>CP136060.1:630312979-640312979 GCA_032464435.1 Aegilops umbellulata | reverse complement strand
TGTTGCTTGTCTTTGGGCGAGGTGGGACTATTTTTTACAGTTTGCTGAGAGTCACACATATGCCGTAATAAAAAAATAATAAAAAATGCTAAGTATCTATGCTGACGGCTTAGCCGTCGGCATAGCTGCGCACACGGCCACGGATCGATGACGTGGCAAAGGGCCAGGCCTATGCCGACGGCCAAGCCGTCGGCATAGGTTTGACCATATCCGCTGCGGTTCGCCCCCCACCACCCATTCCCCATCTCCCCCTTCCCCCCGACCCACACCCGCGCCGCCGTCGGATCCTCTGCTCCGCCCGCCGCTGCCCTTCCTCTCCGGTCGCTGCCGCCGCCCTTCCCTCGCCCTGCTCCGCCGCCGCCCCACCCGTGCTCTGGGCCGCCGCCACCCTTCGCTCTCTACTCGCCGCAGTCGCCCCACCCGCGCTCCGCCCTGGCCTCGTCGTCTCTGCTCGCGCCACCGCCACCCTTCCCTTGCCGCAGTGGGGCGCGTGGACTCCACCCCGGCCATCCCTCGCCCGCGCCCTCGTCGAGCTCGGTTCGGCCGGACCTCCGCGAGCCAACACCTCCCACAATGCCACCCGACCGTCGCTCCGGCCGGCGGCTAGGCTGCACCGACCCTCCTCTACCGCTCCTCCGGCCGGCCTAGCCCGAGCTCCACCTCCCCGTCTGTGCCTGCCCTCCTCCCCCCCCCCCCCCCCCGAGCCGGCCCTCCCCCACAGTGAGCTCCTTCCTGCCCTCTTTGAAGCAATTTTTTTAATTTAGTTAGATGGTATATGGATGGATGCATTATGTATGATGATAGATGGTTAGATGGATGGATGCATGCATTATGTATGATGATAGTTAGATGATAGATGATTTGATGATAGTTAGAAATGCAAGAAATGCAAAAAAATAGATGATAGATGATGATGTTGATGATGATAGATTATGATGTTAATCATGATAGATGATGATGTTGATGATAGATGATAATGCTTTTTTATGCCTTGATAATTTTTAGATGATGGTGATGATAGATTTCCATTTTTTGCGAAAGAGATGATAAATGATGATGATTGTTGGATCATGATAAATGATGATGATGGTGGTTTTTTTATGCTTCGATGATTGTTACATGATAATAGATGATGATGATATTGTGATGTTCTTAAATTTTGCCACGGTGCAGGTTCTGTGGTGTTCCATCTCGGTGGAGTGATCGTCGTAGGAGCTGTTGGACCACGATTGTCCGTCCGCTGTTCGACTACTTCCTCTACAGTCGAGGGTGAGCTATGAATCATGTCACTAGATTTCATTCTCAAATCAGCTCGCATAACCTAGGCGTCTCCCGTCCGAAAGGGTTGCATCGATAAATATGCATTCAATTGCATATTTATCAGCGCAGCTCTATCGTATTGTCCAGCGTTTTCCACGGACATCCCGAGGATGTGTACATTGGATATGTTCTCCATGTTCTACCCCGTTCCGAGACAGGATTTCGGCGGTGCCTCCCTATTGTTCTCCGGAGCACATTCTCTCGGCTACTTGCCGAGATGTGTATCTAGAGAACAGTGGGGAGGTGCTGCCAAAATTTTGTCTGGGAATAGGGTAGAATGGATAACATACTCAATCTACACATCTTCGGGTGGGATTAGGACCCATCTTTACTTATTAGAGATGTATGTGGATTCAACACGGTAGAAAATGAAATTTTGATGTGATTAATTTAAGTGAATCCTTAATTTTGTTGTGTGGCTTGCAAAAAAGCAGAGGATGGCAGATAATCAATGGATGTACATGGTTTTATCCGTCGGAATCGAGTAACATCAAAGTGGATCGCGAAAACAGATGTGTATTTGAATGAGATATTCCGTTGTCCAATGAGAATTATCCCACCATGCCCCTGTGCGAGATGTGCCAGACGTCACCGTAGAAATCAGAAGGGCATGACTGAGCACCTTCGCACGCACGGATATATTCCAAACTTTGACAGGCCGCCGATAAACATAGCCGGGCAAGACCGAGTTAGAGAGGAGGTGATGCAACAACGCATCGATGGATATGAGGACGACGGGGTGAGGGACATGCTAGATGATGTCATTGTTGCAGAAATGGCAAATGCGACACCTTCAGAGAATGAACCAGAGAAGCCGGAGGCAACTGCAAAGTCCTTCTTGGAGGTCTTGGCCTCGTCGAAGAAACCTCTTTATGCGGGTGCGTAAATATCTCAGCTGGATGCCATCTCGCAACTGATTGCAGTGAAGGCTGAGTACGGTTGTAGCCAGAAATGCTTCGAAGCATTCCTGGGAGTATGGGCTAACAGCCTCCCTGAGGCTCATGAACTGCCGAAAAGCATGTACGATACAAAGAAAATCATGAAGGCACTCTCTATGGATTATGAGAAAATAGATGTTTGCACGAAGAATTGCCTTTTGTTTACGCACTAGTATGCGGATGACAAGTACTGTAGGCAGTGCGGTTCATCTCGGTACATTGAGGTGGTCAGTTACGATGGTGAGAAAAAGCAGCTAGCCATCCCCGTTAAGGTTGTTCGGTATCTTGATTTTATGAAAAGACTGCAGCACCTTTTCATCACGAAGGAGTCTAACAAAATGATGAAGTGGCACAAGGAATGTATAAGGTACAATCCCAAAAAATCCTACATCCATCGGAAGGCGAAGCATGGAAGTCGTTCGATGAAGAATACCCCGAGGAAGCAGCCGAGGCTGGGAATGTCAGAATAGCCATACCAGGTGATGGGTTGAATCCATATGGTATGTCGTCCAATCCATACACCTGCTGGCCCGTGTTTGTAATTTCGCTCAATCTTCCTCCCAGTTCCCTAATGCAACGCAAGACCATGTTCTTGTCGCTCATCATTCCGGGGCCTCAATACCAAGGGAAGCAATTGGGTGTGTTTATGCAGATGTTGGTGGATGATTTGCACCATTCTTAGTACTTTCCGAGGTTGACATACGACCGGGATCTGCAAAGAAATTTCTTGATGAAAGTTTGGTTGCACTATTGCATGCATGACTTTCCCAGCTATGCTCTATTCTGCGGATGGTGTACAACTGGGAAGATGCCATGCCTAGTGTGCATGCAGGCTCTGCGAATGATTTGGATGAGTAAGGGTGGCAAGTATGTAGCCTTTGACCATCGGCGGTTCCTCCCTCCAGACCATCCAGACAGGGAAGACAAGAAGAACTTCACAAAAGGCCGGGTTGTTCATGAAGTAACCGAGATTCCAACATTTTCGGGGGCAGATGTTCTTGCTCAGCTAAAAGCTCTCAAGCTTAAAGTCAAAGGCAAAGGCAAAGCCAAAGCCAAAGGCTTCTAGGGATATGGTGAGATGCACAATTGGACTCACATTACCCCCTTCTCGCAGCTTCCCTATTTCAAGGACCTCAAACTTCCTTACAACATCGATGTGATGCACACCAAAAAGAATGTGGCAGAGTCCCTTTTCCACACGATCCTCAATATTCCTGATAAGATGAAGGATAACGTTAAAGCTAGAGCCGATCAACAGAGAATTTGTGATAGACCACGTCTAAACATGAAGCCTCCCACATGCGGTCAAAAAAACTGGTTCAAGCCAGCTGCTAACTTTGTCCTTAAGTAGCCAGAAAAAAAGGAAGTACTTATCTGGTTGAAACATATTTTGAAGTTTACCGATGGTTATGCATCGAATATAAGTAAGGGAGTCAATCTTTCAACAGGCAAAGTGACCGGCCTAAAGAGTCATGACTACCATGTATGGATTGAGCGGATAATGCCGGTGATGGTTCGAGCCTATGTCCCCGAGCATGTCTGGCGAGTTCTTGCCGAGCTAAGCCATTTCTTCCGCATGCTCTATGCTAAAGAAGTAAGTAAAGACGTGATTGAAAAATTGCATAAGAAGGCACCAGAGTTGATAGTCAAGCTAGAGAAGATCTTTTCGCCAGGCTTCTTTACTCCGATGACACATCTCATTCTGCACCCCGTGAACGAGGTATTGTTGGGGGGGCCTATGCAGAGTCGCTGGCAGTATGGCCCTGAGAGACAGAACAAGCATCTCCGACAGAAATGTGGAAACAAAGCTAAGATTGAAGCTTCCATAGCTGAGGCAGTTATCCTAGAGGAGGTGTCAGACCTCAGGACATCATACTATCTAGACCATGTTCCCCATCTGCATAACAAGGTTCCTCTATACAATATAAAAGAGCCCAAGTATCAACCCAGACTCCGTCTATTCAACCCGCAAGGTGGGAGGGTTGGGGCCTCAAAATCTTAGAACATGCCACGACAAGAGTGGGAGGACCTCATGTCCTATATCTTGCACTACATCAAGGAAGTTGACGAAGTGTGGATGAGGTAATACCACTACACCATTCCTTTATGTCTTCCCCATCATCATGTTCTATGTTCACTTAGTCCCGGTCTAACACCGCTTTTCTTTTTTTAGTGATTTCGTTCCAGAGGAATGGACGGGAGTGAATCCTCCTACTATGGCGGAGGCATTTACTCTTCTCCGTCATGGAAACCCTGGACGTAAAATTTTTGTTGCTTGGTTCATGGAGAAAGTAATTTGCCACACTCCCCTATTAAATACCTAATTCAACATTTATTAGTTAACCAAACTAATGCACGCAGCAATTTCAATTGTACTTGTAGGGAAAAGATCTGAACGTACCTATGGATGATGAATTGAGATGGGTTTCCATGGGTTTTGACCCTACCGTCATGACATGTAAAAAGTATGATGTGAATGGGTATCGCTTCCATACAGAGGAGCACCAGAACAGCCGACCCGATCCCAAAACTATAAATACCGGAGTGTACACCCCCGGTCAAAATTCAGTAGACTACTACGGAAGGGTACAAATAATATACGACATTAAATTCCGCAAGGGGAGCGAGACCCTAAGTCTTCCTGTGTTCAAATGCCGTTGGTTCGATCCGCGGGAGGGGGTAAAACATATGCCTTCCATTGGTTTGGTCTCTTCATTGCGGCTACCCAAGCCACACAAGTATATTATCTGCCTTACCCATGCCAGAAAGAGTACCTAAAGGGTTGGGAAGTTGTGTTCAAGGTGTCGCCACATGGTAAGCTACCGGACCCGAATGAAGACGATTACTAAAACATTAACCCCATGACATAGGAGGGGAGTGTTCTATCAAGAGCAACCTGATGATGATGATGTGGTTAGAAACGTTGATGCTAGACCATTGGGTCATGATGATGTGGATCCAAATGACGATGATGCACGGAATGATGGTGAGACCATTGTCAATCAAAATGACATACTTATGCTAGGAAAGTTAAACGAAGACGCTGACGACGAGGAAGAGCCTCCACCTCTGTCAGACAACGAAGATGATATGATTGATAGTGATGATGAGACCGACCGAGACAGAGGTTACAACAGTGATGATTCGTATGGGTTCTAGCAGATGTACATTTCAAGTCTTTTTTCTATAGTTTAGGAATATGCCTTTTTTGCATTTTTATTAATGTGTTTATCATTCCTTATTATTATGCCTTTTCCTTCATTTCATTAATTTACTAATTTCTTATTCTTTTTTCAATGCAGGTTCGTGGAAAATGGGCAAGGGCAAGGCCGACGGCGTGGGTTTCCTACGCAAGGTTGTCGACCTGCCTAGTCAGAGTGGTCGAGCACGTAATCCTCCCCCCCTGCGGCTACTTGACGATGAATCCTCACAGGGAGGTCGAGGGAGAGGTGCCCCTAGAGGAGGAGGGGGTGGGGGAGAGCCCCTAGAGGGCAAGCTGGTGGGAGGAGAGCCACTACAGGGCGTCGCGGCCAGAAAGAGCGCACCCTCACCGACTTAGGGGTGTTGACTTCGAGGCCCTCCTCTAGTGAGGTACCCTTTGGCGAGGAGGAGGAGAAGGACGAGGAGGAGGAGGAGGAGGAGGAGGAGGAGGAGGAGGTTCGGGATGGGGCCGAGGAGGAGGTGGAGGAGGAGGCAGGCGAGGAGGAGGAGGGTGAGGAGAGGAGGAGGAGGAGGTTGGGGAGGGGGAGGCGGGCGAGAAGGAGGGTGGTGGCGGGGATGATGGTCGTGGCGGGGAGGGGGTTGGCAACAAGGGGTGGCTGCATGGTAACGCAAAGCTACCAAAGCAGATTCATGCTACTGAGGAGCAGAAGTGGCTCATTGAGCCCACGGGGAAAGAGTAAGTGCCACTTTATAATAATTTCATTATTTTGCTTGTCACATCTTCATTCCGGTTGTTATTTATTTTGCTTGTCACATGCTAATAGTTCATTTTTTGCAGCAACCGGATATATTCTAAAGGGGTCCGTATTCCCAACGGCCTCATCACCATCTTGCTGAAGTTACACTGGCCGAGGTTTTACTGTCCGGATCCAGCCAAGCACCCAGACCATCGGGTTTTGGCCAGGAGTAGGGACCACTGGGAAGCGGCCCTCCACGCGGACCATGGGACCCATGCCAAGGCCGTGATCACTACTTTCTGGGTGAGTTCTCTTCAGAAGCACAAGTTCATTCTAGTTTCATGAATCATTTAACTCATGGCTTCTTCCATTCTTGTTTCATGCATGATTGTAGAAATTCTATCGAGTTCTTCCGAAGCACAGGGCCAGAGCCGACCAGATCGTTCTGCGCCAATGCAAGAAGAAGGCCCGCCAGATGCACTATGAGGTGCGCTATGTGGCCATCTCGACATACTATCACGATGCTCTTGGTGTGAAGATGACCAAGGAAGAAGCGCAGAGGATGGGCATTACCTTGGAGAGGCCTGAGTTCTTGGCGGTAAGTATAAAAGATTTTCCATTCCAATGTTTGTGGTACATTTTACCGTTTCATGTAGACATGCCATCATGCTTTCATTATGTAGGTGTGTCCAAATTGGTGTTATGGAAAAGACGAGTCCTGGGCGGCATTGGTGGATCTTTGGTGTGATAAGGCTGGAGACTGGGCGGCTACGAGCATAAAAAACAAGGCTAACCGAGGGAAGGAGGGAGTACATGCTCAGGGAAACCGAAACCACTTTCTCCACAAGACACTTATTGTATGACTAACCCCATTAAACATTCTTCTTCTTCTATTTACCGTCACTTTCTTATGTATGACTAACCTCTGTTTATTGGTGCAGGAGGAGAAACTGAAGCGGCCGCTCTCACACATGCACGCGTGGGAGATCGCCCATACGCGGAAAGACTCCAAGCCTGGCGAGCCCAAGTACTACGGCATGAAGACTGCGTAGAGGAAGAAGGCCTACTCCGATGGGTATCTGAAGTTACATCCTGACACACCTGACCCTATTGCGGCGGATCTGGACGATAGGGTGGTGGTGGGCATGGGGCCCAAGGAGCATGGTCGGGAGGCGGTTCTTGATGTTGTGATCACTCCTACTATCTCCTACACACAACTCCGTCGGATCGACCCGAGCCTGAGCCAGCGCACGAGCATGCCAATGACAGTGCACAGTCACAGTCCCTTTTTCAGGAGCTGCAATCTGTAAGTATTTTCCCTCTTATTGTTGGAAATATGCCCTAGAGGCAATAATAAAAGCATTATTATTATATTTCTTTGTTCATGGTAATTGTCTTTATTCATGCTAAAATTGTGTTATCCGGAAATCGTAATACATGTGTGAATAATAGACACCAACATGTCCCTAGTAAGCCTCTAGTTGACTAGCTCGTTGATCAACAGATAGTCATGGTTTCCTGACTATGGACATTGGATGTCATTGATAACGAGATCACATCATTAGGAGAATGATGTGATGGACAATACCCAATCCTAAACATAGCACAAGATCGTATAGTTCGCTTGCTAGAGTTTTCCAATGTCAAGTATCATTTCCTTAGACCATGAGATAATGTAACTCCCGGATACATTAGGAGTGCTTTGGGTGTGACAAACGTCACAATGTAACTGGGTGACTATAAAGGTATACTACGGGTATCTCCGAAAGTGTCTGTTGGGTTGACACGGATCGAGACTGGGATTTGTCACTCCGCTTGACGGAGAGGTATCACCGGGCCCACTCGGTAATGCATCATCATAATGAGCTCAATGTGATCAAAGTGTTTGATCGCGGGATCATGCATTACGGTACGAGTAAAGTGACTTGCCGGTAACGAGATTGAACGAGGTATTGGGATACCGACGATCGAATCTCGGGCAAGTAAAATACCGATTGACAAAGGGAATTGCATACGGGATTAATTGAATCCTCGACATCGTGGTTCATCCGATGAGATCATCGTGGAGCATGTGGGAGCCAACATGGGTATCCAGATCCCGCTGTTGGTTATTGCCCGAGAGCCGTCTCGGTCATGTCTGCATGTCTCCCGAACCCGTAGGGTCTACAGACTTAAAGTTCGGTGACGCTAGGGTTGTGAAGATATGTATATGCAGTAACCCGAATGTTGTTCGGAGTCCTGGATGAGATCCCGGACGTCACGAGGAGTTTCGGAATAGTCCGGAGGTAAATAATTATATATAGGAAGTGCTGTTTCGGCCATCGGGACAAGTTTCGGGGTCATCGGTATTGTACCGGGACCACCAGAAGGGTCCCGGGGGTCCACCGGGTGGGGCCACCCATCCGGGAGGGCCCCATGGGCCAAAGTGGGGAGGGGAACCATCCCATAGTGGGCTGGTGCGCCCCCTAGGCCCACCCCATGCGCCTAGGGTTGAAACCCTAGGGGTGAGGGGGCGCCCCACCTTGGCTTGGGGGCCACTCCAGCCCTTGGCTGCCGCCCCCCCTAGGAGATCCAATCTCCTAGGGCCGGCGCCCCCCCTAGGGACTATATATATGGGGGGGAGGGGGAAAAGAAACCCCTGAGCCTGGCGCCTCCCTCTCTCCCTGCTACACCTCCTCCTCTCGTAGTACACAGCTAAGCCATGCTGCTGTGACACCCTGCATCCACCACCACGCCGTCGTGCTGCTGGATCTTCATCAACCTCTCCTTCCCCCTTCCTGGATCAAGAAGGAGGAGACGTCACGCTGACCGTACGTGTGTTGAACGCGGAGGTGCCGTCCGTTCGGTGCTAGGATCTCCGGTGATTTGGATCACGTCGTGTACGACTACCTCATCCCCGTTCTTTGAACGTTTCCGCTCGCGATCTACAAAGGTATGTAGATGCATCCAATCACTCGTTGCTAGATGAACTCATAGATGGATCTTGGTGAAACCGTAGGAAAATATTTGTTTTCTGCAACGTTCCCCAACAGTGGCATCATTAGCTAGGTCTATGCGTAGTTCTTCTTGCGCGAGTAGAACACAATTTGTTGTGGGCGTAGATGTTGTCAACTTTTCTTGCTGCTACTAGTGTTATCTGCTTCAGCAGTATTGTGGGATGAAGCGGCCCGGACCAACCTTACACGTACGCTTACGTGAGACCGGTTCCACCGACTAACATGCACCAGTTGCATAAGGTGGCTGGCGGGTGTCTGTCTCTCCCACTTTAGTTGGAGCGGATTCGATGAAAAGGGTCCTTATGAAGGGTAAATAGAAGTTGACAAATCACGTTGTGGCTTTCACATAGGTAAGAAAACGTTCTTGCTAGAACCCTAATTCAGCCACGTAAAACTTGCAACAACAATTAGAGGACGTCTAACTTGTTTTTGCAGCAAGTTCTTTGTGATATGATATGGCCAAAGTTGTGATGAATGATGAATCATATATATGTGATGTATGAGATGTTCATGCTATTGTAATAGGAATCACGACTTGCATGTCGATGAGTATGACAACCGGCAGGAGCCATAGGAGTTGTCATTATTCTTTTATGACCTGCGTGTGAATGGAAACGCCATGTAAATTACTTTACTTTATTGCTAAACGCGTTAGCCATAGTAGTAAAAGTAATAGTTGGCGAGCAACTTCATGGAGACACGATGATGATGATCATGATGATGGAGATCATGGTGTCAAGCCAGTGACAAGATGATCATGGAGCCCCAAGATGGAGATCAAAGGAGCTATATGATATTGGCCATATCATGTCACTTTTATTAATTGATTGCATGTGATGTTTATCATGTTTTGCATCTTGTTTACTTAGAACGACGGTAGTAAATAAGATGATCCCTCATAATAATTTCAAGAAAGTGTTCCCCCTAACTGTGCACCGTTGCGACAGTTCGTTGTTTCGAAGCACCACGTGATGATCGGGTGTGATAGATTCTAACGTTCACATACAACGGGTGTAAGACAGATTTACACATGCAAACACTTAGGTTGACTTGACGAGCCTAGCATGTACAGACATGGCCTCGGAACACAGAAGACCGAAAGGTCGAGCATGAGTCGTATAGAAGATACGATCAACATGAAGATGTTCACCGATGTTGACTAGTCCGTCTCACGTGATGATCGGACACGGCCTAGTTGACTCGGATCATGTTATACTTAGATGACTAGAAGAGGGATGTCTATCTAAGTGGGAGTTCATTCATAATTTGATTAGATGAACTTAATTATCATGAACTTAGTCTAAAATATTTACAATATGTCTTGTAGATCAAATGGCCAACGTAGTCCTCAACTTCAACGCGTTCCTAGAGAAAACCAAGCTGAAAGACGATGGCAGCAACTACACGGACTGGGTCCGGAACCTGAGGATCATCCTCATAGCTGCCAAGAAAGATTATGTCCTACAAGCACCGCTGGGTGACGCACCTGTTCTCCCTGCAGAACAAGACGTTATGAATGCTTGGTAGGCACGTACCGATGACTACTCCCTCGTTCAGTGCGGCATGCTTTACAGCTTAGAGCCGGGGCTCCAAAAGCGTTTTGAGAGACATGGAGCATATGAGATGTTCGAAGAGCTGAAAATGGTTTTCCAAGCTCATGCCCGGGTCGAGAGATATGAAGTCTCCGACAAATTCTTCAGCTGTAAGATGGAGGAAAATAGTTCTGTCAGTGAGCACATACTCACTATGTCAGGGTTACATAACCGCTTGACTCAGCTGGGAGTTAATCTCCCGGACGATGCGGTCATTGACAGAATCCTCCAGTCGCTTCCACCGAGCTACAAGAGCTTTGTGATGAATTTCAATATGCAAGGGATGGAAAAGACCATTCCTGAAGTATTTGCTATGCTGAAATCAGCAGAGGTAGAAGTCAAGAAGGAACATCAAGTGTTGATGGTGAATAAAACCACTAAGTTCAAGAAGGGCAAGGGTAAAAAGAACTTCAAGAAGGACGGCAAGGAAGTTGCCGCGCCCGGCAAGCAAGCTGCCGGGAAGAAGCCAAAGAATGGACCCAAGCCCGAGACTGAGTGCTTTTATTGCAAGGGAAGTGGTCACTGGAAGCGGAATTGCCCCAAATACATAGCGGACAAGAAGGCCGGCAAAACAAAAGGTATATGTGATATACATGTAATTGATGTGTACCTTACCAGTACTCGTAGTAGCTCCTGGGTATTTGATACCGGTGCAGTTGCTCATATTTGTAACTCAAAGCAGGAGCTGCGGAATAAGCGGAGACTGGTGAAGGACGAGGTGACGATGCGCGTCGGGAATGGTTCCAAGGTCGATGTGATCGCCGTCGGCACGCTACCTCTACATTTACCTACGGGATTAGTTTTAAACCTCAATAATTGTTATTTAGTGCCAAGTTTGAGCATGAACATTGTATCTGGATCTCGTTTAATTCGAGATGGCTACTCATTTAAATCCGAGAATAATGGTTGTTCTATTTATATGAGTGATATGTTTTATGGTCATGCTCTGATGGTTAATGGTTTATTCTGAATGAATCTCGTACGTCATGATACACATATTCATAGTGTGAATACCAAAAGAGTTAAAGTTGATAACAATAGTCCCACATACTTGTGGCACTGCCGCCTTGGTCACATAGGTGTCAAACGCATGAAGAAGCTCCATGCGGATGGGCTTTTAGAGTCTCTTGATTATGAATCATTTGACACGTGCGAACCATGCCTCATGGGTAAAATGACCAAGACTCCGTTCTCAGGAACAATGGAGCGAGCAACCAACTTATTGGAAATCATACATACTGATGTGTGCGGTCCAATGAGTGTTGAGGCTCGCGGTGGCTATCGTTATGTTCTCACCCTCACTGATGACTTGAGTAGATATGGGTATATCTACTTAATGGAACACAAGTCTGAGACCTTTGAAAAGTTCAAGGAATTTCAGAGTGAGGTTGAAAATCAACGTGACAGAAAAATCAAGTTTCTACGATCAGATCGTGGAGGAGAATACTTGAGTCACGAATTTGGCACACACTTAAGAAAATGTGGAATAGTTTCACAACTCACGCCGCCTGGAACACCTCAGCGTAATGGCGTGTTCGAATGTCGTAATCGCACTTTATTAGATATGGTGCGATCTATGATGTCTCTTACCGATTTACCGCTATCTTTTTGGGGCTATGCTTTAGAGACTGCAGCATTCACTTTAAATAGGGCTCCGTCGAAATCCGTTGAGACGACACCGTATGAATTATGGTTTGGGAAGAAACCTAAGCTGTCGTTTCTAAAAGTTTGGGGATGCGATGCTTATGTCAAGAAACTTCAACCTGAAAAGCTCGAACCCAAGTCGGAAAAATGCGTCTTCATAGGATACCCTAAAGAAACTATTGGGTATACCTTCTACCTCAGATCCGAAGGCAAGCTTTGTTGCCAAGAATGGATTCTTTCTAGAGAAGGAGTTTCTCTCGAAAGAAGTAAGTGGGAGGAAAGTAGAACTTGATGAAGTGTTACCTCTTGAACCGGAAAATGGCGCAACTCAAGAAAACGTTTCTGAGGTGCCTGTACCGACTAGAGAGGAAATGAATGATGATGATCAAGATACTTCTAATCAAGCTCCTACTGAAATTTGTAGGTCCACAAGGACACGTTCCGCACCAGAGTGGTACGGTAATCCTGTCTTGGAAATCATGTTGTTAGACAATGGTGAACCTTCGAACTATGAAGAAGCAATGGCGGGCCCGGATTCCGACAAATGGCTGGAAGCCATGAAATCCGAGATAGGATCCATGTATGAAAACGAAATATGGACTTTGACTGACTTGCCCGTTGAGCGGCGAGCCATAGAAAATAAATGGATCTTCATGAAGAAGACAGACGTGGATGGTAATGTGACCATCTATAAAGCTCGGCTTGTCGCTAAGGGTTATTGACAATTTCAAGGGGTTGACTACGATGAGACTTTCTCACCGGTAGCGAAGCTGAAGTCCGTCCGAATCATGTTAGCAATTGCCGCATTCTACGATTATGAGATATGGCAAATGGACGTCAAAACGGCATTCCTTAATGGTTTCCTTAAGGAAGAATTGTATATGATGCAGCCGGAAGGTTTTGTCGATCCTAAGAATGCTGACAAGGTGTGCAAGCTCCAACGCTCGATTTATGGGCCGGTGCAAGCATCTCTGAGTTGGAACATTCGCTTTGATGAGATGATCAAAGCGTTTGGGTTTACGTAGACTTATGGAGAAGCCTGCGTTTACAAGAAAGTGAGTGGGAGCTCTGTAGCATTTCTCATATTATATGTAGATGACATACTTTTGATGGGAAATGATATAGAACTCTTGGACAGCATTAAGGCCTACTTGAATAAGAGTTTTTCAATGAAGGACCTTGGAGAAGCTGCTTATATATTAGGCATCAAGATCTATAGAGATAGATCAAGACGCCCCATAGGTCTTTCACAAAGCACATACCTTGATAAGATATTGAAGAAGTTTAATATGGATCAATCTAAGAAGGGGTTCTTACCTGTGTTACAAGGTGTGAAATTGAGCTTAGCTCAATGTCCGACCACGGCAGAAGATATAGAAGAGATGAGTGTCATCCCCTATGCCTCAGCCATAGGTTCTATTATGTATGCCATGCTGTGTACCAGACCTGATGTAAACCTTGCCGTGAGTTTGGTAGGAAGGTACCAAAGTAATCCCGGCAAGGAACACTGGACAGCGGTCAAGAATATCCTGAAGTACCTGAAAAGGACTAAGGAAATGTTTCTCGTTTATGGAGGTGACGAAGAGCTCGTCGTAAAGGGTTACGTCGACGCTAGCTTCGACACAGATCTGGATGACTCTAAGTCACAAACCGGATACGTGTATATTTTGAATGGTGGGGCAGTAAGCTGGTGCAGTTGCAAGCAGAGCGGCGTGGCGGGATCTACATATGAAGCGGAGTACATGGCAGCCTCGGAGGCAACACATGAAGCAATTTGGGTGAAGGAGTTCATCACCGACCTCGGAGTCATACCCAATGCGTCGGGGCCAATCAAACTCTTCTGTGACAACACTAGAGCTATTGCACTTGCCAAGGAGCCCAGGTTTCACAAGAAGACGAGGCACATCAAGCGTCGCTTCAACTCCATTCGTGAAAATGTTCAAGATGGAGACATAGATATTTGTAAAGTTCATACGGACCTGAATGTAGCAGATCCGTTGACTAAACCTCTCCCTAGAGCGAAACATGATCAACACCAGAATTCCATGGGTGTTCGATTCATCAGAATGTAACTAGATTATTGACTCTAGTGCAAGTGGGAGATTGTTGGAAATATGCCCTAGAGGCAATAATAAAAGCACTATTATTATATTTCTTTGTTCATGGTAATTGTCTTTATTCATGCTAAAATTGTGTTATCCGGAAATCTTAATACATGTGTTAATAATAGACACCAACATGTCCCTAGTAAGCCTCTAGTTGACTAGCTCGTTGATCAACAGATAGTCATGGTTTCCTGACTATGGACATTGGATGTCATTGATAACGAGATCACATCATTAGGAGAATGATGTGATGGACAAGACCCAATCCTAAACATAGCACAAGATCGTATAGTTCGCTTGCTAGAGTTTTCCAATGTCAAGTATCATTTCCTTAGACCATGAGATAATGTAACTCTCGGATACATTAGGAGTGCTTTGGGTGTGCCAAACGTCACAATGTAACTGGGTGACTATAAAGGTATACTACGGGTATCTCCGAAAGTGTCTGTTGGGTTGACATGGATCGAGACTGGGATTTGTCACTCCGCTTGACGGAGAGGTATCACCGGGCCCACTCGGTAATGCATCATCATAATGAGCTCAATGTGATCAAAGTGTTTGATCGCGGGATCATGCATTACGGTACGAGTAAAGTGACTTGCCGGTAACGAGATTGAACGAGGTATTGGGATACCGACGATCGAATCTCGGGCAAGTAAAATACCGATTGACAAAGGGAATTGCATACGGGATTAATTGAATCCTCGACATCGTGGTTCATCCGATGAGATCATTGTGGAGCATGTGGGAGCCAACATGGGTATCCAGATCCCGCTGTTGGTTATTGCCCGAGAGCCGTCTCGATCATGTCTGCATGTCTCCCAAACCCGTAGGGTCTACACACTTAAGGTTCGGTGATGCTAGGGTTGTGAAGATATGTATATGCAGTAACCCGAATGTTGTTCGGAGTCCCGGATGAGATCCCAGACGTCACGAGGAGTTTCGGAATAGTCCGGAGATAAAGAATTATATATAGGAAGTGATGTTTCGGCCATCGGGACAAGTTTCGGGGTCATCGGTATTGTACCGGGACCACCAGAAGGGTCCCGGGGGTCCACCGGGTGGGGCCACCCATCCCGGAGAGCCCCATGGGCCAAAGTGGGGAGGGGAACCAGCCCATAGTGGGCTGGTGCGCCCCCTAGGCCCACCCCATGCGCCTAGGGTTGAAACCCTAGGGGTGGGGGGCGCCCCACCTTGGCTTGGGGGCCACTCCAGCCCTTGGCCGCCGCCACCCCTAGGAGATCCACTCTCCTAGGGCCGGCGCCCCCCCCCCCCTAGGGACTATATATATGGGGGGGAGGGGGCAAAGACACCCCTGAGCCTGGCGCCTCCCTCTCTCCCTGCTACACCTCCTCCTCTCGTAGTACACAACTAAGCCCTGCTGCTGTGACACCCTGCATCCACCACCACGCCGTCGTGCTGCTGGATCTTCATCAAACTCTCCTTCCCCCTTGCTGGATCAAGAAGGAGGAGACGTCACGCTGACCGTACGTGTGTTAAACGCGGAGGTGCCGTCCGTTCGGTGCTAGGATCTCCGGTGATTTGGATCACGTCGTGTACGACTACCTCATCCCCGTTCTTTGAACGCTTCCGCTCGCGATCTACAAAGGTATGTAGATGCATCCAATCACTCGTTGTTAGATGAACTCATAGATGGATCTTGGTGAAACCGTAGGAAAATTTTTGTTTTCTGCAACGTTCCCCAACACTTATCTTCATTGCTCACTTTATTTTCCGCATTTAGTAGTTTTATGAGTTCCATCATGTCATACCGTAGGCCTACATGGAGTACACACGCCAGTGGACCATGGCGTGGCACGAGAGCCTTTATGCATACCATGAGCAGAGGGATCGCCAGATGCAGCACGCTTTTCAGGAAATGGTGGCCGGCAGGTGTCCTCAATTGCAACCAGCACAATGTCCTCCAGCACAACCAAGGCTGCTGACCTTTGAGGAGTTTGTGGCACAGAACGCTGGCCCCTCGCCGGTTAGCTCATTCCCAATCTATTCACCCAAAGCATATCATGCCTTTCAACACAATCATATATCCTGTTAATATGTCTTTTCAACATCCAGGGAACCGGTGGATCAACCGTTGGCGGTGGTCTTCGCAGCACTCCCGAGTCACGGAGCCCGACCACTCCGATCCACGAAGGCGGAGGCGGAGGTGGAGGCGGTCTTGGCGGTAGCGCTGCCGCTAACAGTGAGGACCTGGGCTTCGACAGTCTTGGCGGTGATGACCTCCGCGGTGCTCGACGTCCTGGCGCTTAAGCCTTTCGGTTACTTGTGTGCTTATGCTTATGTTTCTTTACATGACTTGTGTGTGGTAATGATGATCCTTTAGATGACTTGTGATTTGTGATGGTGATCCTTTAGGTTACTTTTGATGGTCCTTTAGATGACTTGTTGATTCTTTATATGCTTATGTTGATTGTGATGATGCTTATGCATATATTGTTGTGACGGTGCCGAATGATACTTAGATTTGTTCGATATGTCTATTTTCATCATATATATCTGTTGTATATTTGAATTGAATTGATCTGAAAAGAAAAAGAAAAAAGAAAAAAATCAAATACAAACTGTGCCGACGGCTAGGCAGTCGGCATAATGCTGGAGTGAGCGCCCAGTTGCTGACACGTGGCATCTATGCCGACGACATAGATGCCACGTGTCAGCAATTGGGCGCTCCTAGGGCAGGGCTATGTCGACGCCCTAACCGTCAGCTTAGCTTGAAACTATGCCGACGGCTATGCCGTCGGCATAGCCCTGTCCCAGGAGCGCCCAGTTGCTGACACGTGGCATCTATGCCGACGGCTCGGCCGTCTGCATAGCCCTGCCCAGGAGCAACTGCTGCTCGCCATGTGGCGCATCTATGCCGACGATCTAGCCGTCGGCGTAGTTTCAAACTAAGCCGACGGCTAGGCCGTCGACATAGATGCGCCACATGGCGAGCAGCGGTTGGTCGTCACTTGACGGCGGCCGCCGTTAGACGGCAACGTTGCCGACGGCCAGGGCAATCGGCATAGTTGTACGGACACCGTCGGGATAGGTCCTATGCCGACGGCCTCTCGGGCTACGCCGACGTATATGTTGCCAACGGCCCTATGCCGGCATATCAGGGGTATGCCAACGGCCAGGGCCGTCGGCATAGGGTGCGATTCCGGTAGGATTGGCAGCAGCTGCATAACGTTGGGATAGAGAGCTTGTGCAGACGAGGATGAAGTGCCGGAACGAGAGCAAGGTGCTCGTTCGCACGGGATTACCTTACGACGGGACAAGCAACTACCGTCATCCTAGTGCTGGGCACGTCCTCCGGTGAGGCGAACATGAGTGACTTTGAGCAGCTCATCAACGATGGCTTCCTCTTGACATGGGGTGGAACTCCTCACCCTGCACCTGCACGTAAGTTCACGCGTCAGATCATTTTTTAATCAAGTACTTAGCTACGATTTCAGTAATAGAACCAAGCAATCAATCGTATTACTCAGTAACTGAGGATAAGGTCGGGCGGCGCTGCAGGTCCTTCTTCCTGCTGCAGATATTCTTGGCCTTAGAAATATACTCCTTTAATGAAATGATATTTAGAAATTATTTTCAGAGGTCAAAACTGTTTCATATTCAAAAATTAGTTGGTACGCTTTGGGGAGATTTGTTGTGTATATTGAAACAAAACAAAATTATGGCGTGATAACATCATCTTCAATGGGCAACTTCTGTAAGCTAGTTCTAACAATCAACATCTTCTTTCTGAGCCCTTCTCTTTGCTTTGAAGTGTTGACCTAATTATTCACGGTAATAGCTCAACCACGACTAAGTAACTGTCTACCGGCACTCATGACTGGAAAAGCATTACCTCTAACAATTTAGCATGCAAGAAGCTAGAAATACCAATTCTTAAAAGCAAAATGCTGAGAAAAATATAGGACAGGGACGTACCATGGCACTGCTCTGCAAGCACAGATAGTCCATCATATCTTTAGTCCACAATCAGCATGCAGTCACATCGCATTGCCCTCAAGAATGGTCTAAGACTTGTCCGTTGGGTTCCACTGAACTGTTATTTTTGTTCTAAAAAATCATTTCTCAACCAGTCAATTTCGTCACACTCTACTTGCCCTCCCTCCTCCGCAGTATTTGTCTTTGCATACTACGTAGCCCACACAATTTAATTACCATATCTTATCGCCTACCATTCCAAGGTGCATCGTCCACGCAATTCAATTAGCATATATATCTCCTACCGTTCCGATGTGCCTCAATAGCCTGTGGTTGTCGCTGTTTCAGATTTCTAGCCTTACAATTCACATACTTTAACTTTGTAAACCAGTAAACATTCTAGAGGAACCTGCAAATAAAAAAACAATCCAACAAAGACACCCCTGTTCATGTACAAATGTATTGCTTAATTTCTTTCATCAGATCGGTCTGTTGGTTACATTGGCTAGAGCATGCACTTCTACATGGTATCGGAGCCAAGAGGTCTTAAATTCAAGACCAGGATGATGTAATTAAATTGCAGCCCACTTCCGGTCCACGTTTAGGCCTGAGGAAGAGTGTTACTATAAAATTATTGTCTATTCTCTTTCATCAGATCGGTCTTTTGGTTGCATTGATTAGAGCATGCACTTCTACACTAGGCAATATATTTATACGTCAACAATACCGTTGACGGGTGAATGAAATTGACTGATATGTTGTGGGAAAAAGAAAAAAAATTAAAGAAAGATTGACGTGAGACTGATTCCACGCAAAACAGCAAAGTTTTGACAAAGTAACGAATTCGTTATTTTCACATTGTCAAGGTTTAGTCCACCCAGTGACATCGCACCGCACTCCTTTGGCTGCATCTTTTTCGTTCTGGTGGACGATTGTCTCTTTTGAAAGTTCGATCTGCTGCTGAACAATCAACAATCCATCAGAGTCCTTCATTTCCCCGTTTATTTGTATTGGTATATCATCCATGCAATTCATCGCCATATCTCAAATGTCTCCATCTAACTTGTTGATTCCGTTGTGTGTATATTTCGCTCGCATCGCAGCCATTAGACCACCGTTTTTGAGTCGAACGAGTAGTCGCGACTAGTCATCGACGGGTCGTAACTGAAGGTCGACTCGAATCATTGGCTGAGTCAGGCGACTCGATCGACTAATCCAGGTTATTGAGTTGAACGACTAAAAGTTGGCCCTGTCTATCATATTTTTTTCTATTTGGTTACCCAATCCAACCCCCCCCCCCCCCCCCTTCCGACCCAAACCTATCATGCGACCCTCTCCCCATTGCCCCTTGGCCACCACCCCAGAATCCTGCCGGCCGGCACCGCTTATACTAAGGTAATTTTATTGCACCTATTGCTTAACTCATGTCGACTAGTCGTTCATGAGACTAGTCAAAAGTTGCTACCCCAGAATGACTCATTGACTCGAAAACATTGTATTAGACCAGGTGTGCAAGCACAAGAAGCCTACAAACCTGGGCGATGTGGCAACCTGACAATCTCTTCTCTGTTCGGGCTCGTCTCCAGGTTAGAGTAGAACAGATGATCAGGAGCATTTTGTGAGGAAAAGTCCTTTGTAAAGCAAGCATTTTGCCAGGAATTTGGTAGCTTGAGCTGGAGCCACTCATAACTGTTTTCTGGGTCTTCCCTTGCCCCGTCAATGGTGTACTCAGGAAATTCACATGTTAGACGTACAACGGTCGCCAAGGATTCCATTGCCTTCTCTTTCTTGTTGCAACAAACCTCAAGGCTTATTCTCCGATGCCTACCCGCTGCCGAGGCCTATCAGATGTCTTCATCTGGGTTTGGTGGTTTTCGTGGTTGCAAGTTTGCAACTGGTGCTTGTGGTGGCTGACGAGCAGCAAGGAGATGTCTGCTCGGCAAAGAGGTGCGGCAACCTCACCATCTCCGACCCATTCCATTTCACTGACCTCTGACGCACAAGGTTCGTGTGCTTTCCTTGGATTTTGAGGTCAGTTGCTTAAATGAAAGCCCTCAATTCTTTAGAGTCCTGCATCCCTAGGCTTTGAAATCATGGACATCTCGGAGGCTCGTCGAAACGGAGAGCTGGCGCAGACAAGAGTGAGCTGCAGGAACAAGTGGGCGGTGCTTGCACGCACGGGACTGCCTCACGACGCGGCCGGGAAGTACGCCGGCTACGCTTTGGACGGCTGTGATGCTTCCGTCGTGCCAGTGCTGGGCTCATCAGCAGGGGTGAAAGCGAGCGACTATGAGTTACTCATAGTTGATCAAAGGAGAGTTTTTGTTATCCAAAAAGAGAAAGGTTCAAAGTTCAAATAACACGGTTTAGAACTTCAAAATGATTTTGTCTAGCATTTTCCTCGCTTTAATGTTTATTGCAAAGAGAAACACCTCTAATTGGCGGCCCAACACTAATACATAACCAGCTGCCAGAGATGATTTAGAAACCACATATAATGTGATCAACAAAATTGGACCATATAATAATGAAATAAAGACAATAAAACCAGAGGCACCTTCCAACCACTAGAAATACCCATAAAAGGTTGTGTTTTTTTGAAAAAAATTGTGTAAGTCAATAAAAATATGCATCTTTAATTCTATATATAAAATCCCAATCAGATATATAAAAAATAAAATAGAGAATTAGAAATAAAAGTAGAGCTGTGAACAGTGTCGGAAAGACACAATATCAGGCACTATTTATAGCTGGATTTGCCTTTTTTTGTTTCTCTATTTATAGGTTGAATTTGGTTCTGAAATCATGTCAAGAAACTTAAAATACCGATTCGTACAAGTAAAATGCCAAGAGAGAAATATATGACAGGAACGTACCATCTTTAGCTGCATCTTGTTGTTTTGAGTTCGAGATCAGAGTGCGTTACCCTCTTGAATCATGTGTATTTGAGTTAGCGCATAATTAAAAAAATGTACTAAGTAAAAAAGGACGCCGACCATGGTAAATATTCTCTCACCTAGCTTTTTCTGGAAGACTGTCAAAGTACGCACCTGCCGAGAGCTGACGGCATCTATATACACCTCCTTTAGGTCTAAGAGACTGTCATGATCATCCTCCCTAAGTTATCTGAAAACTCTTTTAGATGCTACTCTGTATTTTTCGAGGAAACTGTCAACTTGATCTACAGCTGCCCATAGTTTTGTCACAACTTCTCGTCAATTTGGTAAATTCCAGTGCATGGACAACGACTGGCCAGGACTACTCTCTGTACCATTGGCTAGTATATCTCTTCGGCCTCCCAGTCAAAGTCTTTTCGGCCTCCCAAGATGTGATGTGTGGACTCTCACTTACCATTCATTCCCCACACCCACCTGGGCCTGGTGTCTACCGCTGATGCTTGCTGCCACGGCGGCTGAGGAGCAGCAAGGAGGTGGCTGCTCGGTGAAGAGGTGCGGCAACATCACCATCTCCGACCCATTCTGCCATTCTGGCTCACTGACATGCAGACGGGAAGATCATGTGGTTCCCGGGACTACGAGTTCACGTGCTTGGACAACAGTTTTCCAATTCTACCGAGCTCCGTGCCCTTCAGCATTGGTTTTGCAATCATGGACATCTCCTATGGAGAACACAGCCTGCGTGCCGTTGATCAAGGCAAGCTGGAACTACTTCAGGCCTCCAGCAGCTGTCTGTCGATGTGGAACACCTCCGTCAAACTGGCCCGCCAGTTTAAGATCGATCCCATCAACTTGAACCTCATCTTCTATAACTGCACGGCGGAGGCTGCGGCGGCGGCAGCGGCACGGCGGGACAGAGGGCTGGTGCACACGACGACGGTGAGGTGCGCGAACGCGAGCCACGCGGGGGTGCCATACGACCCCACCGGGGACTATGCCGGCTATGCCTTGAACGGATGCGAAGCTATCGTCCTGCCGGTGCGGGGTTCCTTGCCGAGCGAGACGTTCACGAATGTGAGGGACTACCAGCGACTCATCAGAGATGGCTTCCTATTGACATGGGATCCGCCAGCATTTAAGTTCACCCACCGAATCATCTCTTAACCAACTGGTGCTCATGATTTGCATTAGTACTAACAAGGTTTTTTGACAGAGAGAAAGCAAAAAATTATTGCTTACGGGTGCTTGGGTAAATCACCCAAAACACAACAGATTCCCAGTACAAAGTTTCACAAGAATCACAACGATAGCCAATCTTAGCTAGTTCATGAGCTAGGGTATATTCCCTCCGCGACAGCAAGTTTTAACTACGCACTTAGAAAACCACATTTTCATTTGAAATTTCAGGTCCTCGGTGATCGAGGCATACGGCGATGAATCAGCTCGCCCAAAATCAAACGCTTCTG
Source organism: Aegilops umbellulata (assembly GCA_032464435.1). Taxonomy (NCBI): domain Eukaryota; kingdom Viridiplantae; phylum Streptophyta; class Magnoliopsida; order Poales; family Poaceae; genus Aegilops; species Aegilops umbellulata. Next base: position 640,290,183 of record CP136060.1, on the reverse strand, counting down.
CTAGCAACTGCAAATCTGTTTCAAACACCACCCGCAAAATTCCCAAATCAGCTGTAATAGAAACAGCTTCCTCAATTGCTTGAAGTTCAGCTCCGAAAGCATCCTGAATGGATTCCTTGTGCCCAGCCGCAGCATAAAGCAGTGAGCCATCGATATCTCATTTCTCAAGCAACCACACCCCAGCCCGCATGGATCCCTGGAGCGAAGGCCCCATCAACATTGATTTTTACCATATCATCAGGATGCGCCGTCCACTGATATTTCTTTTCTTTTCCTTATTCCTGAATATTTCAGCATATTCAAGTGTATAAGTTTTCATACGACGTACCAGCTCAGCCGTCGAGACAGGGAGTTCACCTTCCTGGATTTTATTCCGGTTATGCCACCACTACCACCAGTGTGAGTACTTCAATTCTCTGCTGATCCGTAATAGTCCAGAGGACATACCTTCATGTGCTGAACCAACTTCCTCTAGTCTTGTAGCTACAGCCTCAAGCTGGAGCACTGAATGCTAGGGTTGCAGAAACCACACTTCTATAGTTTTATGACAAAAATCACTAATTCTGATGCTATTTTTTTTGTGCAAAAAACACTAGTCGGCTGATTCGCTCGTTTTAAGCCCGATTATGAGATGTGGGTCCCGCTAAACAGGGTGACGCGGCACGATATAATAAGTGACAAATAGACAAAATAGTACTCCACAGCCTGGCCATGGACGCCCAAGTTCGCCCGCGAGCCCGCCGTCCGGAAGATGCCCCACCCCGCCTCCCCTACCTTCCTTCTCCCCCCTCCTCTCTATCACTAGTAGAAAAGGGGGCAAAGGTTCAGGCCGGGTAAGCCCATTAGTCCCGGTTCAGTCCAGAACCGGGACCAATGGGTGCATTGGACCCGATTCCTGAGCCCAGGGGGCCGCCCGGGCCACGTGGGCCATTGGTCCCGGTTCGTCTGGACCTTTTGGTCCCGGTTGGTGAGACGAACCGGGACCAATGGGCCTCGCTCCTGGCCCACCACCATTGGTCCCGGTTGGTGGCATGAACCGGGACCAAAGGCTGCCCTTTGGTCCCGGTTCATGCCATCAACCGGGACCAATGGTGGTGCCTATATATACCCCCTCGCGCAAGAGCAGAGCACACTGCTCTATTTTTTCTGGCCGAGGGGGAGAGGGCTTGGTGGTGCTCTAGCTCACCTCCTATGCACACAAGGTGTTCGATGGAATGCCCGATTCACACTACTTAAGCTTTCTCCTCTCCAAGCTCGACCTCTAAGCTCCATTTTCCTCAATATTTGTCTAGGTTTAGCGGTCCGTCACGCCCCACCCCCGTCTTTACCGCCGTCGATCACCCGCGCCGATCTCATCACCGGCACCACCGTGGTGAGCCTCTTGTTCTTATCTTCTTTCTGAAAGAAAAATTATTCTTACTTGTATGTTTAGATAGATACTTGTATCATTTTCTTACTTTTATTATTGCATCTTATATAGTGCGATGGTTTTGGTATCCACCCCCGTCGGCCCTCGTCTTGTCTATGATTCGGATGTGGTATATATTATCTTTATAACTATTGGTTAATTTATTGTTTATGAAAATTATGCCGACCAATGTGACATAGATTTTATTTATCTAGGAGGTATGTGAACCGGAAATTCCAACCGACCCTATTGTTGAGAGGTTAAATTTAGTTGAAAAAGAAAACAATTTTTTGAAGGAAAAAATAAAAAAAATTGAGGAGCAGAAGATGATATTGGAGTTGCATGTTGCGGATGTCGTCGATGATCACAAGATCAAGATGGATGCAATGCGCTTGAATATTAGAAAGATTAGAAAATATGCCGTTCATACCGAGGCTTGGTATCATTATGCCGTTGGATCAATTGTTACCTTGGTTGCGATTATGATCGCGTTTGTTTTCACATTGAAATGTTTTACATAGTTTCAATGTATGGTTTAATTAATTAGATGCTCTGGAGAGCTATATGTTGTTAGATGAGAACTATGTATGTACTTTGGTTTTAATGTGATGATGAACTTCTATTAATTTGGTCACTTAATTATCTATTCATGATGTTATGCAATGGTTTTTGAGACACTTAATTATATATAACACACGCAGATGAACCGGCAATGGATGTACGGTGACAGACACACCTCCGAGTACATTAAGGGCGTGCATGAATTTCTCGAAGCGGCTGAGGCAAACAAGCAGAATGGTTTTATGTGTTGTCCATGCCCTAATTGTGGGAATACGAAGTCTTACTCTGACCGGAAAATTCTTCACACCCACCTGCTTTACAAGCGTTTCATGTCACACTATAATGTTTGGACAAGGCACGGAGAAATAGGGGTTATGATGGAATACGGCGAAGAAAAAGAGTACGATGACAACTATGTGCCCCCTGAATACGGTGATGCTGCAACGGGGGGAGCTGGTGAAGATCAAGAGGAACCAGACGATGTGCCCAATGATGCTGCAATGGGTGAAGGTGCTGGAGATCAAGAGGAACCAGACGATGTGCCCGATGATGATGATCTCCGCCGGGTCATTGTCAATGCAAGGACGCAATGCGAAAGTCAAAAGGAAAAGCTGAAGTTCGATCGCATGTTAGAGGATCACAAAAAAGGGTTGTACCCCAATTGCGAAGATGGCAACACAAAGCTCGGTACCGTACTGGAATTGCTGCAGTGGAAGACAGAGAATGCTGTGCCTGACAAAGGATTTGAGAAGCTACTGAAAATATTGAAGAAGAAGCTTCCAAAGGATAACGAATTGCCCGACAATACATACGTAGCAAAGAAGGTCGTATGCCCTCTAGGATTGGAGGTGCAGAAGATACATGCATGCCCTAATGACTGCATCCTCTACCGCGGTGCATACAAGGATCTGAACGCATGCCCGGTATGCGGTGCATTGTGTTATAAGATCAGACGAGATAAACCTGGTGATGTTGACGGCGAGCCCCCAGGAAGAGGGTTCCTGCGAAGGTGATGTGGTATGCTCCTATAATACCACGGTTGAAACGTCTGTTCAGAAATGGAGAGCATGCCAAGTTGATGCGACGGCATAGTGAGGACCGTAAGAATGACGAGAAGTTGAGAGCACCCGCTGACGGGTCGCAGTGGAGAAAAATCGAGAGGAAGTACTGGGATGAGTTTGCAAAGGACCCAAGGAACGTAAAGTTTGCTTTAAGCGCGGATGGCATTAATCCTTTCGGGGAGCAGAGCAGCAATCACAACACGAAAAACCTTTGCGTGAACCTGTTAGGCTTCTTGGGCGTGTATGGGAAGACAAAAGATACACCTGAGGCACGGGAGGACCTGCAACGTTTGCACGAAAAAGACGGCATGCCTCCGAAGCAGTATGAAGGTCCTGCCAGCTACGCTCTTATGAAAGAAGAGAAAGAAATCTTCTTTGAATGCCTGCTCAGTATGAAGGTCCCGACTGGCTTCTCGTCGAATATAAAGGGAATGATGAATTTCCCAGAGAAAAAGTTCCAGAACCTAAAGTCTCTTGACTGCCACGTGATTATGACGCAACTGCTTCCGGTTGCATTGAGGGGGCTTCTACCGGAAAACGTCCGATTAGCCATTGTGAAGCTATGTGCATTCCTCAATGCAATCTCTCAGAAGGTGATCGATCCAGAAATCGTACCAAGGCTAGGGAGTGATGTGGCGTAATGTCTTGTTAGTTTCAAGCTGGTGTTTCCACCATCCTTCTTCAATATCATGATGCACGTCGTAGTTCATCTAGTCGACGAGATTGTCATTCTGGGGCCCATATTTCTACACAATATGTTCCCCTTTGAGAGGTTCATGGGAGTCCTAAAGAAATATGTCCATAAACGCGCTAGGCCAGAAGGAAGCATCTCCATGGGCCATCAAACAGAGGAAGTCATCGGGTTTTGTGTTGACTTCATTCCGGGCCTTAAGAAGATAGGTCTCCCTAAATCGCGGTATGAGGGGAGACTGACTGGAAAAGGCACGCTAGGATCGGACTCAATAATATGTACAGACGGGCATTCTTGGTCTAAAGCACACGACACAGTTTTACAGAACTCTACCTTGGTGACCCCGTATGTCGATGAACACAAGAATAGTCTGCGCTCCAAACACCCGGAGCAGTGCGACGACTGGATTACATGTGAACACATCATGACTTTCTGGTTGGAAACACGTCTCAGAGGTGACAACACTGTTTGTGATGAGTTGTACTTGTTGTCCAGGGGACCATCTTTGACTGTATTGATTTACAAAGGATACGAGATAAATGGGAATACATTTTACACGATTGAACAAGATCAAAAGAGCACCAACCAAAACAGCGGTGTCCGCTTTGATGCAACAACCAAGAAGGGAAATGACACATATGATGGTTACATAGTGGACATATGGGAACTTGACTACGGAGATGATTTTAAGGTCCCTTTGTTTAAGTGCAAATGGGTCAATCTGTGACGAGGCGGGGTACAGGTAGACCCACAGTACGGAATGACAACAGTGGATCTGAAAAATCTTGGGTACACTGACGAACCATTCGTCCTAGCCAATGATGTGGCACAGGTTATCTATGTGAAGGACATGTCTACCAGACCGAGAAAAAGAAAAGATAAGGAAGCGAATACATCATACGATGAGCCAAAGCGCCACATAGTTCTTTCAGGAAAAAGGGACATCATGTGAGTGTAGGGCAAGATAGACATGTCTGAAAATTATGAAAAGTTTCATGAAATTCCTCCCTTCAAAGTCAAGGCTGACCCAAGCATCCTGATAAACGATGAAGATTATCCATGGTTACGGCGCAACAAGCAAATGATACAAGCGAATAAAAAGTGAAGACTTTCTCCCGCAACTATTATGATGATACCATGCCAACTTTGTAACAGACGAGTATGATACCATTCTCCGTTTAGTACATGCACATGCTATGCCAACTTTTTCAGAGTTCATTTCAAATGCTTTACTGTCTTATGGGCGCATCTATGTTCATTTTTTATGAATTTAGGTTGAATTTTCTCTATAGGCGCATCTATGTTCATTTTTAAGTAAAGTTAATCACAAACTTGTGATTCACACAAATTTCAAAGAATTCAAATTTTAACTATTCTAATTTGAAAAGTAATGGCACTAACAGAAAGTTTATAATTTTTCTAAAACTAAAAGAAAAAATAACTAAAAAGTAAAGCAAAAAACAAAAGAAAATAAATAATGCAGAAAACAAAACAAAAAAACTGAAAAAATAAAATAAAAATAGCAACAATAAGTATTTTGTTGTAAGTAGAAACAAAATAAAATAAATAAAGCAACAAAGAAAAAAACAAAAAAAGTGTTTTCAAATTTGAAAACTAATGGCATTAACAAAATGTTTATAATTTTTCTGAAACTAAAAGCATAAAGAATTAAAAAATAAAGCAAAAAACAAAAGAAAATAAAATAAATAAAGCAACAAAAAAACAAAAAAAAGGTGCCACCTACTGGGCCCCCACGGCCTGAATACGACTAGAAACCCATCCATGGGCCAGAATTCAGGCCCGCAGGAGGCCCAGTAGACCCACAGGCATAACAATGACAATTAGCCCCGTAAGGCTGCAATGGAGAGAAGCAAGAGAGGGGTGCGGCAGTGGGGCTTATAAACAACTGCGCGCCCCTCTCAACTAGCAAGGTGGGACTAAACTTTCGACACGGGCGCAGCAGCATAAGGCCTTTGGTCCCGGTTGGTGGCATCAACCGGGACTAAAGGGGGCATTGGTACTGGTTCATGGCACCAACCGGGACCAATGCCCCCTTTTAGTCCCGCTTGGATGCAACAACGGGGACCAAAGGCCGCCGCTTCCCGCCCTTTGGGCTGCTGAAAAGTGGCCTTTGGTCCCGGTTGGTGGCACCAACCGGGACTTCACACTTAGGAAATTTTCACTCTCATCTTGCAGTTGCCGCCCCCGACGACGCCGATGTCGCCAGGCTGCCCCGACGCCGCCCGCCCCGGCCCGCCCCCATCGTCGCCGTCGCCCGCGCCCCTGCCCCGACGCGCGCCGCCCCAGCCCGCCCCCGTCGCCGTCGCCCGCGCCCCTGCCCCGACGCGCGCCGCCCCAGCCCGCCCTCGTCGCCGTCGCCCGCGCCCCTGCCCCGACGCGCGCCGCCCCGACCCTCCGTCGCCGTCGCCCGCGTCGGCCCCTTCCCCGACGCGTACCGCCCCGGCCCGCCCTCGTCGTCGCCCGCGCCCCCTACCCCAAGCGTGCGCGCATTGCCCCGTCGCCATCCTCGCCGCCGACCCCGCGGTCCTCCTGGTCCGACCGGCGTCCTCCCTAGCTAGCATTTTTTTTCATATATATGCTTTTTTTCATATATATATATGCTTGTTTTTTATATATATGTATATATGTTCTCTGTGTATATATATGTTCATGTATATATGCCAAAGATAGTTTTTTAGAAAAAATAGGATTTTTTCTGTTCATAGATTTTTTTGGTGATATAATTACTGTAAATATGCAAATGTTTGTATATTCATATGAACAATGAATTAGGCAATACTACTTCATGTATTTTTAAGAAGGAAGAAGAAGAAAAAGAATGAGAGGAAAAAGGAAATAAGAAGAGGAAGAAAGGAGAAGACGAGGGGAGAGGAAGAAGAGGAGAAATAAATAAGAAGAAGAAGAAGAGGAGAAGAAGAAAGGAATAGAGGAGAAGAAGAGAAAATATTCTATTTTCTCTTCTTCTCCTCTATTCCTTTCTTCTTCTCCTCTTTTTTTCTTCGATCTTCTCCTCTCGCTATTCCTTTCTTCTTCTCCTCTTTTTATTTCTTCTTCGTTTTCTTATGTTTTATCGGGTCTGTCATCGTCGATATACCCCTCCCGATAACTTCAACACGTGGGGGGTGGTCGATATACCCCCTCCCCGATATTATTATTTTCCTATGTACGTATGTCGTCGTTGTCGATATAAACCCCTCCCGATAACTTCAACACGTGGGAGGGGGTCGATATACCCGCTTTCCTCGATAACATTATTTTCCCGTGTATGTATCTCATCGTTGTCGATATTACCCCCTCCCGGTAATTTCAACACGAGGGGGGGTCGATATACCCCCTCCCGATAACTTCAACACGTGGGGGGGGGTCGATATACCCCCTCCCCGATAATATTATTTTCCCATGTACGTATGTTGTCGTTGTCAATATAAACCCCTCCCGATAACTTCAACACGTGGGGGGGGGGGGGTTGATATACCCGCTCTCCCCGATAACATTATTTTCCCGTGTATGTATCTCATTGTTGTCGATATTACCCCCTCCCGGTAACTTCAACACGAGGGGGGTCGATATACCCCCTCCCGATAACTTCAACACGTGGGGGGTCGATATACCCCCTTCCCAATAATATTATTTTCTCATGTACGTATGTCGTCGTTGTCGATATAAACCCCTCCTGATAACTTCAACACGTGGGGGGGGGGGGGTCGATATACCCGCTCCCCGATAACATTATTTTCTCGTGTATGTATCTCATCGTTGTCGGTATTACCCCCTCTCGGATAACTTCGACAGTGAAAACTCTCGAGGAGTACACCCAAACTAATATATCCACGTGTTGTCATGCTTGTGTAATAATTGCCATGTTGTAATATATATTTGCAGAAACAATGGAGCACGGACGAGACGGAGGTGATGTCATGTCGTGTTATCTTAACGACAATGATGGTCTGGAAGAACAATAGGGTGAAGAAGCAGGTCCGGAATAACAGCAGGGTGAAGAAGCAGGTCCGGAAGAATAGGATGACGTCTCTGGTGACCGAACAGAGTCCGGCCAGGTAAATATATTAGTTAAGCCCGTGCTGAGACTAGCTAATTGATGCATTCATTGTTTTGGTATGTACACATATTAATTAACTCTCGTCTTTCTTCTTTTTCCTAGCCCTCCGGATCGAGCACAACTTCGGTAAAGAGACGAGGCCCGAAGAAAAAGTTGCGCGAGGATGAAAGGTTTGAGATCACAGCAATCGCGCGCGACGGCCTACCGATTGAACCCATCCGGACGAAGGATGCATTTACTGCTCAGTCCGGGGTTCTTGTTAGGGACAAGATCCCGATCAGCATCCACTAATGGTTTAAGCCGGCTAAAGAAGACCCTGAGGTGTCTTATGTAAATGATATGCAGAAAGATCATCTTTGTAATGAGCTGAAGGCAAATTTCACCCTACCGCCAGAGGAGGATCCAGAGAAGCCGGTTATAGAGCAATTAATTAAGTCTGCTGCTCTTAAGAAGATGGCAGAGCTATTCAGGAGGTGGAAGAATGAGCTGAAAAGGTTTGTCGACAAAGAAGAGACACCACAATTCATCGGCAAATATGAGAAGATCAGAGATCAATGGCCCGCATTTGTGGCCCACAGGACATCGGATAAGACTAAGAAGATGTCGAAGACAAACAAGAAAAATGATGCAAAGAAGAAGCTTCACCATCGCACGGGGTCAGGTGGCTACCTCAAAGGCCGGCCTAAGTGGGCAAAGGCTGAGACTGATCTGCTTGATAAAGGGATCGAACCAGAGACAATGAACTGGCCAGACCGTTGCCAGACTTGGTTCTTCGGGGCTGGCGGATCCTTGGACCCTATAACAGGGAATTGCGTTTGGACGGACGAGCAACTTGACATACCCTTCAAGAACCTTCGATACTATATCGATACAGTGCAGAAAGGGACGTTCCTTCCAGACAGAGAGAACGACGAGCTCACAAAGGCCCTCGGAAATCCTAAGCACCCTGGACGGACACGAGGCACGCTAGGCTCCATTCCGTGGAAGGCTGGGTTTCCGGACGTAGGCGGTTACAAATGCCACGAGAGGAGGAAGAAAGTGTAGCAGACCGAACTACAGGCGCTGCACGCAAGGGTACAAGTGATAGAGGAACGAGAAGCAAATTGCAGCAAACGACTTGCCAGAGCTTCCCCTGAAGCTACCCCACCATCTCAGCGGAGAAGCAGCGTGGCTTCCACCGAGATGCTTCAGCCGGAGCATGTCTTGACGGCTCCTGCCAGCTATCCCGTGGATGTTATCACGGAGTCTCAAAATTGCCACCTTATGACGCAATGGATTAATATGAAGGTCAAGGTGGCTGTTAGCTCTATTTTTCCTAATGAACCCGGCGCAACTTTTCACTGCCGGCCGATTCCAAAAGGATATGCTAAGGTGATGGCGGATGAAATAACGGAGGGATTTGAGGACCTCCCGCTTGACCACCCTACCGGAGAAGGGGTGACTCGGCTGGGTTCTTCTCTGAAGACTCCATGCCTATGGCGGAAGGAGCTCATCAACCTTCCGAACTGGACGCCTCCGCCTCCTCCGGCGAGTCAGGGCACTCCGCCTCCTCCACCGCCTCCTCCTCCGGCGAGTGACGATCAGGGCACTCGGTCGGCTCCTTCTCCGGCGTGTGGCGGCTCTCCGCCTCCTTCTTCGCCTGCGCCGGCGCGCCCGAGCAGCCAGCCTCCTCCTTCTCCGCCTCGTCAGCAAGGGCGGAAGAGACCCGCCGCCGATACGGTAGCTGCTCCGGCGAGTCGTAGTCCTTCTCCTCCGCCTCGTAAGCAAGTAAAGAAGCCAGCCGCTCCGTCTGCTCGGCCGGCGTCTAGCAGTACAGCCAGAGGCAGGATGACATAGAGATTCGGTCCTTCTCTGAAGACTCCAGAGAAGTTACCATACGAGAGGACCCCGGAAGAGAACGCGAAGATCTCGTGAACCGAAGTGGATGACTGGTTTCAAGGGTTGAAAACAAAGAGACATCCACCTCCGGAGGAGAAGGTAGATCTGGTGAAAGCGAAGCGCACTTTGGCTACCCTGGCAAAACCACCCAAGTCTCCGCCGAAAGGCAACTATGAGCGCATTATTGGAAAGACATGGGCCGAAGGGGAGCGGTTGGGAAGTACAGTCAGTGATCAAAGGATGAAAGAACGACAAGCAGCTGGGAAACAAATTGACCAGCTCGGCGAACAAGGGAATCAATCGTGCCCCCCGCTCAAGGTGCCTAGCGACATCGTCAATACGAGGATGGTGCCCGGTTATAGCAATCTTGGAGATTACCTGCCCGACGATGTACATTATGATTTTCATCAATCCAAGAACTTTGATCAAAAAAAAATTCATATCAGTTACCTCTCCGTTCTCTATATACGAGTACGGGAAGCCGCTAATCAAAGATGAAAGATCTCTATCAACGATGATGCGAAGATTGCATGATTGGTACTTGAAAATCTGAGAGTCTGGGGGAGGAGTACTTTGTATGTGAGAGTTAAAAAGGAGCATGACCTCGTTGGAATTGATCTGTTGCCTATTCCATTTGAGGAGTTCTATCAGTTTTTCAATCAATTGACCCTCGATAAAGCAACGGTCACCTGCTACTGTCTGTAAGTACTACTACTTCTGTCATTAAGTCTCTCTATATAGCTCAGCTCTTTCATTGCATGTATTTATAATTATCCTCATTATATTATGCAGATTAAAGATCGCCGAATTGAAGAAAAGACAAGTCGGTGATATTTGGTTCATTAACACATATATCATAGATGCAACTGAGGTTACATTTCATGTCGCAGATACCGAGGCCAACTTGCTACGATCATTCAAAATAAATGAAAACAAAGATATAATACTCTTTCCTTACAACTTCAAGTGAGTGTTACTGTCTTGTGCATATTCGGTTTCCCTTATATATTAGTCCAGGTTATAGTAATGTAATTGATGAGTTATGCATGTGTGCGCAGGTAACACTATATTCTCCTAGAGATTAGGCTTAAGCAGGGAGTAGTAACTGTCTTGGACTCTAAACGAAAAGATCCCCAGGAGTATGCGGACATGACTCAAATACTCGAGAAGTAAGTTAAATCGATCATTATCCACCGTATCAGCAACTTTGTTCATTTCTGATATCAAGTAATTGTTTTCTTTGTCTGGCAGGGTTTGGACAAAATTCACCAAAAAAGCTCCGGGACTGCCGAAGGAGCTGCAATTTAGACACCCGAAAGTAAGTACTATAGTAGCATGCACTAGTAGAAAAAGGGGATTTAGTCTCGGTTGGTAAGGCCACGTGGAGCTCCACCTTTAGTCCCGGTTGGTAACACCAACCGGGACTAAAGGAAATTTTATGATTTTTTTTTAAATTTTTTTATTTATTTTTTGAATTTTTTATTTTCAAATTTCTGAATTATTTTATTCTCTAATCCTTAATCACCACCCCCTCATCACTACTCAATTTATCCTCTAATCTCTAATCACCCCTCATCATTCCAAATCATCTAACTTCCCGAACGGTCACCCATCCTCCCACTCCCCCAGCCTGAGCACGCTTAACTTCCGGGTTCTATTCTCCCTCATTTCCAAGTCCGCACTTGTTGTTTTACTGACAATGGTAAGATGTCAATCCTATTAACCCTCAGGAATTTTGCTTGAGCATGAAGTGACACATTTCACTGTTTGAGTTTGAAACTATTGTTTTAAAAAACAATAATTAGTTAGTAATACTAATATTTCTTGAATAATTAGTTTGACCATTGTTTGACCACAGTTTGACCATAGTTTGACCAGATTTGACCAAATTCAAAATAACTAAAATAATTATTTAGTAACAATAATATTCTAGAATTATTAGTTTGACCATTGTTTGACCACAGTTTGACCATAGTTTGAATTTTTTTTTGAATTTTTTTGCCTCTCCAGATCTTAAAAGCCATGTATCTTTTTTCTGTTAGGTTTTTGAGGATTTTGAAAATGTTTAACGGGGTTCCCAGATTACCTATTACATATACCTTGGTAAGTTCGCACTCTCGGTCAATAGTGGAATCAAAGAGAAAGGTGTTGGGCGAGTTCATATACCTGCGTATGCGTCAAAGCGTCCAACTCGTTGGTGTAGGTCTTGTACGAAGTCTTGTTTAGGCCCGTGTAGAGTTTGACAACGTCCCACTCGTAAGCTACGGTGGGGTTTTGAGTCTCGTCGCCTTCTTCGCCATAGTCTTCCCATGGGCGTCTTCGCAACTTCTCCGGACGCCCCACCGGCAGCCGCTCCCACATCCAAATGGAGAAGGCCCAGACAAAGCCACCCATATTGGACTTGTCTCCCGTCCTCTGCGTTGCATCGTCAAGCTGCAAAACATCAAATGAGGATCAGATATAAGAAAATGTCATGGACACACTTTCGTAGGTAGGTACTCAATTAGACACTATCTTACCGAACGGTATAAGTAGGCGAGAGATGTCGTCCCCCAACTGTACCCTGCATCCCGGTCCGCTAGGAAGAACAGATACGCCCAGTTGGCAGAGTTCCCGGAGCTGTCTGGAACACGACCTCCAAGAGAATATACCACAGATAGGCCCTCGCGTACAACTCCACAGTCGCCTCATCTGCGCCTTGGGGGCATGTCTTTCGGTGCTCCGAGAGCCAGATCAACGGCACACCGGATGTACGGTTACTCTTGGCACCGGGGCAGTCGTCGATGAGGGTGATGACCCTCTCCTGCCAGTTGGCCCTCTCCACTCGACCGGTGAGTGCATGACCCTCGATCGGCATTGCAGTAATCATCCCCCAGTCCTCTAGGGTCACCGTCATCTCCCCGCATGGCAGATGGAAAGAATGGGTCTCCGGTCTCCAACGGTCAATCAGAGCTGTGAGAGCCACGTGGACAAGCGTCGGCGGCTGACGCTTGAATTGCAACACGAAACCCAACAGACGGGCTTTCTTGAAGAACGGCGCGTAGCGCTCGTCGTAGTCCATATGCCCATGAACCCCGTGACCCCTCATGCGCAGTGGCTGGAGCGTCTGTCAAAAAGTGAACGCCAAAAAGTTAGAAAATCATTTTCATCAATCCGAGAACTTTGATCAAAATTTCTTTCATATCAGTTACCTCTCCGTTCTCTATGAAACGGGCACGATGACCCTTGTCGAATGCCCAGTCCAGCATGGAGTACCGTTGGCCGATGTTGTCCGCAAGAGGTGGCCGCCTTAATAGAGTTTCATAAACAAAAGCACCATAAGTATAAGCATACATAAACAAACAATGAACTCAAATCATATCAAAATAAAATTTTAAGCATATTCCTCCAACAACATCTACTACACATGATGGATCAAATCATATCAACATGCATCATATAAAAAAAAACCTCCAACATACATCATGTCTTCATATCATCATATCAATATGCATCATCAAACTAGGGTTCATCTTCACACTAGATCATATCATCCTATCACATGCATCATCAAACTAGGGTTCATTCTCATATCAACATTACATCATAATTTTTTTAACAAAAAAAATTATGAACTAGGGTTCATCTTCACACTAACATATGAACTATTGATTAGAGTTCATATCCAATACCACTACTTACTAAAGAACTAAAAACTACAACTACAATCAATCTTAGGTGAAAAAATTGAATCTAAGTTCACAAACATGAGGGATTTCAAGCAAATAATGCGTCGAATCGGAACCAAGTTTGCAAAAACTAATTGGAGGGATCGGAGGAGCTTACGGTTCTCTCCTCGGGGCCATCTCGATCCGCCAAAACGGTGAAGAATCGGTGAAGATCCAAGGGGGGAGTGGAGGAGATGAGAGAGGGAGAGAGGGGCGACTTGGGGGAGAAAGAAAGGAGAAACTGCCGACTTGGGGGAGGGGAGGGGTGGGGAGAAGGGAAGGGGCACGGTCTCCGGCAAAATAACTGCCCCGCACCCTACCGCCAGGGTCTCCGGCGGTAGGTTTACACAGCCTACCGCCAGGGCCCCTGGCGGTAGGGTGCGACGGAGGGGCACGGCGCCGTCTCCGCGCGCTGACGTGGATAAGTTTCCTACCGCCATGGGCCGTGGCGGTAGGCTATCTAACCCTACCGCCAGAGGCCCTGGCGGTAGGAAAAAGGGTCAAATCGCGAAAAAAATTTCAAACAGGGGTCAGATCCTGCAATTGTTACCAAAAAGGGTCAAAACACGAAATTCGACCACGCTCGGGCTAGGCAAACACGAGCGCTTAGAGCATCTTCACTAGACCCCTCAAGACGCCCCTCCCCCCAGGCACCTTTTTTAGTGCCCGCGCAAAAAAAGGCCCCAGTCACGCCCTCAATATGATGTTTTGCGCCGGATTTGACAAAAAATAGCGCCGGCGACCTCAGGCGAAACCCAGCCCATCGGGGGGCACTTGGGACCGCCGGCATTAATTTTTGCATGGCAAAACCCCACCAGTCAGCCTCTCCCCTCTCTCTCTCTCCTTCTTTTCTTGCTAGGCCCACCCCTGCATGTGCATGCAAAAGCGAATCTTTCCCTCGCCCAGCCCCGCCTTCTCCATCCGTGCATGTGCATGCAAAAGGGAATCTTTCCCTGGGCACGGCTTGGGCATGAACACGGTTGTAAACTTTTTCATCCTAAGACCAAAAATTCCGCCGGCAGGCCCCAAGCGGCGAAAAAAATGCCTCATGTGGGGCTCAACGGCTGGAGATGCTCTTAGGAGCAGCTCATCAACGATGGCTTCCTCCCGACATGGGAGCGTCCTCTTCCTGCATCTGCACGTAAGTTCACCTGTCAAATCACCTTTTAACCAAGCTCGTAGCTAATCTAAGACGAGTAGTGCCTAATTTGATTGGATTTTCCTAATATAACCAATTAATCATGTAATAGCTCAATCACGACTAATTCCTGGTACTCATGGTTTACATTATACTATCATGTCAGGAAATATACTACCATGGTGCTGCTGTCTGCAAAGCACACCCAGTCTATCGATCTTTAGTCCATAGTGGGCAGTCACATCGCATCGTTTGCTCAACCAGTCAAATTCTTCGTACTCTAGCTGTCTCCCACCTTCATCTATATATTGTCATTACATATATCGTCCACGCAATTCATCAGAAGTCACCAGATCTCCTACTCTCCTATGTCCCCAGCCAGCTTGTTGTTGCTCCTGTGGGTATGTTTCGCTTGTATCGCAGACATTAGATCAGGCGTGCAGGCACAAGCAGCCTGCGAGCCTGAGCGATGTGGTAACCAGACCGTCTCATCCCCGTTCGGTATCATCTCGGGGTCGGAGGAGAACAGGTGCGCCCAGCCTGGTTTCCAGCTCCACTGCAACGACGGCGTCCCCTACCTCGGGTACTACGAGCCCGGGTTGGTGCTGCAGATCCTTGACATATTCTACAACAACGGTTCCTTGCTCGTCTCCGACGTCCGCAAGCTCGCGGACTTTCATCTCCGTGGAGGCTGCCATGTCCTGAAGGCCAACACGGCGGCCAAAATTGGGCCTCCCTTCTCGATAAGTCCCCTGAACCAGAACCTCATCTTCTACAACTGCACCAAGCCGTTGGTACCAGACACGGCGGCCCGATTGGGGCTGGTGGATACGGTGTGCCGTAACAACACGTTTGTCTGTGTGGAAGAGCGATACACCTCGTCCGGCAGGATAGACGGTGGTTACGCTTTACCGGGCTGCAACACCACCGCCGTGCCGGTGCTCAGGGCGTCTGGAATTGTGAATGCCAGCAACTACGAGGAGCTGATCAGTGATGGCTTCCTCCTGACATGGCAGCTTCCTCCAGCCGCTGGTGGCAGTGGTAAGCTCACTCATCCTCTTCCGTCCTCATGGAATATTTTTATGGGCAACAACTAGGCGCCTGGCACTAGATAAGCGCACAGGATCGGACGCTTAGAGGGAGAAGTTTTGCCCACTTAGATGATCGAAATTGCCTGCCATTCGCGTTGAGTCCCCAATTTGAAACAAGATGGAGCAAGGTTTTGGTTACCGAATGAGGCAATTTTACCGAGGGGGACTGGTAAATGTGGTTACCACGGTTACCTAGAAATACCGAAATATTTTGATCGAATTTGTAGTTGAATTTTGAATTCAAATAAGTGAATGAACGAATATTCAAACCAGAGACCTCTCAAAACAGGAACTAGGTTGCTGCCAACATGCCATAACCAACTCTGATTGCATTAATTAGATCATACATACTTTACTGTAAATCGAGTGTTTAAACTCAAAAAAATAAAAAAAATGGTATTTTTTGCTCGGTATGGCGATTTACCGAGGGGCACGGAAATACGCGGTAACCATGGGAAATCTTGAAATTTCGACTGGTAACCAAAACCTTGAGCTGGAGCATATAGTTGAAGATTTGAAATGCTTCATTTTTTGTGGGAAAAATACTAAAGAATTGACTAGTGGTATTCTCAAAAGAGAGAAGTGAGAGATGCAACACCTGTCACCGTCGGTGATTGCTAGTGCCAAAATGGCGCGGTACTTCCAATCCGTGCACTCCAGTCCACAGAAGAAAATATTTGACAAATCAAGATTTTGAAGTCATCAGAAGGTCAAAGACAATGATACTTTGACCGTGGACCGGTGCAGCACTTGTTAGGCCGCGTGAGACTAATAGTATCGCAGATTCTGCCTGAAACAAGGCTTCCAACTCCTTACTACTCCCTTTGCCCCAAAATAAGTGTAAGGTTGAGGCACTTATTTTGGGGGAAAGGAGTATTACCTTCTCGCCAATCGTCTAGTCTGCAAGAGCAGGCAGATGGATTCGGTTCACCTCTCTGCAGCTGCCATGTTCTGCTCAGCCATGCTTCTGCTCACTCTCGTATCTAGCACCACCACTAGCGCCCAAAACACCACGTTCCCCTTGTCATCCTCCTCCTCCTGCGACCCAGCAATGTTCGGTGGCCTGTGCGACGTGTACCCATTCTGGCTTGTAGGCACACACCAGCCATGGTGCGGCTACCATGCCTTCACGGGTCGCTCAACAGCTTGTTTACGTTGCTACCCGATGAGTACAAGCCCCGACAAATGGGGGCTGGTGCTGGGGGACTGCATGGTGTTCATGATGCCGGTCCTAGGGTGCCCGGAGGCGACTGGGGCGAACTACCCCGGCTGATGAAGGGCGGGTTTCGTCTTGAGTACACGGCTGGCGACTGCGTGGCATTCGTGGAGAGTGGAAGGCTTTGACGGATTAACACCGCCTATGATTTCTTCGAGCGCCACTACTCCTAGGGGTGTCCGAGCTCATGATCTGTGATGAGTTTGACACCTATAATAGTGACAGTAAGTTTGACAGTTTGACCTGAAAAAAAGATGGATGGGTTTAGTTCTCTAGACTAAGTACTCTTCGGTTTTGGCACACTGGGTAAGTTCTGGTAGAGAGGAGAGATTTATAGGAAAAATGTACACAACATGCACGTGCCTACTAATTACACTACTCTATGCATACTGAAATGTACTAAGTAGTGCGATTTAACAGAACCCGTGTCAACGGTCAAGTTCTGTACCCTACACAAGTACTCTTCGGTTTTGGCACACTGTGATCATGCTGGTACAATGGAAATTTGCAGATTTTGTTTAACAGGGCACATATGTTCCCTCTAATTGCTATGCAGAGTGAGATGTGCTGTTCATTGCAATATCACCACAACACAAATTTATAAGTCACAGTTTATCAAATCTTTTATATTGGCTATTAATCTACACAGACCTAACCTTTTTTTTTGTTAAACCTGTATTTGAGAGACATGGATGCTCAATAAAAAAACACATTTCTAGTCCATGAACAGCACATGTCTATTGCACGACATTGCTTTTACTCATAAATGTAACACTATATTCCAGGTGACAAGAGGACTGGCAGGAAGATTATGCCAATTGGTATGCCAAAACTTTTGCCATCTTTCCATATGTAAGGATTTAAATATCAGTAGTTCACTGATAGTGATTTTCGATGAGGAAATTATAACTTTAAATTTAGAATCTTTGTAGCCACTGAAAGTTGATTCTAGAATCAAAATCTGAAAGCAAGTGTGCTCATGTGAAACCTTAACCCCCAAACCTGTGGTTTTGCGCAATTAACTTGAATTTAAAATTATTGATGTTCTAAGAGATCTAAATATCCCTATTATAAGTTTATAACTCCTGGTACAAAGAAAATAAGCATCTGCTTCAATCTCAGTTTTGGCATCAGCGGCTACAGCACTGCTCTTTCCTTGTATTTATGTGCTGATATGGTACATGACGGGGAAAAGAAACTGGTTTCTCCTCTGGACAAAGAATAGTAGCAGCACAGAAAGGCATTACGAGGCGATCATAGCATCGTATGGAGCACTGGCTCCAAAAAGATACATGTACTCGGAGGTAATGAAGATAACGTCTTCTCGCAATAAAAAGCTTAGTCAGGGTGGTTATGGTGTGGTTTTCGAAGGAAAGCTACATGATGGTCGTCTGGTTGCTGTCAAATTCTTGCATGACTGTAAAGGAAACGGGGAGGAGTTTGTGAATGAGGTTATGAGCATTGGCAGGACTTCTCATGTGAATATTGTTAGCCTATTTGGATTTTGTTTGGAGGGATCAAAAAGAGCTCTTATATATGAGTACATGTGCAATGGTTCCATGGATAGATACATTTACTCAGAGAACCCAAAAGAAATTTTAGGATGGGAGAGGCTCTATGCAATAGCGATTGGAATAGCTCGTGGACTAGAAGATTTGCACCATAGCTGTAATACAAGGATCGTCCATTTTGACATTAAGCCTCAAAATATCCTTCTAGACAAGGAATTTTGCCCGAAGGTTGCCGATTTTGGTCTTGCTAAACTGTGTCGTAGCAAGGAGAGCAAACTTTCAATGATTGGTGCTAGAGGAACAATTCGATTCATTGCTCCAGAAGTTCACTCACGAAACTTTGGACTTGTTTCAACAAAGTCAGATGTATATAGTTATGGAATGATGTTGCTAGAGATGGTTGGAGGCAGGAAAAATGTGAAATCGGTGGCTGAAAAATCCAGCGAAAAGTATTTCCCAGACTGGATTTATGATTACTTTGCTCAAGACGATGAATTAGAAGCATGTGAAGTTACAAGTGATATTGAGGAAATTGCAAGAAAGATGACCTTGATTGGCTTGTGGTGCATACAAGTATTACCTGTGTATCGTCCTACTATAACCAAAGTTCTAGAAATGTTTGACAGAAGCTTAGATGACATGGCCATGCCACCGAAGCAAAACTTCAGTGGACTACTGTAAGATACTTCTACATCTGTTTGTGTTTCCTTTTTTCAGTGAAGTTCTTTTTTTTATATTTCCAATAACTTGGCCTACTTGCTTATCTTCAATTCGAGCGGAAATTCAGCTCACAATATGAGCGTACAAAATGCAAGCTCTATGACATCTGAGGAGATAAGGCTTGTGAATTCAGGAAACACACAACCATTTCCCCCTCTTTGAGAAGGTAACCTGTACTAGAGTATATTCAGAAACTCAAGAGTATCAACTAAGTTCGACATTAAATCATAATGATTATGGAAATTCCAATTTTCTTTGAAAAAATGTAATAACGATTGCTGAAAGACTATATAGAGAAGGGCCGTATTATGGGGATTTAAGAGTGGTGAAATCAAAAGTTTTAGTTTGATGTGCAAATTCCGTGTGCTGTGTCCCAATGACCTAGAGTAAAGGGTGGCTCTATCCCTAAATCTTGCTTCTCTAGTTTTAAATAAAGCACAGATAAATGTCTGTTCAATTAAAGTTCTGTTAATGAATAGGATTGTCCAAGTTCCCAAATAATCACTATATCAGTAGATGGGGGTTACAAAGACTAACACATAATGATTTTTCAGCTTGGCTGTTGGGAAGGGCATGAAGAACAGAAGAGATACAATGTCGTACCTTTGAGATCATCATTCAATAGGAGTGGTGAGAACAAACTTTTGCTTGCAGATGGGGTTGTAACGCCAACCTTTTTTTTCTCTGATAGGCACTTATATGCGTGTCATATTTGAACTAGCACATACCAAGGTTGTACCACTTACCAGGTGATAACTGAAGACTTCTGAGATCACTATACTTTAGGAGTATACACAGCACGAAGTTCAGACCAAATTTTTTCTTGTGTCCGATGAGTTTTGTGTTTCACCTTTTAAGTTCGAACAGATAAAATAATTGGATCTTATGCCAAAGGCAGACTGGTAGCAAGATCTTCCAGAGTATAAATTCCCCCGGAAACTGGATAAACGTGATTTAGACTCTAATTGCGGGGCTGAAATTTTAGAATCTGGATATAAAGTGTATATCCATCTAAATTTGCGACTAATTATATGTGAATTCACAGCCAAGCAGATTAATCGTGGAAGTCAAAGGCGGTATACTTACTTGGTCCTCTGCTCGGCAGGTGGGCTCCAATCCAGGAAATGGCGCCCTGCTTTTCCTTCACGCGTGCACAACTTCGCCGGCGACCACCGCCCTGCTAGCCATTTATCTTCCCCCTCTGGCGAGACGAGGGTTTCCTCCGCTTCTCAGATAACATCGCTACCGTGGCTCCCCTTCGCCATCCTAACCAACGCTAGTCCGATGTGGCATAGGCTACTGACTCTGCTCTGTGCGGGTCACGGCGGAGCCGCACACTGTAGCGGCGCCGGCACGGGGATGCGCGCGGTCAATCGGCGGCAATACGCCATTACCGGCCGACCAGCGGCGGCGTACGACGCCAATCACGTCGGCAGGTTTGGGCTGTAGGCCTTGCGACAGGCTCCTCAAGGCCATGAGTCCTGAGAACGGCCCAGTTCAGAGCAGCATAACGGGCCCGTGAGACCCACGTTGGTCTGTTTGTTCAGAATAGCCAATCCTACCCATCACTTCCCCTTACATTTTTTTGGAGGATCATTTTCCTCTCCAATCTTTTCAGTTCAAGTTGGATCATGATGAGCGAAGGTGCGCACAGTCCTACCATTGCGATTTGCGAATCCCAATCTTCTGAGGCGAGCATCACATCATGTGTGGCGCTAGCTAATCGATAGTAATCAGCACGCACGAGATAAAACCAGCACAACATGAGTGATATATATATATATACTCCCCGCCTACGTGCCTTTTTCCATGCAACACCACCCAAGGGTCGATCGATCGAACGTGGATGCAGCCCCCGCTGCTATGAGCACTCCTCGCCGTATTCTGGCAACATGCTTTCGAACTGCTGCACCATAGGACGACGCCGACGCGCGGCCGCATCCGTGGCGACCTGCGCGCCCAAGGCGTACCAGGAAGAACGTCAATACGTCGGGTATCCATTCTGGCTGGGCAGCCTACAGCCACTGTACTTTGGTGACACGAGAAATGATCTCACTTTCACCCGGTTGGAGAAACTGTGGAAGTCTGCACCTGCCCGAGTGCTCACGGCATGTGAGACTGAGACTGTTCACCATCCTTCCATAAGTTGTTTATATGTATCTGAAAAGTCCTCTGCAAGTGAGCATTTTCTGAGGGAATCGGCAATTACATGACCTGCAGCCACTGATACTTTTGTGCAGGTCTTTCCTTGCCCCGTCAATTGGGTACTCGGGATGGACGTACGCCGACTGCCAAAGGACTCCATCGCCCATATATCGTTCATTTTTAGCGGTAATATTCTCTCTTGTATCTCACCACAAGCCCACCATGATGACCGGTCCAGTTTGCCCCCCTTCTGTTTGTTGCTTCAACAAACTACAAGTCTTCTAGCTGCAGGTTCCTAGTTTTCATCATCGGCCGATCGAGGCGAACACGAGCGACTATGCGCCCCTCATCAACGATGGCTTTCCCTTAAAAGCTATAAAGAAGTTAAATTTTGCTTTTACTCCTATAACCGGCACTCAGCCGGTCTCCTAACCGTATGGTGGACTAAAAATTTAGTTTGCCACCTAGCGGGCGCCTATTTTAACTGGGCCGTCACTCACCCGAGTAAAATATCTTCTTCCCTATTTGGCCGCACCCATTGCACCCCCGCACCGTATCTACTGTGGCGCGACCCATCCCACCACTGCCCACACTCCATAGGACCTGCCGCGCTCCTCACCCTCCCGAATTTGGGCCTTTCTCGCCGTTGCCAATGCCTAAATCGGCAGATCTACAACCCTCCACGCCGGTGTCGGATTCAACGCGTCCGGTCACCGGCGCCGTCGCGTTTGGGATGGATTCGACGGGTACTAGCTCGCGCAGCCCCTATAATGACTCTGAGACGCATCTCGGTATGCTCCTCCCCTAGGGGCTTGGATCTCACTCATCGCCCTGTCACTGGCACAACCACGCACGGCGGCCGTCGGCCGGGCTAGGCACTAGCCCAGAAGCTCGTTGGATTAGAAAAGATATTGTATGCAACTCAATCGTATTCAACGAAATGGTAACAACATATAAATGAGACATCTTGCATGACAAGCCAACTAACCATACCAAATTCTATAGAAGTTAGGCTATGCATGCCTAGAGATACACTACAAGAAACATGTTAGTCCATGACAAATTTCCCATGACGTTCTTCGAAACTGTCATGGACGGAGCTGCTACAGTCCCGCAAGCCCGCTAGAGCCCGCAAGAGCTCGCCTGACTGTTCCTCATATAAATTGCTAACCCTAAGTCCCTCCACATCGGACCCTCCTCTCTCTCCCGATTCCCCTTGTATCCCACACACCGCCGCCACCCACCACCTCCTAGCCTCCCTCCTCCACAGCTCACCGCCGGCCATCCCCCGCCCCTCCTCGCAGATTCAGCAGCTGCTAGATCTGCCGCATCCCCAACCCATCCACCCCTCTCGCAACCCATCTCTCTCTCTCTCTCTCTCTCTCTCTCTCTCTCTCTCTCTCTCGGCGACCAACATCCGGTGATTCCAACGATGACCGCCGCCGCGCAGCAAACTAACGAGCTGGTCTACGACCTCTCCGTCCTCCATTCTGGCTGGATCCGCCGCTCCCGGTCTATGTCGCTCTCCTGCGACCCCTACACATGGCTAGCGTTTCAGCTGCTGCTTAGCATCCATCGCCGTTTCGTCTCCGGTGGATCCTCTCCGTCGCACACCGTGGCCCTCACGCCCCATTGGCCTCCTGGATGGCGCTCCCTAGCTCGGTGCGCTCGCGCGTGTTGGGCTGGACAGCAGCGACCTCGACCTCCTCTGCCACATCTCCGCCCTGGTCGTGTATCCTATGGCGACCTCCTCTGCCGTGTGACCACGGTGGCCGGTCTGCACTGCAACCCTTGCATCATCTACAAACAACTTCAGTGAGCACTTGTATCGTCTCTGCCTCCCTCCTCTGCTCTGAGCCCGTGGCTGTGGCATGCACTGTTTTGTGGCCATTGAGTTGAACCTGATCCATGGTTAGTTAGGGTATTGGTGTTGTTTGGGCTCGATTAGCTTGATTCGATGTTGTTTCGGCTTGAGGAAACTTGTTCTTTTGTTGAAATGAGAGGGTTAAGGTAGGTGCTGCTGCTGTTCGTAGTCATGTATATGCAGTTGTAGGTAACCAGAGAATTTGTGTTGCATTTGTATGTCCTCATGTTTAAAATTTGTGTCAGGAAGTTATTACTAAATCTACTATCCCAATAATGTTTTATTTCCTAAATCTCATGGTAAATCTGGAAGTTTCATTGCATATATGTGTATTATGCCATACTAGTAAACTTCTAAAAGCAAGTGGAGCTGAACCTTAATAATGCACTTTGCATTCTGCAGATTACGCTTTACTTATTTGCATGTCATGCTATATGAACAGGCACTGAAGTTGTGATTGTTATGCTGGGAACGATGTTCCTCATGGTCCTTGTAATGCTGCTAGTATGGAAGAGGCACTAGATCCTTGGGTTCACATTCCTTGAGCTCTCGCTGATGGAGGATAAATGGAAACAAGTGATCATCTAGTGGAGAAACAGGGTAAGTTACAACCTCTTTGCTCTTCCTGTTCGTAATAAGAATCCTTACTGTAGTCCATTTACTTGTAGCTTTAAAAATTTCGATACACAATATATATGATGCTTCCATGCTTTTCAAGTTTTTTGCAATATTGTTTTTCTCTACATTGCAAGCAGAACTTAATGTTCGATTGGACCACGCAGGTAATATTGTGAGTAGGCCTTCTTGTCGGTTTACGAATTGGATCAGGTGTTCATGTAAACAAGATAGCTCCAACTCTTGTTTCAAGAGTGAGTACTATGCTGAAACTGCATTCTAGTAAATAGGGGTTACTTCTCAAATCTGAGAAATTTAAAACCAATCCTTATTGCTGCCTGGTGGTGTATATATAGTAATGGTATATGAAGATGAACTTGGCAATAAATCAGCTTTTACCTTCGAAATATATGTACAGAATTTTTTGATCTAATCTGAAATGTCAATTAGGAAATATTGAGCATTATCTTCGACCTTCAAAACCAAAAACCTACTGTATGGACAAACACAAATCACACTAATGTTTTTTGTTTATAAATGTTGAGCATTATTTTGTTGGTGGGTTTATATGGTCTCAACTTCTGCTATAGTACTTGAGTTTTGTGATTTGTGTTTGTTAGTCATTTGACTTCCATTTGACACACTTCTCTCTGGTGACAGCTTCCTCTCTGAAATCTTTAACACTAAATTTTCTCTGAATTTCTTATGTATCTTGTACACTGTAGGGTACAAGTAGAGACAAATTGCAGGGTACCAAGTAGAGACAAACCGCTCCACTGTGGTATGTGGCCTTCTATCAAGATCTAATTCAGTTTGGATTCCACTACTATGATTTCTCTGTTATTTCCATTCCCTATCTCAATTGCTACTGAAGTGTGCCTATTTAGTTAATCTAGTTCATTGTTACCCATTTTTAACCAGGGTGTGATTTTCAACTAATTTATGGTGGTTAAATTTATCATCTCATGCACTCGAATCAATGTAAACCTATACATCCTAACCGCCATCTCAGTACCTGTTAACAGAACCATTCGCCACTTAGTTCTATAGATCTATTAGTGGACATGGCATTTTTTGTTGGATTTATATGACCTCAAATGCTGCTGCTATAGTACTTGAGCTCTGCAATGTATGTTCTATTATGTTGTCACTCATAGGTCAACTTGATTAGACTTTTATTTGACAAATTTCTATTTGGATTAATTTGTAGCAACCTCATGTTTATTGTTGTTTTACACTAGATACTTTGTTATTCTCATTTGTAGGCACAATAGGATTTAAGGATTTTGTAAAGCATGTAATTTGTTTTTTAAGTTTCTTCTTCTACTATATATTTATATATCACAAATGTCTAATGTTGTTGTGAATATGGTAGGTATGTTGCTGCCCAATCACAATCTGCCATGACATATAGTTGTCATCAGGAGGGTCGACGACAAAGAACGGAGGGTCGACGACAAGAAAACGAGTCACAACCTTAGTAGTTTATATGTTTTGTTGATGTAAATTGGATGTAACGGTTCCTAATCCTTGTTGTGTGATATATTTTCTCAATATATGTTGTATATTATCATTTCATGGAGGATATTATAAACTGCTAGGTTGTAGATACCTATGGATGGTTGCATATTGGGTGATTTTGTCAATATATTGTATATTATCATTTCCTGGAGGATATTATAAATGGCTAGGTTGTGGATACCTATGGATGGTTGCATATTGATTGATTTGTGTAACGTATGTGGTCCAAAATTGGCATTATAATTTATGGAACACATTATGCTAGAAGTGTATTTGATCAAAACTGGGCTAAAAGGAATGGATGATATCAAATATAAATTGATCCTAAATCCATGACGGTTTCTGTGATGAAAAATAGTGTCCACGTAGGCAGCCATGTCATTCTAGTTAGTCAATTGAAAATCCTACGTGGCATTGGTCCATGACGGTCTGTTCCGTCACAACCAGTTTGAGCTTGGGCGGGCCTGAGGCAGTTCCATGATGGCCAGGATCCGTCATGGAAGCTAAGATGTAAAATTATGACGCGATATACATGACAGATTTCAAGTCCGTCAAGGATGGGCACGCATGATAGTTTTTGGTTGATCTGTGACGGCTAAGGACCGTCACGTATTAACAGATTTCTTGTAGTGATAAGAGAGAGATCACTTGGAGATATGCACAGATATGTCACGTTCAGCACCCCTGCAGTCTAAGGGTCGTCGTAGGCGATGCAAAGACTTGAGCGAAACTCTTGGAATGCAGCAGTTGGCAACCCTTTGGCCATAATTTCAGCGAACTGTTGAGTGGTCGGTACATGAAACACACGAAGCTGACCCAACTATGCCTTCTCGCGCACAATTTTGATTTTTTAAGGATTCCACGATGTACCACAAATGTCATTACCGTTCTCTTCCAGCTGATGATAGGCTTGATTGTATCTTCAGAGAATCCACAGGGAGATGCTCATCCAGTGATCCATGGTCGAGGGGCGAGGTGCGTGTTCCCCACGTCCCGGGTCTTCTCTGAATTCTGAACCATACAATTGGTCAGAGAAGCCTCGTACACATATATATTCAGGTTCCAGACTGAAACTCTCTACAAACGGTGACCTGTTAAAACAAGAGAATCCTCTTTCTTGAAAGGTAAACAATAATAAGATCAGGGCCGTCTTCAGGAATTCGGGGCCCCGGTGCGAAATGCAAAATGGGGCCCAAAATTTAAAGAAGACCATGTAACTAAAACCTAATGTAGCTAAGCATACTCTCTTCGGTCTTTCTTGAATTCTTATATCTTCAAAAGTTATTTTCTTCAAGACATCATTTTCCACTGTTATTGTCATCAAAACATTGGACCTTTCTTGAAGTGAAATATGCTAGTATGGCTAGCTAGCACATGGGTATGAAGAATTAGTACTGCTGGAATATGGAGTACTAGAATTAGAAATTGGATTACGAGCCGTGTATCACATTAATCATATTAATTGGATTAGAACCACGTATAAGCTTAACTGAGGAGTAATACTATACTAGTAGGGATTGCGTTTGATTTGGCATGAAAATACCAAAAGAATCAGAGAGGAAGATTGTAAAAACATATAACCTAATGCAGTGTTCATCGCCCATCGATTTTGATTAAAAGCTTATGACTTACTGCTTACATGAGATATATTTGGGGATGACTGCACGAGGTGTTGCAGTAGCAAAGCCGCCGCCGCCGGCGGCGGCCAGATGCATGGTGGATCGCGATCGATCTCGTCGCCGAAGGAGTCAAGGCGGCGCCTCGCTATTCTCGCTCACGAAATCGTAGCGAGGAGTCCGGCGTTGTTTCCTTTATCTGATTTCTACAAGGCCTTTCTACAAACAGGCCCAAATGGAGTGGGGCATCGGATTGGGCTAACATGAGTTCTGCTGCCTTTTTTGTTGGAACGACCGGCCACAGTTTTTTTCTCCGGATCGTGAACCAGGCAGCGGCAACGCAGCCGGCAGGCGACGAACCGGGACGATTTTACCGATTTCTCTTCGTTCGGGGCCCCCTCGATTTTGGGGCCCTGTGCGATCGCACTGCTCGCACACCCTTGTCAACGGGCCTGAATAAGATAAACAATAATAAGCGAAACATCGGCGCAGTGCACAGTTTATATTCAGGGCGTGCTACCAAGGCCTCTTGATTGCTCCCAAGATCAGCAAACTAGACTCACGAATCCTCGAAATCAGCTCCTCCAGTGCACCACCATCCGCGTCTTTAGTCAATAATTCCCACTGCTGCAACTAGATCAATACTTTAAACAACCAATCAGCCGTCCTGTTAGTGAAAATATGCCCAATAGTGAATTTGTTTCTAGTGGTCCATAGCGCGCAACACAACACCGAGAGCCCCACCCAGAAAATCCGTTTATTTTGCACCAACAGGCCGGAAGCCAAAGGCCGAAGCTCAACAAAAGAGGCTGGGGCTCAAGACACCCCAATCCACTCGCGGATACAAGACCACGCCAGCCTAGCCAGGATACAGCCAAAGAAAATATGATCCAAGTCCTCCAGGTTGTTGCACAGGGCACACCGATCAGACCTGCTAGGACCATTGCGTTTGCAAACCTGGTCAACCGCGACTTGTAAATTCAAAAGTGCTTTAGTGATTGCCAACTCTTTGAGAAGGTGACCTGCACCCGAGATAAACAAGCCCAGTGGAGTTCGGCATTGTATCGTTAAACATATGGTCGTTTATGTTCAATACCATTATCGAAAGCTTGGATCTCAGAGAGATAGAGCTCTCAGGTAGGAAATTCACTTGGGCTAATTCGTTACCGGTACCGACGTTTGAGAAACTTGACCGTGTTCTAGCTAGTGTCGAATGGGAACAGAAGTTTCCCTTGGTAACTGTGCAGGCGTTGACACAAGGTGTCTCTGATCACACACCCTTACTAGTCGACTCGGGCGTTCAAACACATGTGGGCAACAAGAACATTTTCTCGTTTAAACTTGCCTGGTTTGAAAGTGAAGGGTTCCTCGAGTTGTTAGCTCGGGAGTGGGATAAAGACTCAGGAGGAAGGTCGCCTATTGAGCGATGGCAATGCAACATTCGTCATCTCCGAAGGTTCCTTCGTGGATGGGCTAGGCATACGCATGGGATTTATAAGGCGGAGAAGGAGAGACTTTTTCTACTTATTCAAAACCTTGAGGTTAAATCGGAAACTTCTATCTTGGATTCCAGAGAGTTGGAAACAAAGATAGAGGCGGAGTTGCGACTAAAAAAGCTTTTCCGCGAGGAGGAATTGAAGTGGGTGTTGCGAGCTAAGCTTCGCAAAATCGTCCAAGGCGCGGATAATACTCAATTCTTTCATATGATTGCTAATGAGAAGCATCGTAAAAAGAGAATTTTCCAACTAAAACAAGACGAAGGGACGATAGTTGGTCAAGACAATCTGAAAGTCTACATTACCAATTATTATAAGCAGTTGTTTGGTCCTCCGGAAGAGAATTTTGTGTCGTTAGATGAGTCTCGGGTTGCGGATGTCCCTCAACTTGAGACTGACGAGAATGGGATCTTGACTGCCCCTTTCATGGAGAAAGAGGTGTTTGAGGCCATTGCACAAATGGAAAATAATAAGGCTCCAGGACTGGATGGGTTTCCGGCGGAGTTTTATAAAAAGTGCTGCCATTTTATTAAGGGAGACTTGATGCCCATGTTTCAGGAGTTTTTTGAGGGACAACTTCAGTTGTTTAAGCTGAATTTTGGAACGATAACTCTTCTTCCTAAGAAGACAGGGGTTGTTCGCATTAACCAGTTTAGGCCTATATGTCTGCTTAATGTTCGTTTCAAAATCTTCACCAAGGTCGGGACGAACAGACTTACGTAGATTGCGCACTCTGTAGTTCATCCGTCCTAGACTGCTTTCATGCCTGATAGAAATATCCTTGAAGGGGTGGTTGTCTTGCATGAGACGCTCCATGATATTCACTCAAGAAAACTAGATGGCGTCGTTTTTAAAGTGGATTTTGAAAAAGCATACGATAAAGTTAAATGGCCTTTCCTTCAACAAGCTTTGCGTATGAGAGGATTTGATCTGGCCTGGAGAAACTAGATTGATTCCTTTATGCAAAAAGGGAGTGTAGGGATTAAAGTGAATGACGATATAGGACACTATTTCCAGGCACACAAAGGGCTAAGGCAAGGAGACCCGATGTCACCGATCCTATTCAACATAGTGGCTGATATGCTTACTTTTTTAATAGGATGGGCAAAAGATGCAGGGCAGGTAGGTGGCCTGGTTCCACATCTAGTTGACGGAGGGATTTCCATTCTTTAGTATGCTGATGATACTATCATCTTTATGGAGCACGACTTGGCGAAAGCACGAAACATGAAGCTGCTGTTATGCTTATTTGAACAATTGTGCGGGCTCAAAATTAACTTCCACAAGAGCGAATTGTTTTGCTTTGGAAGAGCTAATGATGACTAGGAGCCGTATAAACAATTGTTCGGTTGTGAATTGTGCTCATTACCGTTTACGTACTTAGGTATACCCATTCATCATCGTAAGCTGACTAACATAGAGTGAAAATGCATCGAGGATCGTTTTGAAAAGAAACTGAGCTGTTGGAAAGGGAAGCTCATGTCATACGGAGGACGATTAATTTTGATTAATTCGGTCCTTACCAGTATGCCTATGTTTCTCCTATCCTTTTTCCAGGTTCCGGTGGGTGTCGGGAAAAGGTTAGACTTCTATCGATCTCGATTCTTTTGGCAGAGTGATGAGCTTAAACGAAAGTATAGGCTTGCTAAGTGGGATATAATCTGTAGGCCGAAGGACCAAGGGGGTCTAGGTATCGAAAATCTGGAAGTCAAAAACATATGTCTCCTTATCAAGTTGCTATTTAAACATTCGTCTGGGATGGAGGCTACTTGGGCACAGATTCTGCGTAATAAGTATATTTATGCTAAAACCCTGGCCCAGGTGAATGTGAGGCCTTCTGACTCACCTTTTTGGAAGGGTTTGATGAGAGTTAAACAAATCTTTTTCAACAAGACAAGATTCATAGTCGGGAATGGAGCTACTACGAGGTTCTGGGAGGATACGTGGCTTAGGGAGACCCCCCTTGCACTTCAATATCCTACTTTGTATAACATTGTTCGACGTAGAGAAGCCTACGTTACAACTGTTTTACAATTCACTCCCCTCAATATTAGTTTTCGGAGGACGCTAGTTGAAAATCGTTGGGAGGCCTGGCTTCATCTAGTAAGACGTTTAATGGATGTCCAGTTGTCCCAGCAGCCAGATCAACTGTCTTGGAAACTTACTAAGAACGGTGTGTTCTCGGTCAAATCCATGTATCTGGATTTCATTAACTCTAGCGTCATCCCCTACTCGATATACGTTTGGAAAGTAAAGGTACCCTTGCGAATCAAAGTGTTTATGTGGTTTGTGCATAAACAAGTCATTTTGACTAAGGATAACCTGGTAGATCTGAACTGGGTGGGTTCTGCTAGGTGTAGTTTTTACGACCATAACGAAAGTATCAAACACCTCTTTCTTGATTGTCCGTTGGCTAAGATTCTGTGGCGGTCGATTTATATTGTGTTTAATATTAATCAGCCCACCTCTATCAACATGTTATTTGAAACATGGCTTGATGGGGTTGAATCCGATACTACGAGGCACATTCATGTTGGTGTTTGTGCTTTATTTTGGGCAGTCTGAAGCTGCAGAAATGATTTAGTTTTTAACAGATCAACGAACATTCACTTTTCGCAGGTTATCTTCAGGGCCACGACGTTCATCCATATGTGGTCGCTACTCACTCAGACGGAGGCCAGGGAGCGTTTGGTTACTGCGTCTACTCGATGGGAGATGGTACCTCGGGATATTTTCAACCGATTTGGATGGCGGTCATGTAATAGGATATGACTTTGGGTTTATTAGCCAGCCGGTTGTGGCTTTGGGTTTTAGCTCTTATGAGCTCTTGTTTATTTTTGCACTTCGAGAATTGGAGACTTTGTTGCTGGATTACCGTTTTAATAATATGAGTCGTATGCATCTATCTGATGAAGAGGCTGGGGTAAAACCCCTTCTCGAAAAAAAAACATACATTATTACTAATGCACAATTGCTTAGAATTCCTTAGTTCCAGTCAACTATCTCAGACTTCGGATTTGCATTGAGATACCATCACTTTCATTTTTTCTTAGAAATTAAGGAGAAGGGATCTACCGTGGGGGTGTAAGTGTGGAATTGACAATTTGAGTAGCCTGTGCCATAAACTAGAGTAAGGTAGCAATGTCTGGAACAATATGCGTAGCATGCTATTCGAGTTATATAGAACTATATAAAAAAAACTTTGATAAATGTATTGTTGTATTTCCGTTGATAGAAAGTATTGTCCAAGTTAGCAAAATCAGAAACTTGGGTGCATCAACAACGGATGCCAAGACAAGATTCAAGTATATCGTATCCATGAACCTAGTAGCATACAAAATCAGCAGATCATATTGCTTTACGAGCGTAACAAACACCAAAAAAAGTAGAGTACTTATTAATAGATTAATAACATTAACCAGATCGAAAGCGGAAGGCGCACACCTCCCTGGTCCCTGATTTCGTATGGATTCCATGATGTACCACAAATGCCATTACTGTTCTGAAGAGTTAGTTGCCTTCCAGCTGATGCTAGGCTTGACTGTATCTTCCTAGTATCCGTAACGACATGCTCATCCAGTTATCCATGGTCGAAGCTCGAGGGGTGATGTGTTCCCCACTTCCCATGTATTCTCTGAATTCTGAACCATACAATTGGTCAAAGAAGCCTCGTACACATATTCAGGCTTTAATTAGACCGAAACTCTTTTACAAATATTGACCTGTTAAACCAAGGGAATCCTCTTTCTCGAGAGAAGAACAATAACAAGAGAAACATCGGTGCAGTGCACATTTTGTAGTCGGGACGTGCTGCCAAGGCCTCTTGATCGCTCCCAAGACCAAGCAAAATTCGACGGAAAAGTCTACGGGGGACACCAGACACATGATTTATCAGCAGTCTACCCAAGAAACTAGACGGACTTGAAAAGGAAACGCAAATGCCATAATGAATAGCGGTCCGACGGATCCGGATTTCGTTTTAGAGAAAAGTTGAACATGCATGGCCGGAATATATATCTGACCGGAGATGCACCAGAATTCCATCCGGCTCCAGAATTCCCCATGCCCAGAAGGACGAACACGCATAGCCAAGCGCCCCTTCTCCATGCTCCACCTTGAGAATGGAGATGGCATCGCAGTTGCGAGTCACGTTAGGCAGATGCTTCCTTTGCTGCTCGTAGAAGTATAGCACGTAGCCATGGCGACACGAGCGGCACGCAGATGCAAACTGCCTCCCTCTTCCTCGGTGAAATCCATGCTCATGCTGCTGCTGCTCCCGCTCGCCTTCTTCTTGCTGCGCACAGCCACAGCCACCACCGGCAGCAACGGGAGCTGCGCGCCGGAGTCATGCGGGGACCTGACCATCAGGTACCCCTTCTCCCTCGCCGGCGCGCAGCCGCTCTACTGCGGCTACCCGGCCTTCGACCTCACCTGCGACAATGGCACACGCCGCGCCTACATGAGCAATACGTTCAGGGAGCACATCTTCCGCGTCGACAACATCTCCTACGCCGACGACTCCATGGTGGCCGCCGTGCAGACCGCCTTCGCCGGCGACGCCGGTTGCCCCGTCCCCAACTTCAACGTGTCGGCCAGCCTCGCCCTCTTCCCGTTCAACATCAGCGCCACCAACAAGCGTCTCGTGTTCATCTACAACTGCACCGTGCCCGCTGAGCTCCGGCTGCAGGGCTCTTGCGGCGACCACACAATGGGAGCCTACATCTCCGGTTTTTGGGGCCACACCGGAGGCGGCACACCGCCGCAGGGGGTTCCAGTGAACTGTAGCTCAGTGAGCGTGCCGGTGCGCCGAGGAATGGAGCCAGCTTATCTGCGACACCAGTACCACCGGCTGATCAGCGATGGGTTCTTGCTGGAGCTACCGGCGCCGCTGGGAGACTGCGATGGATGCACACGGAAGCGAGGGGAGTGCCGGTTCGATGAATTTGCGTTCCAGTGCGTCTGCCCCAATTCCACCCAAGTTATTTTGGAAATGGAGGCATGCCCCCGGCCTCTGCATCATGATGATGATGGAACCAACTCAACAGTTCATCCAGGTAAACAAAGCGTTTAATTTTCTACTCCCTCCGTTCCAAAATAAGTGTCTGATACTAAAGTTATTATAAAGTTGAGACACTTATTTTCGGACCGAGGGAGTACTACATTGCATTGTTGTGAAAATCAAGTATTGCACGCTTGATTGCATAGGCATAATTACATAGGCGCTGATTGAATTGGCGGATGAAAACGCTGATTGAATTAATAGATCAACATAATTTGTCTGTGTTTAGGTAGGGGTTAAGATAACTAGATTATCGCACGATCTGTCCATCGCTCGTGTACCCAACTTCTCTGATCGGATTCGGCGCGGTAATCTGTTCCGAAGAGTGGCCCGCCGCTTTGGTCCCGAGGGTGGCCGCCAGGGCAGCAACAACCATCGGCTTTCTTCACCCTCACTCTATTGTGACAACTCGGAACGATGTCTCATGATAATGCGTTTGGTATACAGTCCAGTAAAATCTATTACAAGATTTTTCCCAGGGTTATCTGGAAATCAAATCTAAAGAGGTCAATAACTTATATTATTGTATCAAACCTGCACTTAGGTGGCGTTTGATTTGCTAGCTGACGGCGATTGTCATAGGCACAGATCGAATTGGCAGAATTGGTAGATGACAGATGACACACAGTTTCTAAACTGATAGAAAGTAATCGAATTGCAGATTTTGGTAATTAAGATAATTAAGTTAGCTAGCCTACGAATGTCACATGATGCAACTGAATTTCTGAGGATCAAGAACAATTAATGCGCTCCAGATTCCTTACTACTAACAAAACCAGTATTGCAAGTCAGTTCTGAAAGATATAGCAAAAAATATAAAGATAAAGGTTTCTTACGAAGCAGTGCAGCTGCAAGACAAGAAAGGGAAAACTAACACCAACCCACACCTAGTTAAAACCAGCTAAAAGGAGAGGGAGAGACGAATTTCAAGTTCAACACATTTTGATTCGATATAAGGGAAACCCGTGGACTTCGGCAATCTGTCTGCCCTTTTTTTCTTTCTAATACGCATTTGTGTCTCATTATTGCTTACAACATGAAACGACCCATTGAAATTATTCTCACCCAGCTCCGGCTTGAAATGTGTAGAACCGTGCACCTACCCAAGAGCTCACGGCATCTGTATGTACCTCCATTATTGTGAGACCGTCCACGGTCATCCTTCCATAAGTTCCATATATCTGAGAAGTCTTCTGGAAAATGAGCATTTTTTAAGGAAATTTTTGCTGATCTGCAGCCACTCATTACTTTGTCCCAGATCTTCCCTTACCCCATCAATTGGCGCAGCCATCGACTGCTCATCCATTCACAACCACTGCCCCGTATATATCCTTTACTCTGAAGTCTGAACCACAATACTCTCTTCTTTATACTTCTATCTCCCTAGAGCCAGATCTCCGATTCAGTTATCTGCTTCGTCTGCCACTGCAACAAATTCCAAGCCTTATGTTCCGATGCCTCCAGGCTGCTGGTTCTTAGCCTTCGCATGGGTTTGGTGGCTGCCACTGATGCTCGTGGCGGCTAAAGAACAAGTGGAGTCCCTGGCCAGCCTCTTTTTTTGCCCAAAGGCCCCTGGTTTCGTAGGTAATTAACTATTTCTTTTGCCAATAATTTTGCATTGACCTCTTAGGTGCCGTGACTCATAGGCCAGCAAATAGGCGCTGCATGCATAGAGCACATGCACGCGTGATTTCTTTTCTCTTATGATTTGTGTTTTGTTTTTTCGTTTAGTCATATATATTCTCTAAAAATATTTATAGTTTTAATATTTCATTCATTTTAAAAAATATATTAGAAGAGTGCAAATATTTTGAATCTATAGAAAATATTGTTCAGCGCGTATTTAAAACAACCTTGATAGTGCATTTGAGAAAGAGTTCATCGTATCAAAATCACCGTGTATCAAAAACATGCCCGTCATATCTTCAGAGAAAATGTTCATCGTATATATGAAAATTGTCCATCATGTATTTAGAAAATGTTCACCATGTATTTAAGTAATCACAAATTTTAAAATGATCATGTGTATTTAAAAAATTACCATGCATTGGAAAAAATATTCATTACATATGCGAAGAAGTTCATCATGTATTTCTAAAATGTTCTTCGCATATTAAAAATATGTTTATCACGTATTGGAAAAATATTAATGAGGTACATAAAAAATGTTCATCGCGTATTTGAAAAATGGTCATCGTGTATTTGAAATATGTTCATCACATATTTAAAAATATATTCACCACATATTCGAAAAATGTTGATCACTTATTTTGAAAAATGTCCACACTGTCTAAAATTGTTCATCGCATATTTAAAAAGTAGCAGGGCCGTGCAGTTAATATGAATGACATGGCAAGTAAAACAAGAAAAGGACGTGCAAGAAAAATAGGGCATGCCATGCATACCTGTCCGGGTCAAAATTCTAAGAACTCTCCGGCTGGGTATCTTCTGCTGGCCATCAAGATACAGCAGCAGGGGCCTTTGTGAAAAAAAAACAGGTGCAAAACGTGAGCTACGGCACTTAAGAGGTCAAATACAAATTACGTATAAAATCAAGGGCCTTTGTGTAAAAAATATGAGGCCAGCCACATACTCACGTGAGCGCCGCATGACAATTTTTGTGCTCGGCCGACATCACGTGCGCCGCGCATGACCGCGAAAGAGAGAAACCGGGCGGCTGGCCGGTTCAGATGCCCTGTGTGACCAAACTGCACCCGCAAGGCAAGTTCTATGACAGGTTTTTCCGGTTTACAAGTACCGTGACTAAAGTGCTCCCGCAACACAAGTTCTTAGATTGCCAGTGCCATTTACTCCTGCTTGTGCTCAGCAAAGAGATACGGCAAGCTCACCATCTCCGACCTATCGCAATGATTTTATTGAAAAAGATCATGCTCGCGGTATCTTTTTCACTCAGGACTGGGTATCCATGCCAGGTGTTATACCGGTAGCTTCAGGTGGTATTCATGTTTGGCATACCGAAATCTTTGGGGACGATTCTGTATTATAATTTGGTGGAGGAACTTTAGGACATCCTTGGGGAAATGCACCTGGTGCAGCAGCTAATCGAGTGGCTTTAGAAGCCTGTGTACAAGCTCGTAACGAAGGGCGCGATCGCTCACTAACCGGGAGATTGAAATACCATGTGGTTCCTCGGGCTTGGAGGTAACTTGCTTTAACAGCACTCCCAGTTTCCCCCCTCCCCTCCCCCCTTCCACGCAAGGAAAAAAAAAAGCACTCCCAGTTCTACATCGGCCTCGGGTTGGCAATCATCGACATCTCATAAGAGGAACGCAGCTTGCGAGTCATTGATCTAGGCAAATTGGAATTGTTGGAAGCCTCCAGCAGCTGTCGAGTACTGATGTGGAACACCTCCGTCAAGCTACAGCCCCCGCTTAGGATCGATCCCGTCAACCTGAACCTCGTCTTCTACAACTGCACGGTGGCCACAGCAGCTGCTGTAGCACATCGCTACAGAGAGCTGCTGCAGATGACATTAAGGTGCAGGAACAAGAGCAACACTTTTGTTCGTGTGGGAGGTCATTACAACAGAACCGGGATCTACATACGCTATGGAAGGCTGCCATGTGGCTCACTAACCGGAAGACTGAAATACCATGTGGT
Source organism: Aegilops umbellulata (assembly GCA_032464435.1). Taxonomy (NCBI): domain Eukaryota; kingdom Viridiplantae; phylum Streptophyta; class Magnoliopsida; order Poales; family Poaceae; genus Aegilops; species Aegilops umbellulata. The sequence goes on along the minus strand of CP136060.1, from coordinate 640,253,186 downwards.
TCTTCAGACTTCGAGGTAACATGCTTTAACAGCACTCATCCAGTTCTACGGAGCACATTACCCATGGGCCATGGCTTTGCAATCGTCAACATCTTATACGAGGAACGCAGCTTGCGCGTCATTGATCTAGGCAAGTTGGAATTGTTGGAACCCTCCAGCAGTTGCCGAGTACTAATGTGGAACACCTCCGTCAAGCTGGGGTTCCCGTTTAGGATCGACCCCATCAACCTGAACCTTGTCTTCTACAACTGCACGGTGGCCAGAGCAGCTGCTGCGGCACGTCGGGACAGACAGCTGTTGTAGACGACATTAAGGTGCGGGAACAAGAGCAACACGTTTGTTCGTGTGGGAGGCCGTTACAACGCAACCGGAATCTACGCTATGGAAGGCTGCCATGCCACCATCGTGCTGGTGCTGGGATCGTCGTCAGGCGAGGCGAATGCAAGCGACTATGGGCAGCTCATCAGCGATGGCTTTCTCCTGACATGGCAACAGCCGTCTGTTAGTGGTAAGCTCACTCATCAGATTGTTTTTCATACCACAAACTCATGTATGGCCTGAGAGCGGTATCTTTAACGAGAGTGGTTCTTCTACACCCACTCTTGGTGCACCCGCGGTGCACCCACGCAAGAAAACATATCAAAACATTTCGAAAAAATCTGAAACTTCGTGGAAATGATCATCAACAAATGTTATAGGGGCTTGCAAAATTTGGTGGTCAAATAACATACGAGGAGCTCTCTACAAAAAAGACAAAATCACTGAAAATTAGTCAAAATGTACGTGCACTGTTTCAGCAGATTTTGCAATTTTGTCTTTTTTGTAGAGCGCTTCTCAAATGTTATTTGACCACCAAACTTTGCAAGCCCTCGTGACATTTGTTGATGATCATTTTCACGAAGTTTCAGATTTTTTCGAAATGTTTTGATATGTTTTCTTGCGTGGGTGCACCGTGGGTGCACCGAGAGTGGGTGTAGCCACTACTTTCCCATCTTTAACAGGCAAACTTCCTAGCTTTGCAAATCAGTCACCTTCTTTCTCTCATGGTTTGCATTTCTATTGCAATTTCTCATGTCAAGAAACTTGAAATACTGATTCTTAGAAGCAAAATACAGCTTGTCAATCTGAAGTCCACAGTCGGCAGTCACATCGCATCACCTTCATTGGTCTAAGCCTTGTCCCTTGGGTTCCGCTGAACTGCTATTTTTCTTCTGAAAATTCATTGCTCAACTAGTCAATTTGGATATTGAGAGAGACTGTCTAGTTGGTATAGAAAAGTAAAATTATGGACCACCGCTCCAACTAAATACTCCCTCCATCTTAAGTATCTCAATTTTAGTATAACTTTGTACTAAAGACATTTAGATGTTGACTCGGTGGGTATAGAAAACTTGATGTATACACAAAACCAGTAAAAGAAGTTGGCTAAGCCCCTAACTTTGCACATCGCCCACACGCCTCCATTACCACTCATTTCGTCACGTATGAACAGATGACATCAGCAGAAATCTTTTTGGTTTTCGGCTTAAAAATGTTTTATGTCCTAATTAAAAAGCGAATTAAAAATTTGTTTTCACCATTAAATCCGTCTCGACGGACTCTTCAAAACTATAACCCATGTTGTGTTTCGACAAAAAAAAAATTTTGCCCAAAAGTTGCCATATTGTTTACACTGTAGTTGCCAGTGCTTAAATTAGAGTTGTCATGTGGCAATTTTAGTTTGTAGATCATGGCAATTTTAGTTTTTTGATGATGGCAATTCCAATACTTTGACCATGAAAATATTTTTTTGTATGAACCATGGCAATTTTAAGTGCATGTATCATGAAAATTTTTATTTATGATGCATGGCAAGTCCAGTTTCTTAATTCCCCGTTTTATAATATGTGAAAATTTTATTTTAAATGTAGAAGAAAAATAGCTGAAACATATCATGGCAACTTCAGTGTAAACATCATGACAATTCATGTGCAATAGACACGGTAACTTTTAACCCAAAAAAATCGTCAAAATATATTGAGATGAGATCTAGTTTCCCTTTTTTATCTTTTTATTTTTATTATGTCTTTCATTGCTCTTTGGTTTCACCGATATTATTCTTTTCTTCTTTTATGCTTCGGTTTCTTTGATTTTTCATTTTTTTTCAACAGTTTTATTTGTGTATTTATCTGTTATTTTGTTTCTTCAATTTTTTTCTTTATTTTGTCATTTTTTATTGGGTTTGTTTTTAAAATACATGTATACTTTTCTAAAACAAGTCATACATTTTTTGTATATATTTAAAATATTATTTGTATAATTGTTTCACATTTTTCAAATAGATGTTTAATATTCTGTCCGTACCAAAATATACCAAGGGAGTAGGTTTTACAGAAACATGTTTTCGTTTTTTTCAAATATGTGTTAAACATTTTTTTAAATACAACGTGAAACATTTTTATTACATATGATTAACATTTTTTATATAAATGATTAACATTTTCTACTTGTTGTATTCAGATTTAAACATTTTTCCTATACGACCAAAATATTTTTCTATACAGGTTCAACTTTTTTCAAATGCAAGATTAATATTTTCCAGAATTTTAAATTATTTTTTCATATAAATATTTAAAATATTTCGAAATAATAAATAAATAAATAAACTGTAAATGTGAAGAAAAAGAAACTAAAGTTAAGCACACATGACATCATCATGACCGCATCAAGACAAGGAAACTTGTTACTGGATCGACCTAGTTCCAGTTCTCTACAGAGCCATTCCTAGGCGTCGCAGCAGGCCACACATAGCCACGCCAGAATGGACGGTTGCGGCTATGTCCCGCCTATTGCAAGGTGCGTGGCTGCCTCGCCTACAGCCTGTGGTGGGCCTGGCTAGTAGGATGAGACTCGTCCTACTGACGTCTGCGTACTCGTGAACCGTGTCTTCAACCTTAGCCCTAGGCCATGGCTATCTCAAAAAAAGAAAAACCCTTGGCCGCGGCCTCCCCATGCATTTGAATAGAAATGATTTTCCAAACACCTGCAAAATCTAAACTGCATGCATATCTATTCAGTTCAAAAAGAAAATAAAATAAACTGCATATCTATCTTAATAATATGTGTAGCCTCAATCTTCATAAAATGTGCTCGCTAAAAAGGTCTGAATATAATGTGTGAACTCTAGGCTTGAACTGGAATTCTTCCTTGCAAAGAAAGAAATTTACACTCAATTTCTAAAAAATGCAACCCAGAACAAACCGTTTCGCCTGCCAAGTGTGAAGGCTGTACCGAGATTACAATCTAGCTAGATACTCCCTCCGTTCCGAAATAGATGACTCAACTTTGTACTAAACTTTAGTACAAAGTTGAGTCATCTATTTTGGAACGGAGGGAGTAGAAGACAAGAGCACAAAGATGCTGGAACCGAAATGATCAGGCTAAGCATCTTGGAGGTCATGGTCATGGCTTACCCCGTCAAGGGGAACCCTGCAATTTTATAAGTCATGGCTTACCAGTCAAAGGTGTCAATTGGACGATGATCGCTTGCCCCAGTTTTCCAGTCAAATTTTGACTACTCACTCTGCTGTCCGCCCCATATATCTTAGACCACCGTATTATCTCATACCTGTAGTTAATCCCCCTTTGCTGTTTCACTGCAATCTTTTCAAGTCTTCTGCTCATATCCCTCCGGGCTGTTGGTTCTTCGGGGCCCTGTGGCTACCACTGATGCTCGCGGTGGCTTCGGCCGACGAACAAGTGGAAGCCTGCTCGGGCTTGGCCAAGAGGTGCGGCAACACCACCATCTCTCACCCGTTCTGGATCCCTGACTGGGAGACGGGAAGATCATGTGGTTCCACGGAATTCGAGGTCAGTTGCGATGACAACGGTAGTACTCTAGTTATACTGGACTCTGCAGCCATCAGCTTGGGCTTTGCAATCGTCAACATCTCCTACGGGGAAGAGAGTTTGCATGTCGTTGATCGTGGCAAGCTGGAATTGTTACAGCACGCTCCCAACATCTGCGGATTCCCGATGTGGAACACCTCCGTCAAACTGGGTCCCCGGTTTAGGATCGCTCCCGTCAACCTGAACCTCATCTTGTACAATTGCACGAAGGCGGCCGGGGCAGCGGCTCTGGCACAGGACAGAGAGCTGGTGCAGACGAGGATGAGGTGCGGGAACGAGAGCGAGGTGCTTGTCCGTGCGGGGGTGCGTAATGACGCGACCTGGAACTACGCCGTCTACGCTTTGGAGGGCTGCAATGCTGCCGTCCTGCCAGTGCTGGGCTCTTCAGCCAGGGCAAGCGCAAGCAACTATGAGCACCTCATCAGCGATGGCTTCCTTGTGACATGGGATCCGCTGGCACCTCTCCCTACGCCTGCACCTGCACGTAAGTTCACCCGTTAAATCATCTTTTTGTTCTTTCCATCAAACTTATTTATGGATTAAAAAAACATTTTCCGTGGGCAACTTAGTAGCTTTACAAATCAATCATATTCTTTTTTCATGGATTGGATTACTTTACCAATCAGTTGTCTTCTTTCTCTAATGGTTTGCTTTACTATAACAGTTTATCATGTCAACAAAACTGAAGTACGTATTCGCAAAAACAAAAACAAAAACCAACTGAAATACCAATTCTTAGAGCATCCACCCACCCCCAACAAGCCCCCAGGGGCACCTTTTTTATCGCCGGTGCAAAAAAAAAGCGTCCAGTCGCGCCTCAAGAGCCCAAAATTCGCCGGTTTTGGACCGAAATTGGTGCTGGCGTACCCAGGCCGAACCCAACGCGCGGGGGGTGACCGGGGGTGCCGGGGGAAAGAAAAAAGGCGCGAAAACAACCCAGCCAGATTCGCACCATGGGCTATATATACGGACACACGCTAGCTAATCTACCACGGACATATCAGTCGTACTAATCCAAACCAGACTAGTACTAGTCAAACACTTGGACTCCTACTACACGTAGCGAACTAGCATCCCACGAACTTGCATATGAACCGGACTAGTACTCGTACGTAACTCAAACAATTCAAGATTAGCTAACAGCTTCTCGTCTCTCATTGGATTGGAGAAGGGATCTTCTTCTCTAGTTTGCACACTTGTAATTACATGATACTACAGTGCAAGAAGATGTATCCGTTTCATGTCCTGCAGCTGCCTTGCTTCTGCTCAGTGCTCACTACCCTCCTCTCTAGCACCACCAGTGATGCTTCGTCGTCATTGTCGTCGAGGCCCTGCGAGCCAGCGTCATGCGGTGGCCTCCTGGTCATGTCAGCCAGCGATGGCGCCTCGAACATGGTGGAGCTGGTGCCGCGCCGTGTGCTCTCGTCCAGATAAAACCATGCATCCCCCGTATTTGGTTGGATAGGCTGCCTCGTACTGGATGGATGCAGAAGTCACTCGGGAAATAATAATCCACGCGTGATGATCCATTTCCCAGTGTATTATTCGCCCACAGGACAATGATAGATACGCTACGAACACAACGAGACCGCGTCTCAGGTCGTCGGTAACGACCAAAGAAAAGAATGGAGGATGAGGAATGGTTGGTGTTGTTTTCCCCGAGCAGTAGGTAGCTAGGAGGCGTTCAAATTTCAAACCCAAACCCGGACTGACGACTGACGACCTTCCCTCCGGTCACTGGCAATCGGGCCATGTCGACCGACGTGGCGGGTGAGCACCCCACTCCCGGTGACGTCCATTTCAGTCAAACTCCGTGGTGATGTCCATTTCAGTCAAACTTCGGTGACGACGAACAGTCCACACATCCGGCAATCATGCATCCATGCTTGAATGCCCCGTCTCCCGTGTGTGCTTCTTCAATCTCCGCCTTCAGGAGCCCACTTCAATCTTCCATCCTGTTGTATCAAGATCGACTGATGCATCCGTTTCGTGTCCCGGTGGCCGCCGCCGTACTCTGCGCAGCCACAGTACTGCTAAGTGCTGTTCTTGCCAGCCACGCCCTAAGCACCACCTCGCCCCCGACGTTTCCTTCATCGTCCACCTCCTGCGAGCCGGCGACGTGTGGGGGCATGCGCATCGAGTACCCGTTCTGGCTCGGCGGCACGCACCCGACAGAGTGCGGCTACCGCGCCTTCCAGGTCACGTGCGACCGCAACGGCACAGCCTCCCTCAGGAACTCCCTCTGGACGTACCAGATCCTGGAGATCAATTACGGAGACAACAACGGCACCTTCCAGATCACCAACGCCCAACTCTCCGACGGCACCTGCGACAACGAGCTCCGCGTGAACGCCTCCTCCGACCTCGGCCTCGCGCCCTTCACCATCAGCGCCGCCAACCAGGAGCTCTTCTTCCTCTACAACTGCACAGACCTTCAGGCACAGCCGCCGCCGCTTGCTTGGGCGCCCATTAACTGCACAAATGCCAACGCGTCCACATTCAACTCGTTCGCGTTGCTCGCCGGCGGGTACAAGCCCGACGACAAATGGGAGCCGGTGCCGGGGAGCTGTACTGTGTCGATGATGCCGGTGCTGGGGTACCCTGGGGCGACCGGGGCGGACTACCGGCGGCTGATGAAGAGCGGGTTTCTTCTCGAGTACACGGCCGACGACTGCAGGGCGTGCGAGGAGAGTGGAGGGCTTTGCCGGATTAACACCACCTACGATATCTTCGAGTGCCGCTGCTCTGACGGCGTGTCTGACCTCATCATCTGTCGTAGTTCAGGTAACTCTAGCGGCAGCTAAATCCCAGGTTTAAAGAAATTTGAATTTTTTTTTCAAGTAAAGAATTTTAATTTAGTACTGCATGTATATTCATACATTTTATACTTCCTTCATTTCACAATGTAGTGCACCCTTAACCAACGAGACCGATCAGTGGTAAAAATTTTGCTCCCATTGCAGTCGGTCTCGTTGGTTAAATTTATGGTCAAACTTATGTCTCGGGAAGCGTGAGCGCACTATATTGTGGAATGGAGGGAGTATGATTCAACCAGTTTAGTCTGTGAGGTTTCTTTGGCTAATTATTCCCCCTCAAGAACAAAGACTATAATTATGATATTTGTAATCTTTTGTAAGATTATCTGTCCGCAATTTAAATATAACATTCCATCAGAATTTGATAGAATTTGTCTAATTTTTTTGAAATAATTACAGAATTTATGAAATTTCGGTCATTTCGGCGAGGAGCGAAATGTTTGTCTAATTAAAATTTTAAATCTAACAATTAACTCTCGCTTTTGTCTTTGTCAAAATATTGGTAAGGTTGACGAAATATCAATCCTCCGCACATTTGATTTCTTTTCCTTCTACTTTCCTATGTGATTATCTAGTTGGCAGTTTACATTTCTCACCAAAATATATATCTTCTTCTTCCTTCTTTCTGTCCACCAATCGTCTGATGGTAGGGGTTCTGGTGGTAGGGGCGCCCAGCTCACCAGGATTCAATGTGGCATGCGGATCAGTCTTCGACGCTTGTTACCTGTCCACTAGGGAATTTAGTCTAGTTCAGTGTTCAACCACAGTTGGGATGCCTATCATTTTTTCCCCACCAAAATCCTTTTTTTATTTGGTCAGGGTTTAGGGCTTACATGGGCAACATGTGTGCGGGGACATCCATATCGTGTATTCTTTGTGGCTCTGCGGCGGGTACTTGCCCGTGTGTGGCCACCATACCTTCCAGTTCACCCGCGACAACACGACAACGCTTCCCTCTGGATGAGAGCCTCGTGATCTTCTACCCAGAAAACTACATCTGTGTCACCAACCTCTAGCTCTCGAACAACGTGTGTGACATAGAACTCCACATGGACACCTCGGGAAAATATCAGGTGCTACCAACACTTAGGTGATACCATGATACGGACTTCTGGGCCGTTGGATCTCAGATCCGACGGCTCCGGAAGTGTATTGTACCTACGCGAAATTTTAAGACTCTCGAATGACTTTTTTGCAAAATGCTCAAGAACTTCCGGTAGCCGTCGGATCTGAGATCCAACAGCTCCCAGAAGCTCGTATCATGGTATCACCTAACACATGATATCACCTGATATCTTCCCTGGACACCTCTTCTGATATTGGCCTCCGCATCGGCGCTGTCAACCAGGAGCTCTTCTTTCTCTACTACTGCCCCTGCATGCGCGGCCACCTCTGCTTACATAGGAAACCACGAACCATCCCAGTGGGTCCAACACCAGTCGCTCAATAACTCATTTCTGTGCTGCTGCGGCGTACAAGCCATGTGACATTTGAAGGCTCATTCAGGGAACTGTACCTGTCTGATGATGCCAGTGTTGGGGTACGACCGGACGAGGGGCACGGGCGGAAACTAATCTCCGCCGCCGGCGCCGCCGCTGGCTTACGTCGCCGGGCAAAGCCTGCCGGCGGCCAGCGGCGGCGGGATCTTCCTCTCGCGGCCTTGGTGATGGACGTGCGGCCTCCGTGGTGGTGGCCGGTGCAGCGGTCACGGCGCCTCTGATCGACAACCACTCCTGGAGCTGCTCGTCTTGCCGGCGCATGGGAGGCGAGGACCTGGTGGTGGGATCTCATGGCGGCCGTGATCCGTCGGTCGGCCGCCAGATCTGGATCGACCTGCGCTAGCTTCATTTCCTTCACCTTATCCCGCTCGATCTGGGCTTCGGTGTGGCCTTGCTCGCCAGATCCGGGTGGTGGGCAGTGACTGGATGGTGGGGCTCTTGGGATCGGTGGAGACCCTTGGCCGGCGACGGCGGCCACAACGATGACGACGCCACGGCGCCGATCCACTCCTTGGAGTCTTCGCTGAGATCCCAGCAGGGATGGCGGCGGCCCGTGCACGAGAGATGGAGGTCTTCGATCAGATCTGGGTGAAAACCTGCTTTTGGCTATGGCCAAGGCCGGCGACGGCGACGCTGTCTGCGTTGTTTCCTTTCTGAAGGCATCGCCGTGGAGAAGTTCAAGGCCACTCTCTGCTACCTCCGGGGGAAACCCTAGATCAGTAGATCGGATGTCGACGGCTCTATGGTGTCGTTTCCCCCTTGGGGGCATCATTCTTGGAGATGCACACGGGCTCGTGGGACCGGAGGACGGCGTCTTTGGTGGAGCGGTGCTTCATCTTCCACATTGATGGTGGTGGTTCTCGACGGTGTGGCGCTGTGGAGACTCAGTGTCTGATGCGCGGAGATGGACTCGCGCAGGAGGAGGAAGCTGTCTGGCGTCATGGTGGCGTTGATGGCAGAGAGGCCTGACAAGGTTGGTGCATCAGTTATGCTCTGAAGATGGACCGAGGGATGATGGAGGTGACGGCCCTTGCAGCGTGCGGTGCTCACTGGGAGTGTGCCAGACCGGTGTGGGACCCAATCCAGGTAGTGGCTTGGATGGGACACCCGGCTTTAGATGTTAGGATTTGGTGCGATGTCTGTTTGGTATTAGGCCCGGACATTCGGCACGCCTTCATCAAGGGGATAGGAGTAGCAACGGTGTTGCCAAGATGGTGGTTTTAGGCTTATTGATGTATCACCTTGTATGGTTTCTGTGAATAATTAATAATATGGCTGCATGCATCGTCCAGATGCAGAGGCCGGGGGTACATCCTCCTTTTCGAAAAAAACGACCGGACGAGGGGGTGGCTGATGAAGTTAGGTTTCTTCTTGAGTGCATGGCCGGTGGCTGCAAAGTGGACATGGAGAATTTGCAAGATCAATATCGCCTATGATATCTTCAAGTGCCACTGCTCCAGGAACATGTCTTTGTCCATCATCTGCGGGCGGAGTTCACATATATAATAGTGACAGTGAGTTTGATCGTAAAAAAAGATACACCGCTTTAGTTCTGTACATTAAGTAGTCTTCGATTTTGGCGCACTAAGTTGAGGGTATTTAAAAGAAAATTGAACACAACATGCACATACCTACTAGCTGTAAATGGTTTCCTTTTATCTCCTTGCATGGCTGCTGTTCTGTCCAGTTTACTCTGTTTTTTCAGTTAGGGGACTATGATCGTTGTTTTACAGTGTTTTGTAGCAGCATTTAAGCTCTTATCTATAGGTTGCAGCGTTGATTATGGCGCATGGAAGAGGTTTGGGTTGAGATTGTAATATCTGATTGAACCTTTTGGGTCGATCACAAAACTATGTCTTATCAGATTCATTGAATAAATGAAATTGGGGGCAGAAGCTCCTCAGGAAATGCATGCCGCCTGTCTAGTGTAAACTCAACATAACGCATGCCGCCAGTGTAGTTCTGTAGCATAAAGAAATATTCTTCAGTTTTTCCACACTATGGTTCATGCTGCTCGTAAATAGGATTTGCAGGAAAATTAACAGAGCACGCATGTTCCTGCTAATTTCCATGTAGATTGAAATATACCATCCAATGCATCAGTTTATGTGATCGCTCATATTCGCTACTAAATCTACACAGGCCTACAACTTTTTATTCTTTGATCCTGTATTTGATCGACATAACTACTCTATCAAAAGGAAGTCAGATATATAGCCCATGTTCTATTGTTCTTCACATGCAATGCATTTTTATTTTTTACTTCATGGGCACAATACTGAAGATCCATACACGATGCTATTCATTTTCTTTTGAAAAACAACCAATGCAGTACTGTTGGATAACATTGCTTTTACTCATAAATATTATATATGTTATATTCCAGGTAGCAAGGGGACTAGCAAGAAGATTATTCTAATAGGTATGCTCACACTTTTGCCATTTTCTCATGTGTAATGAATTAAATATTAGTAGTTCCCTAGCTGTGATTTCTATGTTGAAATACTACCTTAAAAATCTATCATCTATGTAATCATTGAAAATTGATTCTAGAATTAAATTTGAAAACAAGCAACTCTCACTTGAGAAATTTAAACTATTGATGGTCTTAGAAATCTGCTTCAATCTCAGCTGTGACATCAGCCGCTGGAGCCTTGCTCTTTACATGTATTTATGTCCTGGTATGGCGCAAAAAAGGGAAAAGACTAAGGTTTCTCCTTTGCAAGAAGACTAGCAGCAACACCGAAAAGAATTATGAGGCCATGATAGTATCCTACGGATCCCTAGCTCCAAAAAGATACATGTATTCAGAGGTAATGAAGATAACATCTTCTCGCAACGATGAGCTTGGAAAAGGAGGTTATGGTGTTGTTTTCAAAGGAAGACTGCCTGATGGTCGTCTGGTCGCAGTAAAATTCTTGCATGACTGCAAAGGAAATGGAGACGAGTTTGTTAATGAAGTTATGAGCATTGGCAGGACCTCTCATGTTAATGTTGTTAGCTTATATGGGTTTTGTTTGGAGGGATCAAAGAGAGCTCTTATATATGAGTACATGCCCAACGGTTCCTTGGATAAGTACATTTATTCAGAGCACCCCAAAGAAATTTTAGGATGGGAGAGGCTTTATGGGATAGCAATTGGGATTGCTCGTGGCCTCGAATACTTGCACCATAGCTGTAATACACGTATCGTCCATTTTGATATCAAGCCCCAAAATATCCTTCTAGACAAAGATTTTAGCCCAAAGATTGCTGATTTTGGTCTAGCTAAATTGTGTCATACAAAAGAGAGCAAGGTTTCAATGAATGGTACTAGAGGAACAATTGGATTCATCGCCCCAGAAGTCCACTCGCGAACCTTTGGGGTGGTTTCAACAAAATCGGATGTTTATAGTTATGGAATGATGCTTCTAGAGATGGTTGGAGGTAGGAGAAACGTAAAATCAATTGTTGCAAAATCCAGCGAAAAATATTTTCCAGATTGGATTTATGACCACTTTGCGCAAGATGATGGACTACTAGCATGTGAAGTCACGTCAGAAATTGAGGAAATCGCAAGAAAGATGACCTTAATTGGCTTGTGGTGCGTACAAATATTGCCTGCATATCGCCCTACCATAACAAAAGTTCTAGAAATGTTCGAGAGAAGCTCAGATGACATGGACATGCCACCGAAGCAAAACTTCTCTGGATTGCTGTAAGATATTTCTCCCTTTATTTTTCTGTGCAGCTATTATTATTATAAAATAATAACTTGACCTATGCACTTATCTCTCATTGCAGTGAAAGTTCAGCTCACAATATGGATGTACAAAGTTCAAGTTCTACCAGATCCGAGGAGATCAGCCTTGTGAATTCAAAAATCCTACAACAATCGCCAACTCTTTGATCAGATAGGCCTTGTGAATCAAAGAACCTACATTCATTTCCAACACTGTGAGATGGTAGCCCTGTACTAGAGTACATTTAGAAATTGAACAAGCACAGCGAAATTCTGCATTGTAGTAGAACATATTCCATGTATGCATGACCTAGAGTCAAGAGCATCCACATGCCAGCGTCCTAAGTTACAGACCACAGAAGGAATAACATTAATTCTGATGAGTGTTGTGTTCCAAATGTTAAAAGGCATCGGAGGCAGACAACTACCAAGGACTTCTTGACTGCAAATTTCCCCAAAAATTGTTCCATCAGATGGATCATCCCTAACTGCCGCCATAGTGATTGGTTGTTGCGTATTACACGAGGAGAATATGTCCACCATGTTATCGGGGTCTGGAAGTTGCATCCCATTGTCGCCGTCGCAGCGCTCTTCTGAACAGATGTGTTCCATTCGGTCGACCGTCCAAGCAGATGGATTCCGTCCTTGCATTGCCGCCGCTAATGCAGGTTGGAATCGTGATCGATGAAAAGATTCTGTACTAGGAAATAAATAAATAAATTACCCACGTCTGAGGGTCTTTTGAAAAAAGAATACCAGACTAGAACGGGATGTAGGCGGGTATGTTTATGCAAAATTAAGAGCTGTGTTACATCAGGCGTAAGATTTAAGTTGGATGGCCAGCGTTGATGGGATGCAGGGATGCAAACAGCTAGCCCGATTCAATAGGTATGACGCTTTTTGGTACTTTGTACTTAAATTATTGTTCCGGGAAAACTTTCGATCTATTCATCTTCAATCATGATAATACAATGAACACTGAAAATTAATAATAATAAATTACATCCAGATCTATAGACCACCTAGCAACGAGTACAAGTACTGAAACGAGCGGAAGGCGCGCTGCTGTAATCATCCCTCCCTCGTCGGAGCCAGGAAAAACTTATTGTAGTAGACAGTCAGAAAGTCGTCGTGCTAAGGCCCCAAAGGACAAACGCAACGGAACAAAGGCGTCGATGAAGAGTAGTATAGATCAGAAATATCTAACCTGAGGACACACGAATATAGATGAACGACCAAATCTTAGTAAATTCACCAAAGGAAGATTCACCGGAGACACATCTCAACATGCCCACCGACGATGCTAGACGCATCACCGGAACGGGGGCTAGGTGGTGAGAACCTTATTCCATCTTCAAGGAGTCGTCTCCATCTCGCCTTCCTGAGCAGGACAGAAACTTCAAACAAAGATCTAAAAACGGAGTCCTCCCACCGGCAAGGGCCGGGATCTACTACACCCCAATGGCCCTAAGGCCACTGGAGACGAGGCGGACCGACGGCAGCGCCGGCGGGAGGCAGAGAAACCCTAGCCTTTTGGGGGAGGCCGCAGCTGCACAAATCTTGAGTTTGGATCTAATTTTTCCTAAGATTTGATTAGCAAACACAACTTATATGCCATAAAAATTATATTGTTAGATTCTTATTTAAAAGAAGCTTCTAATGACATAGAAATTATAAGTTTTGCCTAAGTCTCAATCGATTGAGACTTCGCTATGTCTCAGTCGATGGTATATTCCTTTCATCTTGCATGGTGTTTTGTAAAAAAAATTCTAGTGTTTCCTTTTACTTCATATATATTATGTCACTTGACTGAGACTTGGTTAAGTCGAGCCACACCCCACAAATTATACTACCTCTATTCACTAATGTGAGATGTTTTGGCATTTTAAATTCAACTACAAAAACATCTTATATTGAGTATTTTGCCAGTTAAATATATAATCAAATTTCGATCCAAAATGTGTGGAGGCTAATAAATCCAGACAGAGGTTTTCTACAGTTTTTTTCCTTCAAAGGCACCGCATGGTGGCTGAAATGACTTCGCATTTGGTTTATACCCTCTAGAAATCCTCCATCTTGACTGAACCATTGCCCGCTGCGCTATAGGCGCTGAGAAAGGCCGCCGCTCCCATGATTTAAAATGTTAATGTCGTTGTAATTGATGTTTCTTCAAAAGTTTGGTCAGACTGACATGTTTGATGTAGACATGGCAACAATGGATGGATGGCAGCAGCTGATCTTCTGCTTTGTTGGACCAACCACTAACTACTACCTGTGGCCTGAGCCTTAACAAGAGTCTAGAGAAGAGACTAATAATAAGCACCTACTACCACCATCTGGGTTTATTAGTCCCCATTGTATTTCATGTTAAACTTTGACCTCTGATTTAACTAACAAAAAATATGTTATATATCATAAAAATAGTATCATTGGAAACCTCATTCGAATATAAATCCAACAATATAAGTTTTGTAACATACAAAGTATATTTTGTTAATGAAATCTACGGCCAAAATTGGGCACAAGATACGAAGGGGACCAAAAAATCAGGATAGAGGTAGTAAAGAAGAAATACATGTCTATTTCACATCATCAACATCGGGAGAATATCATGTGGTGTTATCACCCATCACATGCACCCGTGATATCACATTCAAAAACTTCAATTAAGATCTTTCAGAAAAAACAGAAATTGTATGTGTATGTGTATACTATATAAAACCTATATAAATATTGCATAAATACGCACAAAAAATAATTGAATACCAAAAAAGTAGTACTGGAGCGGGGCTGGAGGCTAGCAGCCGCACTGCTGGAACACAGAGTCAGTTGTAACGCTGGGGTTGTGCCCGCCCTATTGCTAGAAAGTTAGCTGTAGCATGCTAGCAGGAACGTGCGCACCCGCGCTACTGATAGCCTCTTACCCTAGGCCACTACTAGGCCTTTCATGGAGCACAAGGGCAGTGCATGAGGCCGAAGAGGGGGCATCGTGGCAAGGCCGAGCCGGCTACGGCCCGGTACCAACGATGCCGGTGGAGGGGAGTTGGAGGTTAGAGGAAAGTTGTGGCGGCAAGGAGGTACGTGGAGGTCTACGGTGATTTTCAATCATACCGGGATTTAGAGAGGGGTCAGGTGGTGGGGGTAGGTGGAGGTCCTCGCTGATTGGATCATGCCGGGATTTAGAGGGAGGTTGGAGTGGCGGCTCGGATAGAGCGGGGTGGCAAGGCGGGTGCAGCGGCGCCACCGGCCGAAGGTGGCAGGGATAGGCGGTTGGGCCAGTGACATATGCGGAGGGAGGAAGAACTGTTCGCGGGAGAGGAGGACGAAGAAGATGAACAGTTTGGGGAACAAACGATTGGAAGGAAATGGAGGAGGTAGGAGATCCAGCCTTTCGTGTCATATCCAAGGGCTGGCAGGAAATCGACTAACACAATATCTTTTGTTCGGACACCCGAAGGATAGGCGCTTTATAGCAGATTACAGGACTTAGACTGTCACGTACAGGGTATATATGGCATAGCCAAGACTCGACGGAAAGCACGTTTATATAGTTTTTTTACTAAGAAGTCGTGGATCGATTATTCCAACACCAACGATCATAGGTACGTATATTTTAAGGGTATTTACTTGCAATTACATCCTTGATGACGTGGGAAGATCGTCGTCCAAGGAGTAGCAAATCTTCTCAAATGCCTCGACATGATCCTCCGCGACAGCCATGAAGAGGTCGACGCCGCCCCCCGCCGTGCACGATGGCACGAAGACCATGAGCCCCTCAATCGGCAAGTCCGGCGGCTGGAACGCGCAGGGCGGCCCGGTGCCAAAATCTAGCTGGTGGTACCTGAACCCCAGCCAGGTGTCCACTTCTGCGTCCGGACATAACGTAGTGCCAGCAGCCGTCGTCGCCACGAGCTCCTCGCCGTTCGCGTCCGCCAATGAGCCGAAGTCCACGAACGACTGGATGTATTCGTCGTCGATACGTGCCACGGCATCGCGGATTGCGCCCACAACGGCGCGGTAGCTCCAGTTCAGGACGTCGCGGACCTGAAGCCTCGGGAACGCCCAGAGCACCATGTTCCCGAAGAAGTCCATGGGCACGGGAGGCTTGGCCCTGCCCCGGCAGTTCACGGCCACCTTCACCTGCGTGAACTCCTCCGGTTTCAGGGCGCGCGCCGCCGTGATCTTCTTCCACACGTGTGCGAGCAGGCACTGGAACATGCTGCAACGGCCGCCGACGCGCGCTCTGAGCTCGGTGAGGAACTCGGTCGTCAAATGCACCCTGACGTCCTTGATCTTGACCATGGAGACGACGTCGCCGCATTCCCTGGTGCAGCCCCTGCTTTCTTCACTCTTGAACTCAATGGACCGGTGGTCGAACGCCGGCGCCGGCATGCGTCGAGACACGGCGGTGGTGGCGCGGTCAAGGAAAGGGGTCGGCGTGACTAAGTCCTTGCCTTGGCGTAGCGCGGTCTCCCACGTGATGAAGAAGCTGTTCATGGCCACACCGTCGGCGGTTTGGTGGTGGTATGATACACCGACCACGAGGCCGCCGCACTTGCACCGGTTCAGCTTGATCTGTAGCAGCGCCTCCCCAACGTTCTCCTGTAGTCACAAAGGTTCCACTTGCAGACTTACCAAAACCTTCATGCATGCATGTATGCATGTATGGAGAACGTCGCACATCCATATGCTGTTTGTTTTTTCAAGTTGTTTTATTTTTTGTTTAAGCATTAAGAGCATGTACAACGGTTGATAAGATAGTCTTATCTTAAATGTTGCATGTAATTTTGAGACGACAAAAAACAACGTGTACAATGGGTCTTCTCTTAATCTTATCTTCAATAACTACTAATTCCTAAAAACGTGGTGAGACATATTGTGCTAAGAGATCATCTCCTGTCTTCTCTTAAATAAGAGAAGATAAGCCTTTTCTTATGATTTTTCTCTTCTCCACCTCATCATCTATCCTACATGACACTCTTAAGATAGCATTAGCCCCGTCGATGGAGGGGTCCAAGGTGGACGACCGCACAGGGCCCCCAAAAATCTGGGCCCCAGATTACCAGGTTTAGTATACTGATTGTACGTATTACCACCTGCGAACCAAGCCCGTACAGAGAGCCCACTCAGCAGCAAAGGCAGCCCATGAGGCCTCCTTGTACATGTATCGATCAGGCATGTTCCGTCATCGATCGCTAAACCTAAACACAACACGCCACGGGTTCGCTTCTGCCAATCGCCCAGGACGGCGCGGTCTGCTGGCTGCCTTTCGCCAATCGGCGATCCCAGAACCTCGACGCCACCTCCAATCCTCCACTACTAGTGTACTAAGTATCACTGCCTCGTCTACTTAATTTCGTCTCTGTCTTCTATTACTAGTATTCAATTAAGTTTGATCTCCCTGATGCTGAGTTAGGAGTAGCAGAGTAGGTCAATATTATTTGTCCATGGGGCTAGATATTGGTATTCCGGCTAGCGCTAAGTTAGGTTGGCAGGGACGGAATTAGGACCAGATTGAGTTTGTCCACGGAATCTTTGTCATGAATTTATTTGTCAATGAAGATAGGTTAGGAATAGTAAGGAATTAAATTTGTTCCAGCTCGGTGGTACTAAAATTGGAGTACATTTTATTTATATTAGTTCTTCTGTCATATGAAATATTTTGAAATTTTAGCCCTAGTTTGATTTTCGTCCCAGGGCCCCGAATTTCTGAAGATGGCCCTGGATAGCATCATTGTATATACCCTAAGACTTTGTCCTGTATTTGCCCTAGCTATGTTAATGATGAAATGGGCATAGCACCTGCCATTTGAGTATGTCTCAAATTTTACCTCTGGTAGTGTATGGTACTGGCCGTGGACGTCGGCGGCCATGCCGCCGTAGGCGAGTAAGTCCGCCAGGTTGGACGAGACGGTGGCCTCTACAACAAGCACACCCTCGTTGTTGACGTGGAGGAAGCGCCTGCCGCGGTGGTCGGCGGCGAGGCGTCCCGCCAAGTGCGGGTACGGCGCGACGGCCCTCAGGAGGCCCTCCTTGATGGCCTCGTTGGAAGGCGTCGGCGCGGGGTAGGCCACCACGACAGGGACGAAGATGTCCAAGGCGGCGCGGTCGAAGACGGTCAGCTGGACCTTTTCGCCGAGGAGCGGGTGCGGCGTGGAGTAGACCGGCTTCAGCATGCTGCTGCTGGTAATGGTCTCCATTCTGATTGAAAGTGTAGGAAGAATTGGCCACCCTTAGCCTTTCTATTGCTTGTCTATTTATAGATAAACTAGCAAATATGTGAGAGTGGCATTTTGGAGGCTGAGCTACATGACTCTTGTTATCTCGTCCAGCCATTGCCACGCTAGGATTCGCGTGGCCTACTTTTCACACTATTATACGCTATGGTGGGATTTATCCACAGGATCGATCACATCAAATCATGATGAACACGCACACGCAATTTTTTTTGCCAAAGGCACGTGTCGTGCCTCTTTTTTCTTTTTTTATTTTCTTATTTTCTCACGGTGTTACAAAAATCACGGCCTAGTACATTGAACATATAAAGCCTCCTAGCCTCGTAGTCACGACTGCGCCCTCCACGTCGCCCCATATAATCGCTATGCCACCGCTTGTAAATTCTGCACCCCGCCGAGGGCATTTTAGTCTTTTCGGCAGGCCAAGGGCATATTAGTCTTTTCAGCAGGCCAAAAAGGTTGGCATCGCGGCGAGACCACGCAGACTGCTCTTCCCCACGAACCCTAGCTGCGTCCTCGCCTCCTCCTCCATCCGCGCCTCCTCCTCCATCCGCGTGCCACCTCCTCGTCTCCTCCTCCATCCGCGCGCCTCGGCGGCGACCCCATGGAGGGCGGGCATGGTCGCATCTGGAGGAGTAGGCCATGGTCATGGCGGCGTGCGGCACTGGGCTGCGGCGCTGTTCGTCGCGGCGGAGGTGAGTGGCTGTGGTGATGGCAGACGGGAGTGGGTCGCCGGCCGGCGTCGGGCTGTGCCGGCGATGTCGCTCGCCTGGTTGCCAAGGAGGGAAAAGCGACGGGATGGGCATCCGGGGCGGTGGCGGTGGCTGGACTCCAGAGCTGGCCGAGGAGGTTCTCGCCAAAGAAGCAGGCGGTAGCGCAAGGTATAGAAGAGGGCTACCGGGTGATTTGTTCTCTGTTGATCTCCTTCTTGTGATCTAATTTCGTGGTGCCTAATTTTGGGGAAAAAGAGAGATAGATTTGGGAGTCTTTAGTTTCCTCTTTGGTTTATAATTCTGTGAACACCCTTTCTTGATTTCAGAAACCATCCAACGACAGGGACGTGATGGGGAAGTGGCAAAGACTCCTAGTATGTCGACATGAATATTGAAAAATGATACAAATTTATTTGCATTTTTGCATTACAAATCTATTGGGGGGACTAATTGGAATATATTATAATTGTGTCTAGATATTTAGACAAGTTTATCGCTATGCTGGTAGCGCGGCGTAGCAAGCATGAGCTGCTTGAGAGTGCAGATGGCAAGGCAGGAAAGGAAAAAGGCTTTTGTGGTGATCGGGATCAATACCGCCTTCAGTAGCAAGAAGTGACATGATTCTGTCAGGGAGACATTGATGACTCAAGGTTCGTTACTTTGCAATGCTACCTGATGTTGAAATATGAGATGGGCCTAGAGCCCATATAACAATTTCAGATTTGATCTCTAAGGGCCCATGTAGGTGGCATGACAAGGTGGTGGGAAGTTTAGTCCCACCTTGGAAGTGGAAGGAGAGTTGGAGTGGTTTATAAGGGATTCTCTTCCTCATGCTATTGGAGCTTGAGAAGAGATGAGGCCCTCGCGCACTCCTCCTCCTCCGCTCGCCCCGGCGCGGCGCGGCGCGGCGCGGGTTGCGGGATTGAGCCGAGCTCACTCCTATGCGCTTCTTTTTGCCGGTCAGGAACGAAGAGTCTTTGACAGGTGGGGCCACGATCTTCATCGTCGGATCGTGGGCTACCGACTTGGACGTGGGTTGAACCCACGTCTCTCCACGCGCAGCCGCATATATATATATATATATATATATATATATATATATATATATATATATATATATATATATATATATATGTATGTATATATGTGTGGGGCGCTGCCAACCCTAGCCGTCACGAAGCAGATCGCATCTCCGCCTCCACGCCCACGTCGTTCCTCTGCTGCTGCCGCCGCCGGCGACTCCGTCCCGTTCACCGCGTACACGGTTGACGGGAGAGCAGGCCTACGAAACCCCGCCTCTCCGGATCCTGTACGGGAGAGGGGCGATTAGGTTTTTGGGTAGCGACTACGCGACTGCTCGCTTCTGTTCATCTACGTCCGCATCACCTTCGTCATCACCATGTCGACCGACCGCGCCGCTGCTGAGAAGGCCGAGGCCGACAAGAAGGCCGCCGAGGATGCTGCGGCTACTGCCACCGCCACCGTCGCCGCATGGCCGATTGGAGGGTATACATCGTTCATCCCTCTCGTGTTTCTTTCTGTTGTAGCAGTACTAGCGATATGCGTAGATGTTTCTACTATATGCGTAGTACATGCTCTGTTAGATCGTAATCAGTGTGTTATCAATGCTGGTAATGTCATGCTCATGATTTATTTATGGATTAATTTAATCGAAAAACTGCCTATTTTCTTATCACCTGATTATCTCCCTTGTTTTGACTGTTTTGGCCTAGCTGTTGCTTTCTGCATTTCTTGTTCTTAGTTATAACCGATGTAGAGGAATGTGTATTTAATCAACTAGGATTATGCCGTGCAGATAGCAAGGAAATTACAGAGAAATATGCAAGTATGGAATCAAGGGATCAAATAGGATCATCTATCGTCCCAGCAAATAGAATCAACTATCGTCCCATGTTGTTTGGATCATCTATCGTCCCGCACCGACTAGCTGAAATGGCCAAATGACTTAGGAACGACATATAATCATTTTTTGCTCTTTTTATCCCTTGAAAGGTGAGATGCAGCATTATGAATTTGCTTTCATTTGCAGGGCTAGGTGTCCTTCCTCCTCTTGGTGACATATAAGAGGACCTGCAACACTGAGCCGGGAAGTCCTTTTTTAGGCAGTGGTCATGGAGCAACAATATATGATTCGTGGCATTGCAGGTTACTTTCCACTTTATTTTTCAGTTGTTATATGTTCTGCTACTGAGAGGAAGTTAATTTTCCATGTATGTAAGGTTCAAGGAATGGAAGTAGCTATATCTGAGATCTGATATTATCGTTGGCAACTTCACTGCTCACTGGAAGTCATATTTCAACTGTGTCAGGGGGTGGGACACACATTTCTTGCCGATGATGTTATCATATCTCTCGAAATTTAGCAGTTTCTTTTTTCTGCATACACTTGGGCGTGCTTAGTTATTTCAGGCGAGACGTCTCCATGAATCCTGCATGTTTAGAGTTTGTCTATACATTCATTTGGGGGGAATGCTATATTATCTTATTCCAACTTGACTTGTCATATCAGGTTTTATTTCTGAAACTTGTAATAGGGCTATATCCGAATCTTGAAATAGATCTACTATACGGCTGGCTTCTTCACTTCACGTATGTTTGGTTTAGCTACCTCTGCTATAGATGGCTTTGGTATTCAAATCTTATCGCTGGTCTGCTGACATAATTTTGGGAGACATGATGTTGATTTACTTTCCTACCATGAGTGAACGTTTTTTCTTCAGTAACTTGTGTCCTAGAATGTCCCAATGATTATGATAGAAAAAGATTTGAGTCATTGTTATAACAGACTCTCATACTAGCTTATTATTAGGGGCACCTAATAGAAAAGCATGAAATCTGCCAGCATACACTTATATGCCGCGCTTATAAATATCTGAAAATCTTAAGGCATTTCGTGTGTGCCAGCGTACACTTATAATGTGCCCGCACAGTAATGAAACAAAGGGATTTTTGGTAAGTGCCAGGTAAAATCTGTAGCATCAATGGCATCTATCATTGCAAGACATACATAAATGCCAGCTAGACCATATGCATGTGTGTGATGGCTGAAAAGCAAGCTGGCCAATAATTGGCGTGCATCTGAAAAGTGAAATTTCCGCTTTCCTAAAATTAACCCAAGCCATTCTTTCTCCCCCAATCAATTCCGCAGCATTCTTCACCTCGCAGTGGACCCTTAGTGCCTCCCTCACTGCTACATCGCCGCCACTCATCCCTCACCTAGCCCTCATAGCCTGCCGTACCATGTCATTGCTCCTGTCTCACTGGTGCCCTCTCCCTTCGAGCCATACATGAAGGAACTGCTTCATTGCATTGTATTTTCATGACGTGCAAGTTTTTACTCCAGGGTCAGACAAAAAAAAAATGTCTTGACAAATTAGTAAATATGCTTAGCATAAGTTGTTGGCCTGTTAAGTCGGCAGAATAAACTTCAAAGTGGAAAAACAAATGTATGACACGCTAAATTTTCTTTGAGGGGGTTTATCACCACTTCTACATCAAGATGTGGAAAAAAAACTCTAAGAAAGCCAAGTGCAACTTGAAATTGTTTGGTAGCACTTGAGGATTTACAGTTTAGGAAATGACCTGTTGTGGTGAGAAAAGTGCGCAGGAGAGAGAAAGAGGAGAGGGATGTGTGGCGGCGGACAGGAGAGGGTCGACCTCGCGGTCGGTGGCTGCTTGATCTGAGAGAAAGAGGAGAGGGAGGTGTGGCGGCGGACGGGGGAGGGCCGACCTCGCGGTCAGTGGCGGCTCGATCTCTACAAGAAAGAAGGGGTTTGAACTCCTCCCCTGTGTAAGCTCCTTCTCCTAATTCCTATCTCCTTAAATTAATTTATATTTCGCAGTTAGGGTTTGAGTGTTTGGTTTTAATGATGGGTGTGCAGGAGCATGGGAGGGTGAGAAGAACAGAGGTGGAGGCAGGACCGCGATGCCGGAGCACAGAGGTGGAGGCAGGACCGCGATGCCGGAGCTCTAGGCGTCGCTCGCGTTGTCGTGGAGTGGAGAAGTGTCATCGGCCATGACTGATGGTCGTTGCTCACCGGTCGTCGTCCCCTGTCCCCAATCCAGGTTGCACGTCCTCACACCGCCCACCCCCTACCTCTTGATCCCCCCAGTTCTCTGGTAATCTGATTTCGATTTCTTCATTTTTGTAAACATGATGTGCAGATCTGAGAAAGAAGAGGAGAGGAAGAATCCTGAGGAAGAGTTTGATGAAAGTGTACTCTCTCTCTCTCTCTCACTCTCTCTCTCTCTCTCTCTCTCTCTCTCTCTCTCTCTCTCTTTCAAAGTCAAGTTTTTTCTGCATTCTGATATTTGTTTGTTTTAGCCATGTTTAGATTAGTTTCTATGTATGTCAACTATTTTGTTTGCTTATATTCCAGCGACCTATGTTCCATACTGAATGCATATTTGTGCTGTGGTTCTTAGTTATATTCTGATAAAGAGAAAAAGAATTGGGGATAGAGGTATAAGGCCTTAGATCCTTTGCCTCCAACAGAAGAAATGATTCATGTGTGCCTCCCTTTTTGTTATATCTTACATACTTTTTTACCTGGGTTTTCATCACAGTTCCTTTTCATGGTTCTGTAGCACTGGAATGATTAGTTTGTTCTTCAGTAACTTCTTCTTCAGTATCATAGTTAGTAAACATATGAGGTTTGGCAAGTTAGTATTTACCATTTATGTTTGAAATAACTAGCATGACTGGTGTTGCACCATGTGTGTGTAGGTTTTTCCTTTTAGTTTACTTATATATGCCTCTCCTATATTCTAAAACAAATTCGAACTGTTAGTATTTACCTTAATCTCTTCCACATGGAAGATAGGAAAACAACATACGGAAGGATGAGTTCTATAGCGTATTAGATTCAGGCATTTGCACTATTTTCTTGATTACCTCACTATGATTATTGTTGTAGACTTTTAGTATATTCCTCACAGGCGAACCCGTATTTTCTTCAAATCTGTACGTAGCACACATCTTTTTGCTATAGTCATTTCGCCATGCATGCAACAGTCTAGGAAAACAAGACACCTGTCTGTTTTCATTCATTTGCCATTTTATGTGAGAAGTGCCTCCATGGGATTAGCGAGGTGTATTTATGCTTACCCCTTTTTAGTGTTTGGTGAAGCCGATGGACTGTGAACATTATGTACCACATATTGTGGCCTTTTGCCTTTTTATTATTTATAATATGTCATGACAATTTATTTTCCTGAGCCATTTAGTCAACTAGCCAGTCAAGGATAGCCAATGGTCTTTTGGCTATTTGTTTGTTCATTTCATTCAACATGCATGTTTCTGGAGTAGTCTTGGCGCAAGACACATAATCAAATTTGATTTTCTTATAAGCTGATCATCACATAGCAAATTGGTAGTTACACTAGCTGAGCTTATCCTATGCTCATTGTACAGGATAGATAAAGTGTATGTGATCTTGATGAGGAGAAGTCTTTTTAGAGATTCCAATACAAATTACATACGGATGTATATACACATATTTTAGAATGTAGATTCACTTATTTTGTTCTGTATGTAGTCCGCATTGAAATCTCTAAAAGGACTTATATTTAGAAACGGTGGGAGTTGGATACGATTAAGTATTTAAATTAACCATATGAGCACTATTTCTTTGAGTGCCACAAGGATGTCATCTTTCTTCACATGTTATGTGTTATGTCACATCAACTTCTGCCCTTTTGTTTTCTGCAGAACACGACAACTGTTTGTGACCTAAAAGGACAGGATGACACCAAAGGAGTTATGATAGCAGCACTTATAGGCATTGAGGAATTGGCAAAGAGATTACGCTTCATAGGTATGAAGTTAGAACAACGGCTGGAAACTATGAAAGGCCGTTTCTAATTACCTTTGTTGGATCTGTCTTACCTGCAATGCATGTGTGACCCCGAGAAGCCACTTTTTGTTTCGTCTGCAGTATACTCCATGTTTAGTTCCAATGATGCCCTAACCCTTTTGTTCCTGCTCTGAAGAATAAGACATGTATAGGCTTCAGATTTTTGTAATCATCTATGTGCTAAACATCCCTTTGTGGTCATGTGTTTTATATGTAATCAAGTATCTATCCATGATGATATATATGCCCAGCTAATGTTTGAAAAGATCCATCATCTGTATCACCACTGCTGGATAACCACTATAGATCTACTAGCAGTACCGGTCATATAAAATAGCTACCGTTACTTATCATTTGTATTACAACTGCTGGATAACCATTATAAATATATCAGCTAATGTTTATTTCATTTATTTGATTTAACTTTTTATTTTTTGATTTGACATCTTTTTTAGACAAAATAATTTAATTTAGTTGTGCCAATTCAAATTTACACCATGTTGTTGGGCTTAGAAAAAAGGTATATAATAAATTGAATTTTGTTGTGTTGACATGGGCACCAGACACGGTTGCTGACGCCTTGACCTTATCAATCCCCTTCTTCCCTCCGTGTACCAAACCTGCTCTCGCTCACCCTTTCTCTTCCAGACCATCGTCGTTGTTCCTCAACTTCAATTGCAATATCAACAGGTCAATTCCTCAGGTGGATCCTCATTGAATCAGACCGCTTAACAGGAGAACCTTTACGAACATGGTATTATTTCAATTTTGAGTTAGTGTTGTTCCTTAGACATGGTCAAAGACTGAGAAATTTTAGATTTGCTTGCATCTTGGTTTGCCCGTGACTGAAATCAATATTTCTTCGTTGCTAACAAGAAAAGATCAGTCATCTCCTGCAGATGCATACCTTGTTGATATGTTACTGCTCATTTCAGAAGATTTTGATTCATCCTAGCTAATTCAAGTTAACCTGGGTACAACAATAGATAGACATTTATTTATGAACAACAATAGTAGTGAGCAGCCAATGTAAAATGCATTTCTGTTAGTTCGACGAAACTGACGGTACTTTGTTCTTGCTTCTATATCCTGATTTGGCAATTTTATGATCCGTCTCTAAATATTTCAACTTGCATGGTTTGAATTAGTTTCACATGCTAAAGTATATAGTTTGAACATAGGTATTCCTTAATTTTTCATATAAAAGGTTTAGAATTATTACCCTTAGTGATTGCTAAAATTGGAAGTTACTAACAAATGCAATGGTTTCTGTTACAAAAGGTTTAGAATCATTACACTTGATGCTTGAATTTGGACCTTGCACCTTACTTGGGTAACATAGAGCCAAATGGCACATTTCTCAAATACACGTTCAAAACACTTCAGGTTTGACATGGTCTCTATCCTTGATCAAACATAAACATAAAGTAAAAGGCAAATATTTTTTAACATGAACATGGTTTCAAATGGGTCTCTGCGCCATTTGGCGCACCGGGTTATCTAGTATACATAAATGCACATAGCAATCCCCGTACCATAACTAGACCTAAACCTACACGGACCAGGACTCCCTAACCGAACAAGGCAATACACACGTATCCTACTCCCAACGTGATTACTACTATGACTCCAGCTCCTACCGTACACTAGGACACGGCAAGCTAGCACAATCACGGCAGCTAGCTTACA
Organism: Aegilops umbellulata; assembly: GCA_032464435.1. Taxonomy (NCBI): domain Eukaryota; kingdom Viridiplantae; phylum Streptophyta; class Magnoliopsida; order Poales; family Poaceae; genus Aegilops; species Aegilops umbellulata. Next base: position 640,226,748 of record CP136060.1, on the reverse strand, counting down.
ACTAAACTTGCACCTAACTAGCACTAACTAATTAAGCTACTCCCTCCATTTTTATATACAAGGCCACAAACTCGGATTACAGGTACCAATGTAAATTTTAATGTCTGCTTCACAATCTTCTTGTTTATTGGAATCATTAATACTCCGCATGCATGCAAAGAAACTGAGTGGAGGAAGTAGCTGACTGTCATTATGACTGCATGCATGCAAGTATTAAACAGGTTGTTAGTACGAGAAAATATCATTAATTTTGCCTCGATTACCGTTGGTGGCCTTATATAGATGCAAAATGTATATTCCATAGTGGCCTTGTATATAAAAATGGAGGGAGTATAATCAAGATTATGCTAACAATCTTCCCCTAATCTTGACTTGTCATCTTCCTCGCTTCTCCGATCTTGGCTCCGATTGACCCCTTGTCGACTCATCCGCTCGCACCACGACAAGTCAAATTGTTGGCTTGGTTGCTTGCAACAATCTCCCCTCTAATTTTGACTTGGCGAATTTACGGACCATCTCAAATATGCCTCGGACTACCGAGCCTCGCTAGTAACCTGTGGAAAAGACCACCCGGTGGACTACACCATCCACCCTAGCGAGATACTCCTTCCGTTCGGAATTACTTGTCGCAGAAATGGATGTATCTAGACGTATTTTAGTTCTAGATACATCCATTTCCGAGACAAGTAATTCCGAACGGAGGGAGTACATGCCGACTCCTTGTGGATCGCACCACCCCGTGCACTACACCATGCACTCCAGCCTCATGTAGAGACATGGCCTCATTGAAGAGACTCACCTTCACTGGTTTACCGCCCCCACATAGTTGAACTTGATCCTCTCATCGAGAAACATAGATGACCTGGGTACCAATGTTTTAAATAGCGGGCTATGCCAAATAGCGGCGGACCTCAAAATCAGCCATAGCGCAGCTATAGCGGGCATTTTGTACATAAGATCATTTAGCGGCACCCTGCTGAAAAGGCTATAGCGGGCTATAGCGAAGCTATAGCCGGCTATTTAAAACTATGTTGGGTACGCTTCATCTTCAACGCCTCCTCACATAGATGGGCACTTCAACATGACGACGACGACGACGACTCACTGACACGATGACGACCAGTCGCTCAAACTCGCACGACTTTTTGAGCCTCCCGGACGACGATCTTGATGACTTTCTAGCACCGCATCTCGGCACCACCTGTCCCATTAACGATCATCTTCCTCCACCATGCTGACGACAGCCTGTCGTCTCCCTCCATGTCGCTTCGCTGAACGACAATCGCATGATCCTCCTCGTCGCTGCACCACCCAACGACCACATCGCACGCCCCGAGGTGCTAGTCGGGTCGCGACCCCGGGGCAAGCACAGCTTTAAATCGATCTAGCTCTTACTGATTAAGCTATAATCAAGATTATGCTAACAGCCACGTTAGGATTCGCGTGGCCTACTTTTCACACTATTATACGCTACTTGTTTGGTGGAAATACAGCAGTGATATACGTTGGTGTGCTTTGCTGTGTACATGGGTATTCGTCCTGTCTGATTGCACGATCAAGTGGGTGAGCTGTGCTGACGGCTGCGGTGTGTGTTAGAGCAGATGGTTGAGTTTAATACTGAGGTGATAGGAAGGAAAGGATTCCCAACGGTGAGACGTACTATGCATGCAGCTGAGACGGCCAGTGTTATGCTACAGACCAAGTAAATTGTTTTTTATTCTAACAACAAAATGTGACACTGTTAATTTTAGGGAAAATCATAGGAAAAAATGAAATAAAGCTGAAAATTCACAGACATTAAGATATAAAAAGGCTCAGACAGTTGGCGAGTTATTGATTTTTAAATATCTGAAAATGTAGTCACATACTCGATATGATGTCCTGTCATGCTATTGCGAGAAAATGGATTCAATCCTCTAACTATGAAATGGTCGGTGGGTTTGAAAATGTAATCGTTACTCGATATGATGTATTGTCATGCTATAGCGAGGAAATGGATAAATTCCCAAACCATGGGATGATCGGAACGAGGAAATGGCCAAAGGGTTTGCAATGTCTCCTAGCACGCCAGGGGTGTGGGTGTCAAAGAAAATCGAAATAAGTCAATTCATACGTTAATTTTTGGTGCATGTTTAGTTGATCGATGAAAAAATTGGTAAGGGTGCTGCTGAGATCAAATAATTTTGTATGTATGGCACCGCGTGCACATCACCATTATATGGTAGCTGTGATTTTTTGTACAAAAAGGCCTTTGGTGTTGAGATTTTGCTTGGTGTTTGACAATTTACAAACGACGGTCGGTATGCTTTGTAATGGCATGGCTTCTATATTAGGAGTCGTGTGGACCGTGCTTTAGAATGCTCAATTACGGCGTGCTAGCTTTTCTTGTTTTTCTTAAAGAAAAATATAGAAGATAAAGCAAAAGAATGTGAAAATAATATTGTCGGTGATTTGATGTTTGTCTTTATATAGATCTGCTTCTAAGCACATATGGCATCCTTGTAATGGCGTAGCATCTACAATGAAAGCCATGCATAGCGGTATTTAGAATACTGAAGTAGATGGTGCCAATGTTTAAATATAGTTCTCGTGATATGAAGCAAGTGTTTTTCTTTTAAGCAATTTAAATATAAATAAAGGATATTTTGTTTTGAAAATGTGATATGTAGGTAGTTTGAGGCCTGTTCTTTTTATTGTTGGGATGGTTGCGCCACCAGGGGTCTGGTCTTCCTTCTTTTGATCCCTGAGACTCTCGATCTCCCATCAAGCGTCGTTGTGAGGCACGGCATGCTGCTGGGCTTCCTCTTCCTGATCTGTGCGTGGAGGAGGCCGAGGAGGTCGGATCGGAGCATGGAGGAGGACGTGGACGGAGAGGCCGGATCGGAGCATGGAGGAGGACGGGGACGGGGAGGCCGGATCAGAGCATGTACGAGGCTGTACCCACGCGCATCGATGACTCGATCTGGAGCATAGTTCAGGGGTGCACTTTGCCGTTATTTTATATTCCAAAATGATAACTTACGTGGGAGGAAATCGAATTGGAAAGGATACCATAAGCGGGGAGGATACCGGATTGGACGTGTCCTAGTCTAACGCCATGGATCAATCGATGGTTCCCACGAGCCATGGTTCGAGTCTTTCGAGAAATAAATTTCAAGGCTTTCATGCAATGAAAACGACCGAAAAAACGGACGAATCTCAGTCATTAATCTTGATGTTAACATAAAATTAACGGTTATAAAGTAGTGACGGATGGAGAACTATGGAAGTTTTCTTCTTTTATTATTAGGTATAGATAAAAACATATAATATATTTTAGTATGCTTTTTTATGTCTAGAAATTGTTTCATTTATTATCCAGATAATGTGGACACACTTAAAAAATTGCGCTAGAGAAATCAAATGTCCCGGTGGATCAAGTAACATATCCTAAGAAATCGTACACCGAAATATATGTGGACGCACGGTGTAAGTATTGGCTAGCTACTCCATGATTTATTTACTAACTACTACTCCCTCTGTCTCACTGTGTAAGTCATTTTTGTAAGTTATGTTACTTCTTATGTATACGGATTTATTAGTCTATTTTCTATTTTGTACTTAATTTTGTCCTCAGATTTGATTAGCAAACACAAGTTATATGCCATAAAAATTATATTGTTAGATTCGTATTTAAAAGAAGCTTCCAATGACATATAAATTACCAATTTTGCTAGGTCTCTCGACTGAGACTTCATTATGTCTCAATCGATGCTATATTTCTTTGATCTTGTATGGAGATTCGTACAAGTTTATCTTTTCAGTTCTTCGTAAAGTCTCAGTCATATGAAGGTGCATCGGGATGACTCATGACCCCCCCCACCCCCGGTGGGGTCGTCCGTGCTTGGCCGGCCTCCGCAGTCGTCCACCTCAAATGGCTCCACGGCCCGGTGATCCTTCCGACGGCCGCGGCGAGACCCACCACGTTTTGCCTACCTCGCCACCCGCCTGCCTTCTTACCGGTGCCCGCCGCCCGCCGCAACCTGCACACCATCTGCTGCTCCCTCGCATCCAGCGGTTGTTTCTTGACATGTGTGCCTGCTACAACAAACTTGTGTAGGCAGCGAGGACAACCCAGCAACTCCTTGTAGCAACAAGGACCACGTATCTGCTTGCTTTTGTTCCAGTTTAATGTATCTAGTACATGCAGATTGTAGCTTGTGAGTGTATCCATTGAAATTATTCTTATAGAATGTACATTGTACATCGTTGGTGAGTATTGATCAGAATTCAGAATGTGAATGTATCTAGTACATGGAGATTGTAATCTTGTGAGTTCAGACAAGTGAATGTATCTTGTTCTGCATGAAAATTTAAGAAATATTATTATTATTATTATTATTGTCTAGTTCCTGGCGGTACGAGGTGTTCAGTAGTCCAGGATATAATACAGCCAAACCAGGTCATAACATCATCTGCCGCTTCTGCATTCCTTGTGACTCTGCACTCCTACTTTTCTTTCACATATTAACAAAAAAGAACATGTTGTTGTTGCTTGAAGCTTCCAAACCTAGAAGCTTAGAAATAAGAAATTAATGGAAAGGTGTCGTTCGTGACTGCAAAAATCTGAACAAAACTATTGTTTAGTTTCTGTTTGTGAATGCTAGTGTTGAGGTTGATGTTGGTTTGCCAACTGATTTGTTCCTATTGTTGCCTGATTCTGCACCTGCGCATACATCTACATGATGAGTCGTCCAGATTCCAGAGAGCAAATACATAAAACATTAGTTTTTTTATGTGTTCACTGAACCTCCATCAGTCGTACTGTCCAGTTGGTGTTTTCCGGTGGTAGCCTTTTTTACAGCAATAACTGCCCAAGTGAGGTGAGTTTCTTGGTGGCTAGACTAGGAGGCAATCCCAGGGTGGCCAAGTATTTATGGAGCAAGCTTGGAGTTCCATCCATTGTTGTTCCATCAGATGCATCATCCCTAACTGCCGCCATGATGATTGGTTGGTTGGGAGTTGCATTCCATTGTTGCCGTCGCAGCGCTCGTCCGAAGAGATGTGTTCCATTCCGTCGGTTGTCCAAGCAGATGGATTCCGTCCTTGCATTGCCGCCGCAAATGCAGGTTGGAATCGCAATCGACCAAAGGATTCTGTACTAGGAAATAAATAAAAAAGACTACCCACGGCTGAGGGTTTTTTGGAGAGAAAAATACCAGACTAGAATGGGATGTAGGCGGGTATGTTTATGCAAAATTAAGAGCTGTGTTACATCAGGCGTACGATTTTGGTTGGATGGCCAGCGTTGATGGGGTGCAGGGATGCAAACAGTTAACCGGATTCATTAGGTATGGCGCTCTTTTGTACTTTGTACTAAATTTTGTACTTAGATTTTTTTCCGGGAAAACTTTGGATCTATTGATCTTCCATCATGGTAGTATGATGAACACTAGAAAATAATAAAAATTACATCCAGATCTGTAGACCACCTAGCAACGATTACAAACACTGAAGTTGTAGTCGTCCCTCCCTCGCCGGAGCCGGAAAAACTTGTTGTACTCCCTTCGTTTTTATTTACTCCGCATATTAGTTTGGGTCCGAGGTCATAAATTAAGCTGACCAGATAGGCAGCGGGCAGTTGGACGGCCGCCAGGTGGGGACGCGGCGGACACCGAGAAGGCGCGCGTGGTGTTCGTTCCACGTCCGTGCTGACGCATTTGGGGCGCAAATTTGGGCCGCAAATGCGTCGGCGCGGACGCGAAGCGGACTCGATTTACGTTTGGGTCGGCGCGTTGGGCCTCCTCTTTTGTCCGCGCCGACCCAAACAAATGGCGGCGGATGAAATGGGTCGCCCGATTGGAGTTGCTCTTAGAATACTGAAGTAGATGGTGCCAATGTTTTAATATAGTTCTCGTGATATTAAGCAAGTGTTTTCCTTTTGAGCAATTTAAATATAAATAAAGGGTATTTTGTTTTGAAAATGTGATATGTAGGTAGTTTGAGGCCTGTTCTTTTTATTGTTGCATCCATAGTGCTGGAGCGGATGCTGGTGGAAGGGTGGTGGTAGGGAGAGGGAGGTTTGTAGCTGTTCTACGGAAGATGATATTTTCGGATAAACGGATTGTGTGTCGAATTCAGAACATTTCTTATATCGTCCACATACAATTTTGGTAGTCCGGTGCACATTTGATTCATGTCATTTTCCAAATGATTTTTAGATGATCGTTATATACAAGCATACAAGCAAAACATCAGCATGGGGCTCTTATATCTACAGGTCGGTGCAGGTCAGCAACGTGCGGTGTGGGGAGGTCGTGCAGGTCAGCAAAGTTGATTGCGGTGCCCAATTCAAATGCAGGAACAGACACACGGGTCATTGGCTTGCAGATCGCCAAGTAGAATCATATCTCCACATCTCAACGTCACCAGCACATTTCAACGCGCACGAGCAGGCCACTTTCCGCCGAAACTAAAAGTCGTTAAACAACTCTCAAGCACTGCTTGCTGCTGACAGCAAAGAGGCTGCTTGCTAATTTGACCAAAATTAGCAATTTTTTAAATCTAATTTGATCTAAATTCGAGAGGGATTTGACCTAAACCTAGCAAAAGAGAGAAGAAGAGGGCATGGTCGGGATGGAGGAGAGGAGAAGAGAGGCAGAGGGAGGAGGGCAATGAAGATTACCTGACCATGATGAGGTGGTGGCCGGAGCGGAGACGACGGAGGCCGGGGACGGCAAGCTTGGGGAGGCAGGGATAGACGGCGGGGAGGTCGCGAGGTGCTCGGGCCTCCTCTCCTGGTGGACGCGGGCCTCCTCCTCCTAGTGCTCCGGCGGCGACTCCGGCGGCGGAGCGGGCGCGGGGGTCGTCGGGTGCGGGGGGGTCGTCGGTGGCGGCGGAGCGGGCGCGGAGGCGAGGGGGATCTGGCGAGGGAGGGACAACGAGATGGACAGAACACACCTACATAGAGGGGGGAAGGTTAGCAATGGTGCACCATCTAGGGGTGCGCCATAAACACAATGATAGCAATGGCGCACCTTCCCCTGGTGCCCCATTACTAACTTTTTTATTTTTATTTTTAGTTGCATCTTATAAATTTTTAGAAAATGGCTATCAAATTTGAAAATGTTTATGAATGTGAAAAAATATCATCAAATTTGTTATTCGAAAATATTTATGAATATGAAAAATATCATCAAATTTGTTATTTAAAAGTATTTGAAAAAATATCATAAAAATTGGTATATCAATGGCGCACCTTCTAGGGGTGCGCCATAAGTACCTTGATTGCAATGGCGCACCTTCCCCTGGTGCGCCATTACTAACTTTATTGGTATATTTTTAGTTGCATGTAATATTTTTTTAGAAAATGATGATCAAATTTGAAAACATTTATGAATGTGAAAAAATATCATCAAATTTGTTATTTGAAAATATTTATGAATATGAAAAAATATCATCAAATTTTTTATTTGAAAATATCATCAAATTTGTTATTTGAAAATATTAGAAAAAATATCATAAAAATTGGCATACCGATGGCGCACGCCATTAGTAACTTTTTTTGGATTTTTTGTTTCATCTAATAATTTTTAGAAAATGACGATCAAATTTGAAAACATTTATGAATGTGAAAAAATATCATCAAATTTTTTATTTGAAAGTATTTATGAATATGAAAAAATATCATCAAATTTGTTATTTGAAAAAATCATCAAATTTGTTATTTGAAAATATCATCAAATTTGTTTTTTATTTTTAATTGCATTCATTTGTGAATTGGCAAAACATTTATGAATATGAAAAAGTATCATCAAATTTGAAAAAATATTCATGAATTCAAAACGTGCCCATGAAATTTAAGAATATTCATGAGTTCAAAAAATATTAACAAATTCAATACTTTTTGTGAGTTAGAAATTCAATACCAGAATAAACATAAATAAAAATTGGTATACCAGAATAAACATAAATAAATATTCATGAGGACTAGAACAGAAGAAATATCATTTCAATATGTCGAAATACAATGGAGAAATGAAGAGTACAATTTAAATATAATCGATCTTAGCTAGCTATCTTTTCACAATCTTCTTGCCCTTCTTTTTCGCAAATGGAGTTCTTCTGTTGAACGGACGTGTATGGCACTTCATCGTCGTCGTCATGTGGGGTGGTCCTGCTTCTTCTTGTGGTGTATGGCACTTCATCGTCGTCGTCATGTTCCATCTTCGGGTCGCCGTACTTTTCAAAGTCCTGCTCATTGGCGACTCCATCCATTCTGATGATCTTCCTTTTGGCTCTCCTCACGACAACACGACAGGGCTTTGATGGGTCGGTAATGAAGAAGCATTGGTCCACTTGGGAAGCCAGTACCCATGGCTCATTTTTCGCGGTGACGTTTGCGCCCGCGGTCTTGGGTTTGGCTTCGGGTATACCCATGATGGTGAAATACCGGTCTTCTTTTAGGATGCTCTTGGCCCATCTTACATGGAACATCGGGACCTTCTCTCCAGCGTAGCTCAGCTCCCAGATCTCCTCGATCCTTCCGTAGTATCTGTCCTTGTCGTTACCGGTGTAGGATTCCATCGGTATCCGGGAGTTCTGATAACCATCGCTCTTCATGTCCTTGTCCTCGGCGTAGAATGTGTAGCCGTTGATATCGTATGCCTCATAGGTCATCAGGTTGTGCTCGGCGCCCTGTGACAAGGCGAATATGAGTTTTTCTTCCGCGGAAGAATCCTCATGTAAAGGGTACAACAGAAGCTTCTCCTTGAACCAACGCGTGAAAGATGAGTTGTGCTCTTTGATTATATCTCCGTCCATCCTCTGCTGGCCTCGGTCATTGTATGTCTTCTCAATAAAGGTTTTGTGCTCTACCATCCAAGGATCGACCACGTCTATGTGTTGTAGTGCGACTAGGTTTGCTCTTTCAAAGTCGGTGAGTCGACCCTCGAAGTCGACATGCATTTCACGGTGACCATCGCGGTGACCCCATCCAGCGAGCCTGCCGAGGTGCCTGTTGACGGGCAGACCAACGGGGTTCTCGATGCCTAGATAATTCGTGCAGTAGGAGATGCACTCTTCGGTTAGAAAGCCCCTGGCAATGCTTCCCTCTGGACGTGACATGTTGCGAACGTATCCTTTGATGACACCATTCATCCTTTCGAACGGCATCATGCTGTGTAGGAACGTCGACCTGAGTTGGATAATATCCTCCACGATATGGACCAGCAGATGCACCATAACATCGAAGAATGCGGGCGAGAAGTACATCTCAAGCTCGCATAGTATCACAACGATCTCTTCCTGTAGCCTTCTGAGTTGCTTCACGCCAACCGACTTCCGAGAGATGACGTCGAAAAAGTTGCATAGGCTAAATAGCGTTTCACGGACGTGCGCGTCTATGATCCCATGGATTGCAACTGGAAGTATCTGCGTCATCAGCACGTGACAGTCGTGAGACTTCATCCCGCTGAACTTCTGCTTCGTTGAGTCTAGGTATCTGCTTATCTTCCCCGCGTAACCGATCTTCCCCGTGTTGGATGATATCCTTCATGATATGGACCAGCAGATGCACCATAATATCGAAGAATGCGGGCGGGAAGTACATCTCAAGCTCGCATAGTATCACAACGATCTCTTCCTGTAGCCTTCTGAGTTGCTTCACGCCAACCGACTTCCGAGAGATGACGTCGAAAAAATTGCATAGGCCAAATAGCGTTTCACGGACGTGCGCGTCCATGATCCCATGGATTGCAACTGGAAGTATCTGCGTCATCAGCACGTGACAGTCATGAGACTTCATCCCGCTGAACTTCTGCTTCGTTGAGTCTAGGTATCTGCTTATCTTCCCCGCGTAACCGTAAGAAAGTTTTACTCCTACGAGGCAGGTGAAAAACTGTTCGATCTCCTCCTTACATAGAGTGAAGCACGCGGGAGGTTAGTCATTTCCGATCTTCTTGGCCTTTTTGCCTTTGCGACGACTTTCCGTGTCCTGCTTCGCCTCATCATCATCATCATTAGTGTGAAACTCCTCCTTGATGCCCATTGATTTCAAGTCAGCCCTTGCTTTCGGCCCATATTTTGTCCTCTCTAGCATGTTGAGCAGGGTACCAAGCAGACTCTCGCACACGTTCTTCGTGATATGCTTGACATCAAGGCTGTGAGGCACACGGAGGATCTTCCAGTACGACAAGTCCCAGAAAACAGACCTCGTTTTCATACCTTCAGCAGCGGCTCTGGCGCCTTTTGCTTCTTTCCAGGCAGTTGACAATCTTTCCAATTTTTGACAGCTCGTCTATTTCGTCGCCCCTTCTCGTACGCGGGCGTCTTCGGGGTTCGGTTTCACCATCGAACAGATCCTAACGTTTTCTCCATGAGTCATCGTCGCGAAGCCACCTTCGATGTCCCATAAACACGGTTTTCGAAGACCCGGGATCTCTTTCTAGCTGGCGATACGTTGTGTCATCCATGCACCCGACGCATCCAGAAAATCCGTGGACCACCTGCCCCGCGACATATCCGTAACCGAGATAGTCGTGCACCGTCGTGAACAGTGCGACTCTCATAGGGACATATTCTTTCTCTGCGGCGTCCCACGTATTGGCTGGCGTTTTCCACAGCGTGTCTAGCTCCTCTTTCAGCAGCCCCAGATACAGATTGATGTTGTTCGCTGGTTGTTTCGCCCCTTCAATTAGCATACTCATGTGAATGTACTTCCTCTTCATGCACAACCAGGGGGGAAGGTTGTACATCCACACAAACACAGGCCAGGTGCTATGTGTGCTTCTCTGGCTGCCAAACGGATTGACTCCATCGGTGCTCGCGCCCAGCACGATGTTCCTTGGATCGTCCCCAAATTCTGGGTGTTCGAAGTTCAACGCTTGCCACTGGCTCGCATCCTTAGGGTGACTCAGCATCTTGTCTTTTTTATTTATCTCCGGATCATTTCCATCATCTTGTCGCTTCTTCCCCTCCCTATCCGTGTGCCAACGCAGGAGCTTTGCTAGCTTAGGGTCCGCGAAATACTGTTGCAGACGAGGAGTGATCGGAAAGTACCACACCACTTTTCGAAGAGCTTTCTTCCTCTTCTTGTATCGAGTGACGCTGCACACCGGACATATGGTAGACTCTGCGTGCTCGTCCCGATAATTGATGCAATTGTTCATGCACACATGGTATTTCACGTGCGGTAAATCCAGAGGACACACAATTTTCTTTGCCTCCTCGAAACTGGTCGGGCACTTGTTCCCCTTGGGAAGACGTTCGTGCCAGAATGACATGTTCTCGTCGAAGCATGCGTCGGTCATTTTGTGTTTTACCTTCATCTTCAGAGCCATGAGCGTTACTTTCAAGCGGGTATCCTCGGGCCTGCATCCTTCATACAATGGAGTAACTGCGTCTATCTCCTGTTGATCCAGCTTGGCTTTCTCTCGGGCGGCAGCTCTTGCATTATCCGTCTGCTTGAGAAGCAGCTCTTGAATATGAGGGTCCTGCACCCAGCTCATCGATGGTCCATCGTCGTCTGCTCCGGCATCTTCATCTTCATGATCATGCCCTTCGTCTGCTCCGGCATCTACCTCATCATCATGTCCGGCATCTTCTACATGATGACTGTGTACTGCATCTACTTCGTGATCATGTCCTGGAGATTCTTCGTCTTCTCGCCCGCCCTCACCGCGGTTGTCGTGCTGCCCTTCCTCATTTCTTGCCCGGCCCCCATGGACGACTTCATAATCATCTTCATCACCTTGCTACCGATAGCCATCCATGAAACCACGCAAGAGCAGGTGGTCCCGCACCTGTACAGAATCTGGGTCCATAAGGCTCTTCAGCTTGCATCTTCGACACGGACATCTTATCTCCATCTCGTTCTTTTGAAGCATCTCGTCCTTCGCGGAGCTCAAAAACCTATTCACGACGCCTTCGGTCATCGTGCGGACCATGCTCGCCTGCGGGGTAGAGCAAAACGATATTTTAGAACTAGAAAAAAATTTGGCATGACTTTGCCTAAAAATAGGACCAAAAAGAATGCATAGTGCGGAATTCTCGCCGAAACGGAAATGAATCAACATTCCGGCAAAATATTGGCAACTATTGCATTTCAAATACCGGTACCTGCAAACACAAACATATGCAACACCACAAACATACGTAGATCTAGGCCATAAAAAGTGCATGTGCACGTTGTTGAAGGGAGAAAAAAGTAGATCTACAACATAAAGAAAGCTTTCCCCTTACTTACCTATCAAAAAAAGGAAATTTAATCACTTAATTTGGGTGAATCTATGGTGCAAATGCGGTGAGGAGGAGGAGGCAGCCGAGACAAGCTTGAAGGAGGAGGTGGAGAGAATGAAGTCGGGAAAGTGAGTGAGGTAGGTGATGTTGGGGAACGTTGCAGAAAATTAAAATTTTTCCTACGGTTTCACCAAGATCCATCTATGAGTTCATCTAGCAACGAGTATTCAGATTAGATAGCATCTACATACCACTTTGTAGATCGCAACGGAAGTGTTCGAGTGAACGTGGATGAGGTAGTCGTACTTGCCGTGATCCAATTCACCGATGATCTAGTACCGAACGGACGGCACCTCCGCGTTCAACACACGTACGGGACGGGATACGTCTCCTCCTTCTTGATCCAGCAAGGGGGGAGGAGAGGTTGAGGAAGATCCAGCACGACGGTGTGGTGGTGGATATAGCAGAACTCCGGCAGGGCTTCGCTAAGCAACTACGGGAGGAGGAGGAGGTGTTGCAGGGAGGAGGGAGGAGCCAGGGCATAGGGTTGGTTTGCTCCTCCTTTTCCCCACTATATATATGGCCAAGGGAGAGGGGGAGGCGCAGCCCTTGCCCCTTCCTCCAAGGAAGGGTGCGGCCAAGGGTGGGGAGGAGTCCATCCTCCCCAAGGCACCTCGGAGGTGCCTTCCCCTTGTAGGACTCTCCCCTTTTTTTTCTCTCTTGGCGCATGGGCCTCTTGGGGCTGGTGCCCTTGGCCCATATAGGCCAAGGCGCACCCCCTACAGCCCATGTGGCCCCCCGGGGCAGGTGGACCCCCCCGGTGGACCCCCGGGACCCCTCCGGTGGTCCCGGTACAATACCGATAACACCGAAACTTGTCCCGATGGCCAAAATAGCACTTCCTATATATAATTCTTTACCTCCGGACCATTCCGGAACTCCTCGTGACGTCCGGGATCACATCCGGGACTCCGAACAACATTTGGGTTACTGCACATACATATCTTCACAACCCTAGCGTCACCGAACCTTAAGTGTGTAGACCCTACGGGTTCGGGAGACATGCAGACATGACCGAGACGGCTCTCGGGCAATAACCAACAGCGGGATCTGGATACCCATGTTGGCTCCCACATACTCCACGATGATCTCATCGGATGAACCACGATGTCAAGGATTCAATTAATCCCGTATACGATTCCCTTTGTCAATCGGTATTTTACTTGCCCGAGATTCGATCGTCGGTATCCCAATACCTCGTTCAATCTCGTTATCGGCAAGTCACTTTTCTCGTTACCGTAATGCATGATCCTGTGATCAAACACTTTGATCACCTTGAGCTCATTATGATGATGCATTACCGAGAGGGCCCGGTGATACCTCTCCGTCAAGCGGAGTGACAAATCCCAGTCTCAATCCATGTCAGCCCAACAGACACTTTCAGAGATACCCGTAGCATACCTTTATAGTCACCCAGTTACGTTGTGACGTTTGGCACACCCAAAGCACTCCTACGGTATCCGGGAGTTACACGATCTCATGGTCTAAGGAAAGGATACTTGACATTGGAAAACTCTAGCAAACGAACTATGCGATCTTATGCTATGTTTAGGATTGGGTCTTTGTCCATCACATCATTCTCCTAATGATGTGATCTCGTTATCAATGACATCCAATGTCCATAGTCAGGAAACCATGACTATCTGTCGATCAACGAGCTAGTCAACTAGAGGCTCACTAGGGACATGTTGTTGTCTGTTATTCACACATGTATTACGATTTCCGGTTAACACAATTATAGCACGAATAAAGACAATTATCATGAATAAGGAAATATAATAATAATGCTTTTATTATTGCCTCTAGGGCATATTTCCAACAGTCTCCCACTTGCACTAGAGTCAATAATCTAGTTACATTGTGATGAATCGAACACCCATAGAGTTCTGGTGCTGATCATGTTTTGCCTTAGGGAGAGGTTTAGTCAACGGATCTGCGACATTCAGATCCGTGTGCACTTTACAAATTTCTATGTCTCCATCTTGAACATTTTCACGAATGGAGTTGAAGCGACGCTTGATGTGCCTAGTCTTCTTGTGAAACCTGGGCTCCTTTGCAAATGCAATAGCTCCAGTGTTGTCACAGAAGAGCTTGATTGGCCCCGACGCATTGGGTATGACTCCGAGGTCGGTGATGAACTCCTTCACCCAAATTGCTTCATGTGCTGCCTCCGAGGCTGCAATGTATTCCGCTTCACATGTAGATCCCGCCACGACGCTTTGCTTGCAACTGCACCAGCTTACTGCCCCACCATTCAAAATATACACGTATCCGGTTTGTGACTTAGAGTCATCCAGATCTGTGTCGAAGCTAGCGTCGACGTAACCTTTTACGACGAGCTCTTCGTCACCTCCATAAACGAGAAACATTTCCTTAGTCCTTTTCAGGTACTTCAGGATATTCTTGACCGCTGTCCAGTGTTCCTTGCCGGGATTACTTTGGTACCTTCCTACCAAACTTACGGCAAGGTTTACATCAGGTCTGGTACACAGCATGGCATACATGATAGAACCTATGGCTGAGGCATAGGGGATGACACTCATCTCTTCTATATCTTCTGCCGTGGTCGGACATTGAGCTGAGCTCAATTTCACACCTTGTAACACAGGTAAGAACCCTTTCTTAGATTGATCCATATTGAACTTCTTCAATATTTTATCAAGGTATGTGCTTTGCGAAAGACCTATGAGGCGTCTCGATCTATCTCTATAGATCTTGATGCCTAATATATAAGCAGCTTCTCCAAGGTCCTTCATTGAAAAACTTTTATTCAAATAGGCCTTAATGCTGTCCAAGAGTTCTATATCATTACCCATCAAAAGTATGTCATCTACATATAATATGAGAAATGCTACAGAGCTCCCACTCACTTTCTTGTAAACGCAGGCTTCTCCATAAGTCTGCGTAAACCCAAACGCTTTAATCATCTCATCAAAGCGAATGTTCCAACTCCGAGATGCTTGCACCAGCCCATAAATCGAGCGTTGGAGCTTGCACACCTTGTCAGCATTCTTAGGATCGACAAAACCTTCCGGCTGCATCATATACAATTCTTCCTTAAGGAAACCATTAAGGAATGCCGTTTTGACGTCCATTTGCCATATCTCATAATCATAGTATGCGGAAATTGCTAACATGATTCGGACGGACTTCAGCTTCGCTACCGGTGAGAAAGTCTCATCGTAGTCAATCCCTTGAACTTGTCGATAACCCTTAGCGACAAGCCGAGCTTTATAGATGGTCACATTACCATCCGCGTCTGTCTTCTTCTTAAAGATCCATTTATTTTCTATGGCTCGCCGTTCAACGGGCAAGTCAGTCAAAGTCCATACCTCGTTTTCATACATGGATCCTATCTCGGATTTCATGGCTTCCAGCCATTTGTCGGAATCCGGGCCCGCCATTGCTTCCTCATAGTTCGAAGGTTCACCGTTGTCTAACAACATGATTTCCAAGACAGGGTTGCCGTACCACTCTGGTGCAGAACGTGTCCTTGTGGACCTTCGAATTTCAGTAGCAGCTTGATCAGAAGCATCTTGATCATCATCATTAATTTCCTCTCTAGTCGGTGCAGGCACCTCAGAAACGTTTTTTTGAGTTTCGCCATTTTCCGTTTCAAGAGGTAACACTTCATCAAGTTCTACTTTCCTCCCACTTACTTCTTTCGAGAGAAACTCTTTCTCTAGAAAGGATCCATTCTTGGCAACAAAGATCTTGCCTTCGGATCTGAGGTAGAAGGTATACCCAACAGTTTCTTTAGGGTATCCTATGAAGACGCATTTTTCCGATTTGGTTTCGAGCTTTTCAGGTTGAAGTTTCTTGGCATAAGCATCGCATCCCCAAACTTTTAGAAACGACAGCTTAGGTTTCTTCCCAAACCATAATTCATACGGTGTCGTCTCAACGGATTTCGACGGAGCCCTATTTAAAGTGAATGCGGCAGTCTCTAAAGCATAGCCCCAAAAAGATAGCGGTAAGTCGGTAAGAGACATCATAGATCGCACCATATCTAATAGAGTGCGATTACGACGTTCGGACACACCATTACGCTGAGGTGTTCCAGGCGGCGTGAGTTGTGAAACTATTCCACATTTTCTTAAGTGTGTGCCAAATTCGTGACTCAAGTATTCTCCTCCACGATCTGATCGTAGAAACTTGATCTTTCTATCACGTTGATTTTTAACCTCACTCTGAAATTCCTTGAACTTTTCAAAGGTCTCAGACTTGTGTTTCACTAAGTAGATATACCCATATCTACTCAAGTCATCAGTGAGGGTGAGAACATAACGATAGCCACCGCGAGCCTCAACACTCATTGGACCGCACACATCGGTATGTATGATTTCCAATAAGTTGGTTGCTCGTTCCATTGTTCCTGAGAACGGAGTCTTGGTCATTTTACCCATGAGGCATGGTTCGCACGTGTCAAATGATTCATAATCAAGAGACTCTAAAAGTCCATCTGCATGGAGCTTCTTCATGCGTTTGATACCTATGTGACCAAGGCGGCAGTGCCACAAATATGTGGAACTATTGTTATCAACTTTAACTCTTTTGGTATTCACACTATGAATATGTGTATCATCACGTATGAGATTCATTAAGAATAAACCATCAACCATCGAAGCATGACCATAAAACATATCTCTCATATAAATAGAACAACCATTATTCTCGGATTTAAATGAGTAGCCATCTCGAATTAAGCGAGATCCAGATACAATGTTCATGCTCAAACTTGGCACTAAATAACAATTATTGAGGTTTAAAACTAATCCCATAGGTAAATGTAGAGGCAGCGTGCCGACGGCGATCACATCGACCTTGGAACCATTCCCGACGCGCATCGTCACCTCGTCCTTCGCCAGTCTCCGTTTATTCCGCAGCTCCTGCTTTGAGTTACAAATGTGAGCAACTGCACCGGTATCAAATACCCAATAGCTACTACGAGTACTGGTAAGGTACACATCAATTACATGTATATCACATATACCTTTGTTTTTGCCGGCCTTCTTGTCCGCTAAGTATTTGGGGCAGTTCCGCTTCCAGTGACCACTTTCCTTGCAATAAAAGCACTCAGTCTCGGGCTTGGGTCCATTCTTTGGCTTCTTCCCGGCAACTTGCTTACCGGGCGCGGCAACTTCCTTGCCGTCCTTCTTGAAGTTCTTTTTACCCTTGCCCTTCTTGAACTTAGTGGTTTTATTCACCATCAACACTTGATGCTCCTTCTTGATTTCTACCTCTGCTGATTTTAGCATAGCATATACCTCAGGAATGGTCTTTACCATCCCCTGCATATTGTAGTTCATCACAAAGCTCTTGTAGCTAGGTGGAAGCGACTGGAGGATTCTGTCAATGACCACTTCTTCTGGGAGATTAACTTCCAGTTGAGTCAAGCGGTTGTGCAACCCAGACATTCTGAGTATGTGCTCACTGACAGAACTATTTTCCTCCATCTTACAGGTAAAGAATTTATTGGAGATCTCATATCTCTCGACCCGGGCATGAGCTTGGAAAACCATTTTCAGCTCTTCGAACATCTCATATGCTCCATGTCTCTCAAAACGCTTTTGGAGCCCCGGCTCTAAGCTGTAAAGCATGCCACACTGAACGAGGGAGTAATCATCGCATCGCGACTGCCAAGCGTTCATAACGTCTTGTTGTGCAGGGAGAATAGGTGCGTCACCCAGCGGTGCTCGTAGGACATAATCTTTCTTGGCAGCTATGAGGATAATCCTCAGGTTCCGGACCCAGTCCGTATAGTTGCTACCATCGTCTTTCAGCTTGGTTTTCTCTAGGAACGCGTTGAAGTTGAGGACTACGTTGGCCATTTGATCTACAAGACATATTGTAAAATTTTAGACTAAGTTCATGATAATAAAGTTCATTTAATCAAATTTAATGAACTCCCACTTAGATAGACATCCCTCTTCTAGTCATCTAAGTATTACATGATCCGAGTCAACTAGGCCGTGTCCGATCATCACGTGAGACGGACTAGTCAACATCGGTGAACATCTTCATGTTGATCGTATCTTCTATACGACTCATGCTCGACCTTTCGGTCTTCTGTGTTCCGAGGCCATGTCTGTACATGCTAGGCTCGTCAAGCCAACCTAAGTGTTTTGCGTGTGTAAATCTGTCTTACACCCGTTGTATGCGAACGTAAGGACCTATCACACCCGATCATCACGTGGTGCTTCGGAACGACGAACCTTAGCAACGGTGCACAGTTAGGGTGAACACTTTCTTGAAATTATTATGAGGGATCATCTTATTTACTACCGTCGTTCTAAGTAAACAAGATGCAAAAACATGATAAACATCACATGCAATAATAAACGTGACATGATATGGCCAATATCACATAGCTCCTTCGATCTCCATCTTGGGGCTCCATGATCATCTTGTCACCGGCTTGACACCATGATCTTCATCATCGTGTCTCCATAAAGTTGCTCGCCAACTATTACTTCTACTACTATGGCTAACGCGTTTAGCAATAAAGTAAAGTAATTTACATGGCGATTCTCAATGACACGCAGGTCATACAAAAATAAAGACAACTCCTATGGCTCCTGCCGGTTGTCATACTCATCGACATGCAAGTCGTGATTCCTATTACAATAGCATGAACATCTCATACATCACATATAGATCATTCATCATACATCACAACTTTGGCCATATCATATCACAAAGCACTTGCTGCAAAAACAAGTTAGACGTCCTCTAATTGTTGTTGCAAGTTTTACGTGGCTGAATTAGGGTTCTAGCAAGAACGTTTTCTTTCCTACGTAAAACCACAACGTGATTTGTCAACTTCTATTTACCCTTCATAAGGACCCTTTTCATCGAATCCGCTCCAACTAAAGTAGGAGAGACAGACACCCGCTAGCCACCTTATGCAACTAGTGCATGTTAGTCGGTGGAACCGGTCTCACGTAAGCGTACGTGTAAGGTTGGTCCGGGCCGCTTCATCCCACAATACCGCTGAATCAAGATTGACTAGTAACGGCAAGAAGAATTGACAACATCTACGCCCACAACAAATTGTGTTCTACTCGCACAAGAAGAACTATGCATAGACCTAGCTCATGATGCCACTGTTGGGGAACGTTGCAGAAAATTAAAATTTTTCCTACGGTTTCACCAAGATCCATCTATGAGTTCATCTAGCAACGAGTATTCAGATTAGATAGCATCTACATACCACTTTGTAGATCGCAACGGAAGCGTTCGAGTGAACGTGGATGAGGTAGTCGTACTTGCCGTGATCCAATTCACCGATGATCTAGTACCGAACGGGCGGCACCTCCGCGTTCAACACACGTACGGGACGGGAGACGTCTCCTCCTTCTTGATCCAGCAAGGGGGGAGGAGAGGTTGAGGAAGATCCAGCACGACGGTGTGGTGGTGGATGTAGCAGAACTCCGGCAGGGCTTCGCTAAGCAACTACGGGAGGAGGAGGAGGTGTTGCAGGGAGGAGGGAGGAGCCAGGGCATAGGGTTGGTTTGCTCCTCCTTTTCCCCACTATATATAGGGCCAAGGGAGAGGGGGAGGCGCAGCCCTTGCCCCTTCGTCCAAGAAAGGGTGCGGCCAAGGGTGGGGAGGAGTCCATCCTCCCCAAGGCACCTCGGAGGTGCCTTCCCCTTGTAGGACTCTCCCCTTTTTTTTCTCTCTTGGCGCATGGGCCTCTTGGGGCTGGTGCCCTTGGCCCATATAGGCCAAGGCGCACCCCCTACAGCCCATGTGGCCCCCCGGGGCAGGTGGACCCCCCCGGTGGACCCCCGGGACCCCTCCGGTGGTCCCGGTACAATACCGATAACACCGAAACTTGTCCCGATGGCCAAAATAGCACTTCCTATATATAATTCTTTACCTCCGGACCATTACGGAACTCCTCGTGACGTCCGGGATCTCATCCGGGACTCCGAACAACATTCGGGTTACTGCACATACATATCTTCACAACCCTAGCGTCACCGAACCTTAAGTGTGTAGACCCTACGGGTTCGGGAGACATGCAGACATGACCGAGACGGCTCTCGGGCAATAACCAACAGCAGGATCTGGATACCCATGTTGGCTCCCACATACTCCACGATGATCTCATCGGATGAACCACGATGTCAAGGATTCAATTAATCCCGTATACGATTCCCTTTGTCAATTGGTATTTTACTTGCCCGAGATTCGATCGTCGGTATCCCAATACCTCGTTCAATCTCGTTATCGGCAAGTCACTTTTCTCGTTACCGTAATGCATGATCCCGTAATCAAACACTTTGATCACCTTGAGCTCATTATGATGATGCATTACCGAGAGGGCCCGGTGATACCTCTCCGTCAAGCGGAGTGACAAATCCCAGTCTCGATCCATGTCAACCCAACAGACACTTTCAGAGATACCCGTAGCATACCTTTATAGTCACCCAGTTACGTTGTGACGTTTGGCACACCCAAAGCACTCCTACGGTATCCGGGAGTTACACGATCTCATGGTCTAAGGAAAGGATACTTGACATTGGAAAACTCTAGCAAACGAACTATGCGATCTTATGCTATGTTTAGGATTGGGTCTTTGTCCATCACATCATTCTCCTAATGATGTGATCTCGTTATCAATGACATCCAATGTCCATAGTCAGGAAATCATGACTATCTGTCGATCAACGAGCTAGTCAACTAGAGGCTCACTAGGGACATGTTGTTGTCTGTTATTCACACATGTATTACGATTTCCGGTTAACACAATTATAGCACGAATAAAGACAATTATCATGAATAAGGAAATATAATAATAATGCTTTTATTATTGCCTCTAGGGCATATTTCCAACTGGTGACTGTCCAAAATATCTAGCTGCTCTCAGGTTACCCAATGACGCACCACCGAACAATGCGCCATTAGTAACCCTGGTTACTAATAGCGCACCTGTTACGTGATGCGCCATTACTAGTTTTGCAAAAAGAATAAAAAATAATTGTTAGTAGTGCCGCACCGTGGTTGTGGTGCGCCATTACTAGTTTGAATTAGTAATGGCGCACTATAACCTGGTGCGCCATTACTAGCTTTTAAAAAAAGTAAAAAAATTGTAAGTAGTGGCGCACAGAGTGTGTGGTGCGCCATTACTAGTTGCGCACTATGCCCTGGTGCGCCATTAGTAATTTTGGAAAAAAAATTATTAGTATTAGCGCACCGTGGGTGTGGTGCGCCATTAGTGATATGGACACTAATGGCGTACCTACACATGGTGCGCCATTGCTATGTAGCAGTCGCGCACCATATATGTGGTGCGCCATTAATGTCCATATTTGTTATAGCCCTTTTTCTATTAGTGATATACATGACTGTATTTGCGATATATTTCTTGTACGACTGAAAAGAAGTTGAGTAGCCGTGTGATTGTTATTCTCAAAGGTAGTGTGTAGCTCAGCTCACCTTGTTCTTTTCTATCTCCTATTTTTCAGGCTGGGATTGGCAAGCTGAAGCGATTCATGGCATTTAGAAAAATGAAGAGGTTCATGGCATCTTACTGGAGTTTGCATAGCGCTGGACGGAGGCTTGGCCTTCTATATTTTGTTAGCTAAACTGCAGGAAACCTTTGGCTTATTTCGTTTAATTGATTACTCTTTTGCGACTGGGTCTTGTTTGAGCTTGTGGCCGTTTTATGTAAGAACTAAAATAGAGTGCACTACTATTTTGTTATTTTATAAGAATTTCTAGTTCTGTTAAAACTTTGTTGGCTGTAGTGCTATCCCAGTTTGAAGATCTTTCGTCATGTATGTGCTTGCAAGCAAAGCATCATCTATGGTTAAAAAGATGTGTTGCACTATTGATCATGTGCTTTCTCTAGTAATTTAATGCTTCTGGTATATTCTCTCTCTTGTTATGTTCCATTGGGGTGCTTGTATGATGTGATGTTGGGTGCTGACATGGACAGCTTTACCAACAACGTAACATACAAACTATTGGAGATGCTCTCATACTACTAGTAACTAGCTATGTTACCACATGTCTCCTTTTCATCATTTATTGCTTGCCACATCATCAATTTTACCTAGATATGTGTGATGTTACTACCTATGTTACTCCCACTATGGGTAGTCTAAAGGCTGCGCTTGTCATGGATTAGCCAGCACTAGTAGAAAAAGGGTCAAATGTGAAGCACAATAGTGCCGGTTTGAATTTGAGCCAGCACTAATGTGTACATTAGTGTCGGTTCGTGGCGGCGATCAATAGTACCGGTTCGTGGTGAACCTTTAGTACCGGTTCATACCACGAACCGGTACTAAAGAGGCTGTGTCAGCCTGCGGTCAGGCTATGTACCCACCATCACCATTTAGTGCCGGTTCGTACCACGAACCGGTACTAATGAGGTTATGGCAAGCTGTTTTTAGTCCCACCTCGCTCCCCTAACAAGCCTTTTACCACCTTAAATATGTTATTTCTCAAACTGTCACAAGCACTTGGTCTTGATTGAACTCTATGTGTAGAATTTGTGGCCGCAATATGAGTCTTCATCGGTTTATAAATTGTTGAGGACTCATATTGACAATTTAGATTGTACACACAAAGATCATTGATGATCAAAGTATTTTTGATGTATAAGATCATATTGACAATTCAGACTGTAAAAAATTGCTCTTATATTTTTTGCGTTCAGTATGCACCATTCAAAGCGACGCCATCAATTTTCAACCGTTTATGCCTTCATTTGCTATTTTTCATGCATTTAATGATTTGTTTTGAGAACTAAATGACCTGGAAATTGAAAAGCACTACAAATGAACTCTGAAAAAGTTGAAACTTGGCATGGTATCATCATTTCACCCACATATCATGTTCAAAAAAGTAGAGAGGGTTACGGCAAAAATTGGATGCACTTCCTTTACAAACTAGACAATCTCTTTCGAAGTATTCGGGTTTCTGACGAAATTAAACTCATTTGTTACAAACGCATTTCATTTTTTTAAACTTATTACAACTCCAGACTTTTTGTGCATTCAGTATGCACCATTCAACTGCTAGGCGGGAGGAGCTCTTTAGTACCGGTTCCAACTGCTAGGCGGGAGAAGCTTTTTAGTACCGGTTCGTGGCGAACCTTTAGCACCGGTTCGTGCCACGAACTGGTACTAATGAGGTTGTGTCAGGTAAGGCTGGGGCCCCACGAGCACCTTTAGTACCGGTTCATGGCATGAACCAGTACTACCGTTTCTTACTAAGCTGTTTTTTAGTCCCACCTCGCGAAGAGAGAGGAACTAGGAGCGGTTTATAAGCCCTAAGTGCAGAGACGATTAAAAATAGGCTCAATGCTCATGTTGCTTAGCTTCAAGCCTTGAGGAATATGGTAGACTGCACGGAGCTATGTGCAATGCAGTTTACACTATTCCGAAAGGCTTGAAGCTAATTAACGAGCATTCACTGGTAGAAAAAAGCCCTCTAGTCCCGGTTCGCAACAGCCTTTAGCCCCGGCTGTGCAACCGGGACTAAAGGGTCGCGACTAGAGCCCCCCCCCCTTTAGCCGCGGCTCTTCCGGACCGCGACAAAAGGCTTTAGTCCCGGTTCTTGTGGCTGACCGGGACTAAAGGCCCGCCACGTGGGCGCCCGTGGTCCGTCGGGGCCGAGGACCTTTAGTCCCGGCTCTCGTGGCCAGCCGGGACTAAAGGCCTCCTCCGCAGGTTTAGGGTTTTAGCCCCCCTAAACCTGGTTTCTTTTTAATTTGTATTGTTTTATTTGTTTTATATTTTATTTTGTGTTTTATTTTATTTTTGATAAAGTTTCAGTACACATATTTTACGCTACTATATATATACATGCATATGAAATTTCAAACAAGAAGAATTCAAGAGGAATATATAATATATATATATACAACTTTGAACAAGTTTCCATACACAATTACGATGGATGACCATATACAACTTCGAACAAGTTTCAATCTCGGGTATGCATATAAATTTCTACGTCCTCGGTATAGTGTTGTCCTTTAGGATCGATGACTTCCCTCATTAAAAATCCTGCTAATTCTTCTTGAATTGGTCGGAAGCGAGCTTCTGGACTAAGCCTCCTCCGCAAGTTATCCCTCGCGTTCCGCACGCTAGCTGATTCCTTCCGCTCAGTGGTTTCTCTCCGGATGTTCTCACAAACATAGTATCCACATAGATCGGTCGCCGGTGGCTGCTGATCCACATTAACTAACTTTCTGAAATCTAGCTCATGTTTGAATTCACCGACAATTTCTTCTGAAAACCGTCTCCAAACCCTACAGGGCAAAGAAAATCAAATGAATAAGGGAGTTATATTAGTTAGTTGATATTAGGAAATGAACGAAAGAGACCGATCGATATAGAGCTCAAATGATTGAAAATAATTACTTTTTCAGCATTTTTCTCATGTCAGCCCAATGCTTTGGATCCGAATCCTTAGAGTCGCTGATTAGAACTGTGGAGGTGTGAAGTTCAATATTTAGCAGAATCCAGTGGAACCTGCGGACACGTTACATGCACAGTCATGCATAACTCATCGATTAGACATACCATGCATGGAGTAAACAAAAGAGAATGGGCACAAGAGAGAAAACACTCACCCAAAATGGTAAGGAAATAGAATATGACTTTTGAGTTGATGCTTTGTAAGAAAGTTGTACAGGTCTTTCTCCACGTCGTTGGGGTGATGTTTTAACACATGTCCATTAACGATATGTGGGTCAATGAACCCAACATCATGGATGTTTCTTATTTTGCATTCCCAAATCTTCATTCTGCATAATAGCGTACCAAACAATATAGTTAGGACAATATATATATATATATATATAGTGCAGGCAATAATGAAGAACGAGATGAGGTAGAAATAAATCACTTACAGAACGTAGCAACTCAGCATAGATTTGTCGAGGGCGCGCAGATTGAACAGCTGGAACAATTCACTCATATGAATTTCTACGGAGTACAGTTTGATGTGATGCTCATGTGTAACATCCGCATAAACATATTCTTTGTCGGCATATGTTATGAATTGATTGTACCAACGTAGCAGCTTTCGCATTTGTTGTGGTAGACTATTTTCCTGCTCAGGCTCGACGAGAGGCCCCTTCCGCACATATTGGAATGCTATCTCACCTACAGGCGCATCCTCAAGGTCTAAGCAGGCACGAAGAGTCAAACCCATCTCGGACGCTTGTTGCATGGCACCCGCTACAGTCAATCCAAGTGCTGCCGCAGCTGCTATGATCTCGGGGTCCTCTTCCGGACCGGCTTTCACTATGAGCGGGGGGATCGATTGTTTCTTCTGCATCCCGAGCTGGTCAACTTGTTTCCCGCTTTTTTTACGACTTTCTTCCTCCTTCAACATTTTTGCTTGCTTACGAAGTTCATGTCCATAGTCGTCAGGCATATTCAGCTCGGCTTGGGACGGTGTCGTCAAAAAATCCTTAGCCCACTTCTTTTGCTTCTCAGTGAATACTTCCTTGGGCTCAGGCTGTTTTTTGGCCTTCATATCCGCCTTCCATTTCTCATAATCAGCAGCCGCGGCCAATGTGAGGTCAGCTTCACTAAGTTCCCCAGGCCTTGGGAGGAGAGGCTTCAGTGATGGCTCCGGTACCCTTGTGGTCTTAGGTACATAAGGGTCCGGGTTAATAGTCCAGGAGCGGGTTTCCTTGCTGTCCGCCTGCTTCTGCTTCTTCGCCGGAGGTGGATTGGGGGGCGTCTGCTTACCCGCCGGAGGTGGATTGGGGGGTGTCGTACCCGCCAGAGGAGGATTGGGGGGCGTCGTACCCGCCGGATGTTGTGGATCGGGGGACGGCGTCGAATGGCTTGAAGGAGGTGTAGGTGAACCACCACGACCACCACCACCGCCACCACCGCCACCACCACCACCACCACCATCGGAGGGGGGTGGACTTGCTGGCCTTGGCGCCTCGTCTGGAAACACTATGTACTTCTTTTTCCATAGAATGATCTGGCGCTTGACATCTCCAAGTCTGCTATCCCCTTCGGGTGTAGGTTTGTCAATCTCTAGGTCCTCAAACCCTTGGACTATGTCTTCCACCGTGACACGAGCATAGCCATATGCAATGGGGTTGTTGTGGTGGAGTGCTCCAGGTGTACAGGGTAAAGCACTGCCGCTAGCTACCTTCATGGAAATGTTCCCCACGGGATAATGCAGATCACAGTCTTTCATCTCCTTTACATCATCCACGGGGTAGTGAGGCTCCGGTGCACGAATCTCGATCATCGGTGCACTAGCACAAGGCGGGGCATCCGTGGAAGCCACGCTGCTTCTCCGCTGCTGGCTTCCGCGATCCGCTTCATGATCTTCATGCGGCCCTGCAGCCGATTTTTGTTTCATTAGTACATGCACGGTCTGCTTCAACTCATGGAGTTCCGATGCAAACTTCGTCATAAGATCTGCATCCCGGTCCGTCTTTCTCTTACGGCTTCTGTAACCGTACGGGTCATTGTCCTGGGAAAACCCTACTTTCCACGGAACTTTGCCTTTGCCTCGTACACGTCCTCCGTGTTCATCATTCCCGAGGGCTAAAGTCAGTGCGTCTTTCTCTCTGTTGAACTTGATCAAGCCCGCTTGAGCTTGGGTCATTGCGTCAATAAGGGCTTGGGTCGGAGCAAAGTGTCGATGCCGGTGAACACACTCCCCTGTCTCCGGGTCTAGCGACCCCCCATGCCCGTACCACCAGCTTTTGGCCCTTGGGTCCCATCCCTCTGTACCTAGAGGGATTCCTCGCACCCTCAGGTCCTCCTCCATCTTCTGCCACCTAGGGTCCGCAATGCGGTATCCTCCTGGCCCCATAACATGATGGTACTTTTTCTTACCCGCATTATCCTTATTTTTTTTCGATATTTCCTTGAAATGGTCCGATTGCTTTTGCCTCACAAATTCTGGCCAATCATCTTTCAGTTTCTCATGTTGTCCATTGAAATCCGGAGTCTTGCCCTTGTTGACATAGTCACGGGTTAAATTTTTCTTGAAGTTCCGGAATGCATCGGCCATCTTCTGAAGAGCGAACTCTTTAACTAGCCTCCTCCTCTGACGTCCACCCGGAACCTCGTTACCGAATTCATCGACTTTGTTGTATTCCGTAGGTAGAATGAAATGTTCCATAAGCTTTCTCCAGAAATCCTTTTTCGTTCTCTTGTCGACAAAACTGAAACCAAGACGTGCCTTCTTTGGCTCATTCCATTCCTGGACGGTGATCGAGACGTTGTCTCTAACAACGACTCCGCATTGGTTGACAAACTTTGAGGTGTGCTGTAGGGGCTTGCCGGTTTCACTGACAGACTCAATGGCATATGTTTCTCCTGTTCTCATCGCCTTGGATTTGCCACGATGCTTTGTCGTACTCGATCTGGATCCGGAGGGCTAAAAAAAGAAAGAGAGTCGCGCGCGTTAATACATATGTATTCACATTTCAGTAAGTTTGTATCACGAGAGGCTCTCAATGTATATATATACCTCGCCAGAGGTGGTTGTTGCTACTTGCAATTGGAGATCGTCGGTTGTTGACGGTTGACCTCCGTCGACAATGTCCGTTCCTTCACCTTCTTGATCATCGTCACCGGCAAGGTTCAGATAAGAAGAGACTACATCATCCTCTCGTTGCTCATCTTCTGAGCCCGGCACATAAGGAATCTCGTTGTTGATGATGCCCATTAAATAACGTTCAGCCTCCGGATCCCTAAGCGGCTCGGTTCTGTCGTCCGCCATATGTCACTCCTGCATGTAGTAAAAATTCTTTAAGTGTAAAGGAATTAAAAAATAAGATTAAGGGGACATAGAGGAGGAGGAATTAAAAAATAAGATTTTTTAAGTAAAAAATCTTTTTTTCTTCTTCTTCCTTTCTTCTTCCTCTTTCTTCTTCTTCCTTTCTTCTTCTTCCTTTTTCCTTTCTTCTTCTTTCTTTCTTCTTCTTCCTTTCTTCTTCTTTCTTTCTTCTTTCCTTTCTTCTTCTTTCCTTTCTTCTTCCTCTTTCTTCTTCTTCCTTTCTTCTTCTTCCTTTTTCCTTTCTTCTTCTTTCTTTCTTCTTCTTCCTTTCTTCTTCTTTCTTTCTTCTTCTTCCTTTCTTCTTCTTTCCTTTCTTCTTCCTCTTTCTTCTTCTTTTTTTGTTTTCTTTTGTTTTTTTCTTCTGTTTAATCTGTTTTTTCTTCTTTAATTTGTTTTCTTTTGTGTTTTTTCTTCTTTAATTTGTTTTCTTTTGTGTTTTGTTTTTTTGATATATAATCTGTTTTTTGTGTTTTCTTCTGTTATCAGGCGACGGCGAGGCGGGGCGACGGCGCGCGGGGACGGCGCGGCGACGGCGAGGCGGCGCGCGGGGACGGCGCGGCGACGGCGAGGCGGGGACGGCGCGCGGGGACGGCGCGGCGGGGCAACGGCGAGGCGGGGCGACGGCGCCGACGGGGACGGCGCGGCGACGGCGAGGCGGGGCGACGGCGCCGACGACAGAGGGGGAAGGGAGGAGGAGGAGCTCACGGCGGCGCGGGGACGAGGGGACGGCGCGGCGACGGCGAGGCGGGGCGTCGGCGTCGGGGCGTCGGGGCGTCGGGGCGTCGGGTCGTAGAGAATGAGGAGGCGAACTGGTAAGTGGTGTATATATACCACGGACCTTTAGTCCCGGTTGGGGAGGAGGACCGCGACTAAAGGTGCCCTTTAGTCCCGGTGCGCCTCCCCAACCGGGACTAAAGGTGTTTTCGTTCCCGCGCAGACCGACCCTTTAGTCCCGGTTGGGGAGGCGGACCGGGACTAAAGGTCCGTGGTGGCATATTTTTAGTTTTAAAATCTTAAAAATACAATTATATATCAAAAAAATCAGAAAAATAAAACTAATTCATTTTAAAATCTTAAAAATACAATTATATATCAAAAAAATCAGAAAAATAAAAGTAATTCATTTTAAAATCTTAAAAATACAATTATATATCAAAAAAATCAGAAAAATAAAACTAATTCATTTTAAAATCTTATAAATACAATTATATATCAAAAAAATCAGAAAAATAAAAGTAATTCATTTTAAAATCTTAAAAATACAATTATATATCAAAAAAATCAGAAAAATAAAAGTAATTCATTTTAAAATCTTAAAAATACAATTATATATCAAAAAGATCAGAAAAATAAAACTAATTCATTTTAAAATCTTAAAAATACAATTATATATCAAAAAAATCAGAAAAATAAAACTAATTCATTTTAAAATCTTAAAAATACAATTATATATCAAAAAAATCAGAAAAATAAAAGTAATTCATTTTAAAATCTTAAAAATACAATTATATATCAAAAAAATCAGAAAAATAAAAGTAATTCATTTTAAAATCTTAAAAATACAATTATATATCAAAAAAATCAGAAAAATAAAAGTAATTCATTTTAAAATCTTAAAAATACAATTATATATCAAAAAAATCAGAAAAATTAAAATAATTCATTTTAAAATCTTAAAAATACAATTATATATCAAAAAAATCAGAAAAATAATAGTAATTCATTTTAAAATCTTAAAAATACAATTATATATCAAAAAAATCTTAAAATCCCTTGAAGGTTTGACAAAAGGTTTGATACATCATTCAGTTCATCGACCAAATACAAAGTTTGGTACAATTATACATTATTACACATCAATTCTTCCCTTGGACGTCCCTGCTTGGTTACGATTGTGCCGTATCCATGGAGCATCCTCATCATTTAACTTAATGCTTGGGTCAGTGTTCACTTTGAAGGGCGGAATTTCACCATACATATTATAATCTTCTGACATGTCTGTCTTGTCCTCCACTCCCACGATGTTTCTTTTCCCTGAAAGAACAATGTGGCGCTTTGGATCATCGCATGATGTACTGATCGTTTTCTTATCTTTCCGTTTCCTCGGTTTGCTACTCATGTCCTTCAAATAAAAAACCTGAGCGACATCTTTGGCAAGGACGAATGGTTCGTCAAGGTAACCAAGATTGTTGAAATCCACCATTGTCATTCCGTATTGCTCGTCCACCTTTACCCCACCTCCTGTTAGCTTGAACCATTTGCACCGGAACAAAGGGACCTTAAAGGAGGGTCCATAGTCAAGTTCCCATATCTCCTCTATGTAACCATAATATGTGACCTTTTGCCCATTTTCGGTTACTGCATCAAAGCGGACACCACTGTTTTGGTTGGTGCTCTTTTTATCTTGGGCGATGGTGTAAAATGTATTCCCATTTATCTCGTACCCGTGAAAAGTCGTTATAGTCGAAGATGGTTTCTTGGCCAACATGTACAGCTGATCTCCAACATCATTGTCATTCATGAAATGTTTTCGCAACCAACTGCCGAAAGTCTCCATGTGGGCCTTTCTAATCCAGGATTCAGGCTTCCCCGGGTTGTCCGAGCGTAAAATATTCTTGTATTGCTCGAAGTACGGAGCCACCAAGCTGGAATTTTGCAGGACTGTGTGGTGTGCTTCAGTCATAGAATGACCGTCCATACATATCGTGGTATCCCTTCCGATCTTGCCTTTTCCACTTAGTCTCCCCTCGTGCCGCGATTGAGGAATACCAATCGGTTTAAGGTCAGGAACATAGTCAATACAGAACTCAATTACCTCCTCATTTCCATAGCCCTTGACGATGCTTCCTTCTGGCCTAGCACGGTTACGAACATATTTCTTTAATACTCCCATGAACCTCTCAAAGGGGAACATATTGTGTAGAAATACAGGACCGAGAATGGAAATCTCTTCGACTAGGTGGACCAGGAGGTGCGTCATAATATCGAAGAAGGATGGTGGGAACACCAACTTGAAACTGACAAGGCATTGGACCACATCGTTCTGTAACCGTGGTAGATCTTCTGGATTGATTACCTTCTGAGAGATTGCATTGAGGAATGCACATAGCTTCACAATGGCTACTCGAACATTTTCCGGTAGGAGCCCCCTCAAAGCAATCGGAAGCAATTGCGTCATAATCACGTGGCAGTCGTGAGACTTCAGGTTTTGGAACTTTTTCTCCGGCATGTTTATTATTCCCTTTATATTCGACGAGAAGCCAGACGGGACCTTCATACTGCTCAGGCATTCAAAAAAAATGACCTTCTCTTCTTTGGTAAGAGCGTAGCTGGCACGACCTTGAAACCATTCCGGATGCCGGTCATCTGGGTCTTTCAAAAGTTGCTGGTCCTGCCGTGCTTCCTTTGTATCATTTGTCTTCCCATACACGCCCAAGAAGCTTAGCAGGTTCACGCAAACATTCTTCGTAACATGCATCACGTCGATTGCAGAGCGGACCTCTAGGACTTTCCAATATTCTAGCTCCCAAAATATAGATTTCTTCTTCCACATGGGTGTGTGCCCGTCAACTCCCCGCGGAACTGATTGTCCGCCAGGACCCTTTCCAAAGATGACTTTCAAATCCTTGACCATATCAAATATCTCAGCACCAGTACGTTCCGCAGGCTTCGGCCGGTGATCTGCCTTCCCGTTGAAATGCTTGCCTTTCTTTATTACGTTATGATTTCGGGGAAGAAATCGACGATGACCCAGGTACACGTTCTTCTTACAATTAACCAAACGTACACTTTCAGTCTCATGTAAGCAGTGCGTGCATGCATTGTATCCCTTATTTGTCTGTCCCGAAAGGTTACTGAGAGCAGGCCAATCGTTGATGGTTACAAAAAGCAACGCTCGTAGGTCAAATTCCTCTCCTTTGTGCTCATCCCAGACACGTACACCAGGTTTCGCCCACAACTGTAAAAGTTCTTCAACTAATGGCCTTAGGTACACATCGATGTCGTTACCGGGTTGCTTAGGGCCTTGGATGAGAATTGGCATCATAATGAACTTCCGCTTCATGCACAACCAAGGAGGAAGGTTGTAGATGCATAGAGTCACGGGCCAGGTGCTATGGCTGGAGCTCTGCTCGCCAAAAGGATTAATGCCATCAGTATTTAGACCAAATCGTAAGTTCCTTGCGTCAGCTGCAAAATCTTTGAAAACTCTGTCGATCTTTCTCCATTGCGTTCCATCAGCGGTGTGTCTCGACTGCCCGTCGGACTTACGGTCCTCTTTGTGCCATCGCAACAACTTGGCATTCTTTTTGTTCATGAACAGACGTTTCAACCGTGGTATTATAGGAGCATACCACATCACCTTGGCGGGAACCCTCTTCCTGGGTTTCTCGCCCTCAACATCGTCACCAGGGTCATCGCCTCTGATCTTATAACGCAATGCAGTGCATACAGGGCATTCATTCAAATTCTCGTATTCACCGCGGTAGAGGATGCAGTCATTAATGCATGCATGTATCTTCTGAACCTCTAAACCTAGAGGGCAGACAACCTTCTTTGCTTCGTACGTACTGGCGGGCAACTCGTTATTCTTCGGCAACATATTCTTCAACATTTTCAGCAAATTTTCAAATGATGAGTCACCTACACCTTCCTGTGCCTTCCATTTTAGCAAATCCAGTGTGCAGCCCAGCTTTTTTAGACTATTATCGCATCCTGGATACAACGACTTTTTGTGATCCTCTAACATGCGATCCAAATTCTCCCTCTCCTTATCAGTTTCGCAGCGTCTCCGTGCATCAGCAATGGTCCGACCAAGATCATCAGCGGGCTCATCATGTGCCTCTTCTTCACCTTCACCTAACCCTTCCCCACCTTCAGCATCATCCTCCATGAAAGTATCACCGAAATGATCACGATAGTTGTCATCGATATCATCCCCTTCTTCATCGTCTTCCATTCTGACCCCTCTTTCTCCATGCTTGGTCCAACAATAATGGCTTGGCATGAAACCATGCATAAGCAGGTCCATGTGAACTCTTCTTGGCGAGGAGTAACCCTTATCATTCTTACAGACAGCACATGGACAGATAATAAAACCTTGCTGCCTGTTCGCATTTGCCACTACGAGGAAATCTTTCAAACCCGTAGTGAACTCGCCGGAGAGTCGGGAACCGTACATCCATTGCCGATTCATCTGCATTATTATTATATAAAGTATATAATTAACCATCATGCATTTGTTAAACTAAGTAGCTAGAAATAATACTAATTAAACAATGAACTACACACATGCGTATTTTATCAATGACACATGAAAGGTTCGAGTTGCTAACCGCGATCGCGGAGGAAAAATAAATGAGAAAGCTCAAGTGTGGCTTGTTTCAGGCTCTCGGGCATTTCATCAAACACCTTGTGTGCATAGGAGAAACCAAAAGCAAACCATCACCACCCCACCACCACCTTCTGAAAATTGTGAAGTGTGATGCTATATATAGGGATGGGCCTTTAGTCGCGGTTGGCCAGGCCAACCGGGACTAAAGCCCTCCCGTCCGCCAGCTGGATGGGCCTTTAGTCCCGGTTGGCCTGGCCAACCGGGACTAAAGGCCATCGGGGACCTTTAGTCCCGGTTGGCCTGGCCAACCGGGACTAAAGACCCTCCCGTCGGCCAACTGTCGACCGAACGCGCTGGGCCCAGGTAGTTGGTCGCGGGCCTTCTCCCGAACCGCGACTAAAGAGCCCTTTGGTCGCGGTTCGGTTCTGTTGGGGACTAATGGCGGCGTATGGAAGCCCCTTTTTCTACCAGTGATTGCACCTCTTTTTTATTTTTAATAATTTATTACAACTCCGGACTTCTTCTATTATGGAAAACACTAGTTGCACTTCGGCATTTCAATTTTTAAACTTTGGTTATAACTCTAGACTTTGACCATCATATTTTAACCATCAACTTGGCATGGTATACAAAAATAAATGAATAGAAATAAATAAATAAAGCAGAAAAGAAAAAAAAATTATATTTGCTATTTTTCATTCGTTTACAAAATGACCGTGAAATTGAAAATCACTACAAAATAAACTCTAAACATGTTGAATTTTGGCAAACTAGATGAAAAACTACTCACAAATAAATAGAAGAAAATAAATATAACAGAAAAGAAAAAACTATACAAAAAACTACGCAGAAATAAATAGAAGAAAATAAAGCAGAAAAGAAAAAAACTATAAAAAAAATTGGGGCACTGCCCTGTGGGCCTGCTAGGTCACGGGCGTGCAATTACAGACCCTAAAGGCCCAGCAGACTCACAAGGCAGCACGCAGAAGTTAGGCCCACAAGCCTGCTATATAGAGGAGTTCAAAGAGGCAGCCGCGGCTGGGTTTATAAACCAGTGCGGCTGCCCTTCGCCCGGCGAGGCGGGACTAAACTTTGTGCACCGCGGGAAGGCAGCACAAGGCCTTTAGTACCGGTTGGTGGCTCCAACCGATACTAAGTTGGAGCCACCAACCGGTACTAAAGGCCTGCTCTTCCCGCCTCTTGGCCTGGCCAAAGTTGGCCTTTAGTACCGGTTGGTGGCTCCAACCTGGCCAAAGTTGGCCTTTAGTACCGGTTGGTGGCTCCAACCGGTACTAAAGGCCCATCCTATATATATAGCACTTACGAAAATTTCAGTTACATCTCCCCACTTCGTCTCCAACCTCTCGCGAGACATAGCCGCGCGCCGCTCGATCCCGTCGTCGCCGCCCGTCGCCCGTCGTCCGTCGTCGTCGTCGCTGTCCCCGCCGCCGCCCGTCGTCGTCGTCTCGCGCCGCCGCCCCGAACGCCGCCGCCGTCCGTCGTCGTCGCCGCGGTCCCGTACGTCTCTCTCGCAACCGCGCCGCGCGCACCCGTACGTACGCCGCCGGCCCCGCCCCGTACGCCGGCGCCCCCGCTCGTATGTACGGGGCGGCACTGCAGTGTATACACAGACACATACACACACATACACATACATATATACACACACATACACACACACACACACACATTTTTTACTTATTTTATGTTTTCTGTTTTTTTAGAAAAGTTAATTAGATGATCGAATGTTAGATTAATGTCAGAATGTTAGATGAATTAGCTAGATAGAAAAGTTAAATATATATTAATGTCAATTGTTAGAGACCAATATATCTAGATATTAATTAGCTAGGTATATGAGATTTGAACTAGTTGAATAATTAATATAACTAGTTTATTTTTAGTAAGAAAATTGTCGAACTAGTTTATTCAGGTATATGACATTTGAACTAGTTGAATAATTAATATAACTAGTTTATTTTTAGTACGAAAATTGTCGAACTAGTTTATTTAGGTATATGACATTTGAACTAGTTGAATAATTAATATAACTAGTTTATTTTTAGTAAGAAAATTGTCGAACTAGTTTATTTAGGTATATGACATTTGAACTAGTTGAATAATTAATATAACTAGTTTATTTTTAGTAAGAAAATTGTCGAACTAGTTTATTTAGGTATATGAGATTTGAACTAGTTGAATAATTAATATAACTAGTTTATTTTTAGTAAGAAAATTTAGGTATCTGAGATTTGATGATCTAATTAAAATATTATTTGTTAATGAGTTTTTCTGTTTATTTAATTTTTTTATATATTTTTAGTTTATGTAAATGTTAGATTAATGTCGAATGTTAGATGAATTAGATAGAAAAGTTAAATATATAGTAGTGTCAATTGTTAGAGATTAATATAGTTAGATATATTAATGTCAAATGTTAGATGAATATATATTTGAATTGGCTAGATATTAATTAATGTTAGATAGTAATAAGTGTTTAATGTTTCACCGATATGAACATAGGAAATGTCATCTGAAGACGAAATAGATTTCATTATGTGCGAACACTGTGAAGACCAGCGCGACCTGTGCGACAGAAATTTCTTTGTTGATGGTAGGCGTTTCAGCATCAAGCTGGATGAGACATTCGAAGTGGATACAGTAAGTAACAACGGCAATTATTATTTGAATGCAAAACTTTTGCTTCATTTGCTTCAACTTATAATTTTAAAGCATGACTTATGCTTCATTTGCTTCAACTTATAATTTTAAATTTTCACTATTCTACTAGCGCATCCCCTGCCATGCAAGAATTTTTGTCTTGGATAAGATAGGTTTTAGTGCTATAGACACTAGTAGAAAAGGGGGCAATGGTCCATGGTGGGTTAGCCCATTAGTCCCGATTCAATCTAGAACCGGGACCAATGGGGGCATTGGACCCGGTTCGTGATCCCAGGGGGCCGGCCGGGCCACGTGGGCCATTGGTGCCGGTTCGTCTGGACCTTTTGGTCCCGGTTGGTGGGACGAACCGGGACCAATGGGCCTTGCTCCTGGCCCACCACCATTGGTCCCGGTTGGTGGCATGAACCGGGACCAAAGGTACCCATTTAGTCCCGGTTCATGCCACGAACCGGGACCAGTGGTGCAGCCTATATATA
Organism: Aegilops umbellulata; assembly: GCA_032464435.1. Taxonomy (NCBI): domain Eukaryota; kingdom Viridiplantae; phylum Streptophyta; class Magnoliopsida; order Poales; family Poaceae; genus Aegilops; species Aegilops umbellulata. Next base: position 640,190,196 of record CP136060.1, on the reverse strand, counting down.
CCCCTCGCGCCGGAGCAGAGCACTCAGTGCTCTGTTTTTCTGAGCCGGCGAGAGGAGGGGCTTTAGGTGCTCTAGCTCACCTCCTATGCACATGAGGTGTTCGATGAAATGCCCGAGCCACACTAGTTAAGCTTTCTCCTCTCGAAGCTCGACCTCAAAGCTCCATTTTCCTCGAGATTTGTGTAGATTTAGTGGTCCGTCACGCCCCACCCCTGTCTTCACCGCCGTCGATCACCCGCGCCGATCTCATCACCGACACCACCGTGGTGAGCCTCTTGCTCTTATCTTCTTTCTGAAAGGAAAAATATTCTTACTTGTATGTTTAGATAGATACTTGTATCATTTTCTTACTTTTATTATTGCATCTTATATAGTGCGATGGTTTTGGTATCCGCCCCCGTCGGCCCTCGTCCTGTCTATTATTCGGATGTGGTATATATATTAATCTTTATAACTATTGGTTCATTTATTGTTTATGATAATTATGCGGACCAACGTGACATAGATTTTATTTATCTAGGATGTATGTGAACCGGAAATTCCAACCGACCCTATTGTCGAGAGGTTAAATTTAGTTGAAGAAGAAAACAATTTCTTGAAGGAAAAAATAAAAAAAAATGAGGAGGAGAAGATGATATTGGAGTTGCATGTTGCGGATGTCGTCGATGATCACAAGATCAAGATGGATGCAATGCGCTTGAAGATTAGAAAGATTAGAAAATATGCCATTCATACCGAGGCTTGGTATCATTATGCCGTTGGATCAATTGTTACCTTGGTTGCGATTATGATCGCCTTTGTTTTAATTAATGTATGGTTTAATTAATTAGATGCTCTGGAGAGCTATATGTTGTTAGATGAGAACTATGTATGTACTTTGCTTTCAATGCATGTGATGATGAACTTCTATTAATTTGGACACTTAATTATATATAATGCACGCAGATGAACCGGCAATGGATGTACGGTGACAGACACACCTCCGAGTACATTAAGGGCGTGCATGAGTTTCTCGATACGGCTCAGGCAAACAAGCAGAGTGGTTTTATGTGTTGTCCATGCCCTGATTGTTGGAATACGAAGTCTTACTCTGACTGGAAAATCCTTCACACCCACCTGTTCTACAAGGGTTTCATGCCACACTATAATGTTTGGACGAGGCATGGAGAAATAGGGGTTATGATGGAAGACGACGAAGAAGAAGAGTACGATGACAACTACGTGCCCCCTGAATACCGTGATGCTGCAACGGGGGGAGCTGGTGAAGATCAAGAGGAACCAGACGATGTGCCCAATGATGCTGCAACGGGTGAAGGTGCTGAAGATGAAGAGGAACCAGACGATGTGCACGATGATGGTGATCTCCGCCGGGTCATTGTCGATGCAAGGACGCAATGCGAAAGTCAAAAGGAGAAGCTGAAGTTCGATCGCTTGTTAGAGGATCACAAAAAAGGGTTGTACCCCAATTGCGAAGATGGCAACACAAAGCTCGGTACCGTACTGGAATTGCTGCAGTGGAAGGCAGAGAATGCTGTGCCTGACAAAGGATTTGAGAAGCTAATGAAAATATTGAAGAAGAAGCTTCCAAAGGATAACGAATTGCCCGACAGTACATACGCAGCAAAGAAGGTCGTATGCCCTCTAGGATTGGAGGTGGAGAAGATACATGCATGCCCTAATGACTGCATCCTATACCGCGGTGCATACAAGGATCTGAACGCATGCCCGGTATGTGGTGCATTGCGGTATAAGATCAGACGAGATGACCCTGGTGATGTTCACGGCGATCCCCGCAGGAAGAGGGTTCCTGCGAAGGTGATGTGGTATGCTCCTATAATACCACGGTTGAAACGTCTATTCAGAAACGGAGAGCATGCCAAGTCGATGCGATGGCACAGTGAGGACCGTAAGAAAGACGGGAAGTTGAGAGCACCCGCTGACGGGTCGCAGTGGAGAAAAATCGTGAGAAAGTACTGGGATGAGTTTGCAAAGGACCCAAGGAACGTATGGTTTGCTTTAAGCGCGGATGGCATTAATCCTTTCGGGGAGCAGAGCAGCAATCACAGCACCTGGCCGGTCACTCTATGTATGTATAACCTTCCTCCTTGGATGTGCATGAAGCGGAAGTTCATTATGATGCCAATTCTCATCCAAGGCCCTAAGCAACCCGGCAACGACATTGATGTGTACCTAAGGCCATTAGTTGAAGAACTTTTACAGCTATGGAATGGAAATGGTGTACGTACGTGGGATGAGCACGGACAGGAGGAATTTAACCTAAAGGCGTTGCTGTTCGTGACCATCAACGATTGGCCCGCTCTCAGTAACCTTTCAGGATAGACAAACAAAGGATACCACGCATGCACACACTGTTTACATGACACTGAAAGTATATACCTGGACAAATGCAGGAAGAATGTGTACCTGGGCCATCGTCGATTTCTTCCGACCAACCATCAATGTCGGAAGAAAGGCAAGCATTTCAAAGGCGAGGCAGATCACCGGAAGAAGCCCGCCATGCGTACCGGTGGTCACGTACTTGCTATGGTCAATGATTTACACGTAATCTTTGGGAAGGGTGCCGGCGCACTAGCTGTTCTGAATGACGCTGAGGGACACGCACCCATGTGGAAGAAGAAATCTATATTTTGGGACCTACCCTACTGGAAAGACCTAGAGGTCCGCTCTTCAATCGACGTGATTCACGTGACGAAGAACCTTTGCGTGAACCTGCTAGGCTTCTTGGGCGTGTATGGAAAGACAAAAGATACACCCGAGGCACGGGAGGACCTCCAACGTTTGCACCAAAAAGACGGCATGCCTCCGAAGCAGTATGAAGGTCCTGCCAGCTACGCTCTTACGAAATATGAGAAAGAAATCTTCTTTGAATGCCTGCTCGGTATGAAGGTCCCGACTGGCTTCTCGTCGAATATAAAGGGAATAATAAATATTCCAGAGAAAAAGTTCCAGAACCTAAAGTCTCATGACTGCCACGTGATTATGACGCAACTGCTTCCGGTTGCATTGAGGGGGCTTCTACCGGAAAACGTCCGATTAGCCATTGTGAAGCTATGTGCATTTCTCAATGCAATCTCTCAGAAGGTGATCGATCCAGAAATGGTACCAAGGCTAAGGAGTGATGTGGCGCAATGTCTTGTCAGTTTCGAGCTGGTGTTCCCACCATCCTTCTTCAATATCATGACGCATGTCCTAGTTCATCTAGTCGACGAGATTGTCGTTCTGGGGCCCGTATTTCTACACAATATGTTTCCCTTTGAGAGGTTCATGGGAGTCCTAAAGAAATATGTCCGTAACCGCGCTAGGCCAGAAGGAAGCATCTCCATGGGCCATCAAACAGAGGATGTCATCGGGTTTTGTGTTGACTTCATTCCTGGCCTTAAGAAGATAGGTCTCCCTAAATCGCGGTATGAGGGGAGACTGACTGGAAAAGGCACGCTAGGAGCGGACTCAATAATATGCAGGGACGGGCATTCTTGGTCTCAAGCACACTACACAGTTCTACAGAACTCTACCTTGGTGACCCCGTATGTCGATGAACACAAGAACAGTCTGCGCTCCAAACACCCGGAGCAGTGCGACGACTGGATTACATGTGAACACATCAGGACTTCCAGCAGTTGGTTGGAAGCACGTCTCAGAGGTGACAACACTGTTTGTGATGAGTTGTACTTGTTGTCCAGGGGACCATCTTTGACTGTATTGATTTACAAAGGATACGAGATAAATGAGAATACATTTTACACGATTGACCAAGATCAAAAGAGCACCAACCAAAACAGCGGTGTCCGCTTTGATGCAACAACCGAGAAGGGAAAGGACACATATTATGGTTACATAGTGGACATATGGGAACTTGACTACGGACAAGATTTTAAGGTCCCTTTGTTTAAGTGCAAATGGGTCAATCTGTCAGGACGCGGGGTACATGTAGACCCACAGTACGGAATGACAACAGTCGATCTGAAAAATCTTGGGTACACTGACGAACCGTTCGTCCTAGCCAATGATGTGGCACAAGTTATCTATGTGAAGGACATGTCTACCAGACCGAGAAAAAGAAAAGATAAGGAAACGAATACATCATATGATGAGACAAATCGCCACATAGTTCTTTCAGGAAAAAGGGACATCCTGGGAGTGGAGGGCAAGACAGACATGTCCGAAGATTATGAAAGGTTTCATGAAATTCCTCCCTTCAATGTCAAGGCTGACCCAAGCATCCTGATAAACGCTGAAGATAATCCATGGTTACGGCGCAATAAGCAAATGATACAAGCGAAGAAAAAGTGAAGACTTTCTCCCGCAACTATTTGCTGACCTAAAAGCAAAAAGAATTAAAAAATATAGCAAAAACAAAATAAAATAAATAAAGCAACAAAGAAAACAAAAAAACTAAAAAAGTGTTTTCAAATTTGAAAACTAATGGCACTAACAGAAAGTTTATAATTTTGCTGACCTAAAAGCAAAAAGAATAAAAAAATATAGCAAAAACAAAATAAAATAAATAAAGCAACAAAGAAAACAAAAAAACTAAAAAAGTGTTTTCAAATTTGAAAACTAATGGCACTAACAGAAAGTTTATAATTTTTCTAAAACTAAAAGAATTAAAAAATAAAGCAAGAAACAAAAGAAAATAAATAATGCAGAAAACAAAACAAAAAACTGGAAAAAATGCCTATAATATTTGTTATGACTAACTAAGATTACCAAATTGAGTATAATGATAAAATAGAGTAATATTAAATAGCAGGAAAAAGAATGACTCAAAAATCAATTTTTATAGTAAAGTTATTCATAAACTAGTGATTCACACAAATTTTAAAAAATTCAAATTTAAACTATTCAAATTTTAAAACTAATGGCACTAACAGAAAGTTTATAATTTTTGTGACCTAAAAGAAAAAAGAAATCACTAAAAAACTATAAGTATTTAGTTCTAAGTAGAAAGGAAAAAATAAATAGCAAAAATGAAAAAAAATGCCACCTACTGGGCCACCACGGCCTGAATATGACTAGAAACCCTACCATGGGCCAGGATTCTGGCCCGCAGGAGGCCCAGTAGGCCCACAGGCACATAGTGATAGATTAGGCCCGAAAGCCTGCAGTTGAGAGGAGCTCGAGAGGGTGGGCGCAGCAGCGCTTATAAACCACTCCCGAGCCCTCTCAACTAGCGAGGTGGGACTAAAATTTTGGGCGCGGGGCAGCAGAAGGCCTTTGGTCCCGGTTGGTGCCACCAACCGAGACGAAAGGGGGGCATTGGTACCGGTGCGTGAGACAAACCGGGACCATTGCCCCCCTTTAGTCCCGGTTGGTGGCACCAACCGGGACTAAATGAGGGCATTAGTCCCGGTTTGTGCCACGAACCGGGACCAATGCTCCGTCTATATATACAACACTTGTGAAAATTTTCGTTCAGTTCTTCGATCCCGCCCCGACGTCGCCGCCAGGCTGCCCCTCTGCGCCTCGCCGTCGCCGTCGTCGCCCTGCCTCCGACGCCGTCCCGCGCCGCCCAGACACCGTCGCCACCCCGCGCCGCCCCGACGACGTCGCCGCGTGCCACCCCGCGCCGTCGCGGTCTCCCCGCGCCGCCCCGACACCGTCGCCACCCCACGTCGTGCCCCGACGCCGTCTCTGCCCCGCCTCTGCCTCGTCGTCGCCTCTGCCTCGCCGCGCCCCAGCTGCCCCGCGCCGCCGTCGCCTCTTCCTCGCTTTGGTCAGGGCACCGCACCGCCCCCTCTTCCCCCTTTTTTTGCAAATATATATATGTTTTTTGTAAATGTATATGTATGAGTATATGTATGTGTGTATATCTGTTTATATGTGATTTTTTTAGATTTTTTGTTTTTTGCATTTTTATAAAAATGTATATATGTATGTATATATATGTTCTCTGTGTATATATATGTTGATGTATATATGCAAAAGATAGATTTTCAGAAAAAAATACTATTTTTTCTGTTCATAGATTTTTTTGGTGATATTGATTATTAGTAGATATCGATTTTAGGTTAGTGCATTTTATCACTGATTTTATTGATTTTAGGTTAGTGCATTAGTAGATATCAAATAAGAAAAAAAAAGAGGAAGAAGAAGAAAAAAAAAGAGGAGAAGAAGAAGGAATAGAGGAGCTTCTTCTCCTTTTTTTCTTCTTCTTCTTAATTTTTATCGGGAATGAGGGTCGTCGAACATGACAGGAAGAAGAGGATAAAAAAAGAAGAGGAAGAAGAAGAAAAAAAGAGGAGAAGAAAGAATAGAGGAGTTCTTCTCCTCTATTCTTTCTTCTCCTCCTTGTTTTTTCTTCTCCTCTTTTTTTTTTCTTCTTCCTCTTTTTTTATCGTGAACGAGGGTCGCCGAGCGGCAGAGGAAACCCTAATTGAATAACAAGTATCGTCAGTGTGAGATACATGTGGCCGTCGGTGTCGGACACTACATCCACTTCCCACAAGTGACGCGGGCTTCGACGCCCACGTCACTTGTGGGACGTGGATGTAGTGTCCGACACCGACGGCCACTTGTATCTCACACCCACGATACTTGCTATTTAGGGTTTCCTCTACCGTTCGGCGACCCTCGACGACCCTCGTTTCCGATAAAAAAAGAAGAGGAAGAAGAAGAAAAAAAGAGGAGAAGAAAGAATAGAGGAGTTCTTCTCCTTTATTCTTTCTTCTCCTCTTTTTTTTCTTCTCCTCTTTTTTTTCTTCTTCTTCCTCTTTTTTTATCGTGAACGAGGGTCGCCGAGTGGTAGAGGAAACCCTAATTAAATAGCAAGCTAGTATCGTCGGTGTGAGATACATGTGGCCGTCGGTGTCGGACACTACATCCACGTCCCACAAGTGACGCGGGCTTCGACGCCCACGTCACTTGTGGGACGTGGATGTAGTGTCCGACACCGACGGCCACTTGTATCTCACACCCACGATACTTGCTATTTAGGGTTTCCTCTACCGTTCGGCGACCCTCGACGACCCTCGTTTCCGATATATATGATTCCTTACTATGATTAGCTGGCTAGTTCTACGTTTGCCACTAATATATACATTTGTCATGTTTGAATAATAATTGCCATGTTGTAAATATTTGTAGAAACTATGGACACTATCGCCCGAGACGAAGCAAGAGAAGCGATGTTGAGGGACATAATCGCAGAAGGAAGTGATGCCGTCTCGTTGTATCTCAACGACACCGATGGTACTCTGGAAGGAGAGGGTGAAGAAGCTGGCTCTGGTGACGTAATGCCGGTGCAAGAAGAAGAACGTGAGGACGGCTCCGGTGACCGAAACGAGTCTGGTGACCGAACCGAGTCCGGCCAGGTATATATATTAGTTAAGACTGTGCTGACTAGCTAATTGATGCATTCATTGTTTTGGTATGTACACATATTAATTAAGTCTTTGTTCTTTTTTCTAGCCCTCCGGATCGAGCACAACTGAGGTAAAGAGACGAGGCCCGAAGAGAAAGTTGAGGTCGGATGAAAGGTTTGAGATCATAGCAATCGCGCCCGACGGCCAACCTACTGAACCCATCCGAACAAAGAAGGCATTTGTTGCTCAGTGCGGGGTTCTGGTTAGGGACAAGATCCCGATCAGCATCCAACAATGGTTCAAGCCGACTACTGAAGACCCTGAGGTGTCTTACGTCAATGATATGCAGAAAAATGATCTTTGGACTGAGCTGAAGACAAATTTCACCCTACCGCCAGAGGATGATCCGGAGAAGCCAGTTAAAGAGGAATTAATCAAGTCTTTTGCTCTTAAGAGGATGGCAGACCTATTCAGGAGGTGGAAGAAAGACCTGAATAGGTTTGTCGAGAAAAAAGAGACACCAGAATTCAAGGGCATATATGAGAAGATCAGAGATGACTGGCCTGCATTTGTGGCCCACAAGACATCGGAAAAGAGTAAGAAGATGTCGGAGACAAACAAGAAAAATGCTACGAAGAAGAAGAAACACCATCGCACGGGGTCAGGTGGCTACCTGGTAGCCCGGCCTAAGTGGGCCCAGGCTGAGAATGATCTGGTTGAAAAAGGGATCGAACCTTGGACCCTGTAACAGGGAAGTGCATTTGGACGGACGAGCAACGTGACATTCCCTTGAAGAAGGTTCGGTACTATATCAAAGCAGCGCAGGAAGGGACGTTCCTTCCAGACAGAGAGAACGACGAGCTCACAAAGGCCCTCGGGAATCCTGAGCACCCTGGACGGACACGAGGCACGCCAGGCTCCATTCCGTGGAAGGTTGGGTTTCCGGACGCTGGCGGTTACAAAAGCCAGGAGAGGAGGAAGCAAGTGCAACAGTCCGAACTGCAGGCGCTTAAAGCAAGGGTACTCGGGATAGAGGAACGAGAAGCAAATCGCAGCAACCGAACTGCCCAAGCTTCCCCTGAAGCTACCCCGCCATCTCAGCGGAGAAGCAGCGTGGCTTCCACCGAGCTGCTTCAGCCGGAGCTTGTCTTGACGGCTCCTGCCAGCTATCCCGTGGATGCTATCACGGAGGCTCAAATTTGCCACCTTATGACGCAATGGATGAGTTTGAAGGTCAAGGCGGCTGTTGACTCTGTTTTTCCTAATGAACCCGGCGCAACTTTTCACTGCCGGCCGATTCCAGAAGGATATGCTAAGGTGATGGTGGATGAAATAGCGGAGGGATTTGAGGACCTCTCGCTTGACCACCCTACCGGAGAAGGGGAGACTCGGCTGGGTTCTTCTCTGAAGACTCCATGCCTATGGCGGAAGGAGCTCATCAACCTTCCGAACTGGACGCCTCCGCCTCCTCCTCCTCCTCCGACGAGTCAGGGCACTCCGCCTCCTCCACCGCCTCCTCCTCCGGCGAGTGACGACGCGTGGCGGCACTCCGCCTCCTTCGCCTGCGCCGGCGCGCCCGAGCAGCCAACCCCCTCCTTCTCCGCCTCGCCAGCAAGGGCGGAAGAGACCTGCCGCCGCTTCGGCAGCTGCTCCGGCGCGTCGTAGTCCTTCTCCTCCGCCTCGCAAAAAGCAAGCAGTAAAGAAGACTGCCGCTCCGTCTGCTCTGCCGGCGTCTAGCAGTACATCCAGAGGCGGGAGCAAATACAGATTCGGTCCTTCTCTGAAATCTCCAGAGAAGTTACCATATGAGATGAGCCCGGAGGAGAACGCGAGGATCGCGCGAACCGAGAAGGATGACTGGTTTGAAGGGTTGAAAGCACAGAGACATCCACCTCCGAAGGAGAAGGTAGATTCGGTGAAAGTGAAGCGCACTCTGGCTGCCCTGGCAAAACCACCCAAGTCTCCGCCGAAAGGCAACTATGAGCGCATTATTGCAAAGACATGGGCCGAAGCGTCGCGGTCGGGAAGTACAGTCAGTGATCAAAGGCTGAAAGAACGACGAGGAGCTGGGAAACAAATTGCCCAGCTCGGCGAACAAGCAAAGCAATCGTGCCCCCCGCTCAAGGTGCCTAGCGTCGATCCGAGGATGGCGCCCGGTTATACCAATCTTGACGATTATCTGCCCGACGATGTAGATTATGGTTTCCTGGACGTGCAGATACACAGATACGAGTACGGGAAGCCTCTCGTCAAAGATGAAAGATCTCTAACAACGATGATGCGAAGATTGCATGATTGGTACATGAAAACCTGCAGAGAGTCTGGGGGGAGGAATACTTTGTATATGAGAGTTAAACCGGAGCATGACCTCGTTGGAATTGAACTGTTGCATGTTCCATTTGAGGAGTTCTATCAGTTTTTCAATCAATTGGCCCTCGATAAAGCAACGGTCACCTGCTACTGTCTGTAAGTACTACTACTTCTGTCATTAAGTCTCTCTACATAGCTCAGCTCTTTCATTGCATGTATTTATAATTATCCTCACTATATTATGCAGATTGAAGATCGCCGAATTGAAGAAAAGACAAATCGGAGATATTGGGTTCATTAACACAAATCTCATAGATGCAGTTCAGGTTAAAGATCTTGCCACAGATACCGAGGCCAGGTTGCTACGATCATTCAAAATAAATGAACACAAAAATATAATACTCTTTCCTTACAACTTGAAGTGAGTGTTGTCTTGTGCATATTCGGTTTGCCTTATATATTAGTCCAGGATTTAGTAATGTAATTGATGAGTTATGCATGCGTGCGCAGTTACCACTATATTCTCCTGGAGATTAGGATGGACAAGGGAGTAGTAACTGTCTTGGACTCGAGACGAAAAGATCCCCAGGAGTATGCGGACATGACTGAAATCCTCAAGAAGTAAGTTAAATCGATCATTATCCACCATATCAGCAAATTTGTTCATTTCCTGATATCAAGTAATTGTTTTCTTTTGTCTGGCAGTGTTTGGAGAAAATTCAGCACAAATTCCCCGGGACTCCAGAAGGAGCTGGAATTTAGATACCCGAAAGTAAGTACTATAGTACCATGTTCCGCGCGTCTCCTAGCTATTGATTCAAGCGCTAGTTTCATCAATACCATTTGGCATTCTTGCTTATCTGTTTAATTGACCTCTATTTCTTGTAAAGTGGTTGTGGCAGGAACAAGGGAATGATTTCTGTGGATACTACGTCTGCGAGTCCATCCGCCACACGACCTGTGAGCGGGGCGGGTACTCTGAGAAACAATATGAAGTGCGTAAGAAATAATGTTCACAATTTTTGTTTATTACCATCATTTGTGTTGAGTTTCATTCATTCATTCATATATATATATATATATATATATATATATATATATATGTGTGTGTGTGTGTGTGTGTGTGTGTGTGTGTGTGTGTGTGTGTGTGTGTGTGTGTGTGTGTGTGTGTGTGTGTGTATTGACCCCCTTCTTCAAATTAGATGTTTCGGCATCCGAATGAACTCCTAGGACCAGATCGCATGCGAGCAATTCAAGAGGAATTGGCGGCATTCTTTCTTGACCACGTGATCGCTGAAGACGGAGAATACTATGTGGACCATGCGTCCGTAATTTAAGAGATTATATTTGTAAAAGATAATTATTGTATATATGTAGCCGGTAGTGTCGGACGATAGATATACGAGAACTTGTTGTTCGACCAATCTCTCGGAGAAGGAGATGTGGTCGATACCACTTCTCTCTGTATGCATGTATGTTCATGACGATCTTCTGTTTCCTTTGTTTGCTTACTAGCTAGCATAAGCCTAGTCTTCTCTATACATATGTTTAGTACGTAACGTCGACCAAGCACGGACATAAGAGAGAACACTTCTCTCTATTAATTAGCTATCTAGCTAACACAATATATGAAATACCTAAATTAACCCCCCAAAATCCCCAAACCCCCTCCCCCCCTTTCAAAAAAAACCAAAAACCCCAGCCACAGAAATGCTGACGCGTGGATGCCTATTGGTCCCGGTTGGTGCTACCAACCGGGACCAAAGGCCCTCCTGCCTGGGCTCGGCGCACAGGCCACGTGGAGGCCCATCTGTCCCGGTTCTGGTTTGAACCAGAACTAAAGGGTGAGGGTATTAGTAACGACCCTTTAGTCCCGGTTCAGGAACCGGGACTAAAGGCCCTTACGAACCGGGACAATAGGCCTGTTTTCTACTAGTGAGATGATATGGAGGTAAAGAGAGTTTACTTGAAGACCGAGCATGGATATACTTTCAACGTCAAATTATATAATGGAGACACATACACCCATTTTGAATGCAAAACTTGGCAAGCACTATGCAAGGCTTATGCATTTGAGCCTGATATGATTATCACCTTTGATATGCGTCCGGAAGATGACATTGAAGGTAATATAGACATCTGGGTCGATGTGCAAACGCCTCTAGTTCTACCATTATGTGAGTTTTTCTCAACCATGCATGCATATGTTTATGTCTTTGATACAGTTTATTCAAAAATAGTTGACAACTAATTTGTATTGTCAGCTTATTTCGGTTCAAGCAAACATGTCCGGCGCTTGGTAGACAGGACCTACTACTGCCCCGGGGCTCAACTCAACTGCGCGGAGATAAGTCATTATGTTTCATGGCTCGAGGATCTTCATACTGTCAAGACAAATTTTCTTCCTGAACTTAGAAATGTTAGTACTCAAAACTTGCGACCAATAGTGATTGTATTGAACTACGGTCACATCTATAATCGAAAGATGGTAAGATTTTTACTATTTGTCCTTAGTGCATCTTTTGCATACATTATTTTTGAAGCTAAACTTTCGTTGCTAAGTATATTAATTACTATACGATGTTCTTCAACAGGGAATTCCGATGACAGTTGTGCATCAGTGGATCGAGACAAAAGGTCGCATGTCAATGGTTAGTTTACGACCAAGATTTCCTACATTGCACATGAGTGCATTCAAGATTTCTGAAAGCGAAGAATGCTTAATAGTGAAAGATTGGAGCAAAATTGTTAACAATCGCATAGAAATACTATGGGGCAGCAAGGAGAAGCGCAACCCAAGATTAGAAGACAGATTCATCTGCATGCTCCAGTATGATGGATCAGGAGAGCTATACATGTTCTATGCTATTCTACCTGAGAGGGAGCAGCAGGAGTGATTTAGCTAGTTCATGCTCTTAGTACTTGTCCTCTCTCATGTCCGTATTGTCCTGAACTTAATTAATCTCAAATAGTGATTTTCTTGTGAACCCTTATAATATCATGACCATGTTGAACTCGATGATATCTTTGCTTCTGTTACAAGTGAATGTTTCTTCTTTAAGCTAGCTAGCGTTGGTGATGATTAGATAGCGTTAATGACTATGATGATTAAAATAGTGGTAATTAATGACGACTACGATGAATTTTAGCTAGCTAGTATATATATATATATATATATATATATATATATATATATATATATACTGTTATTGGTGATGATATGATGCAAGAGTTTATTTATTTATTAATATGTGATGATGATGATGAGTTATTAATATTATATATATCATTTATGAAAGAAACCACAAATTAGTTTGAACTCGATGGATCCTAGCTAAGTGATCAAGTATATATATATATGCCATATCCATATCCATATCAAGTATAACAACTCATTATAACGTGAAACAATCCTAAATTAAATTGATAACACAAATTTAAATGAAAAATAAAAAATAAAATAAAAACCCACAAACATTTAGTACCGGTTGGTGTTACCAACCGGTACTAAAGGGCTCCCGGCCCCCGGAGCTGGCTCGTGCCACGTGGTTGCCCTTTAGCACCGGTTCGTGCTGAACCGATACTAAAGAGCGGGGGGGCCTTTAGTGCCCACACTTTAGTGCCGGTTACCGAACCGGCACTAAAGGGCCTTACGAACCGGTGCTATTGCCCGGTTATGCACTAGTGCAGGCACCAGCACCAGCGTTGGTGACTGTCCCTCCTGACTAGTGAGCTTCGGTCAATGCGGGTACTGAAAGGCCTCAGTGGCATAATGAGCCGATCGACATGTGGCAGTAAGGCTCGAAGTTAGTGGTCATCAATTAGAATTAAAAATGCAGAACATAGAGATAAACTTGTGAGAAATGTGATACAAACAATTCCTCGTAATAAATAAGAGTATAAATTCCCCACAAAACTCAATAAACGTAATTGTGTGCCTAAAATTAAGAATGTGGATAGCCGAAGAATCCGATACAAACACACACCACACAGACCCAAGGCAAGATACACGAATGCGGGGCACCGAAACATAACCTCAACGACACAAAGCATCTAAAAGATGAGCAAAAAGGACCCGCTAAGAGTCGACGGAGACCACCACCAAAAGGAGCGATCATCCGGGAGGATGTGCGACAGACACACCGGACCGAGGACTCCAAGACGGTGCCTCCAGGAAGGGCACGAGCACGAAGTCTCCACCATCCGATCTGAATATCAAGTTTTCACCCGGAGTAAGATTGAGGGAGGAGAAGCACTACGATGGAACCTGCAAAGAGGAACACGACGTCCACGGATGCCGTCACCATCGATCAGAGTGGGACTGGGTAGGCGATGTACCCCGGTGCTTCAACTCACCCGCCGCCACCCCGGTCCGCCAACACTCGTAGCCATACCGCCCGAGCGGCCTTGGTTGCCTGCCCGCATCCGAGCCGCGCAATCCGCCCACGACCAACGCGACTCCCACCGCCAGGGCCGCCGCCCCGCCATGAGACCACCCCGAAGCCACCAAATTAGGCCACGACTTTGCCCAGATCCACGACCCCAACCACCTCTAGAACCGTCGGCGGCCAAGCTGCCTCGAGAAGGGCCGCGACCATATCGACCGGTGGAAGGGGAAGGTGGAGAAGTGGTCCATGCCCACGACCGACGCCCGTGTCGGCTCCAGCTTCCCCCCGGAACTGTGTTCCACCAGAAGACGAAGAGGTAGGGTTGCCAAGCTGTCGCCGCCGCCGCTTGAAGACGCCACCAGGGGATCCTCCCGAGCCGAGTGCCGCCACCCAACCGCGAGGACCTGACTGGGTGGTAGCAGCCCACCACCTCCGTTGCCTCCCCCCCCCCCCACCAGAGCACCACGACGACAGGGCCGGCCGCGACCCGGTCAACCGCGACCCGCGGTGCCGGACGCGACGCCGAGGTGCTGCCGGAAGCACCGCCGCCTACGCCACTACCAGCCCGCACCACCACCATGCCGCCTGCCGCCCGTCGAACGCCATCATTGACGGCCTGCTCTGGGGCGCCACCGCGCCTGGCATTGAGCGTTGCGCCCTGCCGCGAGATCTGGCCCGCGCCATATCCCCACGCACGGGGGCCGAAGGAGCCCCGCCGCCGCCGGCGACGCCCGGGCCTCACCCGGCCGCGCCCCTTTGTGGCGGCGCGGGTGGAAGAGAGAGGATGAGGGGAGGTGCGGCGGCGGGGATCAGGAACCCTCCCCGATGCCGCGCGGGTAGCGACGGGGGAGGGAGGGGAGGAAGAGCAAGAATCTTGATATAAACTGTATATCCATCAAAACATATGACAATTCGTTGCAATCAAACTAATCGTGGAGGCAGAAGGTATATACTTACTTGCTCCTCTCCTCTCCGCGTGCGACTACGTGGGCCGGTTTATTCCGACAGCCCAATCCTACCCATCACTTTTCTTATCCTTTGATTGGAACCGATCCTGCCGAACGAGCACACTCACCTACAGCATTGCCCTTGCCTCAAAAAAAAAACCTACAGCATTGCCCACCCCTAAAAAAAACTACACCGTTGCCCTAGTTCTAATAAAAACATGCCATTGCCCTATTTCTAAAATAATAACCTACCATTGCATGCACAAAACCAAACCAACGCAACACAAGTATATTTTTTTTCAGAAAACTTTTAATTTATTCATCTTCAATCATGACAGTACAATGAACACCAGAAATAAAAATTACATCCAGATTCGTAGACCACCTAGCGACGACTACAAGCACTGAAGTGAGCCGAAGGCGCGCCGCCGTCATCACCCCTCCATCGCCGGAGTCGGGCACAACTTGTTGTAGTAGACAGTCGGGAAGTCGTCGTGCTAAGGCCCCATAGGACCAGCGCACCAGAACAGCAACCGCCGCCGATGAAGAATAACGTAGGTTGGAAGGATTCAACCCGAAGACACACGAACGTAGACGAACAACGACGAGATCCGAGCAAATCCACAAAAAATAGATTTGCCGGAGACACACCTCCACACGTCCACCAACGATGCTAGATGCACTGCCGGAACAGGTGCTAGACGGGGAGAGCTTTATTCCATCTTCAGGGAGCCACCGCCGTCTCGCCTTTCTGAGCAGGACACAAACCCTAAGAAGACATGAATAAACGACTGAAAACGGAGCCCTCACGCCGGCTGTCGGTGTCAAAACCGGCGGATCTCGGGTAGGGGGTCCCGAACTGTGCGTCAAGGTCGGATGGTAACAGGAGACAAGGGACACTTTATTTTAGCCAGGTTTGAACCCTCTCGATGGAGGTAAACCCCTACTCCTGCTAGATTAATATTGATGATATGGGTAGTACAAGAGTAGATCTACCACGAGATCAAGGAGGCTAAACCCTAGAAGCTAGCCTATGGTATGATTGTGTATGAAGATGGTTGTCCTACGGACTACAACCCTCCGGTTTATATAGACACCGGATAGGGTTAGGGTTACACAGAGTCGGTTACATAAGTAGGAGATCTTGAATATCTGCATCGCCAAGATTGCCTTCCACGCCAAGGGAAGTCCCATCCGGACACGGAACGAAGTCTTCAATCTTGTATCTTCATAGTCCTGGAGTCCGGCTGAAGGTATAGTCCGGCTATCCGAACACCCCCTAATCCAGGACTCCCTCAGTAGCCCCCGAACCAGGCTTCAATGACGACGAGTCCGGCGCGCAGATTGTTCGGCGTTGCAAGGCGGGTTCTTCTCCAAATCCTGTGTACCTGTAGGAATAGTGTCCGATTTTTGTAATGTAGCGCTCCTCGGCTTCCACGCCCAATAATGGCTGTCTTCCACGTGTCAAACGAATGCGAAAAGCCGGGGTGTTTTTACATTCACACCCATTGCCGTACAAACGAGCCGCCTATTTAACGAGATGGGGATGTAGATCCAAACCACACCTTCCCCTCTACGCGAGTTATCATCAGAGCGCTCCCAGCAAAGGTCCATTCCAACATGGCCAGCCGTCGCAGCTCCACCCCTCGCCCCTCCGGTCCTAAACCCGGGGACAGGGAGAGTTGCACCATCCCACATAGCGAGTTAGTGTCACTTCAGGCCAAGGGATTTCTCCCTCAGGCATACATGGTCCCGGTCTGAGCCGGTCTCGCCACCTACAATGGCAGAAAACAAGCGGAGAGCACCCCCAATCCTTCTAAAGGAGAACGGGTGTGCCTTGTTCCCTATCTAATAAGGGGACTGGGATTTCCAATTCATCCATTTCTCCGCGGGCTTCTGGAGTTCTACGGCCTCCAGCTGCACAATCTTACACCCGGCTCTGTGTTACATATTGCGGGCTTCGTTGCCCTTTGCGAGCTATTTTTAGGCGTCGAGGCTCATTTCGCGCTGTGGAAGAAGTTGTTCTGCTTGGTACCCCGTTCTCAAGAGGGGTTCATATATCAAGTGGGTGGAGCCGAAGTATGGCGCATCGCCGGGACCGGATACCTATCCGGAACCCCAAAAAAGGCATCCGAGGACTGGCCTTCGGAATGGTTTTACATAGATGACGTCCCGCTGCCGGACCCTATCCAGGTCGGTCTCCCTGAGTTCAACAGTGCTCCATTGAAGAAACGCTTGAGCTGGCGTCCGCGGAGCTCTCAGAGAGAAAGCGACAGAGACGTCCTTTACCTGATGGGCCGGATAAGACTGTTGGCTCATTCCGGACTAACCATGCATGATTGGAGTCATGGCCGCATGCATTATGCGGGGGGTGCAGCCGCTTCAATATAGAGGCCACCCCATGTGGGATTTCAACGGGGAGGATGACGCCACCCGTTACGGTCGTAAGGGGCCAGCCTCAGCTGCCGCTCTAGAAAAGATTTTAACATGTTTGTACAAGGGAGAAAAGGAGGACTTCCTCTGCGTCAACCCGCGGGCCGGATTCACTATGTACGAACCTCCAAGTTGGGTAAGTGAACAATTGCGCTTGCCCGTTTGTTTAACAGTCCCATGGTTAGATACGCAGTCTGACGACTTCAATGCAGAAACTGCGACAGGAAATAAAGGATATCAACAACCGCCCTCCCAGCCCGAGGACCCAGAACGGTCCCTCGATCCGGACTCCGAAGAGGATCCGGACATATCGGTGGAGCTTATCGACGGGGTGTTCCACCAGTTAAGCAAGGACAATACCTTGGTAGCCATTACGGCTGATTACCCCGGGTTAATCCCGGCCTCCCCGGTGACAGAAACCAGAGTGTTTATTCCCACAAGAGAGATTCCATTCTCACATATTCCGGCGTTTCCAACGACAACTGTATTTTGCAGGGGAGATTTCCGAGGCGGGAGGCCGAACCTGCGGCGGCTAGCCAACGAGGGGCCGCAGGGCCTCGTGGGGCAAAAAGGAATGTAGTCCGGATTGAGACACCGGCGCAAAGGTATAACGCGCCCTCTGTTTCCATGGTGTTATCCTGTCAAGGCATATTAACGTTCGTGCTGTCTCCAGGACGAAGAGGCCTCGCCGGACTATATCCGGAGAGGTTGCCAATCGCGCCTCCACCAGCCAGGCTCCAATGTCTGGCCAGGAAGCGGGGGCGAGCACCAGGCGCGCACCGGACGCTCCTCCGACAAAGGATGCGGACCGGCTGTCTGCCTCAAATTCAGAAGTGGAGAGTGCCATGAACCACAGGTGTCGCCGGACAGTTCTACGCGACACTTGTTTCTCCCGAGAGGCTTTAGATGCCTTTAATTCGGGAGATGCGTACCTCCGTGCCGCTCAAGATGGTTTAGCCAGAGCCACGGAGCAGTATGTGAAAGACATACGGGTAAGAAAATTTTGGTTATATATATATATATATATATATATATATATATATATATATATATACCGGTAGCCCCCGAGACTTGAAACAGTTAAAGTAACTGATTTAAGGATCATATAACATGCAGGTTCTTACAGAGAAGAACACCGTGCTGTCCCAGGAGCTGGAAAAGTGCAAGGCCCAACTAGAGGCCACACTTGCCGCAACAGGGGAGCCCAAAGGGATCCCCTCAGGTAAGATACACTTCGAAAGATTAGTATTGTGCGGCTTGGGTGCAAATCTGACAATTCATGTTGCAGATGGCGCCGGACTTGATCCGGAGAAGCAACAACTCTTACGCCGGTTAAAGGCTGGTGAGAGTACGTTGACAAAGGTGAGGCGAGAGAAGAATGATCTTCAGGATGCCAAAACCAAGCTGGACGTTGAACTTAAGGACGTTCGTGGCCAGCGGTCGGACTCCACGAAGGAGAATCAGCGGCTTCGACGCGGCATATTTAGTAAGTGCTTGAACGAACTTTGAAAAATAAGTTCGGCGAGGAAGTCGAATAAAGAGTATTGTCTGTAGGTATGCTCACAGGTCGTCCTGCAGAGGAGATGCCTGGCTCTACGGGTGACCTTCTTTCCGAACTCCTGCAACTGCACGAGCGAATTCGGCAGGCGATGCAAGGCATTGCCCAAGCCTTATGGCCTGCCCACTCCACGCCCGAGGGCCTTGGAGAGCTTGCGGAGAAGCTGAAGGGAGCTCGGCGGCGCTTCCGGTTGTGGAAGATATCAGCCTGCCGACAAGGCACTAGGGAGGCCTGGGCCATGGTGAAGACCCGCTTTACGAAGTCTGGCCCCAATCACATGGCCGAGGTCGGACCGGTGGGTCCTGACGGGAAGGAGATCCCTGTGAGCTTAGTGTATGGCTAGGTAGAATTGACTGCAAAGTATTCCCAGCAGGACTGTAAATTAAACAGCCTGTTAGATGGTTTAGAGGAGGAATACAATCAGTCAGGATGACTATGTAATTTATAATTGACATGTGTAATGCCTTCTAGCCGGATTGTAGATCATTTGTCGTTGCCGGCCTTTTCGCTTCGACCTCGGGACCTGACGGTCCGGAGTGTGTCCGAATACCATAACGGTTATATAAGAACCGAGGTATGCATGGAGACCAGGCGTAGGGGTCATTAGTGCTTTATCAGACAAGTGCCCAACTAGTTATGTTATATTACATGGTTAGTAAGAAACATCTTCCAGAGAGAATAGTTCCGTTAAGGGTTCCTTCGCTGGGGTGGCGTGCCCTGAAGTGCACGTCCGGACTGCAAATGCAGGAAAACATCTGGGGGCATGTATAAGTAAAAAAGGTTCATCTTTAGTTCATCGACCGAATATTCCCTTAAGAACGCTAGCTTTCAGCTTCACCCAGTCTGAGGTACACATCCGGCTTATCCGGCAGTAGCAATCGCAGAGGTGCTCCCTTTACCGCCTAGCCGAACAATCAGGAACGTAGGGGTAAGCACAAGAGCCAGGCAACCCAGCTTGGCCAAAACTTAAGTCATATCGATGCATATAATGGTGAAGAAAAGGTGCATGCGGAAGTCTGACGCATGCGTTGGGCGTGGAACCCATATAAACAAGCTTCTGTTAAAGAAGCCCCGAGGTTTAAGGAGCGCTGGTAGCGCGTCACATGATGAGCCTTTAAGGGCTATAAAAGGAAAGAGTGGGAGGAGACAAAATAAAAACAGAAAAAAAATATATAAATTGACAGAGGAAGGAGACAAACTCAGAGTTTGGCGCTAGGCATAGAATCTTCGGAGACGTGCGGCGTTCCATGGGTTTGGCTCGAGTCGGTTATCCGACGCATCTCGCAGGTGGTACGCTCCACCAGTTAGGACTTGGTCAATTATGAAGGGACCTTCCCATTTGGGCTTGAGTTTGTCCTTTTTCTTATCCGTCAAGCGTAGAACTAGTTCGCCAACGTTGTAATTTTTGGCCCGTACTTCTCTGCTTTCATATCTTCGAGCCTGCTGTTGATAAAATACGGAACGGGCTTTAGCCACGTCGCGCTCCTCCTCTAAGGCGTCCATGTTGTCCTGCTGATCAAGCTCGGCTTCTCTTTCTTCGTACATGCGCACTCGAGGTGAGTCATGAATTATGTCACAGGGCAGAACTGCCTCTGCGCCGTACACCATAAAGAATGGTGTGAATCCGGTGGTACGATTCAGCGTGGTTCGCAGCCCCCAGAGTACGGAGTCGAGCTCCTCTACCCAGTGCGTATTAGATTCCTTGAGGGACCGCACTAGTCTGGGTTTAATGCCGCTCATGATGAGACCATTTGCACGTTCGACCTGACCGTTAGTTTGTGGGTGATAGACAGAAGCATAGTCGAGCTTAATGCCCATGTTTTTGCACCACAGCTTTACTTTGTCGGAGGTGAAGTTTGTGTCGTTATCGGTGATGATACTGTGGGGGACACCGTAACGGTGTACGACCCTGGATATGAAGTCTGTCATAGGTCCGGATTCGGCCGTCTTAACAGGCTTGGCTTCTATCTATTTGGTGAATTTATCCACCATGACCAATAAGTATTTTTTCTTGTGGGTTCCACCTTTAAGGGGTCCCATCATATCAAGCCCCCAGACCGCAAAAGGCCAAGTGATGGGGATAGTTCGGAGGGCGTTGGGCGGCATATGGATTTGGTTTGCAAAGAGGTGGCAACCGACGCATCGTTTGACTAAGTCATGAGCGTCTGCTCGGGCCGTCGGCCAATAAAAGCCAGTACGGAAAGCCTTGCTTACAAGGGACCGAGCTGCGGCGTGGTGGCTCCCGAGTCCGGCATGCATTTCAGCGAACAGACTCCGCCCTTCCTCTTCGGAGATACATCTTTGAAGGACTCCTGTAGTGCTTTTCTTATATAGCTCTCCCTCGTGGACTTTATAGGATTTAGATCGCCGCACTATGCAGCGTGCCTCGTTTTGGTCCTCTGGGAGTTCCTGCCTAGTAAGGTAGGCTAGGAATGGTTCTGTCCACGGGGCGATGACTGCCATTATTACGTGGGATGAAGGTGTGATTTCGGTGGCAGGGCCTCCGATTATGTCGGATTGTTCGGTGTCGGGTTGTGCGGTTGTGTCCGGACTGTTATCCAAGGGTTCCCCCTCCCATGCTACAGATGGCTTGAATAATCTTTCTAAGAAGATGTTGGGGGGGGGGCTGCATCTCGTTTTGCTCCGATGCATGCCAGGACGTCCGCTGCCTGATTATTTTCTCGGGCTATATGGTGAAACTCCAGTCCCTCGAACCGAACTGACATTTTTAGGACGACACTGCGATAAGCTGCCATTTTTGGGTCTTTGGCGTCGAAGTCGCCATTTATTTGGGATATCGCGAGGTTTGAGTCCCCGCGTACTTCCAGGCGTTGAATGCCCATGGATACTGCCATCCGGAGACCATGTAGAAGGGCCTCATATTCGGCTGCATTGTTGGAGTCCGTGTACATAATTTGGAGTACATATTGGACTGTGTCTCCTGTAGGGGACGTCAAAACGACGCCAGCCCCCAGTCCGGCCAACATTTTGGAGCCATCGAAATGCATGATCCAGTTTGAATATGTGCCGTACACTTTAGGGAGTTCGGCCTCTGTCCATTCGGCGACGAAGTCGGCTAGGACTTGCGATTTAATGGCTCGCCGTGGTTTGTAGGTTATGTCGAACGGGAGGAGCTCTATGGCCCATTTTGCTATCTGGCCCTTTGCATCGCGGTTGTTGATAATATCGTTGAGTGGTACTTCCGAGGCTACTGTAATGGGGTATAGCTTGGAAAACTGTGAAAGCCTCCCGTCCTAGTATAGCGTGATATCCGCTTTTGAACGGGGCCACCTGGAACGGGATCTGTTCGGACCTGTAATTATCCGGCGTGCCGAATACCACATCTAGTGTGATCTTTCCGGTGCAGCGCGCTTCCTGACTGGCGATTATTCCTCTGAAGGTTGTGCTGCTTCGCTCAATGCGGTTACAGTCTATTTCCATCTTTTGGAGGGTTTCCTCGTAAATGAGGTTCAATCTGCTGCCTCCGTCGATGAGTACCTTTGCGAGGCGACAGCCGTCCACTATGGGACTGAGGACCAATGCGGCTGGTGCTCTGGCTGTTCGAAATTTAGATTCGTCACTCGCGTTGAAGGTGATAGCAGTATTACTCCATGGATTTATTGTCGCTACTTGATATACTTCAGTGAGGCTGCGGAGTGTTCTTTTTCGCATGTTATTTGATGCGAAAGTCTCAAAGACTGTGAGAACGGAACTGAAATTCTCGGGCTAGTTTCCTTCGACCTCTGGAATTAGGAGGTCCTCGCCAATTTTGGCCACCTGCCGGAGTATCCAACCTGCCCTGAGGTTGTGAGTTGGGGTGGCGTCCTCTGCACTATGAATCTTGCAGGGTCCATCTAGCCACTTTTCCAGTACGGTTCCATGCCCTCTAAAGGGTTTTGATTTTTTGGTATTTAGTCCGGGTGCCTTACTGTGGTGCGCCCTCTTAATTCGGACGGGATTGCTATTCAAGGCCGGATTATCCCAAAATTTTATTTCGGTTTTCCAAGCACTTTCCATCGCACAGTATTTTTGTACGACGGACGCCAAGTCAGCAAAGCGTGTAATATTACGACGACTTACGGTGTTGAGTACTCCCTTATCCGTGCAGTTACTGCAAAAGATTGAAATTGCGTCTCCCTCGCGGCAGTCCTTTATCCTGTTCATAACCAGGAGGAATCTGGCCCAGTAATGATGTACTGTTTCTTCGGGCATTTGCCTGATTTGGGAAAGATCGCTTAAGATCGGGCGGGCGGGTGTCGTTGAATCTTAGACTTCGCCCAGTTTGTTGTTCGGAGGCCGAAGAACTTCCGGATTCTGAGATCCGGAGTCTTGGATGTTATCCGATTTGCCTGATTTTAAGCTCAGGTCTTGAATTATATCCTCCCCTCCGCGGATATCCGACATGGAGGGTTCAGGAATTCGGACGTAGCTAGTCCTTAAGATAGATAAAGGGTCGCCGCATTGTGTCTCCACCACAGCAACGTGGTGGGTGACTTGGGGAGAGTTAATTTCTCTTAGATCGGGTTTAAGCCCAACCTGGTCGTAATTTGTAGCGACACCCAGTGTGGCGATGCGATCCAGGAGCTCGTTTACAGAAGAGAGCTCCATCGGATCCAATTGCTCGGCGAGTTCTGGGCCGACGTGGAGGTTGCTTTCGATGACCCGGGAGGTCACCGTCGGCGCAACAGCCGAACAGGTGGTTGCGAGATAACCACCTAGCCGGAGAGTTTGGCCGACAGCCAAGGCTCCTTTTGTAATGGCGCCGTCTTTAAAGACGGGAAGAGGCATCTTTCCTGATCGCGACGGCACAGAGGAACTCTCAATGAAAGCACCAATGTCGGTGTCAAAACCGGCGGATCTCGGATAGGGGGTCCCGAACTGTGCGTCAAGGTCGGATGGTAACAGGAGACAAGGGACACTTTATTTTACCCAGGTTCGGGCCCTCTCGATGGAGGTAAAACCCTACTCCTGCTAGATTAATATTGATGATATGGGTACTACAAGAGTAGATCTACCACGAGATCAAGGAGGCTAAACCCTAGAAGCTAGCCTATGGTATGATTGCGTATGAAGATGGTTGTCCTACGGACTACAACCCTCCGGTTTATATAGACACTGGATAGGGTTAGGGTTACACAGAGTCGGTTACATAAGTAGGAGATCTTGAATATCCGCATCGCCAAGCTTGCCTTCCACGCCAAGGAAAGTCCCATCCGGACACGGGACGAAGTCTTCAATCTTGTATCTTCATAGTACTGGAGTCCGGCTGAAGATATAGTCCGGCTATCCGAACACCCCCTAATCCAGGACTCCCTCACCGGCCCTTGGTAGGATCCACCGCGCCCCATGGCCCTAGGGCCACCGGAGACGAGGCGGACCTGCGACGGCGCCGGTGGAAGGCATAAACCCTAGCTTTCTTTTTTGAAGGACGAGGAGCGAAGAGTTAAGCGAAAAACTACTACTAGTCAAGGCAACACAAGTAGAAATCCCGAGCCAAATAAATAGTCTTAGTTTATATTTCTTCAAACATCCACACACACACGGGACGTGTGTCTGTCGTTCTTCCACGCACTGCAACACAACGGCCATCAGCATGCATCCCCTGTTGCGACGAGCGTTCCTCTCCGTCCTGTACTTCGGCAGCTGCACCATGCGACGACGCTGGACGGCGACCGGCGTGGCGACAGGTAGCTGAGTACCCGTTCTTCGGCAGCCTAGAGCCACAGTACTTCGTGGAGACGCACGGGAAACGTTCTCACCCACTAGAACTGTGTAGAAGTATATACATGCATCTGCCCGGCAGCTCAGGCGGCACGAGGCTAATACTTTTCAAGATCGACGAGTCTGAAAAGTCCTGCATGCACCCAGTACCTGATCTGCAGCCACTCATAATTTCGTCACGGGTCTTCCCTTGCCCCGTCAATTGGGATACTTGAGGAGTTCACATGTTAGACGTTACGACCACTTCCAAAGGACTCCATTGTTCCATATACTAGTGGATGGGGCGCGCCCTGGGCGTGCCTCTTGAGGCGGAGTTCTGCGCTCTTTAATTGCGGCAACATCTCAGCCCGTGCCTTTTGGGTAAAGGGTGTAATATACACAGACTCAAGTGAGAAGCTACTAGCAGGTGGTGGCGCGACATCACACCGCATCGTCATGAAGCCTGTGTGTGAACATTAATCCTGGGCTTATTCATTCTACTCATTCACAATAACCAGACAAAAATAAAGATTGTGAGAAATTATAGATCATAAGGTTTTATTAAGAAAAAGTACATAGCATAAGAACCAAAAAGAAAATAAACTGACCTTGAGACTTGGGCATGCGTATCATGCTTATCTTGGCCGCAAAAACTACATCTCATTCAAAAAATAATTCAGAGAGATAAAATCCTAAAAAGGCAACGGCTGATTCTCAGAGATCTCCGTAATCGGCTGATGGACGTTGCCATAATAGTATACTGGATCCTTTTCTAAATAATTAGAGTGTACCAGTACCATGACATGACAAATCACTAGTAGAAAAAGGGGGACAAACGGGCTATTGTCCCGGTTTGTAAGGCCCTTTAGTCCCGGTTCGAAAAGGTTTTCGAACCGGGACTAAAGGGTCGGTACTAATGCCTCTCCCTTTAGTCCCGGTTCAATCCAGGACTGGGACTAATGGGCGCGGCCACGTGGAGCTCCACCTTTAGTCCCAGTTGGTAACACCAACCGGGACTAAAGGAAATTTTATGATTTTTTTTTGAAATTTTTTTTGAAATTTTTTTATTTTCAAATTTCTGAATTATTTTAACCTCTAGTCTGTAATCACCACCCCTCACCATTTCTCAATTTATCCTCTAATCATCCCTCATCATTCCAAATTATCTAACTTCCCGAACGGTCACCCATCCTCCCACTCCCCCAGCCTGAGCACGCTTAACTTCCGGGTTCTATTCTCCCTCGCCCCAAGTCTGCACTTGTTGTTTTCCTCACAATAATAAGATGTCAATCCTATTAACCTTCAGGATTTTTGCTTGAGCATGAAGTGACACATTTCACTGTGTGAGTTTGAAACTATTGTTTTTTTTAAAAAATTATTTATTAACACTAATATTTCTTGAATAATTAGTTTGACCATTGTTTGACCACAGTTTGACCATAGTTTGACCAGATTTGACCAAAATTGAAATAACTGAAATAATTATTTAGTAACACTAATATTCTAGAATAATTAGTTTGACCATTGTTTGACCACAGTTTGCCCATTGTTTCGATTTTTTTTATTTTTTCCACTCTAGATCTTGAAAGCCCCGTAACTTTTTTTCTGTTAGGTTTTTGGGGATTTTGAAAATGTTTGTAACTTTTCGAGTAGATGATTTTTCATATAAAAATCTTTTTCATCCGAGTTAGTATGCAAAGTTATGCCCATTTTTACAAATTTCAGAGAGATTTTGCAAATAAAGTCAAAATTCACATTTGCAAATTTTCCCAACAACTAGACCACATATCACATGGGAAATTTATTTTCTTTTATTTTTTTGACATTTCCATCATTTTAATTTATTTTATTTTAAAACTGAAAAGGCGATCCACGGGGGGGGGGGGTGTAGAGTTTGAAAATGGGACCTTTAGTACCGGTTCGTGGCACAAACCGGGACTAAAGGTCTCAACCACATTAGACCCGGTTCGTGCCTCAAACCGGGACTAAAGGTCTAATCGTTAGTCCCGGTTTGAGGCACGAACCGGGACTAAAGGTCATCGCACCCTTTAGTCCCGGTTCGTGGCACGAACCGGGACTAAAGGGCCCAGGTGAACCGGGACTAATGCCTTAGCCGCACGAACCGGGATAAATGCCCCCATTAGTCCCGGTTCTAGACTGAACCGGGACTAATGCCTTAGCCGCACGAACCGGGATAAATGCCACCATTAGTCCCGGTTCTAGACTGAACCGGGACTAATGGGCTGACCCGGGCTGGACCATTGCCCCCTTTTCTACTAGTGAATGAATTCCCCATCTTAAAGTCCATTGCAAGATGAAGTGGACCCATCAAATAGTGTTTGTTTTCTCAAATAACCATAGATGCATCACTGTCTTGCGTCCACCGGTGTCATCCAACTGTGGGTTTGGCGAGCCTTGCTCCAGCAATGGAGCTTCTGATACTACTCTGATTATCTAGCAGTAGTGTTAGTGACATCAACCGTTACCTATGCGGGAGACCGGTTCCACGGCCTGTGTATGTGTTGTTTCATAAAGATAGGAACCCTGAATTTCTGTAGCTCAATCGCACATTTTGCAATTGCGAGGACATAATCGTTCCTGAAAGAATTTTTCACAGACTTTATGTATTGGCATGTGAACAGTGATTGCAGTAAATTACTATTAGGGAAAGAAGAGGGGACACACACACCAGCAGAAACCTGAAGCTATCTGGACAAAGCAGGGCACTATCTCTCTAATTGCCAGCTCCACAAAAGGTAAATGTTTCAGTTCACAAGCAGTGTGTCCTCCCCTTTGTCACTGGTTAAAAAATCACAGGTTATATGTTGCTGGCACATGGACTTGACTACACAACCTTTGAAGTTGGCCATGTTTCTTTTTGATCTTGCTGGACAAAACAATCCCAAAACACTGAACCTAGTGAAACTTATTAGTGTTGCATAAACCCCAATGCAAATATCGACAGCGTAAACGCTCGCTTCTTCCATCTTATTCCACGAAGACAATACCAGCTATAGTATTAGGGAATATGAACCAACCAACGCATATTAGAATTGCATAAATATGAATGCCAATATCAAAATAAATATTTTGAGCAATTGTTCTAGAAAGGAAATGTCAACTGTGGTCTTAGAAACTAAAGAAAACAAAATCTTGCGTAAATATGAATGCTAGTGCCAATTTTGAATGAGTGTTTAGTTTTTACACAGGGTCCTATCCTTTGCAGTCAAGTACTCTTTATAATTCGAAGAAAAAAGGAGTATTGGTAAATTTTCTTAATGCCTACATACAAAGCAGAAAGAAATCCAACAAGAAAACCACTATGTGACTATTAAATGTTTCATCTTCATGCATATATAAGCAATATCATGGGATTTACGTATATGCCCAAGGTATCATCTTAGTCTATTTAGAGCATGAAAGATCACATGAACTTACTAATATGACCATGATAAAAAAAAGAAACATATTTCCGTTTATCATACTGAACACCAAGAACTCAGCTATGCTAACCTTCTTTCCACCGCCTACAAATGTCTTGCTTTATTTCTGCTAGTAATTTGCCAACATCAAAACATAAAATCATGAAAAAGAGATAAGAGCGCCATCAATTTCTATTTATAAGAGCAAGAATTGAATACGAAAAACATATATCTAATCCTTTGAATCGAGTAATTGAACTCAACCCCACACTAGTAGAAAAGGGGGCAATGGTCCAGGGTGGGTTAGCCCATTAGTCCCGGTTCAATCTAGAACCGAGACCAATGGGGGCATTGGACCCGGTTCGTGAGCCCAGGGGGCCGGCCGGGCCACGTGGGCCATTGGTCCCGGTTCGTCTGGACCTTTTGGTCCCGGTTGGTGGGACGAACCGGGACCAATGTGCCTGGCTCCTGGCCCACCACCATTAGTCCCGGTTCGTGGCATGAACCGGGACCAAAGGCTCCCATTTAGTCCCGGTTCATGCCACGAACCGGGACCAGTGGTGCAGCCTATATATACCCCTCGCGCCGGAGCAGAGCACTCAGTGCTCTGTTTTTCTGGGTCGGCGAGAGGAGGGGCTTTAGGTGCTCTAGCTCACCTCCTATGCACATGAGGTGTTCGATGAAATGCCCGAGCCACACTAGTTAAGCTTTCTCCTCTCGAAGCTCGACCTCAAAGCTCCATTTTCCTCGAGATTTGTCTAGATTTAGCGGTCCGTCACGCCCCACCCCTGTCTTCATCGCCGTCGATCACCCGCGCCGATCTCATCACCGACACCACCGTGGTGAGCCTCTTGCTCTTATCTTCTTTCTGAAAGGAAAAATATTCTTACTTGTATGTTTAGATAGATACTTGTATCATTTTCTTACTTTTATTATTGCATCTTATATAGTGCGATGGTTTTGGTATCCGCCCCCGTCGGCCCTCGTCCTGTCTATGATTCGGATGTGGTATATATATTAATCTTTATAACTATTGGTTCATTTATTGTTTATGATAAATATGCCGACCAACGTGACATAGATTTTATTTATCTAGGATGTATGTGAACCGGAAATTCCAACCGACCCTATTGTCGAGAGGTTAAATTTAGTTGAAGAAGAAAACAATTTCTTGAAGGAAAAAATAAAAAAAATTGAGGAGGAGAAGATGATATTGGAGTTGCATGTTGCGGATGTCGTCGATGATCACAAGATCAAGATGGATGCAATGCGCTTGAAGATTAGAAAGATTAGAAAATATGCCATTCATACCGAGGCTTCGTATCATTATGCCGTTGGATCAATTGTTACCTTGGTTGCGATTATGATCGCCTTTGTTTTAATTAATGTATGGTATAATTAATTAGATGCTCTGGAGAGCTATATGTTGTTAGATGAGAACTATGTATGTACTTTGCTTTTAATGCATGTGATGATGAACTTCTATTAATTTGGACACTTAATTATATATAATGCACGCAGATGAACCGGCAATGGATGTACGGTGACAGACACACCTCCGAGTACATTAAGGGCGTGCATGAGTTTCTCGATGCGGCTCAGGCAAACAAGCAGAATGGTTTTATGTGTTGTCCATGCCCTGATTGTGGGAATACGATGTCTTACTCTAACCGGAAAATCCTTCACACCCACCTGTTCTACAAGGGTTTCATGCCACACTATAAAGGCACGGAGAAATAGGGGTTATGATGGAAGACGACGAAGAAGAAGAGTACGATGACAACTACGTGCCCCCTGAATACCGTGATGCTGCAACGGGGGGAGCTGGTGAAGATCAAGAGGAACCAGACGATGTGCCCAATGATGCTGCAACGGGTGAAGGTGCTGAAGATGAAGAGGAACCAGACGATGTGCACGATGATGGTGATCTCCGCCGGGTCATTGTCGATGCAAGGACGCAATGCGAAAGTCAAAAGGAGAAGCTGAAGTTCGATCGCATGTTAGAGGATCACAAAAAAGGGTTGTACCCCAATTGCGAAGATGGCAACACAAAGCTCGGTACCGTACTGGAATTGCTGCAGTGGAAGGCAGAGAATGCTGTGCCTGACAAAGGATTTGAGAAGCTACTGAAAATATTGAAGAAGAAGCTTCCAAAGGATAACGAATTGCCCGACAGTACATACGCAGCAAAGAAGGTCGTATGCCCTCTAGGATTGGAGGTGGAGAAGATACATGCATGCCCTAATGACTGCATCCTATACCGCGGTGCATACAAGGATCTGAACGCATGCCCGGTATGCGGTGCATTGCGGTATAAGTTCAGACGAGATGACCCTGGTGATGTTCACGGCGATCCCCGCAGGAAGAGGGTTCCTGCGAAGGTGATGTGGTATGCTCCTATAATACCACGGTTGAAACGTCTATTCAGAAACGGAGAGCATGCCAAGTCGATGCGATGGCACAGTGAGGACCGTAAGAAAGACGGGAAGTTGAGAGCACCCGCTGACGGGTCGCAGTGGAGAAAAATCGTGAGAAAGTACTGGGATGAGTTTGCAAAGGACCCAAGGAACGTATGGTTTGCTTTAAGCGCGGATGGCATTAATCCTTTCGGGGAGCAGAGCAGCAATCACAGCACCTGGCCGGTCACTCTATGTATGTATAACCTTCCTCCTTGGATGTGCATGAAGCGGAAGTTCATTATGATGTCAATTCTCATCCAAGGCCCTAAGCAACCCGGCAACGACATTGATGTGTACCTAAGGCCATTAGTTGAAGAACTTTTACAGCTATGGAATGGAAATGGTGTACGTACGTGGGATGAGCACGGACAGGAGGAATTTAACCTAAAGGCATTGCTGTTCGTGACCATCAACGATTGGCCCGCTCTCAGTAACCTTTCAGGATAGACAAACAAAGGATACCACGCATGCACACACTGTTTACATGACACTGAAAGTATATACCTGGACAAATGCAGGAAGAATGTGTACCTGGGCCATCGTCGATTTCTTCCGACCAACCATCAATGTCGGAAGAAAGGCAAGCATTTCAAAGGCGAGGCAGATCACCGGAAGAAGCCCGCCATGCGTACCGGTGGTCACGTACTTGCTATGGTCAATGATTTACACGTAATCTTTGGGAAGGGTGCCGGCGCACTAGCTGTTCTGAATGACGCTGAGGGACACGCACCCATGTGGAAGAAGAAATCTATATTTTGGGACCTACCCTACTGGAAAGACCTAGAGGTCCGCTCTTCAATCGACGTGATTCACGTGACGAAGAACCTTTGCGTGAACCTGCTAGGCTTCTTGGGCGTGTATGGAAAGACAAAAGATACACCCGAGGCACGGGAGGACCTCCAACATTTGCACCAAAAAGACGGCATGCCTCCGAAGCAGTATGAAGGTCCTGCCAGCTACGCTCTTACGAAATATGAGAAAGAAATCTTCTTTGAATGCCTGCTCGGTATGAAGGTCCCGACTGGCTTCTCGTCGAATATAAAGGGAATAATAAATATTCCAGAGAAAAAGTTCCAGAACCTAAAGTCTCATGACTGCCACGTGATTATGACGCAACTGCTTCCGGTTGCATTGAGGGGGCTTCTACCGGAAAACGTCCGATTAGCCATTGTGAAGCTATGTGCATTTCTCAATGCAATCTCTCAGAAGGTGATCGATCCAGAAATGGTACCAAGGCTAAGGAGTGATGTGGCGCAATGTCTTGTCAGTTTCGAGCTGGTGTTCCCACCATCCTTCTTCAATATCATGACGCATGTCCTAGTTCATCTAGTCGACGAGATTGTCGTTCTGGGGCCCGTATTTCTACACAATATGTTTCCCTTTGAGAGGTTCATGGGAGTCCTAAAGAAATATGTCCGTAACCGCGCTAGGCCAGAAGGAAGCATCTCCATGGGCCATCAAACAGAGGATGTCATCGGGTTTTGTGTTGACTTCATTCCTGGCCTTAAGAAGATAGGTCTCCCTAAATCGCGGTATGAGGGGAGACTGACTGGAAAAGGCACGCTAGGAGCGGACTCAATAATATGCAGGGACGGGCATTCTTGGTCTCAAGCACACTACACAGTTCTACAGAACTCTACCTTGGTGACCCCGTATGTCGATGAACACAAGAACAGTCTGCGCTCCAAACACCCGGAGCAGTGCGACGACTGGATTACATGTGAACACATTAGGACTTTCAGCAGTTGGTTGGAAGCACGTCTCAGAGGTGACAACACTGTTTGTGATGAGTTGTACTTGTTGTCCAGGGGACCATCTTTGACTGTATTGATTTACAAAGGATACGAGATAAATGGGAATACATTTTACACGATTGACCAAGATCAAAAGAGCACCAACCAAAACAGCGGTGTCCGCTTTGATGCAACAACCGAGAAGGGAAAGGACACATATTATGGTTACATAGTGGACATATGGGAACTTGACTACGGACAAGATTTTAAGGTCCCTTTGTTTAAGTGCAAATGGGTCAATCTGTCAGGACGCGGGGTACATGTAGACCCACAGTACGGAATGACAACAGTCGATCTGAAAAATCTTGGGTACACTGACGAACCGTTCGTCCTAGCCAATGATGTGGCACAAGTTATCTATGTGAAGGACATGTTTACCAGACCGAGAAAAAGAAAAGATAAGGAAACGAATACATCATATGATGAGACAAAGCGCCACATAGTTCTTTCAGGAAAAAGGGACATCCTGGGAGTGGAGGGCAAGACAGACATGTCCGAAGATTATGAAAGGTTTCATGAAATTCCTCCCTTCAATGTCAAGGCTGACCCAAGCATCCTTATAAACGCTGAAGATAATCCATGGTTACGGCGCAATAAGCAAATGATACAAGCGAAGAAAAAGTGAAGACTTTCTCCCGCAACTATTATGATGATACCATGCCCAATTTGTAACAGACGAGTATGCTATGCCAACTTTTTCAGAGTTCATTTGAAAACAGACGAGTAGGTGCATCTATGTTCATTTTTTATTAAAGTTAATCACAAACTTGTGATTCACACAAATTTCAAAGAATTCAAATTTTAAATATTCAAATTTGAAAACTAATGGCACTAACAGAAAGTTCATAAATTTGCTGACCTAAAAGCAAAAAGAATTAAAAAATATAGCAAAAACAAAATAAAATAAATAAAGCAACAAAGAAAACAAAAAAACTAAAAAAGTGTTTTCAAATTTGAAAACTAATGGCACTAACAGAAAGTTTATAATTTTGCTGACCTAAAAGCAAAAAGAATTAAAAAATATAGCAAAAACAAAATAAAATAAATAAAGCAACAAAGAAAACGAAAAAACTAAAAAAGTGTTTTCAAATTTGAAAACTAATGGCACTAACAGAAAGTTTATAATTTTTCTAAAACTAAAAGAATTAAAAAATAAAGCAAGAAACAAAAGAAAATAAATAATGCAGAAAACAAAACAAAAAACTGGAAAAAATGCCTATAATATTTGTTATGACTAACTAAGATTACCAAATTGAGTATAATGATAAAATAGAGTAATATTAAATAGCAGGAAAAAGAATGACTCAAAAATCAATTTTTATAGTAAAGTTATTCATAAACTAGTGATTCACACAAATTTTAAAAAATTCAAATTTAAACTATTCAAATTTTAAAACTAATGGCACTAACAGAAAGTTTATAATTTTTGTGACCTAAAACAAAAAAGAAATCACTAAAAAACTATAAGTATTTAGTTCTAAGTAGAAAGGAAAAAATAAATAGCAAAAATGAAAAAAAATGCCACCTACTGGGCCACCACGGCCTGAATATGACTAGAAACCCTACCATGGGCCAGGATTCAGGCCCGCAGGAGGCCCAGTAGGCCCACAGGCACATAGTTATAGATTAGGCCCGAAAGCCTGCAGTTGAGAGGAGCTCGAGAGGGTGGGCGCAGCAGCGCTTATAAACCACTCCCGAGCCCTCTCAACTAGCGAGGTGGGACTAAAATTTTGGGCGCGGGGCAGCAGAAGGCCTTTGGAACCGGTTGGTGCCACCAACCGAGACTAAAGGGGGGCATTGGTACCGGTGCGTGGCACAAACCGGGACCATTGCCCCCCTTTAGTCCCGGTTGGTGCCACCAACCGGGACCAAAGGCCGCCGCTTCCCGCCCTTTGGGCTGCTGAAAAAGGCCTTTGGTCCCGGTTGGTGGCACCAACCGGGACTAAATGAGGGCATTAGTCCCGGTTTGTGCCACGAACCGGGACCAATGCTCCGTCTATATATACAACACTCGTGAAAATTTTCGTTCAGTTCTTCGATCCCGCCCCGACGACGCCGCCAGGCTGCCCCTCTGCGCCTCGCCGTCGCCGTCGTCGCCCTGCCTCCGACGCCGTCCCGCGCCGCCCAGACGCCGTCGCCACCCCGTGCCGCCCCGACGACGTCGCCGCGCGCCACCCCGCGCCGTCGCGGTCTCCCCGCGCCGCCCCGACACCGTCGCCACCCCGCGTCGTGCCCCGACGCCGTCGCCGCCCCGCCTCTGCCTCGTCGTCGCCTCTGCCTCGCCGCGCCCCAGCTGCCCCGCGCCGCCGTCGCCTCTTCCTCGCTTTGGTCAGGGCGCCGGCACCGCCCCCTCTTCCCCCTTTTTTTGCAAATATATATATGTTTTTTGTAAATGTATATGTATGAGTATATGTATGTGTGTATATCTGTTTATATGTGATTTTTTTAGATTTTTTGTTTTTTGCATTTTTATAAAAATGTATATATGTATGTATATATATGTTCTCTGTGTATATATATGTTGATGTATATATGCAAAAGATAGATTTTCAGAAAAAATAGTATTTTTTCTGTTCATAGATTTTTTTGGTGATATTGATTATTAGTAGATATCGATTTTAGGTTAGTGCATTTTATCACTGATTTTATCGATTTTAGGTTAGTGCATTAGTAGATATCAAAGAAGAAAAAAAAAAGGAGAAGAAGAAGGAATAGAGGAGCTTCTTCTCCTTTTTCTTCTTCTCCTTTTTTGCTTCTTCTTCTTAATTTTTATCGGGAACGAGGGTCGTCGAACATGACAGGAAGAAGAGGATAAAAAAAGAAGAGGAAGAAGAAGAAAAAAAGAGGAGAAGAAAGAATAGAGGAGTTCTTCTCCTCTATTCTTTCTTCTCCTCTTTTTTTTTCTTCTCCTCTTTTTTTTCTTCTTCTTCCTCTTTTTTTATCGTGAACGAGGGTCGCCGAGCGGTAGAGGAAACCCTAATTAAATAGCGAGTATCGTCAGTGTGAGATACATGTGGCCGTCGGTGTCGGACACTACATCCACTTCCCACAAGTGACGCGGGCTTCGACGCCCACGTCACTTGTGGGACGTGGTTGTAGTGTCCGACACCGACGGCCACTTGTATCTCACACCCACGATACTTGCTATTTAGGGTTTCCCCTACCGTTCGGCGACCCTCGACGACCCTCGTTTTCGATAAAAAAAGAAGAGGAAGAAGAAGAAAAAAAGAGGAGAAGAAAGAATAGAGGAGTTCTTCTCCTTTATTCTTTCTTCTCCTCTTTTTTTTCATCTCCTCTTTTTTTTTCTTCCTCTTTTTTTATCGTGAACGAGGGTCGCTGAGCGGTAGAGGAAACCCTAATTAAATAGCAAGTATCGTCGGTGTGAGATACATGTGGCCGTCGGTGTCGGACACTACATCCACGTCCCACAAGTGACGCGGGCTTCGACGCCCACGTCACTTGTGGGATGTGGATGTAGTGTCCGACACCGACGGCCACTTGTATCTCACACCCACGATACTTGCTATTTAGGGTTTCCTCTACCGTTCGGTGACCCTCGACGACCCTCGTTTCCGATATATATGATTCCTTACTATGATTAGCTAGCTAGTTCTACGTTTGCCACTAATATATCCATTTGTCATGTTTCAATAATAATTGCCATGTTGTAAATATTTGTAGAAACTATGGACACTATCGCCCGAGACGAAGCAAGAGAAGCGATGTTGAGGGACATAATCGCAGAAGGAAGTGATGCCGTCTCGTTGTATCTCAACGACACCGATGGTACTCTGGAAGGAGAGGGTGAAGAAGCTGGCTCTGGTGACGTAATGCCGGTGCAAGAAGAAGAACGTGAGGACGCCTCCGGTGACCGAAACGAGTCTGGTGACCGAACCGAGTCCGGCCAGGTATATATATTAGTTAAGCCTGTGCTGACTAGCTAATTGATGCATTCATTGTTTTGGTATGTACACATATTAATTAAGTCTTTGTTCTTTTTTCTAGCCCTCCGGATCGAGCACAACTGAGGTAAAGAGACGAGGCCCGAAGAGAAAGTTGAGGTCGGATGAAAGGTTTGAGATCATAGCAATCGCGCCCGACGGCCAACCTACTGAACCCATCCGAACAAAGAAGGCATTTGTTGCTCAGTGCGGGGTTCTGGTTAGGGACAAGATCCCGATCAGCATCCAACAATGGTTCAAGCCGGCTACTGAAGACCCTGAGGTGTCTTACGTCAATGATATGCAGAAAAATGATCTTTGGACTGAGCTGAAGACAAATTTCACCCTACCGCCAGAGGATGATCCGGAGAAGCCAGTTAAAGAGGAATTAATCAAGTCTTTTGCTCTTAAGAGGATGGCAGACCTATTCAGGAGGTGGAAGAAAGACCTGAATAGGTTTGTCGAGAAAAAAGAGACACCAGAATTCAAGGGCATATATGAGAAGATCAGAGATGACTGGCCTGCATTTGTGGCCCACAAGACATCGGAAAAGAGTAAGAAGATGTCAGAGACAAACAAGAAAAATGCTGCAAAGAAGAAGCATCACCATCGCACGGGGTCAGGTGGCTACCTGGTAGCCCGGCCTAAGTGGGCCAAGGCTGAGAATGATCTGGTTCAAAAAGGGATCGAACCAGGGACAATGAGCTGGCCAGATCGTTGCCGGACTTGGTTCTTCGGGGCTGGCGGAACCTTGGACCCTGTAACAGGGAAGTGCATTTGGACGGACGAGCAATGTGACATTCACTTGAAGAAGGTTCGGTACTATATCAAAGCAGCGCAGGAAGGGACGTTCCTTCCAGACAGAGAGAACGACGAGCTCACAAAGGCCCTCGGGAATCCTGAGCACCCTGGACGGACACGAGGCACGCCAGGCTCCATTCCGTGGAAGGTTGGGTTTCCGGACGCAGGCGGTTACAAAAGCTAGGAGAGGAGGAAGCAAGTGCAACAGTCCGAACTGCAGGCGCTTAAAGCAAGGGTACTCGGGATAGAGGAACGAGAAGCAAATCGCAGCAAACGAACTGCCCAAGCTTCCCCTGAAGCTACCCCGCCATCTCAGCGGAGAAGCAGCGTGGCTTCCACCGAGCTGCTTCAGCCGGAGCTTGTCTTGACGGCTCCTGCCAGCTATCCCGTGGATGCTATCACGGAGGCTCAAATTTGCCACCTTATGACGCAATGGATGAGTTTGAAGGTCAAGCCGGCTGTTGGCTCTGTTTTTCCTAATGAACCCGGCGCAACTTTTCACTGCCGGCCGATTCCAGAAGAATATGCTAAGGTGATGGTGGATGAAATAACGGAGGGATTTGAGGACCTCTCGCTTGACCACCCTACCGCAGAAGGGGAGACTCGGCTGGGTTCTGCTCTGAAGACTCCATGCCTATGGCGGAAGGAGCTCATCAACCTTACGAACTGGACGCCTCCGCCTCCTCCTCCTCCTCCGGCGAGTCAGGGCACTCCGCCTCCTCCACTGCCTCCTCCTCTGGCGAGTGATGACCAGGGCCCTCGGCCGGCTCCTTCTCCGGCGCGTGGCGGCACTCCGCCTCCTTTCCCTGCGCCGGCGCGCCCGAGCAGCCAGCCCCCTCCTTCTCCGCCTCGTCAGCAAGGACGGAAGAGACCCGCCGCCGCTCCGGCAGCTGCTCCGGCGCGTCGTAGTCCTTCTCCTCCGCCTCGCAAAAAGCAAGCAGTAAAGAAGACTGCCGCTCCGTCTGCTCTGCCGGCGTCTAGCAGTACAGCCAGAGGCGGGAGCAAATACAGATTCGGTCCTTCTCTGAAATCTCCAGAGAAGTTACCATATGAGATGAGCTCGGAGGAGAACGCGAGGATCGTGCGAACCGAGAAGGATGACTGGTTTGAAGGGTTGAAAGCACAGAGACATCCACCTCCGAAGGAGAAGGTAGATTCGGTGAAAGTGAAGCGCACTCTAGCTGCCCTGGCAAAACCACCCAAGTCTCCGCCGAAAGGCAACTATGAGCGCATTATTGCAAAGACATGGGCCGAAGCGTCGCGGTCGGGAAGTACAGTCAGTGATCAGAGGCTGAAAGAACGACGAGGAGCTGGGAAACAAATTGCCCAGCTCGGCGAACAAGCAAAGCAATCGTGCCCCCCGCTCAAGGTGCCTAGCGTCGATCCGAGGATGGCGCCCGGTTATACCAATCTTGACGATTATCTGCCCGACGATCTAGATTATGGTTTCCTGGACGTGCAGATACACAGATACGAGTACGGGAAGCCTCTCGTCAAAGATGAAAGATCTCTAACAACGATGATGCGAAGATTGCATGATTGGTACATGAAAACTTGCAGAGAGTCTGGGGGGAGGAATACTTTGTATATGAGAGTTAAACCGGAGCATGACCTCGTTAGAATTGAACTGTTGCATGTTCCATTTGAGGAGTTCTATCAGTTTTTCAATCAATTAGCCCTCGATAAAGCAACGGTCACCTGCTACTGTCTGTAAGTACTACTACTTCTGTCATTAAGTCTCTCTACATAGCTCAGCTCTTTCATTGCATGTATTTATAATTATCCTCACTATATTATGCAGATTGAAGATCGCCGAATTGAAGAAAAGACAAATCGGTGATATTGGGTTCATTAACACAAATCTCATAGATGCGGTTCAGGTTAAAGATCATGTCGCAGATACCGAGGCCAGGTTGCTACGATCATTCAAAATAAATGAACACAAAAATATAATACTCTTTCCTTACAACTTGAAGTGAGTGTTGTCTTGTGCATATTCGGTTTGCCTTATATATTAGTCCAGGATATAGTAATGTAATTGATGAGTTATGCATGCGTGCGCAGTTACCACTATATTCTCCTGGAGATTAGGATGGACAAGGGAGTAGTAACTGTCTTGGACTCGAGACGAAAAGATCCCCAGGAGTATGCGGACATGACTGAAATCCTCAAGAAGTAAGTTAAATCGATCATTATCCACCATATCAGCAAATTTGTTCATTTCCTGATATCAAGTAATTGTTTTCTTTTGTCTGGCAGTGTTTGGAGAAAATTCAGCACAAATTCCCCGGGACTCCCGAAGGAGCTGGAATTTAGATACCCGAAAGTAAGTACTATAGTACCATGTTCTGCGCGTCTCCTAGCTATTGATTCACGCGCTAGTTTCATCAATATCATTTGGCATTCTTGCTTATCTGTTTAATTGACCTCTATTTCTTGTAAAGTGGTTGTGGCAGGAACAAGGGAATGATTTCCGTGGATACTACGTCTGCGAGTCCATCCGCCACACGACCTGTGAGCGGGGCGGGTACTCTGAGAAACAATATGAAGTGCGTAAGAAATAATGTTCACAATTTTTGTTTATTACCATCATTTGTGTTGAGTTTCATTCATTCATATATATATATATATATATATATATATATATATATATATATATATATATATATATATATATATATCTGTGTGTGTGTGTGTGTGTGTGTATTGACCCCCTTCTTCAAATTAGATGTTTCGGCAGCGGAATGAACTCCTAGGACCAGATCGCATGCGAGCAATTCAAGAGGAATTGGCGGCATTCTTTTTTGACCACGTGATCGCTGAAGACGGAGAATACTATGTGGACCATGCGTCCGTAATTTAAGAGATTATATTTGTAAAAGATAATTATTGTATATATGTAGCCGGTAGTGTCGGACGATAGATATACGAGAACTTGTTGTTCGACCAATCTCTCGGAGAAGGAGATGTGGTCGATATCACTTCTCTCTGTATGCATATATGTTCATGACGATCTTCTGTTTCCTTCGTTTGCTTACTAGCTAGCATATGCCTAGTCTTCTCTATACGTATGTTTAGTACGTAACGTCGACCAAGCACGGACATAAGAGAGGACACTTCTCTCTATTAATTAGCTATCTAGCTAACACAATATATGAAATACCTAAATTAAACCCCCCAAATCCCCAAACCCCCTCCCCCCCTTTCAAAAAAAACCAAAAACCCCAGCCACAGAAATGCTGACGCGTGGATGCCTATTGGTCCCGGTTGGTGCTACCAACCGGGACCAAAGGCCCTCCTGCCTGGGCTCGGCGCA
Organism: Aegilops umbellulata; assembly: GCA_032464435.1. Taxonomy (NCBI): domain Eukaryota; kingdom Viridiplantae; phylum Streptophyta; class Magnoliopsida; order Poales; family Poaceae; genus Aegilops; species Aegilops umbellulata. The sequence goes on along the minus strand of CP136060.1, from coordinate 640,149,806 downwards.
CAGGCCACGTGGAGGCCCATCTGTCCCGGTTCTGGTGTGAACCGGGACTAAAGGGTGAGGGTATTAGTAATGACCCTTTAGTCCCAGTTCAGGAACCGGGACTAAAGGCCCTTACGAACCGGGACAATAGGCCTGTTTTCTACTAGTGCCAGTTAGTATATGTAGTTAACCCCGCAAAAAAAAGTATATGTAGCTAAGATTAAGGGCCTCAACTCCATAATGAAAAAAGCAAAGTTAGCAGCATGACACAAAATTCCATACATTTCCTTCACTTCTTTGGGATTCACACTAACAACTGAACATCTCAATATTTAATTAATGGAAAGCCCTCACCAAATTACGGATATTAGCACCACGCAAATTACTGCTATCCTCCCAAAAAGAGAAAATTAGAAACGTTGCTAGTTTAAGAAAACGACAACGACAAGTTATTTAATCAAGTAGCATATCAGCCATAGCAATATTCAGAGAACACAATGGTATATGAATTAATATCTCTACAGCTCCTCACTGAGTTAACTTTTCATATTTATTCCTAAGATAGAAGAAACAAAATCATCTTTCTACTTGGAAGAACCCAAAGGCATGTCCTGGCCGAGGGGTTGTTTACATTAAAATCCTACAAATAGCAAACAATTGATTGTTGACAACCTTAGATTAAGCGGAAACACAAGAACAATGTTGAAGCACAAAATAGAAGAACAATGAGAGCGTGAGAAGTAGAAGAAAAAATACCTATTTAATGAACCAATGGGTCTCAAAACTCTATTGCCTGAAAATACCTATCTAAGTAACACATGGACAGTAATTTCTTCACACTAAATTAATCAAGTGTACATTCTTATGCATGCCTGGAAGTCTAAAAGCATATGGATCTATGCTAGCTTCGCTTTTCTTTCTCGCACAAGTGCAAGTGCTCTTTTGTGTGTTGGGTGAAAAATATAAGTCCTAAATCTTGTATGGCTCATCATGGGGACCTATGTAGTACTGCTCAACTTCCTCGTCTTTTTCTTCGACACCACACACCGAGGCAGGATGACGACGACACGGACTGCTGGACCTCCTTGTCGCTCTCTCCGGTGCCACGCACCAAGGGGAGAGGACGATGGCTCCCACGACTCAGGGGAGAAGCGGGTCTTTGGAGGGGCCCTTCCTCCGGTGGAAACCGTGGCAAAGCCGGAAGATCTGGGATGTGAGGCGGAGGCGGCAACTGATTATAAAGATCTGGTCCACCATCAAGCAGATCATATGAATGCTACCAAAACGATGTAGGAGTTAGACCATGTGCCCAACTCTGGTCATCATCTCCTGCACCAGGATTATAGTGCCAGCTGAATTCTGATGACACCCTTTGTGTAGCTACTGTACCAGATGCAGATGCTGGAACTAATTTGATGGGATTGAAGTCCTATAACTCATGCTTTGGTACTTGATTTAACCATATAATTGTATTTTGTCATACACTGCCTAGCTCTATGTATCCAGGTGGTATCGAGATCAACATGGTTTTTTATATAGCACAACAAAAAGTCACTCTAACATGAAAATGAGAAACTGTCCTATAAATGATAACGGCACACTTGTTCTTTCATATAGACTGGTGCTAAAAATATTATTCTAGGACCAAATGTTCATAAGTTGATAAGTTGATAAGTAACACGTACAATGGCCAGGAATTTTTAATGTCAAATATGGTACCATATGAAGGAAGGACATATCAATACATCGGATGCGAATGTATTTTTCATAAGCAATGCACAACCCACCTTTTTTATTCAATAAAAAAAGGCGATTGTTGGCTGCATTGCATAATTAGACATGCTAATATAATACATTTAGCTGATGCAGTACATGACACAAACTAAGATGCCACTATATACTCTAAAAAACCTTGGTTCAAACTCAGTAGCCTGTACATGGTAATTGCTACAAGAAGAGTTGGTGGTTTGTTAGTTTGTTAAACTACCATTTCACAACTAATCACAAAAGAAACAATACCAGATAGCATGATACCGAACAGCTTCTTATTGTTACTGGAAGTATGGTCATAATACAACAACAACAACAACAAAGCCTTTAGTTCCAAACAAGTTGGGGTAGGCTAGAGGTGAAACCCATAAGATCTCGCAACCAACTCATGGCTCTGGCACATGAATAGCAAGCTTCCACGCACCCCTGTCCATAGCTAGCTCTTTGGTGATACTCCAATCCTTCAGGTCTCTTTTAATGGACTCCTCCCATGTCAAATTCGGTCTACCTCGCCCTCTCTTGACATTCTCCGCACGCTTTAGCCATCCGCTATGCACCGGAGCTTCTGGAGGCCTACGCTGAATATGCCCGAACCATCTCAGACGATGTTGGACAAGCTTCTCCTCAATTGGTGCTACCCCAACTCTATCTCGTATATCATCATTCCGGACTCGATCCTTCCTCGTGTGGCCACACATCCATCTCAACATACGCATCTCCGCCACACCTAACTGTTGAACATGTCGCCTTTTAGTCGGCCAACACTCCGCGCCATACAGCATTGCGGGTCGAACCGCCATCCTGTAGAACTTGCCTTTTAGCTTTTGTGGCACTCTCTTGTCACAGAGAATGCCAGAAGCTTGGCGCCACTTCATCCATCCAGCTTTGATTCGATGGTTCACATCTTCATCAATACCCCCATCCTCCTGCAACATTGACCCCAAATACCGAAAGGTGTCCTTCCGAGGTACCACCTGGCCATCAAGACTAACCTCCTCCTCCTCACACCTAGTAGTACTGAAACCGCACATCATGTACTCGGTTTTAGTTCTACTAAGCCTAAACCCTTTCGATTCCAAGGTTTGTCTCCATAACTCTAACTTCCTATTTACCCCCGTCTGACTATCGTCAACTAGCACCACATCATTCGCAAAGAGCATACACCATGGGATATCTCCTTGTATATCCCTTGTGACCTCATCCATCACCAATGCAAAAAGATAAGGGCTCAAAGCTGACCCCTGATGCAGTCCTATCTTAATCGGGAAGTCATTGGTGTCGACATCACTTGTTCGAACACTTGTCACAACATTATCGTACATGTCCTTGATGAGGGTAATGTACTTTGCTGGGACTTTGTGTTTCTCCAAGGCCCACCACATGACATTCCGCGGTATCTTATCATAGGCCTTCTCCAAGTCAATGAACACCATATGCAAGTCCTTCTTTTGCTCCCTATATCTCTCCATAAGTTGTCGTACCAAGAAAATGGCTTCCATGGTCGACCTCCCAGGCATGAAACCAAACTGATTTTTGGTCACGCTCGTCATTCTTCTTAAACGGTGCTCAATGACTCTCTCCCATAGCTTCATTGTATGGCTCATCAGCTTAATTCCACGGTAATTAGTACAACTCTGAACATCCCAAGTATGGTCATAATATAATTAGCAAATTTATTTGTGCAAGGGAAAAAATGAACAGAAACCACACCGATTGACTACAGTTTTAGGTTCAAATCTTGCACCTTCTTCTCCCCTTTATTAGAAGTATATCCTTGAGTACTGCTCTCTCGCCACTTTGTGCTTCAGTGTCATTATTATGAAGCCTTTCAGTCTATAATATGGAAGATGAGAAACCAGTCGTGCTTGATACTGAAGAACAACATCTAGGTAAATGGCCCGTCTTTTTGCTTAACAGGAGCTGCAAACCCCTTTCTTTGTACATGTATCAGGAAGAAGGCGAACAAATTTGAAGTCACAAAGCAAGTTTCATATAATTTTTTTAAAGAATGTCTAAAAGCTATCTATCGACTATCGTAGTACCTATACTATTCCAGTCCTATGAACTAAAATGGTTGTAAACTCATTAAACTTTCTACACTACAGCGCTGCTAAAAGAGGAAGACTTGCTGCTGCACATCAATACTGATTTTAATCCAAAAGTTCAATTATGTAAATAAAGGATAAGGCTGGTTCTAAATGGTAGAACAATGGAGGTTTCAGGAAGTATTGTGTGGCATAATACACAACCACGCAAATAAATTCAAAAGGTGATGTTACACAAAGAATTATGTTACCCATTGTATTCTTATGTGTTGGAGAACCAGATCAACACAAAAAAAAGTCGTAATATGAGGTTCAATTTTACAATACTAAATTTGGCTACGAAAAAAGATTCACCAATGTAACACATATAATCTGAGTGTTCACGAATTTGGTTGCACTCACAAAGGTTCAGGTAGCAGGGTTATCCCACAAGTTTTAATTTCCCTGAATTATCCATGCAATGTCCGACTGATAAAATGGTGTACCAAAATAATGGTTAGACAAACAGATTCTTGAAACATTAAGATTCGAAATTAAAAACCACAGAACAAGGTGTGAGATTGCTGAAATGAATAATGGCAACATCATTCAAGTTACACCCTGTTTGTTACAAAACGTGCGGAGTATCCTTGAGAATCTTTTAGAGGGGATGTGATACCTCATTCTTGTGATCTCCTAAGCCTTCTAATTCTTGCAACCAGCATACACACAGAGAACAAAAGAATTTTCATCTCTTACAGAAAATGCGTGTCTATATTCAGGCACACATAATCTTACCCCAAAACGAAGAGAACTGATAATATCAAGAATTAACATCATGTATGAAAAAGCATGAGCATCAGATTTAGTATGGTCAGCGTGGTCTGCAGCTGAAACAAACACAAACCATACAATCAGCTGAAAGGAGCGGAACTCAACGCGAACCTGGACGGGAGGAGGAGGAACTGATTCAGTACCTGTAGACGAGGCGGTCTAGGACGAATCAGGCACAGAGGAAGCCGAGGGAGAAGGGCAGCGCATGGGGAGGACAAACGCGGCATCCAGGCAGCGGAGCGTCATCCCCAACCTTGACGGCAGCACCACCAGCACCCTATGGCGGCGCCCCGGACGAACACGACCCCCTATCCAGCTGCTACTTATGGCTCGGCGACTCCGATCTACGGCTTGGCATCGCCGAGAAGCCGCGTCAGTCCACCACGCAGTCCCTAGAAAACTCACCGGCGCACCAGACACCACGGCGGCTGCCCGAGCCCGGGCCTCCATGCCGGCGGCGTCGCGGCGCAGACGGGAGGCCTGGCCCTGCGAGACGGAGCGATCTGACGCTACCACCGCTCGCGGATGCGGGTTTGCGCCAAGGGCCGACCCTCCTCATCAGCGACATTTTCTGAGTGCCTGTGGTCTCGATTGGTATGGTCAACCAGCAGAGAAAGGAGGATGGGAAAGAGGAAAAGGAGGCGTGGAGATGTGGGTGTGGCGAGTGCCTTCATCGGGAAGGAAGGAGGGGCGACGACCGAAATCACAGTAAATCGACACAGTCGTCGCGAATCCCCCATGCCCACGTGGACACAACGAGCAACCCCCCTTGATGCACACGTTAATGTTTTGGATGCCATTCATTCTTAGCCAGATTATTTTCTCCCGTATCTCCCCACAGCCCATGCGTGATCCCATGGCTATGGCTGGCCGGTTCTTAGTCTTCGTCGGGATGTGGTGGCTTCCATCGATGCTCGTGGTGGCCCAGGACCAGCAGGGGGTCGATTGCTCGGCCATGAAGTGCGGCAACGTCAGCATCTTCGATCCTTTCTCGCTCACCGATAGAGAGACGGGAAGATCATGCGGTTCTGATCCCTACCCGGACTTCGATGTCGCTTGTATCAACAACAGTATTCCAGCTCTACGGAGCTCCATACCCCTCAACCAGGGCTTTCAAATCCTCAACATCTATTACGAGGAACGCAGCTTGCATGCAGTTGATCTTGGCAAGCTGGACGTTATGCAATCCACCGACAAGTGCCGTGCGGTGTTCTATAACACATCAGTCAAACTGAACCGCCGCCCGTTCAAGATCGCCGCCGTCAACCTGAACCTCATCCTGTACAACTGCACGGAGGAGGACGGAGCAGCGGCCGCGGCACGCCGGGAGACACTGGCCTGGCGCAGACGAGCTTGAGGTGCGGTAGCGAGTGGGCGGTGCTTGTTCGTGCGGGAGTGCAGTACGACCCCAGCGGGAAGTACAGCAGCTACGCTTTGGAGGGCTGCCACGCCGTCATTGTCCCGGTGGTGGGCTCGTCCGCGGGGGCGAGCGCGAGTGACTACGAGCAGCTCATGAGGGATGGGTTCCTCCTGACATGGGAGTTGCCCCGACCTCTCCCTGCACCTGCACCTGCGACATGGAACGAAGCACCTCCCGACAGCGGTAAGTTCAGTTAATCCCGTCAAATCATTTTTTAAGCGAGTTCCTAGATATGTGAACCAGTACGTACTCTCAGGGTTTTTTTTTAAGAAGAAGTTCCCACAGTGGTTTCGTATCTGTCTGGACCATTAGATGTTCCATAACAATAAGTTCAAAAAAGAAAAAAGATGTTCAATAACAAGTTGAACTGGATAATAGTGGCTTTTGCCTAGTCTGACATGAACTCTGAACTTCTCAAGTTCCTTTTTCTTCTTTTTGATTACCGAGTGGATGAACTTCTCACATCTGCACCACAGCCAACGTTGACACCCCAGTGGCAAATAAACTTTATGGAACTCAGACTAGTGGGCCTATATTTATTTTTTCTAGCGAAATTTTGGCCTAATAACGGTGCTTTGGTCGTTAGTACTTGTAATGGTATGGAACGCCGGCTGGCCAGCTGGGAGCCGACGAAACGGTCCTGCCAAATTTTGTGACACAAAGTTCAGGATGATCATACAAACGCGCGCGCGCGCACACACACATATTTTATCCCTACTAGCACAATGCCCGTGCGTTGTGGTAGGAGCTAGGGCCCTACCGGATCTAGGGCGTAGGTTGTAGGGGAAGGGCGAGGGCTGGTGTGCAGCGGCCGGCGGCGTGGCGCCGTCCTTGCGACGGGAGCAGCGGCGGCGAAGGCAGGAGGCGGCTAGGGTTTAGGTCTCCCAGCTCCCACTAGTAGAAAACCGGCCTTTTGTCCCGGTTCATCAGGGCCTTTAGTCCCGGTTCTTGAACCGGGACTAAAGGGTCGTTACTAATACCCTCACCCTTTAGTCCCGGTTCAAACCAGAACCGGGACAGATGGGCCTCCACGTGGCCTGTGCGCCGAGCCCAGGCAGGAGGGCCTTTGGTCCCGGTTGGTGGCACCAATCGGGACCAATAGACCTCCACGCGTCAGCATTTCTGTGGCTGGGGTTTTGTTTTTTTAAGGAGGGGGTTGGGGGTTTTGGGGGGTTAATTTAGGTATTTCATATATTGTGTTAGATAGCTAATTAATAGAGAGAAGCTAGTGTCCTCTCTTATGTCCGTGCTTGGTCGACGCTGCGTACTATACATACGTATAGAGAGGACTAGACACGCTATAGCTAGCTAGTAAGCAAACGAAGGAAACAGAAGATCGTCATGGACATATATATGCATACAGAGAGATGTGATATCGACCACCTCTCCTTCTCCGAAAGATTGGTCGAACAACAAATTCTCGTATATCTATCCGACACTACCGGCTACATATATGCAATAATTATCTTTTACAAATATAATCTCCTAAATTACGGACGCATGGTCCACATAGTATTCTCCGTCTTCAGCGATCACGTGGTCAAGAAAGAATACCGCAAATTCCTCTTGAATTGCTCGAATGCGATCTAGTTCTAGGAGTTCATCCCGCTGCCGAAACATCTAATTTGAAGAAGGGGGTCAATACATATATATATGAATGAATGAAACTCAACACAAATGATGGTAATAAAATAAAATTGTGAATATTTTTATTTACGCACTTCATATTTTTCGTCAGAGTAGCCCCGCTCACAGGTCGTGTGGCGGATGCACTCGCAGACGTAGTATCCACAGATATCATTCCCTTGTTCCTGCCACAACCACTTTACAAGAAATAGAGGTCAATCAAACTGATAAGCAAGACTGCCAAATGGTATTGATGAAACTAGCGCTTGAATCAATAGCTAGGAGACGCGCGAAACATGCTACTATAGTACTTACTTTCGGGTATCTAAATTGCAGCATCTTCGGCACTCCCGGAGATTTTTTGGTGAATTTTCTCCAAACCCTTCCAGACAAAAGAAAACAATTACTTGATATCAGGAAATGAACAAAGTTGCTGATATGGTGGATAATGATCGATTTAACTTACTTCTCGAGGATTTCAATCATGTCCGCATACTCCTGGGGATCTTCTCGTCTAGAGTCCAAGACAGTTACTACTCCATGCTCAAGCCTAATCTCTAGGAGAATATAGCGGTACCTGCGCACGCATGCATAACTCATCAATTACATTACTATAACCTGGACTAATATATAAGGGAAACCGAATATGCACAAGACAGTAACACTCACATGAAGTTGTAAGGAAAGAGTTTATATCTTTGTGTTCATTTATTTTGAATGATCATAGCAATTTGGCCTCGGTTTCTGCGGCATGACATTTAACCTGAGTTGCATCTATGCGATATGTGTTAACGAACCCAATATCACCGACTTGTCTTTTCTTCAATTCGGTGATCTTCAATCTGCATAATATAGTGAGGATAATTATAAATACATGCAATGAAAGAGCTGAGCTATATAGAGAGACTTAATGACAGAAGTAGTAGTACTTACAGACAGTAGCAGGTGACCGTTGCTTTATCGAGGGCCAATTGATTGAAAAACTGATAGAACTCCTCAAATGGACAGGGGCGGCGCACGGCAGCCGCGCAGGGCAGGGCCGGCGCACGACAACCGCACAGGGCAGGGGCGGCGGCGCGACGTCCGCGTAGGACAGGGGCGCAGGGGCGCGGGACGGGAGGGGTTGTGCTCATAGGGGGCGGCGACGACGGCGAAGGCGATCAGCCTGACGGCATCGGTGGCGGCAGCGACGGCGAAGGCGAGCAGCCTGACGACGTCGGTGGCGATGGCGACGAGGAGGAGCAGGGGCGTCGGGCGGCGACGACGATGAGGAGGAGCAGGGGGCGTCGGGAGAGAAGTGGGTGATTTGGTCGAAAACTGCTAAGTGTTGTATATATAGCAAGAGCATTGGTCCCGGTTCGTGAAACCAACAGGGACTAATGCCACCTTTAGTCCCGGTTGGTGCCACCAACCGGGACCAAAGGCCTCTTTTCAGCAGCCCAAAGGGCGGGAAGCGGCGGTCTTCACTTTTTCTTCGCTTGTGTCATTTCCTTATTGCGCCGTAACCATGGATAATCTCCATCGTTTATCAGGATGCTTGGGTCAGCCTTGACATTGAAGGGAGGAATTTCATGTAACTTTTCATAATCTTCAGACATGTCTGTCTTGCCCTCCACTCCCAGTATGTCCCTTTTTCCTGAAAGAACTATGTGGCGCTTTGGCTCATCGTATGATGTATTCGTTTCCTTATCTTTTCTTTTTCTCGGTCTGGTAGACATGTCCTTTGTTGGGGAACGTAGTAATTTCAAAAAAATTCCTACGCACACGCAAGATCTTGGTGATGCATAGCAACGAGAGGGGAGAGTGTTGTCTACGTACCCTCGTAGACCGAAGCGGAAGCGTTGACGCAACGTAGAGGAAGTAGTCGTACGTCTTCCCGGTCCAACCGATCCAAGCACCGTTACTCCGGCCTCCGAGTTCTTGACACACATACAGCTCGATGACGCACCCCGGGCTCCGATCCAGCAAAGCTTCGGGGAGGAGTTTTGTCAGCACGACGGCGTGGTGACGATCTTGATGTTCAACCGTCGCAGGGCTTCGCCTAAGCACCGCTACAATATGACCGAGGTGTAATACCGTGGAGGGGGGCACCACACACGGCTAAGGAACGATCACGAAGATCAACTTGTGTGTCTATGGGGTGCCCCCTGCCCCCGTATACAAAGGAGTGGAGGAGGGGATGGCCGGTCCTCTCTATGGCGTGCCCTAGGGGAGTCCTACTCCCACCGGGAGTAGGATTCCCCCTTTCCTAGTCCAACTAGGAGTCCTTCCATGTAGTAGGAGTAGGAGACAAGGAAGGGGAAGGGAGAAGGGAAGGAAGGAGGGGGCGCCGCCCCTCCCCCTAGTCCAATTCGGACTAGGCCTTGGGGGGGCGCACGGCCTGCCCTAGGCAGCCCCTCTCTCTTTCCCGTATGGCCCAATAAGGCCCAATACTTCTCCCCCGTATTCCCGTAACTCCCCGGTACTCCGAAAAATACACGAACCACTCAGAACCTTTCCGATGTCCGAATATAGTCGTCCAATATATCGATCTTTATGTCTCGACCATTTCGAGACTCCTCGTCATGTCCCCGATCCCATCCGGGACTCCGAACTCCTTCGGTACATCAAAACTCATAAACTCATAATATAACTGTCATCGAAACCTTAAGCGAGCGGACCCTACGGTTCGAGAACAATGTAGACATGGCCGAGACACGTCTCCGGTCAATAACCAATAGCGGGACCTGGATGCCCATATTGGTTCCTACATATTCTACGAAGATCTTTATCGGTCAGACCGCATAACAACATACGTTGTTACCTTTGTCATCGGTATGTTACTTGCCCGAGATTCGATAGTCGGTATCCAATACCTAGTTCAATCTCGTTACCGGCAAGTCTCTTTACTCGTTCCGTAATACATCATCTCGCAACTAACTCATTAGTTGCAATGCTTGCAAGGCTTAAGTGATGTGCATTACCGAGAGGGCCCAGAGATACCTCTCCGACAATCGGAGTGACAAATCCTAATCTCGAAATACGCCAACCCAACATGTACCTTTGGAGACACCTGTAGAGCTCCTTTATAATCACCCAGTTACGTTGTGACGTTTGGTAGCACACAACGTGTTCCTCCGGCAAATGGGAGTTGCATAATCTCATAGTCATAGGAACATGTATAAGTTATGAAGAAAGCAATAGCAACATACTAAACGATCGAGTGATAAGCTAACGGAATGGGTCATGTCAATCACATCATTCTCCTAATGATGTGTTCCCGTTAATCAAATGACAACTCATGTCTATGGCTAGGAAACATAACCATCTTTCATCAACGAGCTAGTCAAGTAGAGGCATACTAGTGACACTCTGTTTGTCTATGTATTCACACATGTATCATGTTTCCGGTTGATACAATTCTAGCATGAATAATAAAAATTTATCATGAAATAAGGAAATAAATAATAACTTTATTATTGCCTCTAGGGCATATTTCCTTCAGTCTCCCACTTGCACTAGAGTCAATAATCTAGTTCACATCGCCATTTGATTTACCAGCAATAGTTCACATCATCATGTGATTAACACCCATAGTTCACATCGATATGTGATCAACACCCAAAGGGTTTACTAGAGTCAGTAATCTAGTTCACATCGTTATGTGACTAATACCCAAAGAGTACTAAGGTGTGATTCATGTTTTGCTTGTGAGAGAAGTTTAGTCAACGGGTCTGCCACATTCAGATCTGTATGTATTTTGCAATTTTCTATGTCAACAATACTCTGCTCGGAGCTACTCTAGCTAATTGCTCCCACTTTCAATATGTATCTAAATTGAGACTTAAAGTCATCTAGATTAGTGTCAAAACTTGCATCGACGTAACCTTTTACGACGAACCTTTTTGTCACGTCCATAATCGAGAAACATATCCTTATTCAATTAAGGATAATTTTGACCATTGTCCAGTGATCTACTCCTAGATCACTATTGTACTCCCTTGCCAAAATCAGTGTAGGGTATACAATAGATCTGGTACACAGTATGGCATACTTTATAGAACCTATGGCTGAGGCATAGGGAATGACTTTCATTCTCTTTCTATCCTCTGCCGTGGTCGGGTTTTGAGTCTTACTCAATTTCACACCTTGTAACACAGGCAAGAACTCTTTCTTTGACTGTTCCATTTTGAACTACTTCAAAATCTTGTCAAGGTAAGTACTCATTGAAAAATCTTATCAAGCGTCTTGATCTATCTCTATAGAGCTTGATGCTCAATATGTAAGCAGCTTCACCGAGGTCTTTCTTTGAAAAATTCCTTTCAAACACTCCTTTATGCTTTGCAGAATAATTCTACATTATTTCCGATCAACAATATGTCATTCACATATACTTATCAGAAATGATGTAGTGCTCCCACTCACTTTCTTGTAAATACAGGTTTCTCCGTAAGTCTGTATAAAACTATATGCTTTGATCAACTTATCAAAGCGTATATTCCAATTCCGAGATGCTTGCACCATTCCATAGATGGATCGCTGGAGCTTGCATATTTTGTTAACACCTTTAGGATTGACAAAACCTTCTGGTTGCATCATATACAACTCTTCTTTAATAATTCCATTAAGGAATGCAGTTTTGTTTTATCCATTTGCCAGATTTCATAAAATGTGGCAATTGCTAACATGATTCGGACAGACTTAAGGATAGATACGAGTGATAAACTCTCATCGTAGTCAACACCTTGAACTTTACGAAAACCTTTTGCGACAATTCTAGCTTTGTAGATAGTAACACTACTATCAGCGTCCGTCTTCCTCTTGAGGATCCATTTATTTTCTATGGCTTGCCGATCATCGGGCAAATCCATCAAAGTCCATACTTTGTTTTTATATATGGATCATATCTCAGATTTCATGGCCTCAAACCATTTTGCGGAATCTGGGCTCATCATCGCTTCCTCATAGTTCGCAAGTTCGTCATGGTCTAGTAACATGACTTCCAGAACAGGATTATCGTACCACTCTGGTGCGGATCTCACTCTGGTTTACCTACGAGATTCGGTAGTAACTTGATTTGAAGTTTCATGATCATCATCATTAGCTTCCTCACTAATTGGTGTACTAGTCACAGGAACAGATTTCTGTGATGAACTACCTTCCAATAAGGGAGAAGGTACAATTACCTTATCAAGTTCTACTTTCCTCCCACTCACTTCTTTCGAGAGAAAACTCCTTCTCTAGAAAGGATCCATTCTTGGCAACGAATGTCTTGCCTTCGGATCTGTGATAGAAGGTGTACCCGACAGTCTCCTTTGGGTATCCTATGAAGACATATTTCTCCGATTTGGGTTTGAGCTTATCAGGATGAAACTTTCTCATATAAGCATCATAATCCCAAACTTTAAGAAACGACAACTTTGGTTTCTTGCCAAACCACAATTCAGATTGTGTCGTCTCAACGGACTTAGATGGTGCCCTTTTTAACGTGAATGCAGCTATCTTTAATGCATAACCCCAAAACTATAGTGGTAAATCGGTAAGAAACATCATAGATTGCACTATATCCAATAAAGTACGGTTATGACGTTCGGACACACCATTATGCTGTGGTGTTTCAGGTGGCATGAGTTTGTGAAACTATTCCACATTGTTTTAATTGCAGACCAAATTCGTAACTCAAATATTCTCCTCCACGATCATATCGTAGAAACTTTTATTTTCTTGTTACGATGATTCTCCACTTCACTCTGAAATTCTTTGAACTTTTCAAATGTTTCAGACTTATGTTTCATCAAGTAGATATACCCATATCTGCTCAAATCATCTGTGAAGGTCAGAAAATAATGATACTTGTCGCGAGCTTTAATATTCATCGGACCACATACATCAGTATGTATGATTTCCAACAAATCTGTTGCTCGCTCCATTGTTCCGGAGAACGGAGTTTTAGTCATCTTGCCCATGAGGCATGGCTCGCAAGCATCAAGTGATTCATAATCAAGTGATTTCAAAATTCCATCAGCATGGAGTTTCTTCATGCGCTTTACACCAATATGACCTAAACGGCAGTGCCACACATAAGTTGCACTATCATTATTAACTTTGCATCTTTTTGGCTTCAATATTATGAATATGTGTATCACTATGATCGAGATCCAACAAACCATTTTCGTTGGGTGTATGACCATATAAGGTTTTATTCATGTAAACAGAACAACAATTGTTCTCTAACTTAAATGAATAACCGTATTGCAATAAACATGATCAAATCATATTTATGCTCAACGCAAACACCAAATAACACTTATTTAGGTTCAACACTAATCCCGAAAGTATAGGGAAGTGTGCGATGATGATCATATCAATCTTGGAACTACTTCCAACACACATCGTCACTTCACCCTTAACTAGTCTCTGTTTATTCTGCAACTCCTTTTTCGAGTTACTACTCTTAGTAACTGAACCAGTATCAAATACTGAGGGGTTGCTATAAACACTAGTAAAGTACACATCAATAACATGTATATCAAATATACCTTTGTTTACTTTGCCATCCTTTCTTATCCGCCAAATACTTGGGGCAGTTTTGCTTCCAGTGACCAGTCCCTTTGCGGTAGAAGCACTTAGTCTCAGGCTTAGGTCCAGACTTGGGCTTTTCACTTGAGCAGCAACTTGCTTGCCGTTCTTCTTGAAGTTCCCCTTCTTTCCCTTTGCCCTTTTCTTGAAACTAGTGATCTTGTTAACCATCAACACGTGATGTTTTTCTTCATTTCTACCTTTGTCGATTTTAGCATCACGAAAAGCTTGGGAATTACTTTCGTCATCCCTTGCATATTATAGTTCATCACGAAATTCTACTAACTTGGTGATGGTGACTAGAGAATTCTGTCAATCACTATCTTATCTGGAAGATTAACTCCCACTTGATTCAAGCGATTGTAGTACCCAGACAATCTGAGCACATGCTCACTAGTTGAGCGATTCTCCTCCATCTTTTAGCTATAGAACTTGTTGGAGTCTTCATATCTCTCAACTCGGGTATTTGCTTGAAATATTAACTTCAACTCCTGGAACATCTCATATGCTCCATGACGTTCAAAACGTCTTTGAAGTCCCGATTCTAAGCTGTTAAGCATGGTGCACTTAAACTATCAAGTAGTCATCATATTTAGCTAGCCAAACGTTCATAACGTCTGCATCTGCTCCTGCAATAGGTCTGTCACCTAGCGGTGCATCAAGGACATAATTCTTCTGTGCAGCAATGAGGATAAACCTCAGATCACGGATCCAATCCGCATCATTGCTACTAACATCTTTCAACACAATTTTCTCTAGGAACATATCAAAATAAACATATGGAAGCAACAACGCGAGCTATTGATCTACAACATAATTTGCAAAAAACTACCAGGACTAAGTTCATGATAAATTAAAGTTCAATTAATCATATTACTTAAGAACTCCCACTTAGATAGACATCCCTGTAATCTTCTAAGTGATCACATGATCCAAATCAACTAAACCATAACCGATCATCAGGTGAAATGGATTAGTCTTCAATGGTGAACATCATTATGTTGATCATATCTACTATATGATTCACGCTCGACCTTTCGGTCTCCGTGTTCCGAGGCCATATCTGCATATGCTAGGCTCGTCAAGTATAACCCGAGTATTCTGCCTGTGCAAAACTGGCTTGCACCCGTTGTAGATGGACGTAGAGCTTATCACACCCGATCATCACGTGGTGTCTGGGCACGACGAACTTTGGCAACGGTGCATACTCAGGGAGAACACTTCTTGATAATTTAGTGAGAGATCATCTTATAAAGCTACCGTCGAACTAAGCAAAATAAGATGTATGAAAGATAAACATCATATGCAATCAAAATATGTGACATGATATGGCCATGATCATCTTGCGCCTTTGATCTCAATCTCCAAAGTACTGTCACGATCTCTATCGTCACCGGCATGACACCATGATCTCCATCATCTTGATCTATATCAATGTGTCGTCACATGGTCGTCTCGCCAACAATTGCTCTTGCAACTATTGCTATCGCATAGCGATAAAGTAAAGCAATTATTTGGCGCTTGCATCTTATGCAATAGAGAGACAACCATAAGGATTTTGCCAGTTGCCGATAACTTCAACAAAACATGATCATCTCATACAACAACTTATATCTCATCACGTCTTGACCATATCACATCATAACATGCCCTGCAAAAACAAGTTAGACGTCCTCTACTTTGTTTGTTGCAAGTTTTACGTGGCTGCTACGGGCTTAGCAATAACCAATCTCACCTACGCATCAAAACCACAACGATAGTTTGTCAAATAGACTCCGTTTTAACCTTCGCAAGGACCGGGCGTAGCCATACTCGGTTCAACTAAAGTTGGAGAAACTGACACCCACCAGCCACCTGTGTGCAAAGCACGGCGGTAGAACCAGTCTCGCGTAAGCGTACGCGTAGAGGAAGTAGTCGTACGTCTTCCCGGTCCAACCGATCCAAGCACCGTTACTCCGGCACCTCCGAGTTCTTGACACACGTACAGCTCGATGACGCACCCCGGGCTGCGATCCAGCAAAGCTTCGGGGAGGAGTTTTGTCAGCACGACGGCGTGGTGACGATCTTGATGTTCAACCGTCGCAGGGCTTCGCCTAAGCACCGCTACAATATGACCGAGGTGTAATATCGTGGAGGGGGGCACCGCACACGGCTAAAGAACGATCACGAAGATCAACTTGTGTGTCTATGGGGTGCCCCCTGCCCCCGTATATAAAGGAGTGGAGGAGGGGAGGGCCGGTCCTCTCTATGGCGCGCCCTAGGGGAGTCCTACTCCCACCGGGAGTAGGATTCCCCCTTTCCTAGTCCAACTAGGAGTCCTTCCATGTAGTAGGAGTAGGACACAAGGAAGGGGAAGGGAGAAGGGAAGGAAGGAGGGGGCGCCGCCCCTGCCCCTAGTCCAATTCGGAATAGGCCTTGGGGGGGCGCACGGCCTGCCCTAGGCAGCCCCTCTCTCTTTCCCGTATGGCCCAATAAGGCCCAATACTTCTCCCCCGTATTCCCGTAACTCTCCGGTACTCCGAAAAATACACGAACCACTCAGAACCTTTCCGATGTCCGAATATAGTCGTCCAATATATCGATCTTTACGTCTCGACCATTTCGAGACTCCTCATCTTGTCCTCGATCCCATCCGGGACTCCGAACTCCTTCGGTACATCAAAACTCATAAACTCATAATATAACTGTCATCGAAACCTTAAGCGTGCGGACCCTACGGTTCGAGAACAATGTAGACATGGCCGAGACACGTCTCCGGTCAATAACCAATAGCGGGACCTGGATGCCCATATTGGTTCCTACATATTCTACGAAGATCTTTATCGGTCAGACCGCATAACAACATACGTTGTTACCTTTGTCATCGGTATGTTACTTGCCCGAGATTCGATCGTCGGTATCCAATACCTAGTTCAATCTCGTTACCGGCAAGTCTCTTTACTCGTTCCGTAATACATCATCTCGCAACTAACTCATTAGTTGCAATGCTTGCAAGGCTTAAGTGATGTGCATTACCGAGAGGGCCCAGAGATACCTCTCCGACAATCGGAGTGACAAATCCTAATCTCGAAATACGCCAACCCAACATCTACCTTTGGAGTGACACCTGTAGAGCTCCTTTATAATCACCCAATTACATTGTGACGTTTGGTAGCACACAAAGTGTTCCTCCGGCAAATGGGAGTTGCATAATCTCATAGTCATAGCAACATGTATAAGTCATGAAGAAAGCAATAGCAACATACTAAACGATCGAGTGCTAAGCTAACGGAATGGGTCATGTCAATCACATCATTCTCCTAATGATGTGATCCCGTTAATCAAACGACAACTCATGTCTATGGCTAGGAAACATAACCATCTTTGATCAACGAGCTAGTCAAGTAGAGGCATACTAGTGACACTCTGTTTGTCTATGTATTCACACATGTATCATGTTTCCGGTTGATACAATTCTAGCATGAATAATAAACATTTATCATGAAATAAGGAAATAAATAATACCTTTATTATTGCCTCTAGGGCATATTTCCTTCATCCTTCACATAGATAACCTGTGCCACATCATTGGCTAGGACGAACGGTTCATGAGTGTACCCAAGATTTTTTAGATCGACTGTTGTCATTCCGTACTGTGCACTAGTAGAAAAGGGGGCTATGGTCCAGACCGGGTCAGCCCATTAGTCCCTGTTCAGTCTAGAACCGGGACCAATGGGGGCATTGGTACCGGTTCGTGAGCCCAGGGGGCCGGCCGGGCCACGTGGGCCATTGGTCCCAGTTCATCAGGACCTTTTGGTCCCGGTTGGTGGGACGAACCAGGATCAATGGGCCTGGCTCCTGGCCCACCACCATTGGTCCCGGTTGGTGGCCTGAACCAGGACCAAAGGGCCACCTTTAGTCCCGGCTCATGCCACCAACCGGGACTAAATGGTCGGTCCTCGTTGCGATTCACAGTTTAGTCCCACCTCGCCAACCGAAGGGCGCCCACACTGGTTTATAAGCCCGTCCCTCTATGCATTGTTGAGCTCCTCTCAAAATGAAAATAGATGCCCCTATACAGGAAATTTGACCTAAATTCATAATGAATTTCTCTGGAATTTATGGAAATTGATTATGAATTTAGGTTGAATTTTCTCTATAGGTGCATCTATGTTCATTTTTTTAGTAATTTTAATCACAAACTTGAGATTCACACAAATTTCAAAGAATTCAAATTATAACTATTCTAATTTGAAAACTACAATCACTAACAGAAAGTTTATAATTTTTGGTATCTCTGTGCAGAAAGATTGTACATAGTAAATATAATACACAAAGTGTTTTCACACAAATTTAGTAAACTAGTGATTCATAATCTAGTGATTCACACAAATTTTAAAAAATTCAAATTTAAACTATTCAAATTTTAAAGCTAATGGCACTAACAAAAAGTTTATAATTTTTGTGACCTAAAAGAAAAAAGAAATCACTGAAAAACTATAAGTATTTAGTTCTAAGTAGAAACGAAAAACTAATGGCACTAGTAAAGTTAATCACAAACTTGAGATTCACACAAATTTCAAAGAATTCAAATTTTAACTATTCTAATTTGAAAACTAATGGCACTAACAGAAAGTTTATAATTTTTGTGACCTAAAAGAAAAAAGAAATCACTAAAAAACTATAAGTATTTAGTTCTAAGTAGAAATGAAAAAATAAATAGGAAAAAAGAAAAAAAGATGCCACCTACTGGGCCACCACGGCCTGAGTACGACTAGAAGCCCATCCATGGGCTAGGATTCAGGCCCGCAGAAGGCCCAGCAGGCCCACAGGCATAGCGATGTGAGATTAGGCCCATAGGCCTGCAGTTCTAAGGAGTTCGATGGAGATGGCGAGGCAGCGCTTATAAACAGGTGTGGCCGCTTCTCAGCTAGCGAGGTGGGACTAAACATCCCACCGCACCGCGGCTTTGGCAGGTGCAGGATATTGGTCCCGGTTGGTGCCACGAACCGGGAGCAATGCATACCTTTGGTCCCGGTTCGTGGCACCAACCGGGACCAATGCCTCCCTTTAGTCCCGGTTGGTGGCACCAACCGGGACTAAAGAGAGGCATTCGTCCCGGTTTCTGTCACAAACCGGGACCAATGCTTCGTCTATATAAGTAGCACTTGTGAAATTTTCATTCAGTTCGTTCTTCCTCGCCCGATCGACGACGCCGCCAGGCTGCGCCTCGCCGTCGCCGTCGTCGCCGCGCGCCGTCCCGCGCCCCTCTGACGCCGTCCCGCGCCGCCCCGACGCCATCGCCGCCCCGCGCCACCCTGACGTGGTCGCCCTCTCTGCCCCGACCTCACCGTCGCCGCCCGATCTGCCGCGCCTCGTCGTCGCGGCCCAGTGAGCCCCGGCCCCTCCCTTCCCCCACGCCGCCGCCCCTGCCTTCTCTGCTTGCCGCGCGCCGCCGCCACCGCCCCGGCCTGCTCTACATTGCCACGCGCCGCCGCTGCCGCCCCGGTCTGCTCGATCTCTGTTTTTTCATATATATTTTGGATGATCCACCGCCCCGACATGTATATATATGGATGTTGTATGTATATGTATATATGTGCAGATGTATGTATGATCCATTGATATGTATGAATTGATGTATGATTTTTTTGTTCATAGAATTATTATTATTTCAATTTATGTATATATATGTTCATATGTATATATGTGCATATTCAGAAGAAAA
The DNA here is from genome assembly GCA_032464435.1 of Aegilops umbellulata. Lineage (NCBI taxonomy): Eukaryota > Viridiplantae > Streptophyta > Magnoliopsida > Poales > Poaceae > Aegilops > Aegilops umbellulata. Next base: position 640,129,888 of record CP136060.1, on the reverse strand, counting down.
AAAATGTGTTGCAAAAGTTACATTTAAGGTTAGTTGATTTAATGCACTTGAGGTTATTAGTTCTACATTGTTAGTGCATTTTAGGATAGTACATTCTAGGTTAATTAGTGCTTTAAACTAGTTTAATTAGTAGTTGAATTAGTTCATTTAATAAGTACTACTTTATTTTACTATATATACAAGTAGTTTATTTTTAGTTAGTGCTACTTTATTTTATTTATAGTAATTAACTACTTATATTATTAGTAGTTGAACTGGTTGATTTAAGAAAACTAGTTTATTTACTATATATAGAAATAGTTTATTTTTAGCAAGAAAATTAATAGAACTAGTTTATTTTTTTAGTTAAAGCAATTATTCCCGCATCGACGTGGACGATGCCTATCCCGCATCCTCGTCGTCGAGTCGGCGGAGGACGACACCTGCTTGACCAGATGGGCCATGTCCGGGACTGGGCTTCGCCGGGGTGGTACTGGGAGGCGCTACCTTCCGGAGGGCGTAGCTTGGTGAGGAGCCAGCCCGTCGTTGACCCAATCCTTGTTTGGTGGCGGTCGCATCGGCCAGTAACGGTGCCGAGGCTTCCGGACACCTCGGAGGTGGTACGTCACCGTGTCAGCGAGGAGGACGAGCACGTCCGTCACTACATGGTTGCGTTGGAGGGCAGGTTCGAGAATACCAGGCAGGTTCTTCGGGGATCTCACTAGAGCTATGATCCTGTGATGGTTCCTTCCCTTTGGGTGTCCACCGCCCGCGCCGATACCCGTCGGGCGCTACGGTTCTAGCTGTACTGGCGATATATATGATATATAGTATTCGACGTGTATTAGTGATAATATTCGATGTACGGACACATGGAGATGATGTAGTTTTTCTTATAATTGAAGGCATCCTAATTTGAATACTACTTAATTTTGCGATTTGATTTTTCTTATTGAATGCTCAAATTGGAGAGCACTATGCAAGGCATATGCATATGATTAGTTGAATAATAATGATCTAATTTAGTCTTTGAATTATGAATGTATATGAAATGTCATCATCGGACGACGAAAGTCTCCCGGGGGAGTGCGACTGGTGCCACGACGATCGAGGTGAGTGCGACAGGCCTCACCTGGACGATGGTCGGCGCTTCAGCATTAAGCTCGAGGAGACCTTCGAAGTTGAAACGGTACGCAACGACGACAAGTGTTTTTTTTCATAATTAAGCATGACTTCAACTATTTCAATGTGTAATTTTCATCTTTTACAATTCGAGTATAGTTTATCCCATGCCATGCAAGACGCTATGTCTTGGAGAGGATGGATTTTGAAGACCATGAAAATTTTGAAACGAAGAAAATTCACCTAAGGACCCATCATGATGTGGATTTTGAAGTAAAGTTGTATAATGCTGAGAGCGTAACCCATTTTGGTTGCAAAAATTGGGAAGCATTTTGCAAATTGTATGGTTTTGATGAGGGTATGCTTGTCACCATGGATCTTGGTGATCCTGAAATCGAGCAGTAAGACAATATGGACATTTGGGTCCTTGTTGATACTCCTCCAGTTCTACCGCTATGTGAGTTTCTCAAACATAGTTAATTATTAATATAACTTATATTGTTCATTTCAAAATAGTTGACAGCTTATTTCCATTGACAGCTTATTTTGAAGTATCAAAGAATGTGCAGAAGATGGTAGATAGAACTTACTACACCGATGGCTCTGAGTTAACTTACAAGGAGAAAACTCATCTGGTTGGATTTTATAATGATATTGAGAATTACAATATCTACAATCGAACTCCTCAACACTATGGTCAATATGTGTCACTAGTGCACGTGTTGAACTACGGTAACTAACATGGAGATACCCTGGTAAGTTTTTTTACTATTACGACATCCGTGCATCTTTTTGCATACTTCTAAAACTAGTACATCATTGCTAACTACGAAGTTATTACTATGTTTTTCAACAGAGAATCCCAGAGGATTGTGTGCCTCATTTGATGTATCAGAATGGCGGCAGCCTTCGTGTTTTGAACATATATCTAGGTCATCCTACGAATCTCAACTGTCCATACCGGATTTCTAAAACAAGTGGAGACATGACAATCAAAGGATGGAAAAAATGTATGGACAGTCGTAAGGATCTTCTTGGAAGCAAAAGGAAGCGAGGCGCAAGAATTGGAGACAGGATGATCTCCATTCTTCATAATGAAGAGTCAGGGTCTATATTGTTTTTGCTATTTTACCTTATGTGTGTTTAGGTCCGATCCTACCTGATACCGATGATCATGTGCTAAGAACAATTATGTAGGGTTGGGTTCGATGACTATGAGGATGATGATCGTATGACTTATTATTAATAACGAGTAGAAGTTGTATGATGATGCTTGATTAATTATTAGTAGGACTTGTTATTATATATGATGACGTATGATGCGAGCATACATGAGTTATTATATATATATCTGCGGGTGAAATGAACATAGCAGTAGCGTAGGTAAACCAAGGACTACATATAAGAGAGGATACTTCTCTCTATTAGCTAGCTAATAACAACCTAAAAATAACCCCCTAAACCCCTAAAACAGCCACTTTTTTTTAAAAAAAAAGATAAACCTCCTGCTGACGCGTGGAAGCCTTTTGGTCCCGGTTTATGTCATCAACCGGGACCAAAGGCCCCCCTGCCTGGGCTGCCGGCAGCGGCCACGTGGAGGCCCATCTGTCCCGGTTCTGGTTTGAACCGGGACTAAAGGGTGAGGGTATTAGTAACGACCCTTTAGTCCCGGTTCAGGAACCGGGACTAAAGGCCCTTATGAACCGGGACAAAAGGCCGGTTTTCTACTAGTGGTGGGTCTACATGTACCCCGCCTCCTGACAGATTGACCCATTTGCACTTAAACAAAGGGACCTTAAAATCTTGTCGGTAGTCAAGTTCCCATATGTCCACTATGTAACCATAATATGTGTCCTTTCCCTTCTCGGTTGTTGCATCAAAGCGGACACCGCTGTTTTGGTTGGTGCTCTTTTGATCTTGGTCAATCGTGTAAAATGTATTCCCATTTATCTCGTATTCTTTGTAAATCAATACAGTCAAAGATGGTCCCCTGGACAACAAGTACAACTCATCACAAACAGTGTTGTCACCTCTGAGACGTGCTTCTAACCAACTGCTGAAAGTCCTAATGTGTTCACATGTAGTCCAGTCGTCGCACTGCTCCGGGTGTTTGGAGCGCAGACTGTTCTTGTGTTCATCGACATACGGGCTAACCAAGGTAGAGTTCTGTAGAACTGTGTAGTGTGCTTGAGACCAAGAATGCCCGTCCCTGCATATTATTGAGTCCGCTCCTAGCGTGCCTTTTCCAGTCAGTCTCCCCTCATACCGCGATTTAGGGAGACCTATCTTCTTAAGGCCAGGAATGAAGTCAACACAAAACCCGATGACATCCTCTGTTTGATGGCCCATGGAGATGCTTCCTTCTGGCTTAGCGCGGTTACGGACATATTTCTTTAGGACTCCCATGAGCCTCTCAAAGGGGAACATATTGTGTAGAAATACGGGCCCCAGAATGACAATCTCGTCGACTAGATGAACTAGGACATGCGTCATGATATTGAAGAAGGATGGTGGGAACACCGGCTCGAAACTGACAAGACATTGCGCCACATCACTCCTTAGCCTTGGTACGATTTCTGGATCGATCACCTTCTGAGAGATTGCATTGAGGAATGCACATAGCTTCACAATGGCTAATCGGGCGTTTTCCGGTAGAAGCCCCCTCAATGCAACCGGAAGCAGTTGCGTCATAATCACGTGGCAGTCATGATACTTTAGGTTCTGGAACTTTTTCTCTGATATATTTATTATTCCCTTTATATTCGACCAGAAGCCAGTCGGGACCTTCATACTGAGCAGGCATTCAAAGAAGATTTCTTTCTCTTCTTTCGTAAGAGCGTAGCTGGCAGGACCTTCATACTGCTTCGGAGGCATGCCGTCTTTTTCGTGCAAACGTTGCAGGTCCTCCCGTGCCTCAGGTGTCTCTTTTGTCTTTCCGTACACGCCCAAGAAGCCTAGCAGGTTCACACAAAGGTTCTTCGTCACGTGCATCACGTCGATTGAAGAGCGGACCTCTATGTCTTTCCAGTAGGGTAGGTCCCAAAATATAGATTTCTTCTTCCACATGGTTGCGTGTCCCTTAGCGTCATTCGGAACAGCTAGTGCGTCGGGACCCTTTCCAAATATTACGTGTAAATCATTGACCCTAGCAAGTACGTGATCACCGGTACGCATGGCGGGCTTCTTCCGGTGATCTGCCTCGCCTTTGAAATGCTTGCCTTTCTTTCGACATTGATGGTTGGTCGGAAGAAATCGACGATGGCCCAGGTACACATTCTTCCTACATTTGTCCAAGTATATACTTTCAGTGTCAACTAAACAGTGTGTGCATGCGTGGTATCCTTTGTTTATCCGTCCTGAAAGGTTACTGAGAGCGGGCCAATTGTTGATGGTGACGAACAGCAATGGCTTTAGGTTAAATTCCTCTTGTCTATGCTCATCCCACGTACGTACACCATTTCCATTCCACAGCTGTAAAAGTTCTTCAACTAATGGCCTTAGGTACACATCAATGTCGTTGCCGGGTTGCTTAGGGCCTTCGATGAGAACTGGCATCATAATGAACTTCCGCTTCATGCACATCCAAGGAGGAAGGTTATACATACATAGAGTCACAGGCCAGATGATGTGATTGCTGCTCTGCTCCCCGAAAGAATTAATGCCATCCGCGCTTAAAGCAAACCATACGTTCCTTGGGTCCTTTGCAAACTCATCCCAGTACTTTCTCACGATTTTTCTCCACCGCGACCCATCAGCGGGTGCTCTCAACTTCCCATCTTTATTACTGTCCTCACTGTGCCATCGCATCGACTTGGCATGCTTTCCGTTTCTGAACAAATGTTTCAACCGTGGTATTATAGGAGCATACCACATCACCTTCGCAGGAAACCTCTTCCTGTGGGGCTCGCCGTGAACATCACCAGGGTCATCTTGTCTGATCTTATACCGCAATGCACCGCATACCGGGCATGCGTTCAGATCCTTGTATGCACCGCGGTATAGGATGCATTCATTAGGGGACGCATGTATCTTCTCCACCTCCAATCCTAGAGGGCATACGACCTTCTTTGCTGCGTATGTACTGTCGGGCAATTCGTTATCCTTTGGAAGCTTCTTCTTCAATATTTTCAGTAGTTTCTCAAATCCTTTGTCAGGCACAACATTCTCTGCCTTCCACTTCAGCAATTCCAGTACGGTACCGAGCTTTGTGTTGCCATCTTCGCAATTGGGGTACAACCCTTTTTTGTGATCCTCTAACATGCGATCGAACTTCAGCTTCTCCTTTTGACTTTCGCATTGCGTCCTTGCATCGACAATGACCCGGCGGAGATCATCATCATCGGGCACATCGTCTGGTTCCTCTTGATCTTCAGCAGCTTCACCCGTTGCAGCATCATTGGGCACATCGTCTGGTTTCTCTTGATCTTCACCAGCTCCCCCCGTTGCAGCATCACCGTATTCAGGGGGCACATAGTTGTCATCGTACTCTTTTCTTCGCCGTCTTCCATCATAATCCCTATTTCTCCGTGCCTTGTCCAAACATTATAGTGTGGCATGAAACCATTGTAAAGCAGGTGGGTGTGAAGGATTTTTCGGTCAGAGTAAGAATTCGTATTCCCACAATTAGGGCATGGACACCACATAAAACCATTCTGCTTGTTTGCCTCAGCCGCATCGAGAAACTCATGCACGCCCTTAATGTACTCGGAGGTGTGTCTGTCACCGTACATCCATTGCCGGTTCATCTGTATGCATTATATATATTAAGTGTCCAAATTAATAGAAGTTCATCATCACATTAAAACCAAAGTACATACATAGTTCTCATCTAACAACATATAGCTCTCCAGAGCTTCTAATTAATTAAACCATACATTGAAACTATGTAAAACATTTTAATGCGAAAACAAAGGCGATCATAATCGCAACCAAGGTAACAATTGATCCAACGGCATAATGATACCAAGCCTCGGTATGAATGGCATATTTTCTAATCTTTCTAATCTTCAAGCGCATTGCATCCATCTTGATCTTGTGATCATCGACGACATCCGCAACATGCAACTCCAATATCATCTTCTCCTCCTCAATTTTTTTTATTTTTCCTTCAAGAAATTGTTTTCTTCTTCAACTAAATTTAACCTCTCGACAATAGGGTCGGTTGGAATTTCCGGTTCACATACATCCTAGATAAATAAAATCTATGTCACGTTGGTCCGCATAATTTTCATAAACAATAAATGAACCAATAGTTATAAAGATAATATATATACCACATCCGAATCATAGACAGGACGAGGGCCGACGGGGGCGGATAACAAAACCATCGCACTATATAAGATGCAATAATAAAAGTAAGAAAATTATACAAGTATCTATCTAAACATACAAGTAAGAATATTTTTTCCTTTCAGAAAGAAGATAAGAACAAGAGGCTCACCACGGTGGTGTCGGTGATGAGATCGGCGCGGGTGATCGACGGCGGTGAAGACAGGGGTGGGGCGTGACGGACCGCTAAATCTAGACAAATCTCGAGGAAAATGGAGCTTTCAGGTCGAGCTTCGAGAGGAGAAAGCTTAACTACTGTGGCTCGGGCATTTCATCGAACACCTCATGTGCCTAGGAGGTGAGCTAGAGCACCACAAACCCCTCCCCTCGCCGGCTAAACAAAACAGAGCACTGGAGTGCTCTGCTTGCGGGCGAGGGTATATATAGGCACCTCATTGGTCCCGGTTCGTGGCATGAACCGGGACTAAAGGGCATCCTTTGGTCCCGGTTCAGGACACCAACCGGGTCCAATGGTGGTGGGCCAGGAGCCAGGCCCATCGGTCCCGGTTCGTCCCACCAACCGGGACCAAAAGGTCCAGACGAACCGGGAGCAATTGCCCACGTGGCCCGGCCGCCCCCCTGGGCTCACGAACCGGGTCCAATGCCCCCATCTGTCCCGGTTCTAGACTGAACCGGGACTAATGGGCTGACCCGGCCTGGACCATTGACCCCTTTTCTACTAGTGTCCCTAAGGAAGCCGAGCAAATATTGATTGCTTCTTGCTTGATTAGATTGATACATCTCCTCTCCTTATATAAAGAGGTTTACTTGACTCCTAAGCAAACGATCCTAATACGATAAGATAATTGGGCTAAGCCCCTAATTAAGATACTTGGGCCATAACCCACTGGGCTAAGCCCCTATGCCGGTCATAACACTTCTCCCCGCCTGCACAAACAACTCGTCCTCGAGCTGTAAGGTGGGGAAGCGCTTGCTGAACTCCTCGAGGTGATCAACCAACGTCAAACATCTTCGTGACAGCTGGGGCGGCAAGGTCGGCGGCGACGGCGTCCTCCGAAATGTAGTCTACAACCTCCAGGTAGAAGAGTCGCGGGCAGACGTGGACGGGCGTGTAGGGCTCGTCGCAGTTGAAGCACAACCGTTGGCGGTGACGCTCGGCCAAGGTGAGCCGGCGGAACGGGCGTGTCGCGGTTGTGGCGAGGGGTGCCGCGGAAGCCTGAACAGGCCGACCCTGAGCGGGATCTGGCCAGGGTAGCGACCCAGTTGCCCGAGACGGTGACTCCTTCTGGACGGCCACCGCGCGGCGCTCGAACGCGCGGGCATAGTACATGGCCGTCTGGATATCCTGGGGTCCCCGAAGCTCCACATCCACGTGGATGTGATCCAAAAGTCCACTGACAAAGAGGTCGGCCCGCTGTTGTGCCGTCACGCCCGACGCGTGGCATGCCAGGGCCTGGAAACGGTCGGCGAAGTCCTGAACCGTGGAGGTGAAGGGGAGGCGGCCTAGCTCTGCCAGTCGGCTCCCGTGGATCGGTGGCCCAAAACGAAGGAGGCAGAGCTCGCGGAAGCTCTCCCAAGGGGGCATGCTGCCCTCGTCCTGCTCGAGGGCGTAGTACCAGGTCCGTGCCGCGCCGCGGAGATGGTAAGAGGCGAGTCAGGTGCGCTTCGAGGTGAGGGTGCGCTGCCCGCGAAAGAACTGGTCGCACTGGTTGAGCTAGTTGAGGGGGTCCTCCGTGCCATCATAGGTGGCGAAGTCGATCTTGGCGAACCGCGGCGGTGTCTGGGTCGGAGCGCCGTGTCGAGCTGGCTCGGAGGTGCGGAGCAGCGAGGCGAGTGGCGCCTGGTCGTAGTACTCCGGGTAAGGACCCGCGGAGCTGGATGGCCCGCCGAACTGCGGAAACGGGGTCGGCTCCTCCGGAGCCGTGGTGTAGACCAGTGACGGCGAAGACCCAGCCGCCCAAGCTGGTAGTGGCGACGGGGAGGCCGGAAACCGGACCTGATGTATCCGAAGGCCGGCCGGCGAGGACGCCCCTAAGCTGGGCAGAGGTGGCGTTGGTGGTTGCAGCGTCGGCTGTGGAGGGTGGGCGGGTGCGTCGGTTGCCGCGGCGGAAGGCGGGTGCGTCGGTTGCCGCGGGGGAAGGCGGCTACAGATGCCAGAGGGGAGCCGCAGCTGGCGGCGGCGGCAGATGCCACAGAGGAGCCGCGACCGGAGTGGTCCCTCCGGGTGCCCCGCCTGGAACGGCAGCAGCGGCAGCCCGATGTAGGCTGGCGCGCCCTGGGCCGCCCATGGCAGCGCGGGGGGGGGGGGCCTGGAACGGCAGTAGCGGCCGCCCGCTGTAGGCAAGTGCGCCCTGGGACGGCCACGGCAGCGCGGGGGGGGGGCGGGGGGCGCCTGGAACGGCAGCAGCGGCTGCCCGCTATAGGCAGGCGCGCCCTGGGACGGCCACGACAGGGTGGGGTAGCCGTAGGCGGCGATCGGCGCAGCCGGCGGAGGTGCGTACGGCCCGGCCATGTACGGTTGGTACTAGTTCAGAAGGAGTCCGTGGACAGCCGTCACGAGATCCCGCAAGGTATTGGTGACCGGTTCTGGCGAGAAGACGGCGGTCGTTGGCGGCGCGGAAGTGATGGGGGCCGGCGGCGGTGAGGAGCCCGTGGTGGTGACCAGGCCCGACAACGTGGGAGCCCCGGCGGTTGTCATCAGGGCGGACGACATCGGGGCTGTGGTCATCGGCGCGGAGGTGACGACGGGCAGCGGCGGCGATGGCGTTGAAGAAGACATGATCGAACCCAAGTCTCTGGATAGCCAATTGGTAGGAGCTAGGCCCCTACCGGATCTGGGGCGTAGGTTGTAGGGGAAGGAGGGGGAAGGGCGAGGGCTGGTGCGCGGCGGCCGGCAGCGTGGCGCCGTCCTTGTGACGAGAGCAGCGGCGGCGAACGCAGGAGGCGGCTAGGGTTTAGGTCTCCCGGCTCCCTAAGGGAAGCCGAGCAAATACTGATTGCTTCTTGCTTGATTAGCTTGATACATCTCCTCTCCTTATATAAAGAGGTTTACTTGACTCCTAAGCAAACAATTCTAATACGAAAAAATAATTGGGCTAAGCCCCTAATAGTCGACTTGGAATCATAAGATACTTGGGCCATAACCCACTGGGCTAAGCCCCTATGCCGGTCATAACACGTTGTCATCGAACCATAAAAAAGACGATGAGATACTGCTGCCTAAGAGATCATCGAAAGATGATGATGTTGTACAACTATTGCATGGTTTATAATTAAAAAGAGAGCGTAAATATAACAAAAGTCATGGTGTAGTCATTGATGATTTTTAAGCGACCATTGTACGTCCTTTGCGAGATTTGCAGTGCGATAACGTTTTAAATTTTGAAACATAGGTGAATGGTCGTGAGTAATTCAAATGCACAAGATCATGGATGTGGTAGGAGGACAACGTTTATGACCATGTTGAAATTGCAATGTCTTCACTCTCTCCCCTGCAAACAAGATGTGTTCACTCTCTTCTGTGATGCTATAGAACTGTAAGAATTCGTTGGGCAAAGAAATTAATATAAAGGCCATGATTTTGAACTGGAGTCGTATGCATTTATAATTTGTGTTTTTATGTGTCATTCTCGTATTAATTAGGATAGTAGTGTATTTTTCTATTTGGGATAGGTCTCTCAAAAGTAACATTTGTTTATTCCATCTTTCGGAAAGTTGCTAGTCTCACATATGGATAGAAGTGCATTTGTTTATTTGCATGGTTCCATATGTGAACTTACCACTAAATTCAACCTTTATAAATAGAAAAGATGAGTACATTCGAGAGACTCGGTCGGCATATCATCTCGAGATTGATAAAGTCGCCGCAGACGTCTTCATAGTCGACTTGAAATGTTTCCTAGTCTAAATCTTCGCTGGCGCCCATCCTCCAAATCCTTTTTGTTCCCTCTGTGTCCTTGTCCAACTGCCGTGAGCCCCCGGAAGTGAAGATGCAGTGATCGGCGAGGCAGAATAGAACATGAAAGACGGACTGGCCTACAAGTGAACATAGTTGTATGCACCTCTTTTAGTCCAAGACAGAATATCGATGATCCTTGCACAAGTTCGACATATCTAGAAATTCCTCAGCCCCCCAGATCAATCCCTGTAGTATTCAGCGACTCCAATGGGTGGACGTACGATGACTGCCAGGACTCATCGTCCCCATATATCATTCATTCTGCAGGAACATTATTCTATCTAGTTTCTCTCCAGAACCCATGATCGATCGCCTATTCAGCATGCTCTATCTGTTTGCTGCTAACACAAATTACAAGTCTTACTTATTCCGATGGCCCTGGCTTGCTTGTTATTGGCCTTCGTCTGGGTTTGGTGGTTGCCACTGGTGCTCGCCGGGGCCGAGGAGGAGCAGCGACGGGAAAGTTGCGGCAACCTCACGGTCTCTGATCCATTCCGGATCGCTGACAGGGAGGCGGGAATATTTCCCTTGGACTTCCAGGTCGGTTGCTTAAACGACAACATTCCATTCCTCCGGAGCTCTGGATTCAGTGGCTCTGCATTCTTAATCATGGACAAATATTAGAATCCGGTATCTAAATTTTTCTCAATGAAGGAATCTTGTATAGTTAGATAGCTGACAAAAACATGAAGTATCCGGCCGGCACGGAAACAAACAGCCTGTAAGCATCCAAGTTCATGTCACGTCACGGGTACGCACAGGCCATGTTGATGGGTTACCCGTCAATGTGGTTATTATATAGAATTATAAATTTAGAAATCATGGCCTATAAGTCCAAGCGGTGGTTGAGGGAATTCGTGGATGATGATAGGATAGCTTTGCCCCGATTTTCCAGTCATTTGTTCATACCATAGGATTCGTCCACATATATCCTTCTTCAACGACGATATAGGATACATACACATATCTCCACCGCCCCACGGCCAAATCTTCTTCTGTTCCTATGGTTACTGCGAGCTGCCGGTTCTTGGTCTTGGTCTGGATGTGGTGGCTGCCACTCACGCTCGCCGCCGGGGCCGAGGATCAGCAAGGGGAAGGCTGCTCGAGCTTGGCCAGTAAGTGCGGCAACTTCACCATCTCCCACCCGTTCTGGATCGCTCACAGGGAGGCGGGAAGATCGTGTGGTCCCTTGGACTTCCAGGTCGGTTGTTCAAACAACAAAATTCCATTTCTCCGGAGCTCTGGATTCACTGGATCCACTGGCTTTGCGATCATGGACATCTTGTATGAGGACCGCAATCTGCGTGTCGTTGATGTACACAAAGAGGAAGACTTCAACGTCCCCAGCTGCTATTTCCGGAGTTCGAACACCTCCAGCACGCTGGCACTGCCGTTTAAGGTCAACCCCGCCAACCTGAACCTCATCTTCTACAAGTGCACGAGGAGGGTGGCGCTGCTGGAGGTGAGATGCGTGAACACGAGCAACGTGTTTGTCCGCGCGGGAGTGCGTTTCGATGAGACAGGGAACTACGGCGGCTACGCCTTGGAGGGCTGCGATGCTATCATCGTGCCGGTGATGGTCTCGTCGGGATCGTCAAATGCGAGCAAATTCAAGCAGCTCATCAGCGATGGCTTCCTCCTGACATGGGATGAAACCCATCAACCTGCACGTAAGTTCACCCATCAAATCGACTTTTAATAAGTTTGTAGCTAGGGTTAGCCGTAGTGCCAAAATTTATTGCCTTATTGGATTTCCTTAGTAGAAGCAAGCAATCACCATAGCCAGGCGGCGCTGCACTTCCTTCTTCGTGCCGCCGATATTCTTGGTTTTAACATGACTTCTATTAAAAAGAAAAAATATTATCAGAAATCGCTTTATCGAATGATATTTAGAATCCACTTGAAAAGGTCAAAACTGTTTCATACAAGTCTTCATAGATATTTCAATATGAACTACATACGAATGTATATGGACGTAGTTTATAGTGCAGATTCAATCATTTTCCTCCATATGTAGTCTATATTAGAATCTCTAAAAAGACTTATATTTAGGAACAGAAGGAGTATAAGTTACTTCTAACAATCAGCATCTTCTTTCTCACCCCTTCTCTTTGCTTTGTAGTGCTGAACAACGAGACCTTTTACAGTACATGAAAATAATATGAGCCGTCGCTTTTCCAGTCATTCAATGGACTAGATCAACCAATACTACTAGAAAAATCAATAGTATATTTTGTTCAAGGGTAAAAGTTGGAAGACATAAAAAAAGAAATACCAAAACTCTACACGCATTCAGAAATCCGTGTCTTCCTGCTTTGACGGGACTGGAGAGACCAGTCCGGCCAAAACTTTCCGGTGGACATGAGATGCAACAGAGACGATTGTACATAGTCGATGGATTCTTGCCGGACGGTGTTTTTGGCTAAGGAAATGACCATGTAGTCATGTAGAATAGATTGATTGATCATGTCCGAATGCACTAGTACGTATGTGATCAGCCAATTGCTTTTCCGGCGATCAAGCTGGCAGCTGCGGGCCGCTGCATACAAGCCACACAGGCACAAGCAGCAGGGGCACCCTGGAGGGAGCTCCAGCGACAACGGCGCCGCTGATCAGGACGCAGTAGTGGCGGCTCCGTGGCCAGCTGGTTGATTCGATGCCCGGTTGGAGACTTGGAGTTCCCACTTGAAGAGCACGGAGGCCAGCTCTCATCAATTGTTTTAAATGCGCCGTTGATGACGGGCGACGGCAACGACGAGGCCTCACAAGTAATCAGCGGGAGGGATCTTACAAATTTGGAAACAAAGAAAATGACAAAACTATCCCGTAATCAACAGCTGAGATGATTCAGTACTACTCGGTTCCCTGAAGTAGTAAGATGTACCGTAAAAATACTCTGAAGTAATTATCCACACTAAGTAACTGTCTAGTAGCATTGATGATTGGAAAAACATTACTTTCAACAATTTAGCATGCAAGAAACTAGAAATATCAATTCTTAAAAGCAAAATGCTAAGAGAAATAAAGAACAAGAACGTACAATGGCACTGCTCTGCAAGCACAGATAATCCATCTTTAGTCCACAATCAGCTGTCAAATCACATCGTCTTCAGTAGTCTAACAATTGTCCCTTGGGTTCCACTGACCTGTTATTTTTCCTATGGAAAATCATTTCTGGACCAGGCAATTCCGACAGACTCTACTTGGCCTCCCTCCTCCATAGTATTTGTTTTTGCATACATCATCCACACAATTCAATCACCATATTTTATCTCCTATCATTCCAATGTACATCGTTCATGCAATTCAATCACCTGTTGTCACTGTTCTTATGTGCCCAACTAGCTGTTGTCACTGTTCCAAATTTGCTGCCATACAATTCACATACTTTAATTTTGTAGACCAGTAAAGATTCCAGAGCCAACAAGCAAATTCACAAAAAAAAACAAAGACAGCCCGTTGATGGATTAACGGAATTGACTGATATGTTGTGAATTTTTTTTAAAGAAGAACAGTTTTAACACGCCCCCTCTTACTTCGTCTTTTCACATAAGAGGTAAGACTATATGTTTGATCTGAGCCGTTGATATCATTAATTAGTTGTCTAATTAATTCTTACCTTCTTACCTCAAATGTAAAAAGAGGGGGTAAGAACGAGCATATTAAATTTTGCCATTAAAGAAAGACCGACGTGAGACAGATTCCATGCAAAATAGCATATTTAAAACAAGTAAAGAATTACCTTTTCACACTGTCAAACTTTAGTCAACCGGCAACAATCACATCGCATCGCACCCCCTTTGGGTGAGAGACTCTTTATACCCCCCTTTCGTTCTGCTGGGCGATTTTTTTCTCTTCTGTAAGTTCCATCTGCTGTTGAACAATCAACAACCCCTCAAAGTCCTACTTCACCGATGGTGTCCCGTGGAGTATTTAATGGAAAACTACCACAATTCGTGAAACCGTGCCCACAAACTACCACTTTATAAATTTGTACCGAAAACTACCACTTTCTTATTATTGTTTTCCTAAAAACAATCATCTCTGTAAATCGACCGTTTCGTCCATTTTAAACACGCTTAGGTCCACTTTACAAATGCAATCAGGTCCCTACAAAACACTTTTTACAGCAATCGGGTCCCTGTAAAATAAAATAAAAAGCAATCAGGTCCCGCCGGCGAGCTCGTCAGCGGCAAGCAGAGGCATGCGGCAGCGGCGGCGGCGGCAAGCGGGAGCAACGGCAAGCAGCGGAGGTGGTGGAAGCAGGCAGCAGCTGCGGACGGCAAGCGGGAGCAACGGCAAATAGCAGCAGCAGCAAGCGGCGGTCGCATATAGATAGCTAGTTCCGGCCGCCGCAGTGCGTGCGTGAGCTAGCCAGCTAGCTAGCTCTGGCTGCATCCCCGTCGTGAACTAGCAGCTTCGGCCGGCCGCGGTAAGAGCGTGAGCTAGCTAGCTAGCTCCGGCTGCCTCCGTCGTGAGCTAGCTAGCTCCGGCTGGCTGCGCTAATCAGGTTTAATTTTTGGCTAATCAGTCTTTAAGTCGATGTGGTAGTTTTTAATTAAAAATTAAAGAAAAAGTGGTAGTTTTGGGCACAAATTTGTGAAGTGCTAGCTTATGGACACGGCTTGATGAACTGTGGTAGTTTTTTGTTAAATACTCTGTCCCGTGTCACCGGTACTACGAGCCTGGGTTCGGGCTTCAAATCCTCAACATCTTGGTCAACAATGACTCCTTGCTTGTCTCCCACGTCCACAAGCTCGGCAACTTTGATCTCTCAAGCCGCGGAGGGTGCTATGTCTCGGTGGCTAACACAGCCATCAAAGTCGGACATCCCTTGTCGGTTAGCTCCCAGAACCAGAACCGCATCTTCTACAACTGCTCCAAGCCACCGGCGCTGGGTACTTCTAGGCTGGTCGAGACGGTCCGCGCGGGAGGGCAGTACATCGGGACCGGCAGGATCGACGGACTGTATGTAGTTGTGGTAAGCTCACTCGTCCGTTGTAAATACTCCCTCCGTGTGAAAATATTTGTCATCAAAATAGACAAAAAGAAATGTATCTAGAACTAAAATACATCTAGATACACCCCCTTTTATTCATTTTGATGACAAGTATTTCCGGACGAAGGGAGTACTTTTCTAGGCTCCAGGAATTAGATACGTGCATAGGATCATGCAAGTCGACTCAACAATTTTGCTCACTTGCATGGAAGTCGGTTTCACACACAAGCTGGAGCATTTTTTTTGAAACGAGACACAAGCTGGAGCATGGTTGAAGATATGAAATACTTCTATTTTTTGTGGAAAAAATACAATTAAACAGAGAAGTGAGAGATGCGAGACCTGCCTCCGTCGGTCGTCGCGAGTGGCAAGATGGCGCCGTATATTTTTAAGTCCTGGAAATTTGATAAGTCGGTGACAATGATACTTTGACCGTGGACGTCGGGTGTAGCAATTGTTTCACGCGGATCTGGCACACTAGTATGAAGCAAAGGCTTCCAACTCATTATTACCTTCTCTCGGCAGTCTAGTTTGCACACCTGCAATACTCGGCCGCCACAGCACCAAGGTGCAAGCAGATGCATGGATCTGTTTCATGTCCCTGCAGCTGCCATGTTCTGCTCAGCCATGTTTCACGGTGCAAGGATGCTTCGTTGTTGTCGACTTCCTGCGAGCCAGTGGCATGTGGTGGCCTCCTCGTTGGCTCGTTGCCACCCCTTCTGGCTCAGGGACATGCACCCGCCAGAATGTGGCTACCGTCACTTCCAGGACACGTGCAACGGCAACAGCATGGCCTCACCGAAGAACTCCATCTGGACATACCAGTTCCTGGAGATCTCTTTTTTTGAAACAAGGAAAAAGACTTGCCATTTCATTGATTAAGGAAGAAGGTATTAGACAGGAGCCGCAAGCGGCAAACTAAAGAAAACTACTCTCGCGGCATTACAATACCCAAATGCTTGGCACCAGCCAAAACCCAGAGCGACACCTCATGCTTGATCTTGTTAATGATGGCCACCGAAGGGACCGCCACGTTGCGGAAGACTCTAGCGTTTCTCTCGGACCAAATCTCCCATGCGATGAGCATCATCAATGAGGCAAGGACTTTGGGGGAGCCGAGGCAAATCTGGAGGTTACCGTTTCACCATCCTTTGACCGAAGCGCTCGTCGACCATGAAGTAGTGGAGATGTGGTGCATTCCAACCCACGGTAGGATGTCGTTCCAAATGCGTAATGTGAAGCGGCATTGGAAGAGAAGGTGAACAGCGGACTCCTGTGCATGCTTACAGAGAGGGCACAATCCGCAGTTGGGCCAGCCACGACGGATCAAGCGGTCAGATGTCCAGATCCTATTTTGAAGAACTAGCCAAGCAAAAAATTTGCACCTCGGGGGAGCCCACGCCCTCCACTTACCGAGACTGCTCTTTCAAGGTCACCAACCTCGATCTCTCTGATGATACCCGCGACCTCCAGGCGCACGACCTAGCTCCGCGTGCACCAACCTCGACCAACCTTCATCTACAACTGCACGACCTATAGGTGCGGCGGCCGCCGCCTACATCTACATGGGCGCCTGTGATCTGCACAAATGGATCCGGCGTGTTGGGGTTCAACTCGTTCACGTGGCTTGCCGGTAGGTACAATCCCAATGACAGATGGAGCCAGTGTCGATCGTGCCAGTACTGGGGTATGAAGGCCGATGGCGGAGCTAGACTTATTCAAGGGTATGCATGCATACCCAACAATTTTGGCAAAAGGGAATCAGTATATATGTCCATACATACATGTATATGCATGAGATCAGCCTTTTCACGTGTAGAACTCAGGATAAAACGAAATGCATAGCCATCCCGTGCCCTCCCACTTCATTCCTTACCCGTCTGTGCCTAAGTATTAGCTTGGGCTGCTATCGGATCAATAGACTTTTAAACTTGCAACAGACCTTGAACTGCCTATATACCAGGTCTGACTCTTGCCCTCCGGCTATATCCCAATATCTCGCCTTGTCCTCAACAGGCATGGCGCATGCAGCACACTCCACGGCAACAACGCAATAACGCGTAGCTATGTGAGCTTTTCATCTGGATTTCTTACTTTTTGAGAACATAGGATGATCTTTAATGTATTGATTGATTTTCTTTCAGAATAATTTTATTAGCTAATTCATTGTGGTCTGTTGCATTCAATCGAATTTAAGCACTAAGTTGCATTTGTTCAGTTAAGACTTGAGAGAGGAGCTAAATTGACTTGGCAGTTGGCAGTGATATTGGAAGACTATAATGTTAAATTGTATTTTTTTCTCCTTATTTTCAAAATACCACTAAACCATTCAAGATTGTTTCTAGAAAGACAAATTGTAGTTCATCATGGTCATCATGAACTTTCATGTCATATATTATCATATGATACAAAAAAAATTATAGCTTCGCATACCCATGTAAAAAATCCTAGCTCCGCCACTGACCAAGGCGCTGCCGGGGCGCACTATACGCGGCTGATGAAGGGTGAGTTTCTTCTCGACTACACGACAGGTGATTGCACGGCGTGCATGGAAAGCAGAGGTTTTGCCTGGTTAAAAGCACCTAAAATATCTTCGACTGCCACTGCTCCTACGGCGTGTCGCATATCATCTGTGGTGAGCTTCAGACGTATAATAGTGATGGTCAGTTTGATCTGCGAAAAAAAGGTGCACCGTTTTAGTTCTGGAGACTTAAGTACTCTTTGGTTTTGGCAGTCGGCAGCGTAAGTAAGTTCTGCCATAGAGGAGATTTACAGGAGAAAACATCATGCGTCTACCTGCTAATTACTACACATGCCTGCTAATTACTACACATGCCTGGTGCACCGGTTTGGCTCTGTATCCTAAATACTCTTACGGTTTTAGTGCACTGACGATCATGCTGGTAAACGTACATTTGCAGAAAAAAGATAGAGCACACATTCCTGCGTGAATATTGCAAGGTTTTTTGTTTTGCCATACAACATCAGAAGAATATTGAATATTCATATACTATGCTTGTCTCTTTCTTTTGAAAAAACAACCAACGTAGTATTATTGGTGACACTGTTTTAAACATAAATGTTATGTTATATTCCAGGTAGCAAGAAGAGAGGGAAGAAGATAATGATAATAGGTATGCTATTTTTGGCAATCTTTTGTAATGATTACTGTGGTAAGTCGATAATAAAATAGAAACTTCAAAATATATCTGTCTGTACTCATTGAAAATTGTTTGTGAAATGAAAATCTGAAACAAGCAACTATAAGTTTGTGCATGATAAAAAGACTAATAAATTTATGGCATTTAGTGTTGCAGAAAGAGAAATTTGAACTACTGATGGTCTGAAAATAATCATGACTGTAATATAACCTCTGGTTTACAAGAGAAAAGTAACATCTGCTTCCATCTCAGGTATGACATCAACAGCTGCAACATTTCTCTTTGCATCTCTTTATGTGCTGATTTGGCATAGAAAGGGCAAGAGACTATGGCTTCTCCTTTTCAAGAAAACCAGAAGCAACACTGAAAAGAATTATGAGGCCATGATAGTGTCATATGGATCCCTAGCTCCAGAAAGATACATGTACTCAGAGGTAATGAAGATAACGTCTTCTCGCAACGATCAGCTTGGAAAAGGAGGTTATGGTGTTGTTTTCAAAGGAAAACTACATGATGGTCGTCTAGTTGCTGTGAAATTCTTGCACGACTGCAAAGGAAATAATGGGGACGAGTTTGTGAATGAGGTTATGAGCATTGGCAGGACCTCTCATGTTAATGTTGTTAGCTTATTTGGGTTTTGTTTGGAGGGATCAAAGCGAGCTCTTATATATGAGTACATGCCCAATGGTTCCTTGGATAAGTATATTTATTCAGGGTGTCCCAAAGAAATTTTAGGATGGGAGCGGCTCTATGCGATAGCAATCGGGATCGCTCGTGGCCTTGAATACTTGCACCATAGCTGTAATACACGTATTGTCCATTTCGATATCAAGCCCCAAAATATCCTTCTAGACAAGGATTTTAGCCCAAAGATTGCTGATTTTGGTCTAGCTAAATTGTGTCATACAAAGGAGAGCAAGCTTTCAATGAATGGAGCTAGAGGAACAATTGGATTCATCGCCCCAGAAGTTCACTCTCGAACCTTTGGAGTAGTTTCAACTAAGTCAGATGTTTATAGTTATGGAATGATGCTCTTGGAGATGGTTGGAGGTAGGAGAAACGTAAAATCAATTGTTGCAAAATCCAGTGAAAAGTATTTTCCAGATTGGATTTACGACCACTTTGGGAAAGATGATGGATTAGAAGCATGTGAAGTAACAACAGAAATTGAGGAGATCGCGAGAAAGATGATCTTAATTGGCTTGTGGTGCATACAAGTAATACCTGCGTATCGCCCTACTATAACAAAAGTTCTTGAAATGTTTGAGAGAAGCTTAGATGATCTGGACATGCCGCCAAAGCAGAATTTCTGTGAACTACTGTAAGATATTTCTCTCATATTTGTTCCTTTGTTTCTTTACAATAACCTGACCTAAGCGCTTATCTCTGATTCCAGTGCAAGTTCAGCTCACAATTTGGATGTACAGAGTGCAACTACTACCAGATCTGAGGAGATAAGCCTTGTGAGTTCAAAAATCCTACAACGATCGCCAACTCTCTGAGCAGACAAGCCTTGTGAATTCAAAATTCATGCATTGACTCCCAAAACTTGGAAGGTGGCCTGTACATACTACATTCAGAAATTGAACAAGGGCTACAAAAATCGGCATTGTAGTGGAACACATTCCGTGTATGCATGACTAAGAGTCAACAACATCCGCATGCCAACATCCTAGTTTACCGACAAGTAATAAAAATTTGTTCTGCTGAGGTTGTGTTCCAAGTTCCAACTGTTAGAAGGCATTGGATCCTATGCCAGAGGCAGTCAGGTACCAAGACCTTGTTGACTGCAAATTTCCCCCAAAACTCAACAAACGCAATCTAGGTAGCAAGCAGAATTTCAGAATTTGCAACAAATTGTAGGTGTATGTACATCTAAATAAACTCAATAAATGCGATCTAAGCATTGGATCTAGGCTGTAACCATCCCCTAAAATCTGAGAATCCATCTGAACATTGTGACGCATAGGTGCCAATTAGTAGCAAACAAATTAATCGCGTACACGGGAGGAGGATGGAGCATACTTACTTGCTCTACTCGGTAGGTGACACCAAGGTTTTGGTTACCGGTCGAAATTTTGAGAATTTCCATGGTTACCGCGTATTTCCGTGCCCTCGGTAAATCCCCATACAGAGGGAAAAATACCAAAATTTTGAATTTTTTTTAATTTAAACGCTTGATTTATAGTAAAAGTACATGGATCTAATTAATGCCATGAGAGTTGGTCTGACGTGTTGGTAGCAACCTAGTTCTTGCTTTGAGAGGTCTCTGGTTCGAATGTTCGTTCATTCAGTTATTTGAATTCAAAATTCAACTATAAAATTCGTTCGAAATATTCTCGGTAACTGTGGTAACCACGTTT
Source organism: Aegilops umbellulata (assembly GCA_032464435.1). Taxonomy (NCBI): domain Eukaryota; kingdom Viridiplantae; phylum Streptophyta; class Magnoliopsida; order Poales; family Poaceae; genus Aegilops; species Aegilops umbellulata. The sequence continues at coordinate 640,109,017 of CP136060.1, read as the reverse complement.
ACCAGTCCCCCTCGATAAAATTGCCTCATTCGGTACCAAAACCTTGGGTGACACTCTCCCTCCACTGGCGAGCCGTAGCGCTTCTCAGCCTCTCAGGCAACACAGCTTCCGCGGCCCCTCATTTGCCGCCACAGACACCACCAATGCCGAGCGGGTCCGTGGGGTTGGACCAGGCTAGCAGTCGGGCGGCGGGAGACGCCACGATGAGAGGCTAGCGTCCTATCTACTGGAATCACCGGTCAGGATGGCAGCCGCACGCTGTAGCTGCATCGGCAAGTGGATGGGGCGGGGAACCAGCCGCGGTGTGGCCCCAATCCACCACACTGATCAACGTTGGGCCATAGGCCTTTTCGTTGCCCAAGTCTATGTAAGCCCAAACAGAGAAGGAAGAGAGGCTTCTGCTTACTCCAGAGTGGCAGGCCGGGTGCGTCCTTGGCAACCCATTTTCTTTGTTTTCCTCGTCGATCGATTGTGACGGAGATGCGCGCTCACCCTGTTGCCACTCCAAACTCCAAAGTCCCAATCCTCCGATGCCATCACGTAAAGCATGGCCTTGACCAGGACGCACACACGAAATAACTCAATTTCACACAGAAAATGGAAGACAATTCCAAGAAATAAAGTGTCAGCGTGACATCACCTTAGCGTAAGAAGAAGTACTTGCCCCACTCTTATTATGACAAAAAATCCTGTGAAAACCGGCTTATGTGAAAACGTCGAAAAAATGTACAAATATATGTATCAAAGAATTTTGAGAGGACTATTATTGGAGATTAGATATTTTTAAACATATCAAATTTGAATTTAAACACAAATTCATTTAAAAAATGATGCATCATAGCTATGCAGAGATCGGGTGTGCGTGCTCATTGTGTATATCCAATTGATGCTTCATTGTGAGCTAATGAATTCCATCCTTTGTCAAAAAACAACCTAGCGTCTCTCTTGATGTTATCAAATACAATCATATGCAAACATGTAAAATTGTGAAAAACTGTAGCAATTCTCTCGTTCCAAATCTCCCAAAACACAAGCATAAGAAATGAAATGAAGGCCTTGTTTGGTAGCATATTGGGGTTGACGGACTCAGCCCACCCAGTCAGTCCTGCACCCAGTGTACGTCGTTAAAAAGTTGCCAATTTCTGGGGTGGGGGTCCTCTCTTTCATGCCAACCAAACATAGCATCCGTGGACCGTCGGTCGCCAACCAAACGATCGACGATGCCGAGCTGGTCCAAAGGGGTGGAGGGTAGTGAGTCTTCTCTACTGCCGCCTGATGGCTTTATCTATAAAGTTAGACGCATGCATTTTCTCTAAAAAAAGCGAGTCTTCCTCTCAGTGGGTTATGATGGCAAGCCGCATGCTGCAGCCGCGCCAGCACGGCGGGGGGTGGGGGTGAAGGGGGCTTGTTAGTGGCGCGGCTGAAGATACCCTTAAATGCTCTAGCAGCAATTATCCAATTCTGCCGAGCTCTGTGCCCAACAGCCTCGGCTTTGCAATCACCAACATCTCCTATGGGGACCGGAGCTTGCACGTCGTTGATCTAGGCAAGCTGCAACTATTACACGACGCGCCCAACAACTTCAAAAGCCCGTCAAAGTTAGAGGGTACTTTTTGTGAGTGTTAGTTAGTGTTTATTTCTGTGTTGGATACCGTTAATTACATGCCAAGTATGAAGGCTGTACTGAGATTAGAATCTACTCCTAGATTTCTAGCAGACAAGAACACAAAGTAGCCGGGACCGAAATAATCTGGCTAAGCATCGCGGTTCCAGTCACATCACGGGCTCACGGAGGTCATTGTCATGGCTTACCCCGTCAAAGCTGTTATATTAGAAGCCATGGCTTACCGTCCAGACTCGGATCAATTGGGGATTTTCGTGGAGGATGATCGCTTGGCCCAATTTTTCCAGTCAAATCTTTTGGCCAATCGCTTGCCGTCCGCATATATGGTTCAAGCTTCAACCACATTGTTCTCTTTTACGAGTAGTCTGTGTCCCCATAGCCCACGACCACCGCACCTATCGTGTTCTCTTTTACCATAGTGCTCACTGCAATCTTTCCTCTTTCCATATACCTTCTGCTCCGATGTCTCTGAGCTGCTGGTTCTGGTTCCTTGCCTTCGCCTCGGTTTGGTGGCTGCCACTGATGCTCGTGGCGGCCGAGGAGCAGCAACGGGATGGCTGCTCGGCCATGTGCGGCAACATCACCATCTCCGGCCCATTCTGGCTCACTGATTGGCAAACAGGAAGATTATGTGGTTCGCCTGGACCGCAGGGCTTCGAGCTTACATGCTCTAACGGCAATTATCCACTTCTACCGAGCTCTGTGCCCAACAGCGCCGGCTTTGCAATCATGGACATATCCTATGAGGAACGCAGCTTGCGCGTCGTTGATCTACGCAAGCTGCAACTATTACACGACCCGTCCAACAGCTTCGACAGCTGCCTACCGATCTGGAACACCTCTGTCATACTGGGCCGCCCGTTTAGGATCGCCCCCATCAACCTGGGACTCATCTTGTACAACTGCACTGACAAGGCCGCGGCGGCGGCACGCCGGGAAAAAGAACTGGTGCAGGCAAAGACGATGAGGTGCGTGAACACGAGCAACGCGTTTGTTCGCGTGGGAGTGCCATACGACCCCACCGGGAACTACTCCAGCTATGCTTTGGAGGGCTGCGCTCCAATCGTCTTGCCGGTGCTACGCTTGCCGTCCGTGGAGACGAACACGAGCCAGTATGAGCGGCTCATCTTCCTGGAATGGGAACTGCCCCCTCCTCTCCCTTTACCTGCAACTGCACCTAGGAATGAACCACCTCCCCCTCCAGGTAAGTTCACCCGGTCAAATTCATCTTTTAATCATGTTACTATTTACTACTCACTGAGCGAGAATAAGGCTTAAGTTGATCGTGTGGCGGATGTTGGCCGCAACCGGCCAGCGCGGCACTTCCAGTTCAAGATGTTAGGCGATCGACTTGTCCATAGCCTATACTAGCCAAATGGACATGTGCTGACATTCTTGTTTTCAGTTAGATTTTCTCCGGATCACATAGTATTAGCCTTGCGCAGTTACATCTGTCCGGTAAACATGTGGGCTCGTCTCCTTTCTCCCTCTAAGGCATAGTAATTAGCCCTTTCAGTACTTGTAACGCTAGAAAGTCACTAACAAATTGAACTGGGGTACGGTTCAAAGTTCAGAATGAAAGTCTTTTGACAGAACTTCTGCCTAGTCTCACTGAACTATGAACTCCCCAAGTCTGCACCACGCAATATTGGCATCCTGGACTGCTTGCTTGTTCACTGATCCTCTGACAGCCCAGTGGCAAACAGACTTTATGAAATTTGGACTAGCGGGCCCATATTTATTTTTCTGGGGCAATTTCGACCTAATCATGGTGCTTTGCTCGTTAGTAGTTTTTTTAACAATGCTAATTAGTGCTGGAGCCCACCAATGCATTTACATTCAAAATATGACACACTTGGTTTTTGCTTCCGTACACACCATTAAAAATAAACTTCTACATTAAAAATAAACACTGCCATTTTAATGCAAGGAAATACTACCTCCGTTTCAGTTTATAAGTCCTGCACGTATACCTAGGTTGTCAATTTTATCACCCTAATATAAACTATATAACACAAAAATTATATCTTTTGAAAGTAGAAACTCCGAAGTTTATGTTGGTATATTTTTTGTAATATATGACTTGTATTAGGTTGGTCAAATTGACGACCTAGGGGTACGTGCACGCCCTGTAAACTGAGAGAGAGGTAGTATAAATAATTTTTTGTAATACGTCAGGATAAAATGTTCCGGAAGAACTCTATCGCTATGAACCATAATTTCCCGCTTCCCGCACCGGCTGCCCCGCACTGTGGTACAACTTCTCTCTTGTCATAGGACCGGGGCCATTCGTCATCAGCAAAAGCAACAGGGAGGCTGCTCCTCCTCTTCAACTACAACAAGCAGCAGCGGAGGCCGCCAACGCCGGAGGGATTCCACCGAACGTCATACAGCAATGAGTCCTTCTCCCACCTTAGCGAGGAGTACGGCGCCCAGCCTGCAACCTCTCCGTGGATTTTTTTTCTTGAGCGGGTAAAGAGTGTCTTCATTGATATAGATATGGATTTGATATTGTTCAACCCGATCCAAACCCGACCCATTGCCATCCTTACATCTAATAGACAGAAACAAGCAGTATACCCCTTGCTTAAAAAAATGCATGGGGCTGTACTGACACTCTGACAGTGACAACGCTCCGTGCCTCGAGTTACTTGCTCTAAACATAACAAGGCATTTAATGATGTGAATAAGTTTCCCAATAAAACTTTGAAACACCGCACCAAATAAATATGGATCGAGACATTTGGATGTTGACTCTCTCTAGTGGATATGGACAAGTAAATGTGTCCACAGAACGAGTTAAAGTAGTTGCCCAGCACCGCGTATATTATCTTCTCCCTTCAATAGTATCTCTTCAAATCAGACTGTTGGCATGTATCCAACATCACTGTTTTCCCTTTTTTGTCCTTCGTTCCGTGTTTCCCTCCATTTATTTATCTTGGTATCATCCACGCAATTTCTCCCTCTTCATATCCCCTCCTACCATGAATTATGCAGTTCAGGTTTTGTTCATATCTCCTGATCTTGCCCAAAAATTATCCTCCTAGTCATAGACCATTGTCTCACCGAAACCATTGACTGAAATCTCCTTGTGTAATGTTTCCATGTCTCGGGCCATGTTGTTCTTCTTCCTTGTTATCGTCTCCAGGATGCTGGCACCGATGCTCGCGATGGCAGACGATGAGTGCTCGCCCGAGCCATGCGGCAACTTGACCAACTCCTCCCCATTTCGGATCGTCTCAGGTCCTCAGTTTGCAGATCCACTACAGCACCGACGGTGTCCCGTACGTCGGGTACTACGACCGCCGATACAGGCTCCAGATCCTCAAAATCTTCTACGTCAACAACTCCCTGCTTGTCTCTGACGTTGACAAGCTCAGATATCTTGATGGCCGACATTGCTTTTTCTTCGGTTCTGGTACACTAGATCATGCTGGTACAGAGGTCATTTGCAGATTAAATTAACAGAGCATGCATGTTCCCACTATTTTGCGCTATGCACAATGATACCATCCACTGTTTGCAATCTCAATGAAACACAAGTTTTTTTTGGTTGAATCTGTATTGGCTATTAAATCTACACATCCCTATAATTTTTTTTGTCAAACCTGTATTTGAGCGACATGGTAGCTCAATCAAAAGAAACTCACATATGAACTCAATTATATTCTTATTCACTATATTTCAATGTAAATTTGTTGTATATCTGACTTGCAGAATATTTAAGATTAATATATGATGCTTGTCTTTTTCTTTTGGAAAAAACAACCCACTTAGTCCTATTGGACGACACTGCTTTTACTCATAAATGTTATGTTATATTCCAGGTAGTGAGAGGAGAGCGAAGAAGATTATACTAATAGGTATGCTAAATTTGTTGCCATCTTTTCATATGTAATGATTTAAATATTAGCCGATTACTGGTAGCGGTTTTCTATGACAAAATAGGAATTTCAAAATTTATCATGTTTGTGATCACTGAAAATTGAAATAAAAATATGAGTCAAGCAACACTAATCTTGTGCATATTAACATGACTTATCAATTTATGGCAGTTAGTTTTGGCACCATGTACTCTTCTAGAAAGAGAAACGTGAACTACTGATGGTCTTGAAATAATAGGTTTATAAATGCTGGTTTGCAAAAGGAAATAACATCTGCTTCCATCTTAGGTATACCATCAGCAACTGCAACCTTTCTCTTTGCATGTCTTTATGTACTCATATGGCATAGAAACAGGAAAGGACTATGGTTTCTCCTTTGCAAGACTAGCAGTAAAACTGAAAAAAATTACGAGGCCATGATAGTCTCATATGGATCCCTAGCTCCAAAAAGATACATGTACTCAGAGGTAATGAAGATAACGTCTTCTCGCAGCTATCAGCTTGGTAAAGGTGGTTATGGTGTGGTTTTCAAAGGAAAACTACATGATGGTCGTCTGGTTGCAGTGAAATTCTTGCATGACTGCAAAGGAAATGGAGATGAGTTTGTGAATGAAGTTATGAGCATTGGCAGGACCTCTCATGTTAATGTTGTTAGCTTATTTGGGTTTTGTTTGGAGGGATCAAAACGAGCTCTTATATATGAGTACATGCCCAACGGTTCCTTGGATAAGTACATTTACTCTGTGAACCCCAAAGAAATTTTAGGATGGGAGAGGCTCTATGTGATAGCAATCGGGATTGCTCGTGGCCTCGAATACTTGCACCATAGCTGTAATACACGTATCGTCCATTTCGATATCAAGCCCCAGAATATCCTTCTAGACAAGGATTTCAGCCCAAAGATTGCTGATTTTGGTCTAGCTAAGTTGTGTCATACAAAGGAGAGCAAGCTTTCAATGACCGGAGCTAGAGGAACAATTGGATTCATCGCCCCAGAAGTTCACTCCCGATCCTTTGGAGTGGTTTCAACAAAGTCAGATGTTTATAGTTATGGAATGATGCTGCTGGAGATGGTTGGAGGGAGGAGAAATGTTAGATCTATTGTTGCAAAATCCAGTGAAAAGTATTTCCCTGATTGGATTTATGATCACTTTGCGCAAGATGATGGATTGCAAGCATGTGAAGTCACAAATGAAATTGAGGAGATTGCAAGAAAGATGATCTTAATTGGCTTGTGGTGTATACAAGTACTACCTGTGCATCGCCCAAATATAACAAAAGTTCTAGAAATGTTTGAGAGAAGCTTAGATGATCTGGACATGCCGCAGAAGCAAAACTTCTGTGAACTACTGTAAGATATTTCTCCCTTTTTTTTGTCTCTCCTTATTTCATTATTCTGCAATAACCTGACGAATGAGCTATTATGTCATTGCAGTGAAAGTTCAGCTCACAATATGGATATACAAAGTTCAAGTTCTACCAGACCTGAGGAGATCAACCTTGCGAATTGAAAAGCCGTAAGATGGTTGCCAACTCTTTGAGCAGATACGCCTTGTGAATCCAAAAATCCTACATTAATTCCCAACACCGTAATTATGAGAAGGTGGCATGTACTAACACATAATCCATGTATCCATGACCTAGAGTCAAGAGCATCCGCATGCGAGCGTCCTAATTTATGGACCACAGATGGAATAAAATTTGCTCAAGTGAATTTTGTGTTTCAGGTTCAACCTACTAAAAGGCATTGGCTCTTATGCCAAAGGCACACAGCTACCTAACTTCTTGAGTGGAAATTTCCCCCAAAATTCAGTAAATGCGATTTAGGCTCTCAATCATTGTCCTAAAGTATCAGGATCCAGATGCATAAAGTGCATATCCATCTAAACTTTGGGATGATATATGCCAATTCATAGCGAGCAGATTAATTGTGGAAGCAGGTGGCACATAGAGCATACATAATTTATCCTCTTATGCTCTCCTTGGTGATACGTGGTATCCACTCAATGGTGCGTCATTATTCAAAATCATTGTGTGAGTTAGATAGCAATTACTTTATCTGATGGAACATGTAAAGATTGACGCACAATGAATTCCCTCTATGGTTATTGGGAAGAACAGGTATGATGTGATGTGATACCTTTGTGTTCATCATAGATAGCAGCAGCTGGCGAACTTGCGTTGCTGATTCTCATGCACTGGTCAGTTCTGTCAACAAATTAGAATGGAACCGGGCAAAAAGGAAACTTGTCAACAAACAGGGGGACATAGGTTATAGTACTAAATGATGTTTCAACTTCTGAACATCAGTCATGACACTAAAAGTTGTCACCTCTCACAAATTCACATGGGTGGTAACCAAAGCGTTTTTCAGATTGCTATATTTGGTACAAAAAGGGAGCCTGTCATTTTCATATTTAGGGAATAATCAGACTTCATGATTAGCAATTTCGTCCAAAACCATTACCGAAAAAGGCTTTCGCCCCGCTTTATATATAAAGCACCGACCATACAAACACACCGATACAAACACACGCCACCACCGCACACGACACACACCCAAGGCAAAATACAAAGGTGCCGAGCACCGTCACACTACCCCAACGACTACCAAACAACATGAATCGCTTGGAGCCAACGGAGACCTCCATCGCAATCTTCCGAGGAGAGGCGAGGCGGATAACGACGGAGCAGGGACTCCAGGACGGTGCCTCCAGAATGGCGCGACTATGGGTAGCCGCCACCGTCCGATCTCGAAGATCAAGTTTTCACCTGGAGCATGACGAAGGAGTTGGAACACCGCGACGGAGCCTTCATGAAGGATACGGCGTCCACGGACGTCGCCACCGCCGGCCCTTGAGCAAGTGGTGTACCCCGGCGCTCACACCCCTCCAACGCACCCTACCTCCGCCAACCACCCGCAACCAAACCACCCGCGTGGCCATGGCTGCACACCCGCACCTGAGACGCATGCTCCGCCCACGAACATCGCGTCTCCCACCGCCAAGGCCGCCGCCCTGCATCCAGACACCCCCAAGACCAGCCAAAGTCACCGGCTTTGGCCCAAAGGACGCACCTGACCGCCAAACCGCAGCATACGTCCCGCCTCGAACAACGTCGGAGCTACACCAGCCCGCACACAGCCGGGGAAAGGGGGAGGAGGGGGAGCGGACGCATCCAGGACCAGCACACCCCCGTGCCGGTGACGGGTGGCCCGAACTCTCGTTGGCGCGTCCCATCCCTCCAGCCTACCTCCCCACTGGACACCCCCTGTGTCGCCCCACCTCGGCAGCCGGAGCAGCTCCACGCGAGGCCACCAACACACACCCGTCCGCCGGCAAGGAAAACCCAAAGGTCCGCTGCCGACCACCAAGATAGCTCACCGGGGAGCCCATCCGCGCTGCCCGCCGCCGCCCAACCACCGGAGCACCTGGAGCCGGCGAGCCCGCCCACCGACCTGCCGCTGTTGCGACGCTGCAGCCCATGCCGCCCTCGGCCCGCGTCGCCCGGCCCCAGATCCAGCCGCGCCCGTCAGGCCACAGATCTGGCCGCGCCGTCACCGATCTCGGAGAGCCGAGCATGCACCATCACATGGCCGCCCGCCGCGGGGGAGCAGAGGCACCGGAGCTCCGCCTCTGCCCGCTGCACTGCCGTGTCGCCCGGCACAGCTCCACGCTCCGACCCGACGCGCCGGCCCGCGCCAGCACCGCCTGAACAGGAGGACGACGAGGCCCCGCCGCCGCCGGCGACGGCGAGGGAGGAGGAGGGGAGAGGGACGGAGACCGACGGGATTTAGGGAGCGACGCGGGGGGAGGAGTCCAAAACCATTTAGGCTCGACACCTAAAATTCAGGATATCAGACGTGTCCTTGTCAAGTGTATCCAACAAAACATTGCAAGTTCGCAACAGTATTATAGAGATTAAAGTGCCTTCTCCATGAACCTAACTGATTAAATCAGCAGATCCGCAACAGCCAGAAGAAGTCCTAGTAATACTGGGTAAATTAATCGTAGAAGGGGCATGCTTACTTTGGTCTACTAGAGAAGATAGCAACTGTAACTTCCTTCCCGCTGCCTCCAGGCGCGCGAAACGTCGCCGGGCACCAGCTGCGGCGTATTACTCGCTCTCCCTCCGCTACCGAGCCGAGCATCACCGCCGGGGTCCCGCATTCGCTGCCCAAACCGCCGCCACCTCCGAGCGGGTCAGCAGGGGCGGAGGCTAGCGATTGCTCGGCGCAAACCTTGACGGCGGCACTCCATGGGCCACGCTGCGGAAGACTGTCGCAGAGAGTGTAGTGACTCTTCGTTCCAAGGGCCACGACGGCGAACAAGCACGGCGAACGGAACCATACCAGCCGGCGGCGGCGTAACGATGGCTGGTTTGGCTTGAAAAATGAAGATTTATTTAATGATGGGCCTTTTAGCAGGCCCAAACTCTATGTAATTTGTACGCTTATAGCCCAAACTATAGGTATATTGATTTGCCTCAGAGCCCTATTCCTCGTATTGGGCCTTAAGCGCCAAAGTGCAAAAGTCTCGTTCTAATCCTGAACTCAAATGCTCCAGCTATAATAGTAAAATGCGAAAAAATAAAAAAAATACTTCAACCAACTCTAATTTTTTTGACAACAAATATTGCTTAGTTTTATGCATGCGTGCAAAGTTTTGTGATAAAACCAACGCTTCAAGATTCTTTTAAAAAAGTCTTTTAGAGCATCGATTATTTTTTTGCTCAAAACGTTAGCAAAGGGTTTTCTTCACATAAATTTACAGGTATGTAGAACATTGAACAACGTCTCTTGTCAGAAACATCATTTCTTTAATATTTTTGTTATTATTGTTCAATAAGGTGCATTTGTGCTTGAGATTAGAAACTCCATGTCGAAGTGCGAAAGTATCGTGTCGCTAGAAACCGCAGAACGGACTATAGAAATCACCCCAAATCTACTATAATCGAGCCATAACTACTAAACTCGAATTTGGTATAATATTTACACCCTTGGGACTCTGAAACCATATAAACCATACCCTTGAGCAGTTTTGAAAATATTTTGTTGTTTCGACCATATATGGGAAAATTTATGCTTTTCTAATTATATAATCCAGTTGTTTCTGTTGAAAATCATAGCTCCTAGAATTGAAAAACATAGCTATTTTTTCAAAATTTAAAATATCTTGAACTTAAAGGAAAATTCATGAAATTAAAAAACATTGCATGAATTTAAATTTCATAAATTTTATAAGATGTTCATGAATTTTAAAAAAAATCATATATGGTTGCTTATAGAGAAAAGGAAGAAGAAAACAAGTACAAAATGTATGGCCTATAATTTTTAAAAAATCATATATGGTTGCTTATAGAGAAAAGGAAGAAGAAAACAAGTACAAAATGTCGGTGTTGTGGGGGTATACGACAAGGAGGTGAATGTGGATGACTATGCGCGGCTCATTGACGATGATTTCCTCTTGTCATGAGCGGGCGCCTGGTGTAAGCTCACTCATCAAATTGTTTTTCACCCCTCAAAAAGAAAAAAGGAAATTGTTCTTCTTTCCATCAAACTTATTCATAGATTAGAGAACAACAGTAACTGTCTTCAGCCCTGAATTGTACCCCGTAACTAACCATACGTTTACACTTATTTATGGCATAAGAGTAGCTCCAAAAGCTCCATTAAAAAACTTCATGCAAAAATAGTTTAATGGAATAACCATAAGATTTAGAGGAAGTTGTCCGAGAGCTACTTTTGTCAGTTCATCTACATCCTTTTTAATATATTTTAAATTTAAAAAGATAATATCATAGAAGCCGCCACTCAGTGACACGCGTGACAGCCGTCGGCGAGGGACGGTGCTGTGGTTGCTGGCGCGTGGTGATGTGGCGGCGGGCGGCAGCATGGTGGCGTGACGGGGGCTGGCGAGGAATGGTGCGGGCATGCCTATAAACCCATCCAAATGAACGCATACACACATCTCATATCTTTGTGGGCACCCCAAGAGACTGAGTCGGCACATCATATTGAGATTGACAAAATCGTCACAGACGTCTTCATAGTCAACGGAAACGTTTTGTCTCACTGAGTTAAATTGCAAAGGTTGCAAATGGCCAATACTGCCTCCAAGATTGTGCATCCGGTTCACGCGTCAGTGCGTTACCTAGTACGCAACTGATTTTTGTCAAAAAAAAGAAAAACCCAACTAACTGAAAAACGGCCGGCCGACAAGAGTGTGCAGTAGCCGGGAAATGATCGATATGATGAGCCGGGCCTGCATCCGAGCCGGTGCAGTCACATCAGTGGTCGACCGTGACAGGGGAGGATGGAGTCCGCGTTTGTGGACGATGGCTGCCCGGCCGTACGTGGAGCGGTCAAATGTTCCGGCCATAAGTCTCCCTCACTGTCACTGAAATACTGACTCCCCTCGACAGACCAATCAGGATTTTGGAGTCACCGGGAAATTGTGAAGTCGGCGACAATGATACTTTGGCCGTGTACGGCTGACACGGACACTAGCGTCGCAGATTCTGCATGAAACAAAAGCTTCCAACGCCATGATTACCTTGTTGCCCTTTAGGGCATCTTCAACGCAATCAGCAAAAAAAAATTCCGCATCCTTTCGTGGACATAGAGTTCAGCTCACGGACATGAATGTGAAAAATCGCCATCCAACCATAGTCGCATATATTTTAAACCCTTTTCAATAAATTGAATGAAATTCATACGAACATAGCTGGATTTCATATAAATATGACGGTTTCATACAAATTAAACGAAAACGTACATTTAGACATATTTTCACTAAAAAGGCAAAATTATGTGCACGCACGGTCACGCAGAGCTCCACTTCTATGACACGGATACAATACACTAGTCTAGGCCGACCGTGACGGATCCTTTTGTCTCCCACATGTCCGACAGCCCGCTCACTGAATTGCCGGGAGACCCGGAGGTATATGCTTCATCGCAAAGGGTGGCTCGCTTCCCCACCGCTCATCTGAGTGGAACCGCCGGTTGATACTTCAGCCGGAGAGAAGGGGGTTTTCTTTTTTTAGAAAAGGAGGATGACCCCCGGCCTCTGCATCTGGGCGATGCATACGGCCACTTTATTAATTATTCTCACAAGACCTTACAAAGACATACAACAGTAAGACTAAAGCCACCGTCTAAGCAACAACTGTCGCTATACCTATCCAATTGATGAAGGGGCGCAGATAGTCTAGGCCTAATACCAAACAGACATCGCAGGCAAACCTAAACATCTAAGACCTGAGGTCCCAACCAGGACGCCTTGCCGGGTATGGGGCACCTACCAGTCCGGCGCACTCCTCAACCAGGACGCCTGCCGGGTATGAGGCCGCCGCAGCCACCTGCCATCAATCCATCTTCAGAGTTGTATTGTTACATGTACCGTGCCAGGTCTCTCTGCCATCGGCGCCACCACGACGCCCGACAGCGTCGTCCTCCTGCGTGAGTCCATCCTCCCACGGCGAACTCCAAATCTGCACTGCGCCACGCCGTCAAGATCCGTCGCCATCAGTGTGTAGGATGAAGCACCGCTCCACCAACGAATCCGTCCTCTGGTCCCTCGATCACGTGTGTACCTTCAAGAATGACGCCCCCAAGGGAGGAACGACACCAGAGCGCCGTCGTCATTCTATCATCCGATCTGGGGTTTCCCCCGGAGGTAGCAGAGAGTGGCCTTGAACTTCTCCACGGCGATGCCTTCAAGAAGGGAACGACGCAGATAGCGCCGCCAACGCCGGCCTTAGCAGGAGCCGAAGGCAAGTTTTCACCCAGATCAGTTCGAAGGGATCCAACTCTCATGCACGGGCCGCCGGCACCACCAGTACCACCAGGCAGACCCTGGAGTATCGGCAGATCAGCGAGCCGCCGGTACCACAGCATCCAGATCGCCTGCCACGCCGGGCCGCCGCCATCCCCCGCGCCGTCCGGGTCAGAGACGGAGCCGCCGACCGCGCACAGGGACAGCCGCCGCCTGCACACGCCGGAGCGCCGCCTAGAGCCCAGCGCCCGCCACCGCTTGCCGAAGCCAACCGCCGCCCGAGCACTGGCGCCACCGTGGAGCCACCAGATCGGGGAGGAAGACGCACGCCGACCACCCTCGCGGACCCCGCCGCACGCCCGAGCGCCGGCGCCACCGCGGAGCCATGATGTCTACACACGCTTATACTCTTGTAGACTATGTTGGGCCTCCAAGCGCAGAGGTTTGTAGGACAGCAGCAATTTCCCTCAAGTGGATGACCTAAGGTTTATCGAACTCAGGGAAGTAGAGGTTGAAGATGGTCTCTCTCAAGCAACCCTGCAACTAAGATACAAGAAGTCTCTTGTGTCCCCAACACACCTAATACACTTGTTAGACGTATAGGTGCACTAGTTCGGTGAAGAGATGTTAAATGGCAAGTGATATGGATGGCAAAACAAAGTAATATAAATCTGTAATAAAAAGTGCAGCAAGCAAACAAGTGGTAAACGTGAGCACAAATGGTATTGCAATGGTGGAAACAAGGCCTAGGGTTCATACTTTCACTAGTGACAACTCCCAACAACATTAACATAATCGAATCACATGATATTTCCCATAAAACATGCAAAGGGGACGAACCCGGAGGTCATTCCTTCGTGGTCAAGAGAGGACGAGAATTATGTAGGGCTATAAAAGCACACCTCAAAGTTCGTAGTTCTCAATCTAAGGATTTCCCAATGTCACCGCGGCCATCCAAAGAGAGTCCCACAATCACCGCAACATATCTAAAGGATAGTCAAAGACAAGCACCAAGAGACTCTCAATCTTCAATCAACACACAAGAGAGGAAATCACTCATGAAAATATTTTTCTAATCCATGTCCAATAGACCGCTGTCACCTTGGTCTCGGGGATTATAGTAGATAAAGACAAGTGAGTACATGAATCCAATACATAGAGGAAGGGGAAATATCATGGGATCACCCTAGATTAACATAGCCTATGATCACAACGAAGATCACATCATGGGAGAGAGAATTGACCACATAGCTACTGGTAGAAACCTCAGCCCCGAGGAGGAACTACTCCCGCATCATGAAGGGAGGAAGCAACGTCGATGGAGATGAATCCGGGGGCACTTCCCCGTCCCGGCAGGGTGCCGGCACAGGAATTCTGGTCCCCCGAAGCTTGATGGCGATGGCGGCGGAGATCGGAATTGCGTCTGGAGAAAAGGGGTCCGGAATCAGGGTTTCTGCGACGGGTGTTAAATATATGCCAAAGGGGGCATCAGCGGAGGCCTGGGGGGCCCAGGCGCCCCCCCCCCCCCCCCCGGCGCGGCCAGGAGGGGGGCCGCGCCACCAGGGCGCCTGGAGCCCTGGTGGCCCCCCTCCGGCCCTACTTCGGCCGTGTGGAAGCTTCCGGAACGCTGATTTTTTATATAATTTTTCCGGAATTTTTCTGGCAGTTTACGTGATGGAAAAACCTGAAATACAAAAACAGCAGAAAACAGAAACTGGCACTGGGGTGCACTGAGTTAATAGGTTAGTCCAAATATGATCAAAAGTGTATGGAAGTGTATAAATATCATAGCAATATCACACACAAGAGGCATGGAGCAAGTAGAAATTATAGATATGTTTTAGACGTATCAACATCCCCAAGCTTAATTCCTGCTCGTCCTCGAGTAGGTAAATGATAACAAGAATAATTTCTGTGGTGACATGCTATTAACTATATAAGGACTTTTTATAGTCATATGACAAAAGCTTACTGAGACAATGAATCTGTAGTAATTAAGTCGCCTCGTGAGAAAATCACAAAGAACTGAAAGTTTTACAACATGATACTGAAACATCAAATAGATTTGTAATGAGCATGGTGTGCAAATATAATAAAGTGATATCTCGCTTGCCCCCTTTAGTGAAGCAAAACATAAATGCAGGGGCACCTCCAAGGTTCAAGTGACGACTAGATACAATGATTTCAGAATAAACGATAGCACAATCATGCAAAAGACAATGCTACTTTGGGGCAATGCACATTACACTCAGAATGACAATCATGCTCTCAGTAGTTGGTGCTTTAAAGAAGGTGGAGACTCTCGAACCGTGGCTTTTGTTGGCAAGGTTGAAAACCCGTGGTCGGAAACAAAGACAAAGCATGTACCAGAGCTCTTGGTTTTAAAAACAAAAGTAAATTTTTTTTGAGAGGTGCATATTTCGTCAACGAATGCTAGCAGATAACTCAATCACTTCTTGAGCTGGACAAGTTTCGAGGAACGGCTCCCGCATGAGGACGATCATATCCTCTTAATCTCCTTTGTTTGTCACTGCCAAAGTTTTCTGATTTCTCATGAACAAAGCGTGAAGGAGGGTTTGTTTGTTGTATTATCTTTTATGAGCCGGGCGCACTCTATGCCAGTTCCTTCTCGTATTATGGGTTTGCACATTAGACATGCAATCCCGGGGTGAAACTTGTCCAACTTAAAAAGATCATGAATTAACTACTACTTCCTCATGAGCTAAAACAGAGGCACAAAATAGAAATATTTTTTTTTGAATAATTTCGAGATGGTACATGCAAGTCTCCGTTAGGAATGGCAGGTAAATAACATGTATAGGAAGGTATGGTGGACTCATATGGCATAACTGGTTTAAAGGATTTTGGATGCACAAGCAGTCAGTCCGCTTAGTACAGGCGAAGGTTAGCAAAAGACTGGGAGCGACCAACTAAAAGAGCAATGACGGTCATAATCATGCAGAGCGACAAAGCAACATTGAATTAGGCATGGAAGTTATATCGCTACTCAGAAACAAAAGATCATCAAGGCTTGACAGACTTTCTTTACAGTCTTAAATATGTATGAGCATACGCCAAGTCAATCAAAATAAATTCTTGAAGGAAGATATCACTAAACCATACCACATCATAGGCAAACAAATCATGTTGGTACTCCAATAACACATTGGGACCCCCCCCCCCCAGCTATTTGAGACTAACCATAAGAAAACATGAACTACTAGGCACCATTATGCACGTAGCATTTTTATCATAGACATATCAACCAATGCAACATAAGCAAACTCTCTTAATAAGATAAGCATGATAACTAAAGAGAGTTCAAGCAACCAACTAAACAAAAGCTCTTTAAAAAGATAAGCATGAAAAGTAAGAGCTAAGCATGATAGTAGCTATTGAAAGACAAAGAACACACACAGCAAAGATAGACATGAAAATTCTATGTTATGTTCTAGGTAGAAGTGGAGCGTGTTTCTCTCCCACATAAAGAAAGCTGGGTTCCAACTCGTTATGAACAGCAAGCAAAGCTAAAGAAAACTAAAAAGGAAACTAAAAGCAAGACGCTCCAAGCATAGCACATAACACATGAGTGATAAAAATATAGTGGAACGAAAGACGAACTGATAATTATTGATGGAGAAGGGGATGCACGGGGGCATCCCCAAGCTTAGACGCTTGAGTATTCTTGAATATTTCTTTGGGGTGCACGGGGGCATCCCCAAGCTTGAGCGTTTGACACTCCTGAATCTTTTTATCATCTTCCCTCGCACACTTGAAAACTCCCTTCATACATAACTCATCATAATCTGATTAGCGAGGTTAGTACCCTTAATAAAATAGTTGTTCCTTGCTAGAAATAAGGATATTCTTGAAGGTCTACTGTTTCTCAAGATCCCCAAAAGGTTTTTGCAAAGAAAAAGCAAGTTCAAGGTTTGCAAAATGAAGGAAAGGCAAAACAGGACAGAATCTGTGAAAAACAGACCAGCAGGTAGTAAATGATTTTTTCGGGGCACTTCTGCAACTCACATCAAAAAACTCAGAACAGACGCACGAAAGATAATTGTATAGAGCACGCTGTCGAAACAATTCAGACCAAAAAGATGATCTGGTGATTTTATACGAATTTTTCTGTCCAAGGACAGAATCTGTTTCCTGGACAGCACGTCACCACTTTTGAACTTTCTTGCAATCAGAGGCTACACTTGGCACAAAGCTGAAAAATAAAGATACAATGATGTTGCTACAGTAGTAAAAAACATCAAGACCACTAAAAACTGAAAGAACAAACTGAAAGCAAGGATAACAAGGGTTGTCTCCCTAGAGCTCTTTCTTTATAGCCATAAAGATAGGCTTAAGACTTTAATGATGCTCTCGTAGGAATAAGAGTTGAAGAACAAAAGAGAGCATCAAGAAGCAAATACCAAACACATTTAAGCCTAACATGCTTCCTATGCATAGGAATATTGCAATAGAATAATTCATTGAAGCACAAAGCAATAAGCATAGGAAGACAAAACAATTGCAGCTTCAAAACCTTCAACATAAAGAGAGGGAACTTAATATTATTGAAATATCTATAAGCATATGTTCCCCTCTCATAATAATTTTCAGTGGGATCACGAATAAACTCAACAATATAAGCATCACATAAAGCATTGTTACCATGATCCACATGCAAAAAGGTACTCTTACTCTCCACATAAGCATCTTTGGGGAGCCCATGGTTAGGACTTTTTAGCATTAACGTTTTCAGTCTCCCCCAAGCTTGAGGAATGCTTTCTCCGTCACGAGACCTAAAGTTATAGATATAGTTCCTGTCTCGATGAATTTCATGAAGAGGATAAAACTTAGTATAAAAGAGAGACATAAGCTCTTGCCAATCAAGCAAGTGCGAGTTATCGAGAAGCTTATACCAATCTGAAGCTTTATCTATAAGTGATACGGCGAACAATTTACTCATGACAAACTCCCTTGATACACCTGCAAGCTTAAATAATGAACATAATTGTGACAGATATAGCAAGTGTTCACGGGGATGTCTGTCTCCTGCATAACGATTAGCCAAAACATAATCGATAATACCAGCTGGTATTTTATAGGGCACAATTTCAGTAGGGGGAGGAGCAACCACCACAGGTGTGGGGCGTCTTCCCGCAAGCAACGATCCAATAGCAAGGTTGTCCATAAGCATAACTAGTGAAATAAAAACAAGAAACAAAAAGATTTAATTGCAAGATCTAAATATATACCTTCAAGCACTCGATTCCCCGGCAACGGCGCCAGAAATAGCTTGATGTCTACACACGCTTCTACTCTTGTAGACTATGTTGGGCCTCCAAGCGCAGAGGTTTGTAGGACAGCAACAATTTCCCTCAAGTGGATGACCTAAGGTTTATCGAACTCGGGGAAGTAGAGGTTGAAGATGGTCTCTCTCAAGCAACCCTGCAACTAAGATACAAGAAGTCTCTTGTGTCCCCAACACACCTAATACACTTGTTAGACGTATAGGTGCACTAGTTCGGCGAAGAGATGTTAAATGGCAAGTGATATGGATGGCAAAACAAAGTAATATAAATCTGTAATAAAAAGTGCAGCAAGCAAACAAGTGGTAAACGTGAGCACAAATGGTATTGCAATGGTGGAAACAAGGCCTAGGGTTCATACTTTCACTAGTGACAACTCCCAACAACATTAACATAATCGAATCACATGATATTTCCCATAAAACATGCAAAGGAGACGCACCCGGAGGTCATTCCTTCGTGGTCAAGAGAGGATGAGAATTATGTAGTGCTACAAAAGCACACCTCGAAGTTCGTAGTTCTCAATCTAAGGATTTCCCAATGTCACCGCGGCCATCCAAAGAGAGTCCCACAATCACCACAACATATCTAAAGGATAGTCCAAGACAAGCACCAAGAGACTCTCAATCTTCAATCAACACACAAGAGAGGAAATCACTCATGAAAATATTTTTCTAATCCATGTCCAATAGACCGCTGTCACCTTGGTCTCGGGGATTATACTAGATAAAGACAAGTGAGTACATCAATCCAATACATAGAGGAAGGGGAAATATCATGGGATCACCCTAGATTAACATAGCCTATGATCACAACGAAGATCACACTACAAGAATCCTGTTAATACATGACAGTTTCAGTCCGTCACAGACCTATGTAAAATTGTCATGCAAAGATATGTGTGACGGATTTAAAATCCGTCATGTATATCGCGTCATAATTTGACCACCGTACACTCCATGACGGATCATCGAAAACCGTCACCGACCATGACGGATCTTGACTGTCATGACTATGGTGCTCATAACGGCGTTAACTTATATGCCACATCACCATCTGACATGGATCTGACATGGCAGCCTATGTAGTAATCAGCCCATCTAGTCAAACAGGTCTCTGAGTGAAATAGTTGCTCAATCAAAAGAAAGTAGCATATGTAGTCCATGTTCTATTGTTCGTCACTATTATGCAATGTATTCTTTTTGTATATTACACCTACGGAATATTGAAGGTTTATATATGATGCTTGTCTCTTTCCTTTGAAAAAACAACCGACGTAATACTATTGGACGGCATTGATTTTACTCAGAAAACTTTATGTTATATTCCAGCTATCATGAAGACCGGCACGAAGATTGTACTAATAGGTATGCTAGAATATTTCTCATCTTTTCAGATGTAACGATTTAAATATCAGTAATTCATTAACAGTGATTTTCTGTATGAAATGGTAACTTTAGAATTTATTATGTCTGTAACAATTGAAAATTGATCTATAATTAAAATCTGCAACAAACTCTCAGTTTGTTCATAATACAAGACCGTTCAATTTATCGTATTTACTTATTGCTTGTTTTTGCCACCATGTAAAGGAAAAAACTATTAAAGGCCTTGGAAATCATAATGACTGTTATATAACTTGTATTTGAAGGAAGTAACATCTGCTTGCATCTCAGTTTTGGCAGTAACAGCTGCAACCTTGCTCTGTCTCTGTTTTTATCTGCTGAGGCATATAAAGATAAGACTATGGATTCCCCATAGCCAGAAGACTAGCAGCAATACTGAAAAGAATTATGAGTCCATGATAGCAGCATATGGATCCCTAGCTCCTAAAAGATACATGTACTCAGATGTAATGAAAATAACGTATTCTTGCAAGAAACAACTTGGAAAAGATGGTTATGGTGTGGTTTTCAAAGGAAGGCTACATGATGGTCGTTTGGTTGCTGTGAAATTCTTGCATGATTGCAAAGGAAATGGAGACGAGTTTGTGAATGAGGTTCTGAGCATTGGAAGGACCTCTCATGTTAATGTTGTTAGCTTATTTGGGTTTTGTTTGGAGGGATCAAGGCGAGCTCTTATATATGAGTATATGCCGAATGGTTCCTTGGATAGGTACATTTACTCACAGAACCCCAAAGAAATTTTAGGATGGGAGAGGCTCTATGCGATAGCAATCGGGATTGCTCGTGGCCTTGAGTACTTACACCATAGATGTAATACTCGTATTGTCCATTTCGATATCAAGCCTCAAAATATCCTTCTAGACAAGGATTTTTGCCCAAAGATTGCTGATTTTGGTCTAGCTAAATTATGTCATACAAAGGAGAGTAAGCTTTCAATGACCGGTACTAGAGGAACAATTGGGTTCATCGCTCCGGAAGTCCACTCTCGAACATTTGGAGTGGTTTCAACAAAATCAGACGTTTATAGTTATGGAATGATGTTGTTGGAGATGGTTGGAGGTAGGAGAAATGTCAAATCAATTGTAAACAAATCTAGTGAAAAGTATTTTCCAATTGGATTTACGACCACTTTGCCCAAGATGAAGGATTGAAAGCATGTGAAGTTACAAGCGAAGTTGAGGAAATTGCGAGAAAGATGACCTTAATTGGCTTGTGGTGCATACAAGTATTACCTATATATCGCCCTACAATAACAAAAGTTCTAGAAATGTTTGAGAAAAGCTTGGATGCTTTGGACATGCCACCAAAGCAGAGCTTCTGTGAACTACTGTAAGATGTTTCTCCCATACTTTTTTCCTTTGTTTTCCTGTGCCATTATAATTATGCAATAACTTGACCTACATGGTTATCTATCTTTCCAGTGGGAGTCCAACTAATAATATGGAAGTACAAAGTGCATGGTCTGAGACTGAGGAGGTAAGGCTTGCGAATTCCAAAATCCTATAACGAGCTTGTGACTTCATCACTAGCAAAAAGAAATTGCTAAAGTTTTGTGCAGATAAGAATTGTTTTGATAGAGGGTTCCTACTCTTACTCGAGTCAGTTTAATACGAGACATCTTTCTTGCCCCCTACAGATTGAAACATTGGAAATACGCCATGTCAAGGATATGCCCCCCACAAGGGATATTGCCTAGGAGGTACCGAGCGTCATGGAGGGGCACATGATGAGGGTAAGCCCCGCGAAGAGGGTATGTTACTGTCTTGGCTATGGATTATTGCACTCGTGAAGCACCACCAACAAAGATTACTTGCCAGAGGATATTGTGTCAAGATAATCCTCTGTGAGTAACTCTAAGACCACAATGGCCCGCATAATCCAACCGCTCCATCTTCTCGATTTATCCAGTGGGTGCCCCCAAGTTTACAGTCTAGTCACGATTGTAAACACACGTTGTGAATCCACAAGTGGCACAGTGATTTCCAATTCTTTACCTGTACTATAATACATCGGGAAATTAAACCAGCGCAGCAGAATTCTACATTGTATCACAAAATATATTTGCATGACCTAGACTTGAGGGCATCCGCATGAAAAACAGAATATGAGTTTTGTGTTCCTAAGTTCCAGCCACTAATGGCAGACAAGCTACCAAGACCTCAGGACTTGAAATTTTCTCGAGATCGCAATAAACACAATTTTGGCCTTAGTTGTGGCCCCCTAATATTTCATATCTGAATAGTGTATATTGTTGGAAATATGTCCTAGAGGCAATAATAGTTGTATTATTATATTTCCAAATTCATAATTATAGTGTTTATATTATACGCTATATAACTGATATGATCCTGGATAATGTGATTAAGTGGAAAACTCATATGCACGTGCGGAATGATAAACGGTTAAATAAAAGGTTCCTAGTCTTGCCTCTATAGGACTAGCTCAAGTGTTGTTGGTGATCATGTTTACCGGATCTTAGGATATCATTAAGTGTAACGATAGTTGTAAAACAACATTGAGATTATGACGTCGGAAGAACGATCATACTGATTCGACCCAAACTTGTCTGTTATGAATTGAGTTAATATCGTCTGTAACCAATTGTAATAACACAGAGTGTTAACGTGTGATTTTGCTCCTTAGACCACGAGAGTATTGTAGTCACTTTTACCGTACAGTGGGCTTTGGGGTTGCTTAAACGTAACATGTAACACGGTGATCATAACAGCAATTTACATGTTCATTAGAAAGTTTGACAAGGGACTAGATAGCTCGAGAGTGGGATTTGCTCCTCCGAGGATGGAGAGATGTTCTTAGAACCCTCTTGGTGTGATGGCATCCATCATCGTCTGGCCAGACACAGGTGACTACGTCACGGGAATACAAGAATATAATAACGAGAAAGAAGAACAAAACCCGTAACAAGGATAACGGGATAATGAGCATAGTGATGACTCAGTAGGATACCGATGCGTCCCGGGTTTTGTGAAGTATCGCGAAGAAAAGGGAACATCACATGGTAACCATAGGTTCGCAAAAATCATTCATGTTCTCATAGGGATCGATATGGACGTCCATGGTCCAGCTGTTGGTCATTGAATGAAGTGTTTTGTTCATGTCTATGAATTACTGAACCTACGGGGTCACAAGCTTATAGAAATCACAATATGCTAAGTGTTAGTAGGATGGGAGTGATCAGAATATATTTGTGGAATTATTTCATCAATATTCAAAATAGTTCTGGGAGGATCCGGAAGCGTTTCGGGGTCACTCGAAGGGTTTAAGAGAGTATCAGGTAATATCGGGTATGACTATATATATATATATATATATATATATATATATATATATATATATATATATATATGGAAAATATTTCAAAGGATGTTAAACTATATATATAATGGTCTAAAAGTATTTAAAATAATTTTATATTTAATTCAATATTAGTGGGCCTATAAAGGCCAAGTGGAGGAAGGCAACTTGGGTCACAAAAGCCGAAGTGGGGAGGCCGAATTGGGGAAGGGGGAGGACTCCCCTTCCTTCTTTGGCCGGCGCAAGGGGAGGGGAGTCCTTCTCCTCCTCTTGGCAGCCCTCCCTCTCCTCCAACCAATATATACTTGAGGATTTCTGCTCTTTTGAACACACAAGTTCTGAAGCCTCCTCTAGTTCTTCTCGTTCTAATTTTAGTTGGTCCTAGTTGACTAATTAGAGCTACACTAATCCTTTAATCCTCATAATTAGATGCTTCATGTGGTTGTAATCTCCTCCCTCTAATTCTTCAGCGATGATTAGCTCTGGACGACGAAGCGCTGCCGGATCGTGAAGGCTGCATGCTTGCAACCAAGTAGAGAGGTTGTGCTTTTAGGGTGTGTTTGGTTCAGGAACGAAGTGTAATGGAATGTTATGGTTTCATTCCAATGTAATGGGTCCATTCCTTCCTTGTGTCTGGTACGGGTAATTTGAAGGAACGGAACGATTACATTTTGATGTTTGGTTTGATGGTTTGATGAATGGAATGGAATGGATTTGTAAGTGATCATCCGTCCATCTATGCTGATAAACATTTTTACTTGCTAAATCGGTGCCAAAGTTTGACATAAAATAAAGCCACTGGACATTTAACTTTTCTTTTCTGGACGAGCAATTCCTGCACTTGCAGTCTGCCTCGCTGAACTGAACCGGTGCAACTAAGATTCAGAGCGACGGAGACTCAAACCAGCAACCAGTATCAGGATCATCAAAGGCAAGAAATGAAACGCATCTCCCAACAATGAATCGAATCCAACCATCCATGCAACGAACAGGGGTGTGAGATACACGAATCGGACTCAACCACAAGATAACAAGCAGCTACAAGAGAAGAAAAACGACAGCTGAGCGTGGCGGCCGGCTAGATACGCGCCTTGGCCTTGCGTCCCCACGCGCGACAGTGGCCGGCTGCTCCGTCAAGCCCGGAGCACGGCGCTTCCCGACATGTGCCGCCGCTGTTGCCCTGCTGCAAGATCGACACGCACCCGCTTGCCTGCCGCACGTGGTTCGGAGGAGAGGGAGGCTGTGCTTGAGAGGAGGATGAGACGAGGGAGCCGGTGTTGCAGACCGGAGGAGAGCCGGCGGCGCAAATCATGGGAGGGGAGAGGAGCCGCATGACAAAGGATAGGGCTGCGGGAGTGCGAGGAGAAGGGTGGTTCTGCATGGTCCGCTCAATTTGGAGGTCTCACCCCGTTCCGGATCTGACCCGAATATTCGGTCTGCGGGAACGAGGGGGTGACAGTTCAACCTGGTAACTGAACGCGAGAACATGCCTAGGAATGGGTTGGACCCGTGACGTTCCGGCCCATGACCGTAACCAAACACACCCTTAGACTTCGGTAGTGGTAAGCTCACTCACCCGGCCTAGTCAGTCATGAAATACTTCTTAATTGGCAGCAAATAGGCGCTGGGCAGTACATAAATGCCCACGATTGGACGCTTCGACGCGACAATTTTGACCACTTAGATGATCAAAATCGTCTGTCATAGGTGTATAATACCGAGTTTCAAACAAGCTGGAGCATAGCTGAAGATTTGATTAGGAATGACAATTACAAATTAAATGACTAGTGACATATGGATTCCTCTAACGAAAAGATGAGAGATGTGAGCCCTGTCACCGTGTGTCATTGCGAGTGGCAATATGGCACCGTATGTGTACCATCCTGGATTGGGCAGGCACTGGCATTGAGGACTGCTCCACCTGCGTCTCTAGCAGCGGCCAGTGCCGGTACAGTAACCAGACCTCGGAGTTGACGTGCCTCTGCCCCGATGGCATGCTGCGGTCACATATGCCGGTAAGCCTCCAATTTAATCCTCCAATTTAATTTCCATTAATAGATTCCTGGCCATCGAAATATAATGAAAAAGTGATAGTTATCTTCAACGATCAATAGTACAGCTGGTTAAGCTTTAGCGCATAGCGTCTAAGCCCCTGTGGCTGAGAAACTCTTATACCTCATTTTCGTTCGGCAGGACAATTTACTCTTTTGAAAACTCCATCTGCTGCTGAATAATCAACCTGCTGATTTACACACAAAAATTGCTCACTTAGATGATCAAAATCGCCTGACGCTCAATTCCCCAGTTTCAACCAAGCTGGTGTATCACTTGAAAACATGGTTCGAAATTATATACATTTAAAATGATAAGTGATGAATGGATTCACTTGGCTGGATGCATTGTTCCGATGCAGAGGCTGGGGACAATTTAAACCGGAAAAGTTGATTCTCACTTAGACTTTTCTCAGAGTCTTGCTTACCTGCGGTGGTGAATGAAGTGAAGAGAATTCTGGAAATTGAACAAGAGGTTTTTGAGCCTAAATACCTTGGCCTGCCGGTGCCTGAAGGTAGAATGAACAAAGGGAAATTTGAAACAGTACAAGACAGATTAAGGAAGAGATTGATTGACTGGAGCGAACAGTATATGTCATCTGGTAATAAGGAAATCCTGATAAAATCGCCCAGGCGATCCCAGCTTATGTCATGAGTGTCTTTAAACTGCCAGCTTCAGTGTGTGACGAGTTGACCAAACTTATGCGTCAGTACTGGTGGGGTGTGGAGAAAGGGAAAAACAAGATGGCGTGGCTCAGCTGGGATAAAATGAGGTTACCAAAATCGATGGGTGGTATGGGTTTCAGAGATATGAGAGTGTTTAATCAGGCGCTTCTTGCGAAGCAAGCCTGGCGTCTCATTGATACTTCGGAAAGTCTATGTGCCAGACTATTGAAGGCCAAGTACTATCCTTTAGGCAGCCTTTTGGACACGGTCTTCCCTAACCAGGGATCGGCGGTCTGGAAGGGTATTCTACATGGACTTGAGTTACTGAAGACAGGAGTTATTTGGCGAGTGGGCAATAGTTCAAGTATAAGAACATGGAGGGATCCATGGATACCGAGAGCATCTTCATTCAGACCTATAACTCCTAAACGCACGTCCCGCCTAAATCGAGTCTCTGATTTTTTAGACGAGAATGGTGCATGGAGGAGGGATAGGTTGTCACAACATTTTTGGCAAATGGATATTGATCATATCCTGAAGATACGTACGTCGCCGAGGCAGCGAAGCGACTTTATCTCATGGTTCCCGGAGAAGAATGGTAGATTTTCAGTAAAGAGTGCATATAAGCTGGCTGCAAGTGCTCATGTTGCTGCATACGCAGGGGGGTCATCTTCAGCCGCTCCAAACGGTACGAGATCAATCTGGAATTGCGTTTGCAAATCATTGGTTCCACAAAAAATGAAGATAGCGGCTTGGAAAGTGGTGGTCGGGGCTTTGCCGACGGCAGCATGCAAGAAATACAGACATGTTTCTAAGAGGTCTACTTGCCCGTTATGTGGTATGGAGGAAGAGAACGAGTTTCATGCCTTGATCACATGCGATCATGCACGTTCCCTGTGGACACACATGCGGGATAGATGGCCTCTCCCTTCGGATGTTGTTCTGGTCAATACTGGCAAGGAGTGGCTCCTGACTCTGCTCATGCAGTGTTCGGACCAAGTTCGTGGTATGGTGATCATGTTGCTCTGGAGGATATGGCAGCTGCAGAATGATTGCGCCCATGGTAAGGAGGTGCCAGCGACGGCAGCAACAGTGGAATATCTGGATAGTTACTACAACTCTATTCGCCTCGCCAGTCACTTCTCCACGGAGGAGATAATCAAAGGTAAAATGCCTGTCTCGGAGCAAAAGATTGAAACTCAACTCAAACAGCCAGCGTCACCATGGCCGGCTCCTGAGACGGGGACCGTCGCGATCTCTGTTGATGGGTCTTTCTGCCCGGTAGATGGTTCAGCAGCCACCGGAATCGTACTGAGGGATGGATCAGGTACGGTGTTACTAGCGGCTTATCGTTACATGTTTAATTGTAATGATGCATTGGAGGCTGAGATCCACGCTATTATGCAGGGGATGGCCTTGGCCATTCAACATACATCTCTTCTGGTGGTGGTGCAGTCAGACTCGGCGACTGCAATCTCAACTTTGACAAATGATGATCTATCCAAATCAGCTTATGGACACTTGATACTGGAGATTAAAGAATTGTTGAAGGAAAGGGAGTTTTTTCCTTAGGAATTGAATCGGAGTCAAAATAGTGTTGCAGATCGGTTGGCAAACTATAGCCGCACCGAGAGAACCACGACTGTGTGGGTTCACTCGGTTCCACCATGTATTGAGGACCTTTGGCCTCTCGATTGTAACACTGTGACCTTATAATAAAGCTCCCTTTTACCCCGAAAAAAAAATCGCCTGACGATAAGTCCCCAGTTTACCAGTGTGCTTCGGAGGATAAGATAAGGCTATGTCGAAGATGTGCCACGAAGGAAGTTTACCAGTCTGTGCTTTCTGTTCACGGACCGATTCACGCATGTACTACTACTATGTACAGACACTGTTACCAGTCAAGTACACCAGCTGGCACATCTTGTCAACCATGGTCAACAAGAGCGTGCCACCAACCGGGCATTGATCCACACGATGAGCCTGATCTAGACCGAGGATGGAATTAGCGTGTGTGGACGATGGTTGCCCAGCCACAAAGCACTCAAATGTCCCTGCACACACGACTCGGTCATTGACTCCCCTCTCCTCGCATACATGTGCAGTTCATCGACTTGGTACCAAAAAATTCTCGACCAAAGTCCTCCGCGATGTTCCCATGGCTTGGGCCGCCTTGCCTCTTCCTATCCTTCCTCATCATCTCCACGATTCCGTCACGGTTGCTTGCGGCAACCTGCGAACCCGAGCGATGCGGCAATATCACTATCTCACCGCCGTTCGGTATCGCCTCGATTTCTACGGAGAACACATGCGCCCAGCTTGGGTTCCAGGTCCAGTGCTACAACGGAGCCCCATACCTCGGGTACTACCAGCCTGAGTTCGGGCTCCTGATCCTCGACATCTTCTACAACAACGGCTCCCTGCTAGTCTCCGATGTCCACAAGCTCGGAGACTTCAATCTCTCTGGTGGGAAAGGCTGCCGTGTCCCGACGGCCAACACCACCACCAAAGTCGGGCATCCTTTCTCAGTAAGCCTCCTGAACCAGAACCTCATTTTCTACAACTGCACCAGGGCGCCGGCGGCCCGAGCGGAGCTGCTGGACACGGTGTGCCGGAACAACACATTTGTTCGAGCGGGAGGGCCGTACAACGAGACGGGCGTGATCATGGGCGGATACGCTTTGCCGGGCTGCAACGCCATCTGCATGCCGGTGCTTGGGACGACTGGAATGGTGAATGCCAGCGGCTACAAGGAGCTCATCAGCGATGGCTTCCTCCTGACATGGCAGTTACCTAGTGCCGGTGGTGGTAAGCTCACTCATCCTCGTCCGTCATCAAATACTCTTCTGGCAGCAACTAGGCGCCGGGCATTAGATAAGTGCCCAGGATTGGGCGCTTCGGTGCAACAGTTTTGCATCGACTCCCATATTCCAAACAAGCTGGAGCATAGTTGAAGATTTGATTAGAAATGAAAATACATTTGTTTGATAACTCAGTATTTTCTATGTACTTTGAGAATACTGCAATTTTTTAGAATACCATGGTTTTAATTACAGCAAGCTGTTTGACAGCCACAAAAAACTGCAGTATTAATACTATAGTTTGCCCAAAACCTTGGTATTTTCTCTGTAACTAAAAAAGAACCTCCAACCTCTTTTTTTAAAACTGAGAACACGGAAAGAACGAGCGTGACTCGCTCCCAACCAGCCGCCGCCGATCTGAAGTCATCTCCTCCCAGTCTCCTACATTACCAGATCCTGATCTAGTGAAGGTGTGTTGGGATTTTGTTTCGTTTTGCTATGTACGCTAGAGTTGCCAGGTTGTGATGGACTCGTCAGGTCCTTATTGCACGTGTTGGCGTGTACTTCGACAACCTACTTCATTTTATCAGTGTAACATCGAGCTAGTGTATAGTGCATTCAGTTTGTGAATGGCCCGCGAGGTCTACCTAGCTAGCAATGAGCGTTCTGCAAACTTTAGCCAAACAGGTCCGTAGTTTCCCCAATACTTCAAAATTCTTTGTAATGTTAAAACTGTGGTATCTTGTACCTACAAGTTAAATTATTGCAGTTTTTCAATAATTTAGTTTTTCAATGCTTTGCTATCAAACACAGCCTAAGGTGAGACATGCGAGACCTATCACCGTCTGTCATTGCTAGTGGCAATATGGCACCGTCCGTGCACCGTCCTGGATTGGGCGGGCACTGAGGCATCAGGGACTGCCCCACCTGCGCCTCTAGCATCAGCCATTGCTGGTACAGCAACGCGGCCGTGGAGTTCGCATGCCTCTGCCCTGATGGCATGCTACGGTGTCACATGTGCCGGCAAGCCTCTAAATTAATTTCCAACATCATTCTAAAATTTAAATTCCAGAACATGGAAATAAACTAGTGAAAAATGCGATAGTTATCTTCAGTGATCAATCGTACACTTGGTCAAGCTTTAGTCACGGGGTGATACTGATTTGTCAAGTTGTGATTGGATTAAGGGGGGAGGGACGTGCCCCACCCGGGTGAAAATCAGGGGGGCTGGAGAGATTATTAGGAAAGGGCCTGTAAAACTCCTGTAAGAGGCCCGTACGTTTAGCATTTTTGCACGGGCAGCAGTCACATCGTCTCCCACCCTCTGCGGCAGAGAGACTCTTATACCTCATTTTCGTCCCGCTGGACGATTTACTCTATTGAAAACCCTATCTGGTGCTGAATTATAAACCCGTTGGTTTACGCAAGAATTTAGCTCACTTTTTCGAAAAGGGGCGCTTTATAACTTAAAAGGTTTAAGCGTTACACCATGCCTCTGCATATCTAAGATGCATACAGCCAAACAAAGTTCTTTCACACAAGCGAAAAATAAAAAAGGCGGAATACAAACTCACTTAGATGATCGAAATCGCCCGCCGCTGGTCTCAAGTCCCCACTTTCAACCAAGCGAGCCAAACCAGTGATCCCTCCCCCCCCCCTTCCCCTCTTTGCCCTCCCGCGTCGCCCCCGCGCGGCGACCGAGGGGATCCCTAATCTCGGCGCCGCCGCCTTCCTCCTCACCTCCTCCCACCTCCTCCGCCGCAGCCCCAGGGCTTGGCCGGGCAAAGCCCGACAGGAGCCGCCGGTAGCAGGGACCTCTCGTTCCATCGGTGGCTAGGGCTGACGCGGCGCCCCCCCCCCCCATCCTGGGCGCGACGCGGACTCCGGGCACCTCGCTGGTCGCCGGCGCTCCAGCTAGGTTTCGGGCGGCGTGGATGGTGGTGGGGGGCGTGAGGTCAGTTGTGGCGGCGGGGATGGATCTGCGCGGGTTGCTGCTACTCGCGGTGCGGGCCGAGGATGGCGGGGTGGGTGGAGCGCGCTTGGCCATGGCGGCCCGCTTGGCTGGCAGGCGACGTGGGCCTAGGTTGCCTCGGCCGGCTGCTGCGGCTCCGCCTTGCGGGCGTGGTAGCTACCGCTGGTGGGCCCTGCCCGACTTCGGTGTGTGTGCCTCGGCTGGGTAGGGGGTGGTGCGGGCCTGGTGTGCTATGTCGGTGTGGCAGCAGTTGTTTCGCGGGCGGTGCGGAGCAGCGGTGGCGACCTCCTTCTCATGTATGTGTGCCGGCGGCTGGCTCAGATCTAGGGTTCGTGCCCGGGCGGGCCTGACTAGGGCAGATTGGAGCATTTTCTTCGGGTAGGAGAGGTCGGGCTTGGCCAGGAATGTGCTCGCGGTCTTCCCCGTGGGTATGTTGCTCGGTGGTGGGGGTGGTGGTAGTGTTGTGTCGGTGCGTGGATCGGCGTCGGTGGCCATGGACATGGCGTCGTGTGAGTCGCTTGGCCAAGGGTTTAGAGCTGACTAATCGGCGGCCGTCTGCTTTCTTGGAGTCGTGTCCCTCCCAGTCCACCGGGATTGGATAGTGGCACATGTGTGGGTGCCTCCTACGGTGGACGCGCCTACCCAGACTCTGGGACTGATGCCGGGCAAGGAGTTGATGGACCATCGTCGCTCTTCCTAACATGGTTGAGTACGCCGTGATGTGCGCGGCATATGCTATCTAGCGATAGGGATGCCAGGGCGGCGGTTCCTGATGGCGGTTCGCATGGTTGCTCTCCGGCGGGCATCATTGCGATGGTGGTGGCTCTCCTCCGGGGTTGTGTGGGCAACGAGAGGTGCAGCGGTTGGTAGCTCGGATGTGCCATCTCGCTCAGAGGGGCAGCGTCCCGATCCGGATATGGGACTCTCGCACTTCTGCGTTACACCTGGCGACCTCATGGTGGCACGGGGGTGTTGCCGAGCGAAAGCTCTGTGCCTTGGCGCCGACAACGGCAACGCCCGTGGGTGTCGTGCTCTTCTTGAAGACGTCGTCGTGGTTCTTCTCTCCGTGTCAGGGCTCCTGGTGAAGACCTTTATCGGGTGTGGACTCGGCAACGGCGACGATCTGCGCCGTTGTCCCTCTTGGGGGCGTTGTTGTGGAGCTTAGGTTTGCTAGCTCGTAGCGTGGGGTGTGTCTAGTTCTCCCGGTGCTTTTTGTTGGTAGTGGTAGTGTGCGTTTTGCGTGCGCTGATTATCTCAGGACCGGCTTTGTAAGAGGGTTACCTAGCCATGTTGTATCGTTCGGCCGTGTACTTGTTCGGTTGTTATTTTATTTGTAAAGCGGGGCAAAAGGCTGTTTCGAGAGACTTTCAACCAAGCTGGAGTATAACTTCAAAACATGGTTTGAAATGATATACATTTAAAATGATTAGTGATAAATGGATTCCTCCAAAGAAGAGAGGTGAGAGATGCGAGGCCTGTCACCGTCGGTCAATACTAGTGGCAAAATGGCACGGGACTTCTGATCTGTGCAGTCCACATAAAAATATTTGACCCATCAAGGTTTTTAAGTCATTAGAAAGGAGACAATGATACTTTGACTGTGGCCGGGTGCAGCAGTTGTTCGGCCGTGTGAGACTAGCATCACAGATTCTGCGTGAAACATGGATTCCAACTCCTTGTCTGAAACATGGATTCTCCAAGAGCAAGAAGATGGATACGTTCCACGTCTCTGCAGCTGCCATGTTCTGCAAAGCACACTCAATGCGTCGCACCTCACTGGTCAAGACTTGTCCCTTGGGTTCTGCTGAAGTATTTATTTTGCTTTGAAAAATCATTATCCATGCAATTCTGACTCTAGCTGTCTTCCCCCTCCATCTATTTGTCTTTTGAAAAATTATCGCCCGCACAAGTCGCAATTGATGGCAGGTCTTTCTCCAACCGTTGTGATGTCCACAAGCAGCTTGTTGTTTTTGTTGTTCCAAATTTTGTTGCCTCCAAAATTACATACCTGCTAAGCACATAGAATTAGACAACATGCTGCTAGCTCAAAACCTGAAGTGCGTCTACAGGTCTACTAGACCAGAACGATCAGTGCTTACAAAAATGTATGGGACTGTACGACAATGACAACACTCCGTTCGTTGCCCTAAACATACATAACAATGCATTCTATATATGGTGGGAACTGGGAATACGGTTCGCGATAAAACCGTGACATCTGGATGTGGACCCTCTCTAGTGGGTATGGAGAAGTAAATGCGTCCACAGAACCAGTCAAACTTGTTGGCTAATATTACTTCGTTCTTCCATATTATCTGTCTAGTTTGCGCCATCCTTCCCTGTTACCAAATCAGTCTTCTCAATTCAGACTGCTGACATGTATCCAACCTCACTGCTCTCCATTATCGTGCTTCTCTTCCATTATCGTGCGCAAGCCATGTGCAAGCCGGTGGCGTGTGGGAACTTCACCATCAAGTACCCGTTCTGGCTCGGCGCGCCTGGCCGACCCCCGCCGGAGCCTTCCTGCGGCCACCCGGCCTTCGAGCTCTGGTGTATCAACAGCAACACCACGGCTTGCATCAGCGCCTCCCCCATCCACGTCCACAGCATCGACTATGGCGCCAGCTCCTTCGTCGTGTACCATAACAGGGTTGCCGCAGGCACCGACGGCGTGTGCCTCGCCGATTTCAACGTCTCGTCCACCCTCGCCCTCAGCCCGTTGAGGATCAGCCCAAGCAACCGTGCCTTATGCTTCCTATTCAACTGCAACGGGACGGAGCCACGCGGGCGCGAGTACGCCAACGCCACCGCGGGCTGCGATAGGCCCATCGTCGCCTACCTCGGCAGGAGCTACGACCGGGACACGCCACCGGCGATCCCAACTGGGAAATGCACGTACATGTACCTCCCGGTACTCGGCTCGGAGGCGGCGGTGTCCACGGCGGCCAACTATAGCCGGCTCGTGAAGGCTGGGTTCCTGCTGGACTGGGCGGGCACCGGCGGCATCGGTGACTGCCCAGCCTGCATCGCGAGCGGGGGCCAGTGCCGGTACAGGAACGCGATCGGGGCGCTTGCATGCCTCTGCCCCGACAGTAAGCTGCACGGGCCAACATGTGCCGGTAAGCCTCCAAATTAATTTGCATCATCATTCTACAATTTAAATTCCAGAACATGGAAATAAACTTGCGAAAATGTGATAGTTGTCTTCCATTATCAATCGTACCTGTTCTATAGAACAGTTGATCCACGGGCAGCAGTCACATCGTGTCCCACACCTGTGGCTGAGAGACCCTTATACCTCATTTTCATTCCTCTGGAAAACCCCATCTGCTGCTGAATAATCAACCCATTGATTTATTCAACAATCTTGCTCACTTAGACGATTTAAATCGCCTGCCGATGGCCACAAGCCCTAGATTCAAATAAGTTGGATCATACATCAAAACTTGATTTGAAATAATATACTACCTTTGTCCGGAAATACTTGTCGCCAAAATAGATAAAAATGAATGTATGTAGAACTAAAATACATTTAGATACATCCATTTCTCCGACAAATAATTCCGGACAGAGGAAGTACATTTAAAATGACTAATGAGAGAGGGATTCTTCAAAAAAATAGTGAGAGATGTGAGTCCTGTCACCGTCGGGCGTTGCTAGTGGCCAAATGGCACGTTCCTTCCAATCTGTGCACTCCACACAAAAATATTTGACCAATCAAGGTTTTGAAGTCATCAGAAAGGAGTAAAAGACAATGATACTTTGACCGTGGACGGGTGCAGCAATTGTTAGGCCGTGTGAGACTAGTACCACAGATTCTGCGTGAAACAAGGAATCCAACTCCTTATCTGCACACTTGTGATACTCCGCTACTGCCATGTGCAAGAGCAACAAGATGGATCCGTTCCACGTCTCTTGGAGCTCCCATGTTCTGCTCAGCCGTGCTTCTCCTCACCCTCCTCTCTAGAACAACCACAAGTGCCCAAAACACCAGAACGCCCTCGTTGTCCTCGACGACCTACAAGCTGGTGGCGTGCGGTGGCCTCCTCATCGCATATCCCTTCTCGCTCGGTGCCAGAGTGCGGCTACCGGGCCTTCCAGGTCAGGTGCGACCGCAACGGCACGGCCTCACTCCAGAACTCCACCTGGACGTACTACATCCTAGAGATTTCCTACGGAGTCAGCTCGTTCCGAGTCACCAACTTCAATCTCGCCGACCGCACATGTGACACTGAGGTCCAGGTCACTACCGGAATAACCATATATGCCTACGGAGAAATTTGCCGACGGTTGTACGGACGCCTTCGGCATAGCCCGCTATGCTGACGTCTTTTCTATGCCGACGACTCGGCCTGCATACGCCGACAAGCAAGTTGCCAATGGGTCTATGCCGACGGCAGCCGTCAGCATAGGGCTGTCCCAGCGGGGTTTGGCCGTATGCCGACGGCAGTGGGCCGTCAGCATAGGCCTCTATTCCGGTAGGTAAATGCCTCCTGCGACCTCGGCCTTGCTCCCTTTAGCATCAGCGCCGCCAACCAGCAGCTCTTCTTCCTATCCAACTGCACTGCCCTGCACATGCAGCCGCCTCCACCTACATGGGCGCCTTTGAACTACACCAATAGGTTGCTCAACAACTCATTTGTCTTGCTTGCTGGGGGTTACAAGCCCGACAACAAATGGGCGCCCGTGAGGGGAAACTGCACGGTGTCCATGGTGCCAGTGTTGGGGTACCGGGGAGCAACCGGGGCAAGCTAAAGCGGGGCTGATAAGGGCGGGTTTCATCTTAATTACACGAACAGCGATTGCTCGGCATGTGTCGACGGCGGTGGGCTTTGCCGGATCAACACCACCTACGATACCTTGGAGTGCCAATGCCCCGACGGCGTGTCTGACCAAATTGTCTGCGATAATCAATTCATCTCCCTGACAGAAAAAGTTAATCAGTTCATCTTGTTTTTACCTCGTTTTAAATCACCTCATATATATGCTAGTATTACCTCAAATGCTCAAACGAGTTTTAACTCATATACAACAGCCATGACATGTAGTTCAAACACACGTTTAAAAAACAATCTAATTTAGTACTGCTACATAGACTTATTGGTCAGTTCCATGTGACTCGGTCACTTAAATTCATGAGGAATGGATTAGTGAGAGCAGGGTTCTATATTTCAGCTGAAATATTTTACTGTGTACTCTCTCCGTTCTAAATAAAAGACATTTTAGAGATTTCAATATGAACCACGTACGACGCAAAATGAGTGAATCTACACTCTAAAATATGTTTATATACATCTATATATAGTCCGCATTGAAATCTCTAAAAAGGCTTATATTCAGATATGGAGGGAGTAGAACTTAAGACTAGTGCAAAATTCAATCCCAGAGCATTAATTACCTCTAATGACAGTTCGGTTCCAGGTTCAAACAATTTTGATATTTTTACTTGGAAAGACAATGAATTTTGTACTACAT
This sequence comes from Aegilops umbellulata, assembly GCA_032464435.1. Lineage (NCBI taxonomy): Eukaryota > Viridiplantae > Streptophyta > Magnoliopsida > Poales > Poaceae > Aegilops > Aegilops umbellulata. The sequence goes on along the minus strand of CP136060.1, from coordinate 640,072,742 downwards.
GTATATTTCTAAGTTTAATACTTCCTCCATTCCTTATACAAGGCCACAAACTCAAATTACAGATACCAAGGTAAAATTTAATGACTGCTTTACAAGTCCACTTTTCTTTTCATTAACTAGGATCATTAATACGCCCACAAGGAATTAGAAGGAAGTAGCACAGTGTCATTACGACTACATGCATGCAAGTATTAAAACAATTGATAGTATGAGAAAACATTATTAATTTTTGCCTCGATTACAGTTAGTGGCCTTGTATAGATGCAAATTGTATTTTTGATAGTGCCTTTGTATAAGGGAATGGAGGGAGTATTTTTCTAGCATGATTCAGTCACTTAACCAGTTTAGTCGGTGAGGTTTGTTGAATAATTACTAGTCGTGAAAAACGAAGACTAGAATAATGATTATTTGTCCACAATTCAAATAATATTCAATCAAATTTTGATAGGATTTGTCTTAAAAATCCAAAAATAATTATGGAACTTACGAATATTTGGTCATTTCGGCGAGGAGCAAAATGTTTCTGTATTTGAAATTTTCAACCTTCCTTTCCCAAGTGATTATCTAATTGGCAGATTATATTTCTCACAAAATCTCTCGTGTCCACCAGTTGTGTAGTGAGAGATGCAGAGCCTTCTTCGACGCATGTTACCTGTCCACTAGGGAATTCAGTCTAGTTCAGCATTCAGCCACAGTTGGGATTCTTACCATTTTCTTCCCCTCCAAAATACTTTGAATCTCGTTAGTGTTTAGGGTTTACATGGGCAACAACATGTGCGCGGGCACATCCATATCATGTATTCTTTCTGGCTCTGCGGCACGTACCTGCCCGAGTGTCGCTACCATACCTTCCAGTTCACCCGTGAGTCCGCGACAGCACGGACAAGACCTCCCTCTGGATGATATCCTCATCATCTCCTACCCGGAAAACTCCTGTGTCACCAAACCTCTAGCTCTCTGACAGCGTGTGTGACATCGAGCTCCATGTGGACACCTCCTGTGATCACGGCCTCCGCATCAGCGACGCCAATCAGGAGCACTTGTTCCTCTACAACTGCACCCACAACCATGCACGCGCGGCCGCATCCACTTACATGGGCACCCACGAACCACGCCAGTCGATCCAACATTGGTTGCTCAATAACTCATTTGCGTGGCTTGCTGGGGCATACAAGCCTGACAACATTTGAAGGCAGGTACAGAGAACGGTGTGTTGCCAATGATGCCAGTGCTGGAGTTGTGTCTTTGTCCATCATTTGTGGGCAGGATTCACATATATAATACCGACAGTGATTTTGACCTGTAAAAAAAGATGCACTGGTTTAGTTTTGTAGACTAAGTAGTCTTCGATTTGGGCGCACTAGTTGAGGGGATTACAAGAAAAATGAACACAACATGCGCGTACCTATTAGCTGTAAATGGTTTCCTTTTATCTCCTACTAGTACGGCTGTTATTCTATCCAATTTACTCTGTTTTTAGTTAGGGGGGTATGATTGTTGTTTTGCGGTGTTTTTGTAGCAGCATTTTAAGCTCATATGTGTAACTTGCAGTGTTAATTACGGAGTCTGGAAAAGGTTTGGGTTGAGGTTGTAATACCTAATTGAATCTTTTGGGTCGATCACAAAACTATGTCTTATGAGTTTCATTGAATAGATGAAACCGGGGGTAGAAGCTTCTTAATTCTTAGGAAAAGCATGCGCGTACCTGCTAATTAGTGCCTGACTAGTGTAAACTCAACAGAACGCATACCGCCGGTCCAGTTCTGCAGCCTAACAAAACACTTTTCAGTTTTGCCACACTGAGTTAGTACAACATCGTACTAACTTTGTACTAAATCAACGACACTTATTTTTGGACAAAGGGAGTATGATATTTGCAGGAAAAAAATTAACAAAGCACGCATGTTCCTGCTAATTTCCATGTAGATTGAAATGTACCATCCAATGCAATGTTATTTAAATACATACTTATAAATCAAAGTTTGTGTGATTGCTCATATTGGCTACAAAATCTACACAGGCCTACAACTTTTTATTTGTCAAACCTGTATTTGATAGACATGGCTGTCTATCAAAACGAAGTCAGATATATTGCCCATGTCCTATTTGTTTTCTTCACTATCTTGAAATGTTTTTATCCATATACAATGCTATTCTTTTTCTTTTGTAAAACAACCAATGTAGTACCGTTCGACAAGATTGCTTTTACTCATAAATGTTATATATATATTATGTTCCAGGTAGCAAGGGAACTAGCAAGATGATTACGCTAATAGGTAAGCTCAAACTTTTGGCATTTCCTCATATGTAATGAATTAAATATTAGTAGTCACTAGCAGCGATTTCTATGTTGAAATATTACATTAAAAATCTACCATCTATGTAATCATGGAAAAATTGATTCTGGAATTAAAAATTGAAACAAGCAACTCTCACATGAGAAATTAAAACTATTGATGGTCCTGGAAATCAAATGATTGTATTACAATGCAAGTTCTGGTTTAGAAAAGGAATTAACATCGATCTGCTTCAATCTCAGCTGTGACATCAGCAGCTGGAGCCTTGGTCTTTACGTGTATTTATGTCCTGGTGTGGCGCAAAAAAGGGAAAAGACTATGGTTTCTCCTTTGCAAGAAGACCAGCAGCAAAACTGAAAAAAATTACGAGGCAATGATAGTGTCGTATGGATCCCTAGCTCCAAAAAGATACATGTACTCAGAGGTAGTGAAGATAACGTCTTCTCGCAACAATCAGCTTGGAAAAAGTGGTTATGGTGTGGTCTTCAAAGGAAGAGTACATGATGGTCGCCTGGTTGCTGTGAAATTCTTGCATGACTGCAAAGGAAACGGGGACGAGTTTGTGAATGAGGTTATGAGCATTGGAAGGACCTCGCATGTTAATGTTGTTAGCTTATGTGGGTTTTGTTTGGAGGGATCAAAACGAGCTCTCATATATGAGTACATGCCCAATGGTTCCTTGGATAAGTACATTTACTCAGAGAACCCCAAAGAAATTTTAGGATGGGAGAGACTCTATGCGATAGCACTTGGGATTGCTCGTGGCCTTGAATACTTGCACCATAGTTGTAATACACGTATCGTCCATTTCGATATCAAGCCCCAAAATATCCTTCTAGACAAGGATTTTAGCCCGAAGATTGCTGATTTTGGTCTAGCTAAATTGTGCCATACAAAAGAGAGCAAGCTTTCAATGACTGGTGCTAGGGGGACAATTGGATTCATCGCTCCAGAAGTTCACTCTCGAACCTTTGGAGTGGTTTCAACAAAGTCAGATGTGTATAGTTATGGAATGATGCTTTTGGAGATGGTTGGAGGAAGGAGAAACGTAAAATCAGCTGTTGCAAAATCAAGCGAAAAGTATTTTCCAGACTGGATTTATGATCACTTTGAGCAAGATGATGGATTACAAGCATGTGAAGTCACAAGAGAAACTGAGGAAATCGCAAGGAAAATGACCATAATTGGCTTGTGGTGCGTACAAATACTGCCTGCATATCGCCCTACCATAACCAAAGTTCTAGAAATGTTCGAGAGAAGCTCAGATGACTTGGACATGCCACCGAAGCAAAACTTCTCTGGATTGCTGTAAGATATTTCTCTCATATTTTTGTCCCTTTGTTTTTCTGTGCAATTATGATCATGCAATAACTTGATCTACATGCTTATCTCTCATTCCAGTGAAAGTTCAGCTCACAATATGGATGTGCAAAGTTCAAGTTCTACCAGATCTGAGGAGATCTGCCTTGTGAATTCGAAAATCCTACAACAATCCCCAAGTCCTTGAGAAGATAGGCCTTGTGAATCTAAGAACATACATTCATTTCTAACACTGTGTGAAGGTGGCATGTACTAGAGTACATTCAGAAATTGAACAAGCGCAGCGAAATTCGCCATTGTAGTAGAACATATTAGAACATATTCCATGTATGCATGACCTAGAGTCAAGAGCATCCACATGCCAGCGTCCTATGTTACAGTTCATAGCAAGCAGATTAATCGTGGAAGCGGAAGGTGCATACTTACTTGGTCATCTCCTGGACGCGCGCACAACCTCGCCGGCGAACACCGCCCAACTCCACGCACGTATTCCTCTCCCTCCTCTGGCGAGCCGAGGGTTTGCGCCGCTTCTCAGACAACATCGCTTCCAAGGCCCCTGGTTTGTAGCCGCCGCCAATGCCGAGCGGGTCTGTAGCGGTTGGTTGCCGACTTCACCGGTGGCGGCGGCGATCCACGTGCCAGGAGACGCCGCAGCCCATGGATATAGAGCTACAGTGGATCTATACCGAGATGGAACCAGCATGTGGTTTCTCAGATTTCGAGGTCACTTGCTATAACAACACTCCAGTTCTACGAAGCTTTATGACCTCTGGCTACGGCTTTGCAATGATGAGTATAAATTACGAGCAACGCAGCATGCATGTCGTTGATGTGGGCAAGCTGGAATTGTTGTCCAACAACTGCCTACCGATCTGGAACACATCCGCCAAACTCGGCGTCCATTTCAGGATCGCCTCCGACAACCTGAACCTCATCTTGTGCAGACGAGGATGAGGTGCGGGAACATAAGCGAGGTGTTTGTTCGTGCAGGTGGCCATTACAACGAGATGAGCAGCTACGACAGCTACGAGGGTAGTGACGCGCGCTGTCGTGATGCCTGTGCTGGGCTCGTCAGGCGAGGCAAACGCGGGCAACTACGAGCAGCTCATCAACAATGGATTCCTCCTGACATGGAAGCGCCCTCTTTCTACACCTGCACGTGCAAGTAAGTTCACCCGTCAAATTACCTTTTAATTAAGTTTGTAGCTAATCTAGGACGAGTAGTGCCTAGTTTGCTTGCATTTCTGTAATTGAACCAAGCAATCAAACATGTTACTCAATTATCATGGTTGAGCTTTTCTACGGTACCTTGGTGCTCCAAAAACATATAGGAGTACGAAATGGGTCTGACCATCTGTAAACGAGGGCAACTTAGTCATTTCCGGATCATACGGCCCTGGCCGCCAGCCCTACCATGGCGACTGTACGTCCCCCCGCCCTCGCCATGGCCGGTGTGGCATCTCCTATCACGTCGTTGCCCACCAACACGATTGCTTCTTGTCTTGCTGACGTTTTCCATAGCACATAGCATGCGACCGCATGCTTGTGATCTAAGGTACCAATGACCCTTGGCTCTGTTCACCCCTCCGCTTGCCCCTGCACCGAAGGACGCCTCCTCCACTATGGACGTCTTGTCACCGTCGTCGATCCGCATAGATCTCGGGCTCTCGGCCATGCATGACCCACCCATCCAAGCGCGCGTGCACGGCTTGCATCTAGTTGATTTCCTGCGGTGCCGAATCCGACTTCCAGCCGGGGCCAACAAGAATAGTTTTTGAATTCGCCAAATTAATATTATCAATTTTTTTCTTGTAAAAAGAATGATACCGAGGTTTGTTTGACATTTTTGCCCCTGTGACCAAGGTACTCCGTGACCTTTTGAGTTGGTACTGCCACAAACTAATTCTGGAGTGCCAGATGATAAGTGCCAAACTGAACCGCCCGTTCAGGATCGCCCCCGTCAACCGGAACCTCATCCTGTACAACTGCACAGAGAAGGACGGAGCCGCTGCCGCGGCACGTCAGGACAAAGAGCTAGCGCAAACGACAGTGAGGTGCGGGAACGAGTGGGAGGTGCTTGCCCGCGCGGGAGTACCTCATGACGCGACCTGGAACTACGCCGGCTATGCTTCGGAGGGCTGTGCCGCCGTCGTGGTGCCAGTGCCGGGCTCGTCGGCCGGGCCGAACGCGAGCAACTATGAGCAGCTCTTCAACGATGGGTTCCTATTGACATGGGATCCCCCGCTTCGTTCCTCTATACTTCCACGTAAGTTCACTCGCTAAATCATCTTTTAATTAGTTCGTAGGTGAGCTAGGGCACCCAGTGCCTAATTTGCTTGGATTTCCCGTATCGAGCAATCAATCAATCAAATTATAACATGCTTGTTTTAGTTAGATATTTTACGGATCACCCCTTTTCTGTGCTTTGAATTGGTTAACTAATGCTCAACCAGGATTAATTACTGGAACTCATGATTTGCATTACTTTAACAACTCTATTATGTCAAGAAAGCTGAAATGCCGATTCTTCAAAGTGAAATGCTGAGAGAGAAATTTCGTACCATGGCATTGCTGCGTGCAGACTCGGTCCTTGGGCCGTCCATGTCGCTACTGTCTGTAGAGCTGCAGAGCAGACTCGGTCCATGGTTGGCGGTCACATCGCATCACACCTTCTCATTAGTCACGACTTATCCCATGGGTTCTGCAGAACAAATTATTTTCTTTTGAAAAATTATCACTTAGCCAGTCAATTCCTTCGGACTCTGGCTGTCACCCACCTCCATCTCTTTGTCATTGCATATATATCGACCACCCAATTCATCACCAGATCTCCAACCTTTCCAGATGTACCCAACCAACTTGTTGTTGCTTCTGTCTGTATGTTTGGCTTGCATCACAGACATTAGACCAGGCGTGCAGGCACAAGCAGCCTGCCCACCTGAGCGATGTGGCAACCTGACCGTCTCATCCCCATTTGGAATCATCTTGGGGTCGGAGGAGAACAGGTGTGTCCAACTTGGGTTCCAGGTCCACTGCGTCGACGGTGTCCCATACCTCGGGCACTACGAGGCTGGGTTCGGGCTCCAGATCCTCGACATCTTCTACAGCAACGGTTCCTTGCTCGTCTCCGATGTGCACAAGCTCAGGGACTTCAATCTCTCTGGCGAGTCAGGCTGCCATGTCCCGAAGGCCAACACGGCCACCAAAATGGGGTATCCGTTCTCAGTAAGCCCCCTGAATCAGAACCTCGTCTTCTACAACTGCACCAGGGCGCCGGAGGCCCGAGCGGGTCTGGTGGACAAGGTGTGCCGGAACAACACGTTTGTCCGCGCGGGGGGGCGTTTTAACTCGTCAGCGGGCGTGATAAACGGCAGCTACGCTTTCGAGGGATGCAGCGCCAACGCTGTGTCGATGCTGGGGGCGTCTGGACCGGCGAACCCCAGCGACTACATGGAGCTCATTAGCGATGGCTTCTTCCTGACATGGCAGCTGCCAAATTACCGTAGTGGCAAGCTCACTCACCTCCGTCAGTCGTCAAAGGTGGTGGCTTGTAGATAAGTACCCAGAATTGGATGCTTTGACATGACAATTTTGCCCACTTAGATGATCAAAATCGTCTGCCATTGGCGTAGAATCCTCAGTTTCAAACAAGCTGGAGCACAGTAGAAGATTTGATTAGAAATGACAAAACATTTAAAATGAGTAGTGTGATATGGATTTCCCCAACAAAAAGGTGAGAGATGCGAGACCTGCGACCGTCTGTCATTGCTAGTTGCAATATGACACCGTCTGGATTGGGCGGGCACTACGTGCGTCTCTAGCATCAGCTAGTCCCGCCGCGGAGTTCGCGTGCCTCTGCCCCTATGGCATCATAGGTATAAATGAAAGAAACTGGAATCAGGAATTTGTTTCTTTCTCTCGATACGCAGAGGGGAGAGCATGCCCTGTCTCAGGCAGTATATCAGTCGTATGCTGCGGTCGACATGTGCCGGTAAGCCTCCGAATTAATATTCATCATCATTCTAAAATTTAAATTCCATAACATGGAAATAAACTAGTGAAAAATGTGATAGTCACATCGCGTCCCATCTACTGAAAACCCCATCTACTGTTGAATAATCAACGCGTTGATTTACGCTAGATTTTTGCCTGACGCTGGCCTCAGGTCCCCAGTCTCAACCAAGCTAGAGTATTACTTCAAAACATGGTTTGAAATGATATACATTTAAAGTCATAAGTGATAAATGGATTCCCCCAAAGAAGAGAAGTGAGAGATGCCAGACCTTCACCTCGGTCAATGCTAGTGGGAAAATGGCACGGTCTTTCCAATCTGTGCACTCCACACAAAAAATATTAGACCAATCAAGGTTTTGGAGTCATCAAAAGTAAAAGACAATTATACTTTGACCGTGGAGGGGTACATCAATTGTTAGGCTGATCATAGAGGAAAGTATCGTATATTAGTATCATGCATATGATACTAGTGTATGATACTACATCCATAGTGCATAGTATCATAGATTGTCTCATTTATTGATATGCATGACACATAGTAGCATAATATTAATATTAATTATTTTACAGTATCTACCTATGTTACTATAACCATCTCTTTCTTCTATAATTGCCTGTCACATAAGCATGTTTGCGAGTCTCAAGTGCATGAAACTACTTATGTTACTCCCACTATGGACAGCCTTAGGCCGTGTGAGACTAGTATCATGGATTCTGCGTGGGTTTTCTACATTCGCGTTCCATATGCAGCGCGAATCCGAGCCGGCCATCATGCATGTTGTCCAATCAGTTAGGCCCACCGTTGTGTCAGCCATGCACCAGCCACAGGCTAGTAGATTCATTTCTCTAGCTAGATCCTATGCATGCTCTGTGCACTTTTCCCTCCCATGCTCCTGTTTACTGGCAAACCAGCCTCATAATTATATCTGGCGTGGATAATTAACGTCGCTAGTTACTTTTTTTCGCAGGATAATGTCACTAGTTACTGTGGGATTATTACAGCTTAACCCACAGCCTCAATAAAAAATCACGCGCGTGCAATGTTTATGAAGGCTTTGTCGGATTTTCTGAAGGATGTGCTTGAACTTTGCCATGAAAATTAGAAGGACTTTTGAAAAACCAATAAAAAATGAAAAGTTCTTTGAGTTTTGGCGACAAAGTTCCAAAAATACGGTTAAAACATTCTCTACCTATTTTTCAAAAATTGCAAGCTATGCCAGAGTTTTCCAAAAGTTCTTCTATTTGTCATGGCAAAGTTCAGATAACAGCTTAACAAAGTTTGGTTCTATTTATTTTTGCGGGATAAAGTTTGGTTCTATTTAAAACTATTTAAAGAACATTCTTTGAGAACAATTTCAATAACAGGATATTTTAATTTTGTGATGTTTAAACTATTTCCAACAACATAGGCTAGAGAGATAATCACATGAATTAATTCCACAGCCGGAGGGGTAAAGCGAATCTAACAACAGCGTCACCTACTACTGGACAAGACTAGCCTGGGTCCTAGCGGGGCCCTTCTCAGCTTTCTCACCCGCATCATGGGTAGATTTGGACGGTGGAGATACACGCTGTGAACGGAACGCGAATGTAATGCCTTTTCCCCTCCTTGTCCGCACACTTGTAATACTCCGCTACTGGCACGTGCAAGAGCAAGAAGATGGATCCGTTCCACGTCTCTGTAGCTGCCATGTTCTGCAAAGCGCACTCAGTCCTCCGGTCCATCTTTAGTCCACAGTCAACGCATCGCACCATATTGCTCAAGACTTGTCCCTTGGGTTCTGCTGAAGTATTTATTTTGTTTTGAAAAATCATCATCCACGCAATTCTGACTCTAGCTGTCTTCCACCTCCATTTATTTGTCTTTTGAAAACTTATCGCCCGCGCAAGTCGCAAATTGATGGCAGGTCTTTCTCCAACCGTTGCGATGTCCACAACCAGCTTGTCGTTGTTGTTGTTCCAAAGTTCTTGCCCCCCAAATCACATGCATGTTGAACACACAGAATTAGACAACATGCTGCTACTGCTAGTTGAAAACCTGAAGTGCATCTAATAGACCCGACACGAGCAGTGGTGGCGCTGGCGCTACGAGTGTCAAAACTAGAAATTTAGCATCTTTATCTTAGACGTGCACAAACTATACCTAAAACGCCAGTGGACACGAGCAGTGCTCCACTTGCTTACAAAATGTATGGGGACTACAAGGACAATGACAACGCTCCGTTCCTTGCTCTGAATACGTTTGCGATAAAACTGTGGAATACTGCACCAACTAAATATGGATTGAGACACTTGGATGCTGACTCTCTCTAGTGGGGTATGGAGAAGTAAGTAAATGCGTCCGCAAAACCAGTCAAAGGAGTTGGCTAATATCACTTGTATTACCTTCTTCTCCTTCATCTCCGCCCTTCCATATTATCTGTCGAGTTTGCGCCATCCTTCCCCGTTACCAAATCAGCCTCCTCGATTCAGACTGCTTCCATGCATCCAACCTCACTGCTCTCCATCTTGGTCTCACTGCTTCTCTTCCATTATCGTGCGCAAGCCATGTGCAAGCCGGTGGCGTGCGGGAACTTCATCATCAAGTACCCGTTCTGGCTCGGCGCGCCCAGCCGCCCCCGGCCGGAGCCCTCCTGCGGCCACCCGGGCTTCGAGCTCTGGTGCATAGGCGGCAACACCACGGCTTCCATGAGCGGCTCCCCCATCCACGTCCACAGCATCGACTACGGCGCCCAATCCTTCGTCGTCGTCCACAGCAGGGTCGCCGAGGGCATGGGCGGCGTGTGCCTCGCCGATTTCAATGTCTCGACCAGCCTCGCCCTCAGCCCGTTCAGGATCAGCCCAAGCAACCGTGCCCTGGGCTTCCTGTTCAACTGCAACGGGACGGAGCCGCGCGGGCGCGAGTACGCGAACGCCACGGCGGGCTGCAGTAGGCCCATCGTCGCGTATCTGGGCGGGAGCTTCGTTCGGGACACGCCGCCGGCGATCCCGACCGGGAAATGCACGTACACGTACCACCCGGTGCTCGGGACGGAGGCGGCGGTCTCGACGGCGGCCAACTTCAGTCGGCTCCTGAAGGCCGGGTTCCTGTTGGACTGGGCGGGCACCGGCATCGGCACCGGCGACTGCCCCGCCTGCGTCGCCAGCGGGGGGCAGTGCCGGTACCGCAGCGCAACTGCGTCGCTCGCCTGCCTCTGCCCCGACGGGAAGCTGCGCGGCCCGACATGCGCCGGTAAGCCTCCAAATTAATTTGCACCATCATCCTCCAATCTAAATTCCAGAACATGGAAATAAACTTGCGAAAATGCCATAGTGGTCTTCGATTATCAGTCGTACTGCTTCTGTGGAGCGTGGACTGGGGTAGCACAGTTGGTCCACGGGCAGCAGTCACATCGTGTCCCACTCCCTGTGGCTGAGAGACTCTTATACCTCATTTTCATTCCTCTGGAAAACCCCATCTGCTGCTGAATAATCAACCCATTGATTTACGCCACAATCTTGCTCAATTAGATGATCAAAATTGCCTGCCACTGGCCACAAGACCTAGATTCAGATACGCTTGTGATACACCGCTATTGCCATGTGCAAGAGCAAGAAGATGGATCCGTTCCACGTCTCGGGAGCTGCCATGTTCTGCTCAGCCATGCTTCTCCTCACCCTCCTCTCTAGCACAACCACAAACGCCCAAAACACCACAACGCCCTCATTGTCCTCGAAGTCATGCGGTGGCCTCCGCATCGCTTATCCCTTCTCGTTCGGTGCCAGAGTGCGGCTACCGGGCCTTCCAGGTCAGGTGCAGCTGCAACGGCACGGCCTCACTCCAGAACTCCATCTGAACGTACCACATCCTAGAGATTTCCTACGGAGACATCCATATATAGTCCGCATTGAAATCTCTAAAAGGGCTTATATTTAGAAACGGAGGGAGTAGAACTTAAGACTAATGCAAAATTCAACCCCAGAGCATTAATTACCCGTAATGACAGTTCGTTTCCAGGTTCAAACAATTTTGATATTTTTACTTGTAAAGACAATGAATTTTGTACTACATGTATATTCGTAAGTTTAATACTAGCATGATTCAGTCACTTAACCAATTTAGTCGGCGAGCTTCATTGAATAATTACTAATCACGAAAAACGAAGACTAGAATAATGGTTATTTGTCCACAATTCAAATATAATATTCAATCAAATTATGATAGACTTTGTCTTAAAAATCCAAAATAATTATGGAACTTATGAAATATTGGTCATTTCGGCGAGGAGCAAATTGTTTCTGTATTTGAAATTTTAAACCTTCCTTTCCCAAGTGATTATCTAATTGGCAGATTATATTTCTCACAAAAATCTCTCTTGTCTCCACCAGTTGTGTAGTGGTAGTGGTACCGAGCTCACCAGGGCTAGATGCAGAGCCTTCTTCGATGCATGTTACCTGTCCACTAGGGAATTCAGTCTAGTTCAGCATTCAGCCACAGTTGGGATTCTTACCATTTTCCTCCCCTCCAAAATACTTTGAATCTGGTTATGGTTTAGGGTTTACATGGGCAACAACATGTGCGCGGGCACATCCATATCATGTATTCTTGCTGGTTCTGCGGCACGTACCTGCCCGAGTGTGGCTACCATACCTTCCAGTTCACCTGTGAGTCCGTGACAGCACGGACAAGGCCTCCCTCTGGATGAGATCCTCATCATCTCCTACCCAGAAAACTCCTGTGTCACCAAACCTCTGGTGTTCTGTCCAATTTACTCTGTTTTTTAGTTAGGGGGTATGATCGTTGCTTTGCGGTGTTTTTGTAGCAGCACTTTAAGCTCATATGTGTAACTTGCAATGTTGATTATGGAGTCTAGAAAAGGTTTGCGCTGAGGTTGTAATACCTAATTGAACCTTTTGGGTCGATCACAAAACTATGTCTTATGAGTTTCATTGAATAGATGAAACCAGGGGTAGATGCTCCTAATTCTAAGGAAAAGCATGCACGTACCTGCTAATTACTACACTACGGATACAGAAGTGCCTGACTAGTGTAAACTCGACAGAACGCATACCGCCGGTCCAGTTCTGTAGCCTAACAAAACACTTTCCAGTTTTGCCACTGTGGTTCATGCCGCTGGAATAAGTGTCACTGATTTAATATAACGTTATACTAACTTTGTACTAAATCAACGACACTAATTTTAGGACAGAGGGAGTGCGATATTTGCAGGAAAAATTAACAGAGCACGCATGTTCCTGCTAATTTCTATGTAGATTGAAATGTACCATCCAATGCAATGTCATTTAAATACATACTTATAAATCAAAGTTTATGTAATAGCTCATATTGGCTACTAAATCTACACAGGCCTACAACTTTTTATTTGTCGAACCTGTATTTGATAGATATGGCTGCTCTATCAAAAGGATGTCAGATATATTGCCCGTGTTCAATTTGTTCTTCACTATCTTGAAATCTTTTTCTTTGTACTTCATGGGCAAAATATTGAAGATCCATATACAATGATATTCTCTTTTTATTGAGCAAACTATTTTTCTTCTTTTGAAAAACAACCAATGTTACTGTTGGACGACATTGCTTTTACTCATAAATGTTATATATATGTTATATTCCAGGTAGCAACGGAACTAGCAAGATGATTATGCTAATAGGTAAGCTCAAACTTTTGGCATTTTCTCATATGTAATAAATTAAATATTAGTAGTTCACTAGCAGTAATTTCTATGTTGAAATGCTACCTTAAAAATCTACCATCTATGTAACCATTGAAAACTGATTCTGGAATTAAAAATTGAAAACAAGCAACTCTCACATGAGAAATTTAAACTATCGATGGTCCTGGAAATCAAATGATTGTATTACAATTACAAGTTCTGGTTTAGAAAAGGAAGTAACATCGATCTGCTTCAATCTCAGCTGTGACATCAGCAGCTGGATCCTTGCTCTTTATATGTATTTATGTCCTGGTGTGGCGCAAAAAAGGGAAAGGACTATGGCTTCTCTTTTGCAAGAAGACTAGCAGCAAAACTGAAAAAAATTATGAGGCAATGATAGTGTCGTATGGATCCCTAGCTCCAAAAAGATACATGTACTCAGAGGTAATGAAGATAACGTCTTCTCGCAACAATCAGCTTGGAAAAGGTGGTTATGGTGTGGTTTTCAAAGGAAGACTACATGATGGTCGTCTGGTTGCTGTGAAATTCTTGCATGACTGCAAAGGAAATGGGGACGAATTTGTGAATGAGGTTATGAGCATTGGAAGGACCTCGCATGTTAATGTTGTTAGCTTATGTGGGTTTTGTTTGGAGGGATCAAAACGAGCTCTTATATATGAGTACATGCCCAATGGTTCCTTGGATAAGTACATTTACTCAGAGAACCCCAAAGAAATTTTAGGATGGGAGAGGCTCTATGCAATAGCAGTTGGGATTGCTCGTGGCCTCGAATACTTGCATCATAGCTGTAATACACGTATCGTCCATTTTGATATCAAGCCCCAAAATATCCTTCTAGACAAGGATTTTAACCCGAAGATTGCTGATTTTGGTCTAGCTAAATTGTGTCATACAAAGGAGAGCAAGCTTTCAATGACTGGTGCTAGAGGAACAATTGGATTCATCGCTCCAGAAGTTCACTCTCGAACATTTGGAGTGGTTTCAACAAAGTCAGATGTTTATAGTTATGGAATGATGCTTCTGGAAATGGTTGGAGGCAGGAGAAATGTAAAATCAATTGTTGCAAAATCCAGCGAAAAATATTTTCCAGACTGGATTTACGACCACTTTGCGCAAGATGATGGATTACAAGCATGCGAAGTCACAGGAGAAACTGAGGAAATCGCAAAAAAGATGACATTAATTGGATTGTGGTGTGTACAGATATTGCCTGCATATCGCCCTACCATAACCAAAGTTCTAGAAATGTTTGAGAGAAGCACAGATGCCATGGACATGCCGCCGAAGCAAAACTTCTCAGGATTGCTGTAAGATATTCTCCCATATTTTTTGTTCCTTTTTTTTCTGTGCAACAATTACTATGCAGTAACTTGACCTACATGCGTATCTCTCAATCCAGTGAAAGCTCAGCTCACAATATGGATGTACAAAGATCAAGCTCTACCAGGTCTGAGGAGATCAGCCTTGTGAATTCAAAAATCCTACAACGATCGCCAACTCTTTGAACAGATAGGCCGTGTGAATCAAAGAACCTACATTCATTTCAACCCTGTGAGATGGTGGCCATGTACTAGAGTACATTCAGAAATTGAAGGCGCAGTGAAATTCGGCATTGTAGTAGAACATATTCCATGTATCTATGACCTAGAGTCAAGAGCATCCAAATGCCAGCGTCCTAAGTTACGGACCTCAGAAGGAATAACATTAATTTTAATGAGTGTTGTGTTCCAACTGCTAAAAGGCATTGGAGGCAGACAACTACCAAGGACTTGTTGACTGTAAGATTCCCCCAAAACTGAATACACACGATTTGGCTCTACCTGGAGCCCCTAAAATTTCAGAATCTGGATGCATATCAGTCTAAACATTGTGATGTTATACGCTATTTGGGCTCTAAATACAGCCCCTAAAATTTCAGAATCCGGATTCATACAATGTATATGCCCATTCAAAGCAAGCAGATTAAGGCGCATACTTACTTGGCCCTCTCCGTATATTGTATCCACTCAATCATGTAGCGCCGTGCTTTTCCTTGACGCGCGCACAACCTCGCCGGCGACCACCGCCCAACTCCGCTGGCGAGCCTAGGGTTTGCGCCGCTTCTCTGACAACATCACTTCCGCTGCCCCTCATTCGCCGCCGTAGCCGCGGCCAATGCCGAGCGGGTCCGTGGCGGCGGCGATTTCACCCGTGGCAGCGCCGATCCACGCCCCAGGAGACGCCGCGGCGAGAGGCCAGGCTCTTCTCTGCGTGGGGCACGCCGGCAAGGAAGATGGTGCGGGGAATTGGGGGCGGCGGCGCAAAGCCGATCCACGTCGGAGCTTTTGGGCTATAGGCCCAGTTTGTTCTCGCAGCCCAATTCTGCCCTTACCTTCCCTTTTCCTCATTTTTTTAGAAGATCGCTTTTTGATTATGTTTCCATTCAAAAATAATGGCTCCTCCAAGGCTCTGATCCGCAGATGCACACATTCATACGAGAAATGCTACATCGAAGGAAAATTAATTACTGTACTACGCGAGATGCCAATTCAGCACTTGAGCCCCGTCGTCGCATCACTACAACGCGACCACACATGTCTCATGGAGCCAACTAGTTGACTGCTTCCCAAGGATGAGTGCCCCCTCCCTCCCACAATAGGAGGAATGGTGACAACATAAGTTATGGTGGGTCGTCTTCGGCCTAAGACTGCCGCCACGTCGTTGGGAAGATCCTAGTCACACCACTCATTTACTTGGTGCCATCGGAGCTCGAGTTAGCTGTGCCTTGGGCATGCCCCCCCCCCCCCCACCCCGCACAATAGTGCTCGCCTATTGAGTCGGACATGTGATACATTATCGAGGTAGCAGTTGCCACCACACCTCCTCACCGAGCCATGCAACTCCCGCTATCCAGGATCCAAGGCCTCCATCATAGCCCCAACCACACACTCTTTACCCCCACCAACCCACCGACAACGACAATGAGAAGACATTGGCGATGCCCTAGATCACCATCGGAGTCATTCTATAGTGATGTGGCCGACCCATTAGGTGGTGTTCAAATTGGATGCGTCACAAAAAAACAATGTTGCCGAAAAAGGGTTTCCCCCCGCTCTGTATACAAAACAACCAACCAAACCATACAGGGATAGGTGCTGGGGCGGAAGCAGCACAGTCACGCCCAAAAGAAACGACAGAGAAAGAACAAAGAAAAAAATGCCGACAACGGCGGATCAACAAAAACGAAGAAGCCTCGCGACCATTGCGCTCACCAGGATCTTCCACTAGGCTCCAAGACTCCGGAGCGCCGGCACCTATCAACACCTCCAAGCAGGATCGCGACGATGACGACGCTGCTGCCAAGGGTTTCCCCCGGTACACGACGAGGCGAGAGGAAGGGTAGCCCCCGACACCCTCCCGAAAGGTCAGGTGGCGCCCACAGGCGTCACTGCGTCGGTGTCGGACACGCCGACAGGGGTTTCCCCCGATCCCAACCCGCACCTCGGGAGCTCCGGATCCAGCCACCAGACCAACCACTACCCTGCGCCAACGCGGACATGAGGCCCCCACGCCGTCTCACCACGGCACCGCGAAGTGAGGACAGTGCGGCGAAGAATCAGAGCCGGGACTAGGGCATCGGCATCGTCGGCACGCGGGAGGGTCCCACCTCCACCGTCCGCGACGGTAGCCATCCGGATGCAATAGCAGGAGCACACCAGGCCCGTGGGCCCACAGGCCCGTGGGCCCACAGGCCCGGCCGAGCCCTCGTGGGCCCGTAAAGCTCCCGCCTTCGCGCTGCTGCCGGCACGCTGTCGACGCTGACGCCCCACATCCGAGCCGCTCCTCCTCCTCACCGCGCCGCAGACAACGAGGCCACGCCAGGGAGCCGGCCCGCTAGGACCCAGATGGGCCCCGTCTGACCCAGATCTGGGCCGGGGTCGCGACGACGGCCACCCAGCACCACCACGCCGCCCCACCGCCAAGGAGCGGCGCCGACACCACGCCTGCCGCCAGCCGGCGCCGCAGGGCAGCTGGACCGCAGCCACGCCGATCTGCACCGCCGCCGCCTCCCTGCCCCGGGAAGGGAGCACGCGCGCGTGGGAAAGGGATGGCCCGCCGCCGCCGGAACCACCCGGGCCAGCGCCGGGGGCGACCGCCGGCGGCGGCGAGAGGAAAATGGGGAGGAGGGGCCCGCGAAAGAGGGGCACGAGCTCCGCCCCGGCCACCTCCCGGGGAGGCTGCGCGAGACGGGTCTGGACGGGGGAGAGGGGAGGGAGGAAGGGGGCGGAGGTGGGGCGCGGGGCCGGCGGCGGGAGGTGGGGAGGGGGAACCCTAGTTGCCTAGTCGCGGGACTCCAGGAAAACTCGCTGGACTTCCTGAAACTCTTTAGTTTTTGATTGAATTCGATCCTGGCCAAAGGTGCATAATAACCTACCATTGCCAATCTCAATATGTGATGCAAGCATCATGTAAAGCATGGTAATAGCTGACCAGCATGAACGCACGAAGTTATTACTTATAGGGATCGGATCGCTCTCGAGTACAGACCGGAATTTCACCAAGTAGTTTTCATCTAGTTTCACTGAGTTAACGTTCATTGCCATGATAATAGTTGTGTGGTGGAACCTATACTAATGTAATGTTCTTACTTGAAACAAGTAATATAATTATGATTATACCTTCTATTTAAACATCCACAAAATATAAGAAGAATAATTAAGATAACCTTCATGTTCCTTGCTTTCTTTTGTTCCTTGTTTTATTTGCTCTTCTCTAAAATCCCAAACATAACAAAACTATTAATTTGTTTGCGTCTTCGTTTGATTTTCAATGTTTTCTGATGACTTGAGAAAATACCAAAAATATTTTGTTTTTTCTTCTAATTTTGGTTCTTAGTTTCTTATGGCCTTAGAAAATATCAAAAAAAATCTCAAATTTCTTTTGTGAGCTGTACAATTTTTTTTGGAAAATCTCAAAAAATATAAAACATTTCTATTTTGTTTTATTTTTGAAAATTGAAAAGCAAAAAATTCCTTTGAATTTTCTTGTCATTCTTGTTTCTTTTAAATGTTTCAAAAAGACCAAAAAATGGTTTTGCACTACTAGTTGTTATGTTTCAAATTAAAACCACAAAAATATTTTTCATTTGTTTGCATCTTGATGCACTTGGTGCTTCAGAAAAGAAAAAATAACAAAAAAAATTACTTCTGTTCCTTCATGTTTTGAGCTAATTAATGAAAATCCAAAAAAAAAAAATCTTCCATTTTGTGTTGTCTTTATTTTGTGGATACTCTAGCACATGGTCTTGGTTGCACTTGCTTTTATCATTGAACATTAATTTGAGCAAGCGTTGAGCAATAATGATGATATATTGTGAAAGTGACGGGAATGGCTGGTATGATCATCTTTACTTTGCTTACGTACACGCTTTTATTGAAGCTTTATAGAGTCATATTTTAGTTACCATGTGCATACTAACAATTTCATGAATCATGCTTCCCGATGTCAAGTTGTTATCAACTAGAGAATTATACTCCCTCTGTTCCTAAATAAATGTTTTTTAGAGATTTTTATATGAACTACATACGAATGTATATAGACGTATTTTAGATTGCAGATTCACTCATTTTGCTGCGTACATATATAGTCCATATCAGAATATAAAAAAGAGTTATATTTAGGAACGGAGGGGGAGGAATCCTTTTCTGAGCCCGGGCTCATCTGCACCCGTGTTGAATAAAAAAATCAAAACAAATACTAGAAAAATTCAAAAAATTCCATTTTTTCCCATGGTAGACAATTTGAGGCGTGAGGTCTGCCCTAATTTTTAAATCATTTGGACAACTGAGCAACTCTCGGCAAAAAGACAAATTCAGGGTCTGTAAAACAGTTTACTGTTCATGCACTGTTTTGACCCAATTTGTCTTTTTTGCTGAGAGCTACTCAGATGTTCAAATGAGCTAAAATTTGAAGCAAACCTCACGCAATAAATTGACTACCATGGGAAAAAAATTGGAATTTTTTGAATTTTCTAGTATTTGTTTCGATTTTTTCCTGGCCGGGTGCAGACGAGTCTGGGCACCGAATCACTGCACTCACGGAGGGGGTACTATAATAACTAAAGGTAGGCCAAGAACGTGCCCTCCACTCGACAATGCGCATGACCCCATTCGAGGTGGTGTAGGGCTTCAACCCGCTCACCCCTCTTGATCTAGTTCCACTATTATTCCAAGAGAGGACACATATGGATGCCAACAAGCGAGCCGCCCACATCAAGAAGCTCCATTAGCCCTCCAAGGCCAACATCGAGCACCAAGTTCAAAACCAAGCCGCCAAGGTCAACAAACATTGGCGTCATCCAATTTATGGCGCTGCGAATCTTGGGATGCTGCACTGGAAGACAACCCAGCCGACGTCTCCCACGTAGAATTACCATATTTTCTTCCCCTATTGTGCATGCTTAGCAGCCTAGCACAAAGACTTGGTGATAAACATGATTAGATTGAAGGGACTAGTGTTAGCGATTGATTTAGTAGTCATTTTGAATTAGCGCTAGCGACTGATCTAGTAGGATTTTTGAATTAGTATACAGTCATTTAGCAGCCGCAGTGTACAATAACATACCTAGATCATGCATCATTTTTGCCACAAAAGTCAGCGTGTGATTGCCCACAAAGATGGTTCTTTTTTTGTTTTATACAGGGAGCCAATAGAAGACAACGTATCAACTCTCGAAATGTCCAACTATTGATCCATTCGTTAGTCAAGCAACAGCAAATACATGTGCCAGTGTTGGATCAATCGTTGTCTCTGTTACTTGTACAACGAGGAAAACCCAGTCATACAAACTGACATCACATGAAGGGACACTATCTTCATTGCACGTTAACCCCCACCAATGCCCGGAAAATTCCCAAATTGAAACAGTACTGGTCAAAAATTAATAATTACAACCACACAAGCTGGAGTTAACTTTGCTCTGTCAACCCTGAAATAGTCCGAGGCAGCAATGATCTGCAATTCTGTTGATAAAAGGAAGTCCAACATATAGAGAAGAAGCCAACTAGACGTACTGCACAACCAACATATATATTGACCAAAAAGCTAGCTGGAAGAATATCACATGATACCATGATACCACACATATGACACCACTCCTTAAAATTCAAATTTGCAAATTTTCAAAATAAAATAAAAAAACAATTGTGAATATTCATAAGATATGGTGTTAGTTTGTCCACCATATAAAGAAACTTTTAGGGATTGTCGACGCACTTATGAACAGTCACGATTATTTTCAATTTTTTTGGAAACTCCAAATTTAATTCTGAGATGTAATATCATGTAAAATGTGGTATCACCTGCGCCATCCGTCATGCATGATGCAATCGGTCGTGCTCATGCTCTCGCTCATGGCCTCTTTCCTTCTCCTTCCCAACCCACCAAGCGCACGTCGATTGCCTCTCAATTAACGTATCTGTTAAACTCATAAAATTAGACGAAACATTGCCAGTTGAAAACCTAAAGCGCATCTAATAGACCCGACACAAGCAATGCTCCACTATTTGCTTCGAAAAATTTATGGAACTGTAGTGAGTAGTGACAGTGTGGGATTCATAACGAACCATGCATCCAGAACAATGTCCAGATCATTGGCATCTTTTACGACAGCTTCTCCTTGCTCTAAACATAACAACTAATGCATTATTCTGAAAATATCTTTACCATAAACCTATGGAACATTGCCAACTAAATATTAATCAAGACAATGGACATTGACAAACCACCCTTGTTGCCGCATCTTTGCTGGATAATGTTGTACCCGGTTTCTGTTGCCGTTTCATGTTCACTCTCTCTAGTTGGTACGGAAAGCAAAATGCATTGACAGAATCCGTCAAAGTCGTTGCCTAATCCCCACAGAAAAAAATAATCGCAGGCTAACACCGCTTATAGAGTATATATTATCATCTCCCTTATCTTCGTCCTTCACTCACTTGAGCTTTGCGCCATCCTCCCCGTTTACGAGATCTGTCTCCTCAGATCAGATTGTTGGCATGTATCCAGCCTCGCTGCTCCCCATCTTGATTTCGATGTTCCTACTCCATCAACGCGCGCATGCCGAGTGTGAGCCAGTGACATGCGGGGAACTCCCCATCAAGTACCCATTCTGGCTCGGCGGCCCGAGCCATCCGTCGAATTCCTCCTGCGGCCACCCGGCCTTCGAGTTACGGTGCGCCGGCAACAGCACCGTGGCTTCCCTGAGGGGCTCTTGGGTTTGCAAGAGGAAATAACATCTTCTTTCATCTCAGGTTTGACATCAGCTGCTGCAACCTTGCTCTTTACATGTCTTTATGTGCTGATATGGCATAGAAAGGGGAAAAGACTAATTAAGATTCATTTGCAAGAAGACTAACAGTAACACTGAAAAGAATTATGAGGCCATGATAGTAATTCATGGACCCCTAGCTCCAACAAGATACAAGTACTCACAGGTAATGAAGATAACATCTTCTCGCAACAACAATCAGCTTGGAGAAGGTGGTTATGGTGTGGTTTTTAAAGGAAGACTGCATGATGGTCGTCTGGTTGCTGTGAAATTCTTGCATGACTGCAAAGAAAATGGGGACGAGTTTGTGAATGAGGTTATGAGCATTGGAAGAACCTCTCATGTTAATGTTGTTAGCTTATTTGGGTTTTCTTTGGAGGGATCAAAACGAGCTCTAATATATGAGTACATGCCCAACAGTTCCTTGGATAAATACATTTACTCAGAGAACACCAAGGAAATTTTAGGATGGGAGAGGCTCTATGGGATAGCAATCGGGATTGCTCGAGGCTTAGATTACTTGCATCATAACTGCAAAACACGCATCATCCATTTCGACATCAAGCCTCAGAATATCCTTCTAGATAAAGATTTTAGCCCAAAGATTGCTGATTTTGGTCTAGCTAAATTGTGTCATACAAAGGAGAGCAAGCTTTCAATGACGGGAGCTAGAGGAACAATTGGATTCATTGCCCCAGAAGTTTACTCTCGAACCTTCGGGGTGGTTTCAACTAACTCAGATGTTTATAGTTATGGGATGATGCTGCTAGAGATGGTTGGAGGTAGGAGAAATGTAAAATCAATTGTTGCAAAATCTAGTGAAAAATATTTTCCAGATTGGATTTACGACCACTTTGAGCAAGAAGATGGATTACAAGCATGTAAAATCACGACCCGAATTGAAGAAATCGCGAAAAAGATGACCTTAATTGGCTTGTGGTGCATACAAGTATTACCTGTGCATCGCCCTACTATAACAAATGTTCTAGAAATGTTTGAGAGAAGCTTAGATGATCTGGACATGCCGCCAAAGCAGAATTTCCGTGAATTACTGTAAGATATTACTCACATGTTGTTCCTCTGTTTTTCTATGCAATTATTATTATGGAATAACTTGACCTACACGCTTAACTCTTACTCCAGTGAAAGTTCAACTCACAACATGAATGTAGAAAGTGCAAGTTCTACCGGATCTAATGAGATAGGACTTGTGAATTCGGAAATTCTAAGTTCAGCTCATAATATGGAAGTCGAAACTGCAAGTTCTACTGGATACAAGGAGATACGCTTTGTGAGTTGAAAAATCCTACAAGCCTATGACTAGAAATCCACCTCTTCTCTCATTTTATCTCATTAGAAAGAAACTGCCAACTCTTTGGGCAGATAAGTGAGAAATTCACGAAACGCACAAAATTTGTTGTTGTATCATAAAATACTAGAGAAGATACTCCGCGAAGTACCGCGGGAATGGCTTGTAATTGTTTCAATGGGCTTTGGTTGTATGTAACATTAGTATTTAAATTAAAGACTAGTAAGTGGCACGTGCTTTGCACGTTGGAGTGCACGTAGCTGATTCATATTGGCATTTTATAAAGTACACACTTGCGTGCGTGTATGTAGCAGTTTTTTTTTTGGACAGCTTTGCGTATGTAGCAGTTGATTAGTAGTACTCTTTATATGTATTTTTTACAGAATGCTCCTCATGGTCTTATGTCTTTTTTTTTTGAGAAAGTCATGGTCTTATGTTTATAATCCATTCATTATGGCACGATTTCATTCTTTAGGCCCATTACCACCTATATTCAAAGTTATTCCCCCACTATATAGTGGTATAGATATAGAAAAATCTTTACAAGGGGATGGACCCTCGACCGTAAGGGTTCTCGAAGACTCCATATCTTTTGCAGGGTTCTCGAATACTTAGCACGGCGTGATGTTGTGTTTGAGCCGCCTCTTCTCTAACATTCCATATAATGTGCGGGGTGTCTTTGTAAAAGTGCAAGTTAACGGTCAAGAAACCTCCTTAGTTTCAGCCGTAGATTCTAGATCAGACGGTGCAGATGGCACGAAAGCAGGCACACCATCATCACCAACTTGCATTTTTATAGGAGTAGAGATACAAGAATTGTTAGTAAAATACATATAATTTATTATACTATCTTATTATTGTATAAATGTAAATTATTTTTTAATATAAGTACCACGTATGATACATATTAAGGTGGTTCATGTCCCATGCATGATGATATATTAAGTTGGCATAGTTGCATATAAAAGAATTATAGGTAGCTGGGATCAACAATTTAGATATATAGAAATTCATGTACGTATATTGGATAACAGGAGCATATCAGCATCAATAAGTTAGATCACAAAATAATAAGATTTGTTTGGGTATTCGATGAGTGTTGTGTTCCAGCCACTAAAAGGCATGGGGTCTTCAATGGCCTTTCAAGACTAGAAATTTCCTCCAAAACACTATAAACATGATTTACAGTCTAACTACGGGGCTTAAAATTTCAGAATCCGGACGCTTAAATTGTAACAATTTGAACATTGTGAGGATACATCTCAATAATTTGTAGCCCAGAAATTTACGGTGGAATCAGAAGATGCATACGTACTTGGTCCTTTGCTCAGTAGGTGGTATTCACACAAGCAAATAGAGCCATGCTTTTTCTTCATGTGCGCACAACCTTGCCGGCAATCATCGCGCATTACTCTCGCTCCGCCGGCGAACCGAGAGTAAGCACTGGTAGAAAAAGAGGCTTCCGTCCAGCCCCATAAGTCGCGGAACTGTAGGAACCGCGACTAATGATGTCTTTAGTCCCGGTTCGGCAGACGAACCGCGACCAAAGGCCTGCGCCCAGGGCGCTCGGTGGCCAGCTGGTGCACGTGAGGGGCTTTAGTCGCGGTTGGCCAGGCCAACCGCGACTAAAGCTCCTCCCCTATATATACCAGTTCAGCGCACTCACTTAGCCATTTGGTGCCACTTCTCTTCACAAGCTTCACAAGGGGGTGTAGGTTTGCTTTTGGTTCCTCTTATGCACACAAGGTGTTTGATGAAATGCCCCAAGAGCCACACTTGAGGTTCCTCATTCATTTTTTTCCTCCTCGATCGCGGTTAGCAACTTGAACCTTTCATGCATGTGTGTCATTGATAAAATATGCATGTGTGTTGTTCATTGTTTAATTTCTATTGTTTATAGCTAGTTAGTTTAACAAATGCATGATGGTTAATTATATATTTTATATTATAATAATGCAGATGAATCGGCAATGGATGTACGGTAACCGACTCTCCCGCGAGTTCACTACGGGTTTGAAAGATTTCCTCGTAGTGGCTAATGCGAACAAGCAGAAGGGTTTTGTTATCTGTCCATGTGTTGACTGTAAGAATCAGAAGGGTTACTCTTCCTCAAGAGAAGTTCACCTGCACCTGCTTCGGCACGGTTTCATGCCAAGCTATAATTGTTGGACCAAGCATGGAGAAAGAGGGGTTATAATGGAAGAAGATGAAGAAGGGGATGATTTCATCGATGAAAGCTATCTTGCTGATTTCGGTGATACTTTCATGGAGGATGCTGAAGGTGAAGGGGAAGGTGAAGGGGAAGGTGAAGGTGAAGAAGAGGCACGTGATGAGACCGTTGATGATCTTGGTCGGACCATTGCTGATGCACGGAGACGCTGCGAAACTGAAAAGGAGAGGGAGAATTTGGATCGCATGTTAGAGGATCACAGAAAGTCGTTGTACCCCGGATGCGATGATGGTCTGAAAAAGCTGGGCTGCACACTGGATTTGCTGAAATGGAAGGCACAGCCAGGTGTAGCTGACTCGGCATTTGAAAACTTGCTGAAAATGTTGAAGAATATGTTTCCAAAGAATAACGAGTTGCCCGCCAGTACGTACGAAGCAAAGAAGGTTGTCTGCCCTCTAGGTTTAGAGGTTCTGGAGATACATGCATGCATCAACGACTGCATCCTCTACCGCGGTGAATACGAGAATTTGAATGAATGCCCGGTATGCACTGCATTACGTTATAAGATCAGAGGCGATGACCCTGGTGACGATGTTGAGGGCGAGAAACCCAGGAAGAGGGTTCCCGCCAAGGTGATGTGGTATGCTCCTATAATACCACGGTTGAAACGTCTGTTCAGGAACAAAGAGCATGCCAAGTTGTTGCGATGGCACAAAGAGGACCGTAAGTCGGACGGGGAGTTGAGACACACCGCAGATGGAACGCAATGGAGAAAGATCGACAGAGAGTTCAAAGATTTTGCAGCTGACGCAAGGAACATAAGATTTGGTCTAAGTACAGATGGCATGAATCCTTTTGGCGAGCAGAGCTCCAGCCATAGCACCTGGCCCGTGACTCTATGCATCTACAACCTTCCTCCTTGGTTGTGCATGAAGCGGAAGTTCATTATGATGCCAGTGCTCATCCAAGGTCCTAAGCAACCCGGCAACGACATCGATGTGTACCTAAGGCCATTAGTTGATGAACTTTTACAGCTGTGGGGCCCTGGTGTCCGTGTGTGGGATGAGCACAAACAAGAGGAACTTGACCTACGAGCGTTGCTTTTCGTAACCATCAACGATTGGCCTGCTCTTAGTAACCTTTCGGGACTGTCAAATAAAGGATACAATGCATGCACGCACTGCTTACATGAGACTGAAAGTGTACATTTGCCAAATTGTAAGAAGAACGTGTACCTTGGGCATCGTCGATTTCTTCCGAAAATTCATCCAGTAAGAAAGAAAGGCAAGCATTACAACGGCAAGGCAGATCACCGGCCGAAGCCTGCAGAACGCACTGGTGCTGAGGTATTTGATATGGTCAAGGATTTGAAAGTCATCTTTGGAAAGGGTCCTGGCGGACAATCAGTTCCGAAGGGAGCTGACGGGCACGCAGCCATGTGGAAGAAGAAATCTATATTCTGGGAGCTAGAATATTGGAAAGTCCTAGAAGTCCGCTCTGCAATCGACGTGATGCACGTTACGAAGAATATTTGCGTGAACCTCCTAAGCTTCTTGGGCGTGTATGGGAAGACAAATGATACAAAGGAAGCACGGCAGGACCAGCAACGTTTGAAAGACCCTGATGACCGGCATCCGGAATGGTTTCAAGGTCGTGCCAGCTACGCTCTGACCAAAGAAGAGAAGGTCATCTTTTTTGAATGCCTGAGCAGTATGAAGGTCCCGTCTGGATTCTCGTCCAATATAAAGGGAATAATAAACATGGCGGAGAAAAAGTTCCAAAACCTGAAGTCTCACGACTGCCACGTGATTATGACGCAATTGCTTCCGATTGCTTTGAGGGGGCTCCTGCCGGAAAATGTTCGAGTAGCCATTGTGAAGCTATGTGCATTCCTCAATGCAATCTCTCAGAAGGTAATCAATCCAGAAGATCTACCACGGTTACAGAACGATGTGGTCCAATGTCTTGTCAGTTTTGAGTTGGTGTTCCCGCCATCCTTCTTCAATATTATGACGCACCTCCTGGTTCACCTAGTCGAAGAGATTTTCATTCTCGGTCCTGTATTTCTACACAATATGTTCCCCTTCGAGAGGTTCATGGGAGTATTAAAGAAATATGTTCGTAACCGTGCTAGGCCAGAAGGAAGCATCGCCAAGGGCTATGGAAATGAGGAGGTAATTGAGTTTTGTGTTGACTTTGTTCCTGACCTTAAGCCGATTGGCCTTCCTCGATCGCGGCACGAGGGGAGACTAAGTGGAAAAGGCACGATCGGAAGGAAATCAACGATATGTATGGACGGTCATTCTCTGACTGAAGCACACCACACTGTACTGACCAATTCCAGCTTGGTGGCTCCGTACTTTGAGAAACACAAGAATATTTTACGCTCGGACAACCCGGGGAAGCCTGAATCCTGGATTAGGAAGGCCCACATGGAGACTTTCGGCAGTTGGTTGAGAAAACATTTAATGAATGACAATGATGTTGTAGATCAGCTGTACATGTTGGCCAAGACACCATCTTCGACTATAACGACTTTCCAAGGGTACGAGATAAATGGGAATACATTTTACACGATCGCCTAAGATAAAAAGAGCACCAACCAAAACAGTGGTGTCCGCTTTGATGCAGCAATCGAGAATGGGCAAAAGGTCACATATTATGGTTACATAGAGGAGATATGGAAACTTGACTATGGACCCTCCTTTAAGGTCCCTTTGTTCCGTTGCAAATGGTTCAAGCTAACAGGAGGTGGGGTAAAGGTGGACCAGCAATACGGAATGACAATGGTGGATTTCAACAATCTTGGTTACCTTGACGAACCATTCGTCCTAGCGAAAGATGTCGATCAGGTTTTCTATGTGAAGGACATGAGTAGCAAACCGAGGAAACGGAAAGATAAGAAAACGATCAGTACATCATGCGATGATCCAAAGCGCCACATTGTTCTTTCAGGGAAAAGAAACATCGTGGGAGTGGAGGACAAGACAGACATGTCAGAACATTATAATATGTTTGCTGAAATTCCGCCCTTCAAAGTGAACACCGACCCAAGCATTAAGTTAAATGATGAGGATGCTCCACGGATACGGCACAATCGTAAGCAAGCACGGACACAAGGGAAGAATTGATGTGTAATAATTTATTGTACCAAACTTTGTATTTGGTCGATAAACTGAATGATGTATCAAACCTTTTGTCAAACCTTCAAGGGATTAGTTTTATTTTTCTGATTTTTTTGATATATAATTGTATTTTTAAGATTTTAAAATGAATTAGTTTTATTTTTCTGATTTTAAAAAGAAAAAGGAAGAAGAAGAAAGAAGGAAAAAGGAAAAAAACAGAAGAAAAAAGGAAAAACAGAAGAAAAAAACAAACAGAAGAAAAAAGGAAAAACAGAAGAAAAAACAAACAGAAGAAAAACATAAGAAAAAAACAAACAGAAGAAAAACAGAAGAAAAAAACAAACAGAAGAAAAACAGAAGAAAAAAGGAAAAAGGAAGAAAGGAAGAAAAAAAGAAGAAAAACAAGAAAAAGGAAGAAAAAAACAGAAGAAAAAAATAGAAGAAAAAAGGAAGAAAAAAACAGAAGAAAAACAAGAATTTAAAATGAATTAGTTTTATTTTCTGATTTTTTTGATATATAATTGTATTTTTAAGATTTTAATAACATAAATAAATAAGTAATTAGAAACTTTAATAGCAAAAATAATTATCATAAAGTAAAATAAATAAGTAATTAGAAACAAAATAAAATAAAATAAATAAGCTTTTTGTTGTAAGTAGAAACAAAACAAAATAAATAAAGAAAAATGAAAACAAAAAACAGGCAAAAAATAAAAATATGCCACCTACTGGGCCACCACGGCCTGAATACGACTAGAAACCCATTATTGGGCCAGGATTCAGGCCCGCAGGAAGGCCCAGTAGGCCCACAGGCTAATAGTAACAGAATAGGCCCGTAAGCCTGCATTTGAGAGGAGCTCGAAGTGGTGAGCGCAGCCGCGCTTATAAACCACTGTCGAAGCCTCTCGGCTAGCGAGGTGGGACTAAACATCCCACCGCACCGCGCCAGTGCCAGCACAGACCTTTAGTCGCGGTTGGTGTGGCGGACCGCGACTAAAGCTAGCCTTTAGTCGCGGTCCGCCACACCAACCGCGACTAAAGGCTCTTCCTGCGCGGGAACGAAGCGGCGCCAAAACCCTTTAGTCGCGGTTGGTGTGGCGGACCGCGACTAAAGGCTAGCTTTAGTCGCGGTTGGTGTGGCGGACCGCGACTAAAGGCTAGCTTTAGTCGCGGTCCGCCACACCAACCGCGACTAAAGGTGCGTCTATAAATACTGCACTTGACAGTTTTGCCACTTCCCATTCTCCTCTCTCTCGACGCCGAAGCGCTGCCCCGACGCCGATCGACGCCGACGCCGACGCCGAAGCCCTGCCCCGACGCCGAAGCCCTGCCCGCCGCCGCCCCCCGTCCCCAGTGAGCGCCGCCTCCGCCCGTGCCTGCCCTTGCCCGCCGCCCGTGCCCTGCGCCCTTGCCCGCCGCCCGACGCCCTGCCGCCCGCCGCGCCCGCCGCCCGCTGGCCCTGCCTGCCGTCCTCCGCGCGCCGCCCGCCGCCCTGCCGCTCGGCCGCCGTCCGACGCCCTGCCGCCCGCCGCCCGTCGCGCGCCCTGCCGTCCGCCTGCTGGCCGCCGGCGCCGGCCGGCCCTGCTTAAGGAAAAAGAAGAAGAAGAAAAAGAAAAAGGAAAAAGGAAGAAGAAGAAAGAAAAACAAATTAAACAGAAGAAAAAACAAAAGAAAACAAAAAAACAGAAGAAAAACAAAGGAAGAAGAAAGAAAAAGGAAGAAAGAAAAAAACAAGAAAGAAAAAGAAAGAAGAAAAAAGAAAGGAAGAAGAAAAACAAAGGAAGAAGAAAAAAAGAAAGAAGAAAAAGGAAGAAGAAAAAAAGAAAAAACAAGAAAGAAAAAGGAAGAAAAAAAATGAAAACCAAATAAAAACCAAATAAAAACCAAATGAAAACCAAAAGAAAGAAGAAAGAAAAAGGAAGAAGAAAAAAAGAAGAAGAAAGGAAGAAGAAAGGAAGAAGAAGAAAGAAAGAAAAAAGAAAAAGGAAAGAAGAAGAAAGAAAGAATAGAAAGGAATAAGAAGAAAAGGAAGAAGAAGAAAGAAAGAAGAAAGAAAGAAGAAGAAAGAAGAAGAAAGGGAAGAAGAAAGAAAGAAGAAGAAAGGGAAGAAGAAGAAAGAAAGAAGAAGAAAGGAAAAAGGAAGAAGAAGAAAGAAGAAAGAAGAAAGAAGAAAGAAGAAAGAAGAAAGAAGAAAGAGGAAGAAGAAGAAAGAAGAAAGAAAGAAGAAAGAAAAAGGAAGAAGAAAAAACAAGAAAGAAAAAGGAAGAAGAAAAAAATGAAAACCAAATGAAAACCAAAAGAAAGAAGAAAGAAAAAGGAAGAAGAAAAAAAGTAACTTAAAACTTGATAATTAACAAAAAACCGTAAAATTTGATAATTAACCAAATGGCGAGGGTTATACATGTGTGTTGTCCTCGCCTCCCTCTCCGTGACGCCGTCGTCTCCGCCCCGTCTCGCGCTCTACCGCGACACCCTCTCCCACCCCTTCCTCGCCCCCTCCTTTTGCCACCGCCCTTTCGCCACCGCCACCGCCACCGCCCCCCTTCTTCACTTAATTAATTTGTTTTTACTACATGTTTTCAGGACTGACATAATGGCGGACGATAGAACTGACCCGATTATGGACAACTATGATCCGGACGGTGAAGCACATATGTTCGGCATCATAAACGGCGATATTCAATATGTGCCGACCGGACAAGAAGAAGATGATGTCTCTTCTTATCTGAACCTTGACGGTGAAGATGAAGGGCGCCGTCAGCAAGATGATGCCGAACAAACGTCGATAAACGACGATCTTCAAATGGAAGTAGCAACCACCTCCGGCGCCGAGGTATATATATACATTGAGCCTCTGGTGATACAAACTAACTGATTTGAATAAATATGTGTGTACTAACGGGCGCGACTCTCTTTCTTATTTTAGCCCTCGGCCGGATCGTCGAAACAATCGAGTACGTCGTCAAAGCGTGGCGCAACCAAGACGATGAAACAAGGGGAAACATGCACCATCGAGGTTGTCGACAGTGCAATCGGCAGGCCGCTGGAGCCCCGCAAGAACGCCATCAAGTTTGTCAGCCAATGCGGAGCCGTTGTTAGAGACAACGTCTCGATCACCGTCCAGGAGTGGAATGAGCCAAAGAAGGCACGAATTGCTGGTTTCACTTTTGTCGATAAGAGAACAAAAAAAGATTGCTTCAAGAAGCTTATGGAACATTTCATTCTACCTCCGGAATACAACAAATTCGATGAGGAGGGTAACAAGATTGAGGAAAACAAGGAGAGGAGGAGGCTAGTCAAACAGTTCGCTCTTCATAAGATGGCCGACGCATTCCGAAAATTCAAGCAAAATCTAAACCATGACTTTGTCAAGCAGAACAAGACTCCGGATTTCAAAGGACAATATGAGAAACTGAAACATGATTGGCCAGAATTTGTGAAGCAAAAGAAATCGGAGCAGTTCATTCAAATATCGAAAAAAATAAGGAAAATGCGGCTAAGAAGGAGTACAATCATATTATGGGGCCAGGAGGGTATCGCCTTTGGCAGCCTAGGTTGGAGAAGATGGAGAACGAGCTGAGGGCGCGAGGAATCCGTCCAGGTACGGAGGGATGGGACCCAAGGGCCAAAAGCTGGTGGTACGGGCATGGGGGAACGCTGAACCCGGAGACAGGGGAGTGTGTTTACCAGGGCAAAATAATGAAACCCACCCAAGCCCTTATTGACGCAATGAGGGATGCTCAAAAGGGGAAGATCAAGTTCAACAGAGAGAACGACGCACTGACAAAAGCCCTCGGGAATCCTGAACACGGAGGACGTGTACGAGGCATGGGGCACATTCCGTGGAAAATAGGGTTCCCCCAGAACGATGACCCGTACGGTTACAGAAGCCGTAAGAGAAAGATGGATCGGGAAGCAGATGTTGTGGCGCGGTTGGCATCGGAAATGGATGTGATGAAGAAAACCGTGAGTGTACTAGTAGCCGAAAGAGATGCAGCTTGGGCGCAGCATGAAGATCATCCAGCGGATCTCGATAGCCAGCAGCGGAGAAGCAGCGTGGCTTCCACGGAGGCCCCACCGGCTGGTGCAGATGCACCGACGATCGAAATTACTGCACCGGAGCCTCTGGTGGTCGAAATTACTGCACCGGAGCCTCCTCGCTACCCCGTGGACGATATAAAGGAGAGGAAAGAATGTCATCTGTATTATCCTATCGGGAACATGTCCATGAAGGTAGCCATCGGCAGTGCTTTACCATGTTTACCTGGAGCACTCCACCACAACAACCCCATTCAAGATGGCTATGCTCGTGTCACGGTGGAGGACATAGTCCAAGGGTTTGAGGACCTGGAGATTGACATTGCTACACCTGAAGGGGAGAAAAGACTTGGAGATGTCAAGCGCCATTTCATTCTATGGCAAAAGAAGTTTATCAAGTTTCCAGGCGAGGCGCCAAGGACAACAAGTCCACCCCCCTACGGTGGTGGTGGTGGCGGTGGCGGCGGCGGCGGTGGTGGTGGTGGTTCACCTACACCTCCGTCACGTCAGCCGACGCCTCCCAGTCCACAACGTCCGGCGGGTGATCAGACGCCGCCCCCCAGTCCTCGTCCGGCGGGTGATCAGACGCCGCCCCCCAATCCACCTCCGGCAAAGAAGCAGAAGCAGTCCTGGATTATTAACCCGGACCCTTATGTACCTAAGACCACAAAGGTACCGGAGCCATCACTGAAGCCTCTCCCCACAAGGCCTTGGGAACGTAGTGCCGAGGAAACTGCCGCGGCCGCGGCTGCTGATCTTGAGAAATGGAAGGCGGACTGCAAGAAGAAAAGAGAGCCCGAGCCCAAGCCAGTATTTTCTGATGAGCAAAAGAAGTGGGCTAAGTCATTTTTGAGCACACCGTCCCAAGCCGCGAAGAATCTGCCTGAGGACTATGCACGTGAACTTCGTAGGCAGGCACTCATGTTGAAGGAGAAGAAAGGGCGGGCGGATGACCCCGATCCGGAACAAAGTAAACGAGTTGCCCAGCTCGGGGAACAAAGTAAACAATCGATTGCCCCGCTTATAGTGAAAGCCGCCGGCCCGGATGACCCCGATATCATAGCAGCTGCGGCAGCACTTGGATTGACTGCAACGAGTGCCAGAGAACAAGCGGCCAACTTAGGTATTACTCTTCGTGAACTGTTAGGCCTTGATGAGGCGCCAGTGAAGGAGGTAGTAATTACATATGTGAAGAATGGGCCTCTCGTCGAGCCTGCGCAGGAACAGGATCTACCTCCACAAATGAAAGGTCTGCTGAAATGGTACAAGGGTTACATAAAAAATAAAAACGCCAACGAATATATTTATGCGGAAGTTAGATATGAGCATCACTTCAAACATTACTATGTACAAATTCATCTGAGTGAATTGTTCCAGCTTTTCAATCTGCGCGAGCTCGACAAATCTATCATCAGTTGCTACGTTCTGTAAGTGATTTATTTCTACCCCATCTCGTTCATATTGCCTGCACTATATATATGTCCTAACTATATTGTTGTGTCCGCTATTATACATGCAGAATGAAGATTAAGGAATGCAGAGTAAGGAACATCCATGATGTTGGGTTCATTGACCCACACATCGTTAATGGATATGTGTTGCGGCATCACTCCGACGACATGGAGGCAGACCTGTGGCAGTTTCTTACAAAGCAGGAACTCAAAAGTGATATTCTATTTCCTTACCATTTTGGGTGAGTGTTTCTGTCTTGAGCACATTCTCTTTTGTTTACTCCATGCATGGTATGTGGCCGGCTAATCGATGAGTTATGCATGACGTACTGTGCATGTATCGTGTCCGCAGGTTCCACTGGATTCTGCTAGTAATTAAAGTTGACACCTCAGAATGTCTCGTCCACGACTCTCTGAATATGGATCCAAAGCTTTGGGCCGACCTGAGAAAAATGCTGCAGAAGTAATTATTTTCATTCATTTGCGCTCTATATCGATCGGCCTATTTCGTTCATTTCCTAATATCAAGTAACTAATAACTCTCTTGTTCATTTAATTTTCTTTGTCTCATAGGGTTTGGAGACGGTTCGTAGATACAAAGGTCGGTGAATTCAAAAAAGAGCTAGAATTCAAAAAGTCAAAGGCTAAGAATGCTGGGGATATTCAGCCAGCGGGGACCAATCTATGTGGATACTATGTCTGTGAGATGATCCGGAGATACACCTCTGAGCGGGTTCCGAGTGATACCAATGCTCAGAGGAATAACCTCCGGATGATGCTTAGTCCAGAAGCTCGCTTCCGACCACTTCAAGAGGAACTAGCTGGATGGTTCAGGAAGGAAGTCCTCCATCCTAAAGGAGAACACCATTACGAGGACGTAGAACTTTATATGCCTTAAATTATGTATGGAAACTTGTTCAAAATTGTATATGGTCATCCGATGATATTTAATATATACTGTATATTCCTCTTGAATTCTTTTTGGTTCTAATTTTAAATTTGTTTGAAATTGTACATTCATATGCATGTATGTAGTAGCGTAGAATATGTGAAACTCCTTCAAAATTAAAATAAAGCATAAAAGAAATAAAACAATACAAATTAAACAGAAAACAGGTTTAGGGGGGGCAGGTTTAGGGGGGGGGCAGGTTTAGGGGGGGGCTAAGACCCTAAACCTGCGGCGGTCTTTAGTCGCGGTTGGCCAGAAGAACCGCGACTAAAAGTCCTCCGCCCCGGCGGCCACCTGGCGCCCACGTGGACGGGCCTTTAGTCGCGGTTCTTAAGCAACCGCGACTAAAGGGTGGAGCCTTTAGTCCCGCCTGTTTGGTCGCGGTTGCGCAACCGCGACTAATGGCAGTTGCGAACCGCGACCAAAGGCCCTTTTTCCACTAGTGAAGACGGTGAATCGCCAAGTGAGCCGAGAGATAGAGAGCGGTTTGCGCCGCTCCGTATGCAGTAGCAACGTAGGCAACATCATGTCTGTGGCCCCTCAATCGCTAACCTTACCACCGCCGAAGCCGAGCTGATCTGAGAGGATCACGATGGCAGATACAGTGCCCTAGCGGCAATGGCAAGGGGATACCGCTGGGAATCGGCCAGCGGCGGCGTAACTCCCATCCACGTCGACCAACGGCGGCATATTTGGGCTATCCTTGCCAAAGCCCGAGTTTATTTAGACGGCCCGTACCTCCAACAACAACGTGCTATAGCCTATAGGGGCAGCCCGGCTAGGTCGACGGCCCACTGATGCTGTATCGAACGATCACCTTAACGATGTTTACTATTATGCGCTCTCCGGCGGGAAATATGCTAGCATTGTGAGAGAAATCATTCTCACTTCTGCGGAGTCCGTGTCCTGTAGTGTGGGCACTGTAGCGATCAATGTTCCCTGAATCATTATCTTACTGTAGCAAGCGCGTTGTAGCGATGTTCACCGAACGATATGTTACTGTCGCAATGGCACCCTAGCGGCTGGTTCAAAATTTGCGGATAAATTTTCAAAAACACAAACATTTTTTTTAAATGTCAAGAAATTTTCACGTTTAGAAGATTTTTCGCAGAAAGCAAAAACATAAATAAAATTGGCATATTTTCTAAAATTCTCAGAAAAATCTGGAAAATATTTATTGAAAATATGTACAATTTCTGAAAATTTTGAAACAATTATGAAAACCCGAAGAATATTTAAAAAAAATCATTTTTTACGGAAAAACAGAATTTTAGAAATTGAAATATTTTTTGGTAAAAGGGGAAAATTTAACTTCTGGACAAATTTTGTAAAACACAAACTATTTTTAAAGATTTGATTTTTCTAAATTTGTGATTTAAAAAAGAGAATGATAATGAAACAAGAAAAGGCAAAAATGTAAAAAAACATGAATAAATGAAAAACAGGGTAATGAAGCAAACAGAAATAACGAGGTTCAAAGACCTTCTAGAAGGTTCCCAAAACAGATAAAACCGGACAGGAAAAAGTTCCTTATGTGTACGAAAACTCCCCTCTCGTTAGAGTTTCGTCTCCTCCCGGTGGCGCCTTGGCGATCGACGTGGAGACCTCGCTCCCCTGCCTCCTCCGTCCGTTGTGGGGTCTAGAGCCCTGCCTCTCGACCAACGCAGCTGGGGAGGAGTTGTTAGGGTTTTCTCGTCCGTGGCAACCCAGGTTTTCTCGGACAAGAGATCGTGACGGCGGGCTCGACAGCGGGATTGGAAGCTGTGTTGAGCGATGTTGAGAAGATGATGAAGGATCTGGGCCTGAAGGAGGAGGATCTCTCGGACATTGTTGTGGAAGATGGAGACCTACCAGAGGAGGAAGCCAGATGGATGGCGATCGCGCGAGTCCACAATGATAAACCATACAGCCAATATCGGGTCGCGTGGGATCTCGCGCAAGAGGTTAAATTCCGGCCACTGGAAGACAACCTTCACATCCTTCAGTTTTCGTGCTTAGGTGACTAGGAAAGAGTCATGGAGGAGGGGTCATGGACGTTCATGAACAAGGTGTGGTGATTGAACCGTATGATGGAAACACTAGACAGTCTACAATTGAGCTTAACAAGGTGGAGATTTGGATCCAGATCCACGACCTGCCAGACCTCCTCTTTCGCATGTTAATACCACTAGCATCAACAGTTGGTGAATTCATCTATGCCGAGCCAAAATCCCAAGACTTTGAAGGAAACTTCTTTAGAGTAAGGTTTAAGATCGATGTGACTAAACCGCTGAAAAACGCAGTCTCGTTGGTACTAAAACAGAAGAAGGAGATCTTCCTCGTTAAATACGAGCGACTCCCCGACTGGTGTGCTGTTTGCGGGCATCTTGGCCACTTATTCAAAGAGTGCGGGACTGGGATCCACCCTCCGTCGGCATTGGTTTTCAAAAATCTACGTGCTGATTGGTTCACAGGGCCAGGAAGAAGTCCGGGTGAAGGGAGATAAGTAGGAGGCAACAGGGGCAGAGGTAGGTCAGGACGGAGCAGAGGCAGGGGTGGAGGCCGCACAGGCGGTGTTCCCAGCTTTAGCACAAACAACCCAGTCCGGGACATGGCAATGGAGGAAGCATATGCTAATAGGAAGACGGCTGCCATGGAGGTGATTCAATCTCCAGGAAAAATAGCTACAGATTCATCTGCTCTTGCTGAGGGAAGTAATATCTCGATACTCCCACTGGCCACAATACCTCCAAGTCCATCCAAGCAAGATACAAAGAGGACCAAAACGGTTGTGACTCAAAGTGACAAGAACTCGGGGAAGATTATCACCACCAACAAAACTGATGCGCGTTTGGCGGGCCTCCGAGGGGGGGTCACGCCTAGCGCAATGAGTATCCTAACATGGAATTGTCGTGGGGCTGGCAAACCCGCGACAATTCACGAGCTTCATGACCTGACGAAGCAACGTGCCCCCTCTATTGTTTGCATCCTTGAAACTCAAATTGAGGGCTCCCGTGTGGAGAAACTAGTAGGTACTCCAGGCTTTGATAAAAGTTTTGCCGTTAGCAGTTCTGGTAGAAGTGGAGGACTTGGTCTTTTTTGGAAAGATGAAATAAAGATTGAAGTTATAGGTTACTCTGAGTACCATATTGATGTCATTATTGATGCACTTGTTGAATTTCAAACAAGAGTTACTTTTGTTATGGCGAGCCTAGGTAAATCAGAGATACAAAACGTGGGACACACTCCATGGAATAGCTGGTGTGAGTAACCTTCCTTGGGCGGTGATTGGAGATTTCAATGAAGTTATACATGCACATGAACATGATGGGGTAGGCCAACACAGTCAGGCTCAGATGGATGCCTTTCGGGATGCGTTGGACACCTGTGGTCTTGCTGATATAGGCTACATGGGCACTCACTAGACCTTTGAGAAAAAGGTAGCTGGAGGAACATACACCAGAGTCAGGTTAGACAGATGTGTGGCCAACACTGCATGGCTCTTAGCCTTCCCCTCCGCTGCGGTGGAACACAAAACTGCGGCGTCATCGGACCATATACCCATCCTGCTGCGGTATGAGGACACACATGCATGCAAGAGTGGCCCTATACCTTTCAAGTAGGAAACGTGTTGGGAGAGAGACCCAGCGCTCGTGTCGGTGCTACAGGCTAGGTGGACACAAACAAAAGGCATTTCGGTGCAATCAATGAAAGAACGCTTGCTGCGAGTTTCGGGGGACCTATCCGCCTGGGACAGAGATCACTTTGGGAACGTGCGTCGGGAGATTGCCCACTTGAAAAAAGAGTTGCAACGGCTGCGCGAGGCTCCAGGAAGAACGGGGCCGGCCCATGCAGAATTAAAGATCAATGATCGACTAGTAGAACTCTTCCATAGAGAAGAAATGCTATGGCGGCAACGAGCACGAATTGATTGGCTGGTCCATGGGGACAAAAATACATATTTCTTCCACCTTAGGGCGTGTAGACGCAGGCGGAAGAATAGTATCAAGTCACTTTTACGTAATGGTGGATAGTTGACAGGGGATGTGGTTGAGATGGAGCAGATGGTGACCTCTTTTTATAAAGATCTATATAACTCAGAGGGGGTGCGGGGGATGGATCAGGTCCTCCAGACGGTCCCAAGTAAGGTTACAACAGATATGAACGAGATGCTAAATGCTCCTTACACTCCTAAGGAATTCAAGACAGCCTTGTTCCAGATATTCCCAACCAAAGCCCCCGGCCCAGACGGGTTTCCTGCCCATTTTTTTGAGCGTCATTGGGAGTTATGTGGAGATGATGTAACCTCGGCAGTCTTGAAGATTGTTGAAGGGACTGAATCAGCGGAGAGTATAAATGATACAGTGTTAGTTCTCATACCCAAGGTAAAAAACCCATCTCTGCTATCCCAGTTTCGGCCTATTAGCCTATGCAATGTCTTGTATAAAATTGCCTCCAAGGTGATCTCCAACCGTCTGAAATTGGTGCTACTTGAGATTATTTCAGAAGAACAGTCAGCCTTTGTCCCAGGTGGACTGATCACTGATAACATCATCACTGCATATGAATGCTTACACTTCATGAAGAGAAATAAAGCAGAGAAAAACCAAGCTTGCGCTCTTAAACTTGACATGATGAAGGCCTATACAGAGTAGAATGAAGTTATTTAAAGGCAATCATGCTTAAGTTGGGTTTCAATGAGAGATGTGTAAATATTATCATGAATCTTGTTACATCAGTTAAGTTTTCTGTCATGTTCAACGGGAAGAAGCTAGAAGAGTTCGTTCCATCAAGAGGGATAAGACAAGGGGACCCGATTTCTCCGTACTTGTTTTTGCTGGCAGCAGAGGGCCTTTCGTGCCTCCTAAAATCCAGAGAGTCATCCAGTTTGCATGGGCTACAAGTGGCACCGTCGGTGCCACCGGTAAACCATCTTTTATTCGCTAATGACAGCCTGCTATTCTTCAAGGCAAGTTGTAGGGAAGCTTCCGAGGTGAACATAGTGTTAGACCAATACTGTCAAGCTTCTGGTCAGAGAATCAATCATGCTAAATCGTCCATTTATTTCAGCAAGGGGGTGCCTGAGAGCTTAAGGTTAGAGGTGAAGAACCTGCTGAATGTTCCTAACGAAACCCTGAATGAAAAATATTTCGGGATGCCATCAGATATAGGAGGTTCAAAGAATGGAGCATTCAAATATCTCAAGGATCGTTTATGGAGTAAGATCCAAGGATGGATTGAAAATGCTTTATCATCGGCTGGAAAAGAGGTACTCGTGAAATCAGTAGCACAAGCGGTTCTGGTCTTCTCCATGTCATGGTTTAAAATTCCCAAAGGTCTTTGTGAACATCTAAACATGTTGGTCAGGAAATTTTGGTGGGGAAGTCAAAATGGAAATCGTAAGCCGCATTGGGTCTCATGGAAAACTATGACACAACCAAAGAGCATGGGGGGGGCTCGGGTTCGAGGATTTTGAGTTATTCAACATGGCCATGTTGGCTAGGCAAGCATGCATGGAGACTTCTGCAGTACCCAGACTCCCTCCATGCGAGAATCCTAAAAAGCATTTACTACCCAAACTCTTCTATTCTGGAAGCGACACTAGGGGGTCACCCTAGTCAATTCTGGCGCGCGGTGGTGGAAGGTAGATATACTTTGAAAAATGGACTGATAAAACGTATTGGAAACGGTGAATCTACAAGTGTATGGGGTGACAATTGGCTCCCTAGGGACGAGATGATAAGTCCCTACTGTTGTATCTCTCCCAATCCACCCTCCTTGGTTTCTGAACTTATAAACGCCACAACGGCCTCATGGGACAAACAGAGGATATCAGAGGTTTTTATGCCAATGGACGCACATGTGATCATGGGCATTCCTATATGCACTCGGAACACACCGGACTTCTGGTGCTGGCATTTCAAGAAGAGTGGCAACTTCATTGTTCGGTCAGCTTATAACATGCTGGTGGCGACCCGGCAGAGAAGGGAGGCATGGCTGGAAGGCTCGCCAGGGCCTTTGTCCTCTACAAAGGAAGCCAGCCTGTGGAAAACAATGTGGAAGATACAGGTGTCACGCAAGGTCAGCATGTTCTTAATTATGGCGATTATCGAAACAATCTCTTCCTACTAATGATGTTCGAGCGCATCGACACATGGCAGAATCGAGCGCGTGTGGTTTCTGCGGAGCTGAGGACTCTTGGAAACATTCATTTGACTGCACCATGTCCAGGTGCACCTGGGCTATGGTAGATGAGGAGCTGGCACAAGCGATCGCGATGACTATGGAACCGAATGCAAAGCAATGGCTATTCACACACATGGAAGCTCTTCCCCATGAGCGGTTTGTCAAGCTTTCTGTAACATTATGGGCGATTTGGGCTGCGAGACGGAAGGCTATACATGAAGGAATCTTTCAGAGCCCGCATGCGATATGCAGTTTTATCAATCGCTATCTTCAGGAACTGAACATGATCAAGGAAGTGGTGCAGCCTCACTCGAGAGCTACGTTGGTCCCCAGAGGCGACCCGGTGGCTAGACCTAAAGCCCCACCTCCAGGGTATTGCAAGGTTCATGTTGATGCAGGAGTCCACTTTGCAAGTCGGGTGCAGCTGTGGCTGTGTGTAGGGATGACGCAGGAAATTACCTGGGCAGCTCAGCCCTAGTCATCGAGGGAATGCATGATCCAGCTATGTTGGAGGTAATAGCTTGCAGGAAGCGCTAGCTTTAGCGGCTGATCTAAACATACAGAACCTGGTGATAGCCTCTAATTCCAAACAAGCGGTGAATGACATCAATAATGAGGCGATGGGAGCAGTGGAGCAATCATCAGAGAGATTAAGTCTCGGTCTTTGCTTTTTAATTGTAATTTTACTTATGAAAGTCGTGTTGCTAATTATGAAGCACATGCTTTGGGCAAACATTCTCGTAGACTTCAGCACGGTCGTCATGTTTGGTTTGACCAACCTCAAGATCAAACTTGTATCCCACTCTCTGTGGTATTCGTTGAATAAAATTTGGCCGTTCCCTAAAAAAATGTAACAGCTGAAATGGGCTGGCCCAATATATCAGATGCTCACTCGTACGTGTGCTAAGGGTCAACTATTTGAAGCAACACGTGTTACTAAAAAAATGAAGAAACACGTATCAAGTAGGAAACATCATAAGGAGTTCATGTGTGCCACTCTTTGCGGCAAATTGTCGAGGCAACGGACAGGCGGCCTCCAGCTGGGCCAGCCCATTGATAAGTCGGCATCTATCTGGACTA
Organism: Aegilops umbellulata; assembly: GCA_032464435.1. Lineage (NCBI taxonomy): Eukaryota > Viridiplantae > Streptophyta > Magnoliopsida > Poales > Poaceae > Aegilops > Aegilops umbellulata. The sequence goes on along the minus strand of CP136060.1, from coordinate 640,030,843 downwards.
TAGCCTCGTCTATGGTTTTTCGAGTTACGGACCCGGCTTGCTTGGAGGCGTTAGCCTGCTGAGAAGCACAAGCGCTCGCCTTAGATTTGCACCTTAGTGGGATCATTATTTCATGTGATAATAAAGGCGTAGTGGAGAACATAAATAATGAGGCATGTGGCAGGAACGACGCTATTGTTTGGGAGATCAGGGAAAGTCAACAGTTCTTTGAAACATGTGATATCATCTATGAAGGAAGGGGCACGAATAAAGAAGCTCATAGTCTGGTTAAATTCTTTGTTTCCTTAAACCCGGGTGACCACATGTGGCTAAGCTTTCCCCATGACTCTATATGTATTCCTATTAACTTTCCCCTGAATCAGTAGAGTGTCCCTTACCGCTCAAACAAAAGATCCGGACTATAGCGATCGGACTAGTTCACAAAATTCAAAAAGGAAAATCTCACGGATTTAAATTAAAGTTCAAAATTTTAAAAGGTTCACGAAATTTGTAAAAAAAAAAGTTCACGGATCATAAAAACAGTTCACAAAAATTTGTAAAAAAACGAATTTGAAAAAAGTTCACAAATTTTACAAAAAACGGGAAATTTAAAAAATAATAACAATAAAACCGAAAACAAAAAAATTGAAAATAAAACAAGAAAACCGGCTGGGGAAAACCAGAAGAAAACCAGCCAGAGAAAAAACAGTGCAAATTATTGTAAAGAGGTTCCCAAGAAACAAAAAAACAGTGAAAGCAAAGACATAGATGGCCTGCACATATATATACATAATGCACTGAAGGGTATGCGCTGGTTAGGGATTGGAACTATATCCGGTGCTGAAGGCGTGGAATAAAAACTTGGATGTGTCGCATGTAGCAACACAGAACCAGCGTCACCAGAAGGAACGCCTGGAGGGCCAGCCCAATAACAGTTTTCTTCATTTCTCCACTCAGTTTTGTTTTTTTGTCTCTATTTTCCTTTTTAGTTTTTTATTTTGAATTTTTTTCTTATGTTTTCAAAAATAAATTGTAAAAATACATATATTCCAAAAACAAATACTTAAGCTTTGCACAAAAAAATTCGTCCACTCTTAAAAGATGTTGATAGCAGCAAGCAAATGGTTGTAACAAAACAATTTTCACTTATTTCAAATAATTATATGTCAGATCATAAAAACTGTTCAACATGTGTAAAGGAAAGTTCCGAATGTACACAACAAATGTACAATATCCATAAAAAAGTATACATCAAAGCATATATTTGAGAAATGGTAATTATGTATTCAAAATATATTAAGCATGTACATAAAAAATAGCCTGATGTACAGAATGTTTTTACAATGTGTACGAAAAAAGTAGACATGAAAACATGTACTTTGAATATATGTTAATCATTGTATTAAAAATATATTAACTTCTATTTAAAAATTCTTAAACATGTATAATAAATGTTTTTGATATATACAAAAAATGTAGTCATCACAAGCACATATTTTAAGAAAATGTTAGTCATTTATTTGAAAACTTTAAATGTGTATAAAAGAAATATTTCATACGCATACAAAACAAGTACAACCTGTACGGAAAAATGGTAGGCATCAGGACCTATAATATAAAATATTGTTAATCATGTGTTGAAAAATAATAGAACATGCATTAAAAAGTATATATGTGTTAAAAAACAAAAAAATATAAATTGTGAATGAAAAAAATTGGACATACACTGAAAAATAAATTAAAAAGAAAATAAGGAGATAAGGCGAACCCAAAAACAACGGAAACAGAAGAAAACCATAGAACAAAGAAAAAAGGAAAAGAAATACGACAAAGGAAACTGAAAATCAAAGAAACTGATGCAAAAGAATGAAACTAAGTGAAAAATAGATTTAAACGGGTAAAAAATAAAGGAAAATCTACAAAAAAGAATAAGAAATAGAAAATAAAAAAGAAGAAGACAAACCAAAGAAATCAATGAAACCCAAAAAAACCAATGAGATCAGTAAAACCCAAAAAATCGAATGAAAAGGAGAAAAGGGATAAAGAAAAAATCGATAAAATCAGACAAGTCTGCCGGTGTAAAGTAAAGAAAAAATCTACAATACCAAGCAAGCGAGCAAATGAATAGCGACCGAGTGCAAAAACATGATAATAGGCCGGCCATACGTGCTGACTCGATAGGTGAGCCGGAGTTAGATCATAGAGTAGGCGAGATATAGCTATGGTACCGAAAAACAGATGTGCCGCTTATTGCGCACAGTCTGGATTTGCATATGGAGCTAAACGAGCGTGGGATATTGGCCTGCGCACATTCTCTTTCTTTGTTTTCTTCATTTTAGTAATTTTACTGTTTTCCAAGCTTCATGTTGCAGGAGGATGGGAGTATTGATGAAGATGTGAATCATCGAATCAAAGCTGGATGGATGAAGTGGCGCCAAGCTTCTGGCATTCTCTGTGACAAGAGAGTGCCACAAAAGCTAAAAGGCAAGTTCTATAGGACGGCGGTTCGACCCCAATGTTGTATGGCGCGGAGTGTTGTCGGACTAAAAGGCGACATGTTCAACAGTTAGGTGTGGTGGAGATGCGTATGTTGAGATGGATGTGTGGCCACACGAGGAAGGATCGAGTCCGGAATGATGATATACGAGATAGAGTTGGGATAGCACCAATTGAGGAGAAGCTTGTCCAACATCGTCTGAGATGGTTTGGGCATATTCAGCGCAGGCCTCCAGAAGCTCTAGTGCATAGCGGACGGCTAAAGCGTGCGGAGAATGTCAAGAGAGGGCGGGGTAGACTGAATTTGACATGGGAGCAGTCCGTTAAGAGAGACCTGAAGGATTGGAGTATCACCAAAGAGCTAGCTATGGACAGGGGTGCGTGGAAGCTTGCTATCCATGTGCCAGAGCCATGAGTTGGTTGCGAGATCTTATGGGTTTCACCTCTAGCCTACCCCAACTTGTTTGGGACTAAAGGCATTGTTGTTGTTGTTTTTTCCGTTGTTTCAAATGTTCATATAATCATACAATGTTCATGATTGTCGCAAACTTTTGAGTATTTCGCTTATCACGCGCATTGTCATTAATCATTTTTTAAGTGAAACCTTTTCCAAAATATGTCGACATTTTTAGAAACAATAACATTGTTTCGAATCTATTTTTTAAAAACATAAACATTTCTTAATTTCTGAATCTTTTTCAAAACAGAGAATTTTTTAATTTCTGTAAAATTATTTTTAAATTGGAACAACATCGGAATTTAGAACAATTTGAATAAGATGAATACTTGTTAAAAACACGAACAATTTCTTGGATAAACATCATTATTTTTTTTAAAACACCACAACAATTTGAAATTTCAAATATTTTTTAAAAAGATGATCCAATTTTGGATATTGAACATTTCTCGGTTTTGTTTAAAGAATAAAGAAATGAAAAAGAATTTTAAAAGAAGAAAACATTTAAGGAACATTCCAGAAGGGGTTCCCAGAACCCAGTATTTCTAGTGTGCATACTAGATATAATGAGCCGACCCATGTCGGATTTGCTCGGTCGCTGGTCCGTGTAAGTATCATCAATCTGACGCAAATTGAGTAAAATAGGAAATTCCACCACTTAGTGTTTCCTTCTTTTTTTGGAAGATAATTTTCAAGTGCTCCTATATGAAAATCCCTGTTTGAGAACCGCCTCTTCCGAAATAAATAAATAGGTGTGTCTAAATATCGACAAACCACGCATCACGGGTCTCATTTGCCCTGCACATTCAGTGTTTTTTGTTTTGTTTTACTTTTGGGTTTTATCAGTTTTGCCAGTTGTTGTTCAACACTACACACTTTTGCCACTAGAATTTTCAGCTACTCAAAAACGCCATATTTCCGTTAAGCGTGTACTAAAAAAATGCCACTCAGCACCGTTATCATTTGGTCAACGACCATTGACCAGGTGAAGTGACCAAAATATCCCTAGAACACGCATGTCAGTGCTCTCCTATAACATGTGGGTGCTAGTTATCATAACACAAATAGTTTATTAGAATAAAAAACAACGACATACAGGGATTCAAGCACCCGCGGGCGAAACTATTTTTGCTTCTAATTTCACTCTCTACATCCTGAAAACTAGGACCCACGGGTTAAAGTGAGTTGAAGAGGGAACGATGACAAGTGGGGGCCAAGGGTATTTTGGTCACGTCAGCTCAGTCAATGGCCTTTGACGGGACAATAAGAATGTCGAGTGGCGTTTTTGAGACATGCTTAACAAAAGGATGAAATTTTCAAATAGTTCAATCTTCTAGTGGAAAAATTGAGTAGTGCAACACAACTAATAACCGAACAGATAAAACCCCTTAACTTTTGGCATTCTTCCATTTTCCATTTCTCATTTATTTTATGAGAATCCAATTTTTTATGTTAACTATTTTGGTCTTCGCCAATTTTTCCACTTTGTAACAAAATGTATTCATATGCGTATGGATATTTTTCTAAATCTACAAATATATTCTAAATGAAGGTAATTTCTTTAACAAATGAATATTTTATTATATACTACAAAATAACATATATACTCACTCCTTCCAAAAATGTAAGGCACGCTTGAGTTTGGATTGAACATGTATAAATGGTATTGCCGCATTTGTCTTTGATTGCCGCATTTGTCTTTGATTCATCATTCTGGCCATTAATATATATCAAGGTATTTGGATTGAACATGTATAAATGGTATTGCCACAATTGTCTTCGAAACAATTCTATTGCACATGTCTTTATACTAATTTTGTAGACCTATAATAAGTGAAAATCATAGTCAAAGTTGTGCGATGAAGACCAGAAAAAGTGATGTGTGCCTTATATTTTGGGAAGGAGGAATTACATATCTAGGTGAATATTCTCCCATTTTCCTTTTTTTTGAACATAATAAGTTTTAATATATTAAGCACAAAGTGGAAGTAAAAATATTGGAATTAAAATAAAAAAAACAGCTCTTTAATTTGGCATGACAGCAGCAACCCGTTTGTACCCACTCTAGAGTTTTATCGACTCTTTGATGACTAGCCATCAAATAGGACGATCCTGCTGATATGTCACTAAGAGGGACAACTACCATAGTGTGTGTTCTCAAGCGGGAGGCATAATGGGCTGGCCACCAGCGCAACAAAACACATAAATTTTATTTGATTACTGAAATGTGAAAATGGTAAAATTTAGAAGTTTCATAAATAATGTAAAAACTAGTTAATAACTGAAAAAAAGTTTTTTGGCGGGAATAACCGAATAAAGTTAATGTCAACATATTTGAAAAAATGCATTTCATATTTAAAAAAAGGTTTGGCATAGAACTTTTTACATATATTTTAGTAAGTGCTCAAATGTTTATAATATACTACCTCCATTTTAAAATATATGTTTTGATAGGCTAAACTAGCCTACCAAAATGTCATATGTTTTGGAACCGAGGTAGTATATGTTCATGTAATTGTGAAAGGTGTGACATATTTCCCACAAAAAATGGAAGTAAAGAATGAACAAAGAATGAAAAATAATACATGAAAATAAATAAGAAAATAAGAGGAAAAACACATAAAATAGAATAAGCTACAAAAAAAGAAACATGTTACTGAGTTGCGCCACGTTATAACGACATATAAGATGTTCAATATTTTTTCATGGATCGAGCCTGAGCAATACGATTCTAGCGCCCCCCCCCCCCGCCAAATCAGTCGAAATCTCTAGTTAAAGAGCAGTCTTTGTAAAGGACACTCTTACATTCCCAGGTTGCGACAAGTGTTACACTGCATATACGTCACTTGTCGCAACCTAGTAGTTTTCCCTTTTTAGGTAGATTTGTTTATTCAAAATGTTTTATTTCTCAAGGAGTGCGTCCGAATCTCGAATCCTTTTCATCATTGGATTTCTCGCGTCTACATCCTCAAAACTAGATCCCTGTTGATAAGTTTCGACGGACTTTTTTTCACGAAAAGACTCGAACCAGGAGCACATTTTTTCCTTTCCAAGAGGCATGGCCGTGCCCCTGGCGGAAGCAAATCCGTGCCTCTCCTGGTAGAAAAAAAATAGAAAACACATAATTTTTTTCTCTTTTGCGAGAGGCACCGCCGTGCCTCGCGCGTAAGCAAATCCATGCCCCTCATGGTAGGGAAAAAAAGAAAAGTTGTTTTTTTCCTTTTGCGGGAGGCACAGCTGTGCATCTAGCGAAAGGAAATCCGTGCCCCCACGAGAAGTAAATTGGGGCCTCTCCTAAAAAAAATAAACACATGTTTTTTTCCTTTCTGAGAGACACGACCGTGCCTCTCGCAAAAGCAAATCCGTGCCTCTCATCATAGGGAAAAAAGGAAAACACGTTTTTCTCTTTTTTCGAGAGGCACGACCATGCCTCCACGAAAAGTAAATGCATGCCTCTCTTAGGCTTGGGTCCAAAACCTAAGTAAAGACGAAAAACAAAAAAAATGTTTTTTTCACGTCAGAAATTTATTTTTTTGAATCTGCTTTTGCGCCCAGAAGGTAAGAAAAGACGAAAAAACCAAAAAAAATCTAAAAGCCGAAAACACGTGCAAAAAAAAGAAAAACAAAATCAGGAGGGAGCACCCAAAGCGCGCCAACTGGCCCACTCTCAACCCACCCCAAGTGACGCTTGGGGAGGCTCCCGAAGCAACGGTCTTGGATTAGTTGCGCCCTAGGGCTTGGGCCGACCTATTTGATGTGCATGCGCATCATAACTTCGTGGCTTCGTTGTAGGTCGGCCACTCGACGCCCCAGTTTGGGCCAGCCCACAGTCATACATTGTTTCTTCTTTGTTCTTTTTTTCTTTTTATTTCTTTTCCGTTTAATTTGTTTAGTTTATCTTTATTTTTTGCATGTACTATAAAAAGTTCAATGTGTTAAAAAAATATTCATTGTATATTAAGAAAATATTTGCGGTATATTACAAAAATTACACCATGCGTTGTAAAAGGTTCATTGTAAGTTAGAAATTGTTCGACGAATAATAAATCGACCACACTGTTATAAAATTTGTTCAGCGTGGATTACACAAATGTTCAGTGTGTATTCAAATATTGTTCAGCATATACTACAAAATGTTCATTGCGTATGCTCAAATTGTTCAACGCATATATTAATAAGTTTTAAATGTTCATCATATATTAAAAAAAGTTCATCGTACAATACTAAAAAGTTCATCATGTATTACTATCCATCGTATGCTCAGAATATGTTCAGTGTGTATTTTGAAATAATGTTCACCATATATATAATTCTTTATAGTACATACAATTATTAAAGAATATTAAAAAAAAATTGACCGAAAACGGACTAAACAGAGTGCTACAGTAGACATCTTCTACGTCCCACAAGATCGCTTACTGCTAGTGTGCTGGTAATCTCACCACCCCCATGTGAAGATTATCAGACAACATGGGTTACATGTAACCAAACACCATGCCTCCTGTTTTCGCCTAGACAAGCCGGCAACTAAATAGTCGGCCTTTCGTTTCGCCCCAACCAGGCTAGAGGGAATGCGAGCAACCAAACAACATGGCTTTTAGATTGTTTTTTCTCAACCAGGCCCAACCAAAACACACATGCAATGCAGGCAAAATCCATGCTAGCACCAATGTCAAGTACTTAAACTCTGGTGGGCAAAAAATATCAATGTCCTTCTTACCATCCTACCAGATGTTGGTTCGCTGTTCCAATATATAAACTTGATGAGATAGCACCCTCCAGGTTCGTCGAAGGGCGATTACCCGTTTTCCGCTCCAATTCTTTGAAGTCGACTTTGACGAAGGTGCGCACTCACCTACCGTTTGCCCGTCCCAATCTCCCGACGCAAGCATCACGTAAAGCATGGCGTTAATATTATCAGCACCCACGAACTAAAACCAATTAACTCGGTAGTCTCACACACGGAAACATAGAAAAGTCCACGAAATAAAGTGACAACGCTACCACATTAGGAAACACGAGTCAAATGAACACTCCCCGTTTACCTCTTCTCCATCCCCTATCTAGCAAGCTAGTAGTACATCGGTATATACCAACACACTCTACGTACGTGCCTTCTTCCACGCAACGCAACGAAACACCACGGCCACCAGCCCTGCACCCACGGGTCCATCGATCCATCGAACACACGTCGCCATGCATCTACCCGCGTTCCTCTCCGTCCTAGCAGCATGCGTGGTCGTGCTCCTACACCACGGTACGACGCCGGCGGCGGCGGCCGTGGCGACGTGCGCGCCCAAGGCGTGCGGGAACGTGACCATCCAGTACCCGTTCTGGCTCACGGACGCCGCCCAGCCGGCGCCGTGCGGCCCGTCGGCGTTCCAGGTGGACTGCCGCGCCGGCCGCGCGTCGCTGGCCCGCTCCTTCCGCGGCGGCTACAAGCTCCTCCGCGTCTCCTACGCCGACCGCGCCGTGGTCGTGGCCAACGACAACGTGCAGACGGACGACGCCGGCTGCCCCGTGCCCAAGATCGACGTCTCCGCCAGCCTCAGCCTCGCGCCCTTCTCCGCCAGCGCCGCCAACCGCCAGCTCCTCTTCCTCTTCAACTGCACGAACCCCGCGGCGGCAGGGTTCGTCGACGTCATCTGCCCCGGGACGGCGGCCGTGGTGCGGCTCGACGCGCGGTACAACACCACCGACGCGAGGGCCGTGGCTGCCGGGTGTGACTACGCGGTGGTGCCGGTGGCCGGGTCCACGTCGCCGGGCGCCAGCGCCGGGGTGGAGTACCCGCGGCTGCTGAGGGAAGGGTACCTGCTGCAGTGGAGGGCGCCGGCCGGGGACTGCGGCGCGTGCGGCGCCAGCGGCGGCCAGTGCGGGTACGACTCCGACGCCGAGGCCTTCGCGTGCGTTTGCGCCGACGGATCATCCCGCCCGGCCAGATGCGGTAAGCACACGCCCTCCCGACTTCCAACAAAATAACGTCCAGTGCAACCTTCAAAAGATCTAGTTTCATTTTAATTCATAGTATTTTTGAAAGTTTGTCCAAAATTACTAAAAAATTATATATATATATATATATATATATGCATATATATATATAAAATCATACACGAGCGCTTTTGTCCAAGTTCATGATTTTTTGTATTAAATATACACTATATATTACTAAATCAAATTATACACAGGTCCTTTTAACTACTCTCTCCGTCCAAAAATTCTTGTCTTAGATTTGTATACATACAGATGTATCTATTCACATTTTAGTATTAGATACATCTGTATCTAGATAAATTTAAGACAATAATTTTGGGACGGAGGGAGTGTGAACGTAATGAATAATTATTAGTCAAAGTATGAATTTCGATAGTCAAACTACACCTCATTGTTTGAAACAATGGTATTGGACATTGTATAGAGGTTACGTCAATTAATTCAGATAGGAAAGAGTGATATTTAATTATTTATTTGCACAATTAGTACTCTCTCTCGATTAGCCTCTCGTCTTGATATAGAGAAACAGGTAGACCTGTCAAGAGTCTAAACCAGAGGTTAGCTAGAAATAAAAGGTATACAATTTGTTCGAATTAATTTCGTTTTGAAGATCATAATTGTTGCGAAACCTATGTGGTATTCTGAACTTTGAACGGTGTTTGATTCGAGTATAACATAGATGCACGCATGAGCGCACAGCACCAGAAGTACACGCTCCCACTTTGTGATTTTATAGTTGCAGACATGTCTAGATGGACGACCCAGTTATCATGGGTGACCTACGATCAAAGGACCCTGAAAAATTATAGCTTTTTCATAAATTCCACATAATTTGTACAAGTTATAGCGAAAGCTTCATATTTAAAAAATAGCCTTTTATTCTATGTTTGAGTGTACATCACATCCAAAACTCCTCCGTTTAGATATTGCCAGCAGACACTCTTATCCTACCATTGCCACTTCAACAACCCCATGGGTAAGCATCAACATGGGCATGAGATGCTTACAAGTGGGTCCTACTCCCTCCGTAAAGAAATATAAAAACATTTAGATGACTACTTTAGTGATCTAAAAACTCTTATATTTCTTTACAAAGGGAATACTAGTTAGTCTAATGTCCATATCTAAAATGTGGAGTTTATTTCAAACACCAAATTACCGCGGAGTCCTGCCGAGTATAGTTTGTGCATCAACATGGAGTTTCTTGCTCCATTTAGACCCTCCCAGATAAAAAATATTTGAGCGAGTCAACTTGTCATGTGCTATTGTTAGCTGGCTAAACTTTTAGGGCAAGGTTCCTCCGGTTGACCATCAACAGTAGCCGTGCTACCGAAACGACGTGCTGCACGCCCTTAGCTTAGCTAGCTTGGACTTGGCTCCTGGGTCAGCGCCAGTCATTGTCGATGATCGATCTAATCGTATCTAGAACACAAACAGTATTCTGGCCAAACAGCCAATGGGTTCCGTGTTAGGTCCTACCTAAACCCGTATAATCTAGCCGCAAGTAGCCGGGACTCCACGTCCTCCTCCTCGGCAGCTAGCATGTGTCTACATGTTACGAGCATGCATCGCAAAGTACGTACGTACTTACGTACACAAGGTTCAAGTCAATCAACTCGACTAACGACGTACGCTTCGAATATGAACTCCACATCCTCCTCCTCGGCAGCTAGCATGTGTCCGGAAAGATGACCGTGATTTGTTTCGAATATTGTGACCGTCGTTTCTTCGTGCATGTCTATGTGTCGTGTGAACTCAAGGACAAGTAATCGATCTACTTCCTCCATCACAGTTTATAAGGCATGCGCGTCGTTCTAGGTTGGTAATTTAACTAGCTATATATATATTATATGTGATGAAAAATATATATTTAGAAACTACATCATCTTAAGAATCCAATGATATATTTTTGGTGACATATAACTCATATTTAGTTAGTCAAATCGATGACCTAGAACTACGCGCATGACCTGTAAACTGAGACGGAGGGAGTAGCTCAGATGGTTAACTTTCCGGTGGTCCAACCTGTTCGTCGGGGTTTGTGCAAGACTTGTAAACTGAGATTGAGGGAGTACTAGACTTGGCATAGTGATCACATTTTGCTACATTTATGATAGATATTTCAGAAAAAATTGTGATCAGTCAATTGTATGGTGTGCGAAAATCCTACACCTACGAAGAAAACCTACGTATGATTACGAAACCTTTTATTTAATTTACCCCCCCCCCCACCCCAATTTTCAGGCGGGTGGGCCCAGCCTCACCCAAAGACCAATTCTAATTATCCACGTTTATTAGTAGTATTGCATAGCCAGTTAAGTCTAGCATTGCTCGTATGGTGTGCCCATCCATATGGCGACGTCTTTGATGACTCGTCAAATTTGAGATATGCTGGTCCAGTCTTTCGAATGTGTTAATTGAGATAGTTTATGCGTATACGTATTGTATTCATAAAGATGCAATGTTTTACAGAAAACTAGCGGTTGTCTGCGTGCACCGAGCGTGCATCGTAAAGTACATGCACAGGGTAGAACTCAACTAACCCACGCACGTGTCTGGAGTATGACCATGACTTTGCATGCTTTGAGTATTGTGGTCGCTTCGTCATGCATGCCTACGTGTCGTGTGAACACGAGGATAACTAATCAAGCTTAGCGCGTTCGATCTGGCGCCCAATTTCTTGTCCCAGCCGGTAAGATTTCTTGTCGAACCGATCCATTCAACTAGCCAGTCGTCGTTTAACAGTTCTTACCTAATCAGTGACGCAGCTAGCTAGGCCTGCCAAATAGTCCGACAAGCGCATGTATGTCCTTAGCACAGTACAAATGCATCGCTATCAGATTAATTAGTCCCCCATCGGGACCTACTTCATTGATTAGTCTGGCAAATACTTATATAATTTGGTCACTTGCTTTGTTGATGCCCTGATGACATTGTGCATTCTCATGTGTATTGACTTTTTCCTTGTATGCAGATGGGAAGAAATCCAGCAACAAGGTCATCCTGATAGGTACGTACCTAGCTAGCTTCAAGTGTGTGTAAGCAAGAAAGCATGTGCTTCAACAACCATCAACTACTACCACATCATATTTGTAACATCGGTCTCAGACCTCTTGCAATGTATAGATGGTTAGATGGGGTGCTAAATGCATCAAGAGTCTTTAGCAACTAAACTCTTCAATGTGTATCTCATTTAATTAGTTGTAGACTGTAACTTATGACGTGTCTAGCATCTAACATTGTTTCTTCCCGGGGTCGATCATCAAACTTCTATCTTTTCATAATTACCTTGTCACGTCAATTTGCCTACTTGACACAGTCTTGACACCAGGAAGGGCCTTATCATATTGTGCTGGAAATTAGTAATAATTTTTGGTTAGTTTGCATAGTACATATACTCAAGTTTAATTTTGTCATAATTTCAGCATCACTGTCCGCCACAGCTTGCTTGATCCTGCTGGTGTGCCTCGTCATGGCCTTGAAATTTCATCGACAAATCCGCAGCATGAGTTTTGTATCCAACATCATGGACAAAAACATCAAAGCTGACAATGCAAACGTTGAGAAGCTGCTCAAGAAGTACGGCTCCCTGGCTCCCCGGAGGTACAGGTACTCGCAGCTGAAGAAGATAACCAGCAATTTCAAGCACAAGCTCGGCGAAGGCGGCTACGGTGCGGTGTTCCTCGGTACTCTGGGTGATCGGAGGGCGGTTGCTGTCAAGTTCCTGCACCACTCCAGGCCCAACGGTGAGGATTTCCTCAACGAGGTGATCAGCATCGGCCGGACGTCCCACGTCAACATCGTCACCTTGCTCGGGTTCTGCCTCGAGGGCTCCAAGCGCGCCCTCGTCTACGAGCACATGCCCAACGGCTCCCTCGACAGGTACATCTACTCATCACCGTCGTCGAAGCCGGAGTCCCCGGCGACAAGACTCGACTGGGAGACGCTTCACGAGATCGCGGCGGGGGTGGCACGGGGGCTGGAGTACCTGCACGAGGGGTGCAACACGCGCATCATCCACTTCGACGTGAAGCCGCACAACGTGCTGCTGGATGAAGCGTTCCGGCCCAAGGTGGCCGACTTCGGCATGGCCAAGCTGTGCGACCCCACGGAGAGCATCCTGTCCATGGCTGACGCCAGGGGCACCGTGGGGTTCATCGCGCCGGAGGTCTTCTCCCGGGGGTTTGGGGTCGTGTCCGCCAAGTCCGACGTGTACAGCTACGGGATGCTGCTGCTGGAGATGGTCGGGGGCCGGAGCAACGTCAAGGCCTACGCCGCCGCCAAGGAGACCGACATGTTCTTCCCGCTCTGGATCTACGATCACCTGCTCGGCGACGGCGGCGTGCTCGTCGCGCGACAGGAGGGTGGAGGCGATGCCGAGGAGGAGACCATCGCGAGGAAAATGGCGTTGGTCGGGCTGTGGTGCATACAGACCGTTCCGGCAAACCGGCCGTCGATGGCCAAGGTGCTGGAGATGCTGGAGAGGAGCATCGACGAGCTAGCCATGCCGCCGAGGCCGTACCACCCTTCTTCTCCTTCCAATTCTCCTTCCCTGTCGCACTCACTGCCGTCGAGCTATCCATCTTCTGCATCGGGCTTCACTCAAGGGTACGCATCTCAGTCGTAGCAAGTTACTGCTCCCTTTGTTCATTTTTGTAAGACGTTTTAGACAGCTAAAATTGAATTGTTTTGACAGTTGTCTTAAATGTCTAAACTGCCTTACAAAAGTGAATGGAGGGAGTAGTACTTATTATAAAAAATGTATCACTGCATGCTTTCTAGATATTTAATTTCAAACAGAGCAAAAGTGTGTTTAGCATTGAAAATCGTCAATACTATTAGGATGTTTGAGATCACTTATGAAATTTGATGAACTATGATATATGTTTCTTTCGACCAGATCAAGATCGTTTACAACAGAGAGCACAAAATAACTAAAAGACAGTTGTACAGTCAGCACAAAAAGAAGCAGGGATGTCCCGTGAGCAAAGTCAACATTAGACGTTCGTAACCATTCTTGAGTTGTAGCCAAGAAGTTCTTAATATGCATGCATGGAGGGGCGATGGACAACAGCAATACTACTGAGCGATGTCCGCATCTCCGTGCGTATTGCTACATATATAGGTCAAATTATTATTGAAGCCTGAAGGAATATGTGATTTGTCCTTTAAATAGTTAATACCCCATATGTGAGAAATACATAGACAACTTGTTTACACAGATGACATGTATAATTGTACTTAGTGGTGGTGTACCAGTATTAATCAACAAACTTATGAGAAATTTGTGTTTTTTCACCTTCTATATCATCACGTGGCTGAGGCCATGCACAAAAGGGCACATGTTTCATTAGCAAGCTCCTCTTCATGTCTGGTGCATCGTTTTTAGTGCATTTTAGAGCATTATGAGGTTTGGGATTATCCTCGTTATCAAAACTGGCAAAAGAGCCCGGGATAGAAAATAACACGCACTTAACCCAATAACCATGACTCAAGACCTTAATAGGTCCACATCCTTTATTTTCACATGGCATCGCATTTGTGTTACTGACAGTGGCCTCAGTGCTCACACAACAAAAATATGTTTGAATATGGTCAGTCATTAGACCTCTCTCTCTCTCTCTCTCTCTCTCTCTCTCTCTCTCTCTGAATAAGATGAGAAATATGTTGTTTTTCCTCGTGAAATTTTTCAGAGGTGTGCATTCATGGTTATCGATGTTTTCTTTCCTCTCAATCTGATTTTAATGGGTGTTTATTTGCAATTGGGATTGCTGCCAGTACGAATGAAATACGCGGGAGTTTTTCTTTTGTGGTGCTCCATGGGACTTAGTTATGGTTTATAAGTTGGCACGGACTTGGGCTGATATTGCTTGTGTGGACCATCAACATTGCAGTATGCCTGAAGATATATGTCCAAACTTTTGATTCTAAAAATACATATGTTGAAGCTTTTGCATACGGATGGGTACCTACTAATGGAGTTCTTTTTTAGTTTAATAGAAAACAGTTTTTTTCTAACAGAAAAAACCGAATGTTATTTGGTTTTCAGATTTGGGAACTGAAAGAAGAACCTGAAAAAAAATGTTTGGTTTTTTCAGTTTTTGGTTTACGTTTTATTTTTGCACAATGTCACCACACGTGAGGCAGTTCCGCGTATGCCCGCGATAAAAATAAAATAAAGACGCAACCAGATAAAAATAAAAGAAAGACACAACCAGATGAAAATAATATAGACGCAATCATCAGTTGTCACATGCAGACACCCAGTAACATAAGTGTGACATGCCCTGGAATTCCAGTATCATAAGTACAAACTTGGGGGAGCTTTGCCGGAGACGGGACATGCATTTGACCAACACAAACCTCCGCGCGGTCCTCCTCTCTTCACATGCATGGCCCCCCTATACTCTCTCTTCATCCAACTAGATTAATTTGTGAATAGTGTTAGATGATTCTCTCCGGCATAATGTTCACGGATCACATCATGGTCCTCCTCTCTTCACATGCATGCCCCCTCTACTCTCTTAGTCAGTGTTGGACATGCCCTTACATGTCATACGGTAAATGAATATATATACTAACGGACTTTGCCACTTTTAAGTCATGAGGTGTATTTTGAGCGATATGTTGATGAGTTCCACCATGCAGATCATTAGAATGAAAGAGTTGTCAGAGTTGGAGGCAAGGTTACCACATGTCATATGTGGTAAGCTAACTAAAACCCCCAAAAAAAAAGAGTCGGAGGCAAGGTTGGAAGCAACATCCATCTCAGTGCTAGGCTCCATAAATGGATCTCCACATTGATGGATCCTGGCGAGTGCAGAGGGGTATCCTAACATGCAATTCAAGCTGATCTCGCCCCAGTATTAGCCTCCGAATGATGGGACCTTGTTGTGTTATTGGAGATCCAAACCTAAGTTAGGATAATATTTGATATAGATTACAAATCAGAAGTATTATGCGGGATTTATTTGTTCGAGACAACCAAATTTGTATCTTGAAAAGTCAGTTTTTTTTTCAGCCAATATCAACCGTGCTTGATGATCTTATAAATGTTTTATAAGGTTTGCCAGGAAACAGCTTGTGGCGAACGTTTGTCAGATATGATTTATGGATACATGCATTGCATTAATACGTTGCCCCTCTCTCTCATGCACACACGCACCCTCACGAGTCGCGACTCCCTCGAGTCCTCTCGCACCCACCATCTATCTGTAGGTAGATGTCACACACATATATGCTCTTCACACCCTACCGTTAGAACTTCTAAAAAAATAAAAGACGTCACACACCTTTTTTTTAAACTCACGTCACACACTAATACTACTACTCTTGTGGCGCCGTTTTTTGGACGTAGTACATTGTACTGTCACAAAGAGAAGCGGTGCACACACGCACTGTGTAACGTTGAATTATGTTCTATAAAGATTTATTGCGAATAGTCATGCTAATACACCCCATGATGTGGCATTGTTATTGTTTTAGCAAACCTGCACTGATATTAGCTTAGCTACTTAACATCGCAGTTTCCTTTATTGGAGCCTTGGAGTAGTATATGCACATTGTGCACCTGCACCTCTTGCCAACAATATCAGCCTCCAAATTGCATTCCTTGTCCTCAGGGCACGTAAGGATTCGGTGACAATCTTCCTGACAACCACCAATCAAATACCCACCAAACTTCTTCAGGTATTTGACCGTACAAGTTGGTTCCGTATCCGCATCTGCAAAATATTACCAACAAGAAGAAATACAAATCATGAAAAGAACAATTTTGTTGATTGGGTTGATGCAACATTCTTGGAGGAACTGATTAAACGTACTTGATGCTAGCACAAGAAAGGCGAGTGTTAGGAGTATCGCCAAAGCTGCAATCTTCATCCTAACTTGTATGTGGCGTTGATAGGAAAGCGACTACTACTTGTGAGCCTTGAGGAAGAGAAAATGAGAGGGAAATCCTTTTTATAGTAGGTTTGATATTAATGCTCATTATTGTAATACAAAAATAACACGAAAGCAAAGGCTGGATAAGTTCTGTTGTACTAAAAGGAATTACGTGGACTTTATGATAAGATATTTACTCACGCTTTCTAGCAGGGAAAGGAAATGAAATTATGAGATTGCATCTTTCACCAGACATTTTCACATGAAAAAGATAAAGGGTCTGTCTAGATCTCATTCGACTTAGACTTCGCGAAGTCTAAGTCGCATGACGTCATATATACATTGATTGCACGATTTAACTCCGTTTCCCTGTTCGTTTGATGTTGGCCTGCGTTGGCCTTTGTTGGCTCACCACGTGGGCTCCTGTTGGGCTGTATTGACATTGTCCATTGGTTGTGCCTGTGTTTGTTTCTTATCTTTTTATTTGTGTTTTTTACTGGAATTGCTAGACCATTGTCCCGTTGGTGTATTGCTACACATCACAATGTAGCTAGCATTTATTTTTTACGCTAGCATTGCTAATGCTCTGTTTCTTCTTTTTGTGTCATCTTGTTTTTTAAATCTTTTTTACAATTCTTTTTGTATTTTTAAATGATAAATAAACATTTAATGCAACAAAGAAAAAAATTAAGAACAAACAAAATATAAAGAAGAAGACAATTTAATTGTTTGTGACCGATGAATAACTATATGCGGCCAGCTAGTGTGCAAATGGGTATCAATATTATTTTTGAAGGGGGAAAAGTAATTTGCATGTGAATGATATGTAATTGTGTGCGACATGTAATTGCGTTCGATCGAGGACATGCAATTGCATGCGGCTGACATGTATGCAACTGGGTAGACGGACAAGCAACTCATGTGGCCGACGTGTGTGCCACCTGATGGCAAATATTAAAAAAAAGAAAAACAATTAAGTTTGCTGGCAAATATTTAAAATACGGATTTGAATCTTCCCTCATCCCTCACAGAACAATAAAGAGTTGCACTCTCTTTGAAGACATGCAATTATAGTCGGGCGATGCTTGCACTTGCGTGCATAGTAGCAACTGCAATTGCCTTTCTTTACGCGGACAAAACAATACTAAGTTGGAGTTACGATCAGGAGACACACATGCAATTGCGTAACTATTGGAAGACATGCAATTGCAGTCCGAGCGAAGCTTGCCGTTGCGTGCCCACTAGCAAACGCCCTTCACAACAGCATTAAAAATGTGTCCGAGGATCTGGACAAGTAACTCTTCTCTCCTTTAATATGATTTTTTTTAGAAAATGAGCTCTGCCGTCAGAATCAGATACAAAAAACAAAAAACTAATTTTTTTCTTCATCCTTGGAAAAACAAAAAAAAATGCAAAAAGAAAAAAGGAAAAATTATGTATGATTTCAAAAAATAAGAAAAAAAAAACAAACTGGTTGTGAGATCGGGTGCTTGATTTGTGTTTGCGGGCATGGCAAAAAACGTGTGACGCGTAGCGAGGGTAGGGGATTCACGGGGAGCTGCCCCCCTTCCGACCAAGCAAAAAAGTCTAGTGGCGAAAAATGTTTGAAAAAAGACATGTAGTTATAGTCTCGGGGGACATCGCTTGCAATTGCATAACTAGTTGCCCCCGTCTCTCTTGTTGCCACCCCTCCGACTAAACAAAGGCGCCTGGTTGCAACTAAGTTAGAAGACACTAAGTTACGACCATGCTACAAGACATGCGGTTGCATGAGTATAGTTGGACATGCAGCTGGACACCTCTCTCTCGTTGTTGCCCCCTCCGACAAAACAAGGCCTCCCCTAGTTGCGACCAAGTTAGAACACATGCAGTTGCGTGCCCGTTGTGGGACATGCAACATGCTCCATCTCTCTCGACGACGTCCCCTCCGACAAAACAAGGGTCCGCCCCAGTTGCGGCCATGGTCGAAGACATGCAGTTGCGTGCCTAGTGTAGGACATGCAATTGGTGCCTCTCCCCGTACAACAAAAAATGGAAGTTGAGTTGCAACCAAGTTATAAGACATGCAGTTGCGACCAAGTTAGAAGACATACTGTTGCGTGCCCGTTGTGGGACATGCGCGCCCCTCTCCGTACAACAAAAATGGAAGTCGAGTTGCAACCAAGTTATAAGACATGCAGTTGCCACCAAGTTAGAAAGACATGCAGTTGCATGCCTAGTGTGGGGCGTGCAACTAGGGCCTCTCTCTCTCTCTCTCTCTCTCTCTCTCTGCAACTGGGGCCCCTCTCTCTCGACACCGCCCCCTCCAACAAAACAAAGGTCCTCCCAATTGTGACCAAGTTAGAAGACATGGAGTTGTGTGCCCATTGTGGGACATGCAACTGGCACCTCTCCCCGGACAATAAAAATGGAAGTCGAGTTGCAACCAAGTTATAAGACATGCAGTAACCATGGTCGAAGACATGCTGTTGCGTGCCTAGTGTGGGACATGCAAGTGGTGCCTCTCCCCGTACAACAAAAAATGGAAGTTGAGTTGCAACCAAGTTATAAGACATGCAATTGTGACCATGCTCAAAGACATGCAGTTGTGTTCCCGTTGTGGGACATGCAATTGGCGCCCCTCCCCGTATAGCAAAAATAAAAGTCGAGTTGCAACCAAGTTATAAGGCATGCAGTTGCGACCAAGTTAGAATACATGCAGTTGCGTGCCTACTGTGGGCATGCAACTGGGCCCCATCTCTCTCGACGCCGCCCCCTCCGACAAAACAAAGGTCATCCCAATTGCGACCAAGTTAAAAGACATGGAGTTGCGTGCCCATTGTGGGACATGCAACTGGCGCCTCTCCCCAGCACAACAAAAATGGAAGTCGAGTTGCAACCAAGTTATAAGACATGCAGTTGCGACCATGGTCGAAGACATGCAGTTGCGTGCCTAGCGTGGGACATGCAACTGGTGCCTTTCCCCGTACAACAAAAAATGGAAGCTGAGTTGTAACCAAGTTATAAGACATGTAGTTGCGACCATGCTCAAAGACATGCAGTTGCGTGCCTGTTGTGGGACATGCAACTAGCGCCTCTCCCAGTACAATAAAAATGGATGCCGAGTTGCAACCCAGTTATAAGACATGCAGTTGCGACCAAGTTAGAAGACATGTAGCTGCGTGCCTAGTGTGGGGCATGCAACTGGGCCCCATCTCTCTCGACGCCGCCCCCTGCAACAAAACAAAGGTCCTCCCAATTGCAACCAAGTTAGAAGACATGGAGTTGCCTGCCCATTGTGGGACATGCAACTGGCGCTGAAGGAAATATGCCCTAGAGGCAATAATAAAGTTATTATTTATTTCCTTATATCATGATAAATGTTTATTATTCATGCTAGAATTGTATTAACCGGAAACATAATACATGTGTGAATACATAGACAAACAGAGTGTCACTAGTATGCCTCTACTTGACTAGCTCGTTAATCAAAGATGGTTATGTTTCCTAACCATGAACAAAGAGTTGTTATTTGATTAACGGGATCACATCATTAGTTAAATGGTGTGATTGACATGACCCATTCCGTTAGCTTAGCACTCGATCGTTTAAGTATGTTGCTATTGCTTTCTTCATGACTTATACATGTTCCTATGACTATGAGATTATGCAACTCCCGTTTACCGGAGGAACACTTTGTGTTCTACCAAATGTCACAACGTAACTGGGTGATTATAAAGGTGCTCTACAGGTGTCTCCAAAGGTACTTGTTGGGTTGGCGTATTTCGAGATTAGGATTTGTCACTCCGATTGTCAGAGAGGTATCTCTGGGCCCTCTCGGTAATGCACATCACTTAAGCCTTGCAAGCATTGCAACTAATGAGTTAGTTGCGAGATGATGTATTACGGAACGAGTAAAGAGACTTGCCGGTAACGAGATTGAACTAGGTATTGGATACCGATGATCGAATCTCGGGCAAGTAACATACCGATGACAAAGGGAACAACGTATGTTGTTATGCGGTCTGACCGATAAAGATCTTCGTAGAATATGTAGGAGCCAATATGGGCATCCAGGTCCCGCTATTGGTTATTGACCGGAGACGTGTCTCGGTCATGTCTACATTATTCTCGAACCGTAGGGTCCGCATGCTTAAGGTTTCGATGACAGTTATATTATGAGTTTATGAGTTTTGATGTACCGATGGAGTTCGGAGTCCCGGATGAGATCGGGGACATGACGAGGAGTCTCGAAATGGTCGAGACGTAAAGATCGATATATTGGACGACTATATTCGGACATCGGAAAGGTTCTGAGTGGTTCGGGTATTTTTCGGAGTACCGGGGAGTTACGGGAATACGGGGGAGAAGTATTGGGCCTTATTGGGCCATACGGGAAAGGGAGAGGGGCCGCCCCCCCCAAGGCCTAGTCCGAATTGGACTAGGGGGAGGGGCTGCGCCCCCTCCTTCCTTCCCTTCTCTTTTCCCCTTCCTTGTCTCCTACTCCTACTACATGGAAGGACTCCTAGTTGGACTAGGAAAGGGGGGAATCCTACTCCCGGTGGGAGTAGGACTCCCTAGGGCGCGCCATAGAGAGGGCCGGCCCTCCCCTCCTCCACTCCTTTATATACGGGGGCAGGGGGCACCCCATAGACACACAAGTTGATCTTCGTGATCGTTCCTTAGCCGTGTGCGGTGCCCCCCTCCACCATATTTCACCTCGGTCATATCGTTGTAGTGCTTAGGCGAAGCCCTGCGCCGGTAGAACATCATCATCGTCACCACGCCGTCGTGCTGACGGAACTCCCCCCGAAGCTTTGCTGGATCGGAGCTAGGGGTGCGTCATCGAACTGAACGTGTGTCAAGAACTCGGAGGTGCCGGAGTAACGGTGCTTGGATTGGTCGGATCGGGAAGACATACGACTACTTCCTATACGTTGTGTCAATGCTTCCGCTTCGGTCTACGAGGGTACGTAGACAACACTCTCCTCTCTCGTTGCTATGCATGACCATGATCCTGTGTATGCGTAGGAATTTTTTTGAAATTACTACGTTCCTCAACAGTGGCATCCGAGCCTAGGTTTTTATGGTTTGATGTTATATGCACGAGTAGAACACAAGTGAGTTGTGGACGATACAAGTCATACTGCCTACCAGCATACCATACTTTGGTTCGGCGGTATTGTTGGATGAAGCGGCCCGGACCGACATTACGCGTACGCTTACGCGAGACTGGTTCTACCGCCGTGCTTTGCACACAGGTGGCTGGCGGGTGTCAGTTTCTCCAGCTTTAGTTGAACCGAGTATGGCTACGCCCGGTCCTTGCGAAGGTTAAAACGGAGTCTATTTGACAAACTATCGTTGTGGTTTTGATGCGTAGGTGAGATTGGTTCTTGCTAAGCCCGTAGCAGCCACGTAAAATTTGCAACAACAAAGTAGAGGACGTCTAACTTGTTTTTGCAGGGCATGTTGTGATGTGATATGGTCAAGACATGATGCTAAATTTTATTGTATGAGATGATCATGTTTTGTAACCGAGTTATCGACAACTGGCAGGAGCCATATGGTTGTCGCTTTATTGTATGCAATGCAATCGCCCTGTAATGCTTTACTTTATCACTAAGCGGTAGCGATAGTCGTAGAAGCATAAGATTGGCGAGACGTCAACGATGCTACGATGGAGATCAAGGTGTCGCGCCGGTGACGATGGTGATCATGACGGTGCTTCGAAGATGGAGATCACAAGCACGAAGATGATGATGGCCATATCATATCACTTATATTGATTGCATGTGATGTTTATCTTTTATACATCTTATCTTGCTTTGATTGACGGTAGCATTTTAAGATGATCTCTCACAAATTATCAAGAAGTGTTCTCCCTGAGTATGCACCGTTGCCAAAGTTCGTCGTGCCCAGACACCACGTGATGATCGGGTGTGATAAGCACTACGTCCATCTACAACGGGTGCAAGCCAATTTTTGCACACACAGAATACTCGGGTTATACTTGACGAGCCTAGCATATACATATATGGCCTCGGAACACGGAGACCGAAAGGTCGAGCGTGAATCATATAGTAGATATGATCAACATAGTGATGTTCACCATTGAAAACTACTCCATTTCACGTGATGATCGGTTATGGTTTAGTTGATTTGGATCACGTGATCACTTAGATGATTAGAGGGATGTCTATCTAAGTGGGAGTTCTTAAGTAATATGATTAATTGAACTTTAATTTATCATGAACTTAGTCCTGGTAGTATTAGCATTTCTATGTTATAGATCAATAGCTCGCGTTGTTGCTTTCATATGTTAATTTTGATATGTTCCTAGAGAAAATTGTGTTGAAAGATGTTAGTAGCAATGATGCGGACTGGATCCGTGATCTGAGGTTTATCCTCATTGCTGCACAGAAGAATTATGTCCTTGATGCACCGCTAGGTGACGGACCTATTGCAGGAGCAGATGCAGACGTTATGAACGTTTTGCTAGCTCAATATGATGACTACTTAATAGTTTAGTGCACCATGCTTAACGGCTTAGAATCAGGACTTCAAAGACGTTTTGAACGTCATGGACCATATGAGATGTTCCAGGAGTTGAAGTTAATATTTCAAGCAAATACCTGAGTTGAGAGATATGAAGTCTCCAACAAGTTCTATAGCTAAAAGGTGGAGGAGAATCGCTCAACTAGTGAGCATGTGCTCAGATTGTCTGGGTACTACAATCGCTTGAATCAAGTGGGAGTTAATCTTCCAGATAAGATAGTGATTGACAGAATTCTCTAGTCACCATCACCAAGTTAGTAGAACTTCGTGATGAACTATAATATGCAAGGGATGACGAAAGTAATTCCCAAGCTCTTCGTGATGCTGAAATCAACGAAGGTAGAAATTAAGAAAAACATCAAGTGTTGATGGTTGACAAGATCACTAGTTTCAAGAAAAGGGCAAAGGGAAGAAGAAGGGGAACTTCTAGAAAAACAGCAATCAAGTTGCTACTTAAGTGAAGAAGCCCAAGTCTGGTCCTAAGCCTGAGACTAAGTGCTTCTACTGCAAAGGGACTGGTCACTGGAAGCGGAACTACCCCAAGTGATTGGCGGATAAGAAGGATGGCAAAGTAAACATAAGTATATTTGATATACATGTTATTGATGTGTACTTTACTAGTGTTTATAGCAACCCCTCAGTATTTGATGTTAGTTCAGTTGCTAAGATTAGTAACTTGAAACGGGAGTTGCAAAATAAACAGAAACAAGTTAAGGGTGAACTGACGATGTGTGTTGGGAGTAGTTCCAAGATTGATATGATCATCATCGCACACTTCCCTATACTTTTGGGATTAGTGTTGAACCTAAATAAGTGTTATTTGGTGTTTGCGTTGAGCATAAATATGATTTGATCATGTTTATTGCAATACGGTTATTCATTTAAGTTAGAGAACAATTGTTGTTCTGTTTACATGAATAAAACCTTCTATGGTCATACACCCAACAAAAGTGGTTTGTTGGATGTCGATCGTAGTGATACACATATTCATAATATTGAAGCCAAAAAGATGCAAAGTTAATAATGATAGTGCAACTTATCTGTGGCACTGCCGTTTAGGTCATATTGGTGTAAAGCGCATGAAGAAACTCCATGCTGATATGATTTTGGAATCACTTGATTATGAATCACTTGATGCTTGCGTACCATGCCTTATGGGCAAAATGACTAAAACTCCGTTCTCCGGAACAATGGAGCGAGAAACTGACTTGTTGGAAATAATACATACTGATGTATGCGATCCGATGAGTGTTGAGGCTCGCGACAAGTATCATTATTTTCTGACCTTCACAGATGATTTGAGCAGATATGGGTATATCTACTTGATGAAACACAGGTCTGAAACATTTGAAAAGTTCAAAGAATTTCAGAGTGAAGTGGAAAATCATCGTAACAAGAAAATAAAAAATTTTACGATATGATCGTGGAGGAGAATATTTGAGTTACGAGTTTGGACTTCAATTAAAACAATATGGAATAGTTTCACAAATTCATGCCACCTGGAACACCACAGCATAATGGTGTATCCGAACGTCATAACCGTACTTTATTGGATATAGTACAATCTATGATGTTTCTTACCGATTTACCAATATCGTTTTGGGATCATGCATTAGAGACAGCTCCATTCACGTTTAAAAGGGACACCATCTAAGTCCGTTGAGACGACACAATATGAACTATGGTTTGTCAAGAAACCAAAGTTGTCGTTTCTTAAAGTTTGGGGTTGCGTTGCTTATAAGAAAAGGTTTCATGATGATAAGCTCAAACCCAAATCGGAGAAATGTGTCTTCATAGGATACCCAAAGGAGACAGTTGGGTACACCTTCTATCACAGATCCAAAAGGCAAGACATTCGTTGCTGAGAATGGATACCTTCTAGAGAAGAAGTTTCTCTCGAAAGAAGTGAGTGGGAGGAAAGTAGAACTTGATGAGGTAATTGTACCTGCTTCCTTATTGGAAAGTAGTTCATCACAGAAATCTGTTCTTGTGACTACTACACCAATTAGTGAGGAAGCTAATGATGATGATCATGTAACTTCAGATCAAGTTACTACCGAATCTCGTAGGTAAACCAGAGTGAGATCCGCACCAGAGTGGTACGTTAATCCTGTTCTGGAAGTCATGTTACTAGACCATGACGAACTTACGAACTATGAGGAAGCGATGATGAGCCCAGATTCCGCGAAATGGTTTGAGGCCATGAAATATGAGATATGATCCATGTATGAGAACAAAGTATGGACTTTGATGGATTTGCCTGATGATCGGCAAGCCATAAAAAATAAATGGATCTTCAAGAGGAAGACGGACGCTGATAGTAGTGTTACTATCTACAAAGCTAGAATTGTCGCAAAAGGTTTTCGACAAGTTCAAGGTGTTGACTACGATGAGAGTTTCTCACTCGTATCTATGCTTAAGTCTGTCCGAATCATGTTAGCAATTGCCGTATTTTATGAAATCCGGCAATTGATAAACAAAACTGCATTCCTTAATGGTTTTATTAAAGAAGAGTTTTATACGATGCAACTAGAAGGTTTTGTCGATCCTAAAGGTGTTAACAAAATATGCAAGCTCCAACGATCCATCTATGGACTGGTGCAAGCATCTCGGAGTTGGAATATACGCTTTGATAAATTGATCAAAGCATATAGTTTTATACAGACTTGCGGTGAAGCCTGTATTTACAAGAAAGTGAGTGGGAGCACTACAGCATTTCTGATAAGTATATGTAAATGACATATTGTTGATCGGAAATAATGTAGAATTATTTTGCGAAGCATAAAGGAGTATTTGAAAGGAGTTTTTCAAAGAAAGACCTCGGTGAAGCTGCTTACATATTGAGTATCAAGATCTATAGAGATAGATCAAGACGCTTGATAAGTTTTTTCAATGAGTACATACCTTGACAAGATTTTGAAGTAGTTCAAAATGTAACAGTCAAAGAAAGAGTTCTTGCCTGTGTTACAAGGTGTGAAATTGAGTAAGACTCAAAACCCGACCACGGCAGAAGATAGAAAGAGAATGAAAGTCATTCCCTATGCCTTGGCCATAGGTTCTATAAAGTATGTCATGCTGTGTACCAGATCTATTGTATACCCTACACTGATTTTGGCAAGGGAGTACAATAGTGATCTAGGAGTAGATCACTGGACATCGGTCAAAATTATCCTTAGTGAAATAAGGATATACTTCTCGATTATGGACGTGACAAAAAGTTTCGTCGTAAAAGGTTACATCGATGCAAGTTTTGACACTAATCTAGATGACTCTAAGTCTCAATCTAGATACATATTGAAAGTGGGAGCAATTAGCTAAAGTAGCTCCGTGCAGAGCATTGTAGACATAGAAATTTGCAAAATACATACGGAGCTGAATTTTCGCAGACCCGTTGACTAAGCTTCTCTCACAAGCAAAACATGATCACACCTTAGTACTCTTTGGGTGTTAATCACATAGAGATGTGAACTAGATTACTGACTCTAGTAAACCCTTTGAGTGTTGGTCACATGATGATGTGAACTATGGGTGTCAATCACATGATGATGTGAACTATTGATGTTAAATCACATGACGATGTGATCTAGATTATTGACTCTAGTGCAAGTGGGAGACTGAAGGAAATATGCCCTAGAGGCAATAATAAAGTTATTATTTATTTCCTTATATCATGATAAATGTTTATTATTCATGCTAGAATTGTATTAACCGGAAACATAATACATGTGTGAATACATAGACAAACAGAGTGTCACTAGTATGCCTCTACTTGACTAGCTCGTTAATCAAAGATGGTTATGTTTCCTAACCATGAACAAAGAGTTGTTATTTGATTAACGGGATCACATCATTAGTTGAATGATGTGATTGACATGACCCATTCCGTTAGCTTAGCACTCGATCGTTTAAGTATGTTGCTATTGCTTTCTTCACGACTTATACATGTTCCTATGACTATGAGATTATGCAACTCCCGTTTACCGGAGGAACACTTTGTGTGCTATCAAACGTCACAACGTAACTGGGTGATTATAAAGGTGCTCTACAGGTGTCTCCAAAGGTACTTGTTGGGTTGGCGTATTTCGAGATTAGGATTTGTCACTCCGATTGTCGGAGAGGTATCTCTGGGTCCTCTCGGTAATGCACATCACTTAAGCCTTGCAAGCATTGCAACTAATGAGTTAGTTGCGAGATGATGTATTACGGAACGAGTAAAGAGACTTGCCAGTAACGAGATTGAACTAGGTATTGGATACCGACGATCGAATGTCGGGCAAGTAACATACCGATGACAAAGGGAACAACGTATGTTGTTATGCGGTCTGACCGATAAAGATCTTCGTAGTATATGTAGGAGCCAATATGGGCATCCAGGTCCCGCTATTGGTTATTGACCGGAGACGTGTCTCGGTCATGTCTACATTATTCTCGAACCGTAGGGTCCGCACGCTTAAGGTTTCGATGATAGTTATATTATGAGTTTATGAGTTTTGATTTACCGAAGAAGTTCGGAGTCCCGGATGAGATCGGGGACATGACGTGGAGTCTCGAAATGGTTGAGACGTAAAGATCGATATATTGGACGACTATATTCGGACATCAGAAAGGTTCTGAGTGGTTCGGGTATTTTTCGGAGTACCGGGGAGTTACGGGAATACGGGGGAGAAGTATTGGGCCTTATTGGGCCATACGGGAAAGGGAGAGGGGCTGCCTAGGGCAGGCCGCCCCCCCCAAGGCCTAGTCTGAGTTGGACTAGGGGGAGGGGCTGCGCCCCCTCCTTCCTTCCCTTCTCTTTTCCCCTTCCTTGTCTCCTACTCCTACTACATGGAAGGACTCCTAGTTGGACTAGGAAAGGGGGGAATCCTACTCCCGGTGGGAGTAGGACTCCCTAGGGCGCGCCATAGAGAGGGCCGGCCCTCCCCTCCTCCACTCCTTTATATACAGGGGCAGGGGGCACCCCATAGACACACAAGTTGATCTTCGTGATCGTTCCTTAGCCGTGTGCGGTGCCCCCTCCCACCATATTCCACCTCGGTCATATCGTTGTAGTGCTTAGGCGAAGCCCTGCGCCGGTAGAACATCATCATCGTCACCACGCCGTCGTGCTGACGGAACTCCCCCCGAAGCTTTGCTGGATCGGAGCTAGGGGTGCGTCATCGAACTGAACGTGTGCCAAGAACTCGGAGGTGCCGGAGTAACGGTGCTTGGATCGGTCGGATCGGGAAGACGTACGACTACTTCCTCTACGTTGCGTCAACGCTTCCGCTTCAGTCTACGAGGGTACGTAGACAACACTCTCCCCTCTCGTTGCTATGCATCACCATGATCATGTGTATGCGTAGGATTTTTTTTGAAATTACTACGTTCCCCAAGAGGCGCCTCTCCCCCGCACAACAAAAATGGAAGTCAAGTTGCAACCAAGTTATAAGACATGCAGTTGCGACCAAGTTAGAAGACATGCAATTGCGCCTAGTGCGGGACATGCAACTGGGCCCCATCTCTCTCGACGTAGCCCCCTCCGACAAAACAAAGACCCCCCTAGTTGATACCAAGTTAGAACACATGCAATTGCGTGCCCATTGTGAGACATGCAACTGACGCCTCTCCCCGCACAACAAAACTAGAAGTTGAGTTGCAACCAAGTAAAACAAACAAAAGGGCTATACACCTACTAGTTATGGCCTACATATGAGGGGATTTGAGTTCAAAGATAATCCTCAAAAACATGGATCTGATTTCGCAAAAGTAATGTTTCAGCAAAATCATATTCTTTGACCTACTAATGTCAGACTAGAATAAAACAAAACAAGTGAATTGAATCACTCCTGCTAATGGCTTCAATCATGTGTATGAGGGGATATGAGAGAAGCACTTCTTGAGACACCAAAAAATATCTCGGTAAAAACCATTATAAATTATATTACTCACCAGATTAAAAACAGAAAAAATGTGTAAAAAAAGATAACTAGCAGAGATTTATATCTAAAAAACAAAAAAGAATGTCAACTTAGCAAAACTCTAAAGACACATCTGTCTTGTCACCTACTCATGAACAGAGGGTGTAAAAAATGCACTATACTATCTGTACAGAGGATGTACAAAGGTGGTGTAAAAATTTCTCTATAAGTACGTACAAGCATAAGAAAATGTTTTGATAAAATACTACTTCCAGTACAATCCAACGGAGAAACAACTTCATCTTCAGTCTCTTGGCCTACTAAAAGAAATTTAGTACTACTAGTTGTAAAACAATCTTTACTGGAAAGAACCTAAAAATAAACAAAAAAAAGCCAAAAAAAATCTGAATGACACTTGACGGTGGCACATAAAAACGGAGCTTTATTTATCGAGGTAAGTGAATCTACCTACAAGCAAAGAAACCAGTTTCATCGTCAAAAAATCCACCACACTGACATTGCCGATAGACACACATGAGCAAGAGACACGATTGTGTATGAATGCACAAAAAAAAATCAAACCTAAAAAAATATCTAAACTATGGGGGCGATTCTCTGCTTGAAACTACTATCACATATTTGATACAAACAAAAAAGAAAGGCATGGGGGGAAAGTATGGACATGCAAAATCCCAACTACTCTACTGGATACATGGGCACAGTGACAAACTCCTACAATTCAGCAGACATGCAATTAGCATCAGTCCAGGACCTCATGTTGCTGACACACACAGCGCTACAATTATTTCAAAATAAAGAAGCAAAAAAAAAAACTAACTAAACCTAACTGAAATTAAACACTAAAAAGTGCAGTTAACTTGGGGTTCCCCTCTTCTTAATCACCACGGGGCGGCCGCTTCCCCTTTAATGCAGCCCCAAAACAAACACAGAAAAAAAAACCCGCACGGAAACACAGCCAAGCCCCAGCGCATCAGCAGCGAACGCGTACAGGGCATCACCAGTTCGACGGCGAAAAACAAAAGCGGGCCGGTCCACGCCTAGGCCGAAACAAGGGACAAAAGTGCCCCAGCACGAATCTAGAAGCTGTTGTAGATCGGACGGCTGGCCAGTCGACTGATCTCAGTCGGCTGATTTTTAGCAATATGCCGAAAGATAAATAAAATAAGAGCATACAATGTATGGCTTTCCCAAGAGGCGATTGGCTATGTTGCTACAGTATGCAGCAGGAAAGCAACAAGAAAGTCACTCCTCGCGCTCACCCAATTTCCCACTCTCAACAAACGAGGCACATTATTTCAGGAACGACCCAAGTCTCTTGGTTGAAGAAAAGGAGAAATATCAATAAACTGATGAAGGAAAAATACAACAGAAGGAATAAATATCATCTTTTCTAGTACAAAGAGACATTAATTAAGATCACCACGAGCAGCATCAAGAAGAAGGGGAAGCAATGTTCGACGAGAAAGAACTTCCTTGACGAAACGAGGCGGCGGCGGTTTCCTGAAGATGGAATAAGGTCCTCTCCGCCTAGCCTCGTCCCGACGGTGTGTACCATCATCAGTGGACGTGTAGAGGTGTGTCTCCGGTGGATCTGTCTTTTGTGAATTTGCTTGGATCTGGTCGTAGTTCATCTACGTTCATGTATTTTCACGTTGGATCCTTCCGATCTATGCTACTCTTCATCGGCGGCGGTTGCTGTTCTGCTGCGATGGTCCTATGAGGCCTTACCACGACAACTTCTCAACTGTTTACTATATTAAAGTTGCCCGGCTCTGGCGAGGGAGGGTCAGTGACGGCGGCGCGCCTTCGGCAAGCTTCAGTGCTTGTAGTCGTCGCTAGGTGGTCTATGGATCTAGATGCAATTTTTATTATTTCTAGTGTTCGTTGTATTGCGATGATTGAAGATGAATAGAATGGAAGTTTTCTCGCAAAAAATAAGAACTTTCGCGACACGGACGACGAGACTGCACCACCACCAAGGGAGTGAATTGCAAAAACCATAGACACAGAAGGCTAGGGTTACAGAAACCACACTTCTATGGAATTATGCCAAAAATCACCACTTCAGTGGCTTTTGCCGTTTTGAGCACAATTATGACATGTGGGCTTGCATGTGGGTCCCGCTAGACAGGGTGACATGCCAAAAATGAAGCTTATTACATCTAGATAAAATTTTGTTTTGCAAAAAGACCCGTGGAAAAAGCAACTGGGTCCTTGGCACTCAAAAGAAAGCAATTGGGACGCCCGTCCCCAACAGTCCGGTGGGATTGCTCCGGTGCGCGGTCGGACCCGCCGCTGCTTGCGTCCGTGCTGCGGCGGCTCGCGTACGCCGCTACCTGCTCGCGCCCGTGCTGCGCCTGCTAGCGTCTGCCACTACCTGCTCGTGTCCTCCGCCGTATGTTCGCGCCCATGCGTTGCCGCCCGCTTGCTCCGATGCTCGTCTGTCCATAGTGGGAAGCAACCGTAGGCGCACAGAGGAGATCCTCTACCCCATGTGTGTCTTGCCCTGGACCTGCTTGAGCAGCGCTGCCGACAAGCGGGGCCGAGGTCGAGCCGCCGTCACGCTGCACACAAGCCGAGAAGTTTGCCTGGGGAGCAAGCCTCCCAATCACGAGCACAAATACCCAATGCCACACCCCGCGTTTGAGCTGCCCATACCATCTCCGGCCACCGCGCCACCATTGCCCACATAGCTTCGGTCTCTCCGGGGGGTGAAGTTTGTTTCTTTCTGGAGGTGGCGTGGGGTGGAGTTCAAGTGCGCCGGCTCCTCCACCTTTATCTTCATTTTATTTGAAAAGATGACTCCTCTTAGGCTTTTTTACACTTTAGTCTTTGCTATTCTGTTTATTTTGCGATCCGTTAGGTCGTGCCACGTCACCCTCACTGGTGGAAAAAGGGCCTTTGGTCGCGGTTCGCAACTGCCATTAGTCACGGTTGCGCAACCGCGACCAAACAGGCGGGACTAAAGGCCCCCCCCTTTAGTCGCGGTTGCTTAAGAACCGCGACTAAAGGCCCGTCCACGTGGGCGCCAGGTGGCCGTCGGGGCGGAGGACCTTTAGTCGCGGTTCTTCTGGCCAACCGCGACTAAAGGCCGCCGCAGGTTTAGGGTTTTAGCCCCCCCCTAAACCTGCCCCCCCCCTAAACCTGTTTTCTGTTTAATTTGTATTGTTTTATTTCTTTTATACTTTATTTTAATTTTGAAGGAGTTTCACATATTCTACGCTACTACATACATGCATATGAATGTACAATTTCAAACAAATTTGAAATTAGAACCAAAAAGAATTCAAGAGGAATATACAGTATATATTAAATATCATCGGATGACCATATACAATTTTGAACAAGTTTCCATACATAATTTAATGCATATAAAGTTCTACATCCTCGTAATGGTGTTCTCCTTTAGGATGGAGGACTTCCCTCCTGAACCATCCAGCTAGTTCCTCTTGAAGTGGTCGGAAGCGAGCTTCTGGACTAAGCATCATCCGGAGGTTATTCCTCTGAGCATTGGTATCACTCGGAACCCGCTCAGAGGTGTATCTCCGGATCATCTCACAGACATAGTATCCACATAGATTGGTCCCCGCTGGCTGAATATCCCCACCATTCTTAGCCTTTGACTTTTTGAATTCTAGCTCTTTTTTGAATTCACCGACCTTTGTATCTACGAACCGTCTCCAAACCCTACGAGGCAAAGAAAATTAAATGAACAAGAGAGTTATTAGTTACTTGATATTAGGAAATGAACGAAATAGGCCGATCGATATAGAGCGCAAATGAATGAAAATAATTACTTCTGCAGCATTCTTCTCATGTCGCCCCAAAGCTTTGGATCCATATTCAGTGAGTCGTGGACGAGACATTCTGAGGTGTCAACTTTAATTACTAGCAGAATCCAATGGAACCTGCGGACACGATACATGCACAGTACGTCATGCATAACTCATCGATTAGCCGGCCACATAACATGCATGGAGTAAACAAAAGAGAATGTGCTCAAGGCAGAAACACTCACCCAAAATGGTAAGGAAATAGAATATCACTTTTGAGTTCCTGCTTTGTAAGAAACTGCCACAGGTCTGCCTCCATGTCGTCGGGGTGATGCCGCAACACATATCCATTAATGATGTGTGGGTCAATGAACCCAACATCATGGATGTTCCTTACTCTGCATTCCTTAATCTTCATTCTGCATGTATAATAGCGGACACAACAATATAGTTAGGACATATATATAGTGCAGGCAATATGAACGAGATGGGGTAGAAGTAAATCACTTACAGAACGTAGCAACTGATGATAGATTTGTCGAGCTCGCGCAGATTGAAAAGCTGGAACAATTCACTCAGATGAATTTGTACATAGTAATGTTTGAAGTGATGCTCATATCTAACTTCCGCATAAATATATTCTTTGGCGTTTTTATTTTTTATGTAACCCTTGTACCATTTCAGCAGACCTTTCATTTGTGGAGGTAGATCCTGTTCCTGCGCAGGCTCGACGAGAGGCCCATTCTTCACATATGTAATTACTACCTCCTTCACTGGCGCCTCATCAAGGCCTAACAGTTCACGAAGAGTAATACCTAAGTTGGCCGCTTGTTCTCTGGCACTCGTTACAGTCAATCCAAGTGTTGCCGCAGCTGCTATGATATCGGGGTCATCCGGACCGGCGGCTTTCACTATAAGCGGGGCAATCGATTGTTTACTTTGTTCCCCGAGCTGGGCAACTCGTTTACTTTGTTCCGGATCGGGGTCATCCGCCCGCTCTTTCTTCTCCTTCAACATGAGTGCCTGCCTACGAAGTTCACGTGCATAGTCCTCAGGCAGATTCTTCGCGGCTTGGGACGGTGTGCTCAAAAATGACTTAGCCCACTTCTTTTGCTCATCAGAAAGTACTGGCTTGGGCTCGGGCTCTCTTTTCTTCTTGCAGTCCGCCTTCCATTTCTCAAGATCAGCAGTCGCGGCCGCGGCAGTTTCCTCGGCACTACGTTCCCAAGGCCTTGTGGGGAGAGGCTTCAGTGATGGCTCCGGTACCTTTGTGGTCTTCGGTACATAAGGGTCCGGGTTAATAATCCAGGACTGCTTCTGCTTCTTTGCCGGAGGTGGATTGAGGGGCGGCGTCTGATCACCCGCCGGACGAGGACTGGGGGGCGGCGTCTGATCACCCGCCGGACGTTGTGGACTGGGAGGCGTCGGCTAACGTGACGGAGGTGTAGGTGAACCGCCGCCACCACCACCACCACCACCACCGCCACCGCCACCACCACCACCGTAGGGGGGTGGACTTGTTGTCCTTGGCGCCTCGCCTGGAAACTTGATAAACTTCTTTTGCCATAGAATGAAATGGCGCTTGACATCTCCAAGTCTTTTCTCCCCTTCAGGTGTAGCAATGTCAATCTCCAGGTCCTCAAACCCTTGGACTATGTCCTCCACCATGACACGAGCATAGCCATCTTGAATGGGGTTGTTGTGGTGGAGTGCTCCAGGTAAACATGGTAAAGCACTGCCGATGGCTACCTTCATGGACATGTTCCCGATAGGATAATACAGATGACATTCTTTCCTCTCCTTTATATCGTCCACGGGGTAGCGAGGAGGCTCCGGTGCAGTAATTTCGACCACCAGAGGCTCCGGTGCAGTAATTTCGATCGTCGGTGCATCTGCACCAGCCGGTGGGGCCTCCGTGGAAGCCACGCTGCTTCTCCGCTGCTGGCTTCCGAGATCCGCTGGATGATCTTCATGCTGCGCCCAAGCTGCATCTCTTTCGGCTACTAGTACACTCACGGTTTTCTTCATCACATCCATTTCCGATGCCAACCGCGCCACAACATCTGCTTCCCGATCCATCTTTCTCTTACGGCTTTTGTAACCGTACGGGTCATCGTTCTGGGGGAACCCTATTTTCCACGGAATGTGCCCCATGCCTCGTACACGTCCTCCGTGTTCAGGATTCCCGAGGGCTTTTGTCAGTGCGTCGTTCTCTCTGTTGAACTTGATCTTCCCCTCTTGAGCATCCCTCATTGCGTCAATAAGGGCTTGGGTGGGTTTAATTATTTTGCCCTGGTAAACACACTTCCCTGTCTCCGGGTTCAGCGTTCCCCCATGCCCGTACCACCAGCTTTTGGCCCTTGGGTCCCATCCCTCCGTACCTGGACGGATTCCTCGCGCCCTCGGCTCGTTCTCCATCTTCTCCAACCTAGGCTGCCAAAGGCGATACCCTCCTGGCCCCATAATATGATTGTACTCCTTCTTAGCCGCATTTTCCTTATTTTTTTCGATATTTGAATGAACTGCTCCGATTTCTTTTGCTTCACAAATTCTGGCCAATCATGTTTCAGTTTCTCATATTGTCCTTTGAAATCCGGAGTCTTGTTCTGCTTGACAAAGTCATGGTTTAGATTTTGCTTGAATTTCCGGAATGCGTCGGCCATCTTATGAAGAGCGAACTGTTTGACTAGCCTCCTCCTCTCCTTGTTTTCCTCAATCTTGTTACCCTTGAAGGTTTGACAAAAGGTTTGATACATCATTCAGTTCATCGACCAAATACAAAGTTTGGTACAATAAATTATTACACATCAATTCTTCCCTTGTGTCCCTACTTGCTTACGATTGTGCCGTATCCATGGAGCATCCTCATCATTTAACTTAATGCTTGGGTCGGTGTTCACTTTGAAGGGCGGAATTTCAGCAAACATATTATAATCTTCTGACATGTCTGTCTTGTCCTCCACTCCCACGATGTTTCTTTTCCCTGAAAGAACAATGTGGCGCTTTGGATCATCGCATGATGTACTGATCGTTTTCTTATCTTTCCGTTTCCTCGGTTTGCTACTCATGTCCTTCACATAGAAAACCTGAGCGACATCTTTCGCTAGGACGAATGGTTCGTCAAGGTAACCAAGATTGTTGAAATCCACCATTGTCATTCCGTATTGCTGGTCCACCTTTACCCCACCTCCTGTTAGCTTGAACCATTTGCACCGGAACAAAGGGACCTTAAAGGAGGGTCCATAGTCAAGTTCCCATATCTCCTCTATGTAACCATAATATGTGACCTTTTGCCCATTCTCGGTTGCTGCATTAAAGCGGACACCACTGTTTTGGTTGGTGCTCTTTTTATCTTGGGCGATCGTGTAAAATGTATTCCCATTTGTCTCGTACCCTTGGAAAGTCGTTATAGTCGAAGATGGTGTCTTGGACAACATATACAGCTGATCTACAACATCATTGTCATTCATTAAATGTTTTCTCAACCAACTGCCGAAAGTCTCCATGTGGGCCTTCCTAATCCAGGATTCAGGCTTCCCCGGGTTGTCCGAGCGTAAAATATTCTTGTGTTTCTCAAAGTACGGAGCCACCAAGCTGGAATTGGTCAGTACAGTGTGGTGTGCTTCAGTCAGAGAATGGCCGTCCATACATATCGTTGATTTCCTTCCGATCGTGCCTTTTCCACTTAGTCTCCCCTCGTGCCACGATCGAGGAAGGCCAATCGGCTTAAGGTCAGGAACAAAGTCAACACAAAACTCAATTACCTCCTCATTTCCATAGCCCTTGGCGATGCTTCCTTCTGGCCTAGCACGGTTACGAACATATTTCTTTAATACTCCCATGAACCTCTCGAAGGGGAACATATTGTGTAGAAATACAGGATCGAGAATGAAAATCTCTTCGACTAGGTGAACCAGGAGGCGCGTCATAATATTGAAGAAGGATGGCGGGAACACCAACTCGAAACTGACAAGACATTGGATCACATCGTTCTGTAACCGTGGTAGAACTTCTGGATTGATTACCTTCTGAGAGATTGCATTGAGGAATGCACATAGCTTCACAATGGCTACTCGAACATTTTCCGGTAGGAGCCCCCTCAAAGCAATCGGAAGCAATTGCGTCATAATCACGTGGCAGTCGTGAGACTTCAGGTTTTGGAACTTTTTCTCCGCCATGTTTATTATTCCCTTTATATTGGACGAGAATCCAGACGGGACCTTCATACTGCCCAGGCATTCAAAAAAGATGACCTTCTCTTCTTTGGTCAGAGCGTAGCTGGCACGACCTTGAAACCATTCCGGATGCCGGTCATCAGGGTCTTTCAAACGTTGCTGGACCTGCCGTGCTTCCTTTGTATCATTTGTCTTCCCATACACGCCCAAGAAGCTTAGGAGGTTCACGCAAATATTCTTCGTAACGTGCATCACGTCGATTGCAGAGCGGACTTCTAGGACTTTCCAATATTCTAGCTCCCAGAATATAGATTTCTTCTTCCACATGGCTGCGTGCCCGTCAGCTCCCTTCGGAACTGATTGTCCGCCAGGACCCTTTCCAAAGATGACTTTCAAATCCTTGACCATATCAAATACCTCAGCACCAGTGCGTTCTGCAGGCTTCGGCCGATGATCTGCCTTGCCGTTGTAATGCTTGCCTTTCTTTCTTACTGGATGAATTTTCGGAAGAAATCGACGATGCCCAAGGTACACGTTCTTCTTACAATTTGGCAAATGTACACTTTCAGTCTCATGTAAGCAGTGCGTGCATGCATTGTATCCTTTATTTGACAGTCCCGAAAGGTTACTAAGAGCAGGCCAAACGTTGATGGTTACGAAAAGCAACGCTCGTAGGTCAAATTCCTCTTATTTGTGCTCATCCCGCACACGGACACCAGGTCTGCCCCACAGCTATAAAAGTTCATCAACTAATGGCCTTAGGTACACATCGATGTCGTTGCCGGGTTGCTTAGGACCTTGGATGAGCACTGGCATCATAATGAACTTCCGCTTCATGCACAACCAAGGAGGAAGGTTGTAGATGCATAGAGTCACGGGCCAGGTGCTATGGCTGGAGCTCTGCTCGCCAAAAGGATTCATGCCATCTGTACTTAGATCAAATCTTATGTTCCTTGCGTCAGCTGCAAAATCTTTGAACTCTCTGTCGATCTTTCTCCATTGCGTTCCATCTGCGGTGTGTCTCAACTCCCCGTCCGACTTACGGTCCTCTTTGTGCCATCGCAACAACTTGGCATGCTCTTTGTTCCTGAACAGACATTTAAACCGTGGTATTATAGGAGCATACCACATCACCTTGGCGGGAACCCTCTTCCTGGGTTTCTCGCCCTCAACATCGTCACCAGGGTCATCGCCTCTGATCTTATAACGCAATGCAGTGCATACCGGGCATTCATTCAAATTCTCGTATTCACCGCGGTAGAGGATGCAGTCGTTGATGCATGCATGTATCTTCAGAACCTCTAAACCTAGAGGGCAGACAACCTTCTTTGCTTCGTACGTACTGGCGGGAAACTCGTTATTCTTTGGAAACATATTCTTCAACATTTTCAGCAAGTTTTCAAATGCCGAGTCAGCTACACCTGCCTGTGCCTTCCATTTCAGCAAATCCAGTGTGCAGCCCAGCTTTTTCAGACCATCATCGCATCCGGGGTACAACGACTTTCTGTGATCCTCTAACATGCGATCCAAATTCTCCCTCTCCTTTTCAGTTTCGCAGCGTCTCCGTGCATCAGCAATGGTCCGACCAAGATCATCAACGGTCTCATCACGTGCCTCTTCTTCACCTTCACCTTCCCCTTCACCTTCCCCTTCACCTTCAGCATCCTCCATGAAAGTATCACCGAAATCAGCAAGATAGCTTTCATCGATGAAATCATCCCCTTCTTCATCTTCTTCCATTATAACCCCTCTTTCTCCATGCTTGGTCCAACAATTATAGCTTGGCATGAAACCGTGCCGAAGCAGGTGCAGGTGAACTTCTCTTGAGGAAGAGTAACCCTTCTGATTCTTACAGTCAACACATGGACAGATAACAAAACCCTTCTACTTGTTCGCATTAGCCACTACGAGGAAATCTTTCAAACCCGTAGTGAACTCGCGGGAGAGTCGGTTACCGTACATCCATTGCCGATTCATCTGCATTATTATAATATAAAATATATAATTAACCATCATGCATTTGTTAAACTAACTAGCTATAAACAATAGAAATTAAACAATGAACAACACACATGCATATTTTATCAATGACACACATGCATGAAAGGTTCAAGTTGCTAACCGCGATCGAGGAGGAAAAAAATGAATGAGAAACCTCAAGTGTGGCTCTTGGGGCATTTCATCAAACACCTTGTGTGCATAAGAGGAACCAAAAGCAAACCTACACCCCCTTGTGAAGCTTGTGAAGAGAAGTGGCACCAAATGGCTAAGTGAGTGCGCTGAACTGGTATATATAGGGGAGGAGCTTTAGTCGCGGTTGGCCTGGCCAACCGCGACTAAAGGCCTTTGGGCACCTTTAGTCGCGGTTGGCCTGGCCAACCGCGACTAAAGCCCCTCACGTGCACCAGCTGGCCACCGAGCGCCCTGGGCCCAAGCCTTTGGTCGCGGTTCGTCTGCCGAACCGGGACTAAAGACTTCATTAGTCGCGGTTCCTACAGTTCCGCGACTAATGGGGCTGGACGGAAGCCTCTTTTTCTACCAGTGCCTATTCAACAGGTCTCACCTTTCATAAACAAGCTAAAATCGACCGAATCTAGCGACTAGAGTTATTTGCAAAAAAATAGCCTCATAATTAGTTATTTTGGCACAGTTCTGTAGAAGTATGGTTCCTAGAAAAGTGAGATGTCATAATTATGGCTTCATTGATCGCTGCAAGGTTGGCTGCGAGGAAGAACTAAAGCTAAGGGCGCTCATTGGCGAGGAAGACGATGATGGAAACATGATGTTGATGAGCGAAGTGTACTGATGGTAGAGACACGAAAGTTCTAACACCAGGCAAAAACGTGGCGCCTAAACTCCACGACATAATGCATGATGATGCAGTTACGCTAATAGAAGACGAAGACGTGACGTCAGAAGACGACAACAGGAGGCGGACCGGCGTAATCGCGTCCAAAAATCGAACCCACAAGATCCACCTCTAGTAGAGAAGCCGCTAACCACTGTGGTAACTTAATTGTTGTGACATAGTACTTCTTTCCTCCGCCTTATTGAAATATAACGCTAATTAAAAAAACATCCGTTTCAGATCTGTTTTTTTTTTCAGTTTGGCCATTCTCTTTGGAATTTTTTTTCAATTTTCAATTTTCCATATTTCTTTCAATTTTTGTTTTCTTTTCTTAATTTGTAGTCCTTTTTTAAAATTCATTAACTATTTCAAATTTATGATTTGTTTTTTCTAATGAGCTTTTTCCAAACTCATGACCTTTTTTCAAATTCATGATTTTTTAGTCTGCGGTTTTTATATCAAATTCATGAACCTTTTTTAGTCTATGATTTTATTTCAAATTTGTGACTGTATTTTTAAATTCACGAGCACATGGAACTTTTTTCAGTGGTTTCATGCTTGCAACCAAACACACCGAGTACGACCTGCTATGTTCGGGTAAGCCGGAAGTGCATGTCTCGAACCATTTTTTTTTCACCTCCTCTGGACGTAACCAAAATTTTCCCACACCTTGGCATCACCATGCCAGCATATAGGCCAAGTTTCATTGGTTTCAGACATTTTATTCATTTTCTAGGTTTTCCTGCTGAAAAACACCTAATACACAGGTCGGACGTGACGCAATGTGAATTCGCTGTCCGAATTCGATCAAATTTTGCGTGAGGGACAACCTTGGGAATGTCCAACCACTGAGAAAATTTGGTGTCATTTCATGCTTGCGACCAAACACACCGTGTACACCCTGGTACATTTGGGTAGGCTGGAAGGACAAGTCTCGAACCATTTTTCTTTTCACCTCCTCCAAACGCACCCAAAAAATTTCCACACCTTGGCATCACCATGACCGACATGCTTGCCAAGTTTCATTGGTTCTGACATTCTATATATTTTCTAGGCTTTTCTGATGAAAAAACACTAAAATACAGGTCGGACGTGACGTAACGTGCGATTGGTGTCCGAATTCGTTCAACTTTTGCATGGGGGACAACCTTGGACATGCACAACCTCTGGCAAAATTTAGTATGATTTCATACTTGCAACCAAACACACCGTGTACAATCTGGTACGTTTTGGTAGGCCAGAAGGGCAACTCTCAAACCACTTTTTATTTCTCTTCGTCCAAACGCAACCAATTTTTTTTCACACCTTGGCATCACCATGGCCAGCATGTATGCCAAGTTTCGTAGGTACCAGAAATTCTATGCTTTTTCTAGAGTTTCCCCGGTGAAAAAACCCATAAAACACATGCCGAACGTGACACAACACGCGTTTGTTGTCCGAATTTGTTCAAATTTTGTGTGGGGGACAACCTTTGGCATGCCAACCACTCACAACATTTGTAGTCATTTCATGCTTGCAACCAAACACACAGTGTACAACCTGGCACGTTCGGTTAGGCCGAAAGGGCAAGTCTTGAACAAGTATTTTTCACCAAATCCACCATTTTCAACCGGGACCGTTTAGGTCTGTCGGCAGGGCAAGTCTTGAAGCACTTTTTTTCACCTTCACCAAATGTACCCATTTTTTTCACACAATGGCATCACCATGACCAGTATGCATGCCAAGTTCTGTTCTTTTCTGGCATTCTATACATTTTCTACGGTTTTTCAAGTGAAAAAACCCTAAAACACAAGTCACACATGACGCAACGTGTGTTCAGTGTCTGAATTTGTTGATTTTTTGCGTGGGGGACTGCCATGGGCATGCCCACATGAAGAGAAAAAATTGGTATAATTTTGTGCATGGCATCGAATACACCATGTTCAACCGGGACCTTCCGGGTCTGCCGGTAGGGCAAGTCTCGAAGCACTTTTCTTTTCAATTCCACCACACATACCCAAAAATTTTCCACACAATGACATCACCATGGCCAACGTTGCATGCCAACTTTCTTTCATTTCTGGCATTCTATGCATTTTCTACAGTTTTCCCAATGAAAAACCCCTAAAACACAGGACGAACGTGGTGCGACGTGTGTTTGGTGTCTAAATTCATTCAATTTTTGCGTGGGGGGCGGCCATGAGCGTGCCGACACGCTGGGAAAATTTGATATCATTTCGTGCATCCCAACAAATACACCATGTTCAACCGTGACCATTCGGGTCTGCTGGTAGAGCAAGTCTCGAAGCACTTTTTTTCACCTCCACCAAATGTATCCGAATCTTTTCCACATAATGGCATCACCATGGCCAGCATGCATGTCAAGTTTCGTTCATTTATGACATTCTATGCATTTTCTAAGGCTTTCTTGGTAAATAAACCATAAAACAAAGGCCGAACGTGCCACAACATGTTCGGTGTCCGAATTCATCCATTTTGTGTGGGAGTGGAGCTGCTCCGGTGTTGCGCCAGGCCCCAACGTCGCATATCCGTCGGCAACGATGTGCCACTCGTTCGGCAGCCGTGCCAGACGGTGGAACGAGTAGTCCGAAGCGGCTCAACTCCGCATGCTTCCATGACAGAGTCGACGGACAAGATCGGCTGTCGGATCCGGATGTCGCCATCGAGAAGAGTAGGGGCGACGGCGGTGTGAGAAGGAGGAGGTGGGGCGGCGTGCGACGGCTGGCTGGTCCCGGCTTTTCATAGCCGGGGGCTGCGCGGGGGGGGGGGGGGGTGGGGGGTGGGGGGTGGGAGGGGTTGGGGCAGTGGAAGGCGCCGCATCGGGGTGAATGCGGGGATAGGCAGCGCGACGTGACGACTTAATGGCGGGGCGGGCGAGGCAGCATGCGGCAACAAAAGTGGCACGGCTGGAGAGACGGGCAGCGATAGGCGGCAGGGGTGCAGCCGTGATTGTCGGCCGGTCATGTTGAACCGCCCCGCGCACCAGGCGCGTCACGCACAGAAATATTGTGACCCGGCGTGGACGAAATTAGAAACTAAATGGAGGCTGCCCCGCCGATGAAAATCGAAATGCCTAAAATTTGTCACGGCTCACCCTCCCGCCCCAATGTCTAGTACAAATGTGCTAATACACCACGAGTAACAGGCCACAAGTTCGACTCTGCATGTCTCACTTTATTTTTTACTTCCTGAAAAACAAATCACGCCACCCCACCTGATAAAAATCAAAACGTCTAAAATTTATCACAACTAACCTTCCCTCTGTAATGGCTAGTACGAATATGCTAATACGCCATAGGCAACAGGTCAAATGTTCGATTCTCCATGTCCCACTTTCTTTTTTACTCCCTCCGTTCCTAAATATAAGTCTTTGTAGGGATTTCACTCTAAACCACAAACGGATGTATATAGATGCATTTTAAGTGTTGATTCATTTATTTTGCTCTATATGTAGTCCACCTAGTGGAATCTCTACAAAGACTTATATTTAGAAATGGAGGGAGTACATAAACCACATACAAATGTATATAGATGCATTTAAGTGTAGATTCATTTATTATGCTCCGTATGTAGTTCACCTAGTGAAATCTCTACAAAGACTTATATTTAGGAACGGAGGAAGTATTTCCTTAAAAAAAATCATGTATACGGGGAAGGTGGGCAGTCCACTTTTACAATATGACCATCATGCCCTTGCTAATGAAGGGGTATCGGATAATCTGAGCCGTATATGTGTTTAGGAAGGTGTATCGAAGCAGAAGTGTGCTTCAAGCCATTGGCATTTATTTCAGCAAGCTCGAAGAACCATCTATTGCGTTCTCTCAATATTTCCCAAGAAGTTAGCAAGAGAAGAGAGATGACTCCTTTTGTCTTGTCAGTAGCAGCACCGGACCAGCATGCGCGCAGCCAGTCATTGAGCGAATTCAGATCATCCCATTGGTCTGGTCGAAGCGAAGGAGAGCCTCTCTTCTCAGGCACAAATTCCCATGCTTTCCATGTACCAAGGACATTGAGTGAGAATGGGTAAGGATGTTTCGAGGCTTCGGCGACAGACTGGACAAAAATAATCGTTTG
This sequence comes from Aegilops umbellulata, assembly GCA_032464435.1. Classification (NCBI taxonomy): domain Eukaryota; kingdom Viridiplantae; phylum Streptophyta; class Magnoliopsida; order Poales; family Poaceae; genus Aegilops; species Aegilops umbellulata. Next base: position 639,986,714 of record CP136060.1, on the reverse strand, counting down.
TCTAACCACGACGCATTGTTCGTGAGGATTCCACCAAGAGCAGCCGTCCACAAATAGAAGCGACATTTTTCAGAAGCCCAGCCGCTCCAAATGATGTTGGTAATGTCCGTCGGAACTGCCCCATAGAATCGTAAGCACGGGCGGTGTAGTTTTGGGCCGGCGATAATCTCCAGTTGGTAGCATCTGCTTGATAAGGGTTTAGAACAACATCGACAATTTTTGCAAGGGCATGCTAGAAGGCCCATATCCAGGAGGAGGGCGAAACTCAACTTTGGCAAGTCCACAAGCAAGTGTGTTGTCTCCAACATCTCAGGAGATGACACCAGTATGGATGCTGTGTATATTGGATGTCTATTCAGAAGAAGTGTTTCAAACATGCCGTGTATATTGGATATTTATTCAGAAGAAACGTTTCGGATAAATCCGGTAAAGATGGAGAGTAAAGGGCAGTGATGTTTGCACGCCGAGGAACCGATTTTTTTGAACGCGCAAGTACGGAGGAGTGTTGTCCTCGTGCTATGGACGAAGAGATGGGAATGACCCGAGACAAAAAAAACATGCGATCTCATGGATCATCCATATTGCCATAAAGTCATAGGGGTCAAGGAAGTGTACAAAGTCAAGAATGATGCTAAATAAAATTTGGTGAAGCATAAAGCAAGGTTCGTAGTTAAGGATACGTGTAATAGCCAGGTGTGGGTTTTGAAGAAGTGTTCGCTCTAGTTGCAAGGATGGAATTGGTGTAGCTAGTTATAGCTCTCGCGGCTCAAGAATCTTGGAGGCTACGTCAAATGGATGTAAAATCTGAGTTTATTGAATGATGAGTGATAAAAAGAACTTTATGTCAAGCAACCATCAGGGTACATCAAAGAAGTCGAGGAACACAAGGTGTTGAAACTATATAAGGCATTATACGAGCTTTGTTAAGCTTCGGGGCTCAAACACCAAGCTTGATCGTACATTGGTTTGTCTTGGTTTTGAGAAAAGTCCACTGAAGCATATTATGTGTAAGTTAGGCAAAGATCGGACCATCTCTTAGGGGCCTCTATATTAATGATCTATTGATAACGGAAGAAAATGAAGAGGAGATTGCTATATTCAAGCTACAAATAAAGGAGCTATTTAAGATAAGTGATTTAGGGCTCTTGAGTTACTATCTTGGGATCGAGGTACAACAAAAGTCAGAGGGGCTAATGCTATGCCAGGAGGCATATACAAAGAAGATACTTGAAAACTGTAGCATGGATGACTGCAAGAAAATTTATGTTCCAATGTAGCCTTTACTTAAACTTAAGAAAAGGAGTGAAGCACCCACCGTTCATGCAATGAAATATAGGAGTGTGATCAAAAACTTAAGGTATCTTGTGAATACACGACCAGACTTGATCTATTATGTACACATAGTGAGTCACTTCATGGAAGCACTCACGAGGGAACATTGGGCAGCTGTGAAGCATACTAGTGATTGGGGCGCCACCCTGTGGCGCCGCTTAAGAGGAAGATGTGCGCACGTTTTCATTTAATCCTCGCTTCCGTCCAGAAAATTATCTCAAAAAAAATCCTCGCTTCCGTCCAGAAAATTATCTCAAAAAAAATCCTCACTTTCATCTAAAAAAGTTTGAAAAAAGAAGAAAAAATCACCACCACAGCCTACCAGCGAGTGCCACTTTGCATAACCCTTCACTTCAAAAATACCAGAGGTCCTCACCTCCATGTAAAAAGGAAAAATACATATAAAAAAAATAATCTCCACCGTTATCTATTTTTTTTTCAAAAGAGTTCTCACCGCGGCCAACCAGCTTGCGCCATGTGGCATAGCTGGTTGGCCGCCCTTTCTGCATAGCTTAATGGTTTTAATACTCAAGTACATCAAAGGGACAACAAACTTTGGTTGTGTCTATTTGGGAGAAAAGAAGAAGGAGATGGTTGAGCCAGTTGCCTATAGTGATATAGACATGGTAGGAGAAGTGGACGACTGTAAAAGTATCTCGTGTGTGGCATATTTCTTGGGAGGAAGCATAGTGAGTTGGCTATCACAAAAAAAGGTGCTCCCATTATCATCCTGTAGAGTAGAAAGTAGAGTATATTGTGCAATCACGGCATGTCAAGGTGTGTGTCTCTAGAAAGGCTACTCGATGACCTCACAGACAAGGAATCCAGTGCATTATGAGAGAAGTAAACACATTGATACGAAATATCATTATAGTGCATTATGAGAGGAGTAAACACATTGATACGAAATATCATTACAGTGCATTATGAGAGGAGTAAACACATTGATACGAAATATCACTACAGAAGGGAGTGCGTGGAAGAAAGCAAAATTGAAGTAAATTACATTTGCATCAATGACTAGCTTACATATATCCTAAACAAATCTCGAGAACAACATAAGTTCACAACATGCAAGGATGGATCAACGTCCAAAATGTGAAGTGAAGACATCGTGTGGTAGGGGGTGATTGTTGAAAATACATTGCGCATATATGCACTGTACACGCTTGGAGTCGACAATCCCTATTTTGACGAGAGCTGGCTGCTGATCTGTTTTTTTAGACAATCCCACGAAGTTTTTATTGAACCGTCACAATGTTTACAGGGACGAAATTAAGTTCACTAGGATGGCCTAACCAGACATGGCGACCAAGTCCTAGTTGCAAAGCATGCTTCGCGAGATTGTGAGCCTCGAAGTTCGAGCTCCTAAACTCATGAAAAAAGTTATAAGTAGTAAAACTACTAGAGTACTCTATGATTTCATGTATTATTGCACCATAAGTTGCTCCACTCTTCTGCTTGATATCATCAACCACTATCTTGCAGTCTGACGCCACATGGATGGGATGTAAGCCCATATCATCTGCCAGTGCCAATGCCTCCAATGTAGTAGGATCATTGACGCCCTTCACCACCAGAGCTGATGCCCCCAGGAAAATGCCATCTTTGTCCCTGCTTAACGCGACGGCAGAGCCTGCCCTCACTGTTGCTCTTGTTGCAGCATCTACGTTTACCTTAGCGCATTCTCCCGACGGTGGGAGCCATTGAGTAGGCCTCTAAGCTTTTGGACAAGTGCTTCCCTGTACCGGTTTCTTCAAAAACTGGAGATCATTTATCTGTGCCTGAGACAATATTTGTCGAAGTATGGAGAAGGGTGAGTAAGGAACAACAGGGTCGTCGGGATGGTAGAGATTATATGGAAAGCAGGGAGGAGTAGAGGCAGAGCAAGGAACGCCATGATGACGTGCCTGCAATTACTGGGTGAGGCGAACACGGCGCATCCATTGCCATTAACGCTTCCTCAATCCCTGACTAGTGGAATCCATACAACATGCGACGGTTCGATGTGCCGTCCCCGCCCACTACCATCGGCGAATCCTATTTGACGCTGCAGGCGCCTATTAATGCGTATTCTGCAAACGGGCGCCTACAGCGTCCCACACTGGGCCGGCCCGTTACTGTGTAAGTGATTTTGCAAAAATAGATATCCTCATAGACGCAACTCGAACCACATACCTCCTGCCATGAGGTTCGATAGTATACTCACTCCGCCACACAACAGGTTATGGTAAGATTTAACTCTTTCCCTCAATTATTTTTTCCTTTTTCCTTTTTCTTTTTTTGTCTTTCTTTTTTCCATTTTTCTTTTTCCATTTTTCTTTTCTTCTTCTTCCTGGTTTTTCCCTCATCGATTTCGTTTTTTTTATTTCTTAAATACGTCAACTTTTTCAAAATCGATGATGTATATTTTTCAAATTTGTTGAACTATTGTTTTCAAAATCAATGATCTTTTTCCTATTTTCGTGAACTATTTTTAAAATTTGACGATTTTGTTTCAAATTCGATGAACTTTTTTTCAAATATGATGAACTTGTTCTAAATTTGATGAACTTCTTTCAAAATCTATGAACTGTTTTCAAATTCAATGAACATTTCTTCAAATTGGATGAAGTATTTTCAAAAATTGATGAACTTTTTCTGTTCTGTGAAATTTTTTCAAAATTGATGAACTTTTCTCAAATTGGTCAACTTTTTTTCAGAATTTTGATGAACATTTTCCAATTTTTGTGAACTATTTTCAAAATCATTGAACTTTTCTTGAATTGGGCAACGTTTTTTTGCATGTTTCTTGAACTTTTTCCGAAATTTGTGAAGTTTCATTTTTCTTGGAGAAAATCATATATGACCGGCTTTGAAAGTTTTTCAAGTATTTGCGCTCAATTTTTTCAGTTGCAAAAACACGCCCTGGTCGTTAGCTGAACGCTTGTAGGTAGTGCAGGTCGCGAGTTCTATATAAGGGTATATGTTAGTGTTGTACTAATGAAAGTAGTAAATTGGGTTGTGTTCGAATTTTATACAACTGAGTGGTGTTGGTGCAGTGGGTGCTCTGTTGAGACTACCACGTGTAACATGTGGGCTCGAATCCCAGCTCTCGCCTATATTTTCCGAAGATACTTTTTCTTTTCACGACTGCTTTTGGAAGTAGCTGCTGGGCCGGCCCGCTAAGCGGTGCTGAATGCGTCGAGTAGGAGCTCCGGACAAGGCCTCCGCGGAGCGTGTGACATATGACTTTTTTTTCCAATTCGAAAAAAAAACTTATGGCTGACCCGAGGCCCAGTAGGCCCGATTAACAGCAGACCAGGAATTTTGATGCCAGAGCAGCGGCCCAGCCCATGTAGCGTGAAGAGTGCGGCAACAGAAGCCCAGGTGAGAATGAAAGATCCCTCAAAAAGAAGGTGAGAATGAAAGGAGATCTAATGGTCAGAAATTCACATGATTCCAAATCTGACGGTTGAAAATGTTGATGGCCTGAGAGGCTGGAATAGTGCACAGTTGTAATGTCTCTAAATTAATGTATTGGCAAGTTTGGACTCACATACCATCAAAGAAAAAAATGGATGTGTTGTGCCAAAATTAGTGATAATTAATTCCATGTACAGTTTGTGCAATTGTTTGTGAATTGTATGTTGCACAATTAAGTGCAGTATTTTTTAGATAATGCATTACTTGTCATACAATGTATTGATATATACTAGTCATGAGCAGTGTGTTGTGGAGTGTTCCACCATCCAGATCATTAGAATGAAAGAGTTGCCAGAGTCGGAGGCAAGGGTAGAAGCAACATCGGACTTGGAGCGAGGCTCCACAAATGGATACTGACACGGATGGATGTTGTCGGGCAGATACAAATGGGTATCCTTAATCGCTATTCAAGCCGACCTCATCCGCATCTTAGCCCTCGAGGGATGGGACCTCCTTGTATTTTTTGGACATCAAGACCCAAGTTAGGACGAGATGTGATCTAGATTAAAAAAATCACAATTATTGTGCAATATTTATTTGTTGGAGACGAACCATAATTCACCGAAAAAATCTCGATAAGTTAGGATGTGTTTCATCAAATATCAAGTGTGTATTGTTTTGTTGATATGGGGAGAAGACAAGAGGACATGGAAGAAAGCTGAGTCAAGATCTGGTGTAGGTCTTCGTGTAAAAAAAGCAAACCCAATGGTGGCACTTTGGGGGCTCTTATCTCTAACTTATATTGGTAATACATCGCCAAATTTATTCGAAAGCGATGTGGTAATTTCAACTGCTCATATATGGATCACTTGATAAATTCTACAAACTCAAGGTGCAATACTGAATATATGTTGTATAGCGATTTCTAGCGAACTAGTTATGTTGCTACACCACATACTATGGCATATCTGTTCTTTTAGCAAATGTTCACTGATCACTATTTAGCTAGTTAACATCACAGTTTCCTCTGCTGGAGCCTTGGAGGAGAATATGCACATTGAGCACTTACACCTGCTGCCATCAATATCGGCTTGCCAAGCGCACGCCATATCATCAGAGCAGTGAATGGTCGCCTTATACTTCTTGTGGCAATCGTCCTCACAACCACCAATCAAGTACCCACCAAACTTCTTCAAGTATACGACCGTACAACCTCGTTTTGTTTTCGCATCTGCAAAATATCACCAACCAAAAGAAACTATAATCATGAACTAATATGATTTTGTTGATTGTGCAGATGCAACAGTCTTGCAAGAAGAAATTGAACGTACTTGATGCTAGCAGAAGAAAGGCAAGGGTTAGGAGTAGCGTCAAAGATGAAATACTCATCCTAAGTTATATGTGGTGTCAATAGAAAAGTGTCTGCTTGTGAGTTGTGAGGAAGAGGAAACGAGAGGGCAATCCTTTATATAACAAGTTTGATATTAATGCTCATTATTGTAATACCAAAATAGCATGAAAACAAAGATTGGATAAGTTCTGTCGTACTAAAAAGCAATTAAGTGGACTTGAGGATAAGATATGTACACACGCTTTCTAGTAAAGCAAGGAAACGAAATTAAGAGATTGCACCGTTGAGCAGACGTTTTCACATGAAAAAGATAAATAAAATAAGAGCATACAATGTATGGCTTTCCCAAAGGGCGATTGGCTATGTTGCTACATTATGCAGCAGGAAAGCAACAAAAAGTCGCTCCTCACGCTCACCCAATTTCCCACTCCAAGAAACGAGGCACAATATTTCAGGAACGACCCAAGTCTCTTGGTTGAAGAAAAGGAGAACATCAATAAACTGATGAAGGAAAAATACACCAGAAGAAAAAAATTGTCTTTTCTAGTACAAAGAGACATTAATTAAGATCACCACGAGCAGCATCAAGAAGAAGAGGAAGCAATGTTCGACGAGAGAGAACTTCCTTGACGAAACGAGGTGGCGGAGGTTCCCTGAAGATGGAATAAGGTCCTCTCCGCCTAACCTCGTCCCGACGGTGTGTACCATCATCAGTGGGCGTGTAGAGGTGTGTATCCAGTGGATTTGTCTTTGGTGAATTTGCTTCGAACTGGTCGTAGTTCATCTACGTTCATGTATTTTCACGTTGGATCCTTCCGATCTACGCTACTCTTCGTTGGCGGCGGTTGCTGTTCTGCTGCGATGGTCCTATGAGGCCTTATCATGACAACTTCTCAACTGTCTACTATATCAAATTTGCCCCGCTCTGGCGAGGGAGGGGCAGTGACAGCGGCGCGCCTTCGGCAAACTCAAGTGCTTGTAGTCGTCGCTAGGTGGTCTATGGGTCTAGATGCAATTTTAGTTATTTCTAGTGTTCATTGTATTGCAATGATTGAAGATGAATAGTAGAATGGAAGTTTTCTTGCAAAAAATAAGAACTTCCCCGACACGGACGACGAGGTTGCACCACCACCCAGGGAGTGAATTGCAAAAATCATCGACACTGAAGGCTAGGGTTACAGAAACCACAATTCTATGGAATTATGCCAAAAATCACCACTTCAGTGGCTTTGGCGGTTTTGAGCGCAATTACGACATGTGGGTTTGCATGTGGGTCCCGCTAGACAGGGTGACATGCCAAAAATGAAGCCTATTATATCCGGATAGAATTTTGTTTTGCAAAAAGACCCCTCGAAAAAGCAACTGGTTCCTTGGCACTGAAAAGAAAAGCAATTGGTACATCTGTCCCCACCAGTCCGGTGGGATTTCTCCGGTGCGCGGTCGGACCCGCCGCTGCTTTCGTCCGTGCTGCGGCTACTCGCGTATGCCGCCGCTTGCTCGCGCCCGTGCTGTGCCTGCTAGCTTCTGCCACTGCCTGCTCGTGTCCTCCGCCGCATGCTCGCGCCCATGCGTTGCCGCTGCCGTGCGTCCGCTTACTCCGATGCTCGTTCGTCCACAGTGGGCAGTAACCGTAGGCACACAGAGGAGATCCTCTACCCCATGCGTGTCTCGCCCTGGACCTGCCCGAGCAGCGCTACCTACAAGCGGGGGCCGAGGTTGAGCCGCCGTCGCGCTGCGCACAAGCCGACAAATTTGCCTGGGGAGCAAGCCTCCCAATCACGAGCACGAACACCCAATGCCACACCCCACGCCTAAGCCGCTCATACCATCTCCGACAAACGCGCCACCCATGCCCACATAGCTTCGGTCTCTTCGGGGGTGAAGTTTGTTTCTTTCTGTAGGTAGCGTGGGGGTGGAGTTCAAGCGCGCCGGCTCCTCCACCTTTATCTTCATTTTATTTGAAAATATGACTCCTCTTAGGCTTTTTTACACTTTAGTCTCTGCTATTCTGTTTATTTTGCGATTCATTAGGTCATGCCACGTCACCCTATTCAACGGGTCTCACCTTTCATAAACAAGCTTAAATCGACCGAAATCTGGCGACTAGGGGTTATTTGCAAAAAAAATAGCCTGATAATTAGTTATTTGGCACAGTTCCGTAGAAGTATGGTTTCTAGAAATGTGAGATGTCATAATTGTGGCTTCATCTGTCGCTGCAAGGCTGGCTGCGAGGAAGAACTAAAGCTATGGGCGCATATCGGCGAGGAAGGCGATGATGGAAACATGATGTTGATGAGCGAACTGTTGCATGAGGAGGATCCAAAGCCTAAATGTACTGATGCTAGAGACACGTCTGAGCCACCCATACCATCTACAGCCACCGCGCCACCAATGCCCACCTAGCTTCGGTCTCTCCGGGGGTGAAGTTTGTTTCTCTCTGGAGGTGGCGTGGGGGTGGAGTTCAAGCGCGCCGGCTCCTCCACCTTTATCTTCATTTTATTTGAAAATATGACTCCTCTTAGGCTTTTTTACACTTTAGTCTTTGCTATTCTGTTTATTTTGCGATTCATTAGGTCATGCCACGTCACCCTATTCAACGGGTCTCACCTTTCATAAACAAGCTTAAATCGACCGAAATCTGGCGACTAGGGGTTATTTGCAAAAAAAAATAGCCTGATAATTAGTTATTTGGCACAGTTCCGTAGAAGTATGGTTTCTAGAAATGTGAGATGTCATAATTGTGGCTTCATCTGTCGCTGCAAGGCTGGCTGCGAGGAAGAACTAAAGCTATGGGCGCATATCGGCGAGGAAGGCGATGATGGAAACATGATGTTGATGAGCGAACTGTTGCATGAGGAGGATCCAAAGCCTAAATGTACTGATGCTAGAGACACGTCTGAGCCACCCATACCATCTACAGCCACCGCGCCACCAATGCCCACCTAGCTTCGGTCTCTCCGGGGGTGAAGTTTGTTTCTCTCTGGAGGTGGCGTGGGGGTGGAGTTCAAGCGCGCCGGCTCCTCCACCTTTATCTTCATTTTATTTGAAAATATGACTCTTCTTAGGCTTTTTTACACTTTAGTCTTTGCTATTCTGTTTATTTTGCGATTCATTAGGTCATGCCACGTCACCCTATTCAACGGGTCTCACCTTTCATAAACAAGCTTAAATCGACCGAAATCTGGCGACTAGGGGTTATTTGCAAAAAAATATAGCCTGATAATTAGTTATTTGGCACAGTTCCGTAGAAGTATGGTTTCTAGAAATGTGAGATGTCATAATTTAGGCTTCATCTGTCGCTGCAAGGCTGGCTGCGAGGAAGAACTAAAGCTATGGGCGCATATCGGCGAGGAAGGCGATGATGGAAACATGATGTTGATGAGCGAACTGTTGCATGAGGAGGATCCAAAGCCTAAATGTACTGATGCTAGAGACACGTCTGAGCCACCCATACCATCTACAGCCACCGCGCCACCAATGCCCACCTAGCTTCGGTCTCTCCGGGGGTGAAGTTTGTTTCTCTCTGGAGGTGGCGTGGGGGTGGAGTTCAAGCGCGCCGGCTCCTCCACCTTTATCTTCATTTTATTTGAAAATATGACTCCTCTTAGGCTTTTTTACACTTTAGTCTTTGCTATTCTGTTTATTTTGCGATTCATTAGGTCATGCCACGTCACCCTATTCAACGGGTCTCACCTTTCATAAACAAGCTTAAATCGACCGAAATCTGGCGACTAGGGGTTATTTGCAAAAAAAAATAGCCTGATAATTAGTTATTTGGCACAGTTCCGTAGAAGTATGGTTTCTAGAAATGTGAGATGTCATAATTGTGGCTTCATCTGTCGCTGCAAGGCTGGCTGCGAGGAAGAACTAAAGCTATGGGCGCATATCGGCGAGGAAGGCGATGATGGAAACATGATGTTGATGAGCGAACTGTTGCATGAGGAGGATCCAAAGCCTAAATGTACTGATGCTAGAGACACGTCTGAGCCACCCATACCATCTACAGCCACCGCGCCACCAATGCCCACCTAGCTTCGGTCTCTCCGGGGGTGAAGTTTGTTTCTCTCTGGAGGTGGCGTGGGGGTGGAGTTCAAGCGCGCCGGCTCCTCCACCTTTATCTTCATTTTATTTGAAAATATGACTCCTCTTAGGCTTTTTTACACTTTAGTCTTTGCTATTCTGTTTATTTTGTGATTCATTAGGTCATGCCACGTCACCCTATTCAACGGGTCTCACCTTTCATAAACAAGCTTAAATCGACCGAAATCTGGCGACTAGGGGTCATTTGCAAAAAAATATAGCCTGATAATTAGTTATTTGGCACAGTTCCGTAGAAGTATGGTTTCTAGAAATGTGAGATGTCATAATTGTGGCTTCATCTGTCGCTGCAAGGCTGGCTGCGAGGAAGAACTAAAGCTATGGGCGCATATCGGCGAGGAAGGCGATGATGGAAACATGATGTTGATGAGCGAACTGTTGCATGAGGAGGATCCAAAGCCTAAATGTACTGATGCTAGAGACACGTCTGAGCCACCCATACCATCTACAGCCACCGCGCCACCAATGCCCACCTAGCTTCGGTCTCTCCGGGGGTGAAGTTTGTTTCTCTCTGGAGGTGGCGTGGGGGTGGAGTTCAAGCGCGCCGGCTCCTCCACCTTTATCTTCATTTTATTTGAAAATATGACTCCTCTTAGGCTTTTTTACACTTTAGTCTTTGCTATTCTGTTTATTTTGCGATTCATTAGGTCATGCCACGTCACCCTATTCAACGGGTCTCACCTTTCATAAAACAAGCTTAAATCGACCGAAATCTGGCGACTAGGGTTTATTTGCAAAAAAAAATAGCCTGATAATTAGTTATTTGGCACAGTTCCGTAGAAGTATGGTTTCTAGAAATGTGAGATGTCATAATTGTGGCTTCATCTGTCGCTGCAAGGCTGGCTGCGAGGAAGAACTAAAGCTATGGGCGCATATCGGCGAGGAAGGCGATGATGGAAACATGATGTTGATGAGCGAACTGTTGCATGAGGAGGATCCAAAGCCTAAATGTACTGATGCTAGAGACACGTCTGAGCCACCCATACCATCTACAGCCACCGCGCCACCAATGCCCACCTAGCTTCGGTCTCTCCGGGGGTGAAGTTTGTTTCTCTCTGGAGGTGGCGTGGGGGTGGAGTTCAAGCGCGCCGGCTCCTCCACCTTTATCTTCATTTTATTTGAAAAGATGACTCCTCTTAGGCTTTTTTTACATTTTAGTCTTTGCTATTCTGTTTATTTTGCGATTCGTTAGGTCGTGCCATGTCCCTATTCAACGGGTCTCACCTTTCATAAACAAGCTTAAATCGACCGAATGTGGCGACTAGTGTTATTTGCAAAAAAATGGCTTCATAATTAGTTATTTTGGCATAATTAGTTATTTTGGAACTCCACCCCCACAAGATCCACCTCTAGTAGAGAAGCCGCAAACCACTATGGTAACTTAATTATTGTGACATAATACTTCTTTCCTCCGCCTTATTGAAATATAACGCTAATTAAAAACATCCGTTTCAGATCTTATTTTTTTTTCAGTTTGGCCTTTCTCTTAGGTTTTTTTAATTTCCATTTTCCATATTTCTTTCAATCTTTGTTTTCCTTTCTTAATTTGTAGTCCTTTTTTAATATTCGTTAACTATTTCAAATTTATGATTTGTTTTTTCTAACGAGCTTTTTCCAAAATCATGACATTTTTTCAAATTCATTATTTTTTTAGTCTGCGGTTTTTATTTCAAATTCATGAACTTTTTTTAGTGTATGATTTTATTTCAATTTTGGGACTATATATTTAAATTCATGAGCACATGGAACTTTTTTCAGTGGTTTCATGCTTGCAACCAAACACACCGTGTACGAGCTGCTATGTTCGGGTAGGCCGGAAGTGCAAGTCTCGAACCATGTTTTTTCACCTCCTCTGGACGCACCCAAATTTTTCCCACACCTTGGCATCACCATGCCAGCATATAGGCCAAGTTTCATTGGTTTCCGATATTTTATTCATTTTCTAGGTTTTCCTGCTGAAAAACACCTAATACACAGGTCGGACGTGACGCAACGTGCATTCGTTGTCCGAATTCGATCAAATTTTGCGTGAGGGACAACCTTGGGAATGTCCAACTGTTGACAAAATTTGGTGTCATTTCATGCTTGCAACCAAACACATTGTGTACACCCTGGTACGTTCGGGTAAGCCGGAAGGACATGTCTCGAACCATTTTTCTTTTCACCTCCTCCAAACACAACCAAACAATATCCACACCTTGGCATCACCATGACCAACATGCATGCCAAGTTCCATTGGTTTCTGACATTCTATATTTTTTCTTGGCTTTTCCGATAAAATACACTAAAATACAGGCCGGACGTGACGTAACGTGCGATCGGTGTCCGAATTCGTCCGAATTTTGCATGGGGGACAACCTTGTAGATGCCCAAGCTCTGGCAAAATTTAGTATGATTTCATACTTGCAACTTGTAACCTAACACACCGTGTACAATCTGGTATGTTCTGGTAGGCCAGAAGGGCAAGTCTTAAACCACTTTTTATTTCACTTCCTCCAAACGCACCGATTTTTTTTTCACACCTTGCCATCACCATGGCCAGCATGTATGCCAAGTTTCGTAGGTACCTGATAACCCACAAGTATAGGGGATCGCAACAGTTTTCGAGGGTAGAGTATTCAACCCAAATTTATTGATTCGACACAAGGGGAGCCAAAGAATATTCTCAAGTATCAGCAGTTGAGTAGTCAATTCAACCACACCTGGATAACTACTTAATATCTGCATCAAAGTATTTAGTAGCAAAGTAGTATGGAAGTAACGGTAACGGTAGCAAAAGTAACAATAGCAGTTTTGTAGAAATTGTGACAGTGGCAACGGTAAAGTAACTAAGCGAAGAACAATATGTGAAAAGCTCGTAGGCATTGGATCGGTGATGGAGAATTATGCCAGATGCGATTATTCATGCAACAGTTATAACATAGGGTGACACAGAACTAGCTCCAGTTCATCAATGTAATGTAGGCATGTATTCCGAATATAGTCATACGTGCTTATGGAAAAGAACTTGCATGACATCTTTTGTCCTATCCTTTCGTGGCAGCGGGGTCCTATTGGAAACTAAGGGATATGAAGGCCTCCTTTTAATAGAGTACTGGACCAAAGCGTTAACACATAGTGAATACATGAACTCCTCAAACTACGGTCATCACCGGGAGTGGTCCCGATTATTGTCACTTCGGGGTTGCCAGATCATAACACATAGTAGGTGACTATAGACTTGCAAGATAGGATCAAGAACTCACATATATTCATGAAAACATAATAGGTTCAGATCTGAAATCATGGCACTCGAGCCCTAGTGACAAGCATTAAGCATAGCAAAGTCATAGCAACATCAATCTAAGAACATAATGGATACTAGGGATCAAATCCTAACAAAACTAACTCGATTACATGATAAATATCATCCAACCCATTACCGTCCAGCAAGCCTACGATGGAATTACTCACGCACGGCGGTGAGCATCATGAAATTGGTGATGAAGGATGGTTGATGATGATGATGACGACGAATTCCCCTCTTCGGAGCCCCGAACGGACTCCAGATCAGCCCTCCCGAGAGAGATTAGGGCTTGGCGGCGGCTTCGTATCGTAAAACGCCATGAATCCTTCTCTCTGAGTTTTTTCCCCCCGAACGTGAATATATGGAGTTGGAGTTGAGGTCGGTGGAGCTACAAGGGGCCCACGAGGCAGGGGGCGCGCCTCCCACCCTCGTGGACAGGATGTGGGCACTAGTAGAAAAGGGCCCATTTGTCCCGGTTGGTAAGGGCCTTTTGTCCCGGTTCCTGAACCGGGACTAAAGGGTCGTTACTAATGCCCTGGCCCTTTAGTCCCGGTTCAGTCCAGAACCGGGACAGATGGGCCTCCACGTGGCCTGTGCGCCGAGCCCAGGCAGGAGGGCCTTTGGTCCCGGTTGGTGGCACCAACCGGGACCAATAGGCATCCACGCGTCAGCATTTCTGTGGCTGGGGTTTTTGTTTTTTTTGAAGGGGGGGGGGGTTGGGGGTTTTGGGGGGTTAATTTAGGTGTTTCATATATTGTGTTAGCTAGATAATTAATAGAGAGAAGTGTCCTCTCTTATGTCCGTGCTTGGTCGACGCTACGTACTATACATACGTATAGAGAGGACTAGACACGCTAGCTAGTAAGGAAACGAAGGAAACCGAAGATCGTCATGAACATATATGCATACAGAGAGAAGTGATATCGACCACCTCTCCTTCTCCGAGAGATTGGTCAAAAACAAGTTCTCGTATATCTATCCGACACTACCGGCTACATATATACAATAATTATCTCTTACAAATATAATCTCCTAACATACGGACGCATGGTCCACATAGTATTCTCCGTCTTCAGCGATCACGTGGTCAAGAAAGAATGCCGCCAATTCCTCTTGAATTGCTCGCATGCGATCTGGTGCTAGGAGTTCATCACGCATCCGAAACATCTAGTTTGAAGAAGGTGGTCAATGCATATATATATGAATGAATGAAACTCAACACAAATGATGGTAATAAAATAAAATTGGGAATATTGTTATTTACGCACTTCATATTGTTCGTCAGAGTAGCCCCGCTCACAGGTCGTGTGGCGGATGTACTCGCAAAAGTAGTATCGACAGAAATCATTCCCTTGTTCCTGCCACAACCGCTTTACAAGAAATAGAGGTCAATCAAACTGATAAGCAAGAATGCCAAATGGTATTGATGAAACTAGCGCTTGAATCACTAGGAGATGCGCGTAACATGCTACTATATATAGTACTTACTTTCGGGTGTCTAAATTCCAGCTTCTTCGGCAGTCCCAGAGCTTTTTGGTGGATTTTCTCCAAACCCTGCCAGACAAAGAAAAAATTACTTGATATCATAAATGAACAAAGTTGCTGATATGGTGGTTAATGATCGATATAACTTACTTCTCGAGCATTTGAGTCATGTCCGCATACTCCTGGGGATCTTTTCGTTTCGAGTCTAAGACAGTTAGTACTCCCTGCTCAAGCTTAATCTCTAGGAGAATATAGTGGAACCTGCGCACACATGCATAACTCGTCAATTACATTACTATAACCTGGACTAATATATAAGGGAAACCGAATATGCACAAGACAGTAACACTCACTTGAAGTTGTAAGGAAAGAGTATTATATCTTTGTTTTCATTTATTACCAACAATCGTAGCAAGTTGGCCTCGGTATTTTCGGCATGAAATTTAACCTCAGTTGCATCTATGAGATTTGTGTTAATGAACCCAATATCACCGACTTGTCTTTTCTTAAATTCGACGATCTTCAATATGCATAATATAGTGAGGATAATTATAAATACATGCAATGAAAGAGCTGACCTATATATAGAGACTTAATGACAGAAGTAGTACTACTTACAGACAGTAGCAGGTGACCGTTGCTTTATCAAAGGCCAATTGATTGAAAAACTGAAATAACTCCTCAAATGGAACATGCAACAGTTCAATTCCAACGAGGTCATGCTCCTTTTTAACTCTTAGATACAAAGTATTCCTCCCCCAGACTCTCTGCAGGTTTTCATGTACCAATCATGCAATCTTCGCATCATCGTTGTTAGAGATCTTTCATCTTTGACGAGAGGTTTCCCGTACTCGTATCTGTGTATCTGTACCTCCAAGAAATCATAATGTACATCGCCGGGCAGGTAATCTCCAAGATTGCTATAACCGGGCACCATCCTCGGATCGACGATGTCGCTAGCAGGCACCTTGAGCGGGGGGCACGATTGCTTCGCTTGTTCGCCGAGCTGTGCAATTTGTTTCCCAGCTCGTCGTTCTTTCATCCTTTGATCACTGACAGTACTTCCCGACCGCTCCGCTTCGACAAATGTCTTTCCAATAATGCACCCATAGTTGCCTTTCGGCGGAGACTTGGGTGGTTTTGTCAGGGCAGCCAGAGTGCGCTTCGCTTTCACCGGATCTACCTTCTCCTCCGGAGGTGGATGTCTTTGTGCTTTCAACCCTTGAAACCAGTTCTTCACTTCGGTTCGCGCGATCTTCGCGTTCTCCTCCGGGGTCATCTCGTATGGTAACTTCTCAGGAGTCTTCAGAGAAGGACCGAATCTGTATTTCCTCCCGCCTCTGGCTGTACTGCTAGACGCCGGCAGAGCAGACGGAGCGACTGTCTTCTTACGAGGCGGAGGAGAAAGACTACGACGCGCTGGAGCAGCCGAAGCGGCGGCGGGTCTCTTCCGCCCTTGCTGACGAGGCGGAGAAGGAGGAGGCTGGCTGCTCGGGCGCGCCGGCGCAGGCGGAGAAGGAGGCGGAGTGCCGCACGCGCCGGAGAAGGAGCCGGCCGAGTGCCCTGATCGTCACTCGCCGGAGGAGGAGGCGGTGGAGGAGGTGGAGTGCCCTGACTCGCCGGAGGAGGAGGAGGAGGCGGAGGCATCCAGTTCGGAAGGTTGATGAGCTCCTTCCGCCATAGGCATGGAGTCTTCAGAGCAGAACCCAGCCAAGTCTCCCCTTCACCGATAGGGTGTGTTGGGGAACGTTGCAGAAAATTAAAAAAATTTCCTACGGTTTCACCAAGATCCATCTATGAGTTCATCTAGCAACGAGTCATGGGAGAGAGATTGCATCTACATACCACTTTGTAGATCGCGAGCGGAAGCGTTCAACGAACTGGGATGAGGTATTCGTACACGACGTGATCCAAATCACCGGAGATCCTAGCACCGAAAGGACGGCACCTCCGCGTTCAACACACGTACGGTCAGCGTAACGTCTCCTTCTTCTTGATCCAGCAAGGCAAAGGAGAGGTTGGGGAAGATGGCTCCAGCAGCAGCACGACGGCGTGGTGATGGTGGAGTTGCAGTACTCCGGCAGGGCTTCGCCGAGCTCTACGGAGGAGGAGGAGATGTTGGAGAGGGAGAGGGAGGCGCCAGGAGCAAGGGTGCGCTGCCCCCTCCCCTCCCCCCCATTATATAGCCCCCTAGGGGCGGGCGCCGGCCCTAGGAGATGCAATCTCCTAGGGGGGCGGCGGCCAAGGGTGGGGCTTGCCCCCCAAGCAAGGGGGCGCCCCCCCTCTTTAGGGTTTCCCCCCCTCTAGGCGCATGGGCCTCTAGGGGCTGGTTCCCCTTGGCCCATGTAGGCCAAGGCGCACCCCTAGAGCCCATGTGCCCCACCGAGGCAGGTGGCCCCACCCGGTGGACCCCCCGGGACCCTCCGGTGGTCCCGGTACAATACCGATAACCCCGAAACTTGTCCCGATGGACAAAACAGCACTTTCTATATATAATTCTTTACCTCCGGACCATTCCGAAACTCCTCGTGACGTCAGGGATCTCATCCAGGACTCCGAACAACATTTGGGTTACTGCATATACATATCTTCACAACCCTAGCGTTACCGAACCTTAAGTGTGTAGAACCTACGGGTTCGGGAGACATGCAGACATGACCGAGACGGCTCTCGGGCAATAACCAACAGCGGGATCTGGATACCCATGTTGGCTCCCACATACTCCACGATGATCTCATCGGATGAACCACGATGTCGAGGTTTCAATTAATCCCGTATACGATTCCCTTTGTCAATCGGTATTTTACTTGCCCGAGATTCGATCGTCGGTATCCCAATACCTCGTTCAATCTCGTTACCGGCAAGTCACTTTTCTCATACCGTAATGCATGATCCCGTGATCAAACACTTTGATCACATTGAGCTCATTATGATGATGCATTACCGAGAGGGCCCGGTGATACCTCTCCGTCAAGCGGAGTGACAAATCCCAGTCTCGATCCGTGTCAACCCAACAGACACTTTCAGAGATACCCGTAGTATACCTTTATAGTCACCCAGTTACGCTGTGACGTTTGGCACACCCAAAGCACTCCTACGGTATCCGGGAGTTACACGATCTCATGGTCTAAGGAAAGGATACTTGACATTGGAAAACTCTAGCAAACGAACTATGCGATCTTATGTTATGTTTAGGATTGGGTCTCGTCCATCACATCATTCTCCTAATGATGTGATCTCGTTATCAATGACATCCAATGTCCATAGTCAGGAAACCATGACTATCTATCGATCAACGAGCTAGTCAACTAGAGGCTTACTAGGGACATGTTGTTGTCTGTTATTCACACATGTATTACGATTTCCGGATAACACAATTATAGCACGAATAAAGACAATTATCATGAACAAGGAAATATAATAATAATGCTTTTATTATTGCCTCAAGGGCATATTTCCAACAGTCTCCCACTTGCACTAGAGTCAATAATCTAGTTACATTGTGATGAATCGAACACCCATAGAGTTCTGGTGCTGATCATGTTTTGCCTTAGGGAGAGGTTTAGTCAACGGATCTGCGACATTCAGATCCGTGTGTACTTTACAAATTTCTATGTCTCCATCTTGAACATTTTCACGAATGGAGTTGAAGCGACGCTTGATGTGCCTGGTCTTCTTGTGAAACCTGGGCTCCTTTGCAAGTGCAATAGCTCCAGTGTTGTCACAGAAGAGTTTGATTGGCCCCGACGCATTGGGTATGACTCCGAGGTCGGTGATGAACTCCTTCACCCAAATTGCTTCATGTGCTGCCTCCGAGGCTGCCATGTACTCCGCTTCACATGTAGATCCCGCCACGACGCTCTGCTTGCAACTGCACCAGCTTACTGCCCCACCATTCAAAATATACACGTATCCGGTTTGTGACTTAGAGTCATCCAGATCTGTGTCGAAGCTAGCGTCGACGTAACCCTTTACGACGAGCTCTTCGTCACCTCCATAAACGAGAAACATTTCCTTAGTCCTTGTTAGGTACTTCAGGATATTCTTGACCGCTGTCCAGTGTTCCTTGCCGGGATTACTTTGGTACCTTCCTACCAAACTTACGGCAAGGTTTACATCAGGTCTGGTACACAGCATGGCATACATAATAGAACCTATGGCTGAGGCATAGGGGATGACACTCATCTCTTCTATATCTTCTGCCGTGGTCGGACATTGAGAAGAGCTCAATTTCACACCTTGTAACACAGGTAAGAACCCCTTCTTAGATTGATCCATATTGAACTTCTTCAATATCTTATCAAGGTATGTGCTTTGTGAAAGACCTATGAGGCGTCTTGATCTATCTCTATAGATCTTGATGCCTAATATATAAGCAGCTTCTCCAAGGTCCTTCATTGAAAAACTTTTATTCAAGTAGGCCTTAATGCTGTCCAAGAGTTCTATATCATTTCCCATCAAAAGTATGTCATCTACATATAGTATGAGAAATGCTACAGAGCTCCCACTCACTTTCTTGTAAACGCAGGCTTCTCCATAAGTCTGCGTAAATCCAAACGCTTTGATCATCTCGTCAAAGCGAATGTTCCAACTCCGAGATGCTTGCACCATCCCATAAATCGAGCGTTGGAGCTTGCACACCTTGTCAGCATTCTTAGGATCGACAAAACCTTCCGGCTGCATCATATACAATTCTTCCTTAAGGAAACCATTAAGGAATGCCGTTTTGACGTCCATTTGCCATATTTCATAATCGTAGAATGCGGCAATTGCTAACATGATTCGGACGGACTTCAGCTTCGCTACCGGTGAGAAAGTCTCATCGTAGTCAATTCCTTGAACTTGTCGATAACCCTTAGCGACAAGCCGAGCTTTATAGATGGTCACATTACCATCCGCGTCTGTCTTCTTCTTAAAGATCCATTTATTTTCTATGGCTCGCCGTTCAACGGGCAAGTCAGTCAAAGTCCATACTTCGTTTTCATACATGGATCCTATCTCGGATTTCATGGCTTCTAGCCATTTGTCGGAATCCGGGCCCGCCATTGCTTCCTCATAGTTCGAAGGTTCACCGTTGTCTAACAACATGATTTCCAAGACAGGGTTGCCGTACCACTCTGGTGCGGAACGTGTCCTTGTGGACCTTCGAATTTCAGTAGGAGCTTGATTAGAAGTATCTTGATCATCATCATTAATTTCCTCTCTAGTCGGTGCAGGCACCTCAGGAACGTTTTCTTGAGTTTCGCCATTTTCCGGTTCAAGAGGTAACACTTCATCAAGTTCTACTTTCCTCCCACTTACTTCTTTCGAGAGAAACTCTTTCTCTAGAAAGGATCCATTCTTGGCAACAAAGATCTTGCCTTCGGATCTGAGGTAGAAGGTATACCCAATAGTTTCTTTAGGGTATCCTATGAAGACGCATTTTTCCGACTTGGGTTCGAGCTTTTCAGGTTGAAGTTTCTTGACATAAGCATCGCATCCCCAAACTTTCAGAAACGACAGCTTAGGTTTCTTCCTAAACCATAATTCATACGGCGTCGTCTCAACGGATTTTGACGGAGCCCTATTTAAAGTGAATGCGGCAGTCTCTAAAGCATAGCCCCAAAAAGATAGCGGTAAGAGACATCATAGATCGCACCATATCTAATAGAGTGCGATTACGATGTTCGGACACACCATTACGCTGAGGTGTTCCAGGCGGCGTGAGTTGTGAAACTATTCCACATTTTCTTAAGTGTGTGCCAAATTCGTGACTCAAGTATTCTCCTCCATGATCTGATCGTAGAAACTTGATCTTTCTATCACGTTGATTTTCAACCTCACTCTGAAATTCTTTGAACTTTTCAAAGGTCTCAGACTTGTGTTTCATTAAGTAGATATACCCATATCTACTCAAGTCACCAGTGAGGGTGAGAACATAACGATAGCCACCGCGGGCCTCAACACTCATTGGACCGCACACATCGGTATGTATGATTTCCAATAAGTTGGTTGCTGGCTCCATTGTTCCTGAGAACGGAGTCTTGGTCATTTTACCCATGAGGCATGGTTCGCACGTGTCAAATGATTCATAATCAAGAGACTCCAAAAGTCCATCTGCATGGAGCTTCTTCATGCGTTTGACACCTATGTGACCAAGGCGGCAGTGCCACAAATATGTGGGACTATTGTTATCAACTTTAACTCTTTTGGTATTCACACTATGAATATGTGTATCATCACGTACGAGATTCATTAAGAATAAACCATTAACCATCGGAGCATGACCATAAAACATATCTCTCATATAAATAGAACAACCATTATTCTCATATTTAAATGAGTAGCCATCTCTAATTAAACGAGATCCAGACACAATGTTCATGCTCAAACTTGGCACTAAATAACAATTATTGAGGTTTAAAACTAATCCCGTAGGTAAATGTAGAGGTAGCGTGCCGACGGCGATCACATCGACCTTGGAACCATTCCCGACGCGCATCGTCACCTCGTCCTTCGCCAGTCTCCGTTTATTCCGCAGCTCCTGCTTTGAGTTACAAATGTGAGCAATTGCACCGGTATCAAATACCCAAGAGCTACTACGAGTACTGGTAAGGTACACATCAATTACATGTATATCACATATACCTTTTGTTTTGCCGGCCTTCTTGTCCGCTAAGTATTTGGGGCAGTTCCGCTTCCAGTGACCACTTCCCTTGCAATAAAAACACACAGTCTCGGGCTTGGGTCCATTCTTTGGCTTCTTCCCGGCAACTTGCTTACCGGGCGCGGCAACTTCCTTGCCGTCCTTCTTGAAGTTCTTTTTACCCTTGCCCTTCTTGAACTTAGTGGTTTTATTCACCATCAACACTTGATGCTCCTTCTTGATTTCTACCTCTGCTGATTTCAGCATAGCATATACCTCATGAATGGTCTTTACCATCCCCTGCATATTATAGTTCATCACAAAGCTCTTGTAGCTAGGTGGAAGCGACTGGAGGATTCTGTCAATGACCGCTTCATCCGGGAGATTAACTTCCAGTTGAGTCAAGCGGTTGTGTAACCCAGACATTTTGAGTATGTGTTCACTGACAGAGCTATTTTCCTCCATCTTACAGCTAAAGAATTTGCCGGAGACTTCATATCTCTCGACCCGGGCATGAGCTTGGAAAACCATTTTCAGCTCTTCGAACATCTCATATGCTCCATGTCTCTCAAAACGCTTTTGGAGCCCCGGCTCTAAACTGTAAAGCATGCTGCACTGAACGAGGGAGTAATCATCGGAACGTGACTGCCAAGCGTTCATAACGTCTTGTTCTGCAGGGAGAACATGTGCGTCACCCAGCGGTGCTCGTAGGACATAATCTTTCTTGGCAGCTATGAGGATGAACCTCAGGTTCCGGACCCAGTCCGTATAGTTGCTGCCATCGTCTTTCAGCTTGGTTTTCTCTAGGAACGCGTTGAAGTTGAGGACTACGTTGGCCATTTGATCTACAAGACCTATTGTAAATATTTTTAGACTAAGTTCATGATAATAAACTTCATCTAATCAAATTATTTAATGAACTCCCACTTAGATAGACATCCCTCTTCTAGTCATCTAAGTATTACATGATCCGAGTCAACTAGGCCGTGTCTGATCATCACGTGAGACGGACTAGTCAACATCGGTGAACATCTTCATGTTGATCGTATCTTGTATACGACTCATGCTCGACCTTTCGGTCTTCTGTGTTCCGAGGCCATGTCTGTACATGCTAGGCTCGTCAAGTCAACCTAAGTGTTTTGCGTGTGTAAATCTGTCTTACACCCGTTGTATGTGAACGTTAGAATCTATCACACCCGATCATCACGTGGTGCTTCGAAACAACGAACTGTCGCAACGGTGCACAGTTAGGGGGAACACTTCTTGAAATTATTATGAGGGATCATCTTATTTACTACCGTCGTTCTAAGTAAACAAGATGCAAAACATGATAAACATCACATGCAATCAAATAATAAACGTGACATGATATGGCCAATATCACATAGCTCCTTTGATCTCCATCTTGGGGCTCCATGATCATCTTGTCACCTGCTTGACACCATGATCTCCATCATCATGATCTCCATCATCGTGTCTCCATGAAGTTGCTCGCCAACTATTACTTCTACTACTATGGCTAACGCGTTTAGCAATAAAGTAAAGTAGTTTACATGGCGTTTCTCAATGACACGCAGGTCATACAAAAATAAAGACAACTCCTATGGCTCCTGCCGGTTGTCATACTCATCGACATGCAAGTCGTGATTCCTATTACAATAGCATGAACATCTCATACATCACATATAGATCATTCATCATGCATCACAACTTTGGCCATATCATATCACAAAGCACTTGCTGCAAAAACAAGTTATACGTCCTCTAATTGTTGTTGCAAGTTTTACGTGGCTGAATTAGGGTTCTAGCAAGAACGTTTTCTTACCTACGTGAAAGCCACAACGTGATTTGTCAACTTCTATTTACCCTTCATAAGGACCCTTTTCATCGAATCCGCTCCAACTAAAGTGGGAGAGACAGACACCCGCCAGCCACCTTATGCAACTAGTGCATGTTAGTCGGTGGAACCGGTCTCACGTAAGAGTACGTGTAAGGTTGGTCCGGGCCGCTTCATCCCACAATACCGCTGAAGAAAGATAAGACTAGTAGCGGCAAGAAAGTTGACAAATCTACGCCCACAACAAATTGTGTTCTACTCGCGCAAGAAGAACTACGCATAAACCTGGCTCATGATGCCACTGTTGGGGAACGTTGCAGAAAATTAAAATTTTTCCTACGGTTTCACCAAGATCCATCTATGAGTTCATCTAGCAACGAGTCATGGGAGAGAGATTGCATCTACATACCACTTTGTAGATCGCGAGCGGAAGCGTTCAACGAACGGGGATGAGGTAGTCGTACACGACGTGATCCAAATCACCGGAGATCCTAGCACCGAAAGGATAGCACCTCCGCGTTCAACACACGTACGGTCAGCGTAACGTCTCCTTCTTCTTGATCCAGCAAGGCAAAGGAGAGGTTGGGGAAGATGGCTCCAGCAGCAGCATGACGGCGTGGTGATGGTGGAGTTGCAGTACTCCGGCAGGGCTTCGCCGAGCTCTACGGAGGAGGAGGAGATGTTGGAGAGGGAGAGGGAGGCGCCAGGAGCAAGGGTGCGCTGCCCCCCTCCCCTCCCCCCATTATATAGCCCCCTAGGGGGGGCGCCGGCCCTAGGAGATGCAATCTCCTAGGGGGGCGGCGGCCAAGGGTGGGGCTTGCCCCCCAAGCAAGGGGGCGCCCCCCCTCTTTAGGGTCCCCCCCTCTAGGCGCATGGGCCTCTAGGGGCTGGTTCCCCTTGGCCCATGTAGGCCAAGGCGCACCCCTAGAGCCCATGTGGCCCCCCCGAGGCAGGTGGCCCCACCCGGTGGACCCCCCGGGACCCTCCGGTGGTCCCGGTACAATACCGATAACCCCGAAACTTGTCCCGATGGCCAAAACAGCACTTTCTATATATAATTCTTTACCTCCGGACCATTCTGAAACTCCTCGTGACGTCCGGGATCTCATACGGGACTCCGAACAACATTCGGGTTACTGCATATACATATCTTCACAACCCTAGCGTTACCGAACCTTAAGTGTGTAGACCCTACGGGTTCGGGAGACATGCAGACATGACCGAGACGGCTCTCGGGCAATAACCAACAGCGGGATCTGGATACCCATGTTGGCTCCCACATGCTCCACGATGATCTCATCGGATGAACCACGATGTCGAGGATTCAATTAATCCTGTATACGATTCCCTTTGTCAATCGGTATTTTACTTGCCCGAGATTCGATCGTCGGTATCCCAATACCTCGTTCAATCTCGTTACCGGCAAGTCACTTTTCTCGTACCGTAATGCATGATCCCGTGATCAAACACTTTGATCACATTGAGCTCATTATGATGATGCATTACCGAGAGGGCCCGGTGATACCTCTCCGTCAAGCGGAGTGACAAATCCCAGTCTCGATCCGTGTCAACCCAACAGACACTTTCAGAGATACCCGTAGTATACCTTTATAGTCACCCAGTTACGTTGTGACGTTTGGCACACCCAAAGCACTCCTACGGTATCCGGGAGTTACACGATCTCATAGTCTAAGGAAAGGATACTTGACATTGGAAAACTCTAGCAAACGAACTATGCGATCTTATGCTATGTTTAGGATTGGGTCTCGTCCATCACATCATTCTCCTAATGATGTGATCTCGTTATCAATGACATCCAATGTCCATAGTCAGGAAACCATGACTATCTATCGATCAACGAGCTAGTCAACTAGAGGCTTACTAGGGACATGTTGTTGTCTGTTATTCACACATGTATTACGATTTCCGGATAACACAATTATAGCACGAATAAAGACAATTATCATGAACAAGGAAATATAATAATAATGCTTTTATTATTGCCTCTAGGGCATATTTCCAACAGGGTGGTCAAGCTGGAGGTCCTCAAATCCCTCCGTTATTTCAGCCACCATCACCCTAGCATATCCTTCTGGAATCGGCCGGCACTGAAAAGTTGTGCCAGGTTCAGTAGGAAAAACAGAGCCAACAACCGCCTTCACCTTCATATTAATCCATTGCGTCATAAGGTGGCAATTTTGAGACTCCGTGATAGCATCCACGGGATAACTGGCAGGAGCCGTCAATACATGCTCTGGCTGAAGCAGCTCGGTGGAAGCCACGTTGCTTCTCCGCGGAGATGGCGGGGTAGCTTCGGGGGAAGCTTCAACAATTCGTTTGCTATGATTTGCTTCTTGTTCCTATATCGCTTGTACCCTTGCGTGCAGCGCCTGCAGTTCGGTCACCTGCACTTTCTTCCTCCTCTCCTGGCATTTGTAACCGCCTGCGTCCGGAAACCCAGCATTCCACGGAACGGAGCCTGGTGTGCCTCGTGTCCGTCCAGGGTGCTCAGGATTCCCGAGGGCCATTGTGAGCTCATCGTTCTCTCTGTCTGGAACGAACGTCTCTTGCTGCGCTGCATCGATATATTGCTGAAGCCCCTTGACTGGTATTTTCAATTGATCGTCCGTCCAAATGCACTTCCCTGATACATGGTTCAAGGTTCCGCCAGCCCTGAAGAACCAAGTCCGGCAAAGGTCTGGCCAGTTCATTGTCTCTGGTTCGATCCCTTTATCAAGCAGATCATTCTCAGCCTTGGCCCACTTTGGCCGGGCTACGAGTTAGCCACCTGACCCCGTGCGATGGTGAAGCTTCTTCTTCGCAGCATTTTGCTTGTTTGTCGCCGACATCGTCTTACTCTTTTCCGATGTCTTGTGGGCCACAAATGCGGGCCAGTCATCTCTGATCTTCTCATATTTTCCCTTGAATTCTGGTGTCTCTTTTTAATCGACAAACCTATTCAGGTCTTTCTTCCACCTCCTGAATAGGTTTGCCATCTTCTTAAGAGCAAAAGACTTGATTAATTGCTCTTTAACTGGCTTCTCCGGATCATCCTCTGGCGGTAGGGTGAAATTTGACTTCAACTCAGTCCAAAGATCATTTTTCTGCATATCATTGACATAAGACACCTCAAGGTCTTCTTTAGCCGGCTTTAACCATTGCTGGATGCTGATCGGGATCTTGTCCCTAACCAGAACCCCGCACTGAGCAACAAATGCGTTCTTTGTCCGGATGGGTTCAATCGGTTGGCCGTCGCGCACGATTTCTATGATCTCGAACCTTTCATCCGAGCTCAACTTTTTCTTTGGGCCTCGTCTCTTTACCGAAGTTGTGCTCAATCCGGAGGGCTAGAAGAAAGAACAAAGACGAGAGTTAATTAATATGTTTACATACCAAAACAATGAATGCATCAATTAGCTAGTCAGCACAGGCTTAACTAATATATATACCTGGCCGGACTCGGTTCGGTCACCGGAGCCGTCATCACGGTCTCCTTGCACCGGCATTGGGTCACCGGAGCCGTCCTCACGGTCTCCTTCTTGCACCGGCATTGGGTCACCGGAGCCATCATAATCATAGCCAACTACTTCTTCACCCTCTCCTTCCAGACCATCGGTGTCGTTGAGAAACAACGAGCAGACGGCATCACTTCCTTGTGCAATTATGTCCCTCAACAACGCTTCTTTTGCTTCGTCTCGGGCAGTGTCCATAGTTTCTACAAATATTTACAACATGGCAATTATTATTCAAACATGACAGATGGATATATTAGTGGCAAACGTAGAACTAGCTAGCTAATCACAGTAAGGAATCATATTAATTAGTGGCCTCGACGCTGCTTCTCTAGGGTTTGGGGTGGCCTCGACAATGCTTCAAGGGTTTGGGGTGGCCTCGAGAACGCTTCAAGGAGGGGGTAATATCGACAACGATGAGATACATACACGGGAAAATAATGTTATCGGGGAAGGGGGTATATCGGCCCGGCCCCCTCCCCCACGTGTTGAAGTTATCGGGAAGGGGGTATATCGACCCCCCCACACATGTTGAAGTTATCGAGAGGGGTATATCGAACCCCCTCGTGTTGAAGTTATCGGGAGGGGGTATATCGCCCCCCCACGTGTTGAAGTTATCGGGAGTTTATATCGACACGACATACGTACATGGGAAAATAATATTATCGGGGTGGGGGTATATCGACCCCCCCTCGTGTTGAAGTTATCAGGAGGGGTATATCAACGACGACAGACCCGATAAAACATAAGAAAACAAAGAAGAAATAAAAAGAGGAGAAGAAGAAAGGAATAGAGGAGAAGAAGAAAAAATAGAAAATATTCTATTTTTTCTTCTTCTCCTCTATTCCTTTCTTCTTCTCCCCTTCTTTTTCTTCTTTTTTCCTCTCCTTATTTATTTCTCCTCTTCTTCCTCTCCTCTTTCTCCTTTCTTCCTCTTCTTATTTTCGTTTTTCCTCTCCTTTTTCTTTCTTCTTCCTTTCCTAGCTAGATATATAAAACTTTTCTAAAAATGTAACTTTTGCATATATAAAACTTTTCCATGGATCATCATTTCTCATATATATCCGTCTATAGCCACATACGTATATAAATGGAAAAAAATGCTATGAACAAAAATACATATATACTTGGTAAATATTCTATCAAACATCGTTTCTCATATATATCAATGCTTACATCCATGGATCATCATTGCTCATATATCCATATAGTCATATATAAAAACTTTCTGTATATGAACAAAAAACTTTCTATGAACAAAAAAACATTTTTTACATATTTAGCACATTCTAAATTTTCCTAACTCTTTTACAACCACAAAAATTACTCCAACTTCATGACAGTACCCACACTCCATTTCACCAAAAACCTTCTGATCCATAGTTCAATTTTTTAAAATTTCATTCAAATGAAATTTGAACCAGATTCAAATTCCTTGCTGAAAACCTATTATAAACCAATCCAAAAATTCTGAAATTTTGCCATCACCTTTGTCTTGCATCAGTTCCTCACCACAAAAAATATCATAAATCCTAAAAATGCCCAAAGCCATCTAGCATTTGATCAAACACCCTCTATATGCACTGTTCATATCTGTAAAAAAATTCAGAAATTTCAAAAAAGTTTGCTGCTGCTCCACTCCTCCTCTCCTATCCTTCTCCTCTCCTTAGCTTCTGCTCTTCAATGCGTCAGGGCCGGCGGCGACCATGGAGTAGGGGCAGAGAGCAAGGGGCGCTCACTTCGAGGGAGGCGGCGATGGCAGGAGTCCGGCGACGAGGACGGCGGGCTCGGGGCGGCACACGGTGACGGGGACGGCGGTCTCGGGAAGGCACGCGGCCGGCAACATGGACGAGGAGGGGTGGGCTCGGGGAGGCACGCAATGAAGGGGACGACGAGGACGGCTGGCTCGGGGAAGCCGGCGATGAGGACGACGCGGGCTCGAGGAGGCGACGGCGTTGGCAGCGGCGGCGTAGACGGCGAGGTGGAGCATCCTGACGGCATCGTCGGCGGGGGAGGGGGGAACTGGCGATGCAAACTGAAAATTTTCACAAGTGTTTGTTATATAGTCCAAGCTTTAGTCCCGGTTCGTGGCACAAACCAGGACCAATGCCCCCTTTAGTCCCGGTTGGTGCCATCAACCGGGACCAAAGTTCTCTTTTCAGCAGCCCTCCCGCTCTTTGGGCTGCTGAAAATAGGCCTTTGGTCCCGGTTGATGGCACCAACCGGGACTAAAGGGGGGCATTGGTCCCGGTTGGTGCCACGAACCGGGACCAAAGCCCCCTTTAGTCCCTGTTGGTGGCACCAGCCGGGACCAAAGGCCTTGTGCTGCCCCGCGCCAAAACTTTAGTCCCACCTCGCTAGCTGAGAGAGCTCGAGAATGGTTTATAAGCGCTGCCGCGCCTTCCCTCTCGAGCTCCTCTCAAATGCAGGCTTTCAGGCCTAACCCTGCGATGTGTGCCTGTGGGCCTACTGGGCCTCCTGCGGGCCTGAATCCTGGCCCATGGTAGGGTTTCTAGTCGTATTCAGGCCGTGGGGGCCCATTAGGTGGCACTTGTTTTTCTTTGTTGCTTTATTTATTTTATTTTGTTTCTACTTACAACAAAATACTTATTGTTGCTATTTTTTTCTAGTTTTTTGTTTTGTTTTCTGCATTATTTATTTTCTTTTGTTTTTTGCTTTATTTTTTAATTCTTTTTGCTTTTAGTTTTAGAAAAATTATGAACTTTCTGTTAGTGCCATTAGTTTTCAAATTTGAAAACAATTTTTTTCTTTTTTTCTTTGTTGCTTTATTTATCTTATTTTGTTTCTACTTACAACAAAATACTTATTGTTGCTATTTTTATTTTTATTCCAGTTTTTTTTGTTTTGTTTTCTGCATTATTTATTTTCTTTTGTTTTTTGCTTTATTTTTTAATTCTTTTTGCTTATAGGTCAGCAAAATTATAAACTTTCTGTTAGTGCCATTAGTTTTAGAAAAATTATAAACTTTCTGTTAGTGCCATTAGTTTTCAAATTTGAATAGTTAAAATTTGAATTCTTTGATATTTGTGTGAATCACAAGTTTGTGATTAACTTTACTAAAAAAATGAACATAGATGCACCTATAGAGAAAATTCGACCTAAATTCATAATCAATTTCTATGAATTTCAGAGAAATTCACTATGAATTTAGGTCAAATTCCCTGTATAGGGGCATCTATTTTCACTTTGAGAGGATCTCAACAAAGCAGAGAGGGACGGGCTTATAAACCGGTGTGAGCGCCCTTCGGTTGGCGAGGTGGGACTAAACTCTGAGCGCAACGAGGACCAACCCTTTAGTCCCGGTTTGTGGCACAAACCAGGACTAATGGTCATGGGCCAGGGGCGAGGCGCATTTGTCCCGGTTCGTGCGTGGAACCGGGAACAAAAGGTCCAAACGAACCAGGACCAATGGCCCACGTGGCTGCCCTCTTGAGAGTGTTCTTGGTGAGAACATAGTTGACAAGGAGCGAACCGGGATTAATGGTATTACGAGGGCCAAACCATAAGACATTAAAGCATTTTAAATGAACTCTGAAAAAGTTGGCATAGCATGTGCATGTACAAAACGGACAATGGTATCATACTCGTCTATTACAAAGTTGGCATGGTATCATCATAATAGTTGTGAGAGAAAGTCTTCACTTTTTCTTCGCTTGTGTCATTTGCTTATTTCGCCGTAACCATGGATAATCTTCATCGTTTATCAGGATGCTTGGGTCAGCCTTGACTTCGAAGGGAGGAATTTCATGAAACTTTTCATAATCTTTAGACATGTCTGTCTTGCCCTCCACTCCAAGGATGTCCCTTTTTCCTGAAAGAACTATGTGGCGCTTTGGCTCATCGTATGATGTATTCGCTTCCTTATCTTTTCTTTTTCTCGGTCTGGTAGACATATCCTTCACATAGATAACCTGTGCCACATCATTGGCTAGGACGAACAGTTCGTCAGTGTACCCAAGATTTTTCAGATCCATTGTTGTTATTCCGTACTATGGGTCTACCTGTACCCCGCCTCCTGACAGATTGACCCATTTGCACTTAAACAAAGGGACCTTAAAATCATGTTCGTAGTCAAGTTCCCATATGTCCACTATGTAACCATAATATGTGTCCTTTCCCTTCTCGGTTGTTGCATCAAAGCGGACACCACTGTTTTGGTTGGTGCTCTTTTGATCTTGGTCAATCGTGTAAAATGTATTCCCATTTATCTCTTATCCTTTGTAAATCAATACAGTCAAAGATGGTCCCCTGGACAACAAGTACAGCTCATCACAAACAATGTTGTCACCTCTGAGATGTGTTTCCAACCAACTGCTGAAAGTTCTGATGTGTTCACATGTAATCCAGTCGTCGCACTGCTCCGGGTGTCTGGAGCGCAGATTGTTCTTGTGTTCATCGACATACGGGGTCACCAAGGTAGAGTTTTGTAGAACTGTGTAGTGTGCTTGAGACCAAGAATATCCGTCCCTGCATATTATTGAGTCCCTTCCAAGTGTGCCTTTTCCAGTCAGTCTCCCCTCATACCGCGATTTAGGAGACCTATCTTCTAAAGGCCAGGTATGAAGTCAACACAAAACCCGATGACATCCTCTATTTGATGGCCCACGGAGATGCTTCCTTCTGGCCTAGCGCGGTTATGGACATATTTCTTTAGGACTCCCATGAACCTCTCAAAGGGGAACATATTGTGTAGAACTACAGGACCTAGAATGACAATCTCGTCGACTAGATGAACTAGGACGTGCGTCATGATATTGAAGAAGGATGGTGGGAACACCAGCTCGAAACTGACATGACATTGCGCCACATCACTCCTTAGCCTTGGTACGATTTCTGGATCGATCACCTTCTGAGAGATTGCATTGAGGAATGCACATAGCTTCACAATGGCTAATCGGACGTTTTCCGGTAGAAGCCCCCTCAATGCAACCGGAAGCAGTTGCATCATAATCACGTGGCAGTCATGAGACATTAGGTTCTGGAACTTTTTCTCTGGCATATTTATTATTCCCTTTATATTCGACAAGAAGCCAGTCGGGACCTTCATACTGAGCAGGCATTCAAAGAAGATTTCTTTCTCTTCTTTCGTAAGAGCGTAGCTGGCAGGACCTTCATACTGCTTCAGAGGCATGCCGTCTTTTTCGTGCAAACGTTGCAGGTCCTCCCGTGCCTCAGGTGTATCTGTTGTCTTTCCATACACGCCCAAGAAGCCTAGCAGGTTCACGCAAAGGTTCTTCGTCACGTGCATCACGTCGATTGAAGAGCGGACCTCTAGGTCTTTCCAGTAGGGTAGGTCCCAAAATATAGATTTCTTCTTCCACATGGGTGCGTCTCCCTCAGTGTCATTCGGAACAGCTAGTGCGCCGGGACCCTTCCCAAAGATTACGTGTAAATCGTTGACCATAGCAAGTACGTGATCACCGGTACGCATGGCGGGCTTCTTTCGGTGATCTGCCTCGCCTTTGAAATGGTTGCCTTTCTTTCAACATTGATGGTTGGTTGGAAGAAATCGACGATGGCCCAGGTACACATTCTTCCTGCATTTTTCCAGGTATATACTTTCAGTGTCATCTAAACAGTGCGTGCATGCGTGGTTTCCTTTGTTTGTCTGTCCTGAAAGGTTACTGAGAGCAGGCCAATCGTTGATGGTCACGAACAGCAACGCCTTTAGGTTAAATTCCTCTTGTCTGTGCTCATCCCACGTACGTACACCGTTTCCATTCCACAGCTGTAAAAGTTCTTCAACTAATGGCCTTAGGTACACATCAATGTCTTTGCCGGGTTGCTTATGGCCTTGGATGAGAACTGGCATCATAATCCGCTTCATGCACATCCAAGGAGGAAGGTTATACATACATAGAGTCACGGGTCAGGTGCTGTGATTGCTGCTCTGCTCCCTGAAAGGATTAATGCCATCCGCACTTAAAGCAAACCATACATTCCTTGGGTCCTTTGCAAACTCATCCCAGTACTTTCTCTTGATTTTTCTCCACCGCGACCCGTCAGCGGGTGCTCTCAACTTCCCGTCTTTCTTACGGTCCTCACTGTGCCATCGCATCAACTTGGCATGCTCTCCGGTTTTGAATAGACGTTTCAACCGTGGTATTATAGGAGCATACCACATCACCTTCGCAGGAACCCTCTTCTTGGGGGCTCGCCGTGAACATCACCAGGGTCATCTCGCCTGATCTTATACCGCAATGCACCGCATACCGGGCATGCGTTCAGATCCTTGTATGCACCGCAGTAGAGGATGCAGTCACTAGGGCATGCATGTATCTTCTCCACCTCCAATCCTAGAGGGCATACGACCTTCTTTGCTGCGTATGTACTATCGGGCAATTCGTTATCCTTTGGAAGCTTCTTCTTCAATATTTTCAGTAGCTTCTCAAATCCTTTGTCAGGCACAACATTCTCTGCCTTCCACTGCAGCAATTCCACTATGGTACCGAGCTTTCTGTTGCCATCTTCGCAATTGGGGTACAACCCTTTTTTGTGATCCTCTAACATGCGATCGAACTTCAGCTTCTCCTTTTGACTTTCGCATTGCGTCCTTGCATCGACAATGACCCAGCGGAGATCATCATCATCGGGCACATCGTCTGGTTCCTCTTAATCTTCAGCAGCTTCACCCGTTGCAGCATCATTGGGCACATCGTCTGGTTCCTCTTGATCTTCACTAGCTCTCCCCGTTGCAGCATCACCGTATTCAGGGGGCACATAGTTGTCATCGTACTCTTCTTCTTCGTCGTCTTCCATCATAACCCCTATTTCTCCGTGCCTCGTACAAACATTATAGTGTGGCATGAAACCCTTGTAAAGCAGGTGGGTGTGAAGGATTTTCCGGTTAGAGTAAGACATTGTATTCCCACATTTAGTGCATGGACAACACATAAAACCATTCCGCTTGTTTGCCTCAGCCGCATCGAGAAACTCATGCACGCCCTTAATGTACTCGGAGGTGTGTCTGTCACCGTACATCCATTGCCGGTTCATCTGCGTGCATTATATATAATTAAGTGTCCAAATTAATAGAAGTTCATCATCACATTAAAACCAAAGTACATACATAGTTCTCATCTAACAACATATAGCTCTCCAGATCATCTAATTAATTAAACCATACGTTAGAACTATGTAAAACATTTCAATGCGAAAACAAATGCGATCATAATCGCAACCAAGGTAACAATTGATCCAACGACATAATGATACCATGCCTCGGTATGAATGGCATATTTTCTAATCTTTCTAATCTTCAAGCGCATTGCATCCATCTTGATCTTGTGATCATCGACGACATCCGCAACATGCAACTCCAATATCATCTTCTCCTCCTCAAATTTTTTTATTTTTTCCTTCAAGAAATTGTTTTCTTCTTCAACTAAATTTAACCTCTCGACAATAGGGTCGGTTCGAATTTCCGGTTCACATAACTCCTAGATAAATAAAATCTATGTCACGTTGGTCGGCATAATTTTCATAAACAATAAATGAACCAATAGTTATAAAGATAATATATACCACATCCGAATTATAGACAGGACAAGGGCCGACGGGGGCGGATACCAAAACCATCCCACTATATAAGATGCAATAATAAAAGTAAGAAAATAATACAAGTATCTATGTAAACATACAAGTAAGAATATTTTTCCTTTCAGAAAGAAGATAATAACAAGAGGCTCACCATGGTAGTGCCGGCGATGAGCTCGGCGCGGGTGATCGACGGCGGTGAAGACAGGGACGGGTGAGGGAGTCCTGGATTAGGGGGTGTTCGGATAGCCGGACTATACCTTCAGCCGGACTCCAGGACTATGAAGATACACTTCGTCCCGTGTCCGGAAGGATCTTTTCTTGGCGTGGAAGGCAAGCTAGGCGTGCGGATA
The DNA here is from genome assembly GCA_032464435.1 of Aegilops umbellulata. NCBI lineage: Eukaryota > Viridiplantae > Streptophyta > Magnoliopsida > Poales > Poaceae > Aegilops > Aegilops umbellulata. The sequence continues at coordinate 639,951,873 of CP136060.1, read as the reverse complement.
TTCAAGATCTCCTACCATTGTAACCGACTCTGTGTAACCCTAACCCTATCCGGTGTCTATATAAACCGGAGGGTTGTAGTCCGTAGAACAACCATCATCATACACAATCATACCATAGGCTAGCTTCTAGGGTTTAGCCTCCTTGATCTCGTGGTAGATCTACTCTTGTACTACCCATATCATCAATATTAATCTAGTAGGAGTAGGGTTTTACCTCCATCGAGAGGGCCCGAACCTCGGTAAAATAAAGTGTCCCTTGTCTCCTGTTACCATCCGACCTTGACGCACAGTTCGGGACCCCCTACCCGAGATCCGCCGGTTTTGACACCGACAACGGGGCGTGACAGAACGCTAAACCTAGACAAATATTTAGGAAAATGGAGCTTGGAGGTAGAGCTTGGAGAGGAGAAAGCTTAAGTAGTGTGGCTTGGGCATTCCATCGAACACCTTGTGTGCATAGGAGGTGAGCTAGAGCACCACCAACCCCTCTCCCCCTCGGCGGCCAGAAAAACCAAAGCAGTGTGCTCTGCTCTTATGCGAGGGGGTATATATAGGCACCTCATTGGTCCCGGTTGTTGGCATGAACCGGGAGTAAAGGGGAGCCTTTGGTCCCGGTTCAAGCCACCAACCGGGACCAATGATGGTGGGCCAGGAGCCAGGCCCATTGGTCCCGGTTCGTCCCACCAACCGGGACCAAAGGTCCAGATGAATCAGGACCAATGGCCCACGTGGCCAGGCCGGCCCCCTGGGCTCACGAACCGGGTCCAATGCCCCCATGGGTCCCGGTTCTTGACTGAACCGGGACTAATGGGCCGACCCGGCCTGGACCTTTGCCCCCTTTTCTACTAGTGGGGCCCCCTGGCCTTGATTCTTTCGCCAGTATTTTTTATTATTTCCAAAAAAAATCATCGTGAAGTTTCAGGTCATTATGAGAACTGTTGTTTGTGCACAAAACTAACACCATGGCAATTCTGCTGAAAACAACGTCAGTCCGGGTTAGTTCCATTCAAATCATGCAAGTTAGTGTCCAAAACAAGGGCAAAAGTGTTTGGAAAAGTAGATACGACGGAGACGTATCAGTACCAGACATTATATGCTTTTTCTAGAGTTTCCCCGGTGAAAAAACCCATAAAACACAGGCTGAACGTGACGCAACGTGCGTTCAATGTCCAAATTCGTTCAAATTTTGCGTGGAGGGCAACCTTGGGCATGCCCAACCGCTCCCAACATTTGGTGTCATTTCATGCTTGCAACCAAATACACCGTGTACAACCTGGCACGTTCGGTTAGGCCGAAAGGGCAGGTCTTGAACAATTATTTTTCACCGAATACACCATGTTCAACCGGGACCGTTTAGGTCTGTCGGTAGGGCAAGTCTTGAAGACCTTTTTTCCCCTTCACCAAATGCACCCATTTTTTTTTCACATAATGGCATCTCCATGGCCAGTATGCATGCCAAGTTCTGTTCTTTTATGGCATTCTATGCATTTTCTACGGTTTTTCAGGTGAAAAAAACCCTAAAACACAAGTCAGATGTGACGCAACATGCATTTGGTGTCTGGATTTTTTGATTTTATGCGTGGGGGACTGCCATGGGCATGCCCACATGAAGTGAAAAAATTGGTATCATTTTGTGCATGGCAACGAATACACCATGTTCAACCGGGACCGTCCGGGTCTGCCGGTAGGGCAAGTCTCGAAGCACTTTTTTTTCAACTCCACCACACATACCCAAGTTTTTTCCACACAAATGGCATCACCATGGCCAACATGCATGCCAAATTTCTTTCATTTCCGGCATTCTATGCATTTTCTACGGTTTTCCCCATGAAAAAGCCCTAAAACACAGGACGAACATGGCGCAACGTGTGTTTGGTGTCTGAATTCATTCAATTTTTGCGTGGGGGACGTCCATGAGCGTGTCGACACGCAGGGAAAATTTGATATCATTTCGTGCATCCCAACAAATATACCATGTTCAGCCATGACCATTCGGGTCTGCTGGTAGAGCAAGTCTCGAAGCACTTTTTTTCACCTCCATCAAATGTATCCGGATCTTTTCCACATAATGGCATCACCATGGCCAGCATGCATGTCAAATTTCGTTCATTTATGACATTCGATGCATTTTCTAAAGTTTTCTTGGTAAATAAACCATAAAACACAGGCCGAACGTGCCGCAACATATTCGGTGTCCGAATTCATTCATTTTTCTGTGGGAGTGGAGCTGCCCCGGTGTTGCGCTAGGCCCCAACGTCGCATACCAGTCGGCAACGATGTGCCACTCCTTCGGCAGCCGCGCCAGACGGTGGAACAAGTAGTCCGAAGCGGCTCAACTCCGCATGAGTGGAAGGCGCCGCATCGGTGTGAATGCGGGGTAGGTGGCGCGACGCGACGACTTAATGGCGGGGCGGGCGAGGCGACATTCAACGTGACAGGCGGCAATAAAAATGGCAGCGTAACGCAACGACTTAATTGTCGGACGGTCATGTTGAACCGTCCCGCGTACCAGGCGCGTCACGCAACAGAAATATCGTGACCCGGCGTGGACGAAAGTAGAAACTAAATCGAGGCTGCCCCGCAGATGAAAATCGAAACGCCTAAATTTTGTGACGACTCACCCTCCCGCCGCAATGGCTAGTACAAATGTGCTAATACATCACGAGCAACAGGTCACAAGTTCGACTCCGCATGTCTCACTTTACTTTTTACTTCCTGAAATAAAAATCACAAGACTCGGTTTGACTTTACTTTTTACTCGGTCGCAATGGCTAGTAGAAATGTGCTAATACATCACGAGCAACAGGTAACAAGTTCGACTCCGCATGTCTCACTTTACTTTTTACTTCCTGAAATAAAAATCACAAGACTCGGTCTCCTGGGCTTGGAAGGCGAACGGCTGCTTCTCAACCAAATCTGCCTACGCGGCTAAGTTCTCGAGCCGGGAAGTTGCGCCAACTGCGGAATTTACGTGGAAATCCAAGGCGCCCATGCAATGCCGCTTTTTCTTTGGCTCACCCTACGCAACTGATGCTGGACGTCTGATCACCAGCAGGCATGCCCGTTATGTGACCAAGGAAAGGAAACAATCAACCATCTGCTTCTTACCTATGTATTCACCCGGCAGATCTGGACGATCGTATGCCAAGCCATGGGCAAGCAGGACTGGATTCCATCACCGTCCGACGCACTTCACGCATGGTGTGAGAGCAAGACCGGATCCAGGCGCAGCCGGAAGGACATTCGGGCTTTCCTCACTCATGTAATGCGGGAGATATGAAATCACTGCAACGCAATTGTCTTCAACGGAGCAACACCTTCAATAAGCCATGTAATTGGTAGAATAGATGACGAGGGACAGGCGTGAAAGCAAGTGGGGCTGCTGAAAGGAGACATAGCCTCTTTCCTAGGTGAGTTGACAACGTGGGCTGCACGAAGAGGATAGGCTTAGATGTTTCTTGTGTGGAGCTGGGTTCCATGTAACTTGATCATGTCACACCAATGTGGAGGGGCTCTTTACCCCACTCCCTCTTTAATGCATAATACGCACTCTCGTGCGTATTCGAGAAAAAAAAAATCACGCCACCCCACCTGATAAAAATCAAAACGTCTGAAACCAATCACAACTAACCTTCCCTCTGCAATGGCTAGTGCGAATGTGCTAATACGCCACGGGCAACAGGTCAAAAGCTCGACGCTGCATGTTTCACTTTCTTTTTTTTTACTTCCTTACAAACAAATCACGTATACGGGGAAGGCGGGCGGGCCACTTTTACAAATATGACCATCATGCCATTGCTAATGAAGGGGTACCGGATAATTTGAGCCGTCTATGTGTTTATGGGAGTGTATCGAAGCAGAAGTATGCTTCAAGCCATTGGCATTTATTTCAGCAAGCTCGAAGAACCATCTATTGCGTTCTCTCAATATTTCCCAAGAAGTTATCAAGAGAAGAGAGATGGCTCCTTTCCTCTTGTCAGTAGCAGCACCGGACCTGCATGCGCGCAGCCAGTCATTGAGCAAATTTAGATCACCCATTGATCTGGTCGAAGCGCAGGAAAGCCTCTTTTCTCGACCACAAATTCCCATGCTTTCCCTGTACCAAGGACACTGAGTGAGAATGTGTATGGATGTTCGAGGCTTCGGCGACAGACTGGAAAAAATTAATCGTTTGTCTAACCGCGACGCATTGTTCGTGAGGATTCGACCAAGAGAAGGCGTCCACAAAAAGAAGCTGCATTTTCAATAAGCCCAGCCGCTCCAAATAATGTTGGTAATGTCCGTTGGAACCGCCCCATAGAATTGGAAGCGCGGGCGGTGTAGTTTTGGTCTGGCGATAATCTCCAGTGGGTAGCATCTGCCTGATCTGGGTTTAACACAACATCGATGATTTTTGCAGGGGCACGCTAGAAGGCCCATATCTAGGAGGAGGGCGAAACTCAACTTTGGCAAGTCCACAAGCAATTGTGTTGTCACCAGCATCTCAGGAGATGACACCATTACGCATGTTGTGTATATTGGATGTCTATTCAGAAGAAGCGTTTCGAACATGCCGTGTGTATTGGATGTCTATTCAGAAGAAGCGTTCCGGAGAAATCCGGTAAAGATGGAGAGTAAAGGGCAGTGATGTTTGTACGCTGAGGAACCGATTTTTTTGAACACGAAAATACGGAGGAGTGTTGGCGTCGTGCTATGTACGAAGAGGTGGGAATGACCCGAGACAAAAAAAAACATGCGATCTCATGGATCTTCCATATTGCCATAAAGTCATAGGGGTCAAGGAAGTGTACAAAGTCAAGAATGATGCTAAATAAAATTTGGTGAAGCATAAAGCAAGGCTCGTAGTTAAGGATATGTATAAGAGCCAGGTGTGGGTTTCAAAGAAGTGTTCGCTCCTGTTGCAAGGATGGAATTGGTGTAGCTAGTTATAGCTCTCGCGGCTCAAAAATCTTGGAGGCTACGTCAAATGGATGTAAAATCTGAGTTATTGAATGATGAGTGATAAGAAGAACTTTATTTCAAGCAACCACCAGGGTCCATCAAAGAAGTCGAGGAACACAAGGTGTTGAAACTACATAAGGCATTATACGAGCTTTGTCAAGCTTCGGGGCTTGAACACCAAGCTTGATCGTACATTGGTTTGTCTTGGTTTTGAGAAAAGTCCACTGGAGCACGTTATGTGTAAGTGAGGCAAAGATAAGGACCATCTCTTAGGGGCCTCTATGTTAATGATCTATTGATAATTGAAGAAAATGAGGAGGAGATTGCTATATTCAAGCTGCAAATAAAGGAGCTATTTAAGATGAGTGATTTAGGGCTCTTGAGTTACTATCTTGGGATCGAGGTACAACAAAAGTCAGAGGGGCTAATGCTGTGCCAGGAGGCATATACAAAGAAGATACTTGAAAACTGTAGCATGGATGATTGCAAGAAAATTTATATTCCAATGTAGTCTTGACTTAAACTTAACAAAAGGAGTGAAGCACCCATCGTTCATGCAACGAAATATAGGAGTGTGGTCGGAAGCTTAAGGTATCTTGTGAATACACGACCAGACTTGATCTATTATGTACACATATATAGTGAGTCACTTCATGGAAGCACTCACGAGGGAACACTGGGCAGCTGTGAAACATATACTCAAGTACATCAAAGGGACAACAAACTTTGGTTGTGTCTATTTGGGAGAAAAGAAGAAGGAGATGGTTGAGCCAGTTGCCTATAGTGATAACGACATGGTAGGAGAAGTGGACGACCATAAAAGTATCTCGTGTGTGGCATATTTCTTGGGAGGAAGCATAGTGAGTTGGCTATCACAAAAAAAGAAGGCGCTCCCATTATCATCCTATAAAGCACATTATATTGTGCAATCACAGCATGTCAAGGTGTGTGTCTCTAGAAAGGCTATTCGATGACCTCACAGACAAAGAGTCCACTGCATTATGAGAGGAGTAAACACATTGATACGAAATATCACTACAGAAGGGAGTGCTGGAAGAAAGAAAAATTGAAGTAAATTACATTTGCATCAATGACTAGCTTACATATATCCTAAGCAAATCTCTAGAACAACGGAAGTTCACGACATGCGAGGAAGGATCAAGGTCCAAAATGTGAAGTGAAGACATCGTTTGGTAGGGGGTGATTGTTGAAAATACATTGGGCATATATGCAAACTGTACATGCTTGGAGTCGACAATCCCTATTTTGACGAGAGCTGGCCACTGATCTGGTGCCCCCGTCGGACGGACGTCTGCGTGGTGGTCCGAGATCAGTACTTGGCCCAGTCCAAAGCGAGGTCGTGGTGGGCGATGATCCACTCAAGTGCGATATCCAAATTTAAAAATGCGGCCCATCATGCCGCGTTTTGTCCGTCCCGGTGTGTCTGCTCGGCTGGCACGTTTTTAGCAGCTGTCATGTTGTGCGAGGGGAAGTCGTTGCCGCTACCGCTGAGGTAGTGGAGTAGGTGGCTTCTCACACTAGCAGCCTGGCCGTGCACCTTCTTCATCTTTAGCGGGAACCACTAGCTCCCAGACCGACGGTGCAGCGACAAAGACACCGGCTCCTTTTCACGCGGGAATCTACGCAGTGGGGACGCCAACTGTAAGGACTGCTCGAGCGTGCTACGTGGAAGCTCTGTGATGGGGGATCCTCCTTGACCCCTCCTTCATGCCGCGTCCGATTTTGACGTCGCGAAAGCACTGCGCTAGAGGCGAGGGTGGCTCCCCCTTCACCCGGAGGTTGTGCAACGGCAAGGGCGGCGGCGAACCATTCTCGTGGTGAGAGCGCTCGATCAAGAGCGCCATCTGCATGGTGATCTCCTCGTTTGTGTGCATGGCCTCAGTGAGGAGGGGCGGCTGCTGCTCCTCACCGTCATTCTAGTAGAGCACAACCTGCCCCTTCCACATGGCCGTCGATGGAGTGGTTGACGTCGATGGGGCCGTGGACCATGGGTGGCGGCTCCACAACCCGGACGACCATGGGTATCCCCCTGTGAGTGTCGTGAACCACTCGGAGCCATAGCCGGACTTCACCATCACTGGGAGTGGAGTGCTCATGAGAGGAGAGGCAAGAAGAGAGGTGGCGTTACATGGACTGAGGATATAGGGTTTCTGGTGAGGCCGCACTGCTTGAACAACCAAATTGACTGGCGCTACTTCAATGCGCGGCGGACGAAGTAGGCTTCTTGGTCTCTACGTCTGCATGCGGTGAAGTGGCCTCGGCCAGCCATCCAGTCACGTCATGTCGATTAGACCTTCATTCATGCCCGTGTAGTTGCATCCTCTCTGGACAGGCAGACCAACATGAATGAGCGGGGACTTTTCTGAAGCGGGGCACATGACGAGGGAATTTGTGTGGGCCAAGGCAGTCACACACATGCATGGCGGAGGTCCGGACGTCCACAGACATACTACAGGTTTGCTTCCGCTTTGTGGGAATTCGGTTGCTTGGACCGGTCCGCCGGCGTTTGATGGATGGTGTTGGAGGGCTCAAAAGTGTCGGAATCGTGCGGTCCGAATGTTTACTGGCTGCTTGGGGGACGGCATTGGAGATGTCCTTACTAGAAAATAAAATAAAATATAGTTTGGTTCATCAAGTTTGTTGGCATATTTAATCATACATATGTCACAAATTCATTGCTTAATATCTTATTATTTCCCGTGTTACAATACTATGTGACTTCGCAATGTTTTCACTACGATTTTCTCCCATGACATTTAATGGCTTACAAGAAAAAATATCATTATGTAAAGAATGGAATCATTCCTATATTCTCTCATGGCACGTTATTCTCCGGCCTCCTTATATTTCCACTAGAACATGAAGGCGCGCTTTGCCGCGCCCACTCATATTGACAACATATACTTAGACTATTTTTGAAAAATCCAAGCAGTGTTTAAGAAAAATTGAATAATTTGTATGGGTCCAAATATATGTGAGAGATATTTTCAAGAGAACTGTTCAAAGTATTAAGCTCTACAGGCTAGGTGCATCTCAGCGGTGCCCTGACACCGTAACAAATTACAAACCATGATATATACGAAAGATAAGTTGAATTTTATCACATATAACTTAGCTTTTTGGATCTAACTCCCAATAAAAAAAATCAACTGTACAATATTCGAAGTGACTCAAGCGCAGCTTTTATCCTCAAGGTGTGTCAGGTACACATAAAAACGTCAGATCCAAATGTCATGCTATGGATTTTATTCATGCCACGCCGACCACTGATTTTAGCAGTAAGAGATCTCACAACTAATGGACTGTTTTTCTTAGACAACCTGGGCGTAGGTGATGATGCATATATCGTCGACATTGGCCTTGTCAAATCATTCTAGGAATAGAAAGATACCTTCACAATATCATGGCATCTGGAGAAGTAAAAGTAAGATTGCGTTCAAATGTGCAATCTTGGGCAACTCGTTCAGCTGAAAATTTGAACTTCTCGTGAAATCATAAAACATACTTAATAGTTTGTGTGACTTGCATTCATAAATGGCTTCGGCTTCGCCGGTTGCCTGCAATACTTGCCAAAGAAAGGATCTAGGGCTCAAAAGCATAAAAACCATAGATCAAGCAGTATTAATACAGTGCAACAAGCTTTCTTAACCAAACTAAATCCTAAATCTTGAAAAAGGAACACAAGATTGCTAACATGGGCACTCACCCTGCGCTCCACGTGCATGTAATACTTTTAGGAGCATTGTGGGCTCAACAACATGAAAATTGACTTTCAGAAATTAATAATGAATATGGACTCTAGAGAAAGGGGGGAATATTTCCAGAAATAAATCGTGCGCATAATATATTCAAGAATAACATGCCAAAATCTGAAAAAAGAAATTACAATAGGAGACCAAATGTGTTTTAGTCACAAGTGTAAACAAAGAGTGAACTTCTCATTTATCAGAGATCGGTGGATAAAATAAGATGTTACTCCTAATAGCATGGCACAAATCTACCATTAGCATGGTCACGAAGAAACTAAATGCTCAGCTCACTTGATTAGCACTTGAACCACATAATAATCATGCGAAGATGAATTTATTTATTTTGAACCGGTGCCAAGATGAATTAAGTTAGACACAAATATCACAGAACCGGAATCAATGTCATGCTCACTTGGACAAATTCAAGGTTCTTTGTACCTATGCATATTCAGAATTTCAGTACCAATTCAAACCGAACACACTGAGATATAGAAACAGAATTTGATGTTTGTCAAAGAGCATGCAGAAGTGTAGAACACGAAGGAAAAAATTAGAAGGGGAGAGGGCTAGACTCTGTTCCTGGGTCTGCATCATTGGGAAGAGCAGATGCGACAAGAAGGCACACGAGAAAGCAGGTATCTAGCGCCTCCATCGCCACCGCGAACCACCCAGGTAGTTTGCCTCCAGCGACAGCCGGCGGTGAAAGCCCATGGCACGGGCGGCCGCCGGAGCAACCATTAAATAAATAAATACACGAACACTGCAGGACAGAAAATATTAAAACAGAAAGGAAGGGGCTATGGAGGAAGTGTAGAGGGGGGGGGGGGTGGACCATACCGGCGGATCGACGGTGCATCGAGGAGGGAGGAACGCTGGCGCATCAAGAGGAGGAAGGACGGCGGCACGGAGGAGTTGTTCGTTCGGGGGTGACCTGAGCTGTTAGCGTCCGATTGGGAATAAGTGGGCCATGACGGCCCGATTACTGAAAGGAAGAGGAGGTCTTTCGGCGGAGCAGCAGCCCACGAGACGGCGCGCGACGTTCCGGGCGAGCAGGGACGCCTGACTTTGATCTACACCGTACATTTGATGATCCGACGGCTGTGACAGTGAAATCGCTGTGGAGGCGCGTAGGTAGCCCCGTTATACTGTTTCTCAATTTACATTACAGCATTTGATGGCATCAATCACTTAATTAGGTTAGGAATATAATAATTTTGTTTTACATAGATGCTCCATATATGGTATAATATTTTTGCAATTATGATATTTCTAACACTTACCAAATATAAGCGGTGGGTAACCTATTACCTCTCCTTGATGGCCTTTACCTAATGGGGGTTATAGGTTATCAAGTTCAATCTAAGCCCTTGGATACAAAATAATGAACGATCCATAATAGTTGGGACCATCTTAAAATTTCTCGCTTTATAATAAGTGCATCCACATATCCACTTCTGTTTAGAATTTTTCAGTGCTAGAGAAGTTCAATATTAAGTGCTAGTACAAAAGTTTAGTTTTTCCTTTTATAATTGGTTCAGTTATTTGGCTTGTAATTTTGTACTCGCACCTCTTGCAAAATATGCAAATCGGATACTTTTAGTGCTTCGCTACTGCTATTCGTATGACTGGATCGATGAAAACTGCATAGTGTGGCTGTTTTTTTTTTTTTTTGCTTCAAATGAGCCATTATATCTGAAATGGAGAACAGATGAGAAGTGGCAAGTGACAGAATGACTTGGCAGAAGCAAGTCGCTGATCTCAGTCTGTCAACGAGAGAACTAGGCCGGCCACTGGGATAGTTTAAGAAACGTGCATCTTTCTTCGTAGGATCAAGGGGAAGAAAATTTCACTATATTTCTTACCAGGATCTGGGCCTACCACAAGAATGAATTGTTTTATCAGGACGGTAACCCTGACGGTCGGCTGGAAATAAGTATGGGAAGAGACGGAAATACGGAGCTATTGTTTTTTTTAGTGGTAATATACGGAGCTAACTTGGGTTTTTTGATGGGAAAGAAACGTCGAGAGGTGGGAAGAATGTACGCATTGGACTGCTCGGGAGCAAAATGTGAGTGGGGCCCATTATCTACTAAAACATGGGGAGATAGAAATGGACTGGGTTCCTCGCTAGGTCCCCACTCAGCCATAATATGTGAGTTTGTCTTCGATACTTTTTTTTACTGCTGGGTTCAAGATTGCTAATCTGTCATGCCGCCTGGTGTCCTCTATATTTTTAGAACACTTTATTCTCATAACTTCATATTACTCAAGTTGAGTATTAAATTTTTGTTCTACATAACTTTCCAGTGAAAGTCTTGCTGCCGCAATGTGAAGTGTGGCATTGCAATTATTTTTGTCTAATGGTCATATTTCCCTTTACTGGGGCCTCAATTAACGAGGGAAGTACAACTAATTGCACCAGGTACATCCGCACAACTTTCCAACACAACTGGCCTTCTGAAGACGACATTGATCGCCGCAGACGGACTGGCGCCTTGCGTCGCAGGACTGCTCGCAAATAGCGTTTGTACACTTATTTGGACGGTTGATAATTGATGTCGTACAATCTGCTTCCACATCTACAAAATAGCATAACAAAAGAAAAAACACACATCATGCACACATATAATTTGTTGGTCTTGCCGATGGAGCAACATTGTGCATGAACAAGGTGAATGGTACCTGATGCTAGTAAGAGGACTGTAAGGGTCAGGAGAAGCGCTAGAGCAATCCTCATGTTAGCTTAGATGCGGTGTTAAGAAGAATTCTCACCCAAGATTGATTGTTGGAGTATGAGTTACCGGGCAAGAAAATGAGAGGGACGGGATAAGCTTCGCCAAATTAATAGTAGAAATTAAGTGCATTAATCCGTGGATATATATATATATATATATATATCTTCATACTCCCTTCGTTTTTATTTACTTCGCATATTAGCTTTGACCTAAGTCAAACTTTATAAAGTTTGATCAAGTTTATCGAAAGCAATCTAAATTTTCACAATATAACATATATGGTACGGAAATATATTAAATGATGATTCTAATGGTATTGACTTGGTATCCTGGATGCTATGTTTTTTAAGAACTTTGTCAAAGTTTAGAAAGTTTAACATGAGACTACGTTAATATGCGAAGTAAATAAAAATGGAGGGAGTACTTAGTAGCAAAGCAATGGAAAGACCAATCACATCCCATGACAAATTTATCAGAACGAGTATACCAAGGGGTTATATCGATGAGAGTGTGCAACTCCGCGATCAGTCATGTGCGATTATGTCTATGAGAGTCTGCAACTCCGCAACCATGCGTGAGCACCTCCTGCAGCCGTTCACGTGGGACTATGCGGATGAGAGTGTGCAACCCCGTCGACACGCATGTGGGACTATGCCGGTGAGAGTCTGCAACTCCATGGCCCTGCGTGAGCATCTCCCGCACCCGTATGTGAGCGACTATGCCGGTGAGATTGTTCAACTCCGTGGCCAGGCATGTGCAACTATGCCGACGAGAGTGTGCAACTTCATAATCGTGCGTGTGTGATTATGCGACAATGCAAATGAGAGAGTGCAACTACGTGGCCACGCATGTGTGAATATACCAATAAGAGTGTGCAACGCCGTGGTCACGTATGTGCGACTATGCATGTGAGAGTGTGCAACTCCACAACTGTGTGTGGGTACCTCCCGGAGCCGTGCATATGCGGCTATGCGGGCGTGAGTGTGCAATTCCGCCGCCGCACATGTGCGACTATGCCGAGGGCAGTCTGCAACTCCACGGCCGTGCTTGTGTGACTATGCGAACGAGAGTGCGCAGCTCCGTGGTCACACATGTACAATTATACCGTCGCAAACTAATGTTGTCGGCCGGTAGTTGTGCGTGCTCATCATGACAACAAGTACCACAAAAAAATCAGTGTGCCATACATCGCACAGCGGCACTGTCCATTGCTTTCTTCCCCACCCCTCCCATTCTCCGTTGCCTGCCTAGTTGACAAGGATACACACTCCTACTAACGTCGGCATTGCCCACCGGTCCGACGCAATCTTCCTGAACCCTTGGATCACACCAAGTACTAATAAAGAAATAAAATTAAGCCAACTCGCTCAGCCTATGAGAGTGGACACCTATGCCAACAAGAGTGTGCAACTTCACGGCCGCGCATGTGCGATGAGAGTGTGCAACTTTATGGTCGTGCGTGTGCGACATGTTTCCACTTTGCCAGCAGTAGTTGGTGAAGCTTACAACATCACGCGCCTAGCTATATTAGCAATGCAAGCGCCAGACATCATCTAACCATCTTAGTATTGTCGTGTTATGCAACTTTCTAATTTTCGTATCCTATATCCAACTAAGAACTATTGTTTGTGTAACTACAACTACTAAGGGTACCAACTAAAATGTGAATGTCAATGTATATGAAAAAGAGACGCATACATTCATTACAAACATATGACAAAGATATAAAGGAACGAAATAGATACAATTATTTATTGTTTATCCATTGTGTGGTCACAAATCAACCGATTCATTTGCTGCTTCTTCTGCTTCTGCACGGAGATACATCAGCTGTGAGGATCAAGCATCTGCTTTTCTTTGCACATTATCAAGCCAAAGGGCATCCTGGTCCTTCAACGGCCGGTGGACTTCGTTGCTGCGTCTTTTGTAGTCACACCGCGGGCGCAAGATAGTTGTTGTTGGCGCCGCAGTTCTGTGAGGATGCATGCCGAAAGCTGGGCAGGTCGCCGCCGCGAGAACCTTCACCCCACACGGCTAGCCCTTCTCCTTCTCATCTCGTTGCTATTTGCCATCCAGTTAGGTGCAGAGGCTGGGTGTAATTGGTATCTTCACGATATTAATATATTCCCCTTTGCAAAATTTTTGCCATCCAGCTCCTGTAGCCTGCACGCGCATGGCTCCATTGAGCCAATCACATGGAATCAGAACTCAGCCTCAAGGGACCAAATCCAACCTGATGGGTATGTCATGCTGGCCACGGACAATGGCACCACCATGCTCGAGAGTGGTTCGAAGGCGGCCGGCGTGAGCTGTGGTGGAAGCCAGCCAACATGAGCTATGGCAGGGGCGGCCGATGCGAGGGGGATGAGGAGAAAGGATGTGGGCACAAGTCGATTGAGACAAACGCCAATCGTTTCACACCTTGTTGAGAGCGCCCGACAAACAGTTTAGCTACACATCAGTTAGTTGATTTTCCACGAATTCATCGTCAGTCGATTTTTGAATGAAGGAAGGAGAGGGAAACATAAGGGAGGGACTTGCCGTAGAGAAGGAAAGAGAGTGTGGTTTTGTGTAGCTTGAGCTACATGGTACCCCTTATCTTAGTCATCCATTTTTGCATCAAGATCCGTGCAGGCACATTTGTCATTTTTGCTTCTCTGAAACGAAACAACGTAGAAAATTCAAACTTTGCAGGACAACAAAATATTCTAATTACTACGTGGGATGAAATTCCAGATTTTTTCATGCATTTGAAATGCTAAAATTTATTTTTAATAAAAAAAAATCCTCATTTTGTATATTTATGTTGGTCCAAAAAACCTGAAAGTTTTGTCACACATTGAAGTTATAAAGTTTGTTTGATCTACAAAGTTTGAAGTCCATATGTTCTTTCAAGAAACAAAAAAGATAAATCTTCTTGTTGCAAGTTAGTTGGAGAGTACGGATAGCAATGTTGAAGTGCCGAAGATAAGAGGTTCCATGTAGTTCTACCTATAGAGGAACTTTACCGAAGGAAGGGTGCTCGCCGTCATCACCCTAGTATCTATGTTAGGGTTCAAGGTGGGGGCTGTGGTGGACGGTGGTGGTGGGGCAGTGGTGTGAGGATTTGCCGGAGAAAAGCTCAGCGCGGGGCCCTACAGGGTTGGCCGGTGTGGCGGAGGACCGGTGGTGAGGAGTGGTTCCGGGGATCGTGCGGTCCTGATGTTGGTGTACTATTAAGCAGCATGCATGGCTAGCTAGTATGGAAATAGCCAGGTCTGCCAGCAAAGCTCTTTTTACCGGAACCGGGATGTACCGGTTAGTAATCCATCATCCATTGGGTGCGTGAAGATTCGTGCAGCTGCCACGCATTTATTTTCAGTTTCTGCTATACAACATCTATGCCTCACAAAATACAGTGGATGAACCCCATCAAAATTATTACATGGGCCTACCTTTGATCAGATGCATGCATGCTCCTCTCTCTCACGTACTTCAGGACACATGCATGGCAGCAAAAGTACATGTGCAGTCTTTCTCCTCTCTTAGACAACAAATCCACATTTTTATTTTACCTTTGCTAATTTAAATCATTTATATCTTTCTTAAACCAAAAATTTAATTTTGAAACTATTTATATATTTGAACTTTTGGCACACAGATCTTTAAAACAAGGCCAATCTTGAATATATTTCGTCTAGTTTGAGTTTTGTTATTTCAATCATATCCTCATTTCAATATATATTGATCAGTGAAATCTGTTTTTGACGCAAGTGGAATCCACCTTTTGAAACGAGTGCAATCCATTTTCGGAAATGAGTGAAATCTGTATTTTGGAATTAGTGAAATATGTTTGTTAAATTGAGTGAAATCATTTTGTTGAATTACTGAAATCAACCATTTTGAAATAAGTTATATCCAACTTTTGAAACGAGTAAAATAAGTTTTTCGAATGAGCGGAATCTGTTTTTTGCACACAACGAAACATACTTTTTGGAATGAGTTAAACCGGTGTTTTGAATGAGTGAAACATGTTTGTTAAAATGAGTGAAATCACTTTTTGAAATGAGTGAAATCTTTTATTTAAATGATAGAAATCATTCTATTAAGCTAAGTGAAATATATTTTTTCAATTTAGTGAAATCAACCGTATAGAAATGATTTAAATATATATATTGAAATGAGTGAAACTAGTGTTTTGAATGAGTGAAACATGTTTGTTAAAATGACTGAAATCAATTTTTGAAATGAGTGAAATCTTCTTTTGAAATGATAGAAATCATTCTCATTAAGACGAGTGAAATATACTTTTTCAATTTAGTGAAATCATCCGTTTTGAAATGATTTAAATATATCTTTTGGAATGAGTGAAACCAGTGTTTTGAATGAGTGAAACATGTTTGTTAAAATGACTGAAATCACTTTTTAATATGAGTGAAATCATGTTTTGAAATGATAAAATAATTCTGTCAAACTGAGTGAAATATGTTTTTTCAATTTAGTGCGTTCTATTAAACTGAGTGAAATATGTTTTTTAATTTAGTGAAATCAACCGTTTTGAAATATTTTAAATATATTTTTTGGAATGAGTGAAACCAGTTTTTGAATGAGTGAAACATGTTTGTTAAAATGAGTGAAATCACTTTTTGAAATGAGTGAAATCATTTTTTGAAATCATAAAATCATTCTGTCAAACTAGGTGAAATATGTTTTTTCAATTTAGTGCATTCTAATAAACTGAGTGAAATATGTTTTCTAATTTAGTGAAATCAACTGTCTTGAAATGATTTAAATATATTTTTTGAAATGAGTGAAATAAGTTTTTTGAATAAGGATAAATCCGTCTTCTGCAATGAGCGGAATCTGGTTTTTTTGAACATAGTGAAACATACTTTTTGGAATGAGTGAAATCTTTTTTCTGAAATGAGCGAGATCATTCTTTTAAACCGAGTGATGTCTATTTTCTCAATTGAGTGAAATTATTTCTTTTGAAATTAGTGACATCAGTTTCTTCTAATGAGTGAAATTGATTTTTTGAACATAAAGAAATGAGCTTTTCGAAATGAGTGAAATCGGTTTTCAAAAATTAGGGAGCCAATTCTTTTGGAACGACTGGAAATATATGTTTTCTAATGTGTGAAATAGGCGTTTTACAACGATTGAAATGATTGAAATTATATTTCAGAAAATTAATGGAAATTAGTGGTTTGAAATAATTGAAATAAATAGTTCTTCTGAAATAATTGAAACATACTGTGTGAATTAAATGGATTCAAACGTGTTCAAAAAGTATCCAAAATTAAGCTTGTTCTAAGATCTTGAAATCATCAGTTCAAATATATAAAAAAATTCAAAATTTAAATTTGGTTGTAAAAATTTGAACCATCTAAATTATCAACAGGAAATTAAAAGTAATGAGTTGCATAAGAGAAAACAGACAATGTGTACTGTACTATGTGCAGAAAAAGAGATGCATAGTACTGTCCCTTCCATGCATGGGTCCTAGGGTAAAGAAGATACAAATGAAAAAATCAGAAAAGGAATCAAATACAACAGAGAAGGATTCAGATATGTCACAGCTGGAGCACTGCTATTGGCTAGTGGTCACCGGTAGCTCCCGGCTCCGTAAAAAAACTTTTTCGCAGGTCCTCCTGTGGGTACGAAAACGTCGGGGCGAACAGAGAGGAGGATGAGCTACGGGGCGCCGGTGATCACAGAGCCGCTCTCTTGTCCGTGCGACCGTCAAATGGATGACAATGTCGATTTGGGGATCTCCGGTACAGTACGTGAAATTGTAGGTGAAATTTGTATGCCTCCTACTCTCCATCTCCTAGTCCTTAATTAGGACGAGCAAACAATTTGAATGCGTGCACATCAGCCGGCCGCTGGCCACCGTCGGTCGATGCGTGCACATCAGCCGGCCGGATCAACTTGGTCCCGTCGACGTCTAGAGTACACAGTGGTCCGGTACATGGCAAATTGGCAAGGACGGCCTTGGCGGCGCTCGTCGTACCGCTAGGCGTGGAATCAGAGAAGGTTGCCGTGTGCTGGTCGGGATCGACGACGGCGGCCGTGTGCTGGTCGGGAAGGCCATCGTTGGAGCTACGGCACGAACGGTGGGCCGTGAGGATGCACGGATTGCAGGCACCTTCAGGAGGAGTAGGAGACGGGGCTACGTCGACGACGTAGGCATGCCGGAGGTGGGGAAGATGGTTGATCGATGATTCCTTGGCTGTTGGGTCAAGTCGCGAATCCCGGCGCCGAACATGCTCGGGAGGACCGAGTGGGCTGGGACACATAGCCTGTCCTAATCTCTTGAAGCAAGTATTGGTAATACCTCGCCACATATATAGATCACTTCATAATCGTACAAAACTGGGTGTAATATTGAATTTATGTTCGATGAAGATTTATAGCGAATAGTCATGCTGATAGCTAGACCACATGATATGGCAATTAATTGTTATTAATTTTTGCCAACCTGCACTGATATTTTCTTAGCTAGTTAACATCGCAGTTTTCTTTATTGGAGCCTTGGAGGAGTATAAGCACCTCGTGCACCTGCACTTCATGCCAACAATTTTAGGCTCCAAATTGCATTGCTTGTCCTCAGGGCACGGAAAGATTCGGTGGCAATCTTGCTGACAAAGACCAAACAAATACCCACCAAACTTCTGCAGGAATTTGACCGAACATTGTGGTTTTTGCATCAGCATGTGCAAAATATCAGCAACAAGAAGAAATAGACATCAAGAGCAAAAATAATTTTGTTTATTGGGTTGATGCAACACTCTTCCAGGAAGTATGAAACTTACTTGATGCTAGCACGAGAATGGCGATTGTTAGGAGTAGCATCAAAGTTGCAATCCTCATCGTAACTTGTATGTGGTGTCGATAGAAAAGTATCTGTTTGCGAGCCGTGAGGTAGAGAAAATGAAGAGGCAATCCTTTTTATTGTAGGTTTAATATTAATGCTAATTATTATAATACATAAATACTAGCACGAAAGCGAAGATTAGATAGATTCTTTTTTGGGCAGATTGGATAAGTTACTGACAGTAATTAAATGCACCCTATGATAAGATATGTTCTTACGCTTTCTTGCTGATCAAGGAAACAAAATTATGAAATTACATCTTTGACCAGGCGTATTTTTCTCAATGTATCTGTATCTATATCTATCTATCTATCTATCTGTATTTGTTTTATCTTTGTCTGTTTTTTTTCATCTCACCTCCCACCATCATCTATTTCCTCAGGGTTTTCCCCCTCAGCTCCCACCACCCCTCCAACTAGGCTTTTTCTTTCTTCCATTAAAAAACCAAATCTCTACTCCTACAGGGAAAGAATCTGGAAGCAATCCTCCCTTAGTAAAATCGGATATAATCTTATTAAATTGATTGGCTCTTTATGAGTTTCATGAGAAAATGCATCAAATCTCTCCTGAGGGAACGAATCTACACGCATTCCCTTTCCAAAAATTGGAACACAATCTCCCTCAGTGCTATGCCAAAATGCAGCAAAATCTCTCCCGAGGAAAATAATATAGGCGCAATCCCATATTTACAAAAATCATGATGCAATCTGATTAGATTGATTGACTCTCCATCAGTGCCAAGCCAGTTGAGGAGCAACACTATGCCCCTCTGCCTCATCGCCCCGGTGGCGAAAGTTCAAGGCGGGTCAATGGCTAGTGGTCGGGCTTCGCCTAGAGCGCACATAACACTGGCTCCTAACAGGTGACTTGGCAGCTTCCCTCCATGGTTTATTTTTGTCTGGTTTTTTTCGTCTAGCCTCCCACCACCATCTGTTTTGTCGGTTTTTTTCGTCTCACCTCCCACCACCCCCTCCCACTGGTTTTTTCCTTATTTCATCATAAAACCAAATCTCTACTCGTAAAGGGAATGACTCTAGAAGCAATCCTCTCTTTCTAAAATCAGATGCAATTTTATTAAATTGATTGACTGTTTTTGGGCGTCATAAGAAAATGCATCAATTATATCCCGATGAAAGGAATATGGATGCAATCATCTCTTTCCAAAAATCGGAACGCAATCTGATTAGATAGATTAACTCTCCAGCAATGCATTACCAAGATGCAGTAAATCTGTCACGAGGGAAAGAATCCACTAGAAATCCTAGTTTTTTTGTGAAATCAGATGAAATCTTATTCAATTAATTGACTATTTATGAGCATCAGGAGGAAATGCGTCAAATCACTCTCAAGGAAAAGAATTCAAATGCAATCCCCTCTTTCCAAAAATCGGGGCGTAATCCGATTAGATTGATAGACTCTCCCTTGGTGTCATGCCAGGAGTGCATAAAAAGGAGAGCCACTTGTAATTGATTAGGTTGATACGGAGAAATGATGGCCCCACGATGCCAAACAGATACTCGGGTGTGGAGGCACACAAGGGCGCACTTGCCGCCTGCTTGAAGGGGAAACCCGGGGTGGCGGAGGAGTATCACTGCGTCCTCTGCCTCACCGCCCCAGCGGCGGAAGTTTAGCGAGGGTCGGTTGCCGGTGTCCGGGCTTGGCCAAGAGGGCACATGGCCTTTTCTCCTAAAGGGGGACTTGGTAGTTTGCCCTCCATGTTTTAGTTTCATTTGGAATTTTTGTGCATTAATTGAGTTTCTCAACATTTATTGTGTATAATTCAAATTTGAACTACAAGCACATGCTCCAGTACACCAAAGTTTGTTGAAAATGACATGTGTGTCTTTGGATGAATTTATAGGTCCCATGCAAGAAATTAGAATGAAAACCAAACATCTAGGCGTCCTGGCTCGGTCGGGAACATTAAGAAACTTGGTTTTTAAATTCCTGGAAATTCAAAACTCGCCTGAAAATCATGAAACTTGGCATGGTGTCATTTCATGACACCAACATGCTGTGGTGAAACAATTGGCCGCATTTGGACAAGTTTTTGGTATAAGCTTCTTGGAAACCGGAGCTTCTCTCGAGAAGACACGTGGTTCCCGAGGGAGGACGTGTCACCTTTGTGTTCGAAACGATATACGCTGCCTCCCCCCTTGTTTCTTTACAGAGGCAACATAGAACTATATGAGTGTCGTGCTAAAATTTGGAATTATTCCGCGTTCGTTTGGACTTTCTTATACATTAATTGAATTTCTGGTCATTTAATGTGCATAATTCAAATTTGAACTACAAGCACATGCTCCAGTGAACGAAAGTTGGTTGAAAAATCACACGTGTGTCCTTGGGTGAATTTCTATGTCCCATGCAAGAAATGGGAATGAAATTCAAACATCTGGGCGTCGTGGCTCGGCCGGAAAGATTGAGAAACTTGGTTTTCTAATTCATGTAAATCCAAAACACGCGTGAAAATCATGAAACTTGGCATGGTGTCATGACATGGCACCAACATGCTACGGCAATTTTTTGGTCGAATTAGGACAAACTTTGGTATAAGCTTCTTGCAAGCCAGAGCTTCTCTCAAGAAGGCTTGTGGTTTCGAGAGGGAACGTGTCACCTCCGTGTGTGAAACGACATACGTACACCGCCTTCTCCCGCCTTAATTTTTTTACACTAGCAGATTAGACTAAATAGAAGTATCGTGCTAAATTTTAGAATTATTCCGAGTTCGTTTGGCCTTTTTTGTACATTAATTGAATTTCTGGGCATTTAATGTGCATAATTCAAATTTGAACTACAAGCACATGCTCCAGTGCACCAAAGTTGGTTGAAAATTCACATGCGTGTCCTTGGGTGAATTTCTAGGTCCCATGCATGAAATAGGAATGAAATTTAAACATCTGGGCGTCGTGGCTCGGCCTAAAAGATTGAGAAACTTGGTTTTTTAATTCCTATAAATTCAGAACACGCCTGAAAATCATGAAACTTGGCATGGTGTCATGAGATGCAACCAACATGCTCTGGTAATTTTTCTTTCCGATTTGCGAAGGCACACACATTAACAATCAACAAAGTCATTTTCGAACAAATGCTGTCACGTTACGAATCGGAAACACAACTAATATTGAAAATGTGGGCGTTCTACTTACCAATTACGTGCCGCCATGCGTCCCATTTTTTTATTGGCTAGGAGGTGCCGTGGGGGGTAGCTATTTGAGTAAACGAGGTGTGCGATCAGACCCCTGCGCGTGCTCTTCGGGAGGAGAGCCCTTTGACCTCTATCCTCCGCGCACCTCCCTCCCAACGTCTGCATTCATGGCGCCCGAGCCCCTATTTCACGGCGTGTCTATGTCTTCCTGGACTGAGATTTAAGAGAGAAAAATGAAAATCTGAAAAGAAAGTTTTGCACGGATCTTGATGTAAGATCCGACAGACCTATATAGCATCAACTGCGACTTATAGCAACATGATGAATATAAGGACGATTACGGTGGATAATAGTTGTCTTACATATTTAGGAACATAATTAAAAAAAAGCCACATGCAGCAACGCCCGAAATACACAAGGGCAAAAGAAGAAGGAAGACAACGATCTGGCTCGCTGATCTCTACATTCTTGATGCGTTGTTGTAGGACGCGGGAACTAGCCTCCGCGACAAGCGGTGATGAGCTCTTTCCTGTCCTCAATATGCTGCTTGAGAGCATCCATGGATTCATCCACTAGCCTTTTGTGCTTCATGCACAACACGTCAGTCTCGTCCATAAGTTTCTCGACGATGATGCTGGTCCTCATCAACAAGGCAGTGGTCTCCTCCTGCTGCTCCGCACTTCCGACAATCTTCGCCCTCAGCAGGTCGCGCTCGGCCTGGAGCTTCGCATTGCTCTCCCTTATTTTCCGGATGAAGCTGGTAGCCTGCTCAAACGAGGCTTTCATGTCGTCCTACGACCTTGCCCAGTAGGAGATCTGATCCATCTGGCTATGGACGATCGCATGCATGTGCCTGTAAGAGTCCTCGCCTGCCCGCGTGACATTTTCCCAGGGCGCCACCGCGCGGGAGGACATCTCTGCTGCTTTCGCGGCGCGGCCGCACCAGTCTACTGCATCGACGGCGCGGCGGGCCCTCCGTGCTGCTTCAGCGGCACGTCGGGACCTCTGTTCTACTACGGCCGCGCGACGGGACATGTCGTTTGCTTTCGTGGCGAGGCGGGACATCTCTCGTGCTTTCGCTTCCATGCTCGCCTCTCCCTGGTGGCAATCTCTTGACGCAGAACTCAGCTGGCCATGGTAGACGCAAGGGAACGATGACGAATGACTTGTTTGTTTTTGTCGATGAGGAGTTGAGGAGGAATGTGCAGTCATCTTGGAGTAGTAGTATTTATAACCGAGTACTAATACGCTCCTAAGTGGGAAACCGTTTAGGTTTTGATCGGTGTGAACAGGTTTGCAATTTGAAATGTGATGGGACGCAGGCTCAAAATTTGTTGACGGTTCTATAATTTCTAAGCGGGGCACTATTCCCGGACGGCGTAACGCGGGCATGATTTCTCGGCGGCATACGTAGCGTTATCACCATAGGGTGCGCCGCAATAGGCAATGTTAGCACACGTCTTGTTCCAAGAACCGTGCGCACTCGTTATTACCATTGCGCATGCTTCTTTTAATTAGAATGTGAGCCCGTCTAGTGCACACACTTTGATCTGTCTAACTGTTTCTGTTTTTTGTTGGTAATCGCAAACAGTTCATCCGTGTGAAGTGTATGCGATCAATCACAAACACTTTGATCTGGCTGACCGTTTCTTTTCTTTTGCCTAATCACAAACAGTTAATTCTTCTGAAGTGTATGCCCTCAATCACACACACCTTTATGTAGATGCCCATTTCTGTTGTTCCGCCTCATCACAACCAGTTAATCCGAGTGTACTGTATGCCGTATATCGCACACACCTTCATCTGGCTGCCCGTTTCTGTTGTTCTTCCTCATCTCAAACAGTTCATTGAACTGAACCATATGCCCTGGATCGCAAAAGCAACGAAAAACTGAACCGTGTGAGATGCATCCGTCATCGTAAATGTTTTGCACCTTTTTTGACGATTTTTTACACCACCGTTTGCGATTATTGCATCGCACACAGTTTCGTCGAAGGGTCTCTAATCATAGTGTCGCGTTAGCAGCATCCTGCAGTAGTGTAGAGGCACAGTGTTTGTTTATGTATTCACACATGTATTAAGGTTTCCGATCAATACAATTATAACATGAATAATAAACCTTTATCATGAATAAGGAAATATAAAATAACAACTTTATTATTGCCTCTAGGGCATATTGATACGTCTCGAATGTATCTATAATTTTTGATTGTTCCATGCTGTTATATTATCATTCTTAGATGTTTTATAATCATTTTATATCATTTTTTGGGACTAACCTATTGACATAATGCCAAGTGCCAGTTGCTGTTTTTTGCATGTTTTTTGGGTTCGATCTTACGGTGCTTGATTCCAGTGACAGAAGGGGAACCGACACGTATGTATCGTTGCTACAATGGATAAAACGATGGGGTCTATTGATACGTCCATTTTGCATCATGCTTTCATATCGATATTTATTGCATTATGGGCTCTTATTACACATTATGTCACAATACTTATGCCTATTCTCTCTTATTTTACAAGATTTACATAAGGAGGGAGAATGCCGGCAGCTGGAATTCTGGGCTGGAAAAGGAGCAAATATTAGAGACCTATTCTGCACAACTCCAAAAGTCCTGAAACTCCACGAAAATTATTTTTGAAAATAATAAAAAATATTGAGCAGAAGAAATACGTCAAGGGGGCCCCCACCTGGCCACGAGGGTGGGGGGCGCGCCCCCCTACCTCGTGGGCCCCCTGTTGGCCCTCCGTTGCCCAACTTCTGCTATATGAAGTCTTTCGCCCGAAGAAAAATTATAAGCAAGCTTTCGGGACGAGACTCCGCCGCCACGAGGCGGAACCTTGGCAGTACCAATCTAGGGCTCCGGCAGAGCTGTTCTGCTGGAGACACTTCCCTCCGGGAGGGGTAAATCATCGCCATCGTCATCACCAACGCTCCTCCCATCGGGAGAGGGCAATCTCCATCAACATCTTCACCAGCACCATCTCCTCTCAAACCCTAGTCCATCTCTTGTATCCAATTCTTGTCTCCAAGTCTGGGATTGGTACTTGTAGGTTGTCAGTAGTGTTGATTACTCCTTGTAGTTGATGCTAGTTGCTTTATTTGGTGGAAGATCATATGTTCAAATCCTATATGCACATTAATACTCCTCTGATTATGAACATGAATACGCTTTGTGAGTAGTTACGTTTGTTCCTGAGGACATGGGAGAAGTCTTGCTATTAGTAGTCATATGAATTTGGTATTCGTTTGATATTTTGATGAGATGTATGTTGTCTATCCACTAGTGGTGTTATGTGAACGTCGACTACATAACACTTCAGCATTATTTGGGCTTAGAGGAAGGCATTGGGAAGTAATAAGTAGATGATGGGTTGCTAGAGTGACAGAAGCTTAAACCCTAGTTTATGCGTTGCTTCGTAAGGGGCTGATTTGGATCCATATGTTTCATGCTATGGTTAGGTTTACCTTAATACTTTTGTTGTAGTTGCAGATGGTTGCAATAGAGGTTAATCATAAGTGGGATGCTTGTCCAATTAAGGACAGCACCCAAGCACCGGCCCACCCACATATCAAATTATCAAAGTACTGAACGCGAATCATATGAACATGATGAAAACTAGCTTGACGATAATTCCCATGTGTCCTCGGGAGCGCTTTTCTTTATATAAGAGTTTGTCCAGGCTTGTCCTTTGCTACAAAAAGGATAGGGCCACCTTGCTGCACTTTATTTACTTCTGTTACTTTTTGCTGGTTACAAATTATCCTATCACAAAACTACCTGTTACCTATTATTTCAGTGCTTGCAGAGAGCACCTTGCTGAAAACCGCTTATCATTTCCTTCTGCTCCTCGTTGGGTTCGACACTCTTACTTATCGAAAGGACTACGATAGATCCCCTATACTTGTGAGTCATCAAGAATCTTTTCTGGCGCCGTTGCCGGGGAGTGAAGAGCCTTTGGTAGGTGGAATTTGGTAAGGAAAAATTTATATAGTGTGCTGAAATTTACTGTCACTTGTTACTATGGAAAGTAATCCTCTGAGGGGCTTGTTCGGGGTATCTTCACCCCGACCAGTAGAGCAAAGAGTTGCTCCTCAACCTACTGAACCTACTTAAAATGAAAATGTCCACTTTGAAATTCCTTCGGGTATGCTAGAAAAACCGCCAGCTGATCCTTTTGCAGGAGATGGAACAAAGCATCCTGATGAGCACCTAATATATGTGGATGAAGTTTGTGGATTATTTAAGCTTCCAAGTATACCCGGTGATTTTATTAAGAAGGTCTTCCCTTTATCTTTGAAGGGAGATGCATTGACATGGTATAGGCTATGTGATGATACGGGATCATGGAACTACAAACGATTGAAATTGGAATTTCATCAGAAATTTTATCCTATGCATCTTGTTCATCGTGATCGCAATTATATATATATAATTTTTGGCCTCGCGAAGGAGAAAGCATCGCTCAAGCTTGGGGGAGGCTTAAATCAATGTTATATTCATGCCCCAATCATGAGCTTCCAAGAGAAATAATTATTCAAAGTTTTTATGCTCGTCTTTCTAATAACAATCGCACCATGCTTGATACTTCTTGTGCTGGCTCTTTTATGACGAAGACTATTGAATTCATATGGGATTTATTGGATAGAATTAAACGCAACTCTGAATATTGGGATCTCGATGAATGTAAGGATTCAGGTATGACACCTAAGTTTGATTGTGTTAGATCTTTTATGGATACCGATGTTTTCCGTAAGTTTAGCACTAAATATAGACTTGACTCTGAGATAGTAGCGACTTTCCGTGAACCTTTTGCTGCTTATGTTGATCTCCCTAAGGAGAAGTGGTTTAAATATCATCCTCCCATAGAAGTAAAAGTAGCTGCACCTATTAAAGTTGAAGAAAAGACTATCACTTATAATGATCCTATTGTTCCTACTTCTTATGTTGAGAAACCACCTTTCCCTGTTAGGATAAAGGATCATGCTAAAGCTTCAACTGTGGTCCGTAAAAGCAACATTAGAACTTATACACCCCCTGAGAAAATTAAAGTTGAACCTAATATTGCTATTGTTAAAGAACTCTTGTCTGATAATATTGATGGGCATGTTATTTATTTCTGTGATGAAAATGCTAGAATTGCTAAACCTTGTGTTAAAGATAAACATAGACCTGTGGTAGGCATGCCTGTTATTTCTGTTAAAATAGGAGATAATTGTTATCATGGCTTATGTGATATGGGTGCCAGTGCTAGTGCTATACCTCATGACTTATACAAAGAAATTAAGCATGATATTGCACCTGCTGAGTTAGAAGATATTGATGTTACAATTAAACTTGCCAATAGAGATACTATTTCACCAATGGGAATTGTTAGATATGTTGAAGTCTTGTGTGGGAAAACTAAATATCCTGCTGATTTTCTTGTTCTTGGTTCCCCACAAGATAGCTTTTGTTCCATTATATTTGGTACACCCTTCTTGAATAAGATAGACTGCGAAAAGGATGTTGTTACTATTGGTTTGGGTGATATGTCTCATGAGTTTAATTTCTCTAATTTAGTAGACAACACCGTGAAGAGGAATTTCCTAGTAAGGATGAAATAATTGGTCTTGCTTCATTTTCCATACCTCCTAGTGACCCTTTAGAACAATATTTGCTAGACCATGAAAATGATATGAAAATATGAAAACAATATTCGGGCACCCCAAGGGAGAAAATGTTGAATCAACTACCCTTATGTGCTTTTATCAAAATGAAATAATTATAGAAATGAAAGTTAGTTTAGATACAATTTTTTCGCAACGTGCTTAATCTCTCTTCTGCTATCAATGGCCATGTGCTTTCACAAAATAGAAAATTAAATGCCATCGATAGGAAATTTTCTCTTTGCTTTCAAAAGGACAAAGATGACAAAACTTAGATCTTTTCTCTATGCCTAGCTAAGGGCTAAAACAATAGCGCTTGTTGGGAGGCAACCCAATGAATAAAATTTATTTTTGCTTTTTGCTTTCTGTTCTTGATTGTTTGCACAATTATGCTACTTTTATGATTTTGTTTTTTCTGTTTTGATTAGTGTTTGTGCCAAGTAAAGCCTTTAGGATCTTCTTGGTTGATAGTTGTTTGATCATGCTAAAAAACAGAAATTTTTGCGCTCACGAAAACAATTCTTATTTTTAAATAGAGCGTGATAAAATACCAATTTTTGCATTAGATTAATATACAAATTACCCAGGTCGTCCTAAGTTTTCAGAATTTTTGGTGATCCACAAGTTTTTTGAACAAATCAAATTGCTACAGTCTGTTCTGTTTTGACAGGTTCTGTTTTCTTTGTGTTGTGTTCTTATTTTAATGGCTCTATGGTTTTCTTTGATGAGTTTTTTCCATAAAAAAGTTGGAATACAGTAGATATAATGCAAAAACATAATATGAATTGGTTTGATACAACACTTATAGTAGTGATTTATTTTCTCACACTAACGGATCTCACGAAGGTTTTGTTGAGTTTTGTGTGATTGAAGTTTTCAAGTTTTGCGTTATCTTACGATGGATGAAGGAATAAGGAGTAATAAGAACCTAAGCTTGGGGATGCCCCGGCATCCCAAGCTATTATCCAAAAATGAGCAAGCAACTAAGCTTGGGGATGCCCCGAGTGGCATCCCCTCTTTCTTCTAACGACCATCAGTATTTTACTCGAAGCTATATTTTTATTCGTCACATACTATATGTTTTGCTTGGAGGTTATTGTATGATACGGGTCTTTGCTTGTTTCATTTTGTGTTTTAGGTCTTGATTCCTTGCTGGAAACACCTATTTGAGAGAGCTAAAATTAAGTCATGACTTGTTAGAATTGCTCTCTATGCTTCACTTAAATCTTTTATGAGCTATGGACTTGCTCTAGTGCTTCACTTATATCTTTTTGAGCATGGTGTGCTTTAGTATTTTTTCAAGAAATGCTCTCTTACTTCACTTAGATTTTTCTGAGAGTTCGTAAAATTTTCAAGAAATTCTCTCTTGCTTCACCGAAATTAATTTGAGAGTAAGAAAAATTATGCTCATGATCTTCACTTATATTTGTTTGAGATTCTCAAAAGCAACATATTAAAACTAGTTCCAAAGTGGTAGATATCCAAGAAGGATATAATAAAAACTTTCATGAAGATCATTGGACAAAATAAACTTGATTCTTAGTAATAGTTTTGAGATATGATGATGTGATATGTGGGTTATGTTGATGAGTAATTATGCTTTAGTGATAATATTGGTGTTAAGGTTTGTGATTCCCTATGCAAGCACGAAAGTCAATAATTATGCAATGAAATTATATCCTACTTGTGGTGCATTATTCAGTGTTAATTATGCTTAATGCTCGCTTATGAGATTATTCCTTTCTTGGTTAGTCGCTTCTCAATCTTTTGCTAGCCTTCATTTTGCACTAAGTATGATCTCTACTTTTGCATCCAAAAACCGTTAAACCAGTTTTGCCACATGAGTCCATTATATCTACCTATATGCGGTATTCTTTTGTCGTTCTAAGCAAGTTTTATGTGCCATCTCTAATTTTCAAAATAAACTTATCTTTTGTGTGTTTGTTTCGCTCGCGGAGCGGTAAGGGGTGGCCAATATTTTCCATGCTAGATGTGTTATTCTCAAGATGAGTGTTTATTCACTTGTCATTGCACGAGAGTAAGGCAAAGGTATTAGGGATGCCTAGTCCCGAAATGAAAAATGAATTTACTTTATGTTGTCAAATAATAAATTCCTTGGAAAGTGTTGTTATGGAGGGCAACCGTGGATAGGGGTAACCATGGAAAGTGAAAGTATGGTTGAAAAAGGAATAAACTTTATTTTCTACTTGGGAACCTCCTATGATATATCTAGCATGGAAAGTGTTGGGAACTCCAAGTCGTTTTCGTTGGTGGGAAGGATACACCTCCCAAAATGTTTTCATATGCAAGTTTTTCGCTTTGAGCTCTGGCACCTCTACAAATCCCTACTTCCTTTTACGAAGGGCCTTTCTCTTACTTTATGCAATTTTTATTTTTTACTTTGAGTCTCCATCTTCTCTTATGAAAGCACCAACTAGGAGGCAATATGATCGTACTTGAGTATGGGGTGTAGCTAATATGTGAGTGTGTTCCATGAATGGATCAATGATTGAGCATAATGGGCTAGGGATATCTTATTTTAGCGTTGATATTTTGAAAGACACGGTTGTTGTTGATATGCTTGAGTATTTAAATTAACATGTAAAAACTAGACTATTTCTTTGAACAATATATAAGTCCAAATGTCCATGCTATAAAGAAAATAAATATGATATGACACGATAGGCAGCATTCCACATCAAAAATTCTGTTTTTATCACTTACCTACTCGAGGACGACTAGGAGTTAAACTTGGGGATTCTGATACGTCTCCAACGTATTTCTAATTTTTGATTGTTACATGTTGTTATATTATTAATCTTTGATGTTTTATAATCATTTTATAGTCATTTTATATCATTTTTGGTACTAACCTATTGGCATAGTGCCAAGTGCCAGTTGCTGTTTTCTGCATGTTTTTTACATCGCAGGAAATCAATACCAAACGGAGTCCAACTGCAACAAAACTTGCCGAAGAATTTTTTTGGACCAGAAGACACCTAATGGGCCCTGGCTGTGCCTAGGGGGTGCTTCGAGGAGAGCACAACCCACTAGGACGCGCCAGGAGGCCCAGGCGCGCCCTGGTGGGTTGTGCCCACCTCGGGTGCCCCCGGACCGCCTCTTTGCTCTATAAATACCCCAATATTCCAAAAACCCGAAAAGCATGTACGAAAACCAATTCCAGCCGCAGCAAAGTCCAGAACCACCAGATCCAATCTAGACACCATCTCGGATGGGGTTCACCACCTCCATTTGTGCCTCTCTGATGATGCGTGAGTAGTTCTTTGTAGACCTTCGGGTCCGTAGTTAGTAGCTAGATGGCTTCCTCTCTCTCTCTCTCTGAATTCTCAATACAGTGGTCTCTTGGAGATCCATATGATGTAACTCCTTTTGCGGTGTGTTTGTTGGGACCGGATGAACTTTGAGTTTATGATCAGATCTATCTTTTTATATCCATGAAAGTATTTGAGTTTCTTTGATCTATTTTATGCATGATTGCTTATAGCCTCGTATTTATTCTCCGATACTTGGGTTTTGTTTGGCTAACTTGATATATTTATCTTGTAATGGGAAGAGGTGCTTTGTAGTGGGTTCGATCTTACGGTGCTTGATCCCAGTGACAGAAGGGGAACCTACACGTATGTATCGTTGCTACTAAGGATAAAGCGATGGGGTCTATCTCTACATAGATAGATCTTGTCTACATCATGGCATCATTCTTATTGCATTAGTCCGTTTCCCCATGAACTTAATACAATAGATGCATGCTGGATAGCGGTCGATGTGTTGAGTAATAGTAGTAGATGCAGGCAGGAGTTGGTCTACTAATCTTAGACGTGATACCTATGTAATGATCATTGCCTGGATATCGTCATGATTGTTTGAAGTTCTATCAATTCCCCAACAATAATGAGTTTACCCATTGTTTGCTATTTTTCTTGAGAGAAGCCACTGGTGAAACCTATGGCCCTTTGGTCTCTTTCTCATATATTTGCCTTTGCGATCTACTTGCCTTTGCATTTATTTTTAGATCTATTAAACCAAAAATACAAAAATACCTTGCTGCGGTTTCTTATTATTTATTTTATTTGGCGTTTGATCTATCAATCCATTACAACTTTCTCCCATCCTTGCACCAATTTCTGGTGCCGTTACATGAAAGGGATTGACAACCCCTTTAACACGTCGGGTTGCGAGTGGTTGTTATTTGTGTGCAGGGGCTGTTTACGTTGCGTTGCTTGGTTCTCCTACTGGTTCGATAACCTTGGTCTCATCACTGAAGGAAATACCTATCGTCGATGTGCTTCATCATCCCTTCCTCTTTGGGAAAATTCCGACGTAGTCCTAGCAGACATTAGGCTCTGTAGCCAAGGAAAACCAATCTAGACCCCGTTCCGGCACCCTGCCGGAGGGGGGGGTCATCTTCGGTGGCCATCTTCATCATCCTGGCGGCCACCACGATGAGGAGGGAGTAGTCCACCCTCGGGGCTAAGGGTTTGTACCCGTAGCTATGTGTTTAATCTCTCCCTATCTCTCTCTCGTGTTCTAGAGATGTCATGATCTTGATGTATCGCGGGCTTTGTTAATATAGTCGGATCATATGGTGTTTTCCCCTCTATATCTTGTTGATGAATTGAGTTTTTCCCTTTGAGATTTTGTTATTATCAGATTGAACACTTTTACGGATTTGAGAGCACTTGATATATGTCATGCAATTGGATACTCGTGGTGACAATGGGGTATTGTATTGATTCACTTGATATATGTTTTGGCACACAACTCGCAGATTCCGGAGCTGACATTGGGGTAATCTATGCATAGGGGTTGATGCACTTTCTTGTCTTTGTTTCTTTGTTAGAAATCTTGGGGCACTCTTTGAAGTTCTTTGTGTTGGATTGAGTATTATTAATATGAATTTTCTTTGAGGTGGTTTCGTACCCTATAAACAATTTATTCTTATGTTCACCGCTAGATAGGAACTTTGGAGTGATTCTCCATCGCACTTTGAGGGGTGGTTATATGATCCAATTATATTAGCATTGCTGAGAGGTTTCCCTAGTGAAAGTACGGACCCTAGGCCTCATTTTCAAGCATTGCAATACCATTTTTCTGCCCGATTACTATATGTTACCTTGCTGTGTTTATTTATTCAGATTATAAAAATATATTTCTACCATAAATATTACATTTTTATCAACATCTCTTCGCCGAACTATTGCACCTATACAATTTGCCATTGTATTGGGTGTGTTGGGGACACAAGAGATTTCTTTTATTTGGTTGTAGGGTCGTTTGAGACAGGCCGTCTTCATCATATGCCTCCCACGGATTGATAAACCTTAGGTCACCCACTTGAGGATAAATTGCTACTGTCCTACAAAACTCGTGTCTACAAAGGAAAGTTGTGCTCAATTGATAGAAGAAGAGTTCAATGGAATGTTTGGTATAAATTATGAGCATGATTGCAATGTTTTTAGTATGAATTCTTTGAATATCCTTGATGCTAATGATATGCAAAGCCATAAGCTTGGGGATGCTATGTTTGATGAAGATGATTCCTTTAGTCCCCCAAGATTTTATGTGAAAATTTGTTATAATGATTTCATACCTCCTATTTACGATGATTATAATTATGAAAGTGGTATTGGAGAGGTCATGACTTTATTTAGTGATGAATCCACCATTTTGGATGAGGCTTCAATTGACTATGATAACAAAGTTGTTATCTTTGATGATTATGGTGATGACATGTATGATATAAATAATAATGATTACCATGAAAATTTTCATCATGATTTTAATTTTCACTCTCTTGATAGTTATTTTGTTGAGTTTGCTCCCACTATTATGAATGAGAATAAAATTGCTTATATGGAGAGTAATAAATCTTCTATACTTTTGGATCATGAAAGGAATGCTTTATGTGATGGTTATATTGATGATCTATTCATGATGCTACTAAAAATTATTATGAGAGAGAGGAACTTATGATTCATGATGCTCTTGTTATGTTTCATTCCGTATCTTTTATGCGAGCATCATTGAAATTATCATGCCTAGCTAAAAGGCATTAAAGAAAAGCTCTTGTTGGGAGACAACCAAACACTTTTACCTACTATTTTTTGTGTGCTCACATGATTAGGCTACTGTAGTAATCATGTTTTATAGCTTTTGTTTCAATAAAGTACCAAGTAAAGCCTTTGGCATCATGTTGGGTGATAGTTGATTTGATCTGGCTGAAAAACAGAAACTTTTGCGCTCATGGAAATAATTCTCATTTTTAACAGAAGAGTGCTTTTGATTTGATTCTTTTGCAGAAGACTAATATACAAATTTTTCACGTGGACCTAATTTGTTCATAATTTTTCTAGTAGCAGAAGTATGGTTTGAGTATAGATTACTACATACTGTTCTGTTTTTGACAGATTCTGTTTTCAATGCATAGTTTGCTTGTTTTCTAGTTTCTATCACTACAGGAATCAGCTACTTTGCCGTCTGTCATGGCGGACGGCAAAGGCATGAACAGCGGACGGCAAAGGCCTTTGCCGTCAGCCGCGGACGGCAAAAGGCTCCGGCAACGTAGGCTACGGTAAACAGCTACTTTGCCGTCTGCCACTGATGGCAAAGTCTTTGCCGTCCGCCGCAGACGGCAAAGAGAGCGCGGCAGACGGCAAAGAGAGCGGACGGCAATAATTGCGCTGTCAGTCCGTTAAGTGGCTAACGGCAGGCCTTTGCCGTCCGCCACTGTCTTTGCCGTCCGCCGTACGATGTCATCTACACGTCACTGCATGGCAGGTTCTTTGCCGTCTGCCACTGATGGCAAAGTCTTTGCCGTCCGCCACTGATGGCAAAGTCTTTGCCGTCTGCCACTGTAGGCAAACTGGCCAAATGGGTCAGCTCCCAGGAAGCACAGCTGGATGCCACGTGTCTTCTTTGCCGTCCGCGGCAGACGGCAAAGAGGCCGTTGCCGTCTGTGGCAGACGGCAAAGAGCCTGCATATTGGTTTTTTTTTCTTCTGTCTTTTATTAAATCCCACAATTTGCACAGAAAATATATATGACATATAGATATATTTCACAGGCATTCATAAGCAAGTTCATGTATTTCACAGGCATTCATAAGCAAGTCCATAAGCAAGTTCCATCCGTACATATTACATAAGCAAGTTCCATCCATCATTTCATACATAAACAAGTTCCATCCATCATTTCATACATAAACAAGTTCCATCCATACATAAACAAGCACTCCATAGCTAAGGTGACTAGAATGAGAAGACAAGAACAAGAAGAGTAGAACAAGCACTCCATCCAGCACATAATGAAATCTGCAAAATGGCAAAATAAGAAAGTTAGAAATGGATCTTTTTTAGCTCACTTAGGTGAAATGGATCGTTTTTTAGGCAACTAAGGTGAAATGGATCGTTTTTTAGCTCACTTAGGTCAAATGGATCGTTTTTGAGCTAACTTAGTTGAAATGGATCGTTTTTGAGCTAACTTTGTTGAAATGGATCATTTTTGAGCTAATTTAGTTGAAATGGATCGTTCTTGAGCTAACTTAGGTGAAATGGATCA
This sequence comes from Aegilops umbellulata, assembly GCA_032464435.1. Taxonomy (NCBI): domain Eukaryota; kingdom Viridiplantae; phylum Streptophyta; class Magnoliopsida; order Poales; family Poaceae; genus Aegilops; species Aegilops umbellulata. Next base: position 639,917,196 of record CP136060.1, on the reverse strand, counting down.
TTTATGAGCTAATTTAGTTGAAATGGATCTTTTTGAGCTAACTTGGGTGAAATGGATCATTTAAGAGCTAATTTAGGTGAAATGGATCGTTTTTTAGGTAACCTAGGTGAAATGGATCGTTTATGAGCTAAATTAGTTGAAATGGATCATTTATGAGATAACCTAGGTAAGATGGGTCATTTTGGAGTTAACCTAGGTGAAATGGGCCATTTTAAAGCTAACGTAGGTAAAATGGATCATTTAGGAGCTAATCTAGGTAAAATGGGTCATTTTTGAGCTAACTTGGATGAACTGGATCATTTATAAGCTAACCTAGGTAAAATGGGTCATTTTAGAGCTAACTTAGGTAAAATGGATCGTCTATGAGCTAACTAAGCTAATTATGCAATTTTTGACATAAGTAAGCTAAGTACAGATCGTTTTAGAGCTAACTTAGGTAAAATGGATGGTTTTGGAGGTCAGTAAGCTTATTAAGTCATTTTGGAGGAGAAGAAGCTAAGTCTAGGTCATTATGGTAAGCATTGGAGGAAATAAAACTAAATCTAGGTCTTTATGCATGTGTTAAGCAAAACACTAGATAAACTTACCAATATCCAGGAGGTGTAGGAGCGGGGTGGCTCGTGTCGGTAGCTGGAGAAGGATCGTGCGATGCTTGTCTGGAGTTACGCTGCACCAAAGATCATTTCCAATGTCTTGTTAGCATGATGACACTCAAATGTTAAGACTAACAAGTAATGTCCATTCAAATAAAACTCACCGTGGCCCCAGGAGCAATCACTGGCATCGGCGGAGCGGTCTGACCTGTCTTCTCACACACAGACTGCACATTTGGTTTTGACGACTCAGTCATACTAGTTAGCAATGAGACAAACACTACATGAATGTTTTGGCTAATCTGCAGAAGAAACTTACCACAAGGAGCTCGTACATGGCCCTTGCCTGCATGTCATTCCGTGCCCTCTCCTCCTCCATCATCTTTGCCGTCCTCTCCTCCAACTCCCGCTGCCTCTCCGCCGCCTCCGCCAGAAGTTTCTCTGTTCTATCTCTCTCACTCTGTATAGCAGCCTGCAACACCACTCACATGACAATTTGTAATCATTGATGGAAGCGCACACAATGTAATGGAGAAAGATAACTAAGTACGTATCACTAACCTTGATGGCGAGTTGCACTGGCCGTTCACAAGGCCTTATCTCAGGAGCGGAGCTCGACTGACGCGCCTTGATCTCCGGGAGAGTGCTAGGACAACGGATAAGTCCATCTCCAATGGCTATGGAGCCATGGGACCTCCCGCCACCAGATATCATCAACAGCTTTGGATCAATGGGACCCTGGCTCGGGTTAAAGTCCTCCCCTTTCCTCGCCTTCCCCTCATCTCTATATCTCACGAGCTTGTTGTGGGAGGAGATGTTGGTGAAGTTGTTTGCATCATCGAGGTCAGACTGAGAGAAAGCCTTGACTTTCTTGAAAGAGGCAGTGTGGGCCATGGCATACAGGTCGTACACCTCTGGCACCTTATCCGCCTTATTGTAGCGTGCCTGAAAGAGAGAAACAATGAAAATTAGTAATTAAAGGGCTCAAGCTAGCATGATGAATGAATTGCATGAATCATGCAGCAAACCACATACCTAGTTGCGCCCGAACTGATATAAGTTGGAGCTGCCTTGATGGTGTGGCACACCTTCCATTTGGGAACGTTTGTCCTTGGCCTCCTTGTGGAGGGCTAGCCATCGTTGTGAGCACCACTCATCGACCAACACCTCCCAACAATCCATCCGATCCGCACACCATCTCGGAGGCGCCTAAGTTAGCAAATAGAAACTTGAGCGCTACGGCTAAGAATTACTAAATGAAGGAACTTAAGTAGAGAAGGCCTTAAGAATTACCTTCATGTACTGCTCCTTACTCAGGAACTTATCGCGGCACGCCGGCTTGGTCTTCTTGATACCACGCAAGGCGTAGTAGTCTCGAACAGCCTGCACCCGAGCCTCGTGCCGTAAGTTCTGGAGTAGGCGCTTGCAGACGTTCTCGATAACATGTGCCGCGTCCTCCTTGTATCCCTCCTCACACCTGTAGAATGTCTGCGATCAAATGAGACTATTGATTAGTACAATTAATAACTAGCTAGTTGAAGATTTTTAAATGTGTAAAGGAGAAATTACCCAGAACTTTCTGATCACCATGACTGCCCTCGTGTCGCACACGACACCATCGATAATCTCATCCGGCGGGGCCGGGGCAGCCACGTAGTGCTCCCAGCTCAATCCAAGCTCTGGAAGCCGACCCTCACCAGGCAACGTGACAAACCCCGGGAAGTTTTGCCGGCAAAGAACTCCAAGGACGGAGTTGGGCCGGCGGACACTATGATGGTGGTCCCAACCCCTGCAGCATGACAAGGCCAACGCATTAGTTATTTGAAAAAACGTGAATGCACAAGGTACAAAAATATTAAATGCACTTACATACCTCTCCCCATCAGGGAAAATCAACCACCTCTGCTCGTGGGTCACCAGCACGGACGGGAGCCGTGTAGCACCACGCTGGTAGACGGTGCCCCCCTCCTCCTCAAGATCAGTCGGCTCCCCGCCATCATCAGCATGGCCACTCGGCTCCTCGGGCTGATCCGGCCAGGTACCCCATCCGGACGTGTGCTCCTCCGGGGTCACGTGGGCCGAACTCTCAGGGGCCGAAGGCCAGTCGACCCGAGGCTCGTGGGCCCAAGACCCGTGGACCGGAGGCTCGTGGACAAGAGTCCGTGTAGCCTCCTCCTCGGACGAGTCCACCCTAGCAGTCACGTGCTCGGGTGAAACGGCTGGGGGTGGCAGCGAGGAAGGCGCTGTAGCAGTCACCCTACTTCCTCTCCCACGACCACGTGCCCCACCTCCTCTCTTCCTACCTCGTCCCCTGCTGGGCACCGCGGTCGACGAAGAAGGGCCCGGCGGTGTGGCCATACTGTCCAGCAACGCTCGGCGGAGAGGTGCGTCTGGAATGGAAGACCTCAGACCACGCTCCCGACCAGCGCCCACCATCTTTCAACACCTGCCATGACAAACAGTAAACGAAATTAGTACAACATAAAAAAAGACCGACATGAATAATAATATGTGTATCACTTAAGTGTAGCATCATCAAGTACAACATAAAAAAATGTAATACCTGACACTACTAATAATCTCGATCAGTATCATCAATAAATGCATAATCATCATCATCACTATAATCAATGACGGGCTCATAGGGTTCATTGGCATCAACATGTGCAAGGCCACCTTGACGTAATCGGTCAAGCATTGACAGGTCATCCGCAGCAGTAACCTCTTCTTGTTCCGGCTCTTCTTGTTCCTCCTCTGGGGTGATGTCGGATTCATTGTCGCTGTCTACTTCAATGTTTTGGGGTGAAGTATAGCGGTTCTTGAAACGCTTTTTGGAAAGACGTGTCTCTTGGAAGAATTCTCCTTCATATGTGTCTGGGTTAATGTGAGGTTCATAATCTTCTTCCTTTGGGGGAGAAAGCCTAGCACGTGGCGGCACTTCAGAAACGACATCCCAACCTTTCAGATTTTGATTAGTTTGGCAGGCCCACGGTAGATAGAATACTTGGGTCGCCTGTTGAGCCATAATATAGACATCTGGAACATCTAAATGAGTGCTTTGGTTGATTTCAACTAGCCCTACATGTTCATGAGTCCTTCTAGTCTCCTTCGGCTGAAACCAATAACATTTGAAGACTACGACATTCGGTGGATTTTCACCATAGAACAGAAGTTCATAAATTGCTTCAACTCTCCCATAATACTCGGTACCTCCTTCGCCGATAGCAGATACACAACAATTTGTTGACTTTCGGTCGGCCATAGATAGCTCTTTGCCATAGGTACGAAAGCGATACCCGTTGATGTCGTACTTGTCAAATGAACGAACCTTATAGTCAAAACCATTAGCGACTTGTCTCAATTCGGCGTCCATAGACTCTGAATTAGCCTACAAGTTTAATATGAAAGGATTGTTGCATTATGCACAAATTAGCGAATGAAATGAAATTGTCTAATAGAAATTACCGTTTGTTTGAACCAAGAGATGAAACCGGGATAGCCACCTCCTTGCTTTGCGATAAGCTCATACTCTTTGACGGAATCCTTTTGGATCTCCGCTCCATACGAGAATATGGTGACGTATCGACTGTATGACATATCCAGGAATAAGAGTAGTTCAAAGGAAATAGAAGTTGCGAAACAATGTACCGAGAACTTACTCGATGTACGGCCGCACTTCTCTCAGGTTGTTGAAGATATACAATGAAATGGTCCGCCATTCTTCGTTATCCAAAGATACTGGATGTGAAACACTAGCTGGTGCGAGATTCCCTTTGAATAGGCTGAGGTTGGATCCACCTTTTTTAGGCTCGTCAGCATTGTACCGAGGCTTCGGATTATGCAAATGACGATTTTTGGCTTCGTAGTGCGCTGTTACGAAGTTTGCCGCCTCCTCTGTGATGAATGCCTCAGCCATCGATGCTTCAATTCTACGTTTATTTTTACATTTTTCTCGAAGCGTCTTCTGCATCCTCTCAGTTGGGTAGCACCAACTATTTTGCACGGGCCCGCCCAATCTTGCCTCGGTCGGGAGATGCAAAATCAAATGCTGCATTGGATTAAAGAAGCCCGGTTGAAAGATCTTCTCTAACTTGCAGATCAACTCCGGCGCCAACTCTTCCATTTCTTCTAGCACGCTAGGCGATAGTTCTTTCGCACAAAGAACATGGAAGAAATAGCTGAGTTCTGCCAGTACTAGCCATTCATCCTCAGGGATGAAGCCACGCAACATCACCGGCATTACCCGCTCAATCCATATGTGCCAATCATGACTCTTGAGACCAAATATCTTCAGTTTATCAAGATTCGCTCCCCTCTTTAGATTCGCTGCATACCCATCGGGGAACATCAACTGTTGTTGCACCCACGAGAGAATTTCCCTCATAGCTGGCCTTCCAAGATTGAACCATGCCTTTGGCTTTGTCCAGTTCTGCTTTCCTTTCGGTTCTTTCATGTTTTGTAACGGCCTATCACATAGCGCCTCCAGATCGACTCTAGCCTTAGTATTATCCTTTGACTTCCCATCTATGCCGAACAATGTACCAAAAAGTGCCTCAGCGATATTCTTCTCAGTGTGCATCACGTCGAGTTGTGTGGGCAAAGGAGGTCTTTGAAGTAAGGCAGATCCCATAAGCATGTTTTGTGAGTCCACGCGTGCTTAGTATTATACCCCTTGAAGTACCCTGGACGTTGTGGATCTGGCTCGAGAGCGTTTAACTGATGCAGGGTCTGTTGGCCTGTCAATACAGGTGGTGCAGAGTTTTTGACAACTCTACCCCTGATGAAGTTCTTCTTGTCTTTCCTGAACTTATGGCGAGGATCCAGGAACTGTCTATGCATGTCGAAGCAAGAAAACTTGGGACCGGCCTGAAGCCAACGAAACTCAAGAGCTCCCTTGCATGTGGGGCACGGGAACCTTCCATGCACACACCAGCCAACGAATAGCGCATACGCCGGCAAGTCATGCGTCGAGTACATGTACCAGACACGCATTATGAAGTTCCGTTTGCTAAAGGCGTCGTATGTCTTGAACCCATTATCCCAGGCTTCTTGCAATTCGTCCTTAAGCGGCTGCATGTACACATTCATATTTTTGCCCGGATAGTTGGGTCCTGGAATTATCAACGTCAGGAAAATGTTCTTTCTTTGCATAATCTGTCCGGGGGGAGATTGAGTGGAAAGACAAATACGGGCCAACAACTGTATTGGGCTGCCGTCATACCAAACACACTGAACCCATCCGTGCTGATGCCGACTCGAGGATGCCTCGGATCTGCCGCTTTGTCAGCATGTAATTCATCAAACTTTTTCCACGCAACACCATCCGATGTGTGTACCATCATCAGATTCCCATCTGCATCTAGTTCGGTTCTTTTGCCTATTTTGTGCCATGTCATCTGTCTGGCCGTCTCTTCGACCATGAAAAGACGTTGAAGTCTAGGTATGATTGGCATATACCGAAGAACACTAACGGGGATTTTGGTCTGTGTCTTCTCACCCATACCGTTGTCTACCACAATATACCTAGAAGACTTGCAAATGGGACAATAGTTCAAGTCCGCATAGCCAAGCCTAAATAAGGCACATCCTTTCTCACAGGCATGTATCTTCTCATAGGGCATCTTCAGTGCACGGAGGATTTTGTCCAACTGGTACAGGTTTGCAGGCATTACATGGCCTTTGGGTAGAAAGCGTCCAAATACTGTCATAATTGCGTCATAGCATTCTCTGCCCAAGTTGAACTGAGCCTTCAGAGCCATTACTTGTGAGATGGCATCCAACTGACAAAGCTCAGTCTGCTCGTGTAGCGGACGTTTCAAAGACTCCAACATTTCATTGAAGGCCTTTGCTGATTCCTCCATCTCCTCGTCCGAATCCCGAGCATCATCATAGCCTTGCACCATGTTTTCCATCCCGGTACCATGCTCGTAAGTGCGACGACGATCCACCTCAGCTCGGTCACGTTGGGCAGACTCACCATGAAATGTCCACACCGTATAATCGGGCGTAAAACCACTCTTCTGTAGGTGTTTGCCCATTTCAGCCTCTGTCTTCTTTTCCCAATTGCCGCACCCGAAACAGGGGCACCAGGTTTTCTTTTGGCCATTTGCAAATGCGGCTTGCACAAACCCCTTAGTTTTTGTGAACCATTCAGCGCTCCATTTGTTCTGACCAGTGTGACCGGTATACATCCAAGCACGGTCACTCATCTTGACTTTCAGAGCTACTGGACACACAACAATTATATATGTAATTCACCATGTATATATTCATCAGTTGATCTACTTTGTCAATTTTATTACGTCCATGCAACCTACACTCTAATAGGTAATGATAGGTCCTAATCCCACCCGTGTATGTGTAGATTGGGTTCATTTTCCCATGCTATGCTCCGGATCCGACGCAAAATTTCGGCAGCACCTCCCCGCTGTTCTCCTGATACACGTCTCTGCAATAAACAGAGAGGATGTGTACCCGGAGAACAACAGGGGAGGCACTGACGAAATTTATGTGTCGGATCCGGAGCAAAGCATATGGGAAAACGAACCCAATCTACACATACTCGGGCTGTCCATGGATAGCGTTGGACAATTCGAAAGAATCAAGGTTATAAATATGCAAATGCATGCATATTTATAACTATGACGCTTTCGACCGGGAGACACATATTGGTTACGCATACTGATGATTCAAGACACATATATAGCTAGCTATCAAGTTTCATCGGAATAGATCAAATAATTAATGGGGGAGGAGGACTTGTCATTTGTGCTCACCCACGAACGAAGGGGCGGAGCTCGATAAACGCACGGCGAGGTCGTCGAACACCAAACCTCGCAGCGATGAAACAACTGCACATTTAAAACTACACGATCAACACAATTATATATGATGTTTTTCATAACAAAATCGAAAAATATATGACCTATAACTAATAATTCACAAATATATGAGGTCGGGGTCGGGGTGTCGAGGTCGGGGTCTCGGGGTTGGGGTCGGGGTCTCGGGGTCGGGGTGTCGTGTCGGGGTGTCGGGTCGGGGTCTGGGTACCGTATCGGGTCGGGGTCGGGGTGTCGGGGTCGGGGTCGGGGTGTCGGGTCAGGCTTGGGGGGTGGGGGTGTCGGTGTCAGGGTCGGGGTATCGGGGTCGGGGTGTCGGGATCGGGGTTGGAGTCGGGGTGTCCGGGTCAGGGTCTCGGGGTCGGGGTCGGGGTCTCGGGGTCGGGGTCTCGTGTCGGGGTGCTGGGTCGGGGTCAGGGTACCGTGTCGGGTCGGTTTTTTTCCTTTTCTTCCTTTTTTCCTTCTTCTTCTTCTTCTTCTTCTTCTTCTTCTTCTTCTTCTTCTTCTTCTTCTTCTTCTTCTTCTTCTTCTTCTTCTTCTTCTTCTTCTTCTTCTTCTTCTTCTTCTTCTTCTTCTTCTTCTTCTTCTTCTTCTTCTTCTTCTTCTTCTTCTTCTTTCTCCTCCTCCTTCTCCTCCTCCTCCTCCTCCTCCTCCTCCTCTTCTTCTTCTTCTTCTTCTTCTTCTTCTTCTTCTTCTTCTTCTTCTTCTTCTTCTTCTTCTTCCCCCTTCTACTTAACGTAAACCTAAACTAAAAACCTAAACTAATTAAAACTAAACTATTTAAACTAATTAAACCTAAACTAATTAAACTAAATAACCTAAACAAATTAATTCTAAACTGAAAAAACTTAAACTAAAAAAATCTTATCTAAACAGAAAAGAAAAACAAAAAAACAGAAAAAAAAATGGGAGGGGCTCACTGTGGGGGGCGGCGACGGGTTGGGGAGGGGCCGGCGACGGGGCGCCGGGGCAGGGCGGTGGAGGAGGCAGGGCGGCGGGGGCCGGGGCGGCGGGGGGCCGGGGCGGGGCGCTGGAGGAGAAGGAGCGGCGGAGGGCCGGGGCGGCGGGCCAGGGGGTCGGGCGATGGGGGGCCGGGGCGGGGCGGTGGAGGAGGCGGCCTAGGGCGGCGGGGGGCCGAGGCGGCGGGGGGCCGAGGCGGCGGTGGGGCGCGGGGCGGCGGGGGGCCGGGGCGGGGGCGACGGGGCGGTGGGGCGGTGGGGCGACGGGGCGGCGGCGCGCGGCGGGCGGCGGCGGTGGCGGGGTGGGAGGAGAAGGGCGAGGAGGAAGTGAGTAACGGGCGGAGGGGTACCTGCCGTTAGTCAAGTGCCCTCTTTGCCGTCCGCCAGCCTTTGTCGTCAGCCTTTTTGCCTCTTTGCCGTCTGCTAGCGAACGGCAAAGAGGTGGGCCGTTAAGATTTTTTCAAATGAGCGGGGGGTGGGGGCCACCACACTCTTTGCCGTCTGCTAGCGGACGGCAAAGAATCTTTGCCGTCCGCTGGCAGACGGCAAAGAGCTGGCAGATGGCAAAGAGCTTCTTTGCCGTCAGCCTTTTCTTTGCCGTCTGCTTATGTGTAGCTGATGGCAAAGAGCTTCTTTGTCGTCAGCTAGCAGACGGCAAAGAGCTGGCAGATGGCAAATTAGCTGATTCCAGTAGTGTATGAGTTATATTGCTCAATATAAATTGTGGAAATGATATGGCACAGTAAGCATCTTGTGAGAACAATTATGAATCTTGTCTTTGACAGTACCAAAGTGAAATGATTTGTTCTTTATCATACTAACCTATCTCATGAAGTTCCGTTAAGTTTTGTGTGATTGAAGTTTTCAAGTTTTGGTTGAGATGTCGATATGAGGAGAATAAGGAGTGACAAGACCCTATGCTTGGGGATTCCCAAGGCACCCCAAGGTGATATTCAAGGAATATCCAAGTTTCTAAGCTTGGGATGCCCCGGAAGGCATCCCCTCTTTCGCCTCCAACATTATCGGTAACCTCACTTGGAGCTATATTTTCATTCCTCACATGATATGTGTTTTGCTTGGAGTGTTAATTTATTTTGTTAGGATTTTTTTATGTTATTTAGAATAATGTTTTCCATTTTTTATTTCGATAAAGGTGGCATTGATAGCCTTTACTATGCTTATTTTACAAGTCTACATGTTGCTGTTTGAAAGCAGAAAGTTTACCGATGTTGCAAAAATTCCCTAGAAAAGTCAGAATGTGATAAAATGTTGAAACTTTTTGCCAAATATGGTCTGATAAATTTTATACAGTGTGGTAGATTTTCATAACTTTTGGAGTTAGGGAATTATAGATACTCTTGCATTCTTTACAGACTGTACTGTTTTGGCAGATTGTTGTTATGTTTGCATTGTTTGCATATGTTTGCTTGTGTAATGATTCAATTTGAGGATATGAGTATTAAATATCCAGAGGCATTTAGTATGCAATGTTGAATAATAATTTTAGTGATTTGCTTCAGTAGAGAATGATAAAGTTTTTGGATTGGTTTATACTAACTTATCTCATGAGTTCTTGTTGAGTTTTGTGTGGATGAAGTTTGTAATATTTAGGAAAACCGTGATACGAGAAGAATTAAGAAGACACAAAAGCTCAAGCTTGGGGATGCCCAAGGCATCCCACCTTTCTTCATCGATAATTATCGGCTAATATCGGTTGGGCCTAAGTTTTTGCATCTTCACATGATGTGTGCTATCCTTGGAATGTCATTTTATTTTGTTTTGCTTGCTGTTTTAATAAAGTACTTAGATCTGAATTTTTTAAATAAAATAGTCCTCAAATAGTTGCTAGGGAGGCTAGGTAAGCGGCACTCACATCCCGTCAACGAAGCTCTTTTCTATGGAATTGCTCTACTGCTTCACTTATATCTTTTTGAGCACGGTGTGCTTTAGTATTTTTGAAGAAATACTCTCTTGCTTCACTTAAATTAATTTTAGAGAAAGAAATATTATGCCCATGATCTTCACTCAAATTTTTTTGAGCTTATCAAAAGCAACACATGAAAATTAGTCCCAAGGTGATAGATATCCAAGAAGGATATAATAAAAACTTTCATGAAGATCATTGGACAAAATAAACTAGATTCCTCATAATAGTTTTGAGATATGATGATGCGATTTGTGAGTCATGTTGATGAGTAATTATGCTTTAGTAAGAATATTGGTGTTAAGGTTTGTGATTCCCTATGCAAGAACGAAAGTAAATAGTTATGCAATGAAATTACATCCTACTTGTGGTGCATTATTCGGTGTTAATTATGCTCAGTGTTCGCTTATGAGATTATTCGTTTCTTGGTTGGTCGCTTCTCAATCTTTGGCTAGCCTTCATTTTGCACTAAGTATGATCACTATTTGTGCATCCAAAATCCTTTAAAACCAGTTTTGCCACATGAGTCCACTATACCTACCTATATGCGATATTCTTTTGCCACTCTAAGCAAATTTGTATGTGCCATCTCTAATTTTCAAAATAAATTTCTCTTTTGTGTGCTCATATCGCTCGCGAGGCAGTGAGGGGTGGCCAGCATTTTCCATGCTAGATGTGTTAGTGTTTATTCACTTGTCATTGCAGGTGAGTAAGGCAAAGGTATTAGGGATGCCCAGTCCCGAAATGAAAAATAAATTTACTTTATGTTGTCAAATAATAAATTCGTTGGAAAGTGTTGGTATGGAGGTCACCCGTGCATATGGTTAGCCATGGAAAGTGAAAGTATGGTGGAAAAAGAAATGAACTTTATTTTCTGTTTGGGAACCACCTATGATATATATAGCATGGAAAGTGTTGGGAGGTCTAAGTCATTTTCGTTGGTGGGAAAACTATGCCTCTCAAAATGTTCTTATCTCTCAAATCCGTACTTCCCTCTGCGAAGGGCCTTTTTTTACTTTATGCAATTTTTATTTTGAGTCTCCATCTTCTCTTATAAAGCACCAATTAGGAGGCACTATGATCATACTTGAGCATTGGGTGTAGCTAATATGCGAGTGTGTTTCATGAATGGATCAATGATTGAGCATGATGGGCTAGGGATAACTTATTTTAGCTATGATATTTTGGAAGACATGGTTGCTTGTTGATATGCTTGAGTATTTAAGTCTCATGTCAAAACTAGACTATTGCTTTGAACAATATAAATGTCCAAATGTCCATGCTACAAAGAAAAGAATATGATATGACATGTTAGGCAGCATTGCACATCAAAAATTCTGTTTATATCATTTACCTACTCGAGGACGAGCAGGAATTAAGCTTGGGGATGCTGATACGTCTCCAACGTATCTATAATTTTTGATTGTTCCTTGCTGTTATATTATCATTCTTGGATGTTTTATCATCATTCTATAGTCATTTTATATCATTTTTTGGGACTAACCTATTGACATTGTGCCAAGTGCCAGTTGCTATTTTTTGGGACTAACCTACTGACATAGTCTAAACACCGCGAAACTTTTTGTGGATTTTTGATGGACCAGAAGAGCACCAATGGGCTAGAGTAGCATCTAGGGGGTGCCCCAAGGGGGGCACAACCCACTAGGGTGCGCCCCGGGGCCCAGGCGCGCCCAGGTGGGTTGGGCCCACCTCGGTGGCCTCCTGCACCCCCTCTTTACCCTATAATTTCCCAAATATTCCAAAAACCCACGGGGTTAACCTAGATCAGATGTTCCACCGCCGCAAAGCTCTGTAGCCACTGAAAACCAATCTAGACCCCGTTCCAGCACCCTGTCGGAGGGGGGAATCATCTCCGGTGGCCATCTTCATCATCCCGGCGGCCACCACGATGAGGAGGGGGTAGTCCACCCTCGGGGCTGAGGGTTTGTACCAGTAGCTATGTGTTTAATCTCTCTCTCTCTCTCGTGTTCTTGAGATTTCACGATCTTGATGTATCCTGGGCTTTGTTAATATAGTCGGATCATATGGTGTTTTCCCCTCTATATCTTGTTGTGATGAATTCAGTTTTTCCCTTTGAGATTTCGTTGTTATCGGATTGAATGCTTTTATGGATTTGAGAGCACTTGATATATGTCTTACAATTGAATACTCGTGGTGACAATGGGGTATCATATTGATTCACTTGATATATGTTTTGGCACTCAACTCGTGGATTCCTGATGTGACATTGGGGTAATCTATGCATAGGGGTTGATGCATGTATGCACGTTCTTATCTTTGTTTTCTCTGGTACAAATCTTGGGCCACTCTTTTAAGTTCTTTGTGTTGGATTGAGTATTATGGATATGAATTTGCTTTGGTGTTATTTTAGTACGAACTCTAGGATAGATCGAATGGAAAGAATAGCTTTGTGTTATTTTATTACGAACTCTTGAATAGATCGAATGGAAAGAATAGCTTTGAGGTGGTTTTGTACCCTACAAAAAATTTATTCTTATGTTCTCCACTAGAAAGGAAATTCGGAGTGATTCTTCATCGCACTTTGAGGGATGGTTATATGATCCAATTATATTAGCATTGTTGAGAGGTTGCACTAGTGAAAGTACATACCCTAGGCCTCATTTCAAGCATTGCAATACCATTTTTGTGCCCGTTTACTATTTGCCACCTTGCTGTTTTTAGTTATTGAGATTATAAAAATATATTTCTACCATCAATATTATACTTTTATCACCATCTCTTCGCCGAACTAGTGCACATATACAATTTGCCATTGTATTGGGTGTGTTGGAGACACAAGAGATTTCTTGTATTTGGTTGCAGGGTCGTTTGAGAGAGACCATCTTCATCCTACGCCTCCCACGGATCGATAAACCTTAGGCCATCCACTGAAGGGAAAATTGCTACTGTCCTACAAAACTCTGCGCTTGGTGGCCCAACACGTGTCTACAATCCAAAGTTGCGTAGTAGACATCACACATTTCCTTCAGTAACATTGAATTATGTTCTATAAAGACTTATTGCAAATAGTCACCTAATACACCCCATGATATGGCATTGTTATTATTTTTAGCAAACCTGCACTGATATTTTCTTAGCTAGTTAACATTACAGTTTCCTTTATTGGAGCCTTGGAGTAGTGTATGCACATTGTACACTTGCACAATCTGCCAACAATATCAGCCTTCAAATTGCATTCCTTGTCCTCAGGGAACGCAAGGTTTCGGGGGCAATCTTCCTGACAACTACCAATCAAATACCCACCAGGCTTCTTCAGGTATCTGAACGTACATCTTCGTTTTGTATCCGCATCTGCAAAATATTACCAACAAGAAGAAATCCAAATCATGAAAAGAACAATTTTGTTGATTGGGTTGATGCAACATTCTTGGAGGAACTGATTAAACGTACTTGATGCTAACACGAGAAAGGCGAGTGTTAGGAGTAGCGTCAAAGCTGCAATCTTCATCCTATCTTGTATGTGGAGTTGGTACGAAAGTGACTGCTTGTGAGCCTTGAGGACGAGAAAATGAGATGGCAACCCTTTTTTATAGTAGGTTTGATATTAATGCTCATTATTGTAATACAAAAATAGCATGGAAACAAAGATTGGATAAGTTCTGTCGTACCAAAAGCAATTAAGTGGACTTCAGGATAAGATATGGACAGACGCCTTTTAGCAGAGCAAGGAAACGGAATTAAGAGATTGCACCGCTGAGCACACGGTTTCACATGAAAAAGATAGATAAAAGAAGAGCATCTATCTATACAGTTACTAAGCTCCCTTGAAATAAGCTCTCCTAGTGAATCCAGGGTGTGAAAAGTGCATGGGCCCTGGGTGACAGTGGGTGAGACGTGTTGATGGGCAGCTCGGTCCCTTGCGTGTCCAGTTTTCTTGTGTACATGCGCAGTTCGTTAGCTGGTCCCTTGCATGTCGGTTCGTCTAGCCAAGAAAGAAAAAGACCGTTACCACACCCAGCCAATAAAAGACTCTCGACGAGAAAAACAGATTAAACAGAGAAAATGTTAGGAATAAATTAGGATGTGTCTATTATATTAATAACTAAAATGTATTAATTAACGAATCATCATTCATGTGACCAATCCTAAGTAGTGATGTACCTTTTCTTTTAACATTTATAACTGCCATCTCTTGGAGGCAGCTTCTCCCGATGTATAGATACCTTTTCTATCAATGGAATTTGAGAGGGTTGTTCGCTCCCCCCCCCTCTCTCTTACATTTTTCAGATATATATTATTTTACTTTTGTTTAAATTTTCTTTTTCTTTTCTTTTTTGCTGCTATTCACGAATATTTCTTTTCAAAACAAGTGTGAACATTTTTAAAACATCTTTTTAAATTTCATGAAAATTTCTCAAAAACATGAATGTTTTTTATTAGATAAATGAATACTTATTAGATTAGATAGATGCATACTTTTAAGATTGTATTGACTTTTGAAATGTGTTCACACATTGTAAGTAATACACGAACACGGTTTGTAACTTTTTATAGAGATCAACACGGTTTGCAACTATACGAGCATGATTCCGGGGCAACTACTATAGAATCTAAGCTTGCTATGAAAAATAGAAAAAGGAATCTGGACCATCGGATGCAGCATGATTGGTACAGATTGAGGTAGAGGGTTCTCAATGCACATTTCAACAAATCCCCTACTATTAGATACATATACAGGATGACTATCGCAATAACCACCCTCAGATATCAATAATTATGCCGTCATAAATAAGACATTGTACAAATCTGTACAAGTATCCGTCTCTTATTGGTTTACAAAAAAAATTGCACATAAGTACGGCATGGAACTTCATGCAGATTTGATTTAATTAGTAGCTTCTGCTACATCAGTAAATATGCTAGAAATCCTGACATGGTGACTATAAAGTTTGTGAACATCATCCCAAATATTATAGTACATGACAAATTTAATCCACCCACTTCAAGCATAACTAAGCATACATTTCACACCTGACGATCCCATATAAGACACAAACAGAAGAGACACATACATATCAAATGTTACATAGCATGAGAGGATTACTTTTGTTACAACACGGGCAAGACTAAGTATGAAGGACTAAAATAATCACAACCCAACAAGCACGGCCATTAAAAGCTGCATTACTATCTTGGTGGTACACCACATAAAAGCTACAGCCTTTGCATCTTGTGCTTCATGCTCACTGAGTGCTTCTTGCTCATTGGGCTTCTTGTGCTGCTAATCCCAGTTTGTATCTGCTAATGAACTGCATTGCTATCTTGATGGTACAGAACACGAACACAGCACGATGAATTAGAGGGAGGAAATGAACTAATCTCAGTATATCTGCTAAAAAAAGCAATACGCCTAAAGCCTTCATGGCGACATTATCGATTAGAGAATAAACTTACATCGTCTGATAGTATGGCATGAATGAAATCAGAAATTAGGGCACCTTCCGCATTAGAAACAAGGGCACGAGCCACTCTATTACTTTCCCTAGGAGAAAGAACAAACGAAATAGAAGTAAAGCTACAAGATATATGCGCCTTTTCTTTTTAATTGCACTGCAGTACAGAGAAAATCTATCTCGGCATCCAGCACTTTCATTATTTAAATTGGTTAAAAACTGATGGTATGACTTGCATTTATCACCTAAAGAAATTGCAATCACATATGCTTACTAGCACTACAACAAAACAGGTCTGTAGGCACGCTTTTTCTAAGACGTTTTTATATTCGTCCCTATAATAGGAAACATATAGAGCGTAGACACGCTTCTTGAGACGATAAATATAACGTCACAAATCTTATTTTTGAGGTATATCCCATTTATTAGTTTTTACATGTGTAAATAGGCAGAGACGTTTTTGAGACGTTTTATAGGATAAAAAAAGAGTTTAACAAATAAATAATAAAACCATGTAAAGTATGTGCAGAAATTGGAAATTACCTGGCCCGTTTGTGCAGAAGGAGCCCACGAACCGAACTCCAGCTCCTTGACTCCTTATCCGCCGCCACGTCCTGAGCTGCCCATCTATGGCGCCGCCGGGCTGGTTCGTCATCCACCCCTGCGCCTCCTAGTCCCCCCCGTGTCAATCTCTACCAGCTCCAGCCTCATACTACTGGTCCTGCCAGTGCGCCGCCGCCCGCCGCCGGTGAATGCCTTCCGCAAGGACTGCCACCGGCCCCTCTGCTGCGGCGCTCCTCGGCCGTCCCGGGCCCTCTGCCTAGTCGCCAGGGACGTGGTGCTCCTCGCCTGCTCCAGCCAGCCCCCCGCGCCGGCTCTGGCAGTCTGCTCCGATCTCTCCCGGTGGTGCTCGCCTGCTTAGCCGGATTCTGCCACCCAGGACTTCCCGTGAACAAATAGCAAGCTAGCTGGGACACAGGTAATTTCCTAAGAAAGCTCTGCCTGCCCCCTTTTGTTTTGCTGATCAGTGTATGATGAAAATTAAATTGAATTTGGACTGAAAAACTCTGTACTAGCGTATATGCAAGGGACTGTGTATATGTATAATGTATTGTTGATTTGAAAGGGAACACATTTAATATCAATTTCATTTGATCTTGTAGAAATAGAAGGGGAAGATATATTTCATTGGTGCCCTCAACGGAAGTGGGTACACCCGGTGTTTCAGTTGGTCTGAATCAACTCCAGAAATTCGAACAACCATAGATTGGACCACCGCCTTTGATTTCAAATAACCCGCCTTCAGTCTCAATCGAGAAAGTAACTCTCTTGTATCCCATACTGTTTTTTGAAGTTTTTAGCATCTTTTTATCAATTTTGTTGTATGATTAAGAATTTTGTGATCATTGGCCTTTTTTTTACCTTCTGTTGTACCTTGATTTTTGTATATGGTGCTTACCTGAGATGCTCACAAGATCCTCAATAACATGATGATATAAAGCAGGGAAATTAACAAAGTTGTTTTTTAAAGCACCCTATTATATGGTTTTTATGCTCAGTTTGGATACTTAGATAGTCCAACAATCTTAGTAGTTTTGCAGAAGGAAAGAAGTCCCTACAACGATTAGAAAGAGTAAATATTTCTAGATAATTGAAGGCCCTGCAGATATAATATCAATCATGTTTCCTGTTTTATATTTTTGTTTGTTCATGTAGTGTGTGTTTCCTTTCGATGTAGCCAGAGTTGGGATTTGGGGGAGAAAGATGGCAGCATATGTGCAATTGTATTGAACTGAGTGGCGTGATTGCGTACTAGTTAAACCTACAATGGCACATTTCTTTTGATGTTTTTCAATTCAAGGTTGATGAAATATTTTAGGATCCAATCATTGAATTAAAATATCTATGTATTCCATGCTTTTCTTGCAAAAAGATTTAAATCAGCTTTCATCTCTTAAATAACACATGTAAACTTATACACTGACATATGTTTTTTTTGTTTCATTACTTCGGCATATCAAAGGGCGATGGATCGAGGTTGGATGAGTCAACCAAGAGCTAGTGCTGCTTACAAAGATGGTGTCGAGCAATTTCTGTCTTTTGCATTCCATGATGTTCCGGCTGGTGATAGAATTCTCTGTCCTTGTGTAAATTGCCGAAATAAAGCTATGGAGAGTTATGATGGAGTGAAAACTCACTTGAGATGTGATGGTATTATTCAAGGTTACACTAAGTGGGTTTGCCATGGAGAGGATTACAGTGAACCATCATTTGCATTTGCTCATGTATCAGATAACAGTGGCAATCTTTCTATTCCTGGCATCCCAAGGAATGTTGTTGGAGAAGGCAACCATGGAAGGTTGGATGACATGCCAGGACTATTAAGTGTTGTCTTTGCTATGGCTAACAGTTGTGAATCTTTATCAAGCACATCTGATGGCGAATTAGATGGCGTTGAATTTGACAATGTGGTACCTAATTCAGTTGAGGATGAGAATGCAGATCCTCAAACAAGGAAGAAACCTGATATATATGCAAGCTTCTTGGAGGATGCAAACACGGAGTTATACCCTGGATGTAAAGCATTTTCTAAGTTGTCATTTCTCATCACCTTGTATCACATGAAATGCTTACATGGATGGTCACAAGAATCATTTACAACGCTACTTGGTGTTTTGTCTGATGCACTTCCACAGGCACAACTACCAAAGAAGTACTATGAGGTACAAAAAATCATCCGTGGCTTAGGCCTTGACTATGAGAAAATCCATGCATGCCCCAATGATTGCATGCTTTTCCGAGGTGAACGAGCTGATCAAGAGTCTTGCCATGTGTGTGGCAGCTCGCGTTGGGTTACAAATGAGAAGAAAGACTCCCAAGCTGAATCTGTATCTAAGCAGAAGAAGAAACCAGCCAAGGTGTTGCGTTACTTTCCTTTGATACCGAGGATTCAAAGGCTCTTTGCAACAACAAAAACATCAGATGACATGCGTTGGCACGATGAGGGTCGTACCAAAGATGGAAAGATACGGCATCCAGCTGATGGCGAGTGTTGGAAAGATCTTGATGCTAGATACCCCAGTTTTGCTGCAGATCCTCGTAATCCGCGCCTTGGCATTTCGAGTGATGGATTTAACCCTTTTCGGAGTATGAGTTCAAAACATAGTACTTGGCCAGTGATGCTTATCCCGTACAACCTACCGCCTTGGATTTGCATGAAAGAAACATCTCTAATTTTATCGATGATCATTCCTGGACCAGCTTCCCCTAGGAATGACATTGATATATATTTGCAGCCACTGATTGATGAGCTCTTACAGTTATGGGATGGTGTAGACACATTTGACGCTTCCTTGCAGGAGATATTTCCACTCAAGGTTGCACTGTTATGGACTTTAAATGATTTTCCAGCATTAGCTTACCTGTACGGTTGGAGCACAAGTGGTAAATATGCGTGTCCATCATGTGGTCCTTCTACAAGATCATTTCACCTGAATAAGAGTATGAAACTTTGTTATATGGGTCACCGTCGCTGGTTACCACAGGGTCATGTATATCGAAACCGAAGAAGGCAGGAATTTGATGGCACTAAAGAGACAGAATTGGCACCGACAACTATGAGTGGTAGTTCAACTTTGAAAATGTTGCAAGGCAGAGTGTTTGTGTTAGGCAAAAAAGGCAATGTAGCAAAGAAAGCAAAGGGCGGAAAGAAGGTCAAAAACAGTGAAAAAGAAATTGAAAAGAATCAAGAACCGAAGCATAAAAGGAAGGCAGGCAACAAGTCAATTAAGAACCAAGGTAAGCCTGAGAAGAAGCCTGAGGATTGGTTCAAAAAAATCAATATTTTTCAACTTGCCATATTGGGAACTTAACAAGTTAAGGCACAATCTCGATGTAATGCACATAGAAAAGAATGTGTTTGATAATTTAATTGGAACGTTGTTGGATATTGATTCTAAAACAAAGGATGGCCTTAATGCACGTCTTGATTTGGCAGAAATTGGTGAAAATGGAATTCGACATAATCTTCATCCTGCTGTAGATGATAATGGAAAAATAGTATTGCCTGATGCACCATTTACTATGTCTAGAAAACAGCAAGAAATAATTTATTCAGTGATGCACAATATTAGGACCTCCGATGGATATGCATCAAATTTTTCTAGGCATGTCAACATGAAAGATTGTACAATCTCAGGTCTCAAAAGTCATGATTGTCATGTTATTCTGGAAGATATTCTTCCTCTAGCACTTCGATCCTGTTACCCACACAAAGAGGTCATGGAAATAGTTATCGGGCTGTCTAATTTCTTCAAGAAACTATGCTCGAAAGTGTTAGATGTCTCTGAGCTTGACGAACTTCAAGAGAGTATTGTGATGACACTTTGCAATATGGAGAGAATTTTTCTTCCATCATTCTTTACTATCATGGTGCATCTAATTGTGCACTTGGTTGAAGAAGTTAAACTTGGTGGTCCAGTGCACTATCGGTGGATGTACCCCCTAGAGAGGTATGGCACTTTAACATTGATTTTATTTAATCTTCAATTGTTTTGAGAAGTAACATCCTGCTTAATTAAATTTAGATCGTTTGTTCGGCTAAAAGCACTTGTGCGCAATAGAGCATTTCCTGAAGGTTCAATTGCTGAAGTGTATCTTGCCCAAGAATGCTTGACCTTTTGTTCAAGATTTCTAGAAGGAACTACACGTTTTACAAGACCATGAAGAAACCCCGATCCTTTAGACAAGAAAAAAGATTTGTACATGTTCCATAGTGCTGGTGAGCCAATTGGAAAGGTTGTCCCAGTTGGGCAGTTTAATAGCCGACTTCTTATTCAAGCGCATCGATATGTCTTGCGACATTGTGATGAGCTTGCAGATTTCCGCAAGTATGTATCACTTCTATCTTTAATTAATTTGTTTAGAGTTTGCCAAGAAGTTCATATAATTTAATTGTTACAGTGAATTTGTGGCCGAAGAGAATAGCAAACGATGTGACTCAGCTAATTTGACAGAAGCTGATACCACTAAGTTAATTAATGAACAGTTTGCTGACTGGTTGGAACAAAAGGTACATTTTACCGTATTCATGTACTCTGAATTATATAGGCACCTGAATTTAACTAATTGAACATACAGGTTTTACAAAGCGATGGATCAACTATTACAGAAAAGGTAAGAGCTTTGGCTGCAAAACCCAACAGATACGGGGTGCGCTACAGTGGCTATGTCATCAACGGCTTCAGGTTCCACACGATGAGTCATGAGTCAGGGCATGTCACGCAAAATAGTGGTGTAGTGAACATTGCAGAAAATGGTGTTAGATATTATGGCAGATTAAGTGACATCTTTGAATTGTCATACAATGATTACAAGGTGGTGTTCTTTAATTGTGATTGGTACGATGTCTACCACAAAGTTGGCATTCAAACGGATGAGTTTGGGTTCACTCTTGTGAACAAGTCTCGGAAAATACACACAGGAGATGAGCTAGATGATGATCCTTTTGTATTTTCCTCCCAAGTGCAGCAGGTTTTCTACGTTCAAGACCCAAAAGCTGAACTATGGAATATAGTAGTGGAAGTCAGGCCTCGTGATCTTTTTGACATGGGTGTTGAGGAATCATCGGATGAAACAGATTAGAGCATTGTGCTTTTGGTTCAGGCTGAATTATGGTGGAAGCTCTTTGTTGGTGTGGTTCTTTGCATTCAACTACAATTTTAGTTATGGTTTTGGTAGCGGTTTACAAGCACAAAGTCAGAATGCTTTATTATAGTTTGTGGTTGTATTTTTTTTCGTACTAATTCAGGGCACAGCCCAAGTGTACTTGGTTGCGAGTTCCAAGTTGATTCTGTAGAATTTCTGTTCTGGAAATTAAGTATCACATTTGGTTTATTGATTATTCCCACATGTTGCAGTTATCTCGTATTGTTATATTACATGGCTGAGAAATGTTGAATATACAATTGTGAATTCTTCTTTTTAAGATCATGCCTTAGACACTCGTCTTTTTCAATGTCAGAAACTTGGTTTTATCAGACTGATGTTCTTTTGTCTGGCCATTGTAAAATGTGTTGCCACAATGTCACAAGTGCATTTTTCTAAGACTGTTGACTATCAGAACTTGGAAGTGACAAACTGGCAATGCAGTTAGACAGGAACATTCTGTGATATCCATGGACCGAGTCATTTTGTCCGGATTGTAAATTTCTTTTACCTTGCTAGGATCCAAATGGTGGGTCCAACATTACCAAATTTGGCAGCATTTTGCTACCATTTCAGTACCAACTGCTAAATTTAGAACCGAAAATAAAGTGTCCAGAGTTTGGTGAAATTTTGACACAAGGACAACCATACGATGGCTACTATTCTGTCAAATTTTCATCAAATTTAGTGTCACCGTTTGAGAAAATCATCCATTCTTCATTTTCAGCCAAAATTTGGCCTAAAACTTGAACCGAAAACAAAGTGTCCAGAAAATAATGAAATTTTTACACAACGACAACCATATGATTATTATTGTGGGAAATTTTCAATGGTTTTGGCTGAACAGAATAAAAAAATAAAATTGAAATACCAATTCATCGCCTATTGGAAAAAAATTGAACCCAAATAAGTATTCATATGGATTATGAAATTTTAACACAAGGACAACCATGCTCCGCCTCCTGCTGCGGCGCCTGGCGGCTGTCTCAGCGGTCGTAACAGAGCGGTCGAGCGCCCACGCGGCAGCGAGGTTCATTGGGGACCCATTCCGGCGGCACGTCGCTCTTGACGAACGCAAAGCGGGGAGCGGCATTGCGCCAGCCATACCGCTCATGTTGCCTCACCGCGCGCTCCTCCTCAAATACGATGGCCCTCGAGCCCGACACACCGTCGTAACCACCTCCTCCGAGGTAGTGGAGGATGCACCACACTCCTTCATGATCACGGGTGGAATATCCTCCTTTATGGGGCGGCGACTGCAGCGTGGCGGTGATGATGGTCTGTCAATGCGGGCTCATCCTTCATGTGGCAGAGGCATTGGGTGGGATGTTGACTCCCGTTTTCACGCGGACGCACGCGTCGGGGACGGTGGCTCCTCCTTCACGCGAGGCCTCCACGAGAAGATGGGGCCGCTGCTACGACTACTGGTCCTCGTCGTGGAGAACGAGAACTTTACATCGCCGCTGGGCTTGGGGATGGTGACAGGGAGGAGGAGGGGATGGTGATCGGGGAGGGGGGGTGCGGCTCTATGTATCGCTTGCGCACGACTTAAATAGCCACGACCAGGCCAGGCGAAGTTAAAGTCAGCCTACTACAATGCGGCGCAACGGCTGGAGTTGGTTTTCAGTGCCCGATGTCCGCATTGAAGCGGCTAAGCCTTTGTGGTCATGTCCGTCAGTGCCGCCCTCCCGTTCGGTCAAATCATGGGCATCAATGCGAGCCGATGCATGCTCTAGGCCGACGTGGCAGCGGTCTGGACGCCGCAACTCCCCCCCTCCCCCCACTTTGTTTTTGGGAAGAAGTGTGTCCGGACCACCGAGCGGACCGATACAACATCGTGTTGGACGCCAAAAAACGTCCGGACCGCGTAGTCTAGACGTATGGGGACGGTTTGAGGGTCGGCATTGAAGATGCCTTTAGACGCAAAAATCCATTATACATTATAATACAATGGAATTCTAATTTTTCTAGGAGAAAACATTTCACAATGTATGTGCTAATAACAATAAAAATAGAACACGTGACCTGGCCCATTTTTTGGTTGTTTGTGTACAACAGAAATAAATAGGCTTTTTTCCAAATGATACAGAGTTAGTTTCCCTTATTTCATTTGGAGGAAATAATTTTCCCCTCAATTGTTTTTGGAGGAAATCATTTTGGCATTTGGGGCAACTATTTTCTATTTGCCGCCAGGAAATAGCGCGCCAGCGCTCTTATTATTGGAAAAAAAATATCCCCTTCAATCACTCCACCACGCCACCCTCTCTCCACTTCTCCTCACCCACGCCGCCATCTCTCCACTTCTCCTCTTCTTCCACCTCCTAATCCACCCCAATCCATCTAATGGGATCCTTCCAACCCGTTGCCCACTGATGTGCATCGGCTGAATCAGATAAACAAAGATCAATTGGCTTGGTGGGCAGTCTCACGGAGACTCAGTGGGCGGGCGGGCGGGCGATTGGAGGCCGTGGAGGTTGGGGGACAGAGACCGGCCGGCATGTGCGTTGGGGCCAACGGCGGCGATTGGGCGGGAAGGTCGGAGGAAGTCTTCTGCAACGAGCAATTTCGTCTTCAACTTACAGGCGGATTAAGCAGAGCAAGCACGTTGATACAGCCATCCTGTCTTAGGGTAGCTGCGCCCCAGGTTCGTATTCGTCCTACAATTGTGCTGTAGTCTCTCAAGTCTTGGTACAGAAATTACTGAAATTCTTAGATCTCAAACTCAAGGTATAGTTTGATTTCTTGTGGCTTAATCAGTGTAAAGGTTTGCTGTCCTATTTTTGAGAGTAACACCACTTTATTCAGATAGCAACACCAGTACACAGAGTATCCTTAATAAGTTCAGGGATTACACCACTATAGATCTGACTAGGAGGCTCACAGCTACGAGAAAGTTTGTGTGCTGGTACATTCAACAAAGGTTTTACATGAATAAAAGAGCAAGATTGAAAACCTTCTGCTAGCGATTTAATGCCAGCAATCACCGTACCTCCTGTAGATCGATCCCTGGAGGCAGCACCAAGTCTCTAGACCAAAGAGAGACAGTCATGGGCTAGGATTATTTTTGAGAAATCCTCATCACGGGCAAGCCAGTGCCTCAGCAAGTCCTGGCGTCATGATCCCTTGAGACTGCTTGTTACAGACCAAGAAGCATTCTCCGTGGTGGTTCCATAACACGACGCCGATCCCCATCCTTCGAGAGCTCGAGAACAGTGCAACATCCATGTTAATAACGACCGATCCTGAGTCCATAGAGCAACTAACAGAGAAAACTCATACCTAGAGGGCGAACCAGTTTTAGGAAAATGCTGAAAGGGAGGTTTGCTGTCCGGTTGTGCAAACTGCAGGAGCTCTGCTCCATGGTAGGAGCAGAGTAACTAGTAATCCATCACAGGTTGCATGCAAAAGTAGTATTCTGTACCACTTCTAATCAATTATATTAGCAAAACTTGAAAATGGGACATGAGTATGTCATTGTTGGATTCATAAGCTGTGAGAAGAAGTCAATCAAACATATGAAACTAGTTTCGTATGTGCTACTTGATGACCAGTCATTTCGATCATGTGAATTGCTATAGAATGAGGCATTTTCTCTGTACATGCCATGCTGCACTGAACTTTTGGTTGATCTGTAGCTTATGTTACTTTGGCAGATTAATAATGGCAAGGATACCAAGACGACTACGGGACTTGGACCTTACAATGCATGATCCAGAACATGTGCAGCTTGGTGAAGAAAATCTGCAAGGTCCTCCAGAGATTGATAATATATTACCAGGAAGATCTCATGAATCTACTAGCCAAATCAAGATAATTTGTAAGTCTCAATGACTAAACTTCTTCAGAATGAGGTTTTTAATATGACTGGTTTCACATGTGTTGGGATATTCATGCTTGCAGGGCCAAATGGAGAGACACGACAGATTGTAGGGGAATTTCGGCTGAAGAATTTATCCCAGGTAGATGGAGGAAAGATAATTGTGGAGACTAATGAAAAAGGTGTTCCGAATGAAAGGTCTGGTTCCATTCTTAGCAGCTATCTTAGTGACCTTGCAGATAACTCCACATTTGCACCACTGAACATTCCAAGATGGGACAATGAACTATTTGTCCAGAGAAAGAACAACATGATCAAGGATGTAGAGGTAATTTCTAAGAAACGTCATCACATGCATTTTTTTAACGTATCATCACATACATCTTTATTATCGTTTCACATGTAAACAATTAAATTTACTTTGTTGAAGGAGAAATTTGTATATCCATCTGAGACAAAGCAACTTACATGAGACTGGGTCCTAATGAATGTTTGCAAAAGATGGAGAGCCTACAAATCTCGCTTTAAGAAAAAATATTTCGAACGCAAAGAGAAGTCGCTCCAGGAAATTATTAGTAATGTTCCAATAGGTGTTAATGTGCATCAATGGGAGACTCTAGTTGGAATGTGGTGTCAGGATTCACACATGGTTATTATCTCATCCTCTCATGATCAAACTAGACTCCAAGATTAGTTCGCTAACATTATGTGGCTGCATCTAATTTGTTTGCAGAAGTTATGCGAGAAAAACACAAAGTGTGCAAAGCAACAAAAGAATCCACACACAACCGGGAGAAAAAGCCATGCCAGGCTACAAAAAGAGATGGTGACAACTATCCTTTTTATAAATTTTATTATATGATGAATCAATCTTCTTAAAAAATAACTATTACTGGACCTAACGTACTTTGATGGATAGGAAATCAAAAGGAAAGCACCGATCCACAAGATTGACCTTTGGGATGAAGCTCATAAGAAAAAAGATGGCAATTACACAAGCGACAATGTGAAGACAATAATGGTACATTCTACGTATTATGCCTACAGTCCAACATACAATCTATTCCATATAATAATAATAAATTAATAATTAGTCCTATTCAATAGGATGCAGCTAATGAGGAGTTAAAAAAAAGGAAAACGGATCACAATGGTAGCCTTTCCACTGACGATTACAGTGAAGCCTTTAAAGGTGCACTTGCTGAAAAGGCAAAACTTCCTGGTTACTATGATGAAAAGTATTGGAGCGGAGTAAATGTTTCTCAGGGAATAACTTTTGTTGGGAAGTCTGATCAAGACAATCTTCAGTTTGAAGTACGCATGGTCAAAGATAATGTAGAAGATGTCAAAGATGATGTAAAGGATGTCAAAGATGATGTAAAGGACGTCAAGGGTGATGTAAAGGACGTCAAAGGTGATGTAGGGGACGTTAGAGGTCAGATAGCTATGATTGATGCATTCCTTGCCAAAAAGTTTCCTCGAGAGAGTTTGAGAAATGAAGTGGATTCTCCAACAGAAAATTATGAAGTTAGCATACGAAACCTAGTTATAAATGTGCAAAGATGAAATTAATGAATACTGATGTGCTATTACTATAATTTTATTGCAGGTCACTCTACCTCAGAGAGATAACCATCTCCAATGTGAATCTTATAATGTCCTTAAACAATCAAATCATGATGTGCAGGAGCCACAAACTACCATGCAGGTAATGTAATGGGCTTTTCATGTATTATTTAATGCAGGTCCATTCTAATGTCTTACAACTATTGCTTTAATAGGAACCGAAACAAACCAAATCAAAAGAGGGTTGTGGCAGTGCACCTTTACCACATGGACATGTGATCACTAAGGTGTGTCAACTAACCTGTACTCAGTTACTAATTATCTCCTTCCAGTAATTTTGGTATTGGTCGAACCCTTATACTAGTCAAATATTGGAAAGCTATCTTACCATCAAGTTAAAACTTTGTGAAATGTTAAACTTTTGGTTAGAAACTATAACCTGATTGGGTTTGTATATACCTTCATAGTAATCTTAACCAACGTGAAAGGACTTATCCAGCTTTTCATCAATGACGACGATGACATCTTTTCCTATTAAATTGCAGAATGCCCATGCTGAAAATAATCTTGCCATGCAGCAAGGTGGTCCTGAACCAAGTTTACGACTTCACCAAGTCACTAAGCAGGTAAACATATGCTATATATCTAAATGACAATGATTGTACAAAAGGTTGTCTAATTTTGTATTTAAGTGCAAGGACATTATTATGAAACAGCAATCCCATTTAGACAAGCTCGATTCAAATACTGTCGTGGCACTACTAGTAGATCACAAGTAAGATTCAACCAAGTATTAAAAATTTGTATTGCATACAACAGTAACATGATTTGGCCCGATGGAACCAAAAGTTAGTCACACACACACACACACACACACATCATCGTTGCTCCAAGAGATCTCCTATTCAAATAAACTAATTAATCACTTTTGAACTGATACATGAGTACTAATAGAACACCAATCTTGCATCCATGTTCTTTTTGGTGGTAACCCTGTATAGATTTTGAGGAACACCTGGCCCTTGAATATTAGTTGAATTCTGTTTTCGGTGTATAAATTTACATGACGTCAACTTCATTTTTTTGCATACTGCATTCATGCTTAGTTTTCACAATAAATAATTTTGTTGTAAGACCTAAATGTGTAGACTAAAAGTACGTGTAGAATAACGCTCCTTGGTGCATGTATCGGAACTCTTCAAAACTATCATTCTTGATTGTAGTTGATCATGTGTCTCCCTTCATGCGTATTCCTATTTAATTGCAGAATGCTCATGCTCAAAATAGCAATGCAACCAAGCCATGTGGTCATCACCAAGTCAATAAGCAGGTACATATAGGCTACATATCCAAATGACAATGATTGTATAATAGATAGTTGGTCTAATTATTTGTGAAATTGTTCTAATTTGTTTAAAATTAAATCTTCTTAGACATAAATAACAAATGTTTCATTTCTTGAAAAATAGGATAAAGTTGAAGTCGTGTTGTATTCAATGAACTTGAGAAACAAAGACAAACTCGTGGCCAAATGAACTTTAGTGAGTAAAGAGAAAACATATGTGGTTGGAGGAAACATGCTTGGAGTGGAGTATGTTGCAGTTGTGGTTCGTGGTTGTACATATCTTGGAGATGAGAAACTAGTTAGACCATACGAAAACTTCCAAACAGTAAGGGATGCTATGGGTTCGGTTATTGCTTGGCCTCGCTCACATGTAAGTATGTTTTCATTCAAGCATTGTCTACGCTCCAATCTGCACATGTGTGATATGTTATTTATCCAAAATCTTTCTGTTTTTTAGGTAAAAATAGTTAAGCCAACTCCTCCAGCACAACCACAAAGCATTGGTATGATACATTTCTTATAATTTCATCAAAGATCTCTTATCTTGCAGTTCTCTATAAACATATGTTCATGTAAATGGTGTTCATTCTCCTTTTCAGGGCAGTGAGGATTTGAAAAGCGAGTGCATTAAAGGAGCTAGGAGTGGCTGGGTAGTTGAGGATTTGAAAAGGGAGTGCACTCGAAGAGTCAGGAGCAGTTGATGAATCTATGTTTGAATGAACAAATATCATGGATTATGTACAGATTTTAGCTTCATAGAGAAAAATAGTTCTTGTCTATAGGATATTTTCTTATTTATTTTCATCATCGCGTGTTTCATACGAATGTTTGATATTATCCAGTTGTGAACTCCACGTACTTTTAGTGGAGACATTGTTCATGCTAATTAATGCATTGGATGTTGTTACTGAGGTTGCCAATGTTTGCATATGCAATCTATGAAGTGGAATGATGCCTTCATATCACAATATTATTTTACCAATTTGCATGTGCAACCATGACACTAAAAATAATTGCATTTGAAACGATGAAACAAAATCAAAATTAATCGAATAATATTTGAAGTAAAATATTCCATTTGTATAAATATTCTGATGGACATTTAGAGACGAGTATAAGAGGCGAATGAAACGTGTCTATGAGTAGAGACGTAATATGAGCATGCCTAACTTAACGTCTCTACATGTAGATACGATTTTTGAGCATGCCTAAGACAACGTCTCTACGTGTAGACACGATTTTAAACGTCCCAAGAAAGCGTCTCATTCCATTTAAGACATGCTTGGCAAAGCGTGTCTATCTGTTTGAGACGGTCTGTGGTAAGACGCTCCAAAGACGCTTTACTAAAACGGCTCTATAGTTGGCTAGAGATGAAATAACACGTCGCTAGGTATGAAATTGGGCGTGTCTACTGGCTGTTTTTGTTGTAGTGTAGCAAGTCCTGAAATGGTGCTCATTGCAGTATTCCAGCATTGAAATTTCTTTATTGTCTTACTAAAGTCTTGATTTTAATTTTTGCAGAGGAACTGGAACACTTTCTAGCTAGAATTGTTCTATGTATATGGAAGGTTGTTCTTCTGGTACATCCAGCGAGTTATACAACAAGCTTTGCATCAATGATTACTGCCAGCAGATTTCACCCGTCAATGCCTGGTGTTCATGAACTCCGGAAGAATGGACAATATGTAGGGTTCCACCAAGGTTTCTATCAAGAGGATCTAGTGCTAGAGATTGGTTTTGAACTTTTGATACATAAAAAATCAGGGCCTATGCTACATCTGCCGATTTTTATAGTAATCTTTCTAATGGAAGCATTGATGTGATTGTACATGATGTTCCATATCCATACATCTAACTTTTTCTCGCAAAGTACAGCAAAGGTTACAGGGGTGTCGCTGTCCCCTATTTACAGGAGCGCATGCTTTGCATTTGTGTGTTTAAGTAGACTGACTATTCTCTTAAAAAGTTTGCCACCGAAGCATGCAAATCTTATGATTATGTGTTCCTCTTGATTCTAGCCATATCACCACAAGATTGCATTTATAAAAAATCAAATTTAGAGTCGGAAGGGTGTGCCTAGAACTGGAAAATTGTAATACAATCAATTTATTATATGAACTAGTAAAATGTATCTTCACAATAAAAATGAGCTTACTGTCCCATCAAGTTTTCAACCAATGATTGCATATTGCGACAACAAACTTAGCAACCGCAGGTACTACTTATATTTTTTTCGAGATGTCCTAAAATCGAGGATTTATCAACCCGTCTGCAACCTTCCAACTTGGTTCTCTAAGTAATTACCGGTGAAACAGAACTTCCAAAATAGAGTACCAAACCACTAAGAACAGTAGCAATACATCATCAAATTGAAGTCATAAAATAGCATCTTCCCATATGAGTAGTGACATGGAACAAGTACAAGAAAACAGAACTGGAGATGGCATCACGTGCTTGCAGACGAGGAGGTGAAGGAGGAAGCAACGAACCCACCGCTCCTGGAACCTCGAATGGGGAGGCGGTGACCAGTGACGAGCACAAAGTAGTGCGGAGCTTAGTAGCCGGCGAGCTCCGATCTGCTTTGCATAACCGGGTGGGCGGCGACACAACGGCCAGGAGTCATCCAATCTGCTCCGCTCCGATCTGATCAGCTCTGAGGTGCTTCCCCAAAGGAACAACGCCTCCATTGGCCGTACTCGTCCAGCTCTTGGTTGAGGGATCTGGGCCGCCGCCGCCGCCGGAGGAGGAATTTTAGATCGTGCGTGTGTCGGTTAATCGGGGAATTGAGTTTGTGTCTGAATGATTAGGACGATGGGAGCAAATTAACTCTCAAGCAGGGACTTATTTGCAAACTTGTGGGCAGAGATTGCTCCACCCGAATATGGGCCATCAATATGCCATCCAATGGTCCAAACTCATTTTTTCTATTCTTTCACAGCAGGCTCAGATTCTATAGCAGTTGCCTCCGCATGATTCCAATGCACAGACATTTTTAGCATGGACACTTTTCAAAATTGAACACTTGTTTTAAACTAATGACCATTTATTCGAAATGTGTAAACATATCATGTGAATACTTTATAAAATGTCATGAATATATTTCTGAATGTACAAGCTTATTTTTTAAAACAAGATGAACATTTTTTTTAAAGTTCATGGACATTTTCTATAATACCATTTGAAATTACTTACACATTTACTAATGGATAGGCCCAATATATAAAATAGTGGGCGGGCCGTGCTATTGTGCTCTATAAGAGTCCTATGCTCGGTGCTAATACGCTATGCACCGCAGCGGTTGGTGGGGGTGTATTGAATGGCATGATCAATTATCACCGTGGTCAGCGCTTTTGTGAATTTCCTTGAAAATACGTGTATGTATGTAACTATCGTTGTATTTCCCCTTGCATTAAAACTATGCCTCCAACAAAAGTCAAGGACGACCCCATCGCAAGGAAAAACACCGAGCCGAGAATATTTAAGGCCCGAAACCCAGCAACCAATCATGGTACATCCACAAAAAAAGTAGAACCCATAAAAGAAGACGCTCGCCATCGACAGCGGTTGTCCTAGCCGGTACTCCTCCTCAGCGGATGGCCCGGACGTTTGGTCTTGCCATCAAACATATGGGGACGTGAAGCCTCTCGCCAAGGCAGACGAAAGGGGACCCATCGCTCCCACAACATTCCCCGTCGCCAAGGTGGTGTTCCTCTGTGTTTGCAGCGACGGGGCATAGAGGAATGATAGACGAATTGGGATGAGATAGATGGAATTGTGATTAATTACATTATTTTCTTAATGTGTGATTAATTCCCTAACAGTCAATTACCGAAATGTCCTGCAACAACCAAAATCTGGTATTAATAAGGACCATTGGATCGGTTATATACTACCCACTATTTTCGGTAGTACGATGTACCGTAAAAACTGTCTATTCCTGATGGAAATCACATATAGCAAAGGTTCAATTTCCTTGGGAACCAGCCCATTAAGCCATTTTTGGTGCCAGAACTTAGCGGTTGCCCAGTCCCCAAGCGAGATATCCATCGCTGCGTTGAAGAGTTCGCAGTCCACATCATCGCAGGGGAGGTTAGAGCGTACCCATGACCTACTGGGCTCTCTCCATACGAGCCACCTCCATGCAAGCCCAAATATGAGGAGGTCTAGGACACCTAGACCACCCAGGCATCTCGGCTGGCACACTGTGGCCCATTGTACCCTATAATGGCCGCCGTTGCAGGTTCCTTCACCTCGACATAACCAAGCACGACAGCGTTGTATAATTCTTTTTAGCACCCGGGCCGGCAGATTTGTGAAGAGTTTGCATATGGTAAGGTAGTGGTTGAGCCCAGCTCACTGCACCCACGCTACAGCCACGCAAGAAAACATACGAAAAAATTTCAAAAAAATCTGAAACTTTGTGGAATGATCATCAATAAATCTTAGAGAGGCTTGCCAAGTTTGGTGGTCAAATGACATACAATGAGAACTGTAGAAAAAATAAAATTACAAATTCTGGTCAAACAGTGCACATACGTTTTGAGTAATTTAGTTTTTTTGTATAGAGATCCTTGGATGTCATTTGACCATCAAATTTTGGAAGCCTCTCTAACATTTGTTGATGATTATTCCCATAAAGTTCCAATTTTTTTTAAAAATGTTTTGCTATGTTTTTCTATGTTTTTGATAGTTTTGAGCAGAGTTAGCCTTCCTCCTTTAGGGTGGAGTACCCAGCACGCCACCATGGGAAGGCCTAGTTGAAGGGCTAGAGAGCCCAGCAAGCAGCAGGCATGTGGCGCTAGGAAGCCAGGAAGGCGGCCCATATCCAGGAGGAGAGCGAAGCTCAACTTTTGCAAGTCCACCAGCAAGTGTGTTGTATCCAACAGCCCAGGAGACGACACAACAATCACCTACATGTTTCTCAAAAACAAAAAGAAAAATCAGTCACCTACATCAGTACTTATGCCGTGTATATTGGATCTCTATTCAGACGAAGCGTTTCAGAAAAATCTGGTGAAGATGAAGAGTAAAAGGCAATGATGTTTGCACGTTGAGGAACTGATTTTTTTGAAAATACAAATATGGAGGAGTGTTGGCATCGCCATATGGACGAAGAGATGAGGACAATCCGAGATTACAAAATATGAGAGCTCATGGATCTTTCATACAACCACAAAGGCATAAGGCTCAAGGAAGTGTAAAAAGTCAAGAAAGATGCAAAGGAAACTTGGTGAAGAGTAGAGCAAGGCTCATAGTTAAGGGATACATGCAAGAGCCAGGTGTAGATTTCGAAGAAGTGTTCACTCCTGTTGCAAGGATGGAATCAGTGTAACTAGTTATAGCTCACATGGCTCAAGAATCTTGGATGCTACGTCACATGGATGTAAAATCTGCGTTCTTAAATCATGAATGATAAGAAGAACTTTATATCAAGCAACCACCGAGGTACATCAAAAAAGGAGAGGAACACAAGTTGTTGAAACTACATCATGCACTGTGCGAGCTTTGCTGAGTTTCGAGGCTGGAACACCAAGCTTGATCGTACATTGATTTGTCTTTGTTTTGAGAAAAGTACAATTGAGCACGTTATGTATAAGTGAGGGAAAGATAGGGATCATCTCTAAGTGGGCCTCTATGTTAATGATCTATTGATAACCGAACAAAATGAGGAAGATATTGCTAAAGCTACAAAAGAAGGAGATATTCAAGATGAGTGGTCTTGGGCTCTTGAGTTACTATCTTGGGATAAGGATACAACAAAAGTTAGAGGGGATAATGCTATGCTAGGAGGCATATTCAAAGAAGATACCTGGATACTCTAGCATGGAGGACTAGAAGCCAATTTATGTTCCTATGTAGCCTCAACTTAAACTTAACAAAAGGAGTGAAGCACCGTCAGTTCATGCAATGGAATATAGAAGTGTGATCAGAAGATGAAGGTATCTTGTGAACACATGACTGGACTTGATCTAATCTCTTGACATAGTGATCCACTTCATGGAAGCGCTCATGATAGATCATTGGGCAGCTGTGAAACTTATACGTAGGTACATCAAAGGGACAACAAACTTTGGTTGTGTCTATTTGGGAGAAAAGAAGAAGGAGATGGTTAAGCCACTTGTCTATAATTATAGTGATATGGTAGGAGAAGTGGAAGACCGTAAAAGTAACTCGAGCGGTGCATATTTCTTGGGAGGAAGCATAGTGAGCTGGCTATAACAAAAAAAGAAGGTGGTCACATTATCATCCTGTAAAGCAGAGTATATATATTGTGCAACCACGGCATGTCAAGGTGTGTGTTTTCTAGGAAGGCTACTCGATGACCTCACAAACAAGCAAGCAAAAGAAGTGATTGCCAAAATATCTGCGATTTCCCTATGTAAGAATCTAGTGCATCATGACAAGAGTAAACACGTCGATACAAAATATCATTACATTTGCACCAATGACTAGCTTACCGATATCCTAACCAAATCTTGAGAACAAGCGTCCAAACTGTGAAGTGAAGAGATCGTGTGGTCAGGGGTGATTGTTGAAAATACATTATGGATATATGAAAATTGTACACGTTTGGACTCGAATATCCCTATTTTGATGAGTTGGCCGCTGATCTGGCGCCAGCGCCGGGTGGGAGTCTGTGCGGTTGTCCGAGATCAGTCCTTGGACCAGGCTAAAGCGAGTTCATGGTCGGCAAGGATCCAATCCGGTGCGATATCCGAATTTGCGAAAGCGGCCCGTCATGCCGCATTGTGTCGGTCCGGGTGTGTCTACTCGGTTGCCGCGTTTTCGGCAGCTGTCATGCTTTGTGAGGAGGGGGAGTCGTCGCCGCCACAGCTGAGGTACTAGAGGAGGTGGCTTCATACACTGGCGATTAGACCATGCACTTTCTTCATCTTTAGCGGGCACCACTAGCCCCCAGACTGACGGTGCGACAACGAAGACACCAGTTAGGTTTCGCGCCGGAGTTCGTGGTGGGGATGCCAGCTATAAGGACTGCTCGAGCGTGCTACGTGTAGGCGAATTGGGATCCTCCTTCATGCGGCATCCGATTTTGACATCGCAGAAGCACCGTGCCAGAGGCAAGGGTGGCTCCTCCTTCACCCTGAGGTTGTGCGAAGACGAGCGCGGCAATGAACCATGCTCAAGCCAAGAGCGCTCGATCAAGAGTGCCATCTGCGTCGTGAACTTCTCGTTCGTGTGCTCGACCTCGGTGAGGAGAGGCGGCTGCTACTCCTTATCGTCTTTCAAGAAGAGCACCACCTCCTCCTTCAACGTGGTCGCCGATGGTGTGTTGGACGCCGACGGGCCCGTGGAGTATGGGTGCCAGCAGCACCTCCCGAAGGACCACGGGTACCCCCTTGTGGGCATCGAGAACCAACGGGAGCCACAACCGGACTTCAGCATCACTGGGAGTGGAGTGCCCATGAGAGGAAAGGACGAGAAGAGAGGCAACGTTACATGGACTGAGGGTATATGGCTTCTGGCGACGCCACTCTGCTTGAACAGCTGGATTGGCCGGTCCCACTTCATTGCGCGGCGGACAAAGTAGGCTTCTTGGTCTCTATGTCCACATGCGGCAAAGCATCTCTGGAGTGGCAGACCGACATGAATGCGTTGAGACGTTTTCAGAAGCGGGGCGGGCTTCTTGGTCTCTACGTTCACATGCGGCGAATCACCTCTGGAGTGGCAGACCGACATGAATGCATGGAGACGTTTCTGAAGCGGGGCATGCTAGTAGGGAATGTGTGTCGGCTAAGGTAGTGAGACACATGCGTGGTGGTGGTCTGGACGCCCACAAGCATACTATTGGTTTGCTTTCGGTTTGTGGGAACTCGGTCGTCCTGACCGGTCCATAGACGTTTGATGGATTGTGTTGGAGGGGTCAAAGTGTCAGAATTGTGCGGTGCGGATGTTTAATGGTGGTTTGGGGGATGACATTGAAGATGCCCTTACTAGAAAGTAAAATAAAATACTAGTCTCGTTCATGAAGTTTGTTGCCATATTTAATCATGCATATGTCAAAAATTCATTGCTTACTATCTTATTATTTCCGGCGTTACAATATTATGTGACTTCCCAATGTTTTCATTACGATTTTCGCCGTATCACTATGTAAATAATAGAATCATTCCTATATTGTCTCATGGCACGTTATTCTCCAACCTCCTTCTATTTCCATTTACATTGCGGCATTTAATGGCGTCAAACACTTAATTAGGTTAGCAATATAATAGTTTTGTTTTACATAGATGCTCCATATATGGTAGTAATATTTTTGCAATTATGATATTTCTAACACTTACCAAATATGAGCGGTGGGTAACCTATTACCTCTCCTTGATGACATATTACCTCATTGGGGGTTAATAGGTCGTCAAGTTCAATCTAAGCCCTCGGATACAAAATAATGAACGACCAATAATAGTTGGAACCATCTTAAAATTTCCTGCTTTATAATAAGTGCATCCACATAGCCACTGCTGTTTAGAATTTTTAAGTTCCAGGGAAGTTCAATGTTAAGTGCTAGTACAAAAGTTCAGTTTTTCATTTTATAATTGGTTCAGTTATTTGGCTTGTAATTTTGTACCATGGCTTGTAATTTTTGACTCGCACTTCTTGCGAAAATATGCAAATCGGACACTTTTAGTACTTCGCACTTCTTGAGAGGTTCATACCGCGATTTAGGGATACCTATCTTCTTAAGACCAGGAATGAAGTCAACACAAAACCCGATGACATCCTCTGTTTGATGGCCCATGGAGATTCTTCCTTCAGGCCTAGCGCGGTTACAGACATATTTCTTTAGGACTCCCATGAACCTCTCAAAGGGGAACATATTGTGTAGAAATACGGGCCCCAGAATGACAATCTCGTCGACTAGATGAACTAGGACATGCGTCATGATATTGAAGAAGGATGGTGGGAACACCAGCTCGAAACTGACAAGACATTGCGCCACATCACTCCTTAGCCTTGGTACGATTTCTGGATCGATCACCTTCTGAGAGATTGCATTGAGGAATGCACATAGCTTCACAATGGCTAATCGGACGTTTTCCGGTAGATGCACCCTCAATGCAACTGGAAGCAGTTGCGTCATAATCACGTGGCAGTCATGAGACTTTAGGTTCTGGAATTTTTTCTCTGGGATATTTATTATTCCCTTTATATTCGACGAGAAGCCAGTCGGGACCTTCATACTGAGCAGGCATTCAAAGAAGATTTCTTTCTCTTCTTTCGTAAGAGCGTAGCTGGCAGGACCTTCATACTGCTTCGGGGGCATGCCGTCTTTTTCGTGCAAACGTTGCAGGTCCTCCCGTGCCTCAGGTGTATCTTTTGTCTTTCCATACACGCCAAAGAAGCCTAGCAGGTTCACGCAAAGGTTCTTCGTCACGTGCATCACACCAATTGAAGAGCGGACCTCTAGGTCTTTCCAGTAGGGTAGGTCCCAAAATATAGATTTCTTCTTCCACATGGGTGCGTGTCCCTCAATGTCATTCGGAACAGCTAGTGCGCCGGGACCCTTTCCAAAGATTACGTGTAAATCATTGAACATAGCAAGTACGTGATCACCGGTACGCATGGCGGGCTTCTTCCGGTGATCTGCCTCGCCTTTGAAATGCTTGCCTTTCTTTCGACATTGATGGTTGGTCGGAAGAAATCGACGATGGCCCAGGTACACATTCTTCCTGCATTTGTCCAGTTATATACTTTCAGTGTCATCTAAACAGTGTGTGCATGCGTGGTATCTTTGTTTGTCTGTCCTGAAAGGTTACTGAGAGCGGGCCAATCGTTGATGGTCACGAACTGTTGGGGAACGTAGTAATTTCAAAAAAATTCCTACGCACACGCAAGATCATGGTGATGCATAGCAACGAGAGGGGAGAGTGTTGTCTACTAACCCTCGTAGACCGAAGCGGAAGCATTGACACAACGTAGAGGAAGTAGTCGTACGTCTTCCTGATCCGACCGATCCAAGCACCGAACGGACGGCACCTCCGAGTTCTGCACAAGTTCAGCTCGATGACGTGCCCCGGGCTCCAATCCAGCAAAGCTTCGGGGGGAGTTCCGTCAGCACGACGGCGTGGTGACGATCTTGATGTTCAATTGTCGCGGGGCTTCGCCTAAGCACCGCTACAATATGACCGAGGTGTAATATCGTGGAGGGGGGCACCGCACACGGCTAAGGAACGATCACGAGGATCAACTTGTGTGTCTATGGGGTGCCCCTGCCCCCGTATATAAAGGAGAGGAGGAGGGGAGAGCCGGCCCTCTCTATGGCGCGCCCTAGGGAGTCCTACTCCTACCGGGAGTAGGATTCCCCCTTTCCTAGTCCAACTAGGAGTCCTTCCATGTAGTAGGAGTAGGAGACAAGGAAGGGGAAAGGAGAAGAGAAGGAAGGAGGGGGCGCAGCCCCTCCCCCTAGTCCAATTCGGACAAGGCCTTGGGGGGCACGCGGCCTGCCCTAGGCAGCCCCTCTCTCTTTCCCGTATGGCCCAATAAGGCCCAATACTTTTTTCCCCGTATTCCCGTAACTCCTCGGTACTCCGAAAAATACCCGAACCACTCAGAACCTTTTCGATGTCCGAATATAGTCGTCCAATATATCAATCTTTACGTCTCGACCATTTAGAGACTCCTCGTCATGTCCCCGATCTCATCCGGGACTCCGAACTCCTTCGGTACATCAAAACTCATAAACTCATAATATAACTGTCATCGAAACCTTAAGCGTGCGGACCCTACGGGTTAAAGAACTATGTAGACATGACCTAGAACCATTCTCGGTCAATAACCAATAGCGGAACCTGGATGCTCATATTGGCTCCTACATATTCTACGAAGATCTTTATCGGTCAGACCGCATAACAACACACGTTGTTCCCTTTGTCATCGGTATGTTACTTGCCCGAGATTCGATCGTCGGTATCTCAATACCTAGTTCAATCTCGTTACCGGCAAGTCTCTTTACTCGTTCCGTAATACATCATCCCGCAACTAACTCATTAGTTACAATGCTTGCAAGGCTTATGTGATGTGCATTACCGAGAGGGCCCAGAGATACCTCTCCGACACTCGGAGTGACAAATCCTAATCTCGAAATACGCCAACCCAACAAGTGTTGGAAATATGCCCTAGAGGCAATAGTAAATTGATTATTATTATATTTCCTTGTTCATGATAATCGTTTATTATCCATGCTAGAATTGTATTGATAGGAAACTCAGATACATGTGTGGATA
Source organism: Aegilops umbellulata (assembly GCA_032464435.1). Lineage (NCBI taxonomy): Eukaryota > Viridiplantae > Streptophyta > Magnoliopsida > Poales > Poaceae > Aegilops > Aegilops umbellulata. The sequence goes on along the minus strand of CP136060.1, from coordinate 639,877,769 downwards.
CATAGACAACACCATGTCCCTAGTAAGCCTCTAGTTGACTAGCTCGTTGATCAATAGATGGTTACGGTTTCCTGACCATGGACATTGGATGTCGTTGATAACGGGATCACATCACTAGGAAAATGATGTGATGGACAAGACCCAATCCTAAGCCTAGCACAAGATCATGTAGTTCGTATGCTAAAGCTTTTCTAATGTCAAGTATCGTTTCCTTAGACCATGAGATTGTGCAACTCCCGGATACCGTAGGAGTGCTTTGGGTGTGCCAAACGTCACAACGTAACTGGGTGGCTATAAAGGTACACTATAGGTATCTCCGAAAGTGTCTGTTGGGTTGGCACGAATCGAGACTGGGATTTGTCACTCCGTGTGACGGAGAGGTATCTCTGGGCCCACTCGGTAGGACATCATCATAATGTGCACAATGTGATCAAGGAGTTGATCACGGGATGATGTGTTGCGGAACGAGTAAAAGAGACTTGCCGGTAACGAGATTGAACAAGGTATCGAAATACCGACGATCGAATCTCGGGCAAGTATCGTACCGATAGACAAAGGGAATTGTATACGGGATTGATTAAGTCCTTGACATCGTGGTTCATCCGATGAGATCATCGTGGGACATGTGGGATCCAACATGGGTATCCAGATCCCGCTGTTGGTTATTGACCGGAGAACATCTCGGTCATGTCTGCATGTCTCCCGAACCCGTAGGGTCTACACACTTAAGGTTCGATGACGCTAGGGTTATTAAGGAAGTTCGTATGTGGTTACCGAATGTTGTTTGGGGTCCCGGATGAGATCCCGGACGTCACGAGGAGTTCCGGAATGGTCCGGAGGTAAAGATTTACATATGGGAAGTCCTGTTTTGGTTGCCGGAAAAGTTTTAGGGTTTATCGGTAGTGTACCGGGACCACCGGAGGTGTCCGGGGGTCCACCAAGTGGGGCCACAAGCCTCGGAGGCTTGCATGGGCCAAGTGTGGGAGGGGACCAGCCCCAGGTGGGCTGGTGCGCCCCCCACAAGTGCCCAAGGCGCAAGTTAGAGAAGAGGGGGCAAACCCTAAGGGCAGATGGGCCCTAAGGCCCATACTCCCTGCGCCTCCCTCTCCTCCCCCTCTTGGCCGCCCCCCTCAATCCCATCTAGGGCTGCCGCCCCTCTAGGGGTGGGAAACCTGGAGGGGGCGCACCCTCCTCCCCCTCCCCTATAAATATGAGGCCTAGGGTCTGGCCAACATACGCGATCTAATCTCTACCTGTTGGTGCAGCCCTGCCTCTCTCCTTCTCCTCTCCCGCAGTGCTTGGCGAAGCCCTGCTGGATGGCCACACTCCTCCACCACCACCACGCCGTTGTGCTGCTGCTGGATGGAGTCTTCCTCAACCTCTCCCTCTCTCCTTGCTGGATCAAGGCATGGGAGACGTCACCGGGCTGTACGTGTGTTGAACGCGGAGGTGCCGTCCGTTCGGCACTTGGTCATCGGTGATTTGGATCACGGCGAGTACGACTCCATCAACCCTGTTCACTTGAACGCTTCCGCTTAGCGATCTACAAGGGTATGTAGATGCACTCTCCTTCCCCTCGTTGCCGGTTTCTCCATAGATAGATCTTGGTGATACGTAGGAAAATTTTGAATTTCTGCTACATTCCCCGACAGTGGCATCATGAGCTAGGTCTATTGCGTAGATTCTTTGCACGAGTAGAACACAAAGTAGTTGTGGGCGTTGATTTTGTTCAATATGCTTACCGTTACTAGTCAATCTTGATTCGGCGGCATTGTGGGATGAAGCGGCCCGGACCGACCTTACACGTACACTTACGTGAGACAGGTTCCACCGACTGACATGCACTAGTTGCATAAGGTGGCTAGCGGGTGCCAGTCTCTCCCACTTTATTCGGATCGGATTCGATGAAAAGGGTCCTTATGAAGGGTAAATAGCAATTGACATATCACGTTGTGGTTTTGCGTAGGTAAGAAAGGTTCTTGCTAGAAACCCAAAGCAGCCACGTAAAACATGCAAACAACAATTAGAGGACGTCTAACTTGTTTTTGCAGGGTATGCCATGTGATGTGATATGGCCAAAGGATGTGATGTATGATATATGTGATGTATGAGATGATCATGTTCTTGTAATAGGAATCACGACTTGCATGTCGATGAGTATGACAACCGGCAGGAGCCATAGGAGTTGTCTTTAATTTATTTATGACCTGCGTGTCAACATAAACGTCATGTAATTACTTTACTTTATTGCTAACCGTTAGCCATAGTAGTAGAAGTAATAGTTGATGAGACAACTTCACGGAGATCATGATGGTGAAGATCATGGTGTCATGCCGGTGACGATGATGATCATGGAGCCCCGAAGATGGAGATCGAAAGGAGCAAAGTGATGATGGCCATATCATGTCACTATTTGATTGCATGTGATGTTTATCATGTTTTTGCATCTTATTTGCTTAGAACGACGGTAGTAAATAAGATGATCCCTCATTAAAATTTCAAGAAAGTGTTCCCCTAACTGTGCACCGTTGCGAAAGTTCGTCGTTTCGAAGCACCACGTGATGATCGGGTGTGATAGATTCTTACGTTCGAATACAACGGGTGTTGACGAGCCTAGCATGTACAGACATGGCCTCGGAACACATGCAAACACTTAGGTTGACTTGACGAGCCTAGCATGTACAGACATGGCCTCGGAACACAGAAGACCGAAAGGTCGAGCATGAGTCGTATGGTAGATACGATCAACATGAAGATGTTCACCGACGTTGACTAGTCCGTCTCACGTGATGATCGGACACGGCCTAGTTGACTCGGATCATGTAATCACTTGGATGACTAGAGGGATGTCTATCTGAGTGGGAGTTCATAAGATGAACTTAATTATCCTGAACATAGTCGAAAAGGTCTTCGCGCTTTAGTTCTACTGTTTTAAATATGTTCCTAGAGAAAATATAGTTGAAAGTTGATAGTAGCAATTATGCGGACAATAGAAGGCTTGTGTCCTTAATGCACCGCTCGGTGTGCTGGACCTCGAACGTGGTCTGTGGATGTTGCGAACATCTGACATACACGTTTTGATGACTACATGATAGTTCGGTAATGATAAATGGTTTAGAATTGAGGCACCGAAGACATTTTGAAATGTCGCGGAACATATGAGATGTTTCGAGGGCTTAAATTGGGATTTCAGGCTCGTGCCCACGTCAAGAGGTATAAGACCTTCGACGATTTTCTTGGCCTGCAAACTAAGGGAGAAAAGCTCAATCGTTGAGCTTGTGCTCAGATTGTCTGAGTACAACAATCACTTGAATCGAGTGGGAGTTGATCTTCCAGATAACATAGTGATGTTTTTCCAAAGTCATTGCCACCAAGCAGCTACAGCTTTGTGATGAACTATATCAGGGATGGATATGATGATCCTTGAAATATCCGCGATGTTTGACACCGCGAAAGTAGAAATCAAGAAGGAGCATCAATTATTGATGGTTAGTGAAACCACTAGTTTCAAGAAGGGCAAGGGCAAGAAGGGATCCTTCATGAAACGGCAAATCAGCTGCTGCTCTAGTGGAGAAACCCAAGGTTGAACCCAAACCCGAGACTAAGTGCTTCTGTAATGAGGGGAACAGCTACTAGAGCAGAATTACCCTAGATACTTGGTAGATGAGAAGGCTGTCGATAGAAGTATATTGGATATACATTATGTGAATGTGTACTTTACTAGTACTCCTAGTAGCATCAGGGTATTAGATACCGGTTCGGTTGCTAAGTGTTAGTAACTCGAAATAAAAGCTACGGAATAAACCGAGACTAGCTAAAGGTGAGCTGACGAGATGTGTTGGAAGTGTTTCCAAGGTTGATGTAATCAAGCATCGCACGCTCCCTCTACCATCGAGATTGGTGTTAAACCTAAATAATTGTTATTTGGTGTTTGCGTTGAGCATAGACTTGATTGGATTATGTCTATCGCGATACGATTATTCATTTAAGGAGAATAATTGTTACTCTATTTATTTGAATAATTCCTTCAATGGTCTTGCACCTAAAATGAATGGTTTATTGAATCTCGATCATAGTGATACACATGTTCATGCCAAAAGATAGTAATGATAGTACCACCTACTTGTGGCACTGCCATGTAAGTCATATTGGTATAAAACGCATGAAGAAGCACAATGTTGATGGATCTTTGGACTCACTCATTTTTGAAAAAGGGTTGAGTAATGTGAACCATGTCTATTGGTATATACGCAAGAAGAAACTCCATGCAGATGGACCGTTTGGACTCACTTGATTTTGAATCACTTGAGATATGCAAATCATACCACATGGGCAAGATGACTGAAAGCTTCGGTTTCAGTAAAATGGAACAAGAAAGCAACTTGTTGGAAGTAACACATTTTGATGTGTGCAGTCCAATGAGTGCTGAGGCACGCAGTGGATATCGTTAAGCTCTTACTTCACAGATGATTTGAGTAGATACTGAGTATATTTTCTTGATGAAACACAAGTCTGAATTATTGAATGGTTCAAGTAATTTCAAAATGAAGTTGAAGATCTTTGTGACAAGAGGATAAAATGTCTATGATATGATCACAGAAATGAATATCTGAGTTACGAGTTTGGCACTGTGGAAATTGTTTCACGACTAGTACCGCCTGGAACACCATAGAGTGATGGTGTGTCCGAACATCATAACTGTTGGATATGATGACGTCTCTTATCGAATTACCACTATCGTTCATGGGTTAGGCATTGGAGACAACCGCACTCACTTTAAATAGGGCACCACGTAATTCCGATAAGAGGACACCATATGAACTATGGTTTAGAGAAACCTAAGCTGTCATTTCTTATAAGTTTGGGGCTGCGACACTTATGTGAAAAAGTTTCAGGCTGATAAGCTCGAACCCAAAGCGGATAAATGCATCTTCATAGGATACCCAAAACAGTTGGGTATACCTCCTGTCTCAGATCCGAAAGCAATAGGGATTGTTTCTCAAATCGGGTCCTTTCTCGAGGAAAAATTTCTCTCGAAAGACTTGAGTGGGAGGATGGTGGAGACTTGATGAGGTTATTGAACCGTCACTTCAACTATTGTGTAGCAGGGCACAGGAGTTGTTCCTATGGCACCTACACCAATTGAAGTGGAAGCTTATGATAGTGATCATGAGACTTCGGATCAAGTCACTCCCAAACCTCGTAGGATGACAAGGATGCGTACTACTTCAGAGTGGTACGTAATCCTGTCTTGGAAGTCATGTTGCTAGACAACAATGATCCTACGAGCTATGGAGAAGCGATGGTGGGCCCGGATTCCGATGAATGGCTCGAGGCCATAAAATCCGAGAGAGGATCCATGTATGAAAACAAAGTGTAGACTTTGGCAGAACGGCTCGATGGTCGTAAGGCTGTTGAGTACAGATGGATTTTAAAAGGAAGACGGACAATGATGGTAAATGTCACCATTAAGAAAGCTCGACTTGTCATTAAGATGTTTTCCGACAAGTTCAAGGAGTTGACTGCGATGAGAGTTTCTCACTCGTAGCGATGCTAAGAGTCTGCTGGAATTATGTTAGCGATTACTGCATTATTTATGAAATTGTGCAGATAGGATGTCAAAACATTGTTTCCTCGACGATTTTCTTGAGGAAAGGTTGTATGTGATACAACCAGAAGATGTTTGTCAATCCTGAAAGATGCTAACAAGTATGCAAAGCTCCAGCAATCCTTCTAAGGACTGGAGTAAGCATCTCGGAGTTGGAATGTACGCTTTGATGAGATGATCAAAGATTTGGGTTTATACAAAGTTTATGAGAAACTTGTATTTCCAAAGAAGTGAGTGGGAGCACTATAGAATTTCTGATGAGTATATGTTGTTGACATATTGTTGATCAGAAATGATGTAGAATTTCTGGAAGGCATATAGGGTTATTTGAAAAATGTTTTTCAATGGAAAACCTGGATTAAGCTACTTGAACATTGAGCATCAAGATCTATAAGGATAGATCGAAACGCTTAATGGTACTTTCAAATGAGCACATACCTTGACATGATCTTGAAGGTGTTCAAGATGGATCAGTCAAAGAAGGAGTTCTTGCCTGAGTTGTAAGGTATGAAGTTAAGACTTAAAGCTCGACCACGGCAGAATAGAGAGAAAGGACGAAGGTCGTCCCCTATGCTTAAGACATAGGCTGTACAGTATGCTATGCTGTGTACCGCACCTGAAATGTGCCTTGCCATGAGTTAGTCAAGGGGTACAAGAGTGATCCAAGAATGGATCACAAGACAGCGGTCAAAGTTATCCTTAGTAACTAGTGGACTAAGGAATTTTCTCGATTATGGAGGTGGTAAAAGGTTTCGTCGTAAAGGGTTACGCCGATGCAAACTTTGACACTAATCCAGATTATTCTGAGTAGTAAACTGGATTCGTATAGTAGAACAGTTATTTGGAATAGCACCAAATAGAGCGTGGTAACTGCATCTAGGAGATGACATAGATATTTGTAAAGCACACACAGATCTGAAAGGTTCAGACCCGTTGACTATAACATCTCTCACAAGCATAACATGATCAAACCTAGAACTCTGTGAGTGTTAATCACATGGCGATGTGAACTAGATTATTGACTCTAGTGCAAGTGGGAGACTGTTGGAAATATGCCCTAGAGGCAATAATAAATTGATTATTATTATATTTCCTTGTTCATGATAATCGTTTATTATCCATGCTAGAATTGTATTGATAGGAAACTCAGATACATGTGTGGATACATAGACAACACCATGTCCCTAGTAAGCCTCTAGTTGACTAGCTCGTTGATCAATAGATGGTTACGGTTTCCTGACCATGGACATTGGATGTCGTTGATAACGGGATCACATCATTAGGAGAATGATGTGATGGACAAGACCCAATCCTAAGCCTAGCACAAGATCATGTAGTTCGTATGCTAAAGCTTTTCTAATGTCAAGTATCGTTTCCTTAGACCATGAGATTGTGCAACTCCCAGATACCGTAGGAGTGGTTTGGATGTGCCAAACGTCACAACGTAACTGGGTGGCTATAAAGGTACACTACAGGTATCTCCGAAAGTGTCTGTTGGGTTGGCACGAATCGAGACTGGGATTTGTCACTCCGTGTGACGGAGAGGTATCTCTGGGCCCACTCGGTAGGACATCATCATAATGTGCACAATGTGATCAAGGAGTTGATCACGGGATGATGTGTTGCGGAACGAGTAAAAGAGACTTGCCGGTAACAAGATAGAACAAGGTATCGGGATACCGACGATCGAATCTCGGGCAAGTATCGTACCGATAGACAAAGGGAATTGTATACGGGATTGATTAAGTCCTTGAGATCATCGTGGAACATGTGGGAGCCAACATGGGTATCCAGATCCCGCTGTTGGTTATTGACCGGAGAACGTCTTGGTCATGTCTGCATGTCTCCCGAACCCGTAGGGTACTACACACTTAAGGTTCGATGACGCTAGGGTTATTAAGGAAGTTCGTATGTGGTTAACGAATGTTGTTCGGGGTCCCGGATGAGATCCCGGACGTCACGAGGAGTTCCAGAATGGTCTGGAGGTAAAGATTTATATATGGGAAGTCCTGTTTTGGTTGCCGGAAAAGTTTCAGGGTTTATCGGTAGTGTACCGGGACCACCGGAGGTGTCCGGGGGTCCACCAAGTGGGGCCACAAGCCCCGGAGGCTTGCGTGCGCCAAGTGTGGGAGGGGACCAGCCCCAGGTGGGCTGGTGCGCCCCCCACAAGTGCCCAAGGCGCAAGGGAGAGAAGAGGGGGCAAACCCTAAGGGCAGATGGGCCCTAAGGCCCATACTCCCTGCGCGTCCCTCTCCTCCCCCTCTTGGCCGCCCCCCTCAATCCCATCTAGGGCTGCCGCCCCTCTAGGGGTGGGAACCCTAGAGGGGGCGCACCCTCCTCCCCTTCCCCTATAAATATCAGGCCTAGGGGCTGCCCAACATACGCGATCTGATCTCTCCCTGTTGGTGCAGCCCTGCCTCTCTCCTTCTCCTCTCCCGCAGTGCTTGGCGAAGCCCTGCTGGATTGCCACGCTCCTCCACCACCACCACGCCGTTGTGCTGCTGCTGGATGGAGTCTTCCTCAACCTCTCCCTCTCTCCTTACTGAATCAAGGCATGGGAGACGTCACCGGGCTGTACGTGTGTTGAACGCGGAGGTGCCGTCCATTCGGCACTTGGTCATCGGTGATTTGGATCACGGCGAGTACGACTCCATCAACCCCGTTCACTTGAACGCTTCCGCTTAGCGATCTACAAGAGTATGTAGATGCACTCTCCTTCCCCTCGTTGCTGGTTTCTCCATAGATAGATCTTGGTGATACGTAGGAAAATTTTGAATTTCTGCTACGTTCCCCAACAACAAGTACCTTTGGAGACACCTGTAGAGCACCTTTGTGACGCTTGGTAGCACACAAAGTGTTCCTCCGGTAAACAGGAGTTGCATAATCTCATAGTCATAGGAACATGTATAAGTCATGAAGAAAGCTATAGCAACATACTAAACGATTGAGTGCTAAGCTAACGGAATGGGTCATGTCAATCACATCATTCTCCTAATGATGTGATCCCGTTAATCAAATGACAACTCATGTCTATGGCTAGGAAACTTAACCATCTTTGATCAACGAGCTAGTCAAGTAGAGGCATACCAGTGACACTCTGTTTGTCTATGTATTCACACATGTATTATGTTTCCGGTTAATACAATTCTAGCATGAATAATAAACATTTATCATGAAATAAGGAAATAAATAATAACTTTATTATTGCCTCTAGGGCATATTTCCTTCAGTCTCCCACTTGCACTAGAGTCAATAATCTAGTTCACATCGCCATGTGATTTAACACCAATAGTTCACATCACCATGTGACCAACACCCAAAAGGGTCTACTAGAGTCAATAATCTAGTTCACATCGCTATGTGATTAACACCCAAAGAGTAATAAGGTGTGATCATGTTTTGTTTGTGAGAGAAGTTTAGTCAACGGGTCTGCCACATTCAGATCCGTATGTATTTTGCAAATTTCTATGTCAACAATGCTCTGCACGGAGCTACTCTAGCTAATTGCTCCCACTTTCAATATGTATCCAGATTGAGACTTAGAGTCATCAAGATCAGTGTCAAAACTTGCATCGACGTAACCCTTTACGACGAACCTTTTGTCACCTCCATTATCGATAAACATATCCTTATTCCACTAAGGATAATTTTGACCGCTGTCCAGTGATCTACTCCTAGATCACTATTGTACTCCCTTGCAAAAATCAGTGTAGGGTATACAATAGATCTGGTACACAGCATGGCATACTTTATAGAACCTATGGCCAAGGCATAGGGAATGACTTTCATTCTCTTTCTATCTTCTGTCGTGGTCGAGTTTTGAGTCTTACTCAATTTCACACCTTGTAACACAGGCAAGAACTCTTTCTTTGACTGTTCCATTTTAAACTACTTCAACATCTTGTCAAGGTATGTATTCATTGAAAAAACTTATCAAGCGTCTTGATCTATCTCTATAGATCTTGATGCTCAATATGTAAGCAGCTTCATCGAGGTTTTTATTTGAAAAAATCCTTTCAAACACTCCTTTATGCTTTGCAGAATAATTCTACATTATTTCCAATCAACAATATGTCATTCACATATACTTATCAGAAATGTTGTACTGCTCCCACTCACTTTGTTGTAAATACAGGCTTCACCGCAAGTCTGTATAAAACTATATGCTTTGATCAACTTATCAAAGCGTATATTCCAACTCCGAGATGCTTGCACCAGTCCATAGATGGATCGCTGGAGCTTTCATATTTTGTTAGCACCTTTAGGATTGACAAAACCTTCTGGTTGCATCATATACAACTCTTCTTTAATAAATCCATTAAGGAATGCAGTTTTGTTTATCCATTTGCCAGATTTCATAAAATGCGGCAATTGCTAACATGATTCGGACAAACTTAAGCATAGATACGAGTGAGAAACTCTCATCGTAGTCAACACCTTGAACTTGTCGAAAACCTTTTGCGACAATTCTAGCTTTGTAGATAGTAACACTACTATGAGCGTCCGTCTTCCTCTTGAAGATCCATTTAATCTCAATGGCTCGCCGATCATTGGACAAGTCAATCCAAGTCCAGACTTTGTTCTCATACATGGATCTCATCTCAGATTTCATGGCCTCAAACCATTTCGCAGAATCTGGGCTCATCATCGCTTCCTCATAGTTCGTAGGTTCGTCATGGTCAAGTAACATGACCTCCAGAATAGGATTACCATACCACTCTGGTGTGGATCTCACTCTGGTTGACCTACGAGGTTTGGTAGTAACTTGATCCGAAGTTACATGATCATCATCATTATCTTCCTCACTAATTGGTGTAGTAGTCACAAGAACAGATTTCTGTGATGAACTACTTTCCAATAAGGGAGATGGTACAATTACCTTATCAAGTTTTCTACTTTCCTCCCACTCACTTCTTTCGAGAGAAACTCCCTTCTCTAGAAAAGATCCATTCTTGGCAACGAATGTCTTGCCTTTGGATCTGTGATAGAAGGTGTACCCAACATTTTGGGTATCCTATGAAGACGCACTTCTCCGATTTGGGTTTGAGCTTATCAGGATGAAACTTTTTCACATAAGCATCGCAACCCCAAACTTTAAGAAACGACAACTTTGGTTTCTTGCCAAACCATAGTTCAGATTGTGTCGTCTCAACGGACTTAGACGGTGCCCTTTTTTTAACGTGAATGCAGCTATCTTTAATGCATAACCGCAAAACGATAGTGGTAAATCGGTAAGAAACATCATAGATTGCACCATATCTAATAAAGTACGGTTACGATGTTCGGACACACCATTACACTGTGGTGTTCCTGGTGGCGTGAGTAGTGAAACTATTTCACATTGTTTTAATTGAAGACCAAACTCGTAAATCAAATATTTGTCTCCGCGATCAGATCGTAGAAACTTTATTTTCTTGTCATGATGATTTTCCACTTCACTCTGAAATTCTTTGAACTTTTCAAATGTTTCAGACTTATGTTTCATCAAGTACATATACCCATATATGCTCAAATCATCTGTGAAGTTAGAAATAACGATACCCGCCGCGAGCCTTAACACTCGTTGGACTGCATACATCAGTATGCATTATTTCCAATAAGTCAGTTGCTCGCTCCATTGTTCCGGAGAACGGAGTTTTAGTCATCTTGCCCATAAGGCATGGTTCGCAAGCATCAAGTGATTCATAATCAAGTGATTCCAAAATCCCATCAGCATGGAGTTTCTTCATGCGCTTTACACCAATATGACCTAAACGGCAGTGCCACAAATGATTTGCACTATCATTATTAACTTTACATCTTTTGGTTTCAATATTATGAATATGTGTCACTACGATCGAGATCCAATGAACCATTTTCATTGGGTGTGTAACCATATAAGGTTTTATTCATGTAAACAGAACAACAATTTATTCTCTTACTTAAATGAATAACCGTATTACAATAAACATGATCAAATCATATTCATGCTCTACGCAAACACCAACACACTTATTTAGGTTCAAACTAATCCCGAAAGTATAGGGAGTGTGCGATGATGATCATATCAATCTTGGAACCATTTCCAACACACATCGTCACTTCACCCTTAACTAGTCTCTGTTCATTCTGCAACTCCCGATTCAAGTTACTAATCTTAGCAACTGAACTAGTACCAAATACTGAGGGGTTGCTATGAACACTAGTAAAGTACACATCAATAACATGTATATCAAATATACCTTTGTTTACTTTGCCATCCTTTCTTATCTGCCAAATACTTGGGTAGTTCCGCTTCCAGTGACTAGTCCCTTTGCAGTAGAAGCACTTAGTCTCAGGCTTAGGACCAGACTTGAGCTTCTTCACTTGAGCAGCAACTCACTTGCCGTTCTTCTTGAAGTTCCTCTTCTTCCCTTTGCCCTTTTCTTGAAACTAGTGGTCTCGTCAACCATCAACACTTGATGTTTTTCTTGATTTCTACCTTCGTCGATTTCAGCATCACGAAGAGCTTGGGAATTGTTTCCGTTATCCCTTGCATATTATAGTTCATCACAAAGTTCTACTAACTTGGTGATGGTGACTAGAGAATTCTGTCAATCACTATTTTATCTGGAAGATTAACTCCCACTTGATTCAAGCGATTGTAGTACCCAGACAATCTGAGCACATGCTCACTTGTTGAGCGATTCTCCTCCATCTCTTAGCTATAGAACTTGTTGAAGACTTCATATCTCTCAACTCGGGTATTTGCTTGAAGTCCTGATTCTAAACCGTTAAGCATGGTGCACTAAACTATCAAGTAGTCATCATATTGAGCTAGCCAAACGTTCATAACGTCTGTATCTGCTCCTGCAATAGGTCTGTCACCTAGCGGTGCATCAAGGACATAATTCTTCTGTGCAGCAATGAGGATAAACCTCAGATCACGGATCCAATCCGCATCATTGCTAATAACATCTTTCAACATAGTTTTCTCTAGGAACATATCAAAATTAAACAGGGAGCAACATCGCGAGCTATTGATCTACAACATAGATATGCTAATACTACCAGGACTAAGTTCATGATAAATTTAAAGTTCAATTAATCATATTACTTAAGAAATCCCACTTAGAAAGACATCCCTCTAATGCTCTAAGTGATCACGTGATCCAAATCAACTAAACCATGTCCGATCATCACGTGAGATGGAGTAGTTTCAATGGTGAACATCACTATGTTGATCATATCTACTATATTATTCACGCTCGACCTTTCGGTCTCTGTGTTCCGAGGCCATATCTGTTATATGCTAGGCTCGTCAAGTTGAACCTGAGTATTCCGCGTGTGCAACTGTTTTGCACCCGTTGTATTTGAACGTAGAGCCTATCACACCCGATCATCACGTGGTGTCTCAGCACGAAGAACTTTCGCAACGGTGCATACTCAGGGAGAGCACTTTTACTATGATAATTTAGTGAGGGATCATCTTATAATGCTACCATCAGTCAAAGCAAGATAAGATGCATAAAAGATAAACGTCACATGCAATCAATATAAGTGATATGATATGGCCATCATCATCTTGTGCTTGTGATCTCCATCTCCGAAGCACCTTCATGATTACCATCGTCACCGGCGTGACACCTTGATCTCCATCGTAGCATCGTTGTCGTCTCACCAATCTTATGCTTCTACGACTATCGCTACCGCTTAGTGATAAAGTAAAGCATTACAGGGCGATTGCATTGCATACAATAAAGCGACAACCATATGGCTCCTGCCAGTTGCCGATAACTCGGTTGCAAAACATGATCATCTCATACAATAAAATTTATCATCATGTCTTGACCATATCACATCACAACATGCCCTGCAAAAACAAGTTAGACGTCCTCTACTTTGTTGTTGCAAGTTTTACGTGGGTGCTACGGGCTTAAGCAAGAACCAATCTCACCTACGCATCAAAACCACAACGATAGTTTGTCAAGTTGGTGCTGTTTTAACCTTCGCAAGGACCGGGCGTAGCCACACTCGGTTCAACTAAAGTTGGAGAAACTGACACCCGCCAGCCACCTGTGTGCAAAGCACGGCGGTAGAACCAGTCTCGCGTAAGCGTACGCGTAATGTCGGTCCGGGCCGCTTCATCCAACAATACCGCCGAACCAGAGTATGACATGCTGGTAAGCAGTATGACTTATATCGCCCACAACTCGCTTGTGTTCTACTCGTGCATATAACATCAAACCATAAAACCTAGGCTCGGATGCCACTGTTGGGGAACGTAGTAATTTCAAAAAAATTCCTACGCACACGCAAGATCATGGTGATGCATAGCAACGAGAGTGGAGAGTGTTGTCTATGTACCCTCATAGACCGAAGCAGAAGCGTTGACACAACGTAGAGGAAGTAGTCATACGTCTTCCCGATCCGACCGATCCAAGCACCGTACGGACGGCACCTCCGAGTTCTGCACACATTCAGCTCGATGACGTGCCCCGGGCTCCGATCTAGCAAAGCTTCGGGGGGAGTTCCGTCAGGACGACGGTGTGGTGACGATCTTGATGTTCAATTGTCGCAGGGCTTCGCCTAAGCACCGCTACAATATGACCGAGGTGTAATATCGTGGAGGGGGGCACCGCACACGGCTAAGGAACGATCACGAGGATCAACTTGTGTCTCTATGGGGTGCCCCCTGCCCCCCTATATAAAGGAGTGGAGGAGGGGAGGGCCGGCCCTCTCTATGGCGCACCCTAGGGAGTCCTACTCCCACCGGGAGTAGGGTTCCCCCTTTCCTAGTCCAACTAGGAGTCCTTCCATGTAGTAGGAGTAGGAGACAAGGAAGGGGAAAGGAGAAGATAAGGAAGTAGGGGGCGCAGCCCCTCCCCCTAGTCCAATTCGAACTAGGCCTTGGGGGGCGCGCAGCCTGCCCTAGGCAGCCCCTCTCTCTTTCCCGTATGGCCCAATAAGGCCCAATACTTTTTCCCCGTATTCCCGTAACTCCTCGGTACTCCGAAAAATACCCGAACCACTCAGAACCTTTCCGATGTCCCAATATATCGATGTTTACGTCTCGACCATTTCGAGACTCCTCGTCATGTCCCCGATCTCATCCGGGACTCCGAACTCCTTCGGTACATCAAAACTCATAAACTCATAATATAACTGTCATCGAAACCTTAAGCGTGAGGACCCTATGGGTTCGAGAACTATGTAGACATGACCTAGAACCACTCTCGGTCAATAACCAATAGCGGAACCTGGATGGTCATATTGTCTCCTACATATTCTACGAAGATCTTTATCGGTCAGACCGCATAACAACATGCATTGTTCCCTTTGTCATCGGTATGTTACTTGCCCGGGATTCGATCGTCGGTATCTCAATACCTAGTTCAATCTCGTTACCGGCAAGTCTCTTTACTCGTTCCGTAATACATCATCCCGCAACTAACTCATTAGTTACAATGCTTGCAAGGCTTATGTGATGTGCATTACCGAGGGCGCCCAGAGATACCTCTCCGACACTCGGAGTGACAAATCCTAATCTCGAAATACGCCAACCCAACAAGTACCTTTGGAGACACCTGTAGAGCACCTTTATAATCACCCAGTTATGTTGTGACGTTTGGTAGAACACAAAGTGTTCCTCCGGTAAACGGGAGTTGCATAATCTCATAGTCATAGGAACATGGATAAGTCATGAAGAAAGCTATAGCAACATACTAAACGATCGAGTGCTAAGCTAACGGAATGGGTCAAGTCAATCACATCATTCTCCTAATGATGTGATCCCGTTAATCAAATGACAACTCATGTCTATGGCTAGGAAACTTAACCATCTTTGATCAACGAGCTAGTCAAGTAGAGGCATACCAGTGTCACCCTGTTTGTCTATGTATTCACACATGTATTATGTTTCCGGTTAATACAATTCTAGCATGAATAATAAACATTTATCATGAAATAAGGAAATAAATAATAACTTTATTATTGCCTATAGGGCATATTTCCTTCACGAACAGCAAGGCCTTTAGGTTAAATTCCTCTTGTCTATGCTCATCCCACGTACGTACACCGTTTCCATTCCACACCTGTAAAAGTTCTTCAACTAATGGCCTTAGGTACACATCAATGTCGTTGCCGGGTTGCTTAGGGCCTTGGATGAGAACTGGCATCATAATGAACTTCCGCTTCATGCACATCCAAGGAGGAAGGTTATACATACATAGAGTCATAGGCCAGGTGCTGTGATTGCTGCTCTGCTCCCCGAAAGGATTAATGCCATTCGCGCTTAAAGCAAACCATACGTTCCTTGGGTCCTTTGCAAACTCATCCCAGTACTTTCTCATGATTTTTCTCCACTGCGACCCGTCAGCGGGTGCTCTCAACTTCCCGTCTTTCTTACGGTCCTCACTGTGCCATCGCATCGACTTGGCATGATCTCCGTTTCTGAACAGACGTTTCAACCGTGGTATTATAGGAGCATACCACATCACCTTCGCAGGAACCCTCTCCCTGCGGGGCTCGCCGTGAACATCACCAGGGTCATCTCGTCTGATCTTATACCGCAATGCACCGCATACCGAGCATGCGTTCAGATCCTTGTATGCACCACGGTATAGGATGCAGTCATTAGGGCATGCATGTATCTTCTCCACCTCCAATCCTAGAGGGCATAAGCCCTTCTTTGTTGCGTATGTATTGTCGGGCAATTCGTTATCCTTTGGAAGCTTCTTCTTCAATATTTTCAGAGGCATCTCAAATCCTTTGTCAGGCACAGCATTCTCTGCCTTCCACTTCAGCAATTCCAGTACGGTACCGAGCTTTGTGTTGCCATCTTCGCAATTGGGGTACAACCCTTTTTTGTGATCCTCTAACATGCGATCGAACTTCAGCTTCTCCTTTTGACTTTCGCATTGTGTCCTTGCATCGACAATGACCCGGCGAAGATCATCATCATCGGGCACATCGTCTGGTTCCTCTTGATCTTCAGCAGCTTCACCCGTTGCAGCATCATTGGGCACATCGTCTGGTTCCTCTTGATCTTCACCAGCTCCCCCCGTTGCAGCATCATGGTATTCATGGGGCACATAGTTGTCATCGTACTCTTCTTCTTCGTCGTCTTCAATCATAACCCCTATTTCTCCGTGCCTCGTCCAAACATTATAGTGTGGCATGAAACCCTTGTAAAGCAGGTAGGTGTGAAGGATTTTCCGGACAGAGTAAGACTTTGTATTCCCACAATCAAGGCATGGACAACACATAAAACCATTATGCTTGTTTGCCTCAGCCGCATCGAGAAACTCATGCACGCCCTTAATGTACTCGGAGGTGTGTCTGTCACCATACATCCATTGCCGGTTCATCTACGTGCATTATATATAATTAAGTGTCCAAATTAATAGAAGTTCATCATCACATTAAAACCAAAGTACAAACATAGTTCTCATCTAACAACATATAACTCTCCAGAGCATCTAATTAATTAAACCATACATTGAAACTATGTAAAAAAAATTAAAGCGAAAACAAAGGCGATCATAATCGCAACCAAGGTAACAATTGATCCAACGGCATAATGATACCAAGCCTCGGTATGAATGGTATATTTTCTAATCTTTCTAATCTTCAAGCCCATTGCATCCATCTCGATCTTGTGATCATCGACGACATCCGCAACATGCAACTCCAATATCATCTTCTCCTCCTCATTTTTTTTATTTTTTTCTTCAAGAAATTGTTTTCTTCTTCAACTAAATTTAACCTCTCGACAATAGGGTCGGTTGGAATTTCCGGTTCACATACATCCTAGATAAATAAAATCTATGTCATGTTGGTCCGCATAATTTTCATAACCAATAAATGAACCAATATTTATAAAGATAATATATATACCACATCCGAATCATAGACAGGACGAGGGCCGACGGGGGCGGATGCCAAAACCATCGCACTATATAAGATGCAATAATAAAAGTAAGAAAATTATACAAGTATCTATCTAAACATACAAGTAACAATATTTTTCCTTTCAGAAAGAAGATAAGAACAAGAGGCTCACCATGGTGGTGTCGGTGATGAGATCGGCGCGGGTGATCAACGGCGGTGAAGACGGGGGTGGGGCGTGACGGACCGCTAAATCTAGCCAAATCTCGAGGAAAATGGAGCTTTGAGGTCGAACTTCGAGAGGAGAAAGCTTAACTACTGTGGCTCGGGCATTTCATCGAACACCTCATGTGCATAGGAGGTGAGCTAGAGCACCACAAGCCCCTCCCCTCGCCGGCCAAAGAAAAACAGAGCATTGGAGTGCTCTGCTCGCGAGCGAGGATATATATAGGCACCTCATTGGTCCCGGTTCGTGGCATGAACCGGGACTAAAGGGGAGCCTTTGGTCCCGGTTCATGCCTCCAACCGGGACCAATGGTGGTGGGCCAGGAGCCATGCCCATTGGTCCCGGTTCGTCCCACCAACCGGGACCAAAAGGTCCAGACGAACCGGGACCATGGCCCACGTGGCCCAGCCGGCCCCCTGGGCTCACGAACCGGGTTCAATGCCCCCATTGGTCCCGGTTCTAGACTGAACCGGGACTAATGGGCTGACCCGGCCTGGACCGTTGCCCCCTTTTCTACTAGTGCTTGCGTTTAAACTATGCCTCCAACAAAATTCAAGGGCGACCCTATCGCAAGGAAAAACACCGAGCCTAGCATACTTAAGGCCCGAAACCCAGCAACCAATCAGGGTACATCGACAAAAAAGTAGAACCCGTAAAAGAAGAATGGCGTAGCAAAGCGCGCGACAACTTCTAGTACAATGTATGGCTTACCCAAGGGGCGATTGGACAAGTTGCTACTGGATGCAGCAGCAAAGCAACAAGAAAGTCGGTCCTCGTGCTCACCCAATTTCCTACTCCAAGAAATGAGGCACAATCTTTCAAGAACGACCCAAGTCTCCTAGTTGAAGAAACAGAGAAACATCAATAAAGTTAGTAAGGCAAACTATAGCAGAAGGAACATATATTATGTTTTCCAGTTCAACGAAACATCAATAAAGTGATGGATCGCCACGAGCAGGGCACGGCGAGAAAGAACTTCCCTGACTCGTACAACAAGGCAGCACCACCTCTGAGAAAGTTTGACATCAGAAAAAGTGAGGTGGCATAACAGCTACAAAGGGTGTTCATTTCCAAGGAAGGCGATGATGAAGGCATGATGTTGATGTGCGAACTGGTGGACAAGGAGACGTAAACAAATTCTCATGCTTGAGCAATTTTTTTGTCATCATACGGGAACTTGTGTCAATGCTACAGACTAACACCAGGTGGAGACGTGTCGTCAAAAGTCCACGACACAATGTGTGATGACGCAGTTACGCGAGTAGAAGATGAAGGTGCAGCATCAGAAGATGTCGGTGTACAAAAGTAGGGGCTCTCTTTTGTACCCCTTTACTTGTGCATGAGCAGTCAGAGCCGCAGCTGCGGCCACACTTAGCAGGGCAGAGGAGGGAAGCCGAAGCACAAGACCACCGGAGCGGCGCCAAGAAAGATGGGCTTTCCCCGGCAAGACCCTTGCCGGGGCGACCTACGCAGCCCCGACAAGAGCCTTGCCGGGGCAGCTCTCACAACTGCAGCGTCGCCGCCACCCTTGAGCCTGAGGTTTCTGACGCCATCGCAAACGTTGGAACCAAGGCACGCGAGGCGCCCGTGTGGTTGCATGCAGATCTTTGTGAAGACCAGAAGCATACAAGACTAGATGTTAACCAGAAGACGACGATCCTCGGCAAAATCCTTGCCGAGGATACCCACGAGACCCCCGGCAAGACCCTTGCCGGGGACGACCACGATGCCGCGGCAAGACCCTTGTCGGGGCCCCGGCAAGACTCTTGCCAAAGACATCCGTGGGGTCGCAGCCCGGCCCGCACCCACCAAGATTCCACCACCGTTCCCATGCAGCTGCCAGCCCATCAACTAGGCGAGCACCTGCGTGACGACGGGCGGCCACTAGGCCAACTCAGCAAGCACCAGCGTGGTGGCATGCCGATCTTCGTGAAGACCCTACCACCACGCCAACTCAGCAGCCTGCCAGCCTACATGGTGTTGCATGCCTCGTTGGCCTGGACGCGTGTCAGAGCAAGGCAGAGCGACGACGGACGGGGCGGGCCTCGTTACCACCCCTGATAAAGCAAGTGGACACCTAAGTAGTGCATTTAATGCACTTTGTCCTGTAATGACAGGCGATAAGCTTGTACACTGTATACCTTTTCACCTCCTGTGTGCCACTGTGGCAGCCCCTTGGTCTATAAAAGGAGGCCCGCGGCATACTGAGAGAGGATTCCGATCTTTTGGACAAGGCACACACCGTAGCTAGTTCAAGAACTCAAGAATACTCAAATATACACAAAAGCAGGACTAGGGTATTACGCATCCTCGCGGCCCGAACCTGGGTAAATGATCCTCGTGCTGGCTTCTAGACCCGCTATTTCCACAACCCCGCGCCCGCTAACCGTTGCGGAAGGGACCCCAGTGATCCCATAGGTATCGTTTCCGTAACAGAAGACCACGACATGAGGCGGACTGGTATAATCGCGTCTGAAAATCATGGCATGCGGCGAGCTGAGTGGGTTGAGCAAGACGAGCGCAACACGAATGCAACGCATGCCAATCAAGCAAGGAGTGCTGACGTGGCGGGTCACACCATCCAGTCTAACCAGTCGGCGCTTGCATGCAACTGAGGTGTCGTCTCGAGCTCCTAGCAGCCAGGGTCCCTCGTCAAGGGAGCACACCACCATGTTTTTTTATGTTGACAGCAGAGCTGCCAAATCAATTGATTAGGTAGGAGAATTACATACGAAAGACCCAAGTAGGACGCACCCAGCAGACCCTAGTGCAAGAGAGAAACAACAAAAGGAGAAAGAAGAGAACAAAATTATATGATACAAAGCATGTTCAGCCGGGATCAAAAGGAATAGCCGCTCCAGCCAGGTTCCACATGATGATTTCATATCTCAAAAATCGCTTCAAGCCATTGGAATTTACTTCCAGCAAGCTGGAAGACCCGTCTATTGCATTCGCTCAATATTTCCCAAGAACTTAGCAAGAGAGGAGAGATGACTCCTTTTCTCTTCTCACTTTGTGAGTAGCAGCACCGAACCAGCATGCGCGCAGCCAGTCATTGAGGAAATTCAGATCATCCCATTTTATCTGGTCAAAGCGATGGACAACCGTCTTCTCGGCCCAAATCCCTATGCTTTATTGCGTAAGAATGTGTAAGGATGTTTCGATGCTTCGGCCACAGAGTAGACAAAAATAATTGTTTGTCTAGGCGTGATCCGTTATTGCATCAGCCGTGAGGATTCCACCCGGAGCAACCGTCCACAAAAAGTTCAGAAGCCCAGCGGCTCCAAATGGCGTCTCAGCCGCCCCATAGAATTGTAAGCGATATGCCGAGCGGGCGGTGCAGTTTCCGTCAGGCGATAATCTCCAATGAATAGCATCTGCCTGATCAGGGTTTAGCACAACATCGGCGAATTCTCAGGTGAGTTCGATGAGCTCTGTCAGCTTGTCCTGGGGTAGCCCTGCAGCGAGATCAAGAAACCAGCGCTCATTGTTCAGTGCTTCCTGAACCTATATGTTATTCGAGACCTTTTACAGTACATCATGTGAATATGGGCCATTTATTTTTTTGATTGAACGGCCCAGATGAGGCAATGCTACAACATACTTTTTGTAGTATATTTTGTGGTTAGGGACATTTTCGGTATACCAATGTTTATCGAATCCGCAAGGATGGGCTGTTCATTTGGCGACACCGGAATCTTTTGGTAAAAATAACTGGCGACGCCAGACGCTCGCCATCGACAGTGGCTATCCTAGCCGGCAGTCCTCCTCAGCGGATGGCCCGGCCGTTTGGTGTTGCCCTCAAACCTACGGGACATGAAGCCGCTCGCCAAGGAAGACGAAAGGTGATCTTTCATTCAGGCCGCATGCCCCGTCCCTGAGGTGGTGTTCCTCTGTGTTTGCAGCGACGGGGAATAGAGGAATGATAGACGAATTGGGATGAGATTGATGGAATTGTGACTAATTAAATTATTTTCTTAATGTGTGATTAATTCCCAAACAGTCAATTACCGAAATGTCCTACAGCAACAAAAATCTGATATTAATACTGACCATTGGATCAGTTATATACTACCCACTATTTTCGGTAGTACGATGTACCGTAAAAACTCTCTAATCCCGATGGAAGTCGCATATAGAGAAGGTTCTATTTCTTTGTGAACCACACCCTTAAGCCCTTTGTGGTGCCAGAACTTAGCAGTTGCCCAGTACCCAAGCGAGATATCCGTCGTTGCGTTGAAGAGTTTGCAGTCCACTTCATCGAAGAGGAGGTTAGAGCATACCCCTGTCCTATTGCGCTCTCTCCATGCGAGCCACTTCCATGCACGCTATAGACCCCGTTCCGGCACCCTGTCGGAGGGCGGAATCATCTCCGGTGGCCATCTTCATCTTCCCGGCGGCCACCACGATGAGGAGGGAGTAGTCCACCCTCAGGGTTGAGGGTTTGTACCAGTAGCTATGTGTTTAATCTCTCTCTCTCTCTCTCTCTCTCTCTCTCTCTCTCTCTCTCTCTCTCTCTCTCTCTTGTTCTTGAGATGTCATGATCTTGATGTATCATGGGCTTTGTTAATATAGTCAGATCATATGGTGTTTTCCCCTCTATATCTTGTTGTGATGTATTGAGTTTTTCCCTTTGAGATTTCGTTGTTATCGGATTGAATACTTTTATGGATTTGAGAGCACTTGATATATGTTTTGCAATTGAATACTCGTGGTGACAATGGGGTATCGTATTGATTCACTTGATATATGTTTTGCTACTCAACTCGCGGATTCCCGATGTGACATTGGGGTAATCTATGCATAGGGGTTGATGCACCTTGTTGTCTTTGTTTCTCTGGTAGAAATCTTGGGGCACTCTTTGAAGTTCTTTGTGTTGGATTGAGTATTATGAATATGAATTTGCTTTGGTGTTATTTTAGTATGAACTCTAGGATAGATCGAACGGAAAGAACTACTTTGTGTTATTTTAGTACGAACTCTTTAATAGATCATACGTCAAGAATAGCTTTGAGGTGGTTTTGTACCCTACAAACAATTTATTCTTATGTTCTCGACAGATAGGAAATTTGGAGTGATTCTTCATCGCACTTTCAGGGGTGGTTATATGATCCAATTATATTGGCATTGTTGAGAGGTTGCACAACTGAAAGTACAGACCCTAGGCCTCATTTTCAAGCATTGCAATACCATTTTTGTGCCCGTTTACTATTTTCTACCTTGATGTTTTTATTTATTCAGATTATAAAAATATATTTCTACCATCAATATTATACTTTTATCACCATCTCTTCGCCGAACTAGTGCACCTATACAATTTGTCATTGTATTGGAACTAGTGCACTTGATATATGTTTTGCAATTGAATACTCGTGGTGACAATGGGGTATCGTATTGATTCACTTGATATATGTTTTGCTACTCAACTCGCGGATTCCCGATGTGACATTGGGGTAATCTATGCATAGGGGTTGATGCACCTTGTTGTCTTTGTTTCTCTGGTAGAAATCTTGGGGCACTCTTTGAAGTTCTTTGTGTTGGATTGAGTATTATGAATATGAATTTGCTTTGGTGTTATTTTAGTATGAACTCTAGGATAGATCGAACGGAAAGAACTACTTTGTGTTATTTGAGTACGAACTCTTTAATAGATCATACGTCAAGAATAGCTTTGAGGTGGTTTTGTACCCTACAAACAATTTATTCTTATGTTCTCGACAGATAGGAAATTTGGAGTGATTCTTCATCGCACTTTCAGGGGTGGTTATATGATCCAATTATATTGGCATTGTTGAGAGGTTGCACAACTGAAAGTACAGACCCTAGGCCTCATTTTCAAGCATTGCAATACCATTTTTGTGCCCGTTTACTATTTTCTACCTTGATGTTTTTATTTATTCAGATTATAAAAATATATTTCTACCATCAATATTATACTTTTATCACCATCTCTTCGCCGAACTAGTGCACCTATACAATTTGTCATTGTATTGGAACTAGTGCACTTGATATATGTTTTGCAATTGAATACTCGTGGTGACAATGGGGTATCGTATTGATTCACTTGATATATGTTTTGCTACTCAACTCGCGGATTCCCGATGTGACATTGGGGTAATCTATGCATAGGGGTTGATGCACCTTGTTGTCTTTGTTTCTCTGGTAGAAATCTTGGGGCACTCTTTGAAGTTCTTTGTGTTGGATTGAGTATTATGAATATGAATTTGCTTTGGTGTTATTTTAGTATGAACTCTAGGATAGATCGAACGGAAAGAACTACTTTGTGTTATTTGAGTACGAACTCTTTAATAGATCATACGTCAAGAATAGCTTTGAGGTGGTTTTGTACCCTACAAACAATTTATTCTTATGTTCTCGACAGATAGGAAATTTGGAGTGATTCTTCATCGCACTTTCAGGGGTGGTTATATGATCCAATTATATTGGCATTGTTGAGAGGTTGCACAACTGAAAGTACAGACCCTAGGCCTCATTTTCAAGCATTGCAATACCATTTTTGTGCCCGTTTACTATTTTCTACCTTGATGTTTTTATTTATTCAGATTATAAAAATATATTTCTACCATCAATATTATACTTTTATCACCATCTCTTCGCCGAACTAGTGCACCTATACAATTTGTCATTGTATTGGAACTAGTGCACTTGATATATGTTTTGCAATTGAATACTCGTGGTGACAATGGGGTATCGTATTGATTCACTTGATATATGTTTTGCTACTCAACTCGCGGATTCCCGATGTGACATTGGGGTAATCTATGCATAGGGGTTGATGCACCTTGTTGTCTTTGTTTCTCTGGTAGAAATCTTGGGGCACTCTTTGAAGTTCTTTGTGTTGGATTGAGTATTATGAATATGAATTTGCTTTGGTGTTATTTTAGTATGAACTCTAGGATAGATCGAACGGAAAGAACTACTTTGTGTTATTTTAGTACGAACTCTTTAATAGATCATACGTCAAGAATAGCTTTGAGGTGGTTTTGTACCCTACAAACAATTTATTCTTATGTTCTCGACAGATAGGAAATTTGGAGTGATTCTTCATCGCACTTTCAGGGGTGGTTATATGATCCAATTATATTGGCATTGTTGAGAGGTTGCACAACTGAAAGTACAGACCCTAGGCCTCATTTTCAAGCATTGCAATACCATTTTTGTGCCCGTTTACTATTTTCTACCTTGATGTTTTTATTTATTCAGATTATAAAAATATATTTCTACCATCAATATTATACTTTTATCACCATCTCTTCGCCGAACTAGTGCACCTATACAATTTGTCATTGTATTGGAACTAGTGCACTTGATATATGTTTTGCAATTGAATACTCGTGGTGACAATGGGGTATCGTATTGATTCACTTGATATATGTTTTGCTACTCAACTCGCGGATTCCCGATGTGACATTGGGGTAATCTATGCATAGGGGTTGATGCACCTTGTTGTCTTTGTTTCTCTGGTAGAAATCTTGGGGCACTCTTTGAAGTTCTTTGTGTTGGATTGAGTATTATGAATATGAATTTGCTTTGGTGTTATTTTAGTATGAACTCTAGGATAGATCGAACGGAAAGAACTACTTTGTGTTATTTTAGTACGAACTCTTTAATAGATCATACGTCAAGAATAGCTTTGAGGTGGTTTTGTACCCTACAAACAATTTATTCTTATGTTCTCGACAGATAGGAAATTTGGAGTGATTCTTCATCGCACTTTCAGGGGTGGTTATATGATCCAATTATATTGGCATTGTTGAGAGGTTGCACAACTGAAAGTACAGACCCTAGGCCTCATTTTCAAGCATTGCAATACCATTTTTGTGCCCGTTTACTATTTTCTACCTTGATGTTTTTATTTATTCAGATTATAAAAATATATTTCTACCATCAATATTATACTTTTATCACCATCTCTTCGCCGAACTAGTGCACCTATACAATTTGTCATTGTATTGGATGTGTTGAGGACACAAGAGATTTCTTGTATTTGGTTGCAGGGTCGTTTGAGAGAGACCATCTTCATCCTACGCCTCCCACGGATCGATAAACCTTAGGCCATCCACTGAAGGGAAAATTGCTACTGTCCTACAAAACTCTGCGCTTGGAGGCCCAACACGTGTCTACAATCCAAAGTTGCGTAGTAGACATCACACATTTCCTTCAGTAACATTGAATTATGTTCTATAAAGATTTATTGCAAATAGTCACCTAATACACCCCATGATATGGCATTGTTATTATTTTTAGCAAACCTGCACTGATATTTTCTTAGCTAGTTAACATTACAGTTTCCTTTATTGGAGCCTTGGAGTAGTGTATGCACATTGTACACTTGCACAATCTGCCAACAATATCAGCCTTCAAATTGCATTCCTTGTCCTCAGGGCACGCAAGGTTTCGGGGGCAATCTTCCTGACAACTACCAATCAAATACCCACCAGGCTTCTTCAGGTACCTGAACGTACATCTTCGTTTTGTATCCGCATCTGCAAAATATTACCAACAAGAAGAAATCCAAATCATGAAAAGAACAATTTTGTTGATTGGGTTGATGCAACATTCTTGGAGGAACTGATTAAACGTACTTGATGCTAACACGAGAAAGGCGAGTGTTAGGAGTAGCGTCAAAGCTGCAATCTTCATCCTATCTTGTATGTGGAGTTGGTACGAAAGTGACTGCTTGTGAGCCTTGAGGACGAGAAAATGAGATGGCAACCCTTTTTTATAGTAGGTTTGATATTAATGCTCATTATTGTAATACAAAAATAGCATGGAAACAAAGATTGGATAAGTTCTGTCGTACCAAAAGCAATTAAGTGGACTTCAGGATAAGATATGGACAGACGCCTTTTAGCAGAGCAAGGAAACGGAATTAAGAGATTGCACCGCTGAGCACACGGTTTCACATGAAAAAGATAGATAAAAGAAGAGCATCTATCTATACAGTTACTAAGCTCCCTTGAAATAAGCTCTCCTAGTGTATCCAGGGTGTGAAAAGTGCATCGGCCCTGGGTGACAGTGGGTGAGACGTGTTGATGGGCAGCTCGGTCCCTAGTGTGTCCAGTTTTTTTGTGTACATGCGCAGTTCGCTAGCTGGTCCCTTGCATGTCGGTTCGTCTAGCCAAGAAAGAAAAAGACCGTTACCACACCCAGCCAATAAAAGACTCTCGACGAGAAAAACTGATTGAACAGAGAAAATGTTAGGAATAAATTAGGATGTGTCTATTATATTAATAACTAAAATGTATTAATTAATGAATCATCATTCATGTGACCAATCCTAAGTAGTGATGTCTATAACTGCCATCTCTTGGAGGCAGGTTCTCCCTATGTATAGATACCTTTTCTATCAATGGAATTTGAGAGGGTAGTTCTCTTCCCCCCTCGTCTCTTATATTTTTCAGATATATATTATTTTACTTTTGTTTAAATTTTCGTTTTCTTTTCTTTTTGGCTGCTATTTACGAATATTTCTTTTCAAAACAAGTGTGAACATTTTAAAACATCTTTTTAAATTTCATGAAAATTTCTCGAAAACATGAATGTTTTTTATTAGATAAATGAATATTTATTAGATTAGATAGATGCGTACATTTAAGATTGTATTGACTTTTGAAATGTGTTCACACATTGTAAGTAATACACGAACACGGTTTGTAACTTTTTATAGAGATCAACACGGTTTGCAACTATATGAGCATGATTCCAATGCATAGACATTTTTAGCATGGACACTTTTCAAATTGAACACTTGTTTTAAATTAATGACCATTTATTCAAAATGTGCGAACATATCATGTGAATACTTTACAAAATGTCATGAATATATTTCTGAATGTACAAGCTTATTTTTGAAAACAAGATGAACATTTTTTTAAAGTTCATGGACATTTTCTATAATACCATTTGAAATCACTTACACATTTACTAATGGATCGGGCCAATATATAAAATAGCGGGTGGGCCATGCTATTGGGCTCTATAAGCGTCGTATGCTCGGTGCTAATACGCTATGCGCCGCAGGGGTTGGTGGGGGTGTATTGGATGGCACGATCAATTATCACTGTGGTCAGCGCTTTTGTGAATTTCCTTGAAAATAAGTGTATGTATGTAACTATCGTTGTCTTTCCCCTTGCATTAAAACTATGCCTCCAACAAAAGTCAAGGACCACCCCATCGCAAGGAAAACCACCGAGCCTAGAATATTTAAGGACCAAAACCCAGCAACCAATCATGGTACATCCACAAAAAAAGTAGAACCCATAAAAGAAGACGCTCGCCATCGACAGCGGTTGTCCTAGCCAGCACACCTCCTCAGCGGATGGCCCGACCGTTTGGTGTGGCCCTCAAACCTACGGGAGGTGAAGCCGCTCGCCAAGGCAGACGAGAGGCGACCCGTCGCTCCGGCAGCATTCCCCGTCGCCAAGGTGGTGTTCCTCTGTGTTTGCAGTGACGTGGCATAGAGGTATGATAGACGAATTGGGATGATGTTGATGGAATTGTGATTAATTACATTATTTTCTTAATGTGTGATGAATTCCCTAATAGTCAATTACCGAAATGTCCTACGACAACCAAAATATCATATTAATACTGACCATTTTATCGGTTATATACTACCCACTATTTTCGGTAGTATGATGTATTGTAAAAACTCTCTATTCCTGATGGAAGTCACATATAGCGAAGGTTCAATTTCCTTGGGAGCCAGCCCATTAAGCCATTTGTGGTGCCAGAACTTAGCGGTTGCCCAGTCCCAAAGCGAGATATCCGTCGCTCCGTCGAAGAGTTCGCAGTCCACATCATCGCAGTGGAGGTTAGAGTGTACCCATGACCTATTGGGCTCTCTCCGTGCGAGCCACTTCCATGCAAGCCCAAATTTGAGGAGTTCTAGGACACTTAGACCATCCAGGCATCTCGGCCGGCACACTATGGCCCATTGTACCCTACAATGGCCGCCATTGCAGGTTCCTTCACCTCGACATAACCAAGCATGGCAGCGTTGTATAATTCTTTTTAGCACCCGGGCCGGCAAGTTTGTGAAGAGTTTGCATATGGTAAGGTAGTGGCTGAGCCCAGCTCACTGCACCCACGCTACACCCACGCTACACCCACGCAAGAAAACATACCAAAACATTTCAAAAAAATCTGAAACTTTGTGGAATGATCATCAATAAATGTTAGAGAGGCTTGCCAAGTTTGGTGGTCAAATGACATACAGTGAGAACTGTACAAAAAACAAAATTACAAATTTTGGTCAAACAGTGCACATACATTTTGAGTAATTTAGTTTTTTTGTATAGAGCTCCTCGGATGTCATTTCACCATCAAATTTTGCAAGCCTCTCTAACATTTGTTGATGATCATTCCCATAAAGTTCCAGTTGTTTAAAAAATGTTTTGCTATGTTTTTCTGTGTGGGTGTAGTAGGGGTGCACTGAGCTGGGGTGCAGAAAAACCACTCTCTTTGCATAAAGGAACAGAGAGCTAACATGAAAGTTTTGAGCAGAGTTATCCTTCCTCCTTTAGGGTGGAGTACCGAGCACGCCACCATGGGAAGGCCTAGTTGAAGGGCTAGAGAGCCCAGCAAGCAGCTGGCATGTGGCGCTAGGAAGCAGGAAGGCGGCCCATATCCAGGAGGAGAGCGAAGCTCAACTTTGGCAAGTCCACGAGCAATTGTGTTGTATCCAACAGCCCAGGAGACGACACAACAATCACCTACATGTTGCTCAAAAAGAAAAAGGAAAAGCAATCACCTACATCAGTACGCATGCCGTGTATATTAGATCTCTTTTCAAACGAAGCGTTTCAGAAAAACCTGGTGAAGATGAAGAGTAAAAGGCAGTGATGTTTGCACGTTGAGGAACTGTTTTTTTTCTTGAAAATGCAAATACGGAGGAGTGTTGGCATCGCCATATGGACGAAGGGATGGGGATGATACAGACTACAAAATATGAGAGCTCATGGATCTTTCACACAACCACAAAGGCATAAGGCTCAAGGAAGTGTAAAAAGTCAAGAACGATGCAAAGAAAACTTGGTGAAGCATGGAGCAAGGCTCATAGTTAAGGGATACATGCAAGAGCCAGGTGTGGATTTTGAAGAACTATTCACTCCTGTTGCAAGGATAGAATCGGTGTAACTAGTTATAGCTCACGTGGCTCAAGAATCTTGGATGCTACGTCACATGGATGTAAAATCTGCGTTCTTAAATCATGAATAATAAGAAGAACTTTATATCAAGCAACCACCGAGGCACATCAAAAGGAGAGGAACACAAGTTGTTGAAACTACATCAGGCACTGTGCGAGCTTTGCTGAGTTTCGGGGCTGGAACACCAAGCTTCATCGTACATTGATTTGTCTTTGTTTTGAGAAAAGTACACTGGAGCACGTTATGTATAAGTGATGCAAAGATAGGGATCATCCCTAAGTGGGCCTCTATGTTAATGATCTATTGATAACCGAAAAAAATGATGAAGAGATTGCTACATTCGAGCTAAAAATGAAGGAGATATTCAAGATGAGTGGTCTTGGGCTCTTGAGTTACTATGTTGGGATCAAGATACAACAAGAGTTAGAGGGGATAATGCTATGCTAGGAGGCATATTCAAAGAAGATACTTGAATACTGTAGCATGGAGGACTGGAAGCCAATTTATGTTCCTATGTAGCCTCAACTTAAACTTAACAAAAGGAGTGAAGCACCGTCGGTTCATGCAATGGAATATAGAAGTGTGATCAGAAGTTGAAGGTATCTTGTGGATACATCACTGGACTTGATCTATTCTCTTGACATAGTGAGCCACTTCATGGAAACGCCCATGATGGATCATTGGGCAGCTATGAAACATATACGTAGGTACATCAAAGGGACAACAAACTTTGGTTGTGTCTACTTGGGATAAAACAAGAAGGAGATGGTTAAGCCACTTGTCTATAATTATAGTGATCTGGTAGGAGAAGTGGAAGACCGTGAAAGTACCTCGAGCGGTGCATATTTCTTGGGAGGAAGCATAGTGAGCTGGCTATCACAAAAAAAGAAGGTGGTCACATTATCATCCTATAAAGCAGAGTATATATATTGTGCAACCGCAGCATTTCAAGTTGTGTGTTTTCTACGAAGGCTACTCAATGACCTCACAAACAAGCAACCAAAAGAAGTGGTTGCCAAAAAATCTGCGATTTCGCTATGTAAGAATCTAGTGCACCATGACAAGAGTAAACACGTCGATACAAAATATCAGTACATTTGCACCGATGACCAGCTTACCGATATGCTAACCAAATCTTGAGAACAAGCGTCCAAACTGTGAAGTGAAGAGATCGTGTGGTCAAGGGTGATTGTTAGAAATACATTATGGATATATGCAAATTGTACACGCTTGGACTCGAATATCCCTATTTTTGATGAGCTGGCCACTGATCTGCCGCCGGCGCCGGGTGGGAGTCTGTGCGGTGGTCCAAGATCAGTCCTTGGACCAGGCTAATGCGAGGTCATGGTCGGCAAGGATGCAATCCGGTGCGATATCCAAATTTGCGAAAGCGGCCCGTCATGCCGCGTTGTGTTAGTCCGGGTGTGTCTACTCGGCTGCCTCGTTTTCGGCAGCTATCATGCTTTGTGAGGAGGGGAAGCCGTCGCCGCCACAGATGAGATACTAGAGGAGGTGGCTCCATACACTGGCGATTAGGCCATGCACCTTCTTCATCTTTAGCGGGCACCACTAGCCCCCAGACCGACGGTGCGACAACGAAGACACCAGTTCGGTTTCGCGCAGGAGTCCACGCGGTGGGGATGCTAGCTATAAGGACTGCTCGAGCGTGCTACGTGTAGGCGACATAGGCTCCTCCTTCATGCGGCGTCCGATTTTGACGTCGCGGAAGCGCCGTGCCAGAGGCAAGGGTGGCTACTCCTTCACCCGGAGGTCGTGCGAAGACGAGGGCGGCAATGAACCCTGCTCAAGCCAGGAGCGCTCGATCAAGAGGGCCATCTGCGTCGTGAACTTATCGTTCGTGTGCTTGACCTCGGTGAGCAGGGGCGGCTGCTACTCCTTATCGTTTTTCAAGAAGAGCACCACCTCCTCCTTCAACGTGGCCACCGATGGTGTGTTGGACGCCGACGGGCCCGTGGAGCATGGGTGGCAGCACCACCTCCCGAAAGACCACGGGTACCCCCTTGTGGGCATCGAGAACCAACATGAGCCACAACCGACCTTCATCATCACCGGGAGTGGAGTGCCCACGAGAAGAGAGGCAACGTTACATGGACTGAGGATATAGGGCTTTTGGCGAGGCCACACTGCTTGAACAGCTGGATTGGCCGGTGCCACTTCATTGCGCGGCGGACAATGTAGGCTTCTTGGTCTCTACGTCCACATGCGGCGAAGCATCTCTGGAATGGCAAACCGACATGAATGCCCGGAGACATTTCTGAAGCAGGGCGGGCTTCTTGGCCTCTACGTCCACATGCGGCGAATCATCTCTGGAGTGGCAGACCGACATGAATGCACGAAGACGTTTCTGAAGCGGGGCACGCTAGTAGGAAATGTGTGTCGGCTAAGGTAGTCAGACACATGCGTGGTGGTGGTCTGGACGCCCACAAGCATACTACAGGTTTGCTTCCGGTTTGTAGGAACTCGGTCGTCCGAACCGGTCCGCGGTGTTGGAGGGGTCAAAGTGTCTGAATTGTGCAGTGCGGATGTTTAATGATGGTTTTGGGGGATGACATTGAAGACGCCCTTACTACAAAGTAAAATAAAATACTAGTCTCGTTCATGAAGTTTGTTGCCATATTTAATCATGCATATGTCAAAAATTCATTGCTTATTATCTTATTATTTCCGGTGTTACAATATTATGTGATTTCCCAATGTTTTCATTACGACTTTCGCCGTATCACTATGTAAAGAATAGAATCATTCCTATATTGTCTCATGGCACATTATTCTCCAACCTCCTTCTCCATATATGGTAGTAATATTTTTGCAATTATGATATTTCTAACACTTACCAAATATAAGCGGTGGGAACCTTTTACCTCTCCTTGATGACATATTACGTCATTGGGGGTTAATAGGTCGTCAAGTTCAATCTAAGCCCTCGGGTAAAAAATAATGAATGACCAAAAATAGTTGGAACAATCTTAAAATTTACTGCTTTATGATAAGTGCATCCACATAGCCATTGCTGTTTAGAATTTTTATGTTCCTGGGAAGTTCAATGTTAGGTGCTAGTACAAAAATTCAGTTTTTCATTTTATAATTGGTTCAGTTATTTGGCTTGTAATTTTGTACCATGGCTTGTAATTTTGTACTCGCACTTCTTGCAAAAATATGCAAATTGGACACTTTTAGTATTTCGCTACTATTCGTATCACTGGATCGCTTAAAACTGCATAGTCTGGCTGTCTTTTTTATTTTTTTCTGCAAATGAGTTATGGCCATTGGATCTGTAATGGATAACAGATGAGAAGGGGCAAGTGGCAGAATGACTTGGCTGAGGCAAGTCACTGATCTCAGTCTGTCGACGGGAGGAGAACTAGACTGGCCATTGGGATATTCTAAGAAACGCTCATCTTTCTTTGTACGATCAAGGGAAAGTATGAGAAAGACGATTTCACTATTCTTACCAGAACATGGGACTACCACAAGAATATTTTTTTATCAGGACGACAACTCTTTTTTTTTAGGATATCAGGATGATAACTCTGAAAGGATAAATTTCCTATCTTTTCTTTCTACTCACTGCCCTGACGGTCGGCTGGAAATAAGTATATGAAGAGATGGAAATACAGAGCTACCTTTCTTTTGCGGGAATATACGGAGCTACGTTGGGTTCGTCTGATGGGAAAAAGACGTTGAGAGGTGGGAAGAATGTACACGTTGAGTGCTGGGGACCATCAACATTGCAATATAGCTGAAGATACATGTCCAAGCTTTTGATTCTAAAAAAACATATGTTGAAGCCTTTGCTCACAGAAAAAAAAGATCTGCGTGAATCGAGGTATAACTTCCGATGAATTTTGCAAAACAGGGCGAGCATTTTTAATACAACACGAAAAAAATACAAACACATGATAAACTTTTCTCAAGTACACATTCAACAAATTCTAAATACACGATGAACATTTCGTTTGACCATGATGACCCTTTTTCAATGCACGGTAAACTTTTCATAACATATGATGAACATTTATTAAATACATGATGAACTTTAAAAAAGTTCTTTTTTTTAATAAAATGTTTACTCACTTCAAACATCATATAACTATTTTTTGTTCAAATTTTATAAAAACATACATATGTTTTTTTGGGGAAAACTAGGAAAACTGAAGATGAAGTACAACGCTCTGGTATAGAAGGTCGCTTGCTTGAGATTTTGGTTTTGAGACAAAGCTTGCTCAGGATAAACGCGAGCTCGGGAAATAGTGTGAGTAAAATGGGTCGTTCGGCCCATAACTCCCTTTGCAGGTAGCCTCTACTATATGACGCTAAAGGTGACATATAGGAGGACTCATCAAAACCCATGCCAATGAAGGAAGAGATGTGTAGTTCAGGGCTTGTTCAGCAATGCTTCATCTCCCCTCTCCCGCCTACGTCAAACTCTTCAGGCAGAGTTAGACCGGATGACCTAACTCCGTTTAGTTAAAAATCTAGAAGTTGGAAGCACTTCTAGTGCAAAAATAGAGGCAATGAGTAAGCTATTGTTTTCTGGAGAAATGTGTGCCTGGACACGATGACATCTGCTCCTTCTCATCGACGATGGCCAACACATCATGATTCAAATCACTAGTCAGTATATATCCCAGTCCAAACCATGTGACCGACCATATATAGAGTTATTCGCCATATGCTCATGGGATCGTAAGGTTCTGACCACGCGTTTCTGGTAAATGCAAGCACATACCGTTGGGCATTGCATAAGGTAATTTTTATTTTACCAACTCTATTTCAAACCACCCAGTTTGTCAACTTAGGGGAACTCCTCTTGCTCCAAAACACAGTAACATTTTGAACTTGTGTGCGGCTCCTCACTTTGAACGAAAAAAACTACTACTCGCAAAACAAATAAAAAGTTGTATATTCAAAAATATGTGTGTATCATGTCTATGAAAATGTTCAAGCATTCAAAAAAGTTGGTCTGTCTTGAAAAAATAGTGACCACATGTACAAATTCTATGATTTTTGAAAAAATGTTCACAAAGTTCAAGAATATTCAACAATTTGAAAGATATTTGGAAATTAAAAAATATTTTCATGAATGGAAAAAGTGCTCATGTGTTGAAAATTCTAAGAGTTTTGAGAGAATGTTCTCAAATTTTAAAATGTTAAAGGATTTAATAATATTCATAGATTTAAAAAAGGCGGGTTTAATTTTTTTGAAAGTTAATTAATGTTCAAATAAAAAAACATGATATTTTTCATTTGCAGTGGTACGGCTGAACTGGCAAAGTGTTGGACAGAGATATCTCACCAGGGTGTGCATTCAGTTTTTTCGTTTTGATCTGGTTCATTTTATAAAAAAATTATAATTCAGTTTATAAGGTTTACATAGATATAGTTCGGTTTTGGTAATAACCATTTAATTTCAGTTCGGTTTTGGTAATAACCAAAAGTGACTCTAACTTCTGAACAACACATAAGTTTTTTATCGCATAGTTCACTCCGTTTTTGTAGGTTCATATTATTCTTATGAGAAATATGTACATAGATTAGATCATTAGATGACATACAAGATTTTGTCCTAGGCATACTAGTAGAAAACCGGCCTTTTGTCCCGGTTCATAAGGGCCTTTAGTCCCGGTTCCTGAACCGGGACTAAAGGGTCGTTACTAATACCCTCACCCTTTAGTCCCGGTTCAAACCAGAACCGGGACAGATGGGCCTCCACGTGGCCGATGCCAGCAGCCCAGGCAGGGGGGCCTTTGGTCCCGGTTGATGACACAAACCGGGACCAAAAGGCTTCCACGCGTCAGCAGCTGGCTGGAGCTGAGGTTTTTCTTTTTTTTAAGTCGCTCTTTTAGGGGTTTAGGGGGTTATTTTTAGGTTGTTATTAGCTAGCGAATAGAGAGAAGTATCCTCTCTTATATATGTAGTCCTTGCAAGGACTACATATGTTTATTTCACCTGCAGATACATATATATATATATATATATATATATATATATATATATATATATATATATAATAACTCATGCATGCTCGCATCATACATCATCCTACTAATTAATCAAGCATCATCATACAAATTCTACTCGTTATTAATAATAAGTCATACGATCATCATCCTCATAGTCATCGAACCCAACCCTACATAATTGTTCTTAGCACATGATCATCAGTATCAGGTAGGAACGGACCTAAACACACTTAAGGTAAAATAGCATAAAACAATATAGACCCTGACTCTCCATTATGAAGAATGGAGATCATCCTGTCTCCAATTCTTGCGCCTCGCTTCCTTTTGCTTCCAAGAAGCTCCTTACGACTGTCCATACATTTTTTCCATCCTTTGACTGTCATGTCTCCACTTCTTTTAGAAATCCGGTATGGACAGTTGAGATTCGTAGGATGACCTGGATATATGTTCAAAACATGAAGGCTGCCGCCATTCTGATACATCAAATGAGGCACACAATCCTCTGGGATAAGCTGTTGAAAAACATAGTAATAACTTCGTAGTTAGCAATGATGTACTAGTTTTAGAAGTATGCAAAAAGATGCACAGATGTCGTAATAGTAAAAAAAACATACTAGGGTATTTCCATGGTAGTTACCGTAGTTCAACACGTGCACTAGTGGCACGTATTGACCATAATGTTGAGGAGTTCGATTGTAGATATTGTAATTCTCAATATCATTACAAAATCCAACCAGATGAGTTTTCTCCGTGTAAGTTAACTCAGAGCCATCGGTGTAGTAAGTTCTATCTACCATATTCTGCACATTCTTTGATACTCCAAAATAAGCTGTCAATGGAAATAAGCTGTCAACTATTTTGAAATAAACAATATAAGTTCTATTAATAATTAACTATGTTTGAGAAACTCACATAGAGGTAGAACTGGAGGAGTATCAACAAGGACCCAAATGTCCATATTGTCTTGCTCGATTTCAGGATCACCAAGATCCATGGTGACAAGCATACCCTCATCAAAACCATACAATTTGCAAAATGCTTCCCAATTTTTGCAACCAAAATGGGTTACGCTCTCAGCATTATACAACTTTACTTCAAAATCCACATCATGATGGGTCCTTAGGTGAATTTTCTTCGTTTCAAAATTTTCATGGTCTTCAAAATCCATCCTCTCCAAGACATAGCGTCTTGCATGGCATGGGATCAACTATACTCGAATTGTAAAAGATGAAAATTACACGTTGAAATAGTTGAAGTCATGCTTAATTATGAAAAAAAAAACACTTGTCGTCGTTGCGTACCGTTTCAACTTCGAAGGTCTCCTCGAGCTTAATGCTGAAGCGCCGACCATCGTCCAGGTGAGGCCTGTTGCACTCACCTCGATCGTCGTGGCACCAGTCGCACTCCCCCGGGAGACTTTCGTCGTCCGATGATGACATTTCCTATACGTTCATAATTCAAAGACTAAATTAGATCATTATTATTCAACTAATCATATGCATATGCCTTGCATAGTGCTCTCCAATTTGAGCATTCAATAAGAAAAATCAAATCACAAAATTAAGTAGTATTCTAATTAGGATGCCTTCAATTATAAGAAAAACTACATCATCTCCATTTGTCCGTACATCGAATATTATCACTAATACACGTCGAATACTATATATTATACATATCGCCAGTACAGCTAGAACAGCAGCGCCCGACGGGTATCGGCGCGGGCGGTGGACACCCAAAGGGAAGGAACCATCACAGGATCATAGCTCCAGTGAGATCCCTGAAGAACCTGCCAGGTATTCTCGAACCTGCCCACCAACGCAACCATGTACCGACTGACGTGCTGGTCCTCCTCGCTGACACGGTGACGTACCACCTCCGCGGTGTCCGAAAGTCTCTGCACCGTCACTGGCCCACGCGACCGCCACCAAACAAGGATCGGGTCAACGACGGGCTGGCTCCTCACCAAGGTACGCCCCCCGGAAGGTAGCGCCTCCCAGTACCACCCCGGCAGAGCCCAGTCCCAGACATGGCCCATCTGGTCAAGCAGGTGTCGTCCGCCCCCGACTCGACGACGAGGATGCGGGATAGGCATCGTCCACGTCGATGCGGGAATAATTTCTTTAACTAAAAAAATAAACTAGTTCTATTAATTTTCTTGCTAAAAATAAACTATACTTCTATAGTAAAATAAACCAGTTTTATTAAATCAACTAGCTAGTTCAACTACTAAGCACTTACTAAATATGAACTAGTTTAACTATAGTTCTATTATTTTTCTAACTAACTATATTAAACACTTTCTCTTCTTATTTTTTTCCTTTTTCCTCTACTCTAAATATGAACATATTCACAAATGACATATATCATTCACAATTTCCCTATACATAAACAATAAATTGACAAAGAAAATACTAACACAAAAAATCATTAATAAATCTAAATTACAACAGAAAAAATCATAAATAAATCTAACACAATATGAAAAAATTAATTACACAATATGAAAAAAAATCTAACATAAAAATCTATGAACTACACATCTAAATTACTACACATCTAACAAAAAAATCTATGAACTACACATCTAAATTACTACACATCTAACACATCTAAATTGCTCACGGCGACGGTGTCGGGGACGGCGACGGCGACGGCGAGGTTCGGCGCGGGACGGGGCGTGGCGGCTCGGCGACGGGCAGGGGCGGGGCGGCGTCGCGGGGCGGGGGGTGGCGACAGCGTCGATCGGGGCGGCGCGGGGCGACGACGGCGACGACGGGGCGGCGCGGGGCGACGACGGCGACGACGAGGCGGATACGGCGGGCAGCCTGGCGGCGTCGGGAGGGCGGGGAAGAACGAACTGAACCAAAATTTCACGAGTCTTGCTTATATAGACGGCGCATTGGTCCCGGTTCGTGGCACAAACCGGGACCAATGCACCCCTTTAGTCCCGGTTGGTGCCACGAACCAGGACCAAAGTGTTGGGGAACGTAGTAATTTCAAAAAAATTCCTACGCACATGCAAGATCATGGTGATGCATAGCAACGAGAGGGGAGAGTGTTGTCTACGTACCCTCGTAGACCGAAGCGGAAGCGTTGACACAACATAGAGGAAGTAGTCGTACGTTCTTCTCGCGATCCAACCGATCCAAGCGCCGTTACTCCGGCGCCTCCGAGTTCTTGACACACGTACAGCTCGATGACGTCCCCGGGTCTCGATCCAGCAAAACCTCCGGGGATGAGTTCCGTCAGCACGACGGCGTGGTGACGATCTTGATGAACTACCGACGCAGGGCTTCGCCTAAGCACCGCAACGATATGACCGAGGTGGAATATGGTGGAGGGGGGCACCGCACACGGCTAAGGAACGATCTCAAGGATCAACTTGTGTGTCCTGGGGTGCCCCCCTGCCCCCGTATATAAAGGAGCAAGGGGGGGAGGCCGGCCGGCCTAGAGAGGCGCGCCAAGGGAGGGGGAGTCCTCCTCCTAGTAGGAGTAGGACTCCCCTTTCCTAGTCCAGCTAGGAAGGAGGAAGGTGGAAGGAAAGAGAGGGAGAGGCAGAGGGAAAGGGGGGCCGCGCCCCCCCTTCCTTGTCCAATTCGGACTGCCCATGGGGGGGGCGCGCCACCTCCTGGCGCGGCCCTCTCTCTCCCCTCGCGGCCCAATAAGGCCCATACTTCCCCCGGGGGGTTCCGGTAACCCCTCCGGCACTCCGGTAATATCCGAAACCACTCGGAACCATTCCGATGTCCGAACATAGCCATCCAATATATCAATCTTTATGTCTCGACCATTCCGAGACTCGTCGTCTTGTCCGTGATCACATCCGGGACTCCGAACTCCTTCGGTACATCAAAATGCATAAACTCATAATAACAGTCATCGTAACCTTAAGCGTGCGGACCCTACGGTTCGAGAACAATGTAGACATGACCGAGACACGTCTCCGGTCAATAACCAATAGCGGGACCTGGATGCCCATATTGGCTCCTACATATTCTACGAAGATCTTTATCGGTCAGACCGCATAACAACATACGTTGTTCCCTTTGTCCATCGGTATGTTACTTGCCCGAGATTCGATCGTCGGTATCCAATACCTAGTTCAATCTCGTTACCGGCAAGTCTGTTTACTCGTTCCATAATACATCATCCCGCAATTAACTCATTAGTTGCAATGCTTGCAAGGCTTATGTGATGTGCATTACCGAGAAGGCCCTGAGATACCTCTTCGACATTCGGAGTGACAAATCCCAATCTTGAAATATGCCAACCCAACAAATACTTTCGGAGACACTTGTAGAGCACCTTTATAATCACCCAGTTACGTTGTGACGTTTGGTAGCACACAAAGTGTTCCTACGGTAAACGAGAGTTGCATAATCTCATAGTCATAGGAACGTGTATAAGTCATGGATAAAAGCAATAGCAGCATACTAAACGATCGGGTGCTAAGCTAATGGAATGGGTCATGTCAATCAGATCATTCAACTAATGATGTGACCTTGTTAATCAAATGACAACTCCTTTGTCTATGGTTAGGAAACTTAACCATCTTTGATTAACAAGCTAGTCAAGTAGAGGCATACTAGTGACACTCTGTTTGTCTATATATCCACACATGTATTATGTTTCCGGTCAATACAATTCTAGCATGAATAATAAACATTTATCATGATATGTAAGGAAATAAATAATAACTTTATTATTGCCTCTAGGGCATATTTCCTTCAGTCTCCCACTTGCACTAGAGTCAATAATCTAGATTACACAGTAATGATTCTAACACCCATGGAGTCTTGGTGCTGATCATGTTTTGCCCGTGGAAGAGGCTTAGTCAACGGGTCTGCTACATTCAGATCCGTATGTATCTTGCAAATTTCTATGTCTTCCACCTAGACCAAGTCCCGGATGGAATTGAAGCGTCTCTTGATGTGCTTTGTTCTCTTGTGAAATCTGGATTCCTTCGCCAAGGCAATTGCTCCAGTATTGTCACAAAAGATTTTCATTGGACCAGATGCACTAGGTATGACACCTAGATCGGATATGAACTCCTTCATCCAGACTCCTTCATTTGCTGCTTCCGAAGCAGCTATGTACTCCGCTTCACATGTAGAACCCGCTACGATGCTTTGTTTAGAACTGCACCAACTGACAGCTCCTCCGTTTAATGTAAATACGTATCCGGTTTGCGACTTAGAATCGTCCGGATCAGTGTCAAAGCTTGCATCAACGTAACCCTTTACGACAAGCTCTTTGTCACCTCCATATACGAGAAACATTTCCTTAGTCCTTTTCAGGTACTTCAGGATATTCTTGACCGTTGTCCAGTGATCCACTCCTGGATTACTTTGGTACCTCCCTGCTAAACTTATAGCAAGGCACACATCAGGTCTGGTACACAGCATTGCATACATGATAGAGCCTATGGCTGAAGCATAGGGAACATCTTTCATCTTCTCTCTATCTTCTGCAGTGGTCGGACATTCAGTCTTACTCAACTTCACACCTTGCAAAACAGGCAAGAACCCCTTCTTCGCTTGATCCATTTTGAACTTCTTCAAAATCTTGTCAAGGTATGTGCTTTGTGAAAGTCCAATTAAGCGTCTTGATCTATCTCTATAGATCTTAATGCCCAATATGTAACTAGCTTCACCGAGGTCTTTCATTGAAAAAATCTTATTCAAGTATCCTTTTATGCTATCCAGAAATTCTATATCATTTCCAGTCAGTAATATGTCATCTACATATAATATCAGAAATGCTAAAGAGCTCCCACTCACTTTCTTGTAAATACAGGCTTCTCCAAAAGTCTGTACAAACCCAAATGCTTTGATCACACTATCAAAGCGTTTATTCCAACTCCGAGATGCTTGCACCAGTCCATAAATGGATCGCTGGAGCTTGCATACTTTGTTAGATCCCTTTGGATTGATAAAACCTTCTGGTTGCATCATATACAACTCTTCTTCAAGAAACCCATTCAGGAATGCAGTCTTTACATCCATTTGCCAAATTTCATAATCATAAAATGCGGCAATTGCTAACATGATTCGGACAGACTTAAGCAT
Organism: Aegilops umbellulata; assembly: GCA_032464435.1. Taxonomy (NCBI): domain Eukaryota; kingdom Viridiplantae; phylum Streptophyta; class Magnoliopsida; order Poales; family Poaceae; genus Aegilops; species Aegilops umbellulata. Next base: position 639,835,863 of record CP136060.1, on the reverse strand, counting down.
CGCTACGGGTGAGAAGGTCTCATCGTAGTCAATCCCTTGAACTTGTCGAAACCCCTTTGCGACAAGTCGAGCTTTGTAGACAGTAACATTACCGTCGGCATCAGTCTTCTTCTTATAGATCCACTTGTTCTCTATTGCTTGCCGACCCTCGGGCAAGTCAACCAAAGTCCACACTTTGTTTTCATACATAGATCCCATCTGAGATTTCATGGCTTCCAGCCATTTTGCGGAATCTGGGCTCACCATCGCTTCTTCATAGTTCGTAGGTTCGTCATGATCTAGTAGCATGATTTCCAGAATAGGATTGTCGTACCACTCTGGTGCAGATCTCACTCTGGTTGATCTACGAGGTTCTGTAGTAACTTGATCTGAAGTTTCATGATCATCATCATTAACTTCTTCTCTGATTGGTGTAGATGTCACAGAAACCGGTTCCTGTGATGAACTACTTTCCAATAAGGAAGCAGGTACAGTTACCTCATCAAGTTCTACTTTCCTCCCACTCACTTCTCTCAAGAGAAACTCCTTCTCTAGAAAGGATCCATTTTTAGCAACAAATGTCGTGCCTTCGGATCTGTGATAGAAGGTGTACCCAGCTGTTTCCTTTGGGTATCCTATGAAGACACATTTCTCCGATTTGGGTTCTAGCTTATCAGGTTGAAGCTTTTTCACATAAGCATCGCAGCCCCAAACTTTAAGAAACGACAACTTTGGTTTCTTGCTAAACCACAGTTCATAAGGTGTCGTCTCAACGGATTTTGACGGTGTCCTATTCAACGTGAATGCGGCCGTCTCTAGAGCATAACCCCAAAACGATAGCGGTAAATCTATAAGAGACATCATAGATCGCACCATATCTAGTAAAGTGCGATTACGACGTTCGGACACACCATTGCGCTATGGTGTTCCGGGCGGTGTGAGTTGTGAAACTATTCCGCATTGTTTCAAATGTAGACCAAACTCATAACTCAAATATTCTCCTCCACGATCAGATCGTAGAAACTTTATTTTCTTGTTACGATGATTTTCAACTTCACTCTAAAATTCTTTGAACTTTTCAAATGTTTTAGACGTGTGTTTCATTAAGTAGATATACCCATATCTGCTTAAATCATCTGTGAAGGTGAGAAAATAACGATATCCGCCACGAGCCTCAACATTCATCGGACCACATACATCTGTATGTATGATTTCCAACAAATCAGTTGCTCTCTCCATAGTACCGGAGAACGGTGTTTTAGTCATCTTGCCCATGAGGCACGGTTCGCAAGTGCCAAGTGATTCATAATCAAGTGACTCCAAAAGTCCATCAGTATGGAGTTTCTTCATGCGCTTTATACCGATATGATCTAAACGGAAGTGCCACAAATAAGTTGCACTATCATTATCAACTCTGCATCTTTTGGCTTCAACATTATGAATATGTGTATCACTACTATCGAGATTCATCAAAAATAGACCACTCTTCAAGGGTGCATGACGATAAAAGATATTACTCATATAAATAGAACAACCATTATTCTCTGATTTAAATGAATAACCGTCTCGCATCAAACAAGATCCAGATATAATGTTCATGCTCAACGCTGGCACCAAATAACAATTATTTAGGTCTAATACTAATCCCGAAGGTAGATGTAGAGGTAGCGTGCCGACCGCGATCACATCGACTTTGGAACCGTTTCCCACGCGCATCGTCACCTCGTCCTTTGCCAGTGTTCGCTTAATCCGTAGTCCCTGTTTCGAGTTGCAAATATTAGCAACAGAACCAGTATCAAATACCCAGGTGCTACTGCGAGCTCTAGTAAGGTACACATCAATAACATGTATATCACATATACCTTTGTTCACCTTGCCATCCTTCTTGTCCGCCAGATACTTGGGGCAGTTCCGCTTCCAGTGACCAGTCTGCTTGCAGTAGAAGCACTCAGTTTCAGGCTTAGGTCCAGACTTGGGTTTCTTCTCTTGAGCAGCAACTTGTTTGCTGTTCTTTTTGAAGTTCCCATTCTTCTTCCCTTTGCCCTTTTTCTTGAAACTAGTGGTCTTATTGACCATCAACACTTGATGCTCCTTCTTGATTTCTACCTCCGCAGCCTTTAGCATTGCGATGAGCTCGGTGATTGACTTATCTATCCCTTGCATATTATAGTTCATCACGAAGCCTTTGTAGCTTGGTGGCAGTGATTGGAGAATTCTGTCAATGACACAATCATCCGGAAGATTGACTCCCAGCTGATTCAAGTGATTATAATACCCAGACATCTTGAGTATATGCTCACTGATAGAACCATTCTCTTCCATCTTGCAGCTATAGAATTTATTGGAGAGCTCATATCTCTCAATCCGGGCATTCTGTTTGAATATCAACTTCAACTCCTGGAACATCCCATATGCTCCATGGTTTTCAAACCGACGTTGAAGTCCTGGTTCTAAGCCGTAAAGCATGGCACACTGAACTATCGAGTAGTCATCAGCTTTGCTCTGCCAGACGTTCATAACATCTGGTGTTGCTCCAGCAGCAGGCCTGGCACCTAGCAGTGCATCCAGGACGTAACTTTTCTATGCAGCAATGAGGATAATCCTCAAGTTACGGACCCAGTCCGTGTAATTGCTACCATCATCTTTTAACTTTGCTTTCTCAAGGAACGCATTAAAATTCAACGGAACAACAGCACGAGCTATCTATCTACAATCAACATAAACAAGCAAGATACTATCAGGGACTATGTTCATGATAAGTTTAAGTTCAATTAATCATATTACTTAAGAACTCCCACTTAGATAGATATCCCTCTAATCTTCTAAGTGATCACGTGATCCAAATCAAAACTAATCCATAACCGATCATCACGTGAAATGGATTATTTCTCAATGGTGAACATCATCATGTTGATCATATCTACTATATGATTCACGCTCGACCTTTCGGTCTCCGTGTTCCGAGGCCATATCTGCATATGCTAGGCTCGTCAAGTATAACCCGAGTATTCTGCGTGTGCAAAACTGGCTTGCACCCGTTGTAGATGGACGTAGAGCTTATCACACCCGATCATCACGTGGTGTCTGGGCACGACGAACTTTGGCAACGGTGCATACTCGGGGAGAACACTTCTTGATAATTTAGTGAGAGATCATCTTATAATGCTACCGTCAATCAAAGCAAGATAAGATGCATAAAATATAAACATCACATGCAAATCAATATAAGTGATATGATATGGTCATCATCATCTTGTGCTTGTGATCTCCAGCTCTGCAGCACCATCATGATCACCATCGTCACCGGCGCGACACCTTGATCTCCATCGTAGCATCGTTGTCGTCTCGCCAATCTTATGCTTCTACGACTATCGCTACCGCTTAGTGATAATGTAAAGCATTACAGGGCGATTGCATTGCATACAATAAAGCGACAACCATACGGCTCCAGCCGGTTGCCGATAACTCGGTTACAAAACATGATCATCTCATACAATAAAATATAGCATCATGTCTTGACCATATCACATCACAACATGCCCTGCAAAAACAAGTTAGACGTCCTCCACTTTGTTTGTTGCAAGTTTTACGTGGCTGCTACGGGCTTAAGCAAGAACCAATCTCACCTACGCATCAAAACCACAACGATAGTTTGTCAAATAGACTCCGTTTTAACCTTCACAAGGACCGGGCGTAGCCATACTCGGTTCAACTAAAGTTGGAGAAACTGACACCCGCCAGCCACCTGTGTGCAAAGCACGGCGGTAGAACCAGTCTCGCATAAGCGTACGCGTAATGTCGGTCCGGGCCGCTTCATCCAACAATACCGCCGAACCAAAGTATGACATGCTGGTAGGCAGTATGACTTGTATCGTCCACAACTCACTTGTGTTCTACTCGTGCAAAACATCAAACCATAAAAACCTAGGCTCGGATGCCATTGTTGGGGAACGTAGTAATTTTAAAAAAATTCCTACGCACATGCAAGATCATGGTGATGCATAGCAACGAGAGGGGAGAGTGTTGTCTACGTACCCTCGTAGACCGAAGCGGAAGCGTTGACACAACGTAGAGGAAGTAGTCCTACGTTCTCCTCGCGATCCGACCGATCCAAGCGCCGTTACTCCGGCGCCTCCGAGTTCTTGACACACGTACAGCTCGATGACGTCCCCGGGTCTCGATCCAGCAAAACCTCCGGGGATGAGTTCCGCCAGCATGACGGCGTGGTGACGATCTTGATGAACTACCGACGCAGGGCTTCGCCTAAGCACCGCAACGATATGACCGAGGTGGAATATGGTGGAGGGGGGCACCGCACACGGCTAAGGAACGATCTCAAGGATCAACTTGTGTGTCCTGGGGTGCCCCCCTGCCCCCGTATATAAAGGAGCAAGGGGGGAGGCCGGCCGGCCTAGAGAGGCGCGCCAAGGGAGGGGGAGTCCTCCTCCTAGTAGGAGTAGGACTCCCCTTTCCTAGTCCAACTAGGAAGGAGGAAGGTGGAAGGAAAGAGAGGGAGAGGGAGAGGGAAAGGGGGGCCGTGCCCCCCCTTCCTTGTCCAATTCGGACTGCCCATGGGGGGGCGCCACCTCCTGGCGCGGCCCTCTCTCTCCCCTCGCGGCCCAATAAGGCCCATACTTCCCCCGGGGGGTTCCGGTAACCCCTCCGGCACTCCGGTAATATCCGAAACCACTCGGAACCATTCCGATGTCCGAACATAGCCGTCCAATATATCAATCTTTATGTCTCGACCATTACGAGACTCCTCGTCTTGTCCGTGATCACATCCGGGACTCCGAACTCCTTCGGTACATCAAAATGCATAAACTCATAATAACAGTCATCGTGACCTTAAGCGTGCGGACCCTACGGTTCGAGAACAATGTAGACATGACCGAGACACCTCTCCGGTCAATAACCAATAGCGGGACCTGGATGCCCATATTGGCTCCTACATATTCTACGAAGATCTTTATCGGTCAGACCGCATAACAACATACGTTGTTCCCTTTGTCCATCGGTATGTTACTTGCCCGATATTCGATCGTCGGTATACAATACCTAGTTCAATCTCGTTACCGGCAAGTCTCTTTACTCGTTCCGTAATACATCATCCCGCAATTAACTCATTAGTTGCAATGCTTGCAAGGCTTATGTGATGTTCATTACCGAGAAGGCCCTGAGATACCTCTCCGACATTCGGAGTGACAAATCCCAATCTTGAAATACGCCAACCCAACAAATACTTTCGGAGACACCTGTAGAGCACCTTTATAATCACCCAGTTACGTTGTGACGTTTGGTAGCACACAAAGTGTTCCTACGGTAAACGGGAGTTGCATAATCTCATAGTCATAGGAACATGTATAAGTCATGGATAAAAGCAATAGCAGCATACTAAACGATCGGGTGCTAAGCTAATGGAATGGGTCATGTCAATCAGATCATTCAACTAATGATGTGACCTTGTTAATCAAATGACAACTCCTTTGTCTATGGTTAGGAAACTTAACCATCTTTGATTAACAAGCTAGTCAAGTAGAGGCATACTAGTGACACTCTGTTTGTCTATGTATCCACACATGCATTATGTTTCCGGTCAATACAATTCTAGCATGAATAATAAACATTTATCATGATATGTAAGGAAATAAATAATAACTGTATTATTGCCTCTAGGGCATATTTCCTTCACAAAGGCCTCTTTTCGGCAGCCCAAAGGGCGGGAAGCGGCGGCCTTTGGTCCCGGCTGGTGGCACCAACCGGGACTAAAGGGGGGCATTGGTCCCGGCTGTTGCGACGAACCGGTACCAATGCCCCCTTTGGTCCCAGTTCGTCCTACGAACCGGGATCAAAGGCCTTCTACTGCCCCGCGCCCAAAAGTTTAGTCCCACCTCGCTAGTTGAGATGGCTCGCGAGTGGTTTACAAGCGCTGCTGCGCCCACCCTCTCGAGCTCCTCTCAACTGCAGGCTTTCGGGCCTAATCTGTCACTGCAATGCATGTGGGCCTATTGGGCCTGCTGCGGGCCTGAATCCTGGCCCATAGTTGAGTTTCTAGTCATATTCAGGCCGTTGTGGCCCAGTAGGTGGCATTGTTTTTGCTATTTATTTTTTCATTTCTACTTAGAACTAAATACTTATAGTTTTTTAGTGATTTCTTTTTTCTTTAAGGTCACAAAAATTATAACCTTTCTGTTAGTGCCATTAGCTTTAGAATTTGAATAGTTTAAATTTGAATTTTTTAAAATTTGTCTGAATCACTAGTTTACTAAATTTGTGTGAAAACACTTTGTGTATTATATTTACTATATACAATCTTTCTGCACAGAGATACCAAAAATTATAAACTTTCTGTTGGTGCCATTAGTTTTCAAATTAGAATAGTTAAAATTTGAATTCTTTGAAATTTGTGTGAATCTCAAGTTTGTGATTAACTTTAGTAGTGCCATTATTTTTTCATTTCTACTTAGAACTAAATACTTATAGTTTTTTAGTGATTTCTTTTTTATTTTAGGTCACAAAAATTATAAACTTTGTGTTAGTGCCATTAGTTCTAAAATTTGAATAGTTTAAATGTCAGTTTTTTAAAATTTGTGTGAATCACTAGTTTATGAATAACTTTACTATAAACTTTCTGTTAGTGCCATTATACTCAATTTGGTAATTTTAGTTAGTCATAACAAATATTATAGGCATTTTTTTCTTTTTTGCTATTTATTTTTTTCATTTCTACTACTTAGTGTGAATCACTACTTAGTGCATATAGGCATTTTTTTCTTTTTCTTTTTTAGTCATTTCTATTTATACTAAATACTAATAGTTTTTTAGTGATTTCTTTTTTCTTTTAGGTCAAAAAAACATAAAAACTTCTCTGTTAATGAACATAGATGCACTTATAGAGAAAATTAAACATAGATTCATAATCAATTTCTATTTATGAATTTATGTCCAATTTTCCTCTATAGGTGCATCTATTTTCACTTTGAGAGAAGCTCAAGAATGCAGAGAGGGACGGGCTTATAAACAGATGTCGGCGCCCTTCAGTTGGCGAGGTGGGACTAAACTGTGGGTGCAGCGAGGGCCGACCTTTTAGTCCCGGTTCATGCCATGAACCGGTTCTAAAGGGCAGCCTTTGGTCCCGGTTCAGGCCACCAACCGGGACCAATGGTGGTGGGGCAGGAGCCAGGCCCATTGGTCCCAGTTCGTCCCACCAACCGGGACCAAAAGGTCCAGACGAACCGGGACCAATGGCCCACGTGGCCCGGCCGGCCCCCTGGGCTCACGAACCGGTGCCAAAGCCCCCATTAGTCCCGGTTCTAGACTGAACCGGGACTAATGGGCTGCCCCGGCCTGGACCATAGCCCCCTTTTCTACTAGGCATATATATGCACAGCTTAGGGACCCGTTCGGATCCTCTCCACCCCCACTCTCCTTCGGTTCACGAGGAGCCAGCCCGAATGTTGAAGCTCCACGAAGCCAGCTACGTGGAGACGAGCGCTCTCCTAGTGCAAAACCATGAAGCAGCAGAAGTGGAGCTCCCCAAAACGGTGAAGAAGCAGTTCAACAAGATTTCATCTTGACTGCCACCGCCAAGTAAATAACCGTTCGTTCAGTCAGATCGATGCCTCAGCCCTGTGTTTGCTCAGCCAAACCACGTCACAAGATGATGTCATTTTTGGGGAAATGGGCCTTAAGCCCACCACATGCAACCCATATTCGCTTCCATGGATCAGGGAAGCATTTTCGGCAGCCGAACACTCCTAGCTCCGCGAGAGAAGCTGGCAGTGACCACGAGAAGCTGGAATCAAGGATTTCAAGAAGCTAGAGGAGTTCCTAGCAGGGCCTGAGTATCGTATGGAGTATGGGAGATATTAGTACGTGTGTGTAGACTATTGATGTAATGACCTGGAGAAACAAACGACTTGTAGTTGTCGAATGGGTACCTATGGATGGAGTTCTTTTTAAGACAAACCTACCAATGGTGTATTAACAAAGTTCGAATTCCCTAGTAACTCAACACAGTCTGGGTACCTACTGATGAAGTTCTTTTTAAGACAAACGCACTGCTGGCGTATTAACAAAGTTCGATAACCCACAAGTATAGGAGATCGCGACAGTCTTCGAGGGTAGTATCTCATCTAAATTTATTGATTCGACACAAGAGGAGCCATAGAATATTTATGAGCCTTATCATATGAATTGTCAATTCAATCACACCTGAATAATAATATCTTTGCGCAAAGTATTTAGTGGCACAGTAGCTTGATAGTTTTGATAGTAACGATAACAGTACAGCAGTAATAGGCACAGTTTTGTAGTGACTGTAGCAGCATCAGCAACAGTAGTAACTTAGCAAAGATCAATATGAGAAAAGCGTCTGCATTTGAGCAGCGACGAATATTTGTGTTGGTTGACATTCATCATATAACAATCACAACCTAGAGCGATACACAATAGCTCAAATTCATAAATTAATTGTAGGCATGTATTTCGTATGTAGTCTTATGTGCTTATAATAATAAGAACTTGCATAACATCTTTTGTCCAACCCTCTCACGTCAGCAGGATCCCATAAGGATATCAAAGGAATACTAAGGCCTCCTTTTAATACAGAACCGGAACAAAGCATTAACACTCAATGAATACATGAACTCCTCATACTACGGTCATCACCGGAGCGAATCCTAATTGTTGTCTCTTTGGGGTCTACGGATCATAACACATAATAGGTGCATACGACTTGCAAGATACATGCTAACACCTAGTAACGTAAGTGCGACATGCCCTGGAATTCCAGAATCATAAGTGCAAACTTGGGGGAGCTTTGCCGGAGTAGGGACATGCATTTGATCAACACAAAGACTTGGGTAGTCCTCCTCCCTTCACATGCATGGTCCCCCTCTACTCTCTCTTCGACCAACCGGATTAATTTGTGAATAGTGTTGGATGGTTTTCTCTGGCATCATGTTCACAGATCACTTCTCGACATAAAAACGGGCATTCGTGGATCAGTGTTGGAGATGCCCTTACTTGTCATATGGTGAATGAATATATATACTAGCGAACTCTGCCACTATTGCATCATGAGGGTGTTTTGAGCTATATGTCGATGAGTTCCACCATGCAGAATCGTTAGAATGAAAGAGTTGTCAGAGTCGGAGGCAAAGTTGGAAGCAACATCCATCTCAGAGCTAGGATCCATAAATAGATCTCCACATTGATGGATACTGGCAAATGCAGAGGGGTATCCTAACATGCAATTCAAGCTGATCTCGCCCCAGTATTAGCCTCCGAGTGATGGGACCTTATTGTATTATTGGAGATCCAAACCTAAGTTTGGATAATATTTGATATAGATTACAAATCAGAAGTATTGTGTGAGATTTATTTGTTCGAGACAACCCAATATTCACCAAATTTTTTATGTTGAAAATTTAGTTTTTTTTTTCATCCAACATCAACCATGCTTGATGATCTTACAAAAGTTTTATAAGGTTGTACCATAATTAACTTCTTTGTGATGTGGAGAGAAGACGAGATGACACAAGAAAACCGAGTCAAAGATCAAGTCTAGGTCTAGGTGTTAAAAAAGGCAAGCCCACTAGTGGCACTTCTAGAGCTTTTATCTCCAACTTATATTTTTAATACCTTGCCAGATATATTCGAAAAGGAAGGTGGTATTTTTAATGCCTCATATAAAGATCACTTAATAACACCATGTACAAAATTCAAGGTGTAACACTGAATTATGTTCTATAAAGATTTATTGCGAATAGTCATGCTAATACAGCCCATGATATGGCATTGTTATTATTTTGAGCAAACCTGCACTGATATTTTCTTAGCTAGTTAACATTACAGTTTATTTATTGGAACCTTGGAGTAGTGTATGCACATTGTACACCTGCACAATTTGCAAACAACTAGGGGTTGGGGTGCCACCTTGTGGCGCCTCATGAGAGGAAGCTGGGCGGTGCCAGGTTGGCAGCCACCCATTCTAGTTCTTTTTTTTACAGTTTTGGTAACACACCAACATGACATGTTAGTGAGAAGTTGCATTACAAATTTTGGAGGTTTATGATGATGGAGGAGATGTCATCTTTGCTCCTCCTATTCACAGGCTGAAGCACTACTAGCAACGGATGTTTACGACGATGCATGAGATGCCGTCTTTGCTCACCCTGTTCATCGGCTGATCCGCGAGATGCTTCGCAGCTGCTTGTGTGTCCCTGATGTCATTGATCTTTGTCAGATAAATTTGTCTATCTAATTGTAAAGATTGATAGTCCACCATACTATCTAGTAGATATTTTCAGTCCTTTTCGAAGGAACCAAACCATTTGTAGTTGACAGTTTATACAAATACATGATTATTAAGATGAAATGTACACATTATTTTGTCTATCCAACAAGCAAATTTCCACGACAAGAAAACAATTCAAGCACCAAATAGTGCATGAACCACATCAGGAGGAGAGGAGAGGGACCAAATAGCGGGGTCACTTAGCTTTTATCTGTCGGCAACCATATCAATCATCGCCATCTCCTCCTACTGCCTCGACCACCATCGTGGATCAGCAGCGTCTTGCACTGCACTATCATATTCATGTATTTACTCTAATAAAGAGAATTTCCATCATACAAGGATGTGCTTCTGCAACTAACATGCATCTACAGAAGACCCTATATAGTATATGTGATCAAATTTATTCCTCTCCAATGTCCATAATTGCCATCTCCTCCCTATGTTCCTAACACTCTTAGTTTCTGATATGAACATACTACTATACGGACGTCTGGTGTAAGTGGTACTGTTTTAGAATGATAAAATAGAATGCTCTTGGTTGTGGTCTCACACACTGGAATCGATTAGAGTATAACCAACATGAGTAAGCCATCATTGATTTACTACGTTTGTACTTCTGATCCCCCATTCTTTAAAGAACTTGTAATTCTTCTTTCTTATATTGATCCAGATTATTTCATGGTGTCACTTAATTCATAGTACATATTCTCTTTACATGGGATAAGAATAGAGACTAACCCTGAAACAAATTGATGGTTAACTTGACTAAAGCTAGATCCTATTTTCTGAACCAAAGATAAGGTAAACAGTAGAAGTCACTCATAATTTATTTGACTAAGATCTGTTCATGGTATCCCCTAGTCCGAGGTTGGACCATCCTAACAGATTTGATTATTCCAGCCGAACTCTAAATACAATTAGTGCCTGCATCTAGCACCTCAAGTTCCCTTGCTCCCATACATGTCATGGATAGCTATCCATTGTACTGTATTGACACAAAATAATGAACATTCGATTAGCTTGAATCAAAATAATGAACAAGCAGATCTTGGTGCTTTAGATTAATCTGGTTCACACAGAAGTATCCATAGCCGGCAAATTTAGTATTGTGCTAATCACATCGAATCAGGAAGAAGACCACAAAACAAAATTCTCAACTAAAAGTATTAAGAAAAACTTCAGAGTCATAGGCCTAATTTAACTAATTAGAGTAGAATACAAAAGGTTAAGAAACACCAAAATTATGCTTGATGTAATGGATGCCTGAAGGAATTGTGAAAGGTCAGAGAATAATACCACATGGCGGAGAAGACGCCGCGGACGTCCTTGTCGTGGTCCAGCTGCTCCCTGATCTTGCCAAGTCGTCCTCTCGTCCGCTATTAGGATCTTCACTCTCCATCTGGCCCTGACCATCTTGTTCACATTGATCAACTTCCCAACAAGAGGAGAAGGCGAGGACGTTTGTCAGTCATTCCAAAACATACAACATACATATAGTCCTAAGGAATTTGCGGCAAGAGCATGTGGTGCAAGTGCAACTTGGCCGGCCGAGAAGTTAAGAGTCAGAGAATTATTATTGAACTGCCAGATGTGCACGGGGCCGATGACGGAGGGCTCGAACCTGTCGAGGCAGATCCAGCTGGGTTGCCATGCACTAGCAGGAGCAGCTTGTCCTGCTGACAAGCTCCTCGGCGGTGCTCTGCAGCGTATTCACACACTCCTCCACAACCATCGACGCGACCATACTGCTCCGGCCGCGTCCGCCTGTCTTTGCCTCTAGTAGTCTTGCGCCCTTCATTTCCTTGCCCTTTCTTTTTTGAGTTCTGGCTTCGAATTTGTAAAGGAATCTATTGTCTGAATCCGCCTCCAACTCGATCGCATTAGGATCTATTTGGTCTAGAACATAATGACTGGAGAATGAAAGATTAAAAGAATCCATCTCACCGGGCAGAGTCGAGGAAGTCCTTGGGGATCTTGGTGGCACCCTTGTGCAGGTCTTCTCCAGGTGTCGTTCGATCCTTCTTAGTCAATCCTCCCGAACGCCTCCCATGACCCGGGAGAAAATCCGGCGGCGGCACTGCGCCTGCGCTTCATTTCCTTTGCCTGTTCATGGTCGTCGGCGAGAGGAGCGGAAGGGACACAGAGGATGGTCGATGTCATGGATCAATGAAATAATTACATAAAAATGAATTTTAGTGAACAAGAGAATCTTCGCCTGAGATTAAGGTAAGAAAATGGGACGAGTTCATCACCTTTGATCTATAATAGCACATTTAGGGATACCAAATTTCTTCTTCAATCATGCAAGTATCCAGGACAAAAATACTCCCAGCTCACTGGTGAGCAACCTTACTGAAGCAACTACATATAGGAAAAGGATGATTTCAGGAGGGGAATGACAGCAATAGCTATCATGCATAGCTCACTGTATGATGTTGGTGCCATTTGCAGATTTGATACAGCAGATCTAGCGATAAACAAAAGATGCAGCACTATACTCCCAGCACTATGTTGGTACACTCAAATGCATCCCTACATTAAAACAAAATCCAGCAAAGCACACATTTTAGTTAACATGTTTCAGCTTTCTTTTCTTATTCGCATTCGCAAAGGATCAAATAGAACACAAGCAAAGCTAATAACCTCACAATCAAACAAAATATACACAATTTCATATATTTTTTCTTTCTTCATACTTTTATTCACCTCATGGATTCTTATTAATCTAAAATCATCTTGTTATGATTGTCTTGAACTAACTTTTTGAAGAATGAAATCACATGGCTTATATAGACCACTCCTTCCCTGCCAGCCCTCTGGGATTTTCATCAAATACCTTGTAGGCGTACAAAACCAAAATCTGCACAAGCAAAGACTATAAGTGCTGGAAGCAGGGCACCGGAAAGAGAGAAAAAATCAAGAAGTGGTGAGGTTAATCTCTTTATTTGTAAATGATGTAGCCCTCCTGTCCTTTGAATAAAGAAGATTTAACTGTGAAAAAAATACAGTGGACAGTTTGCCATAATAGAATCTGCACTTCTATTAAGATGAAAATAAGCAGTCAAGCAGTGCTTTAGAGCAGTAGTACAGGTAACTGATGATGGAGTAAGAACATCGTCAACCAATGTAAAATTTCAGAGGATGTCCTGAACAACAGGGTATACCCACTACAGAAAAATTCAGAGGATGTTCAGCCTGAAGATGAGAGGTTCACGTGGAATCATCCGGTGTAGTGGCAACTACGCCGCAACCCTCGTCGCTCTCCTCCTCATCTGCAGCGACGCCGCAACCCTCGTCGCTCTCCTCCGTGGCAGCGCCGCCCCTCCTCGTTCTCCTCCGCGATAGCCTTGGGCTGCCTCGCTTTCACTGTGGGCGAAACTTTCCTTCCTCTCCCTTGCGTGGCAACTCGTCTTCCTCTCCTCCGCCACGGTGACTGCCGCCCGCCACCCTCTTGTCTGCGGTGCAGCGCGGGAGACGACCTTGTCCGCTCCTCCCTTGTCTACTCCTCGCCCTTGTCGTCGCCCCTACTCTGCAGCTCCACCCCATCACGACACCGACGACCGCATCTTGGCTGGGTTGTGCTCGTCCTTCCGCGGCTTCCTCGGGACGAGAGCTCGCGGCGCCACTCACCTTCTAGCTCTTGCCGCCACCTTCCGTCGGTGGCCAGCGCTGGAGGAGCGATGGGGCGGGGGCGGGAACCCTAGCTAGGGAGAGAGGAGGTTGCGTGTGGGAAGAAAGACATTTCTGGGAGAGGAGGAGGCGCGTGCGTCAGGGGAGGAGGAGAGGAGAGGGCTTTCTTCGCGACGAATCGAACGACGCAGCTTGCCAACATGGACTCGACTCATTAGTCTCGTAGCTTGCCGACGTGTAACGCGCGAGCGACTGCCCTTGATGCACACCATATTGTTTTTGATATCAGCCTCAAAATTGCATTCCTTGTCCTCAGGGCACATAAGGATTCGGTGGCAATCTTCCTGGCAACTACCAATCAAATACCCACCAAACTTCTTCAGGTATTTGAACGTACACCTTGGTTTTTATCCGCATCTGCAAAATATTACCAACAAGAAGAAATCCAAATCATCAAAAGAACAATTTTGTTTATTAGGTTGATGCAACACTCTTGGAGGAACTGATTAAAATACTAGATGCTAACACAAGAAAGGCGAGTGTTAGGAGTAGCGTCAAAGCTGCAATCTTTATCCTAACTAGTATGTAGCATTGGTTGGAAAGTGACTGCTTGTAAGCCTTGAGGAAGAGAAAATGAGATGGCAACCCTTTTATAGTAGGTTTGATATTAATGCTCATTATTGTAATACAAAAATAACATGAGAACAAAGATTCGATAAGTTCTGTCGTACTAAAAGCAATTAAGTGGACTTCAGGATAAGATATGTACAGAAGCTTTCTAGCAGAGCAAGGAAACGAAATTAAGAGATTGCACTGTTGAGCAGACGGTTTCACATGAAAAAGATAGATAAAAGAAGAGCATCTATCTATACAGTTACTAAGCTCCCTTGAAATAAGCTCTCCTAGTGAATCCAGGGTGTGAAATATGCATGGGCCCTGTGTGACAGTGGGTGAGACGTGAGACGTGTTGGTGGGCAGCTCGGTCCCTCGCGTGTCCAGTTTTCTTGTGTACATGCGCAGTTCGCTAGCTGGTCCCTTGCATGTCGGTTCGTCTAGCCAAGAAAGAAAAAGGCCGTTACCACACCCAGCATTAAAAGACTCTCAACAAGCAAAACTGATTGAACAGAGAAAATATTAGGAATAAATTAGGATGTGTCTATTATGTTAATAACTAAAATGTATTAATTAACGAATCATCATTCGTGTGACCGATCCTAAGTACTGATGTCCCTTTTCTTTTAACATTTATAACTGCCATCTCTTGGAGGCAGCTTCTCCCTATGTATAGATACCATTTTTATTAATGGAATTAGAGAGGGTAATTCTCTCTCTCCGCCCCCCCCCCCCCCCGGCCTCTCTTACATGCATTTTTCAGATATATATTATTTTAATTTTGTTTAAATTTTGTTTTTATTTTCTTTTTTGCTGCTATTCACGAATATTTCTTTTCGAAACAAGTGTGACCATTTTTAAAACATCATTTTAAATTTCCTGAAAATTTCTCAAAAACATGAATGTTTTTTATTAGATAAATAAATACTTTTTAGATTAGATAAATGCGTACTTTTTAGATTGTATTGACTTTTGAAATGTGTGGACACATTGTAAGTAATAAACAAACACGGTTTGTAACTTTTTATAGAGATCAACACGGTTTGCAACTATATGAGCATGTTTCCAATGCACGGACATTTTTAGCATGGACACTTTTCAAAATTGAACACTTGTTTTAAATTAATGACCATTTCTTCAAAATTTGCGAACTTATCATGTGAATACTTTATAAAATGTCATGATTATATTTCAAAATGTACAAGCTTATTTTTGAAAACTAGATGAACATTTTTTTAAGTTCATGGACATTTTCTAAAATACCATTTGAAATTACTTACACATTTACTAATGGATCGGCCCAATATATAAAATAGCGGGCGGGTCGTGCCATTGGGCTCTATAAGAGTCCTATGCTCGGTGCTAATACGCTATCCGCCGCTGGTGTAACTATCGTTGTCTTTCCCCCTTGCGTTTAAACTATGCCTCCAACAAAATTCAAGGGTGACCCCATCACAAGGAAAAACACCGAGCCTAGCATACTTAAGGCCCGAAACCCAGCAACCAATCAGGGTACATCGACAAAAAAGTAGAACCCGTAAAAGAAGAATGGCGTAGCAAAGCGCGCGACAACTTCTAGTACAATGTATGGCTTACCCAAGGGGCGATTGGACAAGTTGCTACTGGATGCAGCAGCAAAGCAACAAGAAAGTCGCTCCTCGTGCTCACCCAATTTCCTACTCCAAGTAACGAGGCACAATCTTTCAAGAACGACCCAAGTCTCCTAGTTGAAGAAACAGAGAAACATCAATAAAGTCATGAAGGCAAACTAGAGCAGAAGGAACATATATTATATTTTCCAGTTCAACGAAACATCAATAAAGTGATGGATCGCCACGAGCAGAGCACGGCGAGAAAGAACTTCCCTGACTCGTACAACAAGGCAGCACCACCACTGAGAAAGTTTGACATCACAAAAAGTGAGGTGGCATAACAGCTACAAAGGGTGCTCATTTCCAAGGAAGGCGATGATGAAGGCATGATGTTGATGTGCGAACTGGTGGACAAGGAGACGTAAACAAATTCTCATGCTTGAGCAATTTTTTTTGTCATCATACGGGAACTTGTGTCAATGGTACAGACTAACACCAGGTGGAGACGTGTCGTGAAAAGTCCACGACACAATGTGTGATGACGCAGTTACGCGAGTAGAAGATGAAGATGCAGCATCAGAAGATGTCGGTGTACAAAAGTAGGGGCTCTCTTTTGTACCCCTTTACTTGTGCATGAGCAGTCAGAGCCGCAGCTGCGGCCACACTTAGCAGGGCAGAGGAGGGAAGCCGAAGCACAAGACCACCGGAGCGGCGCCAAGAAAGATGGGCTTTCCCCGGCAAGACCATTGCCGGGGCGACCTATGCAGCCCCGACAAGAGTCTTGCCGGGGCAGCTCTCACAACACCAGCGTCGCCGCCACCCTTGAGCCTGAGGTTTCCGACGCCATTGACAACGTTGGAACCAAGGCACGGGAGGCGCCCGCGTGGTTGCATGTAGATCTTTATGAAGACCAGAAGCATACAAGACTAGATGTTAACCAGAAGACGACGATCCTCGGCAAAATCCTTGCCGAGGATACCCACGAGACCCCGGCAAGACCCTTGCCGGGGACGACCACGATGCCGCGGCAAGACCCTTGTCGGGGCCCCGGCAAGCCTCTTGCCAAAGACATCCGCGAGGTCGCAGCCCGGCCCGCACCCACCAATATTCCACTGCCGTTCCCATGCAGCTGCCAGCCCATCAACTAGGCGAGCACCTGCGTGACGACGGGCGGCCTCTAGGCCAACTCAGCAAGCACCTGCGTGGTGGCATGCCGATCTTCGTGAAGACCCTACCACCATGCCAACTCAGCAGCCTGCCAGCCTACGTGGTGTTGCATGCCTCGTTGGCCTGGACGCGTGTTAGAGCAAGGCAGAGTGACGACGGACGGGACGGGCCTCGTTACCACCCCTGATAAAGCAAGTGGACACCTAAGTAGTGCATTTAATGCACTTTATCCTGTAATGACAAGCGATAAGCTTGTACACTGTATACATTTCCACCTCCTATGTGCCACTGTGGCAGCCCCTTGGTCTATAAAAGGAGGCCTGCGGCATACTGAGAGAGGATTCGGATCTTTTGGACAAGGCACACACCGTAGCTAGTTCAAGAACTCAAGAATACTTAAATATACACAAAAGCAGGACTATGGTATTACGCATCCTCGCGGCCTGAACCTGGGTAAATGATCCTCGTGCTGGCTTTTAGACCCGCTATTTGCACAACCCCGTGCCCGCTAACCGTAGCAGAAGGGACCCCAGTGATCCCATAGGTGTCGTTTCCGTAACAGAAGACCACGACATGAGGCGGACTGGTATAATCGCGTCTGAAAATCATGGCATGCGGCGAGCTGAGTCGCTTGAGCAAGATGAGCGCAACACGAATGCAACGCATGCCAATCAAGCAAGGAGTGCTGACGTGGCGCGTCACACCATCCAGTCTAACCAGTCGGCGCTTGCATGCAACTGAGGTGTCGTCGCGAGCTCCTAGCAGCCAGGGTCCCTCGTCAAGGGAGCACACCACCATGTTTTTTTATGTTGACAGGAGAGCTGCTAAATCCATTGATTAGATAGGAGTGTTAGACTAGATAGTTCTATACCGTATGTGCCCTGTATAGTACGCCATACGGCATAGCCATGATCGTGCAGCAGTTGTATATACTACCCACTATTTTCGATAGTACGATGTACCGTAAAAACTCTCTAATCCCGATGGAAGTCGCATATAGAGAGGGTTCTATTTCCTTGGGAACCACACACTTAAGCCATTTGTGGTGCCAGAACTTAGCAGTTGCCCAGTCCCCAAGCGAGATATCCGTCGTTGCGTTGAAGAGTTTGCAGTCCACATCATCGAAGAGGAGGTTAGAGCATACCCGTCCTATTGCGCTCTCTCCATGCGAGCCACTTCCATGCGTGCTAAGAGTGGAGGAGGTCTAGGACACCTAGATCACCCAGGCATCTCGGCCGGCACATTGTGGCCCATTGTACCATACAATGCCTGCCGTTCCATCACCTCGCCATAACCAAGCACGACAGCGTTGTATAATTCTTTTTAGCACCCAGGCCGGCAGGTTTGTGAAGAGTTTGCATATGGGAAAGTAGTGGCTGAACCCAGCTCAGTGCACCCACGCTACACCCACACAAGAAAACATACCGAAACATTTCAAAAAAAATTGAAACTTTGTGGAATGATCATCAATAAATGTTAAGATAGGCTTACCAAGTTTGCTGATCAAATGACATACAATGAGAACTATACAAAAAGCAAAATTACAAATTTTGGTCAAACGGTGCACATACATTCTGAGTAATTTTTTTTGTATAGAGCTCCTCGGATGTCATTTGACCATCAAATTTTGCAAGCCTCTCTAACATTTGTTGATGATCATTCCCATAAAGTTTCAGATATTTTTTAAATGTTTTGCTATGTTTTTTTTGTATGGCTGTAGTAGGGGTGCACCGAGCTGGGGTGCAGAAAAACCACTCTCTTTGAAAAAAGGTACAGAAACCTAACATGACAGTTTTGAGTAGAGTTAGCCTTCCTCCTTTAGGGTGGAGTACCCAGCATGCCACCATGTGAAGGCCTAGTTGAAGGGCTAGAGAGCCTAGCAAGCAGCAGGCATGTGGCACTAGGAAGCTAGGAAGGCGGCCCATATACAGGAGGAGAGCGAAGCTCAACTTTGGCAAGTCCACAAGCAAGTGTGTTGTATCCAACAGCCCAAGAGACGGCACAACAATCACCTACATGTTTCTCAAGAAGAAAAAGAAAAAGCGAGTGTGTTTCATGAATGAATCAATGATTGAGCATGATGGGCTAGGGATAACTTATTTTAGCGTTGATATTTTGGAAGACATGGTTGCTTGTTGATATGCTTGAGTATTTAAGTCTCATGTGAAAACTAGACTGTTGCTTTGAACAATATAAAAGTCTAAATGTCCATGCTACAAAGAAAAGAATATGAGATGACATGTTAGGCAGCATTGCACATAAAAAATTTCTGTTTTTATCATTTACCTACTCGAGGACGAGTAGGAATTAAGCTTGGGGATGCCGATACGTATCCAACGTATCTATAATTTTTTATTGTTCCATGTTGTTATGTTATCATTCTTGGATGTTTTATAATCATTCTATAGTCATTTTATATCATTTCTTGGGACTAACCTATTGACATAGTGCCAAGTGCCAGTTGTTATTTTTTAGGACTAACCTACTGACATAGTCCAAACACCGAGAAACTTTTCATGGATTTTTGATGGACCAGAAGACCACCAATGGGCCAGAGCAGCATCATGGGGCCCAGGCGCGCCAAGGTGAGTTGGGCCCACTTCGGTGTCCTCCCACACCCCCTCTTTACCCTATAAATTCCCAAATATTCCAAAAACCCACGGGGTTAACCTAGATCAGAAGTTCCACTGCCGCAAAGCTCTGTAGCCACCGAAAACCAATCTAGACCCCGTTCCGGCACCCTGTCGGAGGGGAGAATCATCTCCGGTGGCCATCTTCATCTTCCCGGCGGCCACCACGATGAGGAGGGAGTAGTCCACCCTCGGGGCTGAGGGTTTGTACCAGTAGCTATGTGTTTAATCTCTCTCTCTCTCTCTCTCTCTCTCTCTCTCTCTCTCTCGTATTCTTGAGATGTCATGATCTTGATGTATCGTGGGCTTTGTTAATATAGTCGGATCATATGGTGTTTTCCCCTCTATATCTTGCTGTGATGAATTGAGTTTTTCCCTTTGAGATTTCGTTGTAATCGGATTGAATACTTTTATGGATTTGAGAGCACTTGATATATGTTTTGCAATTGAATACTCGTGGTGACAATGGGGTATCGTATTGATTCACATGATATATGTTTTGGCACTCAACTTGCGGATTCCCGATGTGACATTGGGGTAATCTATGCATAGGGTTGATGCACGTTGTTGTATTTGTTTCTCTGGTAGAAATCTTGGGGCACTCTTTGAAGTTCTTTGTGTTGGATTAAGTATTATGAATATGAATTTGCTTTGGTGTTATTTTAGTATGAACTCTAGGATAGATCGAACGGAAAGAACTACTTTGTGTTATTTTAGTACAAACTCTTTAATAGATCATACGGAAAGAATAGCTTTGAGGTGGTTTTGTACCCTACAAACAATTTATTCTTATGTTCTCCACTAGATAGGAAATTTGGAGTGATTCTTCATCGCACTTTGGGCGGTGGTTATATGATCCAATTTATATTGGCATTGTTGAGAGGTTGCACTACTAAAAGTACAGACCCTAGGCCTCATTTTCAAGCATTGCAATACCATTTTTGTGCGCGTTTACTATTTTCTACCATGCTGTTTTTATTTATTCAGATTATAAAAATATATTTCTACCATCAATATTATACTTTTATCATCATCTCTTCGCCGAACTAGTGCACCTATACAATTTGCCATTGTATTGGGTGTGTTGAGGACACAAGAGATTTCTTGTATTTGGTTGCAGGGTCGTTTGAGAGAGACCATCTTCATCCTACGCCTCCCACGGATTGATAAACCTTAGGCCATCCACTGAAAAGAAAATTGTTACTGTCCTACAAAACTCTGCGCTTGGAGGCCCAACACGTGTCTACAATCCAAAGTTGCATAGTAGACATCACATATTTCCTTCAGTAACATTGAATTATGTTCTATAAAGATTTATTGCAAATAGTCACCTAATACACCCCATGATATGGCATTGTAATTATTTTTAGCAAACCTGCACTGATATTTTCTTAGCTAGTTAACATTACAGTTTCCTTTATTGGAGCCTTGGAGTAGTGTATGCACATTGTACACTTGCAAAATTTTCCAACAATATCAGCCTCCAAATTGCATTCCTTGTCCTCAGGGCACGCAAGGTTTCGGGGGCAATCTTCCTGACAACTACCAATCAAATACCCACCAGGCTTCTTCATGTATCTGAACGTACATCTTCGTTTTGTATCCGCATCTGCAAAATATTACCAACAAGAAGAAATCCAAATCATGAAAAGAACAATTTTGTTGATTGGGTTGATGCAGCACTCTTGGAGGAACTGATTGAACATACTTGATGCTAACACGAGAAAGGCGAGTGTTAGGAGTAGCGTCAAAGCTGCAATCTTCATCCTATCTTGTATGTGGAGTTGGTATGAAAGTGACTTCTTGTGAGCCTTGAGGACGAGAAAATGAGATGGCAACCCTTTTTTATAGTAGGTTTGATATTAATGCTCATTATTGTAATACAAAAATAGCATGAAAACAAAGATTGGATAAGTTTTGTCGTACCAAAAGCAATTAAGTGGACTTCAGGATAAGATATGGCCAGACGCCTTTTAGCAGAGCAAGGAAACGGAATTAAGAGATTGCACCGCTGAGCACACGGTTTCACATGAAAAAGATAGATAAAAGAAGAGCATCTATCTATACAGTTACTAAGCTCCCTTGAAATAAGCTCTCCTAGTGTATCCAGGGTGTGAAAAGTGCATCGGCCCTGGGTGACAGTGGGTGAGACGTGTTGATGGGCAGCTCGGTCCCTAGTGTGTCCAGTTTTTTTGTGTACATGCGCAGTTCGCTAGCTGGTCCCTTGCATGTCGGTTCGTCTAGCCAAGAAAGAAAAAGACCGTTACCACACCCAGCCAATAAAAGACTCTCGACGAGCAAAACTGATTGAACAGAGAAAATGTTAGGAATAAATTAGGATGTGTCTATTATATTAATAACTAAAATGTATTAATTAATGAATCATCATTCATGTGACCAATCCTAAGTAGTGATGTCTATAACTGCCATCTCTTGGAGGCAGGTTCTCCCTATGTATAGATACATTTTCTATCAATGGAATTTGAGAGGGTAGTTCTCTCCCCCCCTCTCTATCTTACATTTTTCAGATATATATTATTTTACTTTTGTTTAAATTTTCTTTTTCTTTTCTTTTTGGCTGCTATTCACGAATATTTCTTTTCAAAAAAAGTGTGAACATTTTTAAAACATCTTTCTTAATTTCATGAAAATTTCTCAAAAACATGAATGTTTTTTATTAGATAAATGAATATTTATTAGATCAGATAGATGCATACTTTTAAGATTGTATTGACTTTTGAAATGTGTTCACACATTGTAAGTAATACACGAACACGGTTTGTAACTTTTTATAGAGATCAACACGGGTTGCAACTATATGAGCATGATTCCAATGCATAGACATTTTTAGCATGGACACTTTTCAAATTGAACACTTGTTTTAAATTAATGACCATTTATTCAAAATGTGCGAACATATCATGTGAATACTTTATAAAATGTCATGAATATATTTCTGAATGTACAAGCTTATTTTTGAAAACAAGATTAACATTTTCTTAAAGTTCATGGACATTTTCTATAATACCATTTGAAATCACTTACACATTTACTAATGGATCGGCCCAATATATAAAATAGCTGGTGGGCCGTGCTATTGGGCTCTATAAGAGTCGTATGCTTAGTGCTAATACGCTATGCGCCGCAGGGGTTGGTGGGGGTGTATTGGATGGCATGATCAATTATCACTGTGGTCAGCGCTTTTGTGAATTTCCTTGAAAATAAGTGTATGTATGTAACTATCGTTGTCTTTCCCCTTGCATTAAAACTATGCCTCCAACAAAAGTACGACCCCATCGCAAGGAAAACCACCGAGCCTAGAATATATAAGGACCAAAACCCAGCAACCAATCATGGTACATCCACAAAAAAAGTAGAACCCATAAAAGAAGACACTCGCCATCGACAGCGGTTGTCCTAGCCAGCACTCCTCCTTAGCGGATGGCCCGGCCGTTTGGTGTTGCCCTCAAACCTACGGGAGGTGAAGCCGCTCGCCAAGGCAGACGAGAGGGGACCCGTCGCTCCGGTAGCATTCCCCGTCGCCAAGGTGGTGTTCCTCTGTGTTTGCAGTGACGTGGCATAGAGCTATGACAGACGAATTGGGATGAGATTGATGGAATTGTAACTAATTACATTATTTTCTTAATGTGTGATGAATTCCCTAATAGTCAATTACCGAAATGTCCTACGACAACCAAAATATCATATTAATACTGACCATTTTATCGGTTATATACTACCTACTATTTTCGGTAGTATGATGTACTGTAAAAACTCTCTATTCCTGATGGAAGTCACATATAGCGAAGGTTCAATTTCCTTGGGAACCAGCCCATTAAGCCACTTGTGGTGCCAGAACTTAGCGGTTGCCCAGTCCCCAAGCTCACTGCACCCACGCTACACCCACGCAAGAAAACATACCAAAACATTTCAAAAAAATCTAAAACTTTGTGGAATGATCATCAATAAATGTTAGAGAGGCTTGCCAAGTTTGGTGGTCAAATGACATACAGTGAGAACTGTACAAGAAACATAATTACAAATTCTGGTCAAACAGTGCACATACATTTTGAGTAATTTAGTTTTTTTGTATAGAGCTCCTCGGATGTCATTTCACCATCAAATTTTGCAAGCCTCTCTAACATTTGTTGATGATCATTCCCATAAAGTTCCAGTTGTTTAAAAAATGTTTTTTATGTTTTTCTGTGTGGGTGTAGTAGGGGTGCACTGAGCTGGGGTGCAGAAAAACCACTCTCTTTTCATAAAGGAACAGAGAGCTAACATGAAAGTTTTGAGCAAAGTTATCCTTCCTCCTTTTGGGTGGAGTACCCAGCACGCCACCATGGGAAGGCCTAGTTGAAGGGCTAGAGAGCCCAGCAAGCAGCAGGCATGTGGCGCTAGGAAGCAGGAAGGCGGCCCATATCCAGGAGGAGAGCGAAGCTCAACTTTGGCAAGTCCACGAGCAAGTGTGTTGTATCCAACAGCCCAGGAGACGACACAACAATCACCTACATGTTTCTCAAAAAGAAAAAGAAAAAGCAGTCACCTACATCAGTACGCATGCCGTGTATATTAGATCTCTATTCAAACGAAGCGTTTCAAAAAAACCTGGTGAAGATGAAGAGTAAAAGGCAGTGATGTTTGCACGTTGAGGAACTGTTTTTTTTTAAATGCAAATACGGAGGAGTGTTGGCATCACCATATGGACGAAGAGATGGGGACGATACAGACTACAAAATATGAGAGCTCATGGATCTTTCACACAACCACAAAGGCATAAGGCTCAAGGAAGTGTAAAAACTCAAGAAAGATGCAAAGAAAACTTGGTGAAGCATAGAGAAAGGCTCATAGTTAAGGGATACATGCAAGAGCCAGGTGTGGATTTCGAAGAAGTGTTCACTCCTGTTGCAAGAATAGAATCGGTGTAACTAGTTATAGCTCACGTGGCTCAAGAATCTTGGATGCTACGTCACATGGATGTAAAATCTGCGTTCTTAAATCATGAATGATAAGAAGAACTTTATATCAAGCAACCACCGAGGTACATCAAAAGGAGAGGAACACAAGTTGTTGAAACTACATCAGGCACTGTGCGAGCTTTGCTGCGTTTCGGGGCTGGAACACCAAGCTTCATCGTACATTGATTTGTCTTTGTTTTGAGAAAAGTACACTGGAGCACGTTATGTATAAGTGAGGCAAAGATAGGGATCATCTCTAAGTGGGCCTCTATGTTAATGATCTATTGATAACCGAAAAAAATGAGGAAGAGATTGCTACATTCAAGCTACAAATGAAGGAGATATTCAAGATGAGTGGTCTTGGGCTCTTGAGTTACTATCTTGGGATCAAGATACAACAAGAGTTAGAGGGGATAATGCTATGCTAGGAGGCATATTCGAAGAAGTTACTTGAATACTGTAGCATGGAGGACTGGAAGCCAATTTATGTTCCTATGTAGCCTCAGCTTAAACTTAACAAAAGGAGTGAAGCACCGTCGGTTAATGCAATGGAATATAGAAGTGTGATCTGAAGTTGAAGGTATCTTGTGAATACATGACTGGACTTGATCTATTCTCTTGACATAGTGAGCCACTTCATGGAAGCGCCCATGATGGATCATTGGGCAGCTATGAAACATATACGTAGGTACATCAAAGGGACAACAAACTTTGGTTGTGTCTACTTGGGAGAAAAGAAGAAGGAGATGGTTAAGCCACTTGTCTATAAATATAGTGATATGGTAGGAGAAGTGGAAGACCGTGAAAGTACCTCGAGCGGTGCATATTTCTTGGGAGGAAGCATAGTGAGCTGGCTATCACAAAAAAAGAAGGTGGTCACATTATCATCCTATAAAGCAGAGTATATATATTTTGCAACCGCAGCATGTCAAGCTGTGTGTTTTCTACGAAGGCTACTCAATGACCTCACAAACAAGCAACCAAAAGAAGTGGTTGCCAAAAAATCTGCGATTTCCCTATGTAATAATCTAGTGCATCATGACAAGAGTAAACACGTCGATACAAAATATCAGTACATTTGCACCGATGACCAGCTTACCGATATGCTAACCAAATCTTGAGAACAAGCGTCCAAACTATGAAGTGAAGAGATTGTGTGGTCAGGGGTGATTGTTGAAAATACATTATGGATATATGCAAATTGTACACGCTTGGACTCGAATATCCCTATTTTGATGAGCTGGCCGCTGATCTGCCGCCGGCGCCGGGTGGGAGTCTGTGCGGTGGTCCAAGATGAGTCCTTGGACCAGGATAATGCGAGGTCGTGGTCGGCAAGGATGCAATCCGGTGCGATATCCGAATTTGCGAAAGCGGCCCGTCATGCCGCGTTGTGTTAGTCCGGGTGTGTCTACTCGGCTGGCTCGTTTTCAGTAGCTGTCATGCTTTGTGAGGAGGGGAAGCCGTGGCCGCCACAGCTGAGATACTAGAGGAGATGGCTCCATACACTGGCGATTAGGCCATGCACCTTCTTCATCTTTAGCGGGCACCACTAGCCCCCAGACCGACGGTGCGACAACGAAGACACCAGTTCGGTTTCGCGCAGGAGTCCACGTGGTGGGGATGCTAGCTATAAGGACTGCTCGAGCGTGCTATGTCTAGGCGACATGGGCTCCTCCTTCATGCGGCCTCCGATTTTGCAGTCGCGCAAGCGCCGTGCCAGAGGCAAGGGTGGCTCCTCCTTCACCCGGAGGTTGTGCGAAGACGAGGGTGGCAATGAACCCTGCTCAAGCCAAGAGCGCTCGATCAAGAGGGCCATCTGCGTCGTGAACTTCTCGTTCGTGTGCTTGACCTCGGTGAGCAGGGGCGGCTGCTACTCCTTATCGTTTTTCAAGAAGAGCACCACCTCCTCCTTCAACGTGGCCACCGATGGTGTGTTGGACGCCGACGGGCCCGTGGAGCATGGGTGGCAGCACCACCTCCCGAAAGACCACGGGTACCCCCTTGTGGGCATCGAGAACCAACATGAGCCACAACCGAACTTCAGCATCACTGGGAGTGGAGTGCCCATGAGAGGAAAGGACGAGAAGAGAGGCAACGTTACATGGACTGAGGATATAGGGCTTTTAGCGAGGCCACACTGCTTGAACAGCTGGATTGGCCGGTGCCACTTCATTGCGCGGCGGACAATGTAGGCTTCTTGGTCTCTACGTCCACATGCGGCGAAGCATCTCTGGAGTGGCAAACCGACATGAATGCCCGGAGACATTTCTGAAGCAGGGCGGGCTTCTTGGCCTCTACGTCCACATGCGGCGAATCATCTCTGGAGTGGCAGACCGACATGAATGCACGGAGACGTTTATGAAGCGGGGCACGCTAGTAGGGAATGTGTGTCGGCTAAGGTAGTCAGACACATGCGTGGTGGTGGTCTGGACGCCCACAAGCATACTACAGGTTTGCTTCCGGTTTGTGGGAACTCGGTCGTCCGAACCGGTCCGCGGTGTTGGAGGGGTCATTGGATCTGTAATGGATAACAGATGAGAAGGGGCAAGTGGCAGAATGACTTGGCAGAGGCAAGTCACCGATCTCAGTCTGTCGACGGGAGGAGAACTAGACTGGCCATTGGGATATTCTAAGAAACGCTCATCTTTCTTTGTACGATCAAGGGAAAGTATGAGAAAGACAATCTCACTATTCTTACCAAAACATGGGCCTACCACAAGAATATTTTTTTATCAGGACGACAACTCTTTTTTTTCAGGATATCAGGACGATAACTCTGAAAGGATAAATTTCCTATCTTTTCTTTCTACTCACTGCCCTGACGGTCGGCTGGAAATAAGTATATGAAGAGATGGAAATACATAGCTACCTTTCTTTTGCGGGAATATACGGAGCTACGTTGGGTTCGTCTGATGGGAAAAAGACGTTGAGAGGTGGGAAGAATGTACACGTTGGAGTGCTGGGGACCATCAACATTGCAATATAGCTGAAGATACATGTCCAAGCTTTTGATTCTAAGAAAACATATGTTGAAGCCTTTGCTCACAGGAAAAAAAAGATCTGCGTGAATCGAGGTATAACTTCCGATGAATTTTGCAAAACACGGTGAGCATTTTTAATACAACACGTAAAAAATACAGACACATGATAAACTTTTCTCAAGTACACATTGAACAAATTTTAAATACACAATGAACATTTTGTTTGACCATGATGACCCTTTTTCAATGCACGGTAAACTTTTCATAACATATGATGAACATTTATTAAATACATGATGAACTTTAAAAAAGTTCATTTTTTTAATAAAATGTTTACTCACTTCAAACATCATATAACTATTTTTTGTTCAAATTTTATAAAAACATACATATGTTTTTTTGGGGAAAACTAGGAAAACTGAAGATGAAGTACAACGCTCTGGTATAGAAGGTCGCTTGCTTGAGATTTTGGTTTTGAGACAAAGCTCGCTCAGAATAAACGCGAGCTCGGGAAATAGTGTGAGTAAAATGGGTCGTTCGGCCCATAACTCCCTTTGCGGGTAGCCTCTACTATATGACGCTAAAGGTGACATATAGGAGGACTCATCAAAACCCATGCCAATGAAGGAAGAGATGTGTAGTTCAGGGCTTGTTCGGCAATGCTTCATCTCCCCTCTCCCGCCTACGTCAAACTCTTCAAGCAGAGTTAGACCGGATGACCTAACTCCGTTTAGTTAAAAATCTAGAAGTTGGAAGCACTTCTAGTGCAAAAATAGAGGCAATGAGTAAGCTATTGTTTTCTGGAGAAATGTGTGCCTGGACACGATGACATCTGCTCCTTCTCATCGACGATGGCCAACACATCATGATTCAAATCACTAGTCAGTATATATCCCAGTCCAAACCATGTGACCGACCATATATAGAGTTATTCGCCATATGCTCATGGGATCGTAAGGTTCTGACCACGCGTTTCTGGTAAATGCAAGCACAGACCGTTGGGCATTGCATAAGGTAATTTTTATTTTACCAACTCTATTTCAAACCACCCAGTTTGTCAACTTAGGGGAACTCCTCTTGCTCCAAAACACAGTAACATTTTGAACTTGTGTGCGGCTCCTCACTTTGAACGAAAAAAACTACTACTCGCAAAACAAATAAAAAGTTGTATATTCAAAAATATGTGTGTATCATGTCTATGAAAATGTTCAAGCATTCAAAAAAGTTGGTGTGTTTTGAAAAAATAGTGACCACATGTACAAATTCTATGATTTTTTAAAAAATGTTCACAAAGTTCAAGAATATTCAACAATTTGAAAGATATTTGGAAATTAAAAAATATTTTCATGAATGGAAAAAGTGCTCATGTGTTGAAAATTCTAAGAGTTTTGAGAGAATGTTCTCAAATTTTAAAATGTTAAAGGATTTAATAATATTCATAGATTTAAAAAAGGCGGGTTTAATTTTTTTGAAAGTTAATTAATGTTCAAATGAAAAAACATGATATTTTTCATTTGCAGTGGTACGGCTGAACTGGCAAAGTGTTGGACAGAGATATCTCACCAGGGTGTGCATTCGGTTTTTTTGTTTTGATCTGGTTCATTTTATAAAGTTTTTATAATTCAGTTTATAAGGTTTACATAGATACAGTTCGGTTTTGGTAATAACCATTTAATTTCAGTTCGGTTTTGGTAATAACCAAAAGTGACGCTAACTTCTGAACAACGCATAAGATTTTTATCGCATAGTTCACTCCGTTTTTGTAGGTTCATATTATTCTTATGAGAAATATGTACATAGATTAGATCATTAGATGACATACAAGATTTTGTCCTAGGCATAGGCATATATACGCACAGATTAAGGACCCGTTCGGATCCTCTCCACCCCCACTCTCCTTCGGCTCACGAGGAGCCAGCCCGAATGTTGAAGCTCCACGAAGCCAGCTACGTGGAGACGAGCGCTCTCCTAGTGCAAAACCATGAAGCAGCAGAAGTGGAGCTCCCCGAAACGGTGAAGAAGCAGTTCAACAAGATTTCATCTTGATTGCCACCGCCAAGTAAATAACCATTCGTTCAATCAGATCGATGCCTCAGCCCTGTGTTTGCTCAGCCAAACCACGTCGCAAGATGATGTCATTTTTGGGGAAATGGGCCTTAAGCCCACCACATGCAACCCATATTCGCTTCCATGGATCAGGGAAACATTTTTCGCAGCCGAACACTCCTAGCTCCGCGAGAGAACCTGGCAGTGACCACGAGAAGCTGGAATCAAGGATTTCAAGAAGCTAGAAGAGTTCCTAGCAGGGCCTGAGTATCGTATGGAGTATTGGAGATATCAGTACGTGTGTGTAGACTATTTGATGTAATGACCTGGAGAAACAAACGTCTTGTAGTTGTCGAATGGGTACCTACTGATGGAGTTCTTTTTAAGACAAACCTACCAATGGTGTATTAACAAAGTTCGAATTCCCTAGTAACTCAACACAGTCTGGGTACCAACTGATGAATTTCTTTTTAAGACAAACCTACCGTTGGCATATTAACAAAGTTCGATAACCCACAAGTATAGGAGATCGCGACAGTCTTCGAGGGTAGTATCTCATCTAAATTTATTGATTCGACACAAGGGGAGCCATAGAATATTTATGATCCTTATCATATGAGTTGTCAATTCAACCACACCTGAATAATAATATCTTTGCGCAAGGTATTTAGTGGCACAGTAGCTTGATAGTTTTGATAGTAATGATAACAGTAGCAGCAGTAACAGGCACATTTTTGTAGTGACTGTAGTAGCATCAGCAACAGTAGTAACTTAGCAAAGATCAATATGAGAAAAGCGTCTGCATTTGATCAGCGATGAATATTTGTGTTGGTTGACATTCATCATATAACAATCACAACCTAGAGCGGTACACAATAGCTCAAATTCATCAATTAATTGTAGGCATGTATTTCGTATGTAGTCTTATGTGCTTATAATAAGAACTTGCATACATCTTTTGTCCTGCCCTCTCACGGCAGCAGGACCCCATAAGGAAATCAAAGGAATACTAAGGTCTCCTTTTAATAGAGAACCGGAACAAAGCATTAACACTCAGTGAATACATGAACTCCTCATACTACGGTCATCACCGGAGCGAATCCTAATTGTTGTCACTTTGGGGTCTACGGATCATAATACATAATAGGTTCATACGACTTGCAAGATACATGCAAACACCTAGTAACGTAAGTGCAACATGCCCCGGAATTCCAGAATCATAAGTGCAAAGTTGGGGGAGCTTTGCCGGAGTCAGGACATGCATTTGATCAACACAAAGACTTGGGTAGTCCTCCTCCCTTCACATGTATGGTCCCCCTCTAGTCTCTCTTCGACCAGTCGCGAATCCCGGTGCCGAACATGCTCGGGAGGACCGAGTGGGCTGGGACACCGGACACATAGCCTGTCCTAATCTCTTGAAGCAAGTATTGGTAAGACCTCGCCACATATATAGATAACTTCATAATCGTACAAAACTGGGTGTAATATTGAATTTATGTTCTATGAAGATTTATAGCGAATAGTCATGCTGATAGCTAGACCACATGATATGGCAATTAATTGTTATTAATTTTTGCCAACCTGCACTGATATTTTCTTAGCTAGTTAACATCACAGTTTTCTTTATTGGAGCCTTGGAGGAGTATAAGCACCTCGTGCACCTGCACTTCATGCCAACAATTTTAGGCTCCAAATTGGATTTCTTGTCCTCAGGGCACGGAAAGATTCGGTGGCAATCTTGCTGACAAAGACCAAACAAATACCCACCAAACTTCTGCAGGAATTTGACCGAACATTGTGGTTTTGCATCAGCATCTGCAAAACATCAGCAACAAGAAGAAATAGACATCAAGAGAAAAAATAATTTTGTTTATTGGGTTGATGCAACACTCTTGCAGGAACTATTAAACTTACTTGATGCTAGCACCAGAATGGTGAATGTTAGGAGTAGCATCAAAGTTGCAATCCTCATCCTAACTTGTATGCGGTGTCGATAGAAAAGTATCTGCTTGTGAGCCGTGAGGTAGAGAAAATGAAGAGGCAATCCTTTTTATTGTAGGTAAAAAGGTTTAATATTAATGCTAATTATTATAATACATAAATACTAGCACGAAAGCGAAGATTGGATAGATTCTTTCTTAGGGCAGATCGGATAAGTTACTGACAGTAATTAAATGCACCCTACGATAAGATATGTTCTTACGCTTTCTTGCTGATCAAGGAAACAAAATTATGAAATTACATCTTTGACCAGGCGTATTTTTCTCAGTGTATCTGTATCTATCTATATCTTCTATCTATATATCTGTATTTGGTTTATTTTCGCCGGTTTTTTTTATCTCACCTCCCACCATCATCTATTTCCTCTTGGGGGGGGGGGGGGGGGTTCTGCCTCAGCTCCCACCACCCCCTCCCACTAGGCTTTTTCTTTCTCTTCCATTAAAAACCAAATCTCTACTCCTAAAGGGATAGTATCTGGAAGCAATACTCCCTTTCTAAAATTGGATACAATCTTATTCAATTGATTGGCTCTTTGTGAGTTTCATTAGAAAATGCGTCAAATTTCTCCCGAGGGAACGAATCTAGACTCAATCCTCTCTTTCCAAAAATCAGGACACAATCTGATTAGATTGATTGACTCTCCCTCAGTGCCATGCCAAAATGCAGCAAATCTCTCCCGAGGAAAATAATTCATACGCAATCCCCTCTTTCCAAAAATAAGGATGCAATCGGATTAGACTGATTGACTCTCCCTCAGTGCCAAGGCAGCAGAGGAGCAGCACTATGCCCTCTGCCTCACCGCCCTGGTGGCGAAAGTTCAAGGCAGGTCAATGCCCATAGCGCACATAACATCGGCTCCTAACGGGTGACTTGGTACCTAGCTTCCCCTCCATGGTTTAATTTCGTCTGGTTTTTTTGTCACACCTCCCTCCACCAGGTTTTCAGCGCCAGGCCCGGTCCTGGGGGGGGGTGCAACCTGTGCCCCCGCACAGGGCCCCAGGTTTTTGGGGCCTCAAAATTTTTATGCATTAGTAGTATTAATACTAGGTTTCATTAGCCAGGCCTGTCATTAGCGATAGATGATCATGATGGGCCTGCTCTTCTATCTTCACTGCTGCCTGCTCCTGGGCCTCCTGGCGCTCAGTCCCCGCTAGCGATCGATCGACGGACTCAAGATTCACTCAGGAAAAAAAAACTAGCGATCGAAGCGTCCCTACTGTCCCTTCGTTTATTCCTGCGGCGGTTATCCTTTTCCTTCGTTTCTTCGCGCATGCGGCGGCGGCTAGGGCAGCTTGATCAGGATTCAGACATCTTTAGGTTGCTGAAGAAGGTAGCGAGCAGCCAGCAGGAACGGCACCCGACAGGAAAGCAGGCAAGTTGCGTTGACGGCCGGTGATTCCATGAGCCCTTCACCATCATTGTGAGTTCTAATTTCAATTCTGTATGGCTGTATATAGTTCTTGAGATTGCTGAAGAAGGCAGTGAGCGGCCGGCAGGAAAGCAAGCAATTTCACGCCATCTTCAATTTGTCAAGTGTTGTTGCGTCGACGGCCGGTGATTCCGTGAGCCCTTCACCTTCGTTGTAAGTTCTAATTTCAATCCTGTATATAGTTCTGCTGATACTTTGTAGCTGATTTTAATATTTTCATAAATTAGGCGTCTAGCACTACAAGATCTGAGTCATGTCTTCACTTAGAAAACATGAATCTGGTTACCAAAAGCGTTTTAAGAAACAAAAAATCGAGGAATTAACTCAATCTCAGTATGGAGATATCGATAAGTTTGTTATAAGAAAACCACAAGTGTCCTCCGATAATCAATCACTTGATCAAGAGCATGCAGGTAACAATAATGTTGAAAATGATCCTAGCCCTAGAGATGGCCCGACAGAGACAGAAAATAATGTTGCAGGTGAAGAAAGTAATGATAACATTGAGGCTACTAATGTTGATGGCAACTTGAATACTTCACCTAGTGCAGATGTTGGTGATTCTTTTCATCTTGATATATTTGATCCAAGAAATTGGGATTCTCTTGATTCTAAGCAAATTGACATTTTAGCAGAAAAGGGCCCTCAAAGGGACACATCATTTAAGAAAGGTTGTAAGGATAAATATAAAAGGAGGTTTTCTGCACTATTCTACACTAGAATTCTATCAAATGGAGAGCACTGCGATAGGGATTGGCTTGTCTATTCTGAGGAATTAGATAAAGTATTTTGCTTTGGTTGTAAATTATTTGCAAAAGGCCATCGAAAAGGTAATTTGGCAAATGAGGGGTACAATGATTGGACACATCTTGGCACTAGACTTAAAGAGCATGAGACAAGTGCAGATCATGTTTTGAATATGACTGTTTGGTATGAGTTGCGTAGTAGATTGCAAACACATCAAACTATTGATAAATCTGCGCAACGACAACTTGAGAGTGAAAAGGACCACTGGAGAAAAGTTTTGTTCAGAATTGTTTGCATTGTAAAATTTCTTTCTAAGCATAATCTAGCATTTCGTGGTACCAATAGCAAATTGTATGAAGATAGCAATGGAAATTTCTTGGGTTTGATTGAGATGTTGGCTGAATTTGACCCAGTTATTCAAGAGCATGTTCGTCGTATTACAAATGAAGAAACTCATGCACATTATCTTGATCATAAGATTCAGAATGAGTTGATACATTTGCTTGCTTCTACTATTAGGTCTGAGATTGTGAAGAAAATAAAGGGTGCAAAGTATTTCTCTGTCATACTTGATTGTACCCCTGATGCAAGCCATCAAGAACAAATGTCTATAATCATAAGATATGTGGATTCATCTTCAAGTCATGTTTGCATAGAAGAATCATTTTTAGGATTTTTAGATGTAAATGATACGACTGGGCAAGGACTGTTTGAAGTGCTAGAGAATGAACTAAAGCTTCTTGATCTTGATATAGATGATGTTAGAGGACAAGGTTATGATAACGGGTCAAATATGAAAGGAACACACCATGGAGTCCAAAGGAGACTTTTGAATGTTAATCCTAGAGCTTTCTATTCTGCTTGCGGTTGTCATAGCCTTAATTTGACACTTTGTGATATGGCCAAGACTTGTGCTAAAGCTAAGGACTTCTTCGGAATTATCCAACGCATATATACAATCTTTGCTAATTCTACTAAGAAGTGGCATATTCTGAAGGAGAACATCACAGGATTAACTCCCAAGTCAGTGTCAGCTACACGTTGGGAGAGTCGTGTTGACAGTGTTAAAGCTATTCGACTTCAATGTGCAGACGTTCGAGAGGCCCTACTTCAGGTACCCAATATTTTCATATTATAATAATGTGATTCCTTTAGCTATCTCCAAGTATAACATATATTTTTATCATTTCAGGTGGCTGAGACTGATAATGACATATAAACAAGTAGTGAGGCTAAAGGTTTGGCAAATAATGAACTTGGAGAGTATGAATTTATAGTGGCAATAGTAATCTGGTATGAGGTATTGTATGATGTTAATTTAGTAAGCAAACACTTGAGAGCAAAGGATATGCTTATTGATGTTGCTATTGAGAAAGTGCAAGGACTGATTACTTTCTTCAAGGGGTATCGGGAAACTGGTTCTGTACAAGCATTGGAGACGGCCAAAGGAATTGCACTTGAGATGGATATTGGTACAGCATTTCGTAAAAGACGGGAAATTAAAAGAAAGAGACATTTTTAGCACAAGTCTGAACATATATAGTTTTTTAAGTGAGGGAGGGCCCATTTTATAGTTATACATATATAGTTTTTTAAGTGAGGGAGGGCCCATTTTATAGTTTCGCACCGGGCCTCAGATTTTGTCGGCCCGGCCCTGCTTCTCACACATAGCGGGTGTACTCACATCTGATATCCCCACAGTTAGATCCATACAATGTTTTGTTATTTCCGCATCTGAAATTAATATCAGCATGGAGGGGAGACAATAAATATCATAAGCGCATATAAAATTTGGTGGTGAGGTTGACGATGTTAGATTCTGCAGGAAGAACAAATTAAATGATACCTGATGCTAGTACAAGGAAGGCCAGTGTTAGCAGTAGCCCTAGAGGAAGCCTCATTGTTGCTCAGATGTGGTGTAATGGTGTGAACAAAACGTGACGTCGGAGTTTGGTTGTTGGAATTGGGAGTAGCGAGGAAGATCAAGTGAGATGGCAATCCCTTTTATAGTTGATGTGATATCAATGGTCATTTACTCTAATCCTGAAAGAGCACTAAAGTTGAAAATTGGATAAGTCAGCAATTAAGGGCATTAATTTGTGGATAGATACATGTTCATGGTTTCCAGCAAAGCAAGGGAAAGCGCAGTAAGTTACTCCTTATATTAAGCCACATGTTTGACCTGAAAAAGTTGAAGAGAAAAGAAGATTATAAGTATCGAACCATTGCTTAGTATATTGGGCTATGCAAGCCCAATGATTAGCGCATTTCCAACGCTGACCGCAAATTTCCTCCCACATCCATCCGCGGACAGGGGAACAGTCTGCAGATACGGATGCGGGAGCCAGCCATCGAATGCTATCCGCATATATTTCAAGCCGGGTTTTAACAAATCGGATAAAATTCATGCAAACACGACGGAATTCTTCAATGTTCGGATGTGAAATAACAAAAATCATCTACACATAGCGTGCAAATAAGTCTTACACAATAATAGTTCATACTCAACGAGAAATAGTTCAAATTGAATGCTATTAACCGGATGTTCGACAAGTTTTTCATGGATTGATCAATTTGTCCCACACATACTGCCCCTTGAGCTACATCCGAGAATGTGTGTACATGAACGGTCTACCCTCTGAGCTGTGGTATATAAAGGCAGCGCGCGGGCAGTCAATACAATGTGTAGAGCAACATTGAGTGAATGAATCAATCAATCAACATGTATAGAAGAAACGAAACTCATAATCTGCTCAGCTGTCGTGTGCAATGGCCAGCTTGCCTCCATCCGATTAATCGCGCCATAAAACTTGACCACGGTGGTCTGGATGGTGTACCATCGATAAAATAACAAGTTCACGTTGCATTCATGGATGATGTGCGTGTCGTATGGCGCAATGTGCTTTCGCACGTGAAACGAATTGTTCACGCACTGCTAGAAGATCCCCCTTCCGCTCCTGCCTACGAAATCCGCATATACGGTCAACCACGCTTCGCACAAGAACTCATCCTCCATTGTCGAGTACCCCGTCATCCTTCGTACTCTAAAAAATGATATGACGTTTGAAAATGATCTCAAGGGCATTTGAACGAACACCTGCCAGGCGTGGTGTCCTCCATGGACGTCGTCGATAGGGGCGGTGTGTACCTGGTTGCGGATGTGTCCTGTGTGGATGGTGCCATTGTAAAATACGAGCGGGAGCATCGATGCTGGTTACGGAAGTCCGACAATGCATGTGCGGCGGCCGGAGAGGTACATTGATAGTGTCGGAGAAGGAGGGTGCGGATGCAAAGAAAGGGGGCACTACTAGGGAAAAGCTTATACACAGACGCTTACTAGAAGCGCGGGTTTATACCCCTCGCTACTGCTACTTACTATTAGCGCGGGTTTTTAAACCTCGCTACTACTAAGTTGATAGCAGTAGCGCTGGTTTTAACCCTCGCTACTACTAAGCGGTCTCTACCGTGCCCCCGGGACATGCGATAGTAGTAGCGCGGGTTTTTAACCCTCGCTACTACTAAGTTGATAGAAGTAGCGCTGGTTTATACCCCTCGCTACTACTAAGCGGTCTCTATCGTGCCCCTGGGGCCATGCCATAGTAGTAGCGAGGGTTATAAACCCGCGCTACTACTAAGTTTTTGCCCCTCGCTACTACTAAGAGGTCTCAACCGTGCCCCTCCGGGACATGCCATACTAGTAGTGAGGAATAGAAACCCTCGCTACTACTGAAGGTCCCATTTTAAAACTCTACCCCCCCGGTGGATCGCCTTTTCGGTTTTGTAAAAAGCAAAAGAAAATGATAAAAACTTCAAAAATTAAAATCCTTCGAGATGTAGTTATGTTACTACATCTACTAGTTAGGAAAATTTAAAAACTTAAATTTGGACATGTTTTGCAAAAAAGTGTAGGGAAAATGTAAAACGGCTATAACTTTTGCATACGATGTTAGAAAAAACGTATAATATATCAAGATGTTTCAAAAATTAAAATCCTTTGAGATGTAGTTATTTTACTACATCTACTAGTTAGGAAAATTTAAAAACTGAAATTTGGACATGTTTTGCAAAAAGTGTAGGGAAAATGTAAAACGGCTATAAATTTTGCATACGATGTCAGAAAAAACTTATAATATATCAAAATGTTCAGCACGAAAATCCAGATCCGATGGAGACGGCCTACGGCCTGTTTGCAAATTTTTAGAATCCTGAAACTCTAACAGGGAAAAAAGTTATGCTCAAATTTCAGTTTTTTTTAATTTTGGTCAAATCTGGTCAAACTGTGGTCAAACTACTTATTCAAGAAGTATTAGTGTTACTAAATAATTATTCAAGAATATTAGTGTTACTAAATAATTATTTTAGTTTTTTGAAATTTTGGTCAAATCTGGTTAAACTGTGGTCAAAATGTGGTCAAACTACTTATTCAAGAAATATTAGTGTTACTAAATAATTATTGTTTTTTAGAACAATAGTTTTAAACTCAAACAGTGAAATGTGTGACTTCATCCTCAAGCTAAACTCCCGAGGGTTAATAGGATTGACATCTTACTATTGTTAGGAAAACAACAAGTGCAGACTTGGAATCAAGGGAGAATAGAACTCGGAAGTTAAGCGTGCTCAGGCTGGAGTAGTGAGAGGATGGGTGACCGTCCGGGAAGTTAGATCATTTAGAATGATGAGGGGTGATTAGAGATTAAATTGAGCAGCGATGGGGGGTGATTAGAGATTAGAGGTTACAATAATTTAGAAATTTGAAAATTCGGGCAAAAAAATCGAAAAAAAATCAATTTTATTTTTTAAAGAACGGGTTAGTAGTAGCGCGGGTTTTTACCAACGCTACTACTAAGGGCATCTCCAGCCGTTGGCCCCCCAGAACGCATAAAAATCGCCCCCTGGGGGCGAGCCGGCGATTCACTCGGCGCTAAGGCGGTTTTAAATTGAGCAGCGATGGGGGGTGATTAGAGATTAGAGGTTAAAATAATTTAGAAATTTGAAAATTCGGGCAAAAAAATCGAAAAAAAATCAATTTTATTTTTTAAAGAACGGGTTAGTAGTAGCGCGGGTTTTTACCCACGCTACTACTAAGGGCATCTCCAGCCGTTGGCCCCCCAGAACGCATAAAAATCGCCCCCTGGGGGCGAGCCGGCGATTCACTCGGCGCTAAGGCGGTTTTAAATTGAGCAGCGATGGGGGGTGATTAGAGATTAGAGGTTAAAATAATTTAGAAATTTGAAAATTCGGGCAAAAAAATCGAAAAAAAATTCAATTTTATTTTTAAAAGAACGGGTTAGTAGTAGCGCGGGTTTTTACCCACGCTACTACTAAGGGCATCTCCAGCCGTTGGCCCCCAGGACGCATAAAAATCGCCCCCTGGGGGCGAGCCGGCGATACACTCGGCGCTGGGGCGGTTTTGCGCCCAGTCGTCGCCCCCAGTTCGCCCCCAGGCGCCAAAATTGGCCCACTTTGCAGCCCAATTACGGCGAATAAGGGCCCATATGGGCGAGAATAGGCGTGGTTTCGCCGTGCCTCGGCGTTCAATTATTTCTTATCACATATTTCAATCACAGAAAAATCAAATACTTCGACAAAATAGTACAACAACAAATAATTCAATACAAATTATATAGTTCAACAAATAAAAACTCGTACTTCATCACACGGCGTCCCCTTTGAGCCTCCATAGATGCTCAATCAGATCTTTCTGCAGTTGATGATGCACCTGTGGGTCTCGGATCTCCTGACGCATACTGAGATAGGCAGTCCAAGTTGCCGGTAGCTGGTGATCAACTTCGGCTAGAGGACCCTGCCTGTAGTATGGTTCAGTGTCAGAAACTGGGTCTTCTTGCTCGCTCTCGATGATCATGCTATGCAAGATGACACAAAAAGTCATAATCTCCCACATTTGATCTTTGGACCAGGTCTGAGCGGGGTACCGAACAACAGCAAATCAAGATTGGAGCACACCAAATGCCCGCTCGACATCCTTCCTGCAAGCCTCCTGAAGCTTCGCAAACCAGGCGTTCTTGCCTCCTGCCACAGGGTTTGAGATCGTCTTCACAAATGTCGACCATCTCGGATAGATGCCGTCAGCTAGATAGTACCCCTTGTTGTATTGGTGCCCATTGATCTCGAAGTTCACCGGAGGAGAATGGCCCTCAATGAGCTTGGCAAAAACAGGAGAGCACTGCAGCACGTTGATGTCATTGTGAGTTCCTGGCATACCAAAGAAGGAGTGCCAAATCCAGAGGTCCTGTGTGGCTACCGCCTCAAGCACCACACTGCAACCGCCTTTGGCGCCTTTGTACATCCCCTGCCAACCAAATGGGCAGTTCTTCCATTTCCAATGCATGCAGTCGATGCTTCCAAGCATCCCAGGAAATCCTCTTGCTGCATTCTGGGCTAGGATCCGAGCAGTGTCTTCCGCATTGGGTGTTCTCAAGTATTGTGGCCCAAACACTGCCACCACTGCCCGACAGAACTTGTAGAAACACTCTATGCTGGTGGACTCGGCCATGCGCCATAGTCGTTGAGTGAATCAATGGGAGCTCCATATGCAAGCATCCTCATCGCTGTCGTGCACTTCTGGATGGAGGTGAATCCAAGAGCGCCAGTGCAATCCATCTTGCACTTGAAGTAGTTGTCGAACTCCCGGATGGAATTCACAATCCTGAGGAAGAGCTTTCGGCTCATCCGATAACGGCGCCGAAATGTTCTCTCGCCATGAAGTGGAGCATCGGTGAAGTAGTCGGAGTACAGCATGCAGTAGCCTTGGAGACGATGCCGGTTCTTTGCTTTCACCCGCCCCGGCGCCGAGCCACCTCGCCGCGGCTTTTCATTGCTCGCCAGCAGCTGGGCGAGGGCGGCGAGCACCATGAGATGCTCTTCTTCCTGGACGTCGGCCGCGGCTTCCTCCTCCAGCAGCGCGGCGAGCTCTTCCTCCTCATCCGAGTCCATCGCCGAGACAGGCAAAACGCCGAACACCTTGTGCTCGGTGGGCGTGTACCCGCCGTTAAACTGCGCCTCCGCGGCCGGAAACGGCGGCCGGAAATGTCCAGTTGCTGTGGGAGGGGCTGCCGCGGCGAAACGCTGCTATTTTCCGGCGGGGAATGGCTATCTAGCGGAGTAGGGCAGCGGCCGTCGCCGGGATATAGCTAGTGGTGGCCGAGGGCGCGGGGGGTGCGAGGCGAGTCGGGGAAGAAAACCTTGACTTTTCCCCTATCGGTGTGGGCCAGGCGTGCTTTTCCCTAGCGCCGGAGACCCCAACTGCTCCCCAGCGCGCCGGGCTCGGGCTGTGACCGCCGGGCGGAAAAAAGGTCCGAACCGGCGATTTTCGGCGTCCTGGGGGCCCGACTGGGCCGTTTTTTGGCGCCGGTGCCGAAAAAGTGGCCTGGGGGGGCCTGTTGAGGGCGCGGCTGGAGATGCCCTAACGGACGTAGTAGTAGCGCGGGTGGCACCCGCGCTACTGCTATACGTTAGCTGTAGCGCCTTATTAGTAGCGCCGGCCCCCGCGCTACTAATAGGCCCAAAACCCGCGCTGCTGTTAGGCTTTTCCCTAGTAGTGGGGAGAAAGAGCGGATTGGAAGAGAATGAGACCGGAAGAGGGGGGTCAGTGGACCGGGGTGTTTGTGTCCTATGTGGCTGTCGTCCGGACTACCACGAAGCCCCCCCCCCCCAACTTTGCTTCCAATTTGCGGGAAAAAGTGCATCCAGACCGGTCGGCGGACCGATACAAGCTCAGTCCGGACGTATGTCGGCGGTTTGAGGATCGGTGTTGGAGATGCCCTTATTTGTATAAATTCCCAAACATCATGTTTTTAATAAACTCCCAGATATCAACTGAAAAATGACTCAACTCATAATGGATCTGCATAATCGGCTTTCAGCCTTTTAGGTTTCATCTTTTCATTTTCCATTTTAATTTTTCCTGTTTTTCATTTTCCATTTTTTAAGAAACGCCCTAATATGAAGTTTTAATTCGTATGTATGAACATTTATCATACAAAGGTGAAATTTTTTCATTTTCTGAAATACATTTCATAGTTTTGGGGGATGATATTTTTGAACATTATATAGACATTTTAAGAAAAATATATTTCCAGATATATTGCGAATGTCTGATTTCCTTTTATTTAAACTGCCTTTAAACATGTTTTTTACATATATTAATTAAGAAAGATTGACAATTAAAAGGGTCAGCCCAGGTGGTGCACTTGGAAAGAGGTGTGTTATTGCCCGCCTTTTTGACGCAACAATCGTTAAGTGCTGTCTTGTGAGTTGTGAGGGCATACCCTGCTGCGAGTTTCATCCGCCGGCCTCCGCCTTACCACACTTCTCCACGATTGCATCAAAGCCGTGGAGCCAGTGCCTCTATAAGCTCAACAAATGCACTCCGTGCCTTTTTTCTGCCCGTCTCGCATAGCCATCGTGCTCTGCATGCATTCATTGAGGATCAAGGACGTAGCAGGGCAGGAGGTAGTCACAAGCACTGGATCAGGACTAGGAGGCGACACGGTCAATCACCAGGCAACCGGTTGTGAGTGTTGGAATAAGCCACGACGTCTGGTGCAGTCGGGCTCGTCGGACGCGTTGGATACGCGCGGGACGTGCGGGACGCACTGGTGCGATCGGGCTCGTCGAGAGTGTCGGGTACGCTCGGGACGTGCGGGACGCAGCGGCGGCGTGGCGTATGTGTGTATGGGCTGTGTGTGGCCGGGTCGTTTGCATGCTGAGAAGGCTACGGAAGGCTTGACCGTGCATGTAGGTAATGGGTTGCTAGCTGCATGTAGTTTGTTAGCTCTAGTGAGTTAGTTATCTTGAGAAAATGTCTGGTAGGATAAGTGAGCAGTGGCAGGTAGGCCGGGCCATCCGCATCATGGAGTGATTCCAGGACGTGGGGGTAGTGGTGTGAGTGCATGGCACAAGGTGCTTGAGTCCTCTATATATATACTGCTCTCAGTCAATGAAATGGAGGCCGTGAGGGAGTGTTCTGGGCAAAGCCGATCGTCCTCTTCTTTGGTTGTGTGTGTGCGTGTGTTCTTGTGTTCTTGAGAGAAACCATGAGAGAAGAGAGTTGTGCGAGGCAGCACAAGGAAGAAGAAGCAGCACTGCGCGAGGAGGCGGCGCCAACAGTGAGGGCATGAGGTGCAGAGGAAGCAAGCACTGCCAATATACATGTCGCAGACGTCATCCGGAAAAACCAAAGATAGAGGTTGTGTTCTAAAGGATTGTCGAATATTACTAAAGTGTGTTTGCTGTGTGTGTTGGGTGTGGGTGTGTGTGTGGGTGGGGGGGGGATGAATCCTTAGATGCTAATAGCAAGGAAGAACAACAACGTATGGATTTTGCAAAATGAACCCAATCAGGTCATGAACTCGATTGACCATTTGAATGATAACAATAGCCAAAGCCCAAATTCTATTGCACTAGAAGTTTGTCTCTTAGATATTTATGACTCCCAAACGTGGGACAAACATGGAAAAAAATATAGACATTTTAGTTGAAAAGGGACTACATGGGAATATATTCATGTTTCTACTTAGGATAATACCACTAGTAAAAAACCGGCCTTTTGTCCCGGTTCGTAAGGGCCTTTAGTCCCGGTTCCCGAACCGGGACTAAAGGGTCGTTATTAATACCCTCACCCTTTAGTCCCGGTTCAAATCAGAACCGGGACAGATGGGCCTCCACGTGGCCGCTGCCGGCAGCCCAGGCAGGGGCGCCTTTGGTCCCGGTTTATGACATAAACCGGGACCAAAAGGGTTCCACGCGTCAGCAGGAGGTTTTTCTTTTTTTAAAAAAAAGTGGCTGTTTTAGGGGTTTAGGGGGTTATTTTTAAGTTGTTATTAGCTAGCTAATAGAGAGAAGTGTCCTCTCTTATATGTAGTCCTTGGTTTACGTACCTACGCTACTGCTATGTTCATTTCACCCGCAGATATATACAATAACTCATGCATGCTCGCATCATACATCATCATATATAATAACAAGTCCTACTAATTAATCAAGCATCATCATACAACTTCTATTCGTTATTAATAATAAGTCATACGATCATCATCCTCATAGTCATCGAACCCAACCCTACATAATTGTTCTTAGCACATGATCATCAAGTATCAGGTAGGATCGGACCTAAACACACTTAAGGTAAAATAGCATAAAACAATATAGACCCTGACTCTCCATTATGAAGAATGGAGATCATCATGTCTCCAATTCTTGCGCCTCGCTTCCTTTTGCTTCCAAGAAGCTCCTAACGACTGTCCATACATTTTTTTCATCCTTTGACTGTCATGTCTCCACTTCTTTTAGAAATCCGGTATGGACAGTTGAGATTCGTAGGATGACCTGGATATATGTTCAAAACATGAAGGCTGCCGCCATTCTGATACATCAAATGAGGCACACAATCCTTTGGGATAAGCTGTTGAAAAACATAGTAATAACTTCGTAGTTAGCAATGATGTACTAGTTTTAGAAGTATGCAAAAAGATGCACGGATGTCGTAATAGTAAAAAAACTTACCAGGTTATCTCCATGG
Organism: Aegilops umbellulata; assembly: GCA_032464435.1. Taxonomy (NCBI): domain Eukaryota; kingdom Viridiplantae; phylum Streptophyta; class Magnoliopsida; order Poales; family Poaceae; genus Aegilops; species Aegilops umbellulata. The sequence continues at coordinate 639,791,248 of CP136060.1, read as the reverse complement.
TAGTTACCGTAGTTCAACACGTGCACTAGTGGCACGTATTGACCATAATGTTGAGGAGTTCGATTGTAGATATTGTAATTCTCAATATCATTACAAAATCCAACCAGATGAGTTTTCTCCTTGTAAGTTAACTCAGAGCCATCGGTGTAGTAAGTTCTATCTACCATCTTCTGCACATTCTTTGATACTTCAAAATAAGCTGTCAATGGAAATAAGCTGTCAACTATTTTGAAATGAACAATATACGTTCTATTAATAATTAACTATGTTTGAGAAACTCACATAGCGGTAGAACTGGAGGAGTATCAACAAGGACCCAAATGTCCATATTGTCTTGCTCGATTTCAGGATCACCAAGATCCATGGTGACAAGCATACCCTCATCAAAACCATACAATTTGCAAAATGCTTCCCAATTTTTGCAACCAAAATAGGTTACGCTCTCAGCATTATACAACTTTACTTCAAAATCGACATCATGATGGGTCCTTAGGTGAATTTTCTTCGTTTCAAAATTTTCATGGTCTTCAAAATCCATCCTCTCCAAGACATAGCGTCTTGCATGGCATGGGATCAACTATACTCGAATTGTAAAAGATGAAAAATTACACGTTGAAATAGTTGAAGTCATGCTTAATTATGAAAAAAAACACTTGTCGTCGTTGCGTACCATTTCAACTTCGAAGGTCTCCTCGAGCTTAATGCTGAAGCGCCGACCATCGTCCAGGTGAGGCCTGTCGCACTCACCTCGATCGTCGTGGCACCAGTCGCACTCACTAAATTAGATCATTATTATTCAACTACTCATATGCATATGCCTTGCATAGTGCTCTCCAATTTGAGTATTCAATAAGAAAAATCAAATCGCAAAATTAAGTAGTATTCTAATTAGGATGCCTTCAATTATAAGAAAAACTACATCATCTTCATTTGTCCGTACATCGAATATTATCACTAATACACGTCGAATACTATATATCATACATATCGCCAGCACAGCTAGAACAGTAGCGCCCGACGGGTATCGGCGCGGGCGGTGGACACCCAAAGGGAAGGAACCATCACAGGATCATAACTCCAGTGAGATCCCTGAAGAACCTGCCAGGTATTCTCGAACCTGCCCTCCAACGCAACCATGTACCGACGAACGTGCTGGTACTCCTCGCTGACACGGTGACGTACCACCTCCGCGGTGTCCGGAAGTCTCTGCACCGTCACTGGCCTACGCGACCGCCACCAAACAAGGATCGGGTCAACGACGGGCTGGCTCCTCACCAAGCTACGCCCCCCGGAAGGTAGCGCCTCCCAGTACCACCCCGGCGGAGCCCAGTCCCGAACATGGCCCATCTGGTCAAGCAGGTGTCGTCCGCCCCCGACTCGACGACGAGGATGCGGGATAGGCATCGTCCACGTCGATGCGGGAATAATTGCTTTAACTAAAAAAAACTAGTTCTATTAATTTTCTTCCTAAAAATAAACTACTTCTATAGTAAAATAAACAAGTTTTATTAAATCAACTAGCTAGTTCAACTATACTAAGCACTTACTAAATATGAACTAGTTTAACTATAGTTCTATTATTTTTCTAACTAATTATATTAAACACTTTCTCTTCTTATTTTTTTTTCCTTTTTCCTCTATTCTAAATATGAACATATTCATAAATGACATATATCATTCACAATTTTCCTATACATACACAATAAATTGACAAAGAAAATACTAACACAAAAAATCATTAATAAATCTAAATTACAACAGAAAAAATCATAAATAAATCTAACACAATATGAACAAATTAATTACACAATATGAAAAAAAAATCTAACATAAAAATCTATGAACTACACATCTAAATTACTACACATCTAACAAAAAAAATCTATGAACTACACATCTAACACATCTAAATTACTCACGACGACGGTGTCGGGGACGGCGACGGCGACGGCGACGGCGAGGTGCGGCGCGGGACGGGGCGGGGCGGCTCGGCGACGGGCAGGGGCGGGGCGGCGTCGCGGGGCGGGGGGTGGCGACAGCGTCGATCGGGGCGGCGCGGGGCGACGACAGCGACGACGGGGCGGCGCGGGGCGACGACGTCGACGACGGGGCGGCGCGGGGCGACGATGGCGACGACGAGGCGGATACGGTGGGCAGCCTGGCGGCGTCGGGAGGGCGGGGAAGAACGAACTGAACCAAAATTTCATGAGTCTTGCTTATATAGACGGCGCATTGGTCCCGTTTCGTGGCACAAACCGGGACTAATGCCCCCCTTTAGTCCTGGTTGGTGCCACGAACCGGGACCAAAGGCCTCTTTTCGGCAGCCCAAAGGGCGGGAAGCGGCGGCCTTTGGTCCCGGTTGGTGGCACCAACCGGGACTAAAGGGGGGCATTGGTACCGGTTGGTGCCACGAACCGGTACCAATGCCCCCTTTGGTCCCGGTTCGTCCCACGAACCGGGACCAAAGGCCTTCTACTGCCCCGCGCCCAAAAGTTTAGTCCCACCTCGCTAGTTGAGAGGGCTCGGGAGTGGTTTATAAGCGCTGCTGCGCCCACCCTCTCGAGCTCCTCTCAACTGCAGGCTTTCGGGCCTAATCTGTCACTGCAATGCATGTGGGCCTATTGGGCCTGCTGCGGGCCTGAATCCTGGCCCATAGTTGGGTTTCTAGTCGTATTCAGGCCGTTGTGGCCTAGTAGGTGGCTTTTTTTTTGCTATTTATTTTTTCATTTCTACTTAGAACTAAATGCTTATAGTTTTTTAGTGATTTCTTTTTTCTTTCAGGTCACAAAAATTATAAACTTTCTGTTAGTGCCATTAGCTTTAAAATTTGAATAGTTTAAATTTGAATTTTTAAAATTTGTGTGAATCACTAGTTTATGAATCACTAGTTTACTAAATTTGTGTGAAAACACTTTGTGTATTATATTTACTATGTACAATCTTTCTGCACAGAGATACCAAAAATTATAAACTTTCTGTTAGTGCCATTAGTTTTCAAATTAGAATAGTTAAAATTTGAATTCTTTGAAATTTGTGTGAATCTCAAGTTTGTGATTAACTTTACTAGTGCCATTATTTTTTTCATTTCTACTTAGAACTAAATACTTATAGTTTTTTAGTGATTTCTTTTTTATTTTAGGTCACAAAAATTATAAACTTTCTGTTAGTGCCATTAGTTTTAAAATTTGAATAGTTTAAATTTCAATTTTTTAAAATTTGTGTGAATCACTAGTTTATGAATAACTTTACTATAAACTTTCTGTTAGTGCCATTATACTCAATTTGGTAATTTTAGTTAGTCATAACAAATATTATAGGCATTTTTTTCTTTTTTGCTATTTATTTTTTCATTTCTACTACTTAGTGTGAATCACTACTTAGTGCATATAGGCATTTTTTTTCTTTTTCTTTTTTAGTCATTTCTATTTATACTAAATACTAATAGTTTTTTAGTGATTTCTTTTTTCTTTTAGGTCAAAAAAAATAAAAACTTCTCTGTTAGTGAACATAGATGCACTTATAGAGAAAATTAAACATAAATTCATAATCAATTTCTATTTATGAATTTATGTCCAATTTTCCTCTATAGGTGCATCTATTTTCACTTTGAGAGAAGCTCAAGAATGCAGAGAGGGATCGGCTTATAAACAGGTGTCGGCGCCCTTCGGTTGGCGAGGTGGGACTAAACTGTGGGTGCAGCGAGGGCCGACCATTTAGTCCCGGTTCGTGGCATGAACCGGGACTAAAGGGCAGCCTTTGGTCCCGGTTCAGGCCACCAACCGGGACCAATGGTGGTGGGCCAGGAGCCAGGCCCATTGGTCCCGGTTCGTCCCACCAACCGGGACCAAAAGGTCCAGACGAACCGGGACCAATGGCCCACGTGGCCCGGCCGGCCCCCTGGGCTCACGAACCGGTGCCAAAGCCCCCATTAGTCCCGGTTCTAGACTGAACCGGGACTAATGGGCTGCCCCGGCCTGGACCATAGCCTCCTTTTCTACTAGTGTACTAAAGTTTATGTAATGGAGAGGCAAGTGATAGAAATGCTTGGTGTCCTCCAAACATGTGGATAATCAGTGGAAAAATAAACATTAGGAGCAGCCAATGAAGACGGTTACATCCACACGTGACAAAGCCGAATCTAATTATCCCGGGATGTTGTTATTTTTAATGTTTTTTTTGCGGGGGGGTTATTTTTAATGTTAACGGGGTTGGAAGTCAGAAACCTCCTGTAATAATCTGCGAAGGCGGCTTGAAAATCATTACCTCTTCCAGATCGAAAGTATTCGAGGCGGCTTCATATATAGGACCTCCTACGTGGTTGAACACCTATGACTTATGTTCACCTCTGCCCTGTTCTTCCCATGACCCCCTGATTTCAAATCTCTATTACTGCCAGGCCTAGAGCACTCTGTTGGAATAAGCCACGGCGTCTGGTGCGGTCGGGGTCGTCGGGCGTGTCAGGTGCGCGCGGGACGTGCGGGACGCTACGCCGTGGCGAGTGTGCGTGCTGCGTGAAGCTGCGGTGCAAGTGCTGAGGCCAACTAGGTGTACTAGTACTAGCCGAGGGAATTGATGAATCAGTTTAGTCAGCATGCATGCAGTGTGGTTAGTTAGCTGCATAGAGTTCGCTTAGTGGAGGTAGTAACCGAGTTGAGTCAAGTTAGTTAGCTACATGTAGAGTCATGTGGATCATGGAGAAACTAGTGGGGTAGTTGCTCTAGTGGTGCGTGATGTGCATGGCAGGAGCCTAAAGCTTGTGTATATATACTACTTTGAGTTGAATGGAAATGAGGCCGTGATGGCTGGATACACAATGTATCCACGGTGGGCATCAAGGAAGTTTCTCTTGGAAAAGCCATTTTGGTCTTCTTCCTTGGTGCATGTGTGTGCGACGGCAATGCAAAAAGGCGGCGCCAACATTTGGTATCAGAGCCAAGTTCGAGGGCAGCCGTGGCGCGTGGCGGCGTCCGCGGAGCGTGCAGCGGACATGGAGGCTGCGGCGCGCGGAGAGCGTGTGGCGACTGCGACGGGCGACGAGTTCGCGGTGGTGCGGCGTGATGCCATGTGCGCGACGAGCAACGGCGGTCACGGAGACGAGGAGGTCGCGGAGGGCCTGCGTGGTTGCGCAGAGGCCGCGTCAGCTTGGCGCGACGACCGTGGAGGCGCAGTGGCACGAGGCACGGAGGCGCGGCACGACGGCGCACAGAGCTGCGGGTTTTGGCGGCGGCAGTGAGTGGCGCTCGACGGGGCGCAGCGCGGTGGTAGCTACATCGGTGGTGGTGCGTTACAGCGGCCGGCGATGTGGCCGTGTTGCACGGCATCTGCGGCGGCTCGTGCTGGAAGCACACGGTGGCGTCGGACGACAGCAACCATGGCGACGAGCTTGTCGCGTCGGGCGCATGTATGGGCGCGCGCCAGGCTCGCTGGGCGCGTCGGATCCACGGCGGGTCGTGCATGTGGTGTGCACGGGCGTGTCCGTGCATGAGTGCAGCTTGTGTGTGTTCTGTTGGCGAGATCGGGGGGGGCGTGGAGTTGGTCCTAGGCGGGCTCGCACGACACGGACGTGTGCGTGCATGTCGCGAGAGTGGGCAGAGCGGGCCAGATGAGGCGCTTGGCATTGATTGGGGCGTAGGGTACGTGCCCTGGCGCGACCCAGGGTCTAAGAAACCCCCGTATGCATTGTAACAGGTGTGGCTCGAGTTTGTGCTTGAGGAAATCTCCCGTAGTTGGACCGTGGCGTCAGTGCGCCGGAAAGAGAAGCTGCGGCGTGTGTCACCGGAGGTGAAGAAGGGCATTTTCCATGGCAGTCGACAAGAGGTCGGAGTCCTGTCAGGATGGACGGCGAGGCCATGGCTTAGGGGGTGTGTGTTGGAATAAGCCACGGCGTCTGCTGCGGTCGGGCTCGTCGGACGTGTTAGAGGCGCGCGGGACGTGCGGGACGTTGCGCCGTGGCGAGTGTGCGAGCTGCGTGAAGCTGCGGTGCAAGTGCTGAGGCCCACTGGGTGTACTACTACTAGCCGAGGGAATTGATGAATCAGTTTAGTCAGCATGCATGCAGTGTGGTCAGTTAGCTGCATAGAGTTCGCTTAGTGGAGGTAGTAACCAAGCTGAGTCAAGTTAGTTAGCTGCATGGAGAGTTATGTGGATCATGGAGAAACTAGTGGAGTAGTGGCTCTAGTGGTGCGTGAAGTGCATGGCAGGAGCCTAAAGCTTGTGTATATATACTACTTCGAGTTGAATGGAAATGAGTCCGTGAGGGCTGGATACACAATGTAGCCACGGTGGGCAGCAAGGAAGTTTCTCTTGGAAAAGCCATTTTGGTCTTCTTCCTTGGTGCATGTGTCTGTGCGCCGGCGCTGCAAAGAGGCGGCGTCAACATTTGGTATCAGAGCCAAGTTCGAGGGGCAGCCGTGGCGCGCGGCGGCGTTCGCGGAGCGTGCAACGGACATGGAGGCTGCGGCGCGCGGAGAGCGCGTGGCGACTGCGACGAGTCCGCGGTGGTGTGGCGTGATGCCGTGCGCGCGACGAGTAGCGGCGGTCACGGAGGCGAGGAGGTCGCAGAGGACCTGCGTGGTTGCGCAGAGGCCGCGGTAGCTCGGCGCGACAGCCGTGGAGGCGCAGTGGCGCGAGGCACGGAGACGCGGCATGACGGCGCACGGAGCTGCGGGTTTCAGTGGCGGCAGTGAGTGGCGCTCGACGGGGTGCAGCGCGGTGCTAGCTACATCGGCGGTGGTGCGCGACAGCGGCCGGCGAGGTGGCCGCGTTGCACGGCATCTGCGGCGGCTCGTGCTGGAAGCACACGGTGGCGTCGGACGGCAGCAACCATGGCGACGAGCTTGTCGCGTCGGGCGCATGTATGGGCGCGCACCAGGCACGCTGGGCGCGTCGGGTCCACGGCGGGTCATGTGTGTGGTGTGCACGGGCGTGTCCGTGCATAACTGCAACTTGTGTGCATTCTGTTCGCGAGATCGGGGGGAGCGTGGAGTTGGTCCTAGGCGGGCTCGCACGACCGGGATGTTGGCGTGCATGTCGCGGGAGTGGGCAAAGCGGGCCGGACCAGGCGCTCGGCGTGGAATGGGGCGTAGGGTACGTGCCCTGGCGCGCCCCAGGGTCTAAGAAACCCCCGTATGCGTTGTAACAGCTGTGGCTCGAGTTCATGCTTGAGGAAATCGGCCGTAGTTGCGGCCGGTGGCGTCGGTGCGCCGGAAAGAGAAGTTGCGACGTGTGTCACCGGAGGTGAAGAAGGGCGTTTTCTGTGGCACTCGACGAGAGGTCAGAGTCCTGTCAGGATGGACGGCGAGGCCATGGCTTAGGGTGTGTGTGTTGGAATAAGCCACGACGTCTGGTGCGGTCGGCCTCGTCGGGCGTGTCAGATGCGCGCGGGACGTGCGGGACGCTGCGCCGTGGCGAGTGTGTGTGCTGCGAGAAGCTGCGGTGCAAGTGTTGAGGCCAATTGGGTGTACTAGTACTAGCCGAGGGAATTGATGAATCAGTTTAATCAGCATGCATGCAGTGTGGTTAGTTATCTGCATGGAGTTCGCTTAGTGCAGGTAGTAACCGAGCTGAGTCAAGTTAGTTAGTTGCATGGAGAGTCATGTGGATCATGGAGAAACTAGTGGAGTAGTGGCTCTAGTGGTGCGTGAAGTGCATGGTAGGAGCCTAAAGCTTGTGTATATATACTACTTTGAGTTGAATGGAAATGAGGCCGTGAAGGCTGGATACACAATGTAGCCATGGTGGACATCAAAGAAGTTTCTCTTGGCAAAGCCATTTTGGTCTTCTTCCTTGGTGCATGTGTGTGTGCGCCGGCGCTGCAAAGAGGCGGCGCCAACACACTCGCCATCCTGCGCATTACCGTGTTGTGTAGTCCTGCTTGCCGTCGTGCTGCGTCTACCTGTCCCCGCCACTGAGCTGATCCAAACAATTAAGGTTACAATGGTAGGAGATCTCGAATATCCGCACGCCAATCTTGCCTTTCATGCCAAGAAAAGATCCTTCCGGACACAGGACGAAGTCTTCAATCTTGTATCTTCATAGTCCTGGAGTCCGGCTGAAGGTATAGTTCGGCAATCCGAACACCCCCTAATCCAGGACTCCCTTAGTAGCCCCTGAACCTGGCTTCAATGACGACGAGTCCGGCGCGCAGATTGTCTTCGACATTTCAAGGCGGGTTCCCCCTCCAAGTTCTTCAAGAAGATTATAAATACCACAAAATAGTGTTCGGCTCTGAAAATAAGTTTCCATATATTGCCATATAGAGAATAATATTAACACAAATCGAATCTGCTGACATATTCCGCAGTGCGTCATAACACTGCGGTCAAGCCCTTTATATAAACTGTTTTCATTGTTCCACATCAGCTCGTTTAGTGAGGCGGTTTTCTTGGCACGTCTTGTCGAAGCAGAGATCCTGTGCCCCCCTTTAACGGGATTCTCATTAACACGGACGTGGGTAACCCAACCACGCCATTTACCATGGCGTTTGGGAGGCAAGTGAGTTTTATTAGGTAGGTGAGGACGCCTAACCGTACCTGCTTATATAAAGGGATAAGGATTCACCTTTTTAACCTACGCCTTCTTCCTCCTTTGCCAATCCATCTCTCGCGCACTCAAGCTCCAGCGCTCAAGTCCGCTCTTCCTTCCTCAACCTTCTCCAACAATGTCCGGAGTGGGAGGCAAGTGGATGGTCTCCTCCGTTACGGAGGCTCAAGTAAAAAGGCTAAGGAAAGCTGGATACTTGTCCAAGGACATCCCGCATCGGCTTCCTGATAAGGGGCAGCTTCTTCCTACCCCAAGGACCCATGAGAGGGTAGTTTTTCTTCCCCACTTCCTCCGTGGACTGGGCTTTCCACTTCACCCATTTGTCCGGGGGCTCATGTTTTACTATGGCCTGGATTTCCACGATCTGGCCCCGAACTTCGTTCTCAACATCTTGGCGTTTATCTTCGTGTGTGAGGCCTTTCTCCGTGTCCGCCCCCACTTCGGCCTCTGGCTCAAGACCTTCAACGTCAAGCCCAAGGTGGTGTCCGGCACCAAGGCGGAGTGCGGAGGCGCTATGGTTGGCAAGATAGCCAACGTCCTCTGGTTCGATGGCTCCCTCGTGGAGTCCCTAAAGGGGTGGCAGGCTGGGTGATTTTACATCACCGAGCCCCGCGATTCGAAATGGGTCGCGGCCCCTGAGTTCAGATCCGGACCCCCCACGCGGCTCATGTCCTGAAAAGAGACAGGCCTGTCATGGGGCAACGAGGAAGAAGTGACTGGGTTGCAAACATGCATCCAGTCCCTGGTGAACAAGCCAATCCGGCTTGCCAACATAGTCCAGGTCATGCTCGTTCGCCTGATCCTCCCGTGCCAAGAACGGGATTTTACTTTGTGGGAATTCGACCCGGCGCAGCACCAAACCCTCAGTAGGATCTTCGACACGACGTGTGAAGACGTCTGGAAGGTGCTGACCAAAGGCGTCGAGTCCCCCACATCCGCCTTCGAGGATCGCGGATACAGCTTGCAGCGTAACGCTGGCGAGGTAAGCCATCTATACCTTTGACAGGTTCGTTAAGCTTTTCTTCATAGATTAACTCTATGCGGGATCTAAACTCCCTTTTACCTTTGACAGGCTTGGCAGGAGATATCCGGACCAATTAACTGTCCGGCTCCTCTGCCCGAAGACCCGGCCCCAGCTCTCTTGGTGAAGCTAATGGCTCCGACACCTTACGTGGTGCCGGAGAGGAAGGCCAAGAAGAAGAAAACCACCGGGACTCGAAAAAGTTCCCGCAACATGGTGGTGTCGGACTCGTCATCCGACGAGTCCGCAACGCCCTCCTCTCGTGAAAACGAGGAGGAGGAACAAGGAAGCTCTCCCCCCCCCAGCGAGGGGAGCAAAGAAGAAGAAGACCGCCCCAACAGGGGAGGCCGAGGGGTCGAGGAAAAGGAAGACCCCTCCGCCGGACTACTCCCACGACGCCGAAGAGGGCGAAGAGGAGTGGCTGGACAGAACCAAGCGTCCGGCGAAATCGTAAGTATTTATATACCAAAGTGACTCATGATACTCTTTTTAGTGTGCGGCTTTCCCTGATATCGCACGTATTTTATGCAGCCCGCCCCGGGCCGAACTCGACGACTCGTCGAGCGGCTCCCTGGATTCGTCGGACGTGAACTCTGTTCCGTCCGTGGTCTCCCCCCGCGGGGCGGACGACGCCGAAGTGGCGCCCCGCCAAGCTTCGGGGCAGGAGGAGATGGTCCTGTAGGAGCCACAAGGCAATCCTCCGGACCCCAGGAGTGAAGGGGATGAAACCCCCCAGGGCTCCAAGTCCGGCTTTGTGCCGGACACCGCGTCGGACTCGACAGTCCCGGTCCGCGGTGGGCGAACTCCTTCCAAGAGGAGTAAGCCATCTGAGCCGGCGGCCTCCGTCCAACCGGAGGCGCCGGACAATCTGTTGGAGGTGATTAAGGGCGCCGCCATCGATGAGGAGCACCGTACTGTTATGAGTACGGTGATCCAAAGGATTCAGTCCGCCAAGAGCGGACTGAATGAAGCTTGCGCTAGCCTTCTAACAGGCTTCGAGGTAAGTAAAAATATGTCAATTTATTTACCGCATAGACAGTAGCCCCTGATGCTCTGTTCGGTGTTCGGAAAGAAAAGCCGGATAGAGGATCTAATAATTTTCGCAGGAGTCTAACAAAAAAAGGTCAAATATGCGTATGCAGGCTTCACTGCTGTCCACCGCCGCACTTACTGCGCAGGTGGATGTCCTGAAACAGGACCTCGGGCGGACCGAGCAAGAGCTCGGCCTTGCCAAACGGCAGCTCGAGGAGAAGGAAGGTAAGAAATACCAAAAAAAAGAAAAATAAGAAAAAAGGTGCCTATAGAGAGGCTTGATTGCAGAAGGAAATAACAGGATTGTATTGCTTATTGTAGGGGCCACAACCGAGGTGACAACCCTGAAGCAGGCGCTGGCTGAGGCCGAAAAGAAAATGGCCGAGGAGCGCGCCGAGCGAGAAAGGCTTGGGGTTCAGGTCGGCGAGGTGCAGCAAGAGCTGCAAACTCTCATGAAAAAACATGAGGGTTTGGAGCTTGAGGCGAAGGCGCAAGCATCCGAGCTCGCGTCGGCCATCGAGACCACCAAGAATGCCAAGGCCGAAGCCCAAAAGGCCCTCCAAGAGTTGGAGGTGGTGAAAAAGATAGCAACGGGTAAGGCATTCTCAATGCAGAGTAGGAATATAAAAGTAAACTACCTATTACTTACCTGAATCCGGAGTTTTCCAGGGGCGTTCGCCAATCTTCCCCGCATTGTATCCGATGCCACCGCGTTCTACCAAGCTGAAGAGGGCAGCTCGACGGAGAGTGTGTTCTGGTTTCAGTATTCTGAGGCCGGACACCCTGTGCCCTTAAGCGATCAGCTGAAACAGCTGGTCGAGCTCCACAAGGCGGCCGAACAGGCCATGAAGGGCTTACTAGTTCGGCTGTGGCCTGGAGAGGCCCTGCCTGGGAGCTATTTCGGACTGGTGCGGCGGCTTGTGGAGGCCTGTCCACGGCTTGAGGTCATTAAGCGCTCCGTCTGCATTGAAGGTGTCCGGAGGGCCCTTGCCCGTGTAAGGGTACACTGGGGTAAGCTGGACGGAGAGAAGCTGGTGAGGGACTGCCCGCCGCAGGGGAAGAAGCATCGGAAGCCCGAGAACTACTACAAGGACGTTCTTGCCGGAGCCCGCCTTGTCGCGGATGAATGTGCTAAAGATGTAATATTTGAGTGAACTCGCTCGTTTGTATCTTGTGCGCAAAGCAATGCTTGTTTAATTTAAAATATTATTTTTTGTGCGGCCGTTTATCAAAAATTGAGAGATGGCGAGTCGTCGGCTTCTGCCCCCATGCCACTAGTGCTGGGGTGTTCGGGATAAACCTGAGGGCTCTTGTTCCCATAGTTGGGTCCTTCGAGGGAGGCGCTCAGCACAACGAACCAGGCAATCGGACTATAATGCTTGAACACTCTCACTTAGCCATAGAACGTTATAATTTTAAATTTCGGCGAAGCCCCTAGTTCGGAAGGCCGAATTCGGGGCGCTATCCACGCCTTTGGCCGGACATAGCCAGCTCCTCGCTCAAAGCGGCATAAGCCTTTAAGGACTCGAAAAACCTCTCGAACAGCGACCGGTCTCACGCCTTATCATGACAGTCTGTTTTAGCTTTCTCCACTGAGGTGCTCAACCCACCTGATCTGGGGCACAATCGCAGTGGTTCTCCTAGTGCTACCTTAGCCGATAGAGCGGAACGTAAGGTACCAAAACATAGGAGCCGGGCAAACCCAACATGTGACCAAAATCATGACTCGGAGCCGATGCATATAGTGATATAAGTTCGGGGTGCCGCACTTTGTGAAAGTGTACGGACTTCTCACGCCAGATAAAAGGGTAATGAAGCCCCTGGCGTGGTTTGCCGTACCATGGTGTACGGGTGCGATCATGTTATGTAATAAACACATATATTCAAAGGGGACAATGCAAAAAATAGACAAAAAGCTATGCATTGTTTTATAAAGAGGCTATTTATCAAAGCCGAACGATACAAGTAGTGTGATAAGCAAAAAAGATATTAGACTATTTAACATGTCCTGACCAGGCACAGGCCGCGGAATTTAGAAGCAGATATATCGCTCGAAATAGAGACCACCTGAGAGTTCCGGAATGCGGCGTAGCTTTGTCTGCTTTCCTGGATCTTGCATCGTCTGTGCGGCAACACTGCCGAACAGGTTATCCAGAGTATGGAGTCCTGAAAGTGAAAAAAGAAAAAATCCGGCAGCCCCTAGTACGTTTGATGCCGTGTTGTAGGCATGCCATTAATGTGCCCCTCCCCCTGTGCCCATGGAATTTTAAGGGCGTAATTGTGTACTCGAGGTACTTGCTCCGCTATGTTGCGATGGCTGGGGTCGGGGCCGTATTGCTACGCTTGCTCTGATCGTGCCAGGTGGTCTTGTTGCAGGTTACTCCGGGCGCGGTTTGCATTGTCCGGTTTTTTAACGGCCGGACTGTTGAGTTGCCTTGAAAGGCTGCTTTGTACTTCCGCTGCGAGGGCCGCAGTGTGTTCTTCCGTACGGATGGAGCATTCTGTGTTTCCGCTGACCGTAATTACTCCTCGAGGGCCTGGCATCTTGAGCTTGAGATATGCGTAGTGCGGCACCGCATTGAATTTAGTGAATGCGGTTCGTCCGAGCAGGGCATGATAGCCACTGCAGAACGGCACTATATCGAAGATTACCTCTTCGCTTCGGAAGTTATCCGGAGATCCGAAGACCACATCAAGTGTTATCGAGCCTGTGCAATTGGCATCTACACCTGGTATGACGCCTTTAAAGGTCGTCCTTTTGGGCTTGATCCTTGATGGATCTTTGCCCATTTTCCGCACTGTATCCTGATAAAGCAGGTTCAGGCTACTGCCGCCGTCCATGAGGTCTCTTGTGAGATGAAATTCGTCCACGATTGGGTCAAGGACCAGTGTGGCAAAACCGCCGTGACGGATGCTAGTGGGGTGGTCCCTTCGATCGAAAGTGATCGGGCAGGAGGACCATGGGTTGAACTTTGGGGCGACTGGCTCCATCGCGTATATGTCTCGTAGCGCACGCTTCCTCTCCCGCTTGGGAATGTGGGTCGCGTATATCATGTTCACCGTCCGCACTTGTGGGGGAAACCCTTTCTGTCCATTGTTGTTCGGCGGCCTGGGCTCCTCCTCGTCGTCGCTGTTCAGCCCCTTGTCCTTGTGTTCGGCTATTAACTTGTCTGCCTGCTTGAACACCCAACAATCCCTGTTGGTGTGATTGGCTGGCCTTTCGGGGGTGCCATGAATCTGGCACGAGCGGTCGAGTATCCGTTCTAAACTGGACGGGCCCTGGGTATTCTTCTTAAATGGCTTTTTCCGCTGACCGGATTTATAGCCTCTGAATCCGGCATTGACTGTCGTATCCTCATTGCTGTCGCTGCTAACGTGGCGCTTTTGATTATTTCGATGTGACCTGCCACTTATGTCCTTGGTATCCGAATTACCGGGCTTCTTCGATAAGTTGTTGCTGCGAGCTAGCCAGCTATCTTCGCCCGCGCAAAAGCGGGTCATGAGTGTCGTGAGGGCTGCCATGGTTTTCGGCTTTTCCTGTCCCAGGTGCCGGGCAAGCCACTCGTCACGGATGTTATGTTTGAAGGCTGCTAGGGCCTCTGCGTCCGGACAATCAACTATCTTATTTTTCTTTGTTAGGAACCGTGTCCAGAATTGCCTGGCCGATTCTTCTGACTGCTGAATTATGTGGCTTAGGTCGTCGGCATCCGGTGGCCGCACATAGGTCCCCTGAAAGTTGTCGAGGAATGCGGCTTCCAGGTCCTCCCAAGAACCGATTGTGTCCACTGGTAGGCTATTAAGCCAGTGCCGGGCTGGTCCTTTAAGCTTAAGGGGTAGGTATTCGATGGCGTGCAGATCATCGCCACGTGCCATGTGGATGTGAAGGAGATAATCCTCAATCCATACTGCCGGATCTGTCGTACCATCGTACGACTCGATATTGACGGGTTTAAAACCCTCTGGGATTTTATGATCCATTACTTCGTCTGTGAAGCATAGTGGGTGTGCGGCGCCCCTGTACTGGGCTATGTCACGACGCAGCTCGGAAGAGCTGTGCCTGCTGTGTTCGGCCCGGCCGGATTTATTGTGTCCGGAGCGAAGATCATCACGTGTCTTCGGGCGTCCGCGCGATCCATAGATCGATCTTGTTTGCTTTGCTTTATCCTCGAGTATGTCTCACAGGTCTGGCTCGTTTTCCCGTGCCTTATTCGAGCGGCATCGGGGCATGGCTTGCTTAAGGGCTCGACAGGTCTCTCTGTCGCGGCCACGGGGTGGCCGGTCTGCCATGTCACATGCTTCCCCCTCTGATTGGGGTAGCGGCCTGCCCTTAGGATAATTTTTGGAGGGGCGCCCGAGTTCATACTCTTCGGCCGCAAGGACTTTAGTCCATCTATCAGCTAGCAACTCTTGATCAGCTCTAAGCTGTTGCTGCTTTTTCTTTAGGCTGTTGGTCGTGGCTAGAAGCCTGCGTTGAAAACGCTCTTGTTCGGCGGGGTCTGATGGTACGACGAATTCGTCGTCGTCGAGGCTTGCCTCGTCTTCGGAGGGAGGCATGTAGTTATCATCCTCAACCTCTTGCTCTGCCACTCTCTCCTGTGGGCTGGCTTTTCCATCTTCCTGCGCCGAATCTTGTTGGTTCTGGTGTTCTTCGGCGCTGTCCAGGGTAGTATTATCTCCCGTGCCGGAATCACCGTTTCTGCTGTGGCGGGATTTAGAGCGGCGCCGTTGGCGCCGATGTTTTTGCGGTTTTTTTGAGTTGTCGTCTTCCGCTGCTCCATCGCCATCCGCATCCTTTGGAGCATCCACCATATATATGTCATATGACGAGGTGGCGGTCCAGCGCCCTACAGGTGCTGGTTCTTGTTTGTCTCCTCCTTCGTCGTCCATACCGTCGAAGTCTTCGGAGCCGAAGTCAAGCATGTCGGTTAAATCGTCGACAATGGCTATTAAGTGGGTGGTGGGTGGGCTTTGAATTTCTTCGTCGTCCGAATCCCAACCTCGCAGACCATAGTCCGGCCTAGGCTCTCCTGATAAAGAGAGAGATTTGAGAGAATTCAGGATATCACCAAAAGGTGAGCACTGAAAGATGTCCGCGGCGGTGAACTCCATTACAGGCGCCCAATCAGATTCGATCGGTGGGGGCGCGGAAGGCTCGGAGTTCGGAGAAGAGTCCGGCTCCTTGGAGTCCTGGGCCGTGCGGAGTACGGGGCTGGTGTTCGGCTCGATCGCCTTTGAGATCGCAGCCCCCGAGGTGACGTCCAACTGTTCATCCTCAGAGAACGCAGCGGGCTCCGAGTCAAAGATCAGGGCCGGAGCATGTGCGGCCTCCAGGGTGCTATTCGGAGGCAGAGCTATATCATGCCCCTCGAAATAGCACGGCACGCTTGGCTGTGGCTCGAACCCGTCGAAGATCAAGTCTCTGCGGATATCAGCCGTGTAGTTTAAGCTTCCAAACCTGACTTGATGGCCAGGGGCGTAGCTTTCGATCTGCTCCAGATGACCAAGCGAATTGGCCCGCAGAGCGAAGTCGTCGAAGACGAAGATTTGTCCGGGGAGGAAAGTCTCACCCCGGACCTCATCGTCGTTGATGATCAAAGGAGCCATCGGGCCTAGAAGCGACGACACAGAGGAACTCTCAATGAAAGCACCAATGTCGGTGTCAAAACCGGCGGATCTCGGGTAGGGGTTCCCGAACTGTGCGTCAAGGTCGGATGGTAACAGGAGACAAGGGACACTTTATTTTACCCAGGTTCGGGCCCTCTCGATGGAGGTAAAACCCTACTCCTGCTAGATTAATATATATGATATGGGTAGTACAAGAGTAGATCTACCACGAGATCAAGGAGGCTAAACCCTAGAAGCTAGCCTATGGTATGATTGTGTATATGATGATGGTTGTCCTACGGACTACAACCCTCCGGTTTATATAGACACCGGATAGGGTTAGGGTTTATACAGAGTCGGTTACAATGGTAGGAGATCTTGAATATCCGCACGCCTAGCTTGCCTTCCACGCCAAGAAAAGATCCTTCCGGACACGGGACGAAGTCTTCAATCTTGTATCTTCATAGTCCTGGAGTCCGGCTGAAGGTATAGTTCGGCAATCCGAACACCCCCTAATCCAGGACTCCCTCAGTCGCCGACCAACATGATGATGAAGAATCCACCTACGCCATGAAACTTTGCTAGACGCCTAGCCCCACGGTGGGCGCCAACTGTTATGATCGTGACAATGAGTACTAGGGGTACGAAAGAGGGGCACAACCTAGCTACGGCGCAGGTGTAAAACTCGGTGTTTAACGAGTTAAGGCCTCTCTTGGCGGAGGTAACAGCCCTACGTCACGTGCTATGAGGCTAGGTTTTTCTTGATGGGTATGGATACAGAGATTTCTTAACCCCGGCTCCGGAGGAGGAGTGCAACTTATATAGAGTGCGTTGCAGCTCCATGCTCTCCATGTAGCAGAGGCACTAAATGCTATTTATTACATCAACTACATGTCTAAAGTGCCTCAACTACAACGGTTACAGGTAACGCTAGTCTTGACTCCGCTTTAAGGATGACTTAGGGTTCCTTGACCGCTACAGCTCCCATGACGTCCCTTCATCTCTTTAGTCCAAGTGGTGGCAGCCCAGCCGAGTGATAGGTGGTCGTCCTAGTGTCGTCGAGGTGTTCGAGTGGACTTCCTGATACACGCATCCGATTGCTAGTACGGTCCAGGGACCTACCAATGATGGTGTGGGACCCCGGGTGGGCCCCATATGATGGGCCATTGACCCTACCTGTAGTAGGTGGCCTCATTAGATAACAATTAGCTAGTATGGTTAACTTATGATGATGATGATGATGATGGTGAAACATTGTTATATCACTACGATGATGCTGAGTTGTTATATCACTACGATGATGATGAGTTGTTATATCATTGATAGTGTATAAAAAACTATATAAGGTTATATAAGTACAATATAATTATGTAGAAATGAAATACACAGATTTAGTTATGGCGAGGGGTACTACCCAGCGCTACAACTAGTTAGTAATAGCGCGGGGTAAAACCCCAAGCCGCTGCTAACATAACTAGTAGTATTGTGGGGCCAGGCCCGCGCTACTACTAATAACCAGTTAGTTGTCGCGCTACTACTAATAACCAGTTAGTTGTAGCGCGCCCGCAGTAGCGCGGATCTGCTAAGCTTATCACCCGTGCCACTACTAGGCTTATCCCTAGTAGTGGATCTCCACCGCAACGGCATCCCGAAACTGTGGTGGAAGAAGGCCTGCCCACCGCCATCATCTTCCGCCTGGGTGTTGCCCCATGGAGCTCCGGTGCCCGCGAGGAGAGGGGTGGTGGCGGCTCGTATTCTTGGATAAGATCAGGAAGGAGGGGATCGGGAGGGAGGAGATCGGGGTAGTGGACTGGGATGGCGGCGGCTCGAGGAGCGAGGATATACTTGAACTTGATCTGTATGCTTACCTATGTTCACTATACTTTCATCATGCATCCCAGACACGATTTCCATGTGTTCTTTCTTGATCTTCTCCGAGAAGCAAACAAGCATGACATATCTCAACCTGTCTTATTCGTGTGCCTATGTCCTTGGAGAAGAAAGCTATGGGTAGCGACTAATTTAGGGAGTCAATGTACTGGCCAGTGGCTAGAGCGGATAAGATGTGAGCGAAAATAGTACAACTAAACAGAACTTAACGTGCCCAATTGCAGTTAGCTAGCACCTATACTAGTACTATGATTGGAATACTACCTCTTCGTCTTGACGTATAGCCAAACTAGGTAGAGGGAGTAGAGAAATCAGAACGAATTCTTTCTTTCAAAGATAGTTAGATGATCCGTCGCGCCCAAAGTTGGCATCATATCGATCGGTATAGTGTTGGTTGTTAGAGTGTCTCAACTTTCCAAAAAACATTTCCCTATAAGTGTTTATTGGGGCTCTTCCAATAAATCAATTGGATTTCACAGATATGCTACTATTGCAGACCCCCAATACAACCCCCTATACTTAACCTGCTATATATGTCCCACCTGTCAGTGGCTAATATCTCTCTCTCTCTCTCTCTCTCTCTCTCTCTCTCTCTCTCTCTCTCTCTTGTTAGCATGGAAGACACTGGCGGAGCTTCGGCGACCGGTGGCATGCTGGGGTGAGGCCTCAGCATGGGCGGTGCTGCAGGCGGAGGCGAGGCTGCGGTGGTGGTGCACCGCGGCGGCGGACGGCGGGCGGCGGGCAGCTGTGTGGTGGTGGATGACTGTGGGGAGGTGCAATGGTGGGTGGCAATGCCAGATCGGGAAGCTGTCCCATCCATCGCACCCGCGGGAAGGGGAGGTGGTGCCGGCACTGTGGCTGGCCGGCGGCAAGGAGAGGCATCGGCGCACCAGGGCTGGTGACGAGGCGGGTGGCGGCCAACTCTGGAATTCGTGTGCCGGGACGTGAAAGCTCAAGCGGTTGGCTCTTGCCATGGCGAATTGCATTATAGGGGAGGATGCGCTGTTTTTTTATTATCCAAACTATATTGGAAATAGTGAATCTGCCGGAGCACTTTTTCTTTTTTGGCAAATTCTTCTATGTTACCTTTTTTTAAGGAAAGGGAAGCTGTTTTTCTTTTTCTTTTTTTTCGAATAGAAAGGGTAGCTGTTGGAGATGCATTTAGCAAGGTCGTGTTCCAAAACAGCGTCGTGTTCCATATGGATGCTTGCGCATGGAGTGATAATATGGTATATCTTTTTCAGGAAGAGACATCCTGGGATCTGCATCATGAAGATGCACACAACGATGATACTAATATAGTACTACTATTTATTTCCAAGAGAAAACAAGCACAACCATCAACATGTCTTATTCTTCTGTGCTATTACGTCTTTGCAGAAGAAAGTTATGGTTAGCAAATAAGCTAGTCCATTTCAAGAAAGAAGAAGCAAATAAGGTAGAAACTGGACCAGTAGAACAAATTACTCTCCAGTAGAACAAATCACGGCAGATCGATGAGTATAACTAAACAACATTTAAGTAGAGCATAGATGCTTAAAAACGTGCACAAACTGGACCTAGCAGATATAAATAAGTACTAGTGCTCCTCCACTATGATTGGAACGCCGCCTCTTCCCTCCAGAGTAGAGCCAAACTAGATATAGTTTTTGATTTTTTTTTCTTTTTGCAGGGGAGATATAATTTCTTCGGGGGTTGAGAAATCACAACAAGACATTTCTGCTAAAAATAACGATCTAAAACCATCAAAATACATCAACACTTGATGTGTTCCACGTTTAAGATGAGGACGAGCACGCTCACTTGGACTTACATATCAGCAGCCTGTTATTGGCCTACCAGCCAGCAGAATAACGAGCAACACGTACACATAGGCACCACCCGGGAACCATTGCTCGCACTACTTACAAAACTTATCAAAATCCACTTAATTACATGGCTAACCGTCAAAATCAAGCTCCGCGAAGAAATAAGCAGACTTTGCTTCTGTACACCCCTGCACAAAAGTTTACAGATTTCGATGCAGAGTAAAGAGAGAGATTAGAAAATAGCTCTTCAATCAGTAATGTAGTCTTTTGGATCTAAATCTATCTATTCAATATGTTTGATCCGCAGGCTAATATGGTTATAACTTTTTTAATAATCTAAAGGGGGTGTACGGAAGCAACAATAAATAAGCACATATCTGTGCTCCTTGCTGAGTAAGAATATGCATGTAGTTGTGTTTCACTGTGATCTTGCTAGAACTATGTTGGGGATAGAGAGCACAAATTGTGAACATTTTGATTAAACTAGATAATTGTCCGTGTGTTGCAACGGTGTGTAAATATTTTAGTATGTTTGTCCATAATTTATCTGCGTATAAGTATTTAACAAGAAAATTAATGAATGGTGTTAGTTTTCTAGTCATATAGTTGCATGAGGCAGAGACTCCTCCACGATCTCCTATAAGTATCTGTTTGACCCATCCAATTTTCCAGCAACAACAGAATAAACCTTGCGCACGCGGCACGCCTCAAACACCCGGTTAGCTCTCAGATAGAGGGAGAGAGAGCAGAGGTCGAGAGCTAACACGCCTTATATAATGGGATTTTCTAAAAGAAACTAAGACGCCTTAGATAATGGGAAGCAGGGACTAAGATTTTTATTTCATAAATAATTATTTGGTAAGCATTTATGGGCTTACCAAGCAAAACATACTTATTTAGTAGTTAAAAAGTGATGGGTTGTTGAGCCAATTCTCAAGGGAAACTGGTGGGAAAAAATCAGACATGACAGGAAGTAACTCAAAACAGAGAGCAAGAGAGGAAAACATACATAAGGATAGGCAAAAGAGGAGCCAACGCTTTAGAAAGAAATAGGAAAGTTCACGTTATTTCCAAGTCATAGAGATATTATTAACCCATTCATTTTTTTCTCTTAGGGAACTTATTGAGTTAGCTAACGTAGTCTACTCACATAGACGTCTCCATGCCGCATGAAGTTCTCATAGGTATAGGTTTAGCATGTACTCACTTACTAGGATAAAATTATGTGAACCCTCTCTGTAAGTTCCAGCAATAGAGACTAAAATAAAAAAATAAAAACTCCCCCTTTCTCCATGATTTTAGTTTAATCTTCGTTTACCATGTACTCACCCAATAGCCTAACATTATGTGCACCCTCTTTGTAAGCGCCGGCAATAGCAATTAAAACAAAATCCCATATCCTTTTTAGAATGCTTGTAGTACACTCTTTGGTACTTACTTATTTACATATGCCATCGTGTAGTTACCTGTTCTACCCACAAGATTTAGTGGAATTTGCACTCTTTACCTCAAATTTTGAACTCCTACAATGGGAGTTGTGCCACAGTGCTAGTCAAATCCACATTGTTAGTCATCATATGCCACGTCAAGAAAAAGTCGGTGAAAGGGAATCAGCGGCCGTATAATAGATACTTGGCCAAATCTAACAAACACAATTTGTGGTTCTCGAAATAGAGTTACCAAATTGCACCCAAAATCCAAGTTGAGGTACCATATCATATATAGATGTATTTCACTATTGAGTGAATCAGAATTGGCTTCAGATCTT
Source organism: Aegilops umbellulata (assembly GCA_032464435.1). Classification (NCBI taxonomy): domain Eukaryota; kingdom Viridiplantae; phylum Streptophyta; class Magnoliopsida; order Poales; family Poaceae; genus Aegilops; species Aegilops umbellulata. The sequence continues at coordinate 639,769,584 of CP136060.1, read as the reverse complement.
CATCATTGTGGTTGTATATATTTTTTAAACCGCGACTAGTTGCATCTTACTTGCCGAGGTCGCACACACTGCACCCTTCCAAAGTACATCATTTCTCGATCTTACATGGACCGGTTCATGTATTTTCTTCGTGTGTGATATTTGAATCAAGGAACAAAGCGAAGGATATGAGACGATGAAATAATTAGTTTTCGTATATAACCAAATTTTTAAAATTAAGTAGCATGTTAAATGGGCCGTAAGCTTTCATATGTTATGAATAAGTTTCAGTCTCTATATCAACTAGAGATGGTAGCCTGTGCATTGCAACGGGAATTGGGAACAATTATTTAGTGACATTTTGTAGTATGGAATGTTACTGCTTGGATAACCATATAAGAATTGGAACTAAAGTATATATAATTTATTCCATTTGATTATTATATACTTTCAATATTTATTAAATATGAGTAACATGCATGATGCATGTTAATGTGAGAGTTTTCCCACCATGCATGGTGACATCATGAGTTGGCGTATATTCATGTTTAGAGAATTAGAGTTGGTAGGGAAAACCTATATATATGGTTAGTATGACGATTTCGCATTACATATCACTTATGTTACAAATGACCAAGATGGTATTCCCATTCAATAGACCATAAACACAATTAATTTTTATTAAAAATATAAGAATTAAAAGTATCTCTCTTCTTTCTTTAAAAGGTTTCAGATGTTCATACCATTAGTCGCGGTTGAAGCACAGGATCATAGTCACTATGTTGCAATTATCATAAAGGTAGCCACTACACTTAAAGTTGGTACAAAATTTTATAGATAATGCCTCATGTGAACGGTCGGAGTTGTGCACCATGGAGTAGCAGAAAATGGTATATTTAGTCCTACAATTTCGGAACACAAGTCATGTTGTAGGAACATAGTATGATGATCGTGACTAAAACATTTTTTAGAAACAAGACAGTTGTCCAACATTACTGAACTGAAGCCCTTAAGGTTTACGGACACAAAGTTTAGAGATAAAATGGCACAGGTCAGGCTCACAAGCCAAGCACGACGCGATATAAACCTCACTAGGGTCCTTGGCTCAACAGCCGAGACACACAGACATGGACGGCCCAGCATCCATGAACATCAACTACATGTCATTCCAAACTGGGCTAGGATGGCACAAAGAGCGGACAACATGCTTCTGTAACTCACAACCAGCTCAATTGCGAATGACGATGATCAATGTGTGGTAGTTTTGTTCCTTATATCTCCTATCCCTATGCATCCTTGGCATATATCATCTTGGTTTCCCATTCATTCTCTCCAATGTTTACTTGGATTACCATCTACACTACTTTTACTATACCAAAATACTAAAAGTGACATGTTGCACTACCGATGTGTAAATATGGATAAACTAGATGACGAAGTTGTTGCCTGCTCGGGTGATGAGGGGGTAGTATATATAGCAGGAAGCGAGAACACTATCGACATTTAAATGATCATCGGTGGGCCATTAATCCACAAAAAAAATAATGTTCATGTTAAATGAGTAAAGGACATGTTTGGTAGCCTACATAAAGCTCATTAATGGTATTGTCAATATGTGCACATTTGGGGGATACACAAGAATAATAAGTGGATATATACGAGTACTCATGTGACTAAGACGACATTGTGGTGACTATACGATAACCTGATAGTGAGCCCAGATGCACATGAATCGTGCTAAAATATATATTTGCGGTGCTTCCAATATATTCTAAAAAGTTGATAACTACCCCTGTATTTTCAAAATAATTGAAGTTCTAGATTTCTCCAAAGACAAACATGCTTAAGTAGTTAAGTTCGAGCGACCATATACAAAAATATGCTAAGATTTACAACAACAAATACACATATGAATATGCTTTTCATAAAGAATCCCATGAAACTAATTTGGTGTTCTAGATGCTAATATATTGTTCCATAGATTTGGTCAAACTAAAACAAATTTTACTTAGGACAAACCCAAAGTTTCAATTATTTTGGAACGAAGGTAGTACCTTGGGTGGCTAATGGATGGCATCTACACTAAATTTTGATGTGGATTTGCCTATCAAAAGATGGATTTATGTATATATGACCACTCGACTCGAGTAAGATTGATATTCAGTTCTACTCGCGAGCTTATATGTCCTTGGTTAGTAATCATTTTCATTGCACTTTACGAACGAGGGTCTCTAATTAACCATTTCTTCCTACCTAACCTCTCCCGGATCGTCCCCTGCAAGATGCTGCTTTGACAGCATGTTGTGTTTAGCGGGACCATTCTGAACCTATATGGATAGCTGGGGCAGCAGCAGTACTGTCCATGCCTCCATGGTATACTGTTGATACAAGCAGCATGCCTACTGTTGATACAAAACCGCGTCGTGTTCCATATATGCTTGCACATGGAGTGATAAAATAGTTTTTTTTTCAAATAAGTCCTCCTGATCATGATGATGCACACAACCATGATAATATAGTATTTTTTTCCAAATGCTTCTCACTCTTTTTATTTCCCTAATCTTCTCACAAAAGCAAACATGCACAATAAAAAACCTATCTTATTTTTCTGTGCTATGTCCTTGCAGAAGAAAGGTATGGCAGCAACTAAGCGTGTCAAAATTACTCACTGATAGAACAGATCACCCCAAATTGAAATAGTACTACTAAACAATACTATGATTGAAATCATGTCCAAAAGATATACTATGATTGAAATGCTGCCTCTTCCTGAATCCTGGCTCCCTATTTGGTCACGAGAACAAGATGTGGAGCAGTTGAGAAAAATCATGACCTCGTTCTTCTTCTAGGAGCATCTACAGCGAGATGTATCAAATCAGGCACCCTATATGTCCGTGGATGCACGCTGTCGTGTCTGCGGACAGTGATCGGTCATCCGTTTTTTCTGTCCATGCAACCAAGTACATCATATCTATACAATAGCATGCAGCAAGATCTACGTAGATAGCCTAAACTAGCCAATACTACTCGTCGGAGATTTCAACGAGCTCTGTGCTGGCAGTGTTGGATGAGCTGCCTCCTGGCGGATGGCCTGCACATGCACCTCTATCTCTGCGTCATCGTCGTCCTCTTCGACGAAAACCTCATCGAGCTCCACCTCCTCCTGCCAAAGGAAGCGGCGGTTAGCCCCCACCTCCGCCTTCGACTGGGGAAGTATTGGCTATGGCGAAGCCCACAGTCGGAGTCCCCGGATCCGCCTCGCACGCGTCGTCGTTTTCCTTCTCCGCTTCCGCGTCCTTCATGGCCGCGTCCTGCTCCTCCTCCTCCTCCTTCTCCTCCTCCTCCTATTCCTCCAGTCATGAGCTTCTGCCAGGCAATGGCTAGCGGCGGACGGCTTGTCGACTGGAAGATGGCAGCGCTGAGGGGACGAAGATGGTAGAAACGGGATGAGGCTAGGGTTAGGGGCTGTCGTCCGGCTTAAATAGTCGTACTTGGGACTTCAGGCGGCGCGTCCGAGCGGTGCCATGAATGTGTCCTCACCATCCTCATCGAAATCGGAGGAGACATCCGTCAGATGGGTGGTTTCCGAGTGTTTCCGTGTGGGTCCATGTGGTCAGTCCGACATGGCAGACGCGCCAGGGCGTGCTCGGACTTCTCCATATCTGCCCCAGATATGTGTTGGATATTAGTGGTGCTGGTCAGCTTGGGTGTACGGGGCGCTGTGAGGTGCCCGTCCTAGTCTTTTTTTTTTTTTGACCGGTGAGTGACCAGGCTGTCCGCCGGGGCTTGTAGGGGGGTTTAGGTTGCTCGTCTTTAGATGCTCTAACGATTACTAAGTGTGCAAAAGTGATTAATTAACTCGGCTTCCGTGTCATAAACCCCGAGCAAATTTGCAATATTCCAATATACATTTATTTTTTGAAAATGAAATCAATTGTATTTATTGCGAATTAGGAACAACGTTCTTACAAAGCCATTCTTTTACAAAAAAAAACAAATATTAGTACTCCATTGTTCACGAAAGTTCATGACCACCCACCCACCGGAACTTTAATTTCGGAATGGAAGTAGAAGAAGCCAAGAAGCCAAGATTGAGGCCGAAGCGTCCTGAGACTGACCTCCCCTGGATGCGCAACCGGCCAAGAGCCCAGACGTACTGGAGGCCAGATACGACCTCTGTCATGGCCGTCGCCGAGCAGCAGTAGTGCGGTGGTACGTGGCGTGCACAGCAGCGGGTGTACGTGCAGTGCAGCGGAGTCCACCGCTATCATGCTTCCTTGCTCTTGGAGGATGCACCATAACTGGAGCCGACAGCTGAACCGAATCCAACGGATGCTTCCTGCCTGCTCACCGTGAAACATGGCACCTCAGGCTCACTGCACTGCGTTTCCGTCCACTTTCATCCATGCGGGGTCGGTGGACTCGTAACGATGCAATAGTAGTTCATGCGCACGTTTGGAACTTTTCTTCTGTCGCAAGCCTAGTTTTGCTATCGTCAACCTACAATTCTTTCAGAGCGTGTTTTTGGAATACATGGTTGACGTTTACCAAGCTTTGCCGAAAAATGATCCTCTATCACCTCTCTTCCGCTGCACAATATATGTCATTTACCATTTACTTCTAGGACAACCCTAACGTCCACATGTGTAGTGGGAGTCAAACATGCCCACACGTCCTATAGCACACAGACTACGCCATGTTACCGCATGCATGCATGTGGAATTTTTTTTGGATTTTCTGTTTTTAAAATGTTTTATCCCTTAAATGAAAATTCCGATTGAAGATCCGTTTTCATAATTAAATTTCTCGAGACGAGATCTTCGAAACTAGATCCCATATCAATATATTTCGATGAATTTTTTTTGTTAAAAGTTGCCGTGTCTATTGCACATGAATTGACATGATGTTTACACTGAAGTTGCCATGGTATGTTTTAGTTATTTTCTTCTACATTTAAAAATAAATTTTGACATATTATAAAACGGGAAATTAAGAAACTAGACTTGACATGCATCATAAATTAAAATTGCCATGATACATGCACTTAAAATTGTCATGGTTCATACAAAAAAATATTTTCATGGTCAAAGTACTAGAATTGTCATCATCGAAAACCTAAAATTGTCATGATCTACAAACTAAAATTGCCACATCGCAACTTTAGTTTTAGCACTATGGCAACTACAGTGTAGACATCATGGCAACTTTTAGGAAAAAGAAATTTCGTCAAAACATATCTGTTGGGGAACGTTGCAGAAAACAAAAAATTTCCTACGGTTTCACCAAGATCCATCTATGAGTTCATCTAGCAACGAGTATTCAGATTGCATCTACATACCTTTGTAGATCGCGTGTGGAAGCGTTCACTAGAACGTGGATCATGGAGTCGTACTCGTCGTGATCCAAATCACCGATGACCGAGTGCCGAACGGACGGCACCTCCGCGTTCAACACACGTACGGAGCGGATGACGTCTCCTCCTTCTTGATCCAGCAAGGGAGAAGGAGAGGTTGAGGAAGATGGCTCCAGCAGCAGCACGACGGCGTAGTGTTGGTGGAGAAGCAGCACTCCGGCAGGGGTTCGCCAAGCACGTGACGGAGGAGGAGAGGTGTAGCAGGGGAGAGGGAGGCGCCAAGATGCAAGGGTACGGCTGCCCCCTCCCTCCCCCCCCCCCTTTATATAGGCCCCTGGGGGGGCGCCGGCCCTTGGAGATTGGATCTCCCAAGGGGGGCGGCGGCCAAGGGGGGTGGAGTACCCCCCAAGGCAAGTGGGGTGCCCCCCACACCACCCTAGGGTTTCAACCCTAGGCGCAGGGGGTGGGCCTAGGGGGGCGCACCAGCCCACTATGGGCTGGTTCCCCCTCCCACTTCAGCCAATGGGGCCCCCGGGATGGGTGGCCCCACCCGGTGGACCCCCGGGACCCATCTGGTGGTCCCGGTACAATACCGGTGACCCCGAATCTTCCCGATGGCCGAAACTGCACTTCCTATATATTATTCTTTACCTCCGGACCATTCCGGAACTCCTCATGACGTCCGAGATCTCATCCGGGACTCCGAACAACTTTCGGATTACTGCATATTCATATCTTTACAACCCTAGCGTCACCGAACCTTAAGTGTGTAGACCCTACGGGTTCGGGAGACATGCAGACATGACCGAGACACCTCTCCGGCCAATAACCAACAGCGGGATCTGGATACCCATGTTGGCTCCCACATACTCCTCAATGATTTCATCGGATGAACCACGATGTCGAGGATTCAATTAATCCTGTATTCAATTCCCTTTGTCAATCGGTATTTTACTTGCCCGAGATTCGATCGTCGGTATCCCAATACCTCGTTCAATCTTGTTACCGGCAAGTCACTTTACTCGTACCGTAATGCATGATCCCGTGATCAAACACTTTGATCACACTGAGCTCATTATGATGATGCATTACCGAGTGGGCCAGGTGATACCTCTCCGTCATACGGAGTGACAAATCCCAGTCTCGATCCGTGTCAACCCCACGGACACTTTCGGAGATACCCGTAGTATACCTTTATAGTCACCCAGTTACGTTGTGACGTTTGGCACACCCAAAGCACTCCTACGGTATCCGGGAGTTACACGATCTCATGGTCTAAGGAAAAGATACTTGACATTGGAAAAGCTCTAGCAAACGAATTATACGATCTTGTGCTTATGCTTAGGATTGGGTCTTGTCCATCACATCATTCTCCTAATGATGTGATCTCGTTATCAATGACATGCAATGTCCATAGTCAGGAAACCATAACTATCAGTTGATCAACGAGCTAGTCAACTAGAGGCTTACTAGGGACATATTGGTGTCTATGTATTCACACATGTATTACGATTTCCGGATAACACAATTATAGCATGAATAAAAGACAATTATCATGAACAAGGAAATATAATAATAATGCTTTTATTATTGCCTCTAGGGCATATTTCCTACAGTCTCCCACTTGCACTAGAGTCAATAATCTAGTTACATTGTGATGAATCGAACACCCATAGAGTTCTGGTGTTGATCATGTTTTGCTCTAGGGAGAGGTTTAGTCAACGGATCTGCGACATTCAGATCCATATGCACTTTACAAATTTCTCTGTCTCCATCTTGAACATTTTCACGAATGGAGTTGAAGCGACGCTTGATGTGCCTGGTCTTCTTGTGAAATCTGGGCTCCTTGGCAAGTGCAATAGCTCCAGTGTTGTCACAGAAGAGTTTGATCGGCCCCGACGCATTGGGTATGACTCCTAGGTCGGTGATGAACTCCTTCACCCAAATTGCTTCATGCGCTGCCTCCGAGGCTGCCATATACTCCGCTTCACACGTAGATCCGGCCACGACGCTCTGCTTGCAGCTGCACCAGCTTACTGCTCCACCATTCAACATATACATGTATCCGGTTTGTGACTTAGAGTCATCCAGATCTGTGTCGAAGCTAGCGTCGACGTAACCCTTTACGACGAGCTCTTCGTCACCTCCATAAACGAGAAACATGTCCTTAGTCCTTTTCAGGTACTTCAGGATATTCTTGACCGCTGTCTAGTGTTCCTTGCCGGGATTACTTTGGTACCTTCCTACCAAACTTACGGCAAGGTTTACATCAGGTCTGGTACACAGCATGGCATACATAATAGACCCTATGGCCGAGGCATAGGGGATGACACTCATCTCTTCTATATCTTCTGCCGTGGTCGGGCATTGAGCTGAGCTCAATTTCACACCTTGCAACACAGGCAAGAACCCCTTCTTGGACTGATCCATATTGAACTTCTTCAATATCTTTTCAAGGTATGTGCTTTGTGAAAGACCTATGAGGCGTCTTGATCTATCTCTATAGATCTTGATGCCTAATATATAAGCAGCTTCTCCAAGGTCCTTCATTGAAAAACTCTTATTCAAGTAGGCCTTAATGCTGTCCAAAAGTTCTATATCATTTCCCATCAAAAGTATGTCATCTACATATAATATGAGAAATCCTATAGAGCTCCCACTCACTTTCTTGTAAACGCAGGCTTCTCCATAAGTCTGCACAAACCCAAACGCCTTGATCATCTCATCAAAGAGAATGTTCGAACTCCGAGATGCTTGCACCAGCCCATAAATGGATCGCTGGAGCTTGCATACCTTGTTAGCATTCTTAGGGTCGACAAAACCTTCCGGGTGCATCATATACAGTTCTTCCTTAAGATAACCGTTAAGGAATGCCGTTTGGACGTCCATTTGCCATATCTCATAATCATAGTATGCAGCAATTGCTAACATGATTCGGACGGACTTCAGCTTCGCTACGGGAGAGAAAGTCTCATCATAGTCAACCCCTTGAACTTGTCGATAACCCTTAGCGACAAGTCAAGCTTTATAGATGGTAACATTACCATCCGCGTCCGTCTTCTTCTTAAAGATCCATTTGTTTTCTATCGCTCGCCGATCATCGGGAAGTCTGTCAAAGTCCATACTTTGTTTTCATACATGGATCCTATCTCGGATTGCATGACCTCGCCATTTGTTGGAATCTGGGCCCGTCATCGCTTCTTCATAGTTCGAAGGTTCACCGTTGTCTAACAACATGATTTCCAGGACAGGGTTGCCGTACCACTCTGGTGTGGAACGTGTCCTTGTGGACCTACGAAGTTAAGTAGTAACTTGATCTGAAGTTTCATGATCATCATCATTAACCTCCTCTCTAACCGGTGGAGGCACCACAGAAACATTTTCTTGAGCTGCGCTACTCTCTGGTTCAAGAGGTAATACTTCATCAAGTTCCACTTTCCTCCCACTTACTTCTTTCGAGAGAAACTCTTTCTCCAGAAAGGATCCGTTCTTGGCAACAAAGATCTTGCCTTCGGATCTTAGGTAGAAGGTATACCCAATGGTTTTCTTAGGGTATCCTATGAAGATGCATTTTTCCGACTTGGGTTCGAGCTTTTCAGGTTGAAGTTTCTTGACATAAGCATCGCATCCCTAAACTTTTAGAAACGACAACTTAGGTTTCTTCCCAAAGCATAATTCATACGGTGTCGTCTCAACGGATTTAGACGGTGCCAAAGTGAATGCAGCTATCTCTAGAGCGTATCCCTAAAATGATAGTGGTAAATCAGTAAGAGACATTATAGATCGCACCATATCCAATAGAGTGCGATTACGACGTTCGAACACACCGTTACGTTGAGGTGTTCCAGGCGGCGTGAGTTGTGAAACGATTCCACATTTCCTTAAGTGTGTGCCAAATTCGTGACTTAAATATTCTCCCCCATGATCTGATCGTAAGAACTTTATTTTTCGGTCACGTTGATTCTCTACCTCATTCTAAAATTCCTTGAACTTTTCAAAGGTTTCAGACTTGTGTTTCATCAAGTAGACATACCCATATCTACTCAAGTCATCCGTGAGAGTGAGAACATAACGATATCCTCCGCGAGCCTCAACACTCATTGGACCGCACACATCAGTATGTATGATTTCCAATAAGTTGGTCGCTCGCTCCATTGTTCCGGAGAACGGAGTCTTGGTAATTTTGCCCATGAGGCATGGTTCGCATGTGTCAAATGATTCATAATCGAGAGACTCTAAAAGTCCATCAGCATGAAGCTTCTTCATGCGCTTGACACCAATGTGACCAAAGCGGCAGTGCCACAAGTATGTGGGACTATCGTTATCAAGTTTACATCTTTTGGTATTCACACTATGAATATGTGTATCATCACGTACGAGATTCATTAAGAATAAACCATTAACCATCGCAGCATGACCATAAAACATATCACTCATATAAATAGAACAACCATTATTCTCGGATTTAAATGAGTAGCCATCTCGTATTAAACGAGATCTAGATACAATGTTCATGCTCAAACTTGGCACCAAATAACAATTATTGAGGTTTAAAACTAATCCCGTAGGTAAATGTAGAGGTAGTGTGCCGACGGCGATCACATCGACCTTGAAACCATTTCCGACGCGCATCGTCGCCTCGTCCTTCGCCAGTCTCCGCTTATTCCGCAGCTCCTGCTTTGAGTTACAAATATGAGCAACGGCACCGGTATCAAATACCCAGGAGCTACTACGAGCACTGGTAAGGTACACATCAATTACATGTATATCACATATACCTTTAGTGTTGCCGGCCTTCTTGTCCGCTAAGTATTTGGGGCAGTTCCGCTTCCAGTGGCCCTTCCCTTTGCAATAAAAGCACTCAGTCTCAGGCTTGGGTCCATGCTTTGACTTCTTCACGGCAACTGGCTTACCGGGCGCGGCAACATCCTTGCCGTCCTTCTTGAAGTTATTCTTACCCTTGCCTTTCTTGAACTTAGTGGTTTTATTGACCATCAACACTTGATGTTCCTTTTTTATTTCAACCTCTGCTGATTTCAGCATAGCAAATACCTCAGGAATGGTCTTTACCATCCCCTGCATATTGTAGTTCATCACAAAGCTCTTGTAGCTAGGTGGGAGCGACTGAAGGATTCTATCAATGACCGCCTCGTCTGGGAGGTTAATCTCCAGCTGAGTCAAGAGGTTGTGCAACCCAGACATCTTGAGTATGTGTTCACTGACAGAACTATTTTCCTTCATCTTACAACTGTAGAACTTGTCGGAGACTTCATATCTCTCGACCCGGGCATGAGCTTGGAAAACTAGTTTCAGCTCCTCGAACATCTCATATGCTCCGTGATGCTCAAAACGCTTTTGGAGCCCCGGTTCTAAGCTGTAAAGCATGCCGCACTGAACGAGGGAGTAATCATCAGCACGAGACTGCCAAGCATTCATAATGTCTTGGTTCTCTGGGATGGGTGCTTCACCTAGCGGTGCTTCTAGGACATATTGCTTCCTGGCAGCTATGAGGATGATCCTCAGGTTCCGGACCCAGTCCGTATAGTTGCTGTCATCGTCTTTCAGCTTGGTTTTCTCTAGGAACGCGTTGAAGTTCATGTTGACATTGGCTTGGGCCATTTGATCTACCAGACATATTGCAAAGTTTATTTAGACTAAGTTCATGGTAATTAAGTTCATTGAATCAAATTATTTAATGAACTCACACTCAGATTAGACATCCCTCTAGTCATCTAAGTGTAACATGATCTGACTCGACTAGGCCGTGTCCGATCATCACGTGAGACGGACTAGTCATCATCGGTGAACATCTCCATGTTGATCGTATCTTCCATACGACTCATGTTCGACCTTTCGGTCTCTTGTGTTCCGAGGCCATGTCTGTACATGCTAGGCTCGTCAAGTCAACCTAAGTGTTTGCATGCGTAAATCCTTCTTACACCCGTTGTATGTGAACGTTGGAATATATCACACCCGATCATCACGTGGTGCTTCGAAACAACGAATTGTCACAACGGCGCACAGTTAGGGGAACACTTTCTTGAAATTTATATGAGGGATCATCTTATTTACCACCGTCGTTCTAAGTAAACAAGATGCAAAACATGATAAACATCACATGCAATCAAATAATAATAGTGACATGATATGGCCAATATCATGTAGCTCCTTTGATCTCCATCTTGGGGCTCCATGATCATCTTGTCACCGGCATGACACCGTGATCTCCACCATCATGATCTCCATCATCGTGTCTCCATGAAGTTGCTCGCGAACTATTACTTCTACTACTATGGCTAACACGTTTAGCAATAAAGTAAAGTAATTTACATGGTGTTTCCATTGACACGCAGGTCATAAAAAATAATAATGACAACTCCTATGGCTCCTGCCGGTTGTCATACTCATCGACATGCAAGTCGTGATTCCTATTACATGAACATGATCTCATACATCACATATATATCATTCATCATTCATCACAACTTTGGCCATATCATATCACAAAGCACTTGCTGCAAAAACAAGTTAGACGTCCTCTAATTGTTGTTGCAAGTTTCACGTGGCTGCAATAGGGTTCTAGCAAGAACGTTTTCTTACCTACGTAAAATCCACAACGTGATTTGTCAACTTATATACCCTTCATAAGGACCCTTTTCGTCGAATATGCTCCAACTAAAGTGGGAGAGACAGACACCCGCCAGCCACCTTATGCAACTAGTGCATGTCAGTCGGTGGAACCGGTCTCACGTAAGCGTACGTGTAAGGTTGGTCCGGGCCGCTTCATCCCACAATACCGCTGAAGCAAAATAAGACTAGTAGCGGCAAGAAAGTTGACAACATCTACGCCCACAACAATTGTGTACTACTCGTGCAAAGAGAACTACGCATAGACCTAGCTCATGATGCCACTGTTGGGGAACGTTGCAGAAAACAAAAAATTTCCTACGGTTTCACCAAGATCCATCTATGAGTTCATCTAGCAACGAGTATTCAGATTGCATCTACATACATTTGTAGATCGCGAGCGGAAGCGTGCACTAGAACGTGGATGATGGAGTCGTACTCGCCGTGATCCAAATCACCGATGACCAAGTGCCGAACGGACGGCACCTCCGCGTTCAACACACGTACGGAGCGGATGAAGTCTCCTCCTTCTTGATCCAGCAAGGGGGAAGGAGAGGTTGAGGAAGATGGCTCCAGCAGCAGCACGACGGTGTGGTGTTGGTGGAGAAGCGGCACTCCGGCAGGGGTTCGCCAAGCACGTGACGGAGGAGGAGAGGTGTAGCAGGGGAGAGGGAGGCGCCAAGATGCAAGGGTACGGCTGCCCGCCCTTGGAGATTGGATCTCCCAAGGGGGCGGCGGCCAAGGGGGGGTGGAGTACCCCCCAAGGCAAGTGGGGCGCCCCCCCCCCACCCTAGGGTTTCAACCCTAAGCGCAGGGGGTGGGCCTAGGGGGGCGCACCAGCCCACTATGGGCTGGTTCCCCCTCCCACTTCAGCCCATGGGGCCCCCCGGGATGGGTGGCCCCACCCGGTGGACCCCCGGGACCCATCCGGTGGTCCCGGTACAATACCGGTGACCCCGAATCTTCCCGATGGCCGAAACTGCACTTCCTATATATTATTCTTTACCTCCGGACCATTCCGGAACTCCTCGTGACGTCCGAGATCTCATGCGGGACTCCGAACAACTTTCGGATTACTGCATATTCATATCTTTACAACCCTAGCATCACCGAACCTTAAGTGTGTAGACCCTACGGGTTCGGGAGACATGCAGACATGACCGAGACAACTCTCCGGCCAATAACCAACAACGGGATCTGGATACCCATGTTGGCTCCCACATACTCCTCGATGATCTCATCGGATGAACCACGATGTCGAGGATTCAATTAATCCCGTATTCAATTCCCTTTGTCAATCGGTATTTTACTTGCCCGAGATTCGATCGTCGGTATCCCAATAGCTCGTTCAATCTCGTTACCGGCAAGTCACTTTACTCGTACCGTAATGCATGATCCCGTGATCAAACACTTTGATCACACTGAGCTCATTATGATGATGCATTACCGAGTGGGCCCGGTGATACCTCTCCGTCATACAGAGTGACAAATCCCAGTCTCGATCCGTGTCAACCCCACAGACACTTTCGGAGATACCCGTAGTATACCTTTATAGTCACCCAGTTACGTTGTGACGTTTGGCACACCCAAAGCACTCATATGGTATCCGGGAGTTACACGATCTCATGGTCTAAGGAAAAGATACTTGACATTGGAAAAGCTCTAGCAAACGAATTATACGATCTTGTTCTTATGCTTAGGATTGGGTCTTGTCCATCACATCATTCTCCTAATGATGTGATCTCGTTATCAATGACATCCAATGTCCATAGTCAGGAAACCATGACTATCAGTTGATCAACGAGCTAGTCAACTAGAGGCTTACTAGGGACATATTGGTGTCTATGTATTCACACATGTATTACGATTTCCGGATAACACAATTATAGCATGAATAAAAGACAATTATCATGAACAAGGAAATATAATAATAATGCTTTTATTATTGCCTCTAGGGCATATTTCCAACAATATCAACATGGGGTCTAGTTTTGAAGATCTCGTCGAGACGGATTTAATGGTGAAAATGGATTTTTAATTCGCTTTTTTAATTAGGAGATAAAACATTTTTAAGCCGAAAACCAAAAAGATTTCTGTTGATGTCATCTGTTATACATGGCAAAATGAGTGGTGACGGAGGCATGTGGCCGATGTGCAAACGCCCACACGTGTGAGCGTTAGTTTTCCCGTACTTATATTGTTTTTTAGCTTCCGCAACAATTTGAAAAGTAAGCTCTGTTTCACTGTTTGCAAAATGCTGGATTTAGTAACCTCCAGTCTTTAGGAAAACTTTTTTTATGAGAAGTGTCACCTATTTATTCAAAGTTCATAGCCCCCTCTGAAGTTAACTCCGAGCTAACACTCTTAGGAGCCACATGGAACCAAAGTTTTGCATAAAAACATACACCAACCTGACCTGGCTAGAATGTGTGCAACTTTATTCGCCCATCGTCGCACCCAAGCAACACTAAAGTTCTGAAATGAAGTAAGCAAACCATTAATCTCTTCAACTATTTGTTAGCTGAAAGATCATTTTACTCACTCCTGATGTTATGAACCGCCACTTGTGAATCCGTCTCGAAAATCACTCTCTGAGTGCTAAGTTCTTGCACCAAGAAGATGGATCTCCGGCAAGCCATCAACTCCACCATCACCTATTTATTCAAAGTTCATAGCCACCTCTGAAGTTAACTCCGAGCTAACACTCTTAGGAGCCACATGGAACCATGTTTTATATAAAGACTTATATCAACCATCCCTGGCTAGAATGTGTGTAACTTTATTCGCTGATCATCGCACCCAAGCAACACTAAAGTCCTGAAACGAAGTAAGCAAACCATTAATCTCTTCAACTATTTGCCCATTAGCTGAAAGATCATTTTCCTCACTCATGATCTTATGAACCGCCACTTGTCAACCCGTCTCAAAAATCACTCTCTGAGTGCTAAGTTCTTGCGCCAAAAAGATGGCTCTCCGGCAAGCCATCAACTCCACTGTATGTGGATTAGCAGCGACTAAATTTTTTTGACAAACTTACTGTGAACCAGTTTAGGAGACAATACTTTTTTTGTTAGTTTCTTGCCATAACATTTTGGCCGTTGTATAATCCATTTTCTTCACAACTCCTTTTGGGTCGTGCTCGTGAAAATTTCACCGAATTAACACTACCTTCCTTCCAATTGATATACCATTTTTTTTCATGATGTGAGTTTTTGTGTTGACGTTTCCATTTATTATGAATTGGTAAGTCTGTCGACATAAATGGGAGTTCCTAGACACGAGAAAAATAAAGGTGCCCACTTTGCAAGTAAGAGGGTGCTTGGATACGTTTTAGTCTCATGACTAAAAGTAGTGGGACTAAAACTTGCTAGCCTCACCCATGCTTGGATCCAAATACTAAAGAGACTAAAATCAAGTTATTGAGCATTTATTATCCTCCAAACCATCCAATCTGGAACTCGCATGTGTTAAAGTAGAGGAATTAAATGAGGAGAGAGAGGGCTAATACACATTTTAGTAGGTTTCCCATGACTAAAAAATTTTAGCCTCAAGACTAGTCCTAGTCTCTTTTTAGTCAGGGGTGCTTGGAACTTTAGTCTCTAAAAGAGACTATTTTTAGTCAGACTAAAAATAGTCCCTTGGATCCAAGCACCCTCTAAATATTTCACTCTAGTGTTGTTTCTTAAACAACTCTCACATGCATGCAATAAATTTATTCCGAGAAAGGCTTGACGGCGACGACCAGCAACTCATGGGCTCCCTTGGCAATGCCCTCAAGAGAGGGAACGGCGCCACGCATCGCCATCACCGTGTCCGATGAAATGGAACAAGATTTTCACCTGGAATGCTAACAGGGGATGCAACTAGGACGGCGTCCTCAAGAAGAGAGTGACAACCATAGGTGTCATCGTCGCTGGTGCCGAATCACGGAGCTTTCACCTAGTTGCATCCACCAACCAAACAGGCGCCAAGTCGTTCACCGCGGTGTAGCCAGGAACTCCAGAACTAGAAATTGGCACCTCCTCACCCGTGATGGAGAAGACGCCAGAGCCTCCCTATGATGCATTCCTCGCCATCCGCACGACCGAGAAACGCAACCACCATCGCTACCCGGTGACTCATCAGAGAGCCCACCGAGTAGCCCACCACCTGGGGCCGCCATACCCGACATTCCTCTTCGAACAACTCTGTGACACCACACCAGGAAGAAACCATCACCAGGCCGGGAAGCAACAACCTCCCCGCTAGCCCACAGGGTCCCACAACAAAGCCAGCAAGAAAGGGGCCTTTGTTGGGTAGCACCGCCGCCATAGCTGCCCAGCGACTTCGAACTAGGCTGCAGGACTGGGGCCAGCCCGGACAAGGAAGGTGACCGCACACCCGCATCCGGGCCCACGCTGCCGACCACCTGCTAGCGGCACCTTGGGAGAGAGGTGACAGCCAGTACCCAGTTCAATCTGGCGATTCCAGATCACGACAAGCAGACGCCTGGGCACCGGCAGCTCCGGCCACCGGGCAGTCTCCCCACCGACGGTAGCCCCCACAGTAACCAACCACGGCCGCCATCGAGTCCGCCAACGTCGTCCACGCGCCCGCAGAGAACTGCGGAGCCCCGACCACCATCGGATGCCAGCACCACGCAGCCACACCCAAGGTCGTTGGCCTACCTCCACCAGCCCCACTACCGCCAGAGCTATAGCGGCAGCCGGCCCGTGTCGCCACCTTGAGCTAGGTGCCCGATCCGATGCTCCAGCCCCACGCCATGGCTCTAGGAGGTGCGCTCCTCCAGCAAGTAGCCCGCCACGCCACAGAGCCTGCCGGGCGCCGTCGCCGAGCGGAGATCCGCCGCGCCATCGTGCCCTACCCAAGTGTGGCGTCCCGGCCCACCGGGCTTGGCCGCGCCAAGCCCCATGCGTGGGGAGACGAGGAGGCCCACCGCTGCCGGCGGCGGCCGGAGGGGGATAGTAGGTAAGGCGGGGGCGCAACTGGCGGCTACGGTTCCTCCCGTCGCCTGCGGGAGCGAGGGAGTGAGGAGGGGAACGGAAAGGAAAGAGGCAGCCCTCATGCATGCAATAAATTTCACCTCTAGTTCCATATGATTGCACATATAATCATATGCACGAAAATTCCCAAGAGCATTAGATGGGGGCGGGGGGGGGGGGCAGCCCGGCCGCTCGATTCGCGAAATAGTTGAATCCCGCACAACATAAGTGTTTTTTATCGGTCACCCATACTAAGTTTCAACAGTTCAAACTTAACATACTTCTATAAAAATTCATCAAAAATTATTCAAAACAGATCTTATTTTAAAGTGCTGGTCACGAGAAACACGAATATAAAAACACAATTTAATTTGAACTTTTCGTCGAAAAATATAAAAGTTTTTAAATCAAAAGCCGAAAAAAAAAGGCACACGCGAGAGACTCTGTGCCTCAGATCCTCCCCATCATATGAACATATATTTTGCCCAAACGCACCTCACTGCTCGTGTTCTTTCTTAATCACCCTCCGCCGACAGAGCTGTCGTATTCTCGTGGGCCTATGTCCTTTGAGAAGAAAAGGCACGGCTAGGAACTAATTAAGCGAATCAATTTTCTGACCAATTAATAGCTAGAGCGGATCACGTGTGACCGAAATTATACAGTTATTTCACACGCAAAAAATCGTACTCCTACAACTAACCAGCACCTAAAAATGGTATACATGCAGATGTTTACAAACGTGCATAAAAAATTTGAAGCCAACAGATACCTCTAAACACGTGCATAAATTGCACCTGGTAGTACTCCACTATGATCGGAAACCTGTCCTTTCTCGCAACGTAGAGCCAAACTGCAGCTAGCTAGTAGCACAGCGGCAGCTTTGACTTGCATGCCAATTACACGGCCGAACTGGCTAAACATCTGACTCAATCCACGTTTAAGACGAGGATGAGCACGCACGCTGGAACGTAACATCAGCTCCGTGTCATCGGCCTACCCAGGATAACGGCCAAACACGTTCGCATCTGCTCTCACTACTCACAAAATTTATCGAATTAAACCCAGTTAAATATAAGGCTAATTTGTCGAAATCAAGTGGCGAAGCAAGGATCACATGCCTCTAAGATTACTTTAGTCATGCTTGAATTCTCGAGCAAACATACTAGGTTTGAATAAGTTCATGTCTTACTGCCAAAACAAAAGTGAAAAAGATGAATGATCACCAAAGCACAGCATGGTGGTTTGGCACAAATTAAGGTTTGCTTATCATGTGTTTACCCAATGTACTGTTTAATTATGGGGCTGATAATAAGGTTCGAACAAGCGGAAGTTGCCAGTAGTATATTTGTTAGAAATAAAACTTGTTACATTAGTCGGAGACCATCCATGCATGACTATTTTGCTCTATCAGAAAGTGAAGGTATTCCAAATGAAGGATATTTTCAATTTGCTATAACTTCGAAAGCATGAAACAAGTAAAAAGACATGCATCATGTACTATTTCTGATGCACCTGTGCCCAATTTCATTAATCTCTACTTATAAATACTTAAAAATAACATTCGTTTGAGCGATAGGTAATATGGATCAGAGGGAGTAACATTTTTTCATCCATAGTATCCGTCGTTCAACCTTAGGTACTTATCCTCCTTTTCTCTGTTTTGATTTTTTGCTCCTATCTCTGGTTTTTCCAAAAGTTATTTTTCCTCTGAAAACCGCCTTCGTTGCCCCACCTTATATTGATTTATCATTTTTCCCTTTGATAAAGCCAATAAGTGGTTACCAAAAAAATCTTAACATTTATTTTGGCAGGTAAATCGCCGGTAGAAATTTATTAGGTAAGCACTTATGTACAAAATCATATTATTATGGGCAGGTAAATCACGGCCTAACATACTAGAATATTTATACCCAGTTGCAAAGCATTGGAAATTATCTATTTACCTAAAACAATTTTGGAGACATAGCCATTGTTTAAGCGCCCAGTGGTGACGGAGGCTGAGTAGAGGGTTTTTTTTTTTTGCGGGAAATCTTTCAATCTATTCATCTTTAATTATGGCAGTACAATGAATACCAGAAATAATAAAATTACATCCATATCTATAGACCACCTAACGACGACTACAAGCGCTGAAGCGAGCCGAAGGCGCTGCTATCTTCGCCCCTCCATCGTCGGAGTTGCGCACAACTTGTTGTAGTAGATAGTCGGAAAGTCGTCGTGCTAAGGCCGCATAGTACCAGCGCACCAGAACAGGAATCGCCCCAGATGAAGAATAATGTAGATCAAAAGGATCCAATCTGAAGACACACGAACGTAGACGAACACCAACGAGATCCGAGCAAATTCATCAAAGATATAGATCCGCCGGAGACACCTCCACACGCCCACAAATGATGCTAGACGCACCGCTGTAACAGGGGCTAGGCGGGGAGACCTAACCAAACTTAAAGGAAAGACTAAAAACGAAGCCCTCCCGCCGGCCCTTGGCAGGATCCACCGCACCTCCATGGCCCTAGGGCCACCGGAGACGAGGCGGATCTGGTGCGACCTGTGTAGTCTGCGAGGAAAACTTCCAATCTATTCCTCATGTGCCATGATAGTGCAAAGAATATCAGAAGCAACGAAAAATTACATCCTGATACGTAAAACATCTAGCGACGATAATGACCACTGGAGCGACTTGAGCACAAACTCAAAGTTCATCTAATCCAAACAGAGCCCAAAGTTGACATGGCTTTCCGCCAGATTAGATCAATACTAATATGATTTTTATGTGATTGTGGGAAGAAGACTGAAGAGATTAGAGCAATTCGTAACATATGCTGTGCTGCACTGCTGGATATGCGTCAATCACCAATGCTAACAAGTTTTAGTAATTTTTTTAAATGCTTATTTTTGGGTGCATGTAGCAATATCGAGCTTGGCCCCTTTGACCTGCGGTGTGTGCACGCGGCGCCCAGACGGGGTTGCCCACCCACGTCGTAGGTAATGACGTCGGCGCCAGTTAATTACTTCTAGTACCAAATGGTAGTAATGCGCTCCGGTTTAGGAACTAAATGATTTTCGTGATAAGATCGATCCATCAGCGCTACCTCCATCCTGATCATCCTGATCGCCTTCTATAAATACCTCAATCCAGATGCATCTTCCCCACACAAATCCAAGAAAACCAACAAGAACACACCGACCGGCCATTGATCTCCAACCTCCACACAAGTCCTTGTTCGGTTAAGGTTGAGAAGTTCGAGGCAAGAGGAGGTAGGTAGACTAGCCATGTCTCCCTCCCCTGATCTGATCCTCCCCCGTGTTCTCATCGTCTCCCGCCGCACCGTTCGCAAGAACAAGTTCGTCGACTTTGTCGGTAAGTTTGTTGTTCATTACTTCATCCATGTTGAGAAAGTGTTGGATTCGTTGCAAGAATGCTGTATCATTGGGAGCCTGCAATTTCTGACATTTCCATGGATTGATGCAGGGGAGTACCACCTGGATCTGGTGGTGGGCTACGGCGCGGTGCCAGTCATCGTGCCGCGGGTCGCCGGCGTGCACGCCATGCTCGACTCCTTCGAGCCCATCCACGGCGTGCTCCTCTGCGAGGGCGAGGACATAGACCCCTCCCTCTACGACGCCGGCGGCGACGTCGGCGACCGCGACGCGCTCTCGCAGGAGCAGCTCGAGGCCGTGCGGCGCCTCCACCCGAGCGACGCCGCCGTGGACAACGAGAAGGACTCCATCGAGCTCCTCCTCGCGCGCCGGTGCCTCGAGCGCAACGTCCCGTTCCTCGGCATCTGCCGCGGCTCGCAGGTGCTCAACGTCGCCTGCGGCGGCTCGCTCTACCAGGACGTCGAGCACGAGCTCCACCCCCAGGCCGACGCCGCCGTCTGCCACATGGACTACGCCAACTACGACGGGCACCGGCACCCGGTGCGCGTGCTCCCCGGCACGCCGCTGCACGACTGGTTCGCCGAGTCGCTGCTCGACGGTGATCAGCTGATGGTGAACAGCTATCATCACCAGGGCGTGCGGCGCCTGGCGGAGCGGTTCGTCCCGATGGCGCATGCGCCGGACGGGTTGATCGAAGGGTTCTACGACCCCGAGGCGTACAACCCCGGCGAGGGCAAGTTCATCATGGGGCTCCAGTTCCACCCGGAGCGCATGCGCAAGGAGGGCTCCGACGAGTTCGACTTCCCCGGCTGCGCCAAGGCCTACCAGGAGTTCGTCCGCGCGGTCGTGGCATACCAGGCGAAGTTGGCCGCCGCGCATGCTCATGTGCACGTCCAGAGCGCGGTCACCACGCCGGCCAAACTGAACCAGGAAATGGAGAAGCAGCGCAAGGTGATCCTCCGGAGCTTCTCGCTCGCCAAGAACATGTACGTGTTCGGCAACAACACCGGCATGCAACAGCCGACAGAGCAACTGGGCGACGGTGCAGAGTTTCTGGAGTCGAAGACGGCGCTGAGCGTGCAGCAGGAGAAGCGGCTGAAGCAGATGGGCGCGACGGTGCGGAACGCGTCGGCGTACATGAACAGGCTCAAGGTGAGCGAGGAACGGGAGGTGGCGGCGCGGGCGCTCATGGCCAAGATGTCCGTCGCCCAGCTCGCCAGCCTCGCCACCTTCTACCGCGCCATGGGCCACGTCAGCTCCGAGGTGCTCGACGCCAAGCTCCAGCCGCCGTCGCCAACCCTGCACGAGTGATCTACCTGTGCTCTCTCTCTCTCTCTCTCTCTGTGAACCTGGCCGGGAATGCTTTGCTCAGTTCATCAGAAATCCAAATGGTGCATGGCATTGGCATCTTGAATTAATTAACCCGTGTCCCATGATGTTGATGTTACACTTACTCGAGAAGTGTTAGTTGACTTTGTTTGTGTGTCCATACGTGCAACACGATGCATGCTCAGGCGCCCGGCTCGCTTGACTTTCATGAGCTCTATCGTGACCTCGTAATCACAGGAAAGATGAAGCGAGAAACTACTAAGTAGTACTTGAGTCTTGAAGTCTCTTTCTGATCTTCCCCTGGTAGCTATCTTGTGTACCGTAGTTTCTTCCTCAAATTAACCAGTACAAATGGAAGATGATAACAAGCACATGTGTTCAACTCATCAATGGGACGGCTAGCATTTTTTGGCATCCAGTAACATTCAGTTCAACAAAACAACATTTTTTTTCTCATGCTCCGTCCTAGAAAACACCACTAGCAACATTCAGTTGGATAAAACAAATCCGTCCCTTGATTGTTGGAAACTTATATGCCAGAAAAGGAGTAGTAGCGGGGAAGTGCCGAGGCCACACCGAGTGGACGGACACGGACGGTCTAGGAGCTTCATTCAAGGTGGTTGCCAACTAACTTGGGCAGAGAATTGCTAGTGCCACCCTGATGTCCAGCAGAACCGGCCCACGATCGGACCTTAAAAAAAACAGACGTTCCAGTCGTTGAAACGGAAAAAATAGAACCCGAGACCGCGGTGGTTCTTTAGGCCTTGCAGGCATTTCGAGCAATCAAACTAGAAAAATCGGACGAACCGGGCGGTTATGAAGAACCATGGGGTTCAATGTCATTTCCTCAAAAACCCATCAATCCAATTCATTTGCCGTGAGCAAGCCAAGGGTAAAAAGAAATAAAGGAGCCCGCAAAGAAGAGAGAGGAAAAAACCGTCCTTTGTATGGCTCGGCTGAAATCCACAACTACCGGAGCCACTAATCCGTTGAAGTCCCCTTCTACTCCCGAGCTCATTTGAGCTCGGGATTAACAGTAAATTCAAAAAATAAAATACGAAAAATTCTGAAATTTTGTTGGTGCAAACTTTGACAAATGTTCTCGGTGCTTGCAAATTTTAACCCCGAAATGACATTAGTGAAAGTCATGGCAAAAACCAAAAACAGCACTCCAAAATGCTTTCAGAAATAGCATTTTTGGAGTGTCAGTTTTATTATTTTCCCATGACTTTCACGAATTTTATTTCGGGATGAACATTTGCAAGCTGAGAAGATTTGTCAAAGTTTGCACCTTTTTTTTTCAGAATTTGTAAGTATTTATTTTGATTTTATTGTTTATTAGGGAGCATATGAGCTCAGGACTAGATACGCTTTGTCCACTAATCCGCTGCATCTTCTCTACAGAGTAGAGCCAAACTAGTTAGATAAAGTTTCTCCTATTTTGCTCTTTCTGTGGGGAGGTATAATTTCCTCGGGAGTGGAAAAATCACAACAAGACCTTTTTGTTAGAAAAACAACCTAGAAAATGATCAAACTGGCTCAACACTTACGTGCCCACGTTTAAGATGACAACGAGCACAATCGCTTGGACGTACATATTAGCAGCCTCTTATTGGATCACCCGCAAAAAAAAAAGCAGCCTCTCATAGGCGGGAACCAACTTGCGTTGGATGGTTAGGAGAACAATGCTATTCTCAGCTCACTAGAGTTCAAGGCCCAAACTTGACACCAGTGTTCGCATTTTTTCTGGATTTATTTCAGGTCTTCCATCGATGCGCGTTCAGTTGGTCGACTACAAAGGCATCTGTGGCGACTTTGTCAATCTCAATATGATGTGCCGACTCGGCCTCTCAAAAGTGCTCATAGGAGTAGGGTGTGCGTGTGTTTATTAATAGCGAGAAGTGTATATGTGTCTACGTCTGTACTGTGCTCCCAAACAAATAAACACTTTGTTTCCTAAAAAATGAATAAACACTTTGTATGTAGGTAGTCTGATCAAATCAACAGGGAAAGGAAAGAAATATACGGCCGGTATGACCGAAAGTACCTTTCTACACCCAAGCTCAAATGCTGAATTTTTTGTGTGACATACTTTAAGAAATGTTTGTTGTGCATGCAAAATTTTATCATGAAATCACATAGGTGGAAGTCATGGCAAAAAATATAAGAGCTGGAAAATGCGTTTGAAAGTAACATTTTCAGAGTATCGATTTTGTTTTTTTACCACGCCTTTCACCAAGGTCATTTCGTAATGAAATTTTGCATGAACAACAAACATTTCTTAAAATATGTAAAAAAATCAGAATTTTTTGAAATATTTTTCTTTTTTTATTTAACTGAACACACCAGGAGCATTTGAGCACATGCGTAGAAACTCCACGTCCCAGGATGACTGAATATCTAGACAGGTAGGCGTGGTGCAACAGCAGGCTCCTCCGACCAGTCGCCGTCTCCACGGTACTTGCGAGCAAGCCACACCCAAAACGCGGCGAGGCCGACGATGATGAGGCCGAATACGGCGGTGCACCCGGCCAGCACTCGGCCGTCCTTGACGCCGGACCCGAGCACGGGGATCACTACGACAGTGATGCCTACGCCGACGCCGCTTCCTATGTTGACGAGCTTGTCGGCGACTGCTACCGGCGTGCGCGGCAGGAACAGCTCCGCGTAGAACCTGATCAGGTAGAGCAGCGACCAGTAGAAGCCGCAGGAGACCGCCAGAGGCAACCGCCACGGCGCGCCGCGGAAGGAGGAGCGAAAGCCCTGCCCCTGTAACGATACGAGGCCGTATAGACAAGCCGTGAGGAAGGCAGGCCACACGATCTGCACCACGACGGCCATCATCCAGATTTTGTGACGGGGTTCGTGTGCCAGCGACTCCCCCATCGTCTGCGCCGGCGCCATTGCAGCCAAATTGTGTTCCGGGACGATCGATGTCGTTCGACTTTGCTAGTGCCGACTTGTGTTCCTGCCGGGCGTACATGTTATTATATGTAATGAACTGCAGAGGCCAAGTCTGGTTCCGACTACTCAAGGTAGGAAAGGGAAAGTCTGAGGAAACGTTAGCAAAGGGAAGATGTCGTCTCAAATAAATGGAAAGGGAAGATATCAAGCGCGGAATTTTTTCGTTACATGCCTTGATTGATGATTCGCAACAGTAGTTTTGTGGAAGTCCTTTTTGGGCTAGTTTCGATGAAGTCTAAGAGCAACTCTGACGGGTTTTAGGCTTTCCTCCTCCGGTTGGCGCCGCCATGAAGGTGTGGAAGACCTCAGCGGGGAACCCAGTTCTCTTTTTTGTTAGGTTTATCGTTTTCGTTAGGGTCGTATGCCGGCGGTGATGTCCCATAGTGAAAATAATGTCTGTGACGTTCTGTCCTCGGTTAAACTTAGGGTTTGGAAAACTGCTCAACACCTTTAACGGGTGTGGCTATCTCCTATATATATAAAGGGGTACACAAAAGTGTACAATACAATATACAAGACATATACAGAAGCCATGTATAAATACAGTCTAACACCCTTTCTCAATGTTAACTATGTCCTGAGGTACAAAGCAGATTAAGATTGCGCCTACAACCTATAAACTGAGATTGTGGTACGTAGAGGCTTCGGGAAGATGTCAGCAAGTTGATCTTTAAAGGAGATGAACTTGATGTGAAGTAGTCTCTGTGCAACGCGTACCCTCACAAAGTGATAGTCAACTTCGATGTGCTTCATTCGAGCATGAAATACTGGATTAGATGACAGGTATGTAGCACCGATGTTGTCACACCAAAGGACAGGCGGCTGAGTTTGAGAGACTCTCAACTCTTTCAATAAGGACTACATCAATATGATCTCAGCTGTAGCATTAGCAACCGCCTAGTACTCAGCTTCAGTGCTACTCCGAGACACTGTAGCGTGTTTGCGAGCATCCATGCGATCAAACCAAAGAAGACTGCATATCCCCCTGTGGATCACTTGTCAACAGGACTGCCAGCCCAGTCTGCATTAGAGAACGCCGAGAGCTCGGCAGACGGTGCAGGCTGGAGAAGCAAACCATACGATGTAGTAAGGTAAACATAGCGTAATATGTGTTAGAATAAATCCGAGGCACTCCGTCGATCATCCGAGGACAAAGCAATCACACGAGCACGACACCGAGATTTGTTAACGAGGTTCACCGATCATGGCTACATCCCCGGTGCCTGACTACGGGCGCTCCTTCCCGTGACACCATCACAATACCGCACACCAGCCACCCGGGCGCCGACACACGCCGTTGGCTCCCCCTTGCGCGCCTGTGCTGTTATGTTGGCATAGGTTACATCGTGTGTCTAGCCCCGCTATATATGAGAGGCCTAGGATACAAGTGTCCTACTTGGACACGAGTCCATATCCTATCTAAACACAATACAATTACAAGTCCAACTGTAACCTACGTTGTACACAATATTCGACACAACTCTAACAAACTCCATCTTGACGAATATTCTCTACCACCTTGAATTCGTCCATGTGTCAAACTTTCATGTACATTGGACTTGAGCTTATCCCATGAGAACCACTGCTACTCCAAAGACTCCATGTGACTCCACCTGCAACTTGTAGTCCCTTCTTTTCTTGATCACAGTCAACACTCGAGCAAAATTAAGTTCCTTGCTACTCTAGTTTGTGCTCCCAACTTTCAGAGTATCAGTTCAACGCCATCACACACCGATCACTGACCTACGTGAAAGTGAACAACTCACATATTGGGTGTCAAACATAAGATTTTACCTGAATTCAACATCACTGCTCCTTTCTTGACCGCCCTGTCTGAAACTTGAAGGAATTTCACCATTGCTTGTAGTCATCCTGAGTCAAATTCGCAGTTGTCTCACCACATGTATGATCACCAGAGCCCTGGCCCGTTTCCATGCCTCTACTAACCGCACGCCTCGCCGCTATTACCGCGTCGAGCCTCCGCTGTCCCGGTCGAGTCTCAGGGTCGCGAACCCACATCACTCAACCCCCACTGCAGAGTACCACCGATCAATGACGAGTTTCATGCTTCCATCAAACCACTGGGCTCCAGTCCAAACTGCATGTCACTCGCTTTTCCCTCGCTGAATAGGCTTCGACTCCCTGTCGACTTACGCCGTAGCCTCTCAATCCAGCTCCACCTTCAACATGACTCCATGGTGGTTGTACGTGCCACCCCGCGCCCCGTCGACTCCAAACTCTCATGTGCACCGTCTTGAATCAACCCCGCGCCATAGCCTTGTCGAAGCCACACAAGCACTCAGGCCTGTGCCACGTGTTTCCACGCTCAGAAGTCGGTCACCATCAGCATTACGCTCCTATGCCGTCGTCGCCGATCCCACCACCATCTTCTGTACCAACCGACTCACGTCGATCCGTCAGACTTCCTAGTCCGACCCAGCCGAACTCGTTCGACTGCATGACATGCTTGAGGCTTCCAAATCGTCTTCCGCGAATTTCCATCCATCACATGATAATTCCGTCTCAGCTGGCATGACTTCCCGCAACGCTTTCAAGCATCCCTGTTGTGCCAACAAATCTTCCACCCGTGTCCACCATAACCCAAGGTTTTCAGTTCCGTAAACTTCTCCACCTCAAACTAGGTACCCGTTGGCACCATAGCTCTTCGTACAGCTGACCCTTTAAAAAAAATATCCAAGTTTCCAACACATGCTCAAGTACACAAGATGTAGTAGTAGCAAATTCCTACCCCAAAAAAATCCTTCTTGTACTCACGTGTAGTAGCTCCCAGGCACTCAACCCCGATGCTAGCTACTTGCCTTATCCAAGCCCTTGCCTTCCTGTTGTACGCGCGTATTACCAGATGGATTTTTCCCTTCGCTAAATCGATATGCCTCTGCCTCTTTCCATGTCATTGGAGACTCGGTCCTTTTGGTCCAAAACAAATCCCATCATGACTAGACGCATCCAGCAACCAGCCGGCCTCTGTTGGCCTGCGCGCCAGCTGCACCGATGTGCCACACCCGTGCTCATATGGGACACGCGTCCATGACCGCACGCACGCCTGTTGTCGCTCTCCGCCTTTGTCCCGGCTGGCTCACCAACTCGTGCCTGAACTATAGCCCAGCTGCCATCGCCGCCGCCTCGATCTGATTCGCTTTCTCGAGAAGATCACAACCGCTGGAACGCCTCTGCTTTTTAGATCACCCCTGACAAACTCATTGACGACATCTCGCCGATTTTCCTCTGCTCCAACTGCAATCACTCCTGCAGAAGTCCAACGATATCCTCCACTTCCTCTAGATCAATAGAACCGCGACCTCTTCGAACCTTGCTCTGATACCACTTGTTAGAATAAATCCAAGGCACTCCGTCGATCATCCGAGGACCAAGCAATCACACGAGCACGACATCAAGATTTGTTAACGAGGTTCATCGATCATGGCTACATCCCCGGGGCCTGACTACGGGCGCTCCTCCCCGTGACACCGTCACAATACTGTACATCGGCCACCCGGGCGCCGGCACACGCCGCCGGCTCGCCCTTGCGCGCCTGTGCTGTTATGTTGGCATAGGTTACATCGTGTGTCTAGCCCCGCTATATATGAGAGGCCTAGGATACAAGTGTCCTACTTGGACACGAGTCCATATCCTATCTAAACACAATACAACTACAAGTCCAACTGTAACCTACGTTGCACATAATATTCGACACAACTCTAACAATATGCACTTCACCGCTGTCCAATGAGAAGTTCGAGGAGCATGAAGGTATTGACACACACGATTGACTGCATAGAAGATGTCAGGCCGAGTGATAGTCAAGTACTGCAGGCCACCAACAATACTGCGGTACTCAGTAGCATCATCGGAAGTGAGAGGATCCTCATCAAACGCAGACAAGCGATCAGTGGCAAACATAGGAGTCATAGCATGTTTGCACTTAAGCATACCCGCTCGTCGCAACAGGTCTAGAGAGCACTTGTGCTGTGTGAGAGTCAAGTGAGCAGATGAGCGAGAAACTTCCAATCCAAGGAAGTAATGCAAAGTGCCCCAGTCTTTCACAAAAAAGTCATCACTTAAGGCAGACATCAGCCAGTCAGCAGCAGCATCGGAGGAGCCAATGAGAATGATGTCATCAACGTAGACCAGTAGGTGCATCGTCACCTCAGGTCGATGCAGAAGGAAGAGCGAAGTGTCAGCCGTGGATGAAACAAAGCCAAGAGCCCGAAGAACGAAGCCAAGCCTGGCATGCCATGCACAAGGAGCCTGCTTCATCCCATAGAGCGCCTTGGCTAGGCAGCACAGATGATGAGGGCGAGCAGGATCAACAAATCCCGGGGTCTGACGCATGTAAACCTCCTCATCCAGAACATCATGTAGAAAAGCATTTTGAACGTCTAGTTGACGAAAAACCAGCCTCGAGTAACAGCCAAAGACAGCAGAAGTCGGATAGTAGTTGGCTTAACAACGGGGCTAAAAGTATCCTCATAATCAAGACCATACCGTTGTTTGAACCCTTTCGCCACGGACCGTGCTTTATAGCGTTCAATAGAACCATCAACATGCCTCTTAACTTTGAAGACCCACTTGGAATCAATGATTAACAACAGAGACCGGAGGAACTAACTGCCAAGTACCATTCTTCACCAATGTCTGATACTCCTGCTCCATGGCATGATGCCAGTGAGGAATCCCGAGAGCAACCTGAGAATGTCGTGGTTCAGCAGAGGGATTATCCTGTAACTGTGCCATACAGGCTGCAAAGCCATGCAAATGTCCCGTCTGTGCATTCCTTGGGACAAGTAATACCGGACCGACTGCGGGTGTAAGGTCGCTGAGCAGCAGCAGCTGGTGGTGGCGCCGGCGATGGAGACGCGGTCGGCGAGACAACTGTTGGTGATGGGCCAGGTGACGCGACAAGCGACGCCAAACCAGGTAACGGGGCGGGCTAAGCCGATCCAGGTGGCGGGGCGGGCGAAGCCAGTCCGGGCAAGGCCGACGCAAGCAGGGCCGGCCCAGGGAAGGCCAATGCAGGCAAGGCCGGCACGGATGCGGACGATGCTGGTGAGGCCGGCCCAGGGGAAGACGGCACGAGCGAGGTTGGCCCAGGCGTGCATGGCACAAAATGCATGTGACCACTGCCCACGTCAGGTACAGCAGCCGGCTCCTGATCCTCCAGCAACTCGAGATGAGCTCCACGACCAATACCTACAGCATGATTAGGAAGCAACGCAGGAGAGTATGCAATATCAACAAACTGAGCAAGCGACGGTGAGGTGAATGCGAAGGTGATGCCGGAGTGGTGGGAGCTAGTGGAAGTGATGAAAACGGGAACACATTGTCGTCAAACACAACGTCGCGCGAGATGTAGACACGGTTAGAAGTCTACTATAACAACATTTTCCCGGCTCCAACATGAGAGGAGTGATGAAAGTGACACGCTTTCGGCTCGCTCCAGTACTTGTAGTCGTCGTAGGTGGTCCACAAACCTGGTTGTGATTTTTGTTATCTTTGATGTTCTTTTTACTGCCATTAATGAAGACGAATAGATTGAACATTTCTCATGGAAAAAGGTAAATTTCTAGCCGATTCACTTTCGTAGAAAAAACTCTAGCAGATTTCATATTCCCATCCGAACTCCGTAAAGAACGGTGAGTTTAGAGTTTTGGCCTAGAAAGTCACTCTAGGGGATTCTTTAAGGGTGTGACCAGCTCTTAGTCGACTTAGATTTAACTAAGTCTCAATCAAGTGGCATAATATCTAAGAAAGAAAAATGAAAAAATAGGTTTCTTTTTGCACGAATCTTCATGTAAGATTTTACGAATATAGCATTGAGCGAGACTTAACAAGTCTTAAAGTCTCAATCGACTGAGATGTACGTTGGGACACTAGTCCATCCATAATTTCAAGGCCGGCGGGTCTTTTGGGTCGACTTCATTAAAAATTGGGCCAGCGGAGCCGGTCACCAGCGGCCCACCCGGAAAAGAGGGTCAACCCAAATTCATTTGCCGAAGGTTAGTCTGCCATTACAATGCAGATTTCTTTGCAAGGTTGCGGGCCCGTCGATGAGGGGGAGCGAGGTGAGCGATCGCACAGGGCCCCCAAAATCGTGGGGCCCCCATCGAGGGAAAAAACCCTTCGTACGTTGCCTCCCTTCGGTTGAAAGATCGCTAAAAAAACCCAGGAAAGGAAACTAACGTATGTTTTTTTAGGGGGAAACTAACGTATGTGTGTACGTGACTACGTGGTGTCTTTGATTAATCTGCTAGGCTTCCAGGACTGCTAGGCGTCCAGGTCTGCTAGTGCTAGAGGCCCAAATAACATATTTACAGAAATGAATGTTGGAGGCCCAATAGGTCGACCGGAAGATTGGATATGGATCACTTGATTCCAGCGATTGCAGACGAACAGACAGCGAACTGCCATCTAGGTCTTGCGAGCGGCGATCGGGCATTGACGAAGGCCCTGACAGTCGTGCCGACGCCGAGGTAGCTACCTCCGATCTAATCCCATTGCTGGTCGTCTTGCTTTGTGAAGCCGCAACAGCTGTGGACCGCGGTTCCGTTCGTTGTTTCAATCAGGATCGAGCCATCGAGGAACACATCCAGGCCAAACTACAGACCGTGTTTTAATCTCCATGTGCAAGGTTCTATTTTCAATTTATTTTCTTTGTGTTTGGATGATCTATTCATCTAACGACCGTTACTATTAGAAACTAAATAGATTTTGTTTGATCAATGATCACTTTTATAATTTGTTAGGTTCTGTGTTCCTGAATCTTCATCATGTCTGCTAGAATTAGGAAGCATGAATCTGGTGCTGCAAAGCGTAAGAAGAAACAAAAACTCGAAGTTGAGGCTCAATCTCTAACGGGTTCCCTTGATAGATATGTGGTGAAAGGGCCCCGACATAATTCTGAAAATCAAACTACAAATTTTAATGTTGATGACGGTCTTGATGATAATGCAGCAGATGTTGAGGCTCCTGATGCAGATTCTAGCATTAGTGTTGAAATATGCCTAAATAAGGTAGAAATAAAGCAGACATGAAATTATATAATAAAGTGAGAGTATTTTTTACACATATTAATTATTCCTTTATGTGAATTGTCAAAATTTTGGGCCATATTTTGGTTTTCGCCCGGGGCCCCGAATTTCTGGAGACGGCCCTGCAAGGTTGTTACCCTTGTGTTTATATAAAAACTTCAAAGCATTGACCAAGACTGTTTTTGTTTCAATGTTACAAATATGCTACCTTATGATGCGAACGATTCATGGTAGAAATAGGAACGGACGGGCATATTCTTTGGACAAATAAAATCTAAATATCTTATAGCTTACTAAATACCCCTACAGCTAAATGATGCAAGAAATAATGTTGTTTTGTAAATGCTACTTTCTTTTAGGGGTTGCTACTTATTATTATTATTATTATTATTATTATTATTATTATTATTATTATTATTATTATTATTATTATTATTATTATTATTATTTTATGAAACTGCTACTTATTCTTGTGCTATCTAGTATTAAAATGGGTTCAATTGAATGGACTATTGGGCCGGCTCCAATGCTCCGTGTCCCTCAAGAAAAGGAATAGAGAGGCCAGCAAAGACCAGGGCTGCGGTCCGGCCCAATCCCATCCTAAAATAAAACCAAGAGCGCCGTGCAAGTGCTGCCTACGCTACCCTGGGATGCACCGTAGTTATCGTTCAGATATACTATATCTTTGCCTTCCGCCTGCTAGCCAAGTGTTGCGGCAGAACTGCAACCTGTTGGCCATGCATGCATGCCACCATGTCGTTCGTCCGTGCATTTTCCACGGCACATCAGGGTGCCAGTAGCAGTTCTCTTCCCATGTTAGTTGGCAACTACCCTGAATGAAGCTCCTAGACCGTCCGTGGCCATCAGCTGTGCCTTTGGCGCTTCCCATGTGACCAACAACTTTGCTATACTACTCTTTTTCTGGCGTCATGCAGATGCGGCGATAAGATTTTGATTTGTCCAACTGAATGTTACTTACTACTCCCTCCGTTCGGAATTACTTGTCTCAAAAATGGATGTATCTAGAATTAAAATACGTCTAGATACATCCATTTTCACGACAAGTAATTCCGAACGGAGGGAGTACTAGCCAGTAGTGGTTTGAGAACGGAGCTTGGTAAAAAATGCTAGCCGTCCAATTGATAAAGTCAACACCTGTTTTAGCTTTTTTCTTGAAAAACTTTTGATCTATTTACCAAACTTTTGATCTGTTTACCAACCGTGGAGGTACTCCCTCAGGTTCTTTTTGCATATAAATTTTGTCTAAGTTAAATTGTCTTTACTTTAATGCATTGGTATACTGTAGATGTTATTTTTTAATATAAATTTGATAAAACTTAGCAAAGTTTGCATTAACACAAACTTAATACATGGAGTAAAAAGACAGGAGGGAGTAGTATAGAGAACATCAAAGAAAAATATGTATTCATGTCTGTAGACCACATAACGACAACTACAAGCACTGGAGCAAGCCGGAGGGGCAATAATGTCATCGTCCCTTCTGCATAGGAGCCAGATAAACTTTGATGTTGTAGACAGTCGCAAAGTCGTATAGCTTTATATTTTTCTAATTTGAGGAAAAAAACCTATGATACTCTAAACAAGATAGGGAAAATACCCAATGCTTCCTCGTTGTATATGCAACCTATATGGGGATTTTTTAAATATTTGTATAAAAAATCAAAATAGGTAAGAACTATTTTGACAAAACACTTGACTTACTTTTGCACTAGTATATAAATTTTCACGAAAAAAAACAAAAGTTGACCTCACAGTAAAACAGACAAAATTTATTTGCTATTATGGGTCACTATTCACACTATTTTAGCCAAAAAATTGTCTTTTTTAAAAAGAAGTCAAAGGGATATTTTCTTTTTGTGGATTTTTCTCACGGATACAGAAGAAGGTCAAGTTAATTTCAAAAACATTTTCAGGAACTTTTGATTTTTCGTTGAATTATTAAAAAAAAATCTCATATAAGATGTATATATCCCCATTATACCTGGCCATACCCCGGGCTGGGCCGGGCTTCGGGCCGGGCCTAGCCAAGCCCGACGCAAAAAACCCAGGCCCGAGCCCAGCCCGGCCCAGCCGTCGGGCCTGTTTTCTGGGCCCGAGCCCAGCCCGAACACGTAAACGCCCGTCGGGCTTCGGGCCGGCCCGGCCCGTCCTTCAGGAAAACGAAAAAATGATGGGCCCGGGCCCGGCCCGGCCTTCAGGCTCAAAAACTAGGCCCGATCCTAGCCCGGGAGCGGCGTTGGGCCGGGCCAGGTCGGGCTTTTTCGGGCCGGGTCGGGCCGGGCTGCCCATTGCCAGGACTAGTCCTCATAGACCACAAATACTCCTCCCATAAGACAGATACTACTCCCTCCGTTTCATATTACTTGTCGCTGATTTAGTATAAAGTTGTACTAAATCAGCGATAAGTAATATGGAACGGAGGGGGTACATACGAGGGGATGACCACCGGATCAGAATGACACCTCAATTACGAACGATCTACACTACTTACTCTCTTCGTCTTTCCTTTGAGCTCATCAAAGTCAGCGGCTAGATGCCTTGTACGGATACTGAAACAAAGTCAACTAACACTTCTCGAGTTACATGCATCAACATCACGGTTTAATTAATTCAGGATGTCATGCAACATTTGGATTTCTGATGAACCAAGCAAGCATTTCCGGCCAGGTTCGCAGGTCACTCGTGCAGGATTGGAGACGGCGGCTGGAGCTTGGCGTCGAGCACCTCGGAGCAGACGTTGCCCATGGCGCGGTAGAAGGCGGCGAGGCTGGCGAGCTGGGCGACGGACATCTTGGCCATGAGCGCCCGCGCCGCCGCCTCCCGCTCCTCGCTCACCTTGAGCCTGTTGATGTACCCGGACGCGTTGCGCACCGTCGCGCCCATCTGCTTCAGCCGCTTCTCCTGCTGCACGCTCAGCGCCGTGTTCGACTCCAGTAACTCCGCGCCGGCGTCAAGGTCCCCGTCCCGATGCTCCGCCGGATGCTGCGCGCCGTTGTTGTTGCCGAACACGTACATGTTCTTGGCGAGCGAGACGCTCCGGACGATCACCTTGCGCTGCTTCTCCATTTCTCGGTTCAGTTTGGCCGGCGTGGTGACCGCGCTCTGGACGTGCACATGAGCATGCACGGCGGCCAGCTTCGCCTGGTATGCCGTGACCGCGCGGACGAACTCCTGGTAGGCCTTGGCGCAGCCGGGGTAGTCGAACTCGTCAGAGCCCTCCTTGCGCATGCGCTCCGGGTGGAACTGCAGCCCCATGATGAACTTGCCGTCGCCGGGGTTGTACGCGTCGGGGTCGTAGAACCCTTCGATCAGGCCGTCCGGCGCATGCGCCATCGGCACGAACCGCTCGGCCAGCCGCCGCACGCCCTGGTGGTGGTAGCTGTTCACCATCAGCTGGTCGCCGTCGAGCAGCGACTCCGCGAACCAGTCGTGCAGCGGCGTGCCTGGGAGTACGCGCACAGGGTGCCGGTGCCCGTCGTAGTTGGCGTAGTCCATGTGGCAGACGGTGGCGTCGGCGGTGGCGGGGTGGAGCTCCTGTTCGACGTCCTGGTAGAGCGAGCCGCCGCAGGCGACGTTGAGCACCTGCGAGCCGCGGCAGATGCCGAGGAACGGGACGTTGCGCTCGATGCAGCGGCGCGCGAGGAGGAGCTCGATGGTGTCCTTCTCGTGGTCCACGGCGGCGTCGCTCGGGTGGAGGCGCCGCACGGCCTCCAGCTGCTCCTGCGAGAGCGCGTCGCCGTCGCCCGCATGGTCGCCGCCGGCGTCGTAGAGGGAGGGGTCGATGTCCTCGCCCTCGCAGAGGAGCACGCCGTGGATGGGCTCGAAGGAGTCGAGCATGGCGTGCACGCCGGCGACCCGCGGCACGATGACCGGCACCGCGCCGTAGCCCACCACCAGGTCCAGGTGGTACTCCCCTGCATCAATCCATGCATGCAAATGTTAACATTCTTCCAACGAATCCAACACCTTCCCAAGATGGATGAAGTGATGAACAAGAAACTTACCGACGAAGTCGACGAACTTGTTCTTGCGGACGGTGCGGCGGGAGACGATGAGCACGCGGGGGAGGATCCGGGAGGGCAGATCAGGAGAGCGAGACATGGCTAGGCTAGCTACCTCTCGACTCGGAATTCTCAACCAGAAGGTTGGAGATCAATGGTGGGTCGGTGATCTTGATGGTTTTCTTGGATTTCCGTGGGGAAGATGTATCTGGATCGATGTATTTATAGAAGGCAATCGGGGGCGGTGGCTGATGCAGCAATCTTATCACGAAATCATCCTTGCTCTGAGTAAGAAATGATTTAGTGCCAAAACTGGAGCGTATTACCATGCGCGCCAGGAGGAGGAAACTTGCGCCCACGTCATTAATTAACTACGACGTCTGTGTGCAGTGCAACACCGTCTAGCCGCCGCGTGCAGACACCACAGGTCAAAGGGACCAAGTGTGGTATTGCTACGTACACCTACACCCAAGTGTGGTTTTCCTTTTTCTTTTTGAAATATACTCTAGCTGGTCAGCATTGGTGATTTACGCATATCCAGCCGTCCAGTACAGCATATGCTACGGATTGCTCTAATCTCTTCAGTCTTCATCCCTCAATAACATAAAAATCATAGTACTCTACTATTTATTTACTTAATCTGCCAGAAAGCCATGTCAACTTTGGGCTCTATTTGGATTTAGATGAATTCTGAGTTTGTGTTCGGATCGCTCCAGTGCTTAGTCCTTGCTATGTGTTTTATGGATCTGGATGTAAGTTTTGTTGCTTCTGATATTTTTTATACTGCCATGATAGATGATAAATAGATCCAAAGTTTATTTGACAGAAAAAAACAGCTACTACAGCTCGCACCAACCTCTACGCAACCTCCTTCACCCCCGGGCGCCTTAAAAAATTGCTATGTTTCCAAAATTGTGATAGTTAAATAGATAATCGCCAATGAATTGCAACGGGTATAAATATACTAATATGTTAGTCCATTATTGACCTGCCCATATTAATATGATTATGTAAATAAGTATTTACCAAATAAATTTCTGCATGTGATTTACCTGCCAAAATAAGTTTTGGGATTTTATTTGGTAAGCACTTATTGGCTTACCTAATGAAAAAAAATGATAAGTCAATAGACGGTGTGGCAATTAAGGCAGTTTTCAGAGGGAAAACATTTTTTTAACAAGAGATATGAGCGAAAAAATCAAAATGAAGAAAAGGAGGAGAAGTACCTAAGGTTGAACGAAGGATAATGTGGACGAAAAAATGCTACCCCCTCCAATCCATATTACTTGTCCCTCAAACGAATGTTATTTTTCAGTACTTATAAGTAGAAGAGTTAAATGAAATTGGGCACATGATCATAATAAATTGTACAAGATGCATGTTTTTTTTACTTGTTTAATGGTTTCCAAATTAGAGCAAATTGAAAATATCCTTCCTTTGGAATATTTGAGACATTCTTATAGACCCATTAGAAGCAACCCTTAATTTGTGAGAAATCGCCATGCTGTTTTGGTGATCATTCGTCTTTTCACTTTTGTTTTGGCGATAAGACTTGAACTTGTTCAGACGTAGCATTTTTGCTTCAAGAATCTAGCATGACTAAAGTAATCTTAGAGGCATGTGCTTCTTGTTTCGCCACATGATTTTGACGAATTAGCCATGTAATTTAAATGGAATTAATTTGATAAATTTTGTGAGTAGTGAGAGCAGATGCGTACGTGTTTGGTCGTTATCCTGGGCAGGTCGATGACACGCAGCTGATGTGTACGCCCAGCGGCCAGCGGGCGTGCTCGTCGTCGTCTTAAACGTGGAACGAATCAGATGTTTAGCCAGCTCGACCGTCGAACTGGCATGCAGGTCAAAGCTGCCGTTGTGCTACTAGCTAAGCTAGTTTGGCTCTACGGTGCTAGAAAGGACAGGTCTCCGATCATAGTGGAGTACTACTAGGTGCAATCGCACGTGTTTAAAGGTATGTGTTGGCTTCAATTATTTCGTGCACGTTTTTGAACATATGTACGTATATCATTTTTCAGTGCTGGTTGGTTGTACTATTTTGTGTGTGAAATAATTGTACTATTTCGATCTCACGTGATCCGCTCTAGCTATTAGTTGGTGAGAAATTTGATTCGCCTAATTAGTTCCTATCCATACCTCTACTATTATATACCCCCACCAAGATATGATTAAGAAAGAACACGAGCAGTGAGGCACGTTTTGGGAAAATATATGTTTATATCTTTACTACTCCCTCCGTTCCTAAATACTTGTCTTTCTAGAGATTTCAACAAGTGACCACATACGAAGCAAAATGAATGAACCTACACTCTAAAATATGTCTACATACATCCGTATGTTGTAACCATTTGAGATGGCTAGAAAGACAAGTATTTGGAAACGGAGGGAGTATTATATAGGAAAACGTTTCACGCCTACACGCCGGCCCAAGGTTTTGCCGGTCGTGCGCGCGTGGTTCAATCTATTGACGATCGAAGTGCCTTGGTTAGCCACGTCATCTCACATGGACACTTGGATCAAAGGCATGGATCTTGGGGGACACCGCTCGCGACCCGCGAACCTGCTACCTCTCTTCCTTATCCCTTCGATACCCATCCCAATACCTATCTCCCTCCTCCCGCTCGGCGTTCATGGCCCACTACTTCACCTCTATGCAGAGAGAGAGAGAGAGAGAGAGAGAGAGAGAGAGAGAGAGAGAGAGAGAGAGAGAGATCATGGATTAGCTGTTATTTGGTTGTTCATTAGGCAACTTGTTGTGACAAGTGCTCACATGTGCCTTTCAATGTAACAGAGTGCATGAGAATACACATGACATATTTGGAGGATGGATCCATACCTCTACAGCATCTCAGTGAAAACTTGTGCTCTATGAGGGCAAAATGCTATGCTTCACCATCTGGAAAAAGCGAACTGTTGTGTGCTTTAAACCTAAATTCCCTAATGGTGTTGTGATTTCCATCTTTTTATACAGTGTATTCATATAATTTTATGGTCGATGTTCTAGAAAGATCCTACTCAATAAGACAAAAAGCTATAACGCCGCTGCACAACAAGGTCATCATTGATGCATAGGTGAGGAGGCACAGTTGGACATGAGTAACAAGATGACAAGAAGGATCTTCGGGTAATTATGAATTGTACTTTTGTGCTAAAAACTAATTTGGATGCCTTGTCATTTATGATTGCTAGTTTTGCTACAACTTCAATGTTCTTTGTAACTAGGAGAACAACTACAATTGTTTGTTATTTTGGTCTGTTATTATTATGTAACACTATGCTATATTTGGCAGTTTATTTTAAATGGAAATCAACACAACCCATTGTGACCCCAATAATAATGTTGAAGAACTAGTATATCTGCTAAATATTAGCTAGCTGCAATTTGCGCATGTGTTTGGAGGTACATGTTAGCTATGAATAAAATTCATTCATATTTTACAACATCTATACAATTGGTAAGTATTGTTCAGTTGTAGAACGTATATTTTTATCATGTGGTTTGCTCTAGCTATTGGCGCGAAAATTGACTCGCTTAATTATTTACTACCCATAGCTTTTCTTCTCCAACACTAGTAGAAAACGGACCATTAGCACCGGTTTGTAAGGGCCTTTAGTGCCGGTTATGGAACCGGCACTAAAATTTCGGCACTAAAGGCCCCCCCCCCCCTTTAGTACCGGTCCAGCACGAAACGGCGCTAAAGTGCCACCACGTGGCGTGAGCCAGCTCCGGGGGCCGGGATCCCTTTAGTACCGGTTGGTAACACCAACCGGTACTAAAATGTTTGGGGGGGTTTTGGTTTTATGATTTCTTTTTCATTTAGTTTTGTGTTTTCCATTTTAATTCTTTTTCGTTTGCTTGTATTTTACGATACTACACATTGTACACGTTATGCATATATATGGTAGCTAGTAGAACCAATCATATATATATATATATATATATATATATATATATATATATATATATATATATAGTGTTACTATTCATCACCCAGGGCGCAGAATAAGTTATTCTTCACCCGAGGTAATCTTACGATCATATCATAATTAAATTACGTTTGGAATTCAAATAGTTACATTCATATTAATTCACTACGTAAAATTTGGCATAAAAAATTAAAAATATAGGTCATAAGACAAGAAAATTTGCAGTTTATGTGTATTTTACACTATGTTTTTACGTTTGTAATTTTACATAACGTAAAATATTTTTTACGACGATTATATATTTTCTTACAGTCTCTTTTTACGTCGGAAATAAGACAAAACTTACGGAACGTAAAATTACGGTGCATTGATGGTAAAATAGAGGGGGGGGGTGAAGAATATCTATTCCTCACCCAAGGTGACGAATAGTCAATCCCTATATATATATATATATATATATATATATATATATATATATATATATATATATATATATAGATCATCAATGTCTCACACAAACCACACCATATTAATTCACACATACACACATGCATGTAAGCTATATACAATTTCTCGTACATATGCGTGTTGCCTTCGGAGCCAGTTCGCATTACCCTAATTGGTGCCTTCGGAGCACGATGGCAAATTGGAAGTGGTTCATGACTTAATTGGTCGATGGGGGCGGTAGCGGGTAATAGTATTCTCCCCTCGGATTTATGACCTGGTCGAGCAAAAATCCCGCTATTTTCTCTTGAAGTGCTTCTACGCACTCCGTATCTAGGAGCTTGTCACGCACCTCTCTGAACTGTTAAGAAGGAGATCAATATGCATGTGTATTAGTTGTGTGACTAGATATCGATAATGGTGCACAAATTGTGAATAGTGTTCTGACAAGCGTACCCATTCCTGTCTTTGAGATCTGCTCCTTTCGGACGTCATCATGCGAATGTTCTCACAAACGCAGTATGCACACAGATCAGTCCCCTGCGCCTGCTTTATGGCCTTTACGAGAATGGAATTTAATTTGATCAGATAATAATTAATCAAGCATGATAATATTAAAAAGATGGCAGCTAGCTACCACACTACTTAATTACTTACCCTGGGTCGAAGCCATCTCAGCTGTCCTTTCCATTCGCCTTCCGTGACGCTGATGAACCTTGCCCAAGCCCTGCCCGCCGACAAAGAAAATGAATAAAGGGGTTATTAAATAGTTCATATCATGAAATGACGAACTAAATAGGCCGAGATATATAGTTAATAATGATTGAAATTACCTGTTGACTATCCCAAACAAGATGTTATAGTCTTTATTTTCTGAGAGTAGTGAGTCCAGTATTTCAACTGTTCCTTCGTCAACTTTAATGATACACAAGATCCAGTGAAATCTGCATGCACACACGTTTGCATGTCTTAATTAAGCGGGCATATATATGTAAGCAAAAACATGTAGCTAGCTA
Organism: Aegilops umbellulata; assembly: GCA_032464435.1. Classification (NCBI taxonomy): domain Eukaryota; kingdom Viridiplantae; phylum Streptophyta; class Magnoliopsida; order Poales; family Poaceae; genus Aegilops; species Aegilops umbellulata. The sequence goes on along the minus strand of CP136060.1, from coordinate 639,728,496 downwards.
GCTAGTAGGCAAAAACAGAGAATTTGAAGTACAAGAAAGTGTGACTCACTTGAAGTTGTAAGGAAGTAGTATATCTTCATTGTATTTGAGGTCCTTCAAGAACTCGAACATGCTGTCCTCTACCTGCTTTTTATAATAGTCGCTTATATTCCATGTGAATTCATTAACGGTGTTTGGGTCAATGAACCCAATGCCATAGCGTCCACCTTTTTTCATTTCATACATCTTCATCCTGCATAGTACCACAGAAAAGAATATAGTGAGGATATTACAGGTAATGATTGATCAAAAGGATCAATACAACTAGCTTCAGACTTAAATTACAGAAAGAAATCACTTACAGACAACAGCAACTGACGATAGATTTGTCGAGTGCGTCTTGATTGTATAACTGAAACAGTTCAGTATACTCAACGGTCCCAGGTTTGTCATGGTAGAAATGTTCCTTGTTGATTTTCACCATGAGGGACTGTCGATTGGATCTCTTGGTAATGTCCATGAACCATTAATGCAATTCATACATTCTTGTTGGGAGCTTCTTGACATCTTCTCGCTTGACCAAAGGTTGGCCCCGGACATATTTGCGTTTTATTTCCTCCTCTGTAAGCACAGGCATGTCCTCGATCTCCAGGAGTTGTCCAACAGTGATCTTGAGTTCTTCAGCCTGCTTTATATGCTCCTCGGTTATTACTAGATCGCCCACCTGGGGAACGTAACCTGTTTGCCCACAATAATATTGGCCGCGCGTACTGTCACGTGTTGTTGGCGGCACAACAAGCGGGGGGATCGGTTGCGCCCACTGTTCTCCCAGCTGGGCAACGGTTCTCCCGCATTTTTTGACAGCTGCTTGTTGTTTGCTCGAGCTCGAGCTCGCCTCCTTCTGTAGACGTTGTCGATTTAACTTCCTGATGTGGCGCTCATAGTCTGAGTCAACAGGCTTAGGAGCTGGTGGTTCAGCCATACGAATGAAGTGGTCAATAACTTCCACAGGCACTTTCTCCCTTGGCGGCGGTGGCGGTTTCGGTCCAAAATGGGCGTCGACTTCTGCCCGCACTATGGCATTGGTTTTCTCCTTGGTCCTGTCGTAAGCCCTCTCAGGAAGAGGAGTATCGAGGTTTGGACCATATTTATATCGCTTGCCTCCGCCTGTACTTCCTGTACTATGACCTCGACTGGTACCGCTACGCACCATATGTGCGGGGTGTCTCTTCTGCGATTGCTGAGGCGGCGGAGACGGCTGACGGGGCTGAGTTGGATGAGGAGGAGTGGCCTGAAGCTGTGCCGGACTTGGAGGAGGAGTGGCCTGACACTTTGCCGGACTTGGAGGAGGAGTGGACGTCTGACGCTGTGTCGGACTTGGAGGAGGAGTGGGCAGACACTTTGCCGGACTTGGAGGAGGAGGAGTGGCCTCACGCGTTGGTGGACTTGAAGGAGCGGGAGTCTGCTGAATTGGTGGCGGACTTCGACGAGGAGTCGGGTGACGCGGTGTCGGTGGCCTTCGAAAGATGATGCAATCCTTTCTCCATAGGATGACATGATGTATGGCCTCTCCCAATGTGTGCTCGTCGTCACCTCCAGGAATGTCAAGCTGAAGCTCCGAATATGGGTCCACCACCTCATCAACCAAGACACGAGCATAGCCCGCTGGAATCGGGTTGCAATGGAAGGTTGCCTCGGGGGAATTTGGAAAAGCAACGGCGTCCGCCACCTTCATGGATATGTTCTTCATCTTGAAGTGTAGCTCGCAGTTATTGTTCTCCGTGATGTCATCCACGGGGTATCTATCCAGCAATGCGTCGCCCGGGGCGGAACCCACGCTGCTTCTCTGCATGGATGGGGTGGTGCTATCCAATGCTGGATCATCCGCTAGCTGCTGCAGCTGCTGAGACCCCCTTTGCTGGCTAAGTGAGTCGATCTGCTCCTGCTGCCGCTGGAATTTAACTGCCAATTCCGCTTGACTTGCTTCAAGGCCTTGAAGGCGTTCATAGTCCCGCTTCCTCTGCTCCTCCTCCATCTTCCTCTTCTTCTCCTCCGCAATCTTCTTTCTCGCACGGGTTCTGTAGTCGGCGTTCCAGTCCGAAAACCCCTCATACCACGGAATAGCGCCCTTGCCACGTGTTCTTCCCGGGTGTTCAGGATTTCCCAGGGCACGCGTAAGCTCGTCGTTCTCTCTGTTGGGCTGGAACACCCCCGATCGAGCCTCTTCTATTGCAACAAGTATCGCATCGTTGGCTCCGTTCAGACATGCCTTCATCGAAACATTGCCTGTCTTCGGGTCCAACTCCCCCCCATGCGCATAGAACCAAGTCCTGCACCTGGGGGGGCAGCTCTTAGTAACCGGAGTGACACCTGCATCCTCCATCTCTTTCTCAGACTTATCCCACTTAGGCATTGCCACCGCGTAGCCACCTGGCCCCAGCTTATGGAACTTATCCTTTTTTTCGGCATTCTTCTTGTTTATTCTCGACCGTTCCTTAGCTAATTCTGAATCCTTGAATTTCACGAAATCGTCCCAATGAGCACTTTGACTCTCTAGTATCCCCTCGAATACTGGAGTCTTCCTTCCATCCTTGACGTACTTCTCCCACGTCGTTCTCTTGTAGTTCTTGAATGCAACCGCCATCTTCCTCAAAGCAGCATCCTTGACTTTCTGCACATCTGCTTTTGTGAAATGATCTGGTAGGGTGAAATGTTCCATGAGAGTATCCCAAAGCAGGTTTTTTTGATTCTCGTCGACAAAAGTAACATCTGGACGTGGCTTTGCTGGCTTTCTCCATTCTTGAAGGGAGATCGGGAGTAGGTCCTTCACAAGAACTCCGCACTGACGAACGAACTTGTCCGCAATCTTCTTAGGCGCTAATGGTTCGCCATTAGGTCTGAATGCCTCGATATTGTACTTTACGCCCTCCTTCAACTTTTTGTTCGGGCCTCGTTTCGTCCTTTTGCCTGAAGATTTGCTCGATCCGGATGGCTGAAAGAAGAAAGATCGATTCGTTAATATATCTTCAACTCATTTATTAAAACATGTGATGATCACCAGATTCCTGCTTATATAAATATATATACCTCGCCAGTGTTTGTTGTTTCAGAATCAACATGCTCTTCGTCATCGTCATAATCGTAGTTCATGACTTCATCAATTCGGTCATCGCGATCAAATATCATATCACCCTCTCCGGTGTTGTTTAGAAATTCGGAGCCGTCAAAATCTTCTTCATTCCGATCATCATCTGGCCCACGTATCATATCGAACATGGTCTGTTCTCTCTCTCTGTCGGTATTGTCCGCCATAGTTTTTATTTAACTATGCCAAAAGAAATATAAAACAATTTAGTATAATCTCGAATAATAGATATAATCTCGAATACATCGTCTCGAATAACAGATATAATCTCGAATACATCATCTCGAATAATATATAATCTCGAATACATCGTCTCGAATATATAATCTCGAATACATCACTGGCTAGGTAGCTAATAAAGATCGAATACTACAGAAGAATCTAGGACACTCGCGGTTCCTGCGGCGTGGGCGGTGGACACCCAAAGAGAAGGAACCCTCACAGGATCATAGCTGAAGTGAGATCCCTGAAGAAACTGCCAGGTATTGGAGAATCCGCCGCCCTCTAACGCAACCATGTAGCAATGGACGTGCTCGTCCTCCTCCCTGACACGACGACGTACCACCTCCGGCGGGGCCGGCTCCCTCCGCACCGAAACTGGCCCACGCGAACGCCACCAAACGAGCTCAGGGTCGACGACGGGACCCGGGGCCGGGTTCCTCATCAAGCGGCGCGCCCCTCCAGGCAGCACCTCCCAGTGCCAGCCCGGCGGAGCCCAGTCCCGGACATGGGTCAGCTGAACGTCGCCGCGGACGTGTCGACGGCGAGGATGCGGGCCGGGCATCGTCGACAACAAATAGTAGCTATATGCATGCCCGCAAAAAGTAACATTTTTTTAATGATTGGATTTTGATAACTAAAATTTCTAACATTTATATAACATTTCTAACAATGCTATATATAACTAACATTTCTATAACATTTTTAATATTTCTATAACTAAAAAACAGAAAAATTTCTAACAATTCTAACTTTTTTATAACTATTTCTATAACTAAAACTAATTCTAAAATTTCCTGATTATATAACTAACATTTCTATAACAATTCTAATATTTATATAACTACAAAACATAAAAATTGCTAAAATGTGTGTGTGTGTGTGTGCGCGCGCGCGCGTGTGTGTAGTGTGTGTGTGTGTGGAACTACTGGACATGGCGGCCTGGGCGAGCTCACCGGCGAGGCGACGACGGGGCGGCGACGGGACGTGGCGGCGACGACGGGGCGACGGGGCGGGGCGGCGACGACGGGGCGGGGCGGCGACGTACGACGGGGCGGCCGGGGCGCGGCGACGGGGACGGCGGGGACGATGGGGCGGGGACGGTGGGGGCGGCGACGAGGGGCGGGGGCACGCACGGCCGGGGTCGGCGACGAGGGGCGGTGGCGGCGGCGTCGACGTCGATCGGGGCGAGGCACGACGGAGGAAGGAAACAGAGGGAAACTGAAATTTTTGCAAGTGTTGTATATATAGGATGGACCTTTAGTACCGGTTGGAGCCACCAACCGGTACTAAAGGTCTGTTTTGGCTAGCCCAAGCGGCGGGAAGCGACCCCCTTTAGTACCGGTTGGTGGCTCCAACCAGTACTAAAGGCCCCCCCCCTTTAGTACCGGTTGGTGCCACGAACCTGTACTTAAGGGGGGTCCGCTGCCAGGCGAGGGGCACAAAAGTTTAGTCCCACCTCGCTAGCCGAGGGGCACTCGCACCTGCTTATAAGCCCCGCCATCGCTGTTGTCTCGAGCTCCTCTCTTAAGCAGGCCTTCTGGGTCTACCTGTTCTGCGATGCCCTGTTGGGCCTACTGGGCTAGCGGGCCTGCATCCTGGCCCAACTTGAATTTGGGTTTCTAGTCGTATGCAGGCCGCTGTGGCCCAGTAGGTGGGCTTTTTTTCTTATTTTTTTTGCTTTATTTATTTTTGTGAATAACTTAACTTTGAAAATAGATTTTTCAGTGATTCTTTTTTCTTATGTTTAATATTAGTGTGTTTTATCATTATATTAAATTTGGTAATGCTTAGATTATTTAAAAAATGAAATGCCTTTGTAACAGATGAGTTTTCGTCCGAAACCCTGATACTTCGAAACAGATTGTCCATTTTGTACACGAAGTGCATCCAGTTTTTGCGGTAACCCTCTCTACTTTTTTGCATATGCTATGTGGGTGAAATTATGATACCATGCCAACTTTGTAGAACTGTGTAGTGTGCTTCAGTGAGAGAATGTCCGTCCATACATATTATTTGTTCCCCTCCTAGCGTGCCTTTTCCATCCAGTCTGCCCTTATGCCGCGATTCAGGAACACCAATCGGCTTAAGGTCAGGAATAAAGTCAATACAAAACTCAATGACCTCCTCATTTTGACGGCCCTTGGAGATGCTTCCTTCTGGCCTAGCACGGTTATGAACATATTTCTTTAAGACTCCCATGAACCTCTCAAAGGGGAACATATTGTGTAGAAATACAGGACCCAAAACGTTAATCTCTTCGCATAGGTGAACTAGGACGTGCGTCATGATGTTGAAGAAGGATGGTGGGAACACCAACTCGAAACTGACAAGACATTGCACCAAATCATTCTGTAACCTTGGTATAATTTCTGGATCGATTACCTTCTGAGAGATTGCATTGAGAAATGCACATAGCTTCACAATGGCTAATCGAACGTTTTCTGGTAGAAGCCCCCTCAATGCAACCAGAAGCAGTTGCGTCATAATCATGTGGCAGTCATGAGACTTTAGGTTCTGGAACTTTTTCTCTGCCATGTTTATTATTCCCTTTATATTCGACGAGAAGCCAGACGGTACCTTAATACTGAGCAGGCATTCAAAGAAGATTTCCTTCTCTTCTTTGGTAAGAGCGTAGCTTGCATGACCCTGATGTATGCCGTCTTTTTCGTGCATACGTTGCTGGTCCTCCCGTGCCTCAGGTGTATATTTTGTCTTCCCATACACGCCCAAGAAGCCAAGCAGGGTCACACAAAGATTCTTCGTCACGTGCATCACATCGATTGCGGAGCGGACCTCGAGGTCTTTCCAATAGGGCAGGTCCCAAAATATAGATTTCTTCTTCCACATGGGTGCGCGTCCATCAGTGTCATTCGGAACAGGTTGTCCACCAGGACCCTTTCCAAAGACCACCTTCAAATCCTTGACCATATCATGTACATCAGCACCAGTACGGTGGCGAGGCTTCGTCCGGTGATCCGCCTCACCTTTGAAATGCTTGCCTTTCTTTCTTACGGGATGCCTGCTCGGAAGAAATCGACGATGTCCCAGGTACACATTCTTATTAGCCAAATATATGCTGTCGGTATCGTCCAAACAGTGCGTGCATGCACGGTATCCCTTGTTTGTCTGTCCTGAAAGGTTACTGAGAGCAGGCCAATCATTGATGGTCACGAACAGCAACGCCTTTAGGTCAAATTCTTCCCCCATGTGCTCATCCCACGCACGTACACCTGTTCCATTCCATAGTTGTAAGAGTTCTTCAACTAATGGCCTTAGGTACACATCAATGTCATTGTCGGGTTGCTTAGGGCCTTGGATGAGCACTGGCATCATAATAAACTTCCGCTTCATGCACAACCAAGGAGGAAGGTTATACAAACATAGAGTCACAGGCCAGGTGCTATGGTTGCTGCTCTGCTCCCCAAAAGGATTAATGTCATCTGTGCTTAGACCAAACCATACGCTCCTTGGGTCATCTGCAAACTCCTTCCCGTACTTTCTTACGATTTTTCTCCACTGCGACCCGTCAGCGGGTACTCTCAACTTTCCGTCTTTCTTACGGTCTTCTTTGTGCCATCGCATCGCCTTGGCATGCTCTTTGTTTTGGAACAAACATTTCAACCATGGTATTATAGGAGCATACCACATCACCTTGGCAGGAATCTTCTTCCTGGGGCGCTCGCCCTCGACATCACCAGGGTCATCGCGGCTGATCTTATAGCGCAATGCACCACATACCGAGCAAGCGTTCAAATCCTCGTACTCACCGCGGTAGAGGATGCAATCATTAGGGCATGCATGTATCTTCTGCACCTCTAACCCTATAGGGCAGACAGCCTTCTTTGCTTCGTACATACTCTCGGGCAATTCGTTGTCCTTTGGAAGCATATCCTTTATCATTACCAGCAACTTTCCAAATCCCTTGACAGATACACCATTCTCTGCCTTCGATTGCAGCAATTCCAATGTGGTGCCCAGCTTTTTTTTGTCACCTACGCAATTCGGGTACAACAATTTTTTGTGATCCTCTAACATGCGCTGCAACTTCTTCTTCTCCAAATCACTTGCGCAGTTTCTCTTTGCATCGGCAATGGCCCGACCTAGATCATCAACGGGCTCATCTGATGCCTCTTCTTCAGCTTCTTCCCGCATTGACGGCTCAGCTTCTTCCCGCATTACCGGCTCAGCTTCTTCCCCCATTGTTGTATCATCGTATTCAGGGAACCCATGGCCAGGATAGCTGTCGTCGTCCTCTTCTTCTTCATTGTCTTCCATCATAACCCCTCTTTCTCCGTGCTTGGTCCAAACATTATAGTGGGGCATGAAACCGGACTTAAACAGGTGGAAGTGAATAGTTCTTGACTTAGAGTAATTTTGACCATTCTTACAGACAGCACATGGACAAGGCATAAAACCATCCGCCCGCTTGTTTGCCTCAGCCGCAAGCAGAAAAGTTTGCACGCCATTAATGAACTCGGGAGAGCATCGGTCATCGTACATCCATTGCCGGCTCATCTTCATTACACAACACCGAATAGACCAAATTAATACAAGTTCATACATAAAGTTCATACAACACTTAAATGCAACAAACAAATAACTCTCTAGCTAAAGCATTTAAATGCAACAACAAATGTGATCAAGATCGCAACTAAGGTAACAATGGATCCAACAGCATAATGATACCAAGCCTCACTATCGATGGCATATTTTCTAATCTTTCTAATCTTCAAGCGCATTTTCTCCATCTTGATCTTGTGATCATCGACGACATCGGCAACATGCAACTCCAATTGCATCTTCTCCCCCTCAATTCTTTTCAATTTTTCTTTCAAATTCTCGTTTTCTCTTTCAACTAAATTTAACCTCTCGACAATAGGGTCGGTTGGAATTTCCGGTTCACATACCTCCTAGAAAAAATTACTATGTCAACTTGACGGGCATAATTTGTCATAAACACGAAATGCAACTAGTTTTAAAAGAGAATATATATACCACATCCGAATCATAACAAGGACGAGGGCCGACGGGGACGGATATCAAAACCATGGCACTATATGTATAACAAAGAACGTACGGGTAAGATAATTATACGAGTAACTAGCTATATATCCAAATCACACAAACATCAATTTTTATATAAAATTTCATGAACAAAGAGGCTCACCACAAGGTGGTGCCGGCGACGGGACGGTGCGGGCGATCGACGGTGGTTACGACGGAGATTTAGAAGGCACTAAGTAAACCACACCTACATATGCAAACTAAGTGTTATTTTTGACCTCAAATTGCATATAAATCAAATACTAGCACATATATATATTTCCTCCCAAATTACTAAACTCACAAATTAATCACTATATAAAGCATTGCAAGAGCTAATCTAGCAATGAGAGATGAAAGGACAAAGTTGCTAACCTTTGTGATCATTTGAATGGATGGGGACCTTCAAATCTTGACAAATTTTGGGCAAAATGTGTGATGAGCTCGAGAGGAAGAGGGGAAGAACAGAGAGGAGAGGGGAAAGGGGAAGAACAGAGCGAGCTCGGGTGGACGAAGGGTTTATGTAGGACGACCTTTAGTACCGGTTCGTGCCACGAACCGGTACTAAAGGTGCTGGAGGGGCCCAGACTAACAACATCCTGCCACCACTCTCATTAGTACCGGTTCGTGCCACGAACCGGTGCTAAAGGTTCGTCACGAACCGGTACTAATGAGAGCGGCCCGGCTAGCCGTTGGAACCAGCACTAATGTACACATTAGTGCCGGCTCTAATACAAACCGGCACTAATGTGCTTCACGTTTGACCCTTTTTCTACTAGTGCAAGGACATTGGTACACAAGAATGAGAATTGATGTTCATTGTGATTGTTTTCTATTAAAAATAAGAGAACACGTAAGGTGCATTTGGGGAAAATATAGGTTATATGACTACATGTGCAAGCATATGGAACGCGATGCATTATTGGATTAAGAGCAGATAGACTAACTTAGTAATAACCGAGTGCAAGGTTGTAGTGCACTACATTTTTGGTGGGCTGGCTGGAAATAATCGGCTGTGTATAGTTTAAGTAGGCCCATGCATCTCAACGATAAGTTCAACTCCAAGATATTGGAGTATTGTCTACAAATTACTACTCTGAACTGCCTTGTCAAAAATTATGAAAATATTTGTATCAATAAAATTCACAATTTAATTATTTTGTTAATTATTGGCATATATCTACTCACAAATTACTATATTTAACTGGCACTAAATTGGTAGGATGAATATCTAATCTTTAATTGCAAGTTCGGGATTACAGTAATGAATACTGATATCAAATCAACTATAAGAAGACTCTTAATATCATTGTTACTCCTCACAATTCATAATTAGAACAAACAGTAAAGAGTGTCAATGATACATTTTGTCACTACCACTCCTGAACTAAGATGGGGTCTACTCTAGCGTGGCTCTTAACAATGATACCATTAGCGAGATGAGCTAAGGGGGCGCCCCCCTCCCCCCCCCCCCCACCCAAAAAATTTTTTCCACGTGACTGAGACCAAGCAACACAATTTTACAGTTGGTATAGGTCCAACCCAATGTATATTTTGCTATGTTCAATGGATAAAGACGACAAAATGGTTGTGATCTCTTAGTTCCTTTCTCGTTGTTTCGTTTTGTTTCACCGTGAACAGGTTTTTGTGCCAAGGCAATTTGGTGATGTTGGCATGTGGCTGGGAAATGACACTCACATCTCAATTTCCAAATTCATCTGCATCTGATCGACGCACACGATATGGCTAGAATTTTCTCGGCCAGTGTGTCCTCGTTTCCCGTGCTTGTTAGTTTGTTGATTACATAAGAAAATGAATAATTTATATCTTGCCTTTCGTTTTTACCGACCACCCTTGTTGTTTTGCATTATGTAACAATATAATCAGTACTAGTTAAAACATCAAGCTACTTGCATCGTTTATTGTAAATTTTGGTTGTCATTATTGATTTGATTTATCCTCTGCTGCATTTGTGTGGTCATGAGTGTGAAAACAATTCATTCAATTTACATATTTTTTTCCTTGATACCAAAATCCTATCTCCGGGTACCACTTAACGTGCTCCTTGTTCACCTTATCGATAGATTATTATATGCTCATGATTGTCGTTTCTTCTTTATGAAGATAGTCTTGCAGATGCACCAGACACACCACATTGTAGTCCATACTTGTTAGGAAGGATAGTTGGTGCTGAAAAATAAATAATAGCAATGTAGTAATATATCATATGAAAGCAAGGTTTTTGATGGAAAATTAATGTAGAATATAAATTTTATATTGCACCTCAGTTTATGTGCAATTATCAAGCAATCAATATATTGTGTGTGGTGTTAGAGATAACCTAGACAAAGATAATTGTGTTTTTTTTGTGGGTGGGGGGGGGGGGGGGGAGTTTAAAAAATAAAACATGAATTTATAGGACGACAAATGACTATGTTTTTTCTAGCAAAGCGCCTCCAAAAAATGCTCTCATGTTTTTTCAAAGCTGACGATGGGGGCGTTTCCTAAGATGTATATTGACGAATACAATATATATTATAAACTAGATGGTGCCTCCCGTGTTGCGGCAAGAATTCAGTGCTATATACTCTGATGGTATTTGATTATTTGGAACAACAATCTTTGGATAAATATATAAGAACTAAGACTAAATATACATATGATTTATTATATTTAATTACTATGGTTGGCCTTTTTCAAGCATGTTTGCATGTTGAGTTGGGTATTTTTCATGCATATTTGCATGTTGAAGTGGATCTTTTCTATGCATGTGTTGCAACATGATGTGGCATGTGTGCGTGTTGAGAAGCATAGGTTAACGAGGGCTAGTTAGTTAAATATAGAAGATACATTTTTGCATTTTCAGGTGGGTCTTTTCATTCATGTCTGCATGATGAGGTGACATGTGTGTAAGTTGAGAGAAATAGGTTATTGAGTGCTAGCTATTTTGGATATAAAAATGCATGTCTTATATTTTGAGACAAGTCTTTCTTATGCATGTTTACAAGATGATGTGACATGTCTGCATGTTGAGCGAAGTAGATTAATGTGAGCTAGCTATTTAGATATTGAAGATGAGAGAGAGCGCTCCAGCTGCCACAGGCGGCTTGGCTTTTTTTTCAGCGAGGCCAATACTAGCTCTTCAAGAAATAATTTACACTCAGGCGGTGTTCTCTATCTTCTTTATTGTCCTTCCTCTGTACCATAGAAAATCTTCCTTGACATATGATAAATAGTGATATATATTTGACGTGTTTGCATATGCCCTAACCATTCCTCCAATATCTGGGACTGCTTATGAATATCTGATACTTTTATCGAAAGGCTCGTGATTGTGAAGAAGTTCCAAAATGCGGGGGCACTGCTATTACACTAAGCTAGTTAAGTAACATCCTTGGATCATTCTTCTTTCCTTTTTTCTTTTGCATCGTTAAGAGTCCACAGACGCCGCATGGATGAAGTGCGCGAGCTCCAGTTGCATTGCAGCCTCCAATAACGCCATGCAAGATAGCGGTGGACTCCACTGCCCCCATGGACGCACTCTGCTGCGCACGCCACGTACTACCGCACTACTGCTGCTCGGCGACGGCCATGACAGAGGTCGTATCTGGCCGCCAGTACGTCTGGAGGCCATCCTCGGGACGCTTCAGCCTCACTCACACCTTCTTGGCTTCTTCTACTCCCACTTCCAAAGTTCCCGGTGGGTGTGGGTGGGTGGGCATGAACTTTCGTGAACATTGAACAGTGGACTAAAACTTATTCTTAAGAAAAAAATGTATTTTTGTTTATAGCACATTTGTTCCGGAGTTTTATAACGCGAAAGAAGAATGAGGTAATCAGTGTTCTTTCAGTGTACTATTCCGTATCTTCTTCTCCTCGTGACCAAATATGGAGTCGGGACAGGCGCGACCGCAACCCGAAAAGCATCCAGAACCATCAAGCTATCATGGACGCGCGGCCGGCTAGCTGACAACGAGTTTGACATCAGCTTTGTTGTTCGGTGGGCGTCCTCATTGGTGACGACAATCCTGTAGACCCGTCAAACCATCATGCATACTTCTTGGCCCAGCGTGCCCTGGTTACATGCAAGCATGTTTCTTGCCCTGGTTGCATGCATACTTCTTGCCTCAACGTGCCCTGGCGGGACACGGTGAGCACGCGGTGGACGATCCGGCATCCGGGAGAGGTTAATTAGGGTAGTAAGAAACGGTTAATTTGCTAGAGTCTTCTTGGTTGACATGAAATTGAAGGAAATATGCCCTAGAGCCAATAATAAAGTTATTATTTATTTTCTTATATCATGATAAATGTTTATTATTCATGCTAGAATTATATTAACCGGAAACATAATACATGTGTGAATACATAGACAAACAGAGTGTCACCAGTATGCCTCTACTTGACTAGCTCGTTAATCGAAGATGGTTATGTTTCCTGACCATGAACAAAAAAGTTGTTATTTGATTAACGAGATCACATCATTAGGAGAATGATGTGATTGATATGACCCATTCCATTAGTTTAGCACCCGATCATTTAGTATGTTGCTATTGCTTTCATCATGACTTATACATGTTCCTATGACTATGAGATTATGCAACTCCCGTTTGTCGGAGGAACACTTTGTGGCTACCAAACGTCACAACGTAACTGGGTGATTATAAAGGAGCTCTACAGGTGTCTCCGAAGGTACATGTTGGGTTGGCGTATTTCGAGATTAGGATTTGTCACTCCGATTGTCGGAGAGGTATCTCTGGGCCCTCCCGGTAATGCACATCACATAAGCCTTGCAAGCATTGCAACTAATGAGTTAGTTGTGAGATGATGTATTACGGAACGAGTAAAGAGACTTGGCAATAACGAGATTGAACTAGGTATTAAGATACCGACGATCGAATCTCGGGCAAGTAACATACCGATGGCAAAGGGAACACCGTATGTTGTTATGCGGTCTGACCGATAAATATCTTCGTAGAATATGTAGGAGCCAATATGAGCATCCAGGTTCCGCTATTGGTTATTGACCGGAGACGTGTCTCAGTCATGTCTACATTGTTCTCGAACCCGTAGGGTCCGCACGCTTAAGGTTTCGATGACAGTTATCTTATGAGTTTATGAGTTTGGATGTACCGAAGGAGTTCGCAGTCCCGGATGAGATCGGGGACATGACGAGGAGTCTCGAAATGGTTGAGACGTAAAGATCGATATATTGGACGACTATATTCGGACATCAGAAAGATTCTGAGTGGTTCAGGTATTTTTCAGAGTACCGGGGAGTTACGGGAATACGGGGGAAGAAGTATATGGGCCTTATTGGGCTTTAGGGGAGAGGAAGAGGCAGGCCGTGCACCCACCCATTAACTAGTCCGAATTGGACTAGGGGGAGGGGCGGCGCCCCCTCCTTCAATATTGTAGCGGTGCTTAGGCGAAGCCCTGCATCGGTAGAACATCATCATCGTCATCACGCCGTCGTGCTGACGAAACTCATCCCCGAAGCTTTGCTGGATCGAAGCCCGGGGAGCGTCATCGAGCTGAACGTGTGCTAGAACTCGGAGGTGCCGTAGTTTCGGTGCTTGATCGGTCGGGCCGTGAAGACGTACGACTACATCAACTGCGTTGTCATAACGCTTCCGCTATCGGTCTACGAGGGTACGTAGACAACACTCTCCCCTCTCGTTGCTATGTATCACCATGATCTTGCGTGTGTGTAGGATTTTTTTTTGAAATTACTACGTTCCCAACAGTGGCATCCGAGTCTAGGTTTTATGTGTTGATGTTATATGCACGAGTAGAACACAAGTAAGTTGTGGGCGATATAAGTCATACTGCTTACCAGCATGTCATACTTTGGTTCGGCGGTATTGTTGGATGAAGCGGTCCAGACCGACATTACGCGTACGCTTACGCGAGACTGGTTCTACCGACGTGCTTTGCACACAGGTGGCTGGCGGGTGTCAGTTTCTCCAACTTTTGTTGAACCGAGTGTGGCTACGCCCGGTCCTTGCGAAGGTTAAAACAACACCAACTTGACAAACTATCGTTGTGGTTTTGATGCGTAGGTAAGATTGGTTCTTGCTTAAGCCCGTAGCAGCCACGTAAAACTTGCAACAAACAAAGTAGAGGACGTCTAACTTGTTTTTGCAGGGCATGTTGTGATGTGATATGGTCAAGGCATGATGCTAAATTTTATTGTATGAGATGATCATGTTCTGTAACTGAGTTATCGGCAACTGGCAGGAGCCATATGGTTGTCGCTTTATTGTATGCAATGCAATCGCCCTGTAATGCTTTACTTTATCACTAGACGGTAGCGATAGTCGTAGAAGCATAAGTTTGGCGAGACAACAACGATGCTACGATGGAGATCAAGGTGTCGCACCGGTGACGATGGTGATCATGATGATGATTCGGAGATGGAGATCACAAGCACAAGATGATGATGGCCATATCATATCACTTATATTGATTGCATGTGATGTTTATCTTTTATGCATCTTATCTTGCTTTGATTGACGGTAGCATTATAAGATGATCTCTCACTAAATTTCAAGATAAAGGTGTTCTCCCTGAGTATGCACCGTTGCGAAAGTTCGTCGTGCCCAGACACCACGTGATGATCGGGTGTGATAAGCTCTACGTCCATCTACAGCGGGTGCAAGCCAATTTTGCACACGCAGAATACTCAGGTTAAACTTGACGAGCCTGGCATATGCAGATATTGCCTCGGAACACTGAGACCGAAAGGTCGAGCGTGAATCATATAGTAGATATGATCAACATAGTGATGTTCACCATTGAAACTACTCCATCTCACGTGATGATCGGACATGGTTTAGTTGATATGGATCACGTGATCACTTAGAGAATTAGAGGGATGTCTATCTAAGTGGGAGTTCTTAAGTAATATGATTAAATTGAACTTAAATTTATCATGAACTTAGTCCTGGTAGTATTAGCATATCTATGGTGTAGATCAATAGCTCGCGTTGTTGCTTCCCTGTGTTTATTTTGATATCTTCCTAGAGAAAATTGTGTTGAAAGATGTTAGTAGCAATGATGCGGATTGGATCCGTGATCTGAGGTTTATCCTCATTGCTGCACAGAAGAATTATGTTCTTGATGCACCGCTAGGTGACGGACCTATTGCAGGAGCAGATGCAGACGTTATGAACGTTTGGCTAGCTCAATATGATGACTACTTGATAGTTTAGTGCACCATGCTTAACGGCTTAGAATCGGGTCTTCAAAGACGTTTTGAACGTCATGGACCATATGAGATGTTCCAGGAGTTGAAGTTAATATTTCAAGCAAATACCCGAGTTGAGAGATATGAAGTCTCCAACAAGTTCTATAGCTAAAAGATGGAGGAGAATCGCTCAACTAGTGAGCATGTGCTCAGATTGTCTGGGTACTACAATCACTTGAATCAAAGTGGGAGTTAATCTTCCAGCTAAGATAGTGATTGACAGAATTCTCTAGTCACCATCACCAAGTTAGTAGAACTTCGTGATGAACTATAATATGCAAGGGATAACAGAAACAATTCCCAAGCTCTTCGTGATGCTGAAATCGACGAAGGTAGAAATCAAGAAAAACATCAAGTTTTGATGGTTGACGAGACCACTAGTTTCAAGAAAAGGGCAAAGGGAAAGAAGGGGAACTTCAAGAAGAACAGCAAGCAAGTTGCTGCTCAAGTGAAAAAGCCCAAGTCTGGACCTAAGCCTGAGACTAAGTGCTTCTACTGCAAAGGGACTGGTCACTGGAAGCAGAACTGCCCCAAGTATTTGGCGGATAAGAAAGGATGGCAAAGTAAACAAAGGTATATTTGATATACATGTTATTGATGTATACTTTACTAGTGTTCATAGCAACACCTCAGTATTTGGTACTAGTTCAGTTGCTAAGATTGGTAACTTGAATCGGGAGTTGCAGAATGAATAGAGACTAGTTAAGGGTGAGTTGACGATGTGTGTTGGAAGTAGTTCCAAGATTGATATGATCATCATCGCACAATCCCTATACTTTCGGGATTAGTGTTGAAACTAAATAAGTGTTATTTGGTGTTTGCGTTGAGCATAAATATGATTTGATCATGTTTATTGCAATACGGTTATTCATTTAAGTTAGAGAACAATTGTTGTTCTGTTTACATGAATAAAACCGTCTATGGTCATACACACCAACGAAAATGGTTTGTTGGATATCGAACGTAGTGATACACATAATATTGAAGCCAAATAGATGCAAAGTTAATAATGATAGTGCAACTTATTTGTGGCACTGCCGTTTAGGTCATATTGGTGTAAAGCGTATGAAGAAACTCCATGCTGATGGGATTTTGGAATCACTTGATTATGAATCACTTGATGCTTGCGAACCATGCCTTATGGGCAAGATGACTAAGACTCCGTTCTCCAGAACAATGGAGCGAGCAACTAACTTATTGAAAATAATACATACTGATGTATGCGATCCGATGAGTGTTAAGGCTCGCGGCGAGTATCATTATTTTCTGACCTTCACAGATGATTTGAGCAGATATGGGTATATCTACTTGATGAAACATAAGTCTGAAACATTTGAAAAGTTCAAAGAATTTCAGAGTGAAGTGGAAAATCATCGTGACAAGAAAATAAAGTTTCTACGATCTGATCATGGAGACAAATATTTGAGTTACGAGTTTGGTCTTCAATGAAAACAATGTGGAATAGTTTCACAAATTCATGCCACCTGGAACACCACAGCATAATGGTATGTCCGAACGTCATAACCGTACTTTATTGGATATAGTACAATCTATGATGTTTCTTACCGATTTACCACTATCGTTTTGGGGTCATGCATTAGAGACAGCTGCATTCACGTTAAAAAGGGGCACCATCTAAGTCCGTTGAGACGACACAATATGAACTATGGTTTGGCTAGAAACCAAAGTTGTCGTTTCTTAAAGTTTGGTGTTACGACGCTTATAAGAAAAAGTTTCATCATGATAAGCTCGAACCCAAATCGGTGAAATGTGTCTTCATAGGATACCCAAAGGAGACAGTTGGGTACACCTTCTATCACAGATCTGAAGGCAAGACATTCGTTGCTAAGAATGGATACTTTCTAGAGAAGGAGTTTCTCTCGAAAGAAGTGAGTGGGAGGAAAGTAGAACTTGATAAGGTAATTTTACCTTCTCCCTTATTGGAAAGTAATTCATCACAGAAATCTGTTCCTGTGACTACTACACCAATTAGTGAGGAAGCTAATGATGATGATCATGTAACTTCAGATCAAGTTACTACCGAATCTCGTAGGTAAACCAGAGTGAGATCCGCACCAGAGTGGTACGGTAATCCTGTTCTGGAAGTCATGCTACTAGATCATGGCGAGCCTATGAACTATGAAGAAGCGATGGTGAGCCCAGATTCCGCAAAATGGCTTGAAGCCATGAAATCTGAGATGGGATCCATGTATGAGAACAAAGTATGGACTTTGGTTGACTTACCCAATGATCGGCAAGCAATTAAGAATAAATGGATCTTCAAGAAGAAGACTAACGCTGACGGTAATGTTACTATCTACAAAGCTAGAATTGTCGCAAAAGGTTTTCGACAAAGTTCAAGGTGTTGACTACGATCAGAGTTTCTCACTCGTATCTATGCTTAAGTCTGTCCGAATCATGTTAGCAATTGCCGCATTTTATGAAATCCGGCAAATGGATAAACAAAGCTGCATTCCTTAATGGATTTCTTAAAGAAGAGTTGTATATGATTCAACCAGAAGGTTTTGTCAATCCTAAAAGTGTTAACAAAATATGCAAGCTCCAACGATCCATCTGTGGACTGGTGCAAGCATCTCGGAGTTGGAATATGCGCTTTGATGAGATGATCAAAGTATATAGTTTTATACAGACTTGTGGTGAAGCCTGTATTTACAAGAAAGTGAGTGGGAGCACTACAACATTTCTGACAAGTATATGTGAATGACATATTGTTGATCGGAAATAATGTAGAATTATTCTGCAAAACATAAAGGAGTGTTTGAAAGAAGTTTTTCAGAGAAAGACCTCGGCGAAGCTGCTTACATATTAAAGCATCAAGATCTATAGAGATAGATCAAGACGCTTGAAAAGTTTTTTCAATGAGTACATACCTTGACAATATTTTGAAGTAGTTCAAAATGGAACAGTCAAAGAAAAGAGTTCTTGGCTGTGTTACAAGGTGTGAAATTGAGTAAGACTCAAAGCCCGACCACGGCAGAAGATAGAAAGAGAATGAAAGTCATTCCCTATGCCTCAGCCATAGGTTCTATAAAGTATGCCATGCTGTGTACCAGATCTATTGTATACCCTACACTGTGTTAAGCAAGGGAGTACAATAGTGATTTTAGAGTAGATCACTGGACAGCGGTCAAAATTATCCTTAGTGGAATAAGGAAATATTTCTCGATTATGGAGGTGACAAAAGGCTCCTCATAAAAAGTTACGTCGATGCAAGTTTTGACACAGATCTGAATGACTCTAAGTCTCGATCTAGATACATATTATAAGTGGGAGCAATTAGGTAGAGTAGCTCTGTGCAGAGCATTGTAGACATAGAATTCGCAAAATACTTACGGATCTGTATGTGACAGACCCATTGACTAAAATTATCTCAGAAGCAAAACATGATCACACCTTAGTACTCTTCGGGTGTTAATCACATAAGCAATGTGAACTAGATTACTGACTCTAGTAAACCCTTTGGGTGTAGGTCACATGACGATGTGAACTATGGGTGTTAATCACATGGTGATGTGAACTATTAGTGTTGAATCACATGGCGATGTGAACTAGATTATTGACTCTAGTGCAAGTGGGAGACTGAAGGAAATATGCCCTAGAGGCAATAATAAAGTTATTATTTATTTCCTTACATCATGATAAATGTTTATTATTCATGCTAGAATTGTATTAACCGGAAACATAATACATGTGTGAATACATAGACAAACAGAGTGTCACTAATATGCCTCTACTTCACTAGCTCGTTAATCGAAGATGGTTATGTTTCCTGACCATGAACACAAGAGTTGTTATTTGATTAACGGGATCACATCATTAGGAGAATGATGTGATTGACATGACCCATTCCATTAGCTTAGCACCCAATCGTTTAGTATGTTGCTATTGCTTTCTTCATGACTTATACATGTTCCTATGACTATGAGATTATGCAGCTCCCGTTTGCCGTAGGAACACTTTGTGTGCTACCAAACGTCACAACGTAACTAGGTGATTATAAAGGGGCTCTACAGGTGGTATTACGGAACGAGTAAAGAGACTTGGCGGTAACGAGATTGAACTAGGTATTAAGATACTGACGATCGAATCTCGGGCAAGTAATATACCGATGACAAAGGGAACACCATATGTTGTTATGCGGTCTGACCGATAAAGATCTTCATAGAATATGTAGGAGCCCATATGAGCATCCAGGTTCCGCTATTAGTTATTGACCGGAGACGTGTCTCGGTTATGTCTACATTGTTCTCGATCCCGTAGGGTCCGCACGCTTAAGGTTTCGATGACAGTTATCTTATAAGTTTATGAGTTTTGATGTACCGAAGGAGTTCGGAGTCCCGGATGAGATTGTGGACATGACGAGGAGTCTCGAAATGGTCGAGACGTAAAGATCGATATATTGGACGACTATATTCGGACATCGGAAAGGTTCTGAGTGGTTCGGGTATTTTTCGGAGTACCGGGGAGTTACGGGAATATGGGGGAAGAAGTATATGGGCCTTATTGGGCTTTAGGGGAGAGGAAGAGGCAGGCCGCGCACCCCCCCCCATTAACTAGTCCGAATTGGAATAGGGGGAGGGGCGGCGCCCCCTCCTTCCTTCTCTTCCCTCTTCCCCTTCCTTGTCTCCTACTCCTACTACTTGGAAGGACTCCTAGTTGGACTAGGAAAGGGGGAATCCTACTCCCGGTAGGAGTAGGACTCCCCTAGGGCGCGCCATAGAGAGGGCCGGCCCTCCCCTCCTCCACTCCTTTATATAAGGGGGCAGGGGGCACCCCATAGACACACAAGTTGGTCTTCGTGATCGTTCTCTTAGCCGTGTGCGGTGCCCCCCTCCATCATAATCCTCGATAATATTGTAGCGGTGCTTAGGCGAAGCCCACGGTAGAACATCAAGATCGTCACCACGCCGTCGTGCTGACAGAACTCATCCCTGACACTTTGCTGTATCGGAGTCCGGGGATCGTCATCGAGCTGAACGTGTGCTAGAACTCGGAGGTGTCGTAGTTTCGGTGCTTGATCGGTCGGGCCGTGAAGACGTACGACTATATCAACCGCGTTGTCATAACGCTTCCGCTATCGGTCTACGAGGGTACGTAGACAACACTCTCCCCTCTCGTTGCTATGCATCACCATGATCTTGCGTGTGCGTAGGAATTTTTTTGAAATTACTGCATTCCCAACAGAAACAAGATGGTGATTGAGGGGGTATACCTTCGGCGGGCTTCTGACTTGTTTTTCAAATTTCTTATTTTCTGCAGCACTTACACTCGCTTTTTAGGCAGAGGGATCACAACCGTTTAGGGCTCATGCTGGATGCGCTTCTGGATGCTGCCCGCCAGCTTTCTTCTTCGTAGAGCTGATGAGCCTGTTGCCACTAGGTGGTCTTTTTCCTATTTCATTTTTGCTTTATTTGGGCATACTTGTGTTGTTACCCCAACCTTGTTTGATGGTTTGGTACAATGACTGTGGTTGTATGGATGTTTGCTTTATTTATAAAATGGGGTAGAAGCCTATTTCAAAAGCTATAGTCGCCTCTTAAAGCGCAATCAAAAGTAATTAACCAAGGACATATAAGCACAGGAGTAGAACTGAATATCCATCTTAATCAAGTCGAGTGTTATATATACATAAATCCATCTTTTGATAAGACAATCCACCATTGTAAACACACATCACGCTGAAATTTGGTGTTGATGCCGTCCATTAGGCACCTAAGGTACTATATTCATTCTAAAATAATTGAAGTTTTGGGTTTTTCCTATGTCAAATTTGTTCAAGTTTGACCAAATCTATAGAAAAATATATTAACATCTAGAACACCAAATTAGTTTCATGGGATTCTTTATGAAATGTATTTTCGTATGTGTATTTGGTGTTGTAGATCTTAGCACATTTTCTGTAGAACTTGATTATTTTGCAAACAGAGGGAGTAGGTATCAACTTTTTAGAATATGTAGGAATCACTGCAATTATATATTTTAGCACAATTCATGTGCATCCAGGCTCACAACCAGGTTATCGTATAGTCACCACACTATCGTGTTCGTCATGTGGATACTCGTATATAGCAATTAGTATTCTTGTGCATCCCCAAATGTGTACATATTGACAATACCATTAATGAGCTTTATCTAGGCTACCAAACATGTCCTTTACTCATTCAACATGAACAATAAAATTTCCTAGATTAATGGCCCACCGACGTTCATTTGAATGTAGGCAGTGCTTTCAATTCCAACTATATATGCTACCACTCATTGCGTGAGCAGACAACAAACTCCATCATATAATTTATCCATATTTAGACATCGATAACGTGGCAGTTCACTTTTAGTATTTTTGTGCAGCAAATAGTGTAGATGGTAATTAAAGTAAACATAGGAGAAAATGATTGGAAAACCAAGACGATATATGTCGAGAACGCGTAGGCATATAAGACATATAAGGAATGAAAGTACCACATATTGGGTATCATCATTTGCAATTCAGTAGTGAGTTACGTGAGCATCTTGTCCGCTCTTTGTTCCAAACTATTGCATTTTTGGAATTACATGTAGTCGATGTTCGTGCATGCCGGGCCGTTCATGTCCGCGTATCTCAGTCGTTGATTCGAGGGCGCTGTTGTGAGTTTTGTATCACGGTCAATTGTGTCATGCTTGGCTCGTGAGCTCAATAATGTTGGACATCTGCCTTGTTTCTAAAAAATGCTTTAATCATGAAGATCATATTATGTTCGTTCAACGTGACATGCATTCAAGACTTGTTGGACTACTATATCATTTTCTTCCACTCCATGGTGTACAACTCCGACCGGTCATGTGAGGCATTATGTAGAAAATTTGTTACCGACTTCAAGTGGAGTGTCTACCTTTATCGTGATCACAGTGACTATGATCATGTGCTTCAACCACAGCGAATGGTATGTACATCAGGAACTTTTATCTTTCTAATAAAAATTAATTGTGTGTATGGTCTATTTAATGTGAATATCGTTGTTGGTTCGTAACATAAGTGATATCTAATGCAAAATTGTCTACATACTGACCATATCATATATACCTATATAGGTTATCCCCATTAACTATAATTCTCTCAACATGAAACTATGTCAACTCATCATGCCATCATCTATGGTAGGAATAGACTCATGTTAACGGGCATCATGCATGTTACTCATATTTAATAAATATTCAACAACTATACAACAATGAGATACAATAAGTTATATGTACTTTACTTCTAATTCTCATATTGTTAGTCCAAATACTAATGTTCCATACTACAAAATCTCACTAAATAATTGCCCCCAATTCCCGCTGCAATGCACGGGGTGTCATCTCTAGTTGATATAGAGAGTGAAACTTATTCTTAATATATGAAAGCTAAACGGCCCATCTAACGTGCTATTTTTTTAAAATAATTTGGTTATATATGAAGAGCAATTATTCCATCATCTCATAGTCTTCGCTCTATTCCTTGATGAAATATCACATGCAAAGAAAATACATGAACCTAATCATCTAAGATCAAGAAATGATGTACCTTGGAAGTGCATATGTGACCTCGGCAACTAATACACAACTAGTCTTGCTTTTAAAAAGATACAACCACCATGATGAAGATCTAAAGGTAATGCCGATTCACCAAAGAGTAAAATGAATTTATATATCATATGGTACCTCAACTTGGATTTTGGGTCCAATTTGGTAACTGTATTTCGAGAAGCTCGAATTGCGTTTATTAGGTTTGGCCAACTATCTATTATATGGTGGCCTATTCCCTTATTCTCACTTTTTGTTGATGTGGCATATGAAGAGTAACAATGTAGATTCGACTAGGCGTTGTGGCTGCCATAGCCGGAATTGAAAATTTGAGGGCAAAAGTGCAAAGGTCCACTAAATCCTGAGGGTAGAACAGGTAACTACATGATGGCATATGGAGATAAGTAAGTACCGAAACAACAAGCGTGCCAAAAGAGATGGGGTTTTTAATTTAATCGATATTGCCAGCGCTTACATAGAGGGTGCACATAATGTTGGGCTATTGGGTGAGTACATGCTAAATGAAGTCTAAACTAAAAGGTGGCAAAAAGGGAAGTTTTTTTATTTCAACTCCTATTGCCAGCACTTACACACAGGGTGCACATAATTTTAGGCTAGCGAGTGAGTACATGCTAAACCTATACCCATGAGAATTTCAAGCGGCATGGAGACATCACTGTGAGTAGATTACGTTAGGTAACTCAATCAGTTTCGTAAGAGAGAAAAAAGATGAAAGGGTAAATAACATTTCTAATACTTAGAAATAATATAATGTTTTCTAATTCGATCTCAAGTGTTCGCTCGTCCTTCGCCTAACCCTATCTATTTTTTCCCTCTCGCTCTCTGTTTTGATTTTTTTTCCTCTCACCTCTATATTTTTTCACCGGTTTCCCTTGAAAACGGGCTCAACCACCCTATCTCTTTTTTTTCAACACAGTACAGTCGTAGGCGCTCATATAAATGTGCATACACTCACCTCTATGAACACACACGCACACCCTACACCTATGAGCACCACCGAGAGATTGAGCCAGCATATCATCTTGAGATTTTACGAAGTCACCGTAGGCGCCTCGTAGTCGACGAGAACG
Organism: Aegilops umbellulata; assembly: GCA_032464435.1. Taxonomy (NCBI): domain Eukaryota; kingdom Viridiplantae; phylum Streptophyta; class Magnoliopsida; order Poales; family Poaceae; genus Aegilops; species Aegilops umbellulata. The sequence continues at coordinate 639,704,207 of CP136060.1, read as the reverse complement.
TCTCCTCCCACTGAAAGCGTATTGCCGAAAATCTTGAAATAATTCCAGGATAAATGCGAGCATCAAGACTTGAACCCTGGTGGGTTGTGGATACCACTATCCGCCTAACCATCCCAACCACAGGTTGGTTCGCACCCTATCACTTATTGAGTACCAAGTAAAATAATGTTTTGTTTTGTAAGCTAATACATCCTTACCAAAGAAAATCGTACTCCCTCTTCCCATTATCTAAGGCATCATAGGTTTTATATAAAATCCCAAAAAACAACCACCATGCATTTATTTTCATGCCAAAACTGTTGCGCCTAAGGTAGTACACAATCACATTAATATGATAAGATAAATCATGCACTAACGTATATACTAGAATATTTATACATCGTTGCAACACGCAGATAATTATTTAATTTAATCAAAATGCTCACAATTGGTGCTCTTTATCCCTCAGAGTTCTAGCAAGATTACGCTGAATCATAACTATGCACATATGCTTACTCAGAAAGGGGCCCTAACATGTGCTTATTTATTGTCGCTTAGGTACACACCCTTCAAAGTTTGCACGAATCTTAAATTACTGAAAAAAGGCTATCACTATATTAGCATGCAGATCAAACGTATTGAATAGATTGATTTGGATAGAAAAGATCATATTATCATGCTTTATTAAAGGTGTACCTTCTAATCTCAACCTTTAATCTGCATCGAAATCCGCAAACTCTGTTCTTGGGGAGGTGTACTGAAGCAAAGTTGTGCTTATTTCTTCGCCGCACTTGATTTTGACAGGTAGCCCTGTAAGTAAGTGGGTTTCGAGGAGATTTTTGAGTAGTGCGAGCAATGGATTCCGGGTGATGTCTATATGCGTACGTGTTGGTCGTTATCCAACTGGGCCAGTAGGCTAATAACACGCTGCTGATGTGTACGTCCAAGCGAGCGAGCTCATCCTCGTCTTAAATGTGGAACACGTCAAGTGTTGAGCCAGTTTGATCATTCTAATTGCCACTCAGGTCCTCTTTTTAGCAGAAAGGTCTTTGTAATTTTTCGACTCCCGAAGAAATTATATCACCCCCGCAAAAAGAAGAGATAAGAAATTATTATATCTATAGTTTGGCTCTACCCTGCAGGGAAGAGTCAGCGTTCCAGTCATAGTGGAGGAGTACTAGTACTTATATCTGCTAGGTACAGTTTGTGCACGTTTTTAAGCATCTATACCCTACTTAAAGTGTTGTTTGTTTGTACTATTTCGATCTGGCGTGATCTGTTGTACTGGAGAGTAATTTGACTCGCTTATTTTGCTAACAATATCTTTCTTTTGCAAGGACGTAATAGCACAGAAGAATAAGACAGGTTGATGGTTGTGCTTGTTTGCTTTTTTGTAGAATGATTAAGAAAGAAAGCGAGCGAGGAGGTACGTTCGAAAATAATATATTAGTATCATGGTTGTGCGCATCTTCATGATGCAGATCCCAGGATATCTCAAAAACACACCATATTATCAGTCCATATACAATGTTGCATGTAGAATACGAAGCTGTTTTGACTTAAGATTAAACTATATACCACGCTAAATGCATCTCCAACAGCTTCCCTTTCTCCAGAAAAATAGCTGTTGTGGGAGAATTTAGCAAAAAGGGGCTCCGGTATATTCCCTATTTCCAGTACATTTCTTTATGATGAAAAACGGCCCATCTTCACCTATAATACAATTGATCGTGGCCGGAGCCAACCACCTGAGCATTCACGCCCCAGTTCACCATTTCCAGAACTCGTCGCCGCGCGGCCACCACCGCCTCCCCTCCCCGCGGGTGCACTGCGCAGGATAGCTGCCCGGGCTGGCATAGCCACCCGCTGCCACGCTGCACCACCATTGTTGCCTCAATTCTTCCTGCAACATCGGGATGGCAATGGGTATCCATTACTAGCATACCCTGCGGGTAAAAACCTGTTAATTAGGGTAAGGGCATGGGACAAAAATTTAACAATGATTACTTAAATGGGAAAACGTCAGACCAATCGAGAAGAGAGGGTACGGGTATGAGATCGTACAACCCATGCCCGCGTACCCATGTACCCATCTAAAATGTTGACAAGTGGGTTTCCTTTAATATCCTAATGTATTAACTTTTCCTCCTAATTGCGCTAGGTAAAAACTCTAATGTGCAGTCAAATTATCTCTATAAATTTTCATGATTTTGTGAACTTAAAGTGTATGACTATGTGTTGTTGTTTATGATTATGTGTTGTTGTTTACCATTCTTATGTGTTGCTCTATAGTCAGGTTTTTTTTTTACTTATGAGAATGTGTTGTTTTTACATTATGTTGTTGTACATTGTTGTTTAAAATGTGTGGCTATCAATAATTTATGATTATACTTTTTCCATCCCAAATCAAGTGTCTCAAAGCTTAGTACAACAGTGTACTAAAGTTAATACAAAGTTGAGACACTTATTTTGGGACGGAGGGAGTATGTTGCTTTTTATAAGTATTTCTGCTCAATTTGACGTGTTGTAAACGTGGGTATTTCTATCTGCGGGTACCCATATACCCTGTCCGGTGACAGGTATGGGAAAAATTTGTACCCTTGACGGGTATAGATATGGGTGATATGTAAGTTCAAGTTGGACGGGTAAGGGTATGGGGTGGCTCCACCCATACATATGCCCTGCAGGTGTCATCCTATGCTGGGCCCTCGCCCCACTGTGCCACCGGTCGCCAGAGCTCCGCTAGTGTTTTCTATGCACACAATGGAAAGTGAAAGAGAGCGACTGGTTGTATTGGGATTTGCTACAGTAGAACATTTGTGAAATCCAATAGATCTATTGTGAGAGCCCCAATCAATCCTTCGTTCACCACTAGGGAAAAGCTTATAGATAGACGCTTACTAGTAGCATGGGTTTATAACCCTCGCTACTGCTACTTACTAGTAGCGCGGGTTTATACCCCCTGCTACTACTAAGTTGCTAGTAGTAGCGCGGGTTTATAACCCTCCTACTACAAAGTGATTTTCACCGTGCCCCCCCGGGACCAGCCATAGTAGTAAACCCGTTCTACTACTAAGTTGATAGTAGTAGCACGGTTTATAAACCCCACGCTACTACTAAGTGCTCTCCACCGTGCACCCCGGGACATGCCATAGTAGTAGCGTGGGGTATAAACCCAGCGCTACTATTATCAACCCACCGACACATGTATAAACATAGCACACGGAGGCCCAATCCCAGACCCACACCCTCTCGATTTCACTTCACCGTCCCACCTGCGATGCCCTTCCTCGCCCACCGCAACTGTCGGCCTCGCACCTCGACATCTCCCTCAAATCCGGTGACCTCCTTCCACCGCAGCCCCTCCCCTGCTCCTCCTTCCTCCTCCTCCGCCGCTGGAAGGAGAGCTCCACCCATGACGATGGCCAGATCTCTGATGGAGGCAACCCATGGCGCCATCTAGGGTTTCGGCTCCAACTCCGGCGACCACCGGTGAGTTGCTGCACCTACTGCTCTCAAGTCTCAATCTCTCTCTTCCTCTTCTAATCCTTGTCTTTTTTGTAGAAGCAGCAAAGGAGAGGTGGGGAGAAGAGTTGGATGGGGAAACACCATCACCATGGACGACTTCATCCCCTCCAGGATCAGCATCGGCCATGGATGAAGAGGACGATGACGCCTAGCAGCAGCAACCATGGCTGGAATTTTTTTTAATTCCTAACTGGTTAGTAGTAGCGAGGGTCCAGGACCACGCTACTACTAGACGTAGTAGTAGCGCGGGTGGCACCCGTGCTACTACTACCAGTTAGTTGTAGCGCCGTAATAGTAGCGCGAGCGGGCACCCATGCTACTACTAGTCTTTTACCCGCGCTACTACTAGGTTTTTTTTCTAGTAGTGCCTAACAATAAAGCAGTTAGTGCTTCTCGTCGTCCATCTATAAAATACCCCTAAAGTTGCTATAAATTACCCACTATGCCACCCGTAAGTAAAGTAAATGATTCGGTTTTTTTTTCAAAGTCGCCGCCATGCTTTGTTATTTTACAGAGGCGATACCAATATAAAACATAGGTGCAATGGCCCCATAGTGGACAACGTATCGCTCTACTAGCCAGTAGATGAGGGTTCAAACCCCAGGTACCATGATTTTTCCATCCCTTTTTCACGCACATCTCCCCACATATGCTTTCATGGGCACAAGGGCTTGAATCCACTGTTCTTTTTCATTTCGTTTTTTCTTTTGTCTTTTCTTCCTTCTTTAAACTAATTCAGAATTTTCAAACTTGCGAGTTTTCAATTTCTTTTGAGAAATCATAAAATATATGTGAATTCAAAATTTGTTTAGGAAATAATAAAATTTTCGCAAATTCAAAAAATGTTGTGGTTTTGCAAAACTGTTCGTAAATTAAAACATAGGTGCAATGGCCCCATAGTGGACAACACATCGCTCTACTAGCCAGTAGTTGAGGGTTCAATCCGCAGGTATCATGATTTTTCCATCCCTTTTTCACGCATATCTTCCCACATATGCTTTCATGGGCCAGCCCATAAGGGCTTGACTCCACTGCTTTTTTTCATTTCATTTTTTCTTTTTTCTTTTCTTCCTTCTTTAAACGAATTCAGAATTTTCAAACTTGCGAGTTTTCAATTTCTTTCGAGAAATCATAAAATATATGTGAATTCAAAATGTGTGTAGGAAAACATAAAAATTTTGCGAATTCAAAAAATGTTGTGGTTTTGCAAAATTGTTCATAAATTTAAAAAATCATGATTTGGAAAAAATGGTCGGGAAATAAAATAATTTTCATAATTTAAAAAAATGATCATGTATTTGAAACATATTCGGGAATCTGAAAATAAATCCATGAAATTTTAGAAAAATTTCAAGGAAATAAAAAATGAAGTTTTTTCTCAATTTTAAAAAAAGTTCATTGATTCAAAAATGTTTTGGGTAAAAAATGTTCATGAATTCAAAAAAAATTATGCATTTCAAAAAATGTTCGTGATATTTTTGAGAAAATCCAAAATTTCAATAAAAATGTTTGTCTATTTGAAAAAATGTTTACCGATTCAAAATGTTTATGTCTAGGATTTGATTAGTTTTTCGGAAGTCTTTATATGTCTAGGCACCGGGAGTAGTTCATGGTCGATGAGATTTGTTTCAAAGTTTTAAACATTCCCTTGTGCAACATAACGACAAGTGTGGCATGCAGTGGCAAGCTCATAGCCTTAGGATTTACCACGTCGTATGCATTGTGATCACCTGGACATCGTGACCATCATTAGTGAGGGTGGGAAGAAATATAATTGGCAACATGGTGAGCTACCGTGTTAAAATAGAGGACGCTCATATACGTCACGGTATTGAGTCATACTTATTGGCTAGCGCAGAATTTTTTTTTGTCTTCCGCTGCAACGCACGGGTATATTTGCTAATAAATACGTATAAGAAAATACTTTTTATAAAGCTGTTGGAGATACTCTAACAACCAAGACTATGCCGATCAATACAATGCCAACAGTGCGACGGATCGTCTAAATATTTTTGAACAGAAAGGATTCGTTCTGATTTCTCTACTCCCATCGCTAGTTTGGCTCTCTACGTCAAGACGAAGAGGTAGTATTCCAATCATAGTGCAATACTAGTAGGTGCTAACTAACCGCAATTTGTGCACGTTAAGTGCTGTTTCGTTGTACTATTTTCGATCACGCCTGATCCGCTCTAGCCACTGGCGACTGCATTGACTCCCTAAATTAGTCGCTACCCATAGCTTTCTTCTCCAAGGACATAGGCACAAGAATAAGACAGGTTGAGATATATCTATCATGCTTGTTTGCTTCTGGAGAAGATTAAGAAACAACATGAGTGAGGCGTGTTTTGGATGCATGATCCAAGTACAGCGACATACGTACGCATACAGATCGGGACATCAGGTTCAAGTACCGTCAATGTATGTTGGTCCAAGAAAATTATCGCTTGAGTTTAGACAGAATAGTCTCCGGGTGGGTACTGGTGCACTAGTATATCTGGTAGGCGCGGTTTGTGTGTCTTTTTAGAGGTACCTTCTAACTACAGTTTGTGCACGTTGCAAAGCATCTATATCATACTTAATATATGTTGTTTAATTGTACTATTTCGATCTCGAGTGATCTTTCTAGCCACTGACTGGAAAGTAAATTGCTTTATTATTTGCTAGCACCTACCCGTTGCTTTCTTCTTCAAGGACATACACATAGAAGAATAAAACATGGTGATGATTGTGGTTGTTTGCTTTTGTGAAAAGATTAAAGAAAGAACTCGGGTGACGTTTGTTTGGGGAAAATTTGCGTTATATGACTACAGGTGCAGAGCATATGGAACACGGTGCATTATCGGATTAAGAGTATGATACCTTGCTAACAACCGATACTGTGCATATATAATGACAGCCACGTGACACAAGCGATTGATTGAGGCGAGCGCACATTGTGGTGCGGCACGGTGCATCTTTCATGTTGAACTCAAATTGTTTTGATAGAAATTAGAGAAAGGTAAGTTTTTCGGCTCTCAGTTTGTCGATGAAACACATAACTGATAAATAGTTGGCTGATGTGACGTGTTTGCATATTGTTAGACTTATAATCCCGTAGGATCTACTTAACAGATCGTAAGCCAGGCATTAGATCACCTAATAGCACAGATCAAAGAGGTGGATTAGGTTCTTACCACCAATGGAAGCAGCCATTGGTGTCGACGGTGCGAAGTCCCGTGCCTGCTCGATGCAGGCTTGATACAAGCTCGGTGAAGTTGCTCGTTGCAGGTAGCGGCGTCCCTCCAGGCGCCACCGGCACTGCCCTGGGACAGGGGCAGAGCTTGGAGATGATCTTCCCGTCATGCAGCGCTCCCCCAGATCGGTTAGGGTTTAGGGATGTGGGGAGCAGGAGTAAACCGTACGAGAACTGGTCTAGCGTAGGTGCCGGCTGCTCCCTCATCTTTTTATGTGCGCTGGCGACAGGGGACCAAAACCATACTTGGTTAGGGTGCCCCCGATCAGGGCGCGTAAGTAGAGATCGAGGGGTACGAATGTTGGTTTGTGGCCTCCCTGTTTCTCTCTTTAACGTAACTTTATTTCTGGTCTTTTATTTTCGTTTTGGCCCATTGGGCCTCTAGATCAATACCAACATTCTCCCCCTTGATCGTTAGGCTCAATGACTTTTGTCCATTCTCCATAGGAATAATATACCAGAGTAAGGTGTTACAATAGCCGATGAAAAGCCATTGAACCTCAATATTCATAGCACACATCCTATTTCGAAAAGGAAACATTTTACTTATTGGGAGTGGTTTATATTAGCGGTCCCATAATTCCAGAATCAAGAGGCTTCCAATAATCCCACACCCGGAAAGATCAGAGTCTGAATAACCAATAACTTCCATGTTATCAGACTTTTTATATGTAAGCATGAAATTTTTAGTACCTTGCATATAACGCAAGACTTTCTTTGCGGCCTTCCAGTGGTCCGGTCCTGGATTAGATTGAAATCTGCCAAGCATCCCGGTTACAAAAGCTAAGTCAGGGCGTGTACATACTTGAGCATACATGATGCTTCCGACAGCTGAAGCATAAGGAACCGACTTCATCTGATTAGTTTCATTTTGGTTCCTCGGACATTGGAAAGTCCCAAACTTATCGCCCTTAACTATGGGGGCAGGTGAGGAAGAGCACTTATGCATATTGAATTTCTTTAGTACTCTCTCAAAGTATGCCTTTTGCGATAGTCCTAATGTTCCTTTGGACCTATCTCGATGAATCTCGATGCCAAGGACATACGAGGCTTCACCGAGATCCTTCATGTCAAATTTTGAGGATAGAAATCTCTTGGTCTCATGCAACATATCTTTATCGCTTCAAGCCAATAGAATATCATCCACATATAGGACTAAAAATGTGAACCTACTGCCTTTAAATTAACATGTATGCAGTTGTCCACTTCATTCTCTTTAAAACCAAAAGTTCTAATAATCTCGTCGAACTTGAGGTACCACTGCCTTGAAGCTTGCCTCAAGCCATATATGGATTTCTTTAAACGACATGCCATGTGTTCTTTTCCTTCCACGACAAAACCTTCAGGTTGAGTCATGTAATCTTTTAAGTCACCATTCAAAAACGTTGTCTTGACATCCATTTGATGCATCTCCAAATCATAATGAGCTACAAGTGCCATGGCAATTCTAAAAGAATCTTTGGATGACACAGGCGAGAAGGTCTCCTTATAATCGATTCCTTCTCTCTGCGTAAAACCTTTTGCTACAAGTCTCGCTTTGAACCTTTCGACGTTCCCTTTGGAATCATATTTGGTTTTGTAGACCCACTTGCAGCCTACCCTTTTGGCTCCATCGGGAACTTCTACTAAGTCCCAAACATCATTCGAGCTCATAGATTTCAATTCGTCTTCCATGGCTACCAACCATTTGGACGAGTCTTCACTTTTACTGGCTTCTTTATACGAGGTCGGATCTTGTGCCTTCCCTATGTCATTCTCATCCTCACACATGAAAGTGACATAATCATTAGAGATGGCCTTTTTCTTTTCCTGTTGTGATCTTCTCATAGGTTCATTAGTATGTGCATTTTCTCTTGCCCGAGAAGGTTGACGATTACCATTGGGTTGAGGATCATCATTTGGCTGAGGATCCTCATCATGCTGAGGATCTTCATTATGCTGAGGCTCCTCATCAGATTGAGGATCCACTTCAGGTTCGGGATCACCAGTAGGTGTCTCATGCATATTAGGCATAGGGATAAAGTTATGTTGGATAGCCGGGGATGGAACGTACACCCGCTTCTCCTCAAGATCAATCGCCCTAACCTCAGTGACTTCATTATCCTCAAGAAACACCGCTTGCCTGGTTTCCACAAACTTGGTGGTATGGCCTGGGCAATAAAAGCGATATCCTTTTCCTCTATGAGGGTACCCAATGAAAAAACAACTGACTGTCTTTGGGTCCAATTTCTTAATATGTGGATTGAATACTTTAGCTTCAGCCGGGCAGCCCCACACTCGCAAGTAATTCAAGCTCGGTTTCTTTCCCGCCCACATCTCGTAAGGTGTGCTCGGTGCTGACTTAGTTGGAGCAAGATTTAGGATGTGTGCAGCTGTTTTCAATGCCTCCATCCAAAGGCTTACTAGTAAGTTCGCATGACTAAGCATGCTACGTACCATATCCATAAGAGTGCGATTGCGACGCTTAGCTATGCCATTTTGCTGAGGGTCACCAGGCATTGAATATTGGGCAATTATTCCATTTTCAGCAAGATATTTTGCAAACGGTCCTGGAATTTGCCCATAAGGAGCATGCCTGCCATAATATTCTCCCCCGCGATCAGACCTTACTACTTTGATCTTTAGGTTGAGTTTATTTTCAACCTCAGCTTTATAAATCTTAAATTTGTCCAAAGCTTTGGATCGATCACGTATGGGGTAAATGTAGCCATAGCGAGAGAAGTCGTCTGTGAAGGTAATGAAGGAATCAAAACCATCCATAGACTTTACGTTAAAAGGTCCGCATATGTCAGTATGAATAAGTTCAAGGACCGATGTGGCTCTTACTGCTCCTTTCTTAATTGTTTCCACATATTTTCCCTTAATACAGTCAATACAATTGCCCGCATCAGAGAAATCTAGCGGATGAAGTATTTATTCTTTAATCAATCGTTCCATTCTCCCCCTCGAAATGTGGCCCAAGCGACGATGCCACAATTTCGAAGAAGGATTGATACTTCTCCCATTCTTTTTATGATTGCGTTCATTCATATTCATCTCGCAGAGATTCACACACATAGGATAACCGGAAAGATTTAACATATAAAGTTTGCCTCGTCGGACGGCGAGACCAACATCCTTATTACAATACTTTGAAAAACATTGTTTCTCCCCGAAGGTAAAATGAAATCCAAAATCATCTAAACATGAAACTGAAATCAAATTCCTACTCAAAGTAGGCACATAAAGAACGTCCTTGAGCTGAAGTAGGAAGCCAGTGTGCAACTTCAAGGTGAGGGAGCCCACGGCTTCAACTTCAGCCTCCTTCCCATTCGCGACATTAAGTCTTCTTGTACCCCTTAGGGTGTGGCTTATATGGAATCCCTGCAAAGAATTCGCGACATGAACAGTCGCACCTGAGTCAATCCACCATGTAGATTCAGAAAAATCAACATATAGAGATTCATCTACAAGAGTGATCTCATCCTTACCCTTTTTATTCAGCCACTTAAGAAAACCTGGACAGTCCGCCTTGAAATGATTTGGCTGCTTGCAAAAATTGCAAAGTCTTTCTCCAGCGGCATTTGTAAGATTAACTGAAGTAGCCGCTGAATGTGCGGGACTTGAACAACTTGCCTCGTTGCATTGCTTAGACTTTGGAGGATTCTTTTTGGAATACTGCTTTTTGTTGGGCACATTATTGTTATGAGCATGGTTGTCATGCTTCCTCTTTGCAGAGTTAACATGGAGAGCTTGATCTTTCTGCTCACTCTTTATTCTCTCTTCCTCCTGAACGCAATGTGCAATGAGTTCAGATAGTTTCCATTTGGTTTCAAGAGAGTTATAGTTTATCTTGAATGGATTGAATTGTGAGGGTAGTGACCTAAAAACTAGGAGCACAAGAAGCTCTTCGTTCAAGTCACACTTCATGGTTTTAAGCTTTGCCGCGGCATTGCTCATACTTAAGATGTGCTCCCTCACATTTCCATGCCCGTCATATTTTGCAAGCAGCTTGTGCAAAAGCTCATCTGCATACACTTTCTCTAAGCCCTTAAATTGTTCTTCCACCGATTTCAAATATTCGGCGGCACTTTGATTGGCAGGAATAGCCCCTTTAATCTCAATCGAGACGGAGAAGTTCATAATTAGGAGCGCCATTCTATTTGACCTCTCCCACTTCTCAACTTTAGTATCATAGTCTTTCTTAAGCTCAGCATACCCAGTGGCACCCATTGCAGGTTCCACTGGTTTACTTTCCCTCAGTGTGAGGTCAACCTCATGTCATCCGAGGTGCAAAAGCAACGAGTCCTTCCACGATCTCGAGGCCACGAGAACCGGAAGCTGTCATGATTTCGAAATATCATAAGTAAAGGAAAAGAACATCATAATTAAATTAAATTGCACAAAAATTAACCTGCGTTGGTTTGATCAATTTTCATGCAAAAATTAACTCCAAATTATATCACCGTTGGGCAGAAAATAATAAGGAATTAACGGAGTGATTCAAAAAATGTAAAACAATGTTGGTCTGTATTACAAAAATGATCACATCAATCTCATGTGTAATATCAATTTTCCAACATTAATAATTCACCATTTATTGATATTACCATGGGATGAACATAAATGTGCCATAAAATGACACAAACATTAATTCATAAAAGTTTTCTAAATAAAATTTCTCGTTGGTTCCATTTCATTCAGAAAACTAAACCATAATTTTCAGAATCATTTTTCTGGCAATTTTCTATTTATAACAGTGCAAGAACATTTTGGGAATAATCATAATACGGAAATACACTGAATAAATAGAAAACGCACATAAACTTCAATATTAGCCCAAAACCCACGGCAGCTCTTTAAATCCTAGCCCAGTAAACAAAAAAACACCTTTTCTACGGGCTAAGACAACTCGGGCCGAAGCCCAGCCGTGAAAACGTATGCCCGAAGGCCTGCCCTGAGTCACCCGTCGCTCTCGGCCGTCCGATCGGGCCGATGGCCGTGATCGTCCCGCATGGAGCAAAACGAGCGAGGGTCAAACCCTAGCCCTCATTTCCCCATCTCCTCCTGATTTCCTCGCTCACTCCAGTCGAGCGGTGACCGCGCGGCAGCTCGAGGCTCGCTGGCCATGGCGGCGCGGTGGCTGCCCTCGCCGGATCAGCGTGCTACGGACCGAGTCCTGCGCGCTCCTCCGGCGAGCGTAGCTCCAGCGTCGCGCGCACGGCGACTCGTGCGGCGGACGGGAGGTCATTTCGCCGGCCGCTGCCGGCGCAGGTGTTCGATGGCGACGGCGGCGTGCAAGGCGCGGAGGCCAGGCGACACGCGCGTGCGTGCGCGCAGCAGCGGCGGCTGCTGCTTCATTCCGCTCGCCGTCCCGAGGGGCGGCGGCGTTCTGGCCATTCCGTGCCCCAACGGCGGTGGCCGTCGGACCCGAAGGCCGTCATGCTCAACAAACGTAAGATCCAGCCCCTTCTTTGTTTAATTTCTTTCAATTTGAGGCATGATTTGGACTTTCTAGGGTTCCAAAATTGGGGAATTTCTAGAGTTAGGGTTCGGCTGACTTTAACTTCGCCAGTTCAATCTAATTGCTAACAGGGACTAAAAGCAGTGTTAATTCACATATCTTGATGCGGCAGCATGGTGTTGTTAGACTAACCGAATGGATTAATCATCATTATTGAATCATTGACACTAATCTCGTAGCAAATTAGATCTAAACGGAAACCACATAACCCTAGAGATTAAGCATTGACTTCAACAGAGGGCAATCTAGCCTTAATCATGAACCATTATCCTTAACCTTAATCATCAATACGTAATCAGGATCATCAAACTTAAACAGATCATCTTAGGGATCTAATCTAGGCTTAACCATGCTCAAGATATCATTGTTAGACTTATAATCCCGTAGGATCTACTTAACAGATCGTAAGCCAGGCATTAGATCACCTAATAGCACAGATCAAAGAGATGGATTAGGTTCTTGCCACCAATGGAAGCAGCCATTGGTGTCGACGGTGCGAAGTCCCGTGCCTGCTCGATGCAGGCTTGATGCAGGCTCGGTGAAGTTGCTCGTTGCAGGTAGCGGCGTCCCTCCGGGCGCCACCGGCACTGCCCTGGGACACGGGCAGAGCTTGGAGATGATCTTCCCGTCGTGCAGCGCTTCCCCAGATCGGTTAGGGTTTAGGCATGTGGGGAGCAGGAGTAAACCGTACGAGAACTGGTCTAGCGTAGGTGCCGGCTGCTCCCCCATCTTTTTATGTGCGCTGGCGACAGGGGACCAAAACCATATTTGGTTAGGGTGCCCCCGATCAGGGCGCATAAGTTGAGATCGAGGGGTACGAACGTTGGTTAGTGGCCTCCCTGTTTCTCTCTTTAACGTAACTTTATTTCTGGTCTTTTATTTTTGTTTTGGCCCATTGGGCCTCTAGATCAATACCAACACATATGCCCTTCCAATTTCTTGGACTGCCGATACTGCTGAGAAACAACAGTTAAGCGACATCCTTCGGCCATCCACTGACACTGGAAAGTGGGCAGGAGCGTGGTGCGGTGCGCATTGCTCGTTCAAGAAACATCCGTTGGATTCAGTTCAGGTATTGGCTGCAGTCTTAAAGTCCAAGCAAGATATATCAGTGGACTCCACCACACTGCTACTACTCGGTGCCGGCGGCGACAGAGGTCGTATCTAGGCTCCCGGCCGGTTGCACAAGCAGGGGAGGTCATCCTTGGCCCGACGCTTCCAAGTCAAATTCCCGGTGGGTGGCAGGGCCGGCATGAACTTTCGTGAAGAATGGAGTACAACTATTTTTTTACCCCCATCACGGATGTAAGGCCAACTTCACCGCGCGACCCTATCTTGTCCGGGTGCGTTCGTTTTGGGTAAAACAGACGAATAGCGCGGCCTAACACGCGGCCTCAAACGGACAAATGTCCGGATTTCGTCTGTTTTCGATCCATCTCCGGCCTAAACTTGCGCTCGGTTTGGGGTGAAACGGACGCGCGCGGACGGCCTCGACGCACGCCCTGTCCCCCCGTGGCCCGCCTGTCGGGGACACTAGCAGTCCCTCCGCTCCCAACGCTTCCACCCTCTCTCCCCGCCCCGTCAAGCCGCCTGCGCCGCCGCTATTCTCCGGCCGCCTCCTCACCGCGCAGCCCCCGGCCGCCCATACCAAACCATGTCTCGACATGGCCGCCACCACGCCCGCGCTTTCGCCGTAGTTTTGGCCGTCGATCGGAGGAGGTTTGGCCGTCGCCGTCTTTGCCGGTGGCAGAGGGGACACGACCGCCGGCAGCGTACCATGGCGGCTACGGCAGATTTCGACGAGAGCTCCAGAGCGGCCAGTAGCCGGCCGGCAACCACCCTAGCTGCGTCGAGGTGATCATCGCGCCCTCTTCGCCACCACGACCGCAAGGTGTTCGACATTTTGCCAACAAAGGTATGGACAGTGGAGACGAGTTTTTATTCCATCACTTCCTTTGTTCATCGGACGATTCGTCGTCGGATGATGACGATCTTGTGGTGGTTGCACTGGTCGTTCACGATCATATTCAACGGCAGCTTCCTCGGTACAGGGGTCAGTCCCTGGCCGTGCTCCCAACCTGAACCGTAACAGGGAGAGAGGCCACGCCCTGCTCTATGCCGATTACTTTTCCACACCCCGCTCTTCAAGCCGGATAAATTCCGTCGCTGTTTTCGAATGGCAAGGCATGTGTTCAATCGTATCCGAGAGGGAGTGGTTGCTCATGACCCATACTTCGAGTGCAAGACGGATGCCTTAGGCAAGCTTGGATTCTCCTCTTACCAGAAATGAACCGCGGCCATCCGCATGCTTGCATATGGAATTTCAGGCGATCTGGTGGATGAGTATGTGCGTATGAGTGAGACAACATGTATGATGTCAATGTACAAGTTTTGCCAGGCTGTGAACGAGTTGTTTGGCCCAGCATACTTGAGGCAGCCAATTTCAGCTGATACAGAGAGATTGTTGGCGACCAACGCAGCTAGAGGCTTTCCAGGAATGCTTGGCAGCATAGATTGTATGCACTCGGAGTGGAAGAACTGTCCATTTGCTTGGCAGGGCCAGTACAATGGGCATGTCAACGCGTGCACTGTCATATTAGAAGCGGTGGTTTCGCAGGATCTTTGGATATGACATTCTTTCTTCGCATGGTAGGTTTTCACAATGATATCAACGTGCTGCAGCGTTCTCCAGTCTTCGCAAGCCTTGCAGAAGGCCACTCCCCACCTGTCAACTTTGAGATCAACGGCCACCAGTACAACAAGGGATACTATCTAGCTGATGGTATATATCCTCAGTGGTCAACTTTTGTGAAGACAATCTCGAAACCCCAAGGTAAGAAGAGAAAGAGATTTGCCCAAATGCAAGAGAGTGCTAGAAAGGATGTGGAACGTGTTTTTGGTGTGCTTCAATCCCGATGGGGTATCATTCGAAATCCTGCACTGTCATGGGATGAAAGGAAGCTTTGGGAGGTGATGACTTCTTGTGTGATCATGCACAACATGATCGTCGAGCACGAGTGTGATGAGAGTATCTTCGACCAAGGATTTGATTATCAAGGTGAAAATATTGAGCCCCTGCACCAAGACCCGGCCACATTTGAACAATTTGTGCAATTCCACCGTGAGATGCGTGATTGGCACAATCATTTGAATCTTCAAAATGACTTAGTTGAGCACGTGTGGGATCACATTGGCAACCAATAGACGTATCGGTTCATTTTATGTTCAGTCAAGACAATTTTGATTTGGTTGTAATTTTTTTTATTAAGGACAATTTTAATTGGGTTGTAAAACTATTTTAATTTTCAGATAAATCTTTGAACGTGCAAACTAGTTTTGATGAGAATATGGTCATTTTTTACCCTGACGGACAGGATGGGGCAAATGGATGCGGCCGCATGCTGGGCGCACAGTCACCGCATCCCAGGACATGTCCGGACACGACCCCAAATCCCTACCCAAACGGACAGAATCCGGACAAAACGGACGTCCGTTTGGGGTCGCGCGGTGGAGTTGGCCTAAAGGAGATGGGGTAAAGCAATCATGACCAAATACGGAGCGACGAAACGTGGCACGGAAAGCGTCCAGAATCAGCGGTCACCTGGACCCACCGATCTGGACGCATGCGGCTGATAGATCGACTGAAAGTTTGTAATTATTGTCGTGTACTACTTGCTTCCGCATTTATTAGTAAAATATAAGTAACATGTCACCCAAATTATATTTTTAGACTCATATTTCAAAATACTTTTCATGTTTTGCTAAATTAGTTAAAATTTATGGTTAAACTTTGATCCCAAACATGAAGGGACTAATAAACCCGGAAATATCCTATTTAACGCTAACTGCGGCAAACTGTCACACGGAACAGGTGCGAGCGAGCGAAATGGGCCAGCCCACTGCTAGTGGATTACCGTGCTACAGGATCCCGGTTTCTGGAACCTTCTAGAAGGTTCCCAAGCTGGTTTTACTGGTTTTTTGACTTTTCAGATCTTTCTTTTTTTCTGTTCCTTTTCTTCTTTCTTCCTTTTCAAGTTTTTATTTTCCTTTTTCTGTTTCTTCTTCTTTTATACTCTTTTTTTCATTTTTTATTTTAGAAAAAGTTTGAATTCAAAATTTCTAAAACGCTCTTTTTTAATTTTGTTCACAAATTTAGAAAAATATACTTTCCAAATATGTCAAGGATTTTTAAAAAAGTGTTCACGTTTTAAAAAAATGTTCCCGTTTCTGAAATTTGTTCACAAATTCAAAATATGTTCTGGAGTTTTCTAAAAATATTTGCGCTTTGAAATTTTTTTTAATCCCAAAAAATGTTCCTTTTTTCAAAAAAATTCATGGGTAAAAATCCTACGAGAATTTCAAAAAATGTTCATGTTTCAAAATTGTTCAAGGGTTTTCAAATTTTCAAGAAATTGTCACTTTTTTGAAAATTTGTTTCCTTTTACAGAAACAAAATTTGAAAATTTGCTCACATTGTTAAATAAATGTTCGCATGTTCAAAAAGTTTTTCAGAATTGAAAAATATGTTCGGTATTTGACAAATGGTAACAATTTCAAACATGTTCTTTTTCTAGACAATACTGAATTTCAAAATTTGTTCGTGATGTTAAAAAATGTTCGAACTTTGAAACATTACTTACCTTTTAAAAATTGTTTATAATTTCCAAGATATGTTTGAATAAATCAAGGGTGTTGAGTTCTGGCAGAACGGCTGGTTCTTAGACATTAGCGCTGCAAATCTGTCAGTTAGAATTATCAGCTCGAATGACTGTCATTGGGGAACGATGGGTCCACCAGGTCGTGAAACGCTAAGGCGGCAGGAGGCGATCGTCTTGGTGACTGCTTCCCTATGCTAGGGTTAGGGTTTCGACGCTCCGGGGTGGTTGGAATAGGGCGAGGAACGGGGCGGCGACGGCGTCTCCCTGGTCTGTGGCTAGTGTGCTTGCGTCCCCGCGCTTTGGAGAGGTTCGCATGGCGGGGGAGGCTGGAGGAGGAAAGGATGCGGCTAGGGCAAGTAAGGCGACACCGACACAATCTGCAAGGGCGGCGGCTACGCCACCGGTGAAGAAGCCTGATGGATCTGCTAAAGGGGTGGCCGGCAAGTCTCCGGAGGAGTGCAGGACACCGGATCCGGCCGCAAGCCTTTTGGCGAGGTTAGGAGGTATGGTTCTCATGGACAAGGAGGAGGAAGGTTTTGTGTTTGAAGATCCAAGTCCACAGATTCAAAAAGATTACCGCTGGTCAGTGGTGGGCAAGGTTTGTTCTCCCCGTCCAACGAAGATGTCGGTCGTGGAGAAAACCATGCCAAGAGCATGGGGTTTGCATCGGGAAGCAAAATTTGCTGAGATAGGACCGAATATCTTTGAGGTTCACTTTGGATCGGAGGGGGACTACAGGCATGTTATACACAACGGCCCATGGCAGTTTGACTTCAGCGTGCTGGTGATGAAAAAATATGAGGGCGACAAGAGGCCATCGGAGATGATTTTTAATAAAATTGATGTCTGGGTGAGGATTGCTGATTTGCCGCCTGTTAAGAGAACATAAGTCTTTGGTAGAGCCTTGGGTGACTGGCTGGGAGAGACAGTCAGGGTAGATGTGGATAAAGAAGGTATGTCTAGGGGTCAGAACTTCAGAATTAGAACGAGGATCTCAGTTTTTGAGCCATTGGTCGGAGGCATTTTTCTGAAGAAGAACAAGGAGGATAAGGAAAAGACATGGTTCGACTTCTACTATGAGAAGATCCCGCACTTATGTTTTGATTGTGGCAGATTGGTCCATGTTGGAGGAGAATGTGAACCCCCGGTGGACTCAACATCGTAGTGGGGGGGATGGTTAAGGGCGTCGCCGGGGAGGAATAATTCTGGCAACCGGAGCAACGAGCAGCAACAACAGCTTCGGAGGCTCTCACACTGGTGAGGCCGCAAGGAACAACAATGAACGTCCCAGAGTTAGAGACTTACCCACCAAGAGGAACCTGCAGCCCGGTTTTTCCAGGACATCTGATGGGTGCACAGGAGATCGATCACAGAACAAAGGGACTGAGGTTACTAGCTCCAACAAAACGGGTGATAAGTCTGCTACTCCTCGGGGACGTGATCTCAGGGAAAGTCTAGAAGCTCGAAGAGAACAAGATCTTAGGTACAAGTTAATGGAGCAGAAAAGTGGCAGCCAACAGGGTACGCACAGGGAGTCGGAGGGAGGAGACAGAAGGCAGGTTAGAATAGGGGGCCAGAGCAGGACGTATGAACAGGGCGCTACTACCGGGTACCATGCAAACCCGGGCCGGGTCGACCCACGTGAAAGAAATATGCCCTAGAGGCAATAATAAAGTTATTATTTATTTCCTTATATCATGATAAATGTTTATTATTCATGCTAGAATTGTATTAACCGGAAACATAATACTTGTGTGAATACATAGACAAACAGAGTGTCACTAGTATGCCTCTACTTGACTAGCTCGTTGATCTAAGATGGTTATGTTTCCTAACCATAGACATGTGTTGTCATTTGATTAACGGGATCACATCATTAGGAGAATGATGTGATTGACATGACCCATTCCATTAGCTTAGCACCCGATCGTTTAGTATGTTGCTATTGCTTTCTTCATGACTTATACATGTTTCTATGACTATGAGATTATGCAACTCCCGTTTGTCGGAGGAACACTTTGTGTGCTACCAAACGTCACAACGTAACTGGATGACTATAAAGGAGCTCTACAGGTGTCTCCGAAGGCACATGTTGGGTTGGCGTATTTCGAGATTAGGATTTGTCACACCGATTGTCGGAGAGGTATCTCTGGGCCCTCTCGGTAATGCACATCACATAAGCCTTGCAAGCATTGCAACTAATGAGTTAGCTGTGAGATGATGTATTACGGAACAAGTAAAGAGACTTGCCGGTAACGAGATTGAACTAGGTATTGAGATACCGACGATCGAATCTCGGGCAAGTAACATACCGATGACAAAGGGAACAACATATGTTGTTATGCGGTCTGACCGATAAAGATCTTCGTAGAATATGCGGGAGCCAATATGAGCATCCAGGTTCCGCTATTGGTTATTGACCGAAGATGTGTCTCAGTCATGCTACATTGTTCTCGAACTCGTAGGGTCCGCACGCTTAACGTTACGATGACAGTTTCATTATGAGTTTATATGTTTTGATATACCGAAGGTTGTTCGGGGTCCCGGATGTGATCACGGACATGACGAGGAGTCTCGAAATGGTTGAGACATAAAGATTGATATATTGGAAGCCTATATTTGGATATCGGAATCGTTCCGGGTGAAATCGGGATTTACCAGAGTACCGGGGGTTACCGGAACCTCCCTGGGGGTTAATGGGCCTACATGGGCCCTAAGGGAGAAGAGGAGGGCCGGCCAGGGCAGACCGTGAAAAGGAAGGGGGGCGGAGCCCCCCTTTCCTCTTTTCTCCTTCCCCTTTCCTTCTCTCCAACAAGGCAAGAGGGGGGAGTCCTACTCCCATGGGAGTAGGACTCCACAGGCGCACCCCTAGGGGCCGGCTGCACCTCCCCCTCCCTTCTTTATATACGGGGGCAAGGGGGCACCCCAAGACACACAAGTTGATCTTTGTGATCATTCCTTAGCCGTGTGCGGTGCCCCCTTCCACCATATTCCACCTCGGTCATATCATAGCGGTGCTTAGGCGAAGCCCTGCGACGGTAGAACATCAAGATCATCACCACGCCGTCGTGCTGACGGAACTCATCCCCGACACTTTGTTGGATCGGAGTCCGGGGATCGTCATCGAGTTGAACGTGTGCTAGAACTCGGAGGTGCCGTAGTTTCAGTGCTTGACCGGTCGGGCCGTGAAGACGTACGACTACATCAACCGTGTTGTTATAACGCTTCCGCTATCGGTCTACAAGGGTACGTAGACAACACTCTCCCCTCTCGTTCCTATGCATCACCATGATCTTGCATGTGCGTACGAATTTTTTTGAAATTACTACGTTCCCCAATAGTGGCATCCGAGCCAGGTTTTATGCATAGATGTCATACGCACGAGTAGAACACAAGTGAGTTGTGGGCGATATAAGTCATACTGCTTACCAGCATGTCATACTTTGGTTCGCCGGTATTGTTGGATGAAGCGGCCCGGACCGACATTACGCGTACGCTTACGCGAGACTGGTTCTACCGACGTGCTTTGCACACAGGTGGCTGGCGGGTGTCAGTTTCTCCAACTTTAGTTGAACCGAGTGTGGCTGCGCCCGGTCCTTGCGAAGGTTAAAACAACACCAACTTGACAAACTATCGTTGTGGTTTTGATGCGTAGGTAAGAACGGTTCTTGCTAAGCCCGTAGCAGCCACGTAAAACTTGCAACAACAAAGTAGAGGACGTCTAACTTGTTTTTGCAGGGCATGTTGTGATGTGATATGGTCAAGACATGATGCTAAATTTTATTGTATGAGATGATCATGTTTTGTAACCAAGTTATCGGCAGCTGGCAGGAGCCATATGGTTGTCGCTTTATTGTATGCAATGCAATCGCCCTGTAATGCTTTACTTTATCACTAAGCGGTAGCGATAGTCGTAGAAGCATAAGATTGGCGAGACGACAACGATGCTACGATGGAGATCAAGGTGTCGCGCCGGTGACGATGGTGATCATGAAGTTGCTTCGGAGATGGAGATCACAAGCACAAGATGATGATGGCCATATCATATCACTTATATTGATTGCATGTGATGTTTATCTTTTATGCATCTTATCTTGCTTTGATTGACGGTAGCATTATAAGATGATCCCTCACTAAATTATCAAAGTATAAGTGTTCTCCCTGAGTATGCACCGTTGCGAAAGTTCTTCGTGCTGAGACACCACGTGATGATCGGGTGTGATAGGTTCTACGTTCAAATACAACGGGTGCAAAACAGTTGCACACGCAGAATACTCAGGTTAAACTTGACGAGCCTAGCATATAACAGATATGGCCTCGGAACATGGAGACCGAAAGGTCGAGCGTGAATCATATAGTAGATATGATCAACATAGTAATGTTCACCATTGAAACTACTCCATCTCACGTGATGATCGGACATGGTTTAGTTGATTTGGATCACGTGATCACTTAGAGGATTAGAGGGATGTCTATCTAAGTGGGAGTTCTTTAGTAATATGATTAATTGAACTGAAATTTATCATGAACTTAGTACCTGATAGTATCTTGCTTGTTTATGTTTGATTATAGATAGATGGCCCGTGCTGTTGTTCCGTTGAATTTTAATGCGTTCCTTGAGAAACCAAAGTTGAAAGATGATGGTAGCAATTACACGGACTGGGTCCGTAACTTGAGGATTATCCTCATTGCTGCACCAAAGAATTACGTCCTGGAAGCACCGCTGGGTGCCAGGCCTGCTGCCGATGCAACTGACGACGTTAAGAACGTCTGGCAGAGCAAAGCTGATGACTACTCGATAGTTCAATATGCCATGCTTTACGACTTAGAACCGGGACTTCAACGATGTTTTGAACGTCATGGAGCATATGAGATGTTCCAGGAGTTGAAGTTAATATTACAAGCAAATGCACGGATTGAGAGATATGAAGTCTCCAATAAGTTCTATAGCTGCAAGATGGAGGAGAACAGTTCTGTCAGTGAGCATATACTCAAAATGTCTGGGTATAATAATCACTTGATTCAACTGGGAGTTAATCTTCCGGATGATTGCGTCATTGACAGAATTCTCCAATCACTGCAACCAAGCTACAAGAGCTTCGTGATGAACTATAACATGCAAGGGATGGATAAGACGATTTCCAAGCTCTTCGCAATGCTAAAAGCTGCGGAGGTAGAAATCAAGAAGGAGCATCAAGTGTTGATGGTCAACAAGACCACTAGTTTCAACAAAAATGGCAAAGGGAAGAAGAAGGGGAACTTCGAGAAGAACAGCAAGCAAGTTGCTGCTCAGGAGAAGAAACCCAAGTCTGGACCTAAGCCTGAAACTGAGTGCTTCTACTGCAAGCAGACTGGTCACTCGAAGCGGAACTGCACCAAGTATTTGGCGGATAAGAAGGATGGCAAGGTGAACAAAGGTATATGTGATATACATGTTATTGATGTGTACCTTACTAATGCTCGCAGTAGCACCTGGGTATTTGATACTAGTTCTGTTGCTAATATTTGCAACTCAAAATAGGGACTACGGATTAAGCGAAGATTGGCAAAGGACGAGCTGACGATGCGCGTAGGAAATGGTTCCAAAGTCGATGTGATCGCGGTTGGCACGCTACCTCTACATCTACCTCGAGATTAGTTTTAGACCTAAATAATTGTTATTTGGTGCCAGCGTTGAGCATGAACATTATATCTGGATCTTGTTTGATGCGAGACGGTTATTCATTTAAATCAGAGAATAATGGTTGTTCTATTTATATGAATAATATCTTTTATGGTCATGCACCCTTGACGAATGGTCTATTTTTGTTGAATCTCGATAGTAGTGATACACATATTCATAATGTTGAAGCCAAAAGATGCAGAGTTGATAATGATAGTGCAACTTATTTGTGGCACTGCCGTTTAGGTCATATCGGTGTAAAGCGCATGAAGAAAATCCATACTGATGGACTTTTGGAACCACTTGATTATGAATCACTTGGTACTTGCGAACCGTGCCTCATGGGCAAGATGACTAAAATGCCGTTCTTCGGTACTATGGAGAGAGCAACAGATTTGTTGGAATTCATACATACAGATGTATGTGGTCCGATGAATGTTGAGCCTCGTGGCGGATATCGTTATTTTCTCACCTTCACAGATGACTTAAGCAGATATGGGTATATCTACTTAATGAAACATAAGTCTGAAACATTTGAAAAGTTCAAAGAATCTCATAGTGAAGTTGAAAATCATCGTAACAAGAAAATAAAATTTCTACGATCTGATCGTTGAGGAGAATATTTGATTTCCGAGTTTGGTGTACATTTGAAACAATGCAGAATAGTTTCGCAACTCACGCCGCGCGGAACACCACAACGTAATGGTGTGTCCAAACGTCGTAATCGTACTTTACTAGATATGGTGCGATCAATGATGTCTCTTACTGATTTACCGCTATCATTTTGGGGTTATGCTTTAGAGACAGCCGCATTCACGTTAAATAGCGCACCATCGAAATTCGTTGAGACGCCGCCTTATGAACTGTGGTTTGGCAAGAAACCAAAGTTGTCGTTTCTGAAAGTTTGGGGATGTGATGCTTATGTGAAAAAGCTTCAACCTGATAAGCTCGAACCCAAGTCGGAGAAATGTGTCTTCATAGGATATCCAAAGGCGACTATAGGATACACCTTCTATCATAGATCCGAAGGCAAGACTTTTGTTGCTAAATTCGGAAACTTTCTAGAGAAGGAGTTTCTCTCGAAAGAAGTGAGTGGGAGGAAAGTAGAACTTGATGAGGTAATTGTACCTGCTCCCTTGTTGGGAAGTAGTTCTTCACAGAAACCGGTTTCTGTGACACCTACACCAATTAGTGAGGAAGTTAATGATGATGATCATGAAACTTCAGATCAAGTTGTTACTGAACCTCGTAGATCAACCAGAGTAAGATCTGCACCAGAGTGGTACGGTAATCCTGTTCTGGAAGTCATGCTACTAGATCATGGTGAACCTACGAACTATGAAGAAGCGATGGTGAGCCCAGATTCCGCAAAATGGCTTGAAGCCATGAAATCTGAGATGGGATCCATGTATGAGAACAAAGTGTGGACTTAGGTTGACTTGCCCGATGATCGGCAAGCAATTGAGAACAAATGGATCTTTAAGAAGAAGACTGACGCTGACGGTAATGTTACTGTCTACAAAGCTCGACTTGTCGCAAAAGGTCTTCGACAAGGGATTGACTACGATGAGACCTTCTCACCCGTAGCGATGCTTAAGTCTGTCCAAATCATGTTAGCAATTGCCGCATTTTATGATTATGAAATTTGGCAGATGGATGTCAAAACTGCATTTCTAAATGGATTTCTGGAAGAAGAGTTGTATATGATGCAACCTGAAGGTTTTGTCGATCCAAAGGGAGCTAACAAAGTGTGCAATCTCCAGCGATCCATTTATGGACTGGTGCAAGCCTCTCGGAGTTGGAATAAACGCTTTGATAGTGTGATCAAAGCATTTGGTTTTATACAGACTTTTGGAGAAGCCTGTATTTACAAGAAAGTGAGTGGGAGCTCTGTAGCATTTCTGATATTATATGTGGATGACATATTACTAATTGGAAATGATATAGAATTTCTGGATAGCATAAAGGGATACTTGAATAAGAGTTTTTCAATGAAAGACCTCGGTGAAGCTGCTTACATATTGGGCATTAAGATCTATAGAGATAGATCAAGACGCTTAATTGGACTTCCACAAAGCACACACCTTGACAAAGTTTTGAAGAAGTTCAAAATGGATCAGGTAAAGAAAGGATTCTTGCCTGTATTACAAGGTGTGAAGTTGAGTAAGACTCAATGCCCGATCACTGCAGAAGATAGAGAGAAAATGAAAGATGTTCCCTATGCTTAAGCCATAGGCTCTATCATGTATGCAATGTTGTGTACCAGACCTGATGTGTGTCTTGCTATAAGTCTAGCAGGGAGGTACCAAAGTAATCCAGGAGTGGATCACTGGACAGCGGTCAAGAACATCCTGAAGTACCTGAAAAGGACTAAGGATATGTTTCTCGTATATGGCGGTGACAAAGAGCTCATCGTAAATGGTTACGTTGATGCAAGCTTTGACACTGATCCGGATGATTCTAAATCGCAAACCGGATACGTGTTTACATTAAACGGTGTAGCTGTAAGTTGGTGCAATTCTAAACAAAGCGTCGTGGCGGGATCTACATGTGAAGCGGAGTACATAGCTGCTTCGGAAGCAGCAAATGAAGGAGTCTGGATGAAGGAGTTCATATCCGATCTAGGTGTCATACCTAGTGCATCGGGTCCAATGAAAATCTTTTATGACAATACTGGTGCAATTGCCTTGGCGAAGGAATCCAGATTTCACAAGAGAACCAAGCACATCAAGAGACGCTTCAATTCCATACGGGATCTAGTCCAGGTGGGAGACATAGAGATTTGCAAGATACATACGGATCTGAATGTTGCAGACCCACTGACTAAGCCTCTTCCACGAGCAAAACATGATCAGCACCAAGGCTCCATGGGTGTTAGAATCATTACTGTGTAATCTAGATTATTGACTCTAGAGCAAGTGGGAGACTGAAGGAAATATGCCCTAGAGGCAATAATAAAGTTATTATTTATTTCCTTATATCATGATAAATGTTTATTATTCATTCTAGAATTGTATTAACCGGAAACATAATACTTGTGTGAATACATAGACAAATAGAGTGTTACTAGTATGCCTCTACTTGACTAGCTCGTTGATCAAAGATGGTTATGTTTCCTAACCATAGACATGTGTGGCCATTTGATTAATGGGATCACATCATTAGGAGAATGATGTGATTGACATGACCCATTCCATTAGCTTAGCACCCGATCGTTTAGTATGTTGCTATTGCTTTCTTCATGACTTATACATGTTCCAATGACTATGAGATTATGCAACTCCCGTTTGCCGGAGGAACATTTTGTGTGCTACCAAACATCACAACGTAACTGGGTGATTATAAAGGAGCTCTACAGGTGTCTCCGAAGGCACATGTTGGATTAGGATATTTCGAGATTAGGATTTGTCCCTCCGATTATCGGAGAGGTATCTCTGGGCCCTCTCGGTAATGCACATCACATAAGCCTTGCAAGCATTGCAACTAATGAGTTAGTTGCGAGATGATGTATTACGGAACAAGTAAAGAGACTTGCCGGTAACGAGATTGAACTAGGTATTGAGATACCGACGATCGAATCTCGGGCAAGTAACATACCGATGACAAAGGGAACAATGTATGTTGTTATGCGGTCTGACCGATAAAGATCTTCGTAGAATATGTGGGAGCCAATATGAGCATCCAGGTTCCGCTATTGGTTATTGACCGGAGACGTGTCTCGGTCATGTCTACATTGTTCTCGAACCCGTAGGGTCCGCACGCTTAACGTTACGATGACAATTTCATTATGAGTTTATATGTTTTGATGTACCGAATGTTGTTCGGAGTCCCGGATGTGATCACGGACATGACGAGGAGTCTCGAAATGGTCGAGACATAAAGATTGATATATTGGAAGCCTATATTTGGATATCGGAATCGTTCCGGGTGAAATCGGGATTTTACCAGAGTATCGGGGGTTACTGGAACCTCCCCGGGGGTTAATGCGCCTACATGGGCCCTAAGAGAGAAGAGGAGGGACGGCCTGGGCAGGCCGCGCGCCCCCTCCCCCCCTAGTCCGAAAAGGACAAGGAAGGGGGGGCGGCGCCCCCCTTTCCTCTTTTCCCCTTCCCCTTTCCTTCTCCAACAAGGCAAGAGGGGGAGTCCTACTCCCGCACCCCTAGGGGCCGGCTGCACCTCCCCCTCCCTTCTTTATATACGGGGGCAAGGGGCACCCCAAGACACACAAGTTGATCTTCGTGATCGTTCCTTAGCCGTGTGCGGTGCCCCCTTCCACCATATTCCACCTCGGTCATATCGTAGCGGTGCTTAGGCGAAGCCCTGCGACGCTAGAGCATCCAGATCGTCACCACGCCGTCGTGCTGACGGAACTCATCCCCGACACTTTGCTGGATCAGAGTCCGGGGATCGTCATCGAGCTAAACGTGTGCTAGAACTCGGAGGTGCCGTAGTTTCGGTGCTTGATCGGTCGGGCCGTGAAGACGTACGACTACATCAACCGCGTTGTTATAACGCTTCCGCTATCGGTCTACGAGGGTACGTAGACAACACTCTCCCCTCTCGTTGCTATGCATCACCATGATCTTGCATGTGAGTAGGAAATTTTTTGAAATTACTACGTTCCCCAACACCACGGGGGGGGGGGGGGACCCGACATGCATGAAAACAGTGGCAGACGCAGGGGCTACTATGTGCGGAAGGAAAGGAGAGATTTTGGAGAGGGCCACCGCTCGGACTATTTTGCATGGAGAGAAGATGGCAACAGAAAATGGAGGCCAAGGCAGTTATGGAAGGTCAAGGGAGATTCAGAGAGACTGGACAGTGAGGATGAGTTCATTGGCGAGACGAGGCGGAAAACGGCCTCAGTGTTTGACCGCATCCAAGACAGAGCTGATCAAGCGGCGGACCCTGTGGAACAGGGCCGCCGAACGTCATGAATCTTTTGGCCTGGAACTGTCGAGGACTGGGGTTGGACTCGACAGTGGGCGAACTGAGAGACCTGATACGGTCTTACAACCCAGCGGTGGTATTCCATTGTGAAACAAAAAAGAATTCTAGGGCGATGGAGAGATTGAAATGGAGCCTCGGATTTAGATGTGGCATGGCTGTGGATTGTCAAGGAAGGAGTGGAGAACTTGCATTGTGGTGGAGTCACGGGATCCATGCAGCGGTGGGCTAGAGCAGTTTTTGGTTCGATACGTCGTCAAATTAGGAAGCTCAAGTCCCAGCTCGTTGCTGCCAAATCGAGCGTTGTGGTGACGGGGTGTTCACTGGAAACCCGGTCCATTGAGGAAAAACTCATAGAAATATATGCAAGGGAGGAACTGTTCTATAGTCAGCGCTAGGGTAGATTGGCTCAAAGCCAGAGATCAAAATACCAAATACTTTCAGAACCGAGCAACCCACTGGAAGAGGAAAAATACTGTCAAGGCACTTAGGCGTGAAGATGGGTCACGATGCACGGTGGATGAGGATATGAGAGAGTTGGCTGCTTCTTTCTATGAATGGTTGTTTACTTCTGACGGGTCGGTTGGTACTCATGCACTGTTGCAAAATATTGTACCCTTGGTTACGGCGGAGATGAATCAAAGGATGACGGCAGCCTTTTCTGATGATGAGATCGAGCGAGCCTTATTCCAAATGGGGCCGACGAAAGCACCTGGACCGGATGGACTCCCGGCTCTGTTCTACCAAAGACACTGGTCATTGGTCAAAGATGATGTATGCAAAGCGGTGAAGGAGTTTCTCAACGGGGCTGCCACACCGGAGGGTATTAATGACACCGTTATTGTTATGATTCCGAAAGTCAACTCACCGGAGTTGCTTTCTCAATTCAGACCGATCAGTCTATGTAACGTGCTATATAAAATAGCCACTAAGGTGTTGGCAAACAGGCTAAAAGGTTTACTCCCTTTGTTGATTTCAGAAGAACAAAGTGCCTTTGTCCCGGGGAGGTTTATCACGGATAACGTTTTTGTGGCATATGAGTGCATGCACGCCATTCGCAACAGGAAGAGGAAGAAGCCCTTGTGTGCGGTTAAAATCGACATGATGAAGGCATATGATAGGGTCGAATGGATTTTCCTCGAGCAGGTTCTGAACAGAGTGGGGTTTGCTGCTCAATGGATTGCGATGATTATGCGATGTGTGACATCGGCGAGGTTCTCAGTGAAGCTTAATGGTGGCTTATCCAGGGGTTTTTTACCCTCTCGTGGTTTACGACAAGGTGACCCATTATCCCCCTATTTGTTCTTGTTTTGTGTGGAGGGGTTCTCGGCACTGCTAAAGAGAGCACAAGAGGAGAAGAGAATCAAAGGCGTGTCATTTGGGAGCACTGGCCCCACTTTGACACATTTACTGTTTGCCGATGATAGCATTGTCTTTCTTGAGGGATCTCTGGATAATATGTTGTTGTTGAAGGAAATTCGAAGACAATATGAGGAGGCCTCGGGGCAGCGCATTAACCTACAGAAATCAGCTATCTTCTTTGGGAAGGGCACTCGCGATGACATGAAAGGCCAGCTGCAGAACACTCTTGGAATACACAATGAAGCCCTTGGCGAGAGATACCTCGGTCTGCCTACACTGGTAGGAAGATCAAAGGATGGCACGTTTAAATATGTCACGGAGTGTTCAAAGGGAAAGGTTAATGGTTTAAAGGGCCGGGGCCTCTCCAAGGCCGCGCGGGAAGTGCTCGTTAAGTCTATTCTTCAAGCTACACCAACTTACACTATGAGTTGTTTCCACCTCACAAAGATAATGTGCCGGAACCTGACTTCAATCTCGTCAAAATTCTGGTGGGGGCGACAAATGGTGATAGGAAGGTGCACTGGATCTCGTGGGATAAGATGTGTGAGGCAAAGAGGGATGGTGGGCTTGGCTTTTGGGATCCGGAGGCTTTCAACCAAGCCCTCTTGGCAAAACAGGCTTGGAGGATCTTACAATATCCAACGTCGTTGTGTGCACGAGCTCTAAAGGCAAGGTACTTCCCGGAGACCTCGATCATGTCAGCAACATGCCCCTCGGGTGGATCTTTCACCTTTCGAAGCATTCTTCATGGCCGTGATCTTTTGAGAGAAGGACTTGTGTGGAGGATTGACGATGGATCTAGTATCAATATTCACCACGATAACTGGATCCCGAGAAGTGGGAGCATGAGGCCTCTAGGAGCTGTTTATATGCAGGGAGTGACTAAGGTGGCAGACCTGATAGAAACGGCGGGAGATGCGTGGAACACGGCTAGACTCGATGAGATGTTTTCCCCGGATGATGCGCAAGATATAAAACAGATAGCCATTAGGGGACCAGCGATGCAGGATGTTTTGGCTTGGAATTTTACCGAGAATGGCAACTTCATGGTGCGGTCAGCCTATCACTTGAAGGTGACACTGAACAGACTGAAAACCGGACGGCCGGAATCAACGAGTTCGGTCAACAAGCATAAGGGGTATTTGGGTCTCTGGGATACCAATGCCCCGGGCAAGGCGAAAACCCACATGTGGAGAGTGATTAGAAACGGCTTGGCCGTGGGAGCGGAGTTGCTGCGGAGGAAGATCAAGGTTGGAGTTTTTTGTGCAGTATGCGGATGAGAGGAAGCTATTTTGCATCGTTTTTGGACCTGCCAACACTCGGTCCAGTTCTGGAACCAGCTGAGCTCAGAAAAGGGAGTAACGGTGGCTGCCCCACCGAGTTTCACATGCTCTCAGAGCGAGCTGGCTAATTGGTTGCTTGGGTGGTTTGCTGAGGCTCGCGAGGACGAGCGACAAGCAATGATCCAGGCAGTCTACGCCTTATGGCTAGCACGCAATGAAACGAAGGAAGGCAAGAGGATCGATGAACCACATGCAATAATAGAGAGAGTTTGTAGTTTCATGCAGGAATGGAGGGATGCTCACAGCAAGCCGGAGCCAGGGCCCAAAGTCCCAACCATGCAATGTTGGTCAGCGCCGGATGTGGGTTGGATCAAGGCCAACACAGACGGCACAACGACAAAGTTCGGAGGTAAGAGCGGAGGAGGGGTTGTACTGCGGGATCACCACGGTGCCTTCCTAGCAGGTGCAAGCCACTTCTTCCCTCATGTGGTAGATGCTGAGGCGGCGGAGATCAAAGCGTGCAAGCAAGCAGTACTGCTTGCAGCGGAGATGAACGTGCAGAGAATACAACTAGAACTGGACAGCCAGGCTCTAGTACAGATGATCAATGCTCCAGAGAGGAACTTGGCGGTGATAGGCTCTTGGGTGGAGGAGATCAAGACTTTGCTTTGAGCTTTTGATGATTTCAATATTTCGTGGATGAGGCGTTCTGCAAATGTTGCCGCGCATAAGTTAGCTAAGATAGGTGTAGGAGATGAAATTTGTAAGGTTTGGCTTGGATCACCACCGGACTGTATTTTGGAGGTGATCGCTAGCGAGATTCCAGACTCTTTTTTCTTCGAATAAAGGTGGCGACATTAACCCTAAAAAAAAGCTCGAATGACTGTCGGGAGCACTTCATTACTGCGATGTCTAGAGTTCGATTCGATCCCCTTCAGAGCGTGTTGCTTTTTTGTTATTTTCCTTGTTTTGCTACAATACCCGCATGTGCTTCCCATCGCGCTTGATACATGCACCCGCAGGCGTCTTCCTTGGGCCGGCCCAGTCGTTGTGTATCCTGTGCGAAGCAGCCTCCTTTTGCCGAAATCATTAATTAAGGAGTACTCATTGCAAAGAGCATTACACTTTTCCAAGTCGCGACAAGTGGCATATATGCAGCGCGCCACTTGTCGCAACCTGAGAGTTTTCCCTTTTTTCATAGATCCGTTTATTCAAAATGTTTTATCTCTTAAACCGTGCGTCCAAATCTCGAACCGTTTTCACCATTGGGTTCCTCGCGTCGAGATTTTCAAAACTAGATCCTATGTTGTTAGGTTTTGACGAAGTTTTTTTTCATGAAAAAAATCGGACGAAAAAAAACCAGGCGAAAAAACCGAACCGGGAGCACGGTTTTTTTCCCTTTCCGAAAGAGTCACGCCTGTGCCTCTCGCGAAATCACAACCTTGCCTCTCGTGGAAGCAAAAGCATGACTCTCGTGGAAGAAAAAAAACAAAAAACGCGGTTTTTTTTCGTTTCCAAGAGGCACGGCTGTGACTCTCGCGAAAGCACAACCGCGCCTCTCGCGAAAGCAAAACCGTGATTCTCACGAAAGAAAAAACAGAAAACGCGTATTTTTTCCCTTTTCGAGAGGCACGGCCGTGACTTTCGCGTAAGCACAACCGTGCCTCTCACGGAAGCAAAACCGTGACTCTCACGAAAGAAAAAAAAAACAAAAAAGGGCTTCGTTTTTCCCTTTCCGAGAGGCACGGCCGTGACTCTCGCGAAAGAACAACCGTGACTCTCGCGAAAGAAAGAAAAAACAGAAAACGCGTTTTTTTTCGTTTCCGAAAGGCACGGCCGTGACTCTCGATAAAGCACAACCGTGCCTCTCGCGGAAGTAAAACCGTGGATTTCGCGAAAGAAAAAAAACGTGTTTCTTCGCGAAAAAAAATCAAAAAAAATTTTGATCGAAAAGCTAAGAAAGACTGGGAGAAAACCAAAACGTCGAAAAAACCCAAAAAAACCGTTTAAAAAGCCGAAAACGCGTGTGAAAAAATAAAAAAACAAAATCCGAAGAAAGCGTCCAGAGCGCGACACGTGGCGAATGGCTGAGAGCGCGCCAAGTGATGTTGATCGTTGCGAGGCTCCCGAAGAAGCGCTCGTTAACTAGTCGCTCCCTCCTTTTGCCGCAAAGTGCGGCGTATAGGAGCTCCCATAAACCCAAACGAAGGATGTACGTTATAATCGGTGATGCCAATTTGATCGACTGAATGTCAATAATCGGTGCTGTACGGGCTGGCCCAGTCCGCTCCAGCTCGCCTATGTGAGCTTTTAAAAGCTCTCGCCCATATCTCAAATGCTGGGACTTTACGCGGGCGGGCTACGGTCGTGGTCTAGGACGCCTTGTGCAAAAACAAAATAGCGTTTATCGATTATATATCAAATTGTAGGAGGAAAATTGTCCACTCTCCGCTTATGAATTGAGACTTAGGAATGTTGTTATCGTTGTTTTACAACAAACAATTAAACATAAAGCTAACTACTGGGCGCTTACGCATGAAAATACGAGAACCTATAGATGGATGTGAGAATATCAAATTATTTCATGTCTCCGCCTTTCAACGGCTCTGGAAAATTCCATTCTAACTCCAAACAACGAGGACAAAGTTTATACCTCACAGGATAAAAGAAACCCTTCTAAAATCCTACTTTACGCAAAGCATTAGGCTCTCGCCACACAAAACCTATAATATTAACCTCACCGACCTCTACCAATGCCTTGTCACGCAACTCTCCTCCATGGTTGCCCCTTTCTCCGAGGGGGAAATCAAATAGGCCTTCCTCCAAATGAACCCGCAAGCAAGCCCATGTCATGATAGCTTCGGACCAGCCTTTTATCAGAAATTCTGGTCTATTCTAAAACCAGTCATCCTCCCCTTGTTGTCTTGTCTGACTTCTTTCACCTGCAGACACAAACAAAACGCCTGAAGCAAAGCTCATATCGTCCTTCTACCCAAAAAAGACTCCACCGTTATGCCTGATGTTTATAGGCCAATCTCTCTTTAGAACTCTCTAATCAAAGTGGTCGCTAAGGTTCTAAACAATTTGCTCAAACCATAAATACCCCACATGTACACGTAGATCAAATAGACTTCATCTCCGGTAGGAAATAGCAAAAAAATTTGCCTACATCACCGACATAATTAGTTCCTAGGTTCTAAAGCTAGACTTTTGTAAAGCCTTCGACTCAGTTTCGTCATCCACCCTAAACAAAATTCTACTTCAACGAGGAATGCTAGAACTCTGTTATTCTTGGATCGAAAACATCCTATCCACTAGTAAAACCGTCATAATGCTTAACGGTATTTCGAGAAACTTGATCAACTGCAAAAACGGTCTAGGCCAAGGAGACCCGCTTTCCCCATACCTCTTTATCATAATGGATGGCCTTGTGAAGTAACTTATCCACCAGAATTCCCACCCTCTAGCTAGTACATCACCGCCCCATCTTCACATACCTAACTCCAAACACCCACAATACACCGACGACACCCTCATCATTGCCGAGGCAACTCCTGCCAGTACATCCGCTCGCAAAAACATCCTGCAAGATTTCGCCCTAGCCACTAGTCTCTCAATAAACTTCTCTAAAAACGCCCTATGTCCCAATGAACTTATATGACGACTGTGCAACAACAATTGCAGAAACATTGCATTTCCTAATTTTGCCCTTCCTCCAAATCTACCTTGGATTACCACTCTCTCCTACTCGACTCCCCTCTGATGCCTTCATGACAATCCTGAAAATCTTCCACAAATAACTTGTCTTTTTTTTTGCGGGGTTCACAAATACCCTGTCGGTTGGAAAGCAATGCTACGTAATAAGGGTGACCGCCTTATCCTTCTATCCACCGTAATAGATTCTCTTGCTACATATTTGATAACGGTCTTCCTTATCCCAAGAAAGTTTCTAAAAAGAACAACGTTATTTCTAGCATCATTTAGTTGTGAGGATTTTAGTAAGTTAAGAAAAAAAAGGAACATATGCATCTCCAATTCTATTTCTACCATGAATCATTTGCAACATAATGTAGCATAGGTGTAACTTTGAAACAAAAAAAAAGTCTTGGTCAGTAGTTTGAAATCTTCATATAAGCACAAGGGTGACAACTTTGCAAAGGTATGTGCATTGTAACGGCAGACTATAAACTTTGACAACTTAGTTTCGGTCGACCCTCTTGTCCTGGTGGGTCGATGATGACCGCGGCTCCCTTGGCCCAGTTTGTTTTTGAAGTCGACCCAGAATACACATCAGCCTTGAAATTATTTGTCGGACCAGTGTCCCAATGGGTAAGGTCGGCTCATTCCCATCGCGAGTTTCATTCACTTGTGGAGATAGGAGAGTATGGTTTAAAAGTCACTTTGGTGCACGAGCTCTAGTAAGCCCAATATTTTGAATACTACCAAAATGATATTTTCAAGTTTCATTTTTTAAAATATAGCATGATATTGATGTATATTACACATGTGCAAATTCCAATGATGAAAAAAGTAACCAAGTGAGTTACGCAAAAATGATAAAATCATGATTCTAGAAAGATGAACATTGTTCACTCAAAAAAAAAAAGATGAACATTGCATGTATTATTTAAAATCACCATTTTGTCGTTTTTGTATAGCAAACAAGTTTACTTATTTCATCACCAAACTTTACACATGCATAATATACACCCATATGATCATGTAAAATTCTTTTCAGAATTTTCTGAAACTTCAAATGTGATTTTTAATAAACTATACAAAATGGGGTGCTCCAAAAATCCACAACATGGTCGAACTTTCCAACATCCAAGGTCCTTCCTACTACTGCCGGCCCATGACAATTGAGTCGGCGGAGAGTGCGGTGGGCCGCTGGTCGTACTCGTTGACCACCCAGATCCTCTCGAATGAACAAATTTTATAAAAAGAAAAATTTAATTTCTTTGAACACAGCACCAGTGGTCTAGTGGTAGAATAGTACCCTGCCACGGTACAGACCCGGGTTCGATTCCCGGCTGGTGCAATTCTTCTTTTGTTTTATCTTTTCCCCCTCTTTTTGGCTGATGTTACAGTTTTCCCTGTTACACAGTGCTGTTTAAGCAAAATTGTGCTCTTTCTTCAGCAAGAACTTCTTTTTTTCTAGCAAAATAGAGGCCGCCCTCTACGATTTCATTTATAGAAATCACATGGTCTGATCTTCAGCAAGAGCTATTAATCCCCTCTCACCCTTAGAAACGAGAGCTATTAATCCCCTCTCACCCTTCGAAACGAGATGCTCGTAGGCTCGTCCACAAAATCAAACGAGATGCTCGTAACCTCGTCCACAAAATCTTCTCTTTTACTGATGCACAAATGCCGCATAATTCGACGATAGACGCCTCAGAAACATGGAAATGCACAACAAACATTGCTAGCTCAAAGAAGGGCAGTCTCATTTATTCCAGAAAAATACAAAGGAGAACACTGAGGGAACAGTTACTGCTTGTACTATACTACAGCAACAATGCCAGCCGAGCTGGCCTTCTGAACGTCTCTATCTACAGCCTGATCAAATATCATAGGCCTCACAGGACTTACAGCAGTACATAAACGGGAGCTTTGCCACTATATATAATATAGCTTACAATTGATTGTGTTACATTTCAGTTCCACACGATAGTCGTCGGGTGTGATAACTTCTACACTCTATACTGAATGCGCTGATATGCTTTATAAAGTTCCTCCCGGAGGATAAGGCGGGCGTTAACCATCTTCATTTCTGAAAAAAAAAAATCACATGTATGCCTGTTTAGACATAGTACCAATAATAAGATTAAAGAACACATTACTTTCAATAGGCAACTCTTATGCGTATTTTCGTTTTTAAGGACAAAGTTCCTGTTGTCAGATCATCTGTAATACTAGGTGAGAGGCCACGTAAAGGTATCTGACAGGCAAATTTAAGTTTACTGCAGCTCTAGACAATGTTTGCAACTGGCTATATTTTTAGGTGACCACAATAATTGAATGTTGAGAAGTACAAACAATATCTACAGGAAATGGCGGTTCATGAGTGAGCTGTGACATACCCATCCATTGTTGCTGTCCAAATGAAGGAAACCGCCATGGCCTCGAGCATTCTTAAACTTGTAGACAGGTCCAGAAGCTGATAATAGAAGTCGAGTAAGACAGTAAGTACAGGCCATTACTCTGAAGATCCATAGCATAGCTTGCGATGAAGAGAACAACAGATTTTTGAACAAACATGAATTGAGCAGTATTTTGCTTTGAGATATCAGCGCATAAGCATTGGAATGACAGCTTAATAACTCTTAGTAGCGATAAATTACTGACAAGTAACAGCATATTTTTCACAATATGGAGTGGTTTTCGAAAACGATATCTTGGAAAGAAACATCTACGGCATTGCATAAAAACAAACTGAAAGTATAACTGTGTATATGAATAAAGTAACACATTAAAAAAAAGGAAATTGCAGCTGTACAGGATTTTTTTGTAAGAATACCTTCATAGCCACCGTACACTGGATCTTCGGACAATAAAAGAGGTGTGTCCAGGTCAATAAAACTGCAATCACAAAAGAACAAGAACCATTTAAGCACCTGATCTGACAGACATAAGGTCTAAAGCTTCATGTCATCATTTCTAGTTTGAACTTCCAAGTGATATTCTCTTTAGTTGTAAAATACCATACATTTCACAAGTAATCTTTTTTGCAGGGAATTTTCACAATTAACCAACCTGAAACTACCAAGCCCAGCAGCGAGATGGCCAGCAAAGCCCATGGCAATCCTAGTCTCGACCATACCACCAATCATAAGTGCAATACCAGCTTTTCTTGCGGCATCAATTACTTCGAGGGCTCCAAGAACCCCTAACTTTGCCAGTTTGATGTTAATAACATGAGCAAGATTTCCATGTATTATTTTCTGAGCATCAAGCAAACCACGGCAGCTTTCATCGGCAGCAACAGCAACTCTGTACTTCTCCATAGCAGCAATGCTAACTTCACGGAGACCTTCCCAGTCATCTCTATGAACTGGCTGCTCAAAGAGTACAGGAGTCACTCCCATTTCTGAAACCAATGAAATAAATAAGTTACTAGAAACACCATATAACATCACACTGACTGAGATATTAAGAGTGAAAAGACTGAACATAGTGAAAGTACACACCGTTTAGTCTGTCAAGGACTTCAATTGCTTGGTTTGCTGTGTACCCTTCATTTGCATCCAAGATGAACGAACAGTCTGGATGGACAAGCCGTATAGCCTTCAGAACTTCTATGTCTGAGTTCAAGTTTTTTCCTACTTTGAGCTTCAGAGTTTGAAACCCTTGTACCCGATATTTTGCAGCCAATTGAGCGGCTTCATTTGGGGTCACAATTGGAATCTAAAATTCAGAAATAGATTTATTTAGCAATTTCATTTAAGCAGCCGTAAGATGCCGAACTTGCTGCAAGGATACTTCGATAACCATACCGTGATGTCTGTCGTCACAGTGTTCGATGCTCCCCCAAATAATCTCCACAAGGGTATGCGGATGCTGTTAGCAACTGCGTCAATCACTGCCATCTCCACTCCTGCCCTGGCCTTTGTTGGAGAAGAACACAAGTAAATGCTCATCAGAGGAAGATTCTTGTATGTAGATACTTTTGAAATCGAAAAAGAATCAGATACTCTCTCCGATTCATATTAGTTGTCGCCCAAATGGATTTATCTAGCACTGAAATATGTCTAGATACATCAGTTTGAGCGACGAGTAATATGGACCAGAAGGAGTAATATATGGAGTATTTGACAAGTTCCAAGAGAAACAATTAAGCAGTTCTATGTATACTAAAAGAATCAACCTCTTAAGAACTGAGAACCAGCTTTCCGCTGGAAGGTAGAACTTCTCTGATTTTGGATGTAATCTGTTTGTTACTGCTGGCTTGTGTTGAGAGTCCCTTAATTGCCTTTTAGGGTAAAATTTGTCTTTACAGTTTTCATTTATTTTGGGATCAGGGCATGAGCCAGTGGTCAACCACCTCAATCGGTTCAGCTCCATAAAGGTGATATCCATCTAAATCAAGGCCTAGCATCCAAATTTCAGTCCAAACTCTTTCCAAGAGAAACAGTTAAGCAGTCTATCATTTTGGAGCAAAAGGATCAACTCTTAAAAACCAAGTTTCAGCTTGAAGCTAGGCCTTCTCTGATTTCAGATGTAAATTGTTTGTTATTCCAGGCTTGTGTTCAGGGTCCCTTGGTGCTTTTCAGGGTACGATGTGTTGTTAAAGCAGATTTTGAGTGTGCAGTTGCCATTCATTTTGGGATCAGGGCATTAGCCAGTGGCCAACAACCTGAATCGGCTCGGTCCATAAAAGGCGATCTCCATCTACATCAAGGCCTAGGATCCAAAAACCAATTCCCCATCCTTCCATCAACATCCACTAAAAGAACTGACTTGTAAACTCTGAAGTCTGTCTTGTGGAGCAGAACTCCTCAAGCTGTCAAACTCAGAAATTGTACCGAAAACTGAACCAAAATTGCTTGCCAAGAATATGAAGACAAGCAGGTGCGGATGGATGTCTCACCGATGCGAAGGCGTGTCCGGGGAGCGCATCGGCGACGTCCTGCAGCACGGCGCCGAGGGGCGCGCCCCGCGCGGCCACGAGCGCGGCGCAGGCGCGGGCGACGGCGGCCAGCGCGGCGGGCTGGTCCTCGGCGGTGACGGAGGGGAGCACGGGGGCCTCGCCCCACCCGACGGCGCCGCTGGAGAGCTCGACCCGCACGGCGACGTTGGAGACGGCCTCGAGGCGCGAGGAGGCGATGGTGAAGGGCGCGGCGAGCGGCACGTTGAGCGGGCGCGCCTCGGCCGCCGCCACGTCCACCGAGAAGGTCTCCTTGAGCGCGTCGAAGCCGAACGCCTCCATCGGCTGCTGCGGCGTCGGAGGGGACGGGGTCGGCGACGGCGAGATGGCGCGGAGGCGGGTGGCTCTCTGGCGGCCGGCGCCGGCGTGGGTGACTCGAGGGGTGGGGTTGAGGAGGGGCCTCGGGTTGGGAGGCTTCTGGGTGAAACGGAGAGGGGATGAGGAGGATGTGTAGATGGAGATGGAGCCGTCCATGGCCGGCAGCGCTGGGAAGCGGTGGCTCGGCGGACGTTGGCGAGCGATCGAGATTCGCGGGAGGCCGGCCGGGGAGGAGCTGCAGGCCAGAGCCGGCCGCTTTCTATATAGGCTTACAGAAGAGTGGTTGGCGCAGTGAGGACTGACAGAGTGGGGCCATGGTGTCAGTGGCACGCCGGTGCCGTCGCGGGCATCTCCACTGCTCCTCCGAGACGGAGAAGAGAAGGTGGAGGTGCACGGGGGCAGGAGACGCGCGGCGGGCCCACGCGTCAGCCGATCTGGTAACGCGTCGACCGTCGAGTGCCAGCAGAGCACGGAACTGGCCGGTGTCGCGACGCTCGGGCGTGGCTGCATGCGGCGGTGGGGCCCAGACGCAGCGGGGCAGAGGGGCTGGGGATGCCGTCGAGCAGCCGAGTGATCGGTCGGTGGCGTCGGGTGGTCGCCGCGGCGGCGGCCATCACGTGGGGAAAAGCAGTCCGTGCGTCGGAGGGATCCACGCTGGGCTCACCTGTCGGCGGGCACGTTCTCCGTAGCCCGCTGACCGTGACTGTGCATGCACGTTCGGCAGACCGTTCGTTTCGTCGCGAGACGACCGTCCTCGTGCGTTCTGGCATCCATGATGAGCACATTCAGCATATGCCATGGGCCCTGGTGCTAGCATTCGCTCGTGATGAAGGCCACAGGGCTCTTCAGTGCCAAATCCGTACCACTCCTACCCGTTGTCTCTCTCACTTAAAGTGATTATTTTGTTTGTTCATCTCGTGGCAGCCGGACAGGCTTAGTTAATACTAATTGATTGTGGCCATCAACCGGAGCACAGCGATCTGCCCCTTGCGGTCTCCAAGGAGGCACCACTTTTGTATGAAACTAGACATCTAGTTGCTGATGATAAGCTCGTACTATACAAAAATCCATCTCTACACCCAAGCTCATCTTCACCCGCACTGACAAAAAAATCAAAATAAATACTAGAAAATTCAAAAAAAAAACTAATTTTTTTTGGGCGGTAGAAAATTTGATGCGTGAGGTTCGCTTAAATTTTCAAATCATTTGGACATCTTAGGAGCTCTCAGCAAAAAAGATAAATTAGGGGTCTGTAAAAATGGTTATTTTTCATGCACTGTTTTGGCCCGATTTGTTTTTTTTGTTGAGAGTTGCTCAGATGTCCAAATGACTTGAAATTTGGAGCGAGCCTCACGCATCAAATTTTCTACCGCACAAAAAATAGGACTTTTATCATTTTTTTGAATTTTTTACAAAAACTTTTATAACCGGGTGCAGATGAGTCTGGTCACCGAAACGCCCTACTCCGCACTATATTAGTACTCTGTGCACGAAAACTACATTCAAGAGCCGGCCGCTTTCTATATAGGCTTGCAGAGTAGTTGGCGCAGTGAGGACTGACAGGGTGGGGCAATGGTGTCAGTGGCACATCGGTGCTGTCGCGGGCATCTCCACTGCTCCTCCGTGACGGAGAGGAGAAGGTGGAGGTGGCGGAGCAGTGCACGGGAGTGGGAGACGCGCTGCAAGCCCACGCGTCAGCCGATCTGGCAGTGCGTCGAGTGCCAGCTGAGCACGGAAGTGTCCGGTGTCGCGATGCTCCGCGTGGCTGCATGCGGCGGTGGGGCCCAGACGCAGCAGGACAGAGGGGCTGGCGATGCCGTCGAGGAGCGGCAGAGCACTCGGTGGCGTGGGGGGCGGGATCGCCGGGTGGTCGCCGCGGCGGTGGCCACCACGTGGGGAAAAGCAGCCCGTCCGTCTGGGGGACCCACGGCAGATCCGGGCCCACCAGTCGGTGAGCACCGGGGCCCGCTGACCGTGACTGTGCATGCACGTTCGGCAGACTGTTCGTTTGGTCGCCAGACGATCGTCCTCGTGCGTCCTGCCGCATGGCATGGCATGGGATGGGCACACACAAGCACAATGATGAGCACATTCAGCAAATGCCATGGGCCCTCGTACTACTAGCATTCGTTCGCGATGAAGGCCACCGGGCTCTTCAGTGCCAGGTCCGTGCCGTTCAGACAACTGCTAGTCTGTTAACCATTGTCTATGTCTAAAAAAAAAACAAATTGTCACACACTGTCAAAGTAACTAATTTGTTTAATGATTGATTGTGGTCATCAACCAGAGCGCAGCGATCTGCCCCTTGCGGCCTCCAAGGAGCCACCACTTTTGTATGGATCTAGTTGTTGATGATAAGCTCGTACTGTGTGCATGAAAACAACATCCAACATGTCCATACGTGTATTACATATGTAGGACTAGGCTGCTCCTAAGAGCATCTCCAGCCGTCCCCCCAAAGCCCCCCAGAGGCCCTTTTTCCTCGCCGGCGACCAATTTTTCCTCCAGTCGTGCCCCAAAGTTCTCAAAAAGCGCCGGATTTGGCCAGATTTACGGCCGGCGATCCCAGCCCAAACCCAAGGAGCTGGGGGGCAGCTGGGGACGCTGGCGCTGCTTATCCCATGCAAAAAACCCACTGTCAGTCTCTCTCTCTCTCTCTCTCTCTCTCTCTCTCTCTCTCTCTCTCTCTCTCTCATCTCTTTTTCGGCGAGCGAGAGGACGGACGACGAGAGGTCGGCGGGAGGCTGGCGCGGAGCTCGCGGCCGGGACGGAGCTCACTACCGGGGCGGAGGAGCTGCTGCAGATGGAGGCG
This sequence comes from Aegilops umbellulata, assembly GCA_032464435.1. Lineage (NCBI taxonomy): Eukaryota > Viridiplantae > Streptophyta > Magnoliopsida > Poales > Poaceae > Aegilops > Aegilops umbellulata. The sequence continues at coordinate 639,662,273 of CP136060.1, read as the reverse complement.
GAGGGGCGGCAGGAGGATGGGCGCACGGCAAGGAGACGGCCGCATGGCGGGGAGGCCGGCCGCGGGCGCACGACGGCGGCTGGCTGGCGGGCGCGAGGAGCAGGGAGGAGATGGTCGTCGTGGCCTGATTTGCCGTGGATTGGGCGCTCCACTGCTGTTGGGTGGGGGGGCACGACTGGGTAATTTTTGACCCCCAAGCCAAATTTGCCACCGGATCGACCCCAAGCTGCTGAAAAAGTTGCTTCTGGGGGGCTCAATGGCTGGAGATGCTCTAATGGATAGCATTATGACTTAGTATGATGCATATAATACTACATTCCTAATGCATTATATTATATGTTAGTATACTAGATGATTTTATTTATTACCATGCATGATACTAGCTATGATACTCCCATTACGACCGGCCTTAAGGATATAGGAGTAGACAACAAAATATCGCTAATTTCCTCCGCTTCTATGTCGCAACATGTGGCTGGAATAACAAAAACCAATACATATGTAGGTTTAGGTTAGCCTCGTGCACGTGGAATAGGCACAACATTATATTCCGTGAACAATGAAATGTCGGCACGCGGCTTTAACTAGTGCCTTTACCATATAAAAACAACTTTATATTTAGAGCCATCTGAACGTGATACACCCTTGATCGGAGGGTTGTGGATTGTGTGACTGGCCTGAGGTAGCGGATGATCAACCAAGGAGGATATATGTGGAAATTTGAAGTGATTTGCTGTTGAAGCATGTGATACTCGCTCCATGTTACAGTGCCTTGAAGTTGATTTGCATAATTAAGAAAGATTTATGTCTTCTTCATGGTGGTTGCATCTTTATAAAGCAAGACTTGCCGCATCTTGCTAGGCAGGGTCGCGCGCTCCCTTCAAAAGTTCAGCATTTATCTCCTGATGCAGTTGGAGATAACACGTTCAATGCGCCATATATTATTTTCTTTCATATAAAAGCGAAGATTTGGTGATCCTTCGGACAGGCGGTACACGTATTAGAGGAACATACTTACATTGTTGATTGTTTATGGCGATGTATCTAATGGTTCTCCCTTATTCTTGGCAATTACCTATGTTACAAATTACAAAGATGAAATTCACATCGGATGACCATCCACACAACTAGTTTAGCTCAACTAAGGAAACTGAAGAAAAAAAGAGAGGTGACATACCTCTTGCTCTATAAGATTTCACATGTTCATCATTTTGTTTGTAGCACAAATAAATAAATAAATAAATAAGGCAATGCCACCTCTCTTTTGGTTCAAGCAAGACTGGCTGCATCTCGCTATGAGCTTAAAAGTAGTAGCAAGGGCAGTTTAAGTGTCCATGGCGATCTTCTTCTCCATCTCCTCGATGCGATCACATAAGAGCTCATGATGAATTAGTGAATCATACTCCCTCTGTCAGAAAAAACTTCTCCCTCAAATGGATTTATCTAGCACCAAGCTAGTGCTAGATACATTCATTTGAGAAACAAGTTTGGGATAATTTTTTTTGGACGGAGGGAGTAGCATATATCTCAAGCTGGCGGTCTCGATCGTCGATGGCATGAGGATAAGAATGAGGAGTGTTGTTGGAGCCTGCAATAAATTTCTTTCGTCTCGGGTGCTGCATGGCGATGCGGGCGCCAATGATGAACTTATTGTGTCATTAGGAGTTCTCCTATTGGGCGTCGTTCAACAAACCATGGATAGTGCAATAGTCCATGATGCAACCATCAATGGTTGTTGAATTGCTCTTGACAGAAGAAACACGATCACCCGTACTAATGATTTTTATTGATCCGATACCCAGCTTTTTGCTTGCTTCCTATTCCTCTTTCTCCTCTGGCTCTTCCCATTAAACAAATATCGTCTGGTAATGTGAATTAAATTCAGAAAAATACGAGCATTGGTGTCAAGTTTATGACTTAAACCCTGATAGTCTGGTTCCACCACAAGGAACCTAAGTGTGTGCATGAAAACTACATCCACATATGCTCAATGGGTAGGTCCCGCAAGCAATAAAAGATTTAGAACGCAGCACGTGCCTTGCAAAGACTAAAATATAGATATAGGTTTTCGTCGTGGAGCAAGTGAGGTGAGCGAGACACACAAACACATTTAGCACATGTCCTAGCCTAGCTTAACTGCCGCTGGGCCCTAGCTTGTAACATGTGTGCGTGACTGAGACCAGCTGTTCAGTGTTAAGTCCGTGCGTGCCGTTCAGACCACTGTTAATCAGTCGTCACTGTCAACCGAGTCGATTGCCCACAAGCAAAGTAATTACTAGTACTAATAACTTTCTCGTTCATCTGTCAAAGCAACTAATTTGTTTGTTCATCTCGTGGCCGCCTGAAAGGCTTAGTTAATACTACTAATTGATTGTGGTCATCAATCGGAGCACAGCGATCTGCCCCTTGCAGCCTCCAAGAAGGCACCACTTTTGTATGGATCCAGACATCTAGTTATTTATTATAAGCTCGCACTATATTAGTACTACTAGCAAAAGGGCCCGTGCGTTGCAACGGGTAACAAAACTATGTATTGACCACTTATTACAATTGCCTAAAAAAACTTATTACAATGAGTATTGCTAAAAAAAACTCAGTACAATAAATGTTGAGTGCATGAAGATTTTGACCGTCTCGCGTCTAGTTGATGTACGATTCTTAGATAATAATCTAACACTTTATGAGGTAATTCATCACTAACGATTATAATTCTAATGCACAGACTAATTCTAGCACTGTACATTCTTCTAAAAAGAAAATGTAACCATCTAAGTGAACACGCTGCTAGCTCTAGTTATCAATGGAGTGGTACTGTCCATCAATTTTATTTCATTCTGATAAACATGAAAATATTTGTTTGACCTTGATTGTCATGAAGAAGAAATAAAAACATTATTATGCTTCTCAATAGCTAGTCATCATCTATGTTTTTCTAAATTACCATCTTTGTAACTACAGACCACTGCAGAGGCAATCTCTGAATTTATTGGACACCATACCAGGCAATAATCTTAAGAAGCAAGAGGCACAAGTTATACGTGCGGAGGGGTAATAAATGCATAAGAAACCAAACCACTGTAGGAGTATTAGTCTATGGATCTACATCCTTTTTGCATAGTAATGACATGGTTATTGATCCAGTTGCCAAAAATGTATCATCTACATGCTTGAGCAGTAATCATTAGTATGTGCACTGCCGAGGAAGACCTTACAGTGTTGCTAATTCAAAAAACAACTATATAAAGACCACGCTCTCATTTTCCAATATATATACATTACCAAATCCATAATGTCTAGTCTTGGCCAACCTAGCTCATTTCAAGCTGTTATTGCTTGTGTTGAGTTGATCTAACCTTGTAATAAGAGGGTTGTGCTTACTTACCCAGCACTCAGTTGAAAGAGAAAAAAATATGAAGGCATTGGTTCCTGAAACCTAACAGTGTGTCCTCCTCTATTCTAACGAACACCACTGCTCTGTTTTCTCCCCTGGCCGAGCAGTTCGTGGGCGCGTGTGTGTAACCACCAGCGAGGGACTTATTGAGAGAGACAACGGCAACACATGCGCTATGACATTCTGCAACCACCACACGAATTTATAATCAACCATATAAAATGTCCAACGACTAAGATTACATGCATTAAAGGCATGCAAGGACTCCAGGAGCGGAAAGGGGCCAGGTATGTGCCTTGTTTGGGACATCTCCATCAGTATGAGCCTTCTTCAATAGTTGGGCGCCGAAGCTCTGGATGCTTAAGTGAATGGTAAGCCAGTCGTTCCTTCTTCATCTACAAACATAAGAGAAGGTTTGTTTCTGTTCATACAATTGGACTGAAGATTGGAAGAAGGAAAGAAGGGGGAAACGAAACCTCAGTGGTGGGGAACGATGGCCAGCATGGGTCGAAGCGTATCATTGACGCCACAGTTATTCAGTTCAGAGAGGGCGATGCGTCACTTACTACCTTTGTATTACAGGGACTACAACAGGCTTACACTGGCCTGAAACACTTTCTACACACAAATGAAGTGCTCCAGCCTCTAAGGATGTCTTTCTTATTTTCATTTGAATACCTGTTGGACTACAACATAAGATCATCATCAATCTTGCTAGTAGTAACGTGCAATTCCTCAAAAACATCCCGGAAGAGCTTGGAGTTTCCGCGCTTCCATATATTCCAGGGTACCTAGCAATTTAGAGACAGAGAAGCAATTCAGAAAATTCAGACCCAAAGAAGCAATTTAGCAGTTTAGTAAACTGAATAATTCTTAGGCCGTTCGACAATTTAGCAAATTCAGACCCAAAGAAGCAGTTCAGCAGTTTATTAAACTGAATAATTCTTATACCGTTTGATAATTCAGAAAATTCAGACCCAAAGAAGCAGTTCAGCAGTTTAGTAAACTGAATAATTATTAGACTGTTCAGAAAAACTAAGATCTTTGAACGCTATACCATTTAACCTAGCAATCCATTTGAATGTATAAGCATGTGCAATAATCACTGCTATTCACTTCCTCATGCAAGATATCAAATCGAAGCATGACACCATTAGGAAGAAAAGCACACATATTAGGCATTGACCGAAAAGTTTAGCAAGAAAATGTAATGTCCACTGCTCTTATTCTCTTGACTTGATCAACAGATCGGAAGGAGTTGGAAAAGGCACAGTGCCCCATCTTCCACTTGAACGACATATCGCAGAAAAACACCTTGATGGCTAGTCCTTTGTGAGTGCTCATTAATTCTGCTGCCCGAAACATAAACGCATGAAAGTCATGCACATCTAGCTAGCTCTTGTTGAAAGATTGATCTGGTGAGCCAATTCCTAGCCAAAGCAAAACACGCACTGCCCGGCGAACCACAAGCTGCCGGCCGGTAAACCACAGTCCACGGCCCGGCGAACCGCGCGACACAGCCCGGTGAACTGCACGTCGCTGTAGCACGACCACCAGTGGCGAGGAGCAGAGCACCAGCTCACGGCGGGAACTCGTCATCCGGACGCCCGGTGACACACCCAATCCCCACCCAACTACCTAGATCGACCGGGGCGACGCCAGTAAGCAGGAGATAGCGGGATTGCAGCCTCACGACATAGAGCAAAGCAAAGATAACTGAATTGAACACAGAAAAATTCTACTGTAATGAACTGCACAGGAAACTGACAGCCGAACTTGTAAGTTCTGAATTGCACTTGACACAGGCAAATTTTTACAACCTGGATGCAAACATCTGAAGGAAATATGCCCTAGAGGCAATAATAAAGTTATTATTTATTTCCTTATTTCATGATAAATGTTTATTATTCATGCTAGAATTGTATCAACCGGAAACATGATACATGTATGAATACATAGACAAACAGAGTGTCACTAGTATGCCTCTACTTGACTAGCTCGTTGATCAAAGATGGTTATGTTTCCTAGCCATAGACATGAGTTGTCATTTGATTAACGGGATCACATCATTAGGAGAATGATGTGATTGACATTACCCATTCCGTTAGCTTAGCACTCAATCATTTAGTATGTTGCTATTGCTTTCTTCATGACTTATACATGTTCCTGTGACTATGAGATTATGCAACTCCCGTTTGCCGGAGGAACACTTTGTGTGCTACCAAACGTCACAACGTAACTGGGTGATTATAAAGGTGCTCTACAGGTGTCTCCAAAGGTACATGTTGGGTTGGCGTATTTCGAGATTAGGATTTGTCACTCCGACTGTCGGAGAGGTATATCTGGGCCCTCTCGGTAATGCACATCACATAAGCCTTGCAAGCATTGCAACTAATGAATTAGTTGCGAGATGATGTATTACAGAACGAGTAAAGAGACTTGCCGGTAACGAGATTGAACTAGGTATTAAGATACCGACGATCGAATCTCGGGCAAGTAACATACCGATGACAAAGGGAACAACGTATGTTGTTATGTGGTCTGACCGATAAAGATCTTCGTAGAATATGTAGGAACCAATATGGGCATCCAGGTCCCGCTATTGGTTATTGACCGGAGACGTGTCTCGGTCATGTCTACATTGTTCTCGAACCGTAGGGTCCGCACGCTTAAGGTTACGATGGCAGTTATTATGAGTTTATGCATTTTGATGTACCGAAGTTAGTTCGGAGTCCCGGATGAGATCGCGGACATGACGAGGAGTCTCGGAATGGTCGAGACGTAAAGATTGATATATTGGACGACTATATTCGGACCGCGGAATGGTTCCGAGTGGTTTCGGATAAAACCGGAGTGCCGGAGGGGTTACCGGAACCCCCCGGGGAAGTAATGGGCCTTATTGGGCCCGAGGGGAGAGAGAGGGCTGCGGCCAGGAGGTGGCGCGCGCCCCCCATGGGGAGTCCGAATTGGACAAGGAGGGGGGGGGGGGCGCGGCCCCCCTTTCCCTCTCCCTCTCCCTCTCTTTCCTTCCCCCTCTCTCTTCCTAGTTGGACTAGGAAAGGGGAGTCCTACTCCCACTAGGAGGAGGACTCCCCCTCCCTTTGGCGCGCCCCATAGGGCCGGCCGGCCTCCCCCCTTGCTCCTTTATATACGGGGGCAGGGGGGCACCCTAGAACACACAAGTTGATCTTCGTGATCGTTCCTTAGCCGTGTGCGGTGCCCCCCTCCACCATATTCCACCTCGGTCATATCGTTGCAGTGCTTAGGCGAAGCCCTGCGTCGGTAGAACATCATCATCGTCATCACGCCGTCATGCTGACGGAACTCATCCCCGAAGCTTTGCTGGATCGGAGCCCGGGGAGTGTCATCGAGCTGAACGTGTGCTAAGAACTCGGAGGTGCCGGAGTAACGGTGCTTGGATCGGTCGGATCGGGAAGACGTACGACTACTTCCTCTACGTTGCGTCAACGCTTCCGCTTCGGTCTACGAGGGTACGTAGACAACAGTCTCCCCTATCATTGCTATGCATCACCATGATCTTGCATGTGCGTAGGAATTTTTTTGAAATTACTACGTTCCCCAACAGTGGCATCCGAGCCTAGGTTTTTATGGTTTGATGTTATATGCACGAGTAGAACACAAGTGAGTTGTGGACGATATAAGTCATAATGCCTACCAGCATGTCATACTTTGGTTCGGCGGTATTGTTGGATGAAGCGGCCTGGACCGACATTACGCGTACGCTTACGTGAGACTGGTTCTACCGCCGTGCTTTGCACACAGGTGGCTGGCGGGTGTCAGTTTCTCCAACTTTAGTTAAACCGAGTATGGCTACGCCCGGTCCTTGCGAAGGTTAAAACGGAGTCTATTTGACAAACTATCGTTGTGGTTTTTATGCGTAGGTGAGATTGGTTCTTGCTTAAGCCCGTAGCAGCCACGTAAAACTTGCAACAAACAAAGTAGAGGACGTCTAACTTGTTTTTGCAGGGCATGTTGTGATGTGATATGGTCAAGACATGATGCTAAATTTTATTGTATGAGATGATCATGTTTTGTAACCGAGTTATCGGCAACCGGCAGGAGCCGTATGGTTGCCGCTTTATTGTATGCAATGCAATCGCCCTGTAATGCTTTACTATATCACTAAGCGGTAGCGATAGTCGTAGAAGCATAATATTGGCGAGACGACAACGATGCTACGATGGAGATCAAGGTGTCGCGCCGGTGACGATGGTGATCATGATGGTGCTTCGGAGATGGAGATCACAAGCACAAGATGATGATGGCCATATCATATCACTTATATTGATTGCATGTGATGTTTATCTTTTTATGCATCTTATCTTGCTTTGATTGACGGTAGCATTATAAGATGATCTCTCACTAAATTATCAAGAAGTGTTCTCCCTGAGTATGCACCGTTGCCAAAGTTCGTCGTGCCCAGACACCACGTGATGATCGGGTGTGATAAGCTCTACGTCCATCTACAACGGGTGCAAGCCAGTTTTGCACACGCAGAATACTCGGGTTATACTTGACGAGCCTAGCATATGCAGATATGGCCTCGGAACACGGAGACCGAAAGGTCGAGCATGAATCATATAGTAGATATGATCAACATAATGATGTTCACCATTGAAGACTAATCCATTTCACGTGATGATCGGTTATGGTTTAGTTGATTTGGATCACGTGATCACTTAGAGGATTAGAGGGATGTCTATCTAAGTGGGAGTTCTTAAGTAATATGATTAATTGAACTTTAATTTATCATGAATTTAGTCCTGGTAGTATTAGCATATCTATGTTGTAGATCAATAGCTCGCGTTGTTGCTTCCCTGTGTTTATTTTGATATGTTCCTAGAGAAAATTGTGTTGAAAAGATATTAGTAGCAATGATGCGGATTGGATCCGTGATCTGAGGTTTATCCTCATTGCTGCACAGAAGAATTATGTCCTTGATGCACCGCTAGGTGACAGACCTATTGCAGGAGCAAATGCAGACGTTATGAACGTTTGGCTAGCTCAATATGATGACTACATGATAGTTTAGTGCACCATGCTTAACGGCTTAGAATCGGGACTTCGAAGACGTTTTGAACGTCATGGACCATACGAGATGTTCCAGGAGTTGAAGTTAATATTTCAAGCAAATACCCGAGTTGAGAGATATGAAGTCTCCAACAAGTTCTATAGCTAAAAGATGGAGGAAAATCGCTCAACTAGTGAGCATGTGCTCAGATTGTCTGGGTACTACAATCACTTGAATCAAGTGGGAGTTAATCTTCCAGATAAGATAGTGATTGACAGAATTTTCTAGTCACCATCACCAAGTTAGTAGAACTTCGTGATGAACTATAATATGCAAGGGATAACGGAAACAATTCCCAAGCTCTTCGTGATGCTGAAATCGACGAAGATAGAAATCAAGAAAGAACATCAAGTGTTGATGGTTGACAAGATCACTAGTTTCAAGAAAAGGGCAAAAGAAAAAAAGGGGAACTTCAAGAAAACAGCAAGCAAGTTGCTGCTCAAGTGAAGAAGCCCAAGTCTAGTCCTAAGCCTGAGACTAAGTGCTTCTACTGCAAAGAGACTGGTCACTAGAAGCGGAACTGCCCCAAGTATTTGGCGGATAAGAAGGATGGCAAAGTAAACAAAGGTATATTTGATATACATGTTATTGATGTGTACTTTACTAGTGTTCATAGCAACCCCTCAGTATGTGGTACTAGTTCAGTTACTAAGATTAGTAACTCGAAATGGGAGTTGCAGAATGAACAGAGACTAGTTAAAGGTGAAGTGACGATGAGAGTTGGAAGTGATTCCAAGATTGATATGATCATCATCGCACACTCCCTATACTTTCCGGATTAGTGTGGAACCTAAATAAGTGTTATTTGGTGTTGAGCATGAATATGATTTGATCATGTTTATTGCAATACGGTTATTCATTTAAGTAAGAGAATAAATTGTTGTTCTGTTTACATGAATAAAACCTTATATGGTTACACACCCAATGAAAATGGTTCATTGGATCTCGATCATAGTGATACACATATTCATAATATTGAAACCAAAAGATGCAAAGTTAATAATGATAGTGCAACTTATTTGTGGCACTGCCGTTTAGGTCATATTGGTGTAAAGCGCATGAAGAAACTCCATGCTGATGGGCTTTTGGAATCACTTGATTATGAATCACTTGATGCTTGCGAACCATGCCTCATGGGCAAGATGACTAAGACTCTGTTCTCCGAAACAATGGAGCGAGCAACTGACTGATTGGAAATAATACATACTGATGTATGCAGTCCGATGAGTGTTAAGGCTCGCAGCAAGTATCGTTATTTTCTGATCTTCACAGATGATTTGAGAAGATATGAGTATATCTACTCAATGAAACACTAGTCTGAAACATTTGAAAAAGTTCAAAGAATTTCAGAGTGAAGTGGAGAATCATCGTAACAAAAATAAAAGTTTCTACGATATGATCGCAGAGGTAAAATATTTGAGTTACGAGTTTGGCCTTCAATTAAAACAATGTGGAATAGTTTCACAAACTCATGCCACTTGGAACACCACAGCATAATGGTGTGTCCGAACGTCATAACCGTACTTTATTGGATATAGTACAATCTATGATGTTTCTTACCGATTTACCAATATCGTTTTGGGATCATGCATTAAAGACAGCTGCATTCACGTTAAAAAGGGCACCATCTAAGTCCGTTGAGACGACACAATCTGAACTGTGGTTTGGCAAGAAACCAAAGTTGTCGTTTCTTAAAGTTTGGGATTGTGATGCTTATATGAAAAAGTTTCATCCTGATAAGTTCAAACCCAAATCGGAAAAATATGTCTTCATAGGATACCCAAAGGAGACTGTTGGGTACACCTTCTATCACAGATCCTAAGGCAAGACATTCGTTGCTTATAATGGATCCTTTCTAGAGAAGAAGTTTCTCTCGAAAGAAGTGAGTGGGAGGAAAGTAGAACTTGATAAGGTAATTGTACCTTCTCCCTAATTGGAAAGTAGTTCATCACAGAAATCTGTTCTTGTGACTACTACACCAATTAGTGAGGAAGCTAATGATGATGATCATGTAACTTCAGATCAAGTTACTACCGAATCTCGTAGGTAAACCAGAGTGAGATCCGCACCAGAGTGGTACGGTAATCCTGTTCTGGAAGTCATGTTACTAGACCATGACGAACTTGCGAACTATGAGGAAGCGATGATGAGCCCAGATTCCGCGAAATGGTTTGAGGCCATGAAATCTGAGATATGATCCATGTATGAGAACAAAGTATGGACTTTGATGGATTTGCCCGATGATCGGCAAGCCATAGAAAATGAATGGATCTTCAAGAGGAAGACAGACGCTGATAGTAGTGTTACTATCTACAAAGCTAGAATTGTCGCAAAAGGTTTTTCGACAAGTTCAAGGTGTTGACTACGATGAGAGTTTCTCACTCGTATCTATGCTTAAGTCTGTCCGAATCATGTTAGCAATTGCCGCATTTTATGAAATCTGGCAAATGGATAAACAAAATTGCATTCCTCAATGGATTTATTAAAGAAGAGTTGTATATGATGCAACTAGAAGGTTTTGTCGATCCTAAAGGTGTTAACAAAATATGCAAGCTCCAGCGATCCATCTATGGACTGGTGCAAGCATCTCGAAGTTGGAATATATGCTTTGATAAGTTGATCAAAGCATATAGTTTTATACAGACTTGCGGTGAAGCCTGTATTTACAAGAAAGTGAGTGGGAGCACTACATCATTTCTGATAAGTATATGTAAATGACATATTGTTGATCGGAAATAATGTAGAATTATTCTGTGAAGCATAAAGGAGTATTTCAAAGGAGTTTTTCGAAGAAGGACCTCGGTGAAGCTGCTTACATATTGAGTATCAAGATCTATAGAGATAGATCAAGACGCTTGATAAGTTTTTTCAATAAGTACATACCTTGACAAGATTTTGAAGTAGTTCAAAATGGAACAGTCAAAGAAAGAGTTCTTGCCTGTGTCATAAGGTGTGAAATTGAGTAAGACTCAAAGCCCGACCACGGCAGAAGATAGAAAGAGAATGAAAGTCATTCCCTATGCCTTGGCCATAGGTTCTATAAAGTATGCCATGCTGTGTACCAGATCTATTGTATACCCTACACTGATTTTGGCAAGGGAGTACAATAGTGATCTAGGAGTAGATCACTAGACAGCGGTCAAAATTATCCTTAGTGAAATAAGGATATGTTTCTCGATTATGGAGGTGACAAAAAGGTTCATCGTAAAGGGTTATGTCGATGCAAGTTTTTGACACAAATCTAGATGACTCTAAGTCTCAATCTAGATACATATTGAAAGTGGGAGCAATTAGCTAGAGTAGCTCCGAGCAGAGTATTATTGACATAGAAATTTGCAAAATACATACGGATCTGAATGTGGCAGACCCGTTGACTAAGATTCTCTCACAAGCAAAACATGATCACACCTTAGTACTCTTTGGGTGTTAATCACATAGCGATGTGAACTAGATTATTGACTCTAGTAAACCCTTTGGGTGTTGGTCACATGATGATGTGAACTATGGGTATTAATCACATGGTGATGTGAACTATTGCTGTTAAATCACATGTCGATGTGAACTAGATTATTGACTCTAGTGCAAGTGGGAGACTGAAGGAAATATGCCCTAGAGGCAATAATAAAGTTATTATTTATTTCCTTATTTCATGATAAATGTTTATTATTCATGCTAGAATTGTATCAACCGGAAACATGATACATGTGTGAATACATAGACAAACAGAGTGTCACTAGTATGCCTCTACTTGACTAGCTCGTTGATCAAAGATGGTTATGTTTCCTAGCCATAGACATGAGTTGTCATTTGATTAACGGGATCACATCATTAGGAGAATGATGTGATTGACATTACCCATTCCGTTAGCTTAGCACTCGATCTTTTAGTATGTTGCTATTGCTTTCTTCATGACTTATACATGTTCCTGTGACTATGAGATTATGCAACTCCCGTTTGCCGGAGGAACACTTTGTGTGCTACCAAACGTCACAACGTAACTGGGTGATTATAAAGGTGCTCTACAGGTGTCTCCAAAGGTACATGTTGGGTTGGCGTATTTCGAGATTAGGATTTGTCACTCCGACTGTCGGAGAGGTATATCTGGGCCCTCTCGGTAATGCACATCACATAAGCCTTGCAAGCATTGCAACTAATGAATTAGTTGCGAGATGATGTATTACAGAACGAGTAAAGAGACTTGCCGGTAACGAGATTGAACTAGGTATTAAGATACCGACGATCGAATCTCGGGCAAGTAACATACCGATGACAAAGGGAACAACGTATGTTGTTATGCGGTCTGACCGATAAAGATCTTCGTAGAATATGTAGGAACCAATATGGGCATCCAGGTCCCGCTATTGGTTATTGACCGGAGACGTGTCTCGGTCATGTCTACATTGTTCTCGAACCGTAGGGTCCGCACGCTTAAGGTTACGATGTCAGTTATTATGAGTTTATGCATTTTGATGTACCGAAGTTAGTTCGGAGTCCCAGATGAGATCGCGGACATGACGAGGAGTCTCGGAATGGTCGAGACGTAAAGATTGATATATTGTACGACTATATTCGGACATCGGAATGGTTCAGAGTGGTTTCGGATAAAACCGGAGTGCCGGAGGGGTTACCGGAACCCCCCGGGGAAGTAATGGGCCTTATTGGGCCCGAGGGGAGAGAGAGGGCTGCGGCCAGGAGCTGGCGCCCCCCCCATGGGGAGTTCGAATTGGACAAGGAGGGGGGGGGGGCGGCCCCCCTTTCCCTTTCCCTCTCCCTCTCTTTCCTTCCCCCCCTCTCTTCCTAGTTGGACTAGGAAAGGGGAGTCCTACTCCCACTAGGAGGAGGACTCCCCCTCCCTTTGGCGCGCCCCATAGGGCCGGCCGGCCTCCCCCCTTGCTCCTTTATATACGGGGGCAGGGGGGCACCCTAGAACACACAAGTTGATCTTCGTGATCGTTCCTTAGCCGTGTGCGGTGCCCCCTCCACCATATTCCACCTCGGTCATATCGTTGCAGTGCTTAGGCGAAGCCCTGCGTCGGTAGAACATTATCATCGTCATCACGCCGTCGTGCTGACGGAACTCATCCCCGAAGCTTTGCTGGATCGGAGCCCGGGGAGTGTCATCGAGCTGAACGTGTGCTAAGAACTTGGAGGTGCCGGAGTAACGGTGCTTGGATCGGTCGGATCGGGAAGACGTATGACTACTTCCTCTACGTTGCGTCAACGCTTCCGCTTCGGTCTACGAGGGTACGTAGACAACACTCTCCCCTATCGTTGCTATGCATCACCATGATCTTGCGTGTGCGTAGGAATTTTTTTGAAATTACTACGTTCCCCAACAACATCATCCAGAGAACCAAAACTCAAAGAGAAGAAAGAACTGCACTGAATTGTATTTTTGCACATCAAAATCTGAAACAAAAATGCAAAAACTATGAACTCCATGGCAGAGGAATCCATAGAGCAGAGCACCACACTACGGTCTTCCTGGAGCGTCACCGCCGGCGCTGCTACTCCTCTCGCACTCTCGGGTCCACGAGACCCCTTCCAGCCTCGTGGTCGCCATGGGCGCCATGGTCGGCGATACAGAGAAAATAGGGGAGGGTACAGGAGGCAATCAGTCGCAGGGGAGGAGGGATTAGATGCCGGCCCGGATCCGCCGGGAGGAGCGCTGGGGGCGGTGGGACCATGGGATATTGAGGGAAGCCTAGCCAAGGGCGATGAGGGGTGGAGACCGCCGGATACAGCTCGTGGCGAGAGCTCTGGAGGTGGGAGGGGTAGCCAGGGGATAGGAGGTGTGGTTCGGCGGGAGTTTTGTGGAGCGGCGGCGCGACGCGGTGAGGAGGTAGATGGATGGGGACACCGGGTCTCGGGAGCGCATGGGTCGTCGGGGTCGGCGCCAGTGAGAGGGTGGGTGGCCGACGACTCGTAGTGAGGCGGGGCGGGGCGGGGTTCCGGGGCAGGAGGTGGGAGGCAGGAGGCGGCCGACAGCGCGGGGCATGGCAAGAGCTGGGTGGGCCGTGGCGGAGCGCTACGAGGCAGAGCGTGGCTGCGTTATTTTCGCCTTCGTACCGGTTTGATTTAGACTGCGGGTTGAATATCAAAAATCACAGGGGCCTTTGTGTAAAAACGCCGCGACGGTGAACCCGACAGATTCATACCGTGCTTTATTATTAGGGAGAGATGTGTGCGAAAACTACATCAATATATGTGGAGTATATGGTTGGCGGCCTCGATCATTGATGGCAGGAGGCAGCAAAACTTCGCTAATTTCCTCTGCCTCTGCGTCGCAGCATGTGCTTGCACGAATTATAATCAGTACAGATGTAGGTTTAGGCTAGCCTCGTGCACATGAAATAGGCACAACATTATTTTCCATGAACTGTGGGTAGGCGGCCTATACTAGTGTTTTTAACTTGATACAACCTTGATCGGAGGGTTGTGGATTGTGTGAGTGGCCAGAGGTAGCGGGTGATCAGCCAAGGAAGATATATGTGGAAATTTGTGGCAGTTCGTCATCAAAGCATGTGATTCCCACTCCATGTTAGAGCGCCTTGAAGTTGATTTGTATAATTAAGAAGTCTTTATGTCTTCATCATGGTGGTTGAATCTTTTCAAAAGCAATACTCGCCGCATCGCTCGGCAAGGTCACGAGCGCCCTTCAAAAGTTCACCATTTATCTCCTTTTTTTTTGAGAACCACCATTTATCTCCTGAAGCAGTTGGAGATAACACGTTAAATGGGCCATATATTATTTGCTTTCATAAAAGCAAAAATTTTGTGGTCTTACACATTAGAGGAAACATTTATAAATTGTTTATGGTGATTTATTGAATGGTTCTCCCTCATTCTCGGGGATTACTTATGTTACAAATTACAAAGATGAAATTCACATCAGATGACCATCCACACAATTGCTTTAAGCTCAATTAAGGAAACAGAAAAAAGACGTGATATTTCTCTTGCTCCAAAAGATTTTACATGTTCAACATTTCAGTTGTAGCACAAATAAAAAATGGGCAATGCGACCAATATATGGTTAAAGCAGGCCCTCGACAGTGGAATCGATCGGTACCAAATTCTCAGTAGTGTTTCAGTGAACTGTTGCACTATGGACTTGGAGACCATCTGAGTTTTCATGATAGGACCAATTTGGCATTGGGGTAGACTGTTCCCACGCCTTAGTAGAATTTGGCATCGGCCTCATACGCTGCCACAAAGCACTGGCGAAGCGAAATGTTACATTTGGCAACACTATCTGCCTACATTGTTGGTGACCTTAAAATATAAGACTGACTCATGGCCCACTTGGTTTTCAGAAGGCCTTGATAGCATGAAGAATGTACAAGGGGGTCCCGAGCCTCGCATTGAGGGTAGGACCCCAAGAAGATCTGGTGCATCCTTCTTTCCCTATGTCTCATATTCCTATGTATTGTTGGCATCTATCATGGATTTGCCATACACATTGACATACACAAGTAGAAATATAGATATATGTTACCAAAGCATAAATATGGACAAGTAAGATGAGGGGGTTTCTTGCTTGCTTAGCTGAAGGGCGGTGGATATATATAGAATGAAGTGCAGAAAGCATCAACTAGCTAATGTTGGCCGGGCCCCATTAATGTGGTTGTACATGCACGCATCATGGTGAGCGAAGTTAGGGAGACTGTCGGTGTCAAAACCGGCGGATCTCGGGTAGGGGGTCCCGAACTGTGCGTCTAGGCCGGATGGTAACAGGAGACAAGGGACACGAAGTTTTACCCAGGTTCGGGCCCTCTCGATGGAGGTAAAACCCTACTTCCTGCTTGATTAATATCGATGATATGGGTAGTACAAGAGTAGATCTACCATGAGATCAAGGAGGCTAAACCCTAGAAGCTAGCCTACGGTATGATTGTTGTATGATGAAGTTGTCCTACGGACTAAAACCCTCCAGTTTATATAGACACCCGATAGGGTTAGGGTTACACAAAGTCGGTTACAATGGTAGGAGATCTTGAATATCCGCATCGCCAAGCTTGCCTTCCACGCCAAGGAAAGTCCCTTCCGGACACGGGACGAAGTCTTCAATCTTGTATCTTGATAGTCCTGGACTCCGGCTGAAGGTATAGTCCGGCTACCCGAACACCCCCTAATCCAGGACTCCCTCAGTAGCCCCTGAACCAGACTTCAATGACGACGAGTCCGGCGCGCAGATTGTCTTCGGCATTGCAAGGCGGGTTCCTCCTCCAAGTTCTTCAAGAAGATTTTAAACACCAAGGATAGTGTCCGGCTCTGCAAAATAAGTTTCCACATATTGCCATAGAGAGAATAATATTAACACAAATCTAATCTGCTGACGTATTACGCAGCGTGACATCACACTACGGCCAAGTCCTTCACTCGAATCGTTTTTTACTTTTCTACCTCAGCGCGTTTTGCGAGGCAGTTTCCTTCGCACGTCTTGTCAAAGCATAGATCGTGTCCCCCATTTACGGGATTCTCATCAATACGGACGTGGGTAACCCAACCGCGCCATTTATCACGGCGTTTGGGAGGCAAGCGGGTTTTACTAGGCTGGTGGGGACGCATAACCGCATCCGCCCATATAAGCGAGTTTTACTAGGCTGGTGGGGACGCATAACCGCATCCGCCCATACCACCTACGCCTTCTTTCTCCTTTGCCTATCCATCTTCCGCGCACTCGAGCTCCAGCGCCCAAGCCCGCACTTCCCACCTCAACCTTCCCCAGCAATGTTCGGAGCGGGAGGCAGGTGGATGGTCTCCTCCGTCACGGAAGGCCATGTCAAAAAGCTAAGGAAGGCCGGATACTTGTCCAAAGACATCGCGCACCGGCTTCCCGAGGAGGGGCAACTTCTCCCCACCCCAAGGCCCCATGAGAGGGTAGTATTCCTTCCCCACTTCCTCCGCGGACTGGGTTTTCCACTCCACCCATTTGTCTGGGGGCTCATGTTCTACTACGGCCTGGATTTCCACGATCTGGCCCCGAACTTCGTCCTCAACATCTCGGCGTTTATCGTCGTGTGCGAGGCTTTCCTCCGCATCCGCCCCCATTTTAGCCTCTGGCTCAAGACCTTCAACGTCAAGCCCAAGGTGGTGCGCGGCAGCCAGGCGGAGTGCGGAGGCGCCATGGCGGGCAAGATGGCCAACGTCCTATGGCTCGAGGGCTCCTTCGTGGAGACCCTAAAGGGGTGGCAATCCAGGTGGTTTTACATCACCGAGCCACGCGATCCGAAATGGATCGCAGCCCCCGAGTTCCGATCCGGATCCCCCACGCGGCTTATGCCCTGGAAAGAGACGTGCCTGTCGTGGGTTGGCGAAAAAAAGGTGACTAGACTGCAGACATGCATCTAGTCCATGGTGAACAAGCCGATCAAGCTTGTTAACGTAGCCCAGGTTATGCTCGTCCGCCGGATCCTCCCGTGTCAACAACGGGACTTTAATCTGTGGGAGTTCGACCCGGCGCAGCACCAAACCCTTAACAGGCTCTTCGACACGACGTATGAAGACGTCTGGAAGGTGCTAACCAAAGGCGCCGAGGCTCCCGCATCCACTTCCGAGGACCGCGGATACAACTCGCAGCGTCACGCTAGCGAGGTAAGCTATTTTCACCTTTTACAGGATGTTAAGTTTTTTCATAGTTTGACTCTATGCGGGATCTAAACTCCCTCACCTTTGACAGGCTTGGCAGGCGAAGTCCGGACCGATTAACTGTCCGGCTCCCTTGCCCGAAGACCCAGCCCCTGCTCTCCTAGTGAAGCTGCTGGTTCCGGCGCCTTACGTGGTGCCGGAGAAGAAGGCCAAGAAGAAGGCCACGGGGACTCAAAAGAGTGCCCGTAATATGGTGGTGTCGGACTCGTCATCCGACGAGTCCGAGACGCTCTCCTCCCGTGAGAACGAGGAGGAGGAAGAAGAAACCTCTCCCCCTCCAGCGGGGGGAGGAAAGAAAAGGAAGGCCGCCCCAACGGGGGAGGCCGAAGGGTCCAGGAAAAGGAAGACCCCTCCGCCGAACTACTCCCCCGACGCCAAAGAGGACGAAGAGGAGTGGCCAGACAGGGCCAAGCGTCCGGCGAAATCGTAAGTATTCGGATATCAGAGTA
This sequence comes from Aegilops umbellulata, assembly GCA_032464435.1. Taxonomy (NCBI): domain Eukaryota; kingdom Viridiplantae; phylum Streptophyta; class Magnoliopsida; order Poales; family Poaceae; genus Aegilops; species Aegilops umbellulata. The sequence goes on along the minus strand of CP136060.1, from coordinate 639,643,690 downwards.
ACTCATGACGTTCCTTTCTTGCACAACTTTCCCTAATGTCAAACATAATTATGCAGCCCGCCCCGGGCCGGACTCAATGAGTCGTCGAGCGGCTCCCTGGATTCCTCGGACGTGAAGTCAGTTCCGCCCGCTGTCTCCCCCCGCACTGCGGACGACGCCGAAATGGCGTCGCGACAAGCTCCGGGGCAGGAGGAGGTGGTCCTGGAGGAGCGGCAAGGCGACCTCCCGGACCCCAGGAGTAAAGGGGACAAGACCCCCAGGGCTCCAAGTCCGGCTTTGAGCCGGACACCGTGCCGGAATCTTCAACAGTTCCGGACTGCGGTAGGCGAACTCCTTCCAAGAGGAGCAAGCCTTCTGAGCCAACGGCCTCCGTCCAATCGGAGGTGCCGGACAATCTGCTGGAGGTGCTTGACGGCGCCTCCATCGACGAGGAGCACCGTACTATTATGAGTACGGTGGTCCAGAAGGTTCAGTCCGCCAAGAGCGGACTAACTGAAGCTTGCGCTAGCCTTCTAACAGGCTTCGAGGTAAGTAAAAATATGTAAAAATATTACCGCATAGACAGTAGCCCCTGATGCTCTGTTTGGCGTTCGGAAAGAAAAGCCAAATAGAGGATCTATTAAATTTCACAGCAGTCTAACAAAAAGGAGTCAATATGCGTATGCAGGCTTCGCTGCTAGCCACCGCCGCACTGACTGCGGAGGTGGGTGCCCTGAAACAGGGCCTCAAGCGGACCGAGCAAGAGCTCGGCCTTGCCAAGCGGCAGCTGGAGGAGAAAGAAGGTAAGAGATACCTTACAGAGAAAGTGCCTATAAAAAGATGCGATTGCAAAGAATAACAGATTGTACTGCTTATTGTAGGGGCCACGACTGAGGATGCGACCCTCAAGCAGGCGCTGTCCGAGGCCGAGAAGAGAGCGGCCACGGAGCGCACCGAGCGAGAGAAATTTGAGGCCCAGGTCGGCGAGGTGCAGCAAGAGCTTCAGGCTCTTATGAAAAAACATGAGAGTTTGGAGCTGGACTCGAAGACGCGAGCGTCCGAGCTCGCGGCGGCCCTTGAAACTGCCCAGTCTGCCAAGGCCGAATCCCAGAAGGCCCTCCAAGAGTTGGAGGAGATGAAAAAGATAGCGGCGGGTAAGGCATTCTTTATGCAAAGCAGAAATATAAAAGTAAACTACTTGTTACTTACCCGAATCCGGAGCTCTCCAGGGGCATTCGCAGATCTTCCCCGCAGTGTATCCGATGCCGCCGCATTCTACCGAGGCGAAGAGGGCAGCTCAACGGAGAAGGTGTTCTGGTCTTAGTATGCTGAGGCCGGACACCCTGTGCCCTTGAGCGACCAGCTGAAACAGCTGGTCGAGCTCCAAAAGGCGGCCGAACAGGCCATGAAGGGCTTCATAGTTCGGCTGTGGCCTAGAGTGGCCCTACCTGGGAGCTACTTCGGGCTGGTGCGGCGGCTGGTGGAGGCCTGTCCAAGGCTCGAGGTCATCAAGCACTCTGTCTGCATCGAAGGTGCCCGTAGGGCCCTTGCCCGTGCAAAGGTGCACTGGGGTAAGCTGGACGGTGAGAAGCTTGTGAGGGACGGGCTGCCGCCGGGGAAGGAGCATCGCAAGCCCAAGAAATACTATAAGGATATTCTTGCGGGTGCCCGCCTTGTGGCAGATGAATGTATCAAGGATGTAATTTTTGAATGAACTCGCTCGTGTTTATCCTGTGCGCTGAAAACTTGTTCATATGCGCTAAGCAATGCTTGTTGAATTTAAAATATTACTTTCTGTGCGGCCGTTTATAAAAAATTGAGAGATGGCGAGTCGTCGGCTTCTGCCCCCATGCCGCTAGTGCTGGGGTGTTCGGGATAAACCTGAGCGCTCTTTTTCCCATATTTGGGTCCTTCGAGGGAGGCGCTCAGCACGACGAACCAGACAATCGGACTATAATGCTTCAACACTCTCACTTAGCCATATAACTCTATAATTTTAAATTTCGGCGAAGCCCCTAGTTCGGAAGACCGAGTTCGGGGAGCTATCCACGCCTTGGCCGGACAAAGCCGGCTCCTCGCTCGAAGCAGCATAAGTCTTTAGGGACTCGAAAAACCTCTCGAACAGCGACCGGTCTCTCGCCTCATCATGACAGTCAGTTTTAGCTTTCTCCACTGAGGTGCTTAGCCCAGCTCAACTAGGGCACAATCGCAGTGGTTCTCCTAGTGCAACCTTAGCCGATATAGCGGAACGTAAGGCACCAAAACATAGGAGCCGGGCAAACCCAACTATTGACCCAAATCATGATTCGGAGCCGATGCATATAGTGCTATAAGTTCGGGGTGCCGCACTTGTGAAAGTGTACGGACTTCTCACGCCATATTTATGAGTGCTGAAGCCCCTAGCGTATTTTGCCGTACCACAGTGTACGGGTGGAACATGTCATTAATGAACATATATATATATATATATAAAGAGGATAATGCAAAAAATAGACAAAAAGCTATGCATTGTTTATAAAGAGGCTGCTATCAAAGCAGAACGGTACAAATAGCGCGATAAGCAAAAGATATTGGACTATTTAACATGTCCTGGCGAGGGGCAGGCCGCAGAATTGTATTCAAAACAGGTATACTGCTCGTAATAGAGACCACCTGGGAGTTCCATAATGCGGCATGGCTTGTCTGCTTCCTTGGATCTTGCATCGTTCGTGCGACAGTTGAATTGCCGAACAGGTCGTCCGAAGTATGGAGTCCTGAAAGTAAGAAAAAATTAAAAAAAGAATTCGGCAGCCCCTAGTACGTTTTAGGCCGTATTTTGGGCTTGCCGTCATTGTGCCCCTTCCCCTGCGCCCATGGTATTTCAAGAGCGTAGTTATGTACGCGAAGCACTGGTTTCGCTATGTCGCGAGGGCTGGGGTTGGGGCCGCATTGCTACGCCTGCTCAGAATGTGCCAGGCGGTCTTGTTGTGGGTTACTCCGGGCGCGTTTGGCAGTGTCTGGCTTTTTAACGGCCGGACTGGAGAATTGCCTAAGAAGGCTGCTTTGTACTTCCGCTGCGAGGGCCGCCGTGTGCTTCTCCGTTCGGAGGGAGCGCTCGGTGTTTCCGTTGACCGTAATTACTCCTCGAGGGCCTGGCATCTTGAGCTTGAGATATGCGTAGTGCGGCACCGCATTGAACTTTGCAAATGCGGTTCGCCCGAGCAGGGCGTGATAGCCACTGCGAAACGGGACTATATCGAAGATTAACTCTTCGCTTCGGAAATTGTCCGGGGATTCGAAGACCACTTCAAGTGTTACCGAGCCTATACAGTTGGCCTCTACACCTGGTATAACGCCTTTAAAGGTCGTTTTGGTGGGCTTAATCCTCGAGGGATCTATGCCCATTTTCCGCACTGTATCCTGTTAAAGCAGGTTCAGGCTGCTTCCGCCGTCCATGAGGACTCTTGTGAGATGAAATCCGTCGATAATTGGGTCAAGAACCAATGCGGCAAACCCGCCATGACGGATGCTAGTGGGATGGTCCCTCCGATCAAAGGTGATCGGGCAGGAGGACCATGGGTTGAACTTTGGAGCGACTGACTCCAGCGCGTATACGTCTCGTAGCGCACGCTTCCGCTCCCTCTTGGGAATGTGGGTTGCGTATATCATGTTCACCGTCCGCACTTGTGCGGGAAAACCCTTCTGTCCACTGCTGTTCGGCGGCCTGGGATCCTCCTCGTCATCGCTATGCAGCCCCTTGTCTCTATTTTCGGCTCTTAACTTGCCTGCCTGCTTGAACACCCAACAATCCCTGTTGGTGTGATTTGTTGGCTTTTCGGGGGTGCCATGTATTTGGCATGAGCGGTCGAGTATTCGGTCCAAACTGGACGGGCCCTGAGTATTTCTTTTGAATGGCTTTTTTCGCTGACCGGATTGTAGCCTCGGAATCCGGCATTCACTGCCGTATCCTCGTTGCTGTCGCTGTTAACGCGGCTCTTTTGCTTGTTCCGGCGCGACCTGCCGCTTTTGTCCTTGGTATCCGAATTACCAAGGTTCTTGGTTAAGTTGTTGCTGCGAGCTAGCCAGCTGTCTTCTCCTGCGCAAAAGCGGGTCATGAGTGTCGTGAGGGCTGCCATAGATTTCGGCTTTTCCTGTCCCAGGTGCCGGGCAACCCACTCATCGCGGATATTATGCTTGAAGGCTGCTAGGGCCTCCGCGTCCGGACAGTCGACTATTTGATTTTTCTTTGTTAGGAACCGTGTCCAGAATTGCCTGGCCGATTCCTCTGGCTGCTGGATTATGTGGCTTAGGTCATCGACGTCCGATGGTCGCACATAAGTGCCCTGGAATTTGTCAAGTAATGCGGCTTCCAGGTCCTCCCAAGAACCGATTGAGTCTGCTGGCAAGCTGTTGAGCCAATGCCGGTCCGGTCCCTTAAGTTTGAGTGGGAGGTATTTGATGGCATGTAGATCATCACCATGGGCCATGTGGATATGAAGGAGATAATCCTCAATCCATACCGCAGGATCTGTTGTGCCATCGTATGATTCGATGTTTACGGGTTTGAGGCCCTCAGGGATTTTAAGATCCATTACTTCATCTGTGAAGCATAGTGGGTGTGCGGCGCCTCTGTACTGGGCTATATCACGACGCAACTCAAAGGAGCTTTGTCCATTGTGTTCGGCCCGGCCGGATTTATGGTATCCGGGGTGACGATCACCGTCACGTGCCGTGGGGCGCCCGCGCGATCCGTAGATTGATCTTGTTTGCCTTGCCTTGTCCTCCAGTACGTCTCGCATGTCTGGCGCATTTTCCCGTGCCTTAGTTGAACGGCGCCGGGGCATTTTCTCTGTCGCGACCGCGAGGTGGCCGGTCGGCCATGTCGTGCGCTGGTGATGTAGGTGCTTCCACCTCTGATCGGGGTAGCGGCCTGCGCTTTGGGTAAATCTTGGAGGGGCGTTCGAGTTCATACTCTTCGGCCGCAAGGACTTCAGTCCATCTGTCAGCTAGCAAATCTTGATCAGCTCTAGGCTGTTGCTGCTTTTTCTTGAGGCTGCTTGCCGTGGCTAAAAGCCTGCGTTTGAAACGCTCTTGTTCGGCGGGGTCTGATGGTACGACGAATTCGTCATCGTCGAGGCTTGCCTTGTCTTCGGAGGGAGGCATATAGTTATCGTCCTCAACCTCTCGGTCTGCCGCTCTCTCATGAGGGATGGCTTCTCCATCTTCCTGTGCCGAATCTTGCTGGAGGGGGTGTTCTTCGGCGCTATCCGGGGTAGTATTATCTCCCATGCCGGAATCACCGTTTTTGCTTTGGCGGGATTTAGAGCGGCGCCGCTGGCGCCGGCGCTTTGGCTGTTTCTTGGAGGTGTCATCCCCCGCTGTTCCATCGCCATCTCCGTCTTTTGGAGTATCCACCATGTATATATCATATGACGAGGTGGGCTTCCAGCGCCCTACAGGTGCTGGTTCCTGTTCGTCTCCTGCATCGTCGTCCATACCGTCGATGTCTTCGGAGTCGAAGTCAAGCGTGTCGGTTAAATCGTTGATAGTGGCTACAAAGTAGGTGGTGGGTGGGCTTTGAATTTCTTCATCGTCCGCATCCCATCCTTGCTGACCGTAGTCCGGCCATGTCTCTCCTGATAAAGAGAGAGACTTTAATGAGTTCAGGATGTCGCCGAAGGGCGAGTGCTGAAAGATGTCCGCGGCGGTAAACTCCATTATCGGCGCCCAATCGGATTCGATCAGCAGGGGCGCGGGGGGTTCAGAGTCCGGAGAGGAATCCGGATCCTCGGAGTCACGGGTCATGCAGAGTGCGGGGCTGGCGTTCGGCTCGATCGCCTTTGAGATCGCAGCCCCCGAGGTGACGTCCAACCGCTCATCCTCGATTGGCGCAATAGGCTCCGAATTAAGGGTCAGAACCGGTGCGTGTGCGGCCTCCAGGGCACTGTTCGTCGGCAGAGCTAGATCATGCCCATCGAGACAGTGCGGCACGCTTGGCTGTGGCTCGAATCCATCGAAGATCAAGTCCCCGCGGATGTCAGCCGTGTAGTTTAAACTTCCAAACCTGACCTGATGGCCAGGGGCGTAGCTTTCGATCTGCTCCAGGCGGCCAAACGAATTGGCCCGCAGTGCGAAGCCGCCGAAGACGAAGATCTGTCCGGGAAGAAAAGTCTCACCCAGGACCGCATCGTCGTTGATGATCAAAGGAGCCATCGGGCCTAAAAGTGACGACACAGAGGAACTCTCAATGATAGCACCAATGTCGGTGTCAAAACCGGCGGATCTCGGGTAGGGGGTCCCGAACTGTGCGTCTAGGCCGGATGGTAATAGGAGACAAGGGACACAAAGTTTTACCCAGGTTCGGGCCCTCTCGATGGAGGTAAAACCCTACTTCCTGCTTGATTAATATCGATGATATGGGTAGTACAAGAGTAGATCTACCACGAGATCAAGGAGGCTAAACCCTAGAAGCTAGCCTACGGTATGATTGTTTTATGATAAAGTTGTCCTACGGACTAAAACCCTCCGGTTTATATAGACACCGGATAGGGTTAGGGTTACACAAAGTCGGTTACAATGGTAGGAGATCTTGAATATCCGCATCGCCAAGCTTGCCTTCCACGCCAAGGAAAGTCCCTTCCGGACACGGGACGAAGTCTTCAATCTTGTATCTTGATAGGCCTGGAGTCCGGCTGAAGGTATAGTCCGGCTATCCGAACACCCCGTAATCCAGGACTCCTTCAGAGACTACGATATGAGCCGCCCGCATCTTGTCCAGACCGCTGAGCAAACCAAGCACATGTCCTAAGCCACTCTAGGCCCTAATGAAAGTCCAACCCTATCCTTAAGTGGGTTTTGGTGTAGCCGGCCAAGGGGATGGTAGTATCGGGGATAACCAAGGCCTCGGTGGCCATGGCGATGGCCATCACGTGGGACCAAATAATTCCCATCGGAGGAATCCAGCATGGTCCCACTTGTCAGTGATACCGGGGGTTGCTGACATGACTGTACATGCACGTTCGGCTACCGTCGTGTAGTCGTGAAGTGAGCGAGATGACCGCCATCTTGCCGCTGAGCACGCACATGATGGAGCATCTTCATCACTTGTCTTAGCTTCCCTCTCGCACTTCTTTTGTCAGGATTTATTATGCCCCCTCTTCTTTTCGGTCAAAATTTTACCATAATTGCAACCAATAAAATACAAATTATGTGTCAGAAAAGGGGGGGGGGGCATTAAACCCGGATGGTGGAAGTAGCATTTGTTAGCCACAAAGATCAGTTGTTCACGTTTTCCCTCTTGCAAGGTGACTAGGAAAAGTCTTCCTCCTTTAGATCTCCACGGTGAGCCTGTGGATTCATCTCCCTTCAGCCTGCTGCTTCGATCGCCAATGGCTAGTGGCTAGGAGAGGAATCCTGGTGCCTCGGATTTTGCTAGAACATATATATTAGGATTTTAGTCCTAGAAGGTCAACACTTGGGTGAATGGTGAGCTTCATCTTCGAGTCGGTCTCTCAAGAGCCGATCTTCCTAGAGACCGTTCATCGGGACGGATTATACAAAGCTCTAGCATAGATTCCTGCTAGCTCATCGGGCAGCGAGGTTAGGGCCCGTTTCTCGGCGTGCGAATGCGGCATCAAGATTCAGTATCAGGTTCTTTGGATCGATTCAAGGGTTCAACTGTGATGGACGTTGATCCTTTGACGCATGTTCACAAAGACTTCCTAGCTATCATCGGTAAGGTCAGGCTCACTTTGGAATGGGAGCGGTAATAATGGCGTGTCGACAACTTGTTTTGATGGCAGGAGTCATCGTTTAGCAATTCAGAAACCACAATGTAGTTTTATTATTTTGAGACGCTTTATACTTCTGATAAACTTTTATAATAAATCCTAGTCTTTTGTTGGAAGGAAAACTAGGTGTTCAGTGACAAGTCTGTACAGTCTCTACAACTATTACTCATTTGTCACTGCCAAACGAGTTGATTGGTACCAATCATTTGCGTGTTCATATTTGCCAGTTGTTAATCACGTTCGTTTATCACTACTTTTGGTGGAATCTCAGGGGCCAGGTGTTAATCTAGTTTTCGCCGACTTTCTATTGGCTAGCGTCCTTCCGCCATCCTGACAAAGAGGTATATGGCTGCTTTTGGTTTGTCATGTAGATGTCTGGACTCTTGCAGAAGCTCCGTTTCGGTTGGTGTCGATTTGTGAAAAAACAGACATCCAGACCGGCCAGCGGACAGGACCACGTTAAATGTCAAAACATGTTCGAACTGCGTAGTCCAGGTTTGAGGACCCGTTTTGTAGATGCCCTTATTTAAAGGGTTGTTGCATTGTCATCATTTGGTGCAACGATCTTCCCCTCGCGGTCTCCAAGGAGGCAACTTTGCAGAACTAGTCGATGATAGGCATGCACTGTAGTACTATTTGCGTGAAAACTAAATCCACGTATGGTCAATGAGTAGGTCCGGCAACAAAAGGTTTAAAAAGCAGCATGTGCTGAAAGTAGAGATTGGTTTAGGTTAGGTCATCAACTATTTGATGCCCTCGAATATGTATGGACGTGACATTCGATGAGGCACTGATTACTCAATGTTATCCCTCACAAGACGGACACCGATTCATGCAACGTTGATAGATAGTAGTTCTACATTTTTACAATACAAGATATCACTAAAAACTATTCTGGAAATTCCACTCCTTTTTGTCGGAGGTGAGATCAATCACCCTGGAGCCAATGGCCTTGTCGTTATTGGCAGCGGTCCGAATCAACCGGCATTTGGACGAACTCACGAGACAGTGGATGAGTGGCGATGGCATCGTCATCCTCCTCTTTGTCCTTGTCCTCGAGCTTCACGACGAGGACGACACAACACACATTGTTGATGCAGATTTGGCGGCGCTCGTGCTTGACCATGCGGGTGCTCTGCCTGTACGTGTGACCGTCCGGTTCTCGTCGACGACTTTAGGTCTACACAGAAAGTCACCACAACTGTGATATCCACACGCTTCGCCTCAAGTTGCGCCTCTGCCATGCGGACGAAACTACTCCGTCGCCTTCGGTATGTAGAAGAGACTGTCTTCCCCACCGACTACGGCGTCAAGGGCCATCCCCCCTCCTTCGTAGGTTCATCCTCCTCCTAGATCTCAACCAACACCAGGGGGTCGCCCTCCTCATCCTCCTACTCGTTCGAGCTCAGCTCCGAAGAGCTTGGAGGTTGGCCCGCCTCAATGCAGCCTAGGGCCAAGCATCCACGACCTAGACCTCCACTGCAGTTTTCACACGATGCTCCAACGTCAACGTCTTGTACCAGGTGATTTTTGAACGGGACAATGGTGGCGGCGAACAACGGCAAGATCAGCTACAAACGGTGACAAGAATGCAGGTAGGTAGGAGAGCCGGTGAGCCTCCATGAATGTGGAGTGGAGTATGAAATAGTGAGCGCCCCCGGGGTTTTGGGTGGGATCAAGGCGTCAGAGTTTGACATGTTGGACGTTTGGTCTTCCCTGGAGCACCCCCATTTGGGGCCGGACTGAAGGATTTTAGACATACAATCTGATTGACCCAAAATATACGTTCGCATTGAAGACATAAAATGTCCGAACTGTCCCATCCAAACATATAGAGGTTTGAGCGTGTGGGTTAGAGATGCATTTAGCATCGTGCACATGCAACATTGGTTTCTTGCAAAAACACTGTTTGCTTCGTCGTGGAGCGAAGCGACGAGAGCGACACAATCGTCATGGGTCCTACCGCTGGGCGCACGCGCACAAACACATGATAGAGCACATTCAACACCTGTCCTGGCCTAGCTTAGCTGCCGCTGGCCCCTCGCCTTGTAGCATTTGTGCGTGACTGAGACCAGCTGTTCAGTCTCAAGTCAGTGCGTGGCGTTCAGACCACTGTTGCCACTATAAATTATTTGTTCATCTCGTGGCCGCCGGTCACCGGACGGATGTGGATCCTCCGACTTTGCAATCCCTGCCATACCCTGCCTTTAAGTCACTGACAGGTGGGCCCATGCTCTGTGGGATTTATATGTCAGTGACTCAAAGGTAGGCTAAGCCACGGCAGGGGATCCTCATCTCACCGGACATGCTTAGTGAAAAATTGATCGCCATCATGATTGGGAGCACAGCGATCTGCCCCTTGCGATCTCCAATGAGGCACCTTCTCGATCCGTAGATCCAGCTAACCTAATGATTAGCTCGCACTATACCTGTACTATGCATGAAAGCTGGGGCAGACTTGTATGAGATCTCACATTAGGTGAGATGAACTTCAAAATTAAATTAATATATTTAGACATTGAAAAAATCTGAAATTATGTGACAACCTTCATGTGGAGTATGTTTACAACTTTAAAAAAATCAGCTTAAAACTCGATGTACATTTAGAGATTAAAAAACCGAATGTGAATAGTGAAAGCTTTGGGTGAATAGTACTTTGACACTATTCAAATCCAATTTTATCTTTTTTGCTTTTATTAATGTAAGTCAAATTAGGAGCTGAAACTTTTTGAGGTTAAACATCATACAATGATGTGTGAACAACAATTTTTTTGAGAATGTTTGAACATGTATTTTTTTTGACAAAAATCAATCTTGATCTCGCCTAACGTAAGATCTCACACAAGACCAGCCATGAAAACTACATCAACATATGTATGATTTAGAAAGCAAAGCATCGTCTAAGACGGATGTAAACCTGTCTACGTTAGACCCGTGCGCATGTAATATGCACACCGATTTTTTGGTTAATGCACTGTCTGCAGGTCGCCTAAACTAGTGTGTTAACTTGATCCTTCCTCTGGTCCTTTTTACTCCGCGTATTAGATTTGTGTCATGTCAAACATTACAAAGTTTGACCAAATTTATATTTTAAAAATACCAACATCTAGAATACCAAACATACATACTATGAAACTACATTTCATAACAAATCTAATAATATTGATTTGGCATTGTCAATGTCGATAATTTTTATATAAGTTTGATCAAAGTAGAGATACTTTGACTTCGGATAAAATTTATATGCAGACTAAAAATGACCAAAGGGAGTAATAAACAACTTATGTATTTCGATCCATCTGATCATGCTACATCCTTGTTTGGACGACTGTGATTATTTGAGTGGCCAGGACTGGTAATCAAACGAGAATGATAGATGTGGAAATCGGTCGAAGTATGCGATTCCCGCTCCAGATTATAGTGTCTTGAAGTTGATTTGCATAATTAGTAAACTTTATGTCTTCATCATGGTCATTGCATCCTTTTGAAAGCAAGACTAGTTGAACTTTTTTCCATGGTCGTGCACTCCCTTCCAAAGTTCGTCAATGATGTCCTGAAGCATTCAGAGTAACACGTTAAATGTACCATATAATATTTGGTTAATAAAAGCAAAGATATTGTGATCCTTTGGTCACTACATCTACAAAGTCATCAGATGAAAATACGCACATTATTTGTTGCAAGAGTCACCACAACAAACGCACAATCAGTCTCTAAAATAATAGGATTGTGAAGATATATACCTATGTACAGCCAGCAATGCATGTCCTTGGCTCTGCTTCCTCCACACTCTGACACGATCCAACGAAGTCCCAACAAGAGACAATGACTTCCCCAGCCGCATATCTAACCACCACTCCCACACTTGCTTCTCTAATGCTCTCCACAAGCTTGCGTCAACATTAATCTTAAAAAAACCAGTCGGTGGGGGAGTCCAAACCGTCTTAGCTCCCGCATTATCAGGCGCCCATCTTAATCCATCTATTGGACCTTTTCCTCTTTTTTTCGAGTCCATTGGAGGCGCAGAGTGACATGCGGCAAAGGACGCCCAACACTGGTGGAAAAAGGGCCTTTGGTCGCGGTTCGCAACTGCCATTAGTCGCGGTTGCGCAACCGCGACCAAACAGGCGGGACTAAAGGCTCCACCCTTTAGTCGCGGTTGCTTAAGAACCGCGACTAAAGGCCCGTCCACGTGGGCGCCAGGTGGCCGTCGGGGCGGAGGACTTTTAGTCGCGGTTCTTCTGGCCAACCGCGACTAAAGACCGCCGCAGGTTTAGGGTTTTAGCCCCCCCTAAACCTGTTTTCTGTTTAATTTGTATTGTTTTATTTCTTTTATGCTTTATTTTAGTTTTGAAGGAGTTTCACATATTCTACGCTACTACATACATGCATATGATTGTACAATTTCAAACAAATTTGAAATTAGAACAAAAAAGAATTCAAGAGGAATATACAGTATATATTAAATATCATCGGATGACCATATACAATTTTGAACAAGTTTCCATATATAATTTAAGGCATATAAAGTTCTACGTCCTCGTAATGGTGTTCTCCTTTAGGATGGAGGACTTCCCTCCTGAACCATCCAGCTAGTTCCTCTTGAAGTGGTCGGAAGCGAGCTTCTAGACTAAGCATCATCCGGAGGTTATTCCTCTGAGCATTGGTATCACTCGGAACCCGCTCAGAGGTGTATCTCCGGATCATCTCACAGACATAGTATCCACATAGATTGGTCCCCGCTGGCTGAATATCCCCAGCATTCTTAGCCTTTGACTTTTTGAATTCTAGCTCTTTTTTGAATTCACCGACCTTTGTATCTACGAACCGTCTCCAAACCCTACGAGGCAAAGAAAATTAAATGAACAAGAGAGTTATTAGTTACTTGATATTAGGAAATGAACGAAATAGGCCGATCGATATAGAGCGCAAATGAATGAAAATAATTACTTCTGCATCATTTTTCTCAGGTCGCCCCAAAGCTTTGGATCCATATTCAGAGAGTCGTGGACGAGACATTCTGAGGTGTCAACTTTAATTACTAGCAGAATCCAGTGGAACCTGCGGACACGATACATGCACAGTACGTCATGCATAACTCATCGATTAGCCGGCCACATACCATGCATGGAGTAAACAAAAGAGAATGTGCTCAAGACAGAAACACTCACCCAAAATGGTAAGGAAATAGAATATCACTTTTGAGTTCCTGCTTTGTAAGAAACTGCCACAGGTCTGCCTCCATGTCGTCGGGGTGATGCCGCAACACATATCCATTAACGATGTGTGGGTCAATGAACCCAACATCATGGATGTTCCTTACTCTGCATTCCTTAATCTTCATTCTGCATGTATAATAGCGGACACAACAATATAGTTAGGACATATATATAGTGCAGGCAATATGAACGAGATGGGGTAGAAATAAATCACTTACAGAACGTAGCAACTGATGATAGATTTGTCGAGCTCGCGCAGATTGAAAAGCTGGAACAATTCACTCAGATGAATTTGTACATAGTAATGTTTGAAGTGATGCTCATATCTAACTTCCGCATAAATATATTCGTTGGCATTTTTATTTTTTATGTAACCCTTGTACCATTTCAGCAGACCTTTCATTTGTGGAGGTAGATCCTGTTCCTGCGCAGGCTCGACGAGAGGCCCATTCTTCACATATGTAATTACTACCTCCTTCACTGGCGCCTCATCAAGGCCTAACAGTTCACGAAGAGTAATACCTAAGTTGGCCGCTTGTTCTCTGGCACTCGTTGCAGTCAATCCAAGTGCTGCCGCAGCTGCTATGATATCGGGGTCATCCGGACCGGCGGCTTTCACTATAAGCGGGGCAATCGATTGTTTACTTTGTTCCCCGAGCTGGGCAACTCGTTTACTTTGTTCCGGATCGGGGTCATCCGCCCGCCCTTTCTTCTCCTTCAACATGAGTGCCTGCCTACGAAGTTCACGTGCATAGTCCTCAGGCAGATTCTTCGCGGCTTGGGACGGTGTGCTCAAAAATGACTTAGCCCACTTCTTTTGCTCATCAGAAAATACTGGCTTGGGCTCGGGCTCTCTTTTCTTCTTGCAGTCCGCCTTCCATTTCTCAAGATCAGCAGCCGCGGCCGCGGCAGTTTCCTCGGCACTACGTTCCCAAGGCCTTGTGGGGAGAGGCTTCAGTGATGGCTCCGGTACCTTTGTGGTCTTAGGTACATAAGGGTCCGGGTTAATAATCCAGGACTGCTTCTGCTTCTTTGCCGGAGGTGGATTGGGGGGCGGCGTCTGATCACCCGCCGGACGAGGACTGGGGGGCGGCGTCTGATCACCCGCCGGACGTTGTGGACTGGGAGGCGTCGGCTGACGTGACGGAGGTGTAGGTGAACCGCCACCACCACCACCACCACCACCGCCGCCACCGCCACCACCACCACCGTAGGGGGTGGACTTGTTGTCCTTGGCGCCTCGCCTGGAAACTTGATAAACTTCTTTTGCCATAGAATGAAATGGCGCTTGACATCTCCAAGTCTTTTCTCCCCTTCAGGTGTAGCAATGTCAATCTCCAGGTCCTCAAACCCTTGGACTATGTCCTCCACCGTGACACGAGCATAGCCATCTTGAATGGGGTTGTTGTGGTGGAGTGCTCCAGGTAAACATGGTAAAGCACTGCCGATGGCTACCTTCATGGACATGTTCCCGATAGGATAATACAGATGACATTCTTTCCTCTCCTTTATATCGTCCACGGGGTAGCGAGGAGGCTCCGGTGCAGTAATTTCGACCACCAGAGGCGCCGGTGCAGTAATTTCGATCGTCGGTGCATCTGCACCAGCCGGTGGGGCCTCCGTGGAAGCCACGCTGCTTCTCCGCTGCTGGCTATCGAGATCCGCTGGATGATCTTCATGCTGCGCCCAAGCTGCATCTCTTTCGGCTACTAGTACACTCACGGTTTTCTTCATCACATCCATTTCCGATGCCAACCGCGCCACAACATCTGCTTCCCGATCCATCTTTCTCTTACGGCTTCTGTAACCGTACGGGTCATCGTTCTGGGGGAACCCTATTTTCCACGGAATGTGCCCCATGCCTCGTACACGTCCTCCGTGTTCAGGATTCCCGAGGGCTTTTGTCAGTGCGTCGTTCTCTCTGTTGAACTTGATCTTCCCCTCTTGAGCATCCCTCATTGCGTCAATAAGGGCTTGGGTGGGTTTCATTATTTTGCCCTGGTAAACACACTCCCCTGTCTCCGGGTTCAGCGTTCCCCCATGCCCGTACCACCAGCTTTTGGCCCTTGGGTCCCATCCCTCCGTACCTGGACGGATTCCTCGCGCCCTCAGCTCGTTCTCCATCTTCTCCAACCTAGGCTGCCAAAGGCGATACCCTCCTGGCCCCATAATATGATTGTACTCCTTCTTAGCCGCATTTTCCTTATTTTTTTTCGATATTTGAATGAACTGCTCTGATTTCTTTTGCTTCACAAATTCTGGCCAATCATGTTTCAGTTTCTCATATTGTCCTTTGAAATCCGGAGTCTTGTTCTGCTTGACAAAGTCATGGTTTAGATTTTGCTTGAATTTCCGGAATGCGTCGGCCATCTTATGAAGAGCGAACTGTTTTACTAGCCTCCTCCTCTCCTTGTTTTCCTCAATCTTGTTACCCTCCTCATCGAATTTGTTGTATTCGGGAGGTAGAACGAAATGTTCCATAAGCTTCTTGAAGCAATCTTTTTTTGTTCTCTTATCGACAAAAGTGAAACCAGCAATTCGTGACTTCTTTGGCTCATTCCACTCCTGGACGGTGATCGAGACGTTGTCTCTAACAACGGCTCCGCATTGGCTGACAAACTTGATGGCGTTCTTGCGGGGCTCCAGCGGCCTGCCGGTTGCACTGTCGACAACCTCGATGGTGCATGTTTCCCCTTGTTTCATCGTCTTGGTTGCGCCACGCTTTGACGACGTACTCGATTGTTTCGACGATCCGGCCGAGGGCTAAAATAAGAAAGAGAGTCGCGCCCGTTAGTACACACATATTTATTCAAATCAGTTAGTTTGTATCACTAGAGGCTCAATGTATATATATACCTCGGCGCCGGAGGTGGTTGCTACTTCCATTTAAAGATCGTCGTTTATCACGTTTGTTCGGCATCATCTTGCTGACGGCGCCCTTCATCTTCACCGTCAAGGTTCAGATAAGAAGAGACATCATCTTCTTCTTGTCCGGTCGGCACATATTGAATATCGCCGTTTATGATGCCGAACATATGTGCTTCACCGTCCGGATCATAGTTGTCCATAATCGGGTCAGCTCTATCGTCCGCCATTATGTCAGTCCTGAAAACATGTAGTAAAAACAAATTAATTAAGTGAAGAAGGGGGGCGGTGGCGGTGGCGGTGGCGAAAGGGCGGTGGCAAAAGGAGGGGGCGAGGAAGGGGTGGGAGAGGGTGTCGCGGTAGAGCGCGAGACGGGGCGGCAGACGACGGCGTCACGGAGAGGGAGGCGAGGACAACACACATGTATAACCCTCGCCATTTGGTTAATTATCAAATTTTACGGTTTTTTGTTAATTATCAAGTTTTAAGTTACTTTTTTTCTTCTTCCTTTTTCTTTCTTCTTTCTTTTGGTTTTCATTTGGTTTTCATTTTTTTTCTTCTTCCTTTTTCTTTCTTGTTTTTTCTTCTTCCTTTTTCTTTCTTCTTTCTTTCTTCTTTCTTCTTCTTCCTTTTTCTTCTTTCTTCTTTCTTCTTTCTTCTTCTTCCTTTTTCCTTTCTTCTTCTTTCTTTCTTCTTCTTCCCTTTCTTCTTCTTTCTTTCTTCTTCCCTTTCTTCTTCTTTCTTCTTCTTTCTTTCTTCTTCTTCCTTTTCTTCTTATTCCTTTCTATTCTTTCTTTCTTCTTCTTTCCTTTTTCTTTTTTCTTTCTTTCTTCTTCTTCCTTTCTTCTTCCTTTCTTCTTCTTTTTTTCTTCTTCCTTTTTCTTTCTTCTTTCTTTTGGTTTTCATTTGGTTTTTATTTGGTTTTTATTTGGTTTTCATTTTTTTTCTTCCTTTTTCTTTCTTGTTTTTTCTTTTTTTCTTCTTCCTTTTTCTTCTTTCTTTTTTTCTTCTTCCTTTGTTTTTCTTCTTCCTTTCTTTTTTCTTCTTTCTTTTTCTTTCTTGTTTTTTTTCTTTCTTCCTTTTTCTTTCTTCTTCCTTTGTTTTTCTTCTGTTTTTTTGTTTTCTTTTGTTTTTTCTTCTGTTTAATTTGTTTTTCTTTCTTCTTCTTCCTTCTTCCTTTTTCTTTTTCTTCTTCTTCTTTTTCCTTAAGCAGGGCCGGCCGGCGCCGGCCAGCAGGCGGACGGCAGGGCGCGCGACAGGCGGCGGGCGGCAGGGCGTCGGACGGCGGGCGGCAGGGCGGCAGGGCGGCGGACGGCAGGCAGGGCCAGCGCGGGCGGCGGGCGCGGCGGGCGGCGGGCGGCAGGGCGTCGGGCGGCGGGCAAGGGCAGGCACGGGCGGAGGCGGCGCTCACTGGGGACGGGGGGCGGCGGCGCGCAGGGCTTCGGCGTCGGGGCAGGGCTTTGGCGTCGGCGTCGGCGTCGATCGGCGTCGGGGAAGCGGCGCGCAGGGCTTCGGCGTCGAGAGAGAGGAGAATGGGAAGTGGCAAAACTGCCAAGTGCAGTATTTATAGACGCACCTTTAGTCGCGGTTGGTGTGGCGGACCGCGACTAAAGCCTAGGCTTAGTCGCGGTCCGCCACACCAACCGCGACTAAAGCTAGCCTTTAGTCGCGGTCCGCCACACCAACCGCGACTAAAGGGTTTTGGCGCCGCTTCGTTCCCGCGCAGGAAGAGCCTTTAGTCGCGGTTGGTGTGGCGGACCGCGACTAAAGGCTAGCTTTAGTCGCGGTCCGCCACACCAACCGCGACTAAAGGTCTGTGCTGGCACTGGCGCGGTGCGGTGGGATGTTTAGTCCCACCTCGCTAGCCGAGAGGCTTCGACAGTGGTTTATAAGCGCGGCTGCGCTGACCACTTCGAGCTCCTCTCAAATGCAGGCTTACGGGCCTATTCTGTTACTACTAGCCTGTGAGCCTATTGGGCCTTCCTGCGGGCCTGAATCCTGGCCCAATAATGGGTTTCTAGTCGTATTCAGGCCGTGGTGGCCCAGTAGGTGGCATACTTTTTATTTTTTGCCTGTATTTTGTTTTCATTTTTGCTTTATTTATTTTGTTTTGTTTCTACTTACAACAAAAAACTTATTTATTTTATTTTATTTTGTTTCTAATTACTTATTTATTTTACTTTATGATAATTATTTTTGCTATTAAAGTTTCTAATTACTTATTTATTTATGTTATTAAAATCTTAAAAATACAATTATATATACAAAAAATCAGAAAATAAAACTAATTCATATTAAATTCTTGTTTTTCTTCTGTTTTTTTCTTCCTTTTTTCTTCTGTTTTTTTCTTCCTTTTTCTTGTTTTTCTTCTTTTTTTTCTTCCTTTCTTCCCTTTTCCTTTTTTCTTCTGTTTTTCTTCTGTTTGTTTTTTTCTTATGTTTTTCTTCTGTTTTTCCTTTTTTCTTCTGTTTTTTTCCTTTTTCCTTCTTTCTTCTTCTTCCTTTTTCCTTTTAAAATCAGAAAAATAAAACTAATTCATTTTAAAATCTTAAAAATACAATTATATAATGCTTGGGTCAGTGACCAAATACAGTTCATCGACCAAATACAAAGTTTGGTACAATAAATTATTACACATCAATTCTTCCCTTGTGTTCCTGCTTGCTTACGATTGTGCCGTATCCATGGAGCATCCTCATCATTTAACTTAATGCTTGGGTCGGTGTTCACTTTGAAGGGCGGATTTTCAGCAAACATATTATAATCTTCTGACATGTCTGTCTTGTCCTCCACTCCCACGATGTTTCTTTTCCCTGAAAGAACAATGTGGCGCTTTGGATCATCGCATGATGTACTGATCGTTTTCTTATCTTTCCGTTTCCTCGGTTTGCTACTCATGTCCTTCACATAGAAAACCTGAGCGACATCTTTCGCTAGGACGAATGGTTCGTCAAGGTAACCAAGATTGTTGAAATCCACCATTGTCATTCCGTATTGCTGGTCCACCTTTACCCCACCTCCTGTTAGCTTGAACCATTTGCACCGGAACAAAGGGACCTTAAAGGAGGGTCCATAGTCAAGTTCCCATATCTCCTCTATGTAACCATAATATGTGATCTTTTGCCCATTCTCGGTTGCTGCATCAAAGCGGACACCACTGTTTTGGTTGGTGCTCTTTTTATCTTGGGCGATCGTGTAAAATGTATTCCCATTTATCTCGTACCCTTGGAAAGTCGTTATAGTCGAAGATGGTGTCTTGGCCAACATGTACAGCTGATCTACAACATCATTGTCATTCATTAAATGTTTTCTCAACCAACTGCCGAAAGTCTCCATGTGGGCCTTCCTAATCCAGGATTCAGGCTTCCCCGGGTTGTCCGAGCGTAAAATATTCTTGTGTTTCTCAAAGTACGGAGCCACCAAGCTGGAATTGGTCAGTACAGTGTGGTGTGCTTCAGTCAGAGAATGGCCGTCCATACATATCGTTGATTTCCTTCCGATCGTGCCTTTTCCACTTAGTCTCCCCTCGTGCCGCGATCGAGGAAGGCCAATCGGCTTAAGGTCAGGAACAAAGTCAACACAAAACTCAATTACCTCCTCATTTCCATAGCCCTTGGCGATGCTTCCTTCTGGCCTAGGACGGTTACGAACATATTTCTTTAATACTCCCATGAACCTCTCGAAGGGGAACATATTGTGTAGAAATACAGGACCGAGAATGAAAATCTCTTCGACTAGGTGAACCAGGAGGTGCGTCATAATATTGAAGAAGGATGGCGGGAACACCAACTCGAAACTGACAAGACATTGGACCACATCGTTCTGTAACCGTGGTAGATCTTCTGGATTGATTACCTTCTGAGAGATTGCATTGAGGAATGCACATAGCTTCACAATGGCTACTCGAACATTTTCCGGCAGGAGCCCCCTCAAAGCAATCGGAAGCAATTGCGTCATAATCACGTGGCAGTCGTGAGACTTCAGGTTTTGGAACTTTTTCTCCGCCATGTTTATTATTCCCTTTATATTGGACGAGAATCCAGACGGGACCTTCATACTGCTCAGGCATTCAAAAAAGATGACCTTCTCTTCTTTGGTCAGAGTGTAGCTGGCACGACCTTGAAACCATTCCGGATGCCGGTCATCAGGGTCTTTCAAACGTTGCTGGTCCTGCCGTGCTTCCTTTGTATCATTTGTCTTCCCATACACGCCCAAGAAGCTTAGGAGGTTCACGCAAATATTCTTCGTAACGTGCATCACGTCGATTGCAGAGCGGACTTCTAGGACTTTCCAATATTCTAGCTCCCAGAATATAGATTTCTTCTTCCACATGGCTGCGTGCCCGTCAGCTCCCTTCGGAACTGATTGTCCGCCAGGACCCTTTCCAAAGATGACTTTCAAATCCTTGACCATATCAAATACCTCAGCACCAGTGCGTTCTGCAGGCTTCGGCCGGTGATCTGCCTTGCCATTGTAATGCTTGCCTTTCTTTCTTACTGGATGAATTTTCGGAAGAAATCGACGATGCCCAAGGTACACGTTCTTCTTACAATTTGGCAAATGTACACTTTCAGTCTCATGTAAGCAGTGCGTGCATGCATTGTATCCTTTATTTGACAGTCCCGAAAGGTTACTAAGAGCAGGCCAATCGTTGATGGTTACGAAAAGCAACGCTCGTAGGTCAAATTCCTCTTGTTTGTGCTCATCCCACACACGGACACCAGGGCCCCACAGCTGTAAAAGTTCATCAACTAATGGCCTTAGGTACACATCGATGTCGTTGCCGGGTTGCTTAGGACCTTGGATGAGCACTGGCATCATAATGAACTTCCGCTTCATGCACAACCAAGGAGGAAGGTTGTAGATGCATAGAGTCACGGGCCAGGTGCTATGGCTGGAGCTCTGCTCGCCAAAAGGATTCATGCCATCTGTACTTAGACCAAATCTTATGTTCCTTGCGTCAGCTGCAAAATCTTTGAACTCTCTGTCGATCTTTCTCCATTGCGTTCCATCTGCGGTGTGTCTCAACTCCCCGTCCGACTTACGGTCCTCTTTGTGCCATCGCAACAACTTGGCATGCTCTTTGTTCCTGAACAGACGTTTCAACCGTGGTATTATAGGAGCATACCACATCACCTTGGCGGGAACCCTCTTCCTGGGTTTCTCGCCCTCAACATCGTCACCAGGGTCATCGCCTCTGATCTTATAACGCAATGCAGTGCATACCGGGCATTCATTCAAATTCTCGTATTCACCGCGGTAGATGATGCAGTCGTTGATGCATGCATGTATCTTCAGAACCTCTAAACCTAGAGGGCAGACAACCTTCTTTGCTTCGTACGTACTGGCGGGCAACTCGTTATTCTTTGGAAACATATTCTTCAACATTTTCAGCAAGTTTTCAAATGCCGAGTCAGCTACACCTGCCTGTGCCTTCCATTTCAGCAAATCCAGTGTGCAGCCCAGCTTTTTCAGACCATCATCGCATCCGGGGTACAACGACTTTCTGTGATCCTCTAACATGCGATCCAAATTCTCCCTCTCCTTTTCAGTTTCGCAGCGTCTCCGTGCATCAGCAATGGTCCGACCAAGATCATCAACGGTCTCATCACGTGCCTCTTCTTCACCTTCACCTTCCCCTTCACCTTCCCCTTCACCTTCACCTTCAGCATCCTCCATGAAAGTATCACCGAAATCAGCAAGATAGCTTTCATCGATGAAATCATCCCCTTCTTCATCTTCTTCCATTATAACCCCTCTTTCTCCATGCTTGGTCCAACAATTATAGCTTGGCATGAAACCGTGCCGAAGCAGGTGCAGGTGAACTTCTCTTGAGGAAGAGTAACCCTTCTGATTCTTACAGTCAACACATGGACAGATAACAAAACCCTTCTGCTTGTTCGCATTAGCCACTACGAGGAAATCTTTCAAACCCGTAGTGAACTCGCGGGAGAGTCGGTTACCGTACATCCATTGCCGATTCATCTGCATTATTATAATATAAAATATATAATTAACCATCATGCATTTGTTAAACTAACTAGCTATAAACAATAGAAATTAAACAATGAACAACACACATGCATATTTAATCAATGACACACATGCATGAAAGGTTCAAGTTGCTAACCGCGATCGAGGAGGAAAAAAATGAATGAGGAACCTCAAGTGTGGCTCTTGGGGCATTTCATCAAACACCTTGTGTGCATAAGAGGAACCAAAAGCAAACCTACACCCCCTTGTGAAGCTTGTGAAGAGAAGTGGCACCAAATGGCTAAGTGAGTGTGCTGAACTGGTATATATAGGGGAGGAGCTTTAGTCGCGGTTGGCCTGGCCAACCGCGACTAAAGGCCTTTGGGCACCTTTAGTCGCGGTTGGCCTGGCCAACCGCGACTAAAGCCCCTCACGTGCACCAGCTGGCCACCGAGCGCCCTGGGCGCAGGCATTTGGTCACGGTTCGTCTGCCGAACCGGGACTAAAGGCTTCATTAGTCGCGGTTCCTACAGTTCTGCGACTAATGGGGCTGGACGGAAGCCTCTTTTTCTACCAGTGCAATAATTCTCCACAAAGCTAGCAGAAGCTGATACTGATTCCTTTCCTTTACCAAATAACAAGTCATTTCTCAAGTGACAGGCTCTCTAGAAAATGAAAATAATTTGGTCGCGCATGACATGCCTCAGTTGACTTAGAAGAACAATAAACCAATCATACCATGTATATCTGAAGACGTTCTCCGTAGGTAACTCCCAAATGTCCCTCATGGCCATCCGCAACGCAACCGCCTTCGGACACATGACAAGCGCATGAAAAGTACTTTCATCCTTCATTCCATAAATAGTGCATGTTGTATCAGAAGTCTGGTGCTGCACCACTCTATTAACCTGGACCACCAAGCTATTGGTTCCAACCGTCCACGCAAAAATGTGAATGTTCTGAGGGACATTAGCCTTCGAGATGACATCCCAGACTTTCCTCTCCCCCAACACAGACTCACTACATTGACCCTCATCCTCTTTTTTATCCTTCAAAGTAAGCGCAAACTTGTACGCACTTTTAACTGAGAACATCCCTGTTTTTTCAAAATGCCAAGCAACAAAATCACCATCCCCATTTGACTGGATACGCAACCTCAAAATCTCCTCCGCATCATATGGATAAAATAGATGCCTAACCATATTTTCATCCCACCTCCTAGGACCGCTCAGCATCAAGTCTGATACCCATTTGACTCTTGTCCTATTCTTTCTGGAAGTAATTTTAAGTCCAGAAGATCTTGGGAGCTAGTTATCTCTCCAGATATTAATATTAGTCCCATCACACACTCTTCAAATGACTCCGGATAGAAGCAGATCCAATCCATGCAGAATACCTTGCCAAGTAAGAGAAGCTGACTGCGGGAAAACCATATCAAGGATATGTCCCTGGGGATAATATTTTGCCTTAATCACTTTAGCGAGATTCAGGATTAACCACCAACCTCCAAGCCTGCTTAGCTAGGAGAGCCTCGTTAAATAATCCGAGGTCCAGGAATCCCATCCCGCCCTCACCTTTAGGCTTAGTCATCTTATCCCAAGCTAGTCAATGAGTCTTCCTCCTATTTTCCTCATCACCCCACCAGAAATTCCTAATGATCCGAGACAACTCCTCACAGAGTGATGCCGGAAATTTTAAAATACCCATTGTGTACACTGGAAGAGCCTGCAGGACAGATTTAATCAAAGTTTCTTTTGCCCCACACGAGGCATATTTTTCCATCCAATCCGATAAAATTTCGAGGGATTTTTCCTTAGTGGATTGAAATTTACCAGCCTTCATTCTCCCGTGTGGAACTGGGAGCCCAAGATATTTATCCTCAAATCCCTTGGAAGTGATGCATAGAATTACCATAACAGCCACTTGGACCTCCATACTACAATTCTTGCCGAACAAGATAGAGCATTTATCTGCGCTCAACAATTGACCCGTCCCCTTCTCATAAGTCGCAATAATATTTTTGATTGCCAAGGCTTTCTCAATGGACCCTTTGAAAAATAAAAGACACTCATCGGCAAACAAGAGATGTGAAATACCCGGAGCCTGTCTATTAACCTTGAACTCAAGCTATCATCTAGTACATGCATTCTGTCACAATAAAGAAAGAGCTTTGGCCACAAATAAGAATAAGTACGGTGAGAGAGGGTCCCCTTGTCTGATACCACATGATGGTGAGAACGACTCCAAGAGCCGGCCATTGAAGCATACTGAAAATTTCACTGAAGTAACACAGGCCATAATCAACTTTATCCACCCTGATGCAAACCCCAACGTGCTCAACATGCACTTCAGAAAAGTCTAATCCACTCTATCATATGCCTTGGCAAGGTCCAATTTATAAGCACAGAATTCACCCCGTCCATCCTTCAGAGTACTTAACGAATGCATACACTCAAACGCAATAAGAGCATTATCAGATATTAGTCTCCCAGGAATAAAGGCACTTTGGGTTGAAAAAACCATACCATCAAGATGCGGTCTCAGTCTGTTCACAAGGCACTTAGATATAATTTTATAAATAACATTACACAGACTGATAGGCCGGAAGTCTTTGATTGATTGGGGATTTTTCACCTTCAGAATAAGAACAATCACCGTATCATTTACGCCCTCCGGCATTATACCTGTATCAAAAGACGTTTTAACCGCACGAATAATATCCTCCTTCAGCACTCCCCAATTCATTTGAAAAACCTTGCCGGAAAGCCATCTGGACCCAGAACTTTAAGCGGTCCAATTTGAAAGAGCGCGTAACTAATCTCTTGGTCCATAAACCACTTACATAAATCAATATTCATATCCTCACTCACAAGCGGCTTGACGAGGGGAATGATCAGAGAAGGATCAACCGTACCATCACATGTGTATAGATGCTTAAAAAAGAATTAGTGATATACGGATCTCTGCCACATTCTGTGTAACCGTACCATCATTCCTTCTCAAGCGCGAGATATTATTTTTCTAAGCTATCCAGGTAGCCTTAGATCTGAAGAATTTTGTGTTCCTATACTCCATTAATTTTATCAATCCACGACCTTTGCTTCCATAAAATTTCTTCTTTATAAAGGAGCTCATCCATTCCCTTAAGAATCACCTTCCTTCCATCAAAGCTGCATTCTAATTTCTTTTGTAAAGCCTATTAAGTCTTTTCCTCGCCAAATCAAGTTTCCTGGGTAGATATCCAATATAAGTGTTACTCCACTCATGCAATTTTCCAAGCATTCTCTTCAGATTCATGGCCACATCCTTCAAACCCTCATTATGAGTGCCGTCGTTCTAGAAGGATTTAATTTGATCCTCCAAAACAACGCCTTCCCTCTCCTAGTAAGCCTCATATCTAAGTTGTTTAACAACTTTTCCAACACATGGAGACCCCAATAATTGAATGAGCATAGGAAAATGATCAGACCTTGAAATGGTAATATGGGACACCTTGCAATCTGGAAACAAAAGCAGACCATTAGGGACATGCAACAGCCCGATCCAGTCTCACTTTGACATTTTTGTTGCCCTCTTGCTTGTTATTATAGGCCCAAGGAACACCGTGAAATCCCAATTCAAAAAGGGTACAGTCAGAAATAGCACTCCTAAAATTAGCCATCATGGAAGACGACCTCTTATGCCGAGAAAAATGTTCATTCTACCACATCGCTTCATTAAAATCCCTAACCATAAACCATGGTCCCGAACCAACGGATTTAATTCTTCGCAAAAGTTCCCACATTACATACCTTTGACTTGCCCTGGCCTGTCCATAAACAAAAGTGCTTCTCCATTTTGCACCATTGCTAGAACAAATATACATATCAATGAAATGCCCCCATACTTGTTCAACTCCAGATTTTAGCATCATCCCATAACATAGCAAGCCCCCCTTTCCCTTTAGCTGAAAAGGAGAAAACATTTTTCATACCCAACCGATAAAACAAACCTTCAACATATTCTTTATTTTTTCTAGTCTCTGAAAGGAAGATAACATTGGGTTGGTGCGTCTTAGAGAGACACACAAGCTCTTGAACTGTACGGGGTTGACCCAGCCTCCGACAGTTCCAACTCATAATTTTCATGGCTCCTGATGGGCGCTCACATCCGTGCCCGTCAGTTGACCGACAGCCCCATGGTCGGTAGCTTCCCTAGCAGCCTCACCAACAGCTCTCCCCTCACCTACAGATTCTCTCTTTTTTTCCTAATACACTTCCTCTCCCCACCCACTTCCTTAGTAACACGAGTGACTACCCCATCTACCCCTACCACAGCCTCAACTCTCTCAACACAAGCTCTCTTACAAGAAGAAAAATCTACACGCTCAGAAATAGTGCTATTCATGTTGATGATGAAGTCCTGGTCATCCAGGCACGGCCTCTTAGACAACACTGTGTTCTCGAGGATGCGGACGAATGAGGCCTTGCCGTTGGAGAGCGCACTGCCACTGTTCGGTGGGGTGGGCAATCCAAACATGGCATGCTTGACGCCGACGTATTGCACCACAGCATGCTCCTCGCGCTCCTCTTAGTGGACGCGTGAGGGAGTCCTGGATTAGGGGGTGTTCGGATAGCCGCACTATACCTTCAGCCGGACTCCTGGACTATGAAGATACAATATTGAAGACTTCGTCCCGTGTCCGGATGGGACTTTCCTTGGCATGGAAGGCAAGCTAGGCGATGCGGATATTCATATCTCCTACCATTGTAACCGACTTTGGGTAACCCTAACCCTCTCCGGTGTCTATATAAACCGGAGGGTTTTAGTCCGTAGGACAACAACTCCAACACAACAATCATACCATAGGCTAGCTTCCAGGGTTTAGCCTCCTTGATCTCGTGGTAGATCTACTCTTGTACTACCCATATCATCAATATTAATCAAGCAGGACGTAGGGTTTTACCTCCATCAAGAGGGCCCGAACCTGGGTAAAACATTGTGTCCCTTGTCTCCTGTTACCATCCGCCTAGACGCACAGTTCGGGACCCCCTACCCGAGATCCGCCGGTTTTGACACCGACATTGGTGCTTTCATTTAGAGTTCCTCTGTGTCGTCACTTTTAGGCCCGATGGCTCCTTTGATCATCAACGACGATGCGGTCCTGGGTGAGACTTTTCTTCCCGGACAGATCTTCGTCTTCGGCGGCTTCGCACTGCGGGCCAATTCGTTTGGCCGCCTGGAGCAGATCGAAAGCTACGCCCCTGGCCATCAGGTCAGGTTTGGAAGTTTAAACTACACGGCTGACATCCGCGGGGACTTGATCTTCGATGGATTCGAGCCACAGCCAAGCGTGCCGCACTGTCTCGATGGGCATGATCTAGCTCTGCCGACGAACAATGCCCTGGAGGACGCACGCGTGTTGGTTCTGACCCTTAATTTGGAGCTTGCTGTGCCGATCGAGGATGAGCGGTTGGACGCCACCTCAGGGGCTGCGATTTCAAAGGCGATCGAGCCGAACACCAGCCCCGCACTCTGCATGACCCGTGACTCTGATGATCCGGATTCGTATCCGGACTCCGACCCCCCCCCCCCCGCGCGCCCCTGCCGATCGAATCTGATTGGGCGCCGATCATGGAGTTCACCGCCGCGGACATCTTTCAGCACTCGCCCTTCGGCGACACCCTAAACTCACTAAAGTCTCTCTCTTTATCAGGAGAGCCCTGGCCGTACTACGGTCAGCAAGGATGGGATGCGGACGATGAAGATATTCGAAACCCACCCACCACCCATTTGGTAGACACCATCGATAATTTAAATGACGTGCTCAACTTCGACTCCGAAGACATCGACGGCATGGACGACGATGCAGGAGACACAGATGAACCAACGCCTATAGGGCATTGGACAGCCACCTCATCTCATGATGTGTACATGGTGGATACCCCTAAAGGTATCGACAACGAGGAACACGGGCATGGAACGAAGGATCAATCCCTCGAAAAACAATCAAAGCGTCAGCGTAAACGCCGACCCAAGCCCCGCCTCGATATAGACCCAGCCATAGAGCAGGATGAGCCAGCAGACGACGAGCATGCCCTAGAGCAACCATCCGAACAGGGCGGCCCGGATGAAGAAACAAAACATCCCTCCCCCGGGGAAAATGGCATTCGGGACGACCTTACGCCGGATAAACCCACGGAGAAGAAGAACCTCCACAAGAGGCTCGTTGCAACCACACGCAGCCTGAAAAAGCAGAAGCGGAAGCTAAAAACTGCAGAAGATGCACTCAGGATCAGATGGAGTAAAGTAATCAACACCGCAGACAAATAGGCAATAGTCGCCGCACTAAAAGCTATCCGAAGCGAAAGCTACTGCCTGAATTCGACGAAGAGGCCTTAGAGCCCTCGCACTCAA
Source organism: Aegilops umbellulata (assembly GCA_032464435.1). Lineage (NCBI taxonomy): Eukaryota > Viridiplantae > Streptophyta > Magnoliopsida > Poales > Poaceae > Aegilops > Aegilops umbellulata. The sequence continues at coordinate 639,615,489 of CP136060.1, read as the reverse complement.
AAAGTAAGAAAGCCACACGGTCGGATAGACGACCCCATGGCCAGCATAAAGCGGCAAGCGGCGCCACACTTAAACCGGCACGCGAGCCACTTACAGATTCGCATAAAAAAGATGGCCCAGCCAGGTCCATTTATGGGCCAAGAAAACTAGCTCCTGTAAGCAATACAATAAAGCCATTATCAGAATCCGACACACCCAAATACAGAGGCGCCGCACACCCCCTATGTTTCACCGATGAGGTCCTGGATTATGAATTTCCAGCGGGATTCAAACCCGTAAACATAGAGGCATATGATGGAACAACAGACCCTGGAGTCTGGATAGAGGATTATATCCTCCACATACATATGGCTAGAGGAGATGACCTCCACGCCATCAAATATTTACCCCTAAAGCTTAAAGGACCAGCCCGGCATTGGCTTAAAAGCCTTCCTGAAAACACAATTGGAAGTTGGGAAGAGCTCGAGGACGCTTTCCGAGCAAATTTTCAAGGGCCTTATGTCCGTCCTCCGGATGCAGACGACCTCAGTCACATAACACAACAGCCCGGAGAGTCAGCTCGGCAGTTCTGGAATATATTTCTTACTAAAAAGAATAAGATAGTCGACTGTCCGGATGCCGAAGCCCTAGCCACTTTCAGGCACAATGTCCGAGATGAATGGCTTGCTAGACACCTCGGCCAAGAAAAGCCAAGAACCATGGCCGCATTAACAAGCCTCATGACCCGCTTTTGCGCAGGAGAGGACAACTGGTTGGCAAGATGTAGCACCAGCGACCCAAGTACATCCGAAACTAGGGATGGAAACGGGAAACCGCAACGCAACAAGGATCGTCGCCGGACTAAGGAAAACATTCAGAAGAGCACGGCAGTCAACGCCGGATTCAAAGGCTCACGGCAGAATCAGAAAAGGCCGCCCCTCCAGGATAACAGAGATGATTTATCCAACCTAAACAAAATCTTGGACATGATATGTCAAATACACAGTACTCTCGGGAAGCCTGCTAACCATACCCACAGAGATTGTTGGGTTTTCAAACAATCCGGCATACTCAATGCCGAACACAAGGGGCTCGACACACCAAGCGAAGACGAGGACGAACCCCGAAAGCAGAGCACCAGGAAACAGAAGAATTTCCCACAAGAAGTAAAAACAGTAAACCTACTTCACATAACAAAACGTGCGGCGCCCATAAAGGTACGCGCCACACGACCTATCCCAAAGGGGTCCCGCCACTGGTTGTCAAAACCAATCATCTTCGAGCATCTGGATTATTCTAGAAGTACCAGGAACGCAGGCTGGACTACCTTTGTACTTGATCCAATAATTGGCGGGCTCCAGTTTTCAGATGTCCTAATGGACGGCAGCAGCGGACTAAACCTGATATATCAGGACACAATCCGTCACATGGGGATAAACTAAACAAGAATCCGCCACAGCAAAACCTCCTTTCAAGGGGTAACGCCTGGTCCGGACACCCATTGCATGGGTTTTATCCGACTCGAAGTTATATTCGGCTCTACCAATAACTTCCGTTGCGAAAGGCTGACTTTCCACATCGTTCCATTCTCAAGTCTCTATCAACCACTGCTGTGGCGCGAAGCTTTCGCCCGCTTTAACACAATACGTCATTATGCATCTCTCACGCTTAAGATGCCCGGTCCACGGGGCATCATCTCCTTGAAGGGGAAGCATTGAGCGCTCCTCCCCCGAGCGGAGGATTGTGCGGCCGCTTTAACAACCCCACAATACAATGGCTTCACCAGCCAGAACATCCGAACAGGTCATTAAGACCACGGGCATGGATAGACGAGCCCGACATGCCCTAGGGGCTCCGCATATATAAGAGACAATAAAGCTCAATTTTACATATTTTACTTTATATTTGTTTATTTAATACAACTTTTGTTCGGCACGCCTTTCTTTTTTCTTTCAACTTAGTTCCTCTCTTTTACAGATGAACTTCGTGCCGCGCCCGTCCAGGATACGGCACAACGGAGACACATGCGCAGACGTGCAGTAGGGACCCGTTCCAAGGATTCTTTTCAGATTAAGACCCTGCGTAAACCTTTTTTACTGTCCCTTGTTGCTACACATCCCCTGGTTCTATAACCAAGGAGGAGGCTGGCATCTTGGCATGTGGCCACGTCAGAATTCCTGCACGTACCTGGACACTAGGGGCTTATACCTAAGAGCATTACTTTGCCCGCTCTCATAAAGACCGAGAATACCTTAGGGAGTGTTCGGCGTCGTGAGTTTGGCCTTATATGCATCAGCTCCGAATCATGATTTTGGTCAATGTTGGGTTGCCCGGCTCCTGTGTTCGGCCGCCTTACGTTCCGCTCTATCGGCTAAGCCGGCACCAGGAGAACTACTGCGATTGTGCCCCGGTTCGGCCAGGCGAGCACCTCAGTAGAGAAAGCCGAAAACCGACTGTCATGATATAGTGTGAGACTGGTCAACCACTCGATGACTCTCCGGAATCTATAGGATTCCTCCACATTAACGAAGGGCCGTTTCCCGGCCAGGCACACACGCGCCCCGAATTCGGGCGAGCGCAGTCGCCACCAAGGGCTATCTAAAGAGTCCCACTGTCAAGCTCCTATGGCTAAGTGAAAGTGTTAAAGCATTATAGTCTGGTTGCCTATCTCGCTGCGCCATCACCTCCTTTGTAGGACCATGACGTTGGATTAAGTGTGAAAAAGCGCCTTCTGCGAGCACCCCCGCACTATGTGCGTGGGGGCTGAAGCCAACGACTGCCATCTTTCAGATTAGATATATATATATATATATTAAAACGGCCGCACAGGAGGTGTTCCACATACTTGAAGGCACAAGTATAAAAGCCTACTACAATGCATCAAAATACTGCTTTATAATTACATATGCTATCAGAACATAGCATCCTTCGAGCACTGCGTCTCTATTACACGAGCGCCTTCAAGTACTTCCTGAAAATAGTGCTCGGAGGTAACTCGGCTTTTGTCCGAATCTCGGGATGCAACAACGGTGGTCTCCATCTCCACCCAGTATGTCTTGACACGGGAAAGAGCCATCCGTGCGCCCTCTATGCACGCTGACCTCTTCATTGCATTGATACGTGGCACCGCATCAAGGAATCGCTGCACCAAGCTGAAATAACTCTTCGGCTCCGATCTCCCCGGCCATAAATGACCCATGACACACTTCATGGCGAGTCCGGACAACCTATTTAGTTCGGCCCACTGAGCCAGACGATCGTCCATCGCCAGTGGACGCTCTGGATTGTGGAACTGCGACCAGAAAAGTTTTTCCACTTCACGATCTTCTTGATCTCGAAAGTGTTCGGTCGCCTCAGCAGCACTTGCTGCCAAATCCAGATAGGTGTCCTCCACACTCCGCATCCGGTCCAACGGAGCAAACTTTGGATCACAAAACTTCCTCCTCAGCATAAAGGGCTTCCCAGCCGCAATCTGTCCGGCCTGGCACAGCTCCTCCTTCGCAGCTCTCATCGCAGAGCGAGCGTCTTTGGCATCAGCAACGGTCTTCTCTAAGTCAGTCTGCCTCGCCCGGTATTTTTTCTTAGGAAGCTCGCAACGGTCTGCAGCACTCTTTAACTTCGCGGCCATCTCGGCCATCTCCTTCTTGCTTCGGCAGTGAGCAGCCTGTTCGGCTCTCAGCTCTTCAAGGGCCTTCTTGGCAGCCGCATCCCTTTCTCTGGCTTGTTCCTTAGCTCGGGCAAGTTCCGCCTGAAGACACTACACGGCGGCCGCACCATCTGCATCAGGCACACACATTGTAAGATATTGGCATCAAGCTCATCCTACCAGGTGCCGCCCAAGGAGTTACATACCTTGAGCCTCATCAAGCCGCTTGTTGACGAGCGCGATGTCGGCATCTACCACGTCAAGTTGCCACTTTAGTTCGGAAAAATCATCAGTTCGGCTTGATTCCGGACACTTCGCCACCTACATTTAAAGGCGACATTTTAGACTTGGGGTTATGATCCTCTGCATGCTGTCACTTCTGACAACGCACAGAGTCTCAGGGGCTACTATCTACACAGGGCGCATCTTATTTACGCGCAACTGACAAAAGTGTACATTATCTAATGTACCTCAAGTCCCGTCAGTAAACTTCTGACGGCCTCGTGTAATCCGCTTTCCACGGACGAAATCCTTTCAATCACCGTGCCCATCAATGCACGGTGCTCCTCTGAGATAGAAGCTCGCCCCAGCAGATTCTTTAGCTCCTCCGCGCGAGCACCAGACGGTGCCAGACTTATCCTGTGGCCTCTTTCGAAGGCCGGATGCGGAGAACCTTGGGGGGCCACGTAGCTATCTTCCGCCCCTGCCGGATTCGGAGCAACCCTCCGCGATGACACCTCAGGGTCGCCTGCCTCGCTAAGCGGTACGGCAAGGGGAGGCGTCCCGCTCTCCATCATCTCCGGAAGAAGGTCCCCCGAAGACGAGCTCTGCTGAGAAGGGTTGAGGTCCGAACTACAAGGTCAAATTTCGGTTAATCTTCTCATGTTTAAAGTAAGGACCTTTCTCTTAATATGCAATCTTTCTCTACTTACGGCTCGCTGGAGGGCTGACCCCTTTGAGGGCATAGTTCGGCCGAGGTATCCCCGGGCGTAGGACCCTCTGGCGAGGATTTTCCCCCCGCTTGGAAGCTATAGCCTCCGGGTGTTCAGAGGCAGTCCTTTTCTTCCCCGGATGAGAGGGACTTTCGGTCCCTTCCCTCCGAACAGCCTCCTTCGAGGAGGCCGTAGCCGCCTTGTCCCCTCCCTTGCTTTCCTCCAGAGGCACGACCTTCAACATCCTGACCAGGACGGAATCCGACCTGGTCTCAGGGAGGGGAGCCGGACACCTTATCAGCTTTGCTTTCGCTATCCACTCCTGTTTAAAAGGCACAACTCTTTTAAGGGGCAAGTTTATGACAAATATATGGAGTAACAAGTCCGGGCATGAGGCTACTTACTTGAGTATCCGGGCGATTGCAGCTTAGACCTGCGTCCTCGATAAAATCCGGACACATTGCTTGTGATCCGAAGAACAGTTTATACATCTCCACGGGCGTTGCGCCCATAAAGTGCTGGAGAGCTCGTGGTCCCTCCGGATTAAACTCCCATAGACGATGGGAGCGACGTTTGCCGGGCAGGGTTCGGCGGATCAGCATGACCTGCGTCACTTTGACCAGGCTGAGGTCTCTTTCCAAGAGATCGCTGACGCGGCCCTGCTACAAAGGCACGTCTTGGGATGGCCCCCAGTCTAGGCCCTTATTGACCCATGACTCTAGCAGCTGTGGGGGACCCGAGCGAAAAGCAGGCGGCACCACCCATTTGGTGCCCCTGGGAGCGGTGATATAGAACCACTCCCGTTGCCATAAGCCGAGCTCCTCTTGAAAAGAGCCCTCGGGCCAGGGAGCATCAACATTCTTACTTATAACAGCGCCTCCGCACTCGGCGTGCCGTCCCTCGATCATCTTCGGCTCCACTTTAAAGGTTTTAAGCCATAATCCGAAGTGAGGGGTAACCCGGAGGAATGCTTCATACACGACGATGAATGAGGAAATATGGAGGATGGACTTCGGAGCTAAGTCGTGAAATTCCAGCCCATAATAGTGTTGGGGAACGTTGCAGAAAACAAAATTTTCCTACGGTTTCACCAAGATCCATCTATGAGTTCATCTAGAAACGAGTAATCAGATTGCATCTACATACCTTTGTAGATCGCGAGCGGAAGCGTTCACTAGAACGTGGATGATGGAGTCGTACTCGCCGTGATCCAAATCACCGATGACCGAGTGCCGAACGGACGGCACCTCCACGTTCAACACACGTACGGAGCGGATGACGTCTCCTCCTTCTTGATCCAGCAAGGGGGAAGGAGAGGTTGAGGAAGATGGCTCCAGCAGCAGCACGACGACGTGGTGTTGGTGGAGAAGCAGCACTCCGGCAGGGCTTCGCCAAGCGCGTGACGGAGGAGGAGAGGTGTGGCAGGGGAGAGGGAGGCGCCAAGATGCAAGGGTGCGGCTGCCCCCTCCCTCCCCCCCTTTATATAGGCCCCTGGGGGGGGCGCCATCCCTTGGAGATTGGATCTCCCAAGGGGGGCGGCGGCCAAGGGGGTGGAGTACCCCCCAAGGCAAGTGGGGCGCCCCCCACCCTAGGGTTTCAACCCTAGGCGCAGGGGGTGGGCCTAGGGGGGTGCACCATCCCACTATGGGCTGGTTCCCCCTCCCACTTCAGCCAATGGGGCCCTACGGGATGGGTGGCCCCACCCGGTGGACCCCCGGGACCCATCCGGTGGTCCTGGTACAATACCGGTGACCCTGAATCTTCTCGATGGCCGAAACTGCACTTCCTATATATAATTCTTTACCTCCGGACCATTCCGGAACTCGTCGTGACGTCCGAGATCTTATCCAGGACTCTGAACAACTTTCGGATTACTGCATACTTATCTCTATACAACCCTAGCGTCACCGAACCTTAAGTGTGTAGACCCTACGGGTTCGGGAGACATGCAGACATGACCGAGACATCTCTCCGGCCAATAACCAACAGCGGGATCTAGATACCCATGTTGGCTCCCACACACTCCTCGATGATCTCAATCGGATGAACCACGATGTCGAGGATTCAATCAATCCCGTATTCAATTCCCTTTGTCAATCAGTATTTTACTTGCCCGAGATTCGATCGTCGGTATCCCAATACCTCGTTCAATCTCGTTACCGGCAAGTCACTTTACTCGTACCGTAATGCATGATCCCGTGATCAAACGCTTTAATCACACAGAGCTCATTATGATGATGCATTACCGAGTGGGCCCGGTGATACCTCTACGTCATACGGAGTGACAAATCCCAGTCTCGATCCGTGTCAACCCAACAGACACTTTCGGAGATACCCGTAGTATACCTTTATAGTCACCCAGTTACGTTGTGACGTTTGGCACACCCAAAGCACTCCTACGGTGTCCGGGAGTTACACGATCTCATGGTCTAAGGAAAAGATACTTGACATTGGAAAAGCTCTAGCAAACGAATTATACGATCTTGTGCTTGTGCTTAGGATTGGGTCTTGTCCATCACATCATTCTCCTAATGATGTGATCTCGTTATCAATGACATCCAATGTCCATAGTCAAGAAACCATGACTATCAGCTGATCAACGAGCTAGTCAACTAGAGGCTTACTAGGGACATATTGGTGTCTATGTATTCACACATGTATTACGATTCCCGGATAACACAATTATAGCATGAATAAAAGATAATTATCATGAACAAGGAAATATAATAATAATGCTTTTATTATTGTCTCTAGGGCATATTTCCAACACTCTCCCACTTGCACTAGAGTCAATAATCTAGTTACATTGTGATGAATCGAACACCCAGAGAGTTCTGGTGTTGATCATGTTTTGCTCTAGGGAGAGGTTTAGTCAACGGATCTGCGACATTCAGATCCGTATGCACTTTACAAATTTCTATGTCTCCATCTTGAACATTTTCACGAATGGAGTTGAAGCGACGCTTGATGTGCCTGGTCTTCTTGTGAAACCTGGGCTCCTTGGCAAGTGCAATAGCTCCAGTGTTGTCACAGAAGAGTTTGATCGGCCCCGACCCATTGGGTATGACTCCTAGGTCGGTGATGAACTCCTTCACCCAAATTGCTTCATGCGCTGCCTCTGAGGCTGCCATGTACTCCGCTTCACATGTAGATCCCGCCACGACGCTCTGCTTGCAGCTGCACCAGCTTACTGCTCCACCATTCAACATATACACGTATCTGGTTTGTGACTTAGAGTCATCCAGATCTGTGTCGAAGCTAGCGTCGACGTAACCCTTTACGACGAGCTCTTCGTCACCTCCATAAACGAGAAACATGTCCTTAGTCCTTTTCAGGTACTTCAGGATATTCTTGACCGCTGTCCAGCGTTCCTTGCCGGGATTAATTTGGTACCTTCCTACCAAACTTACGGCAAGGTTTACATCAGGTCTGGTACACAGCATGGCATACATAATAGACCCTATGGTCGAGGCATAGGGTATGACACTCATCTCTTCTATATCTTCTGCCGTGGTCGGGCATTGAGCTGAGCTCAATTTCACACCTTGCAACACAGGCAAGAACCCCTTCTTGGACTGATCCATATTGAACTTCTTCAATATCTTTTCAAGGTATGTGCTTTGTGAAAGACCTATGAGGCGTCTTGATCTATCTCTATAGATCTTGATGCCTAATATATAAGCAGCTTCTCCAAGGTCCTTCATTGAAAAACTCTTATTCAAGTAGGCCTTAATGCTGTCCAAAAGTTCTATATCATTTCCCATCAAAAGTATGTCATCTACATATAATATGAGAAATGCTACAGAGCTCCCACTCACTTTCTTGTAAACGCAGGCTTCTCCATAAGTCTGCATAAACCCAAACGCCTTGATCATCTCATCAAATAGAATGTTCCAACTCCGAGATGCTTGCACCAGCCCATAAATGGATCGCTGGAGCTTGCATACCTTGTTAGCATTCTTAGGGTCGACAAAACCTTCCGGCTGCATCATATACAGTTCTTCCTTAAGATAACCGTTAAGGAATGCCGTTTTGATGTCCATTTGCCATATCTCATAATCATAGTATGCGGCAATTGCTAACATGATTCGACCGGACTTCAGCTTCGCTACGGGAGAGAAAGTCTCATCGTAGTCAACCCCTTGAACTTGCCGATAACCCTTAGCGACAAGTCGAGCTTTATAGATGGTAACATTACCATCCGCGTCCGTCTTCTTCTTAAAGATCCATTTGTTTCCTATCGCTCGCCGATCATCGGGCAAGTATGTCAAAGTCCATACTTTGTTTTCATACATGGATCCTATCTCGGATTGCATGGCCTCTAGCCATTTGTTGGAATCTGGGCCCGCCATCGCTTCTTCATAGTTCGAAGGTTCACCGTTGTCTAACAACATGATTTCCAGGACAGGGTTGCCATACCACTCTAGTGCGGAACGTGTCCTTGTGGACCTACGAAGTTCAGTAGTAACTTGATCCGAAGTTTCATGATCATCATCATTAACCTCCTCTCTAACCGGTGGAGGCACCACAGAAACATTTTCTTGAGTTAAGCTACTCTCCGATTCAAGAGGTAATACTTCATCAAGTTCCACCTTCCTCCCACTTACTTCTTTCGAGAGAAACTCTTTCTCCAGAAAGGATCCGTTCTTGGCAACAAAGATCTTGCCTTCGGATCTTAGGTAGAAGGTATACCCAATAGTTTCCTTAGGGTATCCTATGAAGATGCATTTTTCCGACTTGGGTTCGAGCTTTTCAGGTTGAAGTTTCTTGACATAAGCATCGCATCCCCAAACTTTTAGAAACGACAGCTTAGGTTTCTTCCCAAACCATAATTCATACGGTGTCGTCTCAACGGATTTAGACGGTGCCCTATTTAAAGTGAATGCAGCTGTCTCTAGAGCGTATCCCCAAAATGATAGCGGTAAATCTGTAAGAGACATCATAGATCGCACCATATCCAATAGAGTGCGATTACAACGTTCAGACACACCGTTACGTTGAGGTGTTCCAGGCGGCGTGAGTTGTGAAACGATTCCACATTTCCTTAAGTGTGTGCCAAATTCGTGACTTAAATATTCTCCCCCATGATCTGATCGTAAGAACTTTATTTTTCAGTCACGTTGATTCTCTACCTCATTCTGAAATTCCTTGAACTTTTCAAAGGTCTCAGACTTGTGTTTCATCAAGTAGACATACCCATATCTACTCAAGTCATCCGTGAGAGTGAGAACATAACGATATCCTCTGCGAGCCTCAACACTCATTGGACCGCACACATCAGTATGTATGATTTCCAATAAGTTGGTCGCTCGCTCCATTGTTCCGGGGAACGGAGTCTTGGTCATTTTGCCCATGAGGCATGGTTCGCATGTGTCAAATGATTCATAATCGAGAGACTCTAAAAGTCCATCAGCATGGAGCTTCTTCAGGCGCTTGACACCAATGTGACCAAGGCGGCAGTGCCACAAGTATGTGGGACTATCGTTCTCAACTTTACATCTTTTGGTATTCACACTATGAATATGTGTATCATCACGTACGAGATTCATTAAGAATAAACCATTAACCATCGGAGCATGACCATAAAACATATCACTCATATAAATAGAACAACCATTATTCTCGGATTTAAATGAGTAGCCATCTCATATTAAACGAGATCCACATACAATGTTCATGCTCAAACTTGGCACCAAATAACAATTATTGAGGTTTAAAACTAATCCCGTAGGTAAATGTAGAGGTAGCGTGCGGACGGCGATCACATCGACCTTGGAACCATTCCCGACGCGCATCGTCACCTTGTCCTTCGCCAGTCTCCGCTTATTCCGCAGCTCCTGCTTTGAGTTACAAATATGAGCAACGGCACCGGTATCAAATACCTAGGAGCTACTACGAGCACTGGTAAGGTACACATCAATTACATGTATATCACATATACCTTTAGTGTTGCCGACCTTCTTGTCCGCTAAGTATTTGGGGCAGTTCCGCTTCCAGTGACCCTTCCCTTTGCAATAAAAGCACTCAGTCTCAGGCTTGGGTCCATGCTTTGACTTCTTCCCGGCAACTCGCTTACCGGGCGCGGCAACATCCTTGCCATCCTTCTTGAAGTTCTTCTTACCCTTGCCTTTCTTGAACTTAGTGGTTTTATTGACCATCAACACTTGATGTTCCTTTTTGATTTCAACCTCTGCTGATTTCAGCATAGCAAATACCTCAGGAATGGTCTTTACCATCCCCTGCATATTGTAGTTCATCACAAAGCTCTTGTAGCTAGGTGGGAGCGACTGAAGGATTCTGTCAATGACCGCCTCGTCTGGGAGGTTAATCTCCAGCTGAGTCAAGCGGTTGTGCAACCCAGACATCTTGAGTATGTGTTCACCGACAGAACTATTTTCCTCCATCTTACAACTGTAGAACTTGTCGGAGACTTCATATCTCTCGACCCGGTCATGAGCTTGGAAAACCATTTTCAGATCTTCGAACATCTCATATGCTCCGTGTTGCTCAAAACGCTTTTGGAGCCCCGGTTCTAAGCTGTAAAGCATGCCGCACTGAACGAGGGAGTAATCATCAGCACGCTGCTGCCAAGCATTCATAATGTCTTGGTTCTCTGGGATGGGTGCTTCTCCTAGCGGTGCTTGTAGGACATATTGTTTCCTGGCAGCTATGAGGATGATCCTCAGGTTCCGGACCCAGTCCGTATAGTTGCTCCCATCATCTTTCAGCTTGGTTTTCTCTAGGAACACGTTGAAGTTCATGTTGACATTAGCGTGGGCCATTTGATCTACAAGACATATTGCAAAGTTTATTTAGACTAAGTTCATGATAATTAAGTTCATCTAATCAAATTATATAATGAACTCCCACTCAGATTAGACATCCCTCTAGTCATCTAAGTGAAACATGATCCGACTCGACTAGGCCGTGTCCGATCATCACGTGAGACGGACTAGTCATCATCGGTGAACATCTCCATGTTGATCGTATCTTCCATACGACTCATGTTCGACCTTTCGGTCTCTTGTGTTACGAGGCCATGTCTGTACATGCTAGGCTCGTCAAGTCAACCTAAGTGTTTGCATGTGTAAATCTGTCTTACACCCGTTGTATGTGAACGTTGGAATCTATCACACCCGATCATCACGTGGTGCTTCGAAACAACGAACTGTCGCAACGGCGCACAGTTAGGGGGAACACTTTCTTGAAATTGTTATGAGGGATCATCTTATTTACTACCGTCGTTCTAAGTAAACAAGATGCAAAAACATGATAAACATCACATGCAATCAAATAATAATAGTGACATGATATGGCCAATATCATATAGCTCCTTTGATCTCCATCTTGGGGCTCCATGATCATCTTGTCACCGGCATGACACCATGATCTCCATCATCATGATCTCCATCATCGTGTCTCCATAAAGTTGCTCGCCAACTATTACTTCTACTACTATGGCTAACACGTTTAGCAATAAAGTAAAGTAATTTACATGGCGTTTCCATTGACACGCAGGTCATAAAAAATAATTACAACTCCTACGGCTCTTGCCGGTTGTCATACTCATCGACATGCAAGTCGTGATTCCTGTTACATGAACATGATCTCATACATCACATATATATCATTCATCATTCACCACAACTTTGGCCATATCATATCACAAAGCACTTGCTGCGAAAACAATTTAGACGTCCTCTAATTGTTGTTGCAAGTTTTACGTGGCTGCAATAGGGTTCTAGCAAGAACGTTTTCTTACCTACGTAAAAGCCACAACGTGATTTGCCAACTTATATTTACCCTTCATAAGGACCCTTTTCGTCGAATCTGCTCCAACTAAAGTGGGAGAGACAGACACCCGCCAGCCACCTTATGCAACTAGTGCATGTCAGTCGGTGGAACCGGTCTCACGTAAGCGTACGTGTAAGGTTGGTCCGGGCCGCTTCATCCCACAATACCGCTGAAGCAAAATAAGACTAGTAGCAGCAAGAAAGTTGACAACATCTACGCCCACAACAATTGTGTTCTACTCGTGCAAAGAGAACTACGCATAGACCTAGCTCTGATACCACTGTTGGGGAACGTTGCAGAAAACAAAATTTTCCTACGGTTTCACCAAGATCCATCTATGAGTTCATCTAGCAACGATTAATCAGATTGCATCTACATACCTTTGTAGATCACGAGCGGAAGCGTTCACTAGAACGTGGATGATGGAGTCGTACTCGCCGTGATCCAAATCACCGATGACCGAGTGCCAAACGGACGGCACCTCCGCGTTCAACACACGAACGGAGCGGATGACGTCTTCTCCTTCTTGATCCAGCAAGGGGAAGGAGAGGTTGAGGAAGATGGCTCCAGCAGCAGAACGACGGTGTGGTGTTGGTGGAGAAGCAGTACTCCAGCAGGGCTTCGCCAAGCGCGTGACGGAGGAGGAGAGGTGTAGCAGGGGAGAGGGCGGCGCCAAGATGCAAGGGTGCGTCTGCCCCCTCCCTCCCCCCTTTATATAGGCCCCTGGGGGGGGCGCCATCCCTTGGAGATTGGATCTCCCAAGGGGGGCGGCGGCCAAGGGGGTGGAGTGCCCCCCAAGGCAAGTGGGGCGCCCCCCACCCTAGGGTTTCAACCCTAGGCGCAGGGGGTGGGCCTAGGGGGGCGCACCAGCCCACTATGGGCTGGTTCCCCCTCCCACTTCAGCCCATGGGGCCCTCCAGGATGGGTGGCCCCACCCGGTGGACCCCCGGGACCCATCCGATGGTCCCGGTACAATACCGGTGACCCCGAATCTTCCCGATGGCCGAAACTGCACTTCCTATATATAATTCTTTACCTCCGGACCATTCCAGAACTCCTCTTGATGTCCGAGATCTCATCCGGGACTCCGAACAACTTTCGTATTACTGCATACTTATCTCTATACAACCCTAGCGTCACCGAACCTTAAGTGTGTAGACCCTACGGGTTCGGGAGACATGCAGACATGACCGAGACATCTCTCCGGCCAATAACCAACAGCGGGATCTAGATACCCATGTTGGCTCCCACACACTCCTCGATGATCTCATCGGATGAACCACGATGTCGAGGATTCAATCAATCCCGTATTCAATTCCCTTTGTCAATCGGTATTTTACTTGCCCGAGATTCGATCGTCGGTATCCCAATACCTCGTTCAATCTCGTTACCGGCAAGTCACTTTACTCGTACCGTAATGCATGATCCCGTGATCAAACGCTTTAATCACACTGAGCTCATTATGATGATGCATTACCAAGTGGGCCCGGTGATACCTCTACGTCATACGGAGTGACAAATCCCAGTCTCGATCCGCGTCAACCCAACAGACACTTTCGGCGATACCCGTAGTATACCTTTATAGTCACCTAGTTACGTTGTGACGTTTGGCACACCCAAAGCACTCCTACGGTATCCGGGAGTTACACGTTCTCATGGTCTAAGGAATAGATACTTGACATTGGAAATGCTCTAGCAAACGAATTATACGATCTTGTGCTTGTGCTTAGGATTGGGTCTTGTCCATCACATCATTCTCCTAATGATGTGATCTCGTTATCAATGACATCCAATGTCCATAGTCAGGAAACCATGACTATCAGTTGATCAACGATCTAGTCAACTAGAGGCTTACTAGGGACATATTGGTGTCTATGTATTCACACATGTATTACGATTCCCGGATAACACAATTATAGCATGAATAAAAGACAATTATCATGAACAAGGAAATATAATAATAATGCTTTTATTATTGCCTCTAGGGCATATTTCCAACACTCTCCCACTTGCACTAGAGTCAATAATATAGATACAAGGTGGAGAAGTGAAAACGATTCGAATAAAGGCTTGGCCGTAGTGTGATGTCACGCTATGGAATACGTCAGCAGATTAGATTTGTGTTAATATTATTCTCTCTATGGCAATATGTGGAAACTTATTTTGCAGAGCCGGACACTACTCTTGGTGTTTACAATCTTTTATGAAGAACTTGGAGGAGGAACCCGCCTTGCAATGCCGAAGACAATATGCGTGCCAAACTCGTCGTCATTGAAGCCTGGTTCAGGGGCTACTGAGGGAGTCCTGGATTAGGGGGTGTTCGGATAGCCGGACTATACCTTCAGCCGGACTCCTGGACTATGAAGATACAAGATTGAAGACTTCATCATGTGTCCGGATGGGACTTTCCTTGGCGTGGAAGGCAAGCTAGGCGATGCGGATATTTAGATCTCCTACCATTGTAACCGACTTTGTGTAACCCTAACCCTCTCCGGTGTCTATATAAACCGGAGGGTTTTAGTCCGTAGGACAACAACTCCAACATACAACAATCATACCATGGGCTAGCATCTAGGGTTTAGCCTCCTTGATCTCGTGGTAGATCTACTCTTGTACTACCCATATCATCAATATTTATCAAGCAGGACGTAGGGTTTTACCTCCATCAAGAGGGACCGAACCTGGGTAAAACATGATGTCCCTTGTCTCCTGTTACCATCTGCCTAGACGCACAGTTCGGGACCCCCTACCCGAGATCCGCCGGTTTTTGTCGCGACCGGATTTTCCGGACACTGATTTCCAGAAAATGGCCGTCGAGCTCATCAGCCCCAGGATTACTATTAGCTGATGAGGCATCAACTTGATACAGAAATTCCAAGCAAGAGTACAAAATATGCAGTACAAGACCATTGTGGCTTATGAGTACAACAAATGGTTTCTAGTGGTTGAGGGCGGAAGCGGTTTGTGGATCACCACGGTCTATGGGACTCCATTTCCCACGGGAACAGCTGACCAGGTTAACTCCTATCTCCGCGAGGCTGCTATCACTGCTGCTTAAGTGACGGGGCTGTCTTCGCAACGCTCCTCTCCAAGCAAACAATCTGGCCAAGACAATAGCCAGGGACAAGCCAGTGAGTACTTTGAATGTACTCGCAAACATTATGAACATAGGTATAATATCACAACGATATGCTGAAAATATTTTATACTCATGACGTTAGTCCACAAAAGATAAGTAAAACTCTGATGCATGCCAACATGTTATTTATGAATAAGTAATAACATAGCAGTATTAATATTTATGAAATAATCAACAAGCATACCACAGTCGGGCGTCTTAGTGACACCACAAAAAGTGCTTGAAAGACATGCCACAGTCGGGCGTCTTAGCGACACCACAGAAAGGGCTTTAAAAGAAATACCACAGTCGGGCGTCTCAGCGACACCACAGAAAGGGCTTTAAAAGACATACCACAGTCGGGCGTCTTAGCGACACCACAGAAAGGGATTTAAAAGAAATACCGCAGTCGGGCGTCTTAGCGACACCACAGAAAGGGCTTTAAAAGAAATACCACAGTTGGGCGTCTGAGCGACACCACATAAAGGGACTTAAAAGAAATACCACAGTCGGGCGTCTCAGCGACACCACAGAAAGGGCCTTAAAAGAAATACCACAGTCGGGCGTCTCAACGACACCACAGAAAGGGACTTAAAAGAAATGCCACAGTCGGGCGTCTGAGCGACACCACATAAAGGGCCTTAAAAGAAATACCACAGTCGGGCGTCTCAGCGACACCACAGAAAGGGCCTTAAAAGAAATACCACAGTCAGGCGTCTCAGCAACACCACAGAAAGGGCCTTAAAAGAAATACCACAGTCGGGCGTCTTAGCGACACCACAGAAAGGGCTTTAAAAGAAATGCCAGAGTCGGGCGTCTGAGCGACACCACATAAAGGGCTTAAAAAAATAATCACAATGAATATCCAGGAGGTAGAACCATCCCGGGGATAATCGACAATAATAATAATTATAACACGGGTTAGCCAATAATGATAATAATAGTAATTCCAGTTCCTGTTAGACAATTTCACCTCCGAAGACCGACACCAAGACCAACACTTGACCCATCCCAGACTGTAATCCTTAACCATGGACCCGGCTATTCGAATAGGTTTAATCTCTGCAGAGGGTGTACTCTTTGCCCACGAGTAACGGATTCCTTTAGTCCATCGGGACTAATTCCATCTACGGCCTTTTAGTTGAAAACACGCCTAACTTGCACACACCAGCTTAACTCATCGGTGTCTGGAATCACCCACGACACTTGTTAAGCAAAACTCTAAGTGGGGAGGCTACAACCTCGCGTAGCATGGGATCAAATTTATATCGCGCGCTCTAAGGGGTGGCCTCCCCTCTCGGTCCCAACCGGAAAACACCCATGCCCCCTGACCAGGTATCATTCCTACCGGCTACAACCGATATCTTCCACCTTGGCCTCTCTGTACGGTGTGTGCTGGAAAGGGGTTGACGACTTACTGAACCGTACCCTACCTGCGGCAGGGACGAGTGGTAGTACGAGGCAAGTATGGGGGTTACTGGAACAAGACTCGATCTGCGGTCGACTCAGGAGGTTTATAAGTTCCTACATGACACGTATATCAAATATATTTCAACTGAAGAAATCACCACTCATTGTACCTTACCATGCCATACCGGACATAACCGTCCCGACGGGGACCGGCGACAAGCTCACGCCTACCCAAGGCCGAGGCTTTCCCGGATTCCTTTGCGGCATGCATGCAAGGCACATGAGGATGATTATCATCACAATCATTTTCATTTCCAACGGCAAGGAAATCACTAATATGCTTTCATGCAAATGATCATGTCACATGAAATAACAAGTCATCTGAAATAAGGTGGTGTTATAAGCGTGTCAAATAACACACCAAAAACATTATGCCAGGGTTCAGAATGCTTGCCTTTAAGTTGTGGAGGGGTGAGGTGCTCTCCAAAACTTTTGAAAGTTTCTTCTCTCTCTCCAAAATCCTATTTTAAAAATATATTTGAATTAACACACATTTCAAAAACAGTACAAAAAAGTTGTTTGGAAAATTTTGAAATAAATCTTAAAATAAACTAGACCAAATTTGAAGAAGGTAGGAAAAAGAATCAACTCATTTGGAGTTGTATTTAAAAAGTTATAGACAGTCAAAGTTCTGGTCAAATTTATGTTTAAAAATAAAACAGAAAAGAAAACGTTTCGGGGGAAAAATACGCTTTCGGAGCGAAGGAGACGTACTGGGGAGTTATACGCCTTCACTTAAACATGTGGACCGGTGCGGGGGTCACTGACAGTGGGCCCGCCGGGCCCACTGGTCAGGTTTGACTAGTCCATCCCTCCCTCCTCTTCCTCTGCCGGCGCAACGGTGGCTCCCCGCGAGTTCCAGAGGGTTTGGATGGATCCGCGAGACCAGGGCGGTCCTTTCGGGGGTCGTTGGGTCGGTGGGGACGGAGGGAGCTGCCGGCGGCGAGCTTCGCGGCGGAGGAAGTTTCGGTGACAAAGTGCTTATGGGGCTGCGGTGGCTCCCGATCAAAATCGAGCAGGGGGTGGGTTCGTGGGAGGAAGGGGAAGTTCCTGGCGAACAGAACGGAGAGGGGGAGCCTCTGGTGGCGCCGGAATGGCCGAAGTAGTGGCGGCGGCTGCGGTTGTCGGAGTTGGGGAAGACGGCGCTTCCCCGACGATTGCGGGCTGTGGGGGTGCCCTGGGGGTAGCCTGAGGTCGCCTGCGTGCTCGAATGGTCTCGGGGCGTCCTTATATAGCGCGACGAGGTCGGTTCCGCGGCGGCCGTGGATAAGCTCTCCGGCGAACTGCCTCTCTGTAGGTAGGGCGACATGGCGGCGACGAGGGCTAGCAGACACGCTTGCGGATGACTTCGCACTGCTCCAGGGGCCAGGTGGCGAGCCGGGGTGGCTCGGGCGGCGCCGACATGAGCAGGGGCTGTCGGGCGGCCGTGGCGTGCCGCCAAAGGGACTCTGGTGGCAGCGCTGTTGGCTGCCAGGGCGGCTTGGCGCGTTGCTGCAAGGAGGGTAGCGTGTGGCGTGGCGCTGCAGAGCGGGCCAAAACCAGGGGGCCAGCGTGTCGGCTCGGGCGCGGTATCGTGCAATACGCGCGCTCTGGGCGCGTCCGGTGCACGCACGGGAGATGTTCGACACAATGCCGCGGCATGCTACAGGTCACAGGTGAGGTTGGGGTTTAGCAGATCGGGGTTAGGAGCAACTGGGAGTCTAGTGGACATGCTAGTTTGATCAGAGGTGCGAGATCATAGTGCAATGACAAGAATCATGCCAAAACAGATCATGCCCACAAGGTGTTTGACAAAACGTCAAGGGCACTTAGGCAAGTCTTGGAATGGTCAAAAACTCCAGATGGAAGTCTCTTTAGATGAAAGAGAGAGTGGTGAGGTTAGTTGGTCTAATGTAGCAACTTGTTAGTGCAAGTTTTGCTGAACTACAATTCTGGACAGGGAATAAATGGCATCATTTCATGAACCAAAAATGATCCAAAGGGGTGCATGCTCCTAGACTTAGGGGTTTGGTAGTGTGGTCTACAAGCAGGTGAAAGCACAAGGTCACTGGAGCAAAAATAAATAGGGTTGCAGTAGAAATCAGAGGGCTGGACCAGAATGAAGATGATGCTGATACACTCAAAATTTTCAAAGAACAACACCAGGTTTTTGCATAAAGTTGAATCACAGGCTATTACCAACATCCCATAATTTTGGTGGAGGCTAGAAGAAAATATTTAAATGTGTTGTAGTGCAAAATTGCCCACTGGACCAGAGAAGAAAAAAGGGTGTAGAGCTCAAAATATTTCATGAAATAAAGATGTTTTTGCACAAAAGTTATTTAATAACATCACATGACATCTCCAAATTTTTGTGGGAATTTTAAGTGAATTTATCAAATGGTTGTAGTTCAAATATGGCCTTTTAACCTTGAAAACCATTTTCAAGAAAGTAAAGATCAAGCAACTTAATTATTTAATTAGTTATATTAAATAAGGAAAAGTTTCTCTTGAGAGATCAAATAAGTCCAATAACATATTTGAAAAGTTTTCTCCTTGGGAAAAGCTCATCACAACAGGGAAGAAAATGATTAAAAAAAATCAAAATGGAGCTGAGAAATTCAAAGTTTTAATTCCTGACAAAATTTTAATTCATTAAAACAAGGTCAAATTTTTGGGGTGTCACAACACTACCCCCCTTAAGAAAAATCTCGTCCTTGAGATTTGTTAAAAGCTGTTTTCAAGAAAATTATATGCAAAAAAATGTGGCTACAGTGAGAGGGCAATAAGTGGTGAAAACCACAGTGTGAATACTGGTGCTGCGTGGAAAAATCTACGGTTCGGGACAAAAGCGTGAGATTTCTACGCTGGATATAAATTTAGAATAGTTTCTAAATTTAAATATACGCTGGTCGTACCCGAGAGCACAGTGCTCTCTCTGGCTGACAGGTGGACCCGGGGTCCACAGTCAGCCTCTTCTTCTTCCTCTGTTTCTCTCCTCTTCCTCTCTCCCGCGCGTTTTCCCACGATTTCTCCACCGACGACGTCTAGCGCGTAGGGCATCTAGGCCGTACCGCAGTAGTGCGCGACGTGCTAGCTGCCGGGGCAGTGTGCACTCACCTCGCGGGCCAGCGTGCTGTCGGCACTGCTCGTGGATTCGACTCCGAGCACCGGCGATCGGGCGATGAGCGGCGTTGGTGGACTTTGCCCACCGAACACCGAGCTCGAGCTATAAAACAGCCGAGGTGTCTCTCTTCCTCACACCTGGCCTCACTTCTCTTCCTCCTTCTTCCTCCATTTCTGCTTACAGGAGCTCGGTGATGCTCTAATGGCGGAGGCGATGCCGGACTGGTTCGCGATCCTGATATGCGGAGGGCTGGCGACACTGCTGGGGCTCTCCGTGCTCCTATGCGCGATGATCCTCGACGAGCGTGTTGATGCTGCTGCTCGGGTGTTGGCTCTCCGCGGTGGTGACGATCACGAGGAGTAGGTGGGGTGTGCCGGGTGCTAACTGTTGTTAGAGGGTGGTTAGCCAAATGTAACACTGTTGCAAAGTTTTTTGTAACCGGTGTATGCGCTCGGATAATTATGGTCGAGTGTCTGTGGTTGTTGTGCTGTGTGAAATAAAATAATCCAAGTCTTGAGAAGATGCAGATGTAGTGGCTTGGCGAAAAGAACACTCATTCCAGGATTATTCGCGGAAGAAAACAGTAATGCAACAAAATCACTCATATTAATTGAAACTAAAGATTTACTCAATGCGCACATTCGATTACCACGCATAAGTTACATCGGATAAATAAATGTTGCAACAATTTAAACGTAGCAGCGACGTCTATAATGCAAAGGGTAACTGGATGGAATCCCGAGAAAATGTCTTTGGTACTGAGACACACTCTTCTTCTATCGAGGGAAGTGGATTGACCAGTCGATGCACGTGTCTCTCCTGGTCGGGCCTTAGTGTTCTGCCGATGGCGATCTGAGGATTTAAATCTGTGAGGCTCTGGAGATAACCCATAACGCGTTGGGTTAAATGCTCTTGCGCGATGACGTACTGGACGAGGTTGGCCAGGACTGGGTCTCTCTCAAATCGTCCACCGGAAAAAGGTGTTACTCCTCCGGGCATTGCACGACTCGGGAAGTAATAATATCCTCGTTCGCTGGCATAAGGTACTGCGAATCGAAGACAAGCAAGCGCTTCGTAAGCCGCAGTTTCCACGGCCATCTGTGGGGTTGGCATAGATTTCCCCACGAAGGAGACCTCTGTTGGGTCTTGGTTTGAGCTCACGGGAGGGATGTGCACTGCTGCCCAATATCTCGAGGTGGAAGGGGTGATCCTCTATTTGAACAGCTCGTACTGGGGTGGCTGGGTAGCGCCCATGGTACTGCAGGTAAAATCCCACAATATCTTGATGAAACTACCCGGGGTTGCATCTGGGGTTCTCAGGTAAATGCTGGGGCTTGGCATGGCAAGAAAAGTTTGTGAGGATGGTGCACAGGATGAGAAGTGTTTGGCAAGGTTACGCGGCGGCCTCTTTATAGCACCGGAGCTGGGTCATTTCTACCGTTGTGAATGGTAACGAAACTTCTTGCTCTGTTCCGCGGGTCGAAGTCAATGCCACAGATACACATATTTCACCGAGGTGACGTGTTACCGTGGGGGTTGTCGGGAAGGTTTTTGGTAACTGTGACTGGGATGGAAATCTTATACTGCATTCTAGCGTATCCAGGCAAGGCTACTATTAAAAAAGAGGCACGACAACATGCAGCGTTTAATTACAAGGCCACACGATTACAAAGCGAGGGTACACTGGGACTCGATACGAATCGGGTGACTTAGTCTACCTAGTTCACATCCAAGCGGGCGTGCCTTGTGGATGTCGAGGCTTCTCCACGGGTCTCGCCGTTGGAATTAGCTGGAGTGGGCTGAGGGGCTGCAGGCTCGGGGTAGCGATGAGTACCATCTCGGGGATTGTTGGCCACAACCCCGTTGGAGTGTGCTCCCAATATGCGACGAAGCACTTCTGGGGTTATCGTAACACCTTGGCCGATGGTTGGGGCAGCTCTCAGGGACTCGATCGGCTGTCCAAACAGCACGACTGGGTTGTCGGCATTGGGCTCGTCCTCTTCTCTCGCCGGGGCTCGACGAACCAGCTCTCCACGAGCTGCGATAAGATCAATAGTGACCTGATCGCACAGTTCCTCTAGTGCATTTAAATAGCGCACTAGGTGCAACAATGCAGGATCTGTTTCGTGATCTCCGTTGGCAACTTGGGGTGGTCTTCCGTACCCTTCACGTCTGGGGTAGTAGTGGAACGAGCGACAGTCAATTCTGGGCGACAAATGCCGGAGATGAACTATAGCTTCTCGAGCGGCTAGTTGGATGGCTTGGGGCTCAAAAGAAGTCGTTCTTCCTGTGAACCTGTAGGGGCGTTCAGGTGCTAGACCCCTAACATTCTAACGCATAGGCACGACGGGTGAGGTTTGCGAGTATGGTCACAAAACCTCCAAGGTTGGTTGCTGTGGTCTCATGGTGCACGACAGGACCAGGCATTGTGGCTCGGTTTAGGATAGCGACTGCGTTGTGCTGGGTTGGGCCTAGCGTGCCCTTTTTATAGGAAAAAGGGGACGAAGTCTTCCTTCGCACGCTTGCGAGAAAGGACTATTTAGGGGGGCCGGTCACTGGCGCGTGATCGACGGCTATGTTGTTAGGTTGGGCACCGAGTGTCAAAAGGTGTCGGGTCACGGTGGGGCTATCTTGCGGGAGAAGCTTGGCTAGGGTTTGGTTTGCCTAGTTTTATTGACCTGGCTAAGATAGGATTAGCCAATGGTCAGCCTGGCTCTGATACCAAGTCTGTCGCGACCGGATTTTCCGGACACTGATTTCCAAAAAATGGCCGTCGAGCTCATCAGCCCCAGGATTACCGTTAGCTGATGAGGCATCAACTTGATACAGAAATTCCAAGCAAGAGTACAAAATATGCAGTACAAGACCATTGTGGCTTATGAGTACAACAAATGGTTTCTAGTGGTTGAGGGCGGAAGCGGTTTGTGGATCACCACGGTCTATGGGACTCCATTTCCCACGGGAACAGCTGACCAGGTTAACTCCTATCTCCGCGAGGCTGCTATCACCGCTGCTTAAGTGACAGGGTTGTCTTCGCAACGCTCCTCTCCAAGCAAACAATCTGGCCAAGACAATAGCCAGGGACAAGCCAGTGAGTACTTTGAATGTACTCGCAAACATTATGAACATAGGTATAATATCACAACGATATGCTGAAAATATTTTATACTCATGACGTTAGTCCACAAAAGATAAGTAAAACTCTGATGCATGCCAACATGTTATTTATGAATAAGTAATAACATAGCAGTATTAATATTTATGAAATAATCAACAAGCATACCACAGTCGGGCGTCTTAGCGACACCACAAAAAGTGCTTGAAAGACATGCCACAGTCGGGCGTCTTAGCGACACCACAGAAAGGGCTTTAAAAGAAATACCACAGTCGGGCGTCTCAGCGACACCACAGAAAGGGCTTTAAAACAAATACCACAGTCGGGCGTCTTAGCGACACCACAGAAAGGGGATTTAAAAGAAATACCACAGTCGGGCGTCTTAGCGACACCACAGAAAGGGCTTTAAAAGAAATACCACAGTCGGGCGTCTGAGCGACACCACATAAAGGGCCTTAAAAGAAATACCACAGTCGGGCGTCTCAGCGACACCACATAAAGGGCCTTAAAAGAAATACCACAGTCGGGCGTCTCAGCGACACCACAGAAAGGGCCTTAAAAGAAATGCCACAGTCGGGCGTCTGAGCGACACCACATAAAGGGCCTTACAAGAAATACCACAGTCGGGCGTCTCAGCGACACCACAGAAAGGGCCTTAAAAGAAATACCACAGTCGGGCATCTCAGCGACACCACATAAAGGGCCTTCAAAGAAATACCACAGTCGGGCGTCTTAGGGACACCACAGAAAGGGCTTTAAAAGAAATGCCAGAGTCGGGCATCTGAGCGACACCATATAAAGGGCTTAAAAAAATAATCACAATGAATATCCAGGAGGTAGAACCATCCCGGGGATAATCGACAATAATAATAATAATAACACGGGTTAGCCAATAATGATAATAATTCATGAATATCACAAGTCACAGGTAGTAATTCCAGTTCCTGTTAGACAATTTCACCTCCGAAGACCGACACCAAGACCAACACTTGACCCATCCCGGACTATAATCCTTAACCATGGACCCAACTATTCGAATAGGTTTAATCTCTGCAGAGGGTGTACTCTTTGCCCACGAGTAACGGATTCCTTTAGTCCATCGGGACTAATTCCGACTACGGCCTTTTAGTTGAAAACACGCCTAACTTGCACACACCAGATTAACTCATCGGTGTCTGGAATCACCCACGACACTTGTGAAGCAAAACTCTAAGTGGGGAGGCTACAACCTCGCGTAGCATGGGATCAAATTTATATCGCGCGCTCTAAGGGGTGGCCTCCCCTCTCGGTCCCAACCGGAGAACACCCATGCCCCTTGACCAGGTAGCATGCCTACCGGCTACAACCGATATCTTCCACCATGGTCTCTCTGTACGGTGTGTGCTGGAAAGGGGTTAATGACTTACTGAACCGTACCCTACCTGCGGCAGGGACGAGTGGTAGTACGAGGCAAGTATGGGGGTTACTGGAACAAGACTCGATCCGCGGTCGACTCAGGAGGTTTATAAGTTCCTGCATGACATGTATATCAAATATATTTCAACTGAAGAAATCACCACTCATTGTACCTTACTATGCCATACCGGACATAACCGTCCCGACGGGGACCGGCGACAAGTTCACGCCTACCCAAGGCCGAGGCTTTCCCGGATTCCTTTGCGGCATGCATGCAAGGCACATGAGGATGATTATCATCACAATCATTTTCATTTCCAACGGCAAGGAAATCACTAATATGCTTTCATGCAAATGATCATGTCACATGAAATAACAAGTCATCTGAAATAAGGTGGTGTTATAAGCGTGTCAAATAACACACCAAAAACATTATGCCAGGGTTCAGAATGCTTGCCTTTAAGTTGTGGAGGGGTGAGGTGCTCTCCAAAACTTTTGAAAGTTTCTTCTCTCTCTCCAAAATCCTATTTTAAAAATATATTTGAATTAACACACATTTCAAAAACAGTACAAAAAAGTTGTTTGGAAAATTTTGAAATAAATCTTAAAATAAACTAGACCAAATTTGAAGAAGGTAGGAAAAAGAATCAACTCATTTGGAATTGTATTTAAAAAGTTATAGGCAGTCAAAGTTCTGGTCAAATCTATGTTTAAAAATAAAACAGAAAAGAAAACGTTTCGGGGGAAAAATACGCTTTCGGAGCAAAGGAGACGTACTGGGGAGTTATACGCCTTCACTTAAACACGTGGACCGGTGCGGGGGTCACTGACAGTGGGCCCGCCTGGCCCACTGGTCAGGTTTGACTAGTCCATCCCTCCCTCCTCTTCCTCTGCCCGAACAGCGGCGAGGCAACGGCGATCAACGCCGGCGAACGGTGGCTCCCCGCGGGTTCCAGAGGGTTCGGATGGATCCGCGAGACCAGGGCGGTCCTTTCGGGGGTCGTTGGGTCGGTGGGGACGGAGGGAGCTGCCGGCGGCGAGCTTCGCGGCGGAGGAAGTTTCGGTGACAAAGTGCTTATGGGGCTGCGGTGGCTCCCGATCGAAATCGGGCAGGGGGTTGGGTTCGTGGGAGGAAGGGGAAGTTCCTGGTGAAGAGAACGGAGAGGGGGAGCCTCTGGTGGCGCCGGAATGGCCGAAGTAGTGGCGGCGGCTGCGGTTGTCGGAGTTGGGGAAGACGGCGCTTCCCCGATGATTGCGGGCTGCGGGGGTGCCCTGGGGGTAGCCTGAGGTCGCCTGCGTGCTCGAATGGTCTCGAGGCGTCCTTATATAGCGCGACGAGGTCGGTTCCGCGGCGGCCGTGGATAAGCTCTCTGGCGAACCGCCTCTCTGTAGCTAGGGCGACGTGGCGGCGACGAGGGCTAGCAGACACGCTTGCGGATGAGTTCGCACTGCTCCAGGGGCCAGGTGACGAGCCGGGGTGGCTGGGGCGGCGCCGACATGAGCAGGGGCTGTCGGGCGGCCGTGGCGTGCGGCCGAAGGGACTCTGGTGGCGGCGCTGTTGGCTGCCAGGGCGGCTTGGCGCGTTGCTGCGAGGAGGGTAGCGCGTGGCGTGGCGCTGCAGAGCGGGCCAAAACCAGGGGGCCAGCGTGTCGGCTCGGGCGCGGTATCGTGCAATACGCGCGCTCTGGGCACGTCCAGTGCATGCACGGGAGATGTTCGACGCAATGCCGCGGCATGCTACAGGTCACAGGTGAGGTTGGGGTTTAGCAGATCGGGGTTAGGAGCAACTGGGAGTCTAGTGGACATGCTAGTTTGATCAGAGGTGCAAGATCATAGTGCAATGACAAGAATCATGCCAAAACAGATCATGCCCATAAGGTGTTTGACAAAATGTGAAGGGCACTTAGGCAAGTCTTGGAATGGTCAAAAACTCCAGATGGAAGTCTCTTTAGATGAAAGAGAGAGTGGTGAGGTTAGTTGGTCTAATGTAGCAACTTGTTAGTGCAAGTTTTGCTGAACTACAATTCTGGGCAGGGAATAAATGGCATCATTTCATGAACCAAAAATGATCCAAAGGGGTGCATGCTCCTGGACTTAGGGGTTTGGTAGGGTGGTCTACAAGCAGGTGAAAGCACAAGGTCACTGGAGCAAAAATAAATAGGGTTGCAGTAGAAATCAGAGGGCTGGACCAGAATGAAGATGATGCTGATACACTCAAAATTTTCAAAGAACAACACCAGGTTTTTGCATAAAGTTGAATCACGGGCTATTACCAACATCCCATAATCTTGGTGGAGGCTAGAAGAAAATATTTAAATGGGTTGTAGTGCAAAATTGCCCACTGGACCAGAGAAGAAAAAAGGGTGTAGATCTCAAAATATTTCATGAAATAAAGATGTTTTTGCACAAAAGTTATTTAATAACATCACATGACATCTCCAAATTTTTGTGGGAATTTTAAGTGAATTTATCAAATGGTTGTAGTTCAAATATGGCCTTTTAACCTTGAAAACCATTTTCAAGAAAGTAAAGATCAAGCAACTTAATTATTTAATTAGTTATATTAAATAAGGAAAAGTTTCTCTTGAGAGATCAAATAAGTCCAATAACATATTTGAAAAGTTTTCTCCTTGGGAAAAGCTCATCACAACAGGGAAGAAAATGATTAAAAAATCAAAATGGAGCTCAGAAATTCAAAGTTTTAATTCCTGACAAAATTTTAATTCATTAAAAGAAGGTCAAATTTTTGGGGTGTCACAGTTTTGACACCGACAACGCACTTCCAGCAGCCCTAAATTGTCTCCACGCCATTTGCTTCGATGCTAAGACGCTGTCCTCCATGGGCCGCCACCACTGAAACCACCACCGGACCACCCGACAGCAGTCCAACAAGGTTGGTGTCGCTGGTCCACACTTCTCGTGGAGCTGGAAGCTGGGCATCCGAAGAAGGAACAACTGCAGCAGCAGCAGCCGTGACCTTCGCACCCAGCAGCAGCACCTCAGAAGGAGCGGTAGGAGCTTTAACCGGCCCCTCCTTGGACGCCCAGGGTGCACCAGGCGTGATGCAGGAGTGCACCCCATGTCCACTACCAGCGGTAGCCAACACCGGTGGCGCCCCTGGAGTTCCCGTGTTGATGAAGAGGGAAGCGTCCGAGGCATGCTGGCCATCCAACACGCCCCCAAGCTGATTTGAAAGTGACTAGATGAAATTCCCGTGTACCTTCAAGAACGCTTTGCTTATCATAAGAGACCATTTTGGCCTATCCTTTGCCTCAAAAGGATTGGGCTACCTTGCTGCACTTTTGTTACCATTACCCTTACTTGCTCGTTACAAATTATCTTGCTATCAAACTACTCGTTACTTATAATTTTAGTGCTTGCAGAGAATACCTTACTGAAAACTACTTGTCATTTCCTTCTGCTCCTCGTTGGGTTTGACACTCTTATTTATCTAAAGGACTACGATTGATCCGCTATACTTGTGGGTCATCAGCCGCCACCTTCATCAGCAGCGCTCTGGGCTTGCCCGACGGCTACTTCAGGTGGCGGCGAGGGGAGATCAAGGAGGGGAGGGAGACGACATGGCTAGGGTTTCGCCCTGAAAGTACTATCCTTATTTTTTCTAGTTCAAAATGATTTATATACCAGAAGAGGGGCACAAGCCACCAAAGCGCGCTTGGGCTCCCTGGCGCGCCCAGGTGGGTTGTCCCTAGCGCGCCCAGGTGGGTTGTGCCCGCTTGGTGGGACCCCTCTGGTACTTATTTGCTTCAATAATTCTTATACATTTCATAAAAATTCTCCGTGAAGTTTCAGCTCATTTGGAGTTGTGCATAATAGGTGGCCTGACATAGCTTTTTTCGGTCTAGAATTCCAGCTGCCAGTATTCTCCTTGTTTGTATGAACCTTGCATATTATGAGTTAAAAGGAATCAGAATTACTCTAAAAAGCATTATTATGCGTAAAAACTTTATAAATAACAGTAGGGTAAATATGATGCAAAATGGACGTACCAGTGGCGGAGTCCTCGCTGCCTCGCCTCTCTCGCGAGGGCCTTGGGTTCCGGGGCGGCGGCGCCGGCTGGTGTGGCGCCCCCAGCTTTTGGCATCTAGTGGCGCGGGCGCGGGCCGGCGGT
Organism: Aegilops umbellulata; assembly: GCA_032464435.1. Taxonomy (NCBI): domain Eukaryota; kingdom Viridiplantae; phylum Streptophyta; class Magnoliopsida; order Poales; family Poaceae; genus Aegilops; species Aegilops umbellulata. The sequence goes on along the minus strand of CP136060.1, from coordinate 639,586,802 downwards.
TCTTGGCCGTGTGGATGGCGAGACCACCGGAGGATGCAGGCCAGGGCGTTGTGGCGGCGTCGACTTCGGTAGCGTCAGATCTAGCCATCTCCGCTCCTACTCCTCTCCAGCGAGCTCATCCCCCTAGATCCGGCCTGCTTCGACGTGGAGCTTTGGTTTTTGTTGGGTGGGAGCGGGTGTTGGGATGTAGGATCGGGGAAAACCCTACTAGCCTTGTCAGCTATTATGGCAGCGATCCCCGCGGGCACCGCTCACCTTCCTGGAGGCGCCGGTCAGGTCTTGTTCCCCATTCCCATCCCCTTGGTCTCCCGGGTTAACACCTCAACTCGTTTGGACGGCGGCGACGCCTCTAGCACCGTAACCTTCCTGAAGGCGTTGTTTTGGGAACAAGTAGGGGATTTGGGCTTCACTATAGTGCGGGCAGAGTGCGTGTACATCCTGGCTGCTCACCCTCTTTCTTGCCAGAGCTCTAGTCTTTGGTGTTTGGTTTGCTCTAGGTGATTCGGCGGCGGCAAGTAGGGATCATCTGGTTCCGCTCTTGTGGCTTCCTTCGATACCAGCCATCTAGGTTCTAGGGTGAATATGTCCATCATTCAACCGGGCGGCACCCTCAAGCTGGGTGAGGAGGCAGGGCCTTCTTTGATGATGGATCTGGTTGGTTGTGTCTTCTCCAAGTCCTGGTGTTATTGGCAACGACATGGCTTATTTTGTCGTCGGTCCCCTCTCCTGATCCGGCTGCCGCCTCTTCCTTGGATTTGTGCGTGCAAGAGGTCGCTGGCTGCTACCTCTTGAGCATGTGTTGGTTTTCCCTTGAAGAGGAAAGGGTGATGCAACAAAGTAGCATAAGTATTTCCCTCAGTTTTTGAAAACCAAGGTATCAATCCAGTAGGAGACTACACACAAATCGCCTAGTACCTGCACAAACAATCAAGAACCTTGCAACCAATGGGATAAAGGGGTTGTCAATCACTTCACGACCACTTGCATAAGTGAGATCTAATAAAAGATAATAAGATAAATATTTTTGGTATTTTTGTTGTACAGATTGAAAAGTAAAGATTGCAAAATAAATAGTAAACTAGAATTATAGATCGGAAACTTATATGATGTAAAGTAGACCCGAGGGCCATAGGTTTCACTAGTGGCTTCTCTCATGATAGCATATATTACGGTGGGTGAACAAATTACTGCCGAGCAATTGATAGAAAAGCGCATAGTTATGAGAATATCTAGGCATGATCATGAACATAGGCATCACGTCCGTGTCAAGTAGACCGAAACGATTCTGCATCTACTACTATTACTCCACACATCGACCGCTATCCAGCATGCATCTAGAGTATTAAGTTCATAAGAATGGAGTAACACATTAAGCAAGATGACATGATATAGAGGGATAAACTCAAGCAATATGATATAAACCCCATCTTTTTATCCTCGATGGCAACAATACAATACGTGTCGGTTCCATTTATGTCACTGGGATCGAGCACCACAAGATTGAACCCAAAGCTAAGCACTTCTCCCATTGCAAGAAAGATCAATCTAGTAGGCCAAACCAAACTAATAATTCGAAGAGACTTGCAAAGATATGAAATCATTCATATAAGAATTCAGAGAAGAATCAAATATTGTTCATAGATAATCTTGATCATAAACCCACAATTCATCGGATCTAGACAAACACACTGCAAAAAGTATTACATCGAATAGATCTCCAAGAACATCCAGGAGAACTTTTTATTGAGAACCAACGAGAGAGAAGAAGTCATCTAGCTAGTAACTATGGACCTGAAGGTCTGTGGTAAACTACTCACACATCATCGGAGAGGCCATGGTTTTGATGTAGAAGCCCTCCATGATCGAATATCCCTCCGGCAAATCGCCGAGAAAGGCCCCAAGATGGGATCTCACGGGTACAGAAGGTTGCGGCGGTGGAAAAGTGGTTTTGTGGCTCCCCTGCAAGTTTTCAGGGTATAAGAGTATATATAGGAGAAATAAGTAGGTCGGTGGAGCTACGAGGGGTCCACGAGGGTGGGGGGCGCGCCTACTCCCTGGGGGCGCCCTCCTGCCTCGTGGCCGCCTCGTTGCATCTTCTGACTTCCACTCCAAGTCTCCTAGATTGCGTTTGTTCCAAGAAAGATCCTCGCGAAGATTTCGTTCCTTTTGGATTCCGTTTGATATTCCTTTTCTGCGAAACACTGAAATAGGCAAAAAACAGCAACTGGCACTGGGCCTCCGGTTAATAGGTTAGTCCCAAAAGTAATATAAAAGAGCATATTAAAGCCCATTAAACATACAAAACATATAATATAATAGCATGGAACAATCAAAAATTATAGATACGTTGGAGACGCATCAACATCCCCAAGCTTAATTCCTGCTCGTCCTCGAGTAGGTAAATGATAAAAACATAATTTTTGATATGGAATGCTACCTAACATAACTTTCAATGTAATATTCTTTATTGTGGCATGAATGTTTAGATCCGAAAGATTCAAGACAAAAGTTTAATATTGACATAAAATAATAATACTTCAAGCATACTAACTAAGCAATTATGTCTTCTCAAAATAACATAGTGAAAGAAAGCTCATCCCTACAAAATCATATAGTTTGGTCATGCTCCATCTTCGTCACACAAAATGCTCTCATCATGCACAACCCCGATGAAAAGCCAAGAAGTTGTTTCATACTTTAGTATTCTCAAACCGTGTCAACTTTCACGCAATACATGAGCGCGATCCATGGACATAGCACTATGGGTGTAATAGAATATGATGATGGAGGTTGTGTGCAGAAGACAAAAAGGAAAAAGTCTCACATTGACGTGGCTAATCAACGGGCTATGGAGATGCCCATCAATTGATGTCAATGCAAGGAGTAGGGATTGCCATGCAACAGATGCACTAGAGCTATAAATGTATGAAAGCTCAACAAAAGAAACTAAGTGGGTGTGCATCCAACTTGCTTGCTCACGAAGACCTAGGACATTTGAGGAAGCCCATTGTTGGAATATACAAGCCACATTATATAATGAAAAATTCCCACTAGTATATGAAAGTGACAAAATAAGAGACTCTCTATCATGAAGATCATGGTGCTACTTTGAAGCACAAGTGTGGAAAAAGGATAGTAGCATAGTCCCTTATCTCTTTTTCTCTCTTTTTTTATTTGGCCTTTCTCCTTCTTTTATTTGGCCTTTATCTTTTTTTGGCCTTTTTATATTTCCTCACACGGGACAATGCTCTAATGATGATCATCACTTCTATTTATTTACAACTCAAGGATTACAACTCGATACTAGAACAAAATATGACTCTATATGAATGCCTCCGGCGGTGTACCGGGATGGGCAATCAATCAAGAGTGACATGTATGAAAAATTATGCATGGTGGCCTTGCCACAAATACGATGTCAACTACATGATCATGCAAGGCAATATGACAATGATGAAGCGTGTCATAATAAACGCAACGGTGGAAAGATGCATGCCAATATATCTCAGAATGGCTATGTAAATGCCATAATAGGTAGGTATGGTGGCTGTTTTGAGGAAGATATAAGGAGGCTTATGTGTGATAGAGCGTATCATATCACGGGGTTTGGATGCACCGGCAAAGTTTGCGCGAACTCTCGAGGTGAGAAAGGGCAATGCACGGTACTGAAGAGGCTAGCAATGATGGAAGGGTGAGAGTGCGTATAATCCATGGACTCGACATTAGTCATAATGAACTCACATACTTATTGCAAAAATCTACAAGTCATCAAAACCAAGCACTACGCGCATGCTCCTAGGGGATAGATTGGTAGGAAAAGACCATCGCTCGTCCCCGACCGCCACTCATAAGGAGGACAATCAAAGAAACACCTCATGCTTCATATTTGTTACACAATGGTTACCATACATGCATGCTACGAGACTTACAAACTTCAACACAAGTATTTCTCAAATTCACAATTACTCAACTAGCACGACTCTAATATTACCATGTTCATATCTCAAACAATCATCAAGTATCAAACTTCTCATAGTATTCAATGCACTCTATATGAAAGTTTTTGTTATACCCATCTTGGATGCCATCATATTAGGACTAACTTTTATAGCCAAAGCAAATTACCATGCTGTTCTAAAAGACTCTCAAAATAATATAAGTGAAGCATGAGAGATCAATAATTTCTATAAAATAAAACCATCACCGTGCTCTAAAAAGATATAAGTAAAGCACTAGACCAAAATTATCTAGCTCAAAAGATATAAGTGAAGCATATAGAGTATTCTAATAAATTCTATTCATGTGTGTCTCTCCCAAAAGGTGTGTACAGAAAGGATGATTGTGGCAACTAAAAATAAAAGACTCTAATCATACAAGACGCTCCAAGCAAAACATATATCATGTGGTGAATAAAAATATAGCCTCAAGTAAAGTTACCGATAGATGAAGACGAAAGAGGGGATGCCTTCCGGGGCATCCCCAAGGTTAGGCTTTTGGTTGTCCTTGAATTTTACCTTGAGGTGCCTTGGGCATCCCCAAGCTTAGGCTCTTGCCACTCCTTATTCCAAAATCCATCAAATCTTTACCCAAAAACTTGAAAACTTCACAACACAAAACTTAAACAGAAAATCTCATGAGCTCCGGTAGTGTAAGAAAACAAACCACCAATTTAAGGTACTGTAATGAACTCATTATTTATTTATATTGGTGTTAAAACTAATGTGTTCGAACTTCTCTATGGTTCATACCCCCCGATACTAGCCATAGATTCATCAAAATAAGCAAACAACACACGAAAAACAGAATCTGTCAAAAACAGAACAGTATGTAGTAATCTGTATCAAAAGTATACTTCTGGAACTCCAAAAATTCTGAAATAAATTTCTAGACGTGAGAAATGTATCTATTAATCATCTGCAAAAAGAATCAACCTAAAAGCACTCTCCAGTGAAAAATGGAAGCTAATCTCGTGAGCGCTAAAGTTTCTGTTTTTTACAGCAAGATCGCAAAGACTTCATCCAAGTCTTCCCAAAGGTTCTACTTGGCACAAACACTACTTAAAACATAAAACCACATATAAAAAGAGGCTAGATGAAATATTTATTACTAATCAGGAACAAAAACCAAGGAACAAAAATAAAATTGGGTTGCCCCCCGACAAGCACTATCGTTTAACGCCCCTATCAAGGCATAAAAGCAAGAATAGATCTAGGTATTGCTATCTTTGGTATTTATCTTTTTAATGGGGTTATGCTCGGATCTGGGAGGTCCCTTATGTTTCCCTTCATACTGGGAGATCTTTATATCTACAACATCCAACCGCTTATTGCAAAGAGTGATCAACATATTCATGCGGTGGAGGTTCCCACTAACATTTTTAAGAGGTTCAAGAGATTTTTGCAAAATTTTAGTAACCTCGCATATTTTCTCAAAAACTTGGGTTCCTTCTTGTGTATGATGAAGTCCCTTATGTGGGGGTAGTACTCCTACTATTCACTCTATAATCTCATACACATTACTGGATCAATTTCAATAAAACTCCCTTTAGCGGCAAAATTCAAGAGTTGTCTATGGGACATGGTTAGCCCAACATAAAAGTTACGAAGTAAAATCTTGAAATCTCCCTCTATAGTGCAATTACGATAGGATTCATTCATCCTATACCAATCATCTTTTAAGTTTTCTCCTTATCTTGGTTTGAAGTGGAGAACTTCAAAATTGGGAGACAAAGGAAGAGGGAGAGGGCCAGCCATGATGGCGAAACAAACGATCTAACACACGGACACACAAGAAGCAAGCAAAAAGAGACGAACGAAAGATGGAGAATAAAACGGCAAATGTGAAGTGGGGGAGAGGAAAACGAGAGGCAAATGGCAAATAATGTAATGCGAGGGAGAAGAGTTTGTGATGGGTCCTTGGTATGTGTTGACTTGAGCGTAGATCTCCCCGGCAACGGCGCCCGAAATCCTTCTTGCTACCTCTTGAGCATGCGTTGGTTTTCCCTTGAAGAGGAAAGGGTGATGCAACAAAGTAGCATAAGTATTTCCCTCAGTTTTGAGAACCAAGGTATCAATCCAGTAGGAGACTGTACGTGCATCTAGTGCCCCTTAGTGATTTGGTGTATTGAAGACTTATAGGTTAAGGATCTAATGTATTTATGAGTGTACACAGGTCTATAAGTCCATGTGGAGTTTGATATTTATAGAGAAAGTTGACCCCTACAAATGAAGTTCTTCGACTGAAGACTTTGGTATTCTGAAGACTTTCTGAAGACTTTGAAAGTGAAGAAATTGGTGTGACCTTGAAGACTTGGTATTCATTCGAGGAACCTGAAGCGTGAAGACTTTTGTTTTCGTAGTTTCATTTTCTCTTTCTTGAGTCAAAGGAAACACCGTACTGTTAAAGGGGGTCGAGGAAATACCAAGGAAAAATTTCCATGTGATGCTCAACTCAAAATCCTACACCTACCAATCCCTTCGAGTGAAGCCATTGGAAATCTCATACAGTTCAATCAATTTCTTCAGTGACAGAGATGCAGTTCTTCTTGTCACCGAGGACTTTGTTCTGACTGAGGAGTTAGGAATTCGCCAGTGCGGATTGCCTACACAGTGAGGAACATGATAGCCCTGAGGAATTTGTACCTCAAATTTCCGACCGTTGCTGTGCTACGCGCCATCTGTCCCAAAATATCTTATCCACCTAACGGTCATAACATTGAAGGGCATTTATGTCTTATCATGTCGGGCTGCTCCCTAGGATATAAATAGCCGCCCCCTACAACCACTAGCTGGTTGGCTGCTCCGCTAGAAACTGACACTTCTCATTTGAGAGCATCCCATCCTCCGAGGACTTTGAGTGAAAATCATCAAGTGAGGAAAATCCAAAACCCAAATCCAAACACCTACAAACCCAATGTGATTGAGCATCACTGAAGAGATTGATCCTGCATGGATCCGACGCTTGTTACCTTTGAAGACTGTGCTTCTTCCAGACGGTTACGCGTCATGGTCTAGAGCATCCAAGAGGAATTGTGGATCGCCGAGTGACCGAGTTTTTCAAGGTTCGGAAGTCACCTGAAGACTTACCATGAGTGATTGCGTGAGGACTTTGTGTTCTTAGCTCAAGGAGAATACGGTGAGGACTTGGTGTCCCGAGCTGCGTGCTCAGGACTGGGTGTCCAGGACTGTGTGTCCTCAAGTTTAAATACTCAGCCGGTCCAACCAGATGTACAACTGAGACAACAGTTGGAACTGGTCTACCAAATCATTGTCTTCACCAAGCCAACTGGTTCCATTTCCTCAACTCTTTCATTTCCTCAGTATTGTGTTGTTCGCTTATCATATCTGTGTTTGAAGACTTTGACTGAAGACTTTCTCAATTTCCTCAGTTCAATTTCTTCAGTCTGTTTGTCTTCATCTTGTGCTATCCTATGATTACGCTTTCTGTACTCTGTGCTAGTCTTCATTTCATCATGATGACCATGCTTGTCTTCTGTTATGTTTACATCTGAGTACTTATTCCGTTGCAAGTAGTTCTTCGCTAAGGAATTTCCTCACTAGGATATTCCTCAGTGAAGAATTCAAAAAAAATCGCCTATTCACCCCCCCTCTAGTCGATATAACGCACTTTCAATTGGTATCAGAGCAAGGTGCTCCCTTGTTCTGTGTGATTTTGGTTTAACCGCCTGGAGTTTTAGTTATGTCGACCGCAGGTATGAAGAAAGTGACATGCCCCATCTTTGACGATCATGAGTATCCCAAGTGGAAGGCCATGATGAAGAAGCGCCTCATGGCGATGAACAGCAAACTGTGGAACGTCACTGAGATTGGTCTTACCGATCTTTGCAAGATGGCGGGAGCTGATGACATTCGCAAGTACACTCTTCTCAACCTCACGGCTGAGGACGTCATCTGCTCCTGTCTGTCTCAAAATCAGTTCCGGAACATCATGCATCTCGATCATGCGAAGCTTATTTGGGACCGTCTCTCTGAGGTCTATGAAGGTCATCGAACTCGTCATGATCCTTGGTTTGAGGATTTCAAGGAATCGCTCAAATCGATGACATTCGAACTAGAATCATCATCTTCCACTCCATGCCTTATGGCAAAAAGTGCTGAGTTAACTGAATGCTACCTATCTGAGTCCAGTGATGAAGAATATGGTGATGAATTTGGACCCAGTTATGTCAAACTTGCTTCCCTTGCCGCTAAACAACAAAGAGCTTTGGAAAAAGTTTATTATATGCTTAATAAGAGCAATGATATGTTGGGTGAAGAAATGGATCAGTCAAAAGCTTTGGCTGAAAGTCTTGAGAGACTTCATACTAAGTATGGCACCCTTCAAGATCAACATAACACTCTCTTATCTGATCATGAGAAGCTTTCTTATGAATTTCTTCAAAGAAAGCAAGATCTTGAAAAGCTAAGAGTGAGGTATGAAGATCTTCAGAAGGAGCGCGATTCATTAATTGCTCAACAAATCAGCACTGCTTAGGAAGAATTTGTTCCTCCATGTTTGAATTGCATTGAACGTGAATCTGCTAATTCCTCACCTGAATGTTCAAATGCTTCTATTGTTGCAAATTCTTCACCTGCCTCTGCTATCACTAATTCCTCATCTGAGGACATTGCTAGTATCACTGACGATGCATGGCTGAAGAAATTGTACATGACAGGCATGTACAAAAGCCTCAAAGGGCATCAGACTCTTTGTGATGTGCTTAAAAAGCAGATCCTCAACAGGAACCCTAGGAAAGAGGGTATTGCCTTTGAGAGGAAACTCAATGTTGATGGTACATATTGGAAGCCTGAGCAGTACCCCAAAACCTCATGGGTTGCTGCAAAGAGACCTCCAGCTGATCCATCTAATTTATCTAGCTATACATGTGAATCTTCTCATTCTTGTGATGAGTCATTTGACTCCAACTATAAACTGTTCAAAAATCAGAATGGTGAAGTATTTTCTAGATATGTTGGCACTAACTGCAGGAATGGTTCCCCTATGAAGAAAATCTGGGTTCCCAAAAAGTGCCTTGAAATTCATCAGGTGAATGTCCTCATGACACCACCTGTGAAGAATAGGAACCTCAGATCAAATTCTTCATATGGACCAAACTCTTCATATGGATCCAAGTCCTCATACGGACCAAATTCCTCATGTGGATCAAATTCCTCAAGAGGATCAAAGTCCTCATATGAACATCATCGTGCTAACAACTCTGTTTCACAGGGAAGAGCCAAGGGCTATGAATATGAGCATTATTCTTCTAATCATTATGTTCATAAGTCCTCGAAGAATTTCTCTGCTTATTCATATGCTTACCCTAACCACTCTTATGTGAAACGAAATGGTTTGGCCTCTATGCCACCATTCTCATATGGAGCTCATAGAGTGATGAACTCTTTGCCACCCTGTCAGGTCTCCAGACGCACTGTATCGTCTGAAGAATTTGCTGGGGACCTGACAAAAATGCCTGAAAGGACGCAGGCTAATCATGAAGAAATGAATTTTAATTCTCACGTCCTCGCACTGCTTTATCTGTCTTACTGCTTGATGAAATTGATCTGATGAATTGTGATATCATATTCTTCACTGCTTAAGTATATGAGGTTCGTAAGTTGCACTAATTCATCTGCAGGATGATCAAACCAAAGCCACTGAGTAGGTCCTCGATAGTGGATGTACAAATCACATGACTGGTGACAAGAATCTATTGATGGATGCTCCCTTATCATCATCACATCTGAAGCATATCATCTTCGCTGACAAAAGCAAAAGTCAGGTATTGGGTCTAGGTAAGGTAGCTATCACAAAGGATCGACACATGGACAAAGTCATGCTTGTTGAGTCCTTAGGATACAACCTTATGTCTGTCTCAATGCTTTGCGATCTTGATATGGTTGTTGTCTTTGGCAAGTATCGTTGTGTTGTGATTATGGAAGCTGACAATTCCAAAGTCTTCGAAGGCTTTAGGAGAGGAGACTTGTATATTGTTGATTTCTCTGCAGATTCACAACCAGCCGTGTGCCTACTTGCAAAAGCTTCAGAAGGATGGCTATGGCATCGACGGCTTGGTCATGCAGGCATGAGGAATTTGCACACGCTTGCGAAGAAGAAGCATGTCATTGGCATTGAGAATGTCAAATTCCTCAAGGATCACTTATGCGGTGCCTGTGAAGCTGGAAAGATGACAAAGGCCAAGCATCCAGCGAAGACTGTCATGACTACTGCTCGTCCATTTGAATTGCTTCACATGGATCTCTTCGGTCCTAATCATTATTCTTCTGTTTCAAATGAAGCATCTCAATATGGCTTTGTTATTGTTGATGATTACTCTCGTTGCACATGGGTACACCTTGTTACTTACAAACATGAAGTGCAGGAAGTCTTCAAACGATTTTCCTCGAGGGCTTCAACCAACTTTGGTGCGAAGATCAAGCACATCAGAAGTGACAATGGCACTGAGTTCAAGAATTCGGGTCTCGATGACTATCTTGATGAACTTGGTATTGCTCATGAGTTATCTGCTCCTTATACTCCTCAATAGAATGACGTCGTGGAGCGCAAGAACAGGACTCTTGTTGAGATGGCTCGCACTATGCTTGATGAGTACAAAACACCTCGTCATTTCTGGGTTGATGAAATTGATACTGCGTGCCACATCATCAATAGAGTATATCTTCACAAATTCTTCAAGAAGACTGCCTATGAACTCCTCACTGACAAGAAACCCAATGTGAGTTATTTCAAAGTCTTCGGTGCTAAATGCTGGATAAGAGATCCTCATCACAACTCTAAATTTGCACCAAAAGCACATGAAGGTTTTATGCTTGGTTATGGAAAGGACTCGCACACCTACAGAGTCTTCAACATTGTTCTTCACAAGATTGTTGAAACTGTAGATGTGCGGTTCGATGAAACTAATGGCTCGCAAAGAGAGTACCTACCTTCGGTGATAGATGAACCAGCACCTGAGGATTCTATCAAGCACAAGGCTACTGAAGATGTCATTCCTACTGAAGAATCTACTGAAGAATTCATTCCAGAACATCAAGAACGTCGAGCTGACGCACCTGAAGAAAATGCTGAGGAAATTGATGCTGAAGAAAATGCTGATCAAATTCCTCACCGACAACCAGCTCATCCACGTGTTGCAAAAGAAGTGCAAGTGTAGAAGATCATCGATGACATTAGAGCACCAGGTCCTCTCACCCGCTCAAAAGCTTCACATCTATCTAACTTTTGTGGGCACTTTGCTTTTGTCTCTATCACAAAGCCCACTAAGGTAGATGAAGCATTTCTGGAGCCTGAATGGATTCAGGCCATGCAAGAAGAATTACATCAATTCAAGCTCAACAATGTCTGGGAACTGGTCAACCGTCCAGATCCTTGCAAGCATAATATCATTGTCACAAAATGGATCTACCGCAACAAGCAAGATGAAAACGGCCTTGTGGTGAGGAATAAGGCACGTCTAGTAGCTCAAGGCTACACACAGGTTGAAGGAGTTGATTTTGATGAAACTTTTGCACCTGTTGCTAGACTTGAGGCTATTCGCATATTACTTGCTTATGCTAAGCATCATGATATCATCTTATATCAAATGGATGTGAAAAGTGCATTCCTTAATGGTAAGCTTGAGGAAGAAGTATATGTTGCTCAACCCCCAGGTTTTGAAGATCCAAAGAATCCTGACAAAGTCTTCAGACTCAATAAGACCCTCTATGGCCTCAAGCAAGCCCCACGGGCGTGGTATGATACTTTGAAGGAATTCTTCATGAAGAACGGCTGCACACCCGGTTGACTCGATCCTACTCTCTTTACTAAATCTTATGATGGTGAATTGTTTGTGTGCCAAATATATGTTGATGATATCATCTTTGGCTGTACTGACCAACGTTATAATGATGAATTTGCCTATATGATGAGTGAAGAATATCAAATGTCTATGATGGGAGAGTTGAAATTCTTCTTAAGTTTTCAAATTCGTCAACAACGCAATGGCATATTCATATCTCAGGAGAAATACCTCAAGGATGTCTTGAAGAAATTCGGCATGCAAGATTGCAAAGGCATCAAAATTCCTATGCCCACAAATGGTCAACTATGCACTGATGAAAATGGTATTGACTTCGATCATAAGGTATACCGCTCCATGATTGGCTCTTTATTGTACTTATGTGCATCTAGGCCTGATATAATGCTTAGTGTTTGCGTGTGTGCCTGATTTCAAGCTGCACCGAAGGAATCACACCATAAGGCTGTGAAGCATATTCTTCGATATCTAGCTCACACACCAACACTAGGATTATGGTATCCCAAGGGCTCGGATTTTGATCTCATTGGATATTCTGACTCTGACTATGCTGGTGATCGTGTGGACCACAAGCCAACATCTGGTACATGTCATTTCCTCGGACGATCCTTGGTCTGTTGGTCCTCGAAGAAACAGAACTGCGTATCATTGTCTACTGCTGAAGCTGAGTACATTGCTGCTAATTCTTGTTGTGCTCAATTTCTATGGTTGAAGCAAACACTCAAGGACTATGGCGTCAACATGAAGAATGTGCCTCTCCTCTGTGACAATGAGAGTGCCATCAAGATTGCTCCCAACCCAGTTCAGCACTGGAAGACAAAGCATATTCAGATTCGTCATCATTTCCTTCGTGATCATGTGTTGAAGGGCGACATTTCTATTGAGCATGTGAAGACTGAAGAACAGCTAGCTGATATCTTCACAAAGGCCTTGGATGAGAAGAGGTTTAGCAAGTTGCGGTGTGAGCTAAATATCTTAGAGTCTTCGAATGTTCTTTGAAAAGGCACCCATCCTAACACTTATGCAAAATTGATGACTTAGATGTGCAACGCATGAAGAAACGTTTTTCTTCAATCAATGAAGAATAACACTCTAAATGTGAAGAAATTAACGAAGAATTTGATTCTCAGAACCCTACGATAATTGTACGCGGTGTCTGAAATCAGCATTCTTATACGGTGGGTCAAGCCACCACAAAAGTTGAAAATCTTCAATTTGAGTTTTTCCTCATTTTTGAAATTCCTCAGTTGTTCAAATTCTTCAACTTTTCAATATCTTCATCTGTTCCGTTGTTTATGTCCTCTACAGCATTCACTTATGGCTATTTCTTCAAGTTAGTTTTTCTGCTAAGTGAATGTGATCGGACCCTTCCCCCTCTATGCTATACTCAATCCAATCTATTCACAAATTCTTCATGTGCGTTCTATTTAAAACTTGTTCAAAATCTTCACTGTGTCCTTGTCAGCTAAAGAAATTACGAACGGAACTTTAAAACTAATCTTATCCAAATTTTCGGTTTTGCCGCTCAAATGGTTCCGCATCCCATGATGCATTTTTTATTCACCCACGATCTTACACGATCTCCACCTCTCTGTAAGTGGGTGACACATGTCGTGCGAAAGGAGAAGGGTCAGGGGCACATTCGTCCCAAATCTTTGGGCGAACAGTTTTTCACTGCCACTATAAATACCCCCTCACCCCTTCCTCACTTCCTTTACTCCGCTCGATCTATCTCTTCCGCTTGAGCTTCCCAAACCATAGTGCTGCCGCTACTCCATCGTCGCCCGTGAGGAAGAGCTTCACTGCCTCGACCTCGTCGCCGTCGTACTCGCGCCGACCGCGAAAATCTTCAACTCTGTCGCCGCCGTAGACGTCTTCCTCCACCAAGTTAGGGCGTGGAAGATCTACACCGATGAATTCCACTGTTTCACCTCACTGTTCTTCATTCAGGGTAATTAAAAGTTACTTTTACTTCCCTCCTTGATTCGAAAGTTTTCTACAAAATCTTCGAAGGTGTTTTATTCTTCAAATCCTCACACACAAAACACCTTACAAGTCATCTATTCTTGACTCATTTCTCTAAGAATCATTTTCTTCAAGATTCCTCAATTGTGTGGTTCTTCGATCTATACAACTCTGGAACCTATGACAAAGCACGCTTAGTGAAATTCTTCAAGACACATCTGGTCAAATTCCTCAAACTTGTTCTTTTTAAAAAACACTCTGAGAACGCATATGACCTCCCCAAATTCGTTGCAACTATACTCTGTTCACAGGTACACATGTCCGCTGCTGAATCACTAGGTTCTCATCAACTTAACTCATTTGCAGCGTTCCTCGAAGAATAACTGCATACTTCTTCAGAAAATTCAATTGTTCAAATTCCTCAGCTGAAGAATATGGCAGATGGTAAGAAGCCGCATAAAGGAGGAAAGAAACCTGATGTTATGAATGCGTTTGAAATCCCTGAGGACATTTACAAAGAGTACTGCACGCCTGATGAAGCCACGTTTGGCAAAGAAAACAAAAATCAGCGCAAGGTGCGCATTCAGAGGATAGAACGGAGATGGGCAAGAGAATGGAGGGAGTACAGATATGTTACTCCAAAATATATGAAGAAATTCACTCTCAATCCTCCATACCCAAGAGCCCCATTGGCACCTGGCCAAGTGGCTGATCCCACTAGCGTCAAACGCGGTGAGGACTTTCCTGAAGAATGGGCCAGACGGCAAGCCTAATTGGCAAGACAAGCCAAAGAAGCAATGAGGAAATTCAACGAAGATTCTGCTGCTGCTGCTGCCACTGAGGCCTCTGTCAAGCCAAGGAAATCAATGGCAAAGAAGCCTGCTCGTAAGCCAAGTGCTTCACCAACATTGCCCTCACGGCCAAGTTCCTCAGCTGCGCCCTCACGACCAGGAACTTCAAAATCTTCAAGACCAATTCCTCAAGCTGCTCCTGCTCCTTCAAAATCCTCAGCACCTCCACCAAAGTCCTCAGCACCTGTGCATCTGGCCTCGTGCCAAAGGACTGCAGGCATCTCAATTGCCTCTGGTGTCTCAGCAAGTTCCTCAGCTGCACCGAATTCTTCATCTGGCCCCACTCTGCTGAAGACTAAGGCAACTGCTGGACGAGGTCCTCGGCCAAGTCCCAAGAAGAAACAGGTCGCCTTCCAAGAGCCACCTGAAGTAGATGAGGCTGATGATGATGAACTTGCGGAAATCATCAGAGATAGGCAAGTAAGAGCCGCTAGAGCCAAAGGCACACCTGTGCCGCTGCTGTTGGATCCAAGGGCGATCCTAGACTATATTGACCTCTGGCACAAGGACCCAAATACTCCTATGCTAGACTTCAAGTTGACACCTGGTCAAAATCAAATGATGACTCACTTCATCCAAGAGGAGAAGTGGAAGTATGACCAGGCCAGACAGATCAAGAAGGCTCAGTACAAGAAAGAGAAGTTTCTGAAGACCAACGTGGTCAAAATGACGACTGATGAACTCATCAAGATTCAGTCTGACATCAGAACCCTCAGCGACAAATTCAATTCATACTATGCTGATTGGAAAGGAGCCAAAGTCAGGTTTGTGAAACTGAGTGAGAAGTTCACCAATGTTGCAGCCCCATCGCAACAAGAAGTTCCTCAAGCTGAAGCTTCTGCTCAGCCCACTGAAGAACATGCCAGCACCGCTGATGACTTTCAGGCTGCTGAAGAAAATGCTAGTTCCAAGGCTGATGACTCCATTCCAGCTGCTGAAGAAATTGCCAGGGCATCCACTAGTGGTGCGCCTGAAGAAGCTGAAGAAGTCAAGGCAACTGCATCAGTTGCGCCTGAAGAAATACAAACAGATTCCTCAGCTCCACCTGTGCCTACACCAACTCCTATCCTTCCATCTGCATCAAATATGAAGAAGACCAAGGCTGCAGAGCGATCTGTAGTGAAGAAAAGTAAAGCATCAAGTGCTTCAGAATCTTCAGCTCCAAAGAAGATGAAGTCAATGACCGGCTCTTATGCAAATCCTATCGATGCTGTTCCGATTTCCACCATGCCATCAAAGGACCTTGTTCCTTTTGGTGAAGAATATGAGAACCCAAGCGGATCTGATGAAGAAACTCAATCTGCTGCTTCGTCAGAGCAGATTGATGATGAAATTTAAGTGGATACAATCCCTTCAACCCCAGTGGTATCATCACCAATGCCTTAGTTTACTGCTGAAGAGGCTGGTGTTGAAGAAATTGATGATGAAGACGTGGACATTGGAAGCACAACGCCAGTGATGAATGGTGACTTTTGGGATAGTTAGCATCCCAATTCTTCACTCTTCACCCCACTACAGCAAATTCCTCACTCCCCTGCACCAATAGTTCAATTGGGCTCTGAAGAAACTCATCCCACCTCATCTGTCCCTGAAGACATTCCAGCCACTAGTGCTAAAGAAACTGCTGCTGCTGAAAATGTGACAACCCAGACTGCACCTGCGGAGGAACCAGAAATTCCTCAGAATGATGAACCTGAGATCACGATTCCTGAGGTCGTGATGCAACTCACTGACACTCCATTGCCAAAGCCAAAGGATACGTTCTCAAGGAAGCAAAAGTTCAAGGTTGAAGACTTCTTTGGCGAGCACGTATTCTTCACTGATTACAATCCATATGACTCTGCTCGCATAAGGAAGAGGCGTTTCTATACTGCTAGTCAAGCAAACTTCTATTCCTCAGTGCTGTTCAACAAAGAAAAAGTCTTCGACCATGCACATATTCCTCATGTAGACATGGAGTCTCTGCCGTGCTTCGAGCCAGTCCTTAGTGTTCTTCACGACGCTGGGCTGCTAAACTTCTGCACTGACATATGTGATTGGAATGAACAACTCATTCTTCAGTTCTACGCAACGCTGCACATCACAGGCGACTCTGAAGATGTCAACTCATGGGTTCTGGACTGGATGACAGAGAACACTCATTACAAGGCACCAGCGTCTGAATTGCTTCGTGCCCTACCACTCAGTCCTCCCCTTGAAGATGCACGTTGTGTCTATAGTGAACCTGAGCTTTCAAATCACTACATGCAAGTTCTGATGAAGCCTTTGAAGCTAGGGCAGGCCTCTCAAACCAATTTCCTCGTCAAGGAATTACTGTATGTGCCTCGGACTGTCAATCGCATTCTGTCGAAGATAATGAGTCATATTAAAGGCCACGACTCAAATGATGAATAAGTCGTTGGCATCATGAAGAATATGCTTTTCAACATCTGTCATGGCGTTCCCGTCAACTTCCATGATTTCTTCATCGGGACTCTGGCCAATATTGCTATGTCACCGTTTGAGATGAAGCCTTATGCGCCATGGATTATGAGATTCATCAGGACAAGGTCTTCACTCAACTACAAAGCTGACACTCTGAACCACTGCAACTACTTGCCTCCAATTGAAGTCCTCAAAAGGACATTTTCCTCAGCTGATGACAAAGGCAAGGCAACTGCTGTGATAGATGAAGGCATTCGTCCATTGGATGGTCAATTTCGCAAGGCTGCATCCTACTCCACCAATGATGACTCTGCCACACATGACTCTGCCGCCAACAATGCCAAGCAAAATCCTCACGCCACAACACCCAGGGTGATGACTGATCGTGAGTTACTCCTCAGTCTTCATCAGAAGGTTGATCGCAATCACAGATGGGTCAAGCGTCAGTTTGGTTCAATTCTTCACAACATGACTTCAACACACAATGCAGTGAAGAAAAACCACTACTACCTCCATGAAACCCTCAATCGCACCTGGGCTGTTCTGTCTCAAGTTTACAGCGCTGAAGATCTGAAGAAAATGGGTCTCAAAGAAGAGTTTGACTGGTCTGCACCTCCTCCGAAGAAATACAAGAAGGTGAAGGTTCCTTCTTTGGTGGGCAGTGCGGTTGGGTCCGGGCTGTTATTGCCGGGTTCCCCTTCCCATACTACGGATGGCTTGAACAGCCTCTCCAAGAAGATGTTGGGAGGGACGGCATCGCGTTTTGCGCCGATGCGTGCCAAGACATCTGTTGCCTGATTGTTTTCCCGGGCTATATGGCACCGAGCTGACATTTTTAGGACGGCGTTGCGATAAGCTGCCATTTTCGGATTCTTGGCATCAAAGTCTCCATTTATTTGGGACATCGCAAGGTTCAAATCCCCGCTCACCTCTAGGCGTTGAATGCCCATGGATACTGCCATCCGGAGATCATGTAGAAGGGCCTCATATTCGGCTGCGTTGTTGGAGTCCGTATACATTATCTGGAGTACGTATTGAACTGTATCTCCTGTTGGGGACGTCAAAACGACGCCAGCCCCCAGACGAGCCAACATTTTGGAGCCGTCGAAGTGCATGATCCAATTGGAACATGTGCCATACTCTTTAGGGAGTTCGGCTTCCGTCCATTCGGCGACGAAGTCGGCCAATACTTGCGACTTAATAGCTCGTCGTGGCTTGTAAGTTATGTCGAACGGGAGGAGCTCAATGGCCCATTTGGCAATCCGGCCCGTCGCGTCGCGGTTGTTTATAATATCATTAAGTGGAACTTCCGAGGCTACCGTTATCGAACACTCTTGAAAGTAGTGTCGCAGCTTCCGGGATGCCATGAATACCGCGTACGCTATCTTTTGATAATGCGGGTACCGTGACTTGCATGGAGTAAGGACAGTGGATACATAGTAAACCGGCTTTTTAAGGGGGAATTTATGTCCGTCCGTTTCTCGTTCGACGACGAGCACTGGGCTCACAACTTGATGAGTTGCCGCAATGTATAAAAGCCTTGGTTCGCCAATGTTTGGCGCGGCCAGGACTGGGTTAGTTGCCAATATGGCTTTTATTTCTTCCAATCCGGCTGTGGCGGCATCCGTCCACTCGAAGTGTTCGGTGCGCCGGAGGAGGCGATAAAGGGGTAATGCCTTTTCTCCAAGGCGGGAGATAAAGCGGCTTAGAGCCGCCACGCATGCAGTCAATTTTTGTATCTGCTTGAGGTCCCTTGGGGTATCCAATTGTGATAGAGCTCAGATCGTGGCCGGATTTGCTTCAATTCCTCTGCCGGATATGATGAAGCCCAAGAGCTTTCCGGCTGGTACGCCGAAAACGCATTTTTCCGGGTTGAGCCTGATGTCATATGTTCGGAGGTTATTCGACATGTTTGGTTTTGACGACCACGTCATCTACGCATGCCTCCACTGTTTTGTCGATCTGGTTTGCCAGACATGTCTGAATCATGCGCTGATATGTTGCGCCGGCGTTTTTGAGCCCGAAGGGCATTGTGTTGAAGCAGAAGGGGGCGTATGGTGTGATGAATGTCGTTGCGGCTTGGTCTGGCTCTGCCATCTTAATTTGATGGTAGCCGGAGTATGCGTCGAGGAAGCATAATGAATCGTGTCCTACGGTAGCATCGATAATTTGGTCGATGCGGGGGAGGGGGAAGGAATCCTTTGGGCAAGCCTTGTTGAGGCCCTTAAAATCGACGCACAGGCCTTCTTTGGTACCATCTTTGGTACCATCACTAGGTTTGCTAGCCAGTCTGGATGTTTTATTTCTCTAATGAATCCGGCCTCCAATAACTTGTCTAGTTCCTCTCCCATGGATTATCTCTTAGGTTCACAGAAACGCCGAAGAGCCTGCTTGACTGGCTTGAATCCTTTTAGAATATTTAAGCTGTGCTCGGCCAGCCTGCGTGGGATTCCTGGCATGTCTGAAGGGTGCCAAGCAAAAATGTCCCAGTTCTCACGTAGGAACTCTCATAGTGCGGCGTCAATGTCAGGGTTTAATTGTGCCCCGATGGAAGCTGTTTTTGTAGGATCCGTTGGATGGACTTGGAATTTGACTATTTCATCCGCCGGTTTAAAGGAGGTGGACTTGGATCTTTTATCGAGTATCACATCGTCCCTGGTCATCGTGGAGCGCAGCGCAGTCAGTTCCTCAGCCGCTAGGGCTTCGGATAGTGCCTCGAGGGCCAGTGCGGCTGTCTTATTTTCGGCGGGGAGTGCTATGTCCAGATCACTAGAAAGAGTGATGATTCCGTTGGGCCTGGGCATTTTAAGCTTCATGTACCCGTAATGGGGTATGGCTTGGAAGATTGTAAACACCTCCCGCCCTAACAGAGCGTGGTATCTGCTACTGAACGGGGCCACTTGGAACGTAACCTCTTCGGACCTGTAATTATCCGGCGTGCCGAACACAACATCTAGTGTGATTTTTCCTGTACAGCGCGCTTCTCGACTGGGGATTATTCCTCTAAATGTTGTGCTGCTTCGCTCAATGCGGTTCCAGTCTATTTCCATTTTTTGAAGACTTTCCTCATAAATGAGGTTCAATCCACTGCCACCATCCATGAGTACCTTGGTGAGTCAAAAGTCGTCCACTATTGGACTGAGGACCAATGCGGCTGGTGCTTGGGCTGTTCGGAATTTAGGTTCGTCACGGGCATTAAAAGTAATAGCCGTGTCACTCCATGGGTTTATTGTTGCCACGTGGTAAACTTCGGCAAGGCTGCGGAGTGTTCGTTTTCGCCTATTATTTGAAGCGAAAGTCTCGAAGACTGTTAATACCGTACTGGTATCCCTGGGATGGTGCTTTGTGGCTTCTGGAATTAGAAGATCTTTGCCACTTTTGGCCACCTGCCGGAGTATCCAACATGCTCTAAGGCTATGAGTTGGTATGGCGCCCTCTGTACTGTGAATTTTACAGGGTCTATTGAGCCATCCCTCCAGTACGGTTCCATGCCCTGTAGAGGGTTTTTGCTTTTTGGTGTTTAACCCGGGTGTCTGGTGAAAATGCACCCTTTTATTCCGGACTAGGTTCGTATTCATAGCCGGATTGTCCCAAAATTTTATTTCGGTTTTCCAGGCGCTTTCCATCGCATAGTACTTTCGTACTATGGATGCCAAGTCGGCGAAGCGTGTAATTTCACGGCGACTTATGGTGTTGAGGATTCCCTTGTCCGTGCAATTATTGTAGAAGAATGAGATTGCGTCTACCTCGCGGCAGTCCTTGATCCTGTTCATTACCAGGAGGAATCTGGCCCAATAATGGTGTACTGTTTCTTGGGGCTCTTGCCTAATTTAGGATAGATCGACTATGTTTGGGTGGGTGGGTGTAATTGAATCTGAAACCTCACCCAATCTGAGATTCAGGGGCCAGGGAGTTTCCGAACTCGGAAGTCTGGATTCTTGGATGTTGTCCAAAGAATCTGGCCCGCTGCCTGACTCTAGGTTCAGGGCTTGAGTGACGTCCTCTCGTGCGCGGGTATCCGGCTTGGAGGGCTCGGGAATCCGGACATAACTAGTCCCTAAGATAAATGAAGGGTCGCCGCATTGTTCCTCCACCAATGCAATGTGATGGGTGACCTGGGGATAGTTAATCTCTCTCAGATCGGGTTTAGGCCCAACCTGATCGTAGTCTATAGCTACTCCCAGCGCGGCGATGCGATCAAAGAGCTCGTTTAAGGAAGAGGGCTCCATTGGGTCTAACTGCTCGGCGAGTTATGAGTTGACGTGAAGATTGCTTTCGATGACCCGAGAAGTCATCGTCGGCGCAAGGCCGAACAAGCGGTCATAAGAAAACCACCTAGCCGGAGAGTTTGGCCGACACCCAAAGCTCCCTTAGCAACAGTGCCGTCTTTAAAGACGGGACGAGGCATCCTTCCAGATGGCGACGGCACAGAGGAGCTGTCGGGACCCCGATTCTAAGTCACACCGATCTAGCATATAACACCTCATATCACTTTGCGGCCTCACGCACGGTATTTCCACGGGTGTCGCCTTACCATGGCCCGAGACCGTTTGCGCCTTTTGGCACATATATGATAGTGTCGCTAGCATCCATATGACAAAGAACCCGGGCCAACATGACTAGTCGTGAATCAACCTCCAAGCCTGCTTAGCTAGGAGAGCCTCGTTAAATAATCTGAGGTCCCGGAATCCCATCCCGCCCTCACCTTTAGGCTTAGTCATCTTATCCCAAGCCAGCCAATGAGTCTTCCTCCTATTCTCCTCATCACCCCACCAGAAATTCCTAATGATCCGAGACAACTCCTCATAGAGTGATGCCAAAAATTTAAAAATACCAATTGCGTACACCGGAAGAACCTGCAGGACAGATTTAATCAAAGTTTCTTTTGCCCCACACGAGGCATATTTTTCTATCCAATATGATAAAATTTTAAGGGATTTTTCCTTAGTGGATTGAAATTTACCAGCCTTCAGTCTCCCTTGTGGAACCGGGAGCCCAAGATATTTATCCTCAAATCCCTTCGAAATGATGCATAGAATTACCATAACAGCCACTTGGTCCTCCATACTACAATTCTTGCAGAACAATATAGAGCATTTATCTGGGCTCAACAATTGACCCGTCCCCTTCTCATAAGTCGCAATAATATTTTTGATTGCCAAGGCTTACTCAATGGACCCCTTGAAAAATAAAAGACACTCATCGACAAACAAGAGATGTGAAACACCCGGAGCCTCTCTATTAACCTTGAACTGAAGCTATCATCTAGTACACACATTCTGTCACAATAAAGAAAGAGCTTTGGCCAATTTGAAAGAGCGCGTAACTAATCTCTTGGTCCATAAACGGCTTACATAAATCAATATTCATATCCTCACTCACAAGCGGGTTGACAAGGGGAATGATCAGTGAAGGATCAACCGTACCATCACATGTGTATAAATTCTTAACAAAATGAATTAGTGATATTACGGATCTCTACCACATTCTCTGTAACCGTACCATCATTCCTTCTCAAGGTCGGGATATTATTTTTCCTAGCTCTCCAGGTAGCCTTAGATCTGAAGAATTTTGTGTTCCTATCCCCCATTTAATTTTATCAATCCGCGACCTTTGCTTCCATAAAATATCTTCTTTATAAAGGAGCTCATCCATTCCCTTAAGAATCACCTTCCTTTCCATCAAGGCTGCATTGTCATTTCTTTTGTAAAGCCTATTAAGTCTTTTCCTCGCCAAATAAAGTTTCCTGGGTAGATATCCAATATAAGTGCTACTCCACTCATACAATTTTCAAGCATTCTCTTCAGATTCATGGCCACATCCTTCAAATCCTCATTATGAGTGCCGTCGTTCCAGAAGGATTTAATTTGATCCTCCAAAACAATCCCTTCCCTCTCCTAGTAAGCCTCGTATCTAAGTTGTCTAACAATTTTTCGAACACGTGGAGACCCCAATAATTGAATGAGCATAGGACAATGATCAGACCTTGAACTGGTAATATGGGACACCTTGCAATCTGGAAACAAAATCAGACCATTGGGGACATGCAACAGCCCGGTCGAGTCTCACTTTGACATTTTTGTTGCCCTCTTGCTTGTTATTATAGGTCCAAGGAACACCATGAAATCCCAAGTCAAAAAGGGTATAGTCAGAAAGAGCACTCCTAAAATTAGCCATCATGGAAGACGACCTCTTATGACGCGAAAATGTTCATTCTGCCACATCACTTCATCATAAACCATGGTCCCAAACCAAGGGGATTAATTCTTCGCAAAAGTTCCCACATTACATACCTTTGACTTGCCCTGGCCTCTCCATAGACAAAAGTGCTTCTCCATCTTGCACCATTGCCAGAACAAATATACATATCAATGAAATGCCCCCATACTTGTTCAACTCCAGATTATAAGCATCATCCTAGAACACAGCAAGCCCCCCTGTCCCTTTAGCTGAAAAGGAGAAAACATTTTTCATACCCAACCGATAACGCAAACCTTCAACATATTCTTTATTTTTTCTAGTCTCTGAAAGGACGATAACATTGGATTGGTGCGTCTTAGAGAGACACACAAGCTGTTGAACTGTACGGGGTTGACCCAGCCCCCGACAGTTCCAACTCAGAATTTTCATGGCTCCTGATGGGCGCTCACATCCGCGCCCGTCAGTTGACCGACAACCCCATGTCGGTAGCTTCCTTAATTAGCAGCCTTACCAACATCTCTCCCCTCACCTGCAGATTCTTTTTTTCCTAATACACTTCCTCTCCCCCATCCACTTCCTTAGTAACATGAGTGACTACCCCATCTACCCCTACCACAACCTCAACTCTCTCAACACAAGCTCTCTTACAAGAAGAAAAATGTACACTCTCAGAACTAGTGCTATTCATGTTGATGATGAAGTCCTGGTCATCCGGGCACCGTCTCTTAGACAATACCGTGTTCTCGAGGATGCCGACAAATGCGGCCTTGCGGTTGGAGAGCTCACTGCCACTGTTCGGTGGGGTGGGCACGCCAAACATGGCATGCTTGACACCGGCGTACCGCACCGCAGCATGCTCCTCGCGCTCCTCTCTATGGACGCGCTTCCAGCCCCCACAAATTGTCTTCACGCCCTTTGCGTCGACTCTAAGACGCTGTCCTCCATGGGCCGCCACCATTGAACCCACCACTGGACCACCCGACAGCAGTCCAACACGTGCAGCAAGGTTGGTGTCGCTGGTCCACACCTCTCGTGGAGCAGGAAGCTGGGCATCCGAAGAAGGAACAGTTGTAGCAGCAACAGCCATGACCTTCGCACCCAGCAGCAGCACCTCAGAAGGAGCGGTAGGAGCTTCAACCGGCCCCTCCTTGGATGCCCAGGGTGCACCAGGCGTGATGTAGGAGTGCACCCCATGTCCGCTACCAGCGGTAGCCAATGCCGGCGGTGCCCCTAGAGTTCCCGTGTTGATGAAGAGGGAAGCGTCCGAGGCATGCTGGCCATCCAACACGCCCCCCCCCCAAGCCGATTAGAAAGTGAGTAGATGAAATTCCCGTGTACCATCAAGAATGCTTTGCTTATCATAAAAGACCATTTTGGCCCGTCCTTTGCCTCAAAAGGATTGGGCTACCTTGCTGCAGTTTTGTTACCGTTACC
Source organism: Aegilops umbellulata (assembly GCA_032464435.1). Classification (NCBI taxonomy): domain Eukaryota; kingdom Viridiplantae; phylum Streptophyta; class Magnoliopsida; order Poales; family Poaceae; genus Aegilops; species Aegilops umbellulata. The sequence goes on along the minus strand of CP136060.1, from coordinate 639,562,112 downwards.
CATACTTGCTCGTTACAAATTATCTTGCTATCAAACTACTCGTTACTTATAATTTTAGTGCTTGCACAGAATACCTTGCTGAAAACTACTTGTCATTTCCTTCTGCTCCTCGTTGGTTCGACACTCTTACTTATCGAAAGGACTACGATCGATCCCCTATACTTGTGGGTCATCAGCCGCCACCTTCATCAGCAGCGCTCTGGGCTTGCCCGACGGCTACTTCAGGCGGCGGCGAGGGGAGATTGAGGAGGGGAGGGAGACGGTATGGCTAGGGTTTCGCCCTGAAAGTCCTATCCTTATTTTTTCTAGTTCAAAATGACTTATATACCAGAAGAGGGGCACCGGAGGTGGGCCGGGGAGGGCACAACCCACCAGGGCGCGCCTGGGATCCTTGGCGCGCCCAGGTGGGTTGTGCCCTCCTGGTGGGACCCCTCTGGTACTTATTTGCTTCAACAATTCTTATACATTCCATAAAAATTCTCCATGAAGTTTCAGCTCATTTGGAGTTGTGCATAATAGGTAGCTTGATGTAGCTTTTCTAGGTCCAGAATTACAGCTGCCAGTATTCTCCCTCTTTGTGTGAACCTTGCATATTATGAGAGAAAAGGCATCCGAATTAATCTAAAAAGGACTATTATGCATAAAAACTATATAAAACAGTAGGGTAAATATGATGCAAAATGGACGTACCAGTGCCGGATTCCTCGCTGCCTCGCCTCGCTCGCGGGGGGCCTTGGGTTCCGGGGCGGTGGCCGCGGCTGGTGTGGCGCCCCCAGCTTTTGGTATCTAGTGGTGCGGGCGCAGGCCGGCGGTTCTTGGCCGTGTGGATGGCGAGACCACCGGAGGATGCAGGCCAGGGCGTTGTGGCGGCGTCGACATCGGCAGTCTCAGATCTAGCCATCTCCACTCCTACACCTCTCCAGCGAGCTCATACCCCTAGATTCGATCTGCTTCGACGTGGGGCTTTGGTTTTCGTTTGGTGGGAATGGGTGTTGGGATGCAGGACCGGGAAAAACCCTACTAGCCTTGTCGGCTATGATGGCAGCGACGCCCGCCGGCACTGCTCACCTTCCTGGAGGCGCCGGTCAGGTCTTTTTCCCCATCCCCATCCCCTTGGTCTCCCGCGTTAACACCTCAACTTGTTTGGACGGCGGCGACGCCTCTGGCACCGCAACCTTCCTGAAGGCGTTGTTTTGGGAACAAGTATGGGATGTGGGCTTCGCTGCAGTGCGGGCAGAGTGCGTGTACATCCTGGCTGCTCACCCTCTTTCTTGCCAGAGCTCTAGTCTTTGGCATTTGGTTTGCTCTAGGTGATTCGGCGGCGGCAAGTAGGGGTCGTCTGGTTCCGCTCCTGTGGCTTCCTTCGATACCATCCATCCAGGTTCTAGGGTGAACATGTCCATCATTCAACTGTGCGGCACCCTCAAGCCGGGCGAGGAGGCAGGGCCTTCTTTGATGATGGATCTGGTTGATCGTGTCTTCTCCAAGTCCTGGTGTTATTGGCAACGACATGCCTTATTTTGTTGCCGGTCCCCTCTCCTGACCCGGTTGTCGCCTCTTCCTTGGATCTGTGCGTGCAAGAGGTCACTGGCATCTCCAAGCTTTTGCTCTATGTCTTATTTATAGCCTGTTGTATGCGAGCATTGTGAGCTGCACCCAGGCGCCTTTGTAATTTTCGCCCTTTTTTCTTTATTTAGTGCATGGTTGTAATCTTGCTTTTTATTCCTGGCCGGTTGATGACTTCGTTAATTCAAAGCCGGGCTCTTGTTGAGCTTTCGTTCTAAAAAAATTGCTAAAGTTTTGTGCCTCTCATGAGTCAAGCAAGAAAAGAAAAATCAATTGAGCATCGCCTGAATCGATATACTATCGGCCCATTTGTCCGCATCCTCGAAGTTGCCACTGCACGGTCACTTCTCTCTCACGCAAGTATCCTGGGTCAAACTGCCATTGTTGCACCGATGCACCCCCTCGCCTCCTATTGTGTTGCGCCACCGTCATCAGTCCAGTCTGCATCCACATGTTGCACGACAACATCATCTGTAGATCGCCGACCAAGATCAACACGTCCTCGCCCCTCCCCCTCTCCCTCCCGAGTCACCCCCGTGTGGCGGCCGGGAGGCCCCCAGATCCCGTCGGCCCGCCTCCCCCTCTCATCCTCCTCCTCCCTCGCCGCCGCTCGAGGGTGTGGCCAGGCGAAGCCTTACTGTCGCCGGCGGCGGCGGGGACTCTGGGCCCTCCCGCTCGTGAGGGGCTGGCGCAGGCCGGCGCCCCCGGGCCGTAGCGTGGCGTGCGGCCAGGCGTCATGGCGGGGGGTGGCGATGCTCTGGTGATCCCATACCTCCACATCAGGCGGCTTCAAGGTCTGGGGCGTTGTGGTCGCCAGGGACGGTGGTGGCGTGAACGGATTGGCGACGACGTGGCCGGATCTGGGCCCAGGAGTGGGCATGGTCTCCGGGTTGCGGCCGACGCGGTGGCGAGTGCGACACGTCGACAGCTATGCGGATCTGCTGGATTCCATCCTTGTATGGTCCTTAAGAGTGCGGGCAACTTCAGGGGAAACCCTAGATCTCCTTGGGATTGAGCGATGGCGGTGCTTTTGCGTCGTAGTCCCTCTTCAGGGCATCGTTTTGGAGTTTGCTCCGGTTGAAGGGACCACCGACGCCGGCAGCACATGCCCGGTGGCGGAACTGCCGACGAAAATCGCGCCAACTACGGTCAGGCGGACGATGGCGGCGTCTTTGATGTTGTTTCCTTTGTCGAGGCATCGCCGTTGTAGTTTGCGTCATCAGGCTCGGGATGCTCCGAGGGAAACCCTAAATATGGGTCTCCCAGATCGGACAATGATGGCGTTCTCAGTACCGCCATCCCTCGTGGGGGCATCGTTTTGGAGCAAGTGATCTACCCAAAAAGCCCCTGACGTTGAACATACTGTATGCATTTAGGCGTAGTGGTTCCGCATCTAGACCATTGTACCATCAAAATAAACAGCCCAAATTGTTTTGATGTACCGTAAAAGGACTCATGATTTCTCATGTTCAATGCTTTGGTGTTAGCCCAAATCAGAAACATGATGTATGATCATCAGGCACAAATCGGTGAGCCGATGCATGATGGAATTGGAGATCATGTAATCTTTTACATTCAAATCAATTTGCACTGCAGTAGTCTGCTCTTACGCCTAGCGGGATACGGGATTGACCTCAGACTGACATGCCAGTGGCAGCACCAGATTCTGCATCCGCACCGCTATATGGCCTACATTGCGAATCTCAGTCAAACATGGAAGCCTCTCAAGCAGAAGATGGTCCAATTAACATTTGGATGTCGCAAAGAACTGACAAGATGATCCCCAAGCACGAGTAGGTGATAGATTTTCTCAATGATCTAGTGCTTGTTTCTTTTCCTATGTCTCTTATTCCTACATGTTATTGGCATACATCGTCCATTTGCCCTTTACATTGATACACATAAATATAAATAAATATTTGTGTTATCAAAGTGCAAAATATGGATAAGTAAGATGGTGAAATCTTGCTCTAATGAAGATGGGATAGTGGATATATATAGGGAGAAGGGAAGAAAGCACTAAGGCTAGTCATAGTTGGAGTAACATAAATAGTAATATACATGCCATATAAGCAAAAAAGATGATGTGTCATGTAATTAAAGAGGAGATATACAAATAGAGTAACATAATATGTTACCATCACATAGCGCTTTCCAATGCAAAATGAGTCTACAAAGCAATAAATGAAGATATGTATGTTACTAAGGAGGCGTTTGTTTTCAGGGATTTTTTGGTGTAGGGACTAGAAAAAGTTTCTCTTAGAGACTTTTTAACCAAACATGAGGGACTACTAGAGACTAAAAGTTGCTTTTTGGGACTAAATGAAGAAGACTCTCAAGGAGTCTTTTTTGGGACTTTTTGAGACTTTTCTAACAATGCCCCTCCCTGCATCCATTGCTCTGCCGCCCCATGGTGTTGTTTGGTTGTTATTTTTTTGAATACTAGGGGTAACATGGTCTTTTATATGTCATTTAATAACCTCTAGAGAGGGACTAGGGAAAAAATCTCTGAAAACAAATAGGGAGGGACCTTTTAGGGACTAGGGACTTTTTAGTTGGGACTAGAAAAAGTCCTATGACTTATGAACCAAACATGGACTAAACCTGTGACACTTCCCATTATGAAGATAGTAACATAGATTAATAACATATATAGCAAAATTACTCTTCACAAAGGTTGGAGTACTAGTCTAAGTTACTCTTCACTATGACTAGCCTAAACTACATGGGAACTATTTCCTCACGAAGGTTGGAGTACTAGTCTAAGTTACTCTTCATTATGACTAGCCTAAACTACATAAGCTGAGTGGGCCCATGAGTGAGCCCCACTGACGTGTTTGTCCGTGTATCCGTAGAGCGAAGCTAGCAAGACCACGACATGACAGCGTCCTGTCGTCCTGCCCTGGCCGGTGGGGGGCATACATGATCTAGCACCCTAAATCAATCTAGCATCGCCTGAATTGATATACTCTAGGCACATATGACAGCGTCCTGTCGTCCTGCCCTGGCCGAGGCGGCTTGATGCGGAAATAGTTCAAGGACCTAGTATATAGCAAGCACATATTTTTAGGGCTTCTTTGATTCAAAGAATTCTCAAAAAAAATTAGAGGATTCTAATCCTTAGGAATTTTTTCTATCTTGGTTGTTTGATTCGTAAGATTGTAAATCATAGAAATTTTTTCATAGGATTCATTTGCACTAGATTTATACGAAACTTTTCATCCACTCAAACTTCTTTGAAAAAATCCTACGTTTTTTATGTATAATCAAACACTCGTACAATCCTGTAGGATTCAAGACGACATTCCACTCTAATCCCATATTTTTTCTATTCCCACGTTTTGGAAATCCTACGAATCAAAAAGGCCCTTAAGTTGCTATGGGCCCCGTAAGAATCTGTTCAAGATTGAGAGCAGCTGTTAATGCAAGTGTCATGTCCCTTGGATTCAGACCCATCATTTGTTAAAATTGAGTGTATTCTTTTCTCTGCGATTTCTACATTATTTCTAGAGAGATTTCTTGCCCTCCAAGTTTTGTACTCTATATATTTATCCTCGACACTCAATAATACATCCACTGCATTCCACCAATCTCACTCTCTATCTCGGTATCAAACTAACCCCGATCCAAAAACCCTAGCAGCCGCTTCCGCATCGCGCCTCCTCTGGGGCAGTCGGTCTCCACGATCGACTTTGGGCTTGTGCCACCATACCTAGGGTTCATCCGCCGATATGTTGATCAGCTGCCCTAGAGAGTCTTGTCCCAATTTTTTATCTGCGTTTTTCTCTCTCCCGCCGGTCGATTGATCGGCGTTTTATTTTTGCTTTTGATCTAAGATCGGTTTTCATCCCCCGCAATCGCTGCCGACCTTCATGCGCCTGTACTCTGACATAGGCGTGACAACCCGGCTTCTTCTCCAACCGAGCGGCCTCGCACGACGCGGCGGCCTGTCACCACCGTCGTCCACGCATCTGCCTGACAGTCACTCTGCAATGGCCGTCGATGCCCTGCTTCGAACATGACTCCTTCATCACCTCCCGCCTCCGTAGAGTATGTACGACCGCCTCCGCACGACGCTCCCTTTGTCGTTCGGGGGTCGGTGCTGTGTTGGCCGCTCGGGCTTCGCTGCTTGGGCATCGGCACTGTGTCGGCCGCCCGGGCACCAGTGCTGACGCACTCGTCCACATCATCCTAATACGTCTCCAACGTGTCTATAATTTTTGATTGCTCCATGCTATTATATTATCTGTTTTGAATGTTTAATGGGCTTTAATATACTCTTTATATTATTTTTTGGGACTAACCTATTAACCAAAGGCCCAGTGTAAATTGTTGTTTTTTGCCTATTTCTGTGTTTCACAGAAAAGGAATATCAAACGAAAGGAAACCTTTGTGAGGATCTTTCTTGGAACAAACGCAATCCAGGAGACTTGGAGTGGAAGTCAGAGAGGCAACGAGGCGACCACGAGGCAGGAGGGCGCGCCCAGGGGGGTAGGCGCGCACCCACCCTCGTGGGCCCCTCGTAGCTCCATCGACCTACTTCTTTCACCTATATATACTCTTATACCCTGAAAACATCCAGGAGGGCAATGAAACCACTTTTCCACCGCCGCAACCTTCTGTACCCGTGAGATCCCATCTTGGGGCCTTTTTCAACAATCTGCCGGAGGGGGATTCAAACACGGAGGGCTTCTACATCAACACCATAGCCTCTCCGATGATGTGTGAGTAGTTTACCACAGACCTTCGGATCCATAGTTATTAGCTAGATGACTTCTTCTCTCTCTTTGATTCTCAATACAAAGTTCTCCTCGATGTTCTTGGAGATCTATCTGATATAATACTCTTTTGCGGTATGTTTGCCGAGATCCGATGAATTGTGGGTTTATGAACTTGATTATCTATGAATATTATTTGGTTCTTCTCTGAATTCTTATATGCATGATTTGATATCTTTGCAAGTCTCTTCGAATTATCGGTTTAGTTTGGCCTACTAGATTGATCTTTCTTGCAATGGGAGAAGTGCTTAGCTTTGGGTTCAATCTTGCGGTGCTCGATCCCAGTGACAGAAAGGGAACCGACACGTATTGTATTGTTGCCATCGAGGATAAAAAGATGGGGTTTATATCATATTGCTTGAGTTTATCCCTCTACATTATGTCATCTTGCCTAATGTGTTACTCAATTCTTATGAACTTAATACTATAGATGCATGCTGGATAGCGGTCGATGTGTGGAGTAATAGTAGTAGATGCAGAATCGTTTCGGTCAACTTGACACAGACGTGATGCCTATATTCATAATCATTGCCTTAGATATCATCATTACTATGCATTTTTCTATCAATTGCTCGGCAGTAATTTGTTTACCCACCGTAATACATGCTATCATGAGAGAAGCCACTAGTGAAACATATGGCCCCCGGATCTACTTTACATCATATAAGTTTCCAATCTACAATTCTAGTTTACTATTTACTTTGCAATCTTTATTTTCCAATCTATACAACAAAATACCAAAAATATTTATCTTATTATCTTATCAGATCTCATTTTTGCAAGTGGCCGTGAAGGGATTGACAACCCCTTTATCGCGTTGGTTGCAAGGTTCTTGATTGTTTGTGCAGGTACTAGGTGACTCGTGTGTAGTCTCCTACTGGATTGATACCTTGGTTCTCAAAAACTGAGGGAAATACTTACGCTACTTTGCTGCATCACCCTTTCCTCTTCAAGGGAAAACCAACACATGCTCAAGAGGTAGCACATCTCACACCGACCGTCACTGCCTGCTTTCACTCGGACTTGGCCACCACATCGCCTCCACCGAGCGGCGTCCTCGACCATGCGCGTGATCATATTCATCACCCGCCCGCACGCTATCCAGCCCATATACACCAGGCGATCGATCGGACGTGTCGGTTGTGCGCGGCTCCGCAGGTCCCATGACGGCTGTTCCCAAGTACAACACGTCTGTCCATCGGTCGAGCAACGGGTGCCGCAGTGTCGCACCATCAGGCCGAATGCCGCCGCCTCGTGGTTGTTCCCGTGGCTGAACCAACTTGCGCGCCACCGTTGTGTCGCCCCTTCGAGCCGTAGAGCCGCGACAAGCGGTCCACGCTGCATCTCCGAGGCCGTCCCCGTGGCTGCACAGACCTGTGCACCGCTGCTGCGTCGCCCCTTCGGGCCGTAGCACCACAGCACGCGATCCCCGCCGCCGCCTTGAGGTCTTCCCAGCTGTCGCCCCGACCCGCACGCTGCCGCTTCGTTGCCCCTTTGGGCCGTAGCGCTGCGGCCTGCGGTCCGCTCCATCGTCCGCGCGTGTAGACTTCCAGGTGGTATGCGTTGTGCCACGTTTCTATGTGCGGGAACGTGACCGCCAGCGCCCGGTTTTCATCATGCTGTCGAGTTCCTCACCTACTTCGAGCACCCCCATTCCTGCTTGTAACCTAGATGTCGCCGCCATCTCCTCAGGTCGCCATCACCGCTCTTCTTATGTCGTTGCCGCTGCTACCCCACAACCACCACGGCTGCCTCCATCCACCTCTTGTCTTCGTCCAGCACCAACTCATGGCCAACGGTCACCATCATCTTCCCTGACCACTCATCTACTCCGACAATCACGGGTGACATCGACCCCACAACAATTGGCGCCACAACCGTTGTCGAGTCCTCCTCTTGCTAGCCCCCTCGACATGGCATACAACTCATGTTGGTCCCCTTGTATCCAGGCCTGGTGCTAGCAACACCGACGCGTGCCTTCGTCCACGACGTGTCCCCGGGCCTGACAAGCCTGGTGCGGCGCCTCGTCAACATCGACTTCCTCTGTCTATGCATGTCCGGTGCTAGCTAAACCGACGCGTGCCTTCATCCACGGCGTGTCCTCAGGCTTGGCAGACCCGACATGACGCCTTGTCAACACCATATTCTTCCCGGTGGACCACTACCTCCACACAACTGTGCCCATGACTAACACAGCCCCTCGTTGTGCCTGCGGCTCCAAGGCGACTACCTCGGCACCTGCAACCCCGACTCGCGCGACATCGACCACGGCTACACCACCCTACGCTCTCAGCTACCTAGACATAAAAGGGCTATCACCTCACTTGACCAACTCGTCGGCATCCTCTACAGTTAACGCGTCCGCGACATGACATCATCCACGACGCTCCCGCTATGATTGCACGGGCGGGGGGGGGGGGCGGGTCGGGAGGTGAACTCTTCGGCTTCTACCTTCGGTTTCTCTCCAGCCTGACCATCCGCGACGCTACCTTTACGACATCGCGCCCGCGGGAGGGGGTGGTATTAGATTGATTGTATTCTTTCCTAGATATACGATTCCTACCTTATCTGTAGGAGAGACTTCTTGCCCTTCAAGTTTTGTACTCTATATACTTGCCCTCGAGGCTCAATAATACATCCACCACATTCTACCAATCTCTCTCTATCCCTTCTACATCGGTGGCCGCCGGACAGAATTAGTTAATTCAAATTCATTAGTGTCACCATATGGAGAAGTGATCTGCCCCTTGCGGTCTCTAGATGCAGTTGACGATGAGGGCCCACTATATTGATGTAGGCATGAAAACTGCATGCACATATAGTGCACTATATTGATGTAGGCATGAAAACTGCATGTACATATAGTCCATGCGTAGTGCAATTAACAACGACTAAAATACATCCGCAGTAGGTGCACCATTGTTTACCCTAGTCTTCGTGCACGGATGGCTTAAACTAATAGTGCTTTCAGTTGATGAAAGTTAGCTTATTTGCTGGTCCTAGCTTTAACCATACTATCCAGGGCCATCATCGTACTACTATAACCTTTGATCAGACGACTGTTGGTAGTGCGAGTGGCCGGAAATAGGAAATGGGTTCCCATATTTTTCTTAACCTCTGAACACATAATCTACCAGGACAGATAGATGGATACGGATAATTGAAGCGTTTCTCCATCAAAACATGCGATTCCCGCTCCATGTTACATCTTCAAGTTGATATGTGTGGTAAACAAAGTTGAGAGTGTGGCGGACCGGTGTGTACCCCGTACCCAGCAAGTGGCTTGGTTGGGGCCTCAGGTCTTAGATGTTAGGCTTGGATGCGAGGTCTGTTTGGTATTAGGTCCGGACTATCAACATCCCTTCGTCAACTAGATAGGAGTAGCAACAGATATTGCCTAGACGATGGCTTCAGACTTACTGCTGTATTTCGTTATAAGGTCTTTTGTGCATAATTAATAAAGTGGTTGCATGCATCGCCCAGATGCAAAGGCCGGGGTCTTCCTCCTTTTCAAAAAAAAATGTATCAGGCCTCGTCCGGGAGGACATGGACATGGCGACGGAGTAGCGATGAGAAGAACTCAATGGTCAACGAGTGCGAGCTCCGATTGGTTTGCTTCCATAACTGCAAGAAAATTGTCATTTTATAAAGGGCGTCAACAAGATATCTTCGATTATCGCTTTGTTACGAATGTGTCAATAGGATGCTTAAGCAAACCCATGCCACCCTACGTGTCTGGCCCGAGAGCTGGCTAGTGATGCAATAAAAATCGCCAATTGACGATGGAGCCCACCTACAACCGGTGACGTCGCGAATGCAACCCCAAACGAACTGAGCCATAATGCAGGAGAAGAAAATATGGTTGGCGTCCTCCATGACACCACAAAGCGACATAATCCATCTCCTAGGCCATGGCGTTTTTTGACCTAGACTCTAGCCTTCCAGATGTCCATGACCTGAAACTTTACCGCACCGGTATGCAAAGCATTGTATAGAGACTTGGTTGAGAATTCACTGGACGGTTCAGGTTTCCACCCTGTTACGGTTGACGGTTGAACAATCCCTGAATACAAGCAAAGGAGTGATTGATATATTTGCACTGCATGAGTCATAACATGTTTGTTTGCATGCATGTGCAAGACTCGTTGAGCAACATTGGAAAACTTTTTCCTTGACAAGATTCGAGGGGTAATTTGTCGTGCGCCATGTGACCTTTGCATGTTTAATCATATGGTAAATTATGCTATAAATTCGAACTTACAAGACACTCGTGGTGTGGGCTGTAAAATTCAATTGCTACACACCTTTAATCAGATGATTGTGGATTGTCCGAGTAGCCACCCGACCTTCGCATGTTTAATGATTTGTTAAATCATCTCATAGATTCATTATTTCAAGTCACGTTGAATCAAACCTGATAGAAAACCTTGATGCGACTCATGTTGTGGATTGTTAAATTCATTTGCTACATCCTTGACCGGATGGTTGTGGATTGTCAGAGTCGCCAAGGTTAGCATTCCAAGGATAAAGATAGATCCAGAAATTTGGAGTTGTTCGTGGTCGAAGCATGTGAATTCCATTCCATGTTACAATATCTTGAAGTTGATTCGTATAATTAATAAAGTTTATATCTTTTATCATTTTGATTGCATCCTTTTAAAACTAATAGTAGCTATATCCTGCTTGAAAAGGTCACACATACCCTTCCAAAGTTCATCATTTATCTTCTGAAGCACTTGGAGATAAACACGCTGAAAAATGAGCCATAAAATATAATTTATGAAATCAAAGATTTCTTTGATCTTTTGGTGATTACAATGAGACAAATTTGTAATTTGTTCATGAGGAGTTGTCAAATGGCCCACATAGTATACGCATCAAATGAAACATAGACACACATTTGTAATTTTTTCATGATGATTTGGTTCCTGCTTTTGCTTGCCCCATAGAATTTCACATGGATTCCTATGTGTTATTGACAGATCACATGAGGGTATGTTTCTTATTTAGTTCGAGATGGGGCGCTGGATATATATTTTCCTCAATGAAATGTGTGCAGGTACTTTAACTTAGGATAGGAATTTGCACATACCACCAACTATTCGGGTCGAATTGCACAGAACACCCACTCTGGTTTTTTTGCACAAAACATCATCTATTTGCGTAATCCATTGCAGATAGCCCTAGCAGATCATTTGATTATGTTGACTTAATGCCTAACAGGCGGGCCCTACTTGTAATTCAGATGTAACAAAAAAACATGCCACACCAGTCGGCTTGGGCTAACTAAACATCTAAAATCTCATAAAACTATGGTTAAAATGAGTTAAATTTTTGCAGATCAATACTCCTTACCTATATGATTTACTTGATTTTTTGTATCCTTTAGAATGTTGAATTATGAAAAAGAAGTCAATTGAGCCAACACGCTACCAATATCTCCAAAACTTGTGGTCCAGGTAAGCTAATAGAAACTTAAATTAGTACTAGGTATATGTAATATTTACTGACTTTGTTGGTTTTTCTAAATGTTAAGTTCTAAACCAAAAACTGTAATGAGCAACTAAAATTGTATGGCTGGCTGGTATGACCTTTTTTCCGCACATGTGGACTTAAAAGGTTGATCCACTCATCTAAACTCATGTCAATGTGCTCAAACAATGTATGAATTAGACCTAGCGCAACGAGTTACACTAATAGATAAATTTTGTGCAACAAACATGAAAGTTAGGTGTTTTGTTCAAAATCAACCCCAATAGTGGGTGGTTTATGCAACTTCCTCTAAACTAGGGCTTTGTCATAACTATGTAAAACAACTTATATGTTGGTCCCCACCTAAGGTAGTGTATCATGGTTTTGTGTATTGGAATCGGTTCGCCGCCTGAGCATGTGATTCGCATTGCCTGTTCTAATGTACTCCCTTCGTTCCATAATGTAGTGCGTATATTTTTTTCGAATGTCAAACTTTGATTATATTTAGAGGGAAAATATTTATATTTAGAATAGCAAAGGTATTTCAATAGATACATCATGACATAAATATTCATATTGTATATGTTTGGTATTGTAGTTTGTTAAGTTTCACTTTTCAGAAAATCTATATGCACTACATTATGGAATAAAGGGAGTATTGACGTTGAGTTCTATAATCAATTAAGTTTATGTGTTCATTCGCATGTGGCAAGACTAGCTGCATCTTGCTTGACTAGGTCAGACGTACCTTTCGAACAACATTGTCCACTTTTTTCAATACTTCTAGGCGGGTGGCATACACATTAGATAAACCGTAAATACGTTAGGACATTGTTCATGATGGTTTATCAAATGGCTCATATTCTCTCTTGGCATTTACTTTTGTTACAAATCACCAAGACGATATCCAGATAATTAGATGACAATCCACAAAATTACTTTCAATTCAACTAAGCAAACTATTCGCAAAAAAATAAAACATTAAGACAATAGAAAAAAAGGAGATCTCTTGCTCACGTCCATCGCGTAGTTTTAACAGAAATGAGAGCCAGACGATACATGGTTAGATCACTCTCTGCAGTTGATTAGTATATCAAAGTTTCAATATGCACAATCAGACAATGCACTATGGATATGGATACCATATATTTTTTATTGTCAGAAATAACTTGATACTGGGGCAACTAGCCGCTCCAGTTCCCAGTTAGATTTGGCATCGACCTTAGATCATTACAAAATCTAGCATTTGGCAACTATATTTGGCTTACATCATGGATGATCTTTAAATATAGAAGCTAAACATGTTGAAGTTTTTCTGAACAACTCTCGATGGCACAAAAAGCTAACATAGTAGAGTTGCCTGAAAATCATGTGCTTGTTGCTTTCATGTTGTGTTTTATTCCGATGTGTTTTTCTGATATATCATGGATTTCCATCTACATTCAAATACATAAATACGAAGAAATATTTGTGTTACCAAGGTGTAAAATATAGGGATGGCAATTTTATCCATGGATAAAGTGAGATCACAAAGTCTATTGCTTGCTCAGGTGAAAATTGGGTTGGTGATCTATATACTGGAGAAGGCGGAAGCACTATGCACATGCAAGTAAAGGTCTGTGGATTATCCATCTGCACCGCTTCTATTATTCATAGTGAATAACTTAGAACGCACACGTTTGTGCCACATCGTTTGTGGCACACCGGTGCCCTCGTGTGCATCTCCACTGCTCCTTGACGGAGAAGAGAAGGAGGAGGTGACAGAGAGGTGCACGGGAGCGGGAGACATGTCGTGGGCATGTGTCTGCCGAGCTGCCCACTTGCCCGGTGTCAGCTGAGCACGAAACTGCTGGGTGTCGCGATGGTACAGCGTGGCTGCAGGCGGCGGTGAGGCCCAGATGCAGCGGGACAGAGGGGTTGGCATGGGGGACGGGATCGCCGGGTAGTCGCCGCGGCGGTGCCCATCACATGGGTGGAAATAGTCCGGCCCGCTGATCGTGGCCCACCTGTCGGTGAGCACGTTCGGCAAACTGTTTGCTTAGTCGTTTATTCTAGAACCGAAGCAAGCCTCAAAAAGAAAAACTAGATCCGAAGCGAGCGAGACGATTGTCGAGTTGTGTGCTGCCGCATGGCATGTGCACACACAATGATGCACATTCAGAACATGCCATGGGCCCTCGTGCTAGCATTCGTTCGTGATGAAGGCCACTGGGCTCTTCAGTGCCAAGTCCGTACCGTTCAGACCACTGTGACCCCATTGTCTCACTCATTGTCAAAGTAATTAATTTGTTTGTTCATCTCGTGGCCGCCGGACAGGCTTAGTTAATACAAATTGGTTGTGGTCATTAACCGGAGCACAACGATCCGCCCCTTGCGGCCTCCAAGAAGGCGCCACTTTTGTATGGATCGAGACATCATTGATGATAAGCTCACACTATGTCAGTACTATGTGTACCAAAACTACATCGAACATATAGTCGGTGGAGCACATATGTAGGATTAGGGATTTAGACAGAAAAACATTGCGATTTTTCTCCGCCTCTGCGTGGCAGCACGTACTTGCAACAACTAAAATCAGCAGAGATGTAGGTTTTGGTTTGACTCGTGAGCATGGAATAGGCACGTCATTATTTCCCGTGAACTGTCTGCATGCGGCCTAACTAGTGTCTTAACCTTGATATAAAAACAACGCGCCTCCGTTTCAAAACAAATATAAAAACAACGCTTATATTTAGAGCCATCTGATCATGATATAACCTTGATTGGAGGGTTGTGGATTGTGCGAGTGGCCAGAGGTAGTGGGTGCTCAACCAAGGACGATAGTATATGTAGAAATTTGAAGTGGTTCACAGTCGAAGCATGTGATTCTCGCTCCATGTTACAGTGCCTTAAAGTTGATTTGCATAATTAAAAAAGCTTTATGTCTTCGTCATGGTGGTTGCATCTTTTCAAAAGCAAGACTCGCTGCATTTTGCTGGGCAAGGTCGCATGCGCCCTTCAAAAGTTCACCATTTATCTTCTGAGATGCTTTTAGAGTTAACATGTTAAATGCGCCATATATTATTTTATTTCATAAAAGCAATGTTTTGTGATCTTTGGTCACTACTCCAGGACAGGCGGTATATGCATTAGAGGAAACATACATACATTTGTAAATTGATTATGGCGATTCATTGAATGGTTCTCACTCATTCTTGGCAATTACTTCTGTTTCAAATTACAAATTTGAAGTAATATTCCTCTTCCTCCACAAGATTTCCATGTTCATCATTTCAGTTGTAACAAAAATTATAAAAGGGCAACATGATCAATATATGGTTAAGGCTGGTGCCCCACATTGGAATCGTTCGGTACCAAATTATCAACATATAGTTTTTGTGAGCTGCTACAGTATGGGATTGGAGACCATGTGAGTTTTTATTGTTGGACCAATTTGGCATCGAGTAGGCACTCCTATGTCTAGTGGGTTTTGGCAACGGTCTCACGCTGTTGCACCACGGATGGCCAAGTGAAATGTTACATTTGGCTATGCTATATCACTACATTGTGGGTGACCTTAGAATATAAGTGACAGGTAGCATCTGGTGCACAACACCTAGGTGTCACAAAGAGCGTACAAGGTGATCCTGAGCCTCGCATCCCGGGTAGTCTGTCGAGAAGGCAAGGTGCGTTTTTCTTTACCTATGTCTCATATTCCTACGCGTTGTTGGCATATAATGTGGATTTGCCGTCGACATCGGCATATACAGCTATGTGGATTGTGCAAGTGGCCAGAGGTAGCGGGTGATCAATCAAAAAAGATATATGCACAAAATTGTGGTGGTTCGTCATCAAAGCTTAATGTCAATAGTGCCTTGAGGTTGTTTTGCATAATTAGGAAAGCTTAATGTCTTCCTCATGGTGGTTGCATCTTTTCAAAAGAAAGAGTTGTTGCATCTTGCCTGGCAAGGTCGTGTGCACCCTTCAAAAGTTCACCATTTATCTCCTGAAGCTGTCGGAGATAACACGATCAAGGCACCATATATTATTTTCTTTCATAAAAGCAAAGATTTTGTGATAGTTTGGTCACTACTTCTGGATAGGAGGTATACACATTAGAGGAAACTAGGAAAATTGACCGTGCGTTGCAACGGGGATACATTGCTAACACGTGTGCATGGTAACGAAAACAAGAAAGGAAGAAAACATGACAAGACAATGTGTGTTTTAACCTTCTCACGCATCCTGGTTGACACCCGTCATACCCTGTGTCATGTACATTGTCGTGACAGTATATGCGACATTGACCACGATCCTACCAGTGATACGTCGAGGCAACAGTGATGCACTGGGGTAGCCTCGGTTTCCAAAAGGTCCTCGATGCACCAAGCCCTATGCCACCCACAATGAAGACTCCGACCAAATTCTCATAAAAGAAAGGACAACAAATTATGATTGACAATGGATAGGTGACAATTGGGAGCCTTGATGTCCAGTTGGTCCTCGGAGGAATAAAACCCAATGCCACTCACTGCCTGCTACTCGTCACATCGTTGGGAGGAGGATTCAATCAAATTCTCATAGAAGAACGGAAAACAAATTATCATTGACAATGAAGAGTTGACATTTCATGTCATCACATTCATCAAACTTGATTATGGTTGATGAATGTGATGTTGATTCCTACCAACTAAATAACATTTACATTAATCAAGATGCCTTATGTACTAAATTAAAAAGGGACAGGAAACATATATAATAGGCATTTTTAAAACATCCCATATAAAGAAGATATTTAATTAAGGTTGCATCCGAAACAGAATTTTAGAAATAATTAACGTGCAAAATAATAGCATATTTGAAATCTACACATTTTTTTGAGAAATTTTAATATGTAACATGTTAAATTGGAAGTTACGCTTTGAGAGTTACGATTTTCTTTAAAATGTATTTGAATCTGCCAGAAAAAAAGAAAGAATAAACATAAAGTAGCTGGGCCAAAATTATAACATGCAGCCAATATGTTAAATGACCCTTGGGCGAGGAAATTAATATCAATTTAGAAAGCAAAGTATCTTTTCCTCCATGTCCCAACACTTTTGCAATTACTAAAATACAGATGTAGGTTACCAGAGTCTGCGCACACATGCGGCTTAAACTAATGGTGCTTTCAGATGATGAAAGATAGCTGATTTCTTTGTCCTAGATTTAACCATGTTACCGAGGGCCAACCAACCATACTACAACAACCTTAGATCAAATGGTGGTTGACTGTGCGAGTGGCCAAAGATTTTTTTAGAAAGTGGGGATATACCCCCGGCCTCTGCATCTAGAAGATGCATGCAACCATTTTGTTAATTATTCATAAAAACCATATAAAGTAATACATCAGTAAGTCTGAAGCCATCATCTAGGTTACACCTATTACTTCTTCTATCCCCTTGATAAAGGTGTGCCAAATATCTGAGCCGAATACCAAACAGACATCACAAGCCTAAAATCTAAAGCCGGATGCTAAGTGCGGTAGCCAGAACCTCCACTTTGGCGTCACTGCTGGAGCCGATAAGTATCGCGTAAGCCAACCCCTCGCCGGCAAATGGTCCTAGCTTTGTAGACTGGTCTTCATTTCTCTTGGCCGGCCAATGGAATGACGTGCTCTCCTCTTCAGTGGCGGCAATATGGGTATGCAATTGGCACTCGGTGTGAGATCTCGCAACGAATTTGACGGCATGCGTCATGGTACTGGTCCGACAATGCGTGACCTAGCCAGGGCATCGCACCGCCAGGGCGCAATGTGGCAAGGAATCATCGTCCTCTTCCTCTATGGTGTGGCAGTGCCCATGCCCGCAGATTTCTAGCCCCCACCGAATGTGCAAAGTCTGTCCCCATGCCATGCCTTGCCGGATGGTCGGATGTCAATAATATATCCAGGACCTGATAAAACTGACACATTTGTGGCACAAACACATGGCAAAATTGGTAACGCGAGGATGATAACTTTAGTTGTCAAGCATGGCAACTTTTTTTTCGGATAACAAGTTTCGGTTTATATTTTGGGTTTGTTTTTCTTTTCGGATGGCAACTTTTAGTTGTAAAAAACATCAGCACCAGAGTTGTTGGGAACGTTTCGCACTGGCAGACCGGCTGAAAATTGCGCCGGTTGCGCACGGGCGTCACCCACATGCATCTCTGGTGGCCCCATCCACCGCCCCCACCCCCTCAGCTTACCTTATCTCTTTAAACGACATCGACCAGATGCACTCATCCAGACATCTTGCATCGGTGCCATCCTTCCGCTTCGCAGCTTGCTTCCACCTCGTCCCGCACATCTCCGTTGAGATCCTGTACCACCGGCGACGCGGTGCCGGCCGGCCATGGCCACCCCTTCCCTGGTTTATTTCATTCTATCGTCTGATGGCAGTGGCTGCCCTACCATCCTTTTTCCCCTTTTGATGAAGAGAACGCCATCCTTTTTCCCCTGTGCTGGAACCTGCGGGGAATTGCTTCAACAGGCGGGTGTGTGTGGGGGGGGGGGGGGTGCTTCATCCAGCGAGGATGATGGTGGGCGACGACGGCGATAGCTGCGGTAAGTTGCTGCATTTTTTTGTTTTTTTGCTGGAGCCACTTCTGGTTTTTTTTTGGCGGGAACCATTTTCTGATTTGCTACAGCAGGGGGAGATATTGCCGGCCGTCGCCGCCATGTATTTTGTTGCACATGTTTTTTGCTGGAACTAGCATTTTGGCTTGTTGCACGGCGAGGATGATGCTGGGGCGGCTACGGCAGCGACGCCATGATTATTTTGCAGCATTGATTTTTGCTAGAACCCTATCAAATTTTGTGGGAACCATGTTGTGTTTTTGCTGCAACCATATCAATGTTTTGCTGGAAACAATATCCTTTTTTTGCTGGAACCGTATCAAAATTTTATTGGAACCATGTTGTATTTTTGCTGGAACCCATATGAACGGTTTGATTGAAATTTACTGGAACCACTTTATTGTTTGCTGGAACCATATCAATTATTTGCTGGAACCATGTGTTTTTGCTTCAAACCTGGATGCCGTGGTCTATCTTTTCTGCTACAACCCTACACTGGTACGAGTGGTGAGTCAACCGGCGACAGGAGGAGGGGAGGTGCAGAGGGGAACGACAGCGACCAGCTCGCGCATGGCTGAACGGGACGACGCAATCTGAACGGGGGCGGAGGTGTGCGAGCTCGCTGTGCTTAGATCGGGCATGGGGCGCAACTTTTTTCACGGGGAGAGAGAGGTTGGGGATGAAGGGGGTTGTGGATCAGCGGTTCTGCGCATCTCTATCGGACGCTAGCTAGGCACGCGACCGGCCCAAATTTGGGTCAGCGCGCCGGCGCCTAGCACTCGCCCTTTTTGTTTGGGTATATCCTTTAGTCTTATTTCTGATAACAATATTTCCCTAAATATGTGGTCGACATATTGTTACTAATAGATCATCTCTATTAATTAAGAGAATAGATGCCTTTTCTTATGGTTTTTCTCTTTTGCACCTCAACATTTGTCCTACATGGCAGTGCTAAGAAAACACTAGTGTACATGCCCTCGGGTGCCGGAATATTTTAATTTTTACAGTGAGTTTTTCCTTTAGTCAACGTATTCACATCAAAAGAAACAACATTGAAGCTATTTGTCCTGAGTTAAGTAAACACATATGTTATTTCAGTCAATTTCAACACCCCCGATCAAGGCCCAGTAAAGAGAAAGTACTTATATTATCTAACCCCAAACCAATAAAAGCACAACAAACAATTGCATGGCTGCTTCAGCGAGCTGCTACTAGCACTAGACATCTTCCTGTATGCGTGAGCACACATTATACATGCAAATCACAACATAACCATAACAATGTATGTATTCTTTGCTTTCACACATATATTACTCCATAGTTATAAGGATAAATAGATGGATAGAAGCGGGAATTAAAACATAATTCTAATATATCGTATTTAAGCAAATTTATTGGAAATCGATGTATTACATGAAAACTAAAGCATATATATTTTGACAAATTTAAAAAATGTCCATTCAAATTAGCGAGTTGAACAATCCTGAACTGAAAAAGGGCAAACCATAAAAATAATAAATTTTGATTGTAATTGAACAAAAGGAAAAAATGGAGAATGAATTTTAATATAAGGAAGATAAAAACATGGGAGTGGTGTTACCCTAAAAGAAGAAATTAAAAAAATGAACATAAAAAATGAAATCGAAGAAAAAGTATTTATAGACATGGTGTTACCTCAAAAAATTAATGAATAAAAACAGAAGAGAGAAGAACATGAACATTTCTAAGGAAGAAATAATTCTAGGTGTGGTGTTAACAAAAGAAAAAAAAACAATTCTTTTTATGGAAGAATGGTTTAACCATAAGAGAAAAAACAACAGAATTAAGTTGGGTTATGCAACATATAGGAGAAATCCAATTGTCAAAAGAAATCGACTAAGCATCAATGAACAAATAAAGAGAAAACTCCACATTTCATCCCTGAACTAATCATTTAGTTAAATTTACAACCTTTAGCTTTAAAATCGGTCGAATTGCACCTTCAACTTACCACATAGCTCAAAAAACAACCCTTGACTAGGTTTTGGGTTGGTATAATGGTTTTGACCGAGTCAAAGCTGACTGGGCTGCCAACTCACCAGCCCACACACGCTCACATAGGGCTGAAGCAAAAAAACACATAAAGCAAAATAAAGACTAACATACTAAACCAACACAAATCACTTGGACAACTGAAAGAAATCAAAGGGAACACGAAACCTTGATATCACCATCAGACTTGCTAGAAAAACGAAACATTAATTTCTAAATATGAAATGAAGAGGGACTATTAAAAAACCAAAGGACTACCGTCGGACATACTAAGGCATAGCTCACTAGTTTTAAACTAACAGTGTGAATCCCATCCCGCGTCGACTGAAACATGTCAGTCAACTACAGCCCAAAAACAAACACAACCACAGGAATAGACAGTTGCAAATTCGACCCAAGGATAGAAAATTTTCAGGTGTCTGATATATAGCAAAACCGTTATGAAAAACATTCCATTTCAATTGCTAGTCAGTGCTAGGCTCATCAACTAAAAAATGAATTTGCTAATACAAAGAGTCAAAAAATATTATTATGAACCCAACCACGAATTGAATTAGCACTCTTCCTCCATTAATTCTGCCCAAACGGCAGGGGGGAACACGGGCGATGTATCATCATTCCTAGCATTTTCTCCCCTTCCTCACACTGAACTGAGAACTTGAGAACTGGCATCTCTATACTTTACATCGCTAGAATGGATCTCGACTCCTTGCTTGGCAGGTGTTGCTCTCCAACGTTTAGGGCTTGTAGTGCACTACTATGTTTCGCGTCGTGGGCTGCACCGATGGTGTTTAATTGAGCGATGAGCTTACAGACCAGTGTAGTCGTATACAGCATGTGTATCTGGGTTGGGGCCCCTAAAATTTACGGGCCCAGTGCGGCCACACAGGTGACGGACGCACATGGTCAGGGCCAGCACTAGCAACGATTCCACCTGCGTGGAAAGCCGCATAAGCTGAACGCGAGGATAACTTGCCATCTGGATCCCAAACCCAGCGGAGGGAGTCAACACCATCCTGTAAATATACACCCATGTGGAAGTCGGTTTGAATAACACCTTCATGACACAAAGAGTGTATAAGGTGTTCCTGAACCTTCCGTCGAGGGTAGACAATACTTAAGGATTCGTTTGTGTTCCTTTGCCTATATCTCTCATTCCTACGTGTTGATTGCATATAACATGTACTCGCCATGCATCTACATTGACATAGTAGTAATAAAATCTCTACTGTGTTTGATGGAAGTGTAAAATATGGATAAGCGAGGTAACCAAACAAAGTCTATTTCTTGCTCAACTGAACGCCGGGTAGTAGATATATAGGAGGAAGCGAAGTGACAGGGTTGTGCGTGCACTACATAAGCGGTACTGGGGCCAGCTGACGTGGTTGTACGTGCAAACTCAGCGACCGCTTGTCGTGGAGGGAAGCGAGATGACCTGGCCGCTGGGCATACCAGCACATGTCTAAGCTGCCATGGGCCCTGTTAGCATTTGTTCTAGATGGAAACCAGGTGTGCATGAAAGTGTTCGTTCCCTTCAGTTCAGACCACTGTGACTCGTTGTCAGTGTCAAGTGTCAACTGAGTCGATTCCTCACCATCCAAGTAGTTTGTGTATTCATCTCCTGGCTGCCGGACAGGCTTAGTTAATTAATCGATTGGTGTCATCGTCATCTCGAGCGGAATCTGCCCCTTCTGATCTCCAAGGAGGCAACTTCAGTGCAAATCTTGTCGATAGTGACCTCACATTATATTACTGTGTGTTCATGAAAACTACATTCACATATAGTCCACGGGTAGTGCAATTGTCAAGGGATTTAGAAAAGCAAAGCATCGTTTGCTCCACGTCGCAGCACCTTTGCAACGACTAAAATACAAATTAGGTTGAGGGTTGCCTCGTGCATATGCAACCCGAGTAGGTAGTAGTGTAGTACAACATTATTTTACCTGAATCTGAGTGCACGGGCGGCTTAAGCTAATCGTAGTGCTTTCATTTTATGAAAACAGCTTATTGGTTGGTTCAGCTAGCTTAACCAGGCTATCCAGAGCCATCCAATCGGAGTGCAAGCTTTGATCATACAGCTGTGGCTTATGCAAGTGGTCTGAAATAGGAATTCTTTTTCCGTGTTCTTTTACTATGAATAGGTAAATGTGCCAACTACAAGATATTTGAAGCAGTATGCCGTACTAGCATTTCATTGTTGCTCCATGTTACAGTATCATGAAGTTGATTTGCACTATAAAGAAAGCATTTATGTCTACATCGATATCATGGTGGTTTGATATTTTTAAAACCAAGATTTCTTGCATCTTGCTTTTGGTACGGTCACACACAGCTATTCAAAGCTCATCATTTATCTCCTAGAGCACATCGATGTAACGCACCGACTGGGCCATATAAAGTTTATTTTGAAAATAAAAAGATTGTCTTCACCTTTTTGGGCTGCATATTTTAGATGGAAGGTATACACATCAGATGAAACATACATACATTCATAAATTGTTCGTAATATCTAATGGTTCCTCTATGTTCCTAGCTGTTACTTACGTTACAAACCGCTAGTTTGGAATTCACATTTAGATGACCTTCCACTCGATTAATGTAGTTTCATATAAGCAAATAAAAAAAGGATAACCCTCTCTTAGCTCCATAACATTTAACATGTTAACCTCTTTTGGTTGTAGCACAAATCAGAGATGAGCAATATGATCATATATGTTTAGAATAAACACTCTACATTGGAGTCGACCCGCAACTTTTGAACATGCGCAATCGGTTAGCCCGTGCAATATGGAAATTTGAGACCTTGCGAAAAATTGTCAAAACCAACTTTACGTTCGAGCAAGTAGCTACTCAGGTTCCTAATATTCAGGATTAGGCATCGACCTCACTCTGTCGTACCGTCATTGACAAACCTAAAATTTGCACTTGGCCAAACTATTTGGCATGCATTGTGGTTACCGTTAAAACATACAAGACACACATGAAGTTGTTCGAAATAACACATGGGTAGCACAAAGAGCTGACAAGATAATTGTGACTACCTCATCGGGGTTGGCACTATAAGGAATCACATACTCCCCCCCCCCCCCATGTCTCGTTGGCGTGTATTTGGGATTCTGGTCATGGCTCTCCCATGTTGATGTGGATTTGCCAGCTACATTGACACACATACAAAATAAAGATATTTGTACCAAAGTGTAAAATATGGATAAATGAGTCCTTGGTGGCAAACGAACCGCTTGTTCCTTGCTTTGATAAGAAAAAATTAAGCCTATTATAAAATCTAATAACATGTTTATTATGAGAGTGTGTTAATATATATCACCGACTAAATATGTCTTGTGTAATCACTAGTACATGGTTATTCAAACTGTTCGGAACCCCAATTGTGTGCAATTTCCAGAGCTGTGTGGTCGAGTGGGTTGGCGATGGGGGGGGGGGGGAGGGTCCATGCTCACCAAAGACAAAAAGTATGCGATGATAAAAGCACCCACATGTTTTTCCAACTGATGAATCATCTGTAATTAGTTGGACAATTCATTCAATTCAATTTTGTGCGCTCGATGACGTAATTACGACCCACATGTGACCCACATGAAAATCATTTGCAATGACCTAGTCATTGCAAACATTACATGACCTATGAAATGTGTGTGTTAACCATTTATACCACACACATTAATTGGAATAATCATTTGTATGGTAGATATGTATTGCACACGTGACATGACATATCTTCTTGTTTTCTGGTCATTATCTCTGTTTTTATTTAAATTTGCTATGTACATTGGCATACTTGCATACATGCAAAATAAAAAGTATGCTATCGAAGTGTAAAATATGGATAAATATATGGATTCGAGTTGCTTCCTCAGGTGAAGGGATAAGTAGGAGGGGGTGAAAGCACTATCTACATTATTCAAGTAAAGGTTTCTAGATTTTACATTTGCAGAATTGGGTTGTAGCTCGCTGGTACAGACATGGTGACGTGTCCTTGACGGCTAGGGTTCAACTCTTATCATTAGTAAATTCTAGTTTCTCACTGTTGTTTCCACCTTAATAAATTCCATGGGGGAGGGGTTCGATTCTTTTTTTTTTGTTGCAATATCCATGTGCATCACCTTTATTGTTCACACTGATTAATCTGGATAACGTTTGCTTGCAAGAGGATCATTGGGTGGAATACTACTGTTTGTTACCTGGTTATGATATACCTGCTGGCATTTTACAGTTCGTTGTTTGAAGAGAGTGCTCTAGCCTGATGTACAATCCTGGCCCAATCAATCTCACCAAGCCTTGGTAGTAGTTCTCCAGAGCAGTGGCTCAAGAAACAAACGAAGAAGTTCAGACTGCTTGCGTTCAACGGGAAAGGACGGCCAGTGACGGCAAAGCACTGTCGAGGCGCGTAGGTCACTCAATTATACTATTTCTTAATACAAATGAGATGGTGGAGTTTGTTGTTTGCACAGGTGAAAGTGCTGTTATATATGGTAGAAAGCAGAAAGAGAAATCACCGTCCATATACAAATGTTGGTTGGTGTGCCATTTACTTGCAACTATTTTATTATCCATTTTTGAATGGCATAGGACACGTTTGATTACCAGCACAGGCTCATTGAGTGGGAGACGACTGCTTGTTTTCTGGTTTTGATGAGCAATTTAAGAATGTTCATAGTATTGTACAAGTTGTTTATTGCAAATTTTAATGATTATAGTTTTATACCCTAAATCTGTGTTAGTGGTACTGACAACGCTTATATATACGATATACGATGGTGCATATGATTTTTTTGAATATATATGACCAACTAAGATAGCTTGTTGACTATTCGGAGACCTAATGGTGTGCTCAGGCACACACAAATCATGCAAAAATATAAGAATATTTCTTTTCTGTGTTTCCTAAATTTTTGAGTGGATTACGCAAAAAAACTAGACTTAGAAGAACTTATAATACCTTTTACAAAACATGCTGACAACGTATGCGCTAGTTATTCAAATAACATCCAAATAAGTCGTTTGATCGTAAATCTGACATATCAGGCCCACAAATCTGGTTTGACTTGGCGTATGTGGGACCCAATGGCTAGTCCTACTTCTTCTCTTTCCAGTGTCTTTCTCTCAGGTGACACCATCAATCGTGCGGTGGAGGTCTCTCACCGATAGTCCGTTTGTTCAGGAAAAAGTCTAAATAAACTTGAAAAGCTAAGTCGAACCCTAAATTCCTAATCCCCCACCAAACTCTTTGAACCAATCTATTTTGAACCTTGAGAGCCTTTTGCCAGTTTTCGCTGACATGCCAAGTCAAATACTAGGATCGTTGATTGGCTGGCAGGACATTAGGACGAATCGGGCCAACCCATTAGCGCAGTTGCCCGTGCATAGTTGTAGGTTCACTTGCTTTATTATCGTTTTTCTTTGTTTTTTCACTGCTTTTCTTTGTTACACTTTGTTTTTTCACTGGTTTTCATTGGTTTTTTTCTTGTTGCACTCTTTGGTTTTCTTTACTACCTTTCTTGGTTTTCTTAGTATTCAGTTTTTTGTTCTTTTTGTTTCTTTCCCGGTTTTAATTGGTTTTCTTTTTTTGGCATATGCCCAGTTAATGACAATAAACATTTTTTGAAACTAAAAGAAGCCGCATGTCTTCTATAACTTGTGACGAAAGCTAAATCGAGTCATGAACTCCTAATCCTGAAATCAGCACACCCAACTCTCTTACCCGGTCTATTTCAAACCTTGAGAGCATACGGCTGGTATTCCCAGACGTGGCAAGTCAAATCCTAGGATCGTTGACTCGTTGGTTGGACATTAGGACGACTCAAGCTGGCCCATTAGCGCAGTCGCTCGTGTCGCTCATGCGTAGTTCTGGTTCGCTCGCTCTACTCTAGTTATTCTTTGTTTTTTCACCTGTTTTTTTCGGTATTCTTACTTCGTTACAATTTGTTTTGTTACTGGCTTTCTTTGGTTTTTTCCTCGTTATACTCTTCGTTTTCTCTTCTTTCTTTTGTTGGTTTTCTTCATGTTTGTTTTTTTGAAGGTATTAATCAATTTTCTTTTTTGAAACATGTCCACTTAAAAACAATATGCATTTTTTAAACTACACGAAGCCACTTGTCTTCCATAACTTGGGACCTAGAACTCAAGGCACACGCTGCTAGCCACTCGCCATGATTGCTAGCAATGATAGATACCGCGCCGTATCTAAGAATACACATGACGTTCATATATGAAAAAAATTAAAAATTGAAACATTTCTTGAAATAATGTGAATTTTTGTAAATGTGAAATACTTTTTCAACACAAATAATGTACAAAATACAAAAAACATATATTGAAAAATGTGACACAACTTTTGAAATTCCAAAACATTTTTTGAAACATGTAAATATTTTTTGACATATGTGAACAATTGTAGAAATAGCAAATAGTTTTAGAAAATGCAAATAAAAATTGAAAATTCTAATATTTTGGAAATCATGAAACATTTTCTAATTTGTGACCGAAAATAGAAAACTTGAAATTTCTTTAACTTTGAACACTTTTGAAATGTGCGGACATTTTGAAATGTTCCTGACATTTATTGAATTTATAGAGAAAATTGAAAAGATGAATATTTTAAAAAAATAAAAAAATTTGTAAACACATACATTTTTTGCAGTTTACGATTTTTTTCCAAAAAGCAAGGAATTTTGAAACAACAAGAACCTTTTTTTGAATTCATGACCACAATTTGCAAACACAACAGTACTTTTTTTGAAATTTTGAGTAAAATTTTTTAAACAAGAACTTGGCCCCCTCCATCAGCCGCAGACAACAATCTTAGGTTCGACCTACCACGTCGACAATCCGTGTTGGGAAACGCCCTCAACGTTTAAAATAGACTGGATCAGAGAGTTTGGTGTGCTGATTTCAAGGATTAGAAGTTCAAGGTTTGATTTAGTTTCTGTATACAAGTTCAATAATTGTTTTGGACTTTTTCCGTTTGTGCAGCACGCCTTTACATGTGGAATTCTGGAGCAGTGTTGTCCTTGCTCTGGACCATCACACTGGACTGCTAGGACAAGAGGAGCAAACGGAGCACAAGTACTTTATCCACATGCTCGACTGACTGAACAAGAATTTTTGGTAAACTGAGTTTGGTAAGAGCAGGCATGCAATCGTCATCCTCCCTTGTATCCCCTTCGACCTTGAGTGAGCTGATCCACATGAACAAAAACCACCAATCACCCTGTTCTGAATTTTGGAGGCTGGTAACAGCTCTCGGACGCACTGTCAATTGGCACCGGCCCCTACAGCTCCCGTAAGAGTTGCCCGCTGAATGGTGCCCATTGCGGACAGGTGACACGGGAGATGCCCATTGTGGACACGGGCTGCGCGAATAGGCTTGTCGCCAGAGGAGTGCGTGCCAATGGTGAAGCGAGGCGCTCAAGGTGTTCTTGTCAACTATTGAAGATTTATTAGTGCATCCACATGGCAGTTTACCTCCCATAGAATCAAGCCTGAGTACTGAACGATCCTTGCACAATGAATTCTCTGATAACCGGGAAGCACTGTCCTCCATCTATCCTCCTTGTTCCCGAGGTCTCATATTCCCTCGCATCTCTCTCTCTCTCTCTCTCTCTCTCTCTCTCTCTCTCTCTCTCTCTCTCTCTCTCTCTCTCTCTCTCTCTCTCTCTCTCTCTCTCTCTCTCTCTCTCTCTCTCTCTCTCTCTCTCTCTCTCTCTCTCTCTCTCTCTCTCTCTCTCTCTCTCTCTCTCTCTCTCTCTCTCTCTCTCTCTCTCTCTCTCTCTCTCTCTGTATGTGTGTGTGTGCGCGCGCGGGGCAAATGTGCGTCGACTTACATTAGTCCAGCTTGCTTCTACTTGACTCAACACTGAGATGTATATATAGATGGCTTTGTACTATTCATGGCTGGTTGCAATTCACCATGAGTGGTTTTGGTAAGAAAGTAACATCTGCATCCATCATCACTGTATAATCTTTTTAACTTCATATTCATGGCTGGGATGCACTCTACAGAGGAAAAAACAATCTGATCTCGTTAACTGGGCAAAAGATTCTCTCTACTTATTTTCACTCATATACCACCGATGATGTAAGCAACTGACAAATTAGTGACTAGGCTGATCATGATGAGAGTAATTTCACGTACTACTTAATTTCATTCCTAAACCACCGACGATATACAACTTGTGAACATGCCAGTCATGAGTTGATGGGAGGATTGGTGGTGTATGGACCAAGGCCATATGTGTGCAAACTACTACATCCCATCATATCCGGTCCATTATCTTTGACAAGATCCGATTGGCCTTTCTTATTGTTCATTAGTTGCCTTTCATCAGATCGATTGAAGGCAGTCGCCAATCTCAGATTCTTTCTTCTCATGATTTTCGTTGAACTGTGCATGATTTTTCTCTTTGGGAATAGCCCAGCCTGGTGGCCCCACCACAACAAGCTCGTAGAGACATGGCCGAACACTCCTGGCTCCCTCAAGAAGCAGGCTAGCACTGGCTCATAGAGATATTCCGAACGGGTCCTAAAGTTACGTGTTGCAACCTTAGGTTACAAAACAAACACCCCCTAGTTGGATCTTGCTTGGCAAGGACGTGAACACCCTTCAGAACTTTGGATTGCTTGGCCTAAATACTGAACAAGGACGATAAGATGGATGAATAATTAATTTTGTTTGGAAACGATACAAAATGTTTTGAAAATCCTAAAGTGTTTTGAGATTAAATAGACTGTACAGCTTTTCTCTTACAAATAATTGTTTTTGTCGATCTGCCATTCTTTACATCCAGAGATGGAGGATATACACATAGGATGAACCATACCCAAATAAGTAAATCATTCATATAATTGGTAATCTAATAGTCCCTCCCTCTCCCGGCAACTACATCACTTTCAAGAATTGTTATCATCTTCACATTATACGGGCCATACACATTATAAGTTTTCATCTATGCAAATAAAATTTTGTAATAGTCTTCTTGCTCCATATGATATTGTATGTTCATACTATTGCCTTTGGTTGTAGCACGAAATGAGAGCCAACATGGTAAAAAGGGTCTGTCCGAACTGAAGTTGTAACAAATTATCGACATACGAAATATGTGTGCGAATGGACCATAGAATAGTACGACATTGAATAGCCATCTAGATAGGATTCGGTCAAAACAATGCCTCTGGGTGGCACAAAGTGGCAGACAAGATGGTCGTGACGCTCGGAATCGTGGTACACCCAGTAAGTCATGTTGTGGCTGTTTCTTTCCGTGTCTCCTGTTCTTACACATTGTCGACATATACAGTTTTAGTTTTGTAGCCATTCTCTCCTTGCTTATTTGGACTGGAATCAACATTTATTATACAAATATACTTAAATGAAGAGTTGTCTGGCCGGAGCATAGTATGAACAAATGAGATGGTGGAGTTTGTTGTTTGCGCAAGTGAAGCTCGTGTTATATATAGTAGAAACCAGAAAGTGAAATCACCTTCCAACAAATGAAGGTTGGTGTTTTTTTTTTTTTGAAAAGGGGGAATTCCCCGGCCTCTGCATCAGAAAGATGCATACGGCCATCTTATTAACCAAATAACGCACTGCCAACATGGTTCCAAGGTCTCCAAAAGTAATAATAAAAAAGGAAAAAAAAGCTCACACAGAGCCAAAAAGGGCTAGAAACACCCACTAGCCATGAACAGACGCCACAACCGGCTGGCTAAAACTAGATAGGTAAACTACATGCATATCCTATTACATGACCGCCATCCAAACCGGTTGAAGATATCCCGAGCTACCATCTCCCATCGGAAAGACCCAGTAACCAAATGCTCCCTGGCCTCCGTCTGGGTGAGTAGCGACCAGGAACGGATCAGAGCCGTAGTTCGGAATAAAACCTGCAAAAAATGGATACATGATATTCTGTTAAAAACCAAATCATTTCTGCAAGTCCAGATAGTCCACAGCAAAGCACAAACTCCAACCCGAATGTGTCTCGCTAAGTCAGGCTCAATCCCATTAAGCCATGTCCCAAATAACGCGTTAACTGAATTCGGTGGATTGATATTAAAAGCAACGTGGATCGTCTGCCAAAGTACTTTGGCCAACGGGCAATCAAAAAATAGGTGTTTGATTGTCTCATCCCAATTACAGAAACTACACCTAGTAGGTCCTGTCCAATTACGCTTTATCAAGTTGTCCTTGGTTAAAATAACTTGTTTATGGACAAACCACATAAACACTTTTATTTTCAAAGGAACTTTGACAGCCCAAACATGCTTAGAGGTAGGAATGGAGTTCGAATTAATAACATCAATATACATTGATTTAACAGTGAATACTCTAGACTTAGTCAATTTCCAGCGTAATTCATCGGGTTGTTGAGATAGTTGGACCTCCATCAGTCTCCTAACTAAACAGAGCCATTCTTCCCAACGATTGCCCGCTAGCGTCCGTCGGAACTGAATATTAAGGGGGGTAGATTGAAATACCGAGGCGACGAACACTTCACGTCGTTGAACAATACGGTACAAAGACGGATATTGGATGGCCAAAGGTGTCTCGCCGAGCCAAGTTTCCTCCCAGAAACGTGTACTAGAGCCGTTTCCAATAACAAACCTCATCCTATTAAAGAAAGATTGTTTGACTTTCATCAAACCTTTTCAGAAAGGTGAATCAGTCGGCCTGACTGTAACCTGGGACAAAGTTTTTGTCTGGAGGTACTTGGCACGAGGGATTTGAGCCCACATGGCATCATTCTCTGTTGAGAGCTTCCACAGCCACTTGCTAAGAAGGCATCTATTCTTAACTTCTAGATTCTCAATACCGAGACCCCCTTGGTCTTTCGGTCTACAGATGATATCCCATTTAGCAAGCCGATATTTTCGTTTAAGCTCATCACCCTGCCAAAAGAAACGTGATCGATAGAAGTCCAGTCTCTTACTAACACCAACTGGGACCTCAAAGAACGATAGGAGAAACATAGGCATGCTCGTGAGCAACGAATTAATCAGGATTTATCGGCCTCCGTATGACATGAGCTTACCCTTCCAACAACTCGGTTTCTTCTCAAATCGGTCCTCGATGCACTTCCACTCTTTGTTTGTCAGCCCACGATGGTGGATTGGAATCCCCAGGTAAGAGAAGGGCAACTCTCCCAACTCGCACCCAAACAATTGCCTATAAGCCTCCTGTTCGTCTTTAGCTCTACCAAAACAGAACAGCTCGCTCTTATGAAAGTTAATCTTTAACCCGGTCAATTGTTCAAATAGGCATAACACAAGCTTCATATTTCTCGCCTTGGCCAAGTCATGCTCCATAAAGATAATTGTATCATCAGCGTACTGAAGGATGGATACACCTCCATCAACGAGATGAGGTATCAATCCACCTACTTGACCATTTTCCTTAGCCCTTCCTATCAAAATTGCTAACATATCCACCACAATCTTAAACAGGATAGGGGACATCGGATCGCCTTGTCTTAGGCCTTTATGTGTCTGGAAGTAATGACCTATGTCATCATTAACTTTAATTCCCACACTACCTTTTTGTGTAAATGATTCAAGCCTGTCGGTGCCAGGCTTCATCAAAACCTTTCATACGCAATGTCTGTTGGAGGAATGGCCATTTGATCTTATCGTACACTTTCTCGAAATCCACCTTAAAAATTACTCCATCTAATTTTTGGAATGGACTTCACATGGAGCGTTTCATGCAGGACGACCACCCCTTCAATGATATTTCTGTCCGGCATGAAAGCAGTTTGGGACTGTTGCACCACAGAATGCGCAATCTGTGTGAGCCTATTAGTCCCTACCTTGGTGAAAATTTTGAAACTAACATTGAGGAGGCATATCGGCTTGAATTGCTCAATTCTCACAGCATCCGTTTTCTTAGGAAGCAGTGTGATAGTTCCAAAATTCAAGTGAAATAACTGAAGCTGTCCAGAGAATAAGTCATGGAACATAGGTAGCAAATCCCCCGTAATAATGTGCCAGCATTTTTTATAGAACTCGGCCGGGAATCCATCCGGTCCGGGAGCCTTATTGTTTTTCATCTGTGCAATAGCATCAAACACCTCCTTCTCTGAGAACGGGGCAACCAGAATATCATTTTCGGCAGCCGATAGCTGAGGCACATCCTCAGTCCTAGACTCATCGAGGGACACACAATTATCCTCCGGGGTCCAAATAACTGCTTGTAATACTCGATAATATACATTTTTAGGTTGTCCTGTCCTAAAATAGTGCCCTCATCTTGTTCAAGCTGAAAGATGCGCTTCTTTCTGTGCTTCCCATTAGCTATCAAATGGAAGAATTGAGTATTTGCGTCCCCTTGGACCACTTTGCGTACTTTAGCACGCAAAGCCCACTTCAATTCTTCTTCGCGGAGCAGTTCTTTCAACCTCTTCTCCGCCTCATTTTTAACCTGAAGCTCAGCAGGCAGTAAAATAGTGGATTCGGCCTTTTTGTCCAGGGCCTGTATAAGAGAAAGGAGTCTATCCTTTTCAATCTTATACACACCACTAAGGTGCTTAGCCCATCCCCGTAAGAAACTTCTCAAATGCCTAATCTTATTCTGCCAACGCTCGATCGCAGTCGCGCCTCCTGCACCTCTAGCCCATTCCCTGGCAATCAAGTCCAAGAACCCCTCGCGTTCGAACCATGACATCTCGAAAGAAAAGGTGTTCTTGTTACCCACGTGGTTCGGCTCCCCTGAGTCCACGAACAAGGGTGTGTGATCGGATATTCCCCTCGAGAGAGCTTGCACCATAACCACAGGGAACTTTTGTTCCCACTCCACGCTTGCAAGAACTCAATCAAGTTTTTAATAAGTCGGGTTTCGCAGAGCATTCACCCAGGTAAACTTTCTACCAGAAAGCTCAATCTCCCTCAGATCCAAGCTTTCAATAATGGTATTGAACATAAACAACCATCTGCCGTCAAAGTTATCATTGTTCTTCTCCTATCTCCTTCTGATGATATTGAAATCACCTCCAACTAAGATTGGAAGCTGTTCTGACCCACAGATTCGAACCAGGTCCGCCAGAAACTCCGGTTTAAGCTCGGGGTGTGCGGCACCATAAACTGCCACCAAAGCCCAGTTAAAACCATCTATCTTGGACCTGACTCGAAACTTTACCGCGAATTCACCCATCACTACACTTCGGACTTCAAGCGAATCGCATCTCACACCGAGTAAGATACCACCCGATCTTCCTCGCGGAGGGAGGCAATGCCAATCGAAATCAATACCAGCCACAAGAGAAGAAAGAAACTGGGGCGCAAAGTTTTCTCTACCAGTTTCCGATAGAGCGACAAAATCTAACTTCTGCTCTAAAGCTGCCTCAGCAAGGAACCTTCTTTTAGCCAAGTCCTTCAGACCTCTGCTATTCCAAAAAATTCCTCTCATATTTCATCATGGAATTTTTTAGTGTTTCGAATCCTAGCACTCCTACGAACTGCGGAATCAGGATAGATCTTCCGTTTCCACTTACGTTTTGGTTTACTAGGCTCTGCCTCTCGGTCCTCATAACCGGGTTGACTTAAATTATCAGCATCATTCTCGATGGGTACATCATCATCCTCAGCCACTTGATTTGGAGGTGCTAGATCCGCACACAGATTATCTAGCACTCTAACCCCTAACGCATCAATCTCATCGTCTTTCATCGGTTTAACTGCTGCAAGATTACGAATAGTCTCTAAGACAAGTTCCGCCTCCAAATCTAACAGATCATTGACCGAATTAGTGATCTCACTATCCGTGGCACCTAGTGAAACTCCTAACTGGTTTGCATTATTTATAATCTTCTCATTAGAAAAATGCAATAAAGAGTTAGAAATGTTGACGGACATACCAGAAGATGATGCAGCCTCGTGAAGCTTGGCCGCCCTCATAGCGCACCGCTGCTGCATATCATCCACCTCCGGGAGCTCGTGGATGCGAGCACTCATCCGTCTCCCCGTTGAGACAGGGTCCGGGATCCCGCCAAAAGCAACAACCTCCTCCCTAGTAAAGCCTGACGCTGAATCCCTCAAAGGGTCAAACGAGGTTACCAGAGGAGGCGGCTGCGGGCTCCCAAGCCCCACAGACGGGTGCCCCATGCTGGGGTCCACTGCCACCGGTGCGAACGGAGAGGGGATGACGGGGGCCGCCTGCCCGCGCCCTCCTCCCACCCCATCCGCCGGTGCAGACGGAAGAGCTGTCGGCGAAGGAGAGGCGGTCAGGATGAGCCAGGGCCTCCAGCCCTAGCCCCCCCCCCAATGCAGTAGATGGCGCAGGTGTCGCCACCACCACTGGAGTAGCAGGAGCCAAGGCCACCTGCCTCGGGCTCCCTCCCCCAGCGCTGGCCGACCCCAACGTGACCGACGTCACCGGCGTCGGGATATGGAGGGGAGACGTCAAGGCCTCCTGCCCCGGCCCCCTTCCCCCCAACACCAGCTCACAGGTAGCAATCCGCACCGGAGCCTCGACCACAAGAGGAGGAAGGGAGAGAGAAGCGACCTCCAGCTCCCCCACCCCAACTCCATCCAGAGTCCTTGCCGATGAGGCCCTCATCAAGCGACCAGAACCGCCAGCCCCCTCAAACTCCAACAGAGGAAGCGTGCGCTCAAACAAATCATAAGAGTCAACCCGGTCACTCGAAAGCCTAGGCGGCGCTGATGCTGGCTCAAAGGACCCGAACCGCAACGAGGTCATATGCACCGATGGCGATGCTGCCGGCTCAACCCCGGTCCCATCGCCGGGCAACTGAGCATCTGGGCAAGAGGCGTTAGACCCCTCTCGTGTGGACTCATCAGTCTGTGCCCCATTGGCGCCTGCATCGCCATCACCCTCATGCATATCAACATCATTCCCATTAACCACATCTGCAAACAGATCAGTGTCCTCAAAGTCAACATCGAGCGGAAACACCTCGCCCCTATAAGTCCAGTTGACCACATCAGGCACGAACTCAATATCTAGAACACTGACTAAAAGCCGGGCCACCCCATGAGCCCGGGTAAAAGCCATATCAACTCTCTTCGTCTTCCCAACCAACATGCCCAAACTGGCCACTACTCGAACATCCTGCAAAGGCTTAGACGGGGCCCCGACAAACCGCAACCAGACCTGCGTAAGCGGCTTTCCCTTATGCTCCACCTTCTTCCACTCGTGGAACTCCAGAATGCACGAAGTGCCAGGGACTCTACACAAACCAAAGCTCAACAACCGCTACAGGTCATCCACCATGGGGAAATCGACCTTATAGATCTTATCCTCGAGAACCACCAGCTCTCACCGAAAGTCCACCGTGGGGAAATGAAGGTTGGTGTGCCATTCACTTGCAATAGTTCTATTATCCATAATGAATGTCATAGG
Source organism: Aegilops umbellulata (assembly GCA_032464435.1). Lineage (NCBI taxonomy): Eukaryota > Viridiplantae > Streptophyta > Magnoliopsida > Poales > Poaceae > Aegilops > Aegilops umbellulata. The sequence continues at coordinate 639,526,321 of CP136060.1, read as the reverse complement.
ACACTTTTGATTACCTGCACATGCTCATTGAGTGGCAGACGATTGCTTGTTTGTTGGTTTTGGCGAGGAAAATTAAGAATGTTCATAGGATTGCACGGGTTGTTTTTCTTTTTAAAAGGAGGATTACCCCCGGCCTCTGCGTCTGGGCGATGCATGTAGCCATTTCATTAATTATTCACAAAGACTTCACAAATTAGTGCATCAGGTAGTCTGAAGCCACCATCTTAACAACATCTGTCGCTACTCCTATCCACTTGATTAAGGGGTGCCGATAGTGCGAGCCTAATACCAAATAGACATCGCACAAATGCCCAACATCTAAAGATGGAGGCTCGGACCAAGCAACATACTAGGTTTGGGGCACAAACCGGTCCGACGTACTCTGTCGTCACCGCCATCTTCCACCAATCCATCTTTAAAGCAGAAACTAACGTACCGACCATGCCAGACCTCTCGGCCATCGACGCCACTATGACGCCTGACAGCATCCACCGCCCTGTGCTCGTCCATCAAGACGCATCCGCCGCACGATGCCGCCAAGACTCGTCGTCGTGGATGCGGTAGATACGACGCCACACCACCTCCTAATTCCGATCACCACCAACATTTTCCCAACGGTGTCCACCATCCACACAGCTCCCAAGGCGGCGCCTTCGAGAAGGAAACGACGCCAAAGCGCCGTCACCGCCCACTGCAGTTAGGCTTTCACCCGGGAGAGAAATGCCGTGGTGTAAGTAGAAGTAGATCTGACGAGTATCTCCATGGAGAAGAAAACGACGCCCTCATGCATCGCCGCCGCCGTGGACGAAAGGCCACACTAGAGATTTCTCCCGATCTGAATCCTCACCTCCATCTCCAACCGCATCGAGGATCGGCAAGTCTTGCGACCTAGATCCGTACAGAGAAGCGTACCAAGCAGGGGACAAAGGCTACAAGGCGTCCCGATCTAGATCAGACACCTTTGGGTGAACTTGACTGCCGGGCACCCGCAGTGTGCCAATCGGTCGGACGGGACAACCGGATCCGATCCATAAGCTCCGCTATATCGCTAGCAGAGGCCTATGGTGCCCCTCATTGGCCCTTCCACGCAGCCGCTGACCAGCCACAAGTACGGACTGGATCGGCTAACCCGCATGTCACCGCCAACAGCCGCACCACCAGTCCTCCCCGTCGACCTTGCAACACCGCCACCACACGTCGTCGCCAGAGACAGACGCCACGCCGCCAGCGAGCCAGATCTGGGCAAGTTCCCCCATGCCCATGGATGTCCCGCATCACCCAAACCTGCGTGGAGGGGAGGGAGCCTCCGCCACCGCCGTCGGCCACCAGGCTTTGCCTAGTGGCTTCCTCCAGCGGCGACGGAGGGAGGCACTGGATCTGCGGTGGCCCGAGAGCTAGGATTGGGGATCCGCCCGAGCTGCCGAGGCGGGGGGGGGGGGGGGGGGACGCGGGGGAGGCAGCAAATATGTTGCAAATTATAACGACTACACTTTTATACTCCAAATCTGAGTTAGTGGTGCTGATGAAGCTTATGTATACGGGGTGCATATGATTTTTTTTAATATATAGACCTACTAATTAAGATAGCTTGTTGACTATTGGAGAACCTAATGGTGCGCTCAGGCTCACATAAATCATGCAAATGAATATATACTTTTTCGTGTTTCCAAAATATTTCATTGGATTATGCAAAAAGTTCTCGGTTTAGAAGAAATTATAACAGCTTTTGAAGAAATAATTACCAACAACTTATGCGCTAGTTATTCAAACAACATCCAAATAAGTCGTATGCTGGTAAATCTGGCATATCAGGCCCGCTAATCAGGTCTGGCTTGGCGTATTTTGACTCTACGACATTGCTACATGTTGAGTGTACGTACCACCCAATGGCTCGTCCTATTCCATCTTCTTTCCCCTGTCTTTTCATCTCTTTCTCTCAGCCGACACCATCGAGGTGCGGCGGAGTTCTCTCACCGACAGTCAGTCTGTTTGTGCAGCACGCGTTTGCATGTGGAATACCGGAGCACTGTTGTCCTTGATACCTTCACACTGGAATGCTAGGACAAGATTGAGGAGCTGAATGAACCGATGGAATTGAAGAAGCAGCTACAGTCCGGAGCACAATTACTTTAGAGAGAAGTGCATATTTCAACCCTCAACTTTTGCCCTAGTTTAATATACATCCCTCAACTTCAAAACCGTCTAATCTACAACCCCCAACTCTCAAAACCGTCTAAAATTCAACCCTGAGACCGGTTTTGACCTTGTTGACCGGTTTTGAACTCATTGACCACCCAGTCAGCGTGCCACATGATCGACACTGTTCATAACACTGTTCGTGAATTCATTTTCTGGCAAAAAATCAGAAAATTTCATTTTCTGGAAAATTCTCACGCGAACAGTACTGTTCACGCGGGAAAAAAATGAAATATTCCCGAATTCACTGCATATGCGGTGAAAAAATCATTTTGAAAAAAGTTTGAAAAATTTCGTTTTCGCCACGCGAACAGTAATTTCGCGATGTGAATTTCTCAGTTTTTTGGGGGAAAAAGTTTCAGAAAATGAATTTGTGAACAGTGGCACGCTGACTGGGCGGTCAACAGGTTCAAAACCGGTCAACAGGGTCAAAACCGGTCTCAGGGTTGAATCTTAGATGGTTTTGAGAGTTGAGGGTTGTAGATTAGACGGTTTTGAAGTTGAGGGGTGTATATTACACTAGGGTAAGAGTTGGGAGTTGAAATATGCACTTCTCTCATTACTTTATCCACATGCTGGACTGACTGAACAAGAAATTTAGTGAACTGTGTTTCGCAAGAGTAACACCGGAGCCATTTAATCGTCATCCTCGCTGGTCTCCCCTTCGACCTCGGCGGAGCACCGAGTCGCATGAACAAAAGCCACCAATAATCCCGTTCTGAATTTTGGAGGCTGATAACAGCTCTCCGGTGCACTGTCAATTGGTACAGATTCCTACACCTCCCGGCAGAGTTGCCCACTGCGGAAAGGTAACACCGGGGATGGCCACTGTGGACACAGGCTGCGCGAACGGCCTTGACGGCACAGCAGTGCATGCCGTTGGTGAAGCGAGATGCTGGAGGAGTTCTTGTCAATTATTGAAGATTTATTAGTGCATCCCAGTTGCCGTTTACCTCCCTTAGAGTTGAGCCAGAGTACCCACTGATCCTCGCACAACCATTTCTCTGAGAACCGGGAAGCACTGTCCTCCATCTCTCCTCCTTGTTCCCGAGATCTCATATTCCCTCGCCTCTCCTCCCTTCACCGGCCGACCGGCCGACCTCCTCTCCTCCCTTCCCCCTCGCCGCCGCCAAGGGCTACTGCCGGGCAAAGCCCGGGCACGGCCGGCGGCGGCGGGGTCTCTCCTCTGCGTGCCTCCCCGCCCTCTGACCATGGCGCGGTGCTCTGTCGGCGGCGGCGCTTGGCGGCGTGGTGCTGCGAGGGCGCAGCGGCGGCATGGCACGGTGGCTGCGGGGGTGATGGAGCTCCGTCCCGTGGTGTTGCCTGCGCCTGCGGCGACCGGAGGTCTCCGTTCCGTCCCAATCCCTTTCTCCGGATCTGGATCTGGCCGGTCGAGACCCGGGCGTGGCTGCCGGTGGGCGTGGTGACGCCGGGCCTCCACGGCTGCTAGGCACGGTGGTCGTGCTGGCGGTTGCGTTGGGGCCCCGGTGTGGTGGTGGCGACGCGGCGGCGACCCGTGCACACGATGCTTGATGGAGGTTTCTTCAGCGGATCCGGGTGAAAACCTAGTTCTCAGCTTGATGCCAAGACCGGCGTTGGCGGCACTCTTTTGTGTCATTACCTTCTTGAAGGCATCGCCGTGGAGAAGCTCCAGACATCTATCCGCTACCTCCGGGGGAAACCCTAGATCAGTAGATCAGATGACGGCAGCGCGTCGGTGTCGTTTCCTTCTTGGGGGCGTCATTCTTGGAGGCGTACACGGGTTCGAGGGACCAGTGAGCGGCTTTTTTTGGTGGAGCGGTGCTTCATCCTGAACATTGATGACGGCGGATCTCGGCGGCGCGGTGCAGTGGAGACTCGGCGCCTGATGCGCGGTGCTGGACTCGCGCAGGAGGGGCTTGCTGTCTTGCGTCATGGTGGCGTCGATGGCAGAGAGGCCTAACAAGATAGAAGCCTCAATATCTGCTCTGAAGACGGACCAGTGGAAGATGGCGGCGACGACACATGTGAGTGCATCAAACAAGTTCTGCCCCAGACCCGGTATGTGGCTCGGCTGGGGCTTCTGGCTTTTGATGATAGGCTTAGGTGAGTGGACTGGGTATTTGGCCCAGCTAGTGCCCCTTCATCATATGGATAGGAGTAGGGGCATATGATGCCAAGATGGCGGATTCAGGCGTATTGTTGTGATACTTTGTAAGGGCCTCGAGAATAATCAATAAAGTGGCCGCATGCATCTACCACATACAGAGGCCGGGGGTCATCCTCCTTTTCTAAAAAAAATATTCCCTCGCCTCTCTCTGTGTGTGTGTGTGTCAAATGCGCGTCCACTTACATCAGTCCAGCTTGCTTTTACTTGAGACAAGACTGGGCAGTATATATAGATGACTTTGTACTATTTCACAGGTGCTTGTTGCAATGCATCATCAGTGGCTTCAGTAAGAAAGTGACATGTGCATTCGTGGTGCCGCTCCCACGCTCCCATGCTCCGCTCCGCTCCCGCTGCCGGCCACTCCGGCCCGCGGCGACCACCAGCCTCTGTTACTGCCCGCTCGCGGCACCGGCGCCACCCCATCGGTCCATGGGTCGCTTCCGCGCCCACTCCCGCTCCTCTTCGGGGGGCAGCGCGGGATGAGGCACGCCCGCCTCCGTCCCGGACCCTGCTCGATCCGGCGGTCCATCCGCAGTGCCGGTCGCTGCCCCGACCCGCGCCGGTCAGCACCAGATCCGGCTGCCGTGCCGCGTTTACTGCTCCGGGGCGAGGGATCCAACGCGGCCGCCCCGTGCAGCCCGGCGGATCTGGCCGTGCCACCCCAAATGGGGCGTCCCCGCCTTAAGTCTGTTGTGGTTGCTCCTCCCTCCCCTGCCAGCGCTTCCGTTTCCGGCATGGACGGTGGATGGACAACCGTCTCGTCCCGGAAGAACCGGCGTCGCTCCTCAGATCCGGCGGTCCTTGCATCGCCCCACCGCGCGCGGGCACATATCCACCGGCGGCCGCCCCACTCCGACCCAGGCCGGCTCGCCTTCTTAAAGAGGTTCGACGGCCTCTGCTTCCGGTGCCTCAGCTCACACCACCGCCGCAAAGATTGCAGAGATCCCTTCCGCTGCATCATTTGCAAGCGTCAGGGACACTCCGGCAAGCAGTGCCCGCAGAACCCAAGAAACAAAGGCCGGGGCGGCTCTGCCAAAGAGCGTCTCGGCCCCCGGCAGCCACCCAAGTCAATCCACAGCCGGGTCCGCTTCCCCACCCCCCACACCCTCCACCACCACCCCACTCGCCGCCCGTCGCCATGGCTTCCAGCGGCCGCGTCTCTCACGTCGACCCCTCGCGCCGCCCCCGTTCGAGCAACAAGGTCGTCGTCTCCTCACCAGCCATGGACCATGCCGTCTTCGTCCTCCGTCACCACACTGTCACCCTCACCGCCGTCGGTGGGAAGGGCATCACCAACCCGCTCATGGTGGGGCAGGCCATCGAGGAGCAGGTGCGCGTCTCGCCGCACCTGATGCGGGTCATGGAGCACGACCCCGAGGACTTCATCGTCCACTTCGACCTGCCGGCGCTGCGAGACAATGCAGTGGCCCGCGGCTTCGTCATGGTGGATGGCATCCGCTTCAACATCGCTCCCTGGCATGACAACGACCACGCCGCACTCCTGAAGCTCAACCTGCACGTTCGGGTCGTCATTGAGAAGCTGCCGATGCACTTCTGGTCCATCGAGGGTGCCGAGGAGGCCCTGGGTGACCTCTGCGTCGTCGACCGCCTCGACAGCCACACCTACGAGCGCGACCACACGAAGATGTTTGCCTGCTGGGTGTGGGTTTGGGATGTCGCTCACATCCCGACCAAACGCACCCTGTGGGTGACCAAGCGCGGCGCCGGGCGGGTGATAGAGATGCTGGGCTACTCGCCGCCCGATCGCAAGGTGGCCCCTCCTCCAAACGTCAAGCGCTACGACCTACTGATCCATGTCGACCGCGTCGAGGATTGGGCGCTCTCCTACTCGCCGCGCTCCTCCCACTCCGGCCAGAGCGGGCTGCCCTCCTCCGACTCGGACGATGGCTGCCCCCTCCCTCGCATCGACCCAGGCATCTGGTACAAGGGCGTGGAGGACGGCCAGGGGCGTGGCCGCCGCCAGGCCCCGAGGGTGGAGTTATCTGGCTGTCATGGCCTGGCTCTCCATGGACAGCGCCGCGACCACGACGACAACGGGTGCCAGGGCGGCGGACGGCGCTCCTGGAAGGACACCCTGCTGGGCAGGGGCTGCGCCTCCATCGACAAGACACCAGCGGCGGATGCCTCCTCGTCTAGGCGCAGGAGCCGCTCCCCTTCGCCGCGTCACCGCGGCGGCATGCAGCTTGGCCGCAGTCTGGAGCGGCGCCATGAGAAGCGCTCCAACGACCTCGCCGCCTCCGTCGCCACCCCGCCCCTGCCGCTGCGCCCTGTGACCCAGCCTCCGCCTCCAACCTGCGCTGTCGACCCCATCACCGACTTCTTCGGCAAGGCCAAGCAGCCACTCGAGACTCCCCCAGAGTCGACTGCATGCAGTTCGAACTTGACGCCACGATCGAGGCCACGCTCTCCGCGCCACTCGTTTTCTCCGCACCGAGCCCGCCCCTCGCCCTTCGAGTGCAGCCTTCTTCCTCGACGCTGGAGGTGCAGCTGGGCGCAGTTACTCGACGCGTCAGTGACATGGCGATCACGCCAGAGGAAAATGCGGCCCCGGATCATGCTCTCTTCATTGACCCGCCACCGCCACTCGTCAAGACGCCCCCGCCGCGCAAGTCTGCATCACCCAAGTCTCGAACAAGGGCCCCCTCCGTTCCTGTGCGTCAGAGCGCCAGGCAGGCGATGATGAACTGCTCGATACCAGTGGTTGAGCGTGCTGCATTCCGCATCGTTCGGGAGCTGGGGATGCTGGGACCAAAGGACAAGATGACCCCGGAGGCCGCTGAGGCGCTCGTCCGCCGTTTCAAGGAGCCCCTGACCGTCGGCGACATCGCCTGCATCGCCAAGCTCACTCGCCTGGACGAGGCGGCCCTCCTTGTAGCTGCAAGCCTTGCTGGACCTGACGGAGCTGCCACTGATGGCCAGTAGTTTCAGATGTTAGTAGTCTTCATTAGTACTAGTCTCCGACGATGGCTGACCTTCTGTCAGTTAGAGTTAGGATCTAGTTTCCCGATAATGCTCTGTAATTGTAGTTGTGGTTCGTCGTGTAGCTGGCGCCGGCGAGAGTTGGGGCCTATTGGTGGTCGCGGCGCCCCCCTGATAGATTGGCAGTGTACCCGTGTTTCAGTATCATCAATTCAGTAAACCTTTCAGAGAAAATTTGGTGTCCCCATGATTGAAAACCTCTGTCCAATTCTCTCTTGGAATGTTCGGGGCCCGAATTCACTAGCTAGAAGAGCCGCTGTTGCTGAAATTGATGTCTGCCATCGCCTTGGTATTCTATGTCTGCAAGAAACAAAAATCTCCACCTGGACTGCTGATTTGTCCAGAGAAGTTGGAGGTGCGAAACTCAGAGACTGCGTTGTGCTGCCTGCTCTAGACACTAGAGGGGGTGCTGCCATCTTCTGGGACCCTGATATTGTGGAGATCAACTCCCATGCAATTGGACAGTTTGCTATAACTGCTCAAGTTAGACTCAAAGCTTCAGGAAAATCCTTCTGGTTGACTACCGTCTACGGGCCAACAGATGATGAGAGGAAAGAAGATTTCCTGACTGAAATAAGAAGCTCGGCCCCCCAAGCTGGACAACCTTGGCTGATTAACGGAGATTTCAACACAATTTATGAAGCCAGAGACAAGAACAATGACGAATAAACTGCAGAATCATGTGCAGATTCAGAAGTGCCATCCACTCGGCTGAACTCAGAGAGATCAAATGCAAAAACAGAAGGTTTACATGGAGCAATGAACGAGAGAGACCAACCCTGGAGAGCATCGACAAGTTTTTCTGTAACATCAGTTGGGAAGCCCTTTTTTCTTCAGTTATCCTGATGGCCGCGTCTACAGCTTGCTCTGACCATTGCCCTCTCCTCCTGGTGGACGCCACCTCCGAAGGAAAAAAGCAAAGTTCCGGTTTGAATCTTTCTCGCCAAAATTCCCCCATTTTCACGAGACGGTCGACAAAGCTTGGAGCAGGCCAGTCAACCACTCCTGTGCTTTTGTCAGGCTGAAGTTGAAGCTTTCGGGAACAGCAAAATATCTGAAAATTTGGAGCAAGACACACTTCAGTGATGCAAGACTGCAGTTCCACATTGCTTCTGAAATCATTCTTCGCCTTGACGTCGCTCAAGAGACCCGTTTGCTGACCCCGCTTGAACTCGCACTGAGGAAGAAACTGAAAACTAGACTGCTTGGTCTTGCTGCTATCAAGCGCGTCCGAAAGAGACAGGCATCCAGAGTTACATGGCTGCGAGTGGGGGATGCAAACACAAAAAATTTCAATGCAAAGATAAACTCAAGATGTCGCAAAAACTTTGTTGCTGCACTGAAAACAAATGAAGGAGTGCTCACGGCACATGATGACAAGGAAGACTGCATTTTTGAACACTTCAACAACCTGCTCGAATCCAAGCAAGATTGCTCAAAATGATCAATTGGAATGAGCTCCAGCTGCCATCAATTCAGGATGGAGGAATGGACAACGCTTCTACCGAAGAGGAGATTTGGAATGCTATTAAATCCATGCCCCCGGAAAAAGCTCCGGGCCCTGACGTTTTCAACGGTGTTTTCTTCAGAGCTTGCTGGTCGACGATCAAACATGACATCCTTGCGGCCTTCCACCAGTTCCACCGCGTGGCAGGTGATTTCAAACCCCAAAATATGGCACTGGCTGCTCTCCTGCCAAAGAAGGATGGTGCTGAAACAATGGCTGACTATCGTCCTATAAGCTTAATCCACTCCATGGCTCAGCTCATTGCGAAGGTGCTGTAGCTCAGGTTGTCACCTCTTATGAACCAGCTAATCTCCCCAGCACAGTCAGCCTTCATGAAATCCAAATGCATCCACGACAGTTTTCTTTATTACCAAAATGCCGTGCGCTCCCTGCATCGTCGCAAAACACCTGCCCTGCTGATCAAGTTAGACATAGCCAAGGCCTTCGACAACGTCTCCTGGGAATACCTGCTGCAACTCCCAGCTAAGTTAGGATTTAGCACTAGATGGTGGGACTGGATTTCGATGTTACTAGTTAGTTCTTCTTCAGCCTTCGTTCTAAACGGCTGCCCTGGACACGCCATCAACCACCGTATAGGGCTACTCCAGGGAGACCCGCTCTCGCCGTTGTTGTTCATCCTTGCAATCGACGTTCTGCATCGACTTTTAGAAAGAGCACATGAACAGGGCTTGCTCACCCCCCTTCTAGGTAGGATTAGAACCCTAAGAACTTGCCTCTACGCCGACGACGCCATGATCTTCGCCAACCCCTCTCGTCAAGAAATCGACAACCTGCTCCTGCTGCTGGGCAACTTTGGTAAGGCCACGGGACTCCGCATCAACTTAGAGAAGTCGTTTGTAGCACCCATTAGCTGTGAAGACATCGACCATCAACATGTGCTATATGGATTTGGCGGCCCGGTCGTCGGCTTCCCCATGCGCTACTTAGGACTTCCCTATTGGAAATATGCCCTAGAGGCAATAATAAATAGGTTATTATTATATTTCCTTGTTCATGATAATCGTTTATTATCCATGCTAGAATTGTATTGATAGGAAACTCAAATACATGTGTGGATACATAGACAACACCATGTCCCTAGTAAGCCTCTAGTTGACTAGCTCGTTGATCAATAGATGGTTACGGTTTCCTGACCATGGACATTTGATGTCATTGATAACGGGATCACATCATTAGAAGAATGATGTGATGGACAAGACCCAATCCTAATCATAGCACAAGATCGTGTAGTTCGTATGCTAAAGCTTTTCTAAATGTCAAGTATCATTTCCTTAGACCATGAGATTGTGCAACTCCCGGATACCGTAGGAATACTTTGGGTGTGCCAAACGTCACAACGTAACTGGGTGGCTATAAAGGTACACTACAGGTATCTCCAAAAGTGTCTGTTGGGTTGGCACAAATCGAGACTGGGATTTGTCACTCCGTGTGACGGAGAGGTATCTCTGGGCCCACTCGGTAGGACATCATCATAATGTGCACAATGTGATCAAGGAGTTGATCACGGGATGATGTGTTACGGAACGAGTAAAGAGACTTGCCGGTAACAAGATTGAACAAGGTATCGGGATACCGACGATCGAATCTCGGGCAAGTACAATACCGCTAGACAAAGGGAATTGTATACGGGATTGATCGAATCCTCGACATCGTGGTTCATCCGATGAGATCATCGTGGAACATGTGGGAACCAACATGGGTATCCAGATCCCGCTGTTGGTTATTGACCGGAGAACGTCTCGGTCATGTCTGCATGGTTCCCGAACCCGTAGGGTCTACACACTTAAGGTTCGATCACACTAAGGTTATAAAGGAAGTTCGTATGTGGTTACCGAATGTTGTTCGGAGTCCCGGATGAGATATCGGACGTCACAAGGAGTTCCGGAATGGTCCGGAGGTAAAGATTTATATATAGGAAGTATGGTTTTGGCCACCGGAAGTGTTCTAGGCATCACTGGTAGTGTACCGGGACCACCGGAGGTGTCCGGGGGTCCACCAAGTGGGGCCACCGGCCCCGGAGGTCTGCATGGGCCAAGTGTGGAAGGGGACCAGCCCCAGGTGGGCTGGTGCGCCCCTCCACAAAGGCCCAAGGTGCCTCCTAGAGGGGAAGGGGGCAAACCCTAGGGCAGATGGGCCCTAAGGCCCACCCCTGGTGCGCCTCCCCCTCTCCTCCACCAGGCCGCCACCCAGATGGGATCTGGGGGCTGCCGCCACCCCTGGGGAGGGAACCCTAGGTGGGGGCGCAGCCCCTCCCCTCCCCCTATATAGACTTGAGGTTTGGGCTGCCCAATACACATGAGTTCTGACCTCTCGATGGCGCAGCCCTGCTTCTCTCCCTTCTCCTCTCCCGCGGTGCTTGGCGAAGCCCTGCAGGATTGCCACGCTCCTCCACCACCACCACGCCGTTGTGCTGCTGCTGGACGGAGTCTTCCTCAACCTCTCACTCTCTCCTTGCTGGATCAAGGCATGGGAGACGTCACCGGGCTGTACGTGTGTTGAACGCAGAGGTGCCGTCCGTTCGGCACTTGGTCATCGGTGATTTGGATCACGACGAGTACGACTCCCTCAACCCCATTCACATGAACGCTTCCGCTTAGCGATCTACAAGGGTATGTAGATGCACTCTCCTTCCCCTCGTTGCTGGTTTCTCCATAGATAGATCTTGGTAATACGTAGGAAAGTTTTGAATTTCTGCTACATTCCCCAACAGTGGCATCATGAGCTAGGTCTATTGCGTAGATTCTCTGCACGAGTAGAACACAAAGTAGTTGTGGGCGTTGATTTTGTTCAATATGCTTGCCATTACTAGTCCAATCTTGATTCGGCGGCATTGTGGAATGAAGCGGCCCGGACCGACCTTACACGTACACTTAAATGAGACAGGTTCCACCGACTGACATGCACTAGTTGGATAAGGTGGCTAGCGGGTGCCAGTCTCTTCCACTTTAGTCGGATCGGATTCGATGAAAAGGGTCCTTATGAAGGGTAAATAGCAATTGACATATCACGTTGTGGTTTTGCGTAGGTAAGAGACGTTCTTGCTAGAAACCCATAACAGCCACGTAAAACATGCAAACAACAATTAGAGGACGTCTAACTTGTTTTTGCAGGGTATGCCATGTGATGTGATATGGCCAAAAGAATGTGATGAATGATATGTGATGTATGAGATTGATCATGTCTTGTAATAGGAATCACAACTTGCATGTCGATGAATATGACAACCGGCAGGAGCCATAGGAGTTGTCTTAATTTATTTATGACCTGCGTGTCAAACGTAAACGTCATGTAATTACTTTACTTTATTGCTAACCGTTAGCTGTAGTAGTAGAAGTAATAGTTGGCGAGACAACTTCATGAAGACACGATGATGGAGATCATGATGATGGAGATCATGGTGTCATGCCGGTGACGATGATGATCATGGAGCCCCGAAGATGGAGATCAAAAGGAGCAAAGTGATGATGGCCATATCATGTCACTATTTGATTGCATGTGATGTTTATCATGTTTTTGCATCTTATTTGCTTAGAACGACGGTAGTAAATAAGATGATCCCTCATTAAAATTTCAAGAAAGTGTTCTCCCTAACTGTGCACCGTTGCGAAGGTTCGTCGTTTTGAAGCACCACGTGATGATCGGGTGTGATAGATTCTTTCGTTCGAATATAACGGGTGTTGACGAGCCTAGCATGTACAGACATGTCCTCGGAACACATGCGAAACACTTAGGTTAACTTGACGAGCCTAGCATGTACAGACATGGCCTCGGAACACGGAGGACCGAAAGGTCGAACATGAGTCGTATAGAAGATGTGATCAACATGAGATGTTCACCGATGATGACTAGTCCGTCTCACGTGATGATCGGACACGGCCTAGTTGATTCGGATCATGTAATCACTTAGATGACGAGAGGGATGTCTATCTGAGTGGGAGTTCATAAGATGAACTTAATTATCCTGAACATAGTCAAAAGATCTTTGCAAATTATGTCGTAAGCTCGCGCTTTAGTTCCACTGTTTTAGATATGTTCCTAGAGAAAATATAGTTGAAAGTTGATAGTAGCAATTATGCGGAAAATAGAAGGCTTATGTCCTTAATGCAATGCTCGGTGTGCTGGACCTCGAACGTGGTCTGTGGATGTTGCGAACATCTGACATACACGTTTTGATGACTACATGATAGTTCGGTAATGTTAAATGGTTTAGAATTGAGGCACCAAAGACATTTTTGAAATGTCGCGGAACATATGAGATGTTTCGAGGTCTGAAATTGGGATTTCAGGCTCGTGCCCACGTCAAGAGGTATAAGACCTCCGACGAATTTTCTTAGCCTGCAAACTAAGGGAGAAAAGCTCAATCGTTGAGCTTGTGCTCAGATTGTCTGAGTACAACAATCACTTGAATCGAATGGGAGTTGATCTTCCAGATAAGATAGTGATGTTTCTCCAAAGTCATTGCCACCAAGCTGCTAGAGCTTCGTAATGAACTATAACATATCAGGGATCGATATGATGGTCCTTGAAATATTCGCGATGTTTGACACCGCGAAAGTAGAAATCAAGAAGGAGCATCAATTGTTGATGGTTAGTGAAACCACTAGTTTCAAGAAGGGCAAGGGCAAGAAGGGATACTTCATGAAACGGCAAATCAGCTGCTGCTCTAGTGGAGAAACCCAAAGTTTGAACCCAAACCCGAGACTGATTGCTTCTGTAATAATGGGAACAGCCACTGGAGAAGAATTACCCTAGATACTTGGTAGATGAGAAGGCTGTCGATAGAAGTATATTAGATATACATTATGTGAATGTGTACTTTACTAGTACTCCTAGTACCATCAGGGTATTAGATACCGGTTCGGTTGCTGAGTGTTAGTAATTCGAAATAAAAGCTACGGAATAAACGGAGACTAGCTAAAGGTGAGCTGAGGAGATGTGTTGGAAGTGTTTCCAAGGTTGATATGATCAAGCATCGCACGCTCCCTCTACCATCGAGATTGATGTTAAACCTAAATAATTGTTATTTGGTGTTTGCGTTGAGCATAGACATGATTGGATTATGTGTATCGCAATATGGTTGTTCATTTAAGGAGAATAATGGTTACTCTATTTATTTGAGTAATACCTTCAATGGTCTTGCACCTAAAATGAATGGTTTATTGAATCTCGATCATAGTGATACACATGTTCATGCCAAAAGATATAAGATAGTAATGATAGTACCACCTACTTGTGGCACTGCCATGTAAGTCATAAAACGCATGAAGAAGCTCCATGTTGATGGATCTTTGGACTCACTCATTTTTGAAAAGGATTGAGACATGTGAACCATGTCTATTGGTATATACGCATGAAGAAACTCCATGCAGATGGACCGTTTGGACTCACTTGATTTTGAATCGCTTGAGACATGCAAATCATACCACATGGGCAAGATGATTAAAAGCTTCGGTTTCAGTAAAATGGAACAAGAAAGCAACTTGTTGGAAGTAACACATTTTGATGTGTGCAGTCCAATGAGTGCTGAGGCACGCAGTGGATATCGTTATGCTCTTACTTCACAGATGATTTGAGTAGATACTGAGCATATTTACTTGATGAAACACAACTCTGAATTATTGAATGGTTCAAGTAATTTCAGAATGAAGTTGAAGATCGTCTTGACAAGAGGATAAAATATCTATGATATGATCATAGAGATGAATATCTGAGTTGCAAGTTTGCTACACAATTGAGACATTGTGGAAATTGAATCACGACTAGTACCGCCTGGAACACCATAGTGTGATGGTGTGTCCGAACATCATAACTGCACCCTATTGGATATGATGCATACCATGATGTCTCTTATCAAATTACCACTATCGTTCATGGGTTAGGCATTAGAGACAACTGCACTCACTTTAGATAGGGCACCACGCGAAGGAAATATGCCCTAGAGGCAATAATAAAGTTATTATTTATTTCCTTACATATCATGATAAATGTTTATTATTCATGCTAGAATTGTATTAACGGGAAACATAATACATGTGTGGATACATAGACAAACAGAGTGTCACTAGTATGCCTCTACTTGACTAGCTTGTTAATCAAAGATGGTTAAGTTTCCTAACCATGGACAAAGGAGTTGTCATTTGATTAACAAGGTCACATCATTAGTTGAATGATCTGATTGACATGACCCATTCCATTAGCATAGCACCCGATCGTTTAGTATGTTGTTGTTGCTTTTATCCATGACTTATACATGTTCCTTTGACTATGAGATTATGCAACTCCCGTTTGCCGGAGGAACACTTTGGGTGCTACCAAACGTCACAACGTAACTGGGTGATTATAAAGGAGTACTACAGGTGTCTCCAAAGGTAGATGTTGGGTTGGCGTATTTCGAGATTAGGATTTGTCACTCCAATTGTGGGAGAGGTATCTCTGGGCCCTCTCGGTAATGCACATCACTTGAGCCTTGCAAGCATTGCAACTAATGAGTTAGTTGCAGGATGATGTATTACAGAACGAGTAAAGAGACTTGCCGGTAACGAGATTGAACTAGGTATTGGATACCGACGATCGAATCTCGGGCAAGTAACATACCGATGGACAAAGGGAACAACGTATGTTGTTATGCGGTCTGACCGATAAAGATCTTCGTAGAATATGTAGGAGCCAATATGGGCATCCAGGTCCCGCTATTGGTTATTGACCGGAGATGTGTCTCGGTCATGTCTACATTGTTCTCGAACCGTAGGGTCCGCACGCTTAAGGTTACGATGACAGTTATTATGAGTTTATGAGTTTTGATGTACCGAAGGAGTTTGGAGTCCCGGATGAGATCGGGGACATGACGAGGAGTCTCGAAATGGTCGAGACGTAAAGATCGATATATTGGACGACTATATTCGGACATCGGAAAGGTTCTGAGTGGTTCGGGTATTTTCGGAGGTACCGGGGAGTTACGGGAATACGGGGAAGAGTATTGGGCCTTATTGGGCCTTAGTGGGAAGGAGCCAGGAGGTGGCGCGCGCCCCTCCCAAGCCCAGTCCGAATTGGACAAGGGGTTTGGGGCGCGACCCCTCTCTCCCTTCCTTCCCCTCTTCCCCTCTTTCCCCCCTTGACCTAGTTGGACTAGGAAAGGTGGAATCCTACTCCCGGTGGGAGTAGGACTCTCCTGGCGCACCCAAACCTAGGGCCGGCCTCCTCCCTCCCTTGCTCCTTTATATACGGGGCAGGGGGCACCCCATGGACACACAAGTTGATCTTCGTGATCGTTCCTTAGGCGTGTGCGGTGCCCCTCTCCATCATATTCCACCTCGGTCATATTGTAGCGGTGCTTAGGCGAAACCCTGCGACAGTAGAAGATCAAGATCGTCACCACGCCGTCGTGCTGACGGAACTCCTCCCCGACGCTTTGCTGGATCGGAGCCCGGGGATCGTCATCGAGCTGAACGTGTGCCAAGAACTCGAAGGTGCCGGAGTAACGGTGCTTCGATCAGTCGGATCGTGAAGACGTACGACTACATCAACCGCGTTGTTATAACGCTTCCGCTTTCGGTCTACGAGGGTACGTAGACAACACTCTCCCCTCTCGTTGCTATGCATCACCATGATATTGCGTGTGCGTAGGAATTTTTTTGAAATTACTACGTTCCCCAACAGTGGCATCCGAGCCTAGGTTTTTATGGTTTGATGTTATTTGCACGAGTAGAACACAAGTGAGTTGTGGACGATACAAGTCATACTGCCTACCAGCATGTCATACTTTGGGTCAGCGGTATTATTGGATGAGACGACCCGGACCAACCTTACGCGTACGCTTATGCGAGACCGGTTCCCTCGACGTGCTTCGCACACAGATGGCTTGCGGGAGACTGTCTCACCAACTTTAGTTGAACCAAGTGTGGCTACGCCCGGTCCTTGAGAAGGTTAAAACGGAGTCTATTTGACAAACTATCGTTGTGATTATGATGCGTAGGTAAGATGAGTTCTTGCTTAAAGCCCGTAGCAGCCACGTAAAACTTGCAACAAACAAAGTAGAGGACGTCTAACTTGTTTTTGCAGGGCATGTTGTGATGTCATATGGTCAAGACATGATGCTATATTTTATTGTATGAGATGATCATGTTTTGTAACCGAGTTATCGGCAACCGGCAGGAGCCGTATGGTTGTCTCTTTATTATATGCAATGCAATCGCCCTGTAATGCTTTACTTCATCTCTAAGCGGTAGCGATAATCGTAGAAGCATAAGATTGGCGAGACGACAACGATGCTACGATGGAGATCAAGGTGTCGCGCCGGTGACGATGGTGATCATGATGGTGCTGCAGAGATGGAGATCACGAAGCACAAGATGATGATGACCATATCATATCACTTATATTGATTTGCATGTGATGTTTATCTTTATGCATCTTATCTTGCTTTGATTAACGGTAGCATTATAAGATGATCTCTCACTAATTATCAAGAAGTGTTCTCCCTGAGTATGCACCGTTGCGAAAGTTCTTCGTGCTGAGACACCACGTGATGATCGGGTGTGATAGGCTCTACGTTCAAATACAACGGGTGCAAAACAGTTGCACACGCGGAATACTCAGGTTATACTTGTCGAGCTATGCATATAAGATATGACCTCGGAACACGGAGACCGAAAGGTCGAGCGTGAATCATATAGTAGATATGATCAACATAATGATGTTCACCATTGAAACTACTCCATCTCACGTGATGATCAGACATGGTTTAGTTGATTTGGATCACGTGATCACTTAGAGGATTAGAGAGATGTCTATCTAAGTGGGAGTTCTTAAGTAATATGATTAATTGAACTTTAATTTATCATGAACTTAGTCCTAGTAGTATTAGCATATCTATGTTGTAGATCAATAGCTCGCGTTGTTGCTTCCCTATGTTTATTTTGATATGTTCCTAGAGAAAATTGTGTTGAAAGATGTTAGTAGCAATGATGCGGATTGGATCCGTGATCTGAGGTTTATCCTCATTGCTGCACAGAAGAATTATGTCCTTGATGCACCGCTAGGTGACGGACCTATTGCAGAAGCAGATGCAGACGTTATGAACGTTTTGCTAGCTCAATATGATGACTACTTAATAGTTTAGTGCACCATGCTTAAACGGCTTAGAATCGGGACTTCAAAGACGTTTTAAACGTCATGAACCATATGAGATGTTCCAGGAATTGAAGTTAATATTTCAAGAAAATACCCGAGTTGAGAGATATGAAGTCTCCAACAAGTTCTACAGCTAAAAGATGGAGGAGAATCGCTCAACTAGTGATCATGTGCTCAGATTGTCTGGGTACTACAATCGCTTAAATCAAGTGGGAGTTAATCTTCCAGATAAGATAGTGATTGACAGAATTCTCTAGTCACCATCACCAAGTTAGTAGAACTTCGTGATGAACTATAGTATGCAAGGGATGACGAAAACGACTCCCGAGTTTTTCATGATGATGAAATTGATGAAGGTAGAAATCAAGAAAGAGCATCAAGTGTTGATGGTTGACAAGATCACTAGTTTCAAGAAAAGGGCAAAGGAAAAAAGGGGAACTTCAAGAAGAACAGCAAGCAAGTTGCTGCTCAAGTGAAGAAGCCCAAGTCTGGACCTAAGCCTGAGACTAAGTGCTTCTACTGCAAAGGGACTGGTCACTGGAAGCGGAATTACCCCAAGTGATTGGCGGATAAGAAGGATGGCAAAGTGAACATAAGTATATTTTATACATGTTATTGATGTGGACTTTACTAGTGTTTATAGCAACCCCTCAGTATTTGATACTAGTTCAGTTGCTAAGATTAGTAACTCGAAACGGGAATTGCAGAATAAACAGAGACTAGTTGAGGGTGAAGTGACGATGTGTGTTGGAAGTGGTTCCAAGATTGATATGATCATCATCGTACACTCCCTATACTTTCGGGATTAGTGATGAACCTAAATAAGTGTTATTTGGTATTTGCGTTGAGCATAAATATGATTTGATCATGTTTATTGCAATACGATTATTCATTTAAGTTAGAGAACAATTGTTGTTCTGTTTACATGAATAGAACCTTTTATGGTCATACACACCCAATGAAAATAGTTCATTGGATCTCGATCGTAGTGATACACATATTCATAATATTGAAACCAAAAGATGCGAAGTTAATAATGATAGTGCAACCTATTTGTGGCACTGCCGTTTAAGTCATATTGGTGTAAAGCGCAAGAAGAAACTCCATGCTGATGGGATTTTAGAATCACTTGATTATGAATCACTTGATCCTTGCGAACCATGCCTCTTGGGCAAGATGACTAAAACGCCGTTCTCTGGAATAATGAAGCAAGCAACAGATTTGTTGGAAATCATACATACTGATATATGTGGTCCAATGAATATTAAGGCTTGCAGCAGGTATCATTATTTTCTGACCTTCACAGATGATTTGAGCAGATATGGGTATATCTACTTGATGAAACATAAGTCTGAAACATTTGAAAAGTTCAAAGAACTTCAGAGTGAAGTAGAGAATCATCGTAACAAGAAAATAAAAGTTTCTACGATCTGATCGCAGAGGTAAAATATTTGAGTTACGAGTTTGGCCTTCAGTTAAACAATGTGAAATAGTTTCACTACTCACGCCACCTGGAACACCACAGCATAATGGTGTGTCCGAACGTCATAACCGTACTTTATTAGATATAGTGCGATCTATGATGTCTCTTACCGATCTACCACTATCGTTTTGGGGTTTATGCATTAGAGACAGCTGCATTCACATTAAAAGGGCACCATCTAAATCCGTTGAGACGACACCGTATGAACTATGGTTTGGCAAGAAACCAAGGTTGTCTTGTCTTAAAGTTTGGGGTTGTGATGCTTATATGAAAAAGTTTCATCCTAATAAGCTCAAACCCAAATCGGAGAAATATGTCTTCATAGGATACCCAAAGAAGACAGTTGGGTACACCTTCTATCACAGATCCAAAGGCAAGATATTCGTTGTTGAGAATGGATCCTTTCCAGAGAAGGAGTTTCTCTCGAAAGAAGTGAGCGGGAGGAAAGTAGAACTTGATAAGGTAATTGTACCTTCTCCCTTATTGGAAAGTAGTTCATCACAGAAATCTGTTCTTGTGACTGCTACACCTATTAGTGAGGAAGCTAATGATGATGATCATGTAACTTCAGATCAAGTAACTACCGAATCTCGTAGGTAAACCAGAGTGAGATCCGC
The DNA here is from genome assembly GCA_032464435.1 of Aegilops umbellulata. Taxonomy (NCBI): domain Eukaryota; kingdom Viridiplantae; phylum Streptophyta; class Magnoliopsida; order Poales; family Poaceae; genus Aegilops; species Aegilops umbellulata. The sequence continues at coordinate 639,506,219 of CP136060.1, read as the reverse complement.
ACCAGAGTGGTACGGTAATACTGTTCTGAAAGTCATGTTACTAGACCATGACGAACTTGCGAACTATGAGGAAGCCATGATGAGCCCAGATTCCGCGAAATGGCTTGAGGCCATGAAATCTGAGATATGATCCATGTATGAGAACAAAGTATGGACTTCGATGTATTTGCCCGATGATCGGCAAGCCATAGAAAATAAATGGATCTTCAAGAGGAAGACGGACGCTGATAGTAGTGTTACTATCTACAAAGCTAGAATTGTCGCAAAAGGTTTTCGACAAGTTCAAGGTGTTGACTACGATGAGAGTTTCTCACTCGTATCTATGCTTAAGTCTGTCCGAATCATGTTAGCAATTGCCGCATTTTATGAAATCTGGCAAACAGATAAAACAAAACTGCATTCCTTAATGGATTTATTAAAGAAGAGTTGTATATGATGCAACCAGAAGGTTTTGTCAATCCTAAAGGTGCTAACGAAAATGTGCAAGCTCCAGCGATCCATCTATGGACTGGTGCAAGCATCTCGGAGTTGGAATATACGCTTTGATGAGTTGATCAAAGCATATAGTTTTATACAGACTTGCGGTGAAGCCTGTATTTACAAGAAAGTGAGTGGGAGCACTACATCATTTCTGATAAGTATATGTAAATGACATATTGTTGATCGGAAATAATGTAGAATTATTCTGCAAAGCATAAAGGAGTGTTTGAAAGGAGTTTTTAAAAGAAAGGACCTCGGTAAAGCTGCTTACATATTGAGCATCAAGATCTATAGAGATAGATCAAGACGCTTGATAAGTTTTCAATGAGTACATACCTTGACAAGATTTTGAAGTAGTTCAAAATGGAACAGTCATAGAAAGAGTTCTTTCCTGTGTTACAAGGTATGAAGTTGAGTAAACACTCAAAACTCGACCACGGCAGAAGATAGAAAGAGAATGAAAGTCATTCCCTATGCCTTAGCCATAGGTTCTATAAAGTATGCCATGCTGTATACCAGATCTATTATATACCCTACACTGAGTTTGGCAAGGGAGTACAATAGTGATCTAGGAGTAGATCACTGGACAGCGGTCAAAATTATCCTTAGTGGAATAAGGATATGTTTCTCGATTATGGAAGTGACAAAAGGTTCGTCATAAAGGGTTACGTCGATGCAAGTTTTGACACCGATCTGGATAACTCTAAGTCTCGATCTAGATACATATTGAAAGTGGGAGCAATTAGCTAGAGTAGCTCCGTGCAGAGCATTGTAGACATAGAAAATTGCAAAATACATAACGGATCTGAATGTGGCAGACCCGTTGACTAAACTTCTCTCACAAGCAAAACATGATCACACCGTAGTACTCTTTGGGTGTTAATCACATAGCGATGTGAACTAGATTACTGAATCTAGCAAACCTTTTGGGTGTTGGTCACATGGCGATGTGAACTATGGGTGTTAATCACATGATGATGTGAACTATCGAGTTAATCACATGGTGATGTGAGTTAATCACATGGTGATGTGACCTAGATTATTGACTCTAGTGCAAGTGGGAGACTGAAGGAAATATGCCCTAGAGGCAATAATAAAGTTATTATTTATTTCCTTACATATCATGATAAATGTTTATTATTCATGCTAGAATTGTATTAACTGGAAACATAATACATGTGTGGATACATAGACAAACAGAGTGTCACTAGTATGCCTCTACTTGACTAGCTTGTTAATCAAAGATGGTTAAGTTTCCTAACCATGGACAAAGGAGTTGTCATTTGATTAACAAGGTCACATCATTAGTTGAATGATCTGATTGACATGACCCATTCCATTAGCATAGCACCCGATCGTTTAGTATGTTGCTGTTGCTTTTATCCATGACTTATACATGTTCCTTTGACTATGAGATTATGCAACTCCCGTTTGCCGGAGGAACACTTTGGGTGCTACCAAACGTCACAACGTAACTGGGTGATTATAAAGGAGTACTACAGGTGTCTCCAAAGGTAGATGTTGGGTTGGCGTATTTCGAGATTAGGATTTGTCACTCCAATTGTGGGAGAGGTATCTCTGGGCCCTCTCGGTAATGCACATCACTTAAGCCTTGCAAGCATTGCAACTAATGAGTTAGTTGCAGGATGATGTATTACGGAACGAGTAAAGAGACTTGCCGGTAACGAGATTGAACTAGGTATTGGATACCGACGATCGAATCTCGGGCAAAGTAACATACCGATGGACAAAGGGAACAATGTATGTTGTTATGCGGTCTGACCGATAAAGATCTTCGTAGAATATGTAGGAGCCAATATGGGCATCCAGGTCCCGCTATTGGTTATTGACCGGAGATGTGTCTCGGTCATGTCTACATTGTTCTCGAACCGTAGGGTCCGCACGCTTAAGGTTACGATGACAGTTATTATGAGTTTATGAGTTTTGATGTACCGAAGGACTTCGGAGTCCCGGATGAGATCGGGGACATGATGAGGAGTCTCGAAATGGTCGAGACGTAAAGATCGATATATTGGACGACTATATTCGGACATCGGAAAGGTTCTGAGTGGTTCGGGTATTTTCGGAGGTACCGGGGAGTTACGGGAATACGGGGAAGAGTATTGGGCCTTATTGGGCCTTAGTGGGAAGGAGCCAGGAGGTGGCGCGCGCCCCTCCCAAGCCCAGTCCGAATTGGACAAGGGGTTTGGGGCGCGGCCCCTCTCTCCCTTCCTTCCCCTCTTCCCCTCTTTCCCCCCTTGACCTAGTTGGACTAGGAAAGGTGGAATCCTACTCCCGGTGGGAGTAGGACTCTCCTGGCGCGCCCAAACCTAGGGCCGGCCTCCTCCCTCCCTTGCTCCTTTATATACGGGGGCAGGGGCACCCCATGGACACACAAGTTGATCTTCGTGATCGTTCCTTAGCCGTGTGCGGTGCCCCCCTCCACCATATTCCACCTCGGTCATATTGTAGCGGTGCTTAGGCGAAGGCCTGCGATAGTAGAACATCAAGATCGTCACCACGCCGTCGTGCTGACGGAACTCCTCCCCGACGCTTTGCTGGATCGGAGCCCGGGGATCGTCATCGAGCTGAACGTGTGCCAAGAACTCGGAGGTGCCGGAGTAACGGTGCTTGGATCGGTCGGATCGTGAAGACGTACGAGTACATCAACCGCGTTGTTATAACGCTTCCGCTTTCGGTCTACGAGGGTACGTAGACAACACTCTCCCCTCTCGTTGCTATGCATCACCATGATATTGCGTGTGCGTAGGAAATTTTTTGAAATTACTACGTTCCCCAACACCACGTAATTCCGATGAGATGACACCGTATGAAATATGGTTTAGAGAAACCTAAGCTGTCATTTCTTAAAAGTTTGGGGCTGCGACGCTTATGTGAAAAAGTTTCAGGCTGATAAGCTCGAACCCAAAGCGGATAAATGCATCTTCATAGGACACCCAAAACAGTTGGGTATACCTCATGTCTTAGATCCGAAAGCGATAGGGATTATTTCTCAAATCGGGTCCTTTCTCGAGGAAAAGTTTCTCTCGAAAGAATTGAGTGGGAGAATGGTGGAGACTTGATGAGGTTATTGAACCGTCACTTCAACTAGTGTGTAGCAGGGCACAGGAGTTGTTCCTATGGCACCTACACCAATTGAAGTGGAAGCTTATGATAGTGATCATGAGACTTCGGATCAAGTCACTCCCAAACCTCGTAGGACGGCAAGGATGCGTACTACTTCAGAGTGGTACGTAATCCTGTCTTGGAAGTCATGTTGCTAGACAACAATGAACCTACGAGCTATGGAGAAGCGATGGTGGGCCCGGATTCCGATGAATGGCTCGAGGCCATAAAATCCGAGAGAGGATCCATGTATGAAAAGAAAGTGTAGACTTTGGCAGAATGGCTCGATGGTCGTGAGGCTGTTGAGTACAGATGGATTTTAAAAGGAAGACGGACAATGATGGTAAATGTCACCATTAAGAAAGCTCGACTTGTCGTTAAGATGTTTCCCGACAAGTTCAAGGAGTTGACTACGATGAGACCTTCTCACTCGTAGCGATGCTAAGAGTCTGTTGGAATTAGCAGGTACTGCATTATTTATGAAATCTTGCAGATAGGATGTCAAAATATTGTTTCCTTGTTCTTGAGGAAAGGTTGTATGTGATACAACCAGAAGATTTTGTCGATCCTGAAAGATGCTAACAAGTATGCAAAGCCCCAGCAATCCTTCTAAGGACTGGAGTAAGCATCTCGGAGTTGGAATGTACACTTTGATGAGATGATCAAAGATTTTGGGTTTATACAAAGTTTATGAGAAACTTGTATTTCCAAAGAAGTGAGTGGGAGCACTATAGAATTTCTGATGAGTATATGTTGTTGACATACTGTTGATCAGAAATGATGTAGAATTTCCGGAAAGCATATAGGGTTATTTGAAAAGTGTTTTTCAATGGAAAACCTAGATTAAGCTACTTGAACATTGAGCATCAAGATCTATAAGGATAGATCAAAACGCTTAATGGTACTTTTCAAATGAGCACATACCTTAACATGATCTTGAAGGTGTTCAAGATGGATCAGTCAAAGAAGGAGTTCTTGCCTGAGTTGTAAGGTATGAAGTTAAGACTTAAAGCTCGACCACGGCAGAAGAAAGAGGAAGGATGAAGGTCGTCCCCTATGCTTTTGTCATAGGATCTATACAGTATGCCATGCTAAGTACCACACCTGATGTGTGCCTTGCTACATGTCTGGCAAGAGGGTACAAAGGTGATCTAGGAGTAGGTCACCAGATAGCGGTCAAAATTGTCCTTAGAGGAATAAGGATATGTTTCTCGGTTATGGAGGTGATAAAGTGTTCGACGTAAAGAGTTACATCGATGCAAGCTTAACACCTATCCGGATAGCTCTGAGTAGAGTAAACCGGATTCGTATAGTAGAACAGTTATTTGAAACATAGCATAATAGCGACATCTACAAGATGACATAGAGATTTGCAAAGTACATACGGATCTGAATGTTGCAGACCCGTTGACTAAAACCTCTCTCACAGACATAACATGATCAAACCAAGAACTCATTGAGTGTTAATCATATAGTTATGTGAACTAGATTATTGACTCTAGTAAACTCTTTGGATGTTGGTCACATGGCGATGGGACCTGTGAGTGTTAATCACATGGCGATGTGAACTAGATTATTGACTCTAGTGCAAGTGCGAGACTGTTGGAAATATGCCCTAGAGGCAATAATAAATAGGTTATTATTATATTTCCTTGCTCATGATAATCGTTTATTATCCATGCTAGAATTGTATTGATAGGAAACTCAGATACGTGTGTGGATACATAGACAACACCATGTCCCTAGTAAGCATCTAGTTGACTAGCTCGTTGATCAATAGATGGTTACGGTTTCCTGACCATGGACATTGGATGTCATTGATAACGGGATCACATCATTAGAAGAATGATGTGATGGACAAGACCCGATCCTAAGCATAGCACAAGATCGTGTAGTTCGTATGCTAAAGCTTTTCTAAATGTCAAGTATCATTTCCTTAGACCATGAGATTGTGCAACTCCCGGATACCGTAGGAATACTTTGGATGTGCCAAACGTCACAACGTAACTGGGTGGCTATAAAGGTACACTACAGGTATCTCCGAAAGTGTTTGTTGGGTTGGCACGAATCGAGACTGGGATTTGTCACTCCATGTGATGGAGAGGTATCTCTGGGCCCACTCGGTAGGACATCATCATAATGTGCACAATGTGATCAAGGAGTTGATTACGGGATGATGTGTTACGGAACGAGTAAAGAGACTTGCCGGTAACAAGATTGAACAAGGTATCGGGATACCGACGATCGAATCTCGGGCAAGTACAATACCGCTAGACAAAGGGAATTGTATACGGGATTGATCGAATCCTCGACATCGTGGTTCATCCGATGAGATCATCGTGGAACATGTGGGAACCAACATGGGTATCTAGATCCCGCTGTTGGTTATTGACCGGAGAACGTCTCGGTCATGTCTGCATGGTTCCCGAACCCGTAGGGTCTACACACTTAAGGTTCGATGACGCTAGGGTTATAAAGGAAGTTCGTATGTGGTTACCAATGTTGTTCGGAGTCCCGGATGAGATCCCGGACGTCACGAGGAGTTCCGGAATGGTCCGGAGGTAAAGATTTATATATAGGAAGTATGGTTTTGGCCACCGAAAGTGTTCTGGGCATCACCGGTAGTGTATCGGGACCACCGGAGGTGTCCGGGGGTCCACCAAGTGGGGCCACCGGCCCCGGAGGGCTGCATGGGCCAACTGTGGAAGGGGACCAGCCCCAGGTGGGCTGGTGCGCCCCTCCACCAAGGCCCAAGGCGCCTCCTAGAGGGGAAGGGGGCAAACCCTAGGGCAGATGGGCCCCAAGGCCCACCCCTGGTGCGCCTCCCCCTCTCCTCCACCTGGCCGCCACCCAGATGGGATCTGGGGGCTGCCGCCACCCCTGGGGAGGGAACCCTAGGTGGGGGCGCAGCCCCTCCCCTCCCCCTATATATACTTGAGGTTTGGGCTGCCCAATACACATGAGTTCTGACCTCTCGATGGCGCAGCCCTGCTTCTCTCCCTTCTCCTCTCCCGCGGTGCTTGGCGAAGCCCTGCAGGATTGCCATGCTCCTCCACCACCACCACGCCGTTGTGCTGCTGCTGGACGGAGTCTTCCTCAACCTCTCCCTCTCTCCTTGCTGGATCAAGGCATGGGAGACGTCACCGGGCTGTACGTGTGTTGAACGCGGAGGTGTCGTCCGTTCGGCACTTGGTCATCGGTGATTTGGATCACGACGAGTACGACTCCATCAACCCCGTTCACTTGAACGCTTCCGCTTAGCGATCTACAAGGGTATATAGATGCACTCTCCTTCCCCTCGTTGTTGGTTTCTCCATAGATAGATCTTGGTAATACGTAGGAAAATTTTGAATTTCTGCTACGTTCCCCAACATTTCCATCACCACGTCCAGCGTTCGGCTAGTCCATCTGGAATTCATCCTCGACCACATTAGAGCCAGACTAGCAGCATGGAAAGGATGCCTCATGTCAATTGCAGGCCGTAGGGTTCTAGTCCGCTCCGTCCTAACGACACTGCCTACCTTCGCTCTGACGGTGCTGAGGGCTCCAAAAAAGTTGCTCAAAGACATAGACAAGTGTAGACGGCGCTTCCTTTGGGCTCAAGACGATGAACTCTCCGGCGGCAAATGCAAGATCAACTGGCCCATAGTGTGCTCCCCGACGGACTATGGGGGTCTTGGCGTTCTTGATATGCAGCAGTTCGCGCGAGCGCTCAGACTACGGTGGCTTTGGTTCACCTGGCGCAGCCCTGACCGGCTCTGGGCGGGCTCGGAACTGCCATGCGACGACTCCGACAGGAGGCTTTTCGCTGCAGCAACAAAAGTGACTATTGGCAATGGGGAAACTGCTTCTTTCTGGCACTGTACCTGGCTAGGATCATCGACCTTGCGTGCTTCCTTCCCAGCTCTGTTTGCACACGCGAGGAGAAAGAACAGAACAGTCAAAGAAGCCCTCTCGGCTGACACTTGGATCCGAGACCTCGCCCATGGACAGACGGATGACCTGCTGCAGGATTTCCTTCGGTTGGGCAAGCGCATCTGTCTTGCCGCGGTGCAGCTGCAGTCGGGGACCCTAGACGAGATCACCTGGAAATTCATAGCTTCAGGGAACTACACTACAGCATCAGCCTACAACATGCAACTCCTGGGCAGGATCAAATCCCCTATGCACAAGCTAATTTGGAATGCCTGGGCACCTGCAAAAATCAAAATATTCTGCTGGTTATTAAGCAAGCAACGAATCTGGTGCAATGACACGCTACAAAGAAGAGGATGGCCAAACTGTTATTTCTGTCAACTATGTCTCAGAAACCTAGAAACGACGACGCACCTCTTCTGGCAATGCAACCTGGCCAGGGATGTTTGGCAGAAGCTGGCGACATGGAAAGGTTGTGACGCCGTCGACCCGGTCAGATGGCAACCGATGACAAACTCCACGCTCATCGCAACCAAGATAATCAATGACACCAGCCCGGCTTTCAGAAAAGCTGTCAACTCCCTCATCCTCCTGACTCTGTTGGAAATACGAAGAGAAAGAAATGATTGCACTTTCAGGGGCAAGGTGGCATCCGCCTCTCAGATAGTTTCATCCATCAGAAGAGCCATCGAGCTGTGGCGCGCTGAGGGCGCGACGATCCTAGAGCCCCCGTCCGGGGATACGTTGGGAGATATGTAACATGTCCAAAGTTTTTCCCCTTTCTCTCCGTTTTCTTTTCTCTTTAATCCTTGGCCTACGGGTCACCCACCCCCTATTTGTTTCCCAATTGCTCTCTGCTAAATCAATGCAAAGCCAGGAATCCCTGGATCTTTCAAAAAAGACATGTGCATTTGTCATCACTGTATAATATTATTAACATGATATTCATGGCTGGGTTGCACTCTACAGAGGAAAAAACTATCCGATCGTGTTAACTGGACAGAAGATTCTCTCTACTTATTTACTGTCCTATACCAACGACTATGTAAGCAACTGAAAAATTTAACGACAAGGTTGATCATGATGGGAGTTAATTTCACTCCTTTACCACCAACTATGTATAACATGTGGACATGCCATTCATGAGTTGATCTCGGCATTTTTGTACGTTTGTCATAGTATAAAGCAACTTGGGGCGATGGAAATTGCTTAGGTTTTTTTTTTGAGAATATGGAAATTGCTTAGGTATGCATTTATGTTCTTCAGTAACAAGTCAACTAGGTGAGTAGGGTCGATTCAATCGGTAGGCCAGGTGGTGTATGGCCCAAGGCCCATGAGTGCACAACACTACAACCCATCGTATTTGGCCTATTATCTTTGGCAAGATTGGATTGGCCTTTTTATCGTTCATTGATTGCCATTCATCAGATCGACTGAAGCCAAAAGTATCCTAGTTATGCAGCTTGGGCAGGCCTCGAAGCTGACATACTACGGCTTCGCCTGCGGGAACTAGTGGCGCTCGCCGCACCACCGTGTGCCGCTCCGGGCACGGCGTCCACCTACCGGCCTCCGCTTCCTGCCGTCGTGTGCCTCCCGGGCACGGCGTCCACCTCCACCATAGCTGCTAGGAGGTGTGGGCTCTTTCTGTCTCCGCCGTGCACCACCCGGGCGCGGCCTCCACCCCTCCGAGCCCCGCCGTGTTGCTCGAGGTCTAGTCCACGATCAACGGCCTTCGTCCTTGCCCTCCTCAACTTCCAGGTCAGCTCTTCGATGTGCTTGTTCTGAACCACAGCCTTCCTTGATGCATGCTTGCCGCCCAGGCACTGTTCTCCTTTTGTGTCTAGTTAGGGTTTGGTTTCCCGATCTTCGTCTCCGGCTTGTTTCATGGATGGATCTAAGTTTGAGGATGCCATGCTATCCAAGTATGGTTGCGGCACTGTTTCCGTCGTCGCTGACCGTTGCCAGCCGGCCGAACTCCTCGTCGTCGTTCTCAACGACGGCGTAGTTTTCTCCCCTGCTACGTTTTCCTCCCTCCTAGTTTCCTGGTTTGGTGGCTGTGCCAGTGGCTTCCGAGTCCAACCGTGTTAGAGGGGCTCTTTTCGTTTCCAGGTGGCTCATGAGTACATTACGAAGGAAATCATGCTCCGTGATCCAAGGCGGTCAGGCTTTCTCGCTGTTGCCATGTCCTTTCCCACTTTGGACTCTCCTGTCTGTCATGAGCCGCTTCCCGCATGGGTGCATGCACGTCGACGTACGTGGGAGGCTAACTCCATTTTGCTTTCTCTCCTTGGACCCCGCCCCCCTCGCTCTGCGCCCGCGTCTTTGCTAGCCAGCCTCGGACTGTCACGGCCCAGCGTGCCCCGATTTCCGGGGATTTGGAGATATGCTTGCAGGAAGGGCGCGCTGCTGCATGCAGGAGAGAGGCTGCATGCAATAAATTAGCTTTGTGTTTATCCCCCCCCCCCCGGCCCCCGGCTTTGCGCTGTCGCTGCCTCTCGCTGCCCAACCGCTTGCCGGTCCGCGCGCGGATTCCTCTGGTATGGTTGGCAATGCTTCAGCTGCCCGCCTTATGCCTGCGCCAGCGCCAGATCCTACCCCTACACTCTACCGCGATGCGCTTCTCTCCCTCCCAGCTGCTACTGCTGATAATCTTTCGGGCGCCTCGCCGTATCCGCGCCTATGGTTTGGAAAGCCTAAAAACCTGCTTAGTCGCTATTACCGATGCCACTCCTATAGACACTGGCAACGGGATTGCAGGGATCCGGTAGCCTGTTGGCTTTGCCGTTCAGTGGTTCACACTCGTGCCCGTTGCAGATACAGATCTCTTTGCCCTTCACCCCGTAGTGCCCGCTCTCCTATAAGTTCAGCTTCCCCGGTCCTGTCCTCTCCTACACAGGCCTCACCTGATCTCTCCACTCCCACGCTCTCTCCGTGCACAACCCTCCTGCCTCCCCTCGCCATGGAGCCAGTGGTACATGGCCGCCCTTCTTCGTTGGATGTCCACTACCCCCTCGTGCCTGACCAAAACTCCCTCGTCTGCCTCATTACCATCTCTGCGCCAAAGGCCTCCTTCCTTCCCTTGCTTCGTAGAGTACTCCGTCACCGGCTTGGCATCACTGCGGCACGTTTCGCCGGCTCGGCCGCGGGCACGGCTTTCGTTGTGTTCCAACGCGAGTCCGAGCAGGTCGTTGCTCTGTGCGCTAGTCCGATGGAGGTGGGCGACCACACCATCTGGATTCTCCCGCACAACGCCGGCGACAATGATTTTCGCTTTGCCTACCGCCACGTCGTCAGCCTTTCGCTCGAGAAGATGCCCTTGGAGTTGTGGAACCGGAGGGGGGTGGCGGCCTGCGTCGCCGGGTTCGCCAGCCTCTTCCGTCTAGAGCATGCTTGCCTCCACGGCAGCGAGTTCTCCAGCATCTTCGTCCTCGTCAAAGTTGAGGCCCTGCACCACATCCCCCACCACATCACCTTCCACCGCGTCGACGGCAACGACATCTACGCGGATGTCATCATCAATGAAATATGGGACATCGCCCGCTCCCTCGGCGCTCCAACAGTCACGCCGCGCCTGCCCGGTCAGCTGGACGAGGGCGGTGCTGATCTCCGTCCCCCTGGTCCGCTCTCCCCTCGCCGTTGGCGTGCCCACCCTGGGTCCTTGGCGGGCCGCGGGCATGCGGGTGCTGGCGAGGGATTGGCGGACTGCGCCTTCCGCGCCTTCCTGTACCCGGAGAGGGCCGCTCCGGCCAACTTCCTAGCCATGCTCAAGCTGGCAGCCAATCCCAAGCTAATCAAAGGCTCGGCCTTCTCCCTACCATCTGAAGCTCAAATTTTGCATGAGGACGAGCTCCGACTATGCCTTCACGCCTCGCTGTGGGCGGCGGAGGTGCGTACACCGCGGGTATCGGTCGCTTTTGACATCGATGCCCAGTGCTTCTCCTTCACGCTTCAGCTCAACAACAGTCGGTCTGCTTCTGGCTCCATTCCAGTCCGCTTGTTGTCAATGGATGATGGCTTCTTCCCCTGCTTTGACTACACCAAGGGGGTTCTTGCGCGAGAAAGCTCTCGTTCCCTCTTTTTTAATTTCCTGCCCAAGCTGCTGTCTGGTGGGCCATGCTCCCGCACGCTTCCGCTGCTTCCATCTGTAGAATGTAGACACCCACCTAAACCTAATGTGCCTGTTGGGCTGCTCCCAGCTGTTGGGCCTGCGTTTGTCTTCTCCGGTGACGTACCTCAGGAGGGAGTCCAGTTCCCAGCCCAGCAGCACTACCGGGCCCATCAGATCCTTGTGGCCCGGCCTATCTGCTCCAGGCCTTTTAATCGCATTCCACGGCCCGAGCTCGGGGTTCTTCCTTGTGGTCAGCAATCTCCAGTTGTCTCCACTGATTTGCAGCACGGGGCTTGTGCTGCGCTCCCTCCACAAGTCGCCACCGTGTTCTGCAATTGCCGCGAGCCACCCCGCGAACCTGCCGCTGGCGAGCTTCTGCCCAGGGCTGCGCTCCCACTCTTCCCTGTTCCTTCTCTGGGTGCGGGACCAGTGGCCGCGGCCGCCACCATCGATCTGGACCTGAACCAGGCGGCTGAGATCCAGGCTCTGGTTTCCGGTGATCTGGGGGGCCCTGGGGAAGGCAGCGAGCCTGGCTTCGATCAGCAAGTGGAGGAGGAGGTGCTCCCGCCAGTTCTCACTGCGTCGCCCTGGCGCAGCCCGCGCATCAGCCACGCCTATGACGACGTGCTCCTGGGCTCTGTTGAGCGCGCGGCCAAGAGGAAGGCGGCGGCGGCTGGGTCTGATTCCAGTTCCGGGCCTGTCCGTCGCCCCGGCTCCTCCTCCCGCCGCCGCAAGAAGTCCAAGACTGCGGCTGTGGCCAGCCAGCTGGAGTTGCCTCTGCTGAACACGCCGTCTCCTATGACCTGCGGCAAGCTGAAGAAGATTGCCCAGTGCTGCGACCTCAACTCATCTGCCATCCTGGAACAAGCCAAGATCGATGCCGTATCTGTTTCGTCAGGCGACACCTCAGCCTCCGATGGTGTTGTTCCTACTTCCCTCGATTGTGTCTTCAGTTCCTTCGATGCTTAGACTAGGTGCTTTCAGTCTGTACTCTCAGGCAGCGCTGCCTGCAGTTGTTGGTCCTAGTTGTCTGCCTCGCGAGTCGATCTGTAGCCCTCTCTCGCCTCTGTTTTATTTTAAGTCTTTAGCTGATCTAGCTATGGTTTCCTGCATGTATCGTAGCTTATTATGGTCGTTTAGTCCTGAGTATGTATGCTGCTCTTATCAGTTATCAATCCTATCTCGTTGTTCTGTTTACCTCTCCATGATCATTCTGCATATGCTTTTTCGTTTCCCTGTTCTGGGCTGTGTGTTCATTTCTGCACTATGAAGATTCTGAACTGGAATGTCCGCGGCCTCGGCAAGGATGATAAGTGCTCGCTGGTCCGTGATACTATAACCTCTTGCTGCCCTAGTGTTGTGTGTCTGCAGGAAACGAAGCTGTCGTCCATTCCCCCTTTCAAATTGCAAGCTTTCTTGCCCACAAATCTCAGTGAACACGCTGTCACTCTGTCTGATGGTGCGACCGAGGGCATTTTGGTTGCGCGGGATCCTGCTGTGTTTCTTGGCCAAGTGGTGGCACTGCACAAGTTTCATGTCACTCTGAAGATGGCCTCTACTTCAACAAACAACACGTTCTTCCTCACAGCTGTCTATGCACCTTGTTTGCATCATGAGAGGCCAAGCATCTTCGAGGCTGTCAGTAGTGTCGCCAGCCCCCTGACATACCCTGGGTGGTATTGGGAGACTTTAATATGTACAGATATGCGCATGAGAAATCTCGGGGGCCGATCAGCTGGAGTCTGATGGACACTTTTAACTCCTGGATTCGGGACCAGGCTCTGGATGATGTTCAGATTGACAATCGGTTGTTTACTTGGTCTAATAAGAGAGAACAACCTACTCTTGTCCGTTTGGATCGGGTGCTTGTCAAGGCAACTTGGAATCTCAGCTTTTTACAATCAACTGTCACATGCATACCCACAACAACGTTAGATCACACACCTTTGCTCCTGTCCTTCTGCACCAGCACGCCAAGATGTAAGCTGTTTCGTATGGAAAATCACTAGTTGGTGTGGGAGGAGACTCGCAACATCATTTCCCAGGCTTGGTCTCATGGCACTCGTGAGATCCACTCTGCCGCCTCTTTGATCAGTTTCAAAATGAGGCGCGTACGAGCCGCACTGCGACAGTGGTGCAGATCCAAACCCATTTTGCGGCTCCTCGTGGACAACAATAAGCATGTCGTGGCTTATTTAAATGCGGTTGAAGAATTAAGATCTCTTTCTCAAATCGAAGTACAGCTCAGGGTTTTTGCCTCTGCCGAGGCCGAGCAACTAATTCTCTAGCAAACTGCAGCTTGGCGTAGAAGGGCCAAACTGCGTTGGTGTGTGTCTGGGGATGAGAACACCCAATTCTTCCACGCGGCGGCCAACTGCCAAGCTTGTCGTAACAAGATATAGTGCTTGTCCAGGATGGGGTGGAGTTCTTTGACAATACTCCAAAGTTGCGTTTGGCCACAGATTATTTCAAAGCTATCTTGGGACAGCCTGCAAACTCCTTGGATACTATTGATGTTGGCTCTCTGTATACTCCGTTGGACCTGTCAGAGCTTACTGCTGAGTTCTCTTGGGCTGAGATCGTGCAAGCCATAAACTGTTCGCCTAATAACCGAAGCCCGGGCCCTGATGGTTTTACTAACGAGTTCTATAAGGCTTTCAAGTTGTTGATAAAGGATGATTTGCTAAGGTTCTTTAATGCTTTCCATAAAAATGATGTGGACCTCTCGGGCATCAACTCTGCTTACATCACTCTGCTGCCAAAAAAGGATACACCTCTGGAAATTCGTGATTATAGGCTGATTTCCCTAGTGCACAACTTGCCTAAGTTGGCCTCGAAAGTGTTGGCTTGTCGGCTCAAAGTTTGGATTGCCCAGTTGGTTCACGTGCTCCAGTCTGGCTTCCTGAAGGGTCGATCAATTGTGGAGAACTTTGCCTTAGCTGCTGAAATGATCCAGTACGCTCATAAACGGAAGATGCCTGTCATTGCTTTAAAGCTAGATTTTCACAAGGCCTTCGACAGTGTCAGTTGGTGCTGCCTTCGCAAGATCCTGGAGTCCAGGGGTTTCCCTCAAACATGGACTAACTGGATATGTGCCCTTCTATCTTCTGGAAGCTCTAGGGTTCTACTCAATGGGGAGATGGGTCCTCCCATCACGGCAAAGAAAGGTTTTTGGCAGGGGGACTCTCTCTCCCCGTACCTTTTCATCCTTGTGGCTGATGTGCTGTAGAGGATGTGTTGTCAGTTGTTTCAGGATGTTTCTTTGCTGCACCCCCTTGGTTCAGACAACTTTTTTCCGATCCTACAATATGCAGACGACGCGCTGATTCTCTTCCATGGCAGCACACAACAAGCAGAAATAATTAAGGCACTCCTGTCAGCTTTCTCAGGCTTCTCTGGGCTCACTATAAATTTCCACAAAAGCACCCTTGTGCCTGTCTCTGTGGATACAAATACTGCCTCTGCCATTGCTCAGATCCTTGGTTGCCCTGTTTCCTCTTTCCCTTGCACATATTTAGGGCTGCCTCTATCCTTGCACAAGATAAGCCACGGTCTGCTGCTGCCTGTCATCCACAAGGTTGATCGTCGCCTTTCAGGGTGGTTAGCCACTTACCCGTCTCTAGGTGGGCGGCTTACCCTCATCAACTCAGTCCTAGCAGGCATTCCAAGTCACTTCATGGCTTGTTTTCCTTGGCCTATGGAATCCATTGCAAAGTTGGAAGGGCTGCTGCATGCTTTTTTCTGGCAAGGTAAAAATAAGATCAAAGGTGGTCAATGCTTGGTCGCCTGGGATACAGTCTCTCTGCCTCGTATCAATGGTGGTCTGGGAGTTCGACAGCTCCTAGCCCACAATCAGGCAATGATGTGCAAGTTGGTCTCCAAGATCCTACAAAGCTCAGACATCCCCTGCTACAACTGGTTTGCCTCCCACTACTGTCAGTCTACTATCCCTCATAATGCCCACAGTCGTGATACAGCTATCTGGAAAGGTTTTAAAGACCTTATTCCCCTAGTGGTTAACTCCTCTAGATGCATGTTGGGTTCTGGCTCTTTGGTTTCCTTCTGGATGGACAAATGGCTTGATGAAGGCCACCTCTGTCTGTTGTATCCTCCGTTGTTTTCCTTCTCGGCCAATCTAGCTTGCTCCGTGCTCTCACAGTATGTTAACGGTTCCTGGATTTTACAGCTACATCCTAACCTCTCCCGAACGGCTGCAGCTGAGCTGCTTGCCTTGCAAGAGCTTCTGTCTGATGTTGCCCCTAATCCAGTATATGAAGACAAACGAACTCCTCTCTCCGCCGCTGGACAACTCAGTACAAAGCACTTCTACAGCTTGCTCACTTTCCGGGGGATGTCTGCGTCCTTCAGTCCCTGGGTCTGGGATTCGCTGATTCCTTTAAAGCATAAGATTTTCCTTTGGCTTGCTTTCAAGGGTCGTCTGAACACCAGACATAATATGGTCAAGAAAGGCTGGTCTGCTGTTGCACCCTTCGCACACTGTGACACTTGCCCTGCAGTAGAATCAGTGGATCATCTGCTGCTGCGATGTGCTCCGGCGTGCGCTCTTTGGAATAAACTGGCGCTGGTTTCTCTGGCTAGTTCAGCGTCTGGCCTCTTAGCTTTCGTGCAACAGGCGCAACACCAGCTCAACTTCAAACGTCACTGGAATGTTGCTTTCGTTGCTTGTGCTCTCACCTTATGGCATGCTAGGAATGACCGGGTCTTCAACTACAAGGCTTGAACAGACAACTACCTTAGCTTCTATGCAGCAAATCTGCTACAGCTCCGGAGCAATAGAGCTCGTAGTCAATCAGTAAAAGAGGACATTCAATTCTGGTGCCACAAAATTACCACCTAGTGTGAACCTAGGCATGATGTAATTTTCCTCCTCTTCTTTTCTTCTATCCTGTTTTCTATTTCACTTGTGCTTTGCACCTGAGTGCAATGGCCAAGTTTTGCTCTATACTTGTTACCACAACAGGCTTTGCCTGCTTTGAAATATAAGGTTGGCAGTCTGCCACCTTTTCTTTTCAAAAAAAAAAGATCGACCGAAGCCAACCACCAATCTCAGTTTCTTCCTTCTCAGGATATTCGTAGAAGTGCATGATTTATTTCAACTCGGTAAATTCTTCCATCTCCAAACTCAGATTCATTATGCAGGGCGGTACTAAAGCTTGCAAATTTCATACCTAATTGTGGCATGTTTGTATGAACTTTGTTAATCTATTCATATTACGCTCTTGGTATATTCTTGATTCATAATACTATACTATGTTAGTATGTCATATTTGTGATATCTATTATTTTTATATTGTTGGCCACCCTTCTCCAAAATGCTTGATATGCCAGTAATCATGTACCAAGATACCAAGTGCATGTTTTGGGGCGTGCATGAATTATCCAAGATACACTACCTGAAACTACTTTCCCGCAAAGGTCAAACGAACATGAGCTACATCACCCGTGAGGCATGGCACAAGAAACTAAAGACACCATCATGTACTTCTTGTCAGTTTTAGAGCTTTGCTTTGGCACATCATCTCTTACAATGTTCATAGCTTTTGACGTGACTAATTGTGGGAATTAAAACTATTTTTCCTTAAGAAAAATATACATAAAAAAACTCATAACCTCCGCACCCATTCACCTTCGTCTGTTCCCCAGGAGATCGGCCGCAGATACCACGCCACATCAATGCTGCAACCAATTCAGACTCTAGCAGCACACCGCAGACAGGAACCATCACGCATAGATGACAAGCGTCAACGCACTATGCATGGATAATTTCTTCTAAATATTTATCTTCAAGTTTTTGTTCGCAATTTTATCATCATCACAATTTATAATTGTAGCTGTGACACTACTAGAAAATAGGTAAAAACCCCGTTGAAAAGATATAGGTTTGGCAAAAAATTAATGCAGGACGAGGGTTTTAACAACTAATTAGAGTATTTTTCAGTCAGCCATGCAATTTTACATTGCCTCATGTGTAATTTGATACATGTATTACTATGTACATCTTTCTTCTCAGAAGAAAAGTACTATCATAAGATGCTCCAAAAGACATGAATATGGAAAGAGGTACTTTCATTTGGCCTTTCGACTACCAAGGCGGATTGGGAATATGTACATAATTTTGGCTGTTATACCATGTTCCAGTTGAAAATTTTAAATCTACTTGTTATCTTGTAGGTTATTAAACCTTGCTGTTTGAGGATGTATTTTAGTATTTGAAAATGCGAAGGATCTTTCAAAGTATTTGGTTCATTACCATAGTAAGCATTTTCATCATTATATTTTGAATATGTACTAGTATTATGTACAACAATCTATATTAGAACTTATGAAACATTATTTTTACTGTAGTTATGAAACACATTTGGTTAATAAATTTTCACTTGCTAATTTTGCACCATGTTCAAATTGTGTACCAGGGTAACTTTTGCTGTAGTTCCGCCCCTGGCTACTATCCGCGGTTTCCCTTGCCTCAAGTAGCTACCAGTTACTTGTTTCTTTTTCATTCGGAGATCGGGTATGCAAAGGTACGTGTATGTATGGTAGTGTGTGAGATAATTTTTGTTGAGAATTCCGAACGCTATTTTGGGGAAAAACTCCCTAAAACATAAATACAGAGCTGAATCATCATCATGAGCTCAGCACCCGGATTCTCACCTTAGGTATTGGTTATGCTTTCCATTCAGCAATATCTCTTTCCACGTGGCAACACAACTCGGCGCAGTTCTCAGTCACTCAAGCCCAGTTAGGATATATAAAATACGCCAAGCCAGAGCACCCGTCGATCCTTGCAGAATCATTTTTCTGGGTACCAGGAAGCACGGTCCTCCATCTCTCGTCCTTGTTCCCGAGGTCTTCTATCCCCCCCCCCTCCACCCCTTACTCTCTCTCTCTCTCTCTCTCTCTCTCTCTCTCTCTCTCTCTCTCTCAAATGTGTGTCTACTTACATTAGTCCAGCTTGCTTCTACTTGAGCCAACACTGAGCAATATATATAGATGGCTTTGTACTATTTCACACGTGGTTGTTGCAATGCATCATGAGTGCTCTCAGTAAGAATGTAATACGTGCATCCATCATCACTGTATAATCTTTTACCTGATATTCATGGCTGGACTGCACCCTACAGAGGAAAATACAATCTGATCTCGTTAAGTGGACAAAAGATTTTCTCTACTTATTTTCTCTCTTATACCACCGATCATGTAAGCTGACAAATTAAGTGACAAGGCTGATCATGACGCGAGTTAATTTCATGTACTACTACTTAATTTCACAGCTATGCCACAGACGTTGTACAACATGTGGACTTGCCATTCATGAGTGGATGGGAGCATTGTTGTAGAGTAAAATGCACAGAACCACCACTTTCGTGTCGCAACTCGCGGAAAACCACCATTTTACAATACACGACATTTTGTACCATATCAAAGAATTCACAATGGCAAAAAACATTGATGGTACATGCTAAGCATTTTGATGACATCACTAATTGGCCGAGCCCTCGGGTGAAGCTGAGTTGGTAGAAAAAATGTCACGTGGGCAAATTGACTCGGTCCTCTTCTTCTTCATCCTTCTTACACTCTTTGTAGCATTTTATCAAACACGCTTTGTGAAGTCCCCATTGAAGAAACAAAGCACAAGCGAGCAAGATGTCGCTGCACTGTTCTGCACCCAGCCATCCCGGGTGACGCCACCGCCCGCCTCCCTTGCTGCAGGGGCAACAGCTACTCGACGACCATGGTGAGTGAGCTAGCAGGAGGAGCGGATGGATTGTGGGAGATGCGGCGGTGGGTGAAGGGGTCGTCGCCGATTGAGGTGGAGGCCGGTTGCGTGGAAGGCGACATGCGGTGAGCTTGTGGTCCTCAGGGAGACGCTAGATTAGCCTCAGGGCAATGCTGGATTAGGCCATGGTGTTTTCCTGGAAGGGCCAGGGCTGCGGAAGCGGGGTCCATAGCCGCCCCCGCGTCGACGACGGCGGCAGTAGCCTGACATCAAAGGAAACATACACACACATCTGTAATTTGGTCATGATGGTTTGGTTCCTGCATTCTCTTAACCATAGGATTTCACATGGATTCCTATGTGTTGTTGACATATCACATGGATTTGCCATCTACATTGACATACACAGATGCAAATATCCATATATGTTACCAAAACATTAGATATCTATAAGTAAGATCAGGGAATATGTTTGTTGTTTCGTTTGAGATGGGGCGGTGGATATATATTTGTCTCGATGCACTGTGTGCAGGTACATTGAATTACAAGAGGAATTTTAACAAACAACAAACTATTGGGGTCGAATTGCACATAACAACCACTCTCTGTTTTTTTGCATAAAACATCATATATTTGTGTAATCCATTGCAGATAGCCCTAACACATCATTACATTATGTTGACTCATGCCTAACAGGTAGGCCCTACTTGTAATTCACATGTAGCAAAAAAACATGCCACGCCAGTTGGCTTGGGCTAACTAAAACATCTAGTATCTCACAAAACCATGGTTAAAATGAGTTAAACTTCTGCATATCAATACTCATTACATATATGATTTACTGGATTTTTGTATCCTTTAAAATGTTGAATTATGAAAAAGAAGTCAGTTGTGCCAACAAACTACCAATATCTCCAAAAGTTGTGGTCCAAGTAAGCTAATAAAATCTCAAATTAGTACTAGTTGTATGTAATATTTACTGACTTTTTCGTTTTTTCTAAATGTTAAGTTCTAAACCAAAAAAATGTAATGAGCAGCTAAAATTGTATCGCTTGCTGGTAGGACCTATTTTGGAATATGTGCCACTCATCTAAAATCATGTAAATATGCTCAAACAATGTATGGATTAGACCTAGCGCAACGAGTTACACCAATAGATCATTTTTGTGCAACAAACCTGAAAATTAGGTGTTTTGTTCAAAATCAACCCCCATAGTTGGTGGTTTATGCAATT
This sequence comes from Aegilops umbellulata, assembly GCA_032464435.1. Lineage (NCBI taxonomy): Eukaryota > Viridiplantae > Streptophyta > Magnoliopsida > Poales > Poaceae > Aegilops > Aegilops umbellulata. The sequence continues at coordinate 639,485,618 of CP136060.1, read as the reverse complement.
TCCTCTAAACTAGGGCTTTGTAGTTACCATGTAAAACAACTTATATGTTGGTCCCCACCTAAGGGAGTGTATCATGGTGTTGAATATTGGAAGCGGTTCGCCATCCGAGCCTGTGATTGGCACTGCCTGTTACAATGTACTCCATACATTCCATAATTTAGTGCGTATATCTTTTTCACAAAGTCAAATTTTGACCATGTTTAGAGGAAAAAAAATTATATTTAGAATAGCAAACATATTTCAATAGATACATCTTGAAATAAATATTTATATTGTATATGTTTGGTATTGTAGTTTGTTAAATTTGACATTTCAGAAAATCTGTATGCACTACATTATGGAACGAATGGAGTATTGAAGTTGACTTGTACAATCAATTATGTTTATGTGTTCATTGGCATTGCGGCAAGACTAGCTGCATCTTGCTTGGCTAGGTCACACATACCTTTAGAAGTACATTGTCCACCTTTTTCAGTACTTCTAGGTGGGTGGCATACACATTAGATAAAACATAAATACATTAGTACATTGTTAATGATGCTCTATCAAATGGCTCATATTCTCTCTTGGCCTTTACTTTTGTTACACATCACCAAGATGATATCCATATTAGATGACAATCCACACAATTACTTTAAATTCAACTAAGCAAAATATTCGCAAAACAAAAACTAAGACAACAGAAAAAAGGAGACCGCTTGCTCACGTCCATCGCTTAGTTGTAGCACACGTGAGAGCCAGGCGATACATGGTTAGATCACGCTCCACAATTGATAGTTTATCAAAGTTTCAATATGCACAATCAGTGAGACAATGCACTATGGATTTGGATACCATATAAATTTTTATTGTCAGAAGTAACTTGATATTGGGGCAATTAGCTGCTCCAGTTCCCGGTTAGATTTGGCATCGAACTTAGATCATTAGAAAATCTATCATTTTGCAACTCTATTTCGCCTACATCATGAAAGATCTTTAAATATAGAAGCTAAACATGATGAAGGTTTTCTGAACAACTCTTCAGTGGCACAAAGAGCTAACCGAGTAGACTTGCCTGAAAATCATGTGCTTGTTTCTTTCCTGTTGTCTCTCATTCCGAGGTGCTTCTGGCATATATCATGATTTTTCATCTACATTCAAATACATAAATACTAACAAAGATTTGTGTTGCCAACATGTAAAATATTGATAAAGTGAGATCACAAAGTCTATTGCTTGCTCGGGTGAAGTGATGAAACCCGATTAGACGGTGAGTCGTTCGTTGGCCCAATCTTTCACGGTACACGAAAAACAGCGACAAACCACGATGATTCTCGTAATAGCAGCAAACAGACGAAGAAATAGACGAACGGCTCTTTGGATCAAGCAGGACACCAGAAGACCAAAGTGCACAAAAACCAGCGTATAATCAATCACAAATTGATTCCACGCCAAGCAACTCTCAGATCCCTCGTGGATCAGCAAGCAAATATCTTTGGCGCAACCATAACGCTGCCTTTTCTGTATATTGTTCAACTCTAAAAAAACTCCCGTACAAAAGCTGAAACCTGCCCATTATATAGGCGACACCCACGCTGATCAGATACTTCTCCTAATTGGACTCGTACATATCCAAACAAACCAGACAAAATCTAGCAACCGACCTATACTCCTTTTCCGATTTAAAAGCTCACGTACAGACTCCAAAGACTACGTACTAGGACTCTAATTGCATGGAAACTAATTAAATATTCCGGCCAAGTTGATCACATAGTATCTAATCAAAAGATAAATGAGATATTTCTTTGGCACGCTCTGGACTACCATCTTGGAGGTGTTCTGAAATTTGGCATCACCGTATCTTTCTTTGGACTAGCTGGTGGCACCTCCACGCAAATAGAACCAACATAAAACACAACTGGAGTTTGCGTATTTGCATGTACAGAGGCCTTCATGTAGCATGCGTCTCTCTTCTCTCGGCTAATGTGTGGCATAGCTCCTATAACACTTGTGAAATCCTTCATTACGCTATTAAAGGTCACATCATGAAGATTGGGTTGTTGATCTATATATAGAAGAAAGCGGAAGCACTATGCAGATACAAGTAAAGGTTTGTGGATTATCCATTTGCACCGCGTTTATTATTCATAGTGGATAATTTAGACGACGCACATTTGTGCTGCATCGTTAGTGGCACACCGGTGCCATCGCGTGCATCTCAGCTACTCCCCCGTTATGGAGGAGAGAAGGAGGAGTAGGAGGTGACAGAAAAGTGCACGGGAGTGGGAGACGCGTGATGGGCCCACGTGTCTGACGAGCTGCCTATTTGCTTGGTATCAGCTGAGCACGGAACTGTTGGGTGTTGCATCCTCGAGCGTGGCTGCAGGCGGCGGTGGGGCCCAGATGCAGCCGGACAGAGGGGTTGGCGATGCCGTCGAAGTGCAGCCGAATGCCCGGTGGCGTGGGGGATGGGATTGCCGGGTGGTCGCCGCGGCAGTGGCCATCACGTGGGCGGAAATAGTCCGGCCGTCTGGGGGACCCACAATGCATCTGGGCCCACCAGTCAGTGAGCACGCGCCCGTTGATCGTGACTGTGCATTCACGTTTGGCAAACTGTTTGTTTCGTCATGGAGAGAAGCGAAGAGAGGGAGACGATTGTCCTCGTGCGTCCTACCGCATGGCATGGGCACACACAATGATGGGATCTTCCGTGCCAAGCTCGTGCCGTTCAGACCACTGTTACCCATTGTCTCACTCACTGTCAAAGTATCTACTCTGTTTGCTCATCTCGTGGCCGCCGGATAGACTTAGTTAATACTACTAATTGATTGTGGTAATCAACCGGAGCACAGCGATCCGACCCTTGCGGCCTCCAAGGAGAAGCCACTTTTGTATGGATCTAGACATCTAGTAGTAGTTGTTGATGATAAGATCGCACTATAGTAGTACTATGTGTAGGAAAACTACATCCAGCATATAGTTCATAGGTGGAGTACATTTGTAGGATTAAGAATATAGGCAGAAAAATATCACTAATTTCCTCCGCCTCTGCGTTGTAGCATGTGCTTACTACAACTAAAATCCATACATATGTAGGTTTGGTTGGCCTCATGCACATGGAATAGGCACAAAATTATTTTGCGCAGACTGTCCGCAGGCGACCTAAACTAGTGTCTTTAACTTGATACAACCTTGATCGGAGTGCTCAGGATTATGTGAGTGGCCAGGGCTAGCGGGTGATCAACCAAGGAAGTTATATGCGGAAATTTGAAGGGATTCGCAGTCAAAGCATGTGATTCTCGCTCCATGTTACAGTGCCTTGAAGTTGATTTGCATAATTAAGAAAGCTTTTATGTCATCCTCATGGTGGTTGAGGGGGTGTTTGTTTCAGAAGTCCTAAGACTTTTCCTAGTCCCAGGGACTAATAAAAAAGACTCTTCAATAGAGTCTTTTTCTTGTCCCTGTAAAAAAAGTCCCTCCCGTTTGGTTCCTAGGGACTTTTTAGGGACTTTTTTTAGTCTCTGGGACTGAAAAGTCCCTGAACCAAACACCCCTTGAATCTTTGCAAAAGCAAGACCAGCTGCAACTTGCTCCGAAAGGTCATCCACACACTTCAAAAGTTCACCATTTATCTGTTGAAGCTGTTGGAGATAACACATTAACTGCACCATTTTTTTCTTTCATAAAATCCAAGATTTTGTGATCTTGTGGTCACAACATGCATACGTTTCTAAATTGTTTATGGCGATTTATCGAATGGATTTTCCTCATTCTTGGTGATTACTTATGTTACAAATTACAAATCACTTTAATCTCGACTAAAGAAATAGAAAAGAGGTAATATTCCTTTTGCTCCATAAGATTTTACATGTTCATATGTGTGTGTGTGTGTGTGTGTGTGTGTGTGTGTGTGTGTGTGTGTGTGTGTGTGTGTGTGTGTGTGTGTGTGTGTGTGTGTGTGTGTGTGTGTGTGTGTGTGTGTGTGTGTTACCAAAGCATAAAATATGGATAAGATGGGGGGATGGAAGGAAGTGAACAAAGCATTAACAATGTTGTAACATTCATGGTTGACCGAAGCTAGGGAGACTACAAGACAAGGCTCTTGCATCCCGCCTGGCCACTGAGCATACCAAGCACAAGTCCTAACGTAGTCTAGGACCTGGTTGCATTTATTTCTAGATCGAAACAAGATGTGAATGTAAGTATTAAGTCCATTTAGTTCAGACCATTTTTAATCAATGTCGTTGTCAAAGAAGGAGTCGACGCCTCACCTTAAAATCAATTTATTGTTCGTCTTATTGGCCGCCCGACACGCATAGTTAAATATGTACTTTGTTTTGGGCCCCCAATCAGAGCTTGTTAGTTGCATCAAGGCATCCTCCCCATAACACTATTCTCAGATCTGGTGTAAGCTGGTAGATCAACCAACATCATCATAATGTAAAACACCGATGTCCCCCTTGCAATATACAATGAGGAACTCGTCTGTACACCTATTCCATGATGAGCACACACTCTATCACTGTTTGCATGAAAAGTATATCCACATATAGTTCATGGCTAGTGCAATTAGCAAGCGGTTTAGAAAGCAAAGCATAGTTTAACCCATGCTGCGACATCTTTGCAACAATTAAAATACATATGTAGATTTAGGGTAGCCTCATGCAGATGCAATAAGTAGAACATTGTTTATCTGACTCTGATTGCACATGCGTCTTAAATTAATAGTAGCATTTTAAGTTGATGAAATAATGTGTACATCACATACCGTATTAAAAACAATGCCTATAGCACCAAGAGATATATATTGTAAAGTAAAAATGTGTATGTCGCATATCATATTAAAAACAACGAGTATAGTGCCAACAAATATGACATAAGTAAACACCGATTACAAGTCTCCCATAGCGATGTACCGAAACAAATTTATAAGTAAGATTCTCTAATACAACCAAATAAATCATCAACTCTATTCAGAAGTTGTTCCACTTATTCAAACAATCTGTGCTATGATCATCATGCCATGTTCCTGCATAGAAAGATCATAATATATGTCAAAATTTCATAAACAATAAACTAAACAAGAAAAGTACGTTAAACAAACGTGTACACATACTTAGGATTTTCAGTAGCTTCTTTGCTGCGTACGACCTTCTTTGCTGCGTATGTACTGTCGGGCAATTCATTATCCTTTAGAAGCTTCTTCTTCAATATTTTCAGTAGCTTCTCAAATCCTTTGTCAGGCACAACATTCTCTGCCTTCAACTGCAGCAATTCCAGTTCGGTACCGAGCTTTGTGTTGCCATCTTCGTAATTGGGGTACAACCATTTTTTGTGATCCTCTAACATGCGATCGAACTTCAGCTTCTCCTTTTGACTTTCGCATTGAGTCCTTGCATCGACAATGACCCAGCGGAGATCATCATCATCGGGCACATCGTCTGGTTCCTCTTGATCTTCAGCAGCTTCACCCGTTGCAGCATCATTGGGCACATCGTCTGGTTCCTCTTGATGTTCAGCAGCTTCCCCCATTGCAGCATCACCATATTCAGGGGGCACATAGTTGTCATCGTCCTCTTCTTCTTCGCCGTCTTCCATCATAACCCCTATTTCTTCGTGCCTCGTCCAAACATTATAGTGTGGCATGAAACCCTTGTAAAGCAGGTGGGTGTGAAGGATTTTCCGGTCAGGGTAAGAATTCGTATTCCCAAATTTAGGGCATGAACAACACATAAAACCATTCTGCTTGTTTGCCTCAGCCACTTCGAGAAAATGATGCACGCCCTTAATGTACTCGGAGGTGTGTCTGTCACCGTACATCCATTGCCGCTGAAGGAAATATGCCCTAGAGGCAATAATAAAGTTATTATTTATTTCCTTATTTCATGATAAATGTTTATTATTCATGCTAGAATTGTATTAAGCGGAAACATAATACATGTGTGAATACATAGACAAAACAGAGTGTCACTAGTATGCCTCTACTTGACTAGCTCGTTGATCAAAGATTGTTAAGTTTCCTAGCCGTAGACATGAGTTGTCATTTGATTAACGGGATCACATCATTAGGAGAATGATGTGATTGACATGACCCATTCGTTAGCTTAGCACCTGATCGTTTAGTATGTTGCTATTGCTTTCTTCATGACTTATACATGTTCCTATGACTATGAGATTATGCAACTCCCGTTTATCGGAGGAACACTTTGTGTGCTACCAAACGTCACAACGTAACTGGGTGATTATAAAGGAGCTCTACAGGTGTCTCCAAAGGTAGATGTTGGGTTGGCGTATTTCGAGATTAGGATTTGTCACTCCGAATGTCGGAGAGGTATCTCTGGGCCCTCTCGGTAATGCACATCACTTAAGCCTTGCAAGCATTGCAACTAATGAGTTAGTTGCCAGATGATGTATTACGGAACGAGTAAAGAGACTTGCCGATAACGAGATTGAACTAGGTATTGGATACCGACGATCGAATCTCGGGCAAGTAACATACCGATGACAAAGGGAACAACGTATGTTGTTATGCGGTCTGACCGATAAAGATCTTCGTAGAATGTGTAGGAGCCAATATGGGCATCCAGGTCCCGCTATTGGTTATTGACCAGAGATTTGTCTCAGTCATGTCTACACTATTCTCGAACCGTAGGGTCCACACGCTTAAGGTTTCGATGACAGTTATATAATGAGTTTATGAGTTTTGATGTATCGAAGGAGTTCGGAGTCCCGTATGAGATCGGGGACATGACGAGGAGTCTCGAAATGGTCGAGACGTAAAGATCGATATATTGGACGACTATATTCGGACATCGGAAAGGTTCTGAGTGGTTCAGATATTTTCGGGAGTACCGGGGAGTTACGGAAATACGGGGGAAGAAGTATATGGGCCTTATTGGGCTTTAGGGGAGAGGGAGAGGCAGGCCGCGCGCCCCCCCATTGGCTAGTCCGAATTGGACTAGGGGGAGGGGCGGCGCCCCCTCCTTCCTTCTCTTCCCTCTTCCCCTTCCTTGTCTCCTACTCCTAATACATGGAAGGACTCATAGTTGGACTAGGAAAGGGGGAATCCTACTCCCGGTGGGAGTAGGACTCTCCAGGGCGCGCCATAGAGAGGGCCGGCCCTCCCCTCCTCCACTCCTTTATATACGGGGGCAGGGGGCACCCCATGGACACACAAGTTGATCTTCGTGATCGTTCCTTAGCCGTGTGCGGTACCCCCCTCCACCATATTCCACCTCGGTCATATCTTTGCGGTGCTTAGGCGAAGCCCTGCGTCGGTAGAACATCATCATCGTCATCACGCCGTCGTGCTGACGAAACTCATCCCCAAAGCTTTGCTGGATCGGAGCCCGGGGAGCGTCATCGAGCTGAACGTGTGCTAAGAACTCGGAGGTGCCGGAGTAACGGTACTTGGATCGGTCGGATCGGGAAGACGTACGACTACTTCCTCTACGTGGCGTCAACGCTTCCGCTTCGGTCTATGAGGGTACGTAGACAACACTCTCCCCTCTCGTTGCTATACATCACCATGATCTTGCGTGTGCGTAGGAAATTTTTGAAATTACTACGTTCCCCAACAGTGGCATCCGAGCCTAGGTTTTTATGGTTTGATGTTATATGCACGAGTAGAACACAAATGAGTTGTGGACGATATAAGTCATACTGCCTACCAGCATGTCATACTTTGGTTCGACGGTATTGTTGGATGAAGCGGCCCAGACCGACATTACGCGTACGCTTACGCGAGACTGGTTCTACCGACGTGCTTTGCACACAGGTGGCTGGCGGGTGTCAGTTTCTCCAACTTTAGTTGAACCGAGTATGGCTACGCCCGGTCCTTGAGAAGGTCAAAACGGAGTCTATTTGACAAACTATCGTTGTGGTTTTGATGCTTAGGTAAGATTGGTTCTTGCTAAGCCCGTAGCAGCCACGTAAAATTTGCAACAACAAAGTAGAGGACGTCTAACTTGTTTTTGCAGGGCATGTTGTGATGTGATATGGTCAAGACGTGATGAGTTATAAGTTTTTGTATAAGATGATCATGTTTTGTTGAAGTTATCGGCAACTGGCTAAAGCCTTATGGTTGTCTCTTTATTGCATAAGATGCAAGCGCCAAATAATTGCTTTACTTTATCGCTATGCGATAGCAATAGTTGCAAGAGCAATAATTGGCGAGACGACTATGTGACGACACATTGATATAGATCAGGATGATGGAGATCATGGTGTCATGCCGGTGACGATGGAAATCATGACGATGCTTTGGAGATGGAGATCAAAGGCACAAGATGATGATGGCCATATCATGTCACATATGTTTTTGATTGCATGTGATGTTTATCTTTTATACATCTTATTTTGCTTAGTTCGACGGTAGCTTTATAAGATGATCTGTCACTAATTATCAAGGTACAAGTGTTCTCCCTGAGTATGCACCGTTGCGAAAGTTCTTCGTGCTGAGACACCACGTGATGATCGGGTGTGATAGGCTCTACGTTCAAATACAACGGGTGCAAAAGAGTTGAACACGCGGAATACTCAGGTTTAACTTGACGAGCCTAGCATATAACAGATATGGCCTCGGAACACGGAGACCGAAAGGTCGAGCGTGAATCATATAGTAGATATGATCAACATATTGATGTTCACCATTGAAACTACTCCATCTCACGTGATGATCGGACATGGTTTAGTTGATATGGATCACGTGATCACTTAGAGGATTAGAGGGATGTCTATCTAAGTGGGAGTTCTTAAGTAATATGATTAATTGAACTTTAATTTATCATGAACTTAGTCCTGGTAGTATTAGCATATCTATGTTGCATATCAATAGCTCGCGTTGTTGCTTTCATATGTTTATTTTGATATGTTCCTAGAGAAAATTGTGTTGAAAGATGTTAGTAGCAATGATGCGGATTGGATCCGTGATCTACGGTTTAACCTCATTGCTGCACAGAAGAATTATGTCCTTGATGCACCGCTAGGTGACAGACCTATTGCAGGAGCAGATGCAGACGTTATGAACGTTTGGCTAGCTCAATATGATGACTACTTGATAGTTTAGTGCACCATGCTTAACGGCTTAGAATCGGGACTTCAAAGACGTTTTGAACGTCATGGACCATATGAGATGTTCCAAGAGTTGAAGTTAATATTTCAAGAAAATACCCGAGTTGAGAGATATGAAGTCTCCAACAAGTTCTATAGCTAGAAGATGGAGGAGAATCGCTCAACTAGTGAGCATGTGCTCAGATTATCTGGGCACTACAATCGCTTGAATCAAGTGGAAGTTAATCTTCCAGATAAGATAGTGATTGACAGAATTCTCTAGTCACCATCACCAAGTTAGTAGAACTTCGTGATGAACTATGATATGCAAGGGATAACGGAAACGATTCCCAAGCTCATCGTAATGGTGAAATTAACGAAGGTAGAAATCGAGAAAAACATCAAGTGTTGATGGTAGACAAGACCACTAGTTTCAAGAAAAGGGCAAAGGGAAGAAGGGGAACTTCAAAAAGAACGGCAAGCAAGTTGCTGCTCAAAATGAAGAAGCCCAAGTCTGGTCCTAAGCCTGAGACTAAGTGCTTCTACTGCAAAGGGACTGGTCACTGGAAGCGGAACTACCCCAAGTGATTGGCGGATAAGAAGGATGGCAAAGTGAACATAAGTATATTTGATATACATGTTATTGATGTGTACTTTACTAGTGTTTATAGCAACCTCTTAGTATTTGATACTAGTTCAGTTGCTAAGATTAGTAACTCGAAACAGGAGTTGCAGAATAAACAGAGACTAGTTAAGGGTGAAGTGATGATGTGTGTTGGAAGTGGTTCCAAGATTGATATGATCATCATCGCACTCTCCCTATACTTTAGGATTAGTGTTGAAACTAAATAAGTGTTATTTGGTGTTTGCGTTGAGCATGAATATGATTTGATCATGTTTATTGCAATATGGTTATTCATTGAAGTCAGAGAATAATTGTTGTTCTGTTTACATGAATAAAACCTTATATGGTTACACACCCAATGAAAATGGTTCATTGGATCTCGATCGTAATGATACACATATTCATAATATTGAAACCAAAAGATGCGAAGTTAATAATGATAGTGCAACCTATTTGTGGCACTGCCGTTTAGGTCATATTGGTGTAAAGCGCATGAAGAAACTCCATGCTGATGGACTTTTGGAATCACTTGATTATGAATCACTTGATGCTTGCGAACCATGCCTCTTGGGCAAGATGACTAAAACGCCGTTCTCCGGAACAATGAAGCAAGCAACAGATTTGTTAGAAATCATACATACTGATGTATGTGGTCCAATGAATATTAAGGCTTGCAGCAGGTATCATTATTTTCTGACCTTCACAGATGATTTGAGCAGATATGGGTATATCTACTTGATGAAACATAAGTCTGAAACATTTGAAAAGTTCAAAAGGATTTCAGAGTGAAGTAAAAATCATCGTGACAAGAAAATAAAGTTTCTACGATCTGATCGCGGAGACGAATATTTGAGTTACGAGTTTGGTCTTCAATTAAAACAATGTGGAATAGTTTCACAAATTCATGCCACCTGGAACACCACAGCATAATGTTGTGTCCGAACGTCATAACCGCACTTTATTGGATATAGTGAAATCTATGATGTTTCTTACCGATTTACCACTATAGTTTTGGGGTTATGCATTAGAGACAGCTGCATTCACGTTAAAAAAGGGGCACCATCTAAAGTCCGTTGAGACGACACAATATGTACTGTGGTTTGGCAAGAAACCAAAGTTGTCGTTTCTTAAAGTTTGGGATTGTGATGCTTATATGAAAAGGTTTCATCCTAATAAGCTCAAACCCAAATCGGAGAAATATGTCTTCATAGGATACCCAAAGGAGACTGTTGGGTACACCTTCTATCACAGATCCAAAGGCAAAATTGTTGCTAAGAATGGATCCTTTCTAGAGAAGGAGTTTCTCTCGAAAGAAGTGAGTGGGAGGAAAGTAGAACTTGATAAGGTAATTGTACCTTCTCCCTTATTGGAAAGTAGTTCATCACAGAAATCTGTTCCTGTGACTACTACACCAATTAGTGAGGAAGCTAATGATGATGATCATGTAACTTCAGATCAAGTTACTACCGAATCTCGTAGGTAAACCAGAGTGAGATCCGCACCAGAGTGGTACGGTAATCCTGTTCTGGAAGTCATGTTACTAGACCATGATGAACTTGCGAACTATGAGGAAGCGATGATGAGCCCAGATTCCGCGAAATGGTTTGAGGCCATGAAATCTGAGATATGATCCATGTATGAAAACAAAGTATGGACTTTGATGGATTTGCCCGATGATCGGCAAGCCATAGAAAATAAATGGATCTTCAAGAGGAAGACGGACACTGATAGTAGTGTTACTATCTACAAAGATAGAATTGTCGCAAAAGGTTTTCGACAAGTTCAAGGTGTTGACTACGATGAGAGTTTCTCACTCGTATCTATGCTTAAGTCCGTCCGAATCATGTTAGAAATTGCCACATTTTATGAAATCTGGCAAATGGATAACAAAACTGCAATCCTTAATGGATTTCTTAAAGAAGAGTTGTATATGATGCAACCAGAAGGTTTTGTCAATCCTAAAGGTGTTAACAAAATATGCAAGCTCCAGCGATCCATCTATAGACTAGTGCAAGTATCTCAGAATTGGAATATACGCTTTGATAAGATTGATCAAAGAATATAGTTTTATACAGACTTACGGTGAAGCCTGTATTTACAAGAAAGTGAGTGGGAGCACTACAACATTTCTGATAAGTATATGTATGACATATTGTTGATCGGAAATATTGTAGAATTATTCTGCAGAGCATAAATGAGTGTTTGAAAGGAGTTTTTCAAAGAAAGACCTCGGTGAAGCTGCTTACATATTGAGCATCAAGATCTATAGAGATAGACCAAGACGCTTGATAAGTTTTTTCAATGAGTACATACCTTGACAAGATTTTGAAGTAGTTCAAAATGGAACAGTCAAAGGAAAAGTTCTTGCCTATGTTACAAGTTGTGAAATTGAGTAAGACTCAAAACCCGACCACGGCAGAAGATAGAAAGAAAATGAAAGTCATTCCCTATGCCTCAGCCATAGGTTCTATAAAGTATGCCATGCTGTGTACCAGATCTATTGTATACCCTACACTGAGTTAAGCAAGGGGGTACAATGGTGATCTAGGAGTAGATCACTGGACAGCGGTCAGAATTATCCTTAGTGGAATAAGGAATGTTTCTCGATTATGGATGTGACAAAAAGGTTCGTCGTAAAAGAGTTACGTCGATGCAAGCTTTGACACAGATCTGGATGACTCTAAGTCTCGATCTAGATACATATTGAAAGTGGGAGCAATTAGCTAGAGTAGCTCTGTGCAGAGCATTATTGACATAGATATTTGCAAAATACATACGGATCTGAATTTGGCAGACCCGTTGACTAAGATTCTCTCACAAGCAAAACATGATCACACCTTAGTACTCTTTGGGTGTTAATCACACAGCGATGTGAGCTAGATTACTGACTCTAGTAAACCTTTTTGGTGTTAATCACATATCGATGTGAACTATGGGTGTTAATCACATGGTGATGTGAACTATTGCTGTTAAATCACATGGCGATGCGAACTAGATTATTGACTCTAGTGCAAGTGGGAGACTGAAGGAAATATGCCCTAGAGGCAATAATAAAGTTATTATTTATTTCCTTATTTCATGATAAATGTTTATTATTCATGCCAGAATTGTATTAAGCGGAAACATAATACATGTGTGAATACATAGACACAACAGAGTGTCATTAGTATGCCTCTACTTGACTAGCTCGTTGATCAAAGATTGTTAAGTTTCCTAGCCATAGACATGAGTTGTCATTTGATTAACGGGATCACATCATTAGGAGAATGATGTGATTGATATGACCCATTCGTTAGCTTAGCACCCGATCGTTTAGTATGTTGCTATTGCTTTCTTCATGACTTATACATGTTCCTATGACTATGAGATTATGCAACTCCCGTTTACCGGAGGAACACTTTGTGTGCTACCAAACGTCACAACGTAACTGGGTGATTATAAAGGAGCTCTACAGGTGTCTCCAAAGGTAGATGTTGGGTTGGCGTATTTCGAGATTAGGATTTGTCACTCCGAATGTTGGAGAGGTATCTCTGGGCCCTCTCGGTAATGCACATCACTTAAGCCTTGCAAGCATTGCAACTAATGAGTTAGTTGCGAGATGATGTATTACGGAATGAGTAAAGAGACTTGCCGGTAACGAGATTGAACTAGGTATTGGATACCGACGATCGAATCTCGGGCAAGTAACATACCGATGACAAAGGGAACAACGTATGTTGTTATGCGGTCTGACCGATAAAGATCTTCGTAGAATGTGTAGGAGCCAATATGGACATCCAGGTCCCGCTATTGGTTATTGACCAGAGATTTGTCTTAGTCATGTCTACACTGTTCTCGAACCGTAGGGTCCGCACGCTTAAGGTTTCGATGACAGTTATATAATGAGTTTATGAGTTTTGATGTACCGAAGGAGTTCGGAGTCCCGGATGAGATCGGGGACATGACGAGGAGTCTCGAAATGGTCGAGACGTAAAGATCGATATATTGGACGACTATATTCGGACATCGGAAAGGTTCTGAGTGGTTCGGATATTTTCGGGAGTACCAGGGAGTTACGGGAATACGGGGGAAGAAGTATATGGGCCTTATTGGGCTTTAGGGGAGAGGGAGAGGCAGGCCGCGCGCCCCCCCCATTGGCTAGTCCGAATTGGACTAGGGGGAGGGGCGGCGCCCCCTCCTTCCTTCTCTTCCCTCTTCCCCTTCCTTGTCTCCTACTCCTAATACATGGAAGGACTCATAGTTGGACTAGGAAAGGGGGAATCCTACTCCCGGTGGGAGTAGGACTCCCCAGGGCGCGCCATAGAGAGGGCCGGCCCTCCCCTCCTCCACTCCTTTATATACGGGGGCAGGGGGCACCCCATGGACATACAAGTTGATCTTCGTGATCGTTCCTTAGCCGCGTGCGGTGCCCCCCTCCACCATAATCATATCGGTCATATCGTTGCGGTGCTTAGGCGAAGCCCTGCATTGGTAGAACATCATCATCGTCATCACGCCGTCGTGCTGACGAAACTCATCCCCGAAGCTTTGCTGGATCGAAGCCCGGGGAGCGTCATCGAGCTGAACGTGTGCTAAGAACTCGGAGGTGCCGAAGTAACGGTACTTGGATCGGTCGGATCGGGAAGACGTACGACTACTTCCTCTACGTTGCGTCAACGCTTCCGCTTCGGTCTACGAGGGTACGTAGACAACACTCTCCCCTCTCGTTGCTATGCATCACCATGATCTTGCGTGTGCGTAGGAAACTTTTGAAATTACTACGTTCCCCAACAGCCGGTTCATCCGCGTGCATTATATATAATTAAGTGTTTCAAAAACCATTACAGAAGATCTTGAATAGATAATTAAGTGACCAAATTAATAAAAGTTCATCATCATATTAAAACCAAAGTACATACATAGTTCTCATCTAACAACATATAGCTCTCCAGAGCATCTAATTAATTAAACCATACATTGAAACTATGTAAAACATTTCAATGCGAAAACAAATGCGATCATAACCACAACCAAGGTAACAATTGATCCAACGGCATAATGATACCAAACCTCGGTATGAATGGCATATTTTCTAATCTTTCTAATCTTCAAGCGCATTGCATCCATCTTGATCTTGTGATCATCGACGACATCCGCATTTTTTATTTTTTCCTTCAAGAAATTGTTTTCTTCTTCAACTAAATTTAACCTCTCGACAATAGGGCCGGTTGGAATTTCCGGTTCACATACCTCCTAGATAAGTAAAATCTATGTCATGTCGGTCGGCATAATTTTCATAAACAATAAATGAACCAATAGTTATAAAGATAATATATACCACATCCGAATCATAGACAGGACGAGAGCCGACGGGCGCAGATACCAAAACCATAGCACTATATAATAATAAGCAATAAAATAGTAAGAAAATTAGACAAGTGTCATCTAAAGTAAGAATTTTTTTCTTTCAGAAAGAAGATAAGAACAAGAGGCTCACCACGGTGGTGCCGGCGACGAGATCGGCGCGGGCGATCGGCGGCGGTGAAGACGGGAATGGGACGTGACGGGCCGCTAAACCTAGACAAATCTCGAGGAAAATGGAGCGTTACGTTGAGGTCGAGCTTCGAGAGGAGAAAGCTTAACTAGTGTGGCTCGGGCATTTCATCGAACACCTCATGTGCATAGGAGGTGAGCTAGAGCACCACAAAGCCCTCCCCTCGCCGGCCAGAGAAAAACAGAGCACTCACTGGAGTGCTCTGCTCGCGGGCGAGGGGTATATATAGGCACCTCATTGGTTCCTGTTCGTGGCATGAACCACGACTAAAGGGCAGCCTGTGGTCCCGGTTCAAGCCACCAACCGGGACCAATGGTGGTCGGCCAGGAGCCAGGCCCATTGGTGCCGGTTCGTCCCACCAACCGGGACCAAAAGGTTCACACGAACCGGGACCAATTGCCCACGTGGCCCGGCTGGCCCCCCTGTGCTCACGAACCGGGACCAATGCCCCATGGGTCCCGGTTCTGGACTGAACCGGGACTAATGGGCTGACCCGGCCTGAACCAAAGCCCCCTTTCTACTAGTGATCTGAAATAGGAAACACAAATCAATGTTTCTTTTTAGTCTGAATGGGTAAATCTACCAGCTACAAGATATTTGTAGCAGTTGGCCGTACAAGCATGTGATTCTTGTTCCATGTTACAGTGTTCGTGAAGTTCATTAAGAAGGCTTTTATGCCTTCATCATGGTGGTTGCATATTTTTAAAACCAAGATTAGTTGAATTATGCTTGGTAAGGTCACACACGCTGATTTTAGGGTATTGGCTAAAGATGCCCTAAGATAGCGTTGACTATTCGAGGACCTAATGCTGAGCTCAGGCTCAAACAAAGCATGCAAAGATATATGAATATATGTTTGTCGTGTTTTCTAAATATTTGAGTGGACACAAATTATAAATTTAGAAGAACTGGTAACAGCTTTTGAACATTTTTTTATAGACAACTTATGCGTTTGCTGTTCATACAACATCGAACTACTCCACCCATCCCGTAATATAAGATGTTATTATGATCGATATGACAGTGCAAGTTTTTATATCAGGCCTGGCTTGGCGTCACCACAACATGGCCTACTGTTGAGTGTACGTGGGACCCAATGACTAGTCCTATTCTTTCATCCGCCCGTCTTTTTTATCTCTCCGTCTCACTAAGGCGACACCATCAAGGCGTGGCAGAGGTCCCTCGCCTGTAGTCCGTTTCTGCAGCAAGCGTTCACATGATTGCGCTGCTAGGCCCGGAGTGAGAGGCTAGTAGGAGCTGAATTAACTGGTGGAGTTCAAGAGGCAACTTCAGCCCAGAAGACACGAGAAGCTAGTAGGAGTTGAATTAACTTTTTGCTTACTTTATCCATGTTTCCAACCGGCTGAACTAGGAAAATTAGTGCACTGATGTAAAGTACGACGGAGCAACACGTGCAATCTACGTAATTATCATCGTCACTTCTCCTCTTCAACATTACCGATCCTTGCAGCTCCCGGAAGAGTTGCGCACCGAACGGTGCCCACTGCGCAAAGGTGACACGGGGGATGCCCACTGCGAACACCGGCTGCACGACAATGCCACCAGAGGAGTGCGTGCCGGTGGTGAAGCGAGGAGATGAAGGTCTTCCCGTCGACTAGACTATCGAAGATTTATTTGTGCATCCCGGTCGCGGTTTACCTACCTTACAATTGAGGCAGAGGACAGTCGACCATCGCACTATAGTTTCTGTCTCGATGGGGAAGCATCGTTCGCCATCTTTAATCATTGTTCCCGAGGTCTCCTATTCCCCCCCCCCCCCCTCTCTCTCTCTCTCTCTCTCTCTATCTATCTATCTATCTATCTATCTATCTCTCTCTCTCTCTCAATTGTGCGTCCATTGATATTTGTAGAGCTTGCTTCTACTTGAGGCAACACTGAGCAGTATATATAGAAGAGTTAGTACCATTGAACACGTGCTTGCAATGTACTCCATCATCAGTGTATAATCTTGTTATCCCGCAATTCGTGGCTGGGTCGCACTGCACCATGTGGGGGAGAAATCATTCTGATCTCATTAACTAGACAGCTGGTTCAGTTAGACCGTTTTAATCTAGGGGATTTGCAAACACACTAGTGATAAGAACATCTACAACTGGACGCCCCAGATGCACCACCAAACGACGCGACGGCCTGCTTGGTCACTGTCTAGACCAAAGAATGCCACCCAACCGGTCTCCCGAAACGCAGGCCCCGGGCTGTTTGGCAATCCCCATACCGAACCCTAGTCAACTGCACTCTCTTGACCTATCCACTCCACTCCCTTTCCCTCCCCTTCTTCTCCCCGACCTCTTCCCTCTCTCCTCCACCATGGCTGAAAGCAGATCCGACAGCAGGGAAACTCCATCGACCGGGCTAAGCTCACCACGGAGTCCTCGAGCTCATATGCGCCAGAGGACGAGGAGCTTGCACTATGCATTGCCCTTCGCCGCTCAAGGATGGACCGGGGCGGCAGCTCCTCCTCGAGGTCGCTAGTGGAAGCTCCTGTTAGAATAAATCCGAGACGCTCCGTTGATCTACCGAGGACCAAGCAATCACACAAGCATGACACCGAGATTTGTTAACGAGGTTCATCGATATGGCTACATCCCCGGGGCTTGACTACAGGCGCTCCTCCCCGTGATGCCGCTACAATACCGCACCCCTGGCCGCCCGGGCGCCGGCACACGCCGCCGGCTCCCCCGCGTGCCTGTGCTATTATGTTGGCATAGGTTACATCGTGTGTCTACCCCCGCTATATATGAGAGGCCTAGGATACAAGTGTTCTACTTGGACACGACTCCTACTCTGTCTACACACCGTACGACTCCAAGTCCAACTGTAACCTAACTTGTATAATAATATTCGACACAACTCTAACAAACTCCACCTTGGCAAATATTCTCCACCACCTTGAATTCGTCCGTGCGTCAAACCTCCATGTACATTGGACTTGAGATACACCATGAGCACCGCTGCTACTCTCAGACTCCATGTGACTCCTCCTGCAACTGTAGTCCCTTCTCGTCTTCATCACAGTCAACACTCGAGCAAAAATTAAGTTCCTCGTTACTCTACTTTGTGCTCCCAACTTTCAGAGTATCCGCTCAACGCCATCACACACCGATCATTAATCTGCGTGAAAATGAACAACTCACATATTGGGTGTCACATATAAGAGTTACCTGAATTCAACATCACCGCTCTTTCATGACCGTCTGTCTGAAACTTGAAGGAATTTCACTGTTGCCCTGTGTCACTTTGAGTCAAATTCACAGTTGTCTCATTCTTTTTTCCCGGATAGTCTCTAACATGTCCCATAGCTATAGCACTCCGCCTCCTTCTGCCTTGTCATCCGCACTTTGCCATGTGCATGAACACCATAGAATATATGGCCATGTACTTTCTCAGCTTTTGACAATTTCAGGCCATCCGCCACTTTCTCAGATTCTCCATGGTCAACTCCTGTCCATCTTCCGGCACCGATAGACCCGGTCACCAACTTGAATCCGGTACTCGTCAACACTGCTTCAGCACCCCCTGCACACTTTGTCTAACAACATATCTAACCATTAGTGCCTTGGTCTGTCGCTGTGTCCCGTGCTTACCGCACGCCTCGCCGCTATCATCGCGTCGAGCCTCTGCTGTCCTGGTCGAGTCTCCCGGGTAGCTAGCCCACACTGCCTCAACCCCCACTGCAGAGAACCACCGATCATCACCGACCGATGCCGAGTATCATGTCTTCATCAGACCACTGGTACCCAGTCCGATCCACGTATCTCTCGCTATCCCGCTGAAATAGGCTTCGACTCTCCGAATTCTTACGCCGTAGCCCCTTCATCAGCACCGAGTGAAGTCTTACACCGGACTCCAGCTCCACCTTCAACATGACTCCATGGTGGTTGTACAAGCCACCCTCCCGCGCCGTGTCGACTTCAAGCTCTCATGTGCGCACCATCTTGAATCAACCCCGCGCCATAGTCTGTCGAAGCCGCACAAGCCCTCAGGCCTGCACCACGTGTTTCCACGTCCCAGAAGTCGGCCACCATCAGCATCACGCTCATATGTCGTCGTCGCTGAAATCACCGCCGTCTTCTGCTTTGACTGACATCCTCGTCGATCCGTCAGACAATCCAGTCCGACCCAGCCGAACTTATCCGACTGTAACCATGCTCCACCTTGCATCGTGTCTGTCCCGCACATCTTCATGTATTGCTTTGATGCCCTGTGTATGCATGATCCCTGTCACGACGCGGTCCAAACTCCTCCGAGCCTTATACGCATGTCGCTATCCTCGCCACATACTCTTTGAACCCTCACAACAATCTTAACAGAAAAATCTTCCGAGCAAAAAATCACAATTCGTTGCACCATAATTTTCCATATCCATTGCCAATACTTGTACGTGTACCCTAGCAGCCAAGACAAATGTCATCTCCCAGCTGCCCCTGTAGACAAGCAGGTTCTATGTATCCATGTGACGATAGGCACTCAAGCCTTTCCTTTTTTTCCTTGAACAAATCTCACGTGACCATCTTGCGCTGCAACACGGCCTTGGGCCTGCTGCGTCCTGCCCTAGAGCTTCGGCTGCACGCACCGGCAAGCAGCGATCTCCTCTGCACCGTACGCACGCCACAGCCTACGACGTGCTGCTCCGATCCGATCCGACCTGCTGCTCACACACCGCCTTGCTTTCGACCCCGAACATAGACCTGCAGCTGCACGCCTTGCTCCACGTGCGCCTTAGGGTTTCTGCAAGCCAACACGTGTCTGCCGTCAGCTTCCGAATCGATTTGCCGATCTTGATGCTTTGCCTATGCGCCTGTCGCCGCTTGCACGCCCTCTGCTGCGCGCATCGCTGCCTTCCGATTGCTTCTTAACAGAACTCCCGCCGCCTCTTTGCCAGTCGTAGGTCTCGACCACCGACCAATTCAACCAATTATGCTCCACCTCAAGATCAATAGCCGCAACCTCAAATCGAACCTTGCTCTGATACCATTTGTTAGAATAAATCCGAGACGCTCCGTTGATCTACCGAGGACCAAGCAATCACACAAGCATGATACCGAGATTTGTTAACGAGGTTCACCGATATGGCTACATCCCCGGGGCCTGACTACGGGCGCTCCTCCCCGTGATACTGCTACAATACCGCACCCCTGGCCGCCCGGGCGCTGGCACACGCCGCCGGCTCCCCCGCGTGCCTGTGCTATTATGTTGGCATAGGTTACATCGTGTGTCTACCCCCGCTATATATGAGAGGCCTAGGATACAAGTGTTCTACTTGGACACGACTCCTACTCTGTCTACACACCGTACGACTCCAAGTCCAACTGTAACCTAACTTGTATAATAATATTCGACACAGCTCTAACAGCTCCTCCACGAGATCACGGGCGACAGGGGTGGGCATTTGCAGCTTCGCGCCGCCGTGCCGCCACGGAACATGGTCCACGCCGTACCTATCAGCACCTCCTACTCTTGGGAGTCAATGGGTGTGCTTATCAGCGCACAATGAGGGCGACGCAGGCTGTGTGGCACCAGTCGGGCTGCATGTCCTCCAGATTTGCATCGTAGCCGCTCTTGCCTGCCTTATAGATGATGATGAGGCGCAACGAAAAGCAATCCATCGCTCCAACACCATCGTGGAGATGGATGCCCGCCGACGGCGCCGTAAAAATGTGCCGACACTCCGCATCGGGACCACGAGTCCAAGAAGTTGGCGAGGCAGATGGCGGCAACGGCAAAAAGAGCAGCATGGATCAGCGGGGATCATCAGTAAGCTTAGAGCATGGTTTAGGGAAAATCTTTGTGAAGGTACTTGTGTATAGACTTGCTTCGGAGCTGTCGGGGCAGGTAGGCACACATAAGAGTGCTTTTGCGCGTGGGCAAACTTTGCACGACAATTTTATGCTAGTTCTAGACACATGTCGAAGATTGCATGCTTTGAAGAAGCTGGTCTATCTAATTAAAGTGGACACCTCTAAAGCATTTGACACCATGGACTAGTATTTAATTTCCTCCTATAAATGCTAAGGAAGATGGTATTTTCGACAGCGTTGGATCACTTGGATTTGTGGGCTGCTATCTTCAGTTCTACAAGGGTGTTGGGCAATGGCACACTAGGGTCAACGTTGTCTAGTACGAGAGCTTTGTGGCAAGATGACCCTCTCACCCCCCATGCTCTTTTATCCTGGCCATGGAGGCACTCCACCACTTATTCCGATATGCGGTTCACTACGAGTTTCTATCACTGCTAGGATCGAGAGAATTTCTCAAAGACTGCCGATATTTGCAGACCATGTGATATTTTTTTAAGATCAACCAAGGAGGTTATTCAAGTTCGTTTGGCTATACCGGAGGACTTTGGTGCTGGCTCTGGACTGAACATCAACCCACATAAGTGTAGTGCCCTTCCCATCAGATGCTCGACAGATCGGGAACAATAGTTAGTGGAAGATCAAAGTTTCCCGATTAGTGCTTTCCCGTGCAAATAATCCGGAAGGCTTTGACGGAACAATTTTAATTCATTGTTGATGGGGTTGCAAGGAATCTACCATCTTGGAAAGCGCAAACCATGAACAAGTCTGGGCGGCTTGTTCTTGTGCAATCAGTGATGTGTGGGATGCCAATTGATACCATGATGGCATTGGATGTGCCTCCCAAGTGTTGGCGAGTCTGATCAAGATATGAAGAGAGTTCTTCTGAGTTGGCAGCATGGAGGCCAAGGGGCAGGCAATGTGCTATTGCTTGGGACGTGGTTTGCATGCCTAAGTGGACCGGAAGACTTTGCCTACCAGATCTTAGATGTCTTCTATACCTTGAGGACTCACTGGTTATGGTTGAAACGTGCGGATGGATCAAGATCCCGGGCCAAGTATGAGATAGAAACAATGCAATAATCTATGACCATATATGACATGAAGGTCTTCGTGGATGTGGGGATGGCCAGATATCCTACTTCTGAGAGGATCAATGTTGTTTTTTTGGCATGAGGGTATGGGAGATCGCCCATCACATATGCGATCAAGCAAGATCCCATTTGTGTAACTCTTGAACTACGTAAGGCCCCTGTGGGGCACCTGGCCAAGGGACGTTGGCCATAACATCGACGCGAGAGAAACCATGGAGTACCTTTTGCCGAGGGAGCCCGTCTAGTGGTTGGTCCTTTGTTAATGGTTTTGGGACGTGGTGCGCTGGGCTTGGGAAGATTCTGGAACTTTTTCTATGAGATCAGCTTACGCTTGTTGCTTCTTGTCCAACAACATGATCTTGCATCAACGGTGATTTGGGATTGTCGTGCACCCCTAAAGTGAAAAATCTTCGCATGGCTCGCCTTTCGGAACAGATGTTGGATGTCAGATGGACCGGTGAAGAGAGGATCCCCACATTTGGCATGATGTCCTTATGTGATCAAGCACGGGAGAGTATTGACCAATTATGGTCGCCTGTGTATTTGCACGATCGGTTTGACACATCGTTCTGTCAACCAGTGTATTTCTCAACCCCTCCCCCCTCCCCCAGCCAAGCTTAGGGAGAACTGTTGTACAGTTTTTTTCTAGTTGTTTAGTCGCCATGTAAATACAGAAATACAATGGTCCTTGACAAGGCGAGACAATCTTTGTTTGTAGTCATTGTGATGATACTAAAGTTAGTGACAGGGCAAGTTCATGGAGAGATGCAACTGCTTCCACATGATTTGTGTCAATGAGGTGCTAGCGAGGAGACTCCACAGTAGCCCAATTAAAAATCTGAGCATAGTCGTTCCGTGTTGGTACTGCCCATCCAAAACATTAAACCTTGCTTTTCAGAAAATTAATCTTTAGTCCAGTCAAATGCTCGAACACGCACAAGATTTTTTTTGGGTTTCTAGCCCCTCTAGTTCAGCCTCATGCATAAAATTGTGTCTTCAGCATATTGTAAGATAGAAAGGTCACCATCATACAACTGACAAACTAAAACTTTAATAAAACCTTGCTCATGAGCCCTTTTCACCAAGATTTCCAGGACACCGACCACTATATGAAACAGTAGGGGGTAGAAGGGACACCCCTTCCTAAGCCCTTTCCTAGTAGTAAAGTACTTCCCTGACATATCATTCAAAGTAATAGCAGCTTTAACATTGTAAATAACTAACTTAGTCCACTGAATAAACTAGTTCAGTTCTTATATGTGGTAATTAGAATATGTTAAAACTTGCACTATTCGGCTAACATGAACAAGAGTAAACTTGTTCAATTTTAATGATTGTTATTCAAGTCAATCAATGAAAATATAGATTTCATTTGAAGTCTACAATACAAAATTAAGTAATGTTACGTAACAAAAACATAGATATGTTGCTGGATGTACTAGAATGAATTAAGAATATTAATGTTACACCAAACGAAGAAAGAAAATGAATAAAAAAGTCAAAGCAAAGGATGACTAAATTTGCAACAGATTTCATAAAACTTGCACTATTCCACAATATGCAAGAGTAAGCATATAGTAGTGTAGCTTTAATAATAATTATATTTCAAGTAGATCAATTAAAGAGAATTAAATTTTAAGGCCATAACACAAATTAAGTAGTGTCACACGGTTGCAACATCAAATACCCCATCACATGCACAAATATATGAGAAATCCAATTGCCAAAACCAATCAACCAAGTTACAATAAAATAAAAAATGATGACCAAAATTGGCAACAAATTTCATAGAGTTTGTACAGTTCTGAAATATGCAAACGCGAGCATATATCAGTGTACCTTCAATAACTAGTCAATGTGTACGTGCAATGCACGTTAATTTAGAATTATATTAAGTGCATACGGATATTAAATAGGATATTATTTGCGTGTTATTATGTGATTAGCACTATATTTGCCATGGAATTAACTGCATGCTAAATGTGTTGAGCGCTCGACATTGAAGCAGTCTATGTCATTGGATTGACATGATTTGATGGCCGAGATTAATTGCCCCTTTGGGTCTTTTTATATTGGTATATAGATAATCATGATTCAAGTTGATAAATTATAAAAATGATTTCCTTTTTAGTTTCCGAACCAAAAAGTAAGTAGGGTCATGCAACATATAGGAGAAATCCAATTTTCAAAAGAAATCGACTAAGCATCAATGAGCATGATAAAATAAATAGAAAAGTCCACATTTCAATCTTGAACTAATCATTCGGTTCGATTTACAACCCTCATCTTTAAAACAAGTCGAATTGTACCCTCAACTTACCACGTAGCTTAATAAACAACCCTTGACTCGGTTTTGGGCTAGTCAATTGGTTTTGACCGAGTCAATGCTGACCGGGCTGCCAACTCAGTAGCCCATGCACACACATATAGGGCTGAAGCAAAAACACACACTGAGCAAAAGAAAGTAAAGACTAGCGTATTTAGAAACACAAATCAGTTGGACAACTGAAACAAAACAAAAGGAACACGAAACCTTAATATCACTATCACACTTGCTACAAAAATGAAAGAGGAATTTCAAAAAATAAAAGCAAGACCGAAGGATAGAAAATTTTCAGGCGTCTAATATATAGCAAAATTTGTGTTCACAACGATTTTGCTATGTATGAGACGCCTGGAAATTTTCACAACGGTTAGCACTGACTAGCAACTGAAATGGAATATTTTTCACAACGGTTTTGCTATATGTCTGCTTAGCACCGACTAGCAACTGAAACAGAATATTTTTCACTTATTGTGAAAAATATTCCATTTCAGTTGCTAGTCAGTGCTAACCTCATCAATTAAAACTGGTTTTGCTAATACACAAAGACAAAACCGTTACGAACCGAACCCATGAATCAACACTGGTGGAAAAAGGGCCTTTGGTCGCGGTTCGCAACTGCCATTAGTCGCGGTTGCGCAACCGCGACCAAACAGGCGGGACTAAAGGCTCCCCCCTTTAGTCGCGGTTGCTTAAGAACCGCGACTAAAGGCCCGTCCACGTGGGCGCCAGGTGGCCGTCGGGGCGGAGGACCTTTAGTCGCGGTTCTTCTGGCCAACCGCGACTAAAGGCCGCCGCAGGTTTAAATTTTTTTGCGAATTTTTTCAATTTTTTTTATTTTCAAATTTCTGAATTATTTTATCCTCTAATCTCTAATCACCACCCCTCATCACTGCTCAATTTATCCTCTAATCTCTAATCACCCCTCATCATTCCAAATCATCTAACTTCCCGAACGGTCACCCATCCTCCCACTCCCCCAGCCTGAGCACGCTTAACTTCCGGGTTCTATTCTCCCTCGTTTCCAAGTCTGCACTTGTTGTTTTCCTGACAATAGTAGGATGTCAATTCTATTAACCCTCAGGTATTTAGCTTAAGTATTTTGATATGTGTGAAAAAAACGAACGACAAATGTTACACTTATTTTTCTTTTTTCACAGATGAAGCACTGTCATCCCATTTTAATCGCAAGAAAAATGGCAAGCACACTTGTTACACTAACAAGAACATCTACGAAAATTCAGAATTTTTAATTTTATTTTCTATTTATTTTGAATTTACTGGTCATTACGGAGCATATGCACCCAAGAGCCAAAACGGCCCTGCCCCTGAGAGATGAACTACAGCTTATACAGTGTACACACGCACACTCTTACATAGGAGTACTTCACAAGCTTGCTAGACTAGCTGATGGATCGCTACTGAATAGCTTTGGAGCTGGATGATCTGATCGGAGTGGAATGGAGCTTAATTAGAACCGGCTGGCACCGGACGTGTAGCCAGCTAAGAAACTACTACACACTTACCCTCTCTATTCCTTAACTAGTAAGGCAAGCATGTGCTGCTGGCCTACCTGGTAATTTCCTATCTACTACTAGGAAATTAGTACGTAGTTGCATGGACAGCTCTAGTCAACTCCAGCTCAAGTTCCTTCCACAGCTAAGGAAACTACTAGGTGATTTTTCATGCAATTGCCATGAGACAGGGGTGAAGCCCACAACACAGAAGGCCCCTATGGAGGGACACTACAAACTAATAGGTTGATGCTGCAATTTGTAGAAACAATGAAAGGGGTTCTATTGCTGTTGTTTGTCGAGATGAACAGGGCCTCTCTATCAGGGTGCTTCTGCAGTAGTCTTTAAAACTTTGGTACAGACAGAAACTTTGGAGGCACTGGCGTTTAGTGAGGGTTTTGCACACGCTTCAGATCTTTATATCAGCAAGATACAAGTGGTGACTGACTGTCTTTCCACGATCAACCCTTTGAAGGGGCAATACCTGGGGCAGAATTCAATGATCATGACTGACATCAAGAAGCGCACGGATGGAAGATTCCGCCTCAGTTCACATCAGCCATGATAGAAGCGACAAAAACTGGGTGTCTGATGGACTAGCTAAAGCTACAGTTACCTTAGTAAAGGGGCGCCATGTGTGCCTCAGCGTCATTCGGAACAGCTAGTGCGTTGGGACCCTTTCTAAAGATTACGTGTAAATCATTGATCATAGCAAGTACGTGATCACCGGCACGCATGGTAGGCTTCTTCCTATGATCTTTCTCGCCTTTGAAATGCTTGCCTTTCTTTCGACATTGATGGTTGGTCGGAAGAAATCGATGATGGCCCAGGTACACATTCTTTCTGCATTTGTCCAGGTATATACTTTCAGTGTCATCTAAACAGTGCGTGCATGTGTGATATCCTTTGTTTGTCTGTCCTGAAAGGTTACTGAGAGCGGGCCAATCGTTGATGGTCACGAACAGCAACGCCTTTAGGTTAAATTGCTCCTGTCTGTGCTCATCCCACGTACGTACACCGTTTCCATTCCACAGCTGTAAAAGTTCTTCAACTAATGGCCTTAGGTACATATCAATGTCGTTGCCGGGTTGCTTAGGGCCTTGGATGAGAACTGGTTTCATAATGAACTTCCGCTTCATGCACATCCAAGGAAGAAGGTTATACATACATAGAGTCACGGGCCAGGTGTTGTGATTGTTGATCTACGCCCCGAAGGATTAATGCCATCCGCGCTTAAAGCAAACCATACGTTCCTTGGGTCCTTTGCAAACTCATCCCAGTACTTTCTCTCGAATTTTCTCCACTGCAACCCGTCAGCGGGTGTTCTCAACTTCCCGTCTTTCTTACGGTCCTCACTGTGCCATCGCATCAACTTGGCATGCTCTTCATTTCTGAACAGACGTTTCAACCGTGGTATTATAGCAGCATACCACATCACCTTCGCAGGAACCCTCTTCCTGGGGGGCTCGCCGTCAACATCACCAGGGTCATCTCGTCTGATCTTATACCGCAATGCATCGCATACCGGGCATGCGTTCAGATCCTTGTATGCACCGCAGTAGAGGATGCAGTCATTAGGGCATGCATGTATCTTCTCCACCTCCAATCCTAGAGGGCACACGACCTTCTTTGCTGCGTATGTACTGTCGGGCAATTCGTTATCCTTTGGAACCTTCTTCTTCAATATTTTCAATAGCTTCTCAAATCCTTTGTCAGGCACAGCATTCTCTGTCTTCCACTGCAGCAATTCCAGTACGGTACCGAGCTTTGTGTTGCCATCTTCGCAATTGGGGTACAACCCTTTTTTGTGATCCTCTAACATGCGATCGAACTTCAGCTTCTCCTTTTGACTTTCGCATTGCGTCCTTGCATCGACAATGAACCGGCGGAGATCATCATCATCGGGCACATCGTCTGGTTCCTCTTGATCTTCAGCAGCTTCACCCGTTGCAGCATCATTGGGCACATCGTCTGGTTACTCTTGATCTTCACCAGCTCCCCCCGTTGCAGCATCACCGTATTCAGGGGGCACATAGTTGCCATCGTACTCTTCTTCTTCGCCGTCTTCCATCATAACCCCTATTTCTCCGTTCCTCGTCCAAACATTATAGTGTGGCATGAAACCCTTGTAAAGCAGGTGGGAGTGAAGGATTTTCCGGTTAGAGTAAGACATCGTATTCCCACATTTAGTGCATGGACAACACATTCTGCTTGTTTGCCTCAGCCGCATCGAGAAACTCATGCACGCCCTTAATGTACTCGGAGGTGTGTCTGTCACCATACATCCATTGCTGGTTCATCTGCGTGCATTATATATAATTAAGTGTCCAAATTAATAGAAGTTCATCATCACATTAAAACCAAAGTACATACATAGTTCTCATCTAACAACATATAGCTCTCCAGAACATCTAATTAATTAAACCATACATTGAAACTATGTAAAACATTTCAATGCGAAAACAAATGCGATCATAATCGCAACCAAGGTAACAATTGATCCAACGGCATAATGATACCAAGCCTTGGTATGAATGGCATATTTTCTAATCTTTCTAATCTTTAAGCGCATTGCATCCATCTTGATCTTGTGATCATCGACGACATCCGCAACATGCAACTCCAATATCATCTTCTCCTCCTCAATTTTTTTTATTTTTTCCTTCAAGAAATTGTTTTCTTCTTCAACTAAATTTAACCTCTCGACAATAGGGTCGGTTGGAATTTCCGGTTCACATACATCCTAGATAAATAAAATCTATTTCACGTTGGTCGGCATAATTTTCATAAACAATAAATGAACCAATAGTTATAAAGATAATATATATACCACATCCGAATCATAGACAGGACGAGGGCCGACGGGGGCAGATACCAAAACCATCGCACTATATAAGATGCAATAATAAAAGTAAGAAAATAATACAAGTATCTATGTAAACATACAAGTAAGAATATTTTTTCCTTTTAGAAAGAAGATAAGAACAAGAGGCTCACCACGGTGGTGCCGGCGATGAGCTCGGCGCGGGTGATCGACGGCGGTGAGGACGGGGATGTGGCGTGACGGACCGCTAAACCTAGACAAATATTGAGGAAAATGGAGCTTGGAGGTCGAGCTTGGAGAGGAGAAAGCTTAAGTAGTGTGGCTCGGGCATTCCATCGAACACCTTGTGTGCATAGGAGGTGAGCTAGAGCACCACCAAGCCCTCTCCCCCTCGGCCAGAAAAAACAGAGCAGTGTGCTCTGCTCTTGCGCGAGGGGGTATATATAGGCACCACCAATGGTCCCGGTTGGTGGCATGAACCGGGACTAAAGGGGAGCCTTTGGTCCCGGTTCATGCCACCAACCGGGACCAATGGGCCTCGCTCCTGGCCCACCACCATTGGTCCCACTAACCGGGACCAAAGGTCCAGAGGAACCGGGACCATGGACCAATGGCCCACGTGGCTCGGCCGGCCCACTGGGCTCACGAACCGGGTCCAATGCCTCCATTGGTCCCGGTTCTGGACTGAACCGGGACTAATGGGCTGACCCGGCCTGGACCTTTGCCCCCTTTTCTACTAGTGATGATCTAGGTTCTACGACGTTACGTGCTCCCTCTCATTGGACCACGTGTACATGCATCCATTGAGGTAGATATACTTAAGCTCCAGAGCGTTCAACAACCTACAGAACTTTGCAATCATCCACATGTTGATGTTGGCATTTCTCTTGTCCACCACATCGACAATTATGTTAAAGTCACCCATGATCATCTGTGGTCCCGTTTGGAGGTCCCTAACATTTTATATCTTGTCAAGAAATTACATCCTCTTCACATCTAGCTGTGGGCCCTAGACCTCGATTATCCACCATACGGGGCTAGCCACCGGTTTAATCCAGCCTCATAATTGTGTGTTCGGTGACATGTGGATTCGATAGGGCAACAATCATCGATTTGCATACTAGCAAGATGCCACCTTGAGTTCCGGCATCCGGAAGGTATATCAAATCGTCAAATTTATTGCCAAGGATTTATCATACAATCATTTGTGTCATTCACTCCAACTTAGTCTCATGCAAGAAGACAATGCTCACACCCACCGATTCCGCCAATTGGAGCACCGCTCTACACTTGGTCGGCTCATCAAGCCACAAACATTCCGCACAAGCAATTTCTGAAGATTTGCAGCCATTAAAGAAGCCCACAAACCACAAGGACATACCGCACACTCAGGCCTCCATCACCAGCAGGGCCTTGGTTTCCCAACAATACAAGGCAAGAAATCGCGACAATTTGGGGAAGGGACTTGCATTTGCGAAGGCATTTTAGGTATGAATGCTTCCAGACAAAAGTGGATGGCTTCATGGAGGTGGTGCAATCGGCTTGGGCTACTATTTCATCAGTAGGGAACCCTTTTAAGGTGCTCAATGATAAATTAAAAGCCACAACCAAAGCCTTGAGTAGGAAGAGATGTAGAATGACCGGTAACATCAACCTCCAGATCCTGGTGTGGAGGTAATTCTGTGGCTAGACGTTGACATGGAGCGCAGACAATTATCTGCGGCAAAAATTGACTTGTGTTGTATAATCAAAAGGAAGTTGCTCGGCTTGATTTCTCTTGCAAGGACAACCACCGCCAGAGCAGCTCCGCCTTGGACATGGGTATGTCAATGCTATGCCGCCAAGGATGATCTAGGCTTCACCGTCCACCATATCTCGGGGCTGCCGCCCCGGCATCCGTCGCCACGCAGTGAGGCGATGACCCTTGCCAGGCCATGACCGGAGGCCACCATCGCAAGTACCCGACCCGATCTGCCCGGTCCTCCACGGCATCCTCGGCACGCTGCCGCCACCGGCCTGCCACCAGTCGGCCACACCGCCGCCCGGAGCAATGCTTTTTGGGGGTTCCGGCTCCTGTGATTGCCAGCACGGGTGTAGGTTTTCTTTAGGTTGTTCCTAATGTATGTTAGAACTAATCTTGATATGTGTATCAGCATGTTTGCTTTTCATTATGCATGTAATTTAGATGATCTAGGGAGTAGCTAGCCGATGAAGCTTCTGTGTGTGGAGGAGGCGAGATGACGGGCTGCCGTGCGATGCGGCGAGTATGGTAAGATGCAGATGGTCGCGCGAAGCCGTGATGCCGTGCGATACAGCATAGTCGTGTGAAGTGACAAGACACGTGAGGTGCTGGAGCAGACCGGCCGGCTAGATGGATCAGTTGGAGTTAAACGGATAGGTGTATTAGTTAGTTGGTCAGTGCCTTAGTAGTTAGTTGAACGGCTGGGTTTTGAGGCCGTTGAGAGAATGCTACGCACGGGCTAGGCATAGGCATGCATGTAGGTAGTGTGTTAGTGCATGGAGATCGTGCTGTTAGTGGAGAGTGTGGTTGTGGGTGTGTGCGTGCGTTGCCCTTTATAAGAGATGTAAATCGTACTGTGTTTCTTTGAATAGAAAGAGAAGAAATGGCCGGCAGTGTGAGGCTCCGGCCACCAAATTTCTTGCGCCTCCATTGTTGTATATGTGAGCTGTGAGAGGCAGCCACAGAGGTAGAGGAAGAAGAAGGAACGCTGCGAGAGGCGGCGCCAACAATGTATTGTATGTGGTCATTCATGGTTGTGCTCCTTTGTCGTTAGCAGCCCAGGCCCAGCTCCCGGTCCATCAGCATATGTTCGGATGTTTTCGGTGCGCATCAGAAACTTCACTATAAACGGAGAACCCACCACATCCCAGAAGACCGGCCTAAAGAGCGTGTGGCACTCTCCCTTATAAGAAGGTCCTAGCCTCCTCCCATATACGAGGTGGGACTAAAGTCACTGGCACTGCCCAAGGTCAGGCTCCTGACACCCCACCCCCTAGGTATGCCCCAATAGGGTGGCAATGGGGCCCAGCTCTGATACTACTTGTTAGCAGCCTAGGCCCAGCTCCCGGTCCATCAACATATGTTTGGACGTTTTCGGTGCACATCGAACACTCCACTATAAATGGAGAGCCACCACGTCCCAAAAGACCGGCCTGAAAAGAGTGTGGCACTCTCCCTTATAAGAAAGTCCTAGCGTCCCATATCCAAGGTGGAACTAAAGTCACTGGCACTGCCCAAGGTCTGGTTCCTATCATTTGGGGCTCCGATTCTTGGTTTTTGCTGCTGCCCGCATTCTATCCTTGGTCCAAATTTGCCGTCCTCGGTGAGATCTAGTGGCTGTCCTACCAGATCTCTTGTGCATTCTCCTCCCGTCGGATCGTCTACGTGGTGGGAAGCCGTTGGTCTTGGGTCGTGTTCTGGTTGTTCGTCTCTTTTTATTTGGTCGTCAGTCGTGATCTCGTAATGGACTTCGTCCCTGATGCTTGCGTGCACCCTCTTGCTCCCATCTCGCTGATGCCCGTTCCCATATGTGCCCCCATCCATGGCCTGGACAACGGCAAGTCTGGTGGTGTTGGGTTGGCGTTGGTGTTCAACGTTGTTGGTCCTTGGCTCGTGCAAGTGGTGCTGTCTCAACGCTGGTCGCATTCTCTTCCCTGCGGTGTCGTGCTTTAGTCGTTGTCATAGTAGTTGTTTCTTGGTTCGTGTTGTACTGTTGTAGCTGGCTGTGTTTGGCTCTTGTAGAGGATTTTTCTAGCTCTCATACCTTGTGGTGCTCTTGTCCCAGTCTAGGTTGTTTGGTCATCTTCGAATCATGGATTGTTCACTCCCGTTTGATGATCCTTAGCTTGTTGAAGGCTAGTTTTAATCGTGTCATTTGTATGGCTTGTGCCTTTCTTTGTTGTTTTATCTTACTCTGTCGTAATTAATTCACATGCATCTCTTCACGATGGTTCCAAAAAAGAGGAAAATACCATAGAACCAGACGCCCCTTTTACTTGCTTTCATTTACCCCTTGCATACTTGTCTACAAGAAAAAATAAGTAGCAGAAGATACACTTGCGGACGACCTCCTTCTCACGGCCAGCATGCATGATTTGTTCTCGATGAGTACATTTCATATTCTTTGGGCTACGCGACAAGTTTTACACTCTGAATATCTAGACGATGGAACGCCGCTATGCATAGGGAGCAGGTTTCATTGCTTTCATGATGCATCCTATTCCGAAAGTTAAGCTTCTAAGGTATTTTTTCCTTCTTAGCTAATTAGGACCCCCTTCAAGCCAGTGATTTGTAGCAGCAGAAGAATAGAATGTGGTTGGCGTTCTCCTACTTGAGTGTGGGAATGGATGGGGCGATATATAGGAACGGAGACGTCGTAGGCCCCCTACTCCCCTGTCTGTCTATAAATACCAGGCCGGCCATACGATGTATTGATCTCATGTGTACTCCTTCTCTCCATCTGAACTCCAAACTAACATTTGCCCATCGAATTCTATATTAGTCAGATGCTAGCACAATTAATGAAGAAGACCACACTGAACAACAAGTAGCAGCTGGATAATGTTTCACGCTTACTGTCTATTTTAGGGATGCAAAGAACTTTATTCAATCAGAACATCTTGTTGCATACAAAAAATATCAGGCGTCCTTACGAGGCACACATGGCGCCCCTTTACTAAGGTAACTGTAGCTTTAGCTAGTCCATCAGACACCCAGTTTTTGTCGCTTCTATCATGGCTGATGTGAACTGAGGCGGAATCTTCCATCCGTGCGCTTCTTGATGTCAGTCATGATCATTGAATTCTGCCCCAGGTATTGCCCCTTCAAAGGGTTGATCGTGGAAAGACAGTCAGTCACCACTTGTATCTTGCTGATATAAAGATCTGAAGCGTGTGCAAAACCCTCACTAAACGCCAGTGCCTCCAAAGTTTCTGTCTGT
Organism: Aegilops umbellulata; assembly: GCA_032464435.1. Taxonomy (NCBI): domain Eukaryota; kingdom Viridiplantae; phylum Streptophyta; class Magnoliopsida; order Poales; family Poaceae; genus Aegilops; species Aegilops umbellulata. The sequence goes on along the minus strand of CP136060.1, from coordinate 639,451,898 downwards.
ACCAAAGTTTTAAAGACTACTGCAGAAGCACCCTGATAGAGAGGCCCTGTTCATCTCGACAAACAACAGCAATAGAACCCCTTTCATTGTTTCTACAAATTGCAGCATCAACCTATTAGTTTGTAGTGTCCCTCCATAGGGGCCTTCTGTGTTGTGGGCTTCACCCCTGTCTCATGGCAATTGCATGAAAAATCACCTAGTAGTTTCCTTAGCTGTGGAAGGAACTTGAGCTGGAGTTGACTAGAGCTGTCCATGCAACTACGTACTAATTTCCTAGTAGTAGATAGGAAATTACCAGGTAGGCCAGCAGCACATGCTTGCCTTACTAGTTAAGGAATAGAGAGGGTAAGTGTGTAGTAGTTTCTTAGCTGGCTACACGTCCGGTGCCAGCCGGTTCTAATTAAGCTCCATTCCACTCCGATCAGATCATCCAGCTCCAAAGCTATTCAGTAGCGATCCATCAGCTAGTCTAGCAAGCTTGTGAAGTACTCCTATGTAAGAGTGTGCGTGTGTACACTGTATAAGCTGTAGTTCATCTCTCAGGGGCAGGGCCGTTTTGGCTCTTGGGTGCATATGCTCCGTAATGACCAGTAAATTCAAAATAAATAGAAAATAAAATTAAAAATTCTGAATTTTCGTAGATGTTCTTGTTAGTGTAACAAGTGTGCTTGCCATTTTTCTTGCGATTAAAATGGGATGACAGTGCTTCATCTGTGAAAAAAGAAAAATAAGTGTAACATTTGTCGTTCGTTTTTTTTCACACATATCAAAATACTTAAGCTAAATACCTGAGGGTTAATAGAATTGACATCCTACTATTGTCAGGAAAACAACAAGTGCAGACTTGGAAACGAGGGAGAATAGAACCCGGAAGTTAAGCGTGCTCAGGCTGGGGGAGTGGGAGGATGGGTGACCGTTCGGGAAGTTAGATGATTTGGAATGATGAGGGGTGATTAGAGATTAGAGGATAAATTGAGCAGTGATGAGGGGTGGTGATTAGAGATTAGAGGATAAAATAATTCAGAAATTTGAAAATAAAAAAAATTGAAAAAATTCGCAAAAAAATTTAAACCTGCGGCGGCCTTTAGTCGCGGTTGGCCAGAAGAACCGCGACTAAAGGTCCTCCGCCCCGACGGCCACCTGGCGCCCACGTGGACGGGCCTTTAGTCGCGGTTCTTAAGCAACCGCGACTAAAGGGGGGAGCCTTTAGTCCCGCCTGTTTGGTCGCGGTTGCGCAACCGCGACTAATGGCAGTTGCGAACCGCGACCAAAGGCCCTTTTTCCACCAGTGTTGATTCATGGGTTCGGTTCGTAACGGTTTTGTCTTTGTGTATTAGCAAAACCAGTTTTAATTGATGAGGTTAGCACTGACTAGCAACTGAAATGGAATATTTTTCACAATAAGTGAAAAATATTCTGTTTCAGTTGCTAGTCGGTGCTAAGCAGACATATAGCAAAACCGTTGTGAAAAATATTCCATTTCAGTTGCTAGTCAGTGCTAACCGTTGTGAAAATTTCCAGGCGTCTCATACATAGCAAAATCGTTGTGAACACAAATTTTGCTATATATTAGACGCCTGAAAATTTTCTATCCTTCGGTCTTGCTTTTATTTTTTGAAATTCCTCTTTCATTTTTGTAGCAAGTGTGATAGTGATATTAAGGTTTCGTGTTCCTTTTGTTTTGTTTCAGTTGTCCAACTGATTTGTGTTTCTAAATACGCTAGTCTTTACTTTCTTTTGCTCAGTGTGTGTTTTTGCTTCAGCCCTATATGTGTGTGCATGGGCTACTGAGTTGGCAGCCCGGTCAGCATTGACTCGGTCAAAACCAATTGACTAGCCCAAAACCGAGTCAAGGGTTGTTTATTAAGCTACGTGGTAAGTTGAGGGTACAATTCGACTTGTTTTAAAGATGAGGGTTGTAAATCGAACCGAATGATTAGTTCAAGATTGAAATGTGGACTTTTCTATTTATTTTATCATGCTCATTGATGCTTAGTCGATTTCTTTTGAAAATTGGATTTCTCCTATATGTTGCATGACCCTACTTACTTTTTGGTTCGGAAACTAAAAAGGAAATCATTTTTATAATTTATCAACTTGAATCATGATTATCTATATACCAATATAAAAAGACCCAAAGGGGCAATTAATCTCGGCCATCAAATCATGTCAATCCAATGACATAGACTGCTTCAATGTCGAGCGCTCAACACATTTAGCATGCAGTTAATTCCATGGCAAATATAGTGCTAATCACATAATAACACGCAAATAATATCCTATTTAATATCCGTATGCACTTAATATAATTCTAAATTAACGTGCATTGCACGTACACATTGACTAGTTATTGAAGGTACACTGATATATGCTCGCGTTTGCATATTTCAGAACTGTACAAACTCTATGAAATTTGTTGCCAATTTTGGTCATCATTTTTTATTTTATTGTAACTTGGTTGATTGGTTTTGGCAATTGGATTTCTCATATATTTGTGCATGTGATGGGGTATTTGATGTTGCAACCGTGTGACACTACTTAATTTGTGTTATGGCCTTAAAATTTAATTCTCTTTAATTGATCTACTTGAAATATAATTATTATTAAAGCTACACTACTATATGCTTACTCTTGCATATTGTGGAATAGTGCAAGTTTTATGAAATCTGTTGCAAATTTAGTCATCCTTTGCTTTGACTTTTTTATTCATTTTCTTTCTTCGTTTGGTGTAACATTAATATTCTTAATTCATTCTAGTACATCCAGCAACATATCTATGTTTTTGTTACGTAACATTACTTAATTTTGTATTGTAGACTTCAAATGAAATCTATATTTTCATTGATTGACTTGAATAACAATCATTAAAATTGAACAAGTTTACTCTTGTTCATGTTAGCCGAATAGTGCAAGTTTTAACATATTCTAATTACCACATATAAGAACTGAACTAGTTTATTCAGTGGACTAAGTTAGTTATTTACAATGTTAAAGCTGCTATTACTTTGAATGATATGTCAGGGAAGTACTTTACTACTAGGAAAGGGCTTAGGAAGGGGTGTCCCTTCTACCCCCTACTGTTTCATATAGTGGTCGGTGTCCTGGAAATCTTGGTGAAAAGGGCTCATGAGCAAGGTTTTATTAAAGTTTTAGTTTCTCAGTTGTATGATGGTGACCTTTCTATCTTACAATATGCTGAAGACACAATTTTATGCATGAGGCTGAACTAGAGGGGCTAGAAACCCAAAAAAAATCTTGTGCGTGTTCGAGCATTTGACTGGACTAAAGATTAATTTTCTGAAAAGCAAGGTTTAATGTTTTGGATGGGCAGTACCAACACGGAACGACTATGCTCAGATTTTTAATTGGGCTACTGTGGAGTCTCCTCGCTAGCACCTCATTGACACAAATCATGTGGAAGCAGTTGCATCTCTCCATGAACTTGCCCTGTCACTAACTTTAGTATCATCACAATGACTACAAACAAAGATTGTCTCGCCTTGTCAAGGACCATTGTATTTCTGTATTTACATGGCGACTAAACAACTAGAAAAAAACTGTACAACAGTTCTCCCTAAGCTTGGCTGGGGGAGGGGGGAGGGGTTGAGAAATACACTGGTTGACAGAACGATGTGTCAAACCGATCGTGCAAATACACAGGCGACCATAATTGGTCAATACTCTCCCGTGCTTGATCACATAAGGGCATCATGCCAAATGTGGGGATCCTCTCTTCACCGGTCCATCTGACATCCAACATCTGTTCCGAAAGGCGAGCCATGCGAAGATTTTTCACTTTAGGGGTGCACGACAATCCCAAATGACCGTTGATGCAAGATCATGTTGTTGGACAAGAAGCAACAAGCGTAAGCTGATCTCATAGAAAAAGTTCCAGAATCTTCCCAAGCCCAGCGCACCACGTCCCAAAACCATTAACAAAGGACCAACCACTAGACGGGCTCCCTCGGCAAAAGGTACTCCATGGTTTCTCTCGCGTCGATGTTATGGCCAACGTCCCTTGGCCAGGTGCCCCACAGGGGCCTTACGTAGTTCAAGAGTTACACAAATGGGGTCTTGCTTGATCGCATATGTGATGGGCGATCTCCCATACCCTCATGCCAAAAAAACAACATTGATCCTCTCAGAAGTAGGATATCTGGCCATCCCCACATCCACGAAGACCTTCATGTCATATATGGTCATAGATTATTGCATTGTTTCTATCTCATACTTGGCCCGGGATCTTGATCCATCCGCACGTTTCAACCATAACCAGTGAGTCCTCAAGGTATAGAAGACATCTAAGATCTGGTAGGCAAAGTCTTCCGGTCCACTTAGGCATGCAAACCACGTCCCAAGCAATAGCACATTGCCTGCCCCTTGGCCTCCATGCTGCCAACTCAGAAGAACTCTCTTCATATCTTGATCAGACTCGCCAACACTTGGGAGGCACATCCAATGCCATCATGGTATCAATTGGCATCCCACACATCACTGATTGCACAAGAACAAGCCGCCCAGACTTGTTCATGGTTTGCGCTTTCCAAGATGGTAGATTCCTTGCAACCCCATCAACAATGAATTAAAATTGTTCCGTCAAAGCCTTCCGGATTATTTGCACGGGAAAGCACTAATCGGGAAACTTTGATCTTCCACTAACTATTGTTCCCGATCTGTCGAGCATCTGATGGGAAGGGCACTACACTTATGTGGGTTGATGTTCAGTCCAGAGCCAGCACCAAAGTCCTCCGGTATAGCCAAACGAACTTGAATAACCTCCTTGGTTGATCTTAAAAAAATATCACATGGTCTGCAAATATCGGCAGTCTTTGAGAAATTCTCTCGATCCTAGCAGTGATAGAAACTCGTAGTGAACCGCATATCGGAATAAGTGGTGGAGTGCCTCCATGGCCAGGATAAAAGAGCATGGGGGGTGAGAGGGTCATCTTGCCACAAAGCTCTCGTACTAGACAACGTTGACCCTAGTGTGCCATTGCCCAACACCCTTGTAGAACTGAAGATAGCAGCCCACAAATCCAAGTGATCCAACGCTGTCGAAAATACCATCTTCCTTAGCATTTATAGGAGGAAATTAAATACTAGTCCATGGTGTCAAATGCTTTAGAGGTGTCCACTTTAATTAGATAGACCAGCTTCTTCAAAGCATGCAATCTTCGACATGTGTCTAGAACTAGCATAAAATTGTCGTGCAAAGTTTGCCCACGCGCAAAAGCACTCTTATGTGTGCCTACCTGCCCCGACAGCTCCGAAGCAAGTCTATACACAAGTACCTTCACAAAGATTTTCCCTAAACCATGCTCTAAGCTTACTGATGATCCCCGCTGATCCATGCTGCTCTTTTTGCCGTTGCCGCCATCTGCCTCGCCAACTTCTTGGACTCGTGGTCCCGATGCGGAGTGTCGGCACATTTTTACGGCGCCGTCGGCGGGCATCCATCTCCACGATGGTGTTGGAGCGATGGATTGCTTTTCGTTGCGCCTCATCATCATCTATAAGGCAGGCAAGAGCGGCTACGATGCAAATCTGGAGGACATGCAGCCCGACTGGTGCCACACAGCCTGCGTCGCCCTCATTGTGCGCTGATAAGCACACCCATTGACTCCCAAGAGTAGGAGGTGCTGATAGGTACGGCGTGGACCATGTTCCGTGGCGGCACGGCGGCGCGAAGCTGCAAATGCCCACCCCTGTCGCCCGTGATCTCGTGGAGGAGCTGTTAGAGCTGTGTCGAATATTATTATACAAGTTAGGTTACAGTTGGACTTGGAGTCGTACGGTGTGTAGACAGAGTAGGAGTCGTGTCCAAGTAGAACACTTGTATCCTAGGCCTCTCATATATAGCGGGGGTAGACACACGATGTAACCTATGCCAACATAATAGCACAGGCACGCGGGGGAGCCGGCGGCGTGTGCCAGCGCCCGGGCGGCCAGGGGTGCGGTATTGTAGCAGTATCACGGGGAGGAGCGCCCGTAGTCAGGCCCCGGGGATGTAGCCATATCGGTGAACCTCGTTAACAAATCTCGGTATCATGCTTGTGTGATTGCTTGGTCCTCGGTAGATCAACGGAGCGTCTCGGATTTATTCTAACAAATGGTATCAGAGCAAGGTTCGATTTGAGGTTGCGGCTATTGATCTTGAGGTGGAGCATAATTGGTTGAATTGGTCGGTGGTCGAGACCTACGACTGGCAAAGAGGCGGCGGGAGTTCTGTTAAGAAGCAATCGGAAGGCAGCGATGCGCGCAGCAGAGGGCGTGCAAGCGGCGACAGGCGCATAGGCAAAGCATCAAGATCGGCAAATCGATTCGGAAGCTGACGGCAGACACGTGTTGGCTTGCAGAAACCCTAAGGCGCACGTGGAGCAAGGCGTGCAGCTGCAGGTCTATGTTCGGGGTCGAAAGCAAGGCGGTGTGTGAGCAGCAGGTCGGATCGGATCGGAGCAGCACGTCGTAGGCTGTGGCGTGCGTACGGTGCAGAGGAGATCGCTGCTTGCCGGTGCGTGCAGCCGAAGCTCTAGGGCAGGACGCAGCAGGCCCAAGGCCGTGTTGCAGCGCAAGATGGTCACGTGAGATTTGTTCAAGGAAAAAAAGGAAAGGCTTGAGTGCCTATCGTCACATGGATACATAGAACCTGCTTGTCTACAGGGGCAGCTGGGAGATGACATTTGTCTTGGCTGCTAGGGTACACGTACAAGTATTGGCAATGGATATGGAAAATTATGGTGCAACGAATTGTGATTTTTTGCTCGGAAGATTTTTCTGTTAAGATTGTTGTGAGGGTTCAAAGAGTATGTGGCGAGGATAGCGACATGCGTATAAGGCTCGGAGGAGTTTGGACCGCGTCGTGACAGGGATCATGCATACACAGGGCATCAAAGCAATACATGAAGATGTGCGGGACAGACACGATGCAAGGTGGAGCATGGTTACAGTCGGATAAGTTCGGCTGGGTCGGACTGGATTGTCTGACGGATCGACGAGGATGTCAGTCAAAGCAGAAGACGGCGGTGATTTCAGCGACGACGACATATGAGCGTGATGCTGATGGTGGCCGACTTCTGGGACGTGGAAACACGTGGTGCAGGCCTGAGGGCTTGTGCGGCTTCGACAGACTATGGCGCGGGGTTGATTCAAGATGGTGCGCACATGAGAGCTTGAAGTCGACACGGCGCGGGAGGGTGGCTTGTACAACCACCATGGAGTCATGTTGAAGGTGGAGCTGGAGTCCGGTGTAAGACTTCACTCGGTGCTGATGAAGGGGCTACGGCGTAAGAATTCGGAGAGTCGAAGCCTATTTCAGCGGGATAGCGAGAGATACGTGGATCGGACTGGGTACCAGTGGTCTGATGAAGACATGATACTCGGCATCGGTCGGTGATGATCGGTGGTTCTCTGCAGTGGGGGTTGAGGCAGTGTGGGCTAGCTACCCGGGAGACTCGACCAGGACAGCAGAGGCTCGACGCGATGATAGCGGCGAGGCGTGCGGTAAGCACGGGACACAGCGACAGACCAAGGCACTAATGGTTAGATATGTTGTTAGACAAAGTGTGCAGGGGGTGCTGAAGCAGTGTTGACGAGTACCGGATTCAAGTTGGTGACCGGGTCTATCGGTGCCGGAAGATGGACAGGAGTTGACCATGGAGAATCTGAGAAAGTGGCGGATGGCCTGAAATTGTCAAAAGCTGAGAAAGTACATGGCCATATATTCTATGGTGTTCATGCACATGGCAAAGTGCGGATGACAAGGCAGAAGGAGGCGGAGTGCTATAGCTATGGGACATGTTAGAGACTATCCGGGAAAAAAGAATGAGACAACTGTGAATTTGACTCAAAGTGACACAGGGCAACAGTGAAATTCCTTCAAGTTTCAGACAGACGGTCATGAAAGAGCGGTGATGTTGAATTCAGGTAACTCTTATATGTGACACCCAATATGTGAGTTGTTCATTTTCACGCAGATTAATGATCGGTGTGTGATGGCGTTGAGCGGATACTCTGAAAGTTGGGAGCACAAAGTAGAGTAACGAGGAACTTAATTTTTGCTCGAGTGTTGACTGTGATGAAGACGAGAAGGGACTACAGTTGCAGGAGGAGTCACATGGAGTCTGAGAGTAGCAGCGGTGCTCATGGTGTATCTCAAGTCCAATGTACATGGAGGTTTGACGCACGGACGAATTCAAGGTGGTGGAGAATATTTGCCAAGGTGGAGTTTGTTAGAGTTGTGTCGAATATTATTATACAAGTTAGGTTACAGTTGGACTTGGAGTCGTACGGTGTGTAGACAGAGTAGGAGTCGTGTCCAAGTAGAACACTTGTATCCTAGGCCTCTCATATATAGCGGGGGTAGACACACGATGTAACCTATGCCAACATAATAGCACAGGCACGCGGGGGAGCCGGCGGCGTGTGCCGGCGCCCGGGCGGCCAGGGGTGCGGTATTGTAGCGGCATCACGGGGAGGAGCGCCTGTAGTCAGGCCCCGGGGATGTAGCCATATCGATGAACCTCGTTAACAAATCTCGGTGTCATGCTTGTGTGATTGCTTGGTCCTCGGTAGATCAACGGAGCGTCTCGGATTTATTCTAACAGGAGCTTCCACTAGCGACCTCGAGGAGGAGCTGCCGCCCCGGTCCATCCTTGAGCGGCGAAGGGCAATGCATAGTGCAAGCTCCTCGTCCTCTGGCGCATATGAGCTCGAGGACTCCGTGGTGAGCTTAGCCCGGTCGATGGAGTTTCCCTGCTGTCGGATCTGCTTTCAGCCATGGTGGAGGAGAGAGGGAAGAGGTCGGGGAGAAGAAGGGGAGGGAAAGGGAGTGGAGTGGATAGGTCAAGAGAGTGCAGTTGACTAGGGTTCGGTATGGGGATTGCCAAACAGCCCGGGGCCTGCGTTTCGGGAGACCGGTTGGGTGGCATTCTTTGGTCTAGACAGTGACCAAGCAGGCCGTCGCGTCGTTTGGTGGTGCATCTGGGGCGTCCAGTTGTAGATGTTCTTATCACTAGTGTGTTTGCAAATCCCCTAGATTAAAACGGTCTAACTGAACCAGCTGTCTAGTTAATGAGATCAGAATGATTTCTCCCCCACATGGTGCAGTGCGACCCAGCCACGAATTGCGGGATAACAAGATTATACACTGATGATGGAGTACATTGCAAGCACGTGTTCAATGGTACTAACTCTTCTATATATACTGCTCAGTGTTGCCTCAAGTAGAAGCAAGCTCTACAAATATCAATGGACGCACAATTGAGAGAGAGAGAGAGATAGATAGATAGATAGATAGATAGAGAGAGAGAGAGAGAGAGAGAGAGAGGGGGGGGGGGGGGGGGGAATAGGAGACCTCGGGAACAATGATTAAAGATGGCGAACGATGCTTCCCCATCGAGACAGAAACTATAGTGCGATGGTCGACTGTCCTCTGCCTCAATTGTAAGGTAGGTAAACCGCGACCGGGATGCACAAATAAATCTTCGATAGTCTAGTCGACGGGAAGACCTTCATCTCCTCGCTTCACCACCGGCACGCACTCCTCTGGTGGCATTGTCGTGCAGCCGGTGTTCGCAGTGGGCATCCCCCGTGTCACCTTTGCGCAGTGGGCACCGTTCGGTGCGCAACTCTTCCGGGAGCTGCAAGGATCGGTAATGTTGAAGAGGAGAAGTGACGATGATAATTACGTAGATTGCACGTGTTGCTCCGTCGTACTTTACATCAGTGCACTAATTTTCCTAGTTCAGCCGGTTGGAAACATGGATAAAGTAAGCAAAAAGTTAATTCAACTCCTACTAGCTTCTCGTGTCTTCTGGGCTGAAGTTGCCTCTTGAACTCCACCAGTTAATTCAGCTCCTACTAGCCTCTCACTCCGGGCCTAGCAGCGCAATCATGTGAACGCTTGCTGCAGAAACGGACTACAGGCGAGGGACCTCTGCCACGCCTTGATGGTGTCGCCTTAGTGAGACGGAGAGATAAAAAAGACGGGCGGATGAAAGAATAGGACTAGTCATTGGGTCCCACGTACACTCAACAGTAGGCCATGTTGTGGTGACGCCAAGCCAGGCCTGATATAAAAACTTGCACTGTCATATCGATCATAATAACATCTTATATTACGGGATGGGTGGAGTAGTTCGATGTTGTATGAACAGCAAACGCATAAGTTGTCTATAAAAAAATGTTCAAAAGCTGTTACCAGTTCTTCTAAATTTATAATTTGTGTCCACTCAAATATTTAGAAAACACGACAAACATATATTCATATATCTTTGCATGCTTTGTTTGAGCCTGAGCTCAGCATTAGGTCCTCGAATAGTCAACGCTATCTTAGGGCATCTTTAGCCAATACCCTAAAATCAGCGTGTGTGACCTTACCAAGCATAATTCAACTAATCTTGGTTTTAAAAATATGCAACCACCATGATGAAGGCATAAAAGCCTTCTTAATGAACTTCACGAACACTGTAACATGGAACAAGAATCACATGCTTGTACGGCCAACTGCTACAAATATCTTGTAGCTGGTAGATTTACCCATTCAGACTAAAAAGAAACATTGATTTGTGTTTCCTATTTCAGATCACTAGTAGAAAGGGGGCTTTGGTTCAGGCCGGGTCAGCCCATTAGTCCCGGTTCAGTCCAGAACCGGGACCCATGGGGCATTGGTCCCGGTTCGTGAGCACAGGGGGGCCAGCCGGGCCACGTGGGCAATTGGTCCCGGTTCGTGTGAACCTTTTGGTCCCGGTTGGTGGGACGAACCGGCACCAATGGGCCTGGCTCCTGGCCGACCACCATTGGTCCCGGTTGGTGGCTTGAACCGGGACCACAGGCTGCCCTTTAGTCGTGGTTCATGCCACGAACAGGAACCAATGAGGTGCCTATATATACCCCTCGCCCGCGAGCAGAGCACTCCAGTGAGTGCTCTGTTTTTCTCTGGCCGGCGAGGGGAGGGCTTTGTGGTGCTCTAGCTCACCTCCTATGCACATGAGGTGTTCGATGAAATGCCCGAGCCACACTAGTTAAGCTTTCTCCTCTCGAAGCTCGACCTCAACGTAACGCTCCATTTTCCTCGAGATTTGTCTAGGTTTAGCGGCCCGTCACGTCCCATTCCCGTCTTCACCGCCGCCGATCGCCCGCGCCGATCTCGTCGCCGGCACCACCGTGGTGAGCCTCTTGTTCTTATCTTCTTTCTGAAAGAAAAAAATTCTTACTTTAGATGACACTTGTCTAATTTTCTTACTATTTTATTGCTTATTATTATATAGTGCTATGGTTTTGGTATCTGCGCCCGTCGGCTCTCGTCCTGTCTATGATTCGGATGTGGTATATATTATCTTTATAACTATTGGTTCATTTATTGTTTATGAAAATTATGCCGACCGACATGACATAGATTTTACTTATCTAGGAGGTATGTGAACCGGAAATTCCAACCGGCCCTATTGTCGAGAGGTTAAATTTAGTTGAAGAAGAAAACAATTTCTTGAAGGAAAAAATAAAAAATGCGGATGTCGTCGATGATCACAAGATCAAGATGGATGCAATGCGCTTGAAGATTAGAAAGATTAGAAAATATGCCATTCATACCGAGGTTTGGTATCATTATGCCGTTGGATCAATTGTTACCTTGGTTGCGGTTATGATCGCATTTGTTTTCGCATTGAAATGTTTTACATAGTTTCAATGTATGGTTTAATTAATTAGATGCTCTGGAGAGCTATATGTTGTTAGATGAGAACTATGTATGTACTTTGGTTTTAATATGATGATGAACTTTTATTAATTTGGTCACTTAATTATCTATTCAAGATCTTCTGTAATGGTTTTTGAAACACTTAATTATATATAATGCACGCGGATGAACCGGCTGTTGGGGAACGTAGTAATTTCAAAAGTTTCCTACGCACACGCAAGATCATGGTGATGCATAGCAACGAGAGGGGAGAGTGTTGTCTACGTACCCTCGTAGACCGAAGCGGAAGCGTTGACGCAACGTAGAGGAAGTAGTCGTACGTCTTCCCGATCCGACCGATCCAAGTACCGTTACTTCGGCCCAACCAAAAATCGAGGGACGTCGTCGTAGGTGAACGGTTTCCTTCCGGGTTGTGGGCAATTATTTTCCTGTACGTGATTTTTCCCTTCCTCGGCAGTTATCTTCATGGTTTTTTGTTTTTTTCCCGGCTGGGTTATTCCATTTTTTGGGTTTTTTTAATGTGTGCCTTTTAAATGGAGTTTTTTAAGTTTGCTTTTTTCATCGGTTTCTTTTTTTTTTGTATTTTTAGATTTTTTCCCTTTTTTTTTCCTATTCGCTAATTTTTTTCTAATTCAAGGATATTTGACTAAATAAGTGCATAGTTTTCCTAAATCATGTAAGTTTTAAACTTTCGAGAAAAACTATAATAGGAGAAGCTTTTTGAAATACATGAACATGTTTAATTTCGAGCACACTTGCTAAGTTTAGATAATTATTTGAAATCCCAAAAATTTATAAATTCATGGACGTTTTCTAAATTCGAGATTTTTGTCAAATTTTAAGCTTTCTTGGATACTTTGTAAAATAATCAAACAACTTTCAAATCTAGAACTTGTTCGAAAAAGAAACTTTTCTTTAAATTCAGAAAAATTTAAAATTCATGAATATATTTTACACTTGAGAAAGTTTGAAAATTCTAGAATATATACTAAAATTTGCAAAAAAATATAGTCATGAGTATTTTTTAAAATTCAAAAATTTATGTTTCAAAATATTTGAGAACCTTTTCTTCTTTGTAATTGTTTGCATCATAACAAATTCTAGAAGAGAAAATTGCTTGGTAGGATCCTAAATCCAATGTGCCAGCCTAGGGTGAGTACCATATGATATTTTTTGACTGCTTGAGATAGCGAGCGTCGACCAGACGTCCCCAAGCCAGACATCCAAGTTGTCTCTCATTGCGACATACTGACGGTAGTTCGCATATGGCGTCCGGACTGGGACGGCGCATGTAAGCAGTCTATATTGTAGTGGTATTTTTATGTACTGTAGCGAGGCAGAATGTGTATTGTGGTGGTTTCAAGTTGGTTTTCTCAAAAATAAAAGCATATATAGTAGAAAATGATAAAGCATAATCAATTCTGAAATGTGTACTTAAAAAAATTCTGAAGATTGCTTTGGAAAATAACCAACATGAATTGTTTTTTCAGAAGCCCATTTATTTCAAATTTCGAGGACATTTTTGTGAAAATTTGATTTTTTTTAATCCGAATATTTTCTAAAATTTCTGACTTTTTTTTCAAATAGGCAAGTGAAAACATTGGATATTTTTACAACTAACCAATTTCCAGTTCTGAACATTTAAAAAAATCTGAACTTTTCCCATGTTTAGATTTTTTAAAGAAGATATTTCACAGGATCAGCCTTTTTTAGACTGCGAACTTGGTTTGAAAAGAAATTAATAACCTGAAAATCCAAAAGGAAAAAGGAAATGAAAAACAGAAAAAAAATCGTTAAAGGAAACAACAGAAATAATATATAAATTGAGTCAGATCCTTCCAGAAGGTTACTAAGACCTGGAAATATATAAATTTAAAAAAATATATAAACTGTTGTGAAGCCGCCCCTCTTATAAAAATCTACTGTCACTAATTTGGATGACCCACCTGAGCGCTCCATTTGTGCGAAAGGTAGACATTACATTGCAGTGCGCGAGAAATAGGATCTCACGCAACGTTCATTTAATAACGTCGATACATTCACAGTAGGCAAGTGCTTGTCAATGAGGTGGCCCAGCTTCATCGATGTATACTAAGCAAAGCTTTTGTGCTTTTCCTAACTTTCTTCTTTCAGTATTTTTCCCCGTGTTTTGGATTTTTTTATTCGTCTTCCTTTTGGGTTTTCCATTTTATTTTTCTGTGTTTTTTTATTATGTTTTTATAATTATCCTGTTTTACTTATTTTCGTTTTTATTTTCCTATTAACTGTTTCGTAATTTTCTGCATTCTTTTACAAAAATGTTGCACATTTTTAAATATTGTAGAATATTTTTAAATGCATTTGCAACAATTTATTAGGACACAATGAACATGTTTAATAAGTTCAGCATTTAAAAAATAATATGCAAAGAATTTTTTAAATACAAATTATAAAATAAACAATGAACATTTTAAATAGAATATTTCAAATACACATTGTACATTTTCAAATATAAGTTGAATGTGTCTTAGATGCATGTCAAATATGTTCCAAAGGCATGGGTAAACATTTTGTAAATATGTTCAATATCGTTTTCAAATACAACAAATATATATTTGGAAAATATATAATAAGAACACGTCGATCATTTTTAAAATACAAAACTACACATCAAACTTTCTCAAATATGCATTGCATTTTCATTCAATGTGTGTCAGGGATTTCCCAAATACACGAGAAATATTAATTAAGTTTTTATTATACTTTCTAAAATAAATGTTTATTTGTCTTAAATATATATTAGATTGTTTTTATCTTTTTAAAATACACCTTTTTATATTCCCACTAATTGTTTTTAAATATTGATTGAACCTTTCTTATATTTCATGAAATTTTAATGTGTATTTCAACATTTGATTTTTTTTTCAAGTACACATTGGACATTTTCAAAGACAAGTTGAATATTTCATAAATGCACGTCAAATACATGACAAACTTTTTGAAAGAAACACTGAACATTTTTAAAAATGGAGATCAAATTGTATTAAGAAAATATTAAAGTAAAAATGTTGTTTGCTAACTGAAGGTGTCCTAGACTAGGTGGTACTCGCCATGTCGTCTCCTGGTTATGAGGGCCGAGCCGAGGATCCCCTTTTGCGGTTCCGTCCGGGGCCACTTGGAGTAGCCCATCACGTATACAAGGAAGGTTAAGCAAGACTTAGCACACAAGTCGAGGACTCTTCTATATCCTAGGTCTCCGGTGTATTATATAAATCAAGGCTAGACTAGTCAATAGATTATCTCATATTCATTAGAATCTTACACCACAACCTCGTGGTAGAGACATGTACTTTGTACTATACCCCATTTCAATACAGTCAACAGAAGGACGTAGGGTATTATCTCTTTGAGAGAGCCCGAACCTAAGTAAAATCTCTATGTCCATGTTGTCATCGTTCCAAGATGCCTAGATGAGGACCCCTACCTCGAGATATGTCGGAATCAACTCCGACGTTGGTGTCCCATATAGGTCCCTGCTGGTAGTCGTTGTGGTTTGATGGGAACTTAGATCGGCTACGACGCGATCTACACGTCGGAACCAACCTTCATCGTCGACATCAGCATCTTCGTCGCCGGCTCAACCGGTCACCTCGGCTAGGCCAGGGACTAGACCCCATGTGGGATCATCAAGATCGTACGAGTGCCATCATCAGCATAGTTTTCAATCTCAACCAAGATCCCGGAAGAAACCACCCCTGGAGCTCGGGGGCTCAACGTCAACATTGCGCTCGTGCGACCATGCAGAATGTTCTGGATAGAGGATTTGTTTTCGCTCTCCCCTTCCATAACGACCATGTAAAATTTCTGAACCGACTGACTATGGGAGACAAAGGGAAATGTAATTGGACCCTGACTGCCATTGCCCCTGTCCAACCTAGGGGGACGAGTGAGAGCTGGGAGGCCCCGCCGGAGGGGACACTCAAGCTGATCAGGTGGAATACAACTCATGTAACAAATATAGCCTCTCACCCAAATGTCATAGATTCATTTTCTGGCCAAATGGGGCCACAAAGTGTGGTGACCAGTTTATTCACCACAAAAATTACAAGTATAACAATGATATAAAAAACACATGCCTGAGGGCCTCTTTGCTTCAATTTCCAAGACATGGAAATAGGAAAAAGAACATGGTTGAGTGTCATACATTTTTTAATCTTACATGATTGCAAAACTATAGGAGTAACATCCAAGACTTTTGACAACAAAAATTGGGACTGTAGCAAGAGGTTTTCATGAAGGACAATTTTCCTACAAAATAGAGTGCAAATAAATCCCTAGGAAAAAATGATTTGAATCCTGCAAATCAGACAACCTTGCAGAAAAATAAATTATTAGGATCGAAATCCTCAGAAAGCTTGCAAAGCTCGCTTCAAACAATGAAGCTCGTATTGTGGCATGACAAAATTTAGGTCTTGCTACCTTAGGATACAAACCTAACACACCCTTAGTTGGATCTTGGTTGCCGAGGGCATGCAGACCCTTCAAGAGTTTCAATTAGTTGGGTTTATTTTGGAAGGGATGGGATCCTTGGGCTAGAGACTGAACGTCAATGATAAGATGGATGAATAACTACTTTTGGTCGAAAGTGATAGAAAAAAAGTATTGCAAATCCTTAAGTGTGTCGAGATTAAATAGACAGTACAAAGTTTCTCTTAGCAAAACTGTTTTTGTTGATCTTTCCTTATTTACCTCTTGATGGCCAATATACACATATGATGAACCATAGCCTAATTAGTAAATAATTCATATAATGTTTGATCAAATAGTCCCTCTCTGTCCTCGACAATTACTTCACTTTCGGGAATTTTATCATCTACACATTGGACGGAGAGTGTTGTTATGCGCACGACTGTACATGTCCGAGTTTCATACGACATAGCAGATCGAGCTGTTCAACTCCTAATCCAAACGGCAACACACCACTAGATTAGGCATCGTATAGGGTCGGACAGAACAAAATCGTACACACAGTAGTTTTGTTGATGGATCGTACAGGTAATTACTTTTCAACAAAACGGATAATTTTTTCTAATAGGCTTCTTGTTCCAGAAGATTTTGTATGTTCGTACAATTGCCTTTGATTTTGGCGCAAAATGAGGCAACATGGTAAAAGAGGTATGCCCGCACTGAAGTTAGTAACAAATTATCAATATACAAAGTATGTTTGCCGATGGACGATGGAATAGTACACCACTGAATAGCTATCTACATTCCTTGCAAAAAAGAGAAAATAATAGCTATCTAGACAACATTTAGTCCAAACAATGCCTCTGGGTGGCACAAAGAGCATATTACATGGCCGTGACAGTCAGTCATGACGTGGCTTTTTCTTTCCCTACGTCTCCTATTCTTGCACACTGTGGACATAAACAGTTTTGGTTTTCTAGTCATTCTTTCACTGCTTATGTGGACTGCAGTCAACATTTATTTTACGAAACTACCTGAATGAACAATTGTCTTAGGGAAGTATAATAGTACGTATGGACAAATGACATGGTGGAATTTATTGTTTGCACAGGTCAAGATGGTGCTATATATAGTAGTATGCAGAAAGTGAAATCACCATCTACATATAAATGAAGGTTGGTGTGCCATTCACTGGCGCAATTTTTACTATGCATGTTGAATGACATAGGACACGTTTGATTGCTGGTACATGCTCAGTGAGTTGCAGATGATTGCTTTGTTGGTTTTGATACGAAAAATTTAGGACCTTCGTATGATTGTAAGAATTGTTTATTGCAAATTATAATGACTATATTTTTTTTACAATCTAGGTCTTTGTTAGTGTTAGTGACGGTGCTTATATATACGAATGGTGCACATAGAAACTTTTGAATATATATGACCAACTAAGATATACCCCTTTTGTAGCTAAATATATAAGACGCTTTTTGACACTGTTAATATTCGAGGACCTAATGGTGAATTGCGGCTCACACTAATCATGCTAAAATATTTGAAAATATGCTTGTCGTGTTTCCTAAATATTTGAGTGGATTACGCAAAAAATTATGGACTTAGAAGTTAGAACAACTTATAATAGTTTACCACAGCTTTTCAACATTTATGACAGTCAAATTATGCGCTTGTTATTTACACAACTTGCGAATAAGCCGTCTGTGATCTTAAAAAAGCGTTTGATGGTAAACCTGACATATCAAGCCCATTAATCAGGCTTGGCTTGGCGTATTTTGACAACACAACATTGCGTACGTGTTGAGTGTAGGTGGGAGCCAATGGCTAGTCTCGTTCCATATTCTCCCGCCCATCTTTTGATCTCTCCCTTCCTCTCAGGTTACACCACCGAGCCGCGGCAGAGATCCCCGGCCGACAGCTTTTCAACATTTCTTCCATAGTTACTGAAATTGATATCTTTTGAGTCTTCGTGAATCATGTATTACTCACATATCTCTATCCCAAAATAGGGTTAGTGACAGTCTAGCTAATTTTGCTCGTATCAAAGGTAGAACCATGACTTGGTTGGGTTCTGGTCTTGAGGAAACTGTCCAGCTAGCTGCTGATGATTGTAATTCTATGAGTTGAGTAATACAAGTTATTCACCTGCAAAAAAAAGCTTTTCAACATTTCTGACAATCAGATTATGCGCTAGCTAGTTGTATACACAACATCCGAATAAGCCGTGTGTGATCGTAAAAAAACGTTTGATGGTAGGGTCCCTCTACGTCTCAGTCGACTGAGAAATAAGGAAGTCTCAGTCGAGGCTTTACGTCAGCTTACGATACGCACGTAACGTATCAGAATCACTGGAGCTGGTGCGATCCCTCCCATGGGCCGGTAGTCGGCCCATTGTTTTTATTCCCTGTTAGTATGTGTACAGCCGATCGGTAGTACCTCCCCCTCGCGTCCTTTTGCTTCTTCTTTTTTTCTTCCATTTTCAATTATCGCGGACGGTATTGTGTTCTGCCTGTGCGTTTGGCCTAAGTTTTTCTTTGTTTTCTTTTCAGTTTTGTGGGCTTTTGTATGGTTGGACATTTTTATGGACACACAAATGTGTCATATGCAGTTCCACGCGACTTGTGAATGTGCAACTAGAGCGTTGGACGGCTTGCATATTGAGCATGGGCAAGGTGCGGCCACTTGCACAGAAGACGCACGCACGTGAGTAATAGGAAAAACTAAATTGTCTAGTTTACTGAAATTGCTAGAATATTGTCTTGCTACACAACACAAGTTAGCTCTTATTTTTTACGCTAGCATTGCTAATGCTCTGTTCCTTCTTTTTATGTCATCTTGTTTTTCTTTAATCTTTTTTTACAAAAAATATTTTGTATTTTTAAATGATCAAGAAATATTTAATGCAACAAATAAAAAAATTAAAAACAAACAAAATATAAAGAAGAAGACAATTTAATTGTCTGTGACCGGCGAATAACTATATGCGGCCGACTAGTGTGCAAATGGGTATCAATATTATTTTTGAAGGGGGAAAAGTAATTTGCGTGCGAATGAGATGTAATTGTGTCCGATCAAGGACATGCAATTGCATGCGGCTGACATGTGTGCAACTGGGTAGACGGACAAGCAACTCATGTGGCCGATGTGTGTGCCACCTGATGGCAAATATTTAAAAAATAAAACAATTAAGTTTGCTAGCAAATATTTAAAATACATATTTGAATCTTCCCTCATCCCTCACAAAACAATAAAGAGTTGCACTCTCTTTGAAGACATGCAATTATAGTCGGGCGACGCTTGCACTTGCGTGCATAATAGCAACTGGAATTGCCTTCCTTCACCTGGACAGAACAGTATTGAGTTGGAGTTGCAATCAAAGGACGTGCATGCAATTGCGTAACTATTGGAAGACATGCAATTGCACTCGGGGCGAAGCTCGCAGTTGCGTGCCTACTAGCAAACTCCCTTCACAACAGCATTAAAAAATGTGTCCGAGGATCTAGACAAGTAACTCTTCTCTCCTTTAATATGCTCCTTTTTCTTTTTGAGAAAATGAGCTCCGCTGCCAGAATCAGATACAAAAAAAATCTTCATCCTTGGAAAAAGAAAAAATGCAAAAAGAAAAAAGAAAAAAATGTGTATGATTTCAAAAAATAAGAAAAAAACACAAACTGGTTGTGAGGTCGGGTGTTTGATTTGTGTTTGCGGGCATGGCAGAAAACGGGGGTGTTATGGTGCTCGTGTGACATATAGCGAGGGTAGGGGATTCACGGGGTGCTGCCCCCCGTCCGCCCATGCAAAAAAGTTTAGTTGCGAAAAATGTTTGTAAAAAGACATGTAGTTATAGTCCAGGGATAGCGCTTGCAATTTCATGACTAGTTGCCCCCCCTCTCTCTCTTGTTGTCGCCCCTCCGACAAAACAAAGGCACCTAGTTGCAACTAAGTTAGAAGACACTAAGTTACGACCATGCTAGAAGACATGCAGTTGCATGAGTATAGTCAGACATGTAGTTGTACACCTCTATCTCGTTGTCGCCCCCTCCGACAAAACAAGGCCCCCCTAGTTGCGACCAAATTAGAAGACATGCAGTTGCGTGCCCGTTGTGGGACATGCAATTAGCCCCATCTCTCTTGCCGGTGTTCCCTCCGACAAAACAAGGGTCCGCCCTAGTTGCCACCATGGTCGAAGACATGCAGTTGCGTGCCTAGTGTGGGACATGCAACTGATGTCTCTCCCCGTACAACAAAAAATGGAAGTTGAGTTGCAACCAAGTTATAAGACATGCAGTTGCGACCAAGTTAGAAGACATGCAGTTGCGTGCCTAGTGTGGGACATGCAACTGGTGTCTCTCCCCGTACAACAAAAAATGGAAGTTGAGTTGCAACCAAGTTATAAGACATGCAGTTGCGAGCAAGTTAGAAGACATGCAGTTGCGTGCCTAGTGTGGGGCATGCAACTGTGCACCATCTCTCTTGACGACGCCCCCTCCAACAAAACAAAGGTCATCTCAGTTGTGACAAAGTTAGAAGACATGGAGTTGCGCGCCCATTGTGGGACATGCAACTGACTCCTCTCCCTGCACAACAAAAATGGAGGCTGAGTTGCAACCAAGTTATAAAACATGCAGTTGCGACCATGGTCGAAGACATGCAGTTGCGTGCCTAGTGTGGGCCATGCAACTGGTGCCTCTCCCAATACAACAAAAAATGGAAGTTGACTTAACGTTGCAACCAAGTTATAAGACATGTAGCTACGACCATGCTAAAAGACATGTAGTTGCGTGCACGTTGTGGGAGATGCAACTGGTGCCTCTCCCCATACAACAAAAAAATGGAAGTTGAGTTGCAACCAAGTTATAAAACATGCAGTTGCGACCATGGTCGAAGACATGCAGTTGCGTGCCTAGTGTGGGCATGCAACTGGGCCCCATCTCTCTTGACGCCGCCCCCTCCGACAAAACAAAGGTCATCCGAGTTGCGACCAAGTTAGAAGACATGGAGTTGCGTGCCCATTATGGGACATGCAACTGGCGCCTCTCCCCACACAACAAAAATGAAAGTCGAGTTGTAACGAAGTTATTAGACATGCAGTTGCGACCAAGTTAGAAGGCATGCAGTTGCGCGCCTAGTGTGAGACATGCAACTGGGCCCCATCTCTCTCGACGTAGCCCCCTCCGACAAAACAAAGCCCCCCCCCCTAGTTGATACCAAGTTAGAAGACATGCAGTTGCGTGCCCATTGTAGGACATGCAATTGGTGCCTCTCCCCGCACAACAAAAACTGGAAATCGAGTTGCAACCAAGTAAAACCAACAAAAGGGCTATACAACTCCTAGTTATGGCCCAGTAATAGATATGAGGGTATTTGAGTTCAGAGATAATCCTCAAAAACATGGATCTGATTTCGCGAAAGTAATGTTTCAGCAAAATCGTATTCTTCGACCTACTAATGTCGACTAGAATAAAACAAAACAAGTGAATTGAATCACTCCTGCTGATGGCTTCGTAATGTGTATGAGGGGATATGAGAGAAGCACTTCTTGAGACACCAAAAAATATCCCAGTAAAGAACAGTATAAATGATAGCACTCACCAGATGAAAAAAAATGAAAAAAAATGTGTCAAAAAAAAGATAACTAGCAGAGGTTTATATCCTAAAAAACAAAAAAAGTCAACTTAGCAAAAACCCTAAGCACACATCTGTCTTGTCACCTACTCATGAACAGAGGGTGTACAAAAATGCACTATACTCTCTGTATAGAGGATGTACAGAGGGGGTGTGAAAATTTCTCTATAAGTACGTACAAGCATAAAAATGTGTTGACAAAATACTACTTCCAGTACAATCCAATGGAGAAACACACTTCATCTTCCGTCTCTTGGCCAACTAAAAGAAATTTAGTACTACTAGTTGTAAAGCAATCTTTACTGGAAAGAACCTCAAAATAAACAGCAAAAAAGCAAAAAAAAATAACTGAATGACACTTGACGATGGCACATAAAAACGGAGCTTTATTTATCGAGGTAAGTGAATCTACCTACAAGGAAAGAAACCAGTTTCATCATCAAAAAATCCACCACACCGACATTGCCGATAGACATGCGTGAGCGAGAGACATGTAGTTGTAAACTAGAAGGCAATATTTTCAAATAAACATAAAAATAGGATGTATTTAATAAATAATTTAAAACAAAAAAGTAGGAAGAATGGCCATTAGCCTGAAAAATATTTGTAAAGACCACAACAAAAAGTCACATAATCAACCGATTTTGCAAACTAAACACACCCAAAGTTGCTCATTCCATTGGATCTCGACTTCCAGGTCGGGGAAGAAGAAATTTCAGAAACACAAAGAAATGTATTTTTTGTAAAATGACACATATCAGGCATGTTTCTTATCTCATCCCTGCACACACTACCTCATCTAGTTGCAAAAACACATTGTACTCCTTGCAGTTGCCCGTGAGTTTGGATGCAGGCAGTTGTGCAGGCGTTCTACCCCCTTGTAGTTGCACGTGGTTCCCATAAATACAATTGTGCGTATGGGACATATGAAATTTTTTAGTTCAAGAACACATGATTTTTTTAGTGGTAAAAATACAAAGAAAAAGCAATTGTTTCTCTATCAACCTGACATAGAAAAGAACAAGACATATAAACATGACTAAAATATTTTTTGGTAATACATAAATTAGAAAAGAAAAAACTATAAAAAGAAATAGGCAATATAATAAACAAAAAATCATGTAGAAAAGACATCAACAAAGTTAGTATAAAAATAGCTCAAGCATGCCAAAATGTTTGTTTTACAATTTTCTAGATGTTCGATATTTCAATAAAAATTAAAAAATATAAATAAAAAATGTAAAAATAGCTTCATAAAAACAATAAATAAATACACTAAAATAGAAAATAAAAAATAAATAAAAAGGAAGGATAAAAGTAGACGTGAATACACAAACTGAGCTGCCCTAGTGAGCTTCTTACTGTGCACACTTGCCCAACAAAAAAATTAAAGAAGAATACGATGTATTCACATGGAAGACCTATGAGACGGGAAAGAAAACATATATAAAGAACTGCAAGCGACAATCCATGGCCCAGAATAGAAAGCAATGCAGCGGCAGAAAGTCTAGTGCCCGCTGGGACAAAGCCCAGTACGTACATCAGCGCAACATAATACAGATCCATCAAAGCAAAAGCAAATCGTACAGCTAATCTCGTCGACTGAGACTTCACTAAATCTCAGTCGACTGAGATATAGCAAACCCCTTGATGGTAATCCTGACATATCAAGCACATTAATCAGGCTTGGCTTGGCGTATTTTGACAACACAACATTGCGTACGTGTTGAGTGTAGGTTGGAGCCAATGACTGGTCTTGTTCCATATTCTTCCGAGCCGCGGTAGAGATCCCCGGCCGACAGTTCGTTTGTGCAGCACGCGTTCGGATGTGGAATACCGGAGCACTGTTATTATTCTAGGCCATCACGCTGGACTGATAGGCCAAGAGTGTGGTAAGTAGGAGCTGATAAACAGAGAGAACTGAAGAAGCAACTTCAGCCCAGAGCAACACTGGAGCCATCTAATCGTCGTCGTTGCTCGTCTCCCCTTCGGCCTTGCCGGAGTACAGAGCCTTTTTTTTTTGCCGGAGTACAGAGCCGCACGAACAAAAGCCCCAATTTCCCACATTCTGAATTTTGGCAGCTCATAAGAGCGCTCCGCCGCACAACTCTTCTGCAGTGGGCACCACTGAGTTGGCTACTCCTTGGCAAGCTGCAGTGATCGGTACTACCAACTCCAGCAGAAAGGTGACACGCGGCATGCCCACTGTGGACATGGGCTGCGAGAACATCCTTGTCACCGCAGGAGTGCGTGCCGGTGCTGAAGCGAGGCGCTCAAGGTGTTCTTGTCAACTATTGAAGATGTATTAGTGCATCCACGTGACCGTTTATTTCCCTTAGAATTGAGCCAGACTACCGGAAGATTCTTGTACAATGATGTCTCTGAGAACGGGGAAGCTCTCTCCTCCCTCTCTCCTCCTTGCTCCCGATGTCTCCTATTCCCTCCTCTCTCCCTCTCTCTCTCTCTCTCTCGCTCTCCGCGCGCGCGCGTGTGTGTCAAATGTTCGCCACTTACATTAGTACAGCTTGCTTCTACTTGAGCCAACAGTGAGCAGTACATATATATGGCTTTGTACTATTTCACCCGTGCTTGTTGCAATGCATCATCAGTGGCTTCAGTATGAAAGTAACATGTGCATTCATCATCACTGTATAACATTTTTAACCTGATATTCATGGCTGGATTGCACTCTACAGAGGTAAAAATAGTTTGATCTCGTTAACTGGACAAAAAATCTATCTACTTATTTTCACTCATATACTACCAGCGAAGTAAGCAACTGAGAAACTACGTGACAAGGCTGATCATGATGGGAGTTAATTTTAGGCATGGCACATGAAACCAAAGACGTCATCATGTAGTTCTCGTTAGTTTTAGATCTTTCCTTCGGCACATCATCTCTTAAGATGTTTATAGCTTTTAATGTGACTAATGGGGTAATTAAGACTATTATTTCGTTAAGAAGGATATACATAAAAAAACTCAAAACCTCGGCACCCATTCGCCTTCGTCTGTTCCCCAGGAGATCGGCCGTAGAGACCACGCCACACCAATGCTGCCAACGGTTTTGTCCAAGGCAATTCGGAGCCTAGCAGCACGCCGCAGCCAGGAACCAGCACGGACGAGCGGCAGGGCACTATCGCACAGGTAATTTCTTGTAAATATTTTTCTTAAAGTTTTTGTCCCCAATTTTATAATGATCATGATTTATACATGTAGACGGGAGGCTACTGGAAAATAGACTAAAACCCCGTTGAGAAGATATAGGTTTGGCAAAATTCGAAGCATGACTCGGGTTTTAACAACTAATTAGGGCATATTTTATTCAGCTAGGAAATTGTACATTGCCTCGTGCGTAATTTGATACATATATTATTATGTGCATCTTTCTTCTCAGAAGAAAAGTACTATCATAAGCTGCTCCAAAAAACATGAATCAGAAAGAGGTACTTTCTTTTAGCCTTTCGACTAACAAGGCATGGATTGGGAACATGTACTTTATTTTGGCTATTCTACCATGTTCCAGTTGAAAATTTTATATCTTTGTTATCTTGTAAGTTATTAAACCTTGGTGTTTGGGGATGTATTTCAGGATTTGACAATGCAAAGAATCTTTTCAAAGTAATTTTATCTTTTGTTTCTACCATAGTAAGCATTTTCATTGTTATCTTCTGAATATTACAATTTTACAGTAGTTGGGATTTTTTGCAGCTGTTCGTTGCTCTATATCCAACGACATACAGATGGGTAGTACTCCGATCAAAGTATTTGAAAGTACTACAACTAGTAGGATCTGTGCCGGAGGTATGCATCCCCGACTCCCTTCCGCGTGCCGGGGGAAATCCTAAGACACGTCCGAGAAGCAGCGTTGTCGGCGTCGCATTCCTTCTTGGAGGTGCTGCTTGGTACGCGGCGGATCGGAGCCTTGGTCTGTGGTAGGTCGATTCCGGAGGGCGCAATAGCGGCGGGTCATCCATACTTTGTCGAGCTGTCGTTGTTGGCATCTGTTTCTTTTTCTTTGTTTTGTCTTTTCTTTTTGACTTGTTGTGCTACTCGCCTCAACAATTGCTATGTGATCGGTGTTGGTTGCTTTGTAGTACAAAAGCAGGGGGAACCCTTTGTGGGTAAAGCTCAACATTTATCTCCATGGAGCGCATGTATATAGCTTTTTCTTTAGTGGATGTATACACGGCTGCACAAGGTAGGTAAATATTTTTGTTTCGGAAATTTAAACTTGGTTTCTCTAAGATGTGCCATCGCAGATGTACCATATTTCTCGGGTGGTCGTGCTTTATTTATATGTCCGACATTTTTTTCTTTACCATGGGTTATTCCTAAGCGTTATCATGCTATATATTGAATAATATATTATAAGTGGATTTGAAATACGTGTCTGAATAGAAGAAGATGTAACTGATAGATCACCACAAGAATTCTTGGCGCAACAAAGCGTTATCATGTTTTGTTGGTTTTTGTAGTAAAAAATTAGGACGTTCAT
Source organism: Aegilops umbellulata (assembly GCA_032464435.1). Lineage (NCBI taxonomy): Eukaryota > Viridiplantae > Streptophyta > Magnoliopsida > Poales > Poaceae > Aegilops > Aegilops umbellulata. The sequence continues at coordinate 639,425,622 of CP136060.1, read as the reverse complement.
ACGATTGTAAGAGTTGTTTATTGCAAATTATGGTGACTATATTTTTTATAATCTGGGTCTGTGTTAGTGTTATTGACGATGCTTAGATATACGAACGGTGCACATCAGAACTATTGAATATATACTCCCTCTGTAACTTAATATAAGACATTTTTTGATACTGTTACTATTTGAGGAACTAATGGTGAATTCAAGCTCACAATAATCATGCTTAAATATATGAAAATATGCTTGTTGCGTTTCCTAAATATTTGAGTGAATTACACAAAGATTCTACACTTAGAACAACTTATAACAGTTTACCACAGCTTTTCAACATTTCTTTCATAGTTACTGAAATTAGATATCTTTTGGGTCTTCGTGAATCATGTATTACTCATATATCTCGATCCCAAAATAGGGTTAGTGACAGTCTAGCTAATTTTACTCGTACCAAAGGTAGAACCATGACTTGGTTGGGTTCTGGTCCTGAGGAAACTGTCCAGCTAGCTGCTGATGAATGTAATTCTATGAGTTGAGTAATACAAGTTATTCACCCGCAAAAAAAGGCTTTTCAACATTTCTGACAACCAGATTATGCCCTAGCTAGTTATATACACAACATCCGAATAAGCCGTGTGTGATCGTACAAAAACGTTTGATGGTAAACCTGACATATCAAGCCCATTAATCAGGATTGGCTTGGCGTATTTCGACAACACAACATTGCGTACGTGTTGAATGTAGGTGGGAGCCAATGACTAGTCTTGTTCTTTATTCTTGCGCCCATCGTTTGATCTCTCCCTTCCTCTCAAGTTACACCACCGAGGCACGTCAGAGATCCCCCGCCGACAGTCCGTTTGTGCAGCACGCGTTCAGATGTGGAATACCGGACCACTGATATTATTCTAGGACATCACGCTGGACTGCTAGGCCAAGAGTGAGATAAGTAGGAGCTGAATAAACAGAGGGAACTAAAGAAGCAACTTCAGCCCAGGGCAACACTGGTGCCATGTAATCGTCGTCCTCGCTTGTCTCCCCTTCGACCTCAGCCGAGCGTAGAGCCGCATGAGCGAAAGCCAGCAATCACCATGTCCCACTGCGGAAAGGTGACACCGGGGATGCTCACTGTGGATACAGCCTGTGCGAACAGCCTTGACGCCACAGGAGTGCATGCCGTTGGTGAAGCCAGAAGCTCGAGGAGTTCTTCTTAACTATTGAAGATTTATTAGTCTATCCCAGTTGCCCTTTACCTCTCTTAGAGTTGAGCCAGAGTACCCAGGCATCTGTTGGCCCAGACCCGACGCCGAGTACTTCCGACGACGGTGATATGACCGACGACGAACGACGATGAAGCGAAGCAACGCTGGTTGAACTTGATTCCTGCCCCAAGCGGCCAGACCTTCGAGCAATCAATTAGCAACACCGAGATAAGACTCGCACGTACACAACCTGCTGAACGATCTTTGCTTTGATCGTTACAACGCTACTAGTAGTAACGTACGCCTAGACGATTCGGCTGATTGCCATAGGAGCGTATCGCTCTTGGTTTGATTTGTATTACTTCACAAATCCAAGGTACGGTTACACGGCTGTTGCACGCACATATATAAAGTAGTCCATGGCTAGCTAGACCAATACTACTCGGCTGCTAATTGATGTCCTACTCGGATACTACATGCAAACCGACCTACACACGTACAACTTTGGGAGGCTATGTCGTGGTTAATTCCAACAATCACCCCCCTAAACACGACGTCGTCATGTCACAACCCCGACGCCGATCCTTCTTTGCTTCTCCAAGAGCTTCTTTCGGTCCAAAGCCTTGCTTAGCATGTCCGCCATCTGATCATCGGTGCAACCGTAGTTGACCTTCGTCTTACCTTCTTCTAGGCAGTCCTTTATATAGTGATACATTGTATCAATGTGCTTGCTCCTATCATGCCGCACTGGGTCTTCGCGTAGAAAACTTTCAGACTTGCTATCAACATTGAGCACCACCTGTTCCGGATCTCGATCCATGAGATCACTGTGTAGCCTCCCTAGCCACACACCTGAACACACCGCAGTGGCCGCTGCAATATACTCTATTGCATCAACGGCAGTTACTTTACTCTTCTTGCTTAGCTCAAGACCAGGTTTCATTGGAGCGTCAATTGGATTGCAATATTTCATGCCACGGCTTTCAAGTACCTTCCTTGGGTATGCCTCTTGACATAGTGTGACCTCCTCCGTCTTTTGATGTACCTCTATCCCGGGGTAGTAGCTCAAAAGACCTAGATCATCCATCTTGTAAAGCTCTTTCATCTGTAGCTTGAACTTTGCAATCACCTCTTCATCTGCTCCGGTAATTAGTAGGTCATCGACGTAGATGCCAACTAGTAGACGGTCCCTTCCTTCACCTCGCTTGTACATTGCATGCTCTAGTGGGGCTTTCTCAAATCCAAGAGAAATCATCGTCTGATCAAGTTTGATGTTCCACACCCGAGAGCCTTGCCGTAGCTCGTACAAGACTTTGTGTAGCTTCAGTACCTTGTGTTCCTCTCCCTCTTTGATGAATCCCGGTGACTTATTCACATACACATCTCCTTCTAACTCGCCATTCAAAAACGAGGATTCTACATCCATGTGATGTATCTTCCATGATTCCTGAACCGCGAGAGAGATGAGTAGTCTCACCGATTCCATCTTTGCAATGGGAACGAACACTTCTTCGAAGTTCACACCTTCCTCTTGCACGTACCTTTTGGCTAGTATCCTCGCTTTGTGTTTTACGGATCCATCGACATCTTTCTTGATCATGAATTCCCACTTGAGCTCTATAGCCTTTTCATTGCTGGGAAGATCCACAAGCTCCAATGAATTATTGTTGCAGATCGACCCCAACTCTTCCGCCATAGCAAGGCGCCAACACTCCATCGTATTTGCGTCCTCAAATTCCGTCGGTTCCTCGGCACTTACTAGACACCGTCGCCCACTCCCGTTCATCATTACCGGGTCAATCGTCCGAAGAGTATTCCTCAGATATGGGTGTAACACCGGTTGTAGATGTTTGGGTGTAGGTAGTGTCCTTTCCTCCACATGCGTTGTCGACGTCCCTGCTGGACTGTTCGGCAACACCGCAACTGTAAATGAGCTCTCGCCCACACACAGGCCACCAGGCGAAACCCCATGGAGGCCACCAGGCAATGGGCCTTGCCCATCACCACCCGCGTTTTGGCTTCTGTCCTGGTCCAGCTCCTCTTCTGACCCGTCACATAGGTCTGTGTCCACAATACTGCTAGATAGACTAGCTCCCTGGTTCGCTTCTCTCCCATCTCAAGACTCCACTTTTGGTCCATCTTTTCTTTCTGGACCGTGCCCACTTTCTAGCCCACATAGTAGACTTTCACATAGTGCTGACTTTCCTCCTGGTAGAACTGTTGTACATGTCTTGTACGTAGTGTTCCTGCCTTGGGTTGCTGTTGTGCTACTACCATCACCAGCAACTAGGCTGCCATGCGTGCTTGCTGAGAGTGGCGCGGTGTGCGACACGATGCCTGCGCTCACCACGCTATCTGACACAGTGTACACGACGCCGCTCCTTGCCGTGTCTGCCGCCATGTGCGCGCAATGCTCTCCTAGTCCGAGCGTAGTTCGTCCTGCGTCTCGCCTCGCCTGGCAATCTTTTGAACTGCTCTTTCGGTCGCAGCTAACCTCTCTTGGACGCACCACACAAAGACTACCTCTCCATGGTCGTGCACATGCAGCGATCGCCGCATCCGATCCAGCAAAGTTAGCACTTACGTCTGTAGCATCGACTTAAGTTTCCGTACCATGTTTATGAAGGTGAACTTTTTCTTCCACGAGCGCGACAATTTCTTTAGCCGGCGCTTGAAGAACTGGATCCTGCTTGTCCATGAGTTCACACATCAACATCATGTCACTTTCATCTCCTTGCTGGGCCATGAGCGCCTTCTGCTTCGGTGCTTCCTCGCAGTTAGCCTTGAAGTGGCCGAGGAGGCCACAATTATAACAACTCACTTTTCTGATGTCAAACTTTCTCCTCGATGGTGGTGCAGCCTCATCCTCCGAGTCGTCCTCCGATTCGGCATCCGAGTCGGCGAAGTTCTTTCTCACCGAACGCTGCTTCCCCTTCTTCTTGCTGCTGCTCGTGGATCCGCCTTGCTTTTCCTTTGACAAAGCGACCCATTGTGCCCTTGTGAGCATCACAAGCTCGTCGTTCCTCCCATCCCCAAGACTGTACCGCATCCGCTCATCGTGAGCCTTGTACCGTCCGACAAGATCATCTATGGAAAGAGTCTCGAGATCGACGCACTGCTCGATCGCCGTGACAATTTGCAGGTACCGGGGAGGGGCTGCGCGCAAGAACCGCCGGATAACCGAGGCCTCCGTGAGATTTTCTCCAAGCGCACGAATCCGATTGACGAGAGTAGCCACCCGTGAAGCGAACGCATCCACGGACTCATTGTCGCCCATGACCAAAGTCTCATAGTTCCTTAGGAGAATTTGGATATTGGCTTGCTTGACGCGGGTGTGTCCCTCGAACATGAGCTTCAATGTATCCCACACCTCCTTCACCGTTTCTTTGGCGATCAGGTGTTGGAGGACATCCATCGGCATCACCGAGTAAATCGCCGACGCCGCCTGCCGATCCTTCCGGTGCTCGGCTCCCTCCTTATTGAACGCGTTGCCTCCTGGGTCGACCGCGTCCCATAGCTCGTTTGCGCGGAGACCACACTCCATGAGGGCCTTCCAGACCCCGAAGTTCTCGCGATCAAATCGTGGGTACGACGAACTTGCCGGAGCAGCAAATACTTTAGCCGCACCGGAGTACTCCGCCAACTGATTGGTCTTCTCGTCGTCCGCCATGATCCTCCGTTACTAGAAGATCAACCTTGCTCTAGATACCAATTGTTGGCCCAGACCCGACGCCGAGTACTTCCGACGACGGTGATATGACCGACGACGAACGACGATGAAGCGAAGCAACGCTGGTTGAACTTGGTTCCTGCCCCAAGCGGCCAGACCTTCGAGCAATCAATTAGCAACACCGAGATAAGACTCGCACGTACACAACCTGCTGAATGATTTTTGCTTTGATCGTTACAACGCTACTAGTAGTAACGTACGCCTAGACGATTCGGCTGATTGCCACAGGAGCGTATCGCTCCTGGTTTGATTTGTATTACTTCACAAATCCAAGGTACGGTTACAGGGCTGTTGCACGCACATATATAAAGTAGTCCATGGCTAGCTAGACCAATACTACTCGGCTGCTAATTGATGTCCTACTCGGGTACTACATGCAAACCGACCTACACACGTACAACTTTGGGAGGCTATGTCGTGGTTAATTCCAACAGCATCTTCGCAAAATCAGTTTGCTCTGCACGGGGAAGCACGGTCCTCCATCTCTCCTCCTTGTTCCCGAGGTCTCATATTCCCTGCTCTCTCTCTCTCTCTCTCTCTCTCTCTCTCTCTCTCTCTCTCTCTCTCTCTCTCTCTCTCTCTCTCTCCCAATTATGCGTCCATTGACATTAGTCGAGCTTGCTTCTACTTGAGCCAACACTGAGCAGTATATGTAGATGTGTTTGTTGCAATGCATCATGAGTGGTTTCAGTAACGAAGTAACATGCACACATCTGCATCCATCACTGCTGTATAATCTTGACAACCTGATATTCGTGGCTGGGTTGCACTGTGCAGAGGAAAAACAATCCGATCTCATTAACTGGACAAGGATTCTCTCTATTTACTTTCACTCCTATATACGACCGACGATGTAGGCAACTGACAAGGTTGATCAATGATGGAGTTAATTTCAAATACTACTTAATTTGACCCCTATGCCACCAACGATTTACAACCTGTGGACATGCCATTCATGAGTTGATGGGAACATTGTTCTATGTTTGCCATAGTAATGTAAAGCAACATGGCGGCGATGGAAATTGCTTAGGTATGCATTTATGATGTTAAAAAACGACAGGTTTTTTTGTTGTTGAGATGATTCAGTAATGACAAGTAGTCACCCGGGTGAGTAAGGACGACCCAATGAGTAGATCAGATGGTGTATGGACCAAGGCCCATGTGCCCAAACCACAACAACACATCATATCTGGCGTATTATCTTTGACAATATTGGATTGGCATTTTCTATCGTTCATTAGTTGCCATCCATCAGATCTATTGAAGGCAGTCGTCAATCTCAGATTCTTCCTTCTCATGACTTTTGTAGAATTGTGCATGATTTTGTTCAGCTCAGTTAATTCTTCCATCTCCAATCTAGTTTCATTATTCAGGGCGGTACTAATGGTTGCAAATTTCATACCTAATTCTGGATTTCAAGATGTTTGATTTTAAAATGTTTGTATGAACCTTATAAATCTATTCATATTACGCTCTTGGTATATTCATGATTCAAAATGTCGTATTTGTGATATTGATTATATTTATATCGAGGAGGCCACCCTTCTCCAAAATCCTAGATATGCCAGTAGTCTATACCAAGGGTTTCAGTGCATGGATAAATTATCCAAGACACACAACCTTAAACTAGTTTCTTGCAGGAGAGCGGTTTTTCTGCGCCCCACCTCGGTGCACCCCCGGTGCACCCACGTAAAAAAAACATAACAAAACTTTCCCAAAAAATCTGAAACTTTGTGGGAATGATCATCAACAAATGTTAGAGAGGCTTGCAAAGTTTGATGATCAAATGTCATTCGAGGAGCATTGTACAAAAAAGACAAAATCACTGAAAATTAGTCAAAATGTAAGTGCACTGTTTGAGCAGATTCTGTATTTTTTTTCTTTTTTGTAAAGAGCTTCTCGAATGTTATTTGACCATCAAACTTTGCAAGCACCCATAACATTTGTTGATGATCGTTCCCACAAAGTTTCAGAATTTTTCGAAACGTTCTGGTATGTTTTCTGGCGTCGGTGCACCGAGCTGGGGTGCAGCCACTACTTTCCCTTCTTGCAGAGGTCAAACCAATGTGAGCTACATCACCCTCCAGGCATATGGCACAAGAAACCAAAGACGCCATCATGTACTTCTTGTCAGTTTTAGTGTTTTGCTTTGACACATCGTCTCTTAAGATGTTTATAGCTTTTGATGTGACTAATGGAGGGGGTGGGGGGGGGTGTTAAAACTGTTGTTTCATGAAGAAGGCTATACTAAAAACTCATAACCTCAGTACCCATTCGCCTTCGTCTGTTCCCCAGGAGACCGGCCGCACAGACCACGCCACATCAATGCCGCCAGAGTCCTTGCGCAAGGCAATGTAGATTCTAGCAGCACACCACGGCCAGGAACCAGCACGGGTAGACGATGAGCGGCAGGGCTCTAGGCAGAGATAATTTCTTCTAATTATTTTTCTTAAACTTTTTGTCCCCAATTTTATCATGATCACGATTTAAACTTGTTGTCGGGAGACTACAAGGAAAAAGTCCATACGTCATAAATACGGAGTGAATCTTCAGTAATCCGATTTCCACCTTAGGTATTGGTTCTTCTATCCATTCAGCAATCTCTCTTTGCCCGTGGCAACACAACTTACCGCCCTTCTCAGCCCAGCAAACTCAGTTCCGATCCAAAAAAAATTGGAGTAGGCTTGGCTGAAAGGGGTGGTGCCCGTGGGCGGGGTGAGCGGCTCGGGTGGCGACTGGTAGTCATGGTCGTGTGGGCGGGGTGTCGGCCAGTGTGATACGGCCGGGGGTGTGCGACGGGCGTCCTCATGGCCTGCTGTACTCCATCTCGGAGACGAAGACGGCTTGCCGGGGTGAAAACCCTCTCTAGCTTGGCCAGGCCGACGAAGGCGGCACCTATCGGTGTCGTCTCCTTCTTGAAGGCATGGTTGCGGTTCCTCTTCATCCTCCTTGTTTTTTGGGGGAAACCTTGATCTTTGGATCGGGCATTGGCGGCACTCCAGTGTCATGTTCTTCCTGAAGGCACGGTCTTGGAGCATGCGGTTCGTCGTGCATGGCTTCTTCTCTTCGTTGTGACTCGTCAGGGTGGACACAGTCCGGGCCGGTCCGGTCCCTGACCGAGCTGTCTTTGGACCGGCCGTCGGCGGTCCGGACCGGACCGGACCGAGGAGCGCCGCGGTCCTGTTTCCCGGGACCGGACCGGCAGGGACGAAGCCCAAGCCGGACCGAGCGGCTTGTTTGGACCGGCCGGAGTTCAGCACAGAGCACGTGCCGGAGTATGGCGCCGCGAGGAGGGCGCCGGAGGCAGCAGAGCTCGTCGTGGAGATGTCAGGCAGATTCGGAAGAGTCAGAGGGAGCTAGAGGAGCCAAGAAGATCACCAGAGCGAGCTCATCGGCGACGAATTTGGTCCTCTCACGTCGTGTTCGTTGGTGCATACGATAGATCCAAGTGGGGCGCGTCCAGTGGACATAGTTTCCAGGGCCAGCAAGTCGAGTGGCCGCGCGGACGACGGCCCCCGTGGCGGAGGACATGAACGGCGACCGTTTCTTGCGCCCTCGCCACGCCTGGGTCGCCACGCACTCGCCACAGCCCCGCCACGCCCCCGCCATGCCGCCCGCACGCCCCAGCCACGCCCCACTCGGTGCTCACCGTGCCGCCGCCATGCTTCCGCCACGCTCCCGCCACGCCGATGCTTCGGTTTCTCGGTCCTGCGAGCTGGCTCGGTGAAAGCCCGGACCGGACCGACAATCATTCGGGCCAGAATCTGCAGCTCGGACCGGCTGTTTTTTCCATCGGGCTAGGACCTAGCTGGCCCGGACCGAGCGAGCCACGAGCCGGTCCGAAAGACCGCTCGTGTCGTCCACCCTGAGTGACTCGCTCACGGTTGAGGGCTCCGGAGACATCAAGCAGTTTCATGTAGTTTACTTGGATTGTTTTGGGGTTGCGAAGCTTTCGCTATCGCCCTTATATCTTGCCTTGGGTGCGTGTGGTGTTGTTGTGGTGGTTGTGTTTGTATCGGTTGCCTCGGTGATGATTCCTTTGTATATAAAGCGGAGGGGGGGGGGCTTTTTGGGTAAAGTGGGAAACCATAGTAGGAGGCGACACAGTCACTCGTCTACTTCTTTGCTCTCAGACTCACGGCAGGGTTAGTGGCTAAGACATCATTCTGGACATCCCATCAAAATAATATATTGCATGGAGGCCAAATTAGAATTTCCTTCTCTTTTCCTGAAGATGGAAGATTCATCACATTACTAGAAGAGTTGGGCACGCTTTGCTGCGCCGTTGCTGTCATTGAGTTTTCATAAAAAAAAATTACTCCGATCCATTTATATCAAAATACAGGGTGTATTGGGTTTTTAAAATGTCAAACCTCTTTATGTTTAACCACATTTATGTGGAAATATATCAATATCCATAATATCAAATCGGATTTTTAGATTCATCATGGAATGAATTTTCATATTTCATTTATTTAGTATTGTGGATGTCAATATTTTTGGCTCTGAACTTGGTCAAATTTCAAAGAAACTGACTTTTCAATAACTAATACGCCTTATATTTTGGGACATAGGGAGTATTTGGTTTGGTTGGTGGGGAAGATGATGGAGTGTGTGTTTTTTATTCATCTAATAATGCGGCGTTTTGACTGGTCTTTCGTGGTGTGATTTTGTGTTGTCTGCTAATCAATTCATACTTATGTGGAGAAATCTTCTGCGCCGGTGGCTGCATGTACGATATTGGTGCTACAGTATCACATGTTGGCGCTTGTTTTTTTTTCTAAGTGATGAGAGTGTGCGGGATTGGTACGATTTTATAGGCCGGTTGCTTTAGATTGATTTGAAAAATTGTTAACCTAGTCAAAATCATGAACCAAATTCAATATTGAATTTCTCATTTGAACGAGAGAGCTCCAAAATTAGAGGGCATTCTCAATTAAATAGAGTGAGAGATTGTTGACTCGGTCAAAATCGATGACCCAGTTTCAAATGGGTGACCTCAATTGTATGAGAGGCCTCCAATCCTAGGGAGCTTAGTGATATAGTAGATACCTAAGCGGCAAACAATACGGGGCGTATGTACGTAATACAATCTGGATCTACTAATGCAAAACACAGCTTACATACCCAGAGGGGGGTTTCCCTTTATTTTTAAGTATTGATACTTCGAATCATATATTGCCTAAGAGAGAGTTGACATGATCCCAACCCTAGGATTACACAACCCGAACGAAGAATCAGGGTTTCCCCCGGAGCACAACGAGGAAAAGGAATACCTGCAATGACGCCTTCAAGAAGGAGACAATGTCGGCCTGACCGCAGCAAGATCAGATTTTCACCCCGACAAGAGTTCCTTGTCTCTAGAAAAGTATGGCCAACAACGAGGACCACTGTCGTAGCACCGCCACCACACGCCATACCTCGGCCACCATGCTGCTCGCATGACCATGGTCATCGCACCCAAACCGCGAGCTCCGCCCATGAGCCCCGTGCCGTCCCCCTCCTGGGCCGCCGCCCTGGCATTTGAGATCGCCCCTCCACTGCCGCAAAATCCCACGGACGCCAAAGACTAGTTAGAGGCAGCAAGGTCCCACCTGCTTCCCCAAAACGAGCCCTGATGTAGTAGCAGGACCTAGCCGGCCAGGAAACCATGACAAAAAGAAGGTCTAGCTTCTCCAACGTTACATTCAACCTCTCACTGGAGCACGTGTACCGATATCCATTGAGGTAGATCTTCTTAAGCTCTAGAGTGTTCAACAACCTATGGAATCGTGCAATCATCTGCATGTTGATGTTGGCATTGCTCTTGTCCGCCGTCTCAACAATTGTGTTAAAGTCACCCATGATCATCCGAGGTCCCGTGCGGAGCTCCCTAACTTTTTGTATCTCCTCAGGAAACTATATCGTCTTCACATATAGTTGTGGACCAAAGACCCTAGTTATCCACCACAACGGGCTAGCCACCAGTTTAACCAGCCTCGTAATTGTGTGCTCAGTGACATGAGGATTTGATAGGGCAACAATCATGGAGTCGCCGGCTAGCAAGATCCCACCTTGAGTTCCAATGGCCGGAAGGTACATGAAATCATCAAATTTATTGCCAAGGGATTGTCGTACAGTCATTTGGGTCATGGATTCCAACTTAGTCTCATGCAAGCAGACAATGCTCAAACCCACTGATTCCACCAACTGGAGCACCGCGCTACGCTTGGACGACACATTCAAGCCACGAACATTCCACACAAGCAATATCTGAAGATTTGCAGCCATTAAAGAAGCCCACAAACCACAAGGACATACCACACATTCATGCCTCCATCACCGGCAGGGCCTCGGATTCCCAGCCATACAAGGCAAGAATCACGACAATTTGGGGAAGGGCCTTGAATTTGGGAAGGTGTTTTTGGTTTAATGCTTCCGGACAAAGGCGGATGGCTTTATGGAGGTGGTGCAAGCGGCTTAGGATATTGTTTCATCTGTAAGAATCCTTTTAAGGTGATAAATGAGAAATTAGAAGCCACAACCAAAGCCTTAACTAGGTAGAGATGTAGAATGGCCTGTAACATCAAGCTCCAGATCATGATGGCTCTGGAGGTAATTCTATGGCTGCACGTTTCCATGGAGAGCAGAAAATTATCTGTAGCCGAAATTGAATTGTGTTGTATAATCAAAAGGTTGCTCGGCCTGAGTTCTATGGAAATGATGATTGCACGAAGAAAAGCAGGGTTGTGATGGCTTAAAGAAGGGGACACAAACATTAGTTTTCTCCAACAACATGTGATCCATACGCTTTGACCAATGCCACCACTCAATTACATGTGAATGGCGAATTGTTACTGGGTAGGAGCACCTAATGGATCATGTGGATGGTTTCTATTGCACACTTTTAGGTTCTAGCAATGATCAGGCCTTCTCGCTTGATCATGATGCCCTTGAACTCCCTTTTGTCAACCTTGCACACCATTATGACCCAATCACCATGGATGGGGTGTGGGATGCAGTCAAGTATTTGTCGCGGGACAGGGCACCGGGTCCGGATGGTTTCACTGGGAGACTTTATGAGGTATGTGAGAAATCATAAAGCATGGCTTCATGCACATCATGGATAGCCTCTCAGGGGGTGACATGCAGGGCAGGCCGTTCTCAACAAAGCCTTGGTCTCTCTCCTTCCCAAGGAAGATGGAGCGGACGAGCTAAGGGATTATAGGTAAGTAATCTTAGAGCATGGGTTTGTGAAAATCTTTTTAAAGGTACTTGCAAATAGACTTCCGCCAGAGCTGACGGGGCTGGTAGGTACACATCAATGTGCTTTTGTGCATGGGCAAACTTTGCGCGGCAATTTTATGCTAGTTTTAGACACAAATTGGAGGTTGCATGCTTTGAAGGAGCTGACCTGCCTAATTAACCTGGACACCTCTAAAGCAGTTGACCCTATGGACTGGCCTTTCTTCCTCGCAAATTATGGGGGAGATGAGCTTTTGATAGTGTTCGATCATGTGGATTTGCGGTTTTCTATCTTTGGTTCAACAAGGGTGTTGGTCAATGGCACACCGGGCACAACTTTGTCTAGTGCGAGAAGTTTGCGGCAAGAGGACCCTTCCCCCATGCTCTTTAACCTGGTCATGGAGGCGCTCCACCACTTATTCCGATACATAGTTCGCAAAGATTTCCTATCACCGCTAGGATGGAGAGGATTTCTCAGAGACTGTCGATATTTGGACCATGTGTTATTGTTTTTAAGTCCAACCAAGGAGGATATTTAAGTTTGTTCGACTATATCGGGGACTTTGGTGTTGCCTCTGCACTGAACATCAACCCGTGAAAGTGTAGCGCCCTTCCCATCAGATGCTCGACGGGTCAGTAACCAAGGTTAGTGGAAGGCATGGGTTGCCCGATTGGTGCATTCCCGTGTAGATATCTTGTGCTACCTTTGATAATCCAAAAGGCTACGGCAGCACAATTTCAATTCATTATTGATGGGGTTGCGAGAAAACTACCATCCTAGTAAGCGGCAACCATGGACAAGTCTGGGAAGCAAGTTCTTATGCAGTCAGTGATGTGCGCGATGCCAATTCATACCATGATGGCATTGGATGTGGCACCCAAGGTGTTGGTAGTCTTATCAGGATATGCAGTAAGTTCTTCTAGGTTGGCGGCATGGAGCCCAAGGGCTGGCAAGCTTGGGACATGGTTTGCATGCCTAAGTGGACCGGAGGACTTGGCCTACCAGATCTTAGATGGCTACTATGCATTGAGGGCTCGCTGGTTATGGTTGAAATGTGTGGATGGATCAAGACCCCATGCTGAGTTTGAGATAGACACACCGCAATAATCTATAAACAAGTATCACGTGACGGTCTTCGTGGGTGTGGGGGTGGCCAGATATCCTACTTCTGGCAGGATTCATGGTTGTTTTGCATGAGGAAATGGGAGATCGCCCATCGCATATACGATCAAGTAAGAACCCATCAATGTAACTCTTGAACAGTGGTGGATGCCCTACGGGGGACTCGGCCAAGGGATGTTGGCCATAACATGGATGCGAGAGAAACCATGGAGTACCTCTTGTTGTGGGAGCATGTCCAGCAGGTGGTCCTTTGTGAAGGAGTTCAGGACGTGGTGTGATGTGCTTGGGAAGATCGTGGAACTTTGTCTGTTAGATCAACTTATGCTAGTCACTTCATTATCCGACAACGTGATATTGCATCAACGATGATTTGGGATTGTCGTGCACCCCTAAAGTGAAAACTCTTTGTGTGGCTCGTGTTTCGGAACAGATGCATGATGTCGGATGGACTGGTGAAGAGAGGTTTCCACATTAGGAATGATGTCCCTTATGTGATCAAACGCGGGAGAGTATCGCCCACATTTCGGTCGCTTGCATGGTTGCATGATCGATTTAGCATGTCGCTCTATCAACATGGGGCTCAAAAGACTAGATTCCAAATGCGGATGATCTTCTACTATCTTGGGGTACTTCTCGTACACCCCAGACACGTTGAGGGAGAACTTTTATACGCATTTTCTGCTAGTGGTTTTGTCGCTATAGAAACAAAAAACATAGTGTTTCACAAGGCAAGGACATATGTGGTTGCAGTCATTGTGATGATATTAAAGTCAGTGGTAGGGATATTTCACTAAGATGCAGCCGCTTCTCACGGGTTTGTGTCGGTGGGGTGGCAAGGAGGAGTGTCAAGGTAACCATAAGGAAACTCCACAATAGCACAATTAAAAATCTGAGCATAGTCATTCCATTATGGTACTGCCCCACCAAACTTTTCACAAAATCAATTAAACCTCACTTTTCACAAAATCAATCTTTAGTCCAGTCAAATGCTCCGACACACACCAAATTATTTTTAGGTTTCTAGCCCCTGTAGATCATCCTCAAGCATAAAAATGGTGTCTTCAGCATATTGTAAGATAAAAGGCCACCACCATACAACTGAGAAACTAAACCTTTAAGAAAACCTTGCTCCTAAGCCCTTTTCACCAAGGTCAGCAGGACACCAACCGCTATATTAAACAGTAGGGGGAACTTTACTAATAGGGAAGGGCTCCCCTTTCCTAAGCCCTTTCCTAGTAGTAAAGTACTTTCTTATCATATGATTCAAAGTAATAGCCACTTTTCCATTGTAAATAACAGACTTAGTCCACTAGATAAACTTTTCAGGGAACCCCTTCATCTCTAATACAGAAAGCATAAAGTTCGAATTGATATTATAATCCGCTTTTTTGAATCCACTTTGAATAGCACACTAGTGACTTTATGCTCTTATTAAGAAGTACAGGATCTCATATGACATAACTACAACATCCAAGATGTAGAGACCCTTTATAAAATCTGTTTGAATCCTAGAAACTAGCTTACCTGCAACCCTCATAGCCCTAGTGTTTAGAACCTTGGTAATGATCTTAAGAAACATTATGCATGCATATAGGCCTATACATCTGAACCTTATCAGCTCCCTACCCTTGGGCAATCAAAGTTAGTATACCATAGTTAAATCTAGATATGTCGATCTTGCCCTCAAAAAAATAATCGAACAATTGGAATAAGTCTGGACAAATCAAATTCCAAAATACTTGGAAGAACTCAATGGGCATGCCATCAGGACAGCAGCCCTTTTATGTTTCATATGAAAAAAAGCAAGCTGAATACCATAGTCTGGTCTTCTCCACTTCTCTTGCCTTCTCGCCCTGTACCCTTTCATCACCAACAATGGATACAATAAGGCCGCCGATGCCCATCCGTTGTAAATTACTAAATTTTGATCGCATTGACGCATAATGGAGGAGGATAACAATGGAGTTGTTCAGTCCCTACAAATCTCTGTAATTTGGAATGGTTCATATATAAGTCACGGTTCATCCGTTTTTCTTTAACCAATCCATCCAAGTTGTTCTCATCATTTCATGTTCTGGTTCTAACTACTTCCTGGTCCTTCCATAATTACACATAGGTTTGACCACTTAATAAGAGAACAAAAGGGGTTCAGTATCAGAATGGATAGAATGGATAGACCGCTTGAAGGAACGAGTACAGAACCATGACGGGATTGCCCGCGGGCTCTGATTGTTGGGCCCTTCGGGTGATTTTCATTCAAATTTATGCTTTAGTTTTGTTACTGCTTCTGCTCTATATCTCATTTACAAAGTATTTGTCTCGGATTTAAAAATGGAATAGAAGAAAACTATCAAATGAGATTACAGAAATTGCTTAAGTGACCAGTCCACTTGTTTGTACTGCGTGCAAGGGCCTCACTCTACTATTTCTCGCCTTTTGTCCTTGCTAAGGTGGTACGTGAAGGCCAAGGTGCAGCACTGACTCCAGGGTGTCTTCCCTATTCTCCATCCAAATATGTCAATTTCTTGCCAACAATCAAAGAGTTATTTGGGCATCCCCATTGTCGTTTACCTCCCTTAGAATTGGAAAAGAATCATGGCAGCTACTAGCCCTTGCTTTCCGTATTACATGCAAAGTTTCAGATCGCGGGCGAAAACAGCGCGATCGCGGCGCTATCGCCTGCTGGAGCCCTTCCCGCGAGGCAATCCCGTAAAAAACGCGATCTGCCGCTAACCGAGCGACCACGCGTGGAACGGCGCTATATGACTTTGCTGTCGCTGCAAAATCGTGGGCATGGGCCGAAAGACTGAAACACAAGGGCCCAAAGGCCCAAAACAGACCAGAAACGACCCAAATTTCGTGATGGTATATAACACCTCCTCCAGAAAACCTAGCTCATGTCCCCCCCCATTCCCTTCTCTCCCTTCCATTGAGGGCCTCTTTGATTCGTAGGATTTCCAAAACGCGGGAATAGGAAAAACATGGGATTAGAGTGGAATGTCATCTTGAATCCTAGAGGATTGTACGAGTGTTTGATTGTGCATAGAAAAAACGTAGGATTCTTTCAAAGAGGTTTGAGTGGATGGAATGTTTCCTATGAATTCTAGTGCAAATGAATCCTATGGAAAAATTCCTATCGCTTACAATCCTACGAATCAAACAACCAAGATAGGAAAAATTCCTAAGGATTAGAATCCTCCGAACATCCTTTGAGAATCCTTTGAATCAAACAAGCCCTAAAATTTTTGCAGCGGCTACGTTGTTCTTCCCAGTAGCGCCGACTGCTGCTTCGTTGGAAGCCAGATTCGATTGCGGGGGAGGTGGAAAGGCGACCGGCGATGAGGGGCCTCTGCACGACGCCGCCTCTACGACCACGATGACATCTCGGTCTCACTCTCAAATGGTTCCAGCAGCCGGGGCAAGCACATCGCCAGAAGGTATAGGAGTCCTCCGATTCCATGGCTCATTTGTAGAATATCCAGACTTGTTTGTTGATTCAGATTGTAGGCTCTGTGATTTAGATTTGTTTGTTGATTCTGATTCCATAGCTCGTCGGTAGAATATTGCATAACTTATTTGTTTTTTGATTCAACAGAAGCACATGAAAGGCTCTTGGGAGTGCATTGTAGACTTGTAGTTGTAGGTTTAGATTCTAGCTTAGGTTTTCAACATAACTCATTGGTAGAAAATTCAGTTCTGCCACTCAAATGATGGTTTGTGATGCCCTGATCTGCTGCTTTAATTTGCTTGTGTTAAGTGAATAAGTCACAGCTCAAGAACTTGTGTAAAGAATAAAGATATTGTTGTCTTGCTACTTCCATAACCAGTGTAAATAGCATGAGAGGGTTTTTATTATTTTGTCATGTGAGTGTAACAGTGAGGTGCTTTGTAGTGTACTGTGTCTGATTCTGGACATGACAAGAAGGCCATGATTTGTTGCTTTAATTTACTGTATGTAGAATGCTCTCAGTAACCCATTTCACATCTAATTTCTGCATATGTCTATCTGCATTGTGTAGGCTTGGCTGGATCAAGCACTTCACCGATAAACCCAGCACCTCATGTAACTCCAGTGAACTCAGATGACCCAGCATGGAAGCCTTGCACAATTCCAGACATGACCAAGAAGGCCTCTGTGGAATGCAACTTCTGCCATGGTGTTTACACTGGTGGTATTACTCGAATGAAGTACCATCTTGCAAATGTGAAGTATCAAAATATCGTTTTGTGCCAACAAATTCCGGCTGATGTGAAGCAAGAGATGAGGGAGCTGATCTCAAGGAAAGATGAAGCAAAGGAAAAGAAGGCAAGGGATTCAGCAATACGCAGAAGTGATGTCACTTGGGATGGAAATGATGCTAGGGCTGCTGATGAAGATGACATCTTGGGTGGTGGTAGTGGGGGCGGTTTGCTTGTATTATCGGGTGAGCGACGGAGTAAGGGGAACACATATGGTTCTATGGATAAGTTTTGCACCAAGTCAACAGAAGAGGTTGTGGCTGCTAGGAAGAGGGAAGGCTATTCTACAAAGTTGCAAACCAAGTTTTCCACTCAAAGAAGGGAAGAGAGGCGGGTTCGTGCTTGTGAGTATGTTTGTCGGTTCTTCTATGAAGCTGGAATTCCCCACAATGCGGTCCTTCTTCCAAGCTTTGAACTTATGCTTGAAGCGGTTGGAGTGTTCGAGACAGGCATGAAAGGCCCCACTCCTTATGAAATGGGGGTGACCCTTACTTGCAGAGGAGCAAGAAGAAAGTTGAGGAAGGATTTGCTGGACATAAAGAAGCATGGAAGCTCACTGGATGTACCGTCATGACAGATGCATGGACAGACAAAAGAGGAAAGGGAGTGATGAATTTGGTAGTTCATAGTGCATATGGTGTTGTATTTGTTGATTATGCGGACTGTTCATAGTGCATATGGTGTTGTATTTGTTCGCTCTGAAACTTTTTGGAAAGCAGTAGATACCGCTGTCAATTTCTTTGGGCCAATGGCAAATATTTTGAGGAGGATGGATAGCGATGTTCCGGCAATGGGTTTTCTTCATGGTTGTAAGCTGGATGCAAAGAAAGAGATCTTCGTGACGTTTGACAATGACAAGTCTCGCTTTCTGGAAGTGTGGGACATCATTGACAAGAGATGGGACAACAAGTTAAAGACTGCATTGCATATGGCTGGTTACTACTTGAACCCATACTATTATTATCCAAACAATCTTGATATTGAGATCGATGGTAGTTTCAAAGAAGGGCTGATAACTTGTATTTCAAAGATGGTTGAAGATCCTATCATGCAAGAAGAAATAATCGATGAGATTGACCACTATCAGGAGGGGATAGGGTCTTTTGGAAGGGAGATTGCTGTACGACAAAGGAAAAACAAAAGGTTTGATCCAGGTAATTGGTCGCCTAATTGTTGTTTCTTATTTTCTTATCCCGCCCAAAATTTCCTAACATGTCCCACTTGATTTATGTTGAAGCTAAATGGTGGATGAACCATGGGACAAGTGCTCCAAAACTAAGGATCTTGGCTGCAAGGATTCTCGGTTTAACATGTAGTTCCTCTGCTTGTGAGAGGAACTGGAGTGTATTTGATCTAGTAAGTATATTGTTCTTCTTTCCACTTAAATGCATTGTTCATTCCATTTTGAAGACTGTGATGCTGTCAATTTCTCTATGAACTTAAGTGCAGAACTAGTGATGTTATGCTTGCTGTAGACCTTGAGATTGAATTTATATTTATATTTATCTATTGAACTTCTGCTGACCTCTATTATACTTCTTCTATTTATCTGGTGATGTTATGCTTGCTGCAGCCCTTGAGATCTTGATATTGGATTCATGTTTTTTTCATACTCTTCATTTGTTCATTTTGTAGGTTGACACAAAGAGACGCAATAGCCTGCTGCATGACAAGATGAGTGACCTTGTTTTCATCAAGTTCAACTCCAAACTGAAGGACAAGAAACTAAACAAACGCAAGGACCCCATTGAGAAGCAGGTGGTAGCTGTTTTAGAAGATGATGAGAATGAATGGATCACTGGTGTCGTGCCAAATGGTGATGAAGAACAAGTTGAAGGTGAAGATCAAGAACAAGAAATTCCATATGCAAGCTCGCATGCTGGACCAGGAACTTCTGCTATTAATCCACTTAAAAGGAAGAGGGGTGTATATGGTAAGAAGGAAGAAGATGATCCCTGTTACTCCTCAAGAAGATCTGCTCACTGCTTCCTCTATTTCAGAAAGTGACGATGACGAGGACACCGACATGAGTTCTGGTTCTGACATGTGAGCTTGTCGGTTTCTCTATGAAGTTTGTTTTGGCTCTCATGATTCTATCCTTTCCTATGTGCTTTTCAAAAATGAATTCTGAAGACTTTGTTATGCATGTAATGGACTATGGACATGCTGCTGTTGTTACTGAACTTAAGTGCCGAACTGTTGATGTTATGCTTGATGCAGTCTTGAATTTATGTTCCTTTTTATCTGTTGAACTGCTGCAGATCTCTTCTATACTTGTTTTGTTCGAATTTAGATTCAGAATCCTCTGTTTTATACTGAAAATACCATGTTTTCTGAGAAAAATGTGCACATGTATTAGTATAGATGTGTGATATACATGCACAAGTACTGTAGCCGCGAAATGGGTTAGCGGCCGTTATAGCCGGCGATAGCGGCTATAGCGTTGGCACAGAGCTAGCCGCTAAATGCATTAGCCCGCGATCTGAAACTTTGATTACATGGCTTCGCTCTCTCCTACTTATTCCCGAAGTCTCCTATTCTCATCTCTCTCTCTCTCTCTCTCTCTCTCACTCACTCTCTCTCTCTCTCTCTCTCTCTCTCTCTCTCTCTCTCTCTCTCTCTCTCCCCTGTGCTTTCATTACCATTAGTAGAGCCCGTTCTACTTGAGACAACGTTGTGAAGTATATATAGATGGCTTTGTACTATTTCACAACTACCTGATGGAAAGCATTATGACTGGTTTCTTCAACAAAGTGACATGTGCATCCATCATCAGTGTTCTAAGATTGTTAATATAAAAATCTTAGCTCAGTTGCACTATGGGAATAACAATCTGATCTCATAATAACTACTCCCTCTGTCCGAAAAAGCTTGTCCCTCAAATGGATGTATTTAGCACCAAGTTACTGCTAGATACATCCATTTGAGGGACAAGCTTGGGACAAGTTTTTTCTGACGGAGGGAGTAGATAAAAGATTCCATGTACTTCATCTCAATCCTATACTCACCAATAGCGTACAAACAGATAAAAATTAAGTGGCAAGGCGCACCTAGTAGGCATGCCATACATGAGTTGATGAGAGTATGTATATTACTATTGTTTTGACATGTTTGCCATAGTACTATAAAACAATGTGGGGTTGATGGAGACTAGCTTTGGTATATCTTGTACCAAAGATTTCAATGCATGTTTGTAGCATCAGATGAACTTCCGAAGGTACATTACTTTCCTGCAGAGATCAAGATGGCATGTCTTGTACATTAAAAACAATTGAATTAAGTTCGAAAAAATACCAACCACCACATGGCACTATATGTTCTATGAAAAGGTCCTAGTAGCCGGGACGATAAGGAAGGAGTCAAGGGTATTCGATTCCGGCTTTGAAATGGAGCTTCAATGTACCCTTGGGATCAACTACAAAGACACAGCTAATATTCATAATCATAAACAATTTCAATATTCATTTTACAACCGGTTTGAGATTATTGAAATTGCTTCATTGACCAGTGTACTTGTTTGTACTGCGTACAAGGGCTTCATAGCCCTAGTGTTTAGAACCTTGGTAACGATCTTAAGAAACATTATGCATGCATATAGGCCTATACATCTGAACCTTATCAGCTCCCTAACCTTTGGCAATCAAAGTCAGTATACCATTGTTTGATCTAGATATGTCGATCTTGCCCTCGAAAAAATAATCGAACAATTGGGATAAGTTCGGACAAATCAAATTCCAAAAAACTTGGAAGAACTCAATGGGCATGCCATCAGGACAGCAGCCCTTTTCTGTTTCATAGGGGAAAAAAGCAGGCTGAATACTATAGTCTGGTCTTCTCCACTTCTCTCGCCTTCTCGCCCTGTACCCTTTCATCACCAACAATCACTACTAGGGAAAAGGCTAGCAGCAGCGCGGGTTTTAGGTGTATCAGTAGCGCGCGGACCGGCGCTACTCATAAGGTGCTACAGCTAACACGTAGCAGTAGCGCGTGCTCACCAGCGCTACTGCTACACAAGTGTGGCAGGAGCGCGCTTAGTGGAAGCTCGCTACTGCTAATAGCTACAGCGCGCTTCTCCCGTGCGCGCTACTGCTACTATCCCGCTGCTGCTAACTTTTCTCCACTCGCTACTGCTAATTTTAGTAGTTTTTTGTTTTTTTTCAGCATATTTGTTTTGTATTTGAACAAGCTTTATAGAAGAATCTTTAGCACATACAAATGTCATCATGATACACATACAAATGCCTGCGAGACCACAGATGTAATCATAGCATATACATACAAATAGTCTCATCATAATCATCATCCAACACAAAGTGGTCTCTCGTCATCATCTCGAAAATAGCGATACAAGTCTCGATTACTTGAAAATACATCGTCATCCATCTAAACAATGATATACGCGAGAAGAGCTATCACTTTGAGTACATGAGTTCGTATCCCTCTCTCGCATTAGCGTGAACCTAAACTAACTACTGCCTGTCGCTCGGAAACCGGAAACCGGTACACCTGGGCCTGACACTCCGGCCACTTGTCGTATATATACTCCTGGCGTAGCACTTCTTCGCCATCTATGATCTATGCACCTGCATCGTCACATGAGTCGATGATATGCAACATATATAGTTGAGCAACAGAAAGAGACAGACTTGGCAAAAATAGAAACAACATATCATATGCATAAATAACAAAGTTCATCGTACCCCAAAATGCCCTAACTAGAGTGATTTTCGCTAGTCGAGGAGGAGGATGGTTTAATTACATCATAAATAAAGTTTCACCGTGCATAACTCAAAATTTTGTCATATAGGAAGTATGGACGAAACGGACACATTGTCATATATCGACAATCACTCCAACATGTCGTTCCATCCATCCAAGTCAGGGAGATAGTCCCCGAGCCTAGTGAAAGGCTTCAGGTCGAGACGCTGAGAGGCTATCCATGTTCGGACGTCTTCCTGCGACATTTGTCCTCCGTAGAACATCCCTGTTTTTCCGACGACCTCCTTCATGATGATTTGGGCAAGTTCGCGCTGGATGTTATAGAACTCAGCTCGAAGTCGATGATCCTCGATATCTCCTATGTACTTTGCCCATTGCAGAATATGGGCATCGCTGGAAGAAGGTGCCATGCGAAGGTTCTGGTGATCCCGTCTGTACTCCAGCATGTGGTGTAGGACATAGAATCCATCATTAAGAGAATCGTCCGGTTGCTGGATGCAGCAGAAGTTGGTCTTATGGCCGAAGGCGACCCTGCCGCCCCTCATCTTCTTGTCCCTGACCTCTCCACCCAGCGATTGGTAGTGATACATAGCACTGTCGAGAACATCCTTGATGTGGGTGTAATCCTTTTTGTGAATGCTCTTCGACGTGTCCAAGTAAAGAGCGTGGGAGAATTGGGGGTAGAGGATGATGAGGACGGCGCGCCCGCCACTGCGCAAAATAAGTCCTCAAATTAAGTAGCCTCCACCGTGGAAATGAATGATTGAAATTGAAATCGAAGGAAGGATAGCAGCGCGGATGACTTACACGGGATGATAAGGCACGAGAATCGCCCCCTTGTCCTTATTGGTGAGCATGAAACTGACGATGTAATTCCTCGCGTATTCACGGTGATTTGCGCAGACTCCCAAGAAGCCCTCGTGCATGTAGTACGGGTCAGCGACACAGATATGAGATATCTGCTCAACCTCGATGATGTAGTTCATGTGCAAGGCATAAAGGCGGACAAACGTAAAATCCAGCTTCTTCACGTGAAACATGTCGAATATATAATCGAATCGGAGGAAGAACTTATCCGCGGGGAAGCTGTCGACGTACGACATTTGCCGCGGAACGTTAACCGCGTAGAGTGGGTATCCTGGATCTTTCGAGGCGATGAGGTCTTTCTCTACCCGCAGCACATCGTCATGAAGTCTCTTTATATCGCCGAATCTGGCCCGTAGAGCTGTTGCAGGTTGGATTGGTTGACCGGGGATATGCCATTTATCCGCACCGGGGATATCTATACGGTCCTGAAGCTGAGGCTGCTGAGGCGGCTGCATCATAGAAACAACTTTTTTGCCTTTCCTTGCTCTCTTCCTAAACTTCTTTACTACCGGAAGGTCGTCCATAATATGTTGAGACGGCAATTCAGGCACCGACTCATGACGCTCAAACCCTGAGGAGGCGCCAGTATATACATACTGTTCAGCAGCGCCATCGTCGTCCTCATCCTCATCCATGGCGACGTCATCAGTGACTAATGGAACCTCCTCCTTACCCCGACCGCTATCACCCAACCCGACACCCGACGGTAATTGGGCAGGTGGGGTGTTGATGTTCATACCTTGCTGAGGCTGCGTGCTCGTGGGTGTGCTCCCGGCCGCCTCCAGACGAAGCAGACTCTTTGGCCACAACAGGACCCACCCAGCATTGCAACAATCACCAAGCCGCCGCGGTGTCTCGTCATCATCCCCCAGTAGTACTGGAGGAGGCAAATTCTCGTGGCCCGGTTTGACACTGGCCACGGAAACCTTGAAGACGTTCGGGGGGATCGGCCGGCTGTGGAATAATGGTTCCTTCAGCTCCATTATCGTTGCCTTCCCCACGTCCACCTTCTGGTCGCCGATGGTGTACAATATGGTGCACGGGGTTTCGTCGGCCTGCAAAGAAAAGTCTGCGACGTGAGACATCCGAAAGGCAACGAAAAAGGGAGATTATACATTTATATTGAAGGGGGCCGGTGTGACAGATATCGTGAGGGCGTCGAGCTCAGCTAAAGACGAAGCACCGCCTAGCACGTCCGGTGCGGGAGCCGATGCGGGAGCAGGTGCAGCTGCAGGTGCTAGTGCAACGCTAGTCGAGCTGCTCCCCGCCAAGAAGTCAGCAAGGGGAAAGTCCGCTGCATCTTTTTCTGGATTTTGCCTGCTCCAATTGAAAACAGCCGGAACCAAGGTAGTAGAAATATCTACAGCCACCTGTTTTACGGCAGCTACCGCTGTTGCGACTGTCTCAGTTGATCTTTTCTCAACCGCAATCTCAACCCTCTTGTCGATGTTTTCTTCATTTAACCTCCGTCTTTCCTTTCTCTCCTCCGTGGTCTCACGGTAGTACTTCTTCCACGTGGCGCCGTCTCCGACACCGTGCACGCGTCCATACGACGGTCGAGTATCCAGCGGTTGTCGTTTCAATATGTTCAACGCCCGGTTGAATGGAGTGTCCCACTTGGGCCTCGCCAATGCCTCGGACGGCGAGTCGCTTTCGGCCGCAATCCTATGTTGCTCTCTCTGCAAAAGGCACAACGATTGTTTACAAATATGACTAACGTGTGCAGTCGAATTGATCAAAAACTAAAATTACCAGCAGTCTCATGAACTCCTTAATGACCGGTGTTGTCTCGTCAACCTTGTTCACTGGGTCCCAACGGTGCCGGGCCCTGAGGACGTCATGCTCCTGCGTGACGGTGAACTCCGCCAAGGGGTTTGGGATGCCCAGACTCGCGGCTTCCGCGTCCTCCTTGGCCCATTTGGACCTCTTTCCGTTGTAACCACGGCTTCCGAGGTGGTGGCTCCCAAAGTTCCTCTCTTGAAGCCCCTTCATGTACTTAGACTTTTTTTTGGTATCTTCGACCTCGCAAGCCTCCTTGAATATTTGAAACTGCTCTTCCGTGATTGTCGGATTATCCTTTACAATCTCTGAGTAGGGTTCCTTCTTATCGATGATCCTTGCTTTCACTCGATTTTTCCAGGCGGCCAACGCGTCGCTAAACTTGGTCATGGCGTGTTTGTTTATCTTCTTCATTGCCGGGTCCTCATCTGGATCTTTATAATCCTTCTCATTCCGGCCCGGGAACAAGAATATCTGGTGAAACTTCTTTAGGAGGGAGCTCCTCATATTTTCTATCTTCTGTAGTTTCTCATAGTTGATGGTGGCGGTTGTCCGTACGATGCAGCCTATTTGATTTCCGTAGCATCGAAGCGCTTCCTCGGGCGCCGTTGGCTCAAATTTGCCGTCGTCCACCTCCGTGACCACCACTCTAGTAGTCTTGAGTTTGTTAGGAACCCGTTGCCTCTTTGCTTTCGGTTCTACACCGGCTCCGCTCCCCGAGGCAGCGCCGGTCTCAGTCTCGGCGCCGGTCTCGATGCCGGTCTGAGTCTGAGCGCCGGTCTCAGTCTCAGCACCGGTCCGCGTGTCGGTCTCAGTCCCCAATGCCACCGGTGGGCCCAACAATAACATCGGTTGATCGTAGGTAAGGCTAAAAAATTCGTCTGCCGCCCGGTAGGCGTCGTAGCAATCACCGGAACCCTGCCCTTCATCATTGCTAGCCATGTTTCCTATGATTAAATCTAGTCAATTAATTCTAGAACTAATAAAATGAATAATGACATAAAAAAGGCCTATTGTTTTGCAGGAATGTTGACTCCTTCCTGGTGCGGCAAATCCCGGGCACTCGATATGTCCTAGTTTGTAGCACAAGTCATGCCGAAATTCACGGAATATTTCGGCATGACCTTTGCTAAAAAGTGGACAAATCGAGAACCTGAAATTTGCCGGAACAGAAATGAATCAACATTCCGGCAAAACATAGGCCACTAAGCATCATTCCAGCAGAAGTCATATATAGTTTGACCAAGTTTTTGAACAGAAAAAACAATTCTGTTTTTTGTTTATAGCTAAATGCCATAGCTACTGTTTTTTATTTATAGCTAAATACTTATGTTTTTTGTCTAAAGCTAAAAGTATTTTTAGCTAAAAATATTCAGGTCCATAGTCCAAATAATTCAAATTTCATTTGAATGAAATTTGGAACAAATTCAGGTCCTAAAAAAACTGCTAATCATTTTTCGTAAATGCTATAAAATGCCTACTGCCCAAAAAAAATCTAGGGTTCATATGAACACCTAGGGTTCATATGAACATCAACACAGTATCAACATACATATGAAATTGCCCTAGCAGAGAGAGAGAGGAGGGTAGGGGACAGTAGAGGCAGAGCCTTGCGGTCGGCGGCAAGGGCAGGCTCTGGCTCGGGCGGCGGCGGTGAGGTCGAGGGCGGCGGCGGTGAGCTCGAGGGAGGCGACGGTGAGGTCGACGATGGCCTCGGGCGGCGGCTGTGAGGTCGAGGGCGGCCTCGGGCGGCGGCGGTGTGGTCGAATGTGGCGGGCGGCGGCGGTGTGGTCGAAGGCGGCCTCAGGCGGTGGCGATGTGGTCGAAGGCGGCAGGGCGACGGCGGCGATGGAGCAGTTGGGGGACAGGGGGCCGGGAGTAGAGAGAGGGGGAAAAGGACTTAGCGAAATTTTGAGCCCGCGGGCTGCGATTTGAGTCAAACTAGCAGCAGCGCGTTTCTCTGAAACGCGCTATAGCTAAGATAGCTATAGCGCGTTCCGAGAAAACGCGCTACTGCTATTCCATTCTGTTTTTACTTGTTTTTCACTTTATTTTATTTCCGTTAGCAGCAGCGCCTTACACGTAAGCGCGCTACAGCTAAGGTTATTAGCAGTAGCGCTGGCCTGTATACGCGCTACTGCTATGTTGGGCTAGCCATGTGTGCCCAGTTCAAACATAGCAGCAGCGCTTTTCGCTAGTACGCGCTACTGCTAAAGTCATAGCAGCAGCGCGGTTTATTTAAGCGCGCTGCTACTAAGTAGCAGTAGCGCTTGATTTTGTACAGCGCTACTGGTAAAATTCTGTGTATAGGCTTTTCCCTAGTAGTGAATGGATACATTAAGGCCGCCGATGCCCACCCGTTGTAAATTACTAAATTTTGATCGTACTGACGCATAATGGAGGAGGATAACAATGGATTCGTTCAGTCCCTACAAATCTCTCTCTAATTTGGAATGGTTCATATATAAGTCACGGTTCATCCGTTTTTCTTTAACCAATCCATTCAAGTTGTTCTCGTCATTTCATGTTATGGTTCTAACTACTTCCTGATCCTTCCGTAATTACACATAGGTTTGACCACTTAATAAGAGAACAAAAGGGGTTCAGTATTAGAATGCATAGACCGCTTGATGCAACGAGTACAGAACCATGACGGGATTGCCCGCGGGCTCTGATTGTTGGGTCCTTCTGGTGATTTTCGTTCAAATTTATGCTTTAGTTTTGTTACTGCTTCTGCTCTATATCTCATTTACAAAGTATTTGTCTCGGATTTAAAAATGGAATAGAAGAAAACTATCAAATCAGATTACAGAAATTGCTTAAGTGACCAGTCCACTAGTTTGTACTGCGTGCAAGGGCCTCACTCTACTATTTCTCGCCTTTTGTCCTTGCTAAGGTGCTACTCGAAGGCCAAGGTGCAGCACTGACTCCAGGGTGTCTTCCCTATTCTCCATCCAAATATGTAAATTTCGTGCCAGCAATCGAAGAGTTATTTGGGCATCCCCATTGTCATTTACCTCCCTTAGAATTGGGAAAGCATCATGGCAGCTACTAGCCCTTGCTTTCCGTATTACACGCAAAGTTTCAGATCGCGGGCGAAAACAGCATGATCGCGGCGCTATCCCCTACTGGAGCCCTTCCCACGAGGCAATCCCGTAAAAAACGCGATCTTCCACTAACCGCGCGATCACGCGCGAAACGACGCTATTTGACTTCGCTGTCGCTGCAAAATCGCAGGCATGGGCCGAAAGACTGAGACACAAGGGCCAAAGGCCCCAAACAGAACACAATCTGCCCAAATTTCGTGATGGTATATAGCACCTCCTCCAGAAACCTAGCTCGTGTCCACCCCCATTCCCTTCTCTCCCTCCCACTAAGGGCCTCTTTCATTCGTAGGATTTCCAAAACGCGGGAATAGGAAAAACATGGGATTAGAGTGGAATGTCGTCTTGAATCCTACAGGATTGTACGAGTGTTTGATTGTACATAGAAAAAACGTAGGATTCTTTCAAAGAGGTTTGAGTGGATGGAATGTTTCCTATGAAATCTAGTGCAAATGAATCCTATGGTAAAATTCCTATCGTTTACAATCCTATGAATCAAACAACCAAGATAGGAAAAATTCCTAAGGATGCAGACTAAGGCATAGCCTAGTAGTGCGGAGGGGTTGATGCCTTCCCACCCACCCAGTTTCAAGGCATGGTACTTGCAATTTGGGTTTGTTGCACCAATTATACTGTAGGGGGTTCCCTTACAGTCTTTCTATCAAAAAATCCTAAGGTTTAGAATCCTCCAAAATTCCTTCGAGAATCCTTTGAATCAAAGAAGCCCTAAAAAGTTTGCGGCGGCTGCGCTGTTCTTCCGAGCAGCGCTGACTACTGCTTCATTGGAAGCCAGATTCCATTGCAGGGGAGGTGGAAAGGCGACCGGCGCCGAGGGGCCTCTGCACGACGACGCCTCTACGACCACGATGACATCTCAGTCTCACTCTCAAACGGTTCCACCAGCCGAGTCAAGCACATCGCCAGGAGGTACAGAAGTCCTCCGATTCCATGGCTCATTTATAGAATATTCAGACTTGTTTGTTGATTCAGATTGTAGGCTCTGGGATTCAGATTTGTTTGTCGATTCCGATTCCATAGCTCGTCGGTAGAATATTGCATAACTTATTTGTTTGTTGATTCAACATAAGCACATGAAAGGCTCTTGGGATTGCATTGTAGACTTGTAGTTGTAGGTTTAGATTGTAGCTTAGGTTTTGAACATAACTCATTGGTAAAATATTCAGTTCTGCCACTCAAATGATGGTTTGTGATGCCCTGATCTTCTGCTTTAATTTGCTTGTGTTAAGTGAATAAGTCACAGCTCAAGAACTTGTGTAAAGAATAAAGATATTGTTGTCTTGCTACTTAAATAACCTGTGTAAATAGAATGAGAGGGTTTTTATTATTTTGTCATGTGAGTGTAATAGTGAGGTGCTTTCTAATGTATTGTGTCTGATTCTGGACATGACAAGAAGGCCATGATTTGTTTCTTTAATTTACTGTATGTAGAATGCTCTCAGTAACCAATTTCACTTCTAATTTCTACATGTGTCTATCTGGATTGTGTAGGCTTGGCTGCGTCAAGCACTTCACCGATAAACCCAACACCTCATGTACCTCCAGTGAACTCAGATGACCCAGCATGGAAGCCTTGCACAATTCCAGACATGACCAAGAAGGCCTCTATGGAATGCAACTTCTGCCATGGTGTTTACACTAGTGGTATTACTCGAATGTAGTACCACCTTACAAATGTCAAGTATCAAAATGTCGTTTTGTGCCAACAAGTTCCGGATGATGTGAAGCAAGAGATGAGGGAGCTGATCTCAAGGAAAGATGAAGCAAAGGAAAAGAAGGCCAGGGATTCAGCAATACGCACAAGTGATGTCACTTTGGATGGAAATGATGCTAGGGCTGCTGATGAAGATGACATCTTGGGCGGTGGTTGTGGGGGTAGTTTGCTTGTATTATCGGGGAAGCGACGGAGTAAGGGAAACACATATGTTTCTATGGATAAGTTTTGCACCAAGTCAACAGAAGAGGTTGTGGCTGCTAGGAAGGGGGAAGGCTTTTCTACAAAGTTGCAAACCAAGTTGTCCACTCAAACAAGGGAAGAGAGGCGGGTTCATGCTTGTGAGTATGTTTGTCGGTTCTTCTATGAAGCTGGAATTGCCCACAATGCAGTCCGGCTTCCAAGCTTTGAACTTATGCTTGAAGATGTTGAAGCATTCGAGACAGACATGAAAGGCCCCACTCCTTATGAAATGGGTGACCCTTACTTGCAGAGGAGCAAGAAGAAAGTTGAGGAAGGATTTGCTGGACATAAAGAAGCATGGAAGCTCACTGGATGTACCGTCATGACAGATGCATGGACAGACAAAAGAGGAAGGGGAGTGATGAATTTGGTAGTTCATAGTGCATATGGTGTTGTATTTGTTGATTCTGTGGACTGTTCATAGTGCATATGGTGTTGTATTTGTTCGCTCAGAAACTTTTTGGAAACCAGTAGATACCGCTGTCAATTTCTTTGAGCAAATGGCAAATCTTTTGAGGAGGATGGATAGCGATGTTCCGGCAATGGGTTTTCTTCATGGTTGTATGTTGGATGCAAAGAAAGAGATCTCCATGACATTTGACAATGACAAGTCTCGCTTTCTGGAAGTGTGGGACATCATTGACAAGAGATGGGACAACAAGTTGAAGACTGCATTGCATATGGCTGGATACTACTTGAACCCATACTATTATTATCCAAACAAGGTTGATATTGAGATCGATGGTAGTTTCAAAGAAGGGCTGATAACTTGTATTTCAAAGATGGTTGAAGATCCTATCATGCAAGAAGAAATAATCGATGAGATTGACCACTATCAATAGGGGATCGGGTCTTTTGGAAGGGAGATTGTTGTACGGCAAAGGAAAAACAAAAAGTTTGATCCACGTAATTGGTCGCCTAATTGTTGTTCTTTTTTTCTTATCCTGCCCAAAATTTCCTAACATGTACCACTTGATTTTTGTTGAAGCTAAATGGTGGATGAACCATGGGACAAGTGCTCCAAAACTAAGGATCTTGGCTGCAAGGATTCTTGGTTTAACATGTAGTTCCTCTGCTTGTGAGAGGAACTGGAGTGTATTTGATCTAGTAAGTATATTGTTCTTCTTCCCACTTAAATGCATTGTTCATTCCATTTTGAAGACTCTGATGCTGTCAATTTCTCTATGGACTTAAGTGCAGAACTAGTGATGGTATGCTTGTTGTAGACCTTGAGATTGAGTTTATATTTATATTTATCTATTGAACTTCTGCTGACCTCTATTATACTTCTTCTATTTATCTGGTGATGTTATGCTTGCCGCAACCCTTGAGATCTTGATATTGGATTCATGGTTTTTTTTTCATACTCTTCATTTGTTCATTTTGTAGGTTCACACAAAGAGACGCAGCAGGCTGCTGCATGACAAGATGAGTGACCTTGTTTTCATCAAGTTCAACTCCAAACTGAAGGACAAGAAACTAAACAAACGCAAGGACCCCATTGAGAAGCAGGTGGTAGATGTTTTAGAAGATGATGAGAATGAATGGATCACTGGTGTCATGCCAAATGGTGATGAAGAACAAGTTGAAGGTGAAGATCAAGATCAAGAAATTCCATACGCAAGCTCGCATGCTGGACGAGGAACTTCTTCTATTAATCCACTTAAAAGGAAGAGGGGTTTCTATGGTAAGAAGGAAGAAGATGATCCCTGTTACTCCTGAAGAAGATCTGCTCTCTGCTTCCTCTGCTTCAGAAAGTGATGATGACGAGGACACCGACATGAGTTCTGCTTCTGACATGTGAGCTTGTCGGTTTCTCTGTGAAGTTTGTTTTGGCTCTCTTGATTCTATCCTTTCCTGTGTGCTTTTGACAAATAAATTCTGAAGAGTTTGTGATGCATGCAATGGACTATGGACATGCTGTTGTTGTTACTGAACTTAAGTGCCGAACTGCTGATGTTATGCTTGATGCAGTCTTGAATTTATGTTTCTATTTATCGGTCGAACTGCACTTATGTTTCTATACTTGTTATGTTCGAATTTATATTCAGAATCCTCTGTTTTCTACTGAAAATACCATGTTTTCTAAGAAAAACATGAACATGTATTAGTATAGATGTGTGATATACATGCACAAGTACTGTGGCCGCGAAATGGTTTAGCGGCCGCTATAGCCGGCGATAGCGGCTATAGCGTTGGCACAGAGCTAGCCGCTAAATGTCTTAGCCCGCGATCTAAAACTTTGATTACACGGCTTAGAGGCATCCTCGCTCTCTCCTCCTTATTCCCGAGGTCTCCTATTCTCATCTCTCTCTCTCTCTCTCTCTCTCTCTCTCTCTCTCTCTCTCATCTCTCTCTCTCTCTCTCCTATGTGTTCATTACCATTAGTAGAGCCCGTTCTACTTGAGACAACGTTCCGCAGTATATATAGATGGCTTTGTACTATTTCACAACTACCTGATGCAACA
Source organism: Aegilops umbellulata (assembly GCA_032464435.1). NCBI lineage: Eukaryota > Viridiplantae > Streptophyta > Magnoliopsida > Poales > Poaceae > Aegilops > Aegilops umbellulata. The sequence continues at coordinate 639,393,213 of CP136060.1, read as the reverse complement.
CATCTTGACTGGTTTCCTCAACAAAGTGACATGTGCATCTATCATCAGTGTTCTAAGATTGTTAATATAAAAATCTTAGCTCGGTTGCACCGTGGGAATAACAATCTGATCTCATAATAACTACTCCCTTCGTCCGAAAAAGCTTGTCCCTCAAATGGATGTATTCAGCACCAAGTTACTGCTAGATACATCCATTTGAGGGGCAAGCTTGGGACAAGTTTTTTCGGACGGAGGGAGTAGATAAAAGATTCCATGTACTTCATTTCACTCCTATACTCACCAATAGCGTACAAGCAGATAAAAATTAAGTGGCAAGGCACACCTAGTAGGCATGCCATACATGAGTTGATGAGAGTACGTATATTACTATTGTTTTGACATGTTTGCCATAGTACTGTAAAACAATGTGGGGTTGATGGAGACTAGCTTTGGTATATCTTATACCAAAGATTTCAATGCATGTTTGTAGCATCAGATGAACTTCCGAAGGTACATTATTTTCCTGCAGAGCTCAAGATGGCATGTCTTGTACATTAAAAACAATTCAATTAATTTCGAAAAAAAACACGAACCACCACATGACACATCGTCTCTTAAGATGTTTATAGCTTTTGATGTGACTAATGGAGGGGGTGGGGGGGGGGGTGTTAAAACTGTTGTTTCATGAAGAAGGCTATACTAAAAACTCATAACCTCAGTACCCATTCGCCTTCGTCTGTTCCCCAGGAGACCGGCCGCACAGACCACGCCACATCAATGCCGCCAGAGTCCTTGCGCAAGGCAATGTAGATTCTAGCAGCACACCACGGCCAGGAACCAGCACGGGTAGACGATGAGCGGCAGGGCTCTAGGCAGAGATAATTTCTTCTAATTATTTTAATTAAACTTTTTGTCCCCAATTTTATCATGATCACGATTTAAACTTGTTGTCGGGAGACTACAAGGAAAAAGTCCATACGTCATAAATACGGAGTGAATCTTCAGTAATCCGATTTCCACCTTAGGTATTGGTTCTTCTATCCATTCAGCAATCTCTCTTTGCCCGTGGCAACACAACTTACCGCCCTTCTCAGCCCAGCAAACTCAGTTCCGATCCAAAAAAAATTGGAGTAGGCTTGGCTGAAAGGGGTGGTGCCCGTGGGCGGGGTGAGCGGCTCGGGTGGCGACTGGTAGTCATGGTCGTGTGGGCGGGGTGTCGGCCAGTGTGCGACGGCCGGGGGTGTGCGACGGGCGTCCTCATGGCCTGCTGTACTCCATCTCGGAGACGAAGACGGCTTGCCGGGGTGAAAACCCTCTCTAGCTTGGCCAGGCCGACGAAGGCGGCACCTATCGGTGTCGTCTCCTTCTTGAAGGCATGGTTGCGGTTCCTCTTCATCCTCCTTGTTTTTTGGGGGAAACCTTGATCTTTGGATCGGGCATTGGCGGCACTCCAGTGTCATGTTCTTCCTGAAGGCACGGTCTTGGAGCATGCGGTTCGTTGTGCATGGCTTCTTCTCTTCGTTGTGACTCGTCAGGGTGGACACGGTCCGGGCCGGTCCGGTCCCTGACCGAGCTGTCTTTGGACCGGCCGTCGGCGGTCCGGACCGGACCGGACCGAGCAGCGCCGCGGTCCTGTTTCCCGGGACCGGACCGGCAGGGACGAAGCCCGAGCCGGATCGAGCGGCTCGTTTGGACCGGCCGGAGTTCAGCACAGAGCACGCGCCGGAGTATGGCGCCGCGAGGAGGGCGCTGGAGGCAGCAGAGCTCGTCGTGGAGATGTCAGGCAGATTTGGAAGAGTCAGAGGGAGCTAGAGGAGCCAAGAAGATCACCAGAGAGAGCTCATCGGCGACGAATTTGGCACGACGGCCGGTGGACAGAGATGAAAAAGACGATGCCCGATGCGGCGATGCAGGTCCTCTCACGTCGTGTTCGTTGGTGCATACGAGAGATCCGAGTGGGGCGCGTCCAGTGGACATAGTTTCCAGGGCCAGCGAGTCGAGTGGCCGCGCGGACGACGGCCCCCGTGGCGGCGGACATGAACGGCGACAGTTTCTTGCGCCCTCGCCACGCCTGGGTCGCCACGCACTCGCCACAGCCCCTCCACGCCCCCGCCATGCCGCCCGCACGCCCCAGCCACGCCCCACTCGGTGCTCACCGTGCCGCCGCCATGCTTCCGCCACGCTCCCGCCACGCCGATGCTTCGGTTTCTCGGTCCTGCGAGCTGGCTCGGTGAAAGCCCGGACCGGACCGACAATCATTCGGGCCAGAATCTGCAGCTCGGACCGGCTGTTTTTTCCATCGGGCTAGGACCTAGCTGGCCCGGACCGAGCGGGCCACGAGCCGGTCCGAAAGACCGCTCGTGTCGTCCACCCTGAGTGACTCGCTCACGGTTGAGGGCTCCGGAGACATCAAGCAGTTTCATGTAGTTTACTTGGATTGTTTTGGGGTTGCGAAGCTTTCGCTATCGCCCTTATATCTTGTCTTGGGTGCGTGAGGTGTTGTTGTGGTGGTTGTGTTTGTATCGGTTGCCTCGGTGATGATTCCTTTGTATATAAAGCGGAGGGGGGGGGGGGTGGGCTTTTTGGGTAAAGTGGGAAACCATAGTAGGAGGCGACACAGTCACTCGTCTACTTCTCTGCTCTCAGACTCACGGCAGGGCTAGTGGCTAAGACATCATTCTGGACATCCCATCAAAATAATATCTTGCATGGAGGCCAAATTAGAATTTCCTTCTCTTTTCCTGAAGATGGAAGATTCATCACATTACTAGAAGAGTTGGGCACGCTTTGCTGCGCCGTTGCTGTCATTGAGTTTTCATAAAAAAAATTACTCCGATCCATTTATATCAAAATACAGGGTGTATTGGGTTTTTAAAATGTCAAACCTCTTTATGTTTAACCACATTTATGTGGAAATATATCAATATCCATAATATCAAATCGGATTTTTAGATTCATCATGGAATGAATTTTCATATTTCATTTATTTAGTATTGTGGATGTCAATATTTTTGGCTCTGAACTTGGTCAAATTTCAAAGAAACTGACTTTTCAATAACTAATAAACCTTATATTTTGGGACATAGGGAGTATTTGGTTTGGTTGGTGGGGAAGATGATGGAGTGTGTGTGTTTTTTATTCATCTAATAATGCGGCGTTTTGACTGGTCTTTCGTGGTGTGATTTTGTGTTGTCTGCTAATCAATTCATACTTATGTGGAGAAATCTTCTGCGCCGGTGGCTGCATGTACGATATTGGTGCTACAGTATCACATGTTGGCGCTTGTTTTTTTTCTAAGTGATGAGAGTGTGCGGGATTGGTACGATTTTATAGGCCGGTTGCTTTAGATTGATTTGAAAAATTGTTAACCTAGTCAAAATCATGAACCAAATTCAATATTGAATTTCAGATTTGAACGAGAGAGCTCCAAAATTAGAGGGCATTCTCAATTAAATTGAGTGAGAGATTGTTGACTCGGTCAAAATCGATGACCCAGTTTCAAATGGGTGACCTCAATTGTATGAGAGGCCTCCAATCCTAGGGAGCTTAGTGATATAGTAGATACCTAAGCGGCAAACAGTACGGGGCGTATGTACGTAATACAATCTGGATCTACTAATGCAAAACACAGCTTACATACCCAGAGGGGGGTTTCCCTTTATTTTTAAGTATTGATACTTCGAATCATATATTGCCTAAGAGAGAGTTGACATGATCCCAACCCTAGGATTACACAACCCGAACGAAGAATCAGGGTTTCCCCCGGAGCACACCGAGGACAAGGAATACCTGCAATGACGCCTTCAAGAAGGAGACAATGTCGGCCTGACCGCAGCAAGATCGGATTTTCACCCCGACAAGAGTTCCTTGTCTCTAGAAAAGTATGGCCAATCACGAGGACCACTGTCGTAGCACCGCCACCACACGCCATACCTCGGCCACCATGCTGCTCGCATGACCATGGTCATCGCACCCAAACCGCGAGCTCCGCCCATGAGCCTCGTGTCGTCCCCCTCCTGGGCCGCCGCCCTGGCATTTGAGATCGCCCCTCCACTGCCGCAAAATCCCACGGACGCCAAAGACTAGTTAGAGGCAGCAAGGTCCCACCTGCTTCCCCAAAACGAGCCCTGATGTAGTAGCAGGACCTAGCCGGCCAGGAAACCATGACAAAAAGAAGGTCTAGCTTCTCCAACGTTACATTCAACCTCTCACTGGAGCACGTGTACCGATATCCATTGAGGTAGATCTTCTTAAGCTCTAGAGTGTTCAACAACCTATGGAATCGTGCAATCATCCGCATGTTGATGTTGGCATTGCTCTTGTCCGCCGTCTCAACAATTGTGTTAAAGTCACCCATGATCATCCGAGGTCCCGTGCGGAGCTCCCTAACTTTTTGTATCTCCTCAGGAAACTATATCGTCTTCACATATAGTTGTGGACCAAAGACCCTAGTTATCCACCACAACGGGCTAGCCACCAGTTTAACCAGCCTCGTAATTGTGTGCTCTGTGACATGAGGATTTGATAGGGCAACAATCATGGAGTCGCCGGCTAGCAAGATCCCACCTTGAGTTCCGATGGTCGGAAGGTACATGAAATCATCAAATTTATTGCCAAGGGATTGTCGTACAGTCATTTGGGTCATGGATTCCAACTTAGTCTCATGCAAGCAGACAATGCTCAAACCCACTGATTCCACCAACTGGAGCACCGCGCTACGCTTGGACGACACATTCAAGACACAAACATTCCACACAAGCAATATCTGAAGATTTGCAGCCATTAAAGAAGCCCACAAACCACAAGGACATACCACACATTCATGCCTCCATCACCGGCGGGGCCTCAGATTCCTAGCCATACAAGGCAAGAATCACGACAATGTGGGGAAGGGCCTTGAATTTGGGAAGGTGTTTTTGGTTTAATGCTTCCGGACAAAGGCGGATGGCTTTATGGAGGTGGTGCAAGCGGCTTAGGATATTGTTTCATCTGTAAGAATCCTTTTAAGGTGATAAATGAGAAATTAGAAGCCACGACCAAAGCCTTAACTAGGTAGAGATGTAGAATGGCCTGTAACATCAAGCTCCAGATCATGATGGCTCTGGAGGTAATTCTATGGCTGCACGTTTCCATGGAGAGCAGAAAATTATCTGTAGCCGAAATTGAATTGTGTTGTATAATCAAAAGGTTGCTCGGCCTGAGTTCTATGGAAATGATGATTGCACGAAGAAAAGCAGGGTTGTGATGGCTTAAAGAAGGGGACACAAACATTAGTTTTCTCCATCAACATGTGATCCATACGCTTTGACCAATGCCACCACTCAATTACATGTGAATGGCGAATTGTTACTGGGTAGGAGCACCTAATGGATCATGTGGATGGTTTCTATTGCACACTTTTAGGTTCTAGCAATGATCAGGCCTTCTCGCTTGATCATGATGCCCTTGAACTCCCTTTTGTCAACCTTGCACACCATTATGACCCAATCACCATGGATGGGGTGTGGGATGTAGTCAAGTATTTGTCGTGGGACAGGGCACCGGGTCCGGATGGTTTCACTGGGAGACTTTATGAGGTATGTGATAAATCATAAAGCATGGCTTCATGCACATCATGGATAGCCTCTCAGGGGGTGACATGCAGGGCAGGCCGTTCTCAACAAAGCCTTGGTCTCTCTCCTTCCCAAGGAAGATGGAGCGGACGAGCTAAGGGATTATAGGTAAGTAATCTTAGAGCATGGGTTTGTGAAAATCTTTTTAAAGGTACTTGCAAATAGACTTCCGCCAGAGCTGACGGGGCTGGTAGGTACACATCAGTGTGCTTTTGTGCATGGGCAAACTTTGCGCGGCAATTTTATGCTAGTTTTAGACACAAATTGGAGGTTGCATGCTTTGAAGGAGCTGACCTGCCTAATTAACCTGGACACCTCTAAAGCAGTTGACCCTATGGACTGGCCTTTCCTCCTCGCAAATTATGGGGGAGATGAGCTTTTGATAGTGTTCGATCATGTGGATTTGCGGTTTTCTATCTTTGGTTCAACAAGGGTGTTGGTCAATGGCACACCGGGCACAACTTTGTCTAGTGCGAGAAGTTTGCGGCAAGAGGACCCTCCCCCCATGCTCTTTAACCTGGTCATGGAGGCGCTCCACCACTTATTCCGATACATAGTTCGCAAAGATTTCCTATCACCGCTAGGATGGAGAGGATTTCTCAGAGACTGTCGATATTTGGACCATGTGTTATTGTTTTTAAGTCTAACCAAGGAGGATATTTAAGTTTGTTCGACTATATCGGGGACTTTCGTGCTGCCTCTGCACTGAACGTCAACCCGTGAAAGTGTAGCGCCCTTCCCATCAGATGCTCGACGGGTCAGTAACCAAGGTTAGTGGAAGGCATGGGTTGCCCGATTGGTGCATTCCCGTGTAGATATCTTGTGCTACCTTTGATAATCCAAAAGGCTACGGCAGCACAATTTCAATTCATTATTGATGGGGTTGCGAGAAAACTACCATCCTGGTAAGCGGCAACCATGGACAAGTCTGGGAAGCAAGTTCTTATGCAGTCAGTGATGTGCGCGATGCCAATTCATACCATGATGGCATTGGATGTGGCACCCAAGGTGTTGGTAGTCTTATCAGGATATGCAGTAAGTTCTTCTAGGTTGGCGGCATGGAGCCCAAGGGCTGGCAAGCTTGGGACATGGTTTGCATGCCTAAGTGGACCGGAGGACTTGGCCTACCAGATCTTAGATGGCTACTATGCATTGAGGGCTCGCTGGTTATGGTTGAAATGTGTGGATGGATCAAGACCCCATGCTGAGTTTGAGATAGACACACCGCAATAATCTATAAACAAGTATCACGTGACGGTCTTCGTGGGTGTGGGGGTGGCCAGATATCCTACTTCTGGCAGGATTGATGGTTGTTTTGCATGAGGAAATGGGAGATCGCCCATCGCATATACGATCAAGTAAGAACCCATCAATGTAACTCTTGAACAGTGGTGGATGCCCTACGGGGGACTTGGCCAAGGGATGTTGGCCATAACATGGATGCGAGAGAAACCATGGAGCACCTCTTGTTGTGGGAGCATGTCCAGCAGGTGGTCCTTTGTGAAGGAGTTCAGGACGTGGTGTGATGTGCTTGGGAAGATCGTGGAACTTTGTCTGTTAGATCAACTTATGCTAGTCACTTCATTATCCGACAACGTGATATTGCATCAACGATGATTTGGGATTGTCGTGCACCCCTAAAGTGAAAACTCTTTGTGTGGCTCGTGTTTCGGAACAGATGCATGATGTCGGATGGACTGGTGAAGAGAGGTTTCCACATTAGGAATGATGTCCCTTATGTGATCAAACGCGGGAGAGTATCGCCCACATTTCGGTCGCTTGCATGGTTGCATGATCGATTTAGCACGTCGCTCTATCAACATGGGGCTCAAAAGACTAGATTCCAAATGCGGATGATCTTCTACTATCTTGGGGTACTTCTCGTACACCCCCAGACACGTCGAGGGAGAACTTTTATATGCATTTTCTGCTAGTGGTTTTGTCGCTATAGAAACAAAAAACATAGTGTTTCACAAGGCAAGGACATATGTGGTTGCAGTCATTGTGATGATATTAAAGTCAGTGGTAGGGATATTTCACTGAGATGCAACCGCTTCTCACGGGTTTGTGTCGGTGGGGTGGCAAGGAGGAGTGTCAAGGTAACCATAAGGAAACTCCACAATAGCACAATTAAAAATCTGAGCATAGTCATTCCATTATGGTACTGCCCCACCAAACTTTTCACAAAATCAATTAAACCTCACTTTTCACAAAATCAATATTTAGTCCAGTCAAATGCTCCGACACACACCAAATTATTTTTAGGTTTCTAGCCCCTGTAGATCATCCTCAAGCATAAAAATGGTGTCTTCAGCATATTGTAAGATAAAAGGCCACCATCATACAACTGAGAAACTAAACCTTTAAGAAAACCTTGCTCCTAAGCCCTTTTCACCAAGGTCAGCAGGACACCAACCGCTATATTAAACAGTAGGGGAACTTTACTAATAGGGAAGGGCTCCCCTTTCCTAAGCCCTTTCCTAGTAGTAAAGTACTTTCTTATCATATGATTCAAAGTAATAGCGACTTTTCCATTGTAAATAACAGACTTAGTCCACTAGATAAACTTTTCAGGGAACCCCTTCATCTCTAATACAGAAAGCATAAAGTTCGAATTGATATTATAATCCGCTTTTTTGAATCCACTTTGAATAGCGCACTAGAGACTTTATGCTCTTATTAAGAAGTACAGGGTCTCATATGACATAACTACAATATCCAAGATGTAGAGACCCTTTATAAAATCTGTTTGAATCCTAGAAACTAGCTTACCTGCAACCCTCATAGCCCTAGTGTTTAGAACCTTGGTAATGATCTTAAGAAACATTATGCATGCATATAGGCCTATACATCTGAACCTTATCAGCTCCCTACCCTTTGGCAATCAAAGTTAGTATACCATAGTTAAATCTAGATATGTCGATCTTGCCCTCAAAAAAATAATCGAACAATTGGAATAAGTCTGGACAAATCAAATTCCAAAAAACTTGGAAGAACTCAATGGGCATGCCATCAGGACAGCAGCCCTTTTATGTTTCATATGAAAAAAAAGCAAGTTGAATACCATAGTCTGGTCTTCTCCACTTCTCTTGCCTTCTCGCCCTGTACCCTTTCATCACCAACAATGGATACAATAAGGCCGCCAATGCCCATCCGTTGTAAATTACTAAATTTTGATCGCATTGACGCATAATGGAGGAGGATAACAATGGAGTTGTTCAGTCCCTACAAATCTCTGTAATTTGGAATGGTTCATATATAAGTCACGGTTCATCCGTTTTTCTTTAACCAATCCATCCAAGTTGTTCTCATCATTTCATGTTCTGGTTCTAACTACTTCCTGATCCTTCCGTAATTACACATAGGTTTGACCACTTAATAAGAGAACAAAAGGGGTTCAGTATCAGAATGGATAGAATGGATAGACCGCTTGAAGGAACGAGTACAGAACCATGACGGGATTGCCCGCGGGCTCTGATTGTTGGGCCCTTCGGGTAATTTTCATTCAAATTTATGCTTTAGTTTTGTTACTGCTTCTGCTCTATATCACATTTACAAAGTATTTGTCTCGGATTTAAAAATGGAATAGAAGAAAACTATCAAATGAGATTACAGAAATTGCTTAAGTGACCAGTCCACTTGTTTGTACTGCGTGCAAGGGCCTCACTCTACTATTTCTCGCCTTTTGTCCTTGCTAAGGTGGTACGTGAAGGCCAAGGTGCAGCACTGACTCCAGGGTGTCTTCCCTATTCTCCATCCAAATATGTCAATTTCTTGCCAACAATCAAAGAGTTATTTGGGCATCCCCATTGTCGTTTACCTCCCTTAGAATTGGAAAAGCATCATGGCAGCTACTAGCCCTTGCTTTCCGTATTACATGCAAAGTTTCAGATCGCGGGCGAAAACAGCGCGATCGCGGCGCTATCGCCTGCTGGAGCCCTTCCCACGAGGCAATCCCGTAAAAAAACACGATCTGTCGCTAACCGAGCGACCACGCGTGAAACGGCGCTATATGACTTTGCTGTCGCTGCAAAATCGTGGGCATGGGCCGAAAGACTGAAACACAAGGGCCCAAAGGCCCAAAACAGACCAGAAACGACCCAAATTTCGTGATGGTATATAACACCTCCTCCAGAAAACCTAGCTCGTGTCCCCCCCCCCATTCCCTTCTCTCCCTTCCATTGAGGGCCTCTTTGATTCGTAGTACTTCCAAAACGCGGGAATAGGAAAAACATGGGATTAGAGTGGAATGTCATCTTGAATCCTACAGGATTGTACGAGTGTTTGATTGTGCATAGAAAAAACGTAGGATTCTTTCAAAGAGGTTTGAGTGGATGGAATGTTTCCTATGAATTCTAGTGCAAATGAATCCTATGGAAAAATTCCTATCGTTTACAATCCTACGAATCAAACAACCAAGATAGGAAAAATTCCTAAGGATTAGAATCCTCCGAACATCCTTTGAGAATCCTTTGAATCAAACAAGCCCGAAAAATTTTGCAGCAGCTGCGCTGTTCTTCCCAGTAGCGCCGACTGCTGCTTCGTTGGAAGCCAGATTCGATTGCGGGGGAGGTGGAAAGGCGACCGGCGATGAGGGGCCTCTGCACGACGCCGCCTCTACGACCACGATGACATCTTGGTCTCACTCTCAAATGGTTCCAGCAGCCGGGGCAAGCACATCGCCAGAAGGTATAGGAGTCCTCCAATTCCATGGCTCATTTGTAGAATATCCAGACTTGTTTGTTGATTCAGATTGTAGGCTCTGTGATTTAGATTTGTTTGTTGATTCCGATTCCATAGCTCGTCGTAGAATATTGCATAACTTATTTGTTTGTTGATTCAACAGAAGCACATGAAAGGCTCTTGGGAGTGCATTGTAGACTTGTAGTTGTAGGTTTAGATTCTAGCTTAGGTTTTCAACATAACTCATTGGTAGAATATTCAGATCTGCCACTCAAATGATGGTTTGTGATGCCCTGATCTGCTGCTTTAATTTGCTTGTGTTAAGTGAATAAGTCACAGCTCAAGAACTTGTGTAAAGAATAAAGATATTGTTGTCTTGCTACTTCCATAACCAGTGTAAATAGAATGAGAGGTTTTTTATTATTTTGTCATGTGAGTGTAACAGTGAGGTGCTTTGTAGTGTACTGTGTCTGATTCTGGACATGACAAGAAGGCCATGATTTGTTGCTTTAATTTACTGTATGTAGAATGCTCTCAGTAACCCATTTCACATCTAATTTCTGCATATGTCTATCTGCATTGTGTAGGCTTGGCTGGATCAAGCACTTCACCGATAAACCAAGCACCTCATGTAACTCCAGTGAACTCAGATGACCCAGCATGGAAGCCTTGCACAATTCCAGACATGACCAAGAAGGCCTCTGTGGAATGCAACTTCTGCCATGGTGTTTACACTGGTGGTATTACTCGAATGAAGTACCACCTTGCAAATGTGAAGTATCAAAATATCGTTTTGTGCCAACAAATTCCGGCTGATGTGAAGCAAGAGATGAGGGAGCTGATCTCAAGGAAAGATGAAGCAAAGGAAAAGAAGGCAAGGGATTCAGCAATACGCAGAAGTGATGTCACTTGGGATGGAAATGATGCTAGGGCTGCTGATGAAGATGACATCTTGGGTGGTGGTAGTGGGGGCGGTTTGCTTGTATTATCGGGTGAGCGACGGAGTAAGGGGAACACATATGGTTCTATGGATAAGTTTTGCACCAAGTCAACAGAAGAGGTTGTGGCTGCTAGGAAGAGGGAAGGCTTTTCTACAAAGTTGCAAACCAAGTTTTCCACTCAAAGAAGGGAAGAGAGGCGGGTTCGTGCTTGTGAGTATGTTTGTCGGTTCTTCTATGAAGCTGGAATTCCCCACAATGCGGTCCTGCTTCCAAGCTTTGAACTTATGCTTGAAGCGGTTGGAGCGTTCGAGACAGGCATGAAAGGCCCCACTCCTTATGAAATGGGGGTGACCCTTACTTGCAGAGGAGCAAGAAGAAAGTTGAGGAAGGATTTGCTGGACATAAAGAAGCATGGAAGCTCACTGGATGTACCGTCATGACAGATGCATGGACAGACAAAAGAGGAAAGGGAGTGATGAATTTGGTAGTTCATAGTGCATATGGTGTTGTATTTGTTGATTATGCGGACTGTTCATAGTGCATATGGTGTTGTATTTGTTCGCTCTGAAACTTTTTGGAAAGTAGTAGATACCGCTGTCAATTTCTTTGGGCCAATGGCAAATATTTTGAGGAGGATGGATAGCGATGTTCCGGCAATGGGTTTTCTTCATGGTTGTAAGCTGGATGCAAAGAAAGAGATCTTCGTGACGTTTGACAATGACAAGTCTCGCTTTCTGGAAGTGTGGGACATCATTGACAAGAGATGGGACAACAAGTTGAAGACTGCGTTGCATATGGCTGGTTATTGCTTGAACCCATACTATTATTATCCAAACAATCTTGATATTGAGATCGATGGTAGTTTCAAAGAAGGGCTGATAACTTGTATTTCAAAGATGGTTGAAGATCCTATCATGCAAGAAGAAATAATCGATGAGATTGACCACTATCAGGAGGGGATAGGGTCTTTTGGAAGGGAGATTGCTGTACAACAAAGGAAAAACAAAAAGTTTGATCCAGGTAATTGGTCGCCTAATTGTTGTTTCTTATTTTCTTATCCCGCCCAAAATTTCCTAACATGTCCCACTTGATTTATGTTGAAGCTAAATGGTGGATGAACCATGGGACAAGTGCTCCAAAACTAAGGATCTTGGCTGCAAGGATTCTCGGTTTAACATGTAGTTCCTCTGCTTGTGAGAGGAACTGGAGTGTATTTGATCTAGTAAGTATATTGTTCTTCTTTCCACTTAAATGCATTGTTCATTCCATTTTGAAGACTGTGATGCTGTCAATTTCTCTATGAACTTAAGTGCAGAACTAGTGATGTTATCCTTGCTGTAGACCTTGAGATTGAATTTATATTTATATTTATCTATTGAACTTCTGCTGACCTCTATTATACTTCTTATATTTATCTGGTGATGTTATGCTTGCTGCAGCCCTTGAGATCTTGATATTGGATTCATGTTTTTTTCATACTCTTCATTTGTTCATTTTGTAGGTTGACACAAAGAGACGCAATAGCCTGCTGCATGACAAGATGAGTGACCTTGTTTTCATCAAGTTCAACTCCAAACTGAAGGACAAGAAACTAAACAAATGCAAGGACCCCATTGAGAAGCAGGTGGTAGCTGTTTTAGAAGATGATGAGAATGAATGGATCACTGGTGTCGTGCCAAATGGTGATGAAGAACAAGTTGAAGGTGAAGATCAAGAACAAGAAATTCCATATGCAAGCTCGCATGCTGGACCAGGAACTTCCGCTATTAATCCACTTAAAAGGAAGAGGGGTGTATATGGTAAGAAGGAAGAAGATGATCCCTCTTACTCCTCAAGAAGATCTGCTCACTGCTTCCTCTGTTTCAGAAAGTGACGATGACGAGGACACCGACATGAGTTCTGGTTCTGACATGTGAGCTTGTCGGTTTCTCTATGAAGTTTGTTTTGGCTCTCATGATTCTATCCTTTCCTATGTGCTTTTCAAAAATGAATTCTGAAGACTTTGTTATGCATGTAATTGACTATGGACATGCTGCTGTTGTTACTGAACTTAAGTGCCGAACTGTTGATGTTATGCTTGATGCAGTCTTGAATTTATGTTTCTATTTATATGTTGAACTGCTGCAGATCTCTTCTATACTTGTTTTGTTCGAATTTAGATTCAGAATCCTCTGTTTTCTACTGAAAATACCATGTTTTCTGAGAAAAATGTGCACATGTATTAGTATAGATGTGTGATATACATGCACAAGTACTGTAGCCGCGAAATGGGTTAGCGGCCGCTATAGCCGGCGATAGCGGCTATAGCGTTGGCATAGAGCTAGCCGCTAAATGCATTAGCCCGCGATCTGAAACTTTGATTACATGGCTTAGAGGCATTCTCGCTCTCTCCTACTTATTCCCGAGGTCTCCTATTCTCATCTCTCTCTCTCTCTCTCTCTCTCTCTCTCTCTCTCTCTCTCTCTCTCTCTCTCTCTCTCTCTCTCTCTCCCCTGTGCTTTCATTACCATTAGTAGAGCCCGTTCTACTTGAGATAACGTTGTGAAGTATATATAGATGGCTTTGTACTATTTCACAACTACCTGATGCAAAGCATTATGACTGGTTTCGTCAACAAAGTGACATGTGCATCCATCATCAGTGTTCTAAGATTGTTAATATAAAAATCTTAGCTCAATTGCACTATTGGAATAACAATCTGATCTCATAATAACTACTCCCCCTGTCAGAAAAAGCTTGTCCCTCAAATGGATGTATTTAGCACCAAGTTACTGCTAGATACATCCATTTGAGGGACAAGCTTGGGACAAGTTTTTTCTGGCGGAGGGAGTAGATAAAAGATTCCATGTACTTCATCTCAATCTTATACTCACCAATAGCGTACAAATAGATAAAAATTAAGTGGCAAGGCGCACCTAGTAGGCATGCCATACATGAGTTGATGAGAGTATGTATATTACTATTGTTTTGACATGTTTGCCATAGTACTGTAAAACAATGTGGGGTTGATGGAGACTAGCTTTGGTATATCTTGTACCAAAGATTTCAATGCATGTTTGTAGCATCAGACGAACTTCCGAAGGTACATTACTTTCCTACAGAGATCAAGATGGCATGTCTTGTACATTAAAAACAATTCAATTAAGTTCAAAAAAATACCAACCACCACATGGCACTATATGTTCTATGAAAAGGTCCTAGTAGCCGGGACGATAAGGAAGGAGTCAAGGGTATTCGATTCCGGCTTTGAAATGGAGCTTCAATGTACCCTTGGTATTCGATTCCGGCTTTGAAATGGAGCTTCAATGTTTGTCGGTTCTTCTATGAAGCTGGAATTGCCCACAATGTAGTCCTGCTTCCAAGCTTTGAACTTATGCTTGAAGCGGTTGGAGCGTTCGAGAAAGACATGAAAGGCCCCACTCCTTATGAAATGGGTGACCCTTACTTGCAGAGGAGAAAGAAGAAAGTTGAGGAAGGATTTGCTGGACATAAAGAAGCATGGAAGCTCACTGGATGTACCGTCATGACAGATGCATGGACAGACAAAAGAGGAAGGGGAGTGATGAATTTGGTAGTTCATGGTGCATATGGTGTTGTATTTGTTGATTATGTGGACTGTTCATAGTGCATATGGTGGAAGGTGGAGCTGGCGAGCAGGGGAAAGGGAAATGGCGTGGAGAATTGGGTGTACCTCGCGGGGGCGGTGGAGAGACTAAGAGTGAGGTTTGTTCAATGTTTCTTAACAGGTGCGTCCAATACAATTGTGTTCTGATTTTTTTAAGGAATGTATGATTCTTTTTAATCATCAGATCTTGTCACGAGGATTTCACACAGAAATTTTCAGTCGTCATCATTTGACGATTTTAAATATCTTGTAAGACTATTTGTAAATAATTGAATATATTAAAATCCCATAATCATACATGTCATCTTGTGGTCTGTGGATCTTAAATTCTACGGAAGTTAAAATTTAAAATAGATATTTTTATTGTTAATTACATGCACGCTTACTAGTACGTGAAAAAAGGATGAAGGAAGTGAGTGCTATCATGCCGCTGCTACTCGTTTTGCTTGCGCGCCTACATGCATCTGCCTGGAACACTGAAGGGCCGGCGCCTTTGACTTTTTTTCCTGACATGGGCCTACCTAGGCCTGCTATACTATTACCTGCATACCCTGGGTGGGGGCCCCTAAATGGTGGGGGCCCGGGGCGGCCGCCCCCTGCTCCCCTCCCCCCCCCCCCTCAGGGCCGTCCCTGCCTTTTAGTTACAATCAAACAAGAACTTTTCTACGTGCACCCGGCAATTAGTCCCACAACCCCGCACAAATCAATCAGCACCACACGATTAACCCCACAATTCTAAATCTAACAGCCCTCATTCATCCAATACCCCTATGGTGTGCACGTAGCAATTTCCAATGACTAACCGTGCTTCACCGGGAGAGGGGTATTGAAATTACCAGTCCCGTGGCCCCTCCTACAATCACAGAAATCAGATCGCAAACTAAGGCAACCCACGCCCTTGTATTGGAATTACCAGTCTCGCGGCCCCTACAGACATGGAAATATGATCGCAAACTAAGGCAACTCCACGCCCTTGACCTCGACCTCACCGTCTGGCACGATGGCGACCTGGTGTCAGATGCTGCCCACCAACAGCGTTTCCTGCTTGCACGGCGACCTCGCCGCACCGCTCCGTCACCTCCGTGCATGATCGCCATCGCCGATTGTAGCCAGTGCCCAGGAGAGATAGAGCGCCTACCCCGACCTCGGTCTTGCTGCCGCGCCCGCGCCCGCGGCAGCCCTGCACAGGCGCCCGCCGCATCCCTGAGCCAACCGGCCACACGCTGTGATTCTTCAGTGCACTTATTCAGGTTCGACTTCTTCCCATCTGTTGCAACATTACTCATGATTAGATGTTTGAGAATAGAGTTCTAAATAATAAGCCGTTGCGCCTTATCTGTTTTTCTAACTATAAATCATGCACCCTATCTCCTTCTCCTGGCATTCAGAATTTACAACAGTGACTTGTGCATAGTGTACAACTATGCTGAAACACAATAACAATAAAAAGGACAATGTGGTATGTTTACAGAGATGAAACAGATATTGCTTATCTGCCTGTCAGTAATATAAAACCAGCGTCTCATGTTGACGTTCATGATTATATGCACAATGTCCATGCTTGTAACAATTTAATGACATGAATATTCACATGAAGGCCACGGTATGTCATCTCTCAGTCGTGCAGCGGCACGCACCCCACTTCAGGATTTAAGTAACGACCAAACATTGGGTGAGTATCATCAATAATTCCTAATTTGTGCTACTGTTTTTGTTGTTGCTCATGTGCTAACTTGTGGATAAAATTTACTATGAATGCAGGCCCTGACATCCAAATTTCAGGGGTTATGGTACCCCAACTCAGCAGAATACATGACCCAGATTACACAATTGAAGATGTAGGTTAGTTCATCGATTTAATTATGATGCAAATGTGTTGACAGTGTTTATTTGACCATAAATCTGGGCTCTCTTTCCTTTGTTCAGGTATGGATCCTTTTACCGGCTCCAATCTAGACTGGTTGGAGCCATTGCATAATGGAGAAGCTGCGTACCATGAACCTGATGAAGAAGGTAGAATATTTGTGGATCAAGGTATGTCCATAGTGTAATTTCCATTTTAGCACCCTCAAGTGTACATTTTATGATACTGATCAGGATTCGGTTCACATGGCTAATAGGTCTCCAGATCTTAATATTGACCTCATATAGAAAATTCTGCAAATACTAGAGTGTAACCCTTATGTGCAAGCTTTCAAGAGCCTTGGGTCTGTACCGAATCTACATGAGTACAAAATCTCACTAGACAGGGATATCAACTTGGATCAACGAAGGTACAATGCCAGAACGACTTCTCAAGTGGTAGAGATATGGGTTGAAGGGAGCGCCCACAAAATTACTTTGATAGTGTTGTCGTGCATGAAAAAAACGGAGACCGGACCCTATATATTAGAGCATACTAGGGGTGCGACAACCTATTGTCATATCCACTATTCTTCCCACGTAGGGAGACTGGTTGCAATAATTGCATGCCATGTGTTGGGCCCCTGGATGACACGACCGAAAATTTAGCAGATATTCTTCACCACAAGGAAACTAAGCCTCTGATTTCTATACATGTATGATGTTCACTATTAATCTAAATCCTTGCTGTTTATGAATGAAAACTTATGTTTCCATCTATTTAGATCTATCAGATGAAAACTTGATTAGCGAAAGAAAGTATTGACGGGCACTGATTGTGAAAAACAAATAGAGCACCTGACTAAAATAACCATATATGTATGTATGGAAGAGATGTAGCTATCAGGCGACACCTTAGTAATAGTGAAACAAAAATAATACCTATCAGAGGTGTTCACTTCTGAAGTTTTCTTTTCCTTGTCAATTTCACATATCCCTTGGTCCCTGCAGAGTAGAAATACCATAGATCCCTATCATACTTCAATACACTAGATCCATCAACAGATTAAGCTATAATTTTGACAACAACACCTAAAAGGAAACCTAAAACCTTGTAAAGCAAACAGTTCTTTTTTCAACAATGTAAAGCAAACAAATACTCCTCCCATAAAGAAATATAAGATCGTCTTATATTTCTTTACAGAGGGAGTACCACTCTGCAATGAGAACTACAACTGTCCATTTCAGTTCAGACCTTTGTATGTACCACTGTATCTCGCTACAAAAAAGGTAAAATAGGAACAACACGGAGAAAAGAGTTTACAGTACCGACAACATGGATAAATAGTTCATTACATATGCTTAATAGTAATGTAAGCATCAGATCTTAAATCTGGTCTATATTCATAACAAAAGATATAATTGCTGCTACTCATAGGATGAGATATTACACTATCAGTTGAGTTAAGCTATATCTGCAATTTTGTACTCCCTCTGTAACCAACTAAGTTACCAACTGCCCGTCACTACACCCCATAGGAAGAAATTTAGTTAGTAGTACAACCAGATACTATAACTCATAGTAAGAAGTATTATAGTTAGTAAAACCAATTTCTGAAATTTTGTAGTTACGCGTGGGCTTACCAGCTGCCACTGGCTCGCGGAGCAGGAGTTCTTGCAGCAGGCAAAGGCGACGATGAGCGCGACGCCTGCGGTGATCCCCACCGCCAGAACCCCATTCCGCCTCCTCTCCATCTCCTCCCCTACCAGCGCTTGCTTCTTCGACTCCTCCCCATGCACGGGCCGACGCGCATCTGGGGGCAGGCACGGGCAGCTCGCCGGTGAAAGCAAAGTGCCCGGACCACTCCAGTTGGTGAGGCGTCGGGGCCTGCTCTGTGCTCAGGCAACGCCAGCGCGGGATGGCCACGGCCGCGGATGCGGATGAGACGAATCCTGCGCCACCGCGTCTCGGACGGCCTCTTGCGCTGGGTCACACACGACCATGCCGAGCTCGAGTGCCTCCTCGGGGACTTCGGGGACCGGATCAACGAGAAGGGGCGTGCGGACCTCGCGCCGCCTGTGGGGACGAAGGGGAGGGGCGGCCTATGAGGTGGAAGGAGGAGCTCGCGAGCAGGGGAATGGGGAATGGCGTGGAGAATTGGGTGTACTTCGCAGGGGCGGTGGAGAGACTAAGAGTGAGGTTTGTTCAAGTTTTCTTAACAGGTGCGTCCAATACAATTGTGTTCTGATTTTTTTAGGGAATGTCTGATTCTTTTTAATCATCAGATCTTGTCACGAGGATTTCACATAGAAATTTTCAGTCGTCATCATTTGACGATTTTAAAAATCTTGTAAGACTATTTGTAAATAATTGAATATATTAAAATCCCATAATCATATATGTCATCTTGTGGTCTGTGGACATTAAATTCTACGGAAGTTAAAATTTAAAATAGATATTTTTATTGTTAATTACGTTTCGTGCGTTGCACGTGCACGCTTACTAGTACGCGAAAAAAGGATGAAGGAAGTGATTGCTATCATGCCGCTGCTACTTGTTTCGCTTGCGCGTCTGCATGCATCTACCTGGAACGCTGATGGGCCAGCGCCTTTGACTTTTTTTTCTTGACATGGGCCTACCTAGGCCTGCTATACTAGTACCTGCATACCCTGGGTGGGGGCCCCTAAATGGTGGGGGCCCGGTGCGGCCGCCCCCTGCCCCCCCCCCCCCTCGGCCGGCCCTGCCTTTTAGTTACAATCAAACAAGAACTTTTTTACGTGCACCCCGCAATTAGTCCCACAACCCTGCACAAATCAATCAGCACCACACGATTAACCCCACAATTCTAAATCTAACAGCCCTCATTCATCCAATACCACTATGGTGTGCACGTAGCAATTTCCAGTGATTGATAATGCTTCACCGGTTGAGGGGTATTGAAATTACCAGTCCCGTGGCCCCTCCTACAATCACGGAAATCAGATCGCAAACTAAGGCAACTCCATGCCCTTGTATTGGAATTACTAGTCTCGCGGCTCCTACAGACATGGAAATATGATCGCAAACTAAGGCAACTCCACGCCCTTGACCTCGACCTCACCGTCTGGCACGATGGCGACCTGGTGTCAGATGCTGCCCACCAACAGCATCTCCTGCTTGCACGGCGACCTCGCCGCACTGCTCCGTCAACTCCGTGCATGATCGCCATCGCCGATTGTAGCCAGTGCCCTGGAGACATAGAGCCTACCCCGGCCTCGGTCTTGCTGCCGCACCCGCGTCCGCCCTGCACAGGCGCCCGCCGCGTCCCCTGAGCCAACCGGCCACACGCTGTGATTCTTCAGTGCACTTCTTCAGGTTCGACTTCTTCCCATCTGTTGCAACATTACTCATGATTAGATGTTTGAGAATAGAGTTCTAAATAATAAGCCGTTGCACCTTATCTGTTTTTCTAACTATAAATCATGCACCCTATCTCCTGCTCCTCGCATTCAGAATTTACAACAGTGACTTGTGCATAGTGTACAACTATGCTGAAACACAATATCAATAAAAAGGACAATGTGGTATGTTTACAGAGATGAAACAGATATTGCGTATCTGCCTCAGTAATATAAAACCAGCGTCTCATGTTGACGTTCATGATTATATGCACAATATCCATGCTTGTAACAATTTAATGACATGAATATTCACATGAAGGTGACGGTATGTCATCTCTCAGTCGTGCAGCGGCACGCACCCCACTTCAGGATTTAAGTAACGACCAAACATTGGGTGAGTATCATCAAAAATTCCTAATTTGTGCTACTGATTTTGTTGTTGCTCATGTGCTAACTTGTGGATAAAATTTACTATGAATGCAGGCCCTCACATCCAAATTTTAGGGGTTATGGTAGCCCAACTCAGCAGAATACATGACCCAGATTACACAATTGAAGATGTAGGCACTGGTGGAAAAAGGGCCTTTGGTCGCGGTTCGCAACTGCCATTAGTCGCGGTTGCGCAACCACGACCAAACAGGCGGGCATAAAGGCTCCCCCCTTTAGTCGCGGTTGCTTAAGAACCGCGACTAAAGGCCCGTCCACGTGGGCGCCAGGTGGCCGTCGGGGCGGAGGACCTTTAGTCGCGGTTCTTCTGGCCAACCGCGACTAAAGACCGCCGCCGGTTTAGGGTTTTAGCCCCCCCCCCCCTAAACCTGCCCCCCCCCCTAAACTTGTTTTCTGTTTAATTTGTATTGTTTTATTTCTTTTATGCTTTATTTTAATTTTGAAGGAGTTTCACATATTCTACGCTACTACATACATGCATATGAATGTACAATTTCAAACAAATTTGAAATTAGAACCAAAAAGAATTCAAGAGGAATATACAGTATATATTAAATATCATCGGATGACCATATATAATTTTGAACAAGTTTCCATACATAATTTAATGCATATAAAGTTCTACGTCCTCGTAATGGTGTTCTCCTTTAGGATGGAGGACTTCCCTCCTGAACCATCCAGCTAGTTCCTCTTGAAGTGGTCGGAAGCGAGCTTCTGGACTAAGCATCATCCGGAGGTTATTCCTCTGAGCATTGGTATCACTCGGAACCCGCTCAGAGGTGTATCTCCGGATCATCTCACAGACATAGTATCCACATAGATTGGTCCCCGCTGGCTGAATATCCCCAGCATTCTTAGCCTTTGACTTTTTGAATTCTAGCTCTTTTTTGAATTCACCGACCTTTGTATCTACGAACCGTCTCCAAACCCTACGAGGCAAAGAAAATTAAATGAACAAGAGAGTTATTAGTTACTTGATATTAGGAAATGAACGAAATAGGCCGATCGATATAGAGCGCAAATGAATGAAAATAATTACTTCTGCAGCATTCTTCTCATGTCGCCCCAAAGCTTTGGATCCATATTCAGAGAGTCGTGGACGAGACATTCTGAGGTGTCAACTTTAATTACTAGCAGAATCCAGTGGAACCTGCGGACACGATACATGCACAGTACGTCATGCATAACTCATCAATTAGCCGGCCACATACCATGCATGGAGTAAACAAAAGAGAATGTGCTCAAGACAGAAACACTCACCCAAAATGGTAAAGAAATAGAATATCACTTTTGAGTTACTGCTTTGTAAGAAACTGCCACAAGTCTGCCTCCATGTCGGCGGGGTGATGCCGCAACACATATCCATTAACGATGTGTGGGTCAATGAACCCAACATCATGGATGTTCCTTACTCTGCATTCCTTAATCTTCATTCTGCATGTATAATAGCGGACACAACAATATAGTTAGGATATATATATAGTGCAGGCAATATGAACGAGATGGGGTAGAAATAAATCACTTACAGAACGTAGCAACTGATGATAGATTTGTCGAGCTCGCGCAGATTGAAAAGCTGGAACAATTCACTCAGATGAATTTGTACATAGTAATGTTTGAAGTGATGCTCATATCTAACTTCCGCATAAATATATTCGTTGGCGTTTTTATTTTTTATGTAACCCTTGTACCATTTCAGCAGACCTTTCATTTGTGGAGGTAGATCATGTTCCTGCGCAGGCTCGACGAGAGGCCCATTCTTCACATATGTAATTACTACCTCCTTCACTGGCGCCTCATCAAGGCCTAACAGTTCACGAAGAGTAATACCTAAGTTGGCCGCTTGTTCTCTGGCACTCGTTACAGTCAATCCAAGTGCTGCCGCAGCTGCTATGATATCGGGGTCATCCGGACCGGCGGCTTTCACTATAAGCGGGGCAATCGATTGTTTACTTTGTTCCCCGAGCTGGGCAACTCGTTTACTTTGTTCCGGATCGGGGTCATCCGCCCGCTCTTTCTTCTCCTTCAACATGAGTGCCTGCCTACGAAGTTCACGTGCATAGTCCTCAGGCAGATTCTTCGCGGCTTGGGACGGTGTGCTCAAAAATGACTTAGCCCACTTCTTTTGCTCATCACAAAATACTGGCTTGGGCTCGGGCTCTCTTTTCTTCTTGCAGTCCGCCTTCCATTTCTCAAGATCAGCAGCCGCGGCCGCGGCAGTTTCCTCGGCACTACGTTCCCAAGGCCTTGTGGGGAGAGGCTTCAGTGATGGCTCCGGTACCTTTGTGGTCTTAGGTACATAAGGGTCCGGGTTAATAATCCAGGACTGCTTCTGCTTCTTTGCCGGAGGTGGATTGGGGGGCGGCGTCTGATCACCCGCCGGACGTTGTGGACTGGGAGGCGTCGGCTGATGTGACGGAGGTGTAGGTGAACCGCCACCACCACCACCACCACCACCACCGCCACCGCCACCACCACCACCGTAGGGGGGTGGACTTGTTGTCCTTGGCGCCTCGCCTGGAAACTTGATAAACTTCTTTTGCCATAGAATGAAATGGCGCTTGACATCTCCAAGTCTTTTCTCCCCTTCAGGTGTAGCAATGTCAATCTCCAGGTCCTCAAACCCTTGGACTATGTCCTCCACCGTGACACGAGCATAGCCATCTTGAATGGGGTTGTTGTGGTGGAGTGCTCCAGGTAAACATGGTAAAGCACTGCCGATGGCTACCTTCATGGACATGTTCCCGATAGGATAATACAGATGACATTCTTTCCTCTCCTTTATATCGTCCACGGGGTAGCGAGGAGGCTCCGGTGCAGTAATTTCGACCACCAGAGGCTCCGGTGCAGTAATTTCGATCGTCGGTGCATCTGCACCAGCCGGTGGGGCCTCCGTGGAAGCCACGCTGCTTCTCCGCTGCTGGCTTTCGAGATCCGCTGGATGATCTTCATGCTGCGCCCAAGCTGCATCTCTTTCGGCTACTAGTACACTCACGGTTTTCTTCATCACATCCATTTCCGATGCCAACCGCACCACAACATCTGCTTCCCGATCCATCTTTCTCTTACGGCTTCTGTAACCGTACGGGTCATCGTTCTGGGGGAACCCTATTTTCCACGGAATGTGCCCCATGCCTCGTACACGTCCTCCGTGTTCAGGATTCCCGAGGGCTTTTGTCAGTGCGTCGTTCTCTCTGTTGAACTTGATCTTCCCCTCTTGAGCATCCCTCATTGCGTCAATAAGGGCTTGGGTGGGTTTAATTATTTTGCCCTGGTAAACACACTCCCCTGTCTCCGGGTTCAGCGTTCCCCCATGCCCGTACCACCAGCTTTTGGCCCTTGGGTCCCATCCCTCCGTACCTGGACGGATTCCTCGCGCCCTCAGCTCGTTCTCCATCTTCTCCAACCTAGGCTGCCAAAGGCGATACCCTCCTGGCCCCATAATATGATTGTACTCCTTCTTAGCCGCATTTTCCTTATTTTTTTCGATATTTGAATGAACTGCTCCGATTTCTTTTGCTTCACAAATTCTGGCCAATCATGTTTCAGTTTCTCATATTGTCCTTTGAAATCCGGAGTCTTGTTCTGCTTGACAAAGTCATGGTTTAGATTTTGCTTGAATTTCCGGAATGCGTCGGCCATCTTATGAAGAGCGAACTGTTTGATTAGCCTCCTCCTCTCCTTGTTTTCCTCAATCTTGTTACCCTCCTCATCGAATTTGTTGTATTCCGGAGGTAGAACGAGATGTTCCATAAGCTTCTTGAAGCAATCTTTTTTTGTTCTCTTATCGACAAAAGTGAAACCAGCAATTCGTGCCTTCTTTGGCTCATTCCACTCCTGGACGGTGATCGAGACGTTGTCTCTAACAACGGCTCCGCATTGGCTGACAAACTTGATGGCGTTCTTGCGGGGCTCCAGCGGCCTGCCGGTTGCACTGTCGACAACCTCGATGGTGCATGTTTCTCCTTGTTTCATCGTCTTGGTTGCGCCACGCTTTGACGACGTACTCGATTGTTTCGACGATCCGGCCGAGGGCTAAAATAAGAAAGAGAGTCACGCGCGTTAGTACAGACATATTTATTCAAATCAGTTAGTTTGTATCACCAGAGGCTCAATGTATATATATACCTCGGCGCCGGAGGTGGTTGCTACTTCCATTTGAAGATCGTCGTTTATCGACGTTTGTTCGGCATCATCTTGCTGACGGCGCCCTTCATCTTCACCGTCAAGGTTCAGATAAGAAGAGACATCATCTTCTTCTTGTCCGGTCGGCACATATAGAATATCGCCGTTTATGATGCCGAACATATGTGCTTCACCGTCCGGATCATAGTTGTCCATAATCGGGTCAGCTCTATCGTCCGCCATTATGTCAGTCCTGAAAACATGTAGTAAAAACAAATTAATTAAGTGAAGAAGGGGGGCGGTGGCGGTGGCGGTGGCGAAAGGGCGGTGGCAAAAGGAGGGGGCGAGGAAGGGGTGGGAGAGGGTGTCGCGGTAGAGCGCGAGACGGGGCGGCAGACGACGGCGTCACGGAGAGGGAGGCGAGGACAACACACATGTATAACCCTCGCCATTTGGTTAATTATCAAATTTTACGGTTTTTTGTTAATTATCAAGTTTTAAGTTACTTTTTTTCTTCTTCCTTTTTCTTTCTTCTTTCTTTTGGTTTCATTTGGTTTTCATTTGGTTTTCATTTTTTTCTTCTTCCTTTTTCTTTCTTGTTTTTTCTTCTTCCTTTTTCTTTCTTCTTTCTTTCTTCTTTCTTTCTTCTTTCTTTTTCTCTTCTTCCTTTTTCTTCTTTCTTTTTTTCTTCTTCCTTTTTCTTCTTTCTTTTTTTCTTCTTCCTTTTTCTTTCTTCTTTCTTTCTTCTTTCTTTTTTTCTTCTTCCTTTTTTCTTCTTCCTTTTTTTTCTTCTTCCTTTTTTTTCTTCTTTCTTTTGGTTTTGTTTTGTTTTCATTTTTTTCTTCTTCCTTTTTCTTTCTTCTTTTTTTCTTCTTCCTTTTTCTTTCTTCTTTTTTTCTTCTTCCTTTTTCTTTCTTCTTTCTTTCTTCTTTCTTTTTTTCTTCTTCCTTTTTTTCTTCTTCCTTTTATCTTCTTCCTTTTTTTCTTCTTCCTTTTTTTTCTTGTTTCTTTTGGTTTTGTTTTGTTTTCTTTTTTTTTTTCTTCCTTTTTCTTTCTTCTTGTTTTTTTTTCTTGTTTCCTTTTTGGCAGGGGCGGCGGGCAGGGGCGGGCAGCGGGCGGCGCGCGGGCGGCGGCGGCGGCCAGGGGCAGGGCCAGGGGCGGCGGCCAGGGGCAGGGCCAGGGGCGGCGGGCGGCGGGCAGGGGGGCGGCGGGCGGCGGGCGGCGGGCAAGGGCAGGGCAGGGCAGGGGCGGCGGCGGCGGCGGCGCGCTAGGGCAGGGCACGGGCCGCGGCGGCGCTCACTCGGGGCGGAGGCGGCGTCGGGGCAGGGCGTCGGCGTCGGGGCAGGGCGTCGGCGTCGGGGCAGGGCTTCGGCGTCGATCGGCGTCGGGGCAGGGGGCTTCGGCGTCTGAGAAGAATGGGAAGTGGCGGAAACTGCTAAGTGCAGTATATATAGGCAGACCTTTAGTCGCGGTTGGTGTGGCGGACCGCGACTAAAGGGTAGCTTTAGTCGCGGTCCGCCACACCCACCGCGACTAAAGGCTAGCTTTAGTCGCGGTCCGCCACACCAACCGCGACTAAAGGGTTTTGGCGCCGCTTTCGTTCCCGCGCAGGAAGAGCCTTTAGTCGCGGTTGGGGAGGCGGACCGCGACTAAAGCTACCCTTTAGTCGCGGTTGGTGTGGCGGACCGCGACTAAAGGTCTGTGCTGGCACTGGCGCGGTGCGGTGGGATGTTTAGTCCCACCTCGCTAGCCGAGAGGCTTCGACAGTGGTTTATAAGCGCGGCTGCGCTCACCACTTCGAGCTCCTCTCAAATGCAGGCTTACGGGCCTATTCTGTTACAATTAGCCTGTGGGCCTACTGGGCCTTCCTGCGGGCCTGAATCCTGGCCCAATAATGGGTTTCTAGTCGTATTCAGGCCGTGGTGGCCCAGTAGGTGGCATATTTTTTATTTTTTGCCTGTTTGTTGTTTTCATTTTTACTTTATTTATTTTGTTTTGTTTCTACTTACAACAAAAAACTTATTTATTTTATTTTATTTTGTTTCTAATTACTTATTTATTTTACTTTATGATAATTATTTTTGCTATTAAAGTTTCTAATTACTTATTTATTTATGTTATTAAAATCTTAAAAATACAATTATATATCAAAAAAATCAGAAAATAAAACTAATTCATTTTAAATTCTTGTTTTTCTTCTGTTTTTTTCTTCCTTTTTTCTTCTATTTTTTTCTTCTGTTTTTTTTCCTTTTTCTTGTTTTTCTTTTTTTTTCTTCCTTTCTTCCTTTTTCCTTTTTTCTTCTGTTTTTCTTCTGTTTGTTTTTTTCTTATGTTTTTCTTCTGTTTGTTTTTTCTTCTGTTTTTCCTTTTTTCTTCTGTTTGTTTTTTTCTTCTGTTTTTTTCCTTTTTCCTTCTTTCTTCTTCTTCCTTTTTCCTTTTAAAATCAGAAAAATAAAACTAATTCATTTTAAAATCTTAAAAATACAATTATATATCAAAAAAATCAGAAAAATAAAACTAATCCCTTGAAGGTTTGACAAAAGGTTTGATACATCATTCAGTTCATCGACCAAATACAAAGTTTGGTACAATAAATTATTACACATCAATTCTTCCCTTGTGTCCCTGCTTGCTTACGATTGTGCCGTATCCATGGAGCATCCTCATCATTTAACTTAATGCTTGGGTCGGTGTTCACTTTGAAGGGCGGAATTTCAGCAAACATATTATAATCTTTTGACATGTCTGTCTTGTCCTCCACTCCCACGATGTTTCTTTTCCCTGAAAGAATAATGTGGCGCTTTGGATCATTGCATGATGTACTGATCGTTTTCTTATCTTTCCGTTTCCTCGGTTTGCTACTCATGTCCTTCACATAGAAAACCTGAGCGACATCTTTCGCTAGGACGAATGGTTCGTCAAGGTAACCAAGATTGTTGAAATCCACCATTGTCATTCCGTATTGCTGGTCCACCTTTACCCCACCTCCTGTTAGCTTGAACCATTTGCACCGGAACAAAGGGACCTTAAAGGAGGGTCCATAGTCAAGTTCCCATATCTCCTCTATGTAACCATAATATGTGACTTTTTGCCCATTCTCGGTTGCTGCATCAAAGCGGACACCACTGTTTTGGTTGGTGCTCTTTTTATCTTGGGCGATCGTGTAAAATGTATTCCCATTTATCTCGTACCCTTGGAAAGTCGTTATAGTCGAAGATGGTGTCTTGGCCAACATGTACAGCTGATCTACAACATCATTGTCATTCATTAAATGTTTTCTCAACCAACTGCCGAAAGTCTCCATGTGGGCCTTCCTAATCCAGGATTCAGGCTTCCCCGGGTTGTCCGAGCGTAAAATATTCTTGTGTTTCTCAAAGTACGGAGCCACCAAGCTGGAATTGGTCAGTACAGTGTGGTGTGCTTCAGTCAGAGAATGGCCGTCCATACATATCGTTGATTTCCTTCCGATCGTGCCTTTTCCACTTAGTCTCCCCTCGTGCCGCGATCGAGGAAGGCCAATCGGCTTAAGGTCAGGAACAAAGTCAACACAAAACTCAATTACCTCCTCATTTCCATAGCCCTTGGCGATGCTTCCTTCTGGCCTAGCACGGTTACGAACATATTTCTTTAATACTCCCATGAACCTCTCAAAGGGGAACATATTGTGTAGAAATACAGGACCGAGAATGAAAATCTCTTCGACTAGGTGAACCAGGAGGTGCGTCATAATATTGAAGAAGGATGGCGGGAACACCAACTCGAAACTGACAAGACATTGGATCACATCGTTCTGTAACCGTGGTAGAACTTCTGGATTGATTACCTTCTGAGAGATTGCATTGAGGAATGCACATAGCTTCACAATGGCTACTCGAACATTTTCCGGCAGGAGCCCCCTCAAAGCAATCGGAAGCAATTGCGTCATAATCACATGGCAGTCGTGAGACTTCAGGTTTTGGAACTTTTTCTCCGCCATGTTTATTATTCCCTTTATATTGGACGAGAATCCAGACGGGACCTTCATACTGCTCAGGCATTCAAAAAAGATGACCTTCTCTTCTTTGGTCAGAGCGTAGCTGGCACGACCTTGAAACCATTCCGGATGCCGGTCATCAGGGTCTTTCAAACGTTGCTGGTCCTACCGTGCTTCCTTTGTATCATTTGTCTTCCCATACACGCCCAAGAAGCTTAGGAGGTTCACGCAAATATTCTTCGTAACGTGCATCACGTCGATTGCAGAGCGGACTTCTAGGACTTTCCAATATTCTAGCTCCCAGAATATAGATTTCTTCTTCCACATGGCTGCGTGCCCGTCAGCTCCCTTCGGAACTGATTGTCCGCCAGGACCCTTTCCAAAGATGACTTTCAAATCCTTGACCATATCAAATACCTCAGCACCAGTGCGTTCTGCAGGCTTCGGCCGGTGATCTGCCTTGCTGTTGTAATGCTTGCCTTTCTTTCTTACTGGATGGATTTTCGGAAGAAATCGACGATGCCCAAGGTACACGTTCTTCTTACAATTTGGCAAATGTACACTTTCAGTCTCATGTAAGCAGTGCGTGCATGCATTGTATCCTTTATTTGACAGTCCCGAAAGGTTACTAAGAGCAGGCCAATCGTTGATGGTTACGAAAAGCAACGCTCGTAGGTCAAATTCCTCTTGTTTGTGCTCATCCCACACACGGACACCAGGTCTGCCCCACAGCTGTAAAAGTTCATCAACTAATGGCCTTAGGTACACATCGATGTCGTTGCCGGGTTGCTTAGGACCTTGGATGAGCACTGGCATCATAATGAACTTCCGCTTCATGCACAACCAAGGAGGAAGGTTGTAGATGCATAGAGTCACGGGCCAGGTGCTATGGCTGGAGCTCTGCTCGCCAAAAGGATTCATGCCATCTGTACTTAGACCAAATCTTATGTTCCTTGCGTCAGCTGCAAAATCTTTGAACTCTCTGTCGATCTTTCTCCATTGCGTTCCATCTGCGGTGTGTCTCAACTCCCCGTCCGACTTACGGTCCTCTTTGTGCCATCGCAACAACTTGGCATGCTCTTTGTTCCTGAACAGACGTTTCAACCGTGGTATTATAGGAGCATACCACATCACCTTGGCGGGAACCCTCTTCCTGGGTTTCTCGCCCTCAACATCGTCACCAGGGTCATTGCCTCTGATCTTATAACGCAATGCAGTGCATACCGGGCATTCATTCAAATTCTCGTATTCACCGCGGTAGAGGATGCAGTCGTTGATGCATGCATGTATCTTCAGAACCTCTAAACCTAGAGGGAAGACAACCTTCTTTGCTTCGTACGTACTGGCGGGCAACTCGTTATTCTTTGGAAACATATTCTTCAACATTTTCAGCAAGTTTTCAAATGCCGAGTCAGCTACACCTGCCTATGCCTTCCATTTCAGCAAATCCAGTGTGCAGCCCAGCTTTTTCAGACCATCATCGCATCCGGGGTACAACGACTTTCTGTGATCCTCTAACATGCGATCCAAATTCTCCCTCTCCTTTTCAGTTTCGCAGCATCTCCGTGCATCAGCAATGGTCCGGCCAAGATTATCAACGGTCTCATCACGTGCCTCTTCTTCACCTTCACCTTCCCCTTCACCTTCCCCTTCACCTTCCCCTTCACCTTCAGCATCCTCCATGAAAGTATCACCGAAATCAGCAAGATAGCTTTCATCGATGAAATCATCCCCTTCTTCATCTTCTTCCATTATAACCCCTCTTTCTCCATGCTTGGTCCAACAATTATAGCTTGGCATGAAACCGTGCCGAAGCAGGTGCAGGTGAACTTCTCTTGAGGAAGAGTAACCCTTCTGATTCTTACAGTCAACACATGGACAGATAACAAAACCCTTCTGCTTGTTCGCATTAGCCACTACGAGGAAATCTTTCAAACCCGTAGTGAACTCGCGGGAGAGTCGGTTACCGTACATCCATTGCCGATTCATCTGCATTATTATAATATAAAATATATAATTAACCATCATGCATTTGTTAAACTAACTAGCTATAAACAATAGAAATTAAACAATGAACAACACACATGCATATTTTATCAATGACACACATGCATGAAAGGTTCAAGTTGCTAACCGCGATCGAGGAGGAAAAAAATGAATGAGGAACCTCAAGTGTGGCTCTTGGGGCATTTCATCAAACACCTTGTGTGCATAAGAGGAACCAAAAGCAAACCTACACCCCCTTGTGAAGCTTGTGAAGAGAAGTGGCACCAAATGGCTAAGTGAGTGCGCTGAACTGGTATATATAGGGGAGGAGCTTTAGTCGCGGTTGGCCTGGCCAACCGCGACTAAAGGCCTTTGGGCACCTTTAGTCGCGGTTGGCCTGGCCAACCGCGACTAAAGCCCCTCACGTGCACCAGCTGGCCACCGAGTGCCCTGGGCGCAGGCCTTTGGTCGCGGTTCATCTGCCGAACCGGGACTAAAGACTTCATTAGTCGCGGTTCCTACAGTTCCGCGACTAATGGGGCTTGACGGAAGCCTCTTTTTCTACCAGTGAGGTTAGTTCATCGATTTAATTATGATGCAAATGTGTTGACAGTGTTTATTTGACCATAAATCTGGGCTCTCTTTCCTTTGTTCAGGTATGGATCCTTTTACCGGCTCCAATCTAGACTGGTTGGAGCCATTGCATAATGGAGAAGCTGCGTACCATGAACCTGATGAAGAAGGTAGAATATTTGTGGATCAAGGTATGTCCATAGTGTAATTTCCATTTTAGCACCCTCAAGTGTACATTTTATGATACTGATCAGGATTCGGTTCACATGGCTAATAGGTCTCCAGATCTTAATATTGACCTCATATAGAAAATTCTGCAAATACTAGAGTGTAACCCTTATGTGCAAGCTTTCAAGAGCCTTGGGTCTGTACCGAATCTACATGAGTACAAAATCTCACTAGACAGGGATATCAACTTGGATCAACGAAGGTACAATGCCAGAACGACTTCTCAAGTGGTAGAGATATGGGTTGAAGGGAGCGCCCACAAAATTACTTTGATAGTGTTGTCGTGCATGAAAAAAAACGGAGACCGGACCCTATATATTAGAGCATACTAGGGGTGCGACAACCTATTGTCATATCCACTATTCTTCCCACGTAGGGAGACTGGTTGCAATAATTGCATGCCATGTGTTGGGCCCCTGGATGACACGACCGAAAATTTAGCAGATATTCTTCACCACAAGGAAACTAAGCCTCTGATTTCTATACATGTATGATGTTCACTATTAATCTAAATCCTTGCTGTTTATGAATGAAAACTTATGTTTCCATCTATTTAGATCTATCAGATGAAAACTTGATTAGCGAAAGAAAGTATTGACGGGCACTGATTGTGAAAAACAAATAGAGCACCTGACTAAAATAACCATATATGTATGTATGGAAGAGATGTAGCTATCAGGCGACACCTTAGTAATAGTGAAACAAAAATAATACCTATCAGAGGTGTTCACTTCTGAAGTTTTCTTTTCCTTGTCAATTTCACATATCCCTTGGTCCCTGCAGAGTAGAAATACCATAGATCCCTATCATACTTCAATACACTAGATCCATCAACAGATTAAGCTATAATTTTGACAACAACACCTAAAAGGAAACCTAAAACCTTGTAAAGCAAACAGTTCTTTTTTCAACAATGTAAAGCAAACAAATACTCCTCCCATAAAGAAATATAAGATCGTCTTATATTTCTTTACAGAGGGAGTACCACTCTGCAATGAGAACTACAACTGTCCATTTCAGTTCAGACCTTTGTATGTACCACTGTATCTCGCTACAAAAAAGGTAAAATAGGAACAACACGGAGAAAAGAGTTTACAGTACCGACAACATGGATAAATAGTTCATTACATATGCTTAATAGTAATGTAAGCATCAGATCTTAAATCTGGTCTATATTCATAACAAAAGATATAATTGCTGCTACTCATAGGATGAGATATTACACTATCAGTTGAGTTAAGCTATATCTGCAATTTTGTACTCCCTCTGTAACCAACTAAGTTACCAACTGCCCGTCACTACACCCCATAGGAAGAAATTTAGTTAGTAGTACAACCAGATACTATAACTCATAGTAAGAAGTATTATAGTTAGTAAAACCAATTTCTGAAATTTTGTAGTTACGCGTGGGCTTACCAGCTGCCACTGGCGCGCGGAGCAGGAGTTCTTGCAGCAGGCAAAGGCGACGATGAGCGCGACGCCTGCGGTGATCCCCACCGCCAGAACCCCATTCCGCCTCCTCTCCATCTCCTCCCCTACCAGCGCTTGCTTCTTCGACTCCTCCCCATGCACGGGCCGACGCGCATCTGGTGGCAGGCACGGGCAGCTCGCCGGTGAAAGCAAAGTGCCCGGACCACTCCAGTTGGTGAGGCGTCGGGGCCTGCTCTGTGCTCAGGCAACGCCAGCGCGGGATGGCCACGGCCGCGGATGCGGATGAGATGAATCCTGCGCCACCGCGTCTCGGACGGCCTCTTGCGCTGGGTCACACACGACCATGCCGAGCTCGAGTGCCTCCTCGGGGACTTCGGGGACCGGATCAACGAGAAGGGGCGTGCGGACCTCGCGCCGCCTGTGGGGACGAAGGGGAGGGGCGGCCTATGAGGTGGAAGGAGGAGCTCGCGAGCAGGGGAATGGGGAATGGCGTGGAGAATTGGGTGTACTTCGCAGGGGCGGTGGAGAGACTAAGAGTGAGGTTTGTTCAAGTTTTCTTAACAGGTGCGTCCAATACAATTGTGTTCTGATTTTTTTAGGGAATGTCTGATTCTTTTTAATCATCAGATCTTGTCATGAGGATTTCACATAGAAATTTTCAGTCGTCATCATTTGACGATTTTAAAAATCTTGTAAGACTATTTGTAAATAATTGAATATATTAAAATCCCATAATCATATATGTCATCTTGTGGTCTGTGGACATTAAATTCTACGGAAGTTAAAATTTAAAATAGATATTTTTATTGTTAATTACGTTTCGTGCGTTGCACGTGCACGCTTACTAGTACGCGAAAAAAGGATGAAGGAAGTGATTGCTATCATGCCGCTGCTACTCGTTTCGCTTGCGCGTCTGCATGCATCTGCCTGGAACGCTGATGGGCCAGCGCCTTTGACTTTTTTTTCTTGACATGGGCCTACCTAGGCCTGCTATACTAGTACCTGCATACCCTGGGTGGGGGCCCCTAAATGGTGGGGGCCCGGTTCGGCCGCCCCTGCCCCCCCCCCCCGGGCCGGCCCTGCCTTTTAGTTACAATCAAACAAGAACTTTTCTACGTGCACCCCGCAATTAGTCCCACAACCCTGCACAAATCAATCAGCACCACACGATTAACCCCACAATTCTAAATCTAACAGCCCTCATTCATCCAATACCCCTATGGTGTGCACGTAGCAATTTCCAATGATTGATAATGCTTCACCGGGAGAGGGGTATTGAAATTACCAGTCCCATGGCCCCTCCTACAATCACGGAAATCAGATCGCAAACTAAGGCAACTCCACGCCTTTGTATTGGAATTACCAGTCTCGCGGCTCCTACAGACACGGAAATATGATCGCAAACTAAGGCAACACCACGCCCTTGACCTCGACCTCACCGTCTGGCACGATGGCGACCTGGTGTCAGATGCTGCCCACCAACAGCATCTCCTGCTTGCACGGCGACCTCGCCGCACCGCTCCGTCACCTCCGTGCATGACCGCCATCACCGATTGTAGCAAGTGCCCAGGAGACATAGAGCCTACCCTGGCCTCGGTCTTGCTGCCGCGCCCGCGCCCGCGGCCGCCCTGCACAGGCGCCCGCCGCGTCCCCTGAGCCAACCGGCCACACGCTGTGATTCTTCAGTGCACTTCTTCAGGTTCGACTTCTTCCCATCTGTTGCAACATTACTCATGATTAGATGTTTGAGAATAGAGTTCTAAATAATAAGCCGTTGCGCCTTATCTGTTTTTCTAACTATAAATCATGCACCCTCTCTCCTGCTCCTCGCATTCAGAATTTACAATAGTGACTTGTGCATAGTGTACAACTATGCTGAAACACAATATCAATAAAAAGGACAATGTGGTATGTTTACAGAGATGAAACAGATATTGCGTATCTGCCTGTCAGTAATATAAAACCAGCGTCTCATGTTGACGTTCATGATTATATGCACAATGTCCATGCTTGTAACAATTTAATGACATGAATATTCACATGAAGGCGACGGTATGTCATCTCTCAGTCGTGCAGCGGCACGCACCCCACTTCAGGATTTAAGTAACGACCAAACATTGGGTGAGTATCATCAACAATTCCTAATTTGTGCTACTGTTTTTGTTGTTGCTCATGTGCTAACTTGTGGATAAAATTTACTATGAATGCAGGCCCTCACATCCATATTTCAGGGGTTACGGTAGCCCAACTCAGCAGAATACATGACCCAGATTACACAATTGAAGATGTAGGTTAGTTCATCGATTTAATTATGATGCAAATGTGTTGACAGTGTTTATTTGACCATAAATCTGGGCTCTCTTTCCTTTGTTCAGGCATGGATCCTTTTACCGGCTCCAATCTAGACTGGTTGGAGCCATTGCATAATGGAGAAGCTGCGTACCATGAACCTGATGAAGAAGGTAGAATATTTGTGGATCAAGGTATGTCCATAGTGTAATTTCCATTTTAGCACCCTCAAGTGTACATTTTATGATACTGATCAGGATTCGGTTCACATGGCTAATAGGTCTCCAGATCTTAATATTGACCTCATATAAAAAATTCTGCAAATACTAGAGTGTAACCCTTATGTGCAAGCTTTCAAGAGCCTTGGGTCTGTACCGAATCTACATGAGTACAAAATCTCACTAGACAGGGATATCAACTTGGATCAACGAAGGTACAATGCCAGAACGACTTCTCAAGTGGTAGAGATATGGGTTGAAGGGAGCGCCCACAAAATTACTTTGATAGTGTTGTCGTGCATGAAAAAAACGGAGACCGGACCCTATATATTAGAGCATACTAGGGGTGTGACAGCCTATTGTCATATCCACTATTCTTCCCACGTAGGGAGACTGGTTGCAAGAATTGCATGCCATATGTTGGGCCCCTGGATGACACGACCGAAAATTTAGCAGATATTCTTCACCACAAGGAAACTAAGCCTCTGATTTCTATACATGTATGATGTTCACTATTAATCTAAATCCTTACTGTTTATGAACGAAAACTTATGTTTCCATCTATTTAGATCTATCAGATGAAAACTTGATTAGCGAAAGAAAGTATTGACGGGCACTGATTGTGAAAAACAAATAGAGCACCTGACTGAAATAACCATATATGTATGTATGGAAGAGATGTAGCTATCAGGCGACACCTTAGTAATAGTGAAACAAAAATAATACCTATCAGAGGTGTTCACTTCTGAAGTTTTCTTTTCCTTGTCAATTTCACATATCCCTTGGTCCCTGCAGAGTAGAAATACCATAGATCCCTATCATACTTCAATACAATAGATCCATCAACAGATTAAGCTATAATTTTGACAACAACACCTAAAAGGAAACCTAAAACCTTGTAAAGCAAATAGTTCTTTTTTCGACAATGTAAAGCAAACAAATACTCCTCCCATAAAGAAATATAAGATCGTCTTATATTTCTTTACAGAGGGAGTACCACTCTGCAATGAGAACTACAACTGTCCATTTCGGTTCAAACCTTTCTATGTACCACTGTATCTCACTACAAAAAAGGTAAAATAGGAACAACACGGAGAAAAGAGTTTACAGTACCGACAACATGGATAAATAGTTCATTACATATGCTTAATAGTAATGTAAGCATCAGATCTTAAATCTGGTCTATATTCATAACAAAAGATATAATTGCTGCTACTCATAGGATGATATATTACACTATCAGTTGAGTTAAGCTATATCTGCAATTTTGTACTCCCTCTGTAACCAACTAAGTTACCAGCTGCCCGTCACTACACCCCATAGGAAGAAATTTAGTTAGTAGTACAACCAGATACTATAACTCATAGTAAGAAGTATTATAGTTAGTAATACCAATTTCTGAAATTTTGTAGTTACGCGTGGGCTTACCAGCTGCCACTGGTGCGCGGAGCAGGAGTTCTTGCAGCAGGCAAAGGCGACGATGAGCGCGACGCCTGCGGTGATCCCCACCGCCAGAACCCCATTCCGCCTCCTCTCCATCTCCTCCCCTACCAGCGCTTGCTTCTTCGACTCCTCCCCCTGCGCGGGCCG
Source organism: Aegilops umbellulata (assembly GCA_032464435.1). Lineage (NCBI taxonomy): Eukaryota > Viridiplantae > Streptophyta > Magnoliopsida > Poales > Poaceae > Aegilops > Aegilops umbellulata. The sequence goes on along the minus strand of CP136060.1, from coordinate 639,356,290 downwards.
ATGCGCATCTGGGGGCAGGCATGGGCAGCTCGCCGGTGAAAGCAAAGTGCCCGGACCACTCCTGTTGGTGAGGCATCGGGGCCTGCTCTGTGCTCAGGCAACGCCAGCGCGGGATGGCCACGGCCGCGAATGCGGATGAGACGAATCCTGCGCCACCGCGTCTCGGACGGCCTCTTGCGCTGGGTCACACACGACCATGCCGAGCTCGAGTGCCTCCTCGGGGACTTCGGGGACCGGATCAACGAGAAGGGGCGTGCGGACCTCGCGCCGCCTGTGGGGACGAAGGGGAGGGGCGGCCTATGAGGTGGAAGGGGGAGCTGGCAAGCAGGGGAATGGGGAATGGCGTGGAGAATTGGGTGTACTTCGCGGGGGCGGTGGAGAGACTAAGAGTGAGGTTTGTTCAATTTTTCTTAACAGGTGCGTCCAATACAATTGTGTTCTGATTTTTTTAGGGAATGTCTGATTCTTTTTAATCATCAGATCTTGTCATGAGGATTTCACACAGAAATTTTCAGTCGTCATCATTTGACGATTTTAAAAATCTTGTAAGACTATTTGTAAATGATTGAATATATTAAAATCCCATAATCATATATGTCATCTTGTGGTCTGTGGACATTAAATTCTACGGAAGTTAAAATTTAAAATAGACTTTTTATTGTTAATTACGTTTCGTGCGTTGCACGTGCACGCTTACTAGTACGTGAAAAAAGGATGAAGGAAGTGATTGCTATCATGCCGCTGCTACTCGTTTCGCTTGCGCGCCTGCATGCATCTGCCTGGAACGCTGAAGGGCCAGCGCCTTTGACTTTTTTTCTTGACATGGGCCTACCTAGGCCTGCTATACTAGTACCTGCATACCCTGGGTGGGGGCCCCTAAATGGTGGGGGCCACTACAAGAAATATGTCAACTTATGACCTTCTGTCAGTGACCCTGGAATAATTGGTCATAGATTTATGACCATTTGAGACCAATTGGTCAAAAGCTGTTCGAGGGGCTCCAAACCCTAAACCATTGCGACCATTTTGGTCAGAAAGGTCATAATTTCCTTACACGAAATGGTCATAAAGCAAACAGCGCTAGTCCGCTGCCTTATTTCTAGTTGTTAACGACCAATATAGATGGTCATAGCCTTATAAATTGTGGTGGGTTGCTAGGACTAGGCGCCACCTCATCAGTTTTGCCTATGTGTCATGTCCATGTGGCAGTTTTTGCCCTAGGTTGTGAAGCAACCTATATTTCTGACATTCCCAATATTCCCAAAAAAATCTCATAAATTCTTTGGGTCATATCTTCGTCAAATATGTAAAAACCTTCCTTGCCTAGTTCAAAAATATTCATTTTCCTATTCTGTTCAGAGTAACAATTTGTGAAGGAAGTACCACTTTGGCATGTCCAAATAGTATCCATTTTCTACAGTACTTTCCTATGCCCAAATAACCATCCTCCACCAAATGCCAGCTCAATCCATTCATTATTTTGAGCCGAGATTCAACATTCGTATTTATGTCCAGTGTGGTGGTTTGCAAAGCAAGTACCACCTAGGCTAATCCTTTTGAGGTGAAAATTTGTGAAGACGGTCTCCTTAGTAACTGATCATCCTCAGCCAAAACTCACGCCCATTAGCCATGTACATTTCCCGTGCCGCTAATCAAACACTTGGCTGTTAATTCATGTTTGAGCATCCATCGGTCTCCTCGTGAGAATCTTATGTTGTAATTTTCTTCCTAGCACTAACCTGGGGAGTACCCAACGCACTAGACATGCCTAGGCCGTGCAGAACAAATGGCAACGTCACGGTCGCGAGGTGACCACGCGGCGGGCATGCGAGTTTACGCGCTCTCGAGTTGGGGCCCTCGGCCACCGCCCAAACCTCGACGTATCGCCACCAAACCATGTATTTATGATTAAATAGGTCCTCATGTAACGAGAAATGATTTTTGGAAAAAATAAATAGCAAACTATGAGGCAGCTGCAGTTCAAATTTGACCCGCTTCCAACTGAATCGGCGGAAATTTGTCTTTTTTACGAGAGGTGGATCAAAAAATTTTACACCCAACCATTTTGTCAATTGTGCATTAAATATGGCCTGGTATTTTATAAAAATGATTTGGTCCAATTTTGCAACAATTATTTGGTAGTTCCTTCACAAAAAAACCGCCTTTCAGGCACTCGAAAAATGGAAAATGGTTTTTTCGTCCAACGAAAATGAAAACTTCCTTAGGAAACATTGTTTGCCATTCCAATATGCACTCTTGTGCACAATATGAGTTCATTTGAACAAACTATGCCATGAATGTGGCCATAAGATTGATCATTTGGCTTGAAAGCCATTGATCTCCACACATGATAGCTCGTTTCTGAGAACACTTTCTTAAAATAATTGCCATATTACAAGTTTGTTATTTTTCCTAGGAATTTGGCCACATATGATGAAACAATGCGAAGGTTTCCCAATTTTTTGATTTTTTTAATTTTTTATGCCCGTTTCAACATGCGGTCGAAACGGAGGGAATGACCGTTCCTAGCTAGTGGTTGAATCTTGGAATTTTTTTGGTGTTTCTCTGATTAAATAGGTCCTTATGTAACTAGAAATGATTTTTGGAAAAAATAAATAGCAAACTATGAGGCAGCTGCAGTTCAAATTTGACCCGCTTCCAACTGAATCGGCGGAAATTTGTCTTTTTCAATAGAGGTGGATCAAAAAAATTTACACCCAACCATTTTGTAAATTGTGCATTAAATATGGCCTAGTATTTTATAAAAATGATTTGGTCCAGTTTTGCAACAATTATCTGGTAGTTCCTTCACAAAAAAACTCCTTTCGGGCACTCGAAAAATGGAAAATGGTTTTTTCGTCCAACGAAAATGAAAACTTCCTTAGGCAACACTGTTTGCCATTCCAATATGCACTCTTGTGCACAATATGAGATCATTTGAACAAACTATGCCATGAATGTGGCCATAAGATTGATCATTTGGCTTGAAAGCCATTGATCTACACACATGATAGCTCGTTTCTGAGAACACTTTTTTAAAATAATTGCCGTATTACAAGTCTGTTATTTTTCCTAGGAACTTGGCCACATATGATGACACAATGCGAAGGTTTCCCAATTTTTTATTTTTTTTATTTTTTATGCCCGTTTCAACATGCGGTCAAAACGGCGGGAATGACCGTTCCTAGCTAGTGGTTGAATCTTGGGAGTTTTTTGGTGTTTCTCTGATTAAATAGGTCCTTATGTAACTAGAAATGATTTTTGGAAAAAATAAATAACAAACTATGAGGCAGCTGCAGTTCAAATTTGACCCGCTTCCACCTGAATCGGCGGAAATTTGTCTTTTTCATGAGAGGTGGATCAAAAACTTTTACACCCAACCATTTTGTCAATTGTGCATTAAATATGGCCTAGTATTTTATAAAAATGATTTGGTCCAATTTTGCAACAATTATTTGGTAGTTCCTTCACAAAAAAACCTCCTTTCGGGCACTCGAAAAATGGAAAATGGTTTTTTCGTCCAACGAAAATGAAAACTTCCTTAGGCAACATTGTTTGCCATTCCAATATGCACTCTTGTGCACAATATGAGATCATTTGAACAAACTATGCCATGAATGTGGCCATAAGATTGATCATTTGGCTTGAAAGCCATTGATCTCCACACATGATAGCTCGTTTCTGAGAACACTTTTTTAAAATAATTGCCGTATTACAAGTTTGTTGTTTTCCCTAGGAACTTGGCCACATATGATGACACAATGCGAAGGTTTCCCAATTTTTTGATTATTTTTGAATTTTTTATGCCCGTTTCAAAATGCGGTCAAAACGGCGGGAATGACCGTTCCTAGCTAGTGGTTGAATCTTGGAATTTTTTTGGTGTTTCTCTGATTAAATAGGTCCTTATGTAACTAGAAATGATTTTTGGAAAAAATAAATAGCAAACTATGAGGCAGCTGCAGTTCAAATTTGACCCGCTTCCAGCTGAATCGGCGGAAATTTGTCTTTTTCACGAGAGGTGGATCAAAAACTTTTACACCCAACCATTTTGCCAATTGTGCATTAAATATGGCCTAGTATTTTATAAAAATGATTTGGTCCAATTTTGCAACAATTATTTGGTAGTTCCTTCACAAAAAAACCTCCTTTCGGGCACTCGAAAAATGGAAAATGGTTTTTTCGTCCAACGAAAATGAAAACTTCCTTAGGCAACATTGTTTGCCATTCCAATATGCACTATTGTGCACAATATGAGATGATTTGAACAAACTATGCCATGAATGTGGCCATAAGATTGATCATTTGGCTTGAAAGCCATTGATCTCCACACATGATAGCTCGTTTCTGAGAACACTTTTTTAAAATAATTGTCGTATTACAAGTCTGTTATTTTTCCTAGGAACCTGGCCACATATGATGACATAATGCGCAGGTTTCCCAATTTTCTGATTTTTTTTTAATATTTTATGCCCGTTTCAAAATGCGGTCAAAACGGCGGGAATGACCGTTCCTAGCTAGTGGTTGAATCTTGGAATTTTTTTGGTGTTTCTCTGATTAAATAGGTCCTTATGTAACTAGAAATGATTTTTGGAAAAAATAAATAGCAAACTATGAGGCAGCTGCAGTTCAAATTTGACCTGCTTCCAACTGAATCGGCGGAAATTTGTCTTGTTCACGAGAGGTGGATCAAAAAAATTTACACCCAACCATTTTGTCCATTGTGCATTAAATATGGCCTAGTATTTTATAAAAATGATTTGGTCCAATTTTGCAACAATTAACTGGTAGTTCCTTCACAAAAAAACCTCCTTTCGGGCACTCGAAAAATGGAAAATGGTTTTTTCGTCCAACGAAAATGAAAACTTCCTTAGGCAACATTGTTTGACATTCCAATAATCACTCTTGTGCACAATATGAGGTTATTTGAACAAACTATGCCATGAATCTGGCCATAAGATTGATCATTTGGCTTGAAAGCCATTGATCTCAACACATGATAGCTCGTTTCTGATAACACTTTTTTAAAATAATTGACGTATGACAAGTTTGTTATTTTTCCTAGGAACTTGGCCACATATGATGACACAATGCGAAGGTTTCCCAATTTTTTGATTATTTTTGAATTTTTTATGCCCGTTTCAAAATGCGGTCAAAACGGCGGGAATGACCGTTCCTAGCTAGTGGTTGAATCTTGGAATTTTTTTGGTGTTTCTCTGATTAAATAGGTCCTTATGTAACTAGAAATGATTTTTGGAAAAAATAAATAGCAAACTATGAGGCAGCTGCAGTTCAAATTTGACCCGCTTCGAGCTGAATCGGCGGAAATTTGTCTTTTTCACGAGAGGTGCATCAAAATTTTTTACACCCAACCATTTGGTTAATTGTGCATCAAATATGGCCTAGTATTTTATAAAAATGATTTGGTCCAATTTTGCAACAATTATTTGGTAGTTCCTTCACAAAAAACCCTCCTTTCGGGCACTCGAAAATTGGAAAATGGATTTTTCGTCCAACGAAAATGAAAACTTCCTTAGGCGACATTGTTTGCCATTCTAATATGCACTCTTGTGCACAATATGAGATTATTTGAACAAACTATGCCATGAATGTGGCCATAAGATTGATCATTTGGCTTGAAAGCCATTGATCTCCACACATGATAGCTCGTTTCTGAGAACACTTTTTTAAAATAATTGCCGTATTACAATTTTGTTATTTTTCCTAGGAACTTGGCCACATATGATGACACAATGCGAAGGTTTCCCAATTTTTTGATTTTTTTTCAATTTTTTATGCCCGTTTCAAAATGCGGTCAAAACGGCGGGAATGACCGTTCCTAGCTAGTGGTTGAATCTTGGAATTTTTTTGGTGTTTCTCTGATTAAATAGGTCCTTATGTAACTAGAAATGATTTTTGGAAAAAATAAATAGCAAACTATGAGGCAGCTGCAGTTCAAATTTGACCCGCTTCCAACTGAATCGGCGGAAATTTGTCTTTTTCACGAGAGGTGTATCAACATATTTTACACCCAACCATTTTGTCAATTGTGCATTAAATATGGCCAAGTATTTTATAAAAATGATTTCGTCCAATTTTGCAACAATTATTTGGTAGTTCCTTCACAAAAAAACCTCCTTTCGGGCACTCGAAAAATGGAAAATGGTTTTTTCGTCCAACGAAAATGAAAAGTTCCTTAGGCAACATTGTTTGCCATTCCAATATGCACTCTTGTGCACAATATGAGATCATTTGAACAAACTATGCCATGAATGTGGCCATAAGATTGATCATTTGGCTTGAAAGCCATTGATCTCCACACATGATAGCTCGTTTCTGAGAACACTTTTTTAAAATAATTGCCGTATTACAAGTTTGTTATTTTTTCTAGGCATTTGGCCACATATGATGACACAATGCGAAGGTTTCCCAATTTTTCGATTTTTTTTGAATTTTTTATGTCCGTTTCAAAATGCGGTCAAAACGGCGGGAATGACCGTTCCTAGCTAGTGGTTGAATCTTGGAATTTTGTTGGTGTTTCTCTGATTAAATAGGTCCTTATGTAACTAGAAATGAGTTTTGGAAAAAATAAATAGCAAACTATGAGGCAGCTGCAGTTCAAATTTGACCCGCTTCCAGCTAAATCGGCGGAAATTTGTCTTTTTCACGAGAGGTGGATCAAAACTTTTTACACCCAACCATTTGGTTAATTGTGCATCAAATATGTCCTAGTATTTTATTGATTTAGTACAATTTGGCAACAAATATTTGGTAGGTCCTTCACAAAAAAACCTCTTTTCGGGCACTCAAAAAATGAAAAATGAATTTTCCGTGCAAAGAAAAATAAAAACCTCCTTAGGTAACATTGTTTGCCATTTCAAGATGCACGATTGTGCATAATATGAGATCATTTCATTGAATTTTTCATGTGAAAAAGTAGAAGAAAAACAAAAGAATGCCGAGGTATATGCTTTTTTGAAACATAATTTGTCTTTTTGATGAGAGGTGGATCGAAAGCATTTTACATCTAAAGATTTGGTCAACTGTACATAAAATGCAGTCTTATAGTTTTGGAAAATGGAGTGGTGCTGTAAACATTTTTGGCACTCTCAAAATAGAAAATGACCCCCCCCCCCTAAAAACTCATTTCTCATAACAATTTTTAAAAGATATTTGTCTTGTTCCAATTACAAGTTTGTTAGTTTTCCTAAAAACTATGTCACATTTGGTGAAACAATGAGAATGCTTCTTTTTGAATTTATCATATCATAAAATTGTTTATATGATTCAACACCTTTTTTGAAAAATATGGTTTAACACCTTATTTTTAGTCAATTACGACCAATTTAGAAGGTCATGACGTGTACTGGATTCTGATTGGTCCATGGACATGTCACGCGGATCGTGCTCGAACACCGTCGAATGCTCTCGGATCGGACGGCAGCCCTTTCTCCCTCACCCCGCTCCCCCTATTTGTCTCAAAAAAAAGAAAAAGAAAAAAGAAAACTCCCTCACCCTCTCACCCCACGAACCCTAGCGCTCCAGATCCACCTCACGCGCTCCCTCTCCCACATCGCCGCCGCCACCCCACTGATTCAGATCCGACACCGCCGCCCGCGCCCGCGCACCACCACCCACTACTCCGCCCGTCCCGGAGGCCTCAATCGGCGCCCTCCGTCGCATGGCCGCCGCGCTCGTCCCGCCCTCGGCGCCGCACCTCCACCGCCATATCTGCTGGCTCCTCGCCGACGCCTCCGCCCCTTCCTCGTCCAGCGCGCCTCTGCTCAGGCTCACATCTGGCTCCTCATCGTCCACCTCGACCTGCTCGTCCCGCCCGCGCTCCTCTCCAACTTCCTCCCCGCCGGCGCCCCCTCCTTTTCGCTCCCCTCCCCTCCCCTCCATAGGGCCAGATCCGCACCGCGCGGCGTTTCCGCATCCGCATCCGCGCCGCCACCATGCCCAAACCGCGGCCGAGGAGAGGAGCCCCGCTGCCACCACGCCCTCCTCCTTCCACCTCCACAGCTCTCCTTCCCTCCCTCCCTCCTCGCGCCTCAAATCCTAGCCCATGCGCGGGCGGCCATGGCGACCGAGCTCTGGATCCTCAGCACCTTCTTCTCCAAGAGCAAGATCAGCAACGCAACGTCCACAAGGAGAGGCTATGGTATGCTAGGTATGAATCCCTTTCTCTTCTTCTTCTCCTTCTTCTGGTTTCCTTCATCCCGCATCTGATTCCTGCATTCTCTGCAGTTTGCTCACTCCGATCTGGATCCTCAGCACCCTCTTCTCCAAGAGCAAGATCAGCAACGCAACGTCCACAAGGAGAGGCTATGGTATGCTAGGTATGAATCCCTTTCTCTTCTTCTTCTCCTTCTTCTGGTTTCCTTCATCCCGCATCTGATTCCTGCATTCTCTGCAGTTTGCTCACTCCGATCTGCTACAGTACGGTCTGCTTCAGCTTGTGGAGGAAGGGGGCCAGCCAAGGAGAAGCTGTTGTGCTGCACGTTGTCTACAGGATCAACATCGAAGTAGTAAGTCCCTGCCCCTCGTCCCCTCCATGCCCATCTTCGTTCGCATTAACCACCATGGCCATGGCCAGTTTTTCAGCAGCAGTCAGTGTCACACACGCCAAACCCAAAATCAATTTCGCGTTATAATAGCAGCTAAAATTCAGATCTGGGACAATGATTCTACCCTGTAAAATGATTCAATGCCTCGTCGTTATAATAGCAACCGCCTCTACCTGTATGCGTTTTGATCCTTCCTACGTAGATTCCATTAGATACTAGAGTATGTTAGATAGATTGAGCTGCAGGTCGTTTTAACTTTTAAGTAAAGTGTGGAATGTACTGAACTGAAGTGGTGCAGGTGCTGCGGTGGGTGCTTGGAGGAACTGAGGGGCTACTGCTGCTCGAAGTGCAGAGGCGCTCCACGGCTGCGGCCGCTGCTGCCGGGGCACCAGAGATATGACAAGTGGCATCTGTACCGTGATGACGCGTCAACCATCTCAAGCTAAGCTGAGCTGAGCTGAGCCGAGCGTCATCCAGTTCAAGTCCAGTCTAGTAGTTGCTGGATTACAGAAGGTTATTTCTCTCTGTTTCGCTCTTGGATGTATACTAGACATATGAAGGAAGCAACAGTAAGTGGCTGGAGTAAAATTCTTTCTTTTGTGGGTGGCTTCAAGAGGATTACTTGTGCATATTTTTGTGGGTGGTACGGTACCACCATTTTTCTGATTTGCATTCCAGAGGATTTGTCGGTGCATCTTCGTTTTCTCCTACTACTAGTTTTAATTGATACTGGCATGCAGTGAAGTGCAGAGTGTGTCTGTCTGTCTGTCTGCTGCCAACTATGTAGTACAACTAGTGTAGTGTAGTGTAGTAGAAGAAGAAGGTTTTGTGCAGATGCAATTGAAGTGAATTAACTCGGTCCGCTGTAGTTTCATTCAGTTTGGAATTTTTTTGAAATGTGACCGACTTGGATTGGATGGTAGATGGTTTAGTTCATGTGAAGCATCCCTCTTAAATTAAAGAATGCAGTTTGAGGATAATCTGCCAATTCTTCTGTAGTGGATATAAAATAATTAGGCATTTCTAAATTTTCTTGAATTTCCCTAAACTGAAAAATGGACTGATCTACTTGCTGCCTGTGCTACTAAACATAAAACTGAAAAACCTTTTACTGCCATTTTGTAGGTACTTTCCATAATGAACTTGGTTTCTGTTCAGACACATGTACTGCTACATTATCCTATACATGTTGTCTGAATTATGTGAGAGGATACTGCCATTCTGTTGGTACTTTCCATATTGAATTTATTGTAGCAGACATCAGCAGGTTTTAGATGTAGCACTCTTTACTTTTGTTGCTGGTTTACATTTGTCAATCCTAGGAATTGATTAGTGCCTTCTGTTTTGACTCTAGATTTGAATAGTGCCCAGGTAGTGTTCATTAGTAGGTTAAAAGGACGTTCAGCTTATTTATTAAATCATGATGTACAAAAGGTTTAGCTACGTTTGAATCATAGTAGTATGCACTAGCAGCAATATGTCAATGTTTGATTCAAGCTTACTCTCGTTATAATGTATTGTGTAGTTGTTGTTTCAAACTGTTTTGCTACAAGTACCATAATTTGCATTGAAGATATTGTATTCGGTTGCTGTATCATTGTTTAATAAAACCACAGCATGATGCTCACATGAGATATCCACATGTTTCTGTGATGTTTCTTTCCAGCATGATGCTCTCGTTATAATATATTTTGTTGCTGTTTTGCTACAAGCTGTTTCCTTGTCCTGGTCCTATACTGCATTTTGACTCCTATGTTTCTGTGCGCGTGTGTTTAATTGATGTTGTTTCAACTTTGAACTGCTTCTGCATATGGCCTATACTGCAATTGAGATTTAAATTTGTGGTTGTTCCTCTTTTACAGATGCTCAAGTGTGAAGTGTGAAGCAAGTGTGAAGCCGTGAAGTGTGAAGCCGTCAAGTTCTACTTAGTGTAGAGTAGCATATTGTTAGCATATATGTGTTGTAAAGATTGTAATAGATTTATTTAGTGGTATATTTGATGAAATTTATGTGTTCTTTTTATTATGTATGTGATCTGAAAACTTGTGAAATGGAAACTTGACCAATGGGTCCACTTATGAAAATAATCTGTCAAATTTGTACATTTCTGATATGTGGGACCAATTTGAGAGATGATCATGACAAGTGGGACCCATCTGACTAGTGGGACCAGCTTGAATATATAATGGCTGAAAATAGAAAAGCAATAAATAATAAAAGGCCACGGGCCAACAATAAAAAAGGCTACAACGTTGGGCTTGGCCCATGAAGCGGACCAGAATTAACAAGGAAAAAAATCCTAAAAGGCTGAATTAATGGGCTCGGCCCATGTAAAACGCCGAATTGGACCGGGCTGAATCTTGTGCCACGTCAGATTGCCACGCTGGATGCCTACGTGGCCTGGGGAGGTTGCTAGTGACCAAAACGCCACAGTAGGCTTATTTTGGTCGTAAACGTCTTCGACCATTCCAGAAAAAATGTCGCTATAGTCAGTTTACGACCGCCAGCTTTTGACCTTCTGTTTTTTGTCACAAAAAGGTCGCAAATGAAAATTTGTGACCTTTCAGTGACCAATAGTGGTGGTCACAAGTTGACATATTTCTTGTAGTGGGCCCGGTGCGGCCGCCCCCTGCCCCCCCCCCCCCCCCCCGGCCGGCCCTGCCTTTTAGTTACTTTCATTTACCCGTGCATATTTTGCTATGAGAACTAATAAGTAGCCGAAGATACACTTGGGGATGACCTCCTTCTCACGACGAGCATGATTTGTTCTCTGAGGCGTACATTTCATGTTCTTGACGCTACGCAACAAGTTTTGCATAGTGAACATCTAGACGATGGAACACCTCTACGCCCAGGGAGCAGTTTTCATTGCTTTCATGATGCATCCTATTCTGCAAGTTAAGCTTCTAAGGTCTTTTTACTTAGCTAATTAGGACCCTTCAAGCCAGCTAATTAGGACCCTTCAAGCCAGTGAGTGGTAGCAGCAGAAGAATATGCATGTGGATGGAAATTCTCCTACTTTGTGTGGGAATGGATGGGGCGATACATATAGGAACGAAGACTTCGTAGATCCCCTACCAGGCCGGCCACACGATGTATCGACCTCACGTGTACTTCTTCTGTCCATCTGAACTCCAAACTAACATTTGCCCATTCAAATCTATATTAATCAGACGCTAGCACAATTAATGAACAAGACCACACTGAACAACAAGCAGCAGCTAGATTATGTTACACGCTTACTGCATCATAATGCCTTCTTTTCCTTCGTGCTGCATTCTGCTGTCGAGCAAATCCACAAGCGTCACTCCCATGGGACGGGCCCAAACCATACATCAAGGGAGCGTCGTCGTAGGTTAGCTGTTTCCTTCCGGGTTGTGGGCCGATTATTCATCTGTACATGATTTTTTTTCATCCTCGGGGTTTTCTTATGGATATTTTCTGTTTTTTTCCTGGCTGTTTTATTCCATTTTTCGGTGCTTTTTATGTTTGCCTTTTTATCAGTTTAAACAGGTTTTTTTTATGTTTGCCTCTTTCATCAGTTTCTCCAATTTTTATTTCTTCATTTTTTTTATTTTTTTCATTTTTCTTTCCTATTTGTCAATTTTTCCTAACCCAATAAAAAATTCAAATAAAATAATAAGTTTTAAAGTGGTGAACATTTTTAAAAATTTGAGAAAAACATTGATCGGAGAAGACTTATGAAATACGGTAACATATTTAACTTCAAGAACACTTTCTAAGTTTAGATTATTTTTTGTGAAATCTCAGAATTTTTATAAATTCATGAATGCTTTATAAATTCGAGAAGTTTTTCCAAAAAATTTAAATTTCTTGAATAATTTGTAAAAAACAAATTTCAAATATGGAACATTATTTGAAATCATGAAATTTTGTTTCAATTCAAAAAATTCTTGAATACATTTTATAATCGATAACATTATTTAAATCCAGATTTTTTTCTAAAATTTGCAAAAGAATATATATCCATGAATATTTTTTAAGATTGAAATATTTCTGTTAGAAAACATTTGGGAAAAAATTGTTTTTATTTTTTACATCATAAAAAATGCGGAAGAGAAAATCGCTTGGCAGGATCCAGCATCCAATGTGCCAGCCGAGGGGAGAAACCAATGAAATTGCTTGACTACTTGACGCAGCAAGCATCAACCAGACGTCCCCAAGGCAGGCATCCAAGTTGTCGCTCATTGTAACATATTGATGGTCAATCGCACAAATCGCACAGGGCGTCCTGACTAGGACGGCACATGTAAGCGGTATATTTTTATTTTTTGACAATAAACAGTAGGGTGAAAACCCCATTGCAATTTTTATTAATCTTAAAAAAACTAGAAGCTAGAAGTCTGAAATACATTGGTAGGGCTTGAGATAAACCCTAAGAAAGGACAAAAAACTACTAAGAGACTAAAAAACCAGAAAAACTAAGAAAAAACTAAAAGTAGAGAAGAAGAAGAAAGAAAGAAAGGAAAAGAAAAGGGGAAGGAGAAGACATTTCAGCCTGCTATCTAACCAAGCACTGAAATGAGTAGCATGCTTCTGCTTGATTTTGTGTTTCTAAGCTGCATATATTGTAGTGGTATTTTTATATACTATAGCGAGGCAGAGTGTATATTGTGTTGGTTACCTTCTCAAAAAGAAAAGTGTACGTAGTAGAAAATGATAAACCATCATAAATTATGAAATGTGTATTTAAAAGAAATTGTGAACGATGTTATGAAAAATAAACAACATGAATTGTGTGTGAACATTATTATTATTGTTATTATTATTATTATTATTATTATTATTATTATTATTATTATTATTATTATTATTATTATTATTTAAATTTGAGTTCTTTTAAATGCGAATATTTCTAAAATGGTTTTGACCATTTAAAAAAATTATATATTTTTTAGAATTTACATTTCTTCCATATTTTGAACATTTTTAAAAATTCTGAAGTTTTTTTAAGTTTGATCTTTTTTTAAGGGAAGACACTTCACAAGATCTGTCTTTTTGAGATTGTGAACGTGGTTTAAAAACAAAATAATAATCTGAAAATAAAAAAGGAAAGAGGAAATAGAATATGACAATAAAACCGGTAAAGGAAAGAAAAGAAATTTTTTGGACCGCGTCCTTCTAGAAGGTTACTGAAACCTGGAAAACTAGATCTAGAACCATTGTGCAGCCGCCTTTCCTATACAATGACGCTACATTCATAGTAGGCAAGTGCTCTCCAATGGGGACGGGGGCGAGTAAGGTGAGGCGGCCCAGCTTCATTGATGTATATTGGGCAAGGTTTTGTTGTTTCTTAGATTTATTTCTTTCAGTCTTTTCTCCCATGTTTTCGGTTTTACTTTCCTCGTTTATTTTGGTAATTCCATTTTAATATTCTCAATTTTTAGAATGCATGTGAAACAGTTTTTTAGGACACAATGAACAACTTTAAGGAAGTTGAGTATTTCTATAAAATAACAAATCCACATATAACGTTTTTTAAATACACATTGGACATTTTCAAATACAAGTTGAACATTTCTTAAATGCACATCAAATATTTTTCAAAGGCACAGGTAAAGATTTTGTAAATTTGTTCACGGTCTTTTTCAAATAAAATGGATACACATTTCAAAAAATATTATAAGGTCAATATTTTTGAATACATGTTGAACATTCTTCAAATACAGAAATTTCATCAAAGTTTCTCAAATACACATTGAATGCATGTCAAGGATTTTCCAAATACGCGATAAAAATTTTATAATATGTTTTCAAATACATGTTGATTGTTTGAAATATAGATTATATTTTGTGTCACGGGGGCTATTGAAAATATAGATTATACGCGATAAAAAAAATGCACATCGCGTGGTGCAGGGTTAAGCTCCCGATCTAGATGCAAGGACGCGCACATTAGTGTAACCAGCTGGAGCACACTCACAACATACAGGTAACCGTATAGGGACGGATGGGCGGTAGATAGCAGGAAGGTGGAAGAAGCCACGGCAGATATCATCATAGAGCACATAGCATTAATTTGAGTAGTAGGGTTGCATGTTGTCAACCTTTCCCTCCATCTCTCCCTGCCTCCCTCTCTCTCTCTCTCAAACCAACAACATTGCATGGAAAAAATGCAAGAGAATATGCATTTTGGTTTGTAAGATGCAAGAGAAGATGCATTTTGCAAGAAAATTTTGCAGGGTAATCTGCATTTTGCAAGAAAAAAAATCATATTATCGCGCGAACCATACCATATTATTGCATGAAAAAGCGAACAATGTAATTTAGTGCATGTCCCCTACTGTGTGTAGCTGTCTTACTCCTGGCAAAAACATTGACGCGCCAGCTGCCGGTACATGACTGAGTTTAGCAGGAAGCAGTCTCATGGCGCAGTGTGCGATGGACGGTGGATGCCCGTGTGGTGCAGTATCACGGGGGCTACTGGATGTTTTGTGCAATCTTTTGTTAGGCAAAGTTCTACTATCAATCTATAAAATTTGTACATTTTACCACATACATAAATGTCAACAGATTTCCCGTTACAAGTAGTCTTACATCATCAATTAAATTTGTAATAATAGTACTCCCTCCATTCCTAGATATAAGTCTTCGTAGAGATTCCACCATAAATCACATACGGATGTATATAGATGCATTATAGTGTAGATATACTCATTTTGCTACGTATGTAGACCATAGTGGAATCTCTACAACGACTTGTATTTAAAAATGGAGGGAGTACTAATTAGTAAGAGAGACTAGTTCAAAGATGCTAATTTCGAGGCCGCCATGTGCATTTCACAAGTCAAGAACTACAATGCTATCGAAGTGAATTGGAAAGAGAGCTACCATTAGTTACAATATTGTTGGTACTAAACCATTAAAGATAGGATCACGTCAACTAAGATGGCTTGCTAGTTAGATCTGGCAATTAATCTAAGTCAACACTCTCCTTCGTCCTTAACCGAAGATTAACTCTACTCGCCTGGTAGCTACGATTGCTATAACTAGAAGCATTTCTCAAACTGCATGCACCGACGACGAAGAACGAGTCAGAGCTCCAGTTTCCGCATGCCAGGCTAGCTGATCATGTGCTTCTAGGAACTAGTACGTAGGAACACCATTATTAGTGTAAGAGCAGTGCTACACAGCCGACGATTTTTCGGCCAATGCATGCACGACACTCGCTAATCACAATTAGCTTAAATTCTTCCCCAAATAAGGAACTTAAGATCCTACCATCGTGCACATGTCGTCCAGAAATGGAGCTATTCCGTTAATGTAATGCATCATGCACCTTACGGTTAGGTGAGTCACTGTCCATGTGTCGAAATCCTTATCTTTGTCATTAGTTAAGCAAGATCATACATGATTTTCTTTTGGTAATTAGCAGTAACACATGCCTTACATACGGTATACTTACTGTTCTCTATGTATCTTTTGTTTTTCCTTTTTTGCTGTCCGGTGTTCATCATTATAATGGTTAAGTGACATTAAGTGCACAATATCAAAGGATTCCCTCTGATCGCATAGATCGATCAATCACGTGAGGAAGTCGTAAGTCGTCGCCCGTCAGGTTCGAACTAAGCAAGATCCGAATTTTCGATGCGCTCGATTATACAAGCTCCAGTCGCTGCGCGAAGTCCACGGATCCATAGATCTCATCCGATCACATCTAGTGTCCTAGTTGCTACATGAAAGTCCACGGGTCCGTAGATCTCGTGCAAGTAGTAACGTGGGTGCAATTAAGACAAATCACCGGTAGCTAGTTGCATGTGGCTTCTTCTAGCTAGCACTATAAATGCCCACACGCGATCTCTTGTTTAGCACCATCCATCCCACCCACTGATTCCATCACAATGTCTTGCACTAAGCTCATATCGCTTACCCTGGTTGTCCTCTTTAGCATTGGCTTAGCCAGCGCTGGTAGGGTAGCTAGATACTCTAGTTCCCAGGGAACAGGCACCGGTGGGGGAGAGGGTGGAGGAGCGGTGAACGGTGGCGGTGGAGGAAGCGGGAATGGCCAGGGCACTGCTCAGAGTGGAAGTGGGGGAACCCATGCAAGTGCTGGAGGAGGCGGTGGCGGGGGTGGTTGGTCAGGGTTTAATGGTACTGGGTATGGCGCTGGGTCCGGCAGCGGCTCAAGCTCCGGCCAGATGAGCCAAGGATCGTCATCTTATGGTGGTGATGGTGGGAGTACAAGTGCAGGTGGTTCCGGTGGCGGGGGCGGTGGTGGAGAGGCGGCCGACGACGACGACTGCCCTGCTGACTCCAGCGGCTTTGGGACAGGTGGCGGCACCGGATCTGGTTCGAGCGAGGCGAACAACGACGGTGATGCCTCCTACACAAATGCAAATGCTTCGGGTAATGGTGGCGGCGAGGGCGGTGGTAAAAATGGTGGAACCGGCGGTGGTGCAGGCAATGGAAACGGTTATGGTCAGGCAAACCCTTGAAGCCTCTCCGTGCAATCAAAACAGAGCAAGAGCCCAAGTTATCGTCGTTCGTCTTTTTGTTTTCTCTTTGCATTTATCTGTTCTTACGCTTCCATGTATTAGGGACGAGACGACTAATAAAGGGCTTCATTACACAGGTGTGTGTGAGTAATGCGGAAACTACCTATTTCACTGTGAGATAAGATACCTTTCCGTGTATATCTCAATGTTGCTCTCACCTTTCATACCACCCTTATTGTGTTGCTGAGATAACACTGAACTGTCTATATTTTTGTTTCCTCCATTGAACTAAATTCATTAGCAAATTCACATTAATGTATATGAAAGATTTACTCCGGCCAACTCATTTGTTGTAGGGATTAGAAAGTTTCTTCCAAATGAATAGGAAATTAGTATTGCGACAAGATGGTGATTGCACTGGTCCATTACCAGCTTCACACATTTCTTTGACATGGTTGGCAAAGTTAACTTCCCAAATTCCCCAAAACAACAAAAACCTTCACAAGTTTCCCGCACCAAAGAAAAAAAGGTAACCTCTCAAGATGAGTTACACAAAGAAAAATCAAACATAGCACCAAAATTTAAATAGAAAAACGAAAAACATTCATCATAGTGATCCAATCTAAAACTACATGTTTACTTGGCATGACTTTAACTCCCTATTACACTAGGTGCATGAGCTTACTTGTGGAATTTACAGAAAAAAGGATCGAGACAATGGCAAAAAGCACTCAAACACATGTGCACAATAGTATATGCACGCATTTGCTATTTATATCTGCATGCTTCTATATTAAATAGCTGGCCTGAAATAGGATATTTAATGAGTAATCTATGACGAAAGAGGTTGGCATTTTCAATGCTTGGTCATCTTTATGAAAATGTTGTTCTTGGGAAGCTTTAGGTTTTCATCACGGTGGATAAAAATATAGAAGATTTTAGGAACCCCTTGGAACATTTCTATTTGACATACTTATAAAAGTTGACTTCTGAAATTTCCAACAAAAATAAAAACTTCACAAGTTTGTGGCAACAAAAAAAGATAACCTCCCAAGATGAGTTACACAAAGAAAAGACACACAATACAAAAAATAGAAATAGAGAAACAAAATGCATACATCATGTTGGTCCAATCTGAAACTACATGTTTAATCGACATGACTTTAACTCCTATTACACTAGGTCCATGAGCGTAGATGTGGAATAATTTACGGAAAAAACAGATCGAGACAATGACAAAAAGTGCCCAAACACATGTGCATAATACTATTTTGCCACACATTTGCTAATTATGTCTATGCATTACTATATTAAATGCGAACATCGGCAAAACCATATTTCTCTTTCCCATATTTGTATAAGAGAAGTAAAAATAAATAAAAATACAAACACCAGCAAGAAATATTACACGGTTTTTGTGACGTGGCGAGTTCTAGAAAATACTCTTCGAGCTGTCTAGATGTAGAGAGATGCCCGCAAACAATTAATCCGGGGCGACCCTCTCTCCGCTGAGGCACGGGGTGAGTTTCAAACAAGGGTCCTCACTCCTCCGAAGCCTCCGCCAGTGATTCACTAACTAGGACATTTTGTCAAACACCTGACGCTCTTGAACTTCATTGTCATTAGTCTCCTTGGTAACTTGCAATAACGTCTCTGATGTCCTGAACCTTCACTGCACTTATTTTTTGAAATTGCTTACTCCATGTATGTTGCACGGATTATTTGTCTTAATATAAGAAAAGGGGATACCTCGGTAATGACTTAACCCATGTACAAGAAGGGGATACCTCAGTAATGACTTAACCCATGTACAAGATTCTTCAATAGTGGGCCTTCCAGTTTTCAGAAGGTTCTGCTTGGCTTTTGTGTTTTTTTTTGTGATTACTTTGGCGAGTATATGGTTTTCTTCTTGACCCTTTCCTTTATTTATTTTCTTCTTCTTTTTGTCATATTTTTCTATTTTAACCCATTTTTTAAAATTTGTGAACATCTTTAGATTTGTGAATACTTTTATAATTCCGTTAACATATTTCCAATTCAACATTTTTGTAATTCATGAACATTTTTCAATTAAGAAACAGATTCATAACTCACGACATTTTTTTAATATGTAAAACAAATAAATTCATGTACTTTTTAAAAATAGCAAATATTTTATGTAATTTGTGAGGATTTTGTAATTCGTGAACATCTTTAGAATCCATGGATACTATTTGAATCCATGAAATTTTAAAATCCAAAGGGGGGTAACAAAAAACCAGAGATGTTTTTCTTCCTAGCTGTCAGTTGCTTGATTTTCTAGGAATGAGTGACACGAAAAATAAGCGGTGTGAGGCAGGTGACACTAGTTTGGCCTCGCAAATAGCATTTTATAGTGATTATTTGATGGTAAAAGCGCCAAATAGGAGCTCCCAATCTTATTTCAGCAAAAAATGCGTACAGAAAAATAAAATAGAAATAAAATCCTGAGGGGGTGCCCGGCATGCGACGGCTGAGAGCGCGCCAAGTGACACACTTTCAGCCCACCAAAAGTGACCATGGGCTCCCATAAGCGATACCCCTCAGTTAGTTGTTCTCTTCAGCCTTTGACATTCAGTGCAATATAGACACTCTGCTAGTTGATCATGGGCTTGCACAGTAAGTAGCTTACCTGTTTCGTGTCGAGGCTCTACGACATTGTGCTTGTGGAAAGTTTTTTTTTAGAGTACGCAATTGTGTACCGTACTTTTATAGAAGGAAGAAAACAATTTACAAGAGGCCGCGCGTGGATGCGAACAACAACACCGGCGCACCCACATCCTAGAACACTACAGCTACTCTCTCATAAAACGGTTTAAGCCTCCTACTCCATCGAGCGCTGCCCTCCAATCCGCGAGCTCATTCTTGATGTGCGTGGTGAGCTCTGGGGCTCCCAGTTGTTGCTCCGGCCTATTGAACACCCTAGCGTTACGTTGCTTCAAAAGAGACCAAGCCATACAAATAACTAAGCTGTCAAAACCTCTCATGTCCTGCTTCTGGAAGTTACTGCGTTGTCGGAGCCACCAATCTAAAAACATGTCCGTCTCCGATGGCATTTGTGTGGGAAGTTGTAGTCTATCAAAGCATCGATGCCACACTTCCCGAGCGTAGACCCACTTGATCAAGATGTGCTCGACGTTGTCTTGGTTTTGCAAGCAAGTGAAGCAAGCCGAGGGTTCATCTTGTAGGCCGTGACGCACCCTACGATCGGAGGTCCATGACCTGTGTTGTGTGGCAAGCCATGCAAAGATTTCCTGCTTAAGCAGGGCATAGCTTCTCCATATGCATGTAGCGGCTGGTGAGCGAGTCAAACCAAAAGAGAGCCTCACATAAGTGGACTTGGCAGTGTATGATCCTCCCTCCCCAGCGCATGGTCAGGTGAAAGTATCGTCAGCGAGAACACACTAGTAGAAAAAGGGTCAAACATGAAGCACATTAGTGCCGGTTTGTATTAGAGCCGGAACTAATGTGTACATTAGTGCCGGTTCCAACGGCTAGCCGGGCCGCTCTCATTAGTACCGGTTCGTGACGAACCTTTAGCACCGGTTCGTGGCACGAACCGGTACTAATGAGAGTGGTGGCAGGATGTTGTCAGTCTAGGGCCCCTCCAGCATCTTTAGTACCGGTTCGTCGCACGAACCGGTACTAAAGGTCGTCCTACATAAACCCTTCGTCCACCCGAGCTCGCTCTGTTCTTCCCCTTTCCCCTCTCCTCTCTGTTCTTCCCCTCTTCCTCTCGAGTTCATCACACATTTTGCCCAAAATTTGTCAAGATTTGAAGGCCCCCATCCATTCAAATGATCACAAAGGTTAGCAACTTTGTCCTTTCATCTCTCATTGCTAGATTAGCTCTTGCAATGCTTTATATAGTGATTAATTTGTGAGTTTAGTAATTTGGGAGGAAATATATATATGTGCTAGTATTTGATTTATATGCAATTTGAGGTCAAAAATAACACTTAGTTTGCATATGTAGGTGTGGTTTACTTAGTGCCTTCTAAATCTCCGTCGTAACCACCGT
Organism: Aegilops umbellulata; assembly: GCA_032464435.1. NCBI lineage: Eukaryota > Viridiplantae > Streptophyta > Magnoliopsida > Poales > Poaceae > Aegilops > Aegilops umbellulata. Next base: position 639,335,231 of record CP136060.1, on the reverse strand, counting down.
CGATCGCCCGCACCGTCCCGTCGCCGGCACCACCTTGTGGTGAGCCTCTTTGTTCATGAAATTTTATATAAAAATTGATGTTTGTGTGATTTGGATATATAGCTAGTTACTCGTATAATTATCTTACCCGTACGTTCTTTGTTATACATATAGTGCCATGGTTTTGATATCCGTTCCCGTCGGCCCTCGTCCTTGTTATGATTCGGATGTGGTATATATATTCTATTTTAAAACTAGTTGCATTTCGTGTTTATGAAAAATTATGCCCATCAAGTTGACATAGTAATTTTTTTCTAGGAGGTATGTGAACCGGAAATTTCAACCGACCCTATTGTTAAGAGGTTAAATTTAGTTGAAAGAGAAAACGAGAATTTGAAAGAAAAATTGAAAAGAATTGAGGGGGAGAAGATGCAATTGGAGTTGCATGTTGCCGATGTCGTCGATGATCACAAGATCAAGATGGAGAAAATGCGCTTGAAGATTAGAAAGATTAGAAAATATGCCATCGATAGTGAGGCTTGGTATCATTATGCTGTTGGATCCATTGTTACCTTAGTTGCGATCTTGATCGCATTTGTTGTTGCATTTAAATGCTTTAGCTAGAGAGTTATTTGTTTGTTGCATTTAAGTGTTGTATGAACTTTATGTATGAACTTGTATTAATTTGGTCTATTCGGTGTTGTGTAATGAAGATGAGCCGGCAATGGATGTACGATGACCGATGCTCTCCCGAGTTCATTAATGGCGTGCAAACTTTTCTGCTTGCGGCTGAGGCAAACAAGCGGGCAGATGGTTTTATGCCTTGTCCATGTGCTGTCTGTAAGAATGGTCAAAATTACTCTAAGTCAAGAACCATTCACTTCCACCTGTTTAAGTCCGGTTTCATGCCCCACTATAATGTTTGGACCAAGCACGGAGAAAGAGGGGTTATGATGGAAGACAATGAAGAAGAAGAGGACGACGACAGCTATCCTGGCCATGGGTTCCCTGAATACGATGATACAACAATGGGGGAAGAAGCTGAGCCGGTAATGCGGGAAGAAGCTGAGCCGTCAATGCGGGAAGAAGCTGAAGAAGAGGCATCAGATGAGCCCGTTGATGATCTAGGTCGGGCCATTGCCGATGCAAAGAGAAACTGCGCAAGTGATTTGGAGAAGAAGAAGTTGCAGCGCATGTTAGAGGATCACAAAAAATTGTTGTACCCGAATTGCGTAGGTGACAAGAAAAAGCTGGGCACCACACTGGAATTGCTGCAATGGAAGGCAGAGAATGGTGTATCTGACAAGGGATTTGGAAAGTTGTTGGTAATGATAAAGGATATGCTTCCAAAGGACAACGAATTGCCCGAGAGTACGTACGAAGCAAAGAAGGATGTCTGCCCTATAGGGTTAGAGGAGCAGAAGATACATGCATGCCCTAATGATTGCATCCTCTACCGCGGTGAGTACGAGGATTTGAACGCTTGCCCGGTATGTGGTGCATTGCGCTATAAGATCAGCCGCGATGACCCTGGTGATGTCGAGGGCGAGCGCCCCAGGAAGAAGATTCTTGCCAAGGTGATGTGGTATGCTCCTATAATACCACGGTTGAAACGTTTGTTCCAAAACAAAGAGCATGCCAAGGCGATGCGATGGCACAAAGAAGACCGTAAGAAAGACGGAAAGTTGAGAGTACCCGCTGACGGGTCGCAGTGGAGAAAAATCGTAAGAAAGTACGGGAAGGAGTTTGCAGATGACCCAAGGAGAGTATGGTTTGGTCTAAGCGCATATGGCATTAATCCTTTTGGGGAGCAGAGCAGCAACCATAGCACCTGGCCTGTGACTCTATGTTTGTATAACCTTCCTCCTTGGTTGTGCATGAAGTGGAAGTTTATTATGATGCCAGTGCTCATCCAAGGCCCTAAGCAACCCGGCAACGACATTGATGTGTACCTAAGGCCATTAGTTGAAGAACTCTTACAACTGTGGAATGGAACAGGTGTACGTGCGTGGGATGAGCACATGGGGGAAGAATTTGACCTAAAGGTGTTGCTGTTCGTGACCATCAATGATTGGCCTGCTCTCAGTAACCTTTCAGGACAGACAAACAAGGGATACCGCACATGCACGCACTGTTTGGACGATACCGACAGCATATATTTGGCTAATAAGAATGTGTACCTGGGACATCGTCGATTTCTTCTGAGCAGGCATCCTGTAAGAAAGAATGGCAAGCATTTCAAAGGTGAGGCGGATCACCGGACGAAGCCTCGCCACCGTACTGGTGCTGATGTACATGATATGGTCAAGGATTTGAAGGTGTTCTTTGGAAAGGGTCCTGGTGGACAACCTGTTCCGAATGACGCTGACGGACGCGCACCCATGTGGAAGAAGAAATCTATATTTTGGGACCTGCCCTATTGGAAAGACCTCGAGGTCCGCTCCGCAATCGACGTGATGCACGTGACGAAGAATCTTTGTGTGACCCTGCTTGGCTTCTTGGGCGTGTATGGGAAGACAAAAGATACACCTGAGGCACGGGAGGACCAGCAATGTATGCACGGAAAAGACGGCATACATCAGGGTCATGCAAGCTACGCTCTTACCAAAGAAGAGAAGGAAATCTTCTTTGAATGCCTGCTCAGTATTAAGGTACCGTCTGGCTTCTCGTCGAATATAAAGGGAATAATAAACATGGCAGAGAAAAAGTTCTAGAACCTAAAGTCTCATGACTGCCACGTGATTATGACGCAACTCCTTCCGGTTGCATTGAGGGGGCTTCTACCGGAAAACGTTCGATTAGCCATTGTGAAGCTATGTGCATTTCTCAATGCAATCTCTTAGAAGGTAATCGATCCAGAAATCATACCAAGGTTACAGAATGATTTGGTGCAATGTCTTGTCAGTTTCGAGTTGGTGTTCCCACCATCCTTCTTCAACATCATGACGCACGTCCTAGTTCACCTATGCGAAGAGATTAACGTTTTGGGTCCTGTATTTCTACACAATATGTTCCCCTTTGAGAGGTTCATGGGAGTCTTAAAGAAATATGTTCATAACCGTACTAGGCCAGAAGGAAGCATCTCCAAGGGCCGTCAAAATGAGGAGGTCATTGAGTTTTGTATTGACTTTATTCCTGACCTTAAGCCGATTGGTGTTCCTGAATAGCGGCATAAGGGCAGACTGGATGGAAAAGGCACGCTAGGAGGGGAACAAATAATATGTATGGACGGACATTCTCTCACTGAAGCACACTACACAGTTCTATAGAATTCCGCCTTGGTGGCTCTGTATATGGATGAACACAAGAATTTGCTACGCTCCAAACACCCGGAGCGGTCTGATGACTGGATTACACGTGAACAAACCAGGAGTTTCGCCAGCTGGTTGCAAGCACGTACCATGCATGACACCTCTATTGAAGATGACCTGTACTTGCTGTCCCAGTTACCATCTTCGAATATAATGACTTTCAAAGGGTACCAGATAAATGGTAATACATTTTACACGATCACCCAAGATAAGAAGAGCACCAACCAAAACAGTGGTGTCCGCTTTGATGCAGAAACCAAGACGGGAAAGGAAACATATTATGGTTATATATAGGACATATGGGAACTTGACTATCGACGTGGTTTGAAGGTCCCTTTGTTTCGGTGCAAATGGGCCAATATGACACGAGGCGGGGTAACGGAAGACCCGCAGTACGGAATGACAACAGTGGATCTCAACAATCTTGCGTATGCAGACGAACCATTCGTCCTAGCCAATGATGTGGCACAGGTTTTCTATGTGAAGGACATGTCTACCAAGCCAAGAAAAAGAAAAGATAAGGAAGCGAATGCATCGTACGATGAGCCAAAGCGGCACATAGTTCTTTCTGGGAAGAGAAACATCGTGGGAGTGGATGACAAGACAGACAAGTCAGAAGATTATGAAAAGTTTGATGAAATTGCTCCATTCACAGTGAATATTGACCCGAGCATCCCGTTAAATGATGAAGATTTTCCATGGCTACGACGCAAAGGGACACACGCGAAGAAAAAGTTTCACACCCAAAGATCTGGGATGTGATCGGCTTAACTATATATCATCACTTTCTTCTGTGTTTCACACCCAGGAGGGATCTCTGTAATAGTTAGGGTAGCTAGTTATGTGTTTTGGCATTTGAAACGCGCAGAAACTTTCAACCTTTTATGTGCAAGCAAATTCTTTCATGCATTTATTGATTTTTTCAGCTAAATGACCCTGAAATTGATAAGCATTTCAAATGAACTCAGAAAAGGTTGAAAGTTGGCATGGTATCATAATTTCACCCACATAGCATGTGCAAAAAAGTAGAGAGGGCTACCGCAAAAACTGGATGCACTTCGTGTACAAAATGGACAATCTGTTTCGAAGTATCAGAGTTTCGGACGAAAACTCATCTGTTACAAAGGCATTTCATTTTTTAAATAACCTAAGCATTACCAAATTGAATATAATGATAAAACACACTAATATTAAACATAAGAAAAAAGAATCACTGAAAAATCTATTTTCAAAGTTAAGTTATTCACAAAAATAAATAAAGCAAAAAAATAAGAATAAAAAGCCCACCTACTGGGCCACAGCGGCCTGCATACGACTAGAAACCCAAATTCAAGTTGGGCCAGGATGCAAGCCCGCTAGCCCAGTAGGCCCAATAGGGCATCGCAGAACATGTAGGCCCAGAAGGCCTGCTTAAGAGAGGAGCTCGAGACAACAGCGACGGCGGGGCTTATAAGCAGGTGCGAGTGCCCCTCGGCTAGCGAGGTGGGACTAAACTTTTGTGCCCCTCGCCTGGCAGCGGACCCCCCTTTAGTACCGGTTCGTGGCACCAACCTGTACTAAAGGGGGGGCCTTTAGTACCGGTTGGAGCCACCAACCGGTACTAAAGGGGGTCGCTTCCCGCCGCTTGGGCTAGCCAAAACAGACCTTTAGTACCGGTTGGTGGCTCCAACCGGTACTAAAGTTCCATCCTATATATACAACACTTGCAAAAATTTCAGTTTCCCTCTGTTTCTTGCCTCTGTTTCCTCCCTCCGTCGTGCCTCGCCCCGATCGACGTCGACGCCGCCGCCACCGCCCCTCGTCGCCGACCCCGGCCGTGCGCGCCCCCGCCCCTCGTCGCCGCCCCCGCCGTCCCCGCCCCGTCGTCCCCGCCGTCCCCGTCGCCGCGCCCCGGCCGCCCCGTCGTACGTCGCCGCCCCGCCCCGTCGTCGCCGCCCCGCCCCGTCGCCCCGTCGTCGCCGCCCCGTCCCTTCGCCCCGTCGTCGCCGCCACGTCCCGTCGCCGCCCCGTCGTCGCCTCGCCGGTGAGCTCGCCCCGGCCGCCATGTCCAGTAGTTCCACACACACACACACACTACACACACACACACACACACACACACACACACACACACACACACACTACACACACACACACACACACATTTTAGCAATTTTTCGGTTTTGTAGTTATATAAATATTAGAATTGTTATAGAAATGTTAGTTATATAATCAGGAAATTTTAGAATTAGTTTTAGTTATAGAAATAGTTATAAAAAAGTTAGAATTGTTAGAAATTTTTCTGTTTTTTAGTTATAGAAATATTAGAAATGTTAGTTATATATAGCATTGTTAGAAATGTTATATAAATGTTAGAAATTTTAGTTATCAAAATCCAATCATTAAAAAAATGTTACTTTTTGCGGGCATGCATATAGCTACTATTTGTTGTCGACGATGCCCGGCCCGCATCCTCGCTGTCGACACGTCCGCGACGACGTCCAGCTGACCCATGTCCGGGACTGGGTTCCGCCGGGCTGGCACTGGGAGGTGCTGCCTGGAGGGGCGCGCCGCTTGATGAGGAACTCGGCCCCAGGTCCCGTCGTCGACCCTGAGCTCGTTTGGTGGCGTTCGCGTGGGCCAGTTACGGTGCGGAGGGAGCCGGCCCCGCCAAAGGTGGTACGTCGTCGTGTCAGGGAGGAGGACGAGCACGTCCATCGCTACATGCTTGCGTTAGAGGGCGGCAGGTTCTCCAATACCTGGCAGTTTCTTCAGGGATCTCACTTCAGCTATGATCCTGTGAGGGTTCCTTCTCTTTGGGTGTCCACCGCCCACGCCGCAGGAACCGCGAGTGTCCTAGATTCTTCTGTAGTATTCGATCTTTATTAGCTACCTAGCCAGTGATGTATTCGAGATTATATATTCGAGACGATGTATTCGAGATTATATATTATTCGAGATGATGTATTCGAGATTATATCTGTTATTCGAGACGATGTATTCGAGATTATATCTATTATTCGAGATTATACTAAATTGTTTTATATTTCTTTTGGCATAGTTAAATAAAAGCTATGGCGGATAATACCGACAGAGAGAGAGAACAGACCATGTTCGATATGATACACGGGCCAGATGATGATCGGAATGAAGAAGATTTTGACGGCTCCGAATTTCTAAGCAACACCGGAGAGGGTGATATGATATTCGATCGCGATGACCGAATTGATGAAGTCATGAACTACGATTATGACGATGATGAAGATGATGTTGATTCTGAAACAACAAACACCGGCGAGGTATATATATTTATATAAGCAGGAATCTGGTGATCATCACATGTTTTAATAAATGAGTTGAAGATATATTAACGAATCGATCTTTCTTCTTTCAGCCATCCGGATCGAGCAAATCTTCGGGCAAAAGGACGAAACGAGGCCCGAACAAAAATTTGAAGGAGGGCGTAAAGTACAATATCGAGGCATTCAGACCTAATGGCGAACCATTAGCGCCTAAGAAGATTGCGGACAATTTCGTTCGTCAGTGCGGAGTTCTTGTGAAGGACCTACTCCCGATCTCCCTTCAAGAATGGAGAAAGCCAGCAAAGCCACGTCCAGATGTTACTTTAGTCGACGAGAATCAAAAAAACCTGCTTTGGGATACTCTCATGGAACATTTCACCCTACCAGATCATTTCACAAAAGCAGATGTGCAGAAAGTCAAGGACACTGCTTTGAGGAAGATGGCGGTTGCATTCGAGAACTACAAGAGAACGACGTGGAAGAAGTACGTCAAGGATGGAAGGAAGACTCCAGTATTCGAGGGGATACTAGATAATCAAAGTGCTCATTGGGACGATTTCGTGAAATTCAAGGATTCAGAATTAGCTAAGGAACGGTCGAGAATAAACAAGAAGAATGCCGAAAAAAAAGGATAAGTTCCATAAGCTGGGGCCAGGTGGCTACGCGGTGGCAATGCCTAAGTGGGATAAGTCTGAGAAAGAGATGGAGGATGCAGGTGTCACTCCGGTTACTAAGAGCTGCCCCCCCAGGTGCAGGACTTGGTTCTATGCGCATGGGGGGGAGTTGGACCCGAAGACAGGCAATGTTTCGACGAAGGCGTGTCTGAACGGAGCCGACGATGCGATACTTGTTGCAATAGAAGAGGCTCGATCGGGGGTGTTCCAGCCCAACAGAGAGAACGACGAGCTTACGCGTGCCCTGGGAAATCCTGAACACCCGGGAAGAACACGAGGCAAGGGCGCTATTCCGTGGTAGGAGGGGTTTTTGGACTGGAACGCCGACTACAGAACCCGTGCGAGAAAGAAGATTGCGGAGGAGAAGAAGAGGAAGATGGAGGAGGAGCAGAGGAAGCGGGACTATGAACGCCTTCAAGGCCTTGAAGCAAGTCAAGCGGAATTGGCAGTTAAATTCCAGCGGCAGCAGGAGCAGATCGACTCACTTAGCCAGCAAAGGGGGTCTCAGCAGCTGCAGCAGCTAGCGGATGATCCAGCATTGGATAGCACCACCCCATCCATGCAGAGAAGCAGCATGGGTTCCGCCCCGGGCGACGCATTGCTGGATAGATACCCCGTGGATGACATCACGGAGAACAGTAACTGCGAACTACACTTCAAGATGAAGAACATATCCATGAAGGCCCGTTGCTTTTCCAAATTCCCCCGAGGCAACCTTCCATTGCAACCCGATTCCAGCGGGCTATGCTCGTGTCTTGGTTGATGAGGTGGTGGACCCATATTCGGAGCTTCAGCTTGACATTCCTGGAGGTGACGACGAGCACACATTGGGAGAGGCCATACATCATGTCATCCTATGGAGAAAGGATTGCATCATCTTTCGAAGGCCACCGACACCGCGTCACCCGACTCCTCGTCGAAGTCCGCCACCGATTCAGTAGACTCCCGCTCCTTCAAGTCCACCAACGCGTGAGGCCACTCCTCCTCCTCCAAGTCCGGCAAAGTGTCAGGCCACTCCTCCTCCAAGTCCGACACAACATCAGACGTCCACTCCTCCTCCAAGTCCGGCAAAGTGTCATGCCACTCCTCCTCCAAGTCCGGCACAGCTTCAGGCCACTCCTCCTCGTCCAACTCAGCCCCGTCAGCCGTCTCCGCCGCCTCAACAATCGCAGAAGAGACACCCCGCACATATGGTGCGTAGCGGTACCAGTCGAGTGAAGGAAATATGCCCTAGAGGCAATAATAAAGTTATTATTTATTTCCTTACGTATCATGATAAATGTTTATTATTCATGCTAGAATTGTATTAACCGGAAACATAATACATGTGTGGATATATAGACAAATAGAGTGTCACTAGTATGCCTCTACTTGACTAGCTTATTAATCAAAGGATGGTTAAGTTTCCTAACCATAGACAAAGGAGTTGTCATTTGATTAACAAGGTCACATCATTAGTTGAATGATCTGATTGACATGACCCATTCCATTAGCTTAGCACCCGATCGTTTAGTATGCTGCTATTGCTTTTATCCATGACTTATACATGTTCCTATGACTATGAGATTATGCAACTCCCGTTTACCGTAGGAACACTTTGTGTGCTACCAAACGTCACAACGTAACTGGGTGATTATAAAGGTGCTCTACAGGTGTCTCCGAAAGTATTTGTTGGGTTGGCGTATTTCGAGATTAGGATTTGTCACTCCGAATGTCGGAGAGGTATCTCAGAGCCTTCTCGGTAATGCACATCACATAAGCCTTGCAAGCATTGCAACCAATGAGTTGGTTGCGGGATGATGTATTACGGAACGAGTAAAGACTCTTGCCGGTAACGAGATTGAACTAGGTATTGGATACCGACGATCGAATCTCGGGCAAGTAACATACCGATGACAAAGGGAACAACGTATGTTGTTATGCAGTCGGACCGACAAAGATCTTCGTAGAATATGTAGGACCATTATGGGCATCCAGGTCCCGCTATTGGTTATTGACCGGAGAGGTGTCTCGGTCATGTCTACATTGTTCTTGAACCGTAGGGTCCGCACGCTTAAGGTTACGATGACAGTTATTATGAGTTTATGCATTTTGATGTACCAAAGGACTTAGGAGTCCCGGATGTGATCACGGACATGACGAGGAGTCTCGAAATGGTCGAGACGTAAAGATTGATATATTGGACGGCTATGTTCGGACATCGGAATGGTTCCGAGTGGTTTCGGATAATACCGGAGTGCCGGAGGGGTTACCGGAACCCCCCGGGGGAAGTATGGGCCTTATTGGGCCGCGAGGGGAGAGAGAGGGCCGCGCCAGGAGGTGGCGCGCGCCCCCCCCCCCATGGGCAGTCCGAATTGGACAAGGAGGGGGGCGCGGCCCCCCTTTCCCTCTCCCTCTCCCTCTCTTTCCTTCCCCCTTCCTCCCTCCTAGTTGGACTAGGAAAGGGGAGTCCTACTCCTACTAGGAGGAGGACTCCCCCCTCCTTTGGCGCGCCTCTAGGCCGGCCGGCCCTCCCCCCCTTGCTCCTTATATACGGGGGCAGGGGGGCACCCTAGGACACACAAGTTGATCCTTGAGATCGTTCCTTAGCCGTGTGCGGTGCCCCCCTCCACCATATTCCACCTCGGTCATATTGTCGCAGTGTTTAGGCGAAGCCCTGCGTCGGTAGTTCATCAATATTGTCACCACGCCGTCGTGCTGACAGAACTCATCCCCGGAGGTTTTGCTGGATCGAGACCCGGGGACATCATCGAGTTGTACGTGTGTCAAGAACTCGGAGGCGCCGGAGTAACGGCGCTTGGATCGGTCGGATCGCGAGGAGGACGTACGACTACTTCCTCTATGTTGTGTCAACGCTTCCGCTTCGGTCTACGAAGGTACGTAGACAACACTCTCCTCTCGTTGCTATGCATCACCATGATCTTGCGTGTGCGTAGGAATTTTTTTGAAATTACTACGTTCCCCAACAGTGGCATCCGAGCCTAGGTTTTTATGGTTTGCTATTTTGCACGAGTAGAACACAAGTGAGTTGTGGACGATACAAGCCATACTGCCTACCAGCATGTCATACTTTGGTTCGGCGGTATTGTTGGATGAAGCAGCCCGGACCGACATTACGCGTACGCTTACGCGAGACTGGTTCTACCGCCGTGCTTTGCACACAGGTGGCTGGCGGGTGTCAGTTTCTCCAACTTTAGTTGAACCGAGTATGGCTACGCCCGGTCCTTGAGAAGGTTAAAACGGAGTCTATTTGACAAACTATCGTTGTGGTTTTGATGCGTAGGTGAGATTGGTTCTTGCTTAAGCCCGTAGCAGCCACGTAAAATTTGCAACAAACAAAGTAGAGGACGTCTAACTTGTTTTTGCAGGGCATATTGTGATGTGATATGGTCAAGACATGATGCTATATTTTATTGTATGAGATGATCATGTTTTGTAACCGAGTTATCGGCAACCGGCAGGAGCCGTATGGTTGTCACTTTATTGTATGCAATGCAATCGCCCTGTAATGCTTTACTTTATCACTAAGCGGTAGCGATAGTCGTAGAAGCATAAGATTGGCGAGACGACAACGATGCTACGATGGAGATCAAGGTGTCGCGCCGGTGACGATGGTGATCATGATGGTGCTGCAGAGATGGAGATCACGAAGCACAAGATGATGATGACCATATCATATCACTTATATTGATTTGCATGTGATGTTTATCTTTTATGCATCTTATCTTGCTTTGATTGACGGTAGCATTATAAGATGATCTCTCACTAAATTATCAAGAAGTGTTCTCCCCGAGTATGCACCGTTGCCAAAGTTCGTCGTGCCCAGACACCACGTGATGATCGGGTGTGATAAGCTCTACGTCCATCTACAACGGGTGCAAGCCAGTTTTGCACACGCGGAATACTCGGGTTATACTTGACAAGCCTAGCATATGCAGATATGGCCTCGGAACACGGAGACCGAAAGGTCGACCGTGAATCATATAGTAGATATGATCAACATAATGATGTTCACCATTGAGAAATAATCCATTTCACGTGATGATCGGTTATGGATTAGTTTTGATTTGGATCACGTGATCACTTAGATGATTAGAGGGATGTCTATCTAAGTGGGAGTTCTTAAGTAATATGATTAATTGAACTTAAATTTATCATGAATTTAGTCCCTGATAGTATCTTGCTTGTTTATAATGATTGTAGATAGATGGCTCGTGTTGTTGTTCCGTTGAATTTTAATGCGTTCCTTGAGAAAGCAAAGTTGAAAGATGATGGTAGCAATTACACGGACTGGGTCCGTAACTTGAGGATTATCCTCATTGCTGCACAGAAGAGTTACGTCCTGGATGCACCGCTAGGTGCCAGGCCTGCTGCTGGAGCAACGCCAGATGTTATGAACGTCTGGCAGAGCAAAGCTGATGACTACTCGATAGTTCAGTGTGCCATGCTTTACGGCTTAGAACCGGGACTACAAGGACGGTTTGAGAACCATGGAGCATATGAGATGTTCCAGGAGTTGAAGTTGATATTCAAACAGAATGCCCGAATTGAGAGATATGAGGTCTCCAATAAGTTCTATAGCTGCAAGATGGAAGAGAATGGTTATGTCAGTGAGCATATACTCAAGATGTCTGGGTATTATAATCACTTGAATCAGCTGGGAGTCAATCTTCCGGATGATTGCGTCATTGACAGAATTCTCCAATCACTGCCACCAAGCTACAAAGGCTTCGTAATGAACTATAATATGCAAGGGATAGATAAGTCTATCACCGAGCTCTTCGTAATGCTAAAGGCTGCGGAGGTAGAAATCAAGAAGGAGCATCAAGTGTTGATGGTCAATAAGACCACTAGTTTCAAGAAAAAGGGCAAAGGGAAGAAGAAGGGGAACTTCAAAAAGAACAGCAAACAAGTTGTTGCTCAAGAGAAGAAACCCAAGTCTGGACCTAAGCCTGAAACTGAGTGCTTCTACTGCAAGCAGACTGGTCACTGGAAGCGGAACTGCCCCAAGTATTTGGCGGATAAGAAGGATGGCAAGGTGAACAAAGGTATATGTGATATACATGTTATTGATGTGTACCTTACTAGAGCTCACAGTAGCACCTGGGTATTTGATATTGGTTCTGTTGCTAATATTTGCAACACGAAACAGGGACTACGGATTAAGCGAACACTGGCAAAGGACGAGGTGACGATGCGCGTAGGAAACGGTTCCAAAGTCGATGTGATCGCAGTCGGCACGCTCCCTCTACATCTACCTTCGGGATTAGTATTAGACCTAAATAATTATTATTTGGTGCCAGCGTTGAGCATGAACATTATATCTGGATCTTGTTTGATGCGAGACGGTTATTCATTTAAATCAGAGAATAATGGTTGTTCTATTTATATGAGTAATATCTTTTATGGTCATGCACCCTTGAAGAGTGGTCTATTTTTAATGAATCTCGATAGTAGTGATACACATATTCATAATGTTGAAGCCAAAAGATGTAGAGTTGATAATGATAGTGCAACTTATTTGTGGCACTGCCATTTAGGTCATATTGGTACAAAGCGCATGAAGAAACTCCATACTGATGGACTTTTGGAGTCACTTGATTATGAATCACTTGGCACCTGCGAACCGTGCCTCATGGGCAAGATGACTAAAACACCGTTCTCCGGTACTATGGAGAGAGCAAAAGATTTATTGCAAATTATACATACAGATGTATGTGGTCCAATGAATGTTGAGGCTCGTGGCGGATATCGTTATTTTCTCACCTTCACAGATGATTTAAGCAGATATGGGTATATCTACTTAATGAAACACAAGTCTGAAACATTTGAAAAGTTCAAAGAATTTCAGAGTGAAGTTGAAAATCATCGTAACAAGAAAATAAAGTTTCTACGATCTGATCGTGGAGGAGAATATTTGAGTTACGAGTTTGGTCTACATTTGAAACAATGCGGAATAGTTTCGCAACTCACGCCACCCGGAACACCACAGCGCAATGGTGTGTCTGAACGTCGTAATCGCACTTTACTAGATATGGTGTGATCTACGATGTCTCTTACAGATTTACCGCTATCGTTTTGGGGTTATGCTCTAGAGACGGCCGCATTCACGTTGAATAGAACACCGTCAAAATCTGTTGAGACGACACCTTATGAACTGTGGTTTAGCAAGAAACCAAAGTTGTCGTTTCTTAAACTTTGGGGCTGCGATGCTTATGTGAAAAAGCTTCAACCTGATAAGCTCGAACCCAAATCGGAAAAATGTGTCTTCATAGGATACCCAAAGGAGACTGTTGGGTACACCTTCTATCACAGATCCGAAGGCAAGACATTTGTTGCTAAAAATGGATCCTTTCTAGAGAAGGAGTTTCTCTCGAAAGAAGTGAGTGGGAGGAAAGTAGAACTTGATGAGGTAACTGTACCTGCTCCCTTATTGGAAAGTAGTTCATCATAGGAACCGGTTTCTGTGACATCTACACCAATCAGAGAAGAAGTTAATGATGATGATCATGAAACTACAGATCAAGTTACTACAGAACCTCGTAGATCAACCAGAGTGAGATCCGCACCAGAGTGGTACGGCAATCCTGTTCTGGAAATCATGCTACTAGATCATGACGAACCTACGAACTATGAAGAAGCGATGGTGAGCCCAGATTCCGCAAAATGGCTGGAAGCCATGAAATCTGAGATGGGATCCATGTATGAAAACAAAGTGTGGACTTTGGTTGACTTGCCCGAGAGTCGGCAAGCAATAGAGAACAAGTGGATCTTTAAGAAGAAGACAGACGCTGACGGTAATGTTACTGTCTACAAAGCTCGACTTGTCGCAAAAGGGTTTCGACAAGTTCAAGGGATTGACTACGATGAGACCTTCTCACCCGTAGCGATGCTTAAGTCTGTCCGAATCATGTTAGCAATTGCCGCATTTTATGACTATGAAATTTGGCAAATGGATGTAAAGACTGCATTCCTGAATGGGTTTCTGGAAGAAGAATTGTATATGATGCAACCAGAAGGTTTTATCGATCCAAAGGGAGCTAACAAAGTGTGCAAGCTCCAGCGATCCATTTATGGACTGGTGCACGCATCTCGGAGTTGGAATAAACGCTTTGATAGTGTGATCAAAGCATTTGGGTTTATACAGACTTTCGGAGAAGCCTGTATTTACAAGAAAGTGAGTGGGAGCTCTGTAGCATTTCTGATATTATATGTAGATGACATATTACTGATTGGAAATGATATAGAATTTCTGAATAGCATAAAGGGATACTTGAATAAGAGTTTTTCAATGAAAGACCTCGGTGAAGCTGCTTACATATTGGGCATTAAGATCTATAGAGATAGATCAAGACGCTTAATTGGACTTTCACAAAGCACATACCTTGACAAGATTTTGAAGAAGTTCAAAATGGATCAAGAAAATAAAGGGTTCTTACCTGTATTGCAAGGTGTGAAGTTGAGTAAGACTCAAAGCCCGACCACTGCAGAAGATAGAGAGAAGATGAAAGATGTTCCCTATGCTTCAGCCATAGGCTCTATCATGTATGCAATGCTGTGTACCAGACCTGATGTGTGCCTTGCTATAGGTTTAGCAGGGAGGTACCAAAGTAATCCAGGAGTGGATCACTGGACAGCGGTCAAGAATATCCTGAAGTACCTGAAAAGGACTAAGGAAATGTTTCTCGTGTATGGAGGTGACAAAGAGCTCATCGTAAAGGGTTACGTTGATGCAAGCTTTGACACTGATCCGGACGATTCGAAATCGCAAACCGGATACGTATTTACATTAAACGGTGGAGCTGTCAGTTGGTGCAGTTCTAAACAAAGCGTCGTAGCGGGATCTACATGTGAAGCGGAGTACATAGCTGCTTCGGAAGCAGCAAATGAAGGAGTCTGGATGAAGGAGTTCATATCCGATCTAGGTGTCATACCTAGTGCATCGGGTCCAATGAAAATCTTTTGTGACAATACTGGAGCAATTGCCTTGGTGAAGGAATCCAGATTTCACAAGAGAACCAAGCGCATCAAGAGACGCTTCAATTCCATCCGGGACTTGGTCCAGGTGGGAGACATAGAGATTTGCAAGATACATACGGATCTGAATGTAGCAGACCCGTTGACTAAGCCTCTTCCACGGGCAAAACATGATCAGCACCCAGACTCCATGGGTGTTAGAATCATTACTGTGTAATCTAGATTATTGACTCTAGTGCAAGTGGGAGACTGAAGGAAATATGCCCTAGAGGCAATAATAAAGTTATTATTTATTTCCTTACATATCATGATAAATGTTTATTATTCATGCTAGAATTGTATTAACCGGAAACATAATATATGTGTGGATATATAGACAAACAGAGTGTCACTAGTATGCCTCTACTTGACTAGCTTATTAATCAAAGGATGGTTAAGTTTCCTAACCATAGACAAAGGAGTTGTCATTTGATTAACAAGGTCACATCATTAGTTGAATGATCTGATTGACATGACCCATTCCATTAGCTTAGCACCCGATCGTTTAGTATGCTGCTATTGCTTTTATCCATGACTTATACATGTTCCTATGACTATGAGATTATGCAACTCCCGTTTACCGTAGGAACACTTTGTGTGCTACCAAACGTCACAACGTAACTGGGTGATTATAAAGGTGCTCTACAGGTGTCTCCGAAAGTATTTGTTGGGTTGGCGTATTTCGAGATTAGGATTTGTCACTCCGAATGTCGGAGAGGTATCTCAGGGCCTTCTCGGTAATGCACATCACATAAGCCTTGCAAGCATTGCAACCAATGAGTTGGTTGCGGGATGATGTATTACGGAACGAGTAAAGAGACTTGCCGGTAACGAGATTGAACTAGGTATTGGATACCGACGATCGAATCTCGGGCAAGTAACATACCGATGACAAAGGGAACAACGTATGTTGTTATGCGGTCTGACCGATAAAGATCTTCGTAGAATATGTAGGAGCCAATATGGGCATCCAGGTCCCGCTATTGGTTATTGACCGGAGAGGTGTCTCGGTCATGTCTACATTGTTCTCGAACCGTAGGGTCCGCACGCTTAAGGTTACGATGACAGTTATTATGAGTTTATGCATTTTGATGTACCGAAGGAGTTCGGAGTCCCGGATGTGATCACGGACATGACGAGGAGTCTCGGAATGGTCGAGACGTAAATATTGATATATTGGACGGCTATGTTCGGACATCGGAATGGTTCCGAGTGGTTTCGGATAATACCGGAGTGCCGGAGGGGTTACCGGAACCCCCCGAGGGAAGTATGGGCCTTATTGGGCCGCGAGGGGAGAGAGAGGGCCGCGCCAGGAGGTGGCGCGCCCCCCCCATGGGCAGTCCGAATTGGACAAGGAGGGGGGCGGCCCCCCTTTCCCTCTCCCTCTCCCTCTCTTTCCTTCCCCCTTCCTCCCTCCTAGTTGGACTAGGAAAGGGGAGTCCTACTCCTACTAGGAGGAGGACTCCCCCCTCCTTTGGCGCGCCTTTAGGCCGGCCGGCCCTCCCCCCCTTGCTCCTTTATATACGGGGGCAGGGGGCACCCTAGGACACACAAGTTGATCCTTGAGATCGTTCCTTAGCCGTGTGCGGTGCCCCCCTCCACCATATTCCACCTCGGTCATATTGTCGCAGTGTTTAGGCGAAGCCCTGCGTCGGTAGTTCATCAAGATCGTCACCACGCCATCGTGCTGACGGAACTCATCCCCGGAGGTTTTGCTGGATCGAGACCCGGGGACGTCATCGAGCTGTACGTGTGTCAAGAACTCGGAGGCGCCGGAGTAACGGTGCTTGGATCGGTCGGATCGCGAGGAGGACGTATGACTACTTCCTCTATGTTGTGTCAACGCTTCCGCTTCGGTCTACGAGGGTACGTAGACAACACTCTCCCCTCTCGTTGCTATGCATCACCATGATCTTGCGTGTGCGTAGGAAATTTTTTGAAATTACTACGTTCCCCAACATCGAGGTCATTGTACAGGAAGTACAGGCGGAGGCAAGCGATATAAATATGGTCCAAACCTCGATACTCCTCTTCCTGAGAGGGCTTACGACAGGACCAAGGAGCAAACCAATGCCATAGTGCGGGCAGAAGTCGACGCCCATTTTGGACCGAAACCGCCACCGCCGCCAAGGGAGAAAGTGCCTGTGGAAGTTATTGACCACTTCATTCGTATGGCTGAACCACCGGCTCCTAAGCCTGTTGACTCAGACTATGAGCGCCACATCAGGAAGTTAAATCGACAACGTCTACAGAAGGAGGCGAGCTCGAGCTCGAGCAAACAACAAGGAGCTGTCAAAAAATGCGGGAGAACCATTGCCCAGCTGGGAGAACAGTGGGCGCAACCGATCCCCCCGCTTGTTGTGCCGCCAACAACACGTGACAGTACGCGCGGCCAATATTATTGTGGACAAACAGTTTACATTCTCCAGGTGGGCGATCTGGTAATAACCCAGGAGCATATAAAGCAGGCTGAAGAACTCAAGATCACTGTTGGACAACTCCTCGAGATCGAGGACATGTCTGTGCTTACAGAGGAGGAAATAAAACGCAAATATGTCCAGGGCCAACCTTTGGTCAAGCCAGAAGATGTCAAGAAGCTCCCAACGAGAATGTATGAATTGCATCAATGGTACATGGACATTACCAAGAGATCCAATCGACAGTCCCTCATGGTGAAAATCAACAAGGAACATTTCTACCATGACAAACCTGGGACCGTTGAGTATTCTGAACTGTTTCAGTTATACAATCAAGACGCACTCGACAAATCTATCGTCAGTTGCTATTGTCTGTAGGTGATTTCTTTCTGTAATTTAAGTCTGAAGCTAGTTGTATTGATCCTTTTGATCAATCATTACCTGTAATTATCCTCACTATATTCTTTTCTGTGGTACTATGCAGGATGAAGATGTATGAAATGAAAAAAGGTGGACGCTATGGCATTGGGTTCATTGACCCAAACACCGTTAATGAATTCACATGGAATATAAGCGACTATTATAAAAAGCAGGTAGAGGACAGCATGTTCGAGTTCTTGAAGGACCTCAAATACAATGAAGATATACTACTTCCGTACAACTTTAAGTGAGTCACACTTTCTTGTACTACAAATTCTCTGTTTTTGCCTACTAGCTAGCTAGCTACATGATTTTGCTTACATATATATGCCCGCTTAATTAAGACATGCAAACGTGTGTGCATGCAGATTTCACTGGATCTTGTGTATCATTAAATTTAACGAAGGAACAGTTGAAATACTGGACTCACTACTCTCAGAAAATAAAGACTATAACATCTTGTTTGGGATAGTCAATAGGTAATTTCAATCATTATTAACTATATATCTCGGCCTATTTAGTTCGTCATTTCATGATATAAACTATTTAATAACCCCTTTATTCATTTTCTTTGTCGGCGGGCAGGGCTTGGGCAAGGTTCATCAGCGTCACGAAAGGCGAATGAAAAGGACAGCTGAGATGGCTTCGACCCAGGGTAAGTAATTAAGTAGTGTGGTAACTAGCTGCCATCTTTTTAATATTATCATGCTTGATTAATTATTATCTGATCAAATTAAATTTCATTCTCGTAAAGGCCATAAAGCAGGCGCAGGGGATTGATCTGTGTGCATATTGCGTTTGCGAGAACATTCGCATGATGACGTCCGAAAGGAGCAGATCTCAAAGACAGGAATGGGTACGCTTGTCAGAACACTATTCACAATTTGCGCACCATTATCGATATCTAGTCACACAACTAATACACATATATATTGATCTCCTTCTTAACAGTTCAGAGAGGTGCGTGACAAGCTCCTAGATACGGAGCGCGTAGAAGCACTTCAAGAGGAGATAGCGGGATTTTTGCTCGACCAGGTCATAAATCCGAAGGGAGAATACTATTACCCGCTACCGCCCCCATCGACAAATTAAGTCATGAACCACTTCCAATTTGTCATCGTGCTCTGAAGGCACCAATTAGGCTAATGCGAACTGGCTCCGAAGGTAACATGCATATGTACGAGAAATTGTATATAGCTTACATGCATGTGTGTATGTGTGAATTAATATGGTGTGGTTTGTGTGAGACATTGATGATCTATATATATATATATATGATTGGTTCTACTAGCTACCATATATATGCATAACGTGTACAATGTGTAGTATCGTAAAATACCAGCAAACGAAAAAGAATTAAAATGAAAAACACAAAACTAAATGAAAAAGAAATCATAAAACCAAAAACCCCCCAAACATTTTAGTACCGGTTGGTGTTACCAACCGGTATTAAAGGGATCCCGGCCCCCGGAGCTGGCTCGCGCCACGTGGTGGCACTTTAGCGCCGGTTCGTGCTGGACCGGTACTAAAGGCGGGGGGGGGGGGGGTAAAGGCCCTTACAGACCGGTGCTAATGATCCGTTTTCTACTAGTGACATCACAATCCACAGTTGCGATCCCGTGCCTTAGATGCATGATCTGGATCAAAGCCATAAAGGAGAGGTCTCCATGAACATCGTGTAACCATCGCTCATCTCCCATTGCCTGCTCCACTGTTCTATGATTAGGTACGCGTGTGTCGACCATGTCAGCTCCATTTGGCGCAATGTATGTGACTGAGAAGCCATGGATCCAACGATCCCTCCAGAACAAGACTGTGTTGCCTTTTCCCACTATAATGGCAACTAAACTGTCAAAACTGCACGTGCCTCATTGTCCACCCGAAGAGCCAGACCCTGCCATGGCCTCTCCCGATCCGTACTCTGTAGCCATTCCCGTCGAACTCTCAAAGCCAAAGCTTGCAATTCCCATTCACGTTGATCATTTTTTTCAATATAAACATTGACCATTCTAAAATACATGTCCAATCATTCTTAAATCCACATCAAAATATTTTTCCAAGACAAGAAGGTTCTTTAATTACATTGAACATCTTTTTCAAATACATATTAAACATTTCTTAAAATTTTATTTGAAAATTTTAAAATAAATGGTGAATGTTTTTCAAATATATAAGTACACATAGTAATTTTTAAATGCGTGCGAACTAGACAATGAAAATATTTGATTTTTATTTCAAATAAAACTAATACCGATTCCAAATATGTGTTGATATTTTTAAAAAATACAGATAATTATTTTCAAATACACAAAAACGCATTAAGCTTTTTGAAATGCATATTGATATTTTTTTCAAATACACGTTGAACTTCTTTTAGTTAAAAACATACTTATTGAATGTTTTTCTATACATGATAAATATTTTAAGATACACGACAATCTTTTATTACTCGATGAACACTTCTTTAAAAAATTCTTTAAGCACACGTGAAGTTATATATAGATTATTGAAATATTTATTTTCTTAATATGCTATAATATTTTTGAAAATATTTCAAAAACAGTGTAGAAACCGCCTTTAGTCCTGGGCCTGGCTCTCTGATCGTGCTCATCATAGGCGTTGAATATCAGCGCAAACCCTATTCAGGTTCTTCAGTAGCGATTCGAACACGCGACCTCCTTATTTGGTATTAAGCTATAGTGGCCAACTAGACAACTCTACTGATGTGATCTCCTACAACCTTTTCCTTCAGTTCTTCTTTATTATTTTATTTTTCCTTTTTTATTAATTTTTAGTTTTCCTTTTTCTTGGTTTTTTTTGCGTTCTTTTTTTTAAATACATTAATTTTTTTATCCAAATAAATGAACTTAGCAAAATCTGGTGAACACTTTTCGAATTTGTGAAGTTTTTTTCAAATCCCTGAAAAAAATCAAAGTCGATGAACTTTTTTTAATCCGTGATTTTTTTTCAAAATCTGGTGAAATGGTTTCAAACTCGTAAACTTTTTCAAAATCGATGAACTTCTTTTCAATTTTGTGAACATTTTTTTGAATATCCATGAACCTTTTTTCAAAATCTATGGACTTTTTAAAAATTCATGAATTCTTTTTCAAATTTACGTTCTTTTTTCATGTAATTTATACTTCACTAAAATAAGGGTCAAATAGCATTGTTTTGGTATAGAACACATCAAAGTGATCGCAGTGCACTCGTTAATGCAGAAAGTCCGTCAACGTTGGCATGCGGTTTCGAATCCACATCTCACAGACACAATGATGGTGAAGATTATTTTTCTTCCCATTTGTTTTTTGAGTATGTTGCTGGCGCGAGCGATGCTGGGCCGACCCACTACCGCTCACCTTCCTGTGTCAACTAGCCTAATGCTGCCTTCAAGCGCTTACTTCCATCCTTCTATAAGCAGAGGCTAAGAAATTTTGTTAACTTGGGATATGCATTGATGGATGGTGGCTGAGGCAGATCAGTATAATAGATACGCTCCGCGATAGCTATCACCCCTGCCCTTCTAGTTGCTTCTTGTCGCCATAGGGATATCTGCCCAAGTACAGCTCTAAGACAGTTAATCCGAACGACCAAATGTCTGATGCGTACACGTCATATGTTCCCCCATTCATGCCATGTGGGTCGATCTTGTCCGGGCAAAGGGAGAAGACTGTTCGATATGAAGTATTGCAGGCCGTCGAGCTAAGCATGCAACCAACCCCGAAGTCGGCAATCTTTACTCTGTTAGCATCATCAACCAAAGTATTCCCTGGTTTAATATCTCGATGAACAATTTTTCGGCTATGTACATAGGCAATGGCTGATAGCATTTGTTTAGCCACACAGGCAGGCAATGCCTCGTCAGTGATGTGTCGGGCTTCAAGAGATCCCGAGTCCATAAATTAAAGAAGAATCCTAATCTTCCCTTCAAATTGATATCTACCATAATACCCCATGAGGTTTGGGTGCTTCACGGTCTACAATATGGATATCTCTCTTTATGGGATTTCTCCCTGGTCTGAAGCTGAGCAATCCCATAGCCGCCTAGTCCGGAATTGAAGTTGTGGAAGCCAAAGTTGGTCGGAACTACCATGTCTGGAGGGGGTTGGCAGGGATGCACTTCCCGTCGGTGGGTGGCATCGCCCACAAACCCATGAACACTGGATCTGACAAAAGGTGGAGCCTAGAGGTATACAGGGTAGGGCTGGAGACGAAGCAAACCCGCGCGAGCAGACCTGGGGCGACGTCGTCCAGCAGCGCCGGCGAGCTAGGACTGGAGGGACGCAGATTCGAGCTGTCGTGGCCTTAGCCGTCATGACGTCGGCAAGCCGAGTGAGCTGGAGGGGATGCAGCCACACGGTCGCCGAGGTCAGAGCTGCCCGGCAGAGGACGCCGGCAGCAAAGGACACCGAAGAGACGCGGGCCCCAGGCAACCGGGACCGGAGCAGCACCAGCAATGATCCGCCGCGAGGAGCCCTGTGCCAGCCACACCACAGAAGCATCGATGCCTCCACACGAGAGTTGTCACCGTGACTCGGGGAAAGGGAGGGCCACCGGAGACGAAGGGGGGCGCCTGCACGGAAGGCAGGCCGCGGACGCCTCCGCCTCCAGCCGCAGGCCTCACGCCCGGCAACAACACCAGTAGGGATGGGTCACGCCATCGTGGAGAGGGAGGCTGCAAAGGGGGCGCCCATGGCAAGGCCAGGAGCGCCGGATCTGCCGGCGGCCGGCAAGTTTGGGCAGCGCTTGGTGGAGGGCACCCGAGAGACGCCAGACAGGATCTCGGGGAGGCCGGGCGCGGGCAAAGAGGAGGAGGCGCGCGAAGGGGGTGTCCGTGGCGGCCATGGGTGGGCGGAGGGGGAGGGGCGAGGCTGGCCGGAGCCGTGCGGGCCAGGCCGGCGAGCGACCGGAGCCGGCGTCGCCGGGCCAGCAGGCAGCCGCCAGGAGGGGGATATGTGGGTGGTGGGTTGCAGGTGGGGGACTGGGGGCGTGAGGATCAGATCCGCCCCGCCACCACCTTCCTGGGGTCCGGCGCGGCTTCGCCGGCCGGCCCTCCGGCGGCGACGGCGTGAGGTGAGGGCAGGGGAGGGGCCTCGCTCGTTGCGGCTAGGTTTCCCCCGTGCCACCCGAGCTGGGCCACGCGGGGGCGGGGCACCTTTGGGACATTACTTGCAACAACGAAATTTGATGAACATTGTCTACATCTAATGGGTGGCCCTGAAATGGCTGCATTATTATCTGGTTATCGGGTTCTCTTTAAGAAATATCCGTTCCATAATGTAGATTGCTCAAAGTTCTCAATTAGAAAATTAGGGCAAAGGGTGCTATCGTACTAGTCTAGAGGGCATGCACAAGAGGGAGAAGACGTGGTGATATGATCAAATTACCTTCAATAACAGCAATTATTGGCTGCTGCCTATGACCAAGTTTGTGGCAACAAAAAAAGATAACCTCCCAAGATGAGTTACACGCAAAAAAGACACACATAGCACAAAAAATAGAAATAGAGAAACAAAATGCATTCATCATGTTGGTCCAATCTGAAATTACATTTTTAATCGACATGACTTTAACTCCTATTATACTAGGTCCATGAGCATAGATGTGAAATAATTTATGGAAAAAATAGATCAAGACAATGAAAAAAAGTGCCCAAACACATGTGCATAATACTATTTTGCCACACATTTACTAACTATTTCTACACATTTCTATATTAAATGCGAACAAGAGCAAAACCATATTTCTCTTTCCCATATTTGTATAAGAGAAGTAAAAAAATCAAAATACAAACACCAGGAAGAAACATTGCACGGTTATTGTGGCGTGGTGCGTTTTAGAAAATTCTTTTCAAGTTGTCTAGATGTAGA
Organism: Aegilops umbellulata; assembly: GCA_032464435.1. Classification (NCBI taxonomy): domain Eukaryota; kingdom Viridiplantae; phylum Streptophyta; class Magnoliopsida; order Poales; family Poaceae; genus Aegilops; species Aegilops umbellulata. The sequence continues at coordinate 639,311,263 of CP136060.1, read as the reverse complement.
GAGATGCCCGCAAACAATTAATCAGGGCCGACCCTCTCTTCGCAGAGGCTCGGAGTGAGTTTCAAACAATGGCCCTCACTCCTCAGAACCCTCCGCCGGTGATTTACTAACTAGGACATTTTGTCAAACACCTGGCGCTCTTCAACTTCATTGTCACTAGTCTCCGCGGTAACTTGGAATAACGTCTCTGATGCCCTGAACCTTTATTGAACTTATTTTTTGAAATTGCTTACTCCATGTCTGTTGCATGGATTCCTTGTCTTTCTGTAAGAAACGGGGATCCCTCAGTAATGGTTTAACCCACGTACAAGATTCCACAATAGTGGGTTTTCCTGTTTTCGGAAGGTTCTACTTGGTTTTTGTTTGTATTTTTTTTTTCTGATTACTTTGGCGAGTTTACGGTTTTCTTTTTTACCCTTGCCTTTATTTATTTTCTTCTATTTTGTTTATATTTTCTATTTTTACCCATGACCATTTTCTAAAATTTGCGAACACTTTTTAGACTTGTGAATAATTTGATAATTTCATGAACATAATTCCAATTCCTGAACATTTTTGTAATTCATAAACATATTTCAATTAAGAAACAGATTCATAATTCAGGACATTTTTAATATTTGCAAAACAAGAAATAATGTACTTTTTTAAAATTAGCAAATATTTTATACAGTTTCTTAGCATTTTGTAACCCGTGAACATCTTTAGAATCCATGGATATTGTTTGAATTCATGAAATTTTAAAAACCACTCCCTCCATTTCAAAATAACTACCGTGGTTTTACTTTATTTAAACTATGACACTTATTTTGGAATGGAGGGGGTAACAAGAAACCACAACTGTTTTTTTTATTGCTGTCAGTTGCTGGATTTTCTAGGACTGAATGACACAAAAAAGTAAGCGGAGTGAGGCAGGCGACACTATTTTGCCTCGCAAATAGCACCTTATAGTGATTATTTGATTTATCTGATGGTAAAAGCGTCAAATAGTAACTCCCAATCTTATTTCAGCAAAACCGCGTACAGAAAAATAAAATAAAAATAAAATCCTGAGGGGGTGCATAGAACGCGACGGCTGAGAGCTCGCCTAGTGCACCAAAAATGACCAGGGGCTCCCGAAATGATACCCCTCGGTTAGTTGTTCTCTTCAGTCTTTGACATTTAGTGCACTATAGACACTCTGCCAGTTGATAATGGGCTTGCACATTAGCTCACCTGGTTCGTGTCCGGGCTCTAGGACATTGTGCTTGTGGAAAGTTAAGAGCAACTTCAATGGGACGACCCATTTTGTCTTCCTGCGTCTGTTAAGGTCGGCGCGGACAAAAGTGGAGGCCCAACGTGCCGACCCAAACTCAAATCACGTTCACCTGACGTCCGCATCGACCCACTTCCGGCCAAAAATTGCGCCTGAAATGCGTCGGCGCGGACTTGCCGTGCGTCTCCTTGATGTCCAACGCGGCCCCACTTGTAGGACACCCAACTATCGCCCGTCGTCTAATTTATGACGACCACCGACAGCGGGCCCACTAGTCAGTCAGTGGAAGCGTCCTGTTTTAACCAGGCGTGCGGCGGGGGCCAGCCTCATCCACTTCCGTCCACGTCTGGCCCCGTCACGCTTCTGCACTACTAGCACCTGGATCCTGGTGCCGATGGTTCCGCGGACCAGCGGGCGCACAACGAGGAGGTGCGCAAGCCCCGGGCGCAGCTCACGCCGGCTGCCCGAGTACGCCGCCGACACTCCCAACTAGGAGGCCTGGTTTGCCCTCGAACACGAGGAGCAACGGCGGGTATGCGTCGGCGCCAACCCGCCGTCGTTTCCACCGTTGCCCCCGCGGGTCGAGTCGAGGAAATGGAGGCGGAGGCGGAGTACCAAGCCGCCCTCGAGGAGGCCCTGCAGCACGCGCTGGAGGCTAGCCGACTCGAGGACGCGCATTGGGATGGGCTGGAGCAAGCCCTTGCCTTGTCGGCGGCGGGGAACTCCGTCCACACCCCGCTTTTCATCCCGCCTCCGCCCGTCCTCGAGCCCAAGCCGGATCCGGAGCTGACGCGGAAGCGTTCCCCGCCTCCACCCACTTGGGCGGAGGAGGCCTACACGTGGACCGGCCAGTACCGTGAGGGGGTGAGCGCGCCTCCGGTCCACTATGCCGCGACGCCGGAACAGGAGGTGGCCCACCTTGAGCGCTGGAAGGCGCACCGGCTCGCCCAGGAGGAGGCCAATGGCGAGCGGCAGATGCGCTACGAGCAGCTGCTGTGACGCGACGCAGAGGCGCTGCGGCTTAAGGAGGAGGAGGAGCGCGCCCGGCAAGCCGCAATGCCGCCGCCCCAGCAGACGTCGGAGGAGGCTGCCCTGGAGCGTACCAAGCGGCGTTTGGGTGGGCTGGCCCTGCTCGCGTCTTCATCGACCTCACCGGCGGCGATGGCGATGGCGACGTCAAGGGCAAGGGCTAGGCTGACGACGTCTAGGGCAGCGTGCGGGCACAGACTTTTTTATGTTTTAATTAATTTTTATTTAGGTTTAAGTGGACTTTAGCCCGCGGTTAATGGTTAATTATGTTTTTTTCTGCGAGCTGTTTTTTTCATACGCCGACAGGTTTGGGTCCGCCTCCTGTTGGACGGTCAAACCGACTCATTTGAGAATGCGGACACGCACGTCCGTCTGGCTGATCTAAACAGACGAAAAGCGAATAAAAAACGCGCGTTCGTTTGGGTCGCTTCGTTGGAGTTGCTCTAAAACACGTCGAATTAGTAATCAGGCTCAAAAACATTCAGAATAACAATCGAGGATTCCCTTAAAAAAGGAATAATAATCTACTAGGAAGGACGGCCAATCCATTTGGGTCAAAACACGCCACTACATGCCGCACCTCCTCGTCGTCTGACGCGAGGTGCGTATTTTCTCGTTTGCCAGTTCAGTGGTTGTGGGCTTGTGGCGATGGGGATGCGCGCGCACCTCCTCGTCGTCCTTTGCATCCTCGTCGCCGGCACAAGCACCGCTCAGCTTTTGCCGCCACCACCAACGCTGCCGCCGCACGGCCCGGCACGGCAGATGAAGGCATCGCCGTTCGGGCGCGCCATGACGATGGTCATCACGGTGGTCGCCGTGGCCATCGGCGTTCTCTTCATCCTGCTCTTCTTTTGCGCGTACGTCACCCAGTGCCGCCTCGTCGAGGACCACGACGCGCCGCAGGGGGGCAGCGCCGCGCCGGGCGGCGTGTCGCGGCGGGGGAAGCGCGGGCTGGACCCGGCGGTGGTGGCGACGTTCCCGATCGTGCCGTACAGGGAGATCAAGGAGCACAAGATTGGCAGCGGCGCGCTGGAGTGCGCCGTGTGCCTGACGGAGTTCGAGGACGCCGACGACCTCCGGCTGCTGCCGCACTGCTCGCACGCGTTCCACCCGGATTGCATCGACCCGTGGCTCGAGACGCGGACCACGTGCCCGCTGTGCCGCGCCAACCTCGAGAAGCCACCGCCGCCGGCTGCCGCGCCGGCGCCCTCGTCGCCGCCGCATGCCATCGTGGCGATGCCGGTGCAGCAGAATGAGGCGAGGGAATATAGCGACGAGGACGACCGGAAGGAGGAGGCCGCAGAGCTGGAGAAGCTGCGCAGGGAGCGCCGGGCGGCGAGGCTGCTGAGGTCGCACTCGACGGGGCACTCGGCGGGGCAGTGCGACTGCGAGGACCACGAGAGGTTCACCCTGCGGCTGCCGCAGCACGTCAGGGAGGAGGTGCTCATCAGGTGCTGCGCGAGGCCCTCTGTGGAGAACTCCAGCGGAGGAGGGTGCGCTGTGGGAGAAAGAGGTGGCAGCTTCCGCGACGCCGGTGGCGTCGACGACTGCAGCCGCGGCGAGCGGCGGTGGCAGTTGCTCCTGGGCAGGACGATGCCGTGGGCCGGAGGCGGGTCGACGCGGAAGGTACGGGACAGCTCCATGAGGGATGACTTCGTGGCCGCCACGACGGCAGCGTCGCCATGAGCCCATGACCCAGACGACGTCGACACCTGAACATTTCGTGCTGACTCTGATGGTGTAGATTCTTTCTGTAATTCGTTTTGGTGTGGTGTGGGAGGCAATTCGATCAGTTGCGTGTCCATCCGTTGCTCTCGGTCAACCTTTGATTGAAAGATTCATGTAAATACGAGTGTAACACAACGCATATGGAAAAGTTTCTCGTGCTGAAAAATTCTGCGGAGAAGACCGTCGTGCATGTGGCATGAATATGGCCGTTCCTGACCGTGAGTAGGTATCATTTTGGCATTCGGCGTTTGGCTAGCGGATATCCGGTGGTAGGAGTACTTGTTTTCTCAACCTGATCGTGATTTGTCTTTTTTCTTTTCTCGAGCTTTGAATGGAAATTGAGTTTGAAATTTCAAAATAAAAGACTTATAGCATGATGTTTGAGTGGGTGGAAACTATCCTCCATAATGGAGTGTAGGATATCTCCTTAGAAAAAAATCAAGAATTTTTTATTCAAAAGTAATTTTTTAAGGATGGGGGGGGGGGGGGGGAGTGTTCAAGCTCCTAAAGCATGTTGAGGATAAACAGTTTCCGTATAGTCCACGGGCATGCTGAGAAAATAGTTGTGTCTCAATCACCTTATCAACCCTTGGTCCCATCATGGGTGCTGCGATTTGTGCAGTGCTCAAAATGTTTATGAAGTGTTTCTAAAAATAATTATGAAGTGCTAAAAAAATGCTTGCGCAACTTTGAACAAATTTTATGGCACTCCAAAAAATTAACATAAAAAAATGTTCACGTGTTTCGAAAAAAATTGTGACATTAACAAAAAAAGAATTATGTAATGTTAGAGAAAAATTCACGCAACTTTTGAAAAATTAGCATCCAAAAAATTCAATGTTTCAAAAAAACTGTTCATGACATTAAAAAATATATTATACAATGTAAAAATATCGCATAATTCCGAAAAATATTTCATACCATTTATAAAAATATATTTGACATGTCAAAAATGTTGTGCGTTTCAAAATATGTTTTGCATTCTTTACATATACAATAAAAATATATTGACCTATTTGAAAGTGACGTTTTGTATCATTAAAAAATGTTTCATGACTGCAAGGTTTTTGTACGTAACTTACCAAGCTGACCGTTTGGTATTAGAAAATGTTCAACATTTATTTTTAAAATTTTTAACACATATTCGGAAATATATTCAACATATGTATTTGAAAAAAGATTCATCATGTATTAAAAAAATGTTTACTGTATATAAAAAATGTTGCACATGTATAGAAAAAAGAACAATATGTATATAAATAGTAGCCCTGTGTTGAAAAAAAAGCAAAAATAAGAAAATTGGTGAAGAAATACGTAAAACTGGAGGAAAACCCATGAAGGAAACACATAATCAAACAAGAAAAAAAACCACTGAAAAAACTAGTCGAAACTACCGGATAAACAAACAGGTAAAAAACCACACGAAAAACTGGTCAGAACCACCATAGAAGCAAACAAGAAAAAAACACATGGAAATATTTGTTAAAAACCAGCCTGAAAATTGCTCCCCGATACCCCGTATTGGGCTGGCCAATCTGCCTCTTGCAAGAGGCAAAACCTACTTAGGACTCGCAACGGAGGAAATATAGCTTCCAGTAATGGGGTGCCTCCATTATATTCTCTATAGGTTTTTTTTTTACTTTTTGTTCTGCAATGTAGGGCCTTTCCTATTTGTCCGCTGAACATCCCAAGTACTTGTGTGAGTTTTGTTTGTAGGGATTCAACGGGCAAGTACTTGTGATCTACAACGATCAAATGCCAGGTATAACTTACCCTTCTTCCAAGGAGGCAATGGCATGGCGGGAAATGTTGGCCCTTGCCCTTGGATGTGGTGATTGATCAGAGTGCCATGGGATGGTCAATGATATTCATAGCAATACAGGTGGACGTTGTGCAAGCATCATCAACAAGATCAATCATACGTCAAGGAAGATAGCTCGTTGTTCCTTCATCTTCAAAGGAAGAGAAACTAGTCTCGACGCACATAGCCTCGCTAAACATGCTCTAGGCTTTTCTTTAGGACGACATGTTTGGTCCCTTAATATTCCAGACCTAAGTTGTATCCTATCCCCGTGAACTTGTTACTTGATCAATAAAATTGAGTGTGTTTAGAGTAAAAAAATGTGTGGCCTTTTCTCCTCTCTTTTACAGTTAGAAGACTTTGGGAGTAGATCGGTGTTGCCGCTTTGTCTCCAGCAAGAAATGTCCCACTACGGTGGGAAACCGAGCGAGAAGCGGAGGGTCCGGTAGAAAAAGGGAATGGTGCATTGTAGGGTGGGGTTTTTGTGTTGGACCCGTGTGTTGGAGATAACATGGCGGATATTCCGGACAACAACATTTCTCCCTCATACATGGTCTGATTTTTTGGGAGCCCGGACTGTGAGCCTGCTTACCACCCGTTTGATGTCCGAACACGCCCATATGTATGAGGAAAAATGAGGTTTGACCTTGAAGATGATATTAATGATTGTTCGATTCATTTATGTATTCATTATAGCCCGTAGCAATGCACGGGCGTTCTGCTACTGACTATAAGGTACATGTGCACCAATTCTCCGGTTAATTGATGAGTATAGGAGTAGATCTCTATGTGTAAATTGCTCCGCGGTCGAATTGTTAGGGGATTTTTTTTGGTATATTTGTTTCGTTTTGAATATTGTACAAAATAACACATAACCAAAGTTATATAATTTAATTGAGAGTATGCTTTCGTTATAAGAAACTTTTAGATTCAAGGTCCCATTTGAATTTCGCACTGGGGCCCCAGATTCCTAGAGACGACCCTGATTGATGCCTGCCAAAAGAGGAGGAGTCATGGCCATGAATGATCCAAAGTTTAACTCGGAGGAGAGGAGGCCCCCGACATACTTATCCTATATAAATGAGGTCAAAGCCTTGCAAAATGAGAAATTCTGGACACATGTTGTGACCCAATGATCTAAGGCATTTTGCCTACCGGGTGGGCATGGGCCAAGGCAAAGGTTGTGCCATTGTGTCTCGCTACCAAGTAAATCAGTGCGAATACCGTATCACTACGAGGCGTCGATGAAATTACTCACAACATATATAAAAGGTTGCAAAGTGATGAGAGTACCCTCTCCTCAAATCAGACTACTGGATTAGCTTTTGCACCTTTAATCGCAACCATTGATTGCCTTTAGTTTCTGTGCAAAAAGTCTTAGAAAGCACATGAGCACATCTTGTGTGTGTCTGTGCGCGCGCGCATGTGTGGTGTTATTTGTGTAAAGTGCGTCTACCCGTGCTCTTTGTAATAGATGAAGTTGTACAAGTACATAAAGGTCTTAGCCTATGTTCGTTGGTTGTTGACTACCAAGAAAGGGTAGAATAGCAAACAATGAGGAAGCATACCATCCAAAGAAAGACATGAAAAATATTAACCTGGGCTAACAAAGATTCAGAGTTGTGCAGGCATTACCAGCCAGAACTTGAGGTGAAGATATTGATACTCGTGTACCTTAAATACGAATCATTTGACATACATGCCGACATTAGATATCACTTGAGTATATGGGAACAACAACTAGCCATGCCAAAAAAAATTGTCATTAGGCAAGTTTTCATACAATAATCGTCCACATATATGTTACAAAATTACTAATCATAGAGAACCTTGTATTCTACAGACGAGACAAGCTCGGTAAGTTTTGAACATGATTTTATGGTGGTGGCAATTGGAGGTTGAGTGTATGGACCTCTTAGCAGATCATCAGCAATGGCCTTGTATGACATTTTCGTGGGATGCTAGCCATCCCAAGATGCATACTTTTGTGGGTTATCACACAGCTTGTATTCTCTATGTCCACACTTTGTGGTTATTGACACACCATAAGGCCCTTCTACACTGCACCAAGCCACCAAAGAATCCTCGATCCATAAAGATCAGTTACCGCAAATAAGAGCTGGGATTAGCATATGCATATCCTAGTAGAGAATGTTTTTATTGCTACCTGCTAAGTTATTTCATGTCTAAACCATAAAGTTCTAGACTCACCAAACTAATAAGGGGAAACAAAGATCTCCATAGCAACACCAAAGTAATCAACATAGATGATCGACACACTAGGATGAAGTTTCCATAAATTTTCCAGATCATCCATAAGAAGTTTGTTGTGGTACCGTGAGAACTCGTTCATCCAAAGGATACAACCTGTCTCTGGCTCATAATCCCCCGTGTTATCACTCTGGTACATCGTGAGGTACACCGGCAAGCACCCGATTGGGAAGTTGCCGGGAACTAATAGAGTTTTGGCTCCCAAACCAATCAGATCCTGCAAATTGCAGGTAGTTACATTTCATTATTATGTAGTTATGCACTATTTCTGTAACCGGGATTTGACATATAACAATGGTAATGATAGCATAAGGAGCAAAAAAAATGACTCACAGGGATTATAGATGAAATTTTGTTAATGACACTCGGAGCAACTGAGCGAATCTTCTCAACGGGCGCCCAAGAGGTAAGAGGAACCTTGTAGTCATTTCCCCCAATTTCTCCAACCAAGAAAAGAGATTTGTTCATCATGTACGCACAGTCTATTGAATAAACACGTTACTCTATCAGTGTGCAAAGATAGCATCTTAATTAATTTAGAAAATATATCAAAACACAACATTTTATGGCAGCTAAGCAGTGACAGGCTTATAACAATTTACATCCATTTATTTCTAATCCTGTTGTAGAGAAATTTTTGAAGTAATATATCTCTGACTTCGAACGCCAGAGTTGTCTCCTTTACATAACAATTGTGTCGTTGTGATTTATTATGGTAAAATAAATCAATTGTAAGTTGATTACCTGTTCTTATGAGATTCCTGTAATCAAGCTAGAAACTCACTAGATTAGTTTAATTTAGAGATCAATATGGACCTTGAGACTATTTTCATTAACGTACGGCCACCGTTAATATTCAAGTTACAAATACACAAACTGTTTAAATTATTGGGCTGGGCCCATTAATAATAACAAAAAACACAAATCTCAAAGGCCCATTCATGCGTGCGTAAACCGACGCACACACCTTTAAAAAATGGGTGTGCAACGTGAGAATCGAACTCCAAACCTCCTGGTTTAGTTAAAACCGTAGTAACCAAACCTCCTGGTTTAGTTAAAACCGTAGTAACCAAATAGGACAGCTTACCTCCTATGCCTGTTTACTTCTTTTTATTCTAGTTGTGCCTCAAATTGACGCAACAGTTCCCCTATCTGGTTTTTTGGTTTGGTTTGGCCGATTTTTTTCCCTTTTTCAATTAGTTATTCCATTTTATTTTCATTTTTAATTCTCTAACTTTGTTTAAAATCATGAATTTTTCAAATTTGTGAATATTTTTTAAATCCGTCAACATTTTCTTAAATTCACAAACTTTTTTGAAATCTGTGTACTTTTTTCCAAATCCATGAACTTCTTCTCAAATTAATGAATGATTTTCAAATCCACGAACTCTTTTTTTAACCTGCAAACTTTTTTGAAATTTATGATTTTTTTTCTTCAAAATCGATGAACTATTTTCAAATTTACGATTTTCTTTTCAAAAGCTGTGACCTTTTATCAATTTTTCAAGAACTTCTTGAAATGTCATGAACTTTTTCAAAATTTTAAATTTTTGTGAAATTATTTTCAAAATGAGTGAACTTTTTAAAATTCATGCACTATTTATAATTGGTGAACTTTTTTTAGATCCCTGAAGTTTTTTCAATCCATGAACTCTTTTTGAATTCATGAACTTTCTTCAAATTGGTGACTTTTTTTCCAGATTCACGCACTTTATAAAATTACTGAACTTTTTTACAATTTGTGAATATTTTAAACCCATGAAATTTTTTACTTTAAAAGCCCAGCAATAGGTTTTTTAGTGAACGACACAGCAGAAAAAATAAAACCGAGAAAAAAAGCGAATCAATGAAAAAAAAGGCAAGCGATCTAGGGACGCGAGCGAGAAGGGAGCGAGGCACGCTGGGCTGCAGCCCATGAGGGAATGCGCGAGCACTACACACCTTAGTTGACGCTTAGGGCTCTAATTAGGAGGTCTCCTCATGCATGGCCTGTGGTGGAACCAAATTTAGTTCCACATTGCTAGCCGAAAGGGAGCATATTAGAATTTTCTTTTTCATAATTTTTAATCTATAAATTTCCATAGCAACACGCAGGGAGCTATCGAATTAAACAAGTTTGGCGCTTGCTGCCCAACGCAGAAGAAACAAGTGTCAGGCTGCCTTCTGTCAATTTCATCTGTGAAAGCATCTTTATTGTTGGCGTGAAATAGTTTTTTTTACCGGAACCGGTAGCTACCAGCATGCCATCCACCGTTGAAGTCCATTTAGTTTGGTGTCTAAGAGAGATGAATGGGAACACACAAGAATACATGTGGGCCTTCTGCATGCTCTTGCAGCTTTATGTCAGGTGAGAGAAAGGATGGAGCGAAGACTGGTTGCATGCATATGCTAAAATAATCTCTCTCCCCCATCAAAAGACTTCCATTTAATTTCAGCGTGGAAATTTGGATGAAAGATATCTTTTGAATCAAAACTTCAAATTTAATATATTTTATATATTTGTATTCTTAGCGAGAAGATCTTCAGAACAAGATCAATTTTGGATACATTTGAACTATTTTAATTTCACTGATTTTGAAAAACAGATTTCACTCAATTCAAAACATAGATTTCACTCATATATAAAAAATGATTTCACTAATTTCAAATGATTCCACTCACTTAAGAAAACTAATTCCACTAATTTCACTCATTTAAAAAATAGTTTCCACTCATTTCAATGATTAGTTATCTTTCGATTGCATTCAAAATCCAATTTCACTCAGTACGAAAAATTGACTTTACTATAATTTCAATATGTTGAGTGAAATAACTTTAACATGTCGACAAATATAAGTTTCATATTTAGTAAATAACCAGTTTCGCATGTTTTCACACACCGGAATAAGCAAACTTGACAAACACATTCAAATAAGTTTCATGAAAAAAATTCCACTCATTTTAGAAAACGATTTCACTCATTTGAATAGTTGTGTCTCAATCACCTTAACAGCCCTTGGTCGGATCATGGGTGCTGCGATTTGTGCAGTGCTCAAAATGTTTATGAAGTGATAAAAAATGTTTGTGCGACTTTGATACGTCCATTTTGCATCATGCTTTTATATCGATATTTATTGCGTTTTGGACTGTTATTTCACGTTATGTCACAATACTTATGGCTATTCTCTCTTATTTTACAGGGTTTACATAAGGAGGGAGAATGCCGGCAGCTGGAATTCTGGGCTGGAAAAGGGGCAAATATTAGAGACCTATTCTGCACAACTCCAAAAGTCCTGAAACTCCACGGAATATCTTAAAATAAATAAAGAAAAATCCTCGCCAAAGATGAAGTCCAGGGGGCCCACACCCTGCTCACGAGGGTGGGGGGCGCGCCCCCCTACCTCGCCGGCCCCCTGGTGGGTCTCCGACGTCCATCTTCTGCTATATGAAGTTTTTCGATGAGAAAAAAAATAAGAAGCAACTTTTCGGGACGAGACTCCGCCGCCACGAGGCCGAACCAAGGCGGAACCAATCTAGAGCTCCGGCAGAGCTGTTGTGCCGGGGATACTTCCCTCCGGGAGGGGGGAATCATCACCATCGTCATCACCAACGCTCCTCTCATCGGGAGAGGGCAATCTCCATCAACATCTTCACCAGCACCATCTCATCTCCAAACCCTAGTTCATCTCTTGTATCCAATTCTTGCCTCAAAGTCCGCGATTGGTGCTAGTAGGTTGCTAGTAGTGTTGATTACTCCTTGTAGTTGATGCTAGTTGGTTTATTTGGTGGAAGATCATATGTTCAGATCCTTTATGCATATTATTACCCCTCTGATTATGAACATGAATATGCTTTGTGAGTAGTTACGTTTGTTCCTGAGGACAAGGGAGAAGTCTTGCTATTAGTAGTCATGTGAATTTGGTACTCGTTTGATATTTTGATAAGATGTATGTTGTCTAGCCTCTAGTGGTGTTATGTGAACGTCGACTACATAACACTTCACCATTATTTGGGCCTAGAGGAAGGCATTGGGAAGTAATAAGTAGATGATGGGTTGCTAGAGTGACAGAAGCTTAAACCCTAGTTTATGCGTTGCTTCGTAAGGGGCTGATTTGGATCCTTATGTTTCATGCTATGGTTAGGTTTACCTTAATACTTTTGTTGTAGTTGCGGATGCTTGCAATAGAGGTTAATCATAAGTGGGATGCTTGTTCAAGTAAGAATAGCACCCAAGCACCGGTCCACCCACATATCAAATTATCAAAGTACCGAACGCGAATCGTATGAACATGATGAAAACTAGCTTGACGATATTCTCATGTGTCCTCGGGAGCGCTTTTCCTATTATAAGAGTTTATTCCGGCTTGTCCTTTGCTACAAAAAGGATTGGGCCACCTTGCTACACCTTATTTACTTTTGTTACTTGTTGCTCGTTACAATTTGCCTTATCACCAACCTATCTGTTACCACTTATTTCAGTACTTGCAGAGAATACCTTGCTGAAAACCGCTTATCATTTCCTTCTGCTCCTCGTTGGGTTCGACACTCTTACTTATCGAAAGGACTACGATAGATCCCCTATACTTGTGGGTCATCAATACTCTTTTCTGGCGCCGTTGCCGGGGAGTGTAGCGCTTTGGTAGGTGGAATTTGGTAAGGAAAAATTTATATAGTGTGCTGAAATTTACTGTCACCTGTTACTGTGGAAAGTAATTCTCTGAGGGTATCTTCGCCCCGTCCAGTAGAGCAAAGAGTTGCTCCTCAACCTACTAAACCTATTGAAAATGAAACTCCTTTTGTATTTCCTTCGGGTATGATGGAAAAACTGCTAGCTAATCCTTTTACAGGAGATGGAACAAAGCATCCTGATGAGCACTTATTATATGTGGATGAAGTTTGTGGATTATTTAAGCTTGCAGGTGTACCCGATGACGTGGCTAAGAAGAAGTTCTTCCCTTTATCTTTGAAGGAAGACGCATTGATATGGTATAGGCTATGTGATACGAGATCGTGGGACTATAAAAGATTGAAATTGGAATTTCATCAAAAGTATTACCCTATGCATCTTGTTCATCGTGATCGCAATTATATATATAATTTCTGGCCTCGCGAAGGAGAAAGAATCGCTCAAGCTTGGGGGAGGCTTAAATCAATGTTATATTCATGCCCCAATCATGAGCTCCCGAGAGAAATAATTATGCAAAGTTTTTATGCTCGGCTTTCTGAAAATAATCGCACCATGCTCGATACTTCTTGTGCTGGCTCTTTTATGATGAAGACTATTGAATTCAGATGGAATTTATTGGATAGAATTAAACGCAACTCTGAAGATTGGGACCTCGAAGAAGGTAAGGAGTCAGGTATGACACCTAAGTTTGATTGTGTTAAATCTTTTATGGATACCGATATTTTCCGTAAGTTTAGCACTAAATATGTACTTGACTCTGAGATAGTAGCTTCTTTCTGTGAATCTTTTGCTACTTATGTTGATCTCCCTAAGGAGAAGTGGTTTAAATATCATCCTCCCATAGAAGTAAAAGTAGCTGCACCTATTAAAGTTGAATAAAAGTCTGTCACTTATAATCATCCTATTGTTCCTACTTCTTATGTTGAGAAACCACCTTTCCCTGTTAGAGTAAAGGATCATGCTAAAGCTTCAACTGTTGTTCATAAAAGCAATATCAGAACTTATGTACCCCCTGAGCAAGTTAAAGTAGAACCTAATATTGCTATTGTTAAAGATCTCTTGTCTGATAATATTGATGGGCATGTTATTCAGTTCAACGATGAAACTTCTAGAATTGCTAAACCCTGTGTTAAAGATAAACATAGACTTGTGGTAGGCGTGCCTGTTATTTCTGTTAAAATAGGAGATCATTGTTATCATGGCTTATGTGATATGGGTGCGAGTGCTAGTGTTATACCCATTGACTTATACAAATAAATTATGCATGACATTGCACGTGTTGAGTTATAAGAAATTGATGTCACCATTAAACTTGCTAATAGAGATACTATTTCGCCAATTGGGATTGTTAGAGATGTCGAAGTCTTGTGTGGGAAAACTAAATATCCCGTTGATTTTCTTGTTCTTGGTTCCCCACAAGATAGCTTTTGTCCCATTATATTTGGTAGACCCTTCTTGAACACTGTTAATGCTAAGATAGATTGCGAAAAGAATGTTGTTACTATTGGCTTGGATGATATGGTTCATGAGTTTAATTTCTCTAAATTTAGTAAACTACATCGTGAGGAAGAATTACCTAGTAAGGATGAGATTATTGGTCTTGCTTCTATTGTTGTACCTCCTAGTGATCCTTTAGAACACTATTTGCTAGACCATCAAAATGATATGTTCATGAATGAAAGAAGGGAAATAGATGATGTATTCTTTAAACAGGAACCTATTCTGCAACACAATTTGCCTGTTGAAATTTTAGGGGACCCTCCTCCACCAAAGGGTGATCCCGTGTTTGAGCTTAAACCTTTACCTGATAATCTTAAATATGCTTATCTTGATGAAAAGAAGATATATCCTGTTATTATTAGTGCTAACCTTTCAGAGCATGAAGAAGAAAGATTATTGAAAACTCTAAAGGAGCATCGTGCTGCTATTGGATACACTCTTGATGATCTTAAGGGCATTAGTCCCACTCTATGTCAACATAAAATAAATTTGGAAGCAGATGCCAAACCAGTTCGTGATCCTCAATGACGTCTGAATCCCAAAATGAAAGAAGTGGTAAGAAAAGAAATACTCAAGCTTCTGGAGGCAGGTATAATTTATCCCATTGCTGATAGTTAGTGGGTAAGTCCTGTCCATTGTGTCCCTAAGAAGGGAGGTATTACTGTTGTTCCTAATGATAAATATGATTGATTCCACAAAGAATTATTACAGGTTATAGGATGGTAATTGATTTCCGTAAATTAAATAAAGCTACTAAGAAAGATCATTACCCCTTACCTTTTATTGATCAAATGCGAGAAAGATTATGCAAACACACACACTACTGCTTCCTAGATGGTTATTCTGGTTTCTCTCAAATACCTGTGTCGGCTAAAGATCAATCAAAAACTACTTTTACATGCCCTTTTGGTACTTTTGCTTATAGACGTATGCCTTTTGGTCTATGTAATGCACCTGCTACCTTTCAAAGATGCATGATGGCTATATTCTCTGACTTTTGTGAAAAGATTTGTGAGGTTTTCATGGACGATTTTTCCGTCTATGGTTCCTCTTTTGATGATTGCTCGAGCAATCTTGATCGAGTTTTGCAGAGATGTGAAGAAACTAATCTTGTCTTGAATTGGGAAAAGTGCCACTTTATGGTTAATGAAGGTATTGTTTTGGGGCACAAAGTTTCCGAAAAGGTATTGAAGTTGATAAAGCCAAAGTTGATGCTATTGAAAAGATGCCATGCCCCAAGGACATCAAAGGTATAAGAAGTTTCCTTGGTCACGCTGGATTTTATAGGAGGTTCATTAAGGACTTCTCAAAAATTTCTCGGCCTCTGACTAATTTATTGCAAAAAGATATACCATTTGTCTTTGATGATGATTGTGTAGAAGCATTTGAAATACTTAAGAAAGCATTAGTCTCTGCACCTGTTGTTCAACCACCTGATTGGAATTTACCCTTTGAAATTATGTGTGATGCTAGTGATTATGCTGTAGGTGCTGTTCTAGGGAAAAGAGTTGATAAGAAATTAAATGTTATCCATTATGCTAGTAAGACTCTATACAATGCTCAAAGAAATTATGCTACTACTGAGAAAGAACTTTTAGCAGTTGTATTTGCTTGCGATAAGTTCAGACCTTATATTGTTGATTCTAAAGTAACTATTCACACCGATCATGCTGCTATTAAATATCTTATGGAAAAGAAAGATGCTAAACCTAGACTTATTAGGTGGGTTCTCCTGCTACAAGAATTTGATTTGCATATCGTTGATAGAAAAGGAGTTGAGAACCCCGTTGCAGATAACTTATCTAGGTTAGAAAATGTTCTTGATGACCCACTACCTATTAATGATAGCTTTCTTGATGAACAATTAAATGTTATAAGTACTTCTCGTAGTACTCCTTAGTATGCTGATTATGCTAATTATATTGTTGCTAAATTTATACCACCTAGCTTCACATACCAACAAAAGAAAAAGTTTTTCTATGATTTACGACATTACTTTTGGGATGACCCACATCTTTATAAAGAAGGAGTAGGTGGTGTTATTAGACGTTGTGTACCTGAGCATGAACAGGAACAGATCCTACGCAAGTGTCACTCCGAAGCTTATGGAGGACACCACGCTGGAGACAGAACTGCACATAACGTATTGCAATCCGGTTTTTATTGGCCTACTCTTTTCAAGGATGCCTGTAAGTTTATCTTGTCTTGTGATGAATGTCAAAGAATTGGTAATATTAGTAGATGTCAAGAAATGCCTATGAACTACTCTCTTGTTATAGAACCGTTTGATGTCTGGGGCTTTGATTATATGGGACCTTTTCCTGCCTCTAATGGATACACACATATTCTAGTTGCTGTTGATTATGTTACTAAGTGGGTACAAGCTATTCCAACTAGTAGTGTTGATCATAACACTTCTATTAAAATGCTTAAGGAAGTTATTTTTCCGAGGTTTGGAGTCCCTAGATATTTAATGACTGAGGGTGGTTCACACTTTATTCATGGTGCTTTCCGTAAAATGCTTGCTAAATACGATGTTAATCATAGAATTGCATCTCCTTATCATCCATAGTCTAGTGGTCAAGTAGAGTTGAGCAATAGAGAGCTCAAATTAATTTTGCAAAATATCGTTAATAGGTCTAGAAAGAATTGGTCCAAGAAACTTGATGATGCATTATGGGCCTATAGAACTGCATATAAAAATCCTATGGGAATGTCTCCATATAAAATGGTATATGGAAAAGCATGTCACTTACCTCTCGAACTAGAACATAAGGCATATTGGGCTATTAAAGAGCTCAACTATGATTTCAAACTTGCCGGTGAGAAGAGGTTATTTGATATTAGCTCACTTGATGAATGGAGAACCCAAGCTTATGAAAATGCCAAGTTACTTAAAGAAAAAGTTAAAAGATGGCATGACAAAAGGATACAAAAGCGTGAGTTTAATGTAGGTGATTATGTATTGCTATACAACTCTCGTTTAAGATTTTTTGCAGGAAAACTTCTCTCTAAATGGGAAGGCCCCTATGTTATCGAGGAGGTCTATCGTTCCGGTGCCATAAAACTCAACAACTTCGAAGGCACAAATCCGAAGGTGGTAAACGGTCAAAGAATCAAACATTATATCTCAGGTAATCCCATAAATGTTGAAACCAATATTATTGAAACCGTAACCCCGGAGGAGTACATAAGGGACACTTTTCGGAACGTTTCAGACTCCGAAAAGGAATAGGTATGTGGTACGATAAGTAAACCGACTCCAAAACAATTTTTAAGGCAATATTTCTCCATTTTGGAATATTTAGAAAAATAGAAAAATAAGTAGCAGTCCGGGAAGGACACGAGGGCCCCACAAGGGTGGTGGGCGTGCCCTACCCCTCTGGGCGCGCCCCCTACCTCGTGAGCACCTCGTGTGCCCTCCGGACTCCGTTTTCTTGCACGATACGTATTCTGGTCGGTAAAAATTCATTATATACTCTCCCGAAGGTTTTGACTCCTATATCACGCAAATCTCCTCTGTTTTTGTTTCGAGCTGTCACTGCTGCAGATTAGAGCAAGATGTCTTCTCAAGAGTCAGTCGGGGAGAGCCGGGTATCTAACCCGGCACCGGAACCAAGGGTAAACAGCGACGCTGATCACTTTGGGACAGCAGCAGAGGAAGAGATGGAGGCCGACCTGATGAGGGTAGATGCCATGGAGGATCAAGAAGTCACCTCTCGCTTCCGAGCTGGGTTCACGATGGGGGAACTGCGGAGCTCAGCTATTCGATATCCGGTTATCCCTTCCAATGTTAGATTTCTTTCTTATGAAAATATGAGGAGGAGTGTTTCTTGTTCTCCCGCAGCTATGCAACACCCTTGGGTGCAAGGAGCTTTAGCCGTCACAGGAAAGCTCTGTAAGGAAATAATGGACCTCAAGCAGCAAGTCAATAAGCTCGAGGAGGAAAACCATATCTTGAGAGGAATCATCGCCAAGAATATTTCACCAACAACAAAGGAGACATAATCACATGGGTATGGGCACTCCCCTTGGCAATTGCCAAGCTTGGGGGAGGTGCCCCGGTATCGTATCACAATCACAACTCCTATCTTTATCTTTTTTCTTAGTTTGATCCTATTAGTAGTATCTTGATCTAGTATAATAAAGTTTATGGCATGATCTAGTTTTGAGTTTTGCTTTTTGATCTCTCTTTGTAATCGAGTCCGTGAGCTATATATATAATAAAGATTAGTGTTGAGTCAAGGGCTTGATTGTTTTGCCATGATCTTGGGTGAATAAAAGAAAAGAAGAAAAAGAATAAAAGAACCAAAGAGTTCATATTGATCTTATTAAGAGTAATGACTTCACATAGAAAGAGTATGATGACTAAAAGTTGTTGGGAGTTGGCAGACATAGCTTCGGTCACTGTTGCAATTAATAGGAAGTAATAAGGACAGAGAGGTTTCACATATAGATATATTATCATTGACATCTTTTATGATTGGGAGCACTCATTAAAAAATGACATGCTAAAGAGTTGATATTGGACAAGGAAGACAATGTAATGAGTTATGTCTTTCTTATATCTGAGATAAAGTATGTTGTCATGGATCCTCTAACTTGTTGAGCTTGCCTTTCCCCCTCATGCTAGCCAAATTCTCAGCACTAAGTTAAGATACTGCTTGTGCTTCCAAATACCCTTTAAACCAGTTTTGCCATGAGAGTCCACCATATCTACCTATGGATTGAGTAAGATCCTTCAAGTAAGTTGTCATCGGTGCAAAGCAATAAAGATTGCTCTAAATATGTATGACTGATTGGTGTGGGAGAAATAAGCTTTATACGATCTTGTGATGTGGAAGTAATAAAAGCGACGGACTGCATAATAAAGGTTCACATCACAAGGGGCAATATAAAGTGACGTTCTTTCGCATTGAGATTTTTTGCATCCAACCATAAAAGCGCATGGCAACCTCTGCTTCCCTCTGCGAAGGGCCTATCTTTTATTATTATCTTCTACCTTATGCAAGAGTCACGGTGATCTTCACCTTTCCTTTTTCACTTCATCCTTTGGCAAGCTTAGCATGTTGGAAAGAACATGATATATATCTAATTGGATGTAGGGGAGCATGAACCATTGTTGTTGACATTACCCTTGAGGTAAAAGTTTGTGGGGCAAGCCCCTATCTTTCTCTATGTCCGATTAAAACTCCATAACCACAAGTATCGCGTGAGTGTTAGCAATTATGAAGGACTACATGATAGTTGAGTATGTGGACTTGCTTTTAAGCTCTGACATAGACTCTTTCCGATGTTATGATAAATTTCAATTGCTTCAATGACTAAGGTTATAGTTTGTTGGAGCCCAATAAGGTTTATGATTTATACTTTTGCATTGTGAATTGATCATCACTTGAACATAAGTAATCATATGACAAAATTTATATATGTTGCTGTTATGAGAATAATCATGATGCCTTCTGTTGGAAATATGCCCTAGAGGCAATAATAAATTGATTATTATTATATTTCCTTGTTCATGTTAATCGTTTATTATCCATGCTAGAATTGTATTGATAGGAAACTCAAATACATGTGTGGATACATAGACAACACCATGTCCCTAGTAAGCCTCTAGTTGACTAGCTCGTTGATCAATAGATGGTTACGGTTTCCTGACCATGGACATTGGATGTCATTGATAACGGGATCACATCATTAGAAGAATGATGTGATGGACAAGTCCCAATCCTAAGCCTAGCAAAAAGATCGTGTAGTTCGTATGCTAAAGCTTTTCTAATGTCAAGTATCATTTCCTTAGACCATGAGATTGTGCAACTCCCGGATACTATAGGAATGCTTTGGGTGTATCAAACGTCACAACGTAACTGGGTGGCTATAAAGGTACACTACAGGTATCTCCGAAAGTGTCTGTTGGGTTGGCACGAATCGAGACTGGGATTTGTCACTCCGTGTGACGGAGAGGTATCTCTGGGCCCACTCGGTAGGACATCATCATAATGTGCACAATGTGATCAACGAGTTGATCACGGGATGATGTGTTACGGAACGAGTAAAGAGACTTGCCGGTAACGAGTTTGAACAAGGTATCGAGATACCGACGATCGAATCTCGGGCAAGTACTATGCCACTAGACAAAGGGAATTGTATACGGGATTGATTAAGTCCTTGACATCGTGGTTCATCCGATGAGATCATCGTGGAACATGTGGGAACCAACATGGGTATCCAGATCCCGCTGTTGGTTATTAACCGGAGAACGTCTCGGTCATGTCTGCATGGTTCCCGAACCCGTAGGGTCTACACACTTAAGGTTCGATGACGCTAGGGTTATAAAGGAAGTTTGTATGTGGTTACCGAATGTTGTTCGGAGTCCCGGATGAGATCCCCGACGTCACGAGGAGTTCCGGAATGGTCCGGAGGTAAAGATTTATATATGGGAAGTCATGTTTTGGTCACCGAAAGAGTTTCGAGTTTTATCGGTAACACACCGGGACCACCGGAGGGGTCCAGGGGTCCACCAAGTGGGGCCACCTGCCCCAGAGGGCTACGTGGGCCAAGTGTGGGAGGGGACCAGCCCCAGGTGGGCTGGTGCACCCCCCCACAAGGGCCCAAGGCGCCTAGGGTTTGGAGAGGGGGCGCCCCACCTAGCTTGGGGGGCAAGTTTCCCCTCTCCCCCCCTTGGCCGCCACCCTAGATGGGTTTGGGGCAGCCGCACCCCTTGGGGTGGAAACCCTAAAGGGGGCGCACCCCCTCCCTCTCCCCCTATATATACTTGAGGTTTGGGCTGCCCAACACACGCGATTCAATCTCCCTCTTGGCGCAGCCCTACCTCTCTCCCTCCTCCTCTCTTGCGGTGCTTGGCGAAGCCTTGCTGGATTGCCACGCTCCTCCACCACCACCACGCCGTTGTGCTGCTGCTGGACGGAGTCTTCCCCAACCTCTCCCTCTCTCCTTGCTGGATCAAGGCATGGGAGACGTCACCGGGCTGTACGTGTGTTGAACGCGGAGGTGCCGTCCGTTCGGCACTTGGTCATCAGTGATTTGGATCACGGCGAGTACGACTCCATCAACCCCGTTCACTTGAACGCTTCCGCTTAGCAATCTACAAGGGTATGTAGATGCACTCTTCTTCCCCTCGTTGCTGGTTTCTCCATAGATAGATCTTGGTGACACGTAGGAAAATTTTTGAATTTCTGCTACGTTCCCCAACAGTGGCATCATGAGCTAGGTCTATTGCGTAGATTCCATGCACGAGTAGAACACAAAGTAGTTGTGGGCGTTGATTTTGTTCAATATGCTTACCGTTACTAGTCAATCTTGATTCGGCGGCATTGTGGGATGAAGCGGCCCGGACCGACCTTACACGTACACCTACGTGAGACAGGTTCCACCGACTGACATGCACTAGTTGCATAAGGTGGCTAGCGGGTGCCAGTCTCTCCCACTTTAGTCGGATCGGATTCGATGAAAAGGGTCCTTATGAAGGGTAAATAGCAATTGATATATCACGTTGTGGTTTTGCGTAGGTAAGAAACGTTCTTGCTAGAAACCCATAGCAGCCACGTAAAACATGCAAACAACAATTAGAGGACGTCTAACTTGTTTTTGCAGGGTATGCCATGTGATGTGATATGGCCAAAGGATGTGATGTATGATATATGTGATGTATGAGATGATCATGTTCTTGTAATAGGAATCACGACTTACATGTCGATGAGTATGACAACCGGCAGGAGCCATAGGAGTTGTCTTAATTTATCTATGACCTGCGTGTCAACTTAAATCGTCATGTAATTACTTTACTTCATTGCTAAAGCGTTAGCCATAGTAGTAGAAGTAATAGTTGACGTGACAACTTCATGAAGACACGATGATGGAGATCAGGGTGTCATGTCGGTGACGATGATGATCATGGAGCCCCGAAGATGGAGATCAAAGGAGCAATATGATATTGGCCATATCATGTCACTATTTGATTGCATGTGATGTTTATCATATTTATACATCTTATTTGCTTAGAACGACGGTAGTAAATAAGATGATCCCTCATTAAAATTTCAAGAAAGTCTTCCCCCTAACTGTGCACCGTTGCGAAAGCTCGTCGTTTCGAAGCACCACATGATGATCGGGTGTGATAGATTCTTACGTTCACATACAACGGGTGTTGACGAGCCTAGCATGTACAGACATGGCCTCGGAACACATGCGAAACACTTAGGTTGACTTGACGAGCCTAGCATGTACAGACATGGCCTCGGAACACAAGAGACCGAAAGGTCGAGCATGAGTCGTATGGTAGATACGATCAACATTAAGATGTTCACCGATGATGACTAGTCCGTCTCACGTGATGATCGGACACTGCCTAGTTGACTCGGATCATGTAATCACTTAGATGACGAGAGGGATGTCTATTTGAGTGGGAGTTCATAAGATGAACTTAATTATCCTGAACATAGTCAAAAGATCTTTGCAAATTATGTCGTAAGCTCGCGCTTTAGTTCTACTGAGTTAGATACGTTCCTAGAGAAAATATAGTTGAAAGTTGACAGTAGCAATTATGCGGACAGTACAAGGCTTATGTCCTTAATGGATCGCTCGGTGTGCTGGACCTCGAACGTGGTCTGTGGATGTTGCGAACATCTGACATACACGTTTTGATGACTACATGATAGTTCGGTAATGATAAATGGTTTAGAATTGAGGCACCGAAGACATTTTTGAAATGTCGCGGAACATATGAGATGTTTCGAGGGCTGAAATTGGGATTTCAGGCTCGTGCCCACGTCAAGAGGTATAAGACCTCCGACGATTTTCTTGGCCTGCAAACTAAGGGAGAAAAGCTCAATCGTTGAGCTTGTGCTCAGATTGTCTGAGTACAACAATCACTTGAATCAAGTGGGAGTTGATCTTCCAGATAAGATAGTGATGTTTCTCCAAAGTCATTGCCACCAAGCTGCTAGAGCTTCGTAATGAACTATAACATATCAGGGATAGATATGATGATCCTTGAAATATTCGCGATGTTTGACACCGCGAAAGTAGAAATCAAGAAGGAGCATCAATTGTTGATGGTTAGTGAAACCACTAGTTTCAAGAAGGGCAAGGGCAAGAAGGGATACTTCATGAAACGGCAAATCAGCTGCTGCTCTAGTGGAGAAACCCAAGGTTGAACCCAAACCCGAGACTGGGTGCTTCTGTAATAAGGGGAACAGCCACTAGAGCAGAGTTACCCTAGATACTTGGTAGATGAGAAGGCAGTCGATAGAAGTATATTGGATATACATTATGTAAATGTGTACTTTACTAGTACTCCTAGTAGCAACAGGGTATTAGATACCGGTTCGGTTGCTAAGTGTTAGTAACTCGAAATAAAAGCTACGGAATAAGCGGAGACTAGCTAAAGGTGAGCTGACGAGATGTGTTGGAAGTGTTTACAAGGTTGATGTGATCAAGCATCGCACGCTCCCTCTAACATCGAGATTGTTGTTAAACCTAAATAATTGTTATTTGGTGTTTGCGTTGAGCATAGACATGATTGGATTATGTCTATCGCAATACGGTTATTCATTTAAGGAGAATAATGGTTACTCTATTTATTTGAATAATACCTTCAATGGTCTTGCACCTAAAATGAATGGTTTATTGAATCTCAATCATAGTGATACACATGTTCATGCCAAAAGATATAAGATAGTAATGATAGTACCACCTATTTGTGGCACTGCCATGTAAGTCATATTGGTATAAAACGCATGAAGAAGCTCCATGTTGATGGATCTTTGGACTCACTCATTTTTGAAAAGATTGAGACATGTGAACCATGTCTATTGGTAGATATGCATGAAGAAACTCCATACAGATGGATCGTTTGGACTCACTTGTTTTTGAGACATGCAAATCATACCACATGGGCAAGATGACTGAAAGACCTCGTTTTCAGTAAGATGGAACAAGAAAGCAACTTGTTGGAAGTAATACATTTTGATGTGTGCAGTCCAATGAGTGCTGAGGCACGAAGTGGATATCGTTATGTTCTTGCTTCACAGATGATTTGAGTAGATGCTAAGTATATTTACTTGATGAAACACAAGTCTGAATTGTTGAAAGGTTCAAATAATTTCAGAGTGAAGTTGAAGATCGTCGTGACAAGAGGATAAAATGTCTATGATATGATCATAGAGATTTATATCTGAGTTGCGAGTTTGGTACACAATTGAGACATTGTGGAAATTGTTTCACGAATAGTACCGCCTGGAACACCATAGAGTGATGGTGTGTCCGAACATCATAACTGCACCCTATTGGATATGATGCATACCATGATGTCTCTTATCGAATTACCACTATCGTTCATGGGTTAGGCATTAGAGACAACCGCATTCACTTTAAATAGGGAACCACACAAATCCCTTGAGACGACACCGTATGAACTATGGTTTAGAGAAACCTAAGTTGTTGTTTCTTAAAAGTTTGGGGCTACGACGCTTATGTGAAAAAGTTTCAGGCTGATAAGCTCGAACCCAAAGCGGATAAATGCATCTTCATAGGACACCCAAAACAGTTGGGTATACCTCCTGTCTCAGATCCGAAAGCAATAGGGATTGTTTCTAGAATCGGGTCCTTTCTCGAGGAAAAATTTCTCTCGAATGAATTGAGTGGGAGGATGGTGGAGACTTGATGAGGTTATTGAACCGTCACTTCAACTAGAGTGTAGCAGGGCACAGGAGTTGTTCCTATGGCACCTACACCAATTGAAGTGGAAGCTTATGATAGTGATCATGAGACTTCGGATCAAGTCACTCCCAAACCTCGTAGGATGACAAGGATGCGTACTACTTCAGAGTGGTACGTAATCCTGTCTTGGACGTCATGTTGCTAGACAACGATGAACCTATGAGCTATGGAGAAGCGATGGTGGGCCCGGATTCCGATGAATGGCTCGAGGCCATAAAATCCGAGAGAGGATCCATGTATGAAAACAAAGTGTAGACTTTGGCAGAACGGCTCGATGGTCGTGAGGCTGTTGAGTACAGATGGATTTTAAAAGGAAGACGGACAATGATGGTAAATGTCACCATTAAGAAAGCTCGACTTGTCGTTAAGATGTTTCCCGACAAGTTCAAGGAGTTGACTACGATGAGACTTTCTCACTCGTAGCGATGCTAAGAGTCTGTTGGAATTAGCAGGTACTGCATTATTTATGAAATCTTGCAGATAGGATGTCAAAAATATTGTTTCCTTGTTCTTGAGGAAAGGTTGTATGTGATACAACCAGAAGTTTTTGTCGATCCTGAAAGATGCTAACAAGTATGCAAAGCCCCAGCAATCCTTCTAAGGACTGGAGTAAGCATCTCGGAGTTGGAATGTACACTTTGATGAGATGATCAAATATTTTTGGGTTTATACAAAGTTTATGAGAACCTTGTATTTCCAAAGAAGTGAGTGGGAGCACTATAGAATTTCTGATGAGTATATGTTGTTGACATATTGTTGATCAGAAATGATGTCGAATTTCTGGAAAGCATATAGGGTTATTTGAAAAGTGTTTTTCAATGGAAAACCTGGATTAAGCTACTTGAACATTGAGCATCAAGATCTATAAGGATAGATCAAAATCGCTTAATAGTACTTTCAAACGAACACATACCATGACAAGATTTTGAAGGAGTTCAAAATAGATCAGCAAAGAAGGAGTTCTCGGCTGTGTTACAAGGTGTGAGTATTGAGCAAGACTCAAGACATGACCAGGGCAGAATAGAGAGAAAGGACGAAGGTCGTCCCCTATGCTTTAGTCGTAGGCTCTAAAGTATGCTATGTTATGTACCGCACCTGAAGTGTGCCAAACCATGAGTCAATCAAGGGGTACAAGTGTGATCTAGAAATGGATCACAGGACAACGGTCAAAGTTATCCTTAGTAACTAGTGGACTAAGGAATTTTCTCGATTATGGAGGTGGTAAAAGAGTTCGTCGTAAAGGGTTACGCCGATGCAAGCTTTGACACTAATCCAGATTATTCTGAGTAGTAAATTGGATTCGTATAGTAGAACAGTTATTTGGAATAGATCCAAATAGAGCGTGGTAGCTGCATCTAGGATATGACATAGATATTTGTAAAGCACACACGGATCTGAAAGATTCAGACCCGTTGACTATAACCTCTCTCACAAGCATAACATGATCAAACCCAGAACTCTTGGGTGTTAGTCACATAGGGATGTGACCTTGAGTGTTAATCACATATCGATGTGAACTAGATTATTGACTCTAGTGCAAGTGGGAGACTGTTGGAAATATGCCCTAGAGGCAATAATAAATTGATTATTATTATATTTCCTTGTTCATGATAATCGTTTATTATCCATGCTAGAATTGTATTGATAGGAAACTCAAATACATGTGTGGATACATAGACAACACCATGTCCCTAGTAAGCCTCTAGTTGACTAGCTCGTTGATCAATAGATGGTTACGGTTTCCTGACCATGGACATTGGATGTCATTGATAACGGGATCACATCATTAGAAGAATGATGTGATGGACAAGACCCAATCCTAAGCCTAGCACAAAGATCGTGCAGTTCGTATGCTAAAGCTTTTCTAATGTCAAGTATCATTTCCTTAGACCATGAGATTGTGCAACTCCCGGATACTGCAGGGATGCTTTGGGTGTATCAAACATCACAACGTAACTGGGTGGCTATAAAGGTACACTACAGGTATCTCCGAAAGTGTCTGTTGGGTTGGCACGAATCAAGACTGGGATTTGTCACTCCGTGTGACGGAGAGGTATCTCTGGGCCCACTCGGTAGGACATCATCATAATGTGCACAATGTGATCAAGGAGTTGATCACGTGATGATGTGTTACGGAACGAGTAAAGAGACTTGCCGGTAACGAGTTTGAACAAGGTATCGAGATACCGACGATCGAATCCCGGGCAAGTACTATGCCACTAGACAAAGGGAATTGTATACGGGATTGATTAAGTCCTTGACATCGTGGTTCATCCGATGAGATCATCGTGGAACATGTGGGAACCAACATGGGTATCCAGATCCCGCTGTTGGTTATTGACCGAAGAACGTCTCGGTCATGTCTGCATGGTTCCCGAACCCGTAGGGTCTACACACTTAAGGTTCGATGACGCTAGGGTTATAAAGGAAGTTTGTATGTGGTTACCAAATGTTGTTCGGAGTCCCGGATGAGATCCCCAACGGCACGAGGAGTTCTGGAATGGTCTGGAGGTAAAGATTTATATATGGGAAGTCCTGTTTTGGTCACCGAAAGAGTTTCGGGTTTTATCGGTAACGCACCGGGACCACCGGAGGGGTCCAGGGGTCCACCAAGTGGGGCCACCTGCCCCAGAGGGCTACGTGGGCCAAGTGTGGGAGGGGACCAGCCCCAGGTGGGCCGATGCGCCCCCCCCCCCCACAAGGGCCCAAGGCGCCTAGGGTTTGGAGAGGGGGCGCCCCACCTAGCTTGGGGGGCAAGTTTCCCCTCTCCCCCCCCCCTTGGCCGCCACCCTAGATGTGTTTGGGGCAGCCGCACCCCTTGGGGTGGAAACCCTAAAGGGGGCGCACCCCCTCCCTCTCCCCCTATATATACTTGAGGTTTGGGCTGCCCAACACACGCGATTCAATCTCCCTCTTGGCGCAGCCCTACCTCTCTCCCTCCTCCTCTCTTGCGGTGCTTGGCGAAGCCCTGCTGGATTGCCACGCTCCTCCACCACCACCACGCCGTTGTGCTGCTGCTGGACGGAGTCTTCCCCAACCTCTCCCTCTCTCCTTGCTGGATCAAGGCATGGGAGACGTCACCGGGCTGTACGTGTGTTGAACGCGGAGGTGCCGTCCGTTCGGCACTTGGTCATCGGTGATTTGGATCACGGCGAGTACGACTCCATCAACCCCGTTCACTTGAACGCTTCCGCTTAGCGATCTACAAGGGTATGTAGATGCACTCTTCTTCCCCTCGTTGTTGGTTTCTCCATAGATAGATCTTGGTGACACGTAGGAAATTTTTTGAATTTCTGCTACGTTCCCCAACACCTTCATGTCCGTATTTTATTTTTATCGACGCCTCTACCTCTAAACATGAGGACATATTTATTGTTATCGGCTTTTCGCTTGAGGACAAGCGAGGTCTAAGCTTGGGGGAGTTGATATGTCCATTTTGCATCATGCTTTTATATCGATATTTATTGCATTTTGGGCTGTTATTTCACGTTATGTCACAATACTTATGGCTATTCTCTCTTATTTTACAGGGTTTACATAAGGAGGGAGAATGCCGACAGCTGGAATTCTGGGCTGGAAAAGGAGCAAATATTAGAGACCTATTCTGCGCAACTCCAAAAGTCCTGAAACTCCACGGAATATCTTAAAATAAATAAATAAAAATCCTCGCCAAAGATGAAGTCCAGGGGCCCCACACCCTGCTCACGAGGGTGGGGGCGCCCCCCCCCCCTCCTAGGGCGCGCTCCCCTACCTCATGGGCCCCCTGGTGGGTCTCCGACGTCCATCTTCTGCTATATGAAGTCTTTCGATGAGAAAAAAATAAGAAGCAACTTTTCGGGACGAGACTCCGCCACCACGAGGCGGAACCGAGGCGGAACCAATCTAGAGCTCCGGCAGAGCTGTTCTGTCGGGGATACTTTCCTCTGGGAGGGGGAAATCATCACCATCGTCATCACCAACGCTCCTCTCATCGGGAGAGGGCAATCTCCATCAACATCTTCACCAGCACCATCTCATCTCCAAACCCTAGTTCATCTCTTGTATCCAATTCTTGCCTCAAAGTCCAGGATTGGTGCTAGTAGGTTGCTAGTAGTGTTGATTACTCCTTGTAGTTGATGCTAGTTGGTTTATTTGGTGGAAGATCATATGTTCAGATCCTTTATGCATATTATTACCCCTCTGATTATGAACATGAATATGCTTTGTGAGTAGTTACGTTTGTTCCTGAGGACAAGGGAGAAGTCTTGTTATTAGTAGTCATGTGAATTTGATATTCGTTTGATATTTTGATAAGATGTATGTTGTCTAGCCTCTAGTGGTGTTATGTGAACGTCGACTACATAACACTTCACCATTATTTGGGCCTAGAGGAAGGCATTGGGAAGTAATAAGTAGATGATGGGTTGCTAGAGTGACAGAAGTTTAAACCCTAGTTTATGCGTTGCTTCGTAAGGGGCTGACTTGGATCCATATGTTTCATGCTATGGTTAGGTTTACCTTAATACTTTTGGTGTAGTTGCGGATGCTTGCAATAGAGGTTAATCATAAGTGGGATGCTTGTTCAAGTAAGAACAGCACCCAAGCACTTGTCCACCCACATATCAAATTATCAAAATACCGAACGCGAATTATATGAACATGATGAAAACTAGTTTGACGATATTCCCATGTGTCCTCGGGAGCGCTTTTCCTATTATAAGAGTTTGTTCCGGCTTGTCCTTTGCTACAAAAAGGATTGGTCCACCTTGCTGCACCTTATTTACTTTTGTTACTTGTTGCTCGTTACAATTTGCCTTATCACCAACCTATCTGTTACCACTTATTTCAGTACTTGCAGAGAATACCTTGCTGAAAACTGCTTATCATTTCCTTCTGCTCCTCGTTGGGTTCGACACTCTTACTTATCGAAAGGACTACGATAGATCCCCTATACTTGTGGGTCATCAGACTTTGAACAAATTTTATTGGCACTCAAAAAAATATACATAAAAAAATGTTCAAATGTTTCGAAAAAATGGTGTCATTTACAAAAAAGAATTATGTAATGTTAGAGAAAAATTCACGCAACTTTTCAAAAGTGTACATCGAAAAAATGTTCATGACATAAAAAATATATTATACAATGTAACGCATAATTCCGAAAAATATTTCATACCATTTATAGGAATATATTTGACATCTCAAAAAAATTCAGGTGTTTCAAAAATATGTTTTGCATTCTTTACATATACATAAAAATATATTCACCTATTTAAATATTATGTTTTGTATCATTCAAAAATGTTTCATTGACTGCAAGATTTGTGTACGTAGCTTACCAAGCTGACCGTTTGGTATTAAAATGTTCAACATTTACTTTTTAAATGTTTAATACATATTCGGAAGTATATTCAACATATGTATTTGAAAAAAGATTCATCATGTATTAAAAAATGTTCAGTGTGTATAAAAATTGTTGCACATGTATAAAAAAATGAACAATGTGTATATAAATGGTAGCCATATGCTGAAAAAAGGAAAAATAAGAAAATTGATGAAGACATACATAAAAATAGAGGAAAAACTATGAACGAAACACATTCAAACAAGAAAAAAACCACTAGAAAAACTAGTCAAAACTACCGGATAAACAAACAGGTAAAAAACCACACGAAAAACTGGTCAAAACCACAACAAAAGCAAACAGAAAAAAAACACATGGAAATATTGCTAAAAACTACCCTGAAAATTGCTCCCCCGGTACCCCGTATTGGGCCTGCCAATCTTCCTCCTGCAAGAGACGAAACCTACTTAGGACTCGCAACAAAGGAAATATAGCTTCCGGTAATGGGGTGCCTCCATTATATTTTCTATATGGGTTTTTTTCACTTTTTGTTATGCAATGTAGGGCCTTTCTGCAATGCAGGGCCTTTCCTATTTGACCGCTGAAGAGACTCCACGGGAAAGTACTTGGGATCTACCACAATCAAATGTCAGGTATAACTGACCCTTCTTCCAAGGAGGTGATGGCATGCCGGGAAACGTTGACACTTGCCCTTGGATGTGGTTAGGAAATCTTAACCATCTTTGATCAACGAGCTAGTCTAGTAAAGGCTCACTAGGGACACTGTATTGTCTATGTATTCACACATGTATTTAAGTTTCCGGTCAATACAATTCTAACATGAATAATAAACATTTATTATGAACAAGGAAATATGATAATAACCAATTTATTATTGTCTCTAAGGCGTATTTCCAATAGTTAGGGCATATTTCCAATAGTTAACGGGTCATACTACCATGCCCTTGTGTCGCATATATACTATATAACATGTCGTACATGTTGAGTTGTGCATAGGTCCATGGGGCCAATACATGGGTGACCGAGTTCGTGAACGCTCCACCTGATTTTCCTAAAGGAGGGTTGTATATATTGATGTCTGCCAAAAGAGGAGGAGTCATGGCCATGAGTGATCCAAAGTTTTACTGAGAGGAGAGGAGGCCACCAACATACTTATCCTATATAAATGAGGTCAAAGCCTTGCAGAATGAGAAGTTCTAGACACATGTTGCGATCCAATGATCTAAGGCATTTCGCTAATTGGATGGGCATGGACCTGGGTAAAGGTTGTACCATTGTGTCTCGCTACAAAGTAAATCAGTGCGACTACAATATCACTACGAGGCACTGATCAAATTACTCACAACATATATAAAAGGTTACAAAGTAATGAGAGTACCCTCCTCAAATTAGACTAGTAGATTAGCTTTAGCGCCTCTAATCGCAACCATTGATTGCCTTCAGTTTCTGTGCAAAAAGTCCTAGAAAGAACATGAGCACATCTTGTGTGTGTGCGCGCGCATGTGGTGTTATTTGTGCAAAGTGTGTCTACGTGCACTTTGTAATATAGAAAGTTGTACTATTACATAAAGGTCCTAGCCTATGTTCGTTGCTTGTTGACTACCAAGAAAGGGTAGAATAGCAAAGCCAAAATTTCCGCCAAAGAAAGACCTAAAAAATATTAACCTAAGCTAACAAAGATTCAGAGTCGTCCAAGCATTACCGGTTAGAACATGAGGTGAAGTGATACCCGTGTATCTTAAATACAAATCGTTTGGCGTGCATGCCAACATTACATATCACTTGATTATCCGGGAACAACAACTAGCCATGCCAAATATGTTTGTCTTTAGGCAAGTTTTCATACATTAATCATCCACATTTATGTTACAAAATTACAAATCATAGAGAACCTTGTATTCAGCAGACGAGACAAGCTCGGTGAGTTTTGAACATGATTTTTTCGTGGTGGCAATTGGAGGCTGGGTGTATGGACCTCTAAGCAGACCATCAGCAATGGCCCTGTATGACGTTTCTGTGGGATGCAAGCCATCCCAAGATGCATACTTTTGTGGGTTATCACACACCTTGTATTCTCCATGTCCACACTTTATGGTTATTGACACACCATAAGGCCCTTCTACACCGCAGCAAGCCACCAAAGGATCATCGATCCCTAAAGAGCAGTTATAGAAAACAAGAGCCGGGATTAGCATATGCATATCTTAGTAGAGAATGTTTTTCTTGACCCGCAAAGTGATTTCATGTGTAAGCCATAAAGTTCTGGACTCACCAAACTGATAAGGGGAAACAAAGATCTCCATAGTAGCTCCATAGTAATCAGCATAGATGATAGACACACTAGGATAAAGTTTCCGTAACTTTTCCAGCTCATCCATAAGAAGTTTGTTGTGGTAGCGTGAGAACTCGTTCATCCAACGAATACAACCTGTCTCTGACTCATAATCCCCCGTGTCATCACTCTGGTACATCGTGAGGTACACCGGCAAGCACCCGATTGGGAGGTTGCCAGGAACTAATAGAGTTTTGGCTCCCAATCCAATTAGATCCTGCAAATCGCACTTAGTTACATTGCATTATTATGTAGTTATGCACTATTTCTATAAATTCAAATTGGGATTTGACATAATAACTATAGTAATCATAGCATAAGGAGCAACAAACAACAAATGACTCACGGTGATTATAGATGAAATTTTGGAAATAACACTCGGAGCGAAAGAGCGAATCTTCTCAACAGGCACCGAAGAGGTAAGAGGAACATTGTAGTCATTTCCCCCAATTTCTCCAACCAAGAAAAGAGATGTGTTCATCATGTCCACACAGTCTATTGAATAAACATGTTACATTATCAATATGCAAAGATAACATCTTAATTAATTTAGAAAGTGTATCAAAACATAACATTTTATGGTAGTAAAGCCGTGAAAGGCTTACAACAATTTACGTCCATTTATTATTGTAGAAAAAAATTGGAAGTACTATATCTGGCCTTTTTGTTTTGTTTAGCCGTTTGGTAATGATAACATCTTAATTATTTTAGAAAATACATCAAATTGACACAACCGTTTCCCTTTCTGGCCTTTTGGTTTTGTTTGGCTGGTTTTTTATTTTCCTCTTTCTTTTTCCATTCTATTTTCATTTTTTAATTCTCCAACTTGGTTTAAATCATGATTTTTTTAAAAAAAATTGTGAACATTTTTCTAAATCCATGAACATTTTTAAAATTCGCAAACTATATTCAAACCCATGAACTTTGTTCCAAATCTGTGAACTATTTTTCAAATGAATGAATGATTTTCAAATCCACAAACTCTTTTCTTTTTTCCAAATTTGTTTTGAAACCTGCAAAAAAATTCAAATTCATGATTTTTTTCCTTCAAAATTGATGAATTGTCTTCAGATTCTTGATTTTTCTTATCAAAATCTATGACCTTTTTTCAATTTTCAAGAACTTCTTCAAATGTCATGAACTTTTTCATAATTTGGAACTTTTGAGAAATTTGTAAACTTATTATCAAATTTAGTGAACTTTTTAAAACTCACGCATTGTTTAGAACTGGTGAGCTTTTTTCTGATCCGTGACCCCTTTTTTTTTCTTCAAATTCACGCACTTTATAAAATTACTCAACTTTTTTACAATTTTTGAACTATTTTATACTCAGAAAAATTTTTACTTTAAAAACCAGCAATTGGTTTTTTTAGTGAACAATACACCACAAAAAAGAAAACCAAGCAAAAATAGCGAATCAATGAAAAAAAAGAGGCAATTAATCTAGGGACGTGAGTGAGGGAGTGAGGCACGCTGGGCTGCAGCCCATGAGGGGATGCGCGAGTGCTACAGACCTTAGTTGACGTTTAGGGCTCTAATTAAGAGGTCTCCTCATGCATGGCCTGTGGTGGAACCAAATTTAGTTCCACATTGCTAGCGAAGAGGGAGTTCCACATTGCTAGCCGAAAGGGAGTTTCACATATATACAATTTTTTTCGTAATTTTCAATCTGTAAATTTTCATAGCAACACGCGGGGAGCTATCGAATTAAACAAGTTAGGCGCTACTGCCCAAAGCAGAAGAAACAAGTGTCGGGTTGCCTTCTGTCAATTTCAACTATGAAAGCATCTTTGTCGTTGTTGCTTGCTGCCCGAAATGCTTGCGCCCACCGTCCACCCAAGGGATTATTTC
This sequence comes from Aegilops umbellulata, assembly GCA_032464435.1. NCBI lineage: Eukaryota > Viridiplantae > Streptophyta > Magnoliopsida > Poales > Poaceae > Aegilops > Aegilops umbellulata. Next base: position 639,276,746 of record CP136060.1, on the reverse strand, counting down.
TCAGGGAGAAAAATGACTAACCGCTTGATGCATCTTTATGCGCCGATGCCAGACTTGACACAGGGATATGTCCGGTGTAAATGCTACTCCCTCCGTTTATAGATGAGATGTTCTAATTATTTTTCAGAATCAGACACGTTTCAGTGTGTTTGTTCACTTATTTTAATTCAAATATAGCTCATGTTGAAATATCCATAACATAATTATATCTGTGAATGGAGAGGGTAATTGATGGCAACGTAGCACCAGCACACCAGTAGCTCATAAAAAGATGCAACATTCTTGTCGCGTTAGAAGAACTTGGGTAATTTTAGAGGAGGGCAAACCTAACGTAAGATACAATACTGTCACTCTAAGCTGGTGTCCAAATTTGAAGTTTGTAGCGAACTACATCATCGCCCCTGACTTGAGAAATTAATTAAGCTCACAAAATGTTGAAGTAGATGAACATACCGGCTAAGTCGGTGGGGCAGAGCAGGTGGAGCAGGTCGCGGAACCACTTCATCTCCATGTCGAGGTGGACCAAGTCGGCCCTAGCCGCGGTGAACCCGTTCTCCCACAGGATTTCCGGACTGAGCGCCGTGGCACCGCCCACGGCGAAGTTGGCCCCTCCGGCGAAGTCCTCCGAGCTACGCCCGCTCCAGTACGGCCGCACGAACGACAGGCCCAGCGCGTCCGCTGCGGCGCGGGGAACCCACCACACAACAAACAGATTCTGAAGTTAGCACGTATGCTCTTCCTGCGAAGCTGTTTGGCCGATACATGGGTCGAAGGCTTGTTCCGTACCGATGAAGTCGACGACGATGCGGCCGTTGGAGAAGCGGCCGGTGGCGCGGTGGAAGAAGGTCTCGCCGTACGGCAGCCTTGGCCCGGTGTCGTTGCCGTAGACGTAGCGGTAGTTGCCCGTGTCCGCCAGCGAATCCCCGAAGCTGAACACCCGCGAGTAGCACGCCCGCGCTGGCTGCGCCGCCGCCAGCACCAGTAGCACCACCGCCGACTTCACCGCCAACATGGTGGCAGAGGAAGCCATGCCGCGTCTCTCTGTCTCTCTGTTTCTCGTGGGACATGTGCTCGAGATGAATGAACGGATATAAAGAATGTACGGGGAGCGGGAGGGAAGCGACTGTCACCTATACTCCACCAAACGGCGGTGATTACGATCGCGTGCCGGCGTGCGATCGCTTTCATCCGACAAGTTGCAGGAAAGATGATGCCGCGGATAAGCAGAAAGACAAAAGCCTTTTCCTATGTTACTTATTTGAGCGGGGCCGGATAAGAGTTGGAAACAAATAATGCAGATGGTAACCACGAGGTTGCATGTGCAAATAAAGATTGTACATGACCGTGAGTATATAATATAGCAGCACTTCCACGGGAGGAGTCCATTATTGCTTTGCTTTTGACTGTTGCGTGTGTGTTTGGCCAAATGTGACGAATCAGCAGCTCTTGCTATTTTTTTCCAGAAGAACATGAAAACGGGGGAAGTGCTAGTTGGTCTTTCGCAACCACCGCGGCACTGTGGTCTTTGCGTCATGTCGTTTCCTGTCGAAGAGGGTGTTTGTTTTTAGGGACTTATTGAATTAGGGCCTTAAAAAAGTTCCTATAAGTCACATCTAAACCAAACAGGAGGGACTTATAGGGACTTAAAGTGGCCATTTGGGACTTATGAAACAAGACTCTCAAGAAGGGACTTATAGGGACTTATAGTTGTAATATGGTCTTATAGGGACTCATAAGTCCCAGGAACCAAACAGGTAGAGACTTTTTAGGGACTTGTGACTTATAAGTTGGGACTAAAAAAAGTACTATGACTTATGAACCAAACAGGGCCGAAGTGTTCGAGCGCACTGGACGCCAAGCTTGCAGCTTGCATGCATGGAGGGCGTGTCCCTTGCTCTGGAATGGAGTTCTGTTCCTTTTATACTAGATAGGAAATGCGCCTTGGCGCATGGTGCCTGGCTCAACCCATTATCCAAGCATATAAACAAAATAAATATTATTGCGAGAAAAGTTACCGAGAATGGATCAGTTTAATGCATAGAAGCGAAAAAATTGCCTTTATAGATCGGGATCGCGCCTCATCTCGAAGGTGCCGGTCCCAACATTTTGGTCAATCAAGTAATGCTAAGTTAGTAATAATTCAGGTTTAACATATGCTATTAAATTATGATCACTGAAAAGTTTGTTGATACAAATAAATAATTCTAAGTTGGACCTTTCCATGATCAAACTTTAGTTTAAAAAAATGCAATCTACATGATCATAATTTTAAACTGAATGGATATTATATCATAAAAACAAATGGTTAAAGCAGTGAATCTCCAAAACAGGCACTTCTCCAACACATGTTCTGCATATTCGAATTCTAATAAAGCCAAGTGCAAGCCTGAACTTACGAATATAACATAAGTTTGAAAACAACCGGGAATGTAAGTTGACTAAAACGAATGTCAGTTGAGCTCAAAGCTACAAATTGTAGAATTCACAAAAAAATAGTACAGGAAATTACTGAGCCAAAATATTTTGAGGCGGATAAATTAACTCTAAATTTTGTTTCTGTGACATAGAACCCTAATGTGTCAACGACCTGGACTGCAAGTTATGTGGCGAACTGGCCAGAAACCTCGTCAAGCTCCATGATGCCGGGTGAACCTGGATGAAGTGGAGCAGCGTGGATCTCACGTCAAAGAGGACAGGCAACGGCGACGGCTGGCCACCGGTTCCAGCGCTGCCACGAGCCCCTTCTCCATGTGCTCTCGCGTCAAAGAGAACAGGCAACAGCAACGGCTGGGCACCGGATCCAGCGCTACGACGAGCCCCTTCTCCATGTGCTCTCGCGTCAAAGAGGACAGGCAACGACGACGGCTGACCACCAGATCCGGCGCTGCCACGAGCAGTTAGCCTCTGCTTTACAGTAAAAGAGAAATCAACACAAGAAAACTAATTAAACCAATTGGGAACTACACCTGAAAACCACACTTGTCTACCCATTGTCAAAAAAAGTATGTGCCTAACCCTATATCCTAATTGTAATGCTACATCATGCAGGTTCATTAGAGCATTGATCATCATTCTTACTCCAGTATTCAACACCAACATACCCCTGCAAGCAATCAAACTTTAGCCCAATACAACATAGGCATAGCTCCACGAGCAGATAAAGCACTAAAACTGTAGGTGTAGAAAAATAGTAGAAGTAGAAATAAAGTAGGTGTAGAAATAATTCAAATGTAAATACAAAAATAAAGTAGAAATAGAAGCAGAAGCAGAAATAAACTGTAGATGCAGTAATCAAACTAAGTAACTTATAGGCTGGACCAGAAAAACCGACACAGGAAACTAAAAAAACTAATATGCAACTCAACCTGAAAACTCAATTCTGAAGTATGTTCTATCTATTTGTGATAAAGGGCAAGAAGTCCACAACTCACACATATCATCCAAGAATAAATGTTTATGTTCAATATTAGACTATCAGTCAAATGATGAAAATACGCATTTTACAGTTAACATCAGAGAAACTAACAAATAACCCCCAAGAGAAAGGATATACAGTGCTTTTATAATTAATTGTTCATCAGTGGACTTGGATTCTTAGATGTCACTCATGTCAGCAAGTGAAGGGCTCAAAAATAGATATGCACGAACACAATATTTTTACAAAGCAACAATATTTTTTCTCATGTATGTACGCCAATATTTAAGTACTAATTTTGTACACCATGGATACATCTGTGTGATACAGGGCACTTTATAAGTCCCGGTTCATCTGTGTGCCATATCATCTGGATACATAGTCTTAATTAAACTTTGTGTGGCCATACATTTTTCGGTCTGGGTCTCGCTAGAAATAGGATTTCATCTCTCCTTTTTCTCATGCATTCACAACAGCAGAATATATGCAGTCAAGGAGTTGATAGGCAGTTATTGAGTACAACATTTTTTACTAACCTTAATCCGGGCATATATCGGGTTCCCGGTTGGTTGCAGGTAGTCAACTTGTATGATTTATCCGCCCTGAAGGTGCAGCACATCAAAACGCAGAGCATGTATAAATCAAGAAAACATCAAGAGGAATCGTACAAGCTGTCAACAAATAACACATAAGCACCTTGTCGTCCGGGGAACGGACGGCCACATTAACACCGACAAGCACGGGCAGACCGTCATAGCTGCCATTGATGGCGTGGTCTAGCTGGATGACGGCCACCATCCTCCTGAAGGCGTCGGCCAGGCTGGCCTTTCCGTCGTTGATCGCGGCCCCGCCGTCGACAGGTCCCTAGCGACATAAAGTGACGCGGGGATTGGCCATAGGTCGACGCGGCCACCGGCTTGTCGGGCAGCGGAGCAACCGACCACCGTGAGCACCAGCGCTGGTGCCGTCATCTCCGCGGCCTGAGTTGACGCAGCAGTAACTTTCTTTTTGATGCAGTAGTCGTCTCAGATGTCTCAACCTCCTCTTTTGTCTACGGCCGGCGCTCCTCCTTCCGAGCCCCGAGGAACGGCGACGGTGTAAGCCTCTGAATTTAAAAACTGTGTACAGATCAAAACATATGGTCTGTGGGATGGGGAAAGATCAGGTAGTGGAAGATATGCATCTACATCTATAAATACCAATGAGCTACAAAAAGAACAACATTTTCCTTTTTATAAAACCAGAGAAACAGTGGACCAGTGGCTGGAGATGAAGAGGAGCTGGCCAAACTTATATGTTACTGAACTAAGTGTAGACTGCAGAAGTTTATTTAATAAATATAGAATCAAGGATACACTGGATTTGAGGCCACAAAACAAAACCTGAAATAAACATGATGTAGATGCATTCATTGTTTGTCACATACATAGATGGCTAGAGTAATTCGCAGATGTGTATGAGATAGCTACATACATGACCTCTCCTGTCCTCTCTGAAGAAGAAAACTTTTAGTTTTCTGCAGTTTTCTCCCCTCTGAATATAAGTTGCAGCACGCAAATTGGATGGGCATTGGTAGAAAAAGAGGCTTCCGTCCAGCCCCATTAGTCGCGGAACTGTAGGAACCGCGACTAATGAAGTCTTTAGTCCCGGTTCGGCAGACGAACCGCGACCAAAGGCCTGCGCCCAGGGCGCTCGGTGGCCAGCTGGTGCACGTGAGGGGCTTTAGTCGCGGTTGGCCAGGCCAACCGCGACTAAAGGTGCCCAAAGGCCTTTAGTCGCGGTTGGCCAGGCCAACCGTGACTAAAGCTCCTCCCCTATATATACCAGTTCAGCGCACTCACTTAGCCATTTGGTGCCACTTCTCTTCACAAGCTTCACAAGGGGGTGTAGGTTTGCTTTTGGTTCCTCTTATGCACACAAGGTGTTTGATGAAATGCCCCAAGAGCCACACTTGAGGTTCCTCATTCATTTTTTTCCTCCTCGATCGCGGTTAGCAACTTGAACCTTTCATGCATGTGTGTCATTGATAAAATATGCATGTGTGTTGTTCATTGTTTAATTTCTATTGTTTATAGCTAGTTAGTTTAACAAATGCATGATGGTTAATTATATATTTTATATTATAATAATGCAGATGAATCGGCAATGGATGTACGGTAACCGACTCTCCCGCGAGTTCACTACGGGTTTGAAAGATTTCCTCGTAGTGGCTAATGCGAACAAGCAGAAGGGTTTTGTTATCTGTCCATGTGTTGACTGTAAGAATCAGAAGGGTTACTCTTCCTCAAGAGAAGTTCACCTGCACCTGCTTCGGCACGGTTTCATGCCAAGCTATAATTGTTGGACCAAGCATGGAGAAAGAGGGGTTATAATGGAAGAAGATGAAGAAGGGGATGATTTCATCGATGAAAGCTATCTTGCTGATTTCGGTGATACTTTCATGGAGGATGCTGAAGGTGAAGGGGAAGGGGAAGGGGAAGGTGAAGGTGAAGAAGAGGCACGTGATGAGACCATTGATGATCTTGGTCGGACCATTGCTGATGCACGGAGACGCTGCGAAACTGAAAAGGAGAGGGAGAATTTGGATCGCATGTTAGAGGATCACAGAAAGTCGTTGTACCCCGGATGCGATGATGGTCTGAAAAAGATGGGCTGCACACTGGATTTGCTGAAATGGAAGGCACAGGCAGGTGTAGCTGACTCGGCATTTGAAAACTTGCTGAAAATGTTGAAGAATATGTTTCCAAAGAATAACGAGTTGCCCGCCAGTACGTACGAAGCAAAGAAGGTTGTCTGCCCTCTAGGTTTAGAGGTTCTGAAGATACATGCATGCATCAACGACTGCATCCTCTACCGCGGTGAATACGAGAATTTGAATGAATGCCCGGTATGCACTGCATTGCATTATAAGATCAGAGGCGATGACCCTGGTGATGATGTTGAGGGCGAGAAACCCAGGAAGAGGGTTCCCGCCAAGGTGATGTGGTATGCTCCTATAATACCACGGTTGAAACGTCTGTTCAGGAACAAAGAGCATGCCAAGTTATTGCGATGGCACAAAGAGGACCGTAAGTCGGACGGGGAGTTGAGACACACCGCAGATGGAACGCAATGGAGAAAGATCGACAGAGAGTTCAAAGATTTTGCAGCTGACGCAAGGAACATAAGATTTGGTCTAAGTACAGATGTCATGAATCCTTTTGGCGAGCAGAGCTCCAGCCATAGCACCTGGCCCGTGACTCTATGCATCTACAACCTTCCTCCTTGGTTGTGCATGAAGCGGAAGTTCATTATGATGCCAGTGCTCATCCAAGGTCCTAAGCAACCCGGCAACGACATCGATGTGTACCTAAGGCCATTAGTTGATGAACTTTTACAGCTGTGGGGCAGACCTGGTGTCCGTGTGTGGGATGAGCACAAACAAGAGGAATTTGACCTACGAGCGTTGCTTTTCGTAACCATCAACGATTGGCCTGCTCTTAGTAACCTTTCGGGACTGTCAAATAAAGGATACAATGCATGCACGCACTGCTTACATGAGACTGAAAGTGTACATTTGCCAAATTGTAAGAAGAACGTGTACCTTGGGCATCGTCGATTTCTTCCGAAAATTCATCCAGTAAGAAAGAAAGGCAAGCATTACAACGGCAAGGCAGATCACCGGCCGAAGCCTGCAGAACGCACTGGTGCTGAGGTATTTGATATGGTCAAGGATTTGAAAGTCATCTTTGGAAAGGGTCCTGGCGGACAATCAGTTCCGAAGGGAGCTGACGGGCACGCAGCCATGTGGAAGAAGAAATCTATATTCTGGGAGCTAGAATATTGGAAAGTCCTAGAAGTCCGCTCTGCAATCGACGTGATTCATGTTACGAAGAATATTTGCGTGAACCTCCTAAGCTTCTTGGGCGTGTATGGGAAGACAAATGATACAAAGGAAGCACGGCAGGACCAGCAACGTTTGAAAGACCCTGATGACCGGCATCCGGAATGGTTTCAAGGTCGTGCCAGCTACGCTCTGACCAAAGAAGAGAAGGTCATCTTTTTTGAATGCCTGAGCAGTATGAAGGTCCCGTCTGGATTCTCGTCCAATATAAAGGGAATAATAAACATGGCGGAGAAAAAGTTCCAAAACCTGAAGTCTCACGACTGCCACGTGATTATGACGCAATTGCTTCCGATTGCTTTGAGGGGGCTCCTGCCGGAAAATGTTCGAGTAGCCATTGTGAAGCTATGTGCATTCCTCAATGCAATCTCTCAGAAGGTAATCAATCCAGAAGATCTACCACGGTTACAGAACGATGTGGTCCAATGTCTTGTCAGTTTCGAGTTGGTGTTCCCGCCATCCTTCTTCAATATTATGACGCACCTCCTGGTTCACCTAGTCGAAGAGATTTTCATTCTCGGTCCTGTATTTCTACACAATATGTTCCCCTTCGAGAGGTTCATGGGAGTATTAAAGAAATATGTTCGTAACCGTGCTAGGCCAGAAGGAAGCATCGCCAAGGGCTATGGAAATGAGGAGGTAATTGAGTTTTGTGTTGACTTTGTTCCTGACCTTAAGCCGATTGGCCTTCCTCGATCGCGGCACGAGGGGGGACTAAGTGGAAAAGGCACGATCGGAAGGAAATCAACTATATGTATGGACGGCCATTCTCTGACTGAAGCACACCACACTGTACTGACCAATTCCAGCTTGGTGGCTCCGTACTTTGAGAAACACAAGAATATTTTACGCTCGGACAACCCGGGGAAGCCTGAATCCTGGATTAGGAAGGCCCACATGGAGACTTTCGGCAGTTGGTTGAGAAAACATTTAATGAATGACAATGATGTTGTAGATCAGCTGTACATGTTGGCCAAGACACCATCTTCGACTATAACGACTTTCCAAGGGTACGAGATAAATGGGAATACATTTTACACGATCGCCCAAGATAAAAAGAGCACCAACCAAAACAGTGGTGTCCGCTTTGATGCAGCAACCGAGAATGGGCAAAAGGTCACATATTATGGTTACATAGAGGAGATATGGGAACTTGACTATGGACCCTCCTTTAAGGTCCCTTTGTTCCGGTGCAAATGGTTCAAGCTAACAGGAGGTGGGGTAAAGGTGGACCAGCAATACGGAATGACAATGGTGGATTTCAACAATCTTGGTTACCTTGACGAACCATTCGTCCTAGCGAAAGATGTCGCTCAGGTTTTCTATGTGAAGGACATGAGTAGCAAACCGAGGAAACGGAAAGATAAGAAAACAATCAGTACATCATGAGATGATCCAAAGCGCCACATTGTTCTTTCAGGGAAAAGAAACATCGTGGGAGTGGAGGACAAGACAGACATGTCAGAAGATTATAATATGTTTGCTGAAATTCCGCCCTTCAAAGTGAACACCGACCCAAGCATTAAGTTAAATGATGAGGATGCTCCATGGATACGGCACAATCGTAAGCAAGCAGGGACACAAGGGAAGAATTGATGTGTAATAATTTATTGTACCAAACTTTGTATTTGGTCGATGAACTGAATGATGTATCAAACCTTTTGTCAAACCTTCAAGGGATTAGTTTTATTTTTCTGATTTTTTTGATATATAATTGTATTTTTAAGATTTTAAAATGAATTAGTTTTATTTTTCTGATTTTAAAAGGAAAAAGGAAGAAGAAGAAAGAAGGAAAAAGGAAAAAAACAGAAGAAAAAAGGAAAAACAGAAGAAAAAAACAAACAGAAGAAAAAAGGAAAAACAGAAGAAAAAACAAACAGAAGAAAAACATAAGAAAAAAACAAACAGAAGAAAAACAGAAGAAAAAAGGAAAAAGGAAGAAAGGAAGAAAAAAAAGAAGAAAAACAAGAAAAAGGAAGAAAAAAACAGAAGAAAAAAATAGAAGAAAAAAGGAAGAAAAAACCAGAAGAAAAACAAGAATTTAAAATGAATTAGTTTTATTTTCTGATTTTTTTGATATATAATTGTATTTTTAAGATTTTAATAACATAAATAAATAAGTAATTAGAAACTTTAATAGCAAAAATAATTATCATAAAGTAAAATAAATAAGTAATTAGAAACAAAATAAAATAAAATAAATAAGTTTTTTGTTGTAAGTAGAAACAAAACAAAATAAATAAAGCAAAAATGAAAACAAAAAACAGGCAAAAAATAAAAAGTATGCCACCTACTGGGCCACCACGGCCTGAATACGACTAGAAACCCATTATTGGGCCAGGATTCAGGCCCGTAGGAAGGCCCAGTAGGCCCACAGGCTAATAGTAACAGAATAGGCCCGTAAGCCTGCATTTGAGAGGAGCTCGAAGTGGTCAGCGCAGCCGCGCTTATAAACCACTGTCGAAGCCTCTCGGCTAGCGAGGTGGGACTAAACATCCCACCGCACCGCGCCAGTGCCAGCACAGACCTTTAGTCGCGGTCCGCCACTCCAACCGCGACTAAAGGCTAGCTTTAGTCGCGGTCCGCCTCCCCAACCGCGACTAAAGGCTCTTCCTGCGCGGGAACGAAAGCGGCGCCAAAACCCTTTAGTCGCGGTTGGTGTGGCGGACCGCGACTAAAGCTAGCCTTTAGTCGCGGTTGGTGTGGCGGACCGCGACTAAAGCTGGCCTTTAGTCGCGGTCCGCCACACCAATCGCGACTAAAGGTCTGCCTATATATACTGCACTTAGCAGTTTCCGCCACTTCCCATTCTTCTCAGACGCCGAAGCCCCGACGCCGATCGACGCCGACGCCGACGCCCTGCCCCGACGCCGACGCCCTGCCCCGACGCCGCCTCCGCCCCGAGTGAGCGCCGCTGCCGCCCGTGCCCTGCCCTAGCGCGCCGCCGCCGCCTTCCCTGCCCTGCCCTGCCCTTGCCCGCCGCCCGCCGCCCGCCGCCCGCCGCCCCTGGCCCTGCCCCTGGCCGCCGCCCCTGGCCCTGCCCCTGGCCGCCGCCGCCGCCCGCGCGCCGCCCGCTGCCCGCCGCTGCCCGCCCCTGACTAAAGAAAGAAGAAAGAAAGAAGAAAGAAAAAGGAAGAAGAAAAAAAGAAGAAAGAAAAAGGAAGAAGAAAAAAAGAAGAAAGAAAAAGGAAGAAGAAAAAAAATGAAAACAAAACAAAACCAAAAGAAAGAAGAAAAAAAGGAAGAAGAAAAAAAAGGAAGAAGAAAAAAGGAAGAAGAAAAAAAGAAAGAAGAAAGAAAGAAGAAAGAAAAAGGAAGAAGAAAAAAAGAAAGAAGAAAAAGGAAGAAGAAAAAAAGAAAGAAGAAAAAGGAAGAAGAAAAAAAGAAAGAAGAAAGAAAGAAGAAAGAAAGAAGAAAGAAAAAGGAAGAAGAAAAAACAAGAAAGAAAAAGAAAGAAGAAAAAAATGAAAACCAAATGAAAACCAAAAGAAAGAAGAAAGAAAAAGGAAGAAGAAAAAAAGTAACTTAAAACTTGATAATTAACAAAAAACCGTAAAATTTGATAATTAACCAAATGGCGAGGGTTATACATGTGTGTTGTCCTCGCCTCCCTCTCCGTGACGCCGTCGTCTGCCGCCCCGTCTCGCGCTCTACCGCGACACCCTCTCCCACCCCTTCCTCGCCCCCTCCTTTTGCCACCGCCCTTTCGCCACCGCCACCGCCACCGCCCCCCTTCTTCACTTAATTAATTTGTTTTTACTACATGTTTTCAGGACTGACATAATGGCGGACGATAGAGCTGACCCGATTATGGACAACTATGATCCGGACGGTGAAGCACATATGTTCGGCATCATAAACGGCGATATTCTATATGTGCCGACCGGACAAGAAGAAGATGATGTCTCTTCTTATCTGAACCTTGACGGTGAAGATGAAGGGCACCATCAGCAAGATGATGCCGAACAAACGTCGATAAACGACGATCTTCAAATGGAAGTAGCAACCACCTCCGGCGCCGAGGTATATATATACATTGAGCCTCTGGTGATACAAACTAACTGATTTGAATAAATATGTGTGTACTAACGGGCGCGACTCTCTTTCTTATTTTAGCCCTCGGCCGGATCGTCGAAACAATCGAGTACGTCGTCAAAGCGTGGCGCAACCAAGACGATGAAACAAGGAGAAACATGCACCATCGAGGTTGTCGACAGTGCAACCGGCAGGCCGCTGGAGCCCCGCAAGAACGCCATCAAGTTTGTCAGCCAATGCGGAGCCGTTGTTAGAGACAACGTCTCGATCACCGTCCAGGAGTGGAATGAGCCAAAGAAGGCACGAATTGCTGGTTTCACTTTTGTCGATAAGAGAACAAAAAAAGATTGCTTCAAGAAGCTTATGGAACATTTCGTTCTACCTCCGGAATACAACAAATTCGATGAGGAGGGTAACAAGATTGAGGAAAACAAGGAGAGGAGGAGGCTAGTCAAACAGTTCGCTCTTCATAAGATGGCCGACGCATTCCGGAAATTCAAGCAAAATCTAAACCATGACTTTGTCAAGCAGAACAAGACTCCGGATTTCAAAGGACAATATGAGAAACTGAAACATGATTGGCCAGAATTTGTGAAGCAAAAGAAATCGGAGCAGTTCATATAAAATATCGAAAAAAATAAGGAAAATGCGGCTAAGAAGGAGTACAATCATATTATGGGGCCAGGAGGGTATCGCCTTTGGCAGCCTAGGTTGGAGAAGATGGAGAACGAGCTGAGGGCGCGAGGAATCCGTCCAGGTACGGAGGGATGGGACCCAAGGGCCAAAAGCTGGTGGTACGGGCATGGGGGGACGCTGAACCCGGAGACAGGGGAGTGTGTTTACCAGGGCAAAATAATGAAACCCACCCAAGCCCTTATTGACGCAATGAGGGATGCTCAAGAGGGGAAGATCAAGTTCAACAGAGAGAACGACGCACTGACAAAAGCCCTCGGGAATCCTGAACACGGAGGACGTGTACGAGGCATGGGGCACATTCCGTGGAAAATAGGGTTCCCCCAGAACGATGACCCGTACGGTTACAGAAGCCGTAAGAGAAAGATGGATCGGGAAGCAGATGTTGTGGCGCGGTTGGCATCGGAAATGGATGTGATGAAGAAAACCGTGAGTGTACTAGTAGCCGAAAGAGATGCAGCTTGGGCGCAGCATGAAGATCATCCAGCGGATCTCGATAGCCAGCAGCGGAGAAGCAGCGTGGCTTCCACGGAGGCCCCACCGGCTGGTGCAGATGCACCGACGATCAAAATTACTGCACCGGAGCCTCTGGTGGTCGAAATTACTGCACCGGAGCCTCCTCGCTACCCCGTGGACGATATAAAGGAGAGGAAAGAATGTCATCTGTATTATCCTATCGGGAACATGTCCATGAAGGTAGCCATCGGCAGTGCTTTACCATGTTTACCTGGAGCACTCCACCACAACAACCCCATTCAAGATGGCTATGCTCGTGTCACGGTGGAGGACATAGTCCAAGGGTTTGAGGACCTGGAGATTGACATTGCTACACCTGAAGAGGAGAAAAGACTTGGAGATGTCAAGCGCCATTTCATTCTATGGCAAAAGAAGTTTATCAAGTTTCCAGGCGAGGCGCCAAGGACAACAAGTCCACCCCCCTACGGTGGTGGTGGTGGCGGTGGCGGCGGTGGTGGTGGTGGTGGTGGTGGCGGTTCACCTACACCTCCGTCACGTCAGCCGACGCCTCCCAGTCCACAACGTTCGGCGGGTGATCAGACGCCGCCCCCCAGTCCTCGTCCGGCGGGTGATCAGACGCCGCCCCCCAATCCACCTCCGGCAAAGAAGCAGAAGCAGTCCTGGATTATTAACCCGGACCCTTATGTACCTAAGACCATAAAGGTACCAGAGCCATCACTGAAGCCTCTCCCCACAAGGCCTTGGGAACGTAGTGCCGAGGAAACTGCCGCGGCTGCGGCTGATGATCTTGAGAAATGGAAGGCGGACTGCAAGAAGAAAAGAGAGCCCGAGCCCAAGCCAGTATTTTCTGATGAGCAAAAGAAGTGGGCTAAGTCATTTTTGAGCACACCGTCTCAAGCCGCGAAGAATCTGCCTGAGGACTATGCACGTGAACTTCGTAGGCAGGCACTCATGTTGAAGGAGAAGAAAGAGCGGGCGGATGACCCCGATCCGGAACAAAGTAAACGAGTTGCCCAGCTCGGGGAACAAAGTAAACAATCGATTGCCCCGCTTATAGTGAAAGTCGCCGGTCCGGATGACCCCGATATCATAGCAGCTGCGGCAGCACTTGGATTGACTGTAACGAGTGCCAGAGAACAAGCGGCCAACTTAGGTATTACTCTTCGTGAACTGTTAGGCCTTGATGAGGCGCCAGTGAAGGAGGTAGTAATTACATATGTGAAGAATGGGCCTTTCGTCGAGCCTGCGCAGGAACAGGATCTACCTCCACAAATGAAAGGTCTGCTGAAATGGTACAAGGGTTACATAAAAAATAAAAACGCCAACGAATATATTTATGCGGAAGTTAGATATGAGCATCACTTCAAACATTACTATGTACAAATTCATCTGAGTGAATTGTTCCAGCTTTTCAATCTGCGCGAGCTCGACAAATCTATCATCAGTTGCTACGTTCTGTAAGTGATTTATTTCTACCCCATCTCGTTCATATTGCCTGCACTATATATATATGTCCTAACTATATTGTTGTGTCCGCTATTATACATGCAGAATGGAGATTAAGGAATGCAGAGTAAGGAACATCCATGATGTTGGGTTCATTGACCCACACATCGTTAATGGATATGTGTTGCGGCATCACCCCGCCGACATGGAGGCAGACCTGTGGCAGTTTCTTACAAAGCAGGAACTCAAAAGTGATATTCTATTTCCTTACCATTTTGGGTGAGTGTTTCTGTCTTGAGCACATTCTCTTTTGTTTACTCCATGCATGGTATGTGGCCGGCTAATCGATGAGTTATGAATGACGTACTGTGCATGTATCGTGTCCGCAGGTTCCACTGGATTCTGCTAGTAATTAAAGTTGACACCTCAGAATGTCTCGTCCACGACTCTCTGAATATGGATCCAAAGCTTTGGGGCGACATGAGAAGAATGTTGCAGAAGTAATTATTTTCATTCATTTGCGGTCTATATCGATCGGCCTATTTCGTTCATTTCCTAATATCAAGTAACTAATAACTCTCTTGTTCATTTAATTTTCTTTGCCTCGTAGGGTTTGGAGACGGTTCGTAGATACAAAGGTCGGTGAATTCAAAAAAGAGCTAGAATTCAAAAAGTCAAAGGCTAAGAATGCTGGGGATATTCAGCCAGCGGGGACCAATCTATGTGGATACTATGTCTGTGAGATGATCCGGAGATACACCTCTGAGCGGGTTCCGAGTGATACCAATGCTCGGAGGAATAACCTCCGGATGATGCTTAGTCCAGAAGCTCGCTTCCGACCACTTCAAGAGGAACTAGCTGGATGGTTCAGGAGGGAAGTCCTCCATCCTAAAGGAGAACACCATTACGAGGACGTAGAACTTTATATGCCTTAAATTATGTATGGAAACTTGTTCAAAATTGTATATGGTCATCCGATGATATTTAATATATATTGTATATTCCTCTTGAATTCTTTTTTGTTCTAATTTCAAATTTGTTTAAAATTGTACATTCTTATGCATGTATGTAGTAGCGTAGAATATGTGAAACTCCTTCAAAATTAAAATAAAGTATAAAAGAAATAAAACAATACAAATTAAACAGAAAACAAGTTTAGGGGGGGGCAGGTTTAGGGGGGGCTAAAACCCTAAACCTGCGGCGGTCTTTAGTCGCGGTTGGCCAGAAGAACCGCGACTAAAGGTCCTCCGCCCCGACGGCCACCTGGCGCCCACGTGGACGGGCCTTTAGTCGCGGTTCTTAAGCAACCGCGACTAAAGGGGGAAGCCTTTAGTCCCGCCTGTTTGGTCGCGGTTGCGCAACCGCGACTAATGGCAGTTGCGAACCGCGACCAAAGGCCCTTTTTCCACCAGTGGCGTGGACAATCAGAACATGAGAGAGGGGGTGATACCTTCCGCGGAGCAACGGCGACCCGGGAAGAAGCAGGCAGACCCGGAGGAGCGTTGGTCTTCCCTCCTTGTACGCGGTGCACCTGCGCGCATGATTCAGGGAGAGTGTGAGGGAGGGGAACGACCAAATCTAAACAAACAGAGCAGAGGTGGGGAGGAGAAGAGGGACCTGCCGTGAGAAGAAGCTCCAGGCCTCCCTCCAAGTAGCCGAGATCGGCGCAGCAGTCGGCTATCGCGCCGTAGGCCTCGGTGCAGCCAGAATCCTCGCCAGTTTCCTTTGATAGCGCCAGAACCTTGTAGTACCAGCTCATTGCTTCTCTGTACTGTCCCAGCCTTTGTAGTGATGCACCTAAAACAATAAATACCAAGAGAAATTAGGCATCATTCGGTGGTTTGTTTACCAACAATTAAGGTTAGTCTAAGATGTCTCTAAATGAAGCACATGTCAGAAATCTGAACAAAGAAACACACATGGAAAAGGTATAACAGGTGCTCGAAGGAGACAGACAAATGGTAATGTTTTCCAGGGGCATCAGATTTCTGTTATATAAAACTGGAGGATACATCAATTCTAGGTGGATATAAATCTTGCCACTATATTTCAAATCAGTTCTTGCTTAAAAGTAGTTGCTGGTATATGCAAAAGTGAATGCCACGGAATTATGAAAGCAAACATGCATGCAGATAATAATCCTCTCGTCACAGTTAAAGTGCAGAATCCCCATCTATTGGAATAAATAGGATGATGTTTTACTTCCAAGTTAATTACCTGACAATTGCTCATTCTGATTCCGCGCACTACAGAATCTATTCAAGTAGGGAGCAATAATACAATCGCTTGCAGGAGTATCTAAAACGTAAGGATGGGGAAAATGCAACCTAGATGAAACAAAATCATACATTACACTTATTTCTTGGGATATTCCGACATTCTGCTATTCTACAAGTTAAGTCACCAACCTTGTAGCGGCCTAACCAGATAATTATACTTACAATGGTGGAGGGTCAGTATTAATTAAATGCACTTTTGTTTATCAGTGAACAAAGACAATGTGATGCATGATTTTCATTATCAGGAACGGGAAGAAATGAACCTAATCCTCGCGCAGCTTTCTTCTCCTCAAAGCGATCCCCTATGCTTTCTGCAAGCTCCAGAGCTGTCTTGAACTCCATTACTGCCTTATCAAGGTCCTGATTCCTCATATAGTTCTTCCCGTTTTTCAAATTTACCACCAACTGCTGCTTCCTGGGATCAACAATGACCTCAATTTCTCCTGCTCTCCCTACAGGCGCATAAGTAAGGCCGGGGGCAAACGATTCAATCTGTGCCTGCCTTCTAAGAGCGGTATTAATCTGACGAAGTTGATTGTTCAATCGCTTCAGTTCGTCCTTTCTTTGCCGTGCTAATAATCCTAGAATGTAACATCGGAGAGGGAAAACAAAATTAGCACGGCGTGAAACGTCTCTCTTCATCAACTATACATAATAGAGAACATGAGAGAGGGGGGTGATACCTTCCGCGGAGCAACGGCGACCCGGGAAGAAGCAGGCAGACCCGGAGGAGCGTTGGTCTTCCCTCCTTGTACGCGGTGCACCTGCGCGCATGATTCAGGGAGAGAGTGAGGGAGGGGAGCGATCAAATCTAAACGAACAGAGCAGAGGTGGGGAGGAGAAGAGGGACTTGCCGTGAGAAGAAGCTCCAGGCCTTCCATGGTGTGGTGTGGGATCTCCATGTCCATGGAGAAGGAGCACACGGTCACTCCATGCAGGTGGGCGCCGGCGCCGTGGCTGTGGATTTGGATCCGGCGCCATCGTGGGAGCAGATGAAGGCCGGCGTCCTCCTAGTCTTCCTCCTCGCCTGCTCGGTCCCGCCATGGCTGATCTGGGCGCAGCTCCTCGGCGACGGCCAGAGCAAGGGCGGATCTGGCCGCGCAGCCTGACCAGCTGGGTCGCGGTGGATCTCCCTCCATCTCGTCTTGTCTTCTCTTCTGATGATGGGAGAGGAGGATGGGAGGGGAGGGGAGGGGAGCAGAGGGGTGGGGGCGGCCATGGCCGGCGGCGAGGTGGGTGCGAGAGAGATGGGAGCGGAGACGGCGGCGAGGTGGGTGTGAGGGAGCGTTGGTTCTGAATCGTGGCGAGGTGAGGATCCGCCGCCGCCGTCGCCGGATGAGGAGCGAGTGAGGGAGGAGGGAGGCGGCTGCGGGAGCGAGCGAGGGAGGAGGCGGCTAGGCCTCCGTCAAATGAGCGCCCCCTTTTATACCCCACCACGCGAAATTACCAAAATGCCCTGGTGGGGGCATGATATTTGCAATATGTTGCCATTACTATTCATTCCAGCAGTGTTTGTTCCAGATCCGACGGCTCAGATCCTCCCACCTCTCGATCCAACGAACGAAAACGCATCAAGCCACACGATCCAACGGTCCAGAATCTCTGAGCTCTCAGGAGGCTTGTGCATCCATCCATCTCTTATTTCTGGATTGGAAACAGACTGCGGTACAGCAGCGGCAATGATCGCTGATGCTACAACCAACAGCTCTCCAGTAGCATCAATGGTAGAGGAAACTAAACGCAACGCATGCTGGGTCTGGGGCGTACCCATGAGATTTCACATGTTAGAAGGGAGTTAAATCAGGTTAGCCACCAGCTTGCCCAGATGGGACGAGCTATTCAGACCGCCGTTTGGCTTCGTCATGCTCCGGAGGAGATTCAAGCTTTATGTAATCTGGACTGTAACGACCATTGTTGATGAATGAATAACCTTTTATTTGCAAAAAAAAAAAGAGACAGGACACCGATTAGGCACTGGGGTTGACTTAGCTCGGACGAGAGTACTATTGTGTTTTCCAGCTATCCCTCCACATCAAAGTACGACAAAGGGTTACATCAAAATCGACTATTTTTTGTTACTTTTGAAATATATTTATACCATATGTCTTTACCATGCTCTGTAATTTCATATTAGAACTTGGTCCACAACTCAAGAAACAACCAAAAAGGACAAATCTAGAGTATTATTCAGGTTTGAATTGTGGTACTATCGTACTATCTCGAAATAGGTTTTCTTCCCATTTATTAAATAATGCATATTCCCACCCCACTTGGCGGCGACTCGACCAGCTCTCCACAAGTCTGAAGGCCTGCTCGACACCAGAAGCCCAACTGCAAGTTGGCTGGCCAAGAATGGGTGCACTAACATGTCAGCCTGCTCATCGCTACTTAGCCACCAACTGCACCGGAGAGAGGCATCCCGAGGATCAGACGACAATGGCGCGGCGGCTATCCCCTCACCTACTCTCCATTCCCCATTCTTGTAATCCCTGGCTCCTGTGCAATCGAGACCTTGGATTCCTAGTCATGTAGGAGACCTTCGATTCCCAATCGTGTAACCGAGACCACAACTAGCTACTCACATCTGGATCAGAGGCCACACACCACCCTTCCTCCCTCCGATCTAGCACAGTTCATCGAGACCTGCAGTTTGCGGCAAGTGTAACTTCAACATGAGGCCATGGATCCCTCCATCAAGGACTACTCGACGAAGATTACTTCGTCAGGAGTTCCGCACTGATCTCCGCAGTAGCACCAACGTGATCCAAGCCAACTCCAACAAGCTTGACGATCTTGTCGCTTGGCGACCGGTTCTGGAGAAGCGAGTCGTGGCCATGGGTGTGGCGGCTACATTACTATAAAAAGAGCCTCCGCCTGCGGCGTTCAATGTGGCAGCTATCGGGGACTCCACACCTGATGCTAGTCTCACAGCGATCCGCGGGGCCGTGGCCTTCCTGGCGCCGGGATCAGCATACCGGAGCCGCGACATGGGTCAAGCGACCATAGCGACGCATTCCTACACTGGGAGAAGGGGTCGGCGACACTGTCGCCTGTCGGTGCCCCTCCCGGGCACTGGTCAATCTCCTGTCCAGTCGCCCATTCATGTTCTCTCACCGTTCTCTCATGCTAATCAATTGCTCGCGGGTTTGGGGCAAGCACAACCTTCATCATTTTCTGCAGTTCGCAGGCGAGAACCCCAAATTGTGGAAAACTCTCTGTGAACAATATTTCCATATGTTTGGTATACATGCCTCTTTCTGGGTACCAATGCTTGCCCTCAATTTCTCCAGTTTCGCAACTATTTGGTTGCAATATGTCCAAAACAAACTGTCTGAGTTTCATTGGAATCGTTCACCGCTTTGCTATGCACCCATTTTGGCCGAGACAAGCACTAGGTGTTGATAAGACAATTTTACAATGTTTGTCAAACTTCATCAGTAGCAAAACATAGAGCGTTTTGAGCTTAATCACATAGCTTCTTATTCTAATGCAATTCACCCTTACTTTTACCTGACTCATTTTGTCGTGGGACTCAGGGTGGATATTCGTGCGTTGTTGCTGATACAGTGGCCACCGGACATGAACACAGCCTGTTTGTTGGCGCTGTTGCAAGATGAAGTAGAGACGCAAAGCACCATCCTCACACACCAAGTTCCACATCACGAGAAGCGGACACGTTTCACCGCTTCCATAGTCATCGCCGCCACGTTTACCACCCGCACAGACTACAACTCCTGCAGCAGACCGTTGCAATGTCGAGGGCACCCGCGCGGACTCATCCAAGTCAAGGCACTCAGATACTACAGGCACGCAGCTTATGCTTCAAGTGCGCGAGCGGTGGAGGCATGAACACATGTGCCCTACCACGGTTCAACTTCACGGCGTCGAGGAATTACTTGAGCTCTTCGGCATCAATGCGATGTTTGACAAGCAAGCAGTCCTAAACCACGACCACAACTGTGGAACTGCAATGGCCATCTCGCCATGCACTCACTGGCAGCGCACCTCCTCGTGCATTCCAACTTCATGGGTGGATCCAGGGCCGTGAAGTGCTTATGTTGGTGGACTCAGGAATCTCAAAGTCGTTCCTAGACAAGCAGTTAGCAGGTACATTGATCGGTGTCATCCCACTCAAACAGCCAGCGCGAGTTAAAGTTGCGGCGGAGGCGAATTGTGCTGCTATTCCAAACTTCCTCAGTGTACATGGTATTCACAAGGGCACGAGTTCATGACATGAAGATCATACCATTGGGCACCTATGATGCAGTAACCGGAATGGACTGGCTTGAGGAACACAGTCCAATGCTAGTAGATTGGAGAGGCAAGAATAATGCAATTGACACAGCTAACGGCATAATTTCTCTCGGTGGCCACCCAACAACATTCACTTGCCAAACAATCAACGGCGTGCAACAGCACAGTCTGTGCTGCCAGGGCGCGGTGTCACATATGGTACAGATATTTCGGGTGGAGGTTCAGACAACAACGATAGAAGCCACTCCCCAATGCATTCATCAATTACTCATCGAGTTCCAATCATTATTTGGGGAACCATTGGGGCTTCCTCGTCGAAGTTGTGATCATCGTGTTTGTCTGGTCCGAGGAGCTCAGCCACTTAACGCCCGCCCCTATCGACGCAAGCCAGAGCACAAAACTGAGATAGAACATCAAGTGTCATAACTATTACGCATGCGCGTGATCAAGCGCAGCACTAGTCCCTTCGCCTCCCTGTCATCTATGTTAAAAAGAATGACGGCACATGGCGCTTGCGCATCGACTACTGCTACCTCAACGCCATGACGGCCATATTGAATTCATGCACCGACCAACTCATCCAAAAGTCCGAACTGATGGAGGGAGGTGGGCAATATATTTCAACACTCCCCCTCACGTTAGGCTATTTTAGTCCTTAGCCGTGGGATCGGTGTAGGCCGCAGAATCGTTTTATTTAATACTGCGTTGGCAGGGTCTTGAACTCAAGACCTCTTGGGTCGGATACCATATTGAATTCATGCACCGACCAACTCATCCAAAAGTCCGAACTGATGGAGGGAGATGGGCAATATATTTCAACAGGCCATAGCTAAATATCTAGTAACGGTCATCTAAGAATTACTAGACGAGCTCAGTGGCGCAGTGTGGTTTTCCAAGTTGGACTTCCGTGCCAAATCAGAATGGCAGCCGGGGATGAGTTCAAAGCTACCTTGACAAGCCCCAGGAAGCGGACGGCTCGAACGACACTCAACCCTCGACGAGCCCAGGGGGTCGGTACTCCAGCATCCTTTGTAGGAGTAATGAATCGTCAGCCTATTGGTTTTCTAGTCATTCTCTCCTTATTTTGTGTGGATAGAAATCAACATTAACTACGACAAAAAATATTTGAATGAATACTTGTGTTAAAATATGGAGAGATGGGACGGTGAAGTTTGCTGTTCGCTCGGGTTGAGATGGGATGGTGGAGTGTATGTATATAGTGGAAAACGAAAGCAGCACTAAGTACAAATAAAGGTTTGTGTGCCATTCATTCTCTCATGCTCTATTGGTTGGGCTTTATGGCCAGCTTCTTTGTAGCAGAAAGTTGAAGAACAATCAGCTCACGTCCAGCCAGATCATATGCAAGAACATCTAAATTAATTTCTCTCTGAATAGAAAGTTTGGGACATTACTTGCAACAACGAAATTTGATGAACATTGTCTGCATCTAATGGGTGGCCCTGAAATGGCTGCATTATTATCTGGTTATCGGGTTCTCTTTAAGAAATATCGTTCCATAATCTAGATTGCTCAAGGTTCTCAATTAGAAAATTAGGGCAAAGGGTGCTATCGTACTAGTCTAGAGGGCATGCACAAGAGGGAGAAGACGTGGTGATATGATCAAATTACCTTCAATAACAGCAATTATTGGCTGCTGCCTATGACCAACTTGTTGTTGTCAGCTACCCGCTGAGTGCTAGCGATCAGCTGCCACGATGGGCATCAAGAGACGATAGATTAAGCTGTTTCCACAGTTAGGAAAGGGAACCGTGTAAACAAGAGTACGAGGTGCGTGCATTGCTACGAGCCATGAAATCCAGCGTTGGCCTTCTGGTGGATGCCATCACATTTACTTGTGGGCATATTTAACTTTTGACCGTCATCTCTAATTTGTCTCTTCTTTTGCTGGTTGACAGTCGTCTCTTTTTAAATTCGCGGGAAATGGTATCCTTTTTGGATGATACTCACAATGTTTTGAATAATTTCTTACATGCACGTATGTCAGTATCATGATAAATTTGTAACTGAAACTTTGAGAGATCGAGAAGTCGATTACCGCACCACGTCCGATTTGGCCAGTTCTCTACCTCTGCAGTCTAGGGAATAATCAACTGCAGTCGCTCCTCTGTTTCAGACCTCATTTCTTTCACGATGCATCGTATTCCCAAAAGCAGGCTTCTAATGGCTTCTCTTGTCTGTTGTTCTGATCCTTCGAGCTAGTGAGGACACAACCTCAACGTTTTTGGTTCCGCTATGATCTGCTTGAGTAATAACAACATTGTATGTATGCATGTGATGTGAGTATGTTGGTTGGTCTTTCTCACACTTGAGTGTTCAAGAATGGTGGGTCAACATACATATATGCTAGCCTACGCAATATTATAAGCATGTTTGAAGGTTGGTGTGTGGGATTATAGCATTTCCATGTCATAAATTGTTTCTCCAATATAATCCCGCCGGCCATCATAATTTGCATTAAGTGTGACTTGCACGCTTCTAGCTTGCATGATTCACAATACCTTGTACATATGTATTGGATGGACTTGACTACTTCCTTGAGATGGAGAAAGGTGAGAGATTTCCCTATATCTAAAAAAGAACTAGGAAGAAAAAAAAAAGAATGCATCTCCGTTTACGAATTTACATCTACTTATGTCTGTTTTTAGCAAGAGAATGAGAATCGAATGCTAAAATTCAAACGAAGTTAGGGTCAAACCATCCCCAAGTATGCTAGTTTTCCATTTAAAAAGTGTCCGATTTATAAAAGAAACTGAGTAGATTGGTCCTGGCTTAAGGATATGGATCTCTAGAGCCATCCAGTCATACTACGAATTTTGATAGGATGATAGATTGGTCACGGCTTAAGGATGTAAATGTAGCCATCCAGTCATAGTGTCATACTACAATTTTGTACCGGATGACTGTTGGTTGTGTGATTAGCCTGAAACACAAAGCATGTTTTCACATTATCAAACACTTAATGAGTAATCTATGAGAAAAGACGTTGGTCTGTAAATTGTTGTCCGTCTATGCGATTGGCACTTACATTGTCTTTATCAAGGAAAACTTTAGGTCTTCATCCCGGTGGTTGCATGGTGGTTAAAAAAAGATAGGCATGGCAAAGACACTTGTTGCATCTGGGATGGTAATTCAAGTTTTTGACAACATTTTCTCTAAATTTCTTTCTGTATTATTTTTCTTCTTTTAGGATATTACCAATACCCCTTTCTTGTGTGAAAATAATACCAGAGCCCTTAACTCACTATATCTTAAAATAGCATACTCTTAGTGGTGGTTAAGGGTCTTCTCTCACTTCTCTTAGTCTTTTTGCTTGCCTTTTTGCTTGCCTAGCTAGTCCAAAGTCATGATATTTTCGTTATAGAGTTATTTTTCATGGTCGAAAAAAATTAGAGATAAAAATTAGGGCCATGTATAGCTACCACCATGATGGGTAGCAAATTATCTCCGTAACATATATATGCGTTGAAATAGTTTCTTGTATTATTTTTGTTGTAACATTTGCTGTACAAGGACTGGACGTAGATATACCACGCTCGTTCAATGCCCGAGGAACCAACTCCGGCACTGTGCATTGACACACTCGGATGCTTTGCCTCACCGGAATTCGCTATTTAAAGGCAGCCACACCACAACACACCCTCCTCATTTTCTCCACATCCGACATGACCGCGAGTGTGAACGCTCTGTGGGATAGTTTGTCACCGAAGATGAAGCATGAGGTGGCCGCCCTTGCAGCCGCCTGGCAGTCATGTCGTACCAAGCGGACCGAGCAGGGCATGCCGGCCAGCTCGCCCGAGGTCTCCGACGACGACCTCACGGGCTCTGACCCCGACACAACGCCGGACACCGCACCGGCGCATGTCGGCTTGACCATGGAGTTGGCACAGGCGCACTATGACACCGCCATGGTAGAGGAGGAGCAGCCAGTGTCGGCTCCTATGTCGCTGTTCTAGCACGCACATGACGGGCAGAGGTACAACATGTTCCTCTTCGAGCAGCACCGGTTGGCGGGGGGGGGGCAAATTTATGGCAAGCGCGCAAGCAAGGCTGATGTGGCATCCATGGTCGCGGCAAACCAGAATTGCAGCATGAGCTCTACGAGGCCGCGCACACCGCTTGCAACGAAGTTCCGGCGCAACCTAACACAGTGACGGACAGGTCGCGCACTCCTCTGAGGATGAGTAGGGCATGGGAGGCGGCAAGGCATTGCGTCCCAAGTGGGTCGATCCGCCTCCCATGTTCTACTCTTCCTCGTCGGAGACCGCACATCCACTTCACGGGTCTTAAAACCCCGCAGCCGTCCATGAAGAAGGCAGATGGAGGACGTGGTCACTGATGCGGAATGCAAATCAAGTGGACGACGGCCGCCGCCATATGATAGGTTTAGGGTCGGAGCGCTTTTTTGTTGTTGTCCTAAATGTTCGAAATGCAATGAAAATACACCCTGTTTGCATGAATCTCGTCTGGTTTATATAAAAATCCATCGTGTTTGCACGAATTTGGTCCGGTTAGTTGAAAAGATGTATTAAATGTATGCGGGCAGCGTTGGATGGGAGGCTCTGGTATCCATTTCCGCGGACTGGCCCCCCTATTTGCGGACGGATGACAGAGCAAATTTGCGGGTCAGCGTTGGAGATACCCTTTCAGGGCTTTGTTTCACCCCCTTTGTCTCGTGCAGCACGAGCTCATCGCCAACGTCGTCGTCATCTTCCCTCGACCACTTTGTCTACACCGATCGCCGTTGGCGACATCGGCCCCACGCCTATTGGCGCTGCAATCGTCACCGAGTCCTCCTCTGCTGGCCCCTCCGAATCCTCCGACATGGCGTACAGCTCGTGTAGGTCCCCATCTACGCATGTCCGATGCTGGCAACACCGACGCGTGCCTTCGCACGCGATGTTTTTCCAGGCCTGCCAGGCCTAGACCGGTGCATCGTCAATATCAACTTCGTCCGTCTATGCATGCCTACTGCTGGCAACACCGATGCGTGCCTTCGTCCATGATGTGTCCCCGGTCTTGTCAAATCCGGCGAGATGCCCCATCAACAACGTCTTCTTCCCAGTGCACCACTCCTTCGAATCATTGCGCACATGACTTATCCGGCGCTTCCTTGCTCCCGCGGCTGCACGACGACTTTCTCGAGACCGGCCTCCCCGACTCGACATCGACCAGGGTGTTCTTCGGACGGCTATCTCGACCACGGCTACACCATCATACGCTCTCGGCTACCTCGACAACAGCACAAAGGGCTATCGCCTTACTTGAGCAACATCGTCCGTTCCACTCCACCCACGACTTTCTCGATGCATCGACCGTTACGACTGGGAGAGGGTTTCTCCAGTCTCATCGTCTGCATCGCTACCGTTGTGACTATGGGGGGAGTTGATTATCGTGATTAGATTGGAAACATAGGATAGACTAGAAAGTATTCTGACTTGTCTTGTACTTCAAGAAGATCATGTAATCCTATATATCGATTCCACCAATCCCTCTCTATTCCTTCTAACATGTTCTAACACTTATTTGTGTCAAACATCAATCTTTGAGGGGGAAAAAGACTTATTTCACATGCCTAATGAGTTCCTCTCATCAAAACGATCGACGCATATAATCATCTGCTACAACTACAAGGACAAAACATTAGGGTTACTAAACACTGATAATTGATAAAGTAACATCCAGGAATACATCGTCGTTATTGTAGTAGAAAAAAAATCAAACAATGTCTTTAACTTCCTCTGCTGGGTGAGAAACAGCAGCACAAAAGACACCAGCGATGTATCCACCAGCAAAGCTGATACCCAACTGGAAAGGCTTGCTGCACCCAGACTGTCGAACAGGAACAACATGCTTGTACATAAGTTCAACAACGACTTATTTAACAACCACAAAGGTATCTGGCCAGCTCATAACATAGAAAGTATCTGGTACGCTGCTATATAGACTTCATGGTTGGTTCCTTCCCAATGTCTCTTATTCCTGCGCATTGTCTACAGCATATGCCGTTTTAGTTTTCAGACTATTCTTTCCTATGCTTGTGGGGATTTCCATCACCAATCACTATACCAGAAAACTGATAATGAAGAGTTTGTATTGCCAAAGTGTAAAATGTGGATAAATGAGATGGTGGATTTTATTGTTTGCTTTGAGGAAGACGCTTTGTCTATATAGAGAGCGAAAGAACTTTGTACGTACAAATGATGGTTGGTGGCCATTTACTTGCGACAACTTTTTTGTCCATGTTGAATGACTTAGAGCATCTACAGCCACAATGAGTTAATTAGGCATATACGTCCGCGGACAAGATCGGTCAGTGCCCGAGCATGTCCCTTTTAAACGCCTATAGGTCTCTACACACAACCATTCTCCTCAAAATTGTCCTCAAAATGTCTGGAAGTGTTTAGACATTTTATGAAATACTAGTTTACATGCACACACGGCAACACACGAAAGCACACAAGCACGCATCAGCGCAACAAGAACGCAGCAGCAACACGCCGACCAGCCTGAGCCGTGATGCCAGCGCGCAGCGGTTGCGGCCGGCCAACCAGCACACGGCGCACGAACATGGCGGCTGGAGCCAGCCGGCATGCCAGCCGCTGCTGCGGCCATCCTCTGTTGTGACCGTGTTTCGAGACTCGCTTCGGTACAATCCCCTCACAAAACATATAAAGGGTTGCAACAGAGACGGATTGTGCGTTTGTTGTGGCAATTCTTGCAACAGAGAACCTTGATAGGTCTTCGTTGGTTGATTTGAAGAAGGAAGCACTGAGCTTATCTAAGCTGATAAACAACTTTCAAATGGCTAAGATTAGTCGATCCGCCAATGTGGTGGCTCATCTAATTGCAAAATTTAGTTTTGACAATAGATCCGATGATATTCTTGTTAATGATGTACCGCCCTGTGTGGTGAATTTTGTATCGCACTGGTTAATTAATGTAAGGTGGTGTTAAAAAAAACATATAAAAGGTAATATGGACCTTTGACACGGAATCGAACAAGTATCCTCGGGCTCTTCGGAAGCGCTGCCTACTAAACGACCTAGTGTGTGCTTTTGATATCCTACAGCACGTGTACTATAAGAACAAATAACAAGTTTATATATATAAACATTTCGGATAAAAAATGAAACTTTTCTTGAAAAAAATGTGGCAACTTGGAAATGTCGAATATTTCTTGGAAAGCAAATAATTTGTAAAACTCCAAACTTTTTTGAAAAAATTGAACACTTTTTGAATTTTTTGTAGCATTTTTGGGATTCCTTACATTTCTTTAAAAAAAGTGAACTGTTTATAAAAATACAAATAAATCTAAAAATTTATAAAAACATGAAAAGGTTTCAAAAACATGATTTTCAAAAATAACACAAACATTCTTTTAAACTTTGACCAAAATTTGGAAAAGGCAAAAAAATTCTGGATGTGCGAAATTTTTTGAATGCCGGAAACATTTTCCAAATACAGATTTTTTAATTTCTGAAAAGTTTGACAATAGGACTATTTTTTAAAATTCTGATCTTTTTAAAGCCCGACATTTTTTTATATTTCTGAACATTTTTTGAAACGAACAAAATATGAAAATATGAGCATTTTTTGAAATTTGAACAGAATTTTCATATGATGCACAATTTTGGAAAGTGTGAACAATTTTGTAAAATTGCAAACTGATTTATAAATTCCCAACACGCGCCTGATGGGAGCGATACCGTCGCCTAGTTGGTCCAAGGCCTAAACGTTTTTTTCCTTCAATTTTTTTATTCTTCTCTTTTTCTGTTAATTCATTTGTCTCCCTTTTGAACTTTATAATTCTTTCTGAAATCTATTCAAAGAACTGAAATGTTGTTTGTAATAGCAAAATGGCAGTTTTAAGAAAATGTTTTAAATTATGGTTCTAAACTCTTTTTTCATAAATAAAATTTTCCATGAGCTTATATAACCAATTCAAGGCACCATGGCAAGTTGTATGAGTTTTCGACAATTTCTATATTTTCTAGAGTTTTTTTGACGAAAAATGGCCGATAAATGGCTGGACATGATGTAGCTTGCATATTGTGTCGGAAATCATTCAAACCTGGCATGGATGCCTATCATGGGCATACCCGCATTCTAGCAAAAGTTAAGATCATTTCATCCATGTACAAAAATAGACCTTGTTCAACGGAGGTGTTTGTGTATGCTAGAAGAGTCCGTCTGAGAGTGGGGTTTTCTTTCCAGCATCCATCAAATGATCCCAAACTTTTCTTGAGCTTATATGCTCAATCCAAGGTACCATGCCAAGTTGTTTGAGTTTTCGATAATTCTTGCATTTTCTGGAGTTTTCTCGGTGAAAAATGGAAGATAAATGGACGAGCGTGACACAACTTGCATACAGTATAAAAAATAGTTCAAATCTGGCATGAATATCTATCATAGGCATGCCCACCTAAACTTGCATACGGTATAAAAAAATAGTTCAAAACTTAGGGTCATTTTAAGAATGTCCAAAACTAGATCATCTTCAGCGGAGGGTGTATGGGAATACGAGTAAATAGCATAAAACTATCATTTTTCGCGTTATGGTTCCAAAAAACTACCGAAAATTTGTTTATGACTGATAACTACCACTTTTGGCGTCGACTGTTTCAAAAAACCCAAAACGCCCGTTGCTAAGAAACTAAACCGGTTTATGACAGGTCGGGCCGGCACCTAAACGAACCGTCAGTTTGACCATTTGTTTGACCGTTAGCTGACATGTGGGCCCACATGACAGTGTCTCTTCCTCATTTAAAAGCAATTGGGTCCCTGTAAATGTTTCAAAAACGCAATGGGGTCCCTGTAATCTTTTGAAAAAAAGCAATCGAGTCCCTATATCCGGCAAGTCAATCCCGCCGGCCATCCCCGCCTCGATTCCGCCGGCCATCTCCATACCAGGTCGCCGCCGCACGCCATGGCGCTGCCTGGAAACGCTGCAGCAAGCCATGGGTCGCCGCCAACCTCTTGCTCTCCCACGGGGCCGGCGAGATCCGGCACAGGCAGCGCCGCCGCGCGCTGTTCCCTCCTCACCCGCTCCGGCCCTCCACCACCGTGCGGGAGGTCGTGCTGCGGCTAGAGAGGCACCGCCGCACGCCATGAAGGGGCGCACCGCCGTCGTTCGGGAGGCCGTGCTCCGGGCTGAGCGGCGCCGCCGCGCGCTGCTCCTTCCTCACCCGCTCCGGCCTTCCACCAGAGGCCGTGCTCCAGCCAGTGGGGAACCGTCGCGCGCCATGGAGGGGCGCACCGCTGCCGTTCGGGAGGCCGTGCTCCGAGCAGAGGGCGCCGCCGCGCGCCATGCGGGGGTCCGCGCCTGGAGGCCGAGGTCCGCGCGGAATTAGGCCAAGCGCCATGGTGGATGGAGGCTCTGGTAGGGGGGCAGTAGGAGGACGGCTGGGGGGAAGGGAAGATGGGACGGGGGAGGAGGAGGCCGGTGCATATCCGGTGTGTTCGAGCTGCCATGGCTCGTGCGGGGAGAGAAACGGGAGGAGAGGAGGAGAAGAAAGAGAAGAGGAAGGCATGTGGGCCCCGCATGCCAGTTAACAGTCAAACAAATGGTTCGGTTAGATGCAGGCCTGAGTTGTCATAAACCGGTTTATTTTCTTAGCAACGGGTAATTTGGGTTTTTTGAGACAACCGACGCCGGTTTTGATAGTTATTAGTCACAAACAAATTTCTGGTAGTTTTTTGGAAACCTAACACGAAAAGTGGTAGTTTTATGCTATTCACTCATGGGAATCCAGATTGCTTTGTCTGAGTGCACGTTATTTCTTGACATCCTTAAAATGGCTCCGAATTTTAAGTTTCTTGCGAAATGCATCAACCCATGACTTGAGAAATTAAGCTCACAAAAATGTTGAAGTAAATGAACATACCGGCTAAATCGGTGGGGCAGAGCAGGTGGAGCAGGTCGCGGAACCACTTCATCTCCATATCGAGGTGGCCCAAGTCAGCCCTAGCCGTGGCGAACTCGTGCTCCCACAAAACTTCCGGGCTCAGCGCTGTGGCGGCACCCACGGCGAAGTTGGCCCCTCCTGCGAAGTCCTCCGAGCTCCGCCTGCTCCAGTATGGCCGCACGAACGGCAGGCCCAGCGCGTCCGCTGCGGCGCGGCGAACCCACCACACAACAAACAGATTCCAAAATTAGCTCGTGTACTCTTCCTACCAACTTGTTTGGTCGATACATAACATGGGTCGAATGCTTGTTACATATCGATGAAGTCGACGACGATGTGTCCGTTGGAGAAGCGGCCGGTGGCGCGGTGGAAGAAGGTATTGCCGTAGGGCAGCCTGGGTTCGGTGCCATTGGCGTAGACGTAGCGGTAGTTTCCCGTGTCCGCCAGCGAATCCCCGAAGCTTAACACCCGCCAAACACCTCCCTCCTCATTACCTTCATGCCACAGATCTATGTGTGTTTCGCCAAATGTGATGAATCAGAAAGAGGGAAGGGCTTGTTGGCGAGGAACTAGAGACAAGACACCGTTTAGGCTAGTCATAGTGGAGAGTAACGTAGACTAGCGTCATGCATATGACACTAATCTATGTTATTACCTTCATAGTAGGGAGTAACGTAGAGGTAGTGTCATACGTAGTTGTATTAATTAGCTTGTAGGCTCATTTTGTCTTGAAAGTGTTATGTGATGATAACATGTATATGTTACTCCAAACACCTCCCTCTTCATTACCTTCATGCCACATAAGTAAACTTATCTTGAGGTGTGCTATGTTACTACCTAAACTACTCCCACTATGACCAGACTTAGGCATTGGGGGGTTGACTAGCTCGCACAAGAGTACTACTGTGTTTTTCAGCTATCCCTCCACATCAAAGTACAACAACAGGTTACTTCAAAATCGATTATTTTTGTTACTTTTGAAATATATTTATACGATATGTCTTTACCATGCTCTGTAATTTCATATTATAACTTCATCCACAACTCAAGAAACAACCAAAAAGGACAAATCTAGAGTATTATTCAAGTCAGATTTGCATTGTGGTACTATTCGTACTCTCTCGAAACATGTTGTCTTCCTATTTTTCAAATAATGCATTAACTGTCAGCTTCCATGACATGCCCGCCCCACCTAGCGGTGAGTTGCCCAGCCCTCCACTAGTCCGAACGCCTGCTCAACTCCAGAAGCCCAACCGCAAGTGGTTAGCCCAGAATGGGTGTACTAAAAATGCCGACCTCCTCATCGCTACTTAGCCACCAACTGCGCAGGAGAGAAGCATCCATAGGATTAGCCGACAATGGTGCGGCGGGTATGCCCTTACCTACTATTCATTCCCCATGATTGTAATCTCTCCATCAAGGACTACCTGGAGAACATTAACTCCTTACGAGTTCTGGACTAATCTCCGCAACAACACCAACGTGATCCAGGCCAATTCCAACAAGCTCGACGATTTGGTTGCCTGGCGACCGGTTCTGAAGAAGCGAGTTGGGGCCATGCCTATGGTGGTCACATTACTGCAACAAAGGCATCTGCATGAGGCCCCCGGTGCGGCAGCTATAGGGACTTCACATCTGATTCTAGTGTCGCGGTGACCTGTGGCCTCCCTGGCTCCGGGATCAGCGCGAGGAAGCCGCCACATGGCTCAAGCGACCATAAGGCGCATTGCTACGCCGGGAGAAGGGGTCGACAACACTATGGGCGCCCCTTGCAAGCACTGGTCAATTTCCTCTCTAGTTGCCCATTCATGTCCTCTCTCCGTTCGCTCATGCTAGTTAATTGCGCGTGGGTTTTGGGGCAAGCATATCCTTCGTCACTACAAGAATTTCCTCATACTTTGAGTGACCGGTTTTCACCAGGGTTTTCGCCCTTTTTATATGTTTTTCATCTATTTTCTTCCTTTCTTTCTAGGTTTTCACCAGGGTTTTTTTTCTTTGTTTTTTCTTCAGTTTTCTTTGTTTCTAAGTGAATAAAAATGAGAAAAAAGTATGATTTTTTTCCAAATGCTTGACTACCATTTCTCAAATACTTCCTCCATCCCATGATATAAGACCATTTCGGAAGCTAACATTATTAACATTTGCTAAATACATGATCAACTTTTTCTATGCATCTCTAATTTTGTATAATTTTTTTATACATGAGAAAACTTTTTTCTGTGCGCATTTAGCACTTTTCAAATGCTTGAAAACTCCAAGCAAAATATTCTTGATTATCATTTTTACATTGTTTGATTAGCATTTTCCAAATGCTTTAAATTTACTTCTTTTTCAATATATGATCAACTTTTTCAGACACATTATATATTTTATTATAGATTTTCCATATACATGGAAAAAATCTATATAAATTTAACATTATTCATATAGATGTTTGTAAAATTTATTTTAAGAATATTTGGAAGTGTAAACAAAAGAGAAAAAAAGCAAATAAAATGAAACAAAACAAAAACCTAAAAGGAAGTGAAGAAAAACATGAAAATAAAACAGAAGATATGAGGCTGTGGCCTGCGTCCCGCGCGTTGGGCCGCCCAAGTACAGCGTTCCGTGCAGGCAAGGCTACCCTACGTCGCGCTATAACCGAGACATAGGGGCACGAAGGGGCCGAGCCTTTGTTATAATGCCCTAGATTAACATTTTTTTAAATACATAATCAACTTTTTCAAACACATTGTAATGTTTTGTGTATACATTAATTGTATACATAAGAAACATTTTTCAAATTCTTGATTAACATTTCTCAAATACATGATTAAAAATTAAATAAATGATTGAATTTTTTATGCACATTGTACATTTCATGTATACCTTTTTTACTATACATGAAAAACATTATTTTCTATACACATTTAGCATTTTGTAAATGCATAAAATCTCCATCCACAAAAAAAATCTTCATTATCATTTTTAAAATACTTGATTAAAAAATAAAATGCTTTGAAATAACATTTTACATTTACATGAGAAATATTTTTTCTATACGCATTTACATTAACTCTTATTTAAAAAATCAAAATTTGGATGTGAGTTTTTTTAATGCTTAAAAGGAAAAAACTGAAAGAGAAAAGAAAAAAAGTAAGATTGTGCTACTTCAGTACAGAGCTCTCTTCAGGCGAAGCTGGCTGCCCTACTTCTTGTTGCTGGCGAGACATACGGGCCCCTATGGGGCGAGCCAATGTTAAAATACTCTGGATTAACATTTTTCTTAAATACTGATTAACTTTTTTGTACACATTGCATATTTTTATATACATTTTCAAATACATGAGACACATTTTTAAATACACATTTCATATTTTTTAAATGCTTGGTGAATATTTTCCAATCTGTTATGTATATATATATATATATACATTGTTATGTATATATATATATATATATATACATATATAATATTTGGAAGTATAAAAATTAAAAAAAGCGAAACAAAAAAGAGGAAAATAATGAGATTGTGGCCTGAATCCTGCACGCTCGCCAGTATGCCCCAGTACAATGCTCCCTTAAGGCAAGGCTGCCCTATGTCTCGCAATACCCGGGGGCGATCCTATGTCTCGCTTACAGCTAACACAAATGGCGGCCTCGCGTGAAGGGCATGGAGGCAACAGGCCTAAAAATGGCTCGTTTTTCACAGTTTTTTCCATATTTTTTGTCTTCATCTTTATATTTCCTTTTTTATGTTTTATTATATAGACATTTGGCATGATGTTTTTAAAATAATTTTAATCATGCATTTGAAAATTGTTAAATGTGTATAGGAAAAATGTTTGCGATGTATAAATAAATATACAATGTGCATGAAAAAAAGTAAACGCAAAAAAAGTTTTCAAAAATGTTCTTCATATATTGGAGAAATGTTAAACATGTATAAAAAATGTTTTTATGTATACAAAAAATATACATGTGCATGGGAAAAGTAGATCGCAAACATTATATGCTTTGTAAAATGTTAATCATGTATTTCAAAAAAATTAAGCAAGCTTATATAAAATTGAAAACATCTACAAAAAATGTATCAGATATATAAGAAAAATGTAAGATGCGTACTGAAAAATATACAACCAAACATGTATTTCAAAAAATGTTATTCATATATATGAAGAAATAGTAAACATGTATTGAACAATGTTTTAGATGTATACCCAAAAAAAGTACAATTTGCATGAAAACAATAGAAATTGCAAAATTGATTTTTAAAAAAGTTAATCATGTATTGGAATAAAGATAAATGTGTATTAAAAATGTTCTTGATATATAAAAAAATATGTAATGAAATCCGAAAAAGGGAACAAAGAAAAAAGAAGAAAACCAATGAAAATTAAAAAGGGAAATAATGAAAACAAAAAAACAAAGAAAGATGTGCAAAAGAATACAAAAAACAATGAAAACTAAGAAATAAACAAAAAAAGAAAGAAAAACTATGAAAACCAAGAAAACCAAGAAAAAAACTAAGAAATTTAAGAAAACCTGAATTGAGAAAGAAAAGAAAATTCGATGAAAGCCAAGGAAGAAATCAAGGAAAAATGAAAAAATTAAGTATAACGACGAAAAAAAGGGAAACCATAGAAAATTGATGAAGAAATAAGAAAACAAAACAAAAAATGTTTAAAACAAAAAAACTGATCAACGAATAGACCGACAAATGAACAACCAAGTAGCATGATATTGGATCGGCGTGCATGTTGTGGGGAAGCTTCAGCTGAGGGGAGCTGCCATCTCACTATAGGTGAGATATAGCCCCCGCAACACCAAGGCGGCTACGCATTGGTTTCCTAGTTCCTCGATCTATCAGTGATCTTCGCCTAAAGAAACATCAACGATCCCACACTCGACTTGTTGTAGCACAAAATCAAGCAAGTACAAAATTACAAAAGTCCTCGCACACAATTGAACAAAAGCGAGAACAAAAAGTTCCCATTCATACCCAAACTATCAACTAGAAATAGTGATCCAAGCCAAGAAGAGAACTCCGCCATCAACAGTCGTCGAACATCGGATCCAAGTCTACGTCTGGCAACTTAACATCTCGCCAGAAGTTCACGACTGAGAAACTAAATCAGGTCCAGAAGCAGTACAAAACAAGAAACACATTTGCAATCATACGTTGAAGCAGGTGCCAGCCCTGTTCGGAACCTGCTCGAACCGCTTAGCTCGATACGCCAGTAGATTTTTGTTTCACTCATTTCAATGCAACAATGACTGGTTTCAGAACTGTGAAAGTATCTGGCCGGTTTCAGAACAACGATACTATCGGCTACGCTAGTCTTGTGGCTGGTTATTTCCCTATGTCTCTTATTCCTGCACATCGTCAACGGCATATACCGTTTCGGTTTTCAGTCTATTATTTCTTATGCTTGTGTAGATTGCCATCACCATTCGCTATACGATAATACTAAAAACAAAGAGTTTCTACTACCAAAGTGTAAAATATGGAAAAAAAATGAAATGGTGGAGTTTGTTGCTTGCTTTGAGGGAGATGGTTTGTTTATATAGAAAGTGAAAGTTGTATCTACGTACAAATGAAGTTTACGTTGGTGGACCATTTATTTGCGGCAACTTTATTATCCACGTTGAATGACTTGGAACACATTTGGTTGCCTCCACGTGCTCATTGAGTGGCACACGCTAGTTTGCTTGTTTTGAAAAGGAAAAATGGGCATGTTTATAGGATTGTAGTTGTTCACTTCAAAAATACATTGGATATTATTTTTTTGCAGGGTAGATACTCTGGATATGTTTAATTCTATTGGTAACACTTACATACACATGGGATACACAGATATTTTTTCGATAAAGGGTGAATTTTATTGGCTCAAATGGAGCATTAACACTAGTCGAAAACAGGGCTTTGTTTCGGGCATGGCAAGCCCATTAGTCCCGGTTCAGCCACGAACCGGGACCCATGGGGGCATTCGACCCGGTTCGTGAGCCCAGGGGGCGGCCGGGGCCTCGTGGGCATTGGTCCCGGTTCGTGTGGACCCATTTGTACCGGTTCTAGGCACGAACCGGGACCAATAGGCATCACTCATGGCCCACAACCATTGATCCCGGTTCTTGGCTTGAACCGGGACAGATGGCTGGGCCTTAGTCCTGGTTTCAGCCACGAACCGGTACAGATGAGCTACCTATATATACCCCATCGCCACAGCAGAGCACTCCAGAGTGCTCTGTTTTTTCTGGCCGGCGAGGGGAGGGCATTTGGGTGCTCTAGCTCACCTCCTATGCACATGAGGTGTTCGATGAAATGTCTGAGCCACACTAGTTAATCTTTCTCCTCTCGAAACTCGACCTCTGAGCTCCATTTTCCCCGAGATTTGTCCAGGTTTAGCGGTCCGTCACGTCCCGTCCCCGTCTTCACCGCCATCGATCGCCCGCGCCGATCTTGTTGCCGGCACCACCGTGGTGAATCTCTTGTTCTTATCTTCTTTCTGAAAGAAAAAAATTCTTACTTCAGATAGATACTTGTCTAATTTTCTTACTTTTATTATTCCTTGTTATTATATAGTGCGATGGTTTTGGTATCCGCCCCCGTCGGCCCTCGTCCTGTCTATGATTCTGATGTGGTATATATTATCTTTTTATAACTATTTGGTTCATTTATTGTTTATGACAATTATGCCGACCAACGTGACATATATTTCATTTATCTAGGAGGTGGTTGAACCGGAAATTCCAACCGACCCTATTGTCGAGAGGTTAAATTTAGTTGAAGAAGAAAACAATTACTTGAGGGAAAAAATAAAAAATTCAGGAGGAGAAGATGATATTGGAGTTGCATGTTGCGGATGTCGTCGATGATCACAAGATCAAGATGGATGCACTGCGGTTGAAGATTAGAAAGATTAGAAAATATGCCATTCATACCGAGGCTTGGTATCATTATGCAGTCGGATCAATTGTTATCTTGGTTGCGATTATGATCGCATTTCTTGTTGCATTGAAATGTTTTACATAATTTCAATGTATGGTTTAATTAGATGCTCTAGAGAGCTATATGTTGTTCAATGATAACTATGTATGTACTTTGGTTTTAGTGTGATGATGAACATCTATTAATTTGGTCACTTATCAATTTCAGGGTCTTATAGCTCAAAATAATCAATAAAGAATGAAAAATAACAAATGAAGTCAGAAAGGGTTGAAAATTGATGATGTGGCTTTGAATGGTGCATTTTGAACACAGAAAAACTCTGGAGTTCAAATAAGTTCAAAAAAAGAAATCCCTTTGTAATAGACGAGTTTCCGTATGAAACCCTGATACTTCAAAAGAGATTGTCCTTTTTGTACACGAAGTGCATCCAGTTTTTGTCGTAACCCTCTCTACTTTCTTGCACATGCTATGTGGGTGAAATGATGATACCATGCCAACTTTCAACTTTTTTAGAGTTCATTTGAAATGCTTTTAAATTTCAGGGTCTTATAGCTCAAAATAATCAGTAAATACATGAAAAATAACAAATAAAGTCAGAAACGGTTGAAAATTGATGATGTGGCTTTGAATGGTGCATTTTGAACACAAAAAAACTCCGGAGTTCAAATAAGTTCAAAAAAAATGAAATCCCTTTGTAACAGACGAGTTTCCGTATGAAACCCTTGTACTTCGAAAAAGATTATCCTTTTTGTAAACGAAGTGCGGCCAGTTTTTTCCGTAACCCTCTCTACTTTCTTGCACATGCTATGTGGGTGAAATGATAATACCATGCCAACTTTCAACCTTTTCAGAGTTCATTTGAAATGCTTTTCAATTTCAGGGTCTTATAGCTCAAAATAATCAGTAAATGCATGAAAAATAACAAATAAAGTCACAAATGGTTGAAAATTGATGATGTGGCTTTGAATGGTGCATTTCGAACACAGAAAAACTCTGGAGTTCAAATAAGTTCAAAAAAAATGAAATCCCTTTGTAATAGACGAGTTTCCGTATGAAACCCTGATACTTCGAAAAAGATTGTCCTTTTTGCACACGAAGTGCA
This sequence comes from Aegilops umbellulata, assembly GCA_032464435.1. NCBI lineage: Eukaryota > Viridiplantae > Streptophyta > Magnoliopsida > Poales > Poaceae > Aegilops > Aegilops umbellulata. The sequence continues at coordinate 639,238,308 of CP136060.1, read as the reverse complement.
TCCAGTTTTTGCCGTAAGCCTCTCTACTTTCTTGCACATGCTATGTGGGTAAAATGATGATACCATGCCAACTTTCAACCTTTCTAGAGTTCATTTGAAATGCTTTTCAATTCCAGGGTCTTATAGCTCAAAATAATCAGTAAATACATGAAAAATAACAAATAAAGTCAGAAAAGGTTGAAAATTGGTGATGTGGCTTTGAATGGTGCATTTTGAACACAGAAAAACTCTGGAGTTCAAATAAGTTCAAAAAAATGAAATCCCTTTGTAACAGACGAGTTTCCGTATGAAACCCTCATACTTCGAAAAAGATTGTCCTTCTTGTACACGAAGTGCATCCAGTTTTTGCCGTAACCCTCTCTGCTTTCTTGCACATGCTATGTGGGTGAAATGATGGTACCATGCCAACTTTCAACCTTTTCAGAGTTCGTTTGAAATGCTTTTCAATTTCAGGGTCTTATAGCTCAAAATAATCAGTAAATGCATGAAAAATAACAAATAAAGTCAGAAAGGGTTGAAAATTGATGATGTGGCTTTGATGGTGCATTTTGACCACAGGAAAACTATGGAGTTCAAATAAGTTCAAACAAATGAAATCCCTTTGTAATAGACGAGTTTCCGTATGAAACCCTAATACTTCGAAAGAGATTGTTCTTTTTGTACACGAAGTGCATCCAGTTTTTGCCGTAACCCTCTCTACTTTCTTGCACATGCTATGTGGGTGAAATGATGATACCATGCCAACTTTCAACCTTTTCAGAGTTCATTTGAAATGTGTTTCAATTTCAGGGTCTTATAGCTCAAAATAATCAGTAAATGCATGAAAAATAACAAATGAACTTAGAAAGGGTTGAAAATTGATGATATTGTTTTGAATGGTGCATTTTGAACACAGAAAAACTATGGAGTTCAAATAAGTTAAAAAATGAAATCCCTTTCTAACTAAAATCCCTTTATAAAACTCTAATAGCAAAAGGAATGAACTAAAAAGTTTTATAAACTTTAATAAATAAGTAGAAACAAAATAAATTAAATTAAAATTTAATACGATAAATAAGTAGAAAAAAATAAAATAAAATAAAATTTAATACAATAAATAACTAGAAACAAAATAAAATAAACTTTAATAAAATAAAAATGTAGAAACAAAATAAACTTTATAAAAGTAAAATAAATAAACTTTAATAAAATAAATAAAGATAACAACAGTAAGTTTTTTGTTGTAAGTAGAAACAAAATAAAATAAATAAAGCAACAAAAAATAAAAAAAGTGCCACCTAGTGGGCCACCACGGCCTGAATATGACTAGAAACCCAACCATGGGCCAGGAGTCAGGCCCGTAGGAGGCCCAGTAGGCCCACAAGCACATCGTGACAAATTAGGCCTGAAAGCCTACAGTTGAGAGGAGGTCGAGAGGGTTGGCGCAGCAACGCTTATAAACCACTCTCGAGCTTTCTCAACTAGCAAGGTGGGACTAAACTTTCGGCCGCGACGCCAGCACAGGGCGTTTGGTCCCGGTTGGTGCCACCAACCGGTACTAAAGGGGTGCATTGGTATCGGTTCGTGGCACCAACCGGGACCAATGCCCCCCCCCTTTAGTCCCGGTTGGTGCCACCAATCGGTACCAAAGGACGCCGCTTCCCGCCCTTTGGGCTACTGAAAAGAGACCTTTGGTCCAGGTTGGTGCCACCAACCGAGACTAAAGGGTGCATTGGTCCCGGTTTGTGCCACGAACGGGGACCAATGCTTCGTGTATATAAGAAACCACTTAGCAGTTTCTGCAAAAATCACTTCTTCTCCGCCCCGACGCCCCCTGAGGGAGTCCTGGATTAGGGGGTGTCCGGGTAGCCGGACTATACCTTCGGTCGTACTCCTCGACTATGAAGATACAAGATTGAAGACTTCATCCCTTGTCCGAAAGGGACTTTCCTTGGTGTGGAAGGCAAGCTTGGCGATATGAATATGTAGATCTCCTACCATTGTAACCGACTCTGTGTAACCCTAGCCCTCTCCGGTGTCTATATAAATCGGAGGGTTTTAGTCCGTAGGACACAACGACAACAACAACAATCATACCATAGGCTAGCTTCTAGGGTTTAGCCTCCTTGATCTCGTGGTAGATCTACTCTTGTACTACCCATATCATCAATATTAATCAAGCAGGAGTAGGGTTTTACCTCCATCGAGAGGGCCCGAACCTGGGTAAAAACATCGTGTCCCTTGTCTCCTGTTACCATCCGCCTAGACGCATAGTTCGGGACCCCCTACCCGAGATCCTCCGATTTTGGCACCGACATTGGTGCTTTCATTGAGAGTTCCTCTGTGTCGTCGCTTTTAGGCTCGATGGCTCCTACGATCATCAACGACGACACGTTCCAGGGTGAGACTTTTCTCCCCGAACAGATCTTCGTATTCGGCGGCTTCGCACTGCGGGCCAATTCGCTTGGCCATCTGGAGCAGATCGAAAGCTACGCCCCTGGCCATCAGGTCAGATTTGGAAGTCTGAACTACACGGCCGACATCTGCGGGGACTTGATCTTCGATGGATTCGAGTCGTGGTCGAGCGCGCCGCACTATCACGATGGGCATGATCTAGCTCTGCCGCCGAACAGTGCCCTGGAAGCCGCACCCGCATCAGCTCCGACCCTTAATTCGGAGCCAACTGCGCCAATCGAGGATAGGTGGTTGGACACCGCCTCGGGGGCTGCAATCTCTACAGCGATCGAGCCGAACACCAGTCCCTATCCTATGCAAAGCCAGTGACTCCAAGGAGCCGGACTTCTCTCCGGACTCCGAGACCTCCGCGCCCCTGCCGATCGAATCCGATTGGGCACCGATTATGGAGTTCACCGCCGCGGACATCTTTCAACACTCGCCCTTCTGCGATGCTCTGAATTCACTAAAGTCTCTCTCTTTATCAGGAGAGCCCTGGCCGGACTACGGTCAGCAAGGTTGGGATGCGGATGATGAAGAAATTCAAAGCCCACCCACCACCCACTTTGTAGCCACTGTCGATGATTTAACCGACATGCTCAACTTCGACTCCGAAGACATCGACGGTACGGACGCCGATGCAGGAGACGATCAAGAACCAGCGCCTATAGGGCACTGGAAAGCCACCTCGTCATATGACATATACATGGTGGACACCCCTAAAGAGGGCGATGGCGATGGAACAGCGGAGGATGACCCCTCCAAGAAACAGCCTAAGCGTCGGCGTCAGCGGCACCTCTCTAAATCCCGCCACAGCAAAAACGGTGATTCCGGCACAGGAGATAATAACACTCCGGACAGTGCCGAAGAAAACCCCCTCCAGCAAGATTCAACACAGGAGAATGGAGAAGCCAACCCTCATGAGAGAGCTGCAGACAGAGAGGTCGAGGACGATAATTACATGCCTCCCTCCGAAGACGAGGCAAGCCTTGACGATGACGAATTTGTCGTGCCTGAGGATCCCGTTGAGCAGGAGCACTTCAAGCGCAGGCTTATGGCCACTGCGAGCAGCCTCAAGAAAAAACAGCAACAGCTTAGAGCTAATCATGATTTGCTAGCCGACAGATGGACTGAAGTCCTCGCGGCCGAAGAGTATGAAGTCGAACGCCCCTCCAAGAGCTACCCAAAGCGCAGGTTGCTACCCCGACTAGAGGAGGAAGCACCTAAACCTACATCACCAGCGCATGATGCGGCCGACCGGCCACCTCGTGGCCGCGACAGAGAGGCCTCTCGGCCCTCCACTCAAGCCGCACCCCGGCACCGCTCAAAAAATACCAAGGCACGGGAAAATGCGCCAGACCTGCGAGATATATTGGAGGACAAGGCAAGGCAAACAAGATCGATCTACGGATCGCGTGGGCGCCCCACGGCACGAGACGGTAATCGTCACGCCGGATACAGTAACTCCGGCCGGGCCGAACACAATAGACAAAGCTCATTTGAGCTGCGTCGTGACATAGCCCAATACAGAGGCGCCGCACACCCACTATGCTTCACAGATGAAGTAATGGATCATCAAATCCTCGAGGGTTTCAAACCCGTGAACATCGAGTCATACTATGGCACAACAGATCCAGCCGTATGGATCGAGGACTATCTCCTTCATATCCACATGGCCCGTGGTGATGACCTACACGCCATCAAATACCTCCCACTCAAGCTTAAAGGCCCAGCTCGGCATTGGCTTAACAGCTTGCCAGTAGAATCAATTGGTTGTTGGGAGGATCTGGAAGCCGCATTCCTCGAAAATTTCCAGGGCACTTATGTGCGACCACCAGACGCCGATGACCTAAGCCACATATTTAGCAGCCAGAGGAATCGGCTAGACAATTCTGGACTCGGTTCCTAACCAAGAAAAATCAAATCGTCGACTGCCCGGATGCAGAGGCCTTAGCAGCTTTCAAGCATAACATCCGTGGCGAATGGCTTGCCCGGCACCTAGGTCAGGAAAAGCCGAAATCTATGGCAGCCCTCGCGACACTCATGACCCGCTTTTGTGCGGGAGAAGACAGCTGGCTGGCTCGTAGCAATAACATGACCAAGAACCCTGGTAATTCGGATACCAAGGACAACAGTGGCAGGTCGCGTCACAACAAGCAAAAGCGCTGCATTAACGGCGACAATGCTGAGGATATGGTAGTTAATGCCGGATTCAGAGGCTATAAATCCGGTCAGCGGAAAAAGCCATTCAAAAGAAATATTCCGGGCCCGTCCAGTTTGGACCGAATACTCGACCGCTTGTGCCAGATACATGGCACCCCCGAAAAGACAGCCAATCACACCAACAGGGATTGTTGGGTGTTCAAGCAGGCAGGCAAGTTAAATGCCGAAAATAGAGACAAAGGGCTGCATAGCGATGACGAGGAAGAGCCCCGGCCGCCGAACAATAGTGGACAGAAGGGCTTCCCCCCACAAGTGCGGACGGTGAACATGATATAGTCAACCCACATCCCCAAGAGGGAGCGGAAGCGTGCGTTAAGGGACGTATACGCGATGGAGCCAGTCGCCCCAAAGTTCAACCCATGGTCCTCCTGCCCGATTACTTTTGATCGAAGGGACCACCCCACTAGCATCCGTCACGGTGGATTCGCCGCATTGTTTCTAGACCCAATCATTAACGGATTTCACCTCACCGGAGTCCTTATGGACGGCGTCAGCAGCCTGAACTTGCTTTACCAGGATACAGTGCGAAAAATGGGCATCGATCCCTCGAGGATTAAGCCCACTAAAACGACCTTTAAAGGTGTCATACCAGGTGTAGAGGAACTGTACAGGCTCAGTTACACTTGAAGTGGTCTTTGGATCTCCGGATAATTTCCGAAGCGAGGAGTTAATCTTCGACATAGTCCCGTTCCGCAGTGGCTATCATGCACAGCTCGGGCGAACCGCATTTGCCAAGTTCAATGCGGTACCGCACTACGCATACCTTAAGCTCAAGATGCCAGGCCCTCGAGGAGTCATTACGGTCAATGGAAACACCGAACGCTCTCTCCGAACGGAGGAGCATACGGCGGCTCTTGCAGCGGAAATACAAAGCAGCCTCTCAAGGCAATTCTCCAGTCCAGCCATTAAACGTCCGGACACCGTCAAGCGCGCCCGGAGTAACCTACAACAAGACCGCCTGGCACGTTCTGAGCAGGCGTAGCAATGCGGCCCCAACCCCAGCCCTCGTGAAACTGCGAAACCAGTGTTGCGCGTACATAACTACGCTCTGGAAATACCATGGGCACAGAGGGAGGGGCACCATCACGGCACGCCCGAAACACGGCTTAAACCACACTAGGGGCTGCCGATTTCTTACTTTTATCTTACTTTCAGGACTCCGTTCTTCGGAAGGCCTAACCGGCAGTACAATTGCCGCACAAACGATGCAAGAACCAGGGAAGCAGAAAGCCACGCTGCACTATGGAACTCTCAGGTGGTCTCTATAACGAGCAGTATACCTGTTTCGCATACCATTCCGCAGCCCGCCCCTGGAAAGGACATGTTAAATAGTCCCACCTTTTGCTTATCGCACTATTTGTATCGTTCTGCTTTAATCGCAGCTTTTTCAAATAAACAATGCATAGCTTTTGCCTATTATTGCATTACTCTTTTTTACGAATATATGTTCATTAATGACATGTTGCACCCGTACACTTTGGTACGACCAATACGTCAGGGGCTTAAGTACCCCACAATACGGTGTGAGAAGTCCGAACACTTTCACAAGTGCGGCACCCCGAACTTATAGCATTATATGCATCGGCTCCGAATCATGTCTTGGGTCAATAGTTGGGTTTGCCCGCTCCTATGTTTTGGTGCCTTACGTTCCGTTATATCGGCTAAGGTAGCACTAGGAGAACTACTGCGATTGTGCCCCAGTTGAGCTGGGCTAAGCACCTCAGTAGAGAAAGCTAAAACTGACCGTCATGATGAGGCGAGAGCTGGTCGCTGTTCGAGAGGTTTTCGAGTCCCTAAAGACTTATGCCGCTTAGAGCGAGGAGTCAGCTTTGTCCGGCCTAGGCGTGGATAGCGCCCCGAACTCGGTCTTCCGAATACTAGGGCTTCGCCAAAATTTAAAATTATAGAATTCTATGGCTAAGTGAGAGTGTTCAAGCATTATAGTCTGATTGCCTTGTTCGTTGTGTTGAGCGCCTCCCTCGAAGGACCCAAGAATGGGAAAAAGAGCGCTCAAGTTTATCCCGAACACCCCAGCACTCGTGGCATGGGGGTAGAAGCCGATGACTCGCCATCTCTCAAATTTGATAAACGGCCGCACAGAAGGTAATATTTTAAATTCAAAAAGCGTTGCTTAGCGCACATGAACAAGTTTTCAGCGCATAGGAAAAAACGAGCGAGTTTACTAAAAAATTACATCCTGGAACATTCATCCACCATAAGGCGGGCACCTTCGGAACGCCCTCATAATACATCTCGGTCTTGCGATGCTCTTTGCCCGGCGGTGGCCCGTCCTTCACAAGCTTCTCAGCATCCAACTTGCCCCTGTGCACCTTAGCGCGGGCAAGGGCCCTACGGGCACCTTCGATGCAGACGGAGCACTTGATGATTTCGAGCCTTGGACAGGCCTCCACCAGCCGCCGCACCAGCCCGAAGTAGCTCCCAGGCAGAGCCTCTCCAGGCCACAGCCGAACTATGAGGCCCTTCATGGCCTGTTCGGCCACCTTATGGAGCTCGACCAGTTGCTTCAGCTGGTCACTCAAGGGCACAGGGTGTCCGGCCTCAGCATACTAAAACAAGAACACCTTCTCCGTCGAGCTGCCCTCATCGGCTCGGTAGAATGCGGAGGCATCGGACACGCTGCGGGGCAAATCTGCGAATGCTCATAGAGAGCTCCGGATTCAGGTAAGTAACAAGTAATTCACTTTCACATGCTTGCTTTGCATAAAGAAAGCCTTACCCGCCGCTATCTTTTTCATCGTCTCAACCTCCTCGAGGGCCTTCTGGGCTTCGGCCTTGGCAGACTTGGCATTCTCAATGGCCTCCGCGAGCTCGGACTCTCGCGTCTTCGAGTCTAGCTCCAAACTCTCATGTTTTTTTCATGAGAGCCTGGAGCTCTTGCCGCAACTCGCCAACCTGCGCCTCATACTTCTCCCGCTCGGTGCGCTCCGTGGCCGCCCTCTTCTCGGCCTCGGACAGCGCTTGCTTAAGGGTCGCCACCTCCGTTGTGGCCCCTACCATAGCCACATTAATCCTGTCACTTTTTGCAATTGCACCTTTTATATACTTAAATAAGGTATTTCTTACCTTCCTTATCCTCGAGCTGCTTCTTGGCAAGCCCGAGCTCTTGCTCGGACTGCTCGAGGTTCTTCTTCAGCGCGTCCACCTCCGCAGTTAGTGCGGCGGACGCCAGCAGCGAAGCCTGCATATACATATTGACTTACTTTTGTTAGACTCCTGCGAATGTTATTAGATCCTCTATTCGGCTTTTCTTTCTGAACGCCGAACAGAGCATCAGGGGCTACTGTCTATGCGGTAATTGTTGGGGAACGTAGCAGAAATTCAAAATTTTCTACGCAACACCAAGATCAATCTATGGAGTAATCTAGCAACGAGGGAAGGAGAGTGCATCTACATACCCTTGTAGATCGCTAAGCGGAAGCGTTCAAGTGAACGGGGTTGATGGAGTCGTACTCGTCGTGATCCAAATCACCGATGATCCTAGTGCCGAACGGACGGCACCTCCGCGTTCAACACACGTACATCCCGGGGACATCTCCCTACGGGAGGGGCGGCGGCCACAGGGGAAACCCTAGATGGGTTTGGGCGCCCCCACCCCCTAGGAAACTTGCCCCCCAAGCCGGGAGGCGGCTGCCCTAGGGGTGGCGCCCCCACCTCTCTGGTTACGTGAGATGGGGTTGGGAGGGGCGCTCAGCCCCTTAGTGGGCTGATGTGCCCTCTCCCCTTGGCCCATAAGGCCCCCCAACGCTTGCCGGGGCCTCCGAAACCCCTTTCGGACATGCTGGTCATCACCTGGTACCCCCAGAACAATTCCGGACTCCAATACCCTTCGTCCAATATACCGATCTTCACCTCCGGGCCATTCCGGAGCTCCTCGTCATGTCCGGGATCTCATCCGGGACTCCGAACAACCTTCGGTAACCACATACTATTTCCCATAACAACTCTAGCGTCATCGAACCTTAAGTGTGTAGACCCTACGGGTTCGGGAACCATGCAGACATGACCGAGATGTTCTTTGGTCAATAACCAACAGCGGGATCTGGATACCCATGTTGGTTCCCACATGTTCCACGATGATCTCATCGGATGAACCACGATGTCAAGGACTTAATCAATCCCGTATACAATTCCCTTTGTCTAGTGGCATAGTACTTGCCCGGGATTCGATCGTCGGTATCTCGATACCTTGTTCAAACTCGTTACCGGCAAGTCTCTTTACTCGTTCCGTAACACATCATCACGTGATCAACTCCTTGATCACATTGTGCACATTATGATGATGTCCTACCGAGTGGGCCCAGAGATACCTCTCCGTCACACGGAGTGACAAATCCCAGTCTCGATTCGTGCCAACCCAACAGACACTTTCGGAGATACCTGTAGTGTACCTTTATAGCCACCCAGTTACGTTGTGACGTTTGGTACACCCAAAGCATTCCTATGGTATCCAGGAGTTGCACAATCTCATGGTCTAAGGAAATGATACTTGACATTAGAAAAGCTTTAGCATATGAACTACACGATCTTTGTGCTAGGCTTAGGATTGGGTCTTGTCCATCACATCATTCTCCTAATGATGTGATCCCGTTATCAATGACATCCAATGTCTATGGTCAGGAAACCGTAACCATCTATTGATCAACGAGCTAGTCAACTAGAGGCTTACTAGGGACATGGTGTTGTCTATGTATCCACACATGTATCTGAGTTTCCTATCAATACAATTCTAGCATGGATAATAAACGATTATCATGAACAAGGAAATATAATAATAACCTATTTATTATTGCCTCTAGGGCATATTTCCAACAGTCTCCCACTTGCACTAGAGTCAATAATCTAGTTCACATCGCCATGTGATTAACACTCACAGGTCACATCGCCATGTGACCAACATCCAAAGAGTTTACTAGAGTCAATAATCTAGTTCACATCACTATGTGATTAACACTCAATGAGTTCTTGGTTTGATCATGTTATGTCTGTGAGAGAGGTTTTAGTCAATGGGTCTGCAACATTCAGATCCGTATGTACTTTGCAAATCTCTATGTCATCTTGTAGATGTCGCTACTATGCTATATTTCAAACAACTGTTCTACTATACGAATCCGGTTTACTCTACTCAGAGCTATCCGGATAGGTGTTAAGCTTGCATCGATGTAACTCTTTACGTCGAACTCTTTATCACCTCCATAACCGAGAAACATATCCTTATTCCTCTAAGGATAATTTTGACCGCTATCTGGTGACCTACTCCTAGATCACCTTTGTACCCTCTTGCCAGACATGTAGCAAGGCACACATCAGGTGCGGTACTCAGCATGGCATACTGTATAGAGCCTATGACAAAAGCATAGGGAACGACCTTCATCCTTCCTCTTTCTTCTGCCGTGGTCGAGCTTTAAGCCTTAACTTCATACCTTACAACTCAGGCAAGAACTCCTTCTTTGACTGATCCATCTTGAACACCTTCAAGACCATGTCAAGGTATGTGCTCATTTGAAAGTACCATTAAGCGTTTTGATCTAACCTTATAGATCTTGATGCTCAATGTTCAAGTAGCTTAATCCAGGTTTTCCATTGAAAAACACTTTTCAAATAACCCTATATGCTTTCCAGAAATTCTACATCATTTCTGATCAACAACATATACTCATCAGAAATTCTATAGTGCTCCCACTCACTTCTTTGGAAATACAAGTTTCTCATAAACTTTTATAAAACCAAAATCTTTGATTATCTCATCAAAGTGTACATTCCAACTCCGAGATGCTTACTCCAGTCCTTAGAAGGATTGCTGGAGCTTTGCATACTTATTAGCATCTTTCAGGATCGAAAAAATCTTCTTGTTGTATCACATACAACCTTTCCTCAAGAAAATCATCAAGGAAATAATATTTTTTGACATCCTATCTGCAAGATTTCATAAATAATGCAGTACCTGCTAATTCCAACAGACTCTTAGCATCGCTACGAGTGAGAAAGTCTCATCGTAGTCAACTCCTTGAACTTGTCAGAAAACATCTTAACGACAAGTCGAGCTTTCTTAATGGTGATACTTACCATCATTGTCCGTCTTCTTTTAAAATCCATATGTACCTTCCAAAGTCTTCACTTTGTTTTCATATATGGATCCTCTCTCGGTTTTTATGGCCTCGAGCCAATTTTCGGAATCCGGGCCCACCATCGCTTCTCCATAGCTCGTAGGTTCATTGTTGTCTAGCAACATGACTTCCAAGATAGGATTACGTACCACTCTGAAGTAGTACGCATCCTTGTCGTCCTACGAGGTTTGGGAGTGACTTGATCCGAAGTCTCATGATCAATATCATAAGCTTCCACTTCAACTGGTGTAGGTGCCACAGGAACAACTCTTTGTGCCCTGCTATACACTAGTTGAAGTGACAGTTCAATAACCTCATCAAGTCTCCACCATCCTCCCACTCAATTCTTTTGAGAGAAACTTTTCCTCGAGAAAGGACCCGATTCTAGAAACAATCCCTATTGCTTTTGGATCTGAGACAGGAGGTATACCCAACTGTTTTAGGTATTCTACGAAGATGCATTCATCCACTTTGGGTTCGAGCTTATCAGCCTGAAACTTTTCACATAAGCGTCGTAGCCCCAAACTTTTAAGAAACGACAGCTTAGGTTTCTCTAAACCATATGGTGTCGTCTCAACGGAATTGTGTGGTGCCCTATTTAAAGTGAATGCGGTTGTCTCTAATGCCTAACCCATAAACTATCGTGGTAATTCGATAAGAGACATCATGGCATGCATCATATCCAATAGGGTGCAGTTATGATGTTCGGACACACCATCACACTATGGTGTTCCAGGCGGTGCTAGTCGTGAAACAATTTCCACAATGTTTCAATTGTGTACCAAACTCACAACTCAGATATTCATCTCTATGATCATATCATAGATATTTTATCCTCTTGTCACGACGATCTTCAACTTCATTCTGAAATTACTTGAACCATTCAATAATTCAGACTTGTGTTTCATCAAGTAAACATACTCAGTATCTACTCAAATCATCTGTGAAGTAAGAGCATAACGATATCCACTACATGCCTCCGCATTCATTGGACTGCACACATCAAAATGTGTTACTTCCAACAAGTTGCTTTCTTGTTCCATTTTACTGAAACCGAAGCTTTCAGTCATCTTGCCCATGTGGTATGATTTGCATGTCTCAAGCGATTCAAAATCAAGTGAGTCCAAACGGTCCATCTGCATGGAGTTTCTTCATGCGTATATACCAACAGACATGGTTCACATGTCTCAATCTTTTCAGAAATGAGTGAGTCCAAAGATCCATCAACATGGAGCTTCTTCATGCGTTTCATACCAATATGACTTACATGGCAGTGCCACAAGTAGGTGGTACTATCATTACTATCTTATATCTTTTGGCATGAACATGCATCATTATGATCGAGATTCAATAAACCATTCATTTTAGGTGCAAGACCATTGAAGGTATTATTCAAATAAATAGAGTAACCATTATTCTCCTTAAATGAATAACCGTATTGCGATAGACATAATCCAATCATGTCTATGCTCAAAGCAAACACCAAATAACAATTATTTAGGTTTAACATCAATCTCGATGGTAGAGGGAGCGTGCGATGCTTGATCATATCAACCTTGGAAACACTTCCAACATATCTCGTCAGCTCACCTTTAGCTAGTCTCCGTTTATTCCGTAGCTTTTATTTCGAGTTACTAACACTTAGCAACCGAACCGGTATCTAATACCCTGATGCTACTAGGAGTACTAGTAAAGTACACATTCACATAATGTATATCCAATATACTTCTATCGACAGCCTTCTCATCTACCAAGTATCTAGGGTAATTCTGCTCCAGTGGTTGTTCCCCTTATTACAGAAGCACTCAGTCTCGGGTTTGGGTTCAACCTTGGGTTTCTCCACTAGAGCAGCAGCTGATTTGCCGTTTCATGAAGTATCCCTTCTTGCCCTTGCCCTTCTTGAAACTAGTGGTTTCACTAACCATCAACAATTGATGCTCCTTCTTGATTTCTACTTTCGCGGTGTCAAACATCGCGAATATTTCAAGGATCGTCATATCTATCCCTGATATATTATAGTTCATTACGAAGCTCTAGCAGCTTGGTGGCAATGACTTTGGAGAAACATCACTATCTTATCTAGAAGATCAACTCCCACTCGATTCAAGTGATTGTTGTACTCAGACAATCTGAGCACAAGCTCAACGATTGAGCTTTTCTCCCTTAGTTTGCAGGCTAAGAAAATTCGTCGGATGTCTTATACCTCTTGACGTGGGCACGAGCCTGAAATCCCAATTTCAGCCCTCGAAACATCTCATATGTTCCGCGGCATTTCAAAAAATGTCTTCGGTGCCTCTATTCTAAACCATTTAACATTACCGAACTATCATGTAGTCATCAAAACGTGTATGTCCGATGTTCGCAACATCCACAGACCACGTTCGAGGTCCAGCACACCGAGCGTTGCATTAACGACATAAGCCTTCTATTGTCCGCATAATTGCTACTAGCAACTTTCAACTATATTTTCTCTAGGAACGTATCTAACACAGTAGAACTAAAGCGTAAGCTATGACATAATTTGCAAAGTTATTTTGACTATGTTCAGGATAAACAAGTTCATCTTATGAACTCCCACTCAGATAGACATCCCTCTAGTCATCTAAGTGATTACATGATCCGAGTCAACTTGGCCGTGTCCGATCATCATGTGAGACGGACTAGTCATCATCGATGAACATCTTCATGTTGATCGTATCTACCATACGACTCATGCTCGACCTTTCGGTCTCTTGTGTTCCGAGGCCATGTCTGTACATGCTAGGCTCGTCAAGTCAACCTAAGTGTTTCGCGTGTGTAAATCTGGCTTACACCCGTTGTATGTGAACGTAAGAATCTATCACACCCAATCATCACGTGGTGCTTCGAAACGACGAACCTTCGCAACGGTGCACAGTTAGGGAGAACACTTTCTTGAAATTTTAATGAGGGATCATCTTATTTACTACCGTCGTTCTAAGCAAATAAGATGCAAAAACATGATAAACATCACATGCAATCAAATAGTGACATGATATGGCCATCATCACTTTGCTCCTTTTGATCTCCATCTTCGGGGATCCATGATCATCATCGTCACCGGCATGACACCATGATCTCCATCATAATGATCTCCATCATCGTGTCTTCATGAAGTTGTCTCACCAACTATTACTTCTACTACTACAGCTAACGGTTAGCAATAAAGTAAAGTAATTACATGACGTTTATGTTGACACGCAGGTCATAAATAAATTAAGACAACTCCTATGGCTCCTGCCGGTCGTCACACTCATCGACATGCAAGTCGTGATTCCTATTACAAGAACATGATCAATCTCATACATCACATATATCATTCATCACATCCTTTTGGCCATATCACATCACATGGCATACCCTGCAAAAACAAGTTAGACGTCCTCTAATTGTTGTTTGCATGTTTTACGTGGCTGCTATGGGTTTCTAGCAAGAACATTTCTTACCTACGCAAAACCACAACGTGATATGCCAATTGCTATTTACCCTTCATAAGGACCCTTTTCATCGAATCCGTTCCGACTAAAGTGGGAGAGACTGGCACCCGCTAGCCACCTTATGCAACTAGTGCATGTCAGTCGGTGGAACCTGTCTCACGTAAGTGTACGTGTAAGGTCGGTCCGGGCCGCTTCATCCCACAATGCCGCCGAATCAAGATTGGACTAGTAACGGTAAGCATATTGAACAAAATCAACGCCCACAACTACTTTGTGTTCTACTCGTGCAAAGAATCTACACAATAGACCTAGCTCATGACGCCACTGTTGGAGAACGTAGCAGAAATTCAAAATTTTCTACGCAACACCAAGATCAATCTATGGAGTAATCTAGCAACGAGGGAAGGAGAGTGCATCTACATACCCTTGTAGATCGCTAAGCGAAAGCGTTCAAGTGAACGGGGTTGATGGAGTCGTACTCGTCATGATCCAAATCACCGATGATCCTAGTGCCGAACGGACGGCACCTCCACGTTCAGCACACGTACAGCCCGGGGACGTCTCCTCCTTCTTGATCCAGCAAGGGGAGAGGAGAAGTTGAGGGAAAACTCCGACAGCACGACGGCATGGTGGTGATGGAGCTCGTGGTTCTCCGGCAGGGCTTCGCCAAGCACTACGGAGGAAGACGAGGTGTTGGAGGAGGGAGAGGGCTGTGCCAGGGGAAGGGCGCGGCTGCCCTCTCTCTTCCTCACAATATATAGGGGTAAGGGAGGAGGGGGAGGCACCCTAGGGTTCCCTACGGGAGGGGCGGCGGCCACAGGGGAAACCCTAGATGGGTTTGGGCGCCCCCACCCCCTAGGAAACTTGCCCCCCAAGCCGGGAGGGGCGGCTGCCCTAGGGGTGGCGCCCCCACCTCTCTGGTTACGTGAGATGGGGTTGGGAGGGGCGCTCAGCCCCTTAGTGGGCTGATGTGCCCTCTCCCCTTGGCCCATAAGGCCCCCCAACGCTTGTCGGGGCCTGCGAAACCCCTTTCGGACACGCTGGTCATCACCTGGTACCCCCAGAACAATTCCGGACTCCAATACCCTTCGTCCAATATACCAATCTTCACCTCCGGACCATTCCGGAGCTCCTTGTCATGTCCGGGATCTCATCCGGGACTCCGAACAACCTTCGGTAACCACATACTATTTCCCATAACAACTCTAGCGTCACCGAACCTTAAGTGTGTAGACCCTACGGGTTCGGGAACCATGCAGACATGACCGAGACAACTCTCCAGACAATAACCAATAGCGGGATCTGGATATGCATGTTGGCTCCCACATGTTCCACGATGATCTCATTGGATGAACCACGATGTCAAGGATTTAGTCAATCCCGTATACAATTCCCTTTGTCTAGCGGTATTGCACTTGCCCGAGATTCGATCATCGGTATCTCGATACCTTGTTCAATCTCGTTACCGGCAAGTCTCTTTACTCGTTCCGTAACACATCATCCCGTGATCAACTCCTTGGTCACATTGCGCATATGATGATGTCCTACCGAGTGGGCCCAGAGATACCTCTCCGTTACACGGAGTGACAAATCCCAGTATCGATTCGTGTCAACCCAACAGACACTTTCGGAGATACCTGTAGTGTACCTTTATAGCCACCCAGTTACGTTGTGACGTTTGGTACACCCAAAGCATTCCTACGGTATCCGGGAGTTGCACAATCTCATGGTCTAAGGAAATGATACTTGACATTAGAAAAGCTTTAGCATATGAACAACACGATCTTTGTGCTAGGCTTAGGATTGGGTCTTGTCCATCACATCATTCTCCTAATGATGTGATCTCGTTATCAACGACATCCAATGTCTATGGTCAGGAAACCGTAACCATCTATTTATCAACGAGCTAGTCAACTAGAGGCTTACTAGGGACATGGTGTTGTCTATGTATCCACACATGTATCTGAGTTTCCTATCAATACAATTCTAGCATGGATAATAAACGATTATCATGAACAAGGAAACATAATAATAACCTATTTATTATTGCCTCTAGGGCATATTTCCAACAGTAATATTTTTACATATTCTTTACTTACCTCAAAGCCTGTTAGAAGGCTGGCACAGGCTTCAGTCAGTCCGCTCTTGGCGGACTGAACCTTCTGGATCACCGCACTCATAATAGTGCGGTGCTCCTCGTCGATAGAGGCGCTGTTAAGCACCTCCGGCAAATTGTCCGGTGCCTCCGGTTGGACGGAGGTCACCGGCTCGGTAGGCTTGCTCCTCTTGGAAGGAGGCTGCCTACCGGAGTCCAGAACCGTTGAAGGTTCCGGCGCGGTGTCCGGCTCAAGGCCGGACTCGGAGCCCTTGGTGGATCTATCCCCTTTACGCCTGGAGTCCGAGAGGTCCCCTTGCGGCGCCTCCAGGGCCACCTCCTCCTGGCTTGGCACCTATTAGGACAGCACCTCGGTGTTGTCCGTAGGGTGGGGGGAGGTAGTGGGGGGAGGTAGCGGGCGGAAGTGAATTCACGTCCGACGAATCCAGGGAGCCGCTCGACGACTCGTCGAGCCCGGCCTTGGGCGGACTGCATAGTCATATTCGGCGTAAGGAGGAGTTGTGCAAGAAAGGAACACTATGAATTCCTCTGGTGTCCGAATACTTACGATCTCGCCAGGGGCTTGCCCATGTGCGGCCACTCCTCTTCGCCATTGTCGGCGTTGGTGGAGTAGTCCGGAGGAAGGGTCTTCCCCCTCTTGGACCCTTCGGCCTCCCTGGTTGGGGCGGCCTTCCTCTTCTTTCCTCCCCCCGCTGGAGGGGGAGAGGTTTCTTCTTCCTCCTCCTCGTCTTCACGGGATGAGTGCGTCTCGGAGTCGTCGGATGATGAATCCGCACCTCCAGGCGCCGGGCACTCTTTCGAGTCCCCGTGGCCTTCTTCTTGGCCTTCTTCTCCGGCACCACGTAGGGCGCCGGAACCAGCAGCTTCGCCAAGCGGGCGTCCGCTCGGTCTTCGGGCAAAGGAGCCGGACAGTTGATCTGTCCGGACTTCGCCTGCCAATCCTGTAAAAGGTAAGGGAGCTTAGATCCCGCATAGAGTCAAACTATGAAAAATTAATACCCTGTAAAGGGTAAAAATATCTTACCACACTAGCGTGATGCTGCGTGCTGAATCCGCGATCCTCGGTAGCGGATGCGGGAGCCTCGGTGCCCTTGAATAGCGCCTTCTAGGCATCTTCGTACGTCGTGTCGAAGAGCCTGCTCAGAGTTCGGTGCTGCGCCGGGTCGAACTCCCACAGGTTGAAAGCCCGTTGTTGACACGGGAGGATCCGGCCGATGAACATAACCTGGACTACGTTGACAAGTTTGAGCTTCTTGTCCACCAGGGTTTGGATGCATGTTTGCAGTCCAGTCACCTCTCCTTTGTTGCCCCACGACAGGCCCGTCTCTTTCCAAGATGTGAGTCGCGTAGGGGGTCCGGATCGGAACTCGGGGGCTGCGACCCATTCTGGGCCGCGCGGCTCGGTGATGTAAAACCACCCCGATTGCCACCCCTTTAGGGTCTCCACGAAGGAGCCCTCGAGCCATAGGACGTTGGGCATCTTGCCCGCCATGGCGCCTCCGCACTCCGCCTAGTTGCCGCGCACCACCTTTGGCTTGACATTAAAAGTCTTGAGCAATAGGCCAAAATGGGGGCGGATGCAGAGGAAAGCCTCGCACACGACGATAAACGCCGAGATGTTGAGGATGAAGTTCGGGGCCAGATCATGGAAATTCAGGCCATCGTAGAACATGAGCCCCCGGACGAATGGGTGGAGAGGAAAGCCCAGTCCATAGAGGAAGTGGGGAAGGAACACTGCCCTCTCATGGGGCCTTGGGGTGGGGATGAGCTGCCCCTCTTCGGGAAGCCGGTGCGCGATGTCGTTAGACAAGTATCCGGCCTTCCTCAGTTTTTTGATGTGTCCCTCCGTGACGGAGGAGACCATCCACTTGCATCCCGCTCCGGACATGGCTGGAGAAGGTTGAGGTGGGGTGTGCGGACTTGCGCGCTGGAGCTCGAGTACGCGGAAATGGATGAGCAAAGGAGGAAGAAGGCGTGGATGAAAAAGGTGGATCATTATCCCCTTATATGGGCGGACGCGACACCAGCCTGGTAAAACTCGCTTATCTCCCAAGCGCCATAATCAATGGCGCGGTTGGCGATACGGATATGTAGATCTCCTACCATTGTAACCGACTCTGTGTAACCCTAGCCCTCTCCGGTGTCTATATAAACCGGAGGGTTTTAGTCCGTAGGACACAACGACAACAACAACAATCATACCATAGGCTAGCTTCTAGGGTTTAGCCTCCTTGATCTCGTGATAGATCTACTCTTGTACTACCCATATCATCAATATTAATCAAGCAGGAGTAGGGTTTTACCTCCATCGAGAGGGCCCGAACCTGGGTAAAAACATCGTGTCCCTTGTCTCCTGTTACCATCCGCCTAGACGCACAGTTCGGGACCCCCTACCCGAGATCCACCGGTTTTGACACTGACACCCCCACTCTGCTCCTCGTCGCCGTCGTCGTTGATCCCTGCCCCGACGTCGTCAGGATGCTCCACCTCGTCGCCGCCGCCGAGCCCTACCCCGACACCGTCAGGCTGCTCCACCGCGTCATCACCGACGCTGTCGGGCTGCTCCGCCTCGCCGTCGCCACTGCCCTCTGCCCCGACGTCGCCGCCACTCCTCGTGCCCCTGCTCGCCCCGACGCCGCCTGCCGCTTGCCCCTGCCCGCCCCGACGCCGCCCTCTATGAGCACTGCACGCCCCTGCCGGCCCCCGCCGCCGTGCTTTTTAGTTATATATGCTATTTTTTTACATGTTTTTACATATTTTTAGATTTTCATATATGTATGTATGTATTTTTTTAGATATATGTATTTTTTATGTATGTTCATACATGTATGTATTTATTTTTTACATGTTTTTTGTATGTATGTATGTATTTTTTTCAATTGTAATATGCATGATGTTTTGAAAATACATTAATTTTAGTACATTAATGTTCTCTGATGAAAGGAAAAAAGAAGAAAAAGAAAAGGAGAAGAAGAAAGGAATAGAGGAGAAGAATAAAAATAGAAAATATTCTATTTTTTCTTCTTCTCCTCTATTCCTTTCTTCTTCTCCTCTTTTTTTTTCTTCGTTTTCTTTTTTTTATCAGGTATGTCGTTGTCGATATAACCCCCTCCCGATAACTTCAACACGAGGGGGGGTCAATATACCCCCTCCCCGATAACATTATTTCCCCGTGTATGTATGTCGTCGTTGTCGATATAACCCCCTCCCGGATAACTTCGACATGAGGGGCGGTCGATATATATACCCCCTCTCGACCATGATAACTTATACCATGGAAGCACCCCCCCCCCCCGGCCCTCTCGCTCGACCAAAACTCTCGAGGACACCCAAACCCTAGAAAAAACGATGTCGGTCTCCTACCCCCTCCCGTCGCGCCCCTACCCGACAAACTCTCTCGAGGCCACCCCAAACCCTTGAAGCGTTGTCGAGGCCACCCCAAACCCTAGAGAAGCAGCGTCGAGGCCACTAATATGATTCCTTATTGTGATTAGCTAGCTAGTTCTACGTTTGCCACTAATATATCCATCTGTCATGTTTGAATAATAACTGCCATGTTGTAAATATTTGCAGAAACTATGGAGCACACCCGAGACGAAGCAACAGAAGCGATGTTGGGGGACATAATCGCAAAAGGAAGTGATGCCGCCTTGTCATTTCTCAACGACACCGATGGTCTAGAAGGACAGGGTGAAGAAGCAGGCTATGATTATGATGGCTCCGGTGACCCAATGCCGGTGCAAGAAGGAGACCGTGATGACGGCTCCGGTGACCCAATGCCGGTGCAAGAAGGAGACCGTGATGACGCCTCCGGTGACCCAATGCCGGTGCAAGAAGGAGACCGTGATGACGCCTCCGGTGACCGAACCGAGTCCGGCCAGGTATATATATTAGTTAAGCCTGTGTTGACTAGCTAATTGATGCATTCATTGTTTTGGTATATGTGGACATATTAATTAACTCTCGTCTTTCTTCTTTTTTAGCCCTCCGGATCGAGCACAACTTCGGTAAAGAGATGAGGCCCGAAGAAAAAGTTGCGCTCGGATGAAAGGTTTGAGATCATAGAAATCGCGCGCGATGGCCAACCGATTGAACCCATCCGAACAAAGGAAGCATTTGCTGCTCAGCGCGGGGTTCTTCTTAGGGACAAGATCCCGATCAGCATCCACCAATGGTTAAAGCCGGCTAAAGAAGACCTTGAGCTGTCTTATGTCTCCGATATGCAGAAAGATGATCTTTGGACCGCGCTGAAGGCAAATTGCACCCTACCGCCAGAGGAGGATCCGGAGAAGCCAGTTAAAGAGCAATTGATCAAGTCTCATGCTCTTAAGAAGATGGCAGAACTATTCAGGAGGTGGAAGAATGAGCTGTAAAAATTTGTCGACAAAGAAGAGACACCAGAATTCATCGGCCGGTATGAGAAGATCAGAGATCACTGGCCCGCATTTGTGGCCCACAAGACATCGGACAAGAGTAAGAAGATGTCAATGACTAATAAGAAAAATGCTGCGAAGAAGAAGCTTCACCATCGCACGGGGTCAGGTGGCTACCTCAAAGCCCGGCCATTGTGGGCCAAGGCTGAGAATGTCCTGATTGATAAAGGGATCGAACCAGAGACATTGAACTGGCCAGACCGTTGCCGGACTTGGTTCTTCGGGGTTGGCAGAACCTTGGACCCAGTATCAGGGAAGTGCATTTGGACGGACGAGCAAATGAGAATACCAGTCACGAGGCTTCAGGAGTATATCGAGGCAGCGCAACAAGGGACGTTCGTTCCAGACAGAGAGAATGGCGAGCTCACAATGGCCCTCGGGAATCCTGAGCACCCTAGACGGACACGAGGCACGTCAGGCTCCGTTTCGTGGAAGGCTGGGTTTCCGGACGTAGGGGGTTACAAATGCCAGGAGAGGAGGAAGAAGGTGGAGCATACCCAACTGCAGGCGCTGCACGCAAGGGTACAAGCGATAGAGGAACGAGAAGCAAATCGCAGCAAACGACCTACCGAAGCTTCCCCTAAAGCTACCCCGCCATCTCTACGGAGAAGCAGTGTGGCTTCCACCGAGCAGCTTTAGCTAGAGCCTGTCTTCACAGCTCCTGCTAGCTACCCCGTGGATGCTATCACGGAGTCTCAACATTGCCACCTTATGATGCAATGGATGAAATTCAAAGTCAAGGCGGCTGTTGGCTCTGTTTTACCTACTGAACCTGGCGCAACCTACCACTGCTGGCCGATTCCAGAAGGATATGCTAGGGTGATGGTGGATGAAATAACGGACGGATTTGAGGACCTCGAGCTTGACCACCCTACCGGTGAAGGGGAGACTCGGCTGGGTTCTTCTCTGAAGACTCCATGCCTATGGCAGAAGGAGCTCATCAACCTTCCGAACTGGACGCCTCCGCCTCCTCCTCCTCCTTCGGCGAGTCAGGGCACTCCGCCTCCTCCTCCGGCGAGTGATCAGGGCACTCAACCTCCTTCTCTGGCGCGTGGCGGCACTCCGCCTCCTTCTCCGCCTGCACCGGCGCGCCTGAGCAGCTAGCCTCCTCCTTCTCCGCCTCGCCAGCAAGGGCGGAAGAGACCCGTCGTCGCTCCGGCTGCTCCGGCGCATCGTAGTCCTTCTCCTCCGCCTCGTAAGCAAGCACGAAAGAAGACAGCCGCAACCTCTCTGTCTGCTCCGGCGTCTAGCAGTACAACCAGAGACGGGAGGCAATACAGATTCGGTCCTTCTCTAAAGACTCCGCCGAAGTTACCATACGAGAGGACTATGGAGGAAAACACGAATATCATGCGAGCCGAAGTGACAAATTCTTTAAAGGGGTGAAAGCAAAGAAACATCCACCTCAGGAGGAGAAGATAGATCCGGTGAAAGCGAAGCGCACTGTGGATGCCCTGAAGAAACCACCAAAGTCTCCGCCGAAAGCCAAATATGACCGCATTATTGAAAAGTCATTTCTCGAAGCGACGCGGTCGGGAAGTACTATCAGTGATCAAAGGTTAGCAGAACAATGAGCTGGGAAAAAATTGCCAAGCTCGGTGAACAAGCGGACCGATCGTGCCCCCCGCTCAAGGTGTCTAGCGATATCGTCGCTAATGATCCGAGGATGGTGCCCGGTTATAGCAATCTTGGAGATTACCTGCCCGACGATGTACATTATGATTTCTTGGAGGTGGACGAACACATATACGAGTACGAGAAGCCTCTCGTCAAAGATGAAAAATCTCTAACAACGATGATGTGAAGATTCCATGATTGGTACATGAAAACCTGCAGAGAGTCTGGGGGGCGAATAGTTTGACGCTGAGAGTTAAAGAGGAGCATGACCTCGTTGGAATTGAACTGTTGAATGTTCCATTTGAGGAGTTCTTGCAGTTTTTCAATCAACATGCCCTCGATAAATTAACGGTCACATGCTACTGTCTGTAAGTACTACTTCTGTCATTAAGTCTCTATATATAGGTTAGCTCTTTCATTGCATGTATTTATAATTATCCTCACTATATTATGCAGATTGAAAATCGCCGAATTGAAGAAAAGACAAATCGGTGATATTGGGTTCATTAACACAAATCTCATAGATGCATATGAGGTTGAATTTCATGCCGAAGATACCGAGCCAACTTGCTACGATCGTTGGTAATAAATGAAAACAAAGATATAATACTCTTTCCTTACAACTTCAAGTAAGTGTTACTGTCTTGTGCATATTCGGTTTCCCTTATTAGTCCAGGTTATAGTAATGTAATTGATGAGTTTTGCATGCGTGCGCAGGTTCCACTATATTCTCCTAGAGATTAAGCTTGAGCAGGGATTAGTAACCATCTTAGACTCGAGACGAAAAGATCCTAAGGAGTATGCGGACATGACTGAAATGCTCAAGAAGTAAGTTAAATCGATCATTATCGCACCATATCAGCAACTTTGTTCATTTCCTGATATCAAGTAATTGTTTTCTTTGTCTGGCAGGGTTTGGACAAAATTCACCAATAAAGCTTCGGGACTGCCAAAAAAGCTGCAATTTAGACACCCGAAAGTAAGTACTACTAGCATGTTCCGCGCATCTCCTAGTGATTCAAGCGCTAGTTTCATCAATACCATTTATAGCATGCTTGCTTATCAGTTTGATTGACCTCTATTTCTTATAAAGTGTTTGTGGCAGGAAGCCGGGAATAATTACTGTATTGACCCCCTTCTTCAAATTAGATCTTTCGGATGCGTGATGAACTCCTACCACCAGATCGTATGCGAGCAATTCAAGAGGAATTGGCGGCATTCTTCCTTGACCACGTGATCACTAATGACGGGAATACCATGTGGACCTTGACTTCGTATATAATTAAGAGATTATATTGTAAGAGATAATTATATTGTATATATGTAGCCAGTAGTGTCGGATAGATATACGAGAACTTGTTGTTCGACCAATCTCTCGGAGAAGGAGAGGTGGTCGATAGCACTTCTCTCTGTATGCATATGTTCATGACGATCTTCTGTTTCCTTCAATTGCTTACTAGCTAGCGTGTCGAGTCCTCTCTATAGTATAATACGTAGCGTACGTCGACCAAGCACGAAGATAAGAGAGGACACTTCTCTCTATTAATTAGCTAGATAACACAATATATAAAACACCTAAATTAACCCCCCAAAACCCCTAAACCACCCCCTTTCAAAAAAAACCTCAGCTCCTGCCAGCTGCTGACGCGTGGACGCCTATTGGTCCCGGTTTGTGCCACCAACCGGGACCAAAGGGCCTCCTGCCTGGGCTCGCCGCACGGGTCACGTGGAGGCCCATCTGTCCTGGTTCATGTAAGAACCAGGACTAAAGGCCTAGGGCATTAGTAACGACACTTTAGTCCCAGTTCAACAACCGGGACAAAAGGCCCTTACGAACCGGGACAAATGGCCCTTTTTCTACTAGTGTAAGAGGATACATCATACTGAACACAAACCCGGTCTCCGCATAACTAAGATGCACACAGCCAACACAACACACACGGAAACACACCGGCAACTAGCAAAGTCATAAGACCAAAAGCTATGTGCGGATGTGGAAAAAAAGAAAAGGAAACAAGAAATAAGCCCCAAGCGATCAGATAAACGATCGACAAACTACAACTGAGACCATATCCATAGCAACCATTGACACCACATGAATGACGAAGATCTTCAACAGCAACGCCTTCAGGAAGGAAGCGACACTCAAGCGACGCAGTCACCGGATCCAACCACAAAGGCCAGTATCAAAGTTTTCACCCTGAAGAATCAGTCTGAATATATCCGAGTAATGCTTCCAACAAGGTGACGACGTAAAAAAACATCGCCATTGCCAGGAATAACCTCTCGGGTCTGTCCTAGGATTTCGCCCCGGAGCTCGAGACCGGGTGCACGCAGCACCACCATCCAAATCTCACATGTGTTGTCTTCACCGCTTTTCTGCTATCCGAGCAGCTACAATTGGATCGCCGCTACTCCACAAACATCCCTCTGCGTCAAGTCATTGTTCATAATTTGTAACCCACCACTGAAGTCATCCACCAGACCAGTAGATAAAACCTCCCAAAGTCTCTTTGGTGACCCTGTTGTCGTAGATACGTAGGAAGTCGCTGCAGAACAATCTACATATGCCACCATCCAGCCAATCGGATCTAAATCACCTCCAACATCCAGCTCATCACCGCAGCCCCAACAATCCAGAGACCGCGTGGCCGGAGCAATGCCAAGACCACCCTTGCCTCAAGGACCGCCACACCGGAGCCACCACCACAGATCAAGGGAGGTGGGCGCTACTAACCATTCAATGTTGTACTCGTAATTGTGAGCTTGGGCTCACATGAATACTGCTAGAATATCCCATGCTTCCTAAATACTCGACTGAATGTTGGTCCGTAGCCTTATGCACAATTGTTGTAAGTTTGAAGTTCCAAGTGTGTTTCATAATCCAAGGAGGATGCACCGATACATTACCCTCACTGAAGAAAATTCATTGGTAGGGCAAGAAACACATGTTAACACCAGTCTATCTATTAGCAGAATCCAGAATCACAAGGTTTGGATCGGATCACAACTCCAAAAGGCACCTGGGAACCAAAGTATTTTTCTCTGAACAAACAATGCCTTCCAACAATTACAGAAGTTCAAGGGGTCCCCACACACAATTACATAGAACTAGCAAAAAAGGCCCTTCAACTAGATCTAGATACCACCCCAACTGGAGTATCAGCTAGAAACACCTTGGACCCAACCAAAGAAGAAAACTCTACCATTAGCAGTTGTCAAACATCAGCCGCAAGACTACTTCAAAATGAGAAATATACATGCAATCAAAATGGGAAACATCAGCCGCAACTTAGCATCTCCCCAGAGGTTCACGCGAGGAGAAACAGAAGAAAGCAGTCCAAAATCAGAAACACACATGCAATCCTATGCTGAAGTAAGTGCCATCCCTGTGCAGAACCATACACCTCCCTTAATAACACATGCTCGAATGGTTGCGTTCCCGAGGGCAATAGATTTTTTTGTCACTAATTTCTATGCAACAACATGTTTGAGAACCATGAAAGTATCTAGCTGGTTTCAGAATACAGAGTATATACTTCCCCATGTCTCTTATTCCCCCGCATTGTCTACAGCATAGTCCGTTTTGGTTTTCAGACTATTCTTTCAGATGCTTGTGTGGATTTCCATCACCAATCACTATACCAAAATACTGAAAATGAGGAGTTTGTACTACCGTAGTGTCAAATGTGGATAAATGAGATGGTGGATTTTGTTGTTTGCTTTGAGGAAAATGGTTGTCTATATAGAAAGGGAAAGCACTATCTAAGTACTTACAGATGAAGGTTGGTGGGCCACATTTACTTGCGACAACTTTATTGTCCATGTTGAATGACTTCCAACACATTTGGTTGCATGGGACTCACTGAGCGTCACACGCTAGTTTGCCTATTTTCATTAGGAAAAATAGGCACGGCACGTTTATAGGATTCTAGAAGTTGTTTACTGCAAAAATAGTCTAGATATGTTTAATTCTACCGACGTCGTCTGTTAGCTTGTTCCTCAGTTGCCTTGTATCTTTCGTGTTTGTTGTTCATTCTATTGATTGTGGTGTCTGTTGTTTGGGTTTGGGTCTGTAAAGGTCGTCACTGATTTAGCGCTGGGCCAAAGCCAACGAAACAAACTAACACTGGGTCCGTAAAGGGCATCGTTGCATTTGGGGAGTGCGGGGGCTGGCTTTGGCCCATAAGATTGAGAAGGAAGCCTGTCAACAATAAATGGAATTTTGGACCTGCATTCGGCAACTTAACATCTCGCGAGAAGTTCATGACATGAGAAACAAAATCAGGTTTGGAAGCAATACAAAACGAGAGACAAGCAATCCCTGAAGCAAGTGCCAGCCATGTGCGGTACCATGTGCCTCCCTTGACACCTGCTCGAACCGGTTTGCTCTCCACAGCAGTAGAATTTTGTTTCACTCATTTTTATGCAACAGCGGCCGGTTTCAGAACCTCTAAGAGATCTGGCCGGTTTCAGAACACGTATACTATCGCCTACACCTGGTCTTGTGGCTGGTTCTTTCCCTATGTCTCTTATTCGTACGCATCGTCAGCAGCGCATACCATTTTGGTTTTCAGTCTATTTTTTCTTATGCTTGTGTGTATTGCCATCACCATTCACTATACAAAAACAATAAAATTGAAGTGTTTGTGCTACCGAAGTGTAAAATATGGATAAAGAAGGTGGGTTGTTTATATAGAAAGTGAAAGCACTATCTATGTACAAATGAAGGTTGTTGGGTCAATTACTTGTGACAACTTTATTGTCCATTTTGAATGACTTCCAACACATTTGGTTGCACGAGGGCTCATTGAACGGCACACCCTAGCGGTGTCCTAATGGTGAGCTCGGGCCCACATGATCTCTGATCCTTCCTAAATACTGGAGTGAATGTTGGTTTTGTAGCCTTATGCATAATTCTTATAGGTTTGAAGTTCCAAGTGTGTTTGATAGTCCAACGAGGATGCATCAACTTAGATTACCCTCACTGAAGAAGAGTCATTTGTAGGGCAAGAAACGCATGTCTCCTCCCCAAAGAGAAACCGAACGCGGGTCTGTCTATCAGCAGAATCCAGAATCACAAGGTTTGGATCAGATCCCAACTCCAAAAGGCACCTGGGAACCAAAGTATATTTTTGCTGAACAAGATTGCACGCCAAAGTATCAAACCAAAGACCTGAGCCAAAGCTATGCTTTGCTTTCTCCCTTGAGAATTGCCAAAGTTCCCAAAAGCCTATGCACATTCAGGTTATAAGAACAAACGAGAGCCTCAAGAGCAATCAAAACCTCATACCAACACCAAAATGGCAATGGGAGGAGGATCACATCTGCAGGGACACCGGGCGCTGAGGCTCTTTGGCAGGGAAAGGCCGGTCCATGCCGCCCTGGGTGGGCGCGAAGGTGGCTAGCAAACTACTTACATTCTTGCAGAACTACGAGGCTCAGCTTCCTGATTCCTTTGAACCGATCATGCGTGCGTTGCGTTGCAGCTGCGGACATCATCCTGTGGAGGAGGCCGAAGGTGTCGGCGTCGATCCTCGGCTTTGCCACGGTGGCGTGGGCTCTGTTCGAGGTGGCGGAGTACCACTTCCTGACGCTGGCGTGCTACGCGGCCATGATCGCCATGCTCACCTTCTTCATCTGGACCAACGCCTCCGCTTTCATGAACCTGTACCGCACCAAACCCCATTTCTTCAGCCTTGGTACAGTTTTGTTTCAGAATTAGCTTCAGGGCTTGATGCAGAAATGTGAACTGCATGCATGCAGGCCGGTTCCAAGGATCCCTGAGACGATCCTTTCGGAGAGGACGGCGAAGCAGGTGATCCTGGGCCTGCACAGGCGGCTCACCTGGTTCGTACACCGGCTGTACGCCATTGCGTGCGGGGAGGACATCAAGAAGTTCATCATGGTAACCAACATACATGTCCTGGTCCAGGCTGACCTGATCTATGTATCTGAACCCTGAAGTCTGATGAACTCATACACATGTAAAACTGCTGCAGACGGTGGTGTCCCTGTACATCGCGTCGGTCGTCGCGACCTGCTTCAGCTCCCTCACCCTGCTCTACCTCGGTAAGCAACTGCCAACATCTTCAGTAGCAGAAATCGCCGGTTCTTCAGAATGCAATGGACTGAGCTAGCTCACGATGACACTGTATTTGTGTTTGTGTTTGCAGTTGTGCTGTGCACGATGACGGTGCCGGCGCTGTATGAGCGGTACGAGCACGAGGTGGAGCACCTGGTGGCCACGGGGGCGCGCGACGTCCGTACCCACTTGGCCAAGATGGACTCCGGCGTGCTCCGGAAGATCCCCAGGGGCAAAGGCGCCACCACCGCCCACGGCACGGCGGCCAACAACGTGCACGGGTGGCATCGCTCGCACGTCAACTAAGCCCACCCAGCCAACAACACGTTACTGCTTCTAACTAACCTGTAAAGTACAGTACAGAGAGAGCGAGCTGCAGACAACAACATGTCACTGCTAACTAACCTGTAAAGTACAGTACAGTACAGAGTGAGGGAGCTGCAGACAGATGTAAATGTAAATCTAGGTTCAGAATAAGACCTGAACGGACCAAACTGAGTGCGTGCGAGCTGCAGATATGTGTGTTAGCAGGTTCAGAATAAGGCCTGGATATAACAACAGGGAGCTAGCTGCCATGGCATCATCATCATCATCATCATCATCAGTGTAAAATCTTTGTAAGCGTGCGCTTTACGGTGGTGTGGTGTAAAAAGTACAGGTTCAGTATAAGACGTGAAGGAACCCAGCTAACGACATGCTCATCAATCAGCACACAGTACAGAGATCGAACTGTAGACAGATTTACACTTATTAGGTTCGGAACAAGGCCTGAACGAACCAACATATGTTTACAGTACATTACAGAGAGCGAGCCTGCAGACAGATGTCGATTTAGGGTCAGAATAAGACCTGAATGTAAAGTGCTTCACAACTACAGTACTGCATGATGATGCGTGCATGCATGCATCCAATCCATCCGTGCGACCACGGTGATCTTGTAAATCTTTGTAAGCGTGCGCTTTACGGTGGTGTGGTATGGCGTGGTGCGCTATCTTCTTTCCATCTTCCCCTGCTTCTCCTTTCCGCTTTCCCGTGTCGTGCATGCGTATCAGTGTATGTGTTACGTGATTGATCGACCGGCATGGAAAGAAAGGAAGAAAGAACACATGGGCTCCACCATTAACGAGGGCAGACAGCGACACGCACCTGGCAAAGCCATCGGCATCGGACGGATAGAGATTATATTCCCTGGAGCTGAGGCAATCAGCAGTCGCCTGTGCCGTGTCTCCGCCTGGATCGAAGACGATCTCGCTCCGATCTCCCGAGGATCGGATTGGACGCCCCCTCGCGAGACCTACTTCCTCCCGGTCGCTGTCCATCTAACTATCTTACTACTAACTCTTGTAAATTACAGTAACATTCTCCGTCATGCCTAGAAAGATATCGTAGAAGAAACGGGGATGACAACACTGACAAGGCCACATATCGCAGGCAGCGACCATCTCCCGCTTGCCTGTCACACACGGTTGATATATATCGCAACTTTTGACACGGGATGGAGACTCGAGAGGCTCAGCATGCAGACATGGAGACATGAAGTGGGTAGCAGCAGTGCGGCAGTACGTTTGCACTGTGGTGACTCACTGACGGGTCCTGGTTTCAAGTGGAGAGCTGTTCGTCAGCTCCGCTTTGCCCGCACAGTTACATCTCGCGAGGGCTTCCACGACCCAATAATTGTGCGTTTCGTGGAACGTTTCAAGCTGATGAATTGAAAACGAAAGCGGGGTTAATTACTTGGGCGCTTATCAGGTCTCCCTCTGCCCAGCGTCACGTCGCGGTAGATAAGTTTCTTTGGAGCCTTGCGCGTATGGTATCAGCCCGTCTGCTTCAGCGTGCTGGGTACAGTATTAACCAACCCCGGGCATCGCGTGCGTGTTAGGTGACCCGAAGCCCGGCCCGGACAGTCGGTCAACGTGTGCGCGGAGACGGCGACAGGCGGGCGCGCGCACGTAGTTGATTACTGGCGAGGTCGCCGTCGACGGCCGGCCGGCGAGGAGGAGCAAAAGTCCGACCTCGCGTACGTACGTGCCACCAGGCTGAGCGAGACTGGGACAGGAGGAGGACAAAGGCTGACCAAACAACTAGGGTTTGTTGGTGAGGGAACGTGCGTTACGGTCTGATCGATCGAAAGCGGTTCAGTGGAGACACTCTGTCGGTAAGCAAGCAAGGACATCGCCGTGTGCCGGGGAGGAGGGGTGGGAAAGGAAAGCCGGGCACATGGCGCTGCGCCCGGCCGGACGGGCGGGGGACATGCGCGGCTGGGTTTGCGCGTCTGGGGTCCGGCTTTTGGCGCGCCGTGCCAGGGTAGGGTGGGTCGAGTGGTCCGGTCCGGTTGGGTTGCCGGCCTCCACTGCCCGCCCGTCACAAAGGCGACCGCACCCGTGCACGCGCCCGTTCGGCCTTTCGGGAGGCACGCTCGGGCTCGGCATGCCTGCGACCTCGAACCTCCAAAAGAAGAACGGGAGGCGGTGATCCGGCGATGCGGCCGAGGCACCGTCCGTCCCGTTCCTGCGGGAGCACTGGTCTACTGGTGGTACTTGCCGGGGGCGCACGTGGCGGACCGTCCTCGCCGTCGTGGCCGCGGCAGAGGGTCGGGCCGGCCACGTCCACGGCCAGCCCCACGTGCAACTGTGCCACCCCCAACCCCCCACTGGGTCTGGGTCTGGGTCTGGGCATCCGGCCAGCTCGGACTGCGTACCGGCCTACCGCCATGCCAGGGCCCGTGCTCCCTCCGCCAGCAGCGCCACTTGCGCCGGGCCGGTGCCACCCCCCACCCCCATCCGCGCGGATCCCGAGGCCGGCTGACTCAGCCTCCTCTTCCCTCCCGGCGGTGCAGGCCCCAGATTTCCCTCCCCGGACAGGATCGGATCCAACGCCCACGCCTCTATCCGACTAGGATCGCCGGACCTAGCGAAGAACCTACCATGATCTATCTATCTATCTATGACAGCGTACACAGTGCGTGGCATGGACGACTGGAAATAATAGAAGGCCGATTTGATGCTAAAAGCCCTTCTTGCCTCCAAAGCGTACGTACGTGCCATGCCACCAAATCATTGATATGATCCCAACACACACACAAAGGCAGGAATGCATATATAACAAGAAAAGTAAGGCAAGTTGGGGGCAAGATTAGCTAGTGGGTAAAGAATGCGCTTTGCCAGGCTCCCAGAAGAGAACCCTTTGAATACTCATCACAACAGCCGTAAAGCGGCCTTGCCGCCCTGTCGCCGGTACTGTATTACCATCATTCCGTTGCGCCAAACCCTTTGTTTACACCGCACCGCACACTTGCTCCTCTCCCACTGATTGCCGTGCACTTGTGCATGGCCAGGAGGTGTTGGGTGTTTCAGCTTCAGCGTCCATGGACTCCAACAACCGCTTTGCAGACAACCAGGAAAGCGTGCTGCGTGGATGGGCGGACGGACGATCATCACATCGGATGATCATGGCCGAGGCGTGGCGCCAGGGGAGGGCCAGGGCCGTCGCCTGGAGATCGTCGTAAAGCGCCGGCCTCCACTCGCGCCACCGGAGAGGAATGAGATCCCCGGCAGATCGCATCGGCACCACCGCCTACTCGAGTGCCTAGGAAAAGAGCGCCGGTGCTTCCTTCCGATCATCCTACCCCCTCCAAGCAAGATTTCACTCCACCAAGAAACAGAGAGGGCAACTTGCCTGATAAACTATCCCAAATACTAGTTTGCTGGGGCTCTGCATACCAGGTATGCTAGTTTACAACTTTATATGTGTGGCTGGTTGAGCTCACTGGAAAGGGAAGCTCTAACAACTATGCTAGCTAGGAACATGAGCATGCCCCCCCCCCCCCCGGTTGAATTGGTTGGTCAGTCACATCTACATATAACTATCCACATAACTAAGTCCAACAAACATGATCTAAAGAAAAACATCTCTTCTCCTTGGATCAACACCAGGGAAAGAACCCACTCCAACAACCATGTCAAAGCAAAGCAAATCCATCGGCGAAAATCTACAGGCATGATAACACTACCGGATCCTACAATCATTTGCTAGTCATCCTGGCATATATAGAGCGCGCTAAAAGAAGAATATCTAGAATTGTCAAACTGTGACGCCACACTTGTATGTCAATCCAAATGTAGTTGAATGCTTCAAGCAAAAGGAAACGCGCACACAAAAGCACGGGACACGGGCATATTAAAACCGGAAGAAAATGTATCGACATCAATATCAATAATGGTAGTACAAAAATATGGGACAAGGGTGTATGATGATATTTAACTCGGGATGAAGTTTCTACAAGGCAGGCTAAATAATAAACACATATCTGACATTTCAACCTCGGTACCATCCATGAGTTTTAAATATACAGAGGGGCTACACAAATGATGAGTTCTCGATTCGGAAGTTTTTACTGAGCTTTTTAGACAACTATATATTTATTCAAAAATTAAGACAAGCAATTGGAACTGTAATCCAACACTTCATTCACAGGCCTTCCTTCCACCCCCAGCTTACTGCAACATCGGCAAATGGACTATCCAGGACCAATCGGAAACTCCCCCTCAGGCTCGGCAACACAGGGACGAACATAGTACCGTTTTCATCTTATTTTGGACCCCCACCCCTAATCACAAGTCCAGATGCATGCTTGATTTGATCCCGAATGCACAACTGCCCAATCACACCATCCAATGTTTGCCATCGACTCGCGCAACTTGTAATAACAATAATGATAAGTAACAGCAGGATTACCTCTAGGATACGCAGGATAACAGAATTCACCCATCCTTCGCTATGAACCACCACGGTTCTGATTCATGTCAGCCTGACCGCCGGCATCAGGTGCTCCCATGGGCTGCTGATACTGAGGTGGCAATGATGCTGGCGGTGCTCCTGCCTGGGAGTAGAAGACCTGTGCGCGGGGATCAGCAGCATACTCGGGGTACCCATAGTTCCCCGCCATGGTCGGCGGAGGCTGCGATCCAGGATGGTGGTGGGATTGCATTACATGGTGGTACCCCATTCCAGCATAATTAGGGGCCGTGTTAGCCCCTGGAGCAGGGGCAGCGGGCGTTGCAGTTCGGTACATGCCAGGCTGCTGCAATTCAGGCTTCATATATTGCTGAGGAATCGGCACGGTTGGCTTCGGTACGCTGTCAACAAGTGTCGGGGCAGCCATAGGGGCTACAGCACCAGCAGGAATGCTATACTGCTGAGGTGCATTTGGACGCTGCATAGGGATGTAATACATGCCAGTATTTGGGTCAAATGCAGGCGACTGCTGTTGCTGCGGCGCTTGCTGAGGGACAGTCTGTTGGTAATAAGATTGGATTGGAATGAATGTGCCCGTGGCTGGGTTGTGAATGAAATGCTGATTTCCAGCGGTGACATATTGCTGTGGAGCTGGCTGATGTGCTTGCTGCGGCTGCGGAGGCTGCTGCTGTGCTTGCTGCTGTAATTGCTGCTGTGCTTGCTGCTGTAATTGCGGCGGCAATTGCTGCTGTGGCTGCTGCTGTATTTGTTGTGGCAATTGCTGCTGAGCTTGCTGTTGTAACTGCTGCTGCTGCTGTAATTGCTGCTGCTGCTGTAATTGCTGCTGTGGTGGCTGCTGTAACTGCTGTTGTGGCTGCATCTGCGCATAGACATAACCAGGCGGTGGCTGTGCGGCGGCTGCCGATGCGGCAGCATCTGGAGCCGGCGCTGGAGCGCGATAGCTGGCGGCATCAGTTCCCACCGGCATGTCTCGCTTCATCTCATTCCGAGGCGACATATCATTGTAGAACATGGCCCTGAAACATTTCATCAAACATATGCCAGGCATCAATAAGTTTTCTTTCCAATCAAACAAGGGCGAGCCCTCCATCCACGAAGAAGTAGGAAAGAATTGCTACTTTTCTAATGGCAATCATCAGTTTTTCCACTTCTAATTTGCAAGCATAATAACTAAGAACAGGGTAAAAATTGCTGCTACCTGTTGTTGGGGTCGGCGGTAGGTGGAACCTCCTGCTTTGGTGGCTGCTGCATC
Organism: Aegilops umbellulata; assembly: GCA_032464435.1. NCBI lineage: Eukaryota > Viridiplantae > Streptophyta > Magnoliopsida > Poales > Poaceae > Aegilops > Aegilops umbellulata. The sequence continues at coordinate 639,203,814 of CP136060.1, read as the reverse complement.
CGACCCCCGTGATCGGACCTGTCATCATCGGAGAAGGCCCTGCTGGGCGGCTCCGATGGCGAGATGCTGCTGGCCGCTTGCATCGCCATGGCGGGGATCGGCTGTTGCGGCGGCGGTTGCATATATCCCATCACTGGTAGAGGCAGGCCCTGCTGCTCCGAGATCCCCATCTGGGTAAAGTGATCCTCCACAGAGACCGGCGGAGCCATAGGCTGCCGGTCCTCGGGCCGCACCCGAATCGGCGGCAGATTCGACAGGGACGGCGCCGAGGAGGTGGAGCCGAAGGAGGAGTTCTTGTCCAGCATCGGCGAGTCGGGCACGGACTGCACGTCGTGCTGGTGCCTCGCCGCCGCCGCCGCCGCCGCGGCGAGCTTCTGCTGGTTGGCCCGCTGGTCCTCCGCCGGGCCGGAGTTGGGCACCCCGCTGCGGGAGTGCTGCGAGGCGTTGTCGTCCTCGAGGCCGAGGAGGCAGTTGACGGACGCCGAGTCGGTGGAGATCCCGCGCGGGATGCCGTCGAAGGAGCCCGAGATGGCGCTGTTGAGCGCGTCGACGAACCAGTTCTCGGACTTTGACGAGTCGTCAAGGAGGGAGCCGAGGGAGGAGGAGGACTCGGGCTTGGCGGGGAAGAGGAAGAGGCGGATCCGGGAGGTGCGGGAGGCGCCGCCGCCGGAGGAGGAGGTGGCGGCGACGCGGTCGTACTCGTCGACGAGGTTGTCGAGGTCCTCGTCGGTGGAGACGGAGATGAGCGAGTCGAGGTCCTCGTTGGGGAGCTGGTACTTGAGCGTGAAGGGCTGGCCGGCGAGGAGGGAGCGGGAGAGCCGCGCGTGGACGTCGGCGAGGGAGGCGTTGCGGTCGACGGCCACGATCCGGGTCTCCCCGCCGAGGTAGCAGAGGGACTTGTCCGTGGGCCGCGGCACGATGCGGCCCCCGAAGCTGCACATGAGGCGCAGCCGCCCGCCCCCGCCCGCCGCGGCGGCCGCGGCGGAGGACGGGAAGGGCTCGTCCCACGAGTCCCCGCCGCGGCTGCGCGGGGAGGAGTCGGTCGACTCCGGGTAGCCGGCGCCGGGGCCGCCGCCGGCGGCTGGCGGCGCCGAGTCCATGGGGGTGGGAGAGGGGAGGGGACGGGGGATCGATGGATCGATCTCCCGGGGGAGGGGCCGGATTTCCGCGGGTTTTGGGTGGGGATTTTGGTTGGATTTCGGGGGCTGGATTGGAAGGGGAATTTATCGGAGAGATGGAGAGGGGGGAAAGATGGGGAGGGAGGGAGGGAGGGAGAAGGGGGGGAGTGGGCTCCGCCGCCGGGAAATATCGCTGGTTTTATGGGGAGTTGGCAGCGGCTGCCCTCTGCGAATGTGATCTGGCCTAGTTGTATACAGCTGCTGCGGCACACGGCACACGGCACACGGCGGCGGGCGGGCGCCTCCGCTCCCTGGTTCTACTGCTGTCACGCCGCGCCACGCCATCTAGAAAAAGAAGCTGCCGCTCTGGCTGCCACTCGTGTGAAAGCAAAACAAGTATAGTTGGTGCTTTTTCTTCTGATGAAGCTAAAGTGTACTAGTTAGTTCCTGATGGTTTGTTTTTGAGATGCTGCTGATGAATTGATGATCATTTTTAGTGTAAGACCCCCAAATGTGCTTGGCTCACAAGCCCGTATTTGCTGATTTTTCTTTTAGGGTGAACCTAATAACGGCTTCGTCGAAATCCAGATGCGTGTGTTTGGTGCGCCTTCTGGGTATATAGGCACCGGGAATTACTGAAGTTGTTTCTCTTTTCTTTTAATAATGGTGAGACAACAATGAATGGCTTGTATTTGTACAAGAGCTCTGTCTTTGCATCACGCCCCAAAATTAGTTGTTAACCTTTTTGAGATAAAGGCAGTTTTAGCCCAGATGATGACTTGGAAATTATGCTTTATCTATAAAGCGGATGGAAGCCTTTTTGTGATGATGTCCTGACAATTGTTGGGCGGCATTGTACTTAGTTTTGAGTAATGCAAAAATAAAATCGCAAGAAGAAAAACGTTTACAAACGATAAGAGGAGACGGGGCAATGAGGAAGAGGAGATTTGCGTTTACAAACGCTAACATTTTGTGAAAACCTATGGAGACATCTATCCATGATTGGTCCATAGGGGAAAATCGTCGACACCACAGAGAAACCCTCGCGGCAATGACGGACGATGCCATGGGTATGACACATGTGAGAGTTCAGCACAACATCGTAAACGTGCCTTCTAGAGATTCTAGACGACCGTTGTGATGCCCACCTGCCAAATACATATTGGCATCCCGCTGGCACTGGGGTGGGGTGTGGGAGGGGGTACAGTTGTACTTTCAGCTCAACCTAGGTGTATACAGCTGCAGCACACGGCGGCGGGCGCCTCCGCTCCCTCTTTCCACCTTTTGTTTTCTTGTCACGCCACGCCACTAGTAGAGAAAGAAATTGTCGTTTTGCCACTCATGCGACAGAAAGCAAAACAAGTATAGTTGGTGCTTTTTTTCTGATGAAGCTAAAGTATAGTTAGTTCTTAATGGTTTGTTTTTGAGATGTTGATGATCATCATTTTTAGTGTAAGACCACCAAATGTACTTGGCTCATACGTATATTTGCTGATTTTTCTTTTAGGGTGAATCCAATAACGGCTTTGTCAAAATCCAGATGGATGTGTTTGGTGCACCTTCTAGGTATAGGGACCGGGAATTAGTGAAATTGTTTCTCTTCTCTTTAATAATGAAATAAGAATGAATGGCTTGTATTGTACAAGAGCTCCGTCTTGCGTCACCGCCCCCAAATTAGTTGTTAACCTTTTTGAGATAAAGGCAGTTTTAGCCCAGATGATGACTTGGAAATTATGCTTTATCTATAAAGCGGATGGAAGCCTTTTTGTGATGATGTCCTCACAATTATTGGGCGATATTGTAACACTTCATTTTGAGTAAGGCAAGAATAAAATTGCAAAAAAATACTTTACAAACGCTAAGAGGAGATCGGGGGGGGGGGGGGCAACGAGGAACATGATATTTGCGTTTACAAACGCTGACATTTGTGAAAAACCTATGGAGACATCTATCCATGATTGGTCCACAGGAGAAAAATCGTGGACACCATAGAGAGAAACCCTCGCGGCAATGTCGGATGATATCATGGGTATGACGCATGTGAGAGTTGAGCACAACATCGTAAACGTGCCTTCTAGAGGTTCTAGACGACCGTTGTGATGCCCACCTGCCAAATACAAATTGGTATCCCGCTGGCACTGGGGTGGGGTGTGGGAGGGGGTACAGTTGTACTTTCAGCTTAGCCTAGGTGTATACAGCTGCGGCACAGGGGCGGGCGCCTCCGCTCCCTCGTTCCACTTTTTTCTTTTCTTGTCACGCCACGCCACCTAGTAGAGAAAGAAACTGCCGCTCCGCCACTCGTGTGACAGAAAGCAAAACAAGTACAGTTGGTTTTTAGTGATTTATTTTTGGGATGCTGATGAAGACTATTTTAAGTGCGAGACCCCAAAATTCACTTGGCTCACAAGCCCATATTTTCTGGTTTTCTGGTAGAGTGAATCGAATAACGGGCTTCCTCAAAATCCAGATGCATATGTTTGGTGCGCCTTTCAGGTATAGGGACCAGGAACTAGTGAAATTGTTTCTCTTTTCTTTAAACAACAATGAAACAAGAATGAATGGCTTGTATCCTACAAGAGCTCCGTCTTGCATCGAAGCCCCAAATTAGTTGTTAAATTTTTTGAGATAAAAGCATTTTTGGCCCAGATGATGACTTGGAAATTGTGCATTATTTATAAAACGGTTGGCACTACACAGAGAAACCCTTGCAACAAAGACGGATGATACCATGGGGATGACACATGTGAGTGTTCAACACGACATCGTAGACGTGCCTTGTAGAGATTCCGGATGACCGTGGCGATGCCCACCATCCAGATACAATGAATGGCTTCTATTATACAAGAACTCGGTCTTGCATCACCGCCCCCAAACTAGTTGTTAGCTTTTTATTTTGACATAACTCAGTTTCGTCCACATGATGTCTTGAAAATTGTTGGGCGGTTTCGAGTAATGCAAATATTATTTCGCAAAACAGGGTTTTTGACATAATGGAATCTGTGATCTTGAGTTTATGAGTACAGGCCATTCGATAGTAAGATGCAAGAAAAAAATATTCAACCAATATTTACAAACTAGCTTTACTTTCGCCTGATAAAGATAAATTATTCAACCAACATTTACAAACTTTGTGCTTTCAAACATTTACTTTAGAGTAAATGGTATCCTCGATCGGGTCAATAATGGACCAATTAATTTCCAACTTAATATTTGTTTCTCATAACCTTTTTGCAATACCAGAGGAGAGGGGGCAACGAGGGAGAGGAGATTTGCGTTTACAAATGCTAACATTTTGTGAAAACCTATGGAGACATCTATCCATGCTCGGTCCATAGGAGAAAACCGTCGACACCACAGAGAGAGACCCTCGTGGCAATGTCGGATGATATCATGGGTACGACACATGTGAGAGTTTAGCACAACATCGTAAGCATGCCTTCTAGAGATTCTAGACGACCGTTGTGATGCCCACCTGCCAAATACAAATTGGCATCCCGCTGTCACTTGGTGGGGTGGGGGAGGGGGTACAGCTATACTTTTTGCTCGAATAAATATGTGCATTTAATTTGGATTTGAAATTATATCAAAATATTTCTGGTGATTAGAACTCCCGACCAAGAACAATCATTCAATCGATACTTACAAGCTTCCTATTATGAAACATATTATCCTCGGTTAGGTTAGCAGTGAACCAATAACTAGATCATTTTTAGTTGTTAACTTTTTTGGCATAATGAACAATTGTGATTTGAGTTTATGAGTACAGGTTGTTGGATAGTAAGATGCTAAGGGTGAGTGAAATACGTTTACATTGCGAAGCCAACTAACTAACATTACTTTGGACTGAATATGTGCATTTAATATGGATTGAAAAATATCCTAAAAAAGTTTTGACGGTTAGCACTCCATACCAAGAAAAATTATTCAACAGATATTTTAAAAACTTCATGCTTTGAAACATCTGCTTTGTAGTAAATGGGGCTCCTGATTAGGATAACAGTGAACCAATGGATTTCCAACTTAGTATATTTTTTCAGATAACTCTTTTCAAGATATGAGTGGCGGAGTAGGGTTACTCCCCCATTGTTTTGTTACATAACACTCGAAAGGAACTAAAGAAGTCCCCCTTCCCCTCCCTTGGGGGAGGGGGGCTAAGGAGGCAGAACAAGGTATTTCAGTTTACAACCGAATACATTTAGTGAGAAACTATGAAGGCATCAATTCCTACTTGGTCTGCAGGAGAAAACCGTCGGCACCACACACAGAGACCCTCACAACATGATACCATGGGCATGACATGTGTGAGAGTTCAACACAACATTGTAGACATGCTTTCTAGTGATTTCAGAGGACCATGGCGATACCCACCTGCCACATACAAATTGACAACCCGATGGTGTTGTGGGGTGGGTCCAACTATACTTTTTGCTTGAACAAATGTGTGCATTTAGTTTGGATTTGAAATATATATCAAATAGTTTGGGCCATTGGTCCTCCCAACTGAGAACAATCATTCAAGCAATATTTACAAACTTCCTATTTTGAAACATATATGCTTTGTATCGAATGTGACTCTCGGTTAGGTCAACAACACACCAATAAACTTCTAACTTTGCAGTATATTTTTGGATAGTGTGCAACAACTATAGAGGGCGTGGATAGTGAAATTTTGTCTGTAAGAGCAACTCTAGCATACTCTTCATACTGGCCCATCAATTGATATAATGAGTGCCAATATGGTGATTATGGTAAAAAAAAAAGATCCAGATAACCAATAAACGTTAGGTTTTTAGACATGGCACATCAGATGTTTTACATGGCAAATTATGTTTGTTGATGATGGCAATTTTAATTGGTGAGCATGTCAAATTTGTCTCGGTTCATTTTATGGCCAGAAAGTTGTTGTGCTTGCAAACTAAAATTGCCATGAAAATGTTTGATTTGTCGTGTCTAAACACCTAACATCAGATTTTTAGCATTTATGTAAAAAAAGACACTCTACCAGAGTCGGCATAATTGATGTAGTGTCCTCCATATCTGGCATCTCAGCCTCGAAAATTGGCGTTTCAGAGTCAACTTTTGGAGCGCACTCCATCCATGCCAAACCGTTTGGTGCAAAGAAACTTCACATGGCCCCCACTTCATTTGAGGAGAAAATGATGTCCGATATATGAGTGGATCGAGGCAACCAATATAGAGGCCCTGGGTTTGTGCATCACCTATCTAGCCTCCACGTGTGATGGCCCGCAAGTGCACATGATTTAGTTTTAGCATTTTTGAAGTAAGAGTATCGATCCCACAAGGAGCACATGAATCAGGCTTTGCCTCTTGTAATGAATTATAGAATTGTGCCTGCAAATAATTGTAGACTCCAAAAACAGTGAGGGCAGAAATAAATTATGATTGTGGTGCGAAGCAAGCTTTAAAGTAAAAACATAACAGTAATAAGAAAACAACAACTTGAGTAACCAATGAACTAGCAGAGGAGTAAGGTGTTCTTAGGGAGTCTGGAATCCCCATTGGTATGTTTCTAGCGCAACCTATGCACGGGCATAGTATGAGCTGGATACTTGAGCCACTCTTGACTATTATGTTGGATGGAGCCGGATACAGAACACATACTACTCGAAGTAGACTTCGTGCCACGTGTGCTCCACCATAGTCTCCCCAAGTGTGTGACAACTATCATAATTAAGGGTTACCCCGTGGATGCAGCCTCTCTAAGGGTTCTACAGAAGTCCCCCATCAATTGCAATGGTTAGGAGTAAAGACTTTTATTGTCACCTCGAATTACCTTCATGTCCTACCGCTTTACAACGACATTGATATACTTCATGGCCAAAGGGCAAAAATGCTAACTGTGCCCCTTCAGAACATTCACAAAGTTATTAAACTAAGCGCTCAATAGAGGATCTCATATCCAATATAACGATTCAAATTCTATACATACCAAGGTTCATCCATATCACCAAGAACCAGGGGTCTACTCACACATGTGGACAACAAACATCTTGAGGGTGGTGATGGTAAACATGAATGAACCAAACAAGTAACACTCAAGATGATGCACTAGGGTTTCTGATGTTACAATGATAAGGATGTGGATGATGATGAGAGTGGTGATGGTGTTGATGATGATGACGGTGGTGATGTTGTTGTAAGCCCCATGTGCTTGGTGATGAAGATGACGGCCTTCTCCTTGCGAATCCCCCTCTGGATGATTTCCGGAGGGTAGGATTCTGTCTTCGGGACGAGTTTCTGATCTCTCTGGGAGTCTGATCCACGATCCGATTTCACGGGGTGAAAATAGTCGACGAGCTGGCGGCCCTGTCACTCCATATAACCGCCCGTATGAGCGATCACGCTTGTATGAAACACCGTCCTTGGCCCTGAAAGCGTCATGGCGTCTCCTCCTTTGGTCGCCTTGCTTGATTATTTTATGGTAGGTAACTATCACATTAAATACGTGATTCCACTACCATTTCTAGGATTTCTTTCGTAAAATATTATTTCATCCAAAAAGCGTTACCTGAGAAATATCAACAAAAAGAGGTGCGTGAACGCGATAAAATTTCACAAAGTCTACCATGTAGACACAAAATAGCTATCAAAATCGTCACATAAATTGGACTCATCAACATGCACATGGAGCGCGCTCCATGCACATTATGGAGGTTGCGAGTATGTCGACTCTATTAGAGGTTCTATAAGATGCTTTGAAACAATGAATTCAAGGGAGGCAGTGAGATAATAAAATGATGCAAGAGCATTCTTACATCTAAGGAAGGAGGGTGCATAACTTATACTCTCTTTGTCCCAAAATAAATGTCTCAACTTTATGGTCTCCAAAATTGTACTAAAGTTGAGACACTTAGTTTGAAATGGGGGACCGGGGACGGGGGTATGATTTATCAGGGAATACATAGGTCGTGTCCGTTCTAATTTTATGCATTATATTCAAAGAAATACAAGTGCATTTAATCTGGATGAAAAATATCTATAAATAATTTCTCATTTTCATCCACCTAACCATGGAAAACCATTCAATCTTCATTTACATCGTTCCCATTTTGAAACGTCCTACTATGAACAACATTCCAGCATGCGACTACTACATTTGTATCCGATGAAAAAAAGAGCATGATTCCGCATGATACGAGGATCATTGTGGCATCAACCGGCATCAGCGATGACACGTTAGCTCCCAGGTTGATCACACACCACATCAAACATATGGTCTAGAGAGTAATCGAGCATACTCGCATACCAAAATGTCGTTGGAATTGCGATTGAAGGCCGGATAGATAACCTGTTGTAGCCATGTCTCTATGACCGACCGGTCCCACCTGTCATTTCTTACGCGTAAATCAGACCGTATTAAGTTGGTAACTCTTTAGTGCATAGGATTACTATAAATAAAAGGGGGGGGGGGGGTGGCAAGCAAAATATATAGAGTCCCTAGAAAGCAAGCAGAGCTTTAGTTCCTTCCTTTCCAAGTTCATCGAGTTACTTAATCTGTTTGGGCCAGCTTCAAACAACAGATTGCTACTAGATTCAGTGCATTTGCTACCGAACTGCTCATAATAGAATCCTCCCACTTGTTATTTTCTAACCAAGGGACCATTGTAGACCTGCCAACCCAGCCCAGCCCACAGAATGGGATGGAAAATACAAGGGCAAGAACCATGGCCTATGATTGGCGCTGGACAAGCAGATGCGGTTAGCCGTCTCGGAAATTGAACCCACTTCTTGCTATCTGGACAGGCAAACACAAGTGGATCGACCGGTGAAATCAGAACACAGGCAAGCTAAGCCCTAGGAGTCGTAGCGTTTGATTGTGGTCGTTTCCTGGCCGTTCCAATCGAATTAGTAATTAGACAAACTTTCTGTCAAAAAGAGTAGATTAGACGAAGCTTTGTGTCAAAAGGATGGAATAAATTAGTTAGGCAGAGCTTGAGACCAAGTGCGTCTAGTGGATTAGATTAGTGGCGCGCGAGGTGCCACTCGAGAGTCGAGAATGGCGTATGGTGCAGGACAGCCTGAAAATGCTTGGTTTCCAAGTAACAGCAACCCGACGATAACATATCCTTATACTAATACGGATATATCTATGTCTTTTTTAATGATGTGATGTGGAAGTTAGGAATCGCTTAGCCGTAGAGAAGAATAACATTCCAGCTAAGCTAGCCAGGCGTCCCTTGCAGCGTAATAAGAGCATCTACAACCGGAATTTGCAAATCCGGCCCCTCAAACGCCGGCGCGTGCGTACTCACCGACACTGACCGATCACGTCTCGAATAATAAATTTCACATTTGGATACCTTAAATTAAAAACCTCAATTCATATTATTACTCGGAGGTGTGTCTCTCCGGCAGATCTATCTTTGAAGGGATTGCTCGGATCTCGTAGTTATCCGTCTACGTTCGTGTGTCTTCGGTTTGGATCCTTCCGATCTACGTTATTTTTCATCGGCGGCGGTTGATGTTCTGGGGTGCTGGTCCTATGGGGTCTTAGCACGACGACTTCCCGACTGTCTACTACAACAAGTTGTGCCTGGCTCCTGCGATGGGGGACGATGACGGCGGCGCGCCTTCGGCTCGCCTTGGTGCTTGTAGTCGTCGCTAGGTGGTCTACGGATCTGGACGTAATTTTTATTTCTGGTGTTTGTTGTACTGCCATGATTGAAGATGAATAGATTGGAAGTTTTTTCGCAAAAAAAATAATTCATATTATTACATGCAACGTAGCGATCTTTAAGCGGAGCTCGTCCGGTCGCCGTGCCCATGTCCGACGGCTGGCTGCGCTCCCAGAGCGTTGGTCTGGTCGCCTGCAAGGTAGAGTAGGGCATGGGACACGAGCCGGCTCACGGGACTCAAGGCGCAGCCGTCTCCCATGCCCAACCCTACCTCGTCGGAGCCCGGAACCAGTTGGGAGCCGGTGGACGTCAGATTGATGATGGATCCGTCCTGGGATGAGCCGGCGACATCCACCACGAAGCGATTGCAGCACCCGGACTAGTGCACCATACGGGGCGCTGGAGAATGCGAGTCCGCCTTGCCGACGTCCACCGCCGCGAGGGCTGCCTCCGCTTCCCGCGCCCGCTGCCTTGCACGGCGGGCAAGCCGCTCCTTTTTTGCTTCGGACGATGCCCACGGTGCACCAACAGAGGGGTTGCGTGTCCGCCACTGCGTTCGAAGCCAGATGGACCACACCGCCTTCGATGAGGCAGGGACGACTGCCCTAGCATCGGATCCATGCGTCATTTGGGCGGACGCAATGGATTCCTGACGGAAGGAGTCCGAGTACTACCGTGCACAGGGCTCCTCCCGTGAGCGGCGGAGCGCAAGTCGGATGACCATCTCCTTCTTGGGGTCGCGTGAGACGAGCTCGGGGTCGACGGATCTGAAGATGAAAGACTCGGATCCGCTGCCCGCCATGCCAGAGACGAGTTTGGGTGACGAAGTGGAGTGAATGGAGTGAAGTTAAGTGGTTAGGGTATGGTCCGGCGAGCGACGAATCTGGAGGTGAAAGACTCGGATCCGCCCCATATTTAAACTTGATATGAGGGGTGCCGATCATCCCGGGCGTTTGAGGCCCATTTGAGACGCCGGGCTGAATCGAAATTCCGTTACTGGTGAGTGACCAGTAACCTGTCCGGGCGTTCGAGTAGGGTTTGTGGTCGTCTCCTCGCTATCGCCGTCCATGGTTTGCTAAGCGTGGACGCTATCGATGGGTCAACCGGACGTGACGTGCCCTGACCAAAAGGAAAAAAGGAGGAGTATATGATGCATCCAGTGATTAGCCGTTTGTCTCAGGATCCTCCGCAAAAAAAAAAAAGAGAAGGTGTTTGTTCTGGATGAGAGGGGATGTAACGAGCGCTCGTGATCTGGCGGCAGCAACTTGAACGAAGTGTTTCTTTGCCGTTACTGATCGGTCGTGCTCGCCGCAACCGCAAGCAGCCGCAGATGATGGGTCTCTCCTCTATCTGCAGATTAAGGTCAATTTCACTATGTATCTGACTCAAGCAACAGGGAGATCACGGTGTAAGAGGTCTTGCACAAATTCCCTTTTTTTCTTCGAAGAATCGGTGTATGATGTTTCTACATTATTCGCCCATCGCCTCAACAGCCTCCATATGTGTTTTGAAGACCGGCAATACGACGACTTTATTGATAGAGTTGCTCTAATTACGAGCTCTACTTTCGCACCTTGTACTTTTCTCGGTCTGCCCCTGGCCGCCGGGGTGACGGCAGGTCCATGCCTCGGGGCCTCGTCATGCCGTACGTATGATATATACCTGCACATAGTGGACGACGATCAATGATGCATATCTGTTTAGCACTTTTTTTTCTGCCCGTGACCATTGGGAGCACGCAATGACGCAACCGCCAAATGCTGATGCATGCGACGACGACTCCCCTCCATCCTGTTGCCGCGTCAATGCCTCATAGACAATCCGTACATCAAGTTGCCGTCTACGCGGCGCATAAGAGCAAAAGCATACACGGAAAGCTATGTACTGCATCTATTCATATAAACAAGCACATTTTTTTGCGAGGGAATTCATATAACAAATATGCGTCTCATGTATGTATGTATGTATGTGACATGCGCGATGGCAAAGCAACCCCCATCCCGAAACGGACACACACATAACACGCAAAATATCACTCAACTGCTCGTCATCTCTCTCTCTCTCTCTCAAAGAAAAACTGCTTTTCATTTCTTCTACGCCTGGTGTTATCCTACCAGTCTACGACGATAAAAAGAAGCGTACGCGTCAGTATGGGGTTGGAGTGCTCGTGGACACTGTGCAGCTAAAACGTCACACTCAGGATGCAGTTGAGCTTGTCACTTTTGTTATCCACGGAGAGCTACCACGCCGCTTTCCATTCTGCAGTAAAAACTGCCGAAATGACCCAATTATTAGGCGCCCAGCAGACATCGATTCAGCACATTCCTATCGGGAGTGCCAATCACAACGTGGCGCCCGAAGTTTCAACAATGGCGACTGGGTAATGGGAATCGTACGCGCAGGCGCAGCACGTTGGTCAAGTCGCGCAAGACCAAACGCATGCATGCATGCATGCATGCATGTGATCACTCAGCCGACCGACCGACCGATCCTAGTAGGAGAAACAAGACGACGAGACCTGGGAAAGGCGTTTAGCCTCTGGTCAGACGTACGTGCATGCACGGCCGTTGGATCCGCTGTCGATCGATCGAATGGTCCCGACAGACCGCGTATACGTACGTCCCGCCGTCTACGTGGCACGGTCAAAAGTCGTTGCTCGCCGAAGAGGAAAGTTCGTTCGTAGGTGTTTGGATCGGTGGCTAGAGCTAGCGTGCTGGTCCTCATCCTACGGTGGAGAAAGAAAGAAAGACTAGGGATGTGTTTGGTTCGAGTCATCGGGTGGAACGTAACGGGTCCGTTCCGTCCCGAGGGGTCATTCCCTTGTTTGGTTGGGTCAAGGAACGAGAACCTGCTCGTCCTAGGGAACGGCATATTCCCTCTATATGCGGAATTTGCTTGTACCTCCGATTTGGAGGAACCACACGGAACCGCTCTTGCACCTCACCTATCCCCCCGATTCACTCACCCCAAAGGCCCAATACCCATCTTTATCTCAGCGCCGCCTCTCCCCCCTAGCGCTGGCGACTCCCATGGCACCGCCTCTCCCTCCCCGGCGGCGAACTAGGATCGGGGCGGCAGGCAAGCAGGTATGGCGTCTGGTACCGGCGAGGTGGGCGGCGAGATGGTCTCCGGCAGCGGCGACTGCGAAGGAAGCCATAACCCAGCGTGGACTACCTCCGCCCGGAGTCCTTCATCACGCCTGAAGAGAGCAGGGCAGCTGCAACGCCGCAACGCAGATATTGTTGCCGATCTGGCCGGGAGTAGAGCAGCGGCTAGAACGCAGCAGAAAGCACAGGAGTAGATCAACAGCGCTGGCAGCAGGGAAGAGGAGTAGCGATGACATGCAAGCAAGTCCGGTGATGAAGGGCGGCACCAGGGAAGAGGGAGCTCGACATCTCACCGATCTGGATTGGTTTTAGGGACTAATGTGTGCAGTTCATCCAGAAGAACCTCACCTCTACTTGTTCTAAGAGTTTTTAATTAATTTTGTTTTTAACCTTTTCATTGGATGGAAGAAACAGTAGTTCATCCTGGTTTTGATTTTCTTCAATTTTTTCATCTTTTCAAGAGAGATGTGAGGTAAAATTTAGAATATTTGTTCAAAATTGTATAGTATTGGTAGTTGACTTCTTGGTATATGCCATGAGTATATATTAAAATCAAGGATGTCATGCATATATATGAGAACTTCACCATTCCTACAAGAGAGATGAGTTGAATCAAATTTGTCTTTGTTCCATTCCTTCAACCAAACAGTGAGACGGAAGCATTCCATTCCATCATTTCACTGCAACCAAACACAAGAATGGAATGGACCCATTCTAATGGAATGGAACCATGACGTTACATTCTACTTGGTTCCTCAACCAAACACACCCTAGGGGGATGGAGCAGGATCAAAGGATGAAGTACCGGAAAAAAGGTTGGGTCCCACTCCCACCGGTCTCCTTGTCCAGCTTTGGGCAGTGGACGGGACGACGGCCATGCACAGTTGTGCACCGGCCGTGTCCAACACTCCATGACCATGCAAATCATATCCTTGCCCAAGCGAAATTCATCAAGTACCACCCTACACGTGACACACACTTACTTTGTGTTTGATCAAAACACCGAGCAAAGAGTAAATCAACAGTCGTTTCATTGCAATTACTGTTTCTTCTGATGAGATATATACTACCATGCATGTTACTTATAGTTTTGATTGCACTGAGACATGCATTATAGGTTTGGTTGCGCTACGGCACGGTAGTTCACGTGTTATCGATCACTAGTTAATTTCTAGTGCATACGACGTTGACATGGAGTGGATTAGCTTGTAAATTAGTTTGTTTTCAAAATATGGGATCATGAGAGCCAGATGTACACTCATACCTTCTCGTCTCCCCCACCGGTCGCGCAAGCTCATGTATATTTCGTCTATATTGTATGCTGAATACATGATTGAACCTTGCATATGGACTGTTGCAAGCTTGGAGCATCTTCTATGATTGAACCTTGTAGATCACTTAATCTAGCTAGCGGCGTTACTAAACAGTTTTGGATGCTCGATCAGGACGATACTTGAAGCTTTACTAAACAGTGGTTAGCTAGCTATCCTGCGAACTCCATAAATCACGCCTGACTAGAGTATTATCTGCCCTGGATGAGGTACGATAGAAGAACAAGTTGTGAGTTGTTTATGAAGAAACTGCAGAGCAATCGAACAGCAGGTTGGAGGGTGGCAATCATGCATGCAGTGGGCGGTGAGGCGAGGTGCGTGGATCCTACAGGGAAAGCGTTCGTTCCCAGTGTGTGTCCCGCAAGCATCCAGACCAGGCAACTGGAATATTCTCGCTCGTCCTTGCGGTGACTCATCCTCGCTACTATTCTATGATGATCGGTCGAGAGATGGTGGTTCGTCCAGCTAGATCGCCGTATCGTCTAGTGGTGTGGACACTGGGCGCCACGTCGGAGAGGTATGTGTGCCACTGTTCTGCCGAGGTCGGCACGCGACGGCAGGACCGTTTCGTACGGCTGCGTACGTGTATACGTGGGCGTGGGACGTGGCAACTCGTAGGAGTAGGACCGGAGCACATGCATATCCATGATCCAATATCTCCCGCTGGCACCACTCGTATGGGACAAAATCACACAAACACAGGATCTTCCTCTGGCTAGCCTTAAGAGACAGGCATAAGACACGGGATAACATGGTGAAAAAGCAGTGGACTAGACTCGTCTCACACAATAGGTGTGATAGATGCCCGGCAGCAGAAACTATGGATCATATCCTACTCAGGTGCAGAATGGTTGATGCTGCATGGAGCAGGCTAGACCTACATGGACAAGCCGTTGCTTCCTCGTCCTCCGCTGACTTCCTGCTATCCGTTCAGGCAGCAGGACGACTTGGCAAGCTGTGGCACGTTCTTTTTGCCGCTTGTGCCGCCAACCTGTAGAACGCCATGAATGCACAGGTTTTCCATGGCGAGCTCTGGACGGAGCGGAGATTCTACACCGAGACTCAAGATCTTCTGAAGTTGTGGTCAATCCGGGCTCCTGGAGAGTCGCAGAGAATTATACTGCTACTTACCTAGGCAAATGCTCTTTTTAGCTAGTTAGCTTAGCTCGAGTTACACCCCCTCCACACCTCACCCCCTCCACACCTCCCCCCCCCCCCCCTTTTTCTCTCTTTGAGGTTTGGTGGTGGCCTGCTGCATGATCCGTGCAGCGCTCACACCACCTTCATGTAAATGACTCATCTCATCTGGGCCTATGGTCCGTTTTGAATGCATAAGGTAGAAATCTATCTACCTTTTTATTCAAAAAAGTATGGGGTTGGAATGCTCGTGGACACTGCTTAAATAAAATGTCACACTCTGGGTGCAGTCGAGCTTGTTACTTCTGTTTTCCACGGACCACAAGTCGAGCTTGTCCTGGCTGCCCATTATCCCATGTGTATTCTGTTCCTGACCATCCAAGATCCTGCCACATACATTCTTGAAGGTCTCATCCTTCTTGTTCTTTTTGAAGGTCTTCTTACCCTTCTTCTTAAAGTCGGTACTCTGTTGGATACCGTTCTTTCCCTTGGGCTTGTGGGAATTGGAGTTCTTCTGATGCACCATGTTGGCCACAGAAGTTCCTTCGACCCCTTTTCCGTGCGAGTCCTTTGCCCTTGAATTCTGCTCAACACTCAGATGGCCAATGACATCCTCCACAGAGAATTCACGCCTCTGATGTTTCAGAGTGGTGGCAAAGTTCCTCCAGGAATTGGGAAGCTTAATGATTATGCAGCCCGCGACAAACTTGCCCGGTAACTCGCACTTAAGAAGCTCAAGCTCCTTAACAATGCATATTATCTCATGAGCCTGCTCCAATACAGGACGGTTTTCAACCATCTTGTAATCATGGAACTGCTCTATAATATACACCTCGCTCCCTGCATCGGCAACCCCGAACTTAGATTCGAGCTCCTCCCACAAGTCCTTGGCAGACCGCACATGCAAATATGCGTCAACCAGCTTATCTCCAATCACGCTCAGAACTGCCCCGAGGAACACGACAGTGGCCTCCTTGAACGCCTTCTCCTGATCAGGAGCGATCGTTCCTGTGGGAGTCACACCGGCGACCCAGAACACGTTCATGGCAGTGAGCCATAAGGTGGTTTTAGTCTGCCAACGCTTAAAGTACGTCCCCATAAACGGGGACGGTTTCAGTGCAGCAGCAAAACTAGAATTCGAAAAACTCCTACACAGAGTAGGTTTTTGGAGTGATAAGAAAATAGGCAGTTTCCCGATTAAATTAATCCATGAATAAATCATGAGCATGACATTGACAGCATTGATACCACACTGGTTACGATCTAACAAAGCATGTACTACGCATATAGTAGAAACATCTACGCATATCGCTAGTACTGCTACAACAGAAAGAAACACAAGAGGGATAAACGATGTATACCCTCCAATCGGCCATGCGGCGGCGGTGGCGGTGGCAGTAGCCGCGGCATCCTCGGCGGCCTTCTTGTCGGCCTCGGCCTTCCCAGCGGCGGCACGGTCGGCGTCGGTCGACATGGTGATGACGAAGGTGATGTGGACGTACATGAACAGAAGCGAGCAGTCGCGTAGTCGCTACCCAAAAACCTAATCGCCCCTCTCCTGTACAGGATCCGGAGAGGCGGGGTTTCGGAGGCCTGCTCTCCCGTCAACCGTGTACGCGGTGAATGGGACGGAGTCGCCGGCGGCGGCAGCAGCAGAGGAACGACGCGGGCGTGGAGGCGGAGATGCGTTATGCTTCGTGGCGGCTAGGGTTGGCAGCGCCCCACATATATATGTGCGGCTGCGCGTGGAGAGACGTGGGCTGAACCCACGTCCAAGTCTGTCAAAGACTCTCCGTTCCTGACCGGCAAAAAGAAGCGCATAGGAGTGAGCTCGGCTCGGCTCAATCCCGCAACTCGCGCCGCGGCGCGGCGAGCGGAGGAGGAGGAGTGCGCGAGGGCCTCATCTCTTCTCAAGCTCCAATAACATGAGAAAGAGAATCCCTTATAAACCACTCCAACTCTCTTTCCACTTCCGGGGTGGGACTAAACTTCCCACCACCTTGTCATGCCACCTACATGGGCCCTTAGAGATCAAATCTGAAATTGTCATATGGGCTCTAGGCCCATCTCATATTTCAACACCTCCTCCCATGAGCGGCGGAGTGCAAGCCGGACGACCATGTCCTCCTGAGGGGTCGCGTGGGACGAGCTCGGAGTCGACGGATCTGAAGGTGAAAGACTCAGATCCGCTGCCCACCATGCCAGAGACGAGTTTGGGTGGCGGTGAGGAGTGGAGGGAAGTGAAGTGAAGTGGTTAGGGTTTGATCCGGCGAGCGAATACGGAGGAATATATGTGGGGTTGGGTGGGCCTACGTGGGGCCGGGCAGCATACCCGCCCCATATTTAAACTGGGTATGAGGGGTCAACTCGGGCGTTTGAGGCCCATTTGAAACGCTGGGCTGAGTCGAAATTTCGTGACTGGTCAGCGACCAGGTGACCTGTCTAGACGTTTGAGGAGGGTTTGACATGTCCGGATGTAGGTGCTATAAGCGTCGGAACGGTGAGACGCGCTTAGGTTAGGAACAGTGGCGGATCAGTAACTACGCATCCTCGTGGCCGTCGCTGTCCATGGTTTGCTAAGCGTGGACGCTATCGATAGGTCAACCGGACGTGACGTGCCCTGACCAAAAGGAAAAGAGGAGGAGTATATATGATGCATCCAGTGATTAGCCGTTTGTCTCAGGATCCTCCGCAAAAAAGAAGGTGGTGTTTGTTGAGGATGAGAGGGGATGTAACGAGCGCTCGTGATTTGGCCGCAGCAACTTGAACAAAGTGTTTCTTTCTTCCTTTGCCGTTACTGATCGATCGTGCTCGGCGCAACCGCAAGCCGCCTGTGCGCGCATATCATGGGTCTCTATCTCTCTCCTCTATCTGGGGGGGCACAACCAGCCGGGCCGCGTAGGCAGTCGAGCGCCTACCGTTACCCGCCCTCCCGGGTCGATCGGGAGTGCGGTGCGGCAACAACCGCCAAACAAGCCACAACGTTCGTTCGTGCAGGGGAAAGAGCGGCGCCGCGTCGTCCGTGCCGTTTGGGATCTCGCCTGATGATCCACAGGCCGTGGTGGCGTCGCGCGGGCCGGCGAGGTCGCTGGGGGCACCGTGGAGTCGGCCGGGGGCCGGGACTCCATGGGTGGGGTGCGTGTGCCGGGCTGGCCGCGTCGTTGGCTGTTTGACCGGGCGGGTGGCAACTCCTTCGCGCTGTCCAGATAGCTTTGTTTTGTCGTTCTCAAAAAAAAAAAGATAGCTTTGTTTTGTCGGAACTAATCGACGAGGCCATCACGTGAGCCTGCTTTGCTACAGCTAATTACCTTATCAGTTTAACTAATTCACATCTAAATATTTTTTAAGGATGTCACATCTAAGCTCCCACAAATATATAATGCAACAACAAGAAACAAAAAAAAACTAAGACAAAAAAAAATCACGAACAGAGTGTACATGAGCTTAGATGTGTCCTAGACAGACCCTTACCTTATAGTTATTAAAGTACTACTCTCATCATCCGAAAAAGCTTGTCCGAGCTTGACCCTCAAATGAATGTATCTAATACTAATTTGATGCTAAATATATCCATTTGAGAAACAAACTTTTTCGGACGGAGGTAGTACGTGTTAACCTCGTCACTATTCCACGTCGAGTAACAGGGAGATCATGGTATAAGGTAATCTTCAACCCGACTCTCAAACCGCCCGCATACATTCGGACCGTCCTGCCTAAACAACATAAGCCATCCAACGCAGCCTGTATCGGTCCGAAGGCGGTCCGGACGACCTTTCTTCCACAAAACAGAGACAAACATGGGGGTTTTGCGGGCGTCGGGACACCACCCACGCCCGCTTCTGACTACCTTGGCCCACCCAAATTCTCTCCTCCCTCGTCCGTGCACGTTCCCGCACGGCGCCAGTTACCCGCATTCATGCCGCTGTAGAGCGCGCTGCTCTAGATTGAAGACGGTTCAGGGCGAACACGACCTCTCACTGTCTCCGTCATTGAAGCGGCGCGCTGGCCAAGAGCGCCGGCGGCTACACGTCTCCGGTGTCCGAGCCTGTTCAATGCCAGAGAGACGTTACTGCATAGGGCAGGACGGATATCTACCATGCTCGTTGAATGCCCCGTCCGTCTGTATGCCGCCATTAAGCAGGCTCGCCAATCGAGAAACCCACTCCGACGCCGCGCAATGATGCACCCAGACGCCTGACCTCACCGAAATCCGCTATTTAAATGTCGTCACACCCAGCAAACTCCACGGCACAACAAAGGTCGCTCCCCATCCTCATCCCTTGCACTGCATCCACCATGACTGCAGGCGGCAAAACTCCGTGGGAGAGCTTTTCCACTGAGATGAAGCACGCGGTGGCCGCCCTTGCTGCCGCCTGGTGGATTGAGGTCGGCTTGCCTGCGCCGACTCCTTTGTCGGTGTTCCAGCAGGTGTGGGAGTAACAATGGTACGACATGTTCCTCCTAGAGCAGCACCGGATGGCGGAGGGCCTAATCTACGACGAGCACGCGAGCGAGGAGGTCGTGGCGGCCATGGCTGCGGCGAACCCTCAACTTCGTCGCAGACCAACATGCCATCTATGATGCCATCTGCGCTCAGGCTGTCACTCACCAAGAAGCGGCCGCCACCGAGGTGCAGCTCCAGGCGATAGTGGGGGAGAACAACGCCAGTTGCGCCTCCTACGCGACACCGACAAACTATCTAGCGGCCCGGTGGGACAACGACAGCGCGGGTGGCACCATTTCCATCGTGTATCCCACGTCCACCGGCGACGGACAAGGCACGGACTCCTCCGAGGATGAGTAGGGCACAGGAGGCGGCAGGGTCTTGTGTCCCATGTGAGACAGGCCGTGTCCGTTGTTCTACTCTTCCTAGCCGGAGACCGCAGGTTCACTTCATCGGTCTTATCGTCGGTGCTTATGGAGACGGCGGATTGAGGATGACACGGGCTTGCACGCCGGCCGCCGCCGTCACGGTGGCATAGATTTAGGCCAGGCCGTGTTTTTTTTCTTCTAAATGTTTGAAATCTAATGAAAATCCCCATGTTTGCATAAATGTGGTCTGGTTTGTATGAAATTCGTCCATGTTTACAAGAATTTCATCTAATTTTGTTGAAAAAGTGTTTGCAATGTATGCGCGCAACGTTGGATGGCGGCCTCCCGCATTCGTGTCCATGAACTGATGCCTTGTCCGCAGACGGATGCAGAAAGAAATTTGCAGGTTGCCCTTGGAGATGCTCTAAGAGGGCTTGTACAAGTAATTTTTGTTGAATGATCCGCGTATGATGTTTCTACATTATTTCCACATCGCTTCAACAGCCTCCATATGTGTTATGAAGACGAGCAGTGCTACGCAGACGACACTTGCTAGCCGACATGTGCACGACACTACTTCAGGGACCGTCCATTGGCAAGTCTGGACAGCCCTAGGCCCTTGGATTAGCTATCGTGTAGCAAAAGATCGTCCGTGAAGTAGTTGTTGGAGTTTTGCTAGTAGGCCTTTGGCACAAAACCCAACTAAAATTCTGAAATTCTCTTGGCCCATACATGCACACATGTGAGTGGAGTGAGTGAGGCTAAAGTTTAGTCCCACCTCATAAGTTGATAGAGAGTTGCACCTCTTTATAAGGTGAGCTCTTCTACCACTTGTATGAGTATGAGAAGAGGAGACCTACATTCGCTCACCTCACCACGCCACGCCTCGTCACAACGCGCCGCGGGTTGCGGGATTGAGCCGAGCCGAGGACAGAGCTATGCACGTTGTCTATATTTTTGCTGCATGGGAAAATTGATGAGTTATTAATTAATAATTAACGGACGCGTTAATTACTGAACCGTTTTCGATTCTTTTGGATCATGACGACTCGGACATGGGATTTACTCCCACGACCTACCCGGCCCGCACTATATAGTCAGGCAGACGTCTACCCTAGCCCCTGCCGCTTCGTATGGTTTCTCACCACCGTTCCAGATCATTGCACTGCCAAGCAAGTCTTCTCCATCCCTCCTTTCGGCATGCACTGGGAGAAGGGTCAGCAGGCCTCCGGAACCCCGTCTCTCATGATCCTGTACGGGAGAGGGGCGATCAGGTTCTTGGGGAGCGCACTCGCGCAACTGCTGGCAGCGACGACTTCACGAACGACGACTTCTTCCCCGACCTCGGCAACCTCATCCTCGACGACATGGGCGACAACGTCAATGCCGGCGGTGCTGTGCCCGCTGGACCGTATGTGATTCTATCCTTCTTGTTCGAGATCGTGGCTGAATTCATGTTTCTAGTATATGCCCTAGATGTGATCTGTTCATCTACTATGCTAGTTCGCATGATTAGTTTAATCTCTGCCATTGCTGTCATGATCTATTTCCTATTTATTCGGATTAAATCTCGTAGTAATTTGCTCATATTTCCAACAATATAAAAACCTGATTATAGGCAATTTACTCCGAGTGGTTTTGCTGTGCATCTGAAGCCGCCTGCCTTTAAGGGGCGCAATATAAGAGGTGGCGCACGAGAGCAGTCTACTGGTTTCAGACCATGGGCTGCTATGACACCACCAAGGGCAAGCCTGAGGGCGATCTTAATCCAGCACAGCTGGAAGCTTTTGCGAAGATCAATACCCTCTTTAAAGGTGCTCTTCTGAGTGTTCTTGATGACTCCATTGTGGATTCGTATATGTCGTTTGACAACGGCAAGGACATGTGGACTGCGCTCAAGGCCAAGTTTGGTGCCTCGGACGCCGGCAGCGAGTTGTACGTCATGGAGCAATTCTATGACTACAAGATGACTGATGAGCGCCCTGTGGTACAACAGGCTCATGAGATACAGTCGCTCGCAAAAGAACTTCAGTACTTCAAGTGTGTGTTGCCGGACAAATTTGTTGCCGGAGGCATCATTGCCAAGCTTCCACCTTCGTGGAGCAATTTTGCTAACACAAGAGACAAGAGTTTTCCGTTGCGGATCTCATTGGTACTCTTGATGTTGAAGAGAAGGCGAGAGCAAAAGACACACGTGCTCGAGTTGCTGAGGGAGGTTCTAGTGCCCACATGGTACAGAAGAAGAACTTCTAGCCCAACAAGTTCAAAAATAACAAGAACAGAACTCAGGGCAAAGGCAAGTTTGATACAAAGAACAAGCCATCACATTCTACCAACTTCAAGAAAAATTCGCATAAGAAGGGGAAAGGACTTTGCCATGTCTGCAGTGATCCTAATCACTGGGCTCCGAAGTGTCCTAACCGCTTTGAGGAGCGCGAACATGAGAAGAGCGGCAAGTCCGCTAATGTTGTCATCGGTGATACTGATATGAAGGAATCAGGGTACGGTATTTTTCCTACCATCCTTTCAGTATTCCAATCTCCTGATTGGTTAATTGATACTGGTGCCAATGTACATGTTTGTGCTGATGCCTCCATGTTTTCTTCTTACCACGAAGGCTGCAGAGGCAAGAGACTTGACGCCACTAGAGTTTATACATTCTGATCTTTGTGAGATGAATGGCGTGTTGACAAAAGGTGGAAAGAGATACTTCATGACATTGATTGATGACTCCACTAGATATTGTTATTTTATCTTCTAAAATCAAAAGATGAGGCTCTAACTTTCTTCAAAAACTATAAAGCCGAGGCAGAGAACCAACTTGATCGAAAAATTAAACGGCTTAGGTCTGATCGTGGTGGAGAGTATTTTTCCAATGAATTTGATCTGTTTTGTGCGGAACATGGTATAATCCATGAGAGGACGCCTCCCTACTCACCTCAGTCAAATGGGGTAGCCGAAAGAAAGAACCGAACTCTAACTGATATGGTTAACACCATGTTAGACACATCGGGTCTCTCCAAGGAATGGTGGGGGGAGGCGCTAATGACTGCATGTCATGTCCTAAACCGAGTTCCCACAAAGCATAAGACCATGACTCCATTTGAGGAATGGGAAAGGAAAAGTTTGAAACTCTCTTACCTACGTACTTGGGGTTGTTTGGCGAAAGTCAATATACCAATTCCCAAGAAGCGCAAGCTTGGACCAAAAACCGTGGATTGTGTTCTTCTGGGCTATGCTTTTCATAGCATCGGCTATAGATTTTTGATAATAAAATCTGAGGTATCCGACATGCATGTTGGTATGATTATGGAGTCGAATGATGCAACTTTCTTTGAGGACACATTTCCTATGAAGGATATGTCGAGTTCATCAAATCAGGAGATACCTACTCCATCTAGTGAGGAATTCGCTGTAATTCCTGAACCCACCATTGCGATGGAACACGTTGAGAATCCTGTTGAGCGTAACAATGGAACTCCTGTGAGGAGTAAGAGACAGATGACTGCAAAGTCCTTTGGTGATGATTTCATTGTGTACCTTTTGGATGACACACCCAGGACTATTTCAGAAGCCTATGCATCTCCTGATGCTGACTACTGGAAGGAAGCTGTTCGTAGCGAGATGGATTCCATCTTAGCTAACGGAAACTGGGAGATCACTGACCGTCCTTATGGGTGCAAACATGTAGGATGTAAGTGGGTGTTCAAGAAGAAGCTTAGACCTGATGGTACGATTGAAAAGTACAAGGCACGACTTGTGGCTAAGGGTTATACCCAGAAAGAAGGTGATGACTTCTTTGATACTTACTCACCCGTGGCTAGACTGACCACAATTCGGGTGCTACTATCACTGGCTGCCTCACATGGTTTTCTCGTTCATCAAATGGACGTTAAGACGGCTTTCCTCAATGGAGAGTTGAAGGAGGAAATTTACATGGATCAGCCAGATGGTTTCGTAGTACCTGGTCAGGAAGGAAAGGTGTGCAAGTTATTAAACTCTTTATATGGCCTTAAACAAGCTCCTAAGGAGTGGCATGAGAAGTTCGAAAGAACATTAACTGCTGTCGGCTTTGTAGTAAATGATGGTGACAAGTGCGTGTACTATCGCTATGGTGGGGGCGAAGGAGTTATTCTTTGTCTGTATTTCGACGACATATTGATCTTTGGAACCAAACTTGATTTAATCAAGGAGGTTAAGGATTTCTTATCTCGCTGTTTTGAGATGAAGGATCTAGGAGTAGCTAATGTTATCTTAAACATCAAGCTGTTGAGAGATGAGAATGGTGGGATCACACTGCTTCAGTCTCACTACGTGGAAAAGGTCTTGAGTCGTTTTGGGTATAGCGACTGCACGCCTTCTCCAACTCCATATGATGCTAGTGTGTTGCTTCGAAAGAATCGACGGATTGCTAGAGATCAACTGAGGTATTCTCAGATTATTGGCTCGCTTATGTATTTGGCGAGTGCCATGAGGCCTGCCATCTCTTTTTCTGTGAGCAAGCTGAGCCCGTTTGTGTCAAAACCGGGAGATGATCATTGGCATGCCCTTGAGAGAGTTATGCGCTATTTGAAAGGCACCGCGAGCTATGGGATTCACTACACTGGGTATCCAAGGGTACTGAAGGGTTATAGTGACTCAAATTGGATTTCTGATGCTGATGAGATAAAGGCCACAAGTGGTTATGTTTTTACATTTGGTGGTGGCGCTGTTTCCTGGAAGTCTTGCAAGCAGACCATCTTAACGAGGTCAACTATGGAAGCAAAACTCACAGCATTAGACACTGCCACTGTTGAAGCAGAGTGGCTTCGTGAACTCTTGATGGACTTACCTATGGTTGAAAAACGAATACCCCCTATCTTGATGAACTGTGATAATCAAGCTGTGATCGTCAAGATAAATAGTTCTAAGGACAATATGAAGTCCTCAAGGCATGTGAAGAGGAGACTAAAATCTATCGAAAAATTGAGGAACTCCGGAGTTATTACGTTGGATTATATCCAAACGTCGAAAAACTTGACAGATCCCTTCACAAAGGGTATATCACGTAATGTGATAGATAATGCATCGATGGAGATGGGTCTGAGACACACCGCATGAGTTTTCCATAGTGGTAACCCACTCTATGATCGGAGATCCCGTGAAGTAGAAGTGGGAGACAAGCTGTTGGTCAGCTGGGAGAAGAGTATCCCTATATTACCTATCCCACTCCATGAAGATGCAATACTCTTCTGATCTGCATGGCAGGTTGATACTTATCTTAATGTGTTCCAAGTGGCTTATTCCGGTAAGCAGAGATGTTGTCCTGCAGAACATCTTCTGAGAAACACACCTATATGAATTTGACTGTTAATGTCGCAGTCCATGAGAATTGGATGTTCTCTGATAAATTAATGAAAGGCCCTGGAGTATGACGTATACGCTCCACCCGCGGGGAAGCCTTGCGACAGCCTAGTATCGGTCAAGAATTTGTGTGAAACTAGTCTCGCAGAAAACTTGTAGTTTAAGGCATAATCCATTATTCAAGTTATGATCTAGTGTAGCATAAATTTCTAAGTGGAAGTTCAACTTCACAGTCTCCACTAAGCACCGGTATATAAAACAATGTTTTGGAACTAAATGATGAGATGTGCCAATGAGACTTCGTGGGGGATTGTTGGAATTTTGCTAGTAGGCCTTTGGCCCAAAGCCCAACTAAAATTCTGAAATTCTCTTGGCCCATACATGCACACATGTGAGTGGAGTGAGTGAGGCTAAAATTTAGTCCCACCTCATAAGTTGAGAGATAGTTGCACCTTTTTATAAGGTGAGCTCTTCTACCATATGTATGAGCATGAGAAGAGGAGACTTACACGCGCGCTCCTCCTCCTCGCTCGCCTCGCCACGCCTCGTCACGCCGCGCCGCGCCGCGCCGCGCCGCGCCACGTGTTTCGGGATTGAGCCGAGCCGAGGACAGAGCTATGCACGTTGTCTATATTTTTGCTGCACGGGAAAATTGATGAGTCATTAATTAATAATTAACGGACGCGTTAATTACTGAACCGTTTTCGATTCTTTTGGACCGTGACGACTCGGACGTGGGGTTTACTCCCACAACCTACCCGGCCCGCACTATATAGTCAGGCAGACGTCTACCCTAGCCGCTGCCGCTTCGTATGGTTTCTCACCACCGTTTCAGATCATTGCGCCGCCAAACAAGTCTTCTCCATCCCTCCTTTCGACATGCACCGGGAGAAAGGGACAGCAGGCCTCCGGAACCCCGCCTCTCGTGATCCTGTACGGGAGAGGGGGGATCAGGTTTTTAGGGAGCGCACTCGCGCGACTGCTGGCAGCGACGACTTCGCGAACGACGACTTCTTCCCCGACCTCGGCAACCTCATCCTCGACGACATGGGCGACAATGTCAACGGCGGTGCTGCGCGCGCTGCACCGTATGTGATTCTATCCTTCTTGTTCGAGATCGTGGTAGAATTCATGTTTCTAGTATGTGCCCTAGATGTGATCTTTTCATCTACTATACTACTCACATGATTAGTTTAATCTCTGTCATTGCTGTTATGATCTATTTTCTATTTATTCGGATTAAATCTCGTAGTAATTTGCTTATATTCCGTATGAAGACAAGTAATACGATGACTTTGCTGCTCGAATCGCTCCAATTACGAGCTCTACTATCGCACCTTGTACTTTTCTCGATCTGATTCGGCTGCCTCTGGCCGCCGGGGTGACGGCAGGTCCATGCCTCGGGGCCTCGTCATGCCGTACGTATGATATATACCTGCACATAGTGGACGACGATCAATGATGCATATCTGTTTAGCACTTTTTTTTTCTGCCCGTGACCATTGGGAGCACGCAATGACGCAACCGCCAAATGCTGATGCATGCAACGACGACTGCCCTCCATCCTGTTGCCGCGTCAATGCCTAATAGGAAACTCGTACATCAAGTTGCCGTCTACGCGGCGCATAAAAGCGAAAGCATACACGGGAAGCCATGTACTGCATCTACTCATATAACAAGTATACGTCCCATGTATGTATGCATGTATGTGACATAAGCGATGACAAAGCAACCCATCCCGACGCACGTATACATCATATCGAAAAACGAGAAGGAGCGAAGGGGCACACACATAACACGCAAAATATCACTCAACTGCTCGTCGTCTCTCTCTCTAAGAAAAACTGCTCGTCGTTTCTTCTACGCCTTGTGATATGTTACCACTCTACGACGACAAGAAGAAGCATACGCATCAGTATGGGGTTGGAATGCTCGTGGACACTGTGCAGCTAAAACGTCACACTCAGGGTGCAGTTCAGTCTGTCACTTTTGTTTTCCACGGAGAGCTACCATGCCGCTTTCGATTCGGCAGTAAGAAACTGCCCAAATGACCCAATTATTGGGCGTCCGGCAGATATCGATTCAGCACACTCCCATCGGTAACAATACAACGTGGCGCCTCTCAACTTTTTTGTTTGAGACAAACAACATGGTGCCCGAAGTTTCAACAATGGCGACTGGGTAATGGGAATCGTACGCGCAGCACGCTGGTCAAGTCGCCCAAGACCAAACGCGTGCATGCATGCATGTGATCACTCAGCCGACCGTCCGACCGATCATAGTAGGGCGCAGTTTCGGAGCGATCCACGGGGATTGGAAGGATGACTAGTAGGAGAAACAAGATGACGGGACCTGCGAAAGGCGTTTGGCCTCCTCAAGTCAAGCGTACGTGCATGCACGGCCGTTGGATCGCTATCGCTGTCGATCGAATGGTCCCGACGGACTGAGCAGGTACGTCTACGTGGCAGCCTCGGTCAAAAGTCGCCGCTCACCAAACTGCGGGAGAGTGTTGGTTCGTACGATCTGGTCCTCATCCTACGGTGGAGAAAGATAGACACGTCAAGGCAAAATGGTGTGGCGACAAGAAAAGGACGTGCCACCTGCTCCCAATTCCACGTAAGCTCCTCGTGTCTCTTCTCTTGACTGGGGAATCACAATCACTGGCTGGCTGATTGATTCGATGGAGAAAGTTACTTATCGTGTATGCGTTGAGACATTGGAGTTGTGTAAGAACACTGGCCTCGCCTCGTGTAGTGTTTGCTTATCCAAGAGAGGACATGAGACGGAAGAGAGAGACGAGTGTGGGTCGACATGCATGTGCATGGCCCAATTGGATTGCGGGTGGGGCATGGGCGTGAAGCAACGGATTGGGTTGAGAAAAAAGGTCGGCTCCAGCAGCTATAGCTAGCTTTGGCCAGTGGACGGGACGACGGCCATGCACACTTCTGTCCCGTGCACCGGCCGTCTCCAACTCTCCATGCATGACCATGAGAATCTTTGCCCAAACGAAATTAACCATTGCCACGCCAGTGCCTAGCAGGAATCCTGCCCGGGCATGGGATGGGAGTTAGATAAGGCCAATTTGGTCTGCTTACGTGACGGATCGGAAGTACCGGAACCCTAGTGTTTTGACAAGTGGACCGGAAGTAATATTTTTTTTTCAAAACGGAGGCAAGAGTTTTGCCCCATCGATTAATTAAGAAGAAAAAGATTGCCTATTAATTAATGAAAAACCGGGTGAAAACTAATACAAACGGACCACAGACTAACCACTCACATGGCAAGAAACACCACAACCGCACGGACGGCAACCGCCAGACTCTTCGAATACAAGAAATCCACAAACCCCGACGATATTGCTCCTACGCCAAGTGACTCCGACAAGAACACCTCGACACAAGACATCAGGCACCTCCCAACCATCAACGACAACCCAATCCAAGAGGACGGGCCGAGAGACCGAAGATCATCCCTCAAGCAGCCAGAGATGCCTTGCTTATGGCGTCACTCTTGTCTTTACCCACCTCCTTTTGTTTGCCTTTTATAGCCGTCCCCGTCAAGAGGCAAACAATCGACCTCTTCAAACCAAGTCTAGCAACCTGCACACTGGCGAGCAAGTCACAGACTTCTTTCGTGAATAGAGCATTTGAATGTGAAGTAGGTGCCAACACACTTGGCTGAATGGTCATGCCACTCACATGCATCACTTGCGATGGTCGCAGACAAGGGAAGGGCAGCAACATCTAAAACTCCGTGCTCCATAACACCCAGAGGTAGGCTGCCGGCGCCTGAAGGCTAATGAACTTAGGCGAGTGAGAGATTGCAACGTCGAAATCAACACACTCATCGGCATCCAATAGACCGGAAGTAATTAATGTGCTCATGCACGCTTTGTTTGGGCAAAGAACGCATGTCGTTCCTTTTCTTCTTTTGGAGATCAAAAGGGCTACCGGTTTTGCTAATGCTAAGTTGACACATTTGCCTTTTTAATCTGCTATATATAAGTCTGATTTCTAAAACCCTTGCATTTCAGCTCAGTGAATTTTAAGCTGAAATTGCAATCTCGGAATAAATTTAGTCTATAGAAAAATCTCAATCACTCTCGATTTAGATGGGCACATGTTTATTTAGAAAAATATAGATATACGCGGACATAAAAAAGATTGGCAAAGCTTTGCATTCCTATGATCAAAACACTTGCTTTGTGTTTGATCATAAATATAAATATATGATCAAAACATAGATATATTTATTCCTACGATAAATATAGATCGTTTGTAGTGGTCTGGACGATGGGCGCCACGTCGGAGAGGTACGTGTGTCACTGTTCCGCCGAGGTCGGCACGCCACGGCAGGACCGTTTCGTACGGGTGCATACGTGTATGCGTGGGCGCGGACGTGGCAACTCGTAGGAGCACATGCATATCCATTATCCAATATCTCCTGCCATGCATTATAGGCTTGGTTGCGCTACGACGTTGACATGGAGTGGATTAGTTTGTTTTCATATGGGATCATGAGTGGCAGATGTACACGCATACCTTCTCGTCTCCCCCACCGGCCGCGCAAGCTCATACATATACTCCATAATATGGAATGTTGCAAAGCTTGGAGCATCTCCCATGATTGAACCTTGTAAATCATAATCTAGCGACGTCTGTATGTCGACGAAAGAGACGGCTGTTTTGGATGCTCGATGAGGACGATGACAACCTAACCAGGACATGAATGATCGAAGCTTTAATAAACAAACAGTGGTTATCTAGCTATCCTGCGAACTCCATAAATCACGCTCGACTTATCTGCCCTGGATGAGGTACGTATAGAAGAACAAGTTGTGAATTGGTTATGAAGAAATTGAAGAGCAATCGAACTGCTTGGAGGGTGGCAAGCAATCATGCATGCGGTGGGAAAGCGGCCAGGCCAGGCAACTGGAATCTCGCTCGTCCTTGCGGTGACTCATCCTCCCCACTATTCTATGATGATCGATCCTTGGTGATTCGTTCAGCTAGATCGTTTGCAGTGGTGTGGACACTTGGCGCCACGTCGGAGAGGTACGTGTCGCACTGTTCCGCCGAGGTCGGCACGCGACGGCAGGACCGTTTTCGTACGGCTGCGGACGTGCATGCGTGGGCGCGGGACGTGGCAACTCGTAGGAGTAGGATCGGAGCACGTCCGTATCCATGATCCAATATCTCCTGCCGTTGCCGTTGGAGTTCATTAGATAGTAGCATGAGTATTTGTTATGCGATCAGCCTGGCAGCTGGTTCCATTTTCGTAGAAAACGAAACCGAACACACAGAAAAGTAAAGTACGGGGTAAACAGAGTAATGCTAGACACACGGAGGGATTGATTACGGGGTTCACACACTAGGAGACGTGAGCGATTGAGATTGGAGAAGAGAGGAGGATAGGCCCACCCCCACTGAAAATGGGGGGGGGGGGGTAGTTTGAATAGAATCACGTAAAAGCCTGTAATGGGTGCGTGTTTGGTTGCAACAGTGAACTGTAGCTGCATTGCGTATACATCTCAACCCAGTCTGATTCTGAAAAAACAGCCTCATATGCGACATCTGCAACTTGTTTGGTTGCCTGCATATGGACTTCCTGCATTAGGGGATCAACTTTGGCATGTTGTTTGGCTGCCTGCATTGTCTCGGCGCATACAACTACACGCTGTTTGGTTGCTCGCATGGGGTATGATTAAGAGCTAGCACTTGCACTTAGCACACAGGGTTAAGAGCTAGCAGAGGAAGGGGGAGAAGAAATGCAGTGTGCGCTGGACCATGGCGACTGCGGTGGACAATGACCGTGGCGTCGTGTCCGACATGACGAGCATGAAGTCATGGGCGAGCGACCCCGTCGGCGAACTAGTTGGAGTGCTCGCACAAAGACAGTGAACAGAGGAGGAGAAATGCAATGCTCATGCCATGGCATTGTCAGTGTAGTAGGACGAGAGAGAGGAGTTGAGATGATCGACGCCGGAAATGACTCCAATCTAGTAGGACGAAAAAGAGGAGGCCGGGAGGAGGCCAAGATGATCAACTCCGTCGGTGGCAGAGAACAGAGGAGAAGAACCCCGTCAGTGTGCGCGCCGTATCAGCTTAACTACAGTAGGATCATGGAGAGAAGGCCGAGATGAACGACAACGACGATGATGCTACCACAATAAGATGCGAGAGAAACCACGCTGGCTAGAGGAATAATTAAGCAGTGTCTTAAATCATAGCACACACATCCATATGTACAGCCATGAGAAATATGTAGATCTTCTCTTCTACTATTGTCGAAACAGGAAACTCGCAACACAAATATTGTGCAGAACTGCGATATTAGGCTGCTGGTCAAAGGAAATTTCAATCAATCGATCGTGCGCAACAAATCTGACAAAATTCGTCCAAAACAGCTCCAAACGGGAACAAGAAATTGAGCACGTACGGCGGACGAAACTACAAACCGATCGCCTGAATGAAACCGCAGTATCGATGTGCATCTTGTTCGTGTAGAGCTTACCTCGAATCAAAGCACCGTTGTGTAGATTATAGAGACATGGAAGAGAGGAGATTAGAGAGGAGCTTACGCGAGGTTGAAGAAGACACCATGTGACGCCCCCGATTCAATCGTACACTAATCATGCACGCAAATGTGTACGATCAAGATCAGGGACTCACGTGAAGATATCACAACACAACTCTACAAATAAAATAAGTCATACAAGCATCATAATACAAGCCAGGGGCCTCGAGGGCTCGAATATAAGTGCTCGATCATAGACGAGTCAGCGGAAGCAACAATATCTGAGTACAGACATAAGTTAAACAAGTTTGCCTTAAGAAGGTTAGCACAAACTGGGATACAGATCGAACGAGGCGCAGGCCTCCTGCCTGGGATCCTCCTAGCTACTCCTGGTCGTCGTCAGCGGGCTGCACGTAGTAGTAGGCACCTCCAGAGTAGTAGGAGTCGTCGTCGAAGGTGGCGTCTGGATCCTGGGCTCCAGCATCTGTTCAGTTATCGGTGTCTTTGAGTGATTAACAACTCAGAGCCCATGAAAAATTGTAATCAGTGAGAATGTAGTACTTGATGAAGAACTCATAGGTAGTTATGCAGTTCCAAGATAATCTCGAGATATCAGGGGGTAATACTCGACGACAGATCAAAGTAGAGGTTGGACTGGGGTATTGCTCTATAGAAGACAAGTGCTTAAACTTGCACAGGAAATGATATTTAAAGGAGAACATGGTCGGAACCATGATTGCAAAGGATCAATTCACCGATACCAAAGGGTATTATATCACGGAAATAGTTACAAGAAGCTTCCATGATAGGATCTACATTGTGTCCATGGGCATGATCACAAAGTTCAAGGTCGACTCCCACTTCTTTAATGCATAACCTTTCATTCACTTCTCACTTTCGAAGAAGTTGTAGTGTTGAAATTTTATCCGGCAAAATACCAGAAGAGTATGACTCGTGAAAACTTTCGGGTTCACACGGTTTAGAGAAGGCATATGTTCAACCCATAGGGGCTTCTTAGAAACATATACCACAAGTTTCGAGAGTAATTATCACTAGCTCGAAAGCAGAGCATGGTTGAGAAAGTAGAGGATACAATGTTGCAAAGGCATTATGTATCCTAGGAAAGGCTCACAACAATTTTGGTTGTGAAGGACATTGTCGGATAATAACCCGGCAATGGGTACGGCGGTCCACAACGGGGCTGATGTGAGTATCGGTACTCATTCTAAGGAAGAAGGAATGCCAAGGCATCGGATTATGGAAACAACCGACTAATTCAAAGCTTAATGCTAAGAAATTTTATGATTTCCAAATCAAGGGATCAGAAGCAATCGTGCTGATCGAAAATGAATAAGTTCAATAGACTTGGAAACACAAACGATCAAGGCATTGATTGGTCAAGATCCAGCTCGTATCCAAATGATGTCTGAGCCGGAAGGATGAATCCTAGGATTCGACTGAGGAATGCGAGCATCCTCAACATATAGAATCAACGGACTTAAAATGATAAAGGCAAGGGAGGCCAATAAGATTACGAAACTTATGGGATTATCCATAATGCAAGCAAGCGAGAATTTCAAGAGCAATAGGCTGCTCGGGATTTTCGGAAGATCGAATGATATTTTGAAGTCTTCGGCGTAACACATGATCAACAGGGAATGAGCGGATACTCGATAAGTGCGAGAATTATCCGTAGGGGTATTCAGGTGACAAAGTACAGCAAAGTAGTAAGCTCAAAGGATTCTCGAAACAACATAGAGTATTTCGGGACATCTTGTAATTGCAAGATCAACGGGAAATGATTGTATGAATGGCAAGTGTATGCAGTTTTCATAGGGGTTGACGGTGGAAGGAAATCGCAAGTGCAATGTCACAAAGACTCGAGAGAACATCGTAGAGTAACTTCGGAATCTTCTAGTGCATCAGGCGATCATCTGAAGTGAGGGGCTCTCCGGGAGAAAGTATTATCGAGAACCTAAAGTTAGTTTTGTTTTTAGCAAAATCATTTAACCCGAATAGAAGAGATGTCAGAGTCCCAGAGTATAGATCGAGGAATAAAAGATCCTACTACCACCCAATGGCGACGTGTGCCCGTAAGACACACAGCCATGTTAGTAAAAGTATTGCAATGTCTAGACTCGACTTCGGCCAAGGAGTGTGGAAGGGGGATTCCTACAGGCAGTCGGCTCTGATACCAACTTGTGACGCCCCCGATTCAATCGTACACTAATCATGCATGCAAATGTGTACGATCAAGATCAGGGACTCACGGGAAGATATCACAACACAACTCTACAAATAAAATAAGTCATACAAGCATCATAATACAAGCCAGGGGCCTCGAGGGCTCGAATATAAGTGCTCGATCATAGACGAGTCAGCGGAAGCAACAATATCTGAGTACAGACATAAGTTAAACAAGTTTGCCTTAAGAAGGCTAGCACAAACTGGGATACAGATCGAACGAGGCGCAGGCCTCCTGCCTGGGATCCTCCTAGCTACTCCTGGTCGTCGTCAGCGGGCTGCACGTAGTAGTAGGCACCTCCAGAGTAGTAGGAGTCATCGTCGAAGGTGGCGTCTGGATCCTGGGCTCCAGCATCTGGTTGCGTCAACCGGGTAGAAGGGAAAAGGGGAAAAGGGGGAGAAAAGCAACCGTGAGTACTCATCCAAAGTACTCGCAAGCAAGGAGCTACACTACATATGCATGGATATATGTGTAAAGGGCCATATCAGTGGACTGAACTGCAGAATGCCAGAATAAGAGGGGGATAGCTAGTCTTATCGAAGACTACGCTTCTGGTCGCCTCCGTCTTGCAGCATATAGAAGAGAGTAGACTGAAGTCCTCCAAGTACCATCGCATAGCATAATCCTACCCGACGATCCCCTCCTCGATGCCCTGTTAGAGAGCGATCACCGGGTTGTATCTGGCACTGGGAAGGGTGTGTTTTATTAAGTATCCGGTTCTAGTTGTCATAAGGTCAAGGTACAACTCCGGGTCGTCCTTTTACCGAGGGACACGGCTATTCGAATAGATAAACTTCCCTGCAGGGGTGCACCACATAGCCCAACACGCTTGATCCCATTTGGCCGGACACACTTTCCTGGGTCATGCCCGGCCTCGGAAGATCAACACGTCGCAGCCCCACCTAGGCACAACAGAGCGGTCAGCACGCCGGTCTAAACCTAAGCGCGCAGGGGCCTGGGCCCATCGCCCTGAGCACACCTGCACGTTGCGTACGCGGCCGGAGAGCAGACCTAGCAACCTCCATTTCAAAGGAAGTCACGTTACGCGGTCCAACCCGGCGCGCGCCGCTCAGTCGCTGACGTCACGAAGTGCTTCGGCTGATACCACGACGTCGGGATACCCATAACTACTCCCGCGTAGGTGGTTAGTGCGTATAGACCAAATGGCCAGACTCAGATCAAATACCCAGATCTCGTTAAGTGTGTTAAGTATCGCGAACGCCGACTAGGGCCAGGCCCACCTCTCTCCTAGGTGGTCTGAACCTGCCCTGTCGCTCCGCCACAAAGTAACAGTCGGGGGCCGTCGGGAACCCAGGCCCAGCTCTACCGGGATGGAACCACCTGCCCCTTCAGCCCCCATCTCCGAACAGTATCACATGTAATGTAACAGTGTAAAGTATATAGTATATGCCCGTGATCACCCCCGAGTGATCACGGCCCGATAGAATAGCATGGCAGACGGACAAGAGTGTAGGGCCACTGATGGAACACTAGCATCCTATACTAAGCAGTAGGATAGCAGGTAAAGGTAACAACAGTAGTAGCAAGGACAGGCTATGCAGCAGTATAGGATTAACGGAAAGCAGTAACATGCTACACTACTCTAATGCAAGCAGTATAGAGAAGAATAGGCGATATCTGGTGATCAAGGGGGGCTTGCCTGGTTGCTCTGGCAAGAGAGAGGGATCGTCAACTCCGTAGTCGAACGGGGCATCAGCAGCGTCGGTCTCGGTGTCTAACGAGAGAAGAGGGGGGAGAAACAATAAATATTTAAGCAAGCAGATGCATAGTGATGCATGACATGACAAGTAACGGCGTTAGAGATGCCCTAACGCGGTATGGGATGATACCGGTGAGGGGGGGGGGGAAACATCTGGGAAAATATCTCCGGTGTTTCGCGTTTTCGGGCAAAGGAGTCGGAGGGGGAAAGTTGCGAGTTGGATAGGTTAGGGATGCGTGGTGGACGAACGGGCTGCGTAGCCGGGTTCGTCTCGTCGTTCTGAGCAACTTTCATGTAGAAAGTATTTTCATCTGAGCTACGGTTTAAAAGATATGATTTTCTAAAGAATTTATTAATTTCTACAATTTAATTAATTAGTTAAATTAATTCGAAAATGGATTAATGACATCAGCATGATGTCCTGCTGACGTCAGCAGTCAACAGAGTTGACTGGTCAACCTGACCAGTGGGTCCCACTGGTCAGAGACACATGTTAATTAACCAAATTTAGTTAATCTAATCAGAATTAATTAGGGGGGGTGGGCCCCACTGCCATGCTAATTAATTAATCCAAATTAATTAAGTTAATTATTTCTTGAATTAATTATTTATTTATTTATTTTTGTTTTTTTGTTATATATATATATATATTTTTAATTTATTTTTTTTATAATCGTTCTAGGTGCTGGGGCCCGCGTGTAAGTGGCCCAGGGCCTTAACGGGCGCGGGGCGCGGTTGCGGGCGCCCGTGCCCGAGGCCATAGCATGCCCGGGCAACAGGGGAGCCGGGCGCGAGCTCCGGCGACCAGGGGCCGCGCCGGCGCTGGCCGGAACAGGGCAGCTGGGCGGAGGGGATGTGGCCGGCGGGGCGCGCGAGCGCATGGCGGCGCGGGCGCGCGGCCGCGGATGCAGGCGAGTGGCAGTGGGAAGCGGCGCGAGCAAGGCAGAGGTGAGGCTGCGCGCGAGCGCAAGCGTGCGCGGGCGAGGCGCTGTCGGGGCGTGGACTGGACGCACGAGGGACGGCAGGTGCGCGAGCCGGGTGCCCGCACGGGGCGCGGCGACGAGCGGTGGCTAGGGCCGGTGAGCGTGGACAGACGCGATGGCGGGCGCGAGCGATAGAAGGCGAGGCCACAGCGGGGCGCGGACGACGCGGTCGACAGGAGAGCGGGGACAGGGAGAGAGGAGAGGGCGTGGCCCTCACCGCGCGGATGTAGGGGCTATGGTAGCGGGCTCGACGGAGGTCGGGGAGGTCCGATGAGGGAGAGGACGAGGCGGCGGCAGTCCGGCGACGACGGGCGAAGGCGCAGGGGACGGGCGCCGGCGTCGAGGCGCGTTGGGGCGGCGCGGGATCTGGCCCCCACCGATCCAGTCGAGTGGGGGGGCCTGGGAGGAGGCAGGGGGCGGCGTTCAACGAGGTAGAAGGTCCGGCGGCGGCGGGCGTCGTCAGGGAGGCGGGGTGGTTCGATCCTGATCCAATCTGGATCGGGAGGGGGGGAGAGGTGGCGTCGTGGGAGGGGGGAAGTGGGGCGACGGGGTGGTTAGGGTTTGGGTCGCGGGGGGGAATAAGGGAGGCGGGGGTGGTGGCCGGTTGGGCCAGTGGGCTGGCTTGCTGGGCCGTTGGCCCAGTTGGCCGGGGGGTCTGTTGTTTCTTCTTTTTTTTTGGTTTTTTTATTCTTTTCTATTTTTATCTATAGCTTCTTTTATTTTAGTTTAGTTAATATACAAAAGTAGTTTATAAATTAGTGTTACTATTTATACCTCTGCCACAAAAAGTTTCACTCACAAATAAAATAGTTTAATTTTTTTATAAATTATAAGAGGCATTTCAATGGTTGTTTAAGCCACTGTTATATTCACAAAAGGGGATTTAAACATTTTACAAAAGTGCTGGGTCACCACCATAATTAGATATGGAATATATGCCACACTTTGAACATTTTATTTTGCAGGTTTGAGATATTTGAATTTTGGACTTTAATTTAAATTTGAATTTGAATCATGATTTGGATCAAGTGAGGATTAGCAACAGAAATGTGATGACATGGCACCATTAATGGGGATTAATGTAGCTTAATTATCCGGGTGTCACACACCACTTAAACACCTCTCATCCCTCCCATCTCCACTCGTGAAAGGGTCCGCTCGCTTGCGCTCGCCTCGGCCTGACTCGCAAGAAACTGCCGATCTGAGCGTCTCCAACGAGTCAGGCCCAGAGGTACTTTAAGAAGCGTGCGATGCAGGCCCAACATTGTATGTGGGCTACCAAACAGGTTGGATCCTTCCCGCGCGGGCCTGTTCGAGGTGTATGCATGCAACCAAACACGTCCTAGCAGCTAAACAGATGAACTTCACGGGAAGTATCAGGTCAGACCAACCCACAAATGCTCCCATGCTACCGATTAAATTTTTTCAAATTTAAACATTACGCAAAATCCTGAAAAGAATCAGGGATGTTCACAACACATGTTTAGATAACCCCCAAAAAAATTCAGATCAAAATTCGAAATATACATCGAGAAACAAGAAAGAGGAATCTGTCATGAATAGTGTCAAAAGAAGACAAAATGACACTATTCACATATAATTTTTTTTGGTTCTTCATGTGTATTTCTTGATCAGAAATATTTAGGGGTTGTCGGAATATGTGTTGTGAACATTCATGATTTGTTTTAGAATTTTTCGGAATGTTTAAATTTGATCTTTTTTCAACTTTGTATCATGGGAGCATGTGGGTGTTGGTATCACTCGATATTTTCCCATCAACTCCTAGCATATTCAGGCTTCACCAATTCTGACAACATTGATTTCATCGCTCCTATGCGGATTCCTCATCAGTTATTCCATGGAAACATAGCGAAATGAGGTATGTGAGAGCAACTCTAGAAGAATCTTTATATTGGCCCATCAATCGCCGTAATGACTGGCAATATGCCAATTCTTGTAAAAAAAGGCACTCTATCCATAATTTATGTATGGTCCTGCATATATGGCCTCTCAACCTCCATATTCGACATTTCAGAGTAAACTTTTAAAGTGCACTCTATCCAACCAAAACTGTTTAGTGCCAGGAAAACTTCACGTGGTCCCCTATTTCACATGAGGAGAAGATGATGTCTCATTTGATGAGTGGGTCCCTCAATATCGAGGCGGTCAATATGGAGACTCTGAGTTTGTGGATCACCTATCCAGCCTACACATGCACATGTACGCGCTCCATGCACGTCATGAAGGCAGCGAGTATGGCGACTCTATTAGAATTACTATAAGATGCCTGGAAACAGTGAATCCAAAGCCGGCAGTGAGATAATAAAATGATGCAAGAGCATTCTTACATCTAAGGAAGGAGAGTGCATAACATATATACTCATTTTGTCCCAAAATAAGTGTCTCAACTTTAGTAATAGGACGGAGGGAGTATGATTTATCAGGGAACACATATGTCGTATTCGTTCTAATTTTATGCATTATTCTCAAAGAAATACATGTGCATTTAATCTGGATGAAAAATATCTAAAAATACTTTCGGGTTTTCGTCCACCTAACCACGGGAAACCATTCGATCTTCATTTACACCGTTTCCATTTTGAAACATCCAACAATGAACAACAATCCAACATGCGACTACTACATTGGTATCCGATGATAAAAAGAGCATGATTCGGCTTGAAAGGCGAAAAGCATCAATTGGCATCAGCGATGACACATTAGCTCCCAGATTGATCACACACGACATCAATGATATGGTCTAGAGAGTAGTCGAGCATACTCGCATACCAAAATGTCTTCGGCAGTGGCGGAGCTTAGTGAGGGCCAACGGGGGCAATGGCCCCCCGTACCAAATTTATTTTTTTGTATAAACACATAGTAATATTTAATAATATTTGAATACACTAGATTAGGCCCGTTAACTCTATTTAAGACTCATTTAGCCCCCTCTCAAATCTCGTTGAAGCTCCGCCACTGGTCTTCGGAATTGTGATTGAATGCGAGATAGATAGGTTGAGGTTGTGTAATGATGGTGTCTATCTATGACCGACCGGCCCCATCTGTCATTTTGTACGTGTAAATCAAACCAAACAAGTTGGTAACGCTTAGGATTATTTTGAAAACGTTGGCAAGCAAAATATATAGATTCCCTAGAAAGTAAGCAGAGCATTTTGCAAGTTTCCTTCTTTCCAAGTTGATCGAGTTGCTTAATCTGTTTGGGCCAGCTTGAAACAAGAGATTAGTACTACTTGATTCAGTGCATTTGCTACCGAACTGCTCATAAGGCTGGTCACAATGGGGTGGAACTTAGGAGTAACATCACATATTTCAATACAACGTTGCTTATGTGGCACATATTTAATGAAGAGTGAAGTGCTTGTGGTAACTAGCTAAGTTACCGGAACATCACACACTTCAAGAAACAATGAGTCTATAAGCTAATAAATGCATCGTTGCATGACACTACCTATATGTTCCTACCCACTGTGGAGGTAGTAACATAGTCTAGATAAGTGTGTATGTTACTACCTTATGTTCCTACCCATTATGACCAGCCTAATAGAATCCTCCCACTTGCTATTTTCTAACCAAGGGAGCATTGTAGACCTGCCAGCTAGCGAGCCGACGGAATGACATGGAAAATACTACAAGGGCAAGTTCCAAGGGCTGTGATTGGCCCTGGACAAGCAGATGCGGTTAACCGTCTCGGGAATTGAACCCGCTGCTGCTATCAGGCAGGCAGATCAACACAAGTCGATGGGCAATGCTACACCTATGTAGGGAGATTTACGTATCCTACGTAATGGCTGAGTTGGCAGTTATTGATTGGGCGTTAGTTGGCGGCACGGGCCCATCCTGAAAATCAGGGGGGGAGTTTGATTAGCGCTTCAGCAAATTACGCAGGTTAAGTAAAAGCTGTTCGTAGGTCTAGCATTTTTGCAAGTCGATCGACCGGCGTAATCACAACACAGGCCGCTTCCTTACCGTTCCAGTGGGATAAAGTAATTAGACGAATTTTGTGCCGAAAAGAACAGATTAGACAAAGCTTAGTGTGAAAAAGATACTACTAGAATAAACTAGTTAGACAGAGCTTGAGACCAAGTGCGTGTAGTGGATTAGATTAGTGGCGCGCGAGGTGCTGTTGACACACGAACACGTCATCGTGTACCCTCGACGCCGAGGGTGATGCACCGCAGCTCACGTCGAAGGAGACCCGACCGACAGCGCGATACGCAAGACAGTCGGCGGGCACTTTTGTAGACCCGAAGCCCCGCTTGCCCGGGAGGGACCCCGTCAGGGCTTGCGGCGGCTATGGGCTGCTCCAGGTCGATTCGCTCGCCCCTAGAGCCTCGTGGATCCGCAGCTCTCCAGCATGAAGAACTAGCGAAGAACGAGAAGAAAGATACAAGGGAGAGATAAAAAGTAGATGAACACGAAAAAGTAGTAGATTGATTTGTTCGATTGGGTGTTGTTTCAATCGGCCGTCACCCCCAATATATATAAGAGGCGGCTGGACTTCCCGTACAAGCAAAG
Source organism: Aegilops umbellulata (assembly GCA_032464435.1). Classification (NCBI taxonomy): domain Eukaryota; kingdom Viridiplantae; phylum Streptophyta; class Magnoliopsida; order Poales; family Poaceae; genus Aegilops; species Aegilops umbellulata. Next base: position 639,162,330 of record CP136060.1, on the reverse strand, counting down.
GATTTATCTAGGCTTTCCTTACAAGAAAATTACATCAATTCACGTCCAAAACCCTAGTCAAATTCGGACTGGTTTTATTCGAACTTCCCAAAACTGTTCGGTTTAAACTGGCTGCACCTTGCGGGTCCTTTTTGCGGTGGTAAACGATCTCGGATGAAAACAAGCCCAAAAGCAATCTTGACTGTTTCGACGAGGCGAACAACTTTCATGTTGAAGGGTTTTCGATCAGAGATCATTTTGATGGTCAAATCGCACTCGCAACACAGGCTATCTCCTCGCGCTACCCGTCAGACATGTGTCTGGTGGGGCGCGCCACATCTCGCCTCGTGACAGGGCTGCACTCCGAATGCTCTAACTTTTGCATACGAACTCGGATTTGAACGATTTTTATATCAAAATCGATCGTTTCAACGAGACGAACAACTTTCATGTTGAACGTTGTTTGATTAGAGGCCATCTTGGGAGAGTTTTTGGCTGTTTCCCAAATCTGCAGCAGAAAGTGTCCGGTCATCTACTGTAGCAGCATCTTGTAGCGGCCATAACTTTTGCATATGAATTCGGATTGGGACGATCTTTATATCAGAATTGATCGTTTCGACGAGACGAACAACTTTCATGTTGGGCGTTTTTCCATACGAGGTCATCTGAATAACCTTTTGAGCCCATCTTCAACTTCTCGTCCGATTGACTATCACAGCCTCCAACCCGGTAAGTTTCCATCCGAGTAAGCTTTCCACACCAACAATGTTTCTACCCGGCAAGCTTTCACACCGGCAAGGTTTCACTCCGGCAAGGTTTGTACTCCGACAAGGGTTTCACTCCGGCAAGGTTTGTACTCCGGCAAGGGTTTCACTCCGGCAAGGTTTGTACTCCGGCAAGGGTTTCCATTCAGCCGGCAAAGGCCAAATACTTTCTCACTCAGGGCCGGCTCGTGAAGTGTTGCCTCTAACTTTTGCATACGAACCCGGATTCTTAACCATGCCAAAATCTGGTGTCAACACATGCCCCCCTGTTTTTCGGCAAAGCTTGTGTGCCGAAAAATAACTTGTACCAAGTTTGTTCTAAAGACGATGTCAACACTCCATCGGCCATTTATATGTTCTTAGGACGATAGGTATATATCGGCCATGTCTTGTGTGAACTTTCTGATGCAAACTTGGGTGAAACCTTCTCAGCTTTGTTAACAATCCGGTGATAAAGTTCCATAGATATGTATCTCAATGTCATCCTCTGAACCATATTGTTCACCCTTTTGCTAATATTTTGTAGATACTCAACAATAAACTTTCTCCAATCCTTACTTTCGCCTGTATAAATTTTTTTATTAGTGGCCGAAGCGGTGGGCTTCGGTTCGGCCTTACCTATGTTGACAAGACCTAGCATCGGCTATTGATAGAAATGCAATACACCATGGTTAACATAGTAGGCGAATGCTTGTTGTGCCAACTCTTTCGAATTGTCATATCTGGATATATGAACAATTTTAAAGCAACCCAATATAAACTATAAGTGATTTGTCAAAACATTGATAACTTTTCATTGTCGTACTACTAATAACAAATCACCGAAAGCCTCAATATGTATAGCACCTATAGCAAGGAAAAGCTCCAATCCGAATAACAATGCATATTCGGCTTTGATCATTTGTGCATAAATATTTTAAGCGGCATGAGGTTTCACAAAATAGCACCATAAGGAGATATATAAACAACACCAACACCTTGGCTATTGCTACAAATTTGACCATCAATATATAACCTCCATGGTACTAGAGAGATCAAGCTAAAACCAATATTATGCATCATGTCAATATGATGCTCAATAATAAAATCAACCATGATTTGGCCTTACATGAATTCTGAATACTAATAAGCCAAAGCACACCCAATCAAAACATAAGTTCACTTTGCAATCTTGGTGAATTGGTCTATGCATAATATCTTCAATGGCATCAATTTGACAAATTCCTTTGCAAGCACTTATATCAAACTAAGGACGATGTTAGAATACCACACCGGCCATTCTTAGATATATTCTTAGGGCGATAGATAAATATCGGCCATTACAATGAGGTCCATGTAGTATTCACCCACCAAAGTATGTATAGCCGAAATAAACAAAATGAAATAGCAATAAGATATTTCGCCCCCTTTGTATTAGCAACAAAAATGCAATTAACCAAATGTATAGTGATTTGGTAATACTCCGTCATAATATAGAAAATTATGTTGCACCCATGGATCAAAATAAGTCCATGGAGGGTAACTGATCATACCTGTGGATGAATTCCATGGCAAAGGCATCAATGGTATTGTTGAAGAAAATGGATGATGTGCTAACCGGAGATTTTGATGCTGTGATCCACACCTTCGGCTTAATTGTTTGTTGCTTCCATTCTTCTCTTTCTTCACTTTTATTGTACTTGTTGCAATAGAAGCATGCACATCATTTTTGTTATGAATAATCCCTTTGGGAACCCATGCCATGTTCTTCTGTCTCAGCTCTTGTGCACTAAGATTTTGTAATTCCTTCTTTTGCCAATACGTTAAGCCGAGTGGGCATCTCAGCTGTAATTCCCTTTTGACCAATGGCAGTTCCTTTTTGGCCTTATGCACTCTCAACTTCTTTTCTTCAGATTTGGCACTTTGACTCTCAATAATTGGTTGCTTTGTCTCATTGCCTTTAGTAGCCAATGTTAACACTTTAATTGGCTCTTTTTTATTTGAGATCAAATCTGAAGTTACACTCTTATGACCATCTCTTTTAACACGGTAAACTTGCTTGAACACCTCTTTCTTCATCCTTGAGCTCTGGACCGATTCCTTATGATTGAAACGGTCTTTAACATGTGATTGTTCAGATATTGATCTTCTCGGAGCTACATAATATTGGTGAGATGGTTTAAAATAAGATGGAGAATGTGCCCTTCTATCATACATGTCCCATGATGGATATGGATCTATATGACCATAGGGAGGCATCCACGGCATTGGCATTGGCGGCCCAAAATAAGGATATGAATATGTTGCATTAAAATTCTCACTTTGCCAATACCGATCCTCATATTTGCACCTTGGGGGTGATCTTGGTTTCTTTGCATGATTGGGTCGATAAGCATTCTTCTCTTCACTCTTCTTTTGATATTTATCCAATAGTTCAGCGAAGGTGATTTTTGATTTCTTACACTTGCGCTTATTTCGGCCTTTGTTTTCTTTCGGTTTGCTTTCATTGATCATTGGATTTGCTTGCTGCCCCCCAGTCCTTGGCGTCTCCATTGTAGCTTCGATGGAATTTTCGCCCTAAATATTATGTTCATTATGCTCTTCAACAACTTCTTTACTTGAAAGCTTGATCCCATCACCTGCAGTTTTTACCTTCTCTTTAAATGGATCGGCTTGAAGTAGCCGATGCAAAAACTTTCTGCCATCGGGACCAATCGGAATAGATTGGTCATCTCTTGGTGTCTCAACAAATTTCAATCGTCCTTTATCAATGGCTGATTGAACTATTTGATGAAACATGTGGCAGTCCTCAAAATTATGCTTGGATGAATCATGCAACTTACAATACATTCGTCCTTGGATAGATGGCTTGACATGGTGATCAAGAATTCTAATGTAATTATTTTTCAACAACAAATCAAAGATTTGATCACACATGTTTGAATCGAAGGTATACCTTTTGTTTTCTAGCCGATCTTGTTGTAAGGACGGCTTTGGAGTTAAGCAAACGAATGGTTTAGATTTGGCATCTTCCCATTCGGCTATGAATTCTCTTTCGCATACTTTTTCCGATGTCCCTAAATAAGAAACTATACTGGCATCGGTTTTCCCAAAAGATTTTAACCTTGGCTTTAAATTTCTGAAATCAAAGTAGTTAGAACATACACGTCTCAATTGAGACCATGCGTAAGCCAAGCATGAAGCAAGCAAAGCTACCCAATTAGATATGAACTTTAAATAAAGCAATGGGAAAAGCTTTGGCTGCAGTAACAAGTCACTATCGGTCTCTTTGAATGGTACAATATATTGGCCGATATGCTTAGTAACAATTTTATTGCTAGCAAGTAAATTACCCTTCTTCATTGGTCTTTCAAAATTACTTATGAGGATTTTTCTAATAGATGCATCAACAATAAAGTCCTGACCAAATCTAAAAATAGGTAAATTACTTGCTAAACATACCTCTCAAACATGTTGGGAGAGCACGATGGTGGTGTGACTTGAACAATATCTTGCTCCGCCTTTGGATGGCTCCCCAATGCCTCTTCATCATCTTTTTCTTGATTCCGTGCATCATTACATTGAAGATTTTTGTCGGCCGAACTTTGTTCGGCTACTTGTTCTTGTCCTTGAAGTTCATCAATTTCTCTGGCACGAAACTCATAGGGCAGGAAATAGGTTCCATTAACTTTAGAAAAATCAAGTATGGTCGCTTTGCTATGCTTTCCATGCCCTTTCTCAATAATGCTTGCCTCTTTGCATTTGATGGATTCAGAATATATACTTCTTGATTCGGCTCTTTTAACCGGAGCACTTTCATGTTCTGAATCATCTTTCATTACATTGCTTCTACCAATTGGCAATGCTTCTTTCACTTGAGCCAATTCTGTTTCTTTTTGTTTCTGGCGGCGAGCGGCGGAATTGGCTTTAATCTTTTTCTCAATTTCAGCCCACTTCGGATACGATTGCCCCCCAATGCTTTTAGATTCTTTCGGCAATGACACATGGGTGTTGCCGAAACTTTGCAATTGTGTAGGGGCTGTATAATATGATGTAGTATTAGGTGAAGGCATATGCATTATTGTAAAACCATATTTTTGCTCGCCAATTTTATCAATTGGCAAAGATTCATCTTCTTGCAAAATTCTAGCTTTTATTGCAGCATAATCAGGAAACAACCCCTTTTCATATTGTTCAAGGCAAAGGGCACTAATCCTCTTGTTTTGTGCCAAGCTCTTTTTTAATGCAGCTACAACCGCTTCTGGAAGGGATTGCTCCGCAACGCTTTCAGATTCTTTCGGCAATGATTCGTGAGTGTTGCCGAAATTCTTGAATTGCGTAGAGTATGCATTATATGCTACAGTATTTGATGACGGCACATGTGTTCCTATAAAATTTTCACTTATTCGGCTATGACCATGAAGATGCGGGACCGAATTATGAACATCTATAGTTGCATACGGTGCTGAAAAATTACTAACATGAGGTGTAGCATATGATGGTTGAGAGTAACTGGCCGAATAACTAGTAGTAGAATTTCCAATTTTCCCATCCATTGGCAAAGTTGGATTTACATATTGCAAATCAGTTGCCGATGAATAAAAAGGTGAAACACTTTCTTGTATGCTATTGGAAATTTTAACATGAGGTGTTTCAAATTGATTAACCAAACCCATCATGTTGTTCATCGGCATATGGATTTGTGGGGTTGCCGATGCATGAGAGTTTGGATACATATGTTGTACGTCGCTAAAATCATAAGAATTTGAAGCATGAAAATTGTTTTGCACCGGCCCTTGCGCATAATTAGATGCATGATTGATAAAACTAGGGCTAGCCGATACATTATGCTCATTAGGTGATCCAGCAACAACATATGAATTATTTGCATCTACAAAGGGGAATTCGGTATTCATATTACCTTTGTAGATTTCAACAACTTGATGACGATCTCTTCGTAGCAAGAACGGGCCAGAGACAGTTTGAAACTTCGTCCCCAGCGGAGTCGCCAAAACGTGTGTTGACACACGAACACGTCACCGTGTACCCTCGACGCCGAGGGTGATGCACCGCAGCTCACGTCGAAGGAGACCCGACCGACAGCGCGATACGCAAGACAGTCGGCGGACACTTTTGTAGACCCGAAGCCCCGCTTGCCCGGGAGGGACCCCGTCAGGGCTTGCGGCGGCTATGGGCTGCTCCAGGTCGATTCGCTCGCCCCTAGAGCCTCGTGGATCCGCAGCTCTCCAGCATGAAGAACTAGCGAAGAACGAGAAGAAAGATACAAGGGAGAGATAAAAAGTAGATGAACACAAAAAAGTAGTAGATTGATTTGTTCGATTGGGTGTTGTTTCAATCGGCCGTCACCCCCAATATATATAAGAGGCGGCTGGACTTCCCGTACAAGCAAAGGATTTATCTAGGCTTTCCTTACAAGAAAATTACATCAATTCACGTCCAAAACCCTAGTCAAATTCGGACTGGTTTTATTCGAACTTCCCAAAACTGTTCGGTTTAAACTGGCTGCACCTTGCGGGTCCTTTTTGCGGTGGTAAACGATCTCGGATGAAAACAAGCCCAAAAGCAATCTTGACTGTTTCGACGAGGCGAACAACTTTCATGTTGAAGGGTTTTCGATCAGAGATCATTTTGATGGTCAAATCGCACTCGCAACACAGGCTATCTCCTCGCGCTACCCGTCAGACATGTGTCTGGTGGGGCGCGCCACATCTCGCCTCGTGACAGGGCTGCACTCCGAATGCTCTAACTTTTGCATACGAACTCGGATTTGAACGATTTTTATATCAAAATCGATCGTTTCAACGAGACGAACAACTTTCATGTTGAACGTTGTTTGATTAGAGGCCATCTTGGGAGAGTTTTTGGCTGTTTCCCAAATCTGCAGCAGAAAGTGTCCGGTCATCTACTGTAGCAGCATCTTGTAGCGGCCATAACTTTTGCATATGAATTCGGATTGGGACGATCTTTATATCAGAATTGATCGTTTCGACGAGACGAACAACTTTCATGTTGGGCGTTTTTCCATACGAGGTCATCTGAATAATCTTTTGAGCCCATCTTCAACTTCTCGTCCGATTGACTATCACAGCCTCCAACCCGGCAAGTTTCCATCCGAGTAAGCTTTCCACACCAACAATGTTTCTACCCGGCAAGCTTTCACACCGGCAAGGTTTCACTCCGGCAAGCTTTCACACCGGCAAGGTTTCACTCCGGCAAGGGTTTCACTCCGGCAAGGGTTTCACTCCGGCAAGGTTTGTACTCCGGCAAGGGTTTCACTCCGGCAAGGTTTGTACTCCGGCAAGGATTTCACTCCGGCAAGGTTTGTACTCCGGCAAGGGTTTCCATTCAGCCGGCAAAGGCCAAATACTTTCTCACTCAGGGCCGGCTCGTGAAGTGTTGCCTCTAACTTTTGCATACGAACCCGGATTCTTAACCATGCCAAAATCTGGTGTCAACAGGTGCCACTCGAGAATGGCGTATGGTGCAGGACAGCTGAAATGCTTGGTTTCCAAGTAGCAGAAACCCAACGATAATACATTCGTATACTAATACGATGCAGGAAGTACACATCTCTTTTTTTAGTGATGTGATGTGGAAGTTAGGAATCGCTTAGCCGTAGAGGGAGAGAATGATAACAACCCAGCCAGCTAGCCAGACGTCCAAACGCGAGCTTCATCTTCGCAGCAACAGCGTAGGAGGAAATGAAGTGTTTCTTGAACGTTTTGCGCTCCTTTTTGATTCAGAAAGACACGCGCGCTTAGGTTAGGAACAGTCATCATCGTCGCCATCGATGGTTTGCGAAGCGTGGACGCTATTGATAGGTCAACTGGACCTGGACGTGCCCAGACCATGAAAAGAGCGAGTGATTGGGTGTTGGTTGGCTCAAGATGATGGAGCGGGTATACGCGCGCATGGAGTCGAGCTAACGAGTGGTCGCGATTTTGGCACAGCAAGTTGAACGGAGTGTTTCTTTGGCGTTACTGATGGGTCGATCGACCGTGCCCGCCGCATGCGTGTACGTACAGATAGGCTCCGTGAGCCCACTGGTGGCTCCTACACGTGAGACGTGCGAGTCGGTCGGTGGTCGCTCTCTACGTACCTCGGGCGCATGCACATCGTTTACCCGCCCGCCCGGGTGGATCGGGAGTGCGGGTCGCGGGAGTCGCGGAGTGGCCAACAACCAACGTTGGTGCGCGCAGGCGCAGTGGAAGGGAAAGAGCAACGTCGCATCGGACGCCCGAGCACGACCGCTTCTCCGTTTGATCCGCGCGCACCGTGGTGGCGTAATCATATGCAGTGAAATCTAGTTAATCAGATTGTCCCGACGGGTTCGGAATCATAATTCCACTGAAGAAGCAACAGGGAGACCGACCGCGGTGCACTGAGAGCTCTACTGCAGCGGCGTGTGCTTTTCTCGGCCTGGGCCTGCTGACGGCCGAGCCGTGTTCCATGGCCGCGTCACGCCCTACCTGCGTACGATGCCTGCAGAGAGTGGACGACGACCGGTGGTGCGTTTGATGCCTATCTGATCTCGTTTTCTCTCGGCCGTGACCATTGGGAGCACGCAACGCAATGACGCAACCGACAAACGCTGATGCATGCACGCATGCAACGACGACAGACTGACTCACCTCCGTCCCGTTGCCGCGTCAATGGTTAATACACAACTCGCACGTACGTACATGAACAAGTTGCCGTCTACGGGGCGCATTGAAGGCGAAAACACACACGGTTGCCCATAACTAATGTATAACAAGCGTGTATACGTACGCATGGAAATACGCGCGGAGGTCGGAGGCCAATGCAAGTATGAAACCCATCCCCATCCACGTACCTAATCATAAAAGTATATCTTATATAAAAGAGAATAAAACGAGAAAAGGAACACATAGCACACAAATATCGATCGGTCCACTGTACTCGCCTTCATAAAACAAAACTATACTCGCCATTTCTTCTACACCCATTATTTTGCCATGTACAGCGACAAAAAAGATAAGCACCAAATCAGTATGGAGTGGTGGCCACTGTTCAGCAGAAGCATCACGCTCAGGGTGCGGTTCAGCTCGTCACCTTTTTGTTTTCCGTCACGTCGCCGGAGTGCTACAGTGCACTTTTTATACTGTAAAAACTGCCCGATTGACCCAATTATTTGGCGCTCCAACAAATATCCAACACAAAAGCGACAAGTACTACGACCACCAGCACAATCCAGGCCCGTTCCCATCGGTAGCAACCACAACGTGGTGCGGTACGTGCCTCAAGTTTCAACAATGGCGACCGGGCAATAGGCCAAGTTCAAGACCAGATGCATGCACCGACCGATCGTAGTAGGGGGCAGTTTCGGAGCAATCCACGGGGATTCGACCGATGATTGCCAGAAAGAAGACGACGAGACCAGCGAAAGGGGTTTGGCCTCAAGTCAAGCGTGCATGCACGGCCGTTGGATCGCTATCGCTGTCGATCGAATGGTCCCGACAAACCGCGGGTACGTATGTTCGTCTATAGGTGCCAGCCTTGGTCAAAAGTCCCTGCTCGCCAAACAGGAGAGTTCGTTCGTTCGTTCGTGTACGTGTATGGATCGGTGGCTAGAGCTAGCGAGCTGGTCCTCATCCTACGGCGGAGAAAGAAGGAGAGACCCGGCAAGCGGATATCGATGGCGTGGCGACAAGGACGTGCCACCCGCTTCCTAATTCCACGTAAGCTAGCTCCGGCCTCGTCTCTCTCCGTCGAGCCGGGAATCACTGGCTGGTTGATTGATTCGATGGTGAGAGTTACTAGTACTACTATCGGGACCAAAATGTACGATGAGATATTTAGGCCTCCTTTGGTTTGGTTTGGAGGAATCTCATAGGAATTCTAGAGGATAGGATTCTTATAGGATTTTTTCCTTTAGAGCCCTTTGGTTCATAGGAATGGATTCCTATTCTTACATAAGATTGGTTCCTATCCTCCACATTTCATAGGAAAATAAAAATGAGCCTAGACTCAATGAAAAAATTCCTTTGGTGTCAACCAAATGACATCTCATTTTCTATTCCTACTCATAGGATTTGAGATACATGTCATCTCATTTCCTACAAAATTCCTATTCCTACGATAATCCTATCCTATGAACCAAAAGGGGCCTTAGAGTTTTGTGAGAGTATTGGTCGCGTATAGTGTTTGCTTGATGGGACGGAAGAGATGAGTGTGTGTCGACATGCATGCATGGTCCAATTGGATCGCGGGTAGCTATAGGGGATGGAGCCGGAGCAACGGATGGAGTAGTCACGACGGAGCACCCGAAAAAATGTTGGGTACCACCGCTCTCCTGGTCTAGTCTCCGCCTACTAGCTGCAGCTGTTAGGCCGATCATAGTGAGGAGTAACTTAGACTAGTGTCATGTCATGCATATGACACTAGTCTAAGTTACTACCTTCATAATACAAAATAATATAATAGTAGTATCATAGGTGGCTTCATTTATTAGCTTATAGACTCATCTTATTTTGGAAAGCGCTATGTTACAATAACATGATATGTTATCATCTTTTATTAACTATTTGCCATATAAGCAAAATGTTTTGAGAGTGCGCTATGTTACTAGCTAAATCACTCCCACTATGACTAGCCTTATAGCTACTACTCGTCGGCCATGAGCGAGCCAATCTAACAGGAATCCTTGACCAGTATTACGTGACTTATCACAATAGATATAATATGCCCATGCATGCATTTTTAGCCAAGTATGCATGCCGCTCTTTTACTCCCTTTGAGGAAAACAAAAGGGTCCTGGTTTTGCTAATGCTAGGTCCACAAGTTTATATACATATATATACCAAGTCTAACTTCCAAAATGGTGCAATTTCATTTTAGTGGAAAGGAAGACTGAAATCGTAATTTCTACAATTGATTTATTAGATAATAGAAAAAAAATCTCAACTATCATAGATATAAATTGACACTTTTTTCCCATTAAGACGTGTATTTTATTGACTCATAATGCTGCATCAAGAAAATACAAACACCATGAGTATACAACATCTAGCCATTGCATTACCAGAATGCACACAACAAACAACAACACACACAAAGAAAATGAAAAAAAAGAGAGGGAAAATGCAACCTCTCGACGTCTCGTTGAAGCAAACTCACGCATGTAGTAGCAATCATCAACATTACCCATTGCTGATGACAGTATCCAGACTACGTAAAAAGTGCTTCAACTACACCGTCAAGAAGGGAACACCACGCAAGCGTCGTCGTCGCCAGATCCATCCACAAAGGCTAGATCTCTTGTGTTTTCACCCAAAGAAGAAGATTTAGCAAACTCTGGACAATACTTCCAAAAGATATGACGTGGAACACCACCATTGACCATACAACCAGTGCAAATTAGACCTAGAATTTTCACACTGAAGCTCGAGAACACCATTAGACTTCAACCGCCATGTATTGTTGCCCCCACTTCTGATGAAATGAAGAAGTCACTACTAGAAAGCTTTGCCTGTGACCAAAAAAACACTCTTAACTACATCTACATGAGAGGCGCACATCATCGATCGATTGCCACCATGCATGCATGATAGGCGCACTTCCTTGTGTTCGATGAAAACATTTTGTACTCTTGTGTTCGACGAAAACTTCCTGTAGGAGTACAACAAGGACTATTCCCCTGCGATCATCCATTCTTCTACTCCCTCCGTTCCTAAATACTTGTCTTTCTAGAGATTTCAACAAGTGACCACATATGAAGCAAAATGAATGAACCTACACTCTAAAATATGTTTACATACATCTGTATGTTGTAACCATTTGAGATGGCTAGAAAGACAAGTATTTGGGAACGGAGTGAGTATGAGATAATAATACACGGTGCTCACCTCAATACCATGCATTATAGGTTTGGCCGCACGACGCCACAGTGGTTGACCTGCGATCAATTAGCAGTTAATCATTAGTCGATACGACGTTGACATGGACTGGATTAGCTTGTTAAACAAGTTATCATATAAGAGCTCATACGAGAGCCAGATGTACACGCATACCTTCTCGTCTCCCCCACCGGCCGCGCAAGCTTATATAAATTTTGCGAATCAACCTGTGGTTGAGTTGGTTAGGTGGACAGTGGTATCCCCAACCCATCAGGGTTCAAACGTGCTCGCATTATTCCTGGATTTATTTCAGGATTTCCGGCGATGCGCTTTCAGTGGGAGGAGACGTTCGCGTCGACGACGAGGCGCCTACGATGACTTCGTAAATCTCTACATGATATGCCGGCTCAGTCTTTCGGAGGTGCTCATAGGGGTAGGGTGTGCGTGTGTGCGTTCATAGGGGTGAGTGTATGCGCGTGTATATGAGCGCTTGTGTCTGTACTGATGATAAAAAAAAGCTTATATAAATTTCGTCTGTAGTGCACTGAATATATAGTATATGAACTGTTGCAAGCTTTGGAGCATTGATCTTCCATGATTGAACCTTGTAGATCACTTAATCTAGCGGCGTCTGTATGTCGACGAAAGAGACCGCTGTTTTGGACGCTCGATCAGGACGATGACAATGATAACCTAACCGTGACATGAAGCTTTAATTAATTAGCTATCCTGCGAACTCCATAAATCACGCTCGACTTATCTGCCCTGGATGAGGTACGTATAGAAGAACAAGTTGTGAATTGGTTATGAAGAAATTGAAGAGCAATCGAACTGCTTGGAGGGTGGCAAGCAATCATGCATGCGGTGGGCGGTGAGGTGAGGTACGTGGACCCTACAGGGAAAGCGGCCAGGCCAGGCAACTGGAATATTCTCGCTCGTCCTTGCGGTGACTCATCCTCGCTACTATTCTATGATGATCGGTCGAGAGATGGTGGTTCGTCCAGCTAGATCGCCGTATCGTCTAGTGGTGTGGACACTGGGCGCCACGTCGGAGAGGTATGTTCCGCCGAGGTCGGCACGCGACGGCAGGACCGTTTCGTACGGCTGCGTACGTGCATGCGTGGGCGCGGGACGTGGCAACTCGTAGGAGTAGGATCGTATCTGACTTCATTTTTTTTGGACGTACCAATATGTGAATCCATTGTGTAGTAGCAGGAGTGGCTTTTGTCCGATCAGCCTCTACGCTGATTCCATTTTTTGTAGAAAACGAAACTAAACACACGGTGTTGTGCAAGTTTACCCCTATGGTCCATTGGCGAAGTTATGGGAAAGTACAGCACCTCTTGTCCCAAATGAGCAAGGAACGCAACACGAGAAGGTTAATCGACATCTAAGTAAACATCAGAGCAAGTACAATAAGATGACATAAACAAGCTATAAGTACTAGAATATTATTATTTTTAATTAGTTGAAGGAGAGAGAAGAGGAGAGAGAAGAGAAGCGGACTCTTGGTTAGTAGCCGGCTCTAGCACGAGATCCAAGACGTTTTGAGAGGTTGTAAGGTGGATCAGCTACTAATAAAGTAGTACACATATATAACATGGCAAGTCCTTATAGCCGATTGTTGGCTCTATTATTAACCATGCTCTCAGCAGCTTCAGGCTTCACCCGACGACATTGATTTCTTCGCTTTTGTGAGGATTTTTTGTCAGGTATTCCATGGTAGCATCACCACCAGCCTGGCTTAGTAGGAGTTCTTTTCCAGAAAAATACATGATTGCACCTAGGTATATATGGACCCTCTTCGAAAAATACATGCCTAAAGGCAAAAGGAAAAAATGACAAAAAGTTAAACATGTAAATCGCCATTTCTATGTGCGCTAGACCTGGCCATGGGCAGCCCGGCCCGGACCGACCTTGTCCATGGGCCGGGATCGAGCGTAGATTTCAAGCCCGAATGCTGGGCCGGGCCCAGGCCCGCCCTATTAGCATGTTAACGAAGAGGCCCCACTCGAGGCCCGAGGCCCGATGGGCTTCTACACTGATGGGCCGGGCTTGGGCCTAATTTCTAGGCCCGACGCCCGGGCCAGGCCTGGCCCGGTCCTAGGTTTTTCGCATCGGGCTTGGTTAGGCCCGGCCCGACCCGAGGGATGGCCAGGTATAATGTGCGCACAGAAAGTTATATGGAATTGTTTTTTTGGCCTATGCAAAGAAAGACAAACAAATATGTCATAAAACACTATTTAAAAGCACTGAATTTTTTTATGGAGGCAAAATAAAAAGATATTTTCTCGCAAAACCTTGTGCCGCTCACATATTTTGTGGACATGTACGCACGAAATTATGTTTCAGAATTTTAAAAAACGCGTTTAAAAGAAATTTTTAAAAAATGGGTTCATATGTACTGGGGTTGAGAACGTGCCTTTCTCTTTTCCTACAGAAGACTTGGGTTTTTTTCTTTCTCGCTTGGTTCTTTTTTTAGGCAAATCTTTCTCGCTTGACGAACACTAGCACAGGGTCAAGTGGGGAGCAACTAGTTAACGAGCGCTTCTTCGGGAGTCTCGCAACGATCAGCGTCACTTGGCGCGCTCTCAGCCATTCGTCACGTGTCGCGCTCTGGAAGCTTCTTTCGGATTTTGTTTTTTTTATTTTTCCGCACGCGTTTTCGGCTTTTTAAACGGTTTTTTTTAACGTTTTGGTTTTTCCCCGGTCTTTCTTAGCTTCAAATTTTTTTTTGCGAAAAAACGCGTTTTCTTTTTTTCCTTTAACGAAAGTCACGGTTTTTCTTCCGCGAGAGGCACGGTTGTGCTTTATCGAGAGTCATGGCCGTGCCTTTCGAAAACAAAAAACGCGTTTTTTATTTTTTTTATTTCGCGAGAGTCACGGTTTTGCTTCCGCGAGAGGCACGGTTGTGCTTTCACGAGAGTCACGGCCGTGCCTCTCGGAAAGGAAAAAACAAAATACGCTTTCTGTTTTTTTCTTTCATGATAGTCACGGTTTTGCTTCCACGAGAGGCACGGTTGTGCTTACGCGAAAGTCACGGCCGTGCCTCTCGGAAAGGAAAAAAAGTACACGTTTTCTGTTTTTTTTCTTTCGCGAGAGTCACGGTTTTGCTTTTGTGAGAGGCACGATTGTGTTTTCGCGAGAGTCACGACCGTGCCTCTTGGAAACGAAAAAAACGTGTTTTTTGTTTTTTTCCTTCCACAAGAGTTATGGTTTTGCTTCCACGAGAGACACGGTTGTGATTTCGCGAGAGGCACGGGCGTGCCTCTTTCGGAAAGGAAAAAAAAACCGTGCTCCTGGTTCGGTTTTTTCCCTCGGTTTTTTTCATCCAGTTTTTTTCGTGAAAAAAGAAGTTCGTCAAAACCTATCAACATGGGATCTAGTTTTGAAGATCTCGACGCGATGAATCCAATGGTGAAAACGGTTCGAGATTTGGACGCACGGTTTAAGAGATAAAACGTTTGAATAAACGGATATACGAAAAAAGGGAAAACTCCCAAGTTGCGATAAGTGGCGCGCTGACCTGAGAAAGTGGAGTGTTCCTTGCAACGAGTACTCCTTAATTAGTTTTTTTTTGAGAAATCTCGCTCACTTTATTGATTCAAAACAATGTTCATAGGTACACGGTTTGGGTCATGAGGAGTGCCCAACCAAATATGCCTACCTATATCTAAATTACAAGCGAATTTAGCGAGATTATGAGCCTCGAAATTAAAATTCCTTCATTAAAAAACAAACGAACAAGAAGAGAAACCAGCTTTGCGGTCTATTATTTCATGTATGACAGCCGCATTGGGCCCTCCTGTCCCTTCGCTGATATCTTGCACCACACCTTGACAATCTGAGGCTACCATGATATTCTGCTCGTACAGATCCTCCGCCAAGGATATAGCCTCCCGGCAAGCGTATGTCTCGAGTATCATAGGGTCTCTGACTCCTCGAAAGACAACTGCTGATGAGCCAAGAAAATTGCCGTTCGCATCTCGACAGACTGCAGCCGCTACTCCCACTCTTCTGTTCCTTGCTAAAGCACCATCCGCATTGATCTCGATGAAACCATCTGGAGGTGGGATCCATCGGCGTTGCTGCCCTAGTACATCAGTTACCTGAACTCTTGGTTTACAAGTGGGAATTTGTTGTAGCTCCTGAAGATAAGAGTCTACAAAGGATATTGTTTGGTGTGGATTTTGGAGTACGGATTCATAAATTGCCTTGCGTCTTGCATACCACACAGCCCATAGAGTGACGACCAATCTCGTGAAGCTCTCATGGTCTAGTGCCTCATGAAGTTCAAACAGCCAATTTTTCGCACTTGGCTCCACGTTTTCAGTCATCTTAGTGACAAGAGTTTCATCCGTCAAAGCCCATATACATCTCGACATAGTGCATGACAAGAGAGCATGTCTCCATGAATCTTGGCATCCACACAGCGGACAGACACTCTGGGTTGCCATATTCCGTCTATGTAACACGTCCGTAGTTGGTATGGAGTGCCGTGCGAGACGCCACAAGAATACTCTGACCTTTGATGGGACTTTCAGCTGCCACAAACGGGTCCAAGCTTCCTCTTCTCTAGAGTTGGATGACGAGCCACCCCTTCCTTCTAGCCACGCCTCCCTCTGCACTTTTGTTGTGACTAGAAGCCTGTAAGCTGAGCTAACTGAAAACTTGCCCTTCCTGTCCGGGTTCCAAGCCCAGAAGTCCTCCATGTTTCGAGTGCAAACTGGTATCTTCAGAATTGCTTCAGCATCAAAAGGTAAGAAAACTGAACGCACCAAAGGTTCATTCCATGAAGCAGTGGCTGGAGACAGAAGATCGGACACCCTCCTGGGAGGTGCCGCGACGAGAGATACAATCGGTTTTGGGGCTGTTTCTTTGGGAATCCAGTTGTCCTCCCAAATACGTGTAGTTATGCCATTCCCAATCCTTCGAATAATTCCCTGTTGCAGCACATCTCGTCCCTCTAGGATAGCACGCCATATTTGAGATGGGCGAGACCCAAGCTCCGCCTCGAGGATAGTTGAGTCTGGGAAATAAGACGCCTTCAAAATTCTTGCACTTAAACTTGGCGGTTCTTGCAGGACCCTCCATGCTTGCCTGGCTAGCAGCGCGAGGTTGAACAATTCCATATCTCTGAAACCTAGGCCCCCCAAGTATTTGGGCCTTGTCATGACATCCCACGACACCCACGCTGGTTTACGCTCCCCTTGTTTACATCCCCACCAAAACTTCCTGATGATAGTTTGTATATGATCACAGAGACCTCTTGGCAACTTGAAACAAGACATCGAAAATACCGGGATTGCTTGAGCTGCAGATTTTATAAGAACCTCCTTACCTCCTGCCGACAAGCACTTGCTCATCCACCCCTTCACCTTATTCCAAACTCGATCACTTAGATATTTGAAAGTACCTTTCTTGGAGTGCCCCACATCAGATGGCATTCCTAGATATTTGTCATTGAGTGATTCATTTGGAACTTGCAGAAAACCCTTCACAGCATTACGCACTATCTCTGGGCATCCCCGACTGAAAAAGATGGATGACTTATCCTTGTTAATCCTCTGCCCCGATGGCTTGCAATATGTATCCAATAGGTTGGAAACCGATTCCGCTCCGTCAACACTTGCCCTGAAAAACAGCAGGCTATCATCCGCGAATAAAAGGTGGTTCACCGGCGGAGCCGATGGTGCCACCTTAATGCCGCTGAGCTGGGATGACTGGTTCTGAGACTTTAAGAGGCACGAAAGGCCCTCTGCTGCCAACAAGAAAAGATACGGTGAGATCGGATCTCCCTATCGAATACCACGTGTAGGTCTAAACACCTCTGATTTAACACCATTGAACATTATTGAGAATGATACTGAGCTAATCATACTCATGATAACTTTGACCCATTGTGGTGCAAAACCAAGTTTCTCCATGATAGCACGAAGGTAGTGTTGGGGAACGTAGTAATTTCAAAAAATTTCCTACGCACACGCAAGATCATGGTGATGCATAGCAACGAGAGGGGAGAGTGTTGTCTACGTACCCTCGTAGACCGAAAGCGGAAGCGTTATATCAACGCGGTTGATGTAGTCGTACGTCTTCACGATCCGACCGATCCAAGCACCGTTACTCCGGCACCTCCGAGTTCTTGGCACACGTTCAGCTCGATGACGATCCCCGGGCTCCGATCCAGCAAAGCGTCGGGAAAGAGTTCCGTCAGCACGACGGCGTGGTGACGATCTTGATGTACTACCGGCGCAGGGCTTCGCCTAAGCACTGCAACGATATGACCGAGGTGGAATATGGTGGAGGGGGGCACCGCACACGGCTAAGGAACGACCACGAAGATCAACTTGTGTGTCCATGGGGTGCCTCCTGCCCCCGTATATAAAGGAGCCAAGGGGGAGGGGCGGCCGGCCTGGTTTGGGCGCGCCAAGGGGAGTCCTACTCCCACCGGGAGTAGGATTCCACCTTTCCTAGTCCAACTAGGAGAAGGGGGGAAAGGAGGGGAGAGGAGAAGGAAGGGAGAGGGGGCCGCGCCCCCAAACCCCTTGTCCAATTCGGACTGGGCTTGGGAGGGGCGCGCGCCACCTCCTGGCTCCTTCCCACTAAGGCCCAGTAAGGCCCAATACTCTTCCCCGTATTCCCGTAACTCCCCGGTACCTCCGAAAATACCCGAACCACTCAGAACCCTTCCGATGTCCGAATATAGTCGTCCAATATATCGATCTTTACGTCTCGACCATTTCGAGACTCCTCGTCATGTCCCCGATCCCATCCGGGACTCCGAACTCCTTCGGTACATCAAAACTCATAAACTCATTATATAACTGTCATCGAAACCTTAAGCGTGCGGACCCTACGGTTCGAGAACAATGTAGACATGACCGAGACACGTCTCCGGTCAATAACCAATAGCGGCACCTGGATGCCCATATTGGCTCCTACATATTCTACGAAGATCTTTATCGGTCAGACCGCATAACAACATACGTTGTTCCCTTTGTCATCGGTATGTTACTTGCCCGAGATTCGATCGTCGGTATCCAATACCTAGTTCAATCTCGTTACCGGCAAGTCTCTTTACTCGTTCCATAATACATCATCTCGCAACTAACTCATTAGTTGCAATGCTTGCAAGGCTTAAGTGATGTGCATTACCGAGAGGGCCCAGAGATACCTCTCCGACAATCGGAGTGACAAATCCTAATCTCGAAATACGCCAACCCAACATCTACCTTTGGTGACACCTGTAGTACTCCTTTATAATCACCCAGTTACGTTGTGACGTTTGGTAGCACCCAAAGTGTTCCTCCGGCAAACGGGAGTTGCATAATCTCATAGTCAAAGGAACATGTATAAGTCATGAAGAAAGCAATAGCAACATACTAAACGATCGGGTGCTAAGCTAATGGAATGGGTCATGTCAATCAGATCATTCAACTAATGATGTGACCCCGTTAATCAAATAACAACTCTTTGTTCATGGTTAGGAAACATAACCATCTTTGGTTAACGAGCTAGTCAAGTAGATGCATACTAGTGACACTCTGTTTGTCTATGTATTCACACATGTATTATGTTTCCGGTTAATACAATTCTAGCATGAATAATAAACATTTATCATGATATAAGGAAATAAATAATAACTTTATTATTGCCTCTAGGGCATATTTCCTTCAGTCTCCCACTTGCACTAGAGTCAATAATCTAGTTCACATCGCCGTGTGATTTAATAGCAATAGTTCACATCACCATGTGATTAACACCCATAGTTCACATCGCCATGTGACCAACATCCAAAAGGGTTTACTAGATTCAGTAATCTAGTTCACATCGCTATGTGATTAACACCCAAAGAGTACTAAGGTGTGATCATGTTTTGTTTGTGAGAGAATCTTAGTCAACGGGTCTTTCACATTTAGATCTGTTATGTATTTTGCAATTTTCTATGTCTACAATGCTCTGTACGGAGCTACTCTAGCTAATTGCTCCCACTTTCAATATGTATCTAGATCGAGACTTAGAGTCATCCAGATCGGTGTCAAAACTTGCATCGACGTAACCCTTTATGACGAACCTTTTGTCACTTCCATAATCGAGAAACATATCCTTATTCCACTAAGGATAATTTTGACCGCTGTCCAGTGATCTACTCCTAGATCACTATTGTACTTCCTTGCCAAACACATTGGTAGGGTATGCAATAGATCTGGTACACAGCATGGCATACTTTATAGAACCTATGGCCAAGTCATAGGGAATGACTTTCATTCTCTTTCTGTCGTCTGCCGTGGTCGGGTTTTGAGTCTTACTCATTTTCACACCTTGTAACACAGGCAAGAACTCTTTCTTTGACTGTTCCATTTTGAACTACTTCAAAATCTTGTCAAGGTATGTACTCATTGAAAAAACTTATCAAGCGTCTTCATCTATCTCTATAGATCTTGATGTTCAATATGTAAGCAGCTTCACCGAGGTCTTTCTTTGAAAAACTCCTTTCAGACACTCCTTTATGCTTTGCAGAATAATTCTACATTATTTCTGATCAATAATATGTCATTCACATATACTTATCAGAAATGTTGTAGTGCTCCCACTCACTTTCTTGTAAATACAGGCTTCACTGCAAGTCTGTATAAAACTATATGCTTTGATCAACTCATCAAAGCGTATATTCCAACTCCGAGATGCTTGCACCAGTCCATAGATGGATCGCTGGAGCTTGCACACTTTGTTAACACCTTTAGGATTGACAAAACCTTCTGGTTGCATCATATACAACTCTTCTTTAATAGCTCCATTAAGGAATGCAGTTTTGTTTATCCATTTGCCAGATTTCATAAAATGTGGCAATTGCTAACATGATTCGAACAGACTTAAGCATAGATACGAGTGAGAAACTCTCATCGTATTCAATACTTCGAACTTGTCGAAAACCTTTTGCGACAATTCTAGCTTTGTAGATAGTAACACTACTATCAACGTCCGTCTTCCTCTTGAAGATCCATTTATTTTCTATGGCTTGCCGATCATCGGGCAAATTCATCAAAGTCCATACTTTGTTCTCATACATGGATCATATCTCAGATTTCATGGCCTCAAACCATTTCGCGGAATCTGGGCTCATCATCGCTTCCTCATAGTTCGCAAGTTCGTCATGGTCTAGTAACATGACTTCCAGAACAGGATTACCGTACCACTCTGGTGCGGATCTCACTCTGGTTTACCTACGAGATTCGGTAGTTACTTGATCTGAAGTTACATGATCATCATCATTAGCTTCCTCACTAGTTGGTTTTGACGTCACAGAAACTGGTTCCTGTGATGTACTGGTTTCCAACAAGGGAATAGGTACAGTTACCTCATCAAGTTCTACTTTCCTCCCACTCACTTCTTCCGAGAGAAACTCCTTCTCGAGAAAGGATCCATTCTCAGCAACGAATATCTTGCCTTCAGATCTGTGATAGAAGGTGTACCCAACTGCCTCCTTTGGGTATCCTATGAAGACGCATTTCTCCGATTTGGGTTTGAGCTTATCAGGATGAAACTTTTTCATATAAGCATTGCAACCCCAAATTTTAAGAAACGACAACTTTGGTTTCTTGCCAAACCATAGTTCATATTGTGTCGTCTCAACGGACTTTAGATGGTGCCCCTTTTAACGTGAATGCAACTGTCTCTAATGCATGATCCCAAAACGATATTGGTAAATCGGTAAGAAACATCATAGATTGTACTATATCCAATAAAGTACGGTTATGACGTTCGGACACACTATTATGCTGTGGTGTTCCAGGTGGCATGAATTTGTGAAACTATTCCACATGGTTTTAACTGAAGGCCAAACTCGTAACTCAAATATTTTACCTCTGCGATCATATCGTAGAAACTTTTATTTTGTTGTTACGATGATTCTCCACTTCACTCTGAAATTCTTTGAACTTTTCAAACGTTTCAGACTTATGTTTCATCAAGTAGATATACCCATATCTGCTCAAATCATCTGTGAAGGTCAGAAAATAATGATACTTGTCGCGAGCCTTAATATTCATCGGACCACATACATCAGTATGTATGATTTCCAACAAATGTGTTGCTCGCTCTATTGTTCCGGAGAACGGAGTCTAAGTCATCTTGCCCATGAGGCATGGTTCACAAGTATCAAGTGATTCATAATCAAGTGATTCCAAAATTCCATCAGCATGGAGTTTCTTCATGCGCTTTACACCAATATGACCTAAACGGCAGTGCCACAAATAAGTTGCACTATCATTATTAACTTTGCATCTTTTGGCTTCAATTTTATGAATATGTGTATTACTACGATCGAGATCCAACAAACCATTTCGTTGGTGTGTATAACCATAGAAGGTTTTATTCATGTAAACAGAACAACAATTGTTCTCTAACTTAAATGAATGACCGTATTGCAATAAACATGATCAAATCATATTCATGCTCAACGCAAACACCAAATAACACTTATTTAGGTTCAACACTAATCCCGAAAGTATAGGGAGTGTGCGATAATGATCATATCAATCTTGGAACTATTTCCAACACTCATCGTCACTTCACCCTTAACTAGTTTTTGTTCATTCTGCAACTCCCGTTTCGAGTTACTAATCTTAGCAACTGAACTAGTACCAAATACTGAGGGGTTGCTATGAACACTAGTAAAGTACACATCAATAACATGTATATCAAATATACTTATGTTCACTTTGCCATCCTTCTTATCCGCCAATCACTTGGGGTAGTTTTGCTTCATGTGACCAGTCCCTTTGCAGTAGAAGCACTTAGTCTCAGGCTTAGGACCAGACTTGGGCTTCTTCACTTGAGCAACAACTTGCTTGCCGTTCTTCTTGAAGTTCCCCTTCTTCCCTTTGCCCTTTTCTTGAAACTAGTGGTCTTGTTAACCATCAATACTTGATGTTTTTCTTGATTTCTACCTTCGTCGATTTCAGCATCACGAAGAGCTTGGGAATTACTTTCGTCATCCCTTGCATATTATAGTTCATCACGAAGTTCTACTAACTTGGTGATGGTGACTAGAGAATTCTGTCAATCACTATCTTATCTGGAAGATTAACTCCCACTTGATTCAAGCGATTGTAGTACCCAGACAATCTGAGCACATGCTCACTAGTTGAGCGATTCTCCTCCATCTTTTAGCTATAGAACTTGTTGGAGACTTCATATCTCTCAACTCGGGTATTTGCTTGAAATATTAACTTCAACTCCTGGAACATCTCATATGCTCCATGACGTTCAAAACGTCTTTGAAGTCCCGATTCTAAGCTGTTAAGCATGGTGCACTTAAACTATCAAGTAGTCATCATATTGAGCTAGCCAAACGTTCATAGCGTCTGCATCTGCTCCTGCAATAGGTCCGTCACCTAGCGGTGCATCAAGGACATAATTCTTCTGTGCAGCAATGAGGATAAACCTCAGATCACGGATCCAATCCGCATCATTGCTACTAACATCTTTCAACACAATTTTCTCTAGGAACATATCAAAATAAACATAGGGAAGCAACAGCGCGAGCTATTGATTTACAACATAATTTGCAAAATACTACCAGGACTAAGTTCATGATAAATTAAAGTTCATTTAATCATATTACTTAAGAACTCCCACTTAGATAGACATCCCTCTAATCTTCTAAGTGATCACGTGATCCAAATCAACTAAACCATAACTGATCATCACATGAAATGGCTTAGTCTTCAATGGTGAACATCATTATGTTGATCATATCTACTATATGATTCACGCTCGACCTTTCGGTCTCCGTGTTCCGAGGCCATATCTGCATATGCTAGGCTCGTCAAGTATAACCCGAGTATTCCGCGTGTGCAAAACTGGCTTGCACCCGTTGTAGATGGACGTAGAGCTTATCACACCCGATCATCATGTGGTGTCTGGGCACGACGAACTTTGGCAACGGTGCATACTCGGGGAGAACACTTCTTGATAATTTAGTGAGAGATCATCTTATAATGCTACCGTCAATCAAAGCAAGATAAGATGCATAAAAGATAAACATCACATGCAAATCAATATAAGTGATATGATATGGTCATCATCATCTTGTGCTTCGTGATCTCCATCTCTGCAGCACCATCATGATCACCATCGTCACCGGCGCGACACCTTGATCTCCATCGTAGCATCGTTGTCGTCTCGCTAATCTTATGCTTCTACGACTATCGCTACCGCTTAGTGATAAAGTAAAGCATTACAGGGCGATTGCATTGCATACAATAAAGCGACAACCATACGGCTCCTGCCGGTTGCCGATAACTCGGTTACAAAACATGATCATCTCATACAATAAAATATAGCATCATGTCTTGACCATATCACATCACAACATGCCCTGCAAAAACAAGTTAGACGTCCTCTACTTTGTTTATTGCAAATTTTACGTGGCTGCTACGGGCTTAAGCAAGAACTCATCTTACCTACGCATCAAAACACAACGATAGTTTGTCAAATAGACTCCGTTTTAACCTTCTCAAGGACCGGGCGTAGCCACACTTGGTTCAACTAAAGTTGGTGAGACAGTCTCCCGCAAGCCATCTGTGTGCAAAGCACGTCGAGGGAATCGGTCTCGCGTAAGCGTACGCGTAAGGTTCGTCCGGGTCGTCTCATCCAACAATACCGCTGAACCAAAGTATGACATGCTGGTAGGCAGTATGACTTGTATCGTCCACAACTCACTTGTGTTCTACTCATGCAAATAACATCAAACCATAAAAACCTAGGCTCTAATACCACTGTTGGGGAACGTAGTAATTTCAAAAAATTTCCTACGCACACGCAAGATCATGGTGATGCATAGCAACGAGAGGGGAGAGTGTTGTCTACGTACCCTCGTAGACCGAAAACGGAAGCGTTATATCAACGCGGTTGATGTAGTCGTACGTCTTCACGATCCGACCGATCCAAGCACCGTTACTCCAGCACCTCCGAGTTCTTGGCACACGTTCAGCTCGATGACGATCCCCGGGCTCCGATCCAGCAAAGCGTCGGGGAGGAGTTCCGTCAGCACGACGGCGTGGTGACGATCTTGATGTACTATCGGCGCAGGGCTTCGCCTAAGCACTGCAACGATATGACCGAGGTGGAATATGGTGGAGGGGGGCACCGCACACGGCTAAGGAACGATCACGAAGATCAACTTGTGTGTCCATGGGGTGCCTCCTGCCCCCGTATATAAAGGAGCCAAGGGGGAGGGGCGGCCGGCCTGGTTTGGGCGCGCCAAGGGGAGTCCTACTCCCACCGGGAGTAGGATTCCACCTTTCCTAGTCCAACTAGGAGAAGGAGGGAAAGGAGGGGAGAGGAGAACGAAGGGAGAGGGGGCCGCGCCCCCAAACCCCTTGTCATATGCGGACTGGGCTTGGGAGGGGCGCGCGCCACCTCCTGGCTCCTTCCCACTAAGGCCCAGTAAGGCCCAATACTCTTCCCCGTATTCCCGTAACTCCCCGGTACCTCCGAAAATACCCGAACCACTCAGAACCCTTCCGATGTCCGAATATAGTCGTCCAATATATCGATCTTTACGTCTCGACCATTTCGAGACTCCTCGTCATGTCCCCGATCCCATCCGGGACTCCGAACTCCTTCGGTACATCAAAACTCATAAACTCATTATATAACTGTCATCGAAACCTTAAGCGTGCGGACCCTACGGTTCGAGAACAATGTAGACATGACCGAGACACGTCTCCGGTCAATAACCAATAGCGGCACCTGGATGCCCATATTGGCTCCTACATATTCTACGAAGATCTTTATCGGTCAGACCGCATAACAACATACGTTGTTCCCTTTGTCATCGGTATGTTACTTGCCCGAGATTCGATCGTCGGTATCCAATACCTAGTTCAATCTCGTTACCGGCAAGTCTCTTTACTCGTTCCATAATACATCATCTCGCAACTAACTCATTAGTTGCAATGCTTGCAAGGCTTAAGTGATGTGCATTACCGAGAGGGCCCAGAGATACCTCTCCGACAATCGGAGTGACAAATCCTAATCTCGAAATACGCCAACCCAACATCTACCTTTGGTGACACCTGTAGTACTCCTTTATAATCACCCAGTTACGTTGTGACGTTTGGTAGCACCCAAAGTGTTCCTCCGGCAAACGGGAGTTGCATAATCTCATAGTCAAAGGAACATGTATAAGTCATGAAGAAAGCAATAGCAACATACTAAACGATCGGGTGCTAAGCTAATGGAATGGGTCATGTCAATCAGATCATTCAACTAATGATGTGACCCCGTTAATCAAATAACAACTCTTTGTTCATGGTTAGGAAACATAACCATCTTTGGTTAACGAGCTAGTCAAGTAGATGCATACTAGTGACACTCTGTTTGTCTATGTATTCACACATGTATTATGTTTCCGGTTAATACAATTCTAGCATGAATAATAATCATTTATCATGATATAAGGAAATAAATAATAACTTTATTATTGCCTCTAGGGCATATTTCCTTCAGTCTCCCACTTGCACTAGAGTCAATAATCTAGTTCACATCGCCGTGTGATTTAATAGCAATAGTTCACATCACCATGTGATTAACACCCATAGTTCACATCGCCATGTGACCAACATCCAAAAGGGTTTACTAGATTCAGTAATCTAGTTCACATCGCTATGTGATTAACACCCAAAGAGTACTAAGGTGTGATCATGTTTTGTTTGTGAGAGAATCTTAGTCAACGGGTCTTTCACATTTAGATCTGTTATGTATTTTGCAATTTTCTATGTCTACAATGCTCTGTACGGAGCTACTCTAGCTAATTGCTCCCACTTTCAATATGTATCTAGATCGAGACTTAGAGTCATCCAGATCGGTGTCAAAACTTGCATCGACGTAACCCTTTATGACGAACCTTTTGTCACTTCCATAATCGAGAAACATATCCTTATTCCACTAAGGATAATTTTGACCGCTGTCCAGTGATCTACTCCTAGATCACTATTGTACTTCCTTGCCAAACACATTGGTAGGGTATGCAATAGATCTGGTACACAGCATGGCATACTTTATAGAACCTATGGCCAAGTCATAGGGAATGACTTTCATTCTCTTTCTGTCGTCTGCCGTGGTCGGGTTTTGAGTCTTACTCATTTTCACACCTTGTAACACAGGCAAGAACTCTTTCTTTGACTGTTCCATTTTGAACTACTTCAAAATCTTGTCAAGGTATGTACTCATTGAAAAAACTTATCAAGCGTCTTCATCTATCTCTATAGATCTTGATGTTCAATATGTAAGCAGCTTCACCGAGGTCTTTCTTTGAAAAACTCCTTTCAGACACTCCTTTATGCTTTGCAGAATAATTCTACATTATTTCTGATCAATAATATGTCATTCACATATACTTATCAGAAATGTTGTAGTGCTCCCACTCACTTTCTTGTAAATACAGGCTTCACTGCAAGTCTGTATAAAACTATATGCTTTGATCAACTCATCAAAGCGTATATTCCAACTCCGAGATGCTTGCACCAGTCCATAGATGGATCGCTGGAGCTTGCACACTTTGTTAACACCTTTAGGATTGACAAAACCTTCTGGTTGCATCATATACAACTCTTCTTTAATAGCTCCATTAAGGAATGCAGTTTTGTTTATCCATTTGCCAGATTTCATAAAATGTGGCAATTGCTAACATGATTCGAACAGACTTAAGCATAGATACGAGTGAGAAACTCTCATCGTATTCAATACTTCGAACTTGTCGAAAACCTTTTGCGACAATTCTAGCTTTGTAGATAGTAACACTACTATCAACGTCCGTCTTCCTCTTGAAGATCCATTTATTTTCTATGGCTTGCCGATCATCGGGCAAATTCATCAAAGTCCATACTTTGTTCTCATACATGGATCATATCTCAGATTTCATGGCCTCAAACCATTTCGCGGAATCTGGGCTCATCATCGCTTCCTCATAGTTCGCAAGTTCGTCATGGTCTAGTAACATGACTTCCAGAACAGGATTACCGTACCACTCTGGTGCGGATCTCACTCTGGTTTACCTACGAGATTCGGTAGTTACTTGATCTGAAGTTACATGATCATCATCATTAGCTTCCTCACTAGTTGGTTTTGACGTCACAGAAACTGGTTCCTGTGATGTACTGGTTTCCAACAAGGGAATAGGTACAGTTACCTCATCAAGTTCTACTTTCCTCCCACTCACTTCTTCCGAGAGAAACTCCTTCTCGAGAAAGGATCCATTCTCAGCAACGAATATCTTGCCTTCAGATCTGTGATAGAAGGTGTACCCAACTGCCTCCTTTGGGTATCCTATGAAGACGCATTTCTCCGATTTGGGTTTGAGCTTATCAGGATGAAACTTTTTCATATAAGCATTGCAACCCCAAATTTTAAGAAACGACAACTTTGGTTTCTTGCCAAACCATAGTTCATATTGTGTCGTCTCAACGGACTTTAGATGGTGCCCCTTTTAACGTGAATGCAACTGTCTCTAATGCATGATCCCAAAACGATATTGGTAAATCGGTAAGAAACATCATAGATTGTACTATATCCAATAAAGTACGGTTATGACGTTCGGACACACTATTATGCTGTGGTGTTCCAGGTGGCATGAATTTGTGAAACTATTCCACATGGTTTTAACTGAAGGCCAAACTCGTAACTCAAATATTTTACCTCTGCGATCATATCGTAGAAACTTTTATTTTGTTGTTACGATGATTCTCCACTTCACTCTGAAATTCTTTGAACTTTTCAAACGTTTCAGACTTATGTTTCATCAAGTAGATATACCCATATCTGCTCAAATCATCTGTGAAGGTCAGAAAATAATGATACTTGTCGCGAGCCTTAATATTCATCGGACCACATACATCAGTATGTATGATTTCCAACAAATGTGTTGCTCGCTCTATTGTTCCGGAGAACGGAGTCTAAGTCATCTTGCCCATGAGGCATGGTTCACAAGTATCAAGTGATTCATAATCAAGTGATTCCAAAATTCCATCAGCATGGAGTTTCTTCATGCGCTTTACACCAATATGACCTAAACGGCAGTGCCACAAATAAGTTGCACTATCATTATTAACTTTGCATCTTTTGGCTTCAATTTTATGAATATGTGTATTACTACGATCGAGATCCAACAAACCATTTCGTTGGTGTGTATAACCATAGAAGGTTTTATTCATGTAAACAGAACAACAATTGTTCTCTAACTTAAATGAATGACCGTATTGCAATAAACATGATCAAATCATATTCATGCTCAACGCAAACACCAAATAACACTTATTTAGGTTCAACACTAATCCCGAAAGTATAGGGAGTGTGCGATAATGATCATATCAATCTTGGAACTATTTCCAACACTCATCGTCACTTCACCCTTAACTAGTTTTTGTTCATTCTGCAACTCCCGTTTCGAGTTACTAATCTTAGCAACTGAACTAGTACCAAATACTGAGGGGTTGCTATGAACACTAGTAAAGTACACATCAATAACATGTATATCAAATATACTTATGTTCACTTTGCCATCCTTCTTATCCGCCAATCACTTGGGGTAGTTTTGCTTCATGTGACCAGTCCCTTTGCAGTAGAAGCACTTAGTCTCAGGCTTAGGACCAGACTTGGGCTTCTTCACTTGAGCAACAACTTGCTTGCCGTTCTTCTTGAAGTTCCCCTTCTTCCCTTTGCCCTTTTTTTGAAACTAGTGGTCTTGTTAACCATCAACACTTGATGTTTTTCTTGATTTCTACCTTCGTCGATTTCAGCATCACGAAGAGCTTGGGAATTACTTTCGTCATCCCTTGCATATTATAGTTCATCACGAAGTTCTACTAACTTGGTGATGGTGACTAGAGAATTCTGTCAATCACTATCTTATCTGGAAGATTAACTCCCACTTGATTCAAGCGATTGTAGTACCCAGACAATCTGAGCACATGCTCACTAGTTGAGCGATTCTCCTCCATCTTTTAGCTATAGAACTTGTTGGAGACTTCATATCTCTCAACTCGGGTATTTGCTTGAAATATTAACTTCAACTCCTGGAACATCTCATATGCTCCATGACGTTCAAAACGTCTTTGAAGTCCCGATTCTAAGCTGTTAAGCATGGTGCACTTAAACTATCAAGTAGTCATCATATTGAGCTAGCCAAACGTTCATAGCGTCTGCATCTGCTCCTGCAATAGGTCCGTCACCTAGCGGTGCATCAAGGACATAATTCTTCTGTGCAGCAATGAGGATAAACCTCAGATCACGGATCCAATCCGCATCATTGCTACTAACATCTTTCAACACAATTTTCTCTAGGAACATATCAAAATAAACATAGGGAAGCAACAGCGCGAGCTATTGATTTACAACATAATTTGCAAAATACTACCAGGACTAAGTTCATGATAAATTAAAGTTCATTTAATCATATTACTTAAGAACTCCCACTTAGATAGACATCCCTCTAATCTTCTAAGTGATCACGTGATCCAAATCAACTAAACCATAACCGATCATCACATGAAATGGCTTAGTCTTCAATGGTGAACATCATTATGTTGATCATATCTACTATATGATTCACGCTCGACCTTTCGGTCTCCGTGTTCCGAGGCCATATCTGCATATGCTAGGCTCGTCAAGTATAACCCGAGTATTCCGCGTGTGCAAAACTGGCTTGCACCCGTTGTAGATGGACGTAGAGCTTATCACACCCGATCATCACGTGGTGTCTGGGCACGACGAACTTTGGCAACGGTGCATACTCGGGGAGAACACTTCTTGATAATTTAGTGAGAGATCATCTTATAATGCTACCGTCAATCAAAGCAAGATAAGATGCATAAAAGATAAACATCACATGCAAATCAATATAAGTGATATGATATGGTCATCATCATCTTGTGCTTCGTGATCTCCATCTCTGCAGCACCATCATGATCACCATCGTCACCGGCGCGACACCTTGATCTCCATCGTAGCATCGTTGTCGTTGCTTCTACGACTATCGCTACCGCTTAGTGATAAAGTAAAGCATTACAGGGCGATTGCATTGCATACAATAAAGCGACAACCATACGGCTCCTGCCGGTTGCCGATAACTCGGTTACAAAACATGATCATCTCATACAATAAAATATAGCATCATGTCTTGACCATATCACATCACAACATGCCCTGCAAAAACAAGTTAGACGTCCTCTACTTTGTTTGTTGCAAATTTTACGTGGCTGCTACGGGCTTAAGCAAGAACCAATCTCACCTACGCATCAAAACACAACGATAGTTTGTCAAATAGACTCCGTTTTAACCTTCTCAAGGACCGGGCGTAGCCACACTTGGTTCAACTAAAGTTGGTGAGACAGTCTCCCGCAAGCCATCTGTGTGCAAAGCACGTCGAGGGAATCGGTCTCGCGTAAGCGTACGCGTAAGGTTGGTCCGGGTCGTCTCATCCAACAATACCGCTGAACCAAAGTATGACATGCTGGTAGGCAGTATGACTTGTATCGTCCACAACTCACTTGTGTTCTACTCATGCAAATAACATCAAACCATAAAAACCTAGGCTCTAATACCACTGTTGGGGAACGTAGTAATTTCAAAAAATTTCCTACGCACACGCAAGATCATGGTGATGCATAGCAACGAGAGGGGAGAGTGTTGTCTACGTACCCTCGTAGACCGAAAACGGAAGCGTTATATCAACGCGGTTGATGTAGTCGTACGTCTTCATGATCCGACCGATCCAAGCACCGTTACTCCGGCACCTCCGAGTTCTTGGCACACGTTCAGCTCGATGACGATCCCCGGGCTCCGATCCAGCAAAGCGCCGGGGAGGAGTTCCGTCAGCACGACGGCGTGATGACGATCTTGATGTACTACCGGCGCAGGGCTTCGCCTAAGCACTGCAACGATATGACCGAGGTGGAATATGGTGGAGGGGGGCACCGCACACGGCTAAGGAACGATCACGAAGATCAACTTGTGTGTCCATGGGGTGCCCCCTGCCCCCGTATATAAAGGAGCCAAGGGGGAGGGGCGGCCGGCCTGGTTTGGGCGCGCCAAGGGGAGTCCTACTCCCACCGGGAGTAGGATTCCACCTTTCCTAGTCCAACTAGGAGAAGGAGGGAAAGGAGGGGAGAGGAGAAGGAAGGGAGAGGGGGCCGCGCCCCCAAACCCCTTGTCATATGCGGACTGGGCTTGGGAGGGGCGCGCGCCACCTCCTGGCTCCTTCCCACTAAGGCCCAGTAAGGCCCAATACTCTTCCCCGTATTCCCGTAACTCCCCGGTACCTCCGAAAATACCCGAACCACTCAGAACCCTTCCGATGTCCGAATATAGTCGTCCAATATATCGATCTTTACGTCTCGACCATTTCGAGACTCCTCGTCATGTCCCCGATCCCATCCGGGACTCCGAACTCCTTCGGTACATCAAAACTCATAAACTAATTATATAACTGTCATCGAAACCTTAAGCGTGCGGACCCTACGGTTCGAGAACAATGTAGACATGGCCGAGACACGTCTCCGGTCAATAACCAATAGCGGCACCTGGATGCCCATATTGGCTCCTACATATTCTACGAAGATCTTTATCGGTCAGACCGCATAACAACATACGTTGTTCCCTTTGTCATCGGTATGTTACTTGCCCGAGATTCGATCGTCGGTATCCAATACCTAGTTCAATCTCGTTACCGGCAAGTCTCTTTACTCGTTCCATAATACATCATCTCGCAACTAACTCATTAGTTGCAATGCTTGCAAGGCTTAAGTGATGTGCATTACCGAGAGGGCCCAGAGATACCTCTCCGACAATCGGAGTGACAAATCCTAATCTCGAAATACGCCAACCCAACATCTACCTTTGGTGACACCTGTAGTACTCCTTTATAATCACCCAGTTACGTTGTGACGTTTGGTAGCACCCAAAGTGTTCCTCCGGCAAACGGGAGTTGCATAATCTCATAGTCAAAGGAACATGTATAAGTCATGAAGAAAGCAATAGCAACATACTAAACGATCGGGTGCTAAGCTAATGGAATGGGTCATGTCAATCAGATCATTCAACTAATGATGTGACCCCGTTAATCAAATGACAACTCATGTCTATGGTTAGGAAACATAACCATCTTTGATCAACGAGCTAGTCAAGTAGAGGCATGCTAGTGACACTCTGTTTGTCTATGTATTCACACATGTATTATGTTTCCGGTTAATACAATTCTAGCATGAATAATAAACATTTATCATGATATAAGGAAATAAATAATAACTTTATTATTGCCTCTAGGGCATATTTCCTTCAGGTAGGACCACTCAACTCTGTCATAAGCCTTCATCATGTCTAACTTTAAAGCACAATAGCTATTAGATTTAGATCTATTCCTTTTCATAAAGTGAAGGCATTCATAAGCTGAAATTATGTTATCCGTGATTAACCTTCCAGGCACAAATGCAGACTGCTCTTCGGATATGATATCAGGTAACACAGCCTTCAAACGGTTCGCTAAAACCTTGGAGGCTATCTTGTAAAAGACATTGCACAGACTTATAGGGCGAAACTGTGAAAGTAAGATTGGGTTTGTTACCTTCGGGACTAAAACCAATAACGTATCGTTAAGCTTCTCGGGGCTTTCCTCTCCATTAACAATTGCAAGCACAGCTCGAGTGACAGCCTCGCCACACACATCCCAGTGTCGCTGAAAAAAGTGCGCTGGAAATCCATCTGGCCCCGGAGCCTTAGTTGGAAACATTTGGAAAAGCGCTGATTTGACCTCTTTTCCATCATATGGAGCCAGCAGGCTTGCGTTCATCGCTGCAGTCACCTTAACAAGAACATGCTCAAGCACTTCCTGCAAACCTTGGATGCCTTCTGATGTATAGAGGTTCTTATAAAAATCGAGAGCAAGCTGCTGCATCTCAGTGGGATCATCAGTTACCTGACCATTGGGCCTCTGTAAAGCTTTAATCAAATTCTTTCTCCTTCGCATCGATGCCCTCATGTGAAAAAAATGTGTGTTTCGATCCCCTTCTGACAACCATTGCACACGTGACCGCTGCCTCCACATTATTTCCTCCCTCAAATATAACTCAATGAGTCTATCATTTGTCTTGATTTCGACATGTGACGGTCCAGTTCTCTGTGGTTGGCTCCGCAACCGGTCGAGATCTTTTTTAAGTTTTCTAATTTCGCCTCGAACACTGCCAAAGGTCGTCCTCGACCACTCGCCTAGATTCTGCGCTAGATCATCCAGATTCCTGCGCACCTCCTCCACCGTAAGATTGTGACCATTGGTCTCCCATGCAGATCGGACGGCCGGTTTTAATTCCGCATGCGTATCCCACATAACTTCATAGCGAAACAGCTTGTCCACATGCTTCCCTTGCGCCGGTGCTAGGTTCAGTAATATGGGGTTGTGATCAGACGTGGCTGCTGTGAGATGTTGCACTCCGGCCTGGGGAAAAAGTGCACACCATTCAACCGACCCCAGCGCTCTATCCAATCGGACTCGCGTATAAGTGCCACCGGTCACCTTTTTCTCGTACGTCCATCTGGTCCCGCTGAAACCCAAGTCAGCTAGGCCGCACACATCAACGGCATCTCGGAAGCCTTGTATTTGTGATTGGCTTATTGTACCTGTTCCATCATGCTCATCGTGCCGAAGCACCTCATTAAAATCGCCAATGCAAACCCACGGCATATCCTGCAGATTTGCCAAATTCTTCATCGTGTCCCATGTTTGATGACGAAGATGGGTCTGAGCCTCCCCATAAAAACATGATAGCCTCCGTGGAGCCCCACCCAGGTTAGTAACCTTAGCATCGATGTGATACTTCGAATAACCCAAATTTTCAATCTTTATTTCATTATTCCAAAACATAGCCAAACCCCCACTTCTGCCAGAGCAGTCAACAGCAAAAGAGTTATCATAACCTAAAGTACTTGCTAAATTTTCAGCCCTAACTCCGGAAATTTGAGTTTCAACTATGCAGAGTACTCTAGGGGCAAACTTTTGCGCCAAATCGCGCAGCTCTTGAATTGTCGGGGCGTTGCCTATCCCACGACAATTCCAGCATAACAGATTCATTGCGCCCGGCGGTCCTCCGCCGGGGAGGCCGTCGGTAATGCATCATTGGTGGTTGTTGTTGTTCGTATCTCCTCTACAAACTCACTTGTTTCATCACCTCTCTCTGTACCATCTCCCTTGCCTATCTTCTTCGGCCTCTTGCTGTCCTTCCTTGGTGAAACATACACCGGCAGAAGAGGGGGGATTTGTGACTCTTTGGTCACCAGCACCATGGACTTCCCCTGATCTCCTTCCATGTTTGCAGTCCCGGACGAGCTTGGTATATTATCCACCGATGTGCGTTTGTTTGACAGCTGAATATTTCCACTTTCCTGGAGTACCAAACCATGCGTGACCCTCTGCCCATCTACGGGGTCCTCTCTCACAGCCCCTGACTGACCATTATTAGTTTGGTTCTGCTGCGGACTTGCGTTGAAACGCCAGCTCTGGTTAGGGTTATAAGGTTCTCTTCCTCTCCCCCTTCCTCCTGCCCAAGGACCTCCTCTTCCACGTTGAGAAGCAAAACCTCCTCGCCCTGCTTGCCTGAATCTCACGTTATCAGCAAAAACAAAATCACCCCACTCAAAAGTGGATTCGTCATGTACTCCATCTCCGCACTCTTCATGCCAGTGCCCAAACTCACCACACTTGAAGCAAAAAGTGGGTAACTTCTCGTATTTCACCTGGTACTTTACCCTCTCTTCTCCCTTCTTAGCAGTAACAAAGCGCTTTGTCTTGCTGTTTATGTCTATCTACACCTTGACTCTCACGAATTCTCCAAAAAAACCTGCAGGCAATTTCAGTTGTACCTCCTCCACCTCACCAATCCTGGACGCCAATCCTTTTACTGCTGGTTCAATCAAGAACTTGTCCGGCAGACGATGAATTTGCGCCCACACAGAGAGTTTGTCAAGCTTAAAAGATTCAGGGTTCTTGAAACCATCATACTCCTCCATCATCACCGCCTGCTCTCTAAACAGCCACGGGCCCTCATACATCGCCTTCTTCCAATCCCCTAGACAACCGAATTGTGCCGTAAACAGATTACTCTTGATCTTCCTCCAAGACACTCGTTTGGCAGGGTTCCAGGCTGCCTGCATATCTCCATACAACGCGTTAGGGCTGAACGACTTTGGCGTGTGAACCCGCGCAATCGCTAGCCACTTCGCCGGCTCGACCATGTCCGGCAGTTCCTCCTCCCAGATAAAATCATCCTCCTCCTCCTCCTGCAATGTTAGCCGAGCCAACAGTTCCTCCGGTGTTTCTTTCCCATTATTCCTCTGAGAACCTGCCCCTTCCGCCATCGCGATCGGATCTGAGACGATGCAGAAACTCCTTCCAATCTATCCCCACCGGTCCCCCTGGCTCACAACCGAGCCACCAGAGATCAGAGAGGTTTACCAAAACGGACGAGGGATAGATTCCGGCGTGCGCCGCCGGAAGACTTCGAAACCCTAGCTTTTTTCGCCTAGGGGAAAAGAACTACGACTCTACTCTGAATGAAAAATCTGTCGCTTAGATGCACTGTTTGTTGTTGTGCCTTTTGAGTACTCCTTAATTAGTGATTTCGGGGTCAAGTGAGCGCAGTGGACAACGATTGTGGGCCGAGGCCACAGACATGTGTTAACGATCCTGGGACAAGGCCCATGATTTCTCAGAAAAATGAGCTCCAAGGCCCAGCCCAT
Source organism: Aegilops umbellulata (assembly GCA_032464435.1). Lineage (NCBI taxonomy): Eukaryota > Viridiplantae > Streptophyta > Magnoliopsida > Poales > Poaceae > Aegilops > Aegilops umbellulata. The sequence goes on along the minus strand of CP136060.1, from coordinate 639,125,942 downwards.
CAGCAAAAATAGAAAGAAAAAAGAGGAGAAGAGCGGCGGTGGTGTGGTCCGTTCTTGTTCCGGCGTACCCGCACGTGTCGCGGCACGGCAGACGGCACCGCCCCCGCACCCAACCACAATCCCTGCTCCGGCACCCCCTTCTCCAGCCTTCCCTCCCCCCTCGTCGGCGGCGAAAATCTCCGGATCCGTCCCTGCCTCCGTTCCATCGCCACCCTCTTCACCCACAAGGGTTTAATTCCGAGGTGAGCCGCACCGCTCCCCAAATTCCTTTCTTTTTTCCCTCCTAAAAGCACGAAATTTTGTCCTGTGAATCACGCCATTTTTGAGTTCTAGGGTTCATCCACCACCGCACCTGTCTTTTATTTCATCTGTTTTCGGTTTCTTGTTCAGAGGCGAGTAGGGTTTAATGGCCCTGGCTCCCCTGTGTTGGGGTTTTAAACCATCCACCCATCAATCGACAGCGTCACTTTCGCACTTTGCAGTGTAGATTCAGTTGAGGTGCTTCGTGATGCAAACGGAAATGCAGTGAAATTACCCGTGCTGGTGCTTAAATTGATGCCTTCTCGCTTGCCTTGCCTGGTTCAGGGGAATTTCCGAGCATTTCATCCCTGCCTACGGCGTAAAGACAGGTCTGCGGCCTGTCCTGTTTCGTCTCGCGGTCTTCGATGCGTGGTGGAGGCAACACGGTGAGGCCAAGGATGCAACTCTGCTATTTATTATGTAGTCTGTGTCACACAACTCTGCATTGCATTGCCTGCATAATAAGTACAGCTCTACATTGGATCTCTGCTCTGAAAAGATTGTCTAGCTGGGGTTGGGCCTTCTCTATGAGTTCAGTAAGTTGTAATTGCGCATGGCATTTGAATTGATGAGTTCCTTTTCTTTCGTCGCAAATAATATAGCCTGTGAGGGTTTTATCCATTCAAAAAGCCTGCTACTCTGAAGTGTGGCTCATATTTAGACTTTCCTGCTGCACTATATCCTAGACCCTGTAGATTTTTATGTACAAACATATTTAGTCAGGGTATGATGGCGTTCTCTTAAGAATCAGAACTAGACAGAGCATATTCAGATAACCCATTCAACGATGCAGCCAACTTCTTCAGTCGAATTTACGCCATTGTGCAGTTTGCTTACATTCAGCTGGTGCCTGCCGATATTCACCTTTTATGTTTTCTTATGGCAGAACTGCTCACGGACCACTGAGGTTCTTGGCACACCGGTTTCTGGCCAGCAGGATAGGATGCAGCAGGTTCAGCACACGGTTCAGACGCATGGATATGGACTGGCTAGAAAGCACACGTATGACTGGGTCGTTCTTATTCTCCTCGCCGCGGTCGTGGTTGTCTTGCATTATGCTCCCCCGTTTAACCGGTTCGTCGGGAAGGATATGATGACTGATATTAGGTACCCGGTGAAACAGAGTACCGTGCCAGCATGGGCTGTTCCTGTATGTTTCTGAACCTCTGCAGTTTCATAGCCAGATGCAATCTTATACTCTCCCATGTTTGATATTGGGTATTGGACCTCTTAACAGGTAATCTCTTTACTGTGCCCTGTGCTTGTCTTCATAGCACTGTATGTTGCTAGAAGAGATGTCTATGATCTTCACCACGCAACGCTAGGTGATTGATAATGTTTTTGTTCTCATCTGATGATTTTTGTTCTCCTATGCACTTCGATCTGGAACTGCGTGAACCATTCGTGTATGGAACGTGTAGGTGTTATTTTTGCTGTGCTGATCACTGCGGCTTTCACTGATGTGATAAAGAATGCAGTAGGGAGACCTAGGCCAGACTTCTTTTGGCGGTGCTTTCCTGATGGAAGGCAGGTATGCATTTTCTGACTTTTGTATGTCCGTATGGCGTATAGTTCCATACTTTAAAGCGTGGGCATGTTTCATTGCTAGGTAAAATTAACATGGCACTTTCCTGGCATGTTTATCTCAGGTATATGATCAAGTGACAGGTGGCGTGATCTGCCATGGTGAGAAAGGTTTCTTAACCGATGGGCGCAAGAGTTTTCCTAGTGGACACACGTCGTGTAAGTTTGTACCCTTACGTGCATGTCTACACTAGATGCGATGTTGATGGATAGAGCTCTCTGAGTTAGATTGTCAACAATTGCTGCATACCTATTGTAGCTTAAATTTTACTAGATTATCTCTTTTTTAGAGCTATAAACTTGGACTTGACTTGATAGTCTGGATACCCATGCTTTGTGTTAGGTAGTTATCTCAATTATCAAGTTCATACTGTGAATAATCATATCACTTCCATTGTTTCCTCCAAAATAGAGTTGTACTACGGTCATACTGCATGCACAGTCAGTATTTAACAGAATTTGCATTGCAGGGTCTTTTGCTGGACTTGGATTTTTGTCACTGTACTTATCTGGCAAAATTAAGGCGTTTGATCGCAAAGGTCACGTGGCAAAACTTTGCATCGTGATTCTTCCTCTTCTTCTTGCTTCGCTTGTTGGGATTTCTAGAATAGACAACTATCGACACCACTGGGAGGATGTGTTTGTCGGCGGCCTGATTGGTTTGTACTTCTTCCCCGCTCTCTTCACAAATGCATGGCATCCTGTGGCCTTCAGTAACCATATTTAATCGATGTATTTCAGGATATATCATGGCAGTGCTGTGCTATCTGCACTTTTTCCCTCCTCCATATCACCATCAAGGTTGTTCAATCTCCACAAAAATAATGAAAATATCTTCTGCTATTAGTTCAGTTTCTTGTCTAGGTATTATCAATTTATCCTTTGATATTGTGAATTTTTCTGTTTGAACTGACAGTCTCATGTTTTTCCCCTACAAGGTTGGGGGCCCTATGCATACTTCCACATGCTGGAGGAGCTTGAGGCGGCCAATTCAAATAATGCACAAAACCAACAGTCTGCAGGTCAGCATCATATCGGATTGACCGGCCAACACCATAACGGGAGATCAAGAAATGATTTGGAATCTGGAAGTGTGTAACTCACCCCTCTGTGGAACCGACTAGCGTACCTTGTACAGTAAGCATGCCTTAAAAACTTTTTTATGTGTGCACTCAGCAAGTATTAGGAGTTTAGAACTAGATATGTGCTATCTCCCCCTCATGTTTGTGTACAAAAGTCACTCGCTCAGTATATTCTGACCTAGTTGTTCTAGGGCCACCTGTTGTATCTAAATCATGTGTTAACATCGTAGACCGTGTGTGTGGCTGGTGGAAGTACTGAGTACGAACTTATTCCGCTGTTAAACAAGCACAACTGAGCGATGATAATGACAAGCATATCTAGAGCCATTGAACATTCTCTATCAGGTTGCACCACCGCCCAGAGTAGCTAGTGGTCCAGTTGCTCTGTATCTATCAATTCATAGGCAAAAGGCGCAAACTTATACTGACTGACTGTATTTATTCCCCGTCCTTGGTCTTATTCCAAGCTGGGAAGAAGAGATCGACACGGATAAATGATCTTAGTTGTTGAGCTAGAGGCAAAAGGCAGCAGATCCCTGAAATCTCTGCTTTACACCATGAGGGCAACCGCTGCTGGCTCTGTGATTCTGTGTTATGTTAATCTTGCTGGAAAGCATTCCTTAGTGTTGTTAAATATGCTTCTGTCGCGCGCACACGGGAAAAAGCTACGCGTTTCGGTGTCTGTATTTTATAGGTTTCAACAAAGCGGTATTCGCTTCTTCGGTAGAAGTGCACCGAGCATCCCAATGCGTGTGTTTAGCCAGAAACCAATAATGCCATTTCTTTTTTTTTTTGCGGGTACAATAATGCCATTTCAGGTGGCATGATTGGCACTTTAACAGCAGTGAAAACAACTAGATTGCGAGCGGATTCTTCCACTTTCGCTTTTTTACTTTTCTTTCAAGAGCGCAGACCATGGAAGGAAAGGAAGTGTCCCTTGTTTAATTTGATGCGGTCGCCGTAAGTAAGGTAAGTTCTTACCATCTTGGTAACTTTCTATATGCTCTGGTTCCTCTTCAGCACGGGGCAAGAGTCTGAAGGAATTAGTTGGAAGAAAGTCGATTAACTTTCATACTGTGCTACTGGACCAGCATAGTTATATGCATAAAAAAATGAAAATGCCATCAGCAATATGATTCATGGGTAGATGTGCACTTTCCTTTTCTAAGAACTGAAACTGCCGATGTTAACATGATAGAGTTATGAAAGCGAACAGAAAAGAAAGTGAAGTGCAGGGTAGGGTCCTTTTTGTTTCAAGAACATTCCTTTTTGTTTGTTTGAACTTCCAAGATAGAGTGAGTTGTTCATTACCTAGAAAAACAGAGGGTGCTGCAACTTACATTTGTCACTTTATTCTCTAATTTGCGGGCAGAAACTTTGTCTATGTGGGGCATCTGGCTGCTTTAGCCTTAACTTGTTGTCCAAATTCCAATGCATACACATATGGGTGGCTTTCTCGTGCATTCCGTGACATAAGATGTTTGTTACTGATTATGTCACACCAGTGACGAAACATAATGAGTGAACAGTTCTTCGTTTGGGAAAACTGTCAGCTAAATAATACTACTCCGTCCGAAAATACTTTTCGGGCGAAATGGATGTATCTGAACGTATTTTAGTTCTAGATACATCAATTTTTATCTATTTCTGCGACAAGTAATTCCGGACGGAGGAAGTACTGGTCTATATACTGTTTTAGCAGCTGGTATGTTGAGCAAATATGCTGATTCAGTGCGAGACTGCGCTGAGCTCTGTTCCAAGCAATAGATGATCTGCCAACAAGCAGAAAACATCTGCCCACACAGCGAAAACAGAGATATCTGAGATTTGGCAATGCTTTCTTTCACTTGATTATACGTATATGATACAAGGCGAAAGCAGCTTGAGCTAAATTACAGGAAACTACACAAACAGACTGGTACAGGTAAAAAACCATCTGCCAGCAAAAGCTTCCTGGAGCTGCTGGACCTTCTCCCTGCCGTACAAACATGGAGGCTCTCTCTCAAAATCCACAGCCTCCGGTTCGTCTCAGACACACTCTATGTTCCAGGTGCCTTTCGGTTACGGCAGATAGGAAGACGACCGACCAAAACCCAAACATACAAGAACAGGAAAAAAAAGGACAGAGTGAAAAGAGAGTGAGGGGTTGATGGGATGAACTGCCACCATGCTATGCTAGCTAATCCTAACGACTAGCTAGTACCTGACGAGGGTGGTAATCCATGGCGGCGTTGTTGTCCCTGTGATCAGCCGCAGCCTCGTGGGGGCGCGGCGTGTGGGCGCCGTTGCCGGTGTCGTCGCCCTTGTTGTGGTGCCACGCGGGGTGCCTCGCCGGCGTCTCGCCGCCAGCCTGGTCTTGCAAGTAGGCGGCGTGGCTGCCTGCGTGGGCGTGGTCGGCTTTCGGCGCGCCGTCGTGGTAGGCCTCGTGGACGGCGGCGGGCGGCTGTTGGTACACCGGCGCTGGCACTGGCGCCGACCAGTAGCCGCCCCCTCTGCTGCGGGCGCGGCCGCCGTAGTCGTCCCGCCTGCGGCCGCCGAAGCACGAGCCGAACTCCAAGCACATTCTATAGGCGGCGAGTGGTGACCGGCGCTGGGTGCTTCTTTTTGTTCACCTCGTGTGTGTTGGGCTACTGGTAGTGGGAACTGGGAAGCAGCACTATCCTGGAAGCAGCTGCTGGGGGTGGGTATCAGTGCAGTGGTGGTGTTGATGGCCGTGAAACTGACAGTGTTGGTGTGGTGGGTGATATATATTCGGGTGGGGAGATTAGAGCTCGTGCTGGACGCGACGTGTGCGTTCCGAGCCAAGCCAAGCCAAGCGAAGCTCCGGTCGATCAGCCTATCCGGCACGTCTCCCCACCCTGGTCAGGTCCCGATTGATAGGTCCGTCCAACGCCACCTGATGCGTGTCCCGCAAGAGGCCAGTCACGGTGGTGGGGTGTGGCGTGGGTCGCGCGCTCCGGTCTCCAGGGTCGGGTGGGTCAACCGTGCGAATCAGAATCATGGAGGGACGGCGGTGCCGCGGGGCGGCAGAAAATCGATCCCGCCGGAGGACCAACGATGGACTTCCGTTGACCATCTTTTTGGGTGTGGAGCCCGGCTGCGGATAAGGGCAACTTCCGCGCGGCCCCTTATCCGCAGCGAGATTTGGCGCGAGGGAAACTTCCGCGCGGCCGTTCCCGCTCTCTTCCCCTCCTCGGCTGCCATTGCCCCGCCACCGCGCGCTTCGGTCCATCTTCCCTGCCATTCTTCGCCGCCATGGAAGCTTCCCAGCCATCTCCCGTCACCGTGGAGGTCGCGCATGCGCAATCCCCTCCGATGGACCTCGTCGCCGCCATGTCGCCCCCGCCGTCGCCCAAGGCACCAACGTGCCTGCCCGCAAGTGGTAGGGCAATGTTGTCGCGCAGAGCGGCAATCCGGCTAGCCCCGCGGGAAAGGCACGCGCGCCGGGCGCCGCCGCCGCTGCACGATCTGCCCGGCCGCCGGCGGAGAAGGTGAGCAAGGTTTCGAGCGTGAAGCGAAAGAAGGTTCCTATGAAAAGGCTGGCGCCTTCGTCCACACCCTCCGCCCCAGTGAGATGTTCCCTGACGATGCAGTTCAACGACGCTCCTTCCACAGCAGGCGAGGTGTTCGATGAAATGGCCGGAGGGTATGCATCATCGATCCCTTGTTCTTGCTTCGCTTTTTGCCATTTGTGGCAGCTCGTGACTTGATGTCACTCAATGTAGCGGTGGTTCGAACAATGCCACTGCCGAGTGTTGGGGAACGTAGTAATTTCAAAAATTTTCCTACGCACACGCAAGATCATGGTGATGCATAGCAACGAGAGGGGAGAGTGTTGTCTACGTACCCTCGTAGACCTGAAGCGGAAGCGTTGACGCAACGTAGAGGAAGTAGTCGTACGTCTTCCCGATCCGACCGATCCAAGCACCGTTACTCCGGCGCCTCCGAGTTCTTAGCACACGTTCAGCTCGATGACGATCCCCGTGCTCCGATCCAGCAAAGCTTCGGGGAAGAGTTCCGTCAGCACGACGGCGTGGTGACGATCTTGATGTACTACCGACGCAGGGCTTCGCCTAAGCACCGCGACAATATGACCGAGGTGGAATATGGTGGAGGGGGGCACCGCACACGGCTAAGGAACGATCACGTTGATCAATTGTGTGTTCTAGGGTGCCCCCCTGCCCCCGTATATAAAGGAGCAAGGGGGAGGGGGCGGCCGGCCTAGAGGGGCGCGCCAAGGAGGAGTCCTACTCCCACCGGGAGTAGGACTCCTCTCCCTTTCCTTGTAGGAGAAGGAAGGAGAGAGGGGGAGGGAAAAAAGGGGGGCACCGCCCCCCCTTCCTTGTCCTATTCGGACTAGGGGGGGAGGGGGCGCGCGGCCTGCCCTGGCCGCCCCTCCTCTTTTCCCTTATGGCCCATATGGGCCCATTAACCCCCCGGGGGGTTCCGGTAACCCCCCCGGTACTCCGTTATTATCCGAAACCACTCGGAACCATTCCGATGTCCGAATATAGTCGTCCAATATATCAATCTTTATGTCTCGACCATTCCGAGACTCCTGGTCATGTCCGTGATCTCATCCGGGAATCCGAACTAACTTCGGTACATCAAAATGCATAAACTCATAATATAACTGTCATCGAAACCTTAAGCGTGCGGACCCTACGGTTCGAGAACAATGTAGACATGACCGAGACTCGTCTCCGGTCAATAACCAATAGCGGGACCTGGATGCCCATATTGGCTCCTACATATTCTACGAAGATCTTTATCGGTCAGACCGCATAACAACATATGTTGTTCCCTTTGTCATCGGTATGTTACTTGCCCGAGATTCGATCGTCGGTATCCAATACCTAGTTCAATCTCGTTACCGGCAAGTCTCTTTACTCGTTCCGTAATACATCATCTCACAACTAACTCATTGGTTGCAATGCTTGCAAGGCTTATGTGATGTGCATTACCGAGAAGGCCCTGAGATACCTCTCCGACATTCGGAGTGACAAATCCTAATCTCGAAATACGCTAACCCAACAAATACTTTCGGAGACACCTGTAGAGCACCTTTATAATCACCCAGTTACGTTGTGACGTTTGGTAGCACACAAAGTGTTCCTACGGTAAACGGGAGTTGCATAATCTCATAGTCATAGGAACATGTATAAGTCATGAAGAAAGCAATAGCAACATACTAAACGATCGGGTGCCAAGCTAATGGAATGGGTCATGTCAATCAGATCATTCAACTAATGATGTGACCTTGTTAATCAAATGACAACTCCTTTGTCTATGGTTAGGAAACTTAACCATCTTTGATTAACAAGCTAGTCAAGTAGAGGCATACTAGTGACACTCTGTTTGTCTATGTATCCACACATGTATTATGTTTCCGGTTAATACAATTGTAGCATGAATAATAAACATTTATCATGATATATAAGGAAATAAATAATAAATTTATTATTGCCTCTAGGGCATATTTCCTTCACCGAGTTCGTGAACTTGTTGGACACCAACACCGTCGACATCGATCAAGCCCCGTTCGCTGATTTCGACTACAATGAAATGGAGGGTGGTGTGGATGATCACGATGGTGAAGATGAATTGGAGGAGGTAGATGAGGGGACGTATGAGCAAGCGCAAGCAAAAAAAGCGTGAGATAGAAGAACTACACGATCTTGGAAGATCAAATCTTGATCAAGGCTTGGAGTGCGGTGTCTCTTAATGCTTGCACGGGTACGTCTCAAACCTCCAAGAGATATTGGCGAAGAATCGAAGATCAATACTTCCGCATGATGGCCAAGTATCCCGATAGGACACCACAGACCTTTCGGTCGCTCCGAGGTCATTGGGACGTGATCAAGCCGATTTGTAGCCGTTGGGCAGCTTGCTTGGAACAAGTTCACAATGCACCTCCAAGTGGAACCGTGAAATCTGACTATGTGAGTTTGTTTTCACGTTTCAAGTTGTGCACATCATTTGCATCATATGAAATGATTGCCTCATTTGACTTTGTTTTAATTGTGTAGGACAAAATTTCCCAACAAAGATACAAAGACATGGAAGCTTCCGAAGGCAATTTTTTAAAACTAGAGCATTGTCACTAGTAGAAAACGGGCCTATTGTCCCGGTTCGTAAGGGCCTTTAGTCCCGGTTCCTGAACCAGGACTAAAGGGTCGTTACTAATGCCCTCACCCTTTAGTCCCGGTTCAAACCAGAACCGGGACAGATAGGCCTCCACGTGGCCTGTGCACCGAGCCCAGGCAGGAGGGCCTTTGGTCCCGGTTGGTGGCACCAACCGGGACCAATAGACCTCCACGCGTCAGCATTTCTGTGGCTGGGGTTTTTAATTTTTTTTGAAAGGGGGGGTTGGGGGTTTTGGGGGGTTAATTTAGGTATTTCATATATTGTGTTAGATAGCTAATTAATAGAGAGAAGTGTCCTCTCTTATGTCCGTGCTTGGTCGACGCTACGTTTCATGTTCATGACGCATGCATAACTCATCAATTACATTACTATAACCTAGACTAATATATAAGGGAAACCGAATATGCACAAGACAACACTCACTTGAAGTTGTAAGGAAAGAGTATTATATCTTTGTGTTCATTTATTTTGAATGATCGTAGCAAGCTGGCCTCAGTTTCTGTGGCATGATGTTTAACCTGAACTGCATCTATGAGATATGTGTTAACGAACCCAATATCATCGATTTGTCTTTTCTTCAATTCGGCGATCCTCAATCTGCATAATATAGTGAGGATAATTATAAATACATGCAATGAAAGAGCTGAGCTATATAGAGAGACATAATGACAGAAGTAGTAGTACTTACAGACAGTAGCAGGTGACCGTTGTTTTATCGAGGGCCAATTGATTGAAAAACTGAAAGAACTCCTCAAATGGAATAGGCAACAGTTCAATTCCAACGAGGTCATGCTCCGGCTTAACTCTCGCATACAAAGTACTCCTTCCCCCAGACTCTCTGCACATTTTCAAGTACCAATCATGCAATCTTCGCATCATCGTTGATAGAGATCTTTCGTCTTTGACGAGAGCCTTCCGTACTCGTATCTGTGTATCTGCATGTCAAGGAAATCATATTGTACATCGTCGGGCAGGTAATCGTCAAGATTGTTATAACCGAACACCATCCTCGGATCGACGCTAGGAACCTTGAGCGGGGGGCACGATTGATTCTCTTGTTCGCCGAGCTGGGCAATTTGTTTCCCAGCTGCTCGTCGTTCTTTCAGCCTTTGATCACTGACTGTATTTCCCGACCGCTTCGCTTCGGCCCATGTCTTTGCAATAATGCGCTCATAGTTGCCTTTCGGCGGAGACGTGGGTGGTTTTGCCAGGGTAGCCAGCGTGCGCTTCGCTTTCACCGGATCTACCTTTTTCTCCGGAGGTGGATGTCTCTTTGCTTTCAACCCTTGAAACCATTCCTTCGCTTCGGTTCGTGCGATCTTCGCGTTCTCCTCCGGGCTCATCTCGTATGGTAACTTCTCTGGAGTCTTCAGAGAAGGACCGAATCTGTATGTCCTCCCGCCTCTGGCTGTACTGCTAGACGCCGGCAGAGCAGACGGAGCGGCAGTCTTCTTTACTTGCTTACGAGGCGGAGGAGAAGGACTACGACGCGCCGGAGCAGCTGCCGGAGCGGCGGCGGGTCTCTTCCGCCCTTGCTGACGAGGCGGAGAAGGAGTAGGCTGGCTGCTCGGGCGCGCACTACTAGAAAAAGGGCTACTAATGGCGCACCTAATTTGGCCATTAATGGCGCATTAGTGGTGCGCCATTACTAACACGCCATTAGTAATTTTTACTAATGGCGCACCACTGGTGCGCCATTAGTATAGGCCACGGTGCGCCATTAGTATGCCTCCCAGGGGCCATGTATACCCAGGTGCTTTGGCATACTAATGGCGCACGACAACAAGATGCGCCATTAGTAACTTCGGCATACTAATGGCGCACTGTTTAATGATGCGCCATTAGTATCCTCGTTGTTTTTGAATCTGGATCTGGATCGTGATTTTTTGCCCATTTTTTGCTCTTTTTTGGCATGACATTATTTCAAATTTTGTTCCTGTTTTTGGATCTTGTACGTTCTTTTGCCGGAGAGGAGTTCGCCGGAGAGGAGGAGGAGGAGGTCATCGGAGAGGCGCTCGCCTACATCGCCGGAGAGGAGGAGGAGGAGGTCGCCGGAGAGGAGTTCACTGGAGCATCGGAGAGGAGGAAGGAGAAACCATGAGGGGATGAGAGGAGAGGAGGGAGGAGGAGCTCACCGGAGAGGAGGGAGGAGGAGCTCACCGGAGAGGAGGGAGAAGAAACCGTGAGGGGAGGGGAGGGGAGGAGAGGAGGGAGGAGGAGGTCGCCGGAAAGGAGGAGGAGGTCGCCGGAGAGGAGGAGGGTAGTATGGTGGAGGAGAGAAGGGAAGATGGAGTGGAGGAGAGGAGGAGATGGAGTGTAGGAGAGGTGGAATGAAGAGATAAGGAGGAGAGGACCACGACCAGCCATATATACGGCATACTAATGGCGCACCGCGGGCAGGTGCGCCATTAGTATTTTTTTTATTTTTTTGATTTATTTTGAATTTTGAAGGCGGGAAGATACTAATGGCGCACCATGGGCAGGTGCGCCATTAGTAACTTTTTTTTTATTTTTTTTGACTTATTTTGAATTTTGAAGGCGGGAAGATACTAATGGCGCACCATGGGCAGGTGCGCCATTAGTAACTGTTTTTTTATTTCTTTGACTTATTTTGAATTTTGAAGGCGGGAAGATACTAATGGCGCACCATGGGCAGGTGCGCCATTAGTAAGTTTGATTTTTTTTATTTTTTTGAATTTTTTGCCTATCCAGATCTTAAAAGCCCCGTATCTTTTTTTCTGTTAGGTTTTTGAGGATTTTGAAAATGTTTAACGGGGTTCCCCCTACAAATTCATATAAAAAACTTTTTCATCCGAGTTAGTATGCAAAAGTTATGCCCATTTTTACAAATTCTCGAGCGATTTTGCAAATGAAGTCGAAATTCATATTTGCAAATTTTCCCAACAACTAGACCACATATCACATGGGAAATTTATTTTCTTTTATTTTTTTGACATTTTCATCATTTTATTTTATTTTTTTAAAACTGAAAAGGCGATCCACCGGGGGGGGGGGGGTGCATTCGGTGGAAGTGGTGGCCAAGTTACTAATGGCGCACCGTGGCATGGTGCGCCATTACTAGTTCAAGTAGTAATGGCGCACCACTACCACGGTGCGCCATTAGTAGTTTTGAAAAAAATTCAAAAAAAAAATTAAAAAGTTTTTTTACTAATGGCACACCGTGGATGTGGTGCGCCATTAGTAGTTCAACTAGTAATGGCGCACCACTCCCACGGTGCGCCATTAGTAGTTTTGAATTTTTTTTTAAAAAATATTTTTACTAATGGCGCACCCGCGATGTGGTGCGCCATTAGTATTTCGGCACTAATGGCGTACCAACACATGGTGCGCCATTAGTATATAGTAATGGCGCACCACATGTGTGGTGCGCCATTAGTGTGAGTTCCATCTATAGCCCTTTTCCTAGTAGTGGCGCCGGCGCAGGCGGAGAAGGAGGCGGAGTGCCGCCACGCGCCGGAGAAGGAGTCGGCCGAGGGCCCTGATCGTCACTCGCCGGAGGAGGAGGCGGTGGAGGAGGCGGAGTTCCCTGACTCGCCGGAGGAGGAGGAGGAGGCGGAGGCGTCCAGTTCGGAAGGTTGATGAGCTCCTTCCGCCATAGGCATGGAGTCTTCAGAGCAGAACCCAGCCGAGTCTCCCCTTCTCCGGTAGGGTGGTCAAGCGGGAGGTCCTCAAATCCCTCCGTTATTTCATCCACCATCACCTTAGCATATCCTTCTGGAATCGGCCGGCAGTGAAAAGTTGCGCCGGGTTCATTAGGAAAAACAGAGCCAACAACCGCCTTGACCTTCATATTCATCCATTGCGTCATAAGGTGGCAATTTTGAGCCTCCGTGATAGCATCCACGGGATAGCTGGCAGGAGCCGTCAAGACAAGCTCTGGCTGAAGCAGCTCGGTGGAAGCCACGCTGCTTCTCCGCTGAGATAGCGGGCTAGCTTCAGGGGAAGCTTCGGCAGTTCGTTTGCTGCGATTTTCTTCTCGTTCCTCTATCCCGAGTACCCTTGCTTTAAGCGCCTGCAGTTCAGACTGCTGCACTTTCTTCCTCCTCTCCTGGCTTTTGTAACCGCCTGCGTCTGAAAACCCAGCCTTCCACGGAATGGAGCTTGGCGTGCCTCGTGTCCGTCCAGGGTGCTCAGGATTCCCGAGGGCCTTTGTGAGCTCATCGTTCTCTTTGTCTGGAAGGAACATCCCTTGCTGCCCTGCATTGATATAGTACCGAAGCTTCTTCAAGGGTATGTCAAGTTGCTCGTCAGTCCAAATGCACTTCCCTGTTACAGGGTCCAAGGTTCCGCCAGCCCCGAAGAACCAAGTCCGGCAACGGTCTGGCCAGCTCATTGTCTCTGGTTTGATCCCTTTTTCAACCAGATCATTCTCAGCCTTGGCCCAGTTAGGCCGGGCTAGGAGGTAGCCACCTGACCCCGTGCGATGGTGAAGCTTCTTCTTCGCAGCATTTTTCTTGTTTGTCACCGACATCTTCTTACTCTTTTCCGATGTCTTGTGGGCCACAAATGCAGGCCAGTCATCTCTGATCTTCTCATATATGCCCTTGAATTCTGGTGTCTCTTTTTTCTCGACAAACCTATTCAGGTCTTTCTTCCACCTCCTGAATAGGTCTGCCATCTTCTTAAGAGCAAAAGACTTGATTAATTGCTCTTTAACTGGCTTGTCCGGGTCATCCTCTGATGGTAGGGTGAAATTTGTCTTCAGCTCAGTCCAAAGATCATTTTTCTGCATATCACTGACGTAAGACACCTCAGGGTCTTCTGTAGCCGGCTTCAACCATTGCTGGATGCTGATCGGGATCTTGTCCCTAACCAGAACCCCGCACTGAGCAACAAATGCCTTCTTTGTTCGGATGGGTTCAATAGGTTGGCCGTCGGGCGCGATTGCTATGATCTCAAACCTTTCATCCGAGCTCAACTTTTTCTCCGGGCCTCGTCTCTTTACCTCAGTTGTGCTCGATCCGGGGGGCTAGAAAAAAGAGCAAAGACTTAATTAATATGTGTACATACCAAAACAATGAATGCATCAATTAGCTAGTCAGCACAGGCTTAACTAATATATATACCTGGCCGGAGTCGGTTCGGTCACCGGAGCCGTCATCACATTCTTCTTCTTGCACCGGCATTAGGTCACCAGAGCCAGCTTCTTCACCCTCTCCTTCCAGACCATCGGTGTCATTGAGAAACAACGAGACGACATCACTTCCTTGTGCGATTATGTCCCTCAACATCGCTTCGTTTGCTTCGTCTCGGGCGGTGTCCATAGTTTGTACAAATATTTACAACATGACAATTATTATTCAAACATGACAAATGGATATATTAGTGGCAAACGTAGAACTAGCTAGCTAATCATAGTAAGGAATCATATATATTAATTAGTGGCCTCAACAACGCTTCTCTAGGGTTTGGGGTGGCCTCGACAACGCTTCAAGGGGGTTTGGGGTGGCCTCGAGAACTCTTCAAGGAGGGGGTAATATCGACCCCCCCACGTGTTGAAGCTATCGGGAGGGGGTATATCTACAACGACGACACTACATCTATGTCCCTCGACGACCCTCGTTCCCGATAAAAAAACTCCTCTATTCTTTCTTCTCCTCTTTTTTTCTTCTTCCTCTTCTTTTTTTATCCTCTTCGTCCTCTCATGTTCGAGAGGATCGCCGAGGGGTCGGGAGGTTGCCTAGTGCCGAGCGATCCTCGACCCCTCGATCCCTCGGCGACCCTGGAACCCTCGACCCCTAGACGACCCTGGAACCCTCGACCCTCGATCCCTAGACCCTATAGAACCCTCGAACCCTCGACCCTGAAACCCTCGACCCTTGACCCTAGTTCCCGACCCTCGACCCCTCGGCGATCCTCGACACCCTCGTTCCCGATAAAAATTAAGAAGAAGAAGAAGAAAAAAAAGAAGAAAAAAAGAGGAGAAGATCGAAGAAAAAAAAGAAGAAAAAAAGAGGAGAAGAAGAAAGGAATAGTGGAGAAGAAGAGAAAATAGAATATTCTATTTTCTCTTCCTCTCCACTATTCCTTTCTTCTTCTCCTCTTCTTTTTCTTCTTTTTTCTTCTTCTTATTTATTTTTCCTCTTCTTTTTCTCTCCTCTTCTTCTTTCTTTCCTCTTCTTATTTTCTTCTTTCCTATCCTTCTTTTTCTAAAATTGTAACTTTTGCATATATAAAACTTTTCTAAAATTGTAAATTTCTATATATGAACAAAAAACTTTCTATGAACAAAAAAACATTTTTAACATATATATTTAGCAAATTTGTAGCCACATACATCACATACACATATATATTATAGCCACATACACATATACATCACATATGAACAAAAAAATAAACTAATAAAAATAAAAAAAACATATTGCAACATATGAACAGAAACATATAGCCACATACACACACATACATTATATATATATATGAAAAAATTAAAATAATAAAAAAATGTTGGCGCCGGTGGGGCAGAGGGGCATGGCGGCAGCGGTGGCGCCAGTGGGGCAGGGCAGGGGCGGCTGGGCGGCGAGCGGCGCCAGAGCAGGGCAGGGGCAACGCACGGCAGCCGCGCAGGGCAGGGGCTGCGGCGCGGCGGCCACGCAGGAGAGGGGGCCGCGCAGGGGCGCGGGACGGGAGGGGGCTGTGCTCACGGGGGCGGCGGCGACGGCGACGGCGATCAGCATGACGACGTCGGTGGCGGCAGCAACGGCGAAGGCGAGCAGCCTGACGACGTCGGTGGCGATGGCGACGAGGAGGAGCAGGGGCGTCGAGCGGCGACGGCGACGAGGAGGAGCAGGGGGCGTCGGGGGAGAAGTGCGTGATTTGGTTGAAAACTGCTAAGTGTTTGCTTATATAGAAAATGCTTTGCTCCCGGTTCGTGGCACAAACCGGGACTAATGCCCCCCTTTAGTCCCGGTTGGTGCCACCAACCGTGACCAAAGGGCGGGAAGCGGTGGCCTTTGGTCCCGGTTGGTGGCACCAACCGGGACTAAAGGGGGGCATTAGTCCCGGTTTGTGCCACGAACCGGGACCAATGCACCCCTTTAGTCCCGGTTGGTGCCACCAACCGGGACCAAAGGCGTTGTGCTGCCCCGTGCCCAAATGTTTAGTCCCACCTCGCTAGTTGAGAGGGAGCCGCACCTGTTTATAAGGTGCGGTGCGCCTTCCCTCTCGAGCTCCTCTCTAAAGCAGGCTTTCGGGCCTAACCGTGCAATCTGTGCCTGTGGGCCTACTGGGCCTCCCGCGGGCCTGAATCCTGGCCCATGGTAGGGTTTCTAGTCGTATTCAGGCCGTGGGTGCCCAGTAGGTGGCACTTTTTTTGTTTTTTTGTTTTTTTGTTTCTACTTACAACAAAATATTTATTGTTGCTATATTTAATTTTTTTCTAGTTTTTTTGTTTTGTTTTCTGCATTATTTATTTTCTTTTGTTTCTTGCTTTATTTTTTTAAATTCTTTTAGCTTTTAGTTTTAGGAAAATTATAAACTTTATGTTAGTGCCATTAGTTTTCAAATTTGAAAACACTTTTTTAGTTTTTTATTTTCTTTGTTGCTTTATTTATTTTATTTTGTTTCTTGCTTTATTTTTTAATTCTTTTTGCTTTTAGGTCAGCAAAATTATAAACTTTCTGTTAGTGCCATTAGTTTTAGAAAAAATATAAACTTTCTGTTAGTGCCATTAGTTTTCAAATTTGAATAGTTAAAATTTGAATTCTTTGAAATTTGTGTGAATCACAAGTTTGTGATTAACTTTACTAAAAAAATGAACATAGATGCACCTATAGAGAAAATTCGACCTAAATTCATAGTTTTCAAATGAACTCTGAAAAAGTTGGCATAGCATACTCGTCTGTTACAAATTTGGCATGGTATCATCATAATAGTTGCGGGAGAAAGTCTTCACCTTTTTTTCGCTTGTGTCATTTGCTTATTGCGCCGTAACCATGGATAATCTTCATCATTTATCAGGATGCTTGGGTCAGCCTTGACATTGAAGGGAGGAATTTCATGAAACCTTTCATAATCTTCAGACATGTCTGTCTTGCCCTCCACTCCCAGGATGTCCCTTTTTCCTGAAAGAACTATGTGGCGCTTTGGCTCATCGTATGATGTATTCGTTTCCTTATCTTTTCTTTTTCTCGGTCTGGTAGACATGTCCTTCACATAGATAACCTGTGCCACATCATTGGCTAGGACGAATGGTTCGTCAGTGTACCCAAGATTTTTCAGATCGACTGTTGTCATTCCGTACTATGGGTCTACATGTACCCCGCCTCCTGGCAGATTGACCCATTTGCACTTAAACAAAGGGACCTTAAAATCTTGTCCGTAGTCAAGTTCCCATATGACCACTATGTAACCATAATATGTGTCCTTTCCCTTCTCGGTTGTTGCATCAAAGCGGACACCGCTGTTTTGGTTGGTGCTATTTTGATCTTGTTCAATCGTGTAAAATGTATTCCCATTTATCTCGTATCCTTTGTAAATCAATACAGTCAAAGATGGTCCCCTGGACAACAAGTACAACTCATCAGAAACAGTGTTGTCACCTCTGAGACGTGCTTCCAACCAACTGCTGAAAGTCCTAATGTGTTCACATGTAATCCAGTCGTCGCATTGCTCCGGGTGTTTGGAGCGCAGACTGTTCTTGTGTTCATCGACATACGGGGTCACCAAGGTAGAGTTCTGTAGAACTGTGTAGTGTGCTTGAGACCAAGAATGCCCGTCCCTGCATATTATTGAGTTCGCTCCTAGTGTGCCTTTTCCAGTCAGTCTCCCCTCATACCGCGATTTAGGGAGACCTATCTTCTTAAGGCCAGGAATGAAGTCAACACAAAACCCGATGGCATCCTCTGTTTGATGGCCCATGGAGATGCTTCCTTCTGGCCTAGCGCGGTTACGGACATATTTCTTTAGGACTCCCATGATCCTCTCAAAGGGGAACATATTGTGTAGAAATACGGGCCCTAGAATGACAATCTCGTCGACTAGATGAACTAGGACATGCGTCATGATATTGAAGAAGGATGGTGGGAACACCAGCTCGAAACTGACAAGACATTGCGCCACATCACTCCTTAACCTTGGTACCATTTCTGGATCGATCACCTTCTGAGAGATTGCATTGAGGAATGCACATAGCTTCACAATGGCTAATCGGACGTTTTCCGGTAGAAGCCCCCTCAATGCAACCGGAAGCAGTTGCGTCATAATCACGTGGCAGTCATGAGACTTTAGGTTCTGGAACTTTTTCTCTGGGATATTTATTATTCCCTTTATATTCGACGAGAAGCCAGTCGGGACCTTCATACTGAGCAGGCATTCAAAGAAGATTTCTTTCTCTTCTTTCGTGAGAGCGTAGCTGGCAGGACCTTCATACTGCTTCGGAGGCATGCCGTCTTTTTCGTGCAAACGTTGCAGGTCCTCCCGTGCCTCAGGTGTATCTTTTGTCTTTCCATACACGCCCAAGAAGCCTAGCAGGTTCACGCAAAGGTTCTTCGTCACGTGCATCACGTCGATTGAAGAGCGGACCTCTAGGTCTTTCCAGTAGGGTAGGTCCCAAAATATAGATTTCTTCTTCCACATGGGTGCGTGTCCCTCAGCGTCATTCGGAACAGCTAGTGCGCCGGGACCCTTTCCAAAGATTACGTGTAAATCATTGACCATAGCAAGTACGTGATCACCGGTACGCATGGCGGGCTTCTTCCGGTGATCTGCCTCGCCTTTGAAATGCTTGCCTTTCTTTCGACATTGATGGTTGGTCAGAAGAAATGGACGATGGCCCAGGCACACATTCTTCCTACATTTGTCCAGGTATATACTTTCAGTGTCATCTAAACAGTGTGTGCATGCGTGGTATCCTTTGTTTGTCTGTCCTGAAAGGTTACTGAGAGCGGGCCAATCGGTGATGGTCACGAACAGCAACGCCTTTAGGTTAAATTCCTCTTGTCTGTGCTCATCCCACGTACGTACACTGTTTCCGTTCCACAGCTGTAAAAGTTCTTCAACTAATGGCCTTAGGTACACATCAATGTCGTTGCCGGGTTGCTTAGGGCCTTGGATAAGAACTGACATCATAATGAACTTCCGCTTCATGCACATCCAAGGAGGAAGGTTATACATACATATAGTCACAGGCCAGGTGATGTGATTGCTGCTCTGCTTCCCGAAAGGATTAATGCCATCCGCACTTAAAGCAAACCATTCGTTCGTTGGGTCCTTTGCAAACTCATCCCTGTAATTTCTCATGATTTTTCTCCACTGCGACCAGTCAGCGGGTGCTCTCAACTTCCCGTCTTTCTTACGGTCCTCACTGTGCCATTGCATCGACCTGGCATGCTTTCCGTTTCTGAACAAACGTTTCAATCGTGGTATTATAGGAGCATACCACATCACCTTCGCAGGAACCCTCTTCCTGCGGGGCTCGCCGTGAACATCACCTGGGTCATCTCGTCTGATCTTATACCGCAATGCACCGCATACCGGGCATGCGTTCAGATCCTTGTATGCACCGCAGTATAGGATGCAGTCATTAGGGCATGCATGTATCTTCTCCACCTCCAATCCTAGAGGGCATACGACCTTCTTTGCTGCGTATGTACTGTCGGGCAATTCGTTTTCCTTTGGAAGCTTCTTCTTTAATATTTTTAGTAGCTTCTCAAATCCTTTGTCAGGCACAACATTCTCTGCCTTCAACTGCATCAATTCCAGTACGGTACCGAGCTTTGTGTTGCCATCTTCGCAATTGGGGTACAACCCTTTTTTGTGATCCTGTAACATGCGATCGAACTTCAGCTTCTCCTTTTGACTTTCGCATTGCGTCCTTGCATCGACAATGACCCGTCGGAGATCATCATCATCAGGCACATCGTCTGGTTCCTCTTGATCTTCAGCAGCTTCACCCGTTGCAGCATCATTGGGCACATCGTCTGGTTCCTCTTGATCTTCACCAGCTCCCCCCGTTGCAGCATCAGGGTATTCAGGGGGCACGTAGTTGTCATCGTACTCTTCTTCTTCGTCGTCTTCCATCATAACCCCTATTTCTCCGTGCCTCGTCCAAACATTATAGTGTGGCATGAAACCCTTGTAAAGCAGGTGGGTGTGAAGGGCATGGACAACACATAAAACCATTGTGCTTGTTTGCCTCAGCCGCATCGAGAAACTCATGCCCGCCCTTAATGTACTCGGAGGTGTGTCTGTCACCGTACATCCATTGCCGGTTCATCTGCGTGCATTATATATAATTAAGTGTCCAAATTAATAGAAGTTCATCATCACATTAAAACCAAAGTACATACATAGTTCTCATCTAACAACATATAGCTCTCCAGAGCATCTAATTAATTAAACCATACATTGATACTATGTAAAACATTTAAATGCGAAAACAAAGGCGATCATAATCGCAACCAAGGTAACAATTGATCCAATGGCATAATGATACCAAGCCTCAGTATGAATGGCATATTTTCTAATCTTTCTAATCTTCAAGCGCATTGCATCCATCTTGATCTTGTGATCATCGACGGCATCCGCAACATGCAACTCCAATATCATCTTCTCCTCCTCAATTTTTTTTATTTTTTCCTTCAAGAAATTGTTTTCTTCTTCAACTAAATTTAACCTCTCGACAATAGGGTCGGTTGGAATTTCCGGTTCACATACATCCTAGATAAATAAAATCTATGTCACGTTGGTCCGCATAATTTTCATAAACAATAAATGAACCAATAGTTATAAAGATTAATATATATACCACATCCGAATAATAGACAGGACGAGGGCCGACGGGGGCGGATACCAAAACCATCACACTATATAAGATACAATAATAAAAGTAAGAAAATGATACAAGTATCTATCTAAACATACAAGTAAGAATATTTTTCCTTTCAGAAAGAAGATAAGAACAAGAGGCTCACCATGGTGGTGTCGGTGATGAGATCGGCGCGGGTGATCGACGGCGGTGAAGACGGGGGTGGGGCGTGACGGACCGCTAAATCTAGACAAATCTCGAGGAAAATGGAGCTTTGAGGTCGAGCTTCGATAGGAGAAAGCTTAACTAGTGTGGCTCGGGTATTTCATCGAACACCTCATGTGCATAGGAGGTGAGCTAGAGCACCACAAACCCCTCCCCTCGCCGGCCCAGAAAAACAAAGCACTGGAGTGCTCTGCTCGCGGGCGAGGGGTATATATAGGCAGCACTATTGGTCCCGGTTCGTGGCATGAACCGGGACTAAAGGGCAGCCTTTGGTCCCGGTTCAGGCCACCAACCGGGACAAATGGTGGTGGGCCAGGAGCCAGGCCCATTGGTCCCGGTTCGTCCCACCAACCGGGACCAAAAGGTCTAGACGAACCGGGACCAATGGCCCACGTGGCCCGGCCAGCCCCCTGGGCTCACGAACCGGGTCCAATGCCCCCATTGGTCCCGGTTCTAGATTGAACTGGGACTAATGGGCTGATCCAGTCTGGACTGTTGCCCCCTTTTCTACTAGTGTGTTGGGATATGCTCAAAGAGTGCGACAAGTGGAAGTTGATTGACAAAGAATCCCCACCGAAGAGAGGTTCACTTATGAAAATGGATGAAGATGAAGATGATGATGGCCCAAGAAACTTGAACAAGCCCGATGGTGACAAGAAGACAAAGGGAAGATCAAGAGAGAGCACGAAGCATCGAGCTTGCGGGAACACATAGACGCCATGGTGCAATCAAATGAGTTGATGTTAGCAAAGACATTGGAGACAAAGAAAGAGTTGGTTGAGAAGAAGGCACAAGAGAAGCAAGAGAAGTGGCAATTGCTCAAGGACGAGGGGTTGCACAAGGCGGCGATTGAGGAGAGAAGAGCATGTGCCGCTGAGAACAAAGCCATGTCCAAGCTACTTGCCGAAGAGAATAGGATCATGTCATTGAACCACAATGACATGGACGACATCACCAAAGAATGGCATGATATGGAAAGATGAGACATCTTGAAGAGGAGGATGCTTGCTTCGGCCAATCCCTGTTACAGTGCCGGAGATGTTTTCAAGCTCTTATTTAGTTAATTAGGAAAGGTTGGAGTTATAATCACAGAAGAGAAGTCGCCCCTTATTTTATGTAGGACCACCTAAATCGTGTGTTAACGTCGTAGACCGTGTGAGTGGCTGGTGGAAGTACCTAGTGCAAACTTATTCCGTGAAGGAAACATGCCCTAGAGGTAATAATAAAGTTGTTATTTATATTTCCTTATATCATGATAAATGTTTATTATTCATGCTAGAATTGTATTAAATGGAAACTTAGTACATGTGTGAATACATAGACAAACAGAGTGTCCCTAATATGCCTCTACTTGACTAGCTCGTTAATCAAAGATGGTTAAGTTTCCTGACCATAGACATGTGTTTTCATTTGATGAACGGAATCACATCATTAGAGAATGATGTGATGGACAAGACCATCCGTTAGCTTAGCATTAATGATTGTTTATTTTTATTGCTATTGGTTTCATCATGACTCATACATGTTCCTGTGACTATGAGATTATGCAACTCCCAAATACCAGAGGAACACCTTGTGTGCTATCAACGTCACAATGTAACTGTGTGATTATAAAGATGCTCTACAGGTGTCTCCAATGGTGTTTGTTGAGTTGGCATAGATCGAGATTAGGATTTGTCACTCCGTGTATCAGAGAGTTATCTCTGGGCCCTCTCGGTAATGCACATCACTATGAGCCTTGCAATCAATGTTACTAATGAGTTAGTCATGGGATGATGCATTACGGAACAAGTAAAGAGACTTGCCAGTAACGAGATTGAACTAGATATGATGATACCGACGATCGAATCTCGGGCAAGTAACATATCGATGATAAAGGGAACAACGTTTGTTGTTATGCGGCTTGACCGATAAAGATATTCGTAGAATATGTAGGAGCCAATATGAGTATCCAGGTTCCGCTATTGGTTATTGACCGGAGATGTGTCTCGGTCATGTCTACATAGTTCTCGAACCCGTAAGGTCTGCACGCTTAATGTTCGATGACGATTTGTATTATGAGTTATGTGATTTGATGACCGAAGTTTGTTCGGAGTCCTGGATGAGATCACAGACATGACGAGGAGTCTGAAATGGTCGAGAGGTAAATGGTTCCAAAGTGTTTAGGGTATTTTCCATGTCGCAAGGTTATATTCGGATACCGAAATGGTTCCGAAGTGTTTCGGGTATTTTCCGGAGTACCGGGAGGTTATCGGAACCCCCCGGGAGAGTAATGGGCCTTAATGGCTTTAGGGGAAAGGAGAGAAGGGCCTCAAGAGGTGGCCGCGCCCCCTCCCCCCATGGGCTGGTCCGAATTGGACTAAGAGGGGGCGGCGCCCCCTCCTTCCTTCTCCCCTCTTCCCCCTTCACTCCTTCTCCTAGTTGGAATAGGAAAGGGGGTGGGGAATCCTAGTTGGGCCGGGAGTCCAAGCACTAGTAGAAAACCGACCTTTTGTCCCGGTTCGTAAGGGCCTTTAGTCCCGATTCCCGAATAGGGACTAAAGGGTCGTTACTAATACCCTCACCCTTTAGTCCCGGTTCAAACCAGAACCGGGAAGGATGGGCCTCCACGTGGCCTGCGCGCCGAGCCCACGCAGGAGAGCCTTTGGTCCCGGTTGGTGGCACCAACCGGGACCAATAGACCTCCACGCGTCAGCATTTCTGTGGCTGGGGTTTTTGGTTTTTTTGAAAGGGGGAGGGGGGGTTTGGGGGTTTTGGGGGGTTAATTTAGGTATTTCATATATTGTGTTAGATAGCTAATTAATAGAGAGAAGTGTCCTCTCTTATGTCCGTGCTTGGTCGACGCTACGTACTATACATACGTATAGAGAGGACTAGGCACGCTAACTAGCTAGTAAGCAAACGAAGGAAACAGAAGATCGTCATGAACATATATGCATACAGAGAGAAGTGATATCGACCACCTCTCCTTCTCTGAGAGATTGGTCGAACAACAAGTTCTCGTATATCTATCGTCCGACACTACCGGCTACATATATACAAATAATTATCTTTTACAAATATAATCTCTTAAATTATGGACACATGGTCCACATAGTATTCTCCGTCTTCAGCGATCACGTGGTCAAGAAAGAATGCCGCCAATTCCTCTTGAATTGCTCGCACGCGATCTGGTTCTAGGAGTTCATCCCGCTGCCGAAACATCTAATTTGAAGAAGGGGGTCAATACATACACACACACACACACACACACACACACACACACACACACACACACACACACACACACACACACACACACACACACACACACACACATATATATATATATATATATATATGAATGAATGAAACTCAACACAAATGATGGTAATAAACAAAAATTGTGAATATCATTTCTTACGCACTTCATATTGTTTCTCAGACTACCCGCCCCGCTCACAGGTCGTGTGGCGGATGGACTCGCAGATGTAGTATCCACAGAAATCATTCCCTTGGTCCTGCCACAACCACTTTACAAGAAATAGAGGTCAATCAAACTGATAAGCAAGAATGCCAAATGGTATTGATGAAACTAGCGCTTGAATCAATAGCTAGGAGACGCGCGGAACATGGTACTATAGTACTTACTTTCGGGTATCTAAATTCCAGCTCCTTCGGGAGTCCCAGGGATTTTGTGCTGAATTTTCTCCAAACACTGCCAAACAAAAGAAAACAATTACTTGATATCAGGAAATGAACAAATTTGCTGATATGGTGGATAATGATCGATTTAACTTACTTCTTGAGGATTTCAGTCATGTCCGCATACTCCTAGGGATCTTTTCGTCTCGAGTCCAAGACAGTTACTAATCCCTTCTCAAGCTTAATCTCCAGGAGAATATAGTGGAAACTGCGCACGCATGCATAACTCATCAATTACATTACTATAACCTGGACTAATATATAAGGGAGACCGAATATGCACAAGACAACACTCACTTGATGTTGTAAGGAAAGAGTATTATATCTTTGTGTTCATTTATTTTGAATGATCGTAGCAAGTTGGCCTCGGTATCTGCGGCATGATCTTTAACCTGAACTGCATCTATGAGATTTGTGTTAATGAACCCAATATCACTGATTTGTCTTTTCTTCAATTCGGCGATCTTCAATCTGCATAAGATAGTGAGGATAATTATAAATACATGCAATGAAAGAGCTGAGCTATATAGAGAGACTTAATGACAGAAGTAGTAGTACTTACAGACAGTAGCAGGTGACCGTTGCTTTATCGAGGGCCAATTGATTGAAAAACTAATAGAACTCCTCCAATGGAACATGCAACAGTTCAATTCCAACGAGGTCATGCTCCGGTTTAACTCTCATATACAAAGTATTCCTCCCCCAGACTCTCTGCAGGTTTTCATGTACCAATCATGCAATCTTCGCATCATCGTTGTTAGAGATCTTTCATCTTTGACGAGAGGCTTCCCGTACTCGTATCTGTGTATCTGCACGTCCAGGAAATCATAATCTACATCGTCGGGCAGGTAATCGTCAGGATTGTTATAACCGGGCGCCATCCTCGGGTCGACGCTAGGCACCTTGAGCGGGGGGCACGATTGCTTTGCTTGTTCGCCGAGCTAGGCAATTTGTTTCCCAGCTACTCGTCGTTCTTTCAGCCTTTGATCACTGACTGTACTTCCCGACCGCGACGCTTCGGCCCATGTCTTTGCAATAATGCGCTCATAGTTGCCTTTCGGCGGAGACTTGGGTGGTTTTGCCAGGGCAGCCAGAGTGCGCTTCACTTTCACCGAATCTACCTTCTCCTTCGGAGCTGGATGTCTTCTTGCTTTCAA
Source organism: Aegilops umbellulata (assembly GCA_032464435.1). Lineage (NCBI taxonomy): Eukaryota > Viridiplantae > Streptophyta > Magnoliopsida > Poales > Poaceae > Aegilops > Aegilops umbellulata. The sequence goes on along the minus strand of CP136060.1, from coordinate 639,099,993 downwards.
CCCTTGAAACCAGTCATCCTTCTCGGTTCGCGTGATCCTCGCGTTCTCCTCCGGGGTCATCTCGTATGGTAACTTCTCTGGAGTCTTCAGAGAAGGACCGAATTTGTATTTTCTCCCACCTCTGGCTGTACTGCTAGACGTTGGCAGAGCAGACGAAGCGGCAGTCTTCTTGACTTGCTTACGAGGCGGAGGAGAAGGACTACGACGTGCCGGAGCAGCTGCCGGAGCGGCGGCGGGTCTCTTCCGCCCTTGCTGATGAGGCGGAGAAGGAGTAGGCTGGCTGCTCGGGCGCGCCGGCGCAGGCGGAGTGCCGCCACGCGCCGGAGAATGAGCCAGCCGAGGGCCCTGATCGTCACTCGCCGGAGGAGGAGGCGGTGGAGGAGGCGGAGTGCCCTGACTCGCCGGAGGAGGAGGAGGAGGCGGAGGCGTCTAGTTTGGAAGCTTGATGAGCTCCTTCCGCCATAGGCATGGAGTCTTCACAGCAGAACCCAGCCGAGTCTCCCCTTCTCCGGTAGGGTGGTCAAGCGGGAGGTCCTCAAATCCCTTTGTTATTTCATCCACCATCACCTTAGCATATCCTTCTGGAATCGGCTGGCAGTGAAAAGTTGCGTCGGGTTCATTAGGAAAAACAGTGCCAACAGCCGCCTTGACCTTCATATTCATCCATTGCGTCATAAGGTGGCAAATTTGAGAATCCATGATAGCATCCACGGGATAGCTGGCAGGAGCCGTCAAGACAAGCTCCGGCTGAAGCAGCTCGGTGGAAGCCACGCTGCTTCTCCGCTGAGATGGCGGGGTAGCTTCAGAGGAAGCTTTGGTAGTTCATTTGCTGCAATTTGCTTCTCGTTCCTCTATCCCGAGTACCCTTTCTTTAAGCGCCTGCAGTTCGGACTGCTGCACTTTCTTCCTCCTCTCCTGGCTTTTGTAACCGCCTGCGTCCGGAAACCCAGCCTTCCATGGAATGGAGCCTGGCATGCCTCGTGTCCGTCCAGGGTGCTCATGATTTCCGAGGGCCTTTGTGAGCTCGTCGTTCTCTCTATCTGGAAGGAACGTCCCTTTCCGCGCTGCAGCGATATAGTACCGAAGCTTCTTCAAGGGTATGTCAAGTTGCTCATCCGTCCAAATGCACTTCCCTGTTATAGGGTCCAAGGTTCCGCCAGCCCCGAAGAACCAAGTCCGGCAACGGTCTGGCCAGCTCATTGTCTCTGGTTCGATCCCTTTTGCAAGAAGATCATTCTCAGCCTTGGCCCACTTAGGCCGGGCTACGAGGTAGCCACCTGACCCCGTGCGATGGTGAAGCTGCTTCTTCGCAGCATTTTTCTTGTTTGTCACCGACATCTGCTTACTCTTTTCCGATGTCTTGTAGGCCACAAATGCAGGCCAGTCATCTCTGATCTTCTCATATATGCCCTTGAATTCTGGTGTCTCTTTTTTCTCAACAAACCTATTCAGGTCATTCTTCCACCTCCTGAATAGGTCTGCCATCTTCTTAAGAGCAAAAGACTTGATTAATTGCTCAACTGGCTTCTCCGGATCATCCTCTGGCGGTAGGGTGAAATTTGTCTTCAGCTCAGTGCAAAGATCATTTTTCTGCATATCATTGGCGTAAGACACCTCAGGGTCTTCTGTAGCCGGCTTGAACCATTGCTGGATGCTGATCGGGATCTTGTCCCTAACCAGAACCCCGCACTTAGCAACAAATGCCTTCTTTGTTCGGATGGGTTCAATAGGTTGGCCGTCGGGCGCGATTGCTATGATCTCAAACCTTTCATCGGAGCTCAACTTTTTCTTCGGGCCTCGTCTCTTTACCTCAGTTGTGCTCGATTCGGAGGGCTAGAAAAAAGAGCAAAGACTTAATTAATATGTGTACATACCAAAACAATGAATGCATCAATTAGCTAGTCAGCACAGGCTTAACTAATATATATACCTGGCCGGACTCGGTTCGGTCACCGGAGCTGTCATCACGGTCTCCTTCTTGCACCAGCATTGGGTCACCGGAGCCGTCCTCACGTTCTTCTTCTTGCACCGGCATTAGGTCACTAGAGCCAGCTTCTTCACCCTCTCCTTCCAGAGTACCATCGGTGTCGTTGAGATACAACGAGACGACATCACTTCCTTCTGCGATTATGTCCCTCAACATCGCTTCGTTTGCTTCGTCTCGGGTGGTGTCCATAGTTTCTACAAATATTTACAACATGGCAATTATTATTCAAACATGACAAATGGATATATTAGTGGCAAACGTAGAACTAGCTAGCTAATCATAGTAAGGAATCAAATATATTAATTAGTGGCCTCGACGCTGCTTCTCTAGGGTTTGGGGTGGCCTCGACAACGCTTCAAGGGTTTGGGGTGGCCTCGAGAGAGTTTGTCGGGTAGGGGCGCGGCGGGAGGGGGTAGGAGACCGACATCTTTTTTTCTAGGGTTTGGGTGTCCTCGAGAGTTTTGGTCGAGCGAGAGGGTCAGGGGGTGCTCCCGCGGTATAAGTTATTATCACAGTCGAGAGGGGATTTATATATCGACCGCCCCTCATGTCGAAGTTATCCGAGGGGTATATCGACTCCCCCTCGTGTTGAATTTATCGGGAGAGGGAATAGAGAGGAGATGAAGAAAGGAATAGAGGAGAAGATCGAAGAAAAAAAAGAAGAAAAAAAAGAGGAGAAGAAGAAAGAAATAGAGGAGAAGAAGAAAAAAAAAATAGAAATTTCTATTTTTTCTTCTTCTCCTCTATTCCTTTCTTCTTCTCCTCTTCTTTTTCTTCTTTTTTCCTCTTCTTATTTATTTCTCCTCTTTTTCCTCTCCTCTTCTTCTTTCTTCCCCTTCTTATTTTCTTCTTTCCTATCCTTCTTTTTCTTCTAAATTTTAGCATATTCTAAATTTTCTTCTAACTTTCTATATATGAACAAAAAACTTTCTATGAACAAAAAACTTTATAAATATATATATGAACAAAATTTCTATGAACAAAAAAAACTAAACTAACCACATACACATATACATACACATATACATTATACTAGACATATACATACACATATACATACACATACACATACACATTATACATACACATATACAATATACATACACATATGAAAAAACTTAAACTAAAAAAAATTAAGGGCAGGGGCGGCGCGGCAGCGAAGGGCAGGGGCGCGCGGCGGCGCGATGGCAGCGCGCGGTGGCGTCGGCGGCCAGTACAGGGGGAGGAGCAGGGGAACGGGGCGGCGCTCACCGCGAGGTGGCGTCGGCGACAAGGAAGGCTCGGGGACGGCGGAGGCGCGCGCGCTCGGGGGCGAGGGCAGGGGTGCGCGGGCTCGGGGACGACGTCGGCGACGGCGAGGCACGGGCGACGACGACGGCGCGGTCGGCGGCGACGGTAGGGGCGACGGACGGCGTCGGGGCAGCCTGGCGGCGTCGATGTGCTCGGCGTCGTCGGGCGGGCCGGGGGGCAACTGGCGATGAGTTCGGCAAATTTTCCTAAGTGCTACTTATATACCCAGGCCTTTGGTCCCGGTTCGTGGCACCAACCGGGACCAATGCCCCTCTTTAGTCCCGGTTGGTGCCACCAACCGGGACCAAAGGCCTCGGGCCTTTGGTCCCGGTTGGTGGCACCAACCGGGACTAAAGAGGGGCATTGGTCCCGGTTGGTGCCACGAACAGGTACCAATGCACCCCTTTGGTCCCGGTTCGTCCCACCAACCGGGACCAATGGCCTTGTGCTGCCCCGCGCCCAAAAGTTTAGTCCCACCTCGCTAGTTGAGAGGGCTCGGGAGTGGTTTATAAGCGCTGCTGCGCCCACCCTGTCGAGCTCCTCTCAAATGAAGGCTTTCGGGCCTAATCTGTCACTTCAATACCTGTGGGCCTACTGGGCCTGCTGCGGGCCTGAATCCTGGCCCATGATTGGGTTTCTAGTCGTATTCTGGCCGTGGTGGCCCAGTTGGTGGCATTTTTTTGCTATTTTTTTCATTTCTACTTAGAACTAAATACTTATAGTTTTGTAGTGATTTCTTTTTTATTTTATGTCACTAGTTTATGAATAACTTTACAATAAAAATTGATTTTTGAGTCATTGTTTTTCCTGCTATTTAATATTATTGTGTTTTATCATTATACTCAATAAAAATTATAAACTCAAATTTGAATAGTTAAAATTTGAATTCTTTGAAATTTGTGTGAATCACAAGTTTGTGATTAACTTTACTAAAAAAAATGAACATAGATGCACCTATAGAGAAAATTCGACCTAAATTTATAGTTTTCAAATGAACTCTGAAAAAGTTGGCATAGCATGCTCGTGTGTTACAAATTTGGCATGGTATCATCACAATAGTTGTGGGAGAAAGTCTTCACTTTTTCTTCGCTTTTGTCATTTGCTTATTGCGCCGTAACCATGGATAATCTTCATCGTTTATCAGGATGCTTCGGTCAGCCTTGACATTGAAGGGAGGAATTTCATGAAACCTTTCATAATCTTCAGACATGTCTGTCTTGCCCTCCACTCCCAGGATATCCCTTTTTCCTGAAAGAACTATGTGGCGCTTTGGCTCATCGTATGATGTATTCGTTTCCTTATCTTTTCTTTTTCTCGGTCTGGTAGACATGTCCTTCACATAGATAACCTGTGCCACATCATTGGCTAGGACGAACGGTTCATCAGTGTACCCAAGATTTTTCAGATCCACTATTGTCATTCCGTACTGTGGGTCTACATGTACCCCGCCTCCTGACAGATTGACCCATTTGCACTTAAACAAAGGGACCTTAAAATCTTGTCCGTAGTCAAGTTCCCATATGTCCACTATGTAACCATAATATGTGTCCTCTCCCTTCTCGGTTGTTGCATCAAAGTGGACACCGCTGTTTTGGTTGGTGCTCTTTTGATCTTGGTCAATCGTGTAAAATGTATTCCCATTTATCTCGTATCCTTTCCAAATCAATACAGTCAAAGATGGTCCCCTGGACAACAAGTACAACTCATCACAAACAGTGTTGTCACCTCTGAGACGTGCTTCCAACCAACTGCTGAAAGTCCTAATGTGTTCACATGTAATCCAGTCGTCGCATTGCTCCGGGTGTTTGGAGCGCAGACTGTTCTTGTGTTCATCGACATATGGGGTCACCAAGGTAGAGTTCTGTAGAACTGTGTAGTGTGATTGAGACCAAGAATGCCCGTCCCTGCATATTATTGAGTCCGCTCCTAGCGTGCCTTTTCCAGTCAGTCTCCCCTCATACCGCGATTTAGGGAGACCTATCTTCTTAAGGCCAGGAATGAAGTCAACACAAAACCCGATGACATCCTCTGTTTGATGGCCCATGGAGATGCTTCCTTCTGGCCTAGCGCGGTTACGGATATATTTCTTTAGGACTCCCATGAACCTCTCAAAGGGGAACATATTATGTAGAAATACGGGCCCCAGAACGACAATCTCGTCGACTAGATGAACTAGGACATCCGTCATGATATTGAAGAAGGATGGTGGGAACACCAGCTCGGAACTGACAAGACATTGCGCCACATCACACCTTAGCCTTGGTACCATTTCTAGATCGATCACCTTCTGAGAGATTGCATTGAGAAATGCACATAGCTTCACAATGGCTAATCGGACGTTTTCCGGTAGAAGCCCCCTCAATGCAACCGGAAGCAGTTGCGTCATAATCACGTGGCAGTCATGAGACTTTAGGTTCTGGAACTTTTTCTCTGGGATATTTATTATTCCCTTTATATTCGACGAGAAGCCAGTCGGGACCTTCATACTGAGCAGGCATTCAAATAAGATTTCTTTCTCTTCTTTCGAAAGAGCGTAGCTGGCAGGACCTTCATACTGCTTCTGAGGCATGCCGTCTTTTTCGTGCAAACGTTGCAGGTCCTCCTGTGCCTCAGGTGTATCTTTTGTCTTTCCATACATGCCCAAGAAGCCTAGCAGGTTCACGCAAAGGTTCTTCGTCACGTGCATCACGTCGATTGAAGAGCGGACCTCTAGGTCTTTCCAGTAGGGTAGGTCCCAAAATATAGATTTCTTCTTCCACATGAGTGCGTGTCCCTCAACGTCATTAGGAACAGCTACTGCGCCGGGACCCTTTTCAAAGATTACGTGTAAATCATTGACCATAGAAAGTACGTGATCACCGGTACGCATGGCGGGCTTCTTCCGGTGATCTGCCTCGCCTTTGAAATGCTTGCCTTTCTTTCGACATTGATGGTTGGTCGGAAGAAATCGACGATGGCCCAGGTACACATTCTTCCTGCATTTGTCCAGGTATATACTTTCAGTGTCATATAAACAGTGTGTGCATGCGTGGTATCATTTGTTTGTCTGTCCTGAAAGGTTATTGAGAGCGGGCCAATCGTTGATGGTCACGAACAGCAACACCTTTAGGTTAAATTCCTCCTGTCCGTGCTCATCCCACGTACGTACACCGTTTCCATTCCACAGCTGTAAAAGTTCTTCAACTAATGGCCTTAGGTACACATCAATGTCGTTCCCTGGTTGCGTAGGGCCTTGGATGAGAATTGGCATCATAATGAACTTCCGCTTCATGCACATCCAAGGAGGAAGGTTATACATACATAGAGTGACCGGCCAGGTGCTGTGATTGCTGCTCTGCTCCTCGAAAGGATTAATGCCATCCGCGCTTAAAGCAAACCATACGTTCCTTGGGTCCTTTGCAAACTCATCCCAGTACTTTCTCACGATTTTTCTCCACTGCGACCCGTCAGCGGGTGCTCTCAACTTCCCGTCTTTCTTACAATCCTCACTGTGCCATCGCATCGACTTGGCATCCTTTCCGTTTCTGAACAGACGTTTCAACCGTGGTATTATAGGAGCATACCACATCACCTTCGCAGGAACCCTCTTCCTACGGGGCTCGCCGTGAACATCACCAGGGTCATCTCGTCTGATCTTATACCGCAATGCACCGCAAACCGGGCATGCGTTAAGATCCTTGTATGCACCGCGGTATAGGATGCAGTCATTAGGGCATGCATGTATCTTCTCCACCTCCAATCCTAGAGGGCATACGACCTTCTTTGCTGCGTATGTACTGTCGGGCAATTCGTTATCCTTTGGAAGCTTCTTCTTCAATATTTTCAGTAGCTTCTCAAATCCTTTGTCAGGCACAGCATTCTCTGCCTTCTAGTGCAGCAATTCCAGTACGGTACCGAGCTTTGTGTTGCCATCTTCGCAATTGGGGTACAACCCTTTTTTGTGATCCTCTAACAGGCGATCGAACTTCAGCTTCTCCTTTTGACTTTCGCATTGCGTCCTTGCATCGACAATGACCCGGCGGAGATCATCATCATCGGGCACATCGTCTGGTTCCTCTTGATCTTCAGCACCTTCACCCATTGCAGCATCATTGAGCACATCGTCTGGTTCCTCTTGATCTTCACCAGCTCCCCCCGTTGCAGCATCACGGTATTCAGGGGGCACGTAGTTGTCATCGTACTCTTCTTCTTCGTCGTCTTTCATCATAACCCCTATTTCTCCGTGCCTCGTGCAGACATTATAGTGTGGCATGAAACCCTTGTAAAGCAAGTGGGTGTGAAGGACTTTCCGGTCAGAGTAAGACTTCGTATTCCCACAATCAGGGCATGGACAACACATAAAACCATTCTGCTTGTTTGCGTCAGCCGCATCGAGAAACTCATGCACGCCCTTAATGTACTCGGAGGTGTGTCTGCCACCGTACATCCATTGCCGGTTCATCTGCGTGCATTATATATAATTAAGTGTCCAAATTAATAGAAGTTCATCATCACATTAAAAGCAAAGTACATACATAGTTCTCATCTAACAACAAAAAGCTCTCCAGAGCATCTAATTAATTAAACCATACATTGAAACTATGTAAAACATTTTAATGCGAAAACAAAGGCAATCATAATCGCAACCAAGGTAACAATTGATCCAACGGCATAATGATACCATGCCTCGGTATGAATGGCATATTTTCTAATCTTTCTAATCTTCAAGCGCATTGCATCCATCTTGATCTTGTGATCATCGACGACATCCGCAACATGCAACTCCAATATCATCTTCTCCTCCTCATTTTTTTATTTTTTCCTTCAAGAAATTGTTTTCTTCTTCAACTAAATTTAACCTCTCGACAATAGGGTCGGTTGGAATTTCCGGTTCACATACATCCTAGATAAATAAAATCTATGTCATGTTGGTCCGCATAATTTTCATAAACAATAAATGAACCAATAGTTATAAAGATTAATATATATACCACATCCGAATCATAGACAGGACGAGAGTCGACGGGGGCGGATACCAAAACCATTGCATTATATAATATGCAATAATAAAAGTAAGAAAATGATATAAGTATCTATCTAAACATACAAGTGACAATATTTTTCCTTTCAGAAAGAAGATAAGAGCAAGAGGCTCACCACGGTGGTGTCGGTGATGAGATCGGCACGGGTGATCGACGGCCGTGAAGACGGGGGTGGGGCGTGAGGAAAATGGAGCTTTGAGGTCGAGCTTCAAGAGGAGAAAGCTTAACTAGTATGGCTCGGGTATTTCATCGAACACCTCATGTGCATAGGAGGTGAGGTAGAGCACCACAAACACCTCCCCTCGCCGGCCCAGAAAAACAGAGCACTGGAGTGCTCTGCTCGCGGGCGAGGGTATATATAGGCCGCACTATTGGTCCTGGTTCGTGGCATGAACCGGGACTAAAGGGGAGCCTTTGGTCCCGGTTCAGGCCACCAACCGGGACCAATGGTGGTGGGCCAGGAGCCAGGCCCATTGGTCCTGGTTCGTCCCACCAACCGGGACCAAAAGGTCCAGACGAACCGGGACCAATGGCCCACGTGGCCCGGCCGGCCCCTTGGGCTCACGAACCGGGACCAATGCCCCCATTGGTCCCGGTTCTAGTCTGAACCGGGACTAATGGGCTGCCCCGGCCTGAACCGTTGCCCCCTTTTCTACTAGTGAAGTAGTACTCCCCCCTTGGCACGCCCCCTCTAGGGCCGGCCTCCTCTTTCCCCCTCCTTTATATACGTGGGAGGAGGGCACCTCAAAGGCACACCAAGTCTTCTCTTAGCCGTGTGCGGTGCCCCCTCCACAGTTACACACCTCGGTCATACCGTCGTAGTGCTTAGGCGAAGCCCTGCACTGGTAAGTTCATCATCACCGTCACCACGTCGTCGTGCTGACAGAACTCTCCCTCGTTCTCAACTGGATCAAGAGCTCAAGAGACCTTATCGAGCTGAACGTGTGCTGAACGCGGAGGTGCCGTACATTCGGTGCTTGGATCGGTTGGATCGCGAAGACGTTCGAGTACATCAACCGCGTTACTAAACGCTTCCGCTTTCGGTCTACGAGGGTACGTGGACACACTCTCCCCACTCCTTGCTATGCTTCTCCTAGATAAATCTTGCGTGATCGTAGGAATTTTTGGAAATACTACGTTCGCCAACATTCCGCTGTTATAAACAAGCACAAATGAGAAGAGATAATGCCATGCATATCTAGAGCCATTGAACTTTCTCTACCTGGTTGAACCACCGCCCAGAGTAGCTAGTGGTCCAGTGGCTCTGTATCTACCAATTCATAGGCAAAAGGCGCAAACTTATACGGACCGACTGTATTTATTCCCCGTCCTTGGTCTTATTCCAAGATGGGAAGAAGAGATCGACACGGATCGAAGATCTTAGTTGTTGAACTAGAGGAAAAAGCACTAGAGCACTGAAATACAACTGTACACCACGAGGGCAACTGCTGCCTGCTCTGTGATTCTGTGCTATGTTAATCCTGCTGGAAAGCATTCCTTAGTGTTGTTAAATACGCTTCTGTTGCATGCACACCACGAAAAAGTTACACGCTTTGGTGTGTGTATTTTAGGATTCAACAAAGTGGTATTCACTTCTTAGTTAGAGTGTTTTTTTTAGAAAAGGAGGATGACCCCCGGCCTCTGCATCTGGGCGATGCATACAGCCACTTTATTAATTATTCTCACAAGATCTTACAAAGTAATACAACAGCAAGACTAAAGCCACCGTCTAAGCAACAACTGTCACTACGCCTATCCAAATGATGAAGGGGCGTTGATAGTCTGGGCCTAATATCAAACAGACATCGCAGCCAAACCTAAACATCTAAGACCTGAGGTCCCAACCAGGCCGCCTGCCTGGTATGGGGCACCTACCAGTCCGGCGCACTTCTCAACCAGGACGCCTGCCGGGTATGAGGCCGCCGCAGCCACCTGCCACGAGTCCATCTTTAGAGTTGTACTATTGCCTCTACCATGCCAGATCTCTCTGCCATCGACGTCACCACGACGCCAGACAGCGTCTTCCTCCTGCGCGAGTCCATCCTCCCACATCGAACTCCGAATCTGCACTGCGCCACGCCGTCAAGATCCGTCGCCATCAATGGATGGTTGAAGCACCGCTCCACCAAAGAAACCGTCCGCTGGTCCCGCGAAGAAGGCGCAGCACCAAGTAGAAGGCCGAAGCCACCACTCCACCAGCAGCCCCGCCACCAAGAACTGTTCCCAGCCGCCGCCTTCAAGAAGGATCACGACATCAGGGTGCCGTCGACGCCCAGACCAGGAGAACAAAAGCTTTCGCCATAGCTCGAGGAGGAGGCGGAAGGGAGAGGATCCACCCCAAAGCCTTCAGGAAGGGGATCGGCGCCAAAGGCGCCGACTTTGGGGAGGCTGCCGCGCCAGCCAGGGGTTTCCCCCGGAACCTCACCCGCACGCTAGATCCGTCAGGCCGCCCATAGGGGACGCCAAAGCCGCCGCCAAGGACCGGTGCCAGCACGGATCGGGACAGATCGAAGCAGGGGCAGATCTTCTACATGGAGCCGAGAACCCGCGCGGCGGCGGCGGTGCACGCCGCACCGCAGGGCCTCCTGCCTCCAACCGCCGCTCCCCACCTCCGGCCAGCGCCAGCCCGCGCGCGCCACCGCGACGTGCCGACCACCGGCCAGCAGCAGCGCCGCCGCACACTGGGATCTCCCGAGGGAGCGGAGCACGCCGCGGGAGCGGGAGAGCGCATACCCATCCGCGCCTGCACGCATCCACCATCGCGAGGAAGATCCATCACCAGGGACAGCCGCCGCGTCCATCCAGCAGTGGATCTCCGCCTCGACCGCCAGGACCCGCGTCCTAGCGCACACCGACGTGCAACCCGCATCTGTGCCCACCAGATCCAGGCGCCGCCGCGAGAGGAAGCCCCGCCGCCGCCGTCGACCGCACGGGTTTCACCCGGCGGCGTCCTCCGGCGGCGGCGCGACGGCAGGGGAGAGTAAGAGGAGTGGCGGCGCTAGGGTTAGGCTAGGGACGCCCGAGCCGCCCTGGGCAAGGCGACGCGGGGTCATCAGGAGACATTAATCTTGTTAACCTCTTAGTTAGAGTGTGTTTACCAAAAACCAATAATGCCATTTCAGGTGGCATGATTGGCACTTTAACAGCAGTGAAAAGTTGAAAACAACTAGATTGCGAGCGGATTCTTCCGCTTCCGCTTTTTTTCTGTTCTTTCAAGAGCGCAGACCAAAGTGTCCCCTGTTTAATGTGATGCGGTGGCATTAGCAAGGCAAGTTTTTACCGTCTATAACTTTTGATATGCTCTTTTCCTCTTCGGTAACGGCTATACGACGGGCAAGAGTCTGAAGGAATAAGTTGGAAGAAAGTCGATTAACTTTCATACTGTGCTACTGGACCAGCACAGGTATATGCATACAAAAATGAAAATGCCATCACAAATACAGTATGAATCATGGACAGATCTGCACTTCCCTTTCCTGAGAACTAAAACTGCGGCTGCTAACAAGATAGAGTTGTGAAAAGCAAACTGAAAAAGAAAGTGAACATTCTTTTTTGTTTCTTTGAAAACTTCCAAGATAGAGTGAGTTGTTCATTATCTAGAAAAACAGAGTGAGTTGCACCTACAATCTGTCACTTTATTCTCTAATATTTTGCTGGCAGAAACTTTGTCTATGGGGTATCTGCTTTTACCTCGCCTTGTTGTCCAACTTCCAATAGATACATATGGGTGACTTTCTCGTGCACTGCGTGACATAAGATGTTCGTTACTGATTATGTTACATCAGTGACGAAACATAATAAGTGAACAGTTCTTCTTTTCGAAAAACTGGTAAATAATACTAGTCTATATATACGGTTTTAGCAGCTGGTATGTTCAGCAAATATGCTGATTCAGTGCAAGACTGCGCTGAGCTCCGTTCCAAGCAATAGATGATCTGCCAACAAGCAATAAACATCTTTCCTGCTGCTCAGTGGTTCACAATGTTTGTGAGGCATGTGGAAGGACAAAAACACTACACAGCGAAAACAGAGATAATTGAGATTTGGCAATGCTTTCTTTCACTTGATTATATGCTTATGATACAAGGTGAAAGCAGCGGCAGCTAAATTACAAGTAAGAAACTACACAAACAGACTAGGAAAGGTAGAACCATCTGCCAGCAAAAGCTTCCTGGAGCTACTGGACCTTCTCCCTGCCGTACAAAACATGGAGACTCTCTCTCAAAATCCACAGCCTCCGGTTCATAGACACACTCTATGCTCTAGGTGCCTCTCCGTTTCGGCAGATAGGAAGACGACTGACCAAAACCCAAACATACAAGGACTGAAGGACAGGAAAAGAAGACAGAGGTACTGAATAAAACAGAGTGAAAAGAGAGGGAGGAATTGACGGGATGAACTGCCACCATGCTAGCTAATCCTAACGACTAGCTAGTACCTGACGAGGGTGGTAGTAGTGGTAATCCATGTCGGCGTTGTTGTCCATGTGATTAGCCGCAGCCTCGTGGGGGCGCGGCGTGTAGGCACCGCTGCCGGCGTCGTCGCCGACCTTGTTGTGCCACGCGGGATGCCTCGCCGGCGTCTCGCCGCCTGCCTGGTCTTGCAAGTAGGCGGCGTGGCTGCCGGCGTCGGCGTGGTCGGCTTTCGGCGTGCTGTCGTGGTAGGCCTTGTGCCCGGCCTCGTGGACGTCGACGATGGGCGGCTGCCGGTACTCCGGTGCCGGCTCCGACCAGTAGCCGTGGCCGTGGTTCCCTCTGCTGTGGCCGTAGTCATCCCGTCTGCGGCCGCCGAAGCACGAGCCGAACTCCAGGCACATTCTTTCTTGGTGGCCCTCGTGTGCGTGTGCTGGGCTACTGGTAGTGGCAAGCAGCACTATCCTCGAACTAGCGTGGGTATCAGTGGTGTGGTGGTGTTGATGGCCCTGAATCTGACAGTGTTGGTGTGGTGGGTGATATATATTCGGGTGGGGAGATTAGAGCTCGTGCTGGACGCGACGTGTGCGTGCGAAGACGAGCGAAGCTCCGTAGGAAGGGTGGGTTGGGTCTAGGTCCCGGTCGACCAGGCTCATCGTCAACACGTCTCCCTGCCCTTGGATGTCGCTGTTTAGGTCCGGATCGATCAGGCTCGTCCAACTCGCTCTCCGGACTCCGGTCTACAAGGCCGGTCAACCGTGCGAATCATGCATGGAGGGAGGGCGGTGCAGCGGGACGGCAGAATATCTTTTTGGGGGTCGGCTGTGGATGTGATTATGGAGGGCGGGGTCTCGTCAGGATGTTGGACTGGCCGAGTCGTCGTACCGTGTTTTTTTTAGCGAAGATGCACGCTGCATCCGGCTTTAATTAAATTAATAAAACCATTAGGCAGCATCCACACAAGTTTTAGGCATTACAACTGATAAACACATAAGTTCCGCGGGCTCGTCGTCTCGGCAAAGGCTAAGAACGATGCAGTTTAAAGAACACAAAAGCGGAGCGAAACATAGGCTCAACGCAAAAGACTCAAGCTGACGGTCCTCCTTGACGCGACTTCATCATGCACAGCTTGATCTGCTCCATAACTTCGGTCATGCGGTCCTCATCACGCGTCTTCCCCAGCGGCGCCCAAGCCTGTAAGAAAATGTGGCATTTGAAGAGAATATCAGCTGGGTGGGCAGGGAACTTGTGTTCTATAGTTATTTTGTTCCGAACCGACCAAAGTGACCAAAACAGCGCCCCTACGCATCATCAAACAACCCTCGCATTGGTACCCCTCTGTACCGACAACAGGGTCAACAGGTCATCGCTAGATTGCGGGTTCCAATTCTGCTTGAAGGCATCCCTAACCGCACTCCACGCAAATCTAGCAAGACAACATCCAAAGAACACTTGGTTTGCGTTTTCCCCTAGACCGCAAATGGCACATGTTCCGTCCGTCGACCCGTTTCTTTTGGCCACGTTATCCGAGGTAGCACTAGTAGAAAAGGGGGCAACGGTCCAGGGTGGGTTAGCCCATTAGTCCCGGTTCAATTTAGAACCGGGACGAATGGGGGCATTGGACCCGGTTCGTGAGCCCAGGGGGCCGGCCGGGCCACGTGGGCCATTGGTCCCGGTTCGTCTGGACCTTTTGGTCCCGGTTGGTGGGACGAACTGGGACCAATGTGCCTGGCTCCTGGCCCACCACCAATGGTCCCGGTTCGTGGCATGAACCGGGACCAAAGGCTCACCGGGATCAGTGGTGCCGCCTATATATACCCCTCGCGCCGGAGCAGAGCACTGAGTGCTCTATTTTTCTGGGCCGGCGAGAGGAAGGGCTTGTGGTGCTCTAGCTCACCTCCTATGCACATGAGGTGTTCGATGAAATGCACGAGCCACACTAGTTAAGCTTTCTCCTCTCGAGGCTCGACCTCAAAGCTCCATTTTCCTCGAGATTTGTCTAGATTTAGCGGTCCGTCACGCCCCACCCCTGTCTTCACCGCCGTCGATCACCCGCGCCGATCTCATCACCGACACCACCGTGGTGAGCCTCTTGCTCTTATCTTCTTTCTGAAAGGAAAAATATTCTTACTTGTATGTTTAGATAGATACTTGTATCATTTTTTTACTTTTATTATTGCATCTTATATAGTGCGATGGTTTTGGTATCCGCCCCCGTCGGCCCTCGTCCTGTCTATGATTCGGATGTGGTATATATATTAATCTTTATAACTATTGGTTCATTTATTGTTTATGATAATTATGCGGACCAACGTGACATAGATTTTATTTATCTAGGATGTATGTGAACCGGAAATTCCAACCGACCCTATTGTCGAGAGGTTAAATTTAGTTGAAGAAGAAAACAATTTCTTGAAGGAAAAAATAAAAAAAATTGAGGAGGAGAAGATGATATTGGAGTTGCATGTTGCGGATGTCGTCGATGATCACAAGATCAAGATGGATGCAATGCGCTTGAAGATTAGAAAGATTAGAAAATATGCCATTCATACCAAGGCTTGGTATCATTATGCCGTTGGATCAATTGTTACCTTGGTTGCGATTATGATCGCCTTTGTTTTAATTAATGTATGGTTTAATTAATTAGATGCTCTGGAGAGCTATATGTTGTTAGATGAGAACTATGTATGTACTTTGGTTTTAATGTGATGATGAACTTCTATTAATTTGGACACTTAATTATATATAATGTATGCAGATGAACCGGCAATGGATGTACGGTGACAGACACACCTCCGAGTACATTAAGGGCGTGCATGAGTTTCTCGATGCGGCTGAGGCAAACAAGCAGAATGGTTTTATGTGTTGTCCATGCACTAAATGTGGGAATACGATGTCTTACTCTAACCGGAAAATCCTTCACACCCACCTGCTTTACAAGGGTTTCATGCCACACTATAATGTTTGGACGAGGCACGGAGAAATAGGGGTTATGATGGAAGACGACGAAGAATAAGAGTACGATGACAGCTACGTTCCCCCTGAATACCGTGATGCTGCAACAGGAGGAGCTGGTGAAAATCAAGAGGAACCAGACGATGTGCCCAATGATGCTGCAACGGGTGAAGCTGCTGAAGATGAAGAGGAACCAGACGATGTGCCCGATGATGATGATCTCCGCCGGGTAATTGTCGATGCAAGGACGCAATGCGAAAGTCAAAAGGAGAAGCTGAAGTTCGATCGCATGTTAGAGGATCACAAAAAAGGGTTGTACCCCAATTGCGAAGATGGCAACACAAAGCTCGGTACCGTACTGGAATTGCTGCAGTGGAAGGCAGAGAATGCTGTACCTGACAAAGGATTTGAGAAACTACTGAAAATATTGAAGAAGAAGCTTCCAAAGGATAACGAATTGCCCGATAGTACATACGCAGCAAAGAAGGTCGTATGCCCTCTAGGATTGGAGGTGGAGAAGATACATGCATGCCCTAATGACTGCATGCTATACCGCGGTGCATACAAGGATCTGAACGCATGCCCGGTATGCGGTGCATTGCGGTATAAGATCAGACGAGATGACCCTGGTGATGTTCACGGCGAACCCCGTAGGAAGAGGGTTCCTGCGAAGGTGATGTGGTATGCTCCTATAATACCACGGTTGAAACGTCTGTTCAGAAACGGAGAGCATGCCAAGTCGATGCGATGACACAGTGAGGACCGTAAGAAAGACGGGAAGTTGAGAGCACTCGCTGACGGGTCGCAGTGGAGAAAAATCATGAGAAAGTACTGGAATGAGTTTGCAAAGGACCCAAGGAACGTATGGTTTGCTTTAAGCGCGGATGGCATTAATCCTTTCGGGGAGCAGAGCAGCAATCACAGCACCTGGCCGGTCACTCTATGTATGTATAACCTTCCTCCTTAGATGTGCATGAAGCGGAAGTTCATTATGATGCCAGTTCTCATCCAAGGCCCTAAGTAACCCGGCAACGACATTGATGTGTACCTAAGGCCATTAGTTGAAGAACTTTTACAGCTGTGGAATGGAAATGGTGTACGTACGTGGGATGAGCACAATAAAGAGGAATTTAACCTAAAGGCGTTGTTGTTCGTGACCATCAATGATTGGCCCGCTCTCAGTAACCTTTCAGGACAGACAAACAAAGGATACCACACATGCACACACTGTTTAGATGTCACTGAAAGTATATACCTGGACAAATGCAGGAAGAATGTGTACCTGGGCCATCGTCGATTTCTTCCGACCAACCATCAATGTCGAAAGAAAGGCAAGCATTTTAAAGGCGAGGCAGATCACCGGAGGAAGCCTGCCATGCGTACCGGTGATCACGTACTTGCTATGGTCAATGATTTACACGTAATCTTTGGAAAGGGTCCCGGCGCACTAGCTGTTCCGGATGACGCTGACGGACACGCACCCATGTGGAAGAAGAAATCTATATTTTGGGACCTAGCCTACTGGAAAGACCTAGAGGTCCGCTCTTCAATCGACGTGATGCACGTGACGAAGAACCTTTGCGTGAACCTGCTAGGCTTCTTGGGTGTGTATGGAAAGACAAAAGATACACCCGAGGCACGGGAGGACCTGCAACGTTTGCACGAAAAAGACGGCATGCCTCCGAAGCAGTATGAAGGTCCTGCCAGCTACGCTCTTATGAAAGAAGAGAAAGAAATGTTTTTTGAATGCCTGCTCAGTATGAAGGTCCCGACTGGCTTCTCGTCGAATATAAAGGGAATAATAAATATCCCAGAGAAAAAGTTCCAGAACCTAAAGTCTCATGACTGCCACGTGATTATGACGCAACTGCTTCCGGTTGCATTGAGGGGGCTTCTACCGGAAAACGTCCGATTAGCCATTGTGAAGCTATGTGCATTCCTCAATGCAATCTCTCAGAAGGTGAGCGATACAGAAATCGTACCAAGGCTAAGGAGTGATGTGGCGCAATGTCTTGTCAGTTTCGAGCTGGTGTTCCCACCATCCTTCTTCAATATCATGACGCATGTCCTAGTTCATCTAGTCGACGAGATTGTCATTCTGGGGCCCGTATTTTTACATAATATGTTCCCCTTTGAGAGGTTCATGGGAGTCCTAAAGAAATATGTCCGTAATCGCGCAAGGCCAGAAGGAAGCATCTCCATGGGCCATCAAACAGAGGATGTCATCGGGTTTTGTGTTGACTTCATTCCTGGCCTTAAGAAGATAGGTCTCCCTAAATCGCGGTATGAGGGGAGACTGACTGGAAAAGGCACGCTAGGAGCGGACTCAATAATATGCAGGGACGGGCATTCTTGGTCTCAAGCACACTACACAGTTCTACAGAACTCTACCTTGGTGACCCCGTATGTAGATGAACACAAGAACAGTCTGCGCTCCAAACACCCGGAGCAGTGCGACGACTGGATTACATGTGAACACATCAGGACTTTCAGCAGTTGGTTGGAAGCACGTATCAGAGGTGACAACACTGTTTGTGATGAGTTGTACTTGTTGTCCAGGGGACCATCTTTGACTGTATTGATTTGGAAAGGATACGAGATAAATGGGAATACATTTTACACGATTGACCAAGATCAGAAGAGCACCAACCAAAACAGCGGTGTACACTTTGATGCAACAACCGTTAAGGGAAATGACACATATTATGGTTACATAGTGGACATATAGGAACTTGACCACGGACAAGATTTTAAGGTCCCTTTGTTTAAGTGCAAATGGGTCAATCTGTCAGGAGGCGGGGTAGATGTAGACCCACAGTACGGAATGACAACAGTCGATCTGAAAAATCTTGGGTACACTGATGAACCGTTCGTCCTAGCCAATGATGTGGCACAGGTTATCTATGTGAAGGACATGTCTACCAGAGCGAGAAAAAGAAAAGATAAGGAAACGAATACATCATACGATGAGCCAAAGCGCCATATAGTTCTTTCAGGAAAAAGGGACATCCTGGGAGTGGAGGGCAAGACAGACATGTCTGAAGATTATGAAAGGTTTCATGAAATTTCTCCCTTCAATGTCAATGCTGACCCAAGCATCATGATAAACGATGAAGATTATCCATGGTTACGGCGCAATAAGCAAATGACACAAGCGAAGAAAAAGTGAAGACTTTCTCCCGCAACTATTATGATGATACCATGCCAAATTTGTAACAGACGGGTATGTTATGCCAAGTATTTTAGAGTTAATTTGAAAACAGACGAGTAGGTGCATCTATGTTAATTTTTTTTATTAAAGTTAATCACAAACTTGTGATTCACACAAATTTCAAAGAATTCAAATTTTAACTATTCAAATTTGAAAACTAATGGCACTAACAGAAAGTTATAATTTTGCTAACCTAAAAGCAAAAAGAATTAAAAAATATAGCAAAAACAAAATAAAGCAACAAAGAAAACAAAAAGACTAAAAAAGTGTTTTCAAATTTGAAAACTAATGGCACTAACAGAAAGTTTACAATTTTTCTAAAACTAAAAGCAAAAAGAATTAAAAAATAAAGTAAAAAAACAAAAGAAAATAAATAATGCAGAAAACAAAACAAAAAAACTGGAAAAAAATAAAAATAGCAACAATAAGTATTTTGTTGAAAGTAGAAACAAAATAAAATAAATAAAGCAACAAAGAAAAAAATTGTTTTCAAATTTGAAAACTAATGGCATTAACAGAAAGCTTATAATTTTTCTAAAACTAAAAGCAAAATGAATTAAAAAAATAAAGCAAAAAACAAAAGAAAATAAATAATGCAGAAAACAAAACAAAAAAATGGAAAAAAATAAAAATAGCAACAATAAGTATTTTGTTGTAAGTAGAAACAAAATAAAATAAATAAAGCAACAAAGAAAACAAAAAAACAAAAAAAGTGCCACCTACTAGGCCACCACGGCCTGAGTACGACTAGAAACCCTACCATGGGCTAGGATTCAGGCCCGCAGGAGGCCCAGTAGGCCCACAGGTAGATAAAGTGACTTTAGGCCTGTAAGCCTGCATTTGAGAGGAGCTCGAAGTGGTCAGTGCAGCAGCGCTTATAAACCACTGCTGAAGCCTCTCGGCTAGCGAGGTGGGACTAAACATCCCACCGCACCGCGCCAGTTCCAGCACAAGGCCATTGGTCCCGGTTGGTGGGACGAACCGGGACCAAAGGGGTGCATTGGTCCCGGTTCGTAGCACCAACCGGGACCAATGCACCCCCTTTAGTCCCGGTTGGTGCCACCACCCGGGACCAAAGGCCGCCGCTTCCCGCCCTTTGGGCTGCTGAAAAAGGCCTTTGGTCCCGGTTGGTGGCACAAACCGGGACTAAAGGGTGGCATTAGTCCCGGTTTACGCCACCAACCGGGACTAAAGCCTTTTCTATATAAGCAAACACTTAGCAGTTTTCGACCAAATCACGCACTTCTCCCCCGACGCCCCCTGCTCCTCCTCGTCGCTGTCGCCGCCCGACGCCCCTGCTCTTCCTCGTCGCTGTCGCCGCCCCACGCCGTCAGGCTGCTCGCCTTTGCCGTCGCTGCCGCCACCGACGCCGTCAGGCTGATCGCCTTCGCCGTCGCCGCCGCCCCCTATGAGCACAGCCCCCTCCCGTCTCGCACCCCTGCGCCCCTCTCCTGCGCGGCCGCCGCACCGTCGCCCCTGCCCTGTGCGGCTGCCGTGCACCGCCCCCTGCCCTGCGCTGGTGCCGCGTGCCACCCAGCCGCCCTGCCCTGCCCTGCCGGCGCCACCGCTGCCGCCATGCCCCTCTGCCCCGCCGGCGCCAACAATTTTTTTATTAGTTTAATTTTTTTCATATATATATATATATAATGTATGTGTATGTATGTGGCTATATGTTTCTGTTCATATGTTGCAATATGTTTTTTATTTTTATTAGTTTATTTTTTTGTTCATATGTGATGTATATGTGTATGTGGCTAGAATTTGCTAAATATATATGTTAAAAATGTTTTATATATAGAAAGTTACAATTTTAGAAAAGTTTTATATATGCAAAAGTTACAATTTTAGAAAAAGAAGGATAAGAAAGAAGAAAATAAGAAGAGGAAAGAAAGAAGAAGAGGAGAGGAAAAGAAGAGGATAAATAAATAAGAAGAAGAAAAAAGAAGAAAAAGAAGAGGAGAAGAAGAAAGGAATAGTGGAGAAGAAGAGAAAATAGAAGAAGAAAGGAATAGTGGAGAGGAAGAGAAAGTAGAATATTCTATTTTCTCTTCTTCTCCACTATTCCTTTCTTCTTATCCTCTTTTTTTTCTTATTTTTTTCTTCGATCTTCTCCGCTAGCTATTCCTCATTTTTATCGGGAACGAGGGTGTCGAGGATCACCGAGGGGTCGAGGGTCGGGAACTAGGGTAGAGGGTCGAGGGTCGTTAAGGGGTCAAGGGTCGAGGGTTTCAGGGTCTAGGGTTCGAGGGTTCTAGGGTCGAGGGTTCCAGCAGGGTCGTCTAGGGGTCGAGGGTTCCAGGGTCGTCGAGGGTTCTAGGGGTTGAGGATCGTCGAGGGTTCTACGTTTGCCACTAATATATCCATTTGTCATGTTTGAATAATAATTGCCATGTTGTAAATATTTGTAGAAACTATGGACACTATCGCCTGAGACGAAGCAAGAGAAGCATTGTTGAGGGATATAATCGCAGAAGGAAGTGATGCCGTCTCGTTGTATCTCAACGACACCGATGGTACTCTGGAAGGAGAGGGTGAAGAAGCTGGCTCTGGTGACCTAATGCCGGTGCAAGAAGAAGAACGTGACGACGGGTCCGGTGACCGAAACGAGTCCGGCGACCGAGCCGAGTCCGGCCAGGTATATATATTAGTTAAGCCCGTGCTGACTAGCTAATTGATGCATTCATTGTTTGGTATGTACACATATTAATTAAGTCTTTGTTCTTTTTTCTATCCCTCCGGATCGAGCACAACTGAGGTAAAGAGACGAGGCCCGAAGAGAAAGTTGAGCTCGGATGAAAGGTTTGAGATCATAGAAATCGCGCCCGACGGCCAACCTATTGAACCCATCCGAACAAACAAGGCATTTGTTGCTCAATGCGGGGTTCTGGTTAGGGACAAGATCACGATCAGCATCCAGCAATGGAATAAGCCTAAGAACGAAGACCCTGAGGTGTCTTATGTCAATGATCTGCAGAAAAATGATCTTTGGACTGAGCTGAAGTCAAATTTCACCCTACCGCCAGAGGATGATCCGGACAAGCCAGTTAAAGAGCAATTAATCAAGTCTTTTGCTCTTAAGAGGATGGCAGACCTATTCAGGAGGTGGAAGAAAGACCTGAATAGGTTTGTCGAGAAAAAAGAGACACCAGAATTCAAGGGCATATATGAGAAGATCAGAGATGACTGGCCTGCATTTGTGGCCCACAAGACATCGGAAAAGAGTAACAAGATGTCAGAGACAAACAAGAAAAATGCTGCGAAGAAGAAGCTTCACCATCGCACGGGGTCAGGTGGCTACCTGGTAGCCCGGCCTAAGTGGGCCAAGGCTGAGAATGATCTGGTTGAAAAAGGGATCGAACCAGAGACGATGAGCTGGCTAGACCGTTGCCGGACTTGGTTCTTCGGGGCTGGCGGAACCTTGGACCCTGTAACAGGGAAGTGCATTTGGACGGATGAGCAAGCTGACATACCCTTGAAAAAGCTTCGGTACTATATCGTTGCAGCGCAGAAAGGGATGTTCCTTCCAGATAGAGAGAACGACGAGCTCACAAAGGCCCTCGGAAATCCTGAGCACCCTGGACGGACACGAGGCACGCCAGGCTCCATTCCGTGGAAGGCTGGGTTTCCGGACGCAGGCGGTTACAAAAGCCAGGAGAGGAGGAAGAAAGTGCAGCAGTCCGAACTGCAGGCGCTTAAAGAAAGGGTACTCGGGATAGAGGAACGAGAAGCAGACCGGGAGAAACGAACTACCGAAGCTTCCCCTGAAGCTACCCCGCCATCTCAGCGAAGAAGCAGCGTGGCTTCCACCGAGCTGCTTCAGCCAGAGCTTGTCTTGACGGCTCCTGCCAGCTATCCCGTGGATGCTATCACGAAGGCTCAAAATTTCCACCTTATGACGCAGTGGATGAATATGAAGGTCATGGCGGCTGTTGGCTCTGTTTATCCTAATGAACCAGGCGCAACTTTTCACTGCCGGCCGATTCCAGAAGGATATTCTAAGGTGATGGTGGATGAAATAACGGAGGGATTTGAGGACCTCCCGCTTCACCACCCTACCGGAGAAGGGGAGACTCGGCTGGGTTCTGCTGTGAAGACTCCATGCCTATGGCGGAAGGAGCTCATCAACCTTCCAAACTGGACGCCTCCGCCGCCTCCTCCTCCTCCGGCGAGTCAGGGGACTCCGCCTCCTCCACCGCCTCCTCCTCCGGCGAGTGATGATCAGGGCCCTCGGCTGGCTCCTTCTCCGGCGCGTGGCGGCACTCCGCCTCCTTCTCCGCTTGCGCCGGCGCGCCCGAGCAGCCAGCCTACTCCTTCTCCGCCTCGTCAGCAAGGGCGGAAGAGACCCGCCGCTGCTCCGCCAGCTGCTCCGGCGCGTCGTAGTCCTTCTCCTCCGCCTCGCAAAAAGCAAGCAGTAAAGAAGACTGCCGCTCCGTCTGCTCTGCCGGCGTCTAGCAGTACAGCCAGAGGCGGGAGAAAATACAAATTCGGTCCTACTCTGAAATCTCCAGAGAAGTTACCATACGAGATGAGCCCGGAGGAGAACGCGAGGATTGCGCGAACCGAGAAGGATGACTGGTTTCAAGGGTTGAAAGCACAGAGACATCCACCTCCGAAGGAGAAGGTAGATTCGGTGAAAGTGAAGTGCACTCTGGCTGTCCTGGCAAAACCACCCAAGTCTCCGCAGAAAGGCAACTATGAGCGCATTATTGCAAAGACATGGGTCGAAGCGTCGCGGTCGGGAAGTACAGTCAGTGATCAAAGGCTGAAAGAACGACGAGTAGCTGGGAAACAAATTGCCCAGCTCGGCGAACAAGCAAAGCAATCGTGCCCCCTGCTCAAGGTGCTTAGCGTCGATCCGAGGATGGCGCCCGGTTATACCAATCTTGACGATTACCTGCCCGACGATGTAGATTATGGTTTCCTGGACGTGCAGATACACATATACGAGTACGGGAAGCCTCTCGTCAAAGATGAAAGATCTCTAACAACGATGATGCGAAGATTGCATGATTGGTACATGAAAACCTACAGAGAGTCTGGGGGAGGAATACTTTGTATGTGAAAGTTAAACCGGAGCATGACCTCGTTGGGATTGAACTGTTGCATGTTCCATTTGAGGAGTTCTATCAGTTTTTCAATCAATTGGCCCTCGATAAAGCAACGGTCACCTGCTACTGTTTGTAAGTACTACTACTTCTTTCATTAAGTCTCTCTATATAGCTCAACTCTTTCATTGCATGTATTTATAATTATCCTCACTATATTATGCAGATTGAAGATCGCCGAATTGAAGAAAAGACAAATCGATGATATTGGGTTCGTTAACACATATCTCATAGATGCAACTGAGGTTGAAAAAAGGCCCGAAGATACTGAGGTCAACTTGCTACGATCATTCAAAAGAAATGAACACAAAAATATAATACTCTTTCCTTACAACTTCAAGTGAGTGTTACTGTCTTGTGCATATTCGGTTTCCCTTATATATTAGTCCAGGTTATAGTAATGTAATTGATGAGTTATGCATGCGTGCGCAGTTTCCACTATATTCTCTTGGAGATTAGGCTTGAGAAGGGAGTAGTAACTGTCTTGGACTCAAGACGAAAAGATCCCCAGGAGTATGCGGATATGACTGAAATTCTCAAGAAGTAAGTTAAATCGATCATTATCCACCATATCATCAAATTTGTTCATTTCCTGATATCAAGTAGTTGTTTTCTTTTGTCTGGCAGGGTTTGGAGAAAATTCAGCACAAATTCCCCGGGACTCCCGAAGGAGCTGGAATTTATATACCCGAAAGTAAGTACTATAGTACCATGTTCCGCGCGTCTCCTAGCTATTGATTCAAGCGCTAGTTTCATCAATACCATTTGGCATTCTTGCTTATCTGTTTGATTGACCTCTATTTCTTGTAAAGTGGTAGTGGCAGGAACAAGAGAATGATTTCTGTGGATACTACGTCTGCGAGTCCATCCGCCACATGACCTGTGAGCGGGGTGGGTACTCTGAGAAACAATATGAAGTGCGTAAGAAATAATATTCAGAATTTTTGTTTATTACCATCATTTGTGTTGAGTTTCATTCATATATATATATATATATATATATATATATACATATATATATATATATATATGTATGTATGTATGTATGTATTGACCCCCTTCTTCAAATTAGATGTTTCGGCAGCGGAATGAACTCCTAGGACCAGATCGCATGCGAGCAATTCAAGAGGAATTGGCGGCATTATTTCTTGACCACGTGATCGCTGAAGACGGAGAATACTATGTGTACCATGCGTCCGTAATTTAAGAGATTATATTTGTAAAAGATAATTATTGTATATATGTAGCCGGTAGTGTCAGACGATAGATATACGAGAACTTGTTGTTCGACCAATCTCTCGGAGAAGGAGATGTGGTCGATATCACTTCTCTCTGTATGCATATATGTTCATGACGATCTTATGTTTCCTTCGTTTGCTTACTAGCTAGCATATGCCTAGTCTTCTCTATACGTATGTTTAGTACGTAACGTCGACCAAGCACGGACATAAGAGAGGACACTTCTCTCTATTAATTAGCTATCTAGCTAACACAATATATGAAATACCTAAATTAACCCCCCAAAACCCCCAAACCCCCTCCCCCCTTTCAAAAAAAAACCAAAAACGCCAGCCACAGAAATGCTGACGCGTGGATGCCTATTGGTCCCGGTTGGTGCTACCAACCGGGACCAAAGGCCCTCCTGCCTGGGCTCGGCGCACAGGCCACGTGGAGGCCCATCTGTCCCGGTTCTGGTTTGAACCGGGACTAAAGGGTGAGGGTATTAGTAACGACCCTTTAGTCCCGGTTCAGGAACCAGGACTAAAGGCCCTTACGAACCGGGACAATAGGCCAGTTTTCTACTAGTGTAGGGAGGCGGTTGTGGAACATTTGCCACATAAAAATATTGATCTTAAGGGGCAAGCCGGCCTTCCATAGCCCCCTGGCCATGTCAAGCGCATTCCCCTTGGTCAATTTATCATAGAGATTTGACCGAGAATTTCCAGGAGGAGGTAAGCTTCCATGTGATTGCGTCATGCTCATGGCTAAGGTTTTGCCCCTCAAGATCGGCCACCAACGTGGCCCAGCGAGCAACCTCCCCTGGCTCTAGATCCCTAAAGAAGGAGATCGCCGGAGGATGAACATGTAGGGCGTCGGCAACCAGGTTGTTAGTATCAGTGGCCAGCTGGTATAACTCCGGATGGGATAGCCACAGCGGTGCTTGACCCCACTGAGAGTCCAGCCAAAACCGCGTGTGCGTGCCATTGTTAACACAGAACTGTGCACCCACCGAGAAGGCCGGTCTCACCGCTTGGATCCCGTTCCAAAATGCTGAGCCGTTGGGTTTGGCCTTGAAGAGATTTCCGTCCGGGAAATATTTTGCCCGTAGGATATCAGCCCAGAGTCCCGACTCGTTTTGGGTGAGGCGCCACCACCACTTGGTGAGCAAGGCCACATTCATAAGCTTAGAATTCGTAATCCCCAAGCCACCAAACTTTTTTGGTTTGCACACCGCAGCCCATTTCACCAAATGGTATTTACGTTTGGTCCTGGTTCCTTCCCAATAGAACCGAGAACGCGGAGTGTCAATCTTGGTGTGAACACCATCTGCGAGGAGAAACATCCCCATTGTGAATAGCGGGAGAGAGGACAGAATCGAGTTGGTCAGAATTAAACGAGCAGCCGAAGACATAAACCTTCCTCTCCACGGACTCACTCGGTTGGCCACTTTGCCATAGAGTGGCTCCCTTCAGCAATGGTAAGTTTCTTGTGCGAGATCGGAAGGCCAAGGTATTTAATCGGGAAGCTCCCAAGCTTGCAATTAAGAAAATTGGCAATCCGCGTGCTTTCTTGATCCACCATCCCAATGGTGATCACTTTGCTTTTTAGGAAATTGATCTTAAGCCTCGACAAAATCTCAAAAGCGAGAAGCAATAACTTGATCGAGGCGATACTATGGTCATATCGTCTGCGTATTGTAAGTGAGTAACGCCGCCGGGGATGAGGTGGTTGACTAGTCCTTTAATGTGTCCCGTGGTTCTGGCTTTGTTGATCATGTCCGCAAGGGCATCTGCAACAAAATTGAATATAAGTGGCGAGCTCGGATCACCCTACCGGAGGCCTCGCTTATTGTGGAAGAATTTGCCCATTACACCATTGATGGTTACCGCCGTGTGCCCACTACACACGAGGTGCATGATGTGGTGCACGAATCCCGCCTCAAAGCCCTTTTTGAGGAGGACCTCTCGCACGAACTCCCAGTTCACGCGGTCATAGGCTTTCTCGAAATCTAACTTGAGGAGCACGCCTTGTGACTTGGTGCGTTTTAACTCGTGAACAATTGCTTGTAACGCAATGGGCCCTTCTGGGATGTTAAGGTTTTTAAGAAAGCCGGTCTGACTAGCACTAATCACACGTCGAGCCACCGGAGCTAAGAGCGAGGCGTAGGCTTTGGTGCAGATTTTGAAAGGGACATTGATCAAAGTGATCGGTCTAAAGAGCTTGATGTTGTCGGCCCCTTTCACTTTAGGGATCAGACTAATAGCCCCGTAGTTCAGTCGTGACAAGTCTACCATACCTAAAGCAAAGCCATTCACAATCTCATAGAACAGATGCTTAAGGCACGACCAACACTTTTTGAAAAACTCTATCGGCCACACGTCTCGCCCGGGCGCCGTGTCTGTTTTCATGTCACGCAGTGCTTTGTGGATCTCTTCCGGCCGAAACGAGAGAGCGAGCCCTTCGTTCTCCTCCTGCGACACCCGTTCCGTTGGTGCCCATAGATCCTCCCGTAGGCAAAGACTTTTTTCCTCGGCCATCCCCAAAAGGTTAATGAAGAACTCGTAAGTGTGGGCCACAATTTGCTCTCGGGTTAAAAGAAGCCCGCTATCTGATTGAAGGTGTAAAATATTATAGTTTCGTTTCCTTCCATTAGCATAAGCATGTAAGTAGCTAGTGTTTGCGTCTCCTTCAGTAACCCACTTGACTCCGCCCCTATGTCACCAGTACTCTTCCTCCACTCGCCAGATAGCAATGACTTGATTTTCTAGGGTATATCTATGCGCCCATTCTCCCTCTAAGAAGGGACGGCGATCAGCCTCCGCATCCAACAAAGCGATCTTGTCGACTAGACTAGCGTGTTCGTGTTTGGATTCGCCGCCGTGGTTAGCTCCCCACCCTCGAAGAAACGCCGGAAGCTTGCCCGCCGTCGTGTTCCAGCATTCTGCCGGACTGCGTTGCGGCCCAAGTTGGGTGCGGATCATTAGCCAGCGGTCAACGACCATTTGCGCAAACCCCTCAGATTTGAACCATGTCGTTTCGAAGTAGAATCTAGGGATACGTCTGATGTAATCCTCCCCTGAGGAGAAAATCAGCGGCACATGATCCGTACCAATACGCGTTTCAGCGACTAGCGTGCACAGGGGAAAAAGCACCTCCCATTCGGGTGTGAAAAAACCTGGTCCAGCATGCTTCGCACCGGCTGCAACTGCTTGTTAGTCCAAGTGAACCTGGCCCCAGTCCTGGCCGCCTCACGCAATGCCGTCGCCGCAATGGCGTTATTGAACATGGACACCCTACTCTAGTCAATGTTAGTATTGTTCTTGTCCGCCTCCGAACGGATCAAGTTAAAGTCTCCACCTACCAACAACGGCATGTTGATAGCACGTTTGTCCCCGACCAGGTTGGTAAGTTCGAGCAGGAAAGCTACCAAACGGGAGTGATCCGTAGGCCCGTAGACGCACACGACAACCCACGACAAACCCGAGGCACGATGCTTAATGGTAGACGCAATAAAAAAATACACCAACCTCCCAGCTCAATACATCACATACATCATGATTACAACCCATCAAAATACCGCCCGAGTGTCCCACAGAGGGCACCCAATGCCAATCGAATCGCCGCAGAGGATCGTAAGCAAGTAGATCACGGAAAGAAAACTCTGATTTAATCGTTTCCTGGAGCGCTACAACGTCAATCCGCTCTTTGCCCATGTGCTCCTCGAGTTGAGTATGGAGCCCTCCGTGGCCACAACCACAAATGTTCCAAAACATGTAACACATCTAAATAATCCTATTACGCAGGCGAACTCCCCTGGAGGTCACCGCTTTTGCCACTCTCTTCCGAGCCGGCATCCGGCTGGAAGAAGGAAGATCAGAAACTTCCCTAGCTTCTATCTCCTCATCGGCCCGGCCTTATCAGCGCATCGAGCAGCCGCAGCAGCAAGCGCGGCCTGCACTTCTTCCCGCGCGAGCACAAGCGAGATAATATCGTCGTTGGGAGCACAGATCGCCACGCCGCTATCATCTAAGATACTAGCAAGATGTTCATCCGAGAAAGCATTCAAAATACGATACGAGGGTAACAGATTACCTGAGGATTCCAGGTTCTTGTCGGCAAGACGAAGCTTGGCGCTCTCCATGGAGGACAGCTCGCCCAACATGGCCTTGGCCCTCACGTTGGGAGCCCGCTGCACTACCGGCGTTGCCTTGGATCGCCTGGCCATGCTGCCCGCTCCGGGCGCCCCCAGAGCCGCCCCCAGATCACCCCCGAGCATCGCCGTCGCCTCCAAATTGACCGTTGCTTGCTTGTTGGCCAGCTTCCTGCCAGCCGTCTTATCTACCTGACTACCGGAGTTGTTGGAGCCGTGCCTGGGCACGGGAGTCACGTTGCAACCCTCGTCCACCACGCACCCTGCGTCTGTCCCAATTGGCACAAGAAGAGATGACGGCAGGTGAGCAGCTGTGGGGGCCCCGACCCCCTCGAGCATTCCGACCATCTCCGGGATCTGGTTCATGATGTTGGACCCTTACTCGTCAAAGGACAACGCGAGGGAGCAGGCCAGCGGCGGCACACTCACTGCCATGTCCTGGGTCGCCACCCCAATGGCCCCTGCATCGGCCGACAGGGCACCCAATTTGTCCCAAGTCTCTGTGTCGATGGAATTATCTTGCAGACTATCCTCTTGATCTTCTCCCATATCTTGCATCTTGGCGTTCGGGTCAGCTGCCGTGCTCGGAGCCCCTCCATCTCCCTGTTGAGCCTTGCCAGGCCCAGCAACTGCAGGCCTAGAGCTGCCAGATGGCCGTCCTCCCCCCGCCAAGTCAGAATCCTTGGACGGAGGGTTGGAGGGCCCAGCTCCATGTAGCACCTCACGCTCGACCTTGATGTGATACCCCTCACGATTGAACCACACTTCCACAAACCCGTTGAGCTTCTCTGGTGGCTTGCACGCTATCTTCATCCACACCGGCCCCAACCTGATGAGGGACAGCTCGTCGACCACAATTGGCCGGCCAAGCATCCAGAACCCTTCCTTGATGCGTTCCTCACGCATGTGCTTCTTAGGAATGCCGTGCAGCCTCACCCAAGTCCTGGGCATAGACATTGGTTGCACCTCCTCGTGCAGCATGTTCCTCACCGTAGTAGTGATTCGTTGATGGACAAGAACAACTTCCCACTAGACTTAGCCATATACAACAAATTAGCAGACGGAAAAACCACCAAGAAATTGTTGTCACCTACGTGAGTCGCTTGCCAATCCCAGTCCCCGGTCACCATGTGCTGCAACTCTTGTTTGAGGATGCGGAGGTTGAGCTTCCCTGGCTCCGCGGATAGGAGAGCTGTATTCTTGATGCGAGCGTCCACGGGCGTGTTGGCCTCGGCATCCTCATCGAACTCAAGGCAGAAAAAGCCCTTCCCCAAGATGGCACTGCCCATGATCTGCAAATGAAGTTGGCGGCCTGATACGTCTCCAACGTATCTATAATTTTTGATTGCTCCATGCTATATTATCTACTGTTTTGGACAATATTGGGCTTTATTATCCACTTTTATATTATTTTTGGGACTAACCTATTAACCAGAGGCCCAGCCCAGAATTGCTGTTTTTTTGCCTATTTCAGAGTTTCGAAGAAACGGAATATCAAACGGAGTCCAAACGGAACGAAACCTTCGGGAACATGATTTTCTCACCGAATATGATCCAGGAACTTGGACCCTACGTCAAGAAAGAAAGGAGGTGGGCACGAGATAGGGGGGCGCGCCTACCCCCCAGGGCGCGCCCTCCACCCTCGTGGGGCCCACGTTGCTCCACCGACGTACTTCTTCCTCCTATATACACCTACGTACCCCCAAACGATCAGATACAGAGCCAGAAACCTAATTCCACCGCCACAACCTTCTGTACCCGCGAGATCCCATCTTGGGGCCTGTTCCAGAGCTCCGCGGAGGGGGCATCCATCACGGAGGGCTTCTACATCATCATCATAGCCTCTCCGATGAAGTGTGAGTAGTTTACCTCAGACCTTCGGGTCCATAGTTAGTAGCTAGATGGCTTCTTCTCTCTTTTTTGGATCTCAATACAATGTTCTCCTCCTCTCTCGTGGAGATCTATTCGATGTAATCTTCTTTTTGCGGTGTGTTTGTTGAGACCGATGAATTCTGTGTTTATGATCAAGATTATCTATGAACAATATTTGAATCTTCTCTGAAATCTTTTATGTATGATTGGTTATCTTTGCAAGTCTCTTTGAATTATCAGTTTGGTTTGGCCTACTAGATTGGTTTTTCTTGCAATGGAAGAAGTGCTTAGCTTTGGGTTCAATCTTGCGGTGTCCTTTCCACGTGACAGTAGGGGCAGCAAGGCACGTATTGTATTGTTGCCATCAAGGATAACAAGACG
The DNA here is from genome assembly GCA_032464435.1 of Aegilops umbellulata. Lineage (NCBI taxonomy): Eukaryota > Viridiplantae > Streptophyta > Magnoliopsida > Poales > Poaceae > Aegilops > Aegilops umbellulata. Next base: position 639,068,388 of record CP136060.1, on the reverse strand, counting down.
GGGTTTTTATCATATTGCATGAATTTATCCCTCTACATCAGGGCATCTTGCTTAAGGCGTTACACTATTTTCATGAACTTAATACTCTAGATGCATGCTGGATAGCGGTCGATGAGTGGAGTAATAATAGTAGATGCAGGCAAGAGTCGGTCTACTTGTCTCGACGTAATGCCTATATACATGATCATACCTAGATACTCTAATAACTATGCTCAATTCTGTCAATTGCTCAACAGTAATTCGTCCACCCACCGTAAAATACTTATGCTCTTGAGAGAAGCCACTAGTGAAATCTATGGCCCTCGGGTCTATCTTCATCATATCAATCTTCCTACACTTTATTATCGTCTTTGCTTTTTACTTTGCTTTTATTTCACTTTGCATCTTTATCACAAAAATAGCAAAAATATTATCTACCATATCTATCAGATCTCACTCTCGTAAGTGACCGTGAAGGGATTGACAACCCGTTGTCGCGTTGGTTGCGAGGAGTTATTTGCTTTGTGCAGGTACGAGGGACTCGCGCGTAGCCTCCTACTGGATTGATACCTTGGTTCTCAAAAACTGAGGGAAATACTTACGCTACTTTGCTGCATCATCCTTTCCTCTTCAAGGAAATCCAACGCAGTGCTCAAGAGGTAGCACGGCCATGCGATGGGCAATGAGCGGAAGCATGACCCTCTTCCTTACAGAGCACGCATAGTGGCTTGAACTTGCACTTGGAATGAAAGTGCCCCAAGCGCCCACACTTTAAGCACTCTACGTCGGGTGCCTCCTCCACCGGAATGGGCTCCGCCGCCGTGCCCTTGGACGAGGAGGGGAGCGCCATCGCTAGTGGCTCCGCGAGCGCCCGCGGCTTCTTGGCCAGCGGGTCACCGTGGCCCCCGCCATAGTGAGGGTGTTCCATCGGCTTCCTTTCAAGCTCCCGACGCTGTTGACTTTCCTTCTTCTTCCTTTTGCGTTCTTGGAGTTGGATCCACCAAGGGGGAGGAGGACCCCAATCCCCCTCGCGCCCTCCCTGGTTGTGGATCCCTCCGCGCTCCTCTTGGGCCTCGCGACCGCCCGAGCGCTCGCGCATCGACCACTTCTCCTTGTCACGCAGCTCGCGTTCCCTGCGCCGGTCCCCCTTGTGCTTGGAGATCTCTATAGGTCTCTTGTCCGCCCGCCGGTCACCCATCACCACCATCGCAAAAGTCTTAAGAAGAGGAGGAGGAAGGAGATCTGGAGAGTGCGAGCGGAGTGAGCGAGGTGCCACACCTCCCTCGAGGTAGCTGGAAACCCTAAATGGGGATCCAGGCAGCCCCGTCGCAGCCATATATAGCCCATAACAGGCTGTGGCATAGGCTGAGTCGTCGTCGTGGGCCAGACAGGCCCAGAGGGGGCCGAGGCGAGAGACATGACCGGTCCCACCCCATATGAACCAATCGACACGGGCCTCTGGGGGCAAACAGGCCCAGGCCCAAATCCAGCGTCCGGACCACTCGGGGCAACCCTAGGAGCCGAAGGAGACAGCTGTTGGGGAACGTAGTAATCTCAAAAAAATTCCTACGCACACGCAAGATCATGGTGATGCATAGCAACGAGAGGGGGAGTGTTGTCCACATACCCTCGTAGAACGAAAGTGGAAGCGTTAGCACAACGCGGTTGATGTAGTCGTACGTCTTCACGATCTAACCGATCAAGTACCGAACACACGGCAGCTCCGAGTTCAGCACACGTTCAGCCCGATGACGTCCCTTGAGCTACGATCCAGCCGAGTGTTGAGGGAGAGTTTCGTCAGCACAACAGCGTGGTGACGATGATGATGTTCTACTGACGCAGGGCTTCGCCTAAGCACTGCTACAGTATTATCGAGGTGGACTATGGTGGAGGGGGGCACCGCACACGGCTAAAAGATCAACCGATCAATTGTTGTGTCTCTAGGGTGCCCCCCTGCCCCCATATATAAAGGAGCAAGGGGGGAGAGGCGGCCGGCCAGGAGGGGCGCGCCAGGAGGAGTCCTACTCCCACCGGGAGTAGGACTCCCTCCCTTTTCCTTGTTGGATTAGGAGAGGAGAGGGAAGGAGAGAGAGGGAGAAAGGAAAGGGGGGCGCCGCCCCCCTCCTTGTCCAATTCGGACTGGGGGGGAGGGACGCGCGGCTGCCCCTTGGCCGCCTCTCCTCTTCCACCAATTGGGCCCATGAGGCCCGATAACCTTCAGGGGGGGGGGGGGTTCCGGTAACCCTTCGGTACTCCGGTATATATCCGATAACCCCCGGAACCATTTCGGTGTCCGAATATAGTCGTCCAATATATCAATCTTCATGTCTCGACCATTTCGAGACTCCTCGTCATGTCCGTGATCACATCCGGGACTTTGAACTACCTTCGGTACATCAATACATATAAACTCATAATATAACTATCATCGAAACTTTAATCGTGCGGACCCTACGGGTTCGAGAACTATGTAGACATGACCGAGACACGTCTCCGGCCAATAACCAATAGCGGAACCTGGATGCTCATATTGGCTCCCACATATTCTACGAAGATCTTTATCGGTCAAACCGCATAACAACATACGTTGTTCCCTTTGTCATCGGTATGTTACTTGCCCGGGATCCGATCGTCGGTATCTCAATACCTAGTTCAATCTCGTTACCGGCAAGTCTCTTTAATTATTCTGTAATACATCATCCCGCAACTAACTCGATCATTAGTTGCAATGCTTGGAAGGCTTAAGTGATGTGCATTACCGAGTGGGCCCTGAGATACCTCTCCGACAATCGGAGTGATAAATCCTAATCTCGAAATACACTAACCCAACAAGTACCTTTGGAGACACCTGTAGAGCACCTTTATAATCACCCAGTTACATTGTGACGTTTGGTAGCACACAAAGTGTTCCTTCGGTAAACGGAAGTTGCATAATCTCATAGTCATAGGAACATGTATAAGTCATGTAGAAAGCAATAGCAGAATACTAAACGATCGTGTGCTAAGCTAACGGAATGGGTCAAGTCAATCACATCATTCTCCTTATGATGTGATCCCGTTAATCAAATGACAACTCATGTCTATGGCTAGGAAACATAACCATCTTTGATCAACGAGCTAGTCAAGTAGAGGCATACTAGTGACACTCTCTTTGTCTATGTATTCACACAAGTATTATGTTTCCGGTTAATACAATTCTAGCATGAATAATAAACGTTTATCATGATATAAGGAAATAAATAATAACTTTATTATTGCCTCTAGGGCATATTTCCTTCAGTCTCCCACTTGCACTAGAGTCAATAATCTAGATTACACAGTAATGATTCTAACACCCATGGAGCCTTGGTGCTGATCATGTATTGCTCGTGGAAGAGGCTTAGTCAACGGGTCTGCAACATTCAGATCCGTATGTATCTTGCAAATTTCTATGTCTCCCACCTAGACTAAATCCCGGATGGAATTGAAGCGTCTCTTCATGTGCGTGGTTCTCTTGTGAAATCTAGATTCCTTCACCAAGGCAATTGCACCAGTATTGTCACAAAAGATTTTCATTGGACCCGATGCACTAGGTATGACACCTAGATCGGATATGAACTCCTTCATCCAGACTCCTTCATTTGCTCCTTCCGAAGCAGCTATGTACTCCGCTTCACACGTAGGTCCCGCCATGACGCTTTGTTTAGAACTGCACCAACTGACAGCTCCACCGTTCAATGTAAACACGTATCCGGTTTGCGATTTAGAATCGTCCGGATCAGTGTCAAAGCTTGCATCAACGTAACCATTTACGATGAGCTCTTTGTCACTTCCATAAACGAGAAACATATCCTTAGTCCTTTTCAGGTATTTTAGGATGTTCTTGACCGCTGTCCAGTGATCTACTCCTGCATTACTTTGGTACCTCCCTGCTAGACTTATAGCAAGGCACACATCAGGTCTGGTACACAGCATTGCATACATGATATAGCCTATGGCTGAAGCATAGGGAACATCTTTCATCTTCTCTCTATCTTCTGTAGTGGTCGGGCATTGAGTCTTACTCAACTTCACACCTTGTAACACAGGCAAGAACCATTTCTTTGCTTGATCCATTTTGAACTTCTTCAAAACTTTGTCAAGGTATGTGCTTTGTGAAAGTCCAATTAAGTGTCTTGATCTATCTCTATAGATCTTGATGCCCAACATATAAGCAGCTTCACCGAGGCCTTTCATTGAAAAACTCTGATTCAAGTATCCCTTTATGATATCTAGAAATTCTATATCATTTCCAATCAGCAATATGTCATCCACATATAATATCAGAAATGCTACAGAGCTCCCACTCACTTTCTTGTAAATACATGCTTCTCCAAAAGTCTGTATAAAACCAAATGCTTTGATCACACTATCAAAACGTTTATTCCAACCCTGAGAGGCTTGCACCAGTCCATAAATGGATTGCTGGAGCTTGCACACTTTGTTAGCTCCCTTTGGATTGACAAAACCTTTCGGCTGCATCATATACAACTCTTCTTCCAGAAATCCATTCAGGAATGCAGTTTTTACATCCATTTGCCAAATTTCATAATCATAAAATGCGGCAATTGCTAACATGATTCGGATAGACTTAAGCATCGCTATGGGTGAGAAGGTCTCATCGTAGTCAATCCCTTGAACTTGTCGAAAACCTTTTGCAATAAGTCGAGCTTTATAGACAGTAACATTACCATCAGCGTCAGTCTTCTTCTTGAAGATCCATTTATTCTCAGTTCCTTGCCGATCATCGAGCAAGTGAACCAAAGTCCATACTTTGTTCTCATTCATGGATCACATCTTAGATTTCATGGCCTCAAGCCATTTTGCGGAATTTGGGCTCACCATCGCTTCTTCATAGTTCGTAGGTTCGTCATGGTCTAGTAACATAACTTCCAGAACAGGATTACCGTACCACTCTTGTGCGGATCTTACTCTGGTTGACCTACGAGGTTCAGTAACAACTTGATCTGAAGTTTCATGATCATCATCATTAACTTCCTTACTAATTGGTGTAGGTGTCACAGAAACCGGTTTCTGTGATGAACTACTTTCCAATAAGGGAGCAGGTACACTTACCTCATCAAGTTCTACTTTCCTCCCACTCACTTCTTTCGAGAGAAACTCCTTCTCTAGAAAGATTCCAAATTTAGCAACAAAAGTCTTGCCTTCGGATCTGTGATAGAAGGTGTACCCAACAGTCTCTTTTGGGTATCCTATGAAGAGACATTTTTCCGATTTGGGTTCGAGCTTATCAGGTTGAAGCTTTTTCACATAAGCATCGCAACCCCAAACTTTAAGAAACGACAACTTTGGTTTCTTGCAAACCACAGTTCATAAGGCATCGTCTCAACGGATTTTGATGGTGTCCTATTTAACGTGAATGCAGCCGTCTCTAAAGCATAACCCCAAAACGATAGCGGTAAATCAGTAAGAGACATCATAGATCGCACCATATCAAGTAAAGTACGATTACGACGTTCACACACACCATTACGCTGTGGTGTTCCGGGTGGCGTGAGTTGCGAAACTATTCCACATTGTTTCAAAAGAAGACCAAACTCGTAACTCAAATATTCTCCTCCATGATCAGATAGTAGAAACTTCATTTTCTTATTACGATGTTTTTTAACTTCACTATGAAATTTTTTGAACTTTTCAAATGTTTCAGACTTATGTTTCATTAAGTAGATATACCCATATCTGCTCAAATCATCTGTGAAGGTGAGAAAATAACGATATCCGCCACGAGCCTCAATATTCATCAGACCACATACATCTGTATGTATGATTTCCAACAAATCTGTTGCTCGCTCCATAGTACCGGAGAATGGTGTTTTAGTCATCTTGCCCATGAGGCACGGTTCGCAAGTACCAAGTGATTCATAATCAAGTGGTTTCAAAGTCCATCAGTATGAAGTTTCTTCATGCGCTTTACACCGATATGACCTAAACGGTAGTGCCACAAATAAGTTGCACTATCATTATCAACTCTGCATCTTTTGGCTTCAATATTATTAATATGTGTATCACTACTATCGAGATTCAACAAAAATAGACCACTCTTCAAGTGTGCATAACCATAAAAGATATTACCCATATAAATAGAACAACCATTATTCTCTGATTTAAATGAATAACCATCTCGCATAAAACAAGATCCAGATATAATGTTCATGCTCAACGCTGGCACCAAATAACAATTATTCAGGTCTAAAACTAATCCCGAAGGTAGATGTAGAGGTAGCGTGCCGACGGCGATCACATCGACTTTGGAACCATTTCCCACGCGCATCGTCACCTCGTCCTTAGCCAATCTTCGCTTAATCCGTAGTCCCTATTTCGAGTTGCAAATATTAGCAACAGAACCAGTATCAAATACCCAGGTGCTACTGCGAGCATTAGTAAGGTACACATCAATAACATGTATATCACATATACCTTTGTTCACCTTGCCATCCTTCTTATCCGCCAAATACTTGGGGCAGTTCCGCTTCCAGTGACTAGTCTGCTTGCAGTAGAAGCACACAGTCTCAGGCTTAGGTCCAGACTTTGGTTTCTTCTCCTGAGCAGCAACTTGCTTGCTGTTCTTCTTGAAGTTCCCCTTCTTCTTCCCTTTGCCCTTTTTCTTGAAACTGGTGGTCTCATTGACCATCAACACTTGATGCTCTTTCTTGATTTCTACCTCCGCAGCCATTAGCATTGCAAAGAGCTCGGGAATCATCTTATCCATCCCTTACATGTTATAGTTCATCACGAAGCTCTTGTAGCTTGGTGGCAGTGATTGAAGAATTCTATCAATGACGCTATCATCCGGAAGATTAACTCCCAGTTGAATCAAGTGATTGTTGTACCCAGACATTTTGAGTATATGCTCACTGACAGAACTATTCTTCTCCATCTTGCAGCTGTAGAACTTATTAGAGACTTCATATCTCTCAATCCGGGCATTTGCTTGAAATATTAACTTCAACTCCTGGAACATCTTATATGCTCCATGACGTTCAAAACGTCGTTGAAGACCCGGTTCTAAGCTGTAAAGCATGGCACACTGAACTATCAAGTAGTCACCAGCTTTGCTTTGCCAGACGTTCATAACATCTGGTGTTGCTCCTGCAGCAGGTCTGGCACCTAGCGGTGCTTCCAGGACATAATTCTTCTATGCAGCAATGAGGATAATCCTCAAGTTACGGACCCAGTCCGTGTAATTGCTACCATCATCTTTCAACTTTGCTTTCTCAAGGAACGCATTAAAATTCAACGGAACAACAGCACGGGCCATCTATCTACAACAACATAGACAAGCAAGATACTATCAGGTACTAAGTTCATGATAAATTTTAGTTCAGTTAATCATATTACTTAAGAACTCCCACTTAGATAGACATCCCTCTAATCCTCTAATTGATCACGTGATACACATTAACTAAACCATGTCCGGTCATCACGTGAGATGGAGTAGTTTCAATGGTGAACATCACTATGTTGATCATATCTACTATATGATTCACGCTCGACCTTTCGGTCTCCATCTTCCGAGGCCATATCTGTTATATGCCAGGCTCGTCAAGTTTAACCTGAGTATTCTGCGTGTGCAACTGTTTTGCACCCGTTGTATTTGAACGTAGAGCCTATCACACCCGATCATCACGTGGTGTCTCAGCACGAAGAACTTTCACAACGGTGCATACTCATGGAGAACACTTATACTTTGATAATTTAGTGAGGGATCATCTTATAATGCTACCTTCAATCAAAGCAAGATAAGATGCATAAAAAGATAAACATCACATGCAATCAATATAAGTGATATGATATGGCCATCATCATCTTGTGCTTGTGATCACCATCTCCGAAGCATCGTCATGATCACCATCGTCACCGGCGCGACACCTTGATCTCCATCGTAGCATCGTTGTCGTCTCGCCAATCTTATGCTTCTACGACTATCGCTACCGCTTAGTGATAAAGTAAAACATTACAGGGCGATTGCATTGCATACAATAAAGCGACAACCATATGGCTCCTGCCAGTTGCCGATAACTCGGTTACAAAACATGATCGTCTCATACAATGAAATTTAGCATCATGTCTTAACCATATCACATCACAAAATGCCCTGCAAAAACAAGTTAGACGTCCTCTACTTTGTTGTTGCAAATTTTACGTGGCTGCTACGGGCTTTAGCAAGACCCCTTCTTACCTACGCATCAAAACCACAACGATAGTTTGTCAAGTTGGTGCTGTTTTAACCTTCGCAAGGACAGGGCGTAGAAACACCCGGTTCAATTAAAGTTGGAGAAACTGACACCCGCCAGCCACCTGTGTGGAAAGCACGTCGGTAGAACCAGTCTCGCATAAGAGTACGCGTAATGTCTGTCCGGGCCGCTTCATCCAACAATACCGCCGAACCAAAGTATGACATGCTGGTAAGCAGTATGACTTATATCGCCCACAACTCACTTGTGTTCTACTCGTGCATATGACATCTACGCATAAAACCTGGCTCGGATACCACTATTGGGGAACGTAGTAATCTAAAAAGTATTCCTACGCACATGCAAGATCATGGTGATGCATAGCAATGAGAGGGGAGAGTGTTGTCCACGTACCCTCGTAGACCGAAAGCAGAAGCGTTAGCACAACGCAGTTGATGTAGTCATGCGTCTTCACGATCCGACTGATCAAGTACCGAACGCACGGCACCTCCGAGTTCAGCACACGTTCAGCCAGATGATGTCCCTCGAACTCTGATCCAGCCGAGTGTTGAGGGAGAGTTTCGTCAGCACGACGGCATGGTGACGATGATGATGTTCTACCGACGCAGGGCTTGGCCTAAGCACCGCTACAGTATTATCGAGCTGGACTATGGTGGAGGGGGGCACCGCACACGGCTAAAAGATCAACCGATCAATTGTTGTGTCTCTAGGGTGCCCCCTGCCCCCGCATATAAAGGAGCAAGGGGGGAGAGGCCGCCGGCCAGGAGGGGCGCGCCAGGAGGAGTCCTAATCCCACCGAGAGTAGGACTCCCTCCCTTTTCCTTGTTGGATTAGGAGAGGAGAGGGAAGGAGAGAGAGGGAGAAGGGAAAGGGGGGGGGGCGCCGCCCCCCTCCTTGTCCAATTCGGACTTGGGGGGGGGGGGCGCGGCTACCCCTTGGCAGCCTCTCCTCTTCCACCAATTGGGCCCATGAGGCCCAATAACCTCCGGGGGGGGGGGTTCCGGTAACCCTTCAGTACTCCAGTATATATATATATATATATATATATATATATATATATATATATATATATATATATATATATATATATATATGATAACCCCCGTAACCATTCCGGTGTCTGAATATAGTCGTCCAATATATCCATCTTCATGTCTCGACCATTTCGAGACTCCTCGTCATGTCCGTGAGCACATCCGGGACTCCGAACTACCTTCGGTACATCAATACATATAAACTCATAATATAACTTTGATCGAAACTTTAAGCGTGCGGACCCTACGGGTTCGAGAACTATGTAGACATGACCGAGACACGTCTCCGACCAATAACCAATAGTGGAACCTGGATGCTCATATTGCCTCCCACATATTCTACGAAGATCTTTATCGGTCAAACCGCATAACAACAAACGTTGTCCTCGTTGTCATCGGTATGTTACTTGCCCGAGATTCGATCGTCGGTATCTCAATACCTAGTTCAATCTCGTTACCGGCAAGTCTCTTTACTCGTTCCGTAATACATCATCCCGCAACTAACTCATTAGTTGCAATGCTTGCAAGGCTTAAGTGATGTGCATTACCGAGTGGGCCCAGAGATACCTCTCTAATCTCGAAATACGCCAACCCAACAAGTACCTTTGGAGACACCTGTAGAGCACCTTTATAATCACCCAGTTACATTGTGACGTTTGGTAGCACACAAAATGTTCCTCTGGTAAACGGAAATTGCATAATCTCATAGTCATAGAAACATGTATAAGTCATGAAGAAAGCAATAGCAGAATACTAAACGATCGTGTGCTAAGCTAACGGAATGGGTCAAGTCAATCACAACATTCTCCTAATGATGTGATCCCATTAATCAAATGACAACTCACGTCTATGGCTAGGAAACATAACCATCTTTGATCAACGAGCTAGTCAAGTAGACGGATACTAGTGACACTCTGTTTGTCTATGTATTCACACAAGTATTATGTTTCCGGTTAATACAATTCTAGCATGAATAATAAACATTTATCATGATATAAGGAAATAAATAATAACTTTATTATTGCCTCTAGGGCATATTTCCTTCAACAGCAGCGCGTCCCGTCCGCGCCCCGCCACCGTCGGCGCTGCAGGGGAAGGTGGAGCAGGCAGGCATGGCCAGTCCTCCCTAGCCAGCTCTGCCCCGCCCGCGGCCACCAGGCTCGCCGCTGTCTTGGACCTGATATTTCTAGCCGCCCCCGCCACCTCGCCTGAGCCCGAGCCCGAGCGCGCCACCGACGGCGGCGGCCAGATGCGAGAAGCCATGGCCCTCGAGCCACGGCCGCCCGGCGCAGAACGGCGGTCGCGCCCCGCACGAAGACCCCGCGCCTCTGACGCAAATGCCACGAAGTCGCCGACCGACGGCCCTTCCGGCACTGCGCGCAGCAGCTGCTCCTCCTCCGCCTCCGAGGCGTCGTCCTCTGAATCCTCCGCCGCCAAAGCCCAGAAACGATTGCGACGACCCCTGCCCCCGCCACCGTCTAGCCAGCACATGCAGCTGCACCGCACACCGGGGGGAGGGGGGGTCCCCGAGCCGCGGCGGACCAGAGTCCACGCTGCCGGCGAGGGGTCGCCCAGTGCCTGCGCCACTGCGAGCTCTCTGTCGCCATCTCGTACACCCAACAGTCCACTCATTTCCAAATTTTGAGAAGTCCTACTATAAACCGGATGCTAAGCTGGGGAAGTTTGCCTACCGTGTTTCAGTTTCAAGATTTCAACACGGCGCACCTGGGGCGGGCAACAACCACGTTGGACTCTTCATTCATTGGTTTTCGCTAAATCTGCCGCACACTAGATTCTTTTACCCGTTCAAAATTGATAATTTTGCCTGAAAATACAATTAAATATTTTCTGTAGGCTCCAGTTAGCTGTGGCGGAGCTAGGAAAACTGAACGAGAGCTCAACATTGTTAAGCTTTGTTGGGAGAGGCAAGTATGTTGGCAATTTAGAAGGGTTAGGCACGCTTTACTGCGTCATTGGTGTTGTCGGATTTCCATAATTTTTCTACTTCATCTGTTTTAAAATATGAGGTGTATTGGGTTTTAGAGACGCCAATCCTCTTTAAGCTTGACTAAACTTTTAGAGAAATATTTTAATATCCATAATACCAAATCGATATTATTAGATTCATCATGAAATGAATTTCTATATTTTATTTATTAGTATTGTGGATGTCGATTGATTTTAAAAATTATTGACTCCGTCAAAATTTTGAACCAAATCCAAAATTGAATACCTCAGTGGAATACGGGAGCTTCAAATTAGGGACTATATTGGATTTAAAGGATTGAATGATAGAGCTCCTTGAGAAAAAAAAAACAATGTCGAGCTGATCAAAATCGGGTGATCCGATTTCAAATTGGAGAGCTCAGTTGGTTGTGATAGCTCTAAAATTAAGGACCAAAGTGTATATATAGATGGCCAATAATATCTTCCCAATGTTCTTAATTTAGGTGACATATCTATCCGAACACACCCTAGCCTAATTAATCATGTGCATGCACCCGCTTAGTAAGCAAAAAAAGAGAGAAGAACATGCATGGCCTTGCCATATGCATGCAAAGTAATATAAGAATGTGATGATGTCAACAAAAGATTTTCTTTTATTTTGAAACTTTAAAATGTTCTGTAGCTCAAACCGCCGGTCGGATTGAAAAACCACTTTGACATAAAAAAATCGCCGCGACGAGACCTTCCAAACTAGATCCCATAATGTTATGTTTCGACAACTTTTTTTTCGGACCAAAAAATACCAGACCTAGTACAAGTAAGTTACCACAGATGCAAAGTGTATATTACCATGTTGTCTGCAGAGAAGTCACCGAGGTTATTTTTTAATCAATTCCTTCCCCAGGTCTAAAGTTTACTAATGGTACCCCCATCAACGTTGTCGTGGTGTTTATGCCTAAATTATCATGTATGTTGTGTGTCTGTTGCCGTCATATAATACAAAAGTTATCGGGTGTTATGTGTTCAACAACCTTTTTGCCCAGGCAAATAGTTACCATAGTATTTGTACCTAAATTATGAGGTATGCGGTACATATATTACCATGCTATTTAACAACAAACCTTACCGGCGGTATGTTTTCCAACTCCCCCCCCCCCCCTAAAAAAATCAAAGTTACCGCGGTGTTTGTATCTAAGCTATCAAGTCTACGGTGTATCTGTTACGATCATATTTACAAAGAAGTTATGAGCGGTATGTTTTCCAACAACTCCCCCACATCAAAGTTATTGTCGTGTTTGTACCTAAGTTATCAGGTTTGCGGTGTGTCTATTACCATCACATTTATAAAGTTATCAAGGGTGTGTATATGGCATTTTTTTTGCCCAGGTAAAAAGTTACGCAGTGTTTATACCCAAGTTATCGGAACTGTGGTATGCATATTTCCGTGCTATCTAACACGAAAGTTGACTGCGCTATGTTTCCAACAACTCCCCTATCAAAGTTACTGCAGTGTTTATACCTAAATTATCAGGTTTGCAGTGTGTCTATTACCATCATATTTATAAAGAAATTATTGGGGTGTGTATTCCACAATTTTTTTTGTCCAGTTAAAAAGCTGCCACAACATTTGTATCTAAGTTATCGGGTCCGCGTTACGTATATTACCATGCTATTTAACATGAAAGATACCTCACGGTATGTTTTCCAACAACTTCCCTATCAAAGTTATCATGGTGTTTGTACCTAAAGTATCAGGTCTGCAGTGTTTCTGTTACCATCATATTTATGGACAAGTTATCGGGGGTGTGTATTATTCGACAACTTTTTTGCCCAAGTAAGAAGGTAACCGCAGTGTTTGTACATAAGTTATCAGGTCTGAGGTACGTACATTACCGTGCTATTTAATAGGAAAATTACAGGCAGTATGTTTTCCAACAACTTCCAACATTAAAGTTATCTCGGATATTTTGTACCGAAGTTATCACGTTTACGGTGTGCCTCTTACCATCATATTTCTACAACAATTATCGGGGGGGTGTATTGAGCAGCTTTTTTGCCGTCGGCAAAAAAGTTACCGTAGTGTTTGTATATAAGTTACCAGGTCTGCGGTGTTTCTATTATCATCATATTTATACAGGAGTTATCGGGGGTGTGTCGAACATTTTTTTGTCCAGCTAAAAAGTTACCGCAGTGTTTGTACATAAGTTATCAGGTCCGTTGTATGTATATTATCGTGTTATTTTACACCAAAGTTACCGGTGACATGGTGTCAAGAGGAAGTAAATTTGGCAAATTAAAATGGACCTCTCGTATTTTCTTAGGTAAAACAATGTAGAAAAAGAAACAACAACAGATCTCTGTCTACGAGACTTAACTTAAAGCTATAAAACAGTCTAATATGTATCTAATCACAACATACACTCTGTTTAGATGGTTGTTCGGTAGATTGCTCACTCACTAGGTTCCAAGTTTAACTCCCCAAGTTGCTTTTTTCTACCGACATAAAAAAGGAGACAACCAAAAAGGAGACGTGCGGGGATCGAGCGACCTGGATCGGGATCGTTCAGATATGAAACGAAAAACAAAATGTTCGGGAATTACAAATTTCGTTTATAGATAGATTCACATATATATTAGGCTTAAATCAATGATGTTGCTGGCAAGAGGGGGAGGAGGGAGCCCCCTGCTGGTCCCCGGTCCTTGTTAGTGTTATCGTTGTATCAGAAAGCAACCTTAAAAATGCTTAACATCTGGTCTCTACACTTCAAGACATACAATACCCAAACATGCAAAGTTGAGGCACATACATAGTTTGAAAAACACTTAACACTTAAAGTGACATCCTATGACGGCTTACACCACCTCATGTGACTGCACCTTGAGTGCCATCATCGGCGTGGGGCGCTGAAGCTCATGGTGGCTGTGTGGCAATGGTGCAGTGTGGAGCCAGTCGTGCCGTAAGACTCTGTACTGCACGTACGTGCGTTATCTTCCCCACAAAACATAGGAAGAGGAAATGACTACATTGTAAGGGCATCAATCAAAGCATGTCAGCACCACATACTCCAGGCCACACATGCTATTATGTCTTAAACGAATCTTTATAGTTTACAAAGTAACTTTCATCATGCTATTTCTTATAGTTTTTCTCCATTGTTTTATTTTTTATTGGACCAACTTACTAATAAAGTGTCAGAGATGGAGCTGCATGTCTCATGCCTATGCCGATAACTCATCATTTTTAGTATAGCTTATCTCTATGTAATTTAACAATTTGACAAAGATTGCCTTTTCTTGCTTTGAATACCTATCTTCTTTTATAGTACTAGCTTATGTTCAACTGAGGATGCAACAAGACAAAAATTCACGCGGAAACAACATATTGACATTTTGACTAAGGGAGGAGTCAAGTGAATAGTATTGCCTGAATTTTGTACTAGTAGAGTAGAGTACAATAAGTGAATTGGCGCCCCTAAACTGGTAGCCTACCAATTGTGGCGGGACGATATACAAGTTTCTTTTAATCGCTCATAAAAAGATAGGCTATACCATGTTTTTACTTGCTCATTTTTTTAAAGAATCATCGTGAGCTGAAAAATGAAGACGTGGGGTGTCAACCACAGAAAGGTAGCAAGTAACCAAGTTTGGTGGGCCCGTCTCATGGTATTTATTTTTTGCACGTGGACATGGTAATGTTGCTCATGCCATCATGGCCGAGCATTTGTGGGGATAGGGTTGTGGGCTGCGATCACGACGCCTTGTATCGAGAGGTGTTGCACATCAGTCGCACTAGTTAGCCATTCTGGAGGTAGGCAAAAAATGTCATGGGATTTACCTTTTGGGTTTGGCAATCTTGCAGATGGTGTCGGTGCACCTGGTGCCTTGCGGACAAGAAGACTAGCTGTGGGCGTTACTTCCTACCTGTTCGTCAAAGCTTACGTCAGAACACGACTTCTTCAAGATACATATAACTTGAATCATAGATTGGGCGTCTACCAATCCATGTCTTTGCAAACATACCCGCTAAGCAGTCAGAATGGCTGCAAGAAAATCCCCTCAATGCAAACAATAATGCATTGGTCATGATTCAAAACACAGTTTGGACGTCGGACAATCTTATGGTTAGGAGTAGAACGGTTGAAGGTTGAGGCTTTATTCAACCGACACTTCTTCGCCTTATGGTTAGGGAGCAGAATGGATGAAGGTTGTAACATTCCCTATCTTAGTATTTTTAGAAAAGAATGAACTAGTCTTCCTCTCTCCTTGTTACAATAGTGAGTGTACATGATGAAGGATACCACCCACCAATTAACCCATGCATGTGGCATTTGACCTTTATTTATTGTGCATATGTCTTTCTACTCACAACAATGATATCGCATGAGCTACCATCGGGTCATGGAAACAATAAGGCAGGCATCTGGATCTATGAGATAGCTGACATTTTGGACCATGTGCGAACTACCATATCGATTGTCATTAAAAGGCCCTATGTTTACACTCCTTCCCCTCTCAAGTCTTCACATCTCACAGAAATAACCTTACGAACACAATGTCAGTAGTCATAGTCTAGTGTGTATAATGGGAGTTCCAAATAAATTTCTATCACTTAAAATCTTCTCGATTCATCAACCAAAATTAGTTGTCTAATAGCTAGAAATGTCGAGATGGAATTCCTTCCTGGGATCTCACGCGTAGGAGTTGGATGCATCAGAAAGTTAGTGAGGACATGTTGATATGGTGACGCGCGAGACGCACACGAATACAAGTCTACCCACCCTAGTTCCAGTTGCCTAGCTCCCGGTCGATTAGGTATGTCCACAAACTAACACACATCTTCTTTTGGTCTGACCTATGCTCCGCTCATCACTTTAAGATTCGGCACCCAGTGATGGTGGCATTATATAGTGCGTCAGGATTGTGCTCCCCATGGTTAAGTGTGTGAATTTTTTTGGAAATGGAGGTATACCCCCCGCCTCTGCATCATGATGATGCATGCGGCCCTCTTATTAAAAATCCAGAGAGTATCAACGTAAAGGTCTTACAGCTCGCAAACGGAGCAAAGCAAAGTACATAACCCGGAAAAATACAAGTGGACAAAAACAACCGATACGATGATAATAAGGATAAGTTCTGTAGACTCCTATCCTGTTATGCGAACGCCATCCGAACCGGTTGAATATAACCCGAGCCACCATCTCCCATTGGTTGCACCCAGTAACCAAAGGCTTACCGGAGTCCACAGGAGTGAGTAAGGACCACGTACGGATCCAAGCTGTAGCTCTGAAGATAACCTGCAAAAAAGTTAAGTTGTGTTGTCTGTTAAAAATCATATCATTTTTGCAGTTCCATATAGCCCATAATAACACACATATTCCAATCCGAATACGAGCCGCGTGATCTGTTCAACCCCAGCTAACCACGTCCCAAAAAAAGACGCAATATCTACTGGAGGATTGATATTAAAGGCTATATGAATCGTTCTCCAAAGTAACTTGGCAAGTGGGCATTCAAGGAATAAATGATGTATTGTCTCATCCTGAGCACAAAAACAACACCGCGAATTACCAACCCATCGCCTCTTACGAAGGTTGTCCTTGGTGAGTATTACTTGCTTGTGGACAAACCACATAAACATTTAAATCCGCAAAGGAACCTTAACCTTCCATATATGTAGTGACCGTGAGAGAGGACCAGAATTAATCAGATCCGTATAAAAAGATTTCACCGTAAATATCCCATTTTTAGTTAACTTCCATTGTGTTGAGTCCGGCATGTCGGAGAGTCGAACTTCAATCAATCTTCGAACCAAGTGCATCCAGGCTGTCCATCTCTCACCCACTAACGTACGTCTGAACTGGATGTTCAAGGGAATAGTTTGGAGGACGATACCTACGTAATCCTCCTTATGTTGCACAATATTGTAAAGGGTGGGATATTGTAAGGCCAGAGGCGTCTCTCCTAACCACGTATCCTCCCAAAATCTTGTTGGCATCCCTTTGCCAACTAAGAATTTGACCGTACGAAAGAACATATCCTTCGTTCTCATAAGTCCCTTCCAGAATGGCGAATCAGTCGGTCTGATGGTAACCTGGGCTAGCGTTTTCGGGTGCAAATACTTATTGCGCAGGATTTGAGACCACATGCGATCCGGTTCTGTCTCTAACCTGTACAGCCATTTGCTCATAAGACATCTATTCTTAATTTCCAAGTTCTCAATACCGAGGCCTCCTTGGTCTTTAGGTCGACAAAGGATATCCCATCGCGCGAGACGGTATTTCCTCTTGGCCTCATCAGATTGCCAAAAGAAACGAGATCTAAAGAAATCAAGTCGCCTTCGGAATTTCGAAGAACGAAAGTAAAAATATTGGCATGCTAGTCAATACTGAGTTAATCAAAACTAGCCGACCTCCATATGACATCAGCTTGCCTTTCCAGCAGCTGAGTTTTTTTTCAATTCGTTCTTCAATACATTTCCATTCTTTATTGGATAGCTTACGGTGATGAATCAGAATACCCAAGTAACTGAACGGTAAGGTACCTAATTCGCATCCAAACAGTTGTATGTAAGTATGTTCCTCGTCTTTGGCCTTCCCAAAACAGAACACCTCACTCTTATGAAAGTTAACTTTTAAGCCATACAATTGTTTCGAATAGACACAAAATAAGTTTCATGTTACGTGCCTGAGCCATGTCATGTTCCATGAACAGAATAGTGTCATCAGCATATTGTAGAATAGACACCCCTCCATCAACGAGATGAGGAACTAGACCCTCTACATGGCCATGCTGCTTGGCCCTGTCAATAATGACGGCCAACACATCTGCCACAATATTGAATAGAAGAGGCGACATGGAATCCCCTTGTCTCAACCCCTTATGCGTCTGGAAGTAGTGACCAATGTCATCGTTCACCTTAACTCCGACACTACCTTTCTGGACTTGAGTATTCACTTGGTTCCTCCAGGTTTTGCTAAAACCTTTCATGCGCATTGCCTGCTGAAGAAAAGGCCATTTGACTTTATCATGCGCATTGCCTGCTGAAGAAAAAGTTAACTGTGTGAATAGAGGTATTAGAGGCCAGTATAATCAAAGAGCTCACATTCTTGAGTCTGACAAGTGGGTGTGGACAACCTTGGGATGATTGGTGTGTCCCATTGGAGGTGTGTCCTAGGTCTATTGCTTTGTCGACGACTCGACGAAGTGAGCATTGCCAATATGCTCCATCCCACCATGTTCACAACCCTTGGTTACCACCAATTCCCCAAGCATGTCTTTTTTAGACAATTATATTTTTACCTCGAAATAGGTTTTCACTCCGCTTTATCTATAAATGTCAGGAAGGCCAGTTGCATGACTTATATTTACACCAATAACTCTTTATTGTTTTGTACATGTTATCATAATGTCATTTAAATTTTTGCCAAAGATTGCCTTTCATTGCTTTAAATACCGGTGTTTCCATAATGTTGGGGCGGGGCGAGGGGGTGGATGGGATGTAGTGTTAGGACATCGCTTTATTTATTTATTTTCAATTGCGGGGAGGACATCGTTTGATCTGATGGGGATGAACCGGTGGGTTAGAGTATTTGTGTATAATATTGGGTCTTTGTGGTTACAGAAGAGTTGTTTCCAAAAATATCTAACCACGATGTCTAGCTATATTAGTAATACATGTAAGAAAAAAAGTGAAAAGCACTAGTCATGTGAAAAAGCACCACGATTGAAAGCAAGAAAATGCCCATTGAAAACCTCCCTTTGTGGCTATTTTTGTCACTACTGATTTTAGCCATCCGTCAATGGTGTACCAATAACAATATGCAATTATGCAGCAGTGGACCTTCATAGATTATGTGATCTTAGACACCGTGATAGACAAGTTTTGGCCTTCCAACTCGCTGGCAATCCAACTTTTTCACATGAAAAATTTGAGAAATTCAAGGCACAAAACATCCGAACCTACCTTTTCCCGCAAAACATCCGGACCCACATATCGGTCCGTCGACCGATCCAGACCTACTTTTACCTCCTTAGAGGACCTTTTTTAAGCGGGAATCGACAAGAGAGACTTGTGTAAGATGGCAGTTGTGGTGTCAGGATTTCTGTGGCAATGATGGCGGGGTGATTAATGATAGGGTGATGGCAATGGTTGCGGTAGTTGACTCTTTTGTGTGTCCACGGGATTGTTTCGGGTTGTTTGTTGCAGAGAAGTTGGACCTAAGATGAAGGCCGAGAGGCGGCAACAAATTTTTCTCACGGGCGCCGTGGATGGATGTAGGAGGAAAAAACCCCAGCACTCCAAGGAATTGGGATGTATGTTCCAATTTCTGTAAGGGCGTTTTGGTAAGTGAATGTGTTTACTTGATATATGGCCCTTGGCCTATCCGCAAAAAAGTACGAATTTGAAAGGGGCCAAGAGGTGATAAAGCAGAAACGAGATGCTATGCGCGCTTACCAATGTGGCGCTTTCTTCATACTTACATGGTCTGCCAGAGATCGATTGTGACGAGTCATGCCGGGTGGTGCCGCGGCAGGTAGCATCCGCTGGACTGTTCGAGTTTGGGGCAATAATGCTTGCCTGATTGGTTGTTGTGCCTTGTTATTTTCAGGTATTGTGTCGCTGACGGCAAAAGACTGACTGTTGCCGATGTTGTTGCCGCCGGCCTCCTTCCCTGCTCGCCGGAGCTCGACCTCCCTGCCTCGCCGGCTCTCGAGAAAGAAGAAGACTAGGGAAAGGAGATGGACACAAAGACACAACTAGTTTTGCCCGGCGCACGTACGCCGCCGGCCGCACGAACGGCCGCTTGTATTTCCCTGAGCACAGACTCACGCTGACTACAACGAATACACAGAGGGCCTTTTATACCCGAGGTAACGCAACGCCCACGGCATGCATAACCCACACAAACGCACGCTGCCCACCTCGCTCCGGCTGCGCCCTGATCCGATCGGCCCGCCCGCGTCCACGCACGACGCGAGGCTGCCCAACAGCTCCATGCATCCATGCATGCACGTTACACACATCTAGCTAGTTACGCTAATGGCCGCATGCACGATGCGCACGCATAGCTATCTACTGCCGCGCTAACACACACAGACACACAAACGCCACGCTCCCGATCCGTCCCGCGCGCACACACGCACGCCCGACGCGATCGCGGTGGCTTATACCCAACACTTACCTCCCTAAACCACGAACTACAGCAGGTAAGTCTATCGTCGTCGTTGTCGCCATGGCCGTCGCACCGCGCCGCAAGCACCCCACGTCCCGCGCTCCCAGGCTCGTGTACACGACGCGCACGCATGCAGTCGCCACGGCCCGAGTCCAGCGCCCCGACGCGGTCAGTTCTCCGCTGCATCTCCGGCACAAGCGCCTCCACAGTTGTCACGTCGAGCCGCCGCGACCTCTGCGCCACCACGCAGGTCCTTCGCGACCTCCTCGTCTCCCCGACCGCCGTGCCCTTCGCGCGCACTCCCCACATCCCCGCGCTCCCGGCCCGCGCTCCCGCCGCGCACGTACGCGATCTGCGCAACCAGGTCCAGCGCCTCGACACGGTCCACTCCCGCGGTCCCGACGCGCCCGACGCGTCCAGCTCGTGCCTATACACGCGCTAGACACGCCAGACCCGTCACCGCGGCTTATCCGCCATGCTCCGCACGCCTCCAGCTCGCGCCATGATCGCCATGATCGCGCTCCGATGCGATCAACGCGGCCGATCTGGCGTGTCCCGGAGCTTGGCCTTCCCTCCACCGAGCCACGCCGCACCACCGCAGCCTCTGCGCCACCGCGCAGGTCCGCCACGGCCGCCGCGCTCCCCGCACGCACAGCATCACCGTGCTCTAGCGCTGTACGGGACGAGCGCCATCGCCGGCGAGCTCCTCCGAACCTGATACTCTGATGCCAATTGTTGTTGCCGCCGGCCTCCTCCCCTGCTCGCCGGAGCTCGACCTCCCTGCCTCGCTGGCTCTCGAGAAAGAAGAAGACTAGGGGAAGGAGATGGACACAAAGACACAAGTAGCTTTGTGCGGCGCACGTACGCCGCCGGCCGCACGAACGGCCGCATGCACGATGCGCACGCATAGCTATCTACGACCGCGCTAACACACACAGACAAACACACGCCACGCTCCCGATCCGTCCCGCGCGCACACACGCACGCCCGACGCGATCGCGGTGGCTTATGCCCAACAGCCGATGCTCCATCTATGTTTTTTTAGAACGAAGGCTCAAGAAGAGCCCGGCTTTGAATTAACAAAGCCATCAACCGGCCAGGATTATAAGATCACCATCTTACAAAAAAAATCAAGAAGAGAAACAAGCGGCTGATACAAGGAGCAAAGCGAAACAGACTCAAAGGCAGCAGCGATAGCAAGCACGCCATGTTGCCGCCAACACCCTACAGGACGACCTACACCAACCGGACAAGCTACGGACTTGAGAGGATGCACCACCGCACAAGCTTCGTGATCATAGCCAAACTCGAAGACAGCACTGACACTCCTCTGGAACTGCCACTGCAAAGGGCCCCTGCCCTCTCATCCTGGCTCGAAGGATGCCGCACCGGCAGGCGGCAGCTTGGTTCACCCTAGAACCCAGAAGAAGACGTCCAAGCTGCGCATGAAGAAGGAACTACGAGCAGACCTGCTAGCACAGAGCACACCATTCCGAGCACCGTCGTCGTCCGCGGTGAAGCCACACCGAAGGGCTAGAGGTGTCAACCACAGTCGCAACAACAAGGGTAACAACGATGAGCCATCGAAGAAAAGGCAGTGAAGCGCCGAGCCAAGCTGCCACCCGCCACCATCACACCCACAACTCGACTCTCTCGCCGCCCCTGCGATCCCCGGACTGCGCCTCCAAGAAGGAACACGACACGGATGTGTCGTCGCCTCCCGAATCAAGGGACCTAGGCTTTCACCTAGCAGGGAACGGAAGGAGGGGGGGGGGGGAAGTATCCTCACCACAGCCTCCAGGGAGGGGTACGGCGCCTAAAGCGTCGCCTGCGATGTGGCTGCGCCGGCCAGGGGTTTCCCCCGGATCCAACCCCACTCGACGAGATCCGCGCTGCCGGCGCCCGGGAAGAACGGCCTAAGCCACTAGGACCCGGATCCGGCGATGGAAGGAGCAGATCGGGGCGGAGAGGATGAGATGCATCTGGCGACGGCAACCGCGCAGGCGAGGCCGCACACCAGCGACCGTGGACCGACGCCGCCTCGTCCCCCGCGAGACCGAGGGAGGCGCCTCACCAGCTCCGGCCGAACTGGCCCGCCGCCCGGGCCACCCGGCGCTCTCCGCCCGGGGCCGCCGCCCCGGATGCCGAGGCCCTCCACTCTATGTGGAGCCGCCAGATCCCCCGCCGCCACCTTCATCGGGTCGAGCGCACGCCGGCGCACACCTCTGGCGGCGGCGGAGGGGAAGGGGAGGGGGGAGGAGGGGTGCGGCGGCGGCAGTTAGGATTTCCCCCGAGTCCCCTCGGAGAAGACGACACGGGGGCGGGGGCGGGGTGCTCCATCTATGTTCATGATACCCACCGACTTGGTGGAACAGAAGGTTTCAAGACAATAATAATTTAGTTAGGGCATTTGATGTTCTGCCAAATACTCATCAAGCAGACAGACTAAAGTAGTGATTTTTTGCTGGAATTTTTCATCGCAAGCCAAGCACAATCCAGATCCTAATTACAGACCCTACGGATCCTAAAAGTAATGATTTATTGTGTGGCCTGTCGATCTACTGTTTGTTCATTGCTCTAGGGAATATTTTGATTCTCACAACAATCAATCAGTACGGTGGACTGGGTCACAAGTAATGAGATCTGTGTCTACACTTGCTTCATTAGTTTGAAAATGCTGACCATTAATCTGGACTGGCACTAGAGTATGAGTTTAAGTCATGGTCACTGTTGCTAAAGAATGTACTTAACTTTTATCATTTTAACCTTCAATAAGGAAATGATATCATCAACCGCCAAAAAAATCAACAAATTTGACATCAGAACCATATGAGCCACTCGCAAGGAAATAGAAAAGAAAGCACATCATTTGTCACGTGGGCTTATTCAGTTGCATTACTCTCTATATATGGAGAAACAAATGAAGAATCAATTGTCATTTGCTTCTGCACTCCGTATGCTACTGCCTTTATTCTCCTACACAAGACTGGCGGAATCCTCTGCCCTCCCCCTCTTCTAATTGGATATGGCAAAATGATTGTTCAGGCACACCACAATATGCTTAAACAAGAAGAAACCAAAGGGAGGGAACATTCTTGGTAGAAAAGAGGAAGCCAGAATTCGATTGTGGACAAATTGCAAGTTGCCACCAAGGATGGGCATGTATGAGCACCGAAAAGTTAGTTAGATCTCAGTCCGTGGAGGTGATTGTCCACTGAAAGTCCTAATTATTGTAGACTGATGCCACCCATTATGTAGTATCAGGTGATTAATTTCTCGCTTGCGCTCGACCAAGATCTTGATCGGTAATCCTATGTAAATAAGAGCATCCGTTATCATACCATTGGATTTTCCATGATGGAGATTTCTTTTGCATATTCCATGCAGCACGAATTGGATCGAATTTTGGGTAGGGACTGCCTGTGCCAGAAAAGGAAAGGCTGGAGTAATATTCTGCAAAAGAGAAGTTGTCCCTTATTTTAAGTAGTGTAGTAGTTTCCGAGCTCTTCTTAAGTTAATTTATTACACAGACTTTTGCAGTTATTCTTCAAAAGTATTTTAAGCCCCATCATAAAGCCCACTTTTTTGATATGTACCATCAAAGCTTGTGACCACTAACAAAATTATGGAACCACTAGTAGGATATGGATGATCACTGTTCTTATAGAGGATCTACTATAGTTATGATAGTTTGTAATGAAAAGTTATGCCATAGACCCGTACATCTCCAAGCTCACATGCCAAAGCAAAATAACTTCTTTACAAAAAGCACCCACCGAATTAAGCACTTTTGTAACATGCTCTAAGAACGATTTTTATCGGTTTCTGAAGCTTGATCATCAATCTTAACAATCTCCAAGTTCCTTTCTGTTTTTCTCATGCAAGATCTCGATCATAAATCCTGTGAAAATAGGATCATTTCCATGGGAGATCTAGCAATTGAATTTCTTATGATGGATACTTCTGTTGTACATACTACACAGAAGAATATGGATCAAACTCTGGCGTGATTGCCCAGGTGGCCAGGCCGAAACAGGGAAAGTTGTAAAATCCTGAAAAAGAGAAGTTGTTTCTTCAACATAGCTAGTGCTTTTTTAGCCGTTTCCCATTTAATTTTAATTGAGGAGTAAATGTATAATGCTTTTCATCATCAGGGCAACTGCGTCCTGCTATTCGAAGCTGACAAGAAGAGATCGACACAGATTGAAGATCTTAGTTGTTGAGCTAGAGGGACAAACACCAGAGCACTGAAATCTCTGCTTTACACCATTAGGGCTACTGCAAACTGCTCTGTGATTTTGTGTTATGTTAGTCTTGCTGAAAGGTATTCCTTTGTGTTGTTAAATACGCTTCGAAATGCTCTGGTTCCTCTTCAGTAGTGGCTAACCACGGGACAAGAGGCTGAAGGAATAAGTTGGAGGAAAGTTGATTAACTTTAGGGGTGTGTTACTGGACCAGCACAGACATATGCATACAAAAATGAAAATGCTATCAAAAATACTATTATTCATGGGCTGATCTTCACTTCCCTTTTTTGAGAACCAAAATTGCGGCTGTACACATGATAGAGTTGCGTAAAGCAAACTGAAAAAGGAAAGGTAAGCCCTATTTGTTTCAAGAACATTCTTTTTGTTTTTGTTTGAAAACTTCCAAGATAGAGTGAGTTGTTAATTATCTAGAAAAACAAAGTGAGTTGCAACCCACATCTGTCCCTTTATTCTCTAATTTGCCGGCAAAAACTTTGTCTATGTGGGGTATCTGGCTTGCTTTAACCTCGCCTTGATGTCCAACCTCCAATGCACCAATATGGGCGGCTTTCTCGCATATCCCCGTGATATGTCAGTGACATAAGATGTTTGTTACTGATCATGTCACACCAGTGACGAAATGTAATGGGCGAACTGTCCTTCCGTTTGGAAAACTGTGAGATAAATACTTAGTAACTAGTACTACTCTGTTAAAAAAAAGTAAAGTACTCCATAGACGATTTTAGCAGCTGGTATGTTTGGCAAGTATGCTGATCCAGTGCAACATGGTGCTGAGTTGTGTTCAAGCAGTAGATGAACTGCTAATAACCAGCAACAAACATTCTTGGCAAGTGAGAAGTGTGTGAATTAAAGAAGTCCGAGAAGCCACATGCACATAGGGAAAACAGAGATGGAGACTCATCTTTTGATCTTTCAATGCTGTTTTTCACTTGATTATGTATGATACAAGGCGAAAGCAGCTGCAGCTGAATTACAAGCAACTACACCACACAAACGGACTGGTATAAGTAAAACCATCTGCCAACAAAAGCTTTCCACAGCCTCCTGTTCCTCTCACACATCACACACTACTCAAGTCTCCAGGTGCCTTTCAGTTTCAGCAGATTGGAAGACGACTGACCAAAACCCAAATAGAGAAAGAGAAGGAAAAAGACAGAGCTACAGAACAAAACAGAGCTGCCGGACAGGGCATAAGCAGAGGCAGTACTAGTGTTTAGGGGGAGGGAGGAATTGATGAACTGCCATGGTAGTGGTTGGGTAGTGGTGGTAATCCATGGCGGCGTGCTCCCTATGATCAGCCGCAGCTTCATGGGGGCGCGGCGTGTATGCCATGGTAGTGGTTGGGTAGCCGGCATCGTCCCCGACCTTGTTGTGCCACGCGGGGTGCCTCGGCGGTGTCTCGCCGCCAGGCTGGTCTTGCAAGTAGGCGGCGTGGCTGCCGGCGTGGGCGTGGTCGGCTTTCGGCGTGCTGTCGTGGTAGGCCTTGTGCCCGGCCTCGTGGACGTCGACGATGGGCGGCTGCCGGTACTCCGGCGCCGGCTCCGACCAGTAGCCGTGGTCGTGGTTCCCTCTGCTGCGGCCGTAGTCGTCCCGTCTGCGGCCGCCGAAGCACGAGCCGAACTCGAAGCACATTCTTTCTTGGTGGCGAGCAGTGAGGTGGCCGGCTCGGCGCCAGGTGCTTCTTCGAACTACTCTAGCTGGGAGCTACCGGTAGTGGGAAGCAGCACTATCCTGGAAGTAGCTGATGGGGGTGTTGATGGCCCTGAATCTGACAGTGTTGGTGTGGTGTGTGATATATATTCGGGGCCGAGAAGAGAGCTCGTGCTGGACCCGACCGATCGTCCAAGCCAAGCCAAGCTCCGTAGGAAAAGGGGATGGGTGGGTCTAGGTCCCGATCGATCAGGCTCATGGTCAACACGTCTCCCCGCCATGGGATGTGTCTGTTTAGGTCCCGATCAATCAGGTTCGTCCAACTCGCTCTCCGGTCTCCAGGGTGGGTCAACCATGCGAATCATGGAGGGAGGGCGGTGCAGCGGGACGGCAGAAAATCGACCCCGCCGGAGGACCAATGATGGACTGCCGTTTACTATTCTTTTGGTGGCTGTGGATAATGGGTGTTGTCCGAATGTTGGACTGGCCAGTCGTCCTACAGTGTTTTCAAGCTTTCAGCACGGCGCACGTGGGGCGGGCAACACCGACGTTGGACTCTTCATTCACTGGTTTTCGCTAAATTTGCTGCGCACTAGATTCTTTTACCCATTCAAAAGAGACAGTTTTGCCTGAAAATACAATTAAATATTTTCTCTAAGCTCTTGTTAGCGGTGGCGGTGTCAAGGAAAATTGATATGAACTTTATTGCACCAGATTCTTCCTGCTAGGTATAACCCATTCCTTATCGATGTGATATCTGCCGAATCAACTCATCTGGTTTGTGAGAGAAACCAAGTTGATGCAGCTATGAAATTTCATCTTCCATCACGGGCAACGACACCTGTCGCACCCCATAGTGTTTCATGTTGGAAAGCTGAATCTACGTTGATCTTGATGACATCACGACATGACTTCTTCCACATTTGATCTTTCTTTCCTTGTCTGCTGCTTTGATGTGTAAGCTCTAATGTAGTTCGTCGCAAGGACTATAATTGAGACTGTAGATCTGTCCGGGTTTTGGATAGTTTCTCCTTTCACATATTGACGGCATTGCCACCAAATATACCATGATGCTACCATCACTAGCTCAGCCGTTTGCAAAACCTCATGGACTGAACAATTCCTGGCTAAAATCTCCATGGTTACTGACCCCGAACAATCCTCACATACTGCCTTTTCTGTAATTTCATGTAGTCCAAGTTCACACCAGATTTCTTTAGCCCGGCGGCAAGTGAAGAGGACATGCTGGACATCCTCAACTCCAATCTTATAGATTGGGCATTGTGGGCTTCGAGGTATGTGCCTATTCGCTAAGATTTCCAAGCAAGGGAGTGATCCATTCAGAGCTTTCCATGCAAAGTGCTTGATTTTTCGAGGGATTTTGAGGTTCCACACTTCCTTCCAAATGTTATTAGTTAGCATATTTCCCTGACCATCAGCTCGAACTAGTCGCTGGCCATACTGGTTGTCAAACTCTCGATGGTAAGTAGACCGAATTGAGAACGTCTCAGATCTAGTATAATTCCATGCCACAAAGTACTCTACCATCTGGACATTAAGAGGGATTTGCAAGATCCTGTAAACATACACTGGCGAGAAAACGTCTGTGATCAAACTTTCATCCTAGTGGCCCGTAGGATTAATGAGTTCCTCCATATATGTAAGCATAGTTGCACGTCCAGGGGTAATGATCTTACACGAATCCTGCCATATGTTTATTTGTGCCGCTAATCCCACGTGCCATACACTACCCCTTTGAAAGGTTTGGATGCCAGAACCAATACTCTGCCACGAGTATGACGATCCTTTTTCAGACCAGCCTTCAGAATGTTGCCACGTGGATAATACTTAGCACTCAACACACGTGCAGATAAAGAGTCCGGGTTCTGGAGTAGTCGCCAACACTATTTTGGTAACATAGCAAGATTGACTTGTGAAGGTCTCTAAACCCCAATCCCTCTTTCTTCTTCGGTATGCATATCTCCCAGCACACAAAGCAGTGCATCTCACTACTAATGAAAACCTTATACACAAAATCTTACCAGCAGCGCGGTTTAAAAACAAACACTACTGCTAGTTACTAGCAGCGCTCTGTATAAAACAACGCTACTAATAACCCAGTAGTAGTAGCGCGCTTCTTGAAAACAGCGCTGCTACTACAATTGCCAGGGTGTTGCCTCCAGACTAGGTATAGTAGTAGCGCCCTTTCCGGAGACGCGCTACTGCTGACGTACTTAATAGTAGCGCCCTTTCCAGAGGCGCGCTACTGCTAACGTACTTAGCAATAACGCATTTCGCCAACACACGTTGCTCCTAAGTATCACCCCTCTTGCAACTAAGTTTAGTCACATACTGCTAAGCGAACAGGGTGTTGACCACCTTAAATATGTTACTTCTCAAACTATCACATGCACTTGGTCTTCATTGAACTCTATGTGTAGGATTTGTGGCCGCAATATGAATCTTCACTTGTACCTAAACAGGTGAGGATTCATGTTGACTATTTAGATTCCACACAAAAAGATCATTCATGACCAATGTATTTTTTATGTTTATTTTTACATGCTTAGCCTTAGCAGTAGCGCATTATTGTATAACGCGCTGCTGTTATAGAAACTAGTAGTAGCGCTTTTTCCTAAAGAGCGCTACTGCTAAAGCCATCATATCACACCCAGCCCGACCGCCCCTCACTCTCCCCTCTCCACTCCCTCCTCCATCCCCTCCCTCACCCCGTCGTCCGCCGCCGCCGCAGTGCCGCCAGCTGTTGCCGCCGTCGCCCCCTCCCTCCATCCCACCACCATCGCCCCCTCCCTCCCTAGCTCCCTCCTCCATCTCCCTCCATCCCGCCGTCGTCGCCCCCCTCCCCCGCCATCACCGCCACTGAGGTAACTCGTCCTACCTCCCTCCTCCTCCCCCCTTCCCGCCTCCTCCCTCCTTCCTCCCCCTCCTCCCTCGCTCATCCTTCCCGCCCCCTCCCTCCTTCCTACCCCTCCTCCCTCCCTCCTTCCTACCCCTCCTTCCTTTTCTCTGTTCTTATAGAATGTAGGTAGTTTAAATGTAGATTTTAGAATGTAGATTTTAGAATGTAGACATTGTAGAATGTAGGTTTTTTAATAGAATATTTTTTGACTATTTTAGGTGGTTTGAATAGAATGCAAGTAATTTAAATGTAGACATTGTAGAATATATATGTATATGGATGGATAGATGTTAGGGCTAGGACTACGGTATAGATAGGTAGAATGTAGGTGCTTAATATAACTAGTTTATTTATAGTAAGTGCTTAATATAACTAGTTTATTTATAATAAGTGTTTAATAGAACTAGTTTATTTATAGTAAGTGCTTAATAGAACTAGTTTATTTAGTAAGTAGTTAATAGAACTAGTTTATCACTTTGTGATCAAAGAATGCTATATGAGATTTGATTATCTAAAATTTTACTCGGTGGAATATGTAGGCTTTGTACAGTCGTGTCTCCTTGGAGTGATCTTCATCCGAGCTACCTCTACTTCCTCTGCACCCGAGTCGGTGAGCTAAAAGTCCACCTCCTGTTTATCCACTCCTCGGTGTGTTGAATAGAGTAGAACTAGGGTATTTAGTCGGTGAGCTCATGTGCGAATGCTTATGATAATTGATCCGGATGGAATTGCAAGTTTAAGCATCATTGTATGTGTATGAACATCTTTGTATCGCTGGGAAAATCCAAGTGGCCTATGTTTTGCCGGAGTGTTGATTCATTTTCGTTCCGACAAATTTCAGGTGCTCGATATGTCCTATTTTAGCAAAGGTCATGCCGGATTTTTTTCGTGAATTTAAGCATGACTTGTGCTAAAATATGTAGGAAATATCGAGTGCCCCAGATTTATGTATTGAGTTTCCTAGTAGTTGCCTCCGATCGATTTTCAATTAATGTTTCAACTATGTACATAGGAAATATCTGACGACGAAAAGGATTTCAGTATGTGCGAATACTGTGAAGACGAGCGCTGCCTGTGCGACAAACATTTCATAGTTGATGATAGGCGCTTAACCATCAAGGTGGACGAGAACTTCAAAGTGGATACATTAAGTCTTTTTTCGTAATTAAGCATGATTTCTGCTTCTTTTGTTTCAACTTATAATTGTAAATTTATACTATTCTACTAGTGTATCCCCTGTCATGCAAGAATTTTTGTCTTGGATAAGATTGGTTTCTGTCCTATGAAAACTATGGATGTAAATAAAGTTCACTTGAAGACCGAGCATGATTATACTTTCGACGCAAAATTATACAATGCAGACACCTACACGTATTTTGAATGCAAAACATGGAGAGCACTATGCAAGGCTTATGCATTTGAGCCTGACATGCTTATCACCTTCGATATTCGTCCGGAAGATAATATTGAAGGCAATATCGACATCTGGGTCGATGTGCAGATGCCTCCAGTTCTACCATTATGTTAGTTTCTCAACCATATTTATGTCTTGGGTATTGTTTATTCAAAAATAGTTGACAACTAATTTCTATTGACAGCTTATTTCCAATCAAGCAAACATGAAAGTCACTGGGTAGACATGACCTACCACTGTCCCGAGGCTAAACTAAACCGCGAGGAGATAACTCATTATGTTTCATGGCTTGAGCATCTTGATGCTGTCAAGACAAATTATTTTTCTGGACTTGAAAATCTTAGTACTCAAAACGTGCGACCAATAGTGTTCGTATTGAACTACGGTCACATCTATTTAGGAAAGATGGTAAGATTTTTACTATTATCCTCAGTGCATCTTTTGCATACATTGTTTTTTAAGCTAAACTTTATTGCTATGTATGTTACTACGATGTTCTTCAACAGGGACTCCCGATGATAGTTGTGCCTCATTGGATAGAGTCTAAAGGTCACATGACAATGGTTAGCTTACGGCCAAGACATCATACATTGCACATGAGTGCATTCAGGATTTCTAAAACCAAACAAGTCTTAATAGTGAAAGACTGGAGCAAAATTGTGAAGGATCGTAGAGAAATACTAGGGGTCAGCAACCAGAAGCGCAGCCCAGTCAGGAGACAAGTTCATCTGTATGCTCCAATAAGATGAATCAGGACTGCTACACATGTTCTATGCTATTTTACCTGAGAGAGAGCACCATGAGTGATTATCTAGCTAGAATGAGTTTGAAGATGATGATGTGCTACACTATGACTATGATGATTAAATAACTAGTGTTGGTGGTAATGACTATGATGATTATTATTAGCTAGTGTTGGTGGTGATTAGATAGCTACACTATGACTATGATGATTAAATAGTGGTAATGACTATGATAGTGTTGTTGGTGATGATATCATGTAAGAGTTTTTATATTAATATGATGATGATGAGTTATTATATCATTGGGTTCTTTCACCTACTGATTTAATAACTCATTATGATATAAAAACAATCTCTAAAATTGCTACTGTATGAAAACTTGTATAACGGTGTATGAATAACGACATAAAATAAAAAAAAGAATACAAAATAATTAATAGCAGTAACACGGGCAGTGAGAAGCGCTACTAGTAATTACCAGTAGTGCCTGTTGCTCCACGCGCTACTACTAAGTAGATATAGCAGTAGCGCATGTCAACACAAGCTACTCCTAACCTTTAGCTGTAGCGTCGTACCAGTAGCACGGCTACCCGCGCTACTGATAGGCCAAAAACCCGCGCTACTGCTAGGTTTTTCCCTAGTAGTGTCTTCTTCTTATCTTCATGATCACCCCATCAAAAGCAGTGCATCTTCTTCGGTATTTCATCTGCAATTGCTTTACATATTCCTTTGGGCAGCTTGAAAACTGACATAGCGTAGGAAGGAATAGCATGTTCCACAACAACTATTATTAAGCTTTGTTGGGAGGGGTAGTCCATTGGCAATTAATCACTACAAGAAGGGTTAGTCGTGTTTTGTTGCATCATTGGTGTTGTTGGCTTTCCATAATTTTTCTACTTCATCTGTTTTAAAATATAAGGTGTGTATTGGTTTTTTCAGAAGTCAATCCTCTTTAACTTGGCTAAATTTTATGAGAAATATTTTCAGTATACATAATATCAAATCAATATTATTAGATTCATCATGAAATGAATTTCTATATTTTATTTATTGAGTATTGTGGATGTTGATGTTTTTGGTTATTGATTGATTTTAAAAATCATTGACTACGTCAAAATTGTGAACCGAATCCAAAATTGAATACCTCAATCGTTAGGGGAGCTCCAAATTAGGGAGTACCATGGATTTGAAGAATTGAGCGACAGAAATCCATGAGAAAAAATAGTGTTGACCCGATCAAAATCAGATGACCCAATTCCAAATCGGAGACCTAAGTTGGCTTAAATCAATGACGTTGTTGGGGGAGAGAGGGGAGGGAGGTCCCCGGTCCTTGCTAGTGTTGTCATCATATCAGAAGGCAACCTTAAAATGCCTTAAAATCTAGTCTCTTCACTCAAAAGACATACAAAACCCAAACACGTGACAGTGAAGCTTCTGGACAATTGGTTAGAGTGGACAAATAGGGCAACTTTTTTAGCCCAAGCACTAAAGTGAGTATGAAAGCTAAAGTCCGCTCTTCCCTGAATATTACGACCGAGGCTCTAAATGATACAAGTACTTGGACCTCCCTGCTACTCTCGGCCTAGATAAGAGTGAAAAATTTCAGTACTTGGTAGATCGCCTGATTCGAAGGCTACTGGGGTGGAAAGGAAAATGTTTGTCATCTTGAGGGAAGGAGGTGCTTCTGAAGTCTGGTGCTTCTGAAGTTTGACAGTGTGCGGGAATAATATCTTTTCTCGAGTAAATGACCTCATTGATCATTCCATCGGTGACTGGGATGAAGAATTGGTTAGCCAATTTTTTTGGCATCTATATGTTCACGGAATACTGGCTATCCCTCTCGCTCTACATGAGATGGAAGATTTGTGGCTTGGAACCCGGCGAAGCATGGAACTTTTTCAATGCGCTCTGCATATCAGGTGGAATGGGAGTTCTGGTACGGGCAAAAAAATTAGCCGACCAGTTCGTCATCCAACCAACTGGATGTATGGGATTCAACTTGAAACCTCAAATGCCAAGCCAAGATAGATATCTTTATATGGCGGGTGTAGCATAGTGCCATACCATGTCGTGCAATTCTAGCAGTGAAGCATATTAAGGTGAGATCCCACTGCCAGCTTGTAACTAAGGCACGAATAATATCATACATCTGTTGTTCCAGTGCGAAAAGGTTGAGGAAGTTTGGAAAATGATGGTGGTATATGATGTGATCAAGAAGGCGTGCAAAGTGAGTCGGCCTGGAGAGGTAATCCTCGAACAACTTCTGTGTCTCCAGGACTCGGATGTTCATGTCTTGGGTTTGCCAAATCTGTGAGAAACTATATCAACCACTGCCTAGTACTTATGGTTTGAACGGAGACAACTCACTCATGGTGGGCATACACAAACAGCAGCCCAAATTCTTATAACGGTGAAAAGCCTTACAATGAACTATGTTATCACATGTAGTCCGAAGGCGAAATGATCAACGCCATGGATGGAACCACGCCCAGGATATAAAAAGCTGAACATGGACGCTGGATTTGATCAAGACAACTTAAATGGATCGCTTGGTGCAAGTAGCTGTGATCACACTGGAAAATTTATTGCCGCTGCAAATGAAAGATTGAGTTCTTATTATGATGCTTTCGCAACTAAAGCAATAGCAGTTAGATTCGGACTGAATTTGGCAAGTATGGTGGGTTGCAACAAGATTGAAGTGGCCTTAGATAATGACGGGATTGTCAATGATCTTAGTGAAGGTGGCTCAAATTCAGTAGCAAGTGCCATTATCAATGATTGTTTCTTGATGAAGTTAGATTTTAACCATGTCTTGTTTGAGCATTGTAATAGAGATTGTAATCAGGCTGGTCATGAACTAGCTAAATAAGCTAAGTACTCTACTCCTAGTGTCTAGATGAATTCGCCACCAGATGAGCTAATCTTTTTCTTTGTAAGTGATAAAATCGTTTTAATGGAATGAAGGAATAGATGAGTTATAAATAAACCAAACACGTGAAGTTGAAACACATACATAATTTGAAAAAAGTACACAAACATGAAAAGACTTAAAGCGACATCCAGTGACGGCATACACCACCTCATGTGACCTCACATTGAATGCCATCACCGGCATGGCATGCCGAGCTCAGGGTGACTGTGTGGCAATGGTGCAATGTGGAGCCAAACGCGTCGTAAGACTCCGTACTGACGTACATGCCTTATCTTCCCCACAAAACATAGGAGGAAGAAATGACTAACATCGTAAGGGCATCAATCCAAAGCATTGCCACCACATACTCTGGGCCAATCAAGCTAATATGTCCTAAACAAATCTTCATAATTTAACCTTCGTCATGCTATTTATTATAGTTTTATCCATTGGTTTATATTTTATCGGACCAACTTATTAATAAAGCGTCAGAGATGCAGTTGCATGTCTAATGGCTATGCCGATAACTCATCATTTTTATATAGCTTATCTCTATGTAATTTAACAATTTGACAAAGATTGCCTTTTCTGGCCTTGAATACCTATGTTTTTTTGATAGTGCTAGTTTTTTTATTTTCTACCGAGAAAGCAACAATACAAAAATTCATGAGGAAACAACATATAGACATTTTTACTAAGGGAGGAGTCAAGTGAATAGCACTGCCTAAATTTTGTACTGGTAGATTAGAGTGCAATAAGTGAACTGGCGCCCCTAAAAGGGTGGCCTACCAATTGTGGCCAGACGATATACTAATTTGTTTTAATAGTTCATAAAAGAGAAGCTATACTAAGTTTTTACTTGCTCACTTTTTTTTACAGAATCATCGTTAGCTGAAAAGAAAGACATGTGGTGTCCACCACAGAGAAGTAGCAAGTAACCAAGTTTGGTGGGCCTGTTACATGATATTTCTTTTTTGCATGAGGACATGTTAATATTGCTCATGCTTTATCCATCATGGCTGAGCATTTGGGGGGATAGGGTTGTGGGCTGTGATCACGACGCCTTGTATCAAGAGGTGTCGCTCTGTGGTCGTATCGATTAGCAATTCTAGAGGTAGGCAAATATGTCACACAATTTACCGTTCGGGTTTGGCAATCTGGCAGATGGAGCCGGTGCGCCAGTTGCCTTGCGGACAACAAGACTGGTTGTGGGTGATACTTCCTCCATTTTCATCAAAGCTCATGGACTGTCAGAACGCGACTTATTCAAGATAGATATAACTTGATTCTTATGTTCGTCGTCTACAAGGCCATGTGTTCGCAAACATACGTGCTAAGAAATCATAATGGCTGCAAGAAAATCCCCTCAAAATGCAAACAATGCATCGGTCATGATTCAAAACCCAGTTTGGACGTCAGACAATCTTATGGTTAGGGAGCCAAAATGGATGAAGGTTGAGACTTCGATTCAACCGTCACTTGTGCACCTTAGTGTTTTGTGACATTCTCTTAAGCATTTCGATAAAAGAATGAGATTGTCTTCCTCTCTCCTTGTTACAATAGTGAGTGTACATCGCCGAAGGATACCACCCACCAATTAACCCATGCATGTGGCATTTGACCTTTATTTATTGTGCATATCTTCTACTCCCAACAATGATACCACATCAGCTACCATCAGTTCATGGAAACAATAAAGGCGGGCATATGGATCTATGAGATACCTGGCAATTTGGACCATGTGTGAACTACCATCTCGATTTTCATTAAAAGGCCCTATGTTTACGCTCCTTCCCCCCTCTCAAGTCTTCACATCCCATATATATAACCTTGCGAACACAATGCCAAATTAATTTCTATCACTTCAAATCTTCTCGATTCGTCAACCAAAATTAGTTGTCTAATAGCTCCAAATGTCAAGATGGAATTCCTTCTTGAGCTCTCACACGTAGGAGTTGGAGGCATCAGAAAGTTAGTGAGGACATGTGCATACGATGACGCCTAGGGCACACACAAACACAAGTCTAGCCCTCCCAGTCAGTGTTGTTTAGGTCCCGATCAATTAGGTATGTCCACCAACTAACACACATCTTGTATGAGTCTGACCTATGCTTCACTCATCACTTTAAGATTTGGCACCCAGTGATGGTCGCATTATCTAGTGCATCAAGATTGTGCTCCCCATGGTTAACTGTGTGATATGCTTCATCCCTCCATGTTCACAATCCTCTGGTCGGCACCAATTCCCCAAGCATGTCTATTTTAGACTATATATTTTTACCTCGAAGTAGGTTTTCACCCGCTTTATAGATAAAACAAACACCATGTCTGTACAACAAGTTCAAAATGATATAATACTTAGAAATTGATGTTGTCTCTCCGCATTTGACGATGTAAAAAACCAGAATACACCGAGTTCAAAACATGTATCGCTACTGAAAAAAATACAAAAACATGGAAACACTTGCATGGTGTAGCGATGCCACTAATGTGACTTCACTGTGAAACCCGTCACCGGTATGGAGAGCCGATCTCATGGTGGACATGTGAAGGAAATATGCCCTAGAGGCAATAATAAAGTTATTATTTATTTCCTTATTTCATGATAAATGTTTATTATTCATGCTAGAATTGTATTAACCGGAAACATAATACATGTGTGAATACATAGACAAACAGAGTGTCACTAGTATGCCTCTACTTGACTAGCTCGTTAATCAAAGATGGTTAAGTTTCCTAGCCATAGACATGAGTTGTCATTTGATTAACGGGATCACATCATTAGGAGAATGATGTGATTGACATGACCCATTCGTTAGCTTAGCACCCGATCGTTTAGTATGTTGCTATTGCTTTCTTCATGACTTATACATGTTCCTATGACTATGAGATTATGCAACTCCCGTTTGCCGGAGGAACACTTTGTGTGCTACCAAACGTCACAACGTAACTGGGTGATTATAAAGGAGCTCTACAGGTGTCTCCAAAGGTAGATGTTGGGTTGGCGTATTTCGAGATTAGGATTTGTCACTCCGATTGTCGGAGAGGTATCTCTGGGCCCTCTCGGTAATGCATATCACATAAGCCTTGCAAGCATTGCAACTAATGAGTTAGTTGCGAGATGATGTATTACGGAACGAGTAAAGAGACTTGCCGGTAACGAGATTGAACTAGGTATTGGATACCGACGATCGAATCTCGGGCAAGTAACATACCGATGACAAAGGGAACAACGTATGTTGTTATGCGGTCTGACCGATAAAGATCTTCGTAGAATATGTAGGAGCCAATATGGGCATCCAGGTCCCGCTATTGGTTATTGACCGGAGACGTGTCTCAGTCATGTCTACATTGTTCTCGAACCGTAGGGTCCGCACGCTTAAGGTTTCGATGACAGTTATATAATGAGTTTATGAGTTTTGATGTACCGAAGGAGTTCGGAGTCCTGGATGAGATCGGGGACATGACGAGGAGTCTCGAAATGGTCGAGACGTAAAGATCGATATATTGGACGACTATATTCGGACATCGGAAAGGTTCTGAGTGATTCGGGTATTTTTGGGTGTACCGGAGAGTTACTGGAATTCGCCGGTGAGTATATGGGCCTTATTGGGCCATACGGGAATAGAGGAGAGAGGCCAAAAGGAAGGAGGCCTGCGCCCCCCCCCCTCTGGTCCGAATTGGACAAGGGGCGCAGCCCCCTTTTCCTTCTTCCTCTCCCCCTCTTTCCCCTTCTCCTACTCCAACAAGGAAGGAGGGAGTCCTACTCCCGGTGGGAGTAGGACTCCCCTTGGCGCGCCCCCTCCTAGGCCGGCCGCCCCCTCCCCCTTGCTCCTTTATATACGGGGCAGGGGGGCACCCCATGACACAGAAGTTGATCTTCGTGGTTGTTCCTTAGCCGTGTGCGGTGCCCCCCTCCACCATATTCCACCTCGGTCATATCGTTGCGGTGCTTAGGCGAAGCCCTGCGTCGGTAGAACATCAAGATCGTCACCACGCCGTCGTGCTGACGAAACTCCTCCCCGAAGCTTTGCTGGATCGGAGCCCGGGGTGCGTCATCGAGCTGAACGTGTGCCAAGAACTCGGAGGTGCCGGAGTAACGGTGCTTGGATCGGTTGGACCGAGAAGACGTACGACTACTTCCTCTACGTTGCGTCAACGCTTCCGCTTCGGTCTACGTGGGTACGTGGACAACACTCTCCCCTCTCGTTGCTATGCATCACCATGATCTTGCGTGTGCGTAGGAATTTTTTTGAAATTACTACATTCCCCAACAGTGGCATCCGAGCCTAGGTTTTTATGGTTTGATGTTATGCACGAGTAGAACACAAGTGAGTTGTGGACGATATAAGTCATACTTCCTACCAGCATGTCATACTTTGGTTCGTCGGTATTGTTGGATGAAGCGGCCTGGACCGACATTACGCGTACGCTTACGCGAGACTGGTTCTACCGCCGTGCTTTGCACACAGGTGGCTGGCGGGTGTCAGTTTCTCCAACTTTAGTTGAACCAAGTATGGCTACGCCCGGTCCTTGAGAAGGTTAAAACGGAGTCTATTTGACAAACTATCATTGTGGTTTTGATGCGTAGGTGAGATTGGTTCTTGCTTAAGCCCGTAGCAGCCACGTAAAATTTGCAACAAACAAAGTAGAGGACGTCTAACTTGTTTTTGCAGGGCATGTTGTGATATGGTCAAGACATGATGCTAAATTTTATTGTATGAGATGATCATGTTTTGTAACCGAGTTATCGGCAACCGGCAGGAGCCGTATGGTTGTCGCTTTATTGTATGCAATGCAATCGCCCTGTAATGCTTTACTTTGTCACTAAGCGGTAGCGATAGTCGTAGAAGCATAAGATTGGCGAAACGACAACGATGCTACGATGGAGATCAAAGTGTCGCGCCGGTGACGATGGTGATCATGATGGTGCTGCGGAGATGGAGATCACAAGCACACAAGATGATGATGGCCATATCATATCACTTATATTGATTGCATGTGATGTTTATCTTTTTATGCATCTTATCTTGCTTTGATTGACGGTAGCATTATAAGATGATCTCTCACTAAATTATCATAGTAATAGTGTTCTCCCTGAGTATGCACCGTTGCGAAAGTTCTTCGTGCTGAGACACCACGTGATGATCGGGTGTGATAGGCTCTACGTTCAAATACAACGGGTGCAAAACAGTTGCACACGCGGAATACTCAGGTTTAACTTGACGAGCCTAGCATATAACAGATATGGCCTCGGAACACGGAGATCGAAAGGTCGAGCGTGAATCATATAGTAGATATGATCAACATAGTGATGTTCACCATTGAAACTACTCCATCTCACGTGATGATCGGACATGGTTTAGTTGATTTGGATCACGTGATCACTTAGAGGATTAGAGAGATGTCTATCTAAGTGGGAGTTCTTAAGTAATATGATTAATTGAACTTTAATTTATCATGAACTTAGTCCTGGTAGTATTAGCATATCTATGTTGTAGATCAATAGCTCGCGTTGTTGCTTTCATATGTTTATTTTGATATGTTCCTAGAGAAAATTGTGTTGAAAGATGTTAGTAGCAATGATGCGGATTGGATTCGTGATCTGAGGTTTATCCTCATTGCTGCACAGAAGAATTATGTCCTTGATGCACCGCTAGGTGACAGGCCTATTGCAGGAGCAGATGCAGACGTTATGAACGTTTGGCTAGCTCAAT
This sequence comes from Aegilops umbellulata, assembly GCA_032464435.1. Taxonomy (NCBI): domain Eukaryota; kingdom Viridiplantae; phylum Streptophyta; class Magnoliopsida; order Poales; family Poaceae; genus Aegilops; species Aegilops umbellulata. Next base: position 639,028,398 of record CP136060.1, on the reverse strand, counting down.
ATGATGACTACTTGATAGTTTAGTGCACCATGCTTAACAGCTTAGAATCGGGACTTCAAAGACGTTTTGAACGTCATGGACCATACGAGATGTTCCAGGAGTTGAAGTTAATATTTCAAGCAAATACCCGAGTTGAGAGATATGAAGTCTCCAACAAGTTCTATAGCTAAAAGGTGGAGGAGAATCGCTCAACTAGTGAGCATGTGCTCAGATTGTCTAGGTACGACAATCGCTTGAATCAAGTGGGAGTTAATCTTCCAGATAAGATAGTGATTGACAGAATTCTCTAGTCACCATCACCAAGTTAGTAGAACTTCATGATGAACTATAATATGCAAGGGATGACGAAAGTAATTCCCAAGCTCTTCGTGATGCTGAAATCAACGAAGGTAGAAATCAAGAAAACATCAAGTGTTGATGGTTGACAAGATCACTAGTTTCAAGAAAAGGGCAAAGGGAAGAAGAAGGGGAACTTCAAGAAAAACAGCAATCAAGTTGCTGCTTAAGTGAAGAAGCCCAAGTCTGGTCCTAAGCCTGAGACTAAGTGCTTCTACTGCAAAGGGACTGGCCACTGGAAGCGGAACTACCCCAAGTGATTGGCGGATAAGAAGGATGGCAAAGTAAACATAAGTATATTTGATATACATGTTATTGATGTGTACTTTACTAGTGTTTATAGAAACCCCTCAGTATTTGATGCTAGTTCAGTTGCTAAGATTAGTAACTCAAAAAGGGAGTTGCAGAATAAACAGAAACTAGTTAAGGGTGAAGTGACGATGTGTGTTGGAAGTAGTTCCAAGATTGATATGATCATCATCGCACACTTCCATATACTTTCGGGATTAGTGTTGAACCTAAATAAGTGTTATTTGGTGTTTGCGTTGAGCATAAATATGATTTGATCATGTTTATTGCAATACGGTTATTCATTTAAGTTAGAGAACAGTTGTTGTCTGTTTACATGAATAAAACCTTCTATGGTCATACACCCAACGAAAGTGGTTTGTTGGATCTCGATCGTAGTGATACACATATTCATAATATTGAAACCAAAAGGATGCAAAGTTAATAATGATAGTGCAACTTATCTATGGCACTGCCGTTTAGGTCATATTGGTGTAAAGCGCATGAAGAAACTCCATGCTGATGGAATTTTGGAATCACTTGATTATGAATCACTTGATGCTTGCGAACCATGCCTCATGGGCAAGATGACTAAAACTCCGTTCTCCAGAACAATGGAGCGAGCAATATATTTGTTGGAAATCATACATACTGATGTATGTGGTCCGATGAATATTAAGGCTCGCGACAAGTATCATTATTTTCTGACCTTCACAGATGATTTGAGCAGATATGAGTATATCTACTTGATGAAACATAAGTCTGAAACATTTGAAAAGTTCAAAGAATTTTTAGAGTGAAGTGGAGAATCATCGTAACAAGAAAATAAAAGTTTCTACGATATGATCGTGGAGGAGAATATTTGAGTTACGAGTTTGGTCTTTAATTAAAACAATGTGGAATAGTTTCACAAACTCATGCCACCTGGAACACCACAGCATAATGGTGTGTCCGAACGTCATAACCGTACTTTATTGGATATAGTACAATCTATGATGTTTCTTACCGATTTACCAATATCGTTTTGGGATTATGCATTAGAGACAGCTGCATTCACGTTAAATAGGGCACCATCTAAATCCGTTGAGACGACACTATATGAACTGTGGTTTACCAAGAAACCAAAGTTGTCGTTTCTTAAAGTTTGGGGTTGTGATGCTTATGTGAAAAGATTCATCCTGATAAGCTCAAACCCAAATCGGAGAAATATGTCTTCATAGGATACCCAAAGAAGACAGTTGGGTACACCTTCTATCACAGATCCGAAGGTAACACATTCGTTGCTGAGAATGGATACTTTCCAGAGAAGGAGTTTCTCTCGAAAGAAGTGAGTGGGAGGAAAGTAGAACTTGATAAGGTAACTGTACCTGCTCCCTTATTGGAAAGTAGTTCATCGCAGAAATTTGTTCTTGTGACTACTACACCAATTAGTGAGGAAGATAATGATGATGATCATGTAACTTCGGATCAAGTTACTACCAAACCTCGTAGGTCAACCAGAGTGAGATCCGCACCAGAGTGGTACGGTAATCCTATTCTGGAGGTCATGTTACTTGACCATGACGAACCTACGAACTACGAGGAAGCGATGATGAGCCCAGATTCCGCGAAATGGTTTGAGGCCATGAAATCTGAGATATGATCCATGTATGAGAACAAAGTATGGACTTTGATGGATTTGCCCGATGATCGGCAAGCCATAGAAAATAAATGGATCTTCAAGAGGAAGACGGACGTTGATAATAGTGTTACTATCTACAAAGCTAGAATTGTCGCAAACTGTTTCGACAAGTTCAAGGTGTTGACTACGATGAGAGTTTCTCACTCGTATCTATGCTTAAGTCTGTCCGAATCATGTTAGCAATTGCCGCAATTTTATGAAATCTGGCAAATGGATAAACAAAACTGCATTCCTTAATGGATTTATTAAAGAAGAGTTGTATATGATGCAACCAAAAGGTTTTGTCAATCCTAAAGGTGCTAACAAAATATGCAAGCTCCAGCGATCCATCTATGGACTGGTGCAAGCATCTCGGAGTTGGAATATACGCTTTGATAAGTTGATCAAAGCATATAGTTTTATACAGACTTGCGGTGAAGCCTGTATTTACAAGAAAGTGAGTGGGAGCACTACAGCATTTCTGATAAGTATATGTAAATTGTTGATCGGAAATAATGTAGAATTATTCTGCAAAGCATAAATGAGTATTTGAAAGGAGTTTTTCGAAGAAGGACCTCGATGAAACTGCTTACATATTAAGCATCAAGATCTATAGAGATAGATCAAGACGCTTGATAAGTTTTCAATGAGTACATACCTTGACAAGATTTTGAAGTAGTTCAAAATGGAACAGTCAAAGAAAGAGTTCTTTCCTGTATTACAAGGTGTGAAATTGAGTAAGACTCAAAACCCAACCACAACAGAAGATAGAAAGAGAATGAAATTCATTCCCTATGCCTTGGCCATAGGTTCTATAAAGTATGCCATGCTGTGTACCAGATCTATTGTATACCCTACACTGATTTTGGCAAGGGAGTACAATAGTGATCTAGGAGTAGATCACTGGACAGCGGTCAAAACTATCCTTAGTGAAATAAGGATATGTTTCTCGATTATGGAGGTGACAAAAAGGTTCGTCGTAAAAGGTTATGTCGATGCAAGTTTTGACACCAATCTAGATGACTCTAAGTCTCAATCTAGATACATATTGAAAGTGGGAGCAATTAGCTAGAGTAGCTCCGAGCAGAGTATTGTTGACATAGAAATTTGCAAAATACATACGGATCTGAATATGGCAGACCCGTTGACTAAGATTCTCTCACAAGCAAAACATAATCACACCTTAGTACTCTTTGGGTGTTAATCACATAGCGATGTGAACTAGATTATTGACTTTAGTAAACCCTTTGGGTGTTGGTCACATGATGATGTGAACTATGGGTGTTGATCACATGGTGATGTGAACTATTGCTGGTAAATCACATGGCGATGTGAAATAGATTATTGACTCTAGTGCAAGTGGGAGACTGAAGGAAATATGCCCCAGAGGCAATAATAAAGTTATTATTTATTTCCTTATTTCATGATAAATGTTTATTATTCATGCTAGAATTGTATTAACCGGAAACATAATACATGTGTGAATACATAGACAAAAGAAGTGTCACTAGTATGCCTCAACTTGACTAGCTCGTTAATCAAATATGGTTAAGTTTCCTAGCCATAGACATGAGTTGTCATTTGATTAATGGGATCACATCATTAGGAGAATGATGTGATTGACATGACCCATTCGTTAGCTTAGCACCCGATCGTTTAGTATGTTGCTATTGCTTTCTCCATGACTTATACATGTTCCTATGACTATGAAATTATCCAACTCCCGTTTGCCGGAGGAACACTTTGTGTGCTACCAAATGTCACAACGTAACTGGGTGATTATAAAGGAGCTCTACAGATGTCTCCAAAGGTAGATGTTGGGTTGGCGTATTTCGATATTAGGATTTGTCACTCCGATTGTCGGAGAGGTATCTCTGGGCCCTCTCGGTAATGCACATCACATAAGCCTTGCAAGCATTGCAACTAATGAGTTAGTTGCGAGATGATGTATTACGGAACGAGTAAAGAGACTTGCCGGTAACGAGATTGAACTAGGTATTGGATACCGACGATCGAATCTCGGGCAAGTAACATACCGATGACAAAGGGAACAACGTATGTTGTTATGCGGTCTGACCGATAAAGATCTTCGTAGAATATGTAGGATCCAATATGGGCATCCAGGTCCCGCTATTGGTTATTGACCGGAGACGTGTCTCGGTCATGTCTACATTGTTCTCGAACCATAGGGTCCGCACGCTTAAGGTTTCGATGACAGTTATATAATGAGTTTATGAGTTTTGATGTACCGAAGGAGTTCGGAGTCCCGGATGAGATCGGGGACATGACGAGGGGTCTCGAAATGGTCGAGACGTAAAGATCGATATATTGGACGACTATATTCGGACATCGGAAAGGTTCTGAGTGATTCGGGTATTTTTGGGAGTACCGGAGAGTTACGGGAATTCGCCGGGGAGTATATGGGCCTTATTGGGCCATACGGGAATAGAGGAGAGAGGCCAAAAGGAAGGAGGCCTGCGCCCCCCCCCTCTGGTCCGAATTGGACAAGGGGCGCAGCCCCCTTTTCCTTCTTCCTCTCCCCCTCTTTCCCCTTCTCCTACTCCAACCAGGAAGGAGGGAGTCCTACTCCCGGTGGGAGTAGGACTCCCCTTGGCGCGCCCCCTCCTAGGCCGGCTGCCCCCTCCCCCTTGCTCCTTTATATACGGGGGCAGGGGGGCACCCCATGACACAGAAGTTGATCTTCGTGATCGTTCCTTAGCCGTGTGCGGTGCCCCCCTCCACCATATTCCACCTCGGTCATATCGTTGCGGTGCTTAGGCGAAGCCCTGCGTTGGTAGAACATCAAGATCGTCACCACGCCGTCGTGCTGACGAAACTCCTCCCCGAAGCTTTGCTGGATCGGAGCCCGGGGTGCGTCATCGAGCTGAACGTGTGCCAAGAACTCGGAGGTGCCGGAGTAACGGTGCTTGGATCGGTTGGACCGGGAAGACGTACGACTACTTCCTCTATGTTGCGTCAATGCTTCCGCTTCGGTCTACGTGGGTACGTGGACAACACTCTCCCCTCTCGTTGCTATGCATCACCATGATCTTGCGTGTGCGTAGGATTTTTTTTGAAATTACTACGTTCCCCAACAACATGTGGTGCGGAGCCATGCGACTATGCACCACATGTTTGTGCATCATCATTCACGCAAAAGATATAAAGGATTGAAAGGCTACACTGTAAATTCATCAACGCAAAACATATCCATAATTTATGAATTTATTGTGCTATTTTCAATAGCTATGATGCATTGTTTTGTATTTTATTGGACCAACGTATTAATAAATGTCAGAAAGGCCAGTTGCATGTATTATATTTACACTACTCTTTATTATTTTATATATCTTATCATAATATCATTTAAATTTTTGCCAAAGATTGCCTTTCCTGGGTTTAAATATTCATGTTTTCATAATGCTAGGGTGGATGGGAGGGCATCACTTTCTGTGATGGGCACGAACCGGTGGGTTAGAGTATTTGGGTATGATATTGGGCCTTTGCTGTCACGGAAGAGTTGTTTCCAAAACATCTATCCAGGATGTCTAACTATATTAGTACATACACGTAAGAAAAAGGCGAAAAAACACTACTCATGTTAAAAAGGACAACGAATGAATGTAAGAAAACGCCCATTGAAAACCTCCCTTTGTGGCTATTCCTGTCACTACTGATTTTACTCAACCGTCAATGGTGCACCAACAACAATAGGCAATTATGCAGCAGTGGACCTTCACAGATTATGTGTTCTTAGACACCGTGATGGACATGTTTTGGCCTTCCAACTCGCCGACAATCTGACATTTTCACATGAAAATTTGAGAAATTCAAGGCACAAAACAAAATTTGAGAAATTTGAGGCACAAAAAATCTGGACCTACTTTTTCCTGCAAAACATCAGGACCTACTTTTTCCCGCAAATTGGGGGGGGGGGGGGGGCTTTGTGGAAGTCTGGACCACCGCCAAGTAGGACTCCGACGCCCTTGGCCTACTCAAACACACCTCCCGGTACCATTATCTTCCACTTGTCCCCTACTCCCCTTGCCTTGCATCCGCGCCCTCCTCCTTCGATGCCGCCGTTGTACCTCTCCGAAAGTCACCCAGGCATTGCCGGACATCCGCAGTCACCACCCACGTGCCCGCTCACTTGGACTACGGCGCCGTCCACCCAAGATCTGTACGCAGCCAAGTACCGTCCGCCCCCTGTCAACGACGTCCATGGCAGACACCACGCTCTCCAAGTGTTTGATCAAATGTGAATGAGCTTATTTTCGAACTTCATGTTATTTTTTTTAGAGTAAGAAGGATGGCGGGGCACTTGAGCATGGAGGATGAGTTGTTGTGTGATGCGTGGTTTGCCGTATCTACGGACTTCGTAGGCAGGAGTAGAAGGGGGCTCTTGGTTCGTTTCATGCACGAAAGCACCTTGTACCTTACGACGTGCACGTCATCCATGGACACAATGTGAAGTCATTAGCGTATCGATGATACACCATCTAGAACTCTGTCACGAAGTTTTGTATCGCAGTTGATCGTTTGGAGGAAATGTGGCCATTGCGTGCATAAACTATCATAAGCTTTGCTTCTTCTTGCTCAACCTGTTGATTGATTCATACTTTCACTCAATGTTGCTCTACACATTCTGTAGTCTGTAAACGCTGTCGCGATGTACCACAAGGCAAAGGGCAGACCATTGACGCATATACATTGTCGGCTGAAGTTCAAGGGGCAGTATGTGTGAGACAACATGATGCATCCATGAAAATCTTGTTGAACATCTGGTTAATTTCGTTGAATTTGAACTATTTTTACTAGACTTATTTGCATGCTACGTATGGATGATTTGTGTTGTTTCCTATCCGAAGTATGATGAATTCCGTTGCATTTGGTAAAATTTGTCTGGTTAGTTGAAATGCGGTTTGAAATATATGCAGATAACTTTGGATAACTGGGTCCTGCATCTTTGTCCGTGGACTGATCCTTCCCGGTTTGCAGACGGATGCGGTGTCTGGTTGTGTTCGATTTGTGCGTCAGCATTGGAGATGCCCTTAGACAGGATGATGGACAAGTTTTGGCCTTCAACTCGCTGGCAATCCGATTTTTTTTTAAATAGGGCAAAAGATTTGCCACTTTTATTGATTAATAAGAAGAGAGTTGCCCTGTTAATTAACGGAAACCTGGGCGAAAACCGTTACAACACGCCCCCAACAGGGCACCATCAACACACGTCGACCCCAGGACCACGCACCAGTCGAGCCGTCGGCTCCGTCTCCCGAGCAACCCGTAGCCGACACCCTACAACCAAAAACGAGGTCGCCGCTACGGTATCCACGCCGACCCCGAGGCCGCGCACCAGACGAGCCGCCTACTCTGCTGCCCGAGCAACCGGAGCCGACACCCTACAACCATTTCCGGAGCCGCCGCTCCGACGTACAGACAGAAACCCCACACGCCGACCCCGAGGCCACGCACCAGGCGAGCCGTCAGCTTCGTCACCCGAGCAGGCGGAACCGACACACAACAACCGTATCTGCAGCCGCCGCTCCGACATCCATGCCGACCCCGACCCCGACCCCGAGGCCGCGCACCAGGCTGGCCAGCGACACTACCACCCACGTGACCAATGCCGGTACCCCTCCATGACGACGAGATCCGGAGCCGGCATTCTGAATTTTTCACATGAAAACATTTGATAATCCAGGGCACGGACGTAGAGGAGGACAATCACCAACCTAGCCACTGTGCCAACAAACAAATCTTTTTGGGTCGCCAATGGTGATGACCGTGGATGCCCAAAGCAAGGTCCTGTATGAATGGTGGTGACTGCCTAGAGCTTACCTGGGACGGTTTTGGCTAGCTTTGTGTCGAGCAAACTTATCTAATAGTGCTTGCGTAGGTCTGGTTAACGGATGTTCATTGCTCCTTCATCCTGCTGTTTTTCATCGCAATATTCCAGTTATCGGAACAATCAGTCAATCGACAGGGCTTAGTCAGGACTCAGTGACATGAGAAAGTGAGATCGAGAATATCAGTGTCCGGACTTTGTTCATTTGAACATGCTTTCCAGGGAATACAATGGGACGTCTTACTATTCTTTTTTACTTAACGTGGTAACTAATTCATATAACTCATCTCATTTTTTCAAACTTCCGTTATTTTAAACTCTCCGGTGGAGAAACCGTCCAGAAAAAACAACCAATATGACGTCAGAAACATATGTGTCACTTGACAAGAAATATTTAAAAGAAAGCACATGGTTATGAAGATTCGTATTTGAAACTCTATACTCCCCCGATCTATGTTAATTGTCGCTGATTTAGAAAATTCTGGTTTCTTTTTAGCAAAAACAACGTTTGCTATGGATAAAATCAGTATACCGATTCAAGACCTGATAATATGCTGAGCAAGTATGAAGGCTCAGGCTTAGTACAAATTGTGGTGGGCTATTACAAGCAGTATACGAGGTGCCAAAAAAAAAGAACATGTTCTCTGCCCTTGCAAAACATTGCGGTTTCAATGCTTCGGAATGGCTGTGAGATGAGAAGACACACACATGCGTGCATATAGCAAGAGCAGAAATGGGGATTCATGATATGATATTTCACAATGCTTTCTTTCACTTGATTATATGATACAAGAAGAAAGCAACCACAACTAAACTAGAAGCAACTACAGAAACACTGAAACAGACTAGTAAAAGATTGCACAGCCACCTATTCCATTGAAAAATATGTGGACTAGAGCTGGAACTGTGCCGCACATCCATTGAAAAATATGTGGAGGCTCTGATCAAAATCCACAGCCACCTATTCCAGGTGCCTTTCAGTTTCAGCAGATGAGAAGACTGATCAAAATCCAAAGAGAAAGGGAAAACAGAGGAGCAACACGGAGCTACCGGGCAGAAGCAGAGGCAGTGTTCAGGAGGAGGGAGGGATTGATGAACTGCCATGCAAGCTAATCCTACCGACCGTGGTGTACAGCCGCATAGCTAATCTGACTAGCTAGCTAGTACCTGCCGAGAGTAGTAGCAGTGGTAGTGGTGGGTAATCCATGGCGGCGTTGTTCATATGATCAGAAGCAGAGGCAACAACTTCTTGGAGGCGCGCCGTGTAGGCACCGTCGCCGACCTTATTTTGCCACGCTGGAAGCTTTGGCGCATCGATGTTGGTCTTGTGTTGCCCGTAGGCGGCGTCCGCGGCCGTCGTGGTAGGCCTTGTGCCCGGCCTCGTCGACTGCTGCGGGTGGCTGGTGGTGATAGGCCGACTGCGGCGCCAGTTTGTGGTCAGCGGCGTGGCCGGTGTAGGTGCTCCCGTGGTTCCCTCTGCGGTCGCCGCCACGACGGGCGCCGCCATGCTCGTCCTTGCGGTTGGGCCGCTCGCCGCCGTAGTCGTCTGTCCTGCCGCCGAAACATGAGGCGAACTCGAAGCACATTCTGTGGTGACTGAGCTGGCGACTAGACTATCTGGATTGCCACCTGCCCTGTGGAGGCGAGGAGAGGAAACTGGCTACTGGACTAGGGTTGTTGTTGATGCTCTGGAATGACAATGGAGTTGGTATATATGGTGGGCCGAGACGAGCCCATGTTGAGACGTGTATGCGAAGCCAAGGAAAAAGCGAGTAATCCAGTTGACACTTCACACGTCTCCCGATCGATGTTGATGTTGTCTAGGTGCCGATCGATCATGTTCGCCTTCGTCTACACCAAGCACGTGAGTTCGAGCCTGGGCACAGTGTTGTTGTTGTTACTGTCTCAACCACCTTGCAAATCGAGGAGTGAATTGCAAAAAACCACCACATTGACACCTAGGTTTGCAGAAAACACCGGTTTATGAATTTGGGACAAAAAACACTGATTTTCAGACTAATTTTTTTTGCAAAAAACACTGATGGGTGGCTTAGATCATTTTGATGACGATTATGACATGTGGGTCCCGCATTTGGTGACGTGGCACAACGTTTCACGGTAGACAAAGCTAGACTAGTCTTTTTCCAAAAAGACCCTCCCTCCCAAAAACAAATGTTCATCCCCTACCCCGATCCAGATCGGGATCCCGATCCAAATCGCCACCGTCCTCCCCTCCTCGCGCCAGAGAGAAGAGGAGGTGCGACCTCGACGCCGGGGGCTGCTGCTGCTCCGGCTGGGCTACCCAGACCGCGCACTACTCTGCGCCGAGCAGGTCATCCGGGAGTGGCCCGAGGAGCTGCGGGAAGCGACGGCGGGAACCTGCCAGAGCTGCAGGAGGCATGCTCCCTCTTCGCCGCCAAGTTCGATGCGCACCGGGAGTGGCCCGAGGAGCTGCGGGACGAGGCGGCAGGGCTCGTCTATGCGGTCACCCGGTGCGGCGACCTGCCGGAGCTGAAGAGGCTCACACCCTCCTCGCCGCCAAGTTCGATGTGGAACGGGAGTGGCCCGAGGAGCAGCGTGAGATGGCGGCGGGGCTCTCCGCTCATCTATGCGGACACGCCGGAGCTGTAGGAGGCCCGCGCCCACCTCGCCGCCAAGTTCGGCAGGGGGTTCGCGTCCGCCGTTGCCGAGCTGCGACGCCGAGGTCGGGATGCATGCCGCGCCTTGGGCCCAGCCTCTGGCGCCCTTGCTCGACGTCCGCAATAGCAGGCTCCCCTGCGCCTTGAGTATGCCCTTGTGACGCGGCCGTGCCCTCTGCTCGCGTTCTGGCGACGAGACCCATCACCCATGGCCGGCATGCTGCTACTCTGCTCAGCTGTTTGGGCAGCCCAAATCCATGAATGGACTTGATTTCTTTTGTTTTGATTGAAGGGTGTCCATATAAAATTACAGGGACTGCTATGTAAATCTAGAAAATCCCTCGTCTAACGATGTCTAACGTGCAATGTTACGCCACGTCATCAAATGTGGGACCCATATGTCATAATCACGGTTAAAATGGCCTAAGCTACCGATCAGTGCTTTTTGCAAAAAAATTAGGCTAAGAATCAGTGTTATTTATTCCAAAATCGTAAACCAGTGCTTTCTGCAAACCTAGGCATCAATGTGGTGGTTTTCTGCAAATTCACTCCAAATCGAGGGATCGGAATGCGCAGGCACCCCGAGAGAGCCAGGCATGTTGCCTTTGTGGATGGCAAGGCTGACTGTTGGCGATACTCCCTCCATGTTCATGGATCCTGGAACATGATTTCTTCAAGACAGATAGAACTTGGTTCTATAATTGGTCGTCTGCCAAGTCTTGTCATGGCAAACAACCGGGGTAAGGAACCAGACTCATGACCTGAAACACAATTTGGGTTCTCAACCGCTCAACCCGGTGTCACGTTGTTCTTGGCCTAAATCCATGACATTGGACGATGGCGGAATCTTTGCGTCATCTTCCCTCATAGGATCATTTTTAAGCGGGGCATCGACAAGAGAGACTTGTGGAAGGTGGCTGTTGTGGTGTGGGGATTTCTATGGCAATGATGGCATGGTGATGGCAGTGGTTGACTCTTTGGCGTGTCCGCCGGATTGTTTCGGGTAGTTTGTGGAAGAGAAGTAGGACATAAGATGAAGGCCAAGAGGAAGCAACAAAATTTCCTCACGGTACCCCGTCAATGGACGCAGAAGGAAAAGGACCCTGATAAGTGCCATACGTGTGGCATGAACACATGGCAAGTCCGAAGTTTTTTATGGCAAGTGTACTGACGCGAGAATGACAACTTTAGTTGTCAAGCATGACAACTTTCTTTTCAGATGAAAAGTTTCAGTTTATTTTTTCTTTTCAGATGGAAACTTTAGTTGTAAAAAGCCTCAGGGCAGTGCTTCATGTAATACGTGTGGCACTTATCATTTGAGAAGGAAAAAACCTTAACACTTCAAAGAGTTTGGATGTACTTTGCAGTTTCTGTAAGGGCAATTTTGTGGAATGTGTTTACTCGATATATTGCCATTGGCCTATCTACTTCCTCCGGTCCTTTTTAGTTTGCATATAAGTTTTGTTCAAAAACAAAGTATCTATATTTTTGACCAAATTTATAGAAAAAAGTATCAACATGCATAATGTCAAATCAATATTGGTAGATTCATTTTGAAATGTAGTTTCAAAGTATATATATGGTACTGTAGATGTTGATCTTTTAATATAGATTTGGTCAAACTTTGCAAAGTTTGACTTCACACAAACCTAATATGTGGAGTAAAAAGGACCATAGGGGGTAAAAAAAGCAGGAATTTGGAAGGGGCCAAGAGATGACAAAGTAGGCAAGAGATGCTATGTGCTCTTACCCATGTGACACTTTCTTCATACTTACATGGTCTGCGAGAGATCGATTGCGATGAGTCATGTTGGGCGGTGCGGCGGCAGGTAGCATCCCCCGGACTGTTTGAGTTTGGGGCAATAATGCTTGTCCGGTCGGTTGTTGTGCCTTCTTGTGGTCAGCTATTGTGTCGCAGGCGGCAAAAGATTGACGGTTGCCGATGCTCCATCCGCCCACTGACTTGTCGGAACACAGATTTCAAGACAAGAAAAATTCAGTCAGGGCATTTGTTGATCTGCATGCCAAATACACGCCAGGCAGACAGACTAACAAGGTTTACTGTGAAGATAGATATTCTTTGCTGGAATTTTTCATGGCAAGCCAAGCACAGTCCAGATCCTAAAGATGCTACAGATCCTAAACGTAATGTTTTACAGTGTGGCATGTTGATCTGCTGTGTGTTCATTGCTCTAGGGAATATTTTGATTCTCACAACAATCAATCAGTTCGGTGGACTGGGTCATGAATCATGAGATATGTGTCTACACTTGCTTCATTAGTTTGAAAATGCTGACCACTGACCTGGGCTGGCACTAGATTCTGAGCTTAAGACATGGTCACTGTTACTAAAGAATGTACTTAACTCAGATCATTCTTCCAAATTTTGTCCCTGTTAAGTTTCATCATTTTAACCTCCAAGGAGAAAAATGATGTCATCAAACTCCAAGAAAATTAACAAATATGACATCAGAAACATATGAGCCACTTGCAAGGAAATAGAAAAGGAAGCGCATCATTTGACACGTGGGCTTATTCAATTGCAATACTCGGTCATTTTTGTAGAGAGAAAAAAAATGGATAATCACCTGTCATTTGCTGCTTCATTCCATATGCTATTGTCTTTATTCTCCTATACCGGCCTGGTGGAATCTACTGCTCTACCTCCTCTTCTAATTGGATATGGCGAAATGATTGTTTATCCACAAACAATATGCTTAAACAAGAAGAAACCAAAGGGAGGGTACATTCTTGGTAGAAAAGTGGAAGCCAGAATTGGGTTGGGGACAAATTACTGGGTGCCACCAAGGATGTGCATGGATGAGCACCCAGAAGTTAATTAGATCTCAGTCTGTGGAGGTAATTGTCCACCGAAAGTCCTAATTATTGGAGATTGATGCCAACCTTTATGTAGTATAAAGTGGTTAATTTCTAGTTTGTTCTCGGCCAAGATCTGGATCGGTAATCCTATGTAAATAAGAGCATCTGTTTTGGAGATCGTACCATTGCATTTCCCATGATGGAGGTTTCTTTTGCATATTCCATGCAGCACAAATTGGATCGAATTTCAGGTAGGGATCGCCTGTGCCAAACTACAAAAAGCTGGAGTAATATTCTGCAAAAGAGAAGTTGTCCCTTGTTTTAATTGTGTAGTGCTTTCCGAGCTCTTCTTAAGTTAATTTATTACACAAACTTTTGCAATTATTCTCAAAAAGTATTTTAAGCCCCATAATAAAGCACACTTTGTTGATATGTAATATCAAAGGTTGTGACCACTAATAAAATTATGGAGCCACTACTAGGATACGGATGATCACTGTTTTTACAGAGGATCTACTATAGTTATGATAGTTTGTAATGAAAAGTTATGTCATAGACCCGTACATCTCCAAGCTCACATGCCAAAGCAAAATAACTTTACAAAAGGCACCTATCTAATTAAACGCTTGTGTACATGCTCTAAGAACGATGTTATCGGCACAAGTGTTGACAGGATATATATTGTTCGGTTGCTAAATAAAGCATGATCATCAATCTTAACAATCTCCAAGTTCCTTTTTGTTTTTCTCGTGCAAGATCTCGATTATAAATCCTGTGAAAACAAGATCATTTCCTTATGAGATCTAGCAATTGAATTTCTTATGATGGAGATTTCTCTTGTATATACTACACAGGAGAATATGGATCAAACTGTGGCTAGTGATTGCCTGGGTGGCCGGGCCGAACTAGGGAAAGTTGTAAAATCCTGAAAAAGAGTAGTTGTTTCTTCAAAATGGCTAGTGCTACTTTAGCTGTTTCTGAATTAATTATACTTGAGGAGTAAATGTATACTGCTTTACACCATGAGGGCAACTGCGGCCTGCTATTCCAAGCTGGAAAGAAAAGATCCACACGGATCAAAGATCTTAGTTGTTGAGCTAGAGATAAAAGCACTAGAGCACTGAAATATCTACTTTACACCAGAGGAGGGCTACTGAAACCTGCTCTGTGATTCTGTGTCATGTTAAGCTTGCTGAAAAACATTCCTTGGAGTTGTTAAATACGCTTCAGTTGCACGCACATCAGAAAAGCTACACGCTTTGGTCTTCATCAAAGCGGTCTTCGCTTCTTAGGCAGAATTGCACTGAGCATCCCAATGCGTGCGTTTAGCTAGCAGCCACATAATGCCATTTCAGGAAGCATGATAAAACTTTAACAGCAGTAAAAACAACTAGACTGTGGACGATTATTCGCCTTTCGCTTTGTCCAGAAATCAGTAAGGTCAGTTTTCACCGTCTGTATAACTTTCAATATGCTCTGGTTCCTCTTCAGTAGTGGCTAACCACAGGACAAGAGGCTGAAGGAATAAGTTGGAAGAAAGTTGATTAACTTTAGTAGTGTTTTACTGGACCAGCACAGATATATGCAATTTTTTTTAAATGCTATCGCAAATATGATTCATGGACAGATCTGCACTTCCCATTTTTGAGAACCGAAATCGCGGCTGTAAATATGATAGAGTTGCGGAAAGCAAACTGAAAAAGAAAGAGAGGCAGTGTCCTTTTTGTTTCAATAACATTTTTTTTTGTTTTTGTTTGAAAACTTCCAAGATAGAGTTAGTTATTAATTATACCAAAAAATAGAGTGAGTCGCAACCTGCATCTGTCACTTTATTCTCTAATTTGCTGGGAAAAACTGCTTTAACCTCGTCTTGCTGTCCAAATTCCAATGCATACACATATGGGCCACGTTCTTGCGTATTCCGTGACATAAGATGTTTGTCTACTGATTATGTTACATCAGTGACGAAATCTAATGAGTGAACCGTCCTTTTCTTTGGGGAAACTGTTGGAGTTGTGTCGAATATAGTGTACGAGGTAGGTTACAGTTGGACTTGTAATTGTATTGTGTTTACATAGGATATGGAGTCGTGTCCTAATAGGACAATTGTATCCAAGGCCTCTCATATATAGCGGGGTAGACACACGATGTAACCTATGCCAACATAATAGCACAGGCGCGCAAGGGGGAGCCGGCGGCGTGTGCCGGCGCCCGGGTGGCCGGTGTGCGGTATTGTGACGGTGTCACGGGGAGGAGCGCCCGTAGTCAAGCCCCGGGGATGTAGCCATATCGGTGAACCTCGTTAACAAATCTCGGTGTCGTGCTCGTTTGATTGCTTGGTCCTCGGATGATCGACGGTATGCCTCGGATTAATTCTAACAAGTGGTATCATGAGCTAGGGTTGCGAAGATCGGAGGCTGTGTAATCGTTGGATTGCGAGGAAGAAAATATCGACAAATATCTGCAGGATGTAACACGGGCGATGTCGTCGGCGAGTTATGATTCCGTGGTGGATGTTGGTCGTAATTTTCACGGAAAGCGATCTCGGCGAGACAACAGCAGGGGGCGCGAGATCCGCGTGCAGAGGCCCAGGCAGGATCCCTCTCTGCGATGAGAGGTCCAGGTGCGGGCCCAGGGGCTCTCGGCCGGCGAGGCCCATGCGGGGCACTTGCGGGCTGGTGTGTTTTGACCCGATGGGCAAGACGCTGGGAATTGGTGGAGGCCGCAGACGTCTGCGGAGCTGCTGGAGATCTACGGATAGCCACATCGTGAGGATTTGTTTGAGGAAAAAAAAAGGCTACAGGACCACGTGTGTGTGCATGAGAGCAGTTTGGTTGGATCAAGTTCGGTCCCTTGTTCTGCTATATGGTACACGGAGAAGCAACAACAAACAGTGACAAAAAAAGAAGAAGAATTGTGCAAACTGCATGGAAGTTTTTTTTCTGGGTCGGTTTGTTGTGATGGCTTGGAACACGTGGGCAGGTGGCGGAGGCGCGCGGGCAAGCGTGTCATGTGGATGTGCATACAAGGCTTGTGGAGTCTGGTGCATGTCGTGCAGCCGGACATGTTCAGCTGGGTTGGACTAGATGGTCTGACGGATCGACGCAAGTCGGTTGTTACAGAAGATGGTGGTGGAATCGGCGACGACGACGTAGGAGCGTGATGTTGATGGTGACCAACTTCTGGGACGTGGAAACACGTGGCACAAGCCCGAGGCTTGTGTGACTTCAACAAGACTATGGCGTGGGGTTCATTCAAGATGGCGTACGCGTGTGAGCTTGAAGTCGACGGGACGCGAGGGTGGACTGATCATCTACCATGGAGTCATGTTGAAGGTGGAGCTGGAGTCTCAAGGACTTCACTCGGTGCTGATTGAGGGGCTACGACGTAAGTCGACAGAGAGTCGAAGCCTATTCAGCGGGAAAAAAGCGAGGGACACGTAGTTCGGACTGGAGCCCAGTGGTCTGATGGAAGCGTGAAACTCGTCATCGGTCGGTGATGATCGGTGGTACTCTGCAGTGGGAGTTGAGTGGTGTGGGTTCGCAACCCTTGAGACTCGACCAGGACAGCGGAGGCTCGACGCAGTAATAGCGCCGAGGCGTGCGGTAGCACGGGGCATGGAGACGGGCCAGGGCTCTGGTGGTCATACATGTGGTGAGACAACTGTGAATTTGACTCGGGATGACTACAGGCAATTGTGAAATTCCTTCAGGTTTTAGACAAACGGTCAAGAAAGGAGCGCTGATGTTGAGTTCAGGTAACTCTTATGTGTGACACCCAATATGTGAGTTGTTCACTTTTACGCAGGTCAGTGATCAGTGTGTGATGGTGTTGGACGGATACTCTGGAAGTTGGGAGCACAAACTAGAGTAACAAGGAACTTAATTTTGCTCGAGTGTTGACCGTGGTCAAGAAAAGGAGGGACTACAAAATGCAGGTGGAGTCATATGGAGTCTTTGGAGTAGCAGCGGTACTCATGGGATAAGCTCAAGTCCAATGTACATGGAAGTTTGACGCATTGACGAATTCAGGGTGGTGGAGTATATTCGCCAAGGTGGAGTTTGTTGGAGTTGTGTCGAATATAGTGTACGAGGTAGGTTACAGTTGGACTTGTAGTTGTATTGTGTTTACATAGGATATGGAGTCGTGTCCTAATAGGACACTTGTATCCTAGGCCTCTCATATATAGCGGGGTAGACACACGATTTAACCTATGCCAACATAATAGCACAGGCGCGCAAGGGGGAGCCGGCGGCGTGTGCCGGCGCCCGGGTGGCCGGTGTGCGGTATTGTGACGGTGTCGCGGTGAGGAGCGCTCGTAGTCAAGCCCGGGGATGTAGCCATATCGGTGAACCTCGTTAACAAATCTCGGTGTCGTGCTCGTTTGATTGCTTGGTCCTTGGATGATCGACGATATGCCTCGGATTAATTCTAACAGAAACTGCCGCTAAATACTCCCTCCGTCACAAAATAAGTGACTTGACTTTCTAGTAACTATAGACGGAGGGAGTAATACGTAAGATTGCACTGAGCTCTCTTCCGAGCAATAGATGATGCGCCAACATGCAAAAACACATCTTTGCTGCTGCTCAGTGATTCACAATGCTTGTGAGGATGGTGAAAGGAGAAAACACTTCCACGAGCAAGGCGAAAACAGAGACGGCAATGCTTTCTTTCACTTGATTATATGATACAAGGCGAAAGCAACCACAGCTGAATTACAAGCAACTACACAAACATAGTGGTAAAGGTAAAATCATCTGCTAACAAAAGCTTCCGGGAGCTGGACCTTCTCCCTGCCGCAAATCCATGGCCAAAAGCGCATGGAGTCTCTGTGTCAAAACCCACAGCTTCTGTTTCTCCATGAAAAAAAAAATCCACAGCCTCGTGTTCCTCTCCAGTCTCCAGGTGCCTTGTTTCAGCAGATTGGAAGACGACTGACCAAAACCCAAGCAGAGAACCAGAAGGAAAAGACCCAGCTACAGAACAAAACAGAGGCAGTGGCAGTAGTACTGTTTAGGGGGAGGGAGGGATTAATGAACTGCCATGGCCGTGCTATACCTAATCCTAACGACTAGCCGCCTCGTACCTTGCGGGAGTGGTGGTGGTGGTTGGCTACTGGTGGTAATCCATGGCCGCGTGCTCCCTATGATCAGCAGCTGCTTCGTGGACGCGTGGCGTGTATGCGCCGTAGTAGCCAGCGTCGTCGCCGACCTTGTTGTGCCACGCGGGAAGCTTCTGCGGAGTCTCGCTGCCAGCCTTCTCTTGCAAGTAGGAGTACCTGCCGTGGCTGCCGGCGTCGGCATGCTCGGCTTTCGGTGCGCCGTCGTGGTAGGCCTTGTGCCCGGCCTCGTGGACGGCAACGATGGGCGGCTGCCGGTACTCCAGCGCCGGCTCCGACCAGTAGCGGTGGTCGTGGTTCCCTCTGCTGCGGCTGCCGTAGTCGTCCCGTCTGCGGCCGCCGAAGCACGAGCCGAACTCCAAGCACATTTGACAGGTGGCGAGTGGTGACTGGTTTTAGTTTTGACGAAAAAGGGTTTCCCCCGCTTTATATTATAAAGCAAACATCCGATACATCCAATTTGCTGGGGCCGCAGCACAGGTAAGCCCAAAAGAAAAACAAGAAGAAGAAAGAGAAATAAATGCTGACAACGGCAGATCAACGAAGAAGGGAAGTCCGGCCACCGCTGCATCCTCCAAAGAAGTACCACCACGCTCCCAGCATCCCGAAGCGCCGCGCCCCAAGCAACACCCTCAAAAGGGAGTGTGACGATGCCACCACTGTTGCCCGAACAAGTTTTAGGGTTTCCCCCGGTACGCGAGGGATAGTGGGGAAGGGGTGTACCCGATGCCCCTCAGGAAGGTCCGACGGCACCCGCAGGCGTCATCGCATCGGTGTCGGCCAGGCCGACAGGGATTTCTCCGATCCACAACCACCACCACCACCTCAGGCATTTCGAAATGCACCACCTCCTCGGCCACCCACCAGCTTGTGCCACCACGATTACCGAACAACCCTCCCCGCTTCACTTGAGCTGTCAACACGAGGCTTGGAGAGGAAGAGGAGACACCAGCAACTGGAGTGACCACAACTCGACCGGAAGGAGGGGACAGCCTCCACCGCCACAGCGGAGCTGACCGGACGCGGCGACGAGGACTTGCCAGGCCTCGATGGCCCGGCCGGGCCCACGTGGACCCGGACAGTCCTGTCACCACGCTGCAGCACGCCGGCCAACGAAGTCCTCACCGCCCGAGACCGCCGCCACCACACCATCACCAAGGAACGTCGCCGCCGAGCACCAAGCCACCGGCCCGCGCCAACCCAGATGGGCCCAAAAGGGCCCAGATCTGGGCTGGGCGGGCGCCGCCAGCCACAGCGCCACCGCGCCGCCCCACGGCCAACGGCCGCACCGCCGCGTCGAGAGCCACCGGGCCCGCGGCACCACCACCGGCGGGCCGCACCGATGCCGGCCGAGGAGCACCGCCATAGGCCACCACCGCCCGAGCCGGAGGGAGCCGCGCGCGGGGAATGGCAGGCCCGCCGCCGCCAGCACCACACGGCCGGAGCCCGGCGGCGCTCGCTGGCGGCGGCGGGAGGAGGCAGGGGCAGGGGAGGGGCGCTGGGGAGGAGCGGCGAAGGGCCCCCCGGTCGCCCCGCGCGGGGAGGCGACGCGGGGGTACGGGGAAGGGAAGGAAGGGGTAGGGGAGGGGGAGAGGAGCAAGCTCCGGCTAGCGGCGGCGACGGGCTCCGGCCGCGGCGGCGGCCCCGCGCGGGGGAGCCGCCGGCGGCGGCGAGGGAACCCTAGGAGCGGGGCGTTCGCGAGAGCTGATATACGGGGATAAAATTATGTCAGGTTCTTCCTAGACCTACCACTGGTTTTAGTTTTACTCGTGTGTGCTGCGTCTGGGGGCTACTGGTAGTGGGAAGCAGAACTATCCTCGAAGTAGCTGGGGTATCAATGGTGGTGTTGATGGCCTTGAAACTGAGAGTGCAGTGGTTGATATATATGCTGGGCGCGACGTGTGAGTACGAAGGAAAGCAAGGCCAAAGCTCCGTAGGAAAAGTGGGGGGCTTCGGTTTAGGTCCCGATCGATCAGACTCATCCTGCGCGTCTCACGTTGACAGGTCCCCGCACCCTCGGATGTCGTCGTTTAGGTCCCGATTGATCTGGTCCGTCCAACACCATCTGAAGCGTGGCCTGCATCTCGAGTTGTTAGAGTATCTTCGTCTGGACCCACAAACCGCCCCAGTTGTCCGGATGGCTCCGATGATGTCCGGATAAAAAAAAGTCTCCAATACCCGACCAAACCCATTTTACAAGAGCATCTACGTATAAACATGGTAGGTAAATATGTCCCCTCAAATGATTACGGACACGTCTGCGAACGTGGACACTAATCAAACACATTTGCGTCTCTCATATTCGAAACCTTAAAGTCATGTTATCATGCAACACTACGTAAATTAAATCGGATAATAGCTCTTCGACGGACAGAATGATCATAGTTCACCGGACAATGCAAATTCATACTACAAAGTTCTTTAAACATAAACAAAACCTAGATAAAACGGGGCGGGGCAGGGGAATTCACCATTTCCTTTTCAGCCCCTTGCGGTCACCGGTGGCGTTGTGTCCTTCCTCCATGTACGTGTCAGCGTGCAGCGGTGCATTGTCACCGTCGTCGTTGGAGCTAGAGCTGCCCGTGACGTCGAAGTCGTTGGAGCACGTTTGGCCCGGCAGCCTATGGAGGAGGCAATCCTGCTCCTTGGCATGGTGGGATGCCTTCGCCTCCTTGTTTGCCTCGCGCTCCGACAGTTCGATGGCGAGCCGAAACGCCTTGGCATTTTTGCGGCGGAGGCGGCCCGCATCCGTCCCCGTCGTTGTGAGAGACCGGCAAAGCACCTGCCTGTGCCCAGTTGGTTAGTTTTTTTGATCGATCAGTCCGTCCGAGCGTACAAAAACGGTTTGGGGTGTGCGGTTGTAAATGCTCTAAGTATGACTGATTTGCGATCGTTCGGATACACCGCAACATGAGATCGATCTGATCAAGTCAATACTGACCACACAAAACAAAAACAAAAGTTATCCTAACACTATAATCCAATATATATCAGAGCTTTGAGGGTCTCTTAGATGGGAAACGTTTCCCTCCGGCCGGTCGCCCCTTGCTCGTCCGCTTTTGACGCTGGAAACAGGTTGGCCGCATGCTTTCGGTGGGCCTCAGCAAAACGTCCCTTTCCTTATCTCTTCCACACTGCAGCTTCTTTTTTTATTTTCTTTCCTTTTGCTTCTTCTTCCTATCGCTGCTTCTTCCTCTCACCTTATGCACCGCAGGGTGAGCTCGTCAGCACCAACGGCGTGACCTCCTGCTACTTCTGCTCCTCTCCCACCGCTACAAGCATCTCCTCCCCCACGCACCTCAATCTGCTCCCCCATCAATGCTACAACCCGAGAGATCTTTGCTGGAACCGGTGAAATTTTCCCCTGGGGCACCTTCCCCGTCTCCTCGCAGCCCCTCCCCTGCCATGGTTATTGCACGACGGCATGCAACACATCGGTGAGCTGCATCCGAAAATACGTTGCACAATCGTGACATATACAGGGATGTTGGAACTAGCATGCGGTTTTGCTACAACTGGCAAATCCAGAGCTGGAACCAGCATGTAGTTTTGCTTCAACGTTTGAGTGTTTTCTGCGGTGACGATGGCGGACCTACGTTCACGCATACGTGTATACTAGTTCGTATTTGAGGCTTGGACACTGGTAAAAAATAAATCTGGACACCGGCTGGACGATTGTTGAAGCGAGCTCAGGCGCGGCCCGGTTGAAGGCCCATCCGGCTGTCGATCCTCTCCAGGGAGCAACGAAAACAAAGATAGCGATCGATTGGATCCTACCGCTCACGTATTTGCGTATCGTGCGCCAGTTCGGTTGGTCCCTCCTCGCCTCCTCCGGTCGCGCCGCCGCCCCACGCCCCCTAAGCAATCGCAACTCATCAGCCGCCCGCCCCTGCTCTCGTCCACTGGCTGCAGATCGCTAAATTTTCAGAGGAAATAGTATGGCTCTCGGCAAGGTCGCCAATTTCTCTAAAAAATATGTACGCATCTCAATTTTCTCTAATTCCTTACCTAGATTGTATGGCTAGTATTTTCAAATTCGTGGGTATTACAACTGAGATTTCGATTATGTGATTTGATAAATTTTCCTTGGTGATCCACATCTATTTGGAACTTTGGATTATTTGTCGACCGCAGCAGCATTAAGACACAATGTCAAGTAAGTTTAACTTCACAACCATACAATTCGATCAACAAGCTTTATTTGTTGTTTTTGTCTAAAAAACACATTATTTGTGTTTGTAAACACAAATAATGTAACTCCTTGTGCACTTGCGATAACATAATAATCAACGAATTACGGGGGAATTGATGTTGCCTGATCATATTTGTTCCTATTGTTTTGAGATCTTATGTTTTATTGTTTAAGTTTAGACAATCACCAAGAATTTCAAGGGGAACATTTCATTTTGGTAATTATTTTTTACTATTGGACACTCTAAGATATTGAGTGGGTTACTTTTATGTATATTATTGCTTAAGTATCCATCATTTATGGTGCAAACGTGGACCCCGGGAAGTTTTTGTTCTAGGTCCGCCCCTGGTTGCAACCAACAAAGGCAAGAGCTTCTACCGGCGAGAGTTTTCGCTACCACGGCGACCGGCGGAAGTAGCGAACAGGAGGTGGTTTGCAGCAAACGATCTGTTCTGGGCGAAGCCCGAGCTGGAACTAGCTTTCCATTTTGCTACAACCGGCAAAGCTAGAGCTGGAACCACAATTGTTTTTGCTACATCGTCAAAGTGTTTCTCTGCGCTGATGATGGCGAACGCATGATTTGTTGCAACCAGCAAAGGCAAAAACTTCTACCGGAGAGCTTTTTTCCTACCACGGCGACCACAGAAGTAGTGTCCAGGAGGTTTTTATTCTAGCAAAATGATTTGTTCTGGGCGAAGTCAGGGCTAGAACCAGCATCTGGGTTTGCAACAATCGGCAAATTCAGAGCTGGAACCAGCATCTTGGTTTGCTGCATTTGTTTTAGAGTGTTTTCTGCGGTGGCAATGGCGGACATCCTCATTTGTTGCAACCGAACAAGCTAAAAGCTTCTACCAGCGAGATTTTTTGCTTCGGTGGAACTACGCCTGACGATAGTGACGAGTTTTGGTGGTCAGCATGGGCTGCAACGGTGACAGGGGATGCCATGGGGCTGTTGGGTGCGGCGGCCACAGACGCATGGACATCGTTGCCCGCACTGGAACGGGGGAATGAGCGCATGGTGTTGCAGGGTGAGGGGACGGTGATGTGCCGCGCTGCGAGGTCTTGCCAGAGACACAAGGTGCTGCTCCGCGGAGGACTGACCAAGGGCGGGGGCGGCTGAGAGAGATGGAGTTTACGAGAGGAGAGGGACGACCCCGAGGACCCGCTGCGGGATGCGTGGGAGAGGGGCGGCCACCATGGGGACCTACGAGTGGAGGAGGACGGGAACAACAGAGCGAGAGGGAGGAAGAAGGCGACCTGGGTGGATTAGGATCCAACGGCTCGGGGTGGGCCAATCGGGCGGCTGGAACGCGGCCGGCCCAAACTTTGGGACGGCGCGCCAGCGCCTATCAATCGCCCTCTTAGATGCCCTTACCCAGTTCCATAGGAGAAGTGCCGTGTGTTTCTGGCTCATGTTCACCAGGGCCGTCAACCCTGCGAATAGTGAAACCGGATTGGATTACCATAGGCTTGTACCGTGGCCGGGGCTGGCAGCGCACGACGAGCCGTGGCGGACGGTGCCGCGGGGCGGCAGAGAATCGATCCCACTTGAAGCAAGCAAGGCGCGCAAGACCAAGGATGGTTTGCCGTTGACTAAACTTTTTGGGGTCTGGGCCATGTGCTCGGCCGGTCGTGTTCAACGTACGCGCCGCACCTGCGACAGCGACGACGTTGGACTCTTCACTGATGCGCTTATCCATGGCTGCACTATTTTCTATATATATATATGCTTCAAAAGGTAACAGTTTCCCTGTAAATAAATAAATATATTTTTGATTATGTAAGCTTTTAATAATGTTATTATGGTCGCGTCGAAATGTTACATCCGTAAAAATGTTTAATGTCTCGTCTTCTACATTCGAAGACGTACACAACCTAAACACGTGAAGTCGAAAACAAGGCTTACACCACCTCATGCGACTTCACTTTGAACGCCATCACGGGCGTGCCGAGCCAATCTCATGATGGCTCCATGGCGATGGTGCAGTGTGGTGTTCGGTCGTTCCCTAAGACTCGGCACAACACATATGTGCGTTATCTTCCCCGTAGAAACATAGGAGGAATAAAAAACCACACTGTAAGGACACTGATCCAAAGCATCTTGCCACCACATCCTCTAGGCCACACATGATAATGTGTCCTAGCCGAATTTAGATATATTTAAACTGAGCACTCTCCCAGCCCTCTTAGGCCACCAACGCTCCCAGCCATCACTCTCGACAGTCCGTTTTCCCGATTTGAATGTGCCCATCCGTCCGATGCTCTGCTACGTGGGCCAGTGTCGAGGGGACGCTGCTCCCGTAACAGTTTTCGAGCAACCTGGTTAATTGGGCCCGGTAGAGCGCAGGAGGCCCGTTTAGCCCTGTCCCTTCGCAGTTCATGTCTCCGTCCAATGGTCTTCCTCCCGTGAGTCCCCTCCCCTCATGATTCCTAACCTATCTTCACGCCAGGCTGCGCGTCGATCATCCAGCGTCTCTTCGGTTGTATCTGGAAGTGATCGGGGTTGGGACTAAGCCGAGGGAAAATAATACGGCGACGGGAAAGATGTGAATAAGGCAGTGCCGTGGTAGATCAACGATGCGAAGAACATCACGCATCGAAGGTATGGGGTGGAAGGTTTGTGTGGAGCCGCGATGCAAGGATTTCTGCTACCTAATGTGTCACCGCTGGACTCGATCTTCCAATTCTGCCTCCAACCAGGACGACTCAAAGGTTTGGTAGCCTTTCTCGATTCGCCACCACAATTTGTTTCTCTAATCTAATCAGTTTGGATCTGTTCTTTTTTTTTTTTGCTTCAGCGCCTGCTCATCTGCCCCTTTTAACCCTAGGCGTTGAAAGAAATGGAAGCGACAACAATGAGATTATATGCTGGGGCACCAGGTAAATCTCATTCTTCATAATCAAGTGTTATACATAATTACCTCTTATATCGTTCTTATGCTGTCAGTTAACACGATTCTGCAGGGACACCATCTGTATATTGTACTCTGCCAAGTGTAGCAAACACATGTATATCACAAGCTATGATACGAGGACACCTAAGATGTTTGCACTGCTAATCTATTAAGCATTATGCGGTGAATTACTTTTCTATCAGAAATCCTTTTATTTTTTGTCAAATAAACTATGAACTCACACATGTTGTTTGATCACTGAACACTAATCCATATTGACGTTAACCCTTTCTATTAAAAAAAGTGAACGACAATATGCAAGCTATTGCCGAGGATTTGACCTTATGATGCATTAAGGCAAAGGATCTTGATTTTACATTTTTTTATTCCTTCCCATGCTATTTATATACTTTTATTCTGGCGGCTTTCCCATCTAGGTAGGAGCTCACACCTCATGAGTTTTTGGAATTAGCATATTTCCATAGCTTCGTACAAAAGCATGGTAAATTTTATGACAGAATATAACGTGGTAATTTTAGGCAAAGTATACGGCGGAATTGATTAATTTTGCATCCGTCCAAGTTGTGCAAAGACATGTTCGGTTATTGTTTCTTTAAACTTCTCAGGGTTTGGATGTTTTATCATGCTATATACACATGGAAGGGAGAAGTTTTGTGATTTAGTAAAGGATGTCAAGGTGGACCCTGAACTCGGAAACTCAGGTCAAACAACATTACATTTTTTGATATTTCTTATTATTGAACGAAAGCTAAGCTTTCAAGCCGTAGCTGAGAGGTGTTCATTATGCACTTCCATGATTTGAGGCTTCATGGTGGCATTGATTCTGTTATTTGAAATTCTATATGGTTTATATAGATTGGCTTTTTTAGTTGATGATCTGTTTTCGTGCCTTCCTTTATGGTCAGGCATTGTTCATTTACAACTGAAATATCATGGTTCTTGCTTTGTGGAGGAGTTAATGCCATTACTTTGAATAGCGAGGATCTCTACGGAATTGGGCAATCAAAGATTCTCATCATACTTTGGGTAGCATTTGTGTCCTATTTCCATAGGTTCAAGTTGTTATTAGCAGGAGCAGGAACATAATTGTTCTTAGCAGGCTGACCAAATGGTGTAATTTTTCTGCCACCAATTTGTTCAGTTTTCCTTGTCCTGCACTTATCGGATTCACCTCAAAAGTTTGTTCATGTTTGCAGGGAAGTAGTAACACCTTGCAAACAGGACTTACTGATACAGGAATAAGAGTCGGCAGAGCAACTAGAATATGCAGAGCAACTGATAGCCAAAACGTCAAGATCTTAAATTTACATGAGTGAAATGAAAGTGCCATATGATCTTTTTCATGATCACTTTAGGTATGGCTCACTTACAAAAACTATGCAGGTTTCTCTTGATTAATGTGGTGGTCATTTATTTTAGAAAACTTGCATGTCTTCAGGCAAGTGGCTAAATGTGGAAAGGTACCATAATATATTATGGGCATATATAAACAATAGCATGATAGTGGACCTCTGTTTTATTTCCCAGCTTGAAAAATTCAGCAAGGATGTTTCAAACGCATACAAGATTTCTAAATCTTAATACTAGGTACGTATGGTAGGTGATGCTCTCTTACGAATATTAACATAAATGCTACTCCCTCTATAAAGAAATATAAGAGCGTAGTGATCTAAACGCTCTTATATTTCTTTATGGAGGGAGTATTTGAGTAGTGATGCTACTGTTTAGCTCCATCAGTATACACTATTATCGCTTACATTATGATGTTGCTTTATGGTGAACAACTTTAATTTATTTGCATGTCACACTACTTGAGTTATGATTTTTAGTTTTTTACCTCAAGAAAACTTTCCTTATTGTAGATCATATGAAATTCTTCAACCAGAGAATATCTCCTCAATGAGTTAAACTACATTATCAACCATCTATGTTGACACAACAAAGACATACTCAAAGAACTATATTGAAAGTAATTTGAGACAAGAAAGACATACTCAAAGAAAGCAATGAATGGTCAATGAGAAATGATATTGTATTTCAACAGTCTCTATGAAAACACTGAAATTGTTCATCTCTATTCTATGAGTAAGCTTGACATGTTTTTTGACAAATGATTCTTTTGACCATCTAGATCTTAGTGATGTATTTTTATGGACTTCGGTTAGTCCATGGTGTTTTAATGCACTATATGTGTATTAGTGTATGCCCAAATGCAAATGTTGTCGAAATGTATGAACGCAGATTGCCAGTAGGAGAAATTTATTCCTCTATTGTGACCTCTATTTACATTTCTGAACTATAGGGGGATGAGAAGTAATAATTGCACTACTTTCCAATTCTGCCTTAAGGTTTTAATGTATTTGTCAAATTTCTGTCATTACAGTGCAAAAAGTTATTAAAAATTCTATCACAATAGACGGGCGCAGCAACGCGCGCCAT
The DNA here is from genome assembly GCA_032464435.1 of Aegilops umbellulata. Lineage (NCBI taxonomy): Eukaryota > Viridiplantae > Streptophyta > Magnoliopsida > Poales > Poaceae > Aegilops > Aegilops umbellulata. Next base: position 639,000,139 of record CP136060.1, on the reverse strand, counting down.
CATTCATCTAGTCTATAATTTATGAAGTAACCCTCATCATGCTATTTCTTAGTGTTTTTATTTGTTGTTTTATATTTTATTAATTAAACCAACCTATTAATAAAGCGTGAGGCATGCCAGTTGCATGTCTTATGTTTACGTTGATAACTCATCATTTTTTGGTATAGGTTATCTCTATGTAATTTACAAATTTGCCGAAGATTGCCTTTTCTCACTTTTAATACATCTGTTTTTCATATTCATTGTATAAGAAGTATGGCTGATAATACTTTTTTTATTTTTAATCGGGAAAGCAACACTACAAAAGTTCACGAGGAAACAACATATTGACATCATTTCCGAGGAAGGTTGAGTAAATAATATTGCCTGAGTCTTGTAGCAGTAGAGTAGGGTACAATAAGTGAATTGGCACCCCTAGAAGGGACACCTACCAACTGTGGCTAGGCGATATACTAGTTTCTATAAATAGTTCATAAAACATAAGCTATACTAATTTTCTAAAGAATAATTGTTAGCCAAAAAGGAAGATAAGTGGGGTGTCAGCCATGGAAAGGCTTCAAGTAACCAAGTTTTGTGAACCTGCCACATGATATATATTTTTCCTAAATGATAACTGCCACCCGTCAGGTGCATGGCACTCCGGCCCTGACGTTTTCCGATGGAAATTCCAATGATGCAAGGATGGAAAATTCCTGTGACACACGGCAAGTTTCTATCAAAAATAAAACAAAGCAACAAAGCTTCCATGCTTGACAACTACAGTTGCCATCCTTGCGTATCAAAACTTGCCATCGAAAACCTTGGGAGTTGCCATGTGCTCGTACTTGACGTGTGACATGCATCAAGGTCCATTTTTTTGCATGAGGACATGTTAATACTGCTCATGCTTTAGCCATCCTTGATGATGAAGGCTTCCCTGTGCCTCCTAGTCCTATCAAAAACTAATACATTAGTACTTCACGGAGCTTCTTAAAATACTACATTTTGATTGCCCCACTGGGAGGTCAAAAGAACCAACTTGGATTTTGACCTCCAAGTATCATATGACCTTACACATTTAAAACCTCCATTTATGGTGAATCCTACCAATAACTATTTCGTCCATCCGTAAATAATGAACCAGCAATGGCAGACTATGTTGTTGTAGTGGACGTCCACATAACTACTGAGCTTAGGGCATGTTTTCTTCATAGCTAGACTTTTCTTACTAAGTTGCAGCATACCACCAAAAATGTGGTGAACAAATTGGTCGCGACAAGGACGTGTTTGCTTCGCAGCCACATATCTGCTAAACTTTGCCACATGTATGGCAGCTCGTCACGATAAACCATTTCTGAGCCTAGACTCATCTACACCCGTGCTAAAGAAAGAAAATCAAAATAAATACTAGATGGGGCTCATTTGAAATCTCACAATGCTTTCTTTCACTTGATTGTATGATACAAACAGAGGTAAAAACTTTCTGGAGCCGCTCATCCCTCGACAAATACGTGGAGTCTCTCACATACTACTCCAGTTCCCTTTTCAGTTTCAGCAGGTAAGAAGACTGATCGAAATCTAAAGAGAAAGGAAAAACAGGGAAGAAAACAGAGCTACTAGGGAGAAGCAGAGGCAGTGTTGAGGGCGAGGGATGGATTGATGAACTGCCAAGCTAGCTAGCTAATCTGACTTGCTAGTACCTGCCTAGAGCCGTAGTAGTGGTGGTGGTTTGGTAGTGGTGGTTATCCATGGCCGCAGGTTCTTGGAGGCGCGCCGTGTAGGCATCGTTGTCGACCTTGTGCCACGCGGGAACACCGGTAAGCTTTGGCGTCCCGACATCGGCCTTGTGCTGCGTGTAGGCGGGGTAACCAGCACCGTCGTGATAGGCCTTGTGCCCGGCTTCGTCGACTGCGGTGGGCGGCCTGTTGTGGTAGGCTGCATTCTGGTCGGCGCCGGCGTAGTAGCCGTTGCTACTGTTGTTCCCTCTGCGGCCTCGACGACGACCGCCGGCCTCGTTGCGGTTGGACCGCTCGCCGCCGTAGTCGTCCCTCCTGCCGCCGCCGAAGCACGAGCCGAACTCGAAGCACATTCTTTTTGTTGGATTAGCACTGCACCGAGGAGGAGGAGGAGGCTTAGCTGGCTGGATTACTGGACTAGTGCGTGGTGGTGGAATGGATGCTCCGGAATGACAGTGTGGTACGGGTATATATACGAGACGAGCGAGCTCGTGTCGCACGACGACGGAGATGCGACTCCGGTTCACACTTGATGCGACTCCCATGCCCAGTTGCTGCTGCTTGGGCACGGTGGTGGGGTGGTCGGGGTCGTGCTCCCCCAACCCAAGTCATAGGGGAATCAGAGGGAGGAGATAGACGAGCGGTTGTCTGCGAGAGCGGATAGGGTGGAGTGGTGGTCTGCGAGAGCGACGCCTCGTGGCGGGCGGTGCCGCGCCGCGGCAGCATCGATAATCGATTCCGGAGGCAGGAACAGATGCCGCGGGCGGTACTGTTTCGGTCTGGCAATCCACGTCTTGTTGGGGTTCTGTCCTCGGCCTGCTGCCTTTGCGGACGGCAAGACGGACTGTTGCCGATGATCCCCTCCCTCCAGGCCTCCAAAGTTCATTGATCCATTCCTAACTCGCTGTTAGAACACGACCCCCCCCCTCCCCCCCTTTTTTTAATCGAGACAAAAGACTTGTCATTTTCATTGATTAAGAAGAGAATGAGAATTACCGGGTTAATTGACGGAAAACCATGTTAAAATCGATACAACCCAACCCACATGACATGGATACCACCGACCAACCTGGCCACCTACATGGAACACATAGCTGCAAAGAAGAAGGAAATCCGCCGGGGAGTCGCAAGCGTCATCGTCATTATCGCTTGCCCCCGAACGGGCGACTCCGACTTCACCGTAGAGCTCCGTCGTCAAAGCCAACCCACAGATAGCTGCACAGAAGACACGACGGCACATGTCAATGGAAGGCCACACACGGGAGCAACCGATAGCTCTTGACTCTTTTTTAACACATGGTGGAATTTGGTGCTACCGTTGGTGGTCTGCCAAGTCTTGTCATCCCAAACAACCTATGTAAGCGGGACGGAGTAGGGTAAAAGCTCTTTGGGAGGGGTTTTTGTGTGAGCCGCGGGTGTCGAAGTCCATGTGATGGAAGTCTGAACTCCCCCAAACACCACCCTTCTTTTGGTGCCGGTTTGTGGGATTTCGGACATCCAGGCTGATTAGGACAATTTAGGTGACTGCCGTTGGATGGAAAAAAAAACCGGACAGTCTGATGCGGGCATTTGCCGGGGATTTGGTAATCTGTGTTGAAGATGCCAAATATACTCCAATATTCCACTTTCCGGTGCCTACTCTCCCGCCCACGTAGCGCAATCAGCAATGTCGCCCCGCCTACCACAACACCGGTGGGAGTGGTCGACAGGGTCGCGGAGGCGGCCAGCGGTCCCATTCTTGTCGGATAACTTAGTACTTACACAATTTTTTGCATACAAAACTCATTTGAAGAAAAAATTTAAACTAATTCATTGGACTTTGCAAACCATAAAATTTTCTTCAAATATAGTTTTTGGATCTGCTAGAGATGCTCCAAGAGGTGAGAAAGAAGGGAGAAGACACTATCTGGGCATTTTCTTCAGGTACTTGGCGGTCGTGCCACACCAGGTAGCATCGGGGTCAACTTAAAAGTGATTTAAACCCGGTCTGTTCTGGCTTGGGGCAATGATGCTTGGCTGGTCGGGCTATGCGCCTTGTTGTGGTCAGCTGTTGCGTCGCAGACGGCGGGATACTGACTATTACCGATGCTCACTCCGTGTTTAAGATACACACTGATTTGCCGGAACGTATGCTTATTGACCAAGATAGGTTTCCATTGTCATTCTGCCATATATTTTCCGAGGCAGACTGACTAACAATTTGCCGAATGAAGAGAGGGATTTTGGTCAGAATTTTCATGACCGGCAAGGCAAGCACAAGCCTAATTCTGGTGGCCAAAACATGGCTAGTTACGAGTAATCCAGCTCAGTTAACACTCTGATTGACTCGCTCACATACTTATAATCTTCTGGAGAGTATATTGGTTCCCCAAAGAATTGATCAATTTGGTTGGCTTCATAATTTGAACGTGCTTTATCATGGACCTGAACTTGGACTACTGCCTAAGTTTTAGGTACTGCTCTCCAATTGTCATTGTCACGCCTTACCATAAATCTTTCCGGTTTACTTTTTTTGCGATGTTGTTTCTGGTTTACTTAAATCTGTAAGGAACTAAGATCATTGCCCCCAATCTTCTAGTTTTTCCATCACTTCCATCATTTAAACCTCCATCAGGAAAGTGATGTCATCAACCTCCAAGAAGAACAACAAATATGATGTCAGAAACATCCGACTCACTTGCCAGGAAATAGAAAAAAAAACCACATCAAATGGATAATCACCTGTCCATTGCTGCTGCATTCTGTATGCCACTGGATTTATTCTCCTACACGCATGGTGGAATCTGCTGCCCTCTCTCCTGTTCTCACTAGATATGGCCAAATGATTGATCAGCCACTCAACCATACGCTTAAACAAGAAGAAACCAAAAGGGAGGGTACATTCTCGGTAGAAAGCATGAACCAGAATTGGATTGGGGACAAATTGAAGGGTGCCACAAAGGATGGGCACGGGTATGCACCGAAAAGTTAATTAGTACTCAATCTTTGAAGGTGATTGTCCACCAAAAGTCCTAACTGCTGGAGATTGATGCCACTTGTTATGGATTATGTAGCATGAAGTGGTTAATTTCTGTTTTCTTGTGCAAGATCTTGATCGGTAATCATATCTAAATAAGACGATGTCCCTGGAGATCGAACATTTGGATTTTTCATGATGGAGATTTCTTTGTATATTCCGTGCAAGAGGAATTAGATCAAACTTCACATAGTGATTGCCTGGGAAAATTAGAATTAAACTGTTATGTTCTGCAAAAGAGTAGGTGTTCCTTCTTTAAATAGTGTTATGCTTTTCGATTTGTCTTCAGTTATTTCATTACACATACTTCTGCAGTTATTCTCAAACAGTATTTTGTTTAAGCCTCAACATAAGCATAAAGTACACACTTTGTGGAAATGTATATTACCTAATTAAAGGACATATTGAAAATTCTCAATATATTACAATGATTTGTATCTAAAAAGCTTGTGAGAACCGCTAGTTGGTTCACTAGTAATATAATTAAAGTACACATGTTTTTCTATAAAGGAGAATCGCTAGTTGGATACGGATGATCACTTTAGGTGAGAACTCATCTAATTAAACACTTGTGTACATCCTATAAAAATGATTGTTATTGCCTTATTGGCACAAGAGCTCACAGGATAAACTCTTTATGTCTTTGAAAGAAGCTCTATTACTCCCACCGACCCATATTACTTGTCGCTCAAATGGATGTATCTAGCATTGAATGATTTTTTTTAAACCCCGAAGTTCCTTTTTGGTTTGTTGGTGCATGATCTCGATCATAAATCCTATGGAAGTAGGACCTCGTTCAGAGTTTGTTGGTTTTTAATTTCTCGGTCTTGAAGCTCTGGGACTCCAGTCTTTAGTACATGTTCTGAGTGAGTGCGTGCGTTTATGTTGTACTTAATGTTAATAAAAGAAGAAAACTGAAACTAAGATCACACACTCCATGTTATTTCTGTTGGCTTTCATCTTTGGACACCCCTGAAATGTCACAGTGTAACCACTTGGGAAGACCCAATGTTTATGACTATTATTTCTTGACTATGGACTTGCATTCTCACGTTGACAATCAACACTGTCACATGTTACAAGTTTTTTTTTATTTCCTTCTTCTTGTAATAGAAAACCTGTCAATAGTATATGTTTAGCTTTCCATATTTATACTATAAATTAGCATTCAAGTTAAGTTCAATTTAGCCTATTAGATCAACAGGAATACATGATCTACATAGAATGAGAGAATAATAACTATGTTGTTTGTGCTAGTCTGGTATATTGATCTACATACTTGTGAGAAACTTACAAAAAACTTCTCCTGTAGCTTGTTTGCTTTTGTTGATGAAATGAGTGGTAGTCTGGCTAGATTATATTTTCAATAGATATCGTCTACTCCAACCACAATTCTCCCCCTCAATTAGCTAGAGGGGTAAACCTCATGAAATCATCGGATATTATGTCATCCACGCATGAACCAATCTAATGAGCCAATCACTCCCAAATCAAATCATAGATATGGCCTTTGTCCTTTTGTGGTACTACAATTATAATGTAGTAATTTATCATTTTCCCCATAGTTACACATGGGTCCAACAACTGCTATGTGATAAAAATAACAAGCACACCATAGTAAGCGAATTGATAGACACACACCATGATATGTAGACAATGGGAGAGGCGTTTCGGATGAGTCACATGACTAATATTCAAGTGTGAATATATCTTCTACGTCCTCTCAAAGATTTCCCTTTGTCTCTCGATAATCCACTCCGGTTCCCCGAATTTTGTCTTTTACGCGCTCCTCGATTGTCCAAACTCCACCAAATTTTGCACGAACATCATGCACACAATCATCTTGCTTGGGAATTTATTTTGGATATTTTTTCTATTTTTTGTGATTTTTTATTTTGCCCGGGCTCATCTGAGCCCGGGTGCTGAAACGCTGCACTCCTTTGTCCCTCCACTTCTCTAGCCTCTACTCTCATATCAGACTCACTGGCTCACAAAATACGTCCCAAATGACATACCTCATACACCAATATGCGTTTCAAATCTAGATCGGTTATAATATTTTTGATTGATAACCACAAATATAGTAGTTAGGAGGTTAAAACATTGATGCATTTTCTTTGCTGATTCTACACTTAAGAGTTGAAGGCATCAGAAACTGTACATTCAAAACTCGTAGACTTGGTGCTAGGAAGCTTGCTCAACCTAGGCAAGACATAGTTATGGTTAGTCCCGCATGAGAGAAATGTTCGCTTTTCCTTTGTGAATGCTACACTACCTAACGGACTCTTGTTTCAACATGAAATGAAGAGTGCTAATAGTGTTTAAAGCTCCCCTGATGTGGGACGTGAATAGCTTGTAAGCTTGTGGGAGCCGAGAGATCGACTATAGCGCGTCCTACCGACCAAATTGCTTTTGTTAGCTGTGGCGGAGCCAGGAAAAATCGAATGAGGAGTGCCAGGTGTTGTTAAGCCTTAACTTTTTGGGGAGGGCAAGTCCGCTAGAATACACCATTTAATTCGCACCAACTAATCACGATACACATGTATATTAGGCTTAAATCAATGATATTAGGGGAGGGGCAAGGCCCATGTTAGCCCATCTGTCTCAGCCGCTGGTTATTAGTTTTGTGGTCTTACAAGAAACAGACAACCTTAAAAATATTTAATGACAAGTTTCTACATTCAAAGATGTACACAACCCAAACACGTGAAGTTGAAAACATACATCATTGAGAAAAAGGAACACAAACAAGGAACCACTTAAAGCGCCACCGGCGGACCGCATGTGGTGCAACACTGTGTGAAGGCTTACCGAAAAAGGCTTTCGCCCGGCTTTATATATAAAACACCAATCAACAAGCATCCAGTACAAACACACGCCACGCCACCGCAACACACGCACACACCCAAGGCAGGATACATAGGTGTTCAGCGCAGCAACACCACCCCTAGCACTACGACCACGCAGAGATGAAGCTACATATGACGAACCATGCGCTCCAAGGCGGCGCCTTCAGGAAGGGAACAACGCCGGATTGCCGCCACCACCCGATCCAAAGATCAGAGTATCCCCCGGAGCCGCATGACGGGCAATGAGAGCCGCGATGACGCCTTCAAGAAGGGAACGATCCTCGCCGCCGCCGGTCCATCCGGAGATAGAGCAGGTTTTCACCTCGGCCAACACCCATCGCCACCGAACGCCACACCCCGGCAACCACGCCGCCCACACGGCCATGGTGACCAGGCAGCACCAAAGGCATGGGCCTTGCCCACGAGCACCACGCTACCACCACCAGGGCCGCCGCACCAGCATCCAAGACCTCCACACCACCTCACCTGAGATCCGTCGCACCCCAACGAAAGAGACGAGCGCAAAGGTCCCACCTTTCGCACCTCTGGGCGCCCCCAGCGTCGAGACCCAATAGGTCGGCCAAAACTGGCATCCACCAAACCGTCCTGTTGTCCCGAGCGCGAGACGAGCTCAGTCCTGCAGCATTGAGAGGGGATGAGGTCAGTCCTGCTGCACCGTGGGCGAGACGAGCTCAGTCCTGTCGCATCGGGCGCGAGACGAGCTCGGTCCTGCAGCACCGGGACGCGAGACGAACGATGGACCGCAGCTGGGAGAGGACCAGCCCATTGATGGGAGTAGGGCCCAGGCGCCGAGGAGATGGGGTGAAGGTCGAGATGACCCGACCGCAGACGAGCCGACGCACCATCTCATGTGACTTCATTGTGAATACCATCGCGGGTGTGGCGAGCCGATCTTTATGATGGCTGTCTGTAGATGTGCTGGAGCCAGTCGCGCCGTATGATTCCGCGCTGCATGTACGAGCATTATTTTCACTGCAAAAACATAGGAGGAATAAAAGAAAACAATATAAGGACATCAATCCAAGGCATGTCACCGCCACATACTCTAGGCCATGCATGCAAATATGTCCTAAGCGAATCTACAATTTATGAAGTAATATTCATCATGCTATTTCTTATAGTTTTTACCCATTGTGTAGTAGTTTTTGTACCAACCTATTAATAAAGCGTCAAAAAAGACCAGTTGCATCTCTTATAATTATGCCGATAACTCATAATTTTTTTGTATAGAATATCTCTATTTAATTTACAGATTTGCTAAAGATCGTGTCTTCTTGCTTTGAATACCTATGTTTTTTGTGACCATAGTATGATAAGTATGGTTGATAATACAATTTGTCTTATTTTCAATTGGTAAAGCAATGATACAAAAATTCACGAGGAAACAACAAATTGACATCATTACTAAAGGTGGAATTAAGAAAATAATAGTGCCTAATTTTTTGTACCAGTATAATATAGAGTACAACAAGTTTATCATCCCAACATATCAAATGGATGATTTCTTTGCTTGGAATCTCACCAAAAGTGGAACTTTTTCTGTTCCATCGGTGCATCATGCAGAGTGGCATTATCAGTTCGGACATAAGTTGCCAAGTGCTAGTGGGGTGGGTGCTTCGGTTTCTAATTGCACATGGGACACTGCTTGGAAACTACAATGTCCTTCAAAGGTGAAAATCTTCATATAGAGAGCCATTCTTGGCGCATTCCTTGTCGGGCGATCCTAGTGGACATGCATTTGAATGTGGCGGCTCAATGTGCACTTTTGCAAGGCTGATGCTAACACTATAAGACACCTTCTATTTGATTGTTCTGTGGCCATGGAACTATGAACCTTATTAGGACTTGATGATGTTATTGGGAGAACTTGTCTTGTGGACCGAGCTAGTGAAGCTATACTAGAATATTTGCTAAGCATCCCAGATGATGCAGTCTTGGTAATAGGCCATTCAAGTTTCAAAGAAATTGTAGCGACAACAGCTTGGTACTTATGAAATTATATCATGGTGAACAATGTCATTAAAATTTTTAGGTGTGTTTATCTATGAAAACTCTTCTGCAATTTTGTGCCTAGCCTGCTCCCAGAACAATATGGTTAGAAGTAGGGCCTGGATGAAACCACATAAAGATTATGTGAAGTTTAATGTGGATGCCACTTTTCATGTAGACTTGTTACAAGGGGCAGTCGGTGCAATATTCAGGGAGTCAAATGGAAAATTTATCGCAAGAACTAATGAGAAAATTGAGATTTTTATGATGCTTTCGCAGTATAGGCCTTAGCACTCAGGTTTGCATTGGCATGAAATTTTTTCGATAAATGGCGCTTTTCTTATCTCAAAATCAAGCATCAAGCAGATACAAATCATGATAAGCGACACCCGCCCTCTGCATAACTAAGATGCACACAGTGACAAAAAGAACCATCTGACAAAGTATGTAAAAACAACAATTCGGCAATAGTAAAAGCATATGAGACTAAAACTATGCCTATGTCGATGAAGGAGGTGGACCGATCCAGAGAATATGCTGCTAGCCATGCTGGGTAAAAACCTTCCTGGCCACCCGCTCCAACCGCATACATGCCACCTTGAACAACGACTGGTACCCCGTTCGATGCAGCGTAGAACACATATGAAGCCAATGTACAACGGAAGATAACCTGCATAGGAGAGTGGATTTTTCCATTAAAAACACAATCGTTTCTACATAGCCAAAGCGACCATAGTAAGCAGACGCTCCCTCCCAAATTAGCATACTAATCATATTGGTAACACTTGTCGACGGATACAAATTGGATGCAATTTGGATGACGGACCATGAAGAACGTGCAAACTTGCACTGGCATGAACTTGGCACACATGATTGGTAGTAATAAAGCTGAGATCAACTGGGCCTTAACACTCAGGTTTGGCTTGAACATGGCACACACGGTTGATAGTAACAAAACTCATATCAACTTGGATAATATGGATGTGGTTTCAACGATGCAAAAGGGGCACTCATCATTAGGAACTAGTGATATTTCTCATGATTGTTTTTCTATGTCCCTCGAAATAACCCATTTCATATATGAACCCTGTCTTAGGAAATGTAACACTATAGCACATGAGTTAGCTACCTTGGATAGGTTCTTTCCTCCTAATACTTGGCTTGATTCAGCCCGACATCTGTAATCCATATGTTTGTAAACGATGCAACCATTCTGTTAAATGAATAAAGGAGGTTTTTAGTGCCAAAAATAGTAGAATATACAAAAAAATCACGAGGAAACAATCAGAATGTGAAATGCCACTCCTACAAGATTCACCTACCAACTATTCCCAGTCAATGTACTAATTTCTCTTAACAATTCATGAAAGACGAGTTATACTAATTTTCGAATTGCTCAATTTTCTTAAGAATCATCGCTAGACGAAAAAGAAGACATGTGGGATCTCACTCGCAGATAAGGTACAAGTAACCAAGTTTGGTGGGTACACCAGATGATATTTATTATTCCCATGAGGACATGTTGAGGGGACATGGTGGTGGGTTGAGAATGCGACGCCTGATGGCGGATGTGCCGCGTAGCTGCATATTCGATAATCAATTCTGGTGGCAAAAAAGATGTCGCGGGAGGTATCTTTTAGGTTTGGCAATCTGGCAGATGGTGTTGGTGCACCTATTGACTTGTGGACGGCAAGCTTGACTACGGGCGATACTCCCATCATGTTCATATGCTCGTGTACTATGAAACACAATTTCATAATACAGACATAATCTGGTTCGAAGGTTTATCATCTACCAAGACATGTCTTGCACAAAAATACCTGGTAAGCAATTAGAATGGCCACTAGGAAATCCTTTCAAAATGCAAACAATGCACAATCACGATTCGGAACACAGTTTGGACGTCGGTATTGTCCTGTGTAAGGGAGCATAATGGATGAAGATCAAGACATAGATTGAACAACCACTTCTCCGCCTTAGTGTTCTTAACCATACTTTGTCTTAGTATCTTTGGAAAAAATGAACCAGTCTACCTCTCTCCTTGTTATAATAGTGGGTGTACATTGATGGAAAAGATTGCCCACAAACCCATGCAGGTGGCATTTGACCTTTATTTATAATGCATTTGCCTTTGTACTTGCAACATTTATACCAGATTAGCTACCGTTAGGTCATGGAAACAACAAAGCATGTATGTCGATCTATGAGATATATAGCTGATATCATGTACCATGTACGAACTACTATCTCAATTGTCATTAAAAGGCCCTATGTACACACCCCCTGCGTCCTCTTAGATCTCCCCATCTCACACAAATGTACTTGCAAACACAATGTCAGTAGTCGTATTCTATGTGTATAATGAGAGTTCCAAATTAATTTATATCACCTCAAATCTTCTCAATTCATCAACCAAAACTAGTAGTCTAATAGTTGGAACTGTCGACATGGAATTCCTTCTTGGGATCTCATGTGTAGGAGTTGGAGGCACCAGAAAGTTAGCGAGGACATGTTGAAACGATGACTCGCGAGACACACACAAACACAAGTCTTCCAACCCCAGTTCCGGTTGTTTAGGTCCCGATCAATTAGGTATGTCTAACTACTAATGCATGCCTTCTGTGAATCTGACCTATGCTCGACTCATCACTTTAAGATTAGGCTCCCAGAGATGGTGGCACTATCTAGCGCGTCAGGATTGTGCTCCACATGGTTAACTATGTGAATAGAGGTATCGGAGGCTAGTACAATCAAAGAGATCACGCGCGGGGTGGTTTGCTCCAAGCACAATGCCTTGTAGTAGGCAGTTCCACGACATAATCGATTCATTCTCCAGGCTGACAAGTGGGTTTGGACAGACTTGGGAAGGTGCATCCCATTGGATATGTGTCCTAGGTACATTGCGTTGTTGATATCTGGACGAAGTGAGCACCACCAATATGCTCCATCCCTCCATGTTCACAATCCTCTATCGCGCACCAATTCCCCGAGCACGTGTTTTTTTAGACAATTATATTTTTACATCGAAACAGGTTTTCACACCACTTTATAGATAAACAAACACCATGTCCATACAACAAGTTCAAAATGATAGAATACACAGAAATTGATGATGTCTCTCTGCATCCGAAGATGTACAAAACCGAAACACACGGAGTTCAAAACATACACCATTATAGGAAAAACAAAACAAAAACATGGAAACACTTGGGTGTAGCGACAACACTAATGTGACTTCAATGTGAACTCCGTCACAGGCCCGGAGAGCCAATCTCGCGGTGGACATGTGGTGCGTAGCCAACCGTGCTATGCGACTATGCACCACATGTTTGTGTGTTATCATTCACGCAAAAGACATAAGAGGATTTAAAGTCTACACTGTAAATTCATCAACCCAAAACATGTTGCCACTGCCTCCTCTAGGCCACACATTTACATTCTAAACATATATATAATTTATACTTTTTTCATTGTTTTGTATTTTATTGGACCAGCATATTAATAAAATGTCAGAAAGGCCAGCCGCATGTCTTATATTTACACTAACAACTCGTTATTATTTTGCAGAGTTTATCATAATGTAATTTAAAATTCTTCCAAAGATTGCTTTTCCTGGATTCAAATATTGGTGTTTTTGTTATTATTGAATAAGAAGTGTGGTGATAACACTCTTCGTCTCATCTTCAATCGGGAAAACAACAGTAGAAATATTCATGAGGAGACAACACATTGACATTATTACTAATGGATGAGTTAATTAAAGAGTATTTTTTGAATTCTGTAGCGGTAGAGTAAAGTATAGTTAGTGAATTGTCTGTCACCCCAGGTAGGGTCGCCTACCAACCATGGCCAGGCGACATACTAATTTCCTTTAATATAGTTTATAAAAAGACCAATAATACTAATTCTTCACTTGCTAACCTGTTTTTTTAGAATAGTCATTAGTCAAAAAAAGACATGTAGAGTGTCCGCTACAAAGCCAGCAAGTAATCATGTTTGGTGACCCTGCCACATGATATTTAGTTTTTGCATGTGGACATATTTGTGTTACACATGCCTTCATCTTGATTGATGATGCAGACTTCCCGGTGCCTCCTAGTCCTATGAGAAAACATCCATTTGAGCTTCTTGAAATATTATGATATGATTGATCCACCTGGAAGAATAGAAGAACTGTATATTCCGACCTTCAAGTACCATACAACAACTTTGGACGAGATGTTGGGTGGTGGTGTGTATAGCCCTGTCGGGAGGGGGATATAGGTGAAGGTGCTGGGGCAGGGCAAGGGGGCGGATGGTTTCTAGTACATCGCTTTATTTATTTATTTTTTATTGAGGAGAGGACAACGCTTTATTGATTTATTTTGAGGGGAGGGCATCACTTTATATGATGGGGATGAACCGGTGGGTTAGAGTGTTTGGGTATGGTACTGGGCCTTCGCTGTCACAGAAGAGTTGTTTCTAGAAAATCTATCCATGATGTCTAGCTATATTAGTACATACAGGCAAGAAAAAAAAAGCGAAAAAGCGCTACTCATATCTATCTACACCAATGAATGTAAAAAACCACCCATTGAAAACCTCCTTTTGTGGCTATTCTTGTCACTACCGATTTTAGTATCCGTCAATGATGCACCATCAACAATAGGCAATTATGCAACGGTGGACCTTCACGGATTATTTGATCTTAGACACCATGATGGACAAGTTTTGGCCCTTCAACTTGTTGACAAACTTACTCACATGCAAAATTTGAGAAATTCGGGGGCATAGATGTAGAGGGGGACAAGGCCGCAAACCCATATTACAGGAACCAAGGCAAAAGATAATGCGTGCTTAAGCCAATATTACATGAACAAGGCCACCTAACCGTATTACAGGTACCAAGGCCAGAAACCCATATTAACAAGTCTCCTTGTTTGCCATGTAATTAATGTGTATTTTCTCTCCCACCAACAGCAAGCCAATCTCTCACTCCTCTTTAGTTGATTAATGAGGCGTATGCAAATAAACCTTCTCACACCCGCATGCATGTAAGAGATAATTAATTTCCTTCTTTGCTAGTACAAGGCAAACACCATCAATTTTGCCTCGATTAGTGTTAATAGCCTTGTATAGCTGCAAATTATAATTTTGATAGTGGTCTTGTATGTAAAAATGGAGGGAGGACCAATTTCCTGGCGACCGCACCAACTTCAAGCCCTGCAACCAGGTGACAGCAAAAAACACAACGAAGACACACACATGCACATAGCAAGGGCACTAATGAGGACTCATATGAGATTTCACAACGATTTCTTTCACTTGATTATATGATACAAGAAGAAAGCAGCCACAACTAAACTACACACAACTATAGAAACACTGAAACAGACTGGTAAAAGCTTGCAGGAGTTGGAACTTGTGCCGCACATAAAAAAATACTTAGAGGTTGTGATTAAGATTCACAGCCCCCTGTTCCACGTGCCTTTATGTTTTAGCAGATGAGAAGACTAATCAAAATCCAAAGGGAAAGGAAAAACAGATGGGGAACACAGAGCAACCGGGCAGAAGCACAGGCAATGTTCAGGGAAAGGAGGGAGGGATTGATGAAGTGCATAGCTAATCCTACCAACCGTGGTGTATGGCCGCATAGCTAATCTTTTTCTTTAGAAATGGAGGAGGACCCCCGGCCTCTACATCTGGACGATGCATGCAGCCACTTTATTAATTATTCACATAAGACCTTACAAAGTCATACACCAGTAAGACTAAAGCCACCGTCTAGGCAACATATGTCGCTACTCCTATCCAGTTGATGAAGGGATTCTGATAGTTTGGTCCGAATACCAACCAGACCTCGCAGCCAAACCTAACATCTAAGACCTGAGGTCCCAACCAGGACGTCTCCCGGGTAAGGGGCACCCACCAGTCCGACGCACTCCTCAACCAGGACACCTGCCGGGTATGAGGCCGCTGCAGCCATCTACAGTACTGTACTGCTGCATCTACCTTGCCCGGTCTAACTATCGTCGACGCCACCATGGCGCCAGACAACGCCACCATCGTGCACGTATCCATCCACATGCGCCCGTCGCCGAAACTCCGCAGCGCCATGCCGCCGGGATCCGTCGTCGGCCTTGCGCGGTAGATGAAACACTGCTCCTCCTCGTCCCCTTCCAGCCATCTCCTGCTCCAAAATGATGCCCTCAGGAGGGAGCACGACACCGGAGGCGCCGTCATCGTCCGATCGGGTAGACCCAGATCTAGTTTTTCCCCCGGAACATCCCGATCATGTTACACAGTTTGCAACGACGATGCCTCAACACATCGTCTGCCATGACCGAAGTCGGCGCGATTTTCACCGGAAGTAGCGCCGCCACGATCTCACCGCTGACTGGATCCGAGCACACCCTCCCCATGTAGATGTATGGTGTCGTTGGAAAGCCGGTTGAGGACCACAGGCCGCCCCATCCCGGCCCCATCACGCGCCGCTGGCCGGCCATAGCCGAACCACGACAGATCTGGCTAGGACGCCAGATCCACGGTCACCGCCATCGCCCACCGCATAGTGGAGAATCCACCCGGAGGACCTCGCCAGCCCTGGGTTCACCGGCGGCCGTCGCACAACCAAGACGCCGCCATGGCTGCCGCACGAAGACACCCCGCACGAGGTGCCCCAACCGCCTGATGGGAGATCTGTTGCTTCCCTCCTGCCCTAGCCCTTTAGGCGTTGGGCGCTGCCACCGCCGCGGCCAGTGCCGATGGCAGTGGCGGCAGAGATCTGCCTCACGGGAGGGCTGGCGGCGCGAGGAGTTGGTCCGCTTGGCGTCACCCTGGGTGGCGGTGCGAGGGGGTCGAGGGGGACGAGGGGGATAGAGAGCTAGTACCTTCCGAGAGTATTAGTAGTGGTGATGGTCGGGTAATGGTAGTAATCCAAGGCGGCGTTCTTCCTATGATCAACATCATCAGCTTCTTGGACGCGTGCCGTGTATGCCTTGTCACCGACCTCGTTGTGCCACGTGGGAAGCTTTGGTGTCTCGATGTTGGCCTTGTGTTGCACGTAGGTGGAGTACCCACCGCAGCCACCGGCGCCATTGTGGTAGAACTTGTGCCCAACCTCATCGATTGCGGCGGGTGGATGGCCGGCGCCGTTTGGCGATGATCGGTGCCGTTGTAGGAACTCCCATGGTTCCCTGTGCGATCACGGCAGCGACGGCCGCCGACATGGTCCTGTTTCTGAGTAGGCCGCTCTTCGCCGTAGTCGTCCGTTCTGCCGCCGCCGATACATGAGGCGAACTCCAAGCACATTCTGTGGTGACTGAGCTGGTGACTAGGCTATCTAGATTACTGGACTAGAGTTGTTGTTGATGCTCCGAAATGGCAACTTGTCTTTGGTTTATATGCTATCTCATGCGATGGTGGTGGGCAGAGACGAGGTTGCGCCAATGTGTGTGCTAAGCCTAGGAGTGGTGAAGCGGGTCTGGTTCGTCCTCTCGTCGTCTACACCGAGCGTATGAGTTTGAGCTTGGACATGGTGGTGGTCGTTTTGGTGATTCGAGGTAGTGCTCCCCCATCCCAAGTGAACCGACCGAATGAGGGGGAATCGAAGGGAGCCAGGCGGATGCACCGAGAGAACCAAGCCTGTGGTGGGGGATAGGGTGGTGGTCTGCGATAACACCAACTCATTTTTTTAGAACGAAGGCTCAAGAAGAGCCCGGCTTTGAATTAACAAAGCCATCAACAGGCCAGGATTACAAACTCGAAACCAATACAAGAAAACGAAAAAACGATAAGGTACAAAGGCGCTGGAAAGCAGCTCACAAGCCTCACACACACCAAGCTAGAAATGATCCTACATGGAGACACGCAGCTCGGAGATGGGTAGGTCCTCAATCGCGTACAGGTCACTAGGGAAGGGTAATGTCAGCACAAGAGCAGCACTTCCGACGGCGAGGAAGTGCATGCCATCGCCAAATCGCTAGCGGCCCCGACATGCCATGTCCTCCTAGCTCCACTGCCAAAGAAGACCCCTGCCTCCTCGCTTGGCTCAAAGGCGCCGAACCGTTGACAGTGTAGAAGTTCACCCTAGAACCTGGGAGGAAGAACACCGGCAGGCTGCAACTGGGAAGGAACCGAGCTCACCCGACTAGCCACGGGGTGCTCTCCTGGATCAGAGCATTACCAAAACCCATGAACAGGACACGGAAGAGAAAGAGATGCCGGAACGGATGGGGAAGAGCAGTAGCTAGTGTTCGAGGAAGGCATTGAGAACCAAAGGCCTTGACTGAAAATGGAGCTTTAGCTCTCACGGGACGCTGAGATGAACCACCGGAAGGGAACCCACTCCCCTCTCGCGCTGGAAGGCAAGGCATACCTCCTCTGCCAAGAGAGATCCTAAATGCAAGGAGCCACTAAAGATCTCACCGCCGACATAGGGCATCAGCTACCGCCGCCGCTGCACACCCACCACATCGCCGCGAAGCCCAAATCCCACCTAGCTCCCAAAAACGACGCCTTCAGGAAGGACGCGACGCCAAGGGCTCCGCCGCCGCCCAACAATGTTGTGGTTTTCACCTGGGAGACTAGAGGGAAAGGGGGACGACGGATCTGACCTAAACGGTGCCTCCAAGGAGGGGAACGGCGCCCTCAGGCGTCGCCGCCGCCAAAACTGGCAAGGCGGGCTTGGGATTTCTCCCGGTCTTCGAATCGCCGCCTCCCTTACCCCAAGATGCTAGATCCGGCGACTCGCAAGGAAGCAGGTCGGATCCGGCCGGGGAGAAGCTCGACGAATAGGAGAGGCAGGGGCGGCCAGATCTGGCGTTGCCGACAGCCACAGCGGCCGCAGCACCAATGCCCTCGTCCTTCGGCGGTGCCCCGGGCTTGCCCGGCGGCGGCGAGGGAGAGAGGAGGGGAAAGGGGGGAGGCGGCGGAGCTAGGGTTTGGACCCCCGAGTCGCCCTAGTAGGGGCGACGCGAGCGGAGGAGGGGGGCGACCTCACACCAGAGCACCAACTTGTGGCAGCTCATCCTGCGCCACGACATCACAGATCGATTGGTTTTGGTGGTAGGAAAAGATGCCGCACGCGGTCTGATGGGGTTGGCCATGTGTCTCGCCGGTGGTCGTGTCCCAGGTCTATTGCCTTGCGGACCGCAAGGCTGACTGTTGGTGATACTCCCTCCATGTTAATCGATCCTCGCGGACTCCTGAAACATGTTTTCTTTAAGACAGATGAAACTTGGTTCTATAATTGGTCGCATGTCCAGTCTTATCATTGCAAACAACCAGGGTAATCAATCGGAATGGCTATGCAAAAAATGCATCGCTCATGACTCAAAACACATTTTGGGTTCTCAACTACTCAACACAGTGTCGCTCCCCTTGTGGCCATACTGGGGACCCTAGTCACGCGCCGCTACTTCCTTCCCTCCCCCTCATCATGCCTCTATCAGAGGCATCGTTCAGGTGTCGTCTGGTTTTCTGCCTCAACCTTCCCACCCTCCACCTTTGCTGCTTCCGGCCTAGATCCATGACATTAGACGATGGCGGAATTATTTCATCCTCTTCCCTCCTTAATTAGAGGATCATTTTTAAGCGGGGCATCGAAAAGAGAGACTTGGGGAAGATGGCAGTTGTGGTGTCCGTATTACTATGAAAATGATTGTGGGGGGGGGGGGGGTGAGCGATGTTAAGGTCATGGTAGTGGTTGTAGTTGTTGACTCTATAGTGTGTGACGGTGTCCTGAACTAGGGGTACTCACCACGCCGTCTCCCGATCAGGTGGATCGGGCCGAGGACCCCCGTGGCGGTTCTATCATGGGCCACTTCGGACAGCCCATGCCGCATACAAGGTAGATTCCACAAGACTTGGTGCCCAAGACGAGGACTCTCCTAAACCCTAGGCATCCGGTGTGTTATATAAACCGAGGCCAGGCTAGTCAATAGATACTCTGATATTCATTAGAACAATCTCGTGGTAGATACATGTACTACGTACTACACCCACATCAATACAATCAAAAGCAGGATGTAGGATATTATCTCTTCGAGAGAGCCCGAACCGACATTGATGCTTTCATTAAGAGTCTGTTAGGCGATCGTCGCGGTTTGATGGGAGTCAAATCAACCGTCAGATGATATTTTTCCAATCCGATCTATATCGTGTATATTACCTTATTTTGTTTGACAAATTACTGCTCCCAGTTTGCAACTATGTTCGCAGAACTATAATTAGGTCATAACTTCTCGGGCGGCGGTTCTTGGGGAGACATCGGATCGTCAAGTTCGGAAACCAGATCGCTTCTCAATCGATCCAAGTGGACAGAATCAATGTGGAGGACAAAATTACTGTTCTAACCCTTAGTGCAAAGAAAATCCCGATTTGACCTCGTTAGCAAAAAAATTTCGTTTCTGACCTTTTTTGGTGACACCAAGGTCCCTGGTGTCTGGGTTACGAAGCAGACGCCAGGGTCCCTGGCGTCTGGCCCCTGGCCCGCACTGCCCGCCTGCCCGTTGACCTGCTGACGTGGCAAAGGGGCCAGACGCCAGGGACCCTGGCGTCTGGCCCTGGTAAGTGGATAACGGCGCGGGCCGAGCCCACCCATCCGCATCTCATCTTCTCCCTGGCGTCTGGGTCGAACAGAGGCTGTGTTCGTCGCCCCTTCTCTCCCTCCCACCACCACCCCCCTTGATCTACTCCATTAACCGCTCAAACTCGCAGATCTGACCCCCCAAAGCTTCTTTGAGGTATTCTCCCCCATTCCCTCCAATTTTTTTTTGTTTTTCCCTCTCTTGTTGGATGCATTATTTCATATTAGGTAATGTTAGATTAGTAGATGGTTTATTTGTTTTAGGAAATTGTTTGTAGTTGATAGATGATTTGGTAGGCAGTAGATGATGTGTAGTTGAACATGTAGGCAAAATCAATTCCGTTTTGTGTATATGTTGTCCATAGGAATTTTTTTGAACTAAGAGGGGTGATGAATACATGATTTTTGTATGTAAAATAGACTTGTTTGATAATTTGGTTTGATAGATGATGTGTGTATGTGTATATAATCCTATTGTTGGCATACTATATTTGCAAAAGATATGGTGAAATTTGGTACTCTAGATGAAATTTGGTACTATATTTGACAAATTTATTTGATTGAGATGATGTTGGTATGTTTGAGAAGAATTATGTGTGCATATGAAGAAGAAAGAAATGATGTTGTTATTATGTGAAGTGGTATGACAATATAGTTGAATATATAGATGGCAATTTTTTTATGCAAAAGAGATGATGAAATTTGATTATTGTGTTTGACATGATTTGTTCAATAGAATGGCGGATGATGATTACGGAATTTATTTGATGGTAAAATTTGGTACTCTAGATGATATGTGTGCATATGTAGAAGAAAGAAATGATGTTGTTATGTTTGAGAAGAATGGTGTTTTCATATGGCATAAACTTGGAGAAGCTAATTGTTTGATATTGTTCATGTATTCATAGATGATTGTTTGTGATTTGTTTTGTAGGATGGCGGATGATTAGGGACCTTGGTATGACGGATTAGTCGATGAGTGGGATAAGGAGCATCGTGCACGTGCCATTGAGAACGGAAATGTAAGAAGCAAGACTTATCATTTTTCGTTGTTTCTCATTTGTTTTTTTGTATTGATTAAAACATCACTTTATTTGCAGGTTGTAGTTGCTATGCGCATGAGGGGTCATTCCGCTGATGACTTTGATTACGACCCGCGGTATGAGCCTTACATTCGGAGATTGGGTCTTCTCCCATTCGTGTTGCAGTTTAAGCGACGCGCTCCGCCGGTGAACCACGCGGCGCTGACCGCACTTGTGGATCGTTGGAGGCCGGAGACTCACTCGTTCCACCTTCCATGTGGGGAGATGAAGATGACCCTACAGGACATGGCTATGATAAGCGGCCTTCCTATCAACGGACAAGCTGTTACCGGTCGTGTCAGCGTGGGTAATTGGCGAGAACGGACTGCCGATTTAATCGGTGTTCAGCCCGAGGGCCGTGAGGAAGGCAAGGCCGATACCGCGAAAGTGAGGCATTCTTGGCTAAAAATGGTCAGAGGAAACACAAATCCGTGCCCTCAGGATGCCAATGACGTGGTTGTGCAGCAGTACGCGCGGGCCTATCTTTGGTATGTACTAACGAAGGTAGTCTTCTCAGATGCAACCGGGAACTCAGCCCTCTGGATGTTCTTGGAGCTACTCAATAACTGGGATACCCAGTATAGCTGGGGTTCGGCCGCACTAGCTTATTTGTATCGTCAGGTAAGAGATATTTGCAACCATTTATCTTGCATTTGTCATGCGCCTCCATATCTAACATGTTTGTTTGATTGCAGCTTGACTTGTCGTGTCGGAGAAAGGGAGATACATCCTCATTGTCTGGGTTTGTTTGGAGCCTATCCGTGTAGATGTGGGAGCGGATCCCGGTAGGACGGCCCGATTTCAAGAACCCCCTCTTGCCAAACCCACGGGGTAATCATGACGGGTTGCATGATGATGATACATATCGGCGCCCTACGCTTGCTTACTATTGGGAACAAGTGACAGTCTACACAGGAAGCTCGCAAGTGCGATACAAGTGCTATATGAACGAGCTGGACACCTTGACTGCTGAGCAGGTTTTTAGAAGTTCGATGAGATAAAATTTAGTCAAGAATAAAACTTATGTAGCTAACAATGTATCTCTTTGTTTTGCAGGTATATTGGTTGCCTTATGTGGAAGATCGTGACTTTGATCTTAATGAGATGTGCACGCGTGATAGCCATCTTTGGCGGTCGAGGTGTCCAATGATATGCTTCTTCGCAGTCGAGTGGCACTTTGTAGACCGTGTGGCAAGACAATTTGGAAAAAGACAAGGTATTCCAATTGAGGAGAGCAAGGAGGAAATGCTATCTCTGCATCGGTAAGAAAGCATGCCTTGAGTACGTAGTAGAGCATTGAATAAGTCAATGTTTGCTAAAGCTTTGTACCGTGCATCATTTGTAGGTTCGATCGAAGGAACAATCAGGATATATCAGATTGGGCAAACAAACACCGTGCATGGATAGAAATTTGGAATCAAAGAGACACGCTAGTGCAATCAGAGAATAGACCTCACAATCAGATAGCATATCAGAAGTATCAAGTGTGGTATGCGGATCGTTACCGGTTGAAGCTGAAGCCAGGTTGGACTCACGACGAGTGGTCGGAGTTGGTGTCTGAAGACCCGGAGACTGCAGAAGGTTATAGTACCTTCAACATGGCTATGAGAGAAACCAGAGGGGCTCATGTTGACTACGCACCGATGCATGACGAAATGGTAGCCTTTTTGACCTATTCTAACATACTTGCATCATGTTGTCTTCTTTGAAATACATAATATTGGTGTGTTCATGAATTGCAGGGCCGAGAGTTGCTTTTGTGTGTCAACGATGCCAATGTTGCACTGAGTCATCCAGTTGGGGGTGGATTATCTGAGAGAACTCTTAGGAGCACGATGGAGGTGTGACAAATATATTAGAAAAGTTTCTTTTCACGGATTATTTATTTGCATCTCATATCATAGCATATTTTGTGTTGTTGCAGAAGTTTAAGAAGCGGTTCCATAAGATGGCAGCAATGCTTTCTTGCCATGGTGCTAAGTCCAGTGACGTGTACGCACCTGGTACCCGCGCCACGAGAGCTCATAGACGGCGTTTACTCCAAGATGATGATGACATGGAGGAGGAGGCAACACATCAAGAGGAGCCAATGCATCAAGAGGAGCCAACACATGATGAGGAGCATCAGTATGATGCAACACAGCAAGAGGATCATGCGTATGATGTTGATGCTCCACAACCATCACAACCGACACAAGGCAATGCTCGCGATAGGAAAGGCAAATCCATTGCTAAGACAGCAGGCAAGAAAGGTAGAAAGAAGACATGGAACACACAATTCCATAGTCCGGAGTATCCTCTTAAGCTTATCCCAACAGGAATGCAAAGATATAAGGCCAACATTGAGGCGGAGGAGGAGGCATACAACGAAGAGGAGGAGGAGGAGGCTAGCGAAGAGGAGGAGCCTAGAAGGGGAACCATTGTGAAGAGAGGAAGGAGGAAGTGAGCTTCTTGTTTGGAAGTGCATGAATTTGGTGTCGTGGTATGCACTTGGTTGTCTTGAACTTGGGTTGTCATAAATTTGTTGTCTTATGTATGCACTTGGTGTCTTATGTATGCTTGAATTTGTCGTGATGAAAAATCTATGAACTTGTCGTTTGTATGCAAGAATTTGTCGTGCTGAAAGTTATGTGAAATGTGCTATCTTCTGTGCTCTATGAACCTATCATATGAATATATATGTGCTTCGTGTGTCAAACAGCAAGTTCAAAATAAAATACAGGGCACCAGACGCCAGGGTCCCTGGCGTCTGGTTTCATGTCAGGGGGCCAGACGCCAAGGACCCTGGCGTCTGGGGGTCGACTGGAAGCAAAACAGAGTCCTGACAGCAGAAACAGGGCGACCAGACGCCAGGGTCCTTGGCGTCTGGCCTTTGGTGTTGTACTTTTCATTTTGTTTTAGCCTCCTATAGTATCGAATGACAAATGAGAAGCATAGTTCATGAGCACACAAGGTCTCAAATTAAACAAATAGTCTCGAATGAGAAGTTCATCACATAATCTCAAATTACACAAATAGTCTCGAATAACATAGGTAGTTCATGACCACGATGGTCCACGATAGTTCAAACGACATGAACATCACATATAACTCGGTTTCCTGTAGCAATGCAAGTCAACAACCCTTTTCCATTTCCATTCTTGCATCATTTGTTGAATCTTGTCATCATCTGTTATGTCAACCAATTTTCTTTCCCCGGGGCCATCTGCCTGCCTCCTGCTGACGTAGTACACAAAATCCTCTTCCTTCAACCCTTGCTTCAACATGAATTTAGTCTTCAACCAATCAAAAGTGAGGTCTACTTCACTAACTTGCACAACACATGGAGACAAGCCTTGGACATGAACAACAGAGCTAAGCACCCACTGAGTACCATTAGCCATCTACAACACACAAATCTCTTAGTACCTAACATATGATACATTAAACCACGAGGAAAACAAACAAACTAGGGTTCACACAAAACTATGATACTGGAGATCCTAAAACCAACCAATAAGTGGGGGTGTAGTTGATTTACCTTCTAGTTTCGAAATACTGAAGATCCAACGGTGAAACCGGACCGATTCGTGAGAGATTTGAGGGGGGTTATATTACTGGATGAGAGTGAGTGGACGAGAGGGCTAGAGGTGAGAGTGAGAGTGAGTGGAGATGAAAAAAATGACAGGGGTAGAGGTGGAGATGAATGGATGAGAGGGGTAGAGGTGGGCCCAAAGAATCTTATCCTCTCTGGTCAGGGAACCAGACGCCAGGGACCCTGGCGTCTGGGTCTCTAACCAGAGAGATTTCGAAAATGCTCTACCAGACGCCAAATGCTCTCTGGATAGGGAACCAGACGCCAGGGACCCTGGTGTCTGGGTCTCTATCCAGAGAGCTTTCGAAAATGCTCTCTGGATAGGGAACCAGACGCCAGGGACCCTGGCGTCTGGGTCTCTAACCAGAGAGCTTTCGAAAATGCTCTCTGGATAGGGAACCAGACGCTAGGGACCCTGGCGTCTGGGTCTCTATCCAGAGAGCTTTTGAAAATGCTCTCTGGTCAGGGAACCAGACGCCAGGGAGGGAACCAGACGCCAGGGACCCTGGCGTCTGGTTCCCTGACCAGAGAGCTTTTGAAAATGCTCTCTGGATAGAGACCCAGACGCCAGGGTCCCTGGCGTCTGGTTCCCTGACCAGAGAGCACTTTCAAAAGCTCTCTGGTCAGAAAACCAGACGCCAGGGACCCTGGCGTCTGGGTCTCTATCCAGAGAGCATTTTCAAAAGCTCTCTGGGTCAGGGAACCAGACGCCAGGGACCCTGGCGTCTGGGTCTCTATCCAGAGAGCTTTTTCGAAAGCTCTCTGGTTAGAGACCCAGACGCTAGGGTCCCTGGCGTCTGGTTCCCTATCCAGAGTGTATTTTCAAATGCTATGTTTTAAACAGATTTTTAAACATTGAATAGGTTGCAGATAATTTCAAACAAAGCATAGTTTGCACATAATTTCAAATAGGTTGCACATAAGTAGTTCATGACCACACAAGGTCTCGAATAACAAGTTCACACACGATGTCTCGAATGACATAAATAGTTCATGAGCACACAAGATCTCGATCAACAAGTTCATACATTAAACAAAGTCTTGACAGTTCGTCATCGACGCCGGTGCCTTTCCATTTGTCTACTGAGTAGTACGGGGCCACTTTCCCTTCTTGTCACGTGCCTCGTCCTCCTCTCGTGCATCGCGAGCCCTTGCAAGTTTTCTTGCCCTCTCTTCTTGACGAGCCTCCTTCTCTTTGCGTGCCCTCTCTTGCTCACGCTTCTTGCGCTCACGAGCCTCCTTCTCACGACGCTCCCGCTCCAATCCCCGTGCATAGGACTCCTCGAACAGGCGTTGCCTCCGTAACCAATCTCGACGTTGGTCCTCTTGGACATCTTTTGGTACCTCGTGATCTATCCAAGTGAAGTACTTGCAAAGTGGAGGAGGGGACTACATATAAACCATGATTTTGTTAGACATATGAGTGACAACTTGTTGATGTTTTTTGTATGTACACCTAACATACCGGTGGTATGTCATATGCGTTAGTTGGCCTTCGACGATCATGTGCATAGTTGGGACACACGAAAAACCTTCTACCTTCTGTCCATGACTTGTTGCGGTCAGTGGACACCTTTAGCTTGCAAACATCACCACACCAACATGGTGGTGTGGGCACATCCTTCTCCTTCTCCTTGTCCAAACTGGCCTCCAACCACGTCTTCGGCATGTCCTCTTGGTCCGCGCACGCCGGCCTCGTCCTGGAACCGGATGAAGCCATGCCTACAAAAAGACCAATTGTTAGCACAAGACATAAAGATAGTAAATGCGTAAATACAGTAAATGAATAAATGCTAGGAATTGTATGAACAAATACTATACCATTATTATTAGATCAACCATCTGGATTATGCAAATAACCGAAGGCCGATCCATTATCAACCATTCGTCTACGACCACCAGCACCTCTAGCACTTGTGCTTCCTCTCCGACCACCACGACCTCTAGCACTTGTGCTAGCTCGACCACCACCTCTAGCACTTGTGCTAGCTCGACCACCACCTCTAGCACTTGTGCTAGCTCGACCAACACTGGCACCCCTAGCACTTGTGCTCCCTCTACGACAGCCACTACCACCTCTGACACTTGTGCTTCCTCGACCACCACCACCGTCACCTCTTCCACCTCGTTCACCATCGGTGCCGCCTCCACGACTTGTTTTTCTTTTTTTGGTTTTCTTTTTCTTGCATGTCCGCTCATTGTGTCCCCCTTCACCGCACACCCCACAGTTGATGATGTCAGGAGCCTCCATGAAATGACCGCTACCAAATTGTTTCATGCCAGTGTATCCAGCCAGGTCATCCATATCATCCCTGAACCTCTTAGCTCTCCTTCTACCCTTCGTCTCCACCTTCAGAAGAGGGTCTGGCCTAATATGAGGGCCATGGTACTCAGGCCACTGTGATTGGTCCAAGAAAGGGTGAAATCTTGGCGCCCATGTCAACCTAGTAGCTTCCACATGGAACTCTTGCATCCTCACGGTTTTTCCATCATTAACATGTATGTTTCTCGCCTTCGCCGCCGTTATCAAATGCGAGCATGGCCAATGATACTTACTAGGCCTCTCGCACTGGCACCACCGAGTCTTCAGTTTCACCTCAAATGCAGCACCACCATATTGTCTACCGTCTCGTGTTGTGCCACCTGGCTCATCAATTTGATAGATCATTTCAAGCCTATCGAATATGATAACTTGTTGCCGTGAAGACTTGCTTGCTTGTAACTGCAACCATTCATCAACCTTTTCCGGATAATCCTTTTTCTCACCTATCCATTTTGCAGTCTCTTCAGAATGCCTCTGAAAGTACTCATTAAGCTTAAAGAAGGTGTACTCCACTATTGCAGTCACCGGCAATGCACGAGCACCCTTCAACACATTGTTGAAACATTCTACGAGATTGCTCGTCATGTCACCATATCGCCAACCACCATCGTCATGAGCGCGTGCCCACTTGTGCTTCTCGCTTAAATTCCTAGTTAAGAAGTCTTTTCCCCCTTCGTTCACCGCTGCAAAGAGTTTGTTGTACCGAGCATCGAAACCTTGGGTGGTGAATGCCACACATACATGGGTAAGGTCTTTGCTGAGCTCCTTGCTCTTACATGCCCGGTAAAAGTTGGCCACGAAATGCCTCATGCACCATCTGTGGTGAAGCTTTGGAAATCCTGGAATAGCAATGTCCATTGCCTTGAGTATGCCATGATGCCGGTCCGATATGATGCATACCTCCCTAGCCCCAATCACGTTGTGCCTAACATGACCCATGAACCACTCCCAGTTGTCTTGGTGCTCGGAAGGCACCAAAGCAAATGCACACGGCAACACGTTGTCGTTTGATGAGTGCGCCATTGCTACCATTAGTGTGCCCTTATATCTACCGGTCAAGAACGTGCCATCTATAGACAAGACCGGACGACAATGCTGAAATGCCTCCACACATTGTTCATAACTCCAGAAGGCACGGTGGAACACTCCCTTGTGATCCTCGACCACATGAAACATGCCCGGGTTCCTATGTGCAATCGCGGCCAACAACCTTGGGAGCTGGTTGTATGCTTCTTCATATCCACCGTACAACATCCTAATAGCATTTGCCTTTGCCTTCCATGCCTTCCCATACTTGACTTCGTAACCAAATTGTTTTTTCACCGTCCGCATGAGAAACCTCACTTTCACAGTGGGATCAAAGGCTATGTCTTTCATCCATTTGTATCCAAGATACTCAGATGTGAGTTGACGGTGTGTCTTTCTAAGTCGTTTGGATGGCGGTTTGCATCTATGAGTGGTATCACAACTTTTTAACACCCATTCTTCGGTTTCTTTAAGCTTCCTTGCACGAACCTTCCATGTGCAATCCTTTTGCTCACACACCACGGTGTAACGCAACTTCATGTCGGAGTGCTCAACATAAATTGGCCTATGGTTTCGAATGGCATAGTCAGCCAACCAAAACTTCAGCATAGGCAAGCTCAGAAACTTCAATCCTTTCTTCAAATAAGCATTCTCGTCCTCATTCTCCACCCTTGGTTCTCCTGGATCCGGGCATGGTGTTGGCTCAATCGCCGTCATTCTCATTCCACCGTCAACAACAGCTTTATGGGCAAGGCTCAGATCTTTAAACAAGTGAGTTCTTTTTTGTAAGCCCGTCAGCTCAAAGTGGATTTGGTTCTCCTCCTTTGTGAATCCATCCTCGTCCAACTGGTCAACTGGACCCTCGTCATCCGAGTCATACGCATATTGACGCCTAAAAGGCAAGTCACGATCCATGTCCTTTTGCGCTATGTACGCATCCAAGTCACCAACATCATTACCATGAAACCCTTCCTCTTGCTCTTCGTCATCATCATAAGCATCTTCATCCTCTTGAATTACTTCGTCACTAGCAATTACCTCAACTTCATTTGCTTGGCTAGTTGGTGGTTCGCTAGAAGCATTGGGGGCATACAACTCAACCTCATTTGCTTTGATAGATGGTACACGGGGACGTGGGCGGGGATAAACATTGGGGGCATCAACCACAACCCTATGCTCAACAAGTGGCACCATTGTCCTCTCGCTCATGCCATCCATTGGGGAAGAGACATGTCGGTTCAAATCAAAGGCCAACCGAGGAGATTCAACCTTGGTGGCAAACAATTCAAGTGACTTGTCTTCCGATTGGGATACTTTTTCCTTGTATACATCCCAATGCAAATCCGAGGTGATAGGCATACTTTTCAAGCGAGATTTGGCTCCAACTCCAACATCATACCTTCCTATTAACTTAACATCAACATTGGTGTCCATCCACTCTAAGACTTGTCTCACTTTTGCAACAACATCCTCATAGCTAGGGCTTGTATCAAAAACCAATGGTTCCTCACCCGTGTCGGCATTGTTACTCAAGGATGCCTCCTTGTCCATGTAATGAGCATTAACAAGTCTCTCCATCTAAAAATAACATGAATGCATTTAAGACTTCAATGAGAATTGGTGTGTTCATCATATCAAGACTAAATTATTGGTGATGTCCACAAAAGTATCACTAATTAACACACATTAAGCTAAGTTAAACCTAATCACTAACTAACCCTAACCCCAAATCTTTCAACTCAACAAGCATATATTACTACTACACACCATGCATAGCACTATATTATCAAAGTTAACCAAGCCATTCATACTAACATAAGGGAGAAAACATGAACTAGAGGGTTCCACCAACATGTATAAAATGCAACCAAAATAACAAGATTTGACAAAAAATAATTGGACGATTTGAGGGAGATTACCACAAGCAACAAAGTGATGGAAAGATCCACCTAAGGGAAGCACCTTTTGGGGAGGATTTGAGGGGGGAGCTTGAGGGGTGAGAGAGAGTGGGGGGGCAGCAAAGCTTCTTCAACCTCGGGCTGGATTGGGGAAAGTGTGTGGGGTGGGTCCCACACACTTTTCCCAAAGGTTATCCACTTACCAGGGCCAGACGCCAGGGTCCCTGGCGTCTGGTCCCTTTGCCACGTCAGCAAGTCAACGGGCAGCCGGGCAGTGCGGGCCAGGGCCCAGACGCCAGGGTCCCTGGCGTCTGCTTCGTAACCCAGACGCCAGGGTCCTTGGCGTCACCCAAAAAGGTCAGAAACGAAATTTTTTTTAAGACGAAGTCAAATCGTGATTTAGTTTGCCTTAAGGGTCAGAACAGTAATTTTGTCCCAATGTGGATGGCTGCTGCAAAGCGGTTGCAGAGTCCGAAGGGATCGCGCGGCATGTTGCTTTGCACGTCTGCCGCTGGCGAACAAAGCAAGCAGGAAGGCGTCAGGGAGACTCTCTTCCTTTCTCCTTTCTTTAATCTATTGTGTTTACGCTGCCGCTCGTGGACCTCCACTTTTAATTAAACATGCACAAGACTAGCACTAATCGTACTAGCATTATTTAGGCTGAGTTTTGCCCCACGTCAAGTTCAAAGTGTCAGGGGTGGTGCTGCGTTTGGAGTGGTTCTAGAGGCGATCAGACTTGCTGCAGCATATAACTAACCTCGACTACGCCACTTCGGCGAGAAGCTGTCGTCGTCCGGCCTGCGCCAACCAAGTTTTGGCATCGCCTCGGCACGCATCCCCATACTGGCATCTTTGTATTGCCACTCCAAAACTAGCATTAGTACTCTACGTACACATTACTGTTGCTTCACGCGAACACCTAAGTGATATATTTCCTTAAAAGGAGTGGTTTGTTAAACTGCTTTTAAATATTTCTATGGGGCTTTCACTGTATCGCTTTTCGCAGGAAATTTTTTAAAGCGGTTATACGAGTGTACGGCATTCGCAGTCTACCTGATCCCAACGGTATTGCCAATTCAAGCCGCCCTCTTTGCCCGTAGTCCGGCAGACACCGCTCCACACCTCGCGACATTGACATCATCAAGCTGAGCTTGTCGGCCAGGCTATATTTCTAACTTTCTTCTCCGTTAAATTAATTAAATAGGAGAATTTTATTTATATATATATATAAAAAATTATTATTCCTGGTTTGCACTACTTATATGTGCGCAGGAAAACTACTCTGCCTGGCATCGTCGTGCCGTTGTTTCTTCTAGGACGCCCACATGTGTCTCTTCGGATTGCCTCACAAATCCCAACTTGCGCCGCACATCCATCGACAAATACGTGGAGGCTCTGATCAAAATCCGTAGCCTCCTATTTCAGGCACCTTTCAGTTTAAGCAGATGAGAAGACCGATCAAAATCCAAAGAGAAAGGGAAAACAGAGGAGCAAAACAGAGCTATCGGGCAGAAGCAGAGGCAGTGTTCAGGAAGAGGAGGGAGGGATTGATGAACTGCCATGCAAGCTAATCCTACCGACCGTTCTGCTAATGTGACAAGCTATGTAGCACCTTCGGAGCTAATGTGACAAGCTATGTAGCACCTTCCGAGAGTAGTAGTGGTGCTCGTGGTAGTGGGGTAGTGGTGGTGATCCATGGCGGCGTTGTTCCTGTGGTCAGTAGCAACTTCTCGGAGGCGGGCCGTGTAGGCGTCATCGCCGACCTTATTGTGCCACGCGGGAAGCTTTGGCACATCGTTGTTGGTCTTTTGTTGCCCGTAGGCAGCGTACCGGCCGCGGCCGTCGTGGTAGGCCTTGTGCCCTATGTTGCATGGATACTTAGATATGTATCGGATAAGCGATACGTGGATACGCTCGATATGTCAATTTTTAAAAAACTAAAATATAGGATACGTTTATATATATGTTCATTATTAAAAATATGAAAAAAATAAGGACTTCCATGTAAAAGCATGCCTCAATAGGATTACCCCTCCTTTATTTATTTTTTTGCAGTTGGTCCACTTTCATCAGCTAGCTGTGGGATTTCCTTAGATTTGCTGCTCTCAATCAGTGCATCGGCTCTCTCGTGCTCACCTTTCAATTGAACAGGAATATCGATAGTCACATTTTGACATAAACTCACCCCAATGTTGGGAATTTTTAAAACATGCGCCTTTGCTCTTGAGGGGGTTTTACGTCTAACGACGGGTTTCACGTATCCAAAATATACCGCAATAGTATCCAGGAGTACCAAAAATTATTTTGTTTTAAATAAGAAAAGCAAGAGATACATACGGGATACGTATCGGGGCAGTACCCAGCTGGATATGCGTTCTTTCCGAAGTATCCGCGTAACACAGCTTGTGCCCGGCCTCGTCGACTGCAGCAGGCAGCTGGTGGTGGTAGGCCGCCTGCGGCGCCCGTTTGTGGTCAGCGGTGTGGCCGTTGTAGGCGCTCCTGTGGTTCCCTCTGTGGTCGCGGCCACGACGGGCGCCGCCGTGCTCCTCATTTCGGTTGGGGCGCTCGCCGCCGTAGCCGTCTGTCCTGCCGCTGCCGACACACGAGGCGAACTCGAAGCACATTCTATGATGACTGAGTTGGCGACTAGACTATCTGGATTGCCACCTGCCCGTGGAGGCGAGTTGAAGCAACTGGTTACTGGACTAGTGTTGGTTTTTTAGGGGTTTGGAATGACACTCTAGTGGGTATATATGGTGGGCCAAGACGAGCCCATGTTGTTTTGCGACGTGTATGTCAAGCCTAGGAAAAAAGCGAGTAATCCAGTTCACACTTCACACTTCACACGTCTCCCGATCGATGACGATGTTGTCTAGGTGCCGATCGATCATGTTCATCTTCGTCTACACCAAGCGCGTGAGTCTACACCAAGCGCGTGAGTTCGAGCCTGGGCACAGTGTTGTTGTTGTTACTGTTTCAACCACCTTGCAAATCGAGGGATCGGAACGAAGGCAGGCACCCCGAGAGAGCCAGCCCTGTTGGCTTTGCGGATGGCAAGGCTGACTATTGGCGATACTCCATCCATGTTCATCGATCCTGGAACACGATTTCTTCAAGACAGCTAGAACTTGGTTCTATAATTGGTCATCCACCAAGTCTTGTCATGGCAACAACCGGGGTAAGCAATTAGACTCATGACCCAAAACAGAATTTGGGTTCTCAACCGCTCAACCCGGTGTCGCGCTCTTCCGGCCTAGATTCATGACATTGGACAATGGCGGAATCTTTGCATCGTCTTTCCTCAGAGGATCATTTTTCAAACGGGGCATCGGCAAGAGAGACTTGATGAAGGTGGCGGTTGTGGTGTCGGGATTTATGTGGCAACGATGGCAGGGTGATGGCAGTGGTTGACTCTTTGGCATGTCCGTGGGATTGTTTCGGGTTGTTTGTTGCGGATAAGTTGGACTGGAGATGGAGGCCGAGAGGAGGCAACAATTTTTTTCTCACTCTAGACTGTCAATGGATGTAGAAGGAAAAGGAACCTGATAAGTGCCAGACGTGTGGTATGAACACATGGCAGCTCCAAACGTTTTTGATGGCAAGATTAGTGAGGTGATAATGACAACTTTAGTTCTCAAGCATGACAACTTCTTTTCAATTGGCAAGTTTCAATGTAGTTTTTTGGTTTGTTTTTTCTTCTCAGATGACAACTTTAGTTTAAAAACATCAGGGCAGGAGTGTTTCATGCCACACCTGGGACACTTATCATTTAGGAAGGAAAAAACCTTGGCACTCCATGGAATTTGGATGTACTTTCCAATTTCTGTAAGGGCAGTTTTGTAGAATGTGTTCCATTGACATATGGCCTTGGGCCTATCTGCGAAAAAAGCAGGAATTTTAAATGGGCCAAGAGATTACAAAGTAGGCAAGAGATGGTATGTGCGCTTACCCATGTGACACTTTCTTCATACTTACATGGTCCGCAAGAGATTGATTGTGACGAGTCATGTTGGGCGGTGCTGCAGCAGGTAGCATCCGCCAGACTGTTTGAGTTTGGGGCAATAATGCTTGTCCGATTAGGTGTGCCTTGTTGTGGTCAGCTATTGTGTCGCGAACGGCAAAAGACTAATAGTTGCCGATGCTCCATCCATGTTCATGGTACCCACCGACTTGTCGGAGCACAAGTTTTCAAGACAAGAAGAATTTAGTTAGGTCATTTGTTGTTCTGCCCAATACTCGCCATGCAGACAGACTAACAAGGTTCACTGTGAAGATAGATATGTTTTGCCATATTTTTTCATGGCAGGCCAAGCACAGTCTAGATCCTATAGATGCTACCGACCATGAACGTAATGATTTACCTTCTGGCCCATCGATCTGCTGTGTGTTCATTGCTGTAGGGAATATTTTAATTCTCACAACAATCAATAAGTTCAGTGGACTGGGTCTTGAGTCATGAGATCTGTGTCTACACTTCCTTCATTAGTTTGAAAATGTTGACCATTGACCTGGACTGGCATTAGAGTCTGGGCTTAAGACATGGTCACTGTTACTAAAGAATGTAGTTAACTCAGATCATTCCGCCAAATTCTATCCATGTTAACTTTCATCATTTTAACCTTCAAGGAGCTAAAGGATGTCATCAAACTCCAAGAAATTAACAAATCCGACATCAGTAAAATATGAGCCACTTGCAAGGAAATAGAAAAGAAAGCACATCATTTGGCACATGGGCATATTGAATTGCAATTCTTGGTGTATATGGAGAAAAAAAGGATAATCAACTGTCATTTGTTGCTGCATTCCATATGCTACTGCCTTTTGAAAGGATCGATATAGTTGACTAGAGAGGGTGAGGCAACTACCAATTTTTAGCTTTTATTTACCAAATTAAAGTTTGCATCAAAGTAGGTTCTCTAGATATGCAACTAGGTGAGCAACCTATATGATGCAACAACAACAAGCACACAAGCAACCAAGCAAGAGATACAACACAATAAGTTTGCACAAGTAAAGGGAGGAGATAACCAAGAGTGGAGCCGGTGGAGACGAGAATGTGTTACCGAAGTTCCTTCCCTTTGAGAGGAAGTACGTCTCCGTTGGAGTGGTGTGGACGCACAATGCTCCCCAAGAAGCCACTAGGGCCACCGTATTATCCTCACGCCGTCACACAATGCGAGATGTCGTGATTCCACTATTGGTGAACTTGGAGGCGGTGACCGAACCTTTACAAACAAGGTTGGGGCAATCTCCACAACTTAATTGCAGGCTCCCAACGACACCAAGAAGCTTCACCACAATGGACTATGGCTCCCTAGTGACCTCAACCGTCTAGGGTGCTCAAACACCCAAGTGTAACAAGATCCGCAAGGGATTAGTGGGGGGAATAAAATTTCTCACGGTGGAAGTGTAGATCGGGGCCTTCTCAACCAATCCCTAGAACATCAACAAGTTTGATTGGCTAGGGAGAGATATCAGGCAAAAATGGAGCTTAGAGCATCAATGGAGCTTAGGGCTGGAAGAGGTAGTCAACTCGGAGAAGAAGACTCCACTTATATAATGATGGGACAAATCCAACCATTATCCACCTACCCAGCCCACGACATGCGGTACTACCGCACCAGACATGCGGTACTACCGCTTGCGCGGCAGGAGCTAGACCAGCCCTCTTGCGTTGAAGCAGAGAGCGGTAGAACCGCCGGAGCGGTACTACCGCAAGGCAGGGTTTGTCTGGGTTGGGAAGGCACGGGCGAATAAAAATACATCAGTGGCTACTTCCGGTGAGTTACGATCTCTGCAAAAATCCGACACGGTACTACCGCAACCAAAGGGCGGTACTAGCGCGAGGGCAGGGATGTAAAAAATTACATCCGCTCCTACTTCCACTCGTGCTGCTATGCCAGGTCCGAGGCCACGGTACTTCCATGCTCGGGGAGCGGTACTACCGCGTCCTTGGCTGGTACTACCATGGGCCTCTGCACTACTACTGCTCCCATGAGCAGTACTACCGCATGCCACAGCACAGCAGCCACTAGGAGTCCTTCATTTTGCAGAGACACAGATAAACGGTGGTGGCTCCAAAGAGTCAAAGGAAAGGTGGTGCAAAAGGAACAGACGTGTATGTGATGATTCCACCCAAACCTTTCCAAAGCGGACCCCCTCTTAATAGTACGGCTTCCCTATGACTCAAGTCCACCGAAAAGAAACGTAGAGAAACGCCGTCTTCGATATGTTTCGAGGGGCACCGAATCGTCTTGTGCCTAGACATGATATACCTGAAATGCTCACTTCACACGATTAGTTCGGAAAAGCATTGTCATCAATCACCAAAACTACATAGGGAGAGATGATAATATAGGATTTGCGCATAATGATATACAATCATCATAAGCAAACCCAACATCTATAAAATATAGACGGGCTCCCCCTAGATGTGTGCACTCTGTGGATATGCTTTGGACTGCACGGCACACATACTAGGATCACCACCCCCCCTATATTTGAGAGACGTGGCAAACCTTGCTAAAATAAAAAGGATACTAAGTATAGAAGCAAGGTCAGATAAGTGAGCATGAAGATAAGGGCACACTATAACATGAGCTCACAAAGCACTTAAACATACTAGATAGTAAGATAAGCTAGAGTGCATATGTCTCACACCATATGATAGAAGTCTCCTGGTAGCATACGAGCACAAACACAAACCAAAGCACGAAGGTTCAACGAAACGAAAGCACGAAAGCAGCAAGACTCAACACGCAAATCCTACCCTCTCTCCCCCTTTGGCATCGAGACACCAAAAAGGCAGAGAGGGCACCTACGACACAGGTGGTAGCTCGCATTACAGTGATCATCAATCAACCTCCTTGAGGGAGTCCTGGATTAGGGGGTGTTCGGATAGCCGGACTATACCTTCAGCCGGACTCCAGGACTATGAAGATACAAGATTGAAGACTTCGTCCCGTGTCCGGAAGGATCTTTTCTTGGCGTGGAAGGAAAGCTAGGCGTGCGGATATTCAAGATCTCCTACCATTGTAACCGACTCTATGTAACCCTAACCCTATCCGGTGTCTATATAAACCGGAGGGTTGTAGTCCGTAGGATAACCATCATCATACACAATCATACCATAGGCTAGCTTTTAGGGTTTAGCCTCCTTGATCTCGTGGTAGATCTACTCTTGTACTACCCATATCATCAATATTAATCTAGCAGGAGTAGGGTTTTACCTCCATCGAGAGGGCCCGAACCTGGGTAAAATAAAGTGTCCCTTGTCTCCTGTTACCATCCGACCTTGACGCATAGTTCGGGACCCCCTACCCGAGATCCGCCGGTTTTGATACCGACATTGGTGCTTTCATTGAGAGTTCCTCTGTGCCGTCGCGATCAGGAAGGATGCCTCTTCCCGTCTTTAAAGACGGCGCCATCACAAAAGGAGCCTTGGCTGTCGGCCAAACTCTCCGGCTAGGTGGTTTTCTCGCAACCACCTGTTCGGCTGTTGCGCCGACGGTGACCTCCCGGGTCATCGAAAGCAACCTCCACGTCGGCTCAGAACTGGCCGAGCAATTGGATCCGATGGAGCTCTCTTCTGTAAACGAACTCCTGGATCGCATCGCCGCACTGGGTGTCGCTACAAATTACGACCAGGTTGGGCTTAAACCCGATCTAAGAGAAATTAACTCTCCCCAAGTCACCCACCACGTTGCTGTGGTGGAGACACAATGCGGTGACCCTTCATCTATCTTGAGGACTAGCTACGTCCGAATTCCTGAACCCTCCATGCCGGATATCCGCGGAGGGGAGGATACAATCCAAGACCTGAGCTTAAAATCAGGCAAATCGGATAACATCCAAGACTTCGGATCTCAGAATCCGGAAGTTCTTCGACCTCCGAACAACAAACTGGGCGAAGTCTCACATTCAACGACACCCGCCCGCCCGATCTTAAGCGATCTTTCCCAAATCAGGCAAATGCCCGAAGAAACAGTACATCAATACTGGGCCAGATTCCTCCTGGTTATGAACAGGATAAAGGACTGCCGCGAGGGAGACGCAATTTCAATCTTTTGCAGTAATTGCACGGACAAGGGAACACTCAACGCCGTAAGTCGTCGTAATATTATACGCTTTGTTGACTTGGCGTCCATAGTACAAAAATACTGTGCGATGGAAAGTGCTTGGAAAACCGAAATAAAATTTTGGGATAATCCGGCCTTGAATAGCAATCTCGTTCGAATTAAGAGGGCACACCACAGTAAGGCGCCCGGACTAAATACCAAAAAATCAAAACCCTTTAGAGGGCATGGAACCGTACTGGAAAAGTGGCTAGATGGACCCTGCAAGATTCATAGTGCAGAGGACGCCACCCCAACTCACAGCCTCAGGGCATGTTGGATACTCCGGCAGGTGGCCAAAATTGGCGAGGACCTCCTAATTCCAGAGGTTGAAGGAAACCAGCCCGAGAATTTCAGTTCCGTTCTCACAGTCTTTGAGACTTTCGCATCAAATAACATGCGAAAAAGAACACTCCGCAGCCTCACTGAAGTCTATCAAGTGGCGACAATAAACCCATGGAGTAATACTGCTATCACCTTCAACGCGAGTGACGAACCTAAATTTCGAACAGCCAGAGCACCAGCCGCATTGGTCCTCAGTCCCATAGTGGACGGTTGTCGCCTCGCAAAGGTACTCATGGACGGAGGCAGCGGATTGAACCTCATTTACGAGGAAACCCTCCAAAAGATGGAAATAGACTGGAACCGCATTGAGCGAAGCAACACAACCTTTAGAGGAATAATCCCCAGTCAGGAAGCGCGCTGCACCGGAAAGATCACACTAGATGTGGTATTCG
Source organism: Aegilops umbellulata (assembly GCA_032464435.1). Lineage (NCBI taxonomy): Eukaryota > Viridiplantae > Streptophyta > Magnoliopsida > Poales > Poaceae > Aegilops > Aegilops umbellulata. The sequence goes on along the minus strand of CP136060.1, from coordinate 638,961,228 downwards.
GCACGCCGGATAATTACAGGTCCGAACAGATCACGTTCCAGGTGGCCCCGTTCAAAAGCGGATATCACGCTATACTAGGACGGGAGGCTTTCACAGTTTTCCAGGCTATACCCCATTACGGGTACATGAAGCTTAAGATGCCTGGGCCAAACGAAATTATCACTCTCGCTAGTGATCCGGACATAGCACTCCGCGCTGAGAACAAGACAGCCGCATTGGCCCTCGAGGCACTATCTGAAACCTTAGCGGCCGAAGAACTGACTGCGCTGCGATCCACGGTCAATAGGGATGATGTGATACTCGATAAGAGATCCAAATCCACATCCTTCAAACCAGCGGACGAAATAGTCAAATTCCAGGTCCACCCAACGGACCCCAATAAAACAGCCTCCATCGGGGCAAAACTGAACCCTGATGTAGGTGCCGCACTGCGAGAGTTCCTACGAGAGAACTGGGACATTTTCGCTTGGCACCCTTCAGACATGCCAGGAATCCCACGCAGGTTGGCCTAACACAGCCTAAATATCCAGAAAGGATTCAAACCTGTCAAACAAGCCCTTCGGCGTTTCTCCGAACCAAAGAGACAGGCTATGGGAGAGGAGCTAGCCAAGTTATTGGAGGCCGGATTCATTAGAGACATAAAACACCCGGACTGGCTAGCAAACCTGGTGATGGTACCAAAGAAGGACAAATCCTGGCGCCTGTGTGTCGATTTCAAAGACCTTAATAAGGCTTGCCCAAAGGATCCTTTCCCCCTCCCTCGAATAGATCAAATCATCGATGCCACTGCAGGACACGACTCGCTGTGCTTCCTCGACGCATACTTCGGTTACCATCAAATCAAGATGGCAGAATCAGACCAAGCCGCAACAGCATTCATCACACCATACGACCCATTCTGCTTCAACACAATACCCTTTGGGCTAAAATACGCCGGCGCAACATATCAGCGCATGATTCAAACATGCCTGGCAAACCAGACCGGTAAAACAGTGGAGGCGTATGTAGATGATGTGGTCGTTAAATCAAGACATGTCGAATCTCTAGTAGACGACTTGAGGCTTACATTCGAAAACCTCCAAAAATACGACATTAAGCTCAATCCAGAAAAATGCGTTTTCGGCATTCCAGCCGGAACGCTCCTGGGCTTCATTGTATCCGGTAGAGGAATTGAGGCAAACCCAGCTAAAATCCGAGATTTGTCACAATTGGATGTCCCAAAAGACCTCAAACAAATACAGAAACTCACCGGATGTGTGGCGGCTTTAAGCCGCTTTATCTCCCGCCTGGGAGAAAAGGCATTGCCCCTTTACCGCCTCCTCAGGCGCACCGAACACTTCGAGTGGACAGACGCTGCCACGGCCGGACTCGAGGAAATAAATGCCATCTTGGCAACAAACCCAGTCCTGGCCGCGCCGAACACTGGCGAACCCATGCTATTGTACATTGCCGCAACTCATCAAGTTGTTAGCGCAGTACTCGTCGTCGAACGGGCAACGGACGGACACAAACTCCCCCTTCAAAGGCGGTTTACTACGTGTCCACTGTCCTCACACCATGCAAATCACGGTACCCGCATTACCAAAATATTGCATACGCGGTGTTTATGGCATCCCGGAAGCTACGACACTACTTTCAAGAGTGTTCTATAACAGTAGCCTCGGAAGTACCACTCAACGATATTATCAACAACCGCGATGCAACGGGCCAGATAGCAAAATGGGCCATAGACCTCCTCCCGTTCGACATAACCTACAAACCACGGCGAGCCATTAAATCGCAATTCCTAGCCGACTTCGTCGCCGAATGGACAGAGGCCGAACTCCCTAAAGAGTACGGCACATATTCAAACTGGATCATGCATTTCAACGGCTCCAAAATGTTGGCCGGACTGGGGGCTGGCGTTGTTTTGACGTCCCCTACAGGAGACACAGTCCAATATGTACTCCAAATTATGTACACGGACTCCAACAATGCAGCCGAATACGAGGCCCTTCTACATGGTCTCCGGATGGCAGTATCCATGGGCATTCAACGCCTGGAAGTACGCGGGGACTCAAACCTCGCGATATCCCAAATAAATGGCGACTTCGATGCCAAAGACCCAAAAATGGTAGCTTATCTCAATGCCGTCCTAAAAATGTCAGTTCGGTTCGAGGGACTGGAGTTTCACCATATAGCCCGAGAAAATAATCAGGCAGCGGACGTCCTGGTACGCATCGGAGCAAAACGAGATGCAGTCGCCCCCCAACATCTTCCTAGAAAGATTATTCAAGCCATCTATAGCATGGGAGGGGGAACCCTCGGATAACAGTCCGGACACAACCGCTCAACCCGACGCCGAACAATCCGACATAATCGGAGGCCCTGCCACCGAAATCACACCTTCAGCCCACGTAATAATGGCGGTCATCACCCCGTGGACAGAACCATTCCTAGCCTACCTTACTAGGCAGGAACTCCCAGAGTACCAAAACGAGGCACGCTGCATAGTGCGGCGATCCAAATCCTATAAAGTCCACGAGGGAGAGCTATATAAGAAAAGCACTACAGGAGTCCTTCAAAGATGTATCTCCGAAGAGGAAGGGCGGAGTCTGTTGTCTGAATTCATGCCGGACTCGGTGGCCACCACGCCGCAGCTCGGTCCCTTGTAAGCAAGGCTTTCCGTACGGGCTTTTATTGGCCGACGGCCCGAGGAGACGCTCATGACTTAGTCAAACGATGCGTCGGTTGCCAGCTCTTTGCAAACAAAGCCATATGCCACCCAATGCCCTCTGAACTATCCCCATCACTTGGCCTTTTGCGGTCTGGGGGCTTGATATGGTGGGACCCCTTAAAGGTGGAACCCACAAGAAAAAATACTTATTGGTCATGGTGGATAAATTCACCAAATGGATAGTATCCAAGCCTGTTAAGACGGCCGAATCTGGACCTGTGATAGACTTCATATCCGGGGTCGTACACCATTACGGTGTCCCCCACAGTATCATCACCGATAACGGCACAAACTTCACCTCCGATGAAGTAAAGCTGTGGTGCAAAAACATGGGCATTAAGCTCGACTATGCTTCTGTCTATCACCCACAAACTAACGGTCAGGTCGAACGTGCAAATGGTCTCATCATGAGCGGCATTAAACCCAGACTAGTGCGGTCCCTCAAGGAATCTAATACGCACTGGGTGGAGGAGCTCGACTCCGTACTCTAGGGGCTGCGAACCACGCAGAATCGTACCACCGGATTCACACCATTCTTTATGGTGTATGGCGCAGAGGCGGTTCTGCCCTGCGACATAATTCATGACTCACCTCGAGTGCGCATGTACGAAGAAAGAGAAGCCGAGCTTGATCGGCAAGACAACCTGGACGCCTTAGAGGAGGAGCGCGACGTGGCTAAAGCCCGTTCCACATTTTATAAACAGCAGGCTCAAAGATATCAAAGCAGAGAAGTACGGGCCAAAAATTACAACGTTGGCGAACTAGTTCTACGCCTGCCGGATAAGAAAAAGGACAAACTCAAGCCCAAATGGGAAGGTCCCTTCATAATTGACCAAGTCCTGACTGGTGGAGCATACCGCCTGCGAGATGCGTCGGATAACCGACTCTGAGCCGAACCCATGGAATGCCGCACGTCTCCGAAGATTCTATGCCTAGCGCCGAACTCTGGGTTTGTCTCCTTCCTCTGTCCATTTATATATATATATATATATATATATATATATATATATATATATATATATATATATATATATATATATATTTCTGTTTTTATTTTGTCTCCTCCCACTCTTTCCTTTTATAGCCCTTAAAGGCTCATCATGTGACGCGCTACCCACGCTCCTTAAACCTGGGGGCTTCTTTAACAGAAGCTTGTTTATATGGGTTTCACGCCCAACGCATGCGTCAGACTTCCGCATGCACCTTTTCTTCACCATTATATGCATCGATATGACTTAAGTTTTGGCCAAGCTGGGTTGCCTGGCTGTGCTTACCCCTACGTTCCCGATTTTTCGGCTAGGTGGTAAAGGGAGCACCTCTGCGATTGCTACTGCCGGATAAGCCAGATGTGTACCTCAGACTGGGTGAAGCCGAAAGCTAGCGTTCTTAAGGGAATATTCGGTCAGTGAACTAAAGATGAACCTTTTTTACTTATACATGCCCCCAGATGTTTTCCTGCATTTGCAGTCCGGACGTGCACTTTAGGGCACGCCACCCCAGCGAAAGGAACCCTTAACGGAACTATTCTCTCTGGAAGATGTTTCTTACTAACCATGTAATATAACATAACTAGTTGGGCACTTGTCTGATAAAGCACTAATGACCCCTACGCCTGGTCTCCATGCATACTCGGTTCTTATATAACCGTTATGGTATTTGGACACACTCCGGACCGTCAGGTCCCGAGGTCGAAGCGAAAAGGTCGGCAACGACAAACGATCTACACATGTCAATTATGGCATTTGCAGTCCGGACGTGCACTTTAGGGCTAGAAGGCATTACACATGTCAATTATAAATTACATAGTCATCCTGACTGATTGTATTCCTCCTCTATACCATCTAACAGGCTGTCTAATTTACAGTCCTGCTGGGAATACTTTGCGGCCAATTCTACCTGGCCATACACTAAGCTCACAGGGATCTCCTTCCCATCAGGCCCCACCGGTCCGACCTCGGCCATGTGATTGGGGTCAGACTTCGTAAAGCGGGTCTTCACCATGGCCCAGGCCTCCCTAGCGCCCTGCCGGCAGGCCGATATCTTCCACAACCGGAAGCGCCGCCGAGCTCCCTTCAACTTCTCCGCAAGTTCTCCAAGGCCCTCAGGTATGGAGTGGGCAGGCCACAAGGCTTGGGCAATACCTCGCATCGCCTGGCGAACTCGTTCGTGTAGTTGCGAGAGTTCGAGAAGAAGATCGCCCGTTGAACCGGGCATCTCCTCTGCAGGACGACCTGTCAGCATACCTACAGACATAACTCTGTTAGTCGTCTTCCTCGCCGAACTCCTTTTTCAAGAGTTCGCTTCAGCACTTACTAAAAATGCCGCGTCGAAGTCGCTGATTCTCCTTATTGGAGTCCGACAGCTGGCCACGAACATCTTTTAGTTCAACATCCAGCCTGGTGTTGGCATCCTGGAGATCATTCTTCTCCCGCCTCACTTTTGTTAGCACGCTTTCACCAGGCTTTAACTGGCGTAGAAGTTGTTGCCTGTCCGGATCGAGTCCGGCGCCATCTGCAATACCATTTGTCAGATTGGCACTTAGATCCGCACAATACTAAATATTCTGGTGCATTGTTTACCTGCAGGGGTCTCTTTAGACCCCCCTGCTGCCGTTAGTGCCGCCTCTAGTTGGGCCCTGCACCTTTCCAGCTCCTGGGACAGCGCGGTGTTTTTCTCGGTAAGAAACTGCATGTTATATGATTCTCGAATCAGTTATTTCCACTGCTTCAAGTCTCGGGGGCTACTGGCATATCTATATTTACCAAAATTTTCTTACCTGTATGTCTTTTACATACTGCTCCGTGGCTCTGGCTAAACCATTTTGAGCGGCACGGAGGTACGCGTCTCCTGAATTGAAGGCATTTAAAGCCTCCTGGGAGAAACAAGCGTCGCGAAGAACTGTCCGGCGACGCCTGTGGTTCATGGCACTCTCCACCTCGGAATGGGTGGCAGACAGCCTGTCCGCATCCTCTGATGGAGGAGCATCCGGTGCGTGCCTTGCGCGGGCCTCCGCTTCCGGGCCGGGCGTTGGAGTCTGGCTGGTGGAGGTGCGATTGGCAACCTCTCCGGATATAGTCCGGCGATGTCTCTTCGTCCTGAAGATAGCCCGAATGTTAATATACCCTGGAGGAGTAAAACACCAGGGAAAAAGAGAGGGTACGCCATACCTTTGCTCTGGCACCTCAGTCCGGACTATGTTCCTTTTTGCCCCACGGGGCCCTGCGGCCCCCCGCCGGCTAGCTGCAGCGGGGTCGGCTTCCTGCCTCGGGAATCTCCCCTACAAAGCACGGTTGCTGTCAGAACAACCAAACCCGTGAAAACGGAACCCCTCTTAAGGGGGTAAAGCTCCAGTGTTTGTCACCTGGGAGGCCGGGATTAACCCTGGGTAATCAGCTATAATAGCTACCAAGGTATCGTCCTTGCTTAGCTGATAAAACACTCCGTCGATAAGCTCCACCGCTAAGTCCGGATCCTCTTCGGAGTCCGGATCGAGGGACCGTTCTGGGTCCTCTGGCTGTGGAGGACGGTTGTTTATGTTTTTTACCTCCTGACGCAGGTCCTGCGTTGAAGTCGTTAGACTGCCTATTTAATCATGAGAATGTAAAATGAACAGGGAAGCACGATTGTCCGCTTACCCAATTCGGAGGACTATACATGGAAAATCCGCCCTGCGGGTCGCCGCGGAGGAATTCCTCTTCTTCTCCCTTGTACAAAGAGGATGAGATCTTCATTAGAGCGGCAGGCGAGTCCGGCCCTTTACGGCCGTAACGGGTGGCGTCATCTTCCCCGTTGAAATCCCACATGGGGTGGCTTCTGTATTGGAGCGGCTGCACCCCCCGCATAATGCATATGGCCATGACTTTAATCATGGTTAGTCCGGAATGAGTCAGTAGCTTAATCCGGCCCATTAAGTAAAGGACGTCTGTGTCATTCTCTCTCTGAGAGCTCCGATGGCGCCAGCTCAGGCGTTTCTTCAGGGGAGCGTTGTTGAACTCGGGGGGACCGGCCCGGATAGGGTCCGGCAGGGGGACGTCGTCTATGTAAAACTATTCTGAAGGCCAGTCCTCGAACGCCTTCTTCGGGGTTCCGGACGGGTATCCGGTCCCGGCGATGCGCCATACTTCGGCTCCGCCCACTTGATATATGGACCCCTCTTGGGAATGGGGCACCAGGCAGAATATCTTCTTCCACAGCGCGAAATGAGCCTCGACGCCTAAAAATAGCTCGCAAAGAGCAACGGACCCCGCGATGTGTAACACGGAGCCGGGCGTAAGGTGGTGCAGCTGGAGGCCATAGAACTCCAGAAGCCCGCGGAGAAAGGGATGAATTGGAAATCCCAGTCCCCTTATTAGATAAGGGACCAGGCACACCCATTCCCCTTTAGAGGGACTAGGTAAGTTCTTCGCTTGTTTTCCGCCTTGATAAGTGGTGAGTCCGGCTCGGACCGAGACCATATAGGCTTGAGGGAGAAATCCCTTGCCTTGGAGCGACACTAATTCGCTATGCGGGATGGAACAACTCTCCCAGTCTCCAGGGATAGGATTGGAAGGGCGAGAGGAGGAGCTACGGCGGCTGGCCATGTTGGAATGGATCTTTGCTGGAGGCGCTCTGATGATTTCTCGCGGAAGGGGAAGGTGTGGTTTGGATCTGAATCCCCATCCTGTTAAATGGGCAGCTCGTTTATACGGCTAGGGGCTTGGATGTAAAACCGCCCCAGCTTTTCGCATTCGTTTGACACGTGGAAGACGACCATTATTGGGCGTGAAATCCAAGGAGCGCTGCATTATAAAAATCGGACGTTATACCCGTAGGTACACAAAGTTTGAAGGAGAACCCGCCTTGCAATGCCGAAGATAATCTGCGCGCCGGACTCATCGTCATTGAAGCCTGGTTCGGGGGCTACTGAGGGAGTGCTGGATTAGGGGGTGTTCGGATAGCCGGACTATACCTTCAGCCGGACTCCAGGACTATGAAGATACAAGATTGAAGACTTCGTCCCGTGTCTGGAAGGATCTTCTCTTGGCATGGAAGGCAAGCTAGGCGTGCGGATATTCAAGATCTCCTACCATTGTAACCGACTCTGTGTAACCCTAACCCTATCCGGTGTCTATATAAACCGGAGGGTTGTAGTCCGTAGGACAACCATCATCATACACAATCATACCATTGGCTAGCTTCTAGGGTTTAGCCTCCTTGATCTCGTGGTAGATCTACTCTTGTACTACCCATATCATCAATATTAATCTAGCAGGAGTAGGGTTTTACCTCCATCGAGAGGGCCCGAACCTGGGTAAAATAAAGTGTCCCTTGTCTCCTGTTACCATCCGACCTTGACGCACAGTTCGGGACCCCCTACCCGAGATCCGCCGGTTTTGACACCGACACTCCTCATTAGTGTCCGCAGCAGGAATAGACTCCTCCTCGGACTAAGACCACTTGTAGCCCTGCTTCGCCATCCAGGCAGCCTCAGGAGTGATTTCCTTCTCTGACTCGCTCAAAACCAGCTCGCCAAAGGTCCTCAAAATCCTCTTGTCGCGCCGGCGACTCTCCTTCTAAGCAACGTGAGTCCTGTACTATCCCTTAGCCTACATGCAGAAAAGAGTCTTCATCTTGTCCTTGAGATTCTTAGCCCAAGATGGCTCAGAAGACGGAGGAGCGAACCCCTCAGCACGATCAGCAGCCACCTCCTCCTCAGCCTCTTCCTCGTCAACCTCCATCTGAGCAGCCTCAGCCCTGGTAGTGGTATTGGCCCACTTGTTCTTCTGACGTAGCCTGATGGGCTCATGATGAATCTACTTTGGAGCAAGAAACTCTTCTTGGGGAAAGAGCCTCTCCCAAGTCTGCAAGATCAAGAGCTCACACCACATAATGGTCCATAGATAGGCACTTTGCAATTGAGGACCGCAAACCGGAGCTCACACCACATAATGTGAGAGACATCAAGAATTCCAGGAACTTAGACACGGGCCTTCTCACAAAGAAGCAACATATCAACGAGATAAGCATGGACCTTGTCCTTGTCACCAATGCGCGGAAAGAGGGTGTTGTGGAAGATCCGGTGCATGACATCTAGGTAGGAGTTGAGCACCCAAGCCTTCTTGTTGTTGGGCAACTTCTTCTCCACGTAGTAGGGCTGAAGCTTGTTCTTATTTGTGGACTCCGGGTTGCCATGAGGGTGGGCACCAATGGATGCAGAGAGGCCCTCATCAAGAACGTTCAACAATTCCATGAAATCCATCCATGTAGCAGTCAACCTATTCCCATTGGTCATCCAAGTCATGGTCCTTGCCTCATTCGTGTGGAAGTGGACAGAGGCAAAGAATTGAGCCACGATCTCGGGGTCAAACTCCTTGTGGAACGATATGAAATCTTCAATGCCAAACTGCTCCACTACATCCAATGACTCACCAAAGTATGCCCGGTCCTTCCTCATATGATTCAAGTCAATCCACTGAACTGGAATATAGATGTTCTGCTTGGACTTAATCACATCGAGGTAGATGAGATTCTGCTGCTTGGTCCAAAATAGATCATTGCCTCGAACATTCTCACGAGGGTGCACATATGGGTTGATCCTCCTCCGATGGATGAACTCAGAGAGATGCATCTCATCCATGCTCATAGTGGCCTCCTTGATCTTGGAAGTTGTGGTCTTGGCGTGACGTTGTTGGGTATTGGAGCCCTCCAGAGCCTCTTGGTTGCGCAGACGCTTGGAGCTTGTGTCGCGGCTTGGGTTCGAGCGACGGACATTGGAGCCACCACCTATGACACACAACACAAGAACACACAGGAGAAACGAGAAGGATCGATGCAAAGACCACAACCAAAGCAACCGAAACACGTACAAATAAGATTGGGTAGTCGCCACAAGGTAGTTTCGAGGTCAATGGTTGTACCTCACCACTAAGCGGAAGTAAAAGTTTACTGCTGCTCTAGCCGCGGTAGTACCGCGCGAGGATGACACGGTAGTACCACGCTTAGAGCGGAAGTAAAATTTTACTTCCGCGCCCCGGGTGGTAGTAGAAGTTTACTGCTGCTCTAGCCGCGGTAGTACCTTGCCGGGATGGCACGGTAGTACCGCGCTTAGAGCGGAAGTAAATTTTTACTTCTGCGCCCCGGGCGGTAGTACCGCTCAAGAGGAGCGGTAGTACCGCATGAGGTGGATGTGGCGAGAACGGTAGTACCGCACGCGAGGTGCGGTATTACCGCTCGGAACCCAATCTCGCACGAAACGGATCTAGGCACATCCGCAACTTTGGAGCGGTACTACGGTTGATCGAAAATTCCATGTGGCAACATACCAAATATCATTTCTACTGCACTGCTACTCTCCTACATCCTTCTCTTGCAAATAATTGGCCCAAAATCTCAAGAACACAAGCATCTCCCCAAAACCTAAAAGCAAAACTACGAAGCAAAGAGAAAGGGATTTGGGGAGAAACCTTGTTCCATGGCAAGAGGGCAAGGTAGGGATCGATTCCTCTGGCCGGAATACGAGGAGAGCGGCTAGAGACGGAGATCCAGCGAGCTCCTCCGGCGCCGTTCTTGGGCAGGAGAGAGAGAGAGAGAGAGAGAGAGAGAGAGAGAGAGAGAGAGAGAGAGAGAGAGAGAGAGAGAGAGAGAGAGAGAGAGAGAGAGAGAGAGACGAAGTGGGGAAACCGAGTTGAATGGGTATGGGGAAGTTGGAACCCCCCTGCCCGCTCTTGACCCCCACCCGCTCGCGATGGCGCGGTAGTACCGCGGGTCATTAAGGTAGTACCGCCCGGGCGGAAGTACCGCACGCAGGGCGGTAGTACCGCTCTTCCAGCGGCAATAAAAAATTACTGCCGCAAATGTAAGCGGTAGTACCGTGTCGGAGATGCATCTGTGCACGCACAGGGCACCCCATCTCCTGCGGTAGTACGGTGGCTTGCCACAGTAGTACTGTAACCCCAAGAAAATGCAAGTTTTGACAAGAGAAGAGAAACACGGCCTTTGCAACGCAACCTGCAAGCAACCGGACACTCAAAAGGGCACACACACGAAGCAACTCCAACACACCCGCGGGACAAAGAACAACAAACGGCAACGCAAACATGACAGACAACCTCTCAAAAGAGAGGGCGGCGGCTGGAGCCACCTATGTTTGAGTCAATTGGTATGGCACCGTGAAGAATTATCCTTGGGCCCATGACCAAAACTCGTATTTGAAGCACAAGTACCATCAAAGATGGCTAATGTGAAAGAGTTGATCACTTTATGCATAATGGGGGGAGGGAGAGTTCATTGAGAGAACAACACTCCCCCTATGTCCATGCCTACACATAAACAAGACATCAAGATGACTATGGTGGGGTGTGCAAGGGTTCAAGCCACATTGCTTGAATCAATGATATTTAGATCATGCCTTAACTCGTGAAATCTTGCTTCATCCAAGGGCTTCGTGAAGATATCTGCAAAGTTGTCATGAGTGTTGACATAGTTGAGCTCGATCTCCCCTCGCCTAATATGATCCCGGATGAAGTGATACCGAATCTCAATATGTTTCGTTTTGAAGTATTGCACTGGGTTGAGAGAAATCTTGATGGCACTTTCATTGTCACACCAAAGAGGCACTTTGTCACAAATGACACCGTAGTCCTTTAAAGTTTGCCTCATCCATAGAAGTTGTGCACAACAACTACCAGCGGCTACATACTCCGCTTCGGTGGATGAGAGAGACACACAACTTTGCTTCTTAGAAGACCAACTCACCAAAGAGCAACCAAGGAAATGGCACCCTCCAGAAGTTGAGTTCCTATCCACTTTGTCTCAAGCCCAGTCAGAGTCCGAATAGCCCACAAGGTTGAAGTTTGCTCCTCTTGGGTACCACAAGCCAAAGTTTGGGGTATGAGCCAAATATCGAAAGATTCGCTTGACCGCCACATAGTGGATTTCCTTAGGTGCGGCTTGAAACCGTGCACAAATTCCCACACTCAACATGATATCCGGTCTAGATGCACAAAGGTAAAGCAAGGAGCCAATCATGAAGCGATATTCCTTTTTCATCCACCGCTTTACCATTGGGATCTATGTCAAGTTGGCATTTGACGAGCATTGGAGTGGAAGTCGGCTTGACATCACTTAGCTTGAATCTCTTGAGCATGTCTTGAGTGTATTTGGCTTGGTTGATGAATGTGCCTTCTCTTCTTTGCTTGACTTCGAACCCGAGAAATAACTTCAACTCTCCCATCATGGACATCTTGAACTTTGAGATCATGAGAGCGGCAAATTCCTCATTCAAAGCTTTGTTAGGGGAACCAAAGATAATATCATAAACATATAGTCGGCACACAAACAACTCCCCTTTAACCTTCTAAGTAAAAGGAGTGGGGTCGATTTTCCCAATTTCAAACCCACGATCTTGCAACAACTCGGTAAGGTGGTCATACCACGCACGTGGGGCTTGTTTAAGGCCATAGAGTGCCTTATCGAGTTGGTACACATGATCGGGGAAATAGGGATCCTCGAACCTGGGGGGTTGTTTGACATACACCAACTCATCAATAGGACCATTAGGAAAAGCACTCTTCACATCCATTTGTTGCAACTTGAAGTTATGATGAGAAGCATAAGCAATCAACAAACGAATAGATTCAAGATGAGAAACGGGAGCAAAGGTTTCACCGTAGTCGATACCCTCGACTTGGGAGTAGCCTTGTGCTACCAAACGAGCCTCGTTGCGAATGATAATTCCATGAGCATCTTGCTCGTTCTTGAATATCCACTTGGTTCCAATGACATTATGGTTCCCCGTTGTCCTTGGCACCAATCTCCATACCTTGTTGTGCTCGAAGTTGTTGAGTTCTTCATGCATGGCATTAAGCCAATCTGGATCCTCGAGCGCCTCATAGACCTTTTGGGGTTCAACACAAGAAACAAACGTGTGATGTTCACAATAGTTTGCTAATTGTCTACGAGTGCTTACCCCCTTTCTTAAGCTTCCAAGCACATTCGTCATGAGATGATCTTTGGTAGTGAGCTTGGATGCAATCTTAGCGGCACGACGCTCCAATTCCTCCTCAAGAGTGAGTTGAGCAGCGGAAACTTGATCGTCTTGAGCGTTGTCTTTAGCTTGTTCTTGATCTTGAACTTGCTCGATGGAGAGAACTTGACCTTGGGCATCACTTGGTGGTTCACCACCATCTTGAAGTTGACCTTGCCCTTGATCTTGTTCATTTGATTGAGGGCCTTCACTTTATTCTTCGAAAGCGTGTCGGTCTTGGGTTGGTGATGGTTCCACTTGAGTGGAACATTGTTCTTCTCCTTCGGCCACAAGGGGTTCCTCAATGGGTAGGATATGACCAACACCCATTATTCTTATGGCTTGAAGAGGAATTTCATCACCTACATCACAAGTACCACTTTACTCTACTTGGGAGCCGTTATTCTCATCAAACTCCATGTTACACGTCTCCTCAATAAGTCCCGTGGACTTATTGAGGACACGGTAAGCATGGGAGTTTGTAGCATAACCGACAAATATGCCTTCATGAGCTCTAGTGTCGGTGTTAAACCCGGCGGATCTCGAGTAGGGGGTGCCGAACTATGCGTCTAGGCGGATGATAACAGGAGACAAGGGACACGATGTTTTTACCCAGGTTCGGGCCCTCTAGATGGAGGTAAAACCCTACTCTTGCTTGATTAATATTGATGATATTTAAAGACATTATAACCGAGCACCTTTCCAGCCCTCTCAGACCATTTACATTCCTAGCCGTCCGTTTTTCTGATCTGAACGTTTCTGAACATTGGATCTGGTTTCTGCGCCACATTTTTCGCCTCGTGGGCCTCTGTCCTAAGGGGACGCTACTCCAGCAGAAAAAACGGTGTATTCTGGTTGTTTGGGCTGTTGGGTCGAAGCGTGGTTCCCGTGGGGCACTGGGCAGTCGACTAATCACCCCGACCTATCGTCTCTCCTCTCTCTCTCGGCCGCAACACGGGGGTGCGCCGCCAACGCTGCTATTCTCTCCAGCTCGCCGCTCCTCGCTGCGTATGCCCCGACCACCTCCGCGTTCGACCAGTAGATGCCACCCTCCTTCTCCTATATTTCCTCTCGGTAAGCTCAATGAGGAGGGGCTCCATGACCGGGCCTAGGCTGCATGATCGGGCCGTCAATCTCGCCGAGCAAAGGTGCACTTCCATGCCTAACAGCTCTTGAAAAAGGGGAAATCTCCATCACTACTCCCAAACTAACGCGAATGTTTGTCTGCGCTGTAGCAGCGCCCGCCGCTGTCGTCCTGCCTCCAGATTGCGGGAGAAGTTTGGGGACAATTTGTGCCAACGCATCCAAGAATCTCCTTTCAGCAACGATGGTGCATGGATGGGAGGCGCCAGATCTTTTCCGCCTCCCACCCCCTTCCTCTCATGGATCATCATGTGTCTTTCTTTGACCTGGCCGTGGTCGCTACTGGTGATTCTTTTTGTAGCACTTCATCCTTTCCATTCCATGTTTTTGAGTTTTGTATGTGTTGTGCCATTATTTCTTTGGTCTCCCGTGCAGAGAGGAGTCCGAAAAATAATAATTTATGCACAGAGTTTGCATCCAAATTCCAAAGCCACAAGGTTGATTTCTCTGTTGGGGAGTTGAGGTATCGTCTTTGCTTATGATTGCATTCTTTACAGGAGCTATTTCTTGCAATTTATGATATGAACATTCCTTTTACACGGATGGAAGAAACATGACAACTAGCGTTGTTCAATCTGCTATCAACTCCTACATATACCAATCTCATATTTGTGCACGTGGTGCTCATCACGGTTTGGTCAACTCTTCGATGCTGATTCTTACCGAGCAGCTGACCTTTGATCCGGTCCAGTAGGTCAGATCGGGAGAGGAAAAAGCATGCCGCTGGATGCGGGGCGAAGGCGAAGCAAAACGGTCCTGACTAATTGATGCGGCGCAAAGCGATGCAAGGCTCAATTTTTGTTGGTTCTATGGATGGCGTTAAGGACCTCGCTCGACTCTTCCTTGGAATTGACATCACACCCCTATGCACCTCCCAACCTCACTACTTGACAAAATATGAAGGTACCTCGTTCACCCATAAGGTTTAATTGTGATGTACGGTTTGTGAGGACCAGTTTTCTTATTTGATCCACTTTCTGATTGTTGTAAGTGCACGAACCTTAATTTATTTTTTACAAACTTTAACAGGACTGTGGATATATTGATTGGTCTGTTTGGTTGAGGAGAGTACAACAATAAGATATGCAACATGGAGTTCGCCTAGCAAGCCATGACGATGTGCCACAGTAGCCTCGGTTGATCTTATATTCAGCCTATGAATGGAGTTAAGTTTCACAATTGATGATCTCCTGATTCTATTGCCATGTCTTAGTAGATGGATGTATCTTCTGAAACATGGGATAGAGTCTTAATATGCTTCAACAATGTCTTCTTGCGTGAGAAATTGCTCCATGCACTTGCAATATTGAGAAAAGATTCAGGATACATGCTTCAGAACTTCTGTTGGAATAGTTTTAACTGATACAGACTTGATTACACACTTTAGTCCAGTATGTAATCTAGGACAATAAATTTTTCGCTTCTTCTAGCTTTCTCACAAATATGTTGTCTCTATTTTATTTTGAAGCCACCCAGTAGTTCTATGCTGCTGCACCAATGGACTGTGGTTTTTTGGACTGGATTTTGGTAATAGAATAATCGGTTCTTCTGAATGATGTTCTACCTACACATTTTAAAACTCATGGAACGAAAACTTTTTCTTCTCAATCAAATAGAAAACCGGTCATGTTTTTTCATTACCAATAATTTTCATCTCATATTTCTACAAAAATATTATTTAAATTTCACCTTGCATATATACACACATACGCATAGATTCCTACTGTTCCATATATTTTATAAACTCCTATGCTTCAATTGATAAAAAGATGGCAACCTTAAGAGAAAATAAATATTTATCAGTCAGCCGCTTTACTGAACTGGGTATGTTCTCTGAAAGAGCTGGCAACCCTTTGTAGTTTTCTTATTGTTTTGTAGCAACGACATCAGTCCCGCTGTGCGTATCTATCAGCTATTTCATTTGTGGTGCCCTTTCCATGACACCTTTCACGGCTTCCTAAGAATGATACAGTAATAATTCACCGCCAAATTTGTTTGAGAAGTGTGAGACCTGATGCAATCAGCTTGTCCTTCGTACGTTTGCTGATGCTTTAAGGTAGCTGAGTTGGTTCAATGGATTGTAATATATTCATATTTGCTTTCAGCCTTTTACATAATTTTTACAGTAATTCTTGCTTATTTTTGCAGAAAGGGCACACACACTGACTTCAATTGTTAGGCATGAAGAAACCTGAATGTGACGTGTTTTCTAAAATGTTGTTTTTTGCAAGTTTTTTAGTTAGTATTATCTTACCGGAATTTGTATTGTTATCTCAATCAGTTGCCTTGCCAGAGAAAGTAAAGTAATTGGCCCCTACACTTATTTGTGCTAGAGCCTAAAGGCCTGTCACATGCTATTTTGGGAAACTAAAGGCCTATCACATCCTCTTTATAAAATAAAATGCTAAGAAGGCCAATGCAACTGTGTTTTATTATTAAGGTTGTTGTTATTTTAGTTTACTGTTACTTAACCTCCATAGGTTTGCAATGAATCATAACTAACAAAATTTATATACATATATTTACGTCAACAACTATGATCTTATTGGAAAAATGGACGGGCGCAGCAACGCGCGCCTTCAATGATCTAGTGGGTAGTACAAGAGTAGATCTACCACGAGATCAAGGAGGCTAAACCCTAGAAGCTAGCCTATGGTATGATTGTTGTCGTCCTACGGACTAAAACCCTCCGGTTTATATAGACGCCGGAGAGGGTTAGGGTTACAGAGAGTCGGTTACAACGGAAGGAGATCTACATATCCGTATCGCCTAGCTTGCCTTCCACGCCAAGGAAAGTCCCTTCCGGACACGGGACGAAGTCTTCAATCTTGTATCTTCATAGTCCAGGAGTTCGGCCGAAGGTATAGTCCGGCTATCTGGACACCCCCAAATCCAGGACTCCCTCAGTAGCCCCTGAACCAGGCTTCAATGACGACGAGTCCGGCGCGCAGATTGTCTTCGGCATTGCAAGACGGGTTCCTCCTCCAAGTACTTCATAGAAGATTTTGAACACAAAGGTAGTGTCCGGCTCTGCAAAATAAGTTTCCACATATTGCCATAGAGAGATAATATTTACACAAATCTAATCTGCTGACGTATTACGTAGCGTGACATCACACCATGACCAAGCCCTTATTCGAATCATTTTATTGTCCCACCTCAGCGCGTTTAGCGAGGCGGTTTCCTTGGCACGTCTTGTCGAAGCAGAGATCGTGTCCCCTTATTCCGGGATTCTCATCAATACGGGCGTGGGTAACCCAACCGGCCATTGATTACGGCGCTTGGGAGATAAGCGAGTTTTACCAGGCTGGTGGGGACGCATCGATGCGTCCGCCCATATAAGGGGATAAGAATCCACCTTTTTCATCCACGCCTTCTTCCTCCTTTGCTCATCCATTTCCGCGCACTCGAGCTCCAGCGTCCAAGTCCGCACCTCCCACCTCGACCTTCTCCAGCCATGTCCGGAGCGGGAGGCAAGTGGATGGTCTCCTCCGTCACGGAGGGACACATCAAAAAGCTGAGGAAGGCCGGATACTTGTTCAACGACATCACGCACCGGCTTCCCGAAGAGGGGCAGCTCGTCCCCACCCCCGGGCCTCGTGAGAGAGTGGTGTTCCTCCCCCATTTCCTCCGCGGACTGGGCTTCCCTCTCCACCCATTTGTCCGGGGGCTCATGTTCTACTACGGCCTGGATTTCCACGATCTGGCCCCGAACTTCGTCCTCAACATCTCGGCGTTTATCGTCGTGTGCGAGGCCTTCCTCTGCATTCGTCCCCGTTTCGTCCTATGGCTCAAGACTTTTAATGTCAAGCCAAAGGTGGTGCGCGGCAATCAGGCGGAATGCGGAGGCGCCATGGTGGGCAAGATGCCCAACGTCCTATGGCTCGAGGTCTCGTTCGTGGAGACCCTAAAGGGGTGGCAATCGGGGTGGTTTTACATCACCGAGCCGCGCGACCCTGAATGGGTCGCAACCCCCGAGTTCCGATCCGGACCCCCTACGCAGCTCACCTCCTGGAAAGAGACGGGCCTGTCGTGGGGTAAAAAAGGAGAGCTGACCGGACTCCAAACATGCGTCCAAACCCTGGTGGACAAGAAGCTCAAACTTGTCAACATAGTCCAGGTTATGCTCATCCGCCGGATCCTCCCGTGTCAATAACGGGCTTTCAACCTGTGGGAGTTCGACCCGGCGCAGCACCGAACTCTGAGCAGGCTCTTCGACACTACGTACGAAGATGCCTGGAAGGTGCTGTTCAAGGGCGCCGAGGCTCCCGCATCCGCTTCCGAGGATCGCGGATTCAGCGCGCAGCGTCAAGCCGGCGCGGTAAGTTGCTTTTACCTTTTACAGGTTTTTTCTCTTTCATAGTTTGACTCTATGCGGGATCTAAACTCCCTTACCTTTGATAGGATTGGCAGGAGACGTCCGGACATGTCAGCTGTCCGGCTCCTTTGCCTGAAGACCCAGCGGACGCCCGTTTGACAGGGCTGTGGGTTCCGGCACCCTACGTGGTGCCGGAGAATAAGACCAAGAAGAAGGCCACGGGGACTCAAAAGAGTGCCCGGCGTTTGGTGGTGTCGGATTCATCGTCCGACGACTCTGAGATGCACTCCTCCCGTGAAGACGAGGAGGAGGAAGAAGAGGCCTCTCCCCCTCCAGCGGGGGGAGGAAAGAAAAGGAAGGACGCCCCAACTGGGGGGGGGGCGGAGGGTCCAAGAAGGGGAAAACCCTTCTTGCGGACTACTCCCCCAGCGCTGACGACAGCGAAGAGGAGTGGCCGCACAGGGCCAAGCCCATGGCGAAATCGTAAGTGTTCGGATACCAGAATGACTCATGGCGTTCCTTTATTGCATAGCTTTTCCTAACGCTGAATATATTTATGCAGTCCACCCAAAGACGGGCTCGACACGTCGTCGAGCGGATCCCTGGATTCGTTGGATGTGAACAGTACTTCACTTCCGGCCGCATCCTCCCCTCACCCTACGGATAACGCCGAGGTGTTGTCCCAGGAGGCTCCAGGCCAGGAGGAGGTGGTCCTAGAGGCACCGCAAGGCGACCTCCCGGACTCCAGGTGCCCAGGGGACAAAACTCCCAAGGGCTCCGAGTCCGGCCCTAGGTGGGACACCGCTCCGGAACCTTCAAAGGTTCCGGAGTCCGGCAGGCGGCCCCCTAAGAAGAAGGGCAAGCCTACAACGCCGGTGCACCGGATAACTTGCTGGAGGTGCTTAACAGCGCCTCCATCGACGAGGAGCACCGCACTATTATGAGTGTGGTGATTCAGAAGGTTCAGTCCGCTAAGGGCGGGCTGACCGAAGCCTGTGCCAGCCTGTTGACAGGCTTTGAGGTATGTAAAAAATATGGAAACATATTACCGCATAGACAGTAGCCCCTGATGCTCTGTTTGGCGTTCGGAAAGAAAAGCCGAATAGAGGATCTAATAACATTCGCAGCAGTCTAACAAAAGTAAGTCAATATGCGTATGTAGGCTTCACTGCTGGCGTCCGCCGCACTGACTGCGGAGGTGGACACGCTGAAGCAGAACCTCGAGCGGTCCGAGCAAGAACTCGGCCATGCCAAGAAGCAGCTCGAGGACAAAGATGGTAAGAAATATATATATAAGGTGCAATTGCAAGAAAATGACAGGATTAATGTGGCTATTGTAGGGGCCACAACTGAGGTGGCAACCCTTAAGCAGGCGCTGTCCGAGGCCGAAAAGAAGGTGGCCACGGAGCACAACGAGCGGGAGAAGCATGAGGCGCAGGTTGGCGAGGTGCGGCGAGAGCTCCAGGCTCTGATGAAAAAACATGAGAGTTTGGAGCTTGACTCGAAGACGCGAGAGTTCGAGCTCGCGGCGGCCATTGAGAATGCCAAGTCTGCCAAGGCCGAAGCCCAGAAGGCCCTCCGGGAGGTGGAGGCGATGAAGAAGATAGCGGCGGGTAAGGCATTCTTTATGCGAAGCAAGCATGTGAAAGTGAGTTACTTGTTACTTACCCGAATCCGGAGCTCTCCAGGAGCATTTGCAGATTTGCCCCGCAACGTGTCAGATGCCGCCGCCTTCTACCGAGCCGAGGAGGGAAGCTCGACGGAGAAGGTGTTCTAGTCTCAGTATGCTGAGGCTGGACACCCTGTGCCCTTGAGCGACCAGCTGAAGCAACTGATCGAGCTCGACAAGGTGGCCGAACAGGCCATGAAGGGCCTCATAGTTCGGCTGTGGCCTCGAGAGGCTCTGTCTGGGAGCTACTTCGGGCTGGTGAGGCGGCTGGTGGAGGCCTGTCCAAGGCTCGAAGTCATCAAGCGCTCCGTCTACATCGAAGGTGCCCGTAGGGCGCTTGCCCGTGCTAAGGTGCACTGGGGCAAGCTGGATGCGGAGAAGCTTGTGAAGGACGGGCCGCCGCCGGGCAAGGAGCATCGCCACCTCGAGATGTACTATGAGGGCGTCTTGAAGGGCGCCCGCCTTATGGCGGACGAATGTTCAAAAGATGTAATTTTTTAGTGAAACTTGCTCGTTTTGTCCTGTGCACTAGAAACTTGTTCATATGCGTTATGCAACACTTGTTTAATTTAAAATATTACCTCCTATGCGGCCGTTTATCAAATTTGAGATATGGCGAGTCGTCGGCTTCTGCCCCCATGCCACGAGTGCTGGGGTGTTCGGGATAAACCTGAGCACTCTTTTTCCCATTCTTGGGTCCTTCGAGGGAGGCGCTCAGCACAACGAACAAGGCAATCGGACTATAATGTGTTATCACTCTCACTTAGCCATAGAATTCTATAATTTTAAATTTCGGCAAAGCCCCTAGTATTCGGAAGACCGAGTTCGGGGCGCGATACACGCCTAGGCCGGACAAAGCCGGCTCCTCGCTCTAAGCGGCATAAGTCTTTAAGGACTCAAAACCTTCCCGAACAGCGACCAACTCTCGCCCTATCATGACAGTCAGTTTTAGCTTTCTCTACTGAGGTGCTTAGGCCCAGCTCAACTGGGGCACAATCGCAGTAGTTCTCCTAGCGCTACCTTAGCCGATATAGCGAAACGTAAGGTACCAAAGCATGGGAGCCGTGCAAACCCAACTATTGACCAAAGACATGATTCGGATCCGATGCATATAATGCTATAAGATGGGAGGGCCGCACATGTGAAAGTGTTCGGACTTTTCACGCCGTGTTATGGGGTGCTTGAGCCCCTGGCGTATTGGCCGTACCAAAGTGTACGGGTGCTAAATGTCATAACTGAACATATATATTAAAAAAATGAATAGAGAATGCAGTAATAAGCTGAAGCTAAGCATTGTTTATTTTAAAGTGCTGATGTAAAAGCAGAATGACACAAATAGTACGATAAGCAAGGGATGGGACTATTTGACATGTCCCCCTCCAGCGGCGAGCTGCGAGATGATATGTAAGACAGGTATGTTGCTCGTTATAGAGACCACCTGAGAATTCGGCATAGCTTTCTGCTTCCCTTGTTGTTGTATCGTTTGTGCGGCAATTGTACTGCCGGACAGACCTTCCGAAGAATGGATTCCTGAAAGTAAGAGAAAATGAAGAAGTCGGCAGCCCCTAGTGCGGTTTAAGCCGTGTTTCGGGCGTGCCGTGATGGTGCCCCTCCCCCTTTACCCATGGTATTTCCAGAGCGTAGTTATGTACGTGCAACACTTGTTTCGCAAGTTCACGAGGGCTGGGATTGGGGCCGCATTGCTACGCTTGCTCGGAACGTGCCAGGAGGTCTTGTTGTAGGTTACTCCGGGCGCGCTTGACGATGTCCGGACATTTAATGGCCGGACTGGAGAATTGCCTTGAGAGGCTGCTTTGTACTTCCGCTGCGAGAGCTGCCGTATGCTCCTCTGTTCTGAGAGAGCGTTCGGTGTTTCCATTGACCGTAATGACTCCTCGAGGGCCTGGCATCTTGAGCTTGAGGTATGCATAGTGCGGCACTGCATTGAACTTTCCGAATGCGGTTCGCCCGAGCAGCGCATGATAGCCACTGCGGAACCGGACTATGTCGAAGATTAACTCCTCGCTTCGGAAATTATCCGGAGATCCGAAGACCACTTGAAGTGTAACTGAGCCTGTACAGTTGGCCTCTACACCTGGTATGACGCCTTTAAAGGTTGTTTTAGTGGGTTTAATCCTCGAGGGGTCGATGCCCATTTTTCGCACTGTATCCTGGTAAAGCAGGTTTAGGCTGCTGCCGCCGTCCATAAGGACTCTAGTGAGGTGAAATCCGTCAATAATTGGGTCTAGAACCAATTCGGCGAATCCACCATGACGGATGCTAGTGGGGTGCTCCCTTCGATCAAAAGTGATCGGGCAGGAGGACCATGGGTTGAACTTTGGGGCCACTGGTTCCATCGCGTATACGTCCCTTAGTGCACGCTTCCGCTCCCTCTTGGGGATGTGGGTTGCGTATATCATGTTCACCGTCCGCACTTGTGCGGGGAAGCCATTTTGTCCTCTATTGTTCGGCAGCCGGGGCTCTTCCTCGTCGTCGCTATGCAGCCCCTTGTCTCTGCTTTCGGCATTTAAGTTGCCTGCCTGCTTGAACACCCAACAATCCATGTTGGTGTGATTGGCTGGTTTTTCGGGGTTGCCATGTATCTGGCATGAGCGGTCAAGTATTCGGTCCAAACTGGACGGGCCTGAAGTATTTCTTTTGAATGGATTTTTCCGCTGACCGGGTTTAGAGCCTCTGAATCCGGCATTAATTGTCGTATCCTCAGCATTGTCGCCGTTAATGCGGCGCTTTTGCTTGTTGCGACGCGACCTGCCACTTCTGTCCTTGGTATCCGAATTACCAAGGCTCTTGGTCATGTTATCGCTGCGAGCTAGCCAACTGTCTTCTCCCGCGCAAAAGCGGGTCATAAGTGTCGTGAGGGCTGCCATAGATTTCGGCTTTTCCTGTCCTAGGTGCCGTGCAAGCCACTCGTCGCGGATGTTATGCTCGAAGGCTGCTAGGGCCTCTGCGTCCGGACAGTCGACGATTTGATTTTTCTTGGTTAGGAACCGTGTCCAGAATTGTCTGGCCGATTCCTCTGGCTGCTGAATTATGTGGCTTAGGTCATCGGCGTCTGGTGGTCGCACATAAGTGCCCTGGAAATTGTCGAGGAATGCGGCTTCCAGGTCCGACCAACAACCAATTGATTCTGCTGGCAAGCTGTTAAGCCAATGCCGAGCTGGTCCTTTAAGCTTGAGTGGGAGGTATTTGATGGCGTGTGGGTCATCACCACGGGCCATGTGGATATGAAGGAGATAGTCCTCGATCAATACCGCAGGATCTGTTCTGCCATCGTATGATTCGATGTTCACGGGTTTGAAACCCTCGGGGATTTGATGATCCATTACTTCATTTGTGAAGCATAGTGGGTGTGCGGCGCCTCTATATTGGGCTATATCACGACGCAGCTCAAACGAGCTTTGTCTACTGTGTTCGGCCCGGCCGGATTTACTGTATCCATAGTGACGATTACCGTCTCGTGCCGTGGGGCGCCCACACGATCTGTAGATCGATCTTGTTTGCCTTGCCTTGTAATCCAATATATCTCGCAGGTCTGGCGCATTTTCCCATGCCTTGGTATTTTTTGAGCGGCGCCGGGGTGCGGCTTGAGTGGAGGGCCGAGAGGCCTCTCTGTCGCGGCCACGAGGTGGCCGGTCGGCCGCATCATGCACTGGTGATGTAGGTTTAGGTGCTTCCTCCTCTAATCGGGGTAGCAACCTGCGCTTTGGGTAGCTCTTGGAGGGGCCTTCGAGTTCATACTCTTCGTCCGCAAGGACTTCAGTCCATCTGTCGGCTAGCAAATCTTGATCAGCTCTAAGTTGTTGATGTTTTTTCTTGAGGCTGCTCGCCATGGCCATAAGCCTGCGTTTGAAATGCTCTTGTTCGACGGGATCCTCCGGCATGACAAATTCGTCGTCATCGAGGCTTGCCTCCTCTTCGGAGGGAGGCTATAATTATCGACCTCGACCTCTCTGTCTGCCGCTCTCTCATGAGGGCTGGCTTCTCCATCCTCCTGTGCTGAATCTTGCTGGAGGGGGTTTTCTTCGGCACTGTCCGGAGTGTTATTATTTCCCTTGCCGGGATCACTGATTTTGCTTTGGCGGGATTTAAAGCGGCGCCGCTGACGCCGGCGCTTAGGCTGTTTCTTGGAGGGGTCATCCTCCGCTGTGCCATCGCCATCTTTTGGGGTGTCCACCATGTATATGTCATACGACGAGGTGGCTTTAAAGTGCCCTATAGGTGCTAGTTCTTGATCATCTCCTGCATTGGCGTCCATACCGTCGATGTCTACGGAGTCGAAGTCGAGCATGTCGGTTAAATCATCGACAGTGGCTATGAAGTGGGTGGTGGGTGGGCTTTGAATTTCTTCATCATCCGCATCCCAACCTTGCTGACCATGGTCCGGCCAGGGCTCTCCTGATAAAGAGAGAGACTTTAGTGAATTCAGAATATCGCCGAAGGGCGAGTGCTGAAAGATGTCCACGGCGGTGAACTCCATGATCGGCGCCCAATCGGATTTGATCAATAGGGGCACGGAGGGCTCGGAGTCCGGAGTGGAGTCCGGCACCTTGGAGCCACGGGCCTCGCAGAGAATAGGGATGGTGTTCGGCTCGATCGCCGTAGAGATTGCAGCCCCTGAGGCGGTGTCCAACCACCCGTCCTCGATTGGCGCAGTCTGCTCCAAGGGGTCGGGTGCGGCCTCCAAAGCACTGTCCGGCAGCAGAGCTAGATCATGCCCTTCGCAACAGTGCGGCGCCCTCGGCAGTGACTCGAATCCGTCGAAGATCAAGTCTCCGCGGATGTCGATCGTGTAGTTCAAACTTCCAAATCTAACCTGATGGCCAGGGGCGTAGCTTTCGATCTGCTCCAGATGACCAAGCGAATTGGCCCGCAGTGCAAAGCCGCCTAATACGAAGATCTGTCCGGGGAGGAAAGTCTCACCCTGGACTGCATCGTTGTTGATGATCGGAGGATCCATCGGGCCTAAGAGTGACGACACAGAGGAACTCTCAATGAAAGCACCAATGTCGGTGTCAAAACCGGCGGATCTCGGGTAGGGGGTCCCGAACTGTGCGTCTAGGCGGATGGTAACATGAGACAAGGGACACGATGTTTTTACCTACGTTCGAGCCCTCTCGATGGAGGTAAAACCCTACTCCTACTTGATTAATATTGATGATATGGGTAGTACAAGACTAGATCTACCACGAGATCAAGGAGGCTAAACCCTAGAAGCTAGCCTATGGTATGATGGTTGTCGTCCTATGGACTAAAACCCTCATGTTTATATAGACACCGGAGAGGGTTAGGGTTACACAGAGTCGGTTACAATGGAAGGAGATCTACATATCAGTATCGCCAAGCTTGCCTTCCACGCCAAGGAAAGTCCCTTCCGGACACGGGACGAAGTCTTCAATCTTGTATCTTCATAGTCCAGTAGTCCGGCCGAAGGTATAGTCCGGCTATCCGGACACCCCCTAATCCAGGACTCCCTCATCTATCCTCAAATTTAGACAATCGAACACCTTTCTCGAGAATGAAGCACTTACACCCGAACACCCGGAAGTACTTGAGGTTGGGCTTGTTACCGGTGAGAATATCATATGGAGTCTTGTTCAAGCCTTTGTGGAGATAGGGCCGATTGGATGCATGACAAGCGGTGTTGATGGCTTCGGCCCAAAAGTTGTATGGAGACATGAACTCCGCCATCATGGTCCTTGCAGCATCCATCAATGTCCCGTTGTTCCTCTCCGCTACACCATTTTGTTGAGGGGTGTATGGTGCGGAATATTGATGCTAGATCCCCTCATCAGTAGGAAACTCATCCAAGGTGTAGTTATTGAACTTGGTGCTATTGTCACTTCTTATCGTCAAGATCTTTGCATTGTGTTGGCGTTGAGCTTCATTTGCAAAGTCAATGACAGTTTTTTGGGTCTCACTTTTCCTCTTGAAGAAGTATACCCTAGTGTATCTTGAATAATCATCCACAATCACTAATCAATACTTTCTACCCCCAAGACTATCAAAGGATGGAGGCCCAAAGAGATCCAAGTGAAGGAGCTCCAAAGGCCTCTTCGAGTAGATGATAGTCGTGGGAGGGTGAGCCTCCTCATGTAGCTTTCCTTCGATACAAGCACTGCAAGCACGGTCTTTGGCAAAACTAACATTTGTTAGTCCATGGGCATGATCCCCCTTGAGAAGACTTTGCAAAGATCTCATGTTGACATGGGCTAAACGGCGATGCCAAAGCCATCCCACATCAACTTTAGCCATTAGGCATGTCGCAGTCTTAGTGGGTCGCTCTGAAAAGTTAATCACATAGTGACCATTCTCGACATGCCCAACAAAGGCTACTTTAAGAGTCTTGCTCCACAAGAGGGACACGATATCAAATAAAGTAGCAAAGCCCATGAGTGCAAGTTGTTGAAAGGAAAGTAAATTGTATGCAAGGGACTCAACAAGCATGACTTTCTCGATCGTGAGATCCTGAGAAATGACAACCTTGCCAAGACCCAATACCTTAGAAGAAGAGGCATCACCCCACTCGACATTGTTGGGCATAGATGGAATCTTGTGCATGTCCACCACCAAGTCCTTGCTTCCGGTCATATGATTAGTGGCTCCACTATCGAGCAACCATGATCCCCCATCGGAAGCAAACACCTACAAGAGATCAATGCTTGGTTTTAGGTACCCATTTTGTAATGGGTCCTTTGATATTAGTAACAAGGGTCTTAGGAACCCAAATAGACCATTCAATGTACTCATAAGGAGAACCAACAAATTTAGCATAAACATGCCCATCACTAGCAGGGCATAACACATAAGAAGGGTTAAAGTCGCCGGCTTTGTTGGAAGGATTGACGTTGCCCTTCTTGATACCACCACCCTTCACATTGATCTTCTTCTCCTTATATGCATCCTTTCCCTCCTTCACAAAGGTTTCCTTGAGAGGAGGAGGTCATTTGGCCTTGTCATTCTTCTTCTTAAGGCTAGCATGAGTACCCTTCAAGGCCTTGTGAGCCTTGTCAAGTATATCAAACTCCTCCTTGAGTTTAGCAAGATCAACCCCAAGTTTGGCCTTTTCGGAATTGAGCACACGAGATACAACAAGAGCATGATAAAGATCTTTCTTTAATTTAGCATGATCATCGTTGTATGACTCCTCAAGAGCGAAATGATGACCACGCTCTTCCTCAAGTGCGTTAGAGAGATCCGTTATCTCATCGGCATAGTCACGACTATGCCCCTCCATCTTATAGATCGTTTGTTCGTGAGCCTCGATCATGTCATTGGCTTCACCAAGTTGTTCCAAGAGAGCAACAAAGTGCTTCTTGGACTTACCCTTGAGCTTACTCATAAAGTACTCAAATTCATTTTCTTCCTCATTAGACCCCTCACTTTCATCAATGCAATCCGTCAAGGAAGGATTAGTAATGATGGTAGTTTTGATGTTGGGGGTTACCTTGTTGGTGGCTTTAGCCATGAGGCACTTGGCGGTGATGTTCTCATTGGGAGAGTCGAAGAGGGACACCCGCGGAGTAGTCGCAATGGCAACTGACTCAGCATCTTCTTCATCATCATCATCCTCATTGTATTCTTCTTGTGCCACCAACCCCTTGGGAGGAGTCTTCTTGGTGAAGTTGCTCTTGTTGGGGAAGGACTTGGCCTTGTCTTTTCGGATGAGCTTGCCACCATTGTCTTCCCTCCTCTCATATGGGCACTCCGCAACAAAGTGGCTCACATTGCCACAATTATAGCAAGTCCTCACAAGTTGCTTGCCCTTCACGCTACTTGAGTTGTTCTTGTTGAAGTTGGGCCTTGTGTTCTTCTTGCTCCAAAATTGCCTTGAAGCGAGAGCCATATGCTCATGATAAG
Organism: Aegilops umbellulata; assembly: GCA_032464435.1. Classification (NCBI taxonomy): domain Eukaryota; kingdom Viridiplantae; phylum Streptophyta; class Magnoliopsida; order Poales; family Poaceae; genus Aegilops; species Aegilops umbellulata. Next base: position 638,933,501 of record CP136060.1, on the reverse strand, counting down.
CATAGTTTGTATCTTCAGGGTTGCTCTCCTCTTCTTCCTCTTCATCCTCTTCTTCCACACTAACCTTGGCCTTCAAGGCAAGGTTGGGCTTCTTTGCTCTTTGAGAACGCAACACCGTATTGTCGGCGGTCTTGTCCAAGATCCTCATTGGCACAAACTAATACAACACTTCACTTGAGGACAAGCTGTGGAAGTCCGGCCTTTGACGGATGACGGAGGACATGGTCTTCTGGTAAGGCATCATGGCCTTGAGGAACTTGCGCTTAATCCAATTGTCATCCGTATCCTTGCCCCCATGATCTCGGAGTGAGACCGCGAGAGTGGTTAATCTCCGGTAAAGATCACAAGGTTCTTCATCTTCATTCATTGCGAACTCATCGGCTTCATCTTGCACCACTTCATAGTTGGAGCATTGAATACCTGTGCTTACCTTGTAAATGGAGACAACATGGTTCCATGCTTCTTTTGCCACGGCGAACGGTCAGAGATGCGCAATATCTTCGGATGGAATAACATCTTGGATGATGAAGAGATCATTCTCATTGAATTGATGATCCACGGCTTATCTAGGGGTGAAGTTGCTTGGGTCATGCGGATAGAAAACTTGCTCAATGATTCTCCAAAGATTAGTATTAACATGATATAAATTGCGTTTAAAGCGATAAACCCAAGAGTCAAAATCCTCATATTTCACAATCTTAGGAGGAGGACCAACATGATTCAAATGAGTGGAGGAAACCGGTCCTCCATAAGTAAGTGGAGGTTAAATATGGGCAAAGATGCCACTACCATTTTTATCACAAGATAAAGGAACCTTTTCACTAGTAGCTTCCCCCTTGTCAGAGTTAGCATCCGTCACCTTGTTAGCGGGATCACCCACTTTCATTGGTGCGGTGGATAATTTAAGGCCTTCTAAGAACTTGTTAAACATGCTTTCGACCTCAGTCGTCATGGAGGTTTTCAATGTGTCCAAAGCCACACTGAACTCCTCACGAGAGACCGCAGTTCCCCCATCGGCCGTAGACAAGAACGGATTCACACCGGAGTGCTCCTACCCACCGTCTGTGGTGTCAACCATACTCTTCAAACGTCAAAGTCCTTAATAAAGAGATGAGGCTCTGATACCAATTGAAAGGATCAATATAGTTGACTAGAGGGGGGTGAATAGGCAATTACCAATTTTTAGCTTTTCTTTACCAAATTAAAGTTTGGATCAAAGTACGTTGTCTAGATATGCAACTAGGTGAGCAACCTATATGATGCAACAACAACAAGCACACAAGCAAGCAAGCAAGCAAGAGATACAACACAATAAGCTTGCACAAGTAAAGGGAGGTGATAACCAAGAGTGGAGCCGGTGGAGACGAGGATGTGTTACCGAAGTTCCTTCCCTTTGAGAGGAGCGGTGTGGAGGCACAATGCTCCCCAAGAAGCCACTAGGGTCACTGTATTCTCCACACGCCCTCACACTGTGCTAGTTGCCGTGATTCCACTATTGGTGCCCTTGGAGGCGGCGACCGAACCTTTACAAACAAGGTTGGGGCAATCTCCACAACTTAATTGGAGGCTCCCAACGACACCATGAAGCTTCACCACAATGGACTATGGCTCCGCGGTGACCTCAACCGTCGAGGGTGCTCAAACACCCAAGAGTAACAAGATCCACAAGGGATTAGTGGGGGAAATCAAATTTCTCTTGGTGGAAGTGTAGATAGGGGCCTTCTCAACCAATCCGTAGAAAATCAATAAGTTTGATTGGCTAGGGAGAGAGATCGGGGGAAAATGGAGCTTAGAGCATCAATGGAGCTTAGGGATGGAAGAGGTAGTCAACTCGGAGAAGAAGACTCCCCTTATATAGTGATGGGACAAATCCAGCCGTTATCCACTTACCCAGCCCGCGACATGTGATACTACTGCACCAGACATGCGGTACTACCGCAAGAGTATGCGGTACTACCCACTAGTAGAAAAACGACTTTTAGTACCGGTTCGTAAGGACCTTTAGTACCGGTTCTTGAACCGACACTAAAGAGTGGGGACAAAAGGTCCCCCCCTATAGTATCGGTTCAACACGAACCGGGACAAAAGGCGCACCACGTGGCACGAGGCGTGCCGTGGTCTGGGGGACCTTTAGTCCCGGTTGGTAAGGATTTTTTTTTGAAATAAAGCAAAAACAGCCCGCCTACTGGGCCGTCACGGCTTGCATACGACTAGAAACCCAATCTCTAGTTGGGCCAGGATGCAGGCCCGTACGGCCCAGTAGGCCCCACAGGGTAGAAGACTTGCAATAGGCCCACAAAGGCCTTCTTAGAGAGGAGCTCGACACGGTAGCCACGGCGGGGCTTATAAACCGGTGCGAGCTCCTCTCAACTAGCGAGGTGGGACTAAACATTGTACACTGCGGGTGGCAGCTCCTTTAGTACCGGTTGGTGGCTCCAACTAGTACTAAAGGGGGGGTCTTTAGTACCGGTTGGAGCCACCAACCCTTACTAAAGGCCACCACCTTTAGTACCGGGTGGTGGCTCCAACCGGTACTAAAGACCCCCCCCCCCTTTAGAACCGGTTGGAGCCACCAACCCGTACTAAAGGCCACCACCTCTTTAGTACCGGTTCGTGGCATGAACCGGTACTAAAGGTTCGCCACGAACCGGTGCTAATGAGCGCCGCCTGCCTGGCCGTTGGAACCGGCACTAATGGTCACATTAGTGCCGGATCAATTACAAACCGGGACTAATGAGTTTCACATTAGACCCTTTTTCTACTAGTGACTCCGGGCACTGCGGTAGCAGCAGGAGCTAGACCAGCCCTATTGCGTTTAAGTAGAGAGCGGTAGAACCGCCGGAGCGGTACTACCGCTCGCCCTTGCGGTACTACTGCAAAGCAGGGTTTGTCTAGGCTGGGAAGGCATGAACGGATAAAAATACATCCGTGGCTACTTCCGCTGAGTTACGATCTATGCAAAAATCTGACACGGTACTACCGCAACTAGGGGGCGGTACTACCGCGAGGGCGCGGATGTAAAAAGTTACATCCGCTCCTACTTCCGCTCGTGCTGTTGTGCCCGGCCTGAGGCCCTGGTACTACCGCGCTCGGGGAGTGGTACTACCGCAAGGGCCTGCGGTACTACCACGTCCTGGCCGGTACTATCGTGGGCCTCTGCGGTACTACTACTCCCATGAGCAGTACTACCGCATGCCACAGCACAACAGCCACTAGGAGTCCTTCATTTTGCAGAGACACGGATAAATGGTGGTGGCTCCAAAGAGGCAAAGGAAAGTTGGTGCAAAAGGAACAGACGTGTACGTGATGATTCTGACCAAACCTTTCCAAAGCGGACCCCCTCTTAATAGTACGGCTTTCCTACGACTCAAGTCCACCGAAAAGAAACGTAGAGAAACGTCGTGTTCGATAAGTTCCGAGGGGCACCGAATCATCTTGTGCCTAGACATGATATATCTGAAATGCTCACTGCACACGATTAGTTCGCAAAAGCATTGTCATCAATCATCAAAACTACATAGGGAGAAATATGCCCTTACACCTTTATTCTCCATCCAGGCCTGGTAGAATCTTCTGCTCTACCTCCTCCTCTAATCTGATATGGCGAAATGATTGTTCAGCCACACACAATGTGCTTAATCAACAAGAAACCAAAGGGAGGGTACATTCTTGGTAGAAAAGTGGAAGCCAGAATTGGATTGGAGACAAATTGCAGGGTGCCACCAAGCATGGGCATGGATGAGCACCGAAAAGTTAGTTAGATCTCATTCCGTGGAGGTGATTGTCCACCGAAAGTCCTAATTATTGTAGAATGATGCCACCCGTTATGTAGTATCAAGTGGTTAATTTCTCGTTTGCGCTCGACCAAGTTCTTGATCGGTAATCCTATGTAAATAAGAGCATCTGTTGTGGAGATCGTACCATTGCATTTTCCATGATGGAGATTTCTTTTGCATATTCCATGCAACACAAATTGGATCGAATTTTGGGTAGGGATCGCCTGTGCCAAACAAGAAAAGGCTGGAGTAATATTCTGCAAAAGAGAAGTTGTCCCTTATTATAAATATTGTAGTGCTTTCCGAGCTCTTCTTAAGTTAATATATTACGTAAACTTTTGCAGTTATTCTCAAAAAGTATTTTAAGCCCCAGCATAAAGCACACTTTGTTGATATGTACTATCAAAGCTTGTGACCACTAATAAAATTATGGAACCACTCGTAGGATACGGATGATCCCTGTTCTTATAGAGGATCTACTATAACTATGATAGTTTGTAAGCAAAGTTATGTCATAGACCCGTACATCTCCAAGCTCACATGCCAAAGCAAAATAACTTCTTTACAAAAAGCACCCATCAAATTAAGCACTTGTGTACATGCTCTAAGAACGATTGTTATCGGCACAAGTGTTCACAGGATATATGTTGTTCGGTTGCTGAATAAAGCTTGCTCATCAGTCTTAACAATCTCCAAGTTCCTTTTTGTTTTTTGCGGGCAAGATCTCGATCATATATACTGTGAAAATAGGATCATTTCCATGAAGGTCTAGCAATTGAATTTCTTATGATGGATATTTCTAAACAGGAGAATATGGATCAGACTCTAGCTAGTGATTGCCCGGGTGGCTGGGCCGAACTAGGGAAAGTTGTAAAATCCTCAAAAAGAGAAGTTGTTTCTTCAACATAGCTAGTGCTTTCTTAGCCGTTTCCCAGTTAATTATATGAGGAGTGAATGTATAATGCTTTACACCATCAGGGAAACTGCGGCCTGCTGTCAAGCTGAGAAGAAGAGATTGACACGGATCAAAAATCTTAGTTGTTGAGCTAGAGGTAAAGGCACCAGAGCACTGAAATCTCTGCTTTACACCATGAGGGCTACTGCAAACTGCTCTGTGATTCTCTGCTATGCTAATCTTGCTGAAAAGCATTCCTTGGTGTTGTTAAATACGCTTCTGTCGCGCGCACCCAAAAAAGTTACACACTTCTGTGTGTATTTTAGTTTCAGCAAAGCGGTCTTCGCTTCTTAGGCAGAACTGCATCGAGCAGCCCAATGTGTGTGTTTAGCCAGAAGCCACATAATGGCATTTCAGGAAGCATGATTGACACTCTTTTACGGCAGTAAAAAGAACTAAACCGTGGGCGATTATTCACCTTTCACTTTTTTCACAAATCAGTAAGGTAAGTTTTTACCTTCTGCGTAACTTTCTATATGCTCTGGTTCCTCTTCAATAGTGGCTAAACACGGTACAAGTAACTAAAGAAATAAGTTGTAAGAAAGGCGAGTAGCTTTCTGGGTGTGCTACTGCACCATCACAGGTATATGCATTCAAAAATGAAAATGCTGTCGAAAATGTGATTCATGGGCAGATCTGCACTTTCCTTTTTTTGAGAACTATAAAATTGCAGCTGTAAACATGATAGAGTTGCGTAAATAGAACTGAAAAAGAAAGAGAGGTAGTATCCTTTTTATTTGAGATCTTTTTGTTTCAAGAACATCCTTTAAAAAAACTACCAACAACATGATAGGAGTGAATTATTCATTATCTATAGTAGAGTGAGTTGTGTTACCTACATCTGTCACTTTATTCTCTAATTTGCCGGAAGAAAATTTGTCTATCTAGGGTATCTTGCTGCTTTTAACCGCAACTTGTTGTCCAAATTCCAATGCATGGTTGCATAGACGTATGGGCGGATTTCTCGTGCATCCCCATGACATAAGATGTTTGTTACTGGTTATGTCACACCAGTGACGAAATGTAATGGGTGAACAGTCATTATCTTTGGTAAACAGTCAGTTAAATAGTAACTACATGTAGAAAAAAAGAACTAAAGAAGTCAGAGAAGCCACATGCAAATAGCAAGAGGAGAAATGAACATTCATCTGATATTTGACAGTGCTTTCTTTGACTTGATTATATACGATACAAGGCGAAAGCAGCTACAACTATATCACAAGCAACTACACAAACAGACTGGTAACAAAAATGACAGCGAAGCAAGAAGAAAGCAGAAATAGGGACTCATTTGAGATCTCACAATGCTTCCTTTCACTTGATTGTATGATACAAAAAGAAAGCGGCCACAGCTATCGTAGTACTGTAGAAGCAACTACAGAAACAGAGTGGTAAAAGCATCCTGGAGCTGTAACTTGTGAAGCTCATCCATCGACAAATACGTGGAGGCTCTTATCAAAAGCAGATGAGAAAACAGAGGAAAAGCAGAGCTACGGGAGAGAAGCAGAGTAAGTGTTTAGGGACAGGGAGGGATTGATGAACTGCCATGCTAGCTAACCTTGACTAGCTCTAGGCTCTAGCTAGTACCTTCCGAGAGTACTAGTAGTAAAGGCGGTGCTGGTTGGATAGTAGTGGTAATCCATGGCGGCGTTGTTCCTATGATCAGTATCAGCAGCTTCTCGGAGGCACGTTGTGTAGGCGTCGTCGCCGACCTTGTTGTGCCACGCGGGAAGCTTTGGCATCTCGGCCTTGTGTTGCGCATAGGCCGCATAACCGCCGCGGGCACCAGCGCCAGCGTGGTCGGCTTTCCGCGCGCCGTCGTGGTAGGCCTCGTCCACTGCGGCGGGCGGCTGGTGGTGGTACGCCGGTTTGTGGTCATCCGCGCCGGTCCCGTGGTTCCCTCTGCGGTCGCGGCCACGAGCCCGACGGCCGCCGCCGTGCTCCTCCCTGCGGTTGGGCCGCTCGCCGCCGTAGTCGTCCGTCCTGCCGCCGAAACACGAGCCGAACTCCAAGCACATTCTTTGGTGACAGCTGGATTTACTGGCCTAGTGTTGTTGTTGGTGCTCCGAAATGACAGTACGTGTGGTGGTGGTGGTCACAGACGAGCTCGTTCGTCCTCGTCTACACTACACCAAGCGCGTGAGTTTGAGCTTGGGCCCTGTGGTGGTGGTGTTGATGTGTCGGGGTCGTGCTCCCCCAAACCGTGCTTGAGAGAGCTGAGGGGGATAGGGTGGTGGTATGCAAGAGCGACGACTCGTATCGTGGCAGGTCGTGCCGCGCCACGGCAGCATCGACGATCGATTCCGGAGGCATGCAAAGATGCCGCGGGCGGTACTGTTTGGGCTTGGAAATGCGTGGCTGCAGTGCAGGGTGGTTGGACTTGTTGGGGTTCTGCTACCTTGCAGACGGCAAGACTGTCTGTTTGCCATGCTTGCTCCATGTTATGGATCCTCACGGACTCCTGGAACAGGATTTCTTCTAGACAGGTAGAACTTGATTCTACAATTGGTCGTTTGTTAAGTCTTGTCATGCCAAACATCGGAATTGGAGGATCGTTTTTGAAGTGGGGCATCGGCAAGATAGACTTATGGAAGAAGGCAACTATGGTGTCGGGGCTTCTGTGGCAACAATGGCCGGGTCAGCGAGAGCGATGTCAGGGCCATGGCAATGGTTGCGTTAGTCGGCTCTTTGGCGTGTTCACGGGATTGTTTCGAGCTGTTTGTTATGGAGAAGTCGGACCTGAGATGGAGGCCCAGATGCCGCAACGAGTTTTCTTACGTGACCTGCTGCCGGTGGATACACGAGGAAGAAGACATGAACACCTAAAAAACATTGAATGTATTTTTAAAATTTCTGTAAGGATGATTTTGTAAAGGGATATGCATGTTTACTTAAAATATGGCCTTTGGCCTGTCCGCAGAATGGTTATTCCCTCAACTTGTTGGAACACAAGTTTTCAAGGTAAGGAGAATTTAGTCATGGCATTCTTCGTTCACTGTGATAATTGATTATTTTTGACGGAATTTTTCATGGCAAGCCAAGTACATTTTAGATACCCCCCCCCCCCCCCCAAAAAAAGGTCCAGATACAAAAGATGCTACAGATTTCAAACGTAATGATTTACTGCTTGGCCTGTCGATCTACTGGCTGTTTATGGCTCTAGGAAATATTTTGGTTATCGGAATAATCAATCGGTTCGGTGGACTGGGTCATAGTCTTGAGATCTGTGTCTACACTTTCTTCATTAGTTTGAAAATGCTGACCATTGACCTGGACTGGCAGTAGAGTGTTAGTTAGACATGCTCAATGTTACTAAACTAACACTCTAGTGCCCCCAAGGATGAGCATGGATGAGAACCGAGAAGTTAATTAGACCCGGTCTGTGGAGGTGATGGTCCACCGAAAGTCCTAGCTATTGGAGATTGATGCCAGTCGTTATGTAGTAACAAGTGGTTAATTTCTAGTTTGCACCCGGCCAAGATCTTGTGAGTAATCCTATGTAAATAAGATCATCTGCTATGGAGACCGAACAATTGGATTTTCCATTATGGCGATTTGCTATTCCATGTAGCACGAATTGGATCGAATCTTGGGTAGTGATTGCCTGTGCTAAACTAGAAAAGGCTGGAGTAATATTCTGCAAAATTGAAGCCGTCCCTACAAGATCTTAACAACCGCCAAGTTCCTTTTTTATTTTTCTCCTACAAGATCTCGATCATAAATCCTGTGAGAATAGGATTATTTCCCTGGGAGGTCTAGCAATTGGATTTCTCATGATGGTGTCCGAGCTAGGGAAAGTTGTAAAATCCTGAAAAAGAGAAGTTATTTCCTCAAAATAGCTAGTGCTTTTTGTAGCCATTTCCAAGTTTTTTTTTTGCAGGGTAAATGTTTCCAGGTTAATTATACTTGAGGAGAATGTTTAATGCTTTACACCATGAGGATAACCGCGGCCTTCTATTCCAAGCTGGGAAGAAGAGATCGACACGAATCAGAGATATGAGTTGTCGTGCTAGAGGTAAAAGCACTGGAGCACTGAAATGTTCACTTTATAACATGAGGGCTACTGAAATATCCACTTGATCTTAGTTGATTCTGTGTTATGTTTTTTTTTTCATGAAAACATACGATCTATTCATTTTCAATTGTGGAACTACAACGAACACCAGAAATAATAAAAATTACATCCAGAACGTAGAACACCTAGCGACGACTACAAGCCCTGAAGCGAGCCGAAGGCGCGCTGCCGTCATCGCCCTCCCTCGCTAGAGCCGGGCAAAACCTGCTGTAGTAGATAGTTAGGAAGTCGTCGTGCTAAGGCCCCATAGGACCAGCACACCAGAAAACCAACCGCTGCCGATGAAGAGTAGCGTAGATCAGAGAGATAAAACCTGAGAATCCGACCAAACCCACAAAAGATAGATCCGTTGAAGACACACCACCACACGCCTACGATGCTAGATGCACCACCAGAACGGAGGTTAGATGGGGAGAACCTATTCTTGTTGGGAAATGCAGTAATTTCAAAAAGATCCTACGGTCACGCAAGATCTATCTAGGTGATGCATAGCAACGAGAGGGGAGAGTGTTGTCCACGTACCCTCGTAGGCCTAAAGCGGAAGCGTTTAGTAACGCGGTTGATGTAGTCGAACGTCTTCGCGATCCAACCGATCCAAGTACCGAACGCACGGCACCTCCGCGATCAGCACACGTTCAGCTCGGTGAAGTCTCTCGAACTCTTGATCCAGTTGAGGTCGAGGGAGAGTTCCGTCAGCACGATGGCGTGGTGACGGTGATGATGAAGTTACTGGCGCAGGGCTTCAACTAAGCACTATGACGATATGACCGAGGTGTGTAACTGTGGAGGGGGGCACCGCACACGGCTAAAAGATCAACTTGTATGTCTTTGGGGTGCCCCTGGCCACGTATATAAAGGACGGGAGGGAAGAGGTTGCCGGCCCAAGGGGGGCGCGCCAGGTGTGGGGAATCCTACTAGGACTGCCCAGTCCAAGTAGGATTCCCCTACTCTTTACTATTCCTAGTAGGAGGAGGGAAGGAGGAAGAGGGGAGAAGGAAAGAGGGGGGCGCCGCCCCCTCCTAGTCCAATTCGGACCAGCCCATTGGGGGGCGCGCTGCCTCCCCTTGTGGCCCTTCTCTCCTTTCCACTAAAGCCCATTAAGGCCCAATACTTCCCCCGGCGAATTCCCGTAACTCTCCGGTACTCCGAAAAATACCAAAATCACTCGGAACTGTTTCGATGTCCGAATATAGCCTTCCAATATATAGATCTTTATGTCTCGACCATTTCGAGACTCCTCGTCATGTCCGTGATCTCATCCAGGACTCCGAACAACCTTCCGTATATCAAGTCACATAACTCGTAATACAAATCGTCATCGGACGTTAAGCGTGCGGACCATATGGGTTCAAGAACTATGTAGACATCACCGAGACACATCTCCGGTCAATAACCAATAGCGGAACCTGGATGCTCATTTTGGCTCCTACATATTCTACGAAGATCTTTATCGGTCAAACCACATAACAACATACATTGTTCCCTTCGTTATCGGTATGTTACTTGCCCAAGATTCGATCGTTGGTATCATACCTAGTTCAATCTCCTTACCGGCAAGTCTCTTTACTCGTTCCGTAATGCATCATCCCGCAACTAACTCATTAGTCATATTGCTTGCAAGGCTTATAGTGATGAGCATTACCGAGAGGGCCCAGAGATACCTCTACGATACACGAAGTGACAAATCCTAATCTCGATCTATGCCAACCCAACAAACACCATCGGAGACACCTGTAGAGCATCTTTATAATCATCCAGTTACGTTGTGACGTTTGATAGCACACAAGGTGTTCCTCCGGTATTCAGGAGTTGCATAATCTCATAGTCAGAGGAACATGTATAATTCATGATGAAAGCAATAACAATAAAACTAAATAATCATTATGCTAAGCTAACGGATGGGTCTGTCCATCACATTATTCTATAATGATGTGATCCCGTTCATCAAATGACAACACGTGTCTATCGTTAGGAAACATAACCATCTTTGATTAACGAGCTAGTCAAGTAGAGGCATACTAGGGACACTTATGTTTTGTCTATGTATTCACACATGTACTAAGTTTCCGGTTAATACAATTCTAGCATGAATAATAAACATTTATCATGAAATAAGGAAATAAATAACAACTTTACTATTGCCTATAGGGCATATTTCCTTCAATTCCACATTCAGAAAGTCGCCGCCGTCTCGTCTTCCCAAGTAGGACACAAACCCTAACGAATCTCGAAGACACATCTAAAAACGGAGCCCTCCCACCAGCAAGGGACAAGATCCACCACGCCCGCATGACCCTAAGGCCACAGGAGACGAGGCAGACCTGCGGCGGAGCTGGCGGGAGCCAGAGATCCCTAATTCTTTGGGGAGGGGGTGGCCAAATCTTTGTTATTTTCATGCCAGATAACATAATCTGTCGTATTTCTATTGGGGAAAACTATAAACTATAATTTTTATTATTTTTATTTTTATGATTCTGTGTAATGTTATCATGCTGAAAAGCATTCCTTGGAGTTGTTAAATACGCTTCTGCCACACAAACACACCAAAAAAATCTACACGCTTCGGTGTGTGTATTTTACATTTCAACAAAGTGGTCTTCGTTTCTTAGGCAGAATTGCACTGAGCATCCCAGTGTGTGTGTTTAGCCGGAAGCCACACAATGCCATTTTAGGAAGCATGATTGACACTCTTTAACAGCAGTAAAAACAACTAGACTGTGGGCGATTATTTTCCTTTAGCTTTTGTCAAATCAGTAAGGATAGTTTTTACTGTTGTATAGCTGTCAATATGCTTTAGTTCATCTTCAGTAGTGGCTAACCACGGGGCAAGAGGCTGAAGGAATATGTTGGAAGAAAGGCCGGTAAGTTTCTGAGTGTGGTACTGAACCAACACTGGTATATTATGAATACAGAAAAAAAGATATGCCATCAATCTTCAACAAAAAATGCTAACCGGAAAGTAAACTGAAAAATAAAGTGAACTGCAAGAAGGTAGGGTACTTTTTGTTTGAAAGCTTCCAAGAATCTAATAGAGTGAGTTGTTCATTGTATAGAAAAACAGAGTGAGTTGCAACCTACATCTGTCACTTTGTTCACTAATTTGCCAGCAGAAACTTTGTCTATCTGGGGTATCTGGCTTGCTTTAACCTGGCCTTGTTGTCCAACTTCCAGTACATCAATATGGGCGGCTTTCTCGGTGATCCCCTTGACATAAGATGTTTGTTAGTTGTTACTGATCGTGTCACACCAGTGACGAAATATAATCGGTGAACAGTTCTTCTCTTTGCACAAGTGTCAGTTAAATAGTAACTACTCTCTCCTAAAAAAGAGTAAACTACTCCATATACGGTTTTAGCAGCTGGTATGTTTGGCAAGTATGCTGGTGTAGTGCAAGATCGTGTTGAGGTCTGTTCCAAGCAGTAGATGATCTGCTAACCTGCAAGAAGCATTTAGTGAGAAGTGTCTGAATTAAAGAAGTCAGAGAAGCCACCTGCACATCGAAAAGGTGTGGTAGCACCCGGGAGTCCCGACCCTCGGTTATCCTGTGCGTCGAGCATCGTCAAGATTCGTGCTCTGTTCTGACAAACCACAGAGCATTTGCAGTGGAAGCATGCGTGTCCAGGCCATTTCACGATTTTAATAGAGGTACTCAGCTCCGACAGCGGTGCAGGCTCGTGTCTGTTGACAAGACAAGTCACATCTCTTTTCATCCCTCTCCCCCAAGCCATGTCTCACATGCAGATTCTGCATGCACCTCTGCGCATGCACCAGCGAAACTCTCTCACAGTGGAACAAAGTATCTCCCACTTGCAGACAAAAGTATATTTTACCAAGAAATAACCTCTCTCTCACACACAGGTTCTCTTTCCCACCTGAGTAAAAACATCCTTTCTCTCACTTCTCTCAAAAAGATGAGTTCTCTCTCACAGTCACATCCTATCTCTCTCTTTAGATTTTCAAAGAAACATTTTTCTTTCTCTAAATATCACATGCAGCTTCTCTCTTGGATTTCGATCTTTGTCTTTCTCTCGTGTCAGCAGCTGCAGTGGCCGGGCAAGGCTCGTTGTACGAGAAATTTCTGCTTGCAAAATTACTGCTCACACAGGCCTGCTAATGCAACTGGCGGCCAAGACAGGGCACAAATCTCAAAATTTAGTTTCTTGGTGGACGCTCAGATAAGCGGGAGTCTAGGCCCCCGGGTCCTGAAAATTCATTCTCACCTGCACATAGGGAAAACAGATATGGAGAGTCATATGCGATTTGGCAAAGATATATTTCACTTGATTATCATGTATGGTAAAGGCAAAAGGATTCCTGGAGCTGCTGGACCTTCTGTCCGCCGCACATCCATCGACAAAAACGTGCAGGCTCTCTGTCAAAATCCACAGCCTCCTGGAACATTTTTATTATAGCAGTATAAAAATTCATGAGGAAACAATAGACGAACATTATTACTAAGGGAGGAGTTAAGTAATTAGTGCCTGAAATTTTTAGCGGTAGACTAGAGTACAATAATTCCCCAAAGTCCGCCTACCAACTGTGGCCAGGCGATATACTAATTTGTTTTAATAGTTCATAAATGACGAGTTCACCCTAAAAAAGATGAGTTGTACTAATTTTTTCACTTGCTTATTTTTTAAAAGAATAACCGGTAGCCAAAAAAGAAGACATGTGTGGTGTCAACCGCAGAAAAGCTGACAGTAACAAAGTTTGGTGGCCTTGCCAGACGATATTTATTTTTCGCACGAGGACATATTGATGTTGCTGATGATTTGTGTGTTCTTGATCTGCTGACTTCCCCGTGCTTCCTAGTCCTATTAAAAAAATCTATTTGGCATTTCATTGAGCTTTACAAAAATACTATGTTTTGATTGATCCGCCAAGCAAGATCAGCTAGAACTGATCTTCATTTCCACCTCCAAGTACCATAGGACAACTCTGATCGAGATGTTGGGTGTTGGTGTGTGTGGCCATAGCGGGTGGAATGTTTAGGTTGAGGTGTGTGCCGGGTGGGGGATGGGAGATGGGTCATGGGCGTGGATGTGGATTATAGGATTGGGACGGACTGGTGGGTTATATAGGGTGCAGTGTTGGGTATAGTACATGACCTTTGCCTTAAGAGAAGTTCCATGTAAATAAGATACCTGTTTGAAACCACCGCTTATGGCGAGTCCTATCACTAACAATTTTGAGCATCCGATCGGTAATGAACCAACAATTACAAACTGTTCTATGGTAGTGCACCTCCACGGAACAACTGAACTTAGACATCATATGGATGACCACCTAAACATGATCCGATCGCATGAATGGAATCAGAACATCAAGGTGCATCTTTTTCGTGTACAACTTATTCTGATCAAAGCACAGTTGTGTAGAAGGGACGAGGGATATTAAGAAGGTGATTAGAGGAAAAATACGTGCATACCACCTAGAGCCACCACCTACCGCCAGAGCGACCAATGGAGAGTATCGCTCGGGCCTAGCTCGCTGGAAATGGTCGATTCGGCCGTTCCGGCCTATAGGTACTTTAAGAACCATGTCGTGTAGACGCTATAGTGTTTGTACACAACCAAATAGCCTAACACCGAAAAAAGCTGCATCCAACGGGCCTGATTGAGGTATATGAAGGTAACCAAACATATCCTGAAAGTGCAACCGCATACGATGCCACACCATGTCGTGACTTACACCATCTCATATGACTTCACTTTGAGCGCCATCATGGGCAGTATGTCGGAACCAAATCCTCTAGGCAACACATGATAACGTGTCCTAACCGAATTTATAACTTTTCAAGTAATCTTCATCATGCTATTTCTTATCGCTTTTATTCGTCATTTTATATTTTATTGGACTAACATATTGTTAAAGCGTTAGAAATTCCAGCTACATGTCTTGTGTTTATGCTGATAACACGTCAATTTTTTCGTATAGCTTATCTCTATATAATTCAAAATTTTGCCAAAGATTGCCTTTATCGCTTTGAATACCTACGCTTTTCGTAACCAAGGTGTAAGAAGTATGGTTGATAATACTATTTTTCTTACTTTTCAACCAGAAAAGCAATGTTACAAAATTCATGAGGAAGCAACATATTGACAATTTTACTAAGGGTGGTTAAGTAAAAAATATTGCTTGAAATTTTAGTGGCAGAATATAGTACAATAAATGAACTGGCACCCCTAGAAGGGTGACCTACCAACTGGGTCCAGATGATATACTAGCTTCTTATAATAGTCTACAAAAGACGAGCTATACTATTTTTTTTCACTTGCTTAATTTCCTTTACAGAATATTCATTTGCTAAAAAAAGACATGTGGGGTGTCACCCGCAGCAAGTCTAGAAGTAACCAAGTTTCATGGCCCTGCCACATGATATTTATTTTTTGCATGAGGACATGTCTATGTTCCACACGCTTTGTACGTCCTTGATGATACAGACTTCCCCATGCTTCCTAGTCCTATGAAAATGAATCATTTGGCATTTCGTTGAGCTATTCGAAATACTATGTTTCCATTGATCCAACATGAAATCAGGGAGAGCAGATCTAGATTTCTACCGCGAAGTACCATACGATAACTTTGGGCGAGATGTTTGGGTGGTGTTGTGTGGAACCGTTACCGCCGTGGGATTTAGTTGTAGGTGTGTTTTGGTGTGTGTGTGTGTGGGGTGTGTGTGTGTGTGTGTGTGTGTGTGTGTGTGTGTGTGTGTGTGTGTGTGTGTGAGAGAGAGAGAGAGAGAGAGAGAGAGAGAGAGAGAGAGAGTGGTGATGGGGCATGGAGGGATGGATGAGATCTAGTGGTAGGACATTGTTTCATATATGATGGGAGCAATGTGGTGGGTTATATAGAGGGTGGTGTTGGATACAGTGCATGACCTTTGCTGCAAGAGAAATTCCATGTAAATAAGATACTTGTTTGAAACCTCCGTTTGTGGTGAGCCCAGTCACAACTATTTTGACCATCCGTAGATAATGAACCATCTATGACAAACTATTCTGCGGAAGAGGACTTCCATGGAACTAGTGAGCTTAGACATCCCTTACAAGTTCCAACTAACAACAATCCGTTTTTTCTTCTAGAATACGCAAAAACATGCATATCATACGTTCATAGAAGAGGGGGTGGGTAGAAGCATCTAGAAAATCTGATTTTTGACATGGGGCAATGATGCATTGATGCATAGGAGACAATCACTCACCAAGTTGTCATGTCGCAGCATCTTGGTTGCTTCGAGCTCACCTGGGACAGTTTTGGCTCACTTTGGATGGTTGTGTAATTGAGTAAACTCAGCTAATCATAGCTTTGTTTTCCAATGCTCTATGGTCTTTTTAGGAGAAAGGCAAGAGCTTTGCCGAATTCATTAAGAGAGGAAACCAGAATACATAATGGCTCGATTTATGAGGAAAGCTATGCTGAAAACCATATGATTGATAAGGGACAATTATGCAAAAACTTGAATAATAAATAACAATAAAAATGCCGACATCGGCCAACTCCAAGATCCACCACCATCATTCTCACAACCCAAAGATGAGTGGGCTAACTCCTTGGAAATGCCTTCAAGAAGGATTATGACGCCCATGGGCACCGTCGCCGCCGGCGTCGACCCTCAAAGATTTAAGATTTAAGCTTTCACCAACAACTCCAGCAAACCTCGGGAGAAAGCCGGCCATACTAACAACTCCCACAGCAACCCACAGACGTACAGACCGCGGTCTAGTCAAGAGGAGGAAGGCGTTGGTGACATCTCCAAAAAGGGCACCACGATGCCATCATCGCTGGTATCCATCGACCCCAACGAACCAAGGTTTTCTCGCTCTGAGCCCTAAGCCTCGGCACCTATTAGAACTTCACCCTCATGATCGACCACATGAAAGTACACGAAGAACACGCACACAAGAAAATTTTTGGCCTAATGCACATGCTGTGCCTTGTTCTTCTTCTCTTTATTTCTTTTGTTATGCTTTCTTCACGATGTTACAAATATTCCAGCCCTGGTCGTCTATATATACACGTCCAACCATAGCAACCCAAGACTAGGACTCCAAACTAGCTAACCGACTAGACACAACTCATTTTCATATAGGAACAATTTATCCATCACGGACTAGTCCTTCACAGGACATCGACACTTACCTAGTTAATTAACCAGCATAGTTCAAACCAGACTACTAATCAGATGGCAACCTTGATCACTACGTACCAAACTTGACACACATCTAGCCAAGTCCATGGCAGTTTGAACCAGCTACAAACTTCACGCTAACACTACCTTAAGATTAAACTAACAATCTCACTAGTAGAAAACGGAGCTTTAGCGCCGGTTCGTAAGGGCCTTTAGTGCCGGTTCCATAACCGGCACTAAAGGGTGGGCACTAAAGCCCCCCCCCCCCCCCCCTTTACTACTGGTTCGGCACGAACCGGCGCTAAAGTGCCACCACGTGGCGTGAGCTCGCGCCCTGATATGGGGGACCTTTAGTACCGGTTGGCACCAACCGGTACGAAAGGTTTATTTTGATTCTTTTTTTGAAAATTTTGGAAAAAACACTTGATTTTTTTTTCGATTTTTAATTTTTCTGAATTATTTGATGATTTAGTCTCTAATCACCTCTCTTAACTGCTCAAGTGTGGATCACTCATTCCAAATCATCTAACTTCTCGACCGGTCACCCAACCCTCTCACTACTCTAGCCCGAAAACGCTTAACTTTCGGGTTCTATTCTCCTTCGTTTCCGAGTCTGCACTTGTTATTTTCATGACAATAGTAAGATGTCAATCCTATTAAACCTCAGGAGTTTAGCTTGAGCATGAAGTCACACATTTCACCGTTTGAGTTTGAAACTATTATTCTGAAAAACAGTAATTATTTAGTAACGCTAATATTTCTTGAATAAGTTTGACCATAGTTTGACCGCAGTTTGACCATAGTTTGACCATATTTGACCAAAATTCAAAAAATTGAAATAATTATTTAGTAACACTAATATTCTTGAATAATTATGTAGTAACATTAATACTTCTTGAATAAGTACTTTGACCAGATTTAACCAAAATTTTAAAAAAAAACTAAAATTTGACCATATCTTTTTTTCTTTTGGAATTTGAGGACTCAAAAATTCCAAACAGGCCATAGGCCGTCTGCATCGGATGAGGATTTTCGTGCTGAATTTTTTGATATATTATACGTTTTTTTCCGACATCGTATGCAAAAGTTATAGCCGTTTTACATTTTCCCTACACTTTTTGCAAAACATGTCCAAATTGTAGTTTTCAAATTTTCCTAACTAGTAGATGTAGTAATATAACTACCTCTCGAAGGATTTTATTTTTTGAAGTTTTTATTATTTTCTTTTGATTTTTTTCAAAACTGAAATGGCCCTATAGTGCCGGTTTGTGTCACAAACCGGCCCCTTTAGTACCGGTTCGTGCCACGAACCGGTACTAAAGGTGATCGTGGGGCCCCGCCCTGACGCCAGCCTGCCACCACCCCTTTAGTACCGGTTCGTGCCACAAACCGGTACTAAAGGTTCAACATGAACCGACATTAATGCAAATCCGTTCGAACCGGCACTAATGGTACCATTAGTACCGGACCAAACTCAAACCGGCACTAATGTGCTTCACGTTTGACCCTTTTTCTACTAGTGTCTCCTCTTAATCTTGAGTTCGTGTCCTCTGTGCTCCTTCTGATCTTGGCTCGTTAACGATTCATCCGCTTGCACCATAACAAGTTAAATTGCTGGCTTGGTTGTTCGCAACAACACCTACCTAAGCCCCGGAGGAGGAGCCCAACCAATGCCAATGGAGAGGAAGCAAAGGCCGCGAGAACTAAGAGCCTGCTGATCGAGCTGCAGCAACACTACCGGAGAAGAACCATGTCGACGCACAACACAACAACAACCTAGTCCCTCAGATGAGCCCGCGGCCAACAGGCAGTCTCTGCACCAAGCCGCCAGCAGTGGTCATGCCGTTGCCGGGGGGATATTTTGGTCATGCGAATAATCACTCAATTCACTGGATCACTTAGTCATGACTCGTGCCCACACTTTCCTCATTTGCACATTCTTTCCCTGGGAGACCATGACACATCTTACCATTCATTTTTACTTAATACTGTAATTAATTCAGATAATTCCTATGTTAAAAAAATTGTTTGAACCTCTCGTGGAGCATGACGTCATCAATGTTGAGTATGTTATTTGTGCATGTATATTGACTTGGCCCACCTCTCTAGTTTGTTGTATAGATTGAGGTAGACGCCCCACCTTGTACATCATATATACGTGTCTATGCACGAGAGCAATACATCGTTGCATTAAATCTATTCTTCACATGGTATTAGTTTTTAGGTTCTAAACCCTAGTCTTCCGCTGCCGCCGCCGCGCGCCTCCTCATGCGCCGCCGCCGCCGGCCGTGCGCACCACCCGCGCCAGCCGCCGCTCCTCGCCTCGCCACTCGCCCGCGCGTCGCTTTCACTGCCCCGGCCGCACGTAGCTTTCACGCGCCCATCGCTGCACTTTGGCTGCTGCCGCTCAGGAGCACTAACTCTAATCATTCGTGGGATTATATTTTGGTAGTGCTTTGTTAGTTGCCCGCATCGCCTGCTGCCACTTTGACTGCGTGACCTGCTGCTGCATCGCGTCGTCTCTAGCCGCCGCCAGCCCCGCGTTGCCTGACCCGCTGCTGCATCGCCCGAAGCAACAGCCCGCCAAGCCGCTGCTGTAGATCGTCCGACGCCGCCGCTTATCAGTTTTTAGGTTTTTCGTTTCTTCCGCCGCCGCCGCCGCCGCCGCACACCTCCTCAGTGCCGCCGCCGCCGCCACACACCTCCTCTGCGCGCCGACCGCCGCTGCCCAGCCGCCGCCGCCGGACCAGCGATGGCGTCCACCGGCCCATCCGCCCCCGTCTTTGCCGTCCCGCCGCCGGCGCCCTACGGCGCGGCCCCGCCAGCCCGTCCCGGTTTACCGCACGGCTTGGCTCGGCTGCCCCCGCAGGCGTACATCGCCGCCCTATCGCCGGCGTTCTCCGGCTAGTCCGTCGTCGCCCCGCCGCCGACGCCGACTCCGCCCGTCGACCCCTTGCTGTTGCGTGGGGCGTTCGACGTGCCCGTGTACGGGGCTCCCGCGTACTAGTGGGGGTCGTCAGCAGGCCAGCAGGTTTTTTCGCCGGGCCATCCGACCTACCCGGCACCGCAGTCGTAGCCAGGGTTGCTTCCCATACCGTATGGAGGGTACCCACCGCCGTTGCTGAGCGGTGGCTACGGCCTCCCCATGGCGTCTCCGTCCCCTTCGGCGGCCCTGCCGCCGGCGCCCTGGGACTCGGTGCTCCTTCCCGCACTGCATGCCGCTTCTACGCCGAACAACTACACCGGAGGTGATGATTGGTACATGGACACCGGGGCTACAGCTCACATGTTTGCTCATCCTGGTAATCTTGCCTCCTTCACTCCCGTCACCACCGACTGCCGCATCATTGTCGGCGACGGTTCCACACTCCCTATCACGCATGTCGGGCACATTTCTTTTCCTTCTAATGACATGCCTATTACTTTGTCTAATATACTTGTGTCACCTCATCTTATTAAGAACCTTGTTTCCGTTCGTCGTTTAACTCGTGAAAATCCTGTTACTGTTGAATTTGACGAGCTTGGGTTTTGTGTCAAGGACGCTTGAACTAGGATGATACTTCACCGATGTGACAGCCTCGACGAGCTCTATCCGGTGCATTCGTCGTCCACCTCCAGCACCGCACCGGTTGCTCTCTCCGTCGGCGTCGATCTCTGGCACGCTCATTTGGGTCATCCCAACCCCGTCACACTTCGTCATATTCTTAAGAGTTTTAGTTTTAGTTGTGATAAGATAGAGGATCACACCTGTCATGCTTGTCGTGTCGGCAAGCATGTTCGCCTCCCGTTTAATAACTCCACCACCATAGCTTCTTTTCCTTTTCAGTTGATTCATAGCGATGTGTGGACCTCTCCGGTTCCTAGTAATTCGGGCTATTTATATTATGTAGTTATCCTTGATGATTATTCTCATTATGTGTGGACTTTTCCTTTGCGCAGAAAGTCAGATGCACTCTCCACTTTGACGGTTTTTTACTCCTATGTCAGCACACAGTTTGGTCGTCCCATCCTTGCTCTTCAGACTGATAATGGAAAAGAGTTCGACAACCTTGCTTTCCGCACTTTTCTGTCGCATCATGGCACCATCTTTCGTCTCACATGCCCGTATACTTCCCAGCAGAACGGTCGAGCCGAACGCGTCCTTCGCACTCTGAACGACTGCGTTCGCACGCTCCTGTTCCATGCTAACGTGCCGCCTCGTTTCTGGCCGGACGCACTCGCTACTGCTTCTCTTCTCCTTAACCTTCGCCCTTGCCGCCCACGGTGGAACTATGCACCTCACCATCTTCTTTTTGGTACGCCCCCATCTTATGATGGCTTGCGTATTTTCGGGTGCCTTTGCTATCCTAGCATTGCCGACTCCGCTCCTCATAAACTCGCACCTCGTTCTGTCGCTTGCATCTTCATCGGCTACCCCTCCAACTCCAAGGGATATCGGTGCTACGATCCTGTCTCCCACCGTGTGTTCACTTCTCGGCACGTTTACTTTGATGAGCATGTGTTTCCGTTTCACCAGGTACCCCCGGCTGTTCCTCCCGCCACCGGTGAAGCGGGCTCCTCGACGCCCCTCCCAGGGCGCTCGCGCGCCTCTCTTGGCCCGCCCCCTGGCTTTGAGGTGCGCCCCCCGCCTGTGGCGCCTCCTCCAGCCACGGCCCCTGTGGCGCCTCCTCCAGCCGCGCTTCCCGTGCCGGCAGTCCCTGTTGCTGCGGCCCCTGTCGCTGTGGCCCCTGCTGCGGCCCCTGCCGCGGCCCCCGTCGCCGTGGCCCCTGCGGCGGCCCCCATCACCGCGGCCCCTGCTGTGGCCCGCGTCGCCGCGGCCCCTGCCGTGGTCTCCACGGCCGCCCCAGCCACGGCCCCCCGGCCGCCTCCGTCGCGGCACCTTCGGTCGCTCCCGATGCGGCCCCCGCGGCCCCCGTCGCTGCGGCCGCGCCCGACACTGGTGTGCTCACTCGGGCTCGGACCGGGACACTTCGTCCCAGCACGCGCTACCCGTCGGACGAGTACGCGTGTGCTGCATCTACCTCGGCGCCGTCTCCGCTCCCCACCTCCGCTCGTGCAGCCCTTCAGGATCCGAACTGGCTAGCTGCGATGCGTGAGGAGTTTGACGCCCTGCAGCGCAACCGTACGTGGCAGCTTGTTCCGCGGCCTCCCCGTGCCAATGTCATCACTGGCAAGTGGGTCTTCCGCCACAAGACTCGCCCCGACGGTTCTCTCGAGCGCTACAAGGCGCGTTGGGTGGTGCGCGGCTTCCGCCAGCGTGCCGGCGTGGACTTCACCGACACCTTCGCCCCGGTTGTCAAACCGGGCACGATTCGCGCGGTTCTCCAGCTTGCTGTTTCTCGCGCCTGGCCAGTACAACAGCTCGATGTGTCCAATGCTTTCTTGCATGGCCATCTCGACGAGCAGGTGTTCTGTCAGCAGCATACTGGTTTCGTCGACACCGACTATCCGGACCATGTGTGCTTGCTCTCCCGTTCTCTCTACGGATTGAAGCAGGCACCTCGGGCCTGGTACCAGCGGATCGCGGCCTTCCTTCAGCAGCAGGGGTTCCGGTCCACATGGTCCGATGCCTCCCTGTTTGTCTATCACCAGGCCCCGCCACCGCGTACCTCCTCCTGTATGTCGATGACATCATCCTGACTGCATCCTCGCCAGCGCTACTTCAACAGATTACAGCTCGCCTCGGCACTGAGTTCGCCCTCAAGGACTTGGGGGCTCTCCACTACTTCCTTGGCATCGAGGTCGTGCGTCGGGCCACTGGCTTCTTCCTGCACCAGCAGAAGTACGCCTACGAGCTTCTGGAGCGAGCGGGCATGCTTAACTGCAAGCCTGCTTCCACGCCTGTCGACACGAAGGCTAAGGTGTCCGCCGTCGAGGGTTCTCCGGCGTCCGACGCTCCCTTCTACCTCTCCATCGTCGGTGCGTTTCAGTACCTCACACTGACGCGTCCAGACATTCAGTATGCTGTCCAGCAGGTGTGCCTTCATATGCATGCTCCTCGTGACACCCATTGGGCTCTCGTGAAACATATACTTCGGTACATACGTGGCACCACGGCCATGGGTCTCACCCTGACGGCATCACCTGACACCAGCCTTGTCGCCTACTCCGACGCCGACTGGGCTGGGTGTCCCGACACTCGACACTCCACTTCTGACTACTGTGTCTACCTCGGGCCCTCTCTGATTTCGTGGTCGTCTAAGCGACAACCCACGGTCTCACGATCCAGCGCCGAGGCTGAGTACCGGGCCGTGGCCAACGCCGTCGCGGAGTGCTCTTGGCTACGACAGCTACTTCAGGAGTTGCTATGTGAGGTTACGAAGGCGACGCTCGTGTACTGTGATAACGTCTCCGCGGTGTACATTGCTGCCAACCCTGTCCATCACCGACGGACGAAGCATATTGAGCTCGACATCCACTTCGTCAGGGAGCACGTCACCCTTGGTCGTGTTCGCGTTCTACACGTGCCCACCGATCAGCAGTTCGCTGATGTCATGACGAAGGGACTACCCACCTCGACCTTCGAGGGCTTTCGGTCCAGTCTTTGCGTCACCAGCGACGCTTCGACTGCGGGGGGGTGTTGAGTATGTTATTTGTGCATGTATATTGACTAGGCCCACCTCTCTAATTTGTTGTATAGATTGAGGTAGACGCCCCACCTTGTACATCATATATACGTGCCTATGCACGAGAGCAATACATCGTTGCATTAAATCTATTCTTCACAATCAACCTCCAGGAAAATAACCAGTATGGCGTGAGAAAGCACATTCAACGGAAATTGTCGCCACTTGGAAGGAAATATATAAAAGAAAGCACATTCAACGGAAATTCTCGTTTAGTCAGGTATCAATTTCCTGCCAGCAGACACAAACTCCAACGACCACTGACTGAAAAAAAAAGACAGCGAAGCAAGAAGAGAGCTGAAACACGGACTCATTCGAGATGTCACAATGCTTTCGTTCACTTGATTGTATGTATGATACAAGAAGAAAGCAGCCAGCTACACAAACAGAGTGGTGAAAGCTTGCTGAAGGTGGAACTTGTGCCGCTCATCCATCGATAAAAACGTGGAGGCTCTGATTCCTGGCTTATAGCTCCCTCACATGTCAACTTTGTCTGTGGAGAAGATTTTTCTTTGAGAATCTATGTTGAGGAGATTTTAGGTTCTGGTATGACTTGAACTCCTCCACGTTACATACCCATCTTTAGCCAGCCCGTATGCTTGCACTAGTAGAAAAGGGGGCTATGGTCCAGGCCGGGGCAGCCCATTAGTCCCGGTTCAGTCTAGAACCGGGACCAATGGGGGCATTGGACCCGGTTCGTGAGCCCAGGGGGCCGGCCGGGCCACGTGGGCCATTGGTCCCGGTTCCTCAGGACCTTTTGGTCCCGGTTGGTGGGACGAACCGGGACCAATGTGCCTGGCTCCTGGCCCACCACCATTGGTCCCGGTTCGTGGCATGAGCCAGGACCAAAGGCTCCCCCTTAGTCCCGGTTCGTGCCACGAACCGGGACTAAAGGGTCGGCCCTCGCTGCACCCACAGTATAGTCTCACCTCGCCAACCGAAGGGCGCCGACACCTGTTTATAAGCCCGTCCCTCTCTGCATTGTTGAGCTCCTCTCAAAGTGAAAATAGATGCACCTATAGAGGAAAATTGAACATAAATTCATAAATAGAAATTGATTATGAATTTATGTTTAATTTTCTCTATAAGTACATCTATGTTCACTAACAGAGAAGTTTTTATTTTTTTTTGACCTAAAAGAAAAAAAGAAATCACTAAAAAACTATTAGTATTTAGTATAAATAGAAATGACTAAAAAAGAAAAAGAAAAAAAATGCCTATATGCACTAAGTAGTGATTCACACTAAGTAGTAGAAATGAAAAATAAATAGCAAAAAAGAAAAAAATGCCTATAATATTTGTTATGACTAACTAAAATTACCAAATTGAGTATAATGGCACTAACAGAAAGTTTATAGTAAAGTTATTCATAAACTACTGATTCACACAAATTTTAAAAAATTAAAATTTAAACTATTCAAATTTTAAAACTAATGGCACTAACAGAAAGTTTATAATTTTTGTGACCTAAAATAAAAAAGAAATCACTAAAAAACTATAAGCATTTAGTTCTAAGTAGAAATGAAAAAATAATGGCACTAGTAAAGTTAATCACAAACTTGAGATTCACACAAATTTTAAAGAATTCAAATTTTAACTATTCTAATTTGAAAACTAATGGCACTAGTAAAGTTAATCACAAACTTGAGATTCACACAAATTTCAAAGAATTCAAATTTTAACTATTCTAATTTGAAAACTAATGGCACTAACAGAAAGTTTATAATTTTTGGTATCTCTGTGCAGAAAGATTGTACATAGTAAATATAATACACAAAGTGTTTTCACATAAATTTAGTAAACTAGTGATTCATAAACTAGTGATTCACACAAATTTTGAAAAATTCAAATTTAAACTATTCAAATTTTAAAGCTAATGGCACTAACAGAAAGTTTATAATTTCTGTGACCTGAAAGAAAAAAGAAATCACTAAAAAACTATAAGTATTTAGTTATAAGTAGAAATGAAAAAATAAATAGCAAAAAAAATGCCACCTACTGGGCCACCACGGCCTGAATACGACTAGAAACCCAACTATGGGCCAGGATTCAGGCCCGCAGCAGGCCCAATAGGCCCACAGGTATTGCAGTGACAGATTAGGCCCGAAAGCCTGCAGTTGAGAGGAGCTCGAGAGGGTGGGCGCAGCAGCGCTTATAAACCACTCCCGAGCCCTCTCAACTAGCGAGGTGGGACTAAACTTTTGGGCGCGGGGCAGTAGAAGGCCTCTGGTCCCGGTTGGTAGGACGAACCGGGACCAATGGGTGGCATTGGTCCCGGTTGGTGACACCAACCGGGACCAATTCCCCCCTTTAGTCCCGGTTGGTGACACCAACCGGGACCAAAGGCCGCCGGTTCCTGCCCTTTGGGCTGCCGAAAAGTGGCCTTTGGTCCCGGTTGGTGGCACCAACCGGGACCAAAGGGGGGCATTAGTCCCGGTTTGTGCCACGAACCGGGACCAATACGCTGTCTATATAAGCAACACTCGTGAAATTTTGGTTCAGTTCGTTCTTCCCCGCCCTCCTGACGCCACCAGGCTGCCCGCCGTATCCGCCTCGTCGTCGCCGTCGTCGCCCCGCGCCGCCCCATCGTCGCCGTCATCGCCCCGCGCCGCCCCGTCATCGCCGTCGTCGCCCCGCGCCACCCCGATCGACGCTGTCGACACCCACCGCCCCGCGACGCCGCCCCGACCCGCCCCGACCCGCCCCACCCCTGCCCGTCGCCGAACCGCCCCGCCCCGCCCCGCGCCGCACCTCGCCGTCGCCGTCTCCTACACCGTCGTCGTGAGCAACTGATTTAATTTGATGTTACTAGTATAGTTAATTGAGTTAGATTTTGTTAGATGTGTAGTAATTTAGATGTGTAGTTCATAGATTTTTCTGTTAGATTTTTTTCATATTGTGTAATTAATTCGTTCATATTGTGTTAGATTTATTTATGATTTTTTCTGTTGTAATTTAGATTTATTAATGATTTTTTTGTTCATAGTATTTTCTTTATCAATTTATTGTGTATGTATAGGAAAATTGTGAATGATATATGTCATTTATGAATAAGTTCATATTTAGAATAGAGCAAAAAGGAAAAAAATAAAAAGAGAAAGTGTTTAATATAATTAGTTAGAAAAATAATATAACTATAGTTAAACTAGTTTATTTTTAGTAAGTCGTACTATTTTATTTTATTTATAGTAAGTGCTTCGTAGTTGAACTCGCTAGTTGATTTAATAAAACTGATTTATTTTACTATAGAAGTAGTTTATTTTTAGCAAGAAAATTAATAGAACTAGTTTATTTTTTTTAGTTAAAGCAATTATTCCCGCATCGACGTGAACGATGCCTATCCCGCATCCTCGTCGTTGAGTCGGGGGCGGACGACACCTGCTTGACCAGATGGGTCATGTCCGGGACTGGGCTCCGCCGGGGTGGTACTGGGAGGCGCTACCTTCCGGGGGGCGTAGCTTGGTGAGGAGCCAGCCCGTCGTTGACCCGATCCTTGTTTGGTGGCGGTCGCGTGGGCCAGTGACGGTGCAGAGACTTCCGGACACCGCGGAGGTGGTACGTCACCGTGTCAGCGAGGAGGACCAGCACGTCCGTCGGTACATGGTTGCGTTGGAGGGCAGGTTCGAGAATACCTGGCAGGTTCTTCAGGGATCTCACTGGAGCTATGATCCTGTGATGGTTCCTTCCCTTTGGATGTCCACCGCCCGCGCCGATACCCGTCGGGCGCTACTGCTCTAGCCGTACTGGCGATATGTATGATATATAGTATTCGACGTGTATTAGTGATAATATTCGATGTACGGACAAATGGAGATGATGTAGTTTTTCTTATAATTGAAGGCATCCTAATTTGAATACTACTTAATTTTGCGATTTGATTTTTCTTATTGAATGCTCAAATTGGAGAGCACTATACAAGGCATATGCATATGATTAGTTGAATAATAATTATCTAATTTAGTCTTTGAATTATGAACGTATAGGAAATGTCATCATCGAACGACGAAAGACTCCCGGGGGAGTGCGACTGGTGCCACGACGATCGAGGTGAGTGCGACAGGCCTCACCTGGACGATGGTCGGCGCTTCAGCATTAAGCTCGAGGAGACCTTCGAAGTTGAAACGGTACGCAACGACGACAAGTGTTTTTTTTTCATAATTAAGCATGACTTTAAATATTTCAACGTGTAATTTTCATCTTTTACAATTCGAGTATAGTTGATCCCATGCCATGCAAGACGCTATGTCTTGGAGAGGATGGATTTTGAAGACCATGAAAATTTTGAAACGAAGAAAATTCACCTAAGGACCCATCATGATGTGGATTTTGAAGTAAAGTTGTATAATGTTGAGAGCGTAACCCATTTTGGTTGCAAAAATTGGGAAGCATTTTGCAAATTGTATGGTTTTGATGAGGGTATGCTTGTCACCATGGATCTTGGTGATCCTGAAATCGAGCAAGACAATATGGACATTTGGGTCCTTGTTAATACTCCTCAAGTTCTACCGCTATGTGAGTTTCCCAAACATAGTTAATTATTAATAGAACTTATATTGTTCATTTCAAAATAGTTGACAGCTTATTTCCATTGACAGCTTATTTTGGAGTATCGAAGAATGTGCAGAAGATGGTAGATAGAACTTACTACACCGATGGCTCTGAGTTAACTTACAAG
Source organism: Aegilops umbellulata (assembly GCA_032464435.1). Lineage (NCBI taxonomy): Eukaryota > Viridiplantae > Streptophyta > Magnoliopsida > Poales > Poaceae > Aegilops > Aegilops umbellulata. The sequence continues at coordinate 638,905,263 of CP136060.1, read as the reverse complement.
GAGAAAACTCATCTGGTTGGATTTTGTAATGATATTGAGAATTACAATATCTACAATCGAACTCCTCAACATTATGGTCAATACGTGCCACTAGTGCATGTGTTGAACTACGGTAACTACCATGGAGATACCCTGGTAAGTTATTTTACTATTACGACATCCGTGCATCTTTTTGCATACTTCTAAAACTAGTACATCATTGCTAACTACGAAGTTATTACTATGTTTTTCAACAGCTTATCCCAGAGGATTGTGTGCCTCATTTGATGTATCAGAATGGCGGCAGCCTTCATGTTTTGAACATATATCCAGGTCATCCTACGAATCTCAACTGTCCATACCGGATTTCTAAAAAAAGTGGAGACATGACAGTCAAAGGATGAAAAAAATGTATGGACAGTCATAAGGAGCTTCTTGGAAGCAAAAGGAAGCGAGGCGCAAGAATTGAAGACAGGATGATCTCCATTCTTCATAACGGAGAGTCAGGGTCTATATTGTTTTATGCTATTTTACCTTAAGTGTGTTCAGGTCCGATCCTACCTGATACTTGATGATCATGTGCTAAGAACAATTATGTAGGGTTGGGTTCGATGACTATGAGGATGATGATCGTATGACTTATTATTAATAACGAATAGAAGTTGTATGATGATGCTTGATTAATTAGTAGGACTTGTTATTATATATGATGATGTATGATGCGAGCATGCATGAGTTATTATATATATCTGCGGGTGAAATGAACATAGCAGTAGCGTAGGTACGTAAACCAAGGACTACATATAAGAGAGGACACTTCTCTCTATTAGGTAGCTAATAACAACCTAAAAATAACCCCCTAAACCCCTAAAACGGCCACTTTTTTTTTAAAAGAAAAAAAGAAAAACCTCCTGCTGACGCGTGGAACCCTTTTGGTCCCGGTTTATGTCATAAACCGGGACCAAAGGTGCCCCTGCCTGGGCTGCCGGCAGCGGCCACGTGGAGGCCCATCTGTCCCGGTTCTGGTTTGAATCGGGACTAAAGGGTGAGAGTATTAGTAACGACCCTTTAGTCCCGATTCGGGAACCGGGACTAAAGGCCCTTACGAACCGGGACAAAAGGCCGGTTTTCTACTGGTGTTGTGCGATGTCACTTACATGCTAAATGAGAAAGGCATTATTGGCAATGGTCGGATGTGTTATGCTTGTCACATACAAAAAACACACGTGATAACGGGCCAAACTTTGCTAAATTTAGGGGGCAGAGAATTATAGTTTGAAAAGTTAAGTAAACATTTATAGGTTGTTTGTAGGTGTAGCATTATTGGCAATATAATGTTACGTCTCCGTGGGCACAGCACGGCTTGTCCAATAATTATCACACTACACAGCGCGGGTGAGCCGGGGCGTGGGCACCGCATAGAGCCGTGTGGAGCGCGACGCGGTGAGGCCAAAAATGTCGCCCATGTCAAGCTCTGTTGGCTTCATGCCGTCGGGCAGCTTCCAGTTGAAACCATGCGCCAGCTGCGCGACGGCGAACTCAACCGCATGTTGGCCGAGCCCCTGCGCAGGGCATGAGCGTCTGCCAGACCCAAACGGCAAGAACTCGTAGCAGCTTCCCTTGAGGTCTAGCCCGGCGGCCTCGCCCTCGCCGGCCATGAACCGTGCTGGTCGAAATGTGTCAGCATCCTTCCAGGCCCCGCAGTCGCGGTTGATCGCCCACGCATTGACCAACACGCGGGAACCTCTCGGTACGAAGTAGCCGCCAACAATACAGTCCTTGGCGGCCTCGTGGAGGAGCACCGGGATGGGCGGGTGCATGCGAAGCGCCTCCTTGACGACGCACCTGAGGAAAGGGAGCTTGTCGAGGTCGGATTCTTCAACAGCCCGGTCGAGCCCCACCACATCGGCAAGTTCCTGCTGCAGCCGCCCGAGCTCGTCTGGGCTACGCATCATCTCTGCCATCGCCCACTCGGTGGTGGACCCCACGGTCTCCGGTCCACCAAATAACATGTCCTATATGCCGTATGAAGATAGCCACGTCACCACAATATATAGTAAGAAAAATTATTCCTTTTCTTTGTACCAGTAGAATGATGAACGGAACAAATGGAACTTCTTTTAAATATGTGTGGAATTTCTTCTTTTTGTGGGTGTGGAATTTCTTTTTAGCATTTCATATTATGGATAGACGCTAGCTATCTTAAAAAATTGTACTCCCTCGGTTCCAAAATACCTGTCCTGCTTTTAGTTTATTTTTAGTATTATTAGTACTCTGTCTCAAAAAAAAAGCATTAGAGGTATTCAGTAATAAAAAAAAGTAGCAAATGAAGTTCGTGAGATGTGTGAACAGAGATAGTGTACCAGTCCAGCAAATTACTCGCGTACCATGATCATAGCTTTGACGTTATCCCGCGTGAAGCGGAGAGCGTCCTCTCTGCGCTTGCCGCCGACTGGGTTTGCATCAGCGAGGAAGGCGAGCAGGCCATCTACCAAGTCGGCGTCGGGGTCTGCCGGGTTCTTGCCCTTCCTCATGTGCTCGTCGACGATCTTGTCGATAAACCTGTCGAGAGCGCCGCGCGCCGTGCTGAGCCGGCGGTCGAAGCCACGACGGCCCACCCAGGCGAGCCACGGGAAGAAGTCACCGATGTGGAACAATCCTAGGAGCCTGGAGAACTCCTGGAGGATGGCGACGAACTCGATGAGCCCGTCCTCGTCGCGGGTGCTGAAGGCGGCGCGGAAGATGACGCTGACGGTGAGGTTGAAGATGAGCTCGCCGAGGTTGACGGCCTCGCCGCTGCGCCGGCCGACCTCGCGGGCCAGCGCCCCGTACCCTTCGCGCACGGCGAGCCACGTCTCGGCGCGGCGGCGGCTGAAGATCCTTGTGACGCAGAGCTTGCGCATCTGGCGCCAGTAGGCGCCGTTGTGCGCGAACGCCATGTCGGAGCGGCCGTAGGTGAGGTACACCACGGCGATGGTCGCCGGGCGGTTCGAGAAGGCGCCGTCCTGCGCGTGCAGCACCTCGCGCGCGTACTCGGGCGTCGACACCGCGAAGACGTGGAGCCAGCCGAAGCGAAGGTGCAGCAGCCCGCCGAACTGCTTCGCCAACGCGGCTAGCCCGCGGTGGCTCAGCTGGTCCACCAGCGTCATGTTGCCGATCACCGGCAGCGCCTTGGGGCCCGGAGGAAACGGCGCGCCCGCGCTGCCCAGCCGCCGCCTCTGCATGGCTACGAAGGCCAACGAGGCGAGGAACAGCCAGATCAGGGGATCCCCGAGGAGTTCCATGGCGATCTTTGCAAAGGTTGCCATTGACAATACGAACGATCGAGCACGATCACTGCCTAGCTTCAAACAAGAAACTCCGCTGTTGTCCTTGTGGATGCATGGGGGCCTTTATATATACTAGTTGAAAAACAGTAGCGTCACACCGCATGATAGCAATTGCAAACGACGCCGACTTTTATTTATTTATTTTTCTTGCGGGTGAGTGTTTTGTTTTATTCCACTTGCACGCCCCACGCATCACACGTGAACTATCATTAGTGTTTCTGTTTTGGCATCAAATAATTAATACTCCCTCCAGATGGGTTTATACAAGGCTTACTTGATTTTTAAGTTTGACACAGGTTATCAAAGAAAAATATCAACATGCAGCTATCAAATCAATATCACTAGATCCAACATAACATAGTATTCTCATGCTGTATTTACGCAAAGTACCTGTTGAAAATAATATTTTTCTTCATAAACCTGCAGAACCTTAAATTTGCTATTTGCATGCTTGGGAGCCTTAGCCTCACATGAGCCTGGACCAAGAATAATCAACGTATGCTTTTGTTGCTTTCGTAAAAGTAAACTAAGTGAGATATGTTAAAACATCTAAATCCATGACTTAAAAAACAATAAAGCAGTTTATAATTCATAAAGAAAGGCACATGATAAATTGTTTCATGCCGTAGATGAGTAGTTGGGGGCGGGTTCTTTTTTGGGTGGAGTTTTTTTAGTTGTTTGGGTGGAGTTGTTAGCGGTTGTTTTTCAATGGAGTTGGTGGTACGGGGGAGGATATATATATATATTCAGTCAGCAAATATAGCTTGTGTAGTGCTCCCAATAATTGGGGATTGGAATTCAAGCTAAGCGCCTTCAATTAGTAAGCTACTACTCCCTCTGTTTCTTTATGTAAAGTGTATTATTTTTGGCACGGTGACCAAGACACATAATTATAGACATGTTAGGACAAAATTACCCTTGGAAAATTTGTTGGTTAGTGGCAAGTAAATCAGTTAGTATAGGAAAGTAAGAGATACATATAATTCACAGAGAGATAGTTTTCTTCTTTTGTTACAAGGAGAGATACAGACAATCAGAAGAGAGATATTTTTCTTTTTTCTAAAGGGCCAACAGGGGAATTATGAGAAATTAGAAGAAATGCACCTTAAATTCTGAAATTTTATTAAAAAGCAAATACACCTTATATAAAGGAACGGAGGGAGTATGACACAAGGAGTGCATTGGGGATTTCTAGCTAAGCACCTTCAATTAGTAAGCTGACACAAGCAGTGTATGTTAATTGTTTTATAACACATGAACGTGTAGACATTAAACTTACGTTTCAACGGGGCTATGTGCCGTTGGATTGACGCCATGGCTGCGCACGGAAATCAGATCTCAACAACCTCATGGGGTGACGTTGTAGGGGATGGAGGTGTTGTGGCATCGACTGTGTTTCCTGGGATTCCCAGGATCATTCTAGCATTCGGTGGCAGCAGAGAATTGTCGCTCATACATCTTTAAAGGGCCTCTATAATTCGCAGAATTTTAAAAACACAGATAGGATTGTATGTGCAACAAAATTGAGGACATAGGGAGCTTTGCAGAATTGTGTGTTTGATTTATATTAAAGGGAAAACATATGAATGAAAAATTACTACCTCGAGTTGCCAGTGCACTTGTTACGCACCACAAATTTACTCCTCGTCGAAGTTTGGGTTGCAAGGGCACGTGTGTCAAGCTAGGCACAAGGCAGCAAGTAAGTCTGGGTAGTGGAGTTTGGACCATACAGTGATGTGATCAAACGGCACATTTCTTTAGGTGCGAAAGAAAAAGAACAACGGCATATTGCGTCCGCTTGTGATGTTCACTCTTCAACTACTTTAATTAGGTGCTACTCCCTCCGTTCCATAATGTAAGACGTTTTTTGACACTAGTGTAGTATCAAAAAACGTCTTACATTATGGAACAGAGGGAGTAGTATATATAGAACATAAGTGACATGTTGCGGCAACCATCCATAAGATATACCATTCTTACCGGGTCTGTAGGACTTGCGTTGGTTTTAGGTGTTACACAAAAACATATCACTAGATTCATATTCGAATGAAGTTCTTAAATATATATTTACTTTTTGTGGCCTATAAGACATATTTTATTACTCAGCGCTTGGAATCAGTGGCTTGTTTTCCTAGAGCTCGACAAGGCTAGCAGATAGACTTCCCTTGGAGCACCTTAAAGAAGCAGAGCAAACTTCCCTTCGCAATAGTCATGTATTGAGTGAAAATTTGAATTTGAATTAATGGATGAAGGTTCTAGTGATAAGTAAAATCACGAAGCGCCTGATGGGCGGGCGTGTGAAGGTCAGTGATCGGGAGTGGCGCTCGGCTTGTTGGTGTTTCTCTGTGTGTCACCTATGGTTACTGGGGTTGGACGTGACTTAACGGTTGATCGTACAAGATGCAAATTTTTTTCAAAGATTCATATCAGGGAGAAGACATATGAAAAATTCAGCAAACTCCAAATTTTTCTCATATCAGCGTAACCAAGGATCAAGAGCGCACAGTTTTTCGACCTGTGAAGCATCAGCCGATTCACTGTCTTTTTTTAGGTGGAACAACCATTCTATTATCACTCTGGCTCAACAAACGTGTTGGCTTCAATGTATCTTACATCAGGTGGCAGGTTTGTTATAGTTAACAAGATTGTAGGTGTAGTAGGCCAAGTGTGTCGTAGATAGTTTTTTTTTCTTTTTGCAAGAAACCGCTCAGATCTATTTGTAACACCAGCAGTACAAACAATCCCAACAAAGTAGAAAATTACAACAAGGTTCAAAGGGACTCAACCGCCACCATCTTCCACAACGGGCCGGTGACCCACTTCTGCTGCGGCTCCATTGCTGGAGCCAGCAAGTCCTAGTTGGTGGCAGATGGGATGTCGCTGGTCCCCGATCCTGTTAGATCATCGCCCCGGAGGAAAGAATCGTCCATGCCGGAAGTGCTACATATCCAGAAGAGCTCCACCCCTGCCCAAGCAGATCACACCGCCGGCAGGCATCCTAACCTTGCCAGCCCTATGGGATGGCAGGAAACTATGTTGAGGATCCAACGATTTCGTCTAGATCGATGAAGTTGCAGTCAATTGGATTCCAGGAAAAGAACTCGATGTTGCATCGCCGCCATCCACCAAGCGTCGAGGCCACGAGAGACAAATCTCACCGTTGCGCATGAGCAGCAAGAAGACCGGGCTGCGAGATTCTTTGCGCCGCCATGAGAGATGCCGTGGTGAAGGTGGATCAGCTGTAATTTATTCTGACGCAACGTCGTTGTCACCACCCGAACGACGCCTAGACCCTAAACCTAACCCTATCTACAAGTTGGAGGCAGAGAACCGGGGTTCCCCCACCCTCACACTGCTAGCGCGAACGGTTGGGAAAGGGACCGCCGCCCTCGCCGGCTGGACAAGAGGGACGCAATCGCTTGCATTTTCGCCTCACATGAGACGGTTAAGGAATATGCATTGGGCATGGCAGCCGCTCACACTTGCATCTATTTTTTTGGAATTCGGGAGCAGTGTCTGATAGTTTCATTGTTTAGATTCTGTTCAGGAAAGATTTCACGTGAGCAGGATGGAGAGGGTGGTTGTACCGAGTCGGGCTCACGTGGTGTTGGTTACCGAGTAGGTAACGTGTTGGATATGGCGTCCCTGTATCCCTTTATATATTTGAGAAAATAAACGAAACGGTGCAAGGTCACACAATATTAATCATGGATGTTACATAAAGGATAATGAAGGATTGGTCCTTCATGGCTACTCAGATAACGACTTGATTGGTGATGTAGATGTCCGGAGGAGCACATCGGGCATGGTATTCAACCTTGGCCCGAACCCCATTAGCTGAAATTCTGAGAAGCAAAAGGTAATGACACTGTCATCTTGCGAGCCAGAATACATAGCGGCTTGCCAAGCTATGTGGCTGGAAAGACTCGTAACTGGTCTTGTAAAGAGGGAGGGTGCAGAAGGTGTCACTGAAGATTGTCAACCGAGCTGCAATCCCATTGTACAAAAACCAGGTTCATTACGAGAGAACCAAACACATACATACTCGGTCAGCCACATCCGGGAGTGCATTGATGAAGGGATGATCGAGATTCAGCATGTGAACATGAACGACCAGCTTGCCGACATTGTAACCAAGTCCCTTGGCCAACAAAAGTTCATCGAGATGAGGAAGAAATTCGGGCTGCAAGCAATAGTGACAAAGCAACCAAATTAAGGAGGTGAATGTTGTAATTAATCAGGTCGTAGTCATAGTATGTCAAGAGTCCTAATAGTTTCATTGTTTATATTCTGTTTAAGGAAAATTTCACATGAGTATACCGGAGAGGTGCTTGCATCGAGTAGGGGTCGCACCGTGCTGGTTGCGGAGTCGGTAACGTGTTAGACGTGCCGTCCCTGAATCCCTTTATATATTAGAGAAAATAAACAAAAAGGTCAGAGGTCACGCACCGCAAAAATCTTTCCTCTGATCTGTTTTTCAGTGTCGCCAGGTACGCGAGAATTCGCTGAGGCTTTTCGTCGAAAGAGAAAGATCGATTCGATCAAGCTAGCTCTACCAGGCTAGTACGTACGTGAGGCTACCCGGCTAGACGGACGTGCATACGCTAGGCACACTGTTATCAGTTGAGCTGTGTGCTTGCCTGCTTGCTTGGAAGCTAGCTTTGCACGAGTTCGGTACACAACTCCTGGTGATTTAATCTAGAGTTTTTAAGAAAAATCTACAATTAGTATTTAGAGCCTCGACGATCTACGATGATGAACAATGAAGTTGAGTCAGCACGTCCGATAACAGATGGGTACTGTATGATCAAATTAATGACACAATCACAGACGGTGTGTTTGTCTTTATGTTTGTAGCATCTATGCCACATGGGTTCAGCTGCCGCGAGGTCATGAGAACACCAAGTCTGGTGCCCTGATAAGTGATGTAATTGATAGTATCTGAGACCACATGCGAATAGCTACATCCACCGTCATTAAAAGGAGACCCGTCTATCGCGTTCCCCTCAAATCTCCACTCATGTACCAGCAGGAATGCACTCGCATCCCATATTCTGAAGCACACCTGGAGTTTCGTATCTTGACCAATTTTTTTCTTTATATTATCCGTGAAATAGAAGAAATTAATAGTCCAATTGCTGAAAATAATGGGATGGAGTTTCTTCCTGGACTGTAGACGTAGGAGTCGGAGGCACCAGGAAGTTAGATCCTGCTTTCACGAGCAGAGCAAGAATTCTCGTCCGGCTATGGTGGATTTGGACTGCAGCTCAGCTCAGTAGATTCTGGTGGGTGAGGGTGACATATGCTCCTGGGCTACTGCCTAGTGGGCTATTGGCCTGTTGGGCATGGGTGGGCTGTTGCATTGTCTCTCAAGCATATACGTGTATTTTTGCGCCAGCTTCCCCTTTGTATTTTGTTTCAAATTAATAAACTGTGTGGATCCCTCAACAAAAACTAATATGTATGATTTTTAGAAATTTTTGGGTGTACATCTGTACACCCATAATGGCTTGTGCTGGATCCGCCCCTGTCCTCTTTGCGGAAAAAGAACTAACTTTATTAGTAATAAAACTGGGATATTTGTAATCTTTGTTAAAGAAGTTAAAGTTTCAGAGGATGATTTTGCCGAAAATTCTCTTCTGGCTTTGGAAACAATATCAAGCACCCTGCTAAAATTGCACAAGAAAACAAGTAAGTTTTGGAGGCAAATGTATTGTACATAAGGAGTCCCTACCTTACGATTCATTTGTACTAGAAGGCTATACTATTAGCACAGTCGTATGTGGATTTGAACTAATAAGTGTCAAGGAGGTGAAAATGTAGGGAAGAGATGCTATGTGCGCTTGCCCTTGTGGCACTTTCTTCACGTACTAGGCGTACTGTGACAGATCGATCGCCATCAATCGGTTCATGGACTGGGTCATGAGTGGAGACCGAAAGTTTAAGTGTCTACACTTTGTTCATCAATTTGAACATGTTTTTTCATGGAAGACCACTGACCTGCACCATGACCAGTGTCATCCGAATTTGTAAGATAAAGCTCTACGATAGTCAGAGTCACGCCTTATTTTTAGTTTACTTAAGACTGAAGACAACTCTTCATCAGTTATCGGACGGTCTACAGAAGAGCAGGTGATTGCGACCGGAAGGCCAGGATGTGTTACCTGGTCGAGTGAGCGAGTTTACCAATGTAATTCAACTTACCAACTGTATGTCATTTGTTTTCACTGCTGTAACTCTCAGTCGTTATATAAGCCAGACCCTGGGAATGGAGAAGTAAGAAGAAAGTTCACATCATCTCACTAGAGTAAATATAGCTAGGGCTCGCGTTCTTCTTCCCCCGATGCCCTTCTCAATCCGCTTCCAAATCAGGAGCGAGATCACCCCAAACTCCAACCTGAGACTTGATGGGGGTCAGACAGCAGGCACCCCGAGAGAGCAAAGCGCAAGCCTGTGGTGGCCGGTGAGAGCGACGACTCGTGGCAGCCGGTGCCGCGCCGCTGCAGCATCGACTGGTCGATTTTGGAGGCAGGCAAAAATGCTGCGCGCGGTCTGATTGGGGTTGGCCATGCGTTCCAGGGTGGTGGGTCTTGCCGTGGCCGTGTCCCGGGCCTGTTTCCTTGCGGACGGCAAGGCTAGATGTTGGCGATACTCCCTCCATGTTCATAGATCCTCACCGACTACTGGAACACGATTTCTTCAAACAGATGGCGATACTCCCTCCATGTTCTATAATTGGTCATCTCTCGTCTGCAAAGTCTTGTCATGGAAAACAACCAAGGTGAACAATCGAAATGGCCGTGCAGACAATGCATCGCTCATTGTTGGAGCCGACACACGGCACCTCTTCTTCTTCCTAGCGGCCGCTTCCCGCAGCTCACTCACGAACAAGAACACGGGAGGATTGGTGCCACCAGTTTACAACACAGCCTTCACACACACACACCACTAGCTCACAGCCTCACACACGCATGACCCGGCCACCACATTTGCCCACTAACTAACTAACTCATCCATGCACTGAGTCCATGCACGTAGACCACATCGATCGGCAACTAACGCATGACCCAGCCAGCACTCCGGCCTCTTCGCACGAATGGAAACTGCAGCTCACGCAGCCCTCAAGAAGCCGTCCTGTTTCTGGCCGAGCACGCCGCTCCGAATCTTCTGCTACCGTTTCTCCAACCACGACACACGCGACAACGGACCTAGCTTGTCACACCCATCGCCGGACGCTCCGACGTCCACTGTTGCTAACTACTCCCTCCGTTCTTAAATATACGAAAACACTAACGCCCACACGTGTGGGCGTTAGCCAACTCGCACACACGCCTCCATCACCGTCCAGTGCTTTTTGCACGAATCTTGGCATGAAAAGACTGAATTTATGTGCAACGTAGGACAACTCGTGTGTGTGGCGTGTGAGGGAGTTCGCCCGCACGCCGTTTTCTCTCCGCGATCAACGGTTCGCCAGTCGGGGCGTGCGATGAAACTGATGTCGCGCCCGCACGTCACGCACCACTTCTGTTCCCCATCTCCCACGACTGCCCATTCTCCCTCTCTCCCACACCCAAGCTGTCATTTGCCATGTCTTTTGAGGGTACATGGCATCTGCCCTATATGTGATTGCAAACAGATGGCAACTCTCTTTCACCCGAACATGTTATTGTTGCCATGTCTGTTTGTAGCGCTACATGGCAACTGTCTAGTGTTAGTAGGTGGCAACTCCTAGAGATACCACCATCGTCCACATGCCCGTCTCCTCTCCCATACACCAAAAGCTATCAGTTGCCATTTGTTTTTGCAGGGTACATGGCAACTGCCTCTAGCATGCTTGTAAGCAGAACATGGCAACTGCCGTCTCCTCTATCAGTTGCCATGTGTTTTTGCAGGATACATGGCAACTGCCGTCTCCTCTCCCACACACCAAAAGCTATCAGTTGCCATGTGTTTTTGCAGGGTACATGGCAACTCTCTTTTTACCCGAACATGTTTTTGCCATGTTTTTGTAGTGCTCCATGGCAACTGTCTAGTGTTAGTAGGTGGCAACTCCTAAAGTTTTCAAATCATGACAATCATAGTAGACCACATCATACATGGCAATTGCTGCAGTTGCCAAAAAATGACATCCGGCACTTTGACCTGAGATGGCAACTGCAGTTGAGCAACCATGGCAACTGTAGTTGTCAGACATGGCAACTGTAGTTCAACAACATGGCAACTGCAGTTAAACGAACATGAAGGAGGGTCTGGACCATGCCAATCGCGGCGGGACGCATGGTTACTGCCACGCGCGGCGTGTGGCTCACAGGCGGGGAGGTGCGACGGTCGAGACGGGTCGTGCGGGCCGCATGGTCGCTCGCCCGGACGTGCTCGTGCGGGCGTTCGCGTTGCACACCGAACGTGCGGGCTGTGCCAGGGCGCGCCCGGACGTGCTCGTGCGGGCGGGCCTGTGTCGATGCCACACGGGGCGTGCGGCACATACCCCCTAGGTGCCACACGTGTGACAGTTATCGGGACCCTAAATATAATTCTTTTTAGACATTTTAAATAGACTACGATATACGGATGTATATAGACATATTTTAAAGTATACATTCACTCATTTTGCTCCGTATGTAGTTACTTGTTAAAATATCAAAAAAGACTTATATTTAGGAACGGAGCGAGCACATACTTTGACCCATACACACATAACGTGTCGACTCACACTAACACAAATAAAAATTCTAAAAGATGTGCAGGTCAAGATTAGTGCTAACACTCATGAACCAAAACACAATTTGGGACATTGGGAGTAGGGCTGGACATGAGCCGAGTCGAGCCGAGTTTGGTCTGAGCCTGCCTTTGGCTCGCCATAAACGAGCCGGGGTCGGCTCGTTCGTTGAACGAGCCTGTTTTTGGAGGCTCGGCTCGTCTTGCCTATCGCTCGGTCCAGCCCGAGCGGCTCGTTTGTGCCTTGCTGTATAGCGTATCTGTGCTTTGTGGACGGCGGTGCAGTGTGCGTGCTTGCCAGCGTCAATTAGTGCCAGTGCATGCGTGCAGTCCGCGTGATAGCCGCCGGTGTGTGCGTGTACTGTGAATGCGTGCGCGCCGCCGGCGCCGATGCAGTGTGCTAGTGCTCAGGGCGGCAGACACTTGGGACGGCGGCATGCTTGGTGAGGAACCGCGGGAGCGACGAACGGGGGCGTCTATGCCGGCGGTGTCGGGAGAGAGTCGTCCAGCGTCCTGCACGTCGAGGAGGACAACGGTCAGGTGGTGACGAGAGAGGCGGCGCGGCGGAGAAACAAATCCTACAGCGGCCTTGGAGTCCGGCGGCGGCTGTACGCACTCGCTAGGGTTTTTGAGTCGCAGGTGCTTCGTACTGGGCTTGGGCTGCTCGTGTAGGCTACTAAGTATTTACACTGGGCTACAAATTTAAACAAAAAACAAATGGGCTTCAAACGAGCCACCGAGCTGGACCGAGCGAAAACAGGCTCGGCTCGGTCGCTGAGCGGGCCGAAATTCCCAGCTCGGCTCGGCCTATTTCCATGTCGGGCCGAGCTGGAGCGAGTTTCGGGCCGAGCCAAAATGCTCGCTCGTGCGTCCAGCCTTAATTGGGAGGCGTCGCCAGGTTTGCTGCCTCAACCCTCCCCGCCTCCACCTTTCTTGCTTCCGGCCTAGATCCATGACATTAGATGATGGCGGAATCTTTGCGTCATCTTCCCTCCCCAGAGGATCGTTTTTTAAGCTGGGCATTGGCAAGAGAGACTTATGGAAGATGGCAGTTGTGGTGTTTGGACTTCTCTGGCAATGATGCGTGGTGAGCGAGGGTAGAGGGTGATGGCAGTGGTTGCGGTAGAATACTCTTTGGCGTGTCCATGGGATGGTTTCAGGGTTGTTTGTTCCGGAGAAGATGGACCTGAGATGGAGGCCGAGAGGCGGCAACGACTTTTTCTTACGGTGCGGCGTCTATGGATGCAGGAGGAAAAAAGCTCAGCACTCCAAAGAATGTAAATGTACTTTGGACTTTCTGTAAGGGCATTTTGTTAAGGGAATGTGTTTACTTGATATATGTCCTTTGGCCTATCTGCAAAAAAAAGGAATCTAAAAGGGGCCAAGAGATGACAAAGTAGGCAAGAGATGTATGTGTGCTTACGTGGCACTTTCTCCATACTTATAGGTCTGCGTGAGATCGATTGCGATGGGTCATGGCGGGCGGTGCCCCGGCAGGGAGCATCCACCAGGCCGTTTATAGTGGTTTAAATAGGGTTTGGATATAGTTTACGTTCTGCCGCGGTGATTTTGAGCCTGTATAAATGCCGCCGTGCGAACTGTAAACTGCCTTTACAGTTTCGCAGAATAGGCGGTTTGCTAGAGATGCTCTAATGCTTTTGCGACCAGTTGTTGTGCCTTGGATTGGTCAGCTATTGCATCGCTGACGGCAAAAGTCTAACTGTTGTCGCTGCTCCATCCATGTTCATGATACCCACTGAATTTGCGGAACACAAATTTTCAAGAAAAGAAGAATTTAGTCAGGGCATTTGTTGTTCTGCCAAATACTTGCCAGCAGACAGACTAACAAGGTTCACTGCGAAGATATATATTTTTGCGGGAGTTTTTCATGGAAAAAAATTCTATGAGATCAGGTCTCACGGGTTAGCAGGTGAGACCCATCCTGATGGATGACACGTGTCATTTACAAATCACAAAGCATCTACCCCACCCTCTACCTAAAATCAGGGGGGAAATGATTAGATGCTTTGTGATTTGTGAACGCCACGTGTCATCTATCAGGGTGGGTCTCACCTGCTAATTATGAGACCTGGTTTCATGGCAAGCCAAGCACATTCCAGATCCCAAAGATGCTACATATCCTAAACGTAACGATTTACTGTGCGGCATGTCGATCTACTCTGTGTTCATTGCTCTAGGGATTATTTTGATTGACACAACAATCAATCAGTTTGGTAGACTGGGTCACGAGTCATAAGATCAATGTCTACACTTGCTTCATTAGTTTGAAAATGCTGACCATTGACCTGGACTGGCACTAGAGTCCAAGTCCAAGACATGGTCACTGTTATTAAAGAATGTACTTTCATCATTTTAACCTTTAAGGAGGAAAATGATGTCATTAACCTTCAAGAAAATCAACAAATTTGACATCAGAAACATATCAGCCACCTGCAAGGAAATAGAAAATAAACCACATCATTTGGCATGTGGGCTTATTCAATTGCATTACTCAGTATATATGGAGAAAACAAATGGATAATCATATGTCATTTGCTGCTGCATTCCATCACTAGTAGAAAAGGGGGCAACGGTCCAGGGTGGGTTAGCCCATTAGTCCCGGTTCAATCTAGAACCGGGACCAATGGGGGCATTGGACCCGGTTCGTGAGCCCAGGGGGCCGGCCGGGCCACGTGGGCCATTGGTCCCGGTTCCAGACGAACCGGGACCAATGTGCCTGGCTCCTGGCCCACCACCATTGGTCCCGGTTCGTGGCATGAACCGGGACCAAAGGCTCCCATTTAGTCCCGGTTCATGCCACGAACCGGGACCAGTGGTGCCGCCTATATATACCCCTCGCGCCGGAGCAGAGCACTGAGTGCTCTGTTTTTCTGGGCCGGCGAGAGGAGGGGCTTGTGGTGCTCTAGCTCACCTCCTATGCGCATGAGGTGTTCAATGAAATGCCCGAGTCACACTAGTTAAGCTTTCTCCTCTCGAAGCTCGACCTCAAAGCTCCATTTTCCTCGAGATTTGTCTAGATTTAGCGGTCCGTCACGCCCCACCCATGTCTTCACCGCCGTCGATCACCCGCGCCGATCTCATCACCGACACCACCGTGGTGAGCCTCTTGCTCTTATCTTCTTTCTGAAAGGAAAAAAATATTCTTACTTGTATGTTTAGATAGATACTTGTATCATTTTCTTACTTTTATTATTGCATCTTATATAGTGCGATGGTTTTGGTATCCGCCCCCGTCGGCCCTCGTCCTGTCTATGATTCGGATGTGGTATATATATTAATCTTTATAACTATTGGTTCATTTATTGTTTATGATAATTATGCGGACCAACGTGACATGGATTTTATTTATCGAGGATGTATGTGAACCGGAAATTCCAACCGACCCTATTGTCGAGAGATTAAATTTAGTTGAAGAAGAAAACAATTTCTTGGAGGAAAAAATAAAAAAATTGAGGAGGAGAAGATGATATTGGAGTTGCATGTTGCGGATGTCGTCGATGATCACAAGATCAAGATGGATGCAATGTGCTTGAAGATTAGAAAGATTAGAAAATATGGCATTCATACCGAGGCTTGGTATCATTATGCCGTTGGATCAATTGTTACCTTGGTTGCGATTATGATCTCCTTTGTTTTAATTAATGTATGGTTTAATTAATTAGATGCTCTGGAGAGCTATATGTTGTTAGATGAGAACTATGTATGTACTTTGGTTTTAATGTGATGATGAACTTCTATTAATTTGGACACTTAATTATATATAATGCACACAGATGAACCGACAATGGATGTACGGTGACAGACACACCTCCGAGTACATTAAGGGCGTGCATGAGTTTCTCGATGCGGCTGAGGCAAACAAGCAGAATGGTTTTATGTGTTGTCCATGCACTAAATGTGGGAATACGATGTCTTACTCTAACCGGAAAATCCTTCACACCCACCTGCTTTACAAGGGTTTCATGCCACACTATAATGTTTGGACGAGGCACGGAGAAATAGGGGTTATGATGGAAGACGACGAAGAAGAAGAGTACGATGACAACTACGTTCCCCCTGAATACCGTGATGCTGCAACGGGGGGAGCTGGTGAAGATCAAGAGGAACCAGACGATGTGCCCAATGATGCTGCAACGGGTGAAGCTGCTGAAGATGAAGAGGAACCAGACGATGTGCCCGATGATGATGATCTCTGCCGGGTAATTGTCGATGCAAGGACGCAATGCGAAAGTCAAAAGGAGAAGCTGAAGTTCGATCGCATGTTAGAGGATCACAAAAAAGGGTTGTACCCCAATTGCGAAGATGGCAACACAAAGCTCGGTACCGTACTGGAATTGCTGCAGTGGAAGGCAGAGAATGCTGTGCCTAACAAAGGATTTGAGAAACTACTGAAAATATTGAAGAAGAAGCTTCCAAAGGATAACGAATTGCCCGATAGTACATACGCAGCAAAGAAGGTCTTATGCCCTCTAGGATTGGAGGTGGAGAAGATACATGCATGCCCTAATGACTGCATCCTATACCGCGGTGCATACAAGGATCTGAACGCATGCCCGATATGCGGTGCATTGCGGTATAAGATCAGACGAGATGACCCTGGTGATGTTCACGGCGATCTCCGCAGGAAGAGAGTTCCTGCGAAGGTGATGTGGTATGCTCCTATAATACCACGGTTGAAACGTCTGTTCAGAAACAGAGAGCATGCCAAGTCGATGCGATGGCACACTGAGGACCGTAAGAAAGACGAGAAGTTGAGAGCACCCGCTGACGGGTCGCAGTGGAGTAAAATATTGAGAAAGTACTGGGATGAGTTTGCAAAGGACCCCAGGAACGTATGGTTTGCTTTAAGCGCGGATGGCATTAATCCTTTCGGGGAGCAGAGCAGCAATCACAGCACCTGGCCGGTCACTCTATGTATGTATAACCTTCCTCCTTGGATGTGCATGAAGCGGAAGTTCATTATGATGCCAGTTCTCATCCAAGGCCCTAAGCAACCCGGCAACGACATTGATGTGTACCTAAGGCCATTAGTTGAAGAACTTTTACAGCTGTGGAATGAAAATGGTGTACGTATGTGGGATGAGCACAATAAAGAGGAATTTAACCTAAAGGGCGTTGCTGTTCGTGACCATCAACGATTGGCCCGCTCTCAGTAACCTTTCAGGACAGACAAACAAAGGATACCACACATGCACACACTGTTTAGATGACACTGAAGGTATATACCTGGACAAATGCAGAAAGAATGTGTACCTGGGCCATCGTCGATTTCTTCCGACCAACCATCAATGTCGAAAGAAAGGCAAGCATTTTAAAGGCGAGGCAGATCACGGAGGAAGCCCGCCATGCGTACCGGTGATCACGTACTTGCTATGGTCAATGATTTACACGTAATCTTTGGAAAGGGTCCCGACGCACTAGCTGTTCCGAATGATGCTGAGGGACACGCACCCATGTGGAAGAAGAAATCTATATTTTGGGACCTACCCTACTGGAAAGACCTAGAGGTCCGCTGTTCAATCGACGTGATGCACGTGACGAAGAACCTTTGCGTGAACCTGCTAGGCTTCTTGGGCGTGTATGGAAAGACAAAAGATACACCCGAGGCACGGGAGGACCTGCAACGTTTGCACGAAAAAGACGGCATGCCTCTGAAGCAGTATGAAGGTCCTGCCAGCTACGCTCTTACGAAAGAAGAGAAAGAAATCTTCTTTGAATGCCTGCTCAGTATGAAGGTCCCGACTGGCTTCTCGTCGAATATAAAGTGAATAATAAATATCCCAGAGAAAAAGTTCCAGAACCTAAAGTCTCATGACTGCCACGTGATTATGACGCAACTGCTTCCGGTTGCATTGAGGGGGCTTCTACCGGAAAACGTCCGATTAGCCATTGTGAAGCTATGTGCATTCCTCAATGCAATCTCTCAGAAGACGATCGATCCAGAAATCGTACCAAGGCTAAGGAGTGATGTGGCGCAATGTCTTGTCAGTTTCGAGCTGGTGTTCCCACCATCCTTCTTCAATATCATGACGCATGTCCTAGTTCATCTAGTCGACGAGATTGTCATTCTGGGGCCCGTATTTCTACACAATATGTTCCCCTTTGAGAGGTTCATGGGAGTCCTAAAGAAATATGTCTGTAATCGTGCAAGGCCAGAAGGAAGCATCTCCATGGGCCATCAAACAGAGGATGTCATCGGGTTTTGTTTTGACTTCATTCCTGGTCTTAAGAAGATAGGTCTCCCTAAATCGCGGTATGAGGGGAGACTGACTGGAAAAGGCATGCTAGGAGCGGACTCAATAATATGCAGGGACGGGCATTCTTGGTCTCAAGCACACTACACAGTTCTACAGAACTCTACCTTGGTGACCCCGTATGTCGATGAACACAAGAACAGTCTGCGCTCCAAACACCCGGAGCAATGCGACGACTGGATTACATGTGAACACATCAGGACTTTCAGCAGTTGGTTGGAAGCACGTATCAGAGGTGACAACACTGTTTGTGATGAGTTGTACTTGTTGTCCAGGGGACCATCTTTGACTGTATTGATTTGGAAAAGATACGAGATAAATGGGAATACATTTTACACGATTGACCAAGATCAGAAGAGCACCAACCAAAACAGCGGTGTCCGCTTTGATGCAACAACCGAGAAGGGAAAGGACACATATTATGGTTACATAGTGGACATATGGGAACTTGACTACTGACAAGATTTTATGGTCCCTTTGTTTAAGTGCAACTGGGTCAATCTGTCAGGAGGCGGGGTACATGTAGACCCAGAGTACGGAATGGCAACAGTCGATCTGAAAAATCTTGGGTACACTGATGAACCGTTCGTCCTAGCCAATGATGTGGCACAGGTTATCTATGTGAAGGACATGTCTACTAGATCGAGAAAAAGAAAAGATAAGGAAAAGAATACATCATACAATGATCCAAAGCACCACATAGTTCTTTCAGGAAAAAGGGACATCCTGGGAGTGGAGGGCAAGACAGACATGTCTGAAGATTATGAAAGGTTTCATGAAATTTCTCCCTTCAATTTCAAGGCTGACCCAAGCATCATGATAAACGATGAAGATTATCCATGGTTACGGCGCAATAAGCAAATGACGTAAGCGAAGAAAAAGTGAAGACTTCCTCCCCCAACTATTATGATGATACCATGCCAAATTTGTAACAGACGAGTATGTTATGCCAAGTATTTTAGAGTTCATTTGAAAACAGACGAGTAGGTGCATCTATGTTAATTTTTTTATTAAAGTTAATCACAAACTTGTGATTCACACAAATTTCAAAGAATTCAAATTTGAAAACTAATGGCACTAACAGAAAGTTCATAATTTTGCTGACCTAGAAGCAAAAAGAATTAAAAAATATAGCAAAAACAAAATAAAGCAACAAAGAAAACAAAAAAACTAAAAAAGTGTTTTCAAATTTGAAAACTAATGGCACTAACAGAAAGTTTATAATTTTTCTAAAACTATAAAGCAAGAAAGTTTAAAAGTTTATAATTTTTCTAAAACTAAAAAAGTTTAAAAGCTAAAAGAATTAAAAAATAAAGCAAGACGAATAATGATAAAACACAGTAATATTAAATAGCAGGAATTTTTTATAATAAAGTTATTCATAAACTAGTGATTCACACAAATTTTAAAAAATTCAAAGTTAAACTATTCAAATTTTAAAACTAATGGCACTAACAGAAAGTTTATAATTTTTGTGACCTAAAATAAAAAAGAAATCACTACAAAACTATAAGTATTTAGTTCTAAGTAGAAACAAAAAAAACAAAAAAAAAATGCCACCTACTAGGCCCCCACGGCCTGAATACGATTAGAAACCCTACCATGGGCCAGGATTCAGGCCCGAGGGAGGCCCAGTAGGCCCACAGGCACAGATTGCAGTGTTAGGCCCGAAAGCCTGCTTTAGAGAGGAGCTCGAGAGGGATGGCGCACCGCACCTTATAAACAGGTGCGCCTCCCTCTCAACTAGCGAGGTGGGACTAAATATTTGGGTTCGGGGCAGGACAGGCCTTTGGTCCCGGTTGGAGGGACGAACCGGGACCAAAAGGGGCATTGGTCCCGGTTCGTAGCACCAACCGGGACCAATGCCCCCTCTTTAGTCCCGGTTGGTGCCGCGGCCTTTGGTCCCGGTTGGTGGCACCAACCAGGACTAAAGGGGGCATTAGTCCCGGTTGGTTTCACGAACCGGGACCAATGCTCTTGCTATATAAGCAGCACTTAGCAGTTTTCGACCAAATCCATCTGTTTCTTCTCGCCCCGACGCCTTCTGCTCCTCGTCGCCGTCGCCGCCGAGCCCTGCCCCGGCGCCGTCAGGCTGGTCCACCTCGCCGTCGCCGCCGCCGAGGCACTGCCCCGACAGCATCGCCGCGCCCGCCGCGCCTGCCGGCCATGACATCATCGCCGTCGCCGCGCGCGCCGCCCCTGCCCCGACCCTGTCGCCGTCGCCGCGCGCGCCACCCGTTCCCTGACCCCGTCGGCGTCGCCGCGCGCGTCGCCCCTTCCCCGACCCCGTCGCCGTCGCCGCGTGCGCCTCCCGTTCCCCGACCCCGTCACCGTCGCCGCGCGCGCCGCCCCTTCCCCGACCCCGTCGCCGTCGCCGCGTGCGCCGCGCCTTCCCCAACCCTGTCGCCGTTGCCCCGATCACACGCCGCCGCCTTCGGTTCGGCCGCCGGCGCCCTTTTCTCTTATTTTTTGCATTATTATAAAAATGTGTATATATGTATATGTTCTCTGTGTATATATGTTCATATATGTAAAAGTTAGATTTTAGAAAAACTTTATATATGCAATTTTTTTACATATATGCAAGTATATATGTATGTATGTGGATACATGAGGGGGGTCGATATACCCCCTCTCCGATAGCATTTGTGTGCATTTTAGGTTAGTGTATATATATATGTTGATGTATACATGCAAAAGATAGATTTTTAGATATGATGATGTTTTTTTTCATATGTGCATTTTTTCATATATGTATTATTTGTTAAGTTGTTAGTAGATATCGATTTTAGGTTAGTGCATTTTATCACTGATTTTAGGTTAGTTGATCGATTTAGTGCATTTTATGTTTGTTGCATTTTAGGTTAGTGCATTTTAGGTTAGTGCATTTTATGTTAGTGGAGAGGAAAAAGTAAAATAAGGAAAAGGAAAATAAGTAGAGAAAGAAGGAGAAGAAGAAGGAGAAGACGAGGAGAGGAAGAAGAGGAAGAAGAAGAAAAAAAAGAGGAGAAGAAGAAGGAATAGAGGAGCTTCTTCTCCTTTTTTTTCTTCTCCTTTTTTTCTTCTTCTTCTTAATTTTTATCGGGAACGAGGGTGTCGAGGATCGCCGAGGGGTCGAGGGTCAGGAACTAGGGTAGAGGGTCGAGGGTCGTTAAGGGGTCAAGGGTCGAGGGTTCGAGGGTTCTAGGGTCGAGGGTTCCAGCAGGGTCGTCTAGGGGTCGAGGGTTATAGGGTCGTCGAGGGTTCCAGGGGTCGAGGATCGCCGAGGGGTCGAGAGAGGTTTCCTAGTGTCAAAGTATTGAAGAAATCCATGGCTTCATCATTAGCCGGAAGTAACCAGGGCATGATGGTACGAAGTCCTCCAAAGTTATTCTGGAATGGAGTCCCGGATAGGATAATTTGCCTTTTTGTACGAATTTCAGCAAAGGCCTTCAAAATAACGATATTTGGAAGGTTCTTGCTGAACTTTGTACCAAAAAGCGAATTATCCTATCTGGGACTCCGTTCCAAAATAACTCTGGAGAGCTTCGTACCATCATGCACCTGTTACTTTCACCTAATGATGAAGACATGGTTTTGTTGAATCCTTTGACACTAGGCAACCTCCCGACCCCTCGGCGATCCTCTCGAACATGAGAGGAAGAAGAGGATAAAAAAGAAGAGGAAGAAGAAAAAAAAGAGGAGGAGAAAGAATAGATGAGTTATTTTTTTCTTCTTCTTCCTCTTTTTTTCTTCTTCTTCCTCTTTTTTTATCAGGAACGAGGGTCGTCGAGGGACATAGATGTAGTGTCGTCGTTGTCGATATACCCCCTCCCGATAGCTTCAACACGTGGGGGGGGGGTCGATATTACCCCCTCCTTGAAGCGTTGTCGAGGCCACCCCAAACGCTAGAGAAGCAGCGCCGAGGCCACTAATATATCCATTTGTCATGTTTGAATAATAATTGCCATGTTGTAAATATTTGTAGAAACTATGGACACTATCGCCCGAGACGAAGCAAGAGAAGCGTTGTTGAGGGACATAATCGCAGAAGGAAGTGATGCCGTCTCGTTGTATCTCAACGACTTCGATGGTCTGCAAGGAGAGGGTGAAGAAGCTGGCTCCGGTGACCTAATGGCGGTTCAATAAGAAGAATGTGATGACGGGTCCGGTGACCGAAACGAGTCCGGCGACCGAGCCGAGTCCGGCCAGGTATATATATGAGTTAAGCCTGTGCTGACTAGCTAATTGATGCATTCATTGTTTTGGTATGTACACATATTAATTAAGTCTTTGTTCTTTTTTCTAGCCCTCCGGATCGAGCACAACTGAGGTAAAGAGACGAGTCCCGAAGAGAAAGTTGAGCTCGGATGAAAGGTTTGAGATCATAGCAATCGCGCCCGACGGCCAACCTATTGAACCCATCCTAACAAAGAAGGCATTTGTTGCTCAGTGCGGGGTTCTGGTTAGGGACAAGATCCCGATCAGCATCCAGCAATGGTATAAGCCTAAGAACGAAGACCCTGGGGTGTCTTATGTCAATGATCTGCAGAAAAATGATCTTTGGACTGAGCTGAAGTCAAATTTCACCCTACCGCCAGAGGATGATCCGGAGAAGCCAGTTAAAGAGCAATTAATCATGTCTTTTGCTCTTAAGAGGATGGCAGACCTATTCAGGAGGTGGAAGAAAGACCTGAATAGGTTTGTCGAGAAAAAAGAGACACCAGAATTCAAGGGCATATATGAGAATATCAGAGATGACTGGCCTGCATTTGTGGCCCACAAGACATCGGAAAAGTGTAAGAAGATGTCGGAGACAAACAAGAAAAATGCTGCGAAGAAGAAGCTTCACCATCACACGGGGTCAGGTGGCTACCTGGTAGCCCGGCCTAAGTGGGCCAAGGCTGAGAATGATCTGGTTGAGAAAGGGATCGAACCAGAGACAATAAGCTGGCCAGACCGTTGCCGGACTTGGTTCTTCGGGGCTGGAGGAACCTTGGACCCTGTAACAGGGAAGTGCATTTGGACGGACGAGCAACTTGACATTCCCTTGAAGAAGCTTCGGTACTATATCAAAGCAGCGCAGGAAGGGACGTTCCTTCCAGACAGAGAGAACGACGAGCTCACAAAGGCCCTCGGGAATCCTGAGCACCCTGGACAGACACGAGGCACGCCAGGCTCCATTCCGTGGAAGGCTGGGTTTCCGGACACAGGCGGTTACAAAAGCCAGGAGAGGAGGAAGCAAGTGCAACAGTCCGAACTGCAGGCGCTTAAAGCAAGGGTACTCGGGATAGAGGAACGAGAAGCAAATCGCAGCAACCGAACTGCCGAAGCTTCCCCTGAAGCTACCCCGCCATCTCAGCGGAGAAGCAGCGTGGCTTCCACCGAGCTGCTTCAGCCAGAGCTTGTCTTGACGGCTCCTGCCAGCTATCCCGTGGATGCTATCACGGAGGCTCAAAATTGCCACCTTATGACGCAGTGGATGAATATGAAGGTCAAGGCGGCTGTTGGCTCTGTTTATCCTAATGAACCCGGCGCAACTTTTCACTGCCAGCCGATTCCAGAAGGATATGCTAAGGTGATGGTGGATGAAATAACGGAGGGATTTGAGGACCTCCCGCTTGACCACCCTACCGGAGAAGGGGAGACTCGGCTGGGTTCTGCTCTGAAGACTCCATGCCTATGACGGAAAGAGCTCATCAAGCTTCCAAATGGGACGCCTCCGCCACCTCCTCCTCCTCCGGCGAGTCAGGGCACTCCGCCTCCTCCACCGCCTCCTCCTCCGGCGAGTGACGATCAGGGCCCTCGGCCGGCTCCTTCTCCAGCGCGTGGCGGCACTCCGCCTCCTTCTTCGCCTGCGCCGGCGCGCCCGAGCAGCAAGCCTACTCCTTCTCCGCCTCGTCAGCAAGAGCGGAAGAGACCCGCCGCCGCTCTGGCAGCTGCTCCTGCGTGTCGTAGTCCTTCTCCTCCGCCTGGCAAAAAGCAAGCAGTAAAGAAGACTGCCGCTCCGTCTGCTCTGCCGGCGTCTAGCAGTACAGCCAGAGGCGGGAGAAAATACAAATTCGGTCCTTCTCTGAAGTCTCCAGAGAAGTTACCATAGAGATGAGCCCGGAGGAGAACGCGAGGATCGCGCGAACCGAGAAGGATGACTGGTTTCAAGGGTTGAAAGCACAGAGACATCCACCTCCGAAGGAGAAGGTAGATTCGGTGAAAGTGAAGTGCACTCTGGCTGCCCTGGCAAAACCACCCAAGTCTTCGCCGAAAGGCAACTATGAGCGCATTATTGCAAAGACATGGGCCGAAGCGTCGCGGTCGGGAAGTACAGTCAGTGATCAAAGGCTGAAAGAACGACGAGTAGCTGGGAAACAAATTGCCCAGCTCGGCAAACAA
The DNA here is from genome assembly GCA_032464435.1 of Aegilops umbellulata. Classification (NCBI taxonomy): domain Eukaryota; kingdom Viridiplantae; phylum Streptophyta; class Magnoliopsida; order Poales; family Poaceae; genus Aegilops; species Aegilops umbellulata. Next base: position 638,880,596 of record CP136060.1, on the reverse strand, counting down.
GCAAAGCAATCGTGCCCCCCGCTCAAGGTGCCTAGCGTCGATCCGAGGATGGCGCCCGGTTATACCAATCTTGACGATTACCTGCCCGACGATGTAGATTATGATTTCCTGGACGTGCAGATACACAGATACGAGTACGGGAAGCCTCTCGTCAAAGATGAAAGATCTCTAACAACGATGATGCGAAGATTGCATGATTGGTACATGAAAACCTGCAGAGAGTCTGGGGGGAGGAATACTTTCTATATGAGAGTTAAACCGGAGCATGACCTCGTTGGAATTGAACTGTTGCATGTTCCATTTGAGGAGTTATATCAGTTTTTCAATCAATTGGCCCTCGATAGAGCAACGGTCACCTGCTACTGTCTATAAGTACTACTACTTCTGTCATTAAGTCTCTCTATATAGCTCAGCTCTTTCATTGCATGTATTTATAATTATCCTCACTATATTATGCAGATTGAAGATCGCCGAATTGAAGAAAAGACAAATCGGTGATATTGAGTTCATTAACACAAATCTCATAGATGCAGTTCAGGTTAAAGATCATGCCGCGGAAACCGAGGCCAACTTGCTATGATCATTCAAAATAAATGAACACAAAAATATAATACTCTTTCCTTACAACTTTAAGTGAGTGTTGTCTTGTGCATATTCGGTTTCCCTTATATATTAGTCCAGGTTATAGTAAAGTAATTAATGAGTTATGCATGCGTGCGCAATTTCCACTATATTCTCCTGGAGATTAGGCTTGAGAAAGGGAGTAGTAACTGTCTTGGACTCGAGACGAAAAGATCCCCAGGAGTATGCGGACATGACTGAAATCCTCAAGAAGTAAGTTAAATCGATCATTATCCACCATATCAGCAAATTTGTTCATTTCCTGATATCAAGTAATTATTTTCTTTTTTCTGGCAGTGTTTGGAGAAAATTCAGCACAAATTCCCCGGGACTCCCGAAGGAGCTGGAATTTAGATACCCGAAAGTAACTACTATAGTACCATGTTCCGCGCGTCTCCTAGCTATTGATTCAAGCGCTAGTTTCATCAATACCATTTGGCATTCTTGCTTATCTGTTTGATTGACCTCTATTTCTTGTAAAGTGGTTGTGGCAGGAACAAGGGAATGATTTATGTGGATACTACGTCTGCGAGTCCATCCGCCACACGACCTGTGAGCGGGGCGGGTACTGTGAGAAACAATATGAAGTGCGTAAGAAATAATATTCACAATTTTTGTTTATTACCATCATTTGTGTTGAGTTTCATTCATTCATATATATATATATATATGTGTATTGACCCCCTTCTTCAAATTAGATGTTTCGGCAGCGGAATGAACTCCTAGGACCAGATCGCATGCGAGCAATTCAAGAGGAATTGGCGGCATTCTTTCTTGACCACGTGATCGCTGAAGACGGAGAATACTATGTGGACCATGCGTCCATAATTTAAGAGATTATATTTGTAAAAGATAATTATTGTATATATGTAGCCGGTAGTGTCGGACGATAGATATACGATAACTTGTTGTTCGACCAATCTCTCGGAGAAGGAGATGTGGTCGATATCACTTCTCTCTGTATGCATATATGTTCATGACGATCTTCTGTTTTCTTCGTTTGCTTACTAGCTAGTTAGCGTGCCTAGTCCTCTCTATACGTATGTATAGTACGTAGCGTCGACCAAGCACGGACATAAGAGAGGACACTTCTCACTATTAATTAGCTATCTAACATAATATATGAAATATCTAAATTAACCCCCCAAACCCCCCCCCCTTTCATAAAAAACCAAAAACCCCAGCCACAGAAATGCTGACGCGTGGAGGTCTATTGGCCCCGGTTGGTGCCACCAACCGGGACCAAAGGCCCTCCTGCCTGGGCTCGGCGCACAGGCCACGTGGATTCCCATCTGTCCCGGTTCTGGTTTGAACCAGGACTAAAGGGTGAGGGTATTAGTAACGACCCTTTAGTCCCGGTTCGGGAACCGGGACTAAAGGCCCTTACGAACCGGGACAAAAGCCCGGTTTTCTACTAGTGCATATGCTACTTCCTTTATTCTCCTATACAGGTCTAGTGGAATCTGCTGCTCTCCCTCTTCTTCTAATTGGATATGGTCAAATTATTATTCAGGCACACCACAATATGCTTAAGCAAGAAAAAAGCAAAGGGAGGAACATTCTGGGTACAAAAGAGGAAGCCAAAATTGGACTGGGGACAAATTGCAGGGTGCCACCAAGGATGGGCATGGATGTGCACCGAAAAGTTAGTTAGACCTCAGTCTGTGGAGGTGATTGTCCACCGAAAGTCGTAGTTATTGGAGATTCATCCAGCCCTTATCTGGTATCAAGTGGTTAATTTCTAGTTTGCGCTCGAGCAAGATCTCGATCGACAATTCTTTGTAAATAAGATCATCTGCTGTGGAGATGGAACGATTGGATTTTCCCTCATTGAGATATCTTTTGCATATTTCATGCAACACAAATTGGATCGAATTTTGGGTATGGATCGCCTGGCCAAACTAGAAAAGGCTGGAGTAATAATCTGCAAAAGATAATGTGTTCCGTATTTTAAATAGCGTAGTGCTTTCCGAGCTCTTCCCAAGTTAATTTATTACACAAACTTTGCAGTTATTCTCAAAAAGTATTTTTTAAGCCCCAGCATAAAGCATTCTTTGTTGATATGTACTATCAAAGCTTGTGACCACTAATAAAATTATGGAACCACTAGTAGGATATTGATGATCGATGTTCTTATATAGGAACTACTGTAGTTATGATACTTAGTTCGTAATGAAAAGTTATGTCATACACCCGCACATCTCCAAGCTCACATGCTAAAGGAAAGCATTTCTTTACAGAAAGCACCCATCGAATTAGGCACTTGTGTACATTCTCTAAGAATGATTGTTATTGGCACCAGTGTTCATAGGATATTTTTTTCGATCGCTGAATAAAGCTCAATCATTAATCTTAACAATCTCCAAGTTCCTTTCTGTTTTTCTCGTGCAAGATCTCGATCAGAAATCCCTGAGAGATCTAGCGATTTGATTTCCTATGATGTAGATTTATCTGGTATATTCTATGTAGGAGAATATGGATCATACTCTGTGTCTCTGCCTAGTGATTGCCCAGGTCAAACTAGGGAAAGTTGTAAAATCCTGAAAAAGGAAAGTTATTTTTTCAAAATAGTTAGTGTTTTTTTAGCCGTTTCCTAGTTAATTATACTTGAGGAGTAAACTTTTAAAGCTTTACACCATGAGGTCAACTACGGCCTGCTATTCCAAGCTGGCAAGAAGAAAACGACCCGGATCGAAGATCTTAGTGGTTGATCTAGAGGTAAAGGCACCATAGCACTGAAATCTCTGCTTTACACCATGAGGGCCACTACTGCCGGCTCCGTGGTTCCATATTATGTTAGTCCTGTTGAAAAGCATTCCTTTGTATACGATTCTTGCCACGGAAAAGCTACACACTACTGCAGTCAGTTTTTACCTTCTTTTATGTGTCACACCCGTTTGGAGGAGATATGGGGCCATAGGGGTATATCACCGGAAGCTATTTACTTTCCAATGCGATAAATATCACATCATTTGGAGTTGTGAGTCAAACGTTCTAGTCATTCTCATGAAAGGTGTCCACACTGTCAAGGCTTAACGAATTTCTGAGGAGCTCTCCAACAACTCTCAAAGTTGGCTGCTTATTCTTCCAAGAAATCCATGCAAAACTAGTTACTTTTTAAACCTTTTCACACCTATCTAAGTGGGGTTATCCCTGCTATAAAACCCCATCTCGCACACCCTTTTAAGAACATTTTGTCAAACCATTCTGCTACAAGCTGATGCAGCAAGACTACTAGAGATCCTTACTACCTTTGCTCTTGTGAGTTCATCGTGATTCGTCAGAAGGAGCCTTTGGTTCCCCCTAATTCGTGCTCTACGGTTTTAACCGTTTTGTGTCGGTTAGTCCCGTTTGTATTTCTGCAATTGTTCAAACAGCGCGTTGGAGTTCTTGTAGCTCTGGTCAGTCATCCCAATGTACGAGTTGCATCCAACCTTGGAAGGTATAAAGCTTGTTATCCCAACAGCTTGCAGCTAGTTACCCTCTTGGATTCGATTCTACGGCGTCAAGATCGGGTCACCGTCAGGCATGAACACGTTCGATGGGTCTGCACCTACAAATGCACCACCAAGGTCAAGTTTAGGACATGAACCCTGGCGAGTTAGTACCATTCAGGGGGCAACCGTGCGTCACGTGGAGGGAGACTCTTTCAGTGGTCCGCCAAATCTACGACCAACTAAATTTCTTTATCCCTAAAAACATTTTTTCGCCATAAATAAATAATTTTGTTTCAATGATGTAAGCTTTTAACGATGTTAGGGTTGCATCAAAATAATACATTCATTAAAATAATCTAACGTCTCGTCTCAACATTCAAAAGACATACGCAACCCAAACATTTGAAGTTGAAAACAAACATTGTTGGAAAAAATGTACACAAACACAGAAGCACTTAAAGCGCCACCATATACCGCATGGCACCGTGTGGCGGCTGACACCACCTCATATGGCGTCACTTTGAATGCCATCACAGATGTGCCGAGCCAATCTCTCGTTGGTTGCATGGCGATGGTGGGGTGCCGAGCCGCACCGTACTTTAAGGACATTAATCCAAGGCATGTCACGACCACATCTTCCAGGCCATGCATGCTATCCTAGCCGAATTTATAGTTTATGAAGTAATCTTCATCATGCTATCCCGTATAGTTTTATTCATTCTTTTGTATTTTATTAATATGGCCAACCTATTAGTAAGGCGTCAGAAAGGCCAGTTGCATGCCTTATGTCTATGCCGATAACTCATCATTTTTTGGTATAGCTTATCTCTTATGTAACTTACAAATTTGCCAAAAATTGCATTTTCTCGATTTGAATATCTATGTTTTCGTTATAATAGTATCAGAAGTATGGTTGATAGTACTACTTTTCTTATTTGAATAAAAATACAACAGTTTACAAATTCATGAGGAAACAACATATCAATATTATTAAGGGAGGAATTAATTAAGTAAATAGTATTGCCTGAATTTTGTACGAGTAGAGTACAATAAGCCCCTAGAGTACGCCTACCAACTGTGGCCAGGCGATACAGTAGTTTCTTTTAATAATATAAGACAAGTTGTGCTAATTTTTCACTTGATGCTCATTTTCTTAAAAGAATCATCGTTAGCCAAAACAGGAGACATGTGTGGTGTCACCTGGAGAAAGGTCCCGAGTAGCTATGTTTGATGGCCTTGCCAGATGATATTTATTATTCGCACAAGGGCACTTTGATGTTGCTCATGCTTCGTCTATCCTTGATGCTGTAGATTTCCTCATGCTTCCTAGTCCTACGAAATAAATTCATTTGGCATTTCATTGACCTTTCCGAAATTACTATGTTTTGGTTCATCCACCAAGAAAGATCAACGAGAATTGATTTAGATTTCAACCTCCAAGTACAATACGAAAACTTTGGATGAGATGTTGGGAGTTGGTGTGTGGGGCCATGGACGGTGGGAGGTTTAGGTTAATGTGCATGTGTGGGGGCGGGGGGGGGGGATAGGTCATGGGAGTTGATGGATGAGATCTAGTGTTAGGACATTTTTTTATAGGATGGAGACCGAATGGTGCGTTATATAGAAGGCAGTGTATGGGACAGTACATGACCATTCCTATAAGAGAAGTTCCATGTAAAAAAGATATTTGTTTGAAACTTCCGTTTATGTTGAATCGATCACTAACACACTGCCCTTCAAAACCCAGTGGAATACACTTCTGAAACCAGCCTGACGGATAATGTCTAGTTGTCGTGTCTAAAGCATAGCAAAAGCCTCAGATACATCTCTCAAAGAACACCGAACAGTTACGTTGATCCTCTTAGAAGCACCGCCATTGTACACCACATACTTTGCCATCTTCTTCTTTGGACGACGGGTAGCGACCTGATCCCGAGGCTTCCTAGCAGCAACTTATCTGGAAAGTAAAGAATGTAGTTAGCTCGCGCCACGTTGGGGCAGTTATCTAAAAACACATAAATGGCCAAAACAAAAGAGGGATAGAACAAACGAAAAAAAGGGTAGAACACATACATTATTTCCATCAAGCCAAGTGACATGAACAGATGGCCTTGCACATTCACCTCCAGCATCTGAGCTCTTGAAACAAGCAAGATTTCCACCCAGTCTAACACTGGGAGCGACCTAGTCTTCCACTAATCCGCTGGCAATACGTTGACTCGGACAAGGGGCAACAACAATCTTAGTGGATACACCACTGACAGGATGAGTGTCGCGACGGCCGTGCTTAATTTTCAAAATAGTAAACATGTGTATCCCCTGGCTAGAACATAATTCAGGGATAATACCGCGGGCCAAACCCAGACTTGCAGGTACATTCTGACTTTTTCCAAGATTCCCAGGTATATCGTGTTGCGTATGGCTTCCAGCTGCCCCCAGATCAGGTATTTCACTGGTGATATTTGCTCTGTCAACTTGACCTTTCGGAACCTTAATCGCTTCTTCCACTCATGAGCAGCAACTTTCTCTCGAAAAATATTTCCGCTTCCCTAACTTCCTTATCTCGTCATCCCTTAACTGTTGTGAAACCATGCCCCTATGTAATAGTCTCATCACCCCTGACTGACTGCGATTGCGTATCACACAACAATGACGTTGGGCTGCATGAAATGTTGTCACTACCGGATGCTACAGAGGCTCCAACATTGGAAGGCGCAATCATGTTGCACGAGAGTGGGGAATCAGACACAACGTTGTCACCAACAGATACTGCAGATGATTCAACGTTGGCAGGAACAGTCATGTTGTGCGGGAGTGGGGAATCAGGGGCAACATGCAGAGCTCAGATCAGGGTTTCATCATATTAGAATGGCAACTCCCAGTATTCCCAAAACTGCATTCAGAACACATCTAGGGCATTATGAATACATTGTTATGCCATTTGGTTTAACGAATGCCCCTGCCACTTCCCAAAATCTGATGAACCTAGTGTTTGAGTGTTATAGAAAGTTCAGCTTTGTATTCTTTGATGATGTACTGGTTTTTAGTGAGACACTAGAGGAACATGTCCAGCACTTACAACTAGCACTGGATTTACTCAGAGTGAACTGTTTATGAGTAAAAAGGAGGAATTGTGAATTTGTTGTGACAGAAGTTAAATACCTTGGCCACATTATCTCTATTGATGGGTTTGCCACTGATCCTAACAAAGTGCAAGACATCTTGACATGGCCTGCACCTGACAACATCACTAAGTTGATGTTTTTTTGGGTCTCACGGGCTATTACAAGAGATTTGTCGAGAACTATGGAATTATTTGCAGACCTCTCCACGATGTTCTGAACAAGGACAAATTTCAGTGGGGAGAGCCACAAGAGCAAGCTTTTAACCATCTCAACACAATTATGACATCTTGTCCTATATTTGCACTTCCAACAACAATTAAGAAACTGCTCTCATCCATCCAGTATTCCACATTAGGCACCTGAAGAAACATCTTGGCTCATAGGCTATCCCTCTTCCCAATGTACCACTCGTTAGAGCATCTCCCAAAGGCGCGCAAAACAATTTTTACAACGCGGAAATAGCGGCTTTTTGTGCACGGCAGGGCACTGGCTGCAGTGGCCGCTACAAAATATTGCGCATGCGAGCTGCTCTAACAGGCGCTGCAAAAAATCGGCGCGCGCGAGCAACCAGAACACATACGAACAATATTCTGAGACAACATATAGAGAAAATTCAACGATACAAATAGCATAGTGAATCAACCAAACACCACAAACTAGTCCGATGCAAATAAAATAGATAAAAACTATGGTGCAACTAAACTAGAAACTACTCCAAGTCGTCCTCCTCCTCGCTGGTGTCGTCCGAGGATGACATAAACGCATCTTCCCATGGAGGATCGTTGTCGTCAAAGAATTATGCATGTCCCATGTCACACTGCGATATCGCCTGTGCCTTCGGCCGATGCCTGTCCACCTGTTCCAAGCGCCGATTTCCCTCCCCTCCGACCAGAACGCGCTCTCGTCGGTGGCGTCCTGCGGGTAGTGCTGGTGCCACTCCGCCATGGCTTGCTCATCCGCCTCAGCGATGAGGAGGCGTCGCTGCTGCCTACGGTGTTTCTGACGGTAGCCGTCGGTTACTGGGCGCGGCGGAAGCTCGAGTTCCTACGCCTTCTCGCACGTCCACACATCGTCGAGGTTCATCTGCGAGCGTGGCCTTGAGAGGCGCCACGCCGCCGCGTCCTAGTCGCGGGCGGCATCATGTGCAGTCTCGAACGTCCCGAGACCGAGACGCGTGCCACCGAAGCGGATCTCCGTGTAGAACATGCCAGAATGGCAGATGCGGACGCCGTGGTAGCCGGAGCTGCTGCGGCGGCATGTCGGCGGCGGGGGAGTCAGCGGCAGGGGAGAGGGGTACAACGGCGGTGGAGGGGCGCCGGATGCTAGGAAGAAAATGGCGGCAGGGCGCTCGAGTGTGTTGTTGTGATGGCTTGGGCGCGCACATAGGTTTCACGCGCAAAAACTGCCCGCCCCTAGCCGTTTTTGCGCGCGCGAGATTGTTTGTCGCACGCCGGAATCTCCCACGCCCACTGTAGCCCGCGAAACCGCTCCACGCGCGCAAATTTTAGCGTCGTTGTTGGACATGTGCTACCTCTTGAGCATGCGTTGGTTTTCTCTTGAAGAGGAAAGGGTGATGCAGCAAAGTAACTTAAGTATTTCCCTCGGTTTTTGAGAACCAAGGTATCAATCCAGTAGGAGACTACACGCAAATCGCCTAGTACCTGCACAAACAATCAAGAACCTTGCAACCAACGAGATAAAGGAGTTGTCAATCCCTTCACGGCCACTTGCAAAAGTGACATCTGATAAAGATAATAAGATAAATATTTCTGGTATTTTTGTTGTATAGATTGGAAAAGTAAAGATTGCAAAATAAATAGTAAACTAAAGTTGTAGATTGGAAACTTATATGATGTAAAGTAGACCTAGGGGCCATAGGTTTCACGAGTGGCTTTTCAAGATAGCATGTATTACGGTGGGTGAACAAATTACTGTTGAAACGATTCTGCATCTACTATTATTACTCCACACATCGACCGCTATCCAGCATGCATCTAGAGTATTAAGTTCATAAGAACAGAGTAACGCATTAGGCAAGATGACATGATGTAGAGGGATAAACTCAAGCAATATGATATAAATCCCATCTTTTTATCCTCGATGGCAACAATACAAAACGTGTCATTTCAATTTCTGTCACTGGGATCGAGTACCGCAAGATTGAACCCAAAGCTAAGCACTTCTCCCATTGCAAGAAAGATCAATCTAGTAGGCCAAACTAAACCGATAATTCAAAGAGACTTGCAAAGATATTTAAATCATGCATAAAAGAATTCAGAGAAGAATCAAATATTGTTCAGAGATAAACTTGATTATAAACCCACAATTCATCAGATCTCCACAAACACACCGCAAAAAGCATTACGTCGAATAGATCTCCAAGAAGATCGAGGAGAAATTTGTATTGAGATCCAAAGAGAGAGAAGAAGCCATCTAGATAATAACTATGGACCCGAAGGTCTGTGGTAAACTACTCACACATCATCGAAGAGGGTATGGTGTTGATGTAGAACCTCTCCGTGATCGAATCCCCCTCCGGCAGATCGCCGGAAAAGGTCCCAAGATGGGATGTCACGGGTACAGAACGTTGCGGCGGTGGAAAAGTGGTTTCGTGGATCCCCCCGATGGTTTCAGGGTATAAGAGTATATATATGCGAAAGAAGTAGGTCGGTGGAGCTACGAGGGGCCCACCAGGGTGGGGGGCGCGCCTACCCCCTGGGTGCGCTCTCCTGCCTTGTGCCCCCCTCGTTGCTTCCTTGACTTCCACTCCAAGTCTCCTGGATTGCATCTGTTCCAAAAAAGATCCTCGCGAAGTTTTCGTTCCGTTTGACATTCCTTTTCTGCGAAACACTGAAATAGGCAAAAAAACGACAATTTGCACTGGGCCTTTGGTTAATAGGTTAGACCAAAAAATAATATAAAAAGATATATTAAAACTCATTAAACATCCAAAACAGATAATATAATAACATGAAACAATAAAAAATTATAGATACGTTGGAGACGTATCAAGATGCTCTTACAGAAGACGGCAAACTCAAAACATCACCTTTCGCAGTGCTGGACAAAAGAATTATCCACAGAAACACCCCTGTGTCCCAATGATTCACTGGGAAAACATGGCTCCTACTCACGCAATATGGGAAGATCTCTCTTTCATGCAGGCCAATTTCCTGGACTTCGTCCCACCACCACCACGGCCACCTCATGTTCCTAGAGCTGCTCGTGGACAAGCAACACCTTAAGAGGGAGAATTGCCAGGCCTGAAGCTAACTGAATACTTTCTTCGTCCCATAATATAAAAACATTTTTGACACTAGTGGAGGGAGTATATCGATGACCAAATATTGAAGATGCAGCTAATTGACAAAGACCGAAGAAAACGCTTCGTCAGTTATCGGACCGTCTACAGAAGAGCGGGTGATTGTGACCAGAAGGCCAGGATGTGTTACCTGGTTGAGTTAGCGAGTTTACCAATGTACTTCAAATTACCAGCTGTATGTCATTTGTCTCCACTGGTGTAACTCTCAGGAGTTATATAAGCCAGACCCTGGGAATGGAGAAGTAAGAAGAAAGTTTGCATTATCTCACTAGAGTAAATATAGATAGGGCTCGCCCCGACCCCATTCTTCTCAATCCACTTCCAAATCAGGAGCGAGATCACCCAAAACTCCAACCTAAGACTTGATAGGAGCCTGACAGCAGGCAACCGGACAGAGCCAAGCACAAGCCTGTGGTGGAGGATACGGTGGTGGTCGGCGAGGGCGACGACTCGTGGTTGCCAGTGCCGCACCGCGGCAGCATCCACCGACCGATTTTGGAGGTAGGCAAAAATGCCGCGCGTGGTCTAATTGGGGTTGGCCATGCGTTGCGGGGTGGCGGGTCTCGCTGTGGCCGTGTTCCGGGCCTGTTGCTTTGCGGACGGCAAGGCTAGGTGTTGGCGATACTTCTCCATGTTCATAGATCCTTACGGAATCCTGGAACACGATTTCTTCAAGACAGATGGAACTTGGTTCTATAATTGGTAATCTCTCGTCTGCAAAGTCTTGTCATGGAAAACAACCAAGGTGAACAATCGAAATGGCCGTGCAGACAATGCACCGCTCATTGTTGGAGCCGACACACGGCTCCTCTTCTTATTCCTCGCGGCCGCTTCCCGCAGCTCATTCACGAACATGAACACGAGAGGATTGGTGCCACCAGTTTACAACACAGCGGACGCACACACACCACTAACTCACGCACGCATGACCTGGCCACCACATTTGCCAACTAACTTGTTGGAATTATTAGCACTTTGCCAACTAACCTAATCCACAAGTATATTATAAGCATGGCATAAATGGTATGCATAGCGATACCGAAGCATACTAGCATGTAGAGAACATAGAAGCAAACCATCTATGAGCAGAACATATACGGCTAGTACAAGTACGAGTAAATAAGGGATGAACAGATCATACCCTCCGGTGGGCCAGGCCAACGCGACGGCGACAGCAGCAGCCTCGGCGTCGTTCGTGGTCTTCTTCTTGACGACGGTGTCGTCGACCGTGGTGTCGATGCAGGGGAAGTAGTGGAAGCTGAGGCGGACGGAGTTGGGGTCGGATCGGGAGAAGTCGCGTCGAGACGCTCCCCAAAAACCTTATTGTCGTTCTCCCGGGTAGGATCTCGAACGACAGGGTTCCGGAGGCATCTGCTCTCCTGACCGGCCTGTGCACGCAGTCGTCGGGATGGGATCGCCGGAAGCAGCACAATGAGAGAAATAGTAGATGACAATAAGGGTTGTACGAGGGGGAGTGAGTGAACTGAGTTAGGGTTCACTCCACTGCCCAGCGCCTTCTTGTATAGGCCATCAGGTAGATAGGCCTGGGCCAGGCCCAGGACCGATTCCGCAAACAGCCGACGGTTCAACGTCTCGAACATAGGCGCTTCCGTAAGCAACTCATTAATTAATACGATATTAATTAACCATTTTTGACCGGCAAAAATAAGCTTCGGCTCGGCTCATTCTCGAAACCCGAGGCGCGCACGCGCATCGTGTCGAGGCGAGGCGGGCGGCGGAGGAGGAGGAGCGCGCGTGTACAACTCCTATTCTCAAGCTCCCAAGAGCAAGTGATGGAGCAGCCCTTATAAAGAGGTCTCACTCTCCTTACTATAACAGTATGGTACTAAACTTCCCACACTTCTCACCACTTGTCGTACACATGCATGGGCCTTAGAGATTAACCAGGGATTATTGTCTTATATGAGCCTAAGCCCATCCATAATCCATCAATCCCCCACCAGATCTCGAGGCACATAAGTTTGTCAACTATTTTGAACAATGTTTGATATACCAGAATTTTCAGTGGAGACTATTAAGTTGAACTTCCACCTAGAGCAATATGATTAGACTTCTTCACAACTGAACAATGGACTATGCCTTGAATTGTCAGTTTGGCGTGTAGAAGCTTCGCCTATTGTCAGATGATACGTTGCTGCCGAAGGCTAACCCCATGGGGGGAGCTTATTAGTCATACTCCATACCTTCTCATGAGCTTCCTAGAGATCACGGAATCGCATAGACTGTGATCAGCAGTCGGGCTCACATAGGTGTGTTCCTCCAAAGAATGCTCTGTAGGACAACATCTTGGTTACATAAGCTTTGGAACACATTAAGACAAAAGTCAGCCTGCCTTATAGAATTGAGAGTATTATTGCATCTCCAACGGAGTAAGTTAATTAAGGATACTCTCCTCAGTTGTCCGCTGGATTGTTTTCCCAGGTCCTAATTCACGGGATCTCCGATCACATAGGTTGGGTTACCTCCATGGCAACTTACGTGGCTCTCATACCCATCTCCCTCGTTGCATTTTCTATCACAATCCATGATAGCCCTTTTATAAAAGGGTCTGCCAGATTCTTAGCCGTCTGGATATAATCCAACGCTGTTACTCCGGAGTTTCTTGATTTCCTGACAGATTTTAATCTTCTTCTTATGTGCTTTGTGGATTTTGAGTTGTCCTTTGAAATCTTAGCCTTGGCAATCACTTTTTGATTGTCACAGTTCATAAGGACAGTCGGGACTGGTTTATCAACCACCGGCAAATCCATCAAAAGATTTAGAAGCCATTCTGCTTCGACGCATGATGTGTCTAATGCTGTGAGTTCTAGTTCCATAGTCGATCTGGTTAAGATCGTCTGCTTGCAAGACTTCCAGGAAACAGCACCACCACCAAGTGTGAAGACATATCCACCTGTGGCTTTCATCTCATCAGCATCAGATATCCAGTTAGAGTCACTATACCCCTCAAGTACCGTCATGTACCCAGAATCGTGAATCCCATAGCTCACAGTACCTTGCAAATAGCGCATCAGTCGCTCAACAGCATGCCAATGCACATCTCCCGGATTGGAAACAAACAGTTTGCACACAGCAAATGAGATGTCAGGGCGAGTAGCACAAGCTAGGTACATGAGTGAACCAACCACTTGAGAATATCTCACTTGATCTACAGCTGTGTATTTGAACTTTCGACTCCGCACGCTAGGATCATATGGTGTTGCAGAAGGTTTGCAGTCCGAATATCCAAAACGGCTCAAAATGTTCTCAACATAGTAGGAGTGCAAAAGTGTAATTCCACCCTCAGTATTTCTCAGTAGCTTGATGTTCAAGATAACATCGTCCACGCCCAGGTCTTTCATCTGAAAGTTATGAGATAGAAAAGCCTTGACCTCCTCAATGACTTTGCGGTGGGTCCCAAATATCAGTATATCATCGACATACAGACACGGTATAAATTCTTCACCCCCACCATAGCGATAGTATACACATATGTCAGCTTCGTTTACAACAAAGCCAGCAGATGTCGAAGTTGTATTAAACTTCTCATGCCATTGCTTAGGTGCTTGTATCGGGCCATACAAAGATTTCACTAGCTTACACACCTTTCTTTCCTGACCATTTACTACAAAGCCATCCGGATGTTGCATGTAAATTTACTCGTCTAGCTCTCCGTTAAGGAAAGCCGTCTTAATGACCATCTGATGAATGAGAAGACCATGCGAGGCAGCCAAAGCGAGTAGCACTCGAATTGTTGTCAATCTAGCCATAGGTGAGTAAGTATCAAAGAAATCCTCTTCTTCTTTCTAGGTATAACCCTTGGCCACAAGCTTAGCCTTGTACTTCCCAACAGTACCATCGGGCCTAAGCTTCCTCTTGAACACCCACTTACATCCCAATGGTTGGCAACCATAAGGACGATCAGTGATCTCCCATGTCCCGTTAGCCATGATTGAATCCATCTTGCTACGGACCGCATTCTTTCAGTAGTCAGCATCCAGAGATGCCTAAACTTCTGAAATGGAACTAGGAGTGTCATCATCCACGAGGTACACGAGGAAATCATCACCAAAAGACTTTGCAGTCCTTTGTATCTTGCTCCTAAGAGGAGCTTTGTCGTCATTCTCCATGGAACTTTCATCACTTTTGTGTTCATAGTATTCCATCGGAATGGCAGGTTCAGGAGTCTCATCAGATTCCAGTCTCGAAGTGTTTTGCATATCTCTCATGGGGAAAATATCCTCAAAGAATGTAGCATCCTTTGACTCTATAATTGTACCGACCTTCTGGTCAGGTACCTCAGATTTCACTACTAGAAATCTATAGCCAACGCTATTCTTAGCGTAGCCCAAATTAACACAGTCCACGGTCTTCGGACCAGGCTTACGCTTTTTGGGGATCGGCACATTGACTTTTGCCAAACAACCCCAAGTGCAAAAGTAAGGGAGTGTAGTTATTTTTTCCCATTTCTCATAGGAGTAGTCTCATTATCCTTTGTGGGAACTTTATTTAGGACATGACATGATGTAAATATAACCTCCCCCACCATGCCTTGGATAAACCCGATGTATCTAACATTGCGTTAGCCAAATCAGTTAGAGTACGGTTTTTCCATTCGGCAACCCCGTTCGACTGGGGTGAATAGGGAGGCGTCCTCTCATGAATAATACCATGTTTTGCACAAAATAAATAAAACTCACTAGAAAAGTACTCTCCACCATGATCAGACCGGGCTCGTTTTATTTTCTTCTTAAGTTGGTTCTCAACTTCAGCCTTACAGATTTTAAAGTAGTGTAGAGCCTCATCCTTTGTATTTAACAAATCACATAACATAATCTAGTGGAATCGTCAACCAAAGTCATGAAGTATTTCTTTCCACCTTTAGTCAATACACCATTCATCTCACAGAGATCTGAATGTATGAGCTCTAGAGGTGCCAGGTGTCTCTCCTACGCAGCCTTGTGAGGCTTACGAGGTTGCTTTTCTTGCACACACGCATGGCACTTAGAGCCTTTGTCTAAAGTGAAACTCGGGATTAGATTCATCTTAGCTAGCCCCGTCATACAACCAAAATATATGTGACAAAGACGTGAATGCCAAACCTCACATTCGTTCATATTAGAATGAATTTGGTTCACGACTTTATCACATAAATCCTCCAGGGAAAGGCGGAACAAACCACCACAATCATATCCTTTTCCAACAAATAGTCCATACCGAGATACGACTACTTTGTTAGACTCAAATACTAACTTAAACCCTTCTTTACATAGAAGGGAGCCACTAACGAGATTATTCTTTATGGCGGGGACATGCTGCACGTTCTTCAGTTGCACGATCTTTTTCGAAGTAAACTTCAGATTTACCGTGCCAACACCATGAACAGAAGCATGCGAGTCATTCCTCATCAGGACAGAACAATCTCGTGCGACCTGGTAAGAAGAAAACAAAAACACATCAACACACACATGAATATTGGCCCCAGTGTCAACCAACCAATCGGTGGACTGACAAACTGAAAGTATGGTAAACAGATTACCATACCCCGAAGCCGCATCATTGCTGCTCAGAGTGACGTTCACTGACTTGGAGTCCTGTGCTTGCTTCTTGTACTTGTTCGGGCACTTGTTTTCCCAATGTTCCTCTGAACCAGAAGTAAAGCAACCATCTCTTTTTTTGTCTTTTTCTTACCCTTCTTCTTAAAGGTAGAATTCTGCTGGACAGAGTTCTTTCCCTTGAACTTGTGGAAGTTCTTATGCACCACATTGGCGCTAGAAGAACCCTCTGCCCCTTTCACGTTTGAGTCCTTTGCTTTCAAGTTCTGCTCAACACTGAGATGACCGATGACATCCTCGACAGAGAATTCACGTCTCAAGGGCTTGAGAGAAGTAGCAAAGTTCCTCCAACTAGGAGAGAGTTTTGCAATGATGCAACCCGCGATGAACTTTTCTGGTAACTCACACTTTAGGAGCTCCAGCTCAGCGATGCATTGTATCTCATGGGCCGGGTCTAATATAGAACGGTTATCAATTTTTTTTGATCATGGAACTGCTCCATAGCATACAACTCGCTTCCAGTATCGGTTGCGCCGAACTTAGCTTCTAGCGCATCTCACAAATTCTTGGCAACGCGCATATGAAGATATGCGTCCACAAGCTTGTCTCCGATCACAGTAAGAACGGCTCCTAGAAAGATGGTGGTTGCCTCCCTAAACGCATTCTCCTGTTCAGGAGCAATCGTTACCGTGGAAGACACACCACTAACCCAGAACACGTTCATTACTGTGAGCCACAAGGCGGTCCTCGTCTGCCAACGGTTAAAATGCGTTCCAGTAAACTTTTCCGGTTTCAGAGTAGCGGCGAAGCGATGAGTCAAAAAGTGCCTAACATAAGGTTTTTGGATTGTTGGAAACATTAGCACTTTTCCGACTAATCTAATCCAAGAGTATACAGTAAGCATGGCATAAATGGTATGCATCTCATAGCGATACCGAAGCATACTAGCACGTACATAACATAGAAGCAAACCATCTATGAGCAGCACATATACGGCTAGTACAAGTACGAGTAAATGAGGGATGAACAGATCATACCCTCCAGTTGGTCAGGCCAATGCGGCGGCGGCAGCAGCAGCCTCAGCGTCGTTCGTGGCCTTCTTTTTGACGGCGGCGGCGGCGGCCGTGGTGTCGATGCAGGGGAAGTAGTGGAAGCAGAGGCGGACGGAGTTGGGGACGGATCGGGAGAAGTCGCGTCGAGACGCTCCCCAAAAACCTTATTGCCGTTCTCCCAGGCAGGATCTCAAACGACCAACCCGTGCACACGGTCGTCGGGATGGGATCGCCTCACATCTGGAGAAGACCATCGTCGGAGCCACTCGCCCATGCATGTTTCGGAGGCACCTGCTCTCCTGACCAACCCGTGCACACGGTCTTTTTACTGTAGCAGGATGGTACTTAATTTCCCATCACTTGACATACACATGCATGGGCCTTAGAGATTAACCAGGAATTATTGTCTTATATGGGCCTAAGCCCATCCATAATACATCATAACTAACTAACTCATCATTTATAGTCTATCTCTTTCTATATATGGAAAGTCAAGAAATTCTCATGCACTGAGTCATGCACGTAGACCACATCGATCGGCTACTAACGCAGGACCCAACCAGCACTCCGGCCTCTTGGCACGAATAGAAACTGCAGCTCACGCAGCCCTCAAGAAGCCGTCCTGTTTCTGGCCGAGCACGTCGCTCCGAGTCTTCTGCTACCGCGTTTCTCCAACCACGACACACGCGACAACGGACATAGCTCGTCGAGACTCGGCTGTCACACTGATAGCCGGACGCTCCGACGTCCACTGTTAGCTACGTACATGACCCATACACACATACCGTGTCGACTCACACTAACACAAATAAAAATTCTAAAACATGTGCAATTCAAGATTAGTGCTAACACTCATGACCCAAAACACAATTTGGGACATTGGGAGGCGTCGCCGGGTTTGCTCCCTCAACCTTCCCCACCCCCACATTTGTTGCTTCCGGCCTAGATCCATGACATTAGATGATGGCAGAATCTTTGCGTCATCTCCCCTCCCCAGAGGATTGTTTTTTAAGCGGGGCATTGGCAAGAGAGACTTATCGAAGATGGCGGTTGTGGTGTTTGGACTTCTCTAGCAATGATGCGTGGTGAGCGAGGGTAGAGGGTGATTGCAGTGGTTGCGGTAGATGACTCTTTGGCATGTCCGTGGGATGGTTTCGGGTTGTTTGTTTCGGAGAAGTTGGACCTGAGATGGAGGCCGAGAGGCGGCAACGACTTTTTCTTGGAGTCTATGGATGCAGGACGGAAAAACCTCAGCACTCCAAAGAATTTTGATGTACTTTGCAGTTTCTGTAAGGGCATTTTGCTAAGGGAATGTGTTTATTTGATATATGGCCTTTGGCCTATCTGCAAAACAAAAACAAAAAATCTGAGAGGGGCCAAGAGGTGACAAAGTAGGCAAGAGATGCTATGTACGCTTACTCACATGGCACTTTCTTCATACTTGCAGGTCTGCGAGAGATCGATTGCAACGAGTCATGCCGGGCGGTGCCACGGCAGGGAGCATCCCCCGGACTGTATGAGTTTGGGGAGAATAATACTTGTATGATCGGTTGTTGTGCCTTGTGTCAGCTATTGCGTTGCTTACGGTAAAAAGACTAACTGTTGCCAATGCTCCATCCATGTTCATGATACCCACTGACTTGTCGCAACAGAATTTTTCAAGACAAGAAGAATTTAGTCAGGGCATTTGTTGTTCTGCCAAATACTTGCCAGGCAGAGTGGCAGACAGACTAACAAGGTTCACTGTGAAGATAGATATTTTTGCCGGAATTTTTTGTTAGAGTTGTGTCGAATATTGTGTACATAGTAAGTTACAGTTGGACTTGTAGTTGTATTGTGTTTAAATAGGATCTGAAGTCGTGTTCAAATAGGACACTTATATCCTAGGCCTCTCATATATAGCGGGGCTAGACACTGTTTGACGAGATTTTGTCACCTTTTATCAGACACATATGTATGTGTATGGGAAAATAATAAATATACAGCAATATTATATGCATCTACAAATAAGGAAAACTTATTGTTTGGAATGGGCTAGCACGTGATCGTGTACACGATCGTTTACAAGTCCACATACGTACACTTATAGTAATCTCCTCAGGTTAAGTGGACTTGACTTGATAGAGCCCACTTCTCATATTGATGCACGTGGCCGGATGTTTTTGTTGTAGTTTATTAATTAAATTCACGGGCTAATGTCATCTTTATCCAGCCAATGGGCACGTAAAGCTGAATTCATGTGTACAAGATGTGAGTTTGTAGCTCACACGACTAGTCAAAGTTGTTAGCATGCAGCAGGATAAGATAAGCACGTAGCTTCTCATTAGCACTTTAGGCCATGCATGCAGCGGGCGTTGCCGAACATGCAGGAGCTTCCCAGCAGAATAGCTCGGCTTGCAACGTCACCGCGGCGGCGCCGGCTGATCTCTTCCACGCAGGTGCTTGCCCTAGGCATTGGCTATATAAAGGAGCGCATTTTCACATCCAAAGGGGGACGCACCCGGCCGTCAGACCGTCCACACACGCGCCGCCGCAGGGCTGCGCACGGGAGGCGCACACAGATGGGCTGGCCGCCAGGCCGCTGTCACTCACGCGGCTGCCGCCGGCAGGCTACACGCCGGAGAAG
The DNA here is from genome assembly GCA_032464435.1 of Aegilops umbellulata. Taxonomy (NCBI): domain Eukaryota; kingdom Viridiplantae; phylum Streptophyta; class Magnoliopsida; order Poales; family Poaceae; genus Aegilops; species Aegilops umbellulata. The sequence goes on along the minus strand of CP136060.1, from coordinate 638,860,858 downwards.
GGCACCGCCACACACGCGGCCGTCAGGCTACTCACGCGCACACACGCACGCGTAGACGCCGCCGCCGATGTACAGGTCATGGCGTCTTGTGAGTGGAGACGAACAGGTCTTGCAAGAGGATGTGATGGGATTATGAGCACAATAAGCAACCTCAGGTAATCAAGGTGAGGTTTATGTTTGTTATATACAGGTACAAGGAGCAGGCAGTAGCCACCGGCAAGCACGCATGGAGAGGCCGCCGAAAGTCTGGCCCTTGCCCTTGGTGAAGATTGGATCGCCGATCTGAAAATAAACAGGTACAAATCACACGGTGAACAGGTTCATGGCAAAGGGTACACGGACGTACAGGTTCATGGCAAAAGTACACGGCGTACAGGTTTTGCACCACGCTCTTGGAGGAGACGAAGTGGTGCAACCAGAGCTCGCTGACGACGCAGCCCGAGACCCGCCTTTCCCTTCACGGTGTACAGGTCCTTGGTGGAACCAATATACGCAACGACGGGTCTAAGACCGGTTCCTCCTTCATAAGGCCCTCATCCCCGGCGAACAGGTCAATGGCGTACAGATCCTTCACCGAATCAAAGATTGCAACGACTCTGTACAAGACCGGTCCCTCCTTCGAGAGGCGCACCCACCATGGCGGACAGGTCCTTGGCGTACAGGTCCATGGCATCGCCGGCGCACAGGTCACGCTTTCGCGTAGTACCAGCCCAAGGCGATGTGGCCTCTGCGACACCACTTTCCACGACCCCTTTGTCTTGGCGGACCGCCGAATACTCGGCGTCTAGCCGAGACGAGGTGCCAACCACCTCGGCCACGCCCATGTGAGCGTGCGTTAGTTTTTACACTGACGCCGGTCTCCTCAAACTATTACTCCCGCAGGGCGTAGCCCCTTGAACACCCCGATGAAGCAACATGTCGTCAAGAAGTCTAAGCCGAGCGCGACCCATGCTACCCCAACACCAACTACTCCAACGCCGCCAAGACCAACGAGGCACGACGGCGAGGGCGGGCGCGGCCACCGCTAAGGCCACGCTACATGCGGTGCGTGTACCGACGAGGACACGGGCTCTGCCGCCGCCCACACACATCATCATCATCATCATCATGCATGGAGAACACAAAGCGAAGACGACCACACAGCTTAATCGGAGGTATCTCGCGGAGCAACCCGCGGGAGTAATTAACCGGGAGCCTTCCGAGGCCCTGGGAACCAGGAGACCGCAATCGCCACAGTCAGGCTGGCCGCGCTAGTAGGCCACGGAGAGCACTTTTTGTTTATGGGATCTTGTAATTTTGTTTCTCCAATGAGGTTAATGAAATACTCGTTTCCCGTATCCTTTTCTTTGTGTACTATGGTACACTGGCACGCCCGCATTTTTCTTTTCTTCTTTCCCCGGCGTATGAGAGAAATACACTCCCTCTTCCCTTCGCCCGGAGGCCTAGATGTTTTTCTCGTGTCAAACAAATTGGAACGCCCGGTGGGACATGGTTCTCCTCCCATCTTTACTGTGCAACAATGGTCGTCAAATTCGTCCTCAAGTCTTCTTCAAGAATATGCCAATTCTTGGGTGCAATTTTAATATGCCTCGTCATTGTCTGGAATTGGAGGCCAAATTCGTGTTCATGAGATGTTGCTATTGTCTGGTGGCATTCGTTGCTCCAAGGGCAAGAAGGTGACGTCTATACATATGGCGAATCTATGGAGCAGGGTGCACACTCTGTGCCCAAGTTCCTCACTAAAGGGCAAAGTCGCCGTCAACAATTAAGAGGCTTGGTAACTTGTAGATGTGTACCAAGCATTCTTTGTTGGTCCGCGAAAAAGGGAGAGCACTCAGAGGAAAGCACTCACACAGAGGCAGCAACTACACGCGCCAGACGGAGGCCGCGGGCACCCCGGCGACAGACCATGCGCTGCACCTCGGTGCACTTGTAGGCCGCAGACGATGCACCGGCATCCGCGATGACGACGGACATCCGCCGGCGAGCCCAGCGAAGCCTTCTCGCCACACGCTACATCAACAATCAACACGAGCATCCATTTTCATCATAATCAATCTTTTCTATGTTTCTTCTCTCTTTTCATCTCTCATTTCAGCGAGGAGACCCGAAAAGGAGGAGACGCGCCCACAGTGTGGCAGCGTCAAAGAAACCAAGGAGGACCGTGCGCTCATCCAACCCGTAGCCGGGCCGACCGCGAATCAAGCGACGGCTTATGTGACGATGATGGACGAGGGAGAGACAACGCATAGAGGGCGCCCGGAGAGAGGCCCAGGGGGATCGCCCAGAGGGAAGCGCCCACACAGAGGCAGCGACTACATACGCCGACGAAGGCCGCGGGCACCCGTCGACGGACCATACGCTCGGCCTCGGTACACTTGTAGCCGGGATTGCCGCAGACGATGTGTCGTCGTCCGCAATGACGACGGGTGTCCGTTGGCGATCCCGACGAAGCAGTCACTCATCCACGCTGCCACAAGCTACATCAACAATCCTAAGCATCCTTCTTCGTCAACGACATGTATAATTAATCTTCTCACTTTTCCTCTCTTTTCATCTCTCATTTCACTGAGGAGCGACGATGGAGAGCGCACCCCGGGGAAGGGAGAAGACAAAGAGGAGATGCGACCTGGCGGCAGCATCGGCAAGATCGGGACGTATGGCAGCCAGCCGAGATACACGCGCCTACCGCGGCGGCGCGTACGGCAGGCGGCTCGCTCGCGGCGCTGCGAGCACACATGCGGCAAGACCGGCGAGAGGACGTGGCGGCGGGGGCGGTGATACCCGTCTGAGCTCGACGACGTCGATGGCATCACAGACGAAGCTGTTGTGTGTCAAGTCAAGCTCTTAAGAGCACTTGAGACATTTTGAGTTGCATGGTACATGCATGCAAGGGCACGTACGTGCTCTTCTCTTCAATGAGTCGTTTCTTTTTCTTTGGATTTTTAGTAGCACATCAGATCACATCAAGAGGGACCAAGTTGAGACAATGCCCATGGCGGCGACGGCGAAGAGATGGAGGGGAGCCGCACCAGCTCCATGGACGTACCCCGATGTCGACGGCCAGAGAGTCCGACCGCGGCGTCTTCTTCCATGTACTCTTCCACAGTACATATCAACCCACACAGCCAAGAGGCAGCGGCTACACATACACGCGCCAATGGAGGCCACAGGCACCACGTGTTGAGATGACGCGCCGGCGACCGTGGCAACCTGGGCGTACCACGACGACGCAGGAGGACCGGCCGGCGGTGCCCTCTTCCATCCGCATCAACGCTCTACGTCGACACCCATCCGGGAGCGAGGACTGCAGCTCCATAGGCATACCACGACATCGATGAACACACGCCGGAGAGCTCGCTGGCGGTGTTTTCTTCCATGTACGCTTCCACGGTGACGACGGCAAGCCTGCTGGCGAGTAGCACGGCGTCAACTCCACCATGTCGGCGTCTGGCCCGGCGCCATCTGCACCACCACGACAATGTCGAAGCTGCCGACCTGCAGCTCGGAGTCATCTCCACGGCACCGGCGTGTGGCCCGGCGCCATCTACACCACCACAACAACGACGGAGTTGCCGACCTGCAGCCCGGAGTCATCTCCACCGCGCCGGCGCATGGCCCGACGCTATCTACGACACCACGATGATGACGAAGCTGCCGGCTTACAGCCCGGCGCCATTTCCACCATGCCGGCGTGCGGCCCGGAGCCATCTACACCACCACAATGAAGTCGAAGCTGTCGGCTTACAGTCCGGCGCCATCTCCACCATGTCGGCGTGCGGCCCTGAGCCATCTACACCACCATGATGATGTCGAAGCTGCCGGCTTACAGCCCGGCGCCATCTCCACCCTGCCGCATGCTATACGGTGACACTCAAGTCTACTCCAACTTCTACATCAACACCGTTCCCCAACATCGTCCAAGCTCCGACGAGGCAAAGCCACTTCACCGACAAGTCCTTTTCCGATGAAGCTACACCTATCTTGCCGGGCACCGACGAGGCGAAGGCAAGCCACCATGTTCGACACCGACGAGGCGGACACCACCAGGCCGGGAATCGACGAGGCGAAGGCCGCCCACCTGTCTGAGCTGACTAGGACAGACATCTTCATCAGCGGACATCGAGAAGCCGGAGGGATACAGCTAAGCCTCGCCGGAGCGACGGACGTACCACTCAACCCTTCTATTCCACCACCTCATCACTAATCTTCCTGATGAGGAGGTCTTCACCGTCGACCTCGAGGCACCGTGGGAGCTCTACTTCGATGGCGCCTCTCGCATGGAGGCCGATGCTGATGGAGCCCCAAGACGAAGGGAAGGCGCAGGTTTGGTGTTCAAGACGCCGCAAGGAGGGGTGATGTATCACTCATTTTACCTCCTCAAATAAGAATGCCCAAATAACGAGGCAGAGTACGAGGCACTCATCTTCGGCCTTCTCCTGGCGCTCTCCATGGATGTCCGCTTTTTACGGGCCTTTGGTGACTCCCAGCTCATTGTTTGTCAAGTCAATGACATCTACGAAGTTCGCAAGCCTGAACTGGTGCCGTACTACACTGCGGCCCAGAACCTCATGGAGAAATTTCAACATGTTGAAGTGCTCCATGTCCCGCGGAGCAGAAATGCGCCTGCTGATACCTTGGCAAAGCTAGCGGCAGCATTGGTGCTCCCGGATAATAAAACCATGCAGGTAAATGTTGAAGAAAGGTGGCTCCTCCCAGCTGTTCTGGAGCTTATCCCGACGGAGTACGAAGTCAACTCCATCATGACGAACGCCGTGGAGGAAGACGAGTGGCTGGAACTCTTCCTCGACTACTTCAAGCATTGCAGTCTCCCCGACGACCCCGTCGCAAGACGCCAACTACAACGACGACTCCCATTTTATCTTTATGAAGCAGGTGTCCTATACAGGAGGTCTCATGGACAGGAGGTCCTACTTCGGTACGTCAATCGAGGGGAAGCCGAGAAGATCCTCCAGGAGATGCACCATGGAGTCTGCGGCGGGTACCAAGGAGGAGCTAAGATGTATCATAGCATACGTCTTCCAGGATACTACTGGCCCGGCGTCATGGCGGACTGCCTTCGGGTGGCCAGGTCATGCCACAACTGTCAAGTACATGGTGACTTCAAGCACCAACCGCCGGTCCCGCTTCACCCTACAGTTCCCTCTTGGCCATTCGACGCCTGGGGAATCGACGTCATCGGCCTCATTGACCCTCCGCCATCCGGGGGGGCATCGTTTCATCCTCGCCGCGACGGACTACTTCTCCAAATGGGTGGAAGCCGTTCCACTACGGGAGGTGAAGAGCGACAACGTCATCAAGTTCCTAGAGCGAAATATCATATATCGCTTTGGGATTCCACACCGCATCACCTCCGACAATGCCAAGGCATTCAAGTCCAACGAGATGTACATGTTCATGGAGAAGTACAAGATCAAGTGGAACTACTCCACCGGCTACTACCATCAAGCCAATGGGGCGATCGAAGCCTTCAACAAGGCAAGATACTCAAGAAGACAGTGACAAGACACAAGAGAGACTGGCATGATTGTCTCTTCAAGTCCTTATGGGCATACCACGTTACAGTCCGTACCCCGACACAGGCTACTCCATTATGTCTCGTTTATGGGAGTGAAGCTGTACTGCCATTGGAAGTCCATCTACCCTCGTTAAGGGTGGCTGTCCAGGAAGGACTCGCCCAAGACGAACAGGTACATCTTCGTCTCCAGCAGCTTGACGCCCTTGAAGAGGAGCGACTTCATGCCCTGCAAAACCTGGAGCTCTACCGCCAGAACATGGTGAGAGCCTATGACAAGCTCGTCAAGCAGCGCGTGTTCCGGAAGGGCGAGTTGGTCCTCGTGCTCCGTCGACCCATCGTCATCACGCACAAGATGAAGGGGAAGTTCGAGCCAAAGTGGGAAGGACCATATGTCGTCGAACAAGTCTACGACGGGGGCGCATACTAGCTGATTGATTCCCAGGGAGCCTAGCCTATGCCCCCAATCAACGGAAGGTTCCTAGAAAAATATTTTTCTTAAAATGTTGCCTCTTTCGTTGCCTTTTTTTTGGGGGAGACCCTTTTTCAGTGGGCTATCGGATCCATGATGCACTCTTCGTTGCATGTTGTGGATATTTTCTTGGCCTCCCCAATTTTTTTAACGGACTCAGTCCAACAAAAAAATGGCTTTCCCCTACCACATCATGCTGTTGATTGAAGTTTCGGCTCACCTAGGACCTGTCGGAGGATGGCACAATGTGTCAAGTTGCAGGAAGAGCAGCTCCTACACCCACAATGCATGACACGTATCAGGCGTATGCTTTCGGAGGCAGCAGAGACGATTACTTGGGCACTTTTGAGCGCCAAGACCCCGCGCCCTTCATGTTTCCTGTCATGCTTCATGTTCGCAGAGGCTCGCATCCTAGGGGAGACTATAGGAAAAGATTCATGGTGGCTACCTGTCCCAACGCAAGTTGGTTCGGTATGTAGCCACATGACAACCCTGGGACACACCATCAAAAAGCTCCAGATAAAATTCCAGAGGGTTTTCTTAGTTCACAGAGGTGAACAGGTGCCTTCCAAGTTCTCAAGGTGGGTCTTCAAGAAGTCATGGAAGAAGAATCCTCAAGAAGTGCAAGCAGAATCCACAAAAGTGCAAGCAAGCTCATGAAGTCCGCGGCCAATCAATCAATCCGCACAAAAAAAAAACAATCCTAAATCTCCAAGAAGCAATCAAAAAAAATCACCAAGAGTCCAAGAAGTAGTCAAGTTGTCCCAAGCAGTACGAGACTCACTGGAAAGAAGGAGGAAGGTAGATGTTCATCACCCCTCAATAAGGCATGAAGAAAAATCGCCAAGCTGTTCTCCCAAAACCATCCACCCTGAACCTACCATACCCAAGTCTTCGGGTTCATCAGGCATGCGCAGGGGGCATGGCGGGCTGTGGGGCCCCTCCGCACGATGATGGGCTAGAATATGAATCTCTGTTGCCTCTCGGAAGCATCCCGAAACACGGCGTCTTCATACACGTACACCGAAGCTTATGCAGTTGTTGAGTTGTAATCTTCATGGTATTTCGACGATTCCCGATGACAAGTCCTTTGGTAGCCTTCTCAGATGTCACACCTATAGCTGGTGTATAACGGGAAAGCCAGCATTTTAAAGACCAACCAAACCTCCTTTTTTTGTCCTCTTGGTTCGCTTTGTTTTGTTGGGTGTTTCTAGTTATTGCGCTTCCCCAACGTCTTTTGCAGCCAATGAATAGGTACTTCTCGGCTTTGCCGATGACAACCCGACGTCGAGTCTCTACACGAACCAACAACACAGGCATCGGGGGCAATCCCGTACGCATGTGGACGTCAATGATATCCCGACGTCGATCTGCTAATGCCGACGGCATCCCGGCAACCAATCATCTGCACCAACATGAACAATGGGTGTAGGAAGCAGGCACCTGAGCTCATAAGGGTGGTGCCGATATCACTCCGGTACCTTGTCTCCAACAACAATGAAGCTTGGGGGCAATATCATCCCTCCATCATCCATAAGGCCGATGTTGTCCCAGCATACCACCTGGTGGTACCCTATTCATGGCGAAACGGAGTTGTCGATGGTCTACCGACGCCTCACCTACATCATCATATGAAGACAATGGGAGCAGTGCAATGCGCCAGTGCGGCTAGCATGAATCTGTGAAACCCTTTGATCTAGTCGGCTGACACCGCAACAGCTAGGCGGTCGCGATTAGGTTGATAAAACTTCTCCAAAATGTGGCACGGTATTGCGCTGCAGAATGGAGGTAAGCTGGGATCGCTTCGTTGATAGGCGCCATAGCAGCTACATGGCCCAACAAGTTGTCTCAGAAAATGGAAGGATCTACCCGCGTTATCTTTAAATAAAAACACCAAGGCTGCAAGTAAATTGCGCCCAGTGGTCGAAAATTTTCACCAAGTCAAGTTTGATTTGCTTCGCGCTCGAACTCGACTTGATGAGGGGGCATTTGTTCGATGTGATTTTTTACCAAAGAAAAAGATCAAAATCATATGTCGGCGTTTACTTATTTATTTTTACTTTCTCTACTGAGTGACTAACCTCCATAAATTAATCTTGATCTTGGAAAATATTTATTTTTCTTAAATGCAGGATATACACGGAGAAGAAGATATAAACGTCTTCTCTTTTCCTCGAAAAAAGAGAAGATATAAACGCGTACTCGTCAAGGGAAGATAGACATCGGTGGAGCAGATAAGATTGGAGAGGCGACTGCATCTATATCTAGTCCAAGAAGATCGGGACGTTTGGCCCATCTCTAGCCACCGGGTCGTCCACCTCTTGCCTATAGATACTCACCCATGCGTACAACAGCGAGGGGCGACCAGGGAAAGGCCAGCAGGGGAGGCGCCCATGCGGCGGCGTCGACGCGGAACCCAGGCAGGAGGGAGGCAGCGGCCGCGGCCAGGAAGAGACGCGCCCCTGGTGCAGTGTCGAGGGGATCGGGCGAACGCACGCGCTACGCCGGAGGTTGCGCCGGCTACGTCCCGAGCTCGGTGACGGGCCGACGGCGCACTGCGTGTGCGCTCCCCCTCGCAGCGGCGCCGTGCTGCAGGCGTCGTGGCTGCGGAGAAGAAGAAGAACGCATCCGCGGCGACGACGGCAGCGGGAGCGCGTTGCCAACGATCCAACGTTGGACGCGCTTCACGCGCCCACGGCGAGCAGGCACCCGACGAGAGGATGACCCCGCTGACTAATTTCTTTTGATATACATGTATTTTTGTCTATCAGGGACATATAGAAGAGATGCCAGCCGGTGCTTCAACCAGATAGAAAACTCACGTACGCATCGAGGACGACCAGGGGACGCAAAATGGCACGCAGCGGACGTGAACAAGAGGAGACGCGCCCCGCGCCGACGGTGGCGCTGGCCTCGTCCCGAGTTCAGTGACGGGCCGACTGCAACGGTGTCGACTCGCAAGGCATGTACTGCGTATGCGCTGCCGTGAGCTGCTCGCAGCGGCGCCGTGTTGGAGGCATCGTGGCGGTAGAGAAGAAGAACACGCCACGGCGACGACGGCGGAGGGAGCGCGTTGCCAACGATCTGACGTTGGACACGCCACAGCAAGCGAGCACCCGACAAGATGAAGAACGGGCAGCAAAGCATACCCTGCTGACTAACTTCTTTTGATCTATATGTATGCTTTCGTCTAGCAGGCGGCCAAAGAGATGACACCCAGCCAGGAGGCGACGGCGCAGGCGGCATCACCCATAAGCGGAGCCTCGCCCGAGGAGAGGCGGACGCGCCCAGTTGGAGACACGCATCGCATGTGGTGCGGCTTCGAGCAGAGGGCCAAGACCTCGCATCGCATGTGGTGCGGCTTCGAGCAGAGGGCAAGACCTCATGTACGAAGCATCAGTAGAAGAGAAGTCACACATAGGACACGCCTAGGGCGGCGACAATGCCGAGGCACACACTCGGCAGCAACGATGAGCGCGCCGGCAATGGGTTGCCTCCGACTGTGTCAGGCTGCCCGCAAGCAAACTGGCGCCGGCTGAGATGGAGAACAGGGAGCAGAGCAAGCCCCACTAATTTATTGTACTTCTTGCCTTCCATCTTACATGTTGCAGCAAGAAAAGGAGGCAGAGACGCCACAAGGCCGCCGCCCTTCACAACGCACACACCCATCCATCAGGAGATCCATCCATTCATCACGCATCCATCCGTCGCCGGCGCACTTACCAGCCACCAAGCACGCATCCATCCAACTCACCAGCCAGCCATCACGCCCATCCATCCAACACACAGCAAACCCCTTACAAAACACCAGAGGCAGAACGCATCTTGCAGGAACCGCAGCCGCAACGGAGACCGGCGGCCATCCGTGCAAGGGCGGCCAGGACTTCGACGACATGAACACCAAGCTCATTTTTCCTGATGGTGAGATGATCGTCTGATTACTGTTTCTCCTGTATCTCTCTCTGCCATCCAGCATACATGCACTACACGTAGAGTATGTGCCGGACAGCGGAGACGATGATCGCGTGGTCGCCGCCGTTAAGGACGACTACACCGGACCAGAAAACTGCATCGACATCGTTGGGGTTTGTCTACGCCAGGCCTTTCCTTTTCAGGTGTCACGTTCTTGGCTGGCGATTACTCGGGAGCAGTCGGAGCTCTCCAATGACGCAGCCCAACCGCTAGCCCCGGCGCCCTTACCATGGCGGCCTTCATGGTGCTCGGTGAACACCTCATGGCGTACAGGTCGCGACGCACAGATTGCCACTAACAGGGCCACGGTGAACAGGTTCATGGCAAAGGGTACACGGACGTACAGGTTCATGGCAAAGGGTACACGGGCGTACAGGTTTTGCACCACGCTCTTGGAGGAGACGAAGTGGTGCAACCGGAGCTCGCTGACGACGCAGCCCGAGACTCGCCTTTCCCTTCACGGTGTACAGGTCCTTGGTGGAACCAATATTCGCAACGACGGGTCTAAGACCGGTTCCTCCTTCATAAGGCCCGCATCCCCCGCGAACAGGTCAATGGCGTACAGATCCTTCACCGAATCAAAGATTGCAACGACTCTGTACAAGACCGGTCCCTCCTTCGAGAGGCGCACCCACCATGGCGGACAGGTCCTTGGCGTACAGGTCCATGGCATCGCCGGCGCACAGGTCACGCTTTCGCGTAGTACCAGCCCAAGGCGATGTGGCCTCTGCGACACCACTTTCCATAGCCCCTTTGTCTTGGCGGACCGCCGAATACTCGGTGTCTAGCCGAGACGAGGTGCCAACCACCTCGGCCACACCCATGTGAGCGCGCGTTAGTTTTTACACTAACGCCGATCTCCCCAAACAATTACTCCCGCAAGGTGTAGCCCCTTGAACACCCCGATGAAGCAACAGGTCGTCAAGAAGTCTAAGCCGAGCGCGACCCATGCTACCCCAACACCAACTACTCCAACGCCGCCAAGACCGACGACGCACGACGGCGAGGGCGGGCGCGGCCAACGCTAAGGCCACGCTACATGCGGCGCGTGTACCGACGAGGACACGGGCTCTGCCGCCGCCCACACACATCATCATCATCATCATGCATGGAGAACGCGAAGCGAAGACGACGAAGACGACCACACAGCTTAATCGGAGGTATCTTGCGGAGCAACCCGCGGGAGTAATTAACCGGGAGCCTTCCGAGGCCCTGGGAACCAGGTGACCGCAATCGCCACAGTCAGGCTGGCCGCGCTAGTAGGCCACGGAGAGCACTTTTTGTTTATGGGATCTTGTAATTTTGTTTCTCCAATGAGGTTAATGAAATACTCGTTTCCCGTATCCTTTTCTTTGTGTACTACGGTACACTGGCACGCCCGCATTTTTCTTTTCTTCTTTCCCCGGCGTATGAGAGAAATACACTCCCTCTTCCCTCGCCCGGAGGCCTAGATGGTTTTCTCGTGTCAAACAGACACACGATGTAACCTATGCCAACATAATAGCACATGCGCGCAAGGGGAGCCGGAGGCGTGTGCGGGCGCCCGGATGGCCGGTGTGCGGTATTGTGACGGTGTCACGGAGAGGAGCGCCCGTAGTCAGGCCCCGGAAATGTAGCCATATCGGTGAACCTCGTTAACAAATCTCACGACATGCTAGCACAGTTCAGATCCTATAGATGCTACAGATCCTAAACGTGATCATTTACTGCGTGGCATGTCGATCTACTTTGTGTTCAGTGCTCTAGGGAATATTTTGATTCCCACAACAATCAATCAGTTTGGTGGACTGGGTCATGAGTCATGAGATCAGTGTCTACACTTGCTTCATTAGTTTGGAAATGCTGACCATTGACCTGGACTGGCACTAGAGTCTGAGTTCAAGAAATGGTCACTGTTACTAAAGAATGTATTTAACTCAGATCATTCCTCCCAATTTTATCCCTATTAACATTCATCATTTTAACCTTCGAGGAAAATGATGTCATCAATCTCCAAGAAAATCAACAAATTTGACAGAACAAACATATGAGCCACTTGCAATGAATAAAAAAGAAAGCACGTCATTTGGAACCGTGGGCTTATTCAACTGCATAGTCTTTTTTTTGGGTGAATTGCATAATGAGTATATATGGAGAAACAGATGAATAATCACACGTCATTTGCTGCTGCTTTTCATATGCTCGTGCCTTGGCGACCATCTCCAATCGTTTGTCCCGGTCGCTCCCGAGTCGCTCCCGCGGGAGACCAGAAGCCAACCCTAGCACCGCCTCTTCTCGACCCCGCCCCCACCCCGGCTTCCCTCCCCTCGTCGCCACCGGTGGCGTCGCCGACCAAAGGCCGCGTGGCGTAGGCAGCTGCAGGGCGACTTTCTCCCGCGCGCTGGAGGTGTACGTCGCAGGGCGTGACCTTATGCGTCGACGGCGTGGGTCGGCGGGCCCTGCCCCTCCCATCGGCAGCCTGGCGAACCGGTGGTGCTACTCCCCCTCCTTGCGGCTGCTCGGGGGGGGGGGGGGGGAGGGGGGGTTTACAGGGTGTGGGGTACTCGCTGGCGGCGGATCTGGTTCCCCCAGCCCCTCCAGGTAGTGGAGGCGGCGGGCGTGGGTGGTTGCGGCAACCTGCCTAAGGTAATGGCGGGGCGTTGGGCGTCTATAGCGGGAGGGGGGAGGCTGCTGCTTCGACGGTGCGGCGAACTGCTGCAGGGTCGCTCGGGGCTGGCCCTCGGGTTCCCGACATGGATGTGTGCTGCCAAGGCGTGGTGGAGGCTCATGGCGGTGGTCTGAGTCGTTTCACGACGACGGTTGGACTTCTCTGGCGTCGGCCCATCGGTGAGCGGCATGTGTCATCCTTCGATCCCTTTCCTTGTCATCCGGGCACTACCTTCACCGAAGGGCTTGCCCTCTCCCAGCTATGGTCCATCGATCATCTCGCATCCGGTGCTGCAGGGCCGAACTCATCTCGCGCCTGGTGCAGCAGGACAGGTCGATGGAGGCTAGCTTTGCCTGGCCTTTTGGGCCTCGGTGCCGGGGCGCCGCCCAGGGGTGCGAAAAGGGGGGGCCTTTGTGCTCATTTCTTCGGTTAGGGTAGCGACGGATAACGGGGCGGCGGCCCTAGTAGTGGTAGCATGGTGCTCATGGGTAGGGCCCGTGGCTTGGTGTTGCCCGGTGACCATGGCCGTGTGGGTGGCATGGTAGCCGAGATGCGGTGTGCAGTGGTGGTGAGTGTTGGTCGGAGTGAAACCCTGTTCTATCTTCGGACGAACCCGCAATGGTGAAGCTCATTCTCTTCTTGATGGCGTCGCTGCGGCCCTCACTGCTTGTCGTGTTGATCCAGGGGAAACTCTGACCCTCAGGTCGGGTGGTGGCGGCGTTCTGGTGTCGTTCCCATTCTCAAGGCGCCGCCTTGGAGCCCACGGTTCGTCGTATGCGGCTTCATCTCTTCGCGGTGGCATGTTCATGGCTGAGGACCCCAGTTGCTCTTGTAGTGCTTGGGGTGGTGTTGTTGCGCTCAACGCCTACGTATCCTGCCTTGGGTGTGTGCATGTGTTGTGATGACATGCGTTTGTATCGGGTTGGTGATGATCGTTGCTTTATATATAACGCGGAGTGAAAGCCTTTTCATACTCCTCCCTTTATTTTCTCCTATTTATGCCTGGTGGAATCTGCTGCTCTCCCTCCTCTTCTAATTGGATATGTCGAAATGATTGTTCAGGCACGTCACAATATGCTTAAATTAAATAAGAAGAAACCAAAGGGAAGGAACATTCTTGGTAGAAAAGAGGAAGCCAAAATTGGATTGGGCACAAATTGCAGGGTGCCACCTAGATCTCAGTCTGTGGAGGTGATTGTCCACCGAAATACCTAATTATTGGAGTTTGATGACACCCGTTATGTAGTATCAAGTGGTTAATTTCTAGTTTGCGCCCTCCCGAGATGTTGATCAGCAATCCTATGTAAATAAGATCTTCTGCTGTGAAGATCAAACAATTGGATTTTACATGATGAAGATTTCTTTTGCATATTCCATGCAACACAAATTGGATTGTATTTTGGGTAGGGATCGCCTGTGCCACACTAGAAAAAGGCTAGAGTAATATTCTGCAAAAGAGAAGCTGTCCGTTATTCTAAACAGTGTAGTGCTTTCCAAGCTCTTAATAAGTTAATTTATTACACAAACTTTTGCAGTTATTCTCAAAACATATTTTTAAGCCCCAACATAAGGCACACTTTATTGATATGTACTATCAAAGACCGCTATTAATATTATGGAACCACTAGTAGAATATGGACGATCACTGTTCTGATAGAGCATCTACTCTAGAAATGATAGTTAGGTTGTCATGGAAGGTTATGTCATACACCCGTATTTCTCCAATCTCACATGCCAAAAGGAAATCATTTCTTTACATAAGCACCCATCTAATTAAGCACTTATGTACATGGTCTAAGAAGGATTGTTATTGGCACAAGTGTTCACAGGATTTTTTTTTCTCAGGCGCTGAATGAAGCTCGATCATCAATCTTAACAATCTCCAAGTTCATTTTTGTTTTTCACGGGCAAGATCTCAATCATAAATCCTGTGAGAATAGGGTCATTTCCCTGGGAGATCTAGCAATTGGATTTCTTATGATGGAGATTTCTCTTGTATATTCCACACACGAGAATATGGATCAAACTTTGACTAGTGATTGCCCGGATGGCCGAACCGAACTAGGGAAAGTGGTAAAATCCTGAAAAAGAGAAGTTGTTTCTTCAAAATCACAAATTCTTTTCTATCCATTTCACAGTTAATTATACTTGAGGAGTAAATGTATAATGCTTTACATCATGAGGGTAACTGCAGCCTGCTATTCGAAGCTGGGAAATAGAGATCGACACAGATCGAAGATCTTAGATGTTAAGCTAGATGTAAAGGCACTAGAGCACTGAAGTATTCACTTTTCACCATGAAGGCTACTGAAAGCTGCTCTTTGATTCTGGGTTATTCTAATCTTGCTGAAAAACATTCCTTGGTGTTGTTAAATACGCTTCTTGGTGATTCTGTTGCACACCCCGAAAAAAGTGCCACGCTTCGGTGTATTTATTTTTAGGTTTAAACAAAGTGGTCTTCACTTTTTAGGTAGAATTGCACTGAGCATCCCAATGTATAAGTTTAGCCAGAAGCCACATAATGCCATTTCAGGAAGCATGACTGACATTCTTTAACAGCAGTAAAAACATCTAGACTGTCGGCGATTATTCGCCTTTCGTTTTTTCCACAGATCAGCAGGGTAAGATTTTACTGTTTGTATAACTTCCAATATGCTTTAGTTCCTCTTAAGTACTCCCTCTAGTGATCTAAAAACTCTTATATTTCTTTACGGAGGGAGTAATGGCTAACCACGGTGCAAAAAAGCTGAAGGAATAAGTTGGAAGAAAGGCGGGTAGCTTTCAGAGTCTGCTACTGTACCAGCATAGGTATATTATGCATAAAAAAAGATATGGCATCAATCTTCTAAAATTGGGCAAGTGAGAAGTACCTGAATTAAAGAAGTCAGAGAAGCCACATGCATATATGAAAAATAGAGATGGAGACTCATCTTTTTGTTTTTGATTTTAATTTGAACTAAAACCACGACAAGAATTATGGAACAGAGAGAGTAGATAAGAAGTTGGAGTAGAGTACAAACATTGAATTAAAGAAATCAGAGAAGCCACATGCACAAATGAATCACCTAGCACACCAGAGCTGAACTCCAAGCACATTCTATAGGTGGCGAGTGGTGACTGCTTTTAGCTTTCCTCGTGTGTGCTGGGCCTGGGAGCTACTGGTAATGGCAAGCAGCACTATCCTCGAAGTAGATAGCTGGGGTATCAGGGGTGGTGTTGATGGCCCTGAAACAGACATTGTTGGTGCGGTGGGTGATATATATTCAGGGAGATCCATAGGAGGACAGCAGCGTCAGGGGCGGAGCCGGGGGGGGACGAGCAGGGGCCTGGCCCCCCCTCAACGATCAACAATTTTAGTAGAAACGACGAGTAATTACCAACGAGATTAGATCAATATACATACTCGGCCCCCCTATACTCGAATCCTGGCTCCGCCACTGAGCAGCGTCGTCGTGGTGGCAGTCCTTCTTGAAGGTGTTGCTTGGTACGCGGCAATTCGGCGGCATATGAGCGTGGTGGTATTCTCCGGAGGGCGCGGCGGTTGCGGGATACCGTCTCTTTTGTCAATCCGACGCTGTTGGCATTCTTTCTCTTATTTTTCTTTTGTTGTTCTTTTGGGCGTGAATGTGTTGTTTGCCCCAGCAATGATCGAACAGCTGTATTAGGTGGTTGCTATATTAATATAGCGGGGCGAAAGCCTATTTCGAGAAGAGAAAGGGTTGGGTTTGGTCCCGATCGATCAGGCTCATCCAGCACGTCCCAGTCTCATGGGTGGTGGGGTGTTGCGTGGAAGATGTAATCGCAGCGCTCTCCGGCTAGTCTCCAAGGTCAACCGTGCGAATCATGGAGGGAGGGCGGTGCCACGGGACGGCACAAAATCGATCCCATGGTGCGCAGGACCAAGGATGGACAGCCCGGTTGTCGTATTGTGTTTCTTCTTTCTTTCTGTTTTTTCGGATGATGTAAGCTTTTAATGATGTTATCGCGGCATCAAAATGATACTGTCATAAAAATGTTCTAATGTCTCGTCTCTACATTCGGAAGACATACCCAACCCAAACACCAGAAGTTGAAAACATACATCGTTGAAAAAAAAGTACACAAACATCAATGCACTTAAAACGCCACCGCATATGATTCGACACCGTTTGAGTGCGCGGCCAGCCGATCTCATGGTGGCTGCATGGCGATGGTGCGGTGTGGATCCAGAACGCACCGTAAGACTCCGCACTGAATGTTGGCATGTCATCTTTCCTGCAAAAATAAAATAAAATACGAGGAATAAAACGACTGCACTATAAGGACATCAATCCAAGGCATTTCACGACCACATCCTTTAGTCCAATCATGCTATCTGAGCCGAATCTATAGTTTATGAAGTGATCTTCATCGCATGCTATCTCTTATAGTTTTTATTTGTATTTTATTAATATGACCAACCTATTAATAAAGTTTGAGACAGGCCAGATGCATATCTTATGTTTATGCCGATAACTCATCATTTGTTGGTACAGTTTATCTTGTAGTTTCCAAATTTGCCAAAGATTGTCTTTTCTCGCTTTGAATACCTATGCTTTTCATAATTATAGTACAAGAGGCATGGTCGATTGTACAATTTTTCTTATTTTCAATCAAAAATGCAGCAGTATAAAAATTCAGGAGGATACACATATCAACATTATTACTAATGCAGGAGTTAAGTAAATAGTTTTCCTGAGTTTTGTGTACAATATGCCCCTAGAATCCTCCTACCAACTGTGGCCAGGTGATACACTATTTTCTTTTAATAGTTCATAAAAGAGAGTTGTACTAATTTCTCATTTGCTTATTTTTCTAAAGAATAATCGTTAGCCAAAAAAGGAGACATGTGTGGTGTCAATGGCAGAGAGGCGGCCAGTAACCACATTTGGCGGCCTTGCCCGATGATATTTATTTGTCCCACATGGACACATCGATGTTGGTCATTCTTTGTCCGTCGTTGATGCTGCAGAATTCCCCGTGCTTCCTAGTCCTATGAAAATAAAACCATTTTGCATTTGGTTGAGCTTTCCGAAAGTACCATGGTTTGGTTCACCGACCAAGCAAGATCAGAAGAACTGATATAGGATTTGACCTCCAAGTACCATACGACAACTTTAGATGAGATGTTGGGTATTGATGTGTGGGGCCATGGAGGGTGGAAGGTTTAAGTTAAGGTGTGTGCCAGGTGGGGGAGGGGGTTGGGTCATGGGAGTTGATGGATGAGATCTAGTGTTAGGACATTGTTTTATAGGATGGGAAGGGACTGGTAGGTTATATAGAAGGCAGTGTTGGGTATAGTACATGACCTTTGATATAAAAGAAGTTCCATGTAGAAAAGATACTTGTTTGAAACCTCCATTTGTGGCGAGTGGATCAATAACTATTTTGACCATCCGTCAGCAATGAACCAACAATGACAGACTATTCCATGGTATGCACTTCCACAGAACTACATAGCTTAGACATCATGGTTGACTAGTTTTGGCTTTACAAGTTCTAACTCATTGGCAATCTAGATTTTCACATGAAAATTTTGAAAAATTATGGGGCAAGGATACATAGGGGATAGTCACCCACCTCGCTTTGGTGTCGCAGAAAGTTCTTTAGCATTGGCTTGCCGAAGGTAATGGCGGTGGATGTACAAAACAAGGTCCAGTTCAAATCATCGTGAGGCTGCTTAGAGCTCACCTGGGACGGTTTTGGTACACCTTGGAGGGATGTGTAATTGAGCAAGCTTAGCTAATGATAGCTCTAGTTATGCAAACATTCAATCAATTCACTGGACCTAGTCACGACTTGTGCCATGAGAATGTGAGATCGAAAAAAAACAGTGTTCACACTTTCTTCGTTTGCATATTCTTTCACATGAAGACTATGCCACATCTTACCATTTTGTTTTTTCTTAAGATTGTAATTAATTTAGACAGATCCTATCATTATAAGAAAATTAATCAAAACTCCGGTGGAGCATGACGTCATCAACCTCCAGGAAAAACAACAAGTATAGCCTCAGAAACATATGGGACAGTCGCCAGGAAATATAGAAAAGAAAGCACATACTAATACATATTCGTACTCGGGAGTTTGTAATAAATTCTGTTTTCCTCTATTGGAAATCGGGGTTAGCCTTTCAACGAAAAAGATAAGCATGCAGACTTAGGACCTGATAATATGCTGAGCAAGTATGATGTTTCAGGGTTAATCCAAACTGTAGTGGGCATTCAGTGCTTTCAGAATGGCTGTGAGATGAGAACAACCGGAACGAATAAATAATCAATGGGTGTTTACACGCCACATGGCATCTAATTTAGTTTAGTTGAGGAGGTATCAATTTGCTGGCAGCAGGCACACACATGCTTTGGAACTGGGTGAGTAAAAACAGACATTCACATAGAAAGAGCAGAAATGGGGACTCATCTGAGATCTCACAATGCTTTCTTTCACTTGATTATATCAGACAAGAAAGCGGTCACAACTAATGTAAGTACAAGCAAGCAACTAGAAAAAGATTCTTGGAGCTACAACTTGTGCCGCACATCCATCGACATATTCAAGGAGGCTCTCTTCAAAATCCACGCCCCCTTGATCCTGGATCTCACACGCTATTTCCAGGTGCCGTTGGGCCTTAGCATGTGAGAACCAAAGAGAAAGGAAAAAAACAGAGGAAAAACAGAGCTACCTGACAGTAGCAAGAGGCTCCGTGTTTCGGGCTAGGGAGGGATTCATGGACTGCCATGCTAGCTAGTTCTATGAGTAGCTAGTACCTGCCGAGAGCGGTAGTTGGGTAATGGTGGTAATCCGTGGCGGCGTTGTTCCTGTGATCAGCAGCAGCTTCTTGGAGGCGCGCCGTGTAGGCGTCGTCGCTGACCTTGTTGTGCCATACCGGAAGCTTGGGCGCAGCGATGTCGGCCTTGCGTTGCGCTTGCGCGTAGACGGCGTAATCACCGCGGGCACCGGCGCCAGCGTGGTCGTGATAGGCCTTGTGCCCGGCCTCGTCGACTGCGGCGGGCGGCTGCTGGTAGGTCGACTGCGGCTCCTTGTGGTCGACGCCGCCATAATGGCCGTTCCTGTTGTTGTTCCGCTCGCCGGCCTCGTTGCGGTTGCGGTTGGACCGCTCGCCGCCGTAGTCGTCCCTGCTGCCGCCGAAGCACGAGCTGAACTCGAAGCACATTTTTGCTGGTAGGCAGTCTTTTTGGATTAGCCCTGGAACTGCACTGAGGAGGAAAAGGCTTAGCTGGCTGGATTACTGGATGCTCAGCGTTGTACGGGTATATTTATACGAGACGAGCTAGCTCGTGTCGCACGCCTAGGAGATGCGACTCCGGTTCACACTTGACGCGCAAACACAGGTTCTATCATCAGCCACACCCAGTTGTTTTTGCTTAGGTCCAGATGGATGAGGTTCGTCCAGCTCCAGCTGAAGCGAAACGGCGTCGCCGATCGATCAGTTTCGGCTTGGGCACGATGGCGGGGTGGTCGGGGTCGTGCTCCCCCAGTCCAAGTCATCGGGGAATCAGAGGGAGGAAAGGGCGAGAGTGACGCCTCGTGGCGGGCGGTGCCGCGCCGCGGACAGCATCGCTCGATTTCGGAGGCTGGAGAAGATGCCGCCCGCAGTACTTTTTGGGTTTGGCAATGCGTGGCTGCAGGGTGGTGCAATCTTGTTGGGGCTCTGTCCTCGACGTGTTGTCTTGTAGACGGCAACTGTTGTCCATGCTCTCTCTCTCGCGATTAAATAGGTCTAAGACATCTCCAAAGCACACTGTCAAAGCTCTGGTATATATTTCGATAGTCGTGTCCAGATCATTTGTGTTAACTTTTGACATTCAACAAGAATCTCATCGGCCCGTGAAATGGTCCGGACGTCTATTTTTCGGTAAATGTGAAATCAACTTGAGGGAGCTATGCCGGACTCTGGACATGCAACTTACCAACCAAAAGTCCTTATGTGATCCTCATCTAGCCTCTCTTCTCTACATGTATGGTCCCCCTCTAATCTCTCTCCTCCCAACCAGACATATAAGGATTAATTTATGAATAGCATTGAACGGCTCTTTCTGGCATCATGTCCGCGGAGCACGTCCGGACATAAAAATGAAGTTGCATGACACATCGAGTATGATAATTAACGGAAAATGAAGTCAGGGTGAACTTAGGGCATCCCAGTGACGACCCTCAAACCGCCCGCATATATCCGGACTTTGCTGTTTGGACCGCGGAAGCCATCTAATGTGGGCTTGTACCGGTCCGTAGGATGGTCCGGACGCGTTTTCTCCTGCAAACTAGAGACAAATATGGGGGTGGGGGAGGGGCGGGCTTTTCTGGTGTCCGTACAGCAACCACGCCCGCTTATGACTGCCGTAGCCCACCAAACCCCCTCATCCCTCACCCGCGCGCGTTCTCGACCGCACTATATATATGCCTGCATTCTTGCTGCTTTAGAGCGCGCTGCTACACATTGAAGACGGCTAAGGACGGATGCGACCTCTCACTGTAGCCGAGGGCGCTGCCTACGACGCGTCTCCGGTGTCCACGCTTGTTCAATGCCGTAGACACGTTCCTGGATGGGACGAGACAGATATCTACCACGTCTGTTCAACGCCCCGTCCGTCCATATGCCGCCATTAAGTAGGCTCGCCGGCCGAGTAACCTACTCTGGTGCCGCACATTGACACACCGGGAGGCCTGACCTCATCGGAATTTGCTATTTAAAGGTGGCCACACTCTGCTAACTTCATGCCACAACACAAGCCGCTCCCCATCCTCCTCCCTTGCACTGCACCCGCCATGACTGGTGGCAGCGAAGCTCTGTGAGAGAGCCTTTCCATGGAGATGAAGCACGAGATGGCTGCACTTGCCGCTGCCTGGCATAGTCGCCGTGCGAGGCGGATCGAGGCCAGCTTGCTGGCCAGCTCACCTGAGGTATCTGGCGATGACAACCACACGATGGAAACGAGCTCTGACGACACCGCCCCGGGTACTGTGTCTGTGCACACGGGCTTCACCATGGAGTAGGCGCAGGCGTATTACAATGCCACCATGGCGGAGGTGCAGCCCGCACCAGCGCCTTTGTCGGTGTTCCAGCAGGCGCATGAGGAACATCGGTAGAACCTGTTCCTCTTGGAGCAGCACCGGCTGGCAGAGGGCCAGATCTACGGCAAGCGCGCGAGCGAGGAGGCTGTGGCGGCCATGGCTGTGGCTAACCCCAACTTGGTCGCAGAGCAGTGTGCCATCTACAATACCGTCCGCGCTCAAGCCACTGCTTGCCAGGAAGCGGCCGCCATCGAGGCTAGTCTCACACGATCTGTGGATGAGAACAGTGCCATCTACGTCTCCTACGCGCCGCCAACAAACTATCCGGCGGCCCAGTGGCGGACAAAGACAGTGCAGGTGCCACTATTCTGATCATGGACCTCACGTCCACCGGCGACGGACAAGGCACAGACTCCTCCGAGGATAAGTAGGGCACGGGAGATGGCGGGGCTTTGTGTCCCATGTGGGCTAGTCTGTCTCCCGTGTTCGACACTTCCTCGCCGGAGACCGCAGCTTCACTTCATCTATCTTGTCGCTGGTGGTCATGAAGACGGCGGATGGAGGATGACAAGGGCTTGGACGCCGGGCACCGCCGCCATATGGTAGGTTTAGAGTCTGGTCGTTTTTTTTTCTGCTCTAAATGTTCGAAATCTAATGAAAATATGTCGTGTTTGTATGAATTTCTTCATGTTCACATGAAATCCGGCCGTGTTTGCATGAATTTCACCTAATCTGTTGAAAAAGTGTTTGAAGTGTATGTGGGCAATGTTGGATGGCAGTCTCCCGCATTCATATCTGCGGACTGGTCCCCTGTTCGTGGATGGAAGAGGGAGAAAATTTGCAGGTCGTCGCGGATGATGCCCTTACTACTGATTTGCTGGTCGGAACAATAATGCTTCGCTAGGTGGACGGTTTGAGTTCAGGGCAATAATGCTTGCCTGGTCGGCTATTGTGGTCAGCTATTGCGTCGCGGACGGCAAGAGACTGAATGTTGAATGATACCCACTGATTTGCGGGAGTTAGGTTTCCGGTGTCGTTCTGCCATATATTTCCCTAGGCAGACAGACTAACAAGTTTCCCAGTGAAGATAGGTTTTGCTGGTCAGAATTTTCATGGCCGGCAAGCCAGGCACAAGCCGGATTCTGGTGGCCAAAACACGGCTAGTTTTTAGTAATCCAGTTCAGTTAACACTCTGAACGGCTCGTTCACATCCTTGTAATCTATCTTCTGGAGAATATTCAGCTTTCCTGGATAATTGATCAGTTCGATGGACTGGGTCGTGGCAATGACTTGTGATGAGAGACCCAAAATTTGTGTCAGTACTCACTACACTTGGTTCCTTAATTTGAACGTGCTTTTTTCATGGAAGACCATTGACCTGTACTGGGACTAGTGTCTAAGTCTTTCAGATAGTAATAATGCTCTCCGATGGTCACTGTCACGCCTTACCATCTTTCCCGTTTACTTCTTTTTTAGAATATAATCTTTCCGGTTTAGTTACATCTGTGATTAACTGAGATCATTGCTCCCAATTTTGTATGTTTTTCGAATGCCATCTTTTCGTAATTTTTTTCTTTACTTTTATCATTTGGACCTCCATGAGGAAAGTGATGTCATAAACTACCAAGAAAAAAACAACAAATATGACGTCCGAAACATCTGACTCACTTGTCAGAAAATAGAGAACAAAACACATCAAATGGATCCTTCACCTTTTCTTTGCTGCTGCATTCCATATGCCGCTGCCTTTATTCTCCTACACACTTGGTGGAATCTGGTGCCCTCTCTCCTGTTCTCACTCGATATGGCTAAATGATTGACCATCCACTCAACGATATACTTAATCAAGAAGAAAACAAAGGGAGGGTACATTCTTGGTAGAAAGGATGGGGGGGGGGGGGGGGGGATTGGATAGGGAACAAATTGCAGGGCGCCACCAAGGCATGGAGGATGGGCATGGATATGCACCTAAAAGTTAATTAGAACTCAATCTACGAAGGTGATTGTCCACCGAAAGTCCTAGCTATTGGAGATTGATGCCACTTGTTATGGATTATATTGTATCAAGTGGTTAACTTCTGGTTTACTCACACAAGATCTTGATCGGTATATGTAAATAAGATCATCTAACTGAGAGATCGAACATTTGGTTTTTTCATGATGGAGATTTATTTGAATATTCCATGCAGGTGGAATTGGATCAAACTTCGCAGAATGATTGCCCATGCCAAACTAGAATTAAATTGTAATATTTTGCAAAAGAGAAGTGGCATCTTCTATTAAATAGTGCGGTGCTTTTCGAGTTGTTCTTCAGTTAATTAATTAAACATAGTTCTGTCGTTATTCTTAGAGTATTTTATAAGCCTCGGCGTCAAGCACACAGGCCTTTGTGGAGAGCGTACATCACCTAATTAAAGGTCATATATTGGAAATTCTCTGTATTTTAGAATGATCAGTACCTAAAAGGCATCCGAGAACTTTAGAATTAGGGAACAACTAGTTGGATATAGACGATCACTGTTCTGATGGAATATCTATGTTTCACTGTATAATCACTAATGCAAGCACACATGTCCAACGCGAAACATTTTTACGTGAACACTCATCTAATTAAACACATGTGTACATGCTCTAAAAATAATTGTTATTGCCTTATTGGCACTTAACTTCACAAGATAGACCCTTTTTTATCTGTTTCATAAAAAACACGATAGACCTTTTCTGTCTTTGAAATAGGTTCTATTTTTAATCTTAAAACAACCGCCAAGTTCCTTTTCGGTAGGTTCGTGCAAGATGTCGATCAGGAATCCTATGGAAGTATGATAATTTCCCTGGGAGATCAATTTGTTTTTGCAAATAAATTTCCCCGAGAGATCTAACGAATTGGATTTCTTGTGAAGATTTCTTTTGTATATTCTACGAGGGAGAAATTAGATCAAACTCTGCCTAGTGATTGCCCGGGCTGAACAAGGGAAAATGTGTAATATTCTGAAATAAAGAAGTCATTTCATTAAAATAGTTAGTGATATTACCCCTAACAGAAAAGTTAGTGGTATTCTAGTGCTTTTTTAGTTAATTAATTATACATTTTAACCATTATTCTTGAGGGGGAACTTCTTTAATGGCAGCATAAAGGGTAGTTTCGAGAAACCGTATACCTTACTAATTGAAAACTTTCATGCTCACACAAAAAAATTAGAAGATGTACAAAACCCGAACACACCGAGTTCAATATCATAGAATGCAAAAAAAAAAGATGATGATGTCTCACCACATTCGAAGATGTACAAAACCCGAAGACACCGAGTTCAAAGCAGAAGTTGCTAAAGAAAAAATAATGCAAAAACATATTATTTTAGTGTAGCTTATCGTAATGTAATTTAAATTTTTGCCAAAGATTGCCTTTTCTGGCCTTAAATACTGGTGTTTCATAATTATTGTATGAGAAGTGTGATTGATAATAATCTGCATCTCATTTTGAATCGGGAAAACAACAGTAGAATGCTTCATGAGGAAACAACACATTGACATTATTACCAAGGGATGCGTTTATTAAATAGCACTTCCAGAATTTTGTAGCAGTAGAGTAGAGTACAATTAGTAAATTTCAGCCCTGGAAGGGCCACCAACCGTGGCGAGACGACATACTAATTTCTTTTAATATAGTTCATAAAAGGACCAACAATTTCTTCACTTGCTCAACTGTTTTGTTTTTGAAAATAACCATTAGCAGGAAAAAAGACATGTAGGGTGTCCACCCCAAAGTCAGAAGGTAACCATGTTTGGTGACCCTGCCACATGATATTTATTTTTCGCATGTGGACATGTTTATATTGCACATGCTTTAATCATCATTGATGACGAAGACTTCCCCATGCCTCCTAGTGCTATGAGAAAACATCCATTTGAGCTTCTCGAAATACTATGTTATGATTGATTGACCAAGAAGCCCAGAAGAACTGATCTAGATTTTGACCTCCAAATACAATACAACGGCTTTGAACGAGATGTTCGGTGGTGGTATGTGTAGCCCCTGTCGGGAGGGGGATATAGGTGTAGGTGTGTGCTTGGGCGGGGGAAGGGGTGGATGGGATCTAGTGTTAGGACATCGCTTTATGTTTTTAGGGGAGGACATTGCTTTATATGATGGGGACGAACCGTTGGGTTAGAGTATTGGGTATGTTATTGTGCCTTTGCTGTCACATAAAGGTTATTTCCATAAATAAATCTATTTGCGATGTGTAGCTATATATAGTACATACACATAATAAAAAATAAAAAGCACTACTCATGTCT
Organism: Aegilops umbellulata; assembly: GCA_032464435.1. Classification (NCBI taxonomy): domain Eukaryota; kingdom Viridiplantae; phylum Streptophyta; class Magnoliopsida; order Poales; family Poaceae; genus Aegilops; species Aegilops umbellulata. Next base: position 638,834,884 of record CP136060.1, on the reverse strand, counting down.
ATCTACCACAAGTGAGTGTAAAAACAGGCCAACTCAAAAACGCCCCTTTGTGCCATTCTTGAAACTACTGATTTTAGTCATCCGTCAATGATGCACAATCAACAATTGGCAATTATGCAGCAGTGCACCTTCACAGAATATGTCAGCTTGGACACCATGATGTACTACTTGACATTCCGAGTTGTTCACAAGAAATTTTTGAGAAATTCGGGGGCACGGATGTAGAGGGGGACAACCACCCACCTAGCTGTTATGTCAGCAGAGAGATCTTTCTGGTCACAAATGGTGATGACCGTGGATGTCCAAAACAAGGTCCTCTAAGACTCCCGGTGAGTTGCTTAGAGCATACATGGGGTGGTTTTTGGCTAGTTTTGTGTAATTGAGAAAAGTTAGCTAATGATGGGTCGCGTAGTATGTCTTTCCTATGCTCATTGCTCCTTCCTCCTCGTCTTTTTCAAGGGCGTATTCCGGTTGTCGAAGCAATCAATCCATCCACCGGAGTTAGTGATGACTTAGTGACATGAGAGCGTGAGGTCAAAACTACCAGTGTCCACATTTAGTGATGACTTAGCGACATAGACCATGAGATGTCTTACCATACTTTTTTACTTAACACTATAATTAACTCAGACATCTCTCATATTTCTTAAACTTTTGTTATTTTCATCTTAGGTGGATACATGACGTCATCACCCTCCAGAAAAAAAAACAAATATGGCGTCAGAAGCATATGTGCCACCTGTCATGGAATATAAAAGGGAAAGCACATGGTTATAAAGATTTGTATTCGAGACTTCGCAGGAAATTCTGGTTTCTTCGAATGGAGATCAGTGCCAACCTTTCTATGGACAAACGAAGTATTCCAAGCAGTAGATGAGGTGCCAAAAAAAAGATGTTCATTGCCCTTCTAAAACATTGTGGTTTCAGTGCTTCAGAATGGCTGTGAGATGAGAATAGACGGTAACACACTTATTGTACACAAGTTTGGTTCAGGTACTCCCTCCGAACCATATTAATTGTCGCTGAAATCAGCGACAATTAATATGGACCGGAGGGAGTATCAATTTACTGGCAACAACACCAACTTCAAGGCCTGTAACCGGGTGACTGCTAAACACATAGCGAAGCCGAGAATACCAAGAGCACAGATGGGCACTCATATAAGTTTCACAATGCTTTCTTTCACTTGATTATATATGATACAAGAAGAAAGCAGCCACAGCTAAACTGCAAGCAACTACAGAAAGTCAGAAACAGACTGGTAAAAGATTGCTGGAGCTAGAACATGTGGCGCACTCCATGGACAAATAGACGAGAAGACGGATCAAAATCCAAAGAGAAAGGGAAAACAGAGGAAAAAACAGAGCATAAAAGGACCTGCCTAGAGCCATGGTAGTGTTGGTAGTTGGGTAGTGGTCAGAGGCTGTGCTCAGGGCGAGGGAGGGATTGATGAACTACCACACTAGCTCAGCTGACTTGCTAGTACCTGCCTAGAGCCGTAGTAGTGTTGGTGGTTGGGTAGTGGTGGTAATCCATGGCAGCAGGTTCTTGGACTTGGAGGTGCCCCGTGTAGGCATCGTCGCCGACCTTGTTTAGACACGTGGGAAGCTTCGGTGCCTCATGGTCAGCCTTGTGTTGAGGGTAGGCGGCGTACCCGCGGCGGCCACCGGCGCCCGTCGTGGTAGGCCTTGTGCCCGGCCTCGTCGACAGCGGCTGGCGGCTGGTAGTGGTGCGCCACCTGCAGTGCCGGTTTATGGCCAGCGGCGTCGCCGTTGTAGGCGTTCCTGTGGTTCCCTCTGCGGTCGCGGCCATGATGGCCACCGCCATGCTCGTTGTTGCGGTTGGGCCGCTCGCCGCCGTAGTCGTCCGTCCTTCTGCCGCCAAAACACGAGCGGAACTCGAAGCACATTCTCAGGTCGCAGAGGAGGCCAGGAGACGGGGAGGCTACTGGCTCGATTACTGGACTAGTGTTGTTGTTGATGCTCCGAAATGGCAGTGGAGCGGGTTTATACATATACTCCTCTCGTGTGGTGGGACGCAACGTGTATGCCAAGCCTTAGAAAACCGAGCAACCATGTTCGCACGTCACAAGTCGATCTCCCCCAAGCGCGTGAGTGCGAGCTTGGGCACAGTGGTCGGGGTCGTGCTCCCGCAACCCAAGTCAACCTAACTTGCGTATCGAGGGATCGGAGGGAAGGCACCCCGCCAGAGCCGAGCCCTTGGGGGATACGGTGGTGGTCTGCGAAAGCGATGACTCATGGCGGGCGGCAGCAGCATGCAGCAAAGACAATCCATCCAGGGGCAGGCAAAGATGCCACTAGTTGTGTACTGTTTGGGTTTGTCTTGTTGGGGTTCAGTCCTAGGCCTTCTGCCTTGCGGACGGCAAGACTGACCGTGGCAATACCTTTTTTTTCCGAAAAGTCTAACGCCCACATGTGTGGGCATTAGCCAACTCGCGCACATGCATCCGTCGCTGTCCAGTAGCTACTGCATGAATCTTGACACGATCTAGCTGATTTCGTGTGCCACGTAGGACAAGTCGATTGTGTGGTGTGTAAGAGGGGTCGCCCGCACGCCGGTTTCCTTTCCGCGGTCAACGGTTGCAACTCGGGGGCGTGCGGTGGGACTGCGGTTGCGCCCGCACGCGTCGCCCGAATGCGGTTGCCGTCTAGCACGGCATACTTCACACCCCCATCGTGCGCGGTTCCATTTACTCCCCCCACTTCTCTACTCACCCAACCCACCATCCGCAACAGTTAATTCGATTGGAGGAGAAGTCGGTAGGAGGAGGAGGCGGCGGAGGGCGGAAGAGTCGACGGCATTCGCGGCCCTTGGTGGGGCTTGCCGGACCAGAGAGTCTATGCCGGAATGCCCGCAGCTTGAAGGTAATGCTCCTCCCCGCGCTGACATTCCTCCCTGCATTTTCCCCTCTGCCCTCTGCGGTGGATTTCTCCGCTCGAGATTCATAGTGATTACGGCGTAATCGCGGTGCTCCAGCGTTCCCGTCAGCGGCGGAGTCCCGTGTTTGCCGTTTAGGATGGCATTGCGCAGGTTCGTCGCCGCCGCGGTGGCAGTGATGCCGGTGTGGCTCGCCATGTCCGCAACCACATCCGGGTGTTGCGGTTCGATTTGAGCCGGCGTTTTTGTAGTTGTTAGTCATGCATTGCCCTGAAATGTTGTTGCCATTGGTGCAGGAAGTTTTTTGTTCGTTAATTTCAGGGTTTGGTAGTTGGGATTGAACCCTAGATCTAGGTAGTTGTGTTTCAAAGTGAATTACAAAGGCAGGCATAGTAGTTCCAGGAACTGTATGTACTGGAAGGCAACTAATTTCTTGATCAACCGTGTCAGTTGCCACAAACATGCTTGCCATGTGGCAACTAATTTTGTGAACACACAATGGCTGTTGCCATGCTGTAGGCGGCATAATGGGGTAAATTCACTGTATTGTAAACTGAATTTGTGTTTTGCCTTTTGACTAGTGATATATGAACATACATGGCAACTCATTTTTAATACGAGGTCAGGGTGTGTGTTGCCAGATTACATGCTGTGTGGTTGATGGTTTTATGCACTTTTTGAGTTGTCCTGGACTTTTAGCATGGCAATTTGAACCTATCACACTTGCCTGTGAAGATATGGCAACTCATTTTTATACCAGGACAGGGTGTCAGTTCCACATTATATGTTTGTGTATTGTAGTATGTGTCCCTTTTTGTTTCTAGTTTCTTTTGCGTTAACATGGCAACTTCAACATTTTTTAAATTACCTTATGAACTGTAGATTTTTAATGAAGCCAATGTTTTTAGTTGCCACATTTATCGTTGGACAATCGTAGGGGGTGTGGGTGTTCAAAGTTACGTACTGTCTCGAAATGCTATTTTGCGAGCAGTGCAGGAAGCTTTTTGTTGACGAATTTCAGGTTATGATAGTTGCCAATGAACCCTAGATCGAGGTAGTTGTTTTCAAAGTGCACTAAAAAGGTAGACATGATAGTTTCAGTAACTATCTGCACTGGATGGCAACTAATTCCCTGATCAACTGTGTCAGTTGCCACAAATATGTTTTCCATGCGGCAACTATTTGTGTGCACACACTATGGCTGTTGCCATACTGTAGGCCTGATAAAGTGTAGTAAATAGGTAGTCATGGCAGTTTCAGCAACTATGTGCACTGGATGGCAACTAATTTCCTGATCAAATGTGTCAGTTGCCGCACATTATGATTCCATGTGGCAAGTATTTCTGTTACCACACTAAGGCTGTTGCCATGATATAGGCAGGATAATGTGGCAAACTCTCTGTACAATACACTCATTTTTTGTGTTTGCCATACTGACTTGTGATATCTGAACATATTTTGGCCGTACTTCATCGCAACTCATTTTTTAATATGAGTGAGTTGCCTCATTACATGTTGTTCAGTAGATGTTTTCAACGCTTTTTGAATTGTCTTGCATTTTTAACATGGCATTTTCAACCTAGTACATTCGCCTTTGAATATGTGACAACTCATTTTTTGTATGAGGACAGAGTGTGAGTTACCACATTATATGTTACCACAATATATGGCAACCTAGTACTTTCTGCCACTTTCAATTGAGCCTTTGTGGCAAGTACATTCTATTTGGGTGGCAACTGCTTACTTCATACTTTCATTTTCACCCTGACATTTTTGCTTTGTTCTTACATCAGCAGAATGGCTCGCGGCGATCATCAAGACGATGATGATGATTTCCTGGAGTTACCGCGGCAGAATCGCGCAACTAGACGGAAAATAGACGGCGATGAGGTAACTATCCACCCCCCAGCCCCACTCCCCCCATATGTTTTGAATGTCATGTTGAGTTTGCAATCGTCTGATAGGGTGTAAACCTTCATGATGGTGAAACATGGCAACAAATGTTCATTTCTCTGTTTTGCAGAAGAAGAAACGTGATCACAATAGGGCTTCACAGGAACGCCTGACTATATTGACCGAGGGATTCACCGACGACCAGAAGGGAGCTGCTGCTGAGTTGGGGATGCAGGCTCTGATGGATGTTCGGTGCAAGAATCTAGTGAATCCTGTATGCGACTGGCTCGATGAGATTTACGAGCCCGCCTCCAGGGAATTTGTGATTCCGGGACGTGGAAGACTGCCGTTAGACGAGGAATCCGTGTTCTGCATGTTGGGTGTGCCCCGCGGAGAGATCAAAGTCCCGTATGAGGTCAATAATACGACTGAGGAAACGTTGTTTGCCCGTTTGTTTCCTTGGTTAACATCCATGCCGAACACGCCCGTGCTAGCAAATTCACTGCAGGGCATGACAACCCATGGCGAGGTTTTCAAGATGAAGCTACTCATGTACCTGATCTCAGCTGTTTTTGCGCCGACCACATCTCTTCGCCCAAGCAACAAATGCTTCCCCATCCTAGTGAATGCTCTAGCTCTACTCCTTCATTTTTCCTTCAATCTTTTGACTCCTATGTCATGTGTAAGTTAGTCACTGCCAGTTTTTTGATGTTTTCCCATTTTGATTTCTGATGCAGCAACTTCTTGTCCTGAAATTTGTGTCGTGCAAGCAAAACTGAAAGAAGTGAAGAACATGAATTGGTGTAACTTCATTGCGGACTTCCTGCATGATGCATTCTCAAACAAGATGTACCAGAAGGGTTGTCGGTTCCATTTTAATTGTATTTTGGTACTACTCTTTTTGGAAACACTCCTAGCTCCTTGAGCATGCATGGCAACCATGATGGTGACATTGTGGCAACTACCATCATACCAAGATAGCAACTGCCAACATAACTAGATGGCAACTGCCAGCATAACTAGATGGCAACTAGCAGAAATACATGGCAACTAACAGAAATACATGGCAACTCTTTCCTTCTTCATGCCCTCCAACTTGATGATTGACGGAACATGTGTTAGCTTCTTTTTTGCAAAATACCATGATGGCAACTGGCATTTTTTCTTTTTAAATTGTTGTACATTAGCTCATGTACGTCGATCGTCTTGATCTGTCCACTTTGGAATTTACTGGGATAGGAGGCCCGCTGCCTCCACACAAGTTTGCTGTTTCTGCATGGACTTACGATGTTGTCAAGCCGGTCCTTGCCACGGACAAGATAACTGATACGAAATACGGGAAACTGCATGTTAGTTCTGGCTTCTATCTTTGCACGACATTCTTTCATTTTTGATGCTACATAACATATGAAAAAAATCCCCATACGGCAACCGTCCGTGGCTAACAAGAGATGCCTACCTTGTTAGCCATGGCTGTCTGCGCATGGTATCCATGTCTTACGCCACATGGCAACTTTTGCCATTCATTTTGAAACTTCAATCCTATACCTCTTTTTTGTTGCAATACATAAACTGTTAGTTAGTGTTCATTGTTTTCTCTATTTACATGCTAGCTGTTTTTTGGGTTTTCCCAGCTGATGGCCAAGCATGCTATAGACTACAACGTGTTTGGTGGGCCTCAAAACTTTGGAAAGTGGATGGACGTGCACTCAGCTCCGTCTTGTCCTGTTGTGGTAATCAAGGATATATATCTATGCTTGTGTTTAGTTTATTTTGATCTTGTGCACGTGACTTTAATACGTTTGGTTACTGCTGCTTCTTGTTTCGCGCACAGGCGAGGGCACCTGTTGAGCATCTAATTGGGCAGTTTGCATCCGGAATGACCCGCTTGCTCGGGAAGTTGGTTGAGGGTTGGACGTCCCTTAATGGCTCTGACAGCGACGCGGTTGCGAGGCAGTTCACCCCATTCGTTGCAGAACGGACACATCGGCCAACTGGTTCCCGTGGTCGGTACAACTACAACAGCTCGCATGAGCTTCCTGACACACAAGATGAACTAGATGGAGATGCTGCTCTCGACAAGGAGGACGACGATGACATGGAGAACGTGCAACATGACACCGACGATGATGAACATGTCGACGTTCGTGCAGGTGGTAAGAAGGGCAAGGGTGTACCAGATGTCCCTTCACCGGAGAAAGTCAAAGAACAGACAGCTGCGAGAGGCAAGGGGTTGTCGCCCTCAAAGAGGGGGAGGGATCCAGAGGAGTTTGGGCAGGGCTCTCCTGTCAAGAGACCTAGGACCGATCCCTTAGCTGCTAGGAGGATGTTCGACTTCTATTTTAGTGTTTTGTTTTGTCTATCCTTTCGAACAGACTGACCCCCTTTTTCCATTGGTTTTTGCTAAGCATGGCAATGATTTTCGTGTCTGACACTTGGCACCTTTTTTTGCCTCTTTCTTATATGTGTAGCGAGGCGATAGCTGGTGGACGAGCAGTTACGAAGAAACAAGCACCAACGTCAACCCGTGTTTCTGCTCGATTGAACAAGGGTGCCCCGATTGCTGGTGACACGCCTTCCACTAGGTCATCTCCTCGTACGTCAACGTCCAACACCGGTGATCATGTCGTCTTTCCAGATTTGAGGAAGACAGTCAAGAAGTAGGTTATCCCTGTTATTTTTTCATTGCCATATTGCTATATTTTTGCCTTTCAATGCAGCTGTTCACCTTGCCACATGGGCTACTGCCATCAGTCCCACATTGCAACTGTTGTTTCTCCCATGCTCTATTTCTTATTACTACATGGCAACTCCTGCTTGTTTTGCATGGCAACTGCTAACCAGGCAAAATGGCAACTCTTATTCCACCTACATGGCAACTACGAGCTTTTCCATCTGTTTGTGCACTCATCCACACCTAGTTTGAAATGGCAGTCCTGGCACATCACACATTTCTTACATTTTTTAAGATGTCTACCATGGCAACTGCTACTTGTTATGCATGGCAACTGCTAACTGGGCCACATGGCAACTCTTATTCCACTACATGGCAACTATCAGTTGTTCATCTAACAATGTTCGTGTGTTTTTTTTTCAGGGTGAAGAAGACTGCCACACGCGTGACGAAGCAGAACCCCAGAGAGCCACTCGAACGCATACACTCAAAGTTGTCGACAGGTGGAAACTCAGACGTTCATGAGGCGCCAGTGCACAAACCTGCTGCTGCACCGTCCACTGTTCCCACTAGCTCTGATGCAAGCGGCCGACCATCTCCGCCGGTTGCAGATGTGTAGGCTACGACAGCAGGCATCCGTACATCTAGGAGTGACGAGTCGGTATCTGCCAGGACTGCTGAAATATTGCCCACTCTGCTCGCAATAAAGGATGCTGCTGTGAGACATGCGACCCGATCAACTTGTGTTGAAAAGGACGCCCCCGAGATCAACCTAAGCAAGGAAGATTCCCACTCATCTGACACGGATTCCAAGCACGTGGGTGGTGGCACTTCTTCGTCCACGAAAGAAGGGGCTGAGGCGACAGTTCATAATGATATGCCATCCATAGGTGAGACTCTTTGCACAACAGCTCCAGCTTCTGGTGCTCCAGAGGTTGCCAAGGTGACCGTTACGCGAGCTGGTCTTCCACCTAGGCGTCATAGCCCCCGCAAGCAATCTGCAGACACACCCAACACGCCGGCTATAGCTAGGAGCAGCAGAGAGGACTCTGGTTATGTGCCTGTGTCCACACTATTCTCACCACCTGCCAGAAGCAATGTTATGGAGAGAACGGAAGACCGGAGTACAACCGACCCAGGTGGCAAGCCGGGCACGACTGACGGAGGTGAACGTGCGGAGAAGACTGCGTCTTTACCCGCAGTGGATAACCCCAGCATAAATTTGCGCACTTCTAAGCTCCCAGTCAACATCGGTGTCCCCTACGAATAAGCCTGATCATTCTGTAGTGGCTGATGTAGAAATGTTTGTTGATCTTTCACCCTTGGATTCTGCCCAGCAAGTTGTTCGCGGTCCGGCCAGTAGGCAGGAGAGGCACCCAATGGCCTTCACCCCACCGAGCTGTAGCCTTTGCATCGATCGCAGTCAAGATGAACCAGTGGTGCAAGATCCTTCACTAGTTGCATTTGCTTTCCCGACAGGCATGGCCCGAATGATGGCGCAACCAATGGTCGAGGGCAAGAAGGCTATGAAGATCGCAGAGCCAGTTGTGCAAGGTACATTTCTTTATGTGTTTATCATATTCGTGTATACATCTTCTTAGTCTGACTTTTGTTCCAAGCATTTTTTTGGGTTCTCACTTGTGATGGCAAATGTTATCTGATGGACATGGCAACTGGATTTGCTCGCACGCTGTCACCTTCATTTTTCTGTTGCCATGCTCCATTTTTCCATTATGCAAGCACATGGCAACTGCAGTTGATACATCATGGCAACTGTAGTTGCTGTCACATGGCAACTACAATGCATTGCACATGGCAACTGGAGTTGCCTGCACATGGCAACTCCCTACTTTCGGTGCCAACATCTCATATTTCTGCAACCTTTCTTTCACACTAAATTTGTTTTGTTTTCCAGGTATCCTAACCCACATTTTTTATCCTTGCAGCCACCCCTGAGGAGATTACGCCGTCACTTGATGAAGCTTACCGCAGGATTGAGGAGGCAGCATTGCAGAGGAGGTCCTCACGAGGTCAGGGCCAATCAAGTTCCAAGGTGCCTGCTGAGTCGGTATTTGAGGATACCATTAGAAGTGCCACCCCTGGTTCTGTGAGGCAGTGTAGGGTAGTTCACGCGCCACCCTCAGATGATTATGAGCCAGAAGTCAAGGCCACAAAGGATCAGAACCAGCTGTACGACATTGTTAAGCGCTTTGGAAATGCGAGGTCCAACAGCAATCACATGAAAGAGCTGAAAGCATAATGACCCCACTCTCATAAACCTCTCATTTGCTTTGCTCCTTTTTACTATTCATGCTTTTGCTATTTCTAGATATGCTCCGTTTACGTTTAATTTCTTTTTTTACTTAGTAGACATGATTTTTTTCATGTTATATCATTTTCATACAACTCATGTTTGGACAGAACCAAGATCATACAATGCGATGCGACGTACGTTGACCTGGGTGATCTTGTCAAGTTTGTGAGGCCATTCGGCAAAATGTCGAAGAATGTAGTTGCATGTGGGACTGACTTCATCAACAGGCATATGGATATGTCTCTCGACAAGACAATCATGCAGTACACTGTGACGTGCAAAATATGGTATGGTGACTTCCACCACAAAATCATGAGGAAGCATTTTGCTGCGCATGGTGATTTAATTTCAAGCTCACAATGAAGAAATGTGTGAGTACTCCTTACTTTCTTGCACATTTTTTCCTCCCATGTTATTTTTTTGCCCGTAGCTATGCTTCAGATGTGAGCTACACCCTGTTTTGTGACAGTTGTTTCATGTGGCAACAACTGCCATGTAAAACGACTTCTGGTTTGCTTTCTTAATACAACCTATGTGGCAACTTCTAACTAAAATACATGGCAACTTTGTTCATACATGGATGGCAACTTCTTTTAATTACCAACTGTAACTAAACATTATATGTTGGTCTACTTTTCTTGGACCCTTGATGCTTTTATGTCACTCATGTGCCTGTTTGTGTAATCGGTGATATATTTACATGTCATTTTCCCAACTATATCATTTATGTTCTTAATGTGAGCTATGCTTCTTCTTTCCTTTATTTTTGTTTGTAGTTCTTGTTCCCATGTTCCAGGAGCTTGCACCACACGACCCACACGACAAGTGTGGTCATCACTACGCGATCTGCCTTGACCTGAAGAACCAACGTTTTGAGGTGCTTGATTCAATGCGTTCAGAAGCTGATGCAGACCTTACTACACATGCTGAATACTTCATTAATAACCTCAAAGAGACATGGAACCGTCACTATGAAAACTCAAAGGTCCAGATCAGACATTTTCCAATTGAGTACGTGGCGACTACGAAGCAAGGGAACCGGTATTTTCCCATCTTTTCTTCATGTGTCCTCCAAACCAATGCTCACCCTCTCTTTTGTCACCTCTGAATTGAACTTTATGATTTTTTTTCTCTATGTTCTTGTGAGGTAACCTGGCTCTTTTCGTTTAGGCACGAATGCGGCTTCCACATGTTGGAATACCTTGCAAAGTGGGAAGGTCGACAGGTTCCTGTCATCACAGCTGCAATGGTCGTCGAGTTCCGCAAAATTTACACATGGATCTGGTTGATGAATGAAGATTTCAACACGCGGTCCAACGCACATGAGTTCATACAGGAAGTTGTGAAGAAAGCCGCCAAGAAGTACAAGTGATCACGTGGTTCTCCTGACCGAACGCCTACCTTACATTCTGTTGCCGGGGAATGTAAGGTATTACCTTGTTTTTTCAAAACTATGTCCGTGTAATATGCTATGACTGCATCTCCCCGTAGCCTAGTATACAGTGGTGGCGTGTGAGTGACATTTGAATAGTTTGTAATATATGTGTGGATGTGAACCTACTTAGGTGTGATAGCAGATACATTTATGTGTTTTCAGTATTATTATGTGCTTGTGGGTTGGTAGTACCAGCATGGTGTTTTGAATGTGTCCTTGATGTCTGAAAACATGGGAAATGTAGTTGATCACTCATGGTTAGTGAAAGTTATCGTTCTTTCTTGTTTGGCTTTTTGGGTTTTTTGCGCTGCTAACTGTATCGGCTAGCATGGTAGTTTGATCACGCAGCAGTAACCTGTGCGGTTGCTGCACGAGACTGTTTCAGCTTGTTTCCCATAGTTTGCACCACAATACAATATGTGTGACTAAAATGCGCTGACTGAACATGGAAATCTACGTGATGAAGATTCAGTACAACTAACATGGCATGTTTAGTACAACTAACATGGCAGATTCAATACAACTAACATGGCAAATTCAGTAAAAATAACATGGCAAATTCAGTAGAAATGGCATGGCAGATTCAGTAGAATTGGCATGGCAGATTCAGTAGAAATTGCATGGCAGATTTAGTTCAAGTAACATGGCAAATTCAGTGCCATACACGTGGCAACTGCAGCTATTCCTTCATGGCATTTTTACTTCAGATTCTGATGCCCCTGAAGAGTCATTCTCAAGTTTTTTCAAAATTTAGAACATCTAGATTACAAAAAAATGTCACCATGGACCAAGTCAAAGTGCTCAAATGTTGTTTACGGATTGCCCATCCCTTTCTTTGGTTTCTTGTGTTTTGCTTGAATCTCCAATCCCGATTTGTATCTTATCTCTCTTGGACGCCCTTTTGTGATGGAACGGGGCGGGTTCCTAACCTTTGTTTGTGTGCTTGCTGTTCCAGATCCTACCTCCGAGTTTTCAGATGACACTAGTAGAAAAGGGGGCAAAGGTTCAGGCCGGGTCAGCCCATTAGTCCCGGTTCAGTCCAGAACCGGGACCCATGGGGGCATTCGACCCGGTTCGTTAGCCCAGGGGGCCGGCCGGGCCACGTGGGCCATTGGTCCCGGTTCGTCTGGACCTTTTGGTCCCGGTTGGTGGGACGAACCGGGACGAATGGTCCTGGCTCCTGGCCTACCACCATTAGTCCCGCTTGGTGGCTTGAACCGGGACCAATGGCTGCCCTTTAGTCCCGGTTCATGCCACGAACCGGGACCAATGAGGTGCCTATATATACCCCTCGCCCGCGAGCAGAGCACTCCAGTGCTCTGTTTTTCTCTGGCCGGCGAGGGGAGGGCCTTGTGGTGCTCTAGCTCACCTCTTATGCACATGAGGTGTTCGATTAAATTCCCGAGCCACACTAGTTAAGCTTTCTCCTCTCGAAGCTCGACCTCAAAGCTCCATTTTCCTCGAGATTTGTCTAGGTTTAGCGGCCCGTCACGTCCTATTCCCGTCTTTACAGCCGTCGATCGCCCGCGCCGATCTCGTCGCCGGCACCACCGTGGTGAGCCTCTTGTTCTTATCTTCTTTCTGAAAGAAAAAAATTCTTACTTTAGATAGATACTTGTCTAATTTTCTTACTATTTTATTGCTTGTTATTATATAGTGCGATGGTTTTGGTATCCGCCCCCGTCGGCCCTCGTCCTATCTATGATTCGGATGTGGTATATATTATCTTTATAGGTATTGGTTCATTTATTGTTTATGAAAATTATGCCGACCAACGTGACATAGATTTTATTTATCTAGGAGGTATGTGAAACGGAAATTCCAACCGACCCTGTTGTCGAGAGGTTAAATTTAGTTGAAGAAGAAAAAATTTCTTGAAGGAAAAAGTAAAAAAAATTGAGGAGGAGAAGATGATATTTGAGTTGCATGTTGCGGATGTCTTCGATGATCACAAGATCAAGATGGATGCAATGCGCTTGAAGATTAGAAAGATTAGAAAATATGCCATTCATACCGAGGCTTGGTATCATTATGCCGTTGGATCAATTGTTACCTTGGTTGCGATTATGATCGCATTTGTTTTCGCATTGAAATGTTTTACATAGTTTCAATGTATGGTTTAATTAATTAGATGCTATGGAGAGCTATACGTTGTTAGATGAGAACTATGTATGTACTTTGGTTTTAATGTGATGATGAACTTCTATTAATTTGGTCACTTAATCAGCTCAGTCCAAAGATCATCTTTCTACATATCAGTTGACACACTTAATTATATAAAATGCACGCAGATGAACCGGCAATGGATATACGGTGACAGACACACCTCCGATTACATTAAGGGCGTGCATGATTTTCTCGATGTGGCTGAGGCAAACAAGCAGAATGGTTTTATGTGTTGTCCATGCCCTAAATGTGGGAATACGAAGTCTTACTCTGACCATAAAAGCCTTCACACCCACCTGCTTTACAAGGGTTTCATGCCACACTATAATGTTTAGACAAGGCACGGAGAAATAGGGGTTATGACAGAAGACGGCGAAGAAGAAGAGGACGAAGACAACTATGTGCCCCCTGAATACGGTGATGCTGCAACGGGGGAAGCTGCTGAAGATCAAGAGGAACCAGACGATGTGCCCGATGATGATGATCTCCGCCGGGTCATTGTCGATGCAAGGACGCAATGCGAAAGTCAAAAGGAGAAGATGAAGTTCGATCGCATATTAGAGGATCATAAAAAAGGGTTGTACCCCAATTGCGAAGATGGCAACACAAAGCTCGGTACCGTACTAGAATTGTTGCAGTGGAAGGCAGAGAATGCCGTGCCTGACAAAGGATTTGAGAAGCTACTGAAAATAGTGAAGAAGAAGCTTCCAAAGGATAACGAATTGCCCAACAGTACATACGCAGCAAAGAAGGTCGTATGCCCTCTAGGATTGGAGGTGCAGAAGATACATGCATGCCCTAATGACTGCATCCTCTACCGCGGTGCGTACAAGGATCAGAACGCATGCCCGGTATGCGTTGCATTGCAGTATAAGATCAGACGAGATGACCCTGATGATGTTGAGGGCGAGTGTCAGTGTCAAAACCGGCGGATCTCGGGTAGGGGGTCCCAAACTGTGCGTCAAGGTCGGATGGTAACAGGAGACAAGGGACACTTTATTTTACCCAGGTTCGGGCCCTCTCGATGGAGGTAAAACCCTACTCCTACTAGATTAATATTGATGATATGGGTAGTACAAGAGTGGATCTACCACGAGATCAAGGATGCTAAACCCTAGAAGCTAGCCTATGGTATGATTGTGTATGATGATGGTTGTCCTACGGACTACAACCCTCCGGTTTATATAGACACCGGATAGTGTTAGGGTTACGTACAGTCGGTTACAATGGTAGGAGATCTTGAATATCCGCACGCCTAGCTTGCCTTCCACGCCAAGAAAAGATCCTTCCGGACACGGGACGAAGTCTTCAACTTGGTATCTTCATAGTCCTGGAGTCCGGCTGAAGGTATAGTCCGGCTATCCGAACACCCCCTAATCCAGGACTCCCTCAGTAGCCCCCGAACCAGGCTTCAATGACGACGAGTCCGGCGCGCAAATTTGTCTTCGGCATTACAAGGCGGGTTCCTCCTCCGAATCCTGTGTACCTGTACGAATAATGCCCGATTTTTGTAATGTAGCGCTCCTCGGCTTCAGTGCCCAATAATGGCCGTCTTCCACGTGTTGAACGAATGCGAAAAGCCTGGGGTGTTTTTACATCCACACCCTTAGTCACATAAACGAGCCGCCTATTTAACAGGATGGGGATCTAGACCCAAACCACATTCTCTCCCCTCCGCGAGTTATCATCGGAGCGTCTCCAGCAAAGGCCCATTCCAACATGGCCAGCCGTCGCAGCTCCTCCACTCGCCCCTCCAGTCCTAAATCCGGAGACTGGGAGAGTTGCACCATCTCACACAGCGAGTTAGTGTCACTGCAGGCCAAGGGATTCCTTCCCCAGGCATGTACGGTCCCGGTCCGAGCCGGACTTGTCACCTATAATGGCGGAAAGCGAGCGGAGAGCACCCCCAATCCTTCTAAAGGAGAGCGGGTGTGCCTCGTCCCTTATTTATTAAGGGGATTGGGATTTCCAATTCATCCATTCCTCCGCGGGCTTCTGGAGTTCTACGGCCTCCAGCTGCACAATCTCACGCCCGGCTCCGTACTACATATTGCGGGCTTCGTTGCCCTTTGCGAGCTATTTTTAGGCGTCGAGGCTCCTTTCGCGCTGTGGAAGAGGTTGTTCTGCTTGGTGCCCCGTTCTCAAAAGGGGTCCATTTATCAAGTGGGCGGAGCCGAAGTATGGCGCATCGCCGGGACCGGATACCCATCCGGAACCCCAAAAGAGGCGTCCGAGGACTGGCCTTCGGAATGGTTTTACATAGATGATGTCCCGCTGCCGGACCCTATCCGGGTTGGTCTCCCCGAGTTTAACAGCGCTCCATTGAAGAAACGCTTGAGCTGGCGTCCGCGGAGCTCTCGGAGAGAAAACGACAGAGACGTCCTTTATCTGATGGGCCGGATAAGACTGTTGTCCCATTCCGGACTAACCATGATTGGAGTCATGGCCACATGCATTATGCAGGGGGTGCGGCCGCTTCAATGTAGAGGCCACCCCATGTGGGATTTCAACGAGGAGGATGACGCCACCCGTTACGGCCATAAGGGGCCAGCCACAGCTGCCGCTCTAGTAAAGATTTTAACATCTTTGTACAAGGGAGAAAAGGAGGACTTCCTCCGCATCAACCCACGGGCCGGATTCACTATGTAAGAACCTCCAAGTTGGGTAAGTGAACAATTGCACTTGCCTGTTTATTTAACGCTCCCATGACTAGATACGTAATCTGACGATTTCAATGCAGGAGCTGCGACCGGAAGTAAAGGATATCAACAGCTGCCCTCCACAGCCTGAGGACCCAGAACGGTCCCTCGATCCGGACTCCGAAGAGGATCCGAACACATCGGTGGAGCTCATCGATGGGGTGTTCCATCAGTTAAGCAAGGATGATACCTTAGTGGCCATAATGGCCGATTACCCCGGGCTAATCCCGGCCTCCCAGGTGACAGAAACCGGAGTGTTTATTCCCTCAAGAGAGATTCCATTCTCATATATTCCGGTGTTTCACACGACAACCGTATTTTGCAGGGGAGATTTCCGAGGCGGGAGGCCGAACCCGCGACGGCCAGCCAACTAGGAGCCGTAGGGCCCCGTGGGGCAAAAAGAAATGTAGTCCGGACTGAGATTCCGGCACAAAGGTATAGCGCGCCTTCTGTATCCCTGGTGCTATTCTGTCAAGGCATATTAACATTCGTGCTTTTTCCAGGACGAAGAGGCCTTGCCGTACTTTGTCCGGAGAGGTTGCCAATCACGCCTCCACCAGCCAGGCTCCAACGTCTGGTCCGGAAGCGGGGATGAGCACCAGGCGCGTACCGGACGCTCCTCCAACAAAGGATGCAGACCGGCTGTCTGCCACTAATTCAGAAGTGGAGAGTGCCATGAACCACAGGCGTCGCCGGACAGTTCTGCGCGACGCTTATTTCTCCCGGGAGGCTTTAGATGCCTTTAATTCGGGAGATGCGTACCTTCGTGCCGCTCAAGATGGTTTAGCCAGAGCCACGGAGCAGTATGTGAAAGACATACGGGTAAGAAAATTTTGGTTAAATATATATACACCAGTAGCCCCCGAGACTTGAAACAGTTTAAAGAAACTGATTTAAGGATCATATAACATGCAGGTTCTTACTGAGAAGAACACCGTGCTGTCCCAGGAGCTGGAAAAGTGCAAGGCCCAACTAGAGGCCGCACTAGCCGCAACAGGGGAGCCCAAAGGGACCCCCTCAGGTAAGATACCCTTTGAAAGATTAGTATTGTGCGGGATGGGTGCAAATCTGACAATTCATGTTGCAGATGACGCCGGACTTGATCCGGAGAAGCAACAACTCTTACGCCGGTTAAAGGCCGGTGAGAGTATGTTGACGAGGGTGAGGCGAGAGAAGAATGATCTTCAGGATGCGAACACCAAGCTGGATGTTGAACTGAAGGACGTTCGTGGCCAACTGTCGGACTCCATGAAGGAGAATCAGCGGCTTCGACGCGACATGTTTAGTAAGTGCTTGAACGAACTTTGAAAAATGAGTTCAGTGAGGAAGTCGAATAACAGAGTATTGTCTGTAGGTATGCTCACAGGTCGTCCTGCAGAGGAGATGCCCGGTTCTACGGGTGACCTACTTCCCGAACTCCTGCAACTGCACGAGCGAATCTGGCAGGCGATGCGAGGCGTTGCCCAAGCCTTATGGCCTTCCCACTCTACGCCCGAGGGCCTTGGAGAGCTTGTGGAGAAGCTGAAGGGAGCTCGGCGGCGCTTCCGGTTGTGGAAGATATCAGCCTGCCGACAAGGCGCTAGGGAGGCCTGGGCCATGGTGAAGACCCGCTTTACGAAGTCTGACCCCAATCACATGGCCGAGGTCGGACCGGTGGGGCCAGACGGGAAGGAGATCCCTGTGAGCTTAGTGTATGGCCAGGTATAATTGGCCGCAAAGTATTCTCAGCAGGACTGTAAATTAGACAGCCTATTAGATGGTATAGAGGAGGAATACAATCAGTCAGGATGACTATGTAATTTATAATTGACATGTGAAATGCCTTCTAGCCGGATTGTAGATCGTTTGTCGTTGCCGACCTTTTCGCTTCGACCTCGGGACCTGACGGTCCGGAGTGTATCCGAATACCATAACGGTTATATAAGAACCGAGGTATGCATGGAGACCAGGCGTAGGGGTCATTAGTGCTTTATCAGACAAGTGCCCAACTAGTTATTTTATATTACATGGTTAGTAAGAAACATCTTCCAGAGAGAATAGTTTCGTTAAGGGTTCCTTTCGCAGGGGTGGCGTGCCCTGAAGTGCACGTCCGGACTGTAAATGCAGGAAATCATCTGGGGGCATGTATAAGTAAAAAAGGTTCATCTTTAGTTCACCGACCGAATATTACCTTAAGAACGCTAGCTCTCGGCTTCACCCAGTCTGAGGTACACATCCGGCTTATCCGGCAGTAGCAATCGCAGAGGTGCTCCCTTTACCGCCTAGCCAAACAATCAGGAACGTAGGGGTAAGCACAGGAGCCAGGCAACCCAGCTTGGCCAAAACTTAAGTCATATCGATGCACATAATGGTGAAGAAAAGGTTCATGCGGAAGTCTGACGCACGCGTTGGGTGTGAAACCCATATAAAGAGCTTCTGTTAAAGAAGCCCCCAGGTATAAGGAGCGCTTGGTAGCGTGTCATATGATGAGCCTTTAAGGGCTATAAAAGGAAAGAGTAGGAGGAGACAAAAATAAAAACAGAAAGATATATGTTAAAAATGGACAGAGGAAGGAGACAAACTCAGAGTTCGGCGCTAGGCATAGAATCTTCGGAGACGTGTTGTGCTCCATGGGTTCGGCTCGAGTCGGTTGTCCGACGCATCTCGCAGGCGGTACGCTCCACCAGTGAGGACTTGGTCAATTATGAAGGGACCTTCCCATTTGGGCTTGAGTTTGTCCTTTTTCTTATCCGGCAGGCGTAGAACTAGTTCGCCAACAATGTAATTTTTGGCCCGTACTTCTCTGCTTTGATATCTTCGAGCCTGCTGCTGATAAAATGCGGAACGGGCTTTAGCCACGTCGCGCTCCTCCTCTGGGGCGTCCAGGTTGTCCTACCGATCAACTCGGCTTCTCTTTCTTCGTACATGCGCACTCGAGGTGAGTCATGAATTATGTCGCAGGGCAGAACTGCCTCAGCGCCATACACCATAAAAAATGGTGTGAATCCGGTGGTACGATTCGGTGTGGTTCGCAGCCCCCAGAGTACGGAGTCGAGCTCTTCTACCCAGTGCGTATTAGATTCCTTTAGGGACCGCACTAGTCTGGGTTTGATACCGCTCATGATGAGACTATTTGCGCGTTCGACCTGATCGTTAGTTTGTGGGTGATAGACAGAAGCATAATCGAGCTTAATGTCCATGTTTTTGCACCACAGCTTTACTTCGTCAAAGGTGAAGTTTGTGCCGTTATCGGTGATAATGCTGTGGGGGACACCGTAACGGTGTACGACCCCGGATATGAAGTCTATCACTAGTCCGGATTCGGCTGTCTTAACAGGTTTGGCTTCTATCCATTTGGTGAATTAATCCACCATGACCAATAAGTATTTTTTCTTGTGGGTTCCACCCTTAAGGGGTCCCACCATATCAAGCCCCCAGACCGCAAAAGGCCAAGTGATGGGGATGGTTCGGAGGGCGTTGGGCGGCATATGGCTTTGATTTGCAAAGAGCTGGCAACCGACGCATCGTTTGACTAAGTCATGAGCGTCTGCTCGGGCCGTCGGCCAATAAAAGCCCGTACGGAAAGCCTTGCTTACAAGGGACCGAGCTGCAACGTGGTGGCCACCGAGTTCGGCATGAATTTCAGCCAACAGACTCCGCCCTTCCTCTTCGGAGATACATCTTTGAAGGACTCCTGTAGTGCTTTTTTTAGATAGCTCTCCTTCGTGGACTTTATAGGATTTAGATCGCCGCACTATGCAGCGTGGCTTGTTTTGGTCCTCTGGGAGTTCCCGCCTAGTAAGGTAGGCTAGGAATGGTTCTGTCCACGGGGCGATGACCGCCATTATTACGTGGGCTGAAGGTGTGATTTCGGTGGCAGGGCCTCCGATTATGTCGGATTGTTCGGCGTCGGGTTGTGCGGTTATGTCCGAACTTTTATGTGAGGGTTCCCCCTCCCATGCTACAGATGGCTTGAATAATCTTTCTAAGAAGATGTTGGGGGGGACTGCATCTCGTTTTGCTCCGATGCGTGCCAGGACGTCTGCTGCCTGATTGTTTTCGCGGGCTATATGGTGGAACTCCAGTCCCTCGAACCGAACTGACATTTTTAGTACGGCATTGCGATAAGCTGCCATTTTTGGGTCTTCGGCGTCAAAGTCGCCATTTTATTTGGGATATCGCGAGGTTTGAGTCCCCGCGTACTCCCAGGCGTTGAATGCCCATGGATACTGCCATTCGGAGACCATGTAGAAGGGCCTCGTATTCGGCTGCATTGTTGGAGTCCGTGTACATAACTTGGAGTACATATTGGACTGTGTCCCCTGTGGGGGACGTCAAAACGACGCCAGCCCCTAATCCGGCCAACATTTTGGAGCCGTCGAAATGCATGATCCAGTTTGAATATGTGCCGTACTCTTTAGGGAGTTCGGCCTCTGTCCATGCGGCGACAAAGTCGGCTAGGACTTGCGATTTAATGGCTCGCCCTGGTTTGTAGGTTATGTCAAATGGGAGGAGCTCTATGGCCCATTTTGCTATCCGGCCCGTTGCATCGCGGTTGTTGATAATATCGTTGAGTGGTACTTCCGAGGCTACTGTTATAGAACACTCTTGAAAGTAGTGTCGTAGCTTCCGGGATGCCATAAACACCGCGTACGCGATCTTTTGGTAATGCGGGTACCGTGATTTGCATGGTGTGAGGACAGTGGACACGTAGTAAACCGGCCTTTGAAGGGGGAGTTTGTGTCCGTCCGTTGCCCGCTCGACGACGAGTACTGCGCTAACAACTTGATGGGTTGCGGCAATGCACAATTACATGGGCTCGCCAGTGTTCGGCGCGGCCAGGACTGGGTTTGTTGTCAGGATGTCCTTTATTTCCTCGAGTCCGGCTGTGGCAGCGTCTGTCCACTCGAAGTGTTCGGTGCGCCTAAGGAGGCGGTAAAGGGGCAATGCCTTTTCTTCCAGGCGGGAGATAAAGCGGCTTAAAGCCGCCACGCATCCGGTGAGTTTCTGTATTTGTTTGAGGTCTTTCGGGACATCCAATTGTGACAGAGCTCGGATTTTAGCTGGATTTGCTTCAATTCCTCTACCGGATACAATGAAGCCCAGGAGCTTTCCGGCTGGAACGCCGAAAACGCATTTTTCCGGATTGAGCTTAATGTCATATATTCGGAGGTTGTCGAATGTGAGCCTCAAGTCGTCTACTAGAGATTCGACATGTCTTGATTTAACGACCACATCATCTACATACGCCTCCACTGTTTTGCCGATCTGGTTTGCCAGACATGTTTGAATCATGCGCTGATATGTTGCGCCGACGTTTTTTAGCCCAAAGGGCATTGTGTTGAAGCAGAATGGGCCGTATGGTGTGATGAGTGCTGTTGCGGCTTGGTCTAATTCTGCCATCTTGATTTGATGGTAACCGGAGTATGCGTCGAGGAAGCACAACGAATCGTGTCCTGCAGTGGCATCGATGATTTGATCTATTCGAGGGAGGGGGAAGGGATCCTTTGGGCAAGCCTTATTAAGGTCTTTGAAATCGACACACAGGCGCCAGGATTTGTCCTTCTTTGGTACCATCACCAGGTTTGCTAGCCAGTCCGGGTGTTTTATGTCCCTAATGAATCCGGCTTCCAATAAATTGGCTAGCTCCTCTCCCATGGCCTGTCTCTTTGACAGGTTTGAATCCTTTCTGGATGTTTAGGCTGTGTTCGGCCAAACTGCGTGGGATTCCTGGCATGCCTGAGGGGTGCCAAGCGAAAATGTCCCAGTTCTCACGTAGGAACTCTCGCAGTGCGGCGTCTACATCAGGGTTCAGTCGTGCCCCGATGGAGGCCGTTTTATTGGGGTCCGTTGGGTGGACCTGGAATTTGACTATTTCGTCCGCTGGTTTGAAGGATGTGGAGTTGGATCTCTTATCGAGTATCACGTCATCCCTATCGACCGTGGATCGCAGTGCAGTCAGTTCCTCGGCCGCTAACGTTTCGGATAGTGCCTCGAGGGCCAATGCGGCTGTCTTGTTCTCGGCACGGAGTGCTATGTGCGGATCACTAGCAAGGGTGATAATTCCGTTTGGCCCAGGCATTTTAAGCTTCATGTACCCGTAATGGGGTATGGCTTGAAAAATTGTGAAAGTCTCCCGCCCTAGTATAGCGTGATATCCGCTTTTGAATGGGGCCACCTGGAACGTGATCTGTTCGGACCTGTAATTATCCGGCGTGCCGAATACCACATCTAGTGTGATCTTTCCGGTGCAGCGCGCTTCCTGACTGGGGATTATTCCTCTAAAGGTTGTGCTGCTTCGCTCAATGTGGTTCCAGTCTATTTCCATCTTTTGGAGGGTTTCCTCGTAAATGAGGTTCAATCCACTGCCTCCGTCCATGAGTACCTTTGCGAGGCGACAGCCGTCCACTATGGGACTGAGGACCAATCCGGCTGGTGTTCTGGCTGCTCGAATTTTAGGCTCATCGCTCACGTCGAAGGTGATAGCAGTATTACTCCATGCGTTTATTGTCGCTACTTGATAGACTTCAGTGAGGCTGCGGAGTGTTCTTTTTCGCATGTTATTTGATGCGAAAGTCTCAAAGACTGTGAGAACTGAACTAAAATTCTCGGGCTGGTTTCCTTTGACCTCTGGAAATAGGAGGTCCTCACCAATTTTGGCCACCTGCCGGAGTATCCAACATGCCCTGAGGCTGTGAGTTGGGGTGGCGTCCTTTGCACTGTGAATCTTGCAGGGTCCATGTAGCCACTTTTCCAGTACGGTTCCATGCCCCCTAGAAGGTTTTGATTTTTTAGCGTTTAGTCCGGGCGCCTTACTGTGGTGCGCCCTCTTGGTTCGAACGGGATTGCTATTCAGGGCCGGATTATCCCAAAATTCAATTTCGGTTTTCCGAGCACTTTCCATGGCACAGTATTTTTGTACTATGGTCGCCAGGTCAGCAAAGTGTGTAATATTACGACGACTGATGGCGTTGAGTATTCCCTTGTCCGTGCAGTTACTGGAAAAGACTGAGATTGCGTCTCCCTCGCGGCAGTCCTTTATCCTGTTCATAACCAGGAGGAATCTAGCCCAGTAATGATGTACTGATTCTTCGGGCATTTGCCTGATTTGGGAAAGATCGCTTAAGATCGGGTGGGTTGGTGTCGTTGAATCTGAGACCTCGCCCAGTTTGCTGTTCGGAGGCCGAAGAACTTCCGGATTCTGAGATCCGGAGTCTTGGATGTTATCCGATTTGCCTGATTTTAAGCTCAGGTCTTGGATTGTATCCTCCCCTCCGCGGATATCCGGCATGGAGGGTTCGGGGATTCGGACATAGCTAGTCCTTAAGATAGATCAAGGGTCGCCGCATTGTGTCTCCAACACTGCAACGTGGTGGGTGACCTGGGGAGAGTTAATTTCTCTCAGATCGGGTTTAAGCCCAACCTGGTCGTAATTTGTGGCGATGCCCAGTGCGGCGATACGATCCAGGAGCTCGTTAACCGAAGAGAGCTCCATCGGATCCAATTGCTCAGCGAGTTCTGAGCCGACATGGAGGTTGGTTTCGATGACCCGGGAGGTCACCGTCGGCGCAACAGCCGAACAGGCGGTTGCGAGAAAACCACCTAGCCGGAGAGTTTGGCTGACAGGCAAAGCTCCTTTCGTAATGGCGCCGTCTTTAAAGACGGGAAGAGGCATCCTTCCTGATCGCGACGGCACAGAGGAACTCTCAATGAAAGCACCAATGTCGGTGTCAAAACCGGCGGATCTCGGGTTGGGGGTCCTGAACTGTGCGTCAAGGTCGGATGGTAACAGGAGACAAGGGACACTTTATTTTACCCAGGTTCGGGCCCTCTCGATGGAGGTAAAACCCTACTCCTGCTAGATTAATATTGATGATATGGGTAGTACAAGAGTGGATCTACCATGAGATCAAGGAGGCTAAACCCTAGAAGCTAGCCTATGGTATGATTGTGTATGATGATGGTTGTCCTATGGACTACAACCCTCCGGTTTATATAGACACCGGATAGGGTTAGGGTTACGCAGAGTCGGTTACAATGGTAGGAGATCTTGAATATCCGCACACCTAGCTTGCCTTCCACGCCAAGAAAACATCCTTCCGGACATGGGACGAAGTCTTCAACTTGGTATCTTCATAGTCCTGTAGTCCGGCTGAAGGTATAGTCCGGCTATCCGAACACCCCCTAATCCAGGACTCCCTCAGCGAGCCCCCCAGGAAGAGGATTCCTGTGAAGGTGATGTGGTATGATCCTATAATACCATGGTTGAAACGCCTGTTCAGAAACGAAGAGCATGCCAAGTTGATGAGATGGCAAAGTGAGGATCGTAAGAAAGACGGGAAGTTGAAAGCACCCGCTGACGGGTCGCAGTGGAGAAAATCGAGAGAAAGTACTGAGATGAGTTTGCAGGTGACCCAAGGAATGTATGGTTTGGTTTAAGTATGGATTGCATTAATCCTTTCGGGGAGCAGAGCAACAATCACAGCACCTGGCCCATGACTCTATGTATGTATAACCTTCCTCCTTGGATGTGCATGAAGCGGAAGTTCATTATGATGCCAGTTCTCATCCAAGGCCCTAAGCAACCCGGCAACGACATTGATGTGTACCTATGGCCATTAATTGAAGAAATTTTATAGCAGTGGGATGGAAACGGTGTACGTACGTGGGATGAGCACAAAAATGAGGAATTTAACCTGCACACGTTGTTGTTTGTAACCATCAACGATTGGCCCGCTCTCAGTAACCTTTCAGGACAAACAAACAAGAGATACCACGCATGCACGCACTGTTTAGATGAAACTGAAAGTATATACCTGGACAAATGCAGGAAGAATGTGTGCCTGGGCCATTGTCGATTTCTTCTGACCAACCATCAATGTCGAAAGAAAGGCAAGCATTTCAAAGGCGAGGCAGATCACAGGAAGAAAGCCCGCCATGCGTACAGTGCTCACGTACTTGCTATGGTCAATGATTTACACGTGATCTTTGGAAAGGGTCCCTGTCGGTGTCAAAACCGGCGGATCTCGGGTAGGGGGTCCCGAACTCCGCGTCAATGTCGGATGGTAACAGGAGACAAGGGACACTTTATTTTACCCAGGTTCAGGCCCTCTCGATGGAGGTAAAACCCTACTCCTGCTAGATTAATATTGATGATATGGGTAGTACAAGAGTGGTTCTACCACGAGATCAAGGAGGCTAAACCCTAGAAGCTAGCCTATGGTATGATTGTGTATGATGATGGTTGTCCTACGGACTACAACCCTCCGGTTTATATAGACACCGGATAGGGTTAGGGTTACGCAGAGTCGGTTACAATGGTAGGAGATCTTGAATATCCGCACGCCTAGCTTGCCTTCCACGCCAAGAAAAGATCCTTCCGGACACGGGACGAAGTCTTCAATTTGGTATCTTCATAGTCCTGGAGTCCGGCTGAAGGTATAGTCCGGCTATCCGAACACCCCCTAATCCAGGACTCCCTCAGCGAGCCCCCCAAGAAGAGGATTCCTGTGAAGGTGATGTGGTATGATCCTATAATACCATGGTTGAAACGTCTGTTCAGAAACGAAGAGGATGCCAAGTTGATGAGATGGCAAAGTGAGGATCGTAAGAAAGACGGGAAGTTGAAAGCACCCGCTGACGGGTCGCAGTGGAGAAAATCGAGAGAAAGTACTGGGATGAGTTTGCAGGTGACCCAAGGAATGTATGGTTTGGTTTAAGCACGGATTGTATAAATCCTTTCGGGGAGCAGAGCAACAATCACAACACCTGGCCCATGACTCTATGTATGTATAACCTTCCTCCTTGGATGTGCATGAAGCGGAAGTTCATTATGATGCCAGTTCTCATCCAAGGCCCTAAGCAACCCGGCAACGACATTGATGTGTACCTATGGCCATTAGTTGAAGAACTTTTATAGTTGTAGGATGGAAACGGTGTACATACGTGGGATGAGCACAAACATGAGGAATTTAACCTGCAAACGTTGTTGTTTGTAACCATCAACGATTGGCCCGCTCTCAGTAACCTTTCAGGACAAACAAACAAGGGATACCACGCATGCACGCACTACTTAGATGAAACTGAAAGTATATACCTGGACAAATGCAGGAAGAATGTGTGCCTGGGCCATTGTCGATTTCTTCCGACCAACCATCAATGTCGAAAGAAAGGCAAGCATTTCAAAGGCGAGGCAGATCACAGGAAGAAGCCCGCCATGCGTACAGTGCTCACGTACTTGCTATGCTCAATGATTTACACGTGATCTTTGGAAAGGGTCCCTGTCGGTGTCAAAACCGGTGGATCTCGGGTAGGGGGTCCCGAACTGTGCGTCAAGGTCGGATGGTAACAGGAGACAAGGGACACTTTATTTTACCTAGGTTCTGGCCCTCTCGATGGAGGTAAAACCCTACTCCTGCTAGATTAATATTGATGATATGGGTAGTACAAGAGTGGATCTACCACGAGATCAAGGAGGCTAAACCCTAGAAGCTAGCCTATGGTATGATTGTGTATGATGATGGTTCTGTTGTTGTCCTACGGACTACAACCCTCCGGTTTATATAGACACCAGATAAGGGTAGGGTTACACAGAGTCGGTTACAATGGTAGGAGATCTTGAATATCCGCACGCCTAGCTTGCCTTCCACGCCAAGAAAAGATCCTTCCGGACACGGGACGAAGTATTCAACTTGGTATCTTCATAGTCCTGGAGTCCCGCTGAAGGTATAGTTCGGCTATCCGAACACCCCCTAATCCAGGACTCCCTCAGTAGCCCCTAAACCAGGCTTCAATGACGACGAGTCCGGCGCGCACATTGTCTTCGGCATTGCAAGGAGGGTTCCTCCTCCAAGTTCTTCAAAAAGATCATAAACACCACAAAATAGTGTCCGGCTCTGCAAAATAAGTTTCCACATATTGCCATATAGAGAATAATATTAACACAAATCAAATCTGCTGACGTATCCCGCAGCACGTTATAACACTGCGGCCAAGCCTTCTTCATAAATTGTTTTCACTGTTCCACCTCAGCTCGTTTAGCGGGATTCTCATTAATATGGACGTGGGTAAACCAACCACGCCATTTACCGCGGCGTTTGGGAGACAAGTGAGTTTTATTAGGTAGGTGAGGACGCCTAACCGTACCTGCTTATATAAAGGGATAAGGATTCACCTTTCCAACCTACGCCTTCTTCCTCCTTTGCCAATCCATCTCTCGCGCACTCAAGCTTCAGCGCCCAAGTCCGCTCTTCCTTCCTCAACCTTCTCCGATAATGTCCGGAGCTGGAGGCAAGTGGATGGTTTCCTCCGTGACAGAGGCTCAAATCAAAAAGCTAAGGAAAGCCGGATACTTGTCCAAGGACATCCCGCATCGGCTTCCTGATAAGGGGCAGCTTCTTCCTACCCCAAGGCCCCATGAGAGGGTAGTTTTTCTTCCCCACTTCCTCCGCGGACTGGGCTTTCCACTTCACCCATTTGTTCGGGGGCTCATGTTCTACTACGGCCTGGATTTCCATGATCTGGCCCCAAACTTTGTTCTCAACATCTCGGCGTTTATCGTCGTGTGTGAGGCCTTTTTCCGCGTCCGCCCCCACTTCGGCCTCTGGCTTAAGACCTTCAACGTCAAGCCCAAGGTGGTGTCCGGCACCCAGGCGGAGTGCGGAGGCGCTATGGTTGGCAAGATAGCCAACGTCCTCTAGTTCGATGGCTCCCTCGTGGAGTCCCTAAAGGGGTGGCAGGCTGGGTGGTTTTACATCACCGAGATCCGCAATCCGAAATGGGTCGCGGCCCCCGAGTTCAGATCCGGACCCCCCACGCGGCTCATGTCCTAGAAAGAGACAGGCCTGTCGTGGGGCAACGAGGACGAAGTGACTGGGTTGCAAACGTGCATCCAGTCCCTGGTGGACAAGCCAATCCGGCTTGCCAATATAGTCCAGGTCATGCTCGTTCGCCTGATCCTCCCGTGCCAAGAAAGGGATTTTACTTTGTGGGAATTCGACCCGGCGCAGCACCAAACGCTCAATAGGCTCTTCGACACGATGTATGAAGACGTCTGGAAGGTGCTGACCAAAGGCGCCGAGTCTCCCACATCCGCCTCCGAGGATCGCGGATACAGCTCGCAGCGTAACGCTGGCAACGTAAGCTATCTATACCTTTGACAGGCTTGTTAAGCTCTTCTTCATAGATTAACTCTATGCGGGATCCAAAACTCCCTTTACCTTTGAGAGGCTTGGCAGGAGGTATCCGGACCAATCAACTGTCCGGCTCCTCTGCCCGAAGACCCGGCCCCCGCTCTCTTGGTGAAGCTAATGGCTCCGGCACCTTACATGGTGCCGGAGAGGAAGGCCAAGAAGAAGAAAACCACCGGGACTCGAAAAATTTCCCGCAACATGGTGGTGTCGGACTCGTCATCTGACGAGTCCGCAGCGCCCTCCTCTCGTGAAAACGAGGAGGAGGAACAAGGAAGCTCCCCCCCTCCAGCGAGGGGAGCAAAGAAGAAGAAGGCCGCCCCAACGGGGGAGGCCGAGGGGTCAAGGAAAAGGAAGACCCCTCCGCCGGACTACCCCCACGACGCCGAAGAGGGCGGAGAGGAGTGGCCGGACAGAACCAAGCGTCCGGCGAAATCGTAAGTGTTTACATACCATTGTTACTCATGATATCCTTTCAGTGTGCGGCTTTCCCTGATATCGCACGTATTTTATGCAGCCCGCCCCGGGCCGGACTTAACGATTCATCGAGCGGCTCCCTGGATACGTCGGACGTGAACTCAATTCCGCCCGCTGTCTCCCCCCGCACTGCAGATGACGCCGAAGTGGCGTCACGACAAGCTCCGGGGCAATAGGAGGTGGTCCTGGAGGAGCCACAAAGCAATCCTCCGGACCCCAGGAGTAAAGGGGATGAAACCCCCCAGGTCTCCAAGTCCGGCTTTGTGACGGACACCGCGCCGGACTCGACAGTCCCGGTCCGCGGTGGGCGAACTCCTTCCAAGAGGAGTAAGCCGTCTGAGCCGGCGGCCTCCATCCAACCGGAGACGCTGGACAATCTGCTGGAGGTGCTTAAGGGCGCCGCCATCGATGAGGAGCACCGTACTGTTATGAGTACGGTGATCCAAAGGATTCAGTCCGCCAAGAGCGGACTGAATGAAGCTTGCGCTAGCCTTCTAACAGGCTTTGAGGTTAGTAAAGATATGTCAATTTATTTACCGCATAGATCTAGTAATTTTCGCAGGAGTCTAGTAATTTTCGCAGGAGTCTAACAAAAAAGGTCAAATATGCGTATGCAGGCTTCGCTGCTTTCCACCGCCGCACTGACTGCGCAGGTGGAAGTCCTTAAAAAGGACCTCGGGTGGTCCGAGCAAGAGCTCGGCCTTGCCAAACGGCAGCTCGAGGAGAAAGAAGGTAAGAAATACCCTAAAAAGAAAGGTGCCTATAGAGAGGCTTGATTGCAGAAAGAAATAACAGGAGTGAACTGCTTATTGTAGGGGCCACAACTGAGGTGACAACCCTGAAGCAGGCGCTGGCTGAGGCCGAGAAGAAAATGGCCGAGGAGTGCGAGAAAGGCTTGGGGTCCAAGCCGGCGAGGTGCAGCAAGAGCTGCAAGCTCTCATGAAAAAACATGAGGGTTTGGAGCTTGAGGCGAAAACGCAAGCATCCGAGCTCGCCTCGGCCATTGAGGCCGCCAAGAGTGCCAAGGCCGAAGCCCAGAAGGCCCTCCAAGAGTTGGAGGATGTGAAAAAGATAGCAGCGGGTAAGGCATTCTCAATGCAAAGTAGGAATATAAAAGTAAATTACCTATTACTTACCCGAATCCGGAGTTCTCCAGGGGCGTTCTTCGATCTTCCCCGCAGCGCATCCGACGCCGCCGCGTTCTACCGAGCTGAAGAGGCAGCTCGACGGAGAGTTTGTTCTGGTCTTAGTATTCTAAGGCCGGACACCCTATGCCCTTGAGCGATCAGATGAAACAGCTGGCCGAGCTCCACAAGGCGGCCGAACAAGCCATGAAGGGCTTACTAGTTCGGCTGTGGCATGGAGAGGCCCTGCCTAGGAGCTATTTCGGGCTAGTGCGGCGGCTGGTGGAGGCCTGTCCATGGCTTGAGCTTGTCAAGCGCTCCGTCTGCATTGAAGGTGCCCGGAGGGCCCTTGCCCGTGTAAGGGTACACTGGGGCAAGCTGGACGGAGAGAAGCTGGTGAAGGACGGGCCGCCGCAGGGGAAGGAGCATCGCAAGCCCGAGAACTACTACAAGGAAGTTCTTGCCGGAGCCCGCCTTGTCGCGGATGAATGTACTAAAGATGTAATATTTGAATGAACTCGCTTGTTTGTATCCTGTGCGCTGAAAACTTGTTCATATGCGCTAAGCAATGCTTATTGAATTTAAAATATTATTTTCTATGCGGCCGTTTATCAAAAATTGAGAGATGGCCAGTCGTCGGCTTCTGCCCCCATGCCACTAGTGCTGGGGTGTTCAGGATAAACCTGAGGGCTCTTGTTCCCATAGTTGGGTCCTTCGAGGGAGGCGCTCAGCACAGCGAACCAGGCAATCGGACTATAATGCTTGAACACTCTCACTTAGCCATAGAACGTTATAATTTAAAATTTCGGCGAAGCCCCTAGTTCGGAAGGCCGAATTCGGGGCGCTATCCACGCCTTTGGCCGGACATAACCAGCTCCTCGCTCGAAGCGGCATAAGCCTTCAAGGACTCGAAAACCTCTCGAACAGCGACCGGTCTCACGCCTTATCATGACAGTCTGTTTTAGCTTTCTTCACTAAGGTGCTCAACCCACCTGAACTGGGGCACAATCGCAGTGGTTCTCCTAGTGCTACCTTAGCCGATATAGCGGAACGTAAGGCACCGAAACATAGGAGTAGGGCAAACCCAACATGTGACCAAAATCATGACTCGGAGCCGATGCATATAGTGCTATAAGTTCGGGGTGCCGCACTTGTGAAAGTGTACGGACTTCTCACAACCAGATAGAAGGGTAATGAAGCCCCTGGCGTGGTTTGCCGTACCATGGTGTACGGGTGCGATCATGTTATTTAATAAACATATATATATAAAAAGAGGATAATGCAAAAGATAGACAAAAAGCTATGCATTATTTATAAAGAGGCTATTTATCAAAGCCGAACGATACAAGTAGTGCGATAAGCAAAAAAGATATTAGACTATTTAACATGTCCTGACCAGGCACAGGCCGCAGAATTTAGAAACAGATATATCGCTCGAAATAGAGACCACCTGAGAATTCCGGAATGTGGCGTAGCTTTGTCTGCCTTCCTGGGTCTTGCATCGTCTGTGCGGCAACACTGCCGAACAGGTATCCAGAGTATGGAGTCCTGAAAGTAAAAAGGAAAAAATCCGGCAGCCCCTAGTACGTTTGACGCCGTGTTGTAGGCATGCCGTTAGTGTGCCCCTCCCCCTGTGCCCATGGAATTTTAAGGGCGTAATTGTGTACCCAAGGTACTTGCTCTGCTATGTTGCGATGGCTCGGGTCGGGGCCGTATGGCT
Source organism: Aegilops umbellulata (assembly GCA_032464435.1). Taxonomy (NCBI): domain Eukaryota; kingdom Viridiplantae; phylum Streptophyta; class Magnoliopsida; order Poales; family Poaceae; genus Aegilops; species Aegilops umbellulata. The sequence continues at coordinate 638,803,317 of CP136060.1, read as the reverse complement.
ACGCTTGCTCTGATCGTGCCAGGTGGTCTTGTTGCAGGTTACTCCGGGGGCGCTTTGCATTGTCCGGTTTTTTAACGGCCGGACTGGAGAGTTGCCTTGAAAGGCTGCTTTGTACTTCCGCTGCGAGGGCCGCCGTGTGCTCTTTCGTACGGATGGAGCATTCTGTGTTTCCGCTGACCGTAATTACTCCTCGAGGGCCTGGCATCTTGAGCTTGAGATATGCGTAGTGCGGCACCGCATTGAATTTACCGAATGCGGTTCGTCCGAGCAGGGCGCGATAGCCACTGCGGAACGAGACTATATCGAAGATTAACTCTTTGCTTCGGAAGTTATCCGGGGATCCGAAGACCACATCAAGTGTTATCGAGCCTGTGCAATTGGCCTCTACACCTGGTATGACGCCTTTAAAGGTCGTCCTTGTGGGTTTGATCTTTGATGGATCTATGCCCATTTTCCGCACTGTATCCTGATAAAGCAGGTTCAGGCTGCTGCCGCCGTCCATGAGGACTCTTGTAAGATGAAATCCGTCAACGATAGGGTCAAGAACCAATGCGGCGAAACCGCCGTGATGGACGCTAGTGGGGTGGTCCCTTCGATCGAAAGTGATCGGGCAAGAGGACCATGGGTTGAACTTTGGGGCGACTGGCTCCATCGCGTATACGTCCCGTAGCGCACGCTTCCTCTCCCGCTTGGGAATGTGTGTTGCGTATATCATGTTCACCGTTCGCACTTGCGGGGGAAACCCTTCCTCTGTCCATTATTGTTCCGCGGCCTGGGCTCCTCCTCGTCGTCGCTGTTCAGCCCCTTGTCCTTGTGTTCGGCTCTTAACTTGCCTGCCTGCTTGAACACCCAACATTCCCTATTGGTGTGATTGGCTGGCCTTTCGGGGGTGCCGTGAATCTGGCACGAGCGGTCGAGTATCCGGTCCAAACTGGACGGGCCCTGGGTATTCTTTTTAAATGGCTTTTTCCGCTGACCGGATTTATGGCCTCTGAATCCGGCATTTACTGTCGTATCCTCATTGCTGTCGCTGCTAACGCGGCGCTTTTGCTTATTCCGGCGTGACCTGCCACTTTTATCCTTGGTATCCGAATTACCGTGCTTCTTTGATAAGTTGTTGCTACGGGCTAGCCAGCTATCTTCGCCCGCGCAAAAGCGGGTCATGAGTGTCGTGAGGGCTGCCATGGATTTCGGCTTTTCCTGTCCCAGGTGCCGGGCAAGCCATTCGTCGCGGATGTTATGTTTGAAGGCTGCTAGGGCCTCTGCATCCGGACAATCGACTATCTGATTTTTCTTTGTTAGGAACCGTGTCCAGAATTGCCTAGCCGATTCTTCTGGCTACTGGATTATGTGGCTTAGGTCATCGGCGTCCGGTGGCCGCACATAGGTCCCCTGAAAGTTGTCGAGGAATGCGGCTTCCAGGTCCTCCCAAGAATCGATTGAGTCCGCTGGTAGGCTGTTAAGCCAGTGCCGGGCTGGTCCTTTAAGCTTGAGGGGTAGGTATTTGATGGCGTGTAAATCATCGCCACGTGCCATGTGGATGTGAAGGAGATAGTCCTCAATCCATACTACCGGATCTGTCGTACCATCGTACGACTCGATATTGACGGGTTTGAAACCCTCTTGGATTTTATGATCCATTACTTCGTCTGTGAAGCATAGTGGGTGTGCGGCGCCCCTATACTGGGCTATGTCGCGACGCAGTTCAGAAGAGTTGTGCCTGCTGTGTTCGGCCCGGCCGGATTTATTGTGTCCGGAGTGATGATCATCACGTGTCGTCGGGCGTCCGCGCGATCCATAGATCGACCTTGTTTGCTTTGCTTTGTCCTCCAGTACGTCTCGCAGGTCTGGCTCGTTTTCCCGTGCTTTATTCGAGCGGCAATGGGGCATGGCTTGCTGAGGGGCTCGACAGGCCTCTCTGTCGCGGCCACGGGGTGGCCGGTCTGCCATGTCATATGCTTCCCCCTCTGATTGGGGTAGCGGCCTGCGCTTAGGATAATTTTTGGAGGGGCGCACGAGTTCATACTCTTCGGCCGCCAGGACTTCCGCCATCTATCAGCTAGCAGATCTTGATCAGCTCTAAGCTGTTGCTGCTTTTTCTTTAGGCTGTTGGCCGTGGCTAGAAGCCTGCGTTGAAAACGCTCTTGTTCAGCGGGGTCGGATGGTACGACGAATTCGTCGTCGCCGAGGCTTGCCTCGTCTTCGGAGGGAGGCATGTAATTATCATCCTCAACCTCTTGCTCTGCAGCTCTCTCGTGAGGGCTGGCTTTTTCATCTTCCTGCGTCGAATCTTGCTGGTTTTGGTGTTCTTCGGCACTGTCCGGGGTAGTATTATCTCCCGTGCCGGAATCACCATTTCTGCTGTGGCGGGATTTAGAGCGGCGCCGTTGGCGTCGGCATTTTGGCGGCTTTTTCGAGGTGCCGTCCTCCGCAGTTCCATCGCCATCTCCATCCTTTGGAGCATCCACCATATATATATATATATATCATATGACGAGGTGGCGGTCCAGCGCCCTACAGGTGCTGGTTCTTGTTCGTCTCCTCCTTCGTCGTCCATACCGTCAAAGTCTTCGGAGTCGAAGTCAAGCATGTCGGGTAAATCATCGACAGTGGCTATTATTTGGGTGGTGGGTGGGCTTTGAATTTCGTCGTCGCCCGAATCCCAACCTCGCAGACCGTAGTCCGGCCTGGACTCTCCTGATAAAGAGAGAGACTTGAGGGAATTCAGGATATCACCGAAGGGTGAGCACTGAAAGATGTCTGCGGCGGTGAACTCCATTACAGGCGCCCAATCAGATTTGATCGGTGGGGGCGCTGAAGACTCGGAGTTCAGAGAAGAGTCCGGCTCCTTGGAGTCCTGGGCCGTGCGGAGTACGGGGCTGGCGTTCGGCTCGATCGCCTTTGAGATCGCAGCCCCCGAGGTGACGTCCAACCGTTCATCCTCAGAGAACGCAGCGGGCTCCGAGTCAAAGATCGGGGCCGGAGCATGTGCCGCCTCCAGGGTGCTATTCGGAGGCAGAGCTATATCATGCCCCTCGGGATAGCGTGGCGCGCTTGGCTGTGGCTCGAACCCGTCGAAGATCAAGTCTCCGCGGATATCAGCTGTGTAGTTTAAGCTTCCAAACCTGACTTGATGGCCAGGGGCGTAGCTTTCGATCTGCTCCAGATGACCAAGCGAGTTGGCCCGCAGAGCGAAGCCACCGAAGATGAAGATTTGTCCGGGGAGAAAAGTCTCACCCTGGACATCATCGTTGTTGATGATCAAAGGAGCCATCGGGCCTAAAAGTGACGACACAGAGGAACTCTCAATGAAAGCACCAATGTCGGTGCCAAAACTAGCGGATCTCGGGTAGGGGGTCCCGAACTGTGCGTCAAGGTCGGATGGTAACAGGAGACAAGGGACACTTTATTTTACCCAGGTTCAGGCTCTCTCGATGGAGGTAAAACCCTACTCCTGCTAGATTAATATTGATGATATGGGTAGTACAAGAGTGGATCTATCACGAGATCAAGGAGGCTAAACCCTAGAAGCTAGCCTATGGTATGATTGTGTATGATGACGGTTCTGTTGTTGTCCTACGGACTACAACCCTCCGGTTTATATAGACACCGTATAGGGTTAGGGTTACACAGAGTCGGTTGCAATGGTAGGAGATCTTAAATATCCGCACGCCTAGCTTGCCTTCCACGCCAAGAAAAGATCCTTTCGGACACGGGACGAAGTCTTCAACTTGGTATCTTCATAGTCCTGGAGTCCGGCTGAAGGTATAGTTCGGCTATCCGAACACCCTCTAATCCAGGACTCCCTCAGTCCCGGCGGACTAGCTGTTCCGAATGACGCTGAGGGACACGTACCCATGTGGAAGAAGAAATCTATATTTTGGGACCTACCCTACTCGAAAGACCTAGAGGTCCGCTCTTCAACCGACGTGATGCACGTGACGAAGAACCTTTGCATGAACCTGCTAGGCTTCTTGGGCGTGTATGGGAAGAGAAAAGATACACCTGAGGCACGGGAGGACCTGGAACGTTTGCACGAAAAATACGGCATGCCTCCGAAGCAGTATGAAGGTCCTGCCAGCTACGCTCTTACGAAAGAAGAGAAAGAAATCGTCATTGAATGCCTGCTCAGTATGAAGGTTCCGACTGGCTTCTCGTCGAATATAAAGGGAATAATAAATATGCCAGAGAAAGAGTTCCAGAACCTAAAGTCTCATGACTGCCAAGTGATTATGACGCAACTGCTTCCGGTTGCATTGAGGGGGCTTCTACAGGAAAACGTTCGATTAGCCATTGTGAAGCTATGTGCATTCCTCAATGCAATATCTCAGAAGGTGATCGATCCAGAAATCGTACGAAGGCTAAGGAGTGATGTGGCGCAATGTCTTGTCAATTTCGAGCTGGTGTTCCCACCATCCTTCTTCAATATCATGATGCATAGTTCATCTAGTCAACGAGATTGTCATTCTGGTGCCCGTATTTCTACACAATATGTTCACCTTTGACAGGTTCATGGGAGTCCTAAAGAAATATGTCTGTAACCGCGCTAGGCCAGAAGGAAGCATCTCCATGGGCCATCAAACAGAGGATGTCATTGGGTTTTTTGTTGACTTCATTCCTGGCCTTAAGAAGACAGGTCTCCATAAATCGCGGTATGAGGGGAGACTGACTGGAAAAGGCACGCTAGGAGTGGACTCAATAATATGCAGGGACGGGCATTCTTGGTCTCAAGCACACTAAACAGTTCTACAGAACTCTACCTTGGTGACCCCGTATGTCGATGAACACAAGAACAGTCTGCGCTCCAAACACCCGGAGCAGTGCGACGACTGGATTACATGTGAACACATCAGGACATTCAACAATCTGTTGGAAACACGTCTCAGAGGTGACAACACTGTTTGTGATGAGCTGTACTTGTTGTCCAGGGGATACAAGATAAATGGGAATACATTTTACACGATTGACCAAGATCAAAAGAGCACCAACCAAAACAGCGGTGTCCGCTTTGATGCAGCAACCAAGAGGGGAAAGGACACATATTATGGTTAAATAGTGGACATATGGGAACTTGACTACAGACATGATTTTAAGGTCACTTTATTTAAGTGCAAATGGGTCAATCTGTCAGGAGGTAGGGTAGAGGTAGACCCACAGTACAGAATAACAACAGTGGATCTGAAAAATCTTGGGTACACTGACGAACCTTTCGTCCTAGCCAATGACATGGCACAGGTTATCTATGTGAAGGACATGTCTACCAGACCGAGAAAAACAAAAGATAAGGAGGCGAATACATCATACGATGAGCCAAAGCACCACATAGTTCTTTCAGGAAAATGGGACATAGTGGGAGTGGAGGGCAAGACAGACATGTCTGAAGATTATGAAAAGTTTCATGAAATTCCTCCCTTCAAAGTCAAGGCTGACCCAAGCATCCTGATAAACGATGAAGATTATCCACGGTTACGACGCAATAAGCAAATGACACAAGCGAAGAAAAAGTGAAGACTTTCTCCCGCAACTATTATGATGATACCATGCCAACTTTGTAACAGACGAGTATGATACCATTGTCTGTTTTGTACATGCACATGCTATGTGGGTGAAATTATGATACCATGCATGCCAACTTTCAACTTTTTCAGAGTTCATTTGAAATGCTTTAATGTCTTATGGTTCGGCCCTCGTAATACCATTAATCCCCGTTCGCTCCTTGTCAACTATGTTCTCACCAAGAACACTCAAGAGGGCAGCCACGTGGGCCATATTGGTCCCGGTTCGTCTGGACCATTTGGTCCCGGTTCCACGCACAAACCGGGACCAATGCGCGTCGCCCCTGGCACATGACCATTAGTCTCGGTTTGTGCCACAAACCGAGACTAAAGGGTTGGTCCTCGTTGCAGTCAGAGTTTAGTCCCACCTCGCCAACTAAATGGCGCTCACACCGGTTTATAAGCCCGTCCCTCCCTACCTTGTTGAGCTCCTCTCAAAGTGAAAATAGATGCCCTTATACAGGGAATTTGACCTAAATTCATTGTGAATTTCTCTCAAATTCGTTGAAATTTATTATGAATTTTGGTTGAATTCTCTTTATAGGCGCATCTATGCTCATTTTTTAGTAAAGTTAATCACAAACTTGTGATTCACACAAATTTCAAAGAATTCAAATTTTAACTATTCAAATTTGAAAACTAATGGCACTAACAGAAAATTTATAATTTTTCTAAAACTAATGACACTAACAGAAAGTTTATAATTTTTCTAAAACTAATGACACTAACAGAAAGTTTATAATTTTTCTGACCTAAAAGCAAAAAGAATTAAAAATTAAAGCAAAAAACTAAAGAAAATAAATAAAAAATGCAACAATAAGTATTTTGTTGTAATTAGTAGAAACTAAATAAAATAAATAAAGCAACAAAGAAAACAAAAAAACAAAATAAATAATGCAAAAAACAAAACAAAAAAACTGGAAAAAAACTTTGAACTTTAAACACAATAATATTAAACACAGTAATTTTAACTATTCAAATTTGAAAAAACTAATGGCACTAAGAGAAAGTTTATAATTTTTGTGACCTAAAAGAAAAATAATTAAAAATAAACTTTAATAAAATAAATAAAAATAGCAACAGTAAGTATATTGTTCTAAGTAGAAACAAAATAAAATAAATAAAGCAACAAAGAAAACTAAAAAAGTGACTATTCAAATTTGAAAACTAATGGCACTAACAGAAAGTTTATAATTTTTGTGACCTAAAAGAAAAATAATTAAAAATAAACTTTAATAAAATAAATAAAAATAGCAACAATAAGTATTTTGTTGTAAGTAGAAACAAAATAAAATAAATAAAGCCACAAAGAAAACAAAGAAACAAAAAAAAACAAAAAAGTGCCACCTACTGGGCCCCCATGGCCTGAATACGATTAGAAACCCTACCAAGGGCCAGGATTCAGGCCCGCAGGAGGCCCAGTAGGCCCACAGGCACACAGCGTACGGTTAGGCCCGAAAGCCTACAATTGAGAGGATCTCGAGAGGGTGGGCGCAGCAGCGCTTATAAACCACTCTCGAGCTCTCTCAGCTAGCGAGGTGGTACTAAACTTTTGATGCGGGGCAGCACAAGGCCTTTAGTCCCGGTTGGTGCCACCAACCGGGACTAAAGGGGTGCATTGGTACTAGTTCATGGCACCATCCGGGACCAATGCCACCCTTTAGTCTCGGTTGGTGCCACCAACCGGGACCAAATGCCGCCGCTTCACCTTTGGTCCCGGTTGGTGGCACCAACCGGGACTAAAGGGTGGCATTGGTCCCGGTTGATGCCACGAACCGGAACCAAAGCCTTTTCTATATAAGCAAACACTTAACAGTTTGTCCAAAATTCACGATCTTCGCTCTTCGACGCCCCACGCTGCTCCTCGTCACCGTCGCCGCCGAGCCCTGCCCTGACGCCGTCGCCCACGCCCTTGCCCGACGCCGTCGCCCGTGCCCTCGCCCGATGCCGTCGTCGCCGCTCGCCGCCCTGCCCCGACGCGCGCGCGTCGCCCCGGCCCACCCCCGTCGTCGCCGTCGCCCTGCCTCGCCCCTTCCTCGCCACCGAACTCGCGCCCCCCCGCCCCGTCGCCGTCCTCGCCATCGAACCCGCGCCCCTGCCCCTCCTCAGCTTGGTTCGGTCGGCGCCCCTCCCCTGTCCTTGTTTTTTTATATATTATATGCTTGTTTTTTCATATTATATATATATATATATATATATATATATGTGTGTGTGTGTGTGTGTGTGTGTGTGTGTGTGTGTGTGTGTGAGTATATGTATTGTGTATATATGATATACGCCTTCTTTTCAGATTTTTTGTTCATATATATGATGATTTGTATTTTGCTTTTTTGTAAAAATGTATATATGTTTTGTATGTTCTCTGTGTATATATGTTCATATATGCAAAAGTTAGATTTATATTTTTAGAAAAGTTTTATCTATACATGTTCTCTGATTTAGTACATTTTAGGTTAGTTTCATTTTTAGAATTTTTTTACATATTTAGGAAGAAGGAAGAGAAGGAAGAAGGAAGAATAAGAAAAAGTTTTATATATGCAAAAGTTACATTTTTAGAGAAGTTTTATATATGTGGCTAGGAAGAAGGAAGAAGAAGAAAAAGAAGGAGAGTAAAACGAAAATAAGAAGAGGAAAAAGGAGAAGAAGAGGAGAGGAAGAAAAGGAAGAGGGGAAGAAGAGGAGAGGAAGAAAAGGAAGAGGAGAGGAAGAAAAAGAAGTATTCTATTTTTTCTTCTTCTCGTCCCTTTTTTCTTCTTTTTTTTCTTCGATCTTCTCCTCTATTCCTTTCTTCTTCTCCTCTTTTTATTTCTTCGTAGTTTTTATGTTTTATCGGGTCTGTCGTCGTCGATATACCCCTCTCGATAACTTCAACATGAGGGGGGGTCGATATAACCCTCTCCCCGATAATATTATTTTCCCATGTACGTATGTCGTCGTTGTCGATATAACCCCCTCCCCGATAACTTCAACACGTGGGGGGGGGTCGATATACCCCTCCCCGATAACATTATTTTCCCGTGTATGTATATATGTCGTCGTTGTCCATAGTACCCCCTCCTGGATAAATTCGACATGAGGGGCGGTCGATATATATACCCCCTCTCGATTGTGATAACTTATACCGCGGGAGCACCCCCGACCCTCTCGCTCGACCAAAACTCTCGAGGACACCCAAACCCTAGAAAAAACGATGTCAGTTTTCTACCCCCTCCCGCCGCGCCCCTACCCGACAAACTCTCTCGAGGCCACCCCAAACCCTTGAAGCGTTGTCGAGGCCACCCCAAACCTTACAACGTTTGCCACTAATATGATTCCTTACTGTGATTAGCTAGCTAGTTCTACGTTTGCCACTAATATATTCATCTGTCATGTTTGAATAATAATTGCCATGTTGTAAATATTTGTAGAAACTATGGACACCCCCCGAGACGAAGCAACAGAAGCGGTGTTGTGGGACATAGTCGCACAAGGAAGTGATGTCATCTTCTCGTTTCGCAACGACACCGATGGTCTGGAAGGACAGGGTGAAGAAGCAGGCTATGATTATGATGGCTCCTTTGATCCAATGCCGGTGCAAGAAGGAGACCGTGAGGATGGCTTCGGTGACCCAATGACGATGCAAGAAGGAGACCATGATGATGGCTCCGGTGACCGAACCGAGTCCGGCCAGGTATATATATATATATATATATATATATATATATATATATATATATATATATATATATATATATATATATATATATATTAGTTAAGCCTGTGCTAACTAGCTAATTGATGCATTCATTGTTTTGGTATGTACACATATTAATTAACTCTCGTATTTCTTCTTTTTTCTAGCCCTCCGGATCGAGCACAACTTCGGTAAAGAGACGAGGCCCGAAGAAAAAGTTGTGCTCGGATGAAAGGTTTGAAATCACAGCAATCGCGCGCGACGGCCAACCGATTGAACCCATCCGGACAAAAGATGCAGCTGCTCAGTGCAGGGTTCTTGTTAGGGACAAGATCCCGATCAGCATCCACCAATGGTATAAGCCTAAGAACGAAGACCCTGAGGTGTCTTATGTCAATGATATGCAGAAAGATGATCTTTGGACTGAGCTGAAGTCAAATTTCACCCTACTGCCAGAGGTGGATCTGGAGAAGCCAGTTAAAGAGCAATTAATCAAGTCTTTTGCTCTTAAGAAGATGGCAGACCTATTTAGGAGGTGGAAGAATGAGCTGAAAAGGTTCGTCAACAAAGAAGAGACACCATAATTCATCGGCAAATATGAGAAGATCAGAGATCACTGGCCCGCATTTGTGGCCCACAAGACATCGGAAAAGAGTAAGAAGATGTCGGCGACAAACAAGCAAAATGCTGCGAAGAAGAAGCATCACCATCGCACGGGGTCAGGTGGCTGCCTCAAAGCCTGACCTAAGTGGGCCAAGGCTGAGAATGATCTGCTTGATAAAGGGATCGAACCAGAGACAATGAACTGGCCAGACCGTTGCCATACTTGGTTCTTTGGGGCTGCCGGAACCTTGGACCCTGTATCAGGGAAGTGCCTTTGTACGGACAAGCAAATGAAAATACCAGTCAAGAGGCTTCAGCACTATATCGATGCAGCGTAGCAAGGGACATTCGTTCCAGACAGAGAGAACGATGAGCTCACAATGGCCCTCGGGAATCCTGAGCACCCTGGACGGACACGAGGCATGCCAGGCTCCGTTCCATGGAAGGCTGGTTTTCCGGACGCAGGCGGTTACAAATGCCAGGAGAGGAGGAAAAAAGTGCAGCAGGCCGAACCGCAGGCGCTGCATGCAAGGGTACAAGCGATAGAGGAACGAGAAGCAAATCGCAGCAAACGACCTGCCGAAGCTTCCCCCGAAGCTACACTGCCATCTCAGCGGAGAAGCAGCGTGGCTTCCACCGAGCTGCTTCAGCCGGAGCATGCATGTCTTGACGGCTCCTGCCAGCTACCCCGTGGATGCTATCATGGAGTTTCAACATTGCCACCTTATGACGCAATGGCAGAACTTCAATGTCAAGGCGGTTGTCGGCTCTGTTCGACCTCCTGAACCCGACGCTACTTTTCACTGTTGTCCGATTCCAGAAGGATATGCTAGGGTGAAGGTGGACGAATTAACGGACGGATTTGAGGACCTCCAGCTTGACCACCCTACCGGTGAAGGGGAGACTAGGATGGGTTCTGCTCTGAAGGCTCCATGCCTATGGCGGAAGGAGCTTATCAACCTTCTGAACTGGACGCCTCCACCTCCTCCTCCTCCTCTGGCGAGTCAGGGCACTCCGCGTCCTCCACCGCCTCCTCCTCCGGCGAGTGACGATCAGGGCATTCGGCCTCCTTCTTTAGCGCGTGGCGGCACTCCGCCTCCTTCTCCGCCTGCGCCGGCGCGCCCGAGCAGCCAACAGCCTCCTCCTTCTCTGCCTCGCCAGCAAGGGTGGAAGAGACCCGCCGCCGCCCCGGCTGCTCTGGCGCGTCCTAGTCCTTCTCCTTCGTCTCGTAAGCAAGCACGAAAGAAGATAGCCGCAGCCGCTCCGTCTGCTCCGGTGTCTAGCAGTACAGCCAGAGGCGAGAGGCAATACAGATACGGTTCACCTCTCAAGCCTCTAGAGAAGTTACCGTACGAGATGACCGTGGAAGAAAACAAGAAGATCGTGCGGACCGAAGTGAAGGACTTCTTTGAAGGGTTGAAAACAAAGAGACATCCACCTTCGGAGGAGAAGGTAGATGCGGTGAAAGCAAAGCGCACTCTGGCTGCCCTGACAAAACCACCAAAGTCTCCGCCAAAGGAAACTATGGGCGCATTATTGGAAAGACATTTGTCGAAGCGGAGCGGTCGGGAACTACTGTCACTGATCAAAAGTTAAAAGAACGACGAGCTGGGAAAAAAATTGCCCAGCTCGGCGAACAAGCGAACCAATCGTGCCCCCCGCTCAAGGTGTCTAGCAACATCGTCGCTAATGATCCGAGGATGGTGCCCGGTTATAGAAATCTTGGAGATTACCTGCCCGACGATGTACATTATGATTTCTTGGAGGTGGAGCCGGTACACAGATACGAGTACGGGAAGCCTCTCGTCAAAGATGAAAGATCTCTAACAATGATGATGCGAAGATTGCATGATTGGTACATGAAAACCTGCAGAGAGTCTGGGGGGAAGGATACTTTGACGTTGAGAGTTAGAGAGGAGCATGACCTCGTTGGAATTGAACTGTTGAATGTTCCATTTGAGGAGTTCTTCCAGTTTTTCAATCAAAGGGCCCTCGATAAAGCAACGGTCACTTGCTACTGTCTGTAAGTACTACTACTTCTGTCATTAAGTCTCTTTCATTGCATGTATTTATAATTATCCTCTATATTATGCAGATTGAAGATCGCCGAATTGAAGAAAAGACAAGTCGGTGATATTGGGTTCATTAACAAAAATCTCATAGATGCAACTGAGGTTAAATATCATGCCAAAGATACCGAGGCCAACTTGCTACGATCGTTCGTCATAAATGAAAACAAAGATATAATACTCTTTCCTTACAACTTCAAGTGAGTGTTACTGTCTTGTGCATATTCGGTTTCCCTTATATATTAGTCCAGGTTATAGTAATGTAATTGATGAGTTATTCATGCGTGCGCAGGTTCCACTATATTCTCCTAGAGATTAAGGTTGAGGAGGGATTAGTAACCGTCTTAGACTCGAGACGAAAAGATCCCCAGGAGTATGCGGACATGACTCAAATCCTCGAGAAGTAAGTTAAATCGATAATTATCCAACATATCAATAACTTTGTTAATTTCCTGATATCTAGCAATTGTTTTCTTTGTCTAGCAGGGTTTGGAGAAAATTCACCAAAAAAGCTCCAGGACTGCCGAACAAGCTGCAATTTAGACACCCGAAAGTAAGTACTATAGTAGCATGTTCCGCGCGTCTCCTAGTGATTCAAGTGCTAGTTTCATCAATACCATTTGGCATGCTTGCTTATTAGTTTGATTGACCTCTATTTCTTGTAAAGTGGTTGTGGCAGGATCAAGGGAATGATTTCTGTGGATACTACGTTTGCGAGTCCATCCGCCACACGATCTGTGAACGGGGCGGGTACTCTGACGAACAATATGAAGTGCGTAAGCAATAACATTCACAATTTTAGTTTATTACCATCATTTGTGTTGAGTTTCATTTATTCATATATATATTTATTGACCCCCTTCTTCAAATTAGATCTTTCGGATGCGGGATGAACTCCTAGCACCAGATCGTATGCGAGCAATTCAAGAGGAATTGGCGGCAATCTTCCTTGACCACGTGATCGCTAAAGACAGAGAATACCATGTGGATCCTGTGTTCATATATAATTAGGAGATTATATTGTAAGGGATAATTATTGTATATATGTAGTCGGCAGTGTCGGATAGATATACGAGAACTTCTTGTTCGACCAATCTCTCGGAGAAGGAGAGGTGGTCGATATCACTTCTCTCTGTATGCAGATGTTCATGACGATCTTATGTTTCCTTCATTTGCTTACTAGCTAGCTAGCGTGTCTAGTCCTCTATTAATTAGCTAGCTAGCATGGACATAACAGAGGACACTTCTCTCTATTAATTAGCTAGCTAACACAATATATGAAACACCTAAATTAAACCCCCAGCCCCTGAAATGCTGACGCGTGGACGCCTATTGGTCCCGGTTGGTGCCACCACCGGGGCCAAAGGCCCTCCTGCCTGGGCTCACCGCACCGGCCACGTGGAGGCCCATCTATCCCGGTTCGTGTAAGAACCGGGACTAAAGGGTTAGGGCATTAGTAACGACCCTTTAGTCTCGGTTCAAAAACTGGGACAAAAGGCCCTTACCAACCGGGACGAATGGGGTTTTTTCTACTAGTGTGATGGCCCTATGGACGAAGGCACACTTAATATGCGGGGGAACCTGTGTAAGGCTTCCTCATCTTTCCTCTTATTGATCTCATCAAGCTCTCTTTTGAGGGCCTTCCAGTGTTTTTCTGTGACCCTTGTTGTCTCATCACTCTTGCACGCTTCATCAATTAGTTCATCATAGTTCTTTGTCAACACAACGTGCCTCACGACTTCCATGGTTGACTCTGGTCTCTCGTCATGCACGGCCAAAACTGTGTTTGATGTTTGCGGCGCCAATGCGTCGTCAGCGTCCCAAGTCCATCGCCGCCATATGATATGGCGGGGCATTTGTGTCATCACGTTCAAGTCCATTACTTTTAGAATGTGACAACACACAATCCCGCCCCATTCAAATTAGAAGCATTGGCAGTAGTATTCGCCTTCACTTATCGATTCCTTCACAAAGTAGTTCCTTCCCTTGTCTGGGTCTTCAGGTTCTGAATCCGACATGCCCATGATAGAACACACCTTGAACGTATCTTCGTCCACCTGGAAAGCCGTGTACATGCTGGCACGCTTTATTTCTTCCTGGAATCTGCAAGTTTTGAGAGGTTTTTGTTAAACTCTTGTGTGAAATGTTTTGTAGCACCTTTTGTTTGTTGTGGCCAATGGAATTACAATTCGTTCAAACATGGCAACTACAGTTCATTAAACATGGCAACTGCAGTTGAGTAAACATGGCAACTGCAGTTCATTAAACATAACAACTGTAGTTCATTTAAACATGGCAACTACATAACAACTTCATTTTGGCATTTGCATTCCATACCATCATAGTTAGTGGAATTACATTTCAGTAAATATGGCAACTGTAGTTCATTAAACATGGTAACTGTAGTTCATCAAACATGGCAACTACACTTGAGCAAATATGGTAACTGCAGTTGAGTAAACGTGGCAAACTGTAGTTCCTTAAGCATGACAAACTGTAGTTCATTAAGCACGGCAACTACATATCATGGTTACTATGTACCTAATGGCTACTTTTCAACAAAATCATCATTTTGAAAAAAGCATTTCAACTGCATTGCATTCTACATGGCACCTGGTACCTTCATGATTTGTGCAAATAAGATTGTAACACAACTGACTTACTTGTTAAAAATCGTGTTGGTGTATATCTTGCTCATCTGCCTCTCTATTGGTAAATACGTTAGCAATTTTGGCTGCTTGAGCGCGGTGTTTGCTTCTTGCTGTAGCTCGGATCCCAGTATTTTTTGTTGCAAAGCAGTGTACTGCTTGGCAAACTGTAGCAATGAGTTGCCAGGGCTCACGTACCGCTTCAAAACAGCATTGAACCCCTCACTGCGCTGTGTAGTCTGCAGAAACAGGAAGAAGCACTTCATGAAGTAGGCCGACACCCAGTACATTCGCTTCTCCCACAAGCTAGCAAGCGTCTCATGGTCTTGGACTTGATATGTTTCAATCGTAGCCATCCAGCTCCTTTCAAACTCCTGCACTGTCAAGCTATGGTCCACACACAGCTCGAATGCCTTGTGTCGGTCTGGACGGTCAGCAAAGAACGGTCCTAATGTCTCCTCAGCCTTCTTTATATGTACCACCTGCAGTGCCTGTGCACTGCCAACGAAAAGACCTCCTCTATGCCTACACACATGCTAAAATCCTGGTATGTTATTATGTTCATCGGAGCAAGTCCACCCATGCACTCCAAGAAGGTCTTGAACAGCCAAACGTACCCATCCGTGTCTTCGTTCCGAACGAGCCCGCATCCGAACTGCAATGACTGATTGTGGTTATTTATTCCTATGAACGGAGCGCATGGCATCTTGTACATATTAGTGAGATATGTCGCGTCGAATGAAATGCAGTCTCGGAAATGTTTGTAGGCTCTTCTTGTAGCACCATCCACCCAATACATGTTCCTGACACGGTCCTCATCGTCCAATCTTATCCTGTAGAAGAAATCTTGATCTTCTTTCGCTTTCTCATCGAAGTAGGCTATCGTGGCTTCTATGTCAGCCAACTTGCTTTCTCTATGGTACTTTGCCTTTAGGTTTGTGACATCTGCTGGTAGGTAGGGCATGCTACTCAGAGACCCCATTTTGTTGTCGATGAGGGAGAGTATCTGCACCATTCTTGATGGACCGACATTACAATCATGTAGCAGCTTTATGAATTTCTTCTCTAGGGGGATGAATCCTCTATGGGTGGTCAGAAATTTTTCCAGGTTAAACTTCTTTATTAGCTCGTGGTTGTGTTCGTCAAAATATTCAGTGACCACCCACTATGCTCCATCTACGTTCAGCTTACACCGGATAGGGTATTCCGTCTTGACAATGATACCTCTCTTTCGTTCCGGAACGACGGGCGCATCACCTTTGCCCTTCTTGTTTCTTCGTGCCTTGTAGCACCACATCTCACCTCTGCTGTACTCGTTAGTTTTTTTAATTTTCCTATGGTATTCGGTGTTGACCGCAAACCCATGGAACTTTGCACATGTCTGGTAGAATTCCTTTGCATCTTCAAACGAATCAAATCTCTACCCAAGATATGGTGGCTGGGGTACCATAATTTCTGATCGCCCGCCATCTTCATGCCCTTGTGCTTCGTCATCGGTTTTATCATTCACTTCAGTATCGGCTGATGTTTCACGTGCTTGAGTGTTGCTTTTGCTGGTGTGCACAGGTGTGCTTGTCGGTATTGCTGGCATGATTGCCATTTCTGACACTGACTCGGCATTGTTTGTGGGATGAGTGTTGGATGGCTGGTGGAACGCGTCTTCCGTGCGCTCAGAGCTCCCCGCAGTAGATGTCCTCGCGGCGCTGTTAATTGTATTTGAAGGTCCTACATTAAAAAATTAGGTACGAGCGTAAGATTTTGCTTGAATGTCATGTTTATAGTAACGGAGTACATCAACTGCATGTGATTTTGCATGACATCATTCACACAGCAAGCCGTGAATCTGCATATGGCCATGCATGGTGAGGGAGTCCTGGATTAGGGGGTGTTCGGATAGCCGGACTATACCTTCAGCCGAACTCCAGGACTATGAAGATACAAGATTGAAGACTTCGTCCCGTGTCCGGAGGGATCTTTTCTTGGCGTGGAAGGCAAGCTGGGCGTGAGGATATTCGAGATCTCCTACCATTGTAACCGACTCCGTGTAACCCTAACCCTATCCGGTGTCTATATAAACCGGAGGGTTGTAGTCCGTAGGACAACCATCATCATACACAATCATACCATAGGCTAGCTTCTAGGGTTTAGCCTCCTTGATCTCATGGTAGATCCACTCTTGTACTACCCATATCATCAATATTAATCTAGCAGGAGTAGGGTTTTACCTCCATCGAGAGGGCCCAAACCTGGGTAAAATAAAGTGTCCCTTGTCTCTTGTTACCATCCGACCTTGACGCACAGTTCGGGACCCCCTACCCGAGATCCGCCGGTTTTGACTCCGACATTGGTGCTTTCATTGAGAGTTCCTCTGTGCCGTCGCGATCAGGAAGGATGCCTTTCCCCGTCTTTAAAGACGGCACCGTTACTAAGGGAGCTTTGGCTATCGGCCAAACCCTCCGGCTAGGTGGTTTTCTCATGACCGCCTGTTTGGCCGTTGCGCCGACGGTGATCTCTCGGGTCATCGAAAGCAACTTCCACGTCAACTCGGAACTTGCCGAGCAGCTGGATCCGATGGAGCTCTCTTCCGTAAACGAGCTCTTGGATCGCATCGCTGCCCTGGGGGTCGCTACAAATTACGACCAGGTTGGGTTTAAACCCGAGCTAAGGGAAATTAACCCTCCCCAAGTCACCCACCACGTTGCTGTGGTGGAGACACAATGCGGCGACCCTTCATCTATCTTAAGGACTAGCCATGTCTGAATTCCTGAACCCTCCATGCCGGATATCCGCGGAGGGAAGGGTACAATCCAAGACCTGAGCTTAAAATCAGGCAAATCGGATAACATCCAAGACTCCGGATCTCAGAATCTGGAAGTTCTTCGGCTTCCGAATAGCAAACCGGGCGAAGTCTTAGATGTAACGACACCCGCCCACCCGATCTTAAGCGATCTCTCCCAAATTAGGCAGATGACCGAAGAAACAGTACATCATTACTGGGCCAGATTCCTCCTGCTTATGAACAGGATAAAGGACTGCCGCGAGGAAGACGCAATTTCAATCTTTTGCAGTAACTGCACGGACAAGGGAATACTCAACGCCGTAAGTCGTCGTAATATTACACGCTTTGCTGACTTGGCGTCCATAGTACAAAAATACTGTGCGATGGAAAGTGCTTGGAAAACCAAAATTAAATTTTGGGATAATCCGGCCTTGAATAGCAATCCCGTCCGAATCACCAGGGCGCACCACAGTAAGGCGCCCGGACTAAACACCAAAAAATCAAAACCCTCTAGGGGGCATGGAACCGTACTGGAAAAGTGGCTAGATGGACCCTGCAAGATTCATAGTGCAGCGGACGCCACCCCAACTCATAGCCTCAGGGCATGTTGGATACTCCGGCAGGTGGCCAAAATTGGCGAGGATCTCCTAATTCCAGAGGTCGAAGGAAACCAGCCAGGGAATTTCAGTTCCGTTCTCACAGTCTTTGAGACTTTCGCATCAAATAACATGCGAAAAAGAACACTCCGCAGCCTCACTGATGTCTATCAAGTAGCGACAATAAATCCATGGAGTAATACTGCTATCACCTTCAACGCGAGTGACGAACCTAAATTTCGAACAGCCAAAGCACCAGCTGCACTGGTCCTCAGTCCCATAGTGGACGGCTGTCGCCTCGCAAAGGTACTCATGGACGGAGGCAGCGGATTGAACCTCATTTAAGAGGAAACCATCCAAAAGATGGAAATAGACTGGAACCGCATGGAGCGAAGCAGCACAACTTTTAGAGGAATAATCCCTAGTCAGGAAGCGCGCTGCACCGAAAAGATCACACTAGATGTGGTATTCGGCACGCCGGATAATTACAGGTCCGAACAGATCACGTTCCAGGTGGCCCCGTTCAAAAGCGGATACCACGCTATACTAGGACGGGAGGCTTTTACAGTTTTCCAAGCTATACCCCATTATGGGTACATGAAGCTTAAGATGCCTGGGCCAAACGGAAATATCACTCTCGCTAGTGATCCGGACATAGCACTCCGCGCCGAAAACAAGACAGCCGCATTGGCCCTCGAGGCACTATCAGAAACCTTAGCGGCCGAAGAACTGACTGCGCTGCGATCCACGGTTAACAGGGATGATGTGAAACTCGATAAGAGACCCAAATCCACATCTTTCAAACCAGCGGACGAAATAGTCAAATTCCAGGTCCATCCAACGGACCCCAATAAAACAGCCTCCATCGGGGCAGGACTGAACCCTAATGTAGACGCCGCACTGCGAGAGTTCCTACGAGAGAACTGGGACATTTTCGCTTGGCACCCTTCAGATATGCCAGGAATCCCACGCAGGCTGGCAGAACACAGCTTAAATATCCAGAAAGGATTCAAACCTGTCAAACAAACCCTTCGGCATTTCTCTGAGCCAAAGAGACAGGCTATGGGAGAGGAGCTAGCCAAGTTATTGGAGGCCGGATTCATTAGAGATATAAAACACCCGGACTGGCTAGCAAACCTGGTAATGGTACCAAAGAAGGACAAATCCTGGCGCCTGTGTGTCGATTTCAAGGACCTTAATAAGGCTTGCCCAAAGGATCCTTTTCCCCTCCCTCGAATAGATCAAATCATTGATGCCACTGCAGGACACAATTCCCTGTGCTTCCTCGACGCATACTCCGGTTACCATCACATCAAGATGGCAGAATCAGACCAAGCCGCAACAGCATTCATCACACCATACGGCCCATTCTGCTTCAACACGATGCCCTTTGGACTAAAAAACGCCGGCGCGACATATCAGCGCATGATTCAAACATGTCTGGCAAAACAGATCGGCAAAACAGTGGAGGCGTATGCAGATGATGAGGTCGTTAAATCAAGACATGTCGAATCTCTAGTAGACGACCTGAGGCTTACATTCGACAACCTCCGAAAATACGACATCAAGCTCAATCCGGAAAAATGCGTTTTCGGCGTTCCAGCCGGAAAGCTACTGGGCTTCATTGTATCCGGTAGAGGAATTGAAGCAAATCCAGCTAAAATCCGAGCTTTGTCACAATTGGATGTCCCAAAAGACCTCAAACAAATACAGAAACTCACCGGATGCGTGGCGGCTCTAAGCCGCTTTATCTCCCGCTTGGGAGAAAAGGCATTGCCCCTTTACCGCCTCCTTAGGCGCACCGAACACTTCGAGTGGACGGAAGCTGCCACTGCCGGTCTTGAGGAAATAAAGGCCATCTTGGCAACAAACCCAGTCCTGGCCGCGCCGAACACCGGCGAACCCATGCTATTGTACATTGCCGCAACTCATCAAGTTGTTAGCGCAGTACTCGTCGTCGAGCGGGAAACGGACGGACACAAACTCCCCCTTCAAAGGCCGGTTTACTACGTGTCCACTGTCCATACTCCATGCAAATCACGGTACCCGCATTACCAACAGATTGCATACGCGGTGTTCATGGCATCCCGGAAGCTACGACACTACTTTCAAGAGTGTTCCATAACAGTAGCCTCGGAAGTACCACTCAATGATATTATCAACAACCGCGACGCAACGGGCCGGATAGCTAAATGGGCCATAGAGCTCCTCCCATTTGACATAACCTACAAACCACGGCGAGCAATTAAATCGCAAGTCCTAGCCGACTTCGTCGCCGAATGGACAGAGGCCGAACTCCCTAAAGGGTACGGCACATATTCCAACTGGATCATGCATTTCGACGGATCCAAAATGCTGCCGGACTGGGGGCTGGCGTCGTTTTGACGTCCCCTACAGGAGACACATTCCAATATGTACTCCAAATCATGTACAAGGACTCCAACAATGCTACCGAATATGAGGCCCTTCTACATGGCCTCCGGATGGCAGTATCCATGGGCATTCAACGCCTGGAAGTACGCGGGGACTCCAACCTCGCGATATCCCAAATAAATGGCGACTTCGACGCCAAAGACCCAAAAATGGCAGCTTATCGCAATGCCGTCCTAAAAATGTCAGTTCGGTTCGAAGGACTGGAGTTTCACCATATAGCCCGAGAAAATAATCAGGCAGCGGACGTCCTGGCACGTATCGGAGCAAAACGAGATGCAGTCCCCCCAACATCTTCTTAGAGAGAATATTCAAGCCATCTGTAGCATGGGAGGGGGAACCCTCGGACCACAGTCCGAGCACAACCACACAGCCCGACGCCGAACAATCTGACATAATCGGAGGCCTTGCCACCAAAATCACACCCTCAGCCCACGTAATAATGGCGGTCATCGCCCCGTGGACAGAACCATTCCTCGCCTACCTTACTAGGCAGGAACTCCCAGAGGACCAAAACGAGGCACGCTGCATAATACGGCGATCTAAAGCCTATAAAGTCCACGAAGGGGAGCTCTATAAGAAAAGTACTACCGGAATCCTTCGAAGATGTATCTCCGAAGAGGAAGGGCGGAGTCTGTTGGCCGAAATCCTTGCCGAACTCGGTGGCCACCATGCTGCAGCTCGATCCCTTGTAAGCAAGGCTTACCGTACAGGCTTTTATTGGCCGACGGCCCGAGCAGACGCCCATGACTTAGTCAAACGATGCGTCGGTTGCCAGCTCTTTGCAAACCAAAGCCATATGCCGCCCAACGTCCTGGATTAGGGGGTGTTCGGATAGCCGGACTCCAGGGCTATGAAGATACAAGATTGAAGACTTCGTCCCGTGTCCGGAGGGATCTTTTCTTGGCGTGGAAGGCAAGCTAGGCGTGCGTATATTCGAGATCTCCTACCATTGTAACCGACTCCGTGTAACCCTAACCCTATCCGGTGTCTATATAAACCGGAGGGTTGTAGTCCGTAGGACAACCATCATCATACACAATCATACCATAGGCCAGCTTCTAGGGTTTAGCCTCCTTGATCTCGTGGTAGATCCACTCTTGTACTACGCATATCATCAATATTAATCTAGCAGGAGTAGGGTTTTACCTCCATCGAGAGGGCCCAAACCTGGGTAAAATAAAGTGTCCCTTGTCTCCTGTTACCATCCGACCTTGACGCACAGTTCGGGACCCCCTACCCGAGATCCGCCGGTTTGACACCGACACATGGCAACTGTAATTCTCCAGTAATGGCAGCTACAGTCCAACCACACGGCAACTACCGTTGCCAACACATGGCAACCAACGTCTTTTAGCTTCAGAACTCGTAGCATATAGCAATGGCAGATATAGTCCAACACACATGGCAACTATTGTTGCCAACACATGGCAACCAGCTTCTTTCAGCATCAGAACTTGCAGCACATAGCAATGGCAGATACAGTCCAACATACATGGCAACTACTGTTGCCAACACATGGCAACCAGTATACTCTAGCATCAAAACTTGTATTCTAGGCTTGAGGTCAATACGCAAATGAGAACAGTCATGAATGTTGCACACACTCTTATAGCAATTGGCAAATCCCGAAGACAATATACGACTCGTTGCACACGACCACTTGGTAGCTTTTTTGTTTTTTTTTCCACCACCACCGTTACAAAACTACTTTTCTTCACATGCTATTCCCCACAAAAGCAAATGCAGTACTATTTTCTGTTTTCACTTTTTTTACCTTGTTGTGCTGCATGTGCCGATCTTGTGCGGTCTGTCATTCCAATTTGATGTGCACTATCTTCAATAGCGCTTTCCTGCAACTGTGAAGCTTGCCATGAGATGTTTGCTGATGTGGTTCCACCGTAACAACCTACGATCATGGTAGCAGTTGGTCATTGCATGGCAACTATAGTTTGTTCAACATTGCACATGTAGTGGTCCAACCATGCCACACAGATTTGTTCACACTTGTCATCCACGGTTGTTTAGACATTGCAGTCACATTTGATTCTACATGGCAACTGCAGTTGTCCAGGCATGGCAACTGCAGTTTGTCCAACCATGGCAACCGAAGTTGTACAGGCATGGCAACTCCAGCTGTCAGATATGTTCCTTTCTCCTAACTCACTGTCCACAACTTCACTTTCATGCACTCACCTGTGTACGATGTTGATGGCAGGTACATGGTTGCTGCCTCATGCCATGTGCTGCATGAAGGTCCTACATTTTTCTGATATAACTCGTGAGTCTTTTGCCATCCTTGCAAGTTTAATTTCATGTCCACAATAGTAAGTTCCTTTTTCCTATGTGTTACCTTGATTTGCCACATTAGCTAGCTGAAGTTGGTTGCCCGTACATTTATCAGCGTTAGCGCCCTGTGACGAAACTTGCCATGCTGCCCCACTGATTGTCGTTTAGTCATAAGAACCTGCTAAAAATAGATTGTAGGACATAAGTAGAATCACATCTTCATCGTCACAAACATGGCAACTGTTTCTTCTTTGTTTATCATGCATTGCACCGATGCCCACATAAAGTCTCATGACTGCAACGTGATTATGACGCAACTGCTTCTGGTTGCATTGATGGGGCTTCTACCGGAAAACGTCCGATTAGCCATTGTGAAGTTATGTGCAATCCTTAATGCAATATCTCAGAAGGTGATCGATCCAAAAATCGTACCAAGGCTAAGGAGTGATGTGGCGCAATGTCTTGTCAGTTTCGAGTTGGTGTTCCCACCATCCTTCTTCAATATCATGACGCACGTCCTAGTTCATCTAGTCGACGAGATTGTCATTCTGGGGCCCGTATTTCTACACAATATGTTCTCCTTGGAGAGGTTCATGGGATTTCTAAAGAAATATGTCTGTAACCACGCTAGGCCAGAAGGAAGCATCTCCATGGGCCATCAAACAAAGGATGTCATTGGGTTTTGTGTTGACTTCATTCATGGCCTTAAGAAGATTGGTCTCCCTAAATCGCGGTATGAGGGGAGACTGACTGGAAAAGGCACGCTAGGAGCGGACTCAATAATATGCAGGGACGGGCATTCTTGGTCTCAAGAACACTACACAGTTCTACAGAACTCTACCTTGGTGACCCCGTATGTCGATGAACACAAGAACAGTCTGCGCTCCAAACACCCGGAGCAGTGCGACGACTGGATTACATGTGAACACATCAGGACTTTCAGCAATTGGATGGAAACGCGTCTCAGAGGTGACAACACTGTTTGTGATGAGCTGTACTTGTTGTCCAGGGGACCATCTTTGACTGTATTGATTTACAAAGGATACGAGATAAATGGGAATACATTTTACACGATCGCCCAAGATCAAAAGAGCACCAACCAAGACAGCGGTGTCCGCTTTGATGCAGCAACCGAGAGGGGAAAGGACACATATTATGGTTACATAGTGGACATATGGGAACTTGACTACGGACATGATTTTATTGTCCCTTTGTTTAAGTGCAAATGGGTCAATCTGTCAGGAGGCGGGGTACAGGTAGACCCACAGTACGGAATGACAACAGTGGATCTAAACAATCTTGGGTACACTGACGAACCGTTCGTCCTAGCCAATGATGTGGCACAAGTTATCTATGTGAAGGACATGTCTACCAAACTGAGAAAAATAAAAGATAAGAAAGAGAATACATCATACAATGAGACAAAGCGCCACATAGTTCTTTCAGGAAAAAGGGACATCGTGGGAGTGGAGGGCAAGACAGACATGTCCGAAGATTATGAAAAGTTTCATGAAATTCCTCCCTTCAATGTAAAGGCTGACCCAAGCAACCTGATAAATGATGAAGATTATCCATGGTTACGGCGCAATAAGGAAAGGACACAAGCGAAGAAAAAGTGAAGACTTTCTCTCCACAACTATTATGATGATACCATGCCAACTTTCAACATTTTTGTAGTTCATTTGAAATGCCTGTTGTAATAGACGAGTTTCCGTATGAAATCCTGATACTTCGAAAGAGATTGTCTGTTTTGTACATGAAGTGCATCCATTTTTTGCCATAACCCTCTCAACTTTCTTTCAGATGCTATGTGGATGAAATAATGATACCATGCCAACTTTCAACCTTCTCACTGCCTCATTTGAAATGCTTTTCAATTTTAGGGTCTTATAGCTCAAACCAATCAGTAAATGCATGAAAAATAACAAATGAAGTCAGAAAGGGTTGAAAATTGATGATGTGGCTTTGAATGGTGCATTTTGGACACACAAAAAGTCAGGAGTTCAAATAAGTTTTAAAAAATGAAATCCCTTTGTAGCAGACGAGTTTCCGTATGAAATCCTGATACTTCGAAAGAGATTGTCCGTTTTGTACACGAAGTGCATCCAGTTTTTGCCGTAACCCTCTCAACTTTTTTGCACATGCTATGTGGGTGAAATGATGATACCATGCCAACTTTCAACCTTTTCAGAGTTCATTTGAAATGCTTTTCAAAGTATTTTCTGTTCAAAGTCATTAAAAGCAAATAGAATTTTCATAAAGAACTTTTTTTGTTAGAAACATTAATAGCGAAAAGAATTATCATAAAGTAAAATAAATAAGTAATTAGAAACAAAATAAAATAAAATAAATAAGTTTTTTGTTGTAAGTAGAAACAAAACAAAATAAATAAAGCAAAAAAGAAAACAAAAAAACAGGAAAAAAATAAAAAATATGCCACCTACTGGGCCACCACTGCCTGAATACGACTAGAAACTCATCCATGGGCCAGGATTCAGGCCAGCAGAAGGCCCAGTAGGCCCATCAGGCATAGCAGTGACAATTAGGCCCGTAAGTCTGCAATGGAGAGGAGCTCGAGAGGGGTGCGGCAGTGCGGCTTATAAACCACTGCGCGCCCCTCTGAACTAGCAAGGTGGGACTAAACTTTCAACGCGGGCGCGGCAGCACAAGGACTTTGGTCCCGGTTCGTGGCACCAACCAAGACTAAAGGGGTGAATTGTTACCGGTTCGTGGCACTAACCGGTACCAATGCCCCCTCTTTAGTCTCGGTTGGTGCCACCAACCGGGACTAAAGGCCGCCGCTTCCCGCCCTTTGGGCTGCTGAAAAGAGGCCTTTGGTCCCAGTTGCTGGCACCAACCGGTACTAAAGGTCAAATTCGTCCCGGTTGTTGTCACGATCCGGGACCAATGCTTCGTCTATATAACTAGTACTTGTGAAATTTTTCATTCAGTTCGTCTTCCCCGCCCCGACGATGCCGCCAGGCTGCCCCTCTGCGCCTCGCTGTCGCCGTCGTCGCCCCTGCCATCTCGCGCCGCCCCGACGCCGTACCACACCGCCCAGACACCGTCACCGCCCCGCGCCCCCTGCCTCCTCGTCGCCCGTCGCCGCGCCCCTCACCGTCGCCGTCGCCGTGCCCCTCACCATCGCCCCCGTGCCCTGCCTCCTCGTCGATCGCCGCGCCCTTGCGCAGTGAGCTCATATGATTTTTCCTAATTTAGAGGTGTAGTTAATTTAGATGTGTAGTTTAGATGTGTAGTTAATTGAGTTGTTGTAATTTGTTCATAAATGGATATGCAAAAGTTAGAATTTTTTTTCTGTTCATAGATTTTTTTTGGTGAGATTATTGTTGAATATGCAAATGTTTGTGTGTTCATATATATGCAAAGAATATGTCAATTTTTTTCATAGAATTTTTATGATTTTTTTGTTGTAATTTTGTTCATAATGATTTTTTTGTTGTAATTTTGTTCATAGAATAAGCAGAGAAAGTGTTTAATATAATTAGTTAGAAAAATAATGGAACTAGTTAAACTAGTTTATTTTTAGTTAGTAAGTAGTACTACTTTATTCTATTTATAGTAAGTGCTTAGTAGTTGAACTAGTTGATTTAATAAAACTAGTTTATTTTACTATAGAAGTAGTTTATTTTTAGCCAGAAAATTAATAGAACTAGTTTAATTTTTTAGTTAAAGAAATTATTCCCGCATTGACGTCGACGATGCCTATCCGGCATACTCGTCGTCGACTCGGTGGAGGAGGCCGACTTGATCAGAGGGGCCATTTCCGGGACTGGGCTCCACGGGGCTGGTTTTGGGAGGTGCTACCTTGCGGGGGGCGTAGATTGGTGAGGAGCCAGCCCGTCGTTGACCCGATCCTTGTTTGGTGGCGGTTGCGTGGGCCAGTGACGGTGCCGAGGCTTCCGGACACCGCGGAGGTGGTACGTCACCGTGTTAGCGAGGAGACGAGCACGTCCGTCGCTACATGGTTGCGTTGGAGGGCAGGTTCGACAATACCTAGCAGGTTCTTCAGGGATCTCACTGGAGCTATGATCCTGTGACGGTTCCTTCTCTTTGGGTGTCCACCGCCCGCGCCGATACCCGTCGGGCGCTACGGTTCTAGCTGTACTAGCGATGCTATATGTATGATAGTATTTGAGGTGTATTAGTGATAATATTCGACGATGTACGGATGCATGGAGATGATGTAGTTTTGCTTATAATTGAATGCATCCTAATCTGAATACTACTTTATTTTGCGATTTGGTTTTGCTTATTCAATGCTCAAATTGGAAAACTAGTCCCACTTTGAATGCTAAAATTGGAGAGCACTATGCAAGGCGTATGCATATGATTAGTTGATAGCTTATAGGGTTTTTGTTTTCGCAGAAATCTAGGGGGCCCCCTCCATCATCCCCGCCGTCGTGCCCATCACCGACCCCCTCCGACCTCGAGGTGAGACCAGCCAAATCCTTGTTTAGAAAGATAATTAAACGATATTTCGGGTTGACTTTTAGTCAGTCGAGTCTCCACCATATATGAGAGAACGAAGAATCCCGACTGTTATTGTGGGGGTAGCTTCTCCTTTGTTCCCGTGTGCTAGACAATTTGGTGTAATGCACTCGGGAACGAAAGGAGGAGCTACCATCACCGACGGTCGCAAATGTCAGAGAGGAGTCAGTGAGGGAGAGTTCCACCATATATATATGAGAGGACGAAGAATCCCGACTGTTGTCGTGGGGGTGGCTTCTCATTCATTCCTGTGTGCTAGACATTTTGGTGTAATGCACTCGGGGATAAAAGGAGGAGCGACCATCACCAACGGTCGAATGTATACACCACGTGAGCTGAGAGTTTTCAAGAAAAGACTCGACAGGCCGATGGTCAACCCGTGATGAATAATAATGATCTAACTTAGGTCTTTTTTAGTACATATATTCAATTGTAGACGTTTAATATTTGAATTATGAACATAGGAAATGTCGTACTTGGACGATGAAAGTCTCCCGGGGGAGTGCGACTGGTGCCACGACACCGAGGTCTGTGCGACAGGCCTCACCTGGGCGAAGGTCGGCGCTTCAGCATTAAGCTGAAGGAGACCTTCGATGTTGAAACGGTACGCAACGACGACAAGTGTTATTTTTCGTAATTATTTCAACGTGTAATTTTCATCTTTTACAATTCGACTAGCTTATCCCATGTCATGCAAGACGCTACGTCTTGAAGAGGATGTGTTCTGAAGACCATGAAAGCATGGAACAAAGAAAATACACCTAAGGACCCATCATGATATGGATTTTGAATTAAATCTGTATAATTATGAGAGCGTAACCCATTTTGGTTGCAAAAATTAGGAAGCATTTTACAACCGGGACTACAGGCCTGGGGCATTAGTAACGACCCTTTAGTCCTGGTTTAAAAACCGGGACAAAATGGGCCTTATGAACCGGAACAGTAGGCACTTTTTCTACTAGTGACATGTTCGTCGTTAAAGGTTGCCTCTACTGTCAACACTTGTGTGCCTACCATCACCTTGTTAGCCAGATATCGCAGGAAGAGAGACCGGAAGACAAAGACGTCCCATACTGTCTCGGCTCCTCTCCCTGTCACAGCACTTTCGATATAGCAGCAACATGCAAAAGATGGCACCCCGACCAGAGCCAACTTGTAGTAACTGCCGGCAGTAGGACGTGACTTGACGTGTTCGCATGAGAAGTCGCGTGTAGCAGTCGTCAGCGACTTCACCTGCCGGTGAAAAGCATGAGTTGACGCCTCTAGAAGAGATGCATGTTTCACCTGCCGAGCAGCATTCAACCTGTTCTATTGGTGGAGGGAGCCTCGAGACCTAGCCCCCGCGTCATCCACACGGCCATGGAGGTCACCGCCGTCCAGGAAACAGGGACGACGCCCCCATGCCGTATTCCTGTGCCGCCGAGTCACATCTACTCCCTCCGTTCGGAATTACTTGTCGCAGAAACATAGTTTTAAATAGCCGGCTATAGCCTCGCTATAGCCTTGCTATAACCTTTTCAGCAAGGTGTCGCTAAATCGTTTTATGTACAAAGATCCCGCTATAGCCTGCTATAGCCCGCTATATCTCCGCTATAGCTGATTTTGAGGTCCCCGCTATTTGGCATAGCCCGCTATTTAAAACATTGCGCAGAAATGGATGTATCTAGACTTATTTTAGTTCTAAATACATCCATTTCCGAGACAAGTAATTCCGAACAGAGGGAGTAGTAGATTGCGCGCTGCCCCTTGACCAGCCTCTGGCGCTGCCACGCAGCAGCCGCTGGTAGCCACCACCATCCCACCGTAAGCCGCTGCCAACCCTGCTCCATTGGTTCTTCAGCCAGATGAACCGAGCCGCAATGGCATTAAGACTGCCGCTGGCCAGCCCGGCAACCCTCGCAGCCGCGACAGCGTGTCCAGCTGAATTAAATCATCCCAACTCCGAATGGGATGATATCTATATGTAAATTTGTGTTTTCACATATTCTAACCAACAAAAAACTTGTTCAATATCTTTATTATGTCCAGAAAAAAATGACAATGAGTTTTCTAAAGTCCTTACAAAATTTCTTATCAAATTCTAAGAAAGGTATCTTATAATCTAGGACTCTAAAAATGATGAGTTGAGTTGAATTACTATCTTTATTATGTCCAGAAAAAAATGACAATGAGTTTTGTAAAGTCCTTACAAAATTTCTTATCAAATTCTAAAAAAGATATCTTATAATCTAGGACTCTAAAAATGATGAGCTGAGTTGAATTAGCTTTATACTCTTAGCAATCATGGCATTGCATACATTTTGTCATAAAAATTGGTAGCAACCGATTTCTTTTGGATAAATGGTTTCGCTTCCTTTCTCTCTCTTCATCACATTAGAGAGTATAGATATCGATGGAGCTTGTGAATCAGAAGCTACATTGCTTTCATTTTGTTAGAAAAGGAGGATCATTCCAGCCTCTACATCATTACGATGCACATAACCATAAATTTATTCAAGTTTAAGTATCAATATCCAACATCAAAAGTAAGAAACTTACAGGGTACAACCGATGAAAATAGAGATATATATACCTAGACACATAGCCTACTATTGAACCGTTATCTAAACCGGTTGTTTGTATCCCATCTACCACCTTCCACTAGTTATAGCCAGATACCATATGGTCCCGCGCTTTCGGATGTTCCAGTCATGACCTCATACGGGTCCATCTTATAGCCCGGAAAATAACTAACATATTGTGAAATTTCACTCCATTAAAAAAATACAAAAATTATGACAATTCCAAAGAGCTAAAAGTAAAGCACAAACACCCACGAGGATACGTGGTTTAGTTTTAGCCTCAATTCTCCCAAGCAGTTACCAACATATTATCTATACTGGTGGGCAGACGGAAGTTCAATGCCACATGAATCATATGCCATAAGAGTGTTGCAAACGGGCACGCAGTAAGCAACTGATGAACTATTTCCTCCTGATCACATAAATAATATTGTTTACTATGTTACCATCTCTATTTCGCGCGATTATATTTAGTAAGAATCAATCTACTATGAAAAGAACACATGAAAACCTTAATTTTGGCTGGTAATTTTGTTTTCCAAATATGCTTTGAATGGAAGGTCATTAGTTAGGAAGGGGCGTCCCTCGCGTCGCCCCCGCCCTGGGCGACTCGGGGGCCTCCAACCCTAGGCACCGCCGCCGCCCTCTCCTTCTCCCCTCCTCGCGCCGCCTCCGGGTGACGCCGCCGGGTGAAACCCGCGTGGCTGACGGCGGCGGCGGGGGGACTCCCTCTCCCGACTCCCCTTCTTCCACGGGCGGCGGATCTAGGCGGCAGGCGGCGGTGTCCTGCGGCGGCAGGCCTCGGCGAGCGGTGGCGGGGCGCGGGGCACGCGGCGGCGAGCCTCGCGGTGGCGGCTGCGCGTGGGGCTGACTCCGGGGCGGCGGCGCGGGCTTGGATCCATCGCGGATCTGACCAGTGGGCGCGGCCTTGGCCTCCCCAGCTCGGCCGGCGGGTCTCGGTGGGGGGGCTTCTCCGTGCTGAGACCTGGCAAGCGGAATCATCCAGATCCCGGCAAGGACGGCAGCGACCCGTACACGAGAGATGGAGGTCTTCGATCAGATTTGGGTGAAAACCGGCTATTGGCTATTGCCAAGGCCGGCGATGGCGACGCTATCTGCGTCGTTCCCTTCCTGAAGGCATCGCCATGGAGATGTTCAAGGCCACTCTCTGCTACCTCTGGGGGAAACCCTAAATCAGTAGATCGGATGACGGCGGCTCTCTGGTGTCGTTTCCCCCTGGGGGCGTCATTCTTGGAGGTGCACACGGACTCGAGGGACTAGAGGACGGTGACTTTGGTGGAGCGGTGCTTCATCTTACACATTGATGATGGTGGATCTCGGAGGCATGGTGTTGTGGAGACTCGGCGTCTGATGCGCGGAGATGGACTCGTGCAGGAGGAGGAAGCTGTCTGGCGCCATGGGGGCGTCGATGGCAGAGTGGCCAGACAAGGTAGAAGGCTCAATATGATCTAAAGACGGACCTGTGGAAGATGGCGGCGACGACACACGAGTGCGTCTGACCGGATTGTGCCCCAGACCCGGTATGTGGTTCGGCTTGGGCTTCCGGCTTTTGATGTTAGGCTTAGGTGAGTGGTTTGGATAGTGGCCCAGCTAGCACCCATTCATCATATGGATAGGAGTAATGGCATATGTTGCCAAGATGGTGGATTCAGGTATATTGTTTGTAATATTTTGTAAGGTCCTCGAGAATAATCAATAAAGTAGGCTTATGCATCTCCCAGATGTAGAGGCCGGGGGTCATCCTCCTTTTCTATAAAATGCTTTGAATGGAAGACCGAACCAGAGTTAATTAAATCCAACTATATAGATTGCACAAAGAAAATCCCAGAAGGTGTCAACTTACAATGGAATGTGTCTGGTACATTTGTTAGGATGATACATAACAACCTTCGGACTAAATACACCCCGTAGTTCATTTATCCCCGATTAGTGCTCCACTGAACTGGATATTAAACGAATTTGATCTCAAAACTGTGCTAATGTAGTCTTGCTCGCTTTGAACAATATTATAATGAAATTGATACACGCGCGATAGTTTCTACACGAAATGCACCCTATGCTTGGACTTGGACTTCATGTGAAGAGAGTCCTCAGTTGCCTCGTGCATACACGCTAGCTATGGAGCAGCCAGGAAGGATCGTTCAGGTATTGGGCAGAAGTTTGTCGTGTGTATAGCAGCCTTCATATTATAAAGAGACGGGTACTCTATGATCAAATTAATGACCCGATCTCACACAGTGTGTTTATCTTTATGTTTGTAGCATGTATGCCACATGGGTTCAGCAACGGCCAGGTCATAAGAACAACATGTTTGGTGCCCTGATAAGTGATGTAATTGATGTCTGAGGCCTCATGCGAATAGCTACATCCACCATCAATAAAAGGAGACCCGTTTATCGTGTTTCCCTAAAATCTCCACTCATGTATCAGCAGGAATGCATCCACGTTGTTCTGAAGCACACCGGGAGTTTCATATCTTCACCAATTTTTATCTTTATGATCTGTCAAATAGAAGAAATTAATATTCCAATCGCTGAAAATAATGGGATAGAGTTTCTTCATGGACTCTAGACTTAGGAGTCGGAGGCACCAGGAAGTTAGATCCTGCTTCGACGGAAGCAGCACGATTGCTCGTCCGGCTATGGTGGATTTGGACTGAAGCTGAGCTGAGTAGTCTCTCGTGGATGAGGGCGACATATGCTCCTGGGTTACTGCCTAGTGGGTTACTGGCCTGTTGGGCACGGGTGCGTTGTTGCGTGGTCTCTGGAGCATGTACATGTATGTTTTTATAGGGAGCCCCTTTGAATTTTGCTTTGAATTAATAAAGTGTGGGGATCCCTCAACAAAAACCAATATATACGATTTTTTGGTAGAAAATTTTGGGTGTACAGTACACCCATGACCTGTGCTGGACCCACCCCTGCCCCCTGTGCGGAAAAAGAAGTAAATTTATTAGTAATAAAACTGGGATATTTGTAAACTTTGTTGAAGAAGTTAAAGTTTTGGAGGATGATTTTGCAGAAAATTCTGTTATGGCTTTGAAAAGAATATCGAGCACCCTGCTAAAATTGCACAAGAAAATAAGTTTTAGAGGCAAATGTATGGTACATAAGGAGTCTCTAACTTATGATTCATACGTATACAGCAAAAATAGGGCTATACTATGAGCACAGTCAAATAAGAATTTGAATTAATAAGTGACAAGGAGGTGAGAAAGTAGGCAGAGTTAAAAGAGAGGGGCGTTTTGGTGGACGAGCGACATGGAGCTCGGAATCTCAGCCAGCTGTTCGCCCTTTGGGATGTGTGCATCGTGGATTTTCTGTTGTATACTCGTGCTAGTCAGCAGGAAATACAAAGGTGCCGTGGCGTAGTGTTAGCTGTCTACATGGGCTGCCGGTGGGTTGCACGAACATTATGTGCTGCCTGGGCGCATTTAAGCTGGTACGAACGGCTCTCTTACATTTCGTTTCTGTTTGCTGCGTTGCACATCTGCTTGGCTGGCGCACTAGTTGCCTAGTCAACGCCTAGCTGCTATGCTAACTAGCTCACCATATGATCGTAAAAAAAGCAGACTTTCACTTACAAGTTACAACCCGATTCACCGCCTACGTGCCCTTTACGCCCCGTCATTCATCATACTTGTTTCTGTTTTTTCAGTTGGCGCTGTTTCTATTTCTGGTAGCACACCACACATGTATGTCTGCACGATTCAAAAAGGAAAAAATGTGCGTGAAAAAACTTCTTTCCCATGCAAAATTTCTGAAGATAATTAGTATTATAGATATGTGGTCCGCCCGGTGCAAATGATGCTACTGGTCAACATGGAATTCTCAATTTTACACACGGATACTGGCGGAACAGCGAATTGCGAACAACGTTTGTTAGTTTTACATGAGTATAAAAAAAAATTATCCGCTCACGAGAGAAACTATATTTTGCGTGCTTTGCTGATTATTTTCGTATGTTCTACGCAGATCATCATGATCAGTTCAAAAATCCAAAAAGTTTGTTTTTTTAGTCCATCTACCTGAACAAATTTGAAAGGAAAAAATCCGCAAGAAAAAAAAGAAATATCAAAGGAGAGTGAGTTGATGCATGTGCCGAATCAACTCAGATAAGTAATTATGCACCACGAGCTCGTCACGCTATGTTCAATTTGTGGGGTGAGATGTAGAGCATTTTTTTTATGTGTGATGTGCTTGCACACCAAAGGCCCATCGCCGCACTGGTTGGTACGTGACGCACAGGCCATGCATATACAGCAACGAGGACTCGGGACGGGCTTGCGTGTAGACTTGCAGAAGTGCGGCGCACTGCACACTGTAGTGGAATACGGCATAAAATAAATTGCTGACAACCTGAATACATGCAATAAATATGGTCTATGGCCTGATCACGAAGCATGTTGGCGGCCCAGATACCGAGCCCCATGCAGCTCGAGCGCCATTAGGCATTTTCGGAGTTAAAACACAGGTTTAGGGTTTTGCGTGGTTGGTTGACATCCAGCCTCACGTCTCAATATATAGATGATCACAATTACAATTACATACGTATACAAATACGTGTACAAGGACAATATACTAGACCCTACTTTACATGCCCCCTCAATCTGAACTACATACAAGATTCAGATTGGTTCTAAACGGTCTAGCATCTGTCTAGTAGCGGGTTTAGTAAATACATCCGCTAACTGATCATCTGTAGAAATAAACCTGACTTCCAGTTCACAAGCATCTGCTCGTTCTCTCACAAAGTGGAAATCAATCTCAATGTGTTTAGTTCGAGCATGAAACACTGGATTCGCCGTCAGGTAAGTTCCCCCTAAGTTATCACACCACAATATAGGAGTGCGCTGCCGTGGGACTCCAAATTTTGTGAGAACTGAGTCTATCCAAATGGCTTCAGCCGCGCCATTTGCCAATGCCTTATACTCTGCCTCGGTGCTTGATCTCGAGACTGTGGGTTGCTTCTTCGAGCTCCAAGATACAAGGTTAGGTCCAACAAATATAGCAAAACCACCAGTGGAGCGCCATCATGAACACAGCCCGCCCAGTCCGCATCGGTGAATATACTCACTCCAGTAAATCTGGACTTACGAATCCGTAGTCCCATGTCTAGCGTACCTTTGACATATCTTAGAATACGCTTGACTGCTTCCCAATGATCCTCTGTTGGCTGAGACAGGAACTGACACACTTTGTTCACTCCGAAGGAGATATCAGGACGAGTGAGGGTCAAATACTGAAGTGCTCCAACCACAATGCGATACCGAAAGGAGTCATCTGTACCCAGTAGTGCACCACTATGACGTGAGAGACTCTCGGATGTAGCAAGAGGAGTGGAAGTGGCCTTGCGGTTCTCCATATTGACGCGATTGAGAAGATCCAAAGCATACTTTTTCTGCGTCAAGGTCATGCCCCCCGAATGAAAGGACGCTTCCAAACCAAGAAAGTACTCGAGGCGACCCAAATCTTTGATGGGAAAGCTAGCAGACAACGACTGCACAAGATGATCCACGACCGCAGGGGTAGAGCCAGCAATCACAATATCATCAACGTACACCAGCATGTATATCTGTATAGTACCATGGGAAAAGATGAACAAAGATGCATCTGATCTCGAAGCAACAAAACCGCGCTGCGAAAGGCGCTGACTCAAACGAGCATACCAGGCACGGGGCGACTGCTTGAGACCATAAATAGACCGCTGAAGTTTGCAGACATGAGAAGGATAAGTGGCATCCTCGAACCCAGGTGGCTGCTGCATGTACACATCTTCGGCCAAGAACCCATGTAAAAAGGCATTGCTCACATTAATCTGTCGGAGGCTCCAGCCACGAGACACAAGAAGTGATAGAACCAAGCGAACCGTGGCAGGCTTCACCACCGGGCTAAAAGTATCTCTGTAGTCAATCCCGTGCTGTTGAGTGAAACCGCGAGCAACAAGACGAGCTTTGTGCTTATCAATAGACCCATCCGGATGATGCTTGGTTTTGAAAATCCACTTGCAGCTCACAATATTAACACCAGGTGGCCGAGGCACCAACACCCAGGTGTTAGTGTGACGGAGGGCAGCAAACTACTCGGACATGGCGGCACGCCAGGCAGGTTCACCCAGAGCATCACAATGGGAAACCGGCACGGCGAAGAAGGCACGGCGGCGAGAGTCATACCGAACCGTGCCATCAGTGTAAGACTTCTCCTTGTGCGTATGATAACGGTGGCGTGTAACCATAGCATGCACTAGAGCTGCATCGTCAGTAGGAGAAGACGACGGCGACGAGGGCTCGGCCGAGGGTGTCGCGGCTGAGGGGACCTCAACAAGGGGCGACATGGGCCGAGAGACGATGGTGTGCTGGACCGGCCCAGGCGAGGGTGGCGGCCCGGGCGACGGACCAGGCGAGGGTGGCGACCCAGCCACGTCGGGCGAGGGTGGCAACCCAGCCGCGTCCGCGGTCGCGCCGTCGGGCGAGGCAGCCGCGCCTGCCTCGGGCTGCGGGACATGCACGTCGGGCGCATCAGGAGGCGTCGGAGCAACAATATGTACCTGGGGGAACTTAAAGCAATATCACCTGCAAAAGACAAGTTAGATGACAAATAGGACAAGTCATATTTACGCACATGGACATCCGGAACTGGTTCATCGAAGGGAAAAGTGAGTGCATGTTCAAGAGAAGCAAGATCAACCGAAACGCCGGGTTGAGAGTAAGGGAACACAGTCTCAATGAAAACAACATCACGAGAGATGTATATCCGACCGGAGGTACGGTCAAGACACTTATAGCCCTTATGCAAAGGACTATAGCCAAGGAAAACACACATCTTGGACCGAAACTCAAGCTTGTGAGCATTGTACTTGCGGAGACTAGGCCAGCAAGCACACCCAAAAATCCGAAGGAAGGAGTAGTTGGTCTGAACATGAAACAGACGGAACAGAGGTGTGTCCTTGTTGAGAACCGGAGTGGGCATACGGTTGATGAGGTAACATGCCGTAAGAAAAGCCTCATCCCAAAACCGAAGTGGAAGAGAGGAGTGCGCAAGAAAGGCAAGACCGGTCTCGACCAAATGTCAGTGTTTGTGCTCGGCAATACCGTTCTGCTGAGAGGTATGTGGACATGACACACGGTGAGAGATGCCCGTGCGTTGAGGGTAGCGATGGAGTTTGTGGTATTCACCACCCTAGTCGGACTGAACGACCTTGATTTTATAATGCAGAAGCCGTTCGACGTGAGCCTAAAAGTTGTAGAAAACTTGCTCAACATCAGACTTGTGTTTAAGCAAATAAATCCAGGTGAAGCGCGTGTAGTCATCAATAAAACTAACATAATATTTGTACCCTCCCGATGAAGCAAGAGCGGGACCCCAAACATCTGAATGTATTAAATCAAGAGGTACAGTAGTGATGTGAAACGAAGTAGAATAAGGTAGTTGATGACTCTTAGCACGCTGACAGGCATCACAAACTAATGATGAATTATTTGACGAGAACACGGAAGTTCATGACTCCGAACAATGGAAGTGACCACATTATTCGTAGGATTACCAAGACGTTGATGCCATTGCGACGACGAAACTCGAATGCCGGAGGAGGCACGGCGAGACGATGAAGATGACGCACGAGGGAAGGGGACCGGATAGACCCCCCCCCCCCCGGTAACTTCTACCGTGAAGGATGACACGCCTGGTTGCTTTGTCCTTAACAAGGAAAAAAAGACGGTGAAATTCAACAAATACGTCATTATCACAAAGAAGACGATAAACAGAGAGAAGATGCTAGCTGATGTGTGGAACGTGAAGGATGTTACGCAGTTTAAGAAAGGAACCGAGTAAACGCGAATGACCAATGTGTGAAATAGACAGACCTGCACCATTGGCCACCTGAACCTGATCCTTGCCGTCATAGCGCTCGTGAACCTGGAGGCGCTCAAGATCCTTAGTCAAGTGATCCGTAGCCCCGGTATCCAGCACCCAAGGAAAGTCGACGGTGTTGGTGGAGGCCGAGTTGGCGGAGCGGGAGTTGTGATCCTGATCATAGCGCTTGCTGCAGTCGTCGGCATCATGGCCCCAGTTCTTGCAAATTTGGGGCCGGGGACGCCAGCGGTTGCGACGCCGACCTCCTCCGTCGTTGTTGCCGGCGTTGCCCCCTCCACCTTGCCGGCCATTGCCGGCATAACCAGCATTGCGGTCACGGCCGCCGGTGTTGCCGCCATTACCGCCCTGGCGGCTCTGTCCGAGCTGGCCATGTCCATCAGCCGGGTGCCCCCCTCCGTGGGAGGGATAGGGATCGGAGTAGGGCGCACGTCCGCCCGCGCCGTATGAACCCGAATGGGTCACGGCGTTCGCGGACGGAGACCACCCCTCCACCGCACTCTGTTGTGCTTGCAGCGCCTCGAAGGACAGAACCAATGAGTAAAAACTGGAGTAGGGCATGGGTGCGTTACTCACGCCCAAGGAGGCGGCGATGGAGTTGTAGGCGGAGCCGAGGCCGGTGAGGATGTGATCGATAAGCTCATCATCGCGGGTCGGAGAGCCGGCGGCGGCCATAGTGTCGGCCAGGGCCTTCATCTTGTGCATGTATT
This sequence comes from Aegilops umbellulata, assembly GCA_032464435.1. Taxonomy (NCBI): domain Eukaryota; kingdom Viridiplantae; phylum Streptophyta; class Magnoliopsida; order Poales; family Poaceae; genus Aegilops; species Aegilops umbellulata. Next base: position 638,765,006 of record CP136060.1, on the reverse strand, counting down.
CCGCGACAGACAGATCGTCCTTCCTCAACTACTGAAGTTGCCGTCGGATGTGGCGGACATTGGCGCGGCTCTGGGCGCCGAACATGGCGGCAACTGTTGTCCATGCCGCATGCGCCGACTCGCAGCCAATGAGTTGGCATGCAATGTCCTCATCCATGGAGGTGAGAAGGAGCCCTTTGACGCGCTGATCTTGAACCCACCATTGGTGGTACTCCGGGTTGGCAGCGGTGGTAGCAGCGTCGCCGGTGCCGACAACGAGTGTTTTGGCCGGTGCCGCCTTGGTGCAATCGAGGTGTCCGTGGAGGTTGGCACCGGTAAGAACGGTGCTGGTGATGCCCCCCCCCCCCCAGAGCCAGGGGCGGATCCATGTGGGGGCATGGGTGTACAGATGTACACCCAATTATTTTGGCAAGATTTTCATTATATATGATGTATACTAACTTACTAATTAAGTACATCTATTGAATGTAGTGTAGTTTGTGCAATAAACACATGTTAATTCATATAAAACTGGCCTCAAAGCCTCAGTCCAACAACCATAAGTTTTGACAGTCTATCCCACACGACCCAAGTGACTTCAAGTAAATGATCCCTACATGAAATATGTTTTTTGTTACATTTTCAGCTCAAGAATTTTTATGCAAGTAAGGATAATGACACCATGCCTTGTTTTTTGCCATGACATATTATATGATTGTGTAGTACGAGTAAATAATCTTCGTTTTTGTTATTTCTGTATGATACTGTCATTTTTTCAAAAAGGGGATCTCCCCGGCCTCTGCATTAGAGCAATGCATACGGCCATCTTATTAAACCAAAATATGATACTGTCATTAGGATGGGAAAAATATTCTTAATAGCTACGTGAACATTTTAGATATAGTACATGGAAAAAAAATTGAACACCCAAATCTAAAATCCTGGATCCGCCACTGCCCAGAGCATGAAGTTGTGGCGACCGAGGCGGACGGAGATTGTCGGGACGGCGAGCGCGGCGGGAATCGAGGCGACGAGGGAAGAGATGATGGCGTCGGCGGTTTGGCCGACGGACATAGCGGCGGACGACATCGCAGCGGCGGCGCGGACGAGACAGCATGCGGCGGGGCCGGAGCAAGTCGCGGTGGCGGTCGCGAAAGATAGCACGCACGGCAGCTGCGAACGGCCCCACGCGTTCATGAACCAACCGCTTCGCAGCAGCATCGGAGGCGCGTCTGGTCCTGTCGCCTCGCCGGTGGTGGGCCTTGTGGATTCTCCGAGGGTTCGGATTGGAGAATGGGACTTGGACGACAATACTTGCGGCCTAGTGGTACCACCCGTGGAGGACGAGATTGGCGGTGCCGGCTCACCATCGGAGACGCCCACTTTTCTATCGGACCTGATGAGAGTGGACCCACTCTGCATGCTGGGGGTGTGTGCATGCATGCAGGATGGGACGCGCCCATGTAACCAAGAGCAGGGCGAGCAAAGCTGGTTTGTGGTGTAAAACGCACTTTCAGTCAAGGTTTTGGTTACCGGTCGAAATTTCCAGATTTCTCATGGTTACCGCGTATTTCCGTGCCCCTTGATAAATCCATGTACCAAGCAAAAAATACCAGTTTTTTGAACTTTTTGAATTTAAACACTCGATTTGTAGTAAAGTACGTAGGATCTAATTAATGCCATGAGAGTTGGTTCTGGCGTGTTGGTAGCAACCTAATTCCTGTTTTGAGAGGTCTCTGATTCAAATATTCGTTCATTAACTTATTTGAATTCAAAATTCAACTATAAAATTCGTTCGAAATATTCTCGGTATTTATGGGTATTTCTCGGTAACCGTGGTGACCGCGTTTACCAGTCCCCCTGGGTAAAAATGCCTCATTCCGTAACCAAAACCTTGCTTTCAGTGCACGGCGGCAGTGGTGCATTTTATCTCAGCCGTTGTCGTCTGCATGGAGATGGCAACTATATATGTACCAGGCTATTATGTGCTATGTTTTACAACGCTTATACCGGAAGTATTGCTTCATGTGTGCGTATGGGTTTGGTCCAAGACGCGTTGGGGTTGAAGCGGAGCATACAGGACCGACAAATGTCGGGGCCACAATAACCAGCCCGGACCCTGCTCCTCACATCCATTTCCAGTCCCCATCCACAGCCCACCACGCTCTCTCCCTCCCCCTCCCCCCCCCCCCCCCCCCCCCCCCCCCGCCCCTCTCTCTCTCTCTCTCTCTCTCTCTCTCTCTGATCTCACGAGGAGGCGGGGAGGGACCGATGCGTCCAAATCAGGCTAGACCGACGCCGACGGTGGCCTCTGCCCGGAGTTCGTCACTGTCTTTGACGTTGGATCCGTGGCCGGCGAGGGCTACCACTACCTAGAGGCAACACGGAGGGGAGGCTGCCAGATCCGTTCTCGAGCTCCAATCTAGCAAGCTCTTCCCCCGCCGAGATATGCATCGCCGATTGGCCCTGGTCCACGCCGCGACACCAAAGCACGTGAACAACAGGTTATTGCCACTACAAGGATTCGGGTCTATTGCAACAAAATTGTTTGTCGCAATACATGTCGATTTGTGGCGATAAATACCTATTGCCACGAAACAACATTCATTGGCAGCCGTTGCGACTGGACACATGGTAATAGGTTATTTCCACAAAAAAGCAATTGTTGCAATAAAGTGTGCTATTGCAACAACCATGTGGGGTGTCGCCACATGTTTTTCTCGTGGCAACACTCATATGATGCCACAATTAGCTTTGTGGAGATAGCTTTAATGCAACATGTAACGAATCATGGCAACTGATAGCTCGTGGCAATAAACATTTATGGCAACAACCTATGCCAACGACGCTCATTTCGTGGTGCATACTGTTCCGTGGCAATATTAAATTGTGGCAATAAACTATGGCAACAATCCTTGTTTTTGTGGTATTAGACATTTTGCCACGAACCGCTACACTTGTGGCATTAAGTTATGGCAACAAATATTCCAGTCGTCGTAATAGAAAACTGCAACGTACTAGTTTTGGCGGTGATAAATAGGTATCACAACGGGTGAAATGTTTGTAGGGAGAAACTATTGCAACAATTTATATTTTCATGGTGCTAACATGTGGCAACCAAAAGTGGGTTGTGGCAATAGCCTATTGCAACCTAAAAAAATACAGGCATTCAATTACAATATTCAAAACCATACATATAATATGTAGATTCATAAAATTCATAATTCTCATAGCAAATATCCATCAAATGAAACTCAAATGTAATTTAGCCATCCTAATTAAGTGCCAAGACTAAACTGTCCGTGATCTAGAGTCCAGTCGAGCTAGTTCTTTGGATCCTGCAATCAAGAAATAAAAAAAAATATAGTTCTAGTTAATGAGTCCAACATAACATACGCCATACAATTATTCCAGCCCCATTGTTACAAAGAACTATTGCCAGACTAACTGGAGTAATGTTGTGTCAGCAAGCATGTAACTGAGGGATCAGAACAATTTTACAAGTGTAACTGTCTAAAGCATAAGCACAAGTACATGTACTAAAATCTTCCACTATTGATTTAAGTTGTGGCTCAATCTATAGTTTCAGTTATGTTACGAAAAGAATAATTATAGGTGTGGTAGGCAAACATAGAACCACACCTCATGGTGAAAAGTAAACATATTGCATGTCAAAAGATAAAATTGTACTAGAGGAGCGTCAATTAATTTGGATCGGAGAGAGCAGATGGAATGTTACCTTGAAATTATCCGCAGAACCAGCTTCTGCACAAGCCTCAGCAGCTTTTGAGGCAGGTTCTTGTAGACCAAGGACTGGGCAATGAGGGCCGTCAGAACCTGCATGGTAATCGATAAATGAAGCTCCAGCAGCAAGAAAAATGCTCAATTAACATTAATTTTTAAACAAAGGATTAACAACAGTTCTGGCTCAACCATAAAATCATAGAACAAAAATATATACTGAAGACTGGAAGCCCAGCCCTGACAAGTGCTCATTAAACTCATAAAAGCGAGAGACTTTTGAATATGTTGGGTCATGCAATAACTATTGGACGAAGCAGAAGCACTCGATAAGAAATATGATATGTTTTACCATTTAGGAGGAGTGGACGTGGTGCAATCGGAGGAACTGAGTAGGGAGCATCAAACTGTGAAGCCATAGCAGGTGCTATCTTGTCCCAAACCTGGTAAAAATATGTCAATGCACGATCGTGAAACATTTACAATGGAACAATCAGAAATAAATGTCAGATAAATCAGATAGTCACCTTTTTCACAACCTCTGCGTCTGTTTCACTCCTCCCTGAATCAATTCTTGCTTCTACAGGAAAGACAAAATGACATAGATACTTACATGTAAATGTTCTGAACTGATACAATATATTTCAGCTGTGATCTATTTTTTTTCAATGGTGTGTGCCCAATCTTAGAGGATGCATGGCATCTAACCTTCAAATAAAGGCTTAATGCTATCAACTCTAGCTTGCCACATGTCATTATCTATTGCCTATTGAAATCCCTGTAGCCACCACAAAGAGCATTGCTTTACTTACATGGGACAAATCACAAAACTATGTGCACCCATATCTAAAATTACTGCTGTGTGTACCTGAACACCAATTATTGGAACAATAACACTGTACTGTGTATCCACAAAAAGCAGCAAACAATGCATGCATTCCTGTATTCAGCTCCAAATAAAAAGGAAAAGTTTTCTAAAAGTGAAGTCTATGTATTAATTCAGTATCATGATGCAATCATGATCTATAATACCTCCGAGTGATTCACCAGTAATCCCTATCCTAGAGGGATCGACATCATCCCTTGCACTAAGATAATCTTCAAGCTTTATCAAGTCCCACACCTGCACATGTACCTCACTGAGTATCGCAGAAAAATAGGCCCAACATGTTTTGAAGTATGATATACCAGGTCATACAGTAGAAGACAATCATAAGGAGAAAACCAGACCAAAAGAATAAATCCAGAATTCAACTGAAGTGACAACCCAGATAGTGTAGTTATGGCACCAGTACAACTGGACTAACACCAACAACAATGGTAATCCAGAGCTAATACTTAACCAGAAATAATTCCAATGCAATCCCTTGGTAACCTTCCCAAGCTGCCTCCGCAAGGCCGCTCTATAACTCGTCAAGATATCACCACCACTATGTGCTAGCTTTGCTTCCTTTCGGTGGATTCAAGAACAGATTCACATACATCTCTCATCATTTTAAGTGCAGCTGGCTTATCAGTCACATTATTAAAGACTAACTTATCAATGAGCTGCTACAAAGACAACACGCCGGCAATAGCAGATATTCTTCATACCATTGTTGCTTCACAAATAAAATAAATATTGGTAGTTTTTGGTTTGATTAGTACTCATACACATATAGTTGCAGAATTATGTAGAGCAGATGTGAATACTAACATCTCATATTGAACTCCTCGTGGCCTTCTAGCTCTGGGTATCACCATCACGATCACCCATCGTCTTCATCATCCGACATCTTCACAATAAAATCAGAGTAAGAAACATTGTAGTCATGAACTACATTATGCGAAATTATCAAAAACAAGAGATACTACATAAGCAGTGCATGGCTCCTGCATGGCCGCCCAGGGGAGGCGAGCCAGGCGATGCCCGCTGGCTCGACTTCGCCCAAACGTAGGCGCCGCCAAGGGAGGGCGCACTGGCCGGGGTTAGTGGTGGGCAGCACTCGGGGCGGGGCGCTGCCGAGGGATGTCGCCATGTGACGCACAGGACGAGGCGAGCGGGCGGCGCGCTCGCGACTATCCCGCAGCAGACGAGGCAGCGGCCGTGGGCCGGGGTCTCCGGCAGCGGGCGAGGGCGACGGCCTCTGACAGCGGGCGGTAGGACCGAGCGGCCGGGCGAGCGGGCGGGGTCGCGCGGGTGTCGGGCAGCCGACGGGGCGTGCGGCGGCGCGCGAGCGGGCATGGCCGAGGACACGGAGACGCAGCCCGCGTCGGCGGGCCCGGAGGAGAGGGAGGAGGGCGAGATCGAGGACGACGACTCCTAGTCGGCGGCACCGCGCGGCGCGCTGGGCAACCGCCGCACCCGCTGGATGATGCTAGGATTTCTTGACGTTCTAGGATTGAGAGGAGATAGGGAGAAAGAACAACCTGAACCAAGGAGACCAGTGGCGGAGACGGGGGGACCAGCAGGGGCCCTGGCCCCCCCTAACACCATGATTTTGCATATAATTTCCTATGAACAGTGGCAAAATTAGTACTAATTTGCTGCTAAAGATCTATTTTTCAACACTTTGGCCCTCCCCAGCCTGTTTTAGTAGCATTTGGCCCCCCTAATACATATTTTCTGGCTCCGCCACTGCCAAGGACGAGAGCTCCAGATCTAATCGCCGGTGAAGACCACGTGTGATTTGGTTTAGAATAGTAATCGTGGATCGTTAGGAAGGGTCTTTAGCGGCAAGATAAATACTCTATTTTTTTGGTGGGAACACAAATATTGGCGCAAACCACAGTAAACCAAAATTATGTGGTGGGAAAGTAATTCTTTTTGGAGGGAATGTTTAGAATAATCTTATATTTACTAATTGGAGGCACCATACAAGGCACCACGCTAATCCTTAGAATTAAAGAATTTTGACCGTTGGATTAATATATAATCTATCTGTAGCCATCAGATGAAATATAAGACATGTTATCTCAAACTACCACGTATGGAAGTCTTGACCCTTGGGACTCTCTCTATTTTCTAGGAAAAACAAAAATCTGAGCGGCCATATGTTGTCTTATACTGCCAGGAAGTCTTGATCCCTTGGACCCTCAAAAAAAAAAGTCTTGATCCCTTGGGACTCTTTCTATTTCCTAGAAAAAACAAAAATCTGAGCGGCCATATCAATTAGATGAAACGTTACATTTGTAGTCCAGCTTCCTCACGTTCAACATTGGTTGAAAGAAAAAAAAATCAGCCACGGTTCCATAAAAAAGGATAGCCCACTTCCACAAAAGTTGGGCGCTGAAAAGGAAAAAAAACAGATCGCATCTAGAAAAGAAAAAAAAACAAATCACATCTATCACGTTATAATCTGGTGAAACAAAACTAGGAAAGACTCCACAGTTCCCTCAAAAAAGAATAATATCCTTCTATAAAAACTCCACCGATAAAAACAAAAAAATCAGATCTAATCTCCTTGCATAAAAAACTCAAAGGATGAAAAAAAAAGATATATTTGACTAACCAATCTTTATTTTCCCGATTGAAAAGGAAAAAAAACAGCCACACAAGGCTTCCATACGTGGATGAAAGTTATACGTAACATATAGATGGCCCGGCCAAAAAACAAGCATCTACATGTAACGTTGGTGAAAAGAAAGTAGGAAATCATCCTCATATAGATGGTTCCTTATATGAAAAGGGATAGCTTCTTTACATAAAAACTTCACCGATGGAAAGAAAAAGGAAACAGATCAAACCTAAGAAAGGAACGACATCTCATCCTAAAAAAAGGAAAATATCCCCCTCGACTCCTGTACATGGCCACTTAATCCTGTATACTTTGGAGGTGTAGATTGTCATATATAGTAAGTATGTACATGTATTTTTTATCTTAATAATAAGAGAAAAATAATAGCTATTAAAACATCATTATATACATATAAATCGCTGAATTATTAAAAAAAGAATTTGATCGTATCATGCACCACAAAGATCTCATATAAACAGTACAGTTTTTCTACAACCACTACTGTCCCTCTCATATAAACATGATTGTCTATGTGATATGCATATGCATAGTATGGATAGAAAATATTAAAATTTTCCTATACATGTGAATCATAAGAGAAATTCTTTTAAAAAAATTGGTACAGACAAGATCTTTTTTTTTTGCGTTCAAACCTGGGAGCTTTTATTCAACGAAAGAACTCCTTGCATCATCAGCCAATAAACTGGTGAGCAGGAAGGAAGGTCTCGAGTCAGTCCAACTCTCGGTGACCATCAACGTGCATGCATGTTTTGCACAAAGATGGGCCGGTACGTTGGCCGCTCTGGATACATGTTGAACATCAAACAAATCAAAAGCTAAAGCAAGCTCTCCAACTTCTAGAAGTAAAGGTGCCACAACAGAAAGACTATTGTGGCGATTTTTCCAGAGATTAACAATCTCCAGGCAGTCCGTCTCCACATGTGTGAAGCCGCGCAGAGTTGCAAACATAACACCATCCCGGAGTGCCAGGGTCTCACCAATGAATGGATCCGTCACTCCCACATGTGGTTTACTCCATGAACCCAGCAAAGCGTTGCTTGAACGGGCCACCCCTCCGGCACCCACTTTATCTGAGTCCATACTCAGTGCCGCATCAGTATTAATCTTGACCACACCAGGATCAGGAGGTCGCCATCCATGACCTGGGAGTATAGAAGCATGTGCCTGTGGAATATCCAGCAAGGCTAAGTCCTCTCTGATGCGCCGAACCGAAGAAAAAGGATCCAACTGATCATCATCATGCGTGATTCGTACAGACAAGATATTATAATCAGAATAATCTATGGTGCTTATAGTATAATGAGAATATACAACTGCCTTTTTTTCAAATATGTACATTATTAGCTACGACATGGCGTATGTTGATAAAAAGTCGTTCATGTATGTATCCATTATTCTATATAGAAACAAAAAATTTATAATTCTACCATGCTTCTGTAGCAAAAAAGAAGACGTCTTTCTTTTTTGGCTTAATAAGAAAGTAATATATATGCTGCAATTGGGCAATTTATCTTTATACCTTCTAGAAACTTTTAGATCATGAGTACATGATACATGCAACAACTTATAGGTCCGTAACCATGTTTTCTACCAACATAACACATATACCCTTATGTAACCTTGATAAGTAGGACATCCATATGTCCACATATCGGCCATAAATCTGACGTGGATCGCTGTGACATAATTGGATGCAAACAATCTAATGAAAAAAATAGTTAAAGCAATGTAACTTCATTGCAACCTATGTGCATGTGTGATAATAATAACCTATATCAACATATGCAAATTATTGTTTGACATTTCGAATCTCTCAAAACTTTGTTATGTCTAATATTAAAATTGCTAGCCCGTGCAGGTTCACGGGTTGACGACTAGTGAAATAAATTGGAAAACATAATATTTCAAAGCAATATGAGATATATATGCTGCTAAATCGTCTCACTATCGTCATCTTCCCTCCAAACTAGATCGGGAGATTCCCGATGAAATCGTCCCACGTCCGTCATCTTCCCTAAGTCCGGCGGTAGGCGGCGTGTCGAAAGCTCGCATCCATGGCCGGTGGAGAGGCTCAAGCTCATGGCGAAGGTCGGGAAGAGGGACAACGGAACTGCTTGGTCAGCACCGAGGATGGAGGAAGCGGGCGACGGGAGCCATGGCCGACCAGGAGCGGCGTGCAAGGTCAGAGATGCGGCTCGCCGGCCGGGGCTTGCCGCCCGGGTCAGGACGGCATGAGCTGCAGCCTGGTAGGGGTGGCCATCGCGCGAAAGTAGGGATCGCGCCCGGTGCTAGCGCGTTGTCGCTGGACGACCCGGTTGTAGGTACAACCAGGTTTGCACTACAATTTCGAGAATCATCAGCAAAAACTTGGCTAGTTTTGAACTACAACTCACAGAAATCTCATGTGGCCCTCACTTTAAAACTACTAGGTAATACTCTTGCCTTGGAACACAAGTACAAATGGGATGGGTTGGTGAGACGGTCGATCTATGTCAGTCTCGATCACACATTTTGATCTTGAGATGGGGTGATCTCAACTTCTTTCATCTTACCGGATAGTCCATGGAGGGTTCCTCCGCGCCAGAGTAGGTCCAACATAATCATGTCATTTTTGTTTCAACAAAAAACATAAAAGTTCAACAATGTAAATTAACAACCAATCCAATTTCGTTTTGAGATCTGTCGTGTTAGCAACGTGTTGTTTCGTCATGGATCTATAATTGTGTATCTTTGTTTACTCTCTAGTTGCCATGATAAAATTGAAACTTGGGATATATGTCAAATATTTGTGCCCTTGCCCGTCCGATCCGTCCTGCATCGGATCCACGCACGAGGGGGTGAAGGGGCTTTGGCGCCGCTGCCGCTGGCCAGGCTTCACCCGGGCACGCCCTCTGGCATCGACAGGGGAGGGGAGGAGCAGACGGCAGGGCAGTGGGAGGTCTCTAGGGATCCCTCCGGTCGTCGTCCACAGCTCACGCCACCTGGTGCTTGGGAGGATCCGGTAAGATCGCCGCCGCTACCAAGACTCAGCACACCCCACCACCGGAGGCCACATCCGTGTCATCCGCCTCCCAACGTAGCCGCTAGGAAGCCGGATCGCGATGTCGCGACCTACCACATCGCGACGCCCTTGTCCGTCAGATCCGTCCGGCATGGATCCATGCGCTAGGGGGCGAAGGAGCCCTGCCACCGCCGTCCTTGTTGGAATATCATGGTTTAGTTGCTATATCCACTTCTACTGGTATAATTGATGCTACTGTTGTAGTTTAATTTAAAAAAAATCATCAAATTTCAAAAACAGTTCTTCAAATTAAAAAAAAGTTAATTAATTTTAAAAAGTTCATTGGTTTCGAAAAAAAGTTCATCAAATTTGAAAAAAGGTTCATTGATTTATTTAAAAGTTCACAAATTAGGAAAAAATCGTCAGTTCTGAAAAAAGCTTCACGAATTTGAGTAAAAGATGATGGATTTCAACAAAAGCTTCATCGGTTTTAAAAAAAGTTCATGAATTTGAAAGGATCCGCACATTTAGGGAAAATGATAAAGAAATAAAAAAACAGAAAAAACAGAATAAAAACGGCAGGAGAAAAAACCACGAAATGACAGAACAAATAAAAGAAGTAAAAAAGCATGTATATCACAACCGATGGGATAGGCTAGTGGTTTGTGTTCTTTCCCTTTGTACAGAGATATCGTCGGATCGATCTTGTCAGCTGCACTTTTTTGTGAGTTTGACGAAAAGAAATACAAAAGTATACAACTACGACCGGATCGATCCTGTCGGCTGCACTTTTTTATGAGTTTGACGAGAAGAAATAAAAACTTATACAAAAGTGTAATACGAAAAAAAACAGATAGAAAAAAATGCAACGGGCCAAAGTATACAAACATATACGTCTGCTATGTTAAACAAACGGCGCAATGGAGCAGCGGCCACTTGAGGAACGGGCGCAGGTTCTGCGCTGGGCCGGCCCATGTAAGGTGAGCCCTTCCTCGAGCGCAGTTAACTGCTCGCTTGCTCTAAAAAAAAAGATAACTGCTCGCTCGGTCCCCCCTCGACGGTTGACTTTTCCAAAAAAAGAGAAAAAGACAAAGCCGCAAAAATATAAAACAAATAGTGGTTTAAAAAAGCTCACGGTTTTTTTTAAAATTCACAAACTTAAAAAATGTTCTTGAAATTGAAAAAAAGTATTCATGATTTTGAAAAATGTTCACCGAAATAGAAAAAAGTTCATCAAATTTGAACAAAATATCATCTAATTTTTTAAAACATTTTATTGATTTACAAAAAAGTTCATTCAATTTGGAAAAAAGTTCACTGAAAATGAAAAAAGTTCATTATGTTTAAGATATGTCCTTTTTCTAAAAAGAAAAAACAATATGAAAGAAAAGAAAAAGGAAATAAAAACCAAACTAAACTAAACCAGAAAGAATAATAAAAACCCGGCTTCAGTGAACTGAATAAAGAATAAGAGGTTAAAAACGGGGAATACTGGCACAAGCAGTTAATAGTCCAACTGGTTGCTCAGGAGGTGGCGGAAGAAAGAAGTCTAGAGTTTGATTCTTTATGGTGTACTTTTTTGGGGAAAATGACATAAACATGTAAAAATGGGCTGGCCCATGAAGGAGCGACGGGTCTGCGCCGATGACTGTAACGGGCGACGTTTTATTTCTCTGAAGTTTTGCAATTAACTTATGGTATAAAAGAATATATGTGCCTTCTGTAAGAAGTGGCGCAGCGGTCGGAGTGCTTGCGCCATTAGCAGGCTCTCCAGGTTCGAATCTCGGCAGGGGCATGTGTGTTTCGTTTTTGTAAATTTTCTTCTCTGGGAAGCAGTGGCGGAGCTTGAAACAAAAGGCAGGGCGGGCTGGGAGGCTAAGCTGAAGCAAGTTGTCTTTCGGCTGGTGTTTCACATCCTGATATAGGTGAACAGTAGAAGGAAATGCTCCTAAGTTGGGCGGGCCATGGCCTGGTTTTGCCCTAAGGTAGCTCCGCCAGTGCTGGGAAGACTCTTTTTTCGCAAACAGGGGATATACATGTTATGAAATAGTAAAAACTAAGGGGTTTTTTTTCGTAAAAGAACATGCCATGTCAGCACCTGACAGGCGGGCCCCAATGGTCAGATACATCATCAGTACGCTGTTATACGCAGTTTAGATCATTTCATAATAGACTGCCCCAGACATGATACTGACACGTAAAAATTACAAAAAAGTGGTGGCAGGGGCATGTGTGTTTCGTTCTTGTAAATTTTCTTCTCTAGGAAGACTCTTTTCGCAAACAGGGGATATACATGTTATTAAATAGTAAAAACTAAGGGGTTTTTTCATAAAAGAACATGCCATGTCAGCACCTGACGGGCGGGCCCCAATGGTTAGATACATCATCAGTACGCTGTTATACGCAGTTTAGATCATTTCGTAACAGACTGCCCCAGACATGACAGTGACACGTAAAAATTACAAAAAGTGGTACCAATCTATACGTACTGCCCCAGTTGTGATACTTTCATGCAATTAACTCATTTTCGATTTCCATCTGACAAGTCCCTGTTTTGGCAGAAAACACTCTAGTTTTAAAATGGCAACAACTTGGCCATTTCAAATCCAAATTTAACAAATTAAATATATATTCCTATAAAGAAAGTGTGTCCTATCCATTTATAAATTTTTTTCATTGTTTTGGTTAAATGAAATTGGTGCAATTAAAATATATTTTAATTACTTCTTAAAGCTTGCAAAAATCATAACTGGTCGCATTGATGTTGCAATATATTTCCGAATATTACCACAAATAGTTATTCTGTTGAAATACCTGGTCTCCATTACAACAAAATGGCTGCCTCGCGCAACGGAATTTGTTTGTCGCAATATCGCTACCATATTGCAACGCCGATGCAGTTTGTTGCAATAGTTAGCCACTTTTTGCAACAATATTTGTAATTAATGCAACATCACGCCGATGTTGCAATATCTTTTTGAATATTGCCACGAATAGTTATTCTGTTGAAATACCTAGTCTCTATTACAACAAAATGACTGCCCTCACGCAACGAAATTTGTTTGTCGCAATACCGCTACCATATTGCAACATCGACGCAGTTTGTTGCAGTATGAGGCCTGTATTGCAACAAAGTTAGTATTTATCGCGACGAAACTAAGTTACGGTAATATGTGCGGCCTATTACCACAACCAGAGAACTTGTGGTAATACTGCGTTTTATTGGAACAAAACGTAGTTGTAGCAATAAATTTTGTTGCAATAGACAGGAATCCTTGTAGTGTGCCTCGCTGTGGCTGGTTATTTGTTCCGTTCGTTCTTATTCCCTAGTTGATTTTCTATCCCGATTTTCGAATCTGAGCCTCTCGTGTTATTGTTATATGCGTGCTTGGTCAAGGTAAGGAAATTTGGAAATTTGTGGTGGTCTTTTCATGTCGGATCTGGAGTATTGGTCTTAGAGCAGTGCTTATGTTCTTACTGGAATTTTTTTTTCTTACAAAATAGCTATGATGCATCCGAGGACTCTTCGGGGCATTCCATGATGGTGCCGTGTTCACCTGGAGCATTAGCGTGATGAGTAGCTGACAAAAAGGAGTCTACATTACCTGCTTCTAAATTCTGCTAATCATCTACTACTGATTGTGTGCAAACTAGTAGTAGTAGTATATCTTGATATTAGAGGTTCTTTCATTTTTCTGTTTTGGTAAGTTTGTTGTATCAGATGCCGTATGGTCATCTATTCTTGAACTCATAACCAGGGCCGGCCCTGTGTTTTGGGAGGCCCTAGGCGAACTCAACGACATGGGCCCTTATGTTTTAGATCACTTTTTTTCTTTTTTCTTCTTTTTTCAGCACCTGACAAATGCTTTTTCTTAGGTAAGATGGCAGGCTAATGTCCTAAAATAATAAAGAAAATAGAATACAAAGAATTAGAAATCTATACATCAGATGATTGAAACCCTAGACATGTACTCCCTCCGTTCCAAATTACTCGTCATGGTTCTAATCCAAATTTGAAACGGAGGGAGTACACAGCATGACAGAAAATTAGGATGGATCATGGATGAATAGTTGAATACGTACTAAAGAATCAAAGAAACTGCTGAAGTTTAGCTTTGGATGGAATCGGGGGATGGAACAGGAATATGATACATGGATGGATACGTACTGTATTGTCGTCTTGCCGGATGCCGGATGGCTGAGCAGCGCGTGCAGCGACGACAACCAGCGGCGGTCGACGAGAGGATGAAGTCACGAAGACGAACTGACGAGGGACGAAGGCACAAGACCAGATCTTAGATTGATTTGTTTCACGAAGGCGAAGCCAGCGGCCGTGTGGCTGGCGTGACGCTTCGCGATCGCTACCGAGGGCACCTAGCTATGGGTCTAGCCCATGTCCTTTCGTTTCTCTTGTATAGTTTTTTCTTATGTATTTTTTGCTGGGCTGTATAAGATATGTATCCTAATCATGGGCCCCCTCCCAGCCTGGGCCCTGGGCCATTGCCCCTCCGCCATACCCCCAGGGCCGGCCCTGCTCATAACTTTCATGCCCCAAAATTCGATGATATTAGCAATGTGTGGCATTTGTGCCAATTAATTATTTCAGAGGAATAATTTCTATGAAGTTCTTTCATTTGCATCAATTTTGTATGCGGTAATTTTTGCATTGTTTTTTTTTGCAAAACAGTAATTTCTATGCGGTAATTTTTGCATCGTTGTGGACTTATGTTGATGTTTATAGTAAGCAATGCACTTATTGTGTGCCAGTGTTTGAATCAAGGAACTGCGCAAGGTCTTGCTACCTATTTGTACATTTTGTTTTAAAATAAAAAATCAATTCAACAACAAAATGGATTTGTTGAACCTAAATTAGTTTCTCTTCTGGATAAACGTCCAATAGTAGTTGTTCCCCCATGTGCTATTGTTTTCCGGTACGATGTTCAAGCTTGGTATCGCTGTTGCGGGTGCTCGTGCTCGTCCTTCCCCTCCAGAACATTGGGTAGCCCTTGTCTCTCACCTGCTCGATATGTGATTTACTTGTTTGTGTGGGCGAATAACATTGTGGATTTCAAGTGTCAAGAGATAATATTCATTGTGATTTGTGAAGATTGTATTATGTGAATTTATCTGTAATGTAAACTGATAATTTCTTTTGATTTTCGGATGTAGATATATCTTGCTTCAAAAGGGTTTAATTTTCTGTGCAAGTCTGAGCATTTCTTAACATGCTGATTTTGTGTGTGGAAATACTCGTTGCGCAATCCTTGATTTGTGTTGATTCAGCAATTAAAAATAATTTGCATGGTTGAACTTGAATCTGCATGTGTTGTACGGACCCACAAGCTTTGAATGCCCTATCAGGTTTGAAAAATACCAGGATTACATTGATTTGTTTGATGTTCCACTACTCTTGAACTTGAATCTGCATGTGCTGTGTGGACCCACAAGCTTTGAATGCTTTGTTTCAGCCCTATCAGGTTTGGAAATTACCAGGATTAGATAGATTTGTGTCATGTTCAACTACTGTCAATTCTTGTTTATGGATTACTTGAGTCCCTGGATCGGATCAAGTTCCAAAAAGAGTGTCCAATTACTTTGCAAACTGACAACAAAATATGTGTTGATAAATTTCATACAAAAACGCTAATTAATTGCAAAACTGGCAATATGGTGCAGGCAGTATTGAGGAAGAACCTTAGGAATGTCTCAGCGATGAGCCAATGATGATGGGGAATGATAATTTTCTTGTTGCATTTTTTGTAACCAAAATTATGTGGAGGTTCCTTTGTAAAACTAAAGACTTTGATAATATTTCTTCACTTGATTGTGCAAGAAATTGGAGTACTGTATTTTTGTCAACACTGTTGTGTCGGTTACTTTCTTTTGCTAATAATCTATCTCTCCAAAACTACTAGGGTATTTGGTCCTGGAAATTGTGTTACTAATGATTTTTGGCCATGCAAAATTAGTTTTCATTTTGCTAATTGGCATGGAATGACTAGCAGAAGCATTCGAATACTAAATCACCATCAGATGGGTCGCCGCACGCTACAGTGTGAATGATTTGGGGCTCAACAAAGTTAGTACAAAGTTGGGTCATCTATTTTGGAACGGAGTGAGTATATATATAATAAACAGGTTCCAAAATTTTGGTATGAATGACTAAATTATATAATAAACAGGTTCCGAAATTTTGGTTCTGTTCATGCAGCCTGTCGGCTAGGCCTCATTGGTTTATACAGTATAAATCTTAATCTGGAGTGACGTGAGGAAGTTGAACCCAGTCGGCACACACAATCGTCTTCGGTCGGCGAGGGACCAGTACCAACCTTAGTACAAGAAGCAACAAGCTAGAAGTATACATAGAGGATGTTGTGCCCGTACATCGAGAGAATGTCTGGAATACAAGTTATGTACTCAACCGGCTATTTAGCTATACTGCGAGCAATGAATGCATATCGCTGATCCAAAGGCACGAGCATGGTCCAGATAAAAGAGGTCAGTGGACGCCGAGGTTAGAAGCATTCGGTTTGTGGTGAGCCTTTCTGATTGACAAACTTCGCCGTGTGCGCCAGCTACAACAAACCATTGCCAAGCCAAACCGTCGCCACAAGACCATGTTGCAATGCTCTGCTCTGAACTAAGACAGGTGCTTTCCCCCCTGGTATCCCAGCCCAAATCGCGTGAGCTCCCGAAGAAGCAGCGGAAGCCACGGCAGAAGAGGCCGCCTCTGTCCACTCCGCGGCGTAGCGTGAGGCTGGTCCAGGGTGGTCGCGCCTCCAAGGCATCCAAGCAACAAGTTGTGCTCATCCGGAAACTCTGCCTAGCCAATGAGGGTGATGTGATTTCAGATGAAGCTCTCCAAGCGTATGTTGATCTGTTCGACAAGCTGATATGTCTTCGTCGTATCTATAATTTTTGATTGTTTCATGCCAATAATATACTACTTTCACATATTTTTGGCACTTTTTTATATGATTTATTGGACTAACCTATTGACCCAGTGCCCAGTGATAGTTCCTGTTTTTTGCATGTTTTTTGCATCGCACAAAATTCATATCAAACGAAGTCCAAATGCAATAAAATTTTACGAAGAATTATTTTGGAATATATGTGATTTTTGGGAGTTGGAATCACCGCAAACTGAGGCCCACACGGCCCACAAGACACCAGGGCGTGCCCCAGGCCCCTGGCGCATGGTGGTGGGTTGTGCCCTCCTCGAACGTCGGTTGAAGCTCTACTTCGGGCGCAAGGAAGCTTATATCCAAAAAAATCGTGTTAAAATCTCAGCACAATCGGAGTTTCGGATCTCCGGGAATATAAGAAATGGTTTTTGGCCAGATCTGGGGAACGCGAGACAGAAGAGAACAACGAGGGATATCCATTCTCAGAGGGGCTCTCACCCCTCCGACGGCATGGAGACCATTGACTAGAGGGGGAATTCTCCTCCCATCTAGGGGGGAGGCCAAGGAAGAAGAAGAAGAAGGAGGAGGGGGGCTCTCTCCCCCTCTCTCCCTGTGGTGCCGGAGTGCCGCCGGGGCTAGGATCGTGACGTCGATCTACATCAACAATCTTGCTACCATAAACACCAACTCCCCCCCCCCTCTATGCAGCGGTCTAACACCCCTTCTCCCAGCTGTAATCTCTACTTAAACATGGTGCTCAACTCCATATATTATTTCCCAATTATATTTGGCTATCCTATGATGTTTTAGTACATGTGTTTTGTCTTGTGGGTTAATCGTGATCTTGGTAGGTATGATTGTATATTTTATTTTTGGTATTGTCCTACGGTGCCCTCTGTCTTGCGCAAACGTGAGGGGCCCCCGTTGTAGGGTGTTGCAATACGTTCATGATTTGCTTATGGTGGGTTGCGAGAGTGACAGAAGCTTAAACCTGAGTAAGTGGGTTATGGTGTATGGGAGTAAAGAGGACTTGATACTTAATGCTATGGTTGGGTGTCACGATCTTAATGATCTTTAGTAGTTGCGGATGCTTGCTAGGGGTCCAATCATAAGTGCATATGATCCAAGTAGAGAAAGTATGTTAGCTCATGCCTCTCCCTCATATAAAATTACAAGAATGATTATCGGTACTTGTTATCGATTGCCTAAGGACAAATGGCTTTCTTGTTGACAAAGCTATCCACTTTTATTATCTCGCAATTTATTCGCAGTTTTATTCTTGCAAAATAGTTTCATACTTGTTCTAGGTAAAGCAAACGTCAAGTGTGCGTAGAGTTGTATCGATGGTCGATAGAACTTGAGGGAATATTTGTTCTGCCTTTAGCTCCTCATTGGGTTTGACACTCTTATTTATCGAAGAAGGCTACAAACGATCCCCTATACTTGTGGGTTATCAAGACCTTTTTCTTGGCGCCGTTGCCGGGGAGCAATAGCGTGGGGTGAATATTCTCGTGTGTGCTTGTTTGCTTTATCAGTAAGTAGATTTTATTTTCTGTTCTAAGTTGTTCTGTATCTTCAGTTATGGATATGGAACACAAACATCAAAAAAATAGTTGTACTTGCTAATCATGGAGATGGGGAACCTCCTAAAACCCTCGATTCTCGGTATGTGAAAAATATTATACACTACTTTGATAATCCTGAGAAAACCCCATTCAACTTGATAATGGGAGTAACGTTAGATCAACGTGAATACTTCAGGGATTATCGCTTGACATAAAAAGGGAAACTTTTATGGGATCAAATTTATATGTTGCGTTGGTATGCTCGGATTTATGCTTGAGATATGATTTTACTTGTTGCTTTAGGATGAATGCTCCACACCTTCCCTTTATATGCAAATTTAATGATAATGAAACCTTGGCTTCTTATGCCAATGGTAGATATGATTACTATGATTTGGAAAGAATAGAAGAATTTGTTGCTCTTAAGGGTGCTTATGAAATTGAATCTTTGTTTGAAAAGTATGAAGCTTTTGATGATGGTGTTTATAGACCTGAACATTTTGCCATCCTTAAATATTGCTATGATAATTACAAATACAATTCCGATATTGATAAATTTATTGAGAGAGTCTCCGCTGTCCAAGAAGACACTAATATTTTGCAGGAGTCTATGGAGGAAGGAATTGATGAAACTATGAGCTCATTGAATGGAAAAGATGACGAGGAGAGCGAAGAAGAAGCGGAGGAAGAGCGGATTGATCACCCGTGCCCACCTTCTAATGAGAGTAACTCTTCAACTCATACATTGTTTAATTTCCCTTCGTTCTTACCGAAGGATGAATTCCATGATAATAGCTATGATACGTTGATTCATTTGAAATATCCCTTTTTGATGATGCTTGCTATGCTTGTGGCCATGATGCCAATTTAAATTATGCTTATGGAGATGAACTTGCTATAGTTTCTTATGTTAAGAATGAAATTGCTTCTATTGCACCCACACACGATAGTTCTATTATCTCTTTGAATTCTCCAAGCTACACTATATTGGAGAAGTTTGCACTTATTAAGGATTACATTGATGTGTTGCGTTCTACCACTACACATGATGATTTTGATGAATGTAATATGCATGTGCTTGCTGATCCTACTTGCAATTATCACCACGATAAAATTGCAAGAATTTGCTTATGCTATGTATTGGCCTTTACTTGATGTGCGTGAATTGTTCTTATATGACATGACGATGCATAGGAAGAGAGTTAGACTTCGTCATTGCTTGATATATGTTGCTGTGCTCATTACTAAATGCAAAATCATTGTTAATTAAAATTGGCTTTGATATACATTGGGATCCGGGTGGATCCATTACCTGAGCACTTCATGCCTAGCTTAATGGAAGTTTTAGAGAGTCATTTATTTCTGTTGAGTGCTTTTATATAGTTTAAAAAAATATAGAGGGGAACTTAAAACTTCACATAAAGAAAAGTGAAAGTGAGAGGGACGAGCATTGTGAAAGTGGGAGCTAGCCTTGAACTTTATTCATGCCCATGGAAACTTTGTGAATCTTAATTACAGAAAATTTTCAACAAAAATAATTAGCCCCTTGTACAAATCCTTGTATTATAAAAATAATGTGTCAATATTTGCCTTTAGGATGATTAGATTGCTTGTTGGTATGTGTGGTGCAGAAACAGAAACTTTGCCTGTAGCGCGTGAATTTTCATTTTTTACTGGAACGTCAAAAGATTCTGAAACATTTGGCACACTATTGCTATACAAATTGTTTATTTCGTCCTATTTTTTCAGAAATTTTGGAGTACCAGAAGTATGGTAGTTGTTCAGATTGCAACATATTGTCCTGTTTAAGACAGATTCTGTTTTTGATGCATTGTTTTGCTTGTTTTGATGAAATTGTCGATTCTATCTGTGGTATAAGCCATGGAAAAGTTATATTATAGTATCTACAATGAAAAAACAAAATATGAATTGGTTTGCAACAATACTTAGAGTAGTGATTTGCTTTATTATACTAACGGATCATACCGAGCTTTTTGTTGAGTTTTGTGTGGATGAAGTGATCAAAGATCGAGGAGGTATCGATATGAGGAGAAGGAGGAGAGGCAAGAGCTCAAGCTTGGGGATACCCAAGGCACCCCAAGTAAATATTCAAGGAGACTCAAACGTCCGGGGCATCCCATCTTTCTTTCACAAGTATCAGTATGTTTTCGTTCTTGATTCGTTCATGTGATATGTGCAAATCATGGAGCGTCTTTTGCATTTAGTTTTCACTTTTCTTTTATGCACCATGATGGTATGAGATAGTCCATGGTTGATTTATAGAATGCTCATTGCACTTCACTTATATCTTTTGAGTATGGCTTTATAGAATGCTTCATGTGGTTCACTTATATCATTTGAAGTTTGGATTGCCTATTTTTCTTCACATAGAAAACCATTGTTTGAAGAATGCTCTTTCACTTCACTTATATTTATTAGAGCATGGTATTTTGTAGAAAGAATTAAACTCTCTTGCTTTACGTATATCTATTTAGAGAGTCAAAAGGAATTGGTCAATTGCATGGTTAATCATAAAATCCTACATAAAACTTGTGGATCACTGAATATGGTATGTTTGATTCCTTGCAATAGTTTTGCGATATACAGATGGAATATGGCAAGTTCGTCCGCTGGCCTGCCAACTAGCTGAAGAAGTTGATCTTTCACATTATCAGGCCAGTTATGACTTCAACAACAAATGGGTTGCCGCACCAACTCCCGAGGTTCAAAATCTCATCTCGCCAATTCGTAAGCACACTTATGCCCATGACATTGAACTGTCCACCCTTATAAGCCATGAAGCTGTGTTCCAAGCCCTAACTGGGATCGACTGGACAACTATGGACTTCAAGTCGCTGGGTAGACACGAAGAGGAGGAACCGGTGCAAGGTGATCCGCAGCCATCAGGTCGAGTTGGAGACGAATCATAATCCTGAGGCCGGTTTAGACTTCCACGTGCTGCAATGCTTGTTGACAAACAATTATACTTTTGGGCATAGGCTAGTTAAAACACTTGGTCTGCTATGCCGTCGTGCATATTTATTTGTGACTGATACTTGTTAATCCGCCATGCTTAAGACACATGATGTTCATAATCCGTGTCGATTTATTCAAGCTATTTCCTGCACACAAACAGTTGACAGTGTCCTGGTGCTTTACCGCCAAACGGATCATGATGCCCAGATATATAGCCAGGGTTTATAACCAAGGATATAAAAAGATAATCAAATATGAAGATACTTGATACATGTGATCTTGAAGCACAACGTTGGCTGACCAACCTTGGTAGTGAAGGTGATAACCCTAACCTTGAGTAATGATAACTCCTTTCATACTGTGACGGTTTATGATAAAACCGTGCCAGGTTGTGATAAACACCATCTCATTTAATACTGATGACTTAGAGTCAAAACCAGACCAGGTTTAATAAACTCCGGGTTATAGGTGATTATGTACTGACAACCTGTAGTTGACAGCCGAGCCGGGTTAATGGACACCGGTTTAAGAAAAAACATCATAAATCTTATCAAAAGTGAGAAAAACTTGGCAAAAAGCAAATAAAAACTTGTAGTCGAGGCTTTTCACGGGCTGCCAAGCCCCAAATTCGAGGCTTTTCATTGGCTGCCAGGCCACTGAGTTAAACCATTTCACAAAGCCTTTTAAGATGGTCCTCAATCCTTAACCAATCGTCGTTTTAACTTTGACAAGTTCAGGGTCTCATATAGATTCACTTGTCATAGTTCGACGGGTCATACCAGGTTTACCTGGGCGGAGTAACTTACTTAAAGAAGGCAGGTTAACCCGGGGTTTTAGTTGTATACACCAGGCTTCCAAGCCCGTGGCTTATAGCCTATTACAAGTGTAGATTCTTTTTTCATTTTCGATAGCAAAGAATCCACAAGAAATATTTTGAGCTGTGCTCAGTGGGTGCCTGTGTCTGAGTTGTTCTTTTGCAACACTCTCTTTGGCCCCGGAATAATTTTGGGTTTGAGCCGACCAAGAGGTGTGACTATCGTTCGAATACGACCAAGCCCCCAAGTGATTTGTATATAAAGCTTAATAAGCTGAATCAAGGTGGAAACCGGACACCGCTTTATCAACAGAAGCCCCCATGTAACCACACATGAATTAAGAAAACAACAGATACCCCACTTTAGCTGAGGCTCCGGTTTATTATATTTATCATAAATATATATATTGTCATAACTATGTACATGAGCAGAGCCTGTGGCTCAAGTATAGTAAGGCCGAAGAGGAGCGATATTCCACGACCGGTGGGTCTCCTCCTCCGATTTACGTGACTCTTTGTGCTCTCGAACATCTATAAGGTAGTACGACCCGTTATGCAGATTCTTGCTGACCACAAAGGGTCCCTCCCAAGGTGGGTATAACTTGTGCATATCCATCTCATCCTGGGTGAGTCGGAGCACCAGATCACCTTCTTGAAACGTTCTGGTTCTTACCCGACGGCTGTGATAACGCCGCAGATCTTGCTGATAAATCGCCGAACGGGCTGCTGCAATGTCTCGCCCGTCATCTAACAGGTCAAGTGCCTCCTGTCGTGCCTTCTCATTGTCAGCTTCGACGTACACCGCCACACGAGGCGAATCATGAGAGATGTCGCTAGGGAGAACCGCCTCCGCTCCGTAAACCATGAAAAAAGGAGTGTAACCTGTGGATCTGTTGTGCGTGGTATTGATGCTTCATAACACGGAAGGTAACTCCTCCACCCAACAACCCGGTGTCCGCTGCAAAGGAACCATAAGCCGGGGCTTTATACCTCTCAAGATCTCTTGATTGGCTCTCTCCGCTTGACCATTAGACTGGGGGTGAGCCACTAATGATACGTCAAGCCGGATGTGCTCACGTTGACAGAACTCCCTCATAGCACCTTTGGACAGATTGGTACCATTATTGGTTATGATGCTGTGTGGAAAGCCAAACCGGAAAATCACCTTCTTGATGAATTGAACTGCCGTAGCTGCATCACATTTACTCACTGGCTCTGCCTCTACCCACTTTGTGAATTTATCAACTGCCACTAACAGGTGGGTCTTCTTATCTTCGGATCGCTTAAAGGGCCCAACCATATCCAGCCCCCAGGTCGCAAACGGACAAGTGATTGGAATCATCCTCAACTCTTGAGCCGGTACATGAGCACGTTGTGAGAATTTTTGACACCCATCACACCTTTTGACCAAGTCCTCAACATCAGCATGAGCCGTTAGCCAATAGAAACCGTGACGAAATGCCTTGGCCACCAGAGATTTTGAACCGGCGTGATGACCACAATCTCCTTTGTGGATATCACACAAAATTTCACGGCCTTCCTCAGGAGATACACAATGCTGAAACGCTCTTGTCACAATGCAGTGATGTAACTCTCCATTGTTAATAGTCATAGACTTGGACCACCGTATTATTTGCCTAGCCGAAGTTTCATCCTCTGGTAACTCGCCCCGATTCATATACGCCAAATATGGAACCTTCCAATCCGGGGTAACATGAAGAGCCGCTACCAATTGAGCCTCCGGATCAGGAACAGCCAAATCCTCCTCTGTCGGAAGCTTGACTAATGGATTATGCAGCACGTCTGAGAAGACATTGGGCGCGACTGGTTTACGCTGGGAACCCAAACGGCTTAAGGCATCCGCCGCTTTATTCTTCTGCCGGTCCACATGATCAACTTGATAACCTTTGAAGTGACCCGCAACAATATCCACCTCTCGACGATATGCCGCCATGAGCGGGTCCGTGGAATCCCAAGTACCAGACACTTGTTGAGCCACTAGGTCTGAATCACCGAAGCACTTAACCCGACTTAAATTCATCTCCTTAGCCATCCGAAGACCGTGGAGTAGTCTCTGATATTCTGCTGCATTGTTAGTACAAGGGAACATTAAACAAAGAACATAACAAAACTTGTCACCTCTTGGGGAAGTTAATACAACTCCAGCCCCCGAGCCCTCCAACTGCCAGGACCCATCAAAATGAATAGTCCAATAAGTATGATCCAGCTTCTCTTCTGGCGCTTGTAGCTCTGTCCAGTCATTAATGCAATCCACAAGTGCCTGAGACTTGATTGTCGTCCGGGGTGTATATTTGAGCCCGTGAGGCCCAAGTTCAATGGCCCACTTGGCAATCCGGCCAGTTGCTTCCCTGTTCTGAATTATATCCCACAAAGGAGCAGAACTGACCACAGTTATGGGATGACCCTGAAAATATTGCTTAAGCTTCCAGCTTGCCATAAAAACTCCATACACCAGCTTCTGCCAATTCGGGTATCACTGCTTTGACTCAATAAGTACTTCACTGATGTAATAAACTGGCCGTTGAACCAGATATTCCTTTCCAGCCTCCTTGCGTTCCACCACAATAGCCACGCTGATAGCCCGGGCATTAGCAGCCACATATAACAACAAAGGCTCCTTCTCAACAGGAGCAGCAAGGATAGGCGATTCAGCTAGCTGCCGCTTTAAGTCCTCAAATGCTTCATTGGCGGCGTTACTCCAAACGAAATTATCTGTCTTCTTCAGCATCTGATACAAAGGGATGGCTTTCTCTCCAAGGTGATGGACAAACCGGCTCAAAGCCGCAATCCGGCCTGCCAGTCGTTGAACATCATTGATGCACTTCGGTTTAGCCAAATAAGTTATAGCCTTGATCTTCTCTGGATTAGCTTCAATGCCCCTGTTAGACACCAGACAACCCAAGAGCTTGCCTGCCGGTACACCAAAGACACATTTGGCCGGATTGAGCATCATTTTGTAAACCCGGAGGTTGTCAAAGGTATCCTTCAAGTCATCAATCAATGTCTCCTCCTTTCTGGATTTTACCACAGTATCATCCACATAGGCATGAACATCGCAGCCGATCTGATCATGAAGAAAATTTTGCACACAACGTTGATAAGTCGCCTGGGCACTTTTGAGCCCAAAAGGCATAGAAACATAGCAGAAGGCTCCAAAGGGAGTTATGAAAGTTGTCTTCTCCTGGTCCTTAACTGCCATTCTGATCTGATGGTAACCAGAGTAAGCATCCAAAAAACTCAAACGCTCGCAACCCGCCGTAGCATCAATGATTTGATCAATACGAGGGAGGGAAAAAGGATCTGCTGGACAAGCTTTGTTCAAATCTGTGTAATCCACACACATACGCCAAGTGCCGTTCTTCTTAAGCACCGGCACCGGATTACCCAACCATTCAGGGTGAAATACTTCAACGATAAACCCAGCTACCAAAAGCCTGGCTACCTCCTCCCCAATTGCATTGCGTCTTTCTTCATTGAACCGGCGAAAAAACTGCTTGTCCGGTTTATACTTGGGATCAACATTAAGAGTGTGCTCAGCGAGTTCTCTCAGTACACCTTGCACGTCATAAGGCTTCCACACAAAGATGTCCCGATTCTCACGAATGAACTCAATGAGCATGCTTTCCTATTTCGGATCCAAGTTAGCACTGATGCTGAACTGCTTGGATGAATCGCCTAGAACAAAATCAACCAGCTTAGTCTCATCAGTCGATTTGAACTTCAAGGCCGGATCATGCTTCGTAGTTGGCTTTTTCAAAGAAGTCATATCCGCCGGATGAACATTGTCTTTGTAGAACTTCAACTCCTCTGTTGCACAAACGGTAGCATATGCCGCATCACCTTCTTCACATTCCAAGGCGATCTTGCGGCTTCCATGAACCGTGATAGTGCCCTTGTGACCTGGCATCTTGAGCTACAGATAGACATAACAGGTTCTTGCCATGAACTTAGCATAAGTCTGCCGCCCAAACAAGGCATGATATGGGCTCTTAATTTTTATCACTTCAAAAGTCAGTGTCTCTGATCTTGAGTCATGCTCATCTCCAAAAGCCACCTCCAGGGCTATCTTACCAACAGGATATGACGATTTACCAGGCACTACACCATGGAAGACCGTATTGGATGGTTTAAGATTTTTATCTATTAACCCCATGCGACGGAAGGTTTCATAATAAAGGATATCGATAATACTCCCCCCATCCATGAGTACCTTGGTGAACTTATAACCTCCAACCTGAGGTGCCACCACCAATGCCAGATGACCCAGATTATCAACCCGGGGTGGATGATCCTCTCTACTCCACACGATCGGCTGCTCAGACCAACGCAAGTAACGGGGTACCGCTGGTTCAACGGAATTCACTGCCCTTTTATGAAGCTTCTGATCACGCTTGCATAAACTAGTGGTGAAGACATGATACTGCCCACTATTCAACTATTTCGGGTTGCCCTGGTAACCCGACTACTGTTGTTGCTGCTGATTGACCTGATGATTATAGTTACCTTGGTTGCCCTGATTGCCTTTATTACCATGTCCGCTCTGATTGCCGTGGAAACCTGAATCAGAACTGCCTCACCGTAACCCAGCCCATGAGATCCAGGGCCTGACCCGCCGCCCGGTCCGTGATCATACCGAAAAAATTCGGAATTTTTGAACTCCTGCATGATATAACAATCTTTCCAGAGGTGCGTGGATGGTTGGTCCTTCGTCCCGCGTGAGGGAGTCCTGTATTAGGGGGTGTTCGGATAGCCGGACTATACCTTCGACCGGACTCCTGGACAATGAAGATACAAGATTGAAGACTTCATCCCGTGTCCGGTAGGGACTTTCCTTGGCGTGGAAGGCAAGCTTGGCGATACGAATATGTAGATCTCCTACCATTGTAACCGACTCTGTGTAACCCAAGCCCTCTCCGGTGTCTATATAAACCGGAGGGTTTTTGTCCGTAGGACGAACAACAATCATACCATAGGCTAGCTTCTAGGGTTTAGCCTCCTTGATCTCGTGGTAGATCTACTCTTGTACTACCCATATCATCAATATTAATCAAGCAGGAGTAGGGTTTTACCTCCATCGAGAGGGCCCGAACCTGGGTAAAAACATCGTGTCCCTTGTCTCCTGTTACCATCCGCCTAGATGCATAGTTCGGCACCCCCTACCCGAGATCCGCCGGTTTTGACACCGACATTGGTGCTTTCATTGAGAGTTCCTCTGTGTCGTCACTTTTAGGCCCGATGGCTCCTCCGACCATCAACAGCGATACGGTCTAGGGTGAGACTTTTCTCCCCGGACAGATCTTCGTATTCGGCGGCTTTACACTGCGGGCCAATTCGCTTGGCTATCTAGAGCAGATCGAAAGCTACGCCCCTGGCCATCAGGTCAGATTTGGATGTCTTAACTACACGGCTGACATCCGCGGGGATTTGATCTTCGACGGATTTGGGCCACAGCCGAGCGCGCCGCACTGCCACGAAGGGCATGATTTAGCTCTGCCGCCGAACAGTGCTCTGGAGGCCGCGCCCGCATCGGCCCCGACCCTTAGTTCGGAGCCGATCACGCCGGTCGAGGACGGGTGGTTGGACGCCGCCTCGGAGGCCGAAATCACTATGGCAATCGAGCCGAACACCAGCTTTGTCCCTTGCGAAGCCTGTGAATCCAAGGTGCAGGACTCCCCTCCGGACTCCGAGCCCCCTGCGCCCGTGCCGGTCGAGTCCGATTGGGCGCCGATTATGGATTTCACCGCCGCAGACACCTTTCAGCACTCGCCCTTCGGCGATATTCTGAATTCCCTAAAGTCTCTCTCTTTATCAGGAGAGCCCTGGCCGGACCACGGTCAGCAAGGTGGGTATACAGATGATGAAGAAATTCAAAACCCACCCACCACCCACTTCATAGCCACTGTCGACAATTTAAACGACGTGCTCGAATTCGACTCCGAAGACATCGACGGTGTGGACGACGATGTAGGAGACAAACATGAACTAATGCCTATAAGGCACTGGACTGCCACCTCATCTCATGATGTATACATGGTGGACACACACAAAGGAGGTGACGACGAGGAACACAGGGATGCAATGAGGGATAGTTCACTTGAAAAGCAATCAAAGCGGTGACGTAAGCGCCGCTCCATGCCCCGCCTCGACAGAAACGGCAGCCATACAGCCCCAGCCATAGAGCAGGATGAGCCGGCGGACGACGAACATGCCTTTGAGCAACCGTCCGAACAGGGCAACTTTGACAAACAAACCGAACAACCCGTCCGCGTCGAAAACAACAGTCCAGACGACCTCACGCCAAATACGCTCATGGAGCAGAAGAACCTCCACAATAGGCTCGTCGCCACGGCGCGTAGCCTGAAAAAGCAGAAGTAGAAGCTCAAAACCGCGGAAGCTGCACTCAGAATCAGATGGAGCAAAGTACTCAACACCGGAGACAAACATGGCAGTAGTTGCCGCACAAAAAGCTATCTGAAGCGAAAGCTACTACCTGAATTTGACGAGGAGGCCTTAGAGCCCCCACAATCAAAAAATAAAAAATCCACCCGGTCGGATAGATGACCCCAAGGCCAACATAGAGCGGCAAGCGGCGCCGCACACAAGCCGGCACGCGATCCACTCAAGGAATCGCGTCAAAAGGACGGCCCAGCCAGATCTATCTATGGGCCAAGAAAGCAAGCTCTAGTAAGCAATGCAGGACAACAAATATCCGAACATCACGGCACACCCAAATACAGGGGTGCCGCACACCCCCTATGTTTCGCCGATGAGGTGCTGGACCATGAATTTCCAGTGGGATTCAAGCCTGTAAACATAGAGGCGTACGACGGAACAACAGACCCTGGAGTCTGGATTGAGGATTATATCCTCCATATACACATGGCCAGAGGAGATGACCTCCATGCCATAAAATACTTACCCCTCAAACTCAAAGGGCCAGGATGGCATTGGCTTAAAAGCCTTCCCGAAAACACCATTGCAATTTGGGAGGAGCTCGAGGATGCTTTTCGGGCAAATTTTCAAGGAACCTATGTCCGACCTCCGGATGCGGACAATTTGAGCCATATAACTCAACAGCCCGGAGAGTCAGCCCGGAAACTCTGGAACAGATTTGTTACTAAAAAGAATCAGATAGTCGACTGTACGGACGCCGAAGTCTTAGCGGCTTTCAAACATAGCGTTCGAGACGAGTGGCTCGCCAGACACCTCGGCCAAGAAAAGCCAAGAACAATGGCCGCATTAACAAGCCTCATGACCCGATTTTGTGCGGGAGAAGACAACTTGTTGGCAAGATGCAGCACCAGCGACCTAAGTACATCCGAAGTCAGGGATGGAAATGGGAAACCGCGACACAACAAGGACCAGCGCCGGACTAAGGGAAGCAGTCCGAAGAGCGCGACAGTCAATGCCGGATTCAGAAGCTCTCGGCAGAATCAGAAAAAGCTGTCCCTTAAGGATAACAGGGATGAGTTATCTAACCTGAACAAAATCTTGGACAAGATATGTCAAATTCATAGTACTCCTGGGAAGCCTGCGAACCATACCCACAGAGATTGTTGGGTTTTCAAGCAATCTGGCAAACTCAACGCCGAACACAGGGGGCTCGACACACCAAGTGAGGACGATGACGAACCCCACGAGTAGAGCACCAGGAAACAAAAGGATTTCCCACACGAAGTCAAAACAGTAAACTTACTTCACGTGGTGAATAGAGTGGCAACAACAGAGATTTGCGCCATACGGCCTATCCCAAAGGAGTCTCGCCCATCGTTGTTAAAACCGATCACCTTCGACCACCAGGATTACTGTAGAGGTATACGGAACGCAGGCTGGACTGCCCTAGTATTAGATCCGCTAATCGATGGACTCCACTTTACAAATGTCCTGATGGATGGCAACAGTGCTTTAAACCTGCTATATCAGGACACAATCCGCAAAATGGGAATAAACCCAACAAGAATTCACCATAACAATACTTCCTTTCAAGGAGTGACGCCAGGCCCGGATGCCCATTGCATGGGTTCTCTTCGGCTAGAAGTTATGTTCGGCTCCCCCGACAACTTCCGCCGTGAAAAGCTAACCTTCCATATCGCCCCATTTTCAAGTAGCTATCAAGCACTACTGGGACCAGAAGCTTTCGTCCGCTTTAACGCAATACTGCATTATGCGTCTCTTATGCTCAAAATGCCCGGTCCATGAGGCGTCATCTCACTAAGGGGAAATATTAAGTGTCCCTCGAGCGCGAAAGAATATGCGGCTGCCTTGACAGCCATGCATTAAAACAGCTTCACCAACGAAAGCATCTGCCAGGTCACTAAGGCCACAGGCTCGGCTAGGCGAGTCAGGAGCAAACATATAACGGATAAAGGTTTAGTAGCCATACACCCCTATACAAGGGGCTCCGCGTATGTAAAATACAGGACAATAAGGCTCCATTGCACCCGTCCTACAATTACACATTGTTTATCTAGTACAGCGCACATTCCACACTACTATTCTTTTTTCTTTTTAGTTAAGTTCCTCTCTTTTGCAGATGAACACCATGCTACGCCCGTCCAGGACACGGCACAATGGAGACAGGCGCAGACGTGCAACAGGGACCCGCCTCTAGGATTCTTTTTAGATTAAGACCCTGCGTAAACCTTTTTTACTGTCTCTTGTTGATACATATCCCCTAGATTCTCTGTACAACCCAGGAGGAGGCTGGCGTTTTGGCATGTGGCCACGTCAGAGTTTTGCACGTACCTGGACTTCAGGGGCTTATAAACAAGGGCGCTGTTCCGCCCTGTTTCATAAAAGACCGAATACCTTAGGGAGTGTTCGGCGTCGCGAGTTTGGCCTTATATGCATCAGCTCTGAATCATGTCTTTGGTCAAATGTTGGGTTTGCCTGGCTCCTGTGTTTTGCTGCCTTAGGTTCCGCTCTATCGGCTAAGGCGGCACCAGGAGAACTACTGCGATTGTGCCCCGGTTCGGCCAGGAGAGCACCTCTGTAGAGAAAGCCGAAAACTGACTGTCATGATATAGTGTGAGACTGGTCAGCCACTCGATGACCCGCCGGAATCTTTAGGATTCCCCCGCATTTACGAAGGGCCGTTTCCCGGCCAGGCACTCGCGCGCCCCGAACTCGGGTGTGCGCGGGGCCACCAGGGGCTGTATAGCAGCCCCACTGTCAAACTCCTATGACTAAGTGAAAGTGATAAAGCATTATAGTCCAATTGCCTAGTTCACTGTGCTACAACCTCCTTAATAGGACAAAGACGTTGGATCAAGTGTGAAAATGCACCTTCTGCGAACACCCCCGCATTATATGCGTGGGGGCTGAAGCCAAAGACTGCCATCTTTCAGGTTATATATACATATACATTAACAGCCGCACAGAAGGCATATCAATTCTTGAAGGCACAAGTATAAAAAGCTTTTATATATCATTTCCAAACTTTGTTTCACAACAATATATGTCATTCGAACATGATATCCTTCGAGCACAGCGTCTCTATTAAACGAGCGCCTTGCAGAACGTCCTGAAAGTAGTGCTCGACAGGTACTCGGCTTTCATCCGAGTCTTGACACGGGCAAGAGCCATCCGCGCACCCTCTACGCATGCCAACCTCTTCACCGCATTTATATGCGGCACCGCACCAAGCAACTGCTGCACCAAGCTAAAATAGCTCTTCGGCTCAGGCCTTTCCGGCCACAGATGACTCACAACATACTTCATGGCGAGTCCGGATAACCTACTCAGCTCAGCCCATTCGGCCAGACGATCGGTTAATGGAAGTGGACGCTCTGGATTATGGAACTACGACCAAAAAAGCTTCTCCACTTCATGATCCTCCTTATCTCGGAAGTGTTCAGCCGCGTCCGCGGCACTCGCTGCCAAATCCAAATAAGTATCCTCCGTACTCCACAACCGGTCTAGCGAAGCATATTTAGGATCCCCGAACTTCCTCCGCAGCACAAAGGGCTTTCCAGCCGCGATATCTCCGGCCTGACGAAGCTCCTCTTTCATAGCTCTCATCACAGAGCGAGCATCCTTGGCCTCGGTAATGGCCTTCTCCAGGTTCGTACGTTCCGTTTGATCTTCGTTTTCAAGAACCTTGCAGCGGTCGGTAGCGCTCTTCAACTTTACAGCCATCTCGGCTATTTCCTTCTTGCTTCGGCATTGAGCAGCCTGTTCGGCTTTCAGCTCTTCAATTGCCTTTCCGGCAGCCGCATCACTTTTCTTGGCTTGCTCCTTGGCTCGGGCAAGTTCCACCCGAAGATTCTCCACGGCACCAGCACCATCTGCATCAAGCACACATCGTAAGATACTAGCACCAAGCTCCTCTTACTAAATGCCGCCGGAGAAATAACATACCTTGTGCCTCGTCAAGCCGCTTGTTGACAAGCGTGATGTCGGCATCTGCCACGTCAAGTTGCCGCTTTAGCTCGGCAAATTCATCAGTCCGGCTGGCCACCGGACACTTCGCCACCTGGATAGGAAAGGCGACATATTATACTTGGGATTATGATCCTCCGCGCGCCGTCATTTTTGACAACGCGCAGAGTCTCAGGGGCTACTATCGATACAGGATGCATCTTACATACGCGAAACTGTCAAAAGGTACATTATTTTGCGTACCTCAAAACCTGTCAGCAAACTCCTGACAGCCTCGTGCAACCCGTTCTCCGCGGATGCAATCCTCTCAATCACCGTACCCATCAACGCATGGTGTTCTTCAGAGATAGATGCTCACCCGAGCAGATCCTTCCGCTCCTCCGCCAGTGCACTAGACTGTTCCGGACTCGCCCGATGGCCTTTTTCGAAGGCCGGGCATGGAGGGCTTTGGGGGCCATACGGCTGCCTTCTGGCCCTACCGGATTCGGAGAAACCCTCCGTGACGACACCTCAGGGTTGCCCACCTCACAAGGCGGTGCGGCATGGGGAGGCGTGCCGCTCTCCATCATCTCCGGAAGAAGATCCCCTTAAGATGAGCTCTCCTGAGAAGGTCTGAGATCCGAACTACAAGGTAAAATTTCGGTTATTTTCCTCAAAAATAAAACGGGGATGTCCCTCATTTTAAACTCCCCTCTTTACTTACGGCTCGGTGGAGGGTGATCCCCTTGGGGGCACAGTGCGGCCAAGGTATCCTCCGGCGCAAGACCCTCTGATGAAGATTTCTTCCCCCGCTTTGAGACCATGGTCTCCGGGTCTTCAGAGGCCGTCCTCTTCTTCTCCTGGGTAGAGGAATTCTCAATTCCTCCTTTTCTGACAGCCTCCTTCGGGGAGGCGGTAGCTTCCTCGTTCCCACCTTCGCCCTCTTCCAAAGGCACGACCTCCAGCATTCTAGTTAATAAGGGATCCGGCGTGGTCTCCGGGAGGGGGGCCGGACACCTGATTAGCTTCGCTTTCGCTATCCACTCCTGCTTAAGGGACAGTTCTTTTAAGGACAATTTTATGATAAAATACGGATAGAGTGTCCGGGTACGGGGCTACTTACTTGAGTATCCGGGCGATTGCAGCTCAGACCTGCGTCCTCGGTCGAGTCCGGACACATTGCTTGTGATCCAAAGAACAATTTGTACATCTCCATGGGCGTCGTGCCCATAAAATGTTGGAGAGCTCGTGGTCCCTCCGGATTGAATTCCACAGGCGGAGGGGGCGACGTTTGTAGGGCAGGATCCGGCGAATCAGCATGACCTGCGCTACTATGACCAGACGGATGTCTCTTTCTAGGAGATCTCGGATACGGCGCTGCAGCAAAGGCACGTCCTTGGATGGCCCCCAGTCCAGTCCTTTATTGACCCATGACGCTAGCCATGGTGGGGGACCCGAGCGAAAGACGGGTGGCGCCACCCATTTGGTGCCCCTGGGAGCGGTGATGTAAAACCACTCTTGTTGCCATAAGCTGACTCCTCTTGAAAAGAGCCCTCGGGCCAGGGAGCGGAGCACTTTTGCTTATAAAAGCACCTCCGCACTCCGCGTGCCGCCCCTCGATCATCTTCGGCTCTACTTTAAAAGTATTGAGCCACAATCCGAAGTGAGGAGAAGTGCGGAGGAAGGCTTCGCACACGACGATGAACGATGAGATATGGAGGATGGACTCCGGAGCCAAGTCGTGAAATTCCAGCCCATAATAAAACATGAGCCCCCTTACGAAGGGTTCCATAGGGAAGCCTAGCCCCCGAAGGAAGTGAGACACAAACACCACACTCTCACCGGGCTTGGGCGTAGGAATGACCTGCCCTTGAGCAGGCAGCCTATGCGAGATTTCACCGGTCAAGAACCTGACCTCTCTCAACTTCAGCACGTCCTCCTCCGAGACGGAGGAGGGCATCCATCGGCCTTGAAGGTCGGAACCGGACATTGTCAGGGGTCCGAAGCGCCTGAAATCTGGAGACTTGGGTGTTGGAACTCGAGGCAAAGGGCGAACTCATTTGAGATTGAAAGAAAGGCGTAAGGCCTTGGTCTCTTTATAAGAGGTCGAATACCAAGGGCCCTCCCCGTGACCGTTTGAGACTCGCCTTTGATCGATAAAACATACCAACGGGCACGACTGGGTTACCCACGTCCGTATTGATGAGAATCCCGTAAATTAAGGGGACACGATCTCTGCTTCGACAAAGAAGTGCCAAGGAAACCGCCTCGCTAAACGCGCTGAGGTGGGACAATATAACGATTCGAATAAAGGCTTGGCCATGGTGTGATGACACGCTACGGAATACATCAGCAAATTAGATTTGTGTAAATATTATTCTCTCTATGGCAATATGTGGAAACTTATTTTGCAGACACTACCCTTGTGTTCAAAATCTTCTATGAAGTACGTGGAGGAGGAACCCACCTTGCAATGCCGAAGACAATATGCCCGCCGGACTCGTCGTCATTGAAGCCTGGTTCAGGGGCTATTGAGGGAGTCCTGGATTAGGGGGTGTTCGGATAGCCGGACTATACCTTCGGCCGGACTCCTGGACTATGAAGATACAAGATTGAAGACTTCGTCCCGTGTCCGGTAAGGACTTTCCTTGGCGTGGAAGGCAAGCTTGGCGATACAGATATGTAGATCTCCTACCATTGTAACCGACTCTGTGTAACCTTAGCCCTCTCCGGTGTCTATATAAACCGGATGGTTTTAGTCCGTAGGACGAACAACAATCATACAATAGGCTAGCTTCTAGGGTTTAGCCTCCTTGATCTCGTGGTAGATCTACTCTCGTACTACCCATATCATCAATATCAATCAAGCAGGAGTAGGGTTTTACCTCCATCGAGAGGGCCCGAACCTGGGTAAAAACATCGTGTCCCTTGTCTCCTGTTACCATCTGCCTGGACGCACAGTTCGGGACCCCCTACCCGAGATCCGCCGGTTTTGACACCGACACCGTGCTTTGGGCATGGTTGGTTTAACAGATAAGACAGGCGCTCCGGATTGGAACTTGGTCCTCCACTACGCTGGGGCGGCTTTCCCTTACGCCACTGGCTCTTGTCCTGCGTGTTGGTATTAGCCAAAAAATCTGAGCCGTTATCCGCTTTACGCTTACCACTGTTTCCATGACCCGCCGGGTTGTGCTGCTGCCCCTAGGTGTTGCCGCTCTTCTTTCCGTTCCCTGTCTTGTCATCGTCAGACTCAGGGTCCTTGGTACTATCAGAGTCCGCATATTTCACCAGACCTACCGTAAGTGTTCCCATGTCATTACAATGACGCTTTAGCCGCCCCAACTTCAACTTCAGAGGTGCAAACCGGCAATTTCCCTCCAATGTCAAAACTGCTGTATCGGCGTTGATGCGGTCCGATGAATGCATAATCTCCGAAACCCGGCTCACCCAACGGGTGGTTGATTCTTCTTCCTCCTAGACATAGGCAGCTAAGTCTACGATCAACATGGGCTATTTACAGGTATCCTTGAAATTCTGGATAAACCGGGCCCTTAATTCGGCCCATGACCCAATGGAGTTAGCTGGTAAGTTCTTCAGCCAAGTGCGAGTTGTCCCCTCCAGCATCATGGTGAAGTATTTAGCACACGCCGCATCGTTCACATCCAGCATCTCCATTGCCATCTCATAGCTTTCGACCCACGACTCGGGGGATAAATCGGCGGTGTAATTCGGCACCTTACGTGGACCTTTGAAATCCTTGGGCAGGCGTACGTTACACAGCGCCGGGACGAGACACAACACTCCCAAAGAGCTAGACGTAACCCCTGGTTCCACCGACGTGGTTGGACGAACCGGAGTAAGTTGGCGGGCCTCATGCTGCGCCGCTAACTCGGCCTCTTGACGTGCCCTAGCACGATCCACCACATCCTGAGAATCACCATCGCCGCCCGCCGGGTTATGGCCACGAGGCACATTGCGGTTTTGCGCACTGCTTGACACGGTCGGTTCGTCGACGTGCCTGCTGTAACTCCGGCTTGGGCGGGGAGTAGAATGAATTCTTTCATGACTATATGAATAGGTTGCTGCTGAGTCAAAGCTGTCTGAAGGAGCTCCCGAGCCCGTCGTGTCTCGACCGCTACTGAGGACTCGCCTTCGATTGGGGAGCCGCCAGTCGTGAAGCGGCAACGACAATGTTATCCATTGGGTTAGAGTAGTGACCCAACGGTGTTGGGACGTGCTGTGACGGGATGTTGTTCTGACGAGGCGGATCTGTTAGACGCGGTTGAACCGGCGCTCCCGTTCCACGCGCCTCTGCCCGGTTTACCACTGGCGGATAACCGGTCCCTGCTCCTGGGGTATTGAAGAGGTTCCTGGCCTCATAAACCAGCGGCAGGTGAGACCGGTACCTTCTTCTCATGGCATCGTTTGACGCGCTCTGATCCAACATGAGCCGGTAAGCCTGTGCATCCAAAGCGGCCCGTTCCGCAGCCATCCTGGTATCTTCCGCTGCCAGGTCAGCCTTGGCCTGGGTTATCTGATCTTTCACCTTCGCGATATCCGCATTATGCTCCTGTTGATTCGCCGGATTAACCTCCGTCATCAGCGCAGCCAAAGCGTCAAATAAATCAGATAGAACCTGAGCCGGCGGTCGCCCGGGGCCTCCTGCCCCGGCCGTGGTCGCTGCTACTGATCCAGAAATCGTTGCCGTTGCGGTCGAAGAGTGGAGCACTGGCTGTGTACCGGCAATGAAGATCGCGACCCGGTTTGGCGAATCAAAGGGGTCCAGAATGCTATCGCCATCGGAACAGCCCCCAATCCGGCCATCTTGCAACTGGTACTATGACTCGGTCTCTTCGGTTGGTGACTCGTCGCCGGAATAAACGACGGTTTTGCCACCAGATTCTGATTTGTCCTCAGATTCCACTCTGTGGATGACTCTCATGAAGGCACGCTTCATGACAGGCCAAAACCGGGCAGATCTCGCACGCTGAGCCGTCTCGATGATGTCGGTGCAGATGCCCGGCTCAGGGCCCAGCTCGCCGATCTTGCCAATGAAAACGTGGATGCCGCCGAAGGGGACCCGTTACCCGTACTCGATTGAGCCAGCCTCGGGACCCCAGCCTGTGTCCTCGATGTAGAGCTTGTCGCGACGACTCTTGGTCATCCGGAACATAGCGTTTCCCTTGAGTCCTTCGAAGCTGCCTTCTAAGAACTCGAAACCATCGTGCGATAGCCCCACGGTGGGCGCCAACTGTCGTGGTTTTGTCACGACAGATGTCCAAGAGTAAGGACGTAGTCGTGGAGCCATTGCAATGGGTTAACTTAAAGGGGTTAAAGCGGACAAGGGATGCACAGAGTTTATACTGGTTCGGCCCCTTGTGGTGAAGGTAAAAACCTATGGTCCAGTTGTTGTGGGATTGCTTGGGTTTCGATGACCAGGGAGCGAATACGCTTTGCCTGAGTCCCTTCCTCCTTCCACCTTTCTTGTCCCTAAACTGCCGCCGGGTTGTCCCCTTATATACATGGGTTGACGCCCATCGGTTTACAGGGTTCCGAGGCCGTCTCATAAACATGTTCGGCCCGGTCTGTACTATTCTTGCCTTACAATGCAAGCTTACATATCAATACCGGTTTATGACTACAGGCCTTGATCCACCTTTGGGCCCTGGGCCTCCTCAAAGCGCTATCATCTTCGTCTTCATGGGCTTCAACTATAATAACTCATCATGGGGATAACCCGGCCTCTCCTAGCCGGTTTACACCCAGTAGTAATATCCCCAACAGCTTCCTCCACTACTAGGAAAAGGCCTACTAATGGCGCACCGGTTTTGCCTACTAATGGCGCACCACCGGTGCGCCATTAGTACCATGCCACTAGTATTTATTACTAATGGCGCACCAACGGTGCGCCATTAGTATCTGGTATACTA
Source organism: Aegilops umbellulata (assembly GCA_032464435.1). Taxonomy (NCBI): domain Eukaryota; kingdom Viridiplantae; phylum Streptophyta; class Magnoliopsida; order Poales; family Poaceae; genus Aegilops; species Aegilops umbellulata. The sequence continues at coordinate 638,726,197 of CP136060.1, read as the reverse complement.
ATGGCGCACCAGGCAGTGCGCCATTAGTATAGGCCACGATGCGCCATTAGTATAGGCCACTGGTGCGCCATTAGTATTTTTGAATTTTGAAGGCGGGAAAATAGTAGTGGCGCACCATCTAACCCCCACCGTGCGCCATTGCTATTTTTTGAATTTTGAATCTGGATCTGGATCGTGATTTTTTGCCCATTTTTTGCTCTTTCTTTGCTCGTTTTTTGGCACAACATTATTTCAAATTTTGTTCCTGTTTTTGGATCTTGTACGTTCTTTTGCCGTGTTCTTTTGTCGGAGAGGAGTTCACCGGAGAGGAGTTCACCGGAGCATCGGAGAGGAGGAAGGAGAAACCATGAGGGGATGGGAGGAGAGGAGGGAGGAGGAGCTCAACGGAGAGGAGGGAGAAGAAACCGTGAGGGGAGGGGAGGGGAGGGGAGGAGAGGAGGGAGGAGGAGGTCGCCGGAGAGGAGGAGAAGGTCGCCGGAGAGGAGGAGGAGGAGGTCGCCGGAGAGGAGGAGGGTAGTATGGTGGAGGAGAGAAGGGAAGATGGAGTGGAGGAGAGGTGGAATGAAGAGATAAGGAGGAGAGGACCACGTCCAGCCATATATACGGCATAGTAATGGCGCACAGCGGGCAGGTGCGCCATTACTAACTTTTTTTTGATTTATTTTGAATTTTGAAGGCGGGAAGATACTAACGGCGCACCGCGGGCAGGTGCGCCATTACTATTTTTTTATTTTTTTGATTTATTTTGAATTTTTAAGGCGGGAAGATACTAATGGCGCACCATGGGTAGGTGTGCCATTAGTAACTTTTTATTTTATTTTATTGACTTATTTTGAATTTTGAAGGCGGGAAGATAGTAATGGCGCACCATGGGTAGGTGCGCCATTAGTAAGTTTGAATTTTTTTTAATTTTTTTGCCTCTCCAGATCTTAAAAGCCCCGTATCTTTTTTTCTGTTAGGTTTTTGAGGATTTTGAAAATGTTTAACGGGGTTAGTATGCAAAAGTTATGCCCAGTTTTACAAATTCTCGAGAGATTTTGGAAATGAAGTCGAAATTCATATTTGCAAATTTTCCCAACAACTAGACCACATATCACATGGGAAACTTATTTTCTTTTATTTTTTTGACATTTTCATCATTTTCTTTTATTTTTTTAAAACTGAAAAGGCGATCAAAGGGGGTTGCATTCTGTGGAAGTGGTGGCCAAGTTACTAATGGCGCACCGTGGCATGGTGCGCCATTACTAGTTCAACTAGTAATGGTGCACCAGTCCCACGGTGCGCCATTAGTAGTTTTGAAAAAAAAATAAAAAATATATATTTTTTTTCTAATGGTGCACCGTGGATGTGAACTAGTAATGGCGCACCACATCTATGGTGCGCCATTAGTAGTTTTGAAAAAATTAAAAAAAATTACTAATGGCGCACCCTCGGATGTTGTGCGCCATTAGTATTTGGACACTAATGGCGTACCAACACATGGTGCGCCATTAGTATATAGTAATGGCGCACCACATGTCTGGTGCGCCATTAGTGTCAATTTCATCTATAGCCCTTTTTCTAGTAGTGCTCACTTGATGCTGGTTCATCGATATCTCATTGCCCCATACGGAGAAAGGGTCGAAGCACGGACTTTTACCAATGACATATGTACCTAAAAGCACCAAGTAAATATTAGAAGCTAAACAAAAATTGCATAATGATGTAGTACAACAAGTCTTTTATAATATCTTATAACATCCAATATACTCACATATTAGATGAATTAACATCTTATATTATGGGCCGGAAGGAGTTTATTGCATTCTTTTAAATTATCGGCTGATTAACTGTTGTTGTATCCATGGGTAACAGTTAGTTTGAGATAGTTCGGGCTCAAATAGCCCTAAAATATATCTAAACATGAGGGCTACTTTGAGCTAGTTGCATCTATAACCCACCCAAAAAAATATCCAACCTAAGAGGTGCTAATTGGAGCTAGTTCTCATAGTGCATTTATTTTCAATCTAACCCTGCCATTCAAACAATTCTTTGGATGGAGGTAGTTCATGGTTAGTCATGAGCTAGAGACTAACTCTAACCTCTAGCTAAGTTGAGTATCCAAACTCCAAACAGGGTTGTGTTGTAGTTGTTGTTGTTGCTCTTTTACGTATATATAGGCATCATCACAACATTAATGTAACACTCTTTCTTGTTGCTATGTAGTCTAGGATTGCATATTTAGACATTAAGTACAGTGCATGTTGCTATGTGGCCTCAGATATATTACATATGACCCTAGTCAACCTAAGGATAAATGGGTTGCAGATATATTCGGTTAAAAGTCCGATTCACCGATTAGTCCCTTATCAGCCGCCGGCCTATATGGTACCAGCTATTGATATCCTGAACAGTGAGCATATATAAGCCATGGGATGAAACTAACCTCGCTGGAAAACAATAGTTGTTTCCCAAAATTGTCCTGTGTATGTACATCGAGAAGCATGTTAAGCACAACAGGCCAAACATCAACCAAAATTATCCATGGCAGACAAAATAATCTCCAAAAGATAGCTTCAGTGTGCAGCTTTAAGCACGCTAGTAAAGGAAAACAAGTGGAAAGGTGGGCTAACTGCAACAGGCCTAACATTTAACAACAAGCAAACATAGTCATTCAAACTGGTATTGTGCCGGTCTCACATTTAAATGGACTTCAAAGTTTGAGAAAATTAACAAACTCTGTTTGATACTAGTAGCAAAATAGTATGTGAAATCAAACAAAAGAGGGGGAGTTTGAAAATAATTAATACACTTTGTTTGATACAAGTAGAGAAAAATCATGTCAAATCAATATTTAGGCTTGATAAGGTTGGAGAGAATATAGCATGATCAATTCAATCTCCTCGCCCATCACAAAGCCATATGACAGAAATATTAAAGCATGGCCCAAGGCATCAATTAAACATTTTTTTAATAAATGATAAATTGTTCAATGAAATAAACGACTAATTTTTTCAACAAGGAAATACTTGTTTGATGTTCCAAATAAGGGAAATTATGAACAAACTTGAGTTTAGATGGTTAGTGGGAGCTGACATTCCCATGGATAGCAAGACTCTTATGGCAACTGCTTTAATCTCATTGCTCCATGACTCCAGAGCTTATTACATATTTTGATAAAGCGTGTGCATTCACACTCTACTTGATATCTAAAAAGAAGAAAAGGAGAAAATAACAACACACACTCTATGCTATTTCTATTGGCTTTCACCTTTGCACATAACTAAAATGTAGAAATGTAAGCACTTGGGAAGATCCACCGCTTATGGTTGTTTCTTTACTACGGCCTTGCATTCACACGTTGACAGGCAGCAATGTCACATGTTACAAGATTTTTCAAGTCTTTTTTCCCAGAACAAAAATATGTCAATAGTATATGTTAGCATTGTATGTTCTATTATAAATGAGCATTGAAACATTATTTCTACTAGTGAAAAAGTATAAATCATTATGTTAATTTAGCCTATTAGATAAATCGATAGACATGATCTACATAGAATGGGAGAACAAAAGCAATGTTGTTTGTGCTGGTAGAGCTACCTTTTATATATATTGATCTACACGCTTGTTAGAAACTTACAAAAGTCTTTCGCTCTACCTTTGTTGATTTTGTTAATTAAATAAGAGGTAGCCTAACTAGAATAGATTTTCATAAAAATCCTCTACTCCAACCACGTAATTTTCTACCTTTATTAGCTGGATGGTAAACCTTATGAAAGTAGCACCTATCATGCCATCCACGAACCAAACTTGTAAGTCGATCACTAACAAATCAATACATATATATGGCCTTTGTCCTTTTATAGTACTACAACTATAATGTAGTCATTTATCCATTTCCCATAGTTATACCTGGGTCCAACAACTACCATGTGTCATCAAAATAACAAGCATTACACAGTAAGATAAATTTCGTTTGAAGGAAAAGATCTAGAACAATTTTTCTACGTAATTTTCATACATTAATAAAGCAAAATATGTACATCGGAGAATAAAAGAATCAAGTATAATAATCCTCGAGACAGCTTGCTAAGAGAATTGATAGCCACACAACATGGTATATAGCCAATGGGAGAGGCATGCCTGGATGAGTGACATGATTCACATTCAAGATCCCTTGAAAACTTCTTCTACCTCCTCTCTAACATAACCCTTCCTCCTTCCACCTTTCTGTCCTCGATTTAGAAATCGGGCACAAACACAAACATTTTTCCAAAACCAAACCATGTACACCAATGTGTTTGAAATCCAGATCTGTTCAAATATTTTTATTGATCAATTGCATAGGTAATAGTCTAGTGCTTAAAATATCAATGCAATTGCATCCCTGATTCCACACTTAGGACTTGGAGGCATCAAGAATTTTACAATGCAGCCTCATACAAATGATGCTACTAAGCTCATGAAGAAATGGCAAGGCATAAGTATGATTTGTCCTACACGACTTTTCCTTTGTGGGTGCTACAAAACTGTGGTTGGTTGGTGTTTCAGAATCGTAGAGCTTCACAATACTACAGAAAAATGTTATAGTTGTTCTGTCACTAGTGTTCATCTTCAGTGACTACTAGGCATCATTCCTACGAAGCTAACACCGACGAACCAGAAGATCTTCCGACAACTCTTTGTAGTTACAGTTGAAGAACACACATTCATATATCGTTATGTTTCGAGGTGGATATTTGAACAAAAGTACTGGTGCCTAGACTTTCTTCATTTGAACATGATTTCTACAGAAAAACATCAAAAGTCTTACATTTTTTTGTTCTTAACATTTCAATTAGTGTGGGCAGCTTTTCTCATATTTGTTGAATTTCACTAGTTTAACCTTTGTTGGAGACATGACGTCATCAACCACTTGAAAAACAAAAAATATTGCGTCAGAAATGTGTGTGCCAGTTGTCAATAAAAAGAAAAGAAATCACATTTCATACTAATTCGCAACAGAGACTTTGCAACAATTTCGTGTTTCTTAATGGAAATTAGGGGTTACCTTTCATGAAAAGACCAATACAAATTTAGGACCTAGGAATGTACACAAATTTAGGCTTAATACAAATTGCGGCGAGCTATTCTAGGTACGACATGTTGTTGTTGTTGTTGCGAAATAACACTGCCTTTCGGTACTTTTAGAATGGTTTTGTGACCTTTCTATGTTTTTCCTAGAACATAAAAAGAAGCAGTATTTGGGGAAATCTGAATTGTCAGGGAAACTACATAGTATAATACATGTTACATTAATGCATTTGGTACTATACTTGGATGTTGTTTATGCACAAGCACATATAACCATGAGAGAAGTCAATAACAAAGAAACATACAAAAATAGGAAAACATCAATAGAATTATATAAATTCTTGAGAGCAAAAAGATCAAAGTACACAAACCACTTAAGAGAAACTATATAAACTATTGATAGCATTTTTAAGAAGTGTATGAAAATTGTTTCTAAAGATGAACATTTTTTCGTAAGTATGAGTAATTAATGATAGTTGGCAGTATGTGCATATCCACAATTTTTTCACCACTACTATGAGTGATGCAATGTTTTGAGAAAGAACATTTGTTAGGCAAACATCTAAAATTTTCATTCTCATCTCAATTATCTCATTCTCTCATGTCCATATTATTTTCACTAACAAGTTGGCATCATCTCAATTCTCTCATTCAATCCAGTACAAAAACAATTTTTTGTTGTAAATATATGGGTCATGTAGGAAATCAACTAAAGTGGCAACTACCAACTAATTAAACTAGAAATTTAAAAGAATGGAAGGATGAGCAGGGAGATAGAGGAACTCATGGTGATGCTGGTGGTGCAAGGGGTCGGGAGTTGAGGAAGGATGATGGTGTAAGGAGGGTGGTGGGACCTAGCGGCGGATGTGGCTGCCGAGGAGCGCTCGGGGAAGAGCCACTGTGGTGCATGTTGGTGCCTCACGATTGTGTAGGGCTCCGGCGCAGTGATGGTGATAGTGGCTAGCGAGGAAGGGGCTCCACAACAACAACAACGATGAGAGAGGCAAGGACACTAAGAATTGATTTGGGAGGTTTCGACTAAATACCGCGCAGAACACGAGGTAAAAGTGACAACTTACTAGTGGCGGGGCATATAAAGGCCTGCCACTGGTAAAAAGTTACTAGTGGCGGGCATGTGTACATGCCTTCCATGGATATGCATTACCAGTGGTGGGCCATTTTGAGTGCGTGCCACATTTATTTTATTTTCAAAAAAATTATAGTCTTAGGGTTTTTAATTTTAGGATTAGATTTATGGTTCATTTTTATAGGGTTTACGACACACCATTCTAAGCTTCTTCTAAAACTTCGGCACTTTCTTGGGTTAATTTGCTACTTTTGGGGTATTAAATGAATTTATAGACATATAATGCAGCTAAATGTATTTTCATTCTAAAAATGTTATAGACAGGGTTTGAAAAATATGAAACTTGACATGGTGTCATGGTATGACCCATCGTGGGTGTGGCAAAAAATTGATTCAATTACGAAGAAGTTATGATGCACTTAATTTTCTTGGAAGCTAAGACTCTACAAAGAAAAATCTTAGTTTTGAAGGGAAAGTGTCAGGTTTGAAGGGGAACTCAATTATTTTCCTTCATTTCACTTGGACACTCATTCTATGTTGAAAATACAACATTGAAAGTTCCCTATTCGAATTTCGGACATTGTTTGGTTCAAGTTGATATAGTTATGACATTTAATGGATTTCTAGATATTTAATGGACATAAATGAAAAAAATATAACATGTCCATTAAAAATGGAACAAAATTGCCGCGAAAACCCCATTTGGGTTCTCAAGAAAGTACAACCTCTGTTTTTAATTACTCTGCATCTTAGTTTTGTCTAAAGTCAAACTTTATAAATTTTTAACCAAGGTTGTTGAAGAATATATCAACATATAAACGACCAAAGGAATTCCCTTTGACTCGTTATTGCATATAGTTTCACATCATATAGATTTTTATTGTAAATGTTCATATTGCTTTCTACAATTTTGGTGAAAGTTTGTAAAGTTTGACTTGAGTCAAAGCTAACATGGGTTGAAAATAAAAACAGAGGGAGTATTTAGCTCACATATGCAAGAAAGAACTATGGGTTAATCAATTTGTTATGTGTCGTGCGCGTGTCTAGAGGCCGTCTTCAATCTCTAAGAAATCTACATTTTTGCCTTTACAATTATTTTTTTATGCATTAACCAGACACTATATGCACGAAACAACTATAGGTTCATTAACTACACATGTCTTCCATGTGACATGTATAGCGTTAATTACCATCAGATGGGCTACAAGTAACCAAGTTTTGTGGCCCTGCCACATGATATTTATTTTTCACATGAGGACATATTTATGTTGCTCATGCTTTCTATATCACCTATGCTGTAGACTTCCCCGTGCTTCCTAATCCTATGAAAAATAAATCCATTTTGCAGTTTGTTAGGATTTTTGAAATACTATGTTTTGATTGATCCACCAGCAGGAAGATTAGGGAGAGTTGGTGTATATTTCAACCTCCAAGTACCATATGGCGACTTTGGACAATATGTTGGATGATCGTGTGTGGATCCCTTGTGTGTGCGGGATTTTGGTGTGTGTGTGTGTGTGTGTGTGTGTGTGTGTGTGTGTGTGTGTGTGTGTGTGTGTGTGTGTGTGTGTGTGTGTGTGTGTGTGTGTGTGTGTGTGTGTTGGGTGCGGGCTGGTGATGGTACATGTGAGGAGTGGATGAGATTTAGTTATAGCTCATTGTTCTATAATGGGGACTAACTGGTGGATTATATAAAGGGCATCGCTCGGTACAATACATGATCGTTTCAATCAGAAGAGTTTTATGTAAATAAAGTACCCATTTAGATCCTCCGTGTGTGGTGAGTGCTACCAATAACTATTTTGACCATCCATCAATTGTGCACCATCAACGACAGTCTACACTAGTAGAAAAACAACTTTACGTGAGACACATTAGTCCCGGTTTGTAAATGAACCGGCACTAATGGTACCATTAGTCCCGGTTCGAACGGCTATGCATTAGTCTTGATTCATTTGTGATCTTTAGTACGGGTTGGTGTCTCCAACCGGTACTAAAGGGGTGTTGGCCTTTAGTACGGGTTGGTGGCTCCAACCGGTACTAAATACCCCCCCTTTAGTACCGGTCGGAGCCACCAACCGGCACTAAAGGTGGTTCGCTGTCACCCGCAGTGCACAATGTTTCGTCCCACCTCGCTAGGTGAGAGGAGCTCGCACCGGTTTATAAGCCCCGCCGCGGCTACCGTGTCGAGCTCCTCTCTGAGCAGGCCTTTGTGGGCCTATTGCAAGTCTTCTGTCCTGTGGGGCCTACTTGGCCATACGGGCATGCATCCTGGCCCAACTACAGGTTGAGTTTCTAGTCGTATGCAGGCCGTGGTGCCCAATAGGCGGGCTGTTTTTATTTATTTCAAAAAAATTCAAAAGAAAAATCCCCCAGACCACTGCACCCCTCGTGCCATGTGGTGGGCCTTTGGTCCCCACCCTTTAGTGCCGGTTACAGAACCGCTACTAAAGGCCCTTATGAACCGGTACTAAAAGTCGTTTCTCTACTAGTGCTATTCCACTTCTTAAAAAGAAGCCGGACTATTATGTGGTAGTGGACTCTGACGAACTATCGAGCTTAGATCATAGTTAACTAGTTTTTTCCTTAGAAGTTCCAACTGGTTGGTAACCGAGATTTACACATTAATTTTTTTTAAATATGGGCAAGGATGCATGGTTGAGAGTCACCCACCAATATTTCATGTTGCATAAAGTTCTTTATCGGTTGGTCGCCGAAGTTGATGGTGCTTAGAGCCATGAAACAACATCATGTGCAAATCATCATGAGGCTGCTTAGAGCTCACCTGGGATGGTTTTAGTCACATTGGATTGTTGTCTAATCCAACAAAGTCACCTGGGATGTTATGGTATGCTTTTGCCACCTTGACCCCTTCGAGCTCACGATGATTCGAGAACTTCTCGATTCTTCTTCTTCTTCTTCTTCTTCTTCTTCTTCTTCTTCTTCTTCTTCTTCTTCTTCTTCTTCTTCTTCTTCTTCTTCTTCTTCTTCTTCTTCTTCTTCTTCTTCTTCTTCTTCTTCTTCTTCTTCTTTCTTCTTCTTCTTCTTCTTCTTCTTCTTCTTCTTCTTCTTCTTCTTCTTCTTCTTCTTCTTCTTCTTCTTCTTCTTCTTCTTCTTCTTCTTCTTCTTCTTCTTCTTCTTCTTCTTCTTCTTCTTCTTCTTCTTCTTCTTCTTCTTCTTCTTCTTCTTCTCTTCTTCTTCTTCTTCTTCTTCTTCTTCTTCTTCTTCTTCTTCTTCTTCTTCTTCTTCTTCTTCTTCTTCTTCTTCTTCTTCTTCTTCTTCTTCTTCTTCTTCTTCTTCTTCTTCTTCTTCTTCTTCTTCTTCTTCTTCTTCTTCTTCTTCTTCTTCTTCTTCTTCTTCTTTCTTCTTCTTCTTCTTCTTCTTCTTCTTCTTCTTCTTCTTCTTCTTCTTCTTCTTCTTCTTCTTCTTCTTCTTCTTCTTCTTCTTCTTCTTCCTTCTTCTTCTTCTTCTTCTTCTTCTTCTTCTTCTTCTTCTTCTTCTTTCTTCTTCTTCTTCTTCTTCTTCTTCTTCTTCTTCTTCTTCTTCTTCTTCTTCTTCTTCTTCTTCTTCTTCTTCTTCTTCTTCTTCTTTCTTCTTCTTCTTCTTCTTCTTCTTCTTCTTCTTCTTCTTCTTCTTCTTCTTCTTCTTCTTCTTCTTCTTCTTCTTCTTCTTCTTCTTCTTCTTCTTCTTCTTCTTCTTCTTCTTCTTCTTCTTCTTCTTCTTCTTCTTCTTCTTCTTCTTCTTCTTCTTCTTCTTCTTCTTCTTCTTCTTCACCGTTGTGCAATGAATGCCCCTCGAAACTCGTGTTCTCATCTACAGTAGTAGAATGGTGGTAGACTACGGTTGTACGACTTCAAGCGGTATTACCACCCTCCCCATTCCACTACCGCAGGTACCATCGCACAGTGTTGTACTCAGCGGGAGTACTGCTTGTAGGGCCAGTAGTACCGCTCTGGTGGAACTACCCTGCTCGTGGATTGCACACTTGCACTTGCCAGCAATTACCACCGCTCCAAGCAGTAGAACCGCTCCCTTGAGTGGTAGTACCGCTTGAGCACGTATGCAGGCAGGAAAATAGTTGGATTTTCACCAACCTATATAAAGGGGTCTTCTTCACCAAGTTGACTCACCTCTTTTACCCCAAGCTCCATTGTTGCACCTAAGCTCATTTTCGCCTGATCTATCTCGCTAGCCATCAAATATTGTAGATATTCTAGGGTCTGCTTGAGAGGGCCCTGATCTACACTTCCACCAAGAGAGATTTGATTCCCCTACTAATTCCTTGCCGATCTTGTTATTCTTGGGTGTTTATGCACCATACGGAAGACGTCACCTCAGAGCCACAATCCTAAGCTCTGATGTGGTGTTGGGAGCCTCCAATTAAGTTGTGGAGATAGCCCCAACTTTGTTTGTAAAGGTTCAGTTGCCGTCTTCAATGGCACCGCTAGTCGAATCACGTCATCTTGCATAATGCGATGGTGTGAGGAGAATACGGTGGCCCTAGTGACTTCTTGGGGAGCATTATGCCTCCACACCGCTCCAACGAAGACATACTTCCCCTAAAGGGAAGGATGTTCGGTAATGCATCCTCGTCTTCATCGACTCCACTTGTGGTTATCTCTTCCCTTTACCTTGTGCAAGCTATCATTTTGTTGTATCCTTTGTTTGCTTGTTTGCTTGTGTTGTTGTTGTTAACATCATATAGATTGTTCACCTAGTTGCATTTCTAGACAACATATTTGATGTTAAACCTAATTTGTTAAGAAAAGCCAAAATTTACTAGTTGCTTATTCACTCCCTCCCCCCTCAACTAGTCAACCATATCGATCCTTTCACACGGAACTATTGAGGTTAAACATTGGTTGACTAGTTTTCGCTTTACAAGTTCCAACTCACCGGCAATCCGGATTTTCAAGTGAAAATTTCTAAAAAATTATGGGGCAAAGATACATAGGAGACATTCACCTACTTAGCTTTTATGTCACAAAAGGTTATTTGTTAGTGGCTTTCCGAAGGTAATGACGGTGGATTTACAAAACAAAGGTCTAATTCGAATCGTTATGTGGCTACTAGAGCTTTCCTGGGACGGTTTTGGCTCACCTTGGATGGTTGTGTAATTGACCAAACTCACCTAACGATAGCTCTGTTTTCTAATGCTCCATGTTTTTTCAAATGAATATTTAGGTTATGCGAACAATCAATTAATTCAATGGACAAAGTCACGACTCATACCATGAGAATGTGAACTCGAAGAAAAAAAACCGTGCTTACATTTTTTTCGTTTGCACATTGTTTCCCTGAAGACCATGACACATCTCACCATTCCTATTTTACTTAACAGTGTAAATAATTCAGACAGCGAAATTGTGCAGAGTACTCGGCGATGACGCTCACTAGAATCCTGCCCATCAAAGCGTCTTTGGGATTCTCACCCACTACAATAGCCCCATTGTATTCATGTCTTTATTATTTGTATTTATCTTTCCCCTATTCAATATAGCTGACGTAAAGTACACGCGTTCTGTTCCCCACACGCTGAAGTTTATTGTTAGAAGGGAGAGACAGGTTTGGTGGAATAGTTCTTGTATTGCTTGAGACTCGTGGGCATATATATAGGAGTACATGATCTACTTGGAGTACAAGGCAAGCCAGAATATTTCCTAGTCTAAACTATGTTTTCTAATACAATCACGTTACTCAACATCCCCCGCTGTCACAACGGTAGCGATGCAGACGGTGAGACTGGAGAAGAATCCGAAGACAAGCCGACGGACATCCCTCCTCCCCCACAGTCGTAAAGGTCGACGCATCGCGGAGTCGTGGCTGGAGTGGAAACCAACGAGGTTGCTCAAGCAGGCGGTAGCCCTTTGTGCCGTTTGTCCATGTAGCCGAGAGTGTGGGTGGTGGAGCCCTGGTCGAGATAGCCGTGCGAAGAATGCCGTGGTCGATGTCGAGTCGGGGTGGCCGGTGTCGAGGAAGCCGCCGTGGAGCCGCGGGCGCAAGAGGGCGCCGAGTTAGCATGGGCACAGTGGTGTCGAAGTAGGGGTGCGCCAGGAAGAAAATGTAGTTGACGACGTGTCGCGGCGGGTTTGCCAAGCCCGGGGACACATCGTGGACGAAGGCACGCACCGGTGTTGCCAGCACCGGGCATGCATAGACGGACGAAGACGAAGTTGACCAAGCACCGACCAGGCTTGCTAGGCCCGGGGACACGTCGTGGATGAAGGCACGCATTGGTGTTGCCAGCACCGGGCATGCGTAGACGATGGACCTGCATGAGCTGTACGCCATGTCGGAGAAGTCGGAGGGGCCAGCAGAGAAGAACTCGACGATGATTGTGGCGTCCATCAGCGTGGGGCCGATGTCACCAACGGTGGTCGGAGTAGAAGAAGTGGTCGGTGTAGATGACGGCGACGCTGGCGACAGGCTGGTGCTTGGACGAAGACGGAGGGGTGGAAGGGCGGCGGCAACGGCTATGAAGGTAGCAGCGGCGGCGGCCAAAGAAGAGCGGGGGCGGCGGCCTGACGGCGGCGGCGGTGGCTAGGTTAGGAGTGTGGCGGCGGTGCTCGAAGTAGGTGAAGAACCCTGACAGCGTGACGAAGGCCGGCGCGGGCGGTGGCGTTCCCGCGCCAAGGGAGACGGCGCGGCCCACACCACAGGAGGTCGACCCACGGTTACGGCATAGTGGAACACGGGCCGCGGCGCTACGGCCCGAAGGGGCGACACAGCGGCGGCAGGCGGGTCGGGGCGACGGCGGGAAGACCTCGGGGCGGCGGCAGGGACCGCGGGCCACGATGCTGCGGCCTGAAGGGGCGACTCAACGGCGGTTCGCGAGTCAGTGCAGCCTCGGGGCGGCAGTGGGGACCGCGTATCACGGCACTACGACCCGAAGAGGCGACGCAGCGGCGACGCACGAGTCGATGCAGCCGCGAGGAGAACCACAGGGCGGCGGTGCTGCGGCCCGATGGGGCGACGCAGCGGCAACCCGATGCCCGATCGGCGGAGAGGCGCGCGCTACTCTGGACGACCGTCACGAGAACTGCGGAGGCGCGCGTCACCAACGGGGCAGGTCGGTCGCGCGGCATAGAGGACGCGGATCGTGGTGGCGAGCGGGTGATGAAGTCGATTGCGCACGAGGTCGGGGACGCCGCTCGCTGGAGGAGTGGTGGCGGTGGAGTCCGGGATGAGTCCAGCGACGATGGACGGCGTGGGACATCGTGCGGACGAGCTTGTCAGCACCGACATCCGGGTTGCCAAAGCAGTGCCAGCGCTCGGGCAGCGAAGCCCGAGCGACCAACGTAGCCGTGGGGCCCGAGCTGAGGTAGGCGACACAAACCGATCAAGATTAGACCAGAAAACCAAAAAAGTAAAACGCCGATCAAAACGACAGGCGAGAGAGTGAAAAAAACCGGTTCAGGGCTCGGGAAAAAGACTCTCTAGGGCAGCCGGCCAACACGGCCGGCGGACAAACCATAGTTACGGGCGGCGCGGCCCCCGGCGGCGGTCATGGAGGCCGACCGCCCCAGGGGCGGCACGCGGGTGCGGAAGCGGCAGCGGCTAGGGTTTGATCGTGATTAGGGTGATACCATGTTTGAAGGGGAAGAGAGGTTTGATGGAATAGTTCTTGTATTGCTTGTTGCTCGTAGGCATATATATATATAGAAATACATGATCTACTTGGAGTACAAGGCAAGCCAGAATATTTTTTAGTCTAACCTATGTTTTCTAATACAATCACGTTACTCATCATTTATGTTCGGTACACTGTTCCAACTCCGCCGGCAGAAGTTTCATTCATGCCATTTAACATTGCTGGTGCACTATCAATACTTGATCAGAAATGGTGCTCTATTTTTACCATTTACACTTCAAATTTTTGATTGTTACTGCAAGTCCGGTCATGTAATATGGCATAAATAATTCGACAGTTAATAAGGCGTTCGGATTCTTGGTACGGGTAGAGACTTTCTTGTCCAACCAATCAATGCACTGCGTCTAGGCCACTAGGCAGAAGCATGCATGGCTAGTAATAGTTTGGACACAAAAATAAAAGAAAACTTCCTGGGGTAAAGATCATAGATGAGAAAGTTAGCATTTGTTCTATTTTTTATTCATAACCGGTAGCTAATTAGAGCGACAAACTAACAAGTTGTGAGATAAATCTCGCTTCATTTAGAAACTGAAGCCACGTTCATCTTCCTCTTCTTGCACGCGATGCTGTTATGAGTAAAATGATTTACAAGAAATTATAGCCAAAAATGACTATTTTGTTTTTGTGCACATAATCTATTTTGTGCACAATCTAACCTCCTAATAATTTTTTCGGCACTAATCAATGAGAGGAAGAGGAACAATGGTCGGGTGAAGAGAATAAATGGGACGAGCTTTGTGTTGGATCTAGCAATGGCAATGAAGATTACAATTTGTGTAATTAACAAAATGAAGATAAAGCATCGATGGCTCAATAGTCTTCGTAGTCCAATCAAAATAATGTGTTGTACTTACAGTATGACTTTTGGTCCTAATTTATTATCACCAAACAGGTACACATTGTGCCACTCTATGTTGGAGCGGTGTATCCAACAACATCAATTCATTTCATCTAATTACGCACTGATCCCTAGACAGTAGTGCACTGGCTGATATTTTAATGAGCGTAGTCGCCGAGTGCTCCTAGTTCGCGTCTGTTTAGATAGTGCCTATCTTTTATGAGAAATAATGCTAAACATATGGAATATGTCATCCGTGGCTATTCTTGTAACTACTGATTTTAGTCATCCGTCAAAGATGCACAATCAACAATTGGCAATTATGCAGTATTGCACCTTCACAGAATATGTCAGCTTGGACACCATGATGGACTACTTGACAATCCGAGTTTTTCACATGAAATTTTGAGAAATTCCGTGACACAGATGTAGAGGGGGAGAACCACCCACCTAACTGTTGTGTCAGCGGAGAGATCTTTCCGGTCACAGATGGTGATGATCGTAGATGTCCAAAACAAGGTCCTCTAAGAATCGTGGTGAGTTGCTTAGAGCTTACACAGAACGCTTTTTGGCTAGTTTTGTGTAATTGAGCAAAGTTAGCAAATGATGGGTCGCGTAGTATGTCTTCCGTATGTTCATTGCTCCTTCATCCTCGTCTTTTTCATGGGAGTATTCTGGTTGTCGAAACAATTAATCCATCCACCGGAGTTAGTGATGACTTAGTGAGATGAGAAAGTAAGGTCAAAAATAGCAGTGTCCACAGTTAGTGATGACTTGGTGACATAAGACCATGAGACGTCTTACCATAATTTTTTACTTAACACTGTAATTAACTCAGACATCTCTCATATTTCTTAAACTTTTGTTATTTTCATCTTCAGTGGATACATGACGTCATCACCCTCCAGAAAAAACAACAAATATGACATCAGAAGCATATGTGCCACTTGTCATGGAATATAAATCGAAAAGCACATGCTTATAAAGATTTGTATTCGAGACTTCGGCGTCTCGAGGTCGGCCTTGTGGTGCGGGTAGGTAGGGTACCCGCCGCGGCCACCGGCGCCGTCGTGATAGGCCTTGTGCCCCGCCTCGTCAACTGCGGCCGGCGGCTGGTAGTGGTGCGCCACCTGCAGTGCGGGTTTGTGGCCAGCGGCGTCACTGTTGTAGGTGCTCCTGTGGTTCCCTCTGCGGTCGCGGCCACGACGGTCGCCGCCATGCTCGTTGCTGCGGTTGGGCCGCTCGCCGCCGTAGTCGTCCGTCCTTCCGCCGCCAAAACACGACCGGAACTCGAAGCACATTCTCAGGTCACACAGGAGGCGGGGAGGCTTTACTGGCTGGATTACTGGACCAGTGTCGTCTTGATGCTCCGAAATGGCAGCGGAGTGGGCTTATATGTATACTCCTCTCGTGTGGTGGGACGCGACGTGTATGCGAAGCCTTGCAAAACCGAACCGCGTGGGCACAGTGGTGGTATTGGTGGTGTGTCCGGGTCGTCCTCCCCCAACCCAAGTCAACCACCTTGCCAATCGAGGGATCGGAGGGAAGACACCCCGCGAGAGCCCAGCGCTGGATATGGTGCTGGTCTGCGAGGGCGACGAGTCGTGGCGCTTGGCGGCAGCATCGATGATCGATCCGGAGGCAGGCAAAGATGCTGCGGGCGGTACTGTTTGGGCTTGGAAATGCGTCGCTGCAGCCTGCAGTGCAGGCTGGTTTTTCTTGTTGGGGTTCTGTCCTAGGCTTGCTCCTTGCGGACGGCAAGACTGACTGTTAGCGATACTGCCTACATGTTTTTTTTAATAAGGGGACTCCCCAGCCTCTGCATCAGAATGATGCATACTGCCAACTTATTAAACAAATAAATAGGTTCAACAAGGTCTTCAAGTCTCAAAACGAAAAATAAAAAAGAGCACACAAGGAGCTAAAAAGGGGAAAAACAAACTCGCCAGAAAAAGCCACAACCGGCTGGCATAAGAAAGATAGGTAAACTAATTGCATATCCTATTATATGATTGCCATCCAAACCGGTTGCCTACATGTACATCCATGCTCACTTAACTCCCGGAACGTTGTGCAATTTTGTCCCAACATTGGTCGCCTGCCGAGTGCTGTGGAAGCAAACGATCTAGATGACCAATTGGAATGGCCAAAAGAAGAAGAAGAAATCCTCTCAAAATGCTCGCATGTCTTTGCGTTGCTTTTGCCTCTGATTCAAATTGTCTAGACAGATTGTCACTGCCGCAGAGGCCACGGATGCAATATATTATTTATTATTAAAAGTCCAGAAGCCGAACAACATTCACCAATAAAAAAAATCCGAGGCCGCATGCCTCGCAGTAGTAATTTCACCAGACAGCTGCTAACCTTGTGATTAAAACATAAAACAAAATGAAAAATGCATAAGTCCTAGACTAAGCCTTCAAAAAGGAATCGCTGAACGTGAGTCGATAATTATGAGTCCAACACAAGGTCGATCTCGGAATTTCCGTCCTCAACGCCAAGCTTCGATCCACCACCTTCAGCAAGGGCACGCCGTAGGCAAGCGCCAACCAAGTCTGATCAAAGATCTGATGTTTCCACCTGAGTGCACATGTTCGTCGTTGAAGTCACCTCTAGTCCTCTACTGTGAACACTTGGTCGGCTAACACCACCTTGCTAGCAGGATATCGCAGGAAGAGAGACCGAAAGACAAAGACGTCCCAAACAGCCTCGCCTCCTGTCACTGTGGCATCGATTTCGATCCAGCAGTAACATGCCAAAGATGACACCTTCGCTAGAGCCACCTTGTAGTTACCGCCGACGACATGACATGACTTGACTTGTCCGCATGAGACGTCGTGTGTAGCAATCGCCGGCTACTTCACCTGCCGGAGAAAAGCGTGACTTGACACCTCCGGGATAAACGTGTGTTTCATCCACCGAGCCGCAATGAACCTGGTCTATTGGTGGACGAGGCATCCCATATCATTGTTAGCTTGAAAGAACCGTCACCTCCTCGGGTCCCAGGCCCGCGTCGTCCACATGAGCATGGAGGCACTAGTAGAAAAAGGATCAAATGTGAAGCACACTAGTGCCGGTTTGAATTTCAGCCGGCACTAATGTGTACATTAGTGCCGGTTCGTGGCGGCGATCAATAGCACCGGTTCGTGGCGAACCTTTAGTACCGGTTCATGCCATGCACCGGTACTAAAGAGGTTGTGTCAGCCTGCGGTCAGGCTATGGCCCCACCATCACCATTTAGTGCCGGTTCGTACCACGAACCGGTACTAATGAGGTTATGGCAAGCTGTTTTTAGTCCCACCTCGCTCCCCTAACAAGACATTTACCATCTTAAATATGTTATTTCTCAAACTATCACAAGCACTTGGTCTTCATTGAACTATATGTGTCGAATTTGTGGCCGCAATATGAGTCTTCATCGGTTTATAAATCGTAGATGACTCATATTGACAATTCAGATTGTACACATAAAGATCATTGATGATCAAAGTAATTTTGATGTTATAAGATCATATTGACAATTTAGACTGTAAAGAAATATAAGATCATGATCTAAATGCTCTTATATTTTTTGCGTTAAGTATGCACCATTCAAAGTGACGCCATCAACTTTCAACCGTTTATATCTTTTGCGTTTAGTATGCATTTAATGATTTGTTTTGAGAACTAAATGACCTGTAAATTTAAAAGCACTACAAATGAACTCTGAAAAAGTTGAAACTTGGCATGGTATGATCATTTCACCCACATACATATCATGTTCAAAAAAGTAGAGAGGGTTACGGCAAAAACTGGATGCACTTCCTTTACAAACTGGACAATCTCTTTCGAAGTATTCGGATTTATGACAAAATTAAACTCATCTGTTACAAAGTCATTTCATTTTTTTAACTTATTACAACTCTAGACTTTTTGTGCATTCAGTATGCACCATTCAACTGCTAGGCGGGAGGAGCTCTTAAGTACCGGTTCCAACTGCTAGGCGGGAGGAGCTCTTTAGTACCGGTTCCAACTGCTAGGCGGGAGGAGCTCTTTAGTACCGGTTCGTGGCGAACCTTTAGCACCGGTTCGTGCCACGAACTGGTACTAATGAGGTTGTGTCAGGTAAGGCTGGGGCCCCACGAGCACCTTTAGTACCGGTTCATGGATGAACCAGTAACACTGTTTCTTAGTAAGTTGTTTTTAGTCCCACCTCGCGAAGAGAGAGGGACTAGGAGCGGTTTATAAGCCCCGAGTGCAGAGACGATGAAGAAGAGGCTGAATGCTCACGTTGCTTAGCTTCAAGCCTTCAGGAATATGGTAGACTGCACGGATTACACTATTCCGAAAGGTTTGAAGCAAATTAACGAGCATTGCACCTCTTTTTTATTTTTAATAACTTATTACAACTCCGGACTTCTTCTGTTATGGCAAAAACTAATTGCACGTCGGCATTTCTTTTTTTTTTAACTTTGGTTATAACTCCAGACTTTGACCATACAGTTATGCAGAAAAGAAAAAAAGCAGAAAAGAAAAAAAACTATAGCTGAATAGAAAAAACTATATAAAAAACTACTCAGAAATAGATAGAAGAGAAAATAAAGTAGAAAAGGAAAAAATTATATTTGCTATTTTTTAATCGTTTACAAAATGACCGTGAAATTGAAAATCACTACAAAAAGAAATCTGAAAATGTTGAATTCTAGCAAACTAGATGAAAAACTACTCACAAATAAATAGAAGAAAATAAATATAACAGAAAAGAAAAAACTATACAAAAAACTACGCAGAAATAAATAGAAAAAAATAAAGCAAAAAAGAAAAAAACTATAAAAAAATTGGGGCGCTGCCCTGTGGGCCTGCTAGGCCACGGGCATGCAATTACAGGCCTTAAAGGCCCAGCAGACTCACAGGCCAGCGCGCAGGATTTAGGCCCACAAGCCTGCTATATAGAGGAGTTCGAAGAGGTAGCCGCGGCTGGGTTTATAAACCAGTGCGGCTGCCCTTCGCCCGGCGAGGTGGGACTAAACCTTGGGGTGGCAGCGCGAGGCCTTTAGTACCGGTTGGTGGCTCCAACAGATACTAAAGACCATCCTTTAGTACCGGTTGGAGCCACCAACCGGTACTAAAGGCCTCTTCTATATATACAGCACTTACGAAAATTTCAGTTAAATCTCCCCACTTCTTTGCGTCTCCAACCTCTCGCGACGCCGCACGCCGCTCGAGTCCCGTCGTCGCCGCCCGCCGCGCCCGCCGCGCCCGTCGCCCGTCGTCCAGCCGTCGCCCGTCGCCCGGCGCCCGTCGTTGCCCGCCGTTCGTCATCGTCACGCCGCGGTCCGGCCCGTACGTATACTCTCGCTCTCGCCGCCCCCGCCCCGTACGTACGCCGCCGCCCCCATCCCGTACGCCGGCGCCCTCGCTCGTACGTACGGGGCGGCGTACGAGGCCGCGCACTGCAGTGTACGTATACGTACACAGACACACACATATATACACACATACACACACATATATACACACACATACACACACACACATACACACACATTTTTTTTTACTTATTTTCTGTTTTTTAGAAAATTTAATTAAATATTGATTAGCTAGGTATACGTGATTTGCACTAGTCGAATAATTAATATAACTAGTTTATTTTTAGTAAGAAAATTGTCGAACCAGTTTATTTAGGTATTTGAGATTTTTGAACTAGTTGAATAATTAATATAAGTAGTTTATTTTTAGTAAGAATATTGTTGAACTAGTTTATTTAGGTATTTGAGATTTGAACTAGTTGAATAATTAATATAACTAATTTATTTTTAGTAAGAAAATTGTCGAATTAGTTTATTTAGGTATTTGAGATTTGAACTAGTTGAATAATTAATATAACTAGTTTATTTTTAGTAAGAAAATTGTCGTATCTGAGATTTGATGATTTAATTAAAATATTATTTGTTAATGAGTTTTTCTGTTTATTTAATGTTTATATATATTTTGAGTTTATATAAATGTTAGATTAATGTCGAATGTTAGATGAATTAGATAGAAAAGTTAAATATATAGTAATGTTTGTATATTTGAATTGGCTAGATATTAATCAATGTTAGATAGTAATAAGTGTTTAATGTTTTACCTATATGAACATATAGGAAATGTCATCTGACGACGAAAAAGATTTCATTATGTGCGAACACTGTGAAGACCAGCGCGGCATGTGTGACAGAAATTTCCTTGTTGATGGTAGGCGCTTCAGCATCAAGCTGAATGAGACATTCGAGTTGGATATAGTAAGTCACAACGGCAATTATTATTTAAATGCAAAACTTATGCTTCACTTACTTCAACTTATAATTTTAAAGTATGACTTATGCTTCATTTGCTTCAACTTATAATTTTAAATTTTCACTATTGTACTAGCGCATCCCCTGCCATGCAAGAATTTTTGTCTTGGATAAGATATGTTTTAGTGCTATAGATGATATGGAGGTAAAAAGAGTTTACTTGAAGACGGAGCATGGGTATACTTTCAACGTCAAATTATATAATGGAGACACATACACCCATTTTGAATGCAAAACTTGGTAAGCACTATGCAAGGCTTATGCATTTGAGCCTGATATGGTTATCACCTTTGATATTTGTCCGGAAAATGATATTAAAGGTAATATAGACATCTGGGTCGATGTGCAAACGCCTCCAGTTCTACCATTATGTGAGTTTTTCTTAACCATGCATGCATATTTTTATGTCTTTGATACAGTTTATTCAAAAATAGTTGACAACTAATTTGTATTGTCAGCTTATTTCGGTTCAAGCAAACATGTCCGGCGCTTGGTAGACAGGACCTACTACTGCCCCGGGGCTCAACTAAACTGCGAGGAGATAAGTCATTATGTTTCATGGCTTGAGGATCTTAATACTGTCAAGACAATTTTTTTTCCTGAACTTAGAAATGTTAGTACTCAAAACGTGCGACCAATGGTGATCGTATTGAACTACGGTCACATCTATAATCGAAAGATGGTAAGATTTTAACTATTTGTCCTTAATTAGTGCATCTTTTGCATACATTATTTTTGAAGCTAAAC
The DNA here is from genome assembly GCA_032464435.1 of Aegilops umbellulata. Taxonomy (NCBI): domain Eukaryota; kingdom Viridiplantae; phylum Streptophyta; class Magnoliopsida; order Poales; family Poaceae; genus Aegilops; species Aegilops umbellulata. The sequence continues at coordinate 638,704,505 of CP136060.1, read as the reverse complement.
TTTCATTGCTTAGTATATTAATTACTATACGATGTTCTTCAACAGGGACTTCCGATGACAGCTGTGCCTCAGTGGATCGAGACAAAAGGTCGCATGTCAATGGTTAGCTTACGACCAAGATTTCCTACATTGCACATGAGTGCATTCAGGATTTATAAAAGCGAAGAATGCTTAATAGTGAAAGATTGGAGCACAATTGTTAACGATCGCAGAGAAGTACTAGGGGGCAGCAAGGAGAAGCGCAACCCAAGATTAGGAGACAGATTCATCTGCATGCTCCAGTATGATGAATCAGGAGAGATATACATGTTCTATGCTATTCTACCTGAGAGGGAGCAGCAGGAGTAGCTAGTTCATGCTCTCATGTCCGTATTGTCCTGAACTTCGATGTTGGTGATGATTATGTTGAACTCGATGATATCTTTGCTTCTGTTACAAAGTGAATGTTTCTTCTTTAAGCTAGCCAGTGTTGATGATGATTAGATAGCTAGTTGTAATGACTATGATAATTAAATAGTGGTAATTAATGACGACTACGATGATTTTTAGCTAGCTAGAGTTTATTTATTATTAATATGCGATGATGATGATGATGATGATGATGACGACTACAACTCATTATAATGTAAAACAATCCAAAATTAAATTGATAACACAAATTTAATTGAAAAATAAAAAATAAAACAAAAACCCCAAACATTTAGTGCCGGTTGGTGTTACCAACCGGTACTAAAGGGCTCCCGGCACCCGGAGCTGGCTCGTGCCACGTGGTTTCCCTTTAGCACCGATTCGTGCTAAACCGGTACTAAAGGGGGGGGGGGGCTTTAGTGCCCACACTTTAGTGCCGGTTCCTAAACCGGCACTAAAGGGCCTTACAAACCGGTGCTAAAGCCCCTTTTTCTACTAGTGAGGCCGCCACCGTCGAAGAAACAGGGACGCTGCCCCCATGCCGAACTCATGCGCCACCAAAGGATGAAGTCGCATCAAGTAGATTGTGACCAGATCCATTGCCCCTTGACCAGTCTCCACGTTGCCACACAGCAGCCTCTAGTAGCTAATGGAAATATGCCCTAGAGGCAATAATAAAGTTGTTATTATTATATTTCCTTATTCATGATAAAGGTTTATTATTCATGCTAGAATTGTATTGACCGGAAACTTAACTACATGTGTGGATACATAAACAAATACCGTGTCCCTAGTGAGTCTCTACTAGACTAGCTCGTTGATCAAAGATGGTTAAGGTTTCCTAACCATGATCATGAGTTGTCACTTGATAACGGGGTCACATCATTAGAAGAATGATGTGATGGACAAGACCCGTCCGTTAGCTTAGCATATGATCGTTCAGTTTATTGATACTGCTTTCCTAATGTCAGATGCATATTCCTTCGACCATGAGATCATGCAACTCCCGGATATCGGAGGAATATCTTGTGCGCTATCAAACGTCACAGCGTAACTGGATGGTCATAAAGATGCTCTACAGGTATCTCCAAAGGTGTCTATTGAGTTGGCATGGATCAAGCTTGGGATTTGTTACTCTGTGTATCGGAGAGGTATCTATGGGTCCTCTCAGTAATAAAGCGTCACAAGAAGCTTGCAAGGAAAGTGCTTAAGGAGTTAGTTACGAGATGTTGTATTACTGAACGAGTAAAGAGACTTGCCGGTAACGAGATTGAACTAGGTATGGAGATACCGACAATCGAATCTCGGGCAAGTAAAATACCGACAGACAAAGGGAATTATGTATGTTGTCTTAAATGTTCGACCGATAAAGATCTTTGTAGATTATGTAGGAACCAATATGGGCATCCATGTCCCACTATTGGTTATTGATCAGAGAGGCATCCCGGTCATGTGTACATCATTCTCGAACCCGTAGGATCCGCACACTTAATGTTCGTTGATGATATAGTATTATATGAGTTATGTCAGTTGGTGACCGAATGTTGTTCGGAGTCCATGATGAGATCACGGACATGACGAGAAGCTCCGGAATGGTCTGGAGGTAAAGTTTGATATACAAAACGATGCTATTTGGTCACCGAAAATGTTCTGGAATATATCGGGTAGTCATCGGATCACCGGAAGGGGTTCCGGGAGGCCCCGGGAGGTTGTTGGGCCATATGGGCCAAACGAGGGGAGAACACCAGCCCACAAGGGGTTGGCGCGCCCCACCTCTAGGCCACCGGCCCTAAGGAAGGAAAGGGGAGGGCTAGCCCCTCCTACCTTCCCCTCCAAATGAGAGAAAGGAAAATGGGGGGGCACCCCCTCCTGCCTTCCCCCCGCGTGCCCAAGAAGGAACGGGGGCGCGACCAGGGCAGGAGCCCAAGACGGCCGTGTGACGCCCCCAATTCAATCGTACACTAATCATGCACGCAAATGTGTACGATCAAGATCAGGGACTCACGAGAAGATATCACAACACAACTCCGGTGTAGTAGGAGTCGTCATCAACGGTGGCGTCTGGATCCTGGGCTTCAACATCTGGTTGCGACAACCAGGTAGAAGGGATAGGGGGAAAGGAAGGAGAAAGCAACCGTGAGTACTCATCCAAAGTACTCGCAAGCAAGGAACTACACTACATATGCATGGGTATATGTGTAAAGGGCCATATCGGTGGACTGAACTGCAGAAGGCCAGAATAAGAGGGGGATAACTAATCCTGTCAAGACTACGCTTCTGGCAGCCTCCGGCTTACAGCATATAGAAGAGAGTAGACTGAAGTCCTCCAAGTAGCATCGCACAGCATAATCCTACCCGGCGATCCTCTCCTCGCCGCCCTGCTAGAGAGCGACCACCGGGTTATATCTGGCACTTGGAAGGGTGTGTTTTATTAAGTATCCGGTTCTAGTTGTCATAAGGTCAAGGTAAAATTCCGGATCGTCCTTTTACCGAGGGACACGGCTATTCGAATAGATAAACTTTCCCGCAGGGGTGCACCACATTTCCCAACACGCTCAATCCCATTTGGCCGGACACACTTTCTTGGTTCATGCCCGGCCTCGGAAGATCAACACGCCGCAGCCCCACCTAGGCACAACAGAGAGGTCAGCACGCCGGTCTAAATCTATGCACGCAGGGGTCTGGGCCCATCGCCCATTACACACCTCACGTTGCGTACGCGGCCGGAGAGCAAACCTAGCAACCTCCATTACAAAGGAAGTCACGTTACGCGGTCCAACCCGGCGCGCGCCGCTCAGTCGCTGACGTCACGAAGGCTTCGGCTGATTCCACGACGTCGAGTGCCCATATCTTTCCCGCGTAGTTGATTAGTGCGTATAGCCCAGTGGCCAGACTCAGATCAAATATCAAGATCTCGTTAAGCGTGTTAAGTATCCGCGAACGCCGACCAGGGCCAGGCCCACCTCTCTCCCATGTGGTCTCAACCTGCCCTGTCCCTCCGACACAAAGTAACAGTCGGGGTCCGTCGGGAACCCAGGCCCACCTCTACCGGGATGGAGCCACCTGCCCCTTCAGCCCACATCTCCTAACAGTATCATAAGTAATGTAACCGTAAAAAGTATATAGCATATGCCCGTGATCACCTCCCGAGTGATCACGGCCCAGTAGTATAGCATGGCAGACGGACAAGAGTGTAGGGTCACTGATGGAACACTAGCATCCTATACTAAGCAGTAGGATAGCAGGTAAGGGTAACAACTGTAGCAACAATGATAGGCTATGCATCAGAATAGGATTAACCGAAAGCAGTAGCATACTACACTACTCTAATGCAAGCAGTATAGAGAAGGAATAGGCGATACCTGGTGATCAAGGGGGGGGGCTTGCCTGGTTGCTCTGGCAAGTAGGGGTCGTCAACAACGTAGTTGGACGGGGCACCAGCAGCGGCGTCGGGCTCGTAGTCTACCGGAGATAAGAGGGGAAAGAAACAATGAATACAATGCAAATAGATGCATAACCTTGTATGACAAAGCAAATAGCGGTGTTAGGTGTGCCCTAACGTGGTAAGAGGTGATACCGGCGAAAGGGGGAAACATCCGGGAAAGTATCCCCGGTGTTTCACCTTTTCGGGCAGAGGTACCGGAGGGGGAAAGTTGTGTTTTCGATATGCTAGGGGTGTGTGGCGGACAAACGGGTTGCGTATCCAGAATCGTCTCGTCGTTCTGAGCAACTTTCATGTTGAAAATAATTTAATCCGAGTTACGGATTAAAATATATGATTTTCTAAAGATTTACGAACTTGTGGAATTTAATTAATTATTTAATTTAGTTCGAAATTGGATTAGTGACATCAGCATGATGTCATGTTGACATCAACAGTCAACAGGGGTTGACTAAGTCAAACTGACATGTGGGCCCAGTGGGACCCACATGTCATACTCTATTTTAGGTTAACTAGGACTTAGCTAAACTAATTACTGTTTAATTAAACTAACTAACTAGTTAGTTTAATTAAACATGATTAATTAACTTAATTAAGTCATTAATTAATTAATAATTAATTAATAATTAATTTTATTTATTTATTTATTGTTATTTAATTATTATTATTTTATATATATAAACGTTCTGGGTAGGGCCCCCTTGTCATTGGCCCCTGGGGGCCTTAGCGGGCGCTGGGTTTACGGGTGCACGGCGTCAGGCGCCCGATGGGGAGGACCCGGGCACGCGGGCGACGGCCGTCGGGACGCGACGGGGTGCCGGAGTTGGCTGCCGGCACTGCGGTCGAATGGGCTGGAGGCAGAGGCGTGCGGGCGGAGCGGGGGGACAAGGGAAGGCAATGGAACGGCGCGGGCGGGTGGCGAGCGTGGCGCGGTGCGGCGAGGGCGCGGGTGCGCGAGAGGCGGCGGCCACGGGGTGCAACAGCAGGGGAGGGAGCGTCACGGGGCGGCGGTGAGCCGCAGCGGCAGATCGGCGGGGGAAAGGGGGCGCAGCGGGCGCGAACGGGCGGCAGCCATCGAGGGGGTGAGGGAGTCCTGGATTAGGGAGTGTTCGGATAGCCTAACTATATCTTCAGCCGGACTCCAGGACTATGAAGATACAAGATTGAAGACTTCGTCCCGTGTCCGGAAGGTTCTTTCCTTGGCGTGGAAGGCAAGCTAGGCGTGCGGATATTCAAGATCTCCTACCAATGTAACCGACTCTGTGTAACCCTAACCCTATCCGGTGCCTATATAAACTGGAGGGTTGTAGTCCGTAGGACGAACACATCATAACCATCATCATACCCATAGGCTAGCTTCTAGGGTTTAGCCTCCTTGATCTCGTGGTAGATCTACTCTTGTACTACCCATATCATCAATATTAATCTAGCAGGAGTAGGGTTTTACCTCCATCGAGAGGGCCCGAACCTGGGTAAAATAAAGTGTCCCTTGTCTCCTGTTACCATCCGACCTTGACGCACAGATCGGGACCCCCTACCCGAGATCCGCCGGTTTTGACACCGACATTGGTGCTTTCATTGAGAGTTCCTCTGTGTCGTCGCCTTTAGGCCCGATGGCTCCTTTGATCATCAACAACAATGAGGTCCAGGGTGAGACTTTTCACCCCGCACAGATCTTCGTCTTCGGCGGCTTCGCTCTGCGGGCCAACTCGCTGGGTCATATGGAGCAGATCGAGAGCTACGCCCCTGGCCATCAAGTCAGCTTTGGAAGCCTAAACTACACGGCAGATATCCGCGGAGACTTGATCTTCGACGGATTCGAGCCACAAGCCAAGTGCGCCGCACTATCTCGAGGGGCATGATATAGCTCTGCCTCCGAACAGTGTCCTGGAGGCCGCATACGCTCCGGCCCCGATCCTCGATTCGGAGCCCGCTGCGTTCTTTGAAGACGAACGGTTGGACGTCACCTCGGGGGCTGCGATCTTAAAGGCCATTGAGCCGAACGCAAGCCCCGCGCTCCGCATGGCCTGTGACTCCAAGGAGCCGGACTCTTCTCCGAACTTCGGGTCGTCCGTACCCCTGCCGATCGAATCAGATTGGGCGCCTGTAATGGAGTTCACCGCCGCGGACATCTTTCAGTATTCACCTTTTGGTGATATTCTGAATTCTCTCAAGTCTCTCTCTTTGTCAGGAGAGCCCGGGCCGAACTATGGCCTGCGAGGTTGGGATTCGGACGACGAAGAAATTCAAAGCCCACCCACCGCCCACTTAATAGCCATTGTCGACGATATATCCGACATGCTCGACTTCGGCTCCGAAGACTTCGACGGTATGGACGACGAAGGAGGAGACGAGCAAGAACCAGCACCTGTAGGGCGCTGGACCGCCACCTCGTCATACGACATATACATGGTGGATGCTCCAAAAGATGGAGATGGTGATGGAACAGCGGAGGATGGCACTTCGAAAAAGCCTCCAAAACACCGACGTCAGTGGCGCCGCTCCAAATCCCGCCACAGCAGAAACGGTGATTCCAGCACGGGAGATAATACTACCCCGGACAGCGCCGAAGAACACCAAAACCAGCAGGATTCGGCACAGGAAGATGGAGAAGACCGCCCTCATGAGAGAGCGAGAGGTCGAGGACGATAACTGCATGCCTCCCTCCGAAGACGAGGCATGCCTCGGCGACGATGAATTCATCGTACTATCAGACCCCGCCGAACAAGAGCGCTTTCAACGCAGGCTTTTAGCCACGGCGAACAGCCTAAAGAAAAAGCAGCAATAGCTTAGAGCTGATCAAGATTTGCTAGCTGACAAATGGACTGAAGTGCTTGCGGCCGAAGAGCACGAGCTCGGACGCCCCTCCAAAAACTATCCTAAGCGCAGGCCGCTACCCCAATCAGAGGAGGAAGCCCAAGACATGGCAGATCGGCCACCTCACGGCCGCGACAGAGAAGCCTGTCGAACATCCAAACAAGCCATGCCCCACAGCCGCTTTACCAAGGCACGGGAACACGAACCAGACCTGCGAGACGTCCTGGAGGACAAAGCAAGGCAAACAAGATCGATCTATGGATCGCGCGGACGCCCGACGGCACGTGATAGTTTTCACTCCGGACACAATAAATCCGGCCGGGCCAAACACAACAGGCACAGCTCCTCCGAACTGCGTCGAGACATAGCCCAGTACAGGGGCGCCGCACACCCACTATGCTTCACAGACGAAGTAATGGATCATAGAATCCCAGAGGGTTTTAAACCCGTCAACATCGAGTCGTATGATGGTACGACAGATCCGGCAGTATGGATTGAGAACTATCTCCTCCACATCCACATGGCACGTGGCGATGATTTGCACGCCATCAAATATTTACCCCTTAAGCTTAAGGGACCAGCCCGGCACTGGCTTAACAGCCTCCCCGCAGATTCGATCGGCTCTTGGGAGGACCTGGAGGCCGCATTCCTCGACAACTTCCAGGGGACCTACGTACGGCCACCGGACGCCGACGACCTAAGCCAGATAATCCAGCAGCCAGAAGAATCGGCCAGGCAATTCTGGACACGGTTCCTGACAAAGAAAAATCAGATAGTCGATTGTCCGGATGCAGAGGCCTTAGCAGCTTTCAAGCATAACATCCGTGACGAGTGGCTTGCCCGGCACCTGGGACAGGAAAAGCCGAAATCCATGGCAGCCCTCACGACACTCATGACCCGCTTTTGCGCGGGCGAAGATAGCTGGCTAGCTCGCAGCAACAACTTATCGAAGAAGCAAGGTAATTCAGATACCAAGGACAAAAGTGGCAGGTCGCAACGGAATAAACAGAAACGCCGCGTCAGCAGCGACGGCAATGAAGATACGGCAGTAAACGCCGGATTCAGAGGCCATAAATCCGGTCAGCGGAAAAAGCCATTCAAAAAGAATACCCAGGGCCCGTCCAGTTTGGACCGAATACTCGACCGCTCGTGCCAGATTCACGGCACCCCCGAAAGGCCAGCCAATCACACCAACAGGGATTGTTGGGTGTTCAAGCAGGCAGGCAAGTTAAGAGCCGAACACAAAAACAAGGGGCTAGACAGCGATGACGAAGAGGAGCCCAGGCCGCCGAACAACAAAGGACAGAAGGGGTTTCCCCCACAAGTGCGGATGGTGAACATGATATACGCGACTCATATTCCCAAGCGGGAGAGGAAGCGTGCGCTACGGGACGTATACGCGATGGAGCCAGTCGCCCCAAAGTTCAACCCATGGTCCTCTTGCCCGATCACCTTCGATCGAAGGGACCACCCCACTAGCATCCGTCACGGCGGTTTCGCCGCATTGGTTCTTGACCCAATCATTGACGGATTTCACCTTACAAGAGTCCTCATGGACGGCGGCAGTAGCCTGAACCTGCTCTACCAGGATACAGTGCGGAAAATGGGCATAGATCCATCAAGGATCAAGCCCACAAGGACGACCTTTAAAGGCGTCATCCCAGGTGTAGAGGCCAATAGCATAGGCTCTTTAACACTTGATGTGGTCTTTGGATCTCCGGACAACTTCCGAAGCAAAGAGTTAATCTTTGACATAGTTCCGTTCCGCAGTGGCTATCATGCTCTTCTTGGACGAACCACATTCGCTAAATTCAATGCGGTGCCGCACTACGCATATCTCAAGCTCAAGATTCCAGGCCCTCGAGGTGTAATCACGGTCAGCGGAAACACCGAATGCTCCATCCGTACGGAGGAACACACGGTGGCCCTCGCAGCAGAGGTACAAAGCAGCCTGTTAAGGCAGCTCTCGAGTCCGGCTGCTACAAAGCAGGACAAAGCAAAACGCGCCCGGAGTAACCCGCAGCAAGACCGACTGGTGCGTTCAGAGCAAGCGTAGCAATACGGCCCCAACCCCAGCCATCGCTACATAGCAGAGCTAGTACCTCGAATACACAATTACGCCCTTACAATTCCATGGGCATAGCGGAAGGGGCAGATAAAACGGCATGCCAACAATACGGCGTCAAACGTACTAGGGGCTGCCGGGTTCTTCTTTTCCTTCAGGACTCCATACTCTGGATACAGTGTTCGGCCTCGCTGCCGCACTGACGATACAGGACCCAGGAAAGCAGACAAAACAATGCCGCATCATGGAACTCTCAGGTGGTCTCTATTTCGAGCGATATATCTGTTTCTAAATTCCGCGGCCTGCGCCTGGTCAGGACATGTTAAATAGTCTTAATTTTTTCGCACTACTTGTATCGTTCGGCTTGAATAAACAGCCTCCTCATAAATAATGCATAGCTTTTGGTCTATTTTTTGCATTATCTTCTTTTAATATACATATGTTTACTCAAATAACATGATCGCACCCGTACACCATGGTACGGCAAACCACGCCAGGGGCTTTATTACCCTTCTATCTGGTGTGAGAAGTCCGTCCACTTTCACAAGTGCGGCACCCCGAACTTATAGCATTATATGCATCGGCTCCGAGTCATGATTTTGGTCATATGTTGGGTTTTCCCGGCTCCTATGTTTTGGTGCCTTACGTTCCGCTCTATCGGCTAAGGTAGCACTAGGAAAACCACTGCGATTGTGCCCCAGATCAGGTGGGTGAGCATCTCAGTGGAGAAAGCTAAAACAGACTGTCATGATAAGGCGCGAGACCGGTCGCTGTTCGAGAGGTTTTTCGAGTCCCTAAAGGCTTATGCCGCTTCGAGCGGAGAGCTGGTTAAGTCCGGCTAAAGGCGTGGATAATGCCCCGAATTCGGCCTTCCGAACTAGGGGCTTCGCCGAAATTTAAAATTATAACGTTCTATGGCTAAGTGAGAGTGTTCAAGCATTATAGTCCGATTGCCTGGTTCGCTATGCTGAGTGCCTCCCTCGAAGGACCCAACTATGGGAACAAGAGCCCTCAGGTTTATCCCAAACACCCCAACACTAGTTGCATGGGGGCAGAAGCCGACGACTCGCCATCTCTCAGTTATTGATAAACGGCCGCAGAGAAAATAATATTTTAAATTCAGAAAGCATAGCTTAAGCGCATATGAACAAGTTTTCAGCGCACAGGATACAAACGAGCGAGTTCATTGAAATATTACATCTTTGGCACACTCATCCGCGACAAGGCGAGCTCCAGCGAGAACTTCCTTGTAGTAGTTATCGGGCTTGCGATGCTCCTTCCCCTGCGGCGGCCCGTCCTTCATCAGCTTCTCTCCGTCCAGCTTGCCCCAGTGTACCCTTACACGGGCAAGGGCCCTCCGGGCACCTTCTATGCAGACGGAGCGCTTGATGACCTCAAGCCGTGGACAGGCCTCCACTACCCGCCGCACCAGCCCAAAGTAGCTCCCAGGCAGGGCCTCTCCAGGCCACAGCCGAACTAGTAAGCCCTTCATGGCCTGTTCGGCCGCCTTGTGGAGTTCGGCTAGCTTCTTCAGCTGATCGCTTAAGGGCAAAGGGTGTCCGGCCTCAGAATACTGAGACCAGAACACACTCTCCGTCGAGTTGTCCTCTTCAGCTCGGTAGAATGCGGCGGCGGCGGATGCGCTGCGGGGAAGATCGAAGAACGCCCCTGGAGAACTCCGGATTCGGGTAAGTAATAGGTATTTCACCTTTATATTCCTACTTTGCATTAAGAATGCCTTACCCGCTGCTATCTTTTTCACATCCTCCAACTCTTGGAGGGCCTTTTGGGCTTCGGCCTTGGCACTCTTGGTGGTCTCAACAGCCGACGCGAGCTCGGATGCTTGCGTTTTTGCCTCAAGCTCCAAACCCTCATGTTTCTTCATGAGAGCTTGCAGCTCTTGCTGCACCTCGCCGACTTGGACCCCAAGCTTTTCTCGCTCGGCGCGCTCCTCGGCCGCTTTCTTCTCGGCCTCAGCCAGCGCCTGCTTCAGGGTTGCCACCTCGGTTGTGGCCCCTACAATAAGCAGTACAATCCTGTTATTTCTTTTTGCAATCAAGCCTCTCTATAGGCACCCCTTTTTTTCTAAGGGGTATTTCTTACCTTCCTTTTCCACGAGCTGCCTTTTGGCAAGGCCGAGCTCTTGCTCAGACCGCTCGAGGTCCTTTTTCAGGACTTCCACCTGCGCAGTCAGTGCGGCGGTGGACAGCAGGGAAGCCTGCATACGCATATTAGACTTTTTATTAGACTCCTGCGAAAATTGTTGGATCCTCTATTCGGCTTTTCTTTCCGAACACCGAACAGAGCATCAGGGGCTACTGTCTATGCGGTAATGAATTTAGCATATTTTTTGCTTACCTGGAAGCCTGTTAGAAGGCTAGCGCAAGCTTCATTCAGTCCGCTCTTGGCGGACTGAACCCTTTGGACCACCGCACTCATAACAGTACGGTGCTCCTCGTCGATGGTGGCGCCTTCAAGCGCCTCCAACAGACTATCTGGCGCCTCTGGTTGGACAGAGGGCGCCGACTCAGATGGCTTACTCCTCTTGGAAGGAGTTCGCCCACCGCGATCCAGGACGGTTGAGTCCGGCGCGGTGTCCGGCACAAAGCCGGACTGGGAGCCCTGGGGGGTTTCATCCCCTTTATTCCTGGGGTCCAGAGGATTGCCTTGCGGCTCCTCCAGGACCACCTCCTCCTGCCCTGTTCGTCGGGACGCCGCTTCGGCGTCGTCCGCCCCGCTGGGGGAGACTGCGGGCGGGACAGAGTTCATGTCCGACGAATCCAGGGAGCCGCCCGATGAATCATCGAGTGCGGCTCGGGGCGGGCTGCGCAGATAGCATTCGACATTAGAGTAAGCTGCGCACTTGAAGATACTATGAGTCATTCTGGTATGTGAATACTTACGATGTCGCCGGACGCTTGGTTCTGTCCGGCCACTCCTTTCCGCCCTCTTCGGCGTTGGGGGAGCAGTCCGGCGGAGGGGTCTTCCTTTTCCTCGACCCCTCGGCCTCCCCTGTTGGGGTGGCCTTCTTCTTTTTTGCTCCCCTTGCTGGAGGGGGAGAGCTTCCTTGTTCCTCCTCCTCGTTTTCACGAGAGGAGGGCGTCGCAGACTCGCCAGATGATGAGCTCGACACCACCACATTGCGGGCTCTCTTTCGAGTCCCGGTGGTCTTCTTCTTCTTGACCTTCTTCTCCGGCACCATATAGGGCGCCGGAGCCAGCAGCTTCTCTAAGAGAGCTGGGCTGGGTCTTCGGGCAGAGGAGCCGGACAGTTGATTGGTCCGGCTATCTTCATCCACGCCTGTCAAAGGCAAAGGGAGTTTTTAGATCCCACATAGAGTTAATCTATGTAGAAAAGCTTAACGAACCTGTGAAAGGTATAAGTAGCCTACCTCGCCAGCGTTGCGCTGCGAGCTGTATCCGCGGTCCTCGGAAGCGGATGTGGGGCACTCGGCGCCTTTGGTTAGCACCTTCCAGACGTCTTCATACGTCGTGTCGAAGAGCCTATTGAGGTTTTGGTGCTGCGCCGGGTCGAATTCCCACAAAGTGAACTCCCGTTCTTGGCACGGGAGGATCCGGCGAACGAACATGACCTGGATGATGTTGACATGCCGGATGGGCTTGTTCATCAGGGACCGGATGCAAGTTTGCAGTCCGGTCACTTCTTCTTCGTTGCCCCACGATAGGCCCGTCTCTTTCCAGGACATGAGCCGCGCGGGGGGTCTGGATCGGAACTCAGGGGCCGCGACCCATTTCGAGTCGCGTGGCTCGGTGATGTAAAACCACCCTGCCTGCCACCCCTTTAAGGACTCCACAAAGGAGCCATCAAACTAGAGTGCGTTGGCCATTTTGCCGGCCATAGCACCTTCGCACTCCGCCTGGGTGCCGGACACCACCTTGGGCTTGACGTTGAAGGTCTGGAGCCAGAGGCCGAAGTGGGGGCGGATGCGGAGAAAGGCCTCACACACGATGATAAACGCCGAGATATTGAGGATAAAGTTCGGGGCCAGATCATGGAAGTCCAGGCCATAGTAGAACATGAGACCCGGACAAAAGGGTGAAGTGGAAAACCCAGTCCGCGGAGGAAATGGGGGAGAAAAACTACCCTCTCATGGGGCCTTGGGGTGGGAAGAAGCTGCCCCACCTCGGGAAGCTGGTGCGGGATGTCCTTGGACAGATATCCGGCCTTCCTAAGCTTTTTGATTTGACCCTCCGTAACGGAGGAAGCCATCCACTTGCCACCTGCTCCGGACATCGCTGGAGCAGGTTGGGGAAGAAAGAGCGAACTTGGGCATTGGAGCTTGAGTGCGCAGGAGATGGATGGGCAAAGGAGGAAGAAGGCGTAGGTGAAAGATGTGGATCTTTATCCCCTTATATAGGCTGATGCCGTTATGCGTCCCCACCTACCTAATAAAACTCGCTTGCCGCTCACATGCCGTGGTAAATGGCGCGGTTGGGTTACCCACGTCCGCATTAATGAGAATCCCGATAAAAGGGGCACACGATCTCTGCTTCGACAAGACGTGCCAAGAAAACCGCCTCGTTGAACGTGCTGCGGTGGAACAACAAAAAATAATCCATATAGAAGGCTTGGTCGCAGTGTTATGACGCACTGCGGAATACGTCAGCAGATTTGATTTGTGTTTGTATTATTCTCTATATGGCAATACGTGGAAACTTGTTTTGCAGAGCCGGACACTATTTTTTGGTGTTTATTATCTTCTTGAAGAAATTGGAGGAGGAACCCGCCTTGCAATGCCGAAGACAATTTGCGCGCCGGACTCGTCGTCATTGAAGCCTGGTTCAGGGGCTACTGAGGGAGTCCTGGATTAGGGGGTGTTCGGATAGCCGAACTATATCTTCAGCCGGACTCCAGGACTATGAAGATACAAGATTGAAGACTTCGTCCCGTGTCCGGAAGGTTCTTTCCTTCGCGTGGAAGGCAAGCTAGGCGTGCGGATATTCAAGATCTCCTACCAATGTAACCGACTCTGTGTAACCCTAACCCTATCCGGTGCCTATATAAACCGAGGGTTGTAGTCCGTAGGACGAACACATCATAACCATCATCATTCCCATAGGCTAGCTTCTAGGGTTTAGCCTCCTTGATCTCGTGGTAGATCTACTCTTGTACTACCCATATCATCAATATTAATCTAGCAGGAGTAGGGTTTTACCTCCATCGAGAGGGCCCGAACCTAGGTAAAATAAAGTGTCCATTGTCTCATGTTACCACCCGACCTTGACGCACAGATCGGGACCCCCTACCCGAGATCCGCCGGTTTTGACACCGACAGGGGGGGTCTGGGCGGCCGTTGTCAGTGCGAGCGCCCGCGGTGGTGCTGGACAGCTTCTTGAGAGTCTGCGCAAAGCACCGTGAATACGCAAGGGAATACATCGTCAATTTCATGCTCGCCAATAAGGACAAGGAGGCGATTCTCGTGCCCTATCATCCCCTGTAAGTCATCCACGCGGATATCCTTACTTCGATTTCAATCATTCATTTGCACGGTGGAGGCTAATTAATTTGAGGTGTACTTATTTTGGGTAGCGGCGGGCGCGCCGTCCTCATCATCCTCTACCCCCGACACTCCCACACTCTTTACTTGGACTCGTCGAAGAACATTAACAAAAAGGATTACACCCACATCAAGGATGTTCTTGACAGTGCTATATTTTACTACGACGCACGGGGTGGAGAGGTCAAGGACAAGAAGAGAAGGGGCGGCAGGCTCGCCTTCAGCCATAAGACCGACTTCTGCTGCATCCAGCAACCAAGTGATTCTCTTAATGATGGATTCTATGTCCTACACCACATGCTGGAGTACAGACGGGATCACCAGAACCTTCGCATGTCATCTACATCCGGCGATGCCCATATTCTGCAATGGGCAAAGAACGTAGGAGATATCGAGGATCATCGACTTCGAGTTGAGTTCTATCACATCCAGCGCGAACTTGCCCAAATCATCATGAAGGAGGTCGTCGGAAAAACAGGGATGTTCTACGAAGAAGGACTAATGTCGCGGGAAGACGTCCGAACATGGGTACCTGCTCAGCGTCTCGACCTGAAGCCTTTCACTAGGCTCAGGGACTATCTCCCTGACTTGGATGGATGGCACGACATGTTGGAGTGATTGTCGATATATGACAATGTGTCCGTTTAGTCCATACTTTCTGTATGACGAAACTTTGAGTTATGCACGACGGAACTTTATTTGTGATGTAATTAAACCGTCCTCCTCGACCAACGATGATCACTCTAGTTAGGGCATTTTGGGTACGATCAACTTTGTTATTTATGCTTATGATATGTTGCTTCTATTTTTGCCAAGTCTGTCTCTATCCGTTGCTCAACTATATATGTTGCATATCATCGACTCATGTGACGATGCAGGTGCATAGATCATCGACGGTGAAGAAGTGCTACGCCAGGAGTATATATACGACGAGTGGCCGGAGTGTCAGGCCCAGGTGTACCGGTTTCCAGTTTCCAAGCGACAAGCAGCAGTTAGTTTAGGTTCACGCTAATGCGAGAGAGGGATACAAACTCATGTACTGCATAGTCCCGCTCTCACTCAAAGTGATAGCTCTTCTCGCGTATATCATTGTTTAGATGGATGACAATGTAGTTGCAAGTAATCGAGACTTGTATCGCTATTTTCGAGATGATGACGAGAGACCACTTTGTGTTGGATGATGATTATGATGATGACATGATTTGATGAGTCTAGTTGTATGTATATGCTATGATTACATTTGTATGTGTATGATATGCTAAAGATTATTGTATAAAGTCTATTCAAATACAAAATAAATATGCACAAAAAAACTACTAAAACTAGCAGTAGCGAGGGGAACAAAGTTATGAGTAGCGCTGCCTTACCAGTAGCGCTTCCCTGTAAAAAGCGCTGTAGATATTAGCAGTAGCGCTCTTCCTTATAGCGCGCTACTACTATCCATGTATAGCAGTAGCGTGGGACGACAGGCGCTACTGCTACACGTTAGCTGTAGCGCCTTATCAGTAGCGCGACGTCCCGCGGTACTGATGGGCAAAATACCCGCGCTACTGCTAGGGTTTTCCCTGGTAGTGTGTTTCCCCCTTATCACAAAAACAACATTGTTTACTACGTTACCATCTCCGTTTTGTGAGATTACCTTTAGTGAGAATGACTCCCCTATTAACAAACCACATGAAAATATTAACTTGAGTGGTAATTCTGTTTTCTAAATATGCTTTGAATGGAAGATCGAACAAGAGTTAATTAAATCCATATACATAGATTCCACACAGAAAACACCAGAAGGTGTCAGCTTACAGTGGAATGCGTCCGGTTTATTTGTTATGATACGTATCAACCTTCGTACCAAATGCACCCACGCAGTTGAATTATCCCCGATTGGTGCTCTCCTGAACTGATATTTAATGGATATGATCTCAAAACTGTACTGACGTAGTCTTCTTCACAATGAACAACATTACAGAGACCGGTACTGTATGAATCAAATTAATAACCGGATCACACACAGTGTATCTTTATGTTCGTGGCCTCTATGCCACATGGGTTCAGCACTTCAGCTACCGCCAGGTCAACACCCAGTCTGGTGCCATGATACGTGATGTAACTGATATCTAAGATCTCATGCCAATATCTACATCCACCGTCAATAAAAGGAGACCCGTTTATCGTGTTTCCCTAAAATCTCCACTCATGTATGTATCAGCAGGTATGAAGGAGTTTCATATCCTGACCCATATTTATCTTTATGATCGGTCAAACAGAAGAAATTAATAGTCCAAATGCTGAAAATAATGGGATGGAGTTTCTTCACGGACTCTAGACGTAGGAGTCGGAGGCACCAGGAAGTTAGATGCTACTTCCAGATGCGCAGCATGATTGCTCGTCCGGCTCTGGTGGATTTGGACTGAAGCTGAGCTGAGTAGTCTCTCGTGGGTGAGGGCAACAGATGCTTCCGGGCTACTGCCTAGCGGGCTATTGGCTTGTTGGGCACGGGTGGGCTGTTGCGTGGTCTCTGAAGCATGTACGTGTATTTTTTTTT
The DNA here is from genome assembly GCA_032464435.1 of Aegilops umbellulata. Lineage (NCBI taxonomy): Eukaryota > Viridiplantae > Streptophyta > Magnoliopsida > Poales > Poaceae > Aegilops > Aegilops umbellulata. The sequence goes on along the minus strand of CP136060.1, from coordinate 638,687,713 downwards.
GTCAGCTACCCCTTTGAATTTTTCCTCAAATTAATAAAGTGTGTGTATTCCTCAACAAAGCCCAATATATAGGATTTTTTGGTAGAAACTTTTGGGTGTACATCACTACACCCATGGCCTGTGCTGGATCCGCCCCTGTCCCCTATGCGGAAAGAGAACTAACTTTATTAGTAATAAAACCGGGATATTTGTAAACTTTGTTAAAGAAGTTAAGGTTTCAGAGGATGATTTTGCAGAAAATTCTCTTCTGGCTTTGAAAACAATATCAAGCACCATGCTAAAATTGCACAAGACAACAAGTAAGTTTTGGAGGCAAATGTATGGTACTTAAGGAGTATCTACCTCATGAGTCATCGGTATACAAACAAAATATAAGGCTGTACTATTAGCATAGTCCAATTTGACTTTGACTTAATAAGTGTCAAGTCGGCGAGAAAGTAGGCAAGAGATGCTATGTGCGCTTGCCCTTGTGGCACATTCTTCAGGACTACGGCGGACTGCGACTGATCGATCGCGATGAGTTGTGCTGGGCGGTGCCGCTGCACGTAGCATCAATGAACTTACGTTACGTGTGATTCCCTGGTGTATTTGAAAGTTTTGAGTTCGGGGCAATAATGCATTGCCGGTCGGCTATTGTGGTCAGGTATTCCGTCGGTGACGGCGAGAGACTGAATGTTGTTGATGCTCCGTCGGATCCATTTCCATGGTACCCAGTAACTTGCCGGAACGCAAGTGTTCAAGACAAAAAGAATTTAGTCGTAGGATTTATTGTCCTTCCGCCAAATACTTGCCACGCAGATAGACTAACAAGGTTCACTGTGAACATGGTGGCTGGAATTTTGAGGGCAGCCAAGCAGAGTCCAGATCCTTAAGATGCTACCAAACTTCCATTGCCAAAGCAATCGAGCAACCACAGATAATACACTAATGCGTGATGGACTGCGTGGCACATCTACGGTGTTCATTGCTCTGGTTCATGCCTTATTGTGTTTTTCAGGGGAATTGTTTTGGTTCCTAGAATAATCAATGAGCTTTTTTATGGTACCCTGGTACTCCCTCAAGTAGAGACGGAGTACCACTTAAATCTGACCCTCCACTTAGAAGGGTAGTTTAGTCTTTTCTCCTCTTAATTAGGTAAGTTTCTGATTTCTAATCAGATCATCCGTCCTATCACCAACGCAGCCTCCATCACATTAACGCAACTACGTCTCCATGATGACCACGCCATTTCTGCCTGACATCTGCTCTTTTTGCACAGGCACTGATCAAGAGCGAGTTGATGGAAGTTAGGAATGATAGAAAACTTGTATCAATCAATGGATGTATATGTTTTCTTTGCGTTGGAAGTTATCGATCAATCAGAATTACCGAAAAAGTTTTTACACCCCGCTTTATATATAAAGCACCAACCACGAGTAGACGGCCGAATGATACAGTGATGGAGAGGAAGCCCTCAAAGAAAGCAGAACTTAGAAAATAACGGACAACAAACATCGGTCAGGAACGAGCATGTCACCGAAAACAAAAAACCGGAGGACCTAAGGACTAACTAGCGACGACCACCAACTCCCGGGCTCCATCGCCGCATCCGACAAAACGGAACAAGGTTTTCATTTGGAACACTGACAGGGGATGCAAATGCGACAATGTCCTCAAGAGGAGACGACACCCACAGGTGTCACCGTCGTCGGTGCTGAAGCACACAGCTTTCGCCCAATTGCATCCACCAACCAAACAGGTGCCAAGCCGGTCACCACGGTGTAGCCAGGAACTCCAGAACCAGAACTGGGCACCTCCTCGGCCGCGACGGAGAAGACGCCAGAGCCTCCCTATGTTGCGTTCCTCGCCGTCCGCACGACCGAGAAACGCAACCACCACCGCTACCCGGTTACCCGCCGGAGAGCCCACCGAGTAGCCCGCCACACGGGCCCGCCGCCCCGGCATCCCTCTCCGAACAACTCCGTGACGCCAAAACACACAAACACCACCACCAGGCCGGGAAGCAACGACCTCCCCCCAGCCCACAGGGTCCCACCACGCAGCCGGCCGGAGCCGGAGGGGGGATCAAACAGAATTTGGCTCCATTGAGAAGGATGTTTTTAATTCTGGTTGTGCCTACATGCTTTCTTTGCCTGTATCTACTTAGCTAATGTCTTCTTATAGATAGTAGCTGCTGAAGTGGTGATCAAAGTTGTTCACTATAAGGAAACAACCATGATAACAAAAGTGTATATTCCTTGACCTTTGACCTGAAGTACTTTTTCATTAGAAACTTGCAACAGCCAGGCATTGAAATTAGCAACAGCTTCGTACGTACTAAACTAATTTGCAGCAACATGTATTGAACTAAGTTAGGTTATGCTCATCGTTCCAACATGCTTAGTGATAACCACCTAGCAAGCTGATCAAACATGAAAAAATTGAAGTGCTACTGCTAATCGTACTATTCTGAATGTGAAAATCTATTTAATTGGCTCTTCTATAATTGTACACTTGCATAAATCTCAGATCTTGCAAATTACAGTATAACCATAAAAGTCATGCTTTGACTCCTATAGGGCCTTTTGCACTTTAATATGACTAATAATTTGACTTAATATCACAGATTGTATTACTACCTTTCTAAGTGAATGACATTCAAGAAGGTCATTAAATAAAACCAAGAAATCCTTCTGGTATTGGAGTGTAGGAATGTTGAGACTATAAAACCAAAAGGTTATATTTACGTTTATTAGAGAAGGTTCTTTACTTTTTATAGAAAAACACAAAATGTTGCGATGTAGAGTCTAGGTGGTGGGCCTCCTTGATCCACTTGGTGGATGAGGGCGACTCCGGTCCTGGCACCCATAGTGCCAGTGATTCAAAAATCATAGGGCCTGGATATAGCTCTAGCAGACGTATGCGGCTTGCGCATCGAGCCTGGTAATTATATGGTAATAAATTTAAATTACCCCAAAGGCTATCAATCCAGGTATGGTAAGGCCATAACTCGGGAAATATCAAATATGATAATAAATTTAAATTACCACCAGGTATGGTAAGGCTATCGATCCAGGTATGGCACGCCCTCACCTGATCACCTATCACAACGTATTTATGGTAATACCCAACGTATTTATGGTAATCAATCATAATTAATCCACGTATAGTAATAAATCAATCCAGGTATGGTAAGGTCATAACTCAGGAAATTTTGAATATAGTAATAAATTTAAATTACCCCAAAGGCTATCAATCCAGGTATGGTAAGGCCATAACTCGGGAAATATCGAATATGGTAATAAATTTAAATTACCACCAGGTATGGTAAGGCTATCGATCCAGGTATGGCACGCCCTCACCTGATCACCTATCACAATCTCCAGCCCCACGCACGCACCAAAGAACCCACCCGGCACCAAACGCAGCTCCTCTCGATCCCCTCGAGTAAACGCCGCCACCGTCGTGCGATCTTCCTGACACAGACGCCGTCGCCGCCTCCTTCCCACCTACGGCGTCCCCCACGTCCATGGTGACGGTGCTCGCGTCCTACACTGACCCTCCGCCTCATATAGGTTGGTCGTTGATGGAGTGAGATGTGCCGCTGCGGTTTGGGGAGGCGCAAGCACGATCTGGTTGGGATCTCAGTGTGGACTCGTTCTCTGCGATGAAGGATGGCGTTGCCTCCCTGGCAAATGGGATCGGAGGAAGGGGCTCTACGTCGTGAATGTCGGCGAGGCAGCGGGCGGCCGAAGGCGAGCCCGACGGTGAGCACGGGTGTTCGTCCCATGAAATAGGCGGCCACGGAGGGCGGATCTGAGGCCACCCCAATCGCCGGTGGCCCATCCTCCCATCGCTCATCGCCTCCATTCTCTCTCTCCTCTAAATCTTTGTCGCCCCTGCCTGATTCTGGCCGACGCCATCCGGCTCTCGCATCGACCACCACCAGCACGGCTGCGGACGAGGCGCAACCGCAGACGCCGCCGCCACCATCCTCATCCACCTCCTCCACCATCCAATATGAGGGGATGATAAATGAAAGATACTGATTATAAATTTTGAAGAGCCCGTGGCAACGCACGGGCGTTATACTAGTATTTGTAACATGTACAAAAGATATTAAAGTATTGTTGTGGAATACACGCAAGAGACATCAGGCTCGCAAGAAGTTCGTCAGCAGCCCGACAGAGTCCAATCAAAGCAGTCGCTCACCGTCCTTCCATAATCCATATTGAACCCAGTCGGTCAGATCAACTGAACATTTGTACAACTGCAGTGCCGACGTGATAGATCTCTGGCCAGCCTGATGATCCCGCCTCGCCCTAGTCATCCTGCTTCAGTGCGGTCGAGTTTCCAATTTTGCGAGAAAGCAAACACGCTCGCGGTGTGCCGGCGGCGCCGCCCAGCCCTGGTCGGCGACCATTCCCAGCAGATGCCATTCCAGCAAGTCCGTGGCCCTATGCACGTCTGTCTCTTGTAATCGGGCAGATCATGGTGCACCGCGGCGGCTATCCTATTGAAGAATTAGGCTTTTTTAGGGATTATAATTAGGGTTCTTGCGATCGAGTTGAATAGCTATTATGTATCAGCCGTGATGCACTATTTTTTTTACTTGGAATCAGTTTACCTTTTTACCCACAAGCACGTTTTAGTTGGTACTCCCTGCATTTTTTAGTTGGTACTCTCTCGTACACACGTTGGAGTACCAACAATCATCCATCGTTGGATCAAGAGAAATGGAGGGCTCATATGCATTTAGGGCGATTGTAAAGGAGGTCCCAATCAATCGGTTCATGGACTGCGTCATGAGTCGAGACCGAAAGTTTAAGTGTCTACATCTTTTTCATCAATTTGAACATGTTTTTCATGGAAGACCATTGACCTGGACCATGACTAGTGTCATCAGAGTTTCTAATATGAAGCTCTCTGATGGTCAGGGTTACGCCTTATTTTTAGTTTACTTAACAATGCAATTTGAAAAATGCCAAGCACACCATGTCGCCCAATCCTCCCATTTTGTTTAAGTAACACTTTATTTTACCCATATTAATGCCCAAGGGGGAAATGGCGTCATCAACTCCAAGAAAATAAACAAATTTGACGTCAGAAAACATACAAGCCACTTACCAAGAAATAGGAAAGAAAGCACAGCATCAGGCACGTGGGCGTATCCAAGTGCATTACTAGGTATATATGGAAACACAAATGGATAATAACATGTCCTTTGCTGCTGCTTTCCATATGCCACTGCCTTTATTCTCCTACAAGCCTGGTGGCATCTGCTGTTCTCCTTCCTCTTCTAATTGGAAAGGCTAAATTGTTGGTAGAAAAGAGACCAAAAAGAGACCAAAAGGAGGGTACATTGTTGGTAGAAAACAGGAAGCCAGAATTGGACTGGGGACAAATTGCAGAGTGCCACCAAGGATGGGCATCGATGAGCACCGAGGAAGTTAATTAGATTCCAGTCTATGAAGGTGATTGTCCACCGAAAGTTCTAATTATTAGAGATTGATGCCACCTGTTATCAACTCGTTAATTTCTAGTTTGGGCTCGCACAAGATCTTGATCGGTAAACCTATGTAAATAATATCATCTGATGTGGAGATCGAACAATTGGATTTTCCATGATGGATATTTCTTTTGTATATTCCATGCAGCACGAGTTGGATCGGATTTCGGGTAGGGACTGCCTTGCCAAACTAGAAAAAGCTGGAGTAATATTCTGCAAAAGAGAAGTTGTCCCTTATTTTAAATTGTGTAGTTCTTTCTGAACTCTTAAGTTAATTTATTACACAAACTTTTGCAGTTATTCCCAAAAAGTATTTTAAGCCCCAGCATAAAGCACACTTTGTTGATATGTACTACCAAAGATTGTACACTATTAAATTTATGGAACCACTAGTTGGATACGGATGATCTCTGTTCTTATAGTGCATCTACTGTAGTTATGATAGTTAGTTTGTAATGAAAACCTATGTCATACATCCGCACTTCTCCGAGCTCACATGCCAAAAGAAATTCATTTATTTAAAAAAGTACCCATCTAATTAAGCACTTGTGTACGTACATGCTGTTAGAATGATTGTTATTGGCGCAAGTGTACATGAAAAAAAAATCGTTCGCTGAATAAAGCTCGATCATCAATGTTACGAATCCCCTAGTTCTTTTTGTTTCTCTCGTGCAAGATTTTGATCACAAATCCTGTGAGAATAGGATCATTTCCCTGGAACATCTGGCAATTAGATTTCTTATGATGGAGATTCCTCTTGTATATTCTACGCACGAGAGTATGGATCAAATTCTGCCTAGTGATTGCCCGGGCCGAACTAGAGGAAGTCGTACAATCCTGAAAAACAGGAGTTGTTTCAAAATAGTAGTGCCTCTTTCTCGGTTGCCAAAGGTGATGTTATTGGATGTGCGAAACAAGGTCCAGTTCAAATCGTCGCAAGACTGCTTAGAGCTTACTTTTCATGGTTTTCGCTCACCACGGACGGCTATGTTATTGAGCAAACTCAGCTAATTGTAGGTCTGTTCTCCAATGCTTGGTGATTTTCAGCAGAATATTTTGGGTATGTGAAAAATCAATCAATTAACTGGACTTAGTCATGTCTAGTGACATGTGAATGTGAGATCGAAAGATATCACTCTCCATACTTTTTTCATTTGCACTTATCATTTTAAAACTAATTATTTCAAACAACTCATATCGTTTTAGAATTTATTTTAACCTCCACTGGAGGCATGATGTCATGAACCTCCCGGACGGGAGTAATTTTAACATGCTCCCTCTTACCTCTTCTTTTCACATGAGGGGTAAGAAGGCAAGAGTTAATCAGATCACTAATTAATCAAATCAATGGGTCAGATCTATTGTGTACTCTTACCTCTAATGTGAAAAAGATAGGCCCCTGAAAAACAGCTATTTAACACATTGTTATACCCGGGACTTTGTACCAAAATATGGTTTCTTCTAATGGAAATCAGGGTGAACCTTTCTTTGAAATAAATCATTATACTGATTTAGGACCTGGTAATTAATATGTTGAGCAAGTACGATTGTTCAGGGTTTGTAAAATTGTGGGGGTCTATCCCAAGCAGTAGATGAGGTGCCAACAAAGAAAAATAAGATGTTGGCTGTTCTTCAAGCTGTTGCGGTTTCAGTGCATCAGAATGTCTATGGGATCAAACCAAGCAGAATGAATAAATATTCATGACTTAAAGCCCTGGAACTAGGTGACTGATAAAAAGACAGCGAAGCCACACACATGCACATAGCAAGGGTAGAAATGGGAATCATCTGAGATCTCAGAAATGCTTTCTTTCACTTGATTATATGATACAGGAAGAAAGCAACCACAGCAAAATTACAGGCAAGCAACTACGGAGACCGACTGATAAAGCTGGAGCTTGTGCCGCACATCCATGGACAAATACATGGAGGCTCCGATAAAAATCCAAGCACCCTGGTTCCTGGCTCTCACAAACTATTCCATGTGCCTTTTCGGTTTGAGCAGATGAAAAGACTGCTCAAAATCCAAAGAGTAATGAAAAACAGAGGAGAAAACAGAGCTACGGATAGAACAGAAGCGGAGGCAGTGTTTAGGAGGAGGGAGAGGGATTGATGAACTGCCATGCTAGCTAATCCTAACGACTAATACCTAGTACCTTACGAGATTTGTATTAGTGGTTGGGTAGTGGTGGTAATCCATGGCGGCGTGCTCCCTATGAGCAGCAGCAGCCTGGTGGCGAAGGCGCGCCGTGTTGTGGGTGTAGCCGGCGTCATCGACGACCTTGTTGTGCCAGGAAGGAAGCTTCGGCGCGTCGTGGGCCTTGTCAGGTGCGTAGGCGGCGAAATAGCCGTGGCCACCGGCGGCAGCGACGACGGAGACGTGGTCAGGTTTCCACGCGCCGTCGTGGTGGGCCTTGCGCCCCTCCTCGTCGACAGCCGGCTGGTGAACGTAGGCGGTCGCCGGCTTGTGATCGGAGGCGGCGTTGTAGCCGTTCCTGTTCCCGCGGCCGTCGTCGCGTGCTCCTCCGTGGTCATGGTGGGCCTTGCGACCCGCCTCGTCGACGGCCGGCTGGTGGTCGTATGCCGGCGCCGGCTTGTGGTCGGCTTCGCCGTAGTAGGAGGCGTCGTTCCTGCGGCCCTCCCTGCGGCCGCGGCCTCGGCGACGGCCGCCACAGCCCCCATGGCTGGACCGCTCGCCGCCGTAGTCGTCCTTTATGCCGCCGCGGAAACAGGAGCTGAACTCGAAGCACATTCTTGCCGGTGCCTCCGACTTCCTGGCTAGACTAGACAAGACTATCTGTACTGGAAGTGCACCGAGGAGGCTTATCTGGCTGTATTACTCGAGTAGTGGTGGTGGTGGTGGTATATATGCTCCGGGTGCCGAGACGATGAGCTCGTGTGTGGAGACCTTGGCCTAGGAAAAGCAGAGTCCGGGTTCACACTTCTCCCTCGCCACCCCAGTGCATGTCCCGATCTACAGAGATCAGGTTCGTCCAACACCTTCTGAAGCGCGCCTTCTCTTCACAGGGAGGCGCGTGTTATCGTGTCATCAGCTTCGGCTTGAGCACAGTGGTGGTGGTGTTATCGTGTCAAATCGGGGTGGTGGGCGGCGAGCGCGACGCGTCGTGGCAGCATCGATAATCGATTCCGGAGGGAGGAACGATGCCACGGGCGGTTGGAAATGCGTGGTCTGTTGCCTCATGGACGGCAAGAAGCCAAGAACGACGGTCATCCATGCTCTCTCTCCCAGTTCATTCATCTTGGAACACGACTCTTTCAAGGCAGGTAGAATTTTATCCTAACGTTTGTCGTTTGCCAATTCTTTTCATCGTAAGCAAAAAACAAAGGTAAGCAAGTAATCAGAATGGCCGCAAAGAAAATTCTGTCAGAATGACCAAGGCGATGGTGGATGTGGGTCGGCGATGCATATGTAGGTACGCACTAGTCATGGCTAACACCTGATGGCTGTAGGTAGGCACTAGTCATGGCTACATGCATCGCTCTGACGCAGAGGCCTGAGGGTCATCCTCCTTTTGAAAAAAAAAGAAAGATAAACACTAGTCGCTCCTAGGGCACGTGGTCTCAAGGCATGTTTTCATGATTTCCCCGGACTATTTGAGTTTGGGCAATTATGCTCGTTCCGTCTTGCTAACGCACCGTGTTCATGATACCCACTGCCTTACCGGAACTGCCGCAGGTCTTCAAGACAAGCAGGATTTAGTCATGGCATTTGTCGTTCTGCCAAATATACTTGGCAAACGGAGAGCCTTACAAGCTTCACTGTAAAGATAGGTCTTTTTTTTGCCGGAATTTTCATGGCAAGCAAAGCAGAGTCCCGATGCTGAAGATGGTACCAAACTTTTGCCAACGCATGATGGACTGCAATCTGCATGGCCCATGTACTGGGTGTTCATTGCTTGCGTTCATGCCTCATTGTGTTCCTCAGGGGAATATTTTGCTTCTCACAATAATAAATCACTTCATTGGACTGGGTCAGAGTCGTGGAACGCGAGAGACTGAAAATATATGCGTCTACACTACATTTTGTCCACTAATTTGAACATGCTTTTTCATGGAAGACCATTGACCTGGATTGGGACTAGTGTCATTGTCTTTAACGATAATGCTCTCTGGTATTCAGAGCCACGCCTTAGTTTTAGTGTAATTAACACTTTAATTAACTTTGTCCCATAATGGACGGTGTATATCAAGTGGGGGCTAGCTACGTCTGCTCGTCGACAACGGACCCTGAAGTAGCGGAGATCCATATAGAGCTTGATTGCAAAAGCGTGGTTATGATGATAAACAACGGCGACAAGAACTTGTGGCCTCTGGGCCTTTGATTCAGGATCTGAAGGAGGATTAGGGAGTTTCAGCAAGCTAAGGTGAGCTGGGTTCAGGGATCAACTAATAGTGCTGCTCACTATCTAGCAAGTGAGGGACTCTGTGTTGATGGTAGTTTTGTTTCGGACAGTGCTCCCCGGGATTGTATTTTACAGACTCTGTGTTCGACAAGAAGTTAGTTTCCCTAAAACAAATTGTGTTTACTTAACATTTTAATTAACTCGTCTTAAAGTTCAATTGGGAGATGACGTCATGAAAATTCAAGACAATAAACAAATTTTACGTCATAAACATATGAGCCACTTGCCAGGAAATAGGAAGGAAAGCAGATCATTAGGCACGTGGGCGTATATGAGTGCATTAGTAGGTATACATGGAAAAACAAACGGATAATAACCTGTCCATTGCTACTGCATTCCATTCGCAGCTGCCTTTATTCTCCTACAAGCCTAGTGGAATGTGCTCCTCTCCCTCCTCTTCTAACGGGATGTAGAGAAATAATTGACCAGCCACACGATATATGCTTAAACAAGAAGAAACCAAAGGGAAGGTAGATTCTTGGTAGGGGACCAGAATTGGATTGGGGACAAATTGCACGGTGCCAGCAAGGATGGACCTATGGGTATGCACCAACAAGTTAACTAGATCTTAATCTTTGAAGGTGCTTGTCCACCGAAAGTTCAAATTATTGGAGACTGATGCCACTTGTTATGGATTATGTAGTATCCAGTAGTTAATTTCTGGTTTACTCTCTCAAGATTTTGACCAGTAATCCCATGTAAATAAGATCATCTTTGTGTGAGATTGAACAATTGGATTTTCCATGATGGAGATTTCCTTTCTATAATCTGTGCAGGAGGAATAGGATCGAATTTGTGTAGCAATCGACCGGGCCACACTAGAAAAGTTTGGAGTAATATTCTGGAAAAGAGAAGTGGCCCCTTAGTTTAAATAGTGTAGTGCTTTTCGAGCTCTTATTCCTTTAATTAACCACACTAACTTGTGCAGCTGTTCCCAAAAGAGTTTTTTTTTTGCGCCAACATAATGCACACTTTATGGATAGGTATATCACCTAATTAACTGTCACAAAAGAAGCATGTGAGGACTATTAAAATGATGGAACCACTAGCACTACTGCGATAAGGTTGATCAGTGTTCTGATGGAGTATCTATGTTTCGCTATATGATCTGATGGTTAGTACTGAGAAGTTCACTAGTTCTACACCTGTACTTTTTCCATCACACATGACAAAAGGAAAATACTTTTAATGCAGGCACTCATCTAATTAAGTAGACAACTGTTCACAGGATGTACATGCTGTCTGTATTTGAAAGAAGCTTGATCGGGGATTTAATTCTCAAAACTATCTCCAAGTTCAATTTTAGTTTTTCGTCCAAGATATCGAGTAGAAAACCTAGGAAAATATGATCATTTCACCAGGAAAATCAAGCGGCTCGATTTCTTAATGGAGATTTCCTTTAAGTTTTCTAAAATTGAATCAAACTCAGCCCAATGATTTCCTTATCTATTTCCTAGTTGGTTAATTATACATGTTCTAACCATTATTCTTGAGGAGAAACTATTAGTGCTATCATAAAGTGTAATATGTGAAAACCTACATCACCTAATTAAAGCTTGTAAGAGATGAATACATATAGAAAGATTCATGCTTTGACATTTTTTTTGAACTATACATAAAACCATGTGGCAAAGTGGAAACAACATATCTAAGACATACTCCAAAGCATGTGGCAGGTGAATCTGGAGGTGTCCCCACAACCACCCAAAAGATGCCCTCTACCACAACCCAATTCCCATGCCGCCGCTGGAGGAGGCCGTTTGATGGCGGCGGCCGGTGACGGTGGGGTGCTCTCTTTCCTTTTTTTTCCTCATCTTCCTCCCACAAGTGCTCCCGTCTCGCCGACCATTGTCCCTCTATCGTTGTTCTTACCGAATATTTTTTTCCTACCACGGGGCTACTGGCTCTATGATAGGTTCCCTGGGGCCGCCTTCACCCCATACTTTGACCATTAGTTTGAAGAATTAAAGATATATTATGTGCTACAAAACTTAAACCATTTTTTTCAACTACAAATTCAATGGTGTAATTTTTGTGGCAGTTAAGCCACACATTTCAATATAATGCACATTACTCTGATATTATTTATATCTATAATTGATGTTCAAAGTTGAATCCTAGAAAATGAGAACGCCATATGGATTGGGATGGAAGAAGTATCTTCCACAAATGAATGTACCAAAATTACCCATAAGGCATCTCCTTCTATGTTGAGTATTATCACTAATGTTTTAGTCATCCGATGGACCCCCATAGATAGACTATTCTAAAGTGGTGGACCTTCATGAAATGAATTAGCTTTGGACACCGTGGTGGATTAGTTTTCGTCGTCTATATGCCTAACCATCTGGTCTTTCACGTGACATTTTTGAAAAATTAATGGTCATCGGTACGGAGGGGGACAATTGTCCACCCAATAGTTGAGCCGCAACGGAGTACCTTTGTAGTCTCCCATGGTCATGAGTCATGATCATGGATGTCCGAAACTAGGTCTAGTACGTGTCAACTTAGGGTTGTTTAGAGAGCTCAGCTCGCTCGGCATGATTTTGGCTAGTTTTGTCTAACCGATCAAATTCAACTACTTGTAGGTTGCGTTTATTGTGCGTCCATCCCAATGCTTTTCCAGGAAATAAATCGGTATATCAGTCCACAAGATTTGGTAATGGCTCATGAAATGAGAACGTAAGACAAGAAACATCTGTGGCCACAGTTTATTCATTGAACATGCTCTCTAGGGAAGACCATGACATGCAACACCATTTTTTACAGAACACTGTAATTCATTCGGAAAATTTATCTTGTTTTTAAATTATTTATTTATTTCATCGTATGTACATGACGTCATTAACCTCCAGGAAAAGCAACAAATATGACGTCACAAATATATGTGCCACTTGCCAGCAAAAGAAATTAAAGCCCATCCTGACATCAGAATAACTAAAATTAATAAGTGAGCACTCAGCAACAACACCAACTTCAATTCTTGAGACAAGGAGGACTAAGTGTGACAAGAAAAAAGAAAGTGAAGCCACACACATCCACATAACAAGATGAGAAGAAATGGGGACTCGGTTGTGTTTTCATAATACTTTCTTCCACTTGATTTTATGACACGAGAAGAAACTAGCTACAGAAAAAGTACAAGCAAGCAGCTATGGAGACTGACTAATGAAAGCATCTACAGTCAAAGCTTCATGGAGAACTAGGACCTTCTTCCTATTGCACATCCATCGAAAAATATGTGGATGCTATGATCAAATCGATGTCCTCTCACACACTATCACAAATGCCTTTCAGTTTCAATAGCTGAGAAGACTGAATCCACATAGAAACGAAAAGCAGAGCAACAAGGAAGAACATAAGTAGAGGCAGTGTTCTGGGCGGGAGAGAAAGGATTGATGAGCTGCAACTTGCCCATGTGGGAAATGACATCATCGACCTACAAGGGAAGCAATAAATTTGACATCACAAATGTATGAGCACCTAGCTAGAAAAGAAAGCAAATCATTTTGCAGGAGGGCTGATATGCTTGCATTACTAGGTATGTGGAAAAACAAATGGATGCTCACAATTCCTTTGACGCATCATCCCATGCGCAGCCGCCTTTATTCTCCTACAAAACCATATGCTTAAAACTGGTGGAATAATCTGTTGCTCTCTTTCCTATTTTGATCTGGTACAGAGAAATGATTGCTCAGCCACATAACCATATGCTTAAATACGAAGAAACTAAAGGCATGTTACATTCTTCATAGAAAGGGGGAACGTGAATTGGATTGGGGACAAATTACATAGCGCCAACAAGGATGGACTTGGATATGCAGTGGAAAGTTAATTACATATCAATATGTGTTTAGGTGATTGTCCACCAAAAGTCCTAATTATAGGAGTAAGATGCAACTTGTTATGGATTATCTATTATCAAGTTGTTCATTTCTTGTTTGCATGATTGGTAATCATATGAAATTAAGTTCATCTCCCCGAGAAATCAAACAGTTGGACCGTTGATGATGAAGATTACATTGTATATTCACTGCAGGAGGAATCGGATTGAACATCGCATAGTGCTTGCCCAGGAATAACTAGAATTACAATGTTATATTCTACAAAAGGGAAGTTATCCCTTCTTTTAAATAGTGTAGTGCTTTTTGGGTTGTTCTTTAGTTAATTAATTACACATATGTTTGTAGTCATTCTCAGACTATTTTTAAAGACACTATAAAGCACACAAGCTTTGTGGAAAATTATACCACCTATTAAAGGTCATATTGAGAATTCTCAATATATTACAGTGATTTGTATCTAAAAAGCATGTGAGCACTTTAAAATTAGGGAACCTCTAGCTTTTTTTATAAAGGGGAACCGCTAGTTCGATACGGATGATCACTCATCAGGTGGGTTATCTATGTTAGTTCCAGGATATATATGAACCACTTATGCAAGCACACATGACCAAAGGAAAACATTTTGATTGTGGGATTCACACGTGGATATTATTGAAGCTAATAGATTTATAAAGCAGTTTTTCTGATGTTGTCTTAGTCACTTCAAGCAAATATTTGTAGGTAGTTCTCTGATGAGAGTGGCATACTACTTTATTCTATAGTGTCACCTCATATTTGAAAGTGCACATATTTTATCACTTCATGTTCTGTTTGTTTCCAAACTTGCATGCTAGTTGTCCTTAACTATTCCTTTCTTCCTGTATTCATGTTAATTATGTAGATACTCAACTTATTTGAGTGCATGCAGAAAGAAGCATATCGGCCATGTCCTTCATTATTTATTAAGATGTTGTACTATATTTTTGAGCCACAACCAAATAGAGAAGACACGATTTTCAACCAATGATATTATGTATGGATTTGGTTCACATATATTTCAAAGGAAAAAAATAGAGAACAAACAAACCTTCTTGAATTCTTCATTATAGATCGAAACTATTATTTTGAACAAGGTAAACTAAAAAAAATTGATAGTCGACGAGTCATAGCTTATTTTTTTGGTTGCTCAAGTTAACGAGCTATTCAAATGTGACATAGTAATCTCATTTGACCTTGATGCATTCTCTGACCAAACAACTCGTAGCAACGCGTGGGGTATCTTCTAGTACTTATTAAAACTCCTATTAATCAACTCCAAAATAAAACGGTCTTTGCAATGCACTCCATAATGATCTACTTAGAGAGTATAGCTAATTGGATCTCATGAATTATGAGCTACAATCCTTGCATGAACCAAATTAACGAGCTTCCCACCTACAATTTACCTATTTATGTCGCACTTGTTCCTTTTTGTCCTTTTAACATGTTTGACTTTTTCCTCTTGACATTGATGCCACATGGGTCCAACTACCCCATGTCACAAGAGTATCAAGGAAGGCACCCTCATCAGTAATGTAGCTAATATTGGGGACTTCATGTGAATCGCAACTTCCACCATCAATAAAAGAAGAGCCATTCATCATGTTTCTTCTCAAGTATACACTCTTCTCTCAGACTAACATACTCGGACAACATTCAAAACACCTATACTCTGAAGCATCGAGCAAGTTGAAGCTGATGCTAGCGAGCAGGAATCACTTATAGTTGCATTAGATAGTTCATTTCTTAGGTTGCCATGTGGTAGTACTGGTCTTTTTCTATCTTGTGTGGTTATTTGTGGTTTTGTTCCTTTTTTGGTGTATTGCGGTCGTTTACATTTTGTCCTAACTTTATTATAAATACACTAGATCTGCAACGCGCCTTGGCGCGAGGGTGCCGGGGCCAACGATATTGGAAGCCGTGGAAGATGTAAGGTAAGAAGAAACATTTACTCTGTCCATAAGAATAACATCATTGAGTTCAACAGGCTCATGAGATTATAAAAGCTGGAAGCAAGGTAGCATCCAATTTAGCACATGAGATTATGAAATGTTAATCTCCAAATTCCAGAACCATTCGTCATCAGCAACATAATAGAATTAAAATAGGAAAACTTTACATATAGACCATTTTATTATTTATAAGAGATGCACAGAGTAAGTAGTCCCATATCAGAACATTCAGTAGCGTGACAAAACAAAAGGAGATGCATGTACATATCAGATTTGAGATTCTCCAAATCCCCAATCTCGGTCATGAAATATATTCTTTATCAGAATTTGAAGTACCACAATGGCCCAATAATCACTGTCAATGTAAGGTACTGCATGCTTTTCTTTCGCTTCATATGAACAGAATTTCTCTATTAAATAATCATAGTTGATATCAATGTCCAACCTTGAAAACCACTGCATTAGTAACTCGATGCATTCGTTTTGTCTTCACTTTGTCATAGTAGACACATTTATTGCCCCATTCTGATTTTAAAACTCTGCTGCACAAGTTAATATCATGACAATATAAGTGCCAAAGATAATGAAAATGCTTGCTTCTATAAGCTTATAAACATAGGATTGACATGTGCTGCCCTATCTTGAGTGTATTCTATCAGTAGGCTTGCAAAGATAAGATGACTTGCATGAGAACATCAATGCCAAAATCGTCTGCAGCTCACAAAAATGTCAGGTCATAGCAAAAGTAAAGTGTCCCGGTGCAAAGCTATATACATTCATGCATTTTTTTCTTATAATTATTTGCAGATTATTAACAGAAGTTCATAGAAAGGTGTAGCGGGCAATTAGGTAACTTCCCATGCAGAGTATATGTCCAGGAAAGAAGAGAAACAGAGGTGCAGCACCAAAATACATAATTTATTAGACTAAAGAGCACTACAATATCACAATAATTTGAAGGAGTGATTGTATGCCTAATCATGATCTAAACAGATGTGACTATGGTAGAATAATCACGATCTTAAAATTACGACGGTCAAGTTTGATTATAACCAAATAAATCAACCAGCTATGCAAGCATGATAGTTATTAACAGAGAGCCACATCACACCAGTTCTAAATTTCATGACAGGTGCTTACTGTATTTTCTAAGATTGACTGCATCTTATTAGAATCAAGAAATACATGTATACGCGAGCAGCCAGTGCTCCCAGGGAACTGAATTATGCTTATGCAGTGCCATGAATATCTAAATATACATTATACTGAATATATATGATGGATTTACTTTGGTTTTTGGTTTTTCAGCTGTCGTGGTTAAAAGTTCTAAACCTGACTTATATTCTACAAAAATATTTACCTGGCATGATCCATTGTGTTGTTGCAAATATAAATATATATTTCTAATCAATCATTTGTACATCTCTAACCTCTACGATCTAGCCATGATTACTATGTAATTATGGAGTTCTTAACTTTTTCTTCAATAATGCTCTAGTTATCTATTTATAGAAAGGTTATATGTGTGCAGTATATTTATAATTATCCACCTGAATCAGTGTTATACAGAAGCATATATGATCCAAGCAGTATAAAGCATCAACAAAAAGAGATGGAATTACCTACATGATTATGCATAGCAATCAAGGTGTATATTTGTATGTAACTAAAAAAAGGGCAATCTTGAATATACTTGAGGGATTAGAAACCAAACTCAACTCATTCTTGCAAGGAAGTAATTAACAAATTTACTGGGCAGATCCACTTGTGGCCTCACTCTTGCTAGCTAATAACCATGATAGATAATACAGGACGATCCTTCCCAATTGCTGCAACAAACCAAAAGGAAAATAGCTCAATTAGCCAATTCGCTCACCAAAAAGAAGAAACAAGAAATAAAAATCCAAGAACTTGAATTTACGCTGCAATGGGTGAATGGATAAAAAAACACAAACATGTAGCCGCACAATACACCTCTGAAGTACAGAAGGCGGCTCAATGGTGACCTTAATGAACCATTACAAATGCAGGCCCCATAAAAACAGAACCATCTTCTGATAATTAAATTTGTGCCTTGGCGTGCCCTAGTTAGGCCAGTGGATGGTTGGGACGATAAAAATGCACGTGTGAAGAAACAATAAATACTGAAGATGACGAAACAGGGAAAGATAGAACAAATAGAGAATGCATTTTTCTCATTTCCTAAAACAACCAATCTAAATGAAATATTAGCATATCTCTGGAACGGAATTTAGAACCAAGATGTCCTGATATAACAGAAGGTCAAACATAGTCCTTTATGAAATAATAGCTACAGGCAAATACCAAACAAACAATATATGATTACCCTCCTCTATATTTTAAGAATAAAGACCACATGGTACTGATTTACTGATAACTACAAGAAAGTAAATTAAGTGGCTTGCCTGTAGGTGACTTGCAACATTTTCCCTAATGAGTTTCTCAACATTCATGAGCTCGAGTATCTGTTATGAAACAGCTTCTGCATCAATGTGAAGAGATATTCCAGCAAAGCAAAGAGAGACGTTATAGCTAATAATAAGTGTTCTGAAGCATGTATTCTGAAGCATTTGGAAGAGATCATTTTATTCCCTTTTACCTTCTACATTAAAGCAGCAAATATTATTTTGAAGCATGTATCATCAAATGGCAAGCAAGCTCTATTCGGTTAGTTCAGAACCACTTCAAGTAGTGATTTTGATAATGAGCTCATCCTGCAAAAGATATCCTCCCATCCTCCCATAAAATATTGTGGTAATCATGTCAGAGTTATGAGAAAGGATCTTGACAAGCAGAGTATCACCAGCAAACAAATCACTGGACATATCACTGGAACTGTAGAGTATCACCAGCAAACAAATCAGTAAGTTACTTCTAGGACATAGCAGAAAGGTACAAAATATCCTAGGTTCTACCAGGATCCAAGGATGGAACAAAAAGCACATAACCATATTCCAGACCAAAAAAAAAGTGAAGGTGAAAAGGAGACCACAAAAATACAAGCAGGGAATAATATTGTCAGACTCTAGCCATCTACCAATATAAGAGTACAAGAAACAAACACACCCATTGACCAGCATACACACCAACAGAAATGACAGGCAAAAGTAAACTGAATCTAACAGCAGCTCGAGACAGGCAAGCTAAGGAAAATGCATGGCTGTAAAAATGCAAGCCTGGCCTAAAAACAGAGAAGAGAAGAATAAAAGAAGTCGAGCTGCAAAGTGGTGGTCGAAGACGTAGCAAGTTGGTAGAGATTAAATGATGAACCAGCCAGACCAACGAGCACCTGCAAATAGTGCACCAACCTGCAAGGGAAAGAGTCCTAATCATGGATAAGCTGCTTGTAAGAATTGATATGGGACAAAACAAACAAGGACCTACAGATCGACGAATGCAACAACAGATCCATCACATAAACGGCAAGAACAGAAGATTTGTAGGCAAGTGAGAGCTAAAATCAATCAGTTATTGCCATTTTCTTTATTCATTAGCCATGCCGCCAAGTTGCCACAACCTGGTCGCCCCGTCTAGTGTACAAATTTACTTCATACCGAACAAAAAAGGCACCAGGGACATGAGAATGCATGGTAGACAAAGCATTGAAAATGTAAGAGAAAACGTAATCCGGAGGAAAGCTAACTAATCTTTCAATTCAATCTGTTCAATATATTTACTTTTCAGTACTGCCTGCAACAAAATATGCCGATGTCATCATTACATAGCAGACTCCAGAATTTAAGAAAGCAATAGAGGAAACTTTATAGGCATATATACTTAAAAACCACAGGTAGAAAGTAGATTTCAGGCAATAGCTATTGAACTGCAGGTATGAACTTGAACATATCTTTAGTCAAATTTAAATACAAACAAAAGCATGAAGAAACAAACTATAACAGCAACCGGAAGCCGGAAAGACTAAATGCCAACAATACCAATATAAAAGGAAATTACCTTCTATGGAATTGACCCTAGAGTCTTGAAGATTGGGACGAACTTCTTCTGTATGTTAAGGACGGCAGTGACAGTGCTGCAGAAAAACCATGGGATGACAACCCCTCACAACATTACTGGTCACAAGCAAGCACAAGGTTACAGATTAATGATTACCAGTAGAACCATATACATTTAAAGAAAAATTGTTCATCCAAACTTCTAGGGACTTATTTAAGCACTAACGCTAATCCACTATCCAATGATCATCCAAGATTCTGCCTTTACCACAAAAAGGAAGTCTAGAACCATATACACTTCACAGAAAAACTGCTTATA
This sequence comes from Aegilops umbellulata, assembly GCA_032464435.1. Lineage (NCBI taxonomy): Eukaryota > Viridiplantae > Streptophyta > Magnoliopsida > Poales > Poaceae > Aegilops > Aegilops umbellulata. The sequence goes on along the minus strand of CP136060.1, from coordinate 638,667,693 downwards.
CAAATTTCCAGGGACCTAGTTAAGCACTGATGCTAATCCACTATCCAATGACCATCCAGGATTTTAGCACCCCTTTAAAAATACAGACAAAATGGGAACCAGGAGGTTTACCATGATGTGTAAGTGGCCTAACTCTGAATCCATTTTCAGATGATGAGATTATTCATGAGTAGATGATGTCTTTTGCCAAACTTCTAAATGTCCCTTAGATCCTATAACAAAACTATTGCAATTCTAATTATAACCAAATGTACTCAGTAGCAAACCAAACTAACAATAGGACCATATCTCAAGCATGTATACTAACTCCAGATTGGTACATGTGTATCAACTAACTGTGGACGTTTCTTTATCAGCTATTAATATTGAAATCTTCCTTTTGAATGTTAGGTCTCAAGTACAACAGTAAATAAATATACCTGGATAATAAACCTCTATTTTTTTCCAGAATATGTTGTTGAGTGCCTTCCATAAGCATGTATATGGTATCATAGTAGATAAGTCCCTAACAAATATGAAGGCATAGGATGATGGTTAAGAAAGCCAATAGAAGATAGCCATTACAAGAGTATCTCCACTACCAACTAATCCTACGCTCACGCCACGCCCACCATGCACAGCTAGTGAAGTAACTAACTAATGCATGAGCTAACTCTACGGCCACTTCGTGTCATAAGTCGCAAATGCACTGGTGTTGATAACAAACCAATAAACAATCAGCATGAGGATGAATTGGAAAAGTAAGGTACCCAGGAGCACAATGATTCAAGGCCTAGGACAAGGAGTAGTTGTGTTGATAAAGAATCGCTGAAAAAAAGACATCCAGAAGTCTGGTGTATCAAGGACTTGAAGTCAAGTGGTTGATTAGCGGATATCCAATCATTTAGGATGTAGCATGATAGATACGAGCACCAGATTGCAGCTTCAAAGATATTACAGCTTCAGCAGACATGACTTAGCACACCACAATGGGGAACAGCCGGACGGTCGTCGCTCGGGCCGGCGATGCAATGCCATTTGTGAAGGACTTTAGAAGGTTGCTGATGCACGCGTTGTCCACGAGAGGCACCAGCGCAGTCGCTCTCATGGCGTCGGTCGAAGGAGCTCACTGGACAGGACGGCAGCACCGACCGTGGCCGCCGAACCCGCCGCGGACCCTAGCAATATATTTTACACGATCCTAGGAATAATCTGTCACTACTAAAAATGTGCTGCATATGTATATAATTTCTTTTGGTGATTTGTTGGGCGGGACACCATGAACACCAAACCAAATCGCTAGGGAGGGAGAGGGGGGAGGGGCAGATGGACCTCGAGGTCTAGCAGGTGCAGTAGAAGAGCCTGTTGAGCTCGTCCCTGCCGCTGCTCTCACGTCGAACTTGCAGCCCCCTCCACATCAGCCCGGCCGGCGTTGCGTGCCCCTCCTCCTTCAGTTGCTCCCTGGAGCCAGCCATCTCCTCGTCATCCTTGAGCGAACCAATCTGCAGAAAAACGAAGCAATTTCATTGATGAGTAGCGGCCAACGAGCAAGGACGGCACAAAAGAGACTCGTACCTACAGATTCAATCGTTGCCCCTAATCCTCAACACGTGCTAGAGAGGAGGCAGGGGCTGGCCGTCCTTGCTCCTCTGGCCGCTCTCCATGGCTGCGGCCCACTCCCGGGAGAGAAGAAGAGAAGCCGCGGCCGCGCCGACCCCCTGGGCCACGCCGCCCGCGCCGCGTGCCATACGCCGCCGCCTTTGCCTCGCCTCGCAATTCCTCCTTCCCTCCCGTGGGAGCCAGGGCCGGGGCGGGGCATTAGGGTTTGGGCGGCGCCAGATCGGAGGGGTGGAAGGAGGGGAACGTGAGGGGAGGAGGCCGGGCGGCGGCGGGGAAGGAGGCAGTGGTGCCGGCGCTAGGGGCGAGAGGAGGAGAGGGAGGCGCGGGTGCGGGCGACGCTAGGGGGAGAGGAAGAGGAGAGGGAGGCGGGGGCGTGGGAGGAAGAAGGCAGCGGCTAGGGCACCACGGAGGCGAGCGAGGGAGGAGGCGGCTAGGTCTCGGTCAGATGCGGCCCCCTTTTATACCCCCAATACGCGAAATGACTGAAATGCCCCGGTGGGGGCATGGTATTTACATTTTGCTGCCATTACTATTCATTCCAACAGTGTTTATTTTAGATCCAACGGCCCAGGTTCCTTCAGATCTTGATCCGACGCCCAGAATCGCATCAAGCAAAGCGATCCGACGGTCGAGAAGCCCTGAGCTCTAAGGAGCCTTGTGCATCCATCCTGTTCTTATTTCTTGATGCACTTCATCTGGATGGTTCAAAAAATAAAGTTCATTCACCAGCTATGTGCAAAAAATCACCACCCTCATCATTGAAAATTTGACACACTAGCAATTGGTGGTGACTTGCTATTTGCAAACGTGTGTTGCTTCTTCACTATATGATGATCGTGTTGTTTGGTTATCGAGCTACGTACCTTTCAACTAATAATATATTGATTATCGAGCTACGTACCTTTCAACTAATAATATATTGATCTATAGATCCACTTGCCAAACTCTTGTTAACTCGAACTCTAGCATATTTGTTTTTGTGCCTTGTTGTGGTCAGCTATTGCATCACGGACGGACATAGACTGGTTGGTCCCCATGCTCCATACATGTTCATGATGCCCACTGACTTGTCGGGACACATATTTTTGAGACGAGCATGTTGCAAATAATCTAACCAACAATTTGACTTGCCATGCTGTGAGATGGATGAGTTGACAATGGATGCATTGTCAATGAATCAAGATTGGAGTAGCATGGAAGACAAATCTTCAAGATTAAGGAGAGATTGTTTGTAGTAATCTTGAGTTTGTAGTCTATGTGTTAGTGAAGTACTAACACGTCCATCTAGACGTTGTGTAATCTTGATTAGCTAGGTTGTGTAACGTGTAGGATTAGTAGTCTAGTACTACTTGTTCTAGATGTGTCCGATAGTAGAATACGTGTGTAGGTTAGCTTGTGGTTACATATGTCGGCTCAGGTTTTATTTGTGTCAAATTAGGATTTTTCTTGCTGGCCGTGGATGCATGTATATATATACACATGCATAAGGGCTGCAATGTTGTATTGGGGGTAGGGAGAAAAGGAGAAAATAAATAAAGAGAGGAGAAAAGGAAGGACACAACGTGTGCCCTTGTCCAAAGTCTTTCGTGCGCGCGTGTTCGTTGTGATTTGATGTTATTGATCAGATATCTAGCTAGGGTGGATGGTGTAGTCCACCGGGTGGTGTATTCCACAAGGTTGCTAGTGAGGCTTGATAATTCAAGGCGTATTTAAGGTGATCTGTAAATTCGCCAAGTCTAAGTTGTTGGGGAAACTGTTGTCAATAATCTAGCCAGCAATTTAACTTGTCCTGGTGCTAGCGAAGATCAGAAAGAGCAGGGAAGACATAATGTCAAGATCAAAAAGAGATTGTTAAACATAATCTTAAGTTCTTAGTTAGTATCACGTGTAAAAGTGCAACGTGATGTGTCCTAGTAGTAATCTCCTAATCCGTTTAGAGTATTACTTTCAGCCGTGTACTAGTAGAGATGTGTCCGTGTAAGACTTTGCCGTATGTGGTTAGGTGAGTGAATATAGGAATTTAGCGTTAGGAACTTATACTGTTTGGATACCTCGACAGTGTTCTTCTAATAAACCTTTGCATGTTTTATGTGTCGATGGGATCGCTACGCCAGTAGAAATGGTGACCAAGGCGATGGTGAATGGTGGTGTCGTGGTGGGTCGCTAAACCCTGATGGCTGCAGGTAGACACTAGCCACTCCTAGGACATGTGACCCTAAGGCATGTTTCCATGATTACAAAGCCTTGATCTGCTTCTTCTTTGCTGCCATAACATTAATAATACTCATGTTGGATTGGTCAATCAAGCTACCTTTCAAATCTCATACACGGATCAATACATGCTTGTCGAACTCCAAATTTACACTCCTGCCAAATTATCTCCATCCTTCAAGAATGGTAGCCACACATTCTTTAATAGGAAAATGAACTAGCATTTATTTTCTCTCTCTTCATTACATTAAGAGAGTATATTCGGAGGATCTCATGAATCATGAGCTACATTGACTGTGTGGACCGAATTAATGAGCGGATCACCTACATATTAACTCATAGATGTGGCATTTGTCCCTTTAACACACATGCCTTTTTCTAATAACATTGGTGGCACATGAGTCCAGCTACCCAGGTCAGGAGACCGGTCGGTAACGTAGCTACTCCCTCTCTTACATAATGTAAGACGTTTTTTGACACTACACTAGTATAAAAAAACGTCTTATATTATGGAACGGAGGGAGTCATATTCAATAGTTCATGTGAATCGCTACTTCCACCGTTTATAAAAGAAATAGTCAGTCATCATTTTTCTTTTCAGCTTCCACTCTTCTCCCAAACCACCAGACTAACACAACACGCATACTCTGATGCATAACAAAAAATTCAAATATCGATAATTCTAGTAATATTTCTTATAAATCTACCGAGAAATAGTATTCCATTTGCTTGAAATACAGGGATGTATTTTCATCTTGGACTCCATGCCTAGGAGTCGGAGGCACCAGGAATTCAACAAGATCGTGAAGACTTCATGCTCTCGCTCTGTACAAACAATAACCAGCCACATGTTCTCATCGTGGAAATTTGACACACTAGCAATTGGTGGTGACTGGTTAATCTCTGACGACTGCACATAAACACCAGTTGATCTTGCGCTATGTGGCCGCAATGCCTCTTCACCTGACTACATGCAAGACAACTAGCTTCAATTAAGATATATTGATCGACATTCTTGTCGGAAACTTACAAAAGCCTTCTGCTCTAGACTGGTTGTTTTATTTATATTAAATTAGAGGAAGCATGACTGGGCTGTCTCTTCAAAATAAATCTTCTACTGTAACCACCATTTTCTCCCTTTTTTAGCTAGAGGGTAAACCTCACGAAATCATCACCTATATATCATGTCATCAACAAGCCAAACTAATTAGCCGATCACTACCAAATCATAGCACATATATGTCCTTTGTCATTTTGTTGTACTACAATTATAATTTAGTAATTTAACCTTTTGTCCATAGCTTGTCACATTGTAAGACTCCAGATCGCACATACGTGCATTATCTTTGCCACAAGAACATGGGTGGAATAAAAGACTACATTGTAAGGACATCAATCGAATGCATGTCGCTACCACCTCGTCTACGCAGCTCATGCTGATACATCCTAAACATATCTATTATAACTTTTATGCATTGTTTTATGTTTCATTGGACCAACATATTAACAAAGCGTCAGAAAGGGCAGTTGCATGGTTTATGTTTACGCTAATGACTCATTTTTGCCATAGCTTATCGTTATGCAACTTAAAAATTTGCCAAAGATTGCTTCTTTCTAGGTCTGAATACCTATGTTTTTGCAATTATATTATAATAAGTTTGTTTGATAAACTATTTTTATTTTATTAGCGGTATGGTACGGTAAAATTAGTGAATTAGCACCCGTAGAAGGGTGACCTACTAACCGTGACTAAATGACATACTAATTTCTTTTATTAGTTCATAAAGAACTAGCAATGATAATTTCTCACTTGATCAATTATTATTTTTAAAGTAGAATTATTAGCCAAAAAAGGAAACATGTAGGGTGTTAGCAACAGAAATTAAGCATGCAACCTAGTTTGGTGGCTCTGCCACATGATATCTATTTTCTGCATGAGGACATGTTTATGTTGCTCATGGTTTACCCATCATTGATGGTGCAAACTTCCACATGCCTCCTTTACCCTATGAAAAAGAAATGAACTTGGCATTTCATTAAGCTTTTCAAATTAGTATGCTATGACTGATGCACCGGGAAGATCAGTAAAACTGATATGGAATGCAATCCCCACGTACCATACGGTGGCTTTTGACAAAAACTTAGGTGGCGGTGTTTGGCGACATGGAGGGTGGGAGATCTACGTGTACGACATGAAGGGTGGGTGATGGGCATTGGGGGGGGGGGGGGTGGATGAGATTTAGTGTTAGGACATGTCTTATCTGATGGGGACGAGCTGGTGGGTTAGATGACAGTGTTGGGTAGAGTGCATGACCTTTGCGACTATATAATCTATATGATAATAATATACTATTTTTAAACCTCCATTTATTTTTTTGAGGAACCGGCAGGAGCACTGCCTTTTCTTATAGAAGGAGAACAGAAACACAATTTATAGGGGGCGCATGTTTTTAGGGAACGTGGCAAAAACCCAAAAGAACCAGGAAAACCCAGTACATACTCAGCCTATACCGACAGATGGCAAGGCCCCAACGAATGCCAGATCCCTTTTCTCAATGGCCTTGAAAGCCACTAAAACAAACTTGCGATGAGTCATCCTTTGACCCGTGAAAACACGTTTGTTCCTCTCTTTCCAGATAGCCCAAAGTGTGTAGATGATCCTACCGCTCCATCGACGCCGCACTTGGGATGGCTCTTTTACTGGCATATCTTGTCCCACCAGTCAGAAACAACGCCTGGCTCAAGAAAGAGACATGACACAACAACGCCCTCGTTTGTCCAGGTGTTTACCTGGTTCCAAACAACGTCTGTGAAGGGACAATCCTTGCAAAGGTGAGTCACCGTTTCCAGCTGCTGAAGACATAGCTGATACCTTGGGTCATGTGGCCAGCCACGAATAGCCAACATATCTCCGGTGAGAATTCTACCATGCAGAACTAGCCACACGAAGAATTTGCACTTGGGCTCAGCATAAGTGGACCAGACCTTTGAAGAGCCAAATCTCGGGTGTGAGGCAAAGAACTGCGTCGCATAGGCCAATGCGGAAGAGTAGGCTCCATTAGTGGTCAGGTTCCAGGAGATTGTGTCGTCCTGATCTGGCAACGGAGCTGTGTGACTGATCCATCCCCATAGAGTGACAAAATTCCCCCAACTGTTGCAGGGATCGAAGGCTAGCGACTGCTCTGATCCAATTATCATTTGTCAACTCATGATACACCGTCCTATTTTTTCATGAAGCGATTTTGTAAAGCTCCGGCATAAATAGCGTTAGAGGGCCCCTTCCACTCCAGTTGTCATGCCTAAAAAGTGCCTTGCGGCCGTCTCCCAAAGTGATGGTTGTGCATGCGCGAAAAAGGTTCATGTCAGCTTGGTCGCATGGCAGCTCAGTACCCACGCATGGCCTTTCTCGGTCCGTCCATTGTAATCAGAGTCAACGAAGGCGGAGGGCGTGGCCAAATCTCTCAAGGTGGCAAGTCCTATCACTAAGTATTTTGACCATCCGTCAATAATGAACCATCCATTACAGACTGTTCTGTGGTACGTGACTTTTGCGGAATTACTGAGCTTTCGACATCATGGTGGATCAGTTTTGGCCTTCCAAATTCTAACACTCTGACAATCTGGATTTTCACTTTTTTTTTGAAAACTTATGGTGCAACCATGCATACAAGACCTTCACCCACCTAGCTTTTAGGTTGGCAAAAAGATATTTCTCGGTTGCCAAAGGTGATAGTGGTGGATGTACGGAACAAGGTCTAGTTCAAAACATATTGAGGCTGCTTAGAGCTTAAGAGTATACATCTTATGTGTACATAATGATGATTCTCATGGTTGATATTCTTTAATTACCTAACTACAGTTGGTTATTGTTCACTTTAATTTATATTGAGTCTAATATTAGAAATATTTTCCACTGGCAATTTGGAATGGCAATTGCCATTTTAGTTATCATGACATGCATACTTTTCTAAGGTCATCTTTCAGTACTGAAAAAGTGTTGGATGCAATCATTTCTTGAGACAATTTGCTTGAATTTCATTTTTGCCATATTTGTACATCCATATTCCTGGAAAATAATCAATAATACGATGTGTATTAGAAGACCGTGTTACAAAAATATCACGCCCTTCATGTTGATCCAAGGGTGGACATTACTTCTATTATTTTGACAAGAAAGCTTCAACCGATAGAAACATCATAGGAGACATCTACACTTCTCTTCATCTATTGTAGGACACATGATGAGTTTGACCAACAAGTACATCTACCTAAAAATGTTTCTAGCTCAGCCGCACAGGTTGATGACTAGTGCTAGCTAATCCTAACGACTAGTAGTACCTAGTACCTTACGAGATTGGTATTAGTGGTTGGGTAGTGGTGGTAATCCATGGCGGCGTGCTCCCTATGATCAGGAGCAGCCTGGTGGCGGACGCGCGCCGTGTTGTACGCGTAGCCGGCGTCGTCGCCTACCTTGTCGTGACACACAGGATGCTTGGGCATCTCGGGGGCCTTGTCAGGTGCGTAGGCGGCATAATAGCCGCGGCCACCGGCTCCGGCGACCACGGAGGCGTGGTCAGCTTTCCGCCCGCCATCATGGTGGGCCTTGCGACCCGCCTCGTCGATGGCCGGCTGGTGGTCGTAGGCCGGCGCCAGCTTGCGGTCGGCTTTGCCGTAGTAGGAGGCATCGTTCCCAGGGTCCCCCCTGCGGCCGCGGCCGCGGCGACGGCCGCCACAGCCGCCATGGTTGGACCTCTCGCCGCCGTAGTCGTCCTTTCTGCCGCCGCCGAAACAGGAGCTGAACTCGAAGCACATTCTTGTTGGTGACTCGACCTCCTGGCTACCTCTATCTGTTTTCTTTGTTTGCACTTGCACTAGACTAGACAAGACTATCTGGATTGAAGTTGGAGGTTCACCGAGGAGGAAGCTTAACTGGCTGGATTACTGGACTGTCCTGGTGGTGTTGGTGGTGGTCCGGGTATATATGCTCCGGCCTCCGGGTGCCGAGATTATGAGCTCGTGCTGGAGACGACGTGTGTGGAAGCCAAGGGAAAGTGGAATCCGGTCTGGTTCGTCCAAATCCTCCTGAAGCGCGTCTGCACCGGGCGAACCCGCGTCGCGCCTTCGGGTCATCAGTCTCGGCTTGAGAACAGTGACGGGGTCGTGCTCCCCCAGTCAAATCGGGGAATGGGAGGGCGGCGAGCGTGACCCATGGTGGCGGGCGGTGCTGCGGCGCGGCAGCATCCACGATCGATTCTAGTGGCAGAGCAAGATGCCGGGGGTGGTAGTACTGTTTGGGTTTTGAAATGCGTGGCAGGGTGCGGCATCTTGCTGGGGTTCTGTCTTAAGCATGTTGCCTCATGGACGGCAAGAACGACTGTTATCCATGCTCTCTCTCCCTCCGTGTTCATTCATCTTGGAACACGACTTTATCAAGGCAGGGAGAATTTTGTCCTAACATTGAAAACGGCCACAGACTGGCCATTCCCCATGCTCCCTCCATGTTCATTATACCCACTGCCTTGCCCGAACGCAGGTTTTTAAGACAAAGCAGAATTTGGTCATGGCATTTATCGTTCTGCCAAATATTTGCCAAACAAGTATTGTGGTGGTGTCGACAGGAGATGTGTCTGGCAAGGTCTATGCAATGATCCCTACTGAAGATGGGAAGGCGGAACATGGCGGCAACAGATCCTAGAGCTTGCGCATGTGATGTGTATTGTGGGACGACTAGACCAGCTAGTGCTCTCAGCTTGCCAGGCAGGCGGCTTATTCTGGTCACTGGATTAGATGGTGTCCGTTGATGTGGTCAATCCACATTTTTATACTTGTAGGTGTAGCGACTTTGTTTGCTTTGAAGTTTGATTTGGGTAGATCTTTGTATTTATTTTGTCAGACTCAGTTGAATAACTTAATAAAGATGGTTGCATGCATTATTTTGATGCAAAGACCGGGGATAATTCTCTTTCTTTTAAAAAAAAACTTGCCAAGCAGACAGACTAACATGGTTCACTATGAACATAGATTCTTTAGCCGGAATTTTCATGGCAAGCCAAGCACGGTCCACATACTGAAGATGTTTGCTACCAAACTTCTGTCCAATGCATGATGGACTACGTGGCCCATCTACTTGGGGTTCATTGATCTCATTGATGCCTCATTGTGTTCTTCAGGGGAATATTTTGGTTCTCAGAATATCAATTAGTCCATGAACATTAATTGGACTCGGTCAAGAGTCGTGGAATGCTAGAGACCGAAAATTTATGCGTCTACACTTCGTTCATTAATTTGAACAAGCCTTTTCATGCAAGACCATTTACCTGGATTGCGACTAGTGTCAAAGTCTTTAAGATAATGCTCTCTGATCAGGCCCTGTTTGATTCATAAGTCTTAAGACTTTTTCTAGTCTCAACTAAAAAATCCCTAGTCTCTAAAAAGTTTCTTCCTATTTGTTTTCAGAGACTAAAAAGCCTCTAGTCCCTTCCTAGAGGTTATTAAATGACCATGTTGCCCCTAGTATATAGAAAAATAACAATCAAACAACACCATGGGATGGCAGGCCAATGGATGCATGGAGGGGCATTGTTGGAAAAGTCCCAAAAAGTCCCAAAAAGACTCTCCTTGAGAGTCTTCTTTATTTAGTCCCAAATGCCTAGTTTAGTCCCTAAAAAGTCCCTTCCGTTTGGTAAAAAAGTCTCTAAGAGGGACTAGATACTTTTTCTAGTCCCTATCCAAAAAAGTCTCTGGAAACAAACACCCCCTCAGGGTCATGCCTTACTTTTTGTTTACTTAACACTTTAATTAACTCTGTCCATCCCTCCCAATTTTGTTTACTTAACACTTCAAGTAACTCATCTTTTTTTTTGAAACGGAGGCAAAGATTGCCTCATCTATTAATTAAACAGAAGAGAATTGCCCAGTTAATTGCGGAAAATCGGGCAAAAACCGGAACAACCAGGGCCGAGCCCACTACCATAGACTGAAACACGGAGGGCAAAGCCCACCCTCGTCGACGACATGTCGACCTGCGGACAGACAACGCAGTTCCGATTCTGACAGAGAACTCAGAAGAACGAAACCAGGCACGGCTGGCGCCACGGAAGATCGCCGAAAGGCCAGCTGCAGCCAGTCATCGTATACCACAGGGCCTCGCCGCCGCAGCTTCGACTCCACAGCAACAAACAAACCGAGGCAATACCGTGGACACGCCGGAGAAGAGCCGATTATCGCAACCATTACCGCGTCGCCGACATCGCTCCCACCATCATTGTTGCCACAAAAGTCTGGACGCCACAATGATTTTCTCAGGGCCGCCGCCGCGACATCCACCGCTCTGTCGCGCCCAGCGCAATCAACCGACACCACCTTCCGGGGCCGCCGCCCCGACGTACCACTGCTCCGCTCGAGCAGCAACGCCGCGCGACCCAGCTGCCCGCAGCCCACGCTGCTCAGGGCAACCGCTCGCAGACCACGAACGTCGCACCACATCCGGGACTGCCACCCCGACGCAAAGTCAGACCGCCCCCTCTGGAACGCGTCGACCGGACCGACAAGCCTGCCACCCAAGTGGCCCAAGATTGCCACCCAAGTGAAGGCCGAGTTGCCGCTCCGCCCCATGGAGCCGCACCGCGCATCACTTTCCGAGGCCGCCGCCTCGGCGTCCATCAGCCGTCCGGGGCCGCTGCCCCGGCATCCACCAAACCCGACGTAGGAGAAAACCAAACGCACCAAGCACAAGCTAACTCTCCCAAGCAACGCCCCCAAAAGGGAAACAACGAAGACGCCGCCGTCGCCCGCTCCGGAAAATCTGGAGCTTAGGTTTTCACCCGGAGAGCCCAAGCCCCACATAGAAGAAGATGACTTCCACAACGACGCCTCCAAGGAGGGAAACGACGCCCGAAAGCGCCGCCGTCGACGGCACCAACAAAGTCGGGTCAAGGCTTTCGCCTGGAACACACACATCCCTATGAAGGCCCGCAGATCTGATCCACCCAGAAGCGTGGAGATCATTGGAGCCATTCCTGTTGCGCCTTGCACTCTCCAACGCCGACCACCAAGCTTCACCGCGCAGCACCCTCAGCAGCAGCACCTCAAGCTGCGATTGAGAAGCGAGCGCACACGACACCACGGCCAAAACGCCATGGCTTCCAGCCCGGGGCCGCCGCCCCGGCTTCCTCCTCGCGTCACGCCCGCCTGACGAGCCCGCCTGACGAGCTTCCCTGCCCGGCGCCTCCCGAGCCGAACCACCTCCCGCCCACGCGCCCGAAGCGCGCCGCACACAACGCTCGCACCGCGCGAGACGCCCGCCCGCACGCATCCGATCCTCCCCTTGACGGCGCCCCTGCTGGAGCGCCAGATCCCGCGCCCCCTCGGACTGCCCGCGCCGGAGCGAGCCCATCGCCGCGCCACCGACACCCCTCGAACCGCCGGAGCCCCACCAGCCCGAGCCAGAGCCGCGCCCGCGATCCCGCCCAAGCCCGCCGCGCCCGTGCGCCAGATGCGCCATCGCGCCTCGCAGACAGATGCCCCGCCGCCGCCCTCCCTGGAGCCAGACCGGGCTTCGCCGGCGAACTCCTCAGGCGGCGGCGAGGTGGGGGTGGAGGGAGGAGGGAAGGTGGCGGCGCCGGAGTGGTTCCCCCCGTGCCGCCAGGGAGAGGCGACGCGGGGGAGCAGCCTGTTGCAACGGTCCAAGTAACTCATCTTAAAGTCCAAGCGGAAATGACGTCACCAAACTCCAAGAAAGTAAACAAATTTGACGTCAGAAACAAATGAGCCACCTGCCAGGAAATAGAAAAGCAGCATTTGGCACGTGGACGGAAATGAGTGCATCATTAGGTATATATAAAAAAAGATATGGAAAAATAAAATGGCCTTTGCTGCTGCATTCCATTATGCAGCTGCCTTTATTCTCCTACAAGCCTGGTGGAATCTGCTACTCTTCCTCCCCTTCTAACTCGATGTGGGGAAATAGCCACGCAGCGATATGCTTAGACAAGAAGAAACCAAAAGGAGGGTATATTCTTGGTAGAGAACATAATTGGATTGGGGACAAATTGCAGCGCGCCAGCAAGGATGGATATGGAGATGCAGCGAAAAGTTAACGATATCTCCCGGAGGAGGCCGTTTGCCAGAGGATGGCGGCGTGTCATCTTCTTCTTTATCTCCCCAGTTTCATCCTCCCTGCCATGCTCCCTCCCTCGTGGTTCTACCGAACCCGGTTTAGGATCCCGCATCCTACTGTGGGGCTGCCAGCTCGACGAAAGGTTCCCTTGGCCGCCTTCACCCTGTACTTCGACCATGAATTTGAGCAATTAAAGGTAGATTATTTGCTACAAACTTCAACAATTGAAAAAAATGGAGTACGGAATTTTCAATGGTTTAATTTATACGGCACAAAAGCCACAGATTTTAATAAATTTTTAACATACGATAATGTTTATTGGGAATGTTCCCTGAGGAGGTCCCCGGGAACGCCCCCGCAGTTGTCTGATCAAAATCACACGGTGGCAGATTTCTGGATTTTTTTTTTGCCTTCTATACATAAAAATGCTATGTTGTTCTGAAGAAAATATCGTCACTATTCCAAGGACTAGATGAGGTGGCAACCAAGAAAAAAAGATGTTCGCAGCTTGTGAATGGTTGTGTGATGAGCATAACCAAACTGAATAAGTGAGCACTCAGCGGCGCCACCAACTTCTGGCCTTGGGACTGGGAAGTGAGCATCTGAGCAATGAGTGTGACTGAAAAAATACAGTGAAGCCACACACATGCACATATCAAGATGAGCAGAAAGCTTTCATTCACTTGATTGTATGATACAAGAAGAAAGCGTCTACAGCAAAAGTACAAGCAAGCAACAATGGTGGCCGAATGATGAAAGCATCTGACATCAAAAGCTTCCTTCTCTCTACTGCACAACCATCGAGAAACCATGGAGCCTCTGATTAAAATCCACTTCTCTCACGCACTATTCCAGGTGCCTTTCAGTTTCAGCAGCTGAGAAGACTGATCGAAATCCATGGCGGAAGAGGAAAAACAGAGCAATAGAAGGTAAGACAGATGAAAAAAGAAACAGAGGAAAAACAGAGCAATAGAAGAAGAGGCAGTGCTCAGGCTTGGGGAGGAGGGGCCGATGAACTGCCACGCTAACTAATTCTAACGACTAGCTAGTGTTAGAGTTAACCACGATGTAGTGGTACATGTGCGGCTTGTACACGTTCAGTCACCTAATAGTAGTCGGATTAGAACTCCTAACCCGTGTAGGTTAGCTTGTCTGGGTCCTAACTATTATATAGCTAGCTATACCCCTTGTAACTTGTACCAACCCAGAGATCAAAGCAATAAGATAATCAGGAACGACACGTTTCTGTTGACATCAATCCGGCGTCCAGTCTTTCTCGCGTGCGTGCGTATTCTCGGCGGTGTGTACGAAGAAGCCAGCTTGTGGGTACGTGTGATCGACGGCCGAAAGCACAGGTCGACGAATCGCGTTGTACAAAGTACGTCGGAAAGTACTCGGCGTACGAGACTGTGCCAACAATTGGTATCAGAGCTTTGGTATTGACGTGATTCTCGGAAAGCAATCGAAGGATCATGTCGACCACGAGCAAGGAGATCGTGACGGCGGCAGAGGGAGCACCGATGCCGATGGTGGGGGTGTCGCAATTCCCCCGTCTGGATCGAGAGGACTACGCACTATGGGCGATGAACATGGAGGTCGCGATGGAAGGAGCTGAGTTCTGGGAAGCCGTGGACCCTGGCGGTGCCGAGTACGCGAAGGGCGCGACGAAGTACCGGAAGGATCGTCAGGCGTTGACGGCGATCTACTCCGCCATGCCGAAGGATGTGCTACAACACCTCGTCGGAAAGAACTCGGCGAAGGAGGCATGGGAGACCATCAAGATCCTGCACCAGGGTCATGACCGTGTCAAGGAAGCACACCTTCAGTCCCTGATGAGAAGCTACGAGTGCCTGAAGATGGATGAAAGTGAGACGGTCGATCAGTTTGCCTCCCGTCTCAAGACCCTCGTCAATGGCATACACAGCTATGGTTCAACCCTGCAAGAAGTTGCGATCGTCCGACGATTTTTGCGCGCCGCGCCGGCACGCTATATCCAGATCGAGCAATGTCTCGACCTGAAAACCCTCACGGTTGAGGATCTCGTCGGAAGGTTCAAGGCCCACGACGAGAGAATTCGTCTTAGTTTCGGCGACGCAGAGGCGAGTGAGCACCTGATGCTGACAAAGGCGCAATGGATCGCCCTGTTGAAAGAAAAGCAAGGCGGATCCACGAGCAGCGGTAAGAAGAAGGGGAAGGGGAAGCAGCGCTCGGCAAGACA
This sequence comes from Aegilops umbellulata, assembly GCA_032464435.1. Taxonomy (NCBI): domain Eukaryota; kingdom Viridiplantae; phylum Streptophyta; class Magnoliopsida; order Poales; family Poaceae; genus Aegilops; species Aegilops umbellulata. The sequence continues at coordinate 638,652,547 of CP136060.1, read as the reverse complement.
GAACTTCTCTGACTCGGATGACGAGGCTGCACCTGAACCACCGAGGAGGAAGTTTGACATCAGAAAAGTAAGGTGTTATAAGTGTGGTCTCCTCGGTCACTTCAAGGCTGACTGCGAGGAAACACCGAAGCAACGGGCGCTCATGGCCGAGGAAGAAGACGATGGGGATATGATGTTGATGTGCGAGCTAGTGGACGAGGAGGATCCAGATGATCTTGGTCAGCTGGACATAGGTCCGATGAGTGCATCTGCGCCAATAAACCTGGGCGAAGTCGTGGCGTCAGAAGACCATGATGTAAGGCGTGACGGTGTGGTCATGCCAGTAAACTAAGGCGAAGTCTTGGCGCCAGAAGACCAAGACACGAGGTGTGAGGCTACAGGCCCGACTCGACGAGTACTTTCCGTCGAGACGACTTCGTACGCAGCAGCCGCTAGCGACACTAGCTAGCCGATTGTCCGTCAGATGATGCGTACGTACACAAGGAGCAAGCAGGCAGCCTAGCTCCTCACGTGACGTAGCTAGGTAACTAGCACCCGCACAAACCAAACAACCAGCCGCCGGCGCCTTCGATCGTAACTAGCACAACTCGCGGAGACACATGAATACGCACGCGATATTATGGCCACGGGAGCGTGTCGCTCCCGTTTGATTGCTTTGTATTGATCTGAGTTGGTGTATAAAGTCAAGAAGGATACCGAAAGGAACTTGGTGAAGCAACGGGCGCTCATGGCCAAGGAAGGAGACGATGGGGATGTGATGTTGATGTGCGAGCTAGTGGACGAGGAGGATCCAGATGATCTTGGACAGCTGGACATAGGTCCGATGAGTGCATCTGCGCCAATAAACCCGGGCGAAGTCGTGGCGCCAGAAGACCATGATGTAAGGCGTGACGGTGTGGTCATGCCAGTAAACCAAGGCGAAGTCTTGGCGCCAGAAGACCAAGACACGAGGTGTGACGGTGTGGTCGTGCTCGAAAACGGCGAAGACGTGGTGCCAGAAGTCCACGACACAATGCGTGATGGTGTGATCGCGCTAGAAGACGGCGAAGACGTGTCGCCGGAAGAACATGTCACAGGGCGTGATGAAGTGGTTACCCCAGAAGAATGCGACATGCGGCAAGCTGCACTCGAACCAGATGAATGTGGCGCATACGTGATATTGGACAGTACAACCGCGAGTTATGCGGACGTCGCGGTTCGTGGTGGATCCGACATGATGTGTCCACGCGCTGTGTGCGCCGCTCCGGTCAGCCAACGCGAGCAGGCGGTGGAAGCCGTCCCTACTGCGTGTAGCCTAGCGGACGAGCCGGCTGATGGATTCATCGCACGCACACCCCCATGCAGCAGCAGCCAACCACGTGATGCATGGCCTTGTGCTTGTCTTGACGAGACAAAAGAAGGGAGCATGTTCAGGGAACTTACGTGCATGTCACTAAGGCTGCAAGTGCAATTTAGGCACATGCTAGGAGGGTGCGTCCCAGGGACCGGTGAAGGCCCTCTGACTGGAGGCCTGACCAGCAAGCAGGGGTCGCCAGATGCACCAGGTGCGGGGGTGCGTGAAGGTGCAGCATTGCACAGAAGAGATAAACCTACAACGCCGGCAACAAGGAATTTGGCAATTCCAGAAGCAAGTGTGTCTTCTCCAATAGCACACGAACGACGTGTGTTTGATCTCTCTCCAGAAGCAGGGCTTCAAATAAGTTGGGTGAAGATGAAAAGTAAAGGGCAAAGATGTTTGCACATCGAGGGACCGGAAAATTTTGAAGACGCAAAGATGGAAGAGTGTTGGCGTCGTGCTATGCATGAAGAGTTGGAGTCGATCCGAGACAACAAAGTATGGGAGATCGCGGATCTTCCCAACGGACGTAATGCCATAGAGCTCAAGTGGGTGTATAAAGTCAAGAAGGACACCGAAAGGAACTTGGTGAAGCATAAGGCAATGATCGTGGCTAAAGGATACGTGCAAGAGCAAGGTGTGGACTTCGAAGAAGTGTTCGGTCCAGTTACAAAGATGGACTCGGTGAGACTACTTATAGCTCTCGCGGCTCAAGAATCTTGGAGGATACATCACATGGATGTGAATTCTGCGTTTTTGACTGGGAAGCTAGAAGAAGAATTGTATGTCAAGCAACCACCAGGGTACATCAAAGAAGGAGAAGAACACATGGTATTGAAGCTACACAAGGCGTTGTACGGGCTACGACAAGCTCCTAGGGCAAGGAACATCAAGCTTGACAGTACATTGATTTCTCTTGGATTTGAGAAAGCCCCACTGGAGCAGACGATGTATAAGCGAGGTAAAGGCAAGGATCGTCTGTTAGTGGGCATCTATGTGGATGATCTGTTGATAACTGGGGCAGGCGAAGAGGTGATTGCAAACTTCAAGCTACAGATGAAGGAGCTATTCAAGATGACTGATCTAGGGCTCTTGAGTTACTACCTTGGGATCGAGGTACATCAAAAGCCGGAGGGGATCACAATATGCCAGGAGGCATATGCAAAGAAGGTTCTTGAAAGATGTGGCATGAAAGATTGCAATCCAACTTATGTTCCGATGAAGCCTCGTCTCATACTAAGCAAGAAGAGTGAAGCACCCGCGGTAGATGCAACAGAGTATAGAAGTGTGGTCCGAAAGCTGGGGTATCTCACAAATACAAGACCGGACTTGGCCTATTCTGTTGGCATGGTGAGTCGCTTCATGGAAGCACCCACTACTGAACATTGGGCAACTGTGGAACATATACTCAGGTACATCAAAGGGACAACAAACTTCGGTTGTGTCTATTTGAGAGAAGAAGGAGATGATGGAGCTACTTGGCTATAGTGATAGCGACATGGCAGGAGATGTGGACGACCGTAAAAGTACCTCGGGCGTGGCATATTTCTTGGGAGGAAGCATAATGAGTTGGCTATCACAAAAGCAGAAGGTGGTCGCATTATCATCCCGTGAAGCGGAGTACATTGCAGCTGCAACCGCGGTGTGTCAAGGCATTTGCCTAGGAAGGCTACTCGCTGACCTCACAGGCAAGAAACCAAAACGAGTGGTGCTCAACATTGATGACGAGTCTACAGTCTCTGTATGGAAGAATCAAATGCATCATGGTGGATGCAAACACATCGATACGAGGTATCGATATCTAAGGGAGTGTGTGGAAAAAAGCAAGATCGACATCAACTACGTTTGCACCAATGACCAGCTTGCAGATATCCTAACCAGATTTTTAGGACGGCAGAAGTTCGTGAAAATGCGGCGAAGGATCGGCGTCCAAGCTGTGAAGTGAGGACATCGTGTTTAGGGGGGTGATTGTTAGAGTTAACCACGATGTAGTGGTACGTGTGCGGCTTGTACACGTTCAGTCACCTAATAGTAGTCGGATTAGAACTCCTAACCCGTGTAGGTTAGCTTGTCTGGGTCCTAACTATTATATAGCTAGCTATACCCCTTGTAACTTGTACCAACTCAGAGATCAAAGCAATAAGATAATTAGGAACGACACGTTCTTGTTGCCATCAATCCGGCGTCCAGTCTTTCTCGCGTGCGTGCGTATTCTCGGCGGCGTGTACGAAGAAGCCAGCTTGTGGGTACGTGTGATCGACGGCCGAAAGCACAGGTCGACGAATCGCGTTGTGCAAAGTACGTCGGAAAATACTCGGCGTACGAGACTGTGCCAACAGCTAGTACCTTACGACTTACGAGAGTTGTAGTAGTGGTTTGGCAGCAGTGCTAATCCATGGTGGTGTGCTCCCTATTATCAGCAGCAGCTTCGCCAAAGCGCCGGGTCTAGGTGTAGCCGGTGTTGTGGCCGGCCTTGTTGTGCCAGGCAGGGAGCTTCGTGCGTCTCGTAACCGCTGCGGCCACCAGCTCCGTCGTGGTGGGCCTTTCAAGCCGCCTCGTCGTTGCTCTGTGGGTGGTTGTCACTGTCACGGCCCTACTTAGGGTTGGGCTGCTTGCCATTGTACTCGTCCATTCTAACGCCGTCGTACCCGTCCATTCTAATGCCGCCGAAATAGGAGGCGAACCCCAAGCATATGCTCGCTCGGTGGTGGCCCTCTGGACTCTGACTATCTGGTTCGCAGCTATCGTTTTTGTTGTGTTTATGTTGCCTACATTCAGTTGACTTCAAGTAAACCTGTCCATTTCCTTTTATTCAGAGAGTTCAAATGTCCAACATTTATAGCATACACATCAAGGAAGAAAATAGTGTTGCCCCTTAAAATAGGCTATGAGCGTGCGACTAACGAGACATAATAAATTGGTTTATTTAGTGAGACAATTCTTTATGTGCTATTAGGGGTGCTATAGCGCGCTATTTTTCCAGTGGGTTTAAGACAAACAACAGTAGAATAACTCTTGCCATATCTCACGATTCATATGTGAGTCCCCCTGTCCAAGTATAACCTTGAGTTGACATCCTACTATTTAACCAGAAGATACAAAATAATTTTCTTGTTTCATCGTTAAAAGATCATTAGTAATTTAGCAGGGTCAGTTCTACTGTTTCATGATTTTAACATAAAGTTAGCAACTTAACAGTTCATAAATTCTACTGCGGAACATCCATTTGCTTGGTAGGAGTATCTCCCAACTCCACAATTATCTATTCTTATTATCCGGAAGGAAAGACTTATTAGTTGTTTGTTTGCTTAATATAACTTATGCAACTCACGGCATACTTCTTCAAGACAACTATAAGAAACAAATTTCTTCCATGTAATAATACCAACATTAATTACTCTTTTATCACCATTCAATGTGTGGCCTCACATTGGAGATGCAAGATTCTGGTGTTCTGGTCAACTTTTGCTCACAGTTCCAAGATTGGAAGTCTTGGAATGCAAGGTTGTGCAACCTCTTAAGAGTATATTGCACCCAGATAGCAAGTAAGGTCTCCTTTGGTTCGTAGGATAGGATTATCATAGGAATAGGGAACTTGTAGAAAATGAGATGAAATGTATCTCAAATCATATGAGTAGGAATAGGAAACGAGATGTCATTTGGTTCACATCATAGGAATTTTCCCATTGAGTCTAGTCTAATGTTTATTTTCCTTTGAAATGTGGAGGATAGGAACAAGTCCTATGTAGGAATAGGAATGCATTCCTATGAACCAAAGGGCTCTAAAGGAAAAATTCCTATAAGAATCCTACCCTATAGAATTCCTAGGAAATTCCTCCAGACCAAAGGAGGCCTAAGTTCTTTCCCTTCCTTTTTTTTTCTTGTTTGCATTCAGAATAATTATGTCTAGGCATACAAACCTACATTTTCTAACAAGTACTACTCAAGTATGATCAACAGGGTACTTAATACAAGTGATATGTCTAAACCAACTGATCCTTCTCTGGATTTATCTACTAGCCAACATCTTTTGGAAGCATCTATCATCGATCAGCAGAGATTCTTTAGCTAGGTGTTATATTGTCCATGATAGTGCATGGAGGTTTCATCTGAGGAGACAAATTCTCCTTTGGAAATAGTTAAGTGCCATTAGAACAAACTCTTTGAGGGGGCGGGGCGGGGGGAGTGGACCTGGTTCGAACTGTTGATGAGGCACCGTCCAAGGTGAGACGCATATTGTCATTGATGCAAATGCACCATGGAAGGCATGATTTTCTCCTTTCTGCATGTAGAGAAATGTGGGATTATGGTTCTAAGATAAATCCCCCAGTGCCAGATGAGATCCTTTGTATGGAGAAACACCACATATGTATGATCTTTTCCTCCCTGGTTTTTGGAAACGACCAAGGACAAGCAACTCAAGCGAAAGACTGCTTCGACCTATCTTGCCCTGTTATTCTTCTACAACATGCTAAACAAAGGTTGGTACTCTGGGGTAAATCTTGACCATTGTCCTTTGATAGTGGAATCCAATCCTTTTCTTGGTTCGTAAGAAAATAAAAAAACTTAGATCGTTCCTCCAATTTTTTTCCGTTAATTTCATCATTTAAACCTCCATAGGAAAAGGGACATCATTAAGCTACAAGTAAAACACCATATCTAATGTGGGAAACATACGAGCCACCTACCAGGAAATAGAAAAGAAAGCACATCATTTAGAATGTGGGCTTCTTTTTCTGAGAATGGTCTTAGAATTATATCATCATCAAACAGTGGTACAAAGCACCCTCAACAAAAATGGGAATAATAATCCAACACGGGCTGCCGCCACTCCTACACAGAGTCGGAGTGAACTTGGAATCAGAAGCCGTATTGAACACAGACGGGAAGTCTTTAGCCTTGGCCCGAGAGGACCAGCACACCAAAGAGAGGAGAAGACTGGTCTTCGCTTCACCATGCCAACGATGATACAACTGTAAAATCTAGCAAAAGCAAAAACCACCGCCAAAAGCAACCGGCGCCAGCAATTGCAACCAGAGAGCACGCTCGCCCAAATCAAAAATCCAGACGACACACAACTTTCCCCTCTGATCCATCACCGACACCAGGGATAACCACCCCGGCGGAGGAGGATCTGCAAGCCCCTTAATCACCACCGCCACCACAACGTTGAGAAGATTGACGTTTGAAACACTAACAAGCTAGCTACCCTAGCTATTGCTATATAGGCCGGACCCAGCGTCCGGCGACCACCCCAACCGATGGCAAGGCCCATCAGGAGGGGAAAGCCGCCAGAGACCGGTCGTATTCAAAGTCGCCACAAGCGATAGTGGGTCGCCTCTCTTGCGTCCGTGGAGGAGGGGAAACAACAAAAGTTTAAAAAGGAACTCTAGAATGTCGGCCTATATGAGTGCATGTCCTTTGATTATGTCTACCATATGCATATGCCTTTATTCTCCTACAAACCTGTTGGAATCTACTGCTGCTCTCTCCTCTCATTGGGCGAATTGATAGGTCAGCCACACTATGATATGCATAAACATGAAGAAACCAAGGGGGAGGGTCATTGTTAGAGAAGGGGGGGGACAAGTTCTGGATTCGCACAAATTACACAGCTCCAACAAGGATGCACATGGAAATTTAATTCAGCCTCAATATGTGAAGGTGATTGTCCATCCAAAGTGCTAAGATTTCTCATGATTAAGGTTTGATCAAACTTCTCAACTCCACCTAATGATCGCCTGACCAATCTAGGATAGACTAGTACTATTCCAAAAAAAGAAAAGATGTCCTTTCTTTCGAACTTCTAGCCTTTTTGCTTTTTATAGCCACCAAACTAGTTTTTTGGAAAGAAATCCACTGGTCCAACCTCCATTCTCTTGATTAGCTAATGGGTACAATGCCATCCAGCAACCAGTTACCAAATTAACGAGTCGATCACCACTAATCAATGTATGCAGTTAGTGTGTGTCCTTTTTTTACCACTACAACTATAATGCATATCGTCTATCCTGTTGCGCAAAGCTTCATAACAGATACCCCTGGTTTCCTCAAGGTCATGAAACTAACAAATGCAACACTAGTGAGAACATTGCTAGGCACTTAACGTGGTAGAGAGCCAAGGGGAGGTGCGTGCCTATATTTAGTTAGGTTGTTGATGTTCACGGTCCCCAATAAACATGTCTACTTACGTTCTCCGCTTATGTAGTGCGGGTTCTTATCTCTCTCTCTCTCTCTCACACACACACACACACACACAAACAAAAACTCCTGAGACTGCCTGCAAAATTGACGCCGCATACACCCATGAGACCAAAATCATGATTGGTTATAATCTTTTGATCGGCCAATTGGAATTAGTATTCAGTTGTTCAAAATAGTGATGAAATGTCATCCCCTGGCTCTGTCTGTAGGAGTTGTAGGCATCAGAAAGTTAGCGAGAACTAACTGCAACAAGGACTGTGCAAGCATTTGTGCAAAGCCTACACGAACCACAACCCCAAGCTCATTTTTCAACTTTGTGGGCGCAACGCAACCTCGATGTGACACCGATCTCTATTCCTCGACTCGTGTTTCAGAATGCAATGCACAATGGCAGTTGTGTTGGTGTGCCATGTCGTGACACTGATTTGGACAGGTGGGCACATGCCATGCTGCAAGAGATTGATCGCAACAAGTGGGGCCGGCAGAGCAATGCTATGCCAGCACCCTGGGATGGATAAGTTCATGAATGTTGCCATGATAATTTTTTTTTCAAAAGAAGGAGCTTTGTGCCCACAATTTTGTATTCAGGGAAGTTCAAAAGACTTCAGCCAGCTCACGTGCCTTGTATCACGACACCACACCAAATCTGTAGCCAGAGTAGAACTTTGTTTCACATTGTTTTGACTAGTTACACTTGTAAAACATTTAAACCTAAATTTTGCTCGCCACAACAAATACCGCTGAATAGAACTATAATTCATTATTCTGTAAAATTATTGATAGAAAGGCACACACACATCAAAATTCATATTGGTTGTGTAGTCCTTGTTGTTAATCTTTGTTTTCTTATCTATAGTCATCAACAAACCATGCACTGCCCGTTGCCTTTCTCTTCAAAAGCTAACATTGGCAAAATCCCTCAACGCCGGCCATATCTCCTTTTTAGACTCGTATCCAGCCGTCTAGCTCTTGACCCAACAGCCAACGTAAATAAATCAGGGTTGCAAACCTGTACGGCTACATGCAAGAGGCCTAAGACGGGCAAAAGCGAGAGCATCAACAAGAAGCTTCATAGAAACGGTCCCGGCAGTGGCATTTGAGCAAAAACAAAGCCGTCGATGGCTTTCTTCGAGTTGTTGATGATGGAAGAATGACGATTTTTTAGGTATATAAGGAAGAACAACGAATGGTGTCATGGACTTCTCGTTGGGCCTACAATTACAAGTTGTAAGGACTGAACTACGGTGGGCTTAATGCACAAACAAATAAAGCAAAGATACATGGGGGCCCTGTTGTGTCTTTATCTCGCATGCTGCGGGAGCGTTCGCTCACCCGACAGCAATCTGTAGTGGACGGGCCCAGTAGGTATCCTTTAGCCTTTGATCTTTTCTTCTCTTTGTCTCAAAAAGAAAATTCTGTAGTGACCCTTGTGGTTTTTCCTTTTTTTTTCTTTTTTCTTGCTTATATTTATTTTACAAAATTTTAAATATATATATATATGGGGACAATTTACTTTATTTAGTTTTTAAAACATTTCTGGGGTCTTAAGAGTTTCTTCCAGCAATTTCGAAAAAAATGGTGCTGATATTTAAAAAAATATTTACACATTTTAACAAAACCTGATAGTATTTTTTAAAAAGTCTATGCAATGATAGAAAATGTCCATAACATATAGAAAATGTTCATTCAACTAAAAAGAAAATTGAAACAGTACAAAAATGTCCGGACATTTGTAAATTGTTTATGATACTTTGAAAAACGAAATCTTTATTTACTTAAAAAAGTCTGCCATATATTGTAAAAATTGTGCCATTAAAAACCATATAAATGGAAAAGCTGTTGGCACACTTTATAAAATTATTCATAACATTTTTTTAAAATCAACAAAAATGTTCAGGCGTATGTTTAAACATGTTTCATTGTGTATTCAGAAGAGATTTAGAGTTGATTTTGTCAAATGTGCAACATTTATTTGGAAAAATGTTCAATGTGTATCTAAAAAATACTCAACTTATATAAAAAGATGTTCAACATGTATTTAGGAAAAGTCGACAAAGTATTTTAAAATAAAAAATAATGAAACAATAACTGAAAAGAAAAAAATAGAAAAATCATGAAAGAAAACACGATGAAGACTGATAAAAACAACAAAGAAACACACTGAAGACAAACAAAAAAAATCAAAGAAAACCGATATAGAAAAACACAAAGAAGAAGAAGAAAACGCACGGAAAGTTTAAAAACAGGCATGTAGATCCGTTCCAAAATAGCTCTAATAGTGCGCCCAGGAGTGCAGAACGATTGCCAGAGGCGAGATGTGAGAATATCTCGTAGTAAGTGAGACATATCCCACTTGTCAAATTAGCATCCAAACGCACATGGCGCCCTCCTGGGTCGGGCCCAACCTAGCAACTCTGTGTGCTGTAGCGTTGATTTCTTTTCGGCCTTTTTTAATTCTATTCAGTTTTTTGTAAAAAAACGAAAAATTCAAAAGCGAGTAGACTTCAAAAATCTGAAGTTTTTAAAAATTTGAGAACATTTTTAGAAAACCTGGATCTCATTTCAATTTTTTTTAAATACAAACATTATATCAAAAACAAGATTTCCCAAAGAGGTAAATATTTTTTAAAGTTCAAACATTTTGCAAAATTTTGGATTTCTTAAACACAAAATATTTTAAGTGAATTTTATTGAATATTTAAATAATTTTTAAAGTGTACATTTTTTAAAGTTTGTGACATTTTTTTATATTGCTAAAATTTGCAAAAAAAAATCACGAAATATTCACTTCCTATCGAATTTTTTGAACATTTCATCAAATGGGACTTTTTGAAGTTCTGAAAACAAAAGTGATGAATAAAAAAATCATAATCTTTTAGAGTGTTCTAAAAAAGGAGATCGTTAAGTTTGTTTTCTACCTATACACATGGGGTCAAAATAGTTAAGTGAACTGCCTTAGTGCATTTGTCCAACAACTTGACACAATGAGCGTCAATTTGAAACCACCATCTACGAGGGTGTTCTAAAAAACGTTCGGAATCCAAAGCTAATCTCGATTAACACAAGGATGAAATTACACCTTTAAAAAAAATCAGAGGGCGTGTACTAAAGTACATCTCATTGGGAAGTATTCGCATTGGCAGCTCAACCACACACATGTGTGAACAGTTTGCTAAGCATGGCGAAACAATCTGATATGAGTACGGACCATTACTGCTACCACATATGACTTATAAATTAAAGGTCAATCTGCTAAGTTTTCTCACATATTATTGTATATTGAACAAGACAGTTGCTTTACGACAATTTTTTTGTTACATATGACTTTAATATTTATCACATATTGAACGCCACAAAAAGCGGTGCAGAGGAGAGCTGAGGCTTCACCTCTGTTGGTACTCATTTTGCACCCAATATCTAGTAGGTAGCATTACTGATCTCATTGATAAATTCTCGTTGGGAAATGCATTTTTCCTTATGTATTAAGGAAAACCATAAATTATGACGATTCTGATAGGTATGTCGGATGGCAGTTTTGCCCACGGGTATTGGGTACCCGTGGGCACGCTACACAAAAACTGTGGGCATGGGTAGGACTTGGTAAGATATTGTATCCATGGATAATGGGTATCCATACCTGGAAAACATATGGCTAGGGTATGGGAATGAAAATTGCGCCCATGGGTAACCCAATGGATACCCAAATAAATTATTAAATTAAAATAACTCCTATGACGTTTGGGGTCAACATTCGAATCCTATGGCCCAACCCTCAATTGCCTATTCCCTAAACTAGCCATAGCTAACCACCAACTCGCCACTCCTCCTACGTCCTATGTGACTCCTCAAAATATCATCTGATCACCAATAGACTCTTGTCCAACTCTCGGATCGGCAATCTCCAATTCTCGTCACCGCCTCCCACTGTATCGAGGTTCCACCAACTACTTATTGTACTCCCTTGTCGTCGGCAATAGGACACCCACCGGAGGAGGCCGTGTTGGTGCTAGACTAATAGCTCATCATCACTTGAATTTCAAACTGTTTCCTACTTTTTCAGAATGTAAATACTATATGTTGTACCCACTGGATATCCATTGGGTATAGGATACCCGATGGGTATGCACATGAGAATCAATTTGTGCCCATGGGTATTGAAATGAGCGGGTATAGGAAGTTTCTCTGGGTATGAGTTTGGGCAGAAGGGGGTTGAACCCACCCATACCTACCTATTGCCATCCCTATATGGCGACTCTGGTACAGTGCTTTTTTTGTCATGATCGACATATTATCAGTTATTATGGCTATTGGCCCATCATGGTCCTTATGCCAATCCCATAAAACTATTATGTTTATTCATTTTTCTTTTGTCTAACTTTCGACAACAAGTGTTAACTAAAACTTGGCATGTTTTACATGATCAAGCGAATCCACATGGTCTGAAAACAGTCATGCGGGCCCTTTGTAGATAAAGCAAAGATCTGAGACTAGTCATAGCAGGAGTAACTTAGTTAGTAACATAACATACCCCAAGGCAAGTTTGCTTATGTGGCAGGTAGTTAATAAGAAGAGAGGTGTTTGTGGTAACATAATATGTTACCATCACATAGCATTTCCCAAGATAAAATGAGTCCATAAGCTAATAAATACAATCACCTATGACACTTACCTCTATAATATTTCTCACTATGAAGGTAGTAATATAGAATAGTGTTATATGCATGACACTAGTGTAAGTTACTCCCCCACTATGGCTAGCCTGACAACCAAAAAGTCTGAGAGATTCCAGAAATAAACAAGTCTATTGGGGCAATAACACGATGCTCAAAACAAACCTTGATCATGATGTCTAACTTGTGTGTTTTGTCTCATATTCATTGGTCGCTCGCGGACCCTTGTGCTCTTTGGGAAAATATCATCTCTGCCCTGTGAGTAATCTATCAGTTCACTGGATCAAGTCATGACTTTGGCTGCCAAATCCTGTCATGGTAATATCAGTGTCTGCATCTGTTTCACTTGAACATGATTTTTAGCGAACATCATTGACATAGGACTAACATTTCCCACATTAATATATGCTGAAGTTAACAAGACCCCGATCTAATCAAGCAGATTATTCACTAGATGTTCTAATTATTGGAGATTGATACAATACATTTGGGTAATCATGCTTGGTTCTCTCGCCCAATATCTTGATCATAAAATCTACTGAAATCATCTGTCGGGGAGATAGAACAATTGGGTTTCTCGGCGATGAATTTTTCCATGTATATTCTATGAAAAACAATAGTTTTATGTTCTTTCAAACGGATAGTGCAAGTCGAGTTCTGCTCAAAAAATTTTAGTTAACCGTACATATTGTAGCTACCCTGTTCGCTTTAATTGATGAAATATCATTGTCTGGCCTCCATTCTCTCCATTTATTAAAGGGTAAATTGACTGGGCCTGTAAAGTCGTCGGTCTCATGCCATCCAACGATAATCCGCATGAGAACATTATGGTCGATTTTACAATCCGCATGAGAATGGCGTTTGTACTTTTGTAGTGCTATAACTATGACACACATGGTTTGTCCTTTTGCGCTAATCGTCATAACACATGTGACCGTCTGCCACAAAGTCATGAAAGGGGAAAAATGCAACGCTAGTAAGAGCATTGCTAGCCACTTAACATTGTGCGTGGCCAATGGGAGTTTCCCTCTGGAGCCACGACGAACGCCACCGCCCTGTGTCTCCTTGCGGTGGGACGGAGTCCCAGCTTGCTGGTTCCCTCTCGGTTTTGCTTGTTTGTACTACTCCCTCCGTTTCAAATTACTTGACCCATATTTATCTAGACACTAAACAAGTATAGATACATCCGTATTTAGATAAATTCAAGTCAACTAATTTGGAACGAAGGAAGTACTAGACAAGACACAAGACTATCTGGATTTGTACTGCACCCTGGACACTTAAACTTGCAGGATTGCTGGACTAGTGGCATAGTTGATGCTCCGAAATGACGGTGCGGTTGGTATATATATGCCCCGGAAGCCTAGGAAAAACAAGTAATCAGGTTCACACTCCCCACGTTTCCCCCGTCCATTGTTGATGCTGTTTAGGTCCCGGTCGATCAGGTTCCGAGGTTCGTCCTCGTCCACAGTCTACGCGCTGAGTCAGCCACCTTGCGAATCGAGAGAACGGAGGCAGGCCCCGGGAGAGCCCGGCCGAGCGCTTGGGTGTTGTGCTACGAGCGTGACGCCTTTTGGCGGGCGGTGACACAGGAGCATCGATCGATTCCGGTCTGGATGGACGCGGATTGTGGGTTTTGGCAAAAAAAAATTGAAATGGAGGCGTACCCCCGGCCTCTGCATCATAATGATGCATGCATCCATCTTGTTAAAACAAACCACAAAGTAGCACAAAGTCATAAATGTATTACAGCTCGCAAGTGGGTTTTGGCAATGCGTGGTAGATTGCTTGGTCTTGCTGGGGCATGTTGCCGTTGGCCAGCTCTCTTCTTCCATGTTCATTGATGAGTTCTTTAATTTTGGAACATAATATTTGAGGACAGATAGAATTTCGTAGTAATTCTGGTCAGCAGCCAAGTCTTTCTGAGTAAGCAATCTGAATAACTAGCAACGAAATTCTCTCGAAATGCAAACGCTGCATCCCTCATGATCCAAAACACGGTTTTGAATACCGACTTTGTTGTGGTTAGGAAGATGTTTTGTACGGTCGAGCTACATGTCAGAGCTCATTTACCAATCAATCTATACATGCTCTTATCAAAAAAATTAGTGACACGAGTGAAACAGGGTAACCACCCTATTTTTCCAAAAAAAGAAAAATAACTAGCCGTCATTTCTTTCTCTTTGTTTAAGTAGAGAGTGTACATTCATGGAGCACGTGAAGGGAAGGGAATGGGGATGGGACTTTTTGTTAAGGTATCGTGCACTACATGCACAGACTAAATGAGCCAATCACCTATAAATTAACCCGGCATGGGGCATTTATTTGTTTTAATGCACTTGCCCTTCTACACATAGCATCGACGCCATATTCATCTACTCCTGGCTCATGGAAAGAACAAGGCAGACGTCATATCTTACAGATGGGACCTGCTCATTGCATCGATGCCACATGGGTGCACCCACTTCCAGGTCATGGAAACATCAAAGTAGCTGTTTGGATCGATGACAACTGATATCGTGGAGCTCATGTTAGTTGATATCGTCATTAAAAGGAGCCACCTTCACCGTCATTAAAAAGATCCCACTTCACCCCCAATACCCCTCTTAGATCTTCATTCTTGTCTCAAACAAATGAACTTGTGAACACAGCATCACCAGCAACCATACTCTAGCGCATGATGGGAGTTCGAAATATTTATTGCTTCTAATTTTTCAGATTCATCGACCAAAAAGGTAGACTAATTGCTAGAAACCTCAAGATGGAATGTCCACTTGGCTTCTCATATGTATCATATGTAGGAGTTGGAGGCGCCAGGAAGTCAGCAAGAACACAATGAGATTCTGAAGCTCATGACATGAACAAACACATGACTCCGCCGAAATGAAGAACTCCCATGGACTGAACAACAACATGAGCGCCGAATCTTAGCCACTTCTGACCCACTCCTTATCCTACGTCTCTCCTCCATGTTCTCATGTAGCAGTGATGGAGGCAGCAGGGGTTGGCATGGGCAAATAGGAGTCGGCATGTTTTTATTTTTGACAAAGGAAATATATTAATATCGTGAAGATACCAATTACACCCAGTCTCTGCACCAACAAAATGTCCAACTAGGCATGCAGACGCACACAACCAAGAAGAGAAAAAGGAAAAAGAAAAAACCCTGCCACAATGACCAGTCACTCGCAGTAGCAACAATCCTCGTCCTTGCCCCTCGACGGCATGGGCCACAACGGCCGATCATTTAGCCGTTGCAGCACCCATTCAGATGTGGCCAGCGGCTCAAGGTAGTGATTTTTGTGATGTTCCTCACCAAGCAATTCAATACACTTATAGATACATAAAACAATTTAATACACTTGACAGAGGTCATCCTAAGTAAAATGCATCAGAGCTCCTAAAATACACATACAAACACTAAAAGTAGAAGATACAACATCTAAATGTCTTTACAAATTTGAGACCTGGCGTCAGCCAAAGCGCCATGCGGGAAACTCAGACCTTGATGCTTGGCTGGTCGGTTAATTTGGCTAGTTGGATCATGTCCTCGGTCTGTTCCATCGCGGATGGCAAGATGGATTATTTGTCAATGTTTCTCGTTTATGATGCCAACTGACTATTCCGAACGTAGGTTTTCAAAACAAGCAGAATTTGGTCATGGCATTTCTGGTTCTGCAAAATACATGCCAAGCAGAACTTTTTGCCGCATTTTTTCATGGCAAGTCATGCCCAGTCTAGATCCTAGAAATGCAACTAAATTTGGCTTGTTTCGAGTAATGGATCAACCAAAGGTAGTGCATGATTGACTGCGTGGCCTGGTGTTAAGTTAACACTATGATCGGCTCGTCACATCCTTGTGTTCTTCTGGAGAATCTTTTTGTATCTCAAAATAATCGATAAGTTCAGTGGAGTGGGTCATGCCAATGATCCGTGACATGAGAAAGTGACGAGCGAACTTTGTTTGATGCTTATTATTTTGGCCGGAACCAAGTTGGGTTCAGGCGCAGGCTGATCTTCACCACGTAATTAGTTTAGTTTTGAAAAGACTTTGCTTCACTCGTTCTGTTCCACTAAAACTCGCAGCAGCTTCGCTGGTTCTTTTACCTTTTGTACGAGCATGCTTTTTCTCTTTCTGTTCTGTATGAGATTATGATTGCACGATGTCTTACTCTTCGTGCATAGGCACGTATATATGATGTATAAATGTGGGCCACGGACCTCAATTTTACAAGAAACTAGGAGACGGACCCAGTACCACAATATACACATAACACATATACTCAACCCCCCCCCCCCCCCCCCCCCGCGCAGTCGAAGCGGCACCGCGGCTGACGCAAAGACTGGACCGGAACTCCTCAAATGACGCCGTAGGCAAGCCCTTGGTCATGATATCGGCAAATTATTGAAAAGTAGGGACATGTAAAACACGAATATGACCAAGGGCCACCTGTTCCCGAACAAAATGAATATCCAACTCAATATGCTTGGTCTGTCGATGATGCACCGGATTAGCGGAGAGGTAGACCGCCGAGACGTTGTCGCAGTAGATCATTGTGGCACGGTCAACAGGGCAAGAGAGCTCCTGAAGCAGCTGGCGAAGCCACAAACACTCGGCGACGGCGTCGGGCACCGCACGATACTCAGCCTCAGCACTGGAACGAGAGACCGTAGGCTGCCGCTTGGACGACCACGAGATAAGTAAGGGCCCAAGGTAGACACAATAGCCCGAAGTGGAGCGACGAGTGTCAGGGCAGCCCGCCCAGTCTGCATCGGAGTAGGCGGTGAGGGCAGTGTCGGCAGAGGCGTGAAGCGTGACGCCAAGATTCATAGTGCCACTGATATAGCGGAGAATCCGCTTGATGGCAGTCCAATGAACGTCTCGAGGAGCATGCATATGAAGACACACCTGCTGCACGTCATACTGAATCTCCGGTCGAGTCAGAGTGAGGTACTGGAGAGCACCAGATAGAAAGCAGCATCCGAAGCAGGAGAACCATCCATGGCAGAAAGCTTGGCCTTCATATCAACAGGCATAGCGGCGGACTTGCAGTTTAGCATGCCGGCGCGCTCCAGGAGCTTGTGAGCATACTTCCGCTGATGAAGGAAGAAACCATCCGAACGGCGCACCACCTCGACACCGAGGAAGTAGTGCAAAGGACCCAAGTCCTTGATGGCGAATTCAGCGCGAAGACGAGCTATGAGATGACTGAGAAGACCAGCCGTACATGCCGTCAGGATGATGTCGTCGACATAGAGCAGCAAGTAGGCCGTGTTAGAGCCCTGATGATAGACGAAGAGCGAGGCGTCCGAGCGGGTAGAGCGGAACCCAAGCTGGTGGAGAAACGTCGCGATGCGCTGGTACCAAGTGCGCGGAGCCTGCTTGAGTCCATACAAGGACAACGAAAGCAGGCACACGTGGTCGGGAAGCGCCGGGTCAACAAACCCGGTGGGCTTCTGGCAGAAGACCTGCTCCTCGAGGTGACCATGGAGGAAGGCGTTGGAGACGTCCATCTGGTGCACCGGCCAAGCACGGGAGACCGCAAGGTGGAGAACTGTGCGTATCCTGCCGGGCTTCACGACCGGAGCGAAGGTGTCCGTGAAATCGATGCAAGCACGCTGTCGAAAGCCACGAACGACCCAGCGCGCTTTATACCGATCAAGGGTACCATCAGGACGGAGCTTGTGTTTAAAGACCCACTTCCCGATAATCACGTTGGCGTGCCGGGGACGGGGAACAACCTGCCATGTCCGGTTGCGCAACAGGGCGTCAAACTCCTCTTGCATCGCGGCCATCGAGAGCGGGTCACGAAGAGCGGCTCGAACGGAGGACGGCAACGGCGACGGCTCAGAGGTAGACGCCGCATGGACCTAGTCATCCGAGGCATACCGCGAGCTCGGGCGAGAAACGCCCGTACGGGCGCGGGTGACCGTACCGGCGCAGGCGCCGAGGGGGCCACATGCGCCGGGGGGACCGCGGGTGCTGGGGGGCCGCGGGCGCCGAGGGGGCCGCCAGCGCCCGGAGCGCCGGGGGGGGGGCCGCGGGCGCCAACGTCGGGGGCGCCGGGGACGCCAACGCCACGGCTGCAGGAGGCGCCGCATGCGGGGGGCGCGCCTCAAAGCCAGGGGGCGGGCCAAGAGAGGCGCGCGAGCGCCCTGGGAGAGGCGTCGAGGAGCCCGCGTCACCGGTGGCGGGAGGAATAGCCGGGGGTACCTGGTGAAACGGAAACACATGCTCATCAAAGAAAACGTGCCTGAAAGTGAACACACGGTGGGAGATGGGATCGCAGCACCGATATCCCTTGGAGTTGGAGGGGTAGCCGATGAAGATGCAAGCGACAGAACGAGGTGCGAGTTTGTGAGGAGCGGAGTCGGCAGTGCTAGGATAGCAAAGGCACCCGAAAATACGCAAGTCATCATAAGATGGGGGCATACCGAAGAGAAGATGGTGAGGTGCATAGTTCCACCGTGGGCGGCAAGGGCGAAGGTTAAGGAGAAGAGAAGCAGTAGCGAGTGAGTCCGGACAGAAACGAGGCGGCACGTTAGCATGGAACTGAAGCGTGCGAATGCAGTCGTTCAGAGTGCAAAGGACGCGTTCGGCTCGACCGTTCTGCTGGGAAGTATATGGGCATGTGAGACGAAAAACTGTGTCGTGATGCGATAGAAAAGTGCAGAAAGCGAAGTTGTCGAACTCTTTTCCATTGTCAGTCTGAAGAGCAAAGATGGGACGCCCAAACTGCATGTTGACATAGGAGTAAAAAGCCGTCAAAGTGAAGAGTGCATCCGACTTTCTGCACTACGGCTTACATAGGAAAAAAAGTGGGCCCGACATGTGTGATAGGGAGTGTAGAACCGTCGCCGACAATGATGCGGCGGTCGGTGGTGACGGGAGTGAAGGAGGCAAGATTATCAGGATGAGCAAACATGTGAGCCGTAGCCCCGGTGTCCATGCACCAATCATCACGTTCGGCGTAGTTCTTCGGCGTAGAAGCGGCATGCAGTGCGGGAAGGAGCAACGGGTCCTAGCGCGCCGACGGCAGGGCCGGCGAGGGGGGCGGAGACGCCATGGGGAGGTCGTAGCCACCGTTCGGCAGCGGCGGTGGGTACTCTCCAGACGGTATGGGAAACAGCCCTGGTTGCGACAGCGCTGCCGGGTAGGCCGGATGGCCAGCCGGAAAAACCTGCTGGCCCGCTGACAGATGCTGCACGTGCTGAGCACCGTCCGGCTACGGCCCAGCGGGCGAGTACTGGCCTGCGAACGACCCCCACCAATACCCGAGAGCCCCGTACACGGGCGCGTCGAATGCGCCTCGCAACACCAAGGGATCGACGGGCAGAGTCGGCGCCGGCGGCGGGGCGACGACGAATTGGCCGGAGAGCGCCGGCGGTGGGGCGACGTACGCCAGCGGAGGCAGCGGAGCCGAGCCGTGCGGCAAGTAGGGACGGGCCGGCGGGGCCACGTGGTAGGGCGCCGGCGGTAGAACGGCAGAGACGGCGACGGACGGGCCGGTGGATGCCATCGCTGTCCGACAACAGCGGCTGGGCAGTGATGGTCGGCGTCGGGCGATCCGGCGAGTTACGCACGGCATCGGCTGGCAGCAGCGAAGGGAAGCGCGACTTGGCGGCGAGCGGCAGCAGCGAAGCGACGCAGGCAGCAGCGGGTCGGAGCAGCAACTTGGCGGCTAGCAGCAACAGACAGGTTGAATCATCATGTGATCTTGGCTCTTTTGGATGGAGGAAGAGTAACGAAAAGCCCGATTAGGATCCCAATTGCTGGATTAGATTAGGCAGGGCAGCAGTGCGATGTGTCGCGCGCGGAACCTATGGCCATAGGCAAAGCTAAGTGAAACAAGAGCACGTACTAGCCGACCACGCGGGATTTGGCGGGGCTTAGCGAGGCAGCGGCTCGGAGGGAGCGGCGGCGCCGCGGGGAGGGTCACTACTAGAGAAAATTCTAGCAGTAGCGCTGGTGCCGCCGCGGGAGGGTCACTACTTGAAAAAATCCTAGCAGTAGCGTTGGTTTTATACTCACTAGTAGCGCGGGTAGGCGCGCTACTAATAAGGCGCTATAGCTATTGCTTAGCAGCGTGCCCGCACGCGCTACTGTTAGGACAAATAACTGCAGCGTTTGTTCATTCCCACGCTACTGCTAATGTAACTACTGGCAGCATGTTTTCTCTCCATCGCTACTAGTATTCTTTTTTTATTTTTTTATTTTTAGTGTATTTATGCGTCATCGTACAAATATTGATACAATACCAGTTATGAGGTTTACATCATTATGTCCATAACAGTGTGTCAAATGAAGGTGGATTAGGTTCAAGTAGAGGCAATATGTGGTGCATGTCAAAAGTATACTACTAATCCAAACTTGATCTAGTTTGAACTAGTAGTACTTTCGATGTGCACCACATGTTGCCTCCAGTTGAATCTAATCCGCTAGCACAAGCTATTTAATCATCGTCATAGTCATTACCACCAACAGTATTTATTTAATCACAACTAACACTAGCTAATAATAATCATCATAGTCATTACCACCAACACTAGCTATTTTATCATCATAGTAATAGTGTACCACATCATCATCCTCAAACTCATTTCTAACTAGCTAATCACTCCTGCTGCTCTCTCTTAGGTAAAATAACATAAAGCATGTGTAGCTCTCCTCCTTGATCAAATTGGAGCATGCAGATGAACCTGTCTCCTAATCGTGGGTAGCGCATCTGTTTGCTGCCCCCTAATACTTCTCTGCGCTCCCCCATCACATATTTGGTCCAGTCTTGCACTATTAAGTATCTGTCGCTAATCTTGAATGCACTAAAGTAATATGTAGGATATCTTGGCCGTAAGCCAATAGTACTCATGGTACCTTTAGTCTCGATCCCATAAGGCACAACATTCATCGAGAGTCCATGTTGAAGAATATCGTATGGTAACATACTTAGCAATGAAGTTTAGCTTCAAAAATAATGTATGGAAAAGATGCACTGAGGACAAATAGTAAAAAGCTTACCATCCTTCCTAAATAAATGTGACCGTAGTTCATTACGAACACTATTGGTCGCACGTTTTCAGTACTAACATTTCTAAGTGCAGGAAGAAAATTTGTCTTGACAGTATCAAGATCCTCAAGCCATGAAACATAATGACTTAGCTCCTCGCAGTTTAGTTCAGCCCCGGGACAGTAGTAGGTCCTGTCTACCAAGCGCTGGACATATTTGCTTGCACCGAAATAAGCTGACAATACAAATTAGTTGTCAACTATTTTTGAATAAACAATATCAAAGACATAAATATGGTTAAGAAACTTACATAATGGTATAACTGGAGGCATCTGTACATCGACACAGATGTCGGTATTACCTTCAATATCATCTTCCGGACGAATATCAAAGGTGATAACCATATCAGTCTCAAATGCATAAGTCTTGCATAGTGATCGCCATGTTTTGCATTCAAAATAGGTGTAGTCGTCTGAATATAATTTTACGTTGAAAATATAACCATGCTCGGTCTTCAAGTAAAATTTCTTTTCCTCCATAGTACGACTGAAACCTATCTTATCCAATACAAAAACTCTTGCATAGCAGGGAATACGCTAGTAGAAGAGTAAAAAAAGACTTGTCATGCTTAATGTCATGCTTAAATTATAAGTTGAAGCAAATGAAGCAAATGTCATGCTTAATTACAAAAAAAGACTTGTCGTTGTGACTTACTGTATCCACTTCGAAGTTCTCGTCCAACTTGATGCTGAAGCGCCTATCATCATCTAGAAAGATTCCGTCGCACAGGCCGCGCTCGTCTTCGCAGTATTTGCAAATACCGAAATCCTTTTTCGTCATCAAACATTTCCTATGTTCATAGTTAAAACATTAATTGAAAATCAATCGAAGACAACTATCAGGATACTAAACACACAAATCCGGGGCACTCGATATTTCCTACATATTCTAGCACAAGTCATGCCAAAATTCACGGAAAAATCCGGCATGACCTTTGCTAAAATAGGACATATCGAGCGCCTGAAATTTGTCGGAACGGAAATGAATCAACACTCCGGTAAAACATAGGCCACTCGGATGTGTAACCTGCAAACATGACCGGACACTTGGGCAAGCACATATCCTATTTGAGCAACACAAGATATACATTTCAAAATATCTTATAGGACTCAAATTAGCATGCATTCAATAAGCAAAAGTAAATCATCTCATGCGTCCGTACATCATCGAATATTATCACTAATACATCCCGAATAGTGTCATACATATAACATCACAAATACAACTAAAACCCTAGCACACGACGGGTATCGGCGCGGGCGGTGGACACCCACAGAGAAGGAACCATCACGGGATCATAGCTCTAGTGAGATCCCTGGAGAACCTGCCAGGTATTGGAGAACCTGTGCTCCAACGCAAACAAGTAGCGACAGACATGCGCGTCCTCCTCACTGACACGGTGAAGCACCACCTCCGCGGGATCCTCGAGCCTCTGGACCATCACTGGCCCACGCGACCGCCACCAAAAAAAGGTCCGGGTCAACGATAGGCTGGCTCCTCACCAACCTGCGCCTCCCGGTAGGTAGCGCCTCCCAGTACCACCCCGGCGGAGCCCAGTCCCGGATGGCCCGTCTGGTCAAGCAAGTGTCGTCCTCTGCCGACTCAACGACTAGGATGCGGGATAGGCATCGTCGACGTCGATGCGGGAAAAATTGCTTTAAGTAAAAACATAGCAACAAGTTCTTACTAACGAGTTCTATTAATTCAATTAGTTCTTACTAAAAATAAACTTACTATAAATAAAAATAAACTAATACCTAATTAGTACGTAGTTCTTACTAACTAATTAGTACCTAGAAACTACTGCCCTAATTACCATATAAGTAATTAACTAACTAGCCCTAAAAATAGCCTAGGGTTCATACTAACTAGCACTAAATAGCTAGGGTTCATACTAAGCAGAGAAGAGGGATCGGAAGGGGAGAGTGCTTACAGAGGGCGGGGAGAGAGATGGGGTCGGGGGAGACGACGGCACAGAGGCACGGCGAGGCGGGGTCGGGGGAGACGGCGGCGAGGCGGGTCGAGGGAGACGGCGGCGAGGCAGGGTCGGGGGAGACGGCGGCGAGGCAGGGTCGGGGGAGACGGCGGCGAGGCGGGTTCGGGGGATACGGCGGCGAGGCGGAGGCGAGGCGGGGTCGGGGGAGACGGCGGCGAGGCGGAGGCGACGAGGAATAGTAGAGGAGAATTGGGGGAGGTAGCAGAGGAGAGGGAATCAGGCCGCGCGGGGGGTTAGGTGAAAATAGCTTTGCGTGGGGAGGCAAAACGCGCTGCTGCTAAAATCCATAGTAGTAGCGCTGTTCGTAGAAGGGTGCTACTACTATACCTAGGACGTCGGGAACGGTGTGGCAATTATAGTAGTAGCGCGTTCTGTTCCTGCCGCGCTACTGCTAAGCGGGTAACAGTAGCGTCGTTCTAGCAGACGCGCTACTGCTAAGTAGCAGTAGCGCCTCATTTTAACAAGCGCTACTGGTAACATTCTGTGTATAAGGTTTTCCCTAGTAGTGCGTGCGTGCGGCGGCGGAGGAATCGAGAAAAAGACCTAGAAAACCGATACCATGTAGAAGTGGGTGCTCTCTAGTCAATGCAACCAAAAAATCGATCTGATGGAAGAGATTAGGCAGCACATTATACGTCAACACTCGCCTCACATGTGGCTCCCTCAGGCATAAACATGGACCGAAAGTGGGCTGCAATTTAATTGCGCCAGCCGGGTCTTGTACTCAAGACCTCTTGGCTCCGATACCATGTATGAGATTATGATTGCACGATGCCTACTCTTCGTGCATAGACACGTATATATGATGTACAAATGTGGGTCACGGACCTCAACTATACAAGAAACTAGGAGGCGGCCTCAGTACACAATATGCACATAACACATATACTCAACATGTTCCACTAAGGCCCAGTTCTTTTGAGTTGTGCTGTGGAAATAAGCTCCTGTGGAAATAAGCTCAAGATAAGCTGCTGTGGAAATAAGCTCCAGATAATAAGCTAGCCAGTTCTTTTCAGTGACAGTTTTTTCATCTTCTGTGTGATATGATCAGTGAAAAGTCTGTAATGCCCTTGGACTATACTATTGTTCAGATCAAACGATATTGCGCTATATTTTTTATCATTGTTGCCCATATGAACATAAATTTGACTGTAAAACACCACAACATGTTATAATCAAATATAAGGAAGATCGTTTTGTCGCATACGATTGCCATACATGCATCACTGTCTCATATAGTACGAGTTCTTGAGAATAAGTACTGAATAAAAAAGACCTTGATGGCTCACGGCCAGGAGGAGGGCAGGTGGAAAGGGGGTCGCCGACCGCCGGAGATGGGGGTCGTTTGCCGGAGAGGGGCCCTGGGCGGACATGGCCAGGCGCTGCTCCTGGACAAAGGGGACGGAGGGGATGCGACCGAGGGAGGGGATGCGGCCGAGGGAGGGGTCGCGCCCGTGGGAGTTGGGGGGTGGAAGATGCAGCCTTATCCACATGCCATCTCGCTGGCCTCGTCGAGGTCCAGAGGATTGGAGAACCGGCGGCGACGGCGACGGCGGTGACTGGAGGAACCCTAGGCGGAGCGAAGAACAGAGCAGGAGGAGTCGAGAGGGGGGAGGGGATCGAGCGCTGCTGTTTTTTTTTGCGACCGGTGGTTCTGTGCGGGACTGGGGGTGGCAATATTGATGTAATTAAGATCAAACTAGAGGGGCACGTCCCTATACCCTTTCGTTTTTAAGTCAGAAGCTGCAGGAAGCTGCGGGAAGCCACCCGACCCCAGCTTTTTCTCATTGTGAAGGAGGAGGAGGTAGAAATAAGCTCAGCTGGCTTCTTTGAAATGAGTTCTTTTCAGCTTATAGCTTTTTTTGACAATAAGCTAAAATAAGCTGCAAAAGAACTAGCCCGAACATTTGACAGGTGGAACATCCTTTTCTGGGCTCCTATGGAAAAAAACTTGGACTGCAGGTCAAACAAAAAAAACTTAGACCATTCCTCCCAATTATTATATTTTCATTACTTTCATCATTTAAATCTTCATGGGCAAAGGGACGTCATTAACATACAAGTAAGGCACCAAATCAGGCGTCAGAAACAAACGAGCCACCTACCAGGAAATAAAAAAGAAAGCACATCATTTAGCATGTGGGCTTGTGTGAGTGCATGTGCTTTGTTGCTGCCTACCATATGCGGATGTCTTTATTCTCCTACAAGTCTGGTGGAATCTGTTGTGTTGCTGCTCTCTCCTTCTCTCATTGTGAAGATGATTGTCCATCGAAAGTGCTAATTATTACAGATTGATGCCGGTCACCATGGATTGTGTAGTATTGACTGGATAATTTCCGGTTTGCTTGCTCAAGATATTTATTGTTAATCCTGTGGAAATAAGGTCATCTCCCAGGGAGGTTGAACAGTTTGATTTTTCTTGATCAAGTTTTATGTTATGTAATCCCTCCAAGAGGATTCAAGTAGTGATCGCCCGAGGAAAATAAGAATGTTGCAACATCATACCAAAAATAATTTATCCCTTATTTAAAATAGTTTAGGGATCTTCTAGCTCCTTTTCAGTTAATTAGTTACACATAGTTCTGCACTTATCCTCAGAAAGTATTTTCAGCCCCAGCAGAAAGCACACTTTGTGGATATACAAACCCCCTAACTAAAGGTCATTAAATATGGACACATATAGAAATTTTTCGCTATTTTATAATGACACATACTACTGTGTGAATGCCCTAGATTGATATGCTGAAATTATGGGAGCTTACCACTGAAAAACGTAGCGCGCTCAGTGTCGCTAATAGCACGCTATAGCGTATAAAAAATTGTCTAGCTAAATAAATCAGTGTACAATATTTCATTAATAGCACGCTAATAGCGTAAGGAGCGACACTATTTTGTATAGCACGCTATTTTTTCCTTTGCAGATTACCCATCAAAAGTTGTAATTATGGGAGACTGAAACTGTCCATTGGGGTTTGAGTACATATGTAGCATCACTGATTATATTTGGTTTGCTCGCCCCCGAGATAGTGATCAGGAAAATCCAACGAAATTATCTCGCTGGGAGACATAGTGCGATCAGCGTCGGTAATAGCACACTATAGCGTAAAAAGAATTGTCTCGCTAAATAAATCGATGTATAATATCTCGTTAATAGCATGCTAATAGCATATTTTAAGGAGCGACACTATTTTGTATAGCATGATATTTTTTCCTTTGCAGATTACCCATCGAAAGTTGTAATTATGGGAGAATGAAATTGTCCATTGGGGTTTGAGTACATATGTAGCATCACTGATTATATTTGGTTTGCTCGCCCCCGAGATAGTGATCAGGAAAATCCAACGAAATTATCTCCCGGGGAGACAGAACACTCGCATTTCTCATGCTTAAAATTTCTTATGTACATTCCACGCATTAGGAATTTGATCGAACTTCTCAACTCCACCTAATGATGGCCTGACCAATCTAGGACAAACAGATAGTGCATGTCCAGCTGCTCTTCTCCAATTAAATAATTATGAATACTTCTAGCCCTTTTTGCTTTGGCAAGCGACCACACTATTTTCTTGGGAAAAAATCCGTAGGTCCAACGCTTTGTTAAAGGATATACCATGCCATCTAGCGACCAGGGACCAAATTAATGTGCCGATCACCACGAATAAATGTATGCAGATCGCATGTGTCCTTTTTTAGCACTACAACTACAATGCACATCGTCTGTCTTTTTGCACAAAGCTTCATAACAGATATACCAGGCTACCTCAACGTCATGAAAGTAGCAAATGCAACACTAGCGACAACTTTGCTAGCCACTTCACGTGGTACACGGCCAACAGGAGGTGTGTGCCTATATTTAGTAAGGTCGTTGATGTTCACGGTCCACAATCAACATGTCTACTGAGAGGCGTGATTCTGGACCATGGTTCAGCCGAACCTATGGTCGACGCCGTACGATTCAACATCCTGCTACATGTGGATTCGCGTCATATATTGTTTAACATGCAAACAGCTCCCATCATGCATTTTTTAATCAATCATGCACGGATCCTTATGA
This sequence comes from Aegilops umbellulata, assembly GCA_032464435.1. Taxonomy (NCBI): domain Eukaryota; kingdom Viridiplantae; phylum Streptophyta; class Magnoliopsida; order Poales; family Poaceae; genus Aegilops; species Aegilops umbellulata. The sequence continues at coordinate 638,625,222 of CP136060.1, read as the reverse complement.
AAAGTGTCCACAGATCAATGTTGTCGAGCATAGGTTCGGCTGAACCATGGTTCCGTATAACATTTTTGCATGTCTACTTCCGCTCTCCACTTCTGTAGTGCGGGTTCTTATCCACCTCTCTCACATACATACAAAAACTCCTGAGCACTGTTTGCAAAATCAATGCTTCATAACCCATGGTATCAAAATCAAGACTGGTTCTAATCTTTTTGATCAACCAATTGGAATTTGTAGTCAGTTGTTGAAAATAGTGATGAAATGTCATCCCCTGGCTATGTTTGTAGGAGTTGGAGTCATCAGGAAGTTAGCGAGATCTTACTGCAGCTAGGGCTGTGAAAATAGTTTTGCTATGTCTACAAGAATCGCCTCGCTAAGCTCATATTTTTTAGCTTTTTGGGCGCCCCGCAACCTCGGTGTGACCCAGATCTCTATGTTCCGACTCGTGTTTCAGAATACAATGCGCGATGTCGTCGTGTTGGCGTGCAGGTCGTGACCCTCATTCTGGGGGTGGGCACTGGCCATGCTGCGACAGATTGATCGCCAGGAGTTGAGCCATCGGAGCAATGCCACGGCAGCACGCCGGGACCAATAAGTTCATGAATGTTGTCGTGGGAAGCTTTTTTTAGAAGGACATTTGTGCCCCCGTTATTTATTTTTTAGGGAAAGAGTAATCAGATTACTCAGTTGCAAAGTTACAATCAGAGTATAGAATGTCTCGCAGCCCCGTGGGCACATCAGCAAGCATCAGGATGCCTCCATTATCTCTGCTAGAAGCAGCAAGTTCATTTTTTTTAGAAAAGGAGGATGACCCCCGACCTCTGCATCTGGGAGATGCATGCGGCCATTTCATTAATTATTCTCGAGGACCTTATAAAGTAGAACAACAATATGTCTGAATCCGCCATCTTGGCAACATCTGCCGCTACTCCTACCCATATGATGTAGGGATGCAAGCCGGGCCACATACCGGACAGTGGCGGACCCAGGAATATTTTTTAGGTGTGGCAGAGTTTGTGAGGGGAAAAAACAATGTAGTAACATATAACTATGTGACGTTCCTGCTTGCTGCCTCTCTTGACAGTGGTCGCTGCCATGCCCACCACGCTGACTAAAGATCGCGTGGTTGCTCTGTAATCGCTGCCTCTGTTGCATGCCTTAGGGGTTAGCCGACTAGGGGTCGGTCGGTCGGTCGGCAGTAGGGACAAATATCACAACAAGACATACATTGTCGTGAGTTTGGAGGAGTAGCCGTTGCTCCTAATTGTATATTGTAATACCTCAGACGATTTGAATCCGATTAGATCTAGTTTCTTCACTGGAGAGATGGAAAGCGGTGAGGCTCTGGGTTTCGCGGAGTTGACACTGCTCATCACACAGTACAGACAAGCTTGAGCGGCGGCTGCAAGGCGATTCCTGATCAACCGTGCTTGAACGAAACAGCTCGTGTATCTCCAATCAACTAGTACATTCTTTTTAGCATGTCCAATCAACTGGAGTACATGTGAATTGATTTGCAACAATGGTGTCCTCGTTTAGAACATGGCCTTGTGGGTCATGGGCTTATGTGATGCAAGTCACCTATTGCTTAATTCTCTCCTTCAGCGGCAGTTAGGCCTTTAATGAGGCAGAAACACGTAGGTAACAACACAACTACCTGGCGAAATACATTCGAGGCCATGAGTTGCCTGCTCCCTGCGAGTATTCATCCTTCAAATTGACGAAACTGACCAAAAATCCATTGACTCAGCTCAAAGCTTCATGCATACAGTATATATATGCAATACTTTTGCAAAATTTTAGGTATGGCGGCTGCCAAACCTCGCCATATAGCTGGATCCGCCCCTGATACCGGAAGACTGTTTTGTCCTCTCCCGGCAAGACTGATTTTATACAAGGCAAACTGCTGCGAATCGTGCTTGATGTCACGAACCCCACTGGTCGATTTGTGCAGTTCGGCTGAAGGTCTTTTGCAAGAACAGAGCAATTCATTTCAACCAGGATTGCACCATTATACACAGCGGACCGAGCCGTCAGGCCATGAGAACAGCAAAAACTTCAGCCTCCTGCACTTCACTGCAAGGGGAGATGCTTCGGGCCATCGACAGGAATGGTCTCGCTGGAGTCCCTAGCAATCGCTCCAACAGACTCCAACAATATTTCACTTTAGATTCTTAGAGCTAGCTCACGGCCTAGCATCACAGCACCACACCACATAAAAAATGTACAATATATGTGGAAAAAGAAGCCATAGAAACATAAAGTTTTCAAAAATGTTAATTATGTATTTAGATTATATTAAATATGTATATGAAAAATGTTTCTGATGTATGCAAAAAATATACAGTGTACGAAAAAAGTAGACATAAAAAAATAGGTTTTAGAAAATGTTAATCGTGTATTGGGAAAATATTAAACTTGTATATATAAATATTTCTGATGTATACATAAAATTTTGCACTGTTTATGGAAAAAATTGACATAAAAAATCGGGAAAAATATATTTTTCGTCCCTAAACTATTTTGAAAGTATTGAAATGGTCCCTCAACTATAAAACCAGCAAAACTTAGTCCCTCAACTTACGAAACCAGTCCCTTAACTTTCCAAACCGGATAACTTTAGTCCCTCGTACCACTTCATATGGTTTTGTCTGACGTGGACATGGTTTTTGTCCAAAACTTGACCCGTCACCCAAGATTACATAGGCGTTTCCAACTCCAGACGTCGCGTCATTTGCACACTGAAGCTAACCAACAAATCTCAAACACCGAGCTACTACGTTGACATGGATATCCAAAATATTAATCAGGTTTTTCCAAAATGTTAAATGTGTATATAAAAAATGTTCCTGATGTATAAAAAATATACAATGTGTACGTGAGAAATCAAACAGAAAAAATATAAGTTCTCAAAAATGTTAAGCACGTATTTGGAAAATGTTAAATGTGTCTATAGAAAAATGTTCCTGATGTATACCAAAAATATTCAAAAGGCAAACCAAGAAAAGCAATAAAAACCAAAAGTTAAAAAAAGGAACAAAGAAAAATGAACAAACAAAGAAGGAAAAGGTAACAAAACTAGTGACAATCAAGATGGAAATATAGAAAAAATGTAGAAAGAAAAGAGAAAACCGTGAATGGAATGAACTAACCGAATGAATAGACAAATAAAAATAGAAAATCCCAAAGAAATAGAGAAGACCGAAAGAAAATGAAAATGAACAGATCCAATTTTTTTTTAAAAGACGGACCAAAACCTGTATAGCGAGCGAGCAGGGAGCGATAGAGCGAGATGAACCAATGGCCCGGCCAAAACTTATGCGACAGAGAAAAAGCTTCTGGCGACGGGAGCACGCATCTCGCTATAAGCGAGATATGGCTCCCATGTTCTTTGGGCTGTCGCCGATTGAAGAACAATGAATACTAAATGCCATTGTGAGATTTTAGTTGTCTCTACAAATTACGAACTGTGGGGTCTTAAGCCCTACTGTGTCAACTAGAGGGCGCGACCTTATCTTGCCTGCAGCGGGACATCGAAAATCCTATCTGATGTATTTTGCAACAAATTGTCAACCGATCACACAGCTGAACGCTTGACTGGGCTAGCCCATCCAAGCGTGCGAGAAAGACGGCTTTGTGACCCTCCTAGAAGGTTTCTGACAGGTTTGCGAAACTTCTAGAGGGATCTTAAACATTTTATTTTTATTTTTCTAGTTTTTTGGTTTTTTTGGTTTTTATATGTTGTTTTACTTTTTTTGGTTTTTTTTCTTTCCTGTTTCTTATTTCTTCTCTATTTTTTCTTCTTTCTATTTTCTTTTCAAATTTTATTTTTCATGTTTAAAATATGTTTGAAATTTTAAATTTTCTTCAGATTTTCAAAAAATAATCCTTTTCAAAAACTTGTTTAAATATTTGAAATATATAGTGTTTAAAAAATATCTGGAATTTTAAAAAATACTCGTGGTTTTGAAATTTTCTCACAATTTCAAAAACATTTCAGGAATTTCAAAAATGTTCGCAGTTTCAATTTTTTTCGGAACTTCATGAACTGTTTAATTGTTCTTACTTTTTCACAAATTCAAAAAAGTTCACGGTTTTGAACATTTGTGCCTTGTCAAAATATTGTTTCAGTTAAAAATGTTTTTGTTTTCCATAATTCGTTCAGAAATTGCAAAATTGTTCACACTTTCACAAAAAATACACTTTCAGAAAAAAAATAAAATCCTGGTTCACAATAATCCTAATCCCGGTACACAAAAAATACACTTTCGGAAAAAAATGTTTCTCAATTGTTTTGAAAAAGTTGTTCACAATAATCCTGATTCGCTACATTATATAATCCCGGTTCGCTATTATAGAGCAGTCCGGTTCTATGTGTACGGTTAGTTCTTTAAGGTACGTGTTGCACTACAATCAACAACGTTAGTTGGAGTTGCGATGAGCACGCAATCACCAGCAGCAAGTTGCCAGTTCAAAACCTCGCAGCGAGCCCGGCTCGATGGGCCAGTCCAGTCGTGACATTTAAAAATATTTACACATTAAAAAACCGTAGTATTTCAATAAATGTCCATGCAATGCTAAAAAATGTCTGTAACATTTACAAGATGTTGATGAAAGTAAAAAAAAATGTTCACAGCACTGAAATATTGTCTCCATATTTAGAAAAATGTTCATGATACTTTTGAAAAATGTTAAATATTTTCTTGCACTATTTATAAAATTGTGCCATTCAAAATAATAAACATAAACATATAAGAAAATGCTTGCACTATTATAAAATTGTTTATGCCATTCTTGAACAATATTCATGTAATTCCAAAAAAAGTTCAAACATGTGTTTACAAAATGTTTCATTGTGTATTCAGAAAAGATTCTATGTGCATTTTGCCAATTGTGCAACTTGTATTTGGAAAAATGTTCAGCGTGTAGCAGAAAAATATTCTGCCTATATAACCAAAATGTTCCACGTGTATCTAGGAGAAAACAGAGGATAATCAGTAAAAAAAACACCTAGGACACTCAATAAAAAAAATCAAAGAAAACGGATAAAGAAAACACAAAAAAGAAAAAAGCACCTGAAAAGTTCTAAAACCGATATGTATCAGTCTTAGAACCATTACAAAACCGCTCTAGTGGTCCGCCGACGAGCGTGCAACGAGCGTCAGTGAACAAATGAGGATACCTCTCGTAGTAAGTGAGATATATCCTTTGCGTCAAATGGGCAGCTAGACACACATGGCGCGTTCCATACTAGGCCGGCCTGGCGGCCCCATGTCGCAACTATGTGCATTCTATATTCCTGTAAGATCCAGGGTGTTGTAGCGAATGATTTCTTTTGTATCCTTTTTTGTGTCCATTCAGTTTTCTATAAAAAAAATATAGGAAAAATGATTATATTTTGAAAAAAAACAAAGACTTTTAAAAAGTTGAGAACATTTTTGGCAACATGAATCCTTTTTCATTTTGAGCTTTTTAAAATAAGACATACAATTTATCAGAAAAAAAAATAAAATTTTTGGAAAAGAGTGAATATGTTTTTAAAGGATTTTTTTCAATATTTTGGCTTAAAAACATTTTTAAATAGATTTTGATTGAATACTTGAATATTTTTTATTTGAAAAAGTGAACATTTAAAAAAAAATATGATATTTTTTTTTGGGAAAACCAAACCATCAAATGAGCCGAAACAACAACTACTTTGTCCCCACAAACAAACAAAAACTGCTGCTCTATGAACACAAAACAAATTTTTCACTACTTTGGTTTGAGCTAATGCTTTATTGGTCCGTTGGCATATGCATTATGCATTATCGAGCTTGCCATATGCATTATGGAGGTAAAATCGAGCAGAGTCGCCACATTGGCATATGCATTATGGAGGTTATCGAGGTGATGTGCAAACTCAGAGTCTTCATATTGGCCACCTTTGTATTGTTGGACTGACTCGTCAATGGTACATCATTTTTTCATAATCTCCCTCACATGAGGTGGGAGACCACGTCAAGTTTTTTTCATGCCACACACAACTGCCATATGGAGTGTGCTCCAAAAGTTCGCCCCGAGACATCCAATACGGAGGTTAGGAGGCAAGATATGGATGGAGCTGCATAAGTTACGATGATTCTGAAAGGTATGGCAACTCTTGTAGAGTAATTTTTTGGGGGGTCAAAATCATCATATTATCAGCTATTATGGCGATTGGCCCATTATGACGACTTTGCTAGTGTTGCCCTTAGCCCAGTCCCATTAAACTAGGATGTTTTTTTTGTCTAACTGTGACAGCAAATGTTGACTAAAACTTGGCTAGTTTTACGTGACAAAGCAAACCCAAATGTTCAGAAAATAAGAAAGCGCCCCACTTTATAGGTAAAGCAAAGATTTGACAACCAGGAAGTCTAAGAGATTCAAAATATAAAAAAGTCTATTGAGGCAACAACATAAACGACGCCCAAAACAAACCAGATGATGATGACTGAGTTGGGTGTTTTGTCTCGTAATCTACCAGTTCACTAGACTGAGTCATGGCTTTGTGCCTGCAAAGTCCTGACATGATGATATCAGTATTGACATTTGTTTCAATTTAGCATGACTTTTTAGCTCATATCATTGACCTAGGTAAACATTTCTCAGATTAATATATGTTGAAGTTAACAAGGCCCTGATCTATCAAAGGGGGTTACTCACTGGAGGTTCTAATTATTGGGGATTGATCCAACTCATTTGGGTAATCATGCTTGGTTTTCTCGACCAAGATATTGATCATAAAATCTAATGAAATCACCTCCGAGGAAAATAGAACAATTGGGTTTCTCCGCTATGAATATTTCCTTGTATATATTGTGAAAGAGAAATTGGATCAAACTCTGCTTGGTAGTCGCCAGTGCCAATCTTGGAAAATAGTAGTACTATGAAAAACAAAAGTTTTCCGTTCTTCAAACTGATAGTGCAAGTCGAGCTATGATAATAAAAAATTAGTTAATTGTACATATTGTAGCCTGTTTGCTATCATTGATGAAATCTGGGAAACTTGACCACACTTTTTAAGTGTTATTGTCTGGCCTCCATTCTCTCGCTTTATTAAATGGGTAAATTGACTGAGCTTGTAAAATGCTCAGTCACATGCCATCCGAGGACCATACTAATGAGTCGATCACCGCTGAATCAATGCATGTGGATGGAGTTTGTACTCTTGTAGTGCTGCAACTATAAAACACATGGTATGTCCTTTCGTGCAAAGCTTCATAACACATAGGACCGTGTACCATAAGGTCATCAAAAGGGAAAATGCAACGCTAGTAAGAGCAAGCATTGTACATCGCCAATGGGAGACACATGCCCAGATTCGTGACATGGTTGATATTCAAGATTCCGTGCAAACTTCTTCTACCTTCTCTGTCTTTAAGAGACGTCTCCTTTCACTCTCCACTTTTGCAGTGTCCACTCTTATATATTTCTCGCACAAAAACTCATGAACACCATCCACAAGATTGAAGCCTCGTACGCCAATCGTTTCAAAAGCTTTGATTGTTTCTAATCTTGTGGATCAAACAATTGGAAATAGTTGTCAGTTGTTCGAAAATAGTTATGAAATATATTAGCTTATTCCTCGCATATGAGTGGGGGGCGTCAGGAAGTTGGAGAGAACAGGCTGATACCATGTTAGTGCCAGTAGTTGATACCGAAGTAATAGGTCTCACCATGGATTAAATCTTATTTTTGTAAGAGTGTGATTGTCACGCAGCCTCAGTGCTCTTGTCCAGACTTCTGTTTCTGCATGCAGTTCACAATGTAGGTTGGGTTGTGTGTCGTGGTTGTGCCCCCAATTCGGTGGTGGCCAAGCTATGAGACAGTGAGGTGATTGACGCGGCAGGTCGTTGTTGCTAGGCAGTGGCACGACAACACCTTGGTGAAAGGGTGAATTCATATGAATGATGCCCTCAGGACTATTACTTGTTCTAATAAAGAGCACCCCACCCCCACTTTCATATTCGTGAAACTACTAAGATCCCAATGACACCTACGGTTCTTAGTGCTAGCTCACAGCTATACATCACAACACCACACCAAAACTCTACCTAAGCAACATTAAAAGAAAAACTCCAGCTAAGGCGGAGTCCTGATACAAAATATTTAAATGACCACTACACCTGATTTGCCAAAATATTTATGAAGTAGTATGCTTAAATATTTGTCACATATTGGATAGTATACCCATGTGGGGCTTGCCGGCTTCGATGTTCTTAGGGCATATTCAACATTGACCTCCAAATCAGACATTACATCTGTTCGCACTCTGGTGGGGACCAGTTCATGGACACTAATGTGGGAGCCGACCATCCAAAGCTAGCCGCAAATCTTCGGCCACTTTGTTTTTTTTTTTGAAGTCTGCAAGCTTGAGATAACCTAATATCAAATCTGGACAAGAGCAGTCTGGCTGCAGCCTCACTGTTCTTTGGCCACGCAGCCTCACTACTCTTGTCCAGACTTCCGAGTAAACCTGGACACCTTCTTACTTCGGACATTGCCAAGAGCCTATCAGTGTCTGTGGCAGTTGGTTCTTTCAACTACTGAGGTCCAAACACCGAGACCACAACGGTAGCAAATCTGATCATGGCATCTTCCCATGTGCTCTCAGACATCACAGAAGGTATTCGTCCCATGAATTTGCAGCCGTGCCATATGCAAGCATTCATAATGTGGTCATGCACTTATGATATTCATAGAATTTAATCCTTCCAATGACCTCTTTATTAGAGATGAAGTAGTGATCAAAGGAACGGACGCCATGGTAAAGGCGATCGAAGACATTTTTTCTCATCCAAAAGGGCCAGAAAAAATTGTCAGCTAATAGCAAATAGGACATTGAGGGCAAAATAGTCGTCCAACAGCGTCAAATGGCCCGTTCCCTTTTCAGATTGAGCACTCAATGACCCTTAATCGATCACTTGAAATTGAAACACATGCTCTTCCGCTTGCCTCGCTTCAGCAAGGACTGCAAGCATCATAGTTTGTTTCATTTGTGTAGTCCTCTTCGTCGGACCGCTAAACGTAGTGCTTGTATATGTACTCCATGTCCGATGCCATTGCTTCAAAGAAGGCACAAACAATCACTACTAGAAGGCTATAGCTAATATGGACATTAATGGTGCACCAGAATCAGGTGCGCCATTGCTATGTTTTTACTAATGGCACACCACATGAGCAGTGCGCCATTGCTATTTTTTTGGGTCCATCCCCCCCCACACACACACACCAGACATAGCAATGGCGCACCACACCTAGGTGTGCCACTGCTATGCTACACAGGAGTGGCGCACCTAGGTGTGGTGCGCCATTGCTATGTCTCACACACACAAACACCCCCCCGATTGCCTTTTAGGTTTTTAAAAAAATAAAAGAAAATGATAAAGGATTCAAAAAAATTCAAAAAAATAGATGCCCATGTGTTATGGTTCTAGTTGTTAGGAAAATTAACAAACATGAACTTTGAATTTTTTTGCAAAAGGCCGCCGTGTTTCGGTAAAATGGCCGTAACTTTTGCATACGACCTACGATGAAAAAGTTTTTTATATGAAAAATCGTCTACTCGAAAAGTTACATCCGAATTCAACAGGAACCTCGTTGAAGATTTTTAGAATCCTCAAGAACCTAACAGAAAAAAGTTACGAGGCTTTCAAGATCTGGAGAGGCAAAAAATTCAAAAAAAAATCAAACTCAGTAATGGCGCACCTGCCCACGGTGCGCCATTACTATCTTCCCGCCTTCGAAATTTAAACTATATCAAAAAAATAAAAAAGTTAGTAATGGCGCACCTGCCCAAGGTGCGCCATTACTATCTTCCCGCCTTCAAAATTCAAAATAAATCAAAAAAATAAAAAAAAGTTAGTAATGGCGCACCTGCCCACGGTGCGCCATTACTATGCCGTATATATGGCCGGGCAGGGTCCTCTCCTCCTTACCTCTTCATTTTTCTCCTCCACTCCACCTCTCCTCCACTCCATCTCCCCTCCTCTCCTCCACCATACTCCCCTCCTCCTCTCCGGCGACCTCCTCCTCCTCCTCCTCTCCGCCGACCTCCTCCTCCCTCCTCTCCTCCCCTCCCCTCACGGTTTCTCCTCCCTCCTCTCCGGTGAGCTCCACCTCCCTCCTTTCCGGTGATATCCTCCTCCCTCCTCTCCGGTCATCTCCTTCTCCCTCCTCTTCGGTGATCTCCTCCTCCCTCCTCTCCGGTGAGCTCCTCCTCCCTCCTCTCCTCCCCTCCCCTCACGGTTTCTCCTTCCTCCTCTCCGTTGAACTCCTCTCTGGCGACCTCCTCCTCCTCTCCGGCGATGTAGGCGAGCTCCTCTCCGGTGACCTCCTCCTCCCCCTCCTCTCCGACGATGTAGGCGAGCTCCTCTCTGGTGACCTCCTCCTCCTCCCTCCTCTCCTCCTCCCTCCTCTCCTCCTCACGGTCTCTCCTTGGCCCTCCTCTCCGGCGAACTCCTCTCCGGCAAAAGAATGTACAAGATCCAAAAACGAGAACAAAATTTGAAAAAATATCATGCAAAAAAAGAGCAAAACAAAGGGCAAAAAAAATCATGATCCAGATCCAAATTCAAAATTCAAAAATAGCAATGGCGCACGGTGGGGGGTTAGACGGTGCGCCACTACTATTTTCCCGCCTTCAAAATTCAGAAAAAAATCAAAAAAATTCAAAAAAAAGTTATCAGTGGCGCACCACTGTTACCTGCAATACTAATGGACCACTGTTACCTGCAATACTAATGGACCACTGTTACCTGCAATAGTATTGGCGCACTACAAGGTGCACCACTGTTACCTGCAATACTAATGGCGCACCAAAGGTGCGCCATTAGTATTTGTTACTAGTGGCGTGGTAATAGTGGCGCACCTATAGTGCGCCATTAATAGCCAAAATAGGTGCGCCACTAACAGCCTTTTTTCTAGTAGTGAATTTAGCACAGGCATTTTAATAAACAATTGATAGACGTGGTGACTACCGTAATGGTGGATGGTACCTGCGCAGCAGCGGACAGACGAGATGTGTGGACTAGCGACGGAGCAGAAGCAGTGTGGATAACTGATGTAGCAGTCGAGGCCGCGGAGGTCGCGTAGTTCCAGTAGGGGTTTGGCGAGCATCCGGGGTGGTAGAGTGGCGACATTGGCGAGAGGTAGAGTGTACGAGGAGAAAGAGAGAAGGATGGGGATGAAGGTCCAGGCGGCGTTTTGGGTAGGGTTTTGGATGTGCCAGGAGTGTTGGAGTACTACGTGGCTAGTGTCCGGACTCTCGTAAAACCCCCCTAGTTTGGTTGCGGTTTGCCAAAAACGGACGTCCTGACTGCTTCATGAACCGATACAGAATATTGTTGGATGACAAATTGCGCCAGAATAGCTCGCACCGGACGCTTGTGGAAGGTTTGAGGGTCCACTTTGAAGAGGCCCTTAACTCACAGTGTTTGGCCGCCCGTACCAGAAGCTGGAGGATGAGAGAGTTCAAATAGAATTACGAATGACTTCCTAAGAAAAATCGTTTTCTTCGGATGTATTCTAAAAATTGACAGAGGTAAAACCAGACACAGTAACAAGTTTTGAAAGGATCAAACTAATTTGTTTAGAAGCTCGTAAATTCATGGGACGGTCCATGACATGGAGGGGTTATCATAATGTACAGTTACACTACTATTCAGGACCTCCTATTCGACGACCCACGTGCCGAAAACCAGACGTGTGCGTACTCCACGGCTCCCCTCTGGGCCTTCTGGGTCGGCCCATGTGCCGGCTAGGACGCCCCCGGTTTTTTCTTCAACAATTAGGGATATCAAAAAGTTCTAAAATTCAAAAAAGTTGCCAACTTTGTTTTTTTCATGAATTCCCAAAATGTTCACGATTTTAAAAAATATTGAAGATTTCAAAAAAATGTTCACAAATTTGTAAAAATACTCATAAATTTAGAAATTCTTCATGAATTTTAAAAAGTTGATTATTTCAAAAAATGTTCATGATTTAAGAGAATCTTCACGAATTTGCAATTTTTCTAAAACTATACCCGATTTCCAAAACCATTTCATGAATTTAATTTTTTTCATGATTTGAAAAAATGTTCAGGCTTTAAGAGAATGTTCAGGAATTTGTAAAAAATGTTCATGAATATATAGAATATTCAGAATTTCAGGAAATGTTCATGTATTTGCAAAATATTTATGATTTCAAATATTATTATGTGTTATAAAAATCCCGAATTCAAAAGATGTTCGCAAATTGAAAAATAAAAGGAAAAAATGTAAATAAAAACATAAAAGGAAAAGAAAAATGAAAAGGAAGAAAAAAACGAAATGGGCCGACTCAGACAAACACCTAGCATGTCTAATACGAGGCACCCTACTATTCCATGCACAAGGTGTGGAATACGTGCTTGTGCTCTTATATGATTTTTTAGACAGATACCCTATTTGCCGATCTATGTGACGAAGTGCTGGGCAAACTTTGCCTCTTGTGCGCTACTAACGGAGTAGTCCCTCCATTTCAAAATAAGTGTCTCAACTTTGTATTAATTTTAGTAAAAGGTTGTACTAAAGTTGAGACACTAATTTTAGGACTAAGGGAGTATTTTTAATATAAGATTGCAGTGATTTTTATTTTTCTTTTTCTGATTTTATTTCCAGTTTTCCCCAGCTTCCCCTTTTTCATATTTTTATATGCACGAACTTCTAAACCTGCACATTTATAAAAATATTAATTTATAAAATGTACCAAAATTTGTAAAATAATATATTCATATTTTACTAAGTATTACTAATTTCTAAAAAATATCAACAATATTAAAAGTGTTCATATATTTAAAAAATGTTAACGGGTTTGAAACATGGTGTTAGAATATATTCATAAATTTTAGAAAGGTATTCACTAAAGGGAAAACCGACTAAATAACCAAAGAAGTGTTAAAACAACTGAAAAAGCCATAATGAGGTCCAGAGAAAACAGAGATTACCTATTTCATTGTGCAATACGAAAGCCTCACCTAAAGCAATTCTAGACATGTAAGCTACTTGTGTGGCCATAAATAAATATTATTTATTTACATATTAACTAAATCTAATAAATTTCTAAATATTATTAGAAATCCTATTTGACAATGTGCAAAGTTAATATATAGAGAAATAATAAAAATAATTGTGCACACTTAAATGTAAATATTTATATGTATGAACTAAAATGTTCTTCCCATATTAAAACTGTCCATGTTTATGATAAAATAGTAATTATTTCAAAAGACCTCGTCTAGTAGAAAAAGTTGCCCATATGTTTCAGAATATGTTGTCTACAATTTTAAAGTTTCAGGTATTTTCCTAAGAATAAACACAAACCAAATGCAAAAAGAGAACTAAAAGTGAAACGCTTATACCCTAAAAAAAGTGAAAATGGGAAATGATAAAAAAATAAAAATAAAACAAAGTCCGATTGTAAAAAAAATTAAAAAAAATCAGAAGTCAGAAAAGGAAAAGGGAGACTATGGGAAAAGAGATGTTTCGTGAGAAACTGTAGGGAAACGGCCAAAGCAAAAGCGGTGGGGTGAGGTGGGGGTGGTTTAAAGGGTGGTTGTGGTTGCACGGAGCTATCCTAAAGCAAGCTATGAGTGGTAAATTGGATTCCAAAGTTGCAACGTACAAACCACTTGAGATATATACATACACAAACATCTATGTCCTAAATGGGTAATAAATACGAACAAGATTTAATTACATGTTGTATACATGCATAAATTGTGTTTATTTTAGATTGACAATTTTCTTTACGTTCCCCGCAAAAAACCCTTTGTTTATATGAGAATAATGGCTGGAGTACGTACAGCCAAATAACTTGAGAATAGCTCCAAAAGCACCAAAGGTTTAAAAGGTGGACACCATCTCTTTTTAGATTATAGTTCTCCCAACATTATGTGGAGTTCTATCTGAGTTCCTCCTATAAGGAATATATAACAATAATCTTGGTCAGGTATGTAATCCCAAAGGTTGCTCAACCAAACCAAAAATTCTTCCTAGATTGGCCCGCGTGACAACTAGTATTTCCATATTTGAGCTTGTGTCACCAAACCAAAAGCCAAGCAGCATTGTGCTATGTGTGTGATTCAATAAGTAAAGCTTTTTATTTCAGTGGAAAAAATCTCCCCTGAAGAACAGAGAGGATGACTGAGCGGGATCATGAACCCGAGATAGGAACACTATGTACAGCCTCAGGTAGATACCATAGTTTGATTGGATTTGGGTTGTGCTATTTGCACGCATCAACAGACCGGCCCAAACTAAAATAGTCTAGTGCTTTCAGGGTATCAAGTAGATCCTACTGCTCTTGAATTGGCCGGCGGGATCAGGAGCATTGGTGAGGTTTTATCCCGCATGGCCTGACAATCCCCCGGATCAAGGGAAAATGACTCCGGCACACCAACACAACCAACATTGTGCTTTGTGTGCTGGAACACACCCAGATATAAAAGGCTGGTAACCCGGTGAGTTTGTGTGATGCCCACAAAGGATAAATGAGTTTATATGTCTCCGGCGGGATTGGTCAGAGTTGTTGCTTGCCTAATTTTCTAAAAATTTCATGCACATTTTCAACTATTGTGGCTTGTTGCTACCTTCTCGATGCCTCACACTCCTATTCGGGGAGTCACACGAGGGATTATGATGGGAGAGGACATCAGAGAAGTGGAGAGGGAAAGGGACGGGGTTGGTTTTAAAAGGCAAGAGCTAGAACAAGTTTGCGCAGGATCCTGAATATCAGCCACGTCACTGATCTGGACACGTGTCTCCTATTCGCTATATACCATGTCAGGCACCTCAAACAATAGCATTATAACTGTAGAGCTACAAAAGGACAATTGCCACCTACATGCGTTGGTTTGTGAGTGATCGGCTCCTTAGATTTTCGGAACAACACGAGGTTTGGTGTTGCACTACGCTGTTGAGCTTGTTTAATGACCACAGTTAACATCACAAAGAAATCTATTGCTCTAGCACCATTTTACTTGTTCATTGGAGAGTAAACGCGGGCCCAGGCCCAGGCTAAACCAGTGCCAACCCAACTGAGCGGCGCCGACACGCGCATGTCTTCGATCTTTCTCTGCTCGTCTCGTTCACCATCACGTAGAGCTAGGGTTCCTCGGCGCTGGGCGAAACCGGGGTTCCCGTCGTGTGGTTCGGGGCGAGCGGCGCGTATTCCTCCCCTCGGGGCTATGGCAGGCCGAGGTGCGGGTGTGCCGCCTGGGAAGAAGCAGCCGGCGGCGGATTCCGTCACGCGTGCCGGTGCCACGTCACCGGCGCCTGAGGTCGGGCGTGGGGCTGCGGTGCTGGCTGCGCCGCGACCGCCAGTGCTAGCTGGTGCAAATCTCCCCGTCGCGGGTCGAGGTGGAGGTGTGAATGGCCAGAGACCGCCGATGCTGGCTCCAGTTGCTGCTACCGCCACGGGTCGGGGCGGGTCTGCCCTTGGTCCTCGGCCGCTGCTTCAGGGCCCGGGTGTGCTTGCAGGACGTGGAACCCGTCCAGGCCCGCGACCTGCGCTGGCGGTGGGGGCGTTGCCGACTGTCGGACGTGGCGCTCAGGGACTCCGGCCACCGGCGTCGGCTACAGCGTGGCCCTCGGCTGTGGGGCGCGGCGTTGCTTCGCCGAGGCCACTGACAACTGCGGCTGTGGGGCGTGGTGTTGCTCCGCCGAGTCAGCCTTGTGCCGCGCCGCCGCCTCACTACGTCGCGAGGCCGACGCAAAAACGCTCGGGTCCAACGCAGATGAGGCAGAAAGCGGTTGTTGGAGAGTCTTATGATCCGCCCCGGGGACAGTGGGGGGACGATGGTTATGATGCTTATGGGGATGGCCAACACCGTGGATCGTCATCTATGCACTACTAGGAAAAAGGCTATAGATGGAATGGACACTAATGGCGCATTGTACATGTGGTGCGCCGTTACTAAATACTAATGGCGTACCATGTGTTGGTGCGCCATTAGTGTGCAAATACTAATGGCGCCCACACCCCACGGTGCGCCATTAGTAAAAAAAAATTAATTTTTTTTCAAAACTACTAATGGCGCACCATGGGGGCGGTGCGCCATTACTAGTTATAAGTACTAATGGCGCACGTAGCAGATAGTGCGCCATTAGTGCAATTTTTTTTATTCTTTTTTTTGCAAAACTACTAATGGCGCATATTCTCACAATGCGCCATTACTAGTTTAAACTAGTAATGACGCACTATTACAAGGTGCGCCATTAGTATATATATTTATTTTTTTACTTTTTTGCAAAATTACTAATGGCGCACCACCAGCTGGTGCGCCATTAGTAACCAGGGTAACTAATGGCGCATTGGCTGGTGGTGCGCCATTAGTAACCTGGGACCCCAACAAGATATTTTGGACAGCCCCACACCTACCCACTCACTTTCCCCACTTCATTCGCTCCACCTCCTTCTCCAAGCTTTCGGCCATCTTCTCCTCCTCACCTCATTTCCACCATAGATTCATCAAAATTAAGTGGTGAAATTATCTTTTTTTGATAGGTAAGTAAGGGAAAGCTATCTTCATGATGTAGATCTACTTTTTTTCTCCCTAGCTCACTCCAACAACGTGCACATGCACTGTTTGTGGCCTAGCTAGATCTATGTATGTTTGTGGTTTTGCATGTGTTTGTGGTGTTGCATATATGTTTGTGTTTGAAGGTACCGGTATTTGAAATGCGATAGTTGCCAATATTTTGCCGGAATGTTTTGATTCATTTCGGTTTCGGCGAGAATTTTGGCACTATGCATTCTTTTTGGTCCTATTTTTAGGGAAGGTCATGCCAAATTTTTTCTTGGTTCTAAAATATCGTTTTGCTCTACCCCGCAGGCGACCATGGTACGCACGATGACTGAAGGCATCGTGAATAGGTTTTTGAGCTCCGCGAAGGCCGAGATGCTTCAAAGGAACGAGACGGAGATAAGATGTCCGTGTCGAAGATGCAAGCTGAAGAGCCTTATTGCGGACCCGGATTCCGGGGAGGTGCGAGACCACCTGCTCCTGCGTGGTTTCATGGATGGCTATCGGTGGCAAGGTGATGAAGATGACTATGTAGTCGTCCATGGCTGGGGCCGGGCAAGAAATGAGGAAGGGCAACAAGACAAATACCACCGCGGCGAGGGCGGGCGAGAAGACGAAGGATCTCCAGGACATGATCATGACGGTGATGCTGTACACAGTCATCATGTAGAAGATGTCGTACATGATGATGAGGAAGATCAAGACGAAGGGCATGATCATGAAGATGAAGATGCCGGAGCAGATGACGATGGAGGCTGGGTGCAGGACCCTCATATTCAAGAGCTGCTTCTCAGCAGACGGATAACGCAAGAGCTGCCGCCCGAGAGAAAGCCAAGCTGGATCAACTGGAGATAGACGCGGTTACTCCATTGTATGAAGGATGCAGGCCCGAGGATACCCGCGTGAAAGTAACGCTCATGGCTCTGGAGATGAAGGTAAAACACAAAATGACCGACGCATGCTTCGACGAGAATATGTCATTCTGGCACGAACGTCTTCCCAAGGGGAACAAGTGCCCGACCAGTTTCGAGGAGGCGAAGAAAATCGTGTGTCCTCTGGATTTACCGCACGTGAAATACCATGTGTGCATGAACAATTGTATCGTTTATCGGGACGAGCATGCGGAGTCTACCATATGTCCGGTGTGCGGCGTCACTCGATACAAGAAGAGGAAGAAAGCTCCTCGAAAATCGGTGTGGTACTTTCCGATCACTCCTCGTCTGCAGCAGTATTTCGCGGACCCTAAGGTAGCAAAGCTCCTGCGTTGGCACGCGGATAGGGAGGAGAAGAAGCGGGATGATGACGGAAATGATCCGGAGATAAATAAAAAAGACAAGATGCTGAGTCACCCTAAGGATGCGAGCCAGTGGCAGGCGTTGAACTTCGAATACCCAGAATTTGGGAAGGATCCAAGGAACATCGTGCTGGGCGCGAGCACCGATGGAGTCAATCCGTTTGGCAGCCAGAGAAGCACACATAGCACCTGGCCTGTGTTTGTGTGGATGTACAACCTTCCCCCCTGGTTGTGCATGAATAGGAAGTACATTCACATGAGTATGCTAATTGAAGGGCCTAAACAACCAGGGAACGACATCAATCTGTATCTGGGGCTGCTGAAGGAGGAGCTAGACACACTGTGGAAAACGCTAGCCAATACGTGGGACACCGCAGAGAAAGAATATTTCCCTATGAGAGCCGCACTGCTCACGACGGTGCACGACTATCTTGGTTACGGATATCTTGCGGGGCAGGTAGTCCACGGATTTTCTGGATGCGTAAGGTGCATGGATGACACAACGTATCGCCAGCTAGATAGAGATCCCGGGTCTTCGAAAACCGTGTTCATGGGACATCGAAGGTGGCTTCGCGACGATGACCCGTGGAGGAAACGCAAGGATCTGTTCGATGGTGAAACCGAACCCCGAAAACGCCCGTGTACGAGGAGCGGCAAGGAAATAGACAAGCTGTTGAAAAATTGGAAAGACTGTCCACTACCGGGAAAGCAGCAAAAGGCACCAGAGCCGGGAAAGAAGCGAAAGGCGCCAGAGCCGCTGCTGAAGGTATGGAAAACGAGGTCTGTTTTCTGGGACTTGCCGTACTGGAAGATCCACCGTGTGCCTCACAGCCTTGATGTCATGCATATCACGAAGAACGTGTGCGAGAGTCTGCTTGGTACCCTGCTCAACATGCCAGAGAGGACCAAAGATGGGCCGAAAGCAAGGGCAGACTTGAAATCAATGGGCATCAGGCAGGAGCTTCACGCTAATGATGATGATGATGATGATGATGATGATGATGATGATGATGATGATGATGAGGTGAAGCAGGACACAGAAAGTCGTCGCAAAGGCAAAAAGGCCAAGAAGACCGGAAATGACTACCCTCCCGCGTGCTTCGCTCTAAGTCAGGAGGAGATCGAGCAGTTTTTCACCTGCCTCCTAGGAGTAAAACTTCCTTATGGTTACGCGGGGAAGATAAGCAGATACCTAGACCCAGCGAAGCAGAAGTTCAGCGGGATGAAGTCTCATGACTATCACGTGCTGATGACGCAGATACTTCCAGTTGCAATCCATGGGATCATGGACGCGCACGTCCGTGAAATGCTATTTGGCCTATGCAACTTTTTTGACGTCATCTCTCGGAAGTCGATTGGCGTGAGGCAACTCAGAAGGCTACAGGAAGAGATCGTGGTGATACTATGCGAGCTTGAGATGTACTTCCCGCCCGCATTCTTCGACATTATGGTGCATCTGCTGGTCCATATAGTGGAGGATAACATCCAACTCGGGCCGACGTTCCTGCACAGCATGATGCCGTTCGAAAGGATGAATGGTGTCATCAAAGGATACGTTCGCAACATGTCACGTCCAGAGGGAAGTATAGCCAGGGGCTTTCTGACCAAAGAGTGCATCTCCTACTACACGAATTATCTAGGCATCGAGAACCCCGTTGGTCTGCCCGTCAACAGGCACCTCGGCAGGCTCGCTGGATGGGGTCACTGTGAGGGTCGCTGCGAAATGCATGTCGACTTCGAGGGTCGACTCGCCGACTTTGAAAGGGCAAACCTAGTCGCGCTACAACACATAGACGTGGTCGATCCTTGGGTGGTAGAGCACAAAACCTTTATTAAGAAGACGTACAATGACCGAGGCCAACAGAGGACGGACGGAGATATACTCAAAGAGCACAACTCATGTTTCACGCGTTGGTTCAAGCAGAAGCTTCTGTCGTACCCTTTACATGAGGATTCTTCCACGGAAGAACAACTCATATTCGCCTTGTCACAGGGCGCCGAGCACAACCTGATGACCTATGAGGCGTACGATATCAACGGCTGCACATTCTACACCGAGGACAAGGACATGAAGAGCGATGGTTATCAGAACTCCGGGGTAACGATGTAATCCTACACCGGTAACGACAAGGACAGATACTACGGAAGGATCGAGGAGATCTGGGAGCTGAGCTACGCTCGACAGAAGGTCCCGATGTTCCGTGTCAGATGGGCCAAGAGCGTCCTAAAAGAAGACCGGTATTTCACCACCATGGTTATACCCGAAGCCAAATCCAAGACCGCGGGCGCAAACGTTACCGCGAAAAATGAGCCATGGGTACTGGCTTCCCAAGTGGACCAATGCTTCTTCATTACCGACCCGTCAAAGCCCAGTCGTGTTGTCGTGAGGAGAGGCAAAAGGAAGATCATCAGAATGGATGGAGTAGCCAATGAGCAAGACTTCGACAAGTACGGCGACCCGAAGACCGAACATGACGACGACGATGAAGTAGCAGCACACACCACAAGAAGAAGCAGGACCACCATACCTAAAGGACGTCCGTTCCACAGAAGAACTCCGTTTGCGAAAAAGAAGGGCAAGAAGATTGTGAACAGATAGCTAGCTAGTCGATTGTATTTAAATCGTAGTCTTCATTTCTCGGTTGTATTTCATGGACACTTTTTGATATCATGAATATTTTTAAATTTCATGGGCACTTTTTGAATTCATGAGGACACTTGATCTCGATTCCCCGTCCATCTCGATCTCGATCCCCCTCCATCTCGATCGCACCCGCACCCTCCCCCGCTAGCTCCACCCACCGCAACCCTCCCCCGCTCCACAGCCGCCGACGAGAGCACCCGGCCCCCCGCACCCGCACTTTTTCAACATATTTAAAAAAAATTATTACTGTTTTTATAAAAAAAAATACTGTTATGATTTAAACAAGTTTGAACATATTTAAACACAAATAAATATAAAAACAACATTTAAAATGCATAAAAAATATTGGGGAGCGTGGGAATCAAACCCAAGACCTCTTGGTGTGTGTGCTGCGTGCTGACCAGTCGGGCTAGTGGGTGGGTTCTGTTGTAGATAGGGTTAGGTTGTAGATATGGCTGGTGGACTAGATTAAAAGAAAATTCTAATGGCGCACCGAGGGGTGGTGCGCCATTAGAATAGTCATACTTATGGCGCACCGTGGGGTGGTGCGCCATTAGAAAGCTTCCCTCCACCTATTCCCCTCTGGCCTCTCTCCCTCCCTCGCCAGATCCCCCACTCGACCTAACCGTACGCCGCCGCCCCGCCTTGCTCCGCCCCCTCCGTCCGCCGTGCCTGCATGCCGTCGGCGACGCCGCCGCCTCTCCTTCCCTGCCTTCTTCTCCCCTCTCCTTCCCTGCGACTACGACTGCGACCAGACGCGAAGAAGCCGTACGTCCCCTCCCTCCCTTTCCCCTAGCTTCTCCTCCTCCTCCTCTCACCGCCCGTGCCTTCTTCTGCTCGGAAGGTCAAGAAGGTGGCCCCTTCCTCCGGATCGCCGCCCACAGCCTCCTCGACGGCGGCACCCGAGAAGGCTGTGTCGGCGCCCCCTGCCGCCCTCGCGCCGGACTCGCCGCCCGCGCCCAAGCTCAGGCCCGCTCCCACGCCCTACGAGGCGCACCACCGGCCGACCAAGTCCCAGACGTCCCCGTCCCCGCCGCTGCCGGACTACGCGCCGCCCCCGCCGCCCAAGCCCAAGCCGGAGCCCAGGCTATCCTAGCTCGAGGTATCCCCCTTTTTCTTCTCTCTAAATTTTCAAAATTAACAAATGTTCACAAATCTTTATATTTTGCTCTCTAAATGTCAGTTAACAAATTCTTATTCTTACTGTCAAATCTTCTTTTCTTTTGGTATGTTAACCATGCATACTTTGTTATGTTAGTATATTCAGTGGTTAGTTTCTGCCACACCCACATTCCATATATGTCCAGCAACACTTGCTGGTCTCCATCTAATAGAAAGCAAAAAACTGCCTTCAGTTTGGTAGCATGATTTCCCTTCAGTTTGGTAGTTTCAGTGTCTAGCTAGCTTAGTGCATTTTGATCTTGGAGGTTTCTTTCAGTGTGTAGCTACTGCAGATGCTGAGGTTAGAAAATGTGTTATGTGTTCTCTATTTTTGTTGAAGGAAGGCTAAATACTCCTTGTTCCCAAACTGTCAAGCTGCATTTTACTCCATCTCTCTCCAAACTGTCAACTGAGTTTCGCTCACTGAAATTTGACAGTGGAGTACTGTCCAAACTTTGCTGTCAAACTGAAATGTGTTATGAAGTAGATATAGATAGGCTTTCTGCATTTTGTCACATTTGCTTCAAGTAGATAGGCTTTGCTTTGAATGCTTCTGATAATCTGAATGTTGCTGCTGGATAAGAAATATACAAGTTTGGAACTTCTCTCTCTTGTGAGCTTTGCTGTCAAACTAAATGTTGCTGAATAAGAAACGAACTACAAGTTTGGGACTTCTCTTATGAAACACAAGCTGCTTCATCTTTTGCTTTGGATCAGATGGAATAACATGATCACGATGTTTCTTTTTAATCAGTAAACCTAGGTGTTCGTCACCTGTGGCCTTAAGATCGATAGAAATATATGTTGCTATTTTCTGTTGATTCTTTCTGGCCAGTTCATTCATGATTTAGGGCTTGATGTATGGAGGCTTGTCTACTTGCTGCTAATACAACATAATATTTGATATGAGCAGGGTGAACAACCTTTAGGTCCCGGGAATCTACTCAAGGCTGCAGACACTTCTTGTCTCACTTCTTTTATCATCGGTATAATAATCATATTAAGGAGTTTCTATAAGTTCATTGTTCTTATAAGCATCAGGACTTTTTTTAATGGAAATTTACAGTATGTTTGAGGGTGAACATTAAGCAATGTTTGTTGTCAAACAAATTAAGAATCTTTTTAATTTATGTATTTACTATTTTTTTTATTTTACTGATCAAGATGGTGTATTTGAGCTCGGGAGCAGAGACTCCACGTCATGAACTCCTGATTTGTCCCTCTATGCATGTTGTGCATATACTATTTGCCTATTTGGTAAAAAAATAGTTTAGTTGCCTATTTGGTATGCTTGTCATGTCACTTGTAGTACAAGCTTAGTTAGGAGTACTCCATCTAGTAGTAATTAATTTGTGTGGCTGTGGAAGTCACTTGCTTTGGCATAGTAATGTTTTTATTCCAGTATTATTTTGTGGTGGTGTGGGTAGCAAGGTGCATGCTACTTGTGATGATGCTACTTGTGATCTTCTGAAATGTCGACCCATTGGGGACTTCATTACGCGGGGATAATGATTTTGCAGGTACCCCGAGAGGCCCTTGAGTTTGCCGGAATGTCGATTAACTTCCGTTCCGGCAAATTCGGGTACTCCATATGTCCTATTTTCAGCAAAGGTCATGCTGAAATTTTCCGTGAATTTGAGCATGACTTTGCTAAAAATAGGACATATGGGGTACTTGTGACTAATGCATGGGCCGGAGTATCTTAGTACTTAGTTAAGTAGGATCAACTGCCCTGCCATTCTTGCTGCATTAAACCATAGGTGGCAATAGAGCCAAGTGATTAGGCCCAACTTAGAATTCTCCTTAGCATCGATAAACCCTAGATGATAAACCCAACATAGGTGGCAATAGAGCCAAGTGATTAGTGCCAAGTGATTAGGCCCAACCTAGGGTGCCTCGGCATCGATAAACCCTAAATGATGAAAACTTAACTTGGCTGCCCTGGATGCCTCGGTGTCGATGAGAACCTAAATGATGTACGCTTAGGCTTTTAGGGTGCCTCGGTGTCGACAAACCCTAAATGATGAGACCACGATCTTGTTCCTTGACAATAACCAACTTTTTGACCAAACTTTTTTCCTATTTAGAGCGAAACATGGGACGCCCAAACTGCATGCTGACATAGGAGTAAAAGGCCGTCAAAGTGAAGAGTGCATCCGACTTTCTGCACAAAGGAAAAATCCACACATAATGAGAATAATCATCAAGGATAACCAGATAATATAAATAGCCTGAATTACTAGGAATCGGAGAGGTCCACGCATCGCTATGAATCAACTGAAAAGGAAAAGATACTATGGTGGTGGAGTTATTAGACGGGAGGCGAACATATTTGCCGACACGACAGGCATGACATGTGTGATCCTCTATCTTATGGCAACTGAAACTGAAACTCCTAAGAATATTACAAGGTGTGACGGGGTTGGGATGACCCAAACGAGCATGCCAGAGATCGACGCCGGTGGAGAGAGCAACCGGTGCGGTGGTGGAAGTGGACGGCGAATGCACCGGATAGAGCTCGTCCAGGCTGTCACATCGGTGAAGTACCATCCTGGTTCGAGCATCCTTGACACAAAACCCAAACTCATCAAATTCAATAGTAACAGGATTTTCACAAGTTAAACGACGAACGAAAATAAGGTTCTTAATAAGATGAGGTGACACAAGTATGTTAGACAAAGTAATAGGTATGGAATTAGAAGGAAAAAAAAGTGGGCCCGACATGTGTGATAGGGAGTGTAGAACCGTCGCCCAAACATATAGTCAAGGGTTACTCGGTTCAGCTCGGGTGCATTCTCCGGAGCACCGTCTCGATCAACACCGAGAACCTTAGTCATAAGGACCGATGGAACTTGCGCAACCTCCTCTTCACGAAGCTGCACGAACGATACAAGTTCCCCGCCGAATTTGAAAACACACGCCTCTCAGGGAATAAAGTGAACAGTGCCGCCCTCACGAAGATGAGCACGACCCTGTCTACTTGGAGAAGCGCGGTGAAGAGAATGATTGATAAAGGTGATAGTTATGACAAGATCAAGGCGAAATATCCTTTGATGAGCGAAGATGAGTACAAGGTGTTCAAGATCAAGTGCCAGAGCCCCGCAACCTCCGAATCAAGTCAGTGGGGGAAAGAAATGCGGAAGTTGAACTTAGGGGAACACAAACTCGGTCCTGGCGGTTACAGAGTGGCGGAGCCTATATGGAACACAAACTCAAGTCAGTGGGGGAATTTTTTTGAAATTACTACGTTCCCCAACAGAAGGTTTATCCCGCTTCCGCGGTTCATAGGAGTGCTAGGATTCGGACTGCCAAAAAATTTCATGATGACATATGAAAGGAA
Organism: Aegilops umbellulata; assembly: GCA_032464435.1. Classification (NCBI taxonomy): domain Eukaryota; kingdom Viridiplantae; phylum Streptophyta; class Magnoliopsida; order Poales; family Poaceae; genus Aegilops; species Aegilops umbellulata. Next base: position 638,600,219 of record CP136060.1, on the reverse strand, counting down.
TCTTTTGGAATAGAAGAGGTCTGAAGGACTTGGCTAAAAGAAGGTTTCTTGCTGAGGCGTCTCTTGAGCATAGATTAGATTTCATTGCTCTCTCCGAAACTGGTAGGGATAATTTTGCGCCCCAGTTTTTCAACACTTTATCGGGTGGTGTCGATTTCGATTGGCATTGCCTTCCTCCGCGAGGAAGATCGGGTGGGATCTTGCTTGGAGTGAGATGCGATTCGCTGGAAGTCCGAAGTGTAGTGATGGGTGACTTCACAGTTAAGTCTCGGGTCAGGTCCAAAGCTGATGGGTTTAACTGGGCTCTGGTGGCGGTTTATGGTGCCGCACAACCCAAGCTTAAACCGGAGTTTTTGGCGGACCTTGTTCGAATCTGCGGAACCGAGCAGCTCCCAATTTTAGTTGGGGGTTACTTCAACATCATTAGGAGGAGAGAGGAAAAGAATAATGATAATTTTGATGGCAGATGGTCGTTTATGTTCAATAACATTATTGAAACCTTGGATCTGAGAGAGATTGAGCTTTCCGGTAGAAAATTTACCTGGGCTAATGCTTTGCCAAACCCGACGTATGAGAAGCTAGATCGAGTCCTCGCGAGTGTCGAGTGGGAACATAAGTTCCCTCTCGTAACGGTTCAGGCTCTCTCGCGCGGAATCTCGGATCACACACCTTTATTCGCGGACTCAGGTGAGACAAACCACGTGGGAAACAAAAACACCTTTTCTTTCGAGCTGGTATGGTTTGAACGAGAAGGTTTCTTGGATCTGATTGTCAGGGAATGGGCTAAGGATGCAGGAGGTACGACTTCTGTCGAGCGTTGGCAGAATAAGATTAGGCATTTGAGAAGTTTCCTATGGGGATGGGCTAAACACCTTAGTGGGATTTATAAGATTGAAAAGGAAAGGCTCCTTTCTCTGATTCAGTCCCTAGATATAAAAGCCGAATCCACGATTTTGCAAACCGCAGAGCTCCAGATTAAGCTAGATGCGGAGATGAGGTTGAAAGAACTTCTCCGCGAAGAAGAATTGAAGTGGGCGTTGCGGTCTAAGGTCCGCATAGTGGTCCAGGGGACGCAAACACTCAATTCTTTCACTTGATTGCTAATGGCAAGCACAGAAAGAAGAGAATCTTTCAGTTTGAACAAGATGAAGGAACTATTATAGGGCAGGACAACCTGAAACTTTACATCACCGAGTATTCTAAGCAGTTATTTGGTCCTCCGGAGGATAGTTGTGTGTCCCTCGATGAGTCCAGGATTGAGGATGTGCCTCAACTAACTGCTAATGATAATGATATTTTGGTTGCCCCATTATCAGAGAATGAGGTGTTTGATGATATAGCGTAGATGAAAAACGATAAGGCTCCCGGGCCTGATGGATTCTCGGCGGAGTTTGACAAAAAGTGTTGGCATATTATTAAGGGGGATTTGCTACCAATGTTCCATGATCTTTTCTTTGGACAGCTTCAGTTATTTCACTTAAATTTTGGAATAATAACACTGCTTCCTAAGAAAACAGACGCTGTGAGAATCGAGCAGTTCAGGCCGATCTGCCTTCTCAATGTTAGTTTCAAAATTTTCACCAAGGTTGGCACTAATCGGCTCACACAGATTGCGCATTATGTGGTTCAGCATTCCTAAACTCCTTTCATGCCGGACAGAAACATCCTAGCAGGGGTGGTGGTCCTGCATGAAACGCTCCATGAAATTCACTCGAAAAAATAGGATGGAATTGTCTTTAAGGTGGATTTCGAGAAAGCGTACGATAAAGTAAAATGGCCATTCCTACAACAGGCGTTGCGTATGAAAGGTCTTGATGAAGTCTGGCGCCGCCAGGTTGAATCATATACGCAAAAATGGAGTGTTGGAATTAAAGTGAATGACGAGATAGGTCATTATTTCCAGACACATAAGGGCCTGAGACAAGGGGATCTGATGTCCCCTATCCTGTTCAACATTGTAGTTGATATGTTGGCAATTATGATAGGAAGGGCTAAGGAGGTTGGTCAAGTGGGTGGCCTGGTACCTCATCTCGTTGACGGAGGTGTGTCCATCCTCCAGTACGCCGATGATACAATCATCTTTATGGAGCATGACTTGGCCAAAACGAGAAATATGAAGCTGGTGTTATGCTTATTTGAACAATTAACCGGGTTAAAGATTAACTTTCAAAAAAGCGAGTTGTTCTGCTTTGGTAGAGCCAATGACGAACAAGAGGCATATAGGCAATTGTTTGGGTGCGATTTGGGGCTCTACCTTTCACCTACATAGGAATACCAATCCACCATCGTAAGCTGACAAACAGAGAATGGAAGTGCATTGAGGACCGATTTGAAAAGAAAATAAGTTGCTGGAAGGGCAAGCTCATGTCATACGGAGGCCGATTAATTCTGATAAATTCGGTTCTCACAAGTATGCCTATGTTTCTTTTGTCATTCTTCGCAGTCCCAGTTGGAGTTAGAAAAAGACTGGACTTTTATCGATCACGATTCTTTTGGCAGGGTGATGAGCTAAAAAAATGCCGTTTAGCCAAATGGGATATCATCTGTAGACCGAAAGACCAAGGGGGTCTTGGTATTGAGAATCTTGAAGTTAAGAACAGATGTCTTCTCAGCAAGTGGTTGTGGAAGTTATCAAGTGGGACTGACGCCACTTAGGCGCAAATCCTCCGTAGCAAGTATCTTCAAACCAAAACTTTGTCTCAGGTGACAGTAAGACTGACTGATTCACCTTTTTGGAAAGGGCTTATGAAAGTCAAACTTTCCCTGTTTAATAGGACAAAGTTTGTTGTTGGTAACGATGCTAGTACGCGATTCTGGGAGGATACTTGGCTCGGAGAGGCACCCTTAGCCATCCAATACCCGTCTTTGTATGGTATTGTTCAATGACGTGAGGTTTTTGTTGCAACGGTACTTCAATCTATCCCCCTTAATATTCGGTTCAGAAGGGCGTTAGTGGGCAATCGTTGGGAAGAATGGCTACATCTAGTAAGTAGACTGATGGAGGTTCAGCTTTCCCAACAACTCGATGAATTACGCTGGAAGCTTACTAGGTCTGGAGTATTTACAGTTAAATCAATGTATGTTGATGTTATCAATTCAAGCTCGATTCCTAGTTCCAAACATGTTTGGGCTGTCAAAGTCCCTTTGAAAATCAAAGTGTTTATGTGGTTTGTCCATAAACAAGTTATTTTAACCAAGGACAACTTGACAAAGCGTAATTGGACAGGACCTACTAGGTGTAGTTTCTGTGATCAGGATGAGACGATCAAGCACCTTTTTCTTGATTGCCCGCTAGCCAAAGTTTTATGGAGGACGGTCCATATTGCTTTTAATATCACTCCACCGAGTTCTGTCAACACGTTATTTCGAACGTGGCTTAACGGAATAGAGCCCGAGTTAGCGAGACATATTCGTGTAGGAGTCTGCGCCCTGTTGTGGGCGCTCTGGAATTGCAGAAATAATTTGTTTTTTAACAAGACAACACGCATTCATTTTTTGCAGGTTATTTTCAGAGCCACGGCGTTGATCCGTTCGTGGTCGCTACTCACTCTGACGGAGGCCAGGGAGCGTTTGGTTACTGGATCTATCCGCTGGGAGATGGTAGCTCGGGATATCTTCAACCGGTTTGGATGACGGTCATGTAATAGGATAGGCAATTAGTTTACCTATCTCTCTTTTGCCAGCCGGATGTGGCGTCCTTTATTTGGCTAGTTTGTTTTCTAGCCCTTTTTGGCTCTGTGTGAGCTACTTTTTACTTTTTATTTGGAGACTTTAAGACCTTGTTGGAACCTATTTATTTGCTTCAATAAATGACCGTATGCATCATTGTGATGCAGAGGCCGGGGAGTCCCCCTTTTCGAAAAAAATATTGGAGAGTAAACCCATTGAGCTCGTGAAATACTCAGATGACATGGAGGATTTCAAATCATCCTCAATACAACACTGTACATGAACCAGCTTAATGGGCCAATCATCTTGAAATCAACACGTGTTGATGGCGTTTGTCCTTCTGTACCAGCACAATTAATGTGTATGGCATTTGTCATTTGCTCTATCACCAATGACTCATGGGTATATACCTACCGCAAGGTGATCAGAACATCAAAGACAAGAACAACACTAGCGAGGGTATTGCTAAAGAACCAAGTAGCGTGATACACGCCTATTCACAGTTGCTTGTCCGCACTACTAACCCAAATTAAGGGCTTCCTAAAAAAACCTACTTCCTCCATCCCAAAATAAGTGCCCCAACTTTGTACTAATTCTAGTATAGTACAAAGTTGTCCTAAAGTTAAGACACTTATTTTGAGACAGAGGGAGTACTATTCAAGGCCCAATGTGAATTGCTTCTGCCTCCATTGAGCATAAAAGGAACCCATTTTCTCCCTCTATCCATTCTCCATATTTATCAACCCACACGCAAACACCACTTACAAACACAATCCCGAAACCCATGCCTTCCACACCAATGGGTTTGAAATCTTGATCGATCGTACTATTTTTCAGTGATCTACCTAAAAGGTACCAGTCGGGTTGTTGAATCCCTAGATTGTATTTTGCCATGACCAAGTGTAAGAGTAGGAGGTATTGGGAAGTTAGCGAGGTCCAATGACTAATATGGCATAGCTTGAATTAATGAAACAACTGGCCAAGAGCAAACTATGATATCTTGTGTGTGAGAATTTTTATCACATCCAAAAGAAAACCTCACAAAGACTTTCTGAACATGAGGGTCCTAGAATTATTAATGGTTCAGAACAACTGGCCAAGACGCAAGTGGGATATCAAGACCAATATAAGGCTGAAGGCCTTTGCTCCTTTTCAATTGTTCAGTGTTCCACTGTAATATGTATCAGACTGGACGCGATCCTGGCGGAATATAACAAGCGGTAGGGAGTGTCCTTTGACCTTTTCGGAAGAAACAAAACAAATTGAAAATTTCTTATCACGGCCATCAGTTGCAGAGGAATTTTTTTAAGGTAGGGCGATCTATAAAGCATAAATTTTAATATGCAAAACCAATATACATAGTCTATATATATTAATAGTGCAGCCACGAAATTCACTCCAACTTGATGAGTGGCATGTGGCGTAACACCGCCACGAATATTTGGACGAAACTACTGCCACTATCAAGTACCTTAAAAGAGATTTTCAAAACATTCATCACATTAAAATACCACTAAAATAAGTACATTATAGATTGCTAACCTATTATTTGAAAATGCCATTAAAATTCAGAAAAATATGCCCCGCACATTTACCTTTGCCAGCTCCTCCCCCTTCCTATCCATATATATTCTTGTCCATTTCCTGTACCAGCAATGCCGATGCTTCACCAGCAACCGGCAAAGTCTCTGCACCGTGTGCCTATGCCGGCGACCCCGCCCGGGAAAATGTTGGGTAGAACCATGGCTCGGCCGAACCCATGCTCGGTGCCACACATCTCAATGCAGCCTTTTTTGGGATATGTGCCATGCCCGGAATCGCGCCGCCGCGCGGCAAGCACGGCAAGGGGCACTGGATCTGGATGCTTCAGATTGTCCGCAAACTCGCAGTGGAAATCTAGTACCAAATCATCTCCAAATCAGTTTACCATGACCAAAACATAACACAAACGAGGACCAAGCTGAGCTTTTTTGAGCACCTGTCGACTGGATCCAACAGGAATTCCAAACCGTCGGCCTCCATGGTCTCGCCGTGGTTGGATCCAATCGCCGCCGCCTCCATGGATCTAAACAGCCTGGTATGACTTTGTCGTCAATGAGACAGCCTAGACTGGAACGCACTGTGCCATGGCTCATCTCAGCGGGGGACGACCTGTGCTACGCTTAGGTCTCCGCCGTCATGGACTAAGACCCCGCCATCCATGGCCGCCCCTACGACCCGCACTGTACCACACCGTATTGCATCCATATTTTATTTTTCCGTAGAACTATCTCCGTTCCGTCTGACAAACTGCTCCAGATCCCAATGCACTTTCCAACGCCCGAGATATCAGGTGCAGCTGAGCTCGAGCACCAAATCGCTCCTCCCCTCCATGCATTCCTTTTCTTTGTTTTCATCCTCCAATTTTATTCTTCTTTGAGTGATGTACACCAGCTAGCTGGATGCACTTTTTTCGAAAAGAAGGTTAACTTCCAGCATATAGTCATTTTTATTTAATATTAAACATAATACATAACAAATGCAATCGCGACCGAACCATTAAAAATATATAATGAATACCTACGACTAAGTCGACATCTTCCGCAGCAACGCCTTCAAGAACGGGTAATTATCCTTGCTCATCGTTGTCACGTTTGGCCAAACACAACCTAGACAAGGATTTTCACCCTGTTTGCCAAGACCACCCAATGGACTAGGCCAAGAACAAATAGACGACACCTTCAACAAGGTCACACACAATTTCATTGTTGCTGAGCCCAACCAATATAGAAAACGAAAATAATTATCACCCTGACATGAAGTTGTGTATCTAGCAAAAGCATGACAGCGGAGCATTCAATATTCACATCAACCAATACTCCATGGTAGGCCACAAAAGCACTAGCAGATTGATGGGACGACTTCCCACCTTATGCCACCGCCACGGCCATCAGGGTGCCTCCCATATCTCGGTGTGGAACAGACCGCAACCCCTCCACACCGATTTGAGTCACCCGGCAGCATCCACAATACAATCGAAGTTGTTGCCCCGGTGGTAGATGCCTGGCATTAGTACCATAGGCGACCACCGTACATGCAAATATGTCGTTGCCCCCGCAGATGCGGAGATGTGCCTCTTGATTTCCTTGTCGCACTCATCATGGGCCCCTACCCCCTACGTGATGAGTAGTGGAGGCCGCAGCGGCCATCGGTTCCAACCCTCATGGGATCCGACCATCGCCTCCCGTGAAGCTACGACAAACGGAGGCCATCTATGAACGGAACATTATTTTTTAGCTGTGGTAGTCACAAGCGAACATGCTAAAGCAAATTTACAGAGTCGATGAAGTTTCAGAAATTTAGTTTTGAGTTTTGATGTATTTGAAAGTTATATATATATATATAGGACGGTAGTTTGGGACACCTAGGTGCCCAGGCACCTTGCCTAGATACCGTTCGATCGTATCCTGATTCGTTATTATGATGCTTGCATGCATACCTCAAAAGGCAACAAAAAAACTTACCATACTTTGTATACCCACGTACATGTATTGATGACATTCCGAAAAATATGATGCATGCTAATTGTTTACCTTCCAAAGATTGTTGCATGACTGATGCTATGGAAAGGGTCAAATTTAGTAATTGATGCATGCCATTAATTGTCTCTTGTGTGAGAGGGTCATAATTAATTAGTTTTTCATACCCATTTCCATGTATGGTAGTCCATGGTTAACAAATTTATGGAAAAAAGTGAGGACGATTTTAGGTACGTGGGGTTTGTTTCACAATATTGTTGAATAATATTCCTCTCGGGTCGAGGTACACACATCATAAGGTAAAAATAATTAAGATCATATTTTATATTATTCAGCTACGTTAGTTTGTATAGGACAATTAGTTACTAAAAAGCGTGACCTGGCCATAATTTATTTAAAATATTAGATAACTTGAAAAATAAAACATTACAAAAAATACATAAGAATGTCCTAGTTATAGATACATACCTTTGGGATGATATTTCATATTATTTAGCCATATCTGATATTTTAAAAGAATCAGACATTATATACATAGCCTTTTTGTTTCACTAGGCATATACATACCCTTGGTTATCATGATACACATATATGGTCAAAGTGTCAAATAAAAATCATGTATGGGTATCAACATGCATGCGTACATTCGTAAAAAAAATTAGAATTATATTTTATATTATTTGGTCACCTTAGTTTGTATAGAAAAATTAGTCATAAAAAAGTGTGGCCTACCTTATTTAAAAAATACTAGATACCTTGGATAGAAAACATTAGAAAAATACATAAGAGCGTCATAATTATACATACAAACCTTTCGGACGGTGTTTCATATTATTTGGTTGTATCAGATACCTTAAAAAATTAGAGGGTATATGCATACCATTTTGTTTCATTAGGTATATACATACCCTTAAAATACGAAAAACATAAAGGACGTATGAATAACCAAAAAAATCATAGGTATATTGTACGCGCACCGTTTTTTTCAATAAGTCAACGGGATATGAGAGTTGAAAACATTTTGAAAGAACATATAAGACAGTGCATTTTATAGAAAAATACTGTGCGGATTTACTTTGGAAAGGAAACTTTCTGAAGAATCAGAAGTATATTATTTTTCGGAAAGAAACTATTGACAGTTAATGGTTTGACTACATGCAAACAAACTTGGTAAGTCATTATATCGTGGATAGTACACATGCATCAACAAATAAGACTTGCCATAACAGGCCAAGGTGCCCAGGCACCTAGGTGCCTCAGTTAATTTGCCTATATATATATATATATATATATATATATATATATATATATATATATATATATATATATATATATAGGAAAATGGGTCAGTACTCCCAAGAGTACATACTCCTATCCACGCTCTAGCATCCATTTTTTATTTAAATAAATTAATGCATGTAAATCCCACCCGAGAGATCCTGGGCACTTTGAAAAGTTGTTCCGGATTGCTAGGGATAAGCATATATAGTTACAAGTCTTCCGCGTGCTAGCTTATTTGGCATGTTTCATGTTCCGGAAATCGGTCGCCGGCGGCAGCATCGACACAAGGTAACCTGGTTTTTCTTATCATAGGCATCACATCCTTGTTTACGCAGCACGCCGGGAGGCTGCAGCGGTGGCGGCGACACGACGGCAGCAATGAGATGCGGCGGCAGCATCTGGTCCGGCATTAGCTCCGGCGACAATATATCTGATGGAAAATATAGAAGCTCTCAGGGGCTGTTCATGTGGCCACTGTGTACTCGCGTAACACGGCCGCCGCCGCCGGCAGCGGCTACGACGACAACGAGAAGACTTGATTCGGGTGCCCCTGTCTAATCGTCGACGGCGACAATTTACGTTCACCATCTTATCACTTTTGTTTCTTTGAGTGGTTTCTTCTCATCGTTGAGCTACACTCTCACGTACGCATCACATTTACGCATGCAATTCCTCGTGTTAATTTATCTTGCACTAACTAAGGCAACATTGCAGTCTAATCCGTCCACACCCTGGTGACCAAGATGGATGCATGGGCGCGTGATAGCTGGTCGGTCATCAACGTACACATCAGTTCGTTTGTTGTGGCGTGCATGCGCGACGGCGATGAACCTATCCTGCATCGACACTTGCATGCCTGAGATGACTCGAAGATGAAGATGGCTGCCCAACATTTTGTTTTTTGTTAACTGTAAAACTATAAAGATGCAGCACAGTATGGCTAATGATCACGATCAGTAGTTAATTCTACATAATGGAATATCTGCTCCTCCGAAGAGTATGTACCAGCGTTGATAAGGAGAATATGCACAAATATAAACTCATTTTAAAGAACTCATAGTCATATACTCATGTTTTGTTGTTAATATACTCCTACTACTGTATTTCTCAAGAATATAGTCATGTTTTGGGTGGTTAGCAGTATATACGTCGACGCGTAAAAAAAAAGCAGTACATACGTCGTTGGATTGGAAAGCAGTATATCCTTTATTTGTAATGGTTATACCCCATCTAACTTGACTAGTACTTTTGACTTTTTTGAAACGAGATGTGTGTAATACTCCTTTGCATGCTGACCATTCGATATACTCAGCCCAGTATGATGATACTGCTTTCCAATCCAATGATGTATATACTCCTAATCATCCAATGAAGTAGTATATACTGATTTTTTTTCTAAAAAGAGAAGAAGTATATACAGATTTTTTAAGTACCTAAGTACCATTTTTTTTACAAGGAGAGTATAAACAGTTTCTTTATCCGATCCAATTAAGCAGTATATACTACATATCACTTACTAGAGTGTATACTGCTTTTGTACATGGAATACGTTATTTTATAAAACAAGGTGATCATATATTGTTACCTTGGCTATCAACCAATGAAGTAATAAGGACTATATAGGCCATCCAATGTACTAGTAGTATATACTCATTCTGGTGTTAATTGGTTAGTTGAGAATTCAAATATCAATTAGGAGGGCCACGGTGCATGCAACACGGCCATGCACCAGATCGCTCGTTTTTCTAGGAGGTTGTTTCATAGGCACCGCCCTATAGGGACTATCCACTAGTCTAGGACCTTTTTTTGACCTGATTAGGCATAGGAGTACATACTCTTGGGAGTATGAAAAAGGAGTCAAATAATACTATGTTGTTCTAAGTAAACAATGTCAGTTAGTCTTGTTTTTAAGTTTTATCAACTTCATAGGAAATTATCAACATATACATTGCCTTGCAAATGCATGATGAAAACATTTTCTTAGTATGAAAAACACTTCTTTAAACATATCTAGTGATATTGTTTTGGTAGTGTTAGCTGGCTGTCCATTAGTTCGTTGCAGCGCATAGCATTGATATTTATAGCTTCGTTCTTTATATGTTCCTTCCAAAGATTGATCCCACTTTCCAACATAACCAAAAGGGGGCTTTATATATAAAGCAACTACTGAGCTGTACAACCGACAAAACAAAGAAAAAAATAACAAAAGATACAACAAGAAGGAGAGAACGAGGATGGACTTCCACCTAGTTAGCATCGATGAACTTTCCTCTATTCAACCACATGGCTCTTAATTTGGTCTGCCATTTGTCAATATTTAGGATGAACTGCCATTTGTCAATATTTAGGATGAACTGCCATTTGTTTCCTGGCTAGGACCGAGAAGATGTTGAAACCGTGTGTGCTAAGTTCACCACTAGTGAGAAGTGGTGATCACACCCTATGTCGTTCGCAACCAAGCAATGTGTAATTCGTCTAACAAGTGTGACTTAGACAACCAAACACCCTGGTAAAAGTTGCTTCCCTGATGTAGCAAGCCTAAATGCACACAACCAAACTACATCTTGATGTTGGTTTCTGGCATGCATTAACTCAAACAGGCTCAACTAAGACAAGTATACAAAGTGCTTAAAATAGAGATGGCAACCAAACGCGTCATAAGATGCTAACTGCATGATGCAGTGTATCACGCTATCCATGTCCGATCAGTGTGTCCTCCACTGTATTTGCTTAACTGTTGTCAAGGGAAAACGAGGGGCTATCGCAAGCACTATGCTCAACTTCTCATGGAAGAGGCAAACAAAATCATAGATAGCCTGTTGCGTGACTAGCTAGCTATGGTAGCAAACGTGCTCAAGAGGCACAAACATCGGCTTGTTGATTTTAATAAATACAGGTATATGCATGATTGGTCGTTTTGCACATCTTGATTGTCATCTTTTTTCGACAAGGGGAATATATTAATATCACGAGGATACCAGGTACACCCAGCCTCTGCAACAACAAGATGTCAGAAGACATTCAGGATGCACACAACCAAGAACAAAAAAAAAATAGACAAAAAGAAAAAAAAACTGTCGCGGTGTACAACCACTTGCAACAGAGGCACTCTAACCACCACCAAATACAACACCTATACTACATACTAGGCTCTCCAAAAGCAACGCCTCCAAGAAGGAAACAGTTCATAAGCATTGTCGTCGTCCGATATTATTTTTTTTGAGTTTACACCCCGGAGAATGACCGAGTTTCCAAAACAATGCATTGAGAATCGCCATTGCCAGGTACAACCAATGAAGGCTAGACCTTGGGTTTTCACACTGAAAATCATGACTCGGTACTCGAGGAGCACCACCGAAAATGCAGTCCACCTACATTGCCACCCCCACTTGCCAAGGTTGCGGCTGCAAGTCGTCGAACGCCCGACACGCAGGAAGAACCTATGCTGCATCGTCTTCAACAAAACCAACACTCTCTCTGCCAAAAAACAAACCTCCGGTCGCAGCCGCCATGTCTTTCTCCATCCTTGTCTGTTCCATGAAAATCTATATGAAGACAAATCCCATGGTGACGACCAGAAGAGGAAGCTTCGCGCCTGTCATCTTAGCTAAACAAATGTTTCCAACTTCCCAGTGCCTCCAACTCCTAGTATTAGTGGTGGGAACAAATTTTGTCCCAATATTTTAGCAACCGGGGCTGAAATTTGAGAGGGGAAGAGAGTGAATTCTGGCTCTTTAAACGATTGCAGAGGTACCACCGCAAAAAAAATAGATGGCAGAAGCAGAAGTTGGCATAGGATCTTAACTCTTTTTATTCTGGAACGAAGACGCACGTCGCGTCTGGCTTTAAATTAATAAAGCCCCAAGGCAGCATCCAGACAAGGTTTCAACAATACAAACCGCAGTAAAGGTTACTCGGGCTCGAAGTCCCGGCACAGGCTAAGTTCAAAGATGATAACTTAAAACAAAAGCAGAGCAAAACATGTACAGTCAACAGATCGTCGCTAGATTGTGGGTTCCAATTCTGATTGAAAGCATCTCTAACCGCACTCTAAGCAAATCTGGCTAAGCAACACCCGAAGAACACGTGGTTAACGTTTTCCCCAAAACTGCAAATGGCGCATGTCCCGTCTGCTGGCCTGTTACGTTTGGCCATGTATCAGAAGTAGGAAGACGGTTTCGGAACATTTGCCACATAAATATTTTTATCTTAAGGGGGATGCCCGCCTTCCACAGCCCCCGAGCCATGTCTATCTCATTCCCCTCTATCAACTTATCGTATAAAGATTTCATTGAGAATTTCCGGGAGGGGGTTAGCAACCAAGTTATAGGGTCATTATCATGGCTGAGATTCCTCCCCTCGAGGTCAGCCATGAGTTCGGCCCAGGAGGCAGCCTCTCCAGCCTCTAGCGTCCTAAAGAAGGAGATCGCCGGTGGGTGCATGCGCAGGGCATCGGCAACCATGATGTTAGTGTTCGTGGCCAATTGGTATAGTTTCGGGTGTGATTGCCACAACGGCACTTGACCCCACCAAAAGTCAAGTCATAATCGTGTGGACGAGTTGTTGTTCACATTGAAATGAGCTCCCACCGAGAATGCCAGTCTCACCGCTTGAATCTCGTTCCAAAACGCCGAACCCTTGGCCTTGGCCTTGAAAAGATTACCATCCGAGAAATATTTCGCACAGAGGATATCCGCCCAGAGTCCCGACTCATTTTGGGCAAGGCGCCACCACCACTTGGTGAGCAAGGCCACGTTCATTAATTTGGAATTCGTGATCCCCAGACCACCGAACTTTTTAGGCCTGCAAACCGCGGCCCATTTTACCAAATGATACTTGCGTTTAGTCCAGGTTCCTTCCCAAAAGAACCGGGATCGCGGCGTGTCGAGCTTGGCATGAACACCATCCGCGAGGAGAAACATCCCCATTGTGAATAGGGGGAGCAATGACAGGCTCGAATTAGTTAAAATAAGCCTAGCAGCCGAGGACATAAACCTCCCTCGCCACGGGCTAACCCAATTGACCACTTTGCCATATAGTGGCGCCCAATCCGCAATGGTCAGATTCTTGTAAGAGATCGGGAGGCCAAGATGTTTGATCGGAAATCTCCCGATCTTGCAATTGAGCAAGTTGGCAATCCGAGTACTTTCATGATTCGCCATCCCAATGGTGATCACTTCGTTTTTTAGGAAATTGATCTTAAGCCCCGACAAGATCTCAAAAGCGAGGAGCAGCAACTTTATCGAGGCGATACTATGGTCGTCAGGTTCAAAGAGAAGCATCGTATCGTCCGTGTATTGTAAGTGGGTAACGCTGCCGGGGATGAGGTGCGAAACAAGCCCACAAATGTGTCCCACCGCTCAGGCTTTGTTAATCATTGCCGCTAGGGCATCCGTAACAAAGTTAAAAATTAGTGGCGAGCTCGGGTCTCCCTGCCGAAGGCCACGTTTGTTGCGGAAGAAATTGCCCATTATACCATTGATGGTAACCGCCGTGCACCCACTACACATTCGGTGCATGATGTGGTGAACGAAACCCACCTCAAAACCCTTTTTGAGGAGGACCTCACGCACGAACTCCAAGTTCACGCGGTCGTAGGCTTTCTCAAAATCCAGCTTGAGGAGCACGCCTTGAGACTTGTTGCGTTTTAGCTCGTGAAGTATTTCGTGAAGCGCAATCGGACCTTCTAGGATGTTACGGTGTTTGAGGAAACCGGTCTGACCTAGACCTGATGGCGCGTTGCACCACGGGGGCCAAGCGCGAGGCATAGGCTAAATTTTGAACGGTACGTTAATCAGCGTGATCGGCCTAAAGAGCTTGATGTTATCCGCCTCTTTCACTTTAGGTATTAAGCTAATAGCACCCTAGTTAAGGCGCGACAAGTCTACCATACCCATAGCGAAACCGTTCACTATCTCGTAGACAGATGCTTGAGGCAGGGCCAAAACTTTTTGAAGAACTCTACCGGCCACCCATCCGGCCCTGGTGCCGTGTCGGTTCTGGGTGAGCATACCTTCTTGTTTGCATGTTATGTTTTATGGCTACCGTACCCATGGGATCTTAACTCTCAAACAGGTTATGCTCTGGTCTGGGTGAGCATACCTTGTTGTTTGCATGCTGTGTTTTATGGCTGCAATGAGTAGATAGGAAAACAAAGGTCTTTTTTGTTCTAGTACAAAAGGACAAACCCACCTACATGTGTAAATACGTGCGGAGGTAACACCTGGGAACTCGTCCACATAAGTCGTTGGTGTTTAATGCCTGTTGGGTGGAGGCTGAGAGAGACACGGGTCTTTTTACTAGGCTTGGGGGTTTCTTTTCAACAAGAGGAAAACATCGGCCTCTACATCATGGCATGCACACAACCATTTTATTAATCACGAAACAGGAACAAGTCGTTGAGTATCAATAGAGTTAAAGTAAAACAAGACCACACTAGTCGAAAGCAACATTATGTAGCTCATCAACATAATCTACTATTGGCTCATCAACCAAACAAGACAGAATTAAGGTAGAGCTACGTGATGATGCAACAGTAGGTAAAATGTGTCATTTTGGGCCGAAAGAGAATGTGTGTTGGACTAATCAGGGAAATTCTACAATCATAAGGAAGAGCAAGCTGAATTGGGCATAAGTTTGACCTATATTTTGTTTAGTGAACAGCTTGTTTAGGGAACAAGAATTGAATTAGAGATCTTGTTGAGCCACATGCTCACAAATAATGTCTAATCCAGTGAACGAATAAAAAATGTCATGAAGAAGATTTGAACAATAATTTGAAATTTGGTGCTCTTTCCTTGTAGTCTGCTGGAAAAAAGAGGGAGAAACACTTGTTCATAACAATGTGGTTACTGCTGCACAAACCTCCGAGGTCGTAACAACCGTTTCTAGATGACTTCACCCAAATGCCATAAGTGACCAATGCGTCGGTGACGGGGCGGAGTGGCTGCTTGGCGGACGGCGGAGACCCGACAGACAGACAGAAGCATGTAACCCGGCGTGAGGCCAATGGGATGCGTATGGACGCATGCATCAACCAAGCCATGCATGGGTGTGTATGGTCCCGTGGGCAACGAGCAGCCGGCCACACCAGCGCGTACCGCGCCCGCGTGGGGCGCATGTAATGGCGGGACTTGACGGCGTGCCACACCACGAGCAGCACAACGGCGAAGAACTGCACCAAGAACCGATGCGTGGACGACCGCCGTTACAGCCCGCTGCATGTTGCGCAAGGCCGTCTAGTCGAAGAAGGGGCTGGTGCAGTCATGCCGGTGTCGGAGTATAGGCGCTTGGGATCGACGGCGGCGACGGGCGACGCAAACCGATCTTAGATCGGAAAACCAAAAAAGAACGCCGACCAATTGATCGATGAGAGAGAAAAACTCCAATCAACGGATGGGAAAAAAGACTTTCTAGGGCAACTGGTCAACACGACCGGCGGACGAACCCTAGGTACGGGCGACGCGGCACCCGGCGGCGATCATGGAGACCAACCGCCCCGGGGGCGGCGCGGAGCAGAAGCGACGACGACGGCTAGGTTTTGGATCGGTTAGGCTGATACCATGTTAGAAGGGAGATAGGGATTTAGTGGAATTGTTGTTGTATTGCTTGAGCCTCATGGGCATATATATCTTTACTCCTAATGGAGCAGTTGGTAGTCTCCGCCGGTCAATTTTCGTCCCACCACTTTCGTCCGGTTTTTTTCGTAGGTTAACCTTGGTAGATTTTTTTCATCCCCCTTCCCACGTCGAGCGGAAAAAAAACCCAGGGAATAGCGCCCATCGCACCGCACGCCAACGGGATCAGGTCCCCTCGATCTATTCGCTATGTCCATCGTCAAGCACGCCCCAGCCGCCATCGCGGATCCCATCGTGGTGCCGCCACCGAGGTCCGCAGTCGCCGCCGTCGAGGTCCGAAAGGGGCCGCTGCCGCCTTCATTCTGGACCGGAGGTCTGCGCCATACTTCAGGGCAGGGCGGTTCAAACCCCTGGATCGTGATCGTCAATCACGCCGCCGCCGGCATTGTGGAGCTCTCCTCCGCCCATCATCTTGCTCCTCCGCCAGCCTCCGAGATCGCCGCCGCCGCTACCACCAGTTCGCTCGCACGCCGTTGCCATCACCCCGCCCGTATGCCGCCGCCATTACCCTTCGCCGCTGCTCGATGTGGCGCTCATGCGCCGTGGCCGCCATGGCATCCATGGCCGACATGAGAGGACCCTCGGCCGTTGTACCTCCTGCACGGGACATGGGGAAGGTGAGCCAAATCCACACGTGGTCCTCCAGTAAATCTGGGCCATGACCTACCTGAACATGTTGCATATCTTTCCTCTCTGTCTGCAGTCTCTTGGAATGGTGTGCGGCGGCTTCGACGCAAGACCATGGCTGGAGGTGCGGCCAATCGGTGGGATGAGGTCGGCCAAGGTGCACAACACCTACGCACCGGATCTACCACAGAAACCTTCTCAAGTATGATTTCTTCCCCCATTTTGCTTGTATAGTTAATTGTTCGTCCTCGTATCCTGACTTTCCGGCTGAGTGAGTCACGGAGTTTGTGGGTTGCACGCGCTATAGGTATTTACTGGATGGAATAGTAAGAATTGATGTAACCGTAGAGCCTAGAATCTCACTCCCTTCAAGGCCGCTTTCTTCTTCTCTTTACCCTGTTTGGTTTACTGAGAAATTCCCCAAACACTCTTTATATAGTGAATCTATTTATTATATGAGAAATTGCTCATGCCATCTAAGTAGTGAAATATTCTATCTTATAAATATATGGAATATTTCTTCTTGAGAAATCAAGCTTTTTTCGAGCTAGGTATTTCTTTTGTTCATGCATAAAACCTCATCACTGACTATATATTTGATCTCTGCATAAAACCTTATCAACAGAATCTACAATATAGAAGTACAGAAGTTGATGCAAATGTATGGAGCATGGTCACCACTCTCACATTTGGTCAGTGATTAATGCAACCTGTACGTACATCTCTTTCATTCATTGAACCACTCTTTCATGACACATATGCAGTTCTACACCTTCTCATATCCAAACGATGACTCCTTGTAGTGGGATGAGAGGATATTATATCTAAGCATGTGAGGGAGGAGCAAGATAGGCTAGAATTGTTTTCCTTCTAATTCGGGTTCCTGTTGCCTCATGATGATATTAGCTGACTGATGAAAAGTGTACGTTGTAAGAGACTGATGAAAGGGTTGTTTCCGCCTCACAAAGCAAGGAATTTTTTATCTGTCCCAGTATCCTGACCCACCGTTTGCATTTTACTTACACATGCTTTAGAAATTACACAGTATATAGCGCAAGATTATACTACTGAACTGCTGCTGATATTACTGGGTTCAATTTTGCAGTGTCCTTAATCCGAAAACAACATCCGGCATCGATGATTATTGTTGCCTCTACAGATGGTCAGATTTTGAAGGCTCTGTACTCGAAATCATATGGGAATTTCTTGTTGTTGCATCCAGGTGCTGGAATTCCTCGCAGTGGAGTGAAACAATTGTGTATGCGCATGCAGCAGCAAGATGAGCACTTGTAATTATTGCAAGACTTATTTCTGAAAGTTGAAGAGAGGTACTAAGCAAGTTAATCATGGCCCTACCAACATGCTTGGTGATTTGGACAATATTGTTTTTTGGGGAGGTTAGTACAACATCACGCTCACCCTAATTGGAATGATTAAATATTCATGATCCTTTAAAGTTTACAGGATACTACAATCCTTATTTTTTACTAAACACTTTAATTCAGTCACAAAATTACACACTAAATTGTGAGGGTTTCAGAAATTTGTAGTACTTATCACGTTTTGGAAAACTGGAAGTGGATCATCAGTAGGGATTTTCTTGAGGTACTTCCATGAATTAACATATGCTAATTTTTTCTCTTGATTGTTTTTTTGTGTAAGAAATTCATTACCTTATATATTGCGGATACATTGAGTTTTGCGGGTAACCTGAATTACTAATTTTTCCGTTTCCCAGCTCTTTGTTACGAGTTAATACTGGGTACATCCGTCGTTGAAGTATAAAGCAAAGAAAGCACACAACAGCTTCTGAAGCCTTCTTATATTTTCGGAGCCTTGCCGAGTCGGTTCAGTCACATAATGATACACCACTGACAGGGGATGAGGCAGGGTAGGGGTGCCATTATTGCATACAAGACATGACTTCGACTACAAGAAGCACTTAGGAAGAATGAGCGCCTTTTAGGCCAGGTCATATTCAAACAACAATTTGATATCATGCTCTCGCCATTGCATTCAGCTGTAGGAGTGCATAAATGCTTTCTCAGGTTAGTTCTGATGAAAAATTGGCAGAACAACATTTTGACACATTTAACTGATTTCTTGATTTTGATGGCAGCATGAAACCAAGACACATGATATACTGCTAAACAGTTAGGGCGTGATGATTCATGAACAAGAAAATTGGTTGAATCATTTAAGGAGCGAGAACAACAATTATGTGCTGAAAAATTATTTCCCATGGTTGCTTCACTCTTGGTTCAGGGATTCTTGCACATTCCCAAAGTAGCAACTTGTCAAGGTGATGTTCCTGTCTTATTTGTGACATCAAACAGTTTACAACATTAGAGATTTTTACAACATGTGGTAGTTTCTCTTTCACAATTTTCTCAAGAAAAAAATTGGTTGCCATTTTTAATCCTTTGTAATTTATAGTTTATTTGAATATTAACAAGGTAGAAATCTAATTTTCCATCATGTTGTTTTACGCATAATTTATTTATCTCCTTTCTAATGAGTAAATGGTTAATACTGAAGACTCCTTTTGTGAATTAAGGATCATTCAGAGTAGGTAATGACTATATAGCTTTCATGTACAGTGGCGCCTCCCTTGAGTTGGAGAATATTTATAATTCATCAACATGCAGCTATAGCAATGACCAAAACAGTTTTGCCTGCAAAACTTTCATCCTTTCCATGTTCTGGTTAGTACTGGTGTTTCATCTTATAAGAAGTATACATATTTTTTTTTGTTACAAGAAAATTAGATCGGTCACAAAAACATGTTACTTCAATAGCAGTTATGTTTTCAACTGAAATCAACTTTGCTTACCGGGCGCTAGCTATCCCCGAGAACAGATTTGCACTCAGATTATACTCGAGCAGTGATAGCACACAATGGTTTTGTTCCCCCCCTTGCATTTACCTCTCCTTTCTTGATTATGTTCTTAAACAATGACTAGATATGTCCATGGATAAAATTATCTAATGTACATGAGGATCATAAAGTTATATGTTCCACATGATTGGTGTTGAATCACGAAAATATGTATACCCCCCCCCCCCCCCCCCCGCGCGCGTTTTCCTGATATGGGTGTGTTGTAGGTTGTTGTCAATCAACGTGCCTGGATAGTCTCAGATGCAACCCGTAGGCTGGACGGACTTCTATGGTACAAGGCCATTAGGTAGCATGTAAACGAGACTTCTCCATTTGATGTTGTTGAGGCAATCAACTTAGTTGAGGACCCGTTAGGATTGCCTGATAAAGAGCACATCAGTGATTTTTTTGTTATTCCATTGTTTGCATTGCAGGGTTCGGTTAGGAACAAAATTCAATATATATATATATATATATATATATATATATATATATATATATATATATATATATATATTGATGCTATTCATCACCCAGAATGCAGAATAAGTTATTCTTCACCCGAGGTAATCTTACTATCATTTTATAATTTAATTACGTTTGAAGTTCAAATAGTTACATTCATATTGATTCACTACGTAAAATTTCGCATAAGAAAAATCAAAATATAGGTCATAAGATAACAAAATTTGCAGTTTATGTGTATTTTACACTATATTTTTACGTTTGTAATTTTACATAACATAAAATATTTTTTACGACGATTTTATATTTTCTTACGGTCTCTTTTTATGTCGGAAATAATACAAAATTTACGGAACTAAAATTACGGTGTATTGATGGTAAAATAAAGGGGGGTGAAGAATAACTATTCCTCACCCAGGGTGACGAAATAGTCAATCCCTATATATATGAAGTTATAGAAGTGGATTATTCTCTATCGTGAACAAAACATTATTTGCTTCCCCAGCTCTGATTAAATCATCGGTGCATGGATTCACTTAACTCGCTTAGATCATCGGTAGTTGACCCTCCAAGTAGCTACATAAAACTTTTTTATTGTAAAATATTTACTTCCTTCTAAAGCAATTGATGTACAGTTGTTCTTACTATATTATCCTCTGTTTTTCCTAGTATTTCAGAGAGCGCCATGTGAGTTCAAGATTACTTGTGTAGAGGTAATTATCAGAATTAGCCTCCTGAGATTACTTGTTTCTATTTGTTGATGTATAAAAGGTGTTGATTTTACTGATTACAATACGAACACTAATAAAATGATGATTTGGTTGAAGTTTTTGTTTCCTATGGAATTAAAGATGTATATATCTCTGTATAGTTTTATACTATAAATTTTGGCACTCCAATTAAAAAATGAAGTACTTGACAATTATCATTGATTTATAGTTCTTACTATATTATCCGGCTGTTTTTCTCAGTATTTCAAAGAGCGCCATGTGAGTTCAAGATTACTTGTCTAGAGGTAATTGTCAGAATTAGCCTCCTGAGTTTGCGCATTTCTATTTGTTGAAGTATAAAAGGTGTTGATTTTACTGATTACAACACTAAAAAAATGATGATTCGATCGAAGTTTCTATATCTGTATAATTTTATAGTATAAATTTTGGCACTCCAATTACAAAATGAAGTACTTGACAATTATGTGAGAATTGAGATTAGTAAATATTTTTCCGTAAAAGAAAAGCATGCATGACTTGGAAACTATGAGATTTCGTATGAGATGAAAAACCAGCTTTGCGGATATTTTTCATAAAGAGCTAAACCATAGTAGATTTACTAAATTGAAATAATGGCATGCACAATGTGGTGCTATATCAAATAGCTTTTGCTTTTGACAAAAGCAACAAAAAATTGGGGTCTTACCATACAAAAAGGTAAAAGCCGCAATGTGCATGACAATGACATGTTTCAGACAGGATTGACGGTAACATGTGAGAATAGCGACACAAACTTCAGATTTCTATGATGTGTTTGTATTTAAATTAAAATGATAGCAGAATAACTGAAATTGTTCTATGCTTGCACACCACCACCGCCATTCACATGCACTTACACATAGATGGGTGCCACAACCTTCCTAGCCATTCAACTAGGTCAAAGCTAGGCACTGGTAGGCTAGCTCAACTTTTAGCCAACTGCATCCCCACCACACCCACATGCACTCACACATGGATGTGTACCACAACCCTACTAACAAATGGAGTTTCTACATGTATGTGGTGGGGTCAGTTGATCCCACAACTTTCTAAAAGACTAGGCTAAAACTACTACACATTTATTGTACACTATGACGAAAATAATCGAAAACTTAACATTGACCCCATAGGTTCTCCTTGCTGGATTCGCCACTGCTACTAACCATTCAACTAGGGCGAAGCTAGGTGTCGGTCGGCTAGCCCAACTTTCGACCGGCCGCACCCCCCTTCCCATGATATGGTCTACCTTGGACGTTTGATCTGGATTGATCCCTTCTTCAACCTTGCGCATGTCTCTTCCAATCGAAAAAGTGTGGAAAGAGAGATAAAGAAGCAGCAACACCCTCGCCCCGCGAGCATCGTTGCTCGCCTGTCATTCTCCCCAACCACGGGAAGTCAGGGGAAAGCTAGGATTGGTGCGCTCACGGTCGTGCAGAAGCGACGACTGGCTTGCCAGCATAAGGCCGGGGGCACTAGTAGAAAACGGGCCTATTGTCCCGGTTCATAAGGGCTTTTTGTCCCGGTTCCTGAACCGGGACTAAAGGGTCGTTACTAATGCCCTGACCCTTTAGTCCCGGTTCTAACCAGAACCGGGACAGATGGGCCTCCACGTGGCCGGTGCGCCGACCCCAGGCAGGAGGGCCTTTGGTCCCGGTTGGTGGAACCAACCGGGACCAATAGGCATCCACGCGTCAGCATTTCTGTGGCTGGGTTTTTTTTGGAAGGGGCTTGTTTAGGGGTTTTAGGGGTTAATTTAGTTTGTTTTTAGCTAGCTAATAGAGAGAAGTGTCGTCTCTTATATCTCCATGCTTGGTGTATACCAACGCTATGCTATGCCTAAACATGACTTAGATTGAAGTGAAGGCAACATATGTGGTGCATGTCGAAAGTAATACTAATTAATCCTAACTTGATCAAGTTTGGATTAGTAGTACTTTCGATATGCACCACATGCATGTTGCCTTCACTTCAATCCAATCCATGTTCATTTCACCGACTGATATACATATATATATATATATATATATATATATATATATATATATATATATATATATATATATATATATATATAATAACTCTTCATGCTCACATCATGCATCATCATAATAATAAGTCCTACTAATCATCATGATAGAACTTCTACTCGTTATTAATAACAAGTCATACGATCATCATCCTCATAGTCATCGAACCCAACCCTACTTAATTGTTCTTAGCACATGATCATCAGTATTAGGTAGGACCTAAATACCCTCTTTAAGGTAAAATAGCATAAAATAGTATAGACCCTGACTCTACATTATGGAGAATGGAGATCATCCTGTCCAATTCTTGCGCCGCTCTTCCTTTTGCGTCCAAGAATCTCTTTACGAGTGTCCATACATTTTTTCCATTCTCTGATTTGCATGTCTCCACTTCTTTTAGAAATCCGGTATGGACAGTTGAGATTCGTAGGATGACCTGGATATATGTTCAAAACATCAAGGCGACCATGCTCATACATCAGATGAGGCACACAATCCTCTGGGATTATCTGTTGAAAAACATAGTAATAACTTCATAGTTAGCAATGAAGTACTAGTTTTATATAGAAGTATGCAAAAGATGCATGTATGTCGTAATAGTAAAAAATCTTACCAGGGTATCTCCATAGTAGTTACAGTAGTTCAACATGTGCACTAGTGGCATGTATTGACCATAATGTTGAGGAGTTCGATTGTAGATATTGTAATTCTCAAGATCATTACAAAATCCAACCAGATGATTTTTCTCCTTGTCAGTTAACTCAGAGCCATCGGTGTAGTAAGTTCTATCTACCATCTTCTGCACATTCTTTGATACTTCAAAATAAGATGTCAAGAAATGAACAATATAAATTTGTTAATAATTAACTATGTTTGAGAAACTCACATAGCGGTAGAACTGGAGGCGTATCAACAAGGACCCAATTGTCCATATTGTCTTGCTCGATTTCAGGATCACCAAGATACATGGTGACAAGCATACCCTCATCAAAACCATACAATTTGCAAAATGCTTCCCAATTTTTGCAACCAAAATGGGTTACGGTCTCAGCATTATATAGCTTTACTTCAAAATCCACATCATGATGGGTCCTTAGGTGAATTTTCTTCGTTGCAAAATTTTCATGGTCTTCAAAATCCATCCTCTCCAAGACATAGCGTCTTGCATGGCATGGGATAAACTCTACTCGAATTGTAAAATATGAAAATTACACATTGAAATAGCTGAAGTCATGCTTAATTATGAAAAAAAAACACTTGTCGTCGTTGCGTACCATTTCAACTTCGAAGGTCTCCTCGAGCTTAATGCTGAAGCGCCGATCATCGTCCAGGTGAGGCCTGTCGCACAGACCTCGATCGTCCTGGCACCAGTCGCACTCCCCCGGGAGACTTCCGTCGTCCGATAATGACATTTCCTACGTTCATAATTCAAAGACTAAACATGTACAATTATATATATATATATATATATATATATATATATATATATATATATATATATATATATATATATGTACTACAAAAACTAAATTAGATCATTATTATTCAACTAATCATATGCATATGCCTTGCATAGTGCTCTCCAATTTGAGCATTCAATAAGAAAAATCAAATCGCAAAATAAAGTAGTATTCAAATTAGGATGCATTCAATTATAAGAAAAACTACATCATCTCCATGCGTCCGTACATCGTCGAATATTATCACTAATACACATCGAATACTATCATACATATCGCCAGTACAGCTAGAACCGTAGCGCCCGACGGGTATCGGCGCGGGCGGTGGACACCCAAAGGGAAGGAACCATCACAGGATCATAGCTCCAGTGAGATCCCTGAAGAACCTGCCAAGTATTCTCGAACCTGCCCTCCAACGCAACCATGTAGCGACGGACGTGCTGGTCCTCGTTGCTGACACGGTGACGTACCACCTCCGCGGTGTCCGGGAGCCTCGGCACCGTCACTGGCCCACGCGACCGTCACCAAACAAGGATCGGGTCAACGACGGGCTGGCTCCTCACCAAGCTACGCCCCCCGGAAGGTAGCGCCTCCCAGTACCAACCCGGCGGAGCCCAGTCCCGGACATGCCCCATCTGGTCAAGCAGGTGTCATCCTCCGCCGACTCGACGACGAGGATGCGGGATAGGCATCGTCCACGTCGATGCGGGAATAATTGCTTTAACTAAAAAAATAAACTAGTTCTATTAATTTTCTTGCTAAAAATAAACTACTTCTATAGTAAAATAAACCAGTTTTATTAAATCAACTAGTTCAACTACTAAGCACTTACTATAAATAGAATAAAGTAGTACTTACTAAAAATAAACAAGTTTACCTAGTTCTAACTAATTCCATTAAACACTTTCTAACTAGTACTTACTAAAAGTTATCGGGGAGGGGGGTATATCGACAACGACATACCCGATAACAAAAATAAGAAGAGGAAGAAGAAGAAGAAAAAAAGGAGAAGAAGAAAGGAATAGAGGAGGAGATCGAAGGAAAAAAAGAAAAAAAGAGGAGAAGAAGAAGGAATAGAGGAGAAGGAGAAGAAGAAGAAGAATAAGAAGAAGAGGAGAGGAAGAAGAGGAGAAATAAATAAGAAGATGAAAAAGAAGAAGAAAAAAAGAGGAGAATAAGAAGGAATAGAGGAGAAGAAGAATTGACAAAGAAAATTCTATGAACAAAAAAAATCATAAAAATTCTATGAACAAAATTACAATAGAAAAAAATCATAAAAAATCTATGAACAAAATTACAACAGTAAAAATCATAAAAAAATCTATGAACAAAATTACAACAGTAAAAAATCATAAAAAATCTATGAACAAAATTATAACAGAAAAAAATCTATGAAAAATTGACATATTCTTTGCATATGAACATACAAACATTTGCATATTCAACAATAATATTACCAAAAAAATCTAAACTACACATCTAAATTAATACAACTAAATTACAACAACTAAATTAATTAACTACACATCCAAATTAATACAACTAGTGCGGCGGCCCTGGGTGCGGCGGCGCGGCGGCGACCATTACAGGGAGGAGGAGGAGGGGATCGGGGCGGCGCTCACAGGGTGCGCGCGCGACGGCGACGAGGAGGAAGGGCCGGCAGCGTCGGGGCAGGGGCGGCGTGGGGCAGTGACGGCGTCGAGGCGGGGCGGCGCGGGACGGCGTCGGGGCGGCGCGTCGGAGGCAGGGCGACGGGCGAGGGCGAGGCAGACGACGGGCAGCCTGGCGGCGTCGCGGCGGGAGAATGAGGAACATAATACAAAAATTCACAAGTCCTCGTTA
Organism: Aegilops umbellulata; assembly: GCA_032464435.1. Classification (NCBI taxonomy): domain Eukaryota; kingdom Viridiplantae; phylum Streptophyta; class Magnoliopsida; order Poales; family Poaceae; genus Aegilops; species Aegilops umbellulata. The sequence continues at coordinate 638,574,066 of CP136060.1, read as the reverse complement.
TATAGACGAGGCAGTGGTTCCGGTTCGTGGCAACAACCGGGACCAATGCCACCTTTAGTCCCGGTTGGTGCCACCAACTGGGACCAAAGGCCACTTTTACGCAGCCCAAAGGGCGGGAAGCGGAGGCCTTTGGTCCCGGTTGGTGCCACCAGCCGGGACTAAAGGGGGGCATTGGACCCGGTTGGTGCCACGAATCGGGACCAAAGCATCCTTTAGTCCCGGTTGGTGGTACCAACCGGGACCAAAGGCCTTGTGCTGCCCCGCGCCAAATCTTTAGTCCCACCTCGCTAGCTGAGGGAGCTCGAGAGTGGTTTATAAGCGCTGCTGCGCCTTCCCTCTCGAGCTCCTCTCAAATGCAGGCTTTCGGGCCTAACCCTGTGCAATGTGCCTGTGGGCCTACTGGGCCTCCTGCGAGCCTGAATCCTGGCCCATGGTACGGTTTCTATTCGTATTCAAGCCGTGGGGACCAAGTAGGTGGCACCTTTTTTTTCTTTGTTGCTTTATTTATTTTATTTTGTTTCTACTTACAACAAAATACTTATTGTTAATATAAGTATTTTTTTCCAGATTTTTTGTTTTGTTTTCTGCATTATTTATTTTCTTTTGTTTTTAGCTTTATTTTTTTTAATTCTTTATGCTTTTAGTTTTAGAAAAATTATAAACTTTTTGTTAATGCCATTACTTTTCAAATTTGAAAACACTTTTTTTTGTTTTCTTTGTTGCTTTATTTATTTTATTTTGTTTCTACTTATAACAAAATACTTATTGTTAATATAAGTATTTTTTTCTAGATTTTTTGTTTTGTTTTCTGCATTATTTATTTTCTTTTGTTTTTTGCTTTATTTTTTAATTATTTATGCTTTTAGTTTTAGAAAAATTATAAACTTTTTGTTAATGCCATTAGTTTTCAAATTTGAAAACACTTTGTGTATTATATTTACTATCTACAATCTTTCTCCACAGAGATACCAAAAATTATAAACTTTCTGTTAATGGCAATCTTTTATCTTGTTCGCGCAATTGTTGCAGAACGCTAATATTGCGTCCTCGTCATGACAATCTTTTATCTTGTCCTTGATAAGGAGGAATCTGGCCCAAAGCGGCGATGCGATCTAGGAGTTAGTTCAAAGACGAAAACTCTGCCGGATCCATCTGCTTGGAGTGCTCGGAGTTGATGCGAAGGGGGTTTTCGATGGCCCGAGAGGTCATCGTTGGCTCAACGGCCGAACGAGTGATCATAGTAAAGCCGCCTAGCCGGAGAGTTTGGCCTAGGGCCAGAGCTTCCCCGGAGGTGATGTTGTCTTTAAGGACAAGGCGAGCCATCGAGCCTTTCGTCGACGGCACATTGGATCTCTCAATGAAAGCACCACAGTCGGTGTCAAAACCGGTGGATCTCGAGTAGGGGGCCTCGAACTGTGCGTCTAGGATCGATGGTAACAGGAGACGAGGGACACGATGTTTACCCAGGTTCGGGCCCTCTTTATGGAGGTAATACCCTACTTCCTGCTTGATTGATCTTGATGAATATGAGTATTACAAGAGTTGAACTACCACGAGATCGTAATGGCTAAACCCTAGAAGTCTAGCCTGTATGACTATGGTAATGAGTATCTCCTTTTCAGACTAACACCTCCGGTTTATATAGACATCGGGGGGGGGGGGATCTAGGGTTACATGGAGTCAGTTAAATTATTGTTGAGCCTATATCCATGATCATTGCCTTGGATATCGTTATAGCTATGCACTTTTCTACCAATTGCTCAACAATAATTTGTTCACCCATCGTATGTTTCTTTCAAGAGAGAAGCCTCTAGTAAAACCTATGGCCCCGGGATCTATTTTCTATCATATTATTTTAGGATCTATAAAATCAAAAACTCAAAAATACCTTGCTGCAATTTATTTATCTTTACCTTATTTTACACGTTTACTTATCTTTTATACCTATCTCTAAGAGATCTCAAATTATAAACTTTTTGTTAATGCCATTAGTTTTCAAATTTGAAAACACTTTGTGTATTATATTTACTATCTACAATCTTTCTCCACAGAGATACCAAAAATTACAAACTTTCTGTTAGTGCCATTAGTTTTCAAATTAGAATAGTTAAAATTTGAATTCTTTGAAATTTGTGTGAATCTCAAGTTTGTGATTAACTTTACTAAAAAAATGAACATAGATGCGCCTATAGAGAAAATTCAACCTAAATTCATAATCAATTTCTATGAATTTCAGAGAAATTCATTTTGAATTTAGGTCAAATTTCCTGTATAGGGGCATCTATTTTCATTTTGAGAGGAGCTCAACAAGGTAGAGAGGGACGGGCTTATAAACCAGTGTGGGCGCCTTTCTGTTGGCGAGGTGGGACTAAACTGTGAATCGCAACGAGGACCAACCATTTAGTCCCGGTTGGTGGCATGAACCGGGACTAAATGGGACCTATTGGTCCCGGTTCATGCCACCAACCGGGACTAGTGGTGGTGGGCCAGGAGCGAGGCCCATTGGTCTCGGTTCGTCCCACCAACCGGGACCAATAGGTCCAGACGAACCGGGACCAATGGCCCACGTGGCCCAGGCGGCCCCCTGGGCTCACGAACCGGGTCCAATGCACTCATTAGTCCCGGTTCTGGACTGAACCGGGACTAATGGGCTTACCCTGCCTGAACCTTTGCCCCCTTTTCTACTAGTGGGGGAGGGAGAGACCATGGAGGTGCAAGTCAAAGATGAAGAGACACTAAGGCAAAACATAGGAAGATGAAGAGACACTAAAGCAACTTGTGATATTTCTAAAAAGTAAGGTCATGTAGGCACATGGAGCGCTACTTTTTGGTCATTTTTCTACTCAATTGCAGTATCATAATTTTTCATATCTTAGTAAAGTGCATGTTTTTTATATTAATAGTAAAGTGCATGTCAGTACCACCTAAAGGAAAATTTTCAAGAAAATTATTCTTTCCTGATGGTAATCATTTTCATACAAATTACAATGGTTTACTTGTCCTTTTGGTTTTTGCATGGTCTCCATTCCAGAACCTCTATGGAATAATGAATGTTGTTGAATTCCTACTGTTTCGATATGATTTTGAAGCTTTTATTGTTGGGTTCATTTAGGTTAATAGTATGATAGAGATGAAACTTTTTGCGGAGATACATTTTTAATACACACCTTTACTTGATTCATAATCCATGTGGAAATGTCATTAGCATACATGATACTTTAAGCATACATTTTTTATATACAACTTTACTTGATTCCTAATCCATGTGGAAATGTCATTAGCATACATGATACTTTACGCATACGATACACTGTTCTATCACAACAATTGATTAGTTTCTAAATTTTAATCTTATTTTTGTTCAGGTTACAGAATTACATGAGGATGTAGGATGGAGCCGTCCTTAGAAGAATTGTCTAAAGAACAGAAAAGTAGTAACACCATGTCTTCTTCAAGTCCAAATCAGCATTGCAATGCGCTGACTATCCGCCCATGTTCCTTATTGGAACCTTTGATAATTAGGAGAAGTTTTCTAAATATGTGTCCATGTGTTGTAGTGAATTTGTACAACGCCAGTCACCATAAGTCGATGTGTAGCAGAATAAAACAAAAGAAGTTTAACTAAGGGGATCATGTTAGCATTCAAAAAGAATCCAGCGACGAGGGCCCCAAGGCGATGTGTTTGAAGGGGCCAAAAATCCACCAAATATTATGTGTATGTAATCAAAAGGAAAAAATTAAAAGGCCCGTAGTTGAAAGAAAAACAATTTGGTTATGAGTTGAGATTTTTTTTATTATACTTGCTCAAATATTGTGCAAACGAAAACATTTTTGATATTGTGCAAGAATAACTAAGCGCATAAAGTAGATCTTAATTCGTAACAGATTATTTGTTGGATCATCGTTCTTTATGTATAAATCATCAAATTATTATTTTTTGATCTTTTCTATACATGTGAAATTTAACATGCATTATATTTATATATAACTCTAGCAAAATATTTTAAAAGCCCGTGGCAACGCACGGGCATTATACTAGTAGGAGTACAATGATCAACTTGATGCACAAGACAAGTCCGAACAAATCCTAGCCTATCTTATCTTTTCTAATAATCAATATACTCAACATACATGGCTGCAATTATGGCAACACACAATTGATGTCGTAGCGCGGAAGATTACCTACATTTTTTAAGAATCAATGATCTATTAAAAATACACTCATTCCAGCATTTCCAAATTACTCAAAGAATGACACCAGCAGAAAATGGTTCCGGCTTATCCCTGATTAGAAATGGTTCCGGCTTCAAATTGTATCACCAAGTCTTCAAAAAAGGAACACTTGGCCGTACAATTTGAAGCATGCGCTAATTTTCATTGGCCATGGGGTGAAAAGAAAAGAAAAAGACAGCTTTAAAACTTGAGTAGATGCAGTTCTTTGACTTCTGACCTTGATCTTTTCTTTCATTTTTATTTCCTTCGTTTATCATTTTGATCTACATATTTTACCTAACACTTAACAAAATTGTACAGATGTACATGTCCAACAGATGGATATTTTGTTGATTGAAACCCCAAGAATTCATGCACGAGCCCTCGTGATGTCAAGCCATGGCCGAGCGTTGTCCACCCAACACACAAAACAAGAGTATCACGCCCCATGGGTTCCTTTCAGTCTGCGTGCCCGCACCTTGTTTGTTTGCTATGGCCATGTCGATGTGTAACTGCACATCGCTGGTGCCCAGTAAGCGCTTAGGAGTGAGGATGCACATCCATCAACGTGGATCCGGGTCTCCATCAGGTCAGCAATGTGTCCCGCCGTGCAAACTGGAACATTACTGGAATAAGCAAGCCCTGATGATTCTTGCAGAACGGCTGGGTTGGTGTCGAGCATAGCCTAAGAACCGGCGGCTTGGCGGCAAACCTACATGAAAAACAAAGTGGTTCATTAGGATCACACATACAGAAAGCATCCTGCCTAGCCTTCCCGAAGTTCCGAGCAGGGCCAGCATATCTTCTCCTACTCCTATTGCGCAGTGGACGACATTGACTACCAGTTTTTGTTGAATGTTTATTAGATCAGATAAAGATTTGACTGCATCACGGTATGAGTTTTGGGTTTTGGGATAGTGTGTTAGGACTAGGAGTGCGTGTCTCGTTTCAAAAAAGAAGTGTTAGGAGTGCGTGTGTGAGGATCCGAGAGACGAGTGAAGAGTGGAGAACCAACGGGGAAAGGGATGCTCTTTAAAGATTGAAGATGTGTGAATTCATTGTAGCAGAAAGGACAAAATAACCACATGCATACATCTGATCAACCCCGAAGATATGCAAGCCGCCGTCCATTCTATATAAAATGACTAGCATCAACACTCCGGTCCGGATTAGTTTAGTTAGTGTTAGGCCTTGGTAGACCCAACATAGCAATCCCGTTGGAACGAGCTTAGGCGCAGTTTGACCGTCACTGAACGTGCATACTAAACGAATTGGATGGCCATGAGCGGCGAAAGCACGGCGGTGGGCGGCGGTTGAGGGGAGAGTGGGGCGACCGGGCTGGCGCGGGAGCACCGCTGGCCGCGGGTGGATCTACATCTGAAGGCCGAAAACGATTCAACTAGCCCTAATTTCGTATTCTTACAACTTACTCCTAGCCTCTCCCATATAGGTGTGTTATATAACTTCCATGCCATTCACGATTTCACGAGCTCTATCAATTTACTACTCTAGCAAACATGCTAATAAGGCAACTGCCCCTCGAGTGGATGAAATTTCTGACATTCCTGTTTTGAGTTTCCATGTATTTGATAGGTAGGCAACTTCCTAGGAGTACGTACTCCCCTGCACGAGCCCAGATTAATATTGATGTGTATTGTGTGTGATGACTATTATGATTTTGCATCAAAAAGTTAATTAAGAGTTCGCCCCACCTTAATTACTTTGGTCCTCCGCCTCTGTAGCCAAACAAAAAAAAACTAAGATTTCGCTTATTATGGAAGCGGGGAAAAATTAAGAAACAATCACTGCTTAATTCCGCTGAGATGCAGTACAGTATGTGCACCGGCATCCGCCAGCATCACAATCGCCAACCGCACCGGGGCCGACGTTGCTCTGGCAGTTGCGGAGACAAGCCTTGGGGTTACATGGCCCAGGGATGACAGGGGTCTGCCGGCAGTCTTCAGGGATTAGCAAGCCGCGGCCATTAGCAGTCGCCTGGATCGCCAGACCTACATGTTCGTACCACATAGAAAGATTGCAAAGATTTATGAGAATAAGACAGAGGAAGATTCACCATACAAAATTCATCATAAAACATGTTCCAAACGTACGCACCTGAGGACACCAGCGCTACAAGAGCAAGCGAAAGTAGTAGCATCTTGTAGAACGACCTCATCCTGGCTTGACGGTGGAGACAGAGAGAGAGAGAGAGAGAGAGAGAGAGAGAGAGAGATAGCGTGTTTACTGGGATGTCAAGCCAACCTTTTCAGATATGCCTGGGTTCCTGCTCTGTGATTAGGGTCTTAGATGGCTTTTTATAATGGACATAGGTGCATGCTACAAGTTTTCGATTTATTTACATAATATGTTAACGTTTCAATACATTAATTTAATCATGGATCTGTATCCTATAAATGCGTATGTTGATATGCACCCAAAACATACAGCTCATATATATAGTAAAAAAAATTATAGTATATTTTTTTGCGAGGAATATTTATATAGTATATTTACACCCAAAATCTACAACTCATCTACTGATGGCATTATTAATTGTCCATATATTCGTAAATTGATTGCCCTGAAGGAAAAACCAAGGATCTATTTATGGCATATTGACTGCCCGCTAAAAAAAGAATATATGCACAGTTAATATAAATCTTTCCAAAGATGTGCAAATTACTTTATTCTGGAAAAATATATAAGGAGGTTGTTTTTTGGCAAGGTAGTAAGAATCATGATTTTATTGTGATTCTACGTTGTTATGATCTAAGTCGATTAGAGATTCATATTTTCGCGATCCTACTCTTTTTGAATACCACATATGTCACGTTGTTATGAGCCAACGCTTTGCAATTTTACCATAGAGGATCAATCCGATCCCAACTCAAGATCCTGAATATCTTCTTGTAAGCTTCTATACTACCTTCTTGATAAATACATGATTTCTTATGAATATCTTTTATAACTCTGGATACTAATTGGCAAAAATAAATATTATACATATCAAATTTGCGATGACAATATTTGCACAATAAGAAATTCAGTTAAAAGAACAGCATTCGTTGCTCATTCACGCCTCGCTTACTTCCGGCCACTGAAATGTGGGCCACCATCATGCGGACAGAGCATATGCCGGCATAACGCACTATATTTGCACAACCGGGCAAGTCCGCTGATCGGAAATCAGTATTTTGCAAGTTTTGGTACCAACTAAATCGCTGGTGTATTTACTTATTGAGGTAATATCACTAGCAATCATACAACTTGCGCTAGATGTTCAGTTTAGTACTAAAACTTTAAAAAATCTAACTTGTTGTTTGGTGCAAATATAGTGCTTTCTAGTGTATCTGGACGTGCACCCAGCTTGCGTGGCATGCCAACACGGCGTGGCCCACATATTAGTGGGTGAGAGAAAAAAATCAAGAAAGATTTGGTGAAGTTTGGCCATCCAAGAAGGTCGTGGCAAAAAAGAAAAAAAAATCAAATTTCGGGTAAGTGAGAAACATTTGTTCATGCCGATTGTTTTTCTTGTCGCGCGCTCCTCGAACGTCCAAACTTCACCAAATTTTACACAAACATCACCCACATGAACATTTTTCTTGCAAATAATTTTTGGACATTTGGAACTTTTTCATATTTTTACTGTTCACCGGGCTCATCTGAGCCCGGCACCGAAGTGAATATTCCTTGAGAGTGCTCCTTCTCAAAGAAAAAAGGAAATCACTATCGCTACGCTTTTCTGATTCTTTCGTCCCCGTCGTCCACGGGCAGAACTCCTCGCCGACGAATGCGACAACCACAAGCTCTCGCCAGAACTCCAGCTCTCTCTCCACCGCTACCCATCTCCCTCACCACCAAAGCCCTCTCCCGCGCGCCACCGTCGCCCACTCCACTGCCTCCATTTGCATCATCTCCAACGACAGCATCGCTTCTGCTCGCCCGCCGCTGCCGTTGTCATCCATCCTCGATCCGTCCAGTCCCTCAAGCTCCTGTCACCGAGGTCGTCACCTTCTCCACCCTCCCTTCGCTTCTCCTCGTACGCCTGCAGTGGGCGAATTGGCAGCATTGGAGCAGCATCACGAATGGGGGCCGCGGAGTGGTGAAGAGGAGGTCGTGCAAAGGGCGGCCTCTTGTCTTCTACCTGTAGGCGACTAGGCAAGCGGGGCCCGGACAGCGTCGTCAACCCCAGCACTCCCCAAGGTTGCTCCCGCCCCAACCTCTCCTCTATTCGATGTTCGAAGCTTATAATCTGGCGGTTTCCAACAGAGTAGGAGCCAATGTGTTCGAGGAAATGCCTAAGCCCATCCGTATATTGTAAATGGCAAATTTGGCTACTGCGACTCATTGAGATAGCTGTGACACTCTCTGCGAGAAACAAAATAGTTGGATTTGGGAGGAGTCTGTGAGACGAAAATAGGGGAAATTTAGGAATTACCTTTTTGTTGTTTCGATTAAAATATTCATTATTCTTGGTTGCTTACTTCCTTCCTTGTTGTTTGGCTTTTAGTGGACGATTGGTTGATCTTTCTCCAAAAGTTCTTAGTATGTGTTTTAACTCCTAAGGCTTATTAGTGCTAGTTACCGTACTACTTGTAATACTATAATAGATGTAGTTTAAACTTTAGAGCTATTTGGATACAGTTCAATGCTATTTACTTCTAATTTCATCGCATCTACATTCTACAGTGTAGTTCCCCCACAGATGTTGTTTTAGTGCAATTACAGATGATGCTATCAGTTCATTTTTTGTCCACAGGCAGTGGTGATGCTGTGCCCCTAGGGGAGTTCTCACCAGCGATTTTTCAGAGGTTCTTGATGTGTTATCTCGTCTCACTTTTCAGTGCCAGGTATACACAGCCCTACATGCTTTTTCCTTCCACTGTATTTTTCGGCCAACCATGGATGCGACTTTCAGAGTAACTTGCTTTGTGTGCTTGATGTAGTATTGTAATTCCACCATTATCTTCACTCATACTTGATGTAGCTTTTCATAAGGTTGTCTGGTTGACATAAGGATTTTAACCACCACTTATCTTTGTGTGTTTCCATGTAGTTCTACAGCATATTATGTGCTGGATGTAGCTTTTGTTCATTTCCATGCCTAGTGTAGATGTGCTTTTCCATGGTTTCCCTGTGGGTTAGATGATTAACGTTCTCAGAATTCAAACTGCCCATTGTGGGCTTCATGTGTTTTTCCTATGTGTATTTTTCAGATGCAGCTTTCTATGTTGAGTAATCAGTGATTATCCAAAGTTTTGTCATGCATGTAATCTTACTTTTACATATAGGTGTCACATTTAGGGGGCATGGTAATTAATCCTGACTTGATAAGTGGGATGGCATTGATGTAGTTTCTAACCGAAAATATAGATGTAGTGCAACCAGTTCAAGGGCATTCATTTAGCTGAATCATAACCATAGTGGGCTGTAGTTCTATTTCTGTTATTTTTTGGTGCCCTGGATTTTATTTTTTACCTGTTCTACACGTGTAGTTTGTTTAGCTTCAATTATGTTGCAGTCAATGTATTTTACCATGATGCAATTTTCATCTGTTACTTTTAGGAGCCATGGTCTCATGGACATAGTTCTGATGATAAGTGGCATGGCATGGATGTAGTTTCATATGAAAATGTAGGTGTAGTTTAACTAGTTCAAGGCATGTGTTTTGCTGAAGGAAAACCGTAATGGGCTGTGGTTTTAAGTCTAGTTATTTTAGGTGCCATGGATGTTTTCGTTTTCCCACATGCCATTGATGCAGGTTCTTTGCATCATGTGCTATACACGTAGTTTTTTTAACATGATGTTTGTTCCCCACTTGCCGTCAATGTAGTTTATCATGGTTCTCCTTCATGTGCAAGATGTAGTTTCAGCGTCACCAAAATGTTCCTTTTGCAACTTCCAGCAAATCCATCTCATACCCTACAAAATTTATCAAACACACAAAAAAAAAGGTTTTCTTTTAACCTTTCTGTCATATAAAACTCACAAGCAAAACAAACCGTATAGTAAGTAATCATTCTACTTGTGTTCCTGTCAGTTGGGTCCATCCTATTACTGGTAGTATCTTATCTCTGCTGTTTGTCGATGTTGAGTAAATACTAGGATCATACCATATTGATCGCTGCAATGCTGACAGTCTAGAGGTTAATTAAGCTTAACACAACTGTATGACAAAGCACATTCAGGTGCATGATACTACTGCCATAGAATAACGAAAGCTAATTCTTTGGCAGTGCAGATCTTGCTTAAGCATGTAAGTATTGCTATTGTCCCTTTTTTTCAGACTCTGTTCATATTTTTCGCTCGTCAACACGTACAGGCAACAAGCTGAAAGGCAATCCTATTTGTTCTTACTCAGGTGGCAAAGCCGGTGTTTCTCCTCCATCAAAGTGTTCAAGGCAGCAGACAGATCGATGTATGCTCTCTCTCCCCTCCCCTCTTTTGAAAACTACAGACCTTTTTCATGTGCTTTCTCCTTTAACAAGGTTGTGTTTTATTCATGTAACTGTCGATATCGTGTCCGGTGTGCTCATGGGATGTTAATTAGGATTTAGGACACATAAACAGCTTAACCAGGCTAAACTACATGTGTAAAGAATCTAGTATCACTCATAGTAAGTACATATTTCACGTTCTTTGAGTTCACATGTGTATGCTGATCTCTCTTTACAGTATTTTCATAGAGGCAACATGTTTTCTTCTCTGTTCTATTTGTTCTTGCTGCATATATAGCTAGCTCTCTTGTTAGGTAAGAGCATCTACAACCAGAGGCCCCATGTCCTCCCCAAATATCCGGGCGGCCTGCCTTGTGACTGCTTGGACACAAAAACCAACCCAACCGGACCTCGCATTGAATGCCCAAACATCCGGGCTGACTGGCACCCCATACCCAACCGATATTTGGGGTGGATATGATGCGGACTGGCCGCCGCCGCCACGTCGGACCAACACGCAGCCCACGCCGTCCTAACCTGTCCCCACAAATACTCCATCTGGACTAAACCCTAGTCAAAGTCTCACTCCTCTAGACCGCTCCGCTCCATTGCCTGTCTCCTCCCCTCCCCACCACCGTGGTCGGCAACAGACCCGGCGGTGAATCTGACTCCATCGACTGGGCAGTGGTCGTCAAGGAGAGGAATCCAACTCACACGCTTTGGACGACGAGGAACTCACACTTCGCATTGCCCTCCTCTGGTTGTGGATGGACAGAGGTGGGAGCTCGTCCTTGCGGTGTCCCCGGTGGCTTGGAGGGGCAGCTGCATCTCCGTGCTGGCCCGTGGTCTGCGCCTTCCCGGTCAGGCAGTAAAGCGACTGGTGGCGCCTGGCACCTCCAGTCCCAGCCCCTCCCTGGCCGCTCTAGGTGCTCGTGCCTGCGGCCGCGGCTGCCAGAGTCTGAGGCGTGTGCCTATATATTGCCGCGCAAGGCAAAGACCAGCGTAGGCCTCCTGCAGATCCACGTCAGAGACGCTTTCGCCCGCCGTCGCTGACAAGGATCTCGGCGACGTCATCTGCCGCTCCTACACCTCGTTTTAACAGAACATCATGCATTCATTTTTTGCAGGCTATCTTCCGGGCCACGGCTTTGATCCGTTCGTGGTCGCTACTCACTCCGATGGAGGCCAGGGAGCATTTGGTTACTGGATCTATCCGTTGGGAGATGGTAGCTCGGGATATCTTCAACCGGTTTGGATGGCGGTCATGTAATATGATAGGCAATTAGTTTACCTATCTGTCTTTAACCAGCCGGTTGTGGCGTCCCTTTTTTTTTGGCTAGTTTGTCGTTCTAGCCTTTTTGGTTCCATTCTCTGATTTGCATGTCTCCACTTCTTTTAGAAATCCGGTATGGACAGTTGAGATTCGTAGGATGACCTGGATATATGTTCAAGACATCAAGGCGACCATGCTCATACATCAGATGAGGCACACAATCCTCTGGGATTATCTGTTGAAAAACATATTAATAACTTCATAGTTAGCAATGAAGTACTAGTTTTATATAGAAGTATGCAAAAGATGCACGTATGTCGTAATAGTAAAAAATCTTACCAGGGTATCTCCATAGTAGTTACAGTAGTTCAACACGTGCACTAGTGGCACGTATTGACCATAATGTTGAGGAGTTCGATTGTAGATATTGTAATTCTCAAGATCATTACAAAATCCAACCAGATGATTTTTCTCCTTGTAAGTTAACTCAGAGCCATCGGTGTAGTAAGTTCTATCTACCAACTTCTGCACATTCTTTGATACTTCAAAATAAGATGTCAATGGAAATAAGTTGTTAACTATTTTGAAATGAACAATATAAATTAGTTAATAATTAACTATGTTTGAGAAACTCACATAGCGGTAGAACTGGAGGCGTATCAACAAGGACCCAATTGTCCATATTGTCTTGCTCGATTTCAGGATCACCAAGATACATGGTGACAAGCATACCCTCATCAAAACCATACAATTTGCAAAATGCTTCCCAATTTTTGCAACCAAAATGGGTTACGCTCTCAGCATTATACAGCTTTACTTCAAAATCCACATCATGATGGGTCCTTAGGTGAATTTTCTTCGTTGCAAAATTTTCATGGTCTTCAAAATCCATCCTCTCCAAGACATAGCGTCTTGCATGGCATGGGATAAACTCTACTCGACTTGTAAAATATGAAAATTACACATTGAAATAGTTGAAGTCATGCTTAATTATGAAAAAAAACACTTGTCGTCGTTGCGTACCGTTTCAACTTCGAAGGTCTCCTCGAGCTTAATGCTGAAGCGCCGATCATCGTCCAGGTGAGGCCTGTCGCACAGACCTCGATCGTCCTGGCACCAGTCGCACTCCCCCGGGAGACTTCCGTCGTCCGATAATGACATTTCCTACGTTCATAATTTAAAGATTAAACATGTACAATTAAATATATATATATATATATATATATATATATATATATATGTGTGTGTGTGTGTGTGTGTGTGTGTGTGTGTGTGTACTACAAAAACTAAATTAGATCATTATTATTCAACTAATCATATGCATATGCCTTGCATAGTGCTCTCCAATTTGAGCATTCAATAAGAAAAATCAAATCGCAAAATAAAGTAGTATTCAAATTAGGATGCATTCAATTATAAGAAAAACTACATCATCTCCATGCGTCCGTACATCGTCGAATATTATCACTAATACACATCGAATACTATCATACATATCGCCAGTACAGCTAAAACCGTAGCGCCAGACGGGTATCGGCGCGGGCGGTGGACACCCAAAGGGAAGGAACCATCACAGGATCATAGCTCCAGTGAGATCCCTGAAGAACCTGTCAGGTATTCTCGAACCTGCCCTCCAACGCAACCATGTAGCGACGGACGTGCTGGTCCTCGTCGCTGACACGGTGACGTACCACCTCCGCGGTGTCCGGAAGCCTCGGCACCGTCGCTGGCCCACGCGACCAACACCAAACAAGGATCGGGTCAACGACGGGCTGGCTCCTCACCGTAGATGGATCTTGGTGAAACCGTAGGAAATTTTTTGTTTTCTGCAACGTTCCCCAACAGTGGCATCATGAGCTAGGTCTATGCGTAGTTCTCTATTGCACGAGTAGAACACAATTTGTTGTGGGCGTAGATGTTGTCAACTTTCTTGCCGCTACTAGTCTTATCTTGCTTCAGCGGTATTGTGGGATGAAGCGGCCCGGACCAACCTTACACGTACGCTTACGTGAGACCGGTTCCACCGACTAACATGCACTAGTTGCATAAGGTGGCTGGCGGGTGTCTGTCTCTCCCACTTTAGTTGGAGCGGATTCGATGAAAAGGGTCCTTATGAAGGGTAAATAGAAGTTGACAAATCACGTTGTGGCTTTCTCATTGGTAAGAAAACGTTCTTGCTAGAACCCTAATTCAGCCACGTAAAACTTGCAACAACAATTAGAGGACGTCTAACTTGTTTTTGCAGCAAGTGCTTTGTGATATGATATGGCCAAAGTTGTGATGAATGATGAATGATCTATATGTGATGTATGAGATGTTCATGCTATTGTAATAGGAATCACGGCTTGCATGTCGATGAGTATGACAACCGGCAGGAGCCATAGCAGTTGTCTTTATTTTTGTATGACCTGCGTGTCATTGATAAACGCCATGTAAATTACTTTACTTTATTGCTAAACGCGTTAGCCATAGTAGTAGAAGTAATAGTTGGCGAGCAACTTCATGGAGACACGATGATGGAGATCATGGTGTCAAGCCGGTGACAAAGATGATCATGGAGCCCCAAGATGGAGATCAAAGGAGCTATGTGATATTGGCCATATCATGTCACGTTTATTATTTGATTGCATGTGATGTTTATCATGTTTTGCATCTTGTTTACTTAGAACGACGGTAGTAAATAAGATGATCCCTCATAATAATTTCAAGAAGTGTTCCCCCTAACTGTGCACCGTTGCGACAGTTCGTTGTTTCGAAGCACCACGTGATGATCGGGTGTGATAGATTCTAACGTTCACATACAACGGGTGTAAGACAGATTTACACATGCAAACACTTAGGTTGACTTGACGAGCCTAGCATGTACATACATGGCCTCGGAACACAGAAGACCGAAAGGTCGAGCATGAGTCGTATAGAAGATACGATCAACATGAAGATGTTCACCAATGTTGACTAGTCTGTCTCATGTGATGATCGGACACGGCCTAGTTGACTTGGATCATGTAATACTTAGATGACTAGAAGAGGGATGTCTATCTAAGTGGGAGTTCATTAAATAATTTGATTAGATGAACTTTATTATCATGAACTTAGTCTAAAATATTTACAATATGTCTTGTAGATCAAATGGCCAACGTAGTCCTCAACTTCAACGCGTTCCTAGAGAAAACCAAGCTGAAAGACGATGGCAGCAACTATACGAACTGGGTCCGGAACCTGAGGATCATCCTCATAGCTGCCAAGAAAGATTATGTCCTACGAGCACCGCTGGGTGACGCACCTGTTCTCCCTGCAGAACAAGACGTTATGAACGCTTGGCAGTCACGTTCCGATGATTACTCCCTCGTTCAGTGCGGCATGCTTTACAGCTTAGAGCCGGGGCTCCAAAAGCGTTTTGAGAGACATGGAGCATATGAGATGTTCGAAGAGCTGAAAATGGTTTTCCAAGCTCATGCCCGGGTCGAGAGATATGAAGTCTCCGACAAATTCTTTTGTTGTAAGATGGAGGAAAATAGCTCTGTCAGTGAACACATACTCAAGATGTCTGGGTTGCACAACCGCTTGACTCAACTGGAAGTTAATCTCCCGGATGAAGCGGTCATTGACAGAATCCTCCAGTCGCTTCCACCTAGCTACAAGAGCTTTGTGATGAACCACAACATGCAGGGGATGGTAAAGACCATTCCTGAGGTATATGCTATGCTGAAATCAGCAGAGGTAGAAATCAAGAAGGAACATCAAGTGTTGATGGTGAATAAAACCACTAAGTTCAAGAAGGGCAAGGGTAAAAAGAATTTCAAGAAGGACGGCAAGCAAGTTGCCGCGCCCGGTAAGCAAGTTGCCGGGAAGAAGCCAAAGAATGGACCCAAGCCCGAGACTGAGTGTTTTTATTGCAAGGGAAGTGGTCACTGGAAGCGGAACTGCCCCAAATACTTAGCGGACAGGAAGGCCGGCAAAACAAAAGGTATATGTGATATACATGTAATTGATGTGTACCTTACCAGTACTCGTAGTAGCTCTTGGGTATTTGATACCGGTGCAGTTGCTCACATTTGTAACTCAAAGCAGGAGCTGTGGAATAAACGGAGATTGGCAAAGGACAAGGTGACGATGCGCGTCGGGAATGGTTCCAAGGTCGATGTGATCGCCGTCGGCACGCTACCTCTACATTTACCTACGGGATTAGTTTTAAACCTCAATAATTGTTATTTAGTGCCAAGTTTGAGCATGAACATTGTGTCTGGATCTCGTTTAATTCGAGATGGCTACTCATTTAAATCTGAGAATAATGGTTTTTCTATTTATATGAGTGATATGTTTTATGGTCATGCTCCGATGGTTAATGGTTTATTCTTGATGAATCTCGTACGTGATGATACACATATTCATAGTGTGAATACCAAAAGAGTTAAAATTGATAATGATAGTCCCACATACTTGTGGCACTGCCGCCTTGGTCACATAGGTGTCAAACGCATGAAGAAGCTCCATGCAGATGGAATTTTAGAGTCTCTTGATTATGAATCATTTGACACGTGCGAACCATGCCTCATGGGTAAAATGACCAAGACTCCGTTCTCAGGAACGATGGAGCGAGCAACCAACTTATTGGAAATCATACATACCGATGTGTGCGGTCCAATGAATGTTGAGGCTCGCGGTGGCTATCGTTATGTTCTCACCCTCACTGATGACTTGAGTAGATATGGGTATATCTACTTAATGAAACACAAGTCTGAGACCTTTGAAAAGTTCAAGGAATTTTAGAGTGAGGTTGAAAATCAACGTGACAGAAAAATCAAGTTTTTACGATCAGATCGTGGAGGAGAATACTTGAGTCACGAATTTGGCACGCACTTAAGAAAATGTGGAATAGTTTCACAACTCACGCCGCCTGGAACACCTCAGCGTAATGGTGTGTCCGAACGTCGTAATCGCACTCTATTAGATATGGTACGATCTATGATGTCTCTTACCGATTTACCGCTATCTTTTTGGGGCTATGCTTTAGACACTGCCGCATTCACTTTAAATAGGGCTCCGTCGAAATCCGTTGAGACGACACCGTATGAATTATGGTTTGGGAAGAAACCTAAGTTGTCGTTTCTAAAAGTTTGGGGATGCGATGCTTATGTCAAGAAACTTCAACCTGAAAAGCTCGAACCCAAGTCGGAAAAATGCGTCTTCATAGGATACCCTAAAGAAACTATTGGGTATACCTTCTACCTCAGATCTGAAGGCAAGATCTTTGTTGCCAAGAATGGATCCTTTCTAGAGAAAGAGTTTCTCTCGAAAGAAGTAAGTGGGAGAAAAGTAGAACTTGATGAAGTGTTACCTCTTGAACCGGA
The DNA here is from genome assembly GCA_032464435.1 of Aegilops umbellulata. Classification (NCBI taxonomy): domain Eukaryota; kingdom Viridiplantae; phylum Streptophyta; class Magnoliopsida; order Poales; family Poaceae; genus Aegilops; species Aegilops umbellulata. Next base: position 638,556,793 of record CP136060.1, on the reverse strand, counting down.
AAATGGCGAAACTCAAGAAAACGTTTCTGAGGTGCCTGCACCGACTAGAGAGGAAATTAATGATGATGATCAAGATACTTCTAATCAAGCTCCTACTGAAATTCGAAGGTCCACAAGGACACATTCCGCACCAGAGTGGTACGGCAACCCTGTCTTGGAAATCATGTTGTTAGACAACGGTGAGCCTTCGAACTATGAGGAAGCAATGGCGGGCCCGGATTCCGACAAATGGCTAGAAGCCATGAAATCCGAGATAGGATCCATGTATGAAAACGAAGTATGGACTTTGACTGACTTGCCCGTAGAGCGGCGAGCCATAGAAAATAAATGGATCTTTAAGAAGAAGGCAGACGCGGATGGTAATGTGACCATCTATAAAGCTCGGCTTGTCGCTAAGGGTTATCGACAAGTTCAAGGAATTGACTACGATGAGACTTTCTCACCGGTAGCGAAGCTAAAGTCCGTCCGAATCATGTTAGCAATTGCCGCATTCTACGATTATGAAATATGGCAAATGGACGTCAAAACGGCATTCCTTAATGGTTTCCTTAAGGAAGAATTGTATATGATGCAGCCGGAAGGTTTTGTCGACCCTAAGAATGCTGACAAGGTGTGCAAGCTCCAACGCTCGATTTATGGGCTGGTGCAAGCATCTCGGAGTTGGAACATTCGCTTTGATGAGATGATCAAAGCGTTTGGATTTACGCAGACTTATGGAGAAGCCTGCGTTTACAAGAAAGTGAGTGGGAACTCTGTAGCATTTCTCATACTATATGTAGATGACATACTTTTGATGGGAAATGATATAGAACTCTTGGACAGCATTAAGGCCTACTTGAATAAGAGTTTTTCAATGAAGGACCTTGGAGAAGATGCTTATATATTAGGCATCAAGATCTATAGAGATAGATCAAGACGCCTCATAGGTCTTTCACAAAGCACATACCTTGATAAGATATTGAAGAAGTTCAATATGGATCAATCTAAGAAGGGGTTCTTACCTGTGTTACAAGGTGTGAAATTGAGCTCAGCTCAATGTCCGACCACGGCAGAAGATATAGAAGAGATGAGTGTCAACCCCTATGCCTCAGCCATAGGTTCTATTATGTATGCCATGCTGTGTATCAGACCTGATGTAAACCTTGCCGTAAGTTTGGTAGGAAGGTACCAAAGTAATCCCGGCAAGGAACACTGGACAGCGGTCAAGAATATCCTGAAGTACCTGAAAAGGACTAAGGAAATGTTTCTCGTTTATGGAGGTGACGAAGAGCTCGTCGTAAAGGGTTACGTCGACGCTAGCTTCGACACAGATCTGGATGACTCTAAGTCACAAACCGGATACGTGTATATTTTGAATGGTGGGGCAGTAAGCTGGTGTAGTTGCAAGCAGAGCGTCGTGGCGGGATCTACATGTGAAGCAGAGTACATGGCAGCCTCGGAGGCAGCACATGAAGCAATTTGGGTGAAGGAGTTCATCACCGACCTCGGAGTCATACCCAATGCGTCGGGGCCAATCAAACTCTTCTGTGACAACACTGGAGCTATTGCACTTGCCAAGGAGCACAGGTTTCACAAGAAGACCAGGCACAACAAGTGTCGCTTCAACTCCATTCGTGAAAATGTTAAAGATGGAGACATAGATATTTGTAAAGTACATACGGACCTGAATGTAGCAGATCCGTTGACTAAACCTCTCCCTAGAGCAAAACATGATCAACACCAAAATTCCATGGGTGTTAGATTCATCACAATGTAACTAGATTATTGACTCTAGTGCAAGTGGGAGACTGTTGGAAATATGCCCTAGAGGCAATAATAAAAGCGTTATTATTATATTTCCTTGTTCATGATAATTGTCTTTATTCGTGCTATAATTGTGTTATCCGGAAATCGTAATACATGTGTGAATAACAGACACCAACATGTCCCTAGTAAGCCTCTAGTTGACTAGTTCGTTGATCAATAGATAGTCATGGTTTCCTGACTATGGGCATTGGATGTCAATGATAACGAGATCACATCATTAGGAGAATGATGTGATGGACGAGACCCAATCCTAAACATAGCATAAGATCGCATAGTTCGTTTGCTAGAGTTTTCCAATGTCAAGTATCCTTTCCTTAGACCATGAGATCGTGTAACTCCCGGATACCGTAGGAGTGCTTTGGGTGTGCCAAACGTCACAACGTAACTGGGTGACTATAAAGGTATACTATGGGTATCTCCGAAAGTGTCTGTTGGGTTGACACGGATCGAGACTGGGATTTGTCACTCCGCTTGACGGAGAGGTATCACCGGGCCCACTCGGTAATGCATCATCATAATGAGCTCAATATGATCAAAGTGTTTGATCACGGTATCATGCATTACGGTACGAGTAAAGTGACTTGCCGGTAACGAGATTGAATGAGGTATTGGGATACCGACGATCGAATCTCGGGCAAGTAAAATACCGATTGACAAAGGGAATCGTATACGGGATTAATTGAATCCTCGACATGGTGGTTCATCCGATGAGATTATCGTGGAGCATGTGGGAGCCAACATGGGTATCCAGATCCCGCTGTTGGTTATTGCCCGAGAGCCGTCTCGGTCATGTCTGCATGTCTCCCGAACCCGTAGGGTCTACACACTTAAGGTTCGGTGACGCTAGGGTTGTGAAGATATGTATATGCAGTAACCCGAATGTTGTTCGGAGTCCCGGATGAGATCCCGGACGTCACGACGAGTTCCGGATTGGTCCGGAGGTGAAGAATTATATATAGGAAGTGCAGTTTCGGCCATCGGGAATGATCTGGGGGTCACCGGTATTGTACCGAGACCACCAGATGGGTCCCGGGGGTCCACCGGGTGGGGCCACCCATCCCGGAGGGCCCCATGGGCTGAAGTGGGAGGGGGGGCCAGCCCTTAGTGGGCTGGTGCGCACCCCAAGGCCCACCCCCTGCGCCTAGGGTTGGAACCCTAGGGTGGGGGGGGGGGCGCCCACTTGCCTTGGCGGGCACTCCACCCCCTTTGGCCGCCGCCCCCCTTGTGAGATCCAATCTCCCAGGGCCGGCGCCCCCCCAGGGGCCTATATAAAGGGGGGAGGGGAGGGGGGCAGCCGCACCCTTGCCTTGGCGCCTCCCTCTCCCTCTCCAACACCTCCTCCTCCTCCATAGAGCTCGGCGAAGCCCTGCCGGAGTACTGCAGGTCCATCACCACCACGCCGTCGTGCTGCTGCTGGAGCCTTCTTCCTCAACCTCTCCTCTCCCCTTGCTGGATCAAGGAGGAGACGTTACGCTGACCGTACGTGTGTTGAACGCGGAGGTGCCGTCCGTTCGGTGCTAGGATCTCCGGTGATTTGGATCACGTCATGTATGACTACTTCATCCCCGTTCTTTTGAACGCTTCCGCTCGCGATCTACAAAGGTATGTAGATGCATCCGATCACTCGTTGCTAGATGAACTCATAGATGGATCTTGGTGAAACCGTAGGAATTTTTTTGTTTTCTGCAACGTTCCCCAACATAATGATGGAGGGAGGCGAAGAAGAGCATCATAGGAGTACGGTCTGTTGTATCACATGAATTGCCCATTTAAGAAGAATCGGAACTCTTCTTGAGGTATTGTAGAGATAAACAAAAGAAACAGAAGCTATTTCCTTATCCCTACGTATTCCAGTTCGTGACTGCACGGGTCACATGCATTGCAGGTGTGGCATATTATCACTTGGACCTCCTTTGCTTGCTGATGCCTCCTACTCCTAGAGAGGCAGGACACAAATGCCATCCTAGTATTTTTTTTAATATCTTAATTATTATTTCTATTTGGTCAATCAGAAAGACTACAGCCAATCCATATTTCAAATGCATAGATGTACGAGATAGTGGTTCTGCAGTACTTACATTTGGTGTGACAAGTGGAAAAATGAAGTGGGAAAGAAATGGGGGCTCCTCCCATTTAAATATGGTTCGAGGGTGTATTGAAGCAACTTGCATGTGCCTAGAATATTAGGCATGTAGGGTGATCTGCATACCAAGATACATGGTAATGCTCTTGCAGTCTTGCAAGTGCTATTTTGATGACCTGGTAGTAGTTGTACCTGTGTGACATGGATGATATGGGAAAATAATAGTTGACAAACATTGTACATCAATTATTGCAGTATGAAAGGACAAACACTAAACATCTATGTGTGTTGAGTTGAGGTTGATGGACGGATTAATTAACTTAGGGAAAGGACGGCAGGATCTCATCATGCATGGCTAAATCATCCATATAAATGCGACCACCAATGTAGTGTGTTCTCTCTAGACTTCAAGAATAGGAGAAAACACATGGAGTCTCAATAGATTCACCTCCCGTACCTATAGTTGCATAATCATTTCATGAAAAAGGGCGATTGCTTGAGAATATGAGCCATCGGGAATTGAATGGTTAGCATTGAGTGAACATATTGTACTCCTTATCATTTTGTCAAGGCACCCACCATGAGAGGTATGACTTGAGGGGAACCCGGAACTATGTTATCATGGTTAGAGGAGCTACCTTAAAATATATCTATATACATGTTGTCAGAAACTTATAAGAGACTGTTGCTTTAGCATGTTTGCTTTCATTGATGAAATAAGGGGTAACCTGACTACATTACTTTTTGTTGATCAAACTGTAGGATCCCATCTAACGAACAACCTATGATTTCCATGCAAGATGAGCACCTCCTGGTCTCGTGCCATGGGATAGCATCGAAGTGCGGTGTTGTTTGTTGGCATGGATCGATGTCCAACCCAGGACACCTCCACCCCCTTCCTTAAGAGCACGAGCTCTCCCCTGTGAGTCCCGTGCATCGAGCACTAGCGCAGCGTGCCTCACTACCTCACCCGCTGAGGCACATGGAATGGCGGTGAGTGATGCGATGAGGGTGTGCTGTCAGAGAGGATTGGGGAGGCATAGAGAGAGTGGAGTGGAGTGGATTGGAATATCTCTCTGTCCATGCACCTGCATGTCACATAGTACTCCTCACATAATATATTCAACGACATTGTTCAGTCCCAGGCTACCCGGGAGGCCATGGGCCGTGGCATGCTGTTTCTTCGTTGATTGTAGCACAGGCGACATTGTCGTTCGGCCCGGGGCTTGCCCGGGGCCTGACTCGATCCTGGCCACGACACTGAATACATCAACTGATATGTGGTTGACTTATAAATTAGAACTTGCATATACACATGGTCAACTTATTCTCATGTCTAGGGTGTGAATGGAGCAGTAGTTTATACATCGAGCAATTTGATAAAATGGCACAATTTTCATGAGACTTTGATCCAGTAGCACATAGTTCCTTTTGTTCTACCAAATGGGACCCTTTTGATTGACAAGTAGACAAAATAGCACAATTGGAGTTAACTTGCTTTATCGATTCTAAAAAAAAGATACTATAGGAAAATTTTGCCCTCGACCCTTGCATGTAATTCGGTTGAGACCTCGGAGCTGGAGCTGACTGGCCTCGACTGACCAAAAGGTTTGAGCTGACCGTCCTGGACTGACCGAAAGGTTCAGTCCGTTCATCAACAAGCATGAGGTGTGCAATGCCTACACGAAGTTGAATGAATGACCCAGTCATGTAGAGGCAGCGATTTTAAGAGCGCGCCAGGATTCTCGGCTCGGTTATGATGAAGCGATGGCAATGGACGAGACGTTCTGCACTGCCCTTGAGTATGGGATGTGCGAGCTTGGTTTTTGGGATTGATCGTCTGATGATGTTGCTGACAGACTCTCAGAACAACAAGGAGGCCGTTCTCTTCCCCGCCATAAAGTCGCAAGATTAGCCTATGAGGAAAGCTGAAATCCTTTTCCAGTAAAAGGAAAAAAAATAGAGCGCACGTTATTAATTGGAGAGTGGTTTTTCTACACCCCACCACACTACACCCCTCAAGAAAACATAGCAAAAAACTTCAAAAAAATCTGAAACATTTGCAAGCGCGTCGAAAGTTATTCGACCTCCAAACTTTGGAAGCACCTATAACATTTGTTCATAATCATTCCCACAAAGTTTTAAGAATGTTTTAAAATGCTGTGCTATGTTTTCTTGCGGGGGTGCAGAGGGGGTGTAGTGTGGTGGGGTACATCCACTACATTTCCTAGTTCTATCTTATTTCACTAGATAGTAATTCCCCATTATCATTATGACTTTCTGTTTCATTGAGTTACATATGATTAACATTGTCTTCATTTAGTATGTTTGGTGTTATTTTCCTGTAAAAAATAGGATAACTCCATGAGCATTCACTCCCATCAGGACACCACACCAATAACTCTCCTTCATACAGCAGAAGCAGAAGGTAACAAAATTACAACCTCTGCTCGCATCCTTTCCGAACATTTCTGAGCCATATTGAAACATCAAAAACTTAATACCTGATTGCTGGTATTGTACGCATTCTGTTCTGCACCAGATTTGCAGCATATAGAAGTAACAACAGTCTATACCCCGTTTCATGTTACTTTGTCTTGCAACACTGTTGGGCAGGTGAAAATATTTTCCCTGCAATGAACAACGAAAAAAGTGTGGCGGCCGAAATTCAGTGTAACACACTGAATTACTAGTACTGTTTGTCATAAATTGATTCATTTTGTCGAGAACCTCACTATTAATGAGGTTAATTTTATAAAATTTGCAAGCGGGTCTCAAAATACGTCACACCATCATTATCTTTACAATCCAACTACGTACAACGAGTTCTTTTGTAGTGAACCTAACACAGAAGCATGTGCAACTGTGGCAAACACGCATGTTACTGTCCTTGAAGGTACCACATATGCTTGACCAATGTTGGAAATTGGTGCAGCAACAGGCGACACGATTTCCAGATACGAGTAACTCAAAACCCCATACCTTCCCATGTCATTTTATTATGGGAAGAAAGCAAAGTGACATTTCAATGAGTATGCAAAGTGAAGCGCGACCTTAGCAGGAGAAGTCGCGACCCCCCAACTCAACACAAAAAAATGACAAAAAATCCCTCAATCATCCAAAACTAGAGCTCGCAATTAACCATACGTCTGTACAAGTAAATGTGAAAACTAACAGAACTTAACCTACTCCTTCCATTTTTGTATACAAGGTGATACGTCCATTTTGCATCATGCTTTTATATCGATATTTATTGCATTATGGGCTGTTACTTCATGTTATGTCACAATACTTATGGCTATTCTCTCTTATTTTACAAGGTTTACATAAGGAGGGAGAATGCCGACAGCTGGAATTCTGGGCGGGAAAAGGAGCAAATATTAGAAACCTATTCTGCGCAACTCCAATAGTCCTGAAACTCCACGGAATATCTTAAAATAAATAAAGAAAAATCCTCACCAAAGATGAAGTCCAGGGGGCCCACACCCTGCTCACGAGGATGGGGGGCGCGCCCCCCCTCCTAGGGCGCGCCCCCTACCTCGTGGGCCCCCTGGTGGGTCTTCGTCGTCCATCTTCTGCTATATGAAGTCTTTCGACGAGAAAAAAATAGGAAGCAACCTTTCGGGACGAGACTCCGCCGCCACGAGGCGGAACCGAGGCGAAACCATTCTAGAGCTCCGGCAGAGCTGTTCTGCCGGGGAAACTTCCCTCCGGGAGGTGGAAATCATCATCAACGTCATCACCAACGCTCCTCTCATCGGGAGAGGGCAATCTCCATCAACATCTTCACCAGCACCATCCCATCTCCAAACCCTAGTTCATCTCTTGTATCGAACTCTTGTCTCAAAGTCCGGGATTGGTGCTAGTAGGTTGCTAGTAGTGTTGATTATTCCTTGTAGTTGATGCTAGTTGGTTTATTTGGTGGAAGATCATATGTTCAGATCCTTTATGCATATTATTACCCCTCTGATTATGAATAGGAATATGCTTTGTGAGTAATTACGTTTGTTCCTGAGGACAAGGGAGAAGTCTTGCTATTAGTAGTCATGTGAATTTGGTATTCGTTTGATATTTTGATAAGATGTATGTTGTCTAGCCTCTAGTGGTGTTTTGTGAACGTTGACTGCATAACACTTCACCATTATTTGGGCCTAGAGGAAGGCATTGGGAAGTAATAGGTAGATGATGGGTTGCTAGAGTGACAGAAGCTTAAACCCTAGTTTGTGCGTTGCTTCGCAAGGGGCTGATTTGGATCCATATGTTTCATGCTATGGTTAGGTTTACCTTAATACTTTTGTTGTAGTTGCGGATGCTTGCAATAGAGGTTAATCATAAGCGGGATTCTTGTTCAAGTAAGAACAACACCCAAGCACCGGTCCACCCACATATCAAATTATCAAAGTACCGAACGCGAATCATATGAAAATGATGAAAACTAGCTTGACGATATTCCCATGTGTCCTCGGGAGCGCTTTTCCTATTATAAGGGTTTGTTCCGGTTTCTCCTTTGCTACAAAAAGGATTGGGCCACCTTGCTGCACTTTATTTACTTTTGTTACTTGTTGCTCGTTACAATTTACCTTATCACAAAACTATTTGTTACCACTTATGTCAGTACTTGCAGAGAATACCTTGCTGAAAACCGCTTAGCATTTCCTTCTGCTCCTCGTTGGGTTCGACACTCGTACTTATCGAAAGGACTATGATAGATCCCCTATACTTGTGGGTCATCAAGACTCTTTTCTGGCGCCGTTCCCGGGGAGTGTAGCGCTTTTGGTAGGTGGAATTTGGTAAGGAAAAATTTATATAGTGTGCTGAAATTTACTGTCACTTGTTACTATGGAAAGTAATTCTCTGAGGGGCTTGTTCGGGGTATCTTCGCCCCGTCCAATAGAGCAAAGAGTTGCTCCTCAACCTACTGAACCTATTGAAAATGAAACTCCATTTGTATTTCCTTTGGGTATGATGGAAAAACTGCTAGCTAATCCTTTTACTGGAGATGGAACAAAGCATCCTGATGAGCACTTATTATATGTGGATGAAGTTTGTGGATTATTTAAGATTGCAGGTGTACCCGATGATGTTGCTAAAAAGAAGGTCTTCCCTTTATCTTTGAAGGAAGACGCATTGGTATGGTATAGGCTATGTGATACGAGATCGTGGGACTATAAAAGATTGAAATTGGAATTTCATCAAAAGTATTACCCTATGCATCTTGTTCATCGTGATCGCAATTATATATATAATTTCTGGCCACGCGAAGGAGAAAGCATCGCTCAAGTTTGGGGGAGGCTTAAATTAATGTTATATTCATGCCCCAATCATGAGCTCCCGAGAAAAATAATTATGCAAAGTTTTTATGCTCGGCTTTCTGAAAATAATCGCACCATGCTCGATACTTCTTGTGCTGGTTCTTTTATGATGAAGACTATTGAATTCAGATGGAATTTATTGGATAGAATTAAACGCATCTCTGAAGATTGGACCTCGACGAAGGTATGGAATCAGGTATGACACCTAAGTTTGATTGTGTTAAATCTTTATGGATACCGATATTTTCCGTAAGTTTAGCACTAAATATGGACTTGACTCTGAGATAGTAGCTTCTTTATTTGAATCTTTTGCTACTTATGTTGATCTCCCTAAGGAGAAGTGGTTTAAATATCATCCTCCCATAGAAGTAGAAGTAGCTGCACCTATTAAAGTTGAAGAAAAGACTGTCACTTATAATGATCCTATTGTTCCTACTACTTATGTTGAAAAACCGCCTTTCCCTGTTAGAGTAAAGGATCATGCTAAAGCTTCAACTGTTGTTCGTAATAGCAATATCAGAACTTATGTACCCCCTGAGAAAGTTAAAGTAGAACCTAATATTGCTATTATTAAAGATCTCTTGTCTGATAATATTGATGGGCATGTTATTCAGTTCAACGCTGAAACTTCTAGAATTGCTAAACCATGTGATAGAGATACACATAGACCTGTGGTAGGCGTGCTTGTTATTTCTGTTAAAATAGGAGATCATTGTTATCATGGTTTATGTGATATGGGTGCTAGTGCTAGTGTCATACCCATTGACTTGTACGAAGAAATTAAGCATGAAATTGCACCTGCTGAGATAGAATATATTGATGTTACAATTAAACTTGCCAAATGGGGTACTATTTCACCAATTGGGATTGTTAGAGATGTTGAAGTCTTGTGTGGGAAAACTAAGTATCCCACTGATTTTCTTGTTCTTGATTCCCCACAAGATAGCTTTTGTCCCATTATATTTGGTAGACCCTTCTTGAACACTGTTAATGCTAGGATAGATTGCGAAAAGAATGTTGTTACTATTGGCTTGGACGACATGGTTCAAGAGTTTAATTTCTCTAATTTAGTAAACAACATCGTGAGGAAGAATTGCCTAGTAAGGATGATATTATTGGTCTTGCTTCCATTGCCATAACTCCTAGTGATCCTTTAGAACACTATTTGCTAGACCATGAAAATGACATGTTCATGAATGAAAGAAGGGAAATAGATGAAGTATTCTTTAAACAGGAACCTATTCTGCAACACAATTTGCCTGTTGAAATTTCAGGGGATCCTCCTCCACCCAAGGGTGATCCCGTGTTTGAGCTTAAACCTTTGCCTGATAATCTTAAATATGCTTATCTTGATGAAAAGAAGATATATCCTGTTATTATTAGTGCTAACCTTTCAGAGCACGAGGAAGAAAGATTATTGAAAACTCTGAAGAAGCATCGTGCTGCTATTGGATATACTCTTGATGATCTTAAGGGCATTAGTTCCACTCTATGTAAACATAAAATAAATTTGTAAGCAGATGCCAAACCAGTTCGTGATCCTCAACGACGTCCGAATCCTAAAATGAAAGAAGTGGTGAGAAAACAAATACTCAAGCTTCTGGAGGCAGGTATAATTTATCCCATTGCCGATAGTCACTGGGTAACTCATGTCCATTGTGTCCCTAAGAAAGGAGGTATTACTGTTGTTCCTAATGATAAATATGAATTGATTCCACAAAGAATTATCACAGGTTATAGGATGGTAACTGATTTTCATAAATTAAATAAAGCTACTAAGAAAGATCATTACCCCTTACCTTTTACTGATCAAATGCTAGAGAGATTATGCAAACATACACATTACTGCTTCCTAGATGGTTTTTCTGGTTTCTCTCAAATAGCTGTGTCGGCTAGAGATCAATCAAACACTACTTTTACATGCCCTTTTGGTACTTTTGCTTATAGATGTATGCCTTTTGGTCTATGTAATGCACCTGCTACCTTTCAAAGATGCATGATGGCTATATTCTCCGACTTTTGTGAAAAGATTTGTGAGGTTTTCATGGACGACTTTTCCGTCTATGGTTCCTCTTTTGATGATTGCTTGAGCAATCTTGATCAAGTTTTACAGAGATGTGAATAAACTAATCTTGTCTTGAATTGGGAAAAGTGTCACTTTATGGTTAATGAAGGTATTGTTTTGGGGCACAAAGTTTCTGAAAGAGGTATTGAAGTTGATAAAGCCAAGGTTGATGCTATTGAAAAGATGTCATATCCCAAGGACATCAAATGTATAAGAAGTTTCCTTGGTCACACCGGATTTTATAGGAGGTTCATTAAGGACTTCTCAAAAATTTCTCGGCCTCTGACTAATTTATTACAAAAAGATGTACCATTAGTCTTTGATGATGATTGTGTAGAAGCATTTGAAATACTTAAGAAAGCATTAGTTTCTGCACCTGTTGTTCAACCACCTGATTGGAATTTACCCTTTGAAATTATGTGTGATGCTAGTGATTATGCTGTAGGTGCTGTTCTAGGGCAAAGAGTTGATAAGAAATTAAATGCTATCCATTATGCTAGTAAGACTCTAGACAATGCTCAAAGAAATTATGCTACTACTGAAAAAGAACTTTTAGCAGTTGTATTTGCTTGTGAGAAGTTCAGACCTTATATTGTTGATTCTAACAGAACTATTCACACTGATCATGCTGCGATTAAATATCTTACGGAAAAGAAAGATGCTAAACCTAGACTTATTAGATGGGTTCTCCTGCTACAAGAATTTGATTTGCATATTGTTGATAGAAAGGGAGCTGAGAACCCCGTTGCAGACAACTTGTCTAGGTTAGAAAATGTTCTTGATGACCCACTACTTATTAATGATAGCTTTCCTGATGAACAATTAAATGTTATAAGTACTTCTTGTAGTACTCCTTGGTATGCTGATTATGCTAATTATATTGTTGCTAAATTTATACCACCTAGCTACACATACCAACAAAATAAAAAGTTTTTCTATGATTTACGACATTACTTTTGGGATGACCCACATCTTTATAAATAAGGAGTAGATGGTGTTATTAGACGTTGTGTACCTGAGCATGAACAGGAACAGATCCTACGCAAGTGTCACTCCGAAGCTTATGGAGGACACCACGCTTGAGACAGAACTGCACATAAGGTATTGCTATCCGGTTTTTATTGGCCTACTCTCTTCAAGGATGCCCGTAAGTTTGTCTTGTCTTGTGTTGAATGTCAAAGAATTTGTAATATTAGTAGATGTCGGTGTCAAAACCGGCGGATCTCGGGTAGGGGGTCCCGATCTGTGCGTCAAGGTCGGATGGTAACAGGAGACAAGGGACACTTTATTTTACCCAGGTTCGGGCCCTCTCGATGGAGGTAAAACCCTACTCCTGCTAGATTAATATTGATGATATGGATAGTACAAGAGTAGATCTACCACGAGATCAAGGAGGCTAAACCCTAGAAGCTAGCCTATGGGTATGATGATGGTTATGATGTGTTCTCCTACGGACTACAACCCTCCGGTTTATATAGGCACCGGATAGGGTTAGGGTTACACAGAGTCGGTTACATTGGTAGGAGATCTTGAATATCTGCACGCCTAGCTTGCCTTCCACGCCAAGGAAAGAACCTTCCGGACACGGGACGAAGTCTTCAATCTTGTATCTTCATAGTCCTGGAGTCTATAGTTCAGCTATCCGAACACCCCCTAATCCAGGACTCCCTCAGTAGCCCCCAAACCAGGCTTCAATGACGTCGAGTCCAGCGCGCAAATTTGTCTTCGGCATTGCAAGGCGGGTTCCCCCTCCGAATCTTGTGTACCTATATGAATAATGTCTGTAGCGCTCCTCGGTCTCGGTGCCCAATAATTGTCGTCTTCCACGTGTTGAACGAATGCGAAAAGCCCGGGGGTGTTTTTATATTCACACCCTTGGTCATATAAACGAGCCGCCTATTTAACGGGATGGGGATCTAGATCCAAACCACATCTTCTTCTCCCCGCGAGTTATCATCAGAGCATCTCCAGCAAAGGTTCATTCCAACATGGCCAGCCGTTGTAGCTCCTCCCCTCGCTCCTCCAGCCCCGAATCCGGAGACTGGGAGAGTTGCACCATCCCACACAGCAAGCTAGTGTCACTTCAGGCCAAAGGATTCCTTCCCCAAGCATATATGGTCCCGGTCCGAGCCGGACTCGCCACCTACAATGGCGGCAAGCAAGCGGAGAGCACCCCCAATCCTTCTAAAGGAGAGCGGGTGTGCCTCGTCCCTTATTTATTAAGGGGTCTGGGATTTCCAATTCATCCATTCCTCCGCGGGCTTCTGGAGTTCTACGGCCTCCAGCTGCACAACCTCACGCCTGGCTCCGTGCTACATATTGCAGGCTTCGTTGCCCTTTGCGAGCTATTTTTAGGCGTCGAGGCTCATTTTGCGCTGTGGAAGAGGTTGTTCTGTTTGGTGCCCCGTTCTGAGAAGGGGTCTATATACCAAGTAGGCGGAGCCGAAATATGGCGCATCGCCGGGACCGGATACCTATCCGGAACCCCAAAGAAGGCGTCCGAGGACTGGCCTTCAGAATGGTTCTACATAGACGACGTCCCGCTGTCGGACGCTGTCCGGGTCGGCCTCCCTGAGTTCAGCATGGCTCCCTTAAAGAAACGCTTAAGTTGGCGTCCGCGGAGCTCTCAGAGAGAAAGCAACAGAGACGTTCTTTACCTGATGGGCTGGATAAGACTGTTGGCTCATTCCGGACTAACCATGATTGGAGTCATGGCCGCATGTATTATGCGGGGGGTGCAGCCGCTTCAATATAGGAGTCACCCCATGTGGGATTTCAACGGGGAGGATGACGCCATCCGTTACGGCCGCAAGGGGCCAGACACAGCTGCCGCTCTAGTAAAGATTCTAACATCTTTGTACAAGGGAGAAAAGGAGGACTTCCTCCGTGTCAACCCGCGGGCCGGATTCACTATGTATGAACCTCCAAGTTGGGTAAGTGAACAATTGCACTTGCCCGCTTATTTAATGCTCCCATGACTAGATACGTAATCTGGTGATTTCAATGCAGGAGCTTCGACAGGAGGTAAAGGATATCAACAGCTGCCCTCCACAGCCTGAGGACCCAGAATGGTCCCTCGATCCGGACTCCGAAGAGGATCCGTACATATCGGTGGAGCTCATCGACGGGGTGTTCCACCAGTTAAGCAAAGATAATACCTTGGTGGCCATTATGGCTGATTATCCCGGGTTAATCCCGGCCTCCCAGGTGACAGAAACCGGAGTGTTTATTCCCGCAAGAGAGATTCCGTCCTTACATATTCTGGTGTTTCTGACGACAACTGTATTTTACAGGGGAGATTTCCGAGGAGGGAGGCCGAACCTGCGGCGGCTAGCCAACGAGGAGCCGCCGGGCCCCGTGGGGTAAAAAGGGATGAAGTCCGGACTGAGAGTTCGGCACAAAGGTATAACGCGCCCTCTGTCTTCCTGGCGTTATTCTGTCAGGGCATGTTAACATCCGTACTGTTTCCAGGACGAAGAGGCCTCGCCGGACTATATCCGTAGGGGCCGCCAACCGCTCCTCTACCAGCCAGGCCCCAACGCCTGGTCCGGAGGCGGGGACAAACACCAGGCTTGCGCCGGACGCTCCTCCAACAGAGGACGCGGACCGGCTATGTGCCACAAATTCAGAAGTGGAGAGCGCGATGAACCATAGGCGTCGCCGGACAGTTCTACGCGATGCTTGTTTCTCCCGAGAGGCCTTAAACGCCTTCAATTCGGGAGATGCGTACCTTCGTGCTGCTCAAGATGGTTTAGCCAGAGCCACGGAGCAGTATGTGAAAGACATACGGGTAAGAAAATTTAAATATATATACCAGTAGCCCCCGAGACTTGAAACAGTTAAACTAACTGATTTAAGGATCATATAATATGTAGGTTCTTACTGAGAAGAACACCGTGATGTCCCAGGAGCTGGAAAAGTGCAAGGCCCAACTAGAGGCCGCACTAGCCGCAACAGGGGAGCCCAAAGGGACCCCCTCAGGTATGATATACTTTGAGAGATTAGTATTGTGCGGCTTATGTGCGAATCTGACAATTAATGTTACAGATGGTGCCGGACTAGATCCGGAGAGGCAACAACTCTTACGCCAGTTAAAGGCTGGCGAGAATACGTTGACAAGGGTGAGGCGAGAGAAGAATAATCTTCAGGATGCCAACACCAAGCTAGATGTTGAACTGAAAGACGTTCGTGGCCAGCTATCTGACTCCTCGAAGGAGAATCAGCGTCTTCGACACGGCATATTTAGTAAGTGCTTGAGCGAACCCTTTGAAAAAAAAGGAGTTCGGCGAGGAAGACGAATAACAGAATTATGTCTGTAGGTACGCTCACAGGTCGTCCTGCAGAGGAGATGCCTGGTTCTACGGGTGACCTTCTCCCCGAACTCCTGCAATTGCACGAACGAATTCGGCAGGCAATGCAAGGGGTTGCCCGGGCCTTATGGCCTGCCCACTCCACGCCCGAGGGCCTTGGAGAGCTTGCGGAGAAGCTGACGGGAGCTCGGCGGCGCATCCGGTTGTGGAAGATATCAGCCTGCCGACAAGGCACGAGGGAGGCCTGGGCCATGGTGAAGACCCGCTTTACGAAGTCTGACCCCAATCACATGGCCGAGGTCGGACCAGTGGGGCCTGACGGGAAGGAGATCCTTGTGAGCTTGGTGTATGGCCAGGTAGAGCAGGCCGCAAAGTATTCCCAGCAGGACTATAAATTAGACAGCCTATTAGATGGTATAGAGGAGGAATACGATCAGTCAAGATGACTATGTAATTTATAATTGACATGTGTAATGCCTTCTAGCCGGATTGTAGATCGTTTGTCGTTGCCGACCTTTTCGCTTCGACCTCGGGACCTGACGGTCCGGAGTGTGTCCGAATACCATAACGGCTATATAAAAGCCGGGGTATGCATGGAGACCAGGCGTAGGGGTCATTAGTGCTTTATCAGACAAGTGCCCAACTAGTTATGTTATATTACATGGTTAGTAAGAAACATCTTGCAGAGAGAATAGTTCCGTTAAGGGTTCCTTTCGCTGGGGTGGCGTGCCCTAAAGTGCACGTCCACAGTGCAAATGCAGAAGATCATCTAGGGGCATGTATAAAATAAGAAGGTTCATCTTTAGTTTACCGACCGAATATTCCCTTAAGAACGCTAGCTTTCGGCTTCACCCAGTCTGAGGTACACATCCGGCTTATCCGGCAGTAACAATCGCAGAGGTGCTCCCTTTACCGCCTAGCCGAACAATCGGGAACGTAGGGGTAAGTACAGGAGCTAGGCAACCCAGCTTGGCCAAAACTTAAGTCATATCGATGCATATAATGGCGAAGAAAAGGTGCATGCCGAAGTCTGACGCATGCGTTGGGTGTGAAACCCATATAGATAAGCTTCTGTTAAAGAAGCCCCCAGGTTTAAGGAGTGCGGATAGCGCGTCATATAATGAGCCTTTTACGGGCTAGAAAAGAAAAGAGTAGTAGACAAAGCAAAAAAAGAAAAGGTATAAATGTAAATAATGGACAGAGGAAGGAGACAAACACAGAGTCCGGCGCTAGGCATAGAATCTTCGGAGACGTGTGGCGTTCCATGGGTTCGGCTCGAGTCGGTTGTCCGACGCATCTCGCAGGCGGTACGCTCCACCAGTTAGGACTTGGTCGATTATGAATGGACCTTCCCATTTGGGCTTGAGTTTGTTCTTTTGCTTATCCGGCAGGCGCAGAACTAGTTCACCAACGTTGTAATTTTTGGCCCGTACTTCTCTGCTTTGATATCTTCGAGCTTGCTGTTGATAGAATGCGGAACGGGCCTTAGCCACGTCACGCTCTTCCTCTAAGGCGTCCAGGTTGTCCAGCCGATCAAGCTCAGCTTCTCTTTCTTTGTACATGCGCACTCGAGGTGAGTCATGAATTATGTCGCAGGGCAGAATCGCCTCAGCGTCGTACACCATAAAGAATGGCGTGAATCCGGTGGTACGATTTGGCGTGGTTCGCAGCCCCCATAGTACGGAGTCGAGCTCCTCTACCCGGTGCATATCAGATTCCTTGAGGGACCGCACTAGTCTGGGTTTGATGCCGCTCATGATGAGACCATTTGCATGTTCGACCTGACCGTTAGTTTGTGGGTGATAGACAGAAGCGTAGTCGAGCTTAATGCCCATGTTTTTGCACCACAGCTTTACTTCATCAGAGGTGAAGTTTGTGCCGTTATCGGTGCTAATGTTGTGGGGGACACCATAATGGTGTACAACCCCGGATATGAAGTCTATCACAGGTCTGGATTCAGCCGTCTTGACAGGCTTGGCTTCTATCCATTTGGTGAATTTATCCACCATGACCAATAAGTATTTTTTCTTGTGGGTTCCGCCTTTAAGGGGTCCCACCATATCGAGCCCCCAGACCGCAAAAGGCCAAGTGATGGGGATAGTTCGGAGGGCGTTGGGTGGCATATGGCTTTGGTTGGCAAAGAGTTGGCAACCGACGCACTGTTTGACTAGGTCCTGAGCGTCTGCTCTAGCCGTCGGCCAATAGAAGCCAGTATGGAAAGCCTTGCTTACAAGGGACCGAGCCGCGGCGTGATGGCCACCGAGTCCGACATGAATTTCAGCCAACAGACTCCGCCCTTCCTCTTCAGAGATACACCTTTGAAGGACTCCTGTAGTGCTTTTCTTATATAGCTCTCCCTCGTGGACTTTATAGGCTTTAGATCGCCGCACTATGCAGCGTGCCTTGTTTTGGTCCTCGGGGAGTTCCTGCCTAGTAAGGTAGGATAGGATTGGTTCCGTCCACGGGGCGATGACCGCTATTATTGCGTGGGCCGAGGGTGTAATTTCGATGGCGGGGCCGCCGATTATGTCTGATTGTTCGGCATTGGGTTGTGCGGTTATGCCCAGGCTATTATCCGAGGGTTCCCCCTCCCATGTTACGGATGGTTTGAATAATCTTTCTAAGAAGATGTTGGGGGGGACTGCATCTCATTTTGCTCCAATGCGTGCCAGGACGTCCGCTGCCTGATTATTTTCTCGGGCTATGTGATGGAACTCCAGTCCCTCGAACCGAGCTGACATTTTTAGTACGGCATTGCGATAAGCTGCCATTTTTGGGTCTTTGGCGTCGAAGTCGCCATTTATTTGGAATATCGCGAGGTTTGAGTCCCCGCGTACTTCCAAGCGTTGAATGCCCATGGATACCGCCATCCGGAGG
Source organism: Aegilops umbellulata (assembly GCA_032464435.1). Classification (NCBI taxonomy): domain Eukaryota; kingdom Viridiplantae; phylum Streptophyta; class Magnoliopsida; order Poales; family Poaceae; genus Aegilops; species Aegilops umbellulata. The sequence goes on along the minus strand of CP136060.1, from coordinate 638,538,340 downwards.
CCATGTAGAAGGGCCTCGTATTCGTCTGCATTGTTGGAATTACATAATTTGGAGTACATATTGGACTGTATCTCCTGTAGGGGATGTCAAAGCGATGCCAGCCCCTGTCCGGCCAGCATTTTGGAGCCATCGAAATGCATGATCCAGTTTGAGTACGTGCCGTACTCTTTAGGGAGTTCGGCCTCTCTCCATTCGGCGACGAAGTCGGCTAGGACTTGCGATTTAATTGCTCGCCGTGGCTTGTAGGTTATATCGAACAGGAGGAGCTCTATGGCCCATTTTGCTATCCGGCCTGTTACATCGCGGTTGTTGATAATATCGTTGAGTGGTACTTCCGAGGCTACTGTAATAGAACACTCTTGAAAGTAGTGTCGTAGCTTCCGGGATGCCATGAATACCGCGTATGCGATTTTTTGGTAATGCGGGTACCGTGATTTGCATGGTGTGAGGACAGTGGGCACGTAGTAAACCGGCCTTTGAAGGGGTAATTTATGTCCGTCCGTTATCCGTTCGACGACGAGTACTGCGCTAACAACTTGATGGGTTGCGGCAATGTACAATAGCATGGGTTCGCCGGTATTCGGCGCGGCCAGGACGGGGTTTGTTGCCAAGATGGCCTTTATTTCCTCGAGTCCGGCCGTGGCAGCGTCCGTCCACTCGAAGTGGTCGGTGCGCCTAAGGAGGCGGTAAAGGGGTAGTGCCTTTTCTCCCAAGCGGGAGATGAAGCGGCTTAAGGCCGCCACGCATCCGGTGAGTTTCTGAATTTGCTTGAGATCTTTTGGGACATCCAATTGTGACAGAGCTTGGATTTTAGCTGGATTTGCTTCAATTCCTCTGCCGGATACAATGAAGCCCAGGAGCTTTCCGGCTGGGACGCCGAAAACACATTTTTCCGGATTGAGCTTGATGTCGTATTTTCGCAGGTTGTCGAATGTAAGTCTCAAGTCGTCTACTAGAGATTCGACGTGTCTTGATTTAACGACCACATCCTCTACGTACGCCTCCACTGTTTTGCCGATCTGGTTTGCCAAACATGTTTGAATCATGCGCTGATATGTCGCGCCGGCGTTTTTGAGCCCAAAGGGCATTGTGTTGAAGCAGAATGGGCCGTATGGCGTGATGAGTGCTGTTGCAGCTTGGTCAGATTCTGCCATCTTTATTTGATGGTAACCGGAGTATACGTCGAGGAAACACAGGGAATCGTGTCCTGCGGTGGCATCGATGAGTTGATCAATTCGAGGGAGGGGAAAGGGATCCTTTGGGCAGGCCTTATTAAGGTCTTTGAAGTCGACACACAGGCGCCAGGATTTGTCCTTCTTTGGTACCATTACCAGGTTTGCTAGCCAGTCCGGGTGTTTGATATCTCTAATGAATCCGGCCTCCAATAATTTGGCTAGCTCCTCTCCCATGGCCTGTCTCTTTGGTTCGTAGAAACGCCGAAGGGTTTGTTTGACAGGTTTGAATCCTTTCTGGATATTTAAGCTGTGCTCGGCCAGCCTGCGTGGGATTCCTGGCCTATCTGAGGGGTGCCAAGCGAAAATATCCCAGTTCTCTCGTAGGAACTCGCGCAGTGCGGCGTTTACATCAGGGCTCAATTGTGCCCCGATGGAGGCTGTTTTATTCGGGTCCGTTGGGTGGACCTGGAATTTGACTATTTTGTCCGCTGGTTTGAAGGATGTGGATTTGGATCTCTTATCGAGTATCACATCATCCCTGCTAACCGTGGATCGCAGCGCCGTCAGTTCTTCGGCCGCTAAGGCTTCAGATAGTGCCTCGAGGGCCAATGCGGCTGTCTTGTTTTCGGCGCGGAGTGCTATGTCCGGATCACTAGCGAGAGTGATAATTCCGTTTGGCCCAGGCATCTTAAGCTTCATGTACCCGTAATGGGGTGTGGCTTGGAAAACTGTGAATGCCTCTCGTCCTAATATAGCGTGATATCTGCTTTTGAACGGGGCCACCTGGAACGTGATTTGTTCGGACCTATAATTATCCGGCGTGCCGAATACCACATCTAGTGTGATCTTTCCGGTGCAGCGTGCTTCCTGACTGGGGATTATTCCTCTAAAGGTTGTGCTGCTTCGCTCAATGCGGTTCCAGTCTATTTCCATCTTTTGGAGGGTTTCCTCGTAGATGAGGTTCAATCCGTTGCCTCCGTCCATAAGTACCTTTGCGAGGCGACAGTCGTCCACTATGGGACTGAGAACCAATGCGGCTGGCACTCTGGCTGTTCGGAATTTAGGTTCGTCGCTCGCATTGAAGGTGATGGCAGTATTTCTCCATGGATTTATGGTCGCTACTTGGTAGACTTCGGCGAGGCTGTGAAGTGTTCTTTTTCGCATGTTATTTGATGCGAAAGTCTCGGAGATTGTGAGAACGGTACTGAAATTCTCGGGCTGGTTTCCTTTGACCTCTGGATTTAGGGGGTCCTCGCCAATTTTGGCCACCTGCCGGAGTATCCAACATGCCCTGAGGTTGTGAGTTGGGGTGGCATCCTCTGTACTATGAATCTTGCAGGGTCCATCGAGCCACCTTTCTAGCACGGTTCCGTGCCCCCTAGAGGGTTTTGATTTTTTATTTAATCCGGGCGCTTTGCTGTAGTGCGCTCTTTTGATTCGGACGGGATTGCTATTCAAGGCCGGATTATCCCAAAATTTAATTTCGGTTTTCCGAGCACTTTCCATCGCACAGTATTTTTGTACTATGGACACCAAGTCAGCAAAGCGCGTAATATTACGACGACTTATGGCGTTGAGTATCCCCTTGTCCGTGCAGTTACTGCAGAAGATTGAAATCGCGTCTCCCTCGTGGCAGTCCTTTATCCTGTTCATAAGCAGGAGGAATCTGGCCCAGTAATGATGTACTGTTTCTTCGGGCATCTGCTTGATTTGGGAGGGATCGCTTAAGATCGGACGGGCGGAATTCATTAGATCTGATACTTCGCCCGGTTTGCTGTTCGGAGGCCGAACGACCTCCGGATTCCGAGATCCGGAGTCCTGTATGTTTTCCGGTTTGCCTGGTTCCAAGCCCCGGTCTTGGGTTGTATCCTCCCCTCCGTGGATGTCCGGCATGGAGGGTTCCGGAATTCGGACGTAACTGGTCCTTAAGATTGATGAAGGGTCACTGCATTGTGTTTCCACCACAGCAACATGATGGGTGGCTTGGGGAGAGTTGATTTCCCTTAGATCGGGTTTAGGCCCAACCTGGTCGTAGTTTGTAGTGACCCCCAAGGCGGCGATGCGATCTAGGAGCTCGTTTATGGAGGAGAGCTCCACCGGATCTAGCTGCTCGGCCAATTCCGAGCTGACGCGGAGATTGTTTCCGATGACCCGAGAGGTCACCGTCGGCGTAATGGCCGAACGGGCGGTCATGAGAAAACCACCCAGCCGGAGGGGTTGGCCGATAGCCAAACCTCCCTCAGTGACGGCGCCGTCTTTAAAGATGGGAAAAGGCATCCTTCCTGATCGCGACGGCACAGAGGAACTCTCAATGAAAGCACCAATGTCGGTGTCAAAACCGGCGGATCTCGGGTAGGGGGTCCCGATCTGTGCGTCAAGGTCGGATGGTAACAGGAGACAAGGGACACTTTATTTTACCCAGGTTCGGGCCCTCTCGATGGAGGTAAAACCCTACTCCTTCTAGATTAATATTGATGATATGGATAGTACAAGAGTAGATCTACCACGAGATCAAGGAGGCTAAACCCTAGAAGCTAGCCTATGGGTATGATGATGGTTATGATGTGTTCTCCTACGGACTACAACCCTCCGGTTTATATAGGCACCGGATAGGGTTAGGGTTATACAGAGTCGGTTACATTGGTAGGAGATCTTGAATATCCGCACGCCTAGCTTGCCTTCCACGCCAAGGAAAGAACCTTCCGGACACGGGACGAAGTCTTCAATCTTGTATCTTCATAGTCTTGGAGTCCGGCTGAAGATATAGTTCGGCTATCCGAACACCCCCTAATCCAGGACTCCCTCAGTAGACGTCAAGAAATGCCTATGAATTATTCTCTTGTTATTGAACCTTTTGATGTCTGGGGCTTTGATTATATGGGACCTTTTCCTGCCTCTAATGGATACACACATATTTTAGTTGCTGTTGATTACTTGACTAAGTGGGTAGAAGCTATTCCAACTAGTAGTGCTGATCATAACACCTCTATTAAAATGCTTAAGGAAGTTATTTTTCCGAGGTTTGGAGTCACTAGATATTTAATGACTGATGGTGGTTCACACTTTATTCATGGTGCTTTCCGTAAAATGCTTGCTAAATATGATGTTATTCATAGAATTGCATCTCCTTATCACCCGCAGTTTAGTGGTCAAGTAGAATTGAGCAATAGAGAGCTCAAATTAATTTTGCAAAAGGCTGATAATAGGTCTAGAAAGAATTGGTCTAAGAAACGTGATGATGCATTATGGGCTTACAGAACTACATACAAAAATCCTATGGGTATGTCTCCATATAAAATGGTTTATGGAAAAGCATGTCACTTACCTCTCGAACTAGAACATAAGGCATATTGGGCTATTAAAGAGCTCAATTATGATTTAAAACTTGCCGGTGAGAAGAGGTTATTTGATATTAGCTCACCTGATGAATGGAGAACCCAAGCTTATGAAAATGCCAAGTTATTTAAAGAAAAGGTTAAAAGATGGCATGACAAAAGGATACAAAAGCGTGAGTTTAATGTAGGTGATTATGTATTGCTATACAACTGTCGTTTAAGATTTTTTGCAGGAAAACTTCTCTCTAAATGGGAAGGCCCCTATGTTATCGAAGAGGTCTATCATTCCGGTGCCATAAAAATCAACAACTTCGAAGGCACAAATCCCAAGGTGGTAACGGTCAAAGAGTCAAACATTATATCTCAGGTAATCCCATAAATGTTGAAACCAATATTATTGAAACTCTAACGCCGAAGGAATACATAAGAGACACCTTCCGGAATGTTTCAGACCCTGAAAAGGAATAGGTATGTGGTACGGTAAGTAAACCAACTCCAAAACAATCTTTAAGGCAATATTTCTCCGTTTTGGAATATTTAGAAAAATACAAAAATAAGTAGCAGTCTGGGAAGGACACGAGGGCCCCACGAGGGTGGTGGGCGCGCCCTACCCCTCTAGGCGCGCCCCCCTATCTCGTGAGCACCTCGTGTGCCTTCCGGACTCCGTTTTCTTGCACGTTACGTATTTTGGTCGGTAAAAATTCATTATATATCCTCCCGAAGGTTTTGACTCCCGTATCACGCAAATCTCCTCTGTTCTTGTTTCGAGCTGTTTTCAGCAATGTTTTCCAGGCTAGGCATCATGTCGTCTCCCTCCTCCAACAATGGTGACAACGATGCTTGGCTAATGAAGATAGATCTAAAGAGGGAAGAACCCACGAGGGTCAACAAGGATGAAAGGATCAAGAAGGCCACGGAGGATCAAGCTCCGGCAGCACAAGACATCCTTCAACTTGATCATAACCTTCTTACATCAACTGAGATCGAAGCTTTCAAGATGATTGTGTTAGCTCGTATACAAAACAAGTATCTCACACAATAAAATGTTTTGTTGAAGGAGCATATTGTCGCACTCAATGGCATTATTCGCAAGATGGAGGACCTCTTACGCTCGATGTGTGATTATCCGTCACCTCCACCTTCTTCACCGACAAAGGAGATATAATCACATGGGTATGGGCACCCCCCTTGGCAACTGCCAAGCTTGGGGGAGGTGCCCCGGTATCGTATCACAATCACAACTCCTATCTTTACCGTTTTTCTCAGTTCGATCATATAAGTAGTATCTTGATCTAGTAGAATAAAGTTTATGATCTAATTTTGAGTTTTGCTTTATGATCTCTCTTTGTAATCGAGTCCGTGAGCTATATATATAATAAAGATTAGTGTTGAGTCGAGGGCTTGATTATTTTGCCATGATCTTGGGTGAATAAAAGAAAAGAGAAAAAGAATAAAAATAAATATAGAGTTCATATTGATTTTATTGAGAGTAATGACTTCACATAGAAAGAGTATGATGATTAAAAGTTGTTGGGAGTTGGCAGACATAGCTTTGGTCATCGTTGCAATTAATAGGAAGTAATAAGGAAAGAGAGGTTTCACATATAGATATATTATCATTGACATCTTTTATGATTGGAAGCACTCATTAAAATATGACATGCTAAAGAGTTGATGTTGGACAAGGAAGACAACGTAATGAGTTATGTCTTTCTTATATCTGAGATAAAGTATGTTCTCATGGATCCTCTAACTTGTTGAGCTTGCCTTTCCCCCTCATGCTAGCCAAATTCTCAGCACTAAGTAGAGATACTACTTGTCCTTCCAAATACCCTTAAACCAGTTTTGCCATGAGAGTCCACCATATCTACCTATGGATTGAGTAAGATCCTTCAAGTAAGTTGTCATCGGTGCAAATCAATAAAAATTGCTCTAAATATGTATGATTGATTGGTGTGGGAGAAATAAGCTTTATACGATCTTGTGATGTGGAAGCAATAAAAGCGACGGACTGCATAATAAAGGTTCACATCACAAGGGGCAATATAATGTGACATTCTTTCGCATTGAGATTTTATGCATCCAACCATAAAAGCGCATGGCAACCTCTGCTTCCCTTTGCGAAGGGCCTATCTTTTATTATTATCCTCTATCTTATGCAAGATTCATGGTGATCTTCACCTTTTACTTTTCATTTCATCCTTTGGCAAGCTCAGCATGTTGGAAAGAACATGATATATATATATATATATATATATATATATATATATATATATATATATATATATATATATATATATATATATATATATATATATATATAGACACACACACACACATATATATATATATATAATTGGATGTAGGGGACCATGAACCATTATTGTTGACATTACCCTTGAGGTAAAAGGTTGTGGGGCAAAACTATAAGCCCCTATCTTTCTCTGTGTCCGAATAAAACTCCGTAACCACAAGTATTGCGTGAGTGTTAGCAATTATGAAGGACTAGATGATAGTTGAGTATGTGGACTTGCTTTTAAGCTCTGACATAGACTCTTTCCGATGTTATGATAAATTGCAATTGCTTCAATGACTGAGATTATAGTTTGTTGGAGCCCAATAAGGTTTATGATTCATAATTTTGCATTGTGAATAGATCATCACTTGAACATAAGTAATCATATGACAAAATCTATATATGTTGTTGTTATGAGAATAATCATGATGCCTTCATGTCCGTATTTTATTTTTTATCGACGCCTCTACCTCTAAACATGAGGACATATTTATTGTTATCGGCTTTTCGCTTGAGGACAAGCGAGGTCTAATCTTGGGGGAGTTGATATGTCCATTTTGCATCATGCTTTTATATCGATATTTATTGCATTATGGGCTGTTATTTCACGTTATGTCACAATACTTATGGCTATTTTCTCTTATTTTACAAGGTTTACATAAGGAGGGAGAATGCCGGTAGATGGAATTCTGGGCTGGAAAAGGAGCAAATATTAGAGACCTATTCTGCACAACTCCAAAAGTCCTCAAACTCCACGGAATATCTTAAAATAAATAAAGAAAAATCCTCGCCAAAGATGAAGTCCAGGGGGCCCACACCCTGCTCACGAGGGTGGGGGCGCGCCCCCCCCTCCTAGGGCGCGCCCCTACCTCGTGGGCCCCCTGGTGAGTCTCCGACGTCCATCTTCTGCTATATGAAGTCTTTTGATGAGAAAAAAAATAGGAAGCAACCTTTCGGGACGAGACTCCGCCGCCACGAGGCGGAACCGAGGCGGAACCAATCTAGAGCTCCGGCAGAGCTGTTCTGCCAGGGAAACTTCCATCCGGGAGGGGGAAATCATCACCATCGTCATCACCAACGCTCCTCTCATCGGGAGAGGGCAATCTCCATCAACATCTTCACCAGCACCATCTCATCTACCCTAGTTCATCTCTTGTATCGAATTCTTGTCTCAAAGTTCGGGATTGGTGCTAGTAGGTTGCTAGTAGTGTTGATTACTCCTTGTAGTTGATGCTAGTTGGTTTATTTCACTAGTAGAAAAGGGGGCAATGATCCAGGCCAGGTCAGCCCATTAGTCCCAGTTCAGTCTAGAACCGGGACAGATGGGGGCATTGGACCCGGTTCCTGAGCCCAGGGGGCGGCCAGGCCAAGTGGGCCATTGGTCCCGGTTCGTCTGGACCTTTTAGTCCCGGTTGGTGGGACGAACCGGGACCAATTGGCCTGGCTCCTGGCCCACCACCATTGGTCCCGGTTGGTGGCCTTAACCGGGACCAAAGGATGCCCTTTAGTCCCGGTTCATGCCACGAACTGGGACCAATGAGGTGCCTATATATACCCTCGCCCGCGAGCAGAGCACTCCAGTGCTCTGTTTTTCTCTGGCCGGCGAGGGGAGGGGGTTGTGGTGCTCTAGCTCACCTCCTATGCACATGAGGTGTTCGATGAAATGCCCGAGCCACAGTAAGCTTTCTCCTCTCGAAGCTCGACCTCAAAGCTCCATTTTCCTCGAGATTTGTCTAGATTTAACGGTCCGTCACGCCCCACCCCCGTCTTCACCGCCGTCGATCACCCGCGCCGAACCCATCACCGACACCACCGTGGTGAGCCTCTTGTTCTTACTTGTATGTTTAGATAGATACTTGTATAATTTTCTTACTTTTATTATTGCATCTTATATAGTGCGATGGTTTTGGTATCCGCCCCCGTCGGCCCTCGTCCTGTCTATGATTTGGATGTGGTATATATATTATCTTTATAACTATTGGTTCATTAATTGTTTATGAAAATTATGCGGACCAACGTGACATAGATTTTATTTATCTAGGATGTATGTGAACCAGAAATTCCAACCGACCCTATTGTCGAGAGGTTAAATTTAGTAGTAGAATAAAACAGTTTCTTGAAGGAAAAAATAAAAAAAATTGAGGAGGAGAAGATGATATTGGAGTTTCATGTTGAGGATGTCGTCGATGATCACAAGATCAAGATGGATGCAATGCGCTTGAAGATTAGAAAGATTAGAAAATATGCCATTCATACCGAGGCTTGGTATCATTATGCCGTTGGATCAATTGTTACCTTCGTTGCGATTATGATCGCCTTTGTTTTTGCAATAAAATGTTTTACATAGTTTCAATGTATGGTTTAATTAATTAGATGCTATGGAGAGCTATATGTTGTTAGATGAGAACTATGTATGTACTTTGGTTCTAATGTGATGATGAACTTCTATTAATTTGGACACTTAATTATATATAATGCACGCAGATGAACCGGCAATGGATGTACGGTGACAGACACACCTCCGAGTACATTAAGGGTGTGCATGAGTTTCTCGATGTGGCTGAGGCAAACAAGCAGAATGGTTTTATGTGTTGTCCATGCCCTAATTGTGGGAATACGAAGTCTTACTCTGACCGAAAACTCCTTCACACCCACCTGCTTTACAATGGTTTCATGCCACACTATAATGTTTGGACAAGGCACGGAGAAATAGGGGTTATGATGGAAGACGGTGAAGAAGAAGAGTACGATGACAACTATGTGCCCCCTGAATACGGTGATGCTGCAACGGGGGGAGCTGGTGAAGATCAAGAGGAACCAGACGATGTGCCCAATGATGCTGCAACGGGTGAAGCTGCTGAAGATCAAGAGGAACCAGACGATGTGCCCGATGATGATGATCTCCACTAGATCATTGTTGATGCAAGGACGCAATGCGAAAGTCAAAAGGAGAAGCTGAAGTTGGATCACATGTTAGAGGATCACAAAAAAGGGTTGTACCCCAATTGCGAAGATGGCAACACAAAGCTCGGTACCATACTAGAATTGTTGCAGTGGAAGGCAGAGAATGTTGTGCCTGACAAAGGATTTGAGAAGCTACTGAAAATATTGAAGAAGAAGCTTCCAAAGGATAACGAATTGCCCGACAGTACATACGCATCAAAGAAGGTCGTATGCCCTCTAGGATTGGAGGTGGAGAAGATACATGCATGCCCTAATGACTGCATCCTATACCGCGGTGCATACAAGGATCTGAACGCATGCCCGGTATGCGGTGCATTGCGGTATAAGATCAGACGAGATGACCCTGGTGATATTCACGGCGAGCCCCACAGGAAGAGGGTTCCTACGAAGATGATGTGGTATGCTCCTATAATACCACGGTTGAAATGTCTGTTCAGAAACGGAAAGCATGCCAAGTCGATGCGATGGCACAGTGAGGACCGTAAGAAAGACGGGAAGTTGAGAGCACCCGCTGACGGGTCGCAGTGGAGAAAAATCGTGAGAAAGTACTGGGATGAGTTTGCAAAGTACCCAAGGAACGTATGGTTTGCTTTAAGCGCGGATGGCATTAATCCTTTCGGCGAGCAGAGCAGCAATCACAGCACCTGGCATGTGACTCTATGTATGTATAACCTTCCTCCTGGGATGTGCATGAAGCAGAAGTTCATTATGATGCCAGTTCTCATGCAAGGCCCTAAGCAACCCGGCAACGACATTGATGTGTACCTAAGGCCATTAGTTGAAGAACTTTTACAGCTGTGGAATGGAAACGGTGTACGTACGTGGGATGAGCATAGACAAGAGGAATTTAACCTAAAGGCGTTGCTGTTCATGACCATCAACGATTGGCCCGCTCTCAGTAACCTTTCAGGACAGACAAACAAAGGATAGCACACATGCACACACTGTTTAGATGACACTGAAAGTATATACCTGGACAAATGTAGGAAGAATGTGTACCTGGGCCATCGTCAATTTCTTCCGACCAACCATCAATGTCTAAAGAAAGGCAAGCATTTCAAAGGCGAGGCAGATCACCGGAAGAAGCCCGCCATGCGTACCGGTGATCACGTACTTGCTATGGTAGATGATTGACACGTAATCTTTGGAAAGGGTCCCAGTGCACTAGCTGTTCCGAATGACGCTGAGGGACACGCACCCATGTGGAAGAACAAATCTATATTTTGGGACCTACCCTACTGGAAAGACCTAGAGGTCTGCTCTTCAATCGACGTGATGCACGTGACGAAGAACCTTTGCGTGAACCTGCTAGGCTTCTTGGGCGTGTATGGAAAGACAAAAGATACACCTAAGGCACGGGAGGACCTGCAACGTTTGCACAAAAAAGACGGCATGCCTCCGAAGTAGTATGAAGGTCCTGCCAGCTACGCTCTTACGAAAGAAGAGAAAGAAATCTTCTTTGAATGCCTGCTCAGTATGAAGGTCCCGACTGGCTTCTCGTCGAATATAAACGGAATAATAAATATCCCAGAGAAAAAGTTTCAGAACCTAAAGTCTCATGACTGCCATGTGATTATGACGCAAATGCTTCCGGTTGCATTGAAGGGGCTTCTACCGGAAAACGTCCGATTAGCCATTGTGAAGCTATGTGCATTCCTCAATGCAATCTCTCAGAAGGTGATCGATCCAGAAATCGTACCAAGGCTAAGGAGTGATGTGGCGCAATGTCTTGTCAATTTCGAGCTGGTGTTCCCACCATCCTTCTTCAATATCATGACGCATGTCCTAGTTCATCTAGTCGACGAGATTGTCATTCTGGGGCCCGTATTTCTACACAATATGTTTCCCTTTGAGAGGTTCATGGGAGTCCTAAAGAAATATGTCCGTAATCGTGCTAGGCCAGAAGGAAGCATCTCCATGGGCCATCAAAATAGAGGATGTCATCGGGTTTTGTGTTGACTTCATTCCTGGCCTTAAGAAGATAGGGCTCCCTAAATCGCGGTATGAGGGGAGACTGAATGGAAAAGGCACGCTAGGAGCGGACTCAATAATATGCAGGGACGGGCATTCTTGGTCTCAAGCACACTACACAGTTCTACAGAACTCTACCTTGGTGACCCCGTATGTCGATGAACACAAGAACAGTCTGCGCTCCAAACACCCGGAGCAGTGCGACGACTGGATTACATGCGAACACATTAGGACTTTCGGCAGTTGGTTGGAAGCACGTCTCAGAGGTGACAACACTGTTTGTGATGAGTTGTACTTGTTGTCCAGGGGACCATCTTTGACTGTATTGATTTACAAAGGATACGAGATAAATGGGAATACATTTTACACGATTGACCAAGATCAAAAGAGCACCAACCAAAACAGTGGTGTCCGCTTTGATGCAACAACCGAGAAGGGAAAGGACACATATTATGGTTACATAGTGGACATATGGGAACTTGACTACGGACAAGATTTTAAGGTCCCTTTGTTTAAGTGCAAATGGGTCAATCTGTCAGGAGGCGGGGTACATGTAGACCCACAGTACGGAATGACAACAGTCGATCTGAAAAATCTTGGGTACACTCCTGAACCGTTCGTCTTAGCCAATGATGTGTCATAGGTTATCTATGTGAAGGACATGTCTACCAGACCGAGAAAAAGAAAAGATAAGGAAACAAATACATCATGCGATGAGCCAAAGCGCCACATAGTTCTTTCAAGAAAAAGGGACATCCTGGGAGTGGAGGGCAAGACAGACATGTCTGAAGATTATGAAAAGTTTCATGAAATTCCTCCCTTCAATGTCAAGGCTGATCCAAGCATCCTGATAAACGATGAAGATTATCCATGGTTACGGCGCAATAAGCAAATGACACAAGAAAAGAAAAAGTAAAGACTTTCTCCCGCAACTATTATGATGATACCATGCCAAATTTGTAACAGACGAGTATGCTATGCCAACTTTTTCAGAGTTCATTTGAAAACTATGAATTTAGGTCGAATTTTCTCTATAGGTGCATCTATGTTCATTTTTTTAGTAAGTTAATCACAAACTTGTGATTCACACAAATTTCAAAGAATTCAAATTTTAACTATTCAAATTTGAAAACCAATGGCACTAACAGAAAGTTTATATTTTTTCTAAAACTAATGGCACTAACAGAAAGTTTATAATTTTGCTGACATAAAAGCAAAAAGAATTAAAAAATAAATAGCAAAAAAGAAAAAAATGCCTATAATATTTGTTATGACTAACTAAAATTACCAAATTGAGTATAATAATAAAACACAGTAATATTAAATAGCAGGAAAAATATTGACTCAAAAATCAATTTTTATAGTAAAGTTATTCATAAACTAGTGATTCACCCAAATTTAAACTATTCAAATTTTAAAACTAATGGCACTAACATAAAGCAAAAAGAATTAAAATATAAAGCAAAAAACAAAAGAAAATAAATAATGCAGAAAAAAAACTGGAAAAAAATTAAATATAGCAACAATAAGTATTTTGTTGTAAGTAGAAACAAAAAAAACAAAAAAACAAAAAAAGTGCCACCTACTGGGCACCGACGGCCTGAATACGACTAGAAACCCTACCATGGGCCAGGATTCAACCCCGCGGGAGGCCCAGTAGGCCCACAGGCACACATTGCACGGTTAGGCACAAAAGCCTGCTTTAGAGAGGAGCTCGAGAGGGAAGGTGCACCGCACCTTATAAACAGGTGTGGCTCCCTCTCAACTAGCGAGGTGGGACTAAACATTTGGGCGTGGGGCAGCACAAGGCCTTTGGTTCCGGTTGGTGGGACGAACCGGGACCAAAGGGGGCATTGGTCCCGGTTTGTGGCACAAACCGGGACCAAAGGCCCCCCTTTAGTCCCGGTTGGTGCCAGCAACCGGGACCAAAGGCCGCCGCTTCCCGCCCTTTGGGCTGCTGAAAAGAGGCCTTTGGTCCCGGTTGGTGGCACTAACCGGGACTAAAGGTGGCATTAGTCCCGGTTGGTTTCATGAACCGGGACCAATGCTCTTGCTATATATACATCACTTAGCAGTTTTCGACCAAATCACCCACTTCTCCCCCGACGCCCCCTGCTCCTCCTCGTCGCCGTCGCTGCCCGACGCCCCTACTCCTCGTCGCCATCGCCACCGACGCCGTCAGGCTGCTCGCCTTCTCCATCGCTGCCGCCACCGACGCCGTCAGGCTGATCGCCTTCGCCGTCGCCGCCGCCCCCTGTGAGCACAACCCCTCCCGTCCCGCGCCCCTGCGCCCCTGTCCTGCGCGGCCGCCGTGCCACCGCCCCTGCCCTGCGCTTGCGCCGCGCGCCACCCCGCCGCCCCTGCCCTGCCCCGCCGGCGCCGCCGCGCTACCGCCATGCCCCTCTGCCCCGCCGGCGCCACCACTTTTTTATTAGTTTAATTTTTTTCATATATATATAATGTATGTGTATGTATGTGGCTATATGTTTTTGTTCATATGTTGCAATATGTTTTTTTATTTTTATTAGTTTATTTTTTTGTTCATATGTGATGTATATGTGTATGTGGCTATAATGTATATGTGTATGTGATGTATGTGGCTAGAATTTGCTAAATATATATGTTAAAAATGTTTTTTTGTTCATAGAAAGTTTTTTGTTCATATATAGAAAGTTACAATTTTAGAAAAGTTTGGGGGGGGGGGGGGTCGATATTACCCCCTCCTTGAAGCGTTCTCGAGGCCACCCCTAACCCTTGAAGCGTTGTCGAGGCCACCCGAAACCCTAGAGAAGCAGCGTCGAGGCCACTAATTAATATGATTCCTTATTGTGATTAGCTAGCTAGATCTACGTTTGCCACTAATATATCCATCTGTCATGTTTGAATAATAATTGCCATGTTGTACATATTTGTAGAAACTATGGACACCGCCCGAGACGAAGCAAAAGAAGCGTTGTTGAGGGACATAATCGCAGAAGGAAGTGATGTCGTCTCGTTGTTTCTCAACGACACCGATGGTCTGGAAGGAGAGGGTGAAGAAGCTGGCTCCGGTGACCTAATGCCGGTGCAAGAAGGAGAACGTGAGGACGGCTCCGGTGACCCAATGCCGGTGCAAGAAGGAGACCGTGATGACGGCTCCGGTGACCGAACCGAGTCTGGCCAGGTATATATATTAGTTAAGCCTATGCTGACTAGCTAATTGATGCATTCATTGTTTTGGTATGTACACATATTAATTAAGTCTTTGTTCTTTTTTCTAGCCCTCCGGATCGAGCACAATTGAGGTAAAGAGACGAGGCCCGAAGAAAAAGTTGAGCTCGGATGAAAGGTTTGAGATCATAGCAATCGCGCCCGACGGCCAACGTATTGAACCCATCCGAACAAAGAAGGCATTTGTTGCTAAGTGTGGGGTTCTGGTTAGGGACAAGATCCCGATCAGCATCCAGCAATGGTTTAAGCCGGCTACAGAAGACCCTGAGGTGTCTTACGTTAATGATATGCAGAAAAATGATCTTTGGACTGAGTTGAAGACAAATTTCACCCTACAGCTAGAGGATGATCCGGAGAAGCCAGTTAAAGAGCAATTAATCAAGTCTTTTGCTCTTAAGAGGATGGCAGACCTATTCAGGAGGTGGAAGAAAGACCTGAATAGGTTTGTCGAGAAAAAAGAAACACCAGAATTCAAGGGCATATATGAGAAGATCAGAGATGACTGTCCTGCATTTGTGGCCCACAAGACATCAGAAAAGAGTAAGAAGATGTCGGTGACAAACAAGAAAAATGCTGCGAAGAAGAAGCTTCACCATCGCACGGGGTCAGGTGGCTACCTCATAGCCCGACCTAAGTGGGCCAAGGCTGAGAATGATCTGGTTGAAAAAGGGATCAAACCAGAGACAATGAACTGGCCAGACCGTTGCCGGACTTGGTTCTTCGGGGCTGGCGGAACCTTGGACCCTGTAACAGGGAAGTGCATTTGGACGGACGAGCAACTTGACATACCCTTGAAGAAGCTTCGGTACTATATCAATGCAGCGCAGCAAGGGACGTTCCTTCCAGACAGAGAGAACGACGAGCTCACAAAGGCCCTCGGGAATCCTGAGCACCCTGGACGGACACGAGGCACGCCAGGCTCCATTCCGTGGAGGGCTGGGTTTCCGGACGCAGGCGGTTACAAAAGCCAGGAGAGGAGGAAGAAAGTGCAGCAGTCCGAACTGCAGGCGCTTAAAGCAAGGGTACTTGGGATAGAGGAACGAGAAGCAAATCGCAGCAAACAAACAGCCGAAGCTTCCCCTGAAGCTACCCCACCATCTCAGCGGAGAAACAGCGTGGCTTCCACCGAGCTGCTTCAGTCGGAGCTTGTCTTGACGGCTCCTGCCAGCTATCCCGTGGATGCTATCACGGAGGCTCAAAATTGCCACCTTATGACGCAATGGATGAATATGAAGGTCAAGGCGGCTGCTGGCTCTGTTTTTCCTAATGAACCCGACGCAACTTTTCACTGCCGGCCGATTCCAGAAGGATATGCTAAGGTGATGGTGGATGAAATAACGGAGGGATTTGAGGACCTCCCACTTGACCACCCTACCGGAGAAGGGGAGACTCGGCTGGGTTCTGCTCTGAAGACTCCAAGCCTATGGCGGAAGGAGCTCATCAACCTTCCGAACTGGACGCCTCCGCCTCCTCCTCCTCCTCCAGCGAGTCAGGGCACTCCGCCTCCTCCACCGCCTCCTCCTCCGGCGAGTGACGATCAGGGCCCTCGGCCGGCTCCTTCTCCGATGCGTGGCGGCACTCCGCCTCCTTCTCCGCCTGCGCCGGCGCGCCCGAGCAGCCAGCCTACACTTTCTCCGCCTCGTCAGCAAGGGCGGAAGAGACCCGCCGCCACTCCGGCAGCTGCTCCAGCACATCGTAGTCCTTCTCCTCCGCCTCGTAAGCAAGTAAAGAAGACTGCCGCTTCGTCTGCTCTGCCGGCGTCTAGCAGTACAGCCAGAGGCGGGAGGACATACAGATTCAGTCCTTCTCTGAAGACTCCAGAGAAGTTACCATACGAGATGAGCCCGGAGGAGAATGCGAAGATCACGCGAACCGAAGCGAAGGAATGGTTTCAAGGGTTGAAAGCACAGAGACATCCACCTCCGGAGAAAAAGGTAGATTCGGTTAAAGTGAAGCGCACTCTGGCTGCCCTGACAAAACTACCCAAGTCTCCGCCGAAAGGCAACTATGAGCGCATTATTGCAAAGACATGGGCCGAAGTGGAGCGGTCGGGAAGTACAGTCAGTGATCAAAGGCTGAAAGAACGACGAGCAGCTGGGAAACAAATTGCCCAGCTCGGCGAACAAGCGAAGCAATCGTGCCCCCCGCTCAAGGTGCCTAGCGACATCGTCGATCTGAGGATGGTGCCCGGTTATAGCAATCTTGACGATTACCTGCCCGATGATGTACATTATGATCCCATGGAGGTGCAGATACGCAGATACGAGTACGGGAAGCCTCTCGTCAAAGATGAAAAATCTCTAACAACGATGATGCAAAGATTGCATGATTGGTACTTGAAAATCTGCAGAGAGTTTGGGGGGAGGAGTACTTTGTATGTGAGAGTTAAACTGGAGCATGACCTCGTTGGAATTGATCTGTTGCCTATTCCATTTGAGGAGTTCTATCAGTTTTTCAATCAATTGGCCCTCGATAAAGCAACGGTCACCTGCTACTGTGTGTAAGTACTACTACTTCTGTCATTAAGTCTCTCTATATAGCTCAGCTCTTTCATTGCATGTATTTATAATTATCCTCACTATATTATGCAGATTGAAGATCGCCGAATTGAAGAAAAGACAAGTCGGTGATATTGGGTTCGTTAACACATATCTCATAGATGTAACTCAGGTTAAATTTCATGCCGCAGAAACCGAGGCCAAATTGGTACGATCATTAAAAATAAATGAACACAAAGATATAATACTCTTTCCTTACAACTTCATGTGAGTGTTACTGTCTTGTGCATATTCGGTTTCCCTTATATATTAGTCCAGGTTATAGTAATGTAATTGATGAGTTATGCATGCGTGCGCAGGTACCACTATATTCTCCTAGAGATTAGGCTTGAGGAGGGAGTAGTAAATGTCTTGGACTCTAGACGAAAAGATCCCCAGGAGTATGCGGACATGATTGAAATCCTCGAGAAGTAAGTTAAATCGATCATTATCCACCATATCATTAACTTTGTTCATTTCCTGGTATCAAGTAATTGTTTTCTTTTGTCTGGCAGGGTTTGGAGAAAATTCACCAAAAAATCTCCGGGACTGCCGAAGATGCTGCAATTTAGATACCCGAAAGTAAGAACTATAGTAGCATGTTCCGCGCATCTCCTAGCTATTCATGCAAGCGCTAGTTTCATCAATACCATTAGGCATTCTTGCTCATCAGTTTGATTGACCTCTATTTCTTGTAAAGTGGTTGCGGCAGGAACAAGGGAATGATTTTTGTGGATACTACGTCTGCGAGACTATCCGCCACACGACCTGTGAGTGGGGCTACTCTGACGAACAATATGAAGTGCGTAAATAAAAATATTCACAATTTTATTTTATTACCATCATTTGTGTTGAGTTTCATTCATTCATATATAGATATATATATATATATATATATATGTATTGACCCCTTCTTCAAATTAGATGTTTCGGCAGCAAGATGAACTCCTAGAACCAGATCACATTAGAGCAATTCAAGAGGAATTGGCGGCATTCTTTCTTGACCACGTGATCGCTGAAGACGGAGAATACTATGTCGACCATGCGTCCATAATTTAGGAGATTGTATTTGTAAGAGATAATTATTGTATATATGTAGCCGGTAGTGTCGGATAGATATACAAGAACTTGTTGTTCGGCCAATCTCTCGGAGAAGGAGAGGTGGTCGATATCACATCTCTCTGTATGCATATATGTTCATGACGATCTTCTGTTTCCTTCGTTTGCCTACTAGCTAGCTATAGTGTGTCTAGTCCTCTCTATACGTATGTATAGTACGTAGCGTCGACCAAGCACGGACATAAGAGAGCACACTAGCTTCTCTCTATTAATTAGCTATCTAACACAATATATGAAATAGCTAAATTAACCCCCCAAAACCCCCAACCCCCCCCCCTTCAAAAAAGCAAAAACCCCAGCCACAGAAATGCTGACACGTGGAGGTCTATTGGTCCCGGTTGGTGCCACCAACCGGGATGAAAGGCCCTCCTGCCTGGGCTCGGTGCACAGGCCACGTGGAGGCCCATCTGTCCTGGTTCTAGTTTGAACCGGGACTAAAGGGTGAGGGTATTAGTAACGACCCTTTAGTCCCGGTTCAAGAACCGGGACTAAAGGCCCTTATGAACCGGGACAAAAGGCCGGTTTTCTACTAGTGTTTGGTGGAAGATCATATGTTCAGATCCTTTATGCATATTATTACCCCTCTGATTATGAACATGAATATGCTTTGTGAGTAATTACGTTTGTTCCTGAGTACAAGGGAGAAGTCTTGCTATTAGTAGTCATGTGAATTTGGTATTCGTTTGATATTTTGATAAGATGTATGTTGTCTAGCCTCTAGTGGTGTTATGTGAACGTCGACTACATAACACTTCACCATTATTTGGGCCTAGAGGAAGGCATTGGGAAGTAATAAGTAGATGATGGGTTGCTAGAGTGACAGACGCTTAAACCCTAGTTTATGCGTTGCTTCGCAAGGGGCTGATTTGGATCCATATGTTTCATGCTATGGTTAGGTTTACCTTAATACTTTTGTTGTCGTTGAGGATGCTTGCAATAGAGGTTAATCATAAGTGGGATGCTTGTTCAAGTAAGAACAGCACCCAAGCACCGGTCCACCCAAATATCAAATTATCAAAGTACCGAACGCGAATCATATGAACGTGATGAAAACTAGCTTGACGATATTCCCATGTGTCCTCGGGAGCACTTTTCCTATTATTAGAGTTTGTTCCGGCTTGTCCTTTGATACAAAAAGGATTGGGCCACCTTGCTGCACTTTATTTACTTTTGTTACTTGTTGCTCGTTACAATTACCTTATCACAAAACTATCTGTTACCACTTATTTCAGTACTTGCAGAGAATACCTTGCTGAAAACCGCATATCATTTTTTTCTGCTCCTCATTGGGTTTGACACTCTTACTTATCAAAAGGACTACGATAGATCCCCTATACTTGTGTGTCATCACAAGGCCACTATCGAAATTACAATTTGCAGCTATACAAGGCCACTAACATCAATCAAGGTAAAATTGATGAAGTTTGTCTCGTACTAACAACCAATGACATTAATACCCCTTACATGCATGCCGGTGTTAAAAGGTTTGTTTGCATGCACCGCATTAATCAACCAACAAGGAGTGAGAGGGTTGTCTTGTGCGTTTAAGAGAAAAATACAAATTAATTAACACGTCAAGCGAGGAGAAAAGACTAGCTTGCAACATTGGCTTAAGTAGGCATTAATTTCTACCTTGATACCTGTAATATGGGTTTGTGGCATTGTATACAAAAATGGAGGTAGTATCATAAATATACTGGGGAAACTATTAAACTAAACTAAATGCAGTTAACAACGTTAATTAGACATATAACTCTTCCTTAATGATGACCCACAAGTATAGGGGATCTATCGTAGTCCTTTCGATAAGTAAGAGTGTCGAACCCAACGAGGAGCAGAAGGAAATGATAAGCGGTCTTCAGCAAGGTATTCTCTACAAGTACTGAAATAAGTGGTAATAGATACTTTGTGATAAGATAATTTGTAACGAGCAACAAGTAACAAAAGTAAATAAAGTGCAACAAGGTGGCCCAATCCTTTTTGTAGCAAAGGACAAGCCTGGACAAACTCTTATATAGAGAAAAGCACTCCCGAGGACACATGGGAATATCGTCAAGCTAGTTTTCATCACGTTCATATGGTTCGCGTTTGGTACTTTGATAATTTGATATGTGGGTGGACCGGTGCTTGGGTGCTATTCTTACTTGAATAAGCATCCCACTTATGATTAACCTCTATTCTAAGCATCCGCAACTACAACAAAAGTATTAAGGTAAACCTAACCATAGCATGAAACATATGGATCCAAATCAGCCCCTTACGAAGCAACGCATAAACTAGGGTTTAAGCTTCTGTCACTCTAGCAACCCATCATCTACTTATTACTTCCCAATGCCTTCCTCTAGGCCCAAATAATGGTGAAGTGTTATGTAGTTGATGTTCACATAACACCACTAGAGGCTAGACAGCATATATCTCATCAAAATATCGAACGAATACCAAATTCACGTGACTACTAATAGCAAGACTTCTCCCATGTCCTCAGGAACAAACGTAACTACTCACAAAGCATATTCATGTTCATAATCAGAGGGGTATTAATATGCATAAAGGATCTGAACATATGATCTTCCACCAAATAAACCAACTAGCATCTACTACAAGGAGTAGTCAACACTACTAGCAACCTACTAGTACCAATCCCAGAATTGGAGACAAGAATTGGATACAAGAGATAAACTAGGGTTTTGAGAGGAGATGGTGCTGGTGAAGATGTTGATGGAGATTGCCCTCTCCCGATGAGAGGAGTGTTGGTGATGACGGTGGCGATGATTTCCCCCTCCCGGAGGGAAGTGTCCCCTGCAGAACAGCTCTGCGGGAGCCCTAGATTGGTTCCGCCAAGGTTCCGACTCGTGGCAGCGGAGTCTCGTCCCGAAAGGTTGCTTATGATTTTTTCCTTGACCAAAAAGACCTCATATAGCAGAAGATGGCCATCGGAGAGCCAACATGGGGCCCACGAGGCAGGGGCGCACCCTGGGGGGTTGGGCGCGCCCCCCACCCTCGTGGCCAGGTGGGTCCCCCTCTGGTGTACTTCTTCCGCTCAAATTTTTTATTATTTCCAAAAATAACTTTCGTGCAGTTTCAGGACTTTTGGAGTTGTGCAGAATAGGTCTCTTATATTTGCTCCTTTTTCAGCCCAGAATTCCAGCTGCCGGCATTCTCCCTCCTTATGTAAACCTTGTAAAATAAGAGAGAATAGGCATAAGTATTGTGACATAACATGTAATAACATCCCATAATGCAATAAATATCGATATAAAAGCATGATGCAAAATGGACGTATCAACTCCCCCAAGCTTAGACCTCGCTTGTCCTCAAGCGGAAGACGATAACGATAAATATCTCCACATGTTTAGAGGTAGAGGTGTCGATAAAAATAAAATATGGACATGAGGGCATCATGATTATTCTCATAACAGCAACATATATGGATATTCTCATATGATTTCTTATGCTCAAGTAATAATCCATTCACAATGTCAAAGTACGAATCATAAACTTTATTGAGAACCAACTAACTATAATCTCAGTCATTGAAGCAATTGCAATTTAATAACATCGGAAAGAGTCTATGTCAGAGCTTAAAAGCAAGTCCACATACTCAACTATCATCTAGTCCTTCATAATTGCTAACACTCACGCAATACTTGTGGTTGCGGAGTTTTAATCGGACATAGAGAAAGATAGGGGCTTATAGTTTCGTCTCCCAACCTTTTACCTCAAGGGTAATGTCAACAATAATAACGCATGCTCTCCTACATCCAATTAGATATATCTATCGGGATATTTCCAACACCGTGTGCTTGCCAAAGGATAAAATGTAAAAAGGGAAAGATGAAGATCACCATGACTCTTGCGGAAGGTAGAAGATAATAATAAAAGATAGGCCCTTCGCAGAGGGAAGCAGAGGTTGCCATGCGCTTTTATGGTTGGATGCACAAAATCTTAATGCGAAAGAACATCACTTTATATTGCCCCTTGTGATATGAACCTTTATTATGCAGTCTGTCGCTTTTATTTCTTCCACATCACAAGATCGTATAAAGCTTATTTTCTCCCACACTAATAAGTCATACATATTTAGAGAGCAATTTTTATTGCTTGCACCGATGACAACTTATTTGAAGGATCTTACTCAATCCATAGGTAGGTATGGTGGACTCTCATGGCAAAACTGGTTTAAGGGTTTTTGGAAGCACAAGTAGTATCTCTACTTGGTGCTGAGAATTTGGCTAGCATGAGGGGGAAATGCAATCTCAACATGTTGGATGAGGGGGAAAACATAACCCATTACGTTGTCTTCCTTGTCCAACGTCAACTCTTTAGCATGTCATATTTTAACGAGTGCTCCCAATAATAAAAGATGTCCATGATAATATATTTATATGTGAAACCTCTCTTTCTTTATTACTTCCTATTAATTGCAACGATGACCAAAGCTATGTTTGCCAACTCTAAACAACTTTTAATCATCATACTCTTTCTATGTGAAGTCATTACTCTCGATAAGATCAATATGAACTCTTTATTTCTTTTTATTCTTTTCTCTTTTCTTTCTATTCACTCAAGGTCATGGCAAAATAATCAAGCTCTTGACTCAACACTAATCTTTATTATATAGCTCACGGACTCGATTACATATAGGGATCATAAAGCAAAAAATCAAAAATAGATCATGCCAAAACTTTATTCTACTAGATCAAAATACTACTAATAGGATCGAACTAAGAAAAACGGTATAGATAGGAGTGTGATGGTGATACGATACCGGGGCACCTCCCCCAAGCTTGGCAGTTGCCAAGGGGAGTGCCCATACCCATGTGATTATGTCTCCTTTGCTGGTGAAGAAGGTGGAGGTGTTGTTGATGATGCGGGCTTGTCGTTCATCTTCCAAGGCATAGGGTCACCATCATAGAAGGATGATCGAGTCTCCAGGATCCTCAAATCTGCAGCCAAACTCATCCTTTTGAATATATATTCATACTCACAGTTTTGGTTTTGCAGGTCATAGATTTGGGCTTGAAGGTGCTCGATCTTCTCATGGATCTTGAAGATGGCCTCCCCGATGTTGTCAGCATCCAGCTTGTGGTTGCTGGTGAACTCCACGATCATCATGTGGTTGGAGTTGACTCCTCGTTCCACCATCCCCTGGCACTTGAAAACTTGTTGCCCCATTGCTTCGAGCCTCGTCTCCACGCTTCCGGTCCCCTTCGGTCCCTCAACATCACGGATGTGCAGCAACCCATCACGCATCTCCATGGTTTGAGGGTGTCGCAGCACCTCCGCGAGGTAAGGGTTGAGGACCTTCTCGAAGAACTTGTCCTTGGGGGCACTTGGAGACGTCATGATAATCTAGATTTGTCAGAAAAATAGCTCGAAACAAGAACAGAGGATAATTGCATGATACAGGAGTCAAAACCTTCGGGAGATTATATAATGAATTTTTACCGACCAAAATACGTATCTTGCAAGAAAACGGAGTCCGGAGAGCACACGAAGTGCCCACGAGGTAGTGGGGCGCGCCCAGGGGGGTAGGGCGCGCCCTCCACCCTCGTGGGGCCCTCGTGTCCTTCCCGGACTGCTTCTTATTTTTATATTTTTCTAAATATTCCAAAAAGGAGAAATATTGCCTTAAAAACTGTTTTGGAGTCGGTTTACTTACCGTACCACATACCTATTCCTTTTCGGAGTCTGAAACGTTCCGGAAAAGTGTCCCTTATGGGATTACCTGAGATATAATGTTTGATTCTTTGGCCGTTCACCACCTTCGGATTGGTGCCTTCGAAGTTGTTGATTTTTATGGCACCGGAACGATAGACCTCCTCGATAACGTAAGGGCCTTCCCATTACGAGAGAAGTTTTCCTGCAAAAAATCTTAAACGAGAGGTGTATAGCAATACATAATCACCTACATTAAACTCACGCTTTTGTATCCTTTTGTCATGCCATCTTTTAACCTTTTCTTTAAATAACTTGGCATTTTCATAAGCTTGGGTTCTCCATTCATCAAGTGAGCTAATATCAAATAACCTCTTCTCACCGACAAGTTTGAAATCATAATTGAGCTCTTTAATAGCCCAATATGTCTTATGTTCTAGTTCGAGAGGTAAGTGACATGCTTTTCCATAAACCATTTTATACGGAGACATACCCATAGGATTTTTGTATGTAGTTCTGTAAGCCCATAATGCATCATCAAGTTTCTTAGACCAATTCTTTCTAGACCTATTGACAGTCTTTTGCAAAATTAATTTGAGCTCTCTATTGCTTAATTCTAATTGACCACTAGACTGCAGGTGATAAGGAGATGCAATTCTATGATTAACATCATATTTAGCAAGCATTTTACGGAAAGCACCATGAATAAAGTGTGAACCACAAGATAAGACAAACTTACGGGTATCCTTGAAGAGAGTAGGCCAATAAAAACCGGATTGCAATACCTTATGTGCAGTTCTATCTCCAGCGTGGTGTCCTCCATAAGCTTCGGAGTGACACTTGCGTAGGATCTATTCCTGTACATGCTCAAGTACACAACGTCTAATAACACCAGCTACTCCTTCTTTATACAGATGTGGGTCATCCCAAAAGTAATGTCTCAAATCATAGAAAAAAAATTTCTTTTGCTGGTATGTGAAACTAGGTGGTATGAATTTAGCAACAATGTGATTAGCATAATCAGCATACCATTGAGTACTACGAGAGGCATTTATGACATTTAATTGCTCATCAGGAATGCTATCATCAATAGGTAGTGGGTCATCAAGAACATTTTCTAACCTAGAAAAGTTGTCTGCAATGGGGTTCTCAGCTCCTTTTCTATCAACAATATGCAAATCAAATTCTTGTAGCAAGAGAACCCATCTAATAAGTCTAGGTTTAGCATCTTTCTTTTCCATAAGATATTTAATAGCAGCATGATCCGTGTGAATAGTTACTTTAGAATCAATAATATAAGGTCTGAACTTATCACAAGCAAATACAACTGCTAAGAATTCTTTTTCAGTAGTAGCATAATTTCTTTGAGCATTGTCTAGAGTCTTACTAGCATAATGGATAAAATTTAATTTCTTATCAACTCTTTGCCCTAGAACAGCACCTACAGCATAATCACTAGCATCACACATAATTTCAAAGGGTAAATTCCAATCAGGTGGCTGAACAATAGGTGCAGAGATCAATGCTTTCTTAAGTATTTCAAATGCTTCTACACAATCATCATCAAAGACAAATGGTATATCTTTTTGTAATAAATTAGTCAGAGGCTGAGAAATTTTTGAGAAGTCCTTAATGAACCTCCTATTAAATCCGACGTGACCAAGGAAACTTCTTATACCTTTGATGTCCTTGGGACATGGCATCTTTTCAATAGCATCAACCTTGGCTTTATCAACTTCAATACCTCTTTCAGAAACTTTATGCCCCAAGACAATACCTTCATTAACCATAAAGTGGCACTTTTCCCAATTTAAGACAAGATTAGTTTGTTCACATCTCTGCAAAACTCGATCAAGGTTGCTCAAGAAATCATCAAAAGAGGATCCATAAACGGAGAAATCGTCCATGAAAACCTCACAAATCTTTTCACAAAAGTCAGAGAATATAGCCATCATGCATCTTTGAAAGGTAGCAGATGCATTACATAAACCAAAAGGCACACGTCTATAAGCAAAAGTACCAAAAGGGCAAGTAAAAGTAGTCTTTGATTGATCACTAGTTGACACAGGTATTTGAGAGAAACCAGAATAACCATCTAGAAAGCAAAAGTGTGTATGTTTGCATAATCCTTCTAGCATTTGATCGATAAAAGGTAAGGGGTAATGATCTTTCTTAGTAGCTTTATTTAATTTGTGGAAATCAATTACCATCCTATAACCTGTAATAATTCTTTGCGGAATCAATTCATCTTTATCATTAGGAACGACAGTAATGCCTCCCTTCTTAGGGACACAATGGACATGACTTACCCACTGACTATCAGCAACGGGATAAATTATACCTTCCTCCAGAAGCTTCAGTATTTCTTTTCTTACCTCTTCTTTCATCTTAGGGTTCAGCCGTCGTTGATGATTAACAACTGGTTTAGCACCTTCTTCCAAATTTATTTTGTGTTGACATAGAGTGGGACTAATGCCCTTAAGATCATCAAGAGTATATCCAATAGCAGTACGGTGCTTCTTCAGTGTTTTCAATAATCTTTCTTCTTCATGCTCTAAAAGGTTAGCACTAATAATAACAGGATATATCTTCTTTTCATCAAGATAAGCATATTTAAGAGTACCAGGCAACAGTTTAAGCTCAAACACGGGATCACCCTTGGGTGGAGGAGGATCCCCTAGGATTTCAACAGGCAAATTGTGTTTCAGAATAGGTTCCTGTTCAAAGAATACTTCATCTATTTCCCTTCTTTCATTCATAAACATATCATTTTCATGGTCTAGCAAATATTGTTCGAAAGGATCACTAGGAGGTACGGCAATAGAAGCAAGACCAATAATTTCATCCTTACTAGGAAATTCTTCTTCACGGTGTTGTCTACTAAATTTAGAGAAATTAAACTCATGAGACATATCACCCAAGCCAATAGTAACACCATTCTTTTTGCAGTCTATCTTAGCATTAACGGTGTCCAAGAAGGGTCTACCAAATATAATGGGACAAAAGCTATGTTGTGGGTAACAAAGAACAAGAAAATTAATAGGATATTTAGTTTTCCCACACAAGACTTCAACATCTCTAGCAATTCCCATTGGTGATATAGTATCTCTATTGGCAAGTTTAATTGTAACATCAATATCTTCTAACTCAGCAGGTGCAATCTCATGCTTAATTTCATTGTATAAGGCAACAGGTATTGCACTAACACTAGCACCCATATCACATAAGCCATGATAACAATGATCTCCTATTTTAACAGAAATAACATGCACGCCTACCACAGGTCTATGTTTATCTTTAGCACAAGGTTTGGCAATTCTAGAAGTTTCACCGCAGAAATAAATAACATGCCCATCAATATTATCAGCTAAGAGATCTTTAACAATAGCAATATTAGGTTCAACTTTAACTTGCTCAGGAGGTGTATAAGTTATAATATTGCTTTTACGAACTACAGTTGAAGCTTTAGCATGATCCTTTATCCTAACAGGAAAAGGTGGTTTCTCAACATAAGAAGTAGGAACAATAAGATCATTATAAGTGACAGTCTTTTCTTCAACTTTAGTAGGCGCAGCTACTTTTACTTCTATGGGAGGATGATATTTAAACCACTTCTCCTTGGGGAGATCAACATAAGTAGCAAAAGATTCACAGAAAGAGGCTACTATCTCAGAGTCAAGTCCATATTTAGTGCTAAATTTATCCATAAAATACATAACACAATCAAACTTAGGTATCATACCTGACTCCTTACCTTTGTCGAGATCCCAATATTCTGAGTTGAGTTTAATTCTATCCAATAAATTCTATTTGAATTCAATAGTCTTCATCATAAAAGAGCCAGCACAAGAAGTATCGAGCATGATGCGATTGTTTTTAGAAAGCCGAGCATAAATTTTTTGAAGAATTATTTCTTTTGAGAGCTCATGATTGGGGCATGAATATAACATTGATTTAAGCCTCCCCCAAGCTTGAGCGGTGCTTTCTCCTTCGCGAGGCCAAAAATTATATATATAATTGCGATCACGATGAACAAGATGCATAGGATAATACTTCTGATGAAATTCCATCTTTATTCGTTTATAGTTACATGATCCCGTGTCATCACATAGCCTATACCATGTCGATGCATCTCCCTTCAAAGATAAAGGGAAGACCTTGTTCTTAACAACATCGTCGGGTTTACCTGCAAGCTTAAATAATCCACAAACTTCATCCACAAATATTAGGTGCTCATCAGGATGCTTTGTTCCATCTCCTGCAAAAGGATTATCTAGCAGTTTTTCTAACATACCCGAAGGAACTTCAAAGGGAACATTTTCATTCGCAATAGGTTCAGTAGGTTGAGGAGCAACTCTTTGCTCTACTGGTCAGGGTGAACATGCCCCGAACAAGCCCCTCAGAGGAATACTTTCCATAGTAACAAGTGACAGTAAATTTCAGCACACTATATAAATTTTTCCTTACCAAATTCAACCTACCAAAGGCGCTTCACTCCTCGGCAACGGCGCCAGAAAAGAGTCATGATGACCCACAAGTATATGAGGATCTATCATAATCCTTTCGATAAGTAAAAGTGTCGAACCCAACAAGGAGTAGAAGGAAATGATAAGCGGTTTTCAGCAAGGTATTCTCTGCAAGTACTGAAATAAGTGATAACAGATAGTTTTGTGATAAGATAATTTGTAACGAGCAACAAGTAAAAAAAGTAAATAAATTACAACAAGGTGGCCCAATCCTTTTTGTAGCAAAGGACAAGCCTGGACAAACTCTTATATAGATAAAAGCGCTGCCAAGTACACATGGGAATATCGTCAAGCTAGTTTTCATCACGTTCATATGATTCGCGTTCGGTATTTTGATTATTTGATATGTGGGTGGACCGGTGCTTGGGTGCTGTTCTTGCTTGAACAAGCATCCCACTTATGATTAACCTCTATTGCAAGCATCCGCAACTACAACAAAAGTATGAAGGTAAACCTAACCATAGCATGAAACATATGGATCCAAATCAGCCCCTTACGAAGCAATGCATAAACTAGGGTTTAAGCTTCTGTCACTCTAGCAACCCATCATCTACTTATTACTTCCCAATGCCTTCCTCTAGGCCCAAATAATGGTGAAGTGTTATGTAGTCGACGTTCACATAACACCACTAGAGGCTAGACAAATACATCTCATCAAAAT
Organism: Aegilops umbellulata; assembly: GCA_032464435.1. Classification (NCBI taxonomy): domain Eukaryota; kingdom Viridiplantae; phylum Streptophyta; class Magnoliopsida; order Poales; family Poaceae; genus Aegilops; species Aegilops umbellulata. Next base: position 638,508,888 of record CP136060.1, on the reverse strand, counting down.
ATTGAACGAATACCAAATTCACGTGACTACTAATAGCAAGACTTCTCCCATGTCCTCAGGAACAAATGTGGCGACGGAGTCTCGTCCCGAAAGGTTGCTTATGATTTTTTCCTTGACGAAAGACCTCATATAGCAGAAGATGGCCATCGAAGAGCCAACAAGGGGCCCACGAGGCAGGGGCGCACCCTGGGGGGTTGGGCGCGCCCCCCACCCTCGTGGCCAGGTGGGTCCCCCTCTGGTGTACTTCTTCCGCTCAATATTTTTTATTATTTCCAAAAATGACTTTCGTGGAGTTTCAGGACTTTTGGAGTTGTGCAGAATAGGTCTCTTATATTTGCTCCTTTTTCAGCCCAGAATTCCAGCTGCCGGCATTCTCCCTCCTTATGTAAATCTTGTAAAATAAGAGAGAATAGGCATAAGTATTGTGACATAACGTGTAATAACAGCCCATAATGCAATAAATATTGATATAAAAGCATGATGCAAAATGGACGTATCACTCGACTTGTCAACTTGGTAGTGAAGATGGATGGAGCCTGAACACTGATAGTGACAATCTGTATTCAGGGTGTGTATGTGCTAACCTGGCAGCAATGAGGAAGATTACAGGATCAATACTCAAGCTCAAAATGCATGTGAATGCATTGGATGAACACGGAGCAACAACATGTATGGACTGACCTCATGCATTGGACGGTTATTTCTAAGCAGCTCAACCCGTCACAAACACATAGAACGACAGAAAAATAATGAACAAACAGAGAGACACAAAGAGCTTACTTGAGAAATGCTTGATCAAAATGCAGGATCTCATCTGATCCCCTTGGACCCGTACGGAGTGACCACACTCTTATGTCGTGCCATGGGATAAGACAGAAGTGCGGTGCTGTTCTAATCCAGCCCCCCTCCCCTCCTGAGCGCGAGCGCGCCCTGTGAAGTGTGACGAGCACAAGCGCAGCCTGCCATGCTATATCTCTCACAGAGGCGCACAGAACAGTGGCGAGCGATGCGAGGGCACAGTGTCGGAGAGGATTAGGGAGTCAAAGAGAGTTGAATGGATTGGGAATGGGATATCTCTCTGTCCATGCATCTGCACGTCACATAGCAGTCGTCACAGAATACATCTATTGATCTTCAGTAGACTTATACGGAGTACATTAGAACTTGCGTATACACATGGTCATCTCGTTCTCATGTATTGAGGTGTCAAGGTAGCAATTTATATATCGAGAAAGTTGCACACTGACCTTTTCTTTTGTTTGACAAAACAGCAAACCATCGATTGACTGGTAAATAAAATAGGAGCAGTCGTGAGACCAGAGAAAGTGGAAGTCCACAGACTAGAGAAAGAACAACGCCGCCACCTTGTCGTGCTTCCTCCCAAACCCGTGCTACCAAAAGAAGGCAAGTATCCTCCTAAGGTGCATCATTTCTTGTGGAGATTTGTGCACAATAGTCACCCAATGTATATGAATATCAGTAGAAGGGGTGTAGAGCTTGATACACGGTGTGCTGTTTGCGGCCGGTTGTTCGAAGATGGAGAGCATCTTTTTCTTAAATGCAAATGGGTGAAACATAGATGGTGAGCGTTGATGCTGGAAGAGGTGAGAGTGAAATTGTCACAGAAAATTTCCGCAAAGGAAGTAGTATATGCTATTTTGCAACTTTCGGAGGAACAAAGTATGCTTACCATTGCTCTTCTTTGGTCTTGGTGGCATGAGAGAAACCGTGGAAATCATGGAGAACGCAGAGCCACGGTAGAAGAATTTCAATATGCTGTTCGTTTTCATGTGAATGAGTGGGATGAGTTCCTGAACAAGAAGCCGGTTTCTCAAGCGAGCATCCATAGTTCTTGGAAGCCACCACCTTCAGATTTTTTTAAAATTAATATTGATGGAGCTTTTTCAGAACACAATGGTTACAGTGGATGGGGATTAATATGCAGAGATGCCTCCCATGAAGTCCTTTTTGCTGCAGCGGGCTCATCCCAATCAATTTCCAATGCTTTACACGCTGAGACAGTGGCCCTTTGCACTGCTGTTAACTGGGCTGTTCAAATGGGGGTGGGCAGAGTACAGTTTGAGACTGATTGTCTAGTGCTACAACAAGCTGTGTCATCGGATATGTATGACCTGTCTTCCCTTGGCCAAATGTTCAAAGAGCTTAAGGTGAATCTTGCCACACAATTTATCCAGGCTATGGTTGTACACACGCCAGTAACTAGCCAGCGCATGTGCTGGCTGCTATTGGTGCGGGTTTATTTGCTGGATAGTCTAACCAGTGGTTCTCTAACTATCCTGATGATGTAACCCGTGCTGTAATCGACGATTTAGCCATGTCTTAATGGAATACGAGTGTTCCATCTCAAAAAAAAAAGGGCAAGTATCCAACGGCCAGCAAACGAGTGGCATGCAGGACCCATGACACCAAATCCCCACTCTAAAATGCTTCACTCGGGCGGTAGATGGATGTAGCATCCTCCCTGGCCTTCCCAAAATTCGAGGCACTGCCATCATATCTTGCTAACTTTTCCATGCCTCCTATTCCTACCGTTGTGTGGTTAAGAAAAATAATATATATGCTTCCAGCAACATTGACTGCCATTTTTCTATTGGAGCTTTAGAGCTGATCCAGATTTTACCGCACTGTGACATACGTTTTGGATTTTGGGATAGTGTGTTAGCGAGTGTGTGTGTGTGTGTGTGCGTGTGTGTGTGAAGGTAGGGAGGTTAGTGAAGAATGAAGAAGGCAGAGGATGGGGTTTTATAGATAGAGGATGTAAAAGTACTGGCATATGTGTGATCTTGAATATTAGCCACATTACCGATGAGCCGGTGCACAGGCCCCTGTTAGGTTGTAACTAAATGTAGCGGAAAGGACAAAAGTCACTTGCATATGTTGATAGATCCTGTCATGGTCAATATATAGACTGGACAGTGGCCTTCATACCTGCAGGATTTATGGCGGCTTCGGGTAGTTCTCGCGACCCCGACACCTCTCCCCTCCACCAGCCGTCAATGGCGGCGGCAACCCCGACCCCGCCGGCCATGCTCTCAGCACCATGTGCGATCCCTCGTTCCCGGCCGCAGCCCCCAACTAGTAGGCTTAGGGTGGAGAATGGAGGACGGAGGTGTGTGCGGGTCAGCCACTCACGCCCATCCACGCCGGCAATGACCAAGTCGGCTCTGCCTGTGGGCCAACCGCCGCCCTGACCCCCGAGCCGGCGCCGCTCCCAGCTCTCCCAAATGCTTTTAATTTATTATGATGATTATTTACCACATAAATTGATATGATTTCATCAATCTTTTTTTCGTGCTCTTTCCTTAAATCTCCAATAACACATTCACCTTACCAGGCCATTCTGCTATTGACACCACCATGACGCCTGACAACGCCACCATCCTACGCGCGTTCATCACCACGCATCCATCAACGAGATTCCGCTGTGCCCCGTTTGGTGAGTCCCGCCATCATCGCTGCTGCGGTAGATTCAACAACACTCCTCCTCTTGTCTCCTTGATCTTGCACCTTCTCCAAAATGATGCCCCCAAAAGCAAAAACGGCCCCGAAGGCACGGCCATCGTCCAATCTAGGAGACCCAAATCCAGGATGACGATTGTAACCGACAATGCCTTCGACAAGGAGATGTTGTCCAAGACATCGCCATCGTCCACTACGATCGAGGTCAACACAATTTTCACCGACATTCGCGTCACTCTGAACCCTCAGCTGGTTGGATCGGAGCAGAGCCGGGCCGCGACGGCACGCGCAACCGTCAGAACGCCTGTAGGGAACCGGCTTCCCACGCCAACCCCTCAATGCGATGCCCGCTGGCCACGGGAAAACCAAGAATGGATCTGGGTGGGGACCAGATCCATGGCTACTGCCGCACTCCATCACAAGAGAACATGCGGGATCCCAGGGCCATGGAGGCGAGCGCTACTGCCGCACAACCAGGGGACTCTGCCCTGGTCGCTACGTGCAATCTCCTCTTTGGCCATGCCCCAGCCACACTAGGATGTCGCTGTCGCGTCCAGACACCCAGCCTCCTTCGGCGACAGGGCCGCCGCCACCGCGCCCTACGCCGGCAGCAGCAGTGGAAGGGGAGGCGTCAGTGGAAAGGAGCCTCTAACGGCGCTGGGGTTACCCCCGAGAAAATCGGCTATTTGCCACTTTCAACATGCGGCTTCTCAAAATTGCCACTTTGAAGATTGGCTTCGTAAAAATGCCACCTAGCTCGTGTGCACCTTGATCACCATGTCATTTCCCTATTTTTATTGATTTACCTTCTTTTTTCCTATTTATAAGCACCAGAAAAGACCAACCTGCCCCTAATGATATGTACACATACTTGGGCATCTGATTAGCACTTGAGGCTGACGTGCTGACCGCCCAGAATCCCGTGCTTGACCAATCCCCGATTGCCTGGAGCCCTGGATTCCTTGGGTCAATCGCCAGGCGCTGCCCTCATCTCCTGAACGTGCCGCTTACCTCCTTGCTGCTCACGCTGCCCATTGCCCGGTACTGCAGTGTGGACATGAAACACAATCCTTCTGCGAGGGCAGCTGCGCCAGCGTGCACGGGTGTGGAAGAGCTCCGGCTGCGAGTTGCGGTGGCTCGCATAGGCATCAGCGAGGTGAGGGCAAGCTGCGCCGGCGCGTGTAGACAGGCACGAACACCCGAGACGAGTTGAGGTGGCTCGCCCAGGCATCAACCAGCCGAGGACGAGCTGCGCATACGCGCTTGCAGACGTCGGCGAACGGTTGCGAGGAGCTGCGTTTGTTGGTGCAGGCATCATCTAGGCGAGGGCCAACCACGTGGGCGCGTGCAGACATGGGCGAGCATCGGCGGCGACCTGCGGTTGCTCGCGCATGCGTGGACAAGCTAGGGTGGGCACGTGCAGACATGGGCGAGCATCGGCGGCGACCTGCGGTTGCTCGCGCATGCGTGGACAAGCTAGGGCGGCGAGCACCAGCGAGATGCTGTTGCTCGTGCAGCCGTGGGCAAGCTAGGGTGTTGAGCTTCGTTGGCTCGCATATGCATCAACGAGCTACGGCGGCGAGAACTGTAACGATGCAGCAATCCGATCGACCCTACCAGTCTACGTACGCATCCGATATGATTGAAAGATTCAGGGGTAGTTTGGTCCTTTTAGGTTCCATCGAATGGAGGAAAGAAAAAATAAAGCAAGAACAAAAGAAAATGGCATGGTAATCAAGGTGGACACCAACTGAGTGGCATTTTTACGAAACCAATCTTAAGATGGGCAATTTCGAGAAGCCCCATGTTGAAAGTGGCAAATAGCCAATTTTCTCGGTTACCCCCGTGGCCTCGCGTGGGGAGGTGATGTGGGTCGGTACGGGAGGGGATCTCTGAGCCACTCTGGGTGTCCGAAAGAGATGTGAGTGACATGGTTCGAGATAAATAGATGCAACACTTCTTTAAAGATCATTTCTTCTAGCTGCCGAAGAGGCATTCATATTCTGGTGTTTCCCTTTGCTAATTGCAGCCACAAGGGTGCGGTGGCAGTCGTGGATCTATCGCATGGGATAATCCCATGGGATTCAATTGTTGTTGCATCTATGGGATGAGGTTGGGTCGTGAGCTCGTGACAGACACTCAATCAATGATCAATTTTCTGGGGGTTCATAACGCGTACCGTGGAGAAGTTTGCTGACGACATTGGTGATGCCGTGACATCGTGAGTATGAACACTGTCGGATAATCATGGCGAGTTGGCATGACCTCATTGTATGTTTCATAGTCTAGGTCAGTTTGTATCGCACCTTCTGCAAACAATCCTGCATCGCATGAGTGTGTTCTCGTCGAGATCGGATCAGCATGTTGGCATGTGTTTCGCTTCTACCTCCGGTTGGCGTAATTGAGGCTAGCTTCCACATATGTGATCGATAGTGGTCGATCGAGTTTGTGTAGGTGCGTTTCTCGCCGGAAAGCACCAGGTAAGATGCATCCTCGACTTCAGGACCTGCGCCAACAGACGCGCGCGTCTCTGGCGGACAACGAAGACCCGACATTGGAGAGCAGCAATCATTGCAATCTATGACGGTTCACAAATGTGGTTCCAGATCTACCGATGCCTCCTATTTTTAGACATGATAGCTAGGGAAAATACATCAACCTAGCAACTATTTTGCAATTGGTGGATCAAAAAGTTTGAGAACTGATCTGGATTTCAAAAGCATTGCCTTACGAGATGTGGATTCCTAAGGCAGTGCATATTCGTGAGATGAGTAGGCACCGGAGAAGTGGCTTTTGAGAGAGGGGGCCTTGCTTTTATAGACGGTACGAGGAAGTACTAGAAGCAATCTATTTACATGTACGGGTTCTTGAGCAGCTTGCTGTCTCAATGACCTGGCACTACCTGTAGTGTTGGACCCATGTACCACCCCAGTTATAAGGGCGGTCTCTGCGCCAAATGGCAGACGCGGTAGATGTAAAATCTCACCTACAGTCATCCCTTAGTTCTTTTTTCAAAAGGGATATTGGAACTTAGCTATAGCCTCTGCATCAATTAAGGCGAACCATTATCCTCTGAATCGATTAAAGCATACAACCTTCTTTATTAAAATTGATACAAGGCATAAAGCCAAAGCCATCAACAAGCGAAGAACATGACAAAAGCAACTACGTCAGTACCAGTACAAAATATGAATGCTACATCCAGAACTATGTCGACATCTTCCACAACAACTCATGGTGCAGGGAATCAAGAGACCCACCGTAGTTTCTTTATTGCTAGTGAAACTAGGCGCCGCTGCAATCACTATGCTCAGCTGCACCTGGAAGACCCGAACAAAACCAGCAATAGCCTGTTTGTGTAACCAGCTAGCCACGCTGGGCAATGCCAAGCCTGCGGCAGACATCAATCGGTGGCATGAAACCTTGGTCTACTAGCAGCGTCTGCTGAAGAGGCACATTGATTTCCATAAATACGGGCATATGCATGATTCATTGCTTTGCATAGCTCGATTGCCATCTCAGCCAAATCTTTCTAAGTTCCCGCTGCCTCCAACTCATAGGCGTGGAAGGCAGGAAATAATTCATCCCAATATTCAAGGAACTGGACCTGTTTTTTCATTGACCAGAAATATTAGAAGCGGTCAGAGATTATAAAATCATAGTGGATACTCCCTTCATTCGCTATTATAAGATGTTTTAAATATTTTAATATAGACTACATACGGACTGAAATGAGTGAACAAACACACTAAAATGTGTCTTTATACATCCGATTCACAAAATAGTTAGAACATCTTAGTATAATAGATCACGCAGGGAGTATGAAAGTAGGAGGTAGTGATTTTTGTGTTGTGTACATGAGGGTGTGCGATATCCCACTTCCGTGAGTCGTTCAGCTTCAAAACGTTGCAGAACTCCACATTGTCACCTCACATCACTGCTCCTTTCATCCACCCCCGTATTGTTTTCGTGCATTAATGATTAACCGTCAGAACCAAGCGATCCGCTCCTACACCTGCATCTCTCGATCAACCGGCCAAACTACGACGATGAGCGTAAGAAGAGGTCGGCCGCGATAGGGCAGAGTGCATCGACGAGCACCGCGAGCCACGCATCGGATGCCCCCGCCTACTTGATGTTGAGGCCATTAGAGATGAAGTGGACCTCGAAGACGATCGTCACAAACATCGGTCCTACCTAGGCCACAACCGCAACAACAGAGATGAGCACATTGCCGATCAGAAGTGGCGATTAGGTAGACGAGCCGGTGAGTTTGAGAATGAAGATACAGGAGGGAGAGAGGATAACATCAGCGCCAGCCTAAGGCATGTTGGGATTAACCACGGCGTGGTGTCCCTGTCCGGCACGGACTAGTAGGTTACTTACATGTACTGCGTAGGACTAAGATTAGCAAACCGAATAGTATTGCTCACGTAGCTATCCTATGCTATATATACATGTAGCCCGTACCTCTGTAACAACCAGATCGTGAGTTGAATCAATAAAGTAAGACAAGGCTCGAGACGAGCCTTTGGCTATGGTATTGATCCAAGTGTTCTGTGCGTACGTGTTTTTCCAGCCCAAAGTAAACGGCTGTTGTGTACGTGCTTGAGAATCGATCAAGGTCTGGTGCTAGCTTTCAACGTGAGAGTTGAGACTAGCTTTGCACTGCCGTGCATCTCGGCGTAAAGGAACTTCGTCGAGTTCGTCAGCGAGTTTCGTTCGTCATCGTCGTTCGTCGTCGGTCGTATCACTGTTATCGGAAGTACTCGGCGTTGGGATTAGGCCAACAAGGCAGAGGCAACAGATCAGTAGTGGCGTCGAGTCACGTTAGCGGTCAGTGCTCCTGTACGAGCAAGAGAAAGGGGATCGAACATGAGAAGGACGAGGAAGAAGATTGACGTACGACCTGTGGGACCTACAATAAAATTTTGTATAGTTTCGGACACAGATGCCACGTCAAAGTTGACTAGTTTACCAGGATTGCAACGTCACACAAAACTACCTTTCATTCGTCTGAGGGGAGTGATTTATCTGGTATCCAAAGTTGGAGGGTGTTATCTAACCTGTTTGATAGTTGAGCGATGTAAATTAAAGTAACCATAAAGTTCAATGTTGAAATATGAAATTATATCTTTATTTTTATGGTTTAATATGATTTGGTTTGTGGTGGCCCGGGGATTTCTTCCCCGTGCGAACCCCAATTATTTCCTTGGGGTCAAGGTAAACCTGTCAGAAACATTTTTATTGGGTGCTTCGGGCTCGGAGAAAAATAAGTCCCATCAGGAGAAGTTGGGTTTCTTTTTTCTTTAACTGGAACACCTTGCATTCCATTTAAGATGGACTGACCAAATCGGCAGTCCCAACTCGAGCAACATCAGTTTGGAGATCCATGTGCCAGACTGTTAGGTCATACGGAGCACAGCAGCAACCATGAGAGGCCAGCACATGCGCTACCTCGCCAGTGTGTTTGGGAGAAAAGAGAACTTTGTGGTCTATAAACCCAAGACTCAACTAAAATTTTGCTTCAGGAAACAACACGCCTAGTGGTCCCCGATCAGCAGAAGGAGATTAAATTGCTTGCTGGAGAGACAGGCAATCTGTTTCGAATATGACACGCCTCATACCTTGTTGCTCCACCACTTTGATGGCCTCAAGAAGGGCCTCAGGTTCAGCTTGCAACTAGAGGCCTGGTTACCTAACAGCCCGCCGCTACCAGAACGACATCGCCATCAGCATCCCGAGCAATAACACCCCATCCCGAGCAATAACACCCCAGTGGTGTGTGTTAAGAAGCATCAAGGTTTAGTTTTATGAAATCTATGGGCGAAGGAGACCACCATTGCCCTGTGGCAGGTCGGAGAAGTCGTGTTTCTTGTAGTGTGGATTCCTTGCAGCCCGCATACCCGCGTCTTGTGTGTTTTCCACTGCCACGTCGTCGATGCATAATTACATAGCATGCATTGTAGATGGGCTAGCGAATTTTTGTAGACCTAGGTCGCTACGAGGTTTTGCAAATTTTCCTACCACGTAAACAGGAGCATGATTGCAACACATGATCCGAGCAAGAAAGATTACTACATAATGGGAGGGCAGAAATCGCGGATGATATTTGCCACTAAAAAAGTTTCCGGATCAATCACATGTATGCATGAACCTCAAATCATTAAATTTAGATGCAACCCCTACGAAACAATGCATTGGGGAAACAGAAAACATGAATGTTGGATGAGCTATGTAATCTTGTTTCTGACCGAGATGGTCTTGTTTTGTGAACATTTTGGTACTCATTACGTTTACATTTAATAAAATGGTTGTGTTCATCGTATGATGCAGAGGTCGTGTTATTCATTTTTGAAAATAACAGTTGGAGATGGCCGAATGGCATTTTTTTGGAATGATCGCTGGCTGAATGGATCATGCCCAAAGACGATTGCCCCGTCGCTATTCCGGATCTCGACGAGGGAGAACCGCTCGGTCTGCTATGCACTGAAGAACGAGACGTGGTTGCACGACCTCTCTCATGATCTCTCTGAGCACATGGTCCCGGAGCTCACCGAACTAGCCGCAATGCTTGATAATGTGGAGTCACTAGTAGAAAAGGGGGCAAAGGTCCAGGGCCAGGTCAGCCCATTAGTCCCGGTTCAGTCTAGAACCGGGACCAATGGGGGAGCCCAGGGGGCCGGCCGGGCCACGTGGGCCATTGGTCCCGGTTCGTCTAGACCTTTGGTCCCGGTTGGTGGGACGAACCGGGACCAATGGGCCTCGCTCCTGGCCCACCACCATTGGTCCCGGTTGGTGGCATGAACCGGGACCAAAGGCTTCCCTTTAGTCCCGGTTCGTGCTACCAACCGGGACCAGTGGTGGTGCCTATATATACCCCCCTCGCGCCAGAGCAGAGCACACTGCTCTGTTTTTTCTGGCCGAGGGGCAGAGGGCTTGGTGGTGCTCTAACTCACCTCCTATGCACACAAGGTGTTCGATGGAATGCCCGAGCCACACTACTTAAGCTTTCTCCTCTCCAAACTCGACCTCCAAGCTCCATTTTCCTCAATATTTATCTAGGTTTAGCGGTCCGTCACGCCCTGTCCCCGTCTTCACCGCCGTCGATCACCCGCGTCGAGCTCATCGTCGGCACCACCGTGGTGAGCCTCTTGTTCTTATCTTCTTTCTGAAAGGAAAAAAATATTCTTACTTGTATGTTTACATAGATACTTGTATTATTTTCTTACTTTTATTATTGCATCTTATATAGTGCGATGGTTTTGGTATCCGCCCCCGTCGGCCCTCGTCCTGTCTATGATTCGGATGTGGTATATATATTATCTTTATAACTATTGGTTCATTTATTGTTTATGAAAATTATGCCGACCAACGTGACATAGATTTTATTTATCTAGGATGTGTGTGAACCGGAAATTCTAACCGACCATATTGTCGAGAGGTTAAATTTAGTTGAAGAAGAAAACAATTTCTTGAAGGAAAAAAAAATTGAGGAGGAGAAGATGATATTGGAGTTGCATGTTGCGGATGTTGTCGATGATCACAAGATCAAGATGGATGCAATGCGCTTGAAGATTAGAAAAATTAGAAAATATGCCATTCATACGGAGGCTTGGTATCATTATGTCGTTGGATCAATTGTTACCTTGGTTGAGATTATGATCGCCTTTGTTTTCACATTTAAATGTTTTACATAGTTTCAATGTATGGTTTAATTAATTAGATGCTCTGGAGAGCTATATGTTGTTAGATGAGAACTATGTATGTACTTCGGTTTTAATGTGATGATGAACTTCTATTAATTTGGACACTTAATTATATATAATGCACGCAGATGAACCGGCAATGGATGTACGGTGACAGACACTCCTCCGAATACATTAAGGGTGTGCATGAGTTTCTCGATGCGGCTGAGGCAAACAAGCAGAATGGTTTTATGTGTTGTCCATGCACTAAATGTGGGAATACGATGTCTTACTCTAACCAGAAAATCCTTCACACCCACCTGCTTTACAAAGGTTTCATGCCACACCATAATGTTTGGACGAGGCACAGAGAAATAAGGGTTATGATGGAAGACGACGTAGAAGAAGAGTACGATGACAACTATGTGCCCCCTGAATACCGTGATGCTGCAACGGGGGGAGCTGGTGAAGATTAAAGAGGAACCAGACGATGTGCGCAATGATGCTGCAACGGGTGAAGCTGCTGAAGATCAAGAGGAACCAGACGATGTGCCCGATGATGATGATCTCCGCCGGGTCATTGTCGATGCAAGGACGCAATACGAAAGTCAAAAGGAGAAGCTGAAGTTCGATCGCATGTTAGAGGATCACAAAAAAGGGTTGTACCCCAATGGCGAAGATGGCAACACAAAGCTCGGTACCGTACTGGAATTGCTGAAGTGGAAGGCAGAGAATGCTGTGCCTGACAAAGGATTTGAGAAGCTACTGAAAATATTGAAGAAGAAGCTTCCAAAGGATAACGAATTGCCCGACAGTACATACGCAGCAAAGAAGGTCGTATGCCCTCTAGGATTGGAGGTGGACAAGATACATGCATGCCCTAATGACTGCATCCTATACCGCGGTGCATACAAGGATCTGAACGCACGCCCGGTATGCGGTGCATTGCGGTATAAGATCAGACGAGATGACACTGGTGATGTTCACGGCGAGCCCCACAGGAAGAGGGTTCCTGCGAAGGTGATATGGTATGCTCCTATAATACCACGGTTGAAACGTCTGTTCATAAACGGAAAGCATGCCAAGTCGATGCGATGGCACAGTGAGGACCGTAAGAAAGACGGGAAGTTGAGAGCACCCGCTGACGGGTCGCAGTGGAGAAAAATCGAGAGAAAGTACTGGGATGAGTTTGCAAAGGACCCAAGGAACATATGGTTTGCTTTAAGCGCGGATGGCATTAATCCTTTCGGGGAGCAGAGCAGCAATCACAGCACCTGGCTTGTGACTCTATGTATGTATAACCTTCCTCCTTAGATGTGCATGAAGAGGAAGTTCATTATGATGCCAGTTCTCATCCAAGGCCCTAAGCAACCCGGCAATGACATTGACGTGTACCTAAGGCCATTAGTTGAAGAACTTTTACAGCTATGAAATGGAAACGGTGTACGTACGTGGGATGAGCACAGACAAGAGGAATTTAACATAAAGGCGTTGCTGTTCGTGACCATCAACGATTGGCCCGTCCCTCTCTGCCTTGTTGAGCTCCTCTCAAAGTGAAAATAGATGTCCCTATACAGGAAATTTGACCTAAATTCATAATGAATTTCTCTGAAATTCATAGAAATTGATTATGAATTTAGTTCGAATTTTCTCTACAGGTACATCTATGTTCATTTTTTTAGTAAAGTTAATCACAAACTTGTGATTCACACAAATTTTAAAAAATTCAAATTTAAACTATTCAAATTTTAAAACTAATGGCACTAATAGAAAGTTTATATTTTTTGTGACCTAAAAGAAAAAATAAATCATTAAAAAACTATAAGTATTTAGTTCTAAGTAGAAATGAAAAAATAAATAGCAAAAAAGAAAAAATGCCTATAATATTTGTTATGACTAACTAAAATTACCAAATTGAGTAATAATAAAACATAGTAATATTAAATAGCAGGAAAAAGAACAATATCAATTTTTATAGTAAAGTTATTCATAAACTAGTGATTCACACAAATTTAAAAATAAATAAATTTAAACTATGCAAATTTTAAAACTAATGGAACTAACAGAAAGTTTATAATTTTTGTGACCTAAAATAAAAAAGAAATCACTACAAAACTATAAGTATTTAGTTCTAATTAGAAATGAAAAAATAAATAGCAAAAAAGAAAAAAAATGCCACCTACTGGGCCACCACGGCCTGAATACGACTAGAAACCCAACCATGGGCCAGGATTCAGGCCCGCAGCAGGCCCAGTAGGCCCACAGGCATTGCTGTGACAGATTAGGCCCGAAAGCTTGCAGTTGAGAGGAGCTCGAGAGGGTGGGCGCAGCAGCGCTTATAAACCACTCCCGAGCCCTCTCAACTAGCGAGGTGGGACTAAACTTTTGGGCGCGGGGCAGCACAAGGCCATTGGTCCTGGTTGGTGGCACCAACCGGGACTAAAGGTGGGCATTGCTCCCGGTTCGTGGCACCAACCGGGACCAATGGCCCCCTTTAGTCCCGGTTGGTGCCATCAACCGGTCCCGGTTGGTGGCACCAACCGGGACTAAAGGTAGCATTCGTTCCGGTTGCTGCCACGAACCGGGACCAATGCTCTGGGTATATAAGCTGGACTTCTGAAAATTTCACAACTTCACCGTCAGTTCGTGCCCGACGCCCCAGTGCTGCTCCTCGTCGCCGTCGCCATCATCGCCCCTGCCTCCGACGCCGTCGCCGCGCCGCCCCTGCCCCCGACGCCGTCGCCGTGCCGCCCTGCCTCCGACGTCGCTGCCGCGCCGCCCCTGCCTCCGGCGCCGTCATCGCGCCGCCGCTGCCGCTGACTATGCCGTCGCCGCACCCTAGCCCCTTCCCGCGGCCCGCCCCCGCCCGCTGGCGCCCTTGCCTCCCCCGCCGTCGCCATCGCCAGACGCCCCCGCTGTGAGCCGCCGCGCCGGTCCCGCTCTGTTTTGATTTTGTATTAGATTAATTTTTTGTTCATATATATATAATGTATATTTGTATGTATGTGGCTATATGTAAGTTCAGAGCATATTTTTTTATTAGATTAATTTCTTATTAGATTTATTACATTAATGTTTTTGTTCACATCATGTTTTTGTTCATATATGTATTTTTTTGTTCATATGTGTATTAATGTTTTTGTTGCATATATGTAATTTTTTCAATGTATATATGTATGTGGTAGCTATATATGCATGATGAGGGGGGTGGGGGTCGATATACCCCCTCCCCGATAATTTCAACATGAGCGGAGGTCGATATACCCCCTCCCCGGTAACATTTTTTAGAAAAGTTTTATATATCTAGCTAGAAAGAAAGGAAGAAGGAATGAACTAAGAAGAGGAAGAAGAAGAAAAAAGAGGAGAAGAAGAAGGAATAGAGAAGAAGAAGAAAAAAATAGAGTATATTTTTTCTTCTTCTCCTCTATTCCTTCTTCTTCTCCTTTTTTCTTCTCCTCTTTTTTTTATCTTCTAGTTCCTCTTCTTAATTTTTGTCAGGAACTCCGTTCCAAAATAACTTCGACGTGATGGGCGGTCGATATATATACCCCCTCTCGACCGTGATAACTTATACCACGGGAGCACCCCCCCCCCCCCCCCGTCCCTGTCGCTCGACCAAAACTTTCAAGGACACCCAAACCATAGAAAAAACGATGTCGGTCTCCTACCCCCTCCCGCCGTGCCCCTACCCGACAAACTCTCTCGAGGCCACCCCAAACCCTTGAAGCGTTGTTGAGGCCACCCCAAACCCTAGAGAAGCAGCGTCGAGGCCACTAATTAATATATATGATTCCTTACTATGATTAGCTAGCTAGTTCTATGTTTGCCACTAATATATCCATCTGTCATGTTTGAATAATAATTGCCATGTTGTAAATATTTGTAGAAACTATGGACACCGCCCGAGATGAAGCAAAAGAAGCGATGTTGAGGGACATAATCGCACAAGGAAGTGATGTTGTCTCGTTGTTTCTCAACGACACCGATGGTATGGAAGGAGAGGGTGATGAAGCTGGCTCCGGTGACCTAATGCCGGTGCAAGAGGGAGAACAGGAGGACGGCTCCGGTGACCCAATGCCGGTGCAAGAAGGAGACCGTGATGACGACTCCGGTGACCGAACCGAGTCCGGCCAGGTATATATATCGTTAAGCCTGTGCTGACTAGCTAATTGATGCATTCATTGTTTTGGTATGTATACATATTAATTAAGTCTTTGTTCTTTTTTCTAGCCCTCCGGATCGAGCACAACTAAGGTAAAGAGACAAGGCCCGAAGAAAAAGTTGAGCTCGGATGAAAGGTTTGAGATCATAGCAATCGCGCCCAACGGCCAACCGATTGAACCCATCCCAACAAAGAACACATTTGTTGCTCAGTGCGGCGTTCTGGTTAGGGACAAGATCCCGATCAGCATCCATCAATGGTTAAAGCCGGCTACAGAAGACCCTGAGGTGTCTTACGTCAATGATATGCAGAAAAATGATCTTTGGACTGAGCTGAAGTCAAATTTCACCCTACCGCCAGATGATGATCCGGAGAAGCCAGTTAAAGAGCAATTAATCAAGTCTTTTGCTCTTAAGAGGATGGCAGACCTATTCAGGAGGTGGAAGAAAGAGCTGAATAGGTTTTTCGATAAAAAAGAGACACCATAATTCAAGGGCAGATATGAGAAGATCAGAGATCACTGGCCCGCATTTATGGCCCACAAGACATCGGAAAAGAGTAAGAAGATGTCGGCGACAAACAAGACAAATGCTTTGAAGAAGAAGCATCACCATCGCACGGGGTCAGGTGGCTACCTCGTAGCCCGGCCTAAGTGGGCCAAGGCTGAGAATGATCTGGTTGAAAAAGGGGTCGAACCAGAGAAAATGAACTGGCCAGACCGTTGCCGGACTTGGTTCTTCGGGGGTGGCGGAACCTTGGACCCTGTAACAGGGAAGTACATTTGGACGGACGAGCAACTTGACATGCCCTTGAAGAAGCTTCGGTACTATATCGAAGCAGCGCAACAAGGGACGTTCCTTCCAGACAGAGAGAAGGACGAGCTCACAATGGCCCTCGGGAATCCTGAGCACCCTGGACAGACACGAGGCACGCCAGGCTCCATTCCGTGGAAGGCTGGGTTTTCGTAAGCAGGTGGTTACAAATAACAGGAGAGGAGGAAGAAAGTGCAGCAGTCCGAACTGCAGGCGCTTAAAGCAAGGGTACTCGGGATAGAGGAATGAGAAGCAAATCGCAGCAAACGAACTACCGAAGCTTCACCCGAAGCTACCCCGCCATCTCAGCAAAGAAGCAGCGTGGCCTCCACCGAGCTGCTTCAGCCGGAGCATGTCTTGACGGCTCCTGCCAGCTATCCCGTGGATGCTATCACGGAGTCTCAAAATTGCCACCTTATGACGCAATGGATGGATTTGAAGGTCAAGGCGGTTGTTGGCTCTGTTTATCCTTCTGAACCCGACGCAACTTTTCACTGCCGGCCGATTCCAGAAGGATACGCTAGGGTGATGGTGGATGAAATAATGGAGGGATTTGAGGAGCTCCCGCTTGACCACCCTACCGGTGAAGGGGAGACTCGGCTGGGTTCTGCTCTGAAGACGCCATGCCTATGGCGGAAGGATCTCATCATCCTTCAGAACTGGATGCCTTTGCCTCCTCCTCC
Organism: Aegilops umbellulata; assembly: GCA_032464435.1. Classification (NCBI taxonomy): domain Eukaryota; kingdom Viridiplantae; phylum Streptophyta; class Magnoliopsida; order Poales; family Poaceae; genus Aegilops; species Aegilops umbellulata. The sequence continues at coordinate 638,492,063 of CP136060.1, read as the reverse complement.
TCCGGCGAGTCAGGGCACACCGCCTCCTCCACCGCCTCCTCCTCCGGCGAGTGACGATCAGGGCACTCGGCCGGCTCCTTCTCCGGCGCGAGGCGGCACTCCGCCTCCTTCTCCGCCTGCGCCTGCGCACCCGAGCAGCCAGCCTCCTCCTTCTCCGCCTCGTCAGCAAGGGCGGAAGAGACCCGCCGCCGCTCTAGCAGCTACTCCGGCGCGTCGTAGTCCTTCTCCTCCGCCTCGTAAGCAAGTAAAGAAGACAGCCGCTCCATCTGCTCGGCCGGCGTCTAGCAGTACAGCCAGAGGCGGGAAGAAATACAGATTCGGTCCTTCTCTGAAGACTCCAGAGAAGTTACCATACGAGATGAGCCCGGAGGAGAACGCGAAGATCGCGCGAACCGAAGCGAAGGAATGGTTTGAAGGGTTGAAAGCACAGGGACATCCACCTCCGGAGGAGAAGGTAGATCCAATGAAAGCGAAGCGCACTCTGGCTGCCCTGGCAAAACCACCCAAGTCTCCGCCGAAAGGCAACTATGAGCTCATTATTGCAAAGACATGGGCCGAAGCGGAGCGGTCGGGAAATACAGTCAGTGATCAAAGGTTGAAAGAACGACGAGCAGTTGGGAAACAAATTGCCCACCTCGGCGAACAAGGGAATCAATCGTGCCCCCCGCTCAAGGTGCCTAAAGACATCGTCGATCCGAGGATGGTGCCCGCTTATAGCAATCTTGGAGATTACCTGCCCGACGATGTACATTATGATTTCATGGACGTGCAGATACACAGATACGAGTACGGGAAGCCTCTCGTCAAAGATGAAAGATCTCTATCAACGATGATGCGAAGATTGCATGATTGGTACTTGAAAATCTGCAGAGAGTCTGGGGGAGGAGTACTTTGTATGTGAGAGTTAAAACGGAGCATGACCTCGTTGGAATTTATCTGTTGCCTATTCCATTTGAGGAGTTCTATCAGTTTTTCAATCAATCACCGGAGCATGATCGATAAAGCAACGGTCACCTGCTACTGTCTGTAAGTACTACTACTTCTGACACTAAGTCTCTCTATATAGCTCAGCTCTTTCATTGCATGTATTTATAATTATCCTCACTATATTATGCAGATTGAAGATCGCCGAATTGAAGAAAAGACAAATCGGTGATATTGGGTTCGTTAACACATATCTCATAGATGCAACTGAGGTTAAATTTCATGCCGCAGATACCGAGGCCAACTTGCTACGATCATTCCAAAAAAATGAAAACAAAGATATAATACTCTTTCCTTACAACTTTAAGTGAGTGTTACTGTCTTGTGCATATTCGGTTTTCCTTATATATTAGTCCAGGTTATAGTAATGTAATTGATGAGTTATGTATGCGTGCGTAGGTACCACTATATTCTCCTAGAGATTAGGCTTGAGCAGGGAGTAGTAACTGTCTTGGACTCGAGACGAAAAGATCCCCAGGAGTATGCGGACATGACTGAAATCCTCGAGAAGTAAGTTAAATCGATCATTATCCACCGTATCAGCAACTTTGTTCATTTCCTGATATCAAGTAATTGTTTTCTTTTGTCTGGCAGGTTTTGGAGAAAATTCACCACAAAATCCCCGGGACTGTCGAAGAAGCTGGAATTTAGATACCCGAAAGTAAATACTATAGTAGCATGTTCCGCGCGTCTCCTAGCTATTGATTCAAGCGCTAGTTTCATCAATACCATTTGGCATTCTTGCTTATCTGTTTGATTGACCTCTATTTCTTGTAAAGTGGTTGTGGCAGAAATAAGGGAATGATTTCAGTGGATACTACATTTGCGAGTCCATCCGCCACACGACCTATGAGCGGGGCGGGTACTCTGACGAACAATATGAAGTGCGTAAGAAATAATATTCACAATTTAGTTTATTACCATCATTTGTGTTGAGTTTCATTCACTCATATATATATGTATTGACCCCCTTCTTTAAATTAGATGTTTCGACAGCGGGATGAACTCCTAGAACCAGATCGCATGTGAGCAATTCAAGAGGAATTGGCGACATTCTTTCTTGACCATGTGATCGCTGAAGACGGAGAATACTATGTGGACCATGCGTCCATAATTTAGGATATTATATTTGTAAGAGATAATTATTGTATATATGTAGCCGGTAGTGTCGGATAGATATACGAGAACTTGTTGTTCGACCAATCTCTCGGAGAAGCAGAGGTGGTCGATATCACATCTCTCTGTATGCATATATGTTCATGACGATCTTCTGTTTCCTTCGTTTGCTTACTAGCTAGCTATAGCGCGTGTCTAGTCCTCTCTATACGTATGTATAGTACGTAGCGTCGACCAAGCACGGACACAAGAGAGGACACTTCTCTCTATTAATTAGCTATCTAACAAAATATTTGAAATACCTAAATTAACCCCCCAAAACCCCCCAACCCCCCCCCCTAAAAAAACAAAACCCCCAGCTACAGAAATGCTGACGCGCGGATGCCTATTGGTTCCGGTGGGTGCCACCAACCGGGACCAAAGGCCCACCTGCCTCGGATCAGGGCACAGGCCACGTGGAGGCCCATCTGTCCCGGTTCTGGTTTAAACCGGGACTAAAGGGTCAGGGCATTAGTAACGACTCTTTAGTCCCGGTTCAGGAACCGGGACTAAAGGCCCTGATGAATCGGGACAAATGGGCCTTTTTCTACTAGTGAGTTGCTTGAGGGCCACGCTAACACCATCACCTGGAGGTTTGAGCAAAACCAGGAGTACAACGCTCGCTCGGCCTATCGTCTGCAGTTCGTCGGTCGACCCCCATGGATGGTTACAAAATGATTTGGTCTAGATGGGCCCTTGGCAAGTGCCGGTTCTTCATATGGACTATCATGCTAGGCAGAACTTTAACTGCTGATGCGCTCTTGCACCGCGGATGGGAAAATGACTACTTCTGCCCGCTTTGTGAACGGAGCTTGGAAACCCCATCTCATCTCCTCATCGAGTGCCCCTGGTCAAGAACCATTTGGGAGTCCTTCGCCACGTTCGCAGATATGCCTGCTCTTTGCCCGGCTAATTGGATGGGGGTCTCTAAGTTTGCGACCTGGATTCAGAGATGCTACAACAACACAATGATGGATAAAAAAGGGAATGCTTTCTTTAGTGCACATGATTGCTTGAGAAATATGGCGGGAGCGGAATCGATGAGTCTTCCAAAAGGAATACTTGATTATGGAGAGCTTCAGTCGTAAGATTAGGGACAAGATTAGACTGTGGAATTTGGCAGGTTCTGGGATTCCATTTGATCCGGGCTGAGCCCGCCCCCTCCCTCTCTTTTTTCCTCCTTTTCGCGCCTAGATGCAATTGCTGGGCGCCTGCCCCTCTTGGGGTCCCTTTGTACTTTGTTATCCTCTTCTGACCAATGGTTTCGCAAGCTTTGCTAGCATTCAAAAAACACATTGACTACGATTTCTCTAGAAAAGCTTTAGAGCTGCTCCAGATTTCATCGCATTGTGGTATACCTTTTGGGTTTTGGGAAAGTGCGTGTGTGAGGGCTGGGGAGGTTAATGAAGAATGGAGAAGCAGCGAGGAAAAGGGTGGGTTTTTATTTGTAGTGTAAATGACAAAAGTCACTTGCGTGTGTTGATTGATCCTGCCATGCCCCAAGTGATTTAACTCACCCATGTTATAAAGTGACCGCCATCAATATGTAGACCGGCCCGGAGTATGTCATTACTTATGTGCTAGTTATTTCAAGTACAGTTATGTCATTACTTGGGTGTAGCCACTACTTTCCACTTGATCAAAAAAAAAATGTATATGCACCACCACGTGTTCATGGAGCAAAGGAAATGAGCTAGATCCAAAATAGCAATTAGATATAGTGTTATTTTGGATATAGTACTAAACTTACACTAGAGATACATCCATAGATAAACAAGAAGAAACTAATGTTAACACACTAGTACTACCGTCATTTTGGATGTAAAAATCCTAACGTCCAGTTGTAACAAGTTACACCAAAAATATGGGGCAAAAACTTATTGTTCTTCTGATGCAATGTAATTAAATGTAATAAACTTCTTTACATATCCACTAGTTACATCGCATGAACATGAAAACTAAATCCCTTGGGAGGCAAATCAATATGTAGAAATTCGCTTCCATTCACTGGGCAATATGTAAAACAATTTTACAACAATAATAATTTTTATTCCGTGCAGGTATTGTCACAGAATATCCTCTACATTACAAGCATGCAATAGAAAGCAAGGAAGCATGATTGACAAGAAGTGGAAGCATACATATTTGAGTTCCCAAATTTATATGCTAGCGACAATACATATGAAGCATTACTAATTGAAAAAAAGTCGCAAAAAAGACTAAACCTGGCAGAACATATGAGCAAAACTCCCTAGGAGCTGGTGATTGCCGTTGGAGGTAGTGGCCTGCTGAGCGGCCGTTGGTAGTTGGAACTAGGAACATTTATGCTAAGGCCTGAAGAGGGCGCTGGAGGATGAGGGGCATCACGGGTGAAGAAGGGTGTCGTCCGGAGGTGGGAGGTCGTCACCGGCTGGTTAGGATGGCGCCATTGTGTCGCGGAGGCTGTCACCATGGGCGGCGGAGAACGCTGGCTAGTTGGGATGGCATCCCTCATGTAGGGGTTTAGTTGAGGCATGTGGAGGAAGGCGCCATCGCCGGTGCCCGAGGGTGATCAAGAGCCGAGTCACCCGATTTACCGGCCATGGGAAGAAGGACGTCAGTTCAGACCATTAATGTAACCACGTTATTTCAGGATGATAGTTAGGAGTGATTTCAGGGATTAGAAGTTAACCAGATGGGCTATTGGGTTGGTACAGGATCGACGGTCACTAGTGCAGAACCGGGCAATAGCACCGGTTCTAAAGTGTGGGCACTAAAGCCCCCCCCCCCCATTTAGTACCGGTTCAACACGAACCGGTGCTAAAGGGCAATCACGTGGCACGAGCCAGCTCCGGGGGCCGGGAGCCCTTTAGTACCGGTTGGTAACACCAACCGGTACTAAAATGTTTGGGGGGTTTTTGGTTTTATGATTTCTTTTTCATTTAATTTTATGTTTTCCATTTTAATTCTTTTTCGTTTGCTGGTATTTTACGATACTACAAATTATACACGTTATGCATATATATGGTAGCTAGTAGAACCAATCATATATATAGATCATCAATGTCTCACAAACCACCATATTAATTCACACATACACACATGTATAGCTATATACAATTTCTCGTACATATGCATGTTGCCTTCGGAGCCACTTGCATTAGCCTAATTGGTGCCTTCGGAGCACGATAACAAATTGGAAGTGGTTCATGACCTGGTCGATGGGGGCGGTAGCGGGTAATAGTATTCTCCCTTCGGATTTATGACCTGGTCGAGCAAAAATTCCGCTATTTCCTCGTAAAGTGCTTGTACGCGCTCCGTATCTAGGAGCTTGTCCCGCACCTCTGTGAACTGTTAAGAAGGAGATCAATATGCATGTGTATTAGTTGTGTGACTAGATACCGATAATGGTGCACAAATTGTGAATAGTGTTCTGACAAGCGTACCCATTCCTATCTTTGAGATCTGCTTCTTTCGGACGCCATCATGCGAATGTTCTCGCAAATGCAGTATGCACACAGATCAGTTCCCTGCGCCTGCTTTATGGACTTTACGAGAATAGAATTTAATTTGATCAGATAATAATTAATCAAGCATGATAATATTAAAAAGATGGCAGCTAGCAAGCACTACTTAATTACTTACCTTGAGTCGAAGCATCTCAGCTGTCGTTTCCATTCGCCTTCTGTTTTGCTGATAAACCTTGCCCAAGCCCTGCCCGCCGACAAAGAAAATGAATAAAGGGGTTATTAAATAGTTCATATCATGAAATGACGAACTAAATAGGCCGAGATATATAATTAATAATGATTGAAATTACCTGTTGACTATCCCAAACAATATGTTATAGTCACTATTTTCTTTGAGTAGTGAGTCCAGTATTTCAACTGTTCCTTCGTCAACTTTAATGATACACAAGATCCAGTGAAATCTGCATGCACACACGTTTGCATGTCTTAATTAAGCGGACATATGTAAGCAAAAACATGTAGCTAGCTAGCTAGTAGGCAAAAATAGAGAATTTGTAGTACAAGAAAGTGTGACTCACTGGAAGTTGTAAGGAAGTAGTATATTTTCATTGTATTTGAGGCGCTTCAAGAACTCGAACATGCTGTCCTCTACCTGCTTTTCATAATGCTTGCTTATTTTCCATGTGTATTCATTAACGGTGTTTGGGTCAATGAACCCAATGCCATAGCGTCCACCTTTTGTCATTTCATACATCTTCATCCTGCATAATACCACAGAAAAGAATATAGTGAGGATAATTACAGGTAATGATTGATCAAAAGGATCAATACAGCTAGCTTGAGAATTAAATTACAGAAAGAAATCACTTGCAGACAATAGCAACTGACGATAGATTTGTCGAGTGCGTCTTGATTGTATAACCGAAACAGTTCAGAATACTCAACGGTCACAGGTTTCTCATGGTAGTAATGATCCTTATTGACTTGCACCATGAGGGACTGTCGATCGGATCTCTTGGTAATGTCCATGTACCATTGATGCAATTCATACATTCTCGTTGGGAGCTTCTTAACATCTTCTGGCTTGACCAAAGGTTGGCCCCGGACATATTTCCATTTTATTTCCTCCTCTGTAAGCACAGGCATGTCCTCGATCTCGAGGAGTTGTCCAAGAGTGATCTTGAGTTCTTCAGCCTGCGTTATATGCTGCTGGGTTATTACCACATCGCCCACCTGGGGAACGTAAACTGTTTGCCTACAATAATATTGGCCGCGCGTACTGTCACGTGTTGTTGGCGGCACAACAAGCGAGGGGGGGGGGGCGATTGCGCACACTGTTCTCCCAGCTAGGCAACGGTTCTCCCGCATTTTTTGACAGCTGCTTGTTGTTTGCTCGAGCTCGAGCTCGCCTCCTTCTGTAGACGTTGTCGATGTAACTTCTTGATGTGGCGCTCATAGTCTGTGTCAACAGGCTTAGGAGCTAGTGGTTCAGCCATACGAATGAAGTGGTCAATAACTTCCACAGGCACTTTCTCCCTTGGCGGCGGTGGCGGTTTCGGTCCAAAATGGGCGTCGACTTCTGCCCGCACTATGGCATTGGTTTGTGCCTTGGTCCTGTCGTATGCCCTCTCAGCAAGAGGAGTAGTGAGGTTTGGACCATATTTATATCGCTTGCCTCCGCCTGTACTTCCTGTACTATGACCTCGACTGGTACCGCTACGCACCATAACTGCGGGGTGTCTCTTCTGCGATTGCTGAGGCGGCGGAGACGACTGACGGGGCTGAGTTGGACGAGGAGGAGTGGCCTGAAGCTGTGCCGGACTTGGAGGAGGAGTGGCCTGACACTTTGCCGGACTTGGAGGAGGAGTGGACGTCTGACGCTGTGTCGGGCTTGGAGGAGGAGTGGCCTAAAACTTTGCCGGACTTGGAGGAGGAGGAGTGGCCTCACGCGTTGGTGGACTTGGAGGAGCGGGAGTCTGCTGACTCGGTGGCGGACTTCGACGAGGAGTCGGGTGACGCGGTGTCGGTGGCCTTCGAAAGATGATGCAATCCTTTCCCCATAGGATGATACGATGTTTGGCATCTCCGAGTGTGTGCTCCTCGTCACCTCCAGGAATGTCAATCTCTAGCCCCGAATATTGGTCCACCACCTCATCAACCACGACACGAGCATAGCCTGCTGGAATCGGGTTGCAATGGAAGGTTGCATCGGGGGAATTTGTATAAGCAACGTCGTCCGCCACCTTCATGGATATGTTCTTCATTTTGAAGTGTAGCTCGCAGTTAGTGTTCTCCATGATGTCATCCACGGGGTATCTATCCAGCATTGCATCAAACGGGGCGGAACCCACGCTGCTTCTCGGCATGGATGGGGCGGTGGTATCCAATGCTGGATCATCCGCTAGCTGTTGCAGCTGCTGAGACCCCCTTTGCTGGCTAAGTGAGTCGATCTGCTCCTGCTGCCGCTGGAATTTGTCTGCCAAGTCCGCGTGCGCTGATTCTAGGCCTTGAAGGCGTTCATAGTCCGGCTTCCTCTTCTCCTCCTCCATCTTCCTCTGCTTCTCCTCCGCAATCTTCCTTCTCGCACGGGTTCTGTAGTCGGCGTTCCAGTCCGAAAATCCCTCATACCATGGAATAGCGCCCTTGCCTCATGTTCTTCCTGGGTGTTCAGGATTTCCCAGGGCACGCGTAAGCTCGTCGCTCTCTCTGCTCGGCTGGAACACCCCCGTTCGAGCCTCTTCTATTGCAACAAGTATGTTATCGTCGGCTCCGTTCAGACATGCCTTCGTCGAAACTTTGCCTGTCTTCGGGTCCAACTCCCCCCCATGCGCATAGAACCAACTCCTGCACCTGGGGGGCCAGCTCTTAGAAACCGGAGTGACACCTGCATCCTCCATCTCTTTCTCAGACTTATCCCACTTAGGCATTGCCACCGCGTAGCCACCTAGCCCCAGCTTATGGAACTTATCCTTTTTTTCGGCATTCTTCTTGTTTATTCTCGACCGTTCCTTAGCTAATTCTGAATCCTTGAATTTCACGAAATCGTCCCAATGAGCACTTTGATTCTCTAGTATCCCCTCGAATACTGGAGTCTTCCTTCCTCCCTTGACGTACTTCTCCCATTCACATCTCTTGTGGTTATTGAATGCAACCGCCATCTTCCTAAAAGCAGCGTCCTTGACTTTCTGCACATCTGCTTCTGTGAAATGATCTGGTAGGGTGAAATGTTCCATGAGAGTATCCCAAAGCAGTTTTTTTTACTCTCGTCGACAAAAGTAACATTTGGACGTGGCTTTGCTGGCTTTCTCCATTCTTGTAGGGAGATCGGGAGTTGGTCCTTCACAAGAACTCCGCACTCACGAACGAACTTGTCCGTAATCTTCTTAGGAGCTAATGGTTCACCATTAGGTTTGAATGCCTCGATATTGTACTTTACGCCCTCCTTCAACTTTTTGTTCGGGCCTCGTTTAGTCCTTTTGCCTGAAGATTTGCTTGATCCGGATGGCTGAAAGAAGAAAAATCGATTCGTTAATATATCTTCAACTCATTTAAAACATGTGATGATCACCAGATTCATGCTTATATAAATATAATACCTCGCCGGTGTTTGTTGTTTCAGGATCAACATGTTCTTCGTCATCGTCATAATCGTAGTTCATGACTTCATCAATTCGGTCGTCGCGATCAAATATCATATCACCCTCTCCGGTGTTGTTTAGAAATTCGGAGCCGTCATAATCTTCTTCATTCTGATCATCATCTGGCCCGCGTATCATATCGAACATGGTCTGTTCTCTCTCTCTGTCGGTATTGTCCGCCATAGCTTTTTATTTAACTATGCCAAAAGAAATATAAAACAATTTAGTATAATCTCGAATAATAGATATAATCTCGAATATATCGTCTCGAATAATAGATATAATCTCGAATACATTGTCTCGAATAATAGATTTAATCTCAAATACATCGTCTCGAATAATATATAATATTGAATAGTACATCACTGGCTAGGTAGCTAATTAAAGATCGAATACTACAGAAGAATCTAGGACACTCGCGGTTCCTGCGGCGCGGGCGGTGGACACCCAAAGAGAAGGAACCCTCACAGGATCATAACTGAAGTGAGATCCCTGAAGAAACTGCCAGGTATTGGAGAACCTGCCGCCCTCTAACGCAACCACGTAGCGATGGACGTGCTCGTCCTCCTCCCTGACATGACGACGTACCACCTCCGGCGAGGCCGGCTCCCTTCGCACCGAAACTGGCCCACGCGAACGCCATCAAACGAGATCAGGGTCGACGACAGGACCCGGGGCCGGGTTCCTCATCAAGTGGCGCGCCCCTCCAGGCAGCACCTCCCAGTGCCAGCCTGGCGGAGCCCTGTCCCGGACATGGGTCAGCTGGACGTCGTCGCGGACGTGTCGACGGCGAGGATGCGGGCCGGGCATCATCGACAACAAATACTATATGCCGCAAAAGTAAAGTAACATTTTTTAAATGATGGATATTGTGATGATTTCATATATGCAAATTCTAAATTTTATAACTAAAAATTTAAGAAACTAAAAAAACATCGATCATCGTCTAACAATTTGAAATTAATCTAATTCATCTAACTAGCAAAAACTAACATTTCCAAAATTTCTAACATTTCTATATAACTAACATTTCTATAACATTTGACATTATATATATTATAACTAACATTTCTATATACTATTTGACATTAATCTGATCTAATTAATTAATTCATCTAAAACTTTGTATGAAAAACAGAAAAACAGAAAAAACTAAAATCTAAAAACAGAAAAATTATGTGTGTGTGCGCGTGTAGTGTGTGTGTGTAGTGTGTGTGTGTGTGTGTGTGTGTGTGCATGTAGTGTGTGTGTGTGTGTGCGCGCGCGTGTGTGTGCGCTACGGTCGGCGCCGGCGCGCGGTGTGGCTTTGATCGATTGGAGGGAGGAGAGGGGCCGGGGGAGGGGCTCACAGCGCGCGCGGGCAAGGTCGAGGCGACGGCGACGGCGAGGCGAGGTCGATCCAAAGGCGACGGCAATGGCGAAGCGAGGGGATCGGCGACGGGCCGGTGCGGCGAACGGGACGGTGACGGTCCGGTGCGGCGACAGGCCGGCGACGGGGGCGCCGTGGAGTCGACAGGGACGACGCGACGAGGACGGGGGCGTCGCGGAGTCGACGGGGACGGCGCGACAGTGGCGGCGACGGCGCGGGACGAGGCGGCGGCAGAGAGAGGTGGGAGATGAGAAACTGAAAATTTTCGAAGTGTTTCTTATATAGGGGACACATTTAGTACCGGTTGGAGCCACCAACCGGTACTAAAGGCCTGTTTTGGCCAGGCCAATTGGCGGGAAGCGACCCCCTTTAGTACCGGTTGGTGGCTCCAACCGGTACTAAAGGCCCCCCCTTTAGTACCGGTTGGTGCCACGAACCAGTACTAAACGGGGGTGCGCTGCCAGGCGAGGGGCGCAAAGTTTAGTACCACCTCGCCTAGCGAAGTGCAGCCGCACTGGTTTATAAACCCAGCCGCGGCTGCTCCTTCGAGCTCCTCTCAAATGCAGGGCTTCTGGGCCTACCTGTGCTGTGCTTCCCCGTGGGCCTACTGGGCCTTTGCGGGCCTGCATCCTGGCCCAACAACGGATTGGGTTTCTAGTCGTATGCAGGCCGCTCTAGCCTAGTAGGCGGGCTTTTTTTTTGCTTTATTTATTTTTGAGTTGTTTTTTTGTGTATTTAGAGTTTCTTTGTGAATATTTTTTCTTTAGGTACAAAAAATTACAAACTTTTTGTTAGTGCCCGTAGTTTTCAAATTTGAATAGTTTAAATTTTGAATTATTTGAAATTAGTGTGAATCACTAGTTTGTGAACAACTTAACTTTAAAAATCAGTAAAGGCATGAAAGAATATGTTTGCACATAAAATTTCTTCGCGTTTCAAATGCCAAAACACATAATTAACTACCCTAACTATTACAGAGATTCCCTTCTGGGTGTGAAACACAGAAGAAAGTGATGATAGCTAGTGAAGCCGATCACATCCCAGATCTTTGGGTGTGAAACTTTTTCTTCGCGTGTGTCCCTTTGCACCGTAACCATGGAAAATCTTCATCATTTAACGGGATGCTCGGGTCAATATTCACTGTGAATGGAGCAATTTCATCAAACTTTTCATAATCTTCTGACTTGTCTGTCTTGTCATCCACTCCCACGACGCTTCTCTTCCCAGAAAGAACTATGTGCTGCTTTGGCTCATCGTACGATGCATTCGCTTCCTTATTTTTTCTTTTTCTTGGCTTGCTAGACATGTCCTTCACATAGAAAACCTGTGCCACATCATTGGCTAGGACGAATGGTTCGTCTGCATACACAAGATTGTTGAGATCCACTGTTGTCATTCCGTACTGCGGGTCTTCCGTTACCCCGCCTCGTGTCATATTGACCCATTTGCACCGAAACAAAAGGACCTTCAAACCACGTCGATAGTCAAGTTCACATATGTCCTGTATATAACCATAATATGTTTCCTTTCCCGCCTTGGTTTCTGCATCAAAGCAGACACCACTGTTTTGGTTGGTGCTCTTCTTATCTTGGGCGATCGTGTAAAATGTATTACCATTTATCTCGTACCCTTTGAAAGTCATTATATTCGAAGATGGTAACTGGGACAGCAAGTACAGGTCATCTTCAATAGAGGTGTCATGTATGGTACGTGCTTGCAACCAGCTGGCGAAACTCCTGGCTTGTTCACGTGCAATCCAGTCATCAGACCGCTCTGGGTGTTTGGAGCGTAGCAAATTCTTGTGTTCATCCATATACGGAGCCACCAAGGCGGAATTCTGTAGAACTGTGTAGTGTGCTTCAGCGAGAGAATGTCCGTCCATACATATTATTTGTTTCCCTCCTAGCGTGCCTTTTCCATCCAGTCTGCCATTATGTCGCGATTCAGGAACACCAATCGGCTTAAGGTCAGGAATAAAGTCAATACAAAACTCAATGACCTCCTCATTTTGACGGCCCTTGGAGATGCTTCCTTCTGGCCTAGCACGGTTATGAACATATTTCTTTAAGACTCCCATGAACCTCTCAAAGGGGAACATATTGTGTAGAAATACAGGACCCAAAACGTAAATCTCTTCGCATAGGTGAACTAGGACGTGCGTCATGATGTTGAAGAAGGATGGTGGGAACACCAACTCGAAACTGACAAGACATTGCACCAAATCATTCTGTAACCTTGGTATGATTACTGGATCGATTACCTTCAGAGAGATTGCATTGAGAAATGCACATAGCTTCACAATGGCTAATCGAACATTTTCCGGTAGAAGCCCCCTCAATGCAACCGGAAGAAGTTGCATCATAATCACGTGGCAGTCATGAGACTTTAGGTTCTGGAACTTTTTCTCTGCCATGTTTATTATTCCCTTTATATTCGACGAGAAGCCAGACGATACCTTAATACTGAGCAGGCATTCAAAGAAGATTTCCTTCTCTTCTTCGGTAAGAGCGTAGCTTGCATGACCCTGATGTATGCCGTCTTTTCCGTGCATACGTTGCTGGTCCTCCCGTGCCTCAGGTGTATCTTTTGTCTTCCCATACACGCCCAAGAAGCCAAGCAGGGTCACACAAAGATTCTTTGTCACGTGCATCACATCGATTGCGGAGCGGACCTCTAGGTGTTTCCAATTGGGCAGGTCCCAAAATATAGATTTCTTCTTCCACATGGGTGCGCGTTCGTCAGCGTCATTTGGAACAGGTTGTCCACCAGGACCCTTTCCAAAGACCACCTTCAAATCCTTGACCATATCATGTACATCAGCACCAGTACGGTGGCCAGGCTTCGTCCGGTGATCCGCCTCACCTTTGAAATGTTTGCCTTTCTTTCTTATGGGATGCCTGCTCGGAAGAAATCGATGATGTCCCAGGTACACATTCTTCTTAGAATTAGCCAAATATATATTGTCGGTATCGTCTAAACAGTGCGTGCATGCGCGGTATCCCTTGTTTGTCTGTCCTGAAAGGTTACTGAGAGCAGGTCAATCATTGATGGTCACGAACAGCAACGCCTTTAGGTCAAATTCTTCCCCCATGTGCTCATCCCACGCACGTACACCTGTTCCATTCCTCAGTTGTAAGAGTTCTTCAACTAATGGCCTTAGGTACACATCAATGTCGTTGCCGGGTTGCTTAGGGCCTTGGATGAGCACTGGCATCATAATGAACTTCCGCTTCATGCACAACCAAGGAGGAAGGTTATACAAACATAGAGTCACAGGCCAGGTGCTATGGTTGTTGCTCTGCTCCCCAAATGGATTAATGCCATCTGCGCTTAGACCAAACCATACGCTCCTTGCGTCATCTGCAAACTCCTTCCCATACTTTCTTTCAATTTTTCTCCACTGCGACCTGTCAGCGGGTACTCTCAACTTTCCGTCTTTCTTACGGTCTTCTCTGTGCCATCGCATCGCCTTGGCATGCTCTTTGTTTTGGAACAAACGTTTCAACTGTGGTATTATAGGAGCATACCACATCACCTTGGCAGGAATAATCTTCCTGGGGTGCTCGCCGTCGACATCACCAGGGTCATTGCGGCTGATCTTATAGCGCAATGCATCACATACCGGGCAAGCGTTCAAATCCTCGTACTCACCGCGGTAGAGGATGCAATCATTAGGGCATGCATGTATCTTCTGCACCTCTAACCCTAGAGGGCAGACAGCCTTCTTTGCTTCGTACGTACTCTTGGGAAATTCGTTGTCCTTTGGAAGCATATCCTTTATCATTACCAGCAACTTTCCAAATCCCTTGTCAGATACACCATTCTCTGCCTTCCATTGCAGCAATTCCAGTGTGGTGCCCAGCTTTTTCCTGTCACCTACGCAATTCGGGTACAACAATTTTTTGTGATCCTCTAACATGCGCTGCAACTTCTTCTTCTCCAAATCACTTGCGCAATTGCTCTTTGCATCGGCAATGGCCCGACCTAGATCATCAACGGGCTCATCTGATGCCTCTTCTTCAGCTTCTTCCCGCATTGCCGGCTTAGCTTCTTCCCGCATTACCGGCTCAGCTTCTTCCCACATTGTTGTATCATCGTATTCAGGGAACCCATGGCCAGGATAGCTGTCGTCGTCCTCTTCTTCTTCATTGTCTTCCATCATAACCCCTCTTTCTCCGTGCTTGGTCCAAACAATATAGTGGGGCATGAAACCGGACTCAAACAGGTGGACGTGAATGGTTCTTGACGTAGAGTAATTGTGACCATTCTTACAGCCAGCACATGGACAAGGCATAAAACCATTCGCTCGCTTGTTTGCCTCAGCCGCAATCAGAAAAGTATGCACGCCCTCAACGAACTGGGGAGAGCATCGGTCATCGTACATCCATTGCCGGCTCATCTTCATTACACAACACCAAATAGACCAAATTAATACAAGTTCATACAACACTTAAATGCAACAAACAAATAACTCTCTAGCTAAAGCATTTAAATGCAACAACAAATGCGATCAAGATCGCAACTAAGGTAACAATGGATCCAACAGCATAATGATACCAAGCCTCACTATCGATGGCATATTTTCTAATCTTTCTAATCTTCAAGCGCATTTTCTCTATCTTGATCTTGTGATCATCGACGACATCGGCAACATGCAACTCCAACTCCATTGTCTCCCCCTCAATTCTTTTCAATTTTTTTTTCAAGTACTCGTTTTCTCTTTCAACTAAATTTAACCCCTCGACAATAGGGTCGGTTGGAATTTCCGGTTCACATACCTCCTAGAAAAAATTTCTATGTCAACTTGATGGGCATAATTTGTCATAAATACGAAATGCAACTAGTTTTAAAAGAGAATATATATATCACATCCGAATCATAACAAGGACGAGGGCTGACGGGGACGGATATCAAAACCATGGCACTACATGTATAACAAACAACGTACGGGTAAGATAATTATACGAGTAACTATATATCCAAATCACACAAACATTAATTTTTATATAAAATTTCATGAACAAAGAGGCTCACCACAAGGTGGTGCCGGCGACGGGACGGTGCTGGCGATCGACGGTGGTTACAACGGAGATTTAGAAGGCACTAAGTAAACCACACCTACATATGCAAACTAAGTGTTATTTTTGACCTCAAATTGCATATAAATCAAATACTAGCACATATATATATTTCCTCCCAAATTACTAAACTCACAAATTAATCACTATATAAAGCATTGCAAGTGTAAATCTAGCAATGAGAGATGAAAGGACAAAGTTGCTAACCTTTGTGATCATTTCAATGGATGGGGGCCTTCAAATCTTGACAAAATTTGGGCAAAATGTGTGATGAGCTCGAGAGGAAGAGGGGACGAATAGAGAAGAGAGGGGAAAGGGGAAGAACAGAGCGAGCTCGGGTGGACGAAGGGTTTATGTAGGACGATCTTTAGTACCGGTTCGTGCCAAGAACCGGTACTAAAGGGGCTGGAGGGGCCCCAGTCTGACAACATCATGTCACCACTCTCATTAGTACCGGTTCGTGGCACGAACCGGTGCTAAAGGTTCGCCACGAACCGGTACTAATGAAAGCGGCCCGGTTAGCCGTTGGAACCGGCACTAATGTATACACTAGTGCCGGCTCAAATACAAACCGGCACTAATGTGCTTCACGTTTGACCCTTTTTCTACTAGTGGGTGTAGAAGACGTCCGAGCGAATGGAAAATATCAGACTACTGATGTAAAGCGTTTCCTAAAACATATTGGCCTTCTGATGCAATGTAACTAAATGCAACAAATTTCTTTAGTTATGCACTAGTTACATCGCATGACCGTGCAAACTAAATCCCTTGGGAGGAAAATCAAGTTGAAAGGAGAGAATGCCAGTGGGGAACCAACGGCTTGATCTCCAGAGGACGAAGAGTAGGAGATTAAAATATAAACAGATCATCATAAAAAAAACCGCAGATGACTTGTCCAAAGGAATGTTCGGATATCTACTTCCCAACCTAGGCGACACGAGGGGCGATCTGCCGCCGCCGGCCCAAAGGCCTCCTCCCTCGTCCTGTCTCCCCTGCCTCCGCCGGAGGCCACGCCCGTAGCCTGTCCAGTGATGGCGGTGGCGGGGCTCTCCCCCTCACGTGGTGGCTGCGTCTTCCCCTGGCGGCGGCGGCACACGGACGGAACTGCGGGGCACCGGCGGCGTGGAGCGGCGGGTTCGCGGCGGCGAGTGTGACAGCGGCTTTAGCGCAGGTGCGATACTGCGGCAGAGGAGCCCCTGTGGCGGCGGCCCAGATCGCGAATCTCGACATACCCAGATGGGCTTCGGCGGGCTGGCGGATCTGGTCAGTGTCTACAGGCGGGCATGGTGGGCCTGGCGACGCCAGCCTAGGCACCATGGTGGTGCCATGGCCGGTCAGGCGGCGGCAGCGGTTCGTGTACAAGTTGCTTGATGGAGGTCCACTGTTCAAATCTGGGTGAAAACCTGGCCAAGGCCGGCGGTGACGGCGCTGTGAGGCGGCGTTTTCTTCTTGAAGGCATCGCCAAGGAGAAGTTCAAGACAACTATCTGCTACCTCCGGGGGAAACCCTATATCAGTAGATCGGATGATGACGGTGCTCTTGTGTCGTTTCCCCCCTTGGGGGCGTCGTTCTTGGAGGTGTGCACGGGCCGAGGGACCAGTGGACCGCATCTTTGGTGGAGCGGTGCTTCATCCTACACATTGATGGCGACGGATCTCGACGGCGTGGCACAGTGCAGATTCGGCGTCCGACGTGTGAAGATGGACACGCGCAGGAGGACGACGCTGTCTGGCGTCATGGTGGCGTCGATGGCAGAGAGACCTGGCACGGTAGATGCAACAGTACAGCTCTGAAGATGGTTTGGTGGCAAGAGGCGTCCTGGTTGAGGAGTGCGCCAGACTGGTTGGTGCCTCACACCCGTTAGGCATCCTGGTTGGGACCTCAGGTCTTAGATGTTTAGGTTTGACTGCGATGTCTGTTTGGTATTAGGCCCAGACTATCAGCATCCATTCATCAACTTGATAGCAGTAGCGACATGTGTTGCCTAGATAGTGGCTTTAGCATTACTGTTGTTTGACTTTATATAGTCTTATGTGAATAATTAATAAAGTGGCTGCATGCATCGTCCAGATGCAAAGGCCGGAGGTCCTCCTCCATTTCTAAAAGAAAAAAAAAATCTATCTCCTCCTTCAACTCTCACGTGCGCACTTCTATACTTCTTCTGGCTACCGATGGAAGTGAGCGCTAGACGTTCCGCAATTATAAACGCGCACGTAGTAGGTGCGGTCAAAACCAAAACCAACGCATAAGCATACGCAAGCGCGCGGAACGCGCGTTGACTTGGATGGATCGCCTAGTCTTTTTCTTTTCTTTTCTTTTTCTTGCATGGGATGGATCGCTGACCACGCGCACACACGAGTATACGTACACAAACCATCGTTTTTTGTTTCTGGAGTCAATATTGTTCTAATATCCCTTTTAAAGTCTTTAACCATGCTACTTTAATGCTTAGTTGATAGGATCAAGCGTATTTTATTCCCTTTTGGCATGATTTAGGTCGATGATGGAATAAAGTTTTGATTTTTATTAGCACGGCTACTATGTGTTGATCAATCTCAAATCCTATTATGCTATCACTATGTGTCGTGACCATTCAATAAGGACCCGACTTTGTTGTTACAGGTTGTGTTAACCTGGTACGCTAAAGGGCTAAATGGAGTTGGTTGTCAAGCTGAAGGGCTTGTGTGTATTCTTCTATATATATGTATTCTTCTATATGTCATGTTGTCTGT
Organism: Aegilops umbellulata; assembly: GCA_032464435.1. Lineage (NCBI taxonomy): Eukaryota > Viridiplantae > Streptophyta > Magnoliopsida > Poales > Poaceae > Aegilops > Aegilops umbellulata. The sequence goes on along the minus strand of CP136060.1, from coordinate 638,473,658 downwards.
CAAAGTATTGAAGAAATTTATGGCTTCATCATTAGCTGGAACTAACAGGCGTATGATGCTACGAAGCTCTTCAAAGTTGTTTTGGAACGAAGTCCTGATAGAATAATTCGCATTTTGATACGAATTTCAGCAAAGGCCTTTCAAATAGTGATATTCCGAAGGCTCTTCCTGAACTTTGTACCATAAAACGAATTATTCTATCGGAAATTCCGTTCCAAAACAACTTTGAAGAGTTTCGTACCATTATGCGCCTGTCTTTTCCGGCTAATGATGAAGTCATGGTTTTCTTGAATTCTTTGACACTAGACAACGTTACATATAGAAGGGTAGATGAGATCAGGAAAAATATGGACCATTTTCTGCACATCCAGAATGGCGCCATTTTGTTAAATCCCTTGTCGGTCCGGACGTCGGACAATCATGAGAGAGGCGGTCCGGCCCAAACCCTAGAAGCGTTGCCGAGGCCACCTAAATTTACCAAGTTAACAGAGTGTTGTCGTCGAGGCCACCCCAAACCCTAAAAGCGTTGCCGAGGCCACCCCAAACCGTAGAAGCGTCGAGGCCACTAATATGATTCCTTGACATATACACCTGTCATGTTTCTATATTAATTGCCATGTTGAAATATTTGCAGAAACTATGGAGCACTGAGACTTGGAAACAGAACAGTTGTTGGGGGACATAATCCGTGACGGAGGTGATGTCTCACCATATCTGAACGACACCGATGGTCTGGAAGGAGAGGGTGAAACAGGCTCCGGTGATCGAACAATGGAGGAGGAATGACATGATTATGATGGATCCGGTGACCGAATGCCGGTGGAAGAAGGAGACCGTGATGTCGCTTCCGGTGACTGAACGGAGTCCGGCCAGGTATATATATTAATTAAGCCTGTGCTGACTAACTGATTGATGCATTAATTGTTTTGGTATGTACACATATTAACTCTTTTCTTTCTTCTTTTCTAGCCCTCCGGATCGAGCCAAACTTCGATAACGAGACGAGACCCGAAGAAAAGGTTGCGCCAGGATGAAAGGTTCATGATCACAGCAATCGCGCGCGATGGCGAAGGAAGCATTTTCTGCTCAGTGTGGGGTTCTTGTTAGGGACATGATCCCGATCAGCATTCACCAATGGTATAAGCCTAAGAACAAAGACCCTCAGCGTCTTATGTCAACCATAGGCAGAAAGATGATCTTTGGACCGCGCTGAAGGCAAATTTAACCCTACCGCCAGAGGAGGATCCAGAGAAGCCAGTTATAGAGCCATTGGTCAAGGCTCATGCTCTTAAAAAGATGGCAGATCTATTCAGGAGGTGGAAGAATGAGTTGAAATCAACGTTTGTCGACAAAGACAAGACTCCAGAATTCACCGGCCGTTTTGAGAAGATAAGAGATCACTGGGATGCATTTGTGGCCCACAAGACATCGAAGAAGAGTAAGAATAGGTTAGCGACAAACAAGAAAAATGCTGCAAAGAAAGAGCTTCACCATCGCATGGGGTCAAGTGGCTACCTCAAAGCCCGGCCGTTGTGGGACAAGGCTGAGAATGACCTTCTTGATAAAGGGGTCGAACCAGATACATTGCACTGGCCAGACTGTTCAAGGACTTGGTTCTTCGGGGTTGGGGAACGTTGGACCCTGAAACAAGGAAGTGCATTTGGATGAACCAGCAACTAGAAATACCCGTCACGAAGCTTCAGGAGTATATCGCCGCAACACAGCAAGGGATGTTCATTCCCGACAAAGAGAACGGCGAGCTCACACAGGCCCTCGAGAATCTTGAGCACCCTGGACAGACACGAGGCACGCCAGGCTCCGTTTCGTGGAAGGCTGGGTTTCCCGGTGCAGGCGGTTACAAAACCTGGGAGAGGATGAGGAAACTGGAGCTGACCGAACTGCAGAACCTGAATGCAAGGGTACGAGCGCTAGAGGAACAACAGCGACCTGCCGGAGCTACCCCGCCATCTCAGCGGAGAAGCAGCGTGGCTTCCACCGAGCTCCTTCAGCAGCCCGACTTCACGGCTCCCAGCTACCCCGTGGATGCTATCACGGAGGCTCAAGATTGCCACCTTATGGCGCAATGGGGGCACATGAAAGTCAAGGCGGCTGTTAGCTCTGTTGCAACTCGTGAACCCGGCGCAACTTTTCACTGCCTTCTGATTCCACAAGGCTATGCTGTTGTGATGGTCGATGAAATAACGAAGGGATTTGAGGAGCTCGAGCTTGACCACCCTACTGTGAAGGGGAGACTCAGCTGGGTCATGCTCTGAAGACTCCATGTCTATGGCGGAGGGAGCTCATCAACCTTCTGAACTGAACGCCTCCGTCTCCTCCTCCTCCTCCGGCGAGTCAAGGCACTCCGCCTCCTCCTCCGGCGAGTTATGAGGGCACTTAGTCTCCTTCTCTGGCTGCTCCGGCGCGTGGCGGCACTCCACGTCCTTCTCCGCCTGCGCCGGCGCGTCTGAGCAACCCGCCTCCTCTCCCGCCTCGTCAGCAACAGTGGAAGACAGCAACCGCTGCTCTAGCTACTCCGGCGCATCGTAGCAGTCCGCCTCCTTCTTCTCCGCCTTGTAACTAACGAAACAAGACAGCCGCAGCCGCTTCGGCTGCTCCGGCGTCTAGCAGTACAGCCAGAGGCAAGAGGCAAACAGATTTGGTCCATCTCTCAAGCCTCTAGAGAAGTTACCATACGAGATGACTGAGGAGGAAAATGCGAAGATCCGTAGAGCCCACGTGAAGTGAAGGAAATATGCCCTAGAGGCAATAATAAAGTTATTATTTATTTCCTTACATATCATGATAAATGTTTATTATTCATGCTAGAATTGTATTAACTGGAAACATAATACATGTGTGGATACATAGACAAACAGAGTGTCACTAGTATGCCTCTACTTGACTAGCTTGTTAATTAAAGATGGTTAAGTTTCCTAACCATGGACAAAGGAGTTGTCATTTGATTAACAAGGTCACATCATTAGTTGAATGATCTGATTGACATGACCCATTCCATTAGCATAGCACCCGATCGTTTAGTATGTTGCTGTTGCTTTTATCCATGACTTATACATGTTCCTTTGACTATGAGATTATGCAACTCCCGTTTGCCGGAGGAACACTTTGGGTGCTACCAAACGACACAACATAACTGGGTGATTATAAAGGAGTACTACAGGTGTCACCAAAGGTAGATGTTGGGTTGGCGTATTTCGAGATTAGGATTTGTCACTCCGATTGTCGGAGAGGTATCTCTGGGCCCTCTCGGTAATGCTCATCACATAATGTGTTAGTTGTGAGATGATGTATTACGGAACGAGTAAAGAGACTTACCGGTAACGAGATTGAACTAGGTATTGGATACCGACGATCGAATCTCGGGTAAGTAACATACCGATGACAAAGGGAACAACGTATGTTGTTATGCGGTCTGACCGATAAAGATCTTCGTAGAATATGTAGGAGCCAATATGGGCATCCAGGTCCCGCTATTGGTTATTGACCGGAGACGTGTCTCGGTCATGTCTACATTGTTCTTGAACCGTAGGGTCCGCACGCTTAAGGTTTCGATGACAGTTATATAATGAGTTTATGAGTATTGATGTACCGAAGGAGTTCGGAGTCCCGGATGAGATCGGGGACATGACGAGGAGTCTCGAAATGGTCGAGACGTAAAGATCGATATATTGGACGACTATATTCGGACATCGGAAGGGTTCTGAGTGGTTCGGGTATTTTCGGAGGTACCGGGGAGTTACGGGAATACGAGGAAGAAGCAATGGGCCTTGATGGGCCTTAGTGGGAAGGACCAGGAGGTGGCGCGCGCCCCTCCCAAGCCCAGTCCGAATTGGACAAGGGGTTTGGGGCGCGGCCCCTCTCTCCCTTCCTTCCCCTCTTCCCCTCTTTCCCCCCTTGACCTAGTTGGACTAGGAAAGGTGGAATCCTACTCCCGGTGGGAGTAGGACTCCCCTGGCGCGCCCAAACCTAGGGCCGGCCTCCTCCCTCCCTTGCTCCTTTATATACGGGGGCAGGGGCACCCCATGGACACACAAGTTGATCTTCGTGATCGTTCCTTAGCCGTGTGCGGTGCCCCCCTCCACCATATTCCACCTCGAATATATCGTTGCAGTGCTTAGGCGAAGCCCTGCGCCGGTAGAACATCAAGATTGTCACCACACCGTCGTGCTGACGGAACTCCTCCCCGAAGCTTTGCTGGATCGGAGCTAGGGGTGCATCATCGAGCTGAACGTGTGCCAAGAACTCGGAGGTGCCGGAGTAACGGTGCTTGGATCGGTCGGATCGGGAAGACGTACGACTACTTCCTCTACGTTGCGTCAACGCTTCCGTTTCGGTCTACGAGGGTACGTAGACAACACTCTCCCCTCTCGTTGCTATGCATCACCATGATCTTGCGTGTGCGTAGAATTTTTTTTGAAATTACTACGTTCCCCAACATGAAGGACTTCTTTGAAACGCAATGAGCTAAGAAACATCCATCCCCGAAGGAGAAGATAGATAAGGTGAAAGTTCAGCGCACTTTGGATGCCCTGAAGCGACCACCACCGTCTCCGCCGCAAAGCAACTACGATCGCATTATTGAAAGGTCATATAAGGAAGCGCCACGGTCAGGAAGTACTTGCAGTGATAAAAAGTTAGCAGAACGAAGAAGTGGGGAAAAAATCCCCAGGTCGGCGAACAAGGGAACCAATCGTGCCCCCCGCTCAAGGTGCCTAGCGATATCGTCGCTAATCATCCGGGGATGTTGCCCGATACCAATCCTGGAGATTACCTGCCCGACGATGCACATTTTGATACAATGGAGGTGGACGAATTCAAATATCGGCACGGGAAGCCTCTCGTCAAAACTGGTCATCCTCCTCTAACAACGATGATGCAAAGATTCCATGAGTGGTACATGGACACCTGCCGCAAGTCTGGGAAGGATACTTTGACGCTGAGAGTTAAAGAGGAGCACGACCTCGTTGGAATTGATCTGTTGTCTATTCCATTTGTGGAGTTCTTCCAGTTTTTCAGTCAAAAGGACCTCAATAAAACAATCATCACTTGCTACTGTCTGTAAGTACTACTTATGTAATTAAGTCTCTGTATATAGCTCAGCTCTTTCATTGCATGTATATATAATTATCCTCACTATATTATGCAGATTGAAGATCACCCAATGCAAGAAGAGACAAATCGGTGATATTGGGTTCATTAACACAAATCTCATAGATGAATGGACGGTTAAACATGATGCCAAACAAACCGAGGCCAACTTGCTACAATCGTTGCTTAAAAATCAAAACAAAGATAAAATAGTCTTTCCTTACAACTTCAAGTTAGTGTTACTGTCTTGTGCATATTTGGTTTCCCTTATTACTCGAGGTTATAGTAGTGTAATTGATGAGTTATGCATGTGTGCGCAGCTTCCACTTTATTCTTCTAGAGATTAAGCTTGAGTAGGGACTAGTAACCGTCATAGACTCGAGACGAAAAGATCCCGAGGAGTATGCGGCCATGACTAAAATGCTCGAGAAGTAAGTTCAATCGATCATTATCACACCATATCGGCAACTTTGTTCATTTCTTGATATCAAGTAATTGTTTTCTTTGCAGGGTTTGGAAATAGTTCACCGCACAAGCTCCGGGACTGCTGGGGGAGCTGCGATTTACACACCCGAAAGTAAGTACTACTAGCTCCTTAACTGGAAGCAACATAATTGACTTGCATCTCAACTAGATGGTTTCCTTCCTTTGACATTTCATTTGATTCACTAAATAGGTTCTGGTTCTCACTCTAGGTATGTTCTAGGCATATTTAGTACAGGATATCAAGTGTGTGATGTGCCTGTTTGGGCCTCTTTGGGCTTGATTCAATAAGCAGCATGATCTTTTCAAAATGCCAAGGGTGTGCTCATGTGCAGATTTGTGAAGTTGATGTTCCTGTTTACAATATGTAGGTTGGTATACATCACACTTTTGGAGTATCTAGTTTAAGCGCTGATGCTTGCTATTGTCCTTTCAATGTTATATCATACATTATATTCATATATGGAAGATACACTGGTACTGAGGGCTGATTACCGGACTGAACTGGTGTGCGGGTGCTTGTGGTGCGTGAACAATGGAGCAAGCTAATAACTTATTGGAAATAATACATACTAATGACTGGTTGTGTGGCCGTTGGAAGGGGCTGAACATGTGTGTGCATGCAGGTAGTGGCAGGTACGGTGTGCGTGCAAAAATCACACCCCATCCGGTCAGGCCCGCTACCACTCCCGCTCTCCTAGGGTTTCACCACCGCTGTCGCCGGCTCCACCCGCTGCCGCCGCCACTAGCCCTCTCTCCCGCTCCCCTTCCCTCCCTTCCCCCTCCCTCCCCTGTAGCGCTCTAGTCGCCCCCCGAGCCGGCGGAGCGCCTCCTCTTGCCCCCTCGTCACATCCCTTCCCTTCGCCACCGCGGCAGAGGCCACCGGCGTAGCCCGGGTGGCGCCGGCGGCGGTGGACGTCCCTTCCCCGCTAGCTAGGAGGTGGAGTCGGGGCTCCCTCCTGCCCGGCGGCGGTGCAGCTCAGCGGGCGGCGGTGTGGCTCAGCGGCGGGTCTGCGAGCCTCTAGCGCCCCTGACGCGGCGGCGTGGCCGTTGGCTGCGGGGCAGCGTGGTGTGCTGCTGGCCGGCGGCGCCCGCTCGGCCCAGATCTTGGCCCTTTCGGGCCCATCTGGGCTGGGGTGGGCCGGCGGTTCGGGCGCGGCTCCTTGGTGGTGGCTGCAGGTGGTGATGGTACCGGCGACGGGCGTACTGCAGCGTGGCAGCAGGGATTGTCCGGGTCCGTTGGGGTCCGGCCGGGCCTGTGGATACCTGGTAAGTCCCTGTCGCTACGTCCGGTCGGCTCCACGGCACGGTGGAGGCGCGGTCGGTTGTTGCTTTATAATATACTAGCACATATGCCCGTGCGTTGCAACGGGAGAGATATTTTATTTATGACAAGCAACCGAAAAGATAATCAATTGTGTCCAAAAAAAGGCCTCCACAACGGAAGGCGACAGAGCAAGGAGTTGCGGTTTTCTAATTGGACATGTTTGGCCCGTGAAATCTTGATAGTGGTGGGGTTGGTAGGTGTGGTGGCGAGCACCCAACTCGTGTTATTTTTCTTTCGCGCCCGCCTCCATCTCGGGGTTGTGCGTGCATCCTCATTTGATGCATGTGTGACGACCAACGGACACGGTTGCTTAGACCACTCTCCTACGACGGTCTAACCGGATGGATTACTAATTGCCGTGCATAAATTCTCTTTCATAAGCATAATCAGGCATGAATGTCCCTTCATCACGATAGTTTATTCTCTTTTATTAATTTAGCGCTCACGTTTTTTTGAAAGCCCGGACAGTTTCAAAAAATGTGAACATTTATTTTTTGAAAATTATATATAATTTCGGAAAAACACAAACAAAATTAGAAACGGGAATAGTTATTGAAATTCAAAAACAATATGTTGAAACCATGAACCTTTTATTAAAAACACAACATTATTGATTTTCTTAAAGTGGAACATTTAGAACAACTTTTATTTTTTTTCTTAGACGCAAACATTATTTTGTTATTGTTAACTTTCACTAAAACAGGAATATTTTATAAAGTATTAATTTTATAAAATTGTCGAATAATTCTAAAATATAATCTTTTTAAAATGGCAACATTTTTTAAATGTTGAGAAAATTCCGAAACCAGATTTTTTAAGTTCATAATATTTTTTAAAACAGGAATAAATTTTTATAATGCTCTTTTTCTAATATTAAAAAAATAATAAATTTCACGGAAAATTTAGAAAAGGGAAAACGAAAATGAAACACAGGCACAAAGATTTAGTTGAAACGGGCCGTCCCAATTTTGGGCGTACCTTGAACTATTTGTCGCCTCGGCCGACAAATAAGGTATTTTTAAGTCATGAGCAGGATAATTACTAGGTTAGCTTTGTTGGGTTGGAGTGCGCCCGTCCCAATTGCGGAATTCTGGAGAAACTTTTTCTCTTTTTTATTAGATGCACAAAAATTTAGTACCACCTCGGATAGAAAAAAAATATTTTCAATGGTGAACGGATGAAAATATTGGAGAAACGCACCTTGCTTTATTTGACTTAGCACATATGCTCGTGCGTTGCAACGGGAGAGATATTTTATTTACGGCAAGCAACGGAAAAGATAATCAATTGTGTCCAAAAAAGGTCTCCACAACGGAAGCGACAGAGCAAGGAGTTGCGTGTTCTCACTGGACGTGTTTGGCCCCGCGAAATCTTGATAGCGGTGGCGTTGGTAGTTGTGGTGGCCAGCACCCAACCCGTGCCTTTTTCTTACGCGCCCGCCTCCATCTCGGGTTGTGCATGCCTCCTCATTTGGTGGATGTGTGACGACCAACGGGACGCTTCGACCACTCTCCTACGACGGTATAACCGGATGAATTATTAATTGCAACGTATAAATCCGCTTTCATAAACATAATTAGGCATGAATGTCCTTCATCACCATGGTTTATTCTCTTTGATTAATTTAGCGCTAACATTTTTTTAAAAGCCCGGACAGTTTAAAAAATGTGAACATTTATTTTTTTGAAAATTACATATAATTTTGGAAAAACACAAACCAAATTAGAAACGGGAATAGTTACTGAAATTGAAAAACAATATGTTGAAACCATGAACCTTTTATAAAAACACCATATTATCATTTTTTTAAAGGGGAACATTCAGAAGAAATTTCAATTTTTGTTCTGAGACGCAAACTTTATTTTTTTTCTGAAAACTTTTCACTGAAAAAGGAATATTTATAAAATATTGATTTTTTGAAAAAATCTCGAACAATTTAAAGTAGAATCTTTTTAAAACGGAAACATTTTTTAAATGTTAAGGAAATTCCGAAACCAGTTTTTTTAAATTTTCTAATATTTTTCAAAACAGGAATAATATTTTATAATGCTGATTTCCTGAATATTAAAACAAAAATTTAAATTTCACGGAAAAATTAGAAAAGGGAAAATGAAAAAGAAACACAGGCACAATAGTTTAGTTGAAACGGGCCGGACCAGTCTTGGGCGTCCTGTGCGTACGTTGAACCATTTTTCACCTCGGGCGACAAATAAGGTCTTCTTAAGTCATGAGCAGCATAGTTACTGGGTTGGCTTTGTTGGGCTGGAGTGCACCCGGGCCAATTGAGGAATTCTGGAGAAACTTTTTATCTTTTTTAGTAGATGCACAAAAATTTAGTACCACCTCGGATAATAAAAATTATTTTTGACAGTGAACGGACGTAAATATTGGAGAAACGCACCTCCTTTTTTTAAAAAAAATAGCCTGGACAGTTTTAGAAATTTTGAACATTTACTTTTTGAAAATTACATGTAATTTTGTAAAAACACAAACAAAATTAGAAACGGGAATAGTTATTGAAATTCCAAAACAATATGTTGAAACTATGAACATTTTATAAAAGCACCACATTATTGATTTTCTTAAAGGGGAATATTCAGAACAATTTTTAAATTTTTATCTTAGACGCAAACATTATTTTGTTTCTGCAAAATTTTCACTAATACAGGAATATTTTTTTAATATGGAACATTTTATAAAATACTAGTTTTACTAAAAATTCTCGAACAATTCTAAAATTGAATCTTTGAAAAATGGTAACATTTTCTAAATGTTGAGGAAATTCCGAAACCAGTTTTTTCAAAGTTTCTAATATTTTTCAAAACAGGAATAAAATTTTATAATGCTGTTTTTTTTGAATATTTAAAAAAAATCGCCGAAAAATTAGAAAAGGGAAAACGAAAACGAAACACAGGCACAAAAATTTAGTTGAAATGGGCCGGCCCAGTTCTGGGCGACCTGTGCGTACCTTGAACTATTTGTCGCCTCAGGGGAGAAATAAGATCTTTTTAACGCATGAGCAGGATAATTACTGGGTTGGCTTTGTTGGGCTGGAGTGCGCCCGGCCCAATTGCGGAATTCCGGAGAAACTTTTTGTCTTGTAGATGCACCAAAATTTAGTACCACCTCGGATAGAACAAAAACTATTTTCAACGATGAATGGACGAAAATATTGGAGAAACGCACCTTGCTTTATTAGTAGGTATAGATAAAGCGGGGGAACCCCTGTTTCGTACAGTGTGCGTGCAGTTGGTGCATGCGTGAGCTAATTAGTTAGTGCTATTGGTGGCTGCGTGTGACGGATGGTGCGTGTGCACCTAGGTATAACCCCCTATTGTGTACTGATGTAAAGCACTGCGGTTTGTTGCCGAGCCCGGGTATATGCCTAGTAAATTGAGGTTGTTCATCCGGCCGAGACACCGTTCATGCGCCTGAGGCGTTTGTGTGACGGAGAATCGTGTGCTTTATCTTCCACCTTTGTATGTGCGAGTGACAAAGAGAGAGCTGGTCCGGGGTTTGTCCAACAGTGGCCAAGTCCCACAGGGACGAGGCCCAACCTGGACTAACCGAAAGGCTTAAGCTGTTCATCAAATAGCATGAGCTGTGAAACGCCTACACGGAGCTGAACAACCCCATCATGCAGAGACAGTGGTTTGAGGAGCAGCTCGGCGGATCATCAGGACGGTAACGATGAAGTGATGGCCATGGACGAAACATTCTGCACATCCCTTGAGTATGGGTTGCCGCCGAGCGGAGGCTTGGGTTTTAGGATTGATGGCCTCACCATGTTGCTGACAGATTCCCAGAACATCCAGGAAGTCCTGTTCCCGGCCATGTAGCCTCCCTCAAGACAGCTAGCTCTTTGAAAAGATGAAATCCTTGTCCAATGAAACAAACAAACTGGAATTCAAGTTGTGGACAGTAATTCCCAATTGTCAATACGGTTTCCTTGTTTTGTACTTTGCAAATAGTCCTCCGTCTGGAATTACTTATCATACAAATGAATGTATTTAAACCAGTGGAAAAAAAATGCGCGCTATAGTATCGCTAATAGCACGCTATAGCTTTCTGAAAAAGGCCTTGCTAAATAAACCAGTATACAATGCCTCACTAATAGCACGCGATGGCATGATATAGCACGCTAATAGCACATTTTGAGGGCCTCACTATTTTGCCATGCACGCTATTTTTTTCATCCATTTCTATCCATTACTGCCACAAATAATTCTCCATTGTTTAATGTAATATGTTATGTTGCTTTTTTCTATTGAAAAAGAGCACAACTCTCGTCTGTCCACCAGCCCAGAATCCCACATACTCCTACAACAAGATGTTTCTATTCCAAACTGCAGAGCAGAAACATCTACACTTGGATGACTGGTGATGATGCTGCATCGTCCGACATTTGCCTGGTTGAGCTAGGGGGAGATGTGCTGGGCTCTAGTCTCAGGCTCCACTTTCGGGTACTTATTTTTTTTTAGAAAAGGAGGAGGACCCCCGGCCTCTGCATCTGGACGATGCATGCAACCATTTTATTAATTATTCACACTAGACCTTACGAAGTGATACAACAGTAAGACTAAAGTCACCGTTTGGGTACTTGTAAGCTGGCGCATTCTGTGTTTGAGGATTTGTTATCTGGCATCACTTTTGTGTGTGTCTCCCTGGTTTGTAATAGATAGGTTCGAACTAAGTAGGTGCTATCAGGTTTTCACCCCATGGTGCTCGTTTCGATGGCGGGCGAGCATAGTGGGTTTCCTCGCAGTGCGTTGAACTCGCTGCCTTTCTTTCCTTTTTTCCTGGATGTATCGGATACTGTTGTATTTCCGTTTATCATAAATGGAAAGGGGCACGCCCGGTTCAAAAAAAAAGAAACATCTACACTAGCTGGCCGATGCAGGTGGGAGCAAATTTACAACACTTGCCCCACATGTAGGTAAGTTGTTGTGATTTGCTACAGAATCTTACCTTCCTGTTCAATAGAAATCTCAATCCATCCAACAAAGCTTAGCACTGTGTTGGCCCGTGTAAAAAAGTAGAGGCAATGCCATCATTACTAATCCTTACAATGCAGAAAAAATGCATAACTTGGGGTTTTGCTTGGTCTAGGTCCACCTACGATATACTACTATAGGATGATTTTGCCCTCGGCTCTTACACCTGGTTTGATCGAACCATAGTGACTAGCAGCAGTCGCCAAATCAAAGAAAGTACAATGGCTGCGCCTGGTCTTTCTTTGTCGCGGATCCATGCTACCAAAGGAAAACGGGCAGTTGACGGCGCTAGCCTTCCCAGAATTCCCAGCACTGCCACAGTATCTTGCTAACTTTCTGATACCTCCTACTCCTAGCATGGTGTGGCCAAGAAATAAAACATATATATGCTTCTAGCGACATTGACTACGATTTTTCTATTGAAACTTTAGAGCTGATCCAGATTTCACTGCATTGTGGTGGTTGATAGTGTGTTGGTGAGTGCGTGTGTGAGGGTCGGCGAGGCTAGTGAAGAATGGAGAAGTAGTGAAGGAAAAGGTGGGCTTTAAAAGATAGACGATGCAGACGTACTGGCATCTCCGTGGTCTTGAATATTATCCACGTCACCCATCATGCAGTACACAGACCTCAACAACATTGTAATATAACTAGTGGTTGGGGCGCACCATTGGCGCGCCGCCTGAGAGGCATCTGTGCGGTGCCTGGTAGGGCAACACCCTTTTCAGTAACCTTTTTAGCCCTGCCAGTACCAGCCAACGCCCTTTTCAGTACCCTTTTTAGCACTGCCAGTGCACTGACAGGAGCATGTTGCTGCTTGTTGAAAGAGAGAAGGAACAAGAAAAGTAGGACATTCATAAGGTACATCAGATCCGTAAAAATGGATGGGTGGGTTCCTCATATAAAAATGATATTATTACAAACTATTGCAGCACGCATAAATCCTGAAAATTATTGAAGGTAGAATTGATGTTAAATGTCTTCCATTGGCTTTATTACTAGTGCATCTTCCACATTCTATCCTTCCAGGAGCTAGATCTAAGCAGAGATCTTTTGCAATATTTCATAGTGAACAAAGCCAACACGTAAACCTTTGGTAAAGAAAAGATTTTCTAGCCTGTCTTGCTCGGAAAAGGCTTTTGAAGCTTGAAGAGGAGGACAGGAGTAAACCCTGCATTGCCATGGCAATTTTGTTACACCAAATTGTTCACCAACACCAATTGCAGGTCTAAGCCTCTAACAACAAAGTGTTAGCACGTGGAGCATGCAAAAACTATAACCAGCTACCAATAACTTTTAATGTGAACACGCCATCAGCCTATCTGCTGAAACAAATGTGTTGTGAATGTCAGAGTCGGATGCTTGATTTGCATTCCAGCTTCTTACTTTTCACAACAGCCAAAGCATGCTTAGCAATGTCACCATACCTGGCGTAAAATGGTTTACATCACAAAAGGGCATGTATGTTCCCTTGTTTAATATCTCAAACATGTTTATTCCAAGGATAGAAAAGCAACACACAGAAGATTAAAAGCTAGGAATTGAACAGTTCGTCTGCCTAACGCAAAGACACATGTCATTTCTATATTTAGCTACATCTCTCAGATTCAGTAACAAACTTGTGTAGACATAAGCCTTTCTAAATGAAAATAGTTGCAACGAACTGGCCTGGAACAAACCTATGGAATCGAAGAGCACAAGCACATGAAACCTTGGATATGTAACATGTAAACATTTCCTCAACAAAAAGGGAAACCAGGAAACAAGCATAAATAAATAAATCTATCAAAGAATCCAACTGAATTGATGTATAGTGGTTTACATAGGAAAAATAGATCAAAATCATACTCCGTCTATCATAGACAAAAATGAGAAGCTCGGATGCATAAATCCCAAGTGACCATAGAAAAAATACAGAGTCAAAGTGACCAAGCGTGGGGGATTTACCTTGCTCATCGGCAACACCATGGAACGGAGACCCTGTGTGCCTGTTACTAGAACCGCGGAGAAAATCTCACTTCGTGCTTGTGTGCCTATCGCATACGGAGAAGTGTCTTGGTATATGTTGGTCATGATAAGCAGAAGCAAGATAACTATCAACTCACCACAGTTATCCATGCACTGGTAGAAAAAGAGGCTTCCGTCCAGCCCCATAAGTCGCGGAACTGCAGGAACCGCGACTAATGAAGCATTTAGTCCCGGTTCGGCAGACGAACCGCGACCAAATGCCTGCGCCCAGGGCGCTCGGTGGCCAGCTGGTGCACGTGAGGGGCTTTAGTCGCGGTTGGCCAGGCCAACCGCGACTAAAAGGTGCCCAAAGGCCTTTAGTCGCGGTTGGCCAGGACAACCGCGACTAAAGCTCCTCCCCTATATATACCAGTTCAGCGCACTCACTTAGCCATTTGGTGCCACTTCTCTTCACAAGCTTCACAAGGGGGTGTAGGTTTGCTTTTGGTTCCTCTTATGCACACAAGGTGTTTGATGAAATGCCCCAAGAGCCACACTTGAGGTTCCTCATTCATTTTTTTCCTCCTCGATCGCGGTTAGCAACTTGAACCTTTCATGCATGTGTGTCATTGATAAAATATGCATGTGTGTTGTTCATTGTTTAATTTCTATTGTTTATAGCTAGTTAGTTTAACAAATGCATGATGGTTAATTATATATTTTATATTATAATAATGCAGATGAATCGGCAATGGATGTACGGTAACCGACTCTCCCGCGAGTTCACTACGGGTTTGAAAGATTTCCTCGTAGTGGCTAATGCGAACAAGCAGAAGGGTTTTGTTATCTGTCCATGTGTTGACTGTAAGAATCAGAAGGGTTACTCTTCCTCAAGAGAAGTTCACCTGCACCTGCTTCGGCACGGTTTCATGCCAAGCTATAATTGTTGGACCAAGCATGGAGAAAGAGGGGTTATAATGGAAGAAGATGAAGAAGGGGATGATTTCATCGATGAAAGCTATCTTGCTGATTTCGGTGATACTTTCATGGAGGATGCTGAAGGTGAAGGGGAAGGTGAAGGGGAAGGTGAAGGGGAAGGTGAAGGTGAAGAAGAGGCACGTGATGAGACCGTTGATGATCTTGGTCGGACCATTGCTGATGCACGGAGACGCTGCGAAACTGAAAAGGAGAGGGAGAATTTGGATCGCATGTTAGAGGATCACAGAAAGTCGTTGTACCCCGGATGCGATGATGGTCTGAAAAAGCTGGGCTGCACACTGGATTTGCTGAAATGGAAGGCACAGGCAGGTGTAGGTGACTCGGCATTTGAAAACTTGCTGAAAATGTTGAAGAATATGTTTCCAAAGAATAACGAGTTGCCCGCCAGTACGTACGAAGCAAAGAAGGTTGTCTGCCCTCTAGGTTTAGAGGTTCTGAAGATACATGCATGCATCAACGACTGCATCCTCTACCGCGGTGAATACGAGAATTTGAATGAATGCCCGGTATGCACTGCATTGCGTTATAAGATCAGAGGCGATGACCCTGGTGACGATGTTGAGGGCGAGAAACCCAGGAAGAGGGTTCCCGCCAAGGTGATGTGGTATGCTCCTATAATACCACGGTTGAAACGTCTGTTCAGGAACAAAGAGCATGCCAAGTTGTTGCGATGGCACAAAGAGGACCGTAAGTCGGACGGGGAGTTGAGACACACCGCAGATGGAACGCAATGGAGAAAGATCGACAGAGAGTTCAAAGATTTTGCAGCTGACGCAGGGAACATAAGATTTGGTCTAAGTACAGATGGCATGAATCCTTTTGGCGAGCAGAGCTCCAGCCATAGCACCTGGCCCGTGACTCTATGCATCTACAACCTTCCTCCTTGGTTGTGCATGAAGCGAAAGTTCATTATGATGCCAGTGCTCATCCAAGGTCCTAAGCAACCCGGCAACGACATCGATGTGTACCTAAGGCCATTAGTTGATGATCTTTTACAGCTGTGGGGCAGACCTGGTGTCCGTGTGTGGGATGAGCACAAACAAGAGGAATTTGACCTACGAGCGTTGCTTTTCGTAACCATCAACGATTGGCCTGCTCTTAGTAACCTTTCGGGACTGTCAAATAAAGGATACAATGCATGCACGCACTGCTTACATGAGACTGAAAGTGTACATTTGCCAAATTGTAAGAAGAACGTGTACCTTGGGCATCGTCGATTTCTTCCGAAAATTCATCCAGTAAGAAAGAAAGGCAAGCATTACAACGGCAAGGCAGATCAGCGGCCGAAGCCTGCAGAACGCACTGGTGCTGAGGTATTTGATATGGTCAAGGATTTGAAAGTCATCTTTGGAAAGGGTCCTGGCGGACAATCAGTTCCGAAGGGAGCTGACGGGCACGCAGCCATGTGGAAGAAGAAATCTATATTCTGGGAGCTAGAATATTGAAAAGTCCTAGAAGTCCGCTCTGCAATCGACGTGATGCACGTTACGAAGAATATTTGCGTGAACCTCCTAAGCTTCTTGGGCGTGTATGGGAAGACAAATGATACAAAGGAAGCACGGCAGGACCAGCAACGTTTGAAAGACCCTGATGACCGGCATCCGGAATGGTTTCAAGGTCGTGCCAGCTACGCTCTGACCAAAGAAGAGAAGGTCATCTTTTTTGAATGCCTGAGCAGTATGAAGGTCCCGTCTGGATTCTCGTCCAATATAAAGGGAATAATAAACATGGCGGAGAAAAAGTTCCAAAACCTGAAGTCTCACGACTGCCACGTGATTATGACGCAATTGCTTCCGATTGCTTTGAGGGGGCTCCTGCCGGAAAATGTTCGAGTAGCCATTGTGAAGCTATGTGCATTCCTCAATGCAATCTCTCAGAAGGTAATCAATCCAGAAGATCTACCACGGTTACAGAACGATGTGGTCCAATGTCTTGTCAGTTTCGAGTTGGTGTTCCCGCCATCCTTCTTCAATATTATGACTCACCTCCTGGTTCACCTAGTCGAAGAGATTTTCATTCTCGGTCCTGTATTTCTACACAATATGTTCCCCTTCGAGAGGTTCATGGGAGTATTAAAGAAATATGTTCGTAACCGTGCTAGGCCAGAAGGAAGCATCGCCAAGGGCTATGGAAATGAGGAGGTAATTGAGTTTTGTGTTGACTTTGTTCCTGACCTTAAGCCGATTGGACTTCCTCGATCGCGGCACGAGGGGAGACTAAGTGGAAAAGGCACGATCGGAAGGAAATCAACGATATGTATGGACGGCCATTCTCTGACTGAAGCACACCACACTGTACTGACCAATTCCAGCTTGGTGGCTCCGTACTTTGAGAAACACAAGAATATTTTACGCTCGGACAACCCGGGGAAGCCTGAATCCTGGATTAGGAAGGCCCACATGGAGACTTTCGGCAGTTGGTTGAGAAAACATTTAATGAATGACAATGATGTTGTAGATCAGCTGTACATGTTGGCCAAGACACCATCTTCGACTATAACGACTTTCCAAGGGTACGAGATAAATGGGAATACATTTTACACGATCGCCCAAGATAAAAAGAGCACCAACCAAAACAGTGGTGTCCGCTTTGATGCAGCAACCGACAATGGGCAAAAGGTCACATATTATGGTTACATAGAGGAGATATGGGAACTTGACTATGGACCCTCCTTTAAGGTCCCTTTGTTCCGGTGCAAATGGTTCAAGCTAACAGGAGGTGGGGTAAAGGTGGACCAGCAATACGGAATGACAATGGTGGATTTCAACAATCTTGGTTACCTTGACGAACCATTCGTCCTAGCGAAAGATGTCTCTCAGGTTTTCTATGTGAAGGACATGAGTAGCAAACCGAGGAAACGGAAAGATAAGAAAACGATCAGTACATCATGCGATGATCCAAAGCGCCACATTGTTCTTTCAGGGAAAAGAAACATCGTGGGAGTGGAGGACAAGACAGACATGTCAGAAGATTATAATATGTTTGGTGAAATTCCGCCCTTCAAAGTCGCGGTCCGCCACACCAACCGCGACTAAAGCTGCGTCTATAAATACTGCACTTGGCAGTTTTGCCACTTCCCATTCTCCTCTCTCTCGACGCCGAAGCGCTGCCCCGACGCCGATCGACGCCGACGCCGACGCCGAAGCCCTGCCCGACGCCGGAGCCCTGCGCGCCGCCGCCCCCCGTCCCCAGTGAGCGCCGCCCGTGCCCTGCGCCCTTGCCCGCCGCCCGACGCCCTGCCGCCCGCCGCGCCCGCCGCCCGCTGGCCCTGCCTGCGCCGTGTCCTCCGCGCGCCGCCCGCCGCCCGCCACCCGCTGGCCCTGCCTGCCGTCCTCCGCGCGCCGCCCGCCGCCCGCTGGCCCTGCCGTCCTCCGCCGGCAGAAGAAGATCAGAAGAAGAAAAAGGAAGAAGAAGAAGAAAGAAAAAGGGAAAAGGAAGAAGAAGAAAAAGGAAAAAAGGAAAAAGGAAAAAGGAAAAAGGAAAACACAAAAAAAAAACAAATTAAACAGAAGAAAAAACAAAAGAAAACAAAAAAACAGAAGAAAAACAAAGGAAGAAGAAAGAAAAAGGAAGAAGAAAAAAAACAAGAAAGAAAAAGAAAGAAGAAAAAAGAAAGGAAGAAGAAAAACAAAGGAAGAAGAAAAAAAGAAAGAAGAAAAAGGAAGAAGAAAAAAAGAAAGAAGAAAGAAAGAAGAAAGAAAAATGAAGAAGAAAAAACAAGAAAGAAAAAGAAAGAAGAAAAAAGAAAGGAAGAAGAAAAACAAAGGAAGAAGAAAAAAAGAAAGAAGAAAAAGGAAGAAGAAAAAAAGAAAGAAGAAAGAAAGAAGAAAGAAAAATGAAGAAGAAAAAACAAGAAAGAAAAAGGAAGAAAAAAAATGAAAACCAAATAAAAACCAAATGAAAACCAAAAGAAAGAAGAAAGGCAAAGGAAGAAGAAAAAAAGAAGAAGAAAGGAAGAAGAAAGGAAGAAGAAGAAAGAAAGAAAAAAGAAAAAGGAAAGAAGAAGAAAGAAAGAATAGAAAGGAATAAGAAGAAAAGGAAGAAGAAGAAAGAAAGAAGAAAGGAAAGAAGAAAGAAAGAAGAAGAAAGGAAGAAGAAGAAAGAAAGAAGAAGAAAGGAAAAAGGAAGAAGAAAATAAGTAACTTAAAACTTGATAATTAACAAAAAACCGTAAAATTTGATAATTAACCAAATGGCGAGGGTTATACATGTGTGTTGTCCTCGCCTCCCTCTCCGTGGCGCCGTCGTCTGCCGCCCCGTCTCGCGCTCTACCGCGACACCCTCTCCCACCCCTTCCTCGCCCCCTCCTTTTGCCACCGCCCTTTCGCCACCGCCACCGCCACCGCCCCCCTTCTTCACTTAATTAATTTGTTTTTACTACATGTTTTCAGGACTGACATAATGGCGGATGATAGAGCTGACCCGATTATGGACAACTATGATCCGGACGGTGAAGAACATATGTTCGGCATCATAAACGGCGATATTCAATATGTGCCGACCGGACAAGAAGAAGATGATGTCTCTTCTTATCTGAACCTTGATGGTGAAGATGAAGGGCGCCGTCAGCAAGATGATGCCGAACAAACGTCGATAAACGACGATCTTCAAATGGAAGTAGCAACCACCTCCGGCGCCGAGGTATATATATACATTGAGCCTCTGGTGATACAAACTAACTGATTTGAATAAATATGTGTGTACTAACGGGCGCGACTCTCTTTCTTATTTTAGCCCTCGGCCGGATCGTCGAAACAATCGAGTACGTCGTCAAAGCGTGGCGCAACCAAGACGATGAAACAAGGGGAAACATGCACCATCGAGGTTGTCGACAGTGCAACCGGCAGGCCGCTGGAGCCCCGCAAGAACGCCATCAAGTTTGTCAGCCAATGCGGAGCCGTTGTTAGAGACAACGTCTCGATCACCGTCCAGGAGTGGAATGAGCCAAAGAAGGCACGAATTGCTGGTTTCACTTCTGTCGATAAGAGAACAAAAAAAGATTGCTTCAAGAAGCTTATGGAACATTTCGTTCTACCTCCGGAATACAACAAATTCGATGAGGAGGGTAACAAGATTGAGGAAAACAAGGAGAGGAGGAGGCTAGTCAAACAGTTCGCTCTTCATAAGATGGCCGACGCATTCCGGAAATTCAAGCAAAATCTAAACCATGACTTTGTCAAGCAGAACAAGACTCCGGATTTCAAAGGACAATATGAGAAACTGAAACATGATTGGCCAGAATTTGTGAAGCAAAAGAAATCGGAGCAGTTCATTCAAATATCGAAAAAAAATAAGGAAAATGCGGCTAAGAAGGAGTACAATCATATTATGGGGCCAGGAGGGTATCGCCTTTGGCAGCCTAGGTTGGCGAAGATGGAGAACGAGCTGAGGGCGCGAGGAATCCGTCCAGGTACGGAGGGATGGGACCCAAGGGCCAAAAGCTGGTGGTACAGGCATGGGGGAACGCTGAACCTGGAGACAGGGGAGTGTGTTTACCAGGGCAAAATAATGAAACCCACCCAAGCCCTTATTGACGCAATGAGGGATGCTCAAGAGGGGAAGATCAAGTTCAACAGAGAGAACGACGCACTGACAAAAGCCCTCGGGAATCCTGAACACGGAGGACGTGTACGAGGCATGGGGCACATTCCGTGGAAAATAGGGTTCCCCCAGAACGATGACCCGTACGGTTACAGAAGCCGTAAGAGAAAGATGGATCGGGAAGCAGATGTTGTGGCGCGGTTGGCATCGGAAATGGATGTGATGAAGAAAACCGTGAGTGTACTAGTAGCCGAAAGAGATGCAGCTTGGGCGCAGCATGAAGATCATCCAGCGGATCTCGATAGCCAGCAGCGGAGAAGCAGCGTGGCTTCCACGGAGGCCCCACCGGCTGGTGCAGATGCACCGACGATCGAAATTACTGCACCGGAGCCTCTGGTGGTCGAAATTACTGCACCGGAGCCTCCTCGCTACCCCGTGGACGATATAAAGGAGAGGAAAGAATGTCATCTGTATTATCCTATCGGGAACATGTCCATGAAGGTAGCCATCGGCAGTGCTTTACCATGTTTACCTGGAGCACTCCACCACAACAACCCCATTCAAGATGGCTATGCTCGTGTCACGGTGGAGGACATAGTCCAAGGGTTTGAGGACCTGGAGATTGACATTGCTACACCTGAAGGGGAGAAAAGACTTGGAGATGTCAAGCGCCATTTCATTCTATGGCAAAAGAAGTTTATCAAGTTTCCAGGCGAGGCGCCAAGGACAACAAGTCCACCCCCCTACGGTGGTGGTGGTGGCGGTGGCGGCGGCGGCGGTGGTGGTGGTGGTGGCGGTTCACCTACACCTCCGTCACGTCAGCCGACGCCTCCCAGTCCACAACGTCCGGCGGGTGATCAGACGCCGCCCCCCAGTCCTCGTCCGGCGGGTGATCAGACGCCGCCCCCCAATCCACCTCCGGCAAAGAAGCAGAAGCAGTCCTGGATTATTAACCCGGACCCTTATGTACCTAAGACCACAAAGGTACCGGAGCCATCACTGAAGCCTCTCCCCACAAGGCCTTGGGAACGTAGTGCCGAGGAAACTGCCGCGGCCGCGGCTGCTGATCTTGAGAAATGGAAGGCGGACTGCAAGAAGAAAAGAGAGCCCGAGCCCAAGCCAGTATTTTCTGATGAGCAAAAGAAGTGGCCTAAGTCATTTTTGAGCACACCGTCCCAAGCCGCGAAGAATCTGCCTGAGGACTATGCACGTGAACTTCGTAGGCAGGCACTCATGTTGAAGGAGAAGAAAGGGCGGGCGGATGACCCCGATCCGGAACAAAGTAAACGAGTTGCCCAGCTCGGGGAACAAAGTAAACAATCAATTGCCCCGCTTATAGTGAAAGCCGCCGGTCCGGATGACCCCGATATCATAGCAGCTGCGGCAGCACTTGGATTGACTGCAACGAGTGCCAGAGAACAAGCGGTCAACTTAGGTATTACTCTTCGTGAACTGTTAGGCCTTGATGAGGCGCCAGTGAAGGAGGTAGTAATTACATATGTGAAGAATGGGCCTCTCGTCGAGCCTGCGCAGGAACAGGATCTACCTCCACAAATGAAAGGTCTGCTGAAATGGTACAAGGGTTACATAAAAAATAAAAACGCCAACGAATATATTTATGCGGAAGTTAGACATGAGCATCACTTCAAACATTACTATGTACAAATTCATCTGAGTGAATTGTTCCAGCTTTTCAATTTGCGCGAGCTCGACAAATCTATCATCAGTTGCTACGTTCTGTAAGTGATTTATTTCTACCCCATCTCGTTCATATTGCCTGCACTATATATATGTCCTAACTATATTGTTGTGTCCGCTATTATACATGCAGAATGAAGATTAAGGAATGCAGAGTAAGGAACATCCATGATGTTGGGTTCATTGACCCACACATCGTTAATGGATATGTGTTGCGGCATCACCCCGACGACATGGAGGCAGACCTGTGGCAGTTTCTTACAAAGCAGGAACTCAAAAGTGATATTCTATTTCCTTACCATTTTGGGTGAGTGTTTCTGTTTTGAGCACATTCTCTTTTGTTTACTCCATGCATGGTATGTGGCCGGCTAATCGATGAGTTATGCATGACGTACTGTGCATGTATCGTGTCCGCAGGTTCCACTGGATTCTGCTAGTAATTAAAGTTGACACCTCAGAATGTCTCGTCCACGACTTTCTGAATATGGATCCAAAGCTTTGGGGCGACCTGAGAAAAATGATGCAGAAGTAATTATTTTCATTCATTTGCGCTCTATATCGATCGGCCTATTTCGTTCATTTCCTAATATCAAGTAACTAATAACTCTCTTGTTCATTTAATTTTCTTTGCCTCGTAGGGTTTGGAGACGGTTCGTAGATACAAAGGTCGGTGAATTCAAAATAGAGCTAGAATTCAAAAAGTCAAAGGCTAAGAATGCTGGGGATATTCAGCCAGCGGGGACCAATCTATGTGGATACTATGTCTGTGAGATGATCCGGAGATACACCTCTGAGCGGGTTCCGAGTGATACCAATGCTCAGAGGAATAACCTCCGGATGATGCTTAGTCCAGAAGCTCGCTTCCGACCACTTCAAGAGGAACTAGCTGGATGGTTCAGGAGGGAAGTCCTCCATCCTAAAGGAGAACACCATTACGAGGACGTAGAACTTTATATGCCTTAAATTATGTATGGAAACTTGTTCAAAATTGTATATGGTCATCCGATGATATTTAATATATACTGTATATTCCTCTTGAATTCTTTTTGGTTCTATAATTTCAAATTTGTTTGAAATTGTACAATCATATGCATGTATGTAGTAGCGTAGAATATGTGAAACTCCTTCAAAATTAAAATAAAGCATAAAAGAAGTAAAACAATACAAATTAAACAGAAAACAGGTTAGGGGGGGGCTAAAACCCTAAACCTGCGGCGGTCTTTAGTCGCGGTTGGCCAGAAGAACCGCGACTAAAAGTCCTCCGCCCCGACGGCCACCTGGCGCCCACGTGGACGTGCCTTTAGTCGCGGTTCTTAAGCAACCGCGACTAAAGGGGGAGCCTTTAGTCCCGCCTGTTTGGTCGCGGTTGCGCAACCGCGACTAATGGCAGTTGCGAACCGCGACCAAAGGCCCTTTTTCCACCAGTGATGTAGAAGTACTTGGCCCGCATAACTGTTTTGTCGGGTAAGGGGAATCAACGCCATCTTCAATAAGCACCGATTTTGCTGTCCTGTCCCTCCTAGGTGCCAGCACCCTGAAGCTGAAAGGGACAAATACATTCATCACCTGCAGCTCCAGGAAGATCAAACAAAGATGTTGGGTCACTAAGATAAAATCAATTGTACTAAACATGCCAAGGCTTTCAATCTACTATCCAGTTCATGTATGTTTCAGTGTGAGCGCACATGTTTCACTAACTTTTAACGGATGAAAACAAAAGCATTGCATCACTTTGATTTTCACGAAACTAGAAAGTATATGCCTTCTGCACAGGAAACAACATACTGCCATTTATACTGTCCCCCAAAAAGGGAAATTGGATAGTATCGACCATTGGCTCCTGGTAAAGCATAGTTAACCAAATGATCATAGAAATACGACAGGATTAGAAAAGAACAAAAGCAACGGACATGCTCCTGTAGATCCACACGTCGAAAAAACCTCCAGTAAACTCACACTTGATGCAGTTAAACCACGTAACTTCCAATTCAAAGTGATTCTACACGACATTGCTACTAAAGCCTCTTTTGCTAAAATAAATACCCAAGCATCTATTCCAGGCAAAGTTTTCGCTCCAATATTGACCCACTTGGATGAAAAAGACGTATGGGTAACTTTGAATGGGGCACGTGTATTTATTTGGTACGTGGGTGTGTAGAAATGCGTTGTGTGTTCAGAGTTTTGTTTCAAATTTTTTGAATTGGTGTGATGGTTCGTTTGGTTGCTTTAGCATTTTTTATTCGATGTGGGGCCGGTTGTCGTGGCTGTTCTTCTTATGTGTTTCCTTCTATTTCGATTGGCCGTTGAATTTTGTGTGTATCGATGCCGGGTCAGTTCTGGCGTCGTGGTTTGCGCTGATTCTATTGGGCCGCTGTTGGTCAATGTGTGCCATCGCTTTCCGCTGTCTAGCCGCTGTTGGTCAATTCGTGTTGTCGCTATCCCCACTCCTGTTAAGGTCTGTCAAGATTGGCAAGTATGCGGTGCCGCTGTTCTTTGTCAGGGAGGAGTAGACCTGCGCTGCCGCTGTCGACGTTGTTTCTCGAGGTTGCGGTTCTTTTTTATCGGTGCGGGTTTTATCATTTTGCCTAGGTGCTTGGGCTTTATTTTCTGTTTGAGATGCGCCTTGTTGTCGCCGGCTCGCCGCCGCGTGATTGGTTGCCCGCGTGTGCGTCTTCCCAGGATCCACGTGCAGTTGCGATCGCTGTCATAATCGGTGCCGCTTGATTCATTCAGTCCAGAAAACGCGGCCGCTGCATGGGGCTTCATAGATGGTCGGTTGCATGCGTGAATGTCCTGCGGTGTTCTTTCTACTGATGACGCGTGATGGTTTGTTCGGATATTTTCAAAAGCACCGCGTGACTCCGACGCCACCGCTCCACCGCCATACGCGACTATAAAGCTCTCCTCCTCCTCCTGCCTCGCCTGGCCAGCCCTGCCCAACCCACCATCGAGCTCGGTTTCCCTGTCCGCCGTGGCCCCGTCTCGCTCTCCTGGAGCGACGGTGGCGGCGCCGTCCGGTCGTCCCCGTCTAGCGTCCTTTTCTCCCGCGGCTCTTACCATGCGGCGACGATTGCGTGGTTGTGCTCGGCGTCGTTGAAGGTGAGGTAGCACGCGAGCGGCGGCGACGATTGCGTGGTTGTGTTTGGCATCGTTGAAGGTGAGGTAGCACGCGAGCGGCTCCTCGAGGCCCCTCGCCGATGCCCGGACATCGTCGTCCGCCGCGATCATCCCCGCCATGCTCGCCGGGAAGTCCGGGTCCCCCGACTCCTTTACCACGGCGAGCTCTCCTGCAGCCAGCACCGGCGCCTCGGGCGTCGCCTCTACGGCACGGTGGTCGCCGCCGGACACTGCGGCTGGCGTTCTCCACTTCAGCCGGTGACGATTTCGTGGTAGTGTTTGGCATCGTTGAAGGTGAGGTAGCACGCGAGCGGCTCCTCGAGGCCCCTCGCCGATGCCCGGGCATCGTCGTCCGCCGCGATCATCCCCGCCATGCTCGCCGGGAAGTCCTGGTCCCCCGACTCCTTTACCATGGCGAGGCTCTCCTGCAGCCAGCACCGGCGCCTCGGGCGTCGCCTCTACGGCACGGTGGTCGCCGCCGGACACTGCGGCTGGCGTTCTCCTCTTCAGCCCGCCGCACGGCTTCACGTGTAGGCTGTAGCCGCAGTCGCACCGCCGCTCCCTGGCCGTCGGCGACGGGCTGCCGCTTCCTCCTCCTCCCGGCTGAACTTCTCTGCGGTGCGACGTCGGCCGTGGGCCTGGTGAGCATCAGCTGCAGCTTCAGCTCCGGAATCATTGGGCTGCGGGCTACACCTCACGATCTCTGCTCGGGATGTAGTAGGACGCCATGTTCGCGGAGCACGGATGCGGCAGCAGCACCCCCTATAATGACGACGATGACGGCGTCACCATCGCCGGAGCACGATCACTTCTGTGGTGCTTGCACAGGAGCCCGGCGGTGGCATTGCTTTTGGTAAGGATTAGATAGCCATGCATATTTTCAGACAGTGCCTGTTGTGCCTTCTTGCTTTTTGTTTCTGCCTGCACATAGTCTAGATGGCCCGTCTGGAATTTCGCTGTATGCCATGCTCTTCGCCGGGAGCACATACACGTCTATGCGTTATCCAGTTTCTGCCGATATTGATCATTCATCATTTTATTTTGCTCTAGGAAGAGAGCAGAACACATGTGTTACTTACAGATAAAAGAGAACAGAGAAAAGAGAGAGGAAAGAGCTTCGGAGGAGAAGGAAATAAGCTTTGCCGGTCAAGTTAAAGGCAAAAACTTGTATCATATATGCTTGCCATAAACTTTTGACATTATTCCTTTATCTATCAGTCGAAGCAACTTTGTGTGTTGACAAAGCAAGAGCCATGGACGAGATAACCGCTGGAATATAGTAGACCCACGTAAGCGTCAGCTGTGTGTGTGTGTGTGTTCTTTTTTTGAGGGCGTCAGGTGCGAAAATTCGTTGGCGCGCCCGGGCTCGCTTGCTCGCGGTATCGACAGGCGTCGACCAGCGTCGGGATATGGAGAGCGCGAGGTATTTTAGGGCGTAGACGACCGAATAATCGCGAGTGGACATGCGGCCACGCGCTGCCGAAATCCACACCGCATACCCTCTCGTGATTCGTGCAACCAAAATATACGCAAGTTGTATAATGATTCCAGCCTCTCGTATAACACTCTGTATCTCATGTATTTTTCCAACTGACATGCGGATTAGATGGCCTGCAAGGCAGGAGAGGGACATTGAATGGAGTTGTGGGCTCACGCATCTCAGTGATGCTCATCGCGGTCCTTTTAAACCCCATGCTTGCTCGTTCAAACCATATTCTCACTTCTGCTTCTTCATCTCTCTTAGCTTGCCACCCGCCCCGCTCACAACCATGTGTTCATCCTCGGTGTTGTGAACCTGCTGCTCATGGCCATTATCTGCATGCACAAGCTCTGAATCTCCCCCGGGTCTAGTGGATTTGCTCTAGCCCCCATATGTATCCAGCGAGATTGATTTGATGTAGTTCCCATTTGTATCCCGGGCGATGGATTTGCTCTAGTCCCCATATGTAATTCTTCTCTCTGGTTGCTTTATGTATTTGCATGCATCTGCCAGTGCATGCCGTGTCGTACGTATATAGCATAATGGCCTGTCAATAATACTTTTTCTTTTACGGGAGGCCTATCAATAATACTACACTGCAATGGTTGTGATAATGGAGCATTAAGTCCATGTTAGACCATGTTTACGTAATCCGAGTACGCTAATCATGATAGAACACTGCAAAACGTAACTAAATTACTCTCAGGAGAAGCGAACAACATTAACACCAGGCGCTACGATGAACACCACACCCGCCCCAACAGCAATAATTCAAAGACATGGTCAGCCGACATGAGTAATGGTGAAGTTAAAACATGCCAGTGCGATTCAATCCCCCCACCTGCCCTGCAAATCATAAAGCCACCCAGCAAGCGGTTGAATGCGCCATCAACGCAACGGCAGGCATGCATGGCAGCTCTCCTTTTCCTGAGAGAAATCACAGAGAGGTTTTAGGTAAGCTCAAGCTCAAGCTGGATGGATGTCCGCGAAAGAAACAATGTTACGGCACACAAAACTTACCTCCTAACCCATGTTACCATCCCACCTTATCATCAAGCGCTATGTATTTGTTCTCTGCCCTCTCAAACTTTTGCTCGTCTGAAACCGTAA
Organism: Aegilops umbellulata; assembly: GCA_032464435.1. Classification (NCBI taxonomy): domain Eukaryota; kingdom Viridiplantae; phylum Streptophyta; class Magnoliopsida; order Poales; family Poaceae; genus Aegilops; species Aegilops umbellulata. The sequence continues at coordinate 638,445,859 of CP136060.1, read as the reverse complement.
TACCTGGTTCTCGACGAACATCAACAGAATCGAAAACATCTGCAAACCTGTCAGTTGCGTCATCTTCGGTCACCTCCCGTAGGAGGGCGAGCAGCCCCGAATGGCTTCCCAAAACCACGGAATCTGGCTGAAAATCTAACTCCAACGTCTCGCTAGAAGTCCCATATCCAGAACCAGGCCTCAAAAACTTCGTCATGCTGCGCGGTGTGAGGCAAATGAGAGATGATTATATACAGGCATGTGCGCTCGTACGGCAAGGAAACACACGCATCACAATGGATTTCATGTGCTAATCTATTTTCGTATGTGGGAAACCATCTCCGCACAGTTATTCCATCGCCTGGGCCGGGCACGTGGGCCTTGTATTCGTACGATCAATTTAATGACGCCTGCTCCACTAGTGTGGCGTATACCACAGCGCATTCTGAAAAGCTGGTAATTAACGCGTCGCGTATTGCGAAAGGCCTATAAAAAGTAGCAATCACGATGCGCTAGCGGACGGCCGGGATTTCGGCAGCGCGTGGCTGCATGTCCCAAAAATTCACTCCCCGTAGACGACAGGTTAATTAATGCGAGACGCGGGCTGCGAGAGACGACGTTTGTATGGTGCGGGAAGACGGCCGTCCAAGTAACAGCGGCGACGTTTTTATCCTGTAGCAACCCATCATCGTTGGACCGAAAACGGGCCTGGTCGGTCTGCCAAGCCCAATTTAAGACCGCTCCCTCACATCTACCCTGTCAGAGACGAGTTGACATCGGCGGCGGAACCTTGATTTTCTGGATCGCTGCAAAACGGGATTGGACTTCACCCTCGTCTTGTCAGCTTCATTCGCCATCGATGTCCCATCAGCTCTGCCTTCCACCGAGTTATGCAAGGATAGAGCCTCCACTTACAGATGCATGCTTGTTTGTGCGTGCGTGCTGAACAATGCAAACGGAGGGAGAATGATCGGGCATTAGTGCATCTGGAACCCACTTTCGTCTGAATTGCTGCAACACTTCATGAATCATCAGCCGAGCCTCCGTTCATTTCAATTTTAAACAACAACTCGTCCTCACCCACTATATGTCTGAATTCCGTTTCGTTTCATGACACCTTGCCCAACACATCAACAACTGAAAACTAGTCTATTCAGATCAAAAAAGAAAACTAGTCTGTTCTAACACATTATCACGTTGCATAAATTCCCATATGCAGATTAAATTCATGCAGACATAAGAACATGATTGGTCGAATATTCGCACGCGTGGACGAACTCACTTGATCATGGATTCGTGAGGCGTCGGTTCACTTGCGGTTATAGGCTTATTTAATGCGTATATACTATGGACTGAAGAGGCAACGTTGGTACGGCACAAAGCGACGGACGTCCATGCATCAGAGACTTTTCTCGTTTTTGTATACCGACATGTGCAAGGTACGTGTTCAAGGTGTGAACTGATGGCAATGTCGAGCGGCCTTTTTTTCAATTCAGGTACTTTTCTTAGTTCGCATATTTTTTTTGAAATTTGCATTCTTTCTTCAAGTTTGCACAAATTTCCAATCCGTGTACTTTTTCAAATCTATGAACTGTTTTTAAATCCACTTAATTATTTCAAGTTCGGATAATTTTTTAAAATCCGTGTACTTTTCTAAAGTTCATCTAATTTTTCAAACCTGGGTATTTTTTTCCAAATTTGCATACTTTCTCAGATCCGCATACCTTTTTTAAGTTCAGATTTTTTTTATTTATGGATTTTCCAAATAAAGTATAAGAATTTGAAAAAAAAGTATTTGAACTTGAAAACAATACATGGATTTGAAAAGTTCATGAATTTATGAAATGTTCATGCATTTGAAAAAAAAGTAATGTGATTCTTTAAAAAAATACTCGGACTTGGAAAAAGTACATGGATTTGAAAAGCACAGGGATTAAAAAAAAACATGGATTTTATACGAATTTGGAAAGTTTGTGAAAACTTGGAGAGTTAAGCGGATTTGAAAAAAGTATGTGAATGTTGGAAACATTCACTAATTTGGCAATAACACGTGAATTGGAGTCAGCACAGTTAAAACCGTGTAAAACTTGTCCGGTTTCAATAGTTGAGGGTGCAAGTTGTCCGGTTTCGAAGTTACGAGACCAAATTTAGAATTCGGCAAGAGTTGAGGAACGAAAAATCTACTTTTCTCTAATTATAGTAAATAGTACTCCCTCCGTCCCAAAATAAGTGACTCAAAAATGACTCAACTTTGTACTAACTTTAGTATAAAGTTTAGTCATTTTTGAGTCACTTATTTTGGGACGGAGGGAGTATTTCTTAAAAAAAACATATACTCCCTCCGTCCCAAAATTCTTCTTTTAGATTTGTGTAGATACGGATGTATCTAACACTAAAACGTAACGGAACATATATGTGCATCTTCCCGTTGCATGCCCTACCGTCTTGGTGCCGTCACATTAAACGAAACCTGTCACCGTATGCTGCTGTGGATGCTGCGTATCCTTAACTGTTTTCCACACACACACTTAATACATGTACCCACGTGTGATTGTTCCATTGGTGCAGCTAACAGGAGCAAGCGAGCTCGTGTGCTCTATTGCCACTCTCGCGTCAGGTGTGCTTTCTATCTTTGTTGCTTCTGCTGTTGTCTGCAACTTTGAAGCAGTCAGGTTATCTATCCATTCAAGATCACTCAGAGTTTTGTTAGTATTATATACAAGAGGTGAGAGCTGGGTATTTGTCTATGGGGGCAACGAATTAAAGGTGCCGTTTAATAGTTCTTGTTGTACAATAAGCTAAAGAAAGACATGTTTATTTTATTTTTAATGGCCTCCAGATAGTTGATCCTGTGATTTTTCCTGCTCTCAAGAGGACCTTGGGCAGAAAGACACAGATTGGTATGTGCTTACTTTTTTCGTGCACGTATGTGGATCTTCTAATGGAACAATCAGTCCGGTTTCCACTGCAAGGGACCATCAAATCTCGATCATAAATAGTTTAATTTTGTTTATCTAGGAAAAAGCCAGGTTACACTGTCACATTTGTGCAATGTGCAATTTGCTTGAGAGCCTCGAGTTTTGCTGTTGTTTATCAATTCATTTGGCTGGAATATAGGAAACAGAAATATTTAAGTTCATTTGGTTGGATGATGGGAAACAGAGTTTGAAGATTTGGTAGAGAGTATGCAAGGCAGGAATGAGTTGCATAGATTATGTGCTAATGAGATTGCATGCTCACTTCATGTCATTACATCCTGACGAGTTGTGCTTATGAAGCGCCAAAGAAAATATTTTACAAGGATAAGCACAATAACTTGCCATTTAATTTTCAGTCGTCATCAGAAGTGTATTGAATAGATCAACTGTGACATGGCCATGATTGGCTCTCCATGTGCACTAGAGAGCAGAGTGGCACTCTTTTCTGTACCTTGTCATAATCTTTAGTAGTAATTGCTCAATTTCATGCATCAAATTCTGTTTTTTATGTTTAACTATCGGAACACAAAAGAAATTTGCATCGTTGATCATTAATTAAAGATTGAAAGGATGCGCCATCTTTATCCTTTATCAAAAGGGGAGAACTATATCAATGCAAGAATCAATGAACAAAGCGGTCGGACAGCCTGTTGACACCAACCGCCCATACACCATGCATGCATCAACGGCAGTCCAATAAAATATAAACACGTAGGGCAAACTCAGTAAATCATCAGACCACCACCACATGCAAGGTCCATCCAAGAAAAAAAAGAAAAAAAGCCTGAAAACATCCAGCGAGGGCAATTTTGGAGAAGCCCACCAAAGCGGCAGTGGTCCGTATTTCGTACGGAAACTGGAGTCTTTGAGGGAGACACAGAAGCACGCCACTGCCTGACAAACATGATGGCCCATATGCACCAGAAATTGCTGACCGCACGCACAGAATCAATACACACGTTAACAAAATTTCAACCAGAAGCCTACAGTTAGGATCCGGCTTGCCTACTCCCTCCCCATGCTCCCATCCGTGCTCCCACTTCATCCTACAGAAGCACGCCACTTCATCCTAGTTACCATGCAAATATACACCACTAGTAGAAAAGAGGGCTTTGGTTCAGGCCGGCTCAACCCATTAGTCCCGGTTCAGTCCAGAACCGGGACCCATGGGGGCACTGGTCCCGTTCGTGAGGCCAGGGGCCTGCCGGGCCTCGTGGGGGCATTGGTCCCGGTTCGTCTGGCCCCTTTGGTCCCGATTGGTGGGACGAACCAGCATCAATGGGCCTCGCTTCTGGCCCACCATCATTGGTCCCAGTTGGTGGCTTGAACCGGGACAGAAGAGTGGCCTTTAGTCCCGGTTTCAGCCACGAACTGGGACCAATGGGGTGGCTATATATACCCCTCGCCGGCGAGCAGAGCACTCCACACTGCTCTATTTTTCTCTGGCCGGCGAGGGGAGGGCTTTGTGGTGCTCTAGCTCACCTCCTATGCACATGAGGTGTTGGATGAAATATGCCCGAGCCACACTAGTTAAGCTTTCTCCTATCGAAGCTCGACCTCAAATCTCCATTTTCCTCGAGATTTGTCTAGGTTTAGTGGCCTGTCACGTCCCATTTCCGTCTTCACCGCCGTCGATCGCCCGCGCCGATCTCGTCGCCGGCACCACCATGGTGAGCCTCTTGTTCTTATCTACTTTCCGAAAGAAAAAAATTCTTACTTTAGATAGATACTTGTCTAATTTTCTTACTATTTTATTGCTTGTTATTATATAGTGCAATGGTTTTGGTATCCGCCCCCGTCGTCCCTCGTCCTGTCTATGATTCGGATGTGGTATATATTATCTTTATAACTATTGATTCATTTGTTGTTTATGAAAATTATGCCGACCAACGTGACATAAATTTTATTTATCTAGGAGGTATGTGAACCGGAAATTCCAGCCGACCCTATTGTCGAGATGTTAAATTTAGTTGAAGAAGAAAACAATTTCTTGAAGGAAAAAATAAAAAAAATTGAGGAGGAGAAGATGATATTGGAGTTGCATGTTGCGGATGTCGTCGATGATCAAGATCAAGATGGATGCAATGCACTTGAAGATTAGAAAGATTAGAAAATATGCCATTCATACTGAGGCTTGGTATCATTATGCCGTTGGATCAATTGTTACCTTGGTTGCGATTATGATCGCATTTGTTTTCGGATTAAAATGTTTTACATAGTTTCAATGTATGGTTTAATTAATTAGATGCTCTATAGAGCTATATGTTGTTAGATGAGAACTATGTATGTACTTTGGTTTTAATGTGATGATGAACTTCTATTAATTTGGTCACTTAATTATCTATTCATGATGTTCTGTAATGGTTTTTGACACACTTAATTATATATAATGCACGCAGATAAACCGACAATGGATGTACGGTGACAGACACACCTCCGAGTACATTAAGGGCATGCATGATTTTCTCGAAGTGGCTGAGACAAACAAGCATAATGGTTTTATGTGTTGTCCATGCCCTAAATGTGGGAATATGAAGTCTTACTCTGACCGGAAAATCCTTCACACCCATCTGCTTTACAAGGGTTTCATGCCATACTATAATGTTTGGATGAGGCACGGAGAAATAGGGGTTATGATGGAAGACGGCGAAGAAGAAGAGGACGATGACAACTATGTGCCTCCTGAATACGGTGATGCTGCAACGGGGGAAGCTGCTGAAGATCAAGAAGAACCAGACGATGTGCCCAATGATGCTGCAACGGGGGAAGCTGCTGAAGATCAAGAGGAACCAGACGATGTGCCCGATGATGATGATCTCTGCCGGGTCATTGTCGATGCAAGGACGCTATGCGAAAGTCAAAAGGAGAAGCTAAAGTTCGATCGCATGTTAGAGGATCACAAAAAAGGGTTGTACCATAGCCGTAGTTCTGATGATAAATGGGAAGCATGGATGTAGTTTCATTTGAAAATGTAGATGTGGTTCAACCAGTTCAAGGCATGCGTTTTGCTGAATCATAACCATAATGGGTTGTGGTTTCATCTCTAGTCAATAGAGTTTATCATGATTTCCCTTCATGTGCACGATGCAGTTTCAGTGTGTGCAACAATGTTGTTTTGCAACTTCTAGCATGTCTATTTCACATCCTACAAAATTTATAAAGCACAGGGATTTTTTTATAACCATTCCATCAGATAGAACTCACCAAGAAAGCAGAACTTCACAGTTTGTAACCATTTTGTTTGTGCTCTTGTCAATTGTGTCCATTTGTTACTGATAGTATCTTATCTCCGTTGTTCGTCGATGTTGGGTAATACTAGAATCCTCACATACAAATCGCTGCTGCAATGCTAACAATACTAGAGCTTAATTAATATTAAGAAAATTGTATGGCAAAGAACATTCAGGTGCATGATACCACTGTTGGAAATTCGTCCACATGATCGATCACATTAAATAGCACGAATGCACGCACACACAAAAACTGATAGCCAAGGGTGCGTCTCGCACCCTCGAATTCCTCTCTTTATTGATTTTCTCCTTTTTCTCTTGATACAAAACTCACGCACCCTGCCTGCGTTTATATAGGTATACGCAGCAGACAATCTCAACGCACACACATCAAACCGACATGAGCCTTCCTAACCCAACGCGGACATTCACTAGTAGAAAAAGGGCCTTTTGTCTCGGTTCTGGAACCGGGACTAAAGGGTCGTTACTAAAGGTCCCCCCTTTAGTACCGCTTCTTATACGAACCGGGACTAAAGGTCCTCCACGTGGCTCCTGCCTGGAGGTCCACCATTAGTCCCGGTTGGTAACACCAACCGGTACTAAAGGATTTTTTTGATTTTTTTTGAATTTTTTAAAAAAGTTTGAAATATTTTCCCGATTTTCAAATTTCTGAATTATTTTAACCTCTAATCTCTAATCACCCCTCATCACTGCTCAATTTAATCTCTAATCATCCCTCATCATTGCTCAATTTAACCGGTCACCCATCCTCCCACTCCCCCAGCCTGAGCACGCTTAACTTTCGGGTTATATTCTCCCTCGTTTCCAAGTCTGCACTTGTTGTCTTCCTGACAATAGTAAGATGTCAATCCTATTAACCCCCAGGAGTGTAGCATGAGCATGAAGTCACACATTTCACTGTTTGAGTTTGAAACTATTGTTCTAAAAAACAATAATTATTTAGTAACACTAATATTTCTTGAATAAGTAGTTTGACCACAGTTTGACCAGATTTGACAAAAATTAAAAAAATGAAATAATTATTTAGTAACACTAATATTCTTGAATAATTATTTAGTAACACTAATACTTCTTGAATAAGTAGTTTGACCATAGTTTGACCAGATTTAACGAAAATAAAAGAACTGAAATTTGAGCATAACTTTTTTTCCTTTTGAAAAATGAGGATTCTACAAATTTGCAGATAGGCCGTAGGCTGTCAAAATCGGATGCAGATTTTCGTGCTGAACATTTTGATATATTATATATTTTTTCTGACATCGTACGCAAAAGTTATAGCCGTTTTACATTTTCCCTACACTTTTTGCAAAACATGTCTAAATTTAAGTTTTTAAACTTTCCTAACTAGTAGATGTAGTAACATAACTACATCTCAAAGGATTTTAATGTTTGAAGTTTTTATCATTTTCTTTTGCCTTTTACAAAACTGAAAAGGCGATAAGGGGGGTAGGATTTGAAAATTGCACCATTAGTACCGGTTCGTGGCACGAACCGGTAGTACCGGTTGGTGCCACGAACCGGTAACCTTTAGTACCGATTGGTGCCACGAACCGGTACTAATGCCTCAACCCCATTAGTATCGGTTCGTGGCACGAACCGATACTAAAGGTCTAACCTTTAGTACCGGTTGGTGCCATGAACCGGTACTAATGCCTCAACCCCATTAGTACCGGTTCGTGTCATGAACCGATACTAGACCTTTAGTACCGGTTCGTGCCATGAATTGGTACTAATGGGCATCGCACCCTTTAGTCCCGGTTCGTGGCACCAACAGGGACTAAAGGTCCCATTTGAACCGAGAGTAATACCTGTACGGTGCCCTAGCCGCTCGAACCGGGACAAATGCTCACATTAGTCCCAATTCGTAATGCAACCGGTACTAATGCTCTTTTCTGGCCGAACCAAAACTCTGTTTTCTACTAGTGATTGACTCAAGTCCTAAACCGGACTCTCCTAATCTAGTCACCGGCAAGCTTGATCACAAGCCTAACATGACTCCAACTCCAACTTCTATACGTAAAATACCTAGTACTACTACTTGGATACACGGCTAGTTACTACTCCTAGCCGGACTCTTTGCTTAACATCACCACTTGCAAAGATATGACTAGACCACTTTACGAACTAAACTTTAAACTTGTTTGGATTAACCTAACATTCATCCCCTAATTCAAACATCCGACTCTTTACTCGACCCGACACACGGACGGCCATCTGTTCGTCTTGTCGCCTGTTGTCTCTGGTGACATGACTAACCATATCACAACTTCTCTATTCATGGCCACCACTTCATCACCATCCTTTTCTTTTCATGCTGACTTGTAGACTGAAACCAACGATTCCCTGGACTATCAGCCACGCTGCCACATCTTAGTGTGCTATATACAGACTAAACGCATAGTCACATGCAGGAACTCAACTTAACTGGTGCACGTCCATCTACACGTTGTTCTTCATCTTCTTATCGGTTGCTTGTACACGGGGAGACACATCTCTTCACCCGCCTCATCTTCACTTCGTCTCTTTGTCGTTGGTGACACAACTTACCAAACAACACCTCCTGTCCAGCGGCAACGCAACTCGCCATATACGTGCAACTCAACTTCACTGTATATGAACTTGTCAGAACTCCTTGATCACGAACCGAACCGCAAAGCACAATCTCCTTTTTCCATCCGCTCTCGCTCTCAATTATCCTCCGCCAGTGCCGCATCTCAACTGCAGTAGAAGATTCACACACCTGAGCTCTTGGATGCACCTTACAAGAACTCATGTACACACCTTGACGACAGCTCGCAACTTTGTCGCCTCTTTACCTTGCACCCTCCAACTATGATCTCGATGATTTCCTCGGTGTCGCAACTTCGGCACCTCCATAACCATCAATGATCACCAACGCCTTGCCGACACAGCCCTGTCGCCCTCCTCCAGGTTGTCCCGCAGTACGACCATCACCGGTCGCCTCACTTACGACAGTGTCCTCGCCACCTTCTTCTCCCCACTCCGCTGAACGACAGCTGCCCGATCCTCCTTGTGGCCTCTCGAACGACAATTTCCTGCTCCTCCTCGTCGCTGCATCCCAGCGACTATATCGCCCGCTCCTCTTCGTCGCTACAAAATAGCCCAATTGTTGGAAATTCGCCCACAGGATCGATCACATCAAATAGCACGGACGAACGCGCGCACAAAAACTGATAGCCAAGGATGCGTCTCGCACCCTCTAATTCCTCTCTTTATTGCTTTTCTCCTTTTTCTCTTGATACAGAACTCACGCACCCTGCCTGCGTTTATATAGGTATACGCAGCAGACAATCTCAACGCACGCACAGCAAACCGACCTGAGCCTTCCTAACCCAACATGGACATTGACTCAAGTCCTAAACTGGACTCTCCTAATCTAATCACTGGCAAGTACAAGTCATCTTCAATAGATGCGTCATGCATGGTACATGTCTGCAACCAGCTGGCGAAATTCCTGGTTTGTTCACGTGTAATCCAGTCATCAGACCGCTCTGGGTGTTTGGAGCGTAGCAAATTCTTGTGTTCATCCATATACGGAGCCACCAAGGCGGAATTCTGTAGAACTGTGTAGTATGCTCTAGTGAGAGAATGTTCGTCCATACATATTTTTTTCCCCTCCTAGCGTGCCTTTTCCATCCAGTCTGCCCTTATGCCGCGATTCAGGAACACCAATCGGCTTAAGGTCAGGAATAAAGTCAATACAAAACTCAATGACCTCCTCATTTTCATGACCCTTGGAGATGCTTCCTTCTGGCCTAGCATGATTATGAACATATTTCTTTAAGACTCCCATGAACCTCTCAAAGGGGAACATATCGTGTAGAAATACAGGACCCAAAACGTTAATCTCTTCGCATAGGTGAACTAGGACGTGCGTCATGATGTTGAAGAAGGATGATGGGAACACCAACTCGAAACTGACAAGACATTGCACCAAATCATTCTCTAACCTTGGTATGATTTCTGGATCGATTACCTTCTGAGAGATTGCATTGAGAAATGCACATAGCTTCACAATGGCTAATCGAACGTTTTCCGGTAGAAGCCCCCTCAATGCAACCGGAAGCAGTTGCGTCATAATCACGTGGCAGTCATGAGACTTTAGGTTCTGCAACTTTTTCTCTGCCATGTTTATTATTCCCTTTATATTTGACGAGAAGTCAGACGGTACCTTAATACTGAGCAGGCATTCAAAGAAGATTTCCTTCTCTTCTTTGGTAAGAGCGTAGCTTGCATGGCCCTGATGTACGCCGTCTTTTCCATGCATATGTTGCTGGTCCTCCCGTGCCTCAGGTGTATCTTTTGTCTTCCCATACACGCCCAAGAAGCCAAGCAGTGTCACACAAAGATTCTTCGTCACATGCATCACGTCGATTGCAGAGCGGACCTCTAGGTCTTTGAAATAGGGCAGGTCCCAAAATATAGATTTCTTCTTCACATGGGTGCGCGTCCGTCAGCATCATTCGGAACAGGTTGTCCACCAGGACCCTTTCCAAAGACCACCTTCAAGTCCTTGACCATATCATGTACATCAGCACCAGTACGGTGGTGACGCTTCGTCCGGTGATCCGCCTCACCTTTGAAATGCTTGCCTTTCTTTCTTACGGGATGCCTGCTCGGAAGAAATCAACGATGTCCCAGGTACACATTCTTCTTACAATTAGCCAAATATATACTGTCGGTATCGTTCAAACAGTGCGTGCATGCGCGGTATCCTTTGTTTGTGTGTCCTGAAAGGTTACTGAGAGCAGGCCAATCATTGATGGTCACGAACAGCAACACTTTTAGGTCAAATTCTTCCCCCATGTACTCATCCCACGCACGTACACCTGTTCCATTCCACAGTTGTAAGAGTTCTTCAACTAATGGCCTTAGGTACACATCAATGTCGTTGCCGAGTTGCTTAGGGCCTTGCATGAGCACTAGCATCATAATGAACTTCCGCTTCATGCACAACCAAGGAGGAAGGTTATACAAACATAGAGTCACAGGCCAGGTGCTATGGTTGCTGCTCTGCTCCCCAAAAGGATTAATGCCACCTGCGCTTAGACCAAACCATATGCTCCTTGCGTCATCTACAAACTCCTTCCCATACTTTCTTTCAATTTTTCTCCACTGCGACCCGTCAGCGGGTACTCTCAACTTTCCGTCTTTCTTACGGTCTTCTTTGTGCCATCGCATCGCCTTGGCATGCTCTTTGCTTTGGAACAAACGTTTCAACCGTGGTATTACAGGAGCATACCACATCACCTTGGCAGGAATTTTCTTCCTGGGGCGCTCGCCCTCGACATCACCAGGGTCATCGCGGCTGATCTTATAGCGCAATGCACCGCATACCGGGCAAGCGTTCAAACCTCATACTCACCGCGGTAGAGGATGCAATCATTAGGGCATGCATGTATCTGCACCTCTAACCCTAGAGGGCAGACAACCTTCTTTGCTTCGTACGTACTCTCGGGCAATTCGTTGTCCTTTGGAAGCATATCCTTTATCATTACCAGCAACTTTCCAAATCCCTTGTCAGATACACCATTCTCTGCCTTCCATTGCAACAATTTCAGTGTGGTGCCCAGCTTTTCCTTGTCACCTACGCAATTCGGGTACAACAATTTTTTGTGATCCTCTAAGATGCGCTGCAACTTCTTCTTCTCCAAATCACTTGCGCAGTTTCTCTTTGCATCGGCAATGGCCCGACCTAGATCATCAACGGGCTCATCTGATGCCTCTTCTTCAGCTTCTTCCCGCATTGTCGGCTCAGCTTCTTCCCGCATTACCGGCTTAGCTTCTTGCCCCATTGTTGTATCATCGTATTCAGGGTACCCATGGCCAGGATAGCTGTCGTCGTCCTCTTCTTCATCATTGTCTTCCATCATAACCCCTCTTTCTCCATGCTTGGTCCAAACATTATAGTGGGGGACGAAACCAGACTTAAACAGGTGGACGTGAATGGTTCTTGACTTAGAATAATTTAATTCATTCTTACAGCCAACACATGGACAAGGCATAAAACCATCCGCCCGCTTGTTTGCCTCAGCCGCAAGCAGAAAAGTTTGCACGCCATTAATGAACTCGGGAGAGCATCGGTCATCGTACATCCATTGCCGGCTCATCATCAATACACAACACCGAAAACACCAAATTAATACAATACATAAAGTTCATACAACACTTAAATGCAACAAACAAATAACTCTCTAGCTAAAGCATTTAAATGCAACAACAAATGCGATCAAGATCGCAACTAAGGTAACAATTGATCCAACAACATAATGATACCAAGCCCCACTATCGATGGCATATTTTCTAATCTTTCTAATCTTCAAGCGCATTTTCTCCATCTTGATCTTGTGGTCATCGACGACATTGGCAACATGCAACTTCAATTCCATCTTCTCCCTCTCAATTCTTTTTAATTTTTCTTTCAAGTACTCGTTTTCTCTTTAACTAAATTTAACCTCTCGACAATAGGGTCAATTGGAATTTCCGGTTCACATACCTCCTAGAAAAAATATCTATGTCAACTTGATGAGCATAATTTGTCATAAACACGAAATGCAACTAGTTTTAAAAGACAATATATATACCACATCCGAATCATAATAAGGACGAGGGCCGACGGGGACGGATATCAAAACCATGGCACTATGTATAACAAACAACGTACGGGTAAGATAATTATACGAGTAACTATATATCCAAATCACACAAACATCAATTTTTATATAAAATTTCATGAACAAGAGGCTCACCACAAGGTGGTGCCGGCGACGGGACGGTGCGGGCGATCGACGGTGGTTACGGCGGAGATTTTGAAGGCACTAAGTAAACCATACCTACATATGCAAACTAAGTGTTATTTTTGACCTCAAATTGCAAATAAGTCAAATACTAGCACATATAATTCCTCCCAAATTACTAAACTCACAAATTAAACACTATATAAAGCATTGCAAGAGCTAATCTAGCAATGAGAGATGAAAGAACAAAGTTGCTAACCTTTGTGATCATTTGAATCGATGGGGACCTTCAAATCTTGACAAATTTTGGGCACAATGTGTGATGAGCTCGAGAGGAAGAGGGGAAGAACAGAGAGGGAGGGGAAAGGGTAAGAACAAAACGAGCTCGGCGGGTGGACGAAGGATTTATGTAGGACGACCTTTAGTACCGGTTTATGTCACGAACCGGTACTAAAGGTGCTGGAGGGGCCCCAGACTGACAACATCCTGCCACCACTCTCATTAGTACCGGTTCGTGGCACGAACCTGTGCTAAAGTTTCGCCACGAACTGGTACTAATGAGAGCGGCCCGGCTAGCCGTTGAAACCGGCACTAATGGACACATTAGTGCCGGCTCAAATTTAAACCGGCACTAATGTGCTTCACGTTTGACCCTTTTTGTACTAGTGTCCTACAAGTAGAGAGGCAAGACATAAATGCCATCCAAGTATTAGTTTCTGACAACTTAATCATCATTTTTAATTTGTCAGTCAGAATGACTAGAAACAATCGAGATTTCAAATGTGCAGGCATACAAGTTGTGTTTGTGAGTATTGCATGTGGCAAGAGGAAAAATGAAATGGGCAAGAAATGGGACTCCTCCCTTTTAAAGATGGATCCAGGAGGTAGAATCAATTTGTGTGGGGCCTTGATTATTAGTCGTCTCCCTGGTCTCGGCAGCCACCTTCCATTGGCCGCAAGTCACGCAACTTCGTACTGTTCTTTTAAGTGTTGTGTTTGATATTGTTATTCCAGTGACCCGGTAGTGCCGTAGTGGCCGTCATGGTTAAAATTTTCTATGAAATTTCACATGTTTCGATGAGGTCCAAAATTGTTTTCTTTTCTAAACTAAAAACCTTTGTGGTGGTAAACACAAATAGTTAATTTCTCTTCCTTTTCACAAATAGTTTATTTTCATACTTCGAGAAATAACAAGGCAATGTTTCCAAGTTCTCGCTTATTTTAATGGACAGTAATTCCCCATTGTCAATATGGTTTTCCTTTTCATCGAGTTGCGTATAATTAACCTCATCTCTGACCATGCTGCATGTAATTTTTTTGGTGTTTTTTTTCTGAAAAAGAGGATAACTCCCAGTGTGGTCAGTCCCGACAGGGCTCCACCTACTGTGAGGCCACCACACCCCAGATACAAAAAGATTTTTTTGCTCCGAACAACAGAGGCAGATTGGAACAAAATTACCACCTCGGCTCCCCAGTAGGTAACCTGCTGTGATTTGTCACAGAATTTTACTTCCTGAACGGAAATCTCAATCCATCCAACAGAGTTTAGTGATGTGTTGGTCCATGTAAAAAAATTAGAGGGATCACCATTACTCGTCCTTACAATGTACACAAAAATTAGAGGCCCTGACATGGTGTTTTTCTGTTCGCTTTCCTCCGATGCTTGAGGCGGGACAGTCGCTGCCGGTTCCGACGGTGGTTGGGTTTGGTGGAGCTGTCCAAAGCCTTCCCCTTTGATGGTCTTAGGGCGGCCTGGGTGCAGGGCCGGCCCTGGAGGTGGGAGACGTGTTGGTCTTGGGCAGAATGCGCGACTCGGGTGTGGGCGAGCAAACATGGCCGCTCGGGCGTCATGGTTGCAGGTGGTTGTAGGAGAGGGGTTGCATCGGAGGGGTCCGAGCAACGGGGTTCATCACCTGCCCGGTCCTTGGACTGGCCGACGGCGGCGGCGACTACAGTCGTCGTTTCCTCCTTTCAGGCTCCGTCGCGGTGCTTCTACTCTCTTCGTGTTGCTCCGGGCGATAGCTTGATCCGCGAGGATCGGACGGTGGCGGCTATCCGTGGTCGTGCCCTTCTTGGAGGCACCGTTTTGGAGTCCCTACTCCGACATTGGCCGTATCACCTCTCCTCGGTGGATCGCACTTGTGGTGGTCTCCGTCGGCTCAAAGCGGTTCTTCTTTGCTTATTTGTAGTGTGCTTCGTAGTCGTTGGGGTGTGTGTGTTTGTGTGGTGGTGGCGTGTGTTTGTATCGGTGTTCTCGGATGTTGTGTAGAATATTAAGCATGTAGGGTCATCTGCATATCAAGATACATTGTATAATCATTGCATGAAAATAGGGCGATTGCTTGAGAATATGAGCCATCGGGAATTGAGTGGTTAGCAATGAGTGAACATATTGTATTCCTTATCATTTTGTCAAGGCACCCACCAGGAGAGGTCTGACTTGAGGGGAAATAGGAACTATGTTGTCATGGTTAGAGGAGCTACCTTAAAGTATATCCATATACATGTTGTCCGAGATTTATAAGAGACTGTTGCTTTAGCATGTTTACTTTCGTTGATGAAATCAGGGGTAACCTAACTACACTATTTTTTTCTTGATCAAACTGTGGGATCCCATCTAACGAACACCCGATGGTTCCAGTGCGAGGTGAGCACCCCCTAGTCTCGTGCCATGGGGTAGGATCGAAGTGCAGTGTTGTTTGTTTGCTGGCATGGAGCAACGTCCAACCCAGGAGACCAACACCCACCAGCGCAGCGTGCCGCACTACCTCACCCACTGAGTCACATGGAATGGCGGCGAGTGATGCGAGGAGGGTGTGCCGTCAGATAGGATTGGGGAGGCATAGAGAGTGGAGTGAATTGGAAATGGAATACCTCTCTGTCCATGCATCTACACGTCACATGGTAGTCCTCACATGATAGATCCAATGACGTAGTCAGGCACAGGCTGCCCGGCCGGCCGCCCAGGTCATGGAGTGTTGTTTCTTTGTTGATTGTATAGCACGTGCGACATTATTCGTCCCGGGGCTTGCCCGGGGCCTGACTCAATCCAATCCATGACACTGAGTACATTAATTGATCTGTGGTAGACTGATACATTAAAACTTGCGTATACACATGGTCAACTTATTCTCATGTCTGGGGTGTGAATGGAGCGGTTTATGCATCGTGTTATTTGATAAAATGGCACACCTTTCATGAGATTTTGTTCCAGTAGTACATATTTTATTTTGTTCTACCAAACGGCACACTTTTGATTGACAAGTAGACAAAATATCACAATTGGAGTTATTTGCTTTATTGATTCTCAAAAAATAAAAGCTATGACATATTATAGTAAGATTTTTCCCTCGACCCTTGCATGTGATTCGATCAAGACCTCGGAGCTGGAGACTGACCGAAAGTTCAAGTTGACTCACTGGCCTGGACAGACCAAAAGGTTCAAGCTGACCATCCTGGACTGTCTGAAAGTTCGATCTATTCATCAACAAGCTTGAGGTGTGCAATGCCTACACAAAGTTGATTGAATGACCCTGTCGTGTAGTGGTAGCGATTTGAAGAGCTGCTCATGGATCGTCGGCATGGTGATGATGAAACGATGGCAATGGACGAGACATTCTGCACTGCCCTTGAGTATGGACTGTTGCCGACAGGGGGGCTGGGTTTTGGGGATTGATCGCCTGATGATGTTGCTGACAGACTCTCGGAACATCAAGGAGGTCCTTCTCTTCCCCAGCATGAAGTCTCAAGATTAGCCTATGTTGAAAGCTGAAATCCTTGTCAAAGGAAAGTAAAAAAAACAGAGCGCACGTTATTAATTCTATCTCTCTTCACAAATAGTTAAGTTAACATCTGTATTCCAAGAAATAGCATTTCAATGCTTTGTAGTTCTATCTTATTTCAGTGGACAAAATTCTCCATTGTCAATATGACTTTCTGTTTCGTTGAGTTGCATATGATATGATTAACCTCCTCTTCATGTAATATCCTTTGGTGTTTTTTTCTTCTAAAAAATAGGATAACTCCAAGAGCGTTCACTCCCATCAGGCCACCACCCCAGAAACTCTACACCAAAAAGCAGAAGCAGATGGTAGCAAAATTACAACCTCTGCTATCTGCTTCCGCCGGGCAGTGTAGATGTTGCAAATGTTGCAAGAAGGCGCCCTTTCTGAACACTTGGATGTTGTACTCGAACAACTTTAGGGAGACAAATTCTGTGACATATTGAAACATCAAAAACTTAATACGTGATTGGTGGTATGTGTGGATTGTTTTTTCGGAATTGTATAGGCAATCTGTGCTGCACCAGATTTGCAGCATATAGAAGTAACAATAGTCTGGACTCAGTTTCGTGTTACTTTGTCTTTCAACACACTATTGGGCAGTGAAAATATTTCCCAGCAATGAACAACAACAAAAGGGTCGCAGCCAAAATTCAGTGTAACACACTAAATTACTACTAAGTTTGTCATAAATGGATCGAGTTTCTGAAGAACTGCCATAATAATATGGTTTATTTTGTCAAATTTGCAAGCGGGTCTCAAAATACGCCGACCAGCACTGATTTTAATAATCCACCTACATAGTACAACGAGTTCTTTTTAATGAACCTAACAGATAAGCAGGTACAACTGTGGCAAACACGCATATTACTCTCCTTAAAGGTTACTACATATGCTTGACGAATGTTGGGAATTGCTGCAGCGACAGGCGACATGATTTCCAGATACGAGTAATACAAAACCTTATACCTTCCCATGGCAGTTTAAACAAACGAACGCATGTGCAAAAAGTACTTTTGCCTCCCGCAAAAAGGAAGTACTTTTGCCAAAGACATGTGTCGTGTCTCTTCTTTTTTTCCTCTTTATTTTCTTCTTTTGTCCACGTGATACAATCTCACGCAGCCCCTGATGCATATATGTATGCACGAGCAGCAAACCCCCTGGACTATCTAAACCTACACGTACTTGCTCTCGAGTGTAAACCGGACTCAGCATCAATCACACGTAAGCTAACCAGTACTAGTATCAGACTTGGACACTGGCTGGCATGCTAACTCTTACTACTAGAACACTACAAATAAGCTAATTGACCGATCTAATTACATGGCAACCTTTATCCGACTTGACACAAATTACTACTCACTCAAGATCAGTCTAATTTTTTTCTTAATTTTTACTTGTCATCTATTTGTCTCTTTCTGGTCTTTGGCTCGTTGTAGATTCGCAACTTGATGATCCACCTCAATTTATGATCCAGATTCCAGTCACGCTTCCATGTGGACTACACTGTCCACACCTAACGCAATACATGTCGGCTCACATAACTTGTGGACTACACTATTCACCCATAGTCTCATGTAGAGACTTGTCCTTATTGAAGAGGCTCACCTTCACTTGTTCTCGTTCCACTACATGCTTGAGCTTGATCTCTATTTCACGTCTTCGCCCTCGGTGCTACAACACACTGAACAGCCCATCGACCGTGACACGCTTCATCTTCATTCGGTCCTCACAGAGACTAGCACTTGGACATGACGGCGATGAATGTGCTAACTCGCACGACTCCTTGACTCATATAACTCCTCGGACGATGATCTTGACGACTTCCTGGCACCACCGCTCCCATCAAAGATCTACTTCTGCCGCCTTGACAAAAACAACCTGCCATCTTCCTCCTTGTCGCTCCACCAGACGATGGCCGCACGACCCTCCTTCTCATCCCGTTACCTAGCGACTATATAGTCTTGAACCTTGCTCAGATACCAATTGTTGGAACTCACTGACGGATCGATTACATCTAAACGCATGAGTGCACGTGCAAAAAAGTTTTGCCAAAGGCACATATTGTGCCTCTTTTTTTCACGATGATACAATCTCACACAGCCCTTGATGCACGAGCAGCGGACCGGACCCCCTAGACTACCTAAACATATAGGTACTTGCTCTTGAGTCCAAACCGGAGTAAGCATCAATCACAAGTAAGCTAGCTACTAGTACTAATATATTTCCTATGTATTTTTAACTAGTACCACACTTGTGCGAAAAAAAACTAGTACCAGACTTCGACACCGGCGTGCAAGCCAACTCCTACTACCAGGACTCTACAAATAAGCTAATTCACCAACCAAATTACACGGCAACCTTCATACGACTTGACACAAATCACTACTAACACAAGATTAGTCTAATATTTTATTTGCAGGAAGCAATCAAAGTTACATTTCAATGAGTACGCAAAGTACAGCACGACCTTAGCAGGATAAGTCACGACCCCCCATCCCAACACAAAAGCATGTCCGAAAATCCCCTCAATCATCCCAAACTAGAGTTCACAATTAACCATCAGTTTGCACAATTGAATGCAAAAACTAACAGAAATTAACCTAGCATAAATATATTGGGGCAACTATGAAACTGAAGTAAATGTAGTGAACAACATTAATTAAACATATAACTCTTCCTTGACTTGTCAACTTTTTTTTTTGAACCGGGCCTCAACCCCTTTCCATTAAAAATATAACGGAAATACATAGTTCACGTAACCACAGATCTCAAAGTACCTGCAAACTTGTAAGGAAACTAGAAAGGGGAGGCGAGTTCAAAGCATCACTGGGAAACCCACTATGAGCACTCGTCATCGAGCAGCTCATTGCGGGGCGAAAACCCAGCAACACCTGTGAAACACGCAACCTAAATGATCTAAACACCAAGCAGTTCTCAGAAGGAAACCGACATAGTCTAAATTCACCAAAATACAGGCTCACAAAGGAGCAAAACAGAGCACTCGCGCAGGAGTGAAAGGCAGCCCCGTTCTTGACCGGCGAGAACTCGACGTTCCTAAGAGATGTAGGAAGGGGATCAGTTCGAAGATGAATTGGTTGGTGCTGCGCAGATCTCATCATCATCGAAGCGCTGGATTTGAGCAACTTGGCGCCACGCTCCATGGCCTCCCGATCGTCGCCAGCCATCAAACCTGCCCAGTATATCAAGAAACCACAAGCAGCATACACCACATTAAAAGGGCTTTTGAGATTTTTATGTTCAAAAGTAACTTGGTTACGATTGTTCCAAATCGCCCAACAAACTGCCGCCAACCCAGGAGTATAAAGATTGACCCCTTCAGGAAGGAAGATATAGCACCAGGAGTAGTACTGCCAAATGTTATTCGGACACAAAGATGTGCCCAGCACACATCCAACTGTCCTCCAAACCACCCTAGCCACAGGGCAAGTAAAGAAAAGATGCTGAGATGTCTCCACATTTTCACAAAAAGAGCACTTAGGATTGCCTGCCCAGCGGCGTTTTCTCATGACATCTCTAGTCAAAACCGCATCCTGGGAAACTTGCCAAAGAAAAATTTGGATTTTGAGGGGGATTTTTGCTTTCCAGATCCATCCATAGTCACATCCAGCCAGATGCTTTTCCAGGTAAGTATAGACCGATTTGGTCGAGAACTTACCTTTTTTACCCAATTCCCAACTAATCTGATCAGTCTCGTCAGATAAATGCCAAGAGGCAACCACCTCGATCATATCCTTCCATTGGTCCGTGAGGGGGGGATGCAAATTTCTTCTGAACATGTCACTGGCCCCGAAGTTTTTAAACTCAGCAACCGTAATCTCCTGGTAGTTGCAGATGTGAAATAAGGATGGGAATTTATCTCTTAAGGGGGCAGCACCTCTAATAGGATCCTTCCAAACTCTGGCAATGTTTCCAGAGTTCAAGGCCACTCTTCTCCCTTCCAAATATACATCTTTTACTTTCAGAATCGCTTTCCAAATGGGGGAATCCCCAAACTTGCTTTTCACCGAGGGGATCGTGTCTTTTTTGAAATATTTAGCCCGAATCACCTCCTGCCAGAGCCCATGCTGGGTTTCTAATTTCCACCACCATTTAGTAAGTAGGCTGATATTTTGTCTATGCAGATCTTTTACCCCCAGACCCCCTTTGTTTTTGGATCTACAAATTCTAGACCACTTTACCAAGTGGTATCTCTTCCGTCCATCAGTCTCCTGCCAAAAGAACGTTTTCCTGTGTTTATCTAACTTCCCAATCACCTTCTTAGAAAGCATGAACATAGACATGTAGTAGAAAATGATGCTAGTTAGAGAGGAATTGAGTAAGGTTAGCCTTCCTCTAGAAGAGGCCGCATTCCCAATCCAAGATTCACAACATTTGAGGAATTTATCATCTACAAAGTCCCAGTCTATTGCACGAAGAGTGGAATAACTCACAGGGACCCCAAGATATTTCATAGGAAAATGCCCAATTTGGCAGTTAAAGAGCTCGGAATAGAAGGCAAGAGTATCATCATCGCCCCCAATGCATAAAACTTCACTTTTAAGAAAATTTATCTTAAGCCCTGACATGAGCTCAAATATATAAAGCAGGAGTTTCAAATTGATTGCAGCATCTTTGTCATGTTCAAAACAGATGACAGTATCGTCTGCATATTGGAGTATAGCAACACCCCCATCGATCAGGTCTGGGGCTAGACCTGTCAACATTCCTTCTTTCTGTGCATTAAGGATCATTTTAGATAGAGCTTCTACGGCCATATTGAACAAGAAAGGCGAGTGTGGATCCCCTTGTCGCACTCCCTTGCAACTTTGGAAGTAGGGTCCATTTTCGTTGTTCAATTTGATGTTAATGGTTCCATTCTTAAGGATACTATGTATCCATCCACACCAAACAGGACCAAAACCTCTATTTTTGTGACACTCAAGAAGGAAATCCCAATTGATTTTATCATAGGCTTTTCCGAAGTCGAGTTTTAGCACCACACCAACTTTTTTCTTGCGTTGCGTATGATGTAAAATCTCATGAAGGGTCAAAATACCATCCATAATGTTTCTATGCTTAATAAAAGCATTTTGATGCTTGCTGAAGAGGATATCAGCGAAGAGAGCCGCTCTGTTATCCAGAACTTTGGTAATGAGCTTATAAGGGCATCGCAGGAGGCAATTGACTTGTCAACTTGGTAGTGAAGATGGATGGAGCCTGAACAGTGAACTTGAAATTGACAATCTGTATTCAAGATGGATGGAGCCTGGACCTGGCGCCAATGAGGAAGATTACAGGAGCAAAACTCAAGCCCAAAAGTCTTGTGAGTGTATTGGATGAACACGGAGCAACAACATATATGCACTGACCTAGTGCATTGGACAGTGATTTCTAAGCACATCAAGCCGTCACAAACACATGGAATGACAGAAAAAAAACACGAAGAGAGACACAAAGAGCTTACCCTGCTTGATAAAAATGCAGGATCCCAACTGATCCCCCTGGATCCCGTGCGAAGTAACCGCCCTCTTATCTCGTGCCATGGGATAAGATAGAAGTGCGGTGATGTTCCAACCCAGCCCCCGTCCCCTCCTTCTGAGCGCGACTGTGCCCTGTGAAGTGCGATGAGAACTAGCACTGCATACGCGCTACAACTCCTGCATCGACGCACCGAACAACAGCGAGCAATGTGAGGAGGGCGTAGCATCGGAGAGGATTGGGGAGGCAAAGAGAGTGGAATGGATAGGGATATTCCTCTGTCCATGCATCTACACGTCACATAGTAGTCCTCAGATGATACATCTGTTGATCTGCAGTAGACATATACATTAGAACTTGTGTATACACATGGTCATCTTATTCTCAATTTTTGTTCTAAGAAACTCTTATTCTCCTGTATTGAGGTGTGAAGGGAGCGGTTTGTATGTCGAGCAATTTGCACACTTAACGGCACACTTCAGATTGACAGCTAGACAAACTAGCACAAATATGATTTCTTTTTATTTTATTTTCAGGTCTAGGCCCACTTGAATACTTGATTCGATCAAACTTTAGCGATCAGGAGCAGTCACTTGTCCAGAAAAAGGGGAAGTCACCTGAACAGAGAAAGAACAACGCCACCACCTCGCCCTGCTTCGTCCCAAACCCGTACTACCCAAACAAGACAAGTATCCAACGACAAGCAGACGAGGGACACGCAGCCCCCATGACCAAATCCCCACTCTAAAATGTTTCACTCCAATGGTAGGTGATTGTAGCGTCCTCCCCGGCCTTCCCAAAATTCCAAGCACTGCCTTAATATCTTGCTAACTTTCCGATGCCTCCTATTTCTACCGTGGTGTGGTCAAGAAAAAAAACATGCTTCCAGCATCATTGACTGTGATTTTTGTATTGAAGCTTTAGAGCTGATCCAGATTTCACCGCACTGTGGTATATGTTTGGGTTGTGGGATACCGTGTTAGCGAGTGCATGTGTCACTAGTGCAGAACCGGGCAATAGCACCGGTTCGTAAGGCCCTTTAGTGCCGGTTCCGTAACCGGCACTAAAGTGTGGGCACTAAAAGCCCCCCCCCCCCACCCTTTAGGACCGGTTCAGCACGAACCGGTGCTAAAGGGCAATCACGTGGCACGAGCCAGCTCCGGGGGCCGGGAGCCCTTTAGTACCGGTTGGTAACACCAACCGGTACTAAATATTTGTGGGTTTTTGTTTTATTTTTTATTTTTCATTTAAATTTGTGTTATCAATTTAATTTAGGATTGTTTTACGTTATAATGAGTTCTTATACTTGATATGAATATGGATATGGCATATATATATATATATATAGATCACTTAGCTAGTTAGGATCCATCCAGTTCAAAC
The DNA here is from genome assembly GCA_032464435.1 of Aegilops umbellulata. Taxonomy (NCBI): domain Eukaryota; kingdom Viridiplantae; phylum Streptophyta; class Magnoliopsida; order Poales; family Poaceae; genus Aegilops; species Aegilops umbellulata. The sequence goes on along the minus strand of CP136060.1, from coordinate 638,422,247 downwards.
TAATTTGCGGTTTCTTTCATAAATGATATATATAATATTAATAACTCATCATCATCATCACATATTAATAAATAAATAAACTCTAGCTAGCTAAAAATCATCGTGGTCATCATTAATTACCACTATTTAATCATCATAGTCATTACCGCTATTTAATCATCACCAACACTGGCTAGCTCTTAAAGAAGAAACATTCACTTGTAACAGAAGCAAAGATATCATCGAGTTCAACATAATCATCACCAACATCGAAGTTCAGGACAATACGGACATGAGAGAGGACAAGTACTAAGAGCATGAACTAGCTAAATCACTCATGCTGCTCCCTCTCAGGTAGAATAGCATAGAACATGTATAGCTCTCCTGATTCATCATACTGGAGCATGCAGATGAATCTGTCTCCTAATCTTGGGTTGCGCTTCTCCTTGCTGCCCCCTAGTACTTCTCTGCGATCGTTAACAATTTTGCTCCAATCTTTCATTATTAAGCATTCTTCGCTTTCAGAAATCATGAATGCACTCATGTGCAATGTAGGAAATCTTGGTCGTAAGCTAACCATTGACATGCGACCTTTTGTCTCGATCCACTGAGGCACAACTGTCATCGGAAGTCCCTGTTGAAGAACATCGTATAGTAATTAATATACTTAGCAATGAAAGTTTAGCTTCAAAAATAATGTATGCAAAAGATGCACTAATTAAGGACAAATAGTAAAAATCTTACCATCTTTTGATTATAGATGTGACCGTAGTTCAATACGATCATCATTGGTCGCACGTTTTGAGTACTGACATTTCTAAGTTCAGGAAAAAAAATTGTCTTGACAGTATGAAGATCCTCAAGCCATGAAACATAATGACTTATCTCCTCGCAGTTTAGTTGAGCCCGGGGCAGTAGTAGGTCCTGTCTACCAAGCGCCGGACATGTTTGCTTGAACCGAAATAAGCTGACAATACAAATTAGTTGTCAACTATTTTTGAATAAACTGTATCAAAGACATAAACATATGCATGCATGGTTGAGCAAAACTCACATAATGATAGAATTGGAGGCGTTTGCACATCGACCCAGATGTCTATATTACCTTCAATATCATCTTCCGGACGAATATCAAAGGTGATAACCATATCAGGCTCAAATGCATAAGCCTTGCATAGTGCTTGCCAAGTTTTGCATTCAAAATGGGTGTATGTGTCTCGATTATATAATTTGACGTTGAAAGTATACCCATGCTCGGTCTTCAAGTAAACTATCTTTACCTTCATATCATCTATAGCACTAAAACCTATCTTATCCAAAACAAAAATTCTTGCATGGCCGGGGATGCGCTAGTAGAATAGTGAAAATTTAAAATTATAAGTTGAAGCAAATGAAGCATAAGTTTTGCATTCAAATAATAATTGCCGTTGTGACTTACTGTATCCACTTCGAATGTCTCATTCAGCTTGATGCTTACCATCAACAAGGTAATTTCTGTCGCACAGGCCGCGCTGGTCTTCACAGTGTTCGCACATAATGAAATCTTTTTCATCGTCAGATGACATTTTTTATGTTCATATAGGTGAAACATTAAACACTTATTACTATCTAACATTAATTAATATATAGTCAATTCAAATATATATTCATCTAACATTTGACATTAATATATCTAACTATATTCATCTCTAATAATTGACATTACTATATATTTAACTTTTCTATCTAATTCATCTAACATTCGACATTAATCTAACGTTTATATAAACTCAAAATACATAAAAAATTAAATAAACAGAAAAACTCATTCACAAATAATATTTTAATTAGATCATCAAACCTCAGATACCTAAATTTTCTTACTAAAAATAAACTAGTTATATTAATTATTCAACTAGTTCAAATCTCATATATACCTAAATAAACTAGTTCGACAATTTTCTTACTAAAAATAAACTATTTATATTAATTATTCAACTAGTTCAAATCTCATATACCTAAATAAACTAGTTCAAATCTAGATAATTCATCTAACATTCGACATTAATCGATCTAACATTCGATCATCTAATTAACTTTTCTAGAAAACAGAAAACAGAAAATAAGTAAAAAAATATGTGTGTGTATGTGTGTGTGTATATATGTGTGTGTATGTGTGTGTGTGTATGTGTGTGTATATATGTGTGTGTATGTGTGTATGTGTGTGTCTCTGTACGTATACACTGCAGTGCGGCCCCGTACGCCGCCGCCCCGTACGTACCAGCGGGGGCGGCGGCGTACGTGTACTTACGGGCCGGGTGCGCGCGCGGCGCGGGTACGCGAGAGTGAGAGGCGTACGTACGGGACCGCGCGCGGCGACGACGACGGATGGTGACGGCGCGAGACGACGACGACGACGGGCGGCGGCGACGACGACGGACGACGGGCGACGGGCAGCGACGACGGGATCGATGAGTGGCACACGGCGATGTCGCAAGAGGTTGGAGACGAAGTGGAGGGATGTAACTGAAATTTTTGTAAGTGATGTATATATAGGATGAGCCTTTACTACCGGTTGGAGCCACCAACCGGCCTGCTCCAACCGGTACTAAAGGGTGGTCTTTAGTACCGGATGGAGCCACCAACCGGTACTAAAGGCCTCGTGCTGTCACCCCGTAGTGCACGAAGTTTAGTCCCACCTCGCCGGGTGAAGGGCAGCTGCACTGGTTTATAAACCCAGCCGTGGCTGCCTCTTTGAACTCCTCTATATAGCAGGCTTGTGGGCCTAATTTCTGCGCGCTGCCCTGTGAGTCTGCTGGGCCTTTAGGGCCTGTAATTGCACGCCCGTGGCCTAGCAGGGCCACAGGGCAGCGCCCCAATTTTTTTTATAGTTTTTTCTTTTCTGCTTTATTTTCTTCTATTTATTTCTGCGTAGTTTTTTGTATAGTTTTTTCTTTTCTGTTATATTTATTTGTGAGTAGATTTTCATCTAGTTTGTCAAAATTCAACATTTTCAGAGTTCATTTTGTAGTGATTTTCAATTTCACGGTCATTTTGTAAACAAATGAAAAATAGCAAATATAACTTTTTCCTTTTCTGCTTCATTTTTTTCTTCTTTTTATTTCTGAGTAGTTTTTTTCTTTTCTGCTATATTTATTTTCTTCTATTTATTTCTGAGTAGTTTTTTATATAGTTGTTTTCTTTTCTGCTATTTTTATTTTCTTCTATTTATTTCTGAGTAGTTTTTTATATAGTTTTTTTCTTTTCGGCTATAGTTGATGGTTAAAACTTGATGGTCAAAGTCTGAATGTATAACCAAAGTTTTAAAAAATGAAATGCCGAAGTGCAACTAGTTTTTGCCATAACAGAAGAAGTCCGGAGATGTAATAATTTAGTAAAAATAAAAAAGAGGTGCAATGTTGGTTAATTAGCTTCAAGCCTTTCGAAATTGTGTAAACTGCACTGCACATAGCTCCGTGCAGTCTACCATATTCCTCAAAGCTTGAAGCTAAGCAACGTGAGCATTGAGCCTTTTCTTCATCGTCTCTGCACTCGGGGCTTTATAAATCGCTCCTAGTCCCTCTCTCTTCGCGAGGTGGGACTAAAAAACAGCTTACTAAGAAACTATAGTACGGGTTCATGTCATGAACCGGTACTAAAGGTGCTCGTGGGCCCCAGCCTTACCTGACACAACCTCATTAGTACTAGTTCGTGGCATGAACCGGTGCTAAAGGTTCGCCACGAACCGGTACTAAAGAGCTCCTCCCGCCTAGCAGTTGGAACCGGTACTAAAGAACTCCTCCCGCCTAGCAGTTGAATGGTGCATACTGAATGCACAAAAAGTCTGGAGTTGTAATAAGTTTAAAAAAATAAAATGCCTTTGTAACAGATGAGTTTAATTTCGTCAGAAACCGGAATACTTCGAAAGAGATTGTCCAATTTGTAAACGAAGTGCATCCAGTTTTTGCCGTAACCCTCTCTACTTTTTTGAACATGATATATGGGTGAAATGATGATACCATGCCAAGTTTCAACTTTTTCAGAGTTCATTTGTAGTGCTTTTCGATTTTCAGGTCATTTAGTTCTCAAAACAAATCATTAAATGCATGAAAAATAGCAAATGAAGGCATAAACGGTTGAAAGTTGATGGCGTCGCTTTGAATGGTGCATACTGAATGCAAAAAATAGAAGATCATTTAGATCATGATCTTATATTTCTTTACACTCTAAATTGTCAATACGATCTTATACATCAAAAATACTTTGATCATCAATGATCTTTGTGTGTACAATCTGAATTGTCAATATGAGTCATCAACGATTTATAAACCGATGAAGACTCATATTGCGGCCACAAATTCTACACATAGAGTTCAATGAAGATCAAGTACTTGTGATAGTTTGAGAATAAACATATTTAAGGTGGTAAAAGCCTTGTTAGGGAAGCGAGGTGGGACTAAAAACAGCTTGCCATAACCTCATTAGTACCGGCTCGTGGTACGAATCGGCACTAAATGATGATGGTGGGGCCATAGCCTGACCGCGGGCTAACACAGCATCTTTAGTACCGGTTCGTGGCATGAACCGGTACTAAAGGTTCGCCACGAACCGGTACTATTGATCGCCGCCACGAACTGGCACTAATGTGCATATTAGTGCCGGCTCAAATTTAAACCGGCACTAATGTGCTTCACATTTGACCATTTTTCTACTAGTGTGTGAAGGTCGGGAGGTAAGTGAAGAATGAAGAATGGAGAGGGTTGGGGTTTTATAGATAGAGGAAATAAAAGTTCTGGTCGGCATGTGTGTGATCTTGAATATTTGCCACGTTACCGGTCAGCCGGTACACAGACCCCAGTTAGGTTGCAACTAATTGTAGCAGAAAAGACAAAAGTCACTTGCATATGTTGATCGATCCTGTCATGCTCCTAGTGATTTAACTCACCATGTTATAAACTGACTACGGTCAATATATAGACCGGCCAGTGGCCTTGATACTGCTGGATTTATGGCTGCTCCGGGTAGTTATCGCGACCCCGACCCCTCTCCCCTCCACCAGCCACCATTGGCGGCGGCAACCCCGATCTCACCGGCCACGCTCTCAACACCATGTGCCGTCCCTCGTTCTCAGCCGCAGCCCCCAACTAGTAGGCTTAGGGTGGAGAATGGAGGACGGAGGTGTGTGCGGGTCTGCCACTCGCGCCCATCCAAGCCGGCAACGACGACCAAGTCGGCTTTGTCGGTGGGCGGACCGCCGCCCTGGTCCCCTTGCCTGCGCCGCTCCCAGCTTCTCCCAAATGCTTTTCATTCTTTTATCATAATTATTATCACATTGATTGATGTGATTTCATCAATCTTTTTTTTGGCACTCTTTCCATAAACCTTCAAAAACAACATCCTGGAGAAAACGAATAAAAAATAACAAAAATATGGAGCAGTTATTTGTTTGGTCTTGCAATGAATTTCCTTGCTATTTCTGATTGTAACTCAAAGCGCACAACCCCTTTTCATATATTGTAGCTATCTACGTGTGAAAAAAAAAGAAGCATTTTGTTACCTCATGCAGTCTACATGTGTTTGGTTTGTATCCTATCTATACCAAGCCTTATATTAACCATGAGAAAAGTTGTGTTCAGGTACAAACAGGACAGCTTTCATTCAAATTTAAGTGTAATTGCAAACTTGAAGTGAGTGTACCCTACAATGCAAACTGATATCCTACAATGAAACGAAAAAGAATGGCTTTCCCGACCTAGGAATGTAAGTTTCTTATTTCTATCTATGCCAAATGACTCGATGTTTCAACTTTGTGTTTCGTAACAAAACTCTGAAAAAATCTGGTATGAGTGAGCCATAATGTTGTTGCCCTTTTTTAATATATATGTTGTATGATCATGTTTGAATAATCTTTCTTATCTTCTACTATATCTTTTTTTTGCGGGGGATGTTCTGAGGTTTGACTATCTTGACCTCACTTAAGCCATGGGCTACATGTTCTCCATGTGTGATTCCCAGAAATTGGAAAACAAAATATTTCTAGGTTGCATCTCTCCCTTAAATACATTTTGATGCTTCGTCTTGGTTTTCTAGCAGACCCTCTGTACGCATCGCATGCGCACGTTCTAGAGTCATCTATCACCATCTTCCGCCACCCTACCTTGAGGAGTGATCAACGCATTCATCTTGCTAGGCCATTCTGCTGTCGACGCCATCACGACGTCAGACAACGCCATCATCCTGCGCACGTTCATCAACACGCATCCGTCGACGAGACTCCGCTGTGCCACATTGCTGAGACCCACAAATCGTTGCTGTTGTGGTAGATTCAACACCGCTCCTCCTCTTGTCTCCTCTAGCCAGCACCTTCTTCAAAATGATGTCCCCAAAAGGAAGAGCGGCTCCAAAGGCACCACCGTCGTCCGATCCAGGAGACCCAAATCTCGGATCTTCCCCAGAGCAGACAGAACAAGGTGTGATGACGGTTGAAACCGACAATGCCTTCGACAAGGAGACGACGCCAAAGACGCCACCATCGTCTACCATGATCGACGGCGACATGATTTTCACCGACATTCACTCTTAGCTTTTGAATCTTGATCATGTATCTGCATGTTTATTTCGTTCATGCATGTAGTCTAGATTGTCTAGGGCATTGTAGGCAGGTGAACCTTTCCTTCTTTTCCGGGAGCCCATTCGGACAGAACTCTAAAGTTAAGCGTGCTCAGCTTGGAGTAGTGTCAGGATGGGTGACCGACCGGGAAGTTGCTCCCGAGTGCGCACGAGTGAGGACAAAGTGTGCAGAAAAGACTAGTATTGATCTGTGGGGTCAGTCTAGATCCCGCCAGGAGTAACGAACACCGGTGGGTGTGTCCGGGGCATTACAAGTTGGTATCAGAGCCGACCCTCGCGGTTATACGGATGGTTGCGGACAGGTGCATGGTCATGTTGTTCATGACATTTGTGACCCGTCGTGGCACCCGGCATGGCACATGTACCGGACTGGAAGCACAGACGTTTGTGCCAAGAGGGAACGTTCCTGTGGCCCGACGAGGACGTCGTTCCTTTGAGTGGGGGTGTATGTGATAGCCTGGCTTATTAGGGATGATAGACTACTCATATCAATAAGGAATTCCTTCTTTTCCGGGAGCCCATTCGGACAGAACTCCAAAGTTAAGCGTGCTCAGCTTAGAGTAGTGTTAGGATGGGTGACCGACCGGGAAGTTGCTCCCGGGTGCGCACGAGTGAGGACAAAGTGTGCAGAAAAGACTAGTATTGATCTGTGGGAGCGTGCATGAGGCGAGATGGCGAGGTGGAGGACAACCTGCGAACCAGTCCTGGAGTTGGTAGTCAAGTAGCCAAATGGATCAAGATTAGTAGTTGACGCATGCACGTTTTGTTGGCCGGGTTATGAGGCCGTTGTGAGGACGTTGCGCAAGGGCCAACTATTGGCGTGCATGCAGTTAGTGGGTGCATGGGTTAGTGGCGTTAGTTGTCGAGTATGGTGGCTGGGCTGTGTGTGTGCATGTTCTATTTAACTTGTAATCATGTTTGCTTCCAGTCAAGAGAAATAGAGAGAAGAAAAGGATGGGCTGTGAGAGTCCGACGCCAAAACACCTGTGTCTCCATCGTCTTCTGTGTGTGTTGTGAGAAGCAACCAAGAGAGAAGGTGAAGAGCTGAGAGAGTCAGCTCTATCATTCACGTCACTCCAAACCCGCAGCTAGTTGGATTCAAGCTGAGTGTTGGCGTGTGTTCTGCTTCTATCTTCGGTCCTCAGAATTGAGGCTAGCTTCCACGTATGTGATCGATAGTCCTCAATCGAGTTTGTGTAGGATGAATCCTCGAGTTCAGGATCTGCTCCAACAAACACGCACGTCTCTGGCGGACAATCGAGTTTGTGTTGGGGAGTAGTAATCAATGCAACCTATGGAGGTTGAAAATTTTGGTTCCAAATCTACCAATGCCTCCTACACATATGATGGCTCGGGAAAAATACATCAATCTATGGAGTATTTTGCAATTGGTGGATCTTAAAATTAGAGAACTGATCTGGATTTCGAGAGCATTGCTTTACGAGATGTGCATTCTCAAGTCAGTACATGTTCATCAGATGAGTAGGCACTGGAGAAGTGGATTTTGAGAGCGGGGGCCTTGCTTATAATAGTGAACTGAGGGAGTATCAAAGTAGGAGGTCGTGATTTTTGTGTTGTGTTCATGAGGGTGTGCAATATCCCACTTCCGTGAGACGTTCAGCTTCAAAACGCCGCAGAAGTGCACTCTGGCGCCTCACATCGCCGCTCATCTCATCCCCCTCCGTATTATTCGTGCATTAATGATTGACTATCAGAACCAAGCGACCCGCTCCTACACCTGCATCTCCCGACTCACCGCCGGAACTACGTATCGGATGTCCCCTCCTACTTGATGTTGCGGCTATTTGAGATGAAGTGGACCTCGAAGACGATGGTGACAAACATCGGTCCTATGTCGGCCACAACCGCAACAACAGAGGTGAGGACAACGCGGATCGAAAGTGATGATTAGGTGGATGAGCCGGTGCTTATCGTGCGGCTGGGCGCATGTACGAGATTGGGAGGCTGTTCAGGAACGAACATGGACACGACGCACAACCACGAGCTGACGACCTGTGAGTTCTACATGGCCTATGAGGATTACAACGACCTAATGGATCTCAAGGAGGAGATGCTGGGCGGCATGGTAAAGGAGATAACGGGCGGTTACAAGGTACAGTACCACGCCAACGGCCTGACATGCTGCCGATCGAGATATGTTTTTCTGCTCCGTTCGTGCGGATCGACAAGATCCTAGGACTAGAGGATATGGCCAATCTCAACAAAGCAGATAATCTGTCGAGCGATGAAGTGAACGAGTACTTGATGGTGGCTTGTGCCAGGTATGACCTCATATGCCCGCCTCCCCACACGACGACAAGGCTCCTGGATAAGCTGATTGGGCACATGGAGGAGACATGCATGAACCCGACATTCATCGTCAACCATCTGGAGATCATGAGCCAACTAGCCATGTACCACAGGGACGAGGCCTGGCGTAGACTAACCGAAAGGTTTGAGCTGTTCACAGCAAGCATGAGCTGAACGACCCCGTTATTCACACGCAGCGGTTTGGGGAGGAGCTTAGTGATTATTAGCACGATGAAGATGAAGCGGTAGCCACGGGCGGAACGTTATGCACTGCACTTGAGTAAGATCTGCCGCTGACTAGAGGCTGCGGTCTGGGGATTGATCGCCTCACCATGTTGGTGAAGGACTCTCAGAACATCAAGGAGGTTCTCCTCTTCCTGCCAATGAAGCCAGAAGACAAGCTAACTATCCCAGAGAGAAATCGTTTTCAGGGATGGCATGTGGGACTCACCTGTCATAACGGCCAACTTAATGGTCAAACCTAAGAGAGTTGACTTTCATGACACGTCAGACCTGAAGGGTAGGTCCCACCTGTCATAGACGTGTTTAAATCGCCTACAATCACTAAACTGAAAGTGGTGGTTTTTAGGGAATTTCTAGTGATCAAGTAGTAGGTTTTAGTGCAAATTCAAAAGGGGGTTGTTTTCTGGGGTGCAAACCCCAATAATGGTAGCTTTGTCAATTGCTCGAAATATGGAGCAGTTATTGCTTTGATCTTGGAATGAATTTTGTTGGTATATCTGATTGTAACTCGAAGAACACAACCCCTTTCAGATACTGTAGCTATCTACTCCCTCCATCTCAAAATAAGTGTCTCAACTTTGTACTAACTTTAGTACCAGGTTGTACTAAGGTCAAGACACTTATTTTGGAATGGAGGGAGTACATGTTATAAAAAGTTATTTTCATGCTTCCTGTAGTTAACATGTTCTTGGTTTGTATCCTATCTACACCACACCATCTATTATTCCAGCGACAGCTTATTAGAAGTTTAAGTGTAATTGCCAATCTGAAATGAGTGTAGCCAACAATGCAAACATGATACCCTTTGGAAAATACATTAAAAACGAAAAATAATGGCTTTCCCAAGAAGAGATCACATCATCTGCGCATCGTACATGCCAAACAATAATCTACTTGAAGAAGTATGGGAGGTTGAGCACGTAGAGGAGGAAGTAGGCCCAGACAGCGCCGGAGACACCACCGAAGAAGAACCCTCCTGTGAACTGCGACCACCCTTGGGAGGCAATTCAAGTTGAAAGGAGGGAATGTGAGTGGGGAACCAACGGCTTGATCTCCAGGGGACAAGGAGTAGGAGATCAAAATAGAAACGGATCATCATAAAAAAAGCAGATGACTTGTCTAAAGGAATGTTCTAATATCTACTTCCCAACGGCCAATAATTTATTTCTTTTTAGAAAAATAGTATAGACACAGACACAGACACTCATGTTGACACGCGCATAGTCACTCTTATGAACGCATGCATGCACAACTCTGAACCAGCACAAACTCGCTGGAGACACTTTCGTAGGAGACGGACACAGCATACCACTGTAAGAATATCGCCAGAAAGCCTAGAATTAATTCAAAAAATGTGAGTCAAGTCTAGAACCTGAATCCGAGTGGGAAGATTCCATCACAAGGAATTTAGTCATCTAAGTTATAAGTTATGTTTGTGATTGGGTTTTGTTTATGCATACCCGCAAAAAAAATAGAAATTAAACATCCCCATGTTATACTCCCTCCGTTACTAAATATTTGTCTTTCTAGAGATTTCAAAAGTGACTACATACGGAGCAAAATGAGTGAATCTACACTTTAAAATATGTCTATACATCCGTATGTTGTAGTCCATTTGAAATCTTTAAAAAGACAAATATTTAGGAACGGTGGAAGTAATATGCAGTATCATGCATGCAAAGATTGTGAGGAATATGTAAATTCATTTATACATAGACTCTTTCAAGCAACCACCAAGAAGAGATCGATCACATCATCTGCAGTTGTGCACCCATCGTGCATGCATGCCAATAATAATCTACTTGAAGAAGTATGGGAGGTCGAGCACGTAGAGGAGGAAGTAGGCCCAGATGACGCCGGAGACACACCCGAAGAAGAAGCCTCCGATGGGTTTTCGTGACATGGGGCTGTTTAACCTCGCACTCCTCGGGAAGCATGGGTGGAGGTTTATGGTTAGCCCAGATTCATTATGCACCCGAGTGTTGAAGGGCCGATACTTTCCAGATTCAGATTTTATGCACGCCACAGTGCCGAAGACAGCTTCTCCAGTTTGGCTGGCAATTGTGGCGGGGCGCGAGGCACTTCAGGCGGGTTTGATCATGCGGGTTGGTAATGGAAGATCTATATCTATCTGGGAGGATAAGTGGATTCCAGGTACCATTAGCATGTCTCCCATGTCCATTATTACTCCTACTACTTTACTTACTGTCAATGAGCTCATTGATGAAGAAAACTGGACATGGAAGACGGATCTTGTTCGACAAAATTTTCTCGCTCCGGATGCAGAAGCTATTCTGAACATACCATTGCGCACTGGAGGTGGGGATGATTTCTTTGCATGGGCTTTTGAAAACTCGGGTGTGTACACTGTCAAGTCGGCGTACCATGCTCTCGTGACTCAGAAAGAGCGTAAAGCTCTAGAGGAAGGGACGGCTACCGGTGCCTCAAAATCTGAACAACACATGTGGACATCTCTGTCCAAGCTCAAAGTTGTGCCCAAGGTCAGAGTTTTTTGGTGGAGAGTTCTTCGCAGGATCCTCCCTGACGAAGCAACCCTTAAGCACAAACATATCAAACCTATAAGCCTATGCAATGTATGCTTGGCTAAAGAGGAGGATCTTATGCATGCACTGGTGACTTGCTCCCATGCACGCAAGTTCTGGGATGAAGCGCAAGAATGGCTCGATCTTCGACTTCCACGTCAACATCCAACAACATGGGCGCACGACATCTTATGTGATGACCGTTTTTCGGATCATGCGAGAGGACAGATTGTGTCGGTGATGTGGGCTATATGGCATTCGCGGAATCGTTGGATTCATGAGAAGGAGCATGTGGATCCAGTGTACTCCACTCGACGCATTCGTGAGGACTTGGCCTTGCTGGACATTCCAATGAAGCAGGCCACAATGTTGCTAGGTCATGGCTGGCGCCCCCCAGAAGCAGGTTTCGTCAAGATAAATTTTGATGGTGCAATCAACTCTGAAGCAGGACTAGCTGGAGCGGGCGGTGTAGCTCGCTCGGCCACGGCGCTGCTTGCTTCCTGGTGCAAACCGCATATCGGTGTTACGGATCCTCTCATTGCTGAGGCTCTGTCACTGCGAGAAGGAGCCATTTTCGCTCGTCTATGAGGCTACTCGCATGTGATATTGGAATCCGACTGCCTGGAGATCGTGAATCTCTGGAACACTCGTCACGGCTCTCGTTCGGTCATGGCTCCACTACTAGTAGAGATTGGAGAGCATGCTTTGTCTTTTGACATATTTGTAATTCAGCATGTAAAAAGGTCTGCTAATTTCCCGGCCCATCTCTGTGCAAGGCACGCCAGCACACTGAGGGTGACCGAGAATTGGTTGGACTCTGCATCTTCGTTCCTGATCAGTAGCCTGATGGCGGATGATCTTAGGAGCGTTTTTGTTTGAATAAAGCTATCATAATCCCCCGCAAAAAAAAAACATGGAGCCATGGGATCGGCAATGCCCAGCACACGCCTAAACTGGCCTGGCCCGACACAAGTCGCAAAGTAACGTATCATAAGCAAGCCTTAGCCGTGTGTACACATGGACCTCACCTTGCGGCCCAGACATGGCACCGATGCTAGAATGTGATACTGCAGAACTAATAGTTAACATACAAATATCATGGTAACCTTTTACCCAGGCAGAAAAGTAGTCGAAAATACCCCTGATAACTTCAGTCTAAACACCATGACAAGTTACATACTGCGGGCGTAATAACTTACGTAGTCCAACGAGGTAACTTTTGATCTGGAAAAAAATCGTCGAAACATACCCACGTGGGATCTATTTTCGAAGCTCTTCCGCAACATTTTTTATGTGAAAACGGTTTTTCCATCGAAGCGACAGTTTGAGCGACAAGACATTTTAAAGTTTCAAAATAGGAAGAATTTTTTGCTGACATCATCTACTTTGTTTTTTAATTTGCATGCATGTACGAAATCATAAGTCAAGACTAGTTGCATGCGCCCCTCCTCGGCCACAACAGACTGAGCTTGCACGTATGTGTGATTAGAGAAAGAAGTAGGCGTTCAGATATGTTGCCTATCTTCCTATCAGTCGGAAGTTAGCACGGTCCTAAGATGTTTCTGATTGGGTTTTGTTTATGCATGCATTGTTTAAGAAATTAACAATTCGCATGTTATAGTATCATAGTATCATCGATCCATGCAAAGATTGTGAGGAATATGAAAATTCATTTATACATAGACTCTTTCAAGCAACACGCCAAGAAGAGATCGATCACATGATCTGCACCCATCGTACATGCATGCCAATAATAATTAATCTACTTGAAGAAGTACGGGAGGTCGAGCACGTAGAGGAGGAAGTATGCCCAGATGGCGCCGGAGACGCCGCCGAAGAAGAAGCCTCCGGTGAACTGGGACCAGCCTTCGGCGGTCTGCAGCTTGTCGGCCTCCTTCTTGCGGCCGGTGAGCGTGAGGGCGGGCGCGGTGGAGGGCGCGCCCTCGTTGAAGGAGGCGACGCCGTACATGGTGAGGCAGACGCTGAGGATGGAGACGAGGCCGATGGCGCCGAGGGTTCCCGCCTGGCCGTGAATTGGCGTGTTGCGGAGCGGGCCGGTGAGCGCGAAGGGGCCGACGAGGAGGTAGCCGTGGGCGAGGCCGACCTCGATGCCGCGGAGGAGCGGGCTGACGGCGGTGCGGTACGCGGGGAGGTTGGAGAGGTACCAGGCGACGAGGGGGCTGGAGGTGACGGGCGTCTCCAGGCTGCCGATGAACGGGTCGCCGTTGATGGGCTGGACCACCTGGTATGTCCCCTGTATATAGCACAGAAGAATATGTATGAGATACAAGAAGACTTACAAGAACAAAAAAGTGTGTTAAATTGGGTGCTTAATTTTGGCTCTCTCTTGCAATTGCAACTGACCTTGTCTGACTTGACGGCCTTGACGACGAAGCGGGGCCTCCTGATGAGTGAAGCGCCGGACATGCCCCGCGGCTTGGAGCACACCAACCCGCTCTTCATCACCTGGCTTGCCATCGGAGGAGCATATGCAGTAGCCATCTCGATCTCCTTCGACTCCCACACGCTCAACTCTGCTCTGCCTGCAGCTAGAAATGGATGGATGTGTTACAGGAAGAAGATTTGTCGAGATGGCAATATGTTTTAGTGGCTCCAAGGGAGAGCAGAGAATCTGCCTCTTGTTGGGCGGGCCCCTGCATACGAGATATGGTCCGGAGCTGTGTGGCTTTCATTGGCTGCAATCCTATCCCTTATCCGAATTCTCGGATTCTCTCTCCGTGTCACTCTGTGTGTGGTCTCTCGTTGTCTATGGCTGAACCCAAACCAGTTTCTTGCTCCCTTTCTGCTAATTTGTTAATATAGCCCAATAGCAACTTCAGATTATAACTGGAATATTCTGATATTTAGATTTTGTAGTGCAGACTGATACAAGACATATAAAAGAAAATATGTAAAACACACAAACATGTGGTACCTTTCTTACAAGCAAATTATGGAGTCGTCAAATAAAAGTATGCAGGTAAAAAAATGAATAAAAGAAAATATGTAAAACACACAAACATGTGGTACCTTTCTTACAAGCAAATTATGAAGTCGTCAAATAAAAGTATGCAGGTAAAAAAAACATGAAAGTACTAAGGTCTTCTCATACAAAGTATTATTACTACAGCTGTAGAATGAAATGGATTGCACATATACAAAGACACCAGAATTTTCATCCCGAGATGACATTTCACGCTAACATTAGCTCTGCACATATATGGTCAGCTGATGAGCCAAAATCTGTAGGTATGGTAAAATGAAAAAAAAACGTTAATAATATAGCTTCTAAATTTAGATAATTATTTAGGAGAAAATGAGCAAGATATATAAATGAAAAATTAATTTTCACCGTTCAATACACTAGCCTCGGCGTGTACCTCAACTACGTCTTCTGTCCGCCAGGTGGACAAGACCAGAGTTTTGCTTACTGCTCGAAATTTCAAGATTTATCATGGTTACTACATATTTCGATCCCCCTCGGTAAATGGTCATTTCGAGCAAAAAAAGTCGAATTTTTTGAATTTGTTGAATTCAAATGCTCAATCTATAGTAAAGTATGGCAACACCTCACAACAGTCGCGTAGACAACGTTCCACTGAGCTAGTAGCTCTTTTAAGATAAATATAAGTTCAAGTGTTATCTATATCTATTTTGAAAGAATTTGAATTCAAATTCAAATTATAAATTTTGTTTGAAATTCATTCAAAATTTGCTCGAAATTTTGTGGTAACCGTGGTAACCACATTTATCGGCCCCCCTCGGTAAAAATGCCCCATTTGGTAACCAAAACCTTAGACATGACTGCAGCACTGGGGTCAAAGGCAAAGGTGGCCTTCGCTCGTGTGGCCGCAAGCCGACGCCACCTCTCTCTGTTGGATCGCACACCCTCAGACTAACAGGTGGTCAGTGCATAGACGCAGGGGCTCGGCATGGAGGGTTTTGGTGGCAGGAGCTTTGCAATGTGGATTGGATTCATCCTGCCAACGCTATGGCACCTGGACTCAAAAGATCGGCTGGTGCAAGATGTTGCAGCGGCAGCGGCCATGTCCGCAACTGATCTCATGCCCGACGGTGGTGCGACCATGTCTGATCGTCATCAGCGGTGGGATGGATATTTTGAGGGCTAGTCTTCGCAGAGGCAGCGGCCTTCGCTTGTCATGGAGGCTAGGGTGGAGTCCCTTCTCGGCCACAAGCAATTCCCCACAGGTTCTCCAGATCCAAGCGACCAAGCCAGGCAGGATTCAATTGTGGGGGGCGGGCGGGGTCGCCGGCGTAGGCACATGGTGCAGAGACTTTGTCGGTTGCTGGTGGCGCAGCAGCATTGCCAGTAAAGGAAATGAACAAGAAGATGGATAGGAAGGGGGAGGAGCTGGCAAAGCTAAATGTGCGGGACATACTTTTCTGTATTTTAAAAACATTTTTAGATAATAGGTTAGCAATCTATAATGTACTTATTTTAGTGGTATTTTCATGTGATGAATGTTTTGAAAATCTCTTTTAAGGTACTTGATAGTGACAGTAGTTTCGTCCAAATATTCGTGGTGGTGTTACGCCACATGCCACTCATCAAGTTGGAGTGAATTTCGTGTCTGCACTATTAATATATATAGACTATGTATATTGGTTTTGCATATTAAAATTTATGCTTTATAGATTGCCCTACCTTAATTTTTTTTTCCTCTGCAACTGATGGCAGTGATAAGAAATTTTCAATTTGTTTTGTTTCTTCCGAAAAGGTCAAAGGACACTCCCTACCGCTTGTTATATTCCGCCAGGATCGCGTCCAGTCTGATACATATTACAGTGGAACACTGAACAATTGAAAAGGAGCAAAGGCCTTCAGCCTTATATTGGTCTTGATATCCCACTTGCGTCTTGGCCAGTTGTTCTGAACCATTAATAATTCTAGGACCCTCATGTTCAGAAAGTCTTTGTGAGGTTTTCTTTTGGATGTGATAAAAATTCTCACACACAAGATATCATAGTTTGCTCTTGGCCAGTTGTTTCATTAATTCAAGCTATGCCATATTCGTCATTGGACCTCGCTAACTTCCCAATACCTCCTACTCTTACACTTGGTCATGGCAAAATACAATCTAGGGATTCAACAACCCGACTGGTACTTTTTAGGTAGATCACTGAAAACAGTACGATCGATCAAGATTTCAAACCCATTGGTGGTTTCGGGATTGTGTTTGTAAGTGGTGTTTGCGTGTGGGTTGATAAATATGGAGAATGGATAGAGGGAGAAAATGGGTTCCTTTTATGCTCAATGGAGGCAGAAACAATTCGCATTGGGCCTTGAATAGTACTCCCTCTGTATCAAAATAAGTGTCTTAACTTTAGAACAACTTTGTACTGTACTGGAGTTAGTACGAAGTTGGGGCACTTATTTTGGGATGGAGGAAGTAGGTTTTTTTAGGAAGCCCTTAATTTGGGTTAGTAATGCGGACAAGCAACTGTGAATAGGCGTGTATCACGCTAGTTGGTTCTTTAGCAATACCCTCGCTGGTGTTGTTCTTGTCTTTGATGTTCTGATGACCTTGCGGTAGGTATAGACCCATGAGTCATTGGTGATAGAGCAAATGACAAATGCCATACACATTAATTGTGCTGGTACAGAAGGACAAACGCCATCAACACGTGTTGATTTCAGGATGATTGGCCATTTAAGCTGGTTCATGTACAGTGTTGTATTGAGGATGATTTGAAATCCTCCATGTCATCTGAGTATTTCACGAGCTCAGTGGGTTTATTCTCCAATCAACAAGTAAAATGGTGCTAGAGCAATAGATTTCTTTGTGATGTTAACTGTGGTCATTAAACAAGCTCAACAGCGTAGTGCAACACCAAACCTCGTGTCGTTCCGAAAAGCTAAGGAGCCGATCACTCACAAATCAACGCATGTAGGTGGCAATTGTCCTTTTGTAGCTCTACAGTTATAATGCTATTGTTTGAGGTGCCTGACATGGTATATAGCAAATAGGAGACACGCGTCCAGATCAGTGACGTGGCTGATATTCAGGATCCTGCGCGAACTTGTTCTAGCTCATGTCTTTTAAAAACAACCCCGTCCCTTTCCCTCTCCACTTCTCTGATGTCCACTCCCATCTCTCTCTCTCTCTCTCTCTCTCTCTCTCACACACACACACACACACACACACACACATAATCCCTCGTGTGACTCCCCGAGTAGGAGTGTGAGGCATCGAGAAGGTAGCAACAAGCCACAGTAGTTGAAAATGTGCATGAAATTTTCAGAAAATTAGGCAAGCAACAACTCTGACCAATCCCGCGGGAGACATATAAACTCATTTATCCTTTGTGGGCATCACACAAACTCACCGGGTTACCAGCCTTTTATATCTGGGTGTGTTCCAGCATACAAAGCACAATGTTGGTTGTGTTGGCGTGCCGGAGTCATTTTCCCTTGATCCGGGGGATTGTCAGGCCATGCGGGATAAAACCTCACCAATGGTCATGATCCCGCCGGCCAATTCAAGAGCAGTAGGATCTAGTACTTGATACCCTGAAAGCACTAGACTATTTTAGTTTGGGCCGGTCTGTTGATGCGTGCAAATAGCACAACCCAAATCCAATCAAACTATGGTATCTACCTGAGGCTGTACATAGTGTTTCTCTCTCGGGTTCATGATCCCGCTCAGTCATCCTCTCTGTTCTTCAGGGGAGATTTTTTCCACTGAAATAAAAAGCTTTACTTATTGGAGATTTACACTGCTGATTTTGGATCACACACATAGCACAATGCTGCTTGGCTTTTGGTTTGGTGACACAAGCTCAAATATGGAAATACTAGTTGTCACGCGGGCCAATCTAGGAAGAATTTTTGGTTTGGTTGAACAACCTTTGGGATTACATACCTGACCAAGATTTTTGTTATATATTCCTTATAGGAGGAACTCAGATAGAACTCCACATAATGTTGGGAGAACTATAATCTAAAAAGAGATGGTGTCCACCTTTTAAACCTTTGGTGCTTTTGGAGCTGTTCTCAAGTTATTTGGCTGTACGTACTCCAGCCATTATTCTCATATAAACAAAGGTTTTTTTGTGGGGAACGTAAAGAAAGTTTTCAATCTAAAATAAACACATTTATGCATGTATACAACATGTAATTAAAGCTTGTTCGTATTTATTACCCATTTAGGACATAGATGTTTGTGTATGTATATATCTCCAGTGGTTTGTACGTTGCAACTTTGGAATCCTATTTACCACCCATAGCTTGCTTTAGGATAGCTCCGTGCAACCACAACCACCCTTTAAACCACCCCCACCTCACCCCACCGCTTTTGCTTTGGACCTGGGCCGTTTCCCTACAGTTTCTCACGAAACGTCTCTTTTCCCCTAGTCTCCCTTTTCCTTTTCTGACTTCCGATTTTTTTTATTTTTTTTACAACCGGACTTTGTTTTATTTTTATGCTTTTATCATTTCCCATTTTCACTTTTTTTAGGGTATAAACTTTTCACTTTTAGTTCTCTTTTTGCTTTTGTTTTGTGTTTATTCTTAGGAAAATACCTGAAATTTTAAAATTGTAGACAACATATTCTGAAACATATGGGCAACTTTTTCTACTAGAAGAGGTCTTTCGAAATAATTACTATTTTATCATAAACATGGACAGTTTTAATATGGGAAGAACATTTTATTTCAGACATACAAATATTTACATTTAAGTGTGCACAATTATTTTTATTATTTCTCTATATATTAACTTTCCACATTGTCAAATAGGATTTCTGATAATATTTAGAAATTTATTAGTTTTAGTTAATATGTAAACAAATAATATTTATTTATGGCCACACAAGTAGCTTACATGTCTAGAATTGCTTTAGGTGAGGCTTCCGTATTGCACAATGAAATAGGTAATCTCTGTTTTCTCTGGACCTCATTATGGCTTTTTCAGTTGTTTTAACACTTCTTTGGTTATTTAGTCGGTTTTCCCTTTAGTGAATACCTTTCTAAAATTTATGAATATATTCTAACACCATGTTTCAAACCTGTTAACATTTTTTAAATACATGAACACTTTTAATATTGTTGATATTTTTTAGAAATTAGTAATACTTAGTAAAATATGAATATATTGTTTTACAAATTTTGGTACATTTTATAAATTAATATTTTTATAAATGTGTATGTTTTGAAGTTTGTGCATATAAAAATATGAAAAAGGGGAAGCTGGGGAAACCTGGAAATAAAATCAGAAAAAGAAAAAGAAAAATCACTGCAATCTTATATTAAAAATACTCCCTTAGTCCTAAAATAAGTGTCTTAACTTTAGTACAACTTTTTACTAAAATTAATACAAAGTTGTGACACTTAATTTGAAATGGAGGGACTACTCCGTTAGTAGCGCACAAGAGGCAAAGTTGGCCCAGCACTTCGTCACACAGATCGGCAAATAGGGTACCTTTCTAAAATATCATATAAGAGTGCAAGCACGTATTCCACACCTTGTGCATGGAATAGTAGAGTACCTCTTATTAGACATGCTAGGTGTTTGTCTGAGTCGGCCCATTTCGTTTTTTTCTTCATTTTCATTTTTATTTTACTATTATGTTTTTATTTATATTTTTTCCTTTTACTTTTCAATTTGCAAACATCTTTTGAATTCGGGATTTTTATAAAACATAATAATATTTGAAATCATAAATATTTTGCAAATACATGAACATTTCTTGAATTTCCGAATATTCTATAAATTTATGAACATTTTTTACAAATTCCTTAACATTCTCTTAAAGCCTGAACATTTTTTCAAATCGTGTATTGTTTTGGAAATCGGGTATAGTTTTAGAAAAATTGCAAATTCGTGAAGATTCTCTTAAATCATGAACATTTTTTGAAATCATCAACTTTTTAAAATTCATGAAGATATGAGTATTTTCTACAAATTTGTGAACATTTTTTTGAACTGCTGAATATTTTTTTAAATCATGGACATTTTGGGAATTCATGAAAAAAAACAAAATTGGCAAATTTTTTGAATTTTAGAACTTTTTGATATCCCTAATTGTTGAAGAAAAAACCGGGGGCGTCCCAGCCGGCACATGGGCCGACCCAGAAAGCCCGGAGGGGAGCCGTGGAGTACGCACACGTCTGGTTTTCGGCACGTGTGTCGTCGAATAGGAGGTCCTGAATAGTAGTGTAACTGTACATTATGATAACCCCTCCATGTCATGGACCGTCCCATGAATTTACGAGCTTCTAAACAAATTAGTTCGGTCCTTTCAAAACTTGTTACTGTGTCTGGTTTTACCTCTGTCAATTTTTAGAATACATCCAAAGAAAACGATTTTTCTTAGGAAGTCATTCGTAATTCTATTTGAACTCTCTCATGCTCCAGCTTCTGGTACAGGCGGCCAAACACTGTGAGTTAAGGGCCTCTTCAAAGTGGACCCTCAAACCTTCCACAAGCGTCCGGTGCGAGATATTCTGACGCAATTTGTCATCCAACAATATTCTGTATCGGTTCATGAAGCAGTCTGGATGTCCGTTTTTGGCAAACCGCAACCAAACTAGGGGGTTTTTACGGGAGTCCGGACACTAGCCACGTAGTACTCCAACACTCCTGGCACATCCAAAACCCCACCCAAAACGCCGCCTGGACCTTCATCCCCATCCTTCTCTCTTTCTCCTCGTACACTTTACCTCTCGCCGATATCGCCACTCTACCACCCCGGATGCTCGCCAAACCCCTACTGGAACTACGCGACCTCCGTGGCCTTGACTGCTACATCAGTCATCCACGCTGCTTCTGCTCCGTCTCTAGTCCACACGTCTCGTCTGTCCGCCACTGCGCAGGTACCATCCGCCATTACGGTAGTCACCGCGCCTATCAATTGTTTGTTGAAATCCCTGTGCTAAATTGTTTGTGCTTTCTTTGAAGCAATGGCATCGGACATGGAGTACATATACAAGCACTACGCTTAGCGGTCCGACGAAGAGGACTACACAAATGAAACAAACTATGATGCATGCAGTCCTTGCTGAAGCGATCCAAGCGAAAGAGCATGTGTTTCAATTTCAAGTGATCGATTAAGGGTCATTGAGTGCTCAATTTGAAAAGGGAACGGGCCATTTGACGCTGTTGGATGACTACTTTGCCCTCAATGTCCTATTTGCTATTAGCTGACAATTTTTTCTGGCCCTTTTGGATGAGAAAAAATGTCTTCGATCGCCTCTACCATGGCGTCCGGTCCTTTGATCACTATTTCATCTTGAATAAAGAGGTCATTGGAAGGATTAAATTCTATGAATACCATAAGTGCATGACCGCATTATGAATGCTTGCATATGGCACGGCTACAGATTCATGGGACGAATACCTTCTGTGATGTCTGAGAGCACATGCGAAGATGCCATGATCAGATTTGCTACCGTTGTGGTCTCGGTGTTTGGACCTCAGTACTTGAAAGAACGAACTGCCACAGACACTGATAGGCTCTTCGCAATGTCCGAAGTAAGAGGGTGTCCAGGTTTACTCGGAAGTCTGGACAAGAGCAGTGAGGCTGCGTGGCCAAAGAGCAGTGAGGCTGCAGCCAGACTGCTCTTGTCCAGATTTGATATTAGGTTATTTTGAGCTTGAAGACTTCAAAAAAAAAAGTGGCCGAAGATTTGCGGCTAGCTTTGGATGGTCGGCTCCCACATTAGTGTCCATGGACTGGTCCCCACCAGAGCGCGAATAGATGTAATGTCCGATTTGGAGGTCAACGTTGAATATGCCCTAAGAACATCGAAGCCGGCAAGCCCCACATGGGTATACTATCCAATATGTGACAAATATTTAAGCATGCTACTTCATAAATATTTTGGCAAATCAGGTGTACTGGTCATTTAAATATTTTGTATCAGGACTCCGCCTTAGCTGGAGTTTTTCTTTTAATGTTGCTTAGCTAGAGTTTTGGTGTGGTGTTGTGATGTATAGCTGTGAGCTAGCACTAAGAACCGTAGGTGTCATTGGGATCTTAGTAGTTTCACGAATATGAAAGTGGGGGTGGGGTGCTCTTTATTAGAACAAGTAATAGTCCTGAGGGCATCATTCATATGAATTCACCCTTTCACCAAGGTGTTGTCGTGCCACCGCCTAGCAACAACGACCTGCTGCTTCAATCACCTCACTGTCTCATAGCTTGGCCACCACCGAGTTGGGGGCACAACCACGACACACAACCCAACCTACATTGTGAACTGCATGAAGAAACAGAAGTCTGGACAAGAGCACTGAGGCTGCGTGGCAATCACACTCTTACAAAAATAAGATTTAATCCATGGTGAGACCTATTACTTCGGTATCAACTACTGGCACTAACATGGTATCAGCTTGTTCTCTCCAACTTCCTGACGCCTCCCACTCATATGCGTGGAATAAGCTAATATATTTCATAACTATTTTCGAACAACGGACAACTATTTCCAATTGTTTGATCCACAAGATTAGAAACAATCAAGCTTTTGAAACGATTGGCGTACGAGGCTTCAATCTTGTGGATGGTGTTCATGAGTTTTTGTGTGAGAAATATATAAGAGTGGACACTGCAAAAGTGGAGAGTGAAAGGAGGCGTCTCTTAAAGACAGAGAAGGTAGAAGAAGTTTGCACGGAATCTTGAATATCAACCATGTCACGAATCTGGGCATGTGTCTCCCATTGGCGATGTACAATGCTTCCTCTTACTAGCGTTGCATTTTCCCTTTTGATGACCTTGTGGTACACGGTCCTATGTGTTATGAAGCTTTGCACGAAAGGACATACCATGTGTTTTATAGTTGTAGCACTACAAGAGTACAAACTCCATCCGCATGCATTGATTCAGCGGTGATCGACTCATTAGTATGGTCCTTGGATGGCATAAGACTGAGCATTTTACAAGCTCAGTCAATTTACCCATTTAATAAAGCGAGAGAATGGAGGCCAGACAATGACACTTAAAAAGTGTGGTCAAGTTTCCCAGATTTCATCAATGATAGCAAACAGGCTACAATATGGACGATTAACTAATTTTTTATTATCATAGCTCGACTTGCACTATCAGTTTGAAGAACGGAAAACTTTTGTTTTTCATAGTACTACTATTTTCCAAGATTCGTACTGGCGACTATCAAGCAGGGTTTGATCCAATTTCTCTTTCACAATATATACAAGGAAATATTCATCGCGGAGAAACCCAATTGTTCTATTTTCCTGGGAGATGGTTTCATTAGATTTTATGATCAATATCTTGGTCGAGAAAACCAAGCATGATTACCCAAATGAGTTGGATCAATCTTCAATAATTAGAACTTCCAGTGAGTAACCCCCTTTGATAGATCAGGGCCTTATTAACTTTAGCATATATTAATCTGGGAAATGTTAACCTAGGTCAATGATATGAGCTAAATAGCCATGCTAAATTGAAACAAATGTCAATACTGATATCATCATGTCAGGACTTTGTAGGCACAGAGCCATGACTCAGTCTAGTGAACTGATAGATTATGAGACAAAACACCCAAGTCAGTCATCATCATCTGGTTTGTTTTGGGCGTCATTTATGTTGTTGCCTCAGTATACATTTTTATATTTTGAATCTCTTAGACTTCCTGGTTGTCAACTCTTTGCTTTACCTATAAAGTGGGGCACTTTCTTATTTTCTGAACATTTGGGTTTGCTTTGTCACGTAAAACTAGTCAAGTTTTAGTCAACATTTGCTGTCAAAGTTAGACAAAAAAAATGTCCTAGTTTAATGGGACTGGCCTAACGGCAACACTAGCAAAGTCGTCATAATGGGCCAATCGCCATAATAGCTGATAATATGACGATTTTGACCCACCAAAAAATTACTCTACAAGAGAGTCGCCATACCTGTCAGAATCATCATAACTTATGCAGCTCCGTCCATATCTTGCCTCCTAACCTCCGTATTGTATGTCTCGGGGCCAACTTTTGGAGCACACTCCATATGACAGTTGTGTGTGGCATGAAAAAAACTTGACGTGGTTTCCCACCTCATGTGAGGGAGGTTATGAAAAAATGATATAGCATTGACGAGTCAGTCCAACAATACGAAGGCGGTCAATATGAAGACTCCGAGTTTGCACATCACCTCGATAACCTCCAGAATAATGCATATGCTAATGTGGCGACTCTACTCGATTTTACCTCCATAATGCATATGACAAGCTCAATAATGCATAATGCATATGCCAACGGACCAATAAAGCATTAGCTCAAACCAAAGTTGCAAAATTTGTTTTATGTTGATAGAGCAGCAGTTTTTGTTTGTTTGTGTGGAAAAAGTAGTTGTTGTTTCGGCTCATTTGATGCTTTGGTTTTCCCAAAAAAATATCATAAACATTTTAAAAATGTTCACTTTTTCAAATAAGAAATATTCAAGTATTCAATCAAAATCTATTTAAAAATAATTTTTAAGTCAAAATATTGAAAAACAATTGCTCTTTTAAAAAAGCTCAAAATGAACAAGGATTCATGTTGCAAAAAATGTTCTCAAAATTTCAAAAGTCTTCAATTTTTTCGAAATCTACTCATTTTTCCTATATTCTTTTTATGGAAAACTGAATGGTAACAAAAAAGGATACGGAAGAGATCATTCGCTACAACATCCTGGATCTTACATGAACATAGAATGCACAGAATTGCGACATGGGGCCGCCATGTGTGTCTAGCTGACAATTCGACGCAAAGGATATATCTCACTTACTACGAGATGTATCCTCATTCGGCCACTGACGCTCGTTGCACGCTCGTGGGCGGACCACTAGATCGGTTTTGTAATGGTTCTAAGACTGATACATATCGGTCCTGAACTTTCCAGGTGATTTTTTCTGTTTTGTGTTTTCTTTATCCGTTTTCTTTGACTTTTTTATTGATTGTCCTAGGCATGTTTTCTTTATTGATTCTCCTCTGTTTTCTTTTGTATTTTCCTTTTTTATTCTTTTTATTTTAAATTTTAGTAGAAAAAACATTTTTTTCATTTTCAAATACTTTTTTCATTGTCCTAGATACACGTTGAACATTTTGGTATATGGGTAGAATATTTTTCTGCTACACGCTGAACATTTTTCCAAATACATGTTGCACAATTGGCAAAATGCACATAGAATCTCTTCTGAATACACAATGAAACATTTGTAAACACATGTTTAAACAATTTTTTTGAGATTACATGAATATTGGTCAAGAATGCCATGAACAACTTTATAAATATTGCAAGCATTTTCTTATATGTTTATGCTTATTATTATTATTTTGCGTGGAAAAGGTGGGTTTTATTCCTCGGAAACAGAGTTCAGCTGTACAACATGAGCAACACTGTCTGGCACCCGACGCAACCAACAAGCGGTGCTATCACCAGATCTTCCTATACTAGCTAAACTATGAGCAACTCTATTTTGATGACGCTCAATTTTCAACGGAATAAACCCACGCGACTCCAGAGTTTTCTTGATTTCTAACATGAGATGACCGTATGCAGAACGGTCCAGCGAGTCATCAGTCAGTGCATCAATAACCATCGCGTTATCGGATTGGATCACAGTTGGAAAATCCGACCGTTGTATACTAATTGACAGTCCTTCAAGAATAGCACTAATCTCTGCTTCAAGTGCGTCTTTGCAATTAAACAGGTACCGGCAAGCCGAGAAAATAACCTCCCCCTCGGAATCCCTAAGCACCATGCCGGACCCAGCTAGTCCTGTCTCCTTCACAAATGATCCATCCATAGATAGTGCAACCCAGCCTATGGGAGGTTTTGGCCAAGGTGCACGTTGAGCATTAACAGGAGCTGAGGTGACCACCTGTTCATCCATGGACATTTTTTCTTTAACAATATCATCGATGCTGTACTTCTGGGCTTGATCGAATGAAGATAGATAGCTGCACAAAAAGTCTTTTGTGATCTCAAGGGGTGGAATGACTTTGTGATGCAGTTGGTCATTCCGTAAGGACAATATACGCCAAAGCAACATGATTATCATGGTGCGTATTTCCTCAGTCCTATCAGTAAGCAGGGACATTAACCATTCCGGCCCCGTGTTGAATAACTCATCATTAGTTGGCAGTGGCCACACCTGTCTCATCGCATGCCACACCAAGACAGAACCTGGACAAGTTATTAACGCATGAAATGAGTCATCCTTAGCATCTCCGCACAACCGGCAAGTTTCAGAGTCGCTGATGTGATGCTTTGCTTTGCATGCAGCAGTAGCCAGCGCGCCTACCGATACTTTCCATGCAAAAGTACAAGTATTTATGCTTATTAATTTTTAATGGCACAATTTTATAAATAGTGCAAGTAAATATTCAACATTTTTAAAAAGTATCAT
Organism: Aegilops umbellulata; assembly: GCA_032464435.1. Lineage (NCBI taxonomy): Eukaryota > Viridiplantae > Streptophyta > Magnoliopsida > Poales > Poaceae > Aegilops > Aegilops umbellulata. The sequence continues at coordinate 638,395,211 of CP136060.1, read as the reverse complement.
GAACATTTTTCTAAATGTGCAGACAATATTTCAGTGTTGTGAACATTTTTTTACTTTCTTCAACATCTTGTAAATGTTACGGACATTATAACATTGCATGGACATTTTTTAACATACTATGGTTTTTTTAATGTGTATATATTTTTAAATGTCACAAATATTTTCTAAAAATCACAAGTAGAAACGTTAACACTCCCCAAGTATATGTTTTAAGACCTAAACAAAGTAAATTGTCCATATATATATAATTCGAAAAACAAACAAACATGAAACACACAAGCCTCAGTACATAAAAGAAAAACAAAAGGCTGAACGGATCCCTACTGGGACGACCCACTACAAGATGCCCTGATGCAAAGGAACGCTCTGTCTCACGGGAGCCCATATTTGACGATCTTTGCGTCAAATTGGCGGCACACGATGGTAGGACGCAGGTCCGACCGGACTGGCCCATCGAGCCGGGCACGATGTGAGGTTTTGAACTGGCAACTTGCTGCTCGTGACTGCGTTCTCATGGCAACTCCAGCTGACTAACGTTGTTGATTGCGTTGCAACGCGTACCTTAAAGAACTAACCCTACACACAGAACCGGACTGCTCTACTATAGCAAACCGAAATTAGATAATATAGCGAACCAGGATTATTGTGAACAATTTTTTCAAAACAATTGAGAAACCTTTTTTTTCTAAATTTTAATTTTTTCGAAAGTGTATATTTTGTGAAAGTGAGAACATTTTTTGCAATTTCTTAACAAATTATGGAAAACAAATCATTTTTAATATGTGAAACAGTATTTGGACAAGGCACAAATGTTCAAAACCGTGAATTTTTTTGAATTTGCGAAAAAATAAGAACAATGAAACAGTTCATGAAACTCCGAACAAAAAATTGAAACCGTCAACATTTTTGAAATTACTGAAATGTTTTTGAAATTGTGAGAAAATTTGAAAACGACGAACATTTTTTAAATTCGTGATAATTTTTAAACCCTATATTATTTTAAATATGTAAAAAAGTTTTTGAAAAGTAATCTTTTTTGAAAATCTGAAGAAAATTTGTAATTTCAAACATATCTTAAACAGGAAAAATATTTGAAAAGAAAAAAGAAATAAGAAAAAAGAGAAAATAAATAAGAAACAGGAAAGAAAAAACCAAAAAAGTAAAACAACATATAAAAACAAAATCAAAACCGAAAAACTAGAAAAAGGAAAACAAAAAGTCCAAGATCCCTCTGGAAGTCCCGCAAACCTGTCAGAAACCTTCTAGGAGGGTCACAAAACCGTCTTTGTCGCTGGCTTGGATGGGCTGGCCCAGTCAAGCGTTCAGCTGTGTGATCGGTCGACAATTTGCTGCAAAATACATCAGATAGGAATTTCCATGTCCCCCTGCAGGCCGCATAAGGTTGCGCCCTCTTGTTGACACAATAGGGCTTAAGACCCCACAGTTTGTAATTTGTAGGCACAACTAAAATCTCACAATGGCAATTAGCATTCATTGTTCTTCAATCGACGACAGCCCGAAGAACATGGGAGCCATATCTCGCTTACAACGAGATGCGTGCTCCCGTCGCCAGAAGCTTTTTCTCTATCGCATAAGTTTTAGCCGGACCATTGGTTCATCTCGCTCTGTCGCTCCCTGCTCGCTCGCTATACAGGTTTTGGTCCATCTTTTTTTAATTTCTGGATCTGTTCATTTTCATTTTCTTTTGGTCTTCTCTATTTCTTTGGGGTTTTCTACTTTTATTTGTCTATTCATTGGGTTTCTTCATTCCTATCACGGTTTTCTCTTTTCTTTCTTCATTTTTCTATATTTCCATCTTGATTGACACTGGTTTTGTTGCCTTTTCTTTCTTTGTTTGTTCTTTTTTCTTTGTTCCTTTGTTTTTTATTGGTTTCTTGGTTTGCCTTTTGAACATTTTTGGTATACATCAGGAACATTTTTTATAGACACATTTAACATTTTCCAAATACGTGTTTAACATTTTTGAGAACTTATAATTTTTTCTGTGCAATTTCTCACGTACACATTGTATATTTTTTATACATCAGGAACATTTTTTATATAAACATTTAACAATTTTGAAATACCTGATTAATATTTTTAAACATATTTTTTATGGCAACCTTTTCCATAAAAAGTGCAAAATTTTGTGTATACATCAGAAATATTTATATATACACGTTTAATATTTTCCCAATACACGATTAACATTTTCTAAAACCTATTTTTTATGTCTAATTTTTTCATACACATTGTATATTTTTTGTATACATCAGGAACATTTTTCATATACATGTTTAATATAATAAATACATAATTAACATTTTTGAAAACTTTTTGTTTTTATGGCTTCATTTTCCACATATACTGATGCTTGCTGATGTGCCCACTGGGCTGCGAGACATTCTATACTCTTATTGTAACTTTGCAACTGAGAAATCTGATTACTCTTTCCCTCAAGAGTAAATAAATAATGGGGGCACAAACGTCCTTCTAAAAAAAGTTCCCCACGACAACATTCATGAACTTATTGGTCCCGGCGTGCTGCAGTGGCATTGCTCCGATGGCGCAACTCCTGGCGATCAATCTCTCACAGCATGGCCAGTGCCCACCCCTAGAATCAGGGTCACGACCCGCACGCCAACACGACGACATCGTGCATTGTGTTCTGAAACACGAGTCGGGACATAGAGATCTGGTTGGTCACGGCAGGGTCCACCACGCACGAAACGCTACGGGCAACTGGGAGGCGATTGCCTGGCGATCTCCGCCCAGCGCTAGGGTTAGGGTTTTGACGGCGGGGGTGGTGAGGATACGGTCGTGTTTGGGGCGGCGACGGCGCTTCCCTCGACGCGGACTGGTGCAGGATGTCTTCTCTACACGGCGCTGCCATGAGCGAGAAGGCGAAGGAGAAAGTCACGGCGGCTCCGACGATAAAGGCGAACCCGGTGGCGACAGCGACCCCGGGGAAAGCTACAAGCGGGGGTTCCTCCGAATCCCCGATCACGTGCAAGACGCCGGATCCGGCCGCAAGCCTCTCAGCGAGACTGGGTGGTATGGTTCTGCTGGACAAGGAGGCGGAGGGGTTCGTCTACGAGGAACCAGATCAGATCTTGCCCAAGAGTTTAAAGTGGTCTGCGGTGGGGAAAGCCTTCTCCCCGCGACCCCTAAACAGGACGGTGCTAGAGAAAACGATGCATAGGGCATGGGGACTACACCATGAAGCACGGTTCCGAGACATGGGCGACAACCTCTTCGCTGTCCACTTTGGATGTGAGGGGGATTGGAAGCATGCTATGAACATCGAACCATGGCAATATGATTTCAATGTGCTGGCACTAAAGGATTATGAGAGCAATGTTAGGCCATCGGAGATGGTTTTTGACAAGACAGATGTGTGGGTTAGGGTCTCGGATCTCCCACCAGGTAAAAGAATGGAGTCGTTTGGCAAAGCGCTGGGTAACTGGCTTGGCGAAGTTGTGAAGGTGGATGTTGATAAGGATGGCATGGCTAGAGGACATCAGCTGCGGGTGAGGGCTAGGATACCGCTGTTTGAGCCCTTGGTTCGTGGCTTTGTCCTCAAAACCTCGCACGAAGATAAGGAGGGCACCTGGTTTGATTTTCACTATGAAAAAATTCCGCACTTTTGCTTTAAGTGTGGAAGATTGGTGCATGTGAATGGACGATGTGACCCCCCTATCAATAAGGCAGAGCAATGGGGGGGATGGCTGAGAGCTTCACCAGGTAGGATGTGACGCCCGGGTAATTAAGCTACAGTAAACCCTTGCTAATCATGCCAGGTCATCATAAATAAACTTTTGATCAACCTCACTTGTTTCAAACTGAGATCGAATTCAAACTCAAATAACAGTCAAATTATAATTTCATAAAACAGTGAATTAAAAATGTTCGAAAGGTTGTAAGTATTCACTAACCAATTAACAAACATCAGGCAACATTATTAGGAATGTTTATAGGCCTCTAGGATATTTAAAACGGGAGCAAACAACATTTAAATTAACTATTTAAAAATAAATAAATATTTATCCTTTTCAAAAGAAACTTTGCGTGCAGCTCCATTATATGACCCAATATCTATGTGGCAAATTTTGTATTCAACAAAATTTATTTTGATAGCTGGGACAAACAGAAAACAGAAAATTAAATAAATGAAAAAGAAAATACAAAACCGAAAACAAAGAAAAGTAAAAAAGCAAACCCCCCTCACTGGGCTCCGGCCCAGCAGGCCACCGGCCCAACTGGGCCACGAACCACCAGGTCCCGGCCACAGCCCCCCCACTCCCTTATCCCCTCACACACCCCACCCAAAACCTTATCCACTCCCCACTTCCCCCACGTCGCTCTCCCCTCCCCCTCTTCCCCCACCACCTCTCGATCCCATCCGGATCGGGGTGGGGTTCGAGCGAGGACACCGACGCCTCTCCCCCTCGCTGCGTCGACCACTGCCGCAGCCCGGAGCGCTCCCCCGCCGGCCTGGTTCTCCACCGTCGCCCGGTCGTCCCCGTCGACCCCCCGAGCCCCGCTGCCCCGTGCCCTACCTTCCCCTTGTGAGCCCCGACCTCTCCTCTCTTCCCCGCCCGCACTCACCGTGTCGCGCCGCGCCCCTTTTCTTGTTGTGCCGCTCGGAACCGCGCCCCGTGCACTCGCCCGCCGTCTCGCGCTTCGCCTCGCCCCGGTTCGCCAGCCCCGCTCCGCTCCCTCCCTTGCACGTTCCCGCGCGCGCGCTCGCGCTCGCCGCGCGGCGACCGCGCCCGTCCGCCCGCCTGCGCCCCGCCTTTGCTCGCGGCCACCACGGCCACGGTCGCACCCGCTCGGCCGCGCGTGCACCCGCGCCTCCCCTCGTCCGCCCTGCTCCTGGACCCCTGCTCGCTGCCGCGCCTAGCGCCGCCACCCGCCTGCGCTGCTGCGCTGCCGCCGCAGCTGCATCGCCCCCCCCCCCCGCGCGCGCCTCGGTTCTCGCCTACGCGCGGGCGCATCCCCTGCCCGCACACAACCCCCCTGCGCCGCGCATGGTCGCCGCCCCCCTCACCCCGCTGACCTGCTCCGGCCGGCTGCGGCTGCCTTGCCGTGGCCGTCGGCCAGCCCGCACGCGCCCGTGTCCAGGCGACTCGGCGCTCGCGCCCGTTCGGGCTACGCCGCACACAGCGCCCGCTAACACACTAAGGCCCCAGGTGCCTATGACATGGGGGCCCCATGCCCCAGCCCCACAGAACGTTTATAAAAAATGTTTTAAAATATATATATATAAAAAATAAATAAATAATAAATAATAAAAATAATTAATGAATCAATTAATTAACTAATTAATTAACTTAATTAATTCTGATTAACTTAGCTAATTAAGATTAATTAAATCTAATGACTAATTAACTTCTGTTAATTAGGTAGCAGAGTATGACAGTGGGGTCCACCCCCCTAATTAATACTAATTAGGGCAATTAAATTGTTTAACTAAAATGTGTCCCTAACTAGTGGGACCCACTGGTCAGGTTGACCAGTCAACCCTGTTGACTGCTGACGTCAGCATGACATCATGCTGATGTCATAAATCCATTTTCGAATTAATTTAAATAATTAATTAAATTCCAGAAATTATTAAAATCTTTAAAAAACATATCTTTTAATCCGTAACTTGGATTAAATTATTTTCAACATGAAAGTTGCTCAAAACGACGAGACGAATCCGGATACGCAGCCCGTTTTTCCGCCACACACCCCTAACATACCGAACTCGCAACTTTCCCCCTCCGGCTCCTCTGCCCGAAAACGTGAAACACCGGGGATACTTTCCCGGATGTTTCTCCCTTTCACCGGTATCACCTCATACCGCGTTAGGGCACCCCTAGCACCGATACTTGTCATGTCATGCATCACTATGCATCTGCTTGCTTAAATATTCATTGTTTCTTCCCACTCTTCTTCCGCTAGACACCGAGACCGACGCTGCTGCCGCCCCGTTCGACTACGGAGTTGACGATCCCTCTCTCTTGCCAGAGCAACCAGGCAAGCCCCCCCTTGATCACCAGATATCGCCTACTCTCCTCTATACTACTTGCATTAGAGTAGTGTAGCATTACTGCTTTCGTTATTCTTATCCTGATGCATAGGCTGTCTTTGATACTGCTGTTGATACCTTTACCTGCAATCCTACTGCTTAGTATAGGATGCTAGTGTTCCATCAGTGGCCCTACACTCTTGTCCGTCTGCCATGCTATACTACTGGGCCGTGATCACTTCGGAAAGTGATCGCGGACATATACTATATACTTTACACTGTTACATTACCTGTGATACTGTTCGGAGATGGGGGCTGAAGGGGCAGGTGGCTCCATCCCGGTAGAGGTGGGCCTGGGTTCCCGACGGCCCCCGACTGTTACTTTGAGGCGGAGCGACAGGGCAGGTTTAGTCCACCTAGGAGAGAGGTGGCCTGGCCCTGGTCGGCGTTCGCGGATACTTAACACGCTTAACGAGATCTGGGTATTTGATCTGAGTCTGGCCATTTGGTCTATACGCACTAACCACCTACGTGGGAGTAGTTATGGGTATCTCGGCGTCGTGGTATCAGCCGAAGCACTTCGTGACGTCAGCGACTGAGCGGCGCGCGCCGGGTTGGACCGCGTAACGTGACTTCCTTTGTAATGGAGGTTGCTAGGTTTGCTCTCCGGCCGCGTACGCAACGTGCAGGTGTGCTCAGGGCGATGGGCCCAGACCCCTGCGCGCTTAGGTTTAGACCGGCGTGCTGACCTCTCTGTTGTGCCTAGGTGGGGCTGTGACGTGTTGATCTTTCGAGGCCGGGCATGACCCAGAAAAGTGTGTCCGGCCAAATGGGATCAAGCGTGTTGGGCTATGTGGTGCACCCCTGCAGGGAAGTTTATCTATTCGAATAGTCGTGTCCCTCGGTAAAAGGACGACCCGGAGTTGTACCTCGACCTTATGACAACTAGAACCGGATACTTAATAAAACACACCCTTCCAAGTGCCAGATACAACCCGGTGATCGCTCTCTAACAGGGCAACGAGGAGGGGATCGCCGGGTAGGATTATGCTATGCGATGCTACTTGGAGGACTTCAGTCTACTCTCTTCTACCTGCTGCAAGACGGAGGCGACCAGAAGCGTAGTCTTCGATAAGACTAGCTATCCCCCTCTTATTCTGTCATTCTGCAGTTCAGTGCACCGATATGGCCCTTTACACATATATCCATGCATATGTAGTGTAGCTCCTTGCTTGCGAGTACTTTGGATGAGTACTCACGGTTGCTTTTCTCCCCCTTTTCCCCCTTTCCCTTCTACCCGGTTGCCGCAACTAGACGATGGAGCCCAGGATCCAGACGCCACCGTCGACGATGACTCCTACTACTCTGGAGGTGCCTACTACTACGTGCAGCCCGCTGACGACGACCAGGAGTAGTTAGGAGCATCCCAGGCAGGAGGCCTGCGCCTCTTTCGATCTGTATCCCAGTTTGTGCTAGCCTTCTTAAGGCAAACTTGTTTAACTTATGTCTGTACTCAGATATTGTTGCTTCCGCTGACTCGTCTATGATCGAGCACTTGTATTCAAGCCTTCGAGGCCCCTGGCTTGTATTATGATGCTTGTATGACTTATTTTTATTTGTAGAGTTGTGTTGTGATATCTTCCCGTGAGTCCCTGATCTTGATCGTACACATTTGCGTGCATGATTAGTGTATGATTGAATCGGGGGCGTCACAAGTTGGTATCAGAGCCGACTGCCTGTAGGAATCCCCTTTCCAACTCCTTGGCCGAAGTTGAGTCTAGAGATTGCAAAACTTTTACTAACATGGTTGTGTGCCTTACGGGCCCACGTCGCCATTTGGGTGGTATTAGGATCTTTTATTCCTCGTCTTTACTCCGGGATTCTGATCTCTCTCCTATTCGGGTTAAATGATTTTGCTAATTCTAACCCTAGGTTCTCGTAACTACTTCCTCCCGGAGAGCCCTCACTCCAGATGATTGCTTGATGCATCGAAGGATCCCATAGATACTCTGCGATGTTCTCTCGAGACATTGTTCCATCGCTTTTGCAATTCCCTTCCATCGATAAACCCCCTATGGATAACCACGTACACTTGTCCTTCATACAATCATTTCCCGTTGATCTTGTTGTTACAATATACCCCGAATTTCTCTCTATAGTTCTGAAATCCTTTGAGATACTGCCTTGCAGTTCCTTGCCACATGATTACCCCTACGGGTAATTCCTCGCTCTTACCGAGTATCCGCTCATCCCCAGTTGTTCATGTGTTTCACAAAATTCTTCAAAATACTGTCCGATCTTTCGATAATCCTCTGTAGCCTATGGCTCTTGAAATGCTTGTCTGCCTGCATTATGGTTAATTCCAAATGACTAGCAATATTCGTGGATGTCCCTTGCCTTTATCATCTTGGGCCCCTCGATTCAATATGTTGCGAATGGTGCAATCCTTAATCAAATCCTAGAAGTCATCCTTTCGGCTCAGACGTCATTTTAAACATGGGCTGAATCTCGACCAATCAAATTGTTGTCGATTTTACCCCTAAGCTTTCTCCACTTATCCATCCTTAATCAGAGAGTTTGCTTCTGATCCTTTGCTTTGGGAATCATAATCCCTTTACATGTGAGCTTTGAATTAGCCAGTTGCTTCTATAATCCAATGCCTTTGCATTGTTTCTTCCTCTGGTTGTGTGCCGATACTCACATCAGGTTCGCAATGGACCGTCGGATCCTTTGTTGAAATATCATCCGACAGTGTCCTTCGTATACAAAAACCTCGAGAAGTTCCTTCCCTGATACATAATGCCTTCGGTAAATTGTATCCTCTCGTTTTGTCACCCCATGCTCTACTATCGAGATTGTGTCATTTACTAGTGAAGCTTGTGGTATAAGTTCCCAAGATGCCCCTAAGGGTTGAACCTATGCCTTCCCAGATTCGGGTAAACCCGAGAACTATCACGAGTCATACTCTTCTGGTGCTTTGCTAGTTAAATTTTAAACCTTACAACTTCTTCGAAAAAGGAGAAGTGAATGAAAGGTTATGCATTGGAGAAGTGGGAGTCGACCTTGAACCTTGTGTTCATGCCCATGGACGTGATGTAGATCCTATCATAGAAGCTTCTTGTAATAATAACCATTTCCTTGATATGAAATCATCTGGTATCTATGTATTGATCATTTGCAATCATGGTCCCGACCACATTTTCTCCTTGATTCCATTTCTCGGACAAGTTAAAGCACTTGTCTTTTGTTGACCGATACATCTCCTCAACCTCTATTTTGATCTTGCTCGATTATTAACCTCTAGTATCTCGAGAACTATGTTGCTTCCCGCGAGTCTTCATCTAGTATTGCTTCTCACCGATCTCGGATCCCCCCCAGGTTCTGAGTTATTAGCCCCTCGAGACCACCGATAAGTGAATCGATTCCGCACTCCAATTCAATAACTCTAAGTAATTCTTGTTGCTTACGAGTTTAATAATCCTTCAAGTCATTCCTAGCCTTATCGGCTATATCATTATCGTGCAAACTTCTAACTGTGCTACCTGGTCCTTCTTCCCGGAGCAAAATTTTTCGACGATGAGCTAAGCTTACGTTGATCTTCCTCGTCATATCAGTTTGCCTTGAACAACAAGCTTGATTTCGAGTTTGTGTCCTACGCATGGTTCCAATAACCTTTCGCTTCATCATTCCTTTGACTTGATGTCGTCACTGATTGATTACATCTTCATGAAATCTCTCGACAAATGTGTCGTGATCATCATCAACCTTATGAGCTCTTCCAGGATATCAATTGAGTTCATGATGAGAAATACCATCCTTGCCCTTGATGATCTGTGTTATCATCGACCACTTTATTGCCTTCTCACCAACACAAGCTTGTTCGTGTTTGGTGTTATACCTTGAGTTCCTTGCTATCCAGTAATTGTTCTTCTTTACCTTCGAACATATTTTCAAGACTTATAACAATGGTCTTTATGAGACCTGGTAAGGTGATGTCGTCCCTAGCACACCTGGCCAGAGGCCCTATTGTTATAGATTCCTTTTCAGCAAGGTTATCCATTCTTCCATGAGGAAATTATAAGTTGTTACCGATGGATCCTTTGTATCCAAAGTCTGACCTTTGCTTGAAGACCATGTCAATACTGTCTCGAAGCATGTCTGTGCTACTTCGATTTTCAACAAGAACATTTGAATCACAATGCCAAATGTTTCTTGCTCAATTATCCAAACACCGTTGTATGGATAATGTCATGAAATTTCTTCCCCCTTTCCTAAAGGGTTTTCTACATATATCCTGTCGTGGATATCATGCTCTGTTTGTCCTTGGGAAGGATATACCCCTAAATAATGTGTTTAAACACATTTTCTTTTCCATTGTTCTATTTAATCTGCTGATCACATTTTCCCTTTCCATTGTTTTGTTTAACCTTTCTTGTGATCTATGTGATATAAGCAGTAATATTACCCTACTTATGTAAACACCTCGGTTGTGCAACTCTGTCAGTAGGACCCTGTTACGATTGTTGATGACATTTCGGTAGCCACCGATGGGCGAGAACTCTGCCTAATGGTCCGCCTCGTTCAACGAGCAGGAAAATGGTTCTCTTCGTCCCTCGCCCTTGGTATCGATGTTGTTGCCGACATAACTAACAGACTACCCTCTGACATGCCTTGCTATCATGACCGTGCAAGATGTCAGCCTCCTTCCTACTTTTAATCCACATGGTGGGCCCATAACCCATAGTTCCACAGGATCGAAACTTGACTCTCCTGCACCCCCTGTTCCCAAGGTTCTTCCTCGCGTGTGGCCTCATATGTAATTCACGAGCCACCTTCCGAGAGATCATCAAATCTGTTACCGGACGCAATACTTATTCCCGATTGCTTTGACCCCCTTTCAAGCCCTATTTCAAGCATCGAACGGTTGCCTGCTCGCTCGAAACATCCCATGAAACCTCATTACGTTGCTCTCGATGTTTTCTTAAGTTTCAATTTGAGAGTTACTTTCTGCCACCTCCCCCGATGTTATCGACCAGATAGTCAACCTTGTACATGTTCGTTCTCCTGGAATACCCCCCATATTCTTTCGTAAGTACGATGGAACCCCCGAAGAAAGGATGTCGACTTCATCTTGGTGACTTGAAGCAGAAAAATGAAGACATCAATATAATGGATCGACCACTTCGAGAAGAGCAACCAAGACCGAGAAGATTCGTTAGAATTCCGTCACTAGACCTTTCCCCCCTTCTCTACCTCTTAAATCTCGGGACGAGATTTCTTGTAGTGGAGGAGAATTGTGACGCCCGGGTAATTAAGCTACAGTAAACCCTTGCTAATCATGCCAGGTCATCATAAATAAACTTTTGATCAACCTCACTTGTTTCAAGCTGAGATCGAATTCAAACTCAAATAACAGTCAAATTATAATTTCATAAAACAGTGAATTAAAAATGTTCGAAAGGTTGTAAGTATTCACTAACCAATTAACAAACATCAGGCAACATTATTGGGAATGTTTATAGGCCTCTAGGATATTTAAAACGGGAGCAAACAACATTTAAATTAACCATTTAAAAATAAACAAATATTTATCCTTTTCAAAAGAAACTTTGCGTGCAGCTCCATTATATGACCCAATATTTATGTGGCAAATTTTGTATTCAACAAAATTTATTTTGATAGCTGGGACCAAACAGAAAACATAAAATTAAATAAATGAAAAAGAAAATACAAAACCGAAAACAAAGAAAAGTAAAAAAGCAAACCCCCCTCACTAGGCTCCGGCCCAGCAGGCCACCGGCCCAACTGGGCCACGAACCACCAGGTCGGCCCAACCGGTCACAGCTCCCCCCACTCCCTTATCCCCTCTCACACCCCACCCGAAACCTTATCCACTCCCCACTTCCCCCACGTCGCTCTCCCCTCCCCCTCTTCCCCCAACACCTCTCGATCCCATCTGGATCGGGGTGGGGTTTGAGCGAGGACGCCGACGCCTCTCCCCCTCGCTGCGTCGACCACTGCCGCCGCCCGTAGCGCTCCCCCGCCGGCCTGCTTCTCCACCGTCGCCCGGTCGTCCCCGTCGACCCCGCCGAGCCCCGCTGCCCCGTGCCCTACCTTCCCCTTGTGAGCCCCGACCTCTCCTCTCTTCTCCGCCCGCACTCACCGTGTCGCGCCGCGCCCCTTTTCTTGTTGTGCCGCTCGGAACCGCGCCCCGTGCACTCGCCCGCCGTCTCGCGCTTGGCCTCGCCCCGGTTCGCCAGCCCCGCTCCGCTCCCTCCCCTGCACGTCCCCGCGCGCGCGCTCGCGCTCGCCGCGCGGCGACCGCGCCCGTCCGCCCGCCTGCGCCCCGCCTTTGCTCGCGGCCACCACGGCCACGGCCGCGCCCGCTCGGCCGCGCGTGCACCCGCGCCTCCCCTCGTCCGCCCTGCTCCTGCACCCCTGCTCGCTGTCGCGCCTAGCGCCGCCACCCGCCTGCGCTGCTGCGCTGCCGCCGCAGCTGCATCGCCCCCCCCCCCCCCGCGCGCCTCGGCCCTCGCCTACGCGCGGGCGCATCCCCTGCCCGCACGCAACCCCCCTGCGCCGCGCATGGTCGCCGCCCCCATTACCCCGCTGACCTGCTCCGGCCGGCTGCGGCTGCCTTGCCATGGCCGTCGGCCAGCCCGCACGCGCCCGGGTCCAGGCGACTCGGCGCTCGCGCCCGTTCGGGCTACGCCGCACACAGCGCCCGCTAACCCACTAAGGCCCCAAGGGCCTATGACATGGGGGCCCCATGCCCCAGCCCCACAGAACGTTTATAAAAATGTTTTATAAATATATATATATATATATAATAAATAAATAATAAATAATAAAAATAATTAGTTAATCAATTAATTAACTAATTAATTAACTTAATTAATTCTGATTGACTTAGCTAATTAAGATTAATTAAATCTAATGACTAATTAACTTCTGTTATTAGCTAGCAGAGTATGACAGTGGGGCCCACCCCCCCTAATTAATACTATTAGGATAATTAAATTGTTTAACTAAAATGTGTCCCTAACCAGTGGGACCCACTGGTCAGGTTGACCAGTCAACCCTGTTGACTGCTGATGTCAGCATGACATCATGCTGATGTCATATATCCATTTTCGAGTTAATTTAAATAATTAATTAAATTCCAGAAATTATTAAAATCTTTAGAAAAACATATCTTTTAATCCGTAACTCGGATTAAATTATTTTCAACATGAAAGTTGCTCAAAACGACGAGAGGAATCCGGATACGCAGCCCGTTTTTCCGCCACACACCCCTAACATACCGAACTCGCAACTTTCCCCCTCTGGCTTCTCTGCCCGAAAACGCAAAACACCGGGGATACTTTCCCGGATGTTTCTCCCTTTCACCGGTATCACCTCATACCGCGTTAGGGCACCCCTAGCACCGATACTTGTCATGTCATGCATCACTATGCATCTGCTTGCTTAAATATTCATTGTTTCTTCCCCCTCTTCTTCCGTTAGACACCGAGACCGACGCTGCTGCTGCCCCGTTCGACTACGGAGTTGACGATCCCTCTCTCTAGCCAGAGCAACCAGGCAAGCCCCCCCCCCTTGATCACCAGATATCGCCTACTCTCCTCTATACTGCTTGCATTAGAATAGTGTAGCATGTTACTGCTTTCGTTATTCCTATCCTTATGCATAGCCTGTCTTTGATACTGTTGTTGATAAAATTACCTGCAATCCTACTGCTTAGTATAGGATGCTAGTGTTCCATCAGTGGCCCTACACTCTTGTCCGTCTGCCATGCTATACTACTGGGCCGTGATCACTTCGGGAAGTGATCGCGGACATATACTATATACTTTACACTGTTACATTACCTGTGATACTGTTTGGAGATGGGCGCTTAAGGGGCAGGTGGCTCCATCCCGGTAGAGGTGGGCCTGGGTTCCCGACGGCCCCAACTGTTACTTTGAGGTGGAGCGACAGGGCAGGTTGAGTCCACCTAGGAGAGAGGTGGCCTGGCCCTGGTCGGCGTTCGCGGATACTTAAAACGCTTAACAAGATCTGGGTATTTGATCTGAGTCTGGCCATTTGGTCTATACGCACTAACCACATACGCGGGAGTAGTTATGGGTATCCCGACGTCATGGTATCAGCCGAAGCACTTCGTGACGTCAGCGACTGAGCGGCGCGCGCCGGGTTGGACCGCGTAACGTGACTTCCTTTGTAATGGAGGTTGCTAGGTCTGCTCTCCGGCCGCGTACGCAACGTGCAGGTGTGCTCAGGGCGATGGGCCCAGACCCCTGCGCGCTTAGGTTTAGATCGGCGTGCTGACCTCTCTGTTGTGCCTAGGTGGGGCTGCGACGTGTTGATCTTCCGAGGCCGGGCATGACCCAGAAAAGTGTGTCCGGCCAAATGGGATCAAGCGTGTTGGGCTATGTGGTGCACCCCTGCAGGGAAGTTTATCTATTCGAATAGCCGTGTCCCTCGGCAAAAGGACGACCCGGAGTTGTACCTCGACCTTATGACAACTAGAACCGGATACTTAATAAAACAGACCCTTCCAAGTGCCAGATACAACCCGGTGATCGCTCTCTAACAGGGCAACGAGGAGGGGATCGCCGGGTAGGATTATGCTATGCGATGCTACTTGGAGGACTTCAGTCTACTCTCTTCTACCTGCTGCAAGACGGAGGCGACCAGAAGCGTAGTCTTCGATAAGACTAGCTATCCCCCTCTTATTCTGGCATTCTGCAGTTCAGTCCATCGATTTGGCCCTTTACACATATATCCATGCATATGTAGTGTAGCTCCTTGCTTGCGAGTACTTTGGATGAGTACTCACGGTTGCTTTTCTCCCCATTTTCCCCCTTTCCCTTCTACCCGGTTGCCGCAACCAGACGATGGAGCCCAGGATCCAGACGCCACCGTCGACGACGAATCCTACTACTCTAGAGGTGCCTACTACTACGTGCAGCCCGCTGACGACGACCAGGAGTAGTTAGGAGGATCCCAGGAAGGAGGCCTGCGCCTCTTTCGATCTGTATCCCAGTTTGTGCTAGCCTTCTTAAGGCAAACTTGTTTAACTTATGTCTGTACTCAGATATTGTTGCTTCCGCTAACTCGTCTATGATCGAGCACTTGTATTCGAGCCTTCAAGGCCCCTGGCTTGTATTATGATGCTTGTATGACTTATTTTTATTTGTAGAGTTGTGTTGTGATATCTTCCCGTGAGTCCCTGATCTTGATCGTACACATTTGCGTGCATGATTAGTGTACGATTGAATCGGGGGCGTCACATAGGAGCACTGGCTCCAAGAATGAGACCAAGGGGGGAAAGAACAACCCTAATACGAGCAACAGCTTCATGAGTTCACAATCGGACGGTAATAACAAAGAGCAGGACAGCCATGCTCACGGGCGGAATGCTCCTGTCAAGCGTAATCTGAATGCAGAGTTCGACCGCCCGGTGAATGCATGCACTGGCGGGCAGAACCGTGTCGAGAAAGGGGTCGTTGACTCGCCTAAGAAAGACAGGGCTAGAAGAGAGTGGCCAGATGAACGCGACCTCAGGCATGAGTTAGAAAGGAAGAAAGAGAGAGATTTGAGGGAGCAACTCAAGGAGCAGCAAAGGCAAAGATGGAACGAACGTGAACAGTTTGGCGGGAGAGGCCAATGGGAGAGGGGTTCTTCTAGTAGAGGTGGAGTTGACAATTATGGATACCGTCCACACTACCCCTCAGAGAGGAGGAGAGGGTACTATGTCAGAAAATACAGGAATGAACCTGGAGAGAGAAGGAGGAAGAATGACAGCCCCCATAACACCCCAAATTCAAGGAAGAGGAGGCCGAGGCAGATGTGGGTGCCCAAAGGGGAAGGGGAGAAGCAAGATGGTGAAGAATCTTTTATCAGAGATACTAGACAAAAGACGTCACGTGTTTGAACGCATCGAGGAGCATGCAGATATATCGGCGGACCCTACCAGGGAGCAGGTCCGCCGGGAGCGATGATCATCTTGGCCTGGGGATTGGGGTTGGGGTTGGACTCGGCAGTGGGCGAACTTCGGGACCTGGTTAGGTCATACAACCCAGCGGTGGATTTTTTGTCTGAAACAAAGAAGAGATCGGGAGCTATGGATAGGCTAAAATGGAGTTTGGGTTTCAATCAGGGTGTTGCGGCGGATTGTAAGGGCAAGAGTGGAGGTCTAGCTTTGTGGTGGAGGGACCAAGTGGAAGTAACTGTGCGACCGTGGTGTCAGTATTACATTGATGCGACGATTGTGTCTGACGGTGTTTCCTTTAGGTTCACTGGAATCTATGGGGAGCCATGCGTCGAAAAGAGAACAAAAACTTGGGAGATTTTGCGATATCTTTGAGCTCAAGACAACCTCCCTTGGTTGTGTGCAGGAGACTTCAACGAAGCACTTCGGCAGGATGAACAGCAGGGTGGCAAACCTCGGTCGCGGAAACAAATGGAGCTCTTTAATGATTGCCTGTCCGACTGCGGGCTGGCGGATCTCGGATTCTCCGGGTACCCGTTTAAATGGGATAATAAGAGGGAGCATGGCGACAACATTCAGGTACGGCTGGACCGAGCAACGTGTAATGGCAAGTTTGCGCACCTATTTCCTGCGACTGAGGTGCAACACATGATGACGGAGGAATCAGATCATCAAGCGCTGGTCATCAAGGCCCATACCTCGGGGGGACAACCCAGTGCACGTGGACAAAGGCCGTTCAGCTACGAAGCAGCATGGGCGAGGCATGAGGAGTACGAAGCCATGGTAGCTGCTGCATGGGGAGATGCTCATGCAACCAATCAGAAGGAGGGGCGGCTAGAAGCAACTTTCAATATTCTAGGGGATGCGACAAGGGCCATGCAAAGGTGGAGTCGAAGGGTTTTCGGTTCTATTAAAAGGCAAATAGCTCACCTAAAGGGCCAGCTCGTGGATGCAAAGGAGAGGGCGTCCCACACCGGGTATAGGCAGGAGATTAGGGATATTGAAGGTCAGCTCCATGAGCTCTGTGAGAGGGAAGAGGTGTATTATAAGCAGCGGTTGAGGGTTGATTGGTTCACGGAGGGAGACCAAAATACAAAATATTTTCAAAATCGTGCATCACACCGCAAGAGGAAAAATACAGTCAAGACCCTTAGAAGAGATTATGGGACTTTGTGTTCGGACGACGATGGGATGAGAAGCATGGCTGCGCACTACTATGCTAATATGTTTGCCTCGGAAGGTGCCGCAAATGGGGATCGGGTTCTGCAGCATATTCAAGGAGCAATCACTGCTGAGATGAACGCTAAGCTAGGGGCTCCTTTCACTGATGAAGAGATCGAGCAAGCACTTTTTCAAATGGGTCCAACAAAAGCTCCGGGCTGGACGGCCTCCCGGCCATGTTTTACCAAGGCCACTGGGCGCTGGTGAAAGAGGATGTGTGTGCGGCGGTCCGGGAGTTCCTTGCTGGCTCGGCGGCTCCGGATGGTTTCAACGACACGATCCTGGTGCTGATCCTGAAAGTAAAGGCGCCGCAACTACTGACTCAGTTCAGACCCATTAGTCTGTGCAACGTACTCTACAAGATTGTGGCGAAGGCACTGGCCAATCGCCTAAAGGTGGTTCTACCGGTCTTGATTTCAGAGGAGCAGAGTGCCTTCGTGCCTGGTAGGCTCATAACAAACAATGTTCTTGTGGCGTATGAGTGTGTACATGCTATCAGGAAAAGGAAGTGGAGAAAACCTATGTGTGCTGTCAAATTGGATATGATGAAGGCGTACGATCGCGTGGAGTGGGATTTTTTTTAGAGAAAATGATGTTGAAATTTGGCTTCTCTGATCACTGGACAGAGATGGTTATGAGGTGTGTGAAATCAGCGACTTTCTCAGTAAAATTGAATGGGGGTCTATCGGAAAGGTTTTGCCCCACCAGAGGACTCCGGCAAGGTGATCCTCTCTCCCCATATCTGTTCTTGTTTTGTGTCGAAGGTTTTTCTGCTTTATTGGAAAATTCCCAAAGGGAGAAGAATATCAAAGGGGTCTCGTTTGGGAGTGGTGGACCAACGATAACTCATTTACTCTTTGCCGATGATAGTGTGCTGTTTGTGGAGGGGTCTAGAGAGAACTTTGAGGCTCTGCGCCATATCTTGGTTGATTATGAAGAGGCCTCGGGTCAAAAGGTAAACCTCCAAAAGTCAGCGGTGTTCTTTGGCAAGGGTACTCTGGATGGTGACAAAGAGGAACTCAAACATGTGTTGAAAATATCGGAGGAGGCGCTGAGTGAACGGTACTTGGGGCTACCCACGGTGGTGGGGAGATCTAAGGACGGTACTTTCAAATACGTGAAGGATAGTGCGAAAGGGAAAGTGTCAGGATGGAAGGGTCAAGGCTTGTCTAAGATAGCGAGAGAGGTACTTGTCAAATCCGACCTTCAGTCAACACCAACTTTTACCATGAGCTGTTTCCAACTCACAAAGAAAATGTGCGGGAACCTGTCTACAATTTCTTCAAACTTCTGGTGGGGTGAAACTGATGGTAATAAGAAAGTGCACTAGATCGGTTGGGATAAGATGTGCATGAGCAAGAAGGATGGGGGGCTTGGTTTTAGAGACCCGGAAGCCTTCAATCAAGCTATGCTTGCAAGACAAGCTTGGTGTTTACTTCAGGTACAGGGTTCTTTGTGTGGAAGGGTCTTAAAGGCGAGGTATTTCCCTGACGGATCGATCTTAAACGCCACATGCCTAGACGGGGGATCATGCACGTTCCGGAGCATCTTACACGGTCGCGATCTACTCAACGGTGGGCTGATTTGGCGGATAGGTGACGGATCGCATGTTAAGATTCACCACGACAATTGGTTGCCAAGGAATGGAAGTCTCAAGCCACTGGGCCAACGTTATATCGTCGTTTACACACGCGTGGGGGACCTGCTGGAAACTGATGGTCGCTCATGGAACAGAAGCGCGGTGATGGAAATTTTTGCACCGGATGAAGCTCTAGAGATTCTGCAGATTCCAGTAGGTGGTCCGGAGATCCAGGATTACCAGGCCTGGAACTACACCAAAAACGGGATCTTTTCAGTCCGGTCAGCATATCATCTTCGGATGAGCCAGAAGCGGGTGAGAGTCGGACGGCCGGAATCCTCATCATCTGTGGCAGATCACAAGTCCTGGTTGAGCCTGTGGGACACGGTAGCGCCGGGCAAGGCGAAAATTCACATGTGGCGTTTGATAAGGAACGGACTGGCAGTTGGTGCAGAGCTCCTTAGGAGGAAGATAAAGGCAGGTGTGTTCTGTACGGCGTGCGGGCGCGAGGAAACAAACCTGCATAGATTTTGGGGTTGCTATCACTCAAAGAAATTTTGGGCGATAATGCATTCGGAGTTGGGAGTACCGGTGGTGATCCCACCGGAGTCAATCTATTCCCAGAGTGCGTTGTCTAGGTGGCTACTATCATGGTTCGCGGATGCCTCGGATGATGAGCGGGCTGTTATGGTGCAGGGTACATATGCACTCTAGCTTGCCAGGTACAATGCTCGTGATGGACAGAGGATTGAAGAGTCGGAGCCGATCGCACAAAGGGTGTTTAATTTGATGTCAGAATGGCAGGCGATCCACGGGCGCAAGAGCAAGTGGGATAGGCCGGTTGTGAAGGAAAGATGGAGACCTCCGGACGAGGGCTGGATCAAGCTCAACGTGGATGGTGCAACTAGCAAGGGCGGCGATATCGGTGGAGCTGGGATGATTTTCAGAAATCATGATGGAGCATATATGGGTGGTGCATGCCACGCCCTCCCACTGGGGAGGGATCCAGAGCGGTGTGAGCTCTTGGCATGTAGGAGAGCTATCCACATGGCGAATGATCTGCATGTTACAAAGCTACACATTGAGATGGATTGCAAGTCGATTGTCAGCAAGCTCCAGAGTGAGCAGAAGGATCTCTCACCGATAGGTCCAATCATCGAAGAAGTTCGGCAGCTGTTGGCCTCGATGGAAAGCTGGAGAATTGCTTGGGTAAGGCGAGAAGCTAATGGTGCTGCTCATCAGCTTGCTAAGGAAGCAGCATCGAATAGTGTTTGCAAGGTGTGGCTGCATGTGCCCCCAGATTTTATTTTGCGTAATGTCTCAGACAAAATCCCCACGTGGGAGTACTAAATAAAGTTTGAAGTGAGTTTAAAAAAAAAGACATAGAGATCTGGGTCACACCAAGGTTGCGTGGCGCCCAAAAAGCAAAAAATATGAGCCTAGCAAGGCAATTCTTGTAGACTTAGAGCATCTTCAACAGGCACCGAACGCGCCACGCGCTAAAAACTGCTTTGCCGCGCGCCCATCGCCTGGTTTGACGCGGCGCGTAGCGCTGGCTTCAGCAGCCGCGCTAAAATGCAGCGCGCGCGCCGCTCCAGCAGCGCGCAAAAAATGCAGCGCGCGCGACTCGCCGGGGCATTGCATATATGCCATTTTGGACACAAAATGAAGTTGAAACGTTCAAAATGCAATGAACATGACATATAAAATTTCACACAAACAAGTTGATGAAGAAAAGTTCATGCCCACAAGTTCATCCAACCAAGTTTAAAATGCAAATCAAGTTCAATACACAAATGAAAGACACATCATTCCTCGTCCTCATCTTCGTCCTCGTCCTCATCTTCGGAAGACGATTCTTCCGCCTCCGAAGATGAATCTTCCTCCCTCTCCTCATCGCGCACCGCATCACGTGAAGATTCGACGGTGTTGGCAAGATCTTCAACGGCATCTTCATGGGAATGTGTGCGAGGAGGCACATCGAAAGACATTTCACCCATGGCGGCCGGAGGTGGCCATAGCATCGGGGGGTGCTCCAAAGCCAGCCATGCCTCCCATTGCACCTAAACCACCCACGGTACCTCCGAAGCCACCCATGCCACCCATTGCACCGAGGCCACCGCCACCCATTGCACGAACCATGGCTCTTTTTTGGATCAAGACTTCTTCTTGGGCAAGATTGACATACTCCTTTTGCGCCGCATTGAGGTTAGATGTGTCCAAGAAGAACAAGTGCTTCTCCCATTCCACTAGTAGAAAACCGGCCTTTTGTCCCGGTTCGTAAGGGCCTTTAGTCCCGGTTCCCGAACCGGGACTAAAGGGTCGTTACTAATACCCTCACCCTTTAGTCCCGGTTCAAACCAGAACCGGGACAGATGGGCCTCCACATGGCCGCTGCCGGCAGCCCAGGCAGGGGCGCCTTTGGTCCCGGTTTATGACATAAGCCGGGACCAAAAGGGTTCCACGCGTCAGCAGGAGGTTTTTCTTTTTTTTTTAAAAGTGGCTGTTTTAGGGGTTTAGGGGGTTATTAGCTAGCTAATAGAGAGAAGTGTCCTCTCTTATATGTAGTCCTTGGTTTACGTACCTACGCTACTGCTATGTTTCATTTCACCCGCAGATATATATATATATATATATAATAACTCATGCATGCTCGCATCATACATCATCATATATAATAACAAGTCCTACTAATTAATCAAGCATCATCATACAACTTCTATTCGTTATTAATAATAAGTCATACGATCATCATCATCATAGTCATCGAACCCAACCCTACATAATTGTTCTTAGCACATGATCATCAAGTATCAGGTAGGATCGGACCTAAACACACTTAAGGTAAAGTAGCATAAAACAATAAAACAATATAGACCCTGACTCTCCATTATGAAGAATGGAGATCATCCTGTCTCCAATTCTTGCGCCTCGCTTCCTTTTGCTTCCAAGAAGCTCCTTACGACTGTCCATACATTTTTTCCATCCTTTGACTGTCATGTCTCCACTTCTTTTAGAAATCCGGTATGGACAGCTGAGATTCGTAGGATGACCTGGATATATGTTCAAAACATGAAGGCTGCCGCCATTCTGATACATCAAATGAGGCACACAATCCTCTGGGATAAGCTGTTGAAAAACATAGTAATAACTTCGTAGTTAGCAATGATGTACTAGTTTTAGAAGTATGCAAAAAGATGCACGGATGTCGTAATAGTAAAAAACTTACCAGGGTATCTCCATGGTAGTTACCGTAGTTCAACACGTGCACTAGTGGCACGTATTGACCATAATGTTGAGGAGTTCGATTGTAGATATTGTAATTCTCAATATCATTACAAAATCCAACCAGATGAGTTTTCTCCTTGTAAGTTAACTCAGAGCCATCGGTGTAGTAAGTTCTATCTACCATCTTCTGCACATTCTTTGATACTTCAAAATAAGCTGTCAATGGAAATAAGCTGTCAACTATTTTGAAATGAACAATATAAGTTCTATTAATAATTAACTATGTTTGAGAAACTCACATAGCGGTAGAACTGGAGGAGTATCAACAAGGACCCAAATGTCCATATTGTCTTGCTCGATTTCAGGATCACCAAGATCCATGGTGACAAGCATACCCTCATCAAAACAATACAATTTGCAAAATGCTTCCCAATTTTTGCAACCAAAATGGGTTACGCTCTCAGCATTATACAACTTTACTTCAAAATCCACATCATGATGGGTCCTTAGGTGAATTTTCTTCGTTTTAAAATTTTCATGGTCTTCAAAATCCATCCTCTCCAAGACATAGCGCCTTGCATGGCATGGGCACAACTATACTCGAATTATAAAAGATGAAAATTACACGTTGAAATAGTTGAAGTCATGCTTAATTATGAAAAAAAAACACTTGTCGTCGTTGCGTACCGTTTCAACTTCGAAGGTCTCCTCGAGCTTAATGCTGAAGCGCCGACCATCGTCCAGGTGAGGCCTGTCGCACTCACCTCGATCGTCGTGGCACCAGTCGCACTCCCCCCGGGAGACTTTCGTCGTCCGATGATGATATTTCCTATACGTTCATAATTCAAAGACTAAATTAGATCATTATTATTCAACTAATCATGCATATGCATATGCCTTGCATAGTGCTCACCAATTTGAGCATTCAATAAGAAAAATCAAATCGCAAAATTAAGTAGTATTCTAATTAGGATGCCTTCAATTATAAGAAAACTACATCATCTCCATTTGTCCGTACATCGAATATTATCACTAATACACGTCGAATACTATATATCATACATATCGCCAGTACAGCTAGAACAGTAGTGCCCGACGGGTATCGGCGCGGGCGGTGGACACCCAAAGGAAAGGAACCATCACAGGATCATAGCTCCAGTGAGATCCCTGAAGAACCTGCCAGGTATTCTCGAACCTACCCTCCAACGCAACCATGTACCGACAGACGTGCTGGTCCTCCTCGCTGACACGGTGACGTACCACCTCCGCGGAGTCCGGAAGTCTCTGCACCGTCACTGGCCCACGCGACCGCCACCAAACAAGGATCGGGTCAACGACGGGCTGGCTCCTCGCCAAGCTACGCCCCCCGGAAGGTAGCGCCTTCTAGTACCACCCCGGCGGAGCCCAGTCCCGGACATGGCCCATCTGGTCAAGCAGGTGTCGTCCGCCCCCGACTCGGCGACGAGGATGCGGGATAGGCATCGTCCACGTCCATGCGGGAATAATTGCTTTAACTAAAAAAAATAAACTAGTTCTATTAATTTTCTTGCTAAAAATAAACTACTTCTATAGTAAAATGAACCAGTTTTATTAAATCAGCTAGCTAGTTCAACTACTAAGCACTTACTAAATATGAACTAGTTTAACTATAGTTCTATTATTTTTCTAACTAATTATATTAAATACTTTCTCTTCTTATTTTTTTCCTTTTTCCTCTATTCTAAATATGAACATATTCATAAATGACATATATCATTCACAATTTTCCTATACATACACAATAAATTGACAAAGAAAATACTAACACAAAAAATCATTAATAAATCTAAATTACAACAGAAAAAATCATAAATAAATCTAATACAATATGAACAAATTAATTACACAATATGAAAAAAAATCTAACATAAAAATCTATGAACTACACATCTAACAAAAAATACTATGAACTACACATCTAAATTACTACACATCTAACACATCTAAATTGCTCACGGCGACGGCGACGGCGACGGCGAGGTGCGGCGCGGGACGGGGCGGGGCGGCTCGGCGACGGGCAGGGGCGGGGCGGCGTCGCGGGGCGGGTGTGGCGACAGCGTCGATCGGGGCGGCGCGGGGCGACGACGGCGACGACGGGGCGGCGCGGGGCGATGACGGCGACGACGAGGCGGATACGGCGGGCAGCCTGGCGGCGTCGGGAGGGCGGGGAAGAACGAACTGAACCAAATTTCACGAGTCTTGCTTATATAGACGGCGCATTGGTCCCGGTTCGTGGCACAAACCGGGACTAATGCCCCCCTTTAGTCCCGGTTGGTGCCACGAACCGGGACCAAAGGCCTCTTTTCGGCAGCCCAAAGGGCGGGAAGCGGCGGCCTTTGGTCCCGGTTGGTGGCACAAACCGGGACTAATGCCCCCCTTTAGTCCTGGTTGGTGCCACGAACCGGTACCAATGCCCCCTTTGGTCCCGGTTCGTCCTACGAATCGGGACCAAAGGCCTTCTACTGCCCCGCGCCCAAAAGTTTAGTCCCACCTCGCTAGTTGAGAGGGCTCGGGAGTGGTTTATAAGCGCTGCTGCGCCCACCCTCTCGAGCTCCTCTCAACTGCAGGCTTTCGGGCCTAATCTGTCACTGCAATGCCTGTGGGCCTATTGGGCCTGCTGCGGGCCTGAATCCTGACCCATAGTTGGGTTTCTAGTCGTATTCAGGCCGTTGTGGCCAAGTAGGTGGCATTTTTTTTGCTATTTATTTTTTCATTTCTACTTAGAACTAAATACTTATAGTTTTTTAGTGATTTCTTTTTTCTTTTAGGTCACAAAAATTATAAACTTTCTGTTAGTGCCATTAGCTTTAAAATTTGAATAGTTTAAATTTGAATTTTTTAAAATTTGTATGAATCACTAGTTTATGAATCACTAGTTTACTAAATTTGTGTGAAAACACTTTGTGTATTATATTTACTATGTACAATCTTTCTGCACAGAGATACCAAAAATTATAAACTTTCTGTTAGTGCCATTAGTTTTCAAATTAGAATAGTTAAAATTTGAATTCTTTGAAATTTGTGTGAATCTCAAGTTTGTGATTAACTTTACTAGTGGCATTATTTTTTCATTTCTACTTAGAACTAAATACTTATAGTTTTTTAGTGATTTCTTTTTTATTTTAGGTCACAAAAATTATAAACTTTCTGTTAGTGCCATTAGTTTTAAAATTTGAATAGTTTAAATTTTATTTTTTTAAAATTTGTGTGAATCACTAGTTTATGAATAACTTTACTATAAACTTTCTGTTAGTGCCATTATACTCAATTTGGTAATTTTAGTTAGTCATAACAAATATTATAGGCATTTTTATCTTTTTTGCTAATTATTTTTTCATTTCTACTACTTAGTGTGAATCACTACTTAGTGCATATAGGCATTTTTTTCTTTTTCCTTTTTAGTCATTTCTATTTATACTAAATACTAATAGTTTTTTAGTGATTTCTTTTTTCTTTTAGGTCAAAAAAATAAAAACTTCTCTGTTAGTGAACATAGATGCACTTATAGAGAAAATTAAACATAAATTCATAATCAATTTATATTTATGAATTTATGTCCAATTTTCCTCTATAGGTGCATCTATTTTCACTTTGAGAGAAGCTCAAGAATGCAGAGAGGGACGGGCTTATAAACATGTGTCGGAGCCCTTCGGTTGGCGAGGTGGGACTAAACTGTGGGTGCAGCGAGGGCCGACCTTTTAGTCCCGGTTCGTGGCATGAACCGGGACTAAAGGGAAGCCTTTGGTCCCGGTTCAGGCCACCAACCGGGACCAATGGTGGTGGGCCAGGAGCCAGGCCCATTGGTCCCGGTTCGTCCCACCAACCGGGACCAAAAGGTCCAGACGAACTGGGACCAATGGCCCACGTGGCCCGGCCGGCCCCCTGGGCTCACGAACCGGTGCCAAAGCCCCCATTAGTCCCGGTTCTAGACTGAACCGGGACTAATGGGCTGCCCCGGCCTGGACCATAGCCCCCTTTTCTACTAGTGTTCCAACAATCTATTTCGCTCCTCATTGCTCACCTTCCTCTCCTCCAAAGCCACCTTCCTCTCCTCGGTCGCCACCCTCCTCTCCTCGGCCGCCAACCTCCTCTCCTCGGCCGCAGCATCTTGGGTCCTTGCCATTTTCCTTACTTCGTTGGCTTCTTTTCTTGCCTTCACGATAGCTTCCATAGCATTTTTGAGCTCATCATCTCCTTTCCTCTTCTTCTTTTCGGTTTTGTCTTTCTTACACCCATCCGGTCGCTTTGGCTTCGAGTATGAAACCGAGTTGGGTGTGGGGCTTCTCTTGCCGTCATCACTTGATGCATCCTCCTCCTCTTCATCATCATCCAACTTAATTGTTCGCTTATGTTTGTTGCTCAAATGCAAATCATCCAAATCTTCACGCTTCTTCCATTTCTCATCATCCTTCAACACGTTATAGCAATGGGGCAAGGGAAAGACCCTTCCTTTCTTGATCTTCCCCTTCTTGGTTTTCCTCTCCTCTTCTTTGAACAAGTTTTGCGCAATGTTGTACTACATGAAAAAAAAGCAAGTTAGCACCAAAAACAAGTATGATGAACATGTATGAAATGCCACTTACTCTATCGTCCTCATTTGTGCCACTTGGGTTTAACTTGTCAACCGTCTTTTGACAGGCCGCCCACCTTTGACAATCCGAGTTGATTGTCGACCATCGGGACCGAAGTGATCTTTCGGAACGGTCAATTCCACTCACGTTGTGAACATCAAAGTGTTTTTCATCCGCCCCCAATAAGCATCTCTACTTTGATCAACTCCAACGGATGGATCCCTCGACACTTGCAACCAAGTATTGCATAGTAAGATGTCATCGGCGTTGGTGTAATTGCCCGCTCTTCCTTTCGGTGCATCGACAATGCCCTCACCATCCTCGTCCTCCTCGAACTCATGGTCTTCGAAATGCATGTCATTGCTTTGAGACCAATGCGAATTGTTGGAGCCAACACCCATCGTTGACATGTATGCATCATCATTGAGACTACAAAGTTTTTTGAACAATGCAAATAAGCTATCTATATGTGAATGCATTGAAAAAATAACAAAAAGTGAAAAGTTGGATTTTTTTTACCTTGGGGGCATTTCGTCGAACATGTTGTGCGCATCGGCCGCCGGCTCAACGAGTGAGCTCGCCGGCGCTCCGGTAGCCGCCGCGCCCGTCGCACTCCTTGCAAGCATCTTCCTCCTTGCCTTAGAGGTGCCGGAGCCGTCCGCCGCCTTGTTTTTCTTCGCCGATGTCTTGCCCTTCTTTGGCCGCGCCGCATTGGGGAGCTTTGAGGAGGGGGCGGTGGCTCGGGCCGGCGCCGGCGCGACGCCACCCGCCGCCGAGGTCATCCGCGGCGGCATGAAGAGGCCACGCGCAAGGCCGGTGGTCGGAGGAGCTCCGCCAGAGGCAAGGCCAACGGCATCCGGGCTAGGGTTTGCGGCGGCGGCAACAGCGGTGGAGGGGTCGTAGCTATAGGACGGGGTGAGCGGCGTGCCGGCGCGTGCGTCCATGGTGTACAGTTCGCCGGTGCCGGCGCGCGCGGGGCGTAGGAGGCGGAGAATAGAGAGTGCAGCGCGAGCGCTCGAGTGTGCCGCGCGCGGAAGCGGGCGCCCCAAATACACCGCGCGAGATAGGGAATCCGACCGCGCGCCCAACTCCTTATACCGCGCACGCGGTTATTGCGCGCCCGCTGGAGCCACCCGCTGGGTTGCGCGCGCTAAACTGGCCAAATTTGCGGCACGACGCTTGTTTTGCTAAGAGCATAGCGCGGCTGTTGGAGATGCTCTTAGCAAAACTATTTTCACAGTCCTAGCTGCAGTTAGATCTCGCTAACTTCCTGATGACTCCAACTCCTACAAACATAGCCAGGGGATAACATTTCATCACTATTTTCAACTCCTACACATTCCAATTGGTTGATCAAAAAGATTAGAATCAATCTTGATTTTGAATCATGGGTTATTAGGCATCGATTTTGCTGACAGTGCTCAGGAGTTTTTGTATGTGTGTGAGAGAGGTGGATAAGAACCCGCACTACAGAAGTGGAGAGCGGAAGTAGACATGTTGATTGGGGACCGTGAACATCAACGGCCTTACATGAAGTGGCTAGCAAAGTTCTCACTAGTCTTGCATGTGCTACTTTCATGACGTTGAGGTAGCCTGGTACTCCCTCCGTTTCTTTTTAGTACGCACATAAGGTTTGGTAAAGTTTGACCAACCTTATATTAAAAAATATCATCATTCACAATATGAAATAAATATTATCAGATGCATCATGAAAAGAATTTTTTGTACTATATAGTTTTAATATTATAGATGTTCATATTTTTTCATATAAATTTGGTCAAACATTGTGTAATTTGACTTTCACGAAATTTTATATGCGGAGTACAAAGAAACGGAGGGAGTACATCTGTTATGAAGCTTTGTGCAAAAAGACAGACGATGTGCATTGTAGTTGTAGTGGTAAAAAAGGACACATGCGATCTGCATACATTTATACGTGGTGATCGGCACATTAATTTGGTCCCTGGTCTCCAGATGGCATGGTATATCCTTTGACAAAGCGTTGGACGTACGGATTTTTTTTCAAAGAAAATAGTGTGGTCGTTTGCCAAAGCAAAAAGGGCTAGAAGTACGATAAAACACGAGTGGACATAGTGCCACGCGAGGATGTAATTACGCCCGTCCGCTCCCACATGATTCGTGCAGTTTTAATACAACTAGCATGTATATTGAAACCTCTGGACCGAATCAATGTTGTATAGTTTGCGTATTCTCTCTCATGTCTCAAACTCCTGTCCCACATGGCAGTCACATGCAAGAAAACAAGGCTCCAATCAACGCGCATTGATTGGTGGGTCTGTCATAATGGCTAACTTGCAGCGCTCCTCTTCTTTTAAAAACAGCCAGTCTTCTTGTTTTGGCTGCCCAACTCTTCTCCTGCGCGTTTGTTCTCGCTCTCTCTTGCCACCATAGACTCGGAGCAGTTGAGAACCATGTGTTCGTCCATGTCCTAGGCAGCTCTACACCACTTTTCATCTCAAGTCATCTTCCAGTAAGTGGTGTTGTGATTCAGACGTATCGTCTAACAATAATTAAGATTGATGTATTGTTGTTATCCGTCAGCATTAGTGTTCATTTTGTGTTTGCCACAACCAGAAACCATGTGAGTCTCATGATAAAGATCATTCTTCTCACACCAAACAACAACAGATCAAACAGCAATAAGCATAGTATAAATGACGGGTGTCCAACACAAAGCAACAGCCATAAATCACCCAAATGCTGCCACCATTCGATTAATTGGTCGCCACGGCCGTGGTACTACTACATCAGTGAGACCCATGATGGAATTAAATATTTACCCAGGATGGAATTAAAGCTCCATTGGTCGCCAGGGCCGTGGTACTACTACATGTATAATTAAAAAGCATAGTATCTTGTATCTAGTACTACATGAGAATGCATGCATTCAAGCCACCCAGGATGGAATTAAAGCTCCATTCATCACACCATGCTACTCAACCGGGGAGCTGTCAGCCTCTACCAAAACCCAGGACATGCTAATAACAAAGAGCAAACAAAAGACTTGGAACTAATTGAGTCAAGCACGTACGTCCATACCCGAAAAAAACCCACATGATCTAATCGAGTTTTAAATCCTAACCTCTGTACTTCTATGTCTGATGATTTTTCCTACCCTCTACTTTTTCACATGATAGCCTAGATGAATCAACATTGTCAACACAGAGGTAATAATGCAGCATTAATATGAACGCAGGGCTCTGAATTGATACACCAGTACACCATAATTATACGGACATAAAATGGGATTTGGCAGAACAAACCACAAAAAAAGGCAGCCCCACACTTGCTAAGTGATATTCAAGGCGTGCAGGCTCGAGCCAGACACGTTTAAACGCCCGACCAGTGGCTAGCCCACCATCCCATTTAAGATGTCTATCACATACGCGTATTCATTTAATGTGGACTGTGCGACCGGGACGTATAACGCGAGTATTCGTGCGGTGTGTGAATTTACGCGGCGCGTATTGCAAAAGTGCTAATAAAAGTAGCAATCACAGCGCGTCGCCGGACGGCCTCCATAACGGCAGCGCGTATCCGCATGTCCCAAAAATTCATGTCCCTAGAAGTACTCATAATTATTTAATTGGAGAAGAGCAGCTGGACATGCACTATCTGTTTGAAAGAGAGGACATCTTTTCTTTTTCAGAATAGTACTAGTTTTTCCCGAAAAAAAAAGTACTAGTTTGTCCTAGATTGGTCAGGCCATCATTAGGTGGAGTTGAGAAGTTCGATCAAATTCCTATTGCACGGAATGTACATAAGAAATTTTAAACATGAGAAATCCAAGTGTTCTGTCTTCCCGCGAGATAATTTCGTTGGATTTTCCTGAACACTATCTCGGGGGCGAGCAAACCAAATATAATCAGTGATGCTACATATGTTCTCAAACCCCAATGGACAGTTTAAGTCTCCCATAATTACAACTTTCGATGGGTAATCTGCAAAGAAAAAAATAGCATGCTATACAAAATAGTGTCGCTCTTTAAAATATGCTATTAATGACGTTGAGCGCACTATGTTTTTCAGTGGTAAGCTCCCATAATTTCAGCATATCAATCTAGGACATTCACACAGTAGTATGTGTGATTATAAAATAGCGAAAAAAATTATATGTGTCCATATATAATGACCTTTAGTTAGGGGATTTGTGTATCCCCAAAGTGTGCTTTCTGCTGAGGCTTAAAATACTTTTTTGAGGATAAGTGCAGAACTATGTGTAACTAATTAACTGAAAAGGAGGTAGAAGATCCCTAAACTATTTTAAATAAGGGGTAAAATATTTTTTGTATGATGTTGCAACATTCTTATTTGCCTTGGGCGATCACTACTTGAATCCTCTTGGAGGGAATATATAATATAAAACTTGATCATGAAAAATCAAACTGTTGAATCTGCGTGGGAGATGACCTTTTTTTACACAGGATGACTAATAAATATCTTGATCCAGCAAACCGGAAATTATCCAGTCAATACTGCATAATCCATGGTGACCGGTATCAATCTGTAATAATTAGCACTTTCGATGGAAAATCACCTTCACAGAGTAGGGGCTAAGTAAATTTTTGGTGCATAAAATCCAGGTCCATCCTTCCAACCCCCCCCCCCCCCCCCCTCTTTGTTTCTTTTTGTTTAAGCATATCGTGTTGTGGTTGATTTATCATTTCACCCAATGAGACAAGGAGAGCAGCAACACAACAGATTACACCAGACATGCAGGAGAATAAAGACATATGCTTATGGTAGGCAGCAACAAAGCACATGCACTCCCACAAACCCACATGCTAAATGACGTGCTTTCTCTTTTATTTCCTGGTAGGTGGCTCTTTTTTTTTGAAAAGGAGGTCATCCCCCGGCCTCTGCATCGGAAAGATGCATACGGCCACTTTATTAGAGAAAGTTCAACAAAACAAATAGTCTGGTCTGCAAAGTACCGCTCACAGAAGGAGCGAAATAAATAAAACAAGAACAACTCAAAGCCACAACCGGCCGGACGAAACGACACTAAGGACCTATCCTATTATGCGACAGTCATCCAAATCTATTGAATATACACTGGTAGAAAAAAGCCCTTTAGTCCCGGTTCGCTACAGCCTTTAGTCCCGGCTGCGCAACCGGGACTAAAGATGCGCGACTAAAGACCCCCCCCCCTTTAGACGCGCCTCTTACGGACCGCGACTAAAGGCTTTAGTCCCGGTTCTTGAGGCCGACCGGGACTAAAGGCCCGTCCACGTGGGCGCCCGTGGTCCGTCGGGGCGGAGGACCTTTAGTCCCGGTTCTCGTGGCCAACCGGGACTAAAGGCCTCCTCCGCAGGTTTAGGGTTTCAGCCCCCCTAAACCTGGTTTTTTTTAATTTGTAGTGTTTTATTTGTTTTATATTTTATTTTGTGTTTTATTTTATTTTTGATGAAGTTTCAGTACACATATTCTACGCTACTATATACATGCATATGAAATTTCAAACAAGAAGAATTCAAGAGGAATATATAATATATATTCAATCTCGGGTGACCATATACAACTTCGAACAAGTTTCCATACACAATTAGGATGGATGACCATATACAACTTCGAACAAGATTCAATCTCGGGTATGCATATAAATTTCTTCGTCCTCGGTATAGTGTTCTCCTTTAGGATTGATGACTTCCCTCATGAAAAATCCTGCTAATTCTTCTTGAATTGGTCGGAAGCGAGCTTCTGGACTAAGCCTCCTCCGCAAGTTATCCGTCGCGTTCCGCACGCTATCTGATGCCTTCCGCTCAGTGGTGTGTCTCCGGATGTTCTCACAAACATAGTATCCACATAGATTGGTCTCCGGTGGCTGCTTATCCACATTAACTAACCTTCTGAAATCTAGCTCATGTTTGAATTCACCGACAATTTCTTCTGAGAACCGTCTCCAAACCCTACAGGGCAAAGAAAATTAAATGAATAAGGGAGTTATTAGTTACTTGATATTAGGAAATGAACGAAAGAGACCGATCGATATAGAGCTCAAATGATTGAAAATAATTACTTTTGCAGCATTTTTCTCATGTCGGCCCAACGCTTTGGATCCGAATCCATAGAGTCCATGATTAGAACTCTGGAGGTGTGAAGTTCAATATTTAGCAGAATCCAGTGAAACCTGCGGACACGTTACATGCACAGTCATGCATAACTCATCGATTAGACATACCATGCATGGAGTAAACAAAAGAGAATGGGCACAAGAGAGAAACACTCACTCAAAATTGTAAGGAAATAGAATATGACTTTTGAGTTGATGCTTTCTAAGAAACATGTACAGGTCTTTCTCCACGTCTTTGGGGTGATGTTGTAACACATGTCCATTAACGATATGTGGGTCAATGAACCCAACATCATGGATGTTTCTTATTTTGCATTCCCAAATCTTCAATCTGCATAATAGCGTACGCAACAATATAGTTAGGACAATATATATATATAGTGCAGGCAATGAAGAACGAGATGAGGTAGAAATAAATCACTTACAGAATGTAGCAACTCAGCATAGATTTGTCGAGCTCGCGCAGATTGAACAGCTGGAACAATTCACTCATATGAATTTCTACAGAGTACCGTTTGGTGTGATGCTGTTCTGTAACATCCGCATAAACATATTCTTTGTCGGCCCATGTTATGAATTGCTTGTACCAACGTAGCAGATTTCGCATTTGTGGTGGTAGACTATTTTCCTGCGCAGGCTCGACGAGAGGCCCATTCCGCACATATTGTAATGCTATCTCACATACTGGCGCATCCTCAAGGTCTAAGAAGGCACGAAGAGTCAAACCCATCTCGGACGCTTGTTTCATGGCACCTGCTACAGTCAATCCAAGTGCTGCCGCAGCTGCTATGATCTCGGGGTCCTCTTCCGGACCGGCTTTCACTATGAGCGGGGGGATCGATTGTTTCTTCTGCATCCCGAGCTGGTCAACTTGTTTCCCGCTTTTTTTACTTTCTTCCTCCTTCAATATTTTTGCTTGCCTACGAAGTTCATGTCCATAGTCGTCAGGCATATTCAGCTCGGCTTGGGACGGTGTCGTCAAAAAATCCTTAGCCCACTTCTTTTGCTTCTCAGTGAATACTTGCTTGGGCTCAGGCTCTTTTTTCGCCTTCATATCCGCCTTCCATTTCTCATAATCAGCAGACGCGGCCAATTTGATTTTAGCTTCACTAAGTTCCCCAGGCCTTGGGAGGAGAGGCTTCAGTGATGGCTCCGGTACCCTTGTGGTCTTAGGTACATAAGGGTCCGGGTTAATAGTCCAGGAGCGGGTTTCCTTGTTGTCCGCCTGCTTCTGCTTCTTCGCCGGAGGTGGATTGGGGGGCGTCGTACCCGCCGGAGGAGGATTGGGGGGCGTCGTACCCGCCGGAGGTTGTGGATCGGGGGACGGCGTCGAATGGCGTGAAGGAGGTGTAGGTGAACCACCACGACCACCACCACCGCCACCACCGCCACCACCACCACCACCATCGGAGGGGGGTGGACTTGCTAGCCTTGGCGCCTCGCCTGGAAACACTATGTACTTCTTTTTCCATAGAATGTACTGGCGCTTGACATCTCCAAGTCTTCTCTCCCCTTCGGGTGTAGGTTTGTCAATCTCCAGGTCCTCAAACCCTTGGACTATATCTTCCACCGTGACACGAGCATAGCCATATGCAATGGGGTTGTTGTGGTGGAGTGCTCCAGGTGTACAGGGTAAAGCACTGCCGCTAGCTACCTTCGTGGAAACGTTCCCCACGGGATAATGCAGATCACATTCTTTCATCTCCTTTACATCATCCACGGGGTAGTGAGGCTCCGGTGCACGAATCTCGATCATCGGTGCACTAGCACCAGGCGGGGCATCCGTGGAAGCCACGCTACTTCTCCGCTGCTGGCTTTCGCGATCCGCTTCATGATCTTCATGCGGCCCTGCAGCCGATTTTTCTTTCACTAGTTCATGCACGGTCTGCTTCAACTTATGGAGTTCCGATGCAAACTTCGTCATAAGATCTGCATCCCGGTCCGTCTTTCTCTTACGGCTTCTGTAACAGTACGGGTCATTGTCCTGGGAAAACCCTACTTTCCACGAAACTTTGCCTTTGCCTCGTACACGTCCTCCGTGTTCATCATTCCCGAGGGCTATTGTCAGTGCGTCTTTCTCTCTGTTGAACTTGATCAAGCCCTCTTGAGCTTGGGTCATTGCGTCAATAAGGGCTTGGGTGGGAGCAAAATGTCTCTGCCGGTGAACACACACCCCTTTCTTCTTCCTTTTCTTCTTCCTTTTCTTCTTCCTTTTCTTTTTCCTTTTCTTCTTCCTTTTCTTCTTCCTTTTCTTCTTCCTTTTCTTATTTTGTTTTTCTTGGTTTTCATTGGTTTTCTTTGTTTCTTTCTCGATTTTCTTGATTTCATTCCTTTGCATTGGTTTCTTTTGTTTTGTTTTTTTGTTTTTCTTTTTGGTTTTCATTGGGTTTCTTTGTTATTCCTTATCTTTTGTCGATTTTATCGGTTTCTTTTTGCTTCAACACGTGTTAACTTTTTCAACCTTTTTTGGATGTATGGGTTTTTTTCATACACACTGTACATTTTTGGCATATATCTTATACATTTTCCTAATACATGTTTAACATCTTCCAAACACATTTTAATATTTTTTGAACACATGGTCAACATTTTTCCTTCGTTTGTGGCGGCGGCGGCGGGAGGCGGAGGACGGCAGGCGGCGGCGGGAGGCGGAGGACGGCAGGCAGGCGGCGGCGGGCGGCGGGCAGGGCAGGGCAGCGGGCGGCAGGCAGGGGCAGGGGCAGGGGCGGCGGGCGGCGGGCAGGAGCAGGGGCAGGGGTGGCGGGCGGCGGCGCGCAGGGGCAGGGCAGGGGCGGCGGCGACGCGCAGGGGCAGGGTAGGGCAGGGGCGGCGGCGGCGCGCGGGGCAGGGCAGGGGCGGCGGCGGAGCTCACTGGGGGCAGGGGCGGCGGCGCGTAGGGCAGGGAAAGTGGGGGGCGGCGGAGCTCACTGGGGGCAGGGCGTCGGCGTTGGGGCAGGGCGTCGGCGTCGATCGGCGTCGGGGCAGCAGCCTGGCGGCGTCGGCGTCGATCGGCGTCGGGGCAGGGCGTCGGCGTCGAGAGGAGAATGGGAGGTGGGGGAAAATGCTAAGTGCTGTATATATAGACACAGCCTTTAGTCCCGGTTGGGGACGCCAACCGCGACTAAAGGTACCCTTTAGTCGCGGTTGGTCTCCCCAACCGGGACTAAAGGGTATTTCGCACCGCTTTCGTTCCCGCGCGGAAAGAGCCTTTAGTCGCGGTTCGTGTCACGAACCGCGACTAAAGGTCCTTTTTCATATACTTTTCAGAAAATACAAATAATATATCAAAAAATTCAGAAAACTAATTCATTTTAAAATCTTGAAAATACAAATAATATATCAAAAAATTCAGAAAAATAAAAATAATTCATTTTAAAATCTTAAAAATACAAATAATATATCAAAAAATTCAGAAAAATAAAACTAATTCATTTTAAAATCTTAAAAATACAATTATATATCAAAAAAATCAGAAAAATAAAACTAATTCATTTTAAAATCTTAAAAATACAAATAATATATCAAAAAATTCACAAAAATAAAACTAATTCATTTTAAAATCTTAAAAATACAAATAATATATCAAAAAATTCAGAAAAATAAAACTAATTCATTTTAAAATCTTAAAAATACAAATAATATATCAAAAAATTCAGTTCATCGATCCCTTGAAGGTTTGACAAAAGGTTTGATACATCATTCAGTTCATCGACCAAATACAAATCATCCGGATTCGTCATCGTACGTTTTAATTCACATGATCCATTCGACAAAGTTTGGTACAATAAATTATTACACATCAATTCTTCCCTTGTGTCCCTGCTTGCTTACGATTGTGCCGTATCCATGGAGCATCCTCATCATTTAACTTAATGCTTGGGTCAGTGTTCACTTTGAAGGGCGGAATTTCACCAAACATATTATAATCTTCTGACATGTCTGTCTTGTCCTCCACTCCCACGATGTTTCTTTTCCCTGAAAGAACAATGTGGCGCTTTGGATCATCGCATGATGTACTGATCGTTTTCTTATCTTTCCGTTTCCTCGGTTTGCTACTCATGTCCTTCAAATAAAAAACCTGAGCGACATCTTTGGCAAGGACGAATGGTTCGTCAAGGTAACCAAGATTGTTGAAATCCACCATTATCATTTCGTATTGCTCGTCCACCTTTACCCCACCTCCTGTTAGCTTGAACCATTTGCACCGGAACAAAGGGACCTTAAAGGAGGGTCCATAGTCAAGTTCCCATATCTCCTCTATGTAACCATAATATGTGACCTTTTGCCCATTCTCGGTTGCTGCATCAAAGCGGACACCACTGTTTTGGTTGGTGCTCTTTTTATCTTGGGCGATGGTGTAAAATGTATTCCCATTTATCTCGTACCCTTGGAAAGTCGTTATAGTCGAAGATGGTTTCTTGGCCAACATGTACAGCTGATCTCCAGCATCATTGTCATTCATTAAATGTTTTCGCAACCAACTACCGAAAGTCTCCATGTGGGCCTTTCTAATCCAGGATTCAGGCTTCCCCGGGTTGTCCGAGCGTAAAATATTCTTGTGTTGCTCGAAGTACGGAGCCACCAAGCTGGAATTTTGCAGAACTGTGTGGTGTGCTTCAGTCATAGAATGACCGTCCATACATATCGTGGATTCCCTTCCGATCTTGCCTTTTCCACTTAGTCTCCCCTCGTGCCGCGATTGAGGAATACCAATCGGCTTAAGGTCAGGAACATAGTCAATACAGAACTCAATTACCTCCTCATTTCCATAGCCCTTGACGATGCTTCCTTCTGGCCTAGCACGGTTACGAACATATTTCTTTAATACTCCCATGAACCTCTCAAAGGGGAACATATTGTGTAGAAATACAGGACCGAGAATGGAAATCTCTTCGACTAGGTGGACCAGGAGGTGCGTCATAATATCGAAGAACGATGGTGGGAACACCAACTCGAAACTGACAAGGCATTGGACCACATCGTTCTGTAACCGTGGTAGATCTTCTGGATTGATTACCTTCTGAGAGATTGCATTGAGGAATGCACATAGCTTCACAATGGCTACTCGAACATTTTCCGGTAGGAGCCCCCTCAAAGCAATCGGAAGCAATTGCGTCATAATCACGTGGCAGTCGTGAGACTTCAGGTTTTGGAACTTTTTCTCCGACATGTTTATTATTCCCTTTATATTCGACGAGAAGCCAGACGGGACCTTCATACTGCTCAGGCATTCAAAAAAAATGACCTTCTCTTCATTGGTAAGAGCGTAGCTGGCACGACCTTGAAACCATTCCGGATGCCGGTCATCTGGGTCTTTCAAAAGTTGCTGGTCCTGCCGTGCTTCCTTTGTATCATTTGTCTTCCCATACACGCCCAAGAAGCTTAGCAGGTTCACGCAAATATTCTTCGTAACATGCATCACGTCGATTGGAGAGCGGACATCTAGGACTTTCCAATATTCTAGATCCCAAAATATAGATTTCTTCTTCCACATGGGTGCGTGCCCGTCAACTCCCCGCGGAACTGATTGTCCGCCAGGACCCTTTCCAAAGATGACTTTCAAATCCTTGACCATATCAAATATCTCAGCACCAGTACGTTCCGCAGGCTTCGGCCGGTGATCTGCCTTCCCGTTGAAATGCTTGCCTTTCTTTCTTACGTTATGATTTCGGGGAAGAAATCAACGATGACCCAGGTACATGTTCTTCTTACAATTAACCAAACGTACACTTTCAGTCTCATGTAAGCAGTGCGTGCATGCATTGTATCCCTTATTTGTCTGTCCCGAAAGGTTACTGAGAGCAGGCCAATCGTTGATGGTTACAAAAAGCAACGCTCGTAGGTCAAATTCCTCTCCTTTGTGCTCATCCCAGACACGTACACCAGGTCTGGCCCACAACTGTAAAAGTTATTCAACTAATGGCCTTAGGTACACATCGATGTCGTTGCCGGGTTGCTTAGGGCCTTGAATGAGAATTGGCATCATAATGAACTTCCGCTTCATGCACAACCAAGGAGGAAGGTTGTAGATGCATAGAGTCACGGGCCAGGTGCTATGGCTGGAGCTCTGCTCGCCAAAAGGATTAATGCCATCAGTATTTAGACCAAATCTTATGTTCCTTGCGTCAGCTGCAAAATCTTTGAAAACTCTGTCGTTCTTTCTCCATTGCGTTCCATCAGCAGTGTGTCTCAACTCCCCGTCGGACTTACGGTCCTCTTTGTGCCATCGCAACGACTTGGCATGCTTTTTGTTCATGAACAGACGTTTCAACCGTGGTATTATAGGAGCATACCACATCACCTTGGCGGGAACCCTCTTCCTGGGTTTCTCGCCCTCAACATCGTCACCAGGGTCATCGCCTCTGATCTTATAACGCAATGTAGTGCATACAGGGCATTCATTCAAATTCTCGTATTCACCGCGGTAGAGGATGCAGTCATTAATGCATGCATGTATCTTCAGAACCTCTAAACCTAGAGGGCAGACAACCTTCTTTGCTTCGTACGTACTGGCGGGCAACTCGTTATTCTTCGGGAACTTATTCTTCAACATTTTCAGCAAATTTTCAAATGATGAGTCACCTACACCCTCCTATGCCTTCCATTTTAGCAAATCCAGTGTGCAGCCCAGCTTTTTCAGACTATTATCGCATCCTGGATACAATGACTTTTTGTGATCCTCTAACATGCGATCCAAATTCTCCCTCTCCTTGTCAGTTTCGCAGCGTCTCCGTGCATCAGCAATGGTCCGACCAAGATCATCAGCGGGCTCATCATGTGCCTCTTCTTCACCTTCACCTAACCCTTCCCCACCTTCAGCATCATCCTCCATGAAAGTATCACCGAAATGATCACGATAGATGTCACCGATATCATCCCCTTCTTCATCTTCTTCCATTCTAACCCCTCTTTCTCCATGCTTGGTCCAACAATTATAGCTTGACATGAAACCATGCTTCAGCAGGTGCATGTGAACGTCTCTTGAGGAGGAGTAACCCTTCCCATTCTTACAGATAGCACATGGACAGATAATAAAACCTTGCTGCTTGTTTGCATTTGCCACTACGAGGAAATCTTTCAAACCCGTAGTGAACTCGCCGGAGACTCGGGGACCGTACATCCATTGCCGATTCATCTGCATTATTATTATATAAAGTATATAATTAACCATCATGCATTTGTTAAACTAACTAGCTAGAAATAATACAAATTAAACAATGAACTACACACATGCGTATTTTATCAATGACACATGAAAGGTTCAAGTTGCTAACCGCGATCGCGGAGGAAAAATAAATGAGAAAGCTCAAGTGTGGCTCGGACACTTCATACCATGTTTGTTTCAGGCTCTCGGGCATTTCATCAAACACCTTGTGTGCATAGGCTCTCGGGCATTTCATCAAACACCTTGTGTGCATAGGCTCTCGGGCATTTCATCAAACACCTTGTGTGCATAGGAGAAACCAAAAGCAAACCCACCACCACCTTCTGA
Source organism: Aegilops umbellulata (assembly GCA_032464435.1). Classification (NCBI taxonomy): domain Eukaryota; kingdom Viridiplantae; phylum Streptophyta; class Magnoliopsida; order Poales; family Poaceae; genus Aegilops; species Aegilops umbellulata. The sequence continues at coordinate 638,354,980 of CP136060.1, read as the reverse complement.
AAATTGTGAAGTGAGCTGAGTGAAGTGAAGTGAGCTGAGTCCTATATATAGGGATGGGCCTTTAGCCGCGGTTGGCCAGGCCAACCGGGACTACAGCCCCTCCCGTCCGCCAGCTGGATGGGCTTTAGTCCCGGTTGGCCTGGCCAACCGTGACTAAAGGCCTTCGGGGACCTTTAGTCCCGGTTGGCCAGGCCAACCGGGACTAAAGCCCCTCCCGTCCGCCAGCTGTCGACCGAGCGCGCTGGGCCCAGATAGCTGGTCGCGGGTCTTCTCCCGAACCGCGACTAAAGACCCCTTTGGTCGCGGTTCGATTGGTTTGGGGACTAATGGGGGCGTATGGAAGCCTCTTTTTCTACCAGTGATAACCCGTGCTACCATCTCTCACTGGTTGCACCCAGTAACCAAAGGCTCCTTGGAGTCCGCAGGAGTGAGTAAGGACCACGTACGGATCCATGTTGTAGCTCTGAAGATGACCTGCAAGAAAGTTAATATGTGTTGTCTGCTAAAAATCATATCATTCGTGCACTTCCATATAGCCCACATAAGTGCATATATTCCAATTCTGACGCCTGATTTGGTTTCTTACTTGTATGTTAATGACGTTCCTTTGCCTATGGAGGTTTAAATGATGAAAGTAATGAAACTATAATAATTGGGAGGAATGGTCTAATTTTTTTTTGTTTGACCTCCAGTCTAAGTTTTTTTTTCCATAGGAGCCCAGAAAAGGATCGGGTTCCACCTGTCAAATGTTAGTGAACAGGAAGTGAAAAAGCATGCTCGTACAAAAGGTAAAAGAACGAGCGAAGCTGCTGCGATGTTAGTGGAACAGAACGAGTGAAGCAAAGTTTTTTTTAAACTAATTACTGGGGAAATAATAAGCATCGGCCTGAACCCAGCTTGGTTCCAGCCAAAATAATAAGCATCAAACAAAGTTCGCTCGTCACTTTCTCATGTCACGGATCATTGGCATGACCCAGTCCACTGAACTTATCGATTATTTTGAGATACAAAAATATTCTCCAGAAGAACACAAGGTGTGACAAGCCGATCGTAGTGTTAACTTAACACCAGGCCACGCAGTCAATCAAGCAGTACCTTTGGTTGATCGATTACTCGAAACAAGCCAAATTTAGTTGCATTTCTAGGATCTAGACTGTGCATGACTTGCGACGAAAAAATGCGGAAAAAATTATATATCTTCACTGCTTGGCATGTATTTTGCAGAACCAGAAATGCCATGACCAAATTCTGCTTGTTTTGAAAACCTGCGTTCGGAATAGTCAGTTGGCATCATAAACGAGAAACATTGACAAATAATCCATCTTGCCATCCGTGATGGAACAGACCGAGGACATGATCCAACTAGCCAAATTAACCGACCAGCCAAGCATCAATGTCTGAGTTTTCCGCATGGCGCTTTGGCTGATGCCACGTCTCAATTTTGTAAAAAGACCTTTAGATGTTATATCTTCTACTTTTAGTGTTTGTATGTGTATTTTAGGACCTCTGATGCATTTCACTTAGGATGACCTATGCCAAGTGTATTAAATTGTTTTATGTATCTATAAGTTTATTGAATTGCGGGTGAGACATCGCAAAACACACTACCTCGAACCGTTGGCCACATCTGAATGGGTGATGCCACGGCTAAATTATCCGCCGTTGTGGCCCATGCCGTCGACGGGCAAGGACGAGAATTATTGCTACTGCGAGTGACTAATCACTGTGGCGGGGTATTTTCTTTTTCTTTTTTCTCTTCTTGGTTGTGTGCATCTGCAATGCCTAGTTGGACATTTTGTTGGTGCAGAGACTGGATGTAATTGGTATCTTCGCGATATTAATATATTCCCTTTGTTAAAAAAAAACATGCCGACTCCTGTTTGCCCATGCCAACCCCTGCCGCCTCCATCACTGCTACATGAGAGGACATTGAGGAGAGGGCGTAGGATAAGGAGTGGGTAACAAGTGGCTAAGATTCGGCGCTCGTGTTGTCGTTCAGTCCATGGGAGTTCTTCATTTCATCGGAGTCATGTGTTTGTTCATGTCATGAGCTTCAGAATCTCATTGTGTTATTGCTGACTTCCTGGCACCTCCAACTCCTACATATGATACATATGAGAAGCCAAGTGGACATTCCATCTTGAGGTTTCTAGCAATTAGTCTACTTTTTTGGTCGATGAATCTGAAAAATAAAAAGCAATAGATATTTCGAACTCCGATCATGCCCTAGAGTATGGCTGCTGGTGATGCTGTGTTCACAAGTGCATTTGTGTGAGACAAGAATGAAAACCTAAGAGGGTATTGGGGGTGAAGTGGGCTCTTTTTAATGAAGGTGAATGGGGCTCCTTTTAATGATGGCATATAGGTCAACTAACATGAGCTCCACGTTATCAGTTGTCATCGATCCAAACACCTACTTTGATGTTTCCATGACCTGGAAGTGGGTGCACCCATGTGGCATCCATGCAATGAGCAGGTCCCAACTGTAAGATATGACGTCTGCCTTGTTGTTACCATGACCTAGGAGTAGACGAATCGTATGGCGTCGATCGATGCTATGTGTAGAAGGTTAATTTGTAGGTGATTGGCTCATTTAGGCTGTCCATGTAGTGCATGATACCTTAACAAAAAGTCCCATCCCCATTCCCTTCCCTTCACGTGCTCCATGAATGTACATTCTCTAATTAAACAAAGAGAAAGAAATGAAGACTAGTTATGTTTCAGTTTTTGGAAAAAATAGGGTGGTTACCCTGTTTCACTTGTGTCACATTCTTTTTTTATAAGAGCATGTATAGGTTGATTGGTAAATGAACTCTAACATGTAGCTCGACCATACAAAACATCTTCCTAACCACAACAAAGTCGGTATTCAAAACCGTGTTTTGGATCATGAGGGATGCAGCGTTTGCATTTCGAGAGAATTTCGTTGCTAGTTATTCAGATTGCTTACTCAGAAAGACTTGGCTGCTGACCAGAATTACTACGAAATTCTATCTGTCCTCAAATATTATGTTCCAAAATTAAAGAACTCATCAATGAACATGGAAGAAGAGAGCTGGCCAACGGCAACATGCCCCAGCAAGACCAAGCAATCTACCACGCATTGCCAAAACCCACTTGCGAGCTGTAATACATTTATGACTTTGTGCTACTTCGTGGTTTGTTTTAACAAGATGGATGCATGCATCATTATGATGCAGAGGCCGGGGGTACGCCTCCATTTCAATTTTTTTTTGCCAAAACCAACAATCCGCGTCCATCCAGACCGGAATCGATCGATGCTCCTGTGTCACCGCCCGCCAAAAGGCGTCACGCTCGTAGCACAACACCCAAGCGCTCGGCCGGGCTCTCCCGGGGCCTGCCTCCGTTCTCTCGATTCGCAAGGTGGCTGACTCAGCGCGTAGACTGTGGACGAGGACGAACCTCGGAACCTGATCGACCGGGACCTAAACAGCATCAACAATGGACGGGGGAAACGTGGGGAGTGTGAACCTGATTACTTGTTTTTCCTAGGCTTCCGGGGCATATATATACCAACCGCACCGTCATTTCGGAGCATCAACTATACCACTAGTCCAGCAATCCTGCAAGTTTAAGTGTCCAGGGTGCAGTACAAATCCAGATAGTCTTGTGTCTTGTCTAGTAGTTCAAACAAGCAAAACCGAGAGAGAACCAGCAAGTTGACTTGAATTTGTCTAAATACGGATGTATCTATACTTGTTTAGTGTCTAGATAAATATGGGTCAAGTAATTTGAAACGGAGGGAGTAGTACAAACAAGCAAAACCGAGAGGGAACCAGCAAGCTGGGACTCCGTCCCACCGCAAGGAGACACAGGGCGGTGGCGTTCGTCGTGGCTCCAGAGGGAAACTCCCATTGGCCACGCACAATGTTAAGTGGCTAGCAATGCTCTTACTAGCGTTGCATTTTTCCCCTTTCATGACTTTGTGGCAGACGGTCACATGTGTTATGACGATTAGCGCAAAAGGACAAACCATGTGTGTCATAGTTATAGCACTACAAAAGTACAAACGCCATTCTCATGCGGATTGTAAAATCGACCATAATGTTCTCATGCGGATTATCGTTGGATGGCATGAGACCGACGACTTTACAGGCCCAGTCAATTTACCCTTTAATAAATGGAGAGAATGGAGGCCAGACAATGATATTTCATCAATTAAAGCGAACAGGGTAGCTACAATATGTACGGTTAACTAAAATTTTTTGAGCAGAACTCGACTTGCACTATCCGTTTGAAAGAACATAAAACTATTGTTTTTCATAGAATATACATGGAAAAATTCATCGCGGAGAAACCCAATTGTTCTATCTCCCCGACAGATGATTTCAGTAGATTTTATGATCAAGATATTGGGCGAGAGAACCAATCATGATGACCCAAATGTATTGTATCAATCTCCAATAATTAGAACATCTAGTGAATAAATCTGCTTGATTAGATCGGGGTCTTGTTAACTTTAGCATATATTAATGTCGGAAATGTTAGTCCTACGTCAATGATGTTCGCTAAAAATCATGTTCAGGTGAAACAGATGCAGACACTGATATTATCATGACAGGATTTGGCAGCGAGAGTCATGACTTGATCCAGTGAACTGATAGATTACTCACAGGGCAGAGATGATATTTTCCCAAAGAGCACAAGGGTCCGCGAGCGACCAATGAATATGAGACAAAACACATAAGTTAGACATCATGATCAAGGTTTGTTTGGAGCATCATGTTATTGCCCCAATAGACTTGTTTATTTCTGGAATCTCTCAGACTTTTTGGTTGTCAGGCTTGCCATAGTGGGGAGTAACTTACACTAGTGTCATGCATATACCAATATTCTATATTACTACCTTCATAGTAAGAAATATTATAGAGGTAAGTGTCATAGGTGATTGTATTTATTAGCTTGTGGACTCATTTTATCTTGCGAAGTGCTATGTGATGGTAACATATTATGATACCACAAACACCTCTTTTCTTATTAACTACCTGTCACATAAGCAAACTTGCCTTGGGGTATGTTATGTTACTAACTAAGTTACTCCTGCTATGACTAGTCTCAGATCTTTGCTTTATCTACAAAGGGCCCGCATGCCTGTTTTCAGACCATGTGGATTCGATTGATCACGTAAAACACGCCAAGTTTTAGTTAACACTTGTTGTCGAAAGTTAGACAAAAGAAAAATGATTAAACGTCCTAGTTTTATGGGATTGGCATAAGGACAACTCTGGCAAAGCCACCATGATGGGCCAATAGCCAGAATAACTTATAATATGCCGATCATGACAAAAAAAAGCACTGTACCAGAGTTGCCATACTGAGATGGCAATAGGTAGGTATGGGTGGGTACAACCCCCTTCTGCCCAAACTCATACCCATAGAAACTTCCTATACCCACCCATTTCAATACCCATGGGCACAAATTGATTCTGATGTGCATACCAATCGGGTATCCTATACCCAACGGATATCCAGTGGGTACAACATATAGTATTTACATTCCAAAAAAGTAGGAAACAATCTGAAATTCAAGTGATGATGAGCTATTAGTCTAACACCAACACGGCCTATTCCGGTGGGTGTCCTGTTGCCGGTGACAAGGGAGTACAATAAGTAGTTGGTGGAAGCTCGATACAGTGGGAGGCGGTGACGCGAATTGGAGATCGCCGATCCGAGAGTTGGACAAGAGTCTATTGGTGATCAGATGATATTTTGAGGAGTCACATAGGATGTAGGAGGAGTGGCGAGTTGGTGGTTCGCTATGGCTAGTTTAGGGAATAGGCAATTGAGGGTTGGGCCATAAGATTCGAATGTTGACCCCACGTCATATAAGTTATTTTAATTGAGGGTTACCCATGGGCGCAATTTCATTCCCATACTCTAGCCATATGTTTTGCAGGTATGGATACCCATTATCCATGTATATAATATCTTACCAAGTCCTACCCATGCCCACGGTTTTTGTGTAGGGTACCAACGATTACCCATACCCGTGGGCAAAACTGCCATCCGCCATACATACCAGAATCATCATAATTTATGGTTTTCCGTAATACATAAGGAAAAATGCATTTCCCAGCGAGAATTTATGGATGAGATCAGTAATGATACCTACTAGATATTGGGTGCAAAATGAGTACCAACAGAGGTGAAGCCTCACCTCTCCTCCGCCCTGCTTTTTGTGGCGTTCAATATGTGATAAATATTAAAGTCATATGTAACAAACAAAATTGTGGTAAAGCAACTGTCTTGTTCAATATACAATAATATGTGAGAAAACTTAGCAGATTGACCTTTAATTTATAAGTCATATGTGGTAACAGTAATGGTCCGTACTCATATCAGATTGTTTCGCCATGCTTAGCAAAATGTTCACAGATGTGTGTGGTTGAGCTGCCAATGCGAATACTTCCCAATGAGATGTACTTTTGTACACGCCGTCTGATTTTTTAAGGTGTAATTTCATCCTTGTGTTAATCGAGATTAGCTTTGGATTCCGAACTTTTTTTAGAACACCCTGGTAGATGGTGGTTCCAAATTGACGCTCATTGTGTCAAGTTGTTGGACAAATGCACTAGGGCAGTTCACTAAACTATTTTGGCCCGGCATGTTTAGGTAGCAAACATACTAAACGAATCTCCTTTTTTAGAACACTCTAAAAGATTTCGATTTTTTTATTCATCGCTTTTGTTTTCAGAACTTCAAAAGTCCCATTTGATGAAATGTTCAAAAAATTCGATAGGAAACCAATATTTCGTGATTTTTTTTTGCAAATTTTAGCAATCTCAAGAAATGGTCACAAACTTTTAAAAGATGTTCACTTCAAAAATTATTTAAATATTCAATAAAATTCACTTATAATATTTTGTGTTGAAGAAATCCAAAATTTTGCAAAATGTTTGCACTTTAAAAAATAATTACCTCTTTGGAAAATCTTTTTTTTGATATAATGTTTGTATTTCAAAAAAATTGAAATAAGATCCAGGTTTTCTAAAAATGTTCTCAAATTTTGAAAAAGTCAGATTTTTGAAGTCTACTCGCTTTTGAATTTTTTTTTACAAAAAACTGAATAGAACAAAAAAAGGTTCGAAAAGAAATCATCGCTACAGCACCTTGGACCTTAACCTAGATCACACAGAGTTGCTAGGTTGGACCCAGTAGGAGGGCGCCATGTGCGCGTTTGGATGCCAATTTGACAAGATGGATATGTCTCACTTACTACGAGACATTCTCACATCTCGCCTCTGGCACTCGTTCTGCACTCCTGGGCGCACTATTAGAGCTGTTTTGGAATGGTTCTACATGCCTGTTTTCACTACTAGAAAAAAAGCTATTAGTGGCGCACCCAATATTGCCATTAGTGGCGCACCATGGGTGGGCCACTAATACCACGCCACTAATAAGGAATACTAATGGCGCACCTCTGATGCGCCACTGTTAATCCAAATAACAGTGGCGCACCACTGGTGCGCCATTGGTATGCCACCTAGTGCGCCACTGGTATTGCAGCAGGGGTCCCTACTGATGCGCCACTGATATTCATATGGGTGCGCCACTGTTATTTAACTGGGTGCGCCACTAATGTGCAAGATGGTGCGCCACTGGTATTGCAGCAGGGGTCCCTACTGATGCGCCACTGATATCCATATGGGTGCGCCACTGTTATTTAACTGGGTGCGCCACTAATGTGCAATATGGTGCGCCACTACTATTAATTCTAGGAATTTTTTTTGCATTTCTGGTATTTGCACAGGTTACAAAATACAATACATCACAGAATATAAACAGCACATAATACAATTCATCACATTAGTCTCCGAATTCGAAATAGCGAACAAAGTTCAAATATTAGACAAGTTTAGGTCTCGAGACCGAGTAGCGAGTTTGTCGTCACATTACAAAGTTGATATCATCTAAACTACCATCACATAGAAGAGAGCTGCGGTCACGATGAGCATCATCACGATGAAACTAGTCTTCATCCGGTTCCTCCTCCGCTCCCTCCTCTCTCCCTCTAGATAGCGCCAGTATCCAGCTTCCGCCTCCGCCCTAGTGGTGTACCCTTTGTAACTGTTACCGCTGAAACGGTGAACCTGTCTCCGACACTCCTCCCAGTCGTCATAGACTCCGGGAACCCTACCCTTGTACACAACATACGACGGCATCTCTATGCACTAGACAAACAAAACGTTAGTAGCAATTCACAGATAATATATAAGTATGCAACAAAAGGATCGGAAGAGAAAAGCAACACATTAGTAGCACGGTTCATGGTCCTACTAATAAATAGCATCGATTACATATAAGTTGAACGACTCTCCAAACTAAAGAGACATACAAGTTCATTAAAGTTTAATTACAACACGAGCTAATCGACATTTCAGAACTACATACCATCAATACTTTCTTCGACTCGACTCAGGGACCGGAGCGTGGATGAAGCCGCCGTCATCCGTCGGCGTCATGAATGTGCGGTAGTTGTCAGCCTGCATTTGTAGCGTTGTTTCTATTTCCCTGTTGGACGGTTGATATTTGAGGTGGAACTGCCCCGAGGTACGAAGGACATCTTGACAGATGATTTCCGCAAACTCCGACTGGATGCGAAAGAATTCTTGTCTGATGTCCATGTCCTGGATTGCCGACAAGCGTGCGGCCCAATCTTGGAGACCCTTTGGTAGCATAAGGTGATTATGGTCCCGTACGATCGCCCGCATATGATGGAGGGCGTAGTAGGCATCCTTCTGACTGCTAGGCGGCTGCTTAACGCAGGGGAACGTCGTTACGTGGGTGAACACGTGCTTGCCGTACCTACACATTTCCTTCCCGAAGGTGCCTCCAGATTTGGCGTAGCCGGGGAGAGCATCATCAAGAACTTTCTTGATATTTGTGTAGTCTTTCTTCGACTGACGGTCCGAGTCGAAATACGTGGCCGTGGAATATTTCGGGCTTAAGAGGATGAGTGTGCAACGTGTGTCACTGCACAAAACACGGAATGTTAGAAAAAAAAAGAACGATCGAAATCTAAGAAATCATATGTTACGGGGCGGTGAGGGGATGACTTACTCGGAAAAGTAAGGCACGAGGAAGGTATCCTTATCTTTGTTCGCCATAATGACGCCTTCGAGGTATGAACTCGCGATTTGCCGGTCCCCAGCGCTGTCCAAGTGCTTGGCACGCATGTAGAAGGGGTCGACTATCACGATGTCCGGGGTCTTGTCTCTAATGATATGCATCTCCATATTGAGTGAAAATAGCCGAATGAAGGTGTAGTGCAGCGGATGAAGGTTAAACATAGCGAAGATGTCATCAAACCGCAGGACGATCATACTCCCGATGGTGCCATCGACAAAGCCCTTGCCCTCTGGCACCTTGGCCACGAAAACCGGGTATAAGTCATCTTTCTCGGAGAGACGCCGCTTCTCCATAGAAAGAACACTGTCATGCAGACTCCGCATAGCACCGGTTGCAGCCTTGAGCAGATTAGCCGGTAGCATCGGCCTACCCGCCACATGCACCGCCCTCATGATATCCTTAGGTATTGGTGGCCCATCCTGAGCACGGATCGTACTCGGTGCCGGCTGGCTCGCACCCTTGTTAGTTTTTCTTTTCCGTCCCTTCTTTGGCTTCTGCTGATGTAATGGGATCGAGGTCTGCTCAGAGACCACCTTCTTGAGTGTGGTGGGGCTGATAATATTTCCCACCTCGGCTGTTTGAGTCTCGGTGAAGGCGGCAGCTGGAGGCGTCTCCTGAGAACCGAACAGACGACGCCTGTTGCAATTGGGTTTCTCCGCGGTACCAACTAGATCGCGATCGACTTTTGCAGGGTTGGGTTCTTGAGAAGGAGGCGCCAAGAATTCGTCACCGTACCCACCATGTTCGTTGAAGTAGTCATCGACATTGACAAATGTACCGTCGTCGACGTCCGGATCCTGTGCCATATGCATGCCCGGATCAACTGACGGCGGTAGCGTTGCGGCGGTCTTGCCATGGCTTGGCGCCGACAGGACTGGCGGTGTTGTCTGTGGGGTGGTGACCCCCGCCCCCAAACGAATCTGGCTCTTCGGCCAAAGCAATGGCCAGTTGAAGCAGGCGCCGAGGGTCATCACATCCTCTTCGTCGGCCCCATGGGGTCGATACGGAGGTAACAAGTCATCGCAGCCCCGCAGCACCCGAACCAGTTGAACCCTATACACGGTGGGTGGCATCGGATTATGGTGGAACACGCGGTTGCCCGGTTCAACGATTTTGGCCTTGGCGACATCGATCAACTTGCCGTCCACGAAGTGCAGGAGAGTGCATGGAACTTCGTTGGCGGCGCCCTGCGAAAACATGTAGGGCGTCAGGGATGCCCAGTCAAATGCAAGGAGATGAAGTCATCGGCCGAGGCTTAGTTACCGTGATGGCGTCGAGCTCGGCTAATGTCGAGGCACCGCCAACGGCGGGCGTGCAAGTGACGGAGGTGCAAGTGACCGAGGTGCCGGCCGGCGTATTCTTCCCACACCCGGGTGCATCAAGCTCCAATGCCGGCGCCGGCACCGGAGACACCAATGACGCCTCCGCCGGAGACACCACTGCCGGCGCGTTGTGCGAGTTGCTGCCCGTCAAGCTGGGAATCGGGGGTGGCCCCTGTTGGCCGCCCACAAACCACCCCCGCAGCCCCTCAACCAAGGTAGGCATAATGGCGGTGATCGTCGCTCCCAGTTGGTCTCGCACTTGGTCTCGCACTTGCTCTTCGACTATCTGAGGAATCTGCGCCACTTTTGCCTTGAGTTCTTTAACCTCCTGGCTTTCCAAGCTGGTCTTTCTCTCCTTTCGACTAGTCTTATAGTATTCCGACCATTTCGTGGACAAGCCTTCGCCGGCCACACGACCAGCTGACGTCGGCTTAGTTAACTTATCCTTCTGTTTCATTACATTCAACGCCCTATTTAAAGTGGTGTCCCAAGGGGCAGACGGGGAGCTCTGAGACCCCGCGCTACTGCTTTCAGTTTCCTGCGGAAGGAACGTGAACCATTTAGAAATTTGGCTTCATTAATTAGAATGCAACCATATGGAGCCAATTACGCGGGGGTGTATTCCTTACCAGAACAAGCTCAAGCGCCTTCACCTTCGGATCCGTGGTAAGCTCCTTTGTTACCGGGTCCTCCTTGTACCGGGCTCTGATATAGTTCCTGGTCTGCTTTTCATGGCGGTATTTATCGAAGAGGGGCGGTAGGCCTTGCTCGACACGCTCCGCGTCCTCCTTGTCCCATTTAGGTTCCGCCACTCTGTAACCGCCGGGACCGAGTTTGTGGACCCCTAAGTTCAATTCCCGCATTTCTTTCCCCCACTGACTTGATTCCACGGATGCGTTGCTCTCGCACTTGGTCTTGAACTCCAGGTAGTCAGCTTTGCTGATCGAAGGATTTTTCTCCTTGATCTTCTCATAACTATCACCTCTTTCAATCATTTTCTTCACCCGGGCTCTCCAAGAAGCCAGGGCCGTGCTCATCTTCGTGAGGGCGGCACTGTTCACTTTATTCCCTGAGAGGCGTGTGTTTGCGAAGTCACCGGGGAACTTGTATCGTTCGTGCAGCTTCGTGAAGAGGAGGATCCGCAAATTCCCTCGTTCATGATGCCTTAGGTTGTCGGTGTTGATCGTGACGGTGCTCCGGACAATGCACCCGAGTTGTCCCGCGTACCCACTGACTAATTCTTTGGGCGCCGTTGGATGCCCACTGGAGGACACTTCAGTAAATTCCTCCTTGACGGTGCCGAGCACGTTCGGGCGCCGGTCCTTCCGTTGCCTCTTCGGTTGGCTGCCATCATCAGTGGTGGCATCCCCGGCGGCACCATCAGTGGTGTCATCCCCGACTTCACTAGGGGTTGTGTAGTCGGGATCGGTGTCTTCCGCGGCGTCCTCATAGCGGTGAGGGTATTCCTCCATCTCCTGGGACATCTCCCAGAATGGCTTGCCGCCCGAACCGCCGGCCTCACCGTTGTCGGCCATGTTCGCTCTAAATAGGAAAAAAGTTTGGTCAAAAAGTTGGTTATTGTCAAGGAACAAGATCTCATCATTTAGGGTTTGTGAGGAATTATCATGGTCTCATCACTTAGGGTTTGTCGACACCGAGGCATCCTAAAAGCTACGGTTTTATCATTTAGAGTGCCGTTGATAGAAGCTATTCAGAACTAGTCCTACTTAATTCTTGATCCTACTTAATTAAGTACTAAGATACCCCGGCCCATGCATTAGTCGCAAGTACCCCATATGTCCTATTTTTAGCAAAGTCATGCTAAAATTCACGGAAAATTTCAGCATGACCTTTGCTGAAAATAGGACATATGGAGTACCCGAACTTGCCGGAACGGAAGTTAATCGACATTCCGGCAAACTCAAGGGCCTCTCGGGGTACCTGCAAAATCATCACGACACGATGGTCGGAGACAAAACCCAGCAAACTAGCACCACAATGTGCCTCTACTTTCATATGGATGAAAAGGCCACAGACCATATGGTCCTCTGCTTTCATATGGACAAAAAAGGCCTACATATAGGCACAACAGAGCAGCAAGCCCATCACTCTTTTGGTGAACAGAAACTATGTTTGAATCTGTATAATAACAGAGCAGCAAGTCTATTGTCCAATACTGAAGCGGAATTCAGTTTGCCCTAGGACTTGGTGCTATTCTGAACAAGTGTACTTTCAGAACCATGATAATAATTTAAGTAAAGTAGTATAAGAACCTGTATAGGAACATGGCAGTAGCCATATAACTAGTGCTTATATACCTACAAGAGTGTAACAGGACCAACAGCATAACTGCATTTAAAGAAAATACAACAGTAGTATAAACCTACCAGTAGTATTGCAGTGTATATTTCCTTCTAATAGCTCACTGGTTTGACTAGAATTTTGATAAAACAGTAGCAATTCTTCTCGTAAAATATGACTATCAAGATGTGTATAGTTCACTAAGTTGACAATCAGTAGGAAATTCTACCAAGATAATACTTATTGTTAGGGTACTCTCCTTTCAGAGGTATGTACGTAGTAAATATTGGCTCTTTGCTGTTGAAATGAACAATCTAAAATACAGGTGAAAGCTTTCTTCTTCTGTAGCATGGAGCAGTTGTCCAGCCAGAGAAAGTAAAGGTATCTGTCCTTGCTACATGACACATACAATGCTTACGACCTGGCAACTGGTGCCATAATTTTGGCTGGAGAAGGAGTTGGACTTCGACTGACTAGCAGAACTTGTCTAGTCATACTCCGCCTAAGAAGCAACCAAAGTTACTAGGCGTTCTCAACCTAAGAATGTCCATGCCCTCATTTTCCTGGGTGTTCAAAATGTCATGTTAACCTTTAAGCAGTCCTGAGTCATGGTCCCATTTTTATTTTGTGCATCAATTGATAATTAGGTAAAAAACAACTGGTAGATATTCAACCCAAGCCATTAGAACACTAGAATTTTGACAGTAACCACTTAACACTTTATGTCTGACGAAACTGAACTTTAGGTTCAGACAAATTTTGAGACAGAGATGATTAGCTCGAACAAGTAATTAAATTGAACCCTAGAATGAAGTAGAAGCTAGATTAACACCCTAGGAACCCTAAGCTAGTACCCAATTGAACCAGAGCATCATCAAAAGGTATGAACCCTAGAACAGGAACCCTCGAATTCGACAGAGAGCTGGCAGCAGAGAGAAGTTAGATTAGAGAAAGAGAGAGGGAGAGGAAGGGAACTCACGAGGAGGGCGTCGGAGGAGGTCGTCGGAGGAGGGCGTTGGAGGAGGTCGTCGGAGGAGGTCGTCGGAGGAGGGCGTCGGAGGAGGTCGTCGGAGGAGGGCGTCCAGATGGGCGAGGAGGGCGTCGGAGGAGGTCGGGGGCCGCGGTCCAGGCCGGCAGCACGCGGGGAAGGAGAGAGGGCGAGGGCGGAGTGCGGCGGCGGTGGGGGAGAGGGCGGAGTGTGGCGGCGGTGGGGGCGGGTGGCGGGGAGGGGGGATTTGGGTGCTCTCGTCCAAAGTGCGGGAGTGGGAGGAGAGGGAGGCGCGGGGAGAAGAGAAAGCAGGGGGAGGGCCAGCTAGCAATGGCGCACCAGGGGACATGCGCCATAACAGATCGATATCAATGGCGCACTTTTACGTCGTGCGCCATAAACAGCTCAATATCAAAGTCATAAGAATTGTGTGTGTGGTTATGGACAGAACCACACACATGGCCTAGTGGTTGGCGCGTTGGTTATGGACAGAACCACCCAGGTTCGAATCCTGGCAACCCCACTTTTTGCATATTTTTTAAAATTTTATTTTAACCTTATGATAAACATCCAAACACTTTAAAATAAACACATGGCAATTTTAATACTCCCTCCATTCCTAAAAATAGGGCGTATAATTTTTTTACAATGCATCTCCTTTACTCAATCACAATATAGAATCATTTACAATGCTATGGCATGGTTGAAATCAAGTGAGATGAAATAACAGTCATCAAAGATTGACATGAAATAACAGTCGTCAAATTAAGATTGAGTTTGCATGTAAAGTAATATAATGTTTAAAAGATCTTTAATAATGGTTGAAATCAAGTGATACATGTAATAATTTAGTTGCATGTAATAATTGAGCTTGCCACTGACACACACACACGCGGCCGACACGTCGTGATTCAATCTTAGCTATCTTTTCACAATCTTCTTGCCCTTCTTCCTCGCGGTTGAATAATTTAGCCCCGGAACCTCTTGAATTGATCTTCTCTTGAACGGACGTCCTTTAGGTAGGGTGGTCCTGCTTCTTCTTGTGGTGTATGGTACTTCATCGTCGTCATCATCTTCCATCTTCGGGTCGCCGTACTTGTCAAAGTCTTGCTCATTGGCGACTCCATCCATTCCGATGATGTTCCTTTTGCCTCTCCTCACGACAACACGACTGGGCTTTGGCGGGTCGGTAATGAAGAAGCATTGGTCCATTTTGGAAGCCAGTACCCATGGCTCATTTTTCGCGGTGACGTTTGCGCCCGCGGTCTTGGATTTGGCTTCGGGTATAACCATGGTGGTGAAATACCGGTCTTCTTTTAGGACGCTCTTGGCCCATCTGACACGGAACATCGGGACCTTCTCTCCAGCGTAGCTCAGCTCTTGCTTTCGGCCCATCTTTGGTCCTCTCTGGCATGTTGAGCAGGGTACCAAGCAGACTCTCGCACATGTTCTTCGTGATATGCATGACATCAAGGCTGTGAGGCACACGGAGGATCTTCTAGTACGGCAAGTCCCAGAAAACAGACCTCGTTTTCCATACCTTCAGCAGCGGCTCTGGCGCCTTTCGCTTCTTTCCCGGCGGTGGGCACTCTTTCCAATTTTTCAACAGCTCGTCTATTTCCTCGCCGCTCCTCGTACGTGGGGGTCTTCGGGGTTCGGTTTCACCATCGAACAGATCCTTGCGTTTTCTCCATGCGTCATCGTCGCGAAGCCACCTTCGATGTCCCATGAACACGGTTTTTGAAGACCCGGGATCTCTATCTAGCTGGCGATACGTTGTGTCATCCATGCACCGTACGCATCCAGAAAATCCATGGACTACCTGCCCCGCGAGATATCCGTAACCGAGATAGTCGTGCACCGTCGTGAGCAGTGCGGCTCTCATAGGGAAATATTCTTTCTCTGCGGCGTCCCACGTATTGGCTGGCGTTTTCCACAGCGTGTCTAGCTCCTCCTTCAGCAGCCCCAGATACAGATTGATGTCGTTCCCTGGTTGTTTCGGCCCTTCAATTAGCATACTCATGTGAATGTACTTCCTCTTCATGCACAACCAGGGGGGAAGGTTGTACATCCACACAAACACAGGCCAGGTGCTATGTGTGCTTCTCTGGCTGCCAAACGGATTGACTCCATCGGTGCTCGCGCCGAGCACGATGTTCCTTGGATCCTTCCCAAATTCTGGGTATTCAAAATTCAACGCTTGCCACTGGCTCGCATCCTTAGGGTGACTCAGCATCTTGTCTTTTTTATCTATCTCCGGATCATTTGCGTCATCTTCTCGCTTCTTCTCCTCCCTATCCGCGTGCCAACGCAGGAGCTTTGCTACCTTAGGATCCGCGAAATACCGCTGCAGACGAGGAGTGATCAGAAAGTACCACACCACTTTTCGAGGAGCTTTCTTCCTCTTCTTGTATCGAGTGACGCCGCACACCGGACATATGGTAGACTCCGCGTGCTCGCCCCGATAAATGATGCAATTGTTCATGCAGACATGGTATTTCACGTGCGGTAAATCCAGAGGACACACGATTTTCTTCGCCTCCTCCAAACTGGTCGGGCACTTGTTCCCCTTCGGAAGACGTTCGTGCCAGAATGACATGTTCTCGTCGAAGCATGCGTCCGTCATTTTGTGTTTTACCTTCATCTCCAGAGCCATGAGCGTTACTTTCAGGCGGGTATCCTCGGGCCTGCATCCTTCATACAATGGAGTAACCGCGTCTGTCTCCAGTTGATCCAGCTTGGCTTTCTCTTGGGCGGCAGCTCTTGCGTTACCCGTCTGCTTGCGAAGCAGCTCTTGAATATGAGGGTCATGCACCCAGCCCATCGATGGTCCATCGTCGTCTGCTCCGGCATCTTCATCTTCATGATCATGCCCTTCGTCTTGATCTTCCTCATCATCATGTCCGGCATCTTCTACATGATGACCGTGTCCTGCATCTACTTCGTGATCATGTCCTGGAGATTCTTCGTCTTCTCGCCCGCCCTCGCCGCTATTGTCTTGCTGCCCTTCCTTTTTTCTGCTTGCCCGGCCCCCATGGATGACTTCATAGTCATCTTCATCACCTTGCCACCGATAGCCATCCATGAAACCACGCAAGAGCAAGTGGTCCCGCACCTGCCCGGAATCCGGGTCCGCAATAAGGCTCTTCAGCTTGCATCTTCGACACGGACATCTTATCTCCGTCTCGTTCTTTTGAAGCATCTCGGCCTTCGCGGAGCTCAAAAACCTATTTACGATGCCTTCGGTCATCGTGCGGACCATGGTCGCCTGCGGGGTAGAGCAAAATGATATTTTAGAACAAAAAAAAATTTGGCATGACTTTGCCTAAAAATAGGACCAAAAAGAATGCATATAGTGCCAAATTCTTGCCGAAACGGAAATGAATCAACATTCCGGCAAAATATTGGCAACTATCGCATTTCAAATACCGGTACCTGCAAACACAAACATATGCAACACCACAAACATACGTAGATCTCTAGGCCATAAAAAGTGTGTACGTTGTTGGAGATGGAGAGAAAAGTAGATCTAGAACATAAAGAAAGCTTTCCCCTTACTTACCTATCAAAAAAAGGAAATTTAACCACTTAATTTGGGTGAATCTATGGTGCAAATGAGGTGAGGAGGAGGAGCAAGACGACCAAATCTGTTTTGGTGGAGGGGGGAAAGTGAGTGTGTGGTAGGTGTGGCTGCCTAATTATAGCTACTGCTCCCAGGTTACTAGTGGCGCACCAGTGAAGGGGTGCGCCACTGCTAATTATAGGTAATATCACTGGGCATGGCTGGCTACTGTTCAAAAAAATAGTAGTGGCGCACCAGGGCAAGGTGCGCCACTACTATCAAAAATAGTAGTGGCGCACCGCGGTCTGGTGCGCCACTGGTAATCCTGGGCATGGCTGGCTACTGTTCAAAAAAATAGTAGTGGCGCACCAGGGCAAGGTGCGCCACTACTATCAAAAATAGTAGTGGCGCACCTTGTCCTGGTGCGCCACTGGTAAGCCTGGGCATGGCTGGTTACTGTTCAAAAAAATAGTAGTGGCGCACCCCACACCTGGTGCGCCACTAGTAATGTCACTATTAGTGGAGCACCTGTTTGTGGTGCGCCACTGCTATATAGTAGTGGCGCACCACATCTCTGGTGCGCCACTAACAGTGATATTACCTATAGCCGTTTTTCTAGTAGTGTTTCGAACTTTCCTTGCTTTCTTTTCTTCTTTTTGTTTTCTATATTGGTTTTCTTTGTTTTTTTCTTGTTTGTCTTCAGTGTGTTTCTTTGTTGTTTTTATCAGTTTTCATTGTGTTTTCTTTCATGATTTTTCTATTTTTTCTTTTCAGTAATTGTTTCGTTATTTTCCATTTTAAAATACTTTGTCGATCCTAAAAACATGTTGAACATATTTTAATATAAGTTGAGTAATTTTTAGATACACATTGAACATTTTTCCAAATACATGTTGCACATTTGACAAAATCAACTCTAAATCTCTTCTGAATACACAATGAAACATGTTTAAACACACGTCTGAACATTTTTGTTGACTTCCCTTAATATTTTTCAAAAATGTTATGAACAATTTTATAAAGTGTGCCAACAGTCTTTACATCTATATTGTTTTTAATGGCACAATTTTTTACAATATATGGCGAACTTTTTTAAGTAAATATAGATTTTGTTTTTCAAAAGTATCATAAACAATTTTCAATTTTATTTTTAATTGAAGAACATTTTCTATATGTTATGGACATTTTCTATCATTGCATAGACATTTTTAAAAATACCATGAGTTTTATTTAATGTGTAAATATTTTTTAATATCACGACCATTTTTTCAAAACCGCAGGAAGAAACTTTTAACACCCCAGAACTGTTTTAAAAACTAAATAAAGTAAATTTTCCATATATATATATATAAATTTTTGGAAAATAAATATAAGCAAGAAAAAAGAAAACAAATAGGAAAAAACACAAGCATCACTACAAAATTTTCTTTTTGAGACAAAGTACAGAAAAGATCAAAGGCTAAAGGATGCCTACTGGGCCGGTCCACTACAGATTGTCGTCGGGTGAGCGAACGCTCTCGCAGCATGTGAGATGAAGACACAAGAGGGCTCCCATGTATCTTTGCTTCGATTTGTTTGTGCATTAGGCCCACCGTAGTTAATTCCTTACAACTTGTAATTGTATGCCCAACGAGAAGTCCATGACACCATTCGTTGTTCTTCCTTATATACCTAAAAAAATTGTCATTCTTCCATCGGCAACAACTCAAAGAAAGCCATTGACGGCTTTGTTTTTGCTCAAATGCCACTGCCAGCACCGTTTGTATGAAGCTTCTTCCTGATGCTCTAGCTTTTGCCCGTCTTAGGCCTGTTGACATGTAGCCGTACAGGTCTGCAACCCTGATTTATTTACGTTGCCTATAGGGTGATGAGTTGGACGGCCGGATATGAGTCCAAAAAGGATATTTGGCCGGCGTTGAGATATTTCCACAATGTTAGCTTATGAAGAGAAAGGCAACGGGCAGTGCATGGTTTGTTGATAACTATAGACAAGACAACAAAGATTAACCACAATGACTATACAACTAATATGAATTTTGATATGTGTCTGCGCCTTTCAATCAGTAATTTTACAGAATAATGAATTACAGTTCTATTGAGCGGTATTTGTTGTGACGAGCAAAATTTAGGTGTAAATGTTTTACAAGCGTAACTAGTTACAACAATACAAAAGAAAATCCTATCCTGGCTAGAGATTTAGTTTGGCGTCGTGATACAAGGCGTGAGCTGGCTGAAGTCTTTTGAACTTTCATGAATACAAAATTGGGGGCACAAAGCTCCTTCTTTTGAAAAAAGTTTCCCATGGCAACATTCCTTAACTTATTCATGCCAAGGTGCTGGCATGGCATCGCTCTGCCCGCCCCACTTGTCGCGACCAATCTCTCGCAGCATGGCATGTGCCCACCTGTCCAAATCAGGGTTACGACACGACACGCCAACACAACTGCCATTGCGCATTCTGAAACACGAGCCGGGAATAGCAATCGGTGTCACAACGAGGTTGCGTTGCGCTTACAAAGTTGAAAAAAATGAGTTTGGCGTTATGGTTTGTGTAGGCTTTGCACAAATGCTTGCATGGTCCTTGTTGCAGTTGGTTCTCAATAATTACTTCCTGATGCCTCTAACTTCTACACACGAAGCTAGGGGATGACATTTCATCACTATTTTTAACAATTGAATACTAATTCCAATTGGCTGATCAAAAAGATTATAACCAATCATGATTTTGATCTCATGGGTGTATGAGGCATCGATTTTGCAGGAAGTGCTTAGGAGTTTTTGTACGTGTGTGAGATAGAGAGAGATAAGAACCCGCACTACAGAAGCGGAGAGTGGAAGTAGACATGTTTATTGGGGACTGTGAAAATCAACAACCTAACTAAATATAGGTGGCACACACCTCCCATTGGCCGTCTACCACGTTAAGTGCCTAGCAATATTCTCACTACTATTGCATTTGCTAGTTTCATGACCTTGGGGTAACCATGGCTATCTGCTATGAAGCTTTGCGCAACAAGATAGACGATGTGCATTTATAGTTGTAGTGGTAAAAGAAGAACACACAGTAACTGCATACATTGATTCGGGGTGATCGACTCGTTAATTTGGTAGCTGGTTGCTGGATGGCATTGTACCCAAACGATTTCACAAGCTCGTCAGTATACCCTTTTGACAAATTGACATAATGGAGGTTGGACCTGTGGATTTATTTTTAAAAAACTAGTGTGGTGGTTAGCAAAAGCAAAAAGGCTAGAAGTTCGAAAGAAAGGACATATTTTCCATTTTTAGAATAATACTATTTTGTCATAGATAGGTCAGGCAATCATTAGGTGGAGTTGAGAAGTTTGATCAAATCTTAGTCATGAGAAATCTTAGCACTTCGGATGGACAATCATCTTCACACATTGAGGCTGAATTAAATTTCCATGCATATCCATGTCCATCCTCGTTGGAGCTATGTAATTTGTGCGAATCCAGAACTTGCCCCCCCCCCCCCTTTTGCCAAGACATGACCCCCTTTGTTTCTTCGTGTTTAAGAATATCATGGTGTGGCTGACCTATCAATTCGCTCAATGAGAGGAGAGAGCAGCAGCAGATTCCAACAAGCTTGTAGGATAATAAAGGCATTTGCATATGGTAGACAGAAATAAAGGACATGCACTCATATAAGCCCACATGCTAGAGTTCCTTTTTTAACTTTTGTTGTTTCCCCTCCTCCATGGACGCGAGAGAGGCGACCCACTTTCTCTTGCAGCGACTTCGACTACGGCCGGTCTCTGGCGGCTTTCCCCTCCTGACGGGCCTTGCCATCGGTTGGGGTGGTAGCCAGACACCGGGTCCGGCCTATATAGCAATAGCTAGGGTATCTAGGTTGTAAGAGTTTCATAAGTCAATTTTCTCAACGTTGTGGTGGCGCCGTGGCGGTGGTGATTAAGAGGCCTGCAGATCCTCCTCCGGCGGGGTGGTTATCCGTTGTGTTGGTGATGGATCTGAGGGGAAAGTTGTGTGTCGTCTGGATTTTGGATTTGGGCGAGCGTGCTCTCTGGCTGCAGTTACTGGTGTCGGTTGCTTTTGGCGGCGATGTTGGCTTCTGCTGGATTTTGGAGTTGTATCATTGTCGGCATGGTGAAGTGAAGACCATTCTTCTTCTCTCTCTGGCATGCTGGTCCTCGCAGGCCGAGGCTGAAGACTTCTCGTCCGTGTTCAATTCGGCTTCAGATTCCCAGGTCACTCCGGCTCTGCGTGAGAGTGGCGGCAGCCCGCGATGGAATGAGGGTTTGGTCGGTTCTTTAGGTATAGGATTGTTATTTCCATTTTTGTTGGGGGTGATTTGTACCACTATTTGATGATAATATAATTCTAAGATCCTTTTCAGAAGAAAAAAAGCCGATGTGCTAATGATGTGCTTTCTTTTCTATTTCTTGGTAGGTGGCTCATATGTTTCTAACATCAGATATGGTGTTTTACTTGTAGGTTAATGACATTCCTTTTCCTATGGAGGTTTAAATGATGAAACTAATAGAAACAATGAAAATTTGGAGGAACGGTCTAAGTTTTTGTTTTCCATACGAAGCCAGGAAAAGAATTGGATTCCACTATCAAAGGACATTGGTCAAGATTTACCCAAGACTATCAACCTTTGTTTAGCATGTTTCAGAAGAATAGCAGGGCATGATCGGGTGAAGCAATCTCTCACTTGACTTGCTTTGTACTTGGTCGTTTCCAGAATCGGGGGGAAAGATCATACATATGTGGTGTTTCGCCATACAAAGGATCTCCTCTGGCGCTGCGGGATTTCTCTTACAACTAGAATCACACATATCTCTAAATGTAGAAAGGAGAAAATCATGCCTTCCATGGTGAATTTGCATTAATGAAAATATGTGTCCCTCCTCGGATGGTGCCTCGTTAACAATTTGAACCAGCCCCCCCCCCCCACTCCAAGAGTTTGCTCTAATGGTCCATAACTATTTCCAACGGAGAATTTGTCCCCTCAGATGAAACCTCCATGCGGTCTTGAACTATCATGGACAATATAGCACCGGGCTGAAGAATCTTAGCATGATCGATGACAGATGCTTCCAAAAGATGTGGGCCAGTAGAGGAATCCAGAGAAGGATCAGTTGGTTTAGACATATCACTTGTATTAAGTACCCTGTTGATCATACTTGAGTAGCACTCATTAGAAACATGTAGGTTCGTATGCCTAGACATAATTATTCTGAATGTAAACAAGAAAGAAAAAAGGAAGGGAAAGAACTAACTTGTTAACTGGGTGCAATATACTCTGAAGTAGTTGCGCAGCCTTGCGTTCCATGACTTCCAATCTTGGAATTCTCCCCTCGTGTGAGCAAAAGTTGACCAGAACACCAGAATCTTGCACCTACAATGTGAGGCCACTCATTGAATGGTGATAAAAGAGTAAGGTTAGTATTATTACATGGAAGAAATTTTTTATAGTTGTCTCGAAGAAGTAAGCCCTGAGTTGCATAAGTTAAATTAAGCAAAGAAACAACTGATAAGTTTTTCCTTCCACATAATAAGAATAGATAATTGTGGAGTGTGAAGATACTCCTACCAAGCAAATGGATGTCCCTCAGTAGAATTTATGAACTGTTAAGTTGCTAACTTTATGTTAAAATCATGAAACAATAGAACTGACTGCTAAATTACTAATGATCTTTTAATGATGAAACAAGAAAATTAATTTGTATCTTCTGGTTAAACTGTAGCATGTCAACTCATGGTTATACTTGGACAGAGAGACTCACATATGAATCATGAGATATGACAAGAGTTATTCTACTGTTGTTTGTCTTAAATTCATTGGAAAAAATAGCACACTATAGCGCCGTTAATAGCACGCTATAGCACGTAAAAAGTTGTATCAATAAATAAATCAATTTACAATGTCTCGTTAATAGCATTGCTAATAGCATATTTTAAGGGGCTGCACTATTTTTTTCCTTGCTTAAACCCCAGTATTGATGTGCATGCTATAAATGTTGGACATTTGAACTCTCTGAGTAAAAGCAAATGGACAGGTTTACTTGAAGTCAACTAAACGTAGGCAACATAAACACAACAAAAAGGATAACTGCGAACCAGATAGTCTAGTACTCTAGTCACGACTGTCGAGAGTCTAGAGAGACACCACCGAGCGAGCATGTGCTTGGAGTCCGCCTCTTGTTTCGGCGGCGGTAGAATGGACGACTATGGCGGCGAGCGGCCCAACCAGAAGCAGGGCTGTAACAGTGACGACCACTCACAGAGCAACGACGAGGCGGGTTGAAAGGCCTACCACGACGGTGCTGGTGGCCCCGGCGGTTACGACGCCTACATACGTGCAAGAGAAGGCCCACGAGACGCCGAAGCTCCCTGCCTGGCTGGCACAACAAGGCCGGCGACGACGCCGACTACACCTACACCCCGCGCTTTCGCGAAGCTGCTGCTGATAATAGGGAGCATGCCGCCATGGATTACCACCACTACCAGACCGTTACTACCACTCTCATAAGTCGCAAGGTACTGGGCTACTAGCTAGTCGTTAGAAACTTAGAATTAGTTAGCATGGCAGTTCATTAGTTCCTCCTCCCCTAGCATGAGCACTGCCTCTGTTTCTATTGCTCTGTTTTTCCTCTGCATCTACTTCTATTGCTCTATTTTTCCTCTTCCGCCATGGATTTTAGTCAGTATTCTCAGCTGCTGAAACTGAAAGGCACCTGGAATAGTGTGTAAGAGAAGTGGATTTTTATCAGAGCCTCAATAGTTTGTCGATGGATGTGCAGTAGACAAAAGGAAGCTTTTGATGGCAGATGCTTTTATCAGTCGGCCTCCATTGTTGCTTGCTTGTACTTTTGCTCTAGACGCTTTCTTCTTGTATCATACAATCAAGTGAATGAAAGCAATGTGAAATCACAGCTAACTCCCCATTTCTGCTCATCTTGATATGTGCATGTGTGTGGCTTTACTGTCTTTTGTCAGTCACACTCATTGCACAGATGCTCACTTCCCAGTCCCAAGGCATGAAGTTGGTGGCGCTGCCGAGTGCTCACTTATTCATTTTGGTTATGGTCATCACACAACCATTTGGGTGAAGCTGCGAACATCTGTTTTTCTTGGTTGCCACCTCGTTTATTGCTTGGAATAGCTTAACACAACTTTGTATCAAGGCTGGATCATCATACATTCATACTTGCTCAGCAAACATTACCAGGTGATAAATCTGTATAATGATTGTTTTTTTTAGAGCATCTACAACCGGCTTCCTCAAATCTCACTCAAACGTCCATGGATGCGCCCGGTCAGTGACGGGACATGAGCGAGAATCAAAAAAAGTGACCCGACCTGACCCCTCATATTGTCTCTATACGTCTAGGCTGTCCGCAAACCCTCATACTGAGGACAAATGTAGGGAGGTTATGAGGGATCACGGACGCGCCCAGTTAGCCCGCCACGTAGGACGCGGCCCAGCCTGGACCACCTTTTCTCTTTCTTTATCCATTCTTTTTTTCTTTCTCTTCGTCTCCACCAATCACGTACAAGTGACCAGACATATGGAGAAGAAAATGAGAAGTATGGATGCATGGATGGATAAATAGGGTTCAAAACGGACACGCCCGGTCACTGACCGAGTGCGTCCCCGGACGTTAGGGGGTCATATTTACTAAGTTCGGCTCTAGATGCTCTTATTCACATACAGGTTTCCCCTGGTTTACCTTCCATGTGAAAAGAGGAGGTACAAAGAGAAGATAAGAGGGATCGTGTTAAAATTGCATAAAAACAGAACTAGAATTTTCTAAAAAGGATCCACCAGGAATTTGCGTAACGGTGTGCTTTCTTTTCTTTTCCCGGTAGGTGGCACATATATTTCTAACACCCAATTACGGTTTGAATGAATAACGGTGTGCTTTGTTTTCTTTGTTTTTTCCTCGTGGTTAATGACGTCATGTCAACACTGAAAATTAAAAAAAAAGAACTGTTTGAAAGAATTACGGTTTCATGTAGAAAAGATTGGTAAGTCATGACATGGTCTTCCCTGGAAAGTATGTTGAGATGAAGAAATTGTGCTCTCGTGACAAAAAATTGTGGAACATTTCTCATGTCAAGAGTCACTACCAAATCTTGTCAATCAATAAATTGTTCAAATAACCAAATTATTCCCCTGAAAAACAACAGTATGAACAAGCAATAAACAAAACCTATCATTAGCTGAGTTTGTTCGGTTAGACAAAACTAGCCCAAATCATTCTGGGTGACCTCTAAACATCCATGGGCGGATCTAGTTGTATTAAACATAAGACACTTATTTCGGGACAAAGGGACTACCATATACTTAACACTAAATATCCATCAAGTTGTTGCTATTTTCGGACTATTTGTTGAGATTGTGCTGATGTTTAGTGTAAACTTTGAAATGTGACACCTCGAAGCCTGCGATTCTAGGTCCACCACTGCAATTTATGGTATCTTTTGTAAGTTCTTTTGTAAATTAAATGTGCTAAATGCTTCTTCCATCCCAATTTACACAACGTTCTTTTTGCGACTCAACATTGAAACATCAATTGTTGATAAATTACATAGAGTAATGTGCAATATATTAAAGAAACCCAATAGCCAGCGAATGTTCCGGAAGAAGGATGGAATTTGCGAAGGTTTTCCTTGGCACTTTTGGTTATAAGGGACGACATTTTCATCAGAACAACATGGCATTTTTATGTATAGAAGGCAATTTTTTTCAAGAAAACGGCCACCGTGTGATTTTGATCAGACAGCTTTGGGGGCATTCCTGGGGACCTCCTCCCTAGGGAACGTTCCCAACTAAATTTATCGTATATCAAAATCTATTAAATGTGTGGCTTTTGTGCCACATAAATTAAACCACTGAAAATTCCATACTCCAAAAGTTTTCAATTGTTTAAGTTTGTAGCACATAATCTACC
Organism: Aegilops umbellulata; assembly: GCA_032464435.1. Taxonomy (NCBI): domain Eukaryota; kingdom Viridiplantae; phylum Streptophyta; class Magnoliopsida; order Poales; family Poaceae; genus Aegilops; species Aegilops umbellulata. The sequence continues at coordinate 638,328,715 of CP136060.1, read as the reverse complement.
TGTAATTGGTCAAAATGATGGTCGAAGTATAGGACGAAGGCGGCCAAGGGAAGCTGCCGTAGAGCTGACAGCCCCATGGTAGGACGCGGGATACGAAACCGGATCAGCAGAACAACAATGGAGGGAGCATGGCAGGGAGTATGGTTGGGACGAAACTGGGGAGAAAAAGAAGAATACAGCACGCAGCTGTCGCCATCTACTGGCAGTCGGCCAATGTACCCGGAGCCCGACACGGAGATAATGGACATCTCCGACGACAACGAGTAGTGTAGAGTAGCTTTAGTTGATCTACGCGGTACGTAGATGTTTCCTTTACATGGTTTGTATGATGTTGAAAGTTAAACTATGAGGTATTTAAATTGAGAGAAGGAAATTTGATGGCTGCCCGGTTGTCCACGGGCGTTTGAAGGGCCGGATTACCTGTCTGTGGTTGTAGCTGCTCTTAGCGACCCACAATCACTTACGTAATTGTTATAGAAAAATATAGAAAATTTTTCATACGTAATAAAATAGTTTGACGCCATTGAAACGGGGATGCGCATAATCAACGACACATAAAGTTGTGTATCAAAACCACACAATTAATAAATAGTCCAAAGCAATAGTGAATGGAACGAAAAGGCATCCATGCAGGACACGACCCAACAAGACGAACTAATCAGGCACGCACCGCCAAACCTACAATCTTCCATCCATGCATTCCTCCGGAATCATTTGATACTCCTGGGATGTGCCTTGCTCGCAGCCCACCACTCCATCCCTTGCCAGTGCATGAATCTCTCAAGGTGCATGCCTCCCTCTGATTCCGCAATTCAACAATAAGTAATTCCAGGATTTTACATGTCTCGAGTATGATGAAGTAGAGAAGTTCTTGCTAACTTCCCGGTGCCTCCGACTCCAACATATGTGAGGCCCTGAAGAAATTCCACTTGACATTTCTAGAAACTGGACTATCATTTTCTTATTGATGAATCAAAAAGATTAGATGTGATAGATACTTCAAACACCCATCATGCATTAGAGTACGGATTTTGTTGATGTTGTGTTCACAAGTGCATATGCTTGACATATGAGCTGATACTTAGGAGGGGGAATGGGTTGAACCGGGGAGCGGGCTTCTTTTTAATGACAATTGAGGTAGAAATTCACATGAGGTCCCAAATGTTAGCTATGACGACTGCCATGTTGTTTCCATGACCTGTTCCTAGTTGTACCCATGTGGCATCCATGCAATGAGTAGAAGGACAAGTGCATTTCACAATGACAAATGCCACATGCACGGAATATATGTGAACACTTGTCCCAGTAACAACTGTTCTCAGAGCATGCACACAGGTGCTTAAGTAGATGAGTGCCCGTGTTAAAAATGTAGTCCTTTTGTCATGTGTGCTTTGCAAAACTACGGGTGTACAGCTGAACTTCCCATTACTAACTACCATATCATACGGTGAAACACAGATACACAATCAGAACAGTGATCGCCATATCCTACTAGTGGTTCCATCATTTTGATAGTGCTCACATAATTTTGTAACCATTAATTAGGTGGTGTATGTATACATAAAGTGTTCATTATGTTGGGGCATAAAAATACCTTTTGAGAATAACTCCAGAAGTTTGTGTACTAGTTAATTAACGGAAGAAGAGCTCATAAAGCACTACACTACTTTAAACTAAGGGACAATTTCTCTTTTGGAGAATATTACACCAAACGTTTCTAGTGTGGCCCAGGCGATTGCTACTCAAAATTCGATCATATTCCTCCTGCGCGGAATATACAAAAGAAATCTTCATCATGAAAAATCCAATTAGTCCATCTATGCAGGAGATGACCTTATTTACATAGGATTACTGGTCAAGATTTTGAGTGAGTACAACGGGAATTAACTACTTGATACTACATGATCCATAACAAGTGGCATCTGTCTCTAATAATTCAAACTTTCGGTGGACAAGCACCTTCACAGATTGAGATATAGTTAACTTTTCGGTGCATCTCCATATCCATCCTTGCTGGCGCGCTGCAATTTGTCCCCAATCCAATTATGTTCTCTACCAAGAATATACCCTCCTTTTGGTTTCTTCGTGTCTAAGCATATCGCTGCGTGGCTATTTCCCCACATCGAGTTAGAAGAGGAGGAAGAGTAGCAGATTCCACCAGGCTTGTAGGAGGATAAAGGCAGCTGCATATAGAATGCAGCAGCAAAGGCCATTTTATTTTCCATATCTTTGTTTGATGTATACCTAGTAATGCACTCATGTACGTCCACGTGCCAAATGATGTGATTTCTTTTCTATTTCCTGGCAGGTGGCTCACATGTTTCTGACGTCAAATTTGTTTATTTTCTTGGGGTTTGGTGACGTCATTTCCCTCTTGGACTTTAAGAGGAGTTAATTGAAGTGTTAAGTATAGACAAAATTGAGAGGGATGACAGAGTTAATTAAAGTGTTAAGTAAACTGAAAGTAAGGCATGACCCTGAACTTAAGGACTTCGACATTAGTCCCAATACAGGTCAATGGTCTTGCATGAAAAAGCTTGTTCAAATGAGGCATGAAAAAGGTCAATGAACGATGTGTAGACGCATAAATTTTTGGTCTCTAGTATTGCACGACTCATGACCCAGTCCAATGTTCATGGACTAATTGATATTCTGAGAACCAAAATATTCCCCTGAAGAACACAATGAGGCATCAATGAGATCAATGAACCCCAAGTAGATGGGCCACGTAGTCCATCATGCATTGGACAGAAGTTTGGTAGCAAGCATCTTCAGTATGTGGACCGTGCTTGGCTTGCCATGAAAATTCCGGCTAAAGAATCTATGTTCATAGTGAACCATGTTAGTCTGTCTGCTTGGCAAGTTTTTTTTAAAAAAAAAGAGAATTATTCCCGGTCTTTGCATCAAAATAATGCATGCAAACATCTTTATTAAGTTATTTAACTGAGTCTGACAAAATGAATACAAAGATCTACCCAAATCAAACTTCAAAGAAAACAAAGTCGCTACACGTACAAGTATAAAAATGTGGACTGACCACATCAACGGACACCATCTAATCCTGTGGCCAGAATAAGCCGCCTGCCTGGCAAGCTGAGAGCACTAACTAGTCTAGTCGTCCCACAATACACATCACATGCCCAAGCTCTAGGATCTGTTGCCGCCATGTTCCGCCTTCCCATCTTCAGTAGGGATCATTGCATAGACCTTGGCAGACAAATCTCCTGTCGACACCACCACAATACTTGCTTGGCAAGTATTTGGCAAAACGATAAATGCCATGACCAAATTCTGCTTTGTCTTAAAAACCTGCGTTCGGGCAAGGCAGTGGGTATAATGAACATGGAGGGAGCATGGGGAATGGCCAGTCTGTGGCCGTTTTCAACGTTAGGACAAAATTCTCCCTGCCTTGATAAAGTCGTGTTCCAAGATGAATGAACACTTGTATCTTTGATGTATAGTTTTTTTTTCTTTTTTCAGACCTTATTCTTTGTACTATATTTTTAAAAATCAATAAAAATACGCAGCAGAGTCCCGCTGTTTCCCTCAAAAAAAAAAAAGATGAATGAACACGGAGGGAGAGAGAGCATGGATAACAGTCGTTCTTGCCGTCCATGAGGCAACATGCTTAAGACAGAACCCCAGCAAGATGCCGCACCCTGCCACGCATTTCAAAACCCAAACAGTACTACCACCCCCGGCATCTTGCTCTGCCACTAGAATCGATCGTGGATGCTGCCGCGCCGCAGCACCGCCCGCCACCATGGGTCACGCTCGCCGCCCTCCCATTCCCCGATTTGACTGGGGGAGCACGACCCCGTCACTGTTCTCAAGCCGAGACTGATGACCCGAAGGCGCGACGCGGGTTCGCCCGGTGCAGACGCGCTTCAGGAGGATTTGGACGAACCAGACCGGATTCCACTTTCCCTTGGCTTCCACACACGTCGTCTCCAGCACGAGCTCATAATCTCGGCAGCCAGATCATATATACCCGGACCACCACCAGGACAGTCATCCAGCCAGTTAAGCTTCCTCCTCGGTGCACCTCCCTCAAATCCAGACAGTCCTGTCTAGTCTAGTACAAGTGCAAACAAAGAAAACAGATAGAGGTAGCCAGGAGGTCGAGTCACCAACGAGAATGTGCTTCGAGTTCAGCTCCTGTTTCGCCGGCGGCAGAAAGGACGACTACGGCGGCCAGCAGTCCGAACATGGCGGCTGTGGCGGTCGTCGCCGCGGCCGCGGTCGCAGGGGGGAACGTGGGAACGACGCCTCCTACTACGGCGAAGCCGACCACAAGCCGGCGCCGGCCTACGACCAGGCCCACCATGATGGCGGGCGGAAAGCTGACCACGCCGCCGTGGTCGCCGGCGCCGGTGGACACGGCTATTACGCCGCCTACGCACCTGACAAGGCCCCCGAGACGCTCAAGCATCCTGTGTGGCACGACAAGGTAGGCGACGACGCCGGCTACGCGTACAACACGGCGCGCGTCCGCCACCAGGCTGCTCCTGATCATAGGGAGCACGCCGCCATGGATTACCACCACTACCCAACCACTAATACCAATCTCGTAAGGTACTAGGTACTACTAGTCGTTAGGATTAGCTAGCACTAGTCATCAACCTGTGCGGCTGAGCTAGAAACATTTTTAGGTAGATGTACTTGTTGGTCAAACACATCATGTGTCCTACAATAGATGAAGAGAAGTGTAGATGTTTCCTATGATGTTTCTATCGGTTGAAGCTTTCTTGTCAAAATAATAGAAGTAATGTCCACCCTTGGATCAACATGAAGGGCGTGATATTTTTGTAACACGGTCTTCTAATACACATCGTATTATTGATTATTTTCCAGGAATATGGATGTACAAATATGGCAAAAATGAAATTCAAGCAAATTGTCTCAAGAAATGATTGCATCCAACACTTTTTCAGTACTGAAAGATGACCTTAGAAAAGTATGCATGTCATGATAACTAAAACGGCAATTGCCATTCCAAATTACCAGTGGAAAATATTTCTAATATTAGACTCAATATAAATTAAAGTGAACAATAACCAACTGTAGTTAGGTAATTAAAGACTATCAACCATGAGAATCATCATTATGTACACATAAGATGTATACTCTTAAGTTAAGCCAATTTATTTATTCACATAATTATGTTAGGAACATAGAAAGTTTGCCTGCAATTTTGAATAATAAGAATGTGCTTATTATCATGCCAATATGCCCTTTCTTGTTAGAAGATCCAATGATTACATTCCGATCCAAACATGGTCATGCTGGTCATTTTACTCTTTATAGTGTGACGATAAAATAGAGAATTTATGAGCTAGTGACTACATTAATATTGTAATTATGAATCATCATTTCATTTTAACTTAGACTGTATAAGTATGAAGGTTTAACATCAACATATAATTTTCAACTTACCTCAATTTTTTTAATATGATTTCTTAACCTGATGAGCTACCGAGGAGTCTTCCAATAATTGGTACATATACCGGGTCAAAGCATACAAAATTAAAACTCAACTACAATTTGGAAACTTTTAGGGAGACATATTTTTTTATTTTAGATTTATTTTATCTTGGTCATGTTTATTTTCTTACTAAAGTAGTGTAAAAATAACTCACGAATAGATTATTTGTTTGTACATGTCTTTTTAATTTCATTTTTCTCATGGGAAGTTGGCAACATGCACGTTGCTAAAAAATATTCATGCATAATTTTTTTTCTAATGTTGAGGCTTTGGGGAGGATTTATTTGTACGCGACTTTAATTTGTTTTTTCTCAAGGGAACACGCACGTGGTTTTTATTTTGGTGTTACTTGGGACGTGGACTCTTTTTCTAATATGGGGCCTAAGGACGTTTCATTTATATGTATCTTTTTTTTATAATGTATCTTCTTTTCTCTTTACGATTGGTGAAGGCAAATCGATATTTTTAATCGGGACTTGAAGGTTGGCATCCAAGACTATTTTCCGTGCATGTGGGTTGAAATCATTTTTCCACTCTTGGTACGTGTTGCTTTTTTCATTAAAAGTTTATATGGCATGACCCCTAACTGATCTTGACCATTAAAATTTACATATAATAGGTTTATGATTTTTTTGGTGCGTGAAATAAATGTGTATTTTTTTACTTATGTTACCCTTAAGTGATTTCTGATAATAAAATTTCTGGTTTCTGTTTTTTTAAGTAAGATTTTATTTTTTTTCTAGAAAACCAAGAGAGACGCAAGGGAGGAAGGCTCCCACACGTGCTAGCATAGGATACGTGGTAGCATAGGACTACAATATTACGTTCTATCTAATTGATATGGACGCTCAGATTTTTTTTTTCACAGAAAGATTTCCCTATTTCTAGGAAACAGGGTCTTAAGGGAGTAAGACTCCCATACGTGATAGTATTTTGAGATATTACGTCTTATGTGTCATCTGATGGCTACAAATACATTATATATTAATCCAACGATCAAAATTCTTCAATTCTAAGGATTAACGTGATGCCTCGTATGGTGCCTCCAATTAGTAAATATAAATATAAATATAAGATATAAGATATAAGATATAAGATGGCAGTTCATCGATCCCTCCCTCCTCCTAAACACTGCCTTTGCTTCGGTTAATCTGTCTTGTTCCGTAGCTCTGCTATTCTACTCTGTTTTTCCTTTATCGTCTGCTGAAACTGAAAAAGCACATGGAATAGTGTCTGAGAGCCAGGAGCCAGTGGGCTGTGGACATTGATCAGAGCCTCCATGTATTTGTCAATGGATGTGCGACACGAGTTCTAGCACCAGGAAGATTTTACCACTCCTGTTTGTGCAATTGCTTGTTTTACTTTAGTTGCGGCTGATTTCTTCTTGTATCATAAATCAAGTGAAAGAAAGCCTTTATGAGATCTGAGATGATTCCCCATTTCCACCCTTGCTATGTGCATGGGTAATCAAGTGAAAGAAAGCCTTTCTTCGTTGTGTAATTGTGACACCCCAAAATTTTTGGCCTGGTTTTATTAATTAAAAGTTTTCCAGGAATTAAAACTTTTATTTTCTGGGCTCCCTTTTATTCTTAAACCATTTTCCCCCTTGTTATTATGGAGTTTTTCCCAAAAAGAAAACTTTTCAAATATGTTTTTGGACTTGTTTAAACCTCTCAATAAAAAGTTTTCTTTCATTAATAGAACTAATTACATAATTAATTTGCTTGATCTTTAATTTCTTGAAAAAATGATTTTTTAAGGTTATATGGCCATATTTGAACTACAACCATTTGATAAATTCACTTAAAATTCCAACCAAAATTTGGAGATGTCATGTGATGTTTTTAGATCACTTTTGTCTAAAAATATATTTTATTCTTGAAATAATTTGAGCTCTACACCCTATTTTCTTCTCTGGTCCAGTGGGCAATTTTTGCACTACAACCCATTTAAATACTTCTTTCTAGCCTCCACCAAAATTATGGGATGTTGGTAGTAGCATATGATTCAACTTTATGCAAAAACCCAGTGATGTTATTTGAAAGTTTTGAGTGGATCAACCTCATCTTCATTCTGGTCCAACATGATGGTTTGTACATCAACCATACTTTTGCTTGCTCCTTGGCCTTTGATTCTTTTTCCTACCTGTAGTCCTCCCTACTAAACCCCTAAGTCCAGGAGCATGCACCTATTGGATCATTTATGGTTCATGAAATGATGCCATTTATCTCCTGTCCAGAGTTGTAATTCTGCAAAACTTGCACTAGAAAGTTTGTGCTTTCCACAAACTAACCTCACTACCTTCTCTTTCATCTAAAGAGACACTGATCTGGAAGTTAAGGCCACCCCAAGAAATGCCTAGGTGCATGTGGCATTCTGTCGAGCACCCTGTAGGCATGACCAATTTTGACATGAGTCTTAGCTTGCACTGTGATCTTGCTTCCCTTGCCTAACTACCTTGTCCAATAGACTCCTCGCTACTCATAACCTAGGTCTGCTAATTCCCAGCCTCATCCGAGACCTCTAGGCTACCATGGCTTTTCGTCGAGCACGCCCCGGGCGTGCTCTGGGCGCGCCCAGAGCGTGCGTTTGGCACGCACGTGCGCCCGAGCCGCCGCGTCCCGCCCCGCACTCACTCCGGCCCGTGACCGACCGTAGCCAGCACGCCGTGTCCCCTTCTGCTCCCCACGAGCCCCGCAACTCTCGCCACGTCTCCGGCAGGCCAGCAGCTAGCCGCCAATGCCGCCCGACAGCTCCTACGCTGGCCAGCGCCGCCCAAGCCACCTCCGCTCGCCAGCTCGCCCTTGGAACAGTCGCTGCTCGTCCGCTAGCTCCTGCCGCCATACCCAGCCTCGCCACCATGCCCTGCAGCTACAGAAAGGCGGTCGCCGATGAGCTCATCCGCGGCCGCTGCTGAACCGCCTCGACTCGCCTATTTAAGGAAGCCCCGAGCCCGTTCCCGCACGCAGGCAACCTCAGGCCACCCCAATGGCGCTTCCCTAGCTCGCATTCGACCCAGGGAGGTTTTCTTCCCCGTCTCCGGCAACTCCTGCCGCCGCCACCGCCCTGGCCATTCGGGCACCACTAGGACCTCCCCCTCTCCACTCTCTCCACCAGGAGCCTTCTCTTCCTCCCGTGAACACTTCCCCCTGCTCGATTTTGGTCGGAAGCCACCGCAGCTCCAAAAGCACTTTGCTCCCGAGGCCACCTCCGCCGAGAAGCTCGCCGCCGGCAGCTCCCCCCGTCCCCTCCTGCCTGACGACCACCGGGAGGACCGCCCTTGAGTGGCGGATCCATCCCCGCCCTCGGGACCCCACGAGGAGCCGCCAATCGCCGGCGACGATCGCCGGAGTCCCGCCCCCTCTTGGGTAGAGGAAAGAGAGGGAAAGGCAACTGGTCAAACCTGACCAGTGGGCCAGGCGGGCCCACTGTCAGTGACCCCCCGCACCGGTCCACGTGTTTAAGTGAAGACGTATAATTCCCCAGTACGTTTTCCCTGCACCGAAAGCGTATTCGAGACTGAAACGTTTTCTCTTTGTTTTATTTTTTAAAAAACAGATTTGACCAGAACTTTGACTATCTATAACTCTTTAAATATAACTCCAAATGAATTGATTCTTTTTCCTACATCTCTCAAATTCTGTCTAGTTTATTTTAAGATTTATTTGAAAATTTTCCAAACAACTTCTTTGTACTGTTTTTGAAATATGTGTTATTGGCATATTTTTGAAAATAGGATTTTTGGAGAGAGGAAAAAAACTTTCAAAAGTTTTGGAGAGCACCCCCACCTCTCCACACCTTTAAGGCAAGCATTCTGAACCCCGGAATAATATTTTAATGTGATAGTTGACACGTTTATAACACCATCTCATTTCGGAGTATTGTTATTTCATGTGATATGATCATTTTGCATGGATGCATATTGGTGATTTTCCTTGCTGTTGGAAATGAACATACATATGTTGGTAATCATCCTCATGTGCCTTACATGCATGCCGGTAAGGAATCTGGGAAAGCCTCTGCCTTGGGTAGGCGTGAGCTTGTCGCCGGTCTCCGTCGGGCCAGTTATATCTGGTATGGCATGGCAAGGTATAATGAGTGTTGATTTGTTGGTCGAAATAATTTTGTTACACATGTCATGCAGGAAACTCTTAAGCCTCCTGAGTCGACCATAGATCGAGTCTTGTTCCGGTAACCCCCATACTTGTTTCGTACTGCCACTGGTCCCTACCGCAGGTGGGGTATGGTTCAGTAAGTTGTTAACCCTTGTCTTGGCACACACCGTACAGAGCACTACTAGAAAAAGGGCTACTAATGGCGCACCTAATTTGGCCATTAATGGCGCATTAGTGGTGCGCCATTACTAGCACGCCATTAGTAATTTTTACTAATGGCGCACCACTGGTGCGCCATTAGTATCTGGTATACTAATGGCGCACCACTGGTGCGCCATTAGTATAGGCCACGGCGCGCCATTAGTATGCCTCCCAGGGGCCATGTATACCCAGGTGCTTTGGCATACTAATGGCGCACGACAACAGGATGCGCCATTAGTAACTTCGGCATACTAATGGCGCACTGCTTAATGATGCGCCATTAGTATCCTCTGGCATACTAATGGCGCACTATGATGTGATGCGCCATTAGTATGAATATTAGGTTTTTTTTAATTTTTTAATTTTCTGTTTTTTGCACAGGTTACAAAATGTATAATTGGACAAAATATAGACATCACACATCAACAACAGATTCATCGAATACAATAGAAGATTAGTCTCTGAATACAATTCATCATAATAGTCTCCGAATACAATTCATCATATTAGTCTCCGAATTGAAAAGACCGAACAAAGATAGAACATTATATTACAAGTCTTGAGACCGCGAGTAGCGAGTTTGTCTTCACATTACAAGTCGATATCGATCATCTAAACTACCATCACATAGAAGAGAGCTGCGGTCATCACGATCAGCATCATCACGATGAAACTCGTCTTCATCCGGTTCCTCCAATGCTCCCTCCCCTCTCCCGCTAGATAGCGGGCGTATCTAGATTCGGCCTCGGCCCTAGTGGTGTACCCTTTGTAACTGTTACCGCTGAATCGATGAACCTGTCTCCGACAGTCCTCCCAGTCGTCGTAGACTCCGGGAACCTTACCCTTGTACACGACATACGACGACATCGCTATGCACTAGCCAAGCGAAACGTTAGTACCAATTCACAGACAATACATAAGCAATATATAAGTATGCAATAGAACGATCGGAAGAGAAAAGCAAGACATTAATAGCATCGATTACATCTAAGTTGAATGACTCTCGAAACCAAAGAGACATACTACAAGTTCATTAAAGTTTAATTACAACATGAGCCAATCGATGTTTCAGAACTAGACACAGCATCACTGCTTTCGACTCGACTCAAGGGACTGGAGCGTGGATGAAGCCGCCGTCTATCGTGGGAGTCATGAAATTACGGGCGTTGTCAGCCTGCATTTGTAGCATTCCGTCTATCTCACTGTTGGACGGTTGATTTCTGAGGTAGAACTGCCCCGAGGTACGAAGGACATCTTGATGGATGATTTCCGCAAACTCCGACTGGATGCGAAAGAATTCTTGTCTGATGTCCACGTCCTGGATTGCCGACACGCTCGCGGCCCAATCTTTGAGTTTACTCGGTAGCAGAAGTTGATGATGGTCCCGTACGATCGCCCGCATGTGATGGATGGCGTAGTAGGCACTGACGGCCAGGCGGCTGCTTGACGCAGCAGAACGTCGTATTGTGGGAGAACACGTGCTTGCCGTACTTACGAATAGGCCTGTTGAAGGTGCCTCCAGATTGGGCGTAGCCGGGGAGAACATCATCAAGAACCTTCTTGACATTTGTGTAGTCTATGTTCGACTGACGGTCCGGGTCGAAATACGTGGCCATGGAATATTTGGGGCTTAGGAGGATGAGCGTGCAATGTGTGTCACTGCAGAAAACACGGAATGTTAAAAGAAAAACGATCGAAATCTAAGAATTCGTATGTTACGGGGCGGTTGAGGGGAGGACTTACTCGGGAAAGTAAGGCACGAGGAAGTTATCCTTATCTGGGTTTGCCAGAATGACGCCTTCGAGGTAAGAACTCGCAACTTGCCGGTCCCCAGCGCGGCCCAAGATCTTGGCACGCATGTAGAAGGGGTCGACTATCACGATGTCCGGGGTCTTGTCGCGAATGATCCGCATCTCCATACTCAGCGAAAATAGCCGAACGAAGGTGTAGTGCAGCGGATGAAGGTTCAACATAGCGTGGATGCCATCAAACCGCAGGACGATCGTACCCCAGATGGAGTTATCCACAAAGCCCTTGCCCTCTGGCACCTTGGCCACGAAAACCGGGTATGCCACATCCTTCTCTCTGAGACGCCGCTTCTCCAAAGAAAGAACACTGTCATGCAGACTCCGCATAGCACCAGCTGCAACATCGAGCATATTTCTCGATAGCATCGGCCTACCCGCCACATGCACCCTCCTCATTAAATCCTCAGGTGAAGGTGGCCCGTCCTGAGCACGGATCGTACTCGGTGCCGGCTGGCCCGCAACCTTGTTAGTCTTTCTTTTGCGTGCCTTCTTCTTCTCCTGTAATGGGACCGAGTTTTGCTCACAGACCGCCTTCTTGAGTGTGTTGGGGCTGAGAATATTTCGCACCTCGCATATCTGAGGCTCGGTGAAGTCGGCAGCTGGAGGCGTCTCCTGAGAGCAGAACGGCAGACGACGCCTGTTGCAACTTGGCTTCTCCGTGGTACCAGCTAGATCGTGCACGTCTTTTGTTGGGTTGGGTTCTTGAGAAGGAGGCCCCATGAAGTCGCCATCGTACCCATGATCGGCAAAGTACCGATCGACGTTGGCAAATGTATCGTTGTCGTCGTCGTTCTGATCCTGTGCCATATGCATGTTTGGATCCAGTGGCATAGGGATGTCCGGCACCGTTGCGGCGGTCTTGCCATGGGGCTGACTTGGCACCGGCACGACTGGCAGTGTTGTCTTTGGGGTGGTGTCCCCCGCCCCCAAACGAATCTGGCTCTTCGGCCAAAGCAGGGGCCAGCTCAGGCAGGCGCTGAGGGTCATCACGTCATCATCGTCGGCCCCGACGTGTCAAATCGGAGGTAGCAACTCGTCGCAACCTGGCAGCACCCGAACCAGTTGAACCCTAAACAAGTTGGGTGGCATCTGGGTACCATGGAACAAGGGGTTGCCCGGTTGAACGATTTTGCCCTTGGCGACATCGACCAACTCGTTGTTCACGAAGTGCAGGAGAGTGCACGGAACGTCGGCGGCGCCCTGCGAAAACATGTAGGGCGTCAGGGATGCCCAGTCAAAGGCAAGGAGATGAAGTCCTCGGCCGAGAGAGGCTTAATTAGTTACCGTGATGATGGCGTCGAGCTCGGCTAATGTCGAGGCAACGCCAACGGCGGGCGTGCAGTTGACGGAGGGGCCGCTTGTTGCAGAGGTGCCGGCCGGCATACACCCGGGTGCATTAAGCTCCCGTGCCGGCGTCGGAGACACCAATGCCGCCTCCGCCGGAGACACCAATGGCCCCGCCATCGCGTTCTGCGAGTTGCTGGCCGTGAAGCTAGGAATCAGGGGCGGCCCCTATTGGCCGCCCGCAATCCACGCACTCAACCCCTGGATCAAGGTAGGCACAATGGCGGTGATCGTCGCTCCGAGTTGTTGTTGCACTTGCTCTTGAATAATCTCCGGAATCCGCGCCACCTGTGCCTTGAGTTCTTGAACCTCGCGCGCCTGGCTTTCCGAGCTGGTATTTTTCTCCTTTCGCCCACCAGTGTTATAGTATGACCCCCATTTTGTCGACAAGCCTTTGCCGGCCACACGACCAGCTTACGTCGGCTTACTGAGCTTATCCTTGTTCTTCATTACATTCAACGCCCTATTTAGAGTGGTGTCCCAAGGGTTGCTCTTAGTCGACCCTGCGCTACTGCTTTCAGTCGCCTGCGGAAGGAATGTGAACCATTTAGAAATTTGGCTTCATTAATTAGAATACAACCATATGGAGCTAATTACGCGGGGGTGTATTCCTTACCAGAACAAGCTCAAGTGCCCTGGTCTTCGGATCCGTGGTAAGCTCCTTTGTTTTCGGGTCCTTCTTGTACCGGGCCCTGACATAGTTCCTGGTCTGCTTGTCACTGTATTTATCGAAGAGGGGCGGTAGGCCTTGCTCGGCACGGTCCGCCTCCTCCTTGTCCCATATAGGCTCCGCCACTCTGTAACCGTCGGGACCGAGTGTGTGTTCCCCTAAGTTCAGCTCCCGCATTTCTTTCCCCCACCGACTTGATTCGGAGTTTGCGGTGCTCGAGCAATTGATCTTGAAGTCGTTGTAGTCATCTTCGGTGATCGAAGGATTTTTCTCCTTGATCTTCTCATAACTCTCACCTTTCTCGTACATTCTCTTCACATTGCTTTTCCAAGTAGACAGGGCCTTGCTCATCTTCGTGAGGGCAGCATTGTTCACTTTATTCCCTTTGAGGCTTGTGTTTTCAAATTCAGCGGGGAACTTGTATCGTTCGTGCAGCTTCGTGAAGAGGAGGTTGCGCAAATTCCCTCGGTCAGGATGCCTCAGGTTCTCGGTGTTGATCGAGACGGTGCTCCGGAGAATGCACCCGAGCTGAAGCGAGTACCCCTTGACTATTCGTTCGGGCGCCGTTGGATTCCCGTCGGTGTCCACTTCGGTAACTTCCTCCTTGAGGGTGCGGAGCACGGTCGGGCGCCCGTCCTTCCGTTGCCTCTTCGGTTGGCTGCCATCTGTGCGTGTGCCGCCATCATCAGTGGTGGCATCCTCGGCGGCACCATCAGTGGTGGCATCAGTGGGGTCATCCTCGGCGGCACCATCAGTGGTCTCAGGATCGGTGGGGAAGGCGGCGTCCTGATACAAGTGAGGTTTTTCCTCCATCTCCTGGGACAGCTCCCAGAATGCCTTGCCGCCCGAACCCCCGGCCTCATCGTTGTTGGCCATGTTTCTCTCTAAATAGAAACAAAGTTTGGTCAGAAGGTTGGTTATTGTCAAGGAACAAGATCACGGTCTCATCATTTAGGGTTTGTCGACACCGAGGCATCCTAAAATCTAAGCTTTTATCATTGAGGGTTTTTCGACGCTGAGGCACCCTAAAAGCCTAAGCTTTCATCATTTCGGTTTTTATCGACACCGAGGCACCCTAAAAGCCATGCATTAGTCACAAGTACGCCGGGGCACTTGATCCTACTTAATTAACTACTAAGATACCCCGGCCCATGCATTAGTCACAAGTACCCCATATGTCCTATTTTTAGCAAAGTCATGCTAAAATTCACGGAAAATTTCAGCATGACCTTTGCTGAAAATAGGACATATGGAGTACCCGAATTTGCCGGGACGGAAGTTAATCGACATTCCGGCAAACTCAAGGGCCTCTCGGGGTACTTGCAAAATCATTATCCAATGAAGGAATTGTGCCGCACACTGCTGCCTCACACTGCTGCCAAAATCATTATCGACATGCTGAACTTGCATTTCACTCTGCATAGCTGAACAGTCTAACAACCAGAAATATATAACAAGAACTGCACTGCAACGATACAAAGAATATATAACAAGAATGAGCCTCAAATAAAAAAACAAAAATTATGGAAAGCATGAGGGTTACACTATAATTATAGGAAAATTTACACTGTTATTAGGGGAAGTTTTATACTGTAATTACAAATAAGAAGCATCAGGGCTACACTGAAAATTGCTGAGCTTACACTAAAATACATCGGCACTGCAGGGCTTGTACACACAAATTCAGTGAGATGATCTTTATCTGAAAGTTTATTTCGTAGTGGCTACAGCAAACTGCATACTTTTTCAGGCTTGATTCACATAGTCCAATCAGGATTTAACATGGCTAAGCTCTAGCTTTGTTTCATTCTTCAGTAAATAGGCTGTTATATTCCTTATTAATTTTGATTATGAAACAAAACAATGGGTTGATGCATGATCCAAGTTATAATTTAGATATGTCTGTTGCAGGATGATTTCTTTAACCGACGAGTTGATTGCATCAAAGCTGAAGCATGTTGAGGTCAGTATCGAGCAGTTTGTGTAACAAGCGAGTAAATGGACTTGTAATTCCACATATATACAACATCATTTAAATCATCATAGTAAAATTGACAGAAGAATGTGAAAATGAACACCATAATAAACTGATGATGATGTGTGCGTGATGGGTCTTGTGCATTACTTGTTGCAGCTGCAAGAAGAGCTAAATACACTCTACTGCCAAGAAGAAACAAGTGACACAAGATAGGCATGACACCTTTTGAGTGGTACAAGGAGGGAGTATTCATTCTCAAGTAATCTAGGTGGCCTGGCTTGTGCCTGCTTTCTGAACAAGGCGTTATTTTGGTGGAGTGTTGGTGAGAGGAAGCAATATATATATAATGGTCTTGGAAACCCTAGATGATTGGGAAGCAGAGTGAGAGAGAGAGGTTGTTGGAGGCATAGCAGGAGAATATATATACATGCTGGTTGGTTGATGGTCTAGTTGGAGGGAGTCAGTGAATTTATCTTGTTGCTATCTGTCTCTGTGTGTGTGTCTCTGTACATAGGAAGGAGTATCTATCTATCAACAGTAGTAGTTAGCAGCATGTGTAGCTTTGGTGGAGGGGTTTAAATATTTATACTGGATAACTGGAAGAGGAAGTCATGTGTAGATTTGTCTCAGCAAGTAACCCAGTTTGAAAAACTGAAAAATAAACTTAAAATCATACAAAAATACAGACTTATGTGCATGAACATGAATCTGTATGTACTTGCCACTATGATCTAGAAATAAGAACAAGGGAAGTCGATTTCATTTTACATTCACTATAGATAAAATAGTGAAGAGTAAATTATTTTTATGAGGAGGAAAAGCATCCAGCTTCACCACCCCTACAATATGCACCTCTTATAAAATTACTACACAATGCACTCCAATATTTCATTCCTCCAAACCTTAACCGGTATAGCAATGCATAAAAAAATACTATTCTGAACCGTAACAGTACCCAACACCAATATCAAACCTTGCAACCCCAGCATAACACTGCATAGCACACACTGATAAAGGTAAAGTACATGGCCAAGGATTATCAATCCACCAGCAGAGATGTTACTTGGCTAGCATCAGGGTACCAACATAGCTAATCCCATCACAAACATCTACTCACTTGAAAAGCACTACAACAGTACCTCCCCAAGCCTCTGTAGCCACTTCAATTGCAGCTAAGCAAATCGATAGCAAGAACACTAAAGGTGTGGTGATCAAGTATATAAACAGTCATAGCAGCAACTTCCACATGCACCGATCCTAATATATGCACCTCTCGTAAAATTACTACATGATGCAGTTTAATGCTTCATTCCTCTCAACCTTTAGCTGGTATAGCACTGCATAAAAAACACTATTCTGAACCATAACAACAAAATCACCACTCTTGGGAGGACACTACACTAAAATGCTCAAACAGTACCTATATCACGCCTTGTGTACCTCTTGTACAATTACTACACGATGCATTCCAATACTTGTCATCCCCCTCAACCTTAGCTCGTATAGCAGTAACAAAAAGCACTACTCTGAACATTAACAGCAAAATCACCACTTCTAGGCGCACACAGTAAGTAAGCTTAAATGCTCAAACAGTACTCACAACACAGATAGCAACCCCAGCACAAAATTGCACAATACGCACTCATAAAGGTTAAATTCCCTGCTTATCACATGGCAAGGATTACAAATCCATGAGAACAGACGTCACTTGGCTAGCACCGAAACCGTCAGCATACTAAATTCTCCTGCGTCACTTGCTACCTAGCTCTAACAGATTCTGCCTCTGGACCCGTTCTAAGGAAGTAGTACCAATGTTCCTAGAAGCAGGTTCCGCCGGCCGGGGAGGTTGGGTCGAGGAGCAAAGCCGCACCTTAGATACAGCTCCGGCGACGGTGGTGTGGACGGGGCGGCGCTGGTGTCGGGGCGGCGTCGAGGGCAGCGGGGCGATAGCGTCCAACGAGGTGGGGCGACGGGGAGAGCGGCGCCGATGTCGGGGCCTCAGGCGGCGGTGGTTGGAGACGGGCGAAACGGACGACGGGGCGCCGGCGATGGGCGCAGGGGCAAGGGGCGGCGTCGAGGCGTCGGGGCGGCGTCGCGGCGTCAGGGCCGCGTCGAGGCGGCGGGGCGGCGTCGAGGCGGCGAGGCAGCGGCGTCGGGAGAGGAGAGGAGAAGGGGATCGAGGGCGAGGGCGAGGGAGAGAGAGGGGATCGATAGGTTTGGGCCGGGAGGAAGTATGGATGGGCGGGGGCGGCACAATACTAATGGCGCACCACCCCTCGGTGCGCCATAAGTACATCCATGCTAATGGCGCACCTCACCCTGGTGCGCCATTAGTATTTTTTTTTATTTCTGCTCGAGCCAACAGGTTATCTACCACCTGACCTGATACACATCAAGTCTCTCTACTAGCTCGACTGGTCAGCAGCCAGTTCTCACACCAAGAGGTCCTGGGTTTGATTCCCAGGCTTCACAATTTTTTTTATGCATTTAAAATGCTGTTTGATACTTATTTGTGTTTAAATATGTTCAAACTTGTTTAAATCATAACAGTAATATTTTTTTATAAGACAGTAATAATTTTTTAAAAAATATCATGAAACAGTAATGCCGGTGGAGCGGGGGAGGGTGCGGGGGGTGCGGGGGGTCGGCGGCAGCGGTTGAGTAGGGGAGGGGTGCGGGGGGTCGGCGGCGGCGGCCGGTGGACCGGGGGGTGCTCGGCGGCGAGGGGGACTGGATCTGACGAGGTGGGATAGCGATCGAGATGGAGGGGGATCGAGATCGAGTGTCCATGAAATTTAAAAATATTCATGATTGTTCAAAAAGTGCCCATGAAATACAACCGAGAAATGAAGGCTACGATTTAAATACAATCGATCTTAGCTAGCTATCTGTTCACAATCTTCTTGCCCTTCTTTTTCGCAAATGGAGTTCTTCTGTGGAAGGGACGTCCTTTAGGTAGGGTGGTCCTGCTTCTTCTTGTGGTGTATGCTGCTACTTCATCATCGTCGTCATGTTCGATCCTCGGGTCGCCGTACTTGTCAAAGTCTTGCTCATTGGCTACTCCATCCATTCCGATGATCTTCCTTTGCCTCTCCTCATGACAACACGACTGGTCTTTGACGGGTCGGTAATGAAAAAGCATTGGTCCACTTGGGAAGCCAGTACCCATGGCTCATTTTTCGCGGTGACGTTTGCGCCCGCGGTCTTGGATTTGGCTTCGGGTATAACCATGGTGATGAAATACCGGTCTTCTTTTAGGACGCTCTTGGCCCATCTGACACGGAACATCGGGACCTTCTCTCCAGCGTAGCTCAGCTCCCAGATCTCCTCGATCCTTCCGTAGTATCTCTCCTTGTCGTTACCGGTGTAGGATTCCATCGTTACCCCGGAGTTCTGATAACCATCGCTCTTCATGTCCTTGGCCTCAGTGTAGAATGTGTAGCCGTTGATATCGTACGCCTCGTAGGTCATCAGGTTGTGCTCGGCGCCCTGTGACAAGGCGAATATGAGTTGTTCTTCCGCGGAAGAATCCTCATGTAAAGGGTACGACAGAAACTTCTGCTTGAACCAACGCGTGAAACATGAGTTGTGCTCTTTGAGTATATCTCCGTCCGTCCTCTGTTGGCCTCGGTCATTGTACGTCTTCTTAATAAAGGTTTTGTGCTCTACAACCCAAGGATCGACCACGTCTATGTGTTGTAGCGCGACTAGGTTTGCTCTTTCAAAGTCGGCGAGTCGACCCTCGAAGTCGACATGCATTTCGCGGCGACCCTCACGGTGACCCCATCCAGCGAGCCTGCCGAGGTGCCTGTTGACGGGCAGACCAACGGGGTTCTCGATGCCTAGATAATTCGTGCAGTAGGAGATGCACTCTTGGGTCAGAAAGCCCCTGGTTATGCTTCCCTCTGGACGTGACATGTTGCGAACGTATCCTTTGATGACACCATTCATCCTTTCGAACGGCATCATGCTGTGCAGGAACGTCGCCCGAGTTGAATGATATCCTCCACTATATGTACCAGCAGATGCACCATAACGTCGAAGAATGCGGGCGGGAAGTATATCTCAAGCTCGCATAGTATCACCACGATCTCTTCCTGTAGCCTTCTGAGTTGCCTCACGCCAATCGACTTCCGAGAGATGACGTCGAAGAAGTTGCATAGGCCAAATAGCGTTTCACGGACGTGCGCGTCCATGATCCCACGGATTGCAACTGGAAGTATCTGCGTCATCAGCACGTGACAGTCGTGAGACTTCATCCCGCTGAACTTCTGCTTCGCTGGGTCTAGGTATCTGCTTATCTTCCCCGCGTAACCGTAAGGAAGTTTTACTCCTAGGAGGCAGGTGAAAAACTGCTCGATCTCCTCCTGACTTAGAGTGAAGCACGCGGGAGGGTAGTCATTTCCGGTCTTCTTGGTCTTTTTGCCTTTGCGACGACTTTCTGTGTCCTGCTTCGCCTCATCATCATCATCATCATCATCATCATCATCATCATCATCATCATCATCATCATCATCATCATTATCATGTATAGCGTGAAGCTCCTGCCTGATGCCCATTGATTTCAAGTCTGCCCTTGCTTTTGGCCCATCTTTGGTCCTCTCTGGCATGTTGAGCAGGGTACCAAGCAGACTCTCGCACACGTTCTTCGTGATATGCATGACATCAAGGCTGTGAGGCACACGGCGGATCTTCCAGTACGGCAAGTCTCAGAAAACAGACCTCGTTTTCCATACCTTCAGCAGCGGCTCTGGCGCCTTTCGCTTCTTTCCTGGCTCTGGCGCCTTTTGCTTCTTTCCCGGGAGTGGGCAGTCTTTCCAATTTTTCAACAGCTTGTCTATTTCCTCGCCGCTCCTCGTACACGGGCGTTTTCGGGGTTCGGTTTCACCATCGAACAGATCCTTGCGTTTCCTCCACGGGTCATCGTCGCGAAGCCACCTTCGATGTCCCATGAACACGGTTTTCGAAGACCCGGGATCTATATCTAGCTGGCGATACGTTGTGTCATCCATGCACCTTACGCATCCAGAAAATCCGTGGACTACCTGCCCCGCGAGATATCCGTAACCGAGATAGTCGTGCACCGTCGTGAGCAGTGCGGCTCTCATAGGGAAATATTCTTTCTATGCGGCGTCCCACGTATTGGCTGGCGTTTTCCACAGCGTGTCTAGCTCCTCCTTCAGCAGCCCCAGATACAGATTGATGTCGTTCCCTGGTTGTTTCGGCCCTTCAATTAGCATACTCATGTGAATGTACTTCCTCTTCATGCACAACCAGGGGGGAAGGTTGTACATCCACACAAACACAGGCCAGGTGCTATGTGTGCTTCTCTGGCTGCCAAACGGATTGACTCCATCGGTGCTCGCGCCCAGCACGATGTTCCTTGGATCCTTCTCAAATTCTGGGTATTCGAAGTTCAACGCTTGCCACTGGCTCACATCCTTAGGGTGACTCAGCATCTTGTCTTTTTTATCTATCTCCGGATCATTTGCGTCATCTTCTCGCTTCTTCTCCTCCCTATCCGCGTGCCAACGCAGGAGCTTTGCTACCTTAGGGTCCGCGAAATACCGCTGCAGACGAGGAGTGATCGGAAAGTACCACACCACTTTTCGAGGAGCTTTCTTCCTCTTCTTGTATCGAGTGACGCCGCACACCGGACATATGGTAGACTCCGCGTGCTCGTCCCGATAAATGATGCAATTGTTCATGCACACATGGTATTTCACGTGCGGTAAATCCAGAGGACACACGATTTTCTTCGCCTCCTCCAAACTGGTCGGGCACTTGTTCCCCTTGGGAAGACGTTCGTGCCAGAATGACATGTTCTTGTTGAAGCATGCGTCGGTCATTTTGTGTTTTACCTTCATCTCCAGAGCCATGAGCGTTACTTTCAGGCGGGTATCCTCGGGCTTGCATCCTTCATACAATGGAGTAACCGCATCTAACTCAAGTTGATCCATCTTCGCTTTCTCTCGGGCGGCAGCTCTTGCGTTATCCGTCTGCTTGAGTAGCAGCTCTTGAATATAAGGGTCCTGCACCCAGCCCATCGATGGTCCACCGTCGTCTGCTCCGCCGGCATCATCATCTTCATGATCATGCCCGTCGTCTGCACCGGCATCTTCCTCATTATCATGTCCTGCATCTTCTACATGATGACTGTGTACAGCATCACCGTCGTGATCATCTCCTGGGGATTCTTCGTCTTCTCGCCCGCCCGAGCCGCGGTGGTTGTCTTGCTTCCCTTCCTCATTTCTTGCCCGGCCCCCATGGACGACTTCGTAGTCATCTTCATCACCTTGCCACCGATAGCCATCCATGAAACCACGCAAGAGCAGGTGGTCCCGCACCTGCCCGGAATCCGGGTCCACAATAAGGCTCTTCAGCTTGCATCTTCGACACGGACATCTTATCTCCATCTCGTTCTTTTGAAGCATCTCGGCCTTCGCGGACCTCAAAAACCTATTCACGATGCCTTCGGTCATCGTGCGGACCATGGTCGCCTGCGGGGTAGAGCAAAACAATATTTTAGAACCAACAAAAAATTTGGCATGACTTTCCCTAAAAATAGGACCAAAAAGAATGCTTAATGCCAAAATTCTCGCCGAAACGGAAATGAATCAACATTCCGGCAAAATATTGGCAACTATCGCATTTCAAATACCGGTACACCTCCAAACACAAACACATATGCAACACCACAAACATATGCAACACCACGAACATACATAGATCTAGCTAGGCCATAAAAAGTGCATGTGCACATTGTTGTAGGGAGAACAACATAAATATAGCTTCCCCCCTTACTTACCTATCAAAAGAAGGTAATTTAACCACTTAATTTGAATGAACCTATGGTGGAAATGAGGTGAAAAAGAGGAGGCACCCGAGACAAGGAGGAGGTGGAGAGAATGAAGTGGGGAGACAGTGAGTGTGGGTAGGAGAGGCTGTCCAAAATATCTTCTTGCTGCCCACTTACTAATGGCGCACCACATCTAAATGCGCCATTAGTAATTCAGGTTACTAATGGCTCATCTTCTGCAGGTGCGCCATTAGTAGTTTTGCAACAAAAAAATAACAAAAATACTAATGGCGCACTGTTCCACAGTGCGCCATTACTAGTTTGAACTAGTAATGGCGCACGGTGGAAGAGTGCGCCATTAGTAGTTTTGCAAAAAAAGGAATAAAAAATATAATAAAAAACAACATTAGTGGCGCACCCTCGGGCAGGTGCGCCATTACTAGTTATAACTAGTAATGGCGCACTGTGTCTGGATGCGCCATTAGTATGTTTGGACAGACGCACTAGTTCAAAAAAAAATTGATACTAATGGCGCACCCTCGGCCAGGTGCGCCATTAGTAGTTTCAACACTAATGGCGTACCAGAAGGTGGTGCGCCATTAGTATATACTAATGGGTGCGCCATTAGTGTCAATCCCATCTATAGCCATTTTTCTAGTAGTGGAGAGGCCATGGTGGAAGATACCGGCTGCATCCGGTAGGCATGCCACCTGGTCCGGGGGCATGGGTGTATCCGGTTGGGACCGAGAGGGGGATACCCCCTAGAGCGCGCGATAGAAATTTGATCCCATGCTACGCGAGGTTGTAGCCTCCCCACTTAGAGTTTGCTTGACAGGTGTCGTGGGTGATTCCAGACACCGGTGAGTTAAGCTGGTGTGTGCAAGTCAGGTGTGCTTTCGATTAAAAGACCGTAGACGGAATTAGTCCTATGGACTAAAGGAATCCGTTACTCGTGGGTAAAGAGTACACCCTCTGCAGAGATATTAAACCTATTCGAATAGCCGTGTCCGTGGTTAAGGATTTCAGTCTGGGATGGGTCAGGTGTCCGTGTTCGGAGGAGAAACCACTAGAACCCGAATATGGATTATGACTTGTGATATATGATGGTTATGACTATTATCATTATGGACTAACCGTTTGCATGATTTGAAATAAAGATATCCCTGGGACGGTACCACCTCCTGGATATTCACTATGATTATTTCATTTTCATATAAGCCCTTTATGCGGTGTCGATTAGACGCCCGACTGTGGCATTGCTTGCTATTTTATTTACTTTATAAGCCCTTTATGCGGTGTCGCTGAGACGCCCGACTGTGGCATCGCTTGTTATTTTATTTGTCTTACAAGCCCTTTCTGTGGTGTCGCTCAGACGTCCGACTGTGGCATGTTTATTATTTCATTTACTTATAAGCCCTTTATGTGGCGTCGCTCAGACGCCCGACTGTGGCATGTTGTTATTTCATTTCCTTATAAGCCCTTTATGTGGCGTCGCTCAGACGCCCGACTGTGGCATGTTTATTATTTCATTTACTTATAAGCCCTTTATGAGGTGTCGCTAAGACGCCCGACTGAGGCATGCTCACTTTTACTATCCTTTCGAGACGTCGCTTCAGACATCCGATCGGTGCTTTTTACCACTATTCCGTCATTACATATTGTGGTTGCATATAAATAATCTGCCTGCATGCATCAAGATTTTATTTTACGATTGACGATGTGATCATAGAATATTTCCATGCATGTTGATCATTTATATTATAACTGTGTTCTTAATGTTTGCGAGTACATTCAAAGTACTCACTGGCTTGTCCCTGGCTATTGTCTTGGCCAGATTTCTTGCCCGGAGAGGAGCATCGTGATGACAGCCCCGGAACCTAAGCAACAGTGATAGCAGACTCGCGAAGATAGGAGTTAACCTGGTTAGCTGTTCCCGTGGGAAATGGAGTCCCATAGACCGTGGTGATCCACAAACCGCTTCCGCCCTCAACCACTAGAAACCATTTGATGTACTCATAGGCCACAATGGTTTTGTACTACATATTTTGTACTTTTGCTTGGATTTTCTGTATCAAGTTGATGCCTCATCAACTAACAGTAATCCTGGGGCTGATGAGCTCGACGGCCATTTTCTGGAAATTAAAGCCCGGAAAACCGGCCGCGACAGACTTGGTATCAGAGCCAAGCTGACCATTGGCTAATCCTATCTTAGCCAGGTAAATAAACTTAGGCAGGCCAACCCACCAAGCCATAACCAAACCCCAACCAAGCTTCTCATGCAAGATAGCCCCACAGTGACCCGACACCTTTTGGCAGTCGTTGCCCAACCTAACAGCCTAGCCGTCGATCACGCGCCAGTGACCGCCCCCCTAAAT
Organism: Aegilops umbellulata; assembly: GCA_032464435.1. Lineage (NCBI taxonomy): Eukaryota > Viridiplantae > Streptophyta > Magnoliopsida > Poales > Poaceae > Aegilops > Aegilops umbellulata. The sequence goes on along the minus strand of CP136060.1, from coordinate 638,303,940 downwards.
AGTCCTTTCTCGCAAGCGTATGAAGGAAGACTCCGTCCCTTTTTCCTATAAAAAGGGCACGCTAGCCCCAACCCAACACAACACAGCCTCTACCAAACCAAGCCACAATGCCTGGCCCTGTCGTGCACAATGAGACCACAGAAACCAACCTTGGAGGCTTTGTGACCATACTCGCAAACCTCATCCGTCGTGCCTATGCGTTAGAAGAGCCCCCAGAATATGTTGTGTACCAAGGACCCATAAGAGGTGAGAGCCGTCAATTCTGGGCCACTGTACACATCTACGGTAGGGGTCTAGCACCCGAGCGCCCCTACAGGTTCACCGGAAGAACAACTTCCTTTGAGTCACAAGCCATACAACTAGCTGCTCGAGAAGCTATAGTTCATCTCCGGCACTTGTCGCCCAGGGTTAACTGTCACTCGTTCCACTACTACCCCAGACGTGAAGGGTATGGTAGACCACCCCAAGTTGCCAACGGAGATCACGAGACAGATCCTGCATTGTTGCACCTAGTGCGCTATGTAAGTGCACTAGAGGAGCTGTGCGATCAAATCACTATTGATCTAATCGCAGCTCGTGGAGAGCTGGTTCGTCGAGCCCCGGCAAGAGAAGAGGACGAGCCCAACGCCGACAACCTAGTCGTGCTGTTTGGACACCCGATCGAGTCCCTGAGGTCTGCCCCAGCCATCGGCCAAGGTGCTGCGATAACCCCAGAAGTGCTTCGTCGCATATTGGGAGCACACTCCAACGGGGTTATGGCCAACAATCCCCGAGATGGTCATCATCGCTACCACGAGCCTGCAGCCCCTCAACCCACACCAGCTAATTCCGACGGTGAGACCCGTGGAGAAGCCTCAACGTCCACAAGGCACGCCCGCATGGATGTAAACAAGGTGGACTAAGTCAACCGAGTCGTGTCGAGTCCCAGTGTGCCCTCGCTTTGTAACCGTGTGGCCTTGTAAATAAACGATGCCTATTGTCGTGCCTCTGTTTAAATAGTAGCTTTGCCTGGATACGCCAGTATGCAGTGTAAGATCTCTATCCCTGGCACAATTACCAAAAAACCTCCACGACAACCCTCACAGTAACACATCACTTGAGTGAAATGTGTGAATCTGTGGCTTGATCCCGACCCTTCGAGCAGAGCTGGAAATTTTCTTTACGATTGACCATGGTAAAGATGGCCCAGCTCTAGTGCTATAAAGAGGCCACCGCGTGACCTTGCCAAGCACCTCTCACCTTGTGCACCACCCTCACAACCATTTCCTAGCCATGCCGACCCCAGCATTTACCTGAGAACCCCAAATGCAACCCCGGGTAGTTTTGTCAAAATATTGTGGGATTTTACCTGCAGTACCATGGGCGCTACCCAGCCACCCCAATACGAGCTGTTCAAATCAAGAATCACCTCTTCCACCTCGAGATATTGGGCAGCAGTACATATCCCTCCCGTAAACTCAAACCAAGACCCAACGGAGGTCTCCTTCGTGGGGAAATCGATGCCAACCCCACAGATGGCCGTGGAAACCGCGGCATACGAAGCGCTTGCTCGCCTTCGATTCACGGTACCCTATGCCAGCGAACGAGGGTATTATTACTTCCCGAGCCGTGCAGCGACCGGAGGAGTAACATCTTTTCCCGGTGGACGAATTGAGAGAGACCCAGTCTTGGCCAACCTTGTCCAGTACGTCATCGCTCAAGAGCATTTAACCCAACGTGTGATGGGTTATCTCCAGAGCCTCGCAGATTTAAATCCTCAGATCGCCATCGGCAGATCACTAAGGCCCGACCAGGAGAGACACGTGCATCGATTGGTCAATCCACTTTCCCCGATAGAAGAAGAGTGTGTCTCAGTACAGGAGACATTTTCCCGGGACCCCGTCCAGTTACCGTTTGCATTATAGACGTCGCTGCTACGTTTATTAATGCAACATTTATGTGATGTAACTTATGCGTGGTACCCCGAGTTTGCGCAACGAGTAAATCTTTAGTTTCAACTAATTTGAGTGATTCTGTTGCATTACTGTTTTCTTCCGCGAATAATCCTGGAGTGAGATTTCTTTTCCCTGAGCTGCTACGCCTGCACCTTCTCATGACATGGATTATTTTATTTCACACAGCGCAACGGCCACAGACCCACAACCGTAATCACTCGAACACATACACTGGTTACAAAACTTTGCAACGATGTTACATCTAACTAAGCACTCCCGAACAACAGTGAGCACCCGGCACACCCCACCTACTCCTCGTGATCACCTCCACCGCGGAGAGCCAGCACCCGAGCAGCAGCGTCGCAACGATCATCGAGGATCATCGCACACAGGAGCACGGAGAGCCCCAGCAGTGTCGCCAGTCCTCCGCATACCAGGATCGTGAACCAGTCTGGCATCGCCTCCGCCATTAGAGCCACACCCGAGCTTTTGAAAGTAAGAATTGGAGAAAGGAGGAGAAGGAGAAGCAAGGCCAGGTGTGAGGAAGAAGAGAGAAAACACCTCGGCCGTTTTATAGCTCGAGCTCGGTGTACGGTGGGCGAAGTCCACCAACGCCGCTCGTCGCCCGATCGCCGGTGTTCGGAGTCGAATCCGCGAGCAGTGCCGACAGCACGCTGGCCCGCGAGGTGAGTGCACGCTGCCCCGGCAGCTAGCATGCCGCGCACTACCGCGGTACACGCTAGACGTCGCCGGTGGAGAAAGCACGGGAAAGCGCGCGGGAGAGAGGAAGAAGAGAGAGCCAGAGGAAGAAGAAGAGGCCGACAGTGGGCCCTGGGTACACCTGTCAGCCAGAGAGAGCACTGTGCTCTCGGGTGCGACCATCGTATTCTTAAATTTAGAATTTATTCTAAATTTATATCCATGGTAGAAATCTCACGTTTTTGTCCCGAACCGTAGATTTTTCCACGCAAAGCCAGTGTCCACACTGTGGTTTTACACCACTTATTACCCTCTCACTGTAGCCACTTTTTTATTGCATATTATTTGCTTAAAACAGCTTTTAACAAATCTCGAGGACGAGATTTTTCTTAAGGGGGATAGTATTGTGACACCCCAAAAATTTTGGCCTGGTTTTATTAATTAAAATTTTGCCAGGAATTAAAACTTTTATTTTCTGGGCTCCCTTTTATTCTTAAACCATTTTCCCCCTTGTTATTATGGAGTTTTTCCCAAAAAGAAAACTTTTCAAATATGTTTTTGGACTTGTTTAAACCTCTCAAGAAAAAGTTTTCTTTCATTAATAGAACTAATTACATAATTAATTTGCTTGATCTTTAATTTCTTGAAAAATTGATTTTTTAAGGTTATATGGCCATATTTGAACTACAACCATTTGATAAATTCACTTAAAATTCCAACCAAAATTTGGAGATGTCATGTGATGTTTTTAGATCACTTTTGTCCAAAAATATATTTTATTCTTGAAATAATTTGAGCTCTACACCCTATTTTAGTCTCTGGTCCAGTGGGCAATTTTTGCACTACAACCCATTTAAATACTTCTTTCTAGCCTCCACCAAAATTATGGGATGTTGGTAGTAGCATATGATTCAACTTTATGCAAAAACCCAGTGATGTTATTTGAAAGTTTTGAGTGGATCAACCTCATCTTCATTCTGGTCCAACATGATGGTTTGTACAGCAACCATACTTTTGCGTTCTCCTTGGCCTTTGATTCTTTTTCCTACCTATAGTCCTCCCTACTAAACCCCTAAGTCCAGGAGCATGCACCTATTGGATCATTTATGGTTCATGAAATGATGCCATTTATCTCCTGTCCAGAGTTGTAATTCTGCAAAACTTGCACTAGCAAGTTTGTGCTTTCCACAAACTAACCTCACTACCTCCTCTTTCATCTAAACAGACACTGATCTGGAAGTTTTGGCCACCCCAAGAGATGCCTAGGTGCATGTGGCATTCTGTCGAGCACCTTGTAGGCATGAGCAGTTTTGACATGAGTCTTAGCTTGCAATGTGATCTTACTTCCCTTGCCTAACTACCTTGTCCAATAGACTCATCACTACTCATAACCTAGGTCTGCTAGTTCCCAGCCTCACCCGAGACCTCTAGGCTACCCTGGCTTTTCGTCGAGCACGTCCCGGGCGTGCTCTGGGCGCACCCAGAGCGTGCGTTTGGCACGCACGTGCGCCCGAGCCGCCGCGTCCCGCCCCGCACTCACTCCGGTCCGTGACCGACCGTAGCCAGCACGCCGTGTCCCCTTCTGCTCCCCACGAGCCCCGCAGCTCTCGCCACGTCTCCGGCAGGCCAGCAGCTAGCCGCCGATGCCGCCCGACAGCTCCTGCACTGGCCAGCGCCGCCCAAGCCACCTCCGCTCGCCATCTCGCCCTTGGAACAGTAGCTGCTTGTCCGCTAGCTCCTGCCGCCATCCCCAGCCACGCCACGATGCCCTGCAGCTACAGAAAGGCGGTCGCCGACGAGCTCATCTGCGGGCGCCGCTGAACCGCCTCGACTCGGCTATTTAAGGAAGCCCCGAGCCCGTTCCCGCACGCAGGCAATCTCAGGCCACCCCAATGGCGCTTCCCTAGCTCGCATTCGACCCAGGGAGGTTTTCTTCCCCGTCTCCGGCAACTCCTGTCGCCGCCACCGCCCTGGCCATTCCGGCACCACTAGGACCTCCCCCTCTCCACTCTCTCCACCAGGAGCCTTCTCTTCCTCACGTGAACACTTCCCCCTGCTCGATTTTGGTCGGGAGCCACTGCAGCTCCAAAAGCACTTTGCTCCCGAGGCCACCTCCGCCGAGAAGCTCGCCGTCGGCAGCTCCCCCGTCCCCTCCTGCCTGACGACCACCGGGAGGACCGCCCTGGAGTGGCGGATCCATCCCCGCCCTCGAGACCCCGCGAGGAGCCGCCAATCGCCGGCGATGATCGCTGGAGTCCCGCCCCCTCTCGGGCAGAGGAAGGAGAGGGAAAGGTGACTGGTCAAACCTGACCAGTGGGCCAGGCAGGCCCACTGTCAGTGACCCCCGCACCGGTCCACGTGTTTAAGTGAAGACGTATAATTCCCCGGTACGTTTTCCCTGCACCGAAAGCGTACTCGAGACTGAAACGTTTTCTCTTTGTTTTATTAAAAAAAACAGATTTGACCAGAAGTTTGACTATCTATAAATCTTTAAATATAACTCCAAATGAATTGATTCTTTTTCCTACATCTCTCAAATTCTGTCTAGTTTATTTTAAGATTTATTTGAAAATTTTCCAAACATCTTCTTTGTACTGTTTTTGAAATATGTGTTATTGGCATATTTTTGAAAATAGGATTTTTGGAGAGAGGAAGAAAACTTTCAAAAGTTTTGGAGAGCACCCCCACCTCCCCACACCTTTAAGGCAAGCATTCTGAACCCCGGAATAATATTTTAATGTGATAGTTGACACGTTTATAACACCATCTCATTTCGGAGTATTGTTATTTCATGTGATATGATCATTTTGCATGGATGCATATTGGTGATTTTCCTTGCTGTTGGAAATGAACATACATATGTTGGTAATCATCCTCATGTGCCTTACATGCATGCCGGTAAGGAATCCGGGAAAGCCTCTGCCTTGGGTAGGCGTGAGCTTGTCGCTGGTCTCCGTCGGGACAGTTATATCTGGTATGGCATGGCAAAGTATAATGAGTGTTGATTTGTTGGTTGAAATAATTTTGTTACACATGTCATGCAGGAAACTCATAAGCCTCCTGAGTCCGCCATAGTTCGAGTCTTGTTCCGGTAACCCCCATACTTGTTTCGTACTGCCACTGGTCCCTACCGTAGGTGGGGTATGGTTTAGTAAGTTGTTAACCCTTGTCTTGGCACACACCATACAGAGAGGCCATGGTGGAAGATACCGGCTGCATCCGGTAGGCATGCCACCTGGTCCGGGGGCATGGGTGTATCCGGTTGGGACCGAGAGGGGGATACCCCTTAGAGCGCGCGATAGAAATTTGATCCCATGCTACGTGAGGTTGTAGCCTCCCCACTTAGAGTTTGCTTGACATGTGTCGTGGGTGATTCCAGACACCGGTGAGTTAAGCTGGTGTGTGCAAGTCAGGTGTGTTTTCGATTAAAAGACCGTAAACGGAATTAGTCCGATGGACTAAAGGAATCCGTTACTCGTGGGTAAAGAGAACACCCTCTGCAGAGATATTAAACCTATTCGAATAGCCGTGTCCGTGGTTAAGGATTTCAGTCTGGGATGGGTCAGGTGTCGGTCTTCGGAGGAGAAACCACTAAAACCCGAATATGGATTATGACTTGTGATATATGATGGTTATGACTATTATCATTATGGACTAACCGTTTGCATGATTTGAAATAAAGAATATCCCTGGAACGGTACCACCTCCTGGATATTCACTATGATTATTTCATTTTCATATAAGCCCTTTATGCGGTGTCGCTTAGACGCCCGACTGTGGCATTGCTTGCTATTCTATTTACTTTATAAGCCCTTTATGCGGTGTCGCTGAGACGCCCGACTGTGGCTTGTTTATTATTTCATTTACTTATAAGCCCTTTATGTGGCGTCGCTCAGACGCCCGACTGTGGCATGTTTGTTATTTCATTTCCTTATAAGCCCTTTATGTGGCGTCGCTCAGACGCCCGACTGTGGCATGTTTATTATTTCATTTACTTATAAGCCCTTTATGAGGTGTCGCTAAGACGCAAGACTGAGGCATGCTCACTTTTACTATCCTTTCGAGACATCGCTTCAGACATCCGATCGGTGCTTTTTACCACTATTCCGTCATTACATATTCCGGTTGCATATAAATAACCTGCTTGCATGCATCAAGATTTTATTTTACGATTGACGATGTGATCATAGAATATTTCCGTGCATGTTGATCATTTATATTATACCTGTGTTCTTAATGTTTGCGAGTACATTCAAAGTACTCACTGGCTTGTCCCTGGCTATTGTCTTGGCCAGATTTCTTGCCCGGAGAGGAGCAACGTGATGACAACCCCGGAACCTAAGCAACAGTGATAGCAGACTCGCGAAGATAGGAGTTAACCTGGTCAGTTGTTCCCGTGGGAAATGGAGTCCCATAGACCGTGGTGATCCACAAACCGCTTCCGTCCTCAACCACTAGAAACCATTTGATGTACTCATAGGCCACAATGGTCTTGTACTACATATTTTGTACTTTTGCTTGGATTTTCTGTATCAAGTTGATGCCTCATCAGCTAACAGTAATCCTGGGGCTGATGAGCTCGACGTCCATTTTCTGGAAATTAAAGCTCGGAAAACCGGTCGCGACAGTAATTTTCATTCACCCAGTTCCAGGGCTTGAAGTTTGTGCTACTGCCAGGATTCAAATTAGCTGCCAATCGGCATGTCAACTACTAAAACCCCATGAATATTTATTCATGCTGGTAGTTATCATCTCACAGCCATTCAGGAGCACTCAAACCTCAATGTCTTGAAATAGCACACCACGGTTTGTATTGAAAAAAGAAAAGGTTTGTTGGCACCTCATCTACTGCTTGAAATAGACCACCACAGTTTGTATTAAGCCTGAACCATCATACCTGCTCAACACCTGATCAGGTCGAAAATCTGCATACTGTTTCTGTTTTTGTTTTTCTTTGGCATAGAAAGGTTCACCCACATTTCCATTAGGAAAAACCAGAAATCGCTACAAAGTCTCGAATGCTAATCTTTATAACTTGCTTTCGTTTCTATATTTCCTGACAGGTGGAACATATGTTTCGGACGCCATATTTGTTGGTTTTTTTCTGGAGGGTGATGATGTCATATCTCCACCGTAGATTAAAATAACGGAAGTTCGAAAAAGATGAGAGGAGATGTCTTGACTAATTATGATGTTTACGTAAAAAGGAATTGTAACATGTGTCATGGTCTTCCCGGGAAAGAATGGTCACATAAGGAAGTGTGAAAAAGAGCTATCATTAGCTTATAGTTTGCTAAACTACATAGCCGCCCAAGGTGAGCCCAAACCAACATAGGTAAGCTCTAAGCAGCCTCAATATGATTTGAACTAGACCTTGTTCCGTACATCCACCACTATCACCTTTGGCAACCGAGAAATATCTTTTTGCCAACCTAAAAGCTAGGTGGGTGAAGGTCTTGTATGCATGGTTGCACCATAAGTTTTCAAAAAAAAAAGTGAAAATCCTGAATGTCAGTGTGTTAGAATTTGGAAGGCCAAAACTGATCCACCATGATGTCTAAAGCTCAGTAATTCCGCAAAAGTCACGTACCATAGAACAGTCTGTAATCGATGGTTCATTATTGACGGATGGTCAAAATACTTAGTGATAGGACTTGCCAACTTGAGAGATTTGTTCATGCCCTCCGCCTTCGTTGACCCTGATTACAATGGACGGACCGAGAGAGGCCATGGGTGGGTCCTGAGCTGCCATGCAACCAAGCTGACATGAACCTTTTTCGCGCATGCACAACCATCACTTTGGGAGACGGCCGCAAGGCACTTTTTAGGCATCACAACTGGAGTGGAAGGGGCCCTCTAACGCTACTTATGCTGGAGCTTTACAAAATCACTTCATGAAAAAATAGGACGGTGTATCATGAGTTGACAAATGATAACTGGATCAGAGCAGTCGCTAGCCTTCGATCCCTGCAACAGCTGGGGGAATTTGTCACTCTATGGGGATGGATCAGGATGACACAATCTCCTGGAACCTGACCACTAATGGAGCCTACTCTTCCGCATTGGACTATGCGACGCGCCTCACACCCGAGATTTGACTCTTCAAAAGTCTGGTCGACTTATGCTGAGCCCAAGTGCAAATTCTTCGTGTGGCTAGTTCTGCATGGTAGAATCCTCACCGAAGATATGTTGGCTATTCGTGGCTGGCCACATGACCCAAGGTGTCAGCTATGTCTTCAGCAGCTGGAAACGGTGACCCACCTTTGCAAGGACTGTCCCTTCACAGACGTTGTTTGGAACCAGGTAAACACCTGGACAAACGAGGGCATTGTTGTGTCATGTTTCTTTCTTGAGCCAGGCGTTGTTTCTGACTGGTGGGACAAGATATGCTAGTAAAAGAGCCATCCCAAGTGCGGCGTCGAAGGAGCGGTAGGATCATCTACACACTTTGTGCTATCTGGAAAGAGAGGAACAAACGTGTTTTTACGGGTCAATGGATGACTCATCGCAAGGTTGTTTTAGTGGCTTTCGAGGCCATTAAGCAAAGGGATTTGGCATTCGTTGGGGCCTTGCCATCTGTCGGTATATGCTGAATATGTACTGGGTTTTCCTGGTTCTTTTGGGTTTTTGCCACGTTCCCTAAAAACATGCGCCCCCTATAAATTGTGTTTTTGTTCTCCTTCTATAAGAAAAAGGCAGTGCTCCTGCCGGTTCCTCAAAAAAATGGAGGTTTAAAAATAGTATATTATTATCATATAGATTCTATAGTCGCAAAGGTCATGCACTCTACCCAACACTGTCATCTAACCCACCAGCTCGTCCCCGTCATATAAGACATGTCCTAACACTAAATCTCATCCACCACCACCCCCCCCCCCCCGAATGCCCATCACCCACTCTTCATGTCATACACATAGATCTCCCACCCTCCATGTCGCCAAACACCGCCACCTAACTTTTTGTCAAAAGCCACCGTATGGTACGTGGGGATTGGAATCCATATCAGTTTTACTGATCTTCCCGGTGCATCAGTCATAGCATACAAATTTGAAAAGCTCAATGAAATGCCAAGTTCATTTCTTTTTCATAGGACAAGGAGGCATGGGGAAGTTTGCACCATCAATGATGGGTAAACCATGAGCAACATAAACATGTCCTCATGCAGAAAATAGATATCATGTGGCAGAGCCACCAAACTAGGTTGCATGCTTAATTTCTGTTGCTAACACCCTACATGTTTCCTTTTTTGGCTAATAATTCTACTTTAAAAATAATAATTGATCAAGTGAGAAATTATCATTGCTAGTTCTTTATGAACTAATAAAAGAAATTAGTATGTCATTTAGTCACGGTTAGTAGGTCACCCTTCTAGGTGTGCTAATTCACTAATTTTACCGTACCATACCGCTAATAAAATAAAAATAGTTTATCAAACAAACTTATTATAATATAATTGCGAAAACATAGGTATTCAGACCTAGAAAGAAGCAATCTTCTGCAAATTTTTAAGTTGCATAACGATAAGCTATAGCAAAAATGAGTCATTAGCGTAAACATAAACCATGCAACTACCCTTTCTGACGCTTTGTTAATATGTTGGTCCAATGAAACATAAAACAATGCATAAAAGTTATAATAGATATGTTTAGGATGTATCAGCATGAGCTGCGTAGACGAGGTGGTAGCGACATGCATTCGATTGATGTCCTTACAATGTAGTCTTTTATTCCACCCATGTTCTTGTGGCAAAGATAATGCACGTATGTGCGAGCTGGAGTCTTACAATGTGACAAGCTATGGACAAAAGGTTAAATTACTAAATTATAATTGTAGTACAACAAAATGACAAAGGACATATATGTGCTATGATTTGGTAGTGATCGGCTAATTAGTTTGGCTTGTTGATGACATGATATATAGGTGATGATTTCGTGAGGTTTACCCTCTAGCTAAAAAAGGGAGAAAATGGTGGTTACAGTAGAAGATTTATTTTGAAGAGACAGCCCAGTCTTGCTTCCTCTAATTTAATATAAATAAAACAACCAGTGTAGAGGTATCCAAACCGTATAAGTTCCTAACACTAAATTCATATACTCACTAACCTAACCACATACGGCAAAGTCTTACACGGACACATCTCCACTAGTACACGGCTGAAAGTAATACTCTAAACGGATTAGGAGATTACTACTAGGACACATCACGTTGCACTTTTACACGTGATACTAACTAAGAACTTAAGATTATGTTTAACAATCTCTTTTTGATCTTGACATTATGTCTTCTCTGCTCTTTCTGATCTTCGCTAGCACCAGGACAAGTTAAATTGCTGGCTAGATTATTGACAACAATTTCCCCAACAACTTGGACTTGGCGAATTTACAGATCACCTTAAATACGCCTTGAATTATCAAGCCTCACTACCAACCTTGTGGAATACACCACCCGGTTGACTACACCATCCACCCTAGCTAGATATCTGATCAATAACATCAAATCACAGCGAACACGCGCACACACAAAACTTTGGACAAGAGCACATGTTGTGTCCTTCCTTTTCTCCTCTCTTTATTTATTTTCTCCTTTTCTCCCTACCCCCAATACAACATTGCAGCCCTTATGCATGTGTATATATACATGCATCCACGGCCAGCAACAAAAATCCTAATTTGACACGAATAAAACCTGAGCCAACATATGTAACCACAAGCTAACCTACACACGTATTCTACTATCAGACACATCTAGAACAAGTAGTACTAGACTACTAATCCTACACGTTACACAACCTAGCTAATCAAGATTACACAACATCTAGATGGACGTGTTAGTACTTCACTAACACATAGACTACAAACTCAAGATTACTACAAACAATCTCTCCTTAATCTTGAAGATTTGTCTTCCATGCTACTCCGATCTTGATTCATTGACAATGCATCCATTGTCAACTCATCCATCTCACAGCACGGCAAGTCGAATTGTTGGTTAGATTATTTGCAACATGCTCGTCTCAAAAATATGTGTCCCCACAAGTCAGTGGGCATCATGAACATGTATGGAGCATGGGGACCAACTAGTCTATGTCCGTCCGTGATGCAATAGTTGACCACAACAAGGCACAAAAACAAATATGCTAGAGTTCGAGTTAACAAGAGTTCGGCAAGTGGATCTATAGATCAATATATTATTAGTTGAAAGGTACGTAGCTCGATAACCAAACAACACAATCATCATATAGTGAAGAAGCAACACATGTTTGCAAATAGCAAGTCACCACCAATTGCTAGTGTGTCAAATTTTCAATGATGAGGGTGGTGATTTTTTGCACATAGCTGGTGAATAAACTTTATTTTTTGAACCATCCAGATGAATTGCATGTATTTATAATAAAGTTAGGACAAAATGTAAACGACCGCAATACACCAAAAAAGGAACAAAACCACAAATAACCACACAAGATACAAAAAGACCAGTACTACCACATGGCAACCTAAGAAATGAACTATCTAATGCAACTAGAAGTTAATCCTGCTCGCTAGCATCAGCTTCAACTTGCTCGATGCTTCAGAGTATAGGTGTTTTGAATGTTGTCCGAGTATGTTAGTCCGAGAGAAGAGTGTATACTTGAGAAGAAACATGATGAATGGGTCTTCTTTTATTGATGGTGGAAGTTGTGATTCACATGAAGTCCCCAATATTAGCTACATTACTGATGAGGGTGCCTTCCTTGATACTCTTGTGACATGGGGTAGTTGGACCCATGTGGCATCAATGTCTAGAGCAAAAAGTCAAACACGTTAAAAGGACAAAAAGGAACAAGTGCGACATAAATAGGTACATTGTAGGCGGGAAGCTCATTAATTTGGTTCATGCAAGGATTGTAGCTCATAATTCATGAGATCCAATTAGCTATACTCTCTAAGTAGATCATTATGGAGTGCGTTGCAAAGCCCGTTTTATTTTGGAGTTGATTAATAGGAGTTTTAATAAGTACTAGAAGATACCCCGCGCGTTGCTACGAGATGTTTGGTTAGAGAATGCATCAAGGTCAAATGAGATTACTATGTCACATTTGAATAGCTCATTAACTTGAGCAACCAAAAAAATAAGCTATGACTCGTCGACTATCAATTTTTTAGTTTACCTTGTTCAAAATAATAGTTTTGATCTATAATGAAGAATTCAAGAAGGTTTGTTTGTTCTCTAATTTTTTCGTTTGAAATATATGTGAACCAAATCCATACATAATATCATTGGTTGAAAAGCGTGTCTTGTCTATCTGGTTGTGGCTCAAAAATATATTACAACATCTTAATAAATAATGAAGGACATGGCCGATATGCTTCTTTCTGCATGCACTCAAATAAGTTGAGTATCTTCATAATTAACATGAATACATGAAGAAAGGAATAGTTAAGGACACATAGCGTGCAAGTTTGGAAACAAACAGAACATGAAGTGATAAAATATGTGCACTTTCAAATATGAGGTGACACTATAGAAGAAAGTAGTATGACACTCTCATCACAGAACTACCTACAAATATTTGCTTGAAGTGACTAAGACAACATCAGAACAACAACTTTATAAATCTATTAGCTTCAATAATATCCACGTGTGAATCCCACAATCAAAATGTTTTCCTTTGGTCATGTGTGCTTGCATAAGTGGTTCATATATATGCTGGAACTAACATAGATACCCCACCCGATGAGTGATCATCCGTATCGAACTAGCGGTTCCCCTTTATAAAAAAAAAACTAGAGGTTCCCTAATTTTAAAGTGCTCACATGCTTTTTAGATACAAATCACTCTAATATATCGAGAATTCTCAGTATGACCTTTAGTTAGGTGGTATAATTTTCCACAAAGCTTGTGTGCTTTATAGTGGCTTTAAAAATAGTCTGAGAATGACTACAAACATATGTGTAATTAATTAACTAAAGAACAACCCAAAAAGCACTACACTATTTAAAATAAGGGATAACTTCCCTTTTGTAGAATATAACAACGTAATTCTAGTTATTCCTGGGCAAGCACTATGCGATGTTCAATCCGATTCCTCCTGCAGTGAATATACAATGCAATATTCATCATCAACAGTCCAACTGTTTGATTTCTCGGGGAGATGAACTTAATTTCATATGATTACCAATCATGCAAACCACTTGATAATATATAATCCATAACAAGTTGCATCTTACTCCTATAGTTAGGACTTTTGGTGGACAATCACCTTAACACATATTGATATGTAATTAACTTTCCACTGCATATCCAAGTCCATCCTTGTTGGCGCTATGTAATTTGTCCCCAATCCAATTCACGTTCCCCCCTTTGTATGAAGAATGTAACATGCCTTTAGTTTCTTCGTATTTAAGCATATGGTTATATGGCTGAGCAATCATTTCTCTACACCAGATCAAAATAGGAAAGAGAGCAACAGATTATTCCACCAGTTTTAAGCATACGGTTTTGTAGGAGAATAAAGGCGGATACGCATGGGATGATGCATCAAAGGAATTGTGATCATCCATTTGTTTATCCGCATACCTAGTAATGCAAGCATATCAGCCCTCCTGCAAAATGATTTGCTTTCTTTTCTAGCTAGGTGCTCATACATTTGTGATGTCAATTTTATTGCTTCCCTTGTAGGTCGATGATGTCATTACCCACATGGGAAAGTTGCAGCTCATCAATCCTTTCTCTCCCGCCCAGAACACTGCCTCTACTTCTGTTCTTCCCGGTTGCTCTGCTTTTCGTTTCTATGTGGATTTCAATCGGTCTTCTCAACTATTGAAACTGAAAGGCACTTGTGATAGTGGAGACAACATTGATTTGATCAGAGCATCAACATATTTGTCGATGGATGTGCGATAGGAAGAAGGTCCTAGTTCTCCATGAAGCTTTGACTGTAGATGCTTTCATTAGTCAGTCTCCATAGCTGCTTGCTTGTACTTTTCCTGTAGTTGCTTTCTTCTCGTGTCATACAATCAAGTGGAAGAAAGTATTATGAAACCACAACCAAGTCCCCTTTTCTTCTCATCTTGTTATGTGGATGTGTGTGGCTTCACTTTCTTTTTTCTTGTCACACTCAGTCCTCCTTGTCTCAAGAATTGAAGTTGGTGTTGTTGCTGAGTGCTCACTTATTAATTTTAGTTATTCTGATCTCAGGATGTGCTTTAATTCCTTTTGCTGGCAAGTGGCACATATATTTGTGATGTCATATTTGTTGCTTTTCCTGGAGGTTAATGACGTCATGTACATACGATGAAATAAATAAATAATTTAAAAACAAGATAAATTTTTTGAATGAATTAAAGTGTTCTGTAAAAAATGGTGTTGCATGTCATGGTCTTCCCTAGAGAGCATGTTGAATGAATAAACTGTGGCCACATATGTTTCTTGTCTTACGTTCTCATTTCATGAGCCATTACCAAATCTTGTGGACTGATATAGCGATTTATTTCCTGGAAAAGCTCAACTATTGGGTGCAAAAATTGTCCCCCTCCGTACCCATGACCATTAATTTTTCGAAAATGTCACGTGAAAGACCAGATTGTTAGGCATATAGACGACGAAAACTAGTCCACCACGTTGTCCAAAGCTAATTCATTTCATGAAGGTCCACTACTTTAGAATAGTCTATCTATGGGGGTCCATCGGATGACTAAAACATTAGTGATAATACTCAACATAGAAGGAGATGCCTTATGGGTAATTTTGGTACATTCATTTGTGGAAGATACTTCTTCCATCCCAATCCATATGGCGTTCTTATTTTCTAGGATTCAACTTTGAACATCAATTATAGATATAAATAATACCAAAGTAATGTGCATTATATTGAAATGTGTGGCTTAACTGCCACAAAAATTACACCATTGAATTTGTAGTTGAAAAAAATGGTTTAAGTTTTGTAGCACATAATATATCTTTAATTCGTCAAACTGATGGTCAAAGTATGGGGTGAAGGCGGCCCCAGGGAACCTATCATAGAGCCAGTAGCCCCGTGGTAGGAAAAAATATTCGGTAAGAACAACGACAGAGGGACAATGGTCAGCGAGACGGGAGCACTTGTGGGAGGAAGATGAGGAAAAAAAAGGAAAGAGAGCACCCCACCGTCACCAGCCGCCGCCATCAAACGGCCTCATCCAGCGGCGGCAAGGGAATTGGGTTGTGGTAGAGGGCATCTTTTGGGTGGTTGTGGGGACACCTCCAGATTCACCCGCCACATGCTTTGGAGTATGTCTTAGATATGTTGTTTCCACTTTGCCACATGATTTTATGTATAGTTCAAAAAAAAGTGAAAGCATGAATCTTTCTATAATTAAGAAACTAGGAAATAGATAAAAACACTAGCTATTTTTAAGGAAATAATTGGGCTGAGTTTGATTCAATTTTAGAAAACTTAAAGGAAATCTCCATTAAGAAATCGAGCCGCTTGATTTTCCTGGTGAAATGATCATATTTTCCTAGGTTTTCTACTCGATATCTTGGACGAAAAACTAAAATTGAACTTGGAGATAGTTTTGAGAATTAAATCCCCGATCAAGCTTCTTTCAAATACAGAAAGCATATACATCCTATGAACAGTTGTCTACTTAATTAGATGAGTGCCCGCATTAAAAGTATTTTCCTTTTGTCATGTGTGCTGGAAAAAGTACAGGTGTAGAACTAGTGAACTTCTCAGTACTAACCATCAGATCATATAGCGAAACATAGATACTCCATCAGAACACTGATCAACCTTATCGCAGTAGTGCTAGTGGTTCCATCATTTTAATAGTCCTCACATGCTTCTTTTGTGACAGTTAATTAGGTGATATACCTATCCATAAAGTGTGCATTATGTTGGCGCAAAAAAAAACTCTTTTGGGAACAGCTGCACAAGTTAGTGTGGTTAATTAAAGGAATAAGAGCTCGAAAAGCACTACACTATTTAAACTAAGGGGCCACTTCTCTTTTCCAGAATATTACTCCAAACTTTTCTAGTGTGGCCCGGTCGATTGCTACTCAAATTCGATCCTATTCCTCCTGCACAGATTATAGAAAGGAAATCTCCATCATGGAAAATCCAATTGTTCAATCTCACACAAAGATGATCTTATTTACATGGGATTACTGGTCAAAATCTTGAGAGAGTAAACCAGAAATTAACTACTGGATACTACATAATCCATAACAAGTGGCATCAGTCTCCAATAATTTGAACTTTCGGTGGACAAGCACCTTCAAAGATTAAGATCTAGTTAACTTGTTGGTGCATACCCATAGGTCCATCCTTGCTGGCACCGTGCAATTTGTCCCCAATCCAATTCGGGTCCCCTACCAAGAATCTACCATCCCTTTGGTTTCTTCTTGCTTAAGCATATATCGTGTGGCTGGTCAATCATTTCTCCACATCCCGTTAGAAGAGGAGGGTGAGGAGCATATTCCAGTAGGCTTGTAGGAGAATAAAGGCAGCGGCATATGAAGTGCAGTAGCAATGGAGAGGTTATTATCATCCGTTTGTTTTTCCATATATACCTACTAATGCAATCCTATACGCCCACGTGCCAAATGATGTGCTTTCCTTTCTATTTCCTGGCAAGTGGCTCATATGTTTTTGACGTCAAATTTGTTTATTTTCTTGGATTTTCATGATGTCACGTCCCATCTGAACTTTAAGATGAGTTAAATAAAGTGTTAAGTAAACACAATTTGTTTTAGGGAAACTAAGTTCTTTATTTATGCAAAGTTCTTGGAAATTTCTGAGGATATAATCTGTAAAATACAATCCGGGGGAGCACTGTCCGAAACTAAACTACCATCAACACAGAGTCCCTCACTTGCTAGATAGTGAGAAGCACTATTAGCTGATCCCTGAACCCAGCTCACCGTAGTTTCCTGAATCAAACGCCCAGAGGCTGACAAGTTCTTGTTGCCGTTGTTTAGCATCATAACCACGCCTTTGCAATCAAACTATATATGGATCTTTCCAATATTCCTCTCACTTGCTAGTTGCACGCCCGACCGGCAGGCCTGAATCTCCGCTACTTCAGGCCCCCACTTGATATACGCCGCCCATTATGGGAGAGAGTTAATTAATGTGTTAAGTACACTAAAAGTAAGGCGTGACCCTGAATATCAGAGATCATTATCCTTAAAGACATTGACAGTAGTCCCAATCCAGGTCAATGGTCTTCCATGAAAAAGCATGTTCAAATTAATGGACAAAGTGTAGTGTAGACGCATGGATTTTCAGTCTCTCTGCGTTCCACGACTCTGACCCAGTCCAATGAAGTGATTGATTATTCTGAGCAATGAACACCCAGTACATGGGCCATGCAGATTGCAGTCCATCATGCGTTGGCAAAAGTTTGGTAGCAACTTTAGAATCTAGACAGTGCTTTGCTTGCCATGAAAATTCCGGCAAAAAAAAGACCTATCTTTACAGTGAACCTTGTAAGGCTCTCCGTTTGCCAAGTATATTTGGCAGAACGACAAATGCCATGACTAAATCCTGCTTGTCTTGAAGACCTGCGGCAGTTCCGGTAAGGCAGTGGGTATCATGAACACGGTGCATTAGCAAGACGGACCGAGCATAATTGCCCAAACTCAAATAGTCCGGGGAAATCATGAAAACATGCCTTGAGACCACGTGCCCTAGGAGCGACTAGTGTTTATCTTTCTTTTTTTTTCAAAAGGAGGATGACCCTCAGGCCTCTGCGTCAGAGCGATGCATGTAGCCATGACTAGTGCCTACCTATAGCCATCAGGTGTTAGCCATGACTAGTGCGTACCTACATATGCATCGCCGACCCACATCCACCATCGCCTTGGTCATTCTGACAGAATTTTCTTTGCGGCCATTCTGATTACTTGCTTACCTTTGTTTTTTGCTTACGATGAAAAGAATTGGCAAACGACAAACGTTAGGATAAAATTCTACCTGCCTTGAAAGAGTCGTGTTCCAAGATGAATGAACTGGGAGAGAGAGCATGGATGACCGTCGTTCTTGGCTTCTTGCCGTCCATGAGGCAACAGACCACGCATTTCCAACCGACCGTGGCATCGTTCCTCCCTCCGGAATCGATTATCGATGCTGCCACGACGCGTCGCGCTCGCCGCCCACCACCCCGATTTGACACGATAACACCACCACCACTGTGCTCAAGCCGAAGCTGATGACACGATAACACGCGCCTCCCTGTGAAGAGAAGACGCGCTTCAGAAGGTGTTGGACGAACCTGATCTCTGTAGATCGGGACCGGAACTGGGGTGGCGAGGGAGAAGTGTGAACCCGGACTCTGCTTTTCCTAGGCACTGGGGTGGCTCCACACACGTCGCGTCCAGCACGAGCTCGTCGTCCCAGCACCCGGAGCATATATACCCCTACCACTACCAACACCACCACCACCACCACTACTCGAGTAACACAGCCAGATAAGCCTCCTCGGTGCACATCCAATCCAGATAGTCTTGTCCAGTCTAGTCAAGTGCAAACAAAGAAAACAGAAAGAGGCAGCCAGGAAGTCGAGTCGCCACTCGCCAGCAAGAATGTGCTTCGAGTTCAGCTCCTGTTTCGGCGGCGGCATAAAGGACGACTACGGCGGCGAGCGGTCCAACCATGGCGGCTGCGGTGGCCGTCGCCGAGGCCGCGGCCGCAGGGAGGGCCGCAGGAACGACGCCTCCTACTACGGCGAAGCCGACCACAAGCCGGCGCCGGCATACGACCACCAGCCGGCCGTCGACGAGGCGGGTCGCAAGGCCCACCATGATGGCGGGCGGAAAGCTGACCACGCCGCCGTGGTCGCCGGCGCCGGTGGCCACGGCTATTACGCCGCCTACGCACCAGACAAGGCCCACGACGCACCGAAGCTTCCAGCGTGTCACAACAAGGTCGTCGACGACGCCGGCTACGCCTACAGCATGGCGCGCCCCCGCCATCAGGCTGCTCCTGATCATAGGGAGCATGCGCACGCCGCCATGGATTACCACCACTACCCAAGCACTACTACCACTCTCGCAAGGTACTAGGTATTAGTCGTTAGGATTAGCTAGCATGGCAGTTCATCAATCCCTCTCCCTCCTCCTAAACACTGCCTCTGCTTCTGTTCTATCCGTAGCTCTGTTTTCTCCTCTGTTTTTCATTACTCTTTGGATTTTGAGCAGTCTTTTCATCTGCTCAAACCGAAAAGGCACATGGAATAGTTTGTGAGAGCCAGGAACCAGGGTGCTTGGATTTTTATCGGAGCCTCCATGTATTTGTCCATGGATGTGCGGCACAAGTTCCAGCTCCAGGAAGCTTTAATCAGTCGGTCACCGTAGTTGCTTGCCTGTAATCTTGCTGTGACTGCTTTGTTCTTGTATCATATAATCAAGTGAAAGAAAGCATTTCTCAGATCAAAGATGATTCCCTTTTCTACCCTTGCGATGTGCATGTGTATGGCTGCGCCGTCTTGTTTTCAGTCACCCAGTTCCACAACTTGATGTCTGTCATGAATATTTATTCATTCTGAAGCACTGAAATCGCAACGGCTTGAAGAACCAGTGAACATCTTATTTTTGTCTGTTGGCACCTCATGTACTGCTTGGGATAGCCCACCATAATTTGTATAAACCCTGAATCATCATACTTGCTCGACATATTATCAGGACCTAAATCAGTATATGAATTATTTCAGAGAAATGTTCGCCCTGATTTCCATGACAAGAAACAGAATTTTCGTACATTGTCCCGAGTATGAATTTGCATAGCGATGCGTTTTCTGTTCCTATTTCCTAACAAGCCGCACATATGCTTCTGACGTCATAATTGCTGTTTTTCGATCTCACATTCGCATGCCATCATGCCTCCACTGGAGGTTAAAATAAAATTTTAAAACCATATAAGTTGTCTGAACTAATTACAGTGTTAAAACGATATGTGGAATATTACCAGGATACAGATATAAGTTGTCAGATGTCGTTGAGATCCAACGACCTGAGAGACCGTATCACGGGAGCACCTAAGCCTCCGTATCACAGGATACTCTCCCAGTGATCATCTGTATCCTACTAGTCCTTCCATAATTTTAATAGTGGTCACAAGCTTTTATAGTACACATCCACAAAGTGAGCTCTATGTTCATGTCTAAAAACACCTTTTGAGAATAACTGCAAATGTTTGTTTAATAAATTAACTCAAGATAGAGTTCGGGATGCACTGCACTATTTAAAATAAGGGACAACTTCTCTTTTGAAGAATATTACTCCAGCCTTTTGTAGTTTTGCACAGGCGATCCCTACCAAAAATTCGATCCAATTTGTGCTTCACGGAATATGCAAAAGAAATCTCCATCATGGAAAATCCAATTGCTTGATCTCGACAGCAGATGATCTTGTTTACATAGGATTGCCCGATGAAGATCTTGGGTGAGCACAAACTAGAAATTAACCACTTGATACTGCATAACAGGTGGCATCAATCTCAAATAATTAGGACTTTCGGTGGACAATCACCTTCAGAATGAGATCTAATCAACTTTTCGGTGCTCATCCATGCCCATCCTTGGTGGCACCCTGCAATTTGTCCTCAATCGAATTCTGGCTTCCTGTTTTCTACCAACAGTGTACCCTCCCTTTGGTCTCTTTTCGTCTTCTCCAATTAGAAGAGGAGGGAGAGCAGAAGATGCCACCAGGCTTGTAGGAGAATAAAGGCAGCTGCATAATGGAATGCAGCAGCAAAGGCCATTTTATTTTCCATATCTTTTTTTATATATACCTAATGATGCACTCATTTCCGTCCACGTGCCAGATGTTGTGCTTTCTTTCCTGTTTCCTGGGAAGTGACTCGTTGTTTTCTGATGTCAAATTTATTTATTTTCTTGGAGTTCATGAAGTCATTTCCCCCTTGAGAATTAATATGGGTATAATAAAGTGTTAATTAAACAAAATGGGAGGATTGGACGACATGGTGTGCTTGGCATTTTTCAAATTGAATTGTTAAGTACACTCAAAATAAGGCATGACCCTGACCATCAGAGCGCTCTCCATGCTAAAACTCTGATGATAATAGTCATGGGCCAGGTCAATAGTCTTCCATGAAAAAACATGTTCAAATTGATGAACACAGCGTAGACACTTAAACATGACCCAGTCTAATGAACCGATTGATTATTCTGGGAACCAAAACAATTCCCCTGAAGAACACAATAAGGCATGAACCAGAGCAATGAACACTGTAGATGGGCCACGACAGTCCATCACGCATTAGTGTATTATCTGTGGTTGCTCGATTGCTTTGGCAGTGGACGTTGGGTAGCATCTTCAGGATCTGGACTGTGCTTGGCTGCCCTGAAAATTCCGGCCAAAGAATCCATGTTCACAGTGAACCTTGTTTGTTTGTCTGCCTGGCAATTATTTGGCAGGGCGACAACAAATGCTGTGACTAAATTCTGTTTGTCTTGAACACTTGCGTTTCATCAAGTTACACGGTACCATGAACATGGATCCGATGGAGAATCGGCAAGTCAGTCGCTGGTCGTCCCCCACCACAATAGCCGACCGGCCAAGCATTATTTCCCCCAAACTCAAACTGTCAGATAATCCAGGGAATCACACGTGATGCAACGTGCAGCGGCATCTGCATCGCCCAGCACGACTCATCGCGATCGATCTGTCACAGTGCGCCTAGTACCTGAAGAAACTGCCACAAGGGCAAGCGCACATAGCATCTCCTGCCTACATGACACTTATTAAGTCAAATTCATATTGGACTTTGCTAATTGCATAGCCTTATATTTTGTTTGTATACGGATGAATCATAAGGTAGAAATTCCATACGTACCATACATTTGCCCTCAACACTTACTTGTGTTCTTGTGCTTTGATAGTCCTTCAAAGTTTGATATTCTTTCCGGGATGCAAATTTGCATCTCAACCCACATGAGATGTAAAAGTGGCGGCCGCGCGCCAACCACCCAACCGCCTTCATTTCACTTCTACCCGCCGGCTCGCCGGTGATTTTCGTCTTGAAACGTGCCGCTGCCTCCCGTTGGCCCATCACCGACCCCGCAGCCTATCCCCGCCACCGGCCGCGCCGTCACAGACCAGCCGATTTGAGTCCGCTACGCCGACGACTACCCGCCTCCACCGCCGCCTATTTGTGCCCGGAAACGCCATCACCCGTCCGTCCAACCGTGACCCCACAGACTATCTCTGCCACCACCGCATCGCCGTTCCGCCTGCCCGCAACGGATCGGTCGTATTTTTCGCCAGTCCACCGCCGCAACCCGGTTAGACCCCGCCGCCATTTTCGCTGCTGCCGCAAACACCACCCACTCATCTACCCAACGCCCCGCTGCCCAACCCGCACGCTGTGAATCGGCCGTATTTTCTGCCGCTCCATTGTAGTCGCCCAGCCCCTCCCCCCCCCCCCCCCCACCCCCCGCCGTTTCCGTTGCCGCCGCCGCTCATTCGTCACTGCTAAGCCACCGCCCAACACCCACACCCACCGCGGCCCCGATTCGAATGCCACACTATGGCCGCCGCCACTCAGCCGCCCCAATTCTAATTTTTACATCTCCATTTGCATCATCTATTGAAGTTGCACTTTTACATCATCAATTTACATCATCTGTTGGAGTTGCCTCTTTTTTAGTTCTACATCTTAATTATCTTCTATTGGAGATGCTCTAAGAGGATCTTATGTAAAATTATCCTTTTTATAGAATGACAATACAGACAGAGACACTCATACATATGCACATACACTCACAACTATGAACGAATGCGCGCGCAACCTACCCCTATTTAAGAAAGTTTACAAATATCCCAATTTATTAATAAAGTTAGCTATTTTTCCACATAGGGGACAGGGGCGGATGCAGCACAGGTCACAATTTTCTACGAACAAATCGTATATAGATATGTTACAGAAAATGTTGGTACAAGTATCAGATAGAACGCAGCAGCCCACCCGTGGCCAACCGACCAATAGCCCACTATGCAGTAGCCCAGGAGCATCTGTCGCCCTCATCCACGAGAGACTACTCACCTCAGTTTCAGTCCAAATCGACCCGAGCTGGACTAGCATTCCTAGTGCGCTCGTCCAAACAGGATCTAACTTCCTGGTGCCTCCGACTCCTACGTCTAGAGTACATGAACAAACTCCATCCCATTATTTTCAGCGATTGGAATATTAATTTCTTCTATTTGACAGATCATAAAGATAAAAATTGGTGAAGATATGAAACTCCCGGTGTGCTTCAGAACAACGTGGATGCATTCCTGCTGATACATGAGTGGAGATTTTAGGGAAACACGATAAACGGGTCTCTTTTTATTGATGGTGGATGTAGCTATTGGCAGGACTCAGGTATCAATTATATCACTTATCAGGGCACCAAACTTGTTGTTTTCATTACCTAGCGGTTGCTGAACCCATGTGGGATAGATGCTACAAACATAAAGAGATAAACACACTGTGTTAGATCGGGTCATTAATTTGATCATACAGTACCCATCCCGCTCGGGCGACTCGGGCGGGATCGCAACCCTAGCAGCTGGAGGCTCCCCGTCCTCCCATCCTTCCCTCCGCTGCTGCCGATCGAAGGATGCCGCTGGCCTATAGCTCGGGGGCTGACGGCGGTGGTGGGGGCCTTCCCTCTCTCCCGCGCCATGGGGGCGGTGTGGAGCCCCACGACGTGTGATGGCACGGCCGATCTGGCCTTGGTGGCGTGGCGTGCCTGCCTTGAGCGGCAGCGGCGCGGCGGCCGCCTCAGCCTAGGGCCGCGATGGTGGTGGGTGCGGCGGCCGGCCCTGCTTCAGGCAACGGCCTTGGCTGCATTCGGCGGCGGCGGCCGGGTCTGTGGCGACGGACCATCTGACGTCGGATCGGCGGTTGCGGCATGGAGGGCATCTTGGTTGGGTCGGCGCCATGCGCGGTTTGCCCTCCGGACAGATCTGATCTGGCCGGTGCGGCTTGCTCGATGTGCGGTGGCTCAGATCGGCGGCGACCCATGCACACGATGCTTGATGGAGGTTTTTCGAGTGGATCCGGGTGAAAACCTCGTTCTCGGCTTGATGCCAAGACCGGCGTGGCGGCACTATTTTGTGTCATTACCTTCTTGAAGGCATCGCCGTGGAGAAGTTCCAGACCTCTATCCGCTACCTGTGGGGGAAACCCTAGGTCAGTAGATCGGATGACGGCGACGTGTTGGTCTTGTTTCCTCCTTGGGGGCATCATTGTTCGAGGTGCACACGGTATCGAGGGACCAGTGGGCGGCTTTTTTGGTGGAGCGGTGCTTCATCCTACACGTTGATGATGGCGGATCTCGGCGGTGTGGCGCAGGGGAGATTCGGCGCCCAATGCGCGGTGATGGACTCGCGCAGGAGGAGGTAGTTGTCTGGCGTCATGATGACGTCGATGTCAGAGTGGCCTGACAAGGTAGAAGCCTCAATATCTGCTCTGAAGACGGACCTGTGGAAGATGGCGGCGACGACACATGTGAGTGCATCAGCCATTTTATGCCTTAGACCCGGTATGTAGCTTGGCTGGGGCTTCTGCCTTTTGATGATAGGCTTAGGTGAGTGGTGTGGGTATTTGGCCCAGCTAGCACCCCTTCATCATATGGATAGGAGTAGTGGCATATGTTGCCAAGAAGGCGGATTCAGGCATATTGTTGTAATACTTTGTAAGGTCCTCAAGAATAATCAATAAAGTGACCGCATGTATCTTCCAGATGCAGAGGTCGGGGGTCATCCTCCTTTTAAAAAAAACAGTGAAGCTTGTTAGTATGTCCGCCTGGCGAGCATTTGGCAGAACGACAACAAATACTGTAAATAAATTCGAAGCTGCTCTGCATACGATGAATTTCTTGTCCGACCGGTACGACCAGAGAGCAAAGCATCTCCAACTGCTATGACCCACAAACTGACTTATCTCTAATCATACAGTGTTGGACATGCATTCTATCGTAGTATAGCAAGGTTCAAATAAATTCTGTTTGTCTTGAACACTTGCGTTCCGGCAAGTTACTGGGTATCATGAACGGATCGAACGGAGCATCGGCAACAGTGAGTCTCTCATCGTCCCCGGCGCAATAGCCGACCAGAATTGCCCCGAATTCAAACTGTCAAATAGTGCAGGGAGTCACACGTAAGTTCGTCGATGCTACGTGCAGCGGCACCGCCCAGCACTACTTGTTGCCATCGATCTATCGCAATCCGCCGTAGTACTGAAGGAAGTGTAACAAGGGCAAGCGCGCATAGCATTTCTTGCCTACTTTCTTACCTCCTTGACACTTATTAGTTCATTCGACGGTGCTAATAGTATAGCCTTATATTTTATTTGTATACGGATGAATCGTAAGGTAAAGACTCCTTATGTACCATACATTTGCCTCCAAAACTTGCTTGTTTTCTTGTGCAATATCAGCAGGGTGCTTGATATTCTTTTGAAAGCCAGAAGAGAATTTCTGCAACATCATCCTCTGAAACTTGAAGTTCTTAATATTTGAAGCAATATTCAAAGGGGTAGCTCACACAAAAATACACGTACATTCTTCCGAGACAACGCAACATCCCACTCATGCTCAACAGGCCAATAGCCCACTAAGCAGTAACCTAGGAGCATATGTCGCCCTCACCCATGAGAGACTACTCAACTCAGCTTCAGTCCAAATCCGCCAGAGCTGGATGAGCATTCCTGCTTCACTCCCAATGCAGGATCTAACTTCCTGGTGCCTCCGACTCCTATGTCTGGAGCCATGAAGAAACTCTATCCCACTATTTCCAGCAATTGGACTATTAATTTCTTTTAGTATTTGACAAATCATAAAGATAAAAATTGGTGAAGATATGAAACTCCCGGTGTGCTTCAGAACATGGGGGATGCGAGTGCATTCCTGATACATGAGTGGAGATTTGAGGGAACACGATAAACGGGTCTCCTTTTAATGATGGTGGATGTAGCTATTGGCATGAGGTTTCAGATATCAATTACATCACTCATCATGGCACTCGACTTGGTGTTCTCTTGACCTGATGCTACAAACATAAAGACAAACTCACTGTGTGTGATCGGGTCATTATTTTGATCATACAGTACCCATCTCTTTATTATAATATCATATGAGGCCTGCTATATACACGGCAAACTTGTGCCCGATGCCTGAATGATCTTACGTGGCTGCTCCACAGCTAGCGTGCACGCACGAGGCAACAAAGGACCCTGTTAACATGAAGTCCAAGAGCAAGGATCTTGTAGAAAGTATCGTTCGTGCATCAATTTTACTATAATATTTTTAAACGCGAGCAACACTACATTAGCACAGTTTTGAGATAAAATTCATTCAATGTCTAGTTCAGGGCAGCACTAATTGGGGATAAATGAAGTACGGGGTGCATTTATTCTGAAGGTTGCTACGTACTAATACCTCCGTTCTGGTTTATTGGTCCCATTGTATTTTGTGCTAAATTTTGATCATGGATCGAACTAACAAAATGTTCATGCATGTTGCCAAAAATTATACCCTTGAAGACTATGTTCAAATACGAATCCAACAATATAATTTTTGTTAACATGCACTAATATTTTATTAGTTAAATATTTGGTCAAAATTTGGCACAAACTACAAAGGGACCTATAAACCAAGATGGAGGTAGTATCATCCTAACAAATGTACCAGACGCTTTCCATTGTAAGTTGACACCTTCTGGGGTTTTGTTTGTGAAATCTATGTAGCTGGATTTAATTAACTCTGGTTCGATCTTCCATTCAAAGCATATTTGGAAAACAAAATTACCAGCCAAGATTAGGATCTTCCATTCAAAGCATATTTAGGATTTCATGTGTTTTATTAGCATTTTCAAGAGCTTCTATGAAACAATCAGAATCAAGATAGCTTGTAGAGATCCTTGCAAAATTCCCTTTGAGAGACTGGTGGAGATGAAGAAGAAACTCTACCTGTTATTCTTCACGGTGGAGGGTTTTGAGCAAGTAGGTGAAGAATCAGATGGGAATGATGATGATCCTGGCCAAGACAATGAAGATGGAGGAAAAGGAAAGCCGGATGAAGATCTGACTGATAGGGATTCAATGGAAGATAACAGAGAGGAGCCTTTTGATGGATTGGACAGAGCAAACTTCACATCCACATAGAAAACCAACTCAGGTCCTAGGAAACAAGTTGAACAGGTCTCTGTTTCTGCAGAGGAGTTTCATCCAGTAAACATGAATGATGAGGTCCATGACAGCTTCCTGGAGGAAATCAATAAAAGTGGCCATAGAGACAACAAGAAACCTGGGTCTGAACCAGAGTTCGGCACCCCGTGCTCATATCACCTGCTTCCTGAAGATACTGAGAAGATTCCTATGTCTGTACATTTGGAATACTGTTATGAACAGCTTAGTAAATTTGACATGGAGGAGACAGATGGAGAAGAAGAAGACATGGAAACTGAACTGCAATGCCTTCCTGAAGATCTTGCTATGGCTATTAGCTCTGTTAAAAGGTCGTTGATTGAATCTATGGACAATGCAGAATCAGAGAAGAAGAAGAAGCTCAATATCGATGATAAAACTGCTTGGGGCCCTGTTCTGATCAACAGACCTAGAACCAGAGATCATGGGGGCATGAAGATCATGGACAAAGCAAATGCTTACTTGCTGAAGAAGAACCTTGAAGTTCCTACTACGTTTAAAGGTAAATCTTTTGCTGTCTTGAATAATGAAGTGCTTGCTTCTCATACGTCTATAGTTGGCCTGTGTGTGGGAGATAATAGTAATGAATGTGATGATATCATCACTAATCTTGTTGATAGGGAGAAAATTAAGTGTCTTCAATTCGCTGATTCCAATCCGGAGATTGTTCTCCCAAAATCTATAGACTTGGACTTTAACAAGGATAATTCCTCCATTAATACCAAGGCTGATTTAGTTAATAAGGACATGGGCACTGCTGTCCTAGAGCTAGATAGCCCTGCTATCATTGCCAAAAGCCAGCCTTGTGTCTTGTCACACCCGTTCAAGATTAAATGATAGGTGCTTTTTGGAACATTAGGGGTCTTGGTCAACCTGGTAAATTGCAGTGCCTGGGAGATTTCCTTAATGATAATCACATTGATTTCGTGGGTTTCTTTGAGACCAAAAGAGAGAGGATAGATAGCGGGACTTTAAGTACAATTGCTGGCAATAATAATTATGACTGGCATGTGCTTCCTGCTAACAACACTGCTGGGGGGATCCTTGTGGGTCTTAGGTGTGATTTATTTGATATCATTGGCTTCGTAGATAGGAAGTATTGTGTGGTTATTACTATCAAGAACAAAGATGATGGTTTCCTTTGGCATTTTGTTGCAGTGTATGGTACTGCTTACAATGAGTGCAAGATCGAGTTCATTGCTGAGCTACATGATGTTATGTTAAATCTTACCTACCCCGTTATTTTGGGAGGTGACTTTAATTTGGTTAGATCTAGAGAAGATAAGAGTAATGGTATTATTAATGCTCAAAATTCTTTCCTGTTTAATGATTGGATTAACAAATGGTCTTTGTTAGATATTGGCATTGCTAACAGGAGTTTTACCTGGAGCAATAATCAGAATAATCCTATCTTTGCTACTATTGACAGAGTGTTTGTCTCAATTTCCTGGGACGCCCATTTTCCGATGTCTTCTCTAGTGGCTCTACCCAGGATAGGGAGCGACCATACACCACTTATTTTGGATACAAAAGCTAGGAGGGTTACCTCCCCTAAACCGTTTCGATTTGAGAAATGGTGGTTAGAACAACCTGATTTTAAAGATCTAGTATGTGAGATCTGGAACTCTGTAGTTCCTGGAAAGTGTGCTTTAGACATTTGGATGAAGAAAACTAAGATGCTTAGAAAAAAGGCGAAAGGCTGGAGCATCAATATTGAGGCTGATATGAAGAGAAGGAAGAGAGACCTGACGTTAGAATTTGACATCTTGGATGTCTTCTCCGAACGTAATCAACTTGAGGAGAAAGATAAGACTCGTATGACAGAGATCAAGAATGAATTAAATAGTATTTGGCATAAAGAAGAGGTTGCCTTGTGGCAATGGTCGAGGGATCGCAAGATCAAGGACGGAGATAAGAACAATGCCTATTTTCAGGCTCTAGCCAACCACAGACATAGGAAGAACCATCTTTCGGAGCTGGTTGGGGAGAATGGCCCAGTCCACTCTACCGAAGAGATGTTAGATGTAGCCACTGCCTTTTATAAGGACTTGTTTAGGTATGAAGAGAAACATAATATCAAATTGGGTCCTTCCTTCTGGAAGGAGGAAGAACTAGTGACTCAGGAAGAGAATGACCTATTACAAAAAAACTTTACTGAAGAGGAGATTAAAGAAGCCATTTTTGGCTCCTATGCCCATGGGGCCCCTGGCCCAGATGGGTTATCCTTCCTATTTTATCAAGTTTTTTGGGATGTTATCAAAACTGATTTTATGGCTCTGGTGAAAGACTTTGAAGAAGGCAAACTAGATCTTTATCGTCTTAATTTTGCTTTGATTGTGCTTATTCCTAAAGAACCTAATGCTAAAGATATGAAGAAATTTAGACCTATTAGTTTGAGTAATTGTGGGGTTAAGATTTTTTCGAAAGCTATGACAAATAGGGTTTCCCCTATTAGCCACAGGCTCATTTCCCTGAATCAAACAGCCTTTATCAAAGGGAGGTACATATTAGAGAGCGTAGTGATGGCGCATGAAGTTATTCATGAGGTTAAAAGATCTAATACCCAGGGTCTAGTGCTTAAACTAGACTATGAGAAGGCTTATGACAGAGTTAGCTGGGAATTCTTGTTTGATATGTTACATTCGAGAGGTTTCGGGAACAAGTGGATTTCTTGGATTAAAACTACTTTACTTCAAAGCACGTTTAGTGTGCGGATCAATGATACGGTGGGCCCTCATTTTTTAGCTGGGAAAGGGCTCAAACAAGGAGACCCTCACTCTCCGCTGCTCTTTAACTTGGTTGCTGACGTATTTTCTAAAATGCTTCATAAAGCTGTTAGTGAAGGGTTGATTTCAGGGCTTCTGCCTCAGGCTATACCCGGGGGTGTTGTCAGCTTGCAATACGCTGACGACACCATCTTGTTTCTAGAAAACTCAGTCGACAAAGCCAGAAATTTTAAATGGCTCTTGTCATGCTTTGAGAATCTTTCAGGGGCGTACCTGGAGAGATGCCAGATGTATCCTTGCAAAACTAAGCGCTCATCTGAATCAGTGGAAAATTCTCTGCGTCGATAATCAGGCGGAGCTGCTGTTGCGGTGCATTCGTCTGTTGGACAGGCGTCGTGGAGAATTGCTTCGGATTGCGTGGGTGTGATCGAGAAGACCAAGAGGCTGGAGTGTGGGTCTAACTAGTTTTATGCTTATGCCTATGTCGCTTGGTCTGTAATAAAATGAGGCTGCAGATACTAGATAGTTTGATGTTGGGGGCTATGCCTCCCTGGGATTTTAACTTTCTTCTGTTTTCGGCTGAGACGTTTTCGCTTCATTAATAAATATGGGGCGGGGGGGGGGGGGGGGGAAACCCCTTTCATTCAAAAAAAAAAATAATCTCGCGAAACAGAGATGGTAAGATAGTAAACAATATTATTTATGTGATCAGGGGGGAAATAGTGCATCATTTGCTTATTGCATTCCCGTTTGCTACTCTCTTATGGCGTACGGTTCATGTTGCATTGAACTTACCTCTTTCCACCAGTATAGATAACTAGATCAGGAACGCGCCTTGGCACGGGGTGCCGGTCCCAACGATGTGGTCAAGAAGGTAATCATCGGTTAGTAGAAAGCATGGTTTAAGTTAGTAGGAAGTGCGGCTTGCCGCAACCCTGCCGGGTGAATCATATCTAATCCGGTAAAAGTCATGAAGATCTGTACATTCCATTGATGCATTTCATATAATATTTAGCATATATAATGCACCAAAAGTTTCAAGGTTTAGACAAACACAAAATAATATGGAGTACTACATTGGTTGTCGTTGATCATATGGAGTATGACAGACTCAGAAAAGCAGAAACCATATGAATCATAACAGGATAATGCACAAGAGAGCACATAACGATAGCACACATTGATCATAGGCCCAAGCAGGCATATTGACATGGATGAGGTTCATGAGTACATCTGATGATAGACTACAGAGCACGAACGTGCAGATGTCAACAGATTGCAAAGCTCATTTACATATATACAAACAAAATAACCAGGGCACCGAAGCTTTATGACCCTCTACACATGGATATCGCCTTGACCGAAACTGAAACACAAGGGGCAAAAGCATTTTGAAGGTTGTTGCAGATCAGCTGATCGACTTACTCGTTTCACCTCCAGGCACCAAGTACAGGATATACACTTGGAAGGTGTGCACCTACAACGCTCATGTAATGGGTAGAGGTCAATGTGCAAAAATATGAGAGTTGGAATTAAGAAATGGAATGATGGGAAGGGAATCCAAGTATGTTTCAACCTTACTAAAAGGCAGTCCGTCTCCAAGTAGCCCGACAGTCTGGATGGACAGTGACATTGTTGTGATAACAGTCACCGTAGCTCTGAAGCAACCAAATGATTTGGCAATATGTGCCTGCGAGCCGGAGCTCAAGCAGAGGAATCGCTAGTACATCCATACTGATAAAAAATCATCCATTTACAAAACTTGTTTCCAAAAGTCTTAGGTCACCAAAAGACGTCGTTGTTCCTGAAATGATGCAAGAATCAATGAAAAATGATATGGTGCAATGTGAAATGATAACAAAGGCCCAAGAAGAAAAGATCAATTGGTGCAGGGTAAATACCTAGTAAAGGGTTCTGCTTCTTCCAGACCTTTCTTGCCCACAGTCGTTCGGGCAACAGTAGGCACGGACGGTTCAAACCTGAAAAGAAAGGACATGACAAGCAGAAGTAGCATTAGGCATGGAACAGTTAATGCAGTTTCAATAAAAGAGACGTCGAGAGGAAAGGAACATCAAGAACCTGTTTGCATTGGTTGTTGCGTCAGTAAGTGCCAACCCGTCTTTCTCATGAGATGACAGTTGAATGGCACTTATAATCCCCAAGAATCATAATATCAGAAGATAACTGTTACAAAATGAGATGTAAGAATGGCATCAATATGAATCCAATTTCAGACCAGAAACAATAAAAAAGAGCTCCCAGGAAAACGTTTATGATAAGTAATAAGGAGCATGTACATTTTCCTTTTGCCTCAGTGTCTCACCCTGTCCTGACAGAAATCTCAGGATCCACACACGGATAAACCCATGACTTATTCAGCATGCTGACCAAACCTTAATAAACACTACATTAACACATGTCATGTTGTAGCAGAGGCATTACAGTAGACACACAAGCACGACACCGACTGCGAGCAATGCATCATGTAAACAGTAACCTGCAGGACCACCACAACAGGAGAGAAAATCAGAAACTACCTGAATCCATAGTTGACGACAGCACTGTTCCTCCACTTCAGTGTGCTCCAACCACTGGGCACACACACCATTGACCAAACCCCACAACGTGGTCAATCTGGCGGGATTGGCCATGCCCGAGGAGATCGTGGACGCTGCAACTGGCTCTGCTCCGACGCCCCACCTTCTCCAGCTCCACCCTCACAAGAATTGAATGCTAGAAGAAATCAGTCAACTTGAGTCCCTCCAAAAATGGTTGCAGGCTAAAAGATACAGATATAGGATATCAGTCCTTGAAAGGCATGCTAACCACAAGCTTCACAGCAAGAGACCTATAAAGATATAGAACACATTGAGTAAGACACGAAATCTATTTATCTTTGTTGTAGTTATTTTATCAAACCACGTAACAAAGTAGCATTCTTGCTACATGCAGAAAACTAAGAGACTGCTGAAATTCATCCATGTTTAGATTAGAAAATAGCTGCATCGTGATATCTTTTGGTGGGGTCACACAAGAAAAATATCAATAGAAGCCACAAAAGAGGGTATTAGCATGTGCTTCTCACCAATCTCAGCATAGGTGTGGTTGCCCTGCCAAGAAACAACATGGATGTGGTTGTCTCAATTGAACTTAGGCACAAGCTTCTCACCAATCTCAGCATAGATGTGATTGCCCTGCCAAGAAACAACATGCATCAATTACCAAGCAGAAAAGGGAAGAGAAAATTACAAACAACATAGGGCACGGGGGCTAGAGAAGCCATATACCTGGGCATCCAAAAGGACCATGTCAGTGTGTTTAATAGGACCGTTATCAGTGGACCCACGATGCTGCCACACACTCGAAACATACACACGGATGGTCAGGTTCTTGTTCCCCACAACAAGAGCCTGCAGATCAACCATCGCCGTCTACAACAAAAGTATCAGCACCAAAACACAGCCATCACATGGGACAACATATTTATATCGTCAACCTCACAAAAGCATGCCAAAACCTACCAAAATGAAGACTACCATCATACACAACAAACCTAGGTTATTCCTGTGGCCCGGAAGACCTCAGGGAAAACAATGTTCTTGGTCTCAGAGCCATCTAATATAAGGATTTTCAAAGAAGCCCTCGACGTAACACGAGACACTGCCACATACAGCTGCCCGTGCGTAAAAACAGGACCCTTAAGATATATACCAACAGCAGATAGGGTCTGTCCCTGACTCTTATTAATTGTCATGGCATAGCATACACGAACAGGAAACTGGCGACGTCTAAGCACAAAGGGTGCATTTCCCTTCTTTGCCAATAATTCAATCCTGGGGATATAAACGGTATCACCCACATGTGAGCCAGTCATAATGACAGCTTTGATAAGTCGATCACCTAATTCTTTTACAATTAGCCGTGTACCATTACACAAACCATTTGCCTGGCTCAGGTTTCTAAGAAGCATAATCGGAACACCAACCTTAAGAGTCAGCCTATGATTTGGGAAATTTATAATTTTAGTTGCATTTAGGTACTCGACTAGATAGTAAACATCTTTGTCCCTAACAGAATCCGCAGAATCGTCAATAGAATAAGCACTCAAATAGTCTCTGCTATCAGTAGGAACCAATGTAAGAATATAATCATTAATGTCCTCAGCATGGTCGTTGGTAGGGGCTAAAATGGCTCTCTCTTGCAAGTAACCAGAGTTCAAGTAGTTAAGCAAAAAATCACCATAGACAGAAGAAACAATAGCTGCTATTGGATCACCAGACGTACAAACCAAAAGGTCATCTGGTATCTGTATCCAAGAAGCCTCGACTTCATCACCTCGCCTTGTGAGAGGCAACTTCCCTTCCCCAAGATCTAGCACCCATCTGCTAAATAAGGCAACATCCTTCTGCGCCTGGGTATCCGCACCATGCACAGCCAAGCGCATGTTAATAGAAAGCGACAATTTCTGAACAGAACGCCACAACGGAGAATTTGTGATTGCCGCATCAATGATCCGAGGCCTAGTACCTCCCTCAACGACTGGTAAGATTTGTCTAAGGTCACCACCCAAGACCATGACTACTCCACCGAACGGAATATCCGCAAGATCTGGATTAGCCACATAGAGGACATCACACAAAGTTCTATCTACAGCCTCAAAGCATTTGCTGTGTGTCATAAGCGCCTCGTCCCAAATAACAAGCGAAGATACCATCATCAACTTACAAAGCTTAGAGCCTCTTTTAATATCACATTGCGTATTATCTTCAAGAAGAATATGTATCTTAAAGCGAGAATGAGCAGTTCTACCACCAGGCAACAACAGTGATGCAATGCCAGACGACGCAACAGTAAGCACTATCTTCCTCTCGCCCCTAAGGAAAGCACATATTGCACTCCACAGGTAAGTCTTCCCAGTACCACCGTACCCAGAGACAAAAAAAAGCCCGGTTTCCCCGCCTGCACACACTCTACAATTGTCTTATAAGCAACCAACTGGTCCTCATTTAAACTGGCAAATATTACCAAGGACTGTTTAGACAGAGCACATGCATCATAAGACAGTTCCTCACGAATAAGGCGATTATCATCAGACTGCTCACCTTCGCCAGAGTGAGACGGCAAGTTAAAACTTCTTATATCAGAACCATGTTTCAAGAAAACGTCGGCCAACTCGTCAAGAAGCATATTATTAATCTTTCAGGAGGAACAACATAGTTTGGATTACCCAGGGCACACCGCAACCTATGCTGGATATCATCGTACATGCTAACGCAGTAACGTTCAAAGAAACCCATCTCATCCCTGATAGAACAATGCATGAGCATAGTCACAAACAGCTCTCTAAGTCGATGCCCAAACCCCCAGACAACCGCTTCATCAAACGCTATGTACCACTCGTTATCATCTCCTAGCAAACCACGTGCGGCACAAGCCTCTTTAAAGGTGTGATAAAGACGACCATCATATGTTCGGAGATCTTCGAAAGATCTAGCCCCCTTAACAATCATCAAAAGCATGTGCAAGTAGTACAACTCACCACTCAAAGCATGTACATTATATACGCGTCCAATCTTTTCACCCCTACCCCTTGGATGCCATGACCTACTTTTAGCGTCCCAGGTCCAAGCAGTTGGAAAATCACAATAAGTTAACGATCGGGCATCTTCGAACATCTCATTCGCAACAAACCATTCGGTAAGCATAGTCTTTTGCAATAAGTCAGAATCAACAATTTTCGTGAGGTCAACACCAGCACGATAGTGAACAGTATTCATGCCAGGCATATGAACGGTCAGCCTTTGAACCGACGGCATTTTAAAGTGTATCTCAAAGCCAAATATGCGCCACAATGCATCATACTCACATATATACCGACATATCAGATACTCCTGAACCTCATCTATTGTACGACAACCAGATTTAGTCAATTTTTTTAGCCTTTCTAACATGACCTTAGAGTAATCAGCACCTTTGGTGACATACTTAAAGAGGTATTTCATCACTTGTGTCTTATTACACCACTCTACATTTATATGACCCTGAAATTTCTTGAGCATCGCCATATTATAAGGAACAACATGCCTATTGTCAAGGTAATGACCATTTTTATAGACCCTTCGACCGTTGTCACGACGTCGATATAAGGCAAACCCATTATCATCAATGACAGTGGTATCTCTAAAATCTTTTGGGAAATATTTAGAACAAACACCTTTTTTCATGCAGACGCATTTATCATTCATTTCACCACACGGACCGTGCATCATAAACTCAGAAACTAAAGCATATCCTAGAGGATCAAGCAATGCATCAGGTATTTCAGAAGATATTAATGAATTAATATTTTCAACACCAATCTCACCGTTACCCCCTCTCCGCCAGACAAGTATATGCGCGTGAGGCAGTCCCCGCTTCTGGAACTCAACGGTATACAGCACTGGAAAGAGAACATAAAAAGCTCAATTAGATACTTGGCCAGCAGAAGAAGTAAAACACCATTAAAAAACAACAACCACACAGAGCGCAACAGTACACAATACTAGCCGTAATGGGGCCAAAAGCCCGGCCTGACTTAATCTCGTCCAAGTACTCAGTGAGCTTCATGTGATAGACCCTAACAACAATATCCGCCCTATCAGAAGGCGTCTGACCCGGCTCTAATGCACTGGTGATCTCAGGCCACTTGGGATTGCAAGTGAAAGTGGTAAATATGTCGGGTGCACCGTGCACTCGACAAACGGCAAGGCCATCATGGAAATTTTCATGGAAGTAACAACGACCGCCGATGTGACTGGAAGGTACAATGGTCCTCTTCCCAAGAGCATCACCATCAACACACCCATCACCTACCGCATCAATAATACCCTGCATGTGCTCTGATCTAAGCATGTCCTGATTTCTTATGATATACCACAGTCTACATTCATCGATGCACGCACGTGCATCAACAACCGACTGAGAGGAGAGGAGACCATAACATATATATGGATTGGGCTGATCACCCTTGTAATGGCACATAAAACGATAGTAATCCTGCATGGTCATCCTATTCCTGCTATTTGTGGAAGCATCACCACCTCCAGAAGGGTATGAAGAGGACGCCTCAACGGTCGAACTTCCAGGTGCAGGATTGGGATCTCCAGGTCCATCGTCATCATCTTCTTCAGGAACAATCAAGTGAGGAACATCCACCTGGAACCCCCTCTCTCCATAAGGGAAAAGCAACGGGTACTGCAGAGGCATGAATGCAGTGTTCAGAGAAGATATCTGCTGTAAACCATCGGAACGACTGCAAACAACAATATCCCGAGAAGATGCCTCTAACGTGAAGCCACCACCGACAACTAAAGCAGCAAGCCCAGTGGTTGTAGGCAAACTAAATTGTGGACTATCGCCCTCCGAAGGCCCAATAAAAACATAAAGCGATGTCCTAACACTAGATCCCATCCACCCCTTCCCCCGCCCAAGCACACACCTACACCTATATCCCCCTCCCGACATGGGCTACACATACCACCACCTAAAATCTCGCTCAAAGCCGTTGTATTGTACATGGAGGTCAAAATCTAGATCAGTTCTTCTGATCTTCTTGGTCAATCAATCACAACATAGTATTTCGAGAAGCTCAAATGGATGTTTTCTCATAGGACTAGGAGGCATGGGGAAGTCTTCGTCATCAATGATGACTAAGGCATGTGCAACATAAACATGTCCACATGCGAAAAATAAATATCACGTGGCAGGGACACCAAACATGGTTACCTTCTGACTTTGGGGTGGACACCCTACATGTCTTTTTTCCTGCTAATGGTTATTTTCTAAAAAAACAGTTGAGCAAGTGAAGAAATTGTTGGTCCTTTTATGAACTATATTAAAAGAAATTAGTATGTCGTCTCGCCACGATTGGTGGCCCTTCCAGGGCTGAAATTTACTAATTGTACTCTACTCTACTG
The DNA here is from genome assembly GCA_032464435.1 of Aegilops umbellulata. Classification (NCBI taxonomy): domain Eukaryota; kingdom Viridiplantae; phylum Streptophyta; class Magnoliopsida; order Poales; family Poaceae; genus Aegilops; species Aegilops umbellulata. The sequence continues at coordinate 638,265,452 of CP136060.1, read as the reverse complement.
CTACAAAATTCTGGAAGTGCTCTTTAATTAACTCATCCCTTGGTAATAATGTCAATGTGTTGTTTCCCCACGAAGCATTCTACTGTTGTTTTCCCGATTCAAAATGAGATGCAGATTATTATCAATCACACTTTTCATACAATAATTATGAAACACCAATATTTAAAGCCAGAAAAGGCAATATTTGGCAAAAATTTAAATTACATTACGATAAGCTACACTAAAATAATATGTTTTTGTATTATTTTTTCTTTAGGAACTTCTGCTTTGAACTCGGTGTGTTCGGGTTTTGTACATCTTCGAAAGTGGTGAGACATCATCATTTTTTGCATTCTATGATATTGAACTCGGTGTGTTCGGGTTTTGTACATCTTCTAATTTTTCTGTGTGGGCATGAAAGTTTTCAATTAGTAAGGTATACGGTTTCTCGAAACTACCCTTTATGCTGCCATTAAACAAGTTCCCCCTCAAGAATAATGGTTAAAATGTATAATTAATTAACTGAAAAAGCACTAGAATACCACTAACTTTTCTGTTAGGGGTAATATCACTAACTATTTTAATGAAATGACTTCTCTATTTCAGAATATTACACCTTTTCCCTTGTTCAGCCCGGGCAATCACTAGGCAGAGTTTGATCTAATTTCTCCCTGGTAGAATATACAAAATAAATCTTCACAAGAAATCCAATTCGTTAGATCTCTCGGGGAAATTTATTTGCAAAAACAAATTGATCTCCCAGGGACATTATCATACTTCCACAGGATTTCTGATCGACATCTTGCACGAACCAACTGAAAAGGAACTTGGCGGTTGTTTTAAGATTAAAAATAGAACCTATTTCAAAGACAGAAAAGGTCTATCGTGTTTTATATGAAACAGATTAAAAAAAGGGTCTATCTTGTGAAGTTAAGTGCCAATAAGGCAAGAATAATCATTTTTAGAGCATGTACACATGTGTTTAATTAGATGAGTGTTCACGTAAAAATGTTTCGCGTTGGACATGTGTGCTTGCATTAGTGATTATACAGTGAAACATAGATATTCCATCAGAACAGTGATCGTCTGTATCCAACTAGTTGTTCCCTAATTCTAAAGTGCTCGGATGCTTTTTGGGTACTGTTCATTGTAAAACACAGAGAATTTCCAATATGACCATTAATTAGGTGATGTACGCTCTCCACAAAGGCCTGTGTGCTTTACGCCAAGGCTTATAAAATACTCTAAGAATAACGACAGAACTATGTTTAATTAATTAACTTAAGAACTACTCGAAAAGCACCGCACTATTTAATAGAAGATGCCACTTCTCTTTTGCAAAATATTACAATTTAATTCTAGTTTGGCATGGGCAATCATTCTGCGAAGTTTGATCCAATTCCACCTGCATGGAATATTCAAATAAATCTCCATCATGAAAAAACCAAATGTTCGATCTCTCAGTTAGATGATCTTATTTACATATACCGATCAAGATCTTGCGTGAGTAAACCAGAAGTTAACCACTTGATACAACATAATCCATAATAAGTGGCATCAGTCTCCAATAGCTAGGACTTTCGGTGGACAATCACCTTCGTAGATTGAGTTCTAATTAACTTTTAGGTGCATATCCATGCCCATCCTCTGTGCCTTGGTGGCGTCCTGCAATTTGTTCCCTACCCAATTCCGGTCCCCCCCCCCCCCCTCATTTCTACCAAGAATGTACCCTCCCTTTGTTTTCTTCTTGATTAAGTATATCGTTGAGTTGATGGTCAATCATTTCGCCATATCGAGTGAGAACATGAGAGAGGGCACCAGATTCCACAAAGTGTGTAGGAGAATAAAGGCAGCGGCATATGGAATGCAGCAGCAAAGAAAAGGTGAAGGATCCGTTTGATTTGTTTTGTTCTCTATTTTCTGGCAAGTGAGTCAGATGTTTCTGACGTCATATTTGTTGTTTTTCTTGGTAGTTTATGACATCACTTTCCTTATGAAGGTCCAAATGATGAAAGGAAAGAAAAAAATTACAAAAAGATGGCGTTCGAAAAACATACAAAATTGGGAGCAATGATCTCAGTTGATCACAGATGTAACTAAACTGGAAATATTATTATCATAAAAAAGAAGTAAACCGGAAAGATGGTAAGGCATGACACTGACCATCGGAGAGCATTATTACTATCTGAAAGACTTAGACACTAGTCCCAGTACAGGTCAATGGTCTTCATTGATTACAAGGATATTCAGGGAACTGATCAATTATTCAGGGAAGCAGAATATTCTCGAGAAGATTACAAGGATGTGAACGAGCCGGTCAGAGTGTTAACTGAACTGGATTACTGAAAACTAGCCGTGAATCCGGCTTGTGCCTGGCTTGCCGGCCATGAAAATTCTGACCAGCAAAACCTATCTTCATTGGGAAACTTGTTAGTTTGTCTGCCTAGGGAAATATATGGCAGAACGGCACCGGAAACCTATCTCCCGCAAATCAGTGGGTATCTTGAACAGTCGGTCTCTTGCCCTCCGCGACGCAATAGCTGACCACAATAGCCGACCAGCCAAGCATTATCATTGTTGCACCGACCAGCAAATCAGTAGTAAGGGCATCTTCAGCGACGATCTGCAAATTTTCTCCGGCTTCCATCCATGGACAAGGACTAGTCCGCAGATATGGATATGGGAGACTGCCATCCAACACCGCCCGCATACATTTCAAATACTTTTGCAACAAATCAGGTGAAATTCATGCAAACACGGCCGGATTTCATGTAAACATGAAGGAATTCATAGAAACACGGCGTCTTTTCATTAGATTTCGAATGTTTGGAGCAAACAAAAACCGACCCGAACCTAAATACCATATATGGCAGCGACGCCCGGCGTCCAAGCCCTTGTTGTTCTCCATCCGCCGTCTTCATGACCACCAGCGATAAAATAGATGAAGTGAAGCTGCGGTATCCGGCGAGGAAGTGTAGAACACGGGAGACGGACTGGCCCACATGGGACACAAAGCCCTGCCACCTCCCGTACACTACTCATCCTCGGAGGAGTCCGTGCCTTGTCCGTCGCTAGTGGACATGAGGTTCACGATCAAAATGATGGCAACTGCGCTGTCCTCGTCCCTCCACTGGACAGCTGGATAGTTCGTTGGTGGTGCGTAGGAGACATACACTGGTAGAAAAAGAGGCTTCCGTCCAGCCCCATTACTCGCGGAACTGTAGGAACCGCGACTAATGAAGTCTTTAGTCCCGGTTCGGCAGACGAACGCGACCAAAGGCCTGGGCCCAGGGCGCTCGGTGGCCAGCTGGTGCACGTGAGGGGCTTTAGTCGCGGTTGGCCAGGCAAACCGCGACTAAAGGTGCCCAAAGGCCTTTAGTCGCGGTTGGCCAGGCCAACCGCGACTAAAGCTCCTCCCCTATATATACCAGTTCAGCGCACTCACTTAGCCATTTGGTGCCACTTCTCTTCACAAGCTTCACAAGGGGGTGTAGGTTTGCTTTTGGTTCCTCTTATGCACAGAAGGTGTTTGATGAAATGCCCCAAGAGTCACACTTGAGGTTCCTCATTTATTTTTTCCTCCTCGATCGCAGTTAGCAACTTGAACCTTTCATGCATGTGTGTCATTGATAAAATATGCATGTGTGTTGTTCATTGTTTAATTTCTATTGTTTATAGCTAGTTAGTTTAACAAATGCATGATGGTTAATTATATATTTTATATTATAATAATGCAGATGAATCGGCAATGGATGTACGGTAACCGACTCTCCCGCGGGTTCACTACGGGTTTGAAAGATTTCCTCATAGTGGCTAATGCGAACAAGCAGAAGGGTTTTGCTATCTGTCCATGTGTTGACTGTAAGAATCAGAAGGGTTACTCTTCCTCAAGAGAAGTTCACCTGCACCTGCTTCGGCACGGTTTCATGCCAAGCTATAATTGTTGGACCAAGCATGGAGAAAGAGGGGTTATAATGGAAGAAGATGAAGAAGGGGATGATTTCATCAATGAAAGCTATCTTGCTGATTTCGGTGATACTTTCATGGAGGATGCTGAAGGTGAAGGGGAAGGTGAAGGGGAAGGTGAAGGGGAAGGTGAAGGTGAAGAAGAGGCACGTGATGAGACCGTTGATGATCTTGGTCGGACCATTGCTGATGCACGGAGACGCTGCGAAACTGAAAAGGAGAGGGAGAATTTGGATCGCATGTTAGAGGATCACAGAAAGTCGTTGTACCCCGGATGCGATGATGGTCTGAAAAAGCTAGGCTGCACACTGGATTTGCTGAAATGGAAGGCACAGGCAGGTGTAGCTGACTCGGCATTTGAAAACTTGCTGAAAATGTTGAAGAATATGTTTCCAAAGAATAACGAGTTGCCCGCCAGTACGTACGAAGCAAAGAAGGTTGTCTGCCCTCTAGGTTTAGAGGTTCTGAAGATACATGCATGCATCAACGACTGCATCCTCTACCGCGGTGAATACGAGAATTTGAATGAATGCCCGGTATGCACTGCATTGCGTTATAAGATCAGAGGCGATGACCCTGGTGACGATGTTGAGGGCGAGAAACCCAGGAAGAGGGTTCCCGCCAAGGTGATGTGGTATGCTCCTATAATACCACGGTTGAAACGTCTGTTCAGGAACAAAGAGCATGCCAAGTTGTTGCGATGGCACAAAGAGGACCGTAAGTCGGACGGGGAGTTGAGACACACCGCAGATGGAACGCAATGGAGAAAGATCGACAGAGAGTTCAAAGATTTTGCAGCTGACGCAAGGAACATAAGATTTGGTCTAAGTACAGATGGCATGAATCCTTTTGGCGAGCAGAGCTCCAGCCATAGCACCTGGCCCGTGACTCTATGCATCTACAACCTTCCTCCTTGGTTGTGCATGAAGCGGAAGTTCATTATGATGCCAGTGCTCATCCAAGGTCCGAAGCAACCCGGCAACGACATCGATGTGTACCTAAGGCCATTAGTTGATGAAATTTTACAGCTGTGGGGCAGACCTGGTGTTCGTGTGTGGGATGAGCACAAACAAGAGGAATTTGACCTACGAGCGTTGCTTTTCGTAACCATCAACGATTGGCCTGCTCTTAGTAACCTTTCGGGACTGTCAAATAAAGGATACAATGCATGCACGCACTGCTTACATGAGACTGAAAGTGTACATTTGCCAAATTGTAAGAAGAACGTGTACCTTGGGCATCGTCGATTTCTTCCGAAAATTCATCCAGTAAGAAAGAAAGGCAAGCATTACAACGGCAAGGCAGATCACCGGCCGAAGCCTGCAGAACGCACTGGTGCTGAGGTATTTGATATGGTCAAGGATTTGAAAGTCATCTTTGGAAAGGGTCCTGGCGGACAATCAGTTCCGAAGAGAGCTGACGGGCACGCAACCATGTGGAAGAAGAAATCTATATTCTGGGAGCTAGAATATTGGAAAGTCCTAGAAGTCCGCTCTGCAATCGACGTGATGCACGTTACGAAAAATATTTGCGTGAACCTCCTAAGCTTCTTGGGCGTGTATGGGAAGACAAATGATACAAAGGAAGCACGGCAGGACCAGCAACGTTTGAAAGACCCTGATGACCGGCATCCGGAATGGTTTCAAGGTCGTGCCAGCTACGCTCTGACCAAAGAAGAGAAGGTCATCTTTTTTGAATGCCTGAGCAGTATGAAGGTCCCGTCTGGATTCTCGTCCAATATAAAGGGAATAATAAACATGGCGGAGAAAAGTTCCAAAACCTGAAGTCTCACGACTGCCACGTGATTATGACGCAATTGCTTCCGATAGCTTTGAGGGGGCTCCTGCCGGAAAATGTTCGAGTAGCCATTGTGAAGCTATGTGCATTCCTCAATGCAATCTCTCAGAAGGTAATCAATCCAGAAGTTCTACCACGGTTACAGAACGATGTGATCCAATGTCTTGTCAGTTTCGAGTTGGTGTTCCCGCCATCCTTCTTCAATATTATGACGCACCTCCTGGTCCACCTAGTCGAATAGATTTTCATTCTCGGTCCTGTATTTCTACACAATATGTTCCCCTTCGAGAGGTTCATGGGAGTATTAAAGAAATATGTTCGTAACCGTGCTAGGCCAGAAGGAAGCATCGCCAAGGGCTATGGAAATGAGGAGGTAATTGAGTTCTGTGTTGACTTTGTTCCTGACCTTAAGCCGATTGGCCTTCCTCGATCGCGGCACGAGGGGAGACTAAGTGGAAAAGGCACGATCGGAAGGAAATCAACGATATGTATGGACGGCCATTCTCTGACTGAAGCACACCACACTGTACTGACCAATTCCAGCTTGGTGGCTCCGTACTTTGAGAAACACAAGAATATTTTACGCTCGGACAACCCGGGGAAGCCTGAATCCTGGATTAGGAAGGCCCACATGGAGACTTTCGGCAGTTGGTTGAGAAAACATTTAATGAATGACAATGATGTTGTAGATCAGCTGTACATGTTGACCAAGACACCATCTTCGACTATAACGACTTTCCAAGGGTACGAGATAAATGGGAATACATTTTACACGATCGCCCAAGATAAAAAGAGCACCAACCAAAACAGTGGTGTCCGCTTTGATGCAGCAACCGAGAATGGGCAAAAGGTCACATATTATGGTTACATAGAGGAGACATGGGAACTTGACTATGGACCCTCCTTTAAGGTCCCTTTGTTCCGGTGCAAATGGTTCAAGCTAACAGGAGGTGGGATAAAGGTGGACCAGCAATACGGAATGACAATGGTGGATTTCAACAATCTTGGTTACCTTGACGAACCATTCGTCCTAGCGAAAGATGTCGCTCAGGTTTTCTATGTGAAGGACATGAGTAGCAAACCGAGGAAACGGAAAGATAAGAAAACGATCAGTACATCATACGATGATCCAAAGCGCCACATTGTTCTTTCAGGGAAAAGAAACATCGTGGGAGTGGAGGACAAGACAGACATGTCAGAAGATTATAATATGTTTGCTGAAATTCCGCCCTTCAAAGTGAACACCGACCCAAGCATTAAGTTAAATGATGAGGATGCTCCATGGATACGGCACAATCGTAAGCAAGCAGGGACGCAAGGGAAGAATTGATGTGTAATAATTTATTGTACCAAACTTTGTATTTGGTCGATGAAGTGAATGATGTATCAAACCTTTTGTCAAACCTTCAAGGGATTAGTTTTATTTTTCTGATTTTTTTGATATATGATTGTATTTTTAAGATTTTAAAATGAATTAGTTTTATTTTTCTGATTTTAAAAGGAAAAAGGAAGAAGAAGAAAGAAGGAAAAAGGAAAAAAAACAGAAGAAAAAAACAGAAGAAAAAAGGAAAAACAGAAGAAAAAAACAAACAGAAGAAAAAAGGAAAAACAGAAGAAAAAACAAACAGAAGAAAAACATAAGAAAAAAACAAACAGAAGAAAAACAGAAGAAAAAAGGAAAAAGGAAGAAAGGAAGAAAAAAAAGAAGAAAAAAAAGAAAAAGGAAGAAACAAACAGAAGAAAAAAATAGAAGAAAAAAGGAAGAAAAAAATAGAAGAAAAACAAGAATTTAAAATGAATTAGTTTTATTTTCTGATTTTTTTGATATATAATTGTATTTTTAAGATTTTAATAACATAAATAAATAAGTAATTAGAAACTTTAATAGCAAAAATAATTATCATAAAGTAAAATAAATAAGTAATTAGAAACAAAATAAAATAAAATAAATAAGTTTTTTGTTGTAAGTAGAAACAAAACAAAATAAATAAAGCAAAAATGAAAACAAAAAACAGGCAAAAAATAAAAAATATGCCACCTACTGGGCCACCACGGCCTGAATACGACTAGAAATCCATTATTGGGCCAGGATTCAGGCCCGCAGAAGGCCCAGTAGGCCCACAGGCTCATAGTAACAGAATAGGCCCGTAAGCCTGCATTTGAGAGGAGCTCGAAGTGGTGAGCGCAGCCGCGCTTATAAACCACTGTCGAAGCCTCTCGGCTAGCGAGGTGGGACTAAACATCCCACCGCACCGCGCCAGTGCCAGCACATACCTTTAGTCGCGGTTGGTGTGGCGGACCGCTACTAAAGGGTAGCTTTAGTCGCGGTCCGCCTCCCCAACCGCGACTAAAGGCTCTTTCTGCGCGGGAACGAAAGCGGCGCCAAAACCCTTTAGTTGCAGTTGGTGTGGCGGACCGCGACTAAACCTATCCTTTAGTCGCGGTTGGTGTGGCGGACCGCGACTAAAGGTCTGTCTATATATACTGCACTTAGCAGTTTCCGCCACTTCCCATTCTTCTCTCGACGCCGAAGCCCTGCCCCGACGCCGATCGACGCCGAAGCCCTGCCCCGACGCCGATCGACGCCGAAGCCCTGCCCCGACGCCGACGCCCTGCCCTGACGCCGACGCCCTGCCCCCAGTGAGCGCCGCCGCCTCCGCCCCGAGTGAGCGCCGCCGCCGCCCGTGCCCTGCCCTAGCGCGCCGCCGCCGCCGCCGCCCCTGCCCTGCCCAGCCCCCGCCGCCCCCCTGCCCGCCGCCCGCCGCCCCTGGCCCTGCCCCTGGCCGCCGCCGCCGCCCGCTGCCCGCCCCTGCCCGCCGCCCCTGCCAAAAAGGAAACAAGAAAAAAACAAGAAGAAAGAAAAAGGAAGAAAAAAAAAAGAAAACAAAACAAAACCAAAAGAAACAAGAAAAAAAAGGAAGAAGAATAAAAGGAAGAAGATAAAAGGAAGAAGAAAAAAAGGAAGAAGAAAAAAAGAAAGAAGAAAGAAAGAAGAAAGAAAAAAGGAAGAAGAAAAAAAGAAGAAAGAAAAAGGAAGAAGAAAAAAAATGAAAACAAAACAAAACCAAAAGAAAGAAGAAAAAAAGGAAGAAGAAAAAAAAGGAAGAAGAAAAAAGGAAGAAGAAAAAAAAGAAAGAAGAAAGAAAGAAGAAAGAAAAAGGAAGAAGAAAAAAAGAAGAAATAAAAAGGAAGAAGAAAAAGAAAGGAAGAAGAAAAAAAGAAAGAAGAAAAAGGAAGAAGAAAAAAAGAAAGAAGAAAGAAAGAAGAAAGAAAAAGGAAGAAGAGAAAACAAGAAAGAAAAAGGAAGAAGAAAAAAATGAAAACCAAATGAAAACCAAATGAAAGCCAAAAGAAAGAAGAAAGAAAAAGGAAGAAGAAAAAAAGTAACTTAAAACTTGATAGTTAACAAAAAACCGTAAAATTTGATAATTAACCAAATGGCGAGGGTTATACATGTGTGTTGTCCTCGCCTCCCTCTCCGTGACGCCGTCGTCTGCCGCCCCGTCTCGCGCTCTACCGCGACACCCTCTCCCACCCCTTCCTCGCCCCCTCCTTTTGCCACCGCCCTTTCGCCACCGCCACCGCCACCGCCCCCCTTCTTCACTTAATTAATTTGTTTTTACTACATGTTTTCAGGACTGACATAATGGCGGACGATAGAGCTGACCCGATTATGGACAACTATGATCCGGACGGTGAAGCACATATGTTCGGCATCATAAACGGCGATATTCTATATGTGCCGACCGGACAAGAAGAAGATGATATCTCTTCTTATCTGAACCTTGACGGTGAAGATGAAGGGCGCCGTCAGCAAGATGATGCCGAACAAACGTCGATAAACGACGATCTTCAAATGGAAGTAGCAACCACCTCCGGCGCCGAGGTATATATATACATTGAGCCTCTGGTGATACAAACTAACTGATTTGAATAAATATGTGTGTACTAACGTGCGCGACTCTCTTTCTTATTTTAGCCCTCGGCCGGATTGTCGAAACAATCGAGTACGTCGTCAAAGCGTGGCGCAACCAAGACGATGAAACACGGAGAAACATGCACCATCGAGGTTGTCGACAGTGCAACCGGCAGGCCGCTGGAGCCCCGCAAGAACGCCACCAAGTTTGTCAGCCAATGCGGAGCCGTTGTTAGAGACAACGTCTCGATCACCGTCCAGGAGTGGAATGAGCCAAAGAAGGCACGAATTGCTGGTTTCACTTTTGTCGATAAGAGAACAAAAAAAGATTGCTTCAAGAAGCTTATGGAACATTTCGTTCTACCTCCGGAATACAACAAATTCGATGAGGAGGGTAACAAGATTGAGGAAAACAAGGAGAGGAGGAGGCTAGTCAAACAGTTCGCTCTTCGTAAGATGGCCGACGCATTCCGGAAATTCAAGCAAAATCTAGCCCATGACTTTGTCAAGCAGAACAAGACTCCGGATTTCAAAGGACAATATGAGAAACTGAAACATGATTGGCCAGAATTTGTGAAGCAAAAGAAATCGGAGCAGTTCATTCAAATATCGAAAAAAATAAGGAAAATGCGGCTAAGAAGGAGTACAATCATATTATGGGGCCAGGAGGGTATCGCCTTTGGCAGCCTAGGTTGGAGAAGATGGAGAACGAGCTGAGGGCACGAGGAATCCGTCCAGGTACGGAGGGATGGGACCCAAGGGCCAAAAGCTGGTGGTACGGGCATGGGGGAACGCTGAACCCGGAGACAGGGGAGTGTGTTTACCAGGGCAAAATAATTAAACCCACCCAAGCCCTTATTGACGCAATGAGGGATGCTCAAGAGGGGAAGATCAAGTTCAACAGAGAGAACGACGCACTGACAAAAGCCCTCGGCAATCCTGAACACGGAGGACGTGTACGAGGCATGGGGCACATTCCGTGGAAAATAGGGTTCCCCCAGAACGATGACCCGTATGGTTACAGAAGCCGTAAGAGAAAGATGGATCGGGAAGCAGATGTTGTGGCGCGGTTGGCATCGAAAATGGATGTGATGAAGAAAACCGTGAGTGTACTAGTAGCCGAAAGAGATGCAGCTCGGGCGCAGCATGAAGATCATCCAGCGGATCTCGGAAGCCAGCAGCGGAGAAGCAGCGTGGCTTCCACGGAGGCCCCACCGGCTGGTGCAGATGCACCGACGATCGAAATTACTGCACCAGAGCCTCTGGTGGTCGAAATTACTGCACCGGAGCCTCCTCGCTACCCCGTGGACGATATAAAGGAGAGGAAAGAATGTCATCTGTATTATCCTATCGGGAACATGTCCATGAAGGTAGCCATCGGCAGTGCTTTACCATGTTTACCTGGAGCACTCCACCACAACAACCCCATTCAAGATGGCTATGCTCGTGTCACGGTGGAGGACATAGTCCAAGGGTTTGAGGACCTGGAGATTGCCATTGCTACACCTGAAGGGGAGAAAAGACTTGGAGATGTCAAGCGCCATTTCATTCTATGGCAAAAGAAGTTTATCAAGTTTCCAGGCGAGGCGCCAAGGACAACAAGTCCACCCCCCTACGGTGGTGGTGGTGGCGGTGGCGGTGGTGGTGGTGGTGGTGGTGGTGGCGGTTCACCTACACCTCCATCACGTCAGCCGACGCCTCCCAGTCCACAACGTCCGGCGGGTGATCAGACGCCGCCCCCCAGTCCTCGTCCGGCGGGTGATCAGACGCCGCCCCCCAATCCACCTCCGGCAAAGAAGCAGAAGCAGTCCTGGATTATTAACCCGGACCCTTATGTACCTAAGACCACAAAGGTACCGGAGCCATCACTGAAGCCTCTCCCCACAAGGCCTTGGGAACGTAGTGCCGAGGAAACTGCCGCGGCCGCGGCTGCTGATCTTGAGAAATGGAAGGCGGACTGCAAGAAGAAAAGAGAGCCCGAGCCCAAGCCAGTATTTTCTGATGAGCAAAAGAAGTGGGCTAAGTCATTTTTGAGCACACCGTCCCAAGCCGCGAAGAATCTGCCTGAGGACTATGCACGTGAACTTCGTAGGCAGGCACTCATGTTGAAGGAGAAGAAAGAGAGGGCGGAGAACCAGGAGAACAAAGCCTTGGAGGAGGCCGAGAAAACGGAATTAGAAAGTAAAAAAAGCGGGAAACGAGTTGCCCAGCTCGGGGAACAAAGTAAACAATAGATTGCCCCGCTTATAGTGAAAGCCGCCGGTCCGGATGACCCCGATATCATAGCAGCTGCGGCAGCACATGGATTGACTGTAACGAGTGCCAGAGAACAAGCGGCCAACTTAGGTATTACTCTTCGTGAACTGTTAGGCCTTGATGAGGCGCCAGTGAAGGAGGTAGTAATTACATATGTGAAGAATGGGCCTCTCGTCGAGCCTGCGCAGGAAGAGGATCTACCTCCACAAATGAAAGGTATGCTGAAATGGTACAAGGGTTACATAAAAAATAAAAACGCCAAAGAATATATTTATGCGGAAGTTAGATATGAGCATCACTTCAAACATTACTATGTACAAATTCATCTGAGTGAATTGTTCCAGCTTTTCAATCTGCGCGAGCTCGACAAATCTATCATCAGTTGCTACGTTCTGTAAGTGATTTATTTCTACCCCATCTCGTTCATATTGCCTGCACTATATATATGTCCTAACTATATTGTTGTGTCCGCTATTATACATGCAGAATGAAGATTAAGGAATGCAGAGTAAGGAACATCCATGATGTTGGGTTCATTGACCCACACATCATTAATGGATATGTGTTGCGGCATCACCCCGCCGACATGGAGGCAGACCTGTGGCAGTTTCTTACAAAGCAGGAACTCAAAAGTGATATTCTATTTCCTTACCATTTTGGGTGAGTGTTTCTGTCTTGAGCACATTCTCTTTTGTTTACTCCATGCATGGTATGTGGCCGGCTAATCGATGAGTTATGCATGACGTACTGTGCATGTATCGTGTCCGCAGGTTCCACTGGATTCTGCTAGTGATTAAAGTTGACACCTCAGAATGTCTCGTCCACGACTCTCTGAATATGGATCCAAAGCTTTGGGGCGACATGAGAAGAATGCTGCAGAAGTAATTATTTCCATTCATTTGCGCTCTATATCGATTGGCCTATTTCGTTCATTTCCTAATATCAAGTAACAAATAACTCTCTTGTTCATTTAATTTTCTTTGCCTCGTAGGGTTTGGAGACGGTTCGTAGATACAAAGGTCGGTGAATTCAAAAAAGAGCTAGAATTCAAAAAGTCAAAGGCTAAGAATGGTGGGGATATTCAGCCAGCGGGGACCAATCTATGTGGATACTATGTCTGTGAGATGATCCGGAGATACACCTCTGAGCGGGTTCCGAGTGATACCAATGCTCAGAGGAATAACCTCCGGATGATGCTTAGTCCAGAAGGTCGCTTCCGACCACTTCAAGAGGAACTAGCTGGATGATTCAGGAGGGAAGTCCTCCATCCTAAAGGAGAACACCATTACGAGGACGTAGAACTTTATATGCATTAAATTATGTATGGAAACTTGTTCAAAATTGTATATGGTCATCCGATGATATTGAATATATACTGTATATTCCTCTTGAATTCTTTTTGGTTCTAATTTCAAATTTGTTTGAAATTGTACATTCATATGCATGTATGTAGTAGCGTAGAATATGTGAAACTCCTTCAAAATTAAAATAAATCATAAAAGAAATAAAACAATACAAATTAAACAGAAAACAGGTTTAGGGGGGGGGGCAGGTTTAGGGGGGGGGGGCTAAAACCCTAAACCTGCGGCGGCCTTTAGTCGCGGTTGGCCAGAAGAACCGCGACTAAAGGTCCTCCGCCCCGACGGCCACCTGGCGCCCACGTGGACGGGCCTTTAGTCGCGGTTCTTAAGCAACCGCGACTAAAGGGGGGGGCTTTAGTCCCGCCTGTTTGGTCGCGGTTGCGCAACCGCGACTAATGGCAGTTGCGAACCGCGACCAAAGGCCCGTTTTCCACCAGTGATAGGTAGTGTTGTTCTCCTCCAAGATCGTGTGGAGCTACGCCTCGGCGGCGGCCGCTTCCTAGCAAGTAGTGGCTTAAGCGCGGACGGTATTGTAGATGGCACACTGCTCTGCGACCAAGTTGGGGTTCGCCGCAGCCATGGCCGCCACAGACTCCTCACTCGTGCGCTTGCCGTAGGTCTGGCCCTCCTGCGCCTGCTGGAACGCCGTCAAAGGCGCTGGCGCGGGCTGCACCTCAACCATGGTGGCATTGGAGTACGCCTACGCCTGCTACATGGTGAAGCCGGTGTGCACAGACGCGGTACCCGAGGCGGTGTTGTCAGAGCCCGTTTCCATCATGCGGTCGTCATCGTCGGAGACTTCGGGTGAGCTGGCCGGCAATCCGGCCTTGATCCGCCTCGCAAGGGCAGCCATCTCGTGCTTCATCTTCATGGAAAGACTCTCCTACAGAGCTTCACTGCTTGCAGTCATGGTGGATGCAGTGCAAAAGAGAAGGATGGGGAGCGGCTTGTGTTGTGGCATGAAGTTAGCAAAGTGTGGCCACCTTTAAATAGCTTATTGCCACGAGGCCAAGCATCCGGCTGTGTCAATGTGCAGCACCGGAGCATGTTTCTCAGCCGGCGAGCCCGCTTAATGGCTGCACATGGAAGGACAGGGTGTTGAACAGGCGTGGTAGATATATGTCCCGTCCCATCCAGTAACGTGTCTATGGCATTGAACAAGCGCGAACACCGAAGACGCATCACGGACAACGCCCTCGGCTAGCACGCCGCTTCAATGGCGGCGCCAGTGAAAGGTCGCATCTGTTCTGAGCCGTCTTCAATGTGCAGTCGCCGCCTCGATCCGCCTCGCACGGCGACTATGCCAGGCGGCGGCAAGTGCGGCCATCTCGTGCTTCATCTCCATGGAAAGGCTCTCCCACAGAGTTTCACTGCCAGCAGTCATGGCGGGTGCAGTGCAAGGGAGGAGGATGAGGAGCGGCTTGTGTTGTGGCATGGAGTTAGCAGAGTGTGGCCACCTTTAAATAGCGAATTCCGATGAGGTCAGGCGTCCGGTTATGTCAATGTGCGGCACCGGAGTAGGTTACTCGGCCGGCGAGCCTGCTTAATGGTGGAATATGGATGGATGGGGCATTGAACAGACGTGGTAGATATCTGTCCCGTCCCATCCAGTAACGTGTCTACGGCATTGAACAAGCGTGGACACCGGAGACGCGTCACAGGTAGCGCCCTCGGCTACAGTGAGAGGTCGCATCCGTCCTGAGCCGTCTTCAATGTGTAGCAGCGCGCTCTAAAGCAGCATGGATGTAGGCAATTGGAGCCGGGCAGGAACGCGGCGGGCGAGGGATAAGGTGGTAGGGTGGGCTACGGCAGTCATAAGCAGGCGTGGTTGCTGTACGGACGCCCGCAAAGCACCCCTTGCCCCCATATTTGTCTCTAGTTTACGGGAGAAAACGCGTCCGGACAGCCCTACGGACCGATAGAAACCCGCATTGGATGGCTTCCGCGGTCTAAACAGTACAATCCAGATATATGCGGGCTGTTTGACGATCGCCGTTGGGATGCCCTAAGTTCACCCTGGCTTGTGACTTGGGGATGCTACCTGCCGCGGCAAGACAGAGATACCTGAAGAAAATGACCAGATGCCATTTGTTTTCTTTGTTTTTTAGATAGCTTACAATTCATGCCGAATGGTTACCAGATACCATTCTGCTCTCTAGTTTCTCACCTCTTACAACACATCTCTAGCAGATCTGCAAAGGCTATATTTGGGGAAAAAAATATGGTCCGGGAATTAAGATCCAGCTAGAAGATTCCAAAAGCATTAATCCCTCAAAAATAGCTTTTCATTCTCCAAACCTTCAGTTCTCTTTGGCCAATTTTTTTTCTCTAAACGGAGGCATTCTCATTAAAAATGGGGAGAGTACTCCCCTCCGGCATTCATTGGCCTAGGAGTGGCTATAAAACCAATCGCCGCACCGAAACCCTAGACCACCCCCACCGCTCACCCATTTTTCCAACCACCACCCACGATTCGAGCCGCCGCCACCACCGCCTTCCTCAACCTCGATGCCACGGCTACCGTTTGTGCTCCGCCGCCTCCCTGAGCTCCCGAGGCCACATCCTCGATGGTGCCACCGCTCCCTGCATGGACAAGAGTGCCCCTCTCGCCCCTTGTCATCTTCACAGACCCCGACACCTACTCCTTCCGAGCTCCGTTGCCACCTCCCAGTCGCAGCTTCGAGCCACTGCGCCAACACCCCGAGCTTAGTCTCCCGTATGTGTCACAGCCACCGCCGAAGTACCGCGGCATCCGGCACCGGCCGTGACTCAAGTTTGTGCCATAGATCCGTAATACAGACACGATGCGAGTGTAGCATACTTTCCACCTTGTAAGAGGCGGCACACACCTACAACGTGTTATGGGCGCTGGACAGAGTAGCTTTGATAGAGGTGCCGCCCAGTCGTGGGCGTTGTGGACCATGCGCAACAAAGCATTCCTTGAGGTTATAGTTTTTAAACACCCGGTTGACCTCATTTATAAAATTATAGTCTTAATACAGCTTTAGAAACCTTTGGGGAGATGCCAGCATAGTGCGTGCCTTGACGCGTTTATCAACAAGATTTGTTCCAAGTGTGCTCAACTCCATGGGACATCGAGGATTGACAACACAAGCGAGGGGGCTTTTGTCCTCGTTTGCCCGCGGTGCATTGCCGACCTACGATCACTAGATTTCGTTAACATAGGGTCTTCCGCGCTGTGTCACGTGATGGGTCATTGTTGGCCTTGTATCGGACTTCATTTTCCATTAATTATCGTACTCAATGTGTCATGCAACTTCATTTTTTATGTCCGGACGTGCTCCATCCAATGCTATTCACAAATAAATCCTTATCTGTCTGTTGGGAGGATAGGGATTAGAGAGGGACCATGCATCTAGAGGAGAGAGGCTAGAGGAGGACTATGCATGTAGAGGAGAGAGGCTAGAGGAGGACCACATAAGGACTTTTGGTTGGTCAGTTGCATGTCCGGAGTGCCGCATAGCTCCCTCAAGTTTGTCTCGGATTTATCAAAAAACAGACGTCTGAATCACTTCACGGACCGATGAGGTTCTTGTTGAATGTCAAAAGTTAACAGAAATGAGCCAGCCACCACAATCCAAATATATACAGGAGCTTTGAGAGTCTGCTTTGTAGATGCCTTAAACTTATTTAACCGTGAGAGAGGGAGCACGGGCAACAGTCGGTCTTGCCGTTTACTCCCTTCGTTTCTTTTTATTCTGCATATAAGATTTGATCAAAGTTAAACTTTGTTGGAAAAAAATAATATCAACATCTACATACTAAAATTATATGGTATGAAAATTAGTTTCATGATGCTTCTAGCAATATTGATTTTATATTATGAATCTTAATATTTTTTTTATAAACTTAATCAAAGTTGACAAAGTTTGACCCTGATCAAATCTTATATAGAGACTAAAAAGAAACGAAGAGAGTAAAGGACAACACGTCGAGGACAGAGCCCCAACAAGATTGCACCACCCTGCAGCCACGCATTGCCAAACCCAAAAAGTACTGCGGGCGGCATCTTCTCCAGCCTCCGAAATCGAGCGATGCTGTCCGCGGCGCGGCACCGCCCGCCACGAGGCGTCACTCTCGCCCTTTCCTCCCTCTGATTCCCCGATGACTTGGACTGGGGGAGCACGACCCCGACCACCCCGCCATCGTGCCCAAGCCGAAACTGATCGATCGGCGACGCCGTTTCGCTTCAGCTGGAGCTGGACGAACCTCATCCATCTGGACCTAAGCAAAAACAACTGGGTGTGGCTGATGATAGAACCTGTGTTTGCGCGTCAAGTGTGAACCGGAGTCGCATCTCCTAGGCGTGCGACACGAGCTAGCTCGTCTCGTATAAATATACCCGTACAACGCTGAGCATCCAGCACCACCCACTTGTCCAGTAATCCAGCCAGCTAAGCCTCCTCCTCCTCGGTGCAGTGCCGGGGCTAATCCAAAAAGACAGCCTACCAGAAAAAATGTGCTTCGAGTTCAGCTCGTGCTTCGGCGGCGGCAGGGACGACTACGGCGGCGAGCGATCCAACCACAACCGCAACGAGGCCGGCGGTCATGGCCGAGGCCGGAGAGGGAACAACAACAGGAACGGCTACTACGACGGCGCCGACCACAAGGCGCCGCAGACCACCTACCAGCAGCCGCCCGACGCTGTCGACGAGGCCGGGCACAAGGCCTATCACGACCATGTCGGCGCTGGTGCCCGCGGCGGTTACACTGCCTACGCGCAACACAAGGCCGACATCGAGACGCCCAAGCTTCCGGCGTGGCACAACAAGGTCAGCGACGACGCCTACACGGCGCGCCTCCAAGAAGCTGAACTGATCACAGGAACAACGCCGCCACGGATTACCACCATTACCCGACAACCGCTCTAGGCAGGTACTTTATGAGTCTTCTCGTCTAGTTGCTTGCTTGTACTTTAGTTGTGACCGCTTTCTTCTCGTCTGATATAATCAAGCGAAAGAAAGCATTGTGAGATGTCAGATGACTCCCCGTTTCTGGTGTTTCTATGTGCATGTCTGTTTTTACTCACCCACTTCCAAAGCATGTGTGTGCATGCTGCCAGGAAATTTATACCTCAATTAAACTAGCTGCCAATTCGCGTGTAAACAACAGTTTCTTCTTTATTCGTTCGGGCTGAATGCCCACCACAATTTGGATTATGTTTGAACATCATACTTTCGTGGCATATTATCAGGTCCTAAATCTTTTCTTAGCAAAAGGTTTACCCTGATTTCCATTAGAGGAAACCGGAATTTGGTACAAAGTCCCGAGTACGAATTTCCCTAACAATGTGCTTTCTTTTCTATATTTCCAGACAAGTGGCCCATATGTTTCTGACACTAGTTATTTTTCCTGGAGGTTGGAATAAGTTTCTCATGAAGATAGGGGTTGACTGAATTAATTACAATGTTGCGTCAAAAAGGAATGGTAAGATGTGTCATGGTCTTCATGGGGAAGAATGTGCAAACGGAAAAGTGTGAACACTGAATTTTCTTTCTGATCTCACATTCTCACGGCAGGAGTCATGACTTTGTCCATTGAATTAATTGATTGTTCGGATGACCTAAATATTCCTTTGAAAAAACATGGAACATTGGAAAACAGAGCTATATCAGCTGAGTTCGGTCAATTGCACAACCATCCAAGGTGAGCCAAAACCATCCCAGGAAAGCTCTAAGTAGCTTCATGACGGTTCGAGCTGGACCTTATTTCGTACGTCCACCGCCATTACCTTCGGAAAGCGGCTGAGAAAGAACTTTCTGTGACACAAAAGCTAAGTGGGTGACTGTCTCCTATGTATCCTTGGCCCATAGGTTTTTCAATATTTTCATGTGAAAATCCGGAGTGCCGGTGAGTTGGAACTTGTAAGGCCAAAACTAGTTAACCATGATGTCTAAGCTCGGTAGTTCCATGGAAGTGCACTAGCATGGAATAGTCTGTCATTGTTGGTTCATTGCCGATGGATGGTCGAAATAGTTAGTGATCGATTCAACATAAACGGAGGTTTCAAACAGATATCGTTTTTACATGCAACTTCTCTTATAGCAATGGTCATGTACTGTACCATACACTGCCTTCTATATAACCCACCAGTCGGTCTCCATCCTATAAAACAATGTCCTAACACTAGATCTCATCCATCAACTCCCATGACCCATCCCCCCCCCCCCCACACACACACACGGGGGGCACACACCTTAACCTAAACCTCCCACCGTCCATGGCCCCACACACCAACACCAACACCCAACATCTCATCCAAATTTTTCGTATTGTACTTGGAGGTCGAAATCTAAATCAACTCTCATTGATCTTTCTTGGTGGATGAACCAAAACATAGTACTTTCGGAAAGCTCAATGAAATGCCAAATGAATTTATTTCATAGGACAAGGAAGCATGGGGAAATCTGCAACATCAAGGATAGATGAAGCATGAGCAACATCAAAGTGCCCTTGTGCTAATAATAAATATCATCTGGCAAGGCCATCAAACATGGCTACTCGGGCAATTTCTGCAGGTGACACCACACATGTCTCCTGTTTTGGCTAACGATGATTCTTTTTAGAAAATGAGCATCAAGTGAAAAATTAGTACAACTTGTCTTATATTATTAAAAGAAACTACTGTATCGCCTGGCAACAGTTGGTAGGCGTACTCTAGGGGCTTATTGTACTCTACTCGTACAAAATTCTGGCAATACTATTTACTTAATTAATTCCTCCCTTAATAATATTGATATGTTGTTTCCTCATGAATTTGTAAACTGTTGTATTTTTATTCAAATAAGAAACGTAGTACTATCAACCATACTCTGATACTATGATAACGAAGAACATAGATATTCAAATCGATAAAATGCAATTTTTGGCAAATTTGTCAATTACATAAGAGATAAGCTATACCAAAAAATGAGGAGTTATCGGCATAGATATAAGGCATGCAACTGGCATTTCTGACGCCTTATTAATAGGTTGGCCCTATTAATAAAATACAGAACAATGAACAAAACTATAAGGGATAGCATGATGAAGATTACTTCATAAACTATAAATTCGGCTTGGATAGCATGCGTGGCCTAGAGGATGTGGTCGTGACATGCCTTGGATTGATGTCCTTAAAGTACGGTGCGGCTCCGCACCCCACCATCGTCATGCAACCACCGTGAGATTGGCTCGGCACATCTGTGATGGCATTCAATGTGAAGCCATATGAGGTAGTGTAAGCCGCCACATGGTGCCATGCCGTATGTGGTGGCGCTTTAAGTGCTTATGTGTTTGTGTACATTTTTTTTCCAACAATGTATGTTTTCAACTTCAACTGTTTGGGTTGCGTACGTCTTTTGAATGTTGAGAAGAGACGTTAGATTATTTTAACGAATGTATTATTTTGTTGCAACCCTAAAATTGTTAAATGCTTACATCATTGAAAAACATTTATTTATTTACAGCGAAAAAATGTTTTTACGGATAAAGAAATTTAGTTGGCGTAGATTTGGCGGACCACTAAAAGAGTCTCCCTCCACGTGACGCACCGTTGCCCCTTGAATGGTACTAACTACCAGGGTTCATGTCCTAAACTTGACCTTGGTGGTGCATTGGTAGGTGCAAACCCATTGAACGTGTTCACGCCTGACGGTGAACCGATCTTCACGTTGTAGGATCGAATCCAAAAGCGTAACTAGCTGCAAGCTGTTGGGATAACTAGATTTATACCTGTCAAGGTTGGATGCAACTCGTACGTTGGGGATGACTGACCAGAGCTATAAGAACTCCAACTCGCTGTTTGAACAATTGCATAAGCACAAACATGACTAACCGACACAAAACGGTTAAAACCGCAGAGCATGAATTAGGGGGAACCAGAGGCTCCTTCTCGCGAATCACGGTGAACTCACAAGAGAAAAGTAGTAAGGATCTCCAGTAGTCTTGCTGCATCAGCTTGTAGCAGAATGGTTTGACAAAATGTTCTTAAAAGGGTGTGGGAGATGGTGTTTTATAGCCGGGATAACCCCACTTAGATAGGTGTGAAAAGGTTTAAAAAATAAACAGTTTTGCATGGATTTCTTGGAAGAATAAGCACTCAACTTTGAGAGTTGTTGGAGAGCTCCTCAGAAATTCATGAAGCTTTGAATTGGACTCAGAACTCCAAATGATGTGATATTTTTTGCATTGGAAAGTAAATAGCTTTTGGTGATATACCCCTATGGCCCCATATCTCCTCCAAACGGGTGTGACACATCAAATGAGGTAAAAACTGACTGCAGTAGCTTCACTTGAAACTTGTTTCCTGCAACTTTGTTCTTCAACTCAGTTTCTTCAAGAGCATATAGGTTGTTGGATATCTTCCATGTGATACGTAAATTCAACCAAAAACAATAGACATGAAAGCATAGTTGTGTCATCAGTGTTACAAGATAAGCTTAAGTTAGCATTCATCTGGTCACTTTTAAGTTTGGCACAACTTCTTGTGTTAGGTCCATTGCTGGATGTTGTGTCGAAGTTGGGATGTCTTCATCATGCATTTTGATGCACACATTTCAGCCCTTCCGACAATGTGTGTTCAATGGTTCCTATGGCGACTTTGTTAATCTCAATACGACGTGTCAGCTCAGTCTCTCGGAGGTGCACATAAAGGTAGGTGTGCGTGTGTGCATGCATTCATAGGGGTGAGTGTATGTTTGCAGCATGTGTGTCTATACTTTTTTCGATAAGGGTCTCCGTCTGGATTGTGTTAAAAAAAGTCAACTTCGTTGCCCTAAGTACGCCATGTTGAAATATTTTTTTAGATCTTTGAAACTGAAATACGGTGCGATGGACCGGCCAGTCCAACATCGACAGCCAGGCCCAGACCCGCGCACCCCCAAAAAGTGACTCAACGGCAGTCCTGTGCGCCGATTTTCTGCCATCCAGCGTCAAGATGGCAATGGGGCCCCGAAACCCGCGCCTCCGCGGGTTTTTACCCTATTAGGGGACGGGGATGGGCGTCTTTTCATTCCCGTGGAGCTGTTGTTAGGCGCATTATACAACCCGACATGTTTCGTGGGTTCACACCCGTTTCAATAGTCCCCGAACCCGAAACCTGACAATATCCGGCAAAATAAGTTTAAATATGCCAATTTGTAGCTGCTGTTATTATGAAATATGCTTATCTTTGTTGGTAAATGGGGTATTATATTGTGCTAAAAAATGCTCCTTGTAGCTGCTTGAGGGAGTCCTGGATTAAGGGGTGTCCGGATAGCCGGACTATAACCTTTGGCCGGACTCTTGGACTATGAAGATACAAGATTGAAGACTTCGTCCCGTGTCCGGATGAGACTTTCCTTGGAATGGAAGGCAAGCTTGGCGATACGGATATGTAGATCTCCTTCTATTGTAACCGACTCTGTATAACCCTAGCCCTCTTCGGTGTCTATATAAACTGGAGGGTTTAGTCCGTAGGACAACAACAATCATACCATAGGCTAGCTTTCTAGGGTTTAGCCTCTCTGATCTCGTGGTAGATCTACTCTTGTACTACCCTATCATCAATATTAATCAAGAAGGAGTAGGGTTTTACCTCCATCGAGAGGGCCCGAACCTAGGTAAAAACATTGTGTCCCTTGTCTCCTGTTACCATCCGCCTAGACGCACAGTTCGGGACCCCCTACCCGAGATCCGCAGGTTTTGACACCGGCATTGATGCTTTCATTGAGAGTTCCTCTGTGTCGTCATCTTTAGCCCCGATGGCTCCTCCGATCATCAACAACGATGCGGTCTAGGGTGAGACTTTTCTCCCCGGACAGATCCTCGTATTCGGCGGGTTTGCACTGCGGGCTAATTCGCTTGGCCATCTGGAGCAGATTGAAAGCTACGCCCCTGGCCATCAGGTCAGATTTGGAAGTTTGAACTACACGGCTGACATCCGCGGAGACTTGGTCTTCGACGGATTCGAGCCACAGCCGAGCGTGCCGCACTGTCACGATGGGCATGATTTAGCTCTGCCGCCGAACAGTGCCCTGGAGGCCGCGCCCGCATCAGCTCCGACACTTGGCTCGGAGCCAACTGCGCCGATCGAGGACGGGGGGCTAGACCCCGCCCCGGGGGCTGATGTTTGGTTTTTTTTCTTGGGAAGGAGCACTCTCAAGGAATATTCATTTCGGTGCCGAGCTCAGATGAGTCGGTGAACAGTAAAATCATTACAAATAGAAAAAGGTTTTAAAATGTCAAAAAAAATTGCAAGGAAGATGTTCATGTGGGTGATGTTTGTGTAAAAATTGGTGAAGTTTGGACGTTCGAGGAAAACGCGACAAGAAACAAACAGGCATGAACAAATGTTCCTCACAGACCCGAAATTTGATTATTTGTTTGCCACAAGCTCCTTGAATAGCAAACTTCACCAAATTTTGCACGAACTTCAAACATTCGAGCATCGTGCATCACAAAAATAAGTTGGAAATTTTTAATTACTTTTCTATTTTTCACGAATTTTACAGTTCACGTCCGTGGTCATCCGAGCCCGGGCATCAAAACGCTGCATCTCACTCTCAAGCACTAGGTATCACCCAGTGCGTGTCGCCGTGGAGTTGTAGCAATAAAATTATAAGAAATAAAATTATACTAATATGTAAGAATAATCGGCACCACATTCCCGTCATATGTAGTAAACCCATAGGTAAATAGAGTGTGGATGCCTCTTATATGACCTTGTGGCATTTAAGTTTACTTATTTGTTGCTGGAAAAATTACTAATAAAAATTGATGATGTGGAGGGCGTGCATGTATTGGAATGGAAAATAAATTGCATGCACTTTTTTTAGGGAAGGCCGTCATGGCTAGCTTTATTAATCACAAAGTATTGTTACATCATCTATGAGTTTATGAACCAAACAGTCCGGTGGTTCATCACTCCAAATACTTGATGATATGGATGAATTGCATGTGGTCAAAATTGGAAACTAAAAAGTAGAATTGCATGCACTTCATGATTTGGATGATTTGCATGTGCATTTAAATGGGTTCACTTAGCATCTTGTTTGGGCTTGAGCTTTGGCTTGTGGAGCTTTTAGGCCCCTAAAAGCACAAGCCTAAACCAACAACTAATATGTGGGCTCAGCATGATAGAAGTCATCTTAAAAAATGCACTCATAAGCAAAACCCCTTCATACTAGCTTCACATCCCCCACCCTGGCTTCTCACCCTTCCGCAAAAACTTGTCCTTCAATGTCGTTGTAATTATAACAAAAATATCTCGCAAGCCCTCACCCCATATCATGCGACTGCCAACATCTCCGATCACTCCCGACGGACTAAGTTTGCCTTCCCGGCTGCCAAATCTCACCTCCCTTATTCATCATTTCGTCGCCACTCCCGGAGCGCACTGTTGTTGCAATTCTAGCCTCGTCTTTGCCTAACAACGCCTGCCACCAGCCTCACCAGTGTCGACAACGCACCTCCCAACGACCTTCACCGGCTCGACTACGGCTCAAGATCTTCATTGCCGCACGCTTCCGTGCCTCATCGCCTGCCTGGGTGACTCCAGATCTCTGCCCCCTCAAAGTCTTCATGCGCAGCTGCGAGCTAGGATGATCATCCACCACGCGCTCATGCCCTCCCAATGCTCCTTCAAGACTGACGCCTGCACCACGCAGTCGTCCATCTCCCTCCACACGGTCGTCCAACTAAAGATTTACTCTCTGTGACTCTTTAATTTTCGTTGTTAAGATTAATTCTTTGTGATTGCTAAAGATTAACCCTTCCCACTGTCAGCATATATGTTAATTACCCACTCCAGAATCTGTGACACATGTTGCTAAGTTGTGAGCAATATAGTTACAAGCCCGTGGGCAATATAGAGATACTTCTCAAGTACCAGACCTTGAGCTCTATCGCAAAAACGTTAGGTCTGATTTGAGTTGGTTATACTTATACCTCACAATGATGATGTTTTTGCATCATTACCTTGTTGAAGGCACTAATCGAATAAGCTCAAACTCCTTAAGTGTAAAAACCTAAATAAGTAAATACACTAGCGATGCTACAACTTGCATGTGATGGTAGTTGGTACCAAAACTTGCAAAATATGTATTTCTGATCAGTGAACTTGCCCGTTGTGCAAATAAAGTTCCTTCTACCGGCATATGCTCTACCTGCGTGGTGGTGGCCCACATGTCAGTGGCCGGAAGTAAGCGAGGCGTGATTGAGCAACGGATGATGTTTTTTTAACAGAAATCCGCCTCATGATTATTTAACTATGCAAAAAAGCCCCATACATACACTGAAGGGGAGCCCGGTTGATTCGAACCTAGATCTTGGGGGCACGCACGGCACACACGACCTTGCCACTACACCAAGCACAATGACATTTCTTTTATAGAGATACAAATTCTTTCTATAATAATCATAATGGCAGTTTTTATAATAATCATACTGAGAGAAAACCAAGATAGTTGAGGTTGAACCATCAACTTCATGTTGCACTTGCTAGAGGTTCTTCGAACTGCTACTGCGAAGTAGTACAAAGTAGGGTCAAATACTCCCTCCATTCGTCAATATACAATATTTTCATACATTAATAAAAACTGAATTTATTATTATGCAAATATTTGTCGTTGCAAATTTGATACATAATATTTATTTTTGCGAATTAGTAGCCAGAGTTACAAAAGATCCAGGTAAGAAATCATGTATTTATGAAGAGGGTAGCATAGAAGCTTAGAAGAAGATAGTCAGGATCATGAGTTGGGATCGGATTGATCCTCTATGATAAAACTGCAAATCGTTGGCTCATAACTAGTAGGATCGTGACCACGTGACATGTGGTAAGGAAACCAAACTATTCAAAAAGAGCAGGGTCGTGAAAATATGGATATCTAATCGATTTAGATCATAACATCGTAGAAATCACAATAAAATCATGATTCTCACTACCTTGCCAAGAACAACCTCCTTATATATTGGACAACGCTAACGCCCACACGTGTGGTGAGAGCGAAACCCGCCCACACGCCCTCTAATACACAGACTGCGCCACGTCATCGCATGCATGTGAAAATCTTTTTGGACATTCAGTTTTTAAAATGTTTTATCTCTTAAATGAAAAATCCGATTAAAGATCCGTTTTCACCATTAAATTCCTCATGACGAAATCTTCGAAATTAGATCTCATATCAATATGTTTGGACGATTTTTTGGGGTTAAAAGTTGCCATGTCTATTGCACATGAATTGCCATGGTGTTTACATTGAAGTTGCCATGATGTGTTTCAGCTATTTTCTTGTACATTTAAAAGTAAATTTTGACATTTATAAAATGGGGAATTAAGAAACTAGATGTGCCATGAACCATAAGCTAAAATTGTCATGATAAATGCACTTAAAATTGCCATGGTTCATATAAAAATAATTTTCATGGTCAAGGTACTGGAGTTGTCATCATCAAAATACTAAAATTGCCATGCTCTACAAACTGAAATTGCCAAATGGCAAATTTAGTTTAAGCACTATGGAAACTACAATGTAAACATCATGGCAACTTTTGGGTAAAAAAATTTCGTCGAAGCATAACAATATGGGGTCTAGTTTTGAAGATCTCGTCGAGACGAATTTAATGGTGAAATCAGATTTTTAATTTGATTTTTTAATTAGGAGATAAAATATTTTTAAGTCGAAAATCAAAAAGATTCCTGCTGATGTCATCTGTTCACGTGTGACAAAATGAGTGGTAAAGGAGGCGTGTGGGCGATGTGCAAGATACCGAACATGTGGGCGTTAGTTTTTTCCTATATATTTTCCCAGAATAAAGTAATTTGGAAAGTTTTGTATTAACTGTGCATATATTCTTTTTTTTGCGGGCACTCAATGTGCCATAAATGGATCCTTGTTTTTTCCTTCAAGGCAATCAATATACGAATATATGCACAATTAATAATGCCATCAGTAGATGAGCTGTATGTTTTGGGTGTAAATATACTATATAAATATTCCTCGCAAAAAATATACTATAAATATAATTTTTACTATATATATGAGCTGTATGTTTTGGGTGTATATCAACATACGCATTTATAGGATACAGATCATGATTAAATTAATGTATTTAAACATTAACATAAATGTAAATAAATCGAAAACTTGTAGCATACACCTATGTCCATTATAAAAAGCCATCTAAGGCCCTAATCACAGAGTAGGCACCCAGGCATACCTGAAAAGATTGGCTTAACCTACCAGTAAACACGCTATCTCTCTCTCAGGTTGCCACCATCAAGCCAGGATGAGGTCGTTCTACAAGATGCTACTACTTGCGCTTGCTCTTGTAGCGCTGCTGTCCTCAGGTGCGTACGTTTGGAACATGTTTTATGATGAATTTTGTATGGTGAATCTTCCTCCGTCTTATTCTCATAAATCTTTGCAATCTTTCTATGTGGTACGAACATGTAGATCTGGCGATCCAGGCGACAGCTAATGGCCGCGGCTCGCTAATCCCTGAAGACTGCCGCCAGACCCCTGTCATCCCTGGGCCGTGTAACCCCGAGATCTGTCTGCGCACCTGTCAAAGCAACGTCGGCCCCGGTGCGGTTGGCGATTGTGATGCTGGCGGATGCCGGTGCACATACTGTACTGCATCTCAGCGGAATTAAGCAGTGATTGTTTCTTAATTTTTCCCCGCTTCCATAATAAGCGAAATCTTAGTTTTTTTTGTTTGGCTACAGAGGCGGAGGACGAAAGAAATTAAGGTGGGGCGAACTCTTAATTAACTTTTTGATGCAAAATCATAATAGTCATCACACACTAACAATACACATCAATATTAATCTGGGCTCGTGCAGGGGGATACGTACTCCTAGGAAATTGCCTACCTATCAAATACATGGAAACTCAAAACAGGAATGTCAGAAATTTCATCGACTCGAGGGGCAGTTGCCTTATTAGCATGTTTGCTAGAGTAGTAAATTGATAGAGCTCGTGAAATCGTGAATGGCATGAAAGTTATAACACACCTATATGGGAGAGGCTAGGAGTAAGTTGTCAGAATACGAAATTAGGGCTACTCGAATCGTTTTAGGCCTTCAGATGTAGATCCACCCGCGGCCAGCGGTGCTCCCGTGCCAGCCCGGCCGCCCCCGCTCTCCCCTCAACCGCCGCCCACCACCGTGCTTTCGCCTCTCATGGCCATCCAATTCGTTTAGTATGCACGTTCAGTGACAGTCAAACTGCGCCTAAGCTCGTTCCAACAGGATTGCTATGTTGGGTCTACCAAGGCCTAACACTAACTGAACTAATCCGGACCGGAGTGTTGATGCTAGTCATTTTATATAGAATGGACGGCGGCTTGCATATCTTCGGGGTTGATCAGATGTATGCAAGTGGTTTTTTTGTCCTTTCTGCTACAATGAATTCACACATCTTCAATCTTTAAAGAGCATCCCTTTCCCCGCTGGTTCTCCACTCTTCACTCGTCTCTCGGATCCTCACACACACACTCCTAACACTTCTTTTTTGAAACGAGACACACACTCGTAGTCCTAACACACTATCCCAAAACCCAAAACTCATCCCGTGATGCAGTCAAATCTTTATCTGATCTAAACATTCAACAAAAACTGGTAGTCAATGTCGTCCACTGCGCAATAGGAGTAGGAGGGATCAGAAAGTTATGAAGATATGCTGGCCCTGCTCGGAACTTCGGGAAGGCTAGGCAGGATGCTTTCTATGTGTGTGATCCCAATGAACCACTTTGTTTTTCATTTAGGTTTGCCGCCAAGCCGCCGGTTCTTAGGCTGTGCTCGACACCAACACAGCCGTTCTGCAAGAATCATCAGGGCTTGCTTATTCCAGTAATGTTCCGGTTTGCACGGCGGGACACATGTCTGACCTGATGGAGACCCGAATCCACGTTGATGGATGTGCATCCTAACTCCTAAGCGCTTACTGGGCACCAGCGATGTGCAGTTACACATCGACATGGCCATAGCAAACAAACAAGGTGCGGGCACACAGACTGAAAGGAACCCATGGGGCGTGAGACTCTTGTTTTGTGTGTTGGGTGGACAACGCTCGGCCATGGCTTGACATCACGAGGGCTCGTGCATGAATTCTTGGGGTTTCAATCAACAAAATATCCATCTGTTGGACATGTACATCTGTACAATTTTGTTAAGTGTTAGGTAAAATATGTAGATCAAAATGATAAACGAAGGAAATAAGAATGAAAGAAAAGATCAAGGTCAGAAGTCAAACAACTGCATCTACCCAAGTTTTGAAGCTGTCCTTTCTTTTCTTTTCACGCCATGGCCAATGAAAATTAGTGCATGCTTCAAATTGTATGGCCACGTGTTCCTTTTTTGAAGACTTGGTGATACAGTTTGAAGCCGGAACCATTTCTAATCAGGGATAAGCCGGAACCATTTCTGCTTGTGTCATTCTTTGAATAATTTGGAAATGCTGGAATGAGTGTATTTTTAATAGATCATTGATTCTTAAAAAATTGTAGGTTATCTTCCGAGCTACGACATCAATTTGTGTGTTGCCATAACTGCAGCCATGTGGACGCATTGGTCACTTATGGCCTTTGGGTGTAGTCATCTAGAAACGGTTGTTACGACCTCGGAGGTTTGTGCAGCAGTAACCACATTATTATGAACAAGTGTTTCTCCCTCTTTTTTCCAGCAGACTACAAGGAAAGAGCACCAAATTTCAAATTATTGTTGAAATCTTCTTCATGACATTTTATATTCGTTCACTGGATTACACATTATTTGTGAGCATGTGGCTCAACAAGATCTCTAATTCAATTCTTGTTCCCTAAACAAGATGTTCACTAAACAAAATATAGGTCAAACATATGCCCAATTCAGCTTGCTCTTCCTTATGATTGCAGAATTTCCCTGATTAGTCCAACACACATTCTCTTTCGGCCCAAAATGACACATTTTACCTACTGTTGCATCATCACGTAGCTCTACCTTAATTCTGTCTTGTTTGGTTGATGAGCCAATAGTAGATTATGTTGATGAGCTACATAATGTTGCTTTCGACTAGTGTGGTCTTGTTTTACTTTAACTCTATTGATACTCAACGACTTGTTCCTGTTTCGTGATAATAAGATGGTTGTGTGCATGCCATGATGTAGAGGCCGATGTTTTCCTCTTGTTGAAAAGAAACCCCCAAGCCTAGTGAAAAGACCTGTGTCTCTCTCAGCCTCCACCCAACAGGCATCAAACACCAACGACTTATGTGGACGAGTTCCCAGGTGTTACCTCCGCACGTATTTACACATGTAGGTGGGTTTGTCCTTTTGTACTAGAACAAAAAAGACCTTTGTTTTCCTATCTACTCATTGCAGCCATAAAACATAGCATGCAAACAACAAGGTATGCTCACCCAGACCAGACCATAACCTGTTTGAGAGTTAAGATCCTATGGGTACGGTAGCCATAAAACATAACATGCAAACAACAAGGTATGCTCACCCAGAACCGACACGGCACCAGGGCCGGATGGGTGGCCGGTAGAGTTCTTCAAAAAGTTTTGGCCTTGCCTCAAGCATCTGTCTACGAGATAGTGAACGGTTTCGCTATGGGTACAGTAGACTTGTCGCGCCTTAACTACGGTTCTATTAGCTTAATACCTAAAGTGAAAGAGGCGGATACCATCAAGCTCTTTAGGCCGATCACGCCGATTAACGTACCGTTCAAAATTTGCGCGAAAGCCTATGCCTCGCGCTTGGCCCCGGTGGCGCATGTTGGTGGGCGGCGTGTTGGCTGGTTGGCTCCGGTCCAGTTGGGCAGTGTGGTATGGAGTACGTCACTAGGTCTAGTCAGACCGGTTTCATCAAACACCGTAACATCCTAGAAGGTCCGATTGCGCTTCACGAAATAGCTCACGTGCTAAAACGCAACAAGTCTCAAGGCGTGCTCCTCAAGCTGGATTTTGAGAAAGCCTACGACCGCGTGAACTGGGAGTTCGTGCGTGATGATCTCCTCAAAAAGGGTTTTGAGGCGGGTTCCATTCACCGCATCATGCACCGAGTCTGTAGTGGGCACACGGCGGTTACCATCAATGGTATAATGGGCAATTTCTTCCGCAACAAACGTGGCCTTCGGCAGGGAGACCCGAGCTCGCCACTAATTTTTAACTTTGTTACGGATGCCCTAGCGGCAATGATTAACAAAGCCAGATTTGCGGGACACATTCGTGGGCTTGTTCCGCACCTCATCCCCGGCGGCGTTACCCACTTACAATACACAGACGATACGATGCTTCTCTTTGAACCTGACGACCATAGTATCGCCTCGATAAAGTTGCTGCTCCTCGCTTTTGAGATCTTGTCGGGGTTAAGATCAATTTCCTAAAAAGCGAAGTGATCACCATTGGGATGGCGGATCATGAAAGTACTCGGATTGCCAACTTGCTCAATTGCAAGATCGGGAGATTCCCAATCAAATATCTTTGCCTCCCGGTCTCTTACAAGAATCTGACCATTGCGGATTGGGCGCCACTATATGGCAAAGTGGTCAATCGGGTTAGCCCGTGGCGAGGGAGGTTGATGTCCTTGACTGCTAGGCTTATTTTAACTAATTTGAGCCTGTCATCGCTCCCCCTATTCACAATGGGGATGTTTCCCCTCGCGGATGGTGTTCATGCCAAGATCGACACGCCACGATCCCGATTCTTTTGGGAAGGAACCTGGACTAAACGCAATTATCATTTTGGTGAAATGGGCCACGGTTTGCAGGCCTAAAAAGTTCGGTGGTCTGGGGATCACGAATTCCAAATTAATGAATGTGGCCTTGCTCACCAAGTGGTGGTGGCGCCTTGCCCAAAGTGAGTCGGGACTCTGGGCGGATATCCTCCGTGCGAAATATTTCCCGGATGGTAATCTTTTCAAGGCCAAGGCCAAGGGCTCGGCGTTTTGGAATGGGATCCAAGCGGTGAGACTGGCATTCTCGGTGGGAGCTCATTCAATGTGAACAATAACTCGTCCACACGGTTTTGACTTGACTATTGGTGGGGTCAAGTGTCGTTGTGGCAATCACACCCGGAGCTATACCAATTGGCCACGGACACTAACATCCTGGTTGTCGATGCCCTGCGCGTGCACCCGCCAGCGATCCCCTTCTTTAGGATGCTCGAGGCTGGAAAGGCTTCCTCCTGGGCCGAACTCGTGTCTGACCTCGAGGGAGGAATCTCAGCCATGATAATGACTCTATAACTTGGTTGCTAACCCCCTCCCGGAAATTCTCGGTGAAATCTTTATACGATAAGTTGATAGAGGGGAATGAGCTAGACATGGCTCGGGGGCTGTGGAAGGCAGGCATCCCCCTTAAGATCAAAATATATTTGTGGCAAATGTTCCGAAACTGTCTTCCTACTTCTGATACGTGGCCAAAGTTAACGGGCCGGCAGACGGGTCATGCGCCATTTGCAGTTTTGAGGAAAACACTAACCATGTGTTCTTCGGGTGCTGCTTAGCCAGATTTGCTTGAGTGCGGTTAGAGATGCTTTCAATCAGAATTGGAACCCGCAGTCTAGCGACGATCTGTTGACTGTGCTGTTGGCGCGGAGGGGTGCCAAAGCGAGGGTTCTTTGGCGCTGCGTAGGGGCGCTACTTTGGTCACTTTGGTCGGTGCAGAACAAAATAACCATAGAACATAAGTTCCCCGCACACCCAGCTGACATCCTTTTCAAATGCCACATTTTCTTACAGGCGTGGGAACCGTTGGGGAAGACACGTGATGAGGACCGCATGACCGGGATCATGGAGCAGATGAAGCTGTGCATGGTGAAATCGCGACAAGTAGAACATCAAGCTTGAGTCTTTTGCGTTGAGCTACATGTTACGCTCCGCTTTTGTTTTAAGTTATCATCTTTGAACTTAGCCTGTGCCGGGACTTCGAGCCTGAGGAACCTTTACTGCGGTTTGTATTGTTGAAACCTTGTCTGGATGCTGCCTTGGGGCTTTATTAATTTAAAGCCGGACGCGGCGTGCGTCTTCGTTCCAAAAAAAAAAGAGTTAAGATCCTATGCCAACTTCTCCTTCTTCCATCTTTTTTTTTTGCGGTGGTACCTCTGCAATCATTTAAAGATCCACAATTAACTCTCTTCCCCTCTCAAATTTCAGCCCCGGTTGCTCAAATATTGGGACGAAATTTGTTCCCACCACTAATACTAGGAGTTGGAGGCACCGGGAAGTTGGAAATATTTATTTAGCTAAGATGACAGGCGCGAAGCTTCCTCTTCTGGTTGTCA
Organism: Aegilops umbellulata; assembly: GCA_032464435.1. Taxonomy (NCBI): domain Eukaryota; kingdom Viridiplantae; phylum Streptophyta; class Magnoliopsida; order Poales; family Poaceae; genus Aegilops; species Aegilops umbellulata. The sequence continues at coordinate 638,231,928 of CP136060.1, read as the reverse complement.
CCATGGGACATGTCTTCATATAGATTTTCATGGAACATACAACGATGGAGAAAGACATGGCGGCTGCGACCGGAGGTTTGTTTTTTGGCAGAGAGAGTGTTGGTTTTGTTGAAGACGATGCGACACAGGTTCTTCCTGCGTGTCGGGCGTTCGACGACTTGCAGCCGCAGCCTTGGCAAGTGGGGGTGGCAACGTAGGTGGACTGCAATTTCGGTGGTGCTCCTCGAGTACCGAGCCATGATTTTCAGTGTGAAAACCCAAGGTCTAACCTTCATTGGTTGTACCTGAATGGCGATTCTCAATGCATTGTTTTGGAAACTCGGTCATTGTCCGGGGTGAAAACAAAAAAAAATATCGGGCAATGACAACGCTTATGCACTGTTTCCTTCTTGAAGGAGTTGGTTTTGGAGAGCCTAGTATGTAGTATAGGTGTTGTATATGGTGGTGGTTAGAGTGCCTCTGTTGCGAGTGGTTGTACACCGCGACAGGGCTTTTTTTTTGTCTATTTTTTTGGTTCTTGGTTGTGTGCATCCTGAATGTGTTCTGACATCTTGTTGTTGCAGAGGCTGGGTGCATCTGGTATCCTCGTGATATTAATATATTCCCCTTGTCGAAAAAAGATGACAATCAAGAACCAATCATGCATATACCTGTATTTATTAAAATCAACAAGCCGATGTTTGTGCCTCTTGAGCAGATGTTGCTACCATAGCTAGCTAGTCACGCAACAGGCTATCTATGATTTTGTTTGCCTCTTCCATGAGAAGTTGAGCATAGTGCTTGTGATAGCCCCTCGTTTTTCCTTGACAACAGTTAAAAAAATACGGTGGAGGACACACTGATCGGACATGGATAGCGTGATACACTGCATCATGCAGTTAGCATCTTATGACGCGTTTGGTTGCCATCTCTATTTTAAGCACTTTGTATACGTGTCCTAGTTGAGCCTGTTTGAGTTAATGCATGCCAGAAACTAACATCAAGATGTAGTTTGGTTGTGTGCATTTAGGCTAGCTGCATCAGGGAAGCAACTTTTACCAGGGTGTTTGGTTTTCTAGGTCACACTTGTTAGACGAATTACACATTGCTTGGTTGCGAACAACATAGGGTGTGATCACCACTTCTCACTAGTGGTGAACTTAGCACACGCGGTTTCAACATCGTCTCGGTCCTAGCCAGGAAACAAATGGCAGTTCATCCTAACTATTGACAAATGGCGGAACAAATTAAGAGCCATGTGGTTGAATAGAGGAAAGTTCATCGATGCTAACTATGTGGAAGTCCATCCTCGTTCTCTCCTTCTTGTTGTATCTTTTGTGATTTTTTTCTTTGCTTTGTCGGTTGTATAGCTCAGTAGTTGCTTTATATATAAAGCCCCTTTTTGGTTATGTTGGAAAGTGGGATCAATCTTTGGAAGGAACATATAAAGAACAAAGCTATAAATATCAATGCTATGCGTTGCAACGAACTAATGGACAGCCAGCTAACACTACCAAAACAATATCACTAGATCTGTTTAAAGAAGTGTTTTCCATACTAAGAAAATGTTTTCATCATGCATTTGCAAGGCAATGTATATGTTGATAATTTCATATGAAGTTGGTAAAACATGAAAACAAGACTAACTGGCATTGTTTACTTAGAACAACATAGTATTTATTTGCATATATATATATATATATATATATATATATATATATATATATATATATATATATATATATATATATATATAGGAAAAATCCATCCTACCACCCAGTGGTAGTTACCCCATATATCTCATATACTACCATGTGGTACTATATATATACTATATTATTTTTTTAAATATGTTCATATACTATATCTAAGATATTTCAAAGTAAATTACATGAAAAAATTGCATATGAGTCCATAATTTTTGTTATATTTGTGAAATACGTACATATTTGTACATAAAAAAGAGCATACTCAAAACATGGTACATACTACCTAAAAATTAGTATATATATATACTACCTAATCATTCATATATACTACATACTACGCGTACATACTCTTGATTTCGACAGATACTACATACAACATACAAAACGCAAGTGGTGGTAACTACCACTGCTTGTAGGAAACATATATCTAACTTTCAAATACATCAAAACTCAAAACTAAATTTCTGAAACTTCATCGACTCTGTAAATTTGCTTTAGCATGTTTGCTTGTGACTATCACAACTTAAAAATAATGTTCCGTTCAGAGATGGCCTCCGTTTGTCGTAGCTTCACAGGAGGCGATGGTCGGATCCCATGAGGGTTGGAACCGACGGCCGCTGCGGCCCCCACTACTCATCGCGTAGGGGGTAGGGGCCCATGATGAGTGCGACAAGGAAATCAAGAGGCACATCTTCGCGTCTGCTAGGGCAACGATGTATTTGCAGGTACGGTGGTCGCCTATGGTGCTAATGCTAGGCATCTACCACCCGGGCAACAACTTCGATAGTATTGTGGATACTGCCGAGTGACTCAAATCGGTGTGGAGGGGTTGCGGTCTGTTCCACACCGAGACATGGGGGACACCCTGATGGCCGTGGCGGTGGCATAAGGTGGGAAGTCGTCCCACCAATCTTCTAGTGCTTTTGTGGCCTACCATGGAGTATTGGTCGATGTGAATATTGAATGCTCCGCCGTCATGCTTTTGACAGATACACAACTTCATGTCAGGGTGATAATTATTGTCGTTTTCTATATTGGTTGGGCTCAGCAACAATGGAATTGTGTGTGACCTTGTTGAAGGTGTCGTCTATTTGTTCTTGGCCTAGTCCCCATTGGGTGGTCTTGGCAAACAGGGTGAAAATCCTTGTCTAGGTCGTGTTTGGCCAAACGTGACAATGATGAGCAAGGATAATTACCCGTTCTTGAAGGCATTGCTGCGGAAGATGTCGACTTAGTCGTAGGTATTCATTATATATTTTTTAATGGTTCGGTCGCGATTGCATTTGTTATGTATTATGTTTAATATTAAATAAAAATGACTATATGCTGGAAGTTAACCTTCTTATCAAAAAAAGCGCATCCAGCTAGCTGGTCTACATCACTCAAAGAAGAATAAAATTGGAGGAGGAAAACAAAGGAAAGGGATGCGTGGAGGGGAGGGGCGATTTGGTGCTCGAGCTCAGCTGCACCTGATATCTCGGGCGTTGGAAAGTGCATTGGGATCTGGAGCAGTGTCAGACGGAACGGGGATAGTTCTACGGAAAAATAAAATACGGATGCAATATGGTGTGGTACAGTGCGGGTCGTAGGGGCGGCCATGGACGGCAGGGTCTTAGTCCGTGACGGCGGAGACCTAAGCGTAGCACAGGTCGTCCCCCGCTGAGATGAGCCATGGCACAGTGCGTTCCATGTGGCTACGCCCCTGAGATGAGCCATGGCACAGTGCGTTCCATGTGGCTACGCCCGGGAGGTCGGTGACTGCAGCCCGCAAAGAAGTGGGTGCCAGGCCAGGTGACGGAAGAACAGCTCGCCAAGACAGTCCGCCCATAACTGGGAAAGTAAACCCGGAGGCTCCAGGGTGGACGAAAAGGTTAGCGCCTGTTGCTAATTACGGATTCTTGATTCAAAAGGCTAGTTGTCACAGCAAATTAATTTGGGGTGCATGCTTATAAATTTAATTGATGTAATGCTTCAGTATCCCTTGAGTATTCTGAAGTTGATAATTCTCGGATGTGTGGTCGTCAGAAAAATGGTTGTGGATGTCAAATTAGCTTTCCTGGTTGGAATGGGCAGAGGAGAAACATTATCTGGTTTCATTTGTTTGTTTTGAACGTTTGAAATGTAGGTACAGTTTAGCCAGAAATTTAGACGTAGACTTGCATGATTTGACGAACGCTGTCAAATTATTTCATGACTATGGCTGGGCAGTGCTCCACCTGACAGAATCCCCTGCCCATTGCAAATAAGTGCGTTATCGCAGTCAATCAGGAAGTTCGCAGAACAGCCAAGAGTGCGATTAAGCCTGAGCTGAGATTAAGCATTGACTTGTTATCTGAAGCCTATGAATTTTACAACGTAAATTGCTGGGATGTAGGATTTGGCACTAGGTATGATAAGAGTAGAATGAACGCTGAACGGACGAAGTCGGACAAAGTCGATGCAGGCGATCGTCTGCAGCTGTTCGGTGAGTATAATTTCCCCTTTATTTAGTGCAGTTCTGAGCTATTCATGCACCCGTCATTATTACTGATGCATTGAAACACTTGAATATCATGGTGTAGGGGAACCTGAGGCAGAGAACAGTCGATCGTGAGTGCCCATCGTTGATTAGACTGCTTCAGGCAGCAGATTATAGTTGGTACATAACAGTGCATCGTGAAAATCATAACCACTCTATGTAGTTAAAAATGGGGAAGGTACACTGGTCATCCCACAAACACATATGTGCACATGGGCATGCTTTGCCGCCACGTTCTCAGGGTATGCTGTTGGTCAAATGTGTTTTAATTCGTAATGTCTTTAACGGAGGAACTCTGGGGATGGTCTTTGTGTTTTGAATTGGAAAGAAAAGTGCCTGACTCATGTCCGAAGATTTCCTTCAGGTAATGGACGTCCTCGACGTGGAAGAGATACCGGCAGCACATGTTATGAAAAGGTGGACTAGAGATGCCAGGGATACTGCCAGGGCATCTCGCCCATTACCAGAAGGATCAATGGATCAATCAGTCGTTCACTTGCAGGGACTCGACGCTGTACAAGCAGGCAATGGAGGTTTTCAGGATGGGTTACGCTAGTGCGGAGGCGTATGAGCACATGTGTAAAGGTCTGAAGGCTCTTATGGTGAGCTGCGCACCATTGGCGGAAACGAGGGATGGTTTCGGGTTCGAAGACAGACGGATGATCATCTCCGGAGGGCGGGCTGATGGAAATGTTGATGTTGTCGTAGCTGCAGCAGCCGCTGTTGGCCGGGAAGGCAGTGCTGCCATGTCCGGAGGTGCAAATGTGCTGCATGGCCTAGCCGCGCCGGAGAAGCAATGGGGTGTCGGCAGGCCGATAAATAGCCCGGGAAATTCCTAGGCTGCTGGCTCATGCATAAGCTTATGAATTTGTAGTTATGGTTGCTATGTGTGGGGAATGTAGTTGTGGATTTTCTGGTGTGTTCTGTGAGCCGTGCTCCACGATTTTTACTCCAGAATGTTATTGAAGTGTTTTATAATTTGAAATGGCTGTGTATTGGATGTGTATTTTGAAAACTGCTGGATGATAGGAAGCCCGTTTCTTTATAAGAAGAACTCGAGGGCATGGCGCAGGGGGTTCTGAAATCTTCGTCAGGTAGTAACAACTCCAGTCGTGCGAACGGCAGGTCCTCCACCTCAATATGACGGCTCAGGATGGAACCCAGACCGTGGCCACCATCACGAGCCATCCAGGAATTGCTAGTGAGGCCCGCTTTAAATGTGTGATGGCCCACCTTTTATTTCTGCACATACGCTTCTCTATACAACTTAAAATACTGCTTGATGCATAGATCCACGTGCGTCTGAATGGTGAAGATATCAGGTCCAGCTGGGCCTGAGGTCAGAAACGAATATTCCTGCGTGGAGGTCCTATTTTACTTTGAGGAGACCGCCTCTGCCATATTGCACTGGGACCGCACTTATAACTCCCGTGTCACGTGTGCCCTGGCGTTACAGCTACTGCCAGGTCAGCGAGGCAGCAAGCTGCTCAAGAACCTGTACGTGTAAATGGATTGGTTATGCTTCCTCGTCGCGTCTTTAAAAGGAAGGCGATCCCTTTCCCTTCCCATTTCTCCAGACCCTACTCTTCTCACTCTCACGCACACGCACTGCTCCAATAATACACATGTCAGCGAGGCATTTGAAATCCATACCAGTTCAAAATCTTTTTGATCCATCACGTCTAGGAGTAGGATGCATCGGTAGATCTGAAACCTCGTTGGGCAATCGCCATAGCTTGCACCGGTTGCTGCTCGCCGACGATGTGTCTCTGTCTTCAGCCAACGACCGTGTCACTGTTCGCCACCTATATGGTCTGCTTCCAGGTCGACGGCATGGAACTCGTGATACGCGACCAAGACGGCAGAATTTGTGCCACACGCTAGGACGAGAAAAACGAGAGCTGGTCAAGAGCGTGTTATGCGCTCCTGACCCAATTCCAGCCTGTAGAGAGCTGACATGATCAAGCTTGGCGAGAAAGAACAGCAAGCAAGAGCGTCGCTGCCATGAGCAAAGGGGAAGCACCACGGTATGTAAGTATTTCTGACTCCTCACTGATGACCAGGAGAGGGGCTGGAGCTTGCATGTCTGCAATAATATGTCGAGGCAGTCGCAGCTGAGGTAAGGAGGCGTGCAAGGCCGACTCTATGTTTTGGAAGGCTCTAAAGGAAACTCAACAACATTCGTGTTCCAATAAATTGGTCCTTCCAGTTCTTTTGTTCCTTCTCGCTGCAACCAAACAAATGCTTTGTAAATACATGGAATTAGAATCTTAGAAATTGGAACCCTAAGATGAACGAAAGTAAATACATTTTAATACCAAAAATTGTGAAAGAAAGTAAATACATGAAATTATAATTTTAGAATAGACACTAGAAATCTAACATGCTTGGGTAAATTAGTAGTACTGTTAATGCCAGGGCATGGTAATATGCAGATCAAGCCAACACTGCTAGCCTCCGCATGGAATCGATCCTAAAATCACTAAAGATTCACCTGATGAACACACCTAAGTGTGCTCGCCACATGGAAGAAGTGGCATCATAGCAAAAATCACAAATTCCGCATTTACGACAACATAAATACATATACAATATCTCATACAACCAGAGTCTTCAAACCCACATCCAACTCATACAATGGAAGAGAATAAGTAAGAATACAAATTGCCTTAAGAAGGCTCTAATCCATCTCAAATGTATCTATAATTTTTGATTGTTCAGTGCTATTATATTATCATTTTTGTATACTTTTTATAGCATTTTATATTATTTTTCTGCACTAACCTATTAATCTAGAAATAAATGACAATTATTGTTTTCTGCATGTTATTTACTTTATAGATAATCAATATCTACGGAGGTGAAAAAAAAACCCTGCCCCTTCCACCGAGGATGTGCTTGTGGGCCCCACTAAAAAATTATAAATACATTTAAGACGTATCGCATGTTAAAATTAGAGTTAGATTTTAAATGTTATGAATATTTAAAAAACACATTTGAGTCTGCTCCAAAAACAATGTTGTTTTATAGATGGACCACAAGTTTATTAAATGAAATATGAGGAGGGTTTATGCAAAAAGTGAAAGGTTTTCTGGATTCACTTAAAACAAGACAACGGGTTGATTAATACTAAGATTGGGCGGTTTCTTCAAAAACAAAACATTTGTCATATGTACTTCAAATACGAACGCGGGTTGATTTCAGGATAGAGTAGGGGGGTTACTACAAAATTATTGAAGGATGGTGCAAAAGCAGTAATCCCGTTATTTGAGGATAGAGTATCATGCACTTGGGAAGATTGTGGTAGAAAATGGACTCCAATTCAGATCAAATTTAGCGTGCGGCCTTGGTATAATGTAATAAAACCACACACAAACTTTCAAGTGGATTCGAGAATGTTTACTTCCCACTTATAAAATAAATTTTAAGTGGTCCCCTGGTCATTGCAAGTGTCCGGTTGGTCTTCGAGTAGAGAAGAAGGACAAATGATAGGGAAAGTATCCATATTCCCTATGAGCTCATTTGAGCTTGGATGAACATAAATTTGAAAGAAAAATAAACAAATGCAAAAAAATCTGATTTTTTTCCTGATATACTTTGACAAATGTTCTAACTGCTTGCAAAATTTCATCATCAGATCACATTCATGGAAGGCGTGGCCAAAAAAATTTTTAGTGCTCTAGAATGCTTTCAAAAGTAGCATTTCCAGAGTGTCATTTTCATTTTTTTTGTCATGCTTTCCTTGAATGTGATCTCATGGCGAAATTTGCAAGCACTTATCACTGACTTGGAGAAGTCCTATGATAAGATACCATGGAATGTCATGTGGTGGAGCTTAGAGAATCACAAAGTCCCAGCAAAGTACATTACCCTCATGAAGGACACGTACGATAATGTTGTGAGAAGTCTTCGAACAAGTGATGACGACACTGATCACTTCCCGATTAAGATAGGACTGCATCGGGGGTCAGGTTTGGGCCCTTATCTTTTTGCCTTGGTGATGGATGATGTCACAAGGGATATACAAGGAGATATCCCATGGTCTATACTCTTTTGCAGATGATGTGGTGATAGTTGACGATAGTCGGACGGGGGTAAATAGGAAGTTAGGGTTATGAAGACAAACCTTGGAATCGAAATGGTTTATGCTTAGTAGAATTAAAATCGAGTACATGATGTGTGGTTTCAGTACTACTAGGCGAGCGGAGGAGGAGGTTAGCCTTGATGGGCATGTGGTGCCTCAGAAGGACACCTTTCGATATTTTGGGTCAATGCTGCAGAAAGATGGGGGTATTGATGAAGATGTGAACCATCAAATCAAAGCAGGATGGATGAAGTGGCGCCAAGCTTCTGGCATTCTCTGTGACAAGAGAGTGCCACAAAAACTAAATGGCAAGTACTACAGGAGGATGGTTCTGCCCACAATGTTGTATGGCGGTGAGTGTTGGCCGACTAAAAGACGACATGTTCAAAAGTTAGGTTTGGCAGAGATGCGTATGTTGAGTCAGGAATGATGATATACGAGATAGAGTTGGGGTAGCACGATTGAAGAGAAGCTTGTTCAACATCGTCTGAGATGGTTTGGGCATATTCAGCGCATGCCTCCAGAAACTCGAGTGCATAGCAGACGGCCAAAGCATGCCGAGATTGTCAAGAGAGGCCGGGTAGACCGAATTTGATATGGGAGGAGTTCATAAAGAGATATCTGAAGGATAGGAGTATCACTGAAGAACTAGCTATGGACAAGGGTGCGTGAAAGATTGCCATCCATGTGCCCGAAACATAAGTTTTGCAAGATCTTATGGGTTTTACCTCTAGCTTACCCCAACTTGTTTGGGACTAAAGGCTTTGTTGTTGTTGTTGTTGTTGTTGTTGTTGTTGTTGTTGTTGTTGTTGTTGTTGTTGTTGTTGTTGTTGTTGTTGTTCTCATGATGAAAATTTACAAGAACTTAAAACATTTGTCAAAGTTCATGAAAAACAGTTTTTTTTCTATTTTATTGTTCATGTGGGCTCATTTGAGCTAGAGATTAAATAGTCCACGTCTAAATGATAGGGCATACTACTCAACATCCGAAGAATAGTGAAAATATAATACTTACTTGAGGCTTAATACAAAGAACTCGATAATCTGATACAAAGGCAACATACTGCCGATGCAATGCAGGTGATACACAAACCATAATAATAATAATAGGCAAATATAATAATTAGATCTTACTCTGGGTTGTTACAGTTAATGAGATGATGATGGATCATGGACGTACCTACGAGAGAGTGGCCCAAGAGGGCGGCGCGATCATGCTTCACGGCCTGGTCACCGCGCCCACCCAACAGTTTGTGATAACAAAAATGGCGCGACCTACTTGAAGCAAGACGTGCCGGTTTTCTCTTTTTTTCATTTTTTTATTTCTTTTCTTTTTTCTTCTCCTTTTTATTATTTTGCTTTTTTTCATTATTTTATATACATGTATCTTGTTCTTCTCCTGGTTTTTTCCTTTGTTTCTTCATTTTTTTTCATTTTCCTTTTTCTATGGTTTATTTTGTTTCTTTTTTGGTTTTTCTTTTGTTTTTCATTCTACATTTTTATATCCATGATCAACATTTTTTCAAATACTTGTTCGACATTTTTTATGCATGATCAACATTTTTTAAATAGTTGTTCAACATTTTTACATACATGATCAACATTTTTTAAATACTTGTTCAACATTCTTTCCAATACTTGATCTACATTTTCAAAAAAAATTGAAGAGTGTTTGTTGTAATATATAATTTTAGAATATTTTAAAGTGTAAACAAAAGAACAAAAACAAATATAAAAAAGGTAACAGAAAATGTAAAAACAGGAAGAAGAGGTTGTGGCCTCCCGCGCTCATGTGCAGGCCCAGCTCGCTTGCCCCTTCGGCAAGTCCGAAGCCAGACTCGCTGAAGGCGAGATATAGGCGCCCCCCGACGGCTATGGTCTATAATTTACAATATCACTGAGCCTGGTGGCAGGCCCATGGGCTAGCCCATGTCGACAAGTGTAAGTAGGTTGTGGCTGGGCAGGGGGCTGATGCTTATGTAATTGAGAGGGAGCATCAGCTTCCTGAGGACGAATAAAGTGTATTGTGGCTGGACCAGTTTCCCCTACCTCTGCTCTATCTTCCTCTTGAATCCACTCTCTGAAAACTGCTACTCTTGTATCCCAAATTCCTCATTTGATGGCATTGTGAATAAGATCGTTTGGTATCAGAGCCATCGATCAACCGGTCAAAATCCCAGAAAAATTCCCCCTGTTTTTACCACGACGAAGAATTAGCGAGCTCCAATGCTCATGACCTGGATGGCGGGCATCAAGCAGCGGGTAGACACGGTAGAGACCACCATCACAGACATCGACAACCGTATTGCAAACCTGCTCAAGCTTACCAACGGAACAACCTCGGCATCGATGAACTCCTCAAGATGATGGTGGCTGCGAAAGCGACGATGGCCTCCAAGACGCTGGCGGGTCTCTGCTCAAAATTGAAGACCCAAACCACAAAGAAATTTTGTTTTGCGGGGACCAAACCACCAAGATCGTGTAGACACAAGATCGCATGATGAAGGCGCTTAATGAGCTGCAGACATGACAACCGTCAGTGGACGCACGACTCAAGTTTCTCAGTACTCGCTTCAAGGGCTTGGGTCGGCACCTCTCCTTCCTCTGTTGTGGTCCCAATGATCCCTGGCCCCGATGGTCATCGTCATGAGTGGACTACAAAGGGTAATGCACATGGAGAATCCAACACTCTGGAGCTTACCTTGGCAGATGGTGATTCCCATTTGTCTTTCACTACATACTAGATGACCCGGTTGCGCCAATGGCGCAAAAAGCGAGTTAGAAGCAATGTTAGTGGTGAGTAAGTAAGAAATGTAGATGGAAAGATAATGTAGTGTGGACTGTATTGCAGATAATAGAATGACTTAAACTGGTTTACAAATAGTAGAATGACTTAAATTGGTTTACAGATAGTAGAATCACTTTGGTCAGTTCATAGAAATACACTTATATATAGGCTGCCTCACAGCTTATTTAGGCATCTTCTTAGTTTGACCGCGGTCTTAAGATGATATGTACGAAAAAGCAGTGTCATCATCGGATAATGCTTGCATGGTAGACTTCCACAGGTACTTGATGGCCTATAAAAGGTGTTGGTTCCACTGTCAGACCATTTGGAGTAGCCCATATAGTTATTACCTCCGGAATATCTTTTCTTTCATTGGTCCATATGACACACTTGTAGAACCAAATATCAGGGAAATCACCAACATGAAAGTTGTTCTCTAGCATGCAAAATAATGACTCAGGATGTCTTCCAGAGGTGAGCCGTACAACTCAGTTGGTAGCCCTGTAATCCTTATCTCATCTCTTGGAGAGAGGATATGAGATAATACACCAATAGACACGATGAGAGGATAGCAAGCAACCTGCGGTAGACAGAATAAATGGCTTAGGAGGGGGAAACAGAAATGAAAAGAGTGTGTATAATATTCATACTACACAAAGGATAGGTTAACCATGCCTGCAATCACCATGAATAGAATTAGCAACAACTATCTATCCATTACTTGAATGGAATGCAGGTGAATGCATCTCCAATAAGAGAAGAATAGGTAGTGAGCACACAAGTTTGCACTTTACATAGGTAAGTAATTGGATCAGGTAATCAGGTTTGCCAATGAGGTTAGAACAAAAGTTTGGTATCAAAAGTAACTTGATACAATTGCAAAGGAAAGGTTCTGTAAGAAAGGTACCCTGTAAGCAATTTCTTCTGGTCAACACAGATACAAAGCAAAGGTGTGAAAACATCAGTTTATCTTGGTTTTTAGGCCTATTATCAAACAACCTATGATTGTCACAAAAACAATGAAGTAGGTAAATCTGGGAGTTATTCAACTAAGTCCGACAATACACGGTTTATTTCCGGCGAAAAATACATCCTTTGGTTTTTAGGAAGATCCAACTTACAAACAACACCGAGCATACGTTCATAGGAAATACATAATGACCATGGGCAATGGCATAGAATGCAGAACACAATAGATGGTTTAATTTACATGTGCCATCGCCATAGGAAAACTAAATACACCTATCACAGATCCTTGAACCTAGAGCAGAGAAACAGTTTCAAGTAAAGAAAAGCGGGAACGATTGTTAAGGAGCTATTTCTATCAAGGATGTCAGCTGTAGTTTCCCAAAGCATAGGAACAATATAAATTAGGGGATTCACTAAGAGTATTATGTTAACAATCTGGTATCACCTACATAGCCCAAGTATATACTCATAGGCATGTTCCATAGTATATAACTAATAACAAGGAGGCATTGTCGATCAGTTAAACCAAAGTTAATAGTGCAGCATGTTGTCTATAAAGTCAAGTGACCATGCACTTTTTTTTCCTAGGATAAAAGATGGTGTGATCTTTTCCATGGTCTTTAGTTTTCATCTTTCAGCCTATGTATATGAAGTTTTGGTTGACCTGCACTTCAATTGATAGTTTGGTAAAGCCTTGTACTAAAGACCAGAAAACAAATTGGTGGTTAGCATGTACTACTCCAGTAAACCTGGATCACCATCTGAATGAAAATGCACCTAAAGGAAGGTGTATCACAATTTCTATCATGGGAAATACACAGGTCGTCGGGATACCGCTATAAAAAGGCGATCTTGGAGGCATGCAGCTTGGTCCGGACACCCTCATTATTAGCATAATTGGCTATCAAATGGGCATCCACTCAAATTATCTAAAGGGAGATTATTCTTTGTGGTGGTCCACATGCTATAAATTTTCAAGTAATGTTATACATGAAATGGAGGTTATATTGTTAACTATCATATCAGCATCACTCAAATTATCTGAAGGTAAACTCAGTATTTTTCAGGCTAAAGCACTGAAGCGGAGGAGCTACCCCACTTTTCTTTCTTATTACATACAGGTTATACATGAAATAAAATGAAGTATACATGGTGCGTAAATAATTACTGAATTGCTCCTCCCTATCCAGACGAATTGATTTCAACCGCCAAATCACAGCAGAGAGGACGAACAGTGAATAAATTGGATGGGAAGGAGTTGCAATACCTGTGGATGGGTTGGAGACAGCGAGGTCGCAGGCAAGGACACCCATCCAAGCATGTTTATGTTTTCGTGAAACCTGGGAAGGATGTGAAAACTGAGCTGCAAGTAAAACCATGGCTTCCTTTTGTTTAGGTTCTGCCGAGAAGTCCCATAGCATGATATCTTTAGAACAACATGTGGTGTGCCGGTGGCATCCAAACAAAAAGATTTGGAACAAGGAGAATAGAAATACACCAAAAGACAACATCATCGTCTTTGAAATTTTTCTCACGCCTGGCCTAATTGCAAAGATATTCTTAAATGCCCATATATTTATTTAGCTAATTACTATAAGCAAGATAAGCCGACCTCATACAAAAAGCGGAAGACATTGAGTATGCTCCTATACTCTGTCAAAATTAAACTATACAAATAATATCAGTTCAAAATGTATTTTCATTGCCATCATGTCACCATACACATCAAAGAGCCAATAGATTAGCTAACTGACACAATCCATATATTTAGCATCATGATTTCCAAAAAATCAATTAAAAAGAACCTATCGCCTGAAACTCAAAAGCGATAACCTCGAGCGATGATCCAAGTGTTGAGGCGTCACAAAAAATAGGGCAATTTTTTAGCCTAATTGGAGGCTGTAAAGGCCTAGTCAAAGTTTTGTTTTTGCCTGCAGGGGAAACTGTTCGCGTGGGGGCCTAGGGCGAATCGTTCGGCCCAGCTCCTCCCCCAGATCGACCAAAAACGTTCGGTGGGGTGCTCGCTCCCTGGCGAACGTTTTGTTCGTTTCGAGGAGAAAAAAAACTGACGTTCCCAGGAAACCATTTTTGCACTTTGCATATCTCCATGTGTATACTAAACATGCTAACGACATCCACGCAGTTGAGAAAGTAAATAATCAAACAACACTCACATGACTTGCAGAGTCCTATCGTTTCCGCTTTACCGCCCCAAAAAACAATATAGTTGTTCTGCAAATAATTACATGACATGATGATTGCTTTATCAGATATCATTTTTTGTGATTAGTGGCCATGTGCATGCCTAAACCTGATATCATGATTCATCTGCAAGACTGCAAATTCTTCCTAGAGACCTAAACTAAACCAACAAGTTATGGTAGTAGTCCATAGAAATAATTTAGGACAAACAACATGAAGGAGAGGAGAAGGCAGATGGTAAGGCATCGTTACTAAGAACAGGTTACAACCCAAAAGATTCATTTATTCCAGAAATATAAGTATGCATCTGATGAGAGGAAAATAAACTCTCTCAAGGGAAGTAGAACAAGTCATAATCCCAACCGAACATGCACAAAACAGAGATCAGCCACGTAATTTTACTGCCTCATAGGTTATCATTTTTACTTTTCTTGTTTCGCAGGTTGCAAGTAATATAACTTCATTTGTATTTCCTTGGAAAACAGAGTCAGGTGCAACCTTTATACACCACTGTCTAATATGAGTTAATGGGGAAAGGAGTAATGGAACCAATGAGCATATAAATCCTGAAATCATCCTCGACAACATCGTGTGTGGAAAATTTTACAAAGGAAAAGGGCAATCTCTTGTTTTATCATACCAGGAGTACATCAAATAATTTTCATTTGCAGACAATAGAAAAATCCTCAACTCAACTGAAAGATGGGTAATCCAGAAATACTGATGAACATCAGCTCTATTGACTCGTGTAGTCCAGGGATCACAAAAGTAGCTAATTCAATATCCAGACTCTGAGTGTGCAATTAACAATTGTAGAGTTGACAAGGACATAAATCCTATAGTAAAGATACTGATATCAAATAAATAAATGAACTGGGAATGAAGAAATCAGAGAAGGTGGACCTCACTGTCCATGGCTAAGCAAAACAAACTTACATGTAAAGATGTGGCATAGGTGTGCATGCCTCACCGAGCGAGATCCATGTGGGTTGCACATAATGATGCAAGAGTAGTCTGTCTCCAGGTAACTTCAAAACTACATGACCACACCAAAGTTGAAATCAAAATTAGTTATGTACAACAGTACAAGATGATTCTATCACTGGCAACCAATTATTCTAGGGTTTAATTAGTTCTCAGCTTACCTAATTACTTTTGTCTGCCAAGCATTTTGTTCCTACTACAGTCTTCAAGTATATCTTGTAACCGAGTTATTCATTGGTACTAAAGAAAGAACAGCCTGTATAAATTATCTGAGCGAAGTAGAAAAGATAAAAAATTAGTAAAAAGCAATAAATCATAATCGTCGTCTCAATCAGCAATATAAACAATTCTACCATGATCCTTCAATGCATTGCGAAGTGAGATCCCAATCCCATTTTCATCTCAATCCTTCTCTAGAGCTATTTTCCCCCTAATCTTTTTTGGCCAACAGTCTGTAGGAACATAGTGGAACTTCCCAAATCTTCTTTGGCCATCAGTCTGTGGGATAAAATGTAACTTCAATGTATAAGAGTATGAAAAATAAAATAATATTTGCACAGGCAAAGATGAGAATTTCTAGGAAATTAAATGGTCAATTGTATCAAGCCTGGGTGAAGTTTAAGATGGATAGGACGTTCCATGTGAGGTCAGCTCTATACAAAGCATGATCATACATTATCCTATCAATTTGACTGACCTACAAAGAGGAAGCACATATTGTACAGAGACCAAACAGTGGCTTGAGAAATGAAACACCTTATGATATACAACATAGAGTTAGAGATGATGACTGAACTTACATATCTTTTGGAAGTGTTGATTCATTAGTATTTGAATACAGAAACAATGAGCCAACACTCTCAAGTCTCAACACTCAGAACTTCGAGAGAAGATACGTGTGTTCATTTGTAATCAGTTATCATGAAGATGTCCACGCACACACCTGGTTGAACAACATTAGCAGCTTGTGATATGCCAATCAGGATACCTCACAAAATATTCTCACAATGCGCCGATCAGTATTTATGCAAACCAACAACCTCCACATTATTTTCTCACCTGCAACTTGGGAGCAGGCCGCCGCCGTCGACCACCGCTCCGCATCTTGGCTGCATTTATGAATCAAATTCTTAGAACCCTTGGTATACTGCTATCTCGCAACATCACCTGCAACTTGGGAGCAGGCTGCCGCCGTCCACCACCGCTCTGCATCTTGGCTGCATTTATGAATCGAATTCTTAATGTCCTTGGTATATTGAACACAATTTCATTCAAAGTGCATAACATGATCTATGAACACAATTTTATTGAAAGCATATGAACCAAATTGACTACTGCTTCAACCATTCGACAATTGCTGCCACCATTTTCTAAAGTTAATCTAGAAAAGTGGCTGCATAGAGCTAGATCCCAAAATAATCACATGAAGAAAGAAAAACTACTTTTATGCAGAAGATGGTACATCGTCTCTTCATACCTCACCGTGGAACACCTCACCAACAAATCCGGCTCGGAGAGAGAGAGAGGGGGGGAGGGGGGTTGAAGCTCACCTTGGTGATGGCGGCAGATGTGGTCGTCGTCGCTCGATGTGCAACTCCCAAAGCCAGGACACCGTTGGTCCAAGCCGCTGCCGTCCGCGTCCTTCTAGGCCGATGACCCTCGCACGTCAGCCAACGCACCTCCATCTCGTTTTTCCTCTCTCTTTCTCCCTCCTCTCGTTCCTTTCCTCTCTCCATGGCGCTGCATCAGATCAAATGCCACCGCCATCGCCCTTGGCGTGCAGGTCGCCGCTGTCGCCGTCGCCGTCGGAACGAATGCAGGCGAAGAAAGCGATGCGTGACGGCGGCGACAGAAGTGGGGGAGGGGAGGAGGGGACGCTGGGCTCCAGCGACGGGCGATGGCGGCGAGAGAAGGGGAGAGGAGGGAGGGGAGGGAGAGAGAGAGGACGCAGGGCTCGAGGGGATTGGTGGCTAGGTTTTACCATGCGAACCCCACGCTCTATGCGGATCCCCTATTTTCGCACGCAGCTTACACGCGAGACACACCGCAAAACTGGGCCCGTGAGAAAAGGAGGCCCACCAGTCATTCACTTATGCAGGAGAGCACAACGTGCAGATGAACGAGTGGCTGGATTTTTGACAGCGCCGTAAAAACGAGCCAGCGAGGCAGATCGAGCGTACAGGAATCGTTCGAAATGGAGATGGCACTGGGATGGCGGGTACTCTAGCAGCTTTTATATGTTAGATGAGCATGGGCCTCCTTCACACAGAGGTCGTAGAGAAGCTATGTTCCACCATGATCATCATACTAGGGTAACCGTCCTGATTTTCGCATGCCTAATTTTTTTTCCAAAGTTTGATGGCAAGCAAGCAAATTTTATTCAAAGCACCCACCATAGAACAGTTGTTCTACGGTATTTTCTCTTAATCATACTAGTATATTTACAAAAAGAGACAAAAGAAAGGAGCTAAAAGAATCTATCATATTCCCGCTTTTTCTAACATAATGTTAGTAAAAGATTGGAACACTTCTTAAGGTATCATTCTAGATGATCCCTAATCCACTTCTCTGAGGTGTTTAAGTGCTTTGCATTTATCCTATGAACCAGTAAGCTCAAATCCACTTTTAGCCCGAACTCCCAACATCTCACACTGTGTGCTTCAATTTCTGATTTTTTTTTCATTTCTTTGACACCACGTTGCCCAGCATCCTTGAATAATAATCTCCATGGCAATACCTTTTGGGAGTAGTTGGTAGATGAGCTGAACGTCATCTGATGAAGATATTCCCAGTTTTCTCCTCGGCAACACATTATGTCAACAGTTTTGTACAAAATCACAATCCCAAAATAGATGTCTCAGAGTCTCTTCTGTCCTATCATTACATAGCACACATTCATAGCAATCCAGATGAAAGTTCTTCCTGTTGAGCAGATTTCTTGTGTTTACTCTGTCATGGAGTAACAGCCAGAAGAAAATTTTATGTCTGAGTCTACATGCATTCTTCCAGATCCATTTGAATATTATTTGCCTCACCTGTTGTGGTTGCAAGTTATGATATATTGTAATGGAGGAAAATTTTCCTTTCTGTCCTTTGCGAACCCATTGATCATTTGCCTGAGTCTGCACCTGATTTTCAATTGAGTCTTGTAGCAACAGGAACTGGTCAGAGCTTGAGTTGACATTGGTGTATAAAACAATTCAGAGGAGTCTTGTTGGGTTGTCCAGTCTCTGACTAAAAGGAGTTCATCCAAAGCTCAGGAAACTTCTCTTTGAGCGGCTAGTCTAGCCATGTATCATACCATAGTAACACAGTACGTACTTCCATTTCCTATTTTTCAAATAGCATTATATTTATATTCCTCAAGAAGTTTTGGAAATAACGATGTGAAAAGTATTTCTGCATGTTCCATATTCCCTATGATTACAAAGCACCATATGCCACACTTCATTTCACTGGCGATGCAGCCCTCTGGTTACATTCATAGGGAGCTCAGCATGATATTCATAGTTGGGTCGTACTATGTGTTGTTGTCCACCAGAAATTTGGCAAAGATCAATATTATCAGCATACGATGTAAAGAACATACTTCCACATCAAACATGTAAATGTCCGGATATGTACAAAAATAATTCGCTAGACACTTGCTACAAGTACAAGACATTTAACATTAGGTAGGCAACAAAGTCCAAAATTAAAATCCACGAAAGAGAGCGCACATGATATCCTTAACAAGATATATATTGCTCGTTGCACATCGACCACATTTTTGGCTCGAATGTGAGTACATAACCATAAGACACGATAGAACCACCCAAGTGATTCCCATTAGAAGGCACCACAAGGAACAATCAAGCTTTAACTTTTCCGACAAAACATATCAATAATGTGTTAACTAGCGCAATGCAACTATCGCCAAATTAATGTAGCAAAATAGATTTTTTTATGCTTCACAAATGGGTGAATTAAGTGCTCTGTGACATCTGGAAGTAACGATGAAGTAGAGGATCGAGATGTAAGAAGTATGGGGGGAGGAGGGCGCAGTCCAGGAAGCAAAGTCCGGCCCAGATCGTCGAACCTCGTCCTATACTCCTCACTGCCCTTGCTTGGTCAGATTGCGTGTTCAAGGGCCATGCCATGTACGGCAGGAAGTCACGAGATTGGGTGTGTGCGGGCCATAATTTTATATGATTGGCAGGGTGCAAGATGAGAAAAAACAGAAGGGATTATTAGGATGAGGCTTCTGTACATAGGTCAGCCAAATTAATATGATGGGGATAGCATAATTTGTCCTTTTGAATTATACTACTCAATTGTTTTACCATATCAGTGATACATCGAAGAGTCGGTGTCTCGGTGATCAGTCTTTAGTTTTTGCAACACCTCTAGCTAACTTTTCTTCAAATCACCAGATTCCTAATCTCGTTATTTGTATAGTACTGCATGATCAAGCATAATTGTGTTTGCCAATGCTATGACAAGCATAATTTTATTTGCCAATGATATGAGCTGCTAACTCTTTTTAAAGTTTTTACTGCAAATGTTGTTTTGGTCGATATATGAAGCTCATTGAATCGTTAGCTAACATGTGTGTGGACGAATGAGCCATGATTTATAGTCCTAGAACTGCAAATGCGGACACTGCAATATGATGATTGGCCGGTATTTATGATCTGTTTGCGAACTTCTACCATCTCGGTCTTTAAAAGGTGCCCCTCCTTCTCTGCTCTCATTTCACACATGTCCTCACACACTTTATATCTGACACGGTGTTCATCATCTAGATAGGTTTTCTAATCCTCAAAATTCTAGTGTGAAGTTTTAAAAGTGAATACCGGGACACGATTTCATCTCGTTCTCGGTCGATAGGAGTAGGAGGCATGCGGAACTTTGTAAGATCGACTTTGACCGATAGTCGTGCAAGTTGGGCGGAATAATCAATTTCCAATAGGTATATAAGCTTACGAAAACAACCTCGAGCTAACAGCCCTGCACAATGTCACCATCATTTTCTGGGTGAGACTACTCGTGTCCCAACTCCATTTCAAAAATACCATGTCTGGTGAGTGGTGACGAAGCGATGTCGGAAAAGCATAGGGGAAGACGAGAGAAAGTCCAAGAGCACAAGTAGCACCAGCGTGATCACCATGTGAGTTCGCTAATTTCCTTGTGCCAATTGGCCAAGTGTGTGTAATTTCATATCACACACGGAGAGTTTATCCCGTGAGAGCTGTAACACATGAGCATGAGAGAACAAAGAGAGTGGTTCTTCTACACCCACGCAAGAAAACATTTCAAAAAAATCTGAAACTTCGTGGAAATGATCATCAACAAATGTTATGGGGGCTTGTAAAAATTGGTGGTCAAATAACATTGAGCTCTCTACAAAAAAGATAAAGTCACTGAAAATTAGTCAAAATGTACGTGCACTGTTTGAGCAGATTTTGCAATTTTGCCTTTTTTATAGAGTGCTTTTCAAATGTTATTTGACCACCAAACTTTGCAATCCCTGATAACATTTGTTGATGATCATTTCCACGAAGTTTTATATTTTTTTCTAAATGTTTTGATATGCTTTCTTGCGTGGGTGCATCGTGGGTGCACCGAAAGTGGGTGCAGCCACTACTTTCCCGAGAACAAAATGGCACACTTCGTTTCTGATATTAGCACGAATGCAAGCCACGCGTTCACCACTCTATTATCCTCACCAATTTTTTCCTTTTGGCGGCACACGTTGCAGTGCAGATATGGCAGTGGTGACCGTAGCAAGAATGCTGCAGCTCACGTTTCGAGATCGTAGTAGCCTGCCAGAAAAGAAAAAGAATAAAAGGTAAAAGGAAAAAAAGTGAAAAAAAAACACGGCATTGTCAATGCGCGTATGAAGGAGCTAAGTCAGCTAAAACTCCAATTGTTAGCTATCAAGCTGATCCAGGTGACAGTGACGGGCCGTAGCCATTACCTGGTTCATTCACTGTTGGTCCTTTTTACACTACTCCCTCTCTCTTAGTTTACAAGACATGCGCTTATCTCTAGGTCATCAATTTGACCAACCTAATAAAAGTCATATATTACAAAAACATACCATTATAAAATTCAGATGTTCTATTTTCAAACGGTATATTTTCTGTGTTATATAGTTTATATCACGGTAATAAAGTTGACAACCTAAATATATGCGTTGGACTTCTAAACTGAAACGAAAGGAGTATATCAAGAATTAAATAGCGAGCAATAGGTCAGGAAAAGAAGGTCTACAGGAATTGGCGGTCGTCAGCAGAGTCGAAATTCTCTGGTCGCCGCCGCTTGCATTGGCTGTTTTGCTGTGGTATGCCCAGGACTCGCCGTTGCTTGTAGTTATGGCTACCTTGGTGTTGTTGATGGTGGAGTCGGGGTCGCTGGCTCGCTGGCTCACGGAAGAATGATAACGATGGCACTGGATGGCAACCTAGACCGCGATTTTCTTCTCGACGGTGTGTGCGTTCTTATGTGGGTAGTCAGTACGCCGAAATGTCTTGTATTTGCGAGCGTGTGATGACGGTTTTCACTCGGTTTTCTGCTAATTAGCAGGCCAATTCTCCACTTTCTTTTTAAATAAATTGAGATTCTTCGAACAGACTTTAAAAAAAACTCAATACTATATATGTCAAAAACTTCATCGACTCGATCTGGCTGTGTTCAGCCCACGAACACTAGTAGAAAATGGTGCAACGGTTCAGGCCGGGTCAGCCCATTAGTCCCGGTTCAATCTAGAACCGGGACCAATGGGGGCATTGGTCCCGGTTCGTTAGCCCAGGGAGCCGGCCGGGCCACGTGGGCCATTGGTCCCGGTTCGTCTGGACCTTTTGGTCCCGGTTGGTGGGACGAACCGGGACCAATGGGCCTGGCTCCTGGCCCACCACCAGTGGTCCTGGTTCGTGGCATGAACCGGGACCAAAGGCTACCATTTAGTCCCGGTTCATGCCACGAACCGGGACCAGTGGTGCTGCCTATATATAGCCCTCGTGCCAGAGCAGAGCACTCCAGTGCTCTGTTTTTCTGGGCCGGCGAGGGGAGGGGTTTGTGGTGCTCTAGCTCACCTCCTATGCACATGAGGTGTTTGATGAAATGCCCGAGCCACACTAGTTAAGCTTTCTCCTCTCGAAGCTCGACCTCAAAGCTCCATTTTCCTCAAGATTTGTCTAGATTTAGCGGTCCATCACGCCCCACCCCCGTCTTCACCGCCGTCGATCACCCGCGCCGATCTCATCACCGACACCACCATGGTGAGCCTCTTGTTCTTATCTTCTTTCTGAAAGGAAAAATATTCTTACTTGTATGTTTAGATAGATACTTGTATCATTTTCTTACTTTTATTATTGCATCTTATATAGTGCGATGGTTTTGGTATCCGCCCCCGTCGGCCCTCGTCCTGTCTATGATTTGGATGTGGTA
Source organism: Aegilops umbellulata (assembly GCA_032464435.1). NCBI lineage: Eukaryota > Viridiplantae > Streptophyta > Magnoliopsida > Poales > Poaceae > Aegilops > Aegilops umbellulata. The sequence goes on along the minus strand of CP136060.1, from coordinate 638,209,264 downwards.
TATATATTAATCTTTATAACTATTGGTTCATTTATTGTTTATAATAATTATGCGGACCAACGTGACATAGATTTTATTTATCTAGAATGTATGTGAACCGGAAATTCCAACCGACCCTATTGTCGAGAGGTTAAATTTAGTTGAAGAAGAAAACAATTCCTTGAAGGAAAAAATAAAAAAAATTGAGGAGGAGAAGATGATATTGGAGTTGCATGTTGCGGATGTCGTCGATGATCACAAGATCAAGATGGATGCAATGCGTTTGAAGATTAGAAAGATTAGAAAATATGCCATTCATACCGAGTCTTGGTATCATTATGCCATTGGATCAATTGTTACCTTGGTTGCGATTATGATCGCCTTTGTTTTCGCATTTAAATGTTTTACATAGTATCAATGTATGGTTTAATTAATTAGATGCTCTGGAGAGCTATATGTTGTTAGATGAGAACTATGTATGTACTTTGGTTTTAATGTGATGATGAACTTCTATTAATTTGGACACTTAATTATATATAATGCACGCAGATGAACCGGCAATGGATGTACGGTGACAGACACACCTCCGAGTACATTAAGGGCGTGCATGAGTTTCTCGATGCGGCTGAGGCAAACAAGCAGAATGGTTTTATGTGTTGTCCATGCCCTGATTGTGGGAATACGAAGTCTTACTCTGATCGGAAAATCCTTCACACCCACCTGCTTTACAAGGGTTTCATGCCACACTATAATGTTTGGACGAGGCACGGAGAAATAGGGGTTATGATGGAAGACGACGACGAAGAAGAGTACGATGACAACTACGTGCCCCCTGAATACTGTAATGCTGCAACGGGGGGAGCTGGTGAAGGTCAAGAGGAACCAGACGATGTGCCCAATGATGCTGCAACGGGTGAAGCTGCTGAAGATCAAGAGGAACCAGACGATGTGCCCGATGATGATGATCTCCGCCGGGTCATTGTCGATGCAAGGACGCAATGAGAAAGTCAAAAGGAGAAGCTGAAGTTCGATCGCATGTTAGAGGATCACAAAAAAGGGTTGTACCCCAATTGCGAAGATGGCAACACAAAGCTCGGTACCGTACTGGAATTGCTGCAGTGGAAGGCAGGGAATGTTGTGCCTGACAAAGGATTTGAGAAACTACTGAAAATATTGAAGAAGAAGCTTCCAAAGGATAACGAATTTCCCGACAGTACATACGCAGCAAAGAAGGTCGTATGCCCTCTAGGATTGGAGGTGGAGAAGATACATGCATGCCCTAATGACTGCATCCTATACCGCGATGCATACAAGGATATGACCGCATGCCCGGTATGCGGTGCATTGCGGTATAAGATCAGACGTGATGACCCTGGTGATGTTCACGGCGAGCCCCGCAGGAAGAGGGTTCCTGCGAAGGTGATGTGTTATGCTCCTATAATACCACGGTTGAAACGTCTGTTCAGAAACGGAGAACATGCCAAGTCGATGCGATGGCACAGTGAGGACCGTAAGAAAGAGGGAAGTTGAGAGCACCCGCTGACGGGTCGTAGTGGAGAAAAATCGTGAGAAAGTACTGGGATGAGTTTGCAAAGGACCCAAGGAACGTATGGTTTGCTTTAAGCGCGGATGGCATTAATCTTTTCGGGGAGCAGAGCAGCAATCATAGCACCTGGCCGGTCACTCTATGTATGTATAACCTTCCTCCTTGGATGTGCATGAAGCGGAAGTTCATTATGATGACAATTCTCATCCAAGGCCCTAAGCAACCCGGCAACGACATTGATGTGTACCTAAGGCCATTAGTTGAAGAACTTTTACAGCTGTGGAATGGAAACGGTGTACGTACGTGGGATGAGCACGAACAGGAGGAATTTAACCTAAAGGCGTTGTTGTTCGTGACCATCAACGATTGGCCCGCTCTCAGTAACCTTTCAGGACAGAGAAACAAAGTATACCACGCATGCACACACTGTTTAGATGACACTGAAAGTATATACCTGGACAAATGCAGGAAGAATGTGTACCTGGGCCATCGTCGATTTCTTCCGACCAACCATCAATGTCGAAAGAAAGGCAAGCATTTCAAAGGCGAGGCAGATCACCGGAAGAAGCCCGCCATGCGTACCGGTGATCACGTACTTGCTATGGTCAATGATTTACACGTAATCTTTGGAAAGGGTCCCCGCGCACTAGCTGTTCCGAATGACGCTGAGGGACACGCACCCATGTGGAAGAAGAAATCTATATTTTGGGACCTTGAAGAAGCTTCGGTACTATATCGCTGCAGCGCAGCAAGGGACGTTCCTTCCAGACAGAGAGAACGACGAGCTCACAAAGGCCCTCGGGAATCCTGAGCAACCTGGACGGACACGAGGCACACCAGGTTCCATTCCGTGGAGGGCTGGGTTTCCGGACGCAGGCGGTTACAAAAGCCAGGAGAGGAGGAAGAAAGTGCAGCAGTCCGAACTGCAGGCGCTTAAAGCAAGGGTACTCAGGATAGAGGAACGAGAAGCAAATCGCAGCAAACGAACTACTGAAGCTTCCCCTGAAGCTACCCCGCCATCTCAGCGAAGAAGCAGCGTGGCTTCCACCGAGCTGCTTCAGCCAGAGCTTGTCTTGACGGCTCCTGCCGGCTATCCCGTGGATGCTATCACGGAGGCTCAAAATTGCAACCTTATGACGCAATGGATGAATATGAAGGTCAAGGCGGCTGTTGGCTCTGTTTTTCCTAATGAACCCGACACAACTTTTCACTGCCAGCCGATTCCAGAAGGATATGCTAAGGTGATGGTGGATGAAATAACGGAGGGATTTGAGGACCTCCCGCTTGACCACCCTACCGGAGAAGGGGAGACTCGGCTGGGTTCTGTTCTGAAGACTCCATGCCTATGGCGGAAGGAGCTCATCAACCTTCCAAACTAGACGCCTCCGCCTCCTCCTCCTCCTCCGACGAGTCAGGGCACTCCGCCTCCTCCACCGCCTCCTCCTCCGGCGAGTGACGATCAGGGCCCTCGCCCGGCTCCTTCTCCGGCGTGTGGCGGCACTCCGCCTCCTTCTCCGCCTGCGCCGGCGCGCCCGAGCAGCCAGCCTACTCCTTCTCCGCCTCGTCAGCAAGGGCGGAAGAGACCCGCCGCCGCTCCGGCAGCTGCTCCGGCGCGTCGTAGTCCTTCTCCTCCGCCTCGTAAGCAAGTCAAGAAGACTGCCGCTCCGTCTGCTCTGCCGGCGTCTAGCAGTACAGCCACAGGCGGGAGGAAATACAGATTCGGTCCTTCTGTGAAGACTCCAGAGAAGTTACCATACGAGAGGACCCCGGATAAGAAGCGAGGATCGCGCGAACCGAGAAGGATGACTGGTTTCAAGGGTTGAAAGCATAGATACATCCACCTCCGAAGGAGAAGGTAGATCCGATGAAAGTGAAGCGCACTCTGGCTGCCCTGGCAAAACAACCCAAGTCTCCGCCAAAAGGCAACTATGAGCGCATTATTGGAAAGGCATTTGCCGAAGCGGAGCGGTCGGGAAGTACTGTCAGTGATCAAAGGATGAAAAAACGACGAGCTGGGAAACAAATTGCCCAGCTCGGCGAACAAGCAAAGCAATCGTGCCCCCCGCTCAAGGTGCCTAGTGTCGATCCGAGGATGGTGCCCGGTTATAACAATCTTGACGATTACCTGCCCGACGATGTACATTATGATTTCCTGGACGTGCAGATACACAGATACGAGTACGGGAAGCCTCTCGTCAAAGATGAAAGATCTCTATCAACGATGATGCGAAGATTGCATGATTGGTAAATGAAAACCTGCAGAGAGTCTGGGGGGAGGAATAATTTGTATCTGAGAGTTAAAAGGAGCATGACCTCGTTGGAATTGAACTGTTGCATGTTCCATTTGAGGAGTTCTTTCAGTTTTTCAACCAATTGGCCCTCGATAAAGCAACGGTCACCTGCTACTGTCTGTAAGTAGTACTACTTCTGTCATTAAGTCTCTCTATATAGGTCAGCTCTTTCAGTGCATGTATTTATAATTATCCTCACTATATTATGCAGATTGAAGATCGCTGAATTGAAGAGAAGACAAATCGGTGATATTGGATCATTAACACAAATCTCATAGATGCAGTTCAGGTTAAAGATCATGCCGCAGAAACCGAGGCCAACTTGCTATGATCATTCAAAATAAATGAACACAAAGATATAATACTCTTTCCTTACAACTTCAAGTGAGTGTTGTCTTGTGCATATTTGGTTTTCCTTATATATTAGTCCAGGTTATAGTAATGTAATTGATGAGTTATGCATGCGTGCGCAGTTTCCACTATATTCTCCTGGAGATTAATCTTGAGCAGGGAGTAGTAACTGTCTTGGACTCGAGACGAAAAGATCCACAGGAGTATGCGGACATGACTGCAATCCTCGAGAAGTAAGTTAAATCGATCATTATCCACCATATCAGCAAATTTTTTCATTTCCTGATATCAAGTAATTATTTTTTTTTGTCTGGCAGGGTTTGGAGAAAATTCAGCACAAAATCCCCGGGACTGCCGAAGGAGCTGGAATTTAGATACCCGAAAGTAAGTACTATAGTACCATGTTTCGCGCGTCTCCTAGCTATTGATTCAAGCGCTAGTTTCATCAATACCATTTGGCATTCTTGCTTATCTGTTTGATTGACCTCTATTTTTTTGTAAAGTGGTTGTGGCAGGAACAAGGGAATGATTTCTGTGGATACTACGTCTGCGAGTCCATCCGCCACACGAACAATATGAAGTGCGTAAATAACAATATTCACAATTTTATTTTATTACCATCATTTGTGTTGAGTTTCATTCATTTATATATATATATGTATTGACCCCCTTCTTCAAATTAGATGTTTCGGATGCGGAATGAACTCCTAGCACCAGATCGCATGCGAGCAATTCAAGAGGAATTGGCGGCATTCTTTCTTGACCACGTGATCGCTAAAGACGGAGAATACTATATGGACCATGCGTCCATAATTTAGGAGATTATATTTGTAAAAGATAATTATTGTATATATGTAGCCAGTAGTGTCGGACGATAGATATGCGAGAACTTTTTGTTCGACCAATCTCTCGGAGAAGGAGAGGTGGTCGATATCACTTCTCTCTGTATGCATATATGTTCATGACGATCTTCTGTTTCCTTCGTTTACTTACTAGCTAGTTAGCGTGCCTAGTCCTCTATATACGTATGTATAGTACGTAGCGTCGACCAAGCACGGACATAAGAGAGGACACTTCTCTTTATTAATTAGCTATCTAACACAATATATGAAATACCTAAATTAACCCCCCAAAACCCCCAACCCCCCCCCCCCTTTCAAAAAAAAAAAACTAAAAACCCCAGCCATAGAAATGCTGACGCGTGGAGGTTTATTGGTCCCGGTTGGTGCCACCAACCGGGACCAAAGGCCCTCCTGCCTGGGCTCGGCGCACAGGCCACGTGGAGGCCCATCTGTCCCGGTTCTGATTTGAACCGGGACTAAAGGGTGAGGGTATTAGTAACGACCGTTTAGTCCCGGTTCGGGAACCGGGACTAAAGGCCCTTACGAACCGGGACAAAAGGCCGGTTTTCTACTAATGGAAGAAATGGAAAAATTGGAAGGGGAAACAAACCAGGTGATACTGGGACGTGATATTTTGTTTTGCATCTAGGTGACGTGGCGAGAGATGCATTCCCTATTTTGCATTGAGATCGCACTAATGAGACAAGGTCCATCACTACAGTTACGCCAGGTCATCCAGACAGCAAGCTGCTCAAGAATGCTTCTAGTTGCTCGTCGGGTCTATAAAAGCAAGGCGCCTCCTCCCCACCTCTAGCCATCCATTTCTCTAAAGTCTCTACTCTTCTCACGCACATGCACTGCCCCAAGAACCTACATCTCGTAAGCCAATGATCGTTAAATCTAGACCAGTTCTGTATCTTTGTCATTTATCAATTTCAAAACAGCTGCAAGGTTGATGTATTTTCCATGGCCATCACTTCTAGTTGTAGGAGTAGGAGGCATCAGTAGACTTGGAACCACGTTTTCCCAACCGCTAAAGCTTCGGTTGGTTTCAACTCGTCGACCCCGCATCTTCATCAGCCTCCAAAGGCGATCCTGCACTGGTAGAAAAAAGCCCTTTAGTCCCGGTTCGCCACAGCCTTTAATCCCGGCTGCGCAACCGGGACTAAAGATGCGCGACTAAGGACCCCCCCTTTAAACGCGCCTCTTACGGACCGCGACTAAAGGCTTTAGTCCTGGTTGTTGTGGCCGACCGGGACTAAAGGCCCGTCCACGTGGGCGCCCGTGGTCTGTCGGGGCGGAGGACCTTTAGTCCCGGTTCTCGTGGCCAACCGGGACTAAAGGCCTCCTCCGCAGGTTTAGGGTTTCAGCCCCCCTAAACCTGCTTTCTTTTTAATTTGCAGGGTTTTATTTGTTTTATATTTTATTTTGTGTTTTATTTTATTTTTGATGAAGTTTCAGTACACATATTCTACGCTACTATATACATGCATATGAAATTTCAAACAAGAAGAATTCAAGAGGAATATATAATATATATTCAATCTCGGGTGACCATATACAACTTCGAACAAGTTTCCATACACAATTAGGATGGATGACCATATACAACTTCGAACAAGATTCAATCTCGGGTATGCATATAAATTTCTTCGTCCTCGGTATAGTGTTCTCCTTTAGGATTGATGACTTCCCTCATGAAAAATCCTGCTAATTCTTCTTGAATTGGTCGGAAGCGAGCTTCTGGACTAAGCCTCCTCCGCAAGTTATCCGTCGCGTTCCGCACGCTATCTGATGCCTTCCGCTCAGTGGTGTGTCTCCGGATGTTCTCACAAACATAGTATCCACATAGATTGGTCTCCGGTGGCTGCTTATCCACATTAACTAACCTTCTGAAATCTAGCTCATGTTTGAATTCACCGACAATTTCTTCTGAGAACCGTCTCCAAACCCTACAGGGCAAAGAAAATTAAATGAATAAGGGAGTTATTAGTTACTTGATATTAGAAAATGAACGAAAGAGACCGATCGATATAGAGCTCAAATGATTGAAAATAATTACTTTTACAGCATTTTTCTCATGTCGGCGCAACGCTTTGGATCCGAATCCATAGAGTCCATGATTAGAACTCTGGAGGTGTGAAGTTCAATATTTAGCAGAATCCAGTGGAACCTGCGGACACGTTACATGCACAGTCATGCATAACTCATCGATTAGACATACCATGCATGGAGTAAACAAAAGAGAATGGGCACAAGAGAGAAACACTCACTCAAAATTGTAAGGAAATAGAATATGACTTTTGAGTTGATGCTTTCTAAGAAACATGTACATGTCTTTCTCCACGTCTTTGGGGTGATGTTGTAACACATGTCCATTAACGATATGTGGGTCAATGAACCCAACATCATGGATGTTTCTTATTTTGCATTCCCAAATCTTCAATCTGCATAATAGCGTACGCAACAATATAGTTAGGACAATATATATATATATAGTGCAGGCAATGAAGAACGAGATGAGGTAGAAATAAATCACTTACAGAACGTAGCAACTCAGCATAGATTTGTCGAGCTCGCGCAGATTGAACAGCTGGAACAATTCACTCATATGAATTTCTACAGAGTACCGTTTGGTGTGATGTTGTTCTGTAACATCCGCATAAACATATTCTTTGTCGGCCCATGTTATGAATTGCTTGTACCAACGTAGCAGATTTCGTATTTGTGGTGGTAGACTATTTTCCTGCGCAGGCTCGACGAGAGGCCCATTCGGCACATATTGTAATGCTATCTCACATACTGGCGCATCCTCAAGGTCTAAGAAGGCACGAAGAGTCAAACCCATCTCGGACGCTTGTTTCATGGCACCCGCTACAGTCAATCCAAGTGTTGCTGCAGCTGCTATGATCTCGGGGTCCTCTTCCGGACCGACTTTCACTATGAGCGGGGGGATCGATTGTTTCTTCTGCATCCCGAGCTGGTCAACTTGTTTCCCGCTTTTTTTACTTTCTTCCTCCTTCAATATTTTTTCTTGCCTACGAAGTTCATGTCCATAGTCGTCAGGCATATTCAGCTCAGCTTGGGACGGTGTCGTCAAAAAATCCTTAGCCCACTTCTTTTGCTTCTCAGTGAATACTTGCTTGGGCTCAGGCTCTTTTTTCGCCTTCATATCCGCCTTCCATTTCTCATAATCAGCAGACGCGGCCAATTTGATTTCAGCTTCACTAAGTTCCCCAGGCCTTGGGAGGAGAGGCTTCAGTGATGGCTCCGGTACCCTTGTGGTCTTAGGTACATAAGGGTCCAGGTTAATAGTCCAGGAGCGGGTTTCCTTGTTGTCCGCCTGCTTCTGCTTCTTCGCCGGAGGTGGATTGGGGGGAGTCGTACCCGTCGGAGGAGGATTGGGGGGCGTCGTACCCGCCGGAGGTTGTGGATCGGGGGACGGCGTCGAATGGCGTGAAGGAGGTGTAGGTGAACCACCACGACCACCACCACCGCCACCACCGCCACCACCACCACCACCATCGGAGGGGGGTGGACTTGCTAGCCTTGGCGCCTCGCCTGGAAACACTATGTACTTCTTTTTCCATAGAATGTACTGGCGCTTGACATCTCCAAGTCTTCTCTCCCCTTCGGGTGTAGGTTTGTCAATCTCCAGGTCCTCAAACCCTTGGACTATGTCTTCCACCGTGACACGAGCATAGCCATATGCAATGGGGTTGTTGTGGTGGAGTGCTCCAGGTGTACAGGGTAAAGCACTTCCGCTAGCTACCTTCGTGGAAACGTTCCCCACGGGATAATGCAGATCACATTCTTTCATCTCCTTTACATCATCCACGGGGTAGTGAGGCTCCGGTGCACGAATCTCGATCATCGGTGCACTAGCACCAGGCGGGGCATCCGTGGAAGCCACGCTGCTTCTCCGCTGCTGGCTTCCGCGATCCGCTTCATGATCTTCATGCGGCCCTGCAGCCGATTTTTCTTTCACTAGTTCATGCACGGTCTGCTTCAACTTATGGAGTTCCGATGCAAACTTCGTCATAAGATCTGCATCCCGGTCCGTCTTTCTCTTACGGCTTCTGTAACAGTACGGGTCATTGTCCTGGGAAAACCCTACTTTCCACGAAACTTTGCCTTTGCCTCGTACACGTCCTCCGTGCTTCATCATTCCCGAGGGCTATTCTCAGTGCGTCTTTCTCTCTGTTGAACTTGATCAAGCCCTCTTGAGCTTGGGTCATTGCGTCAATAAGGGCTTGGGTGGGAGCAAAATGTCTCTGCCGGTGAACACACACCCCTGTCTCCGGGTCTAGCGATCCCCCATGCCCGTACCACCAGCTTTTGGCCGTTGGGTCCCATCCCTCTTTACCTAGAGGGATTCCTCGCACCCTCAGGTCCTCCTCCATCTTCTGCCACCTAGGCTCCGAAAGGAGGTATCCTCCTGGCCCCATAATATGATGGTACTTTTTCTTACTCGCATTATCCTTATTTTTTTTTTGATATTTCCTTGAAATGCTCCGATTGCTTTTGCCTCATAAATTCTGGCCAATCATCTTTCAGTTTCTCATGTTGTCCATTGAAATCCGGAGTCTTACCCTTGTTGACATAGTCACGAGTTAAATTTTTCTTGAAGTTCCGCAATGCTTCGCCCATCTTCTGAAGAGCGAACTCTTTAACTAGCCTCCTCCTCTGACGTCCACCCGGAACCTCGTTACCGAATTCATCGACTTTGTTGTATTCCGGAGGTAGAATGAAATATTCCATAAGCTTTCTCCAGCAATCCTTTTTCGTTCTCTTGTCGACAAAAATGAAACCAAGACGTGCCTTCTTTGGCTCCTTCCATTCCTGGACGGTGATCGGGACGTTGTCTCTAACAACGACTCCGCATTGGTTGATAAACTTTGAGGTGTGCTGTAGGGGCTTGCCGGTTTCACTAACAAACTCAATGGCATATGTTTCTCCTGTTTTCATCGCCTTGGATTTGCCACGCTTTATCGTACTCGATCCGGAGGGCTAAAAAAAGAAAGAGAGTCGTGCGCGTTAATACATATGTATTCACATTTCAGTAAGTTTGTATCACGAGAGGCTCTCAATGTATATATATACCTCGCCGAAGGTGCTTGCTACTTGCAATTCGAGATCGTCGGTTGTTGACGGTTGACCTCCGTCGACAATGTCCGTTCCTTCACCTTCTTGATCATCGACAATCTCTGTTCCACCGTCAAGGTTCAGATAAGAAGAGACTACATCCTCTTGTTGCTCATATTCTGAGCCCGGCACATAAGGAATCTCGTTGTTGATGATGCCCATTAAATAACGTTCAGCCTCCGGATCCCTAAGCGGCTCGGTTCTATCGTCCGCCATATGTCACTCATGCATGTAGTAAAAATTCTTTAAGTATAAAGAAATTAAAAAATAAGATTAAGGGGACATAGAGGAGGAGGAATTAAAAAATAAGATTCTTTAAGTAAAAATTCTTTTTTTCTTCTTCTTCCTTTCTTCTTCCTCTTTCCTCTTCTTCCTTTCTTCTTCTTCCTTTTTCCTTTCTTCTTCTTCCTTTCTTCTTCTTCCTTTCTTCTTCTTCCTTTCTTCTTTCTTTCTTCTTCTTCCTTTTTCTTTTTTCTTTCTTTCTTCTTCTTCCTTTCTTCTTCCTTTCTTCTTCTTTTTTTCTTCTTCCTTTTTCTTTCTTCTTTCTTTTGGTTTTCATTTGGTTTTCATTTTTTTTCTTCTTCCTTTTTCTTTCTTGTTTTTTCTTCTTCCTTTTTCTTTCTTCTTTCTTTCTTCTTTCTTTTTTTCTTCTTCCTTTTTCTTCTTTCTTTTTTTCTTCTTCCTTTGTTTTTCTTCTTCCTTTCTTTTTATTCTTCCTTTTTGTTTCTTGTTTTTTCTTCTTCCTTTTTCTTTCTTCTTTCTTTCTCCTTTCTTTTTTTCTTCTTCCTTTTTATTTCTTCTTTCTTTTGTTTTTCATTTGGTTTTCATTTGGTTTTCATTTCTTTCTTCTTCCTTTTTCTTTCTTCTTTTTTTCTTCTTCCTTTTTCTTTCTTGTTTCTTTCTTGTTTCTTTCTTCTTTCTTTTTTTCTTCTTCCTTTTTTCTTCTTCCTTTTTTTTCTTCTTCCTTTTTTTTCTTCTTTCTTTTGGTTTTGTTTTGTTTTCATTTTTTTTCTTCTTCCTTTTTCTTTCTTCTTTTTTTCTTCTTCCTTTTTCTTTCTTCTTTCTTTCTTCTTTCTTTTTTTCTTCTTCCTTTTTTTCTTCTTCCTTTTACCTTCTTCCTTTTTTTCTTCTTCCTTTTTTTTCTTGTTTCTTTTGGTTTTGTTTTGTTTTCTTTTTTTTCTTCTTCCTTTTTCTTTCTTCTTCCTTTTTTCTTCTTCCTTTTACTTTCTTCTTTCTTTCTTCTTTCTTTTTGGTTTCTTTGGCAGGGGCAACGGGCAGCGGGCGGTGGGCAGGGGCAGCGGGCGGGCGGTGGGCGGCGGGCAGGGGCGGCGGGCAGGGGCGGGCAGCGGGCGGCGCGCGGGCGGCGGCGGCGGCCAGGGGCAGGGCCAGGGGCGGCGGGCGGCGGGCAGGGGGGCGGCGGGCGGCGGGCAAGGGCAGGGCAGGGCAGGGGCGGCGGCGGTGGCGCGCTAGGGCAGGGCACGGGCGGTGGCGGCGCTCACTGGGGGCGGATGCGGCGGCACGCAGGGCAGGCGAAGTGGGGGCCGGCGGAGCTCACTGGGGGCAGGGCGTCGGCGTCGGGGCAGGGCGTCGGCGTCGGCGTCGATCGGCGTCGGGGCAGGGCTTCGGCGTCGATCGGCGTCGGGGCAGGGCTTCGGCGTCGAGAGAAGAATGGGAAGTGGCGGAAACTGCTAAGTGCAGTATATATAGACAGACCTTTAGCCCCGGTTGGGGAGGCGGACCACGACTAAAGGTACCCTTTAGTCGCGGTTGGCCACACCAACCGCGACTAAAGGGTACCTTTAGTCGCGGTCCGCCACACCAACCGCGACTAAAGGGTTTTGGCGCCGCTTTCGTTCCCGCGCAGAAAGAGCCTTTAGTCGCGGTTGGGGACAACAACCGCGACTAATTCATTTCAATATCTTAAAAATACAATTATATATCAAAAAAATCAGAAAATAAAACTAATTCATTTTAAAATCTTAAAAATACAATTATATATTAAAAAAATCAGAAAAATAAAACTAATTCATTTTAAAATCTTAAAAATACAATTATATATCAAAAAAATCAGAAAAATAAAACTAATTCATTTTAAAATCTTGAAAATACAAATAATATATCAAAAAAATCAGAAAAATAAAACTAATTCATTTTAAAATCTTATTAATACAATTATATATCGAAAAAATCAGAAAAATAAAACTAATTCATTTTAAAATCTTGAAAATACAAATAATATATCAAAAAAATCAGAAAAATAAAACTAATTCATTTTAAAATCTTAAAAATACAAATAATATATCAAAAAAATCAGTTCATCGATCCCTTGAAGGTTTGACAAAAGGTTTGATACATCATTCAGTTCATCGACCAAATACAAATCATCCGGATTCGCCATCGTACGTTTTAATTCACATGATCCATTCAACAAAGTTTGATACAATAAATTATTACACATCAATTCTTACCTTGTGTCCCTGCTTGCTTACGATTGTGCCGTATCCATGGAGCATCCTCATCATTTAACTTAATGCTTGGGTCAGTGTTCACTTTGAAGGGCGGAATTTCACCAAACATATTATAATCTTCTGACATGTCTGTCTTGTCCTCCACTCCCACGATGTTTATTTTCCCTGAAAGAACAATGTGGCGCTTTGGATCATCGCATGATGTACTGATCGTTTTCTTATCTTTCCGTTTCCTCGGTTTGCTACTCATGTCCTTCAAATAAAAAACCTGAGCGACATCTTTGGCAAGGACGAATGGTTCGTCAAGGTAACCAAGATTGTTGAAATCCACCATTGTCATTCCGTATTGCTCGTCCACCTTTACCCCACCTCCTGTTAGCTTGAACCATTTGCACATGAACAAAGGGACCTTAAAGGAGGGTCCATAGTCAAGTTCCCATATCTCCTCTATGTAACCATAATATGTGACCTTTTGCCCATTCTCGGTTGCTGCATCAAAGCGGACACCACTGTTTTGGTTGGTGCTCTTTTTATCTTGGGCGATGGTGTAAAATGTATTCCCATTTATCTCGTACCCTTGGAAAGTCGTTATAGTCGAAGATGATTTCTTGGCCAACATGTACAGCTGATCTCCAGCATCATTGTCATTCATTAAATGTTTTCGCAACCAACTGCCGAAAGTCTCCATGTGGGCCTTTCTAATCCAGGATTCAGGCTTCCCCTGGTTGTCCTAGCGTAAAATATTCTTGTGTTGCTCGAAGTACGGAGCCACCAAGCTGGAATTTTGCAGAACTGTGTGGTGTGCTTCAGTCATAGAATGACCGTCCATACATATCGTGGATTCCCTTCCGATCTTGCCTTTTCCACTTAGTCTCCCCTCGTGCCGCGATTGAGGAATACCAATCGGCTTAAGGTCAGGAACATAGTCAATACAGAACTCAATTACCTCCTCATTTCCATAGACCTTGACGATGCTTCCTTCTGGCCTAGCACGGTTACGAACATATTTCTTTAATACTCCCATGAACCTCTCAAAGGGGAACATATTGTGTAGAAATACAGGACCGAGAATGGAAATCTCTTTGACTAGGTGGACCAGGAGGTGTGTCATAATATCGAAGAAGGATGGTGGGAACACCAACTCAAAACTGACAAGGCATTGGACCACATCGTTCTGTAACCGTGGTAGATCTTCTGGATTGATTACCTTCTGAGCGATTGCATTGAGGAATGCACATAGCTTCACAATGGCTACTCGAACATTTTCCGGTAGGAGCCCCCTCAAAGCAATCGGAAGCAATTGCGTCATAATCACGTGGCAGTCGTGAGACTTCAGGTTTTGGAACTTTTTCTCCGACATGTTTATTATTCCCTTTATATTCGACGAGAAGCCAGACGGGACCTTCATACTGCTCAGGCATTCAAAAAAAATGACCTTCTCTTCTTTGGTAAGAGCGTAGCTGGCACGACCTTGAAACCATTCCGGATGCCGGTCATCTGGGTCTTTCAAAAGTTGCTGGTCCTGCCGTGCTTCCTTTGTATCATTTGTCTTCCCATACACGCCCAAGAAGCTTAGCAGGTTCACGCAAATATTCTTCGTAACATGCATCACGTCGATTGCAGAGCGGACATCTAGGACTTTCCAATATTCTAGCTCCCAAAATATAGATTTCTTCTTCCACATGGGTGCGTGCCCGTCAACTCCCCGCGGAACTGATTGTCCGCCAGGACCCTTTCCAAAGATGACTTTCAAATCCTTGACCATATCAAATATCTCAACACCAGTACGTTCCGCAGGCTTCTGCCGGTGATCTGCCTTCCCGTTGAAATGCTTGCCTTTCTTTCTTACGTTATGATTTCGGGGAAGAAATCGACGATGACCCAGGTACACGTTCTTCTTACAATTAACCAAACGTACACTTTCAGTCTCATGTAAGCAGTGCGTGCATGCATTGTATCCCTTATTTGTTTGTCCCGAAAGGTTACTGAGAGCAGGCCAATCGTTGATGGTTACAAAAAGCAACGCTCGTAGGTCAAATTCCTCTCCTTTGTGCTCATCCCAGACACGTACACCAGGTCTGGCCCACAACTGTAAAAGTTCTTCAACTAATGGCCTTAGGTACACATCGACGTCGTTGCCGGGTTGCTTAGGGCCTTGACTGAGAATTGGCATCATAATGAACTTCCGCTTCATGCACAACCAAGGAGGAAGGTTGTAGATGCATAGAGTCACGGGCCAGGTGCTATGGCTGGAGCTCTGCTCGCCAAAAGGATTAATGCCATCAGTATTTAGACCAAATCTTATGTTCCTTGCGTCAGCTGCCAAATCTTTGAAAACTCTGTCGATCTTTCTCCATTGCGTTCCATCAGCGGTGTGTCTCAACTCCCCGTCGGACTTACGGTCCTCTTTGTGCCATCGCAACGACTTGGCATGCTTTTTGTTCATGAACAGACGTTTCAACCGTGGTATTATAGGAGCATACCACATCACCTTGGTGGGAACCCTCTTCCTGGGTTTCTCACCCTCAACATCGTCACCAGGGTCATCGCCTCTGATCTTATAATGCAATGCAGTGCATACAGGGCATTCATTCAAATTCTCGTATTCACCGGGGTAGAGGATGCAGTCATTAATGCATGCATGTATCTTCAGAACCTCTAAACCTAGAGGGCAGACAACCTTCTTTGCTTCGTACGTACTGGCGGGCAACTCGTTATTCTTCGGGAACATATTCTTCAACATTTTCAGCAAATTTTCAAATGATGAGTCACCTACACCTTCCTGTGCCTTCCATTTTAGCAAATCCAGTGTGCAGCCCAGCTTTTTCAGACTATTATCTCATCCTGGATAAAACGACTTTTTGTGATCCTCTAACATGCGATCCAAATTCTCCCTCTCCTTGTCAGTTTCGCAGCGTCTCCGTGCATCAGCAATGGTCCGACCAAGATCATCAGCGGGCTCATCATGTGCCTCTTCTTCACCTTCACCTAACCCTTCCCCACCTTCAGCATCATCCTCCATGAAAGTATCACCTAAATGATCACGATAGATGTCATCGATATCATCCCCTTCTTCATCTTCTTCCATTCTAACCCCTCTTTCTCCATGCTTGGTCCAACAATTATAGCTTGGCATGAAACCATGCTTCAGCAGGTGCATGTGAACGTCTCTTGAGGAGGAGTAACCCTTCCCATTCTTACAGACAGCACATGGACAGATAATAAAACCTTGCTGCTTGTTCGCATTTGCCACTACGAGGAAATCTTTCAAACCCGTAGTGAACTCGCCGGAGACTCGGGGACCGTACATCCATTGCCGATTCATCTGCATTATTATTATATAAAGTATATAATTAACCATCATGCATTTGTTAAGCTAACTAGCTAGAAATAATACAAATTAAACAATGAACTACACACATGCGTATTGTATCAATGACACATGAAAGGTTCAAGTTGATAACCGCGATCGCGGAGGAAAAATAAATGAGAAAGCTCAAGTGTGGCTCGGACACTTCATACCATGTTTGTTTCAGGCTCTCGGGCATTTCATCAAACACCTTGTGTGCATAGGCTCTCGGGCATTTCATCAAACACCTTGTGTGCATAGGCTCTCGGGCATTTCATCAAACACCTTGTGTGCATAGGAGAAACCAAAAGCAAACCCACCACCACCTTCTGAAAATTGTGAAGTGAGCTGAGTGAAGTGAAGTGAGCTGAGTCCTATATATAGGGATGGGCCTTTAGTCGCGGTTGGCCAGGCCAACCGGGACTACAGCCCCTCCCGTCCGCCAGCTGGATGGGCTTTAGTCCCGGTTGGCCTGGCCAACCGTGATTAAAGGCCTTCGGGGACCTTTAGTCCCGGTTGGCCAGGCCAACCGGGACTAAAGCCCCTCCCGTCCGCCAGCTGTCGACCGAGCGCGCTGGGCCCAGATAGCTGGTCGCGGGTCTTCTCCCGAACCGCGACTAAAGACCCCTTTGGTCGCGGTTCGATTGGTTTGGGGACTAATGGGGGCGTATGGAAGCCTCTTTTTCTACCAGTGCTGATGTTGTCCGCGACCTATGCCGGCTCCGTCCTTCACGATCTGCAGTAAGCCCTACAACGTGAAAAATGACCATTGATCGAATACGTATCATGGGCTCAGGGCCCATCCTTGGGCCATAGATGTAACAAGAATTGAAGCCCAGGAGATGACATCTGGCAGCAAGGCATCTTGTACCTTTTGTCATATTTTCCCTTCATTTTGTCAGTTGTACTGTTCTATGGTTGCTCTACATGTAAAGACCCTTTTTGGTTAGAGCATCTACAATCGTACTTGCCAAATAAGGCACCTATATCCGCGCAGTCCCTATATCCGCGCCTCCACAACCGTGTATCTCATATCTGGCATCCTATATTCAAACAAAATCATGCAACGTAGTACATAGGTCACCAGACGACCAAAATAAACAAGAAACGAACATATAAACCGATACCAACCGGGCATCATTCACACAACATCACCAAAATATCACCAAACGGGCATAATTCTCACAGTTCAATGTTCTGAGACATTCTAACTAGATACTAGAGCTAGATTATATAAAAGGAGAGAGGGCCAAGCTTCACCACTTCCTCACCGGTCCTTTGTCCTTTCGGTCGCCGACGCTCCTGTAGGCGTCCGCGGCAAGAGGTGGGTCGACGTCGGAGTCATCAGAGGAGGAATCGGAGATGACGATGTAGCCCTGCAAGTGCGGACGATGCGGTCCTGCTTGCGCTTGAGCTTGGCCACCCCGCAGCTGCCTCCGCCGCCTCCCGCTCACACTGCTCAATGCTAAGCCAGAGCTGCTTCACGTTGATCCTTCGGAACCGCCGGGCGTCCTTCTCCGTCGTGTTAAGTGGGTACACCCACTGGAGGAGACGCTCCCCCTTGTCGGGGCACCGGCATCACACGGCGGCGGCGGGTGGACCGTGCACCCGCGTTGGACGTGACCCCCAACTCACGTGCCCTTTGCCTCTCGCAGTGGGCGGTGCGTGCCCCCGACTCCGCTGTCCGCATCTGCTGCGCCGGCGGAGCGGGTAGTAGAACCCACCGCTGCCCACGCGTAGCAGCGGCCGAAGGTGGAGGAAGCCATCGAGCAGGGCCGCGACAAGTGAGCCATCGGCGCAGATCCGCGCGGGGGGCGGGAAGGGCCGGCGCCAGCGGCAGCCGGCAGCACTGTGGCGATGGGCGACAGGTGGCGTCACGGTTGACCCAGAGTTGCCACCCGTATCGGCTCGTGAGCACTGCAACACGATACTGCTGAGCGCCAGCTCGTACTCGTCTCCGGAGCTGTCGTCGGATTGGCTGCCGGTGCTGGACATGATCTCTGGCGCTCGGGATTGGACGGATCGGGGGAAGGGGAGCGGAGCGGAGCGGAGTGAAGTGAGGCTAGGGTTTGCTCTAGAGACTAGAGGAGTGATTTTGTAGGGTCGGGGTGAGCCAGCGGTGGGCCAGGCAGATGTGGCTGACGCGCCCGAGCGCGCTAGGGCTGCTGATATCCGCCCTACATTTGGGCTGAATATGAGCGGTGCCGATCAGTCCGAGCATTTGACATGTGTTTGAGAGGTCCGGCTGTAGATGCTCTTATTTGTAAAGTGTGATCAATCTTAGAAAGGAACATATAAATAGGAAAGCTATAAATATTGTACGCTATGTGCTGCAACGAACTCACGAACAGGCAGCTAACACTACCGAATAAATATCACTAGATCTGTTAAAAATGTGTTTCCGTACTAAAAAATGTATTCATTATGCATTTATAAGGCATATATTTGTTGATAATTTCCTATATAGTTGATAAAACTCGAATACAAGAATAATTGGCCCTGTTTAGTTAGAAAACTTATTTGCCTACGTGCCTTTCAAATAAATAAGAAACCAAAACTAAAAATTTCAAACCTTTTGATCCATCAATTGCAAAATACTAGTTGTTAGGTTGATGTGTTTTCCTTGTCCATCACGTGTAGGAGTAGGAGGCATCGGTAGATTTGGAACCACGTCTCCCGACAGCCATAGCTTGCATTGGTTGCTACTCGCTGACGATGTTTCCTTGTTGTCGGCAAACGCTCTTGCTGTCCGCCGCCTATATCGTGTGCCTCCTACTCGGGGACGTCGTCACGCAATTACGACAGCCAGGAGCTTCACGGCGCACTACTATGAAGAAACTAGTCCGAGATCAGTTGCGCAACCTCGGCGGGTAGATGCACCTACAACTTAAGTTCATGCCATCAATCCTGGCAGGAATGCACAGTAAGCAAGGACGTCGCAACAAAGGGAAAGGTGAGGCACAAGGATATTAATGCCTCTTCTTCTCTTCGCCAATGTGATGAGCAGGTCTTTGAAGAGTGTTCCATCTATTTTTGCCAGATCATGACGCATCTTTATTTTACTGTTTACTCTAGCTGTGTGGGTTACATATAAAACTCATTATATTGAAGCAAGGTTTGTCGTCTCGATGCAATGCTTGAGTCAACAAAGTTCTTTTTTTTTTTTGAAACAAATGAGTTTCTGTTATATCATGCCACCGTAATCATAAAAATAAATGCATTTGCACGGCCAGATTTACTTTGTAGTATACTAGCAAACGTGTTCGTCCGTTGCAACGGGAGAAAACAGACCCCACACGCCCTTACCCACTGAGCATGGCTAAAGACCGCACCCTCATGCCCCTAACATAATAAACATGACTATTACCTCATCGTCAGGTTCACATTTTCCATTTCAATATGACATCAGACACATGTTTCCGCTCATCCTCTTCCCCGTCCTTGTCGACGGTGGCCGCAGTACCAGTTGTGACTAACCAAACTTGGCTAGGTCCAATAGTTAGATCATTGACTCCTTCGTGTCCGGCAAGATCAAGAGTGTTGAACAAAGATTTTTTTTATCATTCGGCTAATACAACAGGGAAAAGCACTGCACATAATATATGCCCGTGTTATCATGTAAATTGAGCAGTTTGTGTCACATAGACCATCAAACCTTAGTTGGACTCCTAATGCATTTGACGGGTGTCACTAGCCGAGCGAGGCTAGTCGTACATGAAGACGCAACGGAGAAAAAGATTCATTCCATATCCCTAGTTTAATAAATTGAACTAAAACAATGCATCAGTAGGGATATTTCTAAAATTCACCCAGTTTTATTAGTAGGTATACAGTACCTCTCAGTTTTCAATAATTGTTCATGTCTGGAAAAATGTTTGCCTTTTCAAATTCAAAGTTCCAATAATGGTTGCATTTTAAAAATGTTTGCAAATTAAAAAAAACATTCACTACAGTAACTCCTAGTTCTGAATAATTGTTCATGCTTCAAAACTATTTTGGTTTCATGAAAAAGCAAAAAATTGTTCATTTTGTAAAAGAAATGTTCGAGTTTATTTTTTTTCACAACTTGCAAAAGCGGCGCGCGGGTGCGGAAGCGGCTGCGGCTAGGGTTTGGATCGTGATTAGGCTGATACCATGTTAGAAGGGAGAGAGGGATTTGGTGGAATAGTTTATTGTATTGCTTGAGCCTCGTGGACATATATATAGGAGTACATGATCTACTTGGAGTACGAGGTAAGCCAGAATATTTCCTAGTCTAACCTATGTTTCCTAATACAATCACGTTACTAAACAGTCAGAACTTATCGATCCTGAGAAAAGCACCATCTTGGACTCGTCGGCGACGCCTTACATTGCGCCCTTGAAGATCGATCTTGGACAACGACGAACATCGAGCGAGCACCACACAAGGAACCTCTAGGCTGTGTGTCCAACAAACGCAACGCTCCCAAGAGAGAAACGGCGTTGAGAACGCCGCTATCGCGTCGATCCAACTCCGGAACAAGACCTTCATCCGGAGACAACTACCATCATCAAGCCGGAGGGAGGGGACGCTGCCTCGGCGATGCCTCCAAAAAGGGGAATGACACCCACGGGTGCCGTTGCCACCGGCACCAACTAAAGAGGGACAAGATTTTCATCCGAAATGCCGTACACCCAACCTTTCAACCCACTAGACATGGAGCACACTCCGTCCTTGTTCAAAATCTCCACCGCTGCACCAGCACCTCAAGGTCGTAGCTGCAATGTCATGGCACACCTCAACTCGCACGGCTGAGAGGACGCAACCAAATCCAACTCCTGCACAGCCTTCCGCAGCCCCGAACCGAGCTCCAGCACTTGCACCTCTGAGCCCCGCCGCCGCCTTCGCAAGCTCTCCCACTAAGAGTGGGCAGTCGCGGCACAATCGCCTCCACACTTCGCAGCCCACTAGACGCAGATCAGCCTGAGCTGCCGCCTCCAGTCCTCCCGTCCCTGCGCCTCGAAGCTCCTCCTCGCACCTCCGCGCGCTGCCAGCCACCGCTGTCGTAGGCTCTCCAGCTACAAGCAGTCAATCGCGGCACAGCGGATAGAGATGCGAGGAGGGTGCAGTGTCGGAGAGGATTGGGGTATCTCTCTGGCTCTGCATTAACTCGTCACAGAGTAGTCCTCACATAATACATCTATTGATCTGCAGTAGACTTATACTACATTAGAACTTGCATATACACATGGTCATCTTATTCTCATGCATTGAGGTGTGAAGGGAGTGCTTTATATGTCGAGCAATTAGCACATTTTCCATGGGATCTTTTCTGTTGTTAGACTAAATGGCACACTTTTCATTGGCAACTACTCCCTCCGTTTCTAAATACAAGTCCTTGTAGAGATTTCAAATGCGGACTACATATAGAGCAAAATTGATGAATCTGCACTTTAAAATATGTCTATATACATCCAGATGTAGTCCTTATTGAAATCTCTAAAAAGACTTGTAGTTAAGAACTGAGGGAGTAGACAAAATAGCACAAATAGGATTTCCTGTTTTGTTTCCAGGTCTAGGCCCACTTGCTCCAATTGAACTTTAGCAGTCCAGAGCCGTCACCAGACAAGGCAAAGGGGAAGTCACTAGACCAGAGAAAGAACAACGTCGCCACCTTGCCGTGCTTCGTCCCAAACCCGTACTACCAAAACAAGACAAGTAACCAACAGCCAGTAGACGAGGGGCACGCAGCCCCCTTGACACCAAATCCACAGTCTAAAATGTTTGACTCGGATGGTGGATGGCTGTAGGTTCCTCCCAGGCCTTCCCAAAATTCCAAGCACTTCCATCGTATCTTGCTAACTTTCGGATACCTCCTACTCCTACCGTGGTGTGGTAATATATATATATATATATATAGTGTTACTATTCATCACCCAGGGTGCAGAATAAATTATTCTTCACCCGAGGTAATATTACGACCATTTCATAAATAAATTATGTTTCAAATACAAATAGTTACGGTCATATTGATTCACTGCGTAAAATTTGGCATATAAAAAGGTCAGAAGACCAGAAAAATTACATTTTATGTACATTTTACACTATATTTTTACATCTGTAATTTACGTAACATAAAATATTTTTTACGGCGATTATATATTTCCTTATGTTCTATTTTTATGTCTGAAATAAGACAAAATTTAAGAAACGTAAAATTACGGTGTATTGATGTTAAAATAGAGGGGGGTGAAGAATAACTATTCCTCACCCAGGGTGACGAATAGCGCGACCCTATATATATATATATATATATGTATATATATATATATATATATATATATATATATATATATATATATATGCTTCCAGCAACATTGACTATGATTTTTCTATTGAAGCTTTAGAGCTGATGCAGATTTCGCTGCATTGTGGTATACGTTTTAGGTTTTGGGATAGTGTGTTTGCAAGTGCGTGTGTGAAGGTCGGGAGGTTAGTGAAGAATGGACAAGCAACAAGGGAGAGGGTGGGGTTTTAAAGATAGATGATGTAAAAGTACTGGCATGTGTGTGATCTTGAATGTTAGCCACGTCAGCTGGTACGCAGAACCCAGTTAGGTTGTACTCCCTCTGTCCAAAAAAGCTTCTCTCAAGCTTGTCCCTTAAATGGATGTATCTAGCACCAATTTGGGGCACAAACTTTTTCGGGCGAAGGGAGTAATCAATTGTAGCAGAAAGGAGAAAAGTCACTTGCATATGTTAATTGATCCTGCCATGCTCCTGGTGATTTAACTCAGTATGTTATCAGTTGACTGCGGTCAATGTATAGACAGGCCAGGAGTATGTCACTATTTATGGTACATGTTACTTTCGGTAGAGTTAGACCTTGCTCAAACCAAAAATATGTATGTGCAACCATCACAATGTGTCCATTGAGCAAGGAAATGATCCAGGCCCAAAGTAGTAATTAGAAAGTATTCATTTGGGTATATTAGTAAACTTACACAACAGATACATCCATATGTAAACAACAAGAAACTATTGTTACATACTAGTACTATTATTATTCTGGATGTAAAGAAAAAAAATCCTAACATCCAGTTGGAGCAAAATTACACCAAAATAGGGGGCAAAAACAGAGACACACAGAGGGAGTGGACTGGGTTGGGATATCTCTCTTTCCATGCATCTGCATCTGCACATCACATTTTTCTTTTCAAGGATACAACCATGGAAAGGAGTACCAGTAACATAGAAGAAGAGCCAAGATGGTTGATACAATGCCAATAGGCACACAATGTATACCTAACATTTTAGCAACCACACCCAGACGACTACAACGGTAACTTGCCTTGTCAGACCCAAGCCACGAATGGCGAACAGGACTTTGAACACGTCACATGGTCCTCGCATAATACATCTATTTATCTGTAGTAGACTTGTACATTAGAAGTTGCGTACACGAATGGTCATTTTATACATTCGGAGGACGCTTCAATCATCTGCGAACCTAGTAATTTGAAGGCTAGGGCTCAGAATTTGAAGTGGTTTATATGTCGGGCAATTTAATAAAATGGCACACTTTTCCTGAGACATTGATCAAGCATTGATATGGTGGAGAAGCTCTCCCTACCTTCCCGACAACATCCACAACCTTATTACATTCAATGGTTTAATGATGGTGGAAAGGTAAAGGTAACACACATGGTGAGATTTCCTTTTTCTTTAGGTTCATACCATGATACTA
Source organism: Aegilops umbellulata (assembly GCA_032464435.1). NCBI lineage: Eukaryota > Viridiplantae > Streptophyta > Magnoliopsida > Poales > Poaceae > Aegilops > Aegilops umbellulata. The sequence continues at coordinate 638,185,585 of CP136060.1, read as the reverse complement.
TTGACTGCGATATTGTGCCTATGCAAGCTTGTTCTATGTTACTAGGAAGGCCATGGCAGTATGATAAACAATGTTTACATGATGGTAGAACTAATCAGTACACTCTCACACATAAATGAAAGAAAATCATTCTACACCCTATGTCTCCTGAGCAAATTTTAAAAGATGATCTTGCTAGGGCTAGTAGAAACACAAATACTGAGCGTACTAAATCTGAAAATCAGAAAGTTGTTGATGAGTTAGAACAATTTAATAAGATGCACAAATCTGATCCTATCACATCTAAAGAAATTAAATTGAAAGGTGCTTCTTTCTTAGCTACACGTGCTGAAATTTTTGAGTTAGATGCTCATACTGATGAATGTTATGCTCTTATTTGCAAAGAAGTTTTGTTTTCATTTGAGCATATGCCTTCTTCTTTGCCTCCTGTTGTCGCTAACCTTTTGCAGGAGTATCATGATGTTTTCCCAACGGAAGTACCACCGGGGCTGCCACCTATGAGAGGAATTGAACATCAAATTGACTTGATACCTGGCGCCTCATTACCCAACCGTGCGCCGTACCGGACTAATCCAGAGGAGACTAAGGAGATTCAGCGACAAGTTCAAGAACTACTTGAAAAAGGTTACATTCGTGAATCCCTTAGTCCATGTGCTGTACCAATTTTACTTGTTCCTAAAAAAGACGGTACTTCGCGTATGTGTGTTGATTGTAGAGCCATCAATAATATTACAATTCGATATCGTCATCCTATTCCTAGATTAGATGACATGCTTGATGAACTCAGTGGCTCAGTTGTGTTTTCTAAAGTGGACTTGCGTAGTGGCTACCATCAAATTCGTATGAAACTAGGTGATGAATGGAAAACTGCTTTCAAAACTAAATTTGGTTTATATGAGTGGTTAGTTATGCCTTTTGGATTAACTAATGCACCTAGTACTTTCATGAGACTAATGAATGAAGTTTTGCGAGCTTTCATTGGACGATTTGTGGTAGTATATTTCGGTGATATTTTGATTTATAGCAAGTCACTAGAGGAACACTTAGACCATTTGCGTGCTGTTTTTTCTGCTCTGCGTGATGCACGTTTATTTGGTAATATCGAGAAGTGCACTTTTTGCACGGATCGAGTCGCTTTTCTTGGCTATGTTGTGACATCGCAGGGAATTGAAGTTGATAAAGCCAAGGTTGAAGCGATCCAGAGTTGGCCGACCCCTAACTCGGTCACACAGGTACGAAGTTTTCTCGGACTTGCTGGGTTCTATCGGCGGTTCGTGAAAGATTTTAGTACCATCGCAGCGCCGCTCAACGAGCTAACAAAGAAAAATGTGCCATTTGTTTGGAGCGACGCACAAGAGGAAGCCTTCACTATTCTTAAAGATAAGCTTACACACGCCCCTTTGCTGCAATTACCTGATTTTAATAAGATGTTTGAATTAGAATGTGATGCTAGCGGCATTGGTTTAGGTGGTGTTTTATTGCAAGAAGGAAAACCAGTAGCATACTTTAGTGAAAAGCTCAGTGGGCCTAGTCTGAATTATTCAACATATGATAAAGAACTTTATGCACTAGTTCGGACTTTGGAGACATGGTAACATTATTTATGGCCTAAGGAGTTTGTCATACATTCTGATCATGAATCACTCAAGCATATTAGAAGTCAAAGCAAACTGAATCGTAGACATGCAAAATGGGTTGAATTTATTGAATCCTTTCCTTATGTTATTAAACACAAGAAAGGGAAGGAGAATGTTATTGCCGATGCCTTGTCTAGACGCTATACTATGTTATCACAACTTGACTTCAAAATTTTTGTACTTGAAACTATAAAAGAGCAATATGCTAATGATGTCAATTTTAAAGATATATTGCTCAATTGCAGAGAGGGTAGAACTTGGAACAAGTTCTCCATTAATGACGGATTTGTTTTTCGTGCTAATAAGCTATGCATTCCAGATAGCTCTGTTCGTCTTCTATTGTTACAGGAGGCGCATGGCGGAGGACTTATGGGACATTTCGGCGTCAAGAAGACAGAAGACATCCTTGCTGGTCATTTCTTCTGGCCAAAAATGAGAAGGGATGTGGAGAGATATGTTGCACGCTGCACGACATGCCAAAAAGCTAAGTCACGATTGAACCCGCATGGTTCATATATGCCTCTTCCTGTTCCTAGCACTCCTTGGGAAGATATATCTATGGACTTTGTATTAGGACTGCCTAGAACACGACGGGGGAGAGATAGTATATTTGTTGTTGTCGATAGATTCTCTAAGATGGCACATTTTATACCTTGTCATAAAAGTGACGATGCTACTCACATTGTTGATTTGTTCTTTCGCGAAGTAGTTCGTTTACATGGTGTGCCAAATACATTGTTTCTGATCGTGACACAAAATTCCTTAGCCACTTTTGGAGGGTGTTGTGGACAAAATTGGGGACTAAGCTTTTATTTAGTACTACATGTCATCCTCAAACTGATGGTCAAACTGAAGTGGTTAATCGTACATTGTCTACTATGCTTAGGGCTGTTTTGAAGAAGAACTTAAAAATGTGGGAAGAATGTCTACCACATGTAGAGTTTGCTTATAATCGTTCCGTTCATTCCACCACAAAATTATGCCCTTTTGAGATTGTTTATGGATTTATACCTCGTGCGCCAATTGATTTATTACCTATTCCATATTCGGAGAAGGTAAACCTTGATGCTAAAGAACGTGCTGAATTAGTATTAAAAATGCATGAGATGACTAAGAAAAATATTGAACGCATGAATGCCAAGTATAAACTTGCTGGTAGTCAGGGAAGGAAAAGTGTTGTGTTTGAACCAGGTGATTTAGTATGGTTGCATTTGCGAAAAGACCGTTTTCCTGATTTACGAAAGTCAAAATTAATGCCTCGTGCGGATGGACCTTTTAAGTGCTTGAAAAAATTAACGAGAATGCATATAAGCTTGATTTGCCTGCAGAATTTCGGGTTAGTCCCACATTTAACGTTGCAGATTTAAAGCCTTATTTGGGTGATGACGACGAGATACCGTCGAGGACGACTTCGATTCAAGAAGGGGGGATGATGAGGACATCTCTTCTACTGTTACACCCGCTGTGACTCCTACATCAGTTATTCCACTTGGTCCTATAACTAGAGCGCGCGCTCGTCAAATAAATGGCCAGGTACTATAGCTCCTTCGTACATATGATTTGATTGACAAAAATACGATGCTACACTCACGTTCCGATTTGCTTGTACTTAGGAATAAAGGAGAGATTGGAGATGAAGCCAACTGTTCATTCAAATCGGATGGAGCTACACTACATGCATGTCCAACGAATCCATTCCATCCATCAACCATGTCACATGCATGCATGTATCCAGGGAACCATTCATCACAGCCATCAATTGATGTTACGTGTACAAAGACAAATGCACCAGGACCAAAGCACTTAGATTAGGAATCAACTACCAAGGTGGGCACTACAATATTTGGGTGTGCCAGAAGAGTCCGGCCCTGCCACGCTTCGGCCTGTACGCGTGGACCGACTCGGCCGCAACATCTGCATGTAATAAATAGTCATCATAGATTAGGGTTTAGACTCGGGTTTTATTGTATTGTGTAGCCATCGCTACAATTTCGCATCTACGAGACGTGTAGGACTACCGCCTTGTCAGATCCATAGTGGAACCCCAACTTTTCATCTAGTTCGTGTGCTCAATTTATCATACGCAATTTCAGTTGCAATTCACCTTTGTTCTTGCTGGTTCTTCAGTTGCTTGCAGGAACCCGAACCTCGTTGTTCAGGTTGATCGTGCCTACGGCAAGGTCAATAACCATCGGAGATTGGTTTAGCGATTGTCGAGGCGTATCGCGGGTACGGTATAGCCGGATCGTCAAGGTCAAAATCCACCAAATCGATAATTATCCCACTCTCATCGAAAGATCGGGTCACCGTCACATCATGGAGGAGAGATAAATCATAAAAGAAGGCTTGTCTTATCTTATTTAAGAGAAGACAAGAGATGATCTCTTAGCACAATTTGTCTCACCATATTTTTAGGAATAACTAATTATTGAAGATAAGGCTAAGAGATGACCCATTGTAGACATGTTTTTTTGTCATCTCTAATTTACATGCAAAACTTAAGATAAGACTATCTTATCAACCATTGTACATGCCCTTATAAAAAGCCATCTAAGACCCTAATCACAGAGCAGGAACCCAGGCATATCTGAAAAGATTGGCTTGACATCCCAGTAAACACGCTATCTCTCTCACTCTCTCTGTCTCCACCATCAAGCCAGGATGAGGTCGTTCTACAAGATGCTACTACTTTCGCTTGCCCTTGTTCCGCTTCTGTACTCAGGTGCGTACGTTTGTAGCATGTTTTATGATCAATCTTGTATGGCGAATCTTCCACTATATTTTTTCTCATAAATCTCTCCAATCTTGATGTGCTGGTACGAACATGTAGATCTGGTGATCCAGGCGACGGCTAATGGTGGCGGCTCGCAGACCCCGGTCATCCCTGGGCCGTGTAACCCCAAGGCTTGTCTCCGCAACTGTCAAAGCAACGTCGGCCCCGGTGCGGTTGGCGATTGTGATGCTGGCGGTGCACATACTGTACTGCATCTCAGCGGAATTAAGCAGTGATTGTTTCTTAATTTTTCCCCGCTTCCACAATAAACGAAATCTTAGTTTTTTTTTGTTTGGCTACAGAGGCGGAGGACGAAAGAAATTAAGGTGGGGCGAACTCTTAATTAACTTTTTGATGCAAAATCATAATAGTGATCACACACTAACAATACACATCAATATTAATCTGGGCTCGTGCAGGGGAGTATGTACTCCTAGGAAATTGCCTACCTATCAAATACATGGAAACTCAAAACAGGAATGTCAGAAATTTCATCGACTCGAGGGGCAGTTGCCTTATTAGCATGTTTGCTAGAGTAGTAAATTGATAGAGCTCGTGAAATCGTGAATGGCATGGAAGTTATAACACACCTATATGGGAGAGGCTAGGAGTAAGTTGTCAGAATACGAAATTAGGGCTAGTCGAATTGTTTTCGGCCTTCAGATGTAGATCCACCCGCGGCCAGCGGTGCTCCCGCGCCAGCCCGGCTGCCCCCGCTCTCCCCTCAAGCGCCGCCCACCGCCGTGCTTTCACCGCTCATGGTCATGGCGATCCAATTCGTCTAGTATGCACGTTCACTAACGGTCAAACTGCGCCTAAGCTCGTTCCAACAGGATTGCTATGTTTGGTCTACCAAGGCCTAACACTAACTGAACTAATCCGGACCGGAGTGTTGATGCTAGTCATTTTATATAGAATGGACGGCGGCTTGCATATCTTCGGGGTTGATCAGATGTTTGCAAGTGGTTATTTTGTCCTTTCTGCTACAACGAATTCACACACCTTCAATCTTTAAAGAGCATCCCTTTCCCCGCTGGTTCTCCACTCTTCACTTGTCTCTCGGATCCTCACACACGCACTCCTAACATTTATTTTTTGAAACGAGACACACACTCCTAGTCCTAACACACTATCCCAAAACCCAAAACTCATACCGTGATGCAGTCAAATCTTTATCTGATCCAAACATTCGACAAAAACTGGTAGTCAATGTCGTCCACTGCGCAATAGGAGTAGGAGGGATCAGAAAGTTATGAAGATATGCCGGCCATGCTCGAAATTTCAGGAAGGCTAGGTAGGATGCTTTCCGTATATGCGATCCCAATGAACCACTTTGTTTTTCATTTAGGTTTGCCGCCAAGCCGCCGGTTCTTAGGCTGTGGTCGACACCAACCCAGCCGTTCTGCAAGAATCATTAGGGCTTGCTTATTCCAGTAATGTTCCGGTTTGCATGGCGGGACACATTGCTGACGTGATGGAGACCCGGATCCACGTTGATGGATGTACATCCTAACTCCTAAGCGCTTACTGGGCACCAGCAATGTGCAGTTACACATCGACATGGCCATAGCAAACAAACAAGGTGCGGGCACGCAGACTGAAAGGAACCCATGGGGCGTGAGACTCTTGTTTCGTGTGTTGGGTGGACCACGCTCGGCCATGGCTTGACATCACGAGGGATCGTGCATGAATTCTTGGGGTTTCAATCGACAAATAAAAATGAAAGAAAAGATCAAGGTCAGAAGTCAAAGAACTGCATCTACCCAAGTTTTAAAGCTGTCTTTTTCTTTTCTTTTCACCCCATGGCCAATGAAAATTAGCGTAGGCTTCAAATTGTACGGCCAAGTGTTCCTTTTTTGAAGACTTGGTGATACAATTTGAAGCCAGAACCAATTCTAATCAGGGATAAGCCGGAACCATTTTCTGCTGGTGTCATTCTTTGAGTAATTTGGAATGCTGGAATGAGTGTATTTTTAACAGATCATTGATTCTTAAAAAATTGTAGGTAATCTTCCGAGCTACGACATCAATTGTGTGTTGCCATAACTGCAGCCATGTATGTTGAGTATATTGATAATTAGGAAAGATAAGATAGGCTAGGATTTGTTCCGACTTGTCTTGTACATCAAGTTGATCATTGTACTCCTATATATATGCCCATGAGGCTCAAGCAATACAACAACAATTCCACCAAATCCATATCTCCCTTTTAACATGGTATCAGCCTAACCGATCCAAACCCTAGCCGCCACCGTCGCTTCTGCTCCGCGCCGCCTCCGGGGCGGTTGGTGTCCATGATCGCCGCCGGGTGCCGCGCTGCCCGTACCTAGGGTTCGTCCACCGGTCGTGTTGACCAGTTGCCCTAGAGAGTCTTTTTTCCCATCCGTTGATTGGAGTTTTTTCACTCTCATCGATCAATTGGTCCGCGTTCTTTTTTGGTTTTCCGATCTAAGATCGGTTTGCATGGCCCGTTGCCGCCGTCGATCCCACGCGCCTATACTCCGACACCGGCATGACTGCACCAGCCTCTTCTTCGACTAGACGGCCTTGCGCGACATGCAGCGGGCTATAACGGCGGTCGTCCACGCATCGGTTCTTGGTGCAGTTCTTCGCCGTCGTGCTGCCCGTGGTGTGGCACGCCTAGTGCCGGCCGGGGGGGGGGGGCAGGGGGGCGACCGTCCTGGGCCCCCGATTAGGAAGGGGCCCCCAATGGATTGGTTTCCTATATACGTTTGTGAGGTTTAGCCTGTCGATTGAGTCTCCAAAAGGAAACGAAAATTAACTGATCGGTAAATCATCGGCTTGTCGCATGCCATGCAATCTTTTCGGCTTATACTTCTCCTCCCCAATTGGCAACAAATCAGCCATGCCATGGACGACAGTACCTGCTCGTCTAACCGTGATTTTCGGCTACTGGGCGCCATTAGTGGAACAAGGTAATGCGGTTTCCAGATTCCCATCAATCTTATCTTCAATGCATACTTTCTCTTTCCTTCGCTTTCTATGTTATCGTTAGATCGTTCTTTCGTTTCTTGAAGATCATCCTCTCGTATATATCTCTTTCTCACACTCCAATTCCTTGAATTGATTGGGATTAGAAAAGAGAAACTTGGACTTTGTTCGTGACTCTCGTATGCAGCAGCAAAATCTTGCGATTTCGAATTTTCTAGCCATCCAGGTACTCTCTTTCATAGTACTTCTTTTCAATTAGCAGTGCTCTTACTTTCTTGTATCATATGTTGTGTGCTGATTAGCAAGATTTCTATTTATTTAACAAGATGCTATCAAGGAAGAATCCATCTGATAATTAGGAAAAAAGTGCATATGAGTTGATTGAGTCCCACATGAGTTGTTGGCATTTTTTAGAGCAGATACAAATATTCTACTGATTCTCCGCAAAAAACAGTATTTCTACTGCTAGGAATTCCCGGGACTTAGCTTTAGTTCTTGTTCAAGAACAGCTAGTGAAAACTGTAGGAAGATAAAATTTGAGCAGGTATGAAAGTGTTACTAATTCACCTAATAGAAATATATATAAATGTAGATTGACAAGATCGATCAACTAAAACTGTGAATGTTTGTGACCCCACTTTTTTTAATAGTCAAGAAGACAAGACACCACACTTTAATAGTGTACCGAATATTTTTTTACAGTTGAAATAGAAAAAAAATGCATATGTTTATGTGGCTTTAGGGACCCTCCGAGTTATCTTGCCCCGGGCCCCGAAAATCTCAGGGCCGGCCCTGGGCACGCCGTCAACTCCCGCCATTACATGCGCCCCACGCGGGCACGGTACGCGCTGGTGTGGCCGGCTGCTCGTTGCCCACGGGACCATACACACCCATGCATGGCTTGGTTGATGCATGGTTGCATCTTGTACGTTTGCACTCGCGTGCTTGCATGCGTCCATACGCATCCCATTGGCATCATGCCGGGTTACATGCTTCCGTCTGTCTGTCGGGTCTCTGCCGTCCGCCAAGCAGCCACTCCGCCCCGTCACCGACGCATTGGTCACTTATGGCATTTGGGTGTAGTCATCTAGAAACGGTTGTTACGACCTCGGAGGTTTGTGCAGCAGTAACCACATTGTTATGAACAAGTGTTTCTCCCTCTTTTTTCCAGCAGACTACAAGGAAAGAGCACCAAATTTCAAATTATTGTTCAAATCTTCTTGATGACATTTTTTTGTTCGTTCACTGGATTAGACATTATTTGTGAGCATGTGGCTCAGCAAGATCTCTAATTCAATTCTTGTTCCCTAAACAAGATGTTCACTAAACAAAATATAGGTCAAACTTATGCCCAATTCAGCTTGCTCTTCTTTTTTATTGCAGAATTTCCCTGATTAGTCCAACACAAGTTCTCTTTCAGCCCAAAATGACACATTTTACCTACTGTTGCATCATCACGTAGCTCTACCTTAATTCTGTCTTGTTTGGCTGATGAGCCAATAGTAGATTATGTGGATTAGCTACATAATGTTGCTTTCGACTAGTGTGGTCTTGTTTTACTTTAACTCTATTGATACTGGACAACTTGTTCCTGTTTCATGATTAATAAAATGGTTTTGTGCATGCCATGATGTAGAGGCCGATGTTTTCCTCATGTTGAAAAGAAACCCCCAAGCCTAGTGAAAAGACCTGTGTCTCTCTCAGCCTCCACCCAACAGGCATCAAACACTGACGACTTATGTGGACGAGTTCCTTCATCAACTGGATAGGAGTAGCGACAGATGTTGCCTAGACGGTGGCTTTAGTCTTACTTTGTATGACTTTGTAAGGTCTTGTGTGAATAATTAATAAAGTGGATGCATGCATCGTCCAGATGCAGAGGCCGGGGGTCCTCCTCTATTTCTAAAAAAAATGTGGATGAGTTCCCAGGTGTTACCTCCACATGTATTTACACATGTAGGTGGGTTTGTCCTTTTGTACTAGAACAACAAAGACCTTTGTTTTCCTATCTACTCATTGCAGCCATAAAATATAGCATGCAAACAACACGGTATGCTCACCCAGACCAGAGCATAACCAGTTTGAGAGTTAAGATCCTATGCCAACTTCTACTTCTGCCATCTACTTTCTTTTCGCGGTGGTACCTCTGCAATCGTTTAAAGAGCCACAATTCACTATCTTCCCCTCTCAAATTTCCGCCCCGGTTGCTCAAATATTGGGACAAAAATTGTTCCCACCACTAACACTAGGAGTTGGAGGCACCGGGAAGTTGGAAAGATTTATTTAGCTAAGATGACAGCCGCGAAGCTTCCTCTTCTGGTTGTCACCATGGGACATGTCTTCATATAGATTTTCATGGAACAGACAACGATGGAAAAGACATGGCGGCTGCGCGCAGAGGTTTGTTTTTTGGCCGAGAGAGTGTTGGTTTTGTTGAACACGATGCGACACAAGTTCTTCCTGTGTGTCGGGCATTCGACGACTTGCAGCAGCAGCCTTGGCAAGTGGGGGTGGCTACGTAGGTGGACTGCATTTTCGGTGGTGCTCCTCGAGTACCGAGCCATGATTTTCAGGGTGAAACCCCAGGGTCTACCCTTCATTGGTTGTACCTGGCAATGGCCATTCTCAATGCATTGTTTCAGAAACTCGGTCATTCTCCGGGGCGAAAACTCAAAATCTTTGATCGGGCGACGACAATGCTTATGCACTGTTTCCTTTTTGGACACTACAAGAAATATGTCAACTTGTGACCACCACTATTGGTCACTGAAAGGTCACAAATTTCCATTTGCGACCTTTTTGTGACCAAAAACAGAAGGTCAAAAGCTGCCGTCATAAACTGACTATAGCGACCTTTCTTCTGGAATGGTCGAAGACGTTTACGACCAAAATACATCTACTGTGGCGTTTTGGTCACTAGCAACCTCCCCAGGCCACGTAGACATCCAGCGTGGCAATCTGACGTGGCACAAGATTCAGCCCGGTCCAATTCGATTTTCTATTTGGGCCTAGCCCAACAATTCGACCTATTTGTGTTTTTTTTCGATAATTCTTAATAGCTACATAGGCCTAGCAAGCAATTCGGCCTTTTTATTTTCTGGGTCGTGGCATTTTTGGCTCAACAATTACTTTTTTAAGACGGATCCAATAGTCAAATGGGTCCTAATTGAGTGGGTCCCAATGGTCAGGGTCAGATTCTTCATATTTCAATTTTCTAGTAAATAAAAACAAATATTTAAATCAGAACAGATTGAAAAGAGAAGTAATACTTCAAACCGATCAAACAACCAAATTTGGTACATTACAATCAAACATAGTTCACACCACGTTTATAATCGAACATACTTCACATCAGGTTTACAGCCACCAAGAACACAACTAAATTGAGTGTTTCAACTAAATATCTATAAAAGTATAACTAGCTCCAATGAGCTAGAACTAAATGCTTCTTCACTTCTTCATCCTAGAGCTTGCGACGAAACATGAACGAACGCCAGCATCTACATGTTATAGAACAAAAAAATGGTTAGGGACAAAATAAAAGCAATCAATGAAACAAAACAGGACTGCACCATATTAATACGGAGCATAGGCATCATACATGGATATATGGCCAACTGCACTATGCACTGCTCATACATGGATATATGCCTACTAATATTAACATACTGATCTAATACGGAGCATAGGCATCATGCATACCCTAAGCATATACAAACAGATGGTATTCAAGATGATGTGTTGCATATGCAAAATAAATCAAGAAACTACAGCAGGGAACAGGGAACAGAGCCTCAAAGTGTTCACTTGTCATGTTTTGTCCGCCATTTTGAGATCGACACGCACCAAGCAAACAAACATGATTGCTTTATTCCTTTTGGATTAAAACAGGAATATGGTGTTCCAACTTATACTACAACATCATCAGGATTAAAACAACACATTTATAGTCAGAGTGCTGGATGAGACAAATATCAATTGAAACCAACTAGAACAGGTGAGCCAGGGATAAGTAGCAGCAGGAAAATAATGGTACATTCACAACTTAAGTTCAGGAAAATATCACCACATGTATCAGTATACATGCAGCAATAGTATCATTGAGTACAGCAAAACAGCAGGTTGACCCATATAAGTCACAGCTCTAAAGAAAGAAAGAAAGAACAAGTTTAGCTAGCTATGTATTCATAGTTGAGAGCTAAGCAATTTGTTTGTTTATGCTGTAACTGACAGACCTAGTACAAGAAACAAGCAAAGTGAAACAGTATTGACCAATTCGATGGCAATACAAGCTAAGCAACTTAGCTAGTAGGTGACCATCCAATCCATGATGCAGCAGCAGGTGCAAATATGATATGATGTGAAGAAGAAGCTAGCTGGAGAGGTTGAGGATGAAACCAAAATTACAAACCATTGTCAGACCTCACATCACCACTGTTCTATCGTTTTATAAGCAACCGGAAACTATGCAGAGAGCAGACTGGACAGTAAAAGAATTATCAAGAAGAGCAAAACAGTAGCGTGGCCATCAACTCATAGCCCTGAAGAAAGAAAGAACCAATAGGGTCAGCTACTTATTTATTCAGAATTGAGAGTTGAGCAATCATCAGAAAACTAAAGATGCTGCTTAGCTAACTAAATAACACATCATTCAGTCACAAGGTATAATTCTGACTATAATATAAGCAAAGAACTAAAGACACTACGTACTTAGAACTCAATTAAAAGTGAGAATGATTTATGCAAACAATCTGATTTTATTTGTTTACATTAGTAAAAACAAGTCTATCAGGTAAGATCAAGAACACTAATACTAACAGAGACATATCTTCCTTTATGTGAACAAGTGTGCTTCCTTCATTAATTAGTAGTAATTGTTCCATGCTAATACAAGCACACGCCCTGGCCTATCGAAGTCTGAATCTAATTAAATCGCACCATGGACGTGTCATATCACCAAGGCAAGTACTAGTAAATCTTTGCACCATTTTTTAGATAGATAAAAATGTAGTTGTACTCATCCTAACTAGCGTTGTGTAGCAGCGCTAGAAGAAAGGCGGTTTTCAGTATACTACATGGCGTGTCAAAAAAATTCCAAATTTCTATTCTGTTATTTCCAAGTACCAAACGCAAGCTACAGAACGAATCACATAACTGCTATAGTGATTCTATCCAGATTCTGAAACCATGTGGAGTATAAATGGATCTTCAATAGCCATTATTTAAACTGATCAGATTGTTAACTATTGCTGAATGCCGAACCATTTAGATTGTTAACTATCGCTGAAGAACAAAAACAACATGTAAAATGCCACCATCAGATCAGAACTCACGTAAACCTACAGACCAGGAAAATGCATCACAAGTTGTATGCTCACCTTGTCACTTAAACCTACAGACCAGATCAGCACGGCAGCGGTTGCTCATCCGCCATGCCTTTGAAGATGAGGAACCTGAGCAACTTGAACTTGAAGTATATGAAGCTCCCCTTGCTGTGCGTGAAGTAGCAGCCGAAGCTGCAGCCCACCACGCACTGCCACCCCGGGCCATGGATCGTGTCGAACTCCTGCAGTGCAGCCGTCCAAATCAGATCCAATCATTCGGCAGCACTTGCGCAGCTAACTGCTGATTTATGTTCAAGTACATTGTTCTTTCTCTTGCAAGACTGTCTCTAGCTTGTTACTTGCAAATTCAGAGGCTATAGATTTGGGGGCGGTATTGGCAAGTTTCTCACCTTCTTGATGTGCGTCGTGATGCTTCGGCAGTCGAGGACGTCGAAGCGGTCGAGCGCCCTGGACGCTGCCGACGTGGCCTGTAGCTGCATCTTGGTCGGCATGTCGGTGTCCTCCACCGTCGCCTTCCCTTCCAGCATCCTGCTCGCTCGAGTGGACGAACAGCCGCGCGCATGGACCGGAGGTTGGGGGGAATAGCCGTTACAAGCACAGAGAGTGAGAGAGGGGGGATAGAGGCGAACCACCACCGTACCAAATCAAGAAAAAAACTGAAATCTGAGAGGGGAGATGGGTCGGACCTTGAGGAGCAGAGGGAGATTTGGGAGACCGTGATGGATTTGGGAGGGGGAGACCATCCTGGTCGCCATGGGAGGGCTCGCCAGAGAGGAGATCGCTGCTGCTGGTGCGCATCCTTGCAGATTAACGAAGAACCGGTCGTCCTCGAGCAGATCAAGGCCATCCTGGAGATGGATCAGCGCTTGAGGGCTCGGGATTCACCGGAGCAGCGCGGGATCGAGTTGGAGGCGACCGAAACCCTAGCCACCACGGGCTAGGGATTCGGGCTCCCCCTGCCATGGCCATGGTCGCGGGGTAGGTGTTGGGCTTGAGCTGGGTTGGATCTGGAGGCCGCCGGCGGGGCTGGTTGAGAGGAGGTCGCCGCCGGCAGGTGGGATCGGGGGAGAGGAGAGGATCGGGAGAGGTGTGGCATCGCGACAGAGAGGAGGAGAAGGGAGCGAGGAAAGAATGGAGGCGGGGGGGTGGATGGAAAATGACCTAGGGTTTCGGAGTTAGTGTGGAAGGGTTGAGGACGGCTGTTGGATCCGCGAGCATCGGACGGTGTATGATGTACGATCCGCGTGAGAGGTCCACGGACCAATCAGAGTGCAGTATGATGTTGTGACCATCTAAATAGGTCATAGTTGCCTAAAAATAATGCATTAAAATTATGTCAGCTATTTTATGACTTGAGAAATTCAAAAAGAAAATGGAAAACCTTCTCATTATGTCACCAAAACGTGAACAAGTTTTCATAAAAAAAATAACAAACATGAAAATGGATAAATATCTTTAAAAAGGTGTCGTGAGACATGAGTTTTTTGGCAAAAAAGATATTTTCCATTTTTCGAATCACGGAAATGAGTTTTTTTGTGAAGGACCTATAATAAATTTGTTGACAAATTGGACCAAATCAATTTTGTAAAATATTAGGCCATATTTAATGCACAATTGACCAAACTGTTGGGTGTAAAAAGTTTCCATCCACCTCTCGTGAAAAAGACAAATTTCCGCCGATTCAGCTGGAAGCGGGTCAAATTTGAACTGTAGCTACCTTGTAGTTTGCTCTTTATTTTTTCCAAAACTAATTTCCAGGTACATAAGTATCTATTTAATCAGAGAAATACCAAAAAAATTCCAAGATTCAACCACTAGCTAGGAACGATCATTCCCGTCGTTTTGACCGCATTTTGAAACGGGCATAAAAAATTCAAAAAAAATCAAAAAATTGGGAAACCTTTGCATTTTGTCATTATATGTGGCCAAGTTCCCAGGAAAAATAATAAACTTGTAATACGGCAATTATTTTAAAAAAGTGTTCTAAAAAACGAGCTATCATGTGTGGAGATCAATGGCTTTTCAAGCGAAATGATTAATCTTATGGCCACATTCATGGCATAGTTTGTTCAAATGATCTCATATTGTTCATAAGGGTGCATATTGTAATGGCAAACAATGTTGCCTAAGGAAGTTTTCATTTTCTTTGGACGAAAAAACCATTTTCCATTTTTCGAGTGTCCAAAAGGAGGTTTTTTTGTGAAGGAACTACCAAATAATTGTTGCAAAATTAGACCAGATCATTTTTATAAAATACTAGGCCATATTTAATGCACAATTGACAAAATGGTTGGGTGTAAATTGTTTTGATCCACCGCTCGTGAAAAACACAAATTTCCGTCGATTCAGCTGGAAGCGGGGCAAATTTGAACTGCAGCTGCCTCATAGTTTGCTCTTTATTTTTTTCAAAAATCATTTCTAGGTAAATAAGTATCTATTTAATCAGAAATACATGGTTTGATGGAGAGACATCGAGGTTTTGACGGTGGCCGAGGGCCCGAACTCTACAGCGCGTAAGCTCGCATGCCCGCCGCGTGGTCACCGCGTACCGTGGCGTTGCCATGTGTTCTGGGTGGCCTAGACATGTCTAGTGGGTTGGGCACTCCCCATGTAGGTGCTAGGAAGAAAATTACAACATAATATTCTCACGAGGAGACCGATCGGTGCTCAAATATGAATTAGCAGCCAAGTGTTTGATTAGTGGTACGGGAAATGTACATGGCTAATGCGCGTGAGTTTTGGCTGAGGCTGATCAGTTACTAAGAAGACCGTCTTCACAAATTTTCATTTCAAAAGGAGGAGCCTAGCTGGTACTTGCTTTGCAAACCACCACACTGGACATAAATACGAATGTTGAAGCTCGGCTCAAAATAATGAATGGATTGAGCTGGCATTTGGTGGAGGATGGTTATTTGGGCATAGGAAAGCACTGTAGAAAATGGATACTATTTAGACATGCCAAAGTGGTAGTTCCTTCACAAACTGTTACTCTGAACAGAATAGGAAAATGAATATTTTTGAATTATTTTTGAACTAGGCAAGGAAGGTTTTTACATATTTGACGAAGATATGACCCAAAGAATTTATGAGATTTTTTTGGGAATTTTGGGAATGACAGAAATATAGGTTGCTTCACAACCTAGGGCAAAAACTGCCACATGGACATGCCACATAGGCAAAACTGATGAGGTGGCGCCTAGTCATAGCAACCCACCACAATTTACAAGGCTATGACCATCTATATTGGTCGTTAACAACTAGAAATAAGGCAGCGGACTAGCGCTGTTTGCTTTATGACCTTTTCGTGTGAGGAAATTACGACCTTTCTGACCAAAATGGTCGCAATGGTTTAGGGTTTGGAGCCCCCCGAACAGCTTTTGACCAATTGGTCTGAAATGGTCATAAATTTATGTCCAATTCTTCGAGGGTCACTGACAGAAGGTCATAAGTTGACATATTTCTTGTAGTGGGAGGGCGTTGGTTTTGAAGAGCCTAGTATGTAGTATAGGTGTTGTATTTGGTGGTGTTAGAGTGCTCCTGTTGCGAGTGGTTGTACACCGCGACGGGGCTTTTTTCTTTCGTTTTGTCTTTCTTTTTTGTTCTTGGTTGTGTGCATGTCTTATGACATCTTGTTATTGCAGAGGCTGGGTTTATCTGGTATCCTCGTGATATTAATATATTCCCCTTGTGGAAAAAAGATGACAATCAAGATGTGCAAAACAACCAATCATGCATATACCTGTATTTATTAAAATCAACAAGCCTATGTTTGTGCCTCTTGAGCAGGTGTTGCTATCATAGCTAGCTAGTCACGCAACAGGCTATCTATGATTTTGTTTGCTCTTCAATGTGAAGTTGAGCATAGTGCTTCTCGTTTTCCCTTGACAACGGTTAAGCAAATACAGTGGAGGACACACTGATCAGACATGGATAGCGTGATACACTGCATCATGCAGTTAGCATCTTATGACGCGTTTGGTTGCCATCTCTATTTTAAGAACTTTGTATACTTGTCCTAGTTGAGCCTATTTGAGTTAATGCATGGCGGAAAACCAACATCAAGATGTAGTTTGGTTGTGTGCATTTAGGCCAGTTGCATCGGGGAAGCAACTTTTAGCAGGGTGTTTGGTTGTCTAAGTCACACTTGTTAGACGAACTACACATTGCTTGGTTGCGAATGACATAGGGTGTGATCACCACTTCTCACTAGTGGTGAACTTAGCACACGCGGTTTCAACATCGTCTCGGTCCTAGCCAGGAAACAAATGGCAGTTCATCCTAACTATTGACAAATGGCAGAACAAATTAAGAGCCATGTGGTTGAATAGAGGAAAGTTCATCGATGCTAACTAGGTGGAAGTCCATCCTCGTTCTCTCCTTCTTGTTGTATCTTTTGTGATTTATTTTCTTTGTTTTGTCAGTTGTATAGCTCAGTAGTTGCTTTATATATAAAGCCCCTTTTTGGTTATGTTGGAAAGTGGGATCAATCTTTGGAAGGAACATATAAAGAAGAAAGCCATAAATATCAATGATATACGCTGCAACGAACTAATGGACAACCATCTAACACTACCAAAATAATATCACTAGATCTGTTTAAAGAAGTGTTTTTCATACTTAGAAAATGTTTTCATCATGCATTTGCAAGGCAATGTATATGTCGATAATTTCCTATGAAGTTGATAAAACTTAAAAACAAGACTAACTGACACTGTTTACTTAGAACAACATAGTACTATTTGCATATATATATCTAACTTTCAAATACATCAAAACTCAAAACTAAATTTCTGAAACTTCATCGACTCTGTAAATTTGCTTTAGCATGTTTGCTTGTGACTATCACAGCTTAAAAATAATGTTCCGTTCAGAGATGGCCTCCGTTTGTCGTAGCTTCATGGGAGGCGATGGTCGGATCCCATGAGGGTTGGAACCGACGGCCGCTGCGGCCTCCACTACTCATCTACGTAGGGGGTAGCGGCCCATGATGAGTGCGACTTGTAAATCAAGAGGCACATCTTCGCATCTGCTGGGGCAACGGCATATTTGAAGGTACGGTGGTCGCCTATGGTGCTAATGCCAGGAATCTACCACCGGGGCAACAACTTTGATAGTATTTGTGGATGCTACAGAGTGACTCAAATCGGTGTGGAGGGGTTCCGGTCTGTTCCACACCGAGAGATGGGAGGCACCCTGATGACCGTGGCGGTGGCATAAGGTGGGAAGTCGTCCCACCAATCTGCTAGTGCTTTTGTGGCCTACCATGGAGTATTGGTCCATGCGAATATTGAATGCTCTGCCGTCATGCTTTTGACAGATACACAACTTCATGTCAGGGTGATAATTGTTGTCGTTTTCTATTTTGGTTGGGCTCAGCAACAATGAAATTGTGTGTGACCTTGTTGAATGTGTCGTCTATTTGTTCTTGGCCTAGTCCCCATTGGGTGGTCTTGGCAATCAGGGTGAAAATCCTTGTCTAGGTCGTGTTTGGCCAAACGTGACAACGATGAGCAAGGATAATTACCCGTTGTTGCAGGCGTTGCTGCGGAAGATGTCGACTTGGTCGTAGGTATTCATTATATATTTTTTAATGGTTCGGCCGCGATTGCATTTGTTATGTATTATGTTTAATATTAAATAAAAATGACTATATGCTGGAAGTTAACCTTCTTTTGAAAAAAGTGCATCCAGCTAGCTGGTGTACAGCACTCAAAGAAGAATAAAATTGGAAGAGGAAAACAAAGAAAGGAGATGCGTGGAGGTGATATTTTACTTCCAGGAGACCGCCTCTGCCATACTGGGACCGCACTTATATAACTCGTGAGTCACATGTGACCTGGCACTACAGCTACTGCCACGTCAGCGAGGCAGCAAGCTGCTCAAGAGCATGTACGTGTAAATTGATTGGTTATACTTCCTCTTCGCGTCTTTAAAAGGAAGGCGATCCCTTTCCCTTCCCATTTCTCCAGTCCCTACTATGCTCACTCTCACGCACATGCACTGCTCCAATAATACACATTTAAGCGACGCATTCGAAATCCACACCAGTTCGAAATCTTTCTGATCCATCAATTCCAAAATAGTTGTACGGTTAATGTATAATAGGAGTAGGATGCATCGGTAGATGTGAAACCTGTTTTAGCAGCCGCCATAGCTTGCAACGGTTGCTGCTTGCCGACGCCGTGTCTCCGTCATCGGCCAACGATCGTGTCACTGTTTGGCGCATATATTGTCTGCTTCCAGGTCAGTGGCATCGAACTCGTGATACGCAGTCGTGACAGTAGCATTTGTGTGACGCGCTACGACAAGGAAAACGATAGCTGGTCGAGAGCGTGTCATGGGCTCCTGACCCAATTTCAGCCAGTAGACACGACAACTCTCGGAGCTGACGTGATCAAGCTTGGCGAGGAGGAACAGCAAGCAAGCGCGTCGCTGCCATGAGCAAAGGGGAAACAGCAGGGTATGAACGTATTTCCGAATGGAATATGTCGGCAGTCATTTGTTGAGGCAGTCTCGGGCGACGTAAGGAGGCGTGCAAGGAGGCGTGCAAGGCTGACTCTATGTTTTGGAAGGCTCAAGGCAAACTCAACACCATTCGTGATCAAATAAATTGATCCCTCTGGTCATTTTTTTTCCTTTTCGCTGCAACTGAACAAATGCTTTGTAAATACATGGAATTAGAATTTTAGAAATTGATTCTAAAAAAAGAATTTTAGAAATTGAAAACCTAAGATTGTGAACGGAAGTAAATCCATTTTAGCACCTAAAATTGTGAAAGAAAGTAAATACATGGAATTATAATTTTAGAATTGACCCTAGAAATCTAACATGCTTAGGTAAATTAGTTGTACTATTAATGTAGTGCCCCGGGACCGGCACTATGCAGATCTAGCCAAGCCTGCTAGCCTCAGCATATAATCAATCCCAAAATCACTAAATCCTCACCTAATGGATACACTGAAGCGTGCTCGCCACGTGGAAGAAATGTTATCATAGCACAAATCACAAATTCCGCATACAACAGCATAAATTCATATACAATTTCTCATACAACCAGGGTCTTCCAACCCACAACCAACTCATACAGCGAAAATAATAAGTAAAAATACAAGTTGCCTTAAGAAGGTTCTGATACGTCTCAAACGTATTTATAATATTTGAATTCTCATGCTATTATATTATCTTTTTGTGTGTACTTTTATAGCAATTTATATTATTTTTCTGAACTAACCTATTAATCTAGTGCCTAGTGATAGTTGTTATTTTCTACATGTTCTTGACCTTATAGAAAATCAATATCTATGAAGGTCAAAAAAGACCCCTGACCCTTCTACGAAGGTTGTGCTTGCGGGCCCCTCACAGATGAGGGCGGGCCCCTCCTAGCCCCTTTATGGAGGCGGTGCTTGTGGGGCCACACGGACGTGGGGCGTTGCCACCCCTTGGCCGCGCCACATGTTCGTGTGTGCCCCTGGTGGCTTGTCTAAATCTCTCCCAAAGCTTGGAGCGTTTCTTGTTGCCCAAAAAAGACTGTGTTAAATCAGCAACATATTTTGACCTCTCGACATATTGATTTCTCATGAAATAAAAAATAAGCAGAAAATAGGAACTGACACTGGGCATTAATTCATAAATTAGTCAATAAAAATTACTATAAAAACTATATAAAATGATAATATAATAACATGAAACACTACAAAGTTATAGATACTTTTAAGATGTATCACATTCTACTTTAAGATCGGGTTGATTAACTTTATGATCAGGGGGTTTCTGTAAAAAAAATGTTTGTCAGATTCACTTAAAATAGGACCACATGTTCATTTTAGAAAATAGTAAGGTCTTTCTTTAAAACTATAGACAAACGGGGCAGAAGCACTAATCCCTTTATTAGTAGGAATAGAATCGGCTACTACGCCTCGAATATTCAAAGGTTCGGGTTGCTAACGCACTCCAATACGGATCAAATTTGACATGTGGCCTCGGCCTAATCTAATAAAACCACACGCAAACTTCCGACTGAATTCGAGAACGTTTATTTCCCATTTGTAAAATATTTTTTAAGTGGTCTCCTTGTCATGGCAAGTGTCCGGTTGGCCTTCGAGTAGAGTAGAAGGATAAATGATAGGGCGTACGATTCACCGTCCAAAGAATGATGAAAGCAACGTATTGCCGATGCAATGCAGATGATACACAAATAATAATAATAATAATAATAATAATAATAATAATAATAATAATAATAATAATAATAATAATAATAATAATAATAATAATAATAATAATAATAATAATACGCAAATATACTGATTAGAGGTTACTCTGGGCTGTTATAGTTAATGATATGATGATGGATCATTGGTGTACCTACGAGAGAGAAGCCCAAGAGGGGGCAGGATCATGCCTCCCGGTTGTGGTCTAAAATTTAGAACATCACCGAGCCTGCTGTCAGGCCCATGGGCTGGCCCATGTCGACAAGTGTGAGTAGTCCAGGCCGGGGCCGATGCCAATGTAACCGAGAGAGAGCTTCAGCTTCCTGAGGACGAATGAAGTGTGCTATGGCTGAACCAGTTTCCCCTACTTCTGCTCTATCTTCCTCAATGTACTATGGCTGAATGTCGGGGTAAATGACCACGGGTAGCCTAACCGGCTCCCCCTGGCACTTCAGAAAAAGTTACGAGCCGATCCGGCCTCCAAGGATCCAAGACGTGGGGCCGCCTTCCCCCTGCCGACTGCCTCTCAGGCCGACTATCGGAAGGCGGCCCGGCTTTAACCCTCATGAAGAAAGTTGCGGGAGGACCGGCTCCAAGAAGCCGGCCACGAGAAGGCTGACTCCAAGAAGCCGGCTCCCATAACACGGTCAAGATCGTACCCTCGAAGCCCGCATCCACATAACGACGATGGGACAGGGCGTGGCTACAGTAAAGCCTGCCACCCCCGGAACCCGGAGCACGCCTGGCACAGTGCGCCGTACGGGGTAGCCCTGACCCGTCCGGCGTGGCACTGTTGCCATGTTGACTATGGCGCCATCCACGGCGGGCTGTCAGCGCGGCCCACGGGCGGTGGGCCCCTTCGGGCAGAGAGACACCCGAAGGCGGCTAGGCCTCCTCAAGTCGGCCGAAGACATGGCCGGCTTCCCCAAGCCGGCTCGCCACCTCCCTCGAAGGAGGCGCTCCATTAAGGAGACAAGACGACGTGAGGCTACAACGATCGCCCGCCAGGCGGCGGCACTGTAGCCATGCTTACCTCGATAAAGCCCTCATCATCAGGATTGAGGCAACAGTAACCAGCCACTGACAGGGCCCTTGGCAGTGGGGCCTGCCTGTCGACCAAGAAGCCGGCAGCCGGTGGGACCCACCAGCCGGCGGGCCCCACCAGCCGGCGCAGAAGCCGACAAGCGTAGACACTGACGGCTAGGGCCCGCGCCCAGCCGGATTACCATTGTACCCCCAAGGGGTAGGCCTATATAAACCCCCTGGGGCACCCATGCAAAGGGTTGATCTCATCTAAGGTTAGACACCGCATAGAGAGAAGAGTAGAGCTAGCCTTGCCCTTCTTCTTCCTCTCGCCAAACAACTCAAGGAGTATCTTGTAGCTACTTGTTCATTGAGTGATCATGCGGAGACCCCGCAGAGCAGCAGTAGGGGTGTTATCTCCGTGGAGAGCCCCGAAGCTGGGTAAGATTCGCCGGCGTGCATGTCTTCGCCTCATCCCGCTTCCAGGCACCGGCGACGTCTTACTGGCTCCCACAATTATAAGCCACCCGTTGGCATATGTCGCACCTACCACCCGACATTTGGCGCCCACCGTGGGGCCAGGTGCACCGTCGCCCGGAGACATGTTCTGGACGGGAACCCTCTTCCTCCCCAGCGAGCGTAGCCAGCCCGACACGCCCGATGGAGCTTGCCACGACGCGCTGCAGGGCGTCACCAACGCCTGCGCAGCGAGCAACCTCGCCAATCCCCTTGGCGAGGCCCTCATCTCCGATGAGCCCGCCTCCGATGCGGGCACCGACCACCTCGTCAACCTCCTCGGCCAGCTCCATGTCTCCAGCGAGCCTGCTATGGACCAGGAGTCCGTTGGCTCCACCGATCCGATGCCTGTCGATTCCGACACGTCCTCGCTCGACGCCTTCCCCACCAACGTCGTGATCTACGATGACCCGCTTCCCCGAGCCGATGGCTGTGACGGTGCCACCGCCGAGGTGATGGTCATCAGCCACGGCGACGCTTCTGGCGAGAACGCCCATGACGCCCCGCAAGCGGTGATCCACGACATGTCCGTCCCCCTCCCGGCCGATGCCGACGCTGAAGCACTGGAGGCTCACCGCCTCGCCCTCCTCGCGGAGGGCCGGAAGCTAGCTTCCATGAGACGCCTCACCGAGGCCCACCAGCGCGAAGTCGACCACGCCGCCTTCAGCACGCCACCTCCTGGCGGGCCAAGCCGAGCCGGAGTCGTCAGACAGCGCGGCGTTGTCATCGCCGACATGCCTGGAGTCGACCGGCCAGTCTACGCCACCCCACTCGAGAACCTGCGCGCCGCCCAAGCGGCCATGGACGAGCTGGATGGACTGGGGGCCGAAGAGCTCCCCAACATGACCAAACGCATCCAGCAGCTGATCGATGCAGCCGCACAACGGCACGAAGCCGACGCCCGCGCAGAAAGCCCTCCACCGAGCCGAGAGCACGGCGCGACGTCCCGGACGCCGACTGCGGGTAAAACCCGCGTGCGACACGAGAAAGAGTCGGCTGCAAGCCGAAGCCGAACCCGGATCTCCATCGAGCGAAACGCAGAAGGCCACCCTCGAGCCGTGGAGCGGCGGGGCAACCCGCCTCCGCCTCCGCCTCATGAGGAAAGATACCCCACCCCGCCGCCTGTCACGCATCCGACTCTCAGCGGCCGACTAGGTCGCCGCGAAGGAGTCGGCGAGAATGATGCTCGCCATCGGATTGACCGCCTAGCGCGATCGCTGGCACTGGAAGAAGAAGACGATGTTGGCCCGCTTTGCTTCGGCCCCCGCATCCGCGACGAGCCCTTCCCCAAAGGGTTCTCGCTCCCAAGAGACACGCCCAAGTACAACGGCTCCGTGAAGCCGGAAGATTAGTTGATCGACTACTCCATCGCAGTACGCATCGCGAACGGCAACAGGCGCGTTGCCGTGAAGTACGTGCCCCTCATGCTCCAAGGCACGACGCGGACCTGGCTCAACATCCTCAAGCCATACAACGTCAACAACTGGCTAGATTTCACAGAAGCCTTCGCCCGCAACTTCACCAGCACCTACAAGCGGGCTCCCAAGCCGAGTCCACTCGCGACTACCTCACTCGTTGGGCCGAGCTCCGCAACTCTTGCGAAGGAGTGCACGAGGTGTAAGCCATAGAGTACTTCACAGCCGGGTGCCGAGAGGGCACCCTCCTCAAGCACAAGCTCCTCTTCGACGAGCCGACTACCCTCAACGAGTTTCTAGTCATAGCGGACAAGTACGTCACCGCCGACTCCTCAATGAAGACCGAACTCCGGGTAGACGCGTCTGGGAAGGTACTCAACCCGGCGCCCAAGACGCCGGTTGGGGACCCCGGCCGACGCCCGTACCAAAACGATCACAAGCGCAAGGGCCCCATGCCGCCTTCCACCAGTCGGCAGGTGGCCACGGTCGAGGGCGAGCAGCCCGAAGGGCGGCCCACACCCAAGAAGCAGAAAGGCGGCAGGCCGGCTTGGTAGCCGGCCTTCTCCTACGAGCAAACTCTCGACGCCCCATGCAAGTTCCACAGCGGCGCGAAGCCGTCCAACCACACAACCCGGAAGTGCCACTGGCTCACCCGAATCTCCAAAGGCGAAGGGCTCATGCCGCCTCTGGCTCCACAGCAGCCGGCCGCTCGGCCAGCAGTCGGAGCCGTGCACGACGAGTTCCCCGACGATCACGCCGCTTACGTCGTCTTTACAAGCCAGCCTGAAGATCGGCGCAGCAGACGCCGAGAGCACCAGGAAGTCAACGCGGTTGCCTCCAACCCATCCGAGCACATGCAGTGGTTAGAAAAGCCTATCAACTGGAGCCGGGCCGACCACCCAGAGGTGATGCCGTCTCCCGGCTCTTATGCGCTGGTTCTGGATGCCACCCTTGCAACGGACAGACGCGCCGCCCGATTCTCCCGCGTGCTGATAGACGGCGGGAGCAGTATCAACATCTTGTACCTTGACACCTTGAAGAAGCTCAATGTCAAGACGAAGCAGCTCATGCCTACCCGGACTGTGTTCCACGGCATTGTACCCGGCCTGTCCTACACCCCCATTGGCAAAATCAAGATTGATGTCCTCTTTGGGGACAAGGATCATTTCCGCAGGGAGGCCATCTGGTTTGAGGTGGTGGACCTTGAGAGCCCTTACCATGCACTGCTTGGCCGACCTGCCTTGGCCAAGTTCATGGTTGTTCCCCACTATGCTTACCTCAAGTTGAAGATGCCGAGTACCAAGGGCATCATCACCATAGCGAGCGATTACAAGAAATCCTCTGAGTGCGCAGCAGCCAGCAGCCGGCTGGCCGAGTCCCTTGTGATTGCCGAAGAGAAGAAGATGTTGGACCGGGTCGTGGCCATGGCCGGCAAGCAGCCGGCCCTGTCCCCCGATCCCAAAGAATGTGATGCCCAAGGTTCCTTCCAGCCGGCCAAGGAAACGAAGAAGATACCTCTTGACCCCGAGCACCCAGAAAGGTTTGCCGTCATTGGGGCAAACCTAAGCAGCAAATAGGAAGGCGAGCTCGCCGATTTCCTCTGTGAGAATCGGGACATCTTTGCATGGTCCCCCAAGGACATGCCGGGTGTTCCGAAAGATTTCGCCGAGCACAAACTACATGTCCGTGAAGGCGCAAAACCAGTCAAACAACCCCTCCGCCGACTGTCGGAGGAAAAGAGAAGGATTGTAGGAGAAGAGATAGCCCGGCTTCTGGCTGCCGGCTTCATTATGGAGGTTTTCTTTCCGGAGTGGCGTGCCAACCCGGTCCTCTTGCTGAAGAAGAACAACAAATGGCGCATGCGTATAGATTACACGAGCCTCAACAAGGCCTGCCCCAAAGATCCTTTCGCCCTGCCAAGGATAGATCAAGTGATAGACTCCACACCCGGATGCGAGCTGTTGAGTTTCTTGGATGCTTACTCCGGATACCACAAGATAAAGTTGGACCCGGCCGACCGCCTGAAGACCGCCTTCATCACGCCCTTTGGAGCTTTCTGCTACCTGACTATGATATTCGGCTTGAGAAGTGCCGGTGCCACTTTTCAGCGTTGCATGCAGAAGTGCCTCCTCAAGCAGTTCGGCAGAAATGCCCACGTCTACGTGGACGACATTGTGGTGAAGACGGAAAAGCACAACACCTTGCTGGAAGACCTCAAGGAAACATTCGAGAACCTGCGCCGATTCCGGATCAATCTCAACCCCGAGAAATGCGTGTTCGGAGTGCCAGTCGGCCAGCTTCTAGGCTTCCTGGTCTCCGAATGCGGCATCGAATGCAACCCAGTGAAGATCAAGGCCATTGAGAGAATGTCGATTCCCACCAAACTTCGAGACGTCCAGAAGTTCACCGGATGCTTGGCTTCCCTGAACCGCTTCATCAGCCGGCTCGGAGAGAAGGCTCTTCCCCTCTACCGCCTCATGAAGAAGACCACTCACTTCGAGTGGAACGACCAAGCCAACCAAGCTTTTCACGAGCTGAAGAAGATGCTGACCACGCCGCCAGTCCTGGCGGTGCCGACTGAGAAAGAGCCCATGCTCCTTTACATTGCTGCAACCAGCCGGGTGGTCAGCACCGTCATCGTAGTCCAGCGCCCAGAAGAGGGCCGAGCCCAGCCGGTCCAGAGGCCGGTGTACTATTTGAGTGAGGTGTTGTCTACCTCGAAGCAAAACTACCCGCACTACCAGAAGATGTGCTACGGCGTGTACTTTGCCGCCAAGAAGCTGAAGCCCTACTTCCAAGTACACCCCATCACGGTCGTATGCACCGCCCCGCTTGCTGTGATCATAGGCAGCCGGGATGCATCCGGCTGGGTGGCAAAATGGGCCAACGAGCTGGCCCCTTACACAATCTTCTACCAGCCCCGCACCGCCATCAAGTCCCAAGCATTGGCCGACTTCCTCGTCGACTGGGCCGAGACCCAGTACCTGCCGCCGGCTCCCGACTCCACTCACTTGCGCTTGCACTTCGACGGGTCGAAGATGCGCACCGGCTTGGGAGCCGGCGTCATCCTCACCTCTCCCAAAGGCGACCAGCTAAGATACACGCTGCAAATTCACTTTGCCGCCTCCAACAACGTGGCCGAGTATGAGGCACTCGTACACGGGCTCCGGCTTGCCAAAGAACCCGGCATACGCCGGATCCTGTGTTACGGCGACTCAGACTTGATAGTTCAGCAGTCATCCGGCGATTGGGACGCCAAGGACGCAAACATGGCAAGCTATCGCTTCCTCGTTCAGCAGATCAGCGGGTACTTTGAAGGATGCGAGTTCCTCCACGTACCACGAGCCGACAACGAGCCAGCAGATGCCCTGGCTCGAATAGGCTCCACTCGGCAGGCAATACCAACCGGCGTCTCTCTACAACGCCTCCTCAAGTCGTCTATCAAGCCGTCTCCAAAGTACGATTCCATCTTCGTGCCGCCTAGCCCCGATGCAGCCGGATCCGGCTTGAAGAACCAAGCAGGCGGCCCGGGGACTTCGATAGGCGGCTCGGGGACTTCAGTAGGCGGCTCGGGGACTTTGATAGGCGGCTCGGGGACTTCAGCAGGCGGCGCAGGGACTTCAGTAGGCGGCTCGGGGACTTCCGTAGTTGCACCCAACCCGGGGACTTCTGAACCCGGCTCGGGGACTGCGGTAGTCGGCCCGGGGACTGCACCAGCATGGCAGGCGGCGGCCGACTCCAGCATTTCACAACCCAGCCCGCCCACCCTGGTCGCAGTAGCCGCGTTGGCAATAGAAGAAGTCACAGCTCCATCATGGGCTCAGTCCATCCTCAACTTCCTAACAAACCAAGAACTGCCGGCTGATGAGACAGAGGCAAGACAAGTCCAACGCCGAGCTGGAGCATACACAATCGTCAACAGAGAGCTCGTCAGGCGCAGCGTCACTGGAGTCTTCCAGCGATGCGTTGAGCAAGAGAAGGGCATAGCAATCCTCAGAGACATCCACCAAGGTGAATGCGGCCATCATGCGGCCTCAAGATCACTAGTCGCCAAGGCTTTCCGCCATGGATTCTTTTGGCCGACTGCTTTGGACGACGCCAAGGAATTGTTCAAACATTGCAAAGGGTGCCAAGTCTTCAGCTCCAAGCAACACCTGCCGGCTTCGGCACTCAACACCATTCCCCTCACTTGGCCCTTTGCCGTTTGGTGTCTAGACATGGTGGGCCCATTCAAGACGGCGCACGGCGGCATGACACATTTGCTTGTCGCTGTGGACAAGTTCACCAAATGGATCGAAGCAAAGTCGGTAAAGAAGCTGAATGGGCCGACTGCCGTGACATTCATCGCAGATATAACAACTCGGTACAGCGTGCCGCACAACATCATCACCAACAACGGCATGAATTTTGCCAAGGGAGCATTGGCACGTTTCTGCGCGACGCAGGTCATCCGACTGGACTTAGCGTCCGTTTCCCACCCGCAGTCAAACGGCCAAGTCGAGCAAGCCAACGGCCTCATCCTTTCCGGCATCAAGCCCCGAATGGTCGTGCCACTTGAGCGTTCGGCCGGCTGCTGGCTCGATGAGCTGCCGGCCGTCCTCTGGAGTCTACGCACTACCCCAAACTGGTCAACCGGCTTCACTCCTTTCTTCCTCGTGTACAGTGCCGAGGCGGTCATCCCAACCGACATCGAGTTCGACTCGCCATGGGTGACCATGTACACGGAGGTGGAGGCCAAGGAAGCACGAGAAGACAGCGTCGACCTGCTGGAAGAAAGCCGGCTGTTAGCCCTCAGCCGGTCCGCCATCTACCAGCAGGGTCTGCGTCACTACCACAGCCGGAAGGTCAAGCCAAGATCCTTCCAAGAGGGCGACCTTGTGCTCCGGCTGATCCAGCGAACAGCCGGCCAGCACAAGCTCTCGGCCCCTTGGGAAGGCCCCTTCGTCATCAGCAGAGCTCTAGGAAACGACTCCTACTACCTGATTGACTGACAGAAGCTGAAGGCACGAAAGAGAGACGACTCCGGCAGGGAGTCGGAACGACCATGGAACG
This sequence comes from Aegilops umbellulata, assembly GCA_032464435.1. Lineage (NCBI taxonomy): Eukaryota > Viridiplantae > Streptophyta > Magnoliopsida > Poales > Poaceae > Aegilops > Aegilops umbellulata. Next base: position 638,156,662 of record CP136060.1, on the reverse strand, counting down.
CAAACCTACTCCGAAGATTTTACAGTTGAAATGCAGTATGTATCACGCTAACTTTTGTACTAAGTACGAGACAATAGGCCCCCCGAGGAGAACTCGGGGACTGCCATCTTTCATCTATGAATGAAGCGTATCATGCTTATGATTATGTCATTACATTCACTTCTCTCGTCCGGCACCGGGTTCGACTAGTCGGCCCGGGGACTGGCCGCCTTGAGTTATATTAGAAGTCCTACCCGCGGTCAGACAAGTAGTGTGCCGGCACCAATGCCCTCTCTTGCCAAAAGTCGCAGTTCGAAGAATCGGCTGTCCGGCTGGCAAGAGCCAAAGGCAGGAAAGGACGCCCACACGAAAAACGGCTAGGGACTAACGGACCAATATAAGAAAAGCCGGCTTTTTCCTACCGCCGTCCGACTACAAGAGTAGCCGGCCGGCCGGCTTCCATTCACTTCGCTACAATCCAAGAAAGCTCGAGTACTTGGCTTGCCCAAAAAAGATAGCCGAGTCCTTCCTTAGCCATAGACTGCAGACCAACTGCCGGCTGGGAAGGCAGCAATCAGGGGAAAACGGCAAAGGAAACAGCCTACGGATAAAAGGCATACGAGAATGGAAGCCAAACACATGCATGATTATATTTACACAAAAGGCCTTGAAAAGGCCAACATTCAACATAGTTTGAATACACCCCCAGTGGGTGGAACTGCACAAGCTTAATAAAAATTGTTCAAAGAGTAACATGCAGGAAAAGCAAGGACGGCAGATCAAGCCAAGGGAACTACTGGCGAGTCGGGCAGGTCGGTGGAGACAGCAGCGTCGGCTGGAGGAGTGGCCAGCTGATGAACCTCGGCATGATCACCGCCTCCCGCAGAGGGCGCCCCAGCACGCGCCTCGTTGCTGGAGGCACGATCATGCTGAGGCTGGCCGGTTGCTTCACCAGCTGGCTCGGCGTCTTCGCTTTCCTCCCCTTCCTCGTCTTCACCTTCATCGCTGGAGGCGATCTCCTCCGCCGAGTCTTCACCCTCTACCCGGTTCAGCGGGAACCACTCCTCCGGCTGGGCGACGCCGTTGTCATCCACCTCAGGAGCAAAGACGCTGGTGTCGGTAAACTCGGCAAGGGCCGAGGCATGCTGGATGATAGCCGGCCGCACCTCCACCAGCTCTTCGTCAGCCTCCTCCCGCCAAGTCCTCAGCTGTTCCAAGTTCAGCCCAGGGTACCAGGCCCGGACGAACTCCAGTGCCCTCCTGGCACCGGATCGGGCAGCGGAGGCCTTCCAGACCTCAAAGCGGCCGACTGCCACCTCCAGCCAGTCGGCAGTCCGGCTCAGGGTGCGGGGAATCGCTTCGCCTGGCAAGAGGGCGGCCAGCACCTGCGCCCCAGCGCGCTGGAGGCGGCGGAGCATGCGGTGTGCCGGCTGCAACCGGGCTTGGATCGCCAAGAGCTGCTCCTCAAGTGTCCGGTTCGCATCCGGCGTGATATCAACCCCCGCCTGCCGGCGTGCCTCGCGGTGGGCCTCGATGGTCTGGGTGGCAATGACGGAGTAGCCGGGGAAGTATTCTGCGCAAAGAACAAAGAAGCAGCACAAATCAGAAGAAGAACCAAAGGGCAAGGGGCAAGCAAGGAGTGAGGAAGGTGGCTTACCGTCAATCAGATCCTCGATCCGGCCGTAACCCTCGCTCAGCGCTTGCTTCGCCTCAGCCCAGCCCGCCGTTTCGGTCTAGAACTCAGCTTTGAGGGCGGCCTCGCTGTCCTGCGCCTTTTTCAGGGCCGCCTTGTGGCTCTCCTCCTAGTCGGCCAACTTCTTGGCTAGGCGGTCGCGCTCCAGGACTAAGGCGTTGAACTCGGCCTCCATGGCGCGAAGGGCGGTTTGGGCCCCGCCTAGCTGCTCCCTCAAGTCGGCATTGGCCCCTGCAAGCATGAAGACAAAGGAAGAAACAATAAGGAAGAAGTCGTTAGGGAAGACCCAACCCGACTGCTCAGCAGTCGGCCCGGATCTCGGGGACTACACCCAGTGGGTGCGCTGACGCGCCCCCACAGGTTATGAACAAAACAGAGCACGCACTCCGGCTGTCGGTCAGATCCTCACTCTTCTGGCGCAGCTCCTGAGCCTGGGAGTCGAAGGCGGCAGCACTCTGGTTATGGTACTCCTGGAAGATCAGACAGGATGCAGGAATAAGATAACTGTCAGGACCCAGTAAGTTCCAAGCCGCCTGCTCAGCAGCCGACTCAGAACTCGGGGACTACACCCAGTGGGTGCGCTGACGCGCTGTCACAGCCCTAGAATTGTTTGCAACTAGTGGCATTGCATCCATGCATCATTTTCAATTTCTATTAATTTTGAAATGGGGATTGATAAACCCTAGCACAAATGCAATTCAAATAGGTTCAACCAAAATATTTTCGATGACCTTAGAATATCCTTTTAAAATGTTCCTGATTTATGGGAAAAGGTGAAAGCCTCTACCAGAGATGATGCATATTTTTCCAGGACATTCTTGGTCTTTGAATTAAATCCGCGCTGCTACTACTATTGACTGTATCAGCAGCGTTTTTACGGAACGCGCTACTATTAGGCAGCTGTAGCGATTTCCTAGCCCTAATCCGTGGTCTGTACCCGCGCTGCTACTATTGACTGTATCAGCAGCGTTTTTACGGAACGCGCTACTATTAGGCAGCTGTAGCGATTTCCTAGCCCCGTGCTACTGCTATATCTTCCACCATTTCCACCCCGTTTCAGCTCCAATAAACTGCAATTTCTAGATACTAGGTACTACTAGATATCAATTTCATAAAGCATTATAGGTATTAGATAGTATTCCCTCGGTTCCAAATTACTCGTCGTGGTTTTAGTTCAAATTTGAACTAGAATCACGACGAGTAATTTGGAACGGAGGGAGTACTAGATAACAATTTCATATATACTCAACATGCATCCTCAAGCAGTACTAGGTGATATGGACTGACGATCATCATATGTTGTTCTAGATGATATCGATGACGAACATCATATGTAGTTCTACATGATATCGACGACAATCATCATATGTAGTTCTAGATGATATAGCCACACACACATATGTCGTTCTAGATGATATCGACGACGATCATCATCCTCAAGCCTGGGCGATGGATGTTCCTGATAGTAATTAGGATGGCCTGTCCAACACGAAGATTCTTGCCAATGAGGAATCTCTTCCACCCAACCGAGTTTAAGTGTGTGCGACCGTCTGTGTCCATGCGATAAGTACATGTGGTGACAGAGCCCCTTGCGGTAAGGTGTTGTCCAGCTGAGCCTTCTTCATCAGGCTCGATACCACAACTCACAGATAGGCTCTTTGGCAATTCACTACTAGGAAAAGGGCTATAGATGAAATTGACACTAATGGTGCACCAGACATGTAGTGCGCCATTACTATATACTAATGGCGCACCATGTGTTGGTACGTCATTAGTGTCCAAATACTAATGGCGCACCACATCCGCGGTGCGCCATTAGTAAAAAAAAATCAATTTTTTTCAAAACTACTAATGGCGCACGTGGGAGTGGTGCGCCATTACTAGTTGAACTAGTAATGGTGCACCATGCCACGGTGCGCCATTAGTAACTTTGCCACCACTTCCACAGAATGCACCCCCTCCCCCCGGATGGCCTTTTCAGTTTAAAAAAATAAATGAAAATGATGAAAATGTCAAAAAAATAAAAGAAAATAAGTTTCCCATGTGATATGTGGTCTAGTTGTTGGGAAAATTTGCAAATATGAATTTCGACTTCATTTGCAAAATCTCTCGAGAATTTGTAAAATTTGGCATAACTTTTGCATACTAACTCGGATGAAAAAGTTTTTTATATGAAAAATCATCTACTCGAAAAGTTACATCCGAATTTAACCGGGGGGACCCCGTTAAATATTTTCAAAATCCTCAAAAACATAACAGAAAAAAGATACGGAGCTTTTAAGATCTCGAGAGGCAAAAAAAAATTCAAACTTACTAATGGCGCACCTGCCCATGGTGCGCCATTAGTATCTTCCTGCCTTCAAAATTCAAAATAAGTCAAAAAATAAAAAAAGGGTTACTAATGGCGCACCTGCCCATGGTGCGCCATTAGTATCTTCCCGCCTTCAAAATTCAAAAAAAGTCAAAAAAAATAAATAAATAAGTTACTAATGGCGCACCTGCCCATGATGCGCCATTAGTATCTTCCCACCTTCAAAATTCAAAATAAGTCAAAAAAATAAAAAAAGAGTTACTAATGGCGCACCTGCCCATGGTGCGCCATTAGTATCTTCCCACCTTCAAAATTCAAAATAAATAAAAAAAATAAAAAAATTAGTAATGGCGCACCTGGCCACGGTGCGTCATTACTATGTCGTATATATGGCTGGGCGCACCTCCTCCACTCCACCTCTCCTCCACTCCATCTCCTCCTCTCCTCTCCTCCACTCCATCTCCTCCTCTCCTCCACTCCATCTTCCCTTCTATCCTCCACCATAGTACCTCCCCCTCTCCTGCGACCTCTCCGGTGACCTCCTTCTCCTCTCCGGCGACCTCCTCCTCCTCTCCGGCGACCTCCTTCTCCTCTTCGGCGACCTCCTCCTCCTCTCCGGCGACCTCCTCCTCCTCTCCGGCGACCTCCTCCTCCTCTCCAGGAACCTCCTCCTCCCTCCTCTCCTCCCCTCCCCTCCCCTCACGGTTTCTCCTCCCTCCTCTCCGGGAGCTCCTCCTCCCTCCTCTCCTCTCATTCCCTCATGGTTTCTCCTTCCTCCTCTCCGATGCTTCGGTGAACTCCTCTCCGGCGACCTCCTCCTCCTCTCCGGCGATGTAGGCGAGCGCCTCTCCGGTGACCTCCTCCTCCTCCTCTCCGGCGAACTCCACTCCGGCAAAAGAACACGGCAAAAGAACGTACAAGATCCAAAAACAGGAACAAAATTTGAAATAATATCGTGCCAAAAAACGAGCAAAAAAACTAGCAAAAAATGGGCAAAAAAAATCACGATCTAGATCCAAATTCAAAATTCAAAAATAGCAATGGCGCACGGTGGGGGTTAGACGGTGCGCCACTCCTATTTTCCCGCCTTCAAAATTCAAAAATACTAATGGCGCACCGTGGCCTATACTAATGGCGCACCAGTGGCCTATACTAATGGCGCACCGTGGCCTATACTAATGGCGCACCAGTGGTGCGCCATTAGTATACCAGATACTAATGGCGCACCAGTGGTGCGCCATTAGTAAAAATTACTAATGGTGTGCTAGTAATGGCGCACCAGTGATGCGCCATTAGTAGGCAAAACTGGTGCGCCATTAGTAGGCCTTTTCCTAGTAGTGACTTCCGAATAAGAAAACATATCAATTAATAAATAGCCTTGCACATACTCTTGCAAATATATTTCTATTAAGTCTAGATTTCTACACTATCAAAAGACACAGTACTACGCATTTGTACTAATTAATCATGAATTCTACTAATAAGCATGTGATCAGACTCTACACTAAAGCATATCATCGACTAGATTCCACAAAGCATATCATTGGACTCTACACTAAGTATATCATCGGATAATTTGCATTTGTAAGTATAACACTAAAGCATATATATATATATATATATATATATATATATATATATATATATATATATATATATATATATATATATTATATATATATATATATATATATATATATCATCAAATTACTACAATGAGTATAACATACCATTTCATGCCGATCGACCATGGTACTTGTCAGGCGGGTCACGAATGGTGCCCCGACAAAGTCATCACGTGGCGGAATTATGTCTCATAGGCTGCACACCTCCTCCTCGCTCAGCCTCATTCTTTGAGCTACGATGGCTTCATGAAGTGGGTTCTCATCTTCGTCATCTTCATCATCTTTATCATCTTCGTCATCTTCATCATCTTTGTCATGTTGATCATCTTCATCATCTTCATCATCTTCCACCAGGTTGAGATAAAAGACAGTCAGCTTGGGTCTTTCCGCTCTGTAGGAGAAGCTGACCAACTCACCACCAGTAAGACGCATGTGGGCGAGGAAACGTGCCCATCCATCTCCTCCAATCTGCGACATATTGCGTCCTTTCTCGACCTCCATAGTGTACGGCCCCCAGGAGCCACAAATGTCACAGTGTCTCCTGGCAGCTTGTTGAATTTCAACCTCACATTGCATGGGACGATCTGTGTAAAAAAAGCAAAATGACACAATGCAGTAATGCCAACACTAAAAATAGAATAGTTGTTACATTTCATCTAATTTCTTACCGCCGCATGACAAAAACTTGGCTGAAAGTAGATGCCGAACAGCTTGCCAATTGCAAGGCTGCTGGTGCACCTTGACTTGCACAGTCGACATAGTGGTGGTGGTGGTGGCGCCATTTTCCTAAAGCAATATGAGCAAAGGATTAACGCACAGGAAATAAAAACAGTAGCATGTGATATTTTTTTGTTCTTCCGCGAGAAGCAATTTGATGGACAATTATAATCCTAAGATCTAGTAACATATTAGATGGCAAGGTACCACCTACCAAATCATTTAGGTGGCACCTATTGCCGAAAAAACTTTTCACAAATATCTATCAAATAAGGGTACCACCTACCAAGACATTCATCTAATTTGGCACCTACATTTTGCCAAAAAGTAACTTATTACAAAAAAAGCATCTACCTATCCATGTACGGAAAAAATAAGAATAAGATGGTGCATACTAAATCAACTAAATCAACTAGCCTACTAAATCAACTAGCCTACTAAATCCACCAGCATACTAAATCAACTAAATCAGAATGTTCTAAATCGACTAAATCAACTAGCCTACTAAATCTACTAAATCAACTACCCTACTAAATCATATCAACTAAATCAAAATGTTGCATATGAACTAGCCTACTAAATCAAAATGTAGCAGTTGGGCGACTCGAGGAGGGAGAAGAGAGTAGGACGGAGGAGGAAGGCGGAGCGAGGAGGGGCCGGCCGGTGGCGAGTCGAGGGAGGACGGAGGAGTAGGGCGGTACCGAGTCCAGCGAGGAGGAGGAGTTGACGGCGGCACAGAGGGAAGAGGGGTAGGCTTCGGCGGCTGGCGGAGGCGACGATGGCCGGCAGGGGAGGACCGGCGCGCCGGGGGGTTGAGGGGGAGTGAGTGTGGATCGGATAGAGAAGAGCGTGGGGTGTGAGATAGCTAGTTTTAGCAGTAGCGCTCTGAAGGCAAAGGCGCTACTGCTAAACTACCTAGCAGTAGCGCGGCCCGAATTAACGCGTTGCTGCTAGAACTAGCTTCGCGGCGGGATCGTGGGAATTATAGCAGTAGCGCGGCTTAGAGGAGGCGCTCTACTTCCATGCTTATTTCAGCAGCGTGTACTGCCGGAGCGCGCTACTGCTACATTGCAGGAGTGCCTTAATTTAAAACTCGCTGCTGGTAAGATCCTGTGTATAAGTTTTTCCCTAGTAGTGTTATTTGCCAATGATATGAGCTGCTAGCTCTTTTTTAAGTTTGTACCGTGAATGTTGTTTTGGTCGATTTATGAAGCTCATCGAATCGTTAGCTAACATGTGTGTGGACCAATGAGCCATGATTTATAGACCTCGCACTACAAACGCGACAACTGCAATATGAAGATGTGGCCGGTATTTATGATCTGTGTGCGAACTGTTGACGCACGAACACGTCCCGTGTACCCTCGACGCCGGGGGTGATGCACCGCAACTCACGTCGAAGGAGACCCGACCGACAGCGCGATACGCAGGACAGTCGGCGGGCACTTTTGCAGACCCGAAACCCAGCGCACGCGGGAGGGACCCCGTCAGGGATTGCGGAGGCTATGGGCTGCCCTAGGTCGATTCGCTCGCCCCTAGAGTCTCGTGGATCGCTTCCCTCCAACGCGAAGAATGAACAAAGAACGAGAAAGAAAGATACAAGGGTAAGGGATAAAAGTAGATGAACACAAAAGTGTAATTGATAGATTGGTTCGATTGGTGTTGTTTCAATCGGCCGTCACCCCCAGCATATATAAGGGGCGGCTGGACTTCCCGTACAAGTAAATGATTCATCTAGGTTTTCCTTACAAAAAAATTACATTAATTCACGTCGAGAAACCCTAGTCAAATTTGGATTGGTTTTACCCAAACTTTCCAAAACTGTTCGGTTTAAACCTGCTGTACCTTGCGGGTCCTTTTTGTGGTGGTAACGATCTCATATGGAAACGAGTCTAAAAGAAATCTTGACCGTTTCGACGAGACAAACAACTTTCATGTTAAACGTTTTTCATAAGAGGTCATCTCGAGGGTCAAATTGCTCGCGCAAAACAGCTAATTATTCACGCAGCTCATCAGACATACTCACATATGTGTCTGGTTCCGAGCGTCATATTTTGCTCACTGGAGGGTCGCGCTGTGCGGGCTCTAACTTTGGCATACGACCTCGGATTGGGACAATCTTTATATCAAAATCGATCGTTTCGACGAGACGCACAACTTCCCTGTAGAACACTTTTCCATCCAAGATCATTTGAATAAACTTTTGATTTCATCTTCAACTTCTCGTCCGATTGACCATCACAGCCTCCACCCGGCAAGCTTTCCACCCGGGTAAGCTTTCCATGCTGGCAAGGTTTCTAACCGGCAAGCTTTCACACCGGCAAGGTTTCACCCCGGCAAGGTTTCTACCCCGGCAAGGATTCCTCCCCGGCAAGGTTTCGCCCCCGGCAAGATTTCACACCGGCAAGCTTCCACACATGAACGAGTTTTCTGCGCCGGCAAGCTTTCCAAGCCGGCAAGCCTTCACACACCGGCAAGGTTTTACCCCGGCAAAGTTTTCTCCCCGGCATGCTGCTTTATGATCATGCCACTTTTGAGCGTCAACACATGCCCCCCTGTTTTCTGGCAGAGTTTGCGTGCCAGAAAATATTTCTTTTAAGCACGATGTCAACACTCCATCGGCTATGCATGCCGAGGACGATAATTTTTTATCGGCCATATGCTCAGGGTTGTTGTTGCTTGGGTAGAGCCTCTTCATATAACAGATGTCACGAATGCCTTCAGGTAAGTTTCTCATGGCAATCCTGACTGGGCCTTTATCCAAATAATCCATGGGGATAGGAGGACCGTTCGGCGATACCAGTTGTCGAATAATTAGTTCCATGCTCCTCAAAGGAATCATCAACTATTCTGTGACTCAACTCATTATTGATCAAAATGCTCTGTCAAGCCTCCGCCGAACAACGCCTGTCTCAGAACTTGGATCCTGCAGATAAGAGATATTTTCTCCAACCGGCCATATGACTCGTACTAGATCCGTCAGTGGCCGAGTCAACTCTAGAGTCGGTTGTAACTCCTCTTGGACCGACTTTAATAGTAAGTCGGTTGTGAACTTGCCCTACACAAGTCGACCACACAAAGCATCGGTTGTAATAACCAGATGTGTATTGCACTAACGCGTTTGGCGAGTCAACAAGTTCAACATTTATGCGATTCGTCGATGCATATAAAGATGACATCTGTTGGACAGTTGTCAATGAATCATTGTGAACCTCTATTCACGCAACCCTGTAGTGACTAGAAGTCATGTAGCACGAATAGCAAAGCATATTCGGCCTGATCTTCGGTCTCCTGAGTCAACATTGCCTCGCTCCCTGAGTCAACAGACCTTTGTTCATTTCGGTGACTCACTTTCTCCGGATCCTGCAATCAACCAACAACAGGAGTCGACAACTTCTGCTGCACTAGACCCTCATATAGTGGCCGAATAATTAGTCGGCCTTCCAGTGTTGGCAAAACTAAGAATTGGCTTTGGTAATATGACATACACCACAATGAACACGATTAGCCGGATGCCAGCTTTGTCAACACAATGTACTCTTAGGGCGATATGCAAATATCGGCCAAACATCTTATCTCATAAGACTTGGATAACCCGTCCACCAAAGTGTGAATAACCGAAATAATTCAGATGTTTCAGCTGGGGATAAGCTCCGGGACGTTGGCTTTGATAGAACGGTCGAAGAACATGGACGATGCGCCGTTTGGAGTCTCGTATAGTGACATGAAAATCGTTGTTTTCGCCTACCGGCTTTACGCTTGTCCTCCCTTACTCCTGCTGGCTTCACAACAGGAGCTGGCACATCATTCTCACCTTGACAGCTTCCCTTGGGGACCCATGCCATATTCCTCTTCTCCAACTCCTTGGCCCTGAGCCGCTTCAGCTTTCTTTCTTGCCAATGTGATAAGCCGAGTGAGCATCCCGGCTGTGATTTTGCTTTGTGCACTAGCAACTCTTTCCTGACCATTGGCACCTAGGCTTGGCCTGTCCAGACTCGATGATTGGGTCCTTGAAAGTTACCCGCTTCACTTCCTTTCCCTTAGTAGCCAACGTAGACCCGGCTGGCTTTTTGTCGTCCGGAGTCAGATCTGAAACAGAACACTTGCGGCCATCCTTTTTTACTTGGTACACTTGGTTGAGCACGTCTATCTTCTTTCCTGACTCCCAGACCGATTCTTTTTGGTTGAGTCCGTCTTTCACATATGGTTGTTGAACAAATGATGATCCTCTCGGAGCTGCATAATTTTGGTGATGTGGTTTAGAATATGATGGACGGTGTGCCCTTGATTTATACTTGTTCCATGATTGATCTGAATAATAGACAACATGGGGAGGTATCCATGACATCGGCATTGGTGGCCCAAAAGGAGGATATGGAGTCTGTTTGCTCAACTTCTTCCTTCGCCAATCCCGGTCGTCAAATTTATGCCTTAGGGGTGACTTCGATGCTTTTGTTTCACTCGGCCGATAAGCACTCTTTGCCTCACTTATCTTCTGATATTTTTCTAATAACTGCGCGAAAGTGACTTTCGGCTTTTTACCTTGGTGCTTACCATTGCCTTTGCTTTCTTTAACTGTGCGTGCATCGGTCTTTGAATTTTCTTATTGCCCCCCAGTGCTAGATGTCGCCATTGTAACTTTGATGGAATTCCCATCATCAAGATTGTTCTTGATGCACTTTTTAACGATATCCTTGCTCGAAGACTTGACCCCATCATCATTGGTGTGTACCTGTTGACCTTTAGGTGAATCGGCTTGAAATAGCCGAGTCAACATTTGATCGCCATCAAAACCAATCTGTTAGAATAATCTGAAGCACTCTGATGATGCATAATAGTTATCCATGCGTGTGGTCCTGAGTGAAGTCACATAAAATTTTCTTACATTTGATCTTTTAATCCCCATAAATTTTAGAAAAAAGTTTCATGCTTGGCAGTAAATAATACTAACCCACATAAAATCTTGCCGTGCGTGGGTCTGGTGCTTGTCACTAAATAGTACTAACATATAATTGAAAAAAAATGAAAAGAATTGTTCTTTTTAGGTCTATATGTGCTGGCCTCACTCCCCGCAGAAAAAACAATGTGCTGGCCTCACTGGGCCACGATTGGACCGTCCTGCAGCCCACACAATTCTGGCTCGTCTACCTCGAACGGATCTGACGGGGAACACAGCGGTGGGGGTTGATTCCAGCGGCCGTTTCCCGTTCGGCACCGGCGAGCACGCCGCGGCGCCGCCCTCAACCCTCGTCGCCTAACACCAGATCCGGGCAACGCCCACACGGCCACCATCACCAACCCGCGCATCGCACCAGCGTCAAAGACCACCACCCCCCTGGCGAGCTAGCAAAGAGGAGTGAAATGAAGGAGAAGGGAGAGGGGCACCGGTGCTCTGGCAAGCCAGCAGCTGCTCCGGGAGCCAGCTAGCGACTGGGCTCCGGCGAGGGGAGGCCGGCAAGGTCGAGGCGGCGTGGCACAGGGGAGGCGGGGAGCTTTGAGTGATTAAATTTACAACAAAGGTGTTTTCTGCAAAAAAAATATGCCACGTTGGCTCCTGACACACGGGTCCCAGCGCTCAGATTGTACTAAACCTAATAAGCGTGCACACGTAGGGCCTATGCACACTACGTAGACTCTAGCTACGTGTGTATTACGTAACTACTTGGCAAAACTATAGCTGCACCCCGTATGCAGCTAGCTGGACACCTTGTTTGCTGCTTCCGATCGATGTGAGAAGCAAGCAAGCAGATGCGTAACATGGAGCTTGCCTCGCTACGTAATCAAAGCTTACGAGCTGGTTTCTTCTTTTTTTAGGCGTCGTGGAGTGCGCACGGGGGTTGGAGTACGACTACGAGCTGGAGCTAGGCCTGACGAATTCATCCAAGCGAAAGACACCTGCTTTTTTTTTGAGATTCGGCAACCTTTATTAAACAATAATCATATCAGTTACAAGGAAGGGGAGTAAGAAATCAGGAGGTTTATCTCGCCACTCTCCAGAAAAATTTCCTCTGTAACTAGCCCGAGCAAGCCCATGCGCTGCCGCATTACCTTCCCGAGCACAATGAACAACAGTCGCCCTGCCGAACGCAGTCAATAACTTTCGGCAGTCATCTGTAACAACCGCCGCTGAAGCACGGTAATCTGATGGGTCAAGGATAGCTTGAACAATCTCTAGTGAGTCAGACTCTACTACCAGAGTTGAAATGCCCAGATTGTCAGCTAGGCGTAAGCCATCAAGTAGAGCAAGAGCCTCCATGGATGGTGCATCCATAGCATGCTGTTTATAATAACAACATCCTGCAATAAAAGCGCCCGTACAATCCCGAATTACTGCTCCCGTTGCTCCTGATCCCTCATCAGCATGGTAACTTGCATCCACATTAAGCTTTAAGACCCCCATAGCAGGCCTCTCCCACCTCACTTCTCTGTCCTTTACCCCTGGTTTCATAGCGAGAGCATTAGCAACGATGCCCCGTATACTCATTGCTGTACGGACCGGGGTGCCACACTTCTCGTCGTGGCTAATTTTCCGACGATCCCACCAAAGATACCAAGCTGCTATCATAATCATCTCAACTCCATTTTCAATCGGGATCCTTGCTTCTCCCTCGAGGTCCGAACAGAGAAGCTTTTCTAAAATAACTGAACCTGACCTCTCTTGTGCTACAGCATTTTCAATGGTAGGCTTCAAACCGAGTTCCTCCCACACCTTCTTGGATCTGTCACATGTAAATAACATATGGCGGAGATCCTCAGGGGTAGTTCGACAAACTGGGCATATTACAGGGGACTTCATATGACGATCTGTTAATGTGCAGTAGCACGGAACGATCCCATGTAACACCCGCCAGTTGAACACATGTACCTTAGGAGGGACAGTTCTTCCCCAAAGAGACTTCCACACAGGATATGGATCAATTCTGCCTCCTCCCAAGTCCAACCGAGCTCGTGTCCTATATTCATTTTTCCATGTAATATGATACGCTGAGCGGACAGTAAAGCAACCTGACTTCGAAAAATGCCATGAGATGAAGTCTGATTGTCCATGAGATGACAACGGAATTTGCAATATCCTCTCTGCATCAACCGGCCAGAAGTTTTCACGCACGAGCAGCTCATCCCAATTTCTAGATATTGGATCAATCAAGTCCTCGACTTTCTGTAACAAACATAGCCCCCTAGGGGTCATTACCTTGCGGTCATGGCTTGTGGGTATCCACTGGTCAGACCAAATATCAATTGAAGTACCATTCCCTGGTCGCCAAATCGCCCCTAGCTTGAAGGTTTTCATACCCGCCATGATACTCTGCCAAGTATACAATGAACCTTTTTTCAAAGATGGATTCATCAAGTCCCCATCCGGATAATATTTTGCCCGTAGTACTTGGGCGCATAGAGAGTCTGGATCAGATAGTAGCCTCCAACACTGCTTCGCTAGCATAGCTTTGTTAAAACAATGTAAATCACGAAAGCCCATACCTCCCTCTTTCTTAGGAATGCACATCTTCCACCACGCCTTCCAGTGGATCTTCTTTTTTTCTTGCGTGTCACCCCACCAATATCTAGCAATAGCATCACAGATAGCCTTACAAATATTCTTCGGGATGTTAAAAACCGACATGGCATAAACCGGGATAGCCTGTGCCACCGCCTTCAAAAGAGTTTCTTTCCCGCTGATTGATAACATTTTTGAGATCCACCCATTAATAAGTGCACAAACTCTATCGACTAGATGTTGAAAATTGTCACTTCGGTCAATTCCAACTTTTGACGGTAACCCCAAGTACTTATCCGAAATCGCCTCTGAGACAATATTAAGTTGTGAACAGATATCCGCTCGCACTTCCACTGAAGTATTAGGACTGAAGAACACACTGGATTTTGCATCGCTAACCAGTTGTCCTGAGCTAGCACAGTACATGCTTAGAGCATTTCTGAGTGACGTGGCATTCAACGTATCCGCCCTCATCGGAATAAGGAAATCATCAGCAAATAACAAGTGTGAAACTGATGGTGCACTACGGCACACCCTAATCCCTTGGATACCACCGATCAACTCTTCGTGCGCTAATAGACTGGATAGCCCTTCAGCACAGATTAAGAATAAATAAGGAGACAAGGGGTCTCCCTGCCTGAGCCCCCTTGTAGGAGTGAATGCCTCTGTTTCATCTCCATTGAACCACACTCTGTAATTAACAGAAGTAACACAAGCCATAATCATCTCCACCCATGAACTATGGAAGCCCAATCTGGTCATCATATCTCGGAGAAAATTCCATTCGACGCGATCATAGGCCTTATGCATATCAAGCTTCACCGCACACAAGCCACTCTTTCCTTGTCTCTTTTTCTTAATCGCGTGGAAACACTCATAAGCCAATAGTACATTATCTGTAATCAATCTCCCCGGCACAAAGGCACTTTGGGTCGGAGAGATAATATCTGGTAATAATACTTTCAATCTATTAGATAGCACTTTAGAGATTACCTTATAGACGACGTTACAAAGACTTATTGGCCTGAACTGGGAAATAAGCTCAGGGCAATCAACTTTCGGTATCAACACCACTGTTGTATCATTCCACCCCTCCGATATAACACGGCTATTGAGGGCGTTCAGAACCTCTTCTGTCACCTTATCACCCACGACAGACCAAAACTTTTTATAAAAAACTGCATGCAGCCCGTCAGTACCTGGGGCCTTGAAATCGCCAATACTAAACATAGCCTTTCGAACTTCCTCTGTCGTATATGGTTTGAGCAAAGTATCATTCATCACCTGAGTGACCCGTGGTGTAACTCTCTCTAGCAAGGTTTCATCGGTCCCCAAGACCTCTGATGTGAAGCGGTCGTTAAAATAAGATTGTATCAGGGGCTTGATCTCCTCATTTCCTTCTCTAAGAACGCCAGTTGCATCTTTTAGCTTCACAATTATATTTTTCTTGCGCCTAGCTGATGCACTGTGCTGGAAATACGCTGTATTGCAGTCCCCATACTTAAGGAAATCACTCCTACTCCGCTGCATATAGTACACTTCTTCCTGTTCCAACGCAAGTTCCAACTGCGTTGTTATTTCATGTTGGCGTTGAGTAGTATGCTCATCCATCGGTCCAGCTAATATACGGTCAAGCTGTTTCGTCAGGTCCCTGATTCTCTTACGAGGATCCTTGAGTACATTTTTGTCCCACTCATGCAGCTCATCATGTACTGCTGCAAGTCTTGCCAAGATCGGTGTATTTGGGGACGAGTGTTCCCATGCCGTTGCCACCAAATCACCCACTGTATCCTCCCTTAGCCATTTGCCTTCAAAGCGTTTTCGCCGTCTGCTAGTGCCGCTAGTAGGCAAAGTATACGTAGATGTGTCGATCATAATCGGCCTGTGATCCGAACCACCCATAGTAAGGTGGTGCACAGCTGCATCAGGAAACATACCAGCCCATGCCATGTTCCCCACAGCTCTATCCAGTCTCTCTCTGATTCTCCCCCTCTTCCAAGTGAATTTGTTGCCAATATAACCAAGGTCTTCTAGCGAACAATCAGCCAAACAATCCCTAAACGCGGACATATATGATAAGGGTCTCGCATTACCTCCCTCTTTCTCTGATGAATACAAAATCTCATTTAGATCCCCTATCACAACCCAAGGCAGATTACCCTTGGCATGTAGATCACGGAAACGTTGCCATGTACGATGCTTATGTCTCCAAACCGGCTCACCGTACATACCCGTTAACCTCCAGTCTGTACTAGGATCCGCTCCTTTGACCACAACATCAATAAAGTTGTCGTGATAATAATTCAGCTGCATATTAACATTGTTCTTACACATCATGATCAAACCTCCACTCCTTCCATCGCTCGGTGAAACAAACTTACTATCAAAGCCAAGCTTCACATGCAATCTTTCCCCGCTCGAATCATTCAAGTGAGTCTCCGAGAGGAAAAGAACATCAGGACTATGCTGCCGTAGTAATTCCGACAGCGACCGAATTGCCGAGGGCGTCCCCAAACCTCGGCAATTCCAGCTTAAGATTTTCATTGTCCCCGGCGGTCGCCCTCTCGGGACGCCGCCGATCCAGACAGATCATCTTCCATCTCAACTATACCATCATCTCTTCTGTGGCGTTTTTTCTCTTGGATCTTCAGAGGTGAGCTAGCATCGATCAGTACTAGTAGTAGCCCTGGACTCAAAAGAACCCACTATATCTGAAACCTTCTCTCCTCCCATAAGGAGCAACTGCCCACCAGGGGCCTTCTCATTTGAAACTGCCAATCTCTTCCTAGCCATTCTCTCCGATGTTTCTCCTAAATTCTCACTGATTTTTTCCTTTGGCACATATACAGCGCCATTCCCCACTTGAGTATTTGGGACTTTTCTATCAGCATCCCCAGCTTGATGTTCTCCTCTATTACCTCGGCCCACTCCAGTACCATTACGTGCGCCCCTTCCACGCATAGAACTTGCACCAGGGGTGGCCACAAATTCACGGCGTGGTTGGAACCAGAACTACTCTTGTGGCACCATCATAAAATCCCCATACTGGAACTTCAAGGGATCGTGCAGCCCATCTCCACACTGCTCTGCGATATGTCCAATTGTCCCACATTGAGCACAGAAACGGGGCATTTTTTCATACAACACTCGAAATTTCTGGGCAGGTTTCCTTGCCTCCACATTCCCTGAGACAAACCGCAGCAAAGGCTTCTCAATCTTGATTTTTATTCTCACTCTGACGAATTTCCCATACTCAACATCATTAAATCCTAGTTCAACCTCCAAGGCCTCTCCCATCTTTGATGCTAGCATCTTCGCTACAGGCTCATTCCGAAGTAAATCTGGGAGACCCATAATTCTGATCCAAACACGAAGAGAGTTCAGTTGGAGACTCTCAGTATTCGTTAAGCCATCGTATTCCTCTATTATCACTGCTTGGTTTCGAAACAGCCAAGGACCTCCATGCATTGCCGTATTCCAATCTCCAAAGCACTGAAACTCAGCCGTGAACGTGTAGTCATCAAGCGGCTTGAACTTCACTTCCTTTGCACACACCCAGGCCACCTGCATAGCTGTGTAGAAAGCAGTATGGCTAAACGGGGTCTTGACGCAAACCCTAAGAATCAGCGCCCATCTCGTCTCCCGAGCTGGGGCACCGATCAAACCCGACAAATCCACAGCGTCGTCTTCCTCCTCCGTAATCTCGAGTCTGTTCAAGAGATCATCCAAATTCCCCACAGGATCGGGTGCCCTTGCTTCCCCTGACGCCTCTGTTGCTGCCGATCCATTGATATTCGTTGCCCCCGCCACCTGCGAGGTCATGCCTACCCCAAGCTCCGGTGGCCAGATGCCACCCGCTAGGAAACCTTGCCGGCGAAGGAGATGGCTAGAGGCCCTCTTCCTAGGTCGGCCACGGTGATTCCAGAGGAGTCGCCGCCGGACGAGAAAACCCTAGAGGTCTAGGGGATACGACCTGATGCCCATTGGCTTGTGATGCGTAAGCGAAAGACACCTGCTTGTTTGCGTGAGAACAAGCAAAACCGCAACACCGGCAAACTAGTACTCCCTCCGTCCCATAACATAAGACGTTTTTAGACACTACACTAGTGCCAAAAAAACGTCTTATATTATGGGACAGAGGGATTAAAAGATAAAACCTAACACGAGCCTGAAACGAGTAAATCCCTTAAAATCTGCCTAAATCCAGCCTCTTATAGGGCGGATTACTGACGATTTTATCCATACTTGAGCGAATTCCCGAACGTGACTGGCCAAGTGGCCTAATATTAATATAAGGCTGGCCAAGTGACCTAATATAACGCTGTGAACGGAACAAGAAAGTACAGAACTAGAAAAACATATTGACAATGGGGAATTACTGTCCATAACTCGAATTCCATTTTATTTCTTTCATAGGACAAGGGATTCATCTTTTCAAGCAGCTAGCTATCTTGAGGCTTCATGGCCGGGAAGAGGAGGACCTCCTTGATGTTCTGAGAGTCCGTCAGCAGCATCGTCAGGCGATCAATCCCGAGACCCCAGCCTCCGGTCGGCGGCAGCCCATACTCAAGGGCAGTGCAGAACGTCTCGTCCATGGCCATCGCTTCATCGTCACCGTCCTGACGATCCCTGAGCTGCTCCTCAAACCGCTGCCTCTGCACGACGGGGTCGTTCAGCTCCGTGTAGGCGTTGCACACCTCGTGCTTGTTGATGAACAGCTCAAACCTTTCCGTCAGTCCAGGCCGGGCCTCGTCCCTGTGGGACTTGGCCAGCGGGCTCATCATCTCCGGATGGTTGATGATGAACGTCGGATTCACGCATTTCTCCTCCAAGAAGTGCCCGACAAGCTTGTCCAGCAGCCGTGCCGTCGTGTGTGGAAGCGGGCACGTAATGTTGTACCTGGCACAGACCTCCATCAAGTACTCATTGGCATCGTCGGTCGACAGATCCTCCTCCGGTATGTTGAGATCGGCCATGTCTTCCAGTCCCTTGATCATGTCGATTCGCGCGAACGGAGGTGTGAAATCGATCTCGATAGGCGGCTTGTCGGTGCCGTTGGCGTGGTACTGTACCTTGTAGCCGCCCGTGAGCTCCTTCACCATGCCGCCCAGCATCTCCTCCGTGAGCTCCATCAGGTCGTTGTAATCCGCGTATGCCATGTAGAACTCGCAGGTGGTGAACTCGGGGTTGTGCGTCGTGTCGATGCCTTCGTTCCTAAACTGCCTCCCGATCTCGTACACGCGGTACAGCCCCCCGACGACGAGCTGCTTCAGGTAGAGCTCCGGCGCGATGCGCATGTACAGCTTCATGTTGAAGTCGTTGTGGTGCGTGACAAACGGCCTCGCGGCGGCGCCACCGGCGACCACGTTCATCATCGGGGTGTCCACATCCAGGAACCCACGCTCATCAAGGAAGCTGCGGATGAAGGAGACGACTCTGGCTCGCGCCCTGAAGACCGACCTCACCTCAGGGTTCACCATGAGATCGAGGTACCGTCGTCGGTACCGGGTCTCCTGGTCCTTGAGGGCGTAGCACTCCATGTTCCTGGGCATGCCAGGCGCCCACGGCAGCAGCGGCGCGCGCCGGTGCCTATTGGGCTGCCGCGGCAGCATGTGCAGGCAGGGCGAGAGCACGACGAACTGGGCAGGGAATATGCTGAGCTCGCCTCGGTTGCTTTTACCAGGGAACCCACGCACGCCGACCACGTCGGCAAGCTTCACGCCGCAGTGGAAAGCGGAGAACTCATCGGGCGTCTCCAGCTCCGAGGTCCCGGCGTCGGCCATGACCTGGACCTTGGCGCCCCCACCATGGAGGTCGTAGAAGAGGAGGCTAGAGGACGACGTCCTCTTGCTCATTACCCTCCCGGCCAGGGACTCGGTGACGTCCACCAGTTTCTCCCCGTCGGACAGGCCCCTGTACCTGTGGACGTAGTCGGCGACGGATACGGTGGGCTAGAAGGCGTGCGGGTAGGGGTTCACGCCGTCGGCCTTCTGCGCGGCGAGGGCGCTGAGCCTGTTCTGGTAGTACTGGGTGGAATCGACGCCGTCGTCCGCCATCGATCGATCTCACAGTTCAAAGCAGCAGCCGAAGGCGTGCGTCGGCCAAAACTCTCACGGCCAAAACAGATCCGAGATTTTGTTGTATATATATATATATAGGGACAGGTACGTAATTCTTTTTCCTTTAAGCTTAGCGTGCACACTACGTAAACGATCCCCAAGGGAAATTCAAGGGAACAGGCACGTACCAGCCGCCGAGGTCGATTAGCCCCCGCGGCACAGCTCCATGGCCAACTCTAAGCGCTCGAGCGGCACAGCACCGCCGAAGTTGGCCGCACCAACGGCTCCTTTCCGCCCCTTCCACTTTCCCTGGGCATCCGGTGACCATCTCGGCCCCGACAACCTCCGCCCGCCGAAATCGAGCTCGGTGCCCCAGTGACCGTCCGATCCACCTCCTGGCCTCCCCACCTCAGATTTTATGTTTCATTTGGTTCTGAAAATTTGGGTATGAGTTTTAGGTCTGCTGTAAAAGCAGAAACGTTTTTCGCTACCTAAATCTTCTCTCTTCACCAAAAATAAGAAAGCTCACCTTCTGCCTTGAACACTTTGACGGAAAAGAAACATCAGCTTTGCCACCTGAGTAAGAACACACAGGACTACTTTTCAGCTTGTTGCCTGTATCTGCACTCTTGAAGAATTAACTTTTGCTGTTCTATGATAGTAGTATCATGCACCACAATGTGCTTTGCCCTACAGTTGTCTTAAGCTTAATTAAGTTCTAGCACTGTTGGCAACTTAGCATTGCAGCAACCCGTAAGTTATGATCCTAGTATTACCGAACATCGACTAACAGCAGAGATAAGATACTACAAGTAGCCAGACGGACACAGCTGACAAGAGCACAAACAGAATGGTGTAAGATTTTCTTTGCTGATGAGTTTTATTTGACAGAAAGTTTAAAAAAAACTGTGTTCGATAATTTTAGTAAGGTGTGGATGGAGTTGCTGGAAGTTGCAAAAGGAAGATTGTGGTGACGCGAAACAACATCGTGCACATGATGGAAAATCAATATAAACTACATTGGCTGCAACCTACTTACCTACATCATGCAAAAAAAAGAACGTGTACAGCAGAGGTAAAAAAACCCTGCATCAATGTCACATGGGAAAACATGAAAACTACATCAATGGTACCTAAATAAACTAGAAATGAAACTACAGCCCATTATGGTTATGATTTAGCAAAATGCATGCCCTGAACTGGTTGAACTACATCTATATTTTCAGTCAAAAACAAAATCTATGCTGTCCCACTTATCGTTAGGAATACAACCAGACAACCTCATGAAAAGCTACATCTAAGTATGCGTGAAGAAAATGGTTGAACTTAAATACTACATCCAGCACACAAAGCAAATTACACTGAAAGCTGCATCCATGCTTGGAAAAAAAATACAGTGGAAGGAAAACCCATGTAGGGTCGTGTATGCATTTACCTGACACAGGAAAATTAGACGAGATAACAAGTCGAAAACCTCTGAAACAATAACTGGTGAGAGCTCTCCTGAGAACACAGCCTCATCACCCCCTATGGAAAAAAATTTGAATTGATAGCATCATCAGTGATGGAAATAAACTGATACTAAAATTATGCCAGTAAATAGCATTGACCTGTATCACACTAACTCTAAACTACACTATGATAGGACTACAAGTAAATCTGTAACAGCAATAAACTGTGTTCAACTAGCACTAAGCATTAGGGTTAAAACACCTATACTAACAATTTTAGAGACAGATCAGCCAGTCCAACACTAACGGCCTAACAACAAGGAAGGAGGTAAGCAGCAAAGAAATAATGAACATTTTAATCAAGAAATAAAACTTTCCAGGTAATTGCCAAATTTCCACTCTTTTCCTCTTAAAAACTCCTCGCAACTACATCATAGCGCAATTTCCTGCCAAAATTGCTATTCACTCCGCAATCCAAATCCAACCCTTGTATTTCTCGCAGAGTATGTCACAACTCACAGCTACCTCGAGGAATAGCAGTAGCCAAATTTTAACGTCTTATAATGTACCGATGGGCTTAGGCATTTCCTCGAACACATTGGCTCCTACTCTGTTGGAAACCACCAGATCAGACAGGAAGGCTAGCAGTAAGCTTCGAACATGGAACAGACAACAGGATGGGGCGCGACTAACCTTGGGGAGTGGTGCGGTTGACGACCCCCTCTGGGGCCCGCTTGCACGACCACCTCTTCACCACTCCACTGTTGGAACTCGCCCACAGGATCGATCACATCACAGTATGACGAATACGCGCACAAAAACTTTTATAGCCAAGGGCTCTTGTCGTGCCCTTCTTCTTTTTATTCCTCTTTCTGTTTTCTCTATTGTTACCAAAACCTACAGCAGCCTTGTGTATATATATATACACGGCCGCCAGACCAACCATGGCCAACACGACTCGGACCTGAACCAACTTGGACTCTACAAATCCTAACCATACCGAGTAGTACACCTAGCCGTAATTACTACCGGACTCCACCAGCCAAACTAACAACGATGGCTTCCTAACGTACTGGACCTCATGTATACATTGACGACTTACTCAAGATTACCTAACATCCACGGCCCCCATTCCTGATGCTGCTCCAATGCTGCTAATTCGCCCACTGCAGGTGCCCGAGGAGCAGCGCAGGGTGGAGAAGGTGACGACCTCGTTGACGGGAGCTTCAGGGACTGGACGGATCGAGGATGGCAACGACAGCGGCGGGCGAGCGAAAGCGGTGCAGTCCTTGGAGATGACGAAAATGGAGGCAGGCGAGTGGCGACTGCGACATGCGGGAGATGGAGGAAGTGCGATTTGGTGGTACGCGGTGGAGTGAGATATGGATTCTGGCGAGACCTTGTGGTCGTCGCGCTCGTCGGCGAGGAGGTCTGCCGGTGGACGATGGGGACCAAAGAATGGGAAAAGTATAGCGACAGTGATGTTTGTTTTTTTTTCTTGGGAAGGAGCACTCTCAAGGAATATTCATTTCGGTGCCGAGCTCAGATGAGTCGTTGAACAGTAAAATCATTACAAATAGAAAAAAGGTTTCAAAATGTCAAAAAAAAATTGCAAGGAAGATGTTTGTGTAAAATTTGGTGAAGTTTGAACGTTCGAGGAACACGCGACAAGGAACAAACGGGCATGAACAAATGTTTCACACAGACCCGAAATTTGACTATTCGTTTTGCCACGAGATCCTTGAATAGCCAAACTTCACCAAATTTTGCACGACCTTCACGCATTCGAGCATCGTGCATCACAAAAATAAGTTGGAAATTTTTGAATTACTTTTCTATTTTTCACGAATTTATAGTTCACGTCCGTGGTCATCCGAGCCCGGGCACCAAAACGCTGCATCCCACTCTCAAGCACTAGGTAACACCCAGTGTGTGTCGCTGTGGAGTTATAGCAATAAAATTATAAGAAATAATATTATACTAATATACAAGAACAATCGGCAGCACATTCCCGTCATATGTAGTAAACCCATAGGTAAATAGAGTGTGGATGCCTCTTATATGACCTTGTGGCATTTAAGTTTACTTATTTGTTGCTGAAAAATTTACTAATAAAAATTGATGATGTGGAGGGCTTGCATGTGTTGGAAAATGGAAAATAAATTGCATGCACTTTCTTTAGGGAAGGCCGTCATGGCTAGCTTTATTAATCACAAAGTGTTGTTACATCATCTATGAGTTTATGAACCAAACAGTCCGGTGGTTCATCACTCCAAATACTTGATGATATGGATGAATTGCATGTGGTCAAAATTGGAAACTAAAAAGTAGAATTGCATGCACTTCATGATTTGGATGATTTGCATGTGCATTTAAATGGGTTCACTTAGCACCTTGTTTGGGCTTGAGCTTTGGCTTGTGGAGCTTTTAGGCCCCTAAAAGCACAAGCCTAAACCAACAACTAATATGTGGGCTCAACATGATATAAGTCATCTTAAAAAATGCACTCATAAGCAAAACCCCTTCATACCAGCTTCACATCCCCCACCCTGGCTTCTCACCCTTCCGCAAAAACTTGTCCTTCAATGTCGTTGTAATTACAGAAAAAATATCTCGCAAGCCCTCACCCCATATCATGCGACCGCCACCATCTCCGACCACTCCCGGTGGACGAAGTTTGCCTTCCCGGCAGCCAAATCTCACCTCCCTTATTCATCATTTCGTTGCCACTCTCGGAGCGCACCGTTGTTGCCATTCTAGCCTCGTCTTTGCCTAACAATGCCTGCCACCAGCCTCACCAGTCTCGACAACGCACCTCCCGACGACCTTCACCGGCTCGACTACGGCTCAAGATCTTCATCGCCGCATGCCTCCGTGCCTCATCGCCTGCCGGGATGACTCCGGATCTCCGCCCCCTCGAAGTCTTCATGCGCAGCTGTGAGCTAGGATGATACTCCACCACGCGCTCATCCCCTCCCAATACTCCTTCAGGACTGACGCATGCACCACGCGGTCGTCCATCTCCCTCCATACGGTCGTCCAACTAAATATTGACACTCTGTGACTCTTTAATTTTCGTTGTTAAGATTAATTCTTTGTGATTGCTAAAGATTAACCCTTCACCACTGCCGGCATATATGTTGATTACCCACTCCAGAATCTGTGCCACATCCTGCTAAGTTGTGAGCAATACATTTACAAGCCCGTGGGCAATATAGAGATACTTCTCAAGTACCAGACCTTGAGCTCTATCGCGAAAACGCTAGGTCTGATTTGAGTTGGTCATTACCTTGTTGAAGGCACTAATCGAACTAGTAGAAGGCCCGTGCGTTGCCACGGGCTTTTAAATATTTTTACCATATGCATATATAAACATAATGCATATCAAGTTTTACGTGTAAACATAATTGAAATCCATATCACACAAAATATTCTTCGATACAAAATGTAATTCGATAATGTATACATAGAAAGACACGCGATGCACAAAATAAAGAAAGTGGTACAGAAACATAGTACTCTTTATTGTGCAGGATATTACACAAGGTAGATAGCACCCTACATGACTTTTATGCTTAAGACCAATCATCTCACGAAGCATTTTCATTGTTATTAACCATTAATTAAAGACAACAGATGGAGCATTTTGTTACCTTTAAACAAATATTCCAAGATGCTGCAACTAGAACCTTAATACATTATGGAATTTCCTAACAAATATTACATAGACCCAAATATACAGCACAACATCCAATAAAAAATCATTATAATACACACCATCTAACTTAAAAGTCTGGCATATGATAATTTAGACCTCCGATAGAAAACGCTGAATTTCAGCAGGAAATATCAAATACATGCTTCCCTGTCCGATGTATAAATATGTGTAATTCTCAATTGATGCACTTTTGAAATATTCTATCTCACATAACACCATAATTACAGTGATTGTGCAACATATTTTTTAGAAAGCATGCATAAGCCTTTGAGTATAAACGCAACTTTTGGTAGGGAGTCAATAACACCCCTAGGTAGCCAAGCCTTTGAGTATAAACAAAAATGATTTCTCAAGCTTTCTTTTGCTTCATGGAGCTGTAATTATTGCTAACAGAAACAAAATAGAAATCACATGATAAAAAAGAAACAACGCAATAGGAGAAAATGAGGCATACTACGTGGCCATGTCGCTGACCTGGCCATCACAACCTCCGAGACCAAGGGGCGAGGAGGTGGCGGCATCAGCTCCAATGAACCTATGACACCAAAATGATTATGTTTGCCGTCCTCGATCGTCGGCATCATCGACTCAGTGGTTGGTCCCCTTGTATCTTCTTCCCCATGGATCGGGATTGATTCGACATAGGATCAGACAACAAACAAAATCAAAAGTCACAAAGAATTATAGCCTAGTAATGCTCAGTCAGCCAAATTAAGAAATATTGGTAACACATGCATATCTATTAATGATATTAGTGAACAATGCAAAAAGCAAAGGATTCCATTTGTCGCAATTAGTACACACGACAACTACTTCATAAGTTCATATGACCAATCAGTTAGACCATATGGTTAAATTCATTCATAGATGAACAATAGATGAACAACTAACAAAAGTCGAGAAGGATCCTTACAAAAATAATGATTGGTCAGGAATTTGGAAGGAGGGAGGGTCTATTATTAACGCTAGTGAAGGCGCATGTCATGCAAACTCTACAAAGTTAATTCCATTTACAAAAATCACATCGAAAAAGTATTGTGCATTCATGTTCTAGTCTTAATATCCCTTAGGTAATCTTGTTTTCAGCTGAACGACGATCATGTCAAGCTAAACGAAGAGGACGCCGACAGGGCCACATTGTTCCCTGCCCACCACCGCCCACTTCCACACGCCACCATCCATGTTCACCGCCTGGATGCCGGCCCCAGCTCTCAAGCCCCTAGAACCGGTGCGCCCACGGGTCGCCGCGTTGGGTATGTACCCGCCGCCACCGCGTTGGACCTTCTCGTCCTAGAATGCAATAGCCATTGCCTTAGTTGTCTACATCAGACCTCTGAAATGAAACAAAAGTCAAATGCTACTAATTAGACGTAATACATCAAAATGTCAAACAGAGTCAACACTTTAATTATGCTTCATAGGATAAGAATCAAACATACATAGTTAAACCAAATACTTAACAAAGCGTCAACAACATTTCACAGATTTTTTCAGAATTTTTGAAGCACTAACCTGGCTTGGCTCAATGCCAATGTGGTTCAGCATATCAATGCATAGATGTAGGAATCATCCTTGTACTCTGCACAAACAAGGGAAAAACATGAGCTTTCATGTTTCCGTGTATTATAGTTGAGCAGAAGCGATACATGTACAGTAGTATGAATGTACAACAGTGGGAAAGTTGAGGTTCCCTGGGCTGAATGTCGATGAAAGGTGCCTCCCATTTGCCCTTGTAGTCCAAGTTCCTAATTATCTGACTACACAAATATCCCATGTCAGAAGTTGCAATGCCAATGCACACTGCCGTTTGTCTACAATTTGACTATCTAATCTTACTCTAGCAGAAGTACCTTTTGCATCCATGGTCTCTTGCACCGGGGTACGTACCAAACTCCTAACTTCTGATGATATTGTTGGGCATTGAATTAATTGGACCACCCAAACTACTTTCAATCCTTTGTCGAAAGGCAAATCAAGGAGACCACGAGATAGAAAAAGAGAGAAACTTACCATTAAGATAGAGGACAAGTCAGGCAGTCTTGCACATGGTGTTGGTAGGCAGCACCGCCGTTGTCGGGACAGTTCGTGCCCCAAATCCATATCCTCCATTTTTGCAAGATTCTATACACCACATCTTTCTTACTAAAGTAGGAGAAACCATAAATCGACTATCAATCATCATTAAGTGTAGAATATGGTCATTAAAATTCATTAAAATCATTGCACATGGTGAGGCGATGGTGAAGCACGACATCATGGCGCACGTGCCCTACGTCTCAACGCTACAGTCGAGCGTCGCCATGTAGCCGCACAACAGCTTGCACTCCATGAGTTACATACTATTTTCGCTCACATGACGAACGCCATCCGCCCGTCACTGAGACCCATCCTCTCAACCCTGCTGCTCCACGATCACGCGACGCCGTGTTAGTTAATGCAGAAACATAGGAGGCGGGCATCGTAAGGTAAAAAGTCTGGTTTGGACGGGATGAAAGACGAACCAAAATAAAGCAAAATTGGACAGGGAAGGGGGTGGATGAGGAGGCAAACATACAACGAGGTCGGGGTGGCTGTGGCCGAAGCATGAGGCTCGGCCTCCTCGCCGACGACCAGATCCGCCGTCAGAGATGATGCGGTCATCAACCCCGTGACCTGGATCCCGCCAATAGGGTGATGCAGAGGAGAGGTGCGGCGGCGTCCTACGGGTGAGGACGACGGGGGATGTGAGGGAGCAGCTGAGCGCGGTGGTGTGGTTGCGTCCCTTGGGAAGACGAACGGCGAGCGGCCCGAGGCGGGAGGCGGCGAGGGGGAGAGAAGAGTCGTGCGGTGCGGGGTGAAAGCCCGACTCGCTCGGTTTGTAGCAGGGTACTGCTATAATCGAAACATTTCCTTTGATGTAATTTGACTACGTATGGAAAGATTAATCAGTGATTGACCGACTTATGGTAAGTTAATTAATTTAGATTTGATTTTTAAATATTGATTAGAGATTAACCGTGATTGATTCTCTCCCATAAAGACATTACTAAATAATTTGTGTCCACATGGAAAGTTCTGATCCGTTTGGCTTTCGGTACATGGGATGGTGAAAGGAAAGACGAAAATAAACCAGACGAAAATAAACCAGACGAATAATAACAGTGGACGCAATCCTAGCAACTGCTCCATTAAGAGTAGAGATAATGCCTCAGGATGAGGAGGTCACGATTAGGGTATGGCAAGAAGAACTTTTTCGGAAAGCTTTGATTCTGGTGATAATTACCATATTCAAAATTTCCTTAGTTATAGCCTTACCATACATGGATTGATTTATTACTATAATTATCATATTTGAGATTTCTAAGTTTATAGCCTTACCATACGTGGATTAATTGTGATTGATTACCATAAATATGTTGGGTATTGTCGTCCAGACGAGAAAGAGAAAAACCGGTGGGAGGAGGGTGGTGGGAGGTGGGACGAAGAAAAACCGCTTGAAAAAAAACCGGTTGAAAATAAACCAGTTGAAAGTGGGGGGGACTATTCAACCAATTCGTCCATTAGGAGTAGAGATTATAGCCTTACCATACGTGGATTAATTGTGATTGATTACCATAAATACGTTGGGTATTGTCGGCCAGACGAGAAAAAGAAAAACCGGTGGGAGGAGGGTGGTGGGAGGTGGGACGAAGAAAAACCGGTTGAAAAAAACCGGTTGAAAATAAACCGGTTGAAAGTGGAGGGACTATTCAACCAATTCGTCCATTAGAAGTAGAGATAAGCTCAAACTCCTTAAGTGTAAAAACCTAAATAAGTAAAAACACTAGCGATGCTACAACTTGCATGTGATGGTAGTTGGTACCAAAACTTGCAAAATACATATTTCTGGTCAGCGAACTTGCCCGTTGTGCAAATATAGTGCCTTCTACCGGCGTATGCTCTACCCGCGTGGTGGTGGCCCATATGTCAGTGGCCGGAAGTAAGCAAGGCGTGATTGAGCGACGGATGATGTTTTTTTAACAGAAATACGCCTCATGATTATTTAACTATGCAAAAAAGCCCCATACATACACTGAAGGGGAGCCCGCACTGGTGGAAAAAGGGCATTTGGTCGCGGTTCGCAACTGCCATTAGTCACGGTTGCGCAACCGCGACCAAACAGGCGGGACTAAAGGCTCCACCCTTTAGTCGCGGTTGCTTAAGAACCGCGACTAAAGGCCCGTCCACGTGGGCGCCAGGTGGCCGTCGGGGCGGAGGACTTTTAGTCGCGGTTCTTCTGGCCAACCGCGACTAAAGACCGCCGCAGGTTTAGGGTTTTAGCCCCCCCCTAAACCTGCCCCCCCTAAACCTGTTTTCTGTTTAATTTGTATTGTTTTATTTCTTTTATACTTTATTTTAATTTTGAAGGAGTTTCACATATTCTACGCTACTACATACATGCATATGAATGTACAATTTCAAACAAATTTGAAATTAGAACCAAAAAGAATTCAAGAGGAATATACAGTATATATTAAATATCATCGGATGACCATATACAATTTTGAACAAGTTTCCATACATAATTTAAGGCATATAAAGTTCTACGTCCTCGTAATGGTGTTCTCCTTTAGGATGGAGGACTTCCCTCCTGAACCATCCAGCTAGTTCCTCTTGAAGTGGTCGGAAGCGAGCTTCTGGACTAAGCATCATCCGGAGGTTATTCCTCTGAGCATTGGTATCACTCGGAACCCGCTCAGAGGTGTATCTCCGGATCATCTCACAGACATAGTATCCACATAGATTGGTCCCCGCTGGCTGAATATCCCTAGCATTCTTAGCCTTTGACTTTTTGAATTCTAGCTCTTTTTTGAATTCACCGACCTTTGTATCTACGAACCGTCTCCAAACCCTACGAGGCAAAGAAAATTAAATGAACAAGAGAGTTATTAGTTACTTGATATTAGGAAATGAACGAAATAGGCCGATCGATATAGAGCGCAAATGAATGAAAATAATTACTTCTGCAGCATTTTTCTCAGGTCGCCCCAAAGCTTTGGATCCATATTCAGAGAGTCGTGGACGAGACATTCTGAGGTGTCAACTTTAATTACTAGCAGAATCCAGTGGAACCTGCGGACACGATACATGCACAGTACGTCATGCATAACTCATCGATTATCCGGCCACATACCATGCATGGAGTAAACAAAAGAGAATGTGCTCAAGACAGAAACACTCACCCAAAATGGTAAGGAAATAGAATATCACTTTTGAGTTCCTGCTTTGTAAGAAACTGCCACAGGTCTGCCTCCATGTCGTCGGGGTGATGCCGCAACACATATCCATTAACGATGTGTGGGTCAATGAACCCAACATCATGGATGTTCCTTACTCTGCATTCCTTAATCTTCATTCTGCATGTATAATAGCGGACACAACAATATAGTTAGGACACATATATAGTGCAGGCAATATGAACGAGATGGGGTAGAAATAAATCACTTACAGAACGTAGCAACTGATGATAGATTTGTCGAGCTCGCGCAAATTGAAAAGCTGGAACAATTCACTCAGATGAATTTGTACATAGTAATGTTTGAAGTGATGCTCATATCTAACTTCCGCATAAATATATTCGTTGGCGTTTTTATTTTTTATGTAACCCTTGTACCATTTCAGCAGACCTTTCATTTGTGGAGGTAAATCCTGTTCCTGCGAAGGCTCGACGAGAGGCCCATTCTTCACATATGTAATTACTACCTCCTTCACTGGCGCCTCATCAAGGCCTAACAGTTCACGAAGAGTAATACCTAAGTTGGCCGCTTGTTCTCTGGCACTCGTTGCAGTCAATCCAAGTGCTGCCGCAGCTGCTATGATATCGGGGTCATCCGGACCGGCGGCTTTCACTATAAGCGGGGCAATCGATTGTTTACTTTGTTCCCCGAGCTGGGCAACTCGTTTACTTTGTTCCGGATCGGGGTCATCCGCCCGCCCTTTCTTCTCCTTCAACATGAGTGCCTGCCTACGAAGTTCACGTGCATAGTCCTCAGGAAGATTCTTCGCGGCTTGGGACGGTGTGCTCAAAAATGACTTAGCCCACTTCTTTTGCTCATCAGAAAATACTGGCTTGGGCTCGGGCTCTCTTTTCTTCTTGCAGTCCGCCTTCCATTTCTCAAGATCAGCAGCCGCGGCCGCGGCAGTTTCCTCGGCACTACGTTCCCAAGGCCTTGTGGGGAGAGGCTTCAGTGATGGCTCCGGTACCTTTGTGGTCTTAGGTACATAAGGGTCCGGGTTAATAATCCAGGACTGCTTCTGCTTCTTTGCCGGAGGTGGATTGGGGGGCGGCGTCTGATCACCCGTCGGACGAGGACTGGGGGGCGGCGTCTGATCACCCGCCGGACGTTGTGGACTGGGAGGCGTCGGCTGACGTGACGGAGGTGTAGGTGAACCGCCACCACCACCACCACCACCGCCGCCGCCACCGCCACCACCACCACTGTAGGGGGGTGGACTTGTTGTCCTTGGCGCCTCGCCTGGAAACTTGATAAACTTCTTTTGCCATAGAATGAAATGGCGCTTGACATCTCCAAGTCTTTTCTCCCCTTCAGGTGTAGCAATGTCAATCTCCAGGTCCTCAAACCCTTGGACTATGACCTCCACCGTGACACGAGCATAGCCATCTTGAATGGGGTTGTTGTGGTGGAGTGCTCCAGGTAAACATGGTAAAGCACTGCCGATGGCTACCTTCATGGACATGTTCCCGATAGGATAATACAGATGACATTCTTTCCTCTCCTTTATATCGTCCACGGGGTAGCGAGGAGGCTCCGGTGCAGTAATTTCGACCACCAGAGGCTCCCGTGCAGTAATTTCGATCGTCGGTGCATCTGCACCAGCCGGTGGGGCCTCCGTGGAAGCCACGCTGCTTCTCCGCTGCTGGCTATCGAGATCCGCTGGATGATCTTCATGCTGCGCCCAAGCTGCATCTCTTTCGGCTACTAGTACACTCACGGTTTTCTTCATCACATCCATTTCCGATGCCAACCGCGCCACAACATCTGCTTCCCGATCCATCTTTCTCTTACGGCTTCTGTAACCGTACGGGTCATCGTTCTGGGGGAACCCTATTTTCCACGGAATGTGCCCCATGCCTCGTACACGTCCTCCGTGTTCAGGATTCCCGAGGGCTTTTGTCAGTGCGTCGTTCTCTCTGTTGAACTTGATCTTCCCCTCTTGAGCATCCCTCATTGCGTCAATAAGGGCTTGGGTGGGTTTCATTATTTTGCCCTGGTAAACACACTCCCCTGTCTCCGGGTTCAGCGTTCCCCCATGCCCGTACCACCAGCTTTTGGCCCTTGGGTCCCATCCCTCCGTACCTGGACGGATTCCTCGCGCCCTCAGCTCGTTCTCCATCTTCTCCAACCTAGGCTGCCAAAGGCGATACCCTCCTGGCCCCATAATATGATTGTACTCCTTCTTAGCCGCATTTTCCTTATTTTTTTCGATATTTGAATGAACTGCTCCGATTTCTTTTGCTTCACAAATTCTGGCCAATCATGTTTCAGTTTCTCATATTGTCCTTTGAAATCCGGAGTCTTGTTCTGCTTGACAAAGTCATGGTTTAGATTTTGCTTGAATTTCCGGAATGCGTCGGCCATCTTATGAAGAGCGAACTGTTTGACTAGCCTCCTCCTCTCCTTGTTTTCCTCAATCTTGTTACCCTCCTCATCGAATTTGTTGTATTCCGGAGGTTGAACGAAATGTTCCATAAGCTTCTTGAAGCAATCTTTTTTTGTTCTCTTATCGACAAAAGTGATACCAGCAATTCGTGCCTTCTTTGGCTCATTCCACTCCTGGACGGTGATCGAGACGTTGTCTCTAACAACGGCTCCGCATTGGCTGACAAACTTGATGGCGTTCTTGCGGGGCTCCAGCGGCCTGCCGGTTGCACTGTCGACAACCTCGATGGTGCATGTTTCTCCTTGTTTCATCGTCTTGGTTGCGCCACGCTTTGACGACGTACTCGATTGTTTCGACGATCCGGCCGAGGGCTAAATAAGAAAGAGAGTCGCGCCCGTTAGTACACACATATTTATTCAAATCAGTTAGTTTGTATCACCAGAGGCTCAATGTATATATATACCTCGGCGCCGGAGGTGGTTGCTACTTCCATTTGAAGATCGTCATTTATCGACGTTTGTTCGGCATCATCTTGCTGACGGCGCCCTTCATCTTCACCGTCAAGGTTCAGATAAGAAGAGACATCATCTTCTTCTTGTCCGGTCGGCACATATTGAATATCGCCGTTTATGATGCCGAACATATGTGCTTCACCGTCCGGATCATAGTTGTCCATAATCGGGTCAGCTCTATCGTCCGCCATTATGTCAGTCCTGAAAACATGTAGTAAAAACAAATTAATTAAGTGAAGAAGGGGGGCGGTGGCGGTGGCGGTGGCGAAAGGGCGGTGGCAAAAGGAGGGGGCGAGGAAGGGGTGGGAGAGGGTGTCGCGGTAGAGCGCGAGACGGGGCGGCAGACGACGGCGTCACGGAGAGGGAGGCGAGGACAACACACATGTATAACCCTCGCCATTTGGTTAATTATCAAATTTTACGGTTTTTTGTTAATTATCAAGTTTTAAGTTACTTTTTTTCTTCTTCCTTTTTCTTTCTTCTTTCTTTTGGTTTTCATTTGGTTTTCATTTGGTTTTCATTTTTTTCTTCTTCCTTTTTCTTTCTTGTTTTTTCTTCTTCCTTTTTCTTTCTTCTTTCTTTCTTCTTTCTTCTTCTTCCTCTTTCCTCTTTCTTCTTTCTTATTTCTTCTTCTTCCTTTTTCCTTTCTTCTTCTTTCTTTCTTCTTCTTCCTTTCTTCTTCTTTCTTTCTTCTTTCCTTTCTTCTTTCTATCTTCTTCTTCCTTTTCTTCTTATTCCTTTCTATTCTTTCTTTCTTCTTCTTTCCTTTTTCTTGTTTCTTTCTTTCTTCTTCTTCCTTTCTTCTTCCTTTCTTCTTATTTTTTCTTCTTCCTTTTTCTTTCTTTCTTTTTTTCTTCTTCCTTTTTCTTCTTCCTTTCTTTTTTCTTCTTTCTTTTTCTTTCTTGTTTTTTTTCTTTCTTCCTTTTTCTTTCTTCTTCCTTTGTTTTTCTTCTGTTTTTTTGTTTTCTTTTGTTTTTTCTTCTGTTTAATTTGTTTTTTTTGTGTTTTCCTTTTTCCTTTTTCTTTTTCTTCTTCTTCTTTTTCCTTTGCTTTTTCGGACGGCAGGGCGACGGGCGGCGGGCGGCAGGGCGTCGGACGGCGGGCGGCAGGGCGGCGGGCGGCGCGCGGAGGACGGCAAGCAGGGCCAGCGGGCGGCGGGCGGCGGGCGGCAGGGCGTCGGGCGGCGGGCGGCAGGGCGTCGGGCGGCGGGCAAGGGCGTAGGGCACGGGCGGCAGGCAAGGGCAGGCACGGGCGGAGGCGGCGCTCACTGGGGACGGGGGCGGCGGCGCGCAGGGCTTCGGCGTCGGGGCAGGGCTTCGGCGTCGGCGTCGGCGTCGATCGGCGTCGGGGCAGCGCTTCGGCGTCGAGAGAGAGGAGAATGGGAAGTGGCAAAACTGCCAAGTGCAGTATTTATAGACGCACCTTTAGTCGCGGTTGGTGTGGCGGACCGCGACTAAAGGCTAGCTTTAGTCGCGGTCCGCCACACCAACCGCGACTAAAGGGTTTTGGCGCCGCTTTCGCTCCCGCGCAGGAAGAGCCTTTAGTCGCGGTTGGGGAGGCGGACCGCGACTAAAGCTAGCCTTTAGTCGCGGTCCGCCACACCAACCGCGACTAAAGGTCTGTGCTGGCACTGGCTCGGTGCGGTGGGATGTTTAGTCCCACCTCGCTAGCCGAGAGGCTTCGACAGTGGTTTATAAGCGCGGCTGCGCTCACCACTTCGAGCTCCTCTCAAATGCAGGCTTACGGGCCTATTCTGTTACTATTAGCCTGTGGGCCTACTGGGCCTTCCTGCGGGCCTGAATCCTGGCCCAATAATGGGTTTCTAGTCGTATCCAGGCCGTGGTGGCCCAGTAGGTGGCATATTTTTTATTTTTTGCCTGTTTTTTGTTTTCATTTTTGCTTTATTTATTTTGTTTTGTTTCTACTTACAACAAAAAGCTTATTTATTTTATTTTATTTTGTTTCTAATTACTTATTTATTTTACTTTATGATAATTATTTTTGCTATTAAAGTTTCTAATTACTTATTTATTTATGTTATTAAAATCCTAAAAATACAATTATATATCAAAAAAATCAGAAAATAAAACTAATTCATTTTAAATTCTTGTTTTTCTTCTATTTTTTTCTTCCTTTTTTCTTCTATTTTTTTCTTCTGTTTTTTTCTTCCTTTTTCTTGTTTTTCTTCTTTTTTTTCTTCCTTTCTTCCTTTTTCCTTTTTTCTTCTGTTTGTTTTTTTCTTATGTTTTTCTTCTGTTTGTTTTTTCTTCTGTTTTTCCTTTTTTCTTCTGTTTGTTTTTTCTTCTGTATTTCCTTTTTTCTTCTTTTTTTTCCTTTTTCCTTCTTCCTTCTTCTTCCTTTTTCCTTTTAAAATCAGAAAAATAAAACTAATTCATTTTAAAATCTTAAAAATACAATTATATATCAAAAAAATCAGAAAAATAAAACTAATCCCTTGAAGGTTTGACAAAAGGTTTGATACATCATTCAGTTCATCGACCAAATACAAAGTTTGGTACAATAAATTATTACACATCAATTCTTCCCTTGTGTCCGTGCTTGCTTACGATTGTGCCGTATCCATGGAGCATCCTCATCATTTAACTTAATGCTTGGGTCGGTGTTCACTTTGAAGGGCGGAATTTCAGCAAACATATTATAATCTTCTGACATGTCTGTCTTGTCCTCCACTCCCACGATGTTTCTTTTCCCTGAAAAAACAATGTGGCGCTTTGGATCATCGCATGATGTACTGATCGTTTTCTTATCTTTCCGTTTCCTCGGTTTACTACTCATGTCCTTCACATAGAAAACCTGAGCGACATCTTTCGCTAGGACGAATGGTTCGTCAAGGTAACCAAGATTGTTGAAATCCACCATTGTCATTCCGTATTGCTGGTCCACCTTTACCCCACCTCCTGTTAGCTTGAACCATTTGCACCGGAACAAAGGGACCTTAAAGGAGGGTCCATAGTCAAGTTCCCATATCTCCTCTATGTAACCATAATATGTGACCTTTTGCCCATTCTCGGTTGCTGCATCAAAGCGGACACCACTGTTTTGGTTGGTGCTCTTTTTATCTTGGGCGATCGTGTAAAATGTATTCCCATTTATCTCGTAACCTTGGAAAGTCGTTATAGTCGAAGATGGTGTCTTGGCCAACATGTACAGCTGATCTAAAACATCATTGTCATTCATTAAATGTTTTCTCAACCAACTGCCGAAAGTCTCCATGTGGGCCTTCCTAATCCAGGATTAAGGCTTCCCCGGGTTGTCCGAGCGTAAAATATTCTTGTGTTTCTCAAAGTACGGAGCCACCAAGCTGGAATTGGTCAGTACAGTGTGGTGTGCTTCAGTCAGAGAATGGCCGTCCATACATATCATTGATTTCCTTCCGATCGTGCCTTTTCCACTTAGTCTCCCCTCGTGCCGCGATCGAGGAAGGCCAATCGGCTTAAGGTCAGGAACAAAGTCAACACAAAACTCAAGTACCTCCTCATTTCCATAGCCCTTGGCGATGCTTCCTTCTGGCCTAGCACGGTTACGAACATATTTCTTTAATACTCCCATGAACCTCTCGAAGGGGAACATATTGTGTAGAAATACAGGACCGAGAATGAAAATCTCTTCGACTAGGTGAACCAGGAGGTGCGTCATAATATTGAAGAAGGATGGCGGGAACACCAACTCGAAACTGACAAGACATTGGACCACATCGTTCTGTAACCGTGGTAGATCCTCTGGATTGATTACCTTCTGAGAGATTGCATTGAGGAATGCACATAGCTTCACAATGGCTACTCGAACATTTTCCGGCAGGAGACCCCTCAAAGCAATCGGAAGCAATTGCGTCATAATCACGTGGCAGTCGTGAGCCTTCAGGTTTTGGAACTTTTTCTCCGCCATGTTTATTATTCCCTTTATATTGGACGAGAATCCAGACGGGACCTTCATACTGCTCAGGCATTCAAAAAAGATGACCTTCTCTTCTTTGGTCATAGCGTAGCTGGCACGACCTTGAAACCATTCCGGATGCCGGTCATCAGGGTCTTTCAAACGTTGCTGGTCCTGCCGTGCTTCCTTTGTATCATTTGTCTTCCCATACACGCCCAAGAAGCTTAGGAGGTTCACGCAAATATTCTTCGTAACGTGCATCACGTCGATTGCAGAGCGGACTTCTAGGACTTTCCAATATTCTAGCTCCCAGAATATAGATTTCTTCTTCCACATGGCTGCGTGCCCGTCAGCTCCCTTCGGAACTGATTGTCCGCCAGGACCCTTTCCAAAGATGACTTTCAAATCCTTGACCATATCAAATACCTCAGCACCAGTGCGTTCTGCAGGCTTCGGCCGGTGATCTGCCTTGCTGTTGTAATGCTTGCCTTTCTTTCTTACTGGATGAATTTTCGAAAGAAATCGACGATGCCCAAGGTACACGTTCTTCTTACAATTTGGCAAATGTACACTTTCAGTCTCATGTAAGCAGTGCGTGCATGCATTGTATCCTTTATTTGACAGTCCCGAAAGGTTACTAAGAGCAGGCCAATCGTTGATGGTTACGAAAAGCAACGCTCGTAGGTCAAATTCCTCTTGTTTGTGCTCATCCCACACACGGACACCAGGTCTGCCCCACAGCTGTAAAAGTTCATCAACTAATGGCCTTAGGGTACACATCGATGTCGTTGCCGGGTTGCTTAGGACCTTGGATGAGCACTGGCATCATAATGAACTTCCGCTTCATGCACAACCAAGGAGGAAGGTTGTAGATGCATAGAGTCACGGGCCAGGTGCTATGGCTGGAGCTCTGCTCGCCAAAAGGATTCATGCCATCTGTACTTAGACCAAATCTTATGTTCCTTGCGTCAGCTGCAAAATCTTTGAACTCTCTGTCGATCTTTCTCCATTGCGTTCCATCTGCGGTGTGTCTCAACTCCCCGTCCGACTTACGGTCCTCTTTGTGCCATCGCAACAACTTGGCATGCTCTTTGTTCCTGAACAGACGTTTCAACCGTGGTATTATAGGAGCATACCACATCACCTTGGCGGGAACCCTCTTCCTGGGTTTCTCGCCCTCAACATCGTCACCAGGGTCATCGCCTCTGATCTTATAACGCAATGCAGTGCATACCGGGCATTCATTCAAATTCTCGTATTCACCGCGGTAGAGGATGCAGTCGTTGATGCATGCATGTATCTTCAGAACCTCTAAACCTAGAGGGCAGACAACCTTCTTTGCTTCGTACGTACTGGCGGGCAACTCGTTATTCTTTGGAAACATATTCTTCAACATTTTCAGCAAGTTTTCAAATGCCGAGTCAGCTACACCTGCCTGTGCCTTCCATTTCAGCAAATCCAGTGTGCAGCCCAGCTTTTTCAGACCATCATCGCATCCGGGGTACAACGACTTTCTGTGATCCTCTAACATGCGATCCAAATTCTCCCTCTCCTTTTCAATTTCGCATCGTCTCCGTGCATCAGCAATGGTCCGACCAAGATCATCAACGGTCTCATCACGTGCCTCTTCTTCCCCTTCACCTTCCCCTTCACCTTCCCCTTCACCTTCCCCTTCACCTTCAGCATCCTCCATGAAAGTATCACCGAAATCAGCAAGATAGCTTTCATCGATGAAATCATCCCCTTCTTCATCTTCTTCCATTATAACCCCTCTTTCTCCATGCTTGGTCCAACAATTATAGCTTGGCATGAAACCGTGCCGAAGCAGGTGCAGGTGAACTTCTCTTGAGGAAGAGTAACCCTTCTGATTCTTACAGTCAACACATGGACAGATAACAAAACCCTTCTGCTTGTTCGCATTAGCCACTACGAGGAAATCTTTCAAACCCGTAGTGAACTCGCGGGAGAGTCGGTTACCGTACATCCATTGTCGATTCATCTGCATTATTATAATATAAAATATATAATTAACCATCATGCATTTGTTAAACTAACTAGCTATAAACAATAGAAATTAAACAATGAACAACACACATGCATGAAAGGTTCAAGTTGCTAACCGCGATCGAGGAGGAAAAAAATGAATGAGGAACCTCAAGTGTGGCTCTTGGGGCATTTCATCAAACACCTTGTGTGCATAAGAGGAACCAAAAGCAAACCTACACCCCCTTGTGAAGAGAAGTGGCACCAAATGGCTAAGTGAGTGCGCTGAACTGGTATATATAGGGGAGGAGCTTTAGTCGCGGTTGGCCTGGCCAACCGCGACTAAAGGCCTTTGGGCACCTTTAGTCACGGTTGGCCTGGCCAACCGCGACTAAAGCCCCTCACGTGCACCAGCTGGCCACCGAGCGCCCTGGGCGCAGGCCTTTGGTCGCGGTTCGTCTGCCGAACCGGGACTAAAGACTTCATTAGTCGCGGTTACTACAGTTCCGCGACTAATGGGGCTGGACGGAAGCCTCTTTTTCTACCAGTGCCGGTTGATTCGGACCTAGATCTTGGGGGCACGCAAGGCATACAAAACCTAGCCACTACACCAAGCACAACGACATTTCTTTTATAGAGATACAAAATCTTTTTATAATAATCATAATGGCAGTTTTTATAATAATCATACTGAGAAAACCAAGATAGTTGAGGTTGATCATGTTGCACTTGTAGTACAAAGTAGTCAAATACTCCCTCCATTCGTCAATATACAACATTTTCATACATTAATAAAAACTGAATTTATTATTATGCAAATATTTTTCATTGCAAATTTGATACGCAAAATTTATTTTTGCGAATTAGTAGCCAGAGTTATAAAAGATCTTCGTAAGAAATCATGTATTTATGAAGACGGTAGCGTACTCAGGATCGTGAGTTGGGATCAGATTGATCGTCTATTATAAAATTGCAAATCGTTGGCTCGTAACTAGTAGTATCGTGACCACGTGACATACGTATGCGGTAAGTAAACCAAACTATTCAAAAAGAGTAGGATCGTGAAAATATGGATATCTAATCGATTTAGATCATAATATCGTAGAAATCACAATAAAACCATGACTCTCACTACCTTGCCAAAAACAACCTCCTTATATATTCTTCCAGAATAAAGTAATTTGCACATCTTTGGAAAGATTTATACGTACTAACTGTGCATATATTCTTTTTTTAGCGGGCAGTCAATATGCCATAAATAGATCCTTGGTTTTTCCTTCAAGTCAATCAATTTACGAATATATGGACAATTAATAATGCCATCAGTAGATGAGCTGTAGGTTTTGGGTGTAAACAGGGCCGTACCTGAAAATTCGGGGGCCCGGTGCGATATATAAAATTAGGCCTTTTAAAAAGAAATACTAGTTCCACCTAAAAATATATAGAAATACTAATTATGAAATCATTATATTACTACTTATTTGGAATACTACTATAAACGTAATATTTTCTATAATAATGCAAGGGCAATACATGATGAGAAGAAAAACTAATGGATGAGAGCGGAGCATATATGAATCCATTGCTTCCCTCGAATTTCTTTATTTGTGCAGTAAATTGTTTCCAGGATAATGGAGACCGGAGAACAATACTCTGTTGTACTACTAGTAGTTCCAGATATGCTGCATGGAAAAAAAATTATAATCCCAATGAGCATTGATGAATGCGATTAACTGTCGTTTAAAATGGAGAGAGAGGAATTTGGAACTACTAGTTGGCATTGGAAAGTGGAACGTTGCACTGCAAATCTACCATTCCTTGGTTATTTTCTGATTAGTACTACTATTAAATGATATTTAAGATAACTTTGGGGGCCCCAAACTTTTAGGGGCCCTGTGCAATCGCACACTCTGCACCTGCTTGCCATACGGGCCTGGGTGTAAATATACTATATAAATATTCCTCGCAAAAAATATACTATAAATATTTTTTTTACTATATATATGAGCTGTATGTTTTGGGTGTATATCAGCATACGCATTTATAGGATACAGATCCATGATTAAATTAATGTACTGAAACGTTAACATATTATGTAAATAAATCGAAAACTTGTAGCATGCACCTATGTCCATTATAAAAAGCCATCTAAGACCCTAATCAGAGAGCAGGAACCCAGGCATATCTGAAAAGATTGGCTTGACATCCCAGTAAACAGGCTATCTCTCTCTCTCGTTGCCACCATCAAGCCAGGATGAGGTCGTCATACAAGATGCTACTGCTTTCGCTTGCCCTTGTTGCGCTGCTATCCTCAGGTATGTACGTTTGGAGCATGTTTTGTGATGAATTTTGTATGGCGACCTTTCCACTATCGTTTTCTCATAATAAATCTCTGCAATCTTTATATGCTGGTACGAACATATAGATCTGATGATCCAGGCGACGGCTAATGGTGGCGGCTCGCTAATCCCTGAAGACTGCCGGCAGACCCCAGTCGTACCTGGGCCGTGTAACCCCACGGCTTGTCTCCGCAACTGTCAAACCAACGTCGGCCCCGGTGCGGTTGGCGATTGTGATGCCGGTGGATGCCGGTGCACATACTGTACTGCATATCAGCGGAATTAAGCAGTGATTGTTTCTTAATTTCCCCCCGCTTAATAAGCGAAATCTTAGTTTTTTTTGTATGCCTACCTGTCAAATACATGGAAACTCAAAACAGGAACGTCAGAAATTTCATGGACTCGAGGGGCAGTTGCCTTATTTGCATGTTTGCTTGTGATTACCACATCTGAAAATAAAGGTGTGGTCTTCTAGCCTACTCTCTCCCTTTGCTCGACGTGTGTTGATCTAGTCTCCTTGATAGTAAATTGATAGAGCTCGTAAAATCGTGAATGGCATGGAAGTTATAACACACATATATGGGAGAGGCTAGGGGTAAGTCGTCAGAATACGAAATTAGGGCTAGTGGAATTGTTTTCGGCCTTCAGATGTAGATCCACCTGCGGCCAGCAGTGCTCCCGCGCCACCCCGGCCGCCCCACCCTCCCCTCAACCGCCGCCCACCGCCGTGCTTTCGCTGCTCATGGCCATCCAATTCGTTTGGTATGCACGTTAGTAATGAAGACATTGAAGCCACTTTAAGCAACACACATCCAGTGACGGTCAAACTGCGCCTAAACTCGTTCCGACAGGATTGCTACATGTCGTTGCCACTGGGCAACTCACTCGCTCTCGATCGATCTACAGGTGAGAATCAGCTGAAGTTCAGAGAAGGGACACTGAGTAGTTTTGCGCCGCGAACTGACTTGCGGCCTTTTCTGTTTTCTTCTTCTTATTCCTTGCGTAACGATCGTGCCCGCACTGCTCGCATCCATCGCTACAAACGTGCCATCCCACGTCTGACGGATCGATAGCGCGCACGTCGCTACCGGCCCGTCGTGCTCACCGCACGACTCGGCCTTATACCTCTACGCAAAGGAAAATAAACGTCCAAGTTTGTGACACCGCGCAGGGCTGTCACGTACATGAAATAACAGAAATAAAACTAGGCTAAACCCTGGGCTTACACGACTCAAGTAAAACCTAACAAATCACCCCCTTACTTGCGTCGTCCGGTCTGCACCTCCTCGACGCCGATCCTCTTCTTCAGTTCCATGAACTGAACTCTGCCCAGGGACTTGGTGAGCACATCGGCAAGCTGATCTTCAGTGCCCACATACTCAATGTCAATCTTGCCAGTCTCAACACAGTCACGGATGAAATGATACCTCAAGTCAATATGCTTGCTGCGATCGTGATGCACCGGATTCTTGCTCAAAGCGATCGCCGACTTGTTGTCCACCAGCAGCTTGACACTCTTCGCTTCAGTTCCTTGAATGTCAGCGATCAGCCTGCTCAGCCACACTGCTTGCATAGCTGCTGCTGCCGCTGCTACATACTCGGCCTCACAGGACGACATGGCGATGATCTTGTGTTTCTGTG
Organism: Aegilops umbellulata; assembly: GCA_032464435.1. NCBI lineage: Eukaryota > Viridiplantae > Streptophyta > Magnoliopsida > Poales > Poaceae > Aegilops > Aegilops umbellulata. The sequence goes on along the minus strand of CP136060.1, from coordinate 638,113,604 downwards.
ACGCCCAGGTAATCAGATTTCGTCCAAGAAAGAACACTGACCCGCTTGTGTTCTTGCGGCCGTCGAGATCACCGCCATGATCGCTATCACTGTACCCCACAAGGTCCGGTTCATCCCCTCCGCCTCGCTGATACTTGCATCCATGATGAATTGTGCCACTGATGTAGCGCAGAAGATGCCTCACCGCGGCCATGTGCTGCGCTGTCGACGCCTCCATGTAGCGGCTGACGATCCCAACCGCGTAGGCGATGTCAGCTCGAGTGTTTGCTAGATAGCGCAAACCGCCTACCACACTTCTGTAGTAGGTCGCATCCACAGCCGGACTCCCGTCGCTCTTCGACAACCGCAAACGATTTTCCATCGGCGTCGTGCACGGCTTGCAGCCTGTCATCCCTGTCTACTCGAGAATCTTGCGGGCATAGCTGCTCTGGCAGAGTGTGATGGCGTCGCCCTTCTGCTCGACCTCGATCCCGAGGTAATAACTCAGGGGGGCCGAGGTCACTCATGCTAAAAGTACGCTGCATCTCCGCCTTGAAATCTGCAATCTCGCCGGCGTTGGCGCCCGTGATGATAAGATCATCCACGTACACCCCCACAAGCTGGAGGGTGCCGCCACTCCCGCGCTTGTACACAGCATGCTCAAGCGGGCTCCGCTCGAAGCCGAGAGCCGTGAGCGCACTGTCGAGCTTGATGTTCCAGGCCCGCGGCGCCTGCCGCAGTCCATACAACGCCTTGCGCAGCTTCAGAACGGCTTCCCCATTGTTGGCGTCGACGAAGCCCTCCGGCTGCCGCACGTACACTTCCTCGGCCAGTTCTCCATTTGAGGAAGGCCGAGTTCACGTCCATGTGGTGAACGTGCCAGCCGCGGTGTGCGGCGAGCGCGACGAGCACGCGCACAGTCTCCATTCGTGCCACCGGCGCGAACACCTCCTCAAAATCGATGCCCTCTCTCTGTGCATATCCTTTAGCAACCAAACGAGCTTTGTGCTTGATCACATTACCATGAGGATCTTTCTTGATCTTGAATACCCATTTCAGCCCAATAGCTCGGTGTCCAGCGGGCAGCTCAGTCAGCTCCCAAGTGTCGTTGTCGCGGATCGCGCGCATCTCCTCTTCCATCGTCTTTCTCCAGCACCCCTTAGCGAGTGCGTCGTCGACGTTGCCAGGCTCCTCAGCAGCGAGCAGGCACAGCCCACTGTACTCAATCTCGACCGGCTCGGCGTGGTCGATCACCTCCTCCATCATGCGAAACCGGAGCGCCACGCCTTCCGTGTCGTGGGTTTCTCCTGTAGGAGGCATCACAAACGGAACAAGCGATGGCCCCGGCGTACGTGGCTCGCTAGACGCCGAGGGTGCGCACGGCGTCGATGGGCGCGTGTCCGGAGCATGGTCGCTGCTGGACTCGGTGTTGTCGACGGAGTACTCCACGGTGAAGGTAGCGGGCGCGCCCTTGGGCACAGCTGGGTCGGGCGCCACTTCCCAACTCCAGGGACGGTCTTCATCGAAGACCGCGTCACGGGTGATGCGCAGCTTGCGGGCCGCCGGGTCGTAAACGCGGTAGGCCTTGCTGCCGTCCTGGTATCCCATGAACACGATGGGCGCCGCGGGATCAGACAACTTGGTGACGCCCGGTCCGACCTTCTTCACATAAGCAGTGCACCCAAAAGTGCGCAGGTAGGCGACGTTCGGGCGTCGGCCGTGCCACGCCTCGTAGGGAGTGACACCGTCCAGAGCACGCGTGGGCGCCCTATTCAGGATATGCACAGCAGTTTTTACAGCTTCACCCCAGAACTCACCAGGTACTTTCATGGCCTTGAGCATGCTCCGGGCGGTCTCAACCACCGTCTGGTTCCGGCGTTCCACGACGCCGTTCTGCTACGGGGAGTACGGCGCCGTTGTGTACCTCTTGACACCGTTCTCGTCGCAGTATGACTTGAACTCGATGGAGTTGAACTCGCCGCCCCGGTCCGTCCTGAACGCCAGGAGCTTCACGCCGCGCTCGCTCTCTGCGAGCGCCTTGATCTTGCGAAAGAACGTGAATGCCTCGTCCTTCGTTCGCAGCATCTCCACCCACATATAACGGCTGTAGTCGTCGACGATGAGGAGGAAGTATCTGTTGCCGCTTGGTGTCGTCGGTGTCACCGGCCCGCACAAGTCGCCGTGCACCAGCTCCAGGCCGCGCTCCGCGCGATATGAGGAGACGCGCGGAAACGGCGTCCGATGCATCTTGGCCAGGGCGCACCCGTCGCAGAGCTGGTCCACCCGCTGGATCAGCGGCACGCCGGCGAACATGCCCTTGCTGGAAAGATCATGGAGCGCCCTGAAGTGCAGATGCCTGAAGCGTGTGTGCCACCGCCACGCCATGTCGTCGGCCTTGGCGAGGAGGCTCACTGGGCCCGTGATGTCAAGTTGCAGCGTGTACAGGCGGCTCTTGGAGCGCCTCACGCGCGCAAGCAGCAACTTCTCCTGGTCGAAGATGCTCATCACGCCGTCCTCGACCACCGTCATGTAGCCCACCTCGTCGAGCTGCCCAATGCTCACAATGCTGCTCCTCAGTTGGGGTATATAGTACACCCCCGTCAGCGCATGGTGCGACTTGTTCCTGCAGTTAAACACCACTGTTCCACGTCCACGGATATCAACTGATGAGCCATCACCGAACCTGACTGTGCCAGTCACCGTCTCATCGAGCGCGGAGAACACAGCCCGTTCGCCTGTCATATGGTTGCTCGCGCCCGTGTCGAGGTACCAGGCGTTGCACACCGTCTGCACCGGGATCATGCCCTTCTCGTTGAGGAAGACGCGCTCGCGCGCCGGCACGACGTGGATCTGGGCGAGCCCACAGCTCACCGCCATGAGCAGCGCAGGTTGATCCTCCTGCACCTGGTTGAGGTTGGCCTCTTCCTTGCTCTGCTGCTTGGGCATGGTGCAGTCCCGAGCCATGTGGCCTTATATCCCGCAGTTGTGGCAGTTACCCTTGAAGCGAGAGCCCCCGCCTGATGACCCCCGGCCACCGCCAGTCGCGCCATCTCCGGGCGCGCTGTCCTTGCCCTTTCCACCACGTCCTCTGCCGCGACCGTGACCGCCACCACAGCCACCGCCACGGCCGCCGCCTCGTGACAACCCTTCGCCCTGCTCACGCTGCTTGTAGCGCGCCAGCCACTGCTCCTCAGTGAACATCAGGCTTTCACCGGCCTGCCCTGAGCCGCCGTGATCAAACCTCTCCTCGGCCGCTTTGAGGCGGTCCGTCAGTGCTCCACGTATCAAGATCAACAAGTGTTTCAATGGACAGGGCGATCTGCGAGTACCGGGGAGGCACCACGCGCAAGATCTTTCTTACCACCTTCTCCTCGGTGACCTTGTCGCCAAGGATGTTCAGGTTGGTGACCATGGAGCCGAGCCGCATCGCGAAGTCGTCCACGATCTCCCCTTCGCGGAACTCGATGGTCTCGAAGTCCCATGCCAGCGACTGGGCCTTGGCTGCTCGCACGCAGTCGCCGCCGATGGGCATGGTGGTGATCGCGTCCCACGCCGCCTTCGCCGACGGCTTGACGGCAAGCGTTCCCACCATCTCGGGTGGCACCGCTCCAAGGATGGCCTCCAGCGCCATGCGGTCCTCGTGGAAGTCGACGTCGCCGTGCTTGACGGCGTCCCAGTAGCCGCGCGCCTCCAGCTTCACCTTCATCAGGAGCGACCAATCGTTGTAGTTCGACTTGGTCAGCATCGGCCAGTTCGCCGATCCAGACTCCCAGATCACCTTCTGCACGACCGACGCGGCCAGCTCGCGGCCGCGGATTGTGCGGCTCCGTCCACGTTGCGGGGAGCGGGATGGTGATCGTGAACGGCGCGCTAGCGACCTCGGGGGTCACTTCGACCCCGATCCGTCGTCCTTGTCCGTCTGCACCGGCTTCTTACTGCCGGCCATGTCCACAGGATCTCCGACGAGGCTCTGATGCAACTTGTCATTGCCACTGGGCAACTCACTCGCTCTCGATCGATCTACATGTGAGAATCAGCTGAAGTTCAGAGAAGGGACACTGAGTAGTTTTGCGCCGCGAACTGACTTGCGGCCTTTTCTGTTTTCCTCTTCTTATTCCTTGCGTAACGATCGTGCCCGCACTACTCGCATCCATCGCTACAAACGTGCCATCCCACGTCTGATGGATCGAGAGCGCGCACGTCGCTACCGGCCCGTCGTGCTCACCGCACGACTCGGCCTTATACCTCTACGCAAAGGAAAATAAACGTCCAAGTTTGTGACACCGCGCAGGGCTGTCACGTACATGAAATAACAGAAATAAAACTAGGCTAAACCCTGGGCTTACACGTCTCAAGTAAAACCTAACACTACAGTGGGTCTACCAAGGCCTAACTCTACTGTAAATAACTGAACTAATCCGGATGGAGTGTTGATGCTAGTCATTTTATATAGAATAGACGACGGCTTGCACATCTTCGGGGTTGATCATATGTATGCAAGTGGTTTTTGTCATTTCTGCTACAATGAATTCACACATCTTCAATCTTTAAAGAGCATCCCTTTCCCCGCTGGTTCTCCACTCTTCACTCGTCTCTCGGATCCTCACACACGCACTCCTAACACTTTTTTTTAAACGAGACACGCACTCCTAGTCCTAACACTATCCCAAAACCCAAAACTCATACCGTGATGCAATCAAATGATCTTTATCTGATCTAAACATTCAACAAAAAATGGTAGTCAACGTCGTCCACTGCGCAATAGGAGTAGGAGGGATCAGAAAGTTATGAAGATATGCTGGCCCTGCTCGAAATTTCGGGAAGGCTAGGCAGGATGCTTTCCGTATATGCGATCCCAACGAACCACTTTGTTTTTCATTTAGGTTTGCCGCCAAGCCGCCGGTTTTTAGGCTGTGGTCGACACCAACCCAGCCGTTCTGCAAGAATCATTAGGGCTTGCTTATTCCAGTAATGTTCCAGTTTGCACGGCGGGACACATTGCTGACCTGATGGAGACCCGGATCCACGTTGATGGATGTGCATCCTAACTCCTAAGCGCTTACTGGGCACCAGCAATGTGCAGCTACACATCGACATGGCCATAGGAAACAAACAAGGTGCGGCCACGCAGACTGAAAGGAACCCATTGGGCGTGAGACTCTTGTTTTGTGTGTTGGGTGGACCACGCTCGGCCATGGCTTGACATCACGAGGGCTCGTGCATGAATTCTTGGGGTTTCAATCGATAAAAAATCCATCTGTTGGACATGTACATCTGTACAATTTTGTTAAGTGTTAGGTAAAATATGTAGATCAAAATGATAAACGAAGGAAATAAAAATGAAAGAAAAGATCAAGGTCAGAAGTCAAAGAACTGCATCTACCCAAGTTTCAAAGCTGTCCTTTTCTTTTCTTTTCACGCCCTGGCCAATGAAAATTAGCGCTGCTTCAAATTGTATGGCCAAGTGTTCCTTTTTTGAAGACTTGGTGATACAGTTTGAAGCCGGAACCATTTCTAATCAGGGATAAGCCGGAACCATTTCTGCTTGTGTCATTCTTTGAGTAATTTGGAAATGCTCGAATGAGTGTGTGTTTAATAGATCATTGATTCTTAAAAAAATTGCAGGTTATCTTCCGAGCTACGACATCAATTTGTGTGTTGCCATAACTGCAGCCATGTGGACGCATTGGTCACTTATAGCCTTTGGGGGTAGTCATCTAGAAACGGTTGTTACGACCTCGGAGGTTTGTGCAGCAGTAACCACATTGTTATGAACAAGTGTTTCTCCCTCTTTTTTCCAGCAGAATACAAGGAAAGAGCACCAAATTTCAAATTATTGTTCAAATCTTCTTCATGACATTTTTATTCGTTCACTGGATTACACATTATTTGTGAGCATGTGGCTCAACCAGATCTCTAATTCAATTCTTGTTCCCTAAACAAGATCTTCACTAAACAAAATATAGGTTAAACTTAGGACGCCGATAACTGCCACACTTGTGGGCGTTAAGAAATCTGTCCACACGTTTTGTGTGGTGCCTAAGAGGACCAACCCACACGTCTGTGTGTGGGCAAGAGATCTAGCGCCCACACGCCTCTTTTTTTTCTCCCGGTCCCTCTTACACGCGTGCGTGTGGGCGAAATAGATAACGCCCACACGCCCGCTACGTCAGGCCTCCCACCTCGTGGTCCCGCACGTCCCACGTGACACTTTACCGCGCGCCCGCAGTTGCCATGTGCCGGACCCTCGTCCATGTTCGTTTAAGTGTAGTTGCCATGTCGCTGAACTACGGTTGCCATGTTGGACAACTACAGTTGCCATGTTTGCTCAACTGTAGTTGCCATCTCAGGTCAAAGTTCCAGACTGCCTTTTTTGGACAACTATAGCTGTTGCCATGTGTGGTCTAGTCTACTGCAGTTGCCATGATTTCAAAACTTTAGGAGTTGCCACCTACTAACACTAGGCAGTTGCCATGTAGCACAACAAAAAAGGCATGGCAAAAAAACATGCTCGGGTAAAAGAGAGAGTTGCCATGTGCTCACAAGCATGTTAGGGCAGTTGCCATGTAAAAAGAAAGAGTTGCCATCTGCTTACGTGCACGCTAGGGCAGTTTGCCATGCACCATGCAAAACATATGGCAACTGACATGCTCGGGTAAAAAAAAGAGAGAGTTTACATGCTTATAATCACACTAGGGCAGTTGCCATGTACACTGCAAAACGCATGGCAACTGGCAGCTTGGGTGTGGGAGAGGAGGCGGGCGTGTGGGCGAGATGGCAAACGCCCACACACCAGCCATTGTGCGTGACTGAAAACTGGTGTGTGGGCGAACTGCTAAACACCCACACACCGGCTTCTCCGTGTGGTAAAATGGATATGTGGGCGACCTCTCTCACACAGCACACACGCGAGTTGTCCTACGTGGCATACAAAATCAGCTAATTCGTGCCAAGATTCATGCATATAGTACTGGACGGTGATGGATGCGTGTGGTCGAGATGGTCAACGCCCACATGTGTGGGCGTTAACATTTTCATAAACTTATGCCCAATTCAGCTTGCTCTACCTTATGATTGCAGAATTTCCCTGATTAGTCCAACACATATTCTCTTTCAGCCCAAAATGACACATTTTACCTACTGTTGCATCATCACGTAGCTCTACCTTAATTCTGTCTTGTTTGGTTGATGAGCCAATAGTAGATTATGTGGATGAGCTACATAATGTTGCTTTCGACTAGTGTGGTGTTGTTTTACTTTAACTCTATTGATACTCGACGACTTGTTCCTGTTTCGTGATTAATAAAATAGTTGTGTGCATGCTATGATGTAGAGGTCGATGTTTTCCTCTTGTTGAAAAGAAACTCCCAAGCCTAGTGAAAAGACCCGTGTCTTTCTCAGCCTCCACTCAACAGGCATCAAACACTGACGACTTACACATTGGTGTCTTGTTACCTCCACACATATTTACACATGTAGGTGGGGTTGTCATTTTGTACTAGAACAACGAAGACCTTTGGAGCCATAAAACATAGCATGCAAACAACAAGGTATGCTCACCCAGACCAGAGCATAACCTGTTTGAGAGTTAAGATCCTATGCGAACTTCTACTTCTGCCAACTAATTTTTTTTTTTGCAATGGTACCTCTGCAATCGTTTAAAGAGCCACAATTCACTCTCTTCCCCTGTCAAATTTCAGCCCCGGTTGCTCAAATATTGGGACAAAATTTCTTCCCACCACTAACACTAGGAGTTGGAGGCACCGGGAAGTTGGAAAGATTTATTTAGCTAAGATGACAGGCGCGAAGCTTCCTCTTCTTGTCGTCACCATGGGACATGTCTTCATATAGATTTTCATGGAACAGACAACGATGGAGAAAGACATGGCGGCTGCTACCGGAGGTTTGTTTTTTGGTAGAGAGAGTGTTGGTTTTGTTGAAGACGATGCGGCACAGGTTCTTCCTGTGTGTCGGGCGTTCGACGACTTGCAGCAGCAGCAGCCTTGGCAAGTGGGGGTGGCAACGTAGGTGGACTGCATTTTCGGTGGTGCTCCTCGAGTACCGAGCCATGATTTTCAGGATGAAAACCCAAGGTCTAGCCTTCATTGGTTGTACCTGGCAATGGCCATTCTCAATGCATTGTTTTGGAAACTTGGTCATTCTCTGGGGTGAAAACTCAAAATCTTTGATCCGGCGACGAGAACGCTTATGCACTGTTTCCTTCTTGGAGGCGTTGCTTTTGGAGAGCCTAGTATGTAGTATAGGTGTTGTATTTGGTCGTGGTTAGAGTGCTTCTGTTGCGAGTGGTTGTACACCGCGACATGTTTTTTTTCTTTTTGTCTATCTTTTTTGTTCTTGGTTGTGTGCATCCTGAATGTCTTCTGACATCCTGTTGTTGCTGGATGTATCTGGTATCCTCGTGATATTAATATATTCCTCTTGTCGAAAAAAGATGACAATCAAAATGTGCAAAACAACCAATCATGCATATACCTGTATTTATTAAAATCAACAAGCCGATGTTTGTGCCTCTTGAGCAGGTGTTGCTACCTTAGCTAGCTAGTCACGCAACAGGCTATCTATGATTTTGTTTGCCTCTTCCATGAGAAGTTGAGCATAGTGCTTGTGATAGCCCCTTGTTTTCCCTTGACAACGGTTAAGCAAATACGGTGGAGGACACACTGATCGGACATGGATAGCGTGATACACTGCATCATGCAGTTAGCATCTTATGACGCGTTTCGTTGCCATCTCTATTTTAAGCACTTCGTATACTTGCCCTAGTTGAGCCTGTTTGAGTTAATGCATGCCAGAAAACAACCTCGAGATGTAGTTTGGTTGTGTGCATTTAGACTAGCCGCATCAGGAAAGCAACTTTTGGCAGGGTGTTTGGTTGTCTAAGTCACACTTGTTAGACGAACTACACATTGCTTTGTTGTGAACGACATAGGGTGTGATCACCACTTCTCACTAGTGGTGAACTTACACTAGTAGAAAACGGGTCTATTGTCCCGGTTCATAAGGGCTTTTTGCCCCGGTTCCCGAACCGGGACTAAAGGGTAGTTACTAATGCCCTGACCCTTTAGTCCCGGTTCAAATCAGAACCGGGACAGATGGGCCTCCACGTGGCCTGCGCGCTGTGCTCAGGCAGGAGGGCCTTTGGTCCCGGTTGGTGGCACCAACCGGGACCAATAGGCATCCATGCGTCAGCATTTATGTGGTTGGGGTTTTTGTTTTTTTGAAAGGGGCTTGTTTAGGGGTTTTGGGGGTTAATTTAGTTTGTTATTAGCTAGCTAATAGAGAGAAGTGTCCTCTCTTATATCTCCGTGCTTGTTTTATACCAACGCTATGCTATGCCTAAACATGGCTTAGATTAAAGTGAAGGCAACATGTGGTGCATGTCGAAAGTAATACTAACTAATCCTAACTTGATCAAGTTTGGATTAGTACTACTTTCGACATGCACCACATGCATGTTGCCATCACTTCAATCCAATCCATGTTCATTTCACCCACTGATATATAATAACTCTTCATGCTCACATCATGCATCATCATAATAATAAGTCCTACTAATCATCATGATACAGTTTCTACTCGTTATTAATAACAAGTCATACGATATCATCATCCTCATAGTCATCGAACCAACCCTACTTAATTGTTCTTAGCACATGATCATCAGTATTAGGTAGGACCTAAATACCCTCTTTAAGGTAAAATAGCATAAAACAGTATAGACCCTGACTCTCCATTATGGAGAATGGAGATCATCCTGTCTCCAATTCTTGCGTCGCGCTTCCTTTTGCGTCCAAAAACCTCTTTACGAGTATCCATACATTTTTTCCATTCTCTGATTTGCATGTCTCCACTTTTTTTAGAAATCCGGTATTGACAGTTGAGATTCGTAGGATGACCTGGATATATGTTCAAAGCATCAAGGCAACCATGCTCATACATCAGATGAGGCACACCATCCTCTGGGATTATCTGTTGAAAAACATAGTAATAACTTCATAGTTAGCAATGAAGTACTAGTTTTATAGAAGTATGCAAAAGATGCACGTATGTCGTAATAGTAAAAAATCTTACCAGGGTATCTCCATAGTAGTTACCGTAGTTCAACACGTGCACTAGTGGCACGTATTGACCATAATGTTGAGGAGTTCGATTGTAGATATTGTAATTCTCAAGATCATTACAAAGTCCAACCAGATGATTTTTCTCCTTGTAAGTTAACTCAGAGCCATCGGTGTAGTAAGTTCTATCTACCATCTTCTGCACATTCTTTGATACTTCAAAATAAGCTGTCAATGGAAATAAGATGTCAACTATTTTGAAATGAACAATATAAATTAGTTAATAATTAACTATGTTTGAGAAAAACTCACATAGCGGTAGAACTGGAGGCGTATCAACAAGGACCCAAATGTCCATATTGTCTTGCTCGATTTCAGGATCACCAAGATCCATGGTGACAAGCATACCCTCATCAAAACCATACAATTTGCAAAATGCTTCCCAATTTTTGCAACCAAAATGGGTTACGCTCTCAGTATTATACAACTTTACTTCAAAATCCACATCATTATGGGTCCTTGGGTGAATTTTCTTCGTTTTAAAATTTTCATGGTCTTCAAAATCCATCCTCTCCAAGGCATAGCGTCTTGCATGGCATGGGATAAACTAAACTCGAATTGTAAAAGATTAAAATTACATGTTGAAATAGTTGAAGTCATGCTTAATAATGAAAAAAAAACACTTGTCGTCGTTGCGTACCGTTTCAACTTCGAAGGTCTCTTCGAGCTTAATGCTGAAGCGCCGATCATCGTCCAGGTGAGGCCTGTCGCACATACCTCGATCGTCATGGCACCAGTCGCACTCCCCCGGGAGACTTCCATCGTCCGATGATCACATTTCCTATGTTCATAATTCAAAGATTAAACATGTACAATTAAATATATATATGTACTACAAAAGCTAAATTAGATCATTATTATTCAACTAATCATATGCATATGCCTTGCATAGTGCTCTCCAATTTGAGCATTCAATAAGAAAAATCAAATCGCAAAATAAAGTAGTATTCAAATTAGGATGCATTCAATTATAAGAAAAAATACATCATCTCCATGTGTCCGTACATCGTCGAATATTATCACTAATACACGTCGAATACTATCATACATATCGCCAGTACAGCTAGAACCGTAGCGTCCGACGGGTATCGGCGCGGGCGGTGGACACCCAAAGGGAAGGAACCATCACAGGATCATAGCTCCAGTGAGATCCTTGAAGAACCTGCCAGGTATTCTCGAACCTGCCCTCCAACGCAACCATGTAGCGACGGACGTGCTGGTCCTCCTCGCTGACACGGTGACGTAGCACCTCCACGGTGTCCGGAAGCCACGGCACCGTCACTGGCCCACGTGACCGCCACCAAACAAGGATCGGGTCAATGACGGGCTGGCTCCTCACCATGCTACGCACCCCGGAAGGTAGCGCCTCCCAGTACCACCCCAGCGGAGCCTAGTCCCGGACATGGCCCATCTGGTCAAGCAGGTGTCGTCCTCCGCCGACTCGACGACGAGGATGCGGGATAGGCATCGTCCACGTCGATGCGGGAATAATTGCTTTAACTAAAAAAATAAAATAGTTCTATTAATTTTCTTGCTAAAAATAAACTACTTTTATAGTAAAATAAACCAGTTTTATTAAATCAACTAGTTCAACTACTAAGCACTTACTATAAATAGAATAAAGTAGTACTTACTAAAAATAAACAAGTTTAACTAGTTCTATTATTTATCTAACTAATTCCATTAAACACTTTCTAAGTAGTACTTACTAAAAGTTATCGGGGAGGGGGGGTATATCGACAACGACATACTCGATAAAAAAATGAAGAGGAAGAAGAAGAAAAAAAGGAGGAGAAGAAGAAAGGAATAGAGGAGGAGATCGGAGAAAAAAAAGAAAAAAAGAGGAGAAGAAGAAGGAATAGATGAGAAGAAGAAGAATACGAGTATTCTTCTTCTCCTCCTCTATTCCTTCTTCTTCTCCTCTTTTTTTTCTTCTTTTTCATCTTCTTATTTATTTCTCCTCTTCTTCCTCTCCTCTTCTTCTTATTCTTCTTCTTCTTCTTCTCCTTCTTCCTCTTCTTATTTTCCTTTTTTCTCTCCTTCTTTTTCTTTTAAATATGAACATATACATAAATGACTTTGATCATACACAATTTTCAGATTCCTACACAATATGAACATATACATAAATCGACAAAGAAAATTCTATGAATAAAAAAAACATAAAAATTCTATGAACAAAATTACAACAGAAAAAAATCATAAAAAATCTATGAACAAAATTATAACAGAAACAAATCGTAAAAATTCTATGAAAAATCGACATATTCTTTGCATATTAACATACAAACATTTGCATATTCAACAATAATATCACCAAAAAAAAATCTAAACTACACATCTAAATTAATACAACTAAATTACAACAACTAAATTAACTACACATCCAAATTAATACAACTAAATTACAACATATAAACTACACATAATAGGGGGTGCGCGGCGGCGCGGCGGCAGCGGCGGCGGCCATTACAGGGAGGAGGAGGAGGGGATCGGGGCGGCGCTCATAGGGTGCGCGGCGACGGCGACGAGGAGGCAGGGCCAGCGGCGTCGGGGCAGGGGCGGCGCGGGCAGCGACAACGTCGTGGCGGGGCTGCGCGGGACGGCGTCGGGGCGGCGCGTCGGAGGCAGGGCGACGACGGCGACGGCGAGGCAGACGGGCAGCCTGGCGGCATCGCGGCGGGAGAATGAGGAACAGAACGAAAAATTCACAAGTCCTGGTTATATAGACGAGGCATTGGTCCCGACTGGTGGCACAAACCGGTACCAATGCCCCCCTTTAGTCCCGGTTGGTGGCACCAACCGGGACCAAAGGCCACCTTTCTGCAGCCCAAAGGGCGGGAAGCGGCGGCCTTTGGTCCTGGTTGGTGGCGCCAACCGGGACGAAGGGGGGGGCATTGGTCCCGGTTGGTGCCATGAACCGGTACCGATGCCCCTTTAGTCCCGGTTGGTGCCACCAACCGGGACCAAAGGCCTTGTGCTGCTGCGGCGTCGAAAGTTTAGTCCCACCTCGCTAGTTGAGAGGGATGCGCAGTGGTTTATAAGCCCCACTGCCGCACCCCTCTCGAGCTCCTCTCCATTGCAGGCTTACGGGCCTAATTGTCACTGTTATGCCTTTGGGCCTATTGGGCCTCCTGCGGGCCTGGCCCATGGATGGCTTTCTAGTCGTATTCAGGCCGTGGGGGCCCAGTAGGAGGCAAATGTTTTTGTTTTTTTTTTGTTTTATTTATTTTATTTTGTTTCTACTTACAACAAAATACTTATTGTTGCTATTTTTATTTTTTTTCAAGATTTTTTGTTATGTTTTCTGCATTATTTATTTTCTTTTGTTTTTTGCTTTATTTTTTATTTCTTTATGCTTTTAGTTTTAGAAAAATTATAGACTTTTTGTTAATGCCATTAGTTTTCAAATTTGAAAACAATTTTTTTGTTTTTTTGTTTTTTCTGTTGCTTTATTTATTTTATTTTGTTTCTACTTACAACAAAATACTTATTGTTGCTATTTTTATTTTTTTTCCAGATTTTTTGTTTTGTTTTCTGCATTATTTATTTTCTTTTGTTTTTTGCTTTTTTTTAAATATTTATGCTTTTAGTTTTAGAAAAATTATAAACTTTTTGTTAATGCCATTAGTTTTCAAATTTGAAAACACTTTTTTTGTTTTTTTGTTTTCTTTGTTGCTTTATTTATTTTATTTTGTTTCTACTTACAACAAAATACTTATTGTTGCTATTTTTATTTTTTTCCAGATTTTTTGTTTTGTTTTCTGCATTATTTATTTTCTTTTGTTTTTTGCTTTATTTTTTATTTCTTTATGCTTTTAGTTTTAGAAAAATTATAAACTTTCTGTTAATGCCATTAGTTTTCAAATTTGGCAACACTTTTTTTGTTTTTTGTTTTATTTGTTGCTTTATTTATTTTAATTCCATTAGTTTTCAAATACTTATTGTTGCTATTTTTATTTTGTTTCTACTTACAGAATATTAGGATTTTTAGTATTATATTTACTATCTACAATCTTTCTCCACAGAGATACCAAAAATTATAAACTTTCTGTTAGTGCCATTGGTTTTCAAATTAGAATAGTTAAAATTTAAATTCTTTGAAATTTGTGCGAATCACAAGTTTGTGATTAACTTTACTAAAAAAATGAACATAGATGCGCCTATAGAGAAAATTCAACCTAAATTCATAATCAATTTCTATGAATTTCAGAGAAATTCATTATGGATTTAGGTCAAATTTCCTGTATAGGGGAATCTATTTTCATTTTAAGAGGAGCTCAACAAGGCAGAGAGGGACGGGCTTATAAACCGATGTGGGCGCCCTTCGGTTGGCGAGGTGGGACTAAACTGTGAATCGCAACGAGGACCAACCCTTTAGTCCCGGTTCGTAGCATGAACCGGGACTAAAGGGGACCTATTGGTCCCGGTTCATGCCACCAACCGGGACAAATGGTGGTGGGCCAGGAGCGAGGCCCATTGGTCCCGGTTTGTCCCACCAACCGGGACCAAAAGGTCCAGACGAACCGGGACCAATGGCCCACGTGGCCCGGGCGGCCCCCTGGGCTCACGAACCGGGTCCAATGCACCCATTGGTCCCGGTTCTAGACTGAATCGGGACTAATGGGCTTACCCGGCCTGAACCAAAGCCCCCTTTTCTACTAGTGTTAGCACACACGGTTTCAACATCGTCTCGGTCCTAGCCAGGAAACAATTGGCAGTTCGTCCTAACTATTGACAAATGGCAGAACAAATTAAGAGCCATGTGGTTGAATAGAGGAAAGTTCATCGATGCTAACTAGGTGGAAGTCCATCCTCGTTCTCTCCTTCTTGTTGTATCTTTTGTGATTTTTCTTTCTTTCTTTTGTCGGTTGTACTCCCCCCATTTCTTTTTAATCCGCATATAAGATGTGGTCAAAGTCAAACTACACTAAGTTTGACTAAATTTATATAAAAAAATATGAACATCTACAAAATTAAAACTATATAGTATGAAAATACATTTCGTGGTGCATCTGATAATATTGATTTCATATTGTCAATGTTTATATTTTTTAATGTAAAGTTAGTCAAACTTTACAAAGATTGACTTTGACCAAACCTTATATGCAGACTAAAAAAAGGAGGGAGTATAGCTCAGTAGTTGCTTTATATATAAAGCCCCTTTTTGGTTATGTTGGAAAGTAGGATCAATCTTTGGAAGGAACATATAAAGAACAAAGCTATAAATATCAATGCTATGCGCTGCAACGAACTAATGGACAGCCAGCTAACACTACCAAAACAATATCACTAGATCTGTTTAAAGAAGTGTTTTTCATACTAAGAAAATGTTTTCATCATGCATTTACAAGGCAATGTATATGTTGATAATTTCCTATGAAGTTGACAAAACTTAAAAACAAGACTAACTGACACTGTTTACTTAGAACAACATAGTATTATTTGCATATATATCTAACTTTCAAATACATCAAAATTAAATTTCGGAAACTTCATCGACTCTGTAAATTTGTTTTAGCATGTTTGCTTGTGACTATCACAGCTTAAAAATAATGTTCCGTTCAGAGATGGCCTCCGTTTGTCGTAGCTTCACGGGAGGCGATGGTCGGATCCCATGAGGGTTGGAACCGACGGCCGCTGCGGCCTCCACTACACATCACGTAGGGGGTAGAGGCCCATGATGAGTGCGACAAGGAAATCAAGAGGCACATCTTCGCATCCGCTGGAGCAACGACATATTTCCAGGTACGGTGGTCGCCTATGGTGCTAATGCCAGGCATCTACCACCGGGGCAACACCTTCGATAGTATTGTGGATGCTCTAGAGTGACTCAAATCGATGTGGAGTGGTTGCGGTCTGTTCCACACCAGACATGGGAGGCACCCTGATGCCCGTGGCGGTGGCATAAGGTGGGAAGTTCGTCCCACCAATCTGCTATTGCTTTTGTGGCCTACTATGGAGTATTGGTCGATGTGAATATTATTTTTTTTACGGAAAAACTTCCAATCTATTCATCTTCAATCATGGCAGTACAATGAACACCAGAAATAAAAATTACATCTAGATTCGTAGACAACCTAGTGACGACTACAAGCACCGAAGCGAGCCGAAGGCGCGCCGCCATCATCGCCCCTCCATCGCCGGAGCCGGGCACAGCTTGTTGTAGTAGACAATCGGGAAGTCGTCGTGCTAAGGCCCCATAGGACCAGCACCCCATAACAGCAACCGCCGTCGATGAAAAATAACGTAGATCGGAAGTATCCAAACAGAAGACACACGAACGTGGACGAACAACGACGAGATCCGAGCAAATCCACCAAAGATAGATCTGCCGGAGACACACCTCCACACGCCCACCAATGATGCTAGACGCACCGCCGGAACGGGTACTAGGCGGGGAGACCTTTATTCCATCTTCAGGGAGTCACCGCCGTCTCACCTTCCTGAGTAGGACACAAACCCTAACAAGATTAAAAAAACAACTAAAAACGGAGCCCTCTTGCCGGCCCTTGCTAGGATCCACCGCGCCTCCATGGCCCTAGGGCCACCGGAGACGAGGCGGACCTGCGCCGGCGCCGGCGAGAGGCACGAACCCTAACTTTCTTTCTTGGAGGAGGAGGAGGAGGCAAAGCCCTGGCTCTAGGTATGTGATAGGTATGACATCTTTCGTATGCGCTATGTTTGGTCGATGCGACTATTGAATGTTCTATGGTCATGCTTTTGACAGATACACAACTTCATGTCAGGGTGATAATTGTTGTCGTTTTCTATTTTGGTTGGGCTCAGCAACAATGAAATTGTTTGTGACCTTGTTGAAGGTGTCGTCTATTTGTTCTTGGCCTAGTCCCCATTGGGTGGTCTTGGCAAACAGGGTGAAAATCCTTGTCTAGGTCGTGTTTGGCCAAACATGACAACGATGAGCAAGGATAATTACCCGTTCTTGAAGGCGTTGCTTCGGAAGATGTCGACTTAGTCGTAGGTATTCATTATATGTTTTTTAATGGTTCGGTCCCGATTGCATTTGTTATGTAGTAGTATGTTTAATATTAAATAAAAATGACTATATGCTGGAAGTTAACCTCCTTTTCGAAAAAAGTGCATCCAGCTAGCTGGTGTACATCACTCAAAGAAGAATAAAATTGGAGGAGGAAAACAAAGAAAGGGAATGCGTGGAGGTGATATTTTACTTCGAGGAGACCGCCTCTGCCATATTGCACTGGGACCGCACTTATGTGTCACATGTGCCCTAGCATTACAGCTACTGCCAGGTCAGCGAGGTAGCAAGCTGCTCAAGAACCTGTACGTGTAAATGGATTGGTTATGCTTCCTCGTCGCGTCTTTAAAAGGAAGGCGATCACTTTCCCTTCCCATTTCTCCAGACCCTATTCTTCTCACTCTCACGCACACGCACTGCTCCAATAATACACATTTCAGCGAGGCATTTGAAATCCATACCAGTTCGAAATCTTTTTGATCCATCACGTCTAGGAGTAGGATGCATCGGTAGATCTGAAACCTCGTTGGGCAATCGCCATAGCTGGCACCGGTTGCTGCTCGCCGACGATGTGTCTCTGTCTTCAGCCAACGACCGTGTCACTGTTCGCCACCTATATGGTCTGCTTCCAGGTCGACGGCATGGAACTCGTGATACGCGACCAAGACGGCAGAATTTGTGCCACACGCTAGGACGAGAAAAACGAGAGCTGGTCAAGAGCGTGTTATGCGCTCCTGACCCAATTCCAGCCTGTAGAGAGCTGACATGATCAAGCTTGGCGAGAAAGAACAGCAAGCAAGCGCGTCGCTGCCATGAGCAAAGGGGAAGCACCACGGTATCTACGTATTTCTGAGTCTTCACTAATGACAAGGAGAGGGGCTGGAGCTTGCATGTCTGCAATAATTTGTCGAGGCAGTCTCAGCTGAGGTAAGGTGGCGTTCAAGGCTGACTCTATGTTTTGGAAAGCTCTACAGGAAACTCAACAACATTCGTGATCCAATAAATTGGTCCTTCTGGTTCTTTTGTTCCTTTTCGCTGCAACCAAACAAATTCTTTGTAAATACATGGAATTAGAATTTTAGAAATTGAAACCCTAAGATGAATGGAAGTAAATACATTTTAACACCTAAAATTGTGAAATAAAGTAAATACATGACTCAAGTTGCTCAGTACTCGCATCAAGGGCTTGGGTCGGTGCCTCTCCTTACTCTGCTGCTGTTCCACTGATCCATGGCCCCGACGGGCATCATCATGAGTGGACTACCAAGGGTAATGCACATGGAGAATCCAGCACTCTGGAGCTTACCCTGGCAGATGGTGATTCCCATTTCTCTTTCACTACATATGAGCATGGGTCTCCTTCACATAGAGGTCGTAGAGAAACTATGTTCTACCATGATCATCATACTAGGGATAAACGTCCTAATTTTCGCATGCCTAAAACATCTTTTCCAAAATTTTGGAAAAAATGATGTGAAAAATATTTCCGCATGTTCCATATTCACTATGGACGTGTTTGGTTGCCCGCATAAGGTCCAACCAGGCCCGCGCGGGAAGGATCCGGCATGTTTGGTAGCCTGCATGCATTATTGGACCTGCATCGCATGCTTCTTAAAGCACGTCTGGGCCTGACTCGCTGGAAACCCAGGAATCGGCAGTTTCTCTGGAGCCAGGCCGAGCGGAAGCGCAGCGAGCGGGCCCCTGCACGAGGAGAAACGGGAGGGATGCGAGCTGTTTAGGTGGTGTCTTCTTCAACCTCGAGTAAGCTCCTCTCTAATCTCCTTTCTTCCATGTCCCTCTAATCTACACAACGGTGCTTCGATTTGAGGTAAGCTCTACACGAAAAGATGCACATCGATGCTACGGTTTCATTCAGGCGATCGGTTTGTAGTTTCGTCCACCGTAGATGCTCAATCTCTTGTTCCCATTTGGAGCTGTTTTGGACGAATTTTGTCAGATTCCTCGCACACGATCGATTGTTTGAAATCTTCTTTGACCAACAGCCTAATCTCGCCGTTCTGCACAATATTCATGTTGCAAGTTTCCTGTTTCGACGATCGTAGACGAGAAGATCTGTATATTTCTCATGGATGTACATATTGTGTACTGTGATTTAAGACACTGCTTAATTATTCCTCTAGTCGGCGTGGTTTCTCTCGGTCTCCTCTCTCGCATCTTGCTGCGGTAGCGTCATCGTCGCCCTCGTTTGTCTCGGCCTTCTCTCCATGATCCTACTGTAGTTCAGCCGCCATGGCGCGCACACTGTCGGAGTTCTTCTCCTCTGTTCTCTGCCACCGACGGGGTCGATCATCTCGGCCTCCTCTCTCTCGTCCCACGACACTGGAGTCGTTCCGGCGTCGATCATCTCGACCTCCTCTCTCGTCCTATTGCACGGACGATACCATGGCGCGAGCACTGCATTCTCCTCCTCTGCCCACTGTCTTTGCGCGAGCACTGCGACTAGTTCGTCGACGGTGTCGCTCGCCGTGCCGCCGACGGGGTCGCTCGTCCACGACTCCATGCTTGTCATGTCGGACACGGCGCCACGGCCACTATCCACCGCAGTCGCCATGGTTCAGCGCACGCTGCATTTCTTCTCCCACTTCCTCTGCTATCTCTTAACCTTGTGTGCTAAGTGCAAGTGCTAGCTCTTAATCACACCCCATGCGGGCAACCAAACAACATGTAGTTGCATGCGCCGAGACAATGCAGGCAACCAAACAATGTGCCAAAGTTGATCCCCTAATGCAGGAAGTCTGTTGGAAATTCACCCACAGGATCGATCACATAAAATCACACGAACACACGCGCGCAAAAACTTTGGCCAAGGGCACGTGTCATGCCCCTTCTTCTCTTTATTTCTTTTTCTCTTTTTCTCGATACCACGTTACAATTGACGCCTTGACTGTGTATATATATGACACAGCCAAGCCACGACCAGCTACACCTAAACCTACTAGTACTTCTACTTGGACTTCCAACCAGACTCAAACTCCTACGACACGTACTAGACAATGTACAAATCCTTGCCGGACTACTATACTAGTACGTAGGAGTACTACTTAGTCACGGCTGCTAATCCTACACGTCTAATACTTAGTCTAACACAAACACTACTATCCAAACCTAACAAACAAGATTATGCTAACAAAGTCCATATGCAGGCAACCAAACAACTCACAGATGTCGCATATGAGGCTGTTTTTGCATAGCCAGGCTGGGTTGAGATGTCTATGCAATGCAACTACTATTCACTACGGCAACCAAACACGCCCTATGATTACAAAGCACCATATGCCACACTTCATTTCACTGGCGATGCAGCCTTCTGGTTACAGTCATAGGAAGCTTGGCTTGATATTCATAGTTGGGTGGCCCTATGTGTTGTTGTCCACCAGAAATTTGGCAATGATCAATATTATCAGAATATGATGTAAAGAACGTACTTCCACATCAAACATGTAAATGTCCACATATGTACAAAAATAATTCTCTAGACACTTGCCACAAATTGCAAGACATATAACAGTAGCTAGGCAACAAAGTCCAAAATTAAAATCCACAAAAGAGAGCGTACATGATATCCTAAACAAGATGTCGGTTGCTCGTTGCACATCGACCACATTTTTGGCTCGAATGTGAGCACATAACCCACAAGACACGATAGAACCACCCAAGTGCTTCGCACTAGAAGGCACCGCAAGGAACAATCAAGCTTTAGCTTTTCCGACTGACAAAATATATCAATAATGTATTAACTAATGTAATGCAACTATCGCCCAATTAATGTAGCACAACAGATTTTTTTTTGCATCAGAAATGGGTGAATTATGTGCTCCACCACATCTTGAAGTAAGGATGAAGTAGAGAATCGAGATGTAAGAGCATCTCCAACAGCCGCGCTAAACTAGCGCCGCGCCGCAGATTAGGCCGTTTTAGCGCGCGCGCAACGCGGCGAGTCGCTCCAGCGGGCGCGCAAAAACGGCGCGCGCGCTATAACGGGTTGGGCGCGTGGTCAAAAACAGTTAGCCGTGCGGTTTATTTGGGGCGCCAGCTACAGCGCACGGCACACTCGAGCGCTCGCGCCGCACTCTCTCCTCTCCTCGTCCTACGCCCCGCGCGCGCCGGCGCCAGCGCCCTGCCACCCATCCATGGACGCGCACACCGGCACCCCGCTCACCCCGCTATACAGCTGCGACCCCCCCCCCCCGCCGCCGCTGCAGCCGCCGCCGCCGCCGGAATCCCTAGCGCGGCGAGCGCTGGCGTCGCCACCGCCGGAGCTCCGCCGAGCGTCGGCCTCGTGCGCAGCCTTTTCTTGCCGCCGCGGATGACCACGGCGCCGGCGCCGTCCCGTGCCGCCGCCGCACCGTCGAAGAAGGTACCCAATGCGGCGCGGACGAAGAAGGGCAAAACATCCGCGAAGAAGAACAAGGCGGCGGACGGCTCCGGCATCACAAAGGCGAGGGGAAAAAAGCTTGCAGGGCGTTCGACGGTCGCGGCGGCTTCCGAAGCGCCGGCGAGCTCACTCGTTGAGCCGGCCGCCGACGCGCACCACGTGTTCGACGAAATGCCCCCAAGGTGAAAAAATTTCCAACTTTTCTTTTCTTCTTATTTTTTCAATGCATCATCATCACATATAGATAGCTTATTTGCATTGTTCAAAAAACTTTGTAGTCTCAACGATGATGCATACATGTCCACTATGGGTGCTGGGTCCAACAATTCGCATTGGTCTCAAACCAATGACATCCATTTCCAAGACCATGAGTTTGAGGTGGACGAGGAGGGTGAGGGAATTGTCGAGGCGCCGAAAGGAAGAGCGGGCAATTACTCAACCAACGATGACTAGTTACTATGCCATACTTATTTGCATGTGTCGAGGGGGATCCATCCGTTGGAGGTGATCAAAGTAGAGACGCGTATTGGGGGCGGATGAAAGAACACTTTGATGCTCACAACAAGAGTGGAATTGACCGCTCCGAGAGATCACTTCGGTCCCGATGGTCGACAATCAACGCGGATTGTCAAAAGTGGGCGGTCGTACAAAAGGCAGTTGACAAGATTAACCCAAGTGGCACAAATGAGGATGATCGAGTAAGTGGCATCTCATATATGTTCATCATACTTGTTTTTGGTGACCGAAGTGCTAACTTGTTTTGTTTTTCTTGTAGAACAACATTGCACAAAACTTGTTCAAAGAAGAGACAAGGACAACCAAGAAGGGGAAGATCAAGAAAGGCAGGGTCTTTACCTTGCCTCATTGCTATGAAGTGTTAAAGGATGATGAGAAATGGAAGAAACGTGTTGGTTTGGAGGATTTGAATTTGAGCAACAAACGGAAGCTAGCAATTGAGAATGATGATGATGATGAGGAGGATGATGCATCAAGTGATGACGGCAAGAGAAGCCCCACACCCAACTCGGTTTCATACTCGAAGCCCAAACGACCGGATGGGTGCAAGAAAGACCAAACCCAAAAGAAGAAGAGGAAAGGAGATGATGAGCTCAAAAATGCTATGGAAGCTATTGTGAAGGCAAGGGTCGAAGCCAATGAGGTGAGGAAAATGGCTAGGAACCAAGATGCCGTGGCCGAGGAGAGGAGGTTGGCGGCTGAGGAGAGAAGGGTGGCGGCCGAGGAGAGAAAGGTGACTTTGGAGGAGAGAAAAGTGAGCAACGAGGAGCGAGCTAAGTTGTTGGAATGGGAGAAGCACTTGTTCTACTTGGATACATCTAACCTCAATGCGGCGCAAAAAGAGTATGTCCATCTTGCCCAACAAGAAGTCTTGATCCAAAAAAGAGCCTTGGTTCGTGCAATGGGTGGCGGTGGCCTCGGCGCCATGGGAGGCATGGGTGGCTTCGGCGCCATGCGTGGCGGTGGCCTCGGCGCCATGGGTGGCGGTGGCCACGGCGCCATGGGAGGCATGGGTGGCTTCGGAGTCATGGGAGGCATGGGTGCATCTCCGGCCACCATGGGAGGCATGGGTGCACCTCCGGCCGCCATGGGAGGCATGGGTGCACCTCCGGCCGCCATGGGAGGCATGGGTGGATTTGGAGCACCCTCCGACGCTATGGCCGCCATGGGAGGCATGAGTTTTGCTTCTCTCATGGGAGGCATGGGTGCACCTCCGGCCGCCATGGGTGCACCTCCAGAGGCCATGGCTTCTCACACACATTCCCATGAAGATGCCGTCGAAGATCTTGCCAACACCGTCGGAGCTTTACATGATGCGGTGCGTGATGAGGAGAGGGAGGAAGATTCATCTTCGGAGGCGGAAGAGTCGTCTTCGGAAGATGAGGACGAAGACGAAGAAGAGGAAGATGAAGATTGATGTGTCTTTCATGTCATGAACTTTAGTTTGCATTTGAACTTGGTTGGATGAACTTGTGGGCATGATTTTGAACTTGTGGGCATGAACTTTCATTCATCAACTTGTTTGTGTCAAATTTTACATATTCATTTTTATCCAAAATATCCATATATGCAAAATGCCCGGCGAGTCGCGCGCGCTGTATTTTTGCGCTCCGCTGGAGCGGCGCGCGCGCTGCGTTATAACGCGGCTGCTGGAGCCAGCGCAGGCGGGCGCGTAAAACCAGCCGCAGCGCGCGCGGTAACAAGCTTTTTGCGCGCTGCGCTTTAGCGCGGCTGTTGGAGATGATGTAAGAAGTACGGGGGAGGATGCGCAGTCCAGGAAGCAAAGTCCAGCCCAGATCGTCGAACCTCGTCCTGTACTCCTCACTGCTCGTGCTTGGTCAGATTGCGTGTTCAAGCGCCATGCCATGTACGGCAGGAGGTCACGAGATTGGGTGTGTGCGAGCCGTAATTTTATTTGATTGGCATGATGCAAGATGAGAAAAACAGAAGGGGTTATTAGGATGAGGCTTCTGTACGTAGGTCAGCCAAATTAACATGATGGGGATAGCAGAATTTGTCCTTTTGAATTATACTCCCTTTGTTCCTAAATATTTGTCTTTTTAGAGATTTCAAATGAACTATCACATACGGATATACATAAACATATTTTAAAGTGTAGATTCACTCATTTTGCTTCGTATATAGTCATTTGTTGAAATCTTTAGAAAGACAAATATTTAAAAACGGACGGAGTACTACTCAATTGTCTTACCATTTCAGTGATAGTGTTTCGGTGATCAATCTTTAGTTTTTTGCAACACCTCTAGCTAACTTTTTTCAAATCACCAGATTCCTAATCTCAATATTTGTATAGTAATGCATGATCAAGCATAATTGTGTTTGCCAATGCTATGACAGGCATAATTTTATTTGCCAATGATACGAGCTGCTAGCTATTTTTTAAGTTTGTACTGTGAATGTCGTGTTTTGGCTGATATATGAACCTCATCGAATCGTTAGCTAGCATGTGTATGGACCAATGAGCCATGATTTATAGTCTTAGAACCGCAAACGCGGACACTGCAGTATGATGATGTGGCCGGTATTTATGATCTGTGTGTGAACTTCTACCGTCTCGGTCTTTAAAAGGTGCCCCTCCTTCTCTGCTCTCATTTCACACATGTCCTCACACACTTTATATCTGACACGGTGTTCATCATCTAGATAGGTTTTCTAATCCTCAAAATTCTAGTGTGAGGTTTTAAAAGTGAATACCGGGACACGATTTCATCTCGTTCTCGGTCGATAGGAGTAGGAGGCATGCGGAACTTTGTAAGATCGAGTTTGACCGATAGTTGTGCAAGTTCGGCGGAATGATCAATTTCCAATAGGTATATAAGCTTACGAAAACAACCTCGAGCTAACAGCCCTGCACAATGTCACCATCATTTTCTGGGTGAGACTACTCGTGTCCCAACTCCATTTCAAAAATACCATGTCTGGTGAGTGGTGACGAAGCGATGTCGGAAAAGCATAGGGGAAGACGAGAGAAAGTCCAAGAGCACAAGTGGCACCAGCGTGATCACCATGTGAGTTCGCTAATTTCCTTGTGCCAATTGGCCAAGTGTGTGTAATTTCATATCACACACGGAGAGTTTATCCCGTGAGAGCTGTAACACATGAGCATGACAGAACAAAATGGCACACTTTGTTTCTGATATTAGCACGAATGCAAGTCACGTGTTGACCACTCCATTATCCTTACCAATTTTTTCCTTTTGGCGGCACACGTTGCAGTGCAGATATGGCAGTGGTGACCGTAGCAAGAATGCTGCAGCTCACGTTTCGAGAACGTAGTAGCCTTCCCGAAAAGAAAAATAATAACAGAGAAAAGGAAAAAAATGGAAAAAAAAAAGAACAAACACGGCATTGTCAATGCGCGTATGAAGGAGCTAAGAGCATCTTTAGCAGACCCCGCATCTCGCCGACTCACAAAACGCGTTTGCAGTTCGCACAAAAAACGGCTTTGCAGGCTGGCGCAAACGGCCGTAGAGGCAAACCCCGCAAAGCCGACCCGTAAAAGAGCATCTTCCGCGAATATCCTCTTTTCCGGGTCGGTTTTGCGGGGTCTGGTCTGGCGCCGCACCCCAACCCGCAAAACCTAAATTTGCACCTCAATTTGACACAACATAATGCATTTTTTTGCTTTTTCAAAAACATTGGATACATAGGATATTACCAAATCTTCGCTAGAATAGTAAGACCAAAGAAAACAAGAACCACAAGTATGCATTTCAGAAGATTACCAACTTCCATAACTGCTCCCACTAATTGAAGTGATATCTTCTCCATGCACTCATTGTTGATCTGCAGATTCTTGATCTTGCTTTCTTCATTCTTCATCTTTGGTTCAAAAGAAGTAGACATTGCTTCCCCTCTAGTTGCAAATGCATCCGCATCATTGCCTTCGATTCTACCAAGGACTGCACGGACGTCTATTAAGTTTCTTTCTATCAATTAATCAATGTATTCGCCTTCCCAAAACCAAAATGAGCATCCATCTTCCTACATGCATGATGATGTTCGAAATGAGCTCGCAATTGAACCCAAGAATGAGCTATCGAAATGAGCCGAATGAAAACAGCACGTACCCGTCGTTTTCGCATTTGAAGAACACCCATCCGAGGTGCTTCAGCGTGCCCGAGGTTAGCCGCAGCATTGTTCGCGTGCAGTCGCCGCACTATATGAGCGGCATCGGCGAGCCACAGAGCCTCTGCGCGAGCGCCGAGCCCGGCGGCCGGCCGGCCGAATCCATGCCCGCAAACCGTCGGTGGCGGCGAGAGGACAAACCCGTGCATGCATGCGCCGAAACGGCTTTGCTGGGGCTACGCGAGATGCTCCCGACCATTCCATCGCTTGGCACAGCCACCGGCGGCCGGGAAATCCAAATCCGTCCGGCCGCGGTGAAGGGTCGTAGATTCGAACCTTCCCGGCCCGCCGACGCAGGAGGGGGGGGGGGGGCGGAGAGCAATCCTCGTGCATGTGGAGGCCTTTCGGCCTGCTCCCGCCGGCTGCTTTCGCCAGAATCTTGGACGGCGGCCCGCCGGCGGGATAGGGGGAGATGGGAGGTGGTTGGTGGGGAAAAGCGCGGGCTGAAATGTCCTCCCCACCAACCGCTCCCGCTATATGCAGGGCACCGACGGGCCGGGGGCGGGGGGGGGGGGGGGAGGGGGAACCCGCGTATTCGCGGTTTGGGGTCAAGTTTTTGCCGCGCCCCTAAAAAATTTTTGCAGGCCGGCCGCGTTTGCGGGGTCTGTTCGGACGGGATTTTCCGCGCCGACACGCATTTTGGCGGTTATTTTGCGGGTCGGGGCTTTTTTGCGGGGTCTGCTAGAGTTGCTCTAAGCCAGCTAAAACTGCAATTCTTAGCTATCAAACTGATCCAGATGACAGTGACTGGCCGTAGCCATTACTTGGTTCATTCACTGTTTGTGCTTTTCACACTATAATAAGAATTAAATAGCGAGCAATAGGTCAAGAAATAAAAAGGTCTACAGGAATTGGCGCTCATCTAGAGAGAAACTCTCTGGTCGCCGCCGCTTGTGTTGGCTGTTTGGCTGTGGTCTGCCCAGGACTCACCACTTGCTTGCAGTTATGGCTACCTTGGTGTTGTTGATGGTGGAGTCGGAGTCGCTGACTCGCAGAAGAGTGATAACGATGGCATCGGATGGCAGCCTAGACGGCGATTTTCTTCTCGGTGGTGTATGCGTTATTATGTGGGTAGTCAGTACGCCCGAAGTGTCTTGTATTTGCAGGCGTGTGATGACGGTTCTCGCTCGGTTTTCTGCTAATTAGCAGGCCAATTCTCGTCTTTCTTTTTAAATGAATTGAGATTCTTCGAACAGACTTAAAAAAAAACTCAATACTATATATGTCAAAAACTTCATCGACTCGATCTGGCTGTGTTCAGCCCACGAAGAAATGAAAAAATTGGAAGGGGAAAACAAACCAGGTGATGCTGGGACGTGATATTTTATTTTGTATCTAGGTGACGTGGCGAGACATGAATTCCTTTTTTTGCATTGAGACCGCACTAATGAGACATGGTCCATCACTACAGTTACGCTAGGTCATGTGAAGCAAGGCGCCTCCTCCCCCCCCCCCCCCCCTCTAGCCATCCATTTCTCTAAAGTCTCTACTCTTCTCACGCACATGCACTGCCCCAAGAATCTACATCTCGTAAGCCAATGATCGTTAAATCTAGACCAGTTCTGTATCTTTGTCATTTATCAATTTCAAAACAGCTGCAAAGGTTGATGTATTTTCCATGGCCATCACTTGTAGTTGAAGGAGTAGGAGGCATCAGTAGATTTGGAACCACGTTTTCCCAACCGCTGAAGATTCCGTTGATTTCAGCTCGTCGACGCCGCATCTTCATCAGCCTCCGAAGGCGATCCTGATGTTGTCCGCGACCTATGCCGGCTCCGTCCTTCACGATCTGCAGTAAGCGCTACAACGTGAAAAATGACTATTGATCGAATACGTATCACGGGCTGAGGGCCCATCCTTGGGCCATAAATGTAACAAGAATTGAAGCTCAGGAGATGACATCTGGCAGCAAGGCATCTTGTACCTTTTGTCATATTTTCCCTTCATTTTGTCAGTTGTACTGTTCAGTGGTTGCTCTACATGTAAAGACCCTTTTTGGTTAGAGCATCTACAATCGGACTTGCCAAATAAGGCACCCTATACGTCTGCGGACAGTGGCCGGGCAGTCCCTATATCCGCGCCTCCACAACCGTGTATCTCATATCTGGCATCCTATATTCAAACAAAATCATGCAACGTAGTACATAGGTCACTAGACGACCAAAATAAACAAGAAACAAACATATAAACTGTTACCAAACGGGCATAATTCACAGAACATCACCAAAATATCACCAAACGGGCATAATTCTCACAGTTCAACGATCCGGGACATTCTAACTAGATATTAGAGCTAGATTATATAAAAGGAGAGAGGGCCAAGCTTCGCCACTTCCTCACCGGTCCTTTGTCCTTTTGGTTGCCGACGCTCCTGTAGGCGTCCACGGCAGGAGGTGGGTCGACGTCGGAGTCGCCAGAGTCAGACCCGTCGGAGGAGGAGGAATCGGAGATGATGATGTAGCCCTGCAAGTGTCGGACGATGCGGTCCTGCTTGCGCTTGAGCTTGGCCACCCTCCCCGCCCCCGCAGCTGCCTCCGCCGCCTCCCGCTCACACTGCTGAATGCTAAGCCGGAGCTGCTTCACGTTGATCCTTCGAAACCGCCGGGCATCCTTCTCCGTCGTGTTAAGTGACCGACGGTACACCCACTGGAGGAGACGCCCCCCCTTGTCAGGCACCGGCATCACATAGCGGCGGCGGGTGGACCACGCACCCGCGTCAGACGCGACCCCCAACTCACGTGCCCTCTGCCTCTCGCGGCGGGCGGCGCGTGCCTCCGACTCCGTTGTCCGCATCTGCTGCGCCGGCGGAGCAGGCACTAGAACCGACCGCTTGGGACGGCACCGGCAGCAGTACTGTAGCGATGGGCGATAGGTGGAGTCACGGTTGACCCAGAGCTGCAACCTGTATCAACTCGCAAGCACTGTAGCGCGATACTGAGCGCCAGCTCGTCCTTGTCTCCGGAGCTGCTGTCGGAGTGGCTGCCGGTGCTGGGCATGATCTCCGGCTCTCGGGATTGGACAGATTGGGGAAAGGGGAGCGGAGCGGAGTGAAGTGAGCCTAGGGTTTGCTCTGCAAACTAGAGGGGGAATTTTGTATGGTTGGGGTGAGCCAGCGTTGGGCCAGGCAGATGTGGCTGACGCGCCCGGGCCCGCTAGGGCCGCTCATATACACCCTACATTTGGGCTGAATATGAGGGGTGCTGATCAGTCCGAGCATTTGAGACGTGTTTGAGAAGTCCGGTTGTAGATGCTCTTATTTGTAAACTGTGATCAATCTTAGAAAGGAACATATAAATAGGAAAACTACAAATATGGTACGCTATGTGCTGCAACGAACTCACGAACAGGCAGTTAACACTACCGAATAAATATCACTAGATCTCTTTAAAATGTGTTTTCCGTACTAAAAGATGTATTCATTATGCATTTATTAGGCATATATTTGTTGATAATTTCCTACATAGTTGATAAAACTCGAAAACAAGAATAATTTGTCCTGTTTAGTTAGAACAACGTAGTAACTTATTTGCCTACCTGCCTTTCAAATAAATAAGAAACCAAAACTAAAATTTTCAATCTTCATCGACTCTTGGCGTATTTGCTTTAGAATGTTTGCTTGTGACTACCAAATCTTAAAATTAATGGTCTGTTCCTAAGTGCATCCAGCCGCCTGGTCTTCAGCCCTCGAAGAAGAATAAAATTTCCCGCAAAACAAAAAGAATAAAATTGGAAGAGGAAAACAAACCAGGGGGATGCCTGGAGGTGAGATTTTACTTTGAAGAGACCGCCTCTCCCATATTGCACTCAGACCGCACTGATAACTCGCGTGCCACATGGGTCCAGCACTACAGCTACTGCCAGGTCAGCAAGACAACAAATTGGTGAAGAACCTGTACGTGTAAATAATTTCTTCTACTTCATCGTCGCGTCTATAAAACCAGGCTCTCCTTTTCCCATTCCATTGCTCCAGTCCCGACTCTTCCTCTCACACACATGCACCGCACCAAGAATGCACCTCACATAAGGAAATGCACTTGAAATCCAAACAAGTTCAAAACCTTTTGATCCATCAATTGCAAAATACTAGTTGTTAGGTTGATGTGTTTTCCTTGTCCATCACGTGTAGGAGTAGGAGGCATCGGTAGATTTGGAACCACGTCTCCCGACAGCCATAGCTTGCATTGGTTGCTACTCGCTGACGATGTTTCCTTGTTGTTAGCAAACGCTCTTGCTGTCCGCCGCCTATATCGTGTGCCTCCTACTCGGGGACGTCGTCACGCAATTACGACAGCCAAGAGCTTCACGGCGCACTACTATGAGAAAACTAGTCCGAGATCAGTTGCGCAACCTTGGCGGGTAGATGCACCTACAACTTAAGTTCATGCGATCAATCCTGGCAGGAATGCACAGTAAGCAAGGACGTCGCAACAAAGGGAAAGGTGAGGCACAAGGATATTAATGCCTCTTCTTCTCTTCTCCAATGTGATGAGCAGGTCTTTGAAGAGTGTTCCATCTATTTTTGCCAGATCATGACGCATCTTTATTTTACTGTTTACTCTAGCTGTGTGGGTTACATATAAAACTCATTATATTGAAGCAAGGTTTGTCGTCTCGATGCAATGCTTGAGTCAACAAAGTTCTTTTTTTTTTTTTGAAACAAATGAGTTTCTGTTATATCATGCCACCGTAATCATAAAAATAAATGCATTTGCACGGCCAGATTTACTTTGTAGTATACTAGCAAACGTGTTCGTCCGTTGCAACGGGAGAAAACAGACCCCACACGCCCTTACCCACTGAGCATGGCTAAAGACCGCACCCTCATGCCCCTAACATAATAAACATGACTATTACCTCATCGTCAGGTTCACATTTTCCATTTCAATATGACATCAGACACATGTTTCCGCTCATCCTCTTCCCCGTCCTTGTCGACGGTGGCCGCAGTACCAGTTGTGACTAACCAAACTTGGCTAGGTCCAATAGTTAGATCATTGACTCCTTCGTGTCCGGCAAGATCAAGAGTGTTGAACAAAGATTTTTTTTATCATTCGGCTAATACAATAGGGAAAAGCACTGCACATAATATATGCCTGTGTTATCATGTAAATTGAGCAGTTTGTGTCACATAGACCATCAAACCTTAGTTGGACTCCTAATGCATTTGACGGGTGTCACTAGCCGAGCGAGGCTAGTCGTACATGAAGACGCAACGGAGAAAAAGATTCATTCCATATCCCTAGTTTAATAAATTGAACTAAAACAATGCATCAGTAGGGATATTTCTAAAATTCACCCAGTTTTATTAGTAGGTATACAGTACCTCTCAGTTTTCAATAATTGTTCATGTCTGGAAAAATGTTTGCCTTTTCAAATTCAAAGTTCCAATAATGGTTGCATTTTAAAAATGTTTGCAAATTAAAAAAAACATTCACTACAGTAACTCCTAGTTCTGAATAATTGTTCATGCTTCAAAACTATTTTGGTTTCATGAAAAAGCAAAAAATTGTTCATTTTGTAAAAGAAATGTTCGAGTTTATTTTTTTTCACAACTTGCAAAAGCGGCGCGCGGGTGCGGAAGCGGCTGCGGCTAGGGTTTGGATCGTGATTAGGCTGATACCATGTTAGAAGGGAGAGAGGGATTTGGTGGAATAGTTTATTGTATTGCTTGAGCCTCGTGGACATATATATAGGAGTACATGATCTACTTGGAGTACGAGGTAAGCCAGAATATTTCCTAGTCTAACCTATGTTTCCTAATACAATCACGTTACTAAACAGTCAGAACTTATCGATCCTGAGAAAAGCACCATCTTGGACTCGTCGGCGACGCCTTACATTGCGCCCTTGAAGATCGATCTTGGACAACGACGAACATCGAGCGAGCACCACACAAGGAACCTCTAGGTTGTGTGTCCAACAAACGCAACGCTCCCAAGAGAGAAACGGCGTTGAGAACGCCGCTATCGCGTCGATCCAACTCCGGAACAAGACCTTCATCCGGAGACAACTACCATCATCAAGCCGGAGGGAGGGGACGCTGCCTCGGCGATGCCTCCAAAAAGGGGAATGACACCCACGGGTGCCGTTGCCACCGGCACCAACTAAAGAGGGACAAGATTTTCATCCGAAATGCCGTACACCCAACCTTTCAACCCACTAGACATGGAGCACACTCCGTCCTTGTTCAAAATCTCCACCGCTGCACCAGCACCTCAAGGTCGTAGCTGCAATGTCATGGCACACCTCAACTCGCACGGCTGAGAGGACGCAACCAAATCCAACTCCTGCACAGCCTTCCGCAGCCCCGAACCGAGCTCCAGCACTTGCACCTCCGAGCCCCGCCGCCGCCTTCGCAAGCTCTCCCACTAAGAGTGGGCAGTCGCGGCACAATCGCCTCCACACTTCGCAGCCCACTAGACGCAGATCAGCCTGAGCTGCCGCCTCCAGTCCTCCCGTCCCTGCGCCTCGAAGCTCCTCCTCGCACCTCCGCGCGCTGCCAGCCACCGCTGTCGTAGGCTCTCCAGCTACAAGCAGTCAATCGCGGCACAGCGGATAGAGATGCGAGGAGGGTGCAGTGTCGGAGAGGATTGGGGTATCTCTCTGGCTCTGCATTAACTCGTCACAGAGTAGTCCTCACATAATACATCTATTGATCTGCAGTAGACTTATACTACATTAGAACTTGCATATACACATGGTCATCTTATTCTCATGCATTGAGGTGTGAAGGGAGTGCTTTATATGTCGAGCAATTAGCACATTTTCCATGGGATCTTTTCTGTTGTTAGACTAAATGGCACACTTTTCATTGGCAACTACTCCCTCCGTTTCTAAATACAAGTCCTTGTAGAGATTTCAAATGCGGACTACATATAGAGCAAAATTGATGAATCTGCACTTTAAAATATGTCTATATACATCCAGATGTAGTCCTTATTGAAATCTCTAAAAAGACTTGTAGTTAAGAACTGAGGGAGTAGACAAAATAGCACAAATAGGATTTCCTGTTTTGTTTCCAGGTCTAGGCCCACTTGCTCCAATTGAACTTTAGCAGTCCAGAGCCGTCACCAGACAAGGCAAAGGGGAAGTCACTAGACCAGAGAAAGAACAACGTCGCCACCTTGCCGTGCTTCGTCCCAAACCCGTACTACCAAAACAAGACAAGTAACCAACAGCCAGTAGACGAGGGGCACGCAGCCCCCTTGACACCAAATCCACAGTCTAAAATGTTTGACTCGGATGGTGGATGGCTGTAGGTTCCTCCCAGGCCTTCCCAAAATTCCAAGCACTTCCATCGTATCTTGCTAACTTTCGGATACCTCCTACTCCTACCGTGGTGTGGTAATATATATATATATATATATATATATATATATATATATATATATATATATATATATATATATATATATATATATATGCTTCCAGCAACATTGACTATGATTTTTCTATTGAAGCTTTAGAGCTGATGCAGATTTCGCTGCATTGTGGTATACGTTTTAGGTTTTGGGATAGTGTGTTTGCAAGTACGTGTGTGAAGGTCGGGAGGTTAGTGAAGAATGGACAAGCAACAAGGGAGAGGGTGGGGTTTTAAAGATAGATGATGTAAAAGTACTGGCATGTGTGTGATCTTGAATGTTAGCCACGTCAGCTGGTACGCAGAACCCAGTTAGGTTGTACTCCCTCTGTCCAAAAAAGCTTCTCTCAAGCTTGTCCCTTAAATGGATGTATCTAACACCAATTTGGGGCACAAACTTTTTCGGGCGAAGGGAGTAATCAATTGTAGCAGAAAGGAGAAAAGTCACTTGCATATGTTAATTGATCCTGCCATGCTCCTGGTGATTTAACTCAGTATGTTATCAGTTGACTGCGGTCAATGTATAGACAGGCCAGGAGTATGTCACTATTTATGGTACATGTTACTTTCGGTAGAGTTAGACCTTGCTCAAACCAAAAATATGTATGTGCAACCATCACAATGTGTCCATTGAGCAAGGAAATGATCCAGGCCCAAAGTAGTAATTAGAAAGTATTCATTTGGGTATATTAGTAAACTTACACAACAGATACATCCATATGTAAACAACAAGAAACTATTGTTACATACTAGTACTATTATTATTCTGGATGTAAAGAAAAAAAATCCTAACATCCAGTTGGAGCAAAATTACACCAAAATAGGGGGCAAAAACAGAGACACACAGAGGGAGTGGACTGGGTTGGGATATCTCTCTTTCCATGCATCTGCATCTGCACATCACATTTTTCTTTTCAAGGATACAACCATGGAAAGGAGTACCAGTAACATAGAAGAAGAGCCAAGATGGTTGATACAATGCCAATAGGCACACAATGTATACCTAACATTTTAGCAACCACACCCAGACGACTACAACGGTAACTTGCCTTGTCAGACCCAAGCCACGAATGGCGAACAGGACTTTGAACACGTCACATGGTCCTCGCATAATACATCTATTTATCTGTAGTAGAATTGTACATTAGAAGTTGCGTACACGAATGGTCATTTTATACATTCGGAGGACGCTTCAATCATCTGCGAACCTAGTAATTTGAAGGCTAGGGCTCAGAATTTGAAGTGGTTTATATGTCGGGCAATTTAATAAAATGGCACACTTTTCCTGAGACATTGATCAAGCATTGCTATGGTGGAGAAGCTCTCCCTACCTTCCCGACAACATCCACAACCTTATTACATTCAATGGTTTAATGATGGTGGAAAGGTAAAGGTAACACGCATGGTGAGATTTCCTTTTTCTTTAGGTTCATACCATGATACTATTGACTGCGATATTGTGCCTATGCAAGCTTGTTCTATGTTACTAGGAAGGCCATGGCAGTATGATAAACAATGTTTACATGATGGTAGAACTAATCAGTACACTCTCACACATAAATGAAAGAAAATCATTCTACACCCTATGTCTCCTGAGCAAATTTTAAAAGATGATCTTGCTAGGGCTAGTAGAAACACAAATACTGAGCGTACTAAATCTGAAAATCAGAAAGTTGTTGATGAGTTAGAACAATTTAATAAGATGCACAAATCTGATCCTATCACATCTAAAGAAATTAAATTGAAAGGTGCTTCTTTCTTAGCTACACGTGCTGAAATTTTTGAGTTAGATGCTCATACTGATGAATGTTATGCTCTTATTTGCAAAGAAGTTTTGTTTTCATTTGAGCATATGCCTTCTTCTTTGCCTCCTGTTGTCGCTAACCTTTTGCAGGAGTATCATGATGTTTTCCCAACGGAAGTACCACCGGGGCTGCCACCTATGAGAGGAATTGAACATCAAATTGACTTGATACCTGGCGCCTCATTACCCAACCGTGCGCCGTACCGGACTAATCCAGAGGAGACTAAGGAGATTCAGCGACAAGTTCAAGAACTACTTGAAAAAGGTTACATTCGTGAATCCCTTAGTCCATGTGCTGTACCAATTTTACTTGTTCCTAAAAAAGACGGTACTTCGCGTATGTGTGTTGATTGTAGAGCCATCAATAATATTACAATTCGATATCGTCATCCTATTCCTAGATTAGATGACATGCTTGATGAACTCAGTGGCTCAGTTGTGTTTTCTAAAGTGGACTTGCGTAGTGGCTACCATCAAATTCGTATGAAACTAGGTGATGAATGGAAAACTGCTTTCAAAACTAAATTTGGTTTATATGAGTGGTTAGTTATGCCTTTTGGATTAACTAATGCACCTAGTACTTTCATGAGACTAATGAATGAAGTTTTGCGAGCTTTCATTGGACGATTTGTGGTAGTATATTTCGATGATATTTTGATTTATAGCAAGTCACTAGAGGAACACTTAGACCATTTGCGTGCTGTTTTTTCTGCTCTGCGTGATGCACGTTTATTTGGTAATATCGAGAAGTGCACTTTTTGCACGGATCGAGTCGCTTTTCTTGGCTATGTTGTGACATCGCAGGGAATTGAAGTTGATAAAGCCAAGGTTGAAGCCATCCAGAGTTGGCCGACCCCTAACTCGGTCACACAGGTACGAAGTTTTCTCGGACTTGCTGGGTTCTATCGGCGGTTCGTGAAAGATTTTAGTACCATCGCAGCGCCGCTCAACGAGCTAACAAAGAAAAATGTGCCATTTGTTTGGAGCGACGCACAAGAGGAAGCCTTCACTATTCTTAAAGATAAGCTTACACACGCCCCTTTGCTGCAATTACCTGATTTTAATAAGATGTTTGAATTAGAATGTGATGCTAGCGGCATTGGTTTAGGTGGTGTTTTATTGCAAGAAGGAAAACCAGTAGCATACTTTAGTGAAAAGCTCAGTGGGCCTAGTCTGAATTATTCAACATATGATAAAGAACTTTATGCACTAGTTCGGACTTTGGAGACATGGTAACATTATTTATGGCCTAAGGAGTTTGTCATACATTCTGATCATGAATCACTCAAGCATATTAGAAGTCAAAGCAAACTGAATCGTAGACATGCAAAATGGTTTGAATTTATTGAATCCTTTCCTTATGTTATTAAACACAAGAAAGGGAAGGAGAATGTTATTGCCGATGCCTTGTCTAGACGCTATACTATGTTATCACAACTTGACTTCAAAATTTTTGTACTTGAAACTATAAAAGAGCAATATGCTAATGATGTCAATTTTAAAGATATATTGCTCAATTGCAGAGAGGGTAGAACTTGGAACAAGTTCGCCATTAATGACGGATTTGTTTTTCGTGCTAATAAGCTATGCATTCCAGATAGCTCTGTTCGTCTTCTATTGTTACAGGAGGCGCATGGCGGAGGACTTATGGGACATTTCGGCGTCAAGAAGACAGAAGACATCCTTGCTGGTCATTTCTTCTGGCCAAAAATGAGAAGGGATGTGGAGAGATATGTTGCACGCTGCACGACATGCCAAAAAGCTAAGTCACGATTGAACCCGCATGGTTCATATATGCCTCTTCCTGTTCCTAGCACTCCTTGGGAAGATATATCTATGGACTTTGTATTAGGACTGCCTAGAACACGACGGGGGAGAGATAGTATATTTGTTGTTGTCGATAGATTCTCTAAGATGGCACATTTTATACCTTGTCATAAAAGTGACGATGCTACTCACATTGTTGATTTGTTCTTTCGCGAAGTAGTTCGTTTACATGGTGTGCCAAATACAATTGTTTCTGATCGTGACACAAAATTCCTTAGCCACTTTTGGAGGGTGTTGTGGACAAAATTGGGGACTAAGCTTTTATTTAGTACTACATGTCATCCTCAAACTGATGGTCAAACTGAAGTGGTTAATCGTACATTGTCTACTATGCTTAGGGCTGTTTTGAAGAAGAACTTAAAAATGTGGGAAGAATGTCTACCACATGTAGAGTTTGCTTATAATCGTTCCGTTCATTCCACCACAAAATTATGCCCTTTTGAGATTGTTTATGGATTTATACCTCGTGCGCCAATTGATTTATTACCTATTCCATATTCGGAGAAGGTAAACCTTGATGCTAAAGAACGTGCTGAATTAGTATTAAAAATGCATGAGATGACTAAGAAAAATATTGAACGCATGAATGCCAAGTATAAACTTGCTGGTAGTCAGGGAAGGAAAAGTGTTGTGTTTGAACCAGGTGATTTAGTATGGTTGCATTTGCGAAAAGACCGTTTTCCTGATTTACGAAAGTCAAAATTAATGCCTCGTGCGGATGGACCTTTTAAAGTGCTTGAAAAAATTAACGAGAATGCATATAAGCTTGATTTGCCTGCAGAATTTCGGGTTAGTCCCACATTTAACGTTGCAGATTTAAAGCCTTATTTGGGTGATGACGACGAGATACCGTCGAGGACGACTTCGATTCAAGAAGGGGGGATGATGAGGACATCTCTTCTACTGTTACACCCGCTGTGACTCCTACATCAGTTATTCCACTTGGTCCTATAACTAGAGCGCGCGCTCGTCAAATAAATGGCCAGGTACTATAGCTCCTTCGTACATATGATTTGATTGACAAAAATACGATGCTACACTCACGTTCCGATTTGCTTGTACTTAGGAATAAAGGAGAGATTGGAGATGAAGCCAACTGTTCATTCAAATCGGATGGAGCTACACTACATGCATGTCCAACGAATCCATTCCATCCATCAACCATGTCACATGCATGCATGTATCCAGGGAATCATCCATCACAGCCATCAATTGATGTTACGTGTACAAAGACAAAAGCACCAGGACCAAAGCACTTAGATTAGGAATCAACTACCAATGTGGGCACTACAATATTTGGGTGTGCCAGAAGAGTCCGGCCCTGCCACGCTTCGGCCTGTACGCGTGGACCGACTCGGCCGCAACATCTGCATGTAATAAATAGTCATCATAGATTAGGGTTTAGACTCGGGTTTTATTGTATTGTCTAGCCATCGCTACAATTTCGCATCTACGAGACGTGTAGGACTACCGCCTTGTCAGATCCATAGTGAAACCCCAACTTTTCATCTAGTTCGTGTGCTCAATTTATCATACGCAATTTCAGTTGCAATTCACCTTTGTTCTTGCTGGTTCTTCAGTTGCTTGCAGGAACTCGAACCTCGTTGTTCAGGTTGATCGTGCCTACGGCAAGGTCAATAACCATCGGAGATTGGTTTAGCGATTGTCGAGGCGTATCGCGGGTACGGTATAGCCGGATCGTCAAGGTCAAAATCCACCAAATCGATAATTATCCCACTCTCATCGAAAGATCGGGTCACCGTCACATCATGGAGGAGAGATAAATCATAAAAGAAGGCTTGTCTTATCTTATTTAAGAGAAGACAAGAGATGATCTCTTAGCACAATTTGTCTCACCATATTTTTAGGAATAACTAATTATTGAAGATAAGGCTAAGAGATGACCCATTGTAGACATGTTTTTTTGTCATCTCTAATTTACATGCAAAACTTAAGATAAGACTATCTTATCAACCATTGTACATGCCCTTATAAAAAGCCATCTAAGACCCTAATCACAGAGCAGGAACCCAGGCATATCTGAAAAGATTGGCTTGACATCCCAGTAAACACGCTATCTCTCTCACTCTCTCTGTCTCCACCATCAAGCCAGGATGAGGTCGTTCTACAAGATGCTACTACTTTCGCTTGCCCTTGTTCCGCTTCTGTACTCAGGTGCGTACGTTTGTAGCATGTTTTATGATCAATCTTGTATGGCGAATCTTCCACTATATTTTTTCTCATAAATCTCTCCAATCTTGATGTGCTGGTACGAACATGTAGATCTGGTGATCCAGGCGACGGCTAATGGTGGCGGCTCGCAGACCCCGGTCATCCCTGGGCCGTGTAACCCCAAGGCTTGTCTCCGCAACTGTCAAAGCAACGTCGGCCCCGGTGCGGTTGGCGATTGTGATGCTGGCGGTGCACATACTGTACTGCATCTCAGCGGAATTAAGCAGTGATTGTTTCTTAATTTTTCCCCGCTTCCACAATAAACGAAATCTTAGTTTTTTTTTGTTTGGCTACAGAGGCGGAGGACGAAAGAAGTTAAGGTGGGGCGAACTCTTAATTAACTTTTTGATGCAAAATCATAATAGTGATCACACACTAACAATACACATCAATATTAATCTGGGCTCGTGCAGGGGAGTATGTACTCCTAGGAAATTGCCTACCTATCAAATACATGGAAACTCAAAACAGGAATGTCAGAAATTTCATCGACTCGAGGGGCAGTTGCCTTATTAGCATGTTTGCTAGAGTAGTAAATTGATAGAGCTCGTGAAATCGTGAATGGCATGGAAGTTATAACACACCTATATGGGAGAGGCTAGGAGTAAGTTGTCAGAATACGAAATTAGGGCTAGTCGAATTGTTTTCGGCCTTCAGATGTAGATCCACCCGCGGCCAGCGGTGCTCCCGCGCCAGCCCGGCTGCCCCCGCTCTCCCCTCAAGCGCCGCCCACCGCCGTGCTTTCACCGCTCATGGTCATGGCGATCCAATTCGTCTAGTATGCACGTTCACTAACGGTCAAACTGCGCCTAAGCTCGTTCCAACAGGATTGCTATGTTTGGTCTACCAAGGCCTAACACTAACTGAACTAATCCGGACCGGAGTGTTGATGCTAGTCATTTTATATAGAATGGACGGCGGCTTGCATATCTTCGGGGTTGATCAGATGTTTGCAAGTGGTTATTTTGTCCTTTCTGCTACAACGAATTCACACACCTTCAATCTTTAAAGAGCATCCCTTTCCCCGCTGGTTCTCCACTCTTCACTTGTCTCTCGGATCCTCACACACGCACTCCTAACATTTATTTTTTGAAACGAGACACACACTCCTAGTCCTAACACACTATCCCAAAACCCAAAACTCATACCGTGATGCAGTCAAATCTTTATCTGATCCAAATATTCAACAAAAACTGGTAGTCAATGTCGTCCACTGCGCAATAGGAGTAGGAGGGATCAGAAAGTTATGAAGATATGCCGGCCATGCTCGAAATTTCAGGAAGGCTAGGTAGGATGCTTTCCGTATATGCGATCCCAATGAACCACTTTGTTTTTCATTTAGGTTTGCCGCCAAGCCGCCGGTTCTTAGGCTGTGGTCGACACCAACCCAGCCGTTCTGCAAGAATCATTAGGGCTTGCTTATTCCAGTAATGTTCCGGTTTGCATGGCGGGACACATTGCTGACGTGATGGAGACCCGGATCCACGTTGATGGATGTACATCCTAACTCCTAAGCGCTTACTGGGCACCAGCAATGTGCAGTTACACATCGACATGGCCATAGCAAACAAACAAGGTGCGGGCACGCAGACTGAAAGGAACCCATGGGGCGTGAGACTCTTGTTTCGTGTGTTGGGTGGACCACGCTCGGCCATGGCTTGACATCACGAGGGATCGTGCATGAATTCTTGGGGTTTCAATCGACAAATAAAAATGAAAGAAAAGATCAAGGTCAGAAGTCAAAGAACTGCATCTACCCAAGTTTTAAAGCTGTCTTTTTCTTTTCTTTTCACCCCATGGCCAATGAAAATTAGCGTAGGCTTCAAATTGTACGGCCAAGTGTTCCTTTTTTGAAGACTTGGTGATACAATTTGAAGCCAGAACCAATTCTAATCAGGGATAAGCCGGAACCATTTTCTGCTGGTGTCATTCTTTGAGTAATTTGGAATGCTGGAATGAGTGTATTTTTAACAGATCATTGATTCTTAAAAAATTGTAGGTAATCTTCCGAGCTACGACATCAATTGTGTGTTGCCATAACTGCAGCCATGTATGTTGAGTATATTGATAATTAGGAAAGATAAGATAGGCTAGGATTTGTTCCGACTTGTCTTGTACATCAAGTTGATCATTGTACTCCTATATATATGCCCATGAGGCTCAAGCAATACAACAACAATTCCACCAAATCCATATCTCCCTTTTAACATGGTATCAGCCTAACCGATCCAAACCCTAGCCGCCACCGTCGCTTCTGCTCCGCGCCGCCTCCGGGGCGGTTGGTGTCCATGATCGCCGCCGGGTGCCGCGCTGCCCGTACCTAGGGTTCGTCCACCGGTCGTGTTGACCAGTTGCCCTAGAGAGTCTTATTTCCCATCCGTTGATTGGAGTTTTTTCACTCTCATCGATCAATTGGTCCGCGTTCTTTTTTGGTTTTCCGATCTAAGATCGGTTTGCATGGCCCGTTGCCGCCGTCGATCCCACGCGCCTATACTCCGACACCGGCATGACTGCACCAGCCTCTTCTTCGACTAGACGGCCTTGCGCGACATGCAGCGGGCTATAACGGCGGTCGTCCATGCATCGGTTCTTGGTGCAATTCTTCGCCGTCGTGCTGCCCGTGGTGTGGCACGCCTAGTGCCGGCGGGAGGGGGGGGGGGGGGCAGGGGGGGCGACCGTCCTGGGCCCCCGATTAGGAAGGGGCCCCCAATGGATTGGTTTCCTATATACGTTTGTGAGGTTTAGCCTGTCGATTGAGTCTCCAAAAGGAAACGAAAATTAACTGATCGGTAAATCATCGGCTTGTCGCATGCCATGCAATCTTTTCGGCTTATACTTCTCCTCCCCAATTGGCAACAAATCAACCATGCCATGGACGACAGTACCTGCTCGTCTAACCGTGATTTTCGGCTACTGGGCGCCATTAGTGGAACAAGGTAATGCGGTTTCCAGATTCCCATCAATCTTATCTTCAATGCATACTTTCTCTTTCCTTCTCTTTCTATGTTATCGTTAGATCGTTCTTTCGTTTCTTGAAGATCATCCTCTCGTATATATCTCTTTCTCACACTCCAATTCCTTGAATTGATTGGGATTAGAAAAGAGAAACTTGGACTTTGTTCGTGACTCTCGTATGCAGCAGCAAAATCTTGCGATTTCGAATTTTCTAGCCATCCAGGTACTCTCTTTCATAGTACTTCTTTTCAATTAGCACTGCTCTTACTTTCTTGTATCATATGTTGTGTGCTGATTAGCAAGATTTCTATTTATTTAACAAGATGCTATCAAGGAAGAATCCATCTGATAATTAGAAAAAAAGTGCATATGAGTTGATTGAGTCCCACATGAGTTGTTGGCATTTTTTAGAGCAGATACAAATATTCTACTGATTCTCCGCAAAAAACAGTATTTCTACTGCTAGGAATTCCCGGGACTTAGCTTTAGTTCTTGTTCAAGAACAGCTAGTGAAAACTGTAGGAAGATAAAATTTGAGCAGGTATGAAAGTGTTACTAATTCACCTAATAGAAATATATATAAATGTAGATTGACAAGATCGATCAACTAAAACTGTGAATGTTTGTGACCCCACTTTTTTAATAGTCAAGAAGACAAGACACCACAACTTAATAGTGTACCGAATATTTTTTTACAGTTGAAATAGAAAAAAAAATGCATATGTTTATGTGGCTTTAGGGACCCTCCGAGTTATCTTGCCCCGGGCCCCGAAAATCTCAGGGCCGGCCCTGGGCACGCCGTCAACTCCCGCCATTACATGCGCCCCACGCGGGCACGGTACGCGCTGGTGTGGCCGGCTGCTCGTTGCCCACGGGACCATACACACCCATGCATGGCTTGGTTGATGCATGGTTGCATCTTGTACGTTTGCCCTCGCGTGCTTGCATGCGTCCATACGCATCCCATTGGCATCATGCCGGGTTACATGCTTCCGTCTGTCTGTCGGGTCTCTGCCGTCCGCCAAGCAGCCACTCCGCCCCGTCACCGACGCATTGGTCACTTATGGCATTTGGGTGTAGTCATCTAGAAACGGTTGTTACGACCTCGGAGGTTTGTGCAGCAGTAACCACATTGTTATGAACAAGTGTTTCTCCCTCTTTTTTCCAGCAGACTACAAGGAAAGAGCACCAAATTTCAAATTATTGTTCAAATCTTCTTGATGACATTTTTTTGTTCGTTCACTGGATTAGACATTATTTGTGAGCATGTGGCTCAGCAAGATCTCTAATTCAATTCTTGTTCCCTAAACAAGATGTTCACTAAACAAAATATAGGTCAAACTTATGCCCAATTCAGCTTGCTCTTCTTTTTTATTGCAGAATTTCCCTGATTAGTCCAACACACGTTCTCTTTCAGCCCAAAATGACACATTTTACCTACTGTTGCATCATCACGTAGCTCTACCTTAATTCTGTCTTGTTTGGCTGATGAGCCAATAGTAGATTATGTGGATGAGCTACATAATGTTGCTTTCGACTAGTGTGGTGTTGTTTTACTTTAACTCTATTGATACTCGACGACTTGTTCCTGTTTCGTGATTAATAAAATAGTTGTGTGCATGCTATGATGTAGAGGTCGATGTTTTCCTCTTGTTGAAAAGAAACCCCCAAGCCTAGTGAAAAGACCTGTGTCTCTCTCAGCCTCCACCCAACAGGCATCAAACACTGACGACTTATGTGGACGAGTTCCTTCATCAACTGGATAGGAGTAGCGACAGATGTTGCCTAGACGGTGGCTTTAGTCTTACTTTGTATGACTTTGTAAGGTCTTGTGTGAATAATTAATAAAGTGGATGCATGCATCGTCCAGATGCAGAGGCCGGGGGTCCTCCTCTATTTCTAAAAAAAATGTGGATGAGTTCCCAGGTGTTACCTCCACATGTATTTACACATGTAGGTGGGTTTGTCCTTTTGTACTAGAACAACAAAGACCTTTGTTTTCCTATCTACTCATTGCAGCCATAAAATATAGCATGCAAACAACACGGTATGCTCACCCAGACCAGAGCATAACCAGTTTGAGAGTTAAGATCCTATGCCAACTTCTACTTCTGCCATCTACTTTCTTTT
The DNA here is from genome assembly GCA_032464435.1 of Aegilops umbellulata. Classification (NCBI taxonomy): domain Eukaryota; kingdom Viridiplantae; phylum Streptophyta; class Magnoliopsida; order Poales; family Poaceae; genus Aegilops; species Aegilops umbellulata. Next base: position 638,069,120 of record CP136060.1, on the reverse strand, counting down.
CGCGGTGGTACCTCTGCAATCGTTTAAAGAGCCACAATTCACTATCTTCCCCTCTCAAATTTCCGCCCCGGTTGCTCAAATATTGGGACAAAAATTGTTCCCACCACTAACACTAGGAGTTGGAGGCACCGGGAAGTTGGAAAGATTTATTTAGCTAAGATGACAGCCGCGAAGCTTCCTCTTCTGGTTGTCACCATGGGACATGTCTTAATATAGATTTTCATGGAACAGACAACGATGGAAAAGACATGGCGGCTGCGCGCAGAGGTTTGTTTTTTGGCCGAGAGAGTGTTGGTTTTGTTGAAGACGATGCGACACAAGTTCTTCCTGTGTGTCGGGCATTCGACGACTTGCAGCAGCAGCCTTGGCAAGTGGGGGTGGCTACGTAGGTGGACTGCATTTTCGGTGGTGCTCCTCGAGTACCGAGCCATGATTTTCAGGGTGAAACCCCAGGGTCTGCCCTTCATTGGTTGTACCTGGCAATGGCCATTCTCAATGCATTGTTTCAGAAACTCGGTCATTCTCCGGGGCGAAAACTCAAAATCTTTGATCGGGCGACGACAATGCTTATGCACTGTTTCCTTTTTGGACACTACAAGAAATATGTCAACTTGTGACCACCACTATTGGTCACTGAAAGGTCACAAATTTCCATTTGCGACCTTTTTGTGACCAAAAACAGAAGGTCAAAAGCTGGCCGTCATAAACTGACTATAGCGACCTTTCTTTTGGAATGGTCGAAGACGTTTACGACCAAAATACGTCTACTGTGGCGTTTTGGTCACTAGCAACCTCCCCAGGCCACGTAGACATCCAGCGTGGCAATCTGACGTGGCACAAGATTCAGCCCGGTCCAATTCGATTTTCTACATGGGCCTAGCCCAACAATTCGGCCTATTTGTGTTTTTTTTCGATAATTTTTAATAGCTACATGGGCCTAGCAAGCAATTCGGCCTTTTTATTTTCTGGGTCGTGGCCTTTTTGGCTCAACAATTACTTTTTTAAGACGGATCCAATAGTCAAATGGGTCCTAATTGAGTGGGTCCCAATGGTCAGGGTCAGATTCTTCATATTTCAATTTTCTAGTAAATAAAAACAAATATTTAAATCAGAACAGATTGAAAAGAGAAGTAATACTTCAAACCGATCAAACAACCAAATTTGGTACATTACAATCAAACATAGTTCACACCACGTTTATAATCGAACATACTTCACATCAGGTTTACAGCCACCAAGAACACAACTAAATTGAGTGTTTCAACTAAATATCTATAAAAGTATAACTAGCTCCAATGAGCTAGAACTAAATGCTTCTTCACTTCTTCATCCTAGAGCTTGCGACGAAACATGAACGAACGCCAGCATCTACATGTTATAGAACAAAAAAATGGTTAGGGACAAAATAAAAGCAATCAATGAAACAAAACAGGACTGCACCATATCACAGGAAGTTCCATATGAGCTAGAATATGGCCAACTGCACTATGCACTGCTCATACATGGATATATGCCTACTAATATTAACATACTGATCTAATACAGAGCATAGGCATCATGCATACCCTAAGCATATACAAACAGATGGTATTCAAGATGATGTGCTGCATATGCAAAATAAATCAAGAAACTACAGCAGGGAACAGGAAACAGAGCCTCAAAGTGTTCACTTGTCATGTTTTGTCCGCCATTTTGAGATCGACACGCACCAAGCAAACAAACATGATTGCTTTATTCCTTTTGGATTAAAACAGGAATATGGTGTTCCACCTTATACTACAACATCATCAGGATTAAAACAACACATTTATAGTCAGAGTGCTGGATGAGACAAATATCAATTGAAACCAACTAGAACAGGTGAGCCAGGGATAAGTAGCAGCAGGAAAATAATGGTACATTCACAACTTAAGTTCAGGAAAATATCACCACATGTATCAGTATACATGCAGCAATAGTATCATTGAGTACAGCAAAACGGCAGGTTGACCCATATAAGTCACAGCTCTAAAGAAAGAAAGAAAGAACAAGTTTAGCTAGCTATGTATTCATAGTTGAGAGCTAAGCAATTTGTTTGTTTATGCTGTAACTGACAGACCTAGTACAAGAAACAAGCAAAGTGAAACAGTATTGACCAATTCGATGGCAATACAAGCTAAGCAACTTAGCTAGTAGGTGACCATCCAATCCATGATGCAGCAGCAGGTGCAAATATGATATGATGTGAAGAAGAAGCTAGCTGGAGAGGTTGAGGATGAAACCAAAATTACAAACCATTGTCAGACCTCACATCACCACTGTTCTATCGTTTTATAAGCAACCGGAAACTATGCAGAGAGCAGACTGGACAGTAAAAGAATTATCAAGAAGAGCAAAACAGTAGCGTGGCCATCAACTCATAGCCCTGAAGAAAGAAAGAACCAATAGGGTCAGCTACTTATTTATTCAGAATTGAGAGTTGAGCAATCATCAGAAAACTAAAGATGCTGCTTAGCTAACTAAATAACACATCATTCAGTCACAAGGTATAATTCTGACTATAATATAAGCAAAGAACTAAAGACACTACGTACTTAGAACTCAATTAAAAGTGAGAATGATTTATGCAAACAATCTGATTTTATTTGTTTACATTAGTAAAAACAAGTCTATCAGGTAAGATCAAGAACACTAATACTAACACAGACATATCTTCCTTTATGTGAACAAGTGTGCTTCCTTCATTAATTAGTAGTAATTGTTCCATGCTAATACAAGCACACGCCCTGGCCTATCGAAGTCTGAATCTAATTAAATCGCACCATGGACGTGTCATATCACCAAGGCAAGTACTAGTAAATCTTTGCACCATTTTTCAGATAGATAAAAATGTAGTTGTACTCATCCTAACTAGCGTTGTGTAGCAGCGCTAGAAGAAAGGCGGTTTTCAGTATACTACATGGCGTGTCAAAAAAATTCCAAATTTCTATTCTGTTATTTCCAAGTACCAAACGCAAGCTACAGAACGAATCACATAACTGCTATAGTGATTCTATCCAGATTCTGAAACCATGTGGAAGTATAAATGGATCTTCAATAGCCATTATTTAAACTGATCAGATTGTTAACTATTGCTGAATGCCGAACCATTTAGATTGTTAACTATCGCTGAAGAACAAAAACAACATGTAAAATGCCACCATCAGATCAGAACTCACGTAAACCTACAGACCAGGAAAATGCATCACAAGTTGTATGCTCACCTTGTCACTTAAACCTACAGACCAGATCAGCACGGCAGCGGTTGCTCATCCGCCATGCCTTTGAAGACGAGGAACCTGAGCAACTCGAACTTGAAGTATATGAAGCTCCCCTTGCTGTGCGTGAAGTAGCAGCCGAAGCTGCAGCCCACCACGCACTGCCACCCCGGGCCATGGATCGTGTCGAACTCCTGCAGTGCAGCCGTCCAAATCAGATCCAATCATTCGGCAGCACTTGCGCAGCTAACTGCTGATTTATGTTCAAGTACATTGTTCTTTCTCTTGCAAGACTGTCTCTAGCTTGTTACTTGCAAATTCAGAGGCTATAGATTTGGGGGCGGTATTGGCAAGTTTCTCACCTTCTTGATGTGCGTCGTGATGCTTCGGCAGTCGAGGACGTCGAAGCGGTCGAGCGCCCTGGACGCTGCCGACGTGGCCTGCAGCTGCATCTTGGTCGGCATGTCGGTGTCCTCCACCGTCGCCTTCCCTTCCAGCATCCTGCTCGCTCGAGTGGACGAACAGCCGCGCGCATGGACCGGAGGTTGGGGGGAACAGCCGTTACAAGCACAGAGAGTGAGAGAGGGGGGATAGAGGCGAACCACCACCGTACCAAATCAAGAAAAAAACTGAAATCTGAGAGGGGAGATGGGTCGGACCTTGAGGAGCAGAGGGAGATTTGGGAGACCGTGATGGATTTGGGAGGGGGAGACCATCCTGGTCGCCATGGGAGGGCTCGCCGGAGAGGAGATCGCTGCTGCTGGTGCGCATCCTTGCAGATTAACGAAGAACCGGTCGTCCTCGAGCAGATCAAGGCCATCCTGGAGATGGATCAGCGCTTGAGGGCTCGGGATTCACCGGAGCAGCGCGGGATCGAGTTGGAGGCGACCGAAACCCTAGCCACCACGGGCTAGGGATTCGGGCTCCCCCTGCCATGGCCATGGTCGCGGGGTAGGTGTTGGGCTTGAGCTGGGTTGGATCTGGAGGCCGCCGGCGGGGCTGGTTGAGAGGAGGTCGCCGCCGGCAGGTGGGATCGGGGGAGAGGATTGGATCGGGGGAGAGGAGAGGATCGGGGGAGGTGTGGCGTCGCGACAGAGAGGAGGAGAAGGGAGCGAGGAAAGAATGGAGGCGGGGGGGGGTGGATGGAAAATGACCTAGGGTTTCGGAGTTAGTGTGGAAGGGTTGAGGACGGCCGTTGGATCCGCGAGCATCGGACGGTGTATGATGTACGATCCGCGTGAGAGGTCCACGGACCAATCAGAGTGTAGTATGATGTTGTGACCATCTAAATAGGTCATAGTTGCCTAAAAATAATGCATTAAAATTATGTCAGCTATTTTATGACTTGAGAAATTCAAAAAGAAAATGGAAAACCTTCTCATTATGTCACCAAAACGTGAACAAGTTTTCATAAAAAAAATAACAAACATGAAAATGGATAAATATCTTTAAAAAGGTGTCGTGAGACATGAGTTTTTTGGCAAAAAAGATATTTTCCATTTTTCGAATCACGGAAATGAGTTTTTTTGTGAAGGACCTATAATAAATTTGTTGACAAATTGGACCAAATCAATTTTGTAAAATATTATTCCATATTTAATGCACAATTGACCAAATTGTTGGGTGTAAAAAGTTTCCATCCACCTCTCGTGAAAAAGACAAATTTCCGCCGATTCAGCTGGAAGCGGGTCAAATTTGAACTGTAGCTACCTTGTAGTTTGCTCTTTATTTTTTCCAAAACTAATTTCCAGGTACATAAGTATCTATTTAATCAGAGAAATACCAAAAAAATTCCAAGATTCAACCACTAGCTAGGAACGATCATTCCCGTCGTTTTGACCGCATTTTGAAACGGGCATAAAAAATTCAAAACAAATCAAAAAATTGGGAAACCTTCGCATTTTGTCATTATATGTGGCCAAGTTCCCAGGAAAAATAATAAACTTGTAATACGACAATTATTTTAAAAAAGTGTTCTCAAAAACGAGCTATCAAGTGTGGAGATCAATGGCTTTTCAAGCGAAATGATTAATCTTATGGCCACATTCATGGCATAGTTTGTTCAAATGATCTCATATTGTTCATAAGGGTGCATATTGTAATGGCAAACAATGTTGCCTAAGGAAGTTTTCATTTTCTTTGGACGAAAAAACCATTTTCCATTTTTCGAGTGTCCAAAAGGAGGTTTTTTTGTGAAGGAACTACCAAATAATTGTTGCAAAATTGGACCAGATCATTTTTATAAAATACTAGGCCATATTTAATGCACAATTGACAAAATGGTTGGGTGTAAATTGTTTTGATCCACCGCTCGTGAAAAACACAAATTTCCGCCGATTCAGCTGGAAGCGGGGCAAATTTGAACTGCAGCTGCCTCATAGTTTGCTCTTTATTTTTTTCAAAAATCATTTCTAGGTAAATAAGTATCTATTTAATCAGAAATACATGGTTTGATGGAGAGACATCGAGGTTTTGACGGTGGCCGAGGGCCCGAACTCTACCGCGCGTAAGCTCGCATGCCCGCCGCGTGGTCACCGCGTACCGTGGCGTTGCCATGTGTTCTGGGTGGCCTAGACATGTCTAGTGGGTTGGGCACTCCCCATGTAGGTGCTAGGAAGAAAATTACAACATAAGATTCTCACGAGGAGACCGATCGGTGCTCAAATATGAATTAGCAGCCAAGTGTTTGATTAGTGGTACGGGAAATGTACATGGCTAATGCGCGTGAGTTTTGGCTGAGGCTGATCAGTTACTAAGAAGACCGTCTTCACAAATTTTCATCTCAAAAGGAGGAGCCTAGTTGGTACTTGCTTTGCAAACCACCACACTGGACATAAATACGAATGTTGAAGCTCGGCTCAAAATAATGAATGGATTGAGCTGGCATTTGGTGGAGGATGGTTATTTGGGCATAGGAAAGCACTGTAGAAAATGGATACTATTTAGACATGCCAAAGTGGTAGTTCCTTCACAAACTGTTACTCTGAACAGAATAGGAAAATGAATATTTTTGAATTATTTTTGAACTAGGCAAGGAAGGTTTTTACATATTTGACGAAAATATGACCCAAAGAATTTATGAGATTTTTTTGGGAATTTTGGGAATGACAGAAATATAGGTTGCTTCACAACCTAGGGCAAAAACTGCCACATGGACATGCCACATAGGCAAAACTGATGAGGTGGCGCCTAGTCATAGCAACCCACCACAATTTACAAGGCTATGACCATCTATATTGGTCGTTAACAACTAGAAATAAGGCAGCGGACTAGCGCTGTTTGCTTTATGACCTTTTCGTGTGAGGAAATTACGACCTTTCTGACCAAAATGGTCGCAATGGTTTAGGGTTTGGAGCCCCCCGAACAGCTTTTGACCAATTGGTCTGAAATGGTCATAAATTTATGTCCAATTCTTCGAGGGTCACTGACAGAAGGTCATAAGTTGACATATTTCTTGTAGTGGGAGGGCGTTGGTTTTGAAGAGCCTAGTATGTAGTATAGGTGTTGTATTTGGTGGTGTTAGAGTGCTCCTGTTGCGAGTGGTTGTACACCGCGACGGGGCTTTTTTCTTTCGTTTTGTCTTTCTTTTTTGTTCTTGGTTGTGTGCATGTCCTATGACATCTTGTTATTGCAGAGGCTGGGTTTATCTGGTATCCTCATGATATTAATATATTCCCCTTGTGGAAAAAAGATGACAATCAAGATGTGCAAAACAACCAATCATGCATATACCTGTATTTATTAAAATCAACAAGCCTATGTTTGTGCCTCTTGAGCAGGTGTTGCTATCATAGCTAGCTAGTCACGCAACAGGCTATCTATGATTTTGTTTGCTCTTCAATGTGAAGTTGAGCATAGTGCTTCTCGTTTTCCCTTGACAACGGTTAAGCAAATACAGTGGAGGACACACTGATCAGACATGGATAGCGTGATACACTGCATCATGCAGTTAGCATCTTATGACGCGTTTGGTTGCCATCTCTATTTTAAGAACTTTGTATACTTGTCCTAGTTGAGCCTATTTGAGTTAATGCATGGCGGAAAACCAACATCAAGATGTAGTTTGGTTGTGTGCATTTAGGCTAGTTGCATCGGGGAAGCAACTTTTAGCAGGGTGTTTGGTTGTCTAAGTCACACTTGTTAGACGAACTACACATTGCTTGGTTGCGAATGACATAGGGTGTGATCACCACTTCTCACTAGTGGTGAACTTAGCACACGCGGTTTCGACATCGTCTCGGTCCTAGCCAGGAAACAAATGGCAGTTCATCCTAACTATTGACAAATGGCAGAACAAATTAAGAGCCATGTGGTTGAATAGAGGAAAGTTCATCGATGCTAACTAGGTGGAAGTCTATCCTCGTTCTCTCCTTCTTGTTGTATCTTTTGTGATTTATTTTCTTTGTTTTGTCAGTTGTATAGCTCAGTAGTTGCTTTATATATAAAGCCCCTTTTTGGTTATGTTGGAAAGTGGGATCAATCTTTGGAAGGAACATATAAAGAAGAAAGCCATAAATATCAATGATATACGCTGCAACGAACTAATGGACAACCATCTAACACTACCAAAATAATATCACTAGATCTATTTAAAGAAGTGTTTTTCATACTTAGAAAATGTTTTCATCATGCATTTGCAAGGCAATGTATATGTCGATAATTTCCTATGAAGTTGATAAAACTTAAAAACAAGACTAACTGACACTGTTTACTTAGAACAACATAGTACTATTTGCATATATATATCTAACTTTCAAATACATCAAAACTCAAAACTAAATTTCTGAAACTTCATCGACTCTGTAAATTTGCTTTAGCATGTTTGCTTGTGACTACCACAGCTTAAAAATAATGTTCCGTTCAGAGATGGCCTCCGTTTGTCGTAGCTTCATGGGAGGCGATGGTCGGATCCCATGAGGGTTGGAACCGACGGCCGCTGCGGCCTCCACTACTCATCTACGTAGGGGGTAGCGGCCCATGATGAGTGCGACTTGTAAATCAAGAGGCACATCTTCGCATCTGCTGGGGCAACGACATATTTGAAGGTACGGTGGTCGCCTATGGTGCTAATGCCAGGAATCTACCACCGGGGCAACAACTTTGATAGTATTTGTGGATGCTACAGAGTGACTCAAATCGGTGTGGAGGGGTTCCGGTCTGTTCCACACCGAGAGATGGGAGGCACCCTGATGACCGTGGCGGTGGCATAAGGTGGAAAGTCGTCCCACCAATCTGCTAGTGCTTTTGTGGCCTACCATGGAGTATTGGTCCATGCGAATATTGAATGCTCTGCCGTCATGCTTTTGACAGATACACAACTTCATGTCAGGGTGATAATTGTTGTCGTTTTCTATTTTGGTTGGGCTCAGCAACAATGAAATTGTGTGTGACCTTGTTGAATGTGTCGTCTATTTGTTCTTGGCCTAGTCCCCATTGGGTGGTCTTGGCAATCAGGGTGAAAATCCTTGTCTAGGTCGTGTTTGGCCAAACGTGACAACGATGAGCAAGGATAATTACCCGTTGTTGCAGGCGTTGCTGCGGAAGATGTCGACTTGGTCGTAGGTATTCATTATATATTTTTTAATGGTTCGGCCGCGATTGCATTTGTTATGTATTATGTTTAATATTAAATAAAAATGACTATATGCTGGAAGTTAACCTTCTTTTGAAAAAAGTGCATCCAGCTAGCTGGTGTACAGCACTCAAAGAAGAATAAAATTGGAAGAGGAAAACAAAGAAAGGAGATGCGTGGAGGTGATATTTTACTTCCAGGAGACCGCCTCTGCCATACTGGGACCGCACTTATATAACTCGTGAGTCACATGTGACCTGGCACTACAGCTACTGCCACGTCAGCGAGGCAGCAAGCTGCTCAAGAGCATGTACGTGTAAATTGATTGGTTATACTTCCTCTTCGCGTCTTTAAAAGGAAGGCGATCCCTTTCCCTTCCCATTTCTCCAGTCCCTACTATGCTCACTCTCACGCACATGCACTGCTCCAATAATACACATTTAAGCGACGCATTCGAAATCCACACCAGTTCGAAATCTTTCTGATCCATCAATTCGAAAATAGTTGTACGGTTAATGTATAATAGGAGTAGGATGCATCGGTAGATGTGAAACCTGTTTTAGCAGCCGCCATAGCTTGCAACGGTTGCTGCTTGCCGACGCCGTGTCTCCGTCATCGGCCAACGATCGTGTCACTGTTTGGCGCATATATTGTCTGCTTCCAGGTCAGTGGCATCGAACTCGTGATACGCAGTCGTGACAGTAGCATTTGTGTGACGCGCTACGACAAGGAAAACGATAGCTGGTCGAGAGCGTGTCATGGGCTCCTGACCCAATTTCAGCCAGTAGACACGACAACTCTCGGAGCTGACGTGATCAAGCTTGGCGAGGAGGAACAGCAAGCAAGCGCGTCGCTGCCATGAGCAAAGGGGAAACAGCAGGGTATGAACGTATTTCCGAATGGAATATGTCGGCAGTCATTTGTTGAGGCAGTCTCGGGCGACGTAAGGAGGCGTGCAAGGAGGCGTGCAAGGCTGACTCTATGTTTTGGAAGGCTCAAGGCAAACTCAACACCATTCGTGATCAAATAAATTGATCCCTCTGGTCATTTTTTTTCCTTTTCGCTGCAACTGAACAAATGCTTTGTAAATACATGGAATTAGAATTTTAGAAATTGATTCTAAAAAAAGAATTTTAGAAATTGAAAACCTAAGATTGTGAACGGAAGTAAATCCATTTTAGCACCTAAAATTGTGAAAGAAAGTAAATACATGGAATTATAATTTTAGAATTGACCCTAGAAATCTAACATGCTTAGGTAAATTAGTTGTACTATTAATGTAGTGCCCCGGGACCGGCACTATGCAGATCTAGCCAAGCCTGCTAGCCTCAGCATATAATCAATCCCAAAATCACTAAATCCTCACCTAATGGACACACTGAAGCGTGCTCGCCACGTGGAAGAAATGTTATCATAGCACAAATCACAAATTCCGCATACAACAGCATAAATTCATATACAATTTCTCATACAACCAGGGTCTTCCAACCCACAACCAACTCATACAGCGAAAATAATAAGTAAAAATACAAGTTGCCTTAAGAAGGTTCTGATACGTCTCAAACGTATTTATAATATTTGAATTCTCATGCTATTATATTATCTTTTTGTGTGTACTTTTATAGCAATTTATATTATTTTTCTGAACTAACCTATTAATCTAGTGCCTAGTGATAGTTGTTATTTTCTACATGTTTTTGACCTTATAGAAAATCAATATCTATGAAGGTCAAAAAAGACCCCTGACCCTTCTACGAAGGTTGTGCTTGCGGGCCCCTCACAGATGAGGGCAGGCCCCTCCTAGCCCCTTTATGGAGGCGGTGCTTGTGGGGCCACACGGACGTGGGGCGTTGCCATCCCTTGGCCGCGCCACATGTTCGTGTGTGCCCCTGGTGGCTTGTCTAAATCTCTCCCGAAGCTTGGAGCGTTTCTTGTTGCCCAAAAAAGACTGTGTTAAATCAGCAACATATTTTGACCTCTCGACATATTGATTTCTCATGAAATAAAAAATAAGCAGAAAATAGGAACTGACACTGGGCATTAATTCATAAATTAGTCAATAAAAATTACTATAAAAACTATATAAAATGATAATATAATAACATGAAACACTACAAAGTTATAGATACTTTTAAGATGTATCACATTCTACTTTAAGATCGGGTTGATTAACTTTATGATCAGGGGGTTTCTGTAAAAAAAATGTTTGTCAGATTCACTTAAAATAGGACCACATGTTCATTTTAGAAAATAGTAAGGTCTTTCTTTAAAACTATAGACAAACGGGGCAGAAGCACTAATCCCTTTATTAGTAGGAATAGAATCGGCTACTACGCCTCGAATATTCAAAGGTTCGGGTTGCTAACGCACTCCAATACGGATCAAATTTGACATGTGGCCTCGGCCTAATCTAATAAAACCACACGCAAACTTCCGACTGAATTCGAGAACGTTTATTTCCCATTTGTAAAATATTTTTTAAGTGGTCTCCTTGTCATGGCAAGTGTCCGGTTGGCCTTCGAGTAGAGTAGAAGGATAAATGATAGGGCGTACGATTCACCGTCCAAAGAATGATGAAAGCAACGTATTGCCGATGCAATGCAGATGATACACAAATAATAATAATAATAATAATAATAATAATAATAATAATAATAATAATAATAATAATACGCAAATATACTGATTAGAGGTTACTCTGGGCTGTTATAGTTAATGATATGATGATGGATCATTGGTGTACCTACGAGAGAGAAGCCCAAGAGGGGGCAGGATCATGCCTCCCGGTTGTGGTCTAAAATTTAGAACATCACCGAGCCTGCTGTCAGGCCCATGGGCTGGCCCATGTCGACAAGTGTGAGTAGTCCAGGCCGGGGCCGATGCCAATGTAACCGAGAGAGAGCTTCAGCTTCCTGAGGACGAATGAAGTGTGCTATGGCTGAACCAGTTTCCCCTACTTCTGCTCTATCTTCCTCAATGTACTATGGCTGAATGTCGGGGTAAATGACCACGGGTAGCCTAACCGGCTCCCCCTGGCACTTCAGAAAAAATTACGAGCCGATCCGGCCTCCAAGGATCCAAGACGTGGGGCCGCCTTCCCCCTGCCGACTGCCTCTCAGGCCGACTATCGGAAGGCGGCCCGGCTTTAACCCTCATGAAGAAAGTTGCGGGAGGACCGGCTCCAAGAAGCCGGCCACGAGAAGGCTGACTCCAAGAAGCCGGCTCCCATAACGCGGTCAAGATCGTACCCTCGAAGCCCGCATCCACATAACGACGATGGGACAGGGCGTGGCTACAGTAAAGCCTGCCACCCCCGAAACCCGGAGCACGCCTGGCACAGTGCGCCGTACGGGGTAGCCCTGACCCGTCCGGCGTGGCACTGTTGCCATGTTGACTATGGCGCCATCCACGGCGGGCTGTCAGCGCGGCCCACGGGCGGTGGGCCCCTTCGGGCAGAGAGACACCCGAAGGCGGCTAGGCCTCCTCAAGTCGGCCGAAGACATGGCCGGCTTCCCCAAGCCGGCTCGCCACCTCCCTCGAAGGAGGCGCTCCATTAAGGAGACAAGACGACGTGAGGCTACAGCGATCGCCCGCCAGGCGGCGGCACTGTAGCCATGCTTACCTCGATAAAGCCCTCATCATCAGGATTGAGGCAACAGTAACCAGCCACTGAAAGGGCCCTTGGCAGTGGGGCCTACCTGTCGACCAAGAAGCCGGCAGCCGGTGGGACCCACCAGCCGGCGGGCCCCACCAGCCGGCGCAGAAGCCGACAAGCGTAGACACTGACGGCTAGGGCCCGCGCCCAGCCGGATTACCATTGTACCCCCAAGGGGTAGGCCTATATAAACCCCCTGGGGCACCCATGCAAAGGGTTGATCTCATCTAAGGTTAGACACCACATAGAGAGAAGAGTAGAGCTAGCCTTGCCCTTCTTCTTCCTCTCGCCAAACAACTCAAGGAGTATCTTGTAGCTACTTGTTCATTGAGTGATCATGCGGAGACCCCGCAGAGCAGCAGTAGGGGTGTTATCTCCGTGGAGAGCCCCGAAACTGGGTAAGATTCGCCGGCGTGCATGTCTTCGCCTCATCCCGCTTCCAGGCACCGGCGACGTCTTACTGGCTCCCACAATGATAAGCCACCCGTTGGCATATGTCGCACCTACCACCCGACATTTGGCGCCCACCGTGGGGCCAGGTGCACCGTCGCCCGGAGACATGTTCTGGACGGGAACCCTCTTCCTCCCCAGCGAGCGTAGCCAGCCCGGCACGCCCGATGGAGCTTGCCACGACACGCTGCAGGGCGTCACCAACGCCTGCGCAGCGAGCAACCTCGCCAATCCCCTTGGCGAGGCCCTCATCTCCGATGAGCCCGCCTCCGATGCGGGCACCGACCACCTCGTCAACCTCCTCGGCCAGCTCCATGTCTCCAGCGAGCCTGCTATGGACCAGGAGTCCGTTGGCTCCACCGATCCGATGCCTGTCGATTCCGACACGTCCTCGCTCGACGCCTTCCCCACTAACGTCGTGATCTACGATGACCCGCTTCCCCGAGCCGATGGCTGTGACGGTGCCACCGCCGAGGTGATGGTCATCAGCCACGGCGACGCTTCTGGCGAGAACGCCCATGACACCCCGCAAGCGGTGATCCACGACATGTCCGTCCCCCTCCCGGCCGATGCCGACGCTGAAGCACTGGAGGCTCGCCGCCTCGCCCTCCTCGCGGAGGGCCGGAAGCTAGCTTCCATGAGACGCCTCACCGAGGCCCACCAGCGCGAAGTCAACCGCGCCGCCTTCAGCACGCCACCTCCTGGCGGGCCAAGCCGAGCCGGAGTTGTCAGACAGCGCGGCGTTGTCATCGCCGACATGCTTGGAGTCGACCGGCCAGTCTACGCCACCCCACTCGAGAACCTGCGCGCCGCCCAAGCGGCCATGGACGAGCTGGATGGACTGGGGGCCGAAGAGCTCCCCAACATGACCAAACGCATCCAGCAGCTGATCGATGCAGCCGCACAGCGGCACGAAGCCGACGCCCGCGCAGAAAGCCCTCCACCGCGCCGAGAGCACGGCGCGACGTCCCGGACGCCGACTGCGGGTAAAACCCGCGTGCGACACGAGAAAGAGTCGGCTGCAAGCCGAAGCCGAACCCGGATCTCCATCGAGCGGGACGCAGAAGGCCACCCTCGAGCCGTGGAGCGGCGGGGCAACCCGCCTCCGCCTCCGCCTCATGGGGAAAGATACCCCACCCCGCCGCCTGTCACGCATCCGACTCTCAGCGGCCGACTAGGTCGCCGCGAAGGAGTCGGCGAGAATGATGCTCGCCATCGGATTGACCGCCTAGCGCGATCGCTGGCACTGGAAGAAGAAGACGATGTTGGCCCGCTTTGCTTCGGCCCCTGCATCCGCGATGAGCCCTTCCCCAAAGGGTTCTCGCTCCCAAGAGACACGCCCAAGTACAACGGCTCCGTGAAGCCGAAAGATTAGTTGATCGACTACTCCATCGCAGTACGCATCGCGAACGGCAACAGGCGCGTTGCCGTGAAGTACGTGCCCCTCATGCTCCAAGGCACGGCGCGGACCTGGCTCAACATCCTCAAGCCATACAACGTCAACAACTGGCTAGATTTCACAGAAGCCTTCGCCCGCAACTTCACCAGCACCTACAAGCGGGCTCCCAAGCCGAGTCCACTCGCGACTACCTCACTCGTTGGGCCGAGCTCCTCAACCCTTGCGAAGGAGTGCACGAGGTGTAAGCCATAGAGTACTTCACAGCCGGGTGCCGAGAGGGCACCCTCCTCAAGCACAAGCTCCTCTTCGACGAGCCGACTACCCTCAACGAGTTTCTAGTCATAGCGGACAAGTACGTCACCGCCGACTCCTCAATGAAGACCGAACTCCGGGTAGACGCGTCTGGTAAGGTACTCAACCCGGCGCCCAAGACGCCGGTTGGGGACTCCGGCCGACGCCCGTACCAAAACGATCACAAGCGCAAGGGCCCCATGCCGCCTTCCACCAGTCGGCAGGTGGCCACGGTCGAGGGCGAGCAGCCCTAAGGGCGGCCCACACCCAAGAAGCAGAAAGGCGGCAGGCCGTCTTGGTAGCCGGCCTTCTCCTACGAGCAAACTCTCGACGCCCCATGCAAGTTCCACAGCGGCGCGAAGCCGTCCAACCACACAACCCGGAAGTGCCACTGGCTCACCCGAATCTCCAAAGGCGAAGGGCTCATGCCGCCTCTGGCTCCACAGCAGCCGGCCGCTCGGCCAGCAGTCGGAGCCGTGCACGACGAGTTCCCCGACGAGCACACCGCTTACGTCGTCTTTACAAGCCAGCCTGAAGATCGGCGCAGCAGACGCCGAGAGCACCAGGAAGTCAACGCGGTTGCCTCCAACCCATCCGAGCACATGCACTGGTTAGAAAAGCCTATCAACTGGAGCCGGGCCGACCACCCAGAGGTGATGCCGTCTCCCGGCTCTTATGCGCTGGTTCTGGATGCCACCCTTGCAACGGACAGACGCGCCGCCCGTTTCTCCCGCGTGCTGATAGACGGCGGGAGCAGCATCAACATCTTGTACCTTGACCCCTTGAAGAAGCTCAATGTCAAGACGAAGCAGCTCATGCCTACCCGGACTGTGTTCCACGGCATTGTACCCGGCCTGTCCTACACCCCCATTGGCAAAATCAAGATTGATGTCCTCTTTGGGGACATGGATCATTTCCGCAGGGAAGCCATCTGGTTTTAGGTGGTGGACCTTGAGAGCCCTTACCATGCACTGCTTGGCCGACCTGCCTTGGCCAAGTTCATGGCTGTTCCCCACTATGCTTACCTCAAGATGAAGATGCCGAGTACCAAGGGCATCATCACCATAGCGAGCGATTACAAGAAATCCTCTGAGTGCGCAGCAGCCAGCAGCCGGCTGGCCGAGTCCCTTGTGATTGCCGAAGAGAAGAAGATGTTGGACCGGGTCGTGGCCATGGCCGGCAAGCAACCGGCCCTGTCCCCCGATCCCAAAGAATGTGATGCCCAAGGTTCCTTCCAGCCGGCCAAGGAAACGAAGAAGATACCTCTTGACCCCGAGCACCCAGAAAGGTTTGCCGTCATTGGGGCAAACCTAAGCAGCAAATAGGAAGGCGAGCTCGCCGATTTCCTCTGTGAGAATCGGGACATCTTTGCATGGTCCCCCAAGGACATGCCGGGTGTTCCGAAAGATTTCGCCGAGCACAAACTACATGTCCGTGAAGGCGCAAAACCAGTCAAACAACCCCTCCGCCGACTGTCGGAGGAAAAGAGAAGGATTGTAGGAGAAGAGATAGCCCGGCTTCTGGCTGCCGGCTTCATTATGGAGGTTTTCTTTCCGGAGTGGCTTGCCAACCCGGTCCTCTTGCTGAAGAAGAACAACAAATGGCGCATGTGTATAGATTACACGAGCCTCAACAAGGCTTGCCCCAAAGATCCTTTCGCCCTGCCAAGGATAGAGCAAGTGATAGACTCCACACCCGGATGCGAGCTGTTGAGTTTCTTGGATGCTTACTCCGGATACCACAAGATAAAGTTGGACCCGGCCGACCGCCTGAAGACCACCTTCATCACGCCCTTTGGAGCTTTCTGCTACCTGACTATGACATTCGGCTTGAGAAGTGCCGGTGCCACTTTTCAGCGTTGCATGCAGAAGTGCCTCCTCAAGTAGTTCGGCAGAAATGCCCACGTCTACGTGGACGACATTGTGGTGAAGACGGAAAAGCACAGCACCTTGCTGGAAGACCTCAAGGAAACATTCGAGAACCTGCGCCGATTTCGGATCAATCTCAACCCCGAGAAATGCGTGTTCGGAGTGCCAGCCGGCCAGCTTCTAGGCTTCCTGGTCTCCGAATGCGGCATCGAATGCAACCCAGTGAAGATCAAGGCCATTGAGAGAATGTCGATTCCGACCAAACTTCGAGACGTCCAGAAGTTCACCGGATGCTTGGCTTCCCTGAACCGCTTCATCAGTCGGCTCGGAGAGAAGGCTCTTCCCCTCTACCGCCTCATGAAGAAGACCACTCACTTCGAGTGGAACGACCAAGCCGACCAAGCTTTTCACGAGCTGAAGAAGATGCTGACCACGCCGCCAGTCCTGGCGGTGCCGACTGAGAAAGAGCCCATGCTCCTTTACATTGCTGCAACCAGCCGGGTGGTCAGCACCGTCATCGTAGTCCAGCGCCCAGAAGAGGGCCGAGCCCAGCCGGTCCAGAGGCCGGTGTACTATTTGAGTGAGGTGCTGTCTACCTCGAAGCAAAACTACCCGCACTACCAGAAGATGTGCTACGGCGTGTACTTTGCCGCCAAGAAGCTGAAGCCCTACTTCCAAGTACACCCCATCACGGTCGTATGCACCGCCCCGCTTGCTGTGATCATAGGCAGCCGGGATGCATCCGGCTGGGTGGCAAAATGGGCCAACGAGCTGGCCCCTTACACAATCTTCTACCAGCCCCGCACCACCATCAAGTCCCAAGCATTGGCCGACTTCCTCGTCGACTGGGCCGAGACCCAGTACCTGCCGCCGGCTCCCGACTCCACTCACTTGCGCTTGCACTTCGACGGGTCGAAGATGCGCACCGGCTTGGGAGCCGGCGTCATCCTCACCTCTCCCAAAGGCGACCAGCTAAGATACACGCTGCAAATTCACTTTGCCGCCTCCAACAACGTGGCCGAGTATGAGGCACTCGTACACGGGCTCCGGCTTGCCAAAGAACCCGGCATACGCCGGATCCTGTGTTACAACGACTCAGACTTGATAGTTCAGCAGTCATCCGGTGATTGGGACGCCAAGGACGCAAACATGGCAAGCTATCGCTTCCTTGTTCAGCAGATCAGCGGGTACTTTGAAGGATGCGAGTTCCTCCACGTACCACGAGCCGACAACGAGCCAGCAGATGCCCTGGCTCGAATAGGCTCCACTCGGCAGGCAATACCAACCGGCGTCTCTCTACAACGCCTCCTCAAGTCGTCTATCAAGCCGTCTCCAAAGTACGATTCCATCTTCGTGCCGCCTAGCCCCGATGCAGCCGGATCCGGCTTGAAGAACCAAGCAGGCGGCCCGGGGACTTCGATAGGCGGCTCGGGGACTTCAGTAGGCGGCTCGGGGACTTTGATAGGCGGCTCGGGGACTTCAGCAGGCGGCACAGGGACTTCAGTAGGCGGCTCGGGGACTTCCGTAGTTGCACCCAACCCGGGGACTTCTGAACCCGGCTCGGGGACTGCGGTAGTCGGCCCGGGGACTGCACCAGCACGGCAGGCGGCGGCCGACTCCAGCATTTCACAACCCAGCCCGCCCACCCTGGTCGCAGTAGCCGCGTTGGCAATAGAAGAAGTCACAGCTCCATCATGGGCTCAGTCCATCCTCAACTTCCTAACAAACCAAGAACTGCCGGCTGATGAGACAGAGGCAAGACAAGTCCAACGCCGAGCTGGAGCATACACAATCGTCAACAGAGAGCTCGTCAGGCGCAGCGTCACTGGAGTCTTCCAGCGATGCGTTGAGCAAGAGAAGGGCATAGCAATCCTCAGAGACATCCACCAAGGTGAATGCGGCCATCATGCGGCCTCAAGATCACTAGTCGCCAAGGCTTTCCGCCATGGATTCTTTTGGCCGACTGCTTTGGACGACGCCAAGGAATTGTTCAAACATTGCAAAGGGTGCCAAGTCTTCAGCTCCAAGCAACACCTGCCGGCTTCGGCACTCAACACCATTCCCCTCACTTGGCCCTTTGCCGTTTGGTGTCTGGACATGGTGGGCCCATTCAAGACGGCGCGCGGCGGCATGACACATTTGCTTGTCGCTGTGGACAAGTTCACCAAATGGATCGAAGCAAAGTCAGTAAAGAAGCTGAATGGGCCGACTGCCGTGACATTCATCGCAGATATAACAACTCGGTACAGCGTGCCGCACAACATCATCACCAACAACGGCATGAATTTTGCCAAGGGAGCATTGGCACGTTTCTGCGCGACGCAGGGCATCCGACTGGACTTAGCGTCCGTTGCCCACCCGCAGTCAAACGGCCAAGTCGAGCAAGCCAACGGCCTCATCCTTTCCGGCATCAAGCCCCGAATGGTCGTGCCACTTGAGCGTTCGGCCGGCTGCTGGCTCGATGAGCTGCCGGCCGTCCTCTGGAGTCTGCGCACTACCCCAAACTGGTCAACCGGCTTCACTCCTTTCTTCCTCGTGTACAGTGCCGAGGCGGTCATCCCAACCGACATCGAGTTCGACTCGCCATGGGTGACCATGTACACGGAGGTGGAGGCCAAGGAAGCACGAGAAGACAGCGTTGACCTGCTGGAAGAAAGCCGGCTGTTAGCCCTCAGCCGGTCCGCCATCTACCAGCAGGGTCTGCGTCACTACCACAGCCGGAAGGTCAAGCCAAGATCCTTCCAAGAGGGCGACCTTGTGGTCCGGCTGATCCAGCGAACAGCCGGCCAGCACAAGCTCTCGGCCCCTTGGGAAGGCCCCTTCGTCATCAGCAGAGCGCTAGGAAACGACTCCTACTACCTGATTGACTGACAGAAGCTGAAGGCACGAAAGAGAGACGACTCCGGCAGGGAGTCGGAACGACCATGGAACGCAAACCTACTCCGAAGATTTTACAGTTGAAATGCAGTATGTATCACGCTAACTTTTGTACTAAGTACGAGACAATAGGCCCCCCGAGGAGAACTCGGGGACTGCCATCTTTCGTCTATGAATGAAGCGTATCATGCTTATGATTATATCATTACATTCACTTCTCTCGTCCGGCACCGGGTTCGACTAGTCGGCCCGGGGACTGGCCGCCTTGAGTTATATTAGAAGTCCTACCCGCGGTCAGACAAGTAGTGTGCCGGCACCAATGCCCTCTCTTGCCAAAAGTCGCAGTTCGAAGAATCGGCTGTCCGGCTGGCAAGAGCCAAAGGCAGGAAAGGACGCCCACACGAAAAACGGCTAGGGACTAACGGACCAATATAAGAAAAGCCGGCTTTTTCCTACCGCCGACCGACTACAAGAGTAGCCGGCCGGCCGGCTTCCATTCACTTCGCTACAATCCAAGAAAGCTCGAGTACTTGCCTTGCCCAAAAAAGATAGCCGAGTCCTTCCTTAGCCATAGACTGCAGAGCAACTGCCGGCTGGGAAGGCAGCAATCAGGGGAAAGCGGCAAAGGAAACAGCCTACGGATAAAAGGCATACGAGAATGGAAGCCAAACACATGCATGATTATATTTACACAAAAGGCCTTGAAAAGGCCAACATTCAACATAGTTTGAATACACCCCCAGTGGGTGGAACTGCACAAGCTTAATAAAAATTGTTCAAAGAGTAACAAGCAGGAAAAGCAAGGACGGCAGATCAAGCCAAGGGAACTACTGGCGAGTCGGGCAGGTCGGTGGAGACAGCAGCGTCGGCTGGAGGAGTGGCCAGCTGATGAACCTCGGCATGATCACCGCCTCCCGCAGAGGGCGCCCCAGCACGCGCCTCGTTGCTGGAGGCACGATCATGCTGAGGCTGGCCGGTTGCTTCACCAGCTGGCTCGGCGTCTTCGCTTTCCTCCCCTTCCTCGTCTTCACCTTCATCGCTGGAGGCGATCTCCTCCGCCGAGTCTTCACCCTCTACCTGGTTCAGCGGGAACCACTCCTCCGGCTGGGCGACGCCGTTGTCATCCACCTCAGGAGCAAAGACGCTGGTGTCGGTAAACTCGGCAAGGGCCGAGGCATGCTGGATGATAGCCGGCCGCACCTCCACCAGCTCTTCGTCAGCCTCCTCCCGCCAAGTCCTCAGCTGTTCCAAGTTCAGCCCAGGGTACCAGGCCCCGACGAACTCCAGCGCCCTCCTGGCACCGGATCGGGCAGCGGAGGCCTTCCAGACCTCAAAGCGGCCGACTGCCACCTCCAGCCAGTCGGCAGTCCGGCTCGGGGTGCGGGGAATCGCTTCGCCTGGCAAGAGGGCGGCCAGCACCTGCGCCCCAGCGCGCTGGAGGCGGCGGAGCATGCGGTGTGCCGGCTGCAACCGGGCTTGGATCGCCAAGAGCTGCTCCTTAAGTGTCCGGTTCGCATCCGGCGTGATATCAACCCCCGCCTGCCGGCGTGCCTCGCGGTGGGCCTCGATGGTCTGGGTGGCAATGACGGAGTAGCCGGGGAAGTATTCTGCGCAAAGAACAAAGAAGCAGCACAAATCAGAAGAAGAACCAAAGGGCAAGGGGCAAGCAAGGAGTGAGGAAGGTGGCTTACCGTCAATCAGATCCTCGATCCGGCCGTAACCCTCGCTCAGCGCTTGCTTCTCCTCAGCCCAGCCCGTCGTTTCGGTCTAGAACTCAGCTTTGAGGGCGGCCTCGCTGTCCTGCGCCTTTTTCAGGGCCGCCTTGTGGCTCTCCTCCTAGTCGGCCAACTTCTTGGCTAGGCGGTCACGCTCCAGGACTAAGGCGTTGAACTCGGCCTCCATGGCGCGAAGGGCGGTTTGGGCCCCGCCTAGCTGCTCCCTCAAGTCGGCATTGGCCCCTGCAAGCATGAAGACAAAGGAAGAAACAATAAGAAAGAAGTCGTTAGGGAAGACCCAACCCGACTGCTCAGCAGTCGGCCCGGATCTCGGGGACTACACCCAGTGGGTGCGCTGACGCGCCCCCAATGGTTGTGAACAAAACAGAGCACGCACTCCGGCTGTCGGTCAGATCCTCGCTCTTCTGGCGCAGCTCCTGAGCCTGGGAGTCGAAGGCGGCAGCACTCTGGTTATGGTACTCCTGGAAGATCAGACAGGATGCAGGAATAAGATAACCGTCAGGACCTAGTAAGTTCCAAGCCGCCTGCTCAGCAGCCGACTCAGAACTCGGGGACTACACCCAGTGGGTGCGCTGACGCGCTGTCACAGCCCTAGAATTGTTTGCAACTAGTGGCATTGCATCCATGCATCATTTTCAATTTCTATTAATTTTGAAATGGGGATTGATAAACCCTAGCACAAATGCAATTCAAATAGGTTCAACCAAAATATTTTCGATGACCTTAGAATATCCTTTTAAAATGTTCCTGATTTATGGGAAAAGGTGAAAGCCTCTACCAGAGATGATGCATATTTTTCCAGGACATTCTTGGTCTTTGAATTAAATCATATAGTATTTGCATTTGGGCATTTAATTGCTAATAATATTTTAACTGCTCAAATAATCACAAACTGAAATGTTTGCTGTTGGAAATATTCCAAACAGTGACATTGAGCAGTTTCATGATTTTGGAAATACCCTGGCATTTTTATTAAAGTCAAACACAATTACAGAAAATAGAAAAACAGAATTGAAAGAGAGAAAGGCTCACCTAGGTACTTACCTGGCGCTCTAGTCCACCTGGCAGCCCAAGTAGGCGGCCCAGCCCACCAGCACCCTGTCGTCGTCCCCCTCCCCTCGCCCCGAAGCAGCTGCGTGCCAGCAGCAGCGCACACAGGAGCTCCACCTCCTGCTTGCCACGGAGGCGCCCCCGAGGCCATCCGACGCGCCTGGAGAAGCCCGGCGGACCTCCTCCCTCACTCCCCCATCTCTGTGGTCGTTCTCCCTCCTCCCCCTCGCGTTCTCGCAGCCACCCGAGAGCCACCCGTCGCTGCCGTGCTTCGCTCGCGTGGCCGCCGTCGTTCCAAGCGCCGCCGCCCTGTTCCAGAGATCCACCTCCCCGTGCTACTTCCTCCCGTCGACGCACGCGAGGCAGGGAGCAACAGAACGTCGCCCCCTTCGTCCCCATCGCCGTCTCTGCTTCGTCATCGCCGTCGTCGATTTACCGGCCACAGCGCTTCCCCGGCCTCTTCTTCGACTCCACCCGACCCATGGTGAGCTCGCGAACGAAACCCCTCTCTTGCCCCGGCCTCGCACGTCCTCTAGTCGCCGTTTCCGCAAGCTCCCGAGCTCGTCACCGCCGGCCATGGCGCTGCCGCGGCCACAGCTGCTGCCGCTCCCGTCCGAGCCCATCAGCGCGCTTAGCACGCTCCCAGAAGCCGAGCAAACCCACCAGATCCTCCTCCCGTACGCTGTAGCGCTGAACCTGCCTGCTCCCGTACTCCGGCCGCCGCCCGGCTCGTCGCCGCCGCCGTTGCATGCCACCCCACCAGCCGCAGCTGCCAACGTCCGACGCGCCTCGTCGTGCCGGTCCTGTAGAACCCATTCGAGCGGCCTCTCGTCGCCGGAAACGGCCGGACCAGGACCTCCGCCATGTCCTGCTTACCGCCGGCGGCTAACCACCGATTAGCTGACGTGGCCATCATTAGATTAGGGACTAACTAACCCAATTAGTTTAAACACTAGACACTGACAGTGGGACCCGCTTTGTTAGTTTACTGGATAACAAAATAATTAGATTACTTAATTAAACCAGCGGGACCCACGCGTCAGAATTGACCTGCTGACGTGGCCGTTGACTAGGCCCACATGTCAGCGACTCTAACCAGTCCTGTGTCACTGACCAGTGGGCTCCACTGGTCAGGTTTGACCTGGACCCGTCCTGTTGACTGGATGACATCATAGTGACGCAGTGATGAGGTCATAAATGCTTTTCTGGATTTTAAATAAATCAGAAATGATTTATTTAATTCAAAAAATGTCCTAAACTTAAAAAAATCATAGAGAATAAACTGTAACTCCAAATGAAATAATTTATATATGAAAAATGATCAGAAAAACCCATTCTATCCATCTGTACCATTTTCATGCATGTTAGAACAACTTATAGCTACTTTTTAGGACAAATCATGTAAATGGCATTTGAATTTCCACATATGGAGTTTGAATTTGAACCTTTGGTTCAAACCAACTTCATTTAATCTGGTTGCTAGTTGCATTAGCTAAATCAACAACATATTGCCATGTCACATTCATGCATCATATTGTTGCACGGCATTGATTGTGTTTTCCTTCTCTGTTGCCGGTATTTGTCCCCTCTCGATAGACGTGGTTTCGACGATGAGATCGATGACACCGATGAAGAACTATACTATCTTCAGAAGTGCCAGGCAAGCAAAACCCCCTTGTTCATTCCGATACAATCCCATTCTCTCGCTCCTGCTCTCTTTTACTGCATTAGGACAACAACGCTTCAACTGTTACATGTTGCGGTAGTTGAACCCCTTTCCTCTGCATGACCTGTCATTGCCACAGTAAATAGATGAAACCCACTAGCATGAGTAGGAGTTGTTTGAGCCCTGATGTGCCTACTCATTCATGCTTTTTTGTCATGCCTGCTATTGCTTAGAGTTGTGTCAGGTCTGATTCATCGGGAATGAATCGGAATGGTGATCAACATGTCCTACTGTGTGTGAGCTAAGTGTGTGAATACGATTTGGTAAAGGTAGCGGTGAGAGGCCATGTAGGAGTACATGGTGGGTTGTCTCTTTGAAGCCGTCCTCGGGAACTGAGTTCTGTGTTTGTGATCCATGAAACAGCTACTACCACACATTGGGATCCTTAATTGACTCTCTCGGCTTCTTAATCACCCTTGTCCTCTGTCCAGGAGTTGCAAGTAGTTTTTGGTGTTTGTAGTATGCTGGGGGCCGCACGAAGTGCTGACCGTAGGGGTGGGCTGTGTTGCGGTAGGCACGTGGCACGGTGTACCGGGCGCCGGTTTGGTGTCTCGAGAATCCTGCACACATCGTTCGGGGCCGTATGTGGAAATCTCGGCCGGACTCCCTGCGGATGGAACCTGAATAGGCGATAAACCTGGACTAGAGACTCGAGTGTTTAGGTAGGCTGTGGCCGACACCCTCGCTGGGCTTCCGCTTGAAGGTTGCCGAGTACATGTCGTGTAAACGGCGATAAGTGGTGAGAGCGTGTCTGAAGAAGTACACCCCTGCAGGGTTAACATCATCTATTCAAATAGCCGTGTCCGCGGTAATGGACTTTTGGGTTGCCGATAACAGTTCATAGACAAGTGAAAGTGGATACTCTAAAATGCGCAAGATAAGCGTGAGTGCTATGGATGGCGTTCTCGTAGGAAGACGGGAGAGGATCCATAGTGGTGTATTGATATTGTGAATATGTGGACTCGTGTGCGCCACCTCAAAAGAGTTACTTGCAGTCGTAGTTCAGGATAGCCACCGAGTCAAAGCTGGCTTGCTGCAGTCAAACTCCACCACCCCTTTATTGATATTGATACATATGTAGCTAGTTCTGATGTAAGTCTTGCTGGGTACATTTGTACTCACGTTTGCCTATTTTATGTTTTTGCCGAGAGACGTCAGTCTCGCTAGTAGTTCCGTGTGGACTTCGACGTTTAGATTGATACCTCAGCTACGATCTTGTGCCCTCGGTAGGATCTGGTAGATAGTCAGGCTTCTCAGCCTTTTTCATTTGTAGATGTCTGTACTCAGACATGTTAAGCTTCCGCATGTGCTTGTTGCTTGTATGCTCTGAATGTTGGGTCATGAGACCCATGTTTGTAATATCTCGCTCCTCGGAGCCTAATGAATAAATACTTGAGTCGTAGAGTCTTGTTGTGATGCCATGTTGTATTTACTCATATCGGGCATATTGTGTGTATGATTGTAATGCTTGGTATGAGTGGGATCCGACTATTTAGTTGCTTATCCTTGGCAGCCTATCATATGAGGAAATGTAGTGTAGTACTTCTGAGCGATAGTAGTCTGCTACAGCCCGGTTCACCGGAGTCGTGCTAGCCCAGCACTACTTCTTGGAACACTTGACTGGCCGGCATGTGATTCACGTCGTTCTTGTGTCTGTCCCTTCGGGGAAATGTCACGCGGTGTTATCCGGAGTCCTGCCTAGCCTGCTATAGCCCGGGTTACCGGAGTACTGTTAGCCCAGTGCTACAGCCTGGATTTATACGTTGTTGACCGACATGTTCGATGTGATTCATGTATGCCTGTCCTCATGGGTTAGTGCCGCCTTGGGTTCACGACTAGCCATGTCGGTCCGGGTTCTTTGTCATATGGATGCTAGCGACACTATCACATACGTGAGCCAAAAGGCACAAACGGTCCCGGGCCAGGTAAGGTGGCACCCGTGGGAATACCGTGCGTGAGGCCGCAAAGTTATATGAGGTGTTACATGCTAGATCGGTGTGACTTAGGATTGGGGTCCTGACAGCGTTGGTATCAGAGCCTGACTGCCTGTAGGATTACCAAGCCAAACCGGACGAAGTCGAGTCTAGAAATGCTTTAGTTATGTAAGGGAATTGATTGTGGAAGGGAACGTAAGGCTATTTTTTACTCCTTATACCTCATGGCCTTCTTATCTGAGTCAGCCTCTTCTTTTCTACGGGGATTAAGAACTAGGCCTTCTCATCTATCTATCAGGATGACATTTTACTAATCCATAGACTTATAGGACTGATGGATTCAAGCCTCAGTTTGGTTTCTACTACTTCTGTTGTTGGCAGTTGATCTCGGAACCTTGATATTGTGATGTTGAGTGGTTATGCCACAATTTTTGCAGGGTGTCTCAAATAATTTTGAGCATTTACAGCCGTTATGATGTCCGAGTCATCCCAGGTCTCTAAATAGTCTGATGCATTTGCAAATCCCTTTCCCTCCGTTCCCGATGTCCTTTTTGGTCATAATAAGCACACTAATCGGTCTGTTGAGGTAATCCGTTGCCTTGACATATATGTTGGAGTTATTATTATGGCCCTAGGTGTCTTAAGGGATCACCTAGTAATCTAGTCATGTTTTGTGTTCCCAGTGTGATGAAACTGGCCACCATTCTCGAAAGCATCTTATGATGCCATTAGTAGTAGGTATTCTATTCCTGGGTTCTTGAACCAAGATTCACCCTACTACCTCATGTTGATAGTGTTGCTAGTTCCTTTAGGATATTAGTAACCTTGCGACAGTCCTCGGGGTCCGTGGTATTACCTTCTTCCAAATACCATGAACCATTAAGGCAGAAGTACTTTGAACCAAAAGCTCACAATCAGAGTACTCTTGAGGAGTTCTCCATCCATAATTGTGAATCTGCCAGCCTTTCTTCTTCCGCATGGGTTATCCGGAAGAAATATGTTGAACTTGATTCGACATACTAATCTATGCATCCACAACTCAGAAAGTTATATGTTTCCTTGAGTTGTCCCCCTTCAGTTATATTCCGACCTTCATCTATCAATTGATAGTCAAGAGTATGCGTGCATTCGTTCATCGATACCTATTACTCTTGTGGTCCGTCAAGCCATTCTATTCCAGAATGACTAGGAGAAACAAACTCCAGTACCTCATCCATATCTAGGATTGGGTCAAAGCAGTTGTATTCCGCAGATCAAAATGCCAATCCAGCTTTTGTTCTGTCCTACCCTGGAGTATTACCCCCTTTATGTCAAGAATATCATAGGAATTGCACCGTGTCTTATGAATTCTTGACGAAGTGATACTTCTTGCCATCGTTATTCATTCCTCGGTCCCTGTGTTGTTGCAACCGGAATACCGACAAGTGAATTGTGATGTGTGAAATCAATACTCCTAGCAACCGTGTTGCTTGCTAGTTTTTGGACATTAATATCATTCTTAGTGTGTTCGTTATTGAATAACCATGCTAGGACTGATCGTGCTACCAAGTCCATTTTTGTTGGTGCACCCTTCGATCGATGAGTTAGGATAGTGTCAATCCTTTCTTATTTGATCATATCGTCTTGCCCTGAAAAGCAAGATTGATCTCGAGCTTAGTATCATATCGGTGGTTCGTGATTTTCCGAATATCTTCTCGAAAGTATTACCAGGTTGTCACCCGACCGTTATGTTGAGTTCGTGATCAAGTTGGTTTTCTTATAAATCACCCCTTCTCCAAGAATCTCTGTTGGATATCCCTGAGCTAGTTGGTTAAGCTAGACAACAACTTGGAGAGTTGGAAGGTAAAAGCTTTGCTTAACTTAATTCGTCTCTAAGGGATATCTTCTCTGTGTGTGTGTTGAAGAAAGATGATATCTCCATCGATTGGTCCTCGTGATCAGTTGATTGGATCTATTGCCTTGTCAAAACTTAGACTTGAGTATGGGCTATCGTCAAGTCAAATCAGAACCAACGATGTTCGTAATGTTGTCTTACTCGTGGTTGATCCCTCGAGCATACACCATTATAACTTTTGGTCTGACCAATGCTATCACCGTGTTCACATGATGGTGGAAGTGCAGTGATATGGAAATTCCGATGAGGTGTTGCTGAGCCCATCAGTAGCATTTTATCTCCCCCATGATGCATGTTGAACATTAAGCTAGTGTTGGAAACCTTTGAAAGCATTTCTTCATGCTAGTTCATGAAGCATATGCTTGGATGAAAGAAGTGACTGCCTCTAATTCATGTGCATTTGATGCAAGTTGCCGCCGTGAATTCGAGAAGGGTTATATTTGCCTCCTCTGGAATCATGCCAAGTCAGTCATGCATACGTGCGAAGTATTCTGTGGTTTGGAGACTTGCAACCTTCATTCCATATGTATTCCTAGCACATCAAGCCACTGATTGATTTGTTCAAGGAGAATAAGTTCCTTCTTAAGAGCATGCCTTATGCAAGGACTTCAATATCCTCGATTGTGGTTCCGCACCTGAACTCGGTAGTGTTTTCTTATAAGACTACTATGTGGTCATGCTTGTCTGGGACAACGTGTTCACATGTGTGTAGCAGTACCAGCTCATGTTTTGGAGCTTGCTATCGTAGTTCATTTCCCGAGAATCTCGCAACGTCATCTCGTCGATTGTGTTCCAAACTTTCACTTTTCTTTCTAGATTCGATGAGTCTAGAATGTCCTGACCCCAACTAGATCTGAATCTCAGGCAGATATGATGGTTGGAACGTTTTCCCAAGAACTATACTAATGGTCTCTCTGTAACCCGGTAGGTGGATGTCGTGGCCAACACACCCAGCTGGAAGGCCTATTATTGTAGTATCTTGATTGAGAAAGTTGGCCACCTCTCCATAAGGATTTCGTAGGATTTGCTTCCGTAGTTTTCCTTATGGACTTTTGTGCTCCCGAAGTCCGACCTTTACTTGATGGCCATGTTGATGTTTTTAGGCATTGACCGTGGTACCTAGTACATCAAGGAGAACATTAGAAGCGGAGTGCTAAATGTCTCTCAGTCGATCATCCATATTTTGTTTCCTTGGCCTCGCTAAGGTGAAATGTGAGAAGGTGTTATCTTCCTTTGCATCTGCATCGTCCATCACTATTTATCATGGTGGTATGTTGTGTTGCCAAGATCCTTGACACGGATGTTGGTAAGACCTTGATGGCTATGGAAATGCTCAAGTTCTTGAGAGCACGTGTAAGCAAATCATCCATTGCGTTGCCTTCAACAAGTTAGTTCACATCATCCATTCTAGTCCAAGTATGTCATTTCTTCGAGCCCTTTTAAACGATCAATTGTTAATTGCCTTAAGCTGGTATGAAGAGTTTCAATGATCTCTGTATCAAAAGTAATTATTTTTGCCACTTAAGGGAATAATTCTACGAGTCACCTTCCCTGAGGTGCCCCGTTATGGAATCATGGCAATTTTTCCTCGCTACTTTGAAACCCCGTCGTTTGTTCTTCCATTCCTCTGATATGTGTTTTGTGTCTCAGCTCCAGAGTTGTTATCATGTCTCATTCCATGAGTTGATCGTGAGTTGCTCGATCTTCAAGAAGATCGATTCCTGTAGAGTTTCATTCTGTCGTCGTCGTGTTGGAAGAAGTTTTCGAAAGCAAGGATGTGAAGATCAAGATGATGATCGAATCAACAACCTCGAGGAGACAGTTGGATCATGAGGATCAAGTTAGCTTGTGCTCCCTCTGTCTTCTTACCTCATGTCTTGAATCTCGGGACGAGATTCTTGTTTAGTGGGGGTGAGTTGTCACAGCCCTAGAATTGTTTGCAACTAGTGGCATTGCATCCATGCATCATTTTCAATTTCTATTAATTTTGAAATGGGGATTGATAAAGCCTAGCACAAATGATATTCAAATAGGTTCAACCAAAATATTTTCGATGACCTTAGAATATCCTTTTAAAATGTTCATGATTTATGGGAAAAGGTGAAAGCCTCTACCAGAGATGATGCATATATTTCCAGGACATTTTTGGTCTTTGAATTAAATCATATAGTATTTGCATTTGGGCATTTAATTGCTAATAATATTTTAACTGCTCAAATAATCACAAACTGAAATGTTTGCTGTTGGAAATATTCCAAACAGTGACATTGAGCAGTTTCATGATTTTGGAAATACCCTGGCATTTTTATTAAAGTCAAACACAATTACAGAAAATAGAAAAACAGAATTGAAAGAGAGAAAGGCTCACCTAGGTACTTACCTGGCGCTCTAGTCCACCTGGCAGCCCAAGTAGGCGGCCCAGCCTACCAGCACCCTGTCGTCGTCCCCCTCCCCTCGCCCTGAAGCAGCTGCGTGCCAGCAGCAGCGCACACAGGAGCTCCACCTCCTGCTTGCCACGGAGGCGCCCCGAGCCCATCCGACGCGCCTGGAGAAGCCCCGCGGAACTCCTCCCTCACTCCCCCATCTCTGTGGTCGTTCTCCCTCCTCCCCCTCGCGTTCTCGCAGCCACCCGAGTGCCACCCGTCGCCGCCGTGCTTCGCTCGCGTGGCCGCCGTCGTTCTAAGAGCCGCCGCCCTGTTCCAGATATCCACCTCCCCGTGCTACTTCCTCCCGTCGACGCACGCGAGGCAGGGAGCAACAGAACGTCGCCCCCTTCATCCCCATCGCTGTCTCTGCTTCGTCATCGCCGTCGTCGATTTGCCAGCCACAGCGCTTCCCCGGCCTCTTCTTCGACTCCACCCAACCCGTGGTGAGCTCGCGTATGAAACCCCTCTCTCGCCCCGGCCTTGCACGTCCTCTAGTCGCCATTTCGGCAAGCTCCCGAGCTCGTCACCGCCGGCCATGGCACCGCCGCGGCCACAGCTGCTGCCACTCCCGTCCGAGCCCATCAGCGCGCTCAGCACGCTCCCAGAAGCCGAGCAAAACCACCAGATCCTCCTCCCGTACGCTGTAGCGCCGAACCCGCCTGCTCCCGTACTCCGGCCGCCGCCTGGCTCGTCGCCGCCGCCGTTGCACGCCACCCTAGTAGCCGCAGCTGCCAACGTCCGACGCGCCTTGTCGTGCCGGTCCCGTAGAACCCATTCGCGCGGCCTCTCGACGCCGGAAACGACCGGACCAGGACCTCCGCCATGTCCTGCTTACCGCCGGCGGTTAATCGCCGATTAGCCGACGTGGCCAGCATTTGATTAGGGACTAACTAACCCAATTAGTTTAAACACTAGACACTGACAGTGGGACCCGCTTTGTTAGTTTACTGGATAACAAAATAATTAGATTACTTAATTAAACTAGCGGGACCCACGCGTCAGAATTGACCTGCTGACGTGGCCGTTGACTAGGCCCACATGTCAGCGACTCTAACCAGTCCTGTGTCACTGACCAGTGGGCTCCACTGGTCAGGTTTGACCTGGACCCGTCCTGTTGACTGGATGACATCACAGTGACGTAGTGATGAGGTCATAAATGCTTTTCTGGATTTTAAATAAATCAAAATGAGTTATTTAATTCAGAAAATGTCCTAAACTTAAAAAAGTCATAGAAAATAAACTGTAACTCCAAATGAAATAATTTATATATGAAAATGATTAGAAAAATCCAATCTATCCGTCTGGACCATTTTCATGCATGTTAGAACAACTTATAGCTACTGTTTAGGACAAATCATGTAAATGGCATTTGAATTTCCACATATGGAGTTTGAATTTGAACCTTTGGTTCAAACCAACTTCATTTAATCTGGTTGCTAGTTGCATTAGTTAAATCAACAGCATATTGCCATGTCACATTCATGCATCATATTGTTGCACGACATTGATTGTGTTTTCCTTCTCTGTTGCCGGTATTTGTCCCCTCTCGATACACGTGGTTTCGACGATGAGATCGATGACACCGATGAAGAACTATACTATCTTCAGAAGTGCTAGGCAAGCAAAACCCCCTTGTTCATTCCGATACAATCCCATTCTCTCGCTCCTGCTCTCTTTTACTGCATTAGGACAACAACGCTTCAACTGTTACATGTTGCGGTAGTTGAACCCCTTTCCTCTGCATGACCTGTCATTGCCACAATAAATAGATGAAACCCACTAGCATGAGTAGGAGTTGTTTGAGCCCTAATGTGCCTACTCATTCATGCTTTTTTGTCATGCCTGCTATTGCTTAGAGTTGTGTCAAGTCTGATTCATCGGGAATGAATCGGAATGGTGATGAACATGTCCTACTGTGTGTGAGCTAAGTGTGTGAATACGATTTGGTAAAGGTAGCGGTGAGAGGCCATGTAGGAGTACATGGTGGGTTGTCTCATTGAAGCCGTCCTCAGGAACTGAGTTCTGTGTTTGTGATCCATGAAACAGCTATTACCACACATTGGGATCCTTAATTGACTCTCTCGGCTTCTTAATCACCCTTGTCCTCTGTCCAGGAGTTGCAAGTAGTTTCTGGTGTTTGTAGTATGCTGGGGGCCGCACGCAGTGCTGACCGTAGGGGTGGGCTGTGTTGCGGTAGGCACGTGGCACGGTGTACCGGGCGCCCGTTTGGTGTCTCGGGAACCCTGCACACATCGTTCGGGGCCGTATGTGGAAACCTCGGCCAGACTCCCTTGTAACGCCCTCGATGCGGCTATATCTCCCACGTGTCGAAGCACGACTTAGAGGTATAACCGCATTGAAAACAATGTCGCAAGTGAGGTAATCTTCACACAACCCATGTAATACATAAGGGAAATATATACATAGTTGGCTTGCGGTCGCCACTTCACACAATACATAAATAAACATTCATCATCCAGATTACACTCAAGGTCCGACTACGGAACCAAACTGAAAGAAGACTACCCCAAATGCTACATAGATCCCCGAATCACCCCAACTGGGTTCCTCTACTGATCATCAGGAAAAGACACATAGTAACGACCACCTTCCTCGTCGAACTCCCACGTGAGCTCGGTTGCGTCATCTGCACTGGCATCGTTGGTACCTGCAACTGTTGTGGTAGAATCTGTGAGTCACGGGGACTCAGCAATCTCACACCCGCGAGATCAAGACTATTTAAGCTTAAAGGTAGGATAGGGTTGTGAGGTGGAGCTGCAGCAAGCGACTAGCATATATGGTGGCTAACAACACAAAAGAGAGCGAGAAGAGAAGCAAAGCACGGTCGTGAAGCTAGAAGTGATCAAGAAGTGATCCTAGAACAACCTACATCAGACATAACTCCAACACCGTGTTCACTTCCTGGACTCCGCCGAGAAGAGACCATCACGGTTACACACGCGGTTGATGTGTTTTAGTTAAGGTCAACTTCGGGTTTTCTACAACCAGACATTAACAAATTCCCATCTGCCTCATAACCGCGGGCACGGCTTTCGAAAGATATTACCCTGCAGAGGTGTCCAAACTTAGCGCATTATAAGCTCTCAGGGTCAACGAAGGATATTCCTTCTACCGGGAAGACCCGATCAGTCTCGGAATCCCGGACTACAAGAGATTTCGGCAGTAATAAAACAAGCCCAGCAAAGCCGCCCGATTGTGCCTACAAATCCTGATAGGAGCTTCACATATCTCGGTCTCAGGGAACATCCGGATGAACACTACGTACGGCAACCGAAGATACCCCAAGTTGCCTCAGGGCGGCACCGCAAGTGGCTCTAGTTTGGACCAGCAATCGAAGGAGAACTGGCCCCGGGGGGGGGGGGGGGGGTTAAAATAAAGATGACCCTCGGGCTCGCGAAAACCCGGGGGAAAAATGCTTAGGTGGCAAATGGTAAAACCAATGTTGGGCCTTGCTGGAGGAGTCTTATTCAAAGCGAACTGTCAAGGGGGTCCCATAAATCACCCAATCGTGTAAGGAACGCAAAATCAAGGAACATAACACCGGTATGACGGAAACTAGGGTGGCAAGAGTGGAACAAAACACCAGGCATAAGGCCGAGCCTTCCACCCTTTACCAAGTATATAGATGCATTAATTAAAATAAGAGATATTATGGTATCCCAACAAGTAAACATGTTCCAACAAGGAGCAACATCTCCATGTTCCAACAAGGAACAAACTTCGTCTTCACCTGCAACTAGCAACGCTATAAGATGGGCTGAGCAAAGCGGTAACATAGCCAAACAACGGTTTGCTAGGACATGGATGGTTAGAGGCTGACATGGCAATATGGGTGGCATGATATAGCAAGTGGTAGGTATCGCAGCATAGGCATAGCAAAAGAGCGAGCATCTAGCAAGCAAAGATAGAAGTGATTTCGAGGGTATGGTCATCTTGCCTGCAAGGTTCTCAGAGTTGTCGAAAGCTTGATCTTCGTAAGCGTTCTCAACAGGTTCCTCGTTCATGTACTCGTCTCCCGGCTCTACCCAAGACAAGAACACAAGCAAAGAAACAACTATCAACCACGATGCAATGCGCAAGCAACATGATGCAAGACATGGCATGATATGCGAGATATGGTATGCAATGCATATGCGTACTCCAGAAGGAAAAGATGAACCAGGCATAATCTTGGCAAACCAAGTATGCCAATGGAAAGTTGAGGTGATTTCGGTTGAAATCGATATAAAGATCACCGGAATCGGATGCACGGTTTGCAAATGACAAGCAAAACAAGAATGACAATATTCTGCCATTAACAGCATGATGCTACTTAGCAAGCAACAAGAAATTAAGCTACTGCACCCAAACGTACCAACAAAGCATATGGAAGTGATCTACTCAAGATTCTTGACAAAAGATGAACACTGAGCTACGGCTAAAACACACCACAACAGGTCCAAACAAGCATGGCAAAAGTGCAAAAGATAACAGGTTCACAGACTTAGTGAAAATAACATGCCAGAAATTAACATCAGGATGACATGTTTAGAGCAAGCAAACAACATCCTAGAGGAAAACAATATAGCAAAACAAGGCACGAAATGTATCTACTCAGAACACTTGACAAAAGTCCCTTACTGACCATAAGCCAAAAAGGAGCAGAAAATAGAATAACACCCATGTCAATTAAGCAAATTTCGTTACAGTTTTCAGACTTAGCAGAAAACTGGACATGTCAAAAACAGACAACAAGTAGGCATGTTTACGAGCTCGATGCACTCACTACAGAGCATTACATGATAAACTAAGCATACATCCGTCAAGAAGACGTGGCATAGAAGCTAGACATGGCAAGAATAACATCATAGCATGGAAGAATCAACTGCACCAAGCTTGACAAAATCGAATAACATGTAAACAATCTGCCAGGAACATTTTATAGCAAACGTAGAGCTCGATTGACTCAAGATATAGCACTCCATAATTACCAACAAAGGCATGGATGGATGGAGCAAATCCATATGCTCAAAACACCCTTACTGATCATGCTCAAAATAGGCATAGATCTCTCTGAAACAACATGAACACATGGCATAAAAATAACAGCAGAACATGACAGTGAAAATACTAAGTCTCTGAAATCAGCAACGTTATGTACCCTAGTTTGCATGCTTGTGCTAGTCACCACGAAGATCACCAAAATACATGGCATACGCCTATGGAAAGATAGCATGGCATATTTCAAAACACATGTAGGACTAAACTTCATAGGATGCACACATCAATCATGGCAAAAATGACAAAAGTGCATGTACTGAAACAGATCTGAAACTAACATCACATAGCCCTCTTCCAACAGCATTTCGGGCATCAATATGAGATCAAATGAAAATGATGCAATGAGATGAAATAATGTACTCATCGGGGCGAACAATTTGACATTATACACGCACAAAACGGAGCAGCATGCAGCAAGTTATGATGCGTTGAACATGCAACAAAATTACTGAAGGAAAAGACTTAGAAGAATTTTGGGGGGGGGGGGAGGAGAAGTCAACCCTCTGCCTAGATCTGGATCTGGGGGGGGTTCGCCGGAGAAGATGGCCGGAGCTCCACGGATTCGGCCGCGGGACGGCGAGGACGGCGCCGGCGGGGAGCTGCGGGGCGGCGGCGCTCGGCGGCGAGGGGCGCGGCGCCTCGGGGCGCCGCGGACAACGGGCGGCGCGGCGCCGGCGGACGGCGCGGGCGGCAGGCAGCGGAGTCCGGCGGGGTCGGGCGCGGGGCGCGCGCGGGTGGTGGCGGTGGCGGGATAGGCCGCGGGGGCCGCGTCCGGGCCGAGCGGGCCGGCGGCGAAGTGGGCACGGCGCGCCCACGTGGCGGCTGCTGATTGGCCGCGCGACCGGCGGCGGACATGTCCGGCGCTGGCGGACGATGTCCGGCGCGCGGGGAGGAGCGGGGGCTAGGGTTAGGGTAGGAATTGATCCGCAATTTTCGGGGGAGGCACATATTTATAGGTAGAAGGAGCTAGGAAGCTCCAAATGAGGTGTGGTTTTTGGCCACGCGATCGTGATCGAACGGCGATGGACATGGGAGTGTCTTAGATGGGTTATTGGGCTGTTTTGGAGGGGTTTTGGGCTGCAACACACACGAGGCCTTTACGGTTACCCGGTTAACCATTGGAGTATCAAACGACCTCCGAATGACCCGAAACTTGACAGGCGGTCTACCGGTGCTATACCAAGGCCGCTTGACAAACCTCGGTCCATTCCGAGAAGGTTTAATACCCGCTCACGGAAAAAGGTAGAAGGGGACGCCGGGGAACATAGGAGCGCCGGATTGCAAAACGGACAACGGGAAAAATGCTCAGAATCATGAGACGAACACGTATGCAAATGCGATGCACATGATGACATGATATGACATGCATGACAACAACAAAATGCAAAATAAGGAAAACCCAACCACGGAGGGAATATCATATCACATAGCCGAAAATGGCAAGAGTTGGAGTTACAAATATGGCCAGTTACATCCGGGGTGTTACAACACTCCACCACTACGAGAGGATCTCGTCCCGAGATCTAGGACTGAAAGAACTCCGGATACTCGGAACGGAGGTGGTCCTCGCGCTCCCAGGTGGCTTC
This sequence comes from Aegilops umbellulata, assembly GCA_032464435.1. NCBI lineage: Eukaryota > Viridiplantae > Streptophyta > Magnoliopsida > Poales > Poaceae > Aegilops > Aegilops umbellulata. The sequence goes on along the minus strand of CP136060.1, from coordinate 638,032,359 downwards.
TCTGTCTGAATAGTGTGACCATTTCACTTTCAGGAATTTGATTGACTTGTTGCGAGTCTTGCGCTCAGTTTCTTCAAGAATAGCAACGGGATGCTCATGATAGGAAAAATCTTCTTGAAGATCAATCTCTTCAAAGTTGATGGTGCGCTCAGGCGTCTTGAAGCACTTGCGAAGCTGTGACACGTGGAAGACATCGTGCACATTTGCAAAGTTGGGGGGAAGCTCAAGTTGATAGGCGAGATCACCTCTTTTGCCAATGATCTTGAAAGGACCCACGTATCTAGGGGCAAGTTTCCCTTTGATAACGAAGCGACGAGTTCCTTTCATTGGAGAGACGCGGAGGTAGACATGGTCTCCGATCTCGAATGCCAAATCCCGGTGTTTGCTATCGTAATAGCTGTTCTGGCGCGATTGCGCGGCTTTGAGGTTCTCACGAATGACCTTGCACATTGCCTCAGCCTCTGAGATCAAATCATTGCCAAGCAGTTGGCGTTCACCGGTTTCAGACCAATTGAGAGGAGTACGATACTTTCTGCCATAGAGAATCTCGAATGGGGCTTTGCCCGAGCTGGCTTGAAAGCTGTTGTTGTAAGGGAACTCAGCATATGGAAGACAATCCTCCCACTTCATGCCGAAAGAGATAACACAAGCTCTGAGCATATCTTCAAGAATTTGGTTGACACGCTCGACTTGTCCACTAGTTTGAGGGTGGAAAGCTGTGCTGAAGCGAATATTTGTGCCCATGGCCTTCTAAAAAGAATCCGAAAACTTGGAGGTAAAGATGCTGCCACGGTCTGAAGAAATCAATTGTGGAATGCCATGCAAGGAGACAATTCTGGATGTGTAGAGCTCCGCCAGCTGCGCTGCTGTGATAGACTCTTTGATAGGAAGAAAATGAGCCACTTTAGTGAGCTTGTCGATGACGACGAAGATGGCATCATTTCCATGCTTGGACTTAGGAAAACCAGTCACGAAGTCCATTTCGATATGATCAAACTTCCATTCTGGAATGGCAAGAGGTTGGAGTAGACCAGCTGGTCGTTGGTGTTCTGCTTTCACCCTTCTGCAGACATCACATTCATTCACGAATTGAGCAATTTATCGCTTCATTCGAGTCCACCAATATGACTGCTTGAGGTTATGGTACATCTTCGTACTTCCAGGATGAATTGACAGAAGAGAATTGTGCGCCTCGTTCATAATGACTTTCCGTAGATCACCCTTTGGAACCACGATCCAGTCCTCGAAGAAAAGAGTATCTCTGTCATCAACGCGATAGCACTTGTATTTGGAAATGCCCTTGTCAATACCAGGTTTCACCTTCTTCACCATGGTATCCATCAGTTGTGCCTCACGAATTTGATCTTCCAAAGTAGGAGAGACGACGAGGTTGGCAAGAAAACCTTGAGGAACAACTTGGAGATTCAACTTGCGGAAAGCTTCACAAAGATCTGGTTGAAAGGGCTTGAGGATTAAGCTGTTGCAATAAGCCTTCTTGCTCAAAGCGTCTGCATTCACATTAGCCTTGCCTGGAGTATATTCAATAATCGGATTATACTCTTGAATCATTCCGACCCATCGAGTTTGCCTGAGGTTGAGGTTGGGCTGAGTGAAGATGTACTTCAGACTCTTCTGATCGGTGAATATGTCCACCTTCCTTCCCAACAGGAGATGTCCCCATGTAATTAGTGCGTGGACAACTGCCGCCAACTCAAGATCTTGAGTGGGGTAGTTCTTTTCGTTGGGCTTCAACCGACGAGAGGTATAGGCCACAACCTTCTTCTCTTGCATTAACACGGCACCGAGGCCTTGAAGAGAAGCATCATAGAAAACTTCATAAGGCTTGTCTTTGTCAGGAGGAGTCAAAACTGGAGCAGTGACGAGTTTCTCTTTGATAGTGTTGAAAGCCACGTCACACTCAGGAGACCAGACATACTTCACATGCTTATGGAGGAGGTTGGAAAGAGGCTTTGCAATCTTTGAGAAATTCTCAACGAATCTTCGGCAATAGCTTGCAAGTCCAAGAAAACTGCGAAGCTGCTTGACATTCTGAGGAGGTTCCCAATTCAAAACTGCAGACACCCTCTCTGGATTAATAGCAATGCCCTTGGCAGAGATGATATGACCAAGGTAAAGAACTTCATCAAGCCAGAATTCACATTTGGAGAACTTCGCATAGAATTTATACTCTCTGAGCTTGTCGAGCACCAATCGCAAATGTTTGGCATGATCCTTGTTATTCTTGGAGAAGACCAATATATCATCGAGATAGACCAAGACGAATTCATTGGTATAGGGGTTGAAGATGAAGTTCATCATTCGAGAGAACGTTGGAGGAGCATTGACAAGGCCGAATGACATGACAGTATATTCATACGAACCAAAGCTTGTTCTAAATGCTGTCTTTGGAATATCTTCTTCACGAATGCGAATCTAATGATAACCCATATGAAGGTCAAGCTTGGAGAACACTTTAGCACCTTTAAGTTGCTCAAATAGCTCATTGATGTTTGTAAGTGGGTACTTGTTCTTGATAGTCTTCTTGTTCAATGGACGGTAATCGACGCAAAGTCGGTCCGTGCCATCCTTCTTCTGGACAAAAAGAACACCACAACCCCAAGGAGATGAACTCGGTCTGATCAAACCCAGACGCTCTTGTTCATTGAGCTGTTTCTTCAATTCCTTCAACTCATTTGGCCCAAGCTTGTATGGACGCTTGCAAACGGGTTCCGTGCCAGGCTCAAGATCAATAACGAATTCAACTGGCCGGTGAGGAGGCATACCCGGAGGCTCTTCCAGAAAGACATCTTGGTACTCACAAACGACTAGAATCTGAGAGATAGCATCCAATTCGCCCTTCTCATTGAGAGAAAACAATCGAATGGTATCATCACGAGCGGCATAGATGATCATATCGTCAGAAGAGTGAGCCAATTGAATTTCCCTGGCAGCACAATCGAGTTGAGCCTTGTGCTTAGAAAGCCAGTCCATCCCGAGAATTAGATCAATATCAGAGTCACCGAGAACAATTGGTTTAGCCAGAAATCTATAGTCACCCATCTTGATACCGACATTCGGAACCAAAACTCAAGAAGTCATCTGCTTACCCGGGGACACAATCTTCAACGGAATAGGAATCTTTTCTGTCACAAACTCATGCTTGGCAACAAATGGTCTTGAAATGAAAGAATGCGATGCACCAGTATCAAATAAGACTTTTGCAGGAATATCATTAACTGAGAGATTACCCATGGTCACTTCTGAAGAATCCTCTGCCTGAGCCGCGTTCATCATGTTCACTTTGGCATGCTTAGGATTATGCTTGACCACTGCATTGCTGGAAGATTTCACAGGAGGAGGAGGCGGAAGGCGCCTTTGGTTGAAGCACTTGTTCGCATAGTGACCCTTTTGCTGACATTTGTTGCAAGTCACTTCTGAGAGCGGACGATGATAAGGAGCTTGACCTTGGAGCTTGATTCAGAGACTTGTTCTGATAGCCAGGGTTAGGTGGGTGGGAAGGTCCACGACCACCTGAGTTCTTCTGCTGGTAAGGCTGACAGAACGGAGGAGGAGGAGGCAACCAGAACTTCTGTTGCTTAGCTGCCACAAGTGAGGAAGAAGAAGACTGAACTGCGTCTCTGACTCTCTTCTTAGATGCCTCACACTTGAGCTGAGCAGCTTCTTGTTTCAGCGCCATGTTGTGGAATTCATCATACTTTAACGGCTCAAAAAGCACGAGAGCTAGTTGCAAATCTTCTCTGAAACCACGCCTGAATTGGTAAATCATGCTCTTCTCATCAGGGATGTCTTGGTTCGCAAAACGAGAGAGCTTCTGGAACTGAGTGTTGTATTGATACACAGACATGTTGCCTTGCTAGAGATTGCGAAATTCCTCACTCTTAGTCTCAACAACACTTTCTGGAATGTGACGAGCTTTGAAGTCACGGCGGAAATCATCCCAGGTAATCACACGACCTCCTCTGGAATCTTTGTATCGTTGGAACCACTCAGCAGCTTGATCCTTGAGTTGAAAAGAGGCAAACTTCACAAAATCCTCAGTTCTGACATTGCTGCACTCGAAATGCTTGATGATATCCACGAGCCAATCATCGGCGTCTGTGGCCTCGACACAATAGCTGAAAGTCTTTGGCTGATTTGCAAGGAACTGATTGAGGGTAGAAAAATGCGGCTGATTGTTGCCTTGGCCCTGATTTCCTTGATTTCCTTGCCCTTGGTTGTGATCTTGCGAGAGCTGAATCAGAATCTGAGCATTGGCATTTGTGGCTGTCATCAAGGCTTGCCATGCCTCCGGAGGCGGAGGTGGTGGCGGAGGGTTAGCCTGACTTCCTTCATTGCGTTCCGGATTCTGACGCGTTGGCGGAGCCATCCTGAAGAGGGTGACATCCATTAGCATCTTGAAAGACATAAATTCAAGCTGAATCAAAGGATCGAAATTGCAACATATAGTCTTCACAATAAACATTCGAACGAGAATGAACGAATGAATTCCAAAGTAAATCATCACACTTCCATAAGTTGAGAAGCCACTAGAAAAAGGTATGGAATAAAATCAATAAGGTACGGATGTGAACAAATACTTGGTAAGGATTACCCAATCACGAACCAAATATCTGCGGGAAGAAATACTAGAGCTACATGAATTCCCACTTATAAACTCCCGAAACTTTCTAGTTATGCAATCAGGTGTTGGGGATACAGGGGAGACAAAATATATCACCCAAACTAACAATACCTAGATCCAGTTGTATCCATCCTTCAACACATAACCAAGAAACCTTCAGAAATCGTCTACCTCAACCTTCGAAAAGCATCCGTTATACGAGTAATGGCAATACTCCCGCACTCACCTCAGTACTGGGCTATCAGGGTTATCTCACCAACAACTGTACAAAAGAGATTTTCGATGTCGGCGTACTAAACTCAGGTATTCCAGAACTGTAACGATAAAATTATGACGACAACACCTCAGAGCTCAACTCCCCGGGACACCTCCAATAAACCCCTGCTGACAGGAGGCACCAAGACAATGTTGTCATCATAAAACCATCGGAACGATTCTAAGATACCCGCGTGATCCTAAAATTTTTTTTAGTGAAATTTGAGAAGAGAAGAGTCAAAACTCTACGTCAGGATGCCTTACCAGAGCGATGAGGAGACTGGGAAGTAAAAGAATCCCTAAACTCTCTGATATATAATTCCTGAATGACTCAAAACATTTTTCTAGACACAACTCGGCCGCTAAAAATGATCAATCAGTGGGGGGCTCCTAAGGTCGGGGAAGGCTCTGATTACCAACTTGTAACGCCCTCGATGCGGCTATATCTCCCACATGTCGAAGCACGACTTAGAGGCATAACCGCATTGAAAGCAATGTTGCAAGTGAGGTAATCTTCACACAACCCATGTAATACATAATGGAAAGAGATACATAGTTGGCTTAAAGTCGCCACTTCACACAATACATAAATAAACATTCATCATCCAGATTACACTCAAGGTCCGACTACGGAATCAAAATGAAAGAAGACTACCCCAAATGCTACACAGATCCCCGAATCACCCCAACTGGGCTCCTCTACTGATCATCAGGAAAAGACACATAGTAACGACCACGTTCCTCGCCGAACTCCCACGTGAGCTCGGTTGCGTCATCTGCACTGGCATCGTTGGTACCTGCAACTGTTGTGGTAGAATCTGTGAGTCACGGGGACTCAGCAATCTCACACCCGCGAGATCAAGACTATTTAAGCTTAAAGGTAGGATAGGGTTGTGAGGTGGAGCTGCAGCAAGCGACTAGCATATATGGTGGCTAACAACGCAAAAGAGAGCGAGAAGAGAAGCAAAGCATGGTCGTGAAGCTAGAAGTGATCAAGAAGTGATCCTAGAACAACCTACGTCAGACATAACTCCAACACCGTGTTCACTTCCCGGACTCCGCCGAGAAGAGACCATCACGGTTACACACGCGGTTGATGTGTTTTAGTTAAGGTCAACTTCGGGTTTTCTACAACCGGACATTAACAAATTCCCATCGGCCTCATAACCGCGGGCACGGCTTTCGAAAGATATTACCCTGCAGGGGTGTCCCAACTTAGCCCATTATAAGCTCTCACGGTCAACGAAGGATATTCCTTCTACCGGGAAGACCCGATCAGTCTCGGAATCCCGGACTACAAGACATTTCGGAAGTAATAAAACAAGTCCAGGAAAGCCGCCCGATTGTGCCGACAAATCCTGATAGGAGATGCACATATCTCGGTCTCAGGGCACATCCGGATGAACACTACGTACGGCAACCGAAGATACCCCAAGTTGCCTTAGGGCGGCACCGCAAGTGGCTCTAGTTTGGACCAGCAATCAAAGGAGAACTGGCCTCGGGGTGGGGTGGGGGGTTAAAATAAAGATGACCCTCGGGCTCGTGAAAACCCGGGGGAAAAAGGCTTAGGTGGCAAATGGTAAAACCAATGTTGGGCCTTGCTGGAGGAGTCTTATTCAAAGCAAACTGTCAAGGGGGTCCCATAAATCACCCAACCGTATAAGGAACACAAAATCAAGGAACATAACACCGGTATGACGGAAACTAGGGTGGCAAGAGTGGAACAAAACACCAGGCATAAGGCCGAGCCTTCCACCCTTTACCAAGTATATAGATGCATTAATTAAAATAAGAGATATTGTGATATCCCAACAAGTAAACATGTTCCAACAAGGAACAACATCTCCATGTTCCAACAAGGAACAAACTTCACCTTCACCTGCAACTAGCAACGCTATAAGAGGGGCTGAGCAAAGCGGTAACATAGCCAAACAACGGTTTGCTAGGACATGGATGGTTAGAGGCTGACATGGCAATATGGGTGGCATGATATAGTAAGTGGTAGGTATCGCAGCATAGGCATAGCAAAAGAGCGAGCATCTAGCAAGCAAAGATAGAAGTGATTTCGAGGGTATGGTCATCTTGCCTGCAAGGTTCTCAGAGTTGTCGAAAGCTTGATCTTCATAAGCGTTCTCAACAGGTTCCTCGTTCACGTACTCGTCTCCCGGCTCTACCGAAGACAAGAACACAAGCAAATAAACAACTATCAACCACGATGCAATGCGCAAGCAACATGATGCAAGACATGGCATGATATGCGAGATGTGGTATGCAATGCATATGCGTACTCCAGAAGGAAAAGATGAACCAGGCATAATCTTGGCAAACCAATTATGCCACTGGAAAGGTGAGGTGATTTGGGTTGAAATCGATATAAAGATCACCGGAATCGGATGCACGGTTTGCAAATGACAAGCAAAACAAGAATGGCAATATTCTGCCATTAACAACATGATGCTACTTAGCAAGCAACAAGAAATTAAGCTAATGCACCCAAACATACCAACAAAGCATATGGCAGTAATCTACTCAAGATGCTTGACAAAAAATGAATACTGAGCTACGGCTAAAAGACAACACAACAGGTCCAAACAAGCATGTAAAAAGTGCAAAAGATAACAGGTTCACAGACTTAGTGAAAATAACAACATGCCAGAAATTAACATCAGGATGACATGTTTAGAGCAGGTAAACAACACGCTACAGGAACACAATATAGCAAAACAAGGCAGGGAACGAATCTACTCAAAACACTTGACAAAAGTCCCTTACTGACCATAAGCCAAAAAGGAATAGAAAATATATTAACACCCATGTTAATTAAGCAAGTTTCGTTACAGGTTTCAGACTTAGCAGAAAACTGGACATGTCAAAAACAGACAACAAGTAGGCATGTTTACGAGCTCGAAGCAGTCACTACAAGCATACATCCATCAAGAAGACATGGCATAGAAGCTAGAAATGGCAAGAATAACATCATAGCATGCAAGAATCAACTACACCAAGCTTGGCAAAATCGAATAACATGAAAACAATCTGCCAGGAACATTTTATAGCAAACGTAGAGCTCGATTGACTCAAGATATAGCACTCCATAATTACCAAAAAAGGCATGGATGGATAGAGCAAATCCATATGCTCAAAACACCCTTACTGATCATGCTCAAAATAGGCATAGATCTCTCTGAAACAACATGAACACATGGCATAAAAATAACAGCAGAACATGACTTAGTGAAAATACTAAGTCTCTGAAATCAGCAACATTATGTACCCTAGTTTGCATTCTTGTGCTAGTCACCACGAAGATCACAAAAATACATGGCATACACCTCTGGAAAGATAGCATGGCATATTTCAAGACACATGTAGGAGAAGTCAACCCTCTGTCTAGATCTGGATCCGGGAGGGGGGGGGGGTTCGCCGGAGAAGATGGCCGGAGCTCCGCGGATCCAGCCGCGGGACGGCGAGGACGGCGCCGGCGGGGAGCTGCAGGGCGGTGGCGCTCGGCGGCGAGGGGCGCGGTGCCTCGGGGCGACGCGGACAGCGGGCGGCGCGGCGACGCGGACAGCGGGGGGACGGCGCGGGCGGCAGGCGGCCCGGGCGGCGGAGTCCGGCGGGGTCGGGCGCGGGGCGCGCGCGGGTGGTGGCGGCGGCGGGATGGGCCGCGGGTGCCGCGGCCGGGCCGAGCGGGCCGGCGGCAAAGTGGGCATGGCGCGCCCACGTGGCGGCAGCTGATTGGCCGCGCGACCGGCGGCGTACGTGTCCTGCGCTGGCGGACGATGTCCGGCGCGCGGGGAGGAGCGGGGGCTAGGGTTAGGGTAGGAATTGATCCGCAATTTTCGGGGGAGGCACATATTTATAGGTAGAAGGAGCTAGGAAGCTCCAAATGAGGTGTGGTTTTCGGCCACGCTATCGTGATCGAACGGCGATGGACATGAGAGTGTCTTACATGGGTTATTGGGCTGTTTTGTAGGGGTTTTGGGCTGCAACACACACGAGGCCTTTACGGTTACCCGGTTAACCGTTGGAGTATCAAACGACCTCCGAATGACCCGAAACATGATAGGCGGTCTACCGGTGCTATACCAAGGCCGCTTGACAAACCTCGGTCCATTCCGAGAAGGTTTAATACCCGCTCACGGAAAAAATGTAGAAGGGGACGCCGGGGAACATAGGAGCGCCGGATTGCAAAACGGACAACGGGAAAAATGCTCGGAATCATGAGACGAACACGTATGCAAATGCGATGCACATGATGACATGATATGACATGCATGACAACAACAAAATGCAAAATAAGGAAAACCCAACCACGGAGGGAATATCATATCACATAGCCGAAAATGGCAAGAGTTGGAGTTACAAATATGGCCACTTACATCCGGGGTGTTACATCCCTGCGTATGGAACCTGAATAGGCGATAAACCTGGACTAGAGACTCGAGTATTTAGGTAGGCTGTGGCCGACACCCTCGCTGGGCTTCCGCTTGAAGGTTGCCGAGTACGTGTCGTGTAAACGATGATAAGTGGTGAGAGCGTGTGTGAAGAAGTACACCCCTGCAGGGTTAACATCATCTATTCGAATAGCCGTGTCCGCGGTAATGGACTTCTGGGTTGCCGATAACAGTTCATAGACAAGTGAAAGTGGATACTCTAAAATGCGCAAGATAAGTGTGAGTGCTATGGATGGCGTTCTCGTAGGAAGACGGGAGCGGATCCATAGTGGTGTATTGATATGGTGAATATGTGGACTCGTGTGCGCCACCTCAAAAGAGTTATTTGCAGTCGTAGTTCAGGATAGCCATCGAGTCAAAGCTGGCTTGCTGCAGTCAAACTCCACCACCCCCTTTATTGATAATGATACATATGTAGCTAGTTCTGATGTAAGTCTTGTTGGGTACATTTGTACTCACCTTTGCCTATTTTATGTTTTTGAAGAGAGACGTCAGTCTCGCTAGTAGTTCCGTGTGGACTTCGACGTTTAGCTTGATACCTCAGCTACGATCTTGTGCCCTCGGCAGGATCTGGTAGATAGTCAGGTTTCTCAGCCTTTTTCATTTGTAGATGTCTGTACTCAGACATGTTAAGCTTCCGCATGTGCTTGTTGCTTGTATGCTCTGAATGTTGGGTCATGAGACACATGTGTGTAATATCTCGCTCCTCGGAGCCTAATGAATAGATACTTGAGTCGTAGAGTCTTGTTGTGATGCCATGTTGTATTTACTCATATCGGGCATATTGTGTGTATGATTGAAATGCTTGGTATGAGTGGTATCCGACTATTTAGTTGCTTATCCTTGGCAGCCTATCATATGAGGAAATGTAGTCTAGTACTTCTGAGCGATAGTAGTCCGCTACAGCCCGGTTCACCGGAGTCCTGGTAGCCCAGCACTACTGCTTGGAACACTTGACTGGCCGGCATGTGATTCACGTCGTTCCTATGTCTGTCCCTTCAGGGAAATGTCACGCGGTGTTATCCGGAGTCCTGCCTAGCCTGCTATAGCCCGGGTTACCGGAGTACTGTTAGCCCAGTGCTACAGCCCGGATTTATACGTTGTTGACCGACATGTTCGATGTGATTCATGTATGCCTGTCCTCATGGGTTAGTGCCGCCTTGGGTTCACGACTAGCCATGTTGGCCCGGGTTCTTTGTCATATGGATGCTAGCGACACTATCACATACGTGAGCCAAAAGGCGCAAACGGTCCCGGGCCAGGTAAGGTGGCACCCGTGGGAATACCGTGCGTGAGGCCGCAAAGTGATATGAGGTTTTACATGCTAGATCGGTGTGACTTAGGATCGGGGTCCTGACATGTGCCCCCACGGAAGAAATCAAAAGAGCAAAACTACCAAGGCCAGAAGACTCACCCGGACGACGGCGCGTCGCAAGAAAATCTCGGGTATATCGCTACAGCGCGGTAGCATGAGCCTGAAGCCGGCTCCGGACCTCCTGGGCCGACGCGTTCAGCTCGGCCGTCCCCCCGCTGGGCGTCCACTCGGACGTACTGGAGATGGCCGCCTCCAGGGCCTCCGCCGTTCGGCTGGCGCTCGCAGCTCTGTCCGGCTCCGGCACGGGGGTAGCTTCCCCCGCGCGCCGGCGTGATGCCGGCTGCACCACCAGGCCGGCTCTCGCTGCCGTCTCGGCCCCAGTCGGCTGCTCCGGCGCCGTAGCCGGCTGACCGCTCTGGCCCGCCCCAGTCGGCGCCGTCCGTGGCACCTCCTCCAAGACAATCACATCATCCTTCCTCCGCTCCATCTCCGACCAGCCGCGGTCGGCTTCCTCTGACGGAGGCACGGGGACGTCGGGAGCCACGCTGCGGAGGGGAACGACGAGCTGTGGAGGCGGGTTGCGCGAGGCCTCCGCCGCCCTCTCCGCGGCCGTCGCCTCCGCCTGGGCCTTGGCCGACGCGTCGGCCTGCTCCTTCGCCGCCTGGGCGGCTCTTCGCTCCGACGCTTCCCGCTCCTCCCGCGCCTCCCGCGCGTTCCTCTCCATAGCCTCCATGGGGTCGGCGCAGGGATCCACGCGGTGGGAGTTCGAGGACCCTCCGGCTGATCCGATCAAGGAGCCGGCAGGACCCCGCTCGAGGGAAAGCGGCGCCCTGGCAGGTTAGCCAGGAATAAATTTAGAAGAACTTCAATCGAAGAACACGGCAAGAATACAAGACGCTTAAACACTTACGCCGAAACCGCGTGCAGCGGCTTCACGACCTTTTGGAAGCGGGCCGCCGTCGCGGCCGCTTCATCCCGCTTGGTTGCCGCAGCGGTGTCCCTGGCCTTCTTCGGCCGGCTGCCGAAGTAGGTCGACACGGCCTGGCACTTCGGCGCGCCACCACGGGCGGCCGGCGCGGCAGAAGGACCCGCGTCTTGATGATCAGGCACCGGCTGGCGGTGCAGGATGACTTCGACCTCGTCGTTGTCCGCCCAGTCCTCGAGGCCGGCTCCGAGCCTCACGCCACCTGCCTCGCCGCCTTCCCCCACGGCGGCATCTTCCATGGCGGCCGCTCCAAGATCCGGATCGTCAACGTCATCCACCGTACGGTCGGGGAGGAACGGGCGATCTGCCCCTGCGGCCCCTGCCGCCGGCGGAAGTAGGGGATTCTCCAGAAAACAAGACGGTTGATCAGAGGTCGGTCATATCGAAGCCGGTAATACAGAAGAAAGGAAAGAAGAAAGACTTACGGCAGGCGGGGTGTTGGCGCGAGAATACGGTCCCTTGCCGTATCGCCAATCCTCGGGGAGCTTGCAGTTGGCGATGTAGTTCACCATGTAAGACACCTCGGCATGGGGCATCTCCCTGGTGCTCAACCGGCATGGGTCGAAGCGGTCGCTCATCTGGCAGATCATGTGCGGCCGGCCTTTGAGCGGGAGTACCCGGCGCTCCACGAAGGCGGCCACCAAGTCGGCTCCGACCAGGCCCTCTGACTGGATCATCACCCGGAGTCGGGCGACGGCGGCGTTCCCGGCCTGAGACAGCGTCCTGGCCCGGAAGCTCCACGAGGGTGGCCTGAAGCCGGCGGGCCGGCTACGTAAGTCGGCAGGTTGACAAAGTCGCCTTGCGGGGCGACGTTCCTCACGTAGAAGTAGGATTTCTGCCAGAGCTTCACCGACTGGATCAGTGGGATGGATGGGAACGGATTGTTCTCGCCCGTCCGCCTCACGGCGACGAAAGCTCCGCATGGGGCGGGCACGCCCGCGATGACGGTGCCAAGCTTGCATTGGAAGAACTCTCCCCAAAAGCTCAAGGGTGGGGAGAAAATCAAGAAAGCCCTCGCAGAGGGTAACGAAGGCCGACAGCAGCATCACTGTGTTGGGGGTGAGATGATGCGGCTGAAGGTGGTAGAAGTCGAGGAAGGAGCGAAGGAACCCGCTCGCCGGGAGGCCGAAGCCACGCAGGTAGTACGAGCGGAAGACCACCCGCTCGCCCTCCACCGGTGCCGGCGATATCTCCCTCTCCGGCGCGCGCCGAACCCGCACGTAGTTCTCGCTGGGCAGGTGCCGCGTCCGGCGGAGGAACTCGATGTGCTCGTCAAGGACGTTGGAGCCATCCCACGAGCTCGACAATGCCATTAGGACGGCGCGGCGAGGAGAAAGGTGCGGCGGCGGCGGAGGCACGTGCGACCCCGCTGCAGCAGAGCAAGCGCGAACAGAGAGGCCCAACGTCGGAACGGCACGGCGATGAGGCGCTGCGGCGGCGGAGAGAGTAAGGATGGAAGGCGAGAAAGGTTGGAGCGAGGGAGAGCGTGCGAGCCTTTGCCGCTCCCTCTCCTCCCCCTACTTATAGACCCGCGCGGCGGAGCCGAGGAGGCGTGGTGTGGGGGACGTGGGATTAACTACGCCCACTGTCCCACGTCCCACTATAACTGCGCCTTGATGGCATGGCGAAACCGCCGCGGGAAGGCAAACAACCCATCTTGGGCCGTAGAAGATCCGCGCCTAGGCCGAGGCCAGGAGTGGCGGTCCCGTCGCGCACGCACATTGGCAGGCCTTTTCTGCCACGTGACACACGGGGAGGCGCACGGTCAGCGCGCAAGTTGGCTCACGTCCCCGTTGATGAGGCCACGGTGCCCTCCCAAGGCGGCGCGCATAAGCGGAGTCAGCTCCCAGCTACCGGTTCCTCGAGATAGGAAGCTGACCGAGCTTCTCATCCCCCTGGCGACCTCGAAGCTCGACCAGCTTCGGGGACTACTGTCGGGGTAAATGACCGCGGGTAGCCTAGCCGGCTCCCCTGGCACTTCAGAAAAAATTACGAGCCGATCCGGCCTCCAAGGATCCAAGACATGGGGCCACCTCCCCCTGCCGGCTGCCTCTCAGGCCGACTATCGGAAGGCGGCCCGGCTTTAACCCTCATGAAGAAAGCCGCGGGAGGGCCGGCTCCATGAAGCCGGCCACGAGAAGGCCGACTACAAGAAGCCGGCTCCCACAACACGGTAAAGATCGTACCCTCGAAGCCCGCATCCACATAACGGCGATGGGATAGGGCGTGGCTACAGTAAAGCCTGCCACCCCCGAAACCCGGAGCACGCCTGGCACAGTGCGCCGTACGGGGTAGCCCTGACCCGTCCGGCGCGGCACTGTTGCCATGTTGACTATGGCGCCATCCACGGCGGGCTGTCAGCGCGGCCCACGGGCGGTGGGCCCCTTTGGGCAGAGAGACCCCCGAAGGCGGCCAGGCCTCCTCCAGTCGGCCCAAGCCATGGCCTGCTTCCCCAAGCCGGCTCGCCCCCTCCCTCGAAGAAGGCGCTCCATTAAGGAAACAAGACAACGTGAGGCTACAGTGATCGCCCGCCAGGCGGCGGCCCTGTAGCCATGCTTACCTCGATAAAGCCCTCATCATCAGGATTGAGGCAACAGTAACCAGCCACCGACAGGACCCTTGGCAGTTGGGCCTGCCTGTCGACCAAGAAGCCGGCAGCCGGCGGGACCCACCAGCCGGCGCAGAAGCCGCCAAGCGTAGACGCTGATGGCTAGGGCCCGCGCCCAGCCGGATTACCATTGTACCCCCGGGGGTAGGCCTATATAAACCCCCCGGGGCGCCCATGCAAAGGGTTGATCTCATCTAAGGTTAGACACCGCATAGAGAGAAGATTAGAGCTAGGCTTGCCCTTCTTCTTCCTCTCGCCAAACAGCTCAAGGAGCATCTTGTAGCTACTTATTCATTGAGTGATCATGCGGAGACCCCGCAGAGCAGCAGTAGGGGTGTTATCTCCACGGATCTACCTGTCAAATCCCAGTAAAATTCCCCACACTTCGAGTGCACACCACTTGTTTGACAAAATTCCAGAGCCAATTTTTTGACCGCGACGAAAAATTCGCGAGCTCTGATGCTCACGGCCAGGATGCTGGGCATCAAGCAGCGGGTGGTCATGGCAGAGACCACCATCACAGACATTGAAAAACGTATCACTAACCTGCTCAAGCTTACTGAGGGAACAACCCCAGCATCAGCGACCTCCTCAAACAGGGGCATGGGATGATGGCCACCGTAGCTGAAGCGACGATGGCGGCTGTGGAAGCAACGATGGCGGCCAAGACAACCACATGTCTCCGCTCCGACTCAAGACCCAAACCACCAAGATTGTGTAGACGCAAGATCGCATGATCAAGGCGCTTAATGAGCTGCAGACATGACAGCCGTTAGTGGACACACGGCTCAAGTTGCTCATTACTCGCATAGAGGGATTGGGTCAGCGCCTCTCCTTCCTCTGCTGCAGGCCCACTGATCCCTTGCCCGGATAGGCACCGTCATGAGTGGACTACACAGGTAATTCACATGGAGAATCCAGCACTACGGAGCTTACGCTGGCAAATGGTGAGTCCCATTTGTCTTCCACTACATATGAGCATGGGCCTCCTTCACATAGAGGTCATACAGAAGCTATGTTCCACCATGATCATCATACTAGGGATACCTGCCTTGATTTTCGCATGCCTAAAACATCTTTTCTAAAGTTTGATGATGAGCAACCAAATATTTGGAAAAAACAATGTGATTTTTTTTGGCATGTTCCATTTTCCTTATGATTACAAAGCACCATATGCCACACTTCATTTCACTGGCGATGCAGCCCTCTTGTTACGTCATATGAAGCTCAGCACGATATGCATTGTTGGGCCACCCTATGTGTTGTTGTCCACCAAAATTTTGGCAAAGATCAATATTGTCAGCATATGATGTAAAGAGCATACTTCGACATCCAACATGTAAATGTCCCAGTATGTAGAAAACTAATTTGCTAGACACTTGTCACAAATCAGCAGACATTTAACACTAGCTAGGGAACAAAGTTCAAAATTAAATCCACGAAAGAGATCATACATGATCAAAATCCCAGACAAGATGTATGTCGTTCGTTGCACACCGACCACATTTTGGCTCGAATGTGAGTACACAAACACAAGACACGATAGAACCACCCCAACTGCTTCACGCTAGAAGGCACCGCAAGGAACAAGCAAGCTTTCACTTTCCCAACCAACAGAACATATCAATAATGTGTTAACTAGCGCAATGCCACTATCGCCCAATTAATGTAGCAGAACAGACTTTTTTTTTTGCTTTAGCAATGGGTGAATTAAGTGCTCCACGACATCTCAAAGTGATGTATGCATGAAGTAGAGAATTGAGATGTAAGAAGTATGGGAGGAGCAGGGAGTAGCCCAGGAAGCAAAGTGTAAAGTGTAACGCTCGATACACACCTAACGGCACTCATCTTTCCTCCTGGCGTGATCTAGACTGGCCCCACGGATGAATACTAGTTTTTCCTGCACACTTTGTCCTCACTCATGCGCACCTGTCACCAACTTTCCAGTCGGTCACCCATACTAAAACTAGTACAAGCTGAGCATGCTTAACTTTGGAGTTATTTCCTTACAGGCTTCCGGAAAAGAAGCAGTTTCATATTGACATGAGTAGTCTATCATCCCTAATAAGCCATGCAATCACATACACCCCCACTCAAAGGAACCAACATCCTTGTCGGGCCACAGGACGTTTCCTCCTGGCACATACGTCTATCCGCATAGTCCAGCACATGTGCCATATCTTGTGCCACGACGGGTCTCAAACATCATGCACAAAACGACCGTTCACCTGACCCGCAAACAGCCGTGTAACCGCGAGGGTCAGATCTTATTAAAACTTGTAATGCCATGGACATACCCGACGATACAGGATGTTACTCCTGGCGAGGTCTAGACTGGCCCCACAGATTAATACTAGTCTTTTCTGCGCATTTTATCCTCATTCACTCCCATCTGCGACCAACTTTCTAGTCGGTCACACATGCTGGAATTACTCCAAGCTGAGCACGCTTAACTTTGGAGTTCTTTCCGAATAGTTTATGAAAAAAAAAGTAATTCCTTATTGAGATGAGTAGTCTATCATCCCTAATAAGCCAGACTATCACACAAAGTTCTGCCCAGATCGCTGAACTTCGTCTTGTACTCCTCACTCCCCTTGCTTGGTCAGATTGCGTGTTCAAGCGCCAAGCCATGTACGCTGGGAGGTCAAGAGATTGGGTGTGTGCGAGCCATAATTTTACTTGATTGGCATGATGCAATATGAGAAAAACAGAAGGGGTTATTAGGAAGAGGCTTCTATATGTAGGTCACCCAAATTAATATGATGGTGATAGCAGAATTTGTCCTTAGTTATACTACTACTCAGTTGTTTTACCATATCAGTGATACACCGAAGAGTCGGTGATCAATCATTAGTTTTTGCAACACCTCTAGCTAACGTTTTTCAAATCACTAGATTCCTAATTCTAAAATAATCTCGTTATTTGTATAGTACTGCATGATCAAGCATAATTATGTTTGCGAATGCTATGACACTCATAATTTTATTTGCCAATGATATGAGCTGCTAGCTATTTTTTAAGTTTGTACTGTGAATGTTGTTCTGGTCGATATATGAAGCTCATCAAATCGTTAGCTAACATGTGTGTGGACCAATGAGCCATGATTTATAGCCCTAGCAGGGCAAACACGACAACTGCAATATGAAGATGTGGCCGATATTTATGATCTGTGTGCGAACTTCTACCTTCTCGGTCTTTAAAAGGTGCCCCTCCTTCTCTGCTCTCATTTCACACATGTCCTCACACACTTTATATCTGACACGGTATTCATCATCTAGATAGGTTTTCTAATCCTCAAAATTCTAGTGTGAGGTTTTAAAAGTGGACACTGGGACACAATTTCATCTCGTTCTCAGTCGATAGGAGTAGGAGGCATGCGGAACTTTGTAAATTCGAGTTTGACTGATAGTTGTGCAGGTTTGGCTGAATGATCAATTTCCAATAGGTATATAAGCTACCAAAACAACCTCGAGCTAACATCGCTGCACAATGTCACGATCTTTTTTCTGGGTGAGACTACTGCTAATTTTTTTTAAATAATACATTTTTTTTAGTAATTTACAGAAATATTACGCCAAAAAAAATATTTTTAAAAATATTATCCAACCGGCCAGCTGCTGGCCGATTGAGCCCAGTCAGCCCGCAGCTGGCCGACTGGCGGCCCATCAGCTCGCTGCTGGCCGGTTGGGCTGTCGGCCGCCAGTGTGAAGCCCAGTCGGCTTGCAGATGCAGTCGGCTGGCAGCTGGCCGACTGGGCTCAGTTGGCCTGCTGTGGGCCGACTGGTGCATGCCTATTTTTAATAATACATGATGATATTTTTTAAAATTATATATTTTAACACGTTATGAATACATGGTAACATTTTTCAAATACATTTTTAATGGAAATAACATTTTTTAAAACCACACAACATTTTTTAAAATTGTATAGCTTTTCTGAAATTTTCACTAACTTTTTTTAGAAACACGCGAATATTTTCTTAAAATGGCATGATCTATGTAAACATTTTCAAAAAAATTGCATGCCTTTTTTGAAAGGCGGGAACCTTTTTCCATTGTGATGAACATTTGTTTAGAAAGTTATCGACATTTCCAAACTGCGCTTTTCCCGCCACCCATTTCCCAGTCAACACTTTCCCGCCACCCAGTTCCGATAACAGAGTACTAAAATAGAGTAGGCATATGTCTCGTACATAAGTACATAGTCATTTGTCTCATACATATAATAGACATAAGTCTCACACAGAAATAGATGGTAATGTCTCTACTGATACTGATAGATAGGAGCGTCAATGACGACGTCTGGCCTGCCGTGGAGGCGGATCTCGAAGGACAAATTCATCACATATAACTCGGTTTCCTGTAGCAATGCAACTCAACAACCCTTTTCCATTGCCATTCGCTCAGCATTTCTTGAATCTTGCCATCATCAGTTATGTCAATCAATTTTCTTTCCCCAGGGCCATCTGACTGCTTCCTGCTGACGTAGTACACAAAATCGTCTTCCTTCAACCCTTGCTTCAACATGAATTTAGTCTTCAACCAATCAAAAGTGAGGTCCACTTCACTAACTTGCACAACAGTTGGAGAAAAGCCTTTGACATGAACAATAGGGCTAAGCAACCACGGAGTACCCTCAGCCATCTGCAACACACAAATCGCATTGAGTACCTAACCTACCCCTTAATATCGCACTAATTAGTTGACATCTAAATATATGAACAAATACTACCGGAGCACCTACGAAAAATAAAGTGGGATGAAATATACCCTTGAAGCGTGCCACCAAACTGCCGGTGCTCCGGCTCCAACGAATAACGACGAACAACAGCTTCACCTCCACCACAGTGCCCCAACTTGCCCAGCAGCACACTGCAATGCTTATCCAGGTGCGTCTGAAGGGGGTTTTATAGGTAGAGAGAAGAGAATGGCGGGAAAGAACGACTGCGGTATGGCGGGAAATGGGGGCGGGAAATGGGAGGAGGGAAACGGGTGGCGGGAAAGGGTTGGCGGGAAACGGTTGGCGGGAAACGGGTGGCGGGAAAGGGGAGGCGGGAAACGGGTGGCGGGAAAGGGGAGGCGGGAAACGGGTGGAGGGAAAGGGTTGGCGGGAAACGGTTGGCGGGAAACGGGTGGCGGGAAAGGGCTGGCGGGAAACGGGTGGCGGGAAAGGGGTGGCGGGAAACGGGTGGCGGGAAACGGGTGGCGGGAAACGGGTGGCGGGAAACTTCACGTCCACCACCTATAAAACCCCCTTCAGACGGAGGTGGATAAGCATTGCAGTGTAGCGTAGTTGAGATGTCCCATTATCCTTTCGATCGTAGTTTTCACCCTGGGATGAGCGAGACTCTTTTGAGGCTAGCTAGTGATTTCAGGATGGACAATAGGATAGTTCCATGGGACGAACTCACCGGTAGTGACACCATAATGAATGAGTTGGCTCACCAATTACGTAGGTCTCGGTGGCCTGAAAGGACCTATGAGGAGGTACGCAAAGAACTTCTTAGGTTGGATGAAAGGTGGAAGAGGGTAGTGCTGCCGAAGAGTGGAGCTTTCAGAAGGACTGCAAGAAATAATCCATGTTTATGGACTGAGGAGAGCGAGGACGAAGATGATATCTTCATGCCGCCGCTTCCGGGTTCTTCATCGTCGAAGGTCAAGAGTTCTTCATCGTCGAAGGGCAAGGTTTCTGCATCGTCGAAGGGCAAAAGTTCTTCATCGTCGAAGGCCAAGAGTTCTTCATCGTCGAAGGGCAAGGTTTCTGCATCATCGAAGGGCAAAAGTTCTTCATCGTCGAAGGTCAAGAGTTCTGCATCAACGGAGGATGACGATGATGACTTCATGTA
This sequence comes from Aegilops umbellulata, assembly GCA_032464435.1. Taxonomy (NCBI): domain Eukaryota; kingdom Viridiplantae; phylum Streptophyta; class Magnoliopsida; order Poales; family Poaceae; genus Aegilops; species Aegilops umbellulata. Next base: position 638,012,251 of record CP136060.1, on the reverse strand, counting down.
GTATGTAAGATGTATTCCAGTTGTACCTCAACAAGTAGGGCATTATGTTGTACCTTAATTTCATTTTGTAATATGTAAGTTGTATTTATTAAGTTCAACCGCACCGTTTAATTCAGATGTGCTTCTATCTTAATTATCGGTTGTATTCTCTTTGGAAATGTAACTGGAAAAACAATGCGAATTAATGTCTCATACATAGATAATCATATGTCTCATACATAAGTACATAGGCATTTGTCTCATACATAGAATAGACATAAGTCTCACACATAAATAGATGGTAATGTCTATACTGATAGATAGAAGCGTCAGTGACGACGTCTGGCCTGGCGGGGAGGCGGATCTAGAAGCGGCGACCATCCCAACCTGTCGGGTGCCCTAATGTGACGAGGAGGAATCTCAGACTCGTCCTGGTCATGCTGTGTATCCTGTGTGGGGCCTGGTGGAGGAGTCGAAAACATGTTCATCCACTGGGTGTGCTGCGACATCTGAGCCTGTATGTTCTCCTCGGGATGTTGATCACTCCCCCACGTATCATATGATGCCGACATAGACGCCTGATATCCGTAGGCTCCTGTGTGATGTAACGTTTCATTGTGAAGAATGAGGTCGCGTCAATTAATATTGAAAACAATAAATATGAACACACATACCTGCTGGCTGTGACGGCTGCTCTGGCTGAAACACGTAGCTGGAAGAGGGACCGTGCTGCTGTGGCCCCGGAGAAAAAACGAAGCTCGACGTGGGACCATAGTGCTGTGGTTGCTGCCACGTCGAACCACCAGGTTGTTCAGGACGGGGTGGCCTGATTGTCGGCTGATGTGCTAGACGTGGACGTGGTTGATGTCGGTGCGTGGAGTGACGCGGCTGCTGCTGCTGGTGCTGAACAACGTCGGTTCTCCGGGTGCACGTGATAACCTCGTACGCAGTCCGTAGCTTGTTCTGAATTCGTTCCAGGAAGGGTTGTAGCAGTGGACGGTGTTGAAGAAGAGGTCCAGACGATAGTGATCGTCCAAAGGTGGTCACGTCGTTGTAGATATCGTGCGTCACGGTAGCCTGCAAATTTCCATGACGATTAATAATGTCTATCTCCTTTACGTCAAAGTATGTGACAACATTACTTAAAGAGCACGTCAAAATATATCTTACCGCGTACTGCCTAGAGCCCGAAGTGTCATAGCTCGGGTACATATCCGACGGTGTAGGATCCGGTATCTCCTCTGGGTGGGAGTGCTCAACGATGCGTAACCGTGTTCCGGTCATGTAGCGCCGCAAATAGACATTGAATTTATTGAGATCAAAATTACGATTCTCGTGCCATAGATTTGTGTTTGCTGTCTCCCATTGTATAACATACGGCTCTAGTCTAACTAGCCAGTCAGCAGTTGTTCTGTTCATGCCCTTCCTTGTCATCCTAAAATTGTAGTGTGTGTTCAACATTTACCTAAATGTTCGAATGGATTACTATGAAAGATAATGCAACATTGAAAAACTGGTTAATACCTGTGGATGTGTGCTGGCACTGGGTTCTCTATAGGGGGAGGCTGCTCCAACTGCAGAAGACCAAATTGCCTCATAACCCTCTGTTGTGCCATCTCTTCGACGAAGACATCAAAGATGATCTTTGATTTTGTCATCCAGTAATCTCGGTCCCTTGTGCATAGCACAGACATACCAGCAGGGTATCTCGTTTGTATGGCTGCTTCCGTGTAGGGCTGCCAGATGACCCCGGTGTACGCATCGAATTGCTCGTTCAATGCTGTGTATGCCTTCCTGGTCTGATCACTAGCAAAGCGTCTCTGCAGATAACAAAAGTTAGTAACCGCTAGCATCGAAGTATCTCTTGTGTACGAAATAGATGTAATTAAACTACAACACGATGCATACCTCGCGACGAGTCCAACACAGACCGAAAGTAGGCATGTCGATGCCGTCAACATCAAACATGGCGTCTATAGGCTCATGAACACGTACATCTGGTCGCCCTATAGAGAACCTCTCCCACGACCACAGCTGTAGGAATAGAGGGCATCCAAGAAGGGCTGGCTTTTTTGATGTAAGCTGGCAACCGTTGCACATACCTCGGTATGTAGCCGCTAAGACCGCCGAACCCCAACTCCTCTGTCTGATATCATCCGCCGTCTGAGCGCTCGCTATCTCAAGTGCCATAGGGATGTACAGCGCGCTAATCGTGGTGACATGGTTCTCCGTGAACATCACCTTGCCGAAAAGCCACAGTAAGTAGGCCTCCAGGCTCCGAGTGATCTGTTCCGCAGTCAACGGCTCACGGAAGTTCTGGATCTGCATTAAGCGAAGAAAAAGTTTTAGTAAGCCGCAATTATTTTATGTAAAAGTTAATGCACGATAACTTGAAGATAATAGGTAGGGGAAATTACCCGGAAATTTAGCAACCACTCATACTTAGGTCCGTGATGCTCCCATACCGGATCCGGAGCATCCGGAAAAACACCATGAAAACGTTCTGTCAGAGCTCGCTCCCAACCAGCCGATGCGTCCAACGGTCCTACGGCATGACCTGCCAACGGTAGTCCGAGCAAAAGTGAAACATCCTCCAGAGTAGGAGCCATCTCTCCCCATCTGAAGTGAAACGTGTGAGTCTCTGGCCTCCAACGATCCACTAAGCAGCTCAGCAAAGACCCATCGATGGCGAGGCGTTTCTCACCCGGGATAGACTCAACCAGACGCACAAAAGGTAATAGGCCGGCCCATTTCAACCTACATCAGAGAACTTTTCAGTTAGTGTCTCCCATTTCAACCATTAATATGCATGTCAGTGTGCAAATTAACAAGGCACGTACCGCTGAAGCCATCCTTGATGTATCATCCAGTTTTCCTTAGGAGGACGAGTGACCAGAGGCTCAAGCTTGCGCTCAGACCATATCGCAGCACGATGACCCCTATCAATGTCCCCATTCAGCAACCACAATCCCGACATTCCTGTACATAAAAAATTCAGAACATAGTGCCACACTTAATTATTGCATCCTTCAGGGCTTGCTTGCTCGGATACATAGCACCCGTTGCAATATTGTTTTGGTGATATTGCGAGGCTGAATCATGTGCATCGTTCACGGTCATTACAGTTGAGAAGTCATGATTCCACGATGCAGGATTCGGGACCTCATCTGCATTCTCTTCTTCATCTGACTCGTCAGAATCATCGGCATGGCCCCTTTCAACATCGGTGTCTTCTCCTTCCATCTGCTCCTGCATGTGCCCATCTACCTCGTCAGCGTCCACCTCGCCATTGTAATCATCATCGACATTTCCTTCTTCTGCCTGACTACTCTGCCCTGGTTCATAACCATAAGCATTTCCTCCTTCTACCTGACTACTCTGCCCTGGTTCGTAAGAATCATCTCCAGCATTTGACATAGAAAACTGCCTCCCTACACTGCTATGACCAGGATCGTAGCCACCCTCGCCTTCATGTGCACTGACCTCCTTCACGACAGGAAGCACTAAAGCTATAGGATTGCATCCCCTTCGTTCACAACCATGTAACCACCGGACCCAATCGGAGTCTCGTTCTATTGGCCTCAAACAAAAGTAAATTATTGAACTTGACCGTGTCCACAATGCATGAACACCGACGGTGTGTGTTTCAGTATCAAGACCTAAACTTGCCGTAATCCATTCTTTCAACTGACTGACAGACCATGTTTGAGGTGCGCTCATTGGCACATCTATGTGAGTAAATTCACTCAGATCTGCTCCCATCTCAGTTGTTTGGACAGTACCAGGACCATAGTAAAATCTGAACTTCACTACATCGGACATCTCGGCTCACCTATTTTTTTCAACAACAAAAAACAACTATATTAAGCAACAACTTATAATACCCCCACTAACAAATATTAGACACTCCTAAATACTACACATCCACATATAGTCCGGAATATTACCGGAGCAACTACACATCCACCTAAATATTTACGTTTACTACTGGAGCAAATAACAATAATTGCACACAACTTCGAAAAATAAAATGTTTATTGTCAGATTTTATTATTTGACTGCAATGCCTATATTACGGATTTTACCGGACCAACTAAAAATATTAGACACTCCTAAATACTAAACATCCACATATAGTCCGCAATATTACCGGAGCAACTACACATTTTTACAAAACTAATTAGTTGACATCTAAATAAAATGCTCACCGGAACCGGAACGGGAAAATAAAATGCTCACCACGACCACCTAAATATTTACGTTTACTACTGGAGCAAATAACAATAATTGCACACAACTTCGAAAAATAAAATGTTTGTTGAAATATACCCTTGAAGCGTGCGCGCGAACGACGAACGACGGCCTGAAATCACCAGACCCGGAGCCGGAAACTCCACCGAACAACCGGAGCTTCAACTCCACCACACTGCCCCAGCTTCTCCACCACCACCTCCACCTCAACCGCCGCGGCAAACTCCACCAATGAGCTGAAAAAATGCTCCAACAAAATCCTCACCACGACCACCACAAGCTACCCCATCAGTAGATCGAGGTCTCTTTTGGCTCCCCTAACTATATAGAACCCATTCACGGTGCCAAATCCGCGAAAATACGGCTCATTTTGGTGTATTAATTGGAGCTAGTTCGTGTAAGAGAGAGGAGGAAGGAAGAACAGAGAGAAAGAGAGAAAGAGAAAGGAGAAAGAGAAGAGAAGAGAGGAGAAAGAGGCGGGGGCGCGGGGCTGGCTCCCTGTCGGCCCGCAGCTGGCCGATCGGTCGGCAGCTGGCCGACTGCCCCGGCCCGCGCCGACAGCCAGCGCCCGACGTGGCCTGGCCAATGGGAGGCCACCGCGTGGCTGAGAAGCCACCTGTCGGCCCGCTGTTGGCCGATAAGGCCCAGTCGGCCAGCTGCGGGCTGACTGGGCTCAGTCGGCCAGCAGCTGGCCGGTTGGATAATATTTTTAAAAATATTTTTTTTGCCGTAATATTTCTGTAAATTACTAAAAAAAATGTATTATTTTAAAAAAATTCGAGACTACTCGTGTCCCAACTCCATTTCAAAAATACCATGTCTGGTGAGTGGTGACGAAGCGATGTCGGAAAAGCATAGGGGAAGACGAGAGAAAGTTAAAGAGCGCAAGAGGCACCAGTGTGATCACCATGTGAGTTCGCTAATTTCCTTGTGCCAATTGGCCTCGTTTGTGTAATTTCATGTCACACATGGAGAGTTTATCACGTGACAGCTGTAACGCATGAGCATGACAGAACCATATGGCACACTTTGTTTCTGATATTTGCACGAATGCAAGCCACGTGTTGACCACTCCATTATCCTCACCAATTTTTTTCCTTTCGGCGGCACACGTTGCACACTAGTAGAAAAAGGGTCAAACGTGAAGCACATTAGTGCCGGTTTGATTTTGGCCCGGTACTAATGGTACCATTAGTGCCGGTTCGAACGGATTTGCATTAATGCCGCTTCGTGTTGAACCTTTAGTACCGGTTCGTGGCACGAACCGGTACTAAAGGGGTGGTGGCAGGCTGGCGTCAGGCTGGGGCCCCACGATCACCTTTAGTACCGGTTCGTGGCACGAACCGGTACTAAAGGTATAACCTTAAGTACCGGTTCGTGCCATGAACCGGTACTAAAGGGGTCTGACCTATAGTACCGGTTTGTGACACAAAACGGCACTATAGGGCAATTTTCAAACTCTACCCCCCCCCCCCCCCCGTCGCCATTTCAGTTCTGAAAAAATCAAAAGAAAATGATAAAAACTTCAAAAAACAAAATCCTTCGAGAGGTAGTTACATTACTACATCTACTAGTTAGGAAAATTTGAAAAATACAATTTGGACATGTTTTGCAATAAGTGTAGGGAAAATATAAAACGGCTATAACTTTTGCATACGATGTCGGAAAAAACGTATAATATATTAAAAAATTCAGCACGAAAATCCGCATCCGATGGAGACTGCCTACGGCCTGTTTGGAATTTTTTGAATCCTCAAATTCCAAAAGGAAAAAAGATATGGTCAAATTTTAGTTTTTTTAAAAAAATTGGTTAAATCTGGTCAAACTACTTATTCAAGAAGTATTAATGTTACTACACAATTATTCAAGAATATTAGGGTTACTAAATAATTATTTCAATTTTTTGAACTTTGGTCAAATCTGGTCAAACTATGGTCAAACTTATTCAAGAAATATTAGCGTTACTAAATAATTACTGTTTTTTAGAATAATAGTTCCAAATTCAAACGGTGAAATCTGTGACTTCATGCTCAAGCTAAACTCCTGAGGGTTAATAGGATTAACATGTTACTATTGTCATGAAAACAACATGTGCAGACTCGGAAAGGAAGGAGAATAGAACCCGAAAGTTAAGCGTGCTCGGGCTGGAGTAGTGAGAGGGATGGGTGACCGGTCGAGAAGTTAGATGATTTGGAATGGGTGATCCACACTTGAGCAGTTAAGAGAGGTGATTAGAGACTAAATCATCAAATAATTCAGAAAAATTAAAAATAAAAATAAAATCAAAATTTTTTTCCAAAATTTTCAAAAAAAAAATTCAAAAAAAACCTTTAGTACCGGTTGGTAACACCAACCGGTACTAAAGGTCCCCCATACCAGGGCGCGAGCTCATGCCACGTGGTGGCACTTTAGCGCCGGATCGTGCCGAACCAGTACTAAAGGGGGGAGGCCTTTAGTGCCCACCCTTTAGTGACCGTTATGGAACCGGCACTAAAGGCCCTTACGAACCGGCGCTCAAGCTCCGTTTTCTACTAGTGGCAGTCCAGATATGGCAGTGGTGACCGTAGCAAGAATGCTGCAGCTCACGTTTCGAGAACGTAGTAGCCTTCCCAAAAGAAAAAGAATAACAGAGAAAAGGAAAAAAAGTGGAAAAAAGAACAAACACGGCATTGTGAATGCGCGTATGAAGGAGCTAACATCAAATCCAACGCCCCGACCCAAACAGACGGCGCATTTATCCGTTTGGATCGGCCGACCCTTATTTGCCTGCCGGTGTGGCCGGCTAGCCTTCATTTTCAACAAACATTTTGCATATTTTACAAGCAAATATATAGTTTCGCAAGGAAATAAAGCATAGTTTCACAAGCAAATAAAGCATAGTTTTACAAGTGGAATAAAAAATAAATCGTCTCACATAGTTTTACAAGCCAAATAAAAAGGATACATTTATTGCTTGTCAACATGAGCCCACATATGCTCAACCAAATCATTTTGCAGCTGCATGTGAGTTTTCCAATCACGCATTTCATGATGAAATTGGGTGAACTGTTCAAACGTTGCCGCTCCTTCATGCTCAGCCACAACACTCTCACCCTGAAACTAAAACCCTTGATCGTACATATGTTTCGGACGCTCAATCTTCTATGATCATATTGTGCATGATCACACAAGCAGTCATCACCTCCCACAGCTTCTTCGTGCTCCAAGTCCTAGCTAGCAGGATACCAAACGATGCCCCATCGAGATTGCAAAACACCAACAGGCATGCTCGACATCCTTCCTAGCACTCTCTTGCTCTTGGGAAAAATATTTTCCTCTTCTCTCCGACATGGTTGGGGATTGTCTTCACAATAGTGGTCCACCGAGGATAGATACCGTCATCTAGGTAGTATCCTTTGTCGTAGTTGTGGCCGTTGATGGTAACATGCACCGGCGGGCTGTTGCCTTCGGCAAGTGTTGCTAACACCGGCGAGCATTGAAGCACGTTGATATCATTGTGTCATCCGACCATGCCGAAGAAAGAGTGCCAGATCCAGAGATCTTCTGATGCCACGGCCTCAAGTATGACAGTGCAAGCTCTGACATGGCCCTTATATTGTCCCTGCCAAGCAGAAGGGCAGTTCTTCCACTCCCAGTGCATGCAGTCTAAGCTACCAAGCATCCTTGGGAAGCCTCTGCTGGCATTCATCGCCAACAAGCGGGCTGTTTCTTGAGGAGTCGGCTCTCTCAAATACTCAGGGCCAAACACAACAAACACAACAATCTAGGCATGTAGACTCGCTCATACGGACGTACTCATCAAGGAGATCACCGGGCACTCCGTATGCAAGTATCCAGACGGCTGTAGTGCATTTTTTTATAAAAGGAGAAGCCAATCTTTCTAAGGGCATCCTTTTTGCACTCCAAATAGTCATCTATCGGACCACCCCCTCTCTAATACGGTTGAAAAGATGCCTACTCATACGAAAATGTCATCGAAATTTCTGATGTTTGAACAACGTGTTGCTTCTGTCAAAGTAGTCCTTCCAAAGAAGGAATGCCCGCTCTCTCGGTTGTGATTCAACGCTGGAACATTTGAAAGCACAAGTGCTCCCTGGGTGATTTTGGTAATTAATTTCAACATATCTCTTGTTGGACTAATACTTCTTTGTAGTGTATTTCAGACAAGTTCAACAATGGCGTGGCATGGACAAGAGGATGTGGAACCCCTTCAAAATGCTAAGGACACATATTGGCAAAAACTCAAGACTCCTCATTTATATTTAGTGATCCAAGATCACATTGAGTCCATAGGAAAGCCAATACTATTAAAAGAGGATGAGGTGTTTCTTAATGGTCTATTTGCTCAAAATGCTTAGTGATATTGCTCCAAAGCCCTCAACCACTTTCTCATTTCCAAATATGTCCAAAACCCAAAGTCAAACTCGGCCCCACCGAAATGTTCTATCTGGCCCCACCGAAATGTTCTATCTGGCACCACCGAGTTCATTTGACCTAGGCACTGCCAAAAACCCGAACACCTCGGTCACACTGATACGGATCTTGGTCTCGCCGAGATGGCCTTGCAAACTCTCTGTTGCATGTTGCAATTATTTCAGTCTCACCAAAATATGCAATCGGTACGACCGAGTTTGCTTGAGCAACTCTCTGTTTGCTCTTTGCTGAAATCGGTCTCACCTAGTTCAAGCAATCGGCTTCACCGACATGAGGTTTTGCCCTATCCCTAGCACATAGGTCCCACCGAGTTGTTCCAGTCGGTCCCACCGAGATTCCTAGCGTTCACATTTTGAACTAAATCGGTGTCAAGGGTATATATACCCCTCAACCCCCTTCTCCATTTGAGAGAGAGCCATCAGAATGTGCCTACACTTCTAGCCTACATTTTCTGAGAGAGAACCACCTACTCATGTGTTGAGATCAAGATATTCCAATCCAACCACAAGAATCTCGATTTCTAGGCTCCCGCAAGTTTCTTTCCACTCAAATCATCTTTCCACCATATCCAAATCTGTGAGGGGGAGTTGGGTGTTGGGGAGACTATCATTTGAAGAACAAGAGCAAGGAGTTCATCATCAACACAAGATCTATTACCATTTGGAGAGTGGTGTCTCCTAGATTACTTAGGTGTCGCTTGGGAGCCTCTGACAAGATTGCGGAGTTGAACCAAGAGGTTTGTAAGGGCAAGGAGATTGCCTACTTCATGAAGATCTACCCGAGTGTCGGTGTACAAAAGAAGGGGCGCACCTTTGTACCACTTTACCTATGCACGGGCAGTCGGAGCCATGCGCCACGGCCACACCAAGCAGAGCAGGGGAGGTGAACCAAGGCAAAACCGAAGCCCAAGATAGCCAGAGCAACGCCAAGACAAAGAACGCAAAGAAGCAGAGGGGCGGAGCAGTTTCCCCCGGCAAGACCCTTGCCGGGGACTGCCTCAGCAGCCCCGGCAAGACCCTTGCCGGGGCAGCGCGCCCAAACACCTACAGGGCGAGCCACCCTTCAGCCCACGTCCCCAACACCATCAACCACGTAGGGCCTGGGCTCGGGAGGCACCTCTGTGGTGGCATGCAGATCTTTGTGAAGACATATTCAAGATCAGATGAGGATTAAAAGATAACGATCCTCGGCAAGATCCTTGCCGAGGAGAGCGACTAGACCCCCGGCAAGATTCTTGCTGGGGACGACAGCGCGCCACGGCAAAACCCTTGCCGGCCCCCCCGGCAAGCCTCTCGCCGAAGAAGCCAGCAGGGCCACTGCCAGGCCCGCACCAGCCAAGTCTCCACCGCCGTTCGCGTGCAGCTGCCAGCCCAAACCAGCTGGGAAGGCACCTGCGTGGCAACATGCAGCTTCCAGGCCAACTCAGCAGGCGCCTGCGTGGCGGCATGCAGATCTTCGTGAAGACCCTACCACCGCGCCACCTCAGCTGCCTGCCTGCCTACATGGCGCCGCATGCATCACTGGTCAGGGCGCGTGTCGAAGCGAGGAGGACCGGCGACGGACGGGACGGGCCTCGCCCCCGTCCCCGATAAAGTTAGGGGACACCTCAGTGGCGCATTAAATGCGACTTGTCCTGTAATACGAGCGATAAGCTCGCAATACTGTACGCCTTTCCACCTCCTGTATGCCACAGTGGCAGCCTTTTTCGCCTATAAAAGGAGGCCCATCGCATACTGGAGGAGGGTTCGGCTCTTTCGAACCACATACTCACCATAGCTAGTTCGAGAGCTCAAGAATTATCTGAAATACACCCACCAAAGCAGGACTAGGGTTTTACGCATCCTCGCGGCCAGAACCTGGGTAAACGATCCTTGTGCTGACCACTGATCCTGCTCTTCTTGCAGCCCTGCGCCTTGATACGTCTCCAACGTATCTATACTTTATGAAGTATTCATGCTATTATATTATCTGTTTTGGATGTTAATGGGCTTTATTAAACACTTTTATATGATTTTCGGGACTAACCTATTGACCCAGAGCCCAGTGTCAGTTTCTGTTTTTTCCCTTGTTTCAGTGTTTCGAAGAAAAGGAATATCAAACGGAATCCAAACGGAATGAAACCTTCGGGAAAGTTATTTTCGGAAAGAAAGAAATACGGGAGACATGGAGTGCATGTCAGGGGATCAACAAGGAGGGCACGAGGCAGGGGGGCGAGCCCTCCACCCTTGTGGGCCCCTCGTGGCTCCCCTGACGTATTTCTTCCTCCTATATATACCAATATACCCTAAAACCTTCAGGGAACAAAATAGATCGGGAGTTCCGCCACCGCAAGCCTCTGTAGCCACCAAAAACCAATCGAGACCCTGTTCCGGCACCCTGCCGGAGGGGGGAACCCTCACCGGTGGCCTTCTTCATCATCCCGGTGCTCTCCATGACGAGGAGGGAGTAGTTCACCCTCGTGGCTGAGGGTATGTACCAGTAGCTATGTGTTTGATCTCTCTCTCTCTCTCTCTCTCTCTCTCTCTCTCTCTCTCTCGTGTTCTTGAGGTGATACGATCTTGATGTATCGCGAGCTTTGCTATTGTAGTTGGATCTTATGATGTTTCTCCCCATCTACTCTCTTGTAATGGATTGAGTTTTCCCTTTGAAGTTATCTTATCGGATTGAGTCTTTAATGATTTGAGAAGACTTGATGTATGTCTTGCGTGGGATAACCGTGGTGACAATGGGTTATTCTATTGATTCACTTGATGTATGTTTTGGTGATCAACTTGCGGGTTTCACCCATGAACCTATGCATAGGGGTTGGCACACGTATTCGTCTTGACTCTCCGGTAGAAATTTTGGGGCACCCTTTGAGGTTCTATGTGTTGGTTGAAAGATGAATCTAAGATTGTGTGATGTGATACGTCTCCAACGTATCTATAATTTTTTATTGCTCCATGCTATATTATCTACTGTTTTGTGCAATATTGGGCTTTATTATCCACTTTTATATTATTTTTGGGACTAACCTATTAACCGGAGGCCCAGCCCAGAATTGTTGTTTTTCTGCCTATTTCAGTGTTTTGAAGAAAAGGGATATCAAACGAAGTTGATAAAGAATGAAATCAACTGGAGAAGTTATTTTTGGAAGGAAAGCTACCGGAAATGTTCGGAGTGCACGTCAGGAAAGGAGGGAGGTGGCCACGAGGGTGGGGGCGCCCCCCTAGGGCGCGCCCCCTGCCTCGTGGGCCCCCCGAAGCTCCACTAACGTACTCCTTTCACCCATATATACCCACGTACCCTAAAAACTTCGAAGACAAGGATAGATCGGGAGTTCCGCCGCCGCAAGCCTCTGTAGCCACCAAAAACCAATCGGGACCCTGGTCCGGCACCCTGCCGGAGGGGGGAACCCTCACCGGTGTCCATCTTCATCATCCCGGCGCTCTCCATGGCGAGGAGGGAGTAGTTCACCCTCGGGGCTGAGGGTATGTACCAGTAGCTATGTGTTTGATCTCTCTCTCTCTCTCTCTCTCTCTCTCTCTCTCTCTCTGTGCGTGCGTTCTTGATTTGGCATGATCTTGATGTATCACGAGTTTTGCTATTATAGTTGGATCTTATGTTTCTTCTCCCCCTCTACTCTCTTGTAGTGGATTGAGTTTTCCCTTTGAAGTAATCTTATCGGATTGAGTCTTTAATGATTTGAGAACACTTGATGTATGTCTTGCCGTGCGTATCTGTGGTGACAATGGGATATCACGTGATTCACTTGATGTATGTTTTGGTGATCAACTTGCGGGTTCCGCCCATGAACCTATGCATAGGGGTTGGCACACGTTTTCATCGTGATTCTCCGGTAGAAACTTTGGGGCACTCTTTGAGGTTCTATATGTTGGTTGAGTAGATGAATTGAGATTGTGTGATGCATATCGTATAATCATACCCACGGATACTTGAGGTGACATTGGAGTATCTAGGGGACATTAGGGTTTTTGTTTATTTGTGTCTTAAGGTGTTATTCTAGTACAAACTCTAGGGCTGTTTGTGACACTTATAGGAATAGCCCAATGGATTGATCGGAAAGAATAACTTTGAGGTGGTTTCGTACCCTACCATAATCTCTTCGTTTGTTCCCCGCTATTAGTGACTTTGGAGTGACTCTTTGTTGCATGTTGAGGGATAGTTATATGATCCAATTATGTTATTATTGTTGAGAGAACTTGCACTAGTAAAAGTATGAACCCTAGGCCTTGTTTCCTAGCATTGCAATACCGTTGACGCTCACTTTTATCATTAGTTACCTTGCTGTTTTTATATTTTCAGATTACAAAAACCTATATCTACTATCCATATTGCACCTGTATCACCATCTCTTCGCCGAACTAGTGCACCTATACAATTTACCATTGTATTGGGTGTGTTGGGGACACAAGAGACTATTTGTTATTTGGTTGCAGGGTTGCTTGAGAGGGACCATCTTCATTCTACGCCTCCCACGGATTGATAAACCTTAGGTCATCCACTTGAGGGAAATTTGCTACTGTTCTACAAGCCTCTGCACTTGGAGGCCCAACAATGTCTACAAGAAGAAGGTTGTGTAGTAGACATCACGCCTCGGCAACCGTAGTACGGATTCTTGTGATCCCATAGGTGTCGTTCCACACCGACATCTTTGGTGCGCCAGGTAGGGGGCGCAATTGTGAGAATCTAGTCTAGTAGCTAGCCTAGCGTTTCTTCATCGCCATGGCTCGCAAGAAGAAGACGGCCACGGCAATCGGCTCGTCGGGGGCCGAACGACCCGTACCACTACGGGCGAGTAGCGGCCCAGTCGCGGACAGGACCCGGGCCGCGGTCCGCGAGCACCAGCATCACCCTGGTAGTCAGAGCCTGGCGAGCGGCGTCGTTCGCACGCCCGATGAACGACCGCACGTTGCTAGATCCAAAGAAGGAGATGGGCCCCCCGCGGGCGTTGCGGGGCCCTCCAGGGGTGTCGCTGTGCCACCTCCGGGCGGCGCAGCGACCTCCAAGGCACCCACGCTGCGACCACTGCGCGCCCTTCCCATGGTGTGCGCGACGAACAGCGTCACCACGCAGGCGACCCTGGGCACCGCCGTGGGAAGAGCCCTGTGCGTCGTTCGCGGGATGAAGGAGTTCACCATGCCCGCCGAAGTGCTGGCCAAATGGCGTGTAGCCGCTGGGTCGTGGTGGAGTTCCTTCTAACATGATTAGAAGTCGAAGCATGCCACGGTCCATGCAGCTATCGCTGCTACCCACGCCAGCGGAAGCTTTGGCGCGCACGCAGCTGCAGAGAAGCTCGATGAGTGGAGGGACACCATCCGGAGCCTCGTCGCCGTCGCTAATAAAGACGATCCGCGACCGGCGGGGCCCTCGGGTCGGCGCTCCATCGAGCCACCACAAGTTGGCGCTGGGAGGACCTGGGGAGCTGCGGCCACGGCGCACTCTCCTCCTCCTCGCCAGCTGCCGCGGGCGTCTGCCCATCGTAACGACGCTTGTGTTACATCTCTATAGCGTCGTCCGACCCGCGGACCCACCGCGACCAGCGCAAGTTCTTCGAGAACGAGCTCACGAAGATGCTCGGACCACTATTGAGCGCCGCGTGACACACGCCACCAGTCGGACAAGCGGGTGGGACCCGCTATGGACCACCCAGCACCGGGGGGCTCCGGCGGCCTACCTTACGAGGTGGGCTGCCCGACCTTTACCCGTGAGCTGCGGCAGTTCCAATGGCCGTCCCACTGCATATTCAAGCCCGACGTCGGCGAGAAGTACACTGGCAAGACACATCCGCCCGAGGTCCTCAACATCTACACCATCGTGATGCAGGCGGCCGGAGCTCACGACGACAAGGTGCTTGCCAATTATTTCCAGCTGGCGCTGAAGCCCAGTGTTATGTCTTGGTTGATGCACTTGCCAGCGGATTCCATTTCTTCTTGGTTAGATCTGTGCCATGAGTTCGTTGGCGCCTTCATAGGAGGCCCCCAAGCTCATGGCCAGGCCAGTGATCTGCATATCATTCCCTAGAAGGAAGGGGAAACCCTGCGCAAGTACATCCAGAGGTTCAGCCGGGTGCAGTACAACATTCCTGACGTTCATCCCGCCGCTGTGATCAGCGTGTTCCACCAGAACGTGCGCAATCGCAAGATGCGCGAAGAGCTGGCGATGACCAAGGTTAAGGATGTGGCCGAGCTCTACGTTCTGGCCGATAAATGCGCCCGGGCTGAAGAGGTAAGGAAGTACTCGACGAAGACGCCGGTGCAGAAACCGACTCTACCAACGAAGACGCCGCCACCCCGACGAAGTAGGGCCTGTGTCGCAAGAGGAAATGCAAGGGCAAGGCCGTACTTGCCGTCGAGGGGTCTGACGACACCGGCGCTGCCAAGAAGGTCAAGGCAGACGGCCCCGGCAAGGAGTTTGCCGGGTGCGCCGCCTACCGGGCCTTAGTAGCTGCCGACAAGCCAGGGATCTCTGGGAAGCAGTACTGCAAGATCCACCACACCAAGGGCCACGACCTTCAGAACTGTCGACAAGTCAAGTTGCTTGCTGAAAAGCAAAAGGCCGAGTATGAAAGGCGGGGCAAGGAGAAAGGTCAGGATGGTGCTGAAGGATCCGGCAAGAAGCGTGGCGTCCAAGGCAGCCGCCCCGGCAAGGACAACTAGCAAGATAGGCCCGCCCGAGGTCGTGACAAGAAACAAGAAGACGATGATCACGGTGAGGACGACGAGTCCGGTGAGCAAGAGTTCCAGAAGGGTACGGAGGCCATGTGCGTCGATGGTGTCGCATCCCTGCATACTTCTCATTGCCAACTCAAGCAGTGGGTGCGTGAGATTACAGCAGCGGAGCCATTGTCCGACGCTCAGAAGCCGCTGAAGTGGTCCAGCACGCCCCTCATCTTTGACGCCGAGGACTGATACGTCTCCAACATATCTATAATTTCTGATTGCTCCATGCTATATTATCTACTTTTTTGGACTATATTGGGCTTTATTTTCCACTTCTATATTACTTTTGGGACAAACCTATTAACCGCAGGCCCAGCCAGGAATTGTTGTTTTTTTTGCCAATTTCAGTGTTTCGAAGAAACGGAATATCAAACGGCGTCCAAACGGAATGAAACCTTCGCGAACGTGATTTTCTCGCCGAATATGATCCAGGAGACTTGGACCCTACGTCAAGAAAGCCACAAGGTGGGCACGAGGTAGGGGGTACGCACCCCACCCTCGTGGGTCCCACGAAGCTCCACCAACGTACTCCTTCCTCCTATATATACATACGTACCCCCAAACGATCAAATACGGAGCCAAAAATCTAATTCCACCACCGCAACCTTCTGTACCCACGAGATCCCATCTTGGGGCCTGTTCCGAAGCTCCGCCGGAAGGGGAATCCACCATGGAGGGCTTCTACATCATCACCATAGACCCTCCGACGAAATGTGAGTAGTTTACGTCAGACCTTCGGGTCCATAGTTAGTAGCTAGATGGCTTCTTCTCTTCTTTTTGGATCTCAATACAATGTTCTCCCCCTCTCTCGTGGATATCTATTCGGGTCCATAGTTAGTAGCTAGATGTGTTTGTTGAGACCGATGAATTGTGGGTTTATGATCAAGATTATCTATGAACAATATTTGAATCTTCTTTGAATTATTTTATGTATGATTGGTTATCTTTGGAAGTCTCTTCGAATGATCAGTTTGGTTCGGCCTACTTGATTGGTTTTTCTTGCAATGGGAGAAGTGCTTAGTTTTGGGTTCATTCTTGCGGTGTCCTTTCCCAGCGACCGTAGGGGCAACGAGCCACATATTGTATTGTTGCCATCAAGGATAACAAGATGGGTTTTTTATCATATTGCATGAATTTATCCCTCTACATCTGTTTTCTTGAACTTAATACTCTAGATGCATGTTGGATAGTGGTCGATGAGTGGAGTAATAGTAGTAGATGCAGGCAGGAGTCGGTCTACTTGTATCGGATGTGATGCCTATATACATGATCATACCTAGATATTGTCATAACTATGCTCAATTCTGTCAATTGCTCAACAGTAATTCGTTCACCCACCGTAAAATACTTATGCTCTTGAGAGAAGCCACTAGTGAAATCTATGGCCCCCGGGTCTATTCTCATCATATTAATCTTCCATCACTTTATTATTCCCTTTGCTTTTTTACTTTGCTTTTTATTTTACTATGCATCTTTATACCAAAAATACCAAAAATATTATCTATCATATCTATCAGATATCATTCTCATAAGTGACCGTGAAGGGATTGACAACCCCTATTCGCGTTGGTTGGGAGGAGATATTTGCTTTGTGTAGGTACGAGGGACTCGCGCGTAGCCTCCTACTCAATTGACACCTTGGTTCTCAAAAACTGAGGGAAATACTTACGCTACTATGCTACATCACCTTTCCTCTTCAAGGAAATCCAACACAGTGCTCAAGAGGAGTCTACGTAAAAGTCAACATACCAAGTACCCATCACAATCCCTTATCTCCTGCATTACATTATTTGCCATTTGCCTCTCATTTTCCTCTCCCCCACTTCACCCTTGTCGTTTTATTCGCCCTCTCTTTTCCGTTTGCCTTTTTCTTGCTTGCTTTTCGTTATGGCTAGTCTTATATCTTCTCCGTTGTCTCCCAAGAATTAAGTTCTAAATTTTAAGCAAAGGGAGGGGGAAAATCTAAAAGACGCTTGGTATAGAATTTGCAATGCTCAAAATAGATCTACCAGGAAGCAATCTACTTCAGTTCTTCTCCGCAATTTTTATCTAGGTGCTAATCCTTGGTATAGATATATCCTTGATACTATTACCGGAGGGAATTTCTTGGGTAGCCACACTTTTGACTCTTACAATGCTATGATAGATTTATTTGGCTCACCACCTCTTTTGGTTAATGGAACTATGTTAACTTTGGAGCATGTAATGCAAAGACTTGAAATTATTGAAAATAAAGTTGAGACCATTTAATTAATTGAAAATCTAGATAAAAAGATCCACAATCAAATTACCCAATATGGATCTAAGGTAGGAGTAACTTTGAAAAATATTAAGGAGAAGGAACCCATAGTTAATGAAAGAATAAATCAAGATTCCACTAGAATCGATAAACTTGAGGGTATTATTAGCAACTTGGGAACCGCCTTTTCTTCCGTAAAGAATACTCCAAGTCCACCTGCTAAAATTGCCAAGCTTATGTATGTTCCTAAAAATAAGGGTGAATCCTCTAGTAAGGAAACTGCGGATCTTAAATCTATAAGTATTCATCCCAACCTTTTTGCTATCATTAAGGAACCATTTGCTACGAATGAATTTTTCGATTTTGTGCCTAAAACTTTGATAATTACTAAAAATAAAGAAATTCCTAAGGAAGATAGATGTCTTATTGAAGAATTGCCTACCAAAGATGGCAATACCTAGATCTATCCTTGCTACTATGCCTAGCTAGGGGCGTTAAACGATAACGCTTGTTGGGAGGCAACCCAATTTTATTTTTAGTTTTTGCTTTTTGCTTATATTTAGGAATAAATAATCTATCTACCTTCTGTTTAGATGTGGTTTTATGTTTTAATTAGTGTTTGTGCCAAGTTAAACCTATAGGATCTTCTTGGATGATAGTTGTTTGATCTTGCTGTAATTTCCAGAAACTTTCTGTTCACGAAAACAATTGTTCAAAATCACTAGAACATGATAAAATAGTGATTCCAATTTCTGCTGATTAATAAACAAATTGCCTAGGTCGTCCTATTTTGTCTGAATTTTTGGATTTCCAGAAGTGTGCGTTAGTTACAGATTACTACAGACTTTTCTGTTTTTGGCAGATTCTCTTTTTCGTGTGTTGTTTTCTTATTTTGATGAATCTATGGCTAGTAAAATAGTTTATAAACCATAGATAAGTTGGAATATGGTAGGTTTAACACCAATATAAATAAAGAATGAGTTCATTACAGTACCTTGAAGTTTTCTTTTGTTTTCTTTCGCTAAAGGAGCTCACGAGATTTCTGTTGAGTTTTGTGTTGTGAAGTTTTCTTGTTTTGGGTGAAATATTTTGATGGATTATGGAACAAGGAATGGCAAGAGCCTAAGCTTGGGGATGCCCATGGAACTCCCAAGATAATCTAAGGACACCAAAAAGTCAAAGCTTGGGGATGCCCCGGAAGGCATCCCCTCTTTCGTCTACTTCCATCGGTAACTTTACTCGGAGCTATATTTTTATTCACCACATGATATGTGTTTTGCTTGGAGCGTATTGTATGATTTGAGTCTTTGCTTTTTAGTTTACCACAATCATCCTTGCTGTACACACATTTTGAGAGAACCATACGTGATTTGGATTTTGTTAGAATACTCTATGTGCTTCATTTATATCTTTTGAGCTATATAGTTTTGCTCTAGTGCTTCACTTATATCTTTAGAGCACGGTGGTGGATTTGTTTTATGGAAACTATTGATCTCTCATGCTTCACTTAGATTATTTTGAGAGTCTTAAATAGCATGGTAATTTGCTTAATAATCTTAATATGCTTGGTATTCAAAGTTTTGTAGAACTTTCTTTTGAGTGCGTTGAATACTAAGAAAAGTTTGATGGTTGATAATTGTTTTGAGATATCAAGATGGTGATATTAGAGTCATGCTTGTTGCGTAGTTGTGAATTTTAGGAATACTTGTGTTAAGGTTTGTGATTCCCGTAGCATGCACGTATGGTGAACCGTTATGTGATGAAGTCGGAGCATGATTTATTTATTGATTGTCTTCCTTATGAGTGGCAGTTGGGGACGAGCGATGGTCTATTCCTACCAATCTATCCCCCTAGGAGCATGCGCGTAATACTTTTCTTTGATAACTTCTAGATTTTTGCAATAAGTATATGATTTCTTTATGACTAATGTTGAGTCCATGGATTATACGCACTTTTCTTCCTTCCACCATCGCTAGCCTCTCTAATACCGCGCACTTTTCGCCGGTATCATACACCCACCATATACCTTCCTCAAAATAGCCACCATACTCATCATTGTCATATTGCTAGCGTGATCATGTAGTTGACATTGTATTTGTGGCAAAGCCACCGTTCATAATTCTTTCATACATGTCACTCTTGATTCATTGCATATCCCGGTACACCGCTGGAGGCATTCATATAGAGACATATTTTGTTCTAAGTATCGAGTTGTAATTATTGAGTTGTAAGAAAATAAAAGTGTGATGATCATCATTTTTAGAGAATTATCCCAAGTAAGGAAAGGATGATGGAGACTATGATTCCCGCACAAGTCGGGATGAGACTCCGGACAAAAAAAAAGAGGCCATAAAAAAAGAGAGATAAGGCCCAAATAAGAAAAAATACAAAAATGAGAGAAAAAGAGAGAAGGGACAATGTTACTATCCTTTTACCACACTTGTGCTTCAAAGTAGCACCATGATCTTCATGATAGAGAGTCTCTCATTTTGTCACTTTCATATACTAGTTGGGATTTTCATTATAGAACTTGGCTTGTATATTCCAATGATGGGCTTCCTCAAATGCCCTAGGTCTTTGTGAGCAAGCGAGTTGGATGCACACCCAGTTAGTTTCTTTTGTTGAGCTTTCATATACTTATAGCTCTAGTGCGTCCGTTGCATGGCAATCCCTACTCACTCACATTGATATCTATTGATGGGCATGTCCATAGCCCGTTGATACGTCTAGTTGATGTGAGACTATCTTCTCCCTTTTTGTCTTCTCCACAACCACCATTCTATTCCACATATAGTGCTATATCCATGGCTCAGGCTCATGTATTGCGTGAAGATCGAAAAGTTTTGAAAATGTAAAAAGTATGAAACAATTGCTTGGCTTGTCATCGGGGTTGTGCATGATTTAAATACTTTGTGTGGTGAAGATAGAGCATAGCCAGACTATATGATTTTGTAGGGATAACTTTCTTTGGCCATGTTATTTTGAGAAGACATAATTGCTTTGTTAGTATGCTTGAAGTATTACTATTTTATGTGAATATTAAACTTTTGTCTTGAATCTTTCGGATCTGAATATTCATACCACTATTAAGAAGAATTACATTGAAATTATGCCAAGTAACACTCCGCAACAAAAATTCTTTTTTATCATTTACCTACTCGAGGACGAGCAGGAATTAAGCTTGGGGATGCCTGATACGTCTCCAATGTATCTATAATTTTTGATTGCTCCATGCTATATTATCTACTGTTTTGGACTATATTGGGCATTATTTTCCACTTTTATATTACTTTTGGGACTAACCTATTAACCGGAGGCCCAGCCTAGAATTGCTGTTTTTTCCTATTTCAGTGTTTCGAAGAAACGCAATATCAAACGGAGTCCAAACGGAATGAAACCTTCGGGAACATGATTTTCTCACCGAATATGATCCAGGAGACTTGGACCCTACGTCAAGAAAGCCACGAGGTGGGCACGAGGTAGGGGGCGTGCCCAACCCCCTAGGGTGCGCCCCCACCCTCGTGGGCCCCATGAAGCTCCACTGACGTACTCCTTCCTCCTATATATACGTACGTACCCCCAAACGATCAGATACGGAGCCAAAAACCTAATTCCACCGCCGCAACCTTCTGTACCCACGAGATCCCATCTTGGGGCCTGTTCCGGAGCTCCGTCGGAAGGGGAATCCACCATGGAGGGCTTCTACATCATCACCATAGCCCCTCCGATGAAGTGTGAGTAGTTTACCTCAGACCTACGTGTCCATAGTTAGTAGCAAGATGACTTCTTCTATCTTTTTGGATCTCAATACAATGTTCTCCCCCTCTCTCGTGGAGATCTATTCGATGTAATCTTCTTTTTTGCGGTGTTTTTGTTGAGACCGATGAATTGTGGGTTTATGATCAAGATTATCTATGAACAATATTTGAATATTCTTTGAATTCTTTTATGTATGATTGGTTATCTTTGCAAGTCTCTTGAAATTATCAGTTTGGTTTGGCCTACTAGCGCTAGTAGATATACCACCATTAGTCCCGGTTGGTAAGGGCCTTTTGTCCCGGTTCCTGAACCGGGACTAAAGGGTCGTTACTAATGCCCTGGCCCTTTAGTCCCGGTTCAGTCCAGAACCGGGACAGATGGGCCTCCACGTGGCCGATGCGTCGAGCCTAGGCAGGACGGCCTTTGGTCCCGGCGGGACCAATAGGCAACCACGCGCCAGCATTTCAGGGGGTGTGGTTTTTGTTTTTTTTGAAAGGGGGGGGTTGGGGGTTTTGGGGGGGTTAATTCAGGTGTTTCATATATTGTGTTATAGCTATAGCTAATTAATAGAGAGAATTCCTCTCTTATGTCCGTGCTTGGTCGACGCGCTACGTAGTATATACGTATAGACAGGACTAGCTAGACACGCTAGCTAGATAGTAAGCAAATGAAGGAAATAGAAGATCGTCATGAACATATATGGATACAGAGAGAAGTGATATCGACCACCTCTCCTTCTCCGAGAGATTGGTCGAACAACAAGTTCTTGTATATCTATCCGACACTACCGGCTACATATATACAATAATTATCTCTTATAATAGAATCTTCTAATTATATACGAAGTCAAGCTCCACATGGTATTATCCGTCTTCAGCGATCACGTGGTCAAGGAAGCATGCCGCCAATTCCTCTTGAATTGCTCGCATACGATCTGGTGGTAGGAGTTCATCCCGCATCCGAAAGATCTAATTTGAAGAAGGGGGTCAATATATATATATATATATATATATATATATATATATATATATATATATATATATATATATATGAATAAATGAAACTCAACACAAATGATGGTAATAAAATAAAATTGTGAATATTATTGCTTATGCACTTCATATTGTTCTTCAGTGTACCCCCGATCACAGTCGTGTAGCGGATGGACTCACAAACGTAGTATCCACAGAAATCATTCCCTTGATCCTGCCACAACCACTTTACAAGAAATAGAGGTCAATCAAACTGATAAGCAAGCATGCAAAATGGTATTGATGAAACTAGCGCTTGAATCACTAGGAGACGGGCGGAACATGCTACTATAGTACTTACTTTTGGGTGTCTAAATTGGAGCTTCTTCGGCAGTCCCGGAGCTTTTCTGGTGAATTTTTCTCCAAACCCTGCCAGACAAAAGAAAACAAGTACTTGATATCAGGAAATGAACAAAGTTGCTGATATGGTGGATAATGATCGATTTAACTTACTTCTCGAGGATTTCAGTCATGTCCGCATACTCCTGGGGATCTTTTCGTCTCGAGTCTAAGACGGTTACTAGTCCCTGCTCAAGCTTAATCTCTAGGAGAATGTAGCGGTAACTGCGCATGCATGCATAACTCATCAATTACATTACTATAACCTGGACAAATATATAAGGGAAACCGAATATGCACAAGACAGTAACACTCACTTGAAGTTGTAAGGAAAGAGTATTATATCTTTGTTTTCATTTATTACCAACGATCGTAGCAAGTTGGCCTCGGTAGCTTCGGCATGAAATTTAACCTCAGTTGCATCTATGAGATTTGGGTTAATGAACCCAATATCAGCGACTTGTCTTTTCTTCAATTTGGCGATCTTCAATCTGCATAAAATAGTGAGAATAATTATAAATACATGCAATGAAAGAGCTGACCTATATAGAGAGAGACTTAATGACAGAAGTAGTAGTACTTACAGACAGTAGCAGGTGACCGTTGCTTTATCGAGGGCCCTTTGGTTGAAAAACTGGAAGAACTCCTCAAATGGATAATTCAATAGTTCAATTCCAAGGAGGTCATGCTCCTTTCTAACACTCAGCGACAAAGTATTCGTCCCCCCAAACTCTCTGCAGGTTTTCATGTACCAATCATGCATTCTTCGCATCATCGTTGTTAGACATCTTTCATCATTGACATGAGGCTTCCCGTACTCGAATCTGTGTACTGCCTCCACCTCCATGAAATCATAATGTACATCGTCGGGCAGGTAATCTCCAATATTGCTATAACTGGGCACCATCCTCGGATCATTAGCGACGATGTCGCTAGGCACCTTGAGCGGGGGGCCCGATTGCTTCGCTTGTTCGCCGAGCTGGGCAACTTGTTTCCCAACTCGTCGTTCTTTTCTCCTTTGATCACTAACAGTACTTCCCGACCGCTCCGCTTCGACAAATGTCTTTCCAAGAATGCGCTCATAGTTGCCTTTCGGCGGAGACTTTGGTGGTTTTCTCAGGGCAGCCAGAGTGCGTTTCGCTTTCACCGGATCTACCTTCTCCTCCGGAGGTGGATGTCTCTGTGCTTTCAACCCTTGAAACCAGTCCTTCACTTCGGTTCGCGCGATCTTCGCGTTCTCCTCCGGGGTCATCTCGTATGGTAACTTCTCTGGACTCTTCAGAGAAGGACCGAATCTGTATTTCCTCCCGCCTCTGGCTGTACTGCTAGACGCCTGCAGAGCAGACGGAGCGGTTGTCTTTTTTACTTCCTTACGAGGCCGAGGAGAAGGACTACGACGCGCTGGAGCAGCCAGAGCGGCGGCGGGTCTCTTCCGCCCTTGCTGACGAGGCGGAGAAGGAGGAGGCTGGCTGCTCGGGCGCGCCGGCGCAGGCGGAGAAGGAGGCAGAGTGCCGCCACGCGCCGCAGAAGGAGCCCGAGTGCCCTGATCGTCACTCGCCGGAGGAGGAGGCGGTGGAGGAGGCTGAGTGCCCTCACTCGCCGGAGGAGGAGGACGAGGCGGAGGCGTCCAGTTCGGAAGGTTGATGTGCTCCTTCCCCCTATAGGCATGGAGTCTTCAGAGCAGAACCCAGCCGAGTCTCCCCTTCACCGGTTGGTTGGTCAAGATGGATGTCCTCAAATCCCTCCGTTATTTCATCCACCATGACCCTTGCATATCCTTCTGGAATCGGCCGGCAGTGAAAAGTTGAGCCGGGTTCAGTAGGAAAAACAGAGCCAACAACCGCCTTGACCTTCAAATTCATCCATTGCGTCATAAGGTGGCAATTTTGAGACTCCATGATAGCATCCACGGGATAGCTGGCAGGAGCCGTCAAGACATACTCCGGCTGAAGCAGCTCGGTGGAAGCCATGCTGCTTCTCCGCTAAGATGGCAGGGTAGCTTCGGGGGAAGCTTCGGCAGTTCGTTTGCTGCGATTTGCTTCTCGTTCCTCTATCACTTGTACCCTTGTGTGCAGCGCCTGCAGTTGGGTCTGCTCCACTTTCTTCCTCCTCTCCTGGCATTTGTAACCGCCTGCATACGGAAATCCAGCCTCGTGTCCGTCCAGGGTGCTCAGGATTCCCGAGGGCCATTGTGAGCTCGTTGTTCTCTCTGTCTGGAACGAACGTCCCTTGCTGCGCTGCATCGATATAGCGCTGAAGCCTCTTGACTGGCTTTTCCAATTGCTCGTCCATCCAAATGCACTTCCCTGATACAGGGTCCAAGGTTCCGCCAGCCCCGAAGAACCAAGTCCGGGAACGGTCTGGCCAGTTCATTGTCTCTGGTTCGATCCCTTTATCAAGCAGATCATTCTCAGCCTTGGCCCACTTAGGCCGGGCTTTGAGGTAGCCACCTAACCCCGTGCGATGGTGATGCTTCTTCTTCGCAGCATTTTGCTTGTTTGTCGACGACATCTTCTTACTCTTTTCCGATGTCTTGTGGGCCACAAATGCGGGTCAGTGATCTCTGATCTTCTCATATTTGCCCTTGAATTCTGGTGTCTCTTTTTTATCGACAAACCTATTCAGGTCTTTCTTCCACCTCCTGAATAGGTCTGCCTTCTCCGGATCATCCTCTGGCGATAGTGCGAAATTTGACTTCAGCTCAGTCCAAAGATCATTTTTCTGCATATCATTGACATAAGACACCTCAGGGTCTTCTTTAGCCAACTTTAACCATTGCTGGATGTTGATCGGGATTTTGTCCCTAACCAGAACCCCGCACTGAGCAACAAATGCATTCTTTGTCCAGATGGGTTCAATCGGTTGGCCGTCGCGCGTGATTTCTATGATCTCAAACCTTTCATCCGAGCTCAACTTTTTCTTCGGGCCTCGTCTCTTTACTGAAGTCGTGCTCGATCCGGAGGGCTAGAAAAAAGAACAAAGACGAGAGTTAATTAATATGTGTACATACCAAAACAATGAATGCATCAATTAGCTAGTCAGCACAGGGTTAACTAATATATATACCTGGCCGGACTCGGTTCGGTCACCGGAGCCGTCACCACGGTCTCCTTCTTGCACCGGCATTGGGTCACCAGAGCCGTCCTCATGGTCGTCTCCTTCTTGCACTGGCATTGGGTCACCGAAGCCATCATAATCATAGCCAACTACTTCTTCACCCTCTACTTCCAAACCATCGGTGTCGTTGAGAAACAACGAGCAGACGGCATCACTTGTGCGATTATGTCCCCCAACAACGCTTCTTGTGCTTCGTCTCGGGGGGTGTCCATAGTTTCTACAAATATTTACAACATGGCAACTATTATTCAAACATGACAGATGGATATATTAGTGGCAAACGTAGAACTAGCTAGCTAATCACATTAAGGAATCATATTAATTAGCGGCCTCGATGTTGCTTCTCTAGGGTTTGGGGTGGCCTCGACAACGCTTCAAGGGTGTGGGGTGGCCTCGAGAACGCTTCAAGGAGGGGGTAATATCGACAACGACGAGATACATACACGGTACAATAATGTTATCGGGGAGGGGGTATATCGAGCCCCCCCCCCCACGTGTTGAAGTTATCGGGCGGGGGTATATCGAACCCCTCATGTTGAAGTTATCAGGAGGGGGTATATCGACCCCCCCCCCACGTGTTGAAGTTATCGGGAGTTTATATCGACACGACATACGATTAGAGGAGAAGAAGAAGAAATAGAATATATTATATTCTATTTTCTCTTCTTCTCCTCTGTTCCTTTCTTCTTCTCCTCTTCTTTTTCTTCTTTTTTCTTCTTCTTAGTTATCTCCACTTCTTCCTCTCCCCTCTTCTTCTCCTTTCTTCCTCTTCTTATTTCCTTTTTCCTCTCATTCTTTTTCTTCTTCTTCCTTCATAAAAATACATGAAGTAGTATTGCTTGTTTTTTTAAATAATGTTCAAATAGAAATTTTAGAAAAAAAGTAAAAGTTTTTCCTAATTCATTGTTCATATGAATATACAAACATTTGCATATTTACAATAATTAATATCACCAAAAAAATCTATGAACAGAAAAATACTATTTTTTCTAAAAATCTATCTTTTGCATATATACATGAACATATATATACACAGAGAACATATATACATACATATATACATTTTTATAAAAATGCAAAAAACAAAAAATCTAAAAAAAGGACATATAAACAGATATACACACATACATATACTCATACATATACATATAATCAAGAAAAAAACATCTATATATTTGCAAAAAAACAGGGGGAAGAGGGGGGCGGTGTCGGCCCTGAACAAAGGAAGAGGTGCGGCGTGGTCGGGGTAGGGGCACGGCGCGCGTCGGGGTAGAGGCGACGGCGGCGTGGTCGGGGATGGGGCAGAGGCGACGGCGGCGTGGTCGGGGCAGGGCGAGGAAGAGGCGACGGCGGCGTGGGGCAGCTGGGGCGACGACCACGTGGTCGGGGCAGGGGCGCGCGGCGTGGTCGGGGCGGGCCGCCGGCATCGTGCTCGGGGTAGGGCGGCTGCGCGTCGACGAGGCAGCAGAGGGTGGCGACGACGGCGACGGGGCGAGCTTCGGTAGCCTGGCGGCGTCGTCGGGGCGGGGAACTAATGCAGATGAATCTGAAAAACGCCAAGTGCTTTCTTATATACTAAGAGTATTGGTCCCGGTTCGTGGCACCAACCGGGACTAATGCCCCCCTTTAGTCCCGGTCGGTGGCACCAACTGGGACCAAAGGCCTCTTTTCAGCAGCCCTAAGGGGGGGAAGCGGCAGCCTTTGGTCCCGGTTGGTGGCACCAACCGGTACTAAAGGGGGGCTTTGGTCCCGGTTTTTGCCACGAACCGGGACCAATGCACCCCTTTAGTCCCGGTTGCTGGCACCAACCAGGACCAAAGGCCTTGTGCTGCCCCGCGTCAAAAGTTTAGTACCACCTCGCTAGATGAGAGAGCTCGAGAGTCGTTTATAAGCGCTGCTGCGCCTTCCCTCTCGAGCTCCTCTCAATTGCAGGCTTTCGGGCCTAACCGTGCGCTGATGTGCCTGTGGGCCTACTGGTCCTCCTGCGGGCCTGAATCCTGGCTCATGGTAGGGTTTCTAGTCGTATTCACGCCGTGGGGGCCTAGTAGGTGGCACTTTTTTGTTTTCTTTGTTGCTTTATTTATTTTATTTTGTTTCTACTTACAACAAAATACATATTGTTGCTATTTTTATTTTTTTCCCAGTTTTTTTGTTTTGTTTTCTGCATTATTTATTTTCTTTTGTTTTTTGCTTTATTTTTCAATTCTTTTTGCTTTTAGTTTTAGAAAAATTATAAACTTTCTGTTAGTGCCATTAGTTTTCAAATTTGAAAACACTTTTTTTGTTTTTTTGTTTTCTTTGTTGCTTTATTTATTTTATTTTGTTTCTACTTACATCAAAATACTTATTGTTGCTATTTTTATTTTTATTTCCGGTTTTTTTTTGTTTTCTGCATTATTTATGTTCTTTTGTTTTTTGCTTTATTTTTTGATTCTTTTTGCTTTTAGGTCAGCAAAATTATAAATATCTGTTAGTGCCATTAGTTTTAGAAAAGTTATAAACTTTATGTTAGTGCCATTTGTTTTCAAATTTGAGTAAAAATTTGAATTCTTTGAAATTTGTGTGAATCACAAGTGCGTGATTAACTTTACTAAAAAAATGAATATAGATGCGCCTATAGAGAAAATTCAACCTAAATTCATAATAAATTTCTATGAATTTCAGAGAAATTCACTATGAATTTAGGTCAAATTCCCTGTATAGGGGCATCTATTTTCACTTTGAGAGGAGCTCAACAAGGCAGAAAGGGACGGGCTTATAAACCGGTGTGTGCGCCCTTCGGTTGGCGAGGTGGGACTAAACTCTGACCGCAATGAGGACCAACCCTTTAGTCCCGGTTTGTGGCACAAACGGGGACTAATGGTCATGGGCCAGGGGCGAGGCGCATTGGTCCCGGTTCGTGCGTGGAACCGGGACCAAAAGGTCCAGACGAACCCGGACCAATGGCCCACGTGGCTGCCCTCTTCAGAGTGTTCTTGGTGAGAACATAGTTGACAATGAGCGAACCGGGATTAATGGTATTACGAGGGCCGAACCATAAGACATTAAAGCATTTCAAATGAAATCGTCTATTACAAAGTTGGCATGGTATCATCATAATAGTTCTGTCGGTGTACTAGAGTAGGGGTACCCTAGTATCCCGAACTTGTGCACGGGCAGTCGCAGCGCCCCGCGGCAAGGCTTGCCGGGTAGCCGCCAAGGTCCTCCGTGGTTCCTTTGGAGCCATTCAAGAACAAAGTATCCAAGCCAAGGAGAGAAGGCCCCGGCAAGAGGAGCTTGCCGGGAAGGCCAACCAAGGCATCTCAAGGAACTTGCCGCGACGCGCCACGCGTCCCGGCAAGGCCCGCTGAGCGACAAGCTTCCGGACGTGACAAGACAACGACCGCGGCAAGGCGCTTGCCGCGTCAAGCAACCACTCTGTACCCGCGCTCCAGCACATCCACCAACGTGTCGCTCTGGGACCCTTCCAGGCGTACGTGGCGGGAGGCTGTGCAGCCAGGGGTGCACTGTGGCAAGCGGCGCTGACAAGATCGCCATCGTGGCGAGCGGTGGCGTCCCCGACGGTCCCTTTTTGCACTGTTTGGGGCGACGCAGACGGGCATTCAATGCCCTTGTCCCCTGCCGTCAGGGTAAGGTATCATATACTGTACAAGTAGCTGTACCAACCGCAACACCTTTTCCATTTTTACCCTTGTCTATTGTTGCCACCTGTCGGTGACCCCTTGAGCATGTAAAAGGCGGCCCATGCGCAACGTAGAGGGGGAGGGACAGAAGAACGCTCGGTCTCGTTAGCTGCTTGTCTGTACTGTAGCACTCAGCGCTCCCGAGCAAGAACTCAATACAAGCCACAAATGCAGGAGTAGGGTATTACGCATCGATGCGGCCCGAACATGGGTAAACTGCTCGTGTGCCTCGCCTTGATCTGCTCTTTGTGCGATCTCCGCCCCCCGCCGAACCAAAAGGGGCTCGGTCCCCATAGCTGCTCGTGGATCAGTTTCCCCGACATCTTTGGCGCGCCAGGTAGGGGGCGTCGAGGTTGTGTGAACCTGATCCGGCGTTCACACGAGCTAGATCTTCATCATCTTCATCGACATGCCGCCGAAGAAGAAGGCTTCGGAGGCGGCTGATCCGCCCGTGACAGACCCACCACCGCCGGAGCAAACGGCTGGTGGGGAAGACGCCGGCGGAAGGACGGGCATCGACGAAGGAGCCCACGGTGCCGCCAGGTCCAAGGACAAGGCTACGCTGCCCATCGGCGGTGGAGCCGGCTCCCATGACGACCGGGCGTCCGTAGATGCACCGCGTCCATCTCAGGAGCCGCGGGACCGGCAGCGTCATGGTACTCATGGTACCATACGCTTGCTGGACCCAGATCAAGCTGGCGGATCTCGGAATGTTCAAGACCAGCATGCACGCCAACATGCTGGCGCGAGCGAGGCACGGTCACCTGGACGGGATATTGCTCCCTCTAACGTGGTTAGAAGTCCGAGCATATGTCGCTCCTCACACCGTTCGCCACCGCTACCTGCCACTCCAGCGGAAGCTTTGGCGCGAGCTCAACTGCTCCTTGACTTCCCTCCAACGGCGGGCAAGATCGATGACTGGAGGGCCACCATTCAGAGTCTCATCGGTTTCGCCAACGGCGATACTCCACAGCAGCCGAGTGCATCGCAACCGCGGTGAGTCAGCCAGGCACGAGCCGATGGCGGCAAGACCGGTGGGGGTGCAACCACCGTGCACTCTACGCCCCGAAGGCCAAGATCGCCGACTCGCCGGGTCCACCACGACAGCGACTCCACTGCGTCGTCAGATCCGCGAGCTCATCGCTATCAACGCCATGTTCTTCACGAACGACAGCAAGAAGACGCTCGTACTCGCATCGAGCACCGAAGAGAAGCGCGGCGTCTGTCAGACCAGCGCGCTGGGCCCACTGTCGACATGCATGCGCCAGGGGAACCAGGCGACCTGCCGTACGCGGTAGGTTGCCCTGCGTTTACCCGTGAGCTGCGGCAAGTCCAGTGGCCCAGCACGAAGAATTTCAAGCCAGACGTGCCCGAGAAGTACGACGGCAAGTTGCATCCGTCGGAGTTCCTCAGCATCTACACCATCGCGGTGCAAGCTGCCAGGGGGCGAGATGACAAGATCCTTGCCAACTACTTCCCGCTGGTGCTCAAGCCCAACGTCAGGTCCTGGCTCATGCACTTGCCGGACAACTCCATATCTTCCTGGGCGGACCTATGCCATCAGTTTGTCGGCGCCTTTACAGGCGGCCGCAAACCTCATGGCCAGGAAAGTGACCTTCATCTGCTCGCCCAGAAGGAAGGAGAGCCCCTGCGCAAGTACATCCAGAGATTCAGCCATGTACAACGCAACATCCCAGATGTCCAGCCTGCCGCGGTCATCAGCGCGTTCCATCAGAACGTGCGTAACCGCAGGATGCGGGAGGAGATGGCGATGTCCAAGATAAGAGACGTCAGTGAGCTGTATGCCCTGGCCGACAAGTGTGCACGTGCTGAGGAAGGGAGGAGACTCCCCGGAGAGAATACAGGAGCAGAAGGATCTGACAGCGAGGATGCCGCCCCGGGAAAGAAAAACCGGCGGTGGAACAACAGGAAGAAGAAAGGCAAAGATGTGCTAGTTGTTGAGCAGTCCGGCAACAAAGGTGGCGCCAAGACAGCCAGGGCTGGTGGCTCCGGCAAGGAGGTTGCCGCATGCACCAACTGCCAGGCTGTGGCAGCCGCCGACAAGCAGGACGACACCAACAAACAGTACTGCAAGATCCACCGCACCAAGGGCCATGACCTCCAGAGCTGCAAGAAGGTCGAGCAGCTTGTCGAGCTCCAAAAGGCCGAGTACAAGCGACGCGACAAGGAGAAGGCCCAAGGAGGTGCTGGAGGATCCAGCACGAAGCGCCCCGCCCGGGGAGGACGCCGCGGCAAGGCCAAGCAGCGGCAAGGAGACAGACCTCCCCGCGGCCGCGACAAGGATGAAGATGACGACGACGACGAAGACATGGATGATGACGAGACCACTGAGCAGGAGTTTCAGAAAGCCAAAGAGGTTTTGTGCGTTGACGGCGGCGCTTCTCTCCATACTTCACACCGCCAACTCAAGTAGTGGGTGCGGGAAGTCAATGCAGCATAACCACCCGTCGAATCACGCAAGCTTCTGAAATGGTCCAACACGCCTATCGTCTTTGATATTGAGGACCACCCTGATCGCACAACTGTGGCCGGGTGTTTGCCAATGTTGGTTTCACCAACTATCCGCAACCTCAAGTTCACCAAGATGCTAGTTGACCGCGGGGCCGGCTTGAACCTGATCTCCTCCGCTGTGCTCCGGAAACTCCAGGTCCCTGACAGCGAGCTCGAAGAGACCGGCACATTCCAAGGAATCAACCCGGGAAGGAGCAAGCCGAAGGGAAAAATCACATTGCCAGTGACATTTGGCAGCGAGTTGAACTTCAGAACTAAGAGGATCACTTTTGACGTTGCCGATTTTCCATTGCCTTACAATGGGATTCTCGGCCGTCCAGCGCTCGCCAAGTTCATGGCGGCCTCTCACTATGCATATAACATGCTGAAGATGCCAGACCCTATAAGTGTCATCTCTGTCCCTGGCGACAAGAAAGATGCTCTTATCTGTGCCGACAAGATCTACCGGGAAGCAGCAGCCGCAACGGATCGCGAGACACCTGCCGCTGAAGCTCCCGGGGGGAAGAAGAAGACCAAGTCCGGCAAGAGTTCTAATGCCCACTCCGGCAAGCGCACCTCTTCGGAGTGCTGCGCTACCGTCGAGGACGCACCATCGAGCTCCACCGGCAAGTGTAAGAAGACAATGGCAGCTCCGCCAGCGACCAAGAAGGTGTCCGCCAAGGAAGACGGCACTGGTGGTACCTTCACCATCAGTGCTACTCTTGACCCTAAATAGGAAAGCGCGCTCATTGCTTTCCTGCGGGCGAACGTCGACGTGTTTGCGTGGCAACCGTCTGACATCCCCTGTGTTCCCAGGAAAGTAATTTAGCACCACCTTGCCGTCTGTCCTCATGCGCGGCCCGTCAAGCAAAAAGTCCGGAAGCAAGCAGTGGAGCGCCAAGAATTCATCGCAGAAGAGATCAAGAAGTTGGAAGCAGCAGACCTCGTCAGAGGAGTGCTCCATCCTACGTGGTTGGCCAATCCTGTAGTCGTGCGCAAGGCAAACGGGAGATGGAGGCTTTGTATTGACTTTACCGATGTTAACAAAGCTTGTCCCAAAGACCCATTTCCCATGCCGCGCATTGACCAGATTGTTGATTCCACGGCCGGATGTGACTTGCTTTCATTTCTTGACCCATACTCAGGATACCATCAGATCTTCATGGAAGAAGAAGATGAGGAGAAGACCGCATTCATCACTCCGTGTGGCACGTACTGTTTCATACGGATGCCTTTTGGTTTGAAGAATGCTGGTTCAACATTCGCAAGGGTAGTCCATACCGCTTTTGAGCCACAAATACACAAAAATGTGGAAGCCTACATGGATGACATAGTGGTCAAGAGCAAGGACAAAGCAACTCTGATTCAAGATTTAGAAGAGACTTTTGCAAATCTGCGCAAGATCAGCCTCAAGCTCAACCCCGAGAAGTGTGTGTTTGGATTTCCTTCCGGCAAGCTTCTCGGGTTCTTCATATCTCAGCGAGGAATCGAAGCCAATCCCGACAAGATCAAGGCCATCGAGCAGATTGAAGAACCAAAGCGCGTCAAGGATGTACGAAGACTTGCCGGTTGCGTGGCAGCTCTAAGCAGGTTAATTTCTAAGTCTGCGCTGAGCGCGCCCTGCCGTTTTTCAAAATATTGAAAAAGGCAGGTCCAATGAAATGGACTCCGGAAGCGGAGGCTGCACTGCAGGACTTGAAGAGATACATGTCCTCCACTCCAATACTTGTCGCACCTAAGCCACGAGAGAAGTTGCTGCTATACCTGGCGGCAACTAATCAAGTGGTTAGTGCTGCATTAGTAGCGGAGAGGGAGGTAGATGATGAGCTAGCAACCACGGCAGGCGCATCCAGCGACAAGCAGGGGGCTTCCCCGACAAGCTCTGGTCCTGATAAGGATGGATCTGCGCAGGTGTGCGAGGAGATACAGCAGAAGAGAATGGTGCAGCGCCCAGTTTACTTTGTCAGCTCCCTTCTGCAGGGGGCTAGGTCAAGGTACTCTGGTGTGCAGAAATTGCTTTTCGGCCTCCTCATGGCCTCGAGAAAGATGCGCCATTACTTCCAAGCACATGAGATCACAGTTGTCACTCGCTTTCCGCTGAAGAGGATACTGCAGAATCCAGAAGCAACAGGCAGGATTGTTGAGTGGGCATTGGAACTGACAAGCTTTGGCCTCAAGTTCGAGAGCACTTCGACTATCCAAAGCAGAGCATTGGCAGAATTCATAGCAGAGTGGACGCCAACACCAGATGAAGAAATTCCAGAAACGAGCATCCCCGTCAAGGAGGCGAGCAAAGAGTTGCTGATGTACTTTGATGGTGCCTTCTTGCTACAAGGCGCAGGTGCTGGCGTGCTGCTTGTCGCACCCACCGGAGAGCACCTCAAGTCCGTGGTCCAGATGCACTTTCCCAAGGAGCAAGCAACAAACAATACTGCAGAGTATGAAGGTTTGCTTGCCGGTCTCAGGATCGCGGCAGACCTTGGGATCAAGAAGCTCATTGTCAGGGGTGACTCGCAGCTTGTCGTCCGCCAAGTGAACAAGAGTTATCAAAGTCCGTTGATGGAAGCCTACGTTGATGAAGTGAGAAAGCTAGAAGAGCACTTTGTCGGCCTACAGCTGGAACATGTTCCAAGAGCCCAGAACGACATTGCCGATGGCATATCAAAGTGCGCAGCACTTAAGTTACCTGTGGAACCAGGGATCTTTGTGCTCAAGTTGACTCAACCGTCTGTAACACCATCAACTGGACAGAGCAAGAAGAGGAAGTTGATTTCTGGTGACTATCTTCCGGCAGAGCTTCCCGAAGCCGCCACCAAGAAGGTCCCCAAGATCAACACCAAGAGTGCTGGGGAGCAGTCTGCTCCGGCGAACCCCAGGGTTTGTTCCGTTGAAGCAGACGCTCCCGACAAGTTTTGCTCCGGCAAGCTTGGCGGGGAACGTCAAGCTCCAGCTGAGCCGCAGATTCTCGCCGTAGAAGCGGATGTTCCCACAGCAGCAGATGTGCCTTTAGTCCTTGTTGTTGAGCCGCAAGCTCCAGCATGGGCACAACAGATCGTCCGTTTTCTTCAGACAGGAGAACTTCCCGAAGAGCAAGAAGAAGCGGAAAGAGTAGACCGGCAGTCAAGTATGTACCAGTTTGTCGACAACACACTGTACATAAGAAGACTCAACGGTGTGAAATTGAAGTGTATTCACCGGGAAGACAGACAAAAGCTGTTGGCAAAGATACATGGAGGCATATGTGGTCACCACATTGGCGCAAGAGCACTTGCCGGCAAAGCATTCCGGCAAGGTTTCTTTTGGCCGACAGCCCTCCAGGATGCAACTGCACAAGTAACCAAGTGTGAAGCGTGCCAGTTCCATTCCAAGCAGATACACCAGCCAGCTCAAGCTCTCCAGATGATCCCTATATCCTGGCCATTTTCGGTCTGGGGGCTCGACATCCTCGGCCCCTTCCCCCGAGCAGTCGGGGGTTTTGAGTACTTGTACGTTGCAATCGACAAGTTCACAAAGTGGCCGGAAGTGGAAGCAGCGAGGAAGGTGACAGCACAGTCAGCAGTCAAGTTCTTTAGGTCGATTGTTTGCCGCTTCGGGATCCCCAACAGGATCATCACCGACAACGGTACGCAGTTCACGAGCCGCACCTTCATGTAGTACGTCCAAGATCTTGGCGCCAAGGTCTGCTTCGCTTCTGTTGCTCACCCCAGAAGCAACGGCCAAGCGGAGAGGGCAAATGCTGAAGTGCTGCGTGGGCTCAAGACCAGGACTTTCGACAGGCTGCACAAGTGCGGAAGAAACTGGATTGAGGAGCTGCCGGTGGTTCTTTGGTCGATCAGGTCGACGCCAAATCGAGCCACTGGCCAGACACCTTTTGCTCTAGTCTATGGAGCAGAGGCAGTTCTCCCCACGGAACTCGTATACGGGTCACCTCGAGTGCTCGCTTATGATGAGCTGGAGCAAGAGCAGCTGCGAGAAGATGACGCGCTGCTCCTTGAGGAGGACCGTCTTCAGGCTGCTGTGCGAGCTGCTCGCTACCAGCAATCTTTGCGCCGCTACCATAGCCGCAAAGTTAATGCCAGAAGTCTCGAGGAAGGCGACCTTGTTCTTCGGCGCGTTCAGTCCACCAAGAATTCCAACAAGTTGACGCCGAAGTGGGAAGGCCCTTACCGGGTGAAACGAGTCACTAGGCCTGGCACTGTCTGCCTTGAGACCGAAGATGGCATTCCGGTGAGCAACTCCTGGAACATTGAGCATCTTTGTAAGTTTTACCCGTAAGGCTCGGTTGCCGGACCCTGTTCCGGCAACCACCTTTTGTACAAGTCTTACGGCTGTTGCATGTAATCCTTTGTACAAAGCCAGGCGCAGACCCTGTGCATAAATAAAGCTCATGTGCTCCGCACATCTTGTCAATTTCATGCTTTTTATTTTTTGCATGAGTTATCTGACACTTTGTGCAGCGCCAACCCCCGGTAAGCAATAACGAGCCATAAGGATCCATATCTTTATTTTCTCTTATTTCTTTTCTCAAGGAATGAAAGGTTCCCCTCGCCCACAAGTTTGCCTGGGGGAAGGAGAAGATAATGGTGTGGACCAGGCGCCGTTCAAAAAAGTTTTGCCTTGCCGGAGAGCAAACAACAGAAAAGCTAAGTTGCCAAAGTTTGAGCAATCAGATTTTTTAAAATTTTAAGTTATCTTCCTTGAACGACCATGCTTTGTATGGAAAACCTGTGCGCGGAGGAACCAGATCGTGGCTAGTTGCGGCCTTACTTTGTTTCGAGTTTTCTCAACAAATTAAGTGTGCTGCAACTAGAGGTGCACCCTTACTTTGTTTCGAGTCCGCTCAACAGCTTAAGTGAGCTGCGACTAGTTGCGACAAGGTTTCTTGTCGGCAACGGCACCGCCGGCAGGCTGCTGTCGTCCCGCACTCAGCGCTCGCGGCAAGGGTGCCTGCGCCGGCAAGTTCCCTAAAAGCGTAGGGCAAAAACATACAAAGGAAGGAATCAAGTAAAGGGAATAACATTGCAATCATGACCCAAAATAAAGTTATATATTACAAGATAGCTTGTCGCGGCTCTAGTAGACTGTTTTCATAACATGACCAGCAGCGACAAGAAAAGAAGAAAATAGGCGTCCTAGTCCACGCGGTCGCCCTCAACCCTCTTGATCCCGCTCACCTTGTCCACAATGGGTGCGACAAGGGCCTTGAGCGCCTCCAGATCAGCATCCGACGGCAGGGACTTGAGGACGTTGGTGAGGTTGAGGCCTGGGTTGCAGTAGGCCACCTTCACCAACACCTTCTGAAGAGCTCCCGCGCAGATCTTGCCCGACACGTCGGCCAGCTGCTTTGGGATCCTCTCCCGGAGTCGCTGGAGGTCCGTCGCCACGCCTTTGAAGAACAGAGTGAGCTTGGCGCTGGATGGCAGGTTGTCATCGGAGGGATACCCGAGATCCTCCATCCCCAGCTGCGCCAGCTCCCTGTCGATGTCTCCGACAACGTTCACAAGACCCTCCGTCCAGTGCTCCACGTTATCCCTAAAAGTGTTCTGGGTGGCGGCAACACTCTCCAGCAGCGCCTTGTCGGCCTTGATTTCCTTCCTCAAGGCCGCCTCCTGCTCCCTGGCGCCGTCCAGCGTCTTGGTTAAAGTGGCCATCTTCAACTCAAGGTCCGCGTTGGAGTCCTTGGCGGCGCTGAGCTCCTTGCCCTTCTCGGAGAGGCAGACCTGCAGCTCTGCGTGGCCGTAAGCGTCCTTCTCCCGCTCATGCTTGAGCGCGGCAACCTCCTCGCCGCTCGCCTTGAGATCGGCCTCCAGCTGCGTCACCTTCGTCTCCAGCTCCTTCTTGGCGACCTCGGCAGCTGCGGCAGCGTCCTCTGCTTCCTTGAGAGCTCCGCCGAGTGCTTGCTCGCGCGCGGCAAGCTCCTCCTCGTGGCTATCGAGGTTGACCTTCCGCTGCGCCAGCTCGCCCTCCTGCGCGGACAGCTTCACAGCGGCAAGCCGCTGCTGCTCTTCGACGTCAGCCTTCTCGAGGATGAAGGCCTTCTGCACCTCATCGAGCTGCGCCCGCTCCTCCGCCAGCGACCGGAGAGCTGCCTGGTTGAGACCTCGGAGCTCCTCCGCGCGCTTCTCCATGTCCACCCCCGCCTTCGCGACAAGCGCCTCGCGGGATTCCAGCTTGGGTTGCCGGGTGCGGTAGAGCGACAACAGCTTCTGCAGCAGCCGCTCCTCCTCGGACTCGCCGCTACTGCTGCTTGGCGCGTCAACCAGCGTCAACCCAGCGGAGGCGAGCACCTCTCTATCAAAGCTTTCCCCTTCGACCGGCGCCCTGGACGTCGACGCCCAGGGGAGGTTGATGAAGATGCCGTCGCCGGCCTTCAAGTAGACGCCTGGCTGGGGCTCTTCGGAGCCTGGCGCTGCGGCAGCAGCCGAAGGGTCGGCGGTCGGCGTAGCGCCTGGCGCTCCTGCGGCCTCAGGGCCGTCAGTACGATCGCCAGACCCCTCGTCAGCTGCTGCGGTGGCAGCCTTGGCGGCCTCTTCGCCGGCGGGATCCTCAGCGCCGACCGCTTCTTCGGTGGCAGCGGCGTCGTCCGTGGCAACCTTGGGCTCCCTCTGCTCCGCAGCAGATGGGTCTGACGGCCAGAAAGGGAAGAAAAGTCAAGCAAAAAATCCAAAAAGAAGATCAAACAAAGAAGAACCCAAGGGAAGTTTCGAAGCAAGAGGATTACCTGTACCGGGCTCTGCGGTTGAGGTCTCTGCCGCCGAGGGGCCGCTGGCGCTGTCCCTTGCCGGAGAACTCCCCCTTGCCGGAGAGCTCTCCCTTGTCGGAGGATCCTCCCTTGCCGGAGGACTCTCCCTTGGCGGTGTGGTCGAAGCAGATGGCAAGTCAGGGGCGGTCTCCGGGCGCTCCTGGTGGGGCTGCTCTGCTCCTACACAAACCAACAGTCAGATATCAGCAAACAGAGAGTGTCCATGCGCACCTAACAGCGGGGAGTAAACCATATACTTACGCTGGGGGCTGCGCTGGGGCGGAAGATCAGCTGCCAGGTCCGGCAAGGTTGTCTCGGGCGCACCCCCTGCTGTCACGGTGGGTCCGTCCTCGATGATGATCAACGGGACCTTGGCTCTCTTTGCCGTCTCTGGGCCAGAGTCCTAAAAAGGAATAAGTTCAGAGTAAAGCAAATGAGATACAAGACAAAACAATAAGAACTGAAGAAATACAAGTGCAACAAGAATCTTACTCTTCTTCTTCCTCGTCGGAGCTGAGCGCGGACAAGTCAAAGCCTGGACCACCTCCGGCGCGAGGAGACGGAGGAGTAGGTTCCCTTGGCAGCTTGGCGGGAGCGGCGACGGTGGCCTGAGAAGACCCCGCTCCAGTTGCCGCTGCAGCGTGAGGAGCTCCCGCGGCCACAGAACTTGCCGCGGTGGAGCGAGTCGTGCGGCGTGGCGGCTGTTGACCCGTATGCCACTCCGCTACATCCCCGGCCTTGCGAAGACGCCTTCTTGGTGGAGCCGGGGGCTCTGCTTGCGGCAAGCTGCCCGAAGATGAGGAGGAAGAGGAGCCGATCTCCAACAAGTAGCTCGCATCCTCGGTGGGCCCGCTCGGCCCGACGTCATGCCCGGCAGGTTCTTCCTCGCCGGCAAGCCCTTCTTGCTCGGCAAGGCTTGCCGCCTCTGCTGCATCTGCCTCCTCCACGGTGAATCCAAACTCGCCCGCGGCTGCGGCTGCCGCCGCCTCTTCCAGCCTAGTGGCGATACGCTTCAGCTCATCGTCGATGGTGTCCCGAATGAGGCCCCTCTGCTCGTCGGCGCGGATCGGCATTTCCACCAAGCTATCGAAGAACGCCTGCACGACATCATCGCACGGATGCGGCTGAGTGAGGAGTTGTTGCACAATGGAACGACGCCTCCCGGCAACCTGAACACTTCGGGATGTTGGGGGTCGTACTTGAACAGCTCCTGGAGCATCGCGTTGAGCTCCAGGACAGTGAAGTTGAAGGTGAGGCCCGGACGCAGCCTCATGATATCCGCCGCGTTCTTGAACTCCCAGGCGGGTCTCCTCCTCTCATGTAGGGGGGCGATGCGGCGGCGAAGGAAATCTGCGCCAACGGCGCCTACAGTGAGCCCGGCAAGCCTGAGGCGTTGGATCCGGGCGACGGCAATCTTCAGCCTGTCGTCTTCTGGAGCCACGTGGCTCCAATCGCTGTCACGCACTACTGGAGTTTGGCGCCGGGCGGTAAACGGCTGCGGGTTCTCCTCGGCAATCCTTCACCAGTCTGCTCTCCATTCATCCCACTTGCTGCGGAGCTCTCCCTCCAGATAAGCTTCCTTCTTGCTGGCTTTTGAGATCCAGGCGATTCCGCCGGATAGAGGCTCTCCTTTCTCAACTCGGGGCGTAAAGAAGTGGCGAAAAAGGGCTACATTGGGATGGACTCCGACAAAGTTTTCGCAGAGATGTGCGAAAACTGCCATGGTCAGGACAGCATTGGGGGTGAAGTCAAGGAGGCGGAGACCGTAGGTGTTCATGATATCGCAGAAGAATTCAGAAAAGGGCGGGCAGAGCCCGCAGTAAAAGAACAAGGCAAAGAAGGCATATCTAGTTGGAGCCGTTTGGTAAGCGACGGCTGGAAGTACCTTCGTGCGCGGGTGCGCCCACGTCTCCGTCGACCAGAAGAGGTAGTAGTACTCCCTCAGGTCCCTCAGGGCAAGCTGGGGGGGAAGATGGCCCGCTCCTTTCGCAGCGCCGCGAGCCGCTGCGCCTCGGCCGACTTCACGACCTTCCCCTTATCGGCTTTCGGAGCCATGGCGGAAGTGGTGCGGGAGGTCGA
This sequence comes from Aegilops umbellulata, assembly GCA_032464435.1. Classification (NCBI taxonomy): domain Eukaryota; kingdom Viridiplantae; phylum Streptophyta; class Magnoliopsida; order Poales; family Poaceae; genus Aegilops; species Aegilops umbellulata. The sequence goes on along the minus strand of CP136060.1, from coordinate 637,971,365 downwards.
CGACGTTGGTGGTGCTGGTGGCGATGGGGGCGGAGCGCTGCTCTCTTTCGGCTTTGGGAAGAAGGGGAGCAGCGGAGGTTTTCAAGGCTGGAATAGCAATGGGCGGATGGGCGAACTGCCCCTGTTTCCCCTGCTTATAAGGAGGGAGGGGGCGGACGGTCCGCCTTTCCGAATAAAGAAACCACCCACGATCTCTCCCACGACGCCGCAATCGACGCATGCCGTTCGGGGCGGGCGCGGTGGATACGGAGAAAGATACGGCGTAACCCAGGCCGCGCGTGCCCGTGCCCTGTTTTGGGCCTGGACCAACAGCGCTCGGCACCGTGTATGGCCCAGGCCCGGGGGCTCCTGTCGGTGTACTAGAGTAGGGGTACCCTAGTATCCCGAACTTGTGCACGGGCAGTCGCAGCGCCCCGCGGCAGGGCTTGCCGGGTAGCCGCCAAGGTCCTCCGTGGTTCCTTTGGAGCCATTCAAGAACAAAGTATCCAAGCCAAGGAGACAAGGCCCCGGCAAGAGGAGCTTGCCGGGAAGGCCACTCGAGGCACAAGACCCCGGCAAGAGGAGCTTGCCGGGAAGGCCAACCAAGGCATCTCAAGGAACTTGCCGCGACGCGCCACGCGTCCCGGCAAGGCCCGCTGCGCGACAAGCTTCCGGACGCGACAAGACAACGACCGCAGCAAGGCGCTTGCCGCGGCAAGCAACCACTCTGTACCCACACTCCAGCACATCCACCAACGTGTCGGTCTCGGACCCTTCCAGGCGTACATGGCGGGAGGCTGTGCAGCCAGGGGTGCACTGTGGCAAGCGGCGCTGACAAGATCGCCATCATGGCGAGCGGTGGCGTCCCTGACGCTCCCTTTTTGCACTGTTTGGGGCGACGCAGACGGGCATTCAATGCCCTTGTCCCCTGCCGTCAGGGTTAGGTATGATATACTGTACAAGTAGATGTACCAACCGCAACACCTTTTCCATTTTTACCCTTGTCTATTGTTGCCACCTGTCGGTGACCCCTTGAGCATATAAAAGGAGGCCCATGCGCAACGTAGAGGGGGAGGGACAGAAGAACGCCCGAGCAAGAACTCAATACAAGCCACAAATGCAGGAGTAGGGTATTACGCATCGATGCGGCCCGAACCTGGGTAAACTGGTCGTGTGCCTCGCCTCGATCTGCTCTTCGTGCGATCTCCGCCCCCCGCCGAACCGAAAGGGGCTCGGTCCCCATAGGTGCTCGTGGATCAGTTTCCCCGACAAGTTGCGGGAGAAAGTCTTCACTTTTTCTTCGCTTGTGTCATTTGCTTATTGCGCCGTAACCGTGGATAATCTTCATCGTTTATCAGGATGCTTGGGTCAGCCTTGACTTTGAAGGGAGGAATTCATGAAACTTTTCATAATCTTCAGACATGTCTGTCTTGCCCTCCACTCGTATGATGTATTCTCTTCCTTATCTTTTATTTTTCTCGGTCTGGTAGACATGTCCTTCACATAGATAACCTGTGCCACATCATTGGCTAGGACGAATGGTTCGTCGGTGTACCCAAGATTTTTCAGATCCACTATTGTCATTCCGTACTGTGGGTCTACCAGTACCCCACCTCCTGACAGATTGACCCATTTGCACTTAAACAAAGGGACCTTAAAATCATGTCCGTAGTCAAGTTCCCATATGTCCACTATGTAACCATAATATGTGTCATTTTCCCTCTCGGTTGTTGCATCAAAGAGGACACCGCTGTTTTGGTTGGTGCTCTTTTGATCTTGGTCAATCGTGTAAAATGTATTCCCATTTATCTCGTATCCTTTGTAAATCAATAAAGTCAAAGATGGTCCCCTGGACAACAAGTACAGCTCATCACAAACAGTGTTGTCACCTCTGAGACGTGTTTCCAACCAACTGCTGAAAGTCCTGATGTGTTCAATGTAATCCAGTCGGCGCATTGCTCCGGGTGTTTTGAGCGCAGACTGTTCTTGTGTTCATCGACATACGGGGTCACCAAGGTAGAGTTCTGTAGAACTGTTTAGTGTTCTTGAGACCAAGAATATATGTCCCTGCATATTATTGAGTCCCTTCCAATCCTGCCTTTTCCAGTCAGTCTCCCCTCATACCGCAATTTAGGGAGACCTATCTTCTTAAGGCCAGGAATGAAGTTAACACAAAACCCGATGACATCCTCTGTTTGATGGCCCATGGAGATGCTTCCCTGTGGCCTAGCACGGTTATGGACATATTTCTTTAGGACTCCCATGAACCTCTCAAAGGGGAACATATTGTGTTGAAATATGGGCCCCAGAATGACAATATCGTCCACTAGATGAACTAGGACGTGCGTCATGATATTGAAGAAGGATGGTGGGAACACCAGCTCGAAACTGACAAGACATTGCGCCACATCACTCCTTAGCCTCGGTACGATTTCTGGATCGATCACCTTCTGAGAGATTGCATTGAGGAATGCACATAGCTTCACAATGGCTAATCGGACGTTTTCCGGTAGAAGCCCCCTCAATGCAACCGGAAGCAGTTGCGTCATAATCACATGGCAGTCATGAGACATTAGGTTCTGGAACTTTTTCTCTGGCATATTTATTATTCCCTTTATTTTCGACGAGAAGCCAGTCGGGACCTTCATACTGAGCAGGCATTCAAAGAAGATTTCTTTCTCTTCTTTCGTAAGAGCGTAGCTGGCAGGACCTACATACTGCTTCGGAGGCATGCCGTCTTTTTCATGCAAATGTTGCAGGTCCTCCCGTGCCTCAGGTGTATCTTTTGTCTTTCCATACACGCCCAAGAAGCCTAGCAGGTTCACGCAAAAGGTTCTTCGTCACGTGCATCACGTCGATTGAAGAGCGGACCTCTAGGTCTTTCCAGTATGGTAGGTCCCAAAATATAGATTTCTTCTTCCACATGGGTGTGTGTCCCTCAGCGTCATTCGGAATAGCTAGTGCGCCGGGACCCTTTCCAAAGGTTACGTGTAAACCATTGACCATAGAAAGTACGTGATCACCAGTACGCACGGCGGGCTTCTTCCGGTGATCTGCCTCGCCTTTCTTTCGACATTGATGGTTGGTCGGATGAAATCGATGATGGCCCAGGTACACATTCGTCCTGCATTTGTCTAGGTATATACTTTCAGTGTCATCTAAACAGTGCATGCATGCGTGGTATCCTTTGTTTGTCTGTCCTGAAAGGTTACTGAGAGCGGGCCAATCGTTGATGGTCACGAACAACAATGCCTTTAGGTTAAATTCCTCCTATCTGTGCTCATCCCACGTATGTACACCGTTCCATTCCACAGCTATAAAAGTTCTTCAACTAATGGACTTAGGTACACATCAATGTCGTTGCCGGGTTGCTTAGGGCCTTGGATGAGAACTGACATTATAATGAACTTCCGCTTCATGCACATCCAAGGAGGAAGGTTATACATACATAGAGTCACGGGCCAGGTGTTGTGATTGCTGATCTACTCCCTGAAAGGATTAATGCCATCCGCGCTTAAAGCAAACCATACGTTCCTTGGGTCCTTTGCAAAATCATCCCAGTACTTTCTCTCGATTTTTCTCCACTGCGACCCGTCAGCGGGTGCATCAACTTGGCATGCTCTCCATTTCTGAACAGACGTTTCAGCCGTGGTATTATAGGAGCATACGACATCACCTTCGCAGGAACCCTCTTCCTGGGGGGCTCGCCGTCAACATCACTAGGGTCATCTCGTCTGATCTTATACCGCAATGCACCGCATACCGGGCATGCGTTCAGATCGTTGTATGCACCGCGGTAGAGGATGCAGTCATTAGGGCATGCATGTATCTTCTGCACCTCCAATCCTAGTGGGCATACGACCTTCTTTTGCTGCGTATCTATTGTCGGGCAATTCGTTATCCTTTGGAAGCTTCTTCTTCAATATTTTCAGTAGCTTCTCAAATCCTTTGTCAGGCACAGCATTCTCTGCCTTCCACTGGAGCAATTCCAGTATGGTACCGAGCTTTGTGTTGCCATCTTCGCAATTGGGGTACACCCTTTTTTTGTGATCCTCTAACATGCGATCGAACTTCAGCTTCTCCTTTTGACATTCGCATTGCGGCCTTGCATCAACAATGACCCAGCGGAGATCATCATCATCGGGCACATCGTCTGGTTCCTCTTGATCTTCAGCAGCTTCACCCATTGCAGCATCATTGGGCACATTGTCTGGTTCCTCTTGATCTTCACCATCTCCCCCTGTTGCAGCATCACTGTATTCAGGGGGCACATAGTTGTCATCGTACTCTTCTTCTTCGCCGTCTTCCATCATAACCCTTATTTCTCCGTGCCTCGTCCAAACATTATAGTGTGGCATGAAACCCTTGTAAAGCAGGTGGGAGTGAAGGATTTTCCGGTTAGAGTAAGACATCGTATTCCCACATTTAGTGCATGGACAACACATAAAACCATTCTGCTTGTTTGCCTCAGCCGCATCGAGAAACTCATGCACGCCCTTAATGTACTCGGAGGTGTGTCTGTCACCGTACATCCATTGTCGGTTCATCTGCGTGCATTATATATAATTAAGTGTGTCAAAAACCATTACAGAACATCATGAATAGATAATTAAGTGACCAAATTAATAGAATTTCATCTTCCCATTAAAACCAAAGTACATACATAGTTCTCATCTAACAACATATAGCTCTCCAGAGCATCTAATTAATTAAACCATACATTGGAACTATGTAAAACATTTCAATACGAAAACAAATGCGATCATAATCGCAACCAAGGTAACAATTGATCCAACGGCATAATGATACCAAGCCTCGGTATGAATGGCATATTTTCTAATCTTTCTAATCTTCAAGCGCATTGCATCCATTTTGATCTTGTGATCATCGACGACATCCGCAACATGCAACTCCAATATCATCTTCTCCTCCTCAATTTTTTTAATTTTTTCCTTCAAGAAGTTGTTTTCTTCTTCAACTAAATTTAACCTCTCGACAATAGGGTCGGTTGGAATTTCCGGCTCACATACCTCCTAGATAAATAAAATATATGTCACGTTGGTCGGCATAATTTTCATAAACAATAAATGAACCAATAGTTATAAAGATAATATATACGACATCCGAATCATAGACAGGATGAGGGCCGACGGGGGCGGATACCAAAACCATTGCACTATATAAGATGCAATAATAAAAGTAAGAAAATAATACAAGTATCTATCTAAACATACAAGTAAGCATATTTTTCCTTTCAGAAAGAAGATAAGAACAAGAGGCTCACCACAATGGTGCCCGCGATGAGATCGGCGCGGGTGATCGACGGTGGTGAAGACGGGGACGGTGCGTCACGGACCGCTAAACCTAGACAAATATCGAGGAAAATGGAGCTTGGAGGTCGAGATTGGAGAGGATAAAGCTTAAGTAGTGTGGCTCGGGCATTCCATTGAATACCTTGTGTGCATAGGAGGTGAGCTAGAGCACCACCAAGCCCTCTCCCCTCGGCGGCCAGAAAAAATAGAGCAGTGTGCTTTGCTCTTTCGCGAGGGGCTATATATAGGCACCTCATTGGTCCCGGTTGGTGGCTAGAACCGGGACCAAAGGGCAGCCTTTGGTCCCGGTTCTAGCCACCAACCGGGACCAATGGTTGTGGGCCAGGAGCGAGGCCCATTGGTCCCGGTTTGTCCCACCAACCGGGACCAAAAGCTCCAGACGAACCGGGACCAATGGCCCACGTGGCCCGGCCGGCCCCCTGGGCTCACAAACTGGGTCTAATGCCCCCATGGGTCCCGGTTCTGGATTGAACCGGGACTAATGGGCTGACCCGGCCTGGACCATTGCCCACTTTTCTACTAGTGTAGATTGGTTTTTCTTGCAATGGGAGAAGTGCTTAGCTTTGGGTTCAATCTTGCGGTGTCCTTTCCCAGTGACAGTAGGGGCAGCAAGGCACGTATTGTATTGTTGCCATCGAGGATAACAAGATGGGGGTTTTATCATATTGCATAAATTTATCCCTCTACATCATGTCATCTTGCTTAAGGCGTTACTCTATTTTCTTGAACTTAATACTCTAGATGCATGCTGGATAGTGGTCGATGAGTTGAGTAATAGTAGTAGAGGCAGGCAGGAGTCGGTCTACTTGTCTCGGACGTGATGCCTATATACATGATCATACCTAGATATTCTCATAACTATGCTCAATTCTTTCAATTGCTCAACAGTAATTCGTTCACCCACCGTAAAATACTTATGCTCTTGAGAGAAGCCACTAGTGAAATCTATGGCCCCGGGTCTATTCTCATCATATTAATCTTCCATCACTTTATTATTGCCTTTGCTTTTTTACTTTGCTTTTTATTTTACTTTGCATATTTATACCAAAAATATCAAAAATATTATCTATCATATCTATCAGATCTCACTCTCGTAAGTGACCGTGAAGGGATTGACAACCCCTATTCGCGTTGGTTGTGAGGAGTTATTTGCTTTGTGTAGGTTCGAGGGACTCGCGAGTAGCCTCCTACTGGATTGATACCTTGGTTCTCAAAAACTGAGGGAAATACTTACGCTACTGTGCTGCATCACCTTTCCTCTTCTAGGAAATCCAACGCAATGCTCAAGAGGTAGCAAGGACCACCCTGACCGCACGACCGCGGTCGGGTGTTTGCCATTGTTGGTCTCACGAACGATACGCAACCTCAAGGTGAACAAGATGTTGGTTGACGGCGGGGCCGGCCTGAACTTGATCTCGCCCGTCGTGATCAAAAGGCTGCAAATTCCTGATGAAGACCTCAAGGAAACGGGCACGTTTCAAGGGGTCTATCCGGGGAGGAGCCAGCCGAAGGGGAAGGTCACACTGCATGTGACGTCCTGTACAGGAGGAGGCCGAACGGTGTGAAATTGAAGTGCATCCCCCGGGAGGAAGGACTGGAGCTGTTGGCGGAGATACATGGAGGGATATGTGGCTCCCATATAGGGTCGAGGGCCCTTGCAGGCAAGGCATTCCGGCAAGGTTTCTTCTGGCCCACAGCCCTCCGGGATGCGACGGCACTAGTAACCAAGTGTGAAGCGTGTCAGTTCCATTCAAAGAAGCTTCATCAACCAGCTCAAGCCCTTCACACAATCCCTTTCTCCTGGCCATTCTCAGTCTGGGGGCTCGATATACTGGGCCCTTTCTCCCGCGCTGTCGGGGACTTTGAGTACTTGTACGTTGTAATCGTCAAGTTCACAAAGTGGCCAGGAAGTTGAACGAGGAGCCTAAGCCCGCTTCATCCCTGCCTCCGCCAAGGGCGCGAGAATGGTCGAGCGAAGTGGGGGACGACATGGACTGTTGCCGGGCGAAAAACGTTTATCTTAAATTGTAACAAGGATTCGCTCCTTGTCGCGGGGTCTACCCACGAACGAAAACCCCGACAAACATCCCTTTTTCATTAAAGACTTCCCACACAGGTCCAGTCCTTACGGAATGAAAAACATGAACCAAGGGGATTACAAGCTTTAAATTTAACAACACCCGAAGGCTTACAGATTAAAAAAAGATGAGATGCCCGTGATCCCTTTCTTGTCCCTCTCCTCAGGAGGCAGGTCAAGGAGGCGAAAGGGCAAAAGGGGCGCCTAGGCGAGCTACGAGCAGCAGAAAGCAGCAAGAGAACACCTCTGTGGCCGCCCACGCGTGGGCCGGTGATGACGGTGCCGGGAAAGGAGCTGGAAGACAATGCGGCAGGACCGACAATACGCGATGAAGGAGTCGGTGCCGGCATACTCCATGTTGACGGCCTTGTCGCCCGCCCTTTTCCTCTTCCGCAGCCTCCCAACGCCAGCCGCCCAAGGAGACGGCCCCGAGAAGTTCAAGGAGCTGGCCCCACCCTCGGCAAAACTCTGCCAGAGGAGCGGCCAGGTGCAGATGCTGCTGCTGCCGCACCCGCACGGGCGAGGGGCGTCCGATGCCTAGTCGGAATCATCCCTGACATCTGCCCCATTGTCCTCCTCATCACTTTCGCTCGAGGAAGAGCTTCCATCGTCGGAATCTCTGTCAGAGGAGCTCTTCACGCAGCACTTCAGGCGAGTTCCGAAGTCTCCGAAGACCTTGACGGAGAGCAGGCCGTCCTCCATTAATTTGAAGTAGAGGACGAGCCCCGTTGTCAGGTTGTGGATGCGAGTGAACGTCTTCCATCCACGACGGAGGTACATGACCAAAGGAGCCGGGAAGTCAACGTCGACCCGCGTGCCCCCATTCCGACAGCCCCTCATGTGCAATCTATGGGATTGGCGCGGGTCACACTCCATCTCCCGAGAAAACGGGGGGGGAAGACGAAGACGGCGACGCGGAGGCCGGCGTAGCCTGATGAAGGATTTGCGGGGCTGGTCTCCAACATGTCCTTCCATCGGAAAAGGCATCGTTGGCGGGTGCGAAGCCGGCGCGCCGCCCCGTCCTCCTCTTCCCCGAGCACTACGACCTTTGCCCCGGCCTCGCCCATGGCCTCGCTCCTTCCCCCTTCCCCTCACGGCTGACTCCACCACCGCGGGCTCAGGAGGGGGAGGGACGCGCTGTCGAGCGGCGACCCTCGCCGCCACCAACGAAGGACCAGGATTCCCTTTCTCCATGGCGAGTGAAAGGAAGAAGCAGAAGCAGGAGGAGATAGATGACAGAAGAGTGCGGGATGCGATCCCCCCTTCCCTCTCCTTATAAAGGGGCGGGGTCGGGGCTCGCCCGCTCGGCCGATCTAGCCACCAGAGGCGTAGGGAATCGAGACCGACCCGCTGCCCCAACCAACGACGGCCCGGTTTACCGCCTCCAACGCTTGCCACCGCAAGAGCCTGGAGGACGCGTGGCAAACGTGCAGAATCGAGGGGACGGGTGAAGTGACCTCTCCCCACCCCGTGATCGTGGGGTGTGGACGCCTTGAAGACCGCAACCCGGCCCCGCGCAGTAAATAAGCCGCGCCTCCACGCCTCCCTCCTTTCACGGGGAAGGCGCGAGCTGCCCATTTACTGAGATGTGATGCATGCATGCAGGAACTGCCCCACGCATGCCACCCACGTCACGCGCGCCCCTCCATGTCGCACATTCAACACAGCTAGTGGGAAGCACGGCACGCGAAAAGTTTTACCGCGGTAAAAACCACCCCGCCTGCCCGCGCACCGTTTTGGGCCTGGCCCAACAACGTGTCGCGCTTATGTGTTGCCCAGGCCCGGGGGCTCCTATCGGTGTACGAAAGAAGGGGCGCACCTTTGTACCCTTTACCTGTGCACGGGCAGTCGGAACCGCGCACCACGGCCACACCAAGCAGAGCAGGGTAGGTGAACCAAGGCACAACTGAAGCCCAAGACAGCCAGAGCAACTCCAAGACCAAGAACACAAAGAAGCAGAGGGGAAGATCTGTTTCCCCCGACAAGACCCTTGCCGGAGCCTGCCTCAGCAGCCCCGGCAAGACCCTTGCCGGGGCAGCGCGCCCAAACACCAACAGGGCGAGCCACCCTTGAGCCCATGCCCCCATCACCATCAGCCACATGGGGCCAGGTCTCGGGAGGCACCTCTGTGGTGGCATGCAGATATTTGTGAAGACATATTCAAGATCAGATGAGGATTAGAAAACAACGATCCTCGGCAAGATCCTTGCCGAGGAGACCCACGAGACCCTAGGCAAGATTCTTGCCGGGGACGAAAGTGCGCCACAGCAAGACCCTTGCCGGGCTCCCCGGCAAGGCTCTCGCCGAAGACGCCAGCAGGACCACTGCCAGGCCTGCGCCAGCCAAGTCTACACCGCCGTTCGCATGCAGCTCCTAGCCCAAACCAGCTGGGCAAGCACCTGCGTGGCAACATGCAGCTTCCAGGCCAACTCAGCTGGTGCCTGCGTGGCGGCATGCCAATCTTCTCAAAGACCCTACCACTTCGCAACCTCAGCTGCCTGCCTGCCTACATGGCGCCGCATGCATTGCTGGTCAGGGCGCGTGTCGAAGCGAGAAGGAGCGGCAACGGACGGGACGGGCCTCGCCCCCGTCCTCGATAAAGTTAGGGGACACCTCAGCGGCGCATTAAATGCGACTTGTCCTGTAATACGAGCGAGAATCTTGCAATACTGTACGCCTTTCCACCTCCTGTCTGCCAATGTGGCAGCCCCTTTCGCCTATAAAAGGAGGCCCATGGCATACTGGAGGAGGATTCGGCTCTTTCGAACCACGCACTCACCTTAGCTAGTTCGAGAGCTCAAGAACTCTCGGAAATACACCCATCAAAGAAGGACTTGGGTTTTACGCATCCTCGCGGCCCGAACCTGGGTAAACGATCCTGGTGCAGACTACTGATCCTGCTCTTCTTGCAACCCTGCGCCCCGGCAACCGTAGTAGGGATTCTTGTGATCCCATAGGTTTCGTTCCACACCGACATATTTGACGCGCCTGTAGGGTAACGTGACAGAAAACAAAATATTTCCAACCTACGCACCAGCCCAGGACTACTATGGAGACTGCATCCATGGTTTGATCTTTTTCGTTACCGACTCGTAGCACAGCGGGAAGTAGAGTCGATGACGATCGGCGGTGCAGATCCCCACAGTTAGGATATACAACCTCCCACCCGCAGGATGTATACCCTCATCTGCTCCTCAGACAGCCCTCCGGGAGGAAGTTGAACAGCCCCCCCCCCCCGAACGGTGTCGCGGACAGCCCTTCGGGAGGACCTTCGAGACTCGGACGGTCACACGGACAACCCTTCTGGAGGACCTTCGAAACTCGGACAGTCAAACGGATAGCCGCTCAGGAGGCACTCACGACTAAGACCGAAACTATGATCTCTCTACAGAGTTGCACACATACGGTGTCATCTATCCGGTAGGGCTTCACCGTCCAGAACTAGTTCCTGCAAGGAACCCAGACAGCCTTACGGCTCTACGAAACTCTTTTCGTGGGAGGGAGAGAAGAAGCCAGATAATGCATGGCATGTGTATGAGAGCAAGGGATGATCCTTTAGGCAGCCCCCTCCATCCCTATTTATAGGCCAAGCCCAAGGCTGGCTTCTCCAAGAAGCCAAGGGGGAAAATACCAAAAAGGCCCTCAAGGTGGCTTCTCAAAGAAGCCAAGCAAAAAGCACTTTCACTATTCATGACAACATTTTTCAGCGTCCGTTCGAACAAAAAATATTTATGCGGGCTCAGAACATTTCCAGTACCCACTAAAATAATTTTCAACTCGTTCCGAAACAATTTCGGTTTAGTGATTTTCATCTACGAAAAGCAAACAAGAATGCGTTTTCACTATTCATGAAGACAATTTTTTGCGTCCATTAAATCCGAAAATATTTCTGTGGGTCTTAGAATAATTCCAGTACCCACTAAAATGATTTTGGATTCGGTCTGAAACAATTTCAGATTAGTGAATTTCATCTGCGAAAAAAACAACCAAAGCGGTACTCGCAGCTCCGAAACATTTTTGGTTTTTATTTGTGAAAGTTCCAAAAAGTTTCCAGAATGATTCTAGCACCCTCAAAGAATTATCAGGCATGTGTCGAAACCATTTTGACTTAATGGCTGCTACCTCTTGAGCTTGCGTTGGATTTCCCCGAAGAGGAGAGGCTGGTGCAGCAGAGTAGCGTAAGTATTTCCCTTAGTTTTTGAGAACCAAGGTATCAATCCAGTAGGAGGCCACGCTCAAGTCCCTTGTACCTACACAAAAGCAATAGCTCCTCGCAACCAACGCGATTAGGGGTTGTCAATCCATCACGGTCACTTACGAGAGTGAGATCTGATAGAGATGATAGATACTATTTTTGGTATTTTTGATATAGAGATGCAAAGCAAAAAGTAAAAGGCAAAGTAAAAAAGCAAAGCAAGATTAAAGTGATGGAGATTGATATGATGAGAATAGACCCGGGGGCCATAGGTTTCACTAGTGGCTTCTCTCAAGAGCATAAGTATTCTACGGTGGGTGAACAAATTACTGTTGAGCAATTGACAGAATTGAGCATAGTTATGAGAATATCCAGGTATGATCATGTATATAGGCATCACGTTTGACACAAGTAGATCGACTCCTGCCCGCATCGACTACTATTACTCCACTCATCGACCGCTATCCAGCATGCATCTAGAGTATTAAGTTAAAAACAGAGTAACGCCTTAAGCAAGATGACATGATGTAGAGAGATAAATCCATGCAATATGAAATAAACCCCATCTTGTTAACCTCGATGGCAACGATGCAATACGTGCCTTGCTGCCCCTTCTGTCACTAGGAAAGGACACCGCAAGATCGAACCCAAAGCTAGGCACTTCTCCCATGGCAAGAACTACCAATCTAGTTGGCCAAACCAAACGGATAATTCGAAGAGACTTGCAAAGATAACCAATCATACATAAAAGAATTCAGAGAAGATTCAAAAATTATTCATAGATAGACTTGATCATAAACCCACAATTCATTGGTCTCAACAAACACACCGCAAAAATAAGATTACATAGAATAGATCTCCACAAGAGAGGGGGAGAACATTGTATTGAGATCCAAAAAGAGAGAAGAAGCCATCTAGCTACTAACTATGGACCTGAAGGTCTGAGGTAAACTACTCACACTTCATCGGAGAGGCTATGATTATGTAGAAGCCCTCCGTGATGACGGCCCTCTCCGGCGGAGCTCCGGAACAGGCCCCAAGATGAGATCTCGTGGATACAGAAAGTTGCGGCGGTGGAATTAGGTTTTTGGCTCCGTCTCTGATCGTTTGGGGGTACGTAGGTATATATAGGAGGAAGAAGTACGTTGGTGGAGCTTCGGTAGGCCCACGAGGGTGGGGGTGCGCCTGGGGGGGTAGGGCGCGCCCCCTACCTCGTGCCCACCTAGAAGCATCCTTGGCGTAGGGTTCAACTCTCCTGGGGTCATATTCGGTGAGAACATCACGTTCCCGAAGGTTTCATTCCGTTTGGACTGCGTTTGATATTCCGTTTCTTTGAAACACCGAAATAGGCAAAAAACAGCAATTCTGGGCTGGGCCTCCGGTTAATAGGTTAATCCCATAAATAATATAAAAGTGGAAAATAAAGCCCAATATAGTCCAAAACAGTAGATAATATAGCATGGAGCAATAAAAAATTATTGATACATTTGAGACGTATCAGGCATCCCCAAGCTTAATTCCTGCTCGTCCTCGAGTAGGTCAATGATAAAAAGAGAATTTTTGATGCGGAGTGCTACTTGGCATAATTCCAATGCAAATCGTCTTAATTGTGGTATGAATAGTCAGATTCGTAAGATTCAAGACAAAAGTTCATATTAACATAAAAACAATAATACTTCAAGCATACTAACCAAGCAATTGTGTCTTCTCAAAATAACATGGCTAAAGAAAGTTATCCCTACAAAATCATAGAGTCTGGCTATGCTCTATCTTCATGCACAACCCCGATGACAAGCCAAGCAATTGTTTCATACTTTAACATTTTCAAAACTTTTTCAATGTTCACGCAATACATGAGTGTGAGCCATGGACATAGCACTATATGTGGAATAGAATGGTGGTTGTGGAGAAGACAAAAGGGAGAAGATAGTCTCACATCAACTAGGCGTATCAACGGGCTATGGAGATGCCCATCAATAGATATCAATGTGAGTGAGTAGGGATTGCCATGCAACAGATGCACTAGAGCTATAAGTATATGAAAGCTCATCAAAAGAAACTAAGTGGGTGTGCATCCAACTCGCTTGCTCACGAAGACCTAGGGAAATTTGAGTAAGTCCATCATTGGAATATACAAGCCAAGTTCTATAATGAAAAATTCCCACTAGTATATGAAAGTGACAAAATGAGAGACTCTCTATCATGAAGATCATGGTGCTACTTTGAAGCACAAGTGTGGTAAAAGGATAGTAACATTGTCCCCTCTCTCTTTTTCTCTCATTTTTTTATTTGGGCCTTTTATCCTTTTATTTGGCCTCTTTTTTTATTTATTTTTTGTCCGGAGTCTCATCCTTTTATTTGGGCCTTTTATCCTTATGGGGGAATCATAGTCCTTTCCTCGCTTGGGACAATGCTCTAAAAATTGATGGTCATCACACTTTTAATTTTTCTTACAACTCATCAATTACAACTCGATACTTAGAACAAATTATGACTCTCTATGAATACCTCCGGCGGTGTACCGGGATATTCAATGATTCATGAGTGACATGCATGAAATAATTATGAACGGTGGCTTTGCCACAAATACAATGTCAACTACATGATCATGCTTGCAATATGACAATGATGGAGCGTGTCATAATAAACGGAACGGTGGAAAGTTGCATGGCAATATATCTCGGAATGGCTATGGAAATGCCATGGTAGGTAGGTATGGTGGCTGTTTTGAGGAAGGTATATGGTGGGTGTCTGATACCGGCGAAAAGTGCACGGTATTAGAGAGGCTAGCAATGGTGGAAGGATGGGAAAAAGTGTGTATAATCCATGGACTCAACATTAGTCATAAATAACTCATATACTTATTGCAAAAATCTAGAAGTTATCAAAGCAAAGTATTACGCGCATGCTCCTAGGGGGACAGATTGGTAGGAAAAGACCATCGCTCGTCCCTGACCGCCACTCATAAGGAAGACAATCAATAAATAAATCATGCTCCGACTTCATCACATAACGGTTCACCATACGTGCATGCTACGGGAATCACAAACTTTAACACAAGGATTTCTCAAATTCACAACTACTCAACTAGCATAACTCTAATATCACCATCTTCATATCTCAAAACAATTATCGAGCATCAATCTTTTCTTAGTATTCAATGCACTAAAAAGAAGTTTCACAAATCTTGAATACCAAGCATATTATTATTAAGCAAATTACCATGCTATTAAGACTCTCAAAATAATCTAAGTGAAGCATGAGAGAACAATAGTTTCTTTAAAACAAACCACCACCGTGCTCTAAAAGATCTAAGTGAAGCACATAGAGCAAAACTACATAGCTCAAAAGATATAAGTGAAGCACATAGAGCAAAACTACATAGCTCAAAAGATATAAGTGAAGCACATAGAGTATTCTATCAAATTCCAATTCATGTATGGCTCTCTCAAAAGGTGTGTACAGAAAGGATGACTGTGGCACACTAACAAAGAAAAACACAAATAATACAAAACGCTCCAAGCAAAACACATATCATGTGGTGAATAAAAATATAGCTCCAAGTAAATTACCGATGGAACTAGACGAAAGAGGGGATGCCTTCCGGGGCATCCCCAAGCTTTGACTTTTTGGTGTCCTTGTATTATCTTGGGGGTGCCATGGCCATCCCCAAGCTTAGGCTCTTGCCACTCCTTGTTCCATAATCCATCAAAAGAATTCACCCAGGACATGGAAACTTCACAATACAAAACTCAACAGAAATCTCCTGAGCTCCGTTATAGAAAGAAAACAAAAGACCACTTCAAGGTACTGTAATGAACTCATTATTTTTTTATATTGCTGTTAAACCTACTGTATTCCAACTTATCTATGGATTATAAACTATTTTACTAGCCATAGATTCATCAAAATAAGCAAACAACACGAAAAACAGAATCTGTCAAAAACAGAACATTCTGTAGTAATCTGTAACTAACGCAAACTTCTGGTACTCCAAAAATTCTACCAAAATTAGAAGACCTAGACAATTTATTTATTGGTCAGAAGCAATTGGAATCAGTATTTTATCATGTTCTGGTGATTTTTAATAATTCGGGCACTGAGCGCAAAATTTCTGGAAATTACAGCAAGATTAAATAACTACCATCCAAGAAGATCCAATCGGTCTAACTTGGCACAAACACTAATTAAAACACAAAACCACATCCAAAGAGAAGGCAGATGGGTTATTTATTTCCTAACAGAATAAAAACACAAAAAATTAAAAAATAAAATTGGGTTGCCTCCCAACAAGTGCTACCGTTTAACGCCCCTAGCTAGGCATAAAAGCGATGATAGATCTAGGTATTGCCATCCTTGGTAGGAAATTATTTAATGAGGCATCTATCTTTCTTAGAAATTTCTTTCTTTCTAGTAATTATCAAACTTTTAGGCACAAGATCGAAAAATTCATTTGTAGGAAATGGTTCCTTAAGGAAAGCAAAAATATCGGGATGAATACTTATAGATTTAAGATCCGCAGTTTCCTTACTAGATGATTCACCCTTACTCTTAGGAACATACATAAGCTTAGAAATTTTAGTGGGAGGACTAGGAGTATTCTTTACGGAAGAAAAAGCGGTTCCCAAGTTGGTAATGATACCTTCAAGTTTATCGATTCAAGTAGAATCTAGATTTATTTTCTCATTAACCATAGGTTCCTTCTCCTTAATATTTTTCAAAGTCATTCCCACCTTACATCCATATTGAGTAATTTGATTATGCAACTTGTTATCTAGATTTTCAATGGATTCAATGGTAGCAACTTTGTTTTCAATAATTTCAAGCCTGTCCATAACATGCTCCAAAGTTAACATAGTTCCATTAACCAAAAGAGGTGGTGAGTCAAATAAATCTATCATGGCATTATAAGAATCAAAAGTATGGCTACCCAAGAAATTCCCCCCGGTAATAGTATCAGGGATATATCTATACCAAGGACTAGCACCTACATAAAAATTGCGAAGAAGAACTGAAGTAGATTGCTTCCTGGTAGCTCTGTTTTGAGCATTGCAAATTCTATACCAAGCGTCTTTTAGATTTTCTCCCTCCCTTTGTATAAAATTTAGGACTTCAATCTCGGGAGATAACGGAGAAGAAATAAGACTAGACATGATGACAAGGCAAGCGAGAAAAAGGCAAACGGAGAAAGAGAAGGAGAAGGAGACTGGGAAACAGAGGGCGAATAAAACGGCAAGGGTGAAGTGGGGGAGAGGAAAACGAGAGGCAAATTGCAACTAATGTAATGCGAGAGATAGAGATTGTGATGGGTACTTGGTATGTTGACTTTTTGCGTAGACTCCCCGGCAACGACGCCAGAAATTCTTCTTGGTACCTCTTGAGCTTGCGTTGGATTTCCCCGAAAAGGAGAGGATGATGCAGCAGAGTAGTGTAAGTATTTCCCTCAGTTTTTGAGAACCAAGATATCAATCCAGTAGGAGGCCACGCTCAAGTCCCTTGTACCTACACAAAAGCAATAGCTCCTCGCAACCAACCCGATTAGGGGTTGTCAATCCCTTCACGGTCACTTACGAGAGTGAGATCTGGTAGATAATATTTTTGGTATTTCTGATATAGAGACGCAAAGCAAAAAGTAAAAGGCAAAGTAAAAAAGCAAAGCAAGACTAAAGTGATGGAGATTGATATGATGAGAATAGACCCGGGGGGCCATAGGTTTCACTAGTGGCTTCTCTCAAGAGCATAAGTATTCTACGGTGGGTGAACAAATTACTGTTGAGCAATTGACTGAATTGAGCATAGTTATGAGAATATCCAGGTACGATCATGTATATAGGCATCACGTCCGAGACAAGTAGATCGATTCCTGCCTGCATCTACTACTATTACTCCACTCATCGATCGCTATCCAGCATGCATCTAGAGTATTAAGTTAAAAACAGATTAACGCCTTAAGCAAGATGACATGATGTAGAGAGATAAATTCATGCAATATGAAATAAACCCCATATTGTTATCCTTGATGGCAACGATGCAATACGTGCCTTGCTGCCCCTTCTGTCACTGAAAAGGACACCGCAAGATCGAACCCAAAGCTAAGCACTTCTCCCATGGCAAGAACTACCAATCTAGTTGGCCAAACCAAACGGATAATTCGAAGAGACTTGCAAAGATAACCAATCATACATAAAAGAATTCAGAGAAGATTCAAATATTATTCATAGATAGACTTGATCATAAACCCAAAATTCATCGATCTCAACAAACACACCGCAAAAAGAAGATTACATCAAATAGATCTCCACAAGAGAGGGGGAGAACATTGGTATTGAGATCCAAAAAGAGAGAAGAAGCCATCTAGCTACTATCTATGGACCCGAAGGTCTGAGGTAAACTACTCACAGTTCATCGGAGAGGCTATAATGATGTAGAAGCCCTCCGTGATGACGGCCCTCTCCGGCAGAGCTCCGGAACAGGCCCCAAGA
Source organism: Aegilops umbellulata (assembly GCA_032464435.1). NCBI lineage: Eukaryota > Viridiplantae > Streptophyta > Magnoliopsida > Poales > Poaceae > Aegilops > Aegilops umbellulata. The sequence goes on along the minus strand of CP136060.1, from coordinate 637,953,299 downwards.
TGGGATCTCGTGGATACAGAAGGTTGCGGCGGTGGAATTAGGTTTTTGGATCCATCTCTGCTAGTTTGGGGGTACGTAGGTATATATAGGAGGAAGAAGTACGTCGGTGGAGCTTTGGTGGGCCCATGAGTGTGGGGGGCGCGCCTGGGGGGTAGGGCACGCCCCCCTACCTCGTGCCCACCTCAAAGCTTCCTTGGCGTAGGGTTCAAGTCTCCTGGGTCATATTCGGTGAGATAATCACTTTCCCGAAGGTTTCATTCCGTTTGGACTCCGTTCCATATTCAGTTTCTTTGAAACACTGAAACAGGCAAAAAACAGCAATTCTGGGCCGGGCCTTCGGTTAATAGGTTAGTCCCAAAAATAATATAAAAGTGGAAAATAAAGCCCAATATAGTCCAAAACAGTAGATAATATAGCATGGAGCAATCAAAAATTATTGATACGTAGGAGACGTATCAATGGCATACCCCGAAACAACTTTTTCGGTTTCATCAGAGCTTATCCAGTGACCTCTCTTTTCAGAACTTTTCTGATGTCTCGAAAAACCTTTTCCGAAAACTTTCCCTCAGACTCCCTGTCTAGTATTCAGCAGATAGATGACCCTTAAGCGTGTGACCGTATAGGTTCGGTGAAGTATAGACATGACCTGGAACCTCTTTCAATCAATGATCAACATCGGAGCCGTGGACACCCATATTGACCCCTATACCCACACGAATGATTATTCATGTGAACCTCCAGTTGCCGTGAGCTATTCCTATTGCTTCACAATATGTCACAAACACCCCAGGTGAGATTTATTGCATTCCTGTGGATCAACAATTTGTCCACCATGCAAGTTACCTTATTTCCGTGTTCCTGCATCCCAGTGATCAAATCACACTGTGTCTGGCCAGACGATGACAGATACCGTAACACCGAGAGGGCCCAAGTATATCCACTACAAAAAAAGAGACACATCCATGACATTTTGGGCCGAACGAATTTTTTTTATGTCATACATATGACACTTCTATGACGATAACTATGACAAAACTAGGTATCATCATAGACGCAATGGGCTCCTACTTCTATGACAAAAATTCATGACAGAAAATGGGCTTTTCATCCTGGGCGGGCCAGACACGCAGCTGCATGACATTCTTTGGGCCGTCCATGACGGAAAAAACCGTGGTAGAAGCGAGGGGGAAGAAAATTTCGAGGAGTTCCCTGTTACGGTGGGAGGTCGGGGGCCGAGCGATGCGCGTTTCTCTCGTACACGTACGCGCGTGTGTGCGAGGCGTTGACTCTAACTGAACCCGAGCGAGGCGTTGGGCTCTAACTGAACCCGAGCGATTGCACTGCAGGCTACGCGTTACTGAACCCGAGCGATCGATCAATGGCTACTGCTGCTAACTGAAGTCGATCGATGGGATGAACAGTAAGCGTTGCACGAGGGGGGGGGTTGGATGAACAGCGGTGGCGTTGCCTCTGGATGAACAGGACCCCGTGGTGTGGTGGGGGCTGGATGAACAGTAGACGGTGGAGGGGTGCCCGTGGAGGGGTGGATGAACAGGACCCCGTGGTGTGGAGGGCAGGATGAACAGTAGACGGTGGAGGGGTGCCCGTGGAGGGGTGATTGAATAGGACCCCGTGGTGTGGAGGGCTGGATGCTCAGTAGAAGTGGAGGGGTGGTTGAACACTAACCAGTGGAGTAGCGCGTGGTGCAGGCTGGATGAACAGGAGCCCGTGGAGGCTGGAGGAGGTCGACGGTGGATGAACAATAGCTCGTGGAGGCTGGAGGGGGTCGACGGTGGAGATGAACAGTATCCCGTGGAGTCCTGTTTTGCGGTACGCCACAACCCTCCCGATGAACAGGACCCCCGTTTCGACCGTAGCGCTCGAACAAAAGTCCATTTCCTCCGTTTTGCGGTACGCCACACCCCTCCCAATCAACAGGCCCCCCGTTTCGATCGTAGGAGGTCCGTTTCCTCCGTTTTGAGGTACGCCACACCCCTCCCGATCAACAGGACCCCTGTTTCGACCGTATGAGGTCCGTTTCCTCCGTTTTACGGTATGCCAGACCCCTCCCGATGAACAGGACACCATTTCGAACGTGGCCGGTCGAACACGAGGCCATTTCCTCCGTTGTGCGGTACGCCAGGCCTCGTTTCCATCGCTTGTTCCGTCCAAGCCCTCCCGATGAACACGACAACACATTCCGTTCCGACCCAGCTGCGTTGCTTCTCGATGAACATGAAGCATTCCGTTGCCTCCCCATGAACACGACGTATTCTGTTGCCTCCCCATGAACACGACGACGACGTTGTTTCTCCGTTCCGACCCAGCCATGTACACGAGCCCTCGCCGTACGTATGCGCGAGTAGGCGTTCGAGACCCCGCCCGTATGTACACATACGTGGCCGTATTTTCTTTTTTGCAGCCTGCTGCTGTACGTACGTGTACATGCTACGCGCGTGCCTCTACTACGACACGTGCACGCCTCTACTACGACACGTGCGCGACCAGAATATATGTACGTACACGTTCGCGACTAGAATGACAATGCTACGTACGCTTCGACCAGGTGGGTCCCGACTATCAGGCACTTCCTTGCCTGCGAAGATGTAGCTGGTGGGTCCCAGCAGTCAGGGGGCGAATCATTTTTTTTCCTGGACGCACTTCCTTGTGTGCGAAGATGTACCTGGTGGGTCCAAGTAGTCAGGGGGGCGAATCGTTTTGGTTTTTTTTTTGGCCGGAGGCACTTCCTTATGTGCGAAGATGTAGCTGGTGGATCCCAGCAGTCAGAGGGGCGAATCGTTTTTTTTTTCGGACGCACTTCCTTGCGTGCGAAGGTGTAGCTGGTGGGTCCCAGTAGTCAGGGGGGAAACGTTTTTTTCGCGAAATACTGTGGCCAGTCCGGTGGGTCCCTGCTGTCAGGTGGAGGAAACGTTATTTTCCGTGTAATAAGGAGGCACTTCCTTGCTGCGGCCGTGGACCCAGTTGTCAGCCTCTCCACGTACAGTCCACGTCCGATGGAAGTCGTTCCTTGACCACGTTGACCACGCCACGCCGAGAGCACCAGGGCAGTGGACGACGGCGAGGCCTAGGAAGGGGATGACGCGGAGCCGGGGAAGACGCAGCAGTGGAAGCCCGCGCGGAGAGTAGTACGAGGGTTCACTGGTTCGGTTGCTGTGTGAGGCTACCGTCGCCGCAGAATAACAGGGGGTGTGGGTGAGCAGAGGGATGGCCTGGCCAACGGTGGGAGTAGTACGGGGCGGTGAGGCCTCCGCGGCATCACAGCCGGCCACGGGAGGCAGGAGCACGCGACACGACCGACGCTGCTTTGGGCGGCTAGAGCAAGAAGACCAGAGGTTGAAGAAGCACTACGGTCGTTGGATGGACATTGTACGATCACTGCAGCTAGAATCATTTATATTGACTAAGTTGACAAAGCCCTTGGGACGCGTCAAATTAGTAGGCCCACAGCTCGGATTTGGCAGAGAACATATAGCCCATTTTCGATTTGTAAGAATGTACAACCCATTTTTTATTTCTAATGAAATTTACTACAACCCATTTACAGTTTGTTAAAAGTACATCCGAACTTGTAGCTAGGACAACGATTAATAATTTCAAACAACCGCTCAAAACAGAATTAAAAAAAATTCCCACATTTTGATGGGATCCGAAATATTTTTATCCAAAATTTCTAGTCAGGTTAAATATAATTTCAAAATAAAGTTGTATTACGTTAAAATCCAACAAAATATTGCGCGCGCACAAGTAATGAAATTAAAATTTTCAAATTCCAAAAATAATATATTTTTCAAACTAATTACGTGTTTGGTGCATAGTAATTGTCCAGTTATTATAATTACATCCCATTTATTATTTCTTAAAGTCCATTTTCTTGTTAAGCCTAATGCATACCTCCTAGGAAAGTTTGCAGCCCAGCGGGGCGGAGAATAACAAGTTGACCCGGATATTGTGTACTACTGTCGGTCCAGTTGCATTGCTGATGTTGAAAAAAAGCTATTTTTTATACACACATTTAAAAAAATTTGTATAGATAAGGAACATTTTTTATACACACATTTAACAATTTTTAAATACATGATTAACACTTTTTAAAATATATTTTTTAGTCAACAGTGGCCCCATAACGAGCGGAGGAGGTCACAATACACATATTTTTTAAATACATGATTAACACTTTTTAAAACATATTTTTTAGTCAACAGTGGGCCAACAGCGAGCGGAGGAGGTCACAATACACATATTTTTTAAATACATGATTAACACTTTTGCAAAAACAATTAGCCCACAACGAGCCAATTAGCTCTAGTCGGACCACAGTGGGCCGACAGGACCCAATCAGCCCACAGTGGGCCGACAGGGGCCAGTCGGCCAGCTAGAGGCCAACTAGAATCCAGTCGGCCGGCTATGGGCCGACTAGGCCCAGTCGGCCTGCAGCGGGCCGATGGTGTATTATTTCTTAAAAAAAATTACCCAGCGTAATATTTATGAAAATTAAAAAAATGTATTATACTAAAAAGATAGCGAAAAAAGGCATGTGTAGTACAGTACAACCTAACATGGTTACTCAGCCCACATTCAGCGACGCCGGAAAGGCCAAAACAAGGCTTCTGTACAACTTTTTGAACTCACTGAGCTCAATTAATAACTTAAGAAAAAAGTAAGATTACAGTGGAACCTAATTAAAAGCTATCACGAGCAAATAAATAATTCAACGGGTCCCTCTTGTGTGTGTGTGTGTGTGTGTGTGTGTGTGTGTGTGAGAGAGAGAGAGAGAGAGAGAGAGAGAGACCCATCGGCCGATGCTCATAAATACATTTTTCAGCCATATGCATTGCTGATGCTCAGTAAAAACTTATATAGTTGACACAATCATATAGAACATCATAGCACACTGAACTTGCATACAAAAGTTTCACGCAGGCGGCACAATCAGAATGGAAGCAGTGGATCACTACGGGAAGGGCTATGTTGAAACCAACGAAGTCGTACATAATGGTTCATCGTCTTTATCAATGACGGGGAAATATCTTGAATGTTGTGCAATGAAAACAGACGGACAACACAATAAATTCTGCTAGCACATTAAGTTGACGTAGAACCCTTTCTAAAAAAATTCAGGTACTAAATTAGAACAGGTCATAATGAAATGTACTGGCATAGCAGTGCTTCACACCCATAGCTCGGATTTAACTAGTATCTGACAAGATTAAGTTGTTACCTCAAATTAGAGCACATCCAGGCAGCCAGCCCTGCCTCTTCTCCCAAAGAAGCAGTGTCCTCCGCCACGCGATGGAGTAGGCCTTGTGCCATCCATCGTTAAGAGCAACACGGGGAAAGTCTGACGTTGACTCCTGTAATGGACGTCGTCGATGGACCCTGGCACTAGTGGCGGCGGTAGGACTTCGATTGATGGATTGACCACTTCTTCGACAGGCACGAACACTCGATACAGGTACATCCCTAACGTGATCCGCGGCGGCCTTGGTGGCGACGAATAGTACAACCCCGGTTCCTGCACCGGTATCTCAACACCAATCACCTTCGGTATCGTGGACGGCTTCTTCATCCATGCCATAACCGTCAGAGCCCAGCTGTCTGGAGGAACAAACATACTTAAGAGCTCACCTCCAAGGTCGTTGATAAGCTCATTCATGGACTCGCTGTTCCAAGCAAGTCGAGGCATGCCGTGGAAGGTAAGCTTTGTTAAAAACTCATGGTCAAAGGGCACCGAGCCCCATCATGGGTGCCACCAATCAAAGCTCACTAGCGCGCCATCGCAGAACAAACGCCAGGAAGATTCGAACACACGATTGCAGTTAAAAGTTGTCCGGAACCTGACGAAGAAATCAGCCGGTGGCGGACAGACTTCGACGAGCAAGTCACTTATTTGGATGCCGTGCCCAATGCCAAGAGCTTTGACAAGGTCATCCGGCGAGACGGGAGGACGGTCGCTGTTGATGGTTACCATCAGCACTTTGCCGGCAAACTGGTCGTCAAGCGCCGCCATGCCACTGTTGAGCGACAGCACGCAGCGACCGAAGGAAGGACGAACCTCAGGATCTCCGGCTCGGAGATCCGCATTGACCGGCGACATGATAGTGCGCTTGAGTACAGTGAGTACAGGAGGGGTATTTGGGGGAACTGGAGTAGGAATCGAGATTCCGGAGGTGGGGGAGGGGCGGGACACTGGGGTTGAAAAGGTAGCATGAATTTCGAGCACGCGCCAATATGCTCTCAGCGCGCAAGCGCACGAAAACACCGGTGGCGCCCACATGTCGGCCTAAGAGTACTTATTCTTTCTTTTTTGGAGAGCCTGGCCTTTTTCTCAGGATCTTTTGAGAGCCTGGCCTGAGAGTCATAATTGACCTGTTTGGCATTGCGTTACTACTCGGCCCATATTCAACGACACCTCACTGGCCCAAACAAGTGTACATCAACGAAAAGACACTGAGCTCAAATTATATAACTTGAAAAAAGGAGGTATACTCTGAACACTGGAGAATGGTGATGCCCTCATTTAGCCCACCAGTAGTTCGAGACAATAAACAGTTCGAAACAACGATATATACAACATTGAAACACTGACTAGTGACTACTACTGACATAAACATCAAGACATGATAGTTCATAAGAAGTCTTGCTACACCACCAGAACACACCCATCTACAGCGCTCAGACTCTCGTGATCCAGACGGGAATGACATTCTAAACAGAAGCAACTATTACATAGTAAGAGTGACATAGACGAGGATGACCAAATGACAAGGAATATGCATAACAAAAGAAAGAACTACCCATCCAGAACCAGCAGCAAAGACAACAAAGTCATTCGAAGAGATGATCCAACACCATCATAATTTGCAGCCCCGATTTAGCGACCAGTGATCCGGAGACACCAGTACTCCACCCTTTCAATGCAACAGCCCAATTACCTATCAACATGAAGGCTCGGACCACATCACTACCTGTCGTAATTGAGACATCCAAGGATCAAAGTTAATCCGGATGCCTTTGTCATTCTCACCTTCTTTTGGCTGCAGGCTATATCGTTGACAATCAGGGGAGTTTGCTCCCGAGCTCCTAGGGCTCGCCGTGTAGACACAGTTTTCCATAGCAAACAGAGCCTCTCTTCCATCAAGGTCCTTGCCAACGGTGATCTCCTGGTTAATCGGATAATTGAGTCCGAGAAACAGAGAGTGTGAACCAAGGCTGTTTACCCGCCTCCAACTAAAAAAATCCTAAAGACCCAACAAGCTGGTATCCTGCTCATAGACGTAACAACCATTGTCCGGATACTCACGTATTACACGGTGCTTGTATACAATGGGGGTTTTGCAATATAACTTTTCCGGCTTATGTGTCCGAATGATCATCAGTCTTTTGCCGTCGTCTGATCGAGCAAGGAACCAGTTGTGCTTCCCTATTTTTGGCAAAGGTGGTGTGATTACAAAGGGCAGTAACTGTAGGGACACTGCATCATATCAAAAAGGACAGGCATTGTTAATGTAAGATCAGCATTGTTCAGAGTATGAGTAGGATAATGCAAGAAACAGCATTGATATGTCCCTGTTGGAACTGGGAGGAAAATACAGGAAAATGTATACTGGGTTCGAAAATATAGAAGTGCCATGCATGGTTATACTCATGTTATCTCGCAATCGATTCTTCACAGGAAACTACCATGTCATGCATGTTATATAATCATGTTCTGTCCTCACAAACAAATTCTTCAAGGTAACTAACAGACCATGCATTGTTATATACTCGTGTTCTGTGGGCAAAATTTTTGTGGGGATATTATTCTAGCCATTGATTGCTGAAGGGTGAATATAGGTATGTACACATGGTAAGCATTGCAGGATTTCACTACTTCCAAATATAGAGTTCTCCATATGCACAATTACTTCCCTAATGTATGGTTAGATGAAACCAACAGTGTGGTGCATGTTTCTACATCACGAAAATGAGGAAACTAACATGAGAGGAAACAACTTACATGCGCCGTCCCAGCAATACGTGGTGCCATCTGCTTTGTCAATCGCGTAGATGATGCCATTGTGTTCAATAGCATCATAGAAGTGTGTATCATCTTTGACGATCATCCACTGCGAGCCGAGTTGTCTCCAGCTAAAGAAGGCACCGGCGTAAAGATAGGCGAGTCCGCGGTCGAACAAGGCAATTAGCTTGAAGTCTGCGTAATTCGCATGTCGTGTGGGCACTTGGCAGATTACAATCTTCTGCAAAACAAGGTCCGTCCAACTGACGTAGTAATCTAGATGACTTGGACCGCGATGGTAATACTCTATATAATCCAACGGAGGAAGGATAATCTCAAGGGAGGTCTGGAAGTTCACAAGCACCAACTTTTTACCGTCTTCTCTGAAGGTAGCCATCCAGTGGGAGTTCATGCCGACCCAGTACATACGTGCCAAGAAGTTTCGGGCGATGGTGATCGGATCGATGTCGAGGGAAATGATATACGGCGACCAACTACATACCTGCAAAGAAGTTTTGGCTAATGGAGATCGGATTGAAGTCGAGGGGCATCATGCACGCCTCCGTATCATGGTGAGCGAATCTCGCAAGACCAGATAGCAGCAAGCAGGGTGTCTTGAAAAGCTTAGGCCTCGCTTCAACGATGGCCGTGTGCATGTCCCTCGAGCATCAGCCAGCCGCAGGGCGCTCAACATATCCATACACGAACAACAGAGGTCGAGGATGTCACTAGGGAGATTGCTCCAATCGTGGCTCATATGGATGCTGCGCGGTTCGCGTTCGACCATGGTGGAGTTTGGAAGGGGGCTTGATTTACGAGGGAGAAGGATGTCGGTGCTGTAGCGGCTAGGGAGGGAATAGTGGTACTGGGGAGGCGAGTGAGGCGACGATACACGAGGGCATAGTGAGATGGAGATGGAGAAGGAGATGGAGATGGAGTGGTGCTACGGGAGCAGAGAGGGAGATGAGGCGAGGTGCCAATGTGCTGTACAGCGGCGGTGACAGTCTGCACTGTGCACAGGGTGAGGCTGACTTTGGTAACCCGAACACGCCGCCTGGACTAGTGTCAAGCGCAGGGTGTTGTCACTTCACTGTGTGGACCAGATGAAAAGTATTTTGACCATCAAGTGTACCACAGTTGTACTACTACTACTACTAGTAGTAGGTAGTACATGAGTACTCCAGTATTGTATCCCGTGCTAGCATGCCTGTTCACTTCATCGTTCGGGTATCATCCATATTGCGAGCAGAACCAAATTCTCGTGCATGCCCAATCAACGCTCTGCCGCGATGCATGCAGTGGTCGTTCTGGTGCATCAAGGACGACATGCAGATCGTTCCACACTTGAGAAGAGGAAAAATGGAAAGGTAGAACGCGGCAGCAGAGGAAGAGAACGCTGGCTAACGAGGCTGGGAGGGGATCGAGCAGAAAGTTAATGCTCCACGCCTAAAGGTTTGTGGAAAACCTGATTTTCATGGGGTGACTTATACTCACCTAAACGGAGGGAGTATTCCTTAACCAGAGAATGTTGTGTCTCCCACTCACGCGCTCAAAAAAAAACTACAACACATTTTTTTATCTGTTTGCATAGGTCCCACCTATCAGGAAGGATGGGCACGTACACGAATAGTTTGCATAGCCTTTTTGTTTAGTCTATCTAGCCGTCTAATCAACTGCCTGCACGCCACTTCTCCCATTTACTCCGTCTCCATCGGGAACCAAATCTCCTCGGCTTCTTCACCTCCCATTCGTCTTCATTTGCATCCAAACCACACTGCGTTCATATTGTTTTAACCTCTTTAAATAATTGAGGGAGTCCTGGATTAGGGGGTGTTCGGGTAGCCGGACTATACCTTCAGCCGGACTCGTGGACTATGAAGATACAAGATTGAAGACTTCGTCCCGTGTCCGGAAGGGACTTTCCTTGTCGTGGAAGGCAAGCTAGGCGATGCGGATACTCAAGATCTCCTACCATTGTAACCGACTCTGTGTAACCCTAACCCTATCTGGTGTCTATATAAACCGGAGGGTTGTAGTCCGTAGGACCAACCATCTTCATACACAATCATACCATAGGCTAGCTTCTAGGGTTTAGCCTCCCCGATCTCGTGGTAGATCTACTCTTGTAGTACCCATATCATCAATATTAATCAAGCAGGAGTAGGGTATTACCTCCAACGAGAGGGCCCGAACCTGGGTAAAGACATCGTGTCCCTTGTCTCCTGTTACCATCCGGCCTTGACGCACAGTTCGGAACCCCCTACCCGAGATCCGCCGGTTTTGACACCGACATTGGTGATTTCATTGAGAGTTCCTCTCTGTCGTCGCCTTTAGGCCCGATGGCTTCTCTGATCATCAACAACGATGAGGTCCAGGGTGAGACTTTTCTCCCCAGACAGATCTTCGTCCTCGGCGGCTTCGCTTTGCGGGCCAATTCGCTTGGTCATCTGGAGCAGATCAAAAGCTACGCCCCTGGCCATCAAGTCAGGTTTGGAAGTTTAAACTAGACGGCTGATATCCGCGGAGACTTGATCTTCGACGGGTTCGAGCCACAGCCAAGCGCGCCGCACTATCTCGAGGGGCATCATCTAGCTCTGCCTCCGAACAGTGTCCTGGAGGCCGCACATGCACCGGTTCCGAGCCTTAACTCAGAGCCTATTGCGCCAATTGAGGATGAGAGGTTGGACGTCACCTCGGGGGCTGCGATCTAAAAGGTGATCGAGCCGAACGGCAGCCCCGCACTCCGCGTGACACGTGACCCCGAGGGTCCGGACTCCTTCCCGGACTCCGACCCCCCCGCGCCCTTGCCAGTCGAATCTGACTGGGCGCCGATAATGGAGTTCACCGCCGCGGACATCTTTCAGCACTCGCCTTTTGGCGACATCCTGAATTCTCTCAAGTCTCTCTCTGTATCAGGAGAGCCCTGGCCGGACTACGGTCCGCGAGGATGGGATACGGACGATGAAGAAATTCAAAGCCCACCCACCACCCACTTGGTAGCCACTGTCGATGATTTAACCGACATGCTTGACTTCGGCTCTGAAGACTTCGACGGTATGGACGACGAGGTAGGAGACGAACAGGAACCAGCACCTGTAGGGCGCTGGACAGCCACTTCGTCATATGACATATATATGGTGGATACTCCAAAAGATGGAGATGGCGAGGGAACAGCGGGGGATGACACCTCCAAGAAACAGACAAAGCGCCGGCGTCAGCGGCGCCGCTCTAAATCCCGCCAAAGCAAAAACGGCGATTCCGGCGCCGGAGATAATAGTACCCCGGATAGCGCCGAAGAACACCCTCCCCAGCAAGATTCGGCGTAGGAAGATGGAGAAGCCAGACCTCATGAGAGAGCGCAGACCGAGAGGTTGAGGATGATAACTATATGCCTCCCTCCAAAGATGAGGCTAGCCTCGATGACGACGAATTCGTCGTACCATCAGACCCCGCCGAACAAGAGCGTTTCAAACACACGCTTTTAGCCACGACGAACAACCTCAAGAAAAAGCAGCAACAGCTTAGAGCTGATCAAGATTTACTAGATGATGCATGGACTGAAGTCCTTGCGGCTGAAGAGTATGAACTCGAACGCCCCTCCAAGAGCTACCCAAAGCGCAGGCCGCTACCCCGATCAGATGAGGAAGCGCCTACATCACCAGGGCACGACATGGCAGACCGGCCACCTCGCGGCCGCGACAGAGAGGCCTCTCGGCCCTCCACACAAGCCATGCCCCGACGCCGCTCAACTAAGGCACAGGAAAACGCGCCAGACCTGCGAGATGTACTGGAAGATAAGGAAAGGCAAACAAGATTGATCTACGGATCGCGCAGGCGCCCTACGACACGTGACGATGATCTTCACTGCGGATACAATAAATCCGGCAGGGCCGAACACAACAGACATAGCTCTTCGGAGCTGCGTCGAGATATAGCCTAGTACAGGGGCGTCGCACACCCACTATGCTTCACAGATGAAGTAATGGATCATAAAATCCCAGAGGGTTTCAAACCCGTAAACATCGAATCATACGATGGCACAACAGATCCGGCGGTATGGATCGAGGATTATCTCCTTCATATCCACATGGCACATGGTGATGATCTACACGCCATCAAATACCTCCCGATCAAACTCAAAGGACCGGCCCGGCATTGGCTTAACAGCCTGCCAGCGGACTCAATCGGTTCTTGGGAGGACCTGGAAGCCGCATTCCTCGACAACTTCCAGGGCACTTATGTGCGACCACCGGACGCCGACGACCTAAGCCACATAATTCAGCAGCCGGAGGAATCGGCCAGGCAATTCTGGACACGGTTCCTAACAAAGAAAAACAAGATAGTCGACTGTCCGGATGCATAGGCCCTAGCAACCTTCAAGCATAACATCCGCGGCGAGTGGCTTGCCCGGCACCTGGGACAGGAAAAGCCGAAATCTATGGCAGCCCTCACGACACTCAAGACCCGCTTTTGCGCGGGCGAAGATAGCTGGCTAGCTCGCAGCAACAACTTATCAAAGAACCCTGGTAATTCGGATACCAAAGACAAAAGTGGCAGGACACGTCGACATAAGCAAAAGCGCCACATTAGCAGCGACAGCAATGAAGATACGACAGTTGATGCCGGATTCAGAGGCTATAAATCCGGTCAGCGGAAAAAGCCATTCAAAAAGTATACTCAGGGCCCGTCCAGTTTGGACCGAATACTCGACCGCTTGTGCCAGATCCATGGTACCCCCGAAAGGCCAGCCAATCACACCAACAGGGATTGTTGGGTGTTCAAGCAGGCAGGCAAGTTAAGAGCCAAAAACAAAGACAAGGTGCTGCATAGCGATGACGAGGAGGAGCTCAGGCCGTCGAACAACAATGGACAGAAGGGGTTCCCCCCACAAGTGCGGACGGTCAACATGATATACGCAACCCACAATCCCAAGAGGGAGCGGAAGCGTGCGCTACGGGACGTATACTCGATGGAGCCAGTCACCCCAAAGTTCAACCCATGGTCCTCCTGCTCGATCACTTTTGATCGAAGGGACCACCCCACTAGCATCCGTCATGGCGGCTTTGCCGCATTGGTTCTTGACCCTATCATCGACGGCTTTCACCTCACGAGAGTCCTCATGGACAGCGGCAGTAGCCTGAACCTGCTTTGCCAGGATACAGTGCGAAAAATGGGCATAGATCCCTCAAGGATTAAGCCCACTAAAACGACATTTAAAGGCGTTATACCAGGTGTAGAAGCCAACTGTACAGGCTCCGTAACACTTGATGTGGTCTTCGGATCTCCGGATAACTTCCGAAGCGAAGAGTTAATCTTCGACATAGTCCCGTTTCGCAGTGGCTATCACGCCCTGCTCGGATGAACCGCATTCGCAAAGTTCAATGCGGTGCCGCACTACGCATATCTAAAGCTCAAGATGCCAGGCCCTCGAGGAGTAATCATGGTCAACGGAAACACCGAATGCTCCCTCCGTACGGAGGAGCACACGACGGCTCTCGCAGCGGAAGTACAAAACAGCCTTTTTAGGAAACTCTCTAGTCCGGCCGTTAAAAAGCCAGACACTGCCAAGCGCGCCAGGAGTAACCTACAACAAGACCGTCTGGCATTTTCTGAGCAGGCGTAGCAATGTGGCCCCAACCCCATCCATCGCGACATAGCGAAGCTAGTACCTCGCGTACATAATTACGCCCTTGAAATACCATGGGCACACGGGAAGGGGCACAGTAACGGCATGCCAGAAATACGGCTTAAAACGTACTAGGGGCTGTCGGATTTTTTTTTTACTTTCAGGACTCCACACTTTGGACGACCTATTCGGCAATTCGACTGCCGCACAAACGATGCAAGATCCAGGGAAGCAGACAAAGCTACGCCGCATTATGGAACTCCCAGTTGGTCTCTATTACGAGCGGTATATCTGTTTGGAATACAATTCCGTGGCCTGCCCCTGGTCAGGATATGTTAAATAGTCTAAATATATTTTTGCTTATCGCACTACTTGTATCGTTCGTCTTTGATAAATAGCCTCTTCATAAACAATGCATAGCTTTTTGTCTATTTTTTGCATTATCCTCTTTTAACATATATGTTTATTAAATAACATGATCGCACCCGTAAACCATGGTACGGCAAAAACGCCAGGGGCTTCAGTACCCTTCGAATGGGTGTGAGAAGTCCGTACACTTTCACAAGTGCGGCACCCCGAACTTATAGCACTATATGCATCGGCTCCGAATCATGATTTGGGTCAATAGTTGGGTTTGCCCGGCTCCTATGTTTTGGTGCCTTACGTTCCGCTATATCGGCTAAGGTAGCACTAGGAGAACCACTGCGATTGTGCCCCGGTTCAGCTGGGTTAAGCACCTTAGTGGAGAAAGCTAAAACTGACTGTCATGATAAGGCGAGAGACCGGTCGCTGTTCGACAGGTTTTTCGAGTCCCTAAAGACTTATGCTGCTTCGAGCGAGGAGCTGGCTTTGTCCGGCCAAAGGCGTGGATAGCGCCCCGAATTCGGTCTTCCGAACTAGGGGCTTCGCCGAAATTTAAAATTATAAAGTTCTATGGCTAAGTGAGAGTGTTCAAGCATTATAGTCTGATTGCCTGGTTCGTTGTGCTAAGTACCTCCCTCGAAGGACCCAACCATGGGAAAAAGAGCGCTGAGGTTTATCCCGAACACCCCAGCACTAGCGGCATGGGGGCAGAAGCCGACAACTAGCCATCTCTAAATTTTCGATAAACGGCCGCACAAAAAATAATATTTTAAATTCAATAAGCATTGCTTAGCGCATATGAACAAGTTTTCAGTGCACATTATAAAACATGAGCGAGTTCATTCAAAAATTACATCTTTGGTACATTCATCCGCAATAAGGCGGGCACCTGCAAGAACATCCTTGAAGTAGTTCTCGGGCTTGCGATGCTCCTTCCCCTGCGGCGGCCCATCCTTCACCAGCTTCTCACCGTCAAGCTTACCCCAGTGCACCTTTGCACGAGCAAGGGCCCTCCGGGCACCTTCGATGCAGACGGAACGCTTGATGACCTCAAGCCTTTGACAGGCCTCCGCCAGCCGCCGCACCAGCCCGAAGTAGCTCCCAGGCAGGGCCTCTCCGGGCCACAGCCGAACTATGAAGCCCTTCATGGCCTGTTCGGCCGCCTTGTGGAGCTCGACCAGCTGTTTCAGCTGGTCGCTCAAGGGCACAGGGTGTCCGGCCTTAGAATACTGAGACCAGAACACTCTCCCTCGAGCTGCCCTCTTCAGCTCAGTAGAATGCGGCGGCGGCGGATACCATGCGGGGAAGATCTGCGAACGGCCCTGGAGAACTCCGGATTCGGGTAAGTGACAGTTAGTTTACTTTTATATTTCTACTTTGCATTAAGAATGCCCTACCTGCTGCTATCTTTTTCATCTCCTCCAAATCTTGGAGGGCCTTTTGGGCTTCGGCCTTGGCACCCTTGGCGGTCTCAAGGGCCGACGCGAGCTCGGATGCTTGCGCTTTTGACTCAAGCTCCAAGCTCTCATGTTTTTTCATGAGAGCCTGCAGCTCTTGCTGCACCTCGCCAACCTGAGCCCCAAGTCTTTCTCGCTCGGTGCGCTCCTCGGCCGTTTTCTTTTCGGCCCCAGATAGCGCCTGCTTGAGGGTCGCCACCTCAGTTGTGGCCCCTACAATAGGCAGTACGATCCTGTTATTTTTTGCAATGACGCCTCTCTATAGGCACCTTTTTCTGTAGGGTATTTCTTACCTTCCTTTTCCTCGAGCTCCTGTTTGGCAAGGCCGAGCTCTTGCTCAGTCCGCCCGAGGTACTTTTTTAGGAAATCCACCTGTGCAGTCAGTGCGGCGGTGGATAGCAGCGAAGCCTGCATACGCATATTGACTCTTTATTATTAGACTCCTGCGAAAATTAATAGATCCTCTATTCGGCTTTTCTTTCCGAACGCCAAACAGAGCATCAGGGGCTACTGTCTATGCGGTAATATTTTGACATATTTTTACATACCTCGAAGCCTGTCAGAAGGCTAGCGCAAGCTTCAGTCAGTCCACTCTTGGCAGACTGAACCTTTTGGATCACCGTACTCATAATAGTACGGTGCCCCTTGTCGATGGAGGCGCCGTCAAGCACCTCCACAAGATGGTCCAGCGACTCCGGTTGGACGGAGGTCGCTGGCTTAGAAGGCTTGCTCCTTTTGGAAGGAGTTCACCTACCGCGGCCCGGAACTGTTGAAAGTTCCGGCACGGTGTCCGGCTCAAAGCCGGACTTGGAGCCCTGGGGGGTCTTGTCCCCTTCACTACTGGAGTCTGGGAGGCTGCCTTGTGGCTCCTCCAGGACCACCTCCTCCTGCCCCGGAGCTTGTCGCGACGCCACTTTGGCGTCATCCGCAGTGCGGGTGGAGACAGCGGGTGGAATGGAGTTCACGTCCAATGAGTCCAGGGAGCCGCCCGACGATTCATTGTA
Organism: Aegilops umbellulata; assembly: GCA_032464435.1. Taxonomy (NCBI): domain Eukaryota; kingdom Viridiplantae; phylum Streptophyta; class Magnoliopsida; order Poales; family Poaceae; genus Aegilops; species Aegilops umbellulata. The sequence continues at coordinate 637,936,832 of CP136060.1, read as the reverse complement.
TTCGGTCTGGGGCGGGCTGCATAATTACATTCGACATTAAGGAAAAGCTGTGCAACAAAGGAACATCATGAGTTACTCTGACGTCCGAACTTACGATTTCGCCGGACGCTTGGCCCTGTTCGGCCACTCCTCTTCGCTCTCTTCGGCGTCATGGGAGTCGTCCGGCGGAGGGGTCTTCCTTTTCCTAGACCCCTCGGCCTCCCCTGCTGGGGCGGCCTTCTTCTCCTCTCCTCCCTCCGCTGGGGGGAGAGCTTTCTTCTTCCTCCTCCTCGTTTTCACGAGAGGAGGGCGTCTCGGACTCGTCAGACGACGAGTCCGACACCACCACGTTACGGGCACTCTTTCGAGTCCCCGTGGTCTTCTTCTTCTTGACCTTCTTCTCCGGCACCACATAAGGTGCCGGAGCCAGCAGCTTCACCAGGAGAGCTGGGGCTGGGTCTTCGGGCAAGGGAGTCGGACAGTTAATTTGTCCGGATACCGCCTGCCAAGCCTGTCAAACGTAAGGGAGTTTAGATCCCGCACAAAGTCAAACTGTGAAAGGAAAAGAAAAGAGCTCAGTATCCTGTAAAAGGTGAAGATAGCTTACCTCGCTAGCGTGACGCTGCGAGCTGTATCCGCGATCCTCGGAGGCGGATGCGGGAGCCTCGAGGCCCTTGAAAAGCACTTTCCAAGCATCTTCGTACATCGTCTCGAAGATCCCCTTCAAGGTTTGGTGCTGCGCCGGGTCGAACTCCCACAAATTAAAGTCCCGTTGTTGGCACGGGAGGATCCGGCGGACAAGCATAACCTGGACTATACTAACAAGCCAGATTGGCTTGCTCATCAGGGACTGGATGCAAGTTTGCAGTCCGGTCACCTCTTCTTCGTTGCCCCACAACAGGCCTGTCTCGTTCCAGGACATAAGCCGCATGGGGGGTCCGGATCGGAACTCGGGGGCTGCGACCCATTTCGTATCGCGTGGCTCGGTGATGTAAAACCACCCGGCTTGCCACCCCATTAGGGTCTCCACAAAGGAGCCCTCGAACTAGAGGACGTTGGCTATCTTGCCAGGCATGGCGCGTCCGCACTCCGCTTGGCTGCCGCGCACCACCTTGGGCTTGACGTTGAAGGTCTTGAGCCAAAGGCCGAAATTGGGGCGGACGCGGAGGAAGGCCTCACAAACGACGATAAACGCCGAGATGTTGAGGATGAAGTTCGGGGCCAGATCATGGAAATCTAGGCCGTAGTAGAACATGAGTCCCCGGACGAATGGGTGAAGTGGAAAACCCAGTCCGCGGTCATCGGTCTCGAAAAGGTAGAGACGAGGGTCATCGGTCTCGACGCAGAGTACACTGAGCGTGCCCCTGGGAAGATCCAGCACGCCGCCGTCCTTCACCTGTGCCTCGAAGATGAGGTTTTGGTGTACCACATCATACACTCGCCCTCCATACCAGGTGAGCTTCACGATTTCTTATCTCGGGAGGACGTATACTTCTGTGGGGCAGCCATCGAAGGGGACAAACAGAAGCTGGAGCGGTACAACCTTGATTTGAAAAGCATCACTGACCTACAAAACAGAATCAAAATTCCTGTAGAAGTTTGTGATAAACAGACACCATCGCTATTCGACGTAGCAAATTTTGTGCTCGGTACAAATCTTTAGAAGGGTGACGAGACGGTGGCATTAAGGTCGTCTGGATGGGAGAATAATCCCTTGACGTACGAGCGGATAAAATATGCTGCCCTCGATGCCCGTGTGAGTTTCGAGATAGCTGCAAGGTCCAAAGAGCTTGTTGCGAAGCCGTCGCTGCACCAGCAGGTGGGCGCTATGGATGGATGAACTATTTCCTCTCTTGTAAAAAAATTATTCCCCCTCGGTGTATATTGATATAGATGGACTATTTCGATGGTGTGCATGTCGTTGGAACAGAGTAGTAGCGTGGGTCCGCTTGACTATAAGGAACTATTTATCCGCATATATAGCTTTCTCTGCTACTCCTTCCAGTGATCGGTATGCAGTGCATGTGTCCGTAGACATGACAGCTTGTCGATGGAAGTTCAACTACGGCGACCATCACATTTCATCTCGCGATTCCCACGACGCCTCTCCAACCCACGGCACCATGCCCCCCGACGTGCGCCTCACCCCTCTCGGCCGCACCGCCCCTCTACCTTTGTGTGCATGACATGTGGGCCACCTAAAATGCGCCGAGCATCAAGTTTGTACCACAGCCACCCACGATTCCCACGACGCCGCTCGAACCCATGAAACCACACGTCCCCCGACCTGCGGCTCACCCCTCTTGGCCCCATTGCCCCTCTGCCTACGAGAGCATTACATGTGGACCAGTCACCTATCGGGTCCACATGTTATTGACTCAACGGTAGGTGTAGTAAGGCGCTGAAGCTCAGTCCCGACGGCCCTTAGAGGGAAATGTAACTCCTGCGCCAGGGCTTGTGGTGCTCCCGCAGCACGAACTCGTGCCAAACTCGAGATTTGTTTCTTTACTATACATGCACACAACGATTTAATGGACATTGTAATCTCAACATGTGATGGGGAGCTCTAAATTTGAATTTGAAAGTTATAAAACAAAAAGATTCAAAACAAATAAACTGGGAGAGAGGGAGTATATCGTAGGATGTGTCCCATACAAAATAAGTCCCCTGGTTTGTCACCGCGAAGATGCGGTTAGAAAGGAGCACGGCGTCTTCCTACTCGTATGGCAACAAATCGGCCGCAGATAGCATGGTCCGCCTTTGACCGCCATGTGTAAGGTTCATGCTTTCTTATTCAATCTCACCGTGGTTCCATCGTACCAATTCATGCGGTGGCCCGTTGCATGGCTGATCCCAATGTTGGACAAAGGTTCTACGAGAACGGTGTCACCGTTTTAAATGTTGTGCAAATTGATGTTGGTACCCTCCCGTACATATGCAAGCCAATCTCCACACGCACCGAGCCTAAGCTGTGAAACAGTGGGCAGGGGGAGAATTAGGAAATGGACACGGAAGTAGTCTTTAGAATGCATTTACTACGTGATCAAACTCATCTTACCTCCTCATCGGAGGAAATCCGAGTGCCCCTCAACGTCGGCATCTCAAGGGGCGTCAACTTGCAACTACGGCCACACCGCGCTGGAGAGACCACCAAGGAAACATCCTCGTGCATTCCACGGAGCATCAACATGCATTTGTATGAGTAGTTTATCTTGTGAGAGAAAAGGATGAACGAGGGAAGGCCTCAAGAGATAGAGATAGACACTACTACTAACAATGTGTTGGCCCGTGCGTTGCAATGGATCCAAAGTAGTAGAATAATACTTGTTCACGTGCTTGAAATATAAACACTCTAGTTTTGATATACATGTGTCAGCAGACATGACAGCTTGTCCTTGGAAGTTGAACCACGGCGACCATCACGTTTCTTGTTTCTACCACTTCCACACCCACACGCGATTCCCACGACTCCACTCCAACCCATGACACGGCGTCCCCCAACATGGACATGGATCCTCTAACGTCGCTATAACTGCCGTGCCCTGCCTTTCCTTCGCTGACAGGTGGGACTCACGCTTATGGGTCCCACATGTCAGTGAATGAATGGTAGGATTGTTCGCGTCAGGGGATCCTCATCCCCCCGACGTGCCCCTCATCCCTCTCGGTCCCACCGCTCCTCTGCCTTTGTGTGCATGATATACTCCTAATATATAACTCCCTCCGTACCTAAATATCTATCTTTTTTGAGATTTCAAATGGACTATCACATACGGATTATATAGACATATTCTAGTGTTTCTAGCAAGATGCTCGTGCGTTGCACGAAGTTGATGGAAAAGGTAAGCACAACTTATAAATTGACGGATCGAGTACTAGTTATAGTGATGCATATAATTAAGCAAAGGGATCGCACATGTCGGTATTGACTGGAACGAGAATGCAACAACACAATAAGAATTAAGGCCACGATGATGCGATCTCAGTGGTGGTTATAGAAGGCAAGAAGAAAGATGGATCCACGAACGTACGACCTCCTCCTCCTCAACTTAGTGCGCCGGGCCACCGACCGGCGGCTAAGGAGCGGCGGCTTTTGTGGCGAGGTCGAGGTGCTACTTAGCAAAGGCATCCAAGGCTTCCAGCCGGTTGAGGAAGGCCAACCTCGTAGCGTCCTCACTGGCATTGTAGATACCTATGTACATGATTTGCTCGTACACGTGGATGTGTAGGTCGACGAATTCTTCCAGGGCGAGGCGCCTCGCGACGAGCGCGACCTCCAGGTGGACATTCTTCGTGGCGTCGGCGGGCAGTCGCAGGGCCACCAGTGCTTGAAAGAGGTTCCGGCCTTGGAGGCCGATTAGGGTGGCACGCAATGAGGAGCCCGGGCGCGCGGGCTGGAGGAGTACGGCGATGTCGTCCGCGAGGTTCTTGATGACGGTGAACTTGTTGCTGGTGTCAACGATCATCTGGTCCAACTGAGAGTCGTAGTTGGCGTCGACGGCGGCCATCCACCAGCCGGTCTCCAACACCGTCTGGAGACGATCCTCGGTGCCTTGCCGCAGGCCGGCGTCGTGGACCATCTGGCGCAACCGCTGGCCGCTCACGCGCATCGCCGCCATGGGTCTGGAGTTAGCTCTTTTGCGCTTAGTGTAGGTGCTTAGGCAAATGCTTAGGTGCGTACGATGTGGTAGATGCATTGGAATGGAGGGGCGCCTTTATATGAGGGCAATGAGGGCAAACTGTGTTGCATTCACATCGTGCAACCTCTTTTCCCGGACCTCCTCCCATTACTTCCCTCATACATTAATTGAGGAGGATGGATTGGCCGTTCAACATATCGGGAACCGCTACTCCCTCTCTCGTCTGCATTAAAGCCGTATCAGGAACTGCGCCGCCCGCTTTCAAATCGAATACTCCCTCCATCTAGGTGAGTATTAAGCCATCTTACGAAAACCAAATAGTAAACACAGAGGCGTGGTGCATTAACTCTCATGTTGTTTCTTAGGCTAGCCATAGTGGGAGTAACTTAGGTAACTTAACACATCCCAAGACAATTTTGCTTATGTGGCAACTATTTAATGAGGAAAGAGGTGCTTGTGGTAACATAATATGTTATTGTAACATAGCGCTTTAGTCGCTTCGACAGAGACGTGAGAAGACGAGGGAGTAGGCTGCTGCAAACGTAGGGTTGTGTGATTTGATAGCGAGTTACTGCTGGATAGGTGCGGCCCCGTGATTTGACTTGCCATTATCATTTTAACTGCGGCGCTACGACCGGCGTGAGTCTCCCAGATTCCTGACCACCTCCATACAGGTGCCTCTCCCAATGCTCCACCATGTAGTAGAGGCTGGCTCTTGTATGAGAGCCCACTTCTCCACTTTTTCCTTGCCTCTATTTCCTCCACATATGCAAAAATGCCATGTAAAGCGCACTATTGTACTTATTTTTACTTGCGCCCACAGGTGCTTAAGCTTGCCACATAGGCATAAAGTCTGATGTGCTAAGTTAATCAAGAAGCGAGAGGCTAGTTTGGTGACCCAAGGAAGAAACGGTGCTAAGCGCGTGTACCTAGGTCAAAAGACAATTTTGAGTCCATAGCTAATTAATTGAAGCAAACTTAGCAACACCATTTCATTGGAAGAGGTCACTCCTTGGCAAATGCAATAAATACACGCGCTTACTAGCACCGTTTCTTCCTTGAGTACGAAGAAAGAGATAGAGAGGAGTAACAAAAAATACACTTATAGCCAACCTTGTTGTAGTATGAGTGACTAAGTGATGACTATGTATGACATGACAACATCAGATAGCCTAACGCACCGTGTTAAATCTCCAAGGGCGCAACCGCGCGAGCAACGCGACGGTCATGGTAGGCGCGACCATGATACGAGCTGCTGGCAGCCCTTGGATCTGAGATCAAACGGTCGCATGCTAAGTTGCTGAAAATTTGCAGAGTAACCCTCTAGGATAGGACATTCACCCATAGGTCAAGAATCGCGCCATTCAACCGTTCGTTCTCAGATCCAAGGGCTCTCGGAAGCCCGTATCATGGGAGAATGGAAAGCCACTACCCTGCCGTTCGCACGCTGGCAGTTCGCTCCTACTCGTCCCCGCACGTCCTTCAATACTACGGCGGTTCGCTCCTAGTCGTCCCGTCCATTCTCATTAGGGCAGTTCCACTAATCCTAACCCTCCTCCCAAATCCATGGCGTCCCAAATCTCCATGATCAGCGGCGAGTACAAGGTTAGAACCATCACTGGCGATGAGTTCGACGTCATCTACACCCGTTCTTCCGCGACGGTGAAAGGATGCCTTTATCGCTTCAGACGCATGTTCGAAAACTCAGATGATGAGTGGGTCGCTGGGCTAGATGTTGAGTACACCACAGTCCTGGGACGAGAGAAGGATCTAAAGGACGAAGAGGGGAAGAAGCCCGCCGTGATCCAGGTTTGTGTGCATGACATATGCTTGGTCTACCACATATGCCATGCCGACGTTCAGTGCCAGGATTTTAACGACTTCCTCGGGAGCAACCTAGTCAAATTCGTTACTGTAGACTTTGGTAACGACAAAGAAATCCTGGGTCGGATAGGCCTCGTTGTAGGCAACCCCTTCGATCTCCTGAAGAATCGGCTGGTGCCCTCTCGTCACCCTTCAATGTTGACCCTGGCAGGAGCCATGGTTCATCCTTCATACGGTAAACTGGTGAAACCTCCATACACGTTTCATCGTCATGCATGGCAGCGGAATGTACTAGATATAGACCACATCCAGTACGCTACAATGGATGGCTACCTTTGCTTCAATAGCTACTAGGGTTGGATGAAGAGCAACAGCCAAGTGTGCGGTTCAAGCAAAGAAGTATCGGCCAAGAGGAAGAGGGACAAGGACGAAGTCGAGGATGTGGACGAGGACTCTGAGTAAGGTGGCAGTGTCGTTGCTCATGGTGGTTCTAATGCAGTGTCTACCGGAATAGTTGCAATGTTTAATTTCAGGTGTGCTTAATTTAATTTGAGGGGTGTGTTGTGCTGAGCCCCCACCAGAACTATGTTATGTTTCTTCTTGTTAATTTAACTCTTCAGTACGTAAATACAAGTATTTCTTACATTTCATCTTTTAGTTGGTACATTACTACCACTCATTTCTTCACATTATATACGTACAATATATATGGCCAACATCATATATCCAGCAGTTTAGTTGTCAAAGAATTTCAGGGTGCTTAGTTTTGTCAAAGAATTCTAGGGTGCTTAGTTTTATTTGAGGGGTGGGTTGTGCACTTGTGTTGGACACCATTATTGTGACAAGCCTTTTTAATAGTACTATATGCATAATTTGGCGACGAGCGCTCTCTATATGTACCACCTTTTTTTAATTTCAAGTTTTGCTCCATGGCGCAATCCATCGATACTACTACTGTACAAAAGTGGAGTATATACTTTTTTAAAAGGCTAGAGGGTGGGGCAGTCTAGCTCGGTCGGTTTCACGAGAGGCGAGGGCCTTTGTGATTTGACGGCTCATTACTGCTGTCAAATCGAATAGTACTGCGCCGCCCGCTGCACGCCCGGCGCCTCCATTAAACCCCTCCGTTAAACCCGCATGCAAACCGAGAATCCTACTCCGGCCACACGTCCGTTCATGGGCGGGCCGGAATTAAACACAACACTGGCCGAGCTCCTCCCGTCCGCCCTCAGTTTAAATGAGGCCAGACGCCAGCCAAGCTCCTACCGTCCGCCCTCTATTTACACGAGGCCAGACAGACAGCGGGCAAGAATCGCACCCCTCCGCCACTCCCCCATCTCCTCCTTCACCATTTTCTCCACTCCTCCGATGGCTTCCGATGAGTCATTCTCCGACATATTACCCGGCTGGGTGGCCCGCCGAGCCCTCCGGATACAAGCGAGGCTGCTCGGTGCTTCACCAACCTCGCTTGGCCCAACGGAGCCAGTTGCCGCCCCAAGAAAGCGCGTGGTTCAGCAACTCGCCGCTCCATTTCAGCTCGATGAGGAGTGGCGAGTTGCTCCACGCCGGCACGGCGGCGAGCACGCCGGTACGGGCGCCGTCGCTGCCGCGTCGTACCGCGCCACCAGTGTTTGCGGTGGCCACGCCTCCCGTGTCTGTGGGTGCGCCTCCCGTGCCTGCGGCAGCGCCCTGCAGGCAGAGACAGAAGCCGGGTACGTGTAGACCGACGAGTCGGTGGCCAGCTTCTTCGTGTCCGCCGCCATCATCGAGGAGAAGTAGAACACGGGAGGCCGCCGCCACTTGGGACCCATGAAGGCCACCGTCGAGGCGACGACCGCGGATTCAGGTGGTTTCTTTGCTCCTTCGTCTCTTTCGAGGACCTTCATCGACCCCGCAAGTGTCTGACGGACATGAGGAAGACAAAGGGATCCGCGGGCGGCCATTTAGATTATGTACTCCCTCTCCAGCTGGCGGGGAATTTTTGTTCTAAGAATGGATAAATTGTATGTATCTATAACTAAAATAAGTCTAGATACATCGATTTCTAGGACAAGTATTTCCGGACGGAGGGAGTATTAATTATACAAGAGAGCCGGATTGGCACCTCTTAGTTCATTTAAATGTAATGAAATCCATGATGTTTATATGAAGATCCGACTTTTTTATACGAAATCCTTCATGCTTATATGAAATCAGTCTGTGTTTGCATGAATTTTATCTGGTTGGTTAGAGTTGTAAAATTTGTGCCGCTGGCGTTTGATGTCGTCCTCCGCTTAAGGAAGCGGGAGGAAATTTGTCGGCTGCCATTGGAGATGCTCTTTATGCTGGAAATAATAGAGTGACATCCAATTCATTTGAGCTAATTGCCTGTATGATTGTCCCTCTATAAAAAGTTAATTGCATGCACAGTGTACACGTGACTTGCAGGGTGGCTACATCTTCATAGAGAAAGTTAAAAAGAAACAAGTCCATCCTTAATCTTTTATTCTAAGTACTTTGTGGGTTCCACTGTTCGTACCGTGGCAAAAGAAGTATATATCAAATAAGTAGAGTAATATATAATATAAAAATATAAAGTTAAAAGATAGAATATGAACTCATGTCATCGCGTTGCGAGCATCCGGCGCTAACCAGACCAGCACATTTTTGTTGTAGACCATGCTCGAGATATATCTCCATGTCTACTCTTATATATACTCCATTCGTTCCTAAATATTTGTCTTTTTCAGATTTCAAATGGACTACCACATACCATTGTGTATGTAGACATATTTTAGAGTGTAGAGTCACTCATTTTGCTCCGTATGTCTTTTCAGGAAGGGGTCAGATTTGTCCTTGATTTATTCATGAGGTATCCAGATGGCACTGCACCGCCAAGAAAAGAGGGTAACATCAAAATTATAGACTACTTTTTTGAGTATGTTGGTAAGGTCCGGTCATAGTCACTTGTTGAAATCTCTAAAAAGACAAATACTCCCTCCGTCCGGAAATACTTGTCATCAAAATGGATAAAAGGAAATGTATCTAGACGTATTTTAGTTTTAGATACATCTCTTTTTATCCATTTTGATGCCTAGTATTTTCGGACGGAGGGAGTAGAAATAGAGTTGATGATGATGGTATGCGTGCCATCCTGCAATATAGGCCGTCGCATTCATACCTAACGGATAGGAAAGAAACTATGGCAATTTTGCAAAAATATACCCACATGTCTCTCAACTTTCGCAAATAAGGCCTTCCCTCGTTCAACCTTTTCTCTCACAAGATAAACTACTCATACAAATGCATCTTGATGTTCCGTGCAACCCACGGGCAGCTAGCTAATTTCTTTTAAAATAGTTGCTGCGATAATTGGGTTGAAGTGATATATTTTATGTCTGCCCCGAATGACTTCAGATTCACTAGTAGTAACAAAGAAAAGGTTGCCTTGTTAATTAACAGAAAACGGGGTGAAAACAATCACATGAGGCCGGTAAAAACAAGGCACACTGGGTTCAGCGTCATCGTCACTACAGTTGTGCGCGTGCGAGAAGTCTACATATTGAGGGGGCTACCGACCGAGTCACCGAGACACAATATTTGAGAGAGAAACCAATTGACAGATTATGATCAGATCGAGTTGTCACCCTTCTGCTGTCATTGTTGGGGGGGGGAGAGAAACATGTATTGAGAGTGTATGTGTGGTAGACACAGAGGCACAACTAGTATGTGTGTGTGTGTGTGTGTGTGTTTGAAAGAGGAATAGATAGATTATTAGCAAGATCGATGTGCCACCCTACTCCTTCGGTGCCGGGTAGTGTGTGTGTGTGTGTGTGTGTGTGTGTATGTTTGAGAGAGAAGCCAGTCGATACATTAGTATCAAGATCGAGGTGTCACCCTACTCCTTCGGTGTTGGGAAGTGTGGGTGTGTGTGTGGGGGGGGGCAGTGACACTCACATATCTCTACTCTTATAAAAAACAGAGTTGGTGATGATGGTATTCCTGCCATCCTGCAATATAGGCCATCTGATTTATATCCGACGGACAGGAAGGAAACTATGGCATTTTGCAAAAAGATACCCACACCCCTCTCCGCATTTGCAAATAAGGCATTCCATCGTTCATCCTTTTCTCCCACAAGATAAACTTCTCATACAAATGCATCTTGATGTTCCGTGCAAGGCATGGGTATCTTGCTAGTACGGAGAAGGAGTTTGTGTGACACATATCTAGCTATATTAAGGGATAGGTAGATAGCATATGTGTGAGAGACATTAGTGGCTGTGGGTGGGCGGAATTAAAGGGGTGTGCGTGTTAGACATAGAGAGCGTGTGTGTTTCTGTGTGAGAGAATTGTAGGACGGGCTAGAAAGACGAATTTAACCCTGGCGGAGGGAGAGCAATACATGAAGTGCGCGTGTGTGATTCCGATGCCCACAGGGAAATGAGATATGTATGCGTGTGAGAGAGATTGCACAATTCATTGACGTATCACTATCTAGCGATCGTGGACGTGCATCGCTTGAACATAAGTCAATATCTACTTCGTATCGTGGTCAAAGGTACAATATCGATTCAACGCTATAAAGATTGGACACTTACATATCACATTTTTTCTATTTAAATAAGCCTTTTTAGTTGTGCATGCCAAAGTTACAGTGATGTTTCTTCAAACATCCAATGTAGCTATCATGAACATGCACCATTGTTACTCTTGCATTCAAATTCATTAGTCTTGGATGATTTAAGTTTCTATTTTGAAGTAATATATGTAATATTCATATATGAATTCAACGGGTACACAATTTATGAAATGGAGGCTATGTAATCATATGAGGTAACACTTTTAAGTAGCTGACTACGATATCCATTTCTTTTTGTGCGCCTCTACACTGCCGCAGCTCCGCATCGTCGACACCATCCTTAACCCAACCACCAGAGCAGCTTCACCTACGCCCTCGTCCACGGCCATAGATCCGCTTCGCCCACACCGTAGTCCACCCTACCGGAGCCGCTCCACAAACACCCTACTCGACGGTTCTAGATCTCCTTACCGTCCCCCGATAGCCAGTGCAGCTCATCACCCTCGATGTTTCTAACCTGATTCCCACAGTCTGGAGAGATGCCAAGAACCCTCCACGGCCTAGGTACTTGTCACCTTTAAACCCGTCTAGCATCACCTGCCCGATGTACTTCAAATATACTAACCGGTCGCTGTTACCTGTTATGCAGCTGGCAAAAACTACAAGGACGATGTTTCTTCTGGATCTAACAGCTTGGCCAACCAAGATCCTGGATTGAGGCATTGCTATGATCTTGTAAGCGCGTCTCCCTCTCTTGTATTGTTCTGTGCCTGCCAGCGTGCTTTGCTAGGATTTTTTACCAGTAGTCCCTTTGTGCAGACAATGATTTCTACTACTGGCTGCTAAATTAAATATGTAGATGCCATACATGATACTACCTCGTACCTCTGTTCCTAAATATAAGTCTTTCTAGAGATTCCACTATAGGCTATATACGGAGCAAAATGAGTGAATCTACACTCGAAAATGCATCTATATACATCTGTATGTGGTCCATACTGGAATATCTACAAAGAAATATATTTAGGAACAGGGGCAGTACATTACACAAAATCGTAGGTGGCATGTAGGAATTCCAGTGCACTACATTAGGCTCCCTTAGAGTGCCTGCTAGTCCAGCATACAGAGTCATGGCTAGTTTATGGTACACACACAATCATTAATTGGTGGTTTAAATATGCGCAAGGGATATGCAATGTACTATCATGTAGAGATGTCTGAAATTAGCCATGTCAACTCGCAGATAGTGTTACACAATGAAAAAGTACAAGATGTATGTGGCAATTTCATGGAACATCGCAAAAAAAAAGGAGAGGCAGCGGTGAGCCTATACAGTGTGCTATTGTACGTCACTCCTCCATTGCAATCATCGTGACATGTTATTTGTATGCCAGTTCTATTAGCTAGCCAAGTTTCTTAGGGACAATTATTATAAGTTCCATGTAATAAGCCAACCAGTTCTTTTCATTGCGTTTTCAGCTTATCTTTGGTATGATCAGTGAAAAGTCTAGATTGCATTATATTTTTTTCATTTTGCTGCCCATATGGAAATTAATTTGACTTGCAAACATCACAAATTGCACCCAGTGCAGTAATTAATATGATAGGAAAACAGACCATCACTATTTGCTCAAAATGCAAATACAAAGATACCATCTACTTGGCACAATCTACTTTGGTCAATGTTTTCCATAGAGACCCCATTGCCTAATTTAAACAAAGAACGCATGACCCACATTTAAATGAAGAACAATTATTTATTGAAATTCGATGGTCCAAGTGGCTGGTTATTATCGTATGGCAGCACCACCTGAAAGCATCATATAGCAGCAGCAGCAGCTCATACCAACTCATCGTAGAGCAGCAGCAGTCTGCAATTCATCATATACCAGTAGTAGCTCATAGCAATTCATCATATAGCAGCAGCAGGAGCAGCTCATAGCAATTCATCATATAGCAGCAGCAGGAGCAGCTCATAGCAATTCATCATATAACAGCAGCAGGAGCAGCTCATAGCAATTATCATATAGCAGCAGCAGGAGCAACTTGTAGCAACTCATCATATAGCAGCAGTAGGAGCAGCTTGTAGCAACTCATCATATAGCAGCAGCAGCAGCTCATAGCAATTCATCATATAGCAGCAGCAGCAGCTCATAGCAACTCATCATACAGCAGCAGCAGCTCATAGCAATTCATCATATAGCAGCAGCAGGAGCAGCTCATAGCAATGCATCATATAGCAGCAGGAGAAGCAGCTCATAGCAATTCATAGTATAGTGGATCAGAATGAGAATTTGGCAAAAAATCAGAGGAGATCCTCACCTTGTTGGATGACCTCATCCTTCAACAGCACCTCAAGGCCATGTCCTGGGAGGAGGGGAGGGGGAATAAGGTGCCTTCTGCCGCAGTGTGGTATCAACCGTAGTTGTGCAGCGTCCGTTGGAGTAGTGCGTTGGACGAACCACAGTGGAGCAGCTGCTGGAGACCATGAGAATAAGGGGCGGCGCCAGAGGGAGGAGAAGCCAGGGAGATCTTCCCCTAACCGCCGGCCATGTAGCCTATCTGGACATATCATCGTCGAGGACAAGGCCAGATGGGACCAGTGGCGACGGCTCGCTGGAGGAACCATAGTGCTGCAGGCTGGGGATCGAGGTAGAGGGAAAGGGGAGAGGAGATGCAAGCGGGCAGGGCAATGAATGCTTGCGTGTTTGTTTTTACTTGAGGGTCAGGTGTGACACGAGTGTCAGCAGTTGCATTTTGAGTGTAATATAGGCAGACAACAGAGTCATTTCACTACTCCCCTTCCCTTCAATTTTTAGTGAGGTTCTACCCGAAACACCCCCCTCCAAAGCGAAATTATTTAAGCCCAAGCCCATAACTCAAAAATGACTTCTTTACATCTTTTATGGCTTATTTTGACAATATGCCCTGAAAAGGCGGAATCGAACTTGCCCTTAACCTGCAATTCAGTTGTGCGTGCAATGATGAATCACTCATGCCTGCTATCTGTACATTTAGGCATCATCATACATGGCATAACCTAATACATGTGCATTCCATTGTAGAATATGGAATATGCAATGTTTATGTTAGTTCATACGTTGCACATGATGTTTAAATGCCCCTTAAATCTGGTCAGTCAAGTGATGGTCCTTAAGCCTCCTTCTTTGCTTCTTTTCTTCATATGTAAGATTTGCTCACACTTCTGTTCAATTGCTTGTTTGCATCAGCCAACCATACTAGGACTATTTTCTTTGATTACTTGTTGTTCTTGACCTAACACTCTAACAGAGCTTGTCAACGATTTAAACACTAAGGGCTGCTGTAGTGGGGCCTTGTCTAACTCATAGGTGACATAAAGGTTTCGCTGTACACTACATTAGGCTCTGCAAGAGTACCTGGAGATCCAGTTCGAAGGTATGCCTAGTTTTTACATAGTGCGGACATAGTAAATGCTCATTTCATTGTGTGCAAGTGCAAGAGATGCGGCATGTTTTATTATGTGTTGTTGTTTTGTTATAATCTCATCCTTTTGTGTTCACAGACTGGAAAGTATGCATATTTATCTTCCATGGAGACGAGTAACTAGTTTGTGTCATCTTGCAGAGGGGGTGCAATGAAGATAAGATTGAGGATTTCCAAGTACAAGTTGTTAGGAAGGAGCCTTGCAAGAGAAGTAGGAGCTGCGCTGAGCCTCTTCAACCTGCTAAGGTAAGTCAGTGTATGCAACTCAACAGTTCAATTCCTTGTTTGTTTCAGGCATAGTTAATTTTCTCTTTTCAATTTCTTTATTTGTCCTCAGTTAATGAGATGCCCAAATAATCATGCCTGATGTTCGGTACTTGTATGACTATTAGTTGACATAATTAAAGGCCTTACCATTTAATTACTCTGTCGAAGTGTGCCTGAAGCTTTGAAGTCTATTAACCAACTATTATTGCATGAGGCTCACAATCTAGTTTATACTATGCTAATGATTGCATAGTTTTGCCTGCTGTAGTATGTTTGTATGAAACCCTCTGCTGTTCACTGTGCTCCCTAAGACTTTAATTGAGGCACAGAATGGCCAACTGGTTGCTTACTAATACGCAACGTGCTGTCTAAATTTGTAACTTGTCTGTGTTTTCGATTGGGTCCCAACATCATGCTCCTCTGGTGAGCTAAGAGGGATTTCTGTATGCAGGCTACACAGACTATCTTTTTTATAATTTTTAAAATATCACCTGCTTATGCTTCATGATGTGTAACATTTTTTAAAGTGACATGTAACATTATTGTTAGTCCTGTTTTTCCATGTAGTACAAAATAGTGTCTTGTTCGCTTCACTGTTGTAACTATATTTTTGCCCTAGTCATGTGTACTTACAAAAACATTTCAGGATGAAGTGACATCAACACATAGATCTGCGAGCAGTGTGGCATGGCTGTTACCGAATGATTATGGATTGGAATTGGAATGTGCTGATGTTCTCGAGCATCAACTAGAGGTGGCAAGACAACGTGTACATGATTGTCAACGTATAATCAACAAGTTGAGTCTGGACATGCAGGTATTAGATGCAGGAGTCAAAAAATGAAACAAGACACTGAGGTAACCATGAAGGAATTGGAGATTTTGCAGACTGAAATTTGTGCTATCTGAATCCGGCCAATCCTATTTCCTGAAGAGATTATAGTTCAAATGGAGCTAAGTTGATGCGCGTCCATGATGTATGAGCTGTATTTGCCAGTGTATGTAATTTGTTGTTTGTGTATGCTTTATTATCACATGTGCCGACCCATAATGCCCAGTGGGTAGAATCAGCTGTAATTTCTTTATTGTATAGTGTAGGATTATTCTACCTTTCTATTCCTTGATCTCTTTGTTGTAATAGTGTAGGCTTTTTAGAGGTGATAGTACTGAGTATGATAATTCTTTGAATATGCTATATCGTTCAAACGGGGGCCAATTCACCCGACCATGGCCCTTCACAGGCCGTCGGACCCATGGGCCTTCTACGTCTTGTAGGATCCATGGGCCTTGTACGTCTCGTAGGATCCATGGGCCTTCTACGTCTCGTAGGATCCATGGGCCGCCGGCTCATTTATGGGTCTTGTACGGCCCTTTAATGGGCCGTAGGCGGGCCTTTAATGGAAATCGGACATTGTATGGGCTGACAATAATGGGCCGTTAATAGGCCGTATTTGGTTATGCTATGAAATTGGCCCAACAGACTAACCGTCCACAAACGGGCCGACTGTAACGACGGGCTGAATTTGGCCCACAAGCAAAAAATGACAGTAACGGGCCGTAAGTAACCGAATGCTACAAATGAGCCCAAGAATAAATGGACCCTCGGAAGGCCGAAAGTTAACTTGGGCTGGAAACGGCCCAACGGAATAACGGGTCGTTAATGGGTATAAAGTGATACACTGTTCATTACGGGTCAGTTTCACCACGGGCCGTTAATGGATGTAAAGTAATACACTGTTCATTACGGGCCAGTTTCAGCACGGGTCGCTAATGGGCCAAGAGTTATAAAGGGCCTCATATGGGCCGAAAGACGTCATGGGCTATATATGGGCCAAAAGTGAAAACAGGATAGAATCATATTGGACGGACCAGATGATGCTACTGGGCCTAATTCGGATAGGGCGTAACGGGCCTTGGCTTAGTGGGTTGTAAATGGGCTATATGCGAACGGGCCGTTAACAGGCTTTCCATGGGCCGGCCCGCCACCTTTTGACCCAGTCAAACGCGTCGGCCCGCCACCTTTTGACCAAGTCAAACGGGCCGGCCTTTTCACTGGAATGGGCCTCTGTTGGGCCGTGCCACGTGTCGACGCGTCATAGGCGACTATCTGACCCACTAACAAGCTGACACGTGTTTCATCCGGCCAATAAGAATTTTACACGTGGAAATTTCTCATTGGTCGGGGCTGTTAACGGGTTATCGGATGCAAAACCCGACCCGATAGCTTAACGGCGTTCCGTTACGGTGGAAGCCACGTGTCGGTCACCCTTGACGAAAGCACTTCTGTGACGCGCGATTTATCGTCATGGAAGTGGACACTTCCGTGATGATAATTTTGGTAATGTCATGGAACACTTCTACGACAGCACAGGTATGACTATCTTGATTCTGTCATAAATTTTTCATGGATGTACATGCATGACAAAAAAAGTGACCTACTGTGACAAACACGTATCATCACGGAAGTGTATTTTTTTTGTAGTGATCTCTACATCGTGGGAGGAGCAAATCCCAATCTTGAGCTATCAAGTTACTTGACATACTTTTCCATGAACCCGTAAGCCGCCGTAATAGCCACCCATTTACGGATGATATTTAACAAACCCAAAAGATCATGAAGAAAGCATGAAGAAACTCGATACTCTCATGGTCTAAGGAATCATGCAAACGTTAACCATCTCTGTGTTATGTACCATTAACTTGTGACGAATGAATCTCATAGCATAACATCAATCCGGGTCGATTCAACACAAATGTTCTCTTAACATTGTGCCCTCAAAGTTGTTGGCATTAACATGCCCATGATCAGGAAAACAGAACCATCATGCAACACTTGAGCTACTCTTAGAGGCCAGACTAAGAATACTTCTTACCGTTTATTATTCCACACGTGCATATGAGTCTTCCTCTGAGCCTCATGTTATTGCAGACTCGAGAACCATAGCAGTTATAGCATGGAACATAAACATAATTATGAACTTGGAGATTATATCATTTATTATTGCCTCTAGGGCATATCTCCTACATACTCCCACTTGCACTAGAGTCAATAATCCATTTAATGCTAATGCACTTCACACCTATGGCATACTGGTGTAAAAAATGCTTCGCATGTGGTATAGCCTGACGTCCATCGGATCTGACAACTTCAGCTCCGTGTCTATCTCTGCATATGCTCGCATTTTCACGCTTTCACAAAATTCATATTTTGTGCGGACTTGGCTTTTATGTAGAAACTACTTGCAGTAGTGTCCCATTGACAAAAGCCATCTTGGAACTACTTGTAGTAGTGTCCCATTGACAAAAGCCATCTTGGAACCATACTAAGTTCATGAATGAACTATATGATTCAACATCTTGTTTGTCGCTTCTAAAGCGTCAACATACTTAGTCATTTGTTATAGAATTTGCCACAGTATCCTGTTGGGAACAATTTCCAACTACCGTGCCACCATATTGTGTATTACACAAAACCCTAAACTTAAATCAAAAATCGCATGGAGAAAAGATGAAGACTATATCGATGTAACATTTTACAACAAACTCTTCATGATCTCCGCTTGCGAGAAAATATATCATCAGTACTTACTCTAGTACTCAATGACATCTTTCAGTGTTGTCCCATGATCAGTACTTTGATCACTTTAGTATCCATACTCGCAACACCTTGGGAGTATCGGACATATCTGGTTGTTTTACATACCAAGGAATACATGATTAATCCAAACACAAAAGTGTGTGGAATCTGCATCATGTAGTTTGCTCATCAGTGTTTTGCGACACCGAGTCTTGCAAAAAACTCTCCCATGTGACTCCGGCAAGAATCACTCCTTGGCGGTTTTAAATGCTAAAAGGTTTTAGCACCTTGTCAATATGTATTCGTTGCTTAGCCCTATTAGGTAAATCTATCTCCATAGATCATTATGCCTAATATTTAGGCTAATTAGCCTATGCATTTCATCAAATAACTATTTTCAAATGAAGTCCTAATTCGTGTCAAGAAATTTATTTCCAATTAACAATGTGTCAAGCACACAAGGTTTTTAGAAATGTTATTATGCTCCCACTTACTTTCTTGAATTACAAGCATCTTTGTTACCCATTGATGAAGTCAGAACCCTTTGACCATTTCATCAAAGCACGAAGATTCAAACTCCATTTTGCTCTCTTCTGTCCATCGCTGGAACTCTGAATTTGCACCCTTACTAGCATCCTCTGGATAGACAAAATGCCTTGGACTGTAACACATGCAAGTCCTTGGTTTCATTTCCATCAGATCGAAATCCTATTGTCATCCATGTTTCATATCTCATGATTGAAATATGTATTAATTGCTAGTTCAACCTGAACCGACTTTAAGCATCGCTACGATGAAAACAACATCATCGTAGTCAACTTTTGAACTTGTTATTTCAACAAGTCGAGCTTTATGGATAAAACATTGTTATCTGTATCAGTTTTAAGTTCCATAAATATTCGTTAGACTCTAAGTCTTCCGAAAGGTGTATCAAGGTTTTAATCTTGAATCACTTATAAGGAAACTAACTCGGGTTGTATTGGCATTTAGCCAATTCCGGAGTCAGGACCCATCAACACTTCCTTGTGTATCATAGGTATAATGTTGTCTAACAACAATATCTTGTTTGCGCACCTAAGAGGTTTGCACGAGCCTTGCCTACGTGGTTCAGCTGCAAGTTCGACCGAAGTTCATACATTTTATTGTAGAGACTTCCGTATGAGTCGCAGTAGGAAACTCTGGAATTACTTCCAAGGTCTCTTTCCTTTGATCTGATGACGAAGATACTGTTTATCTCATCGAGTTGCACTATTCTCCCACTCACCTTTTTGAAAGAACCATTCTCTTTAAAAGCACATCGTTTCATGGCAAAACTATTTGCCTCAGTATAGTGAGGGAGGAATACCCAACATTTTGGTATAACCTACAAAGTAGCACTTGTCTGATTTGGAATAGGTTTGTAACCTTTTACACAAGCCCCATATTCCAAATGTTAAGAAAAGATATAACATGGTTGGGCGTACCATACCATGTCATCGTTTCAACAGACCTGATGGAGCTCTTTTTAGTGTAAAAGTCGCAGTCTCTAAAGCATTACTCTTCAAAAGTGATAATGGCAAATTTATTTATGTCATCTTTGATCTTACCATGTCATAAATGGTTTGATTACATCTACATGGACATTCCACTTGCAGTGGTGTTTGGGGAGGTGCATGTTATGAAACCCCTTTCATAACTCATCAGACATTCGCTAAACATGTAACTCAAATATTCCTTTGTGCAATCAAATTGCAGAAACATAATTTCCTTGTTACAATAACTTCTACTTCATTTTTGAAAACCTTTCGAATGATTTCAAAAGATCCAGACTTACATCTCATCAAGTAAATATCCATATATCTACTTGAGTCATTTCTGAAGATAAATTAATCCACCACTAACAACACTTATCGGACTACACACATCAAATGTATGATCACTAATAAGTTTTTTGTTCGTTCCTTATGGCCTGTGAACGGTATTTTAGTCACTTTACTTTTCGGAGGAAAGTTGCAAGTGTCAGATGATTCAAAATCAAAAAGACTTCAAAATCCATTATAATGGAATTTTCCATGCGGGTTTCTCCAATGTCACCAAATGTAGTGACACACTTGTGTGGTATTCTTTTAGTCTTGCGACATTTAGCGTCACTGTTATGGATGTATCATATTACCATCAATATTCATAACATACATCCCATCTTGGATGGAAGCATGGCCCTTCATGTCTATACTGATACTAATTATAGACTCCCGAGAAATTACCGCATTAATTAAAAATTACCGGCCGTTCATCAGGTGGGACCGAATTATTACGGTCTAGATCAACTCATATAATAAAAAAACTCCCATCTTAACAATCTATCTAAAAGGAATTAGGAAAAAAATATCATCCAAACATCAATCTCTATCTCTTCCTGTGGAGGCGTGGACTATCTCTTCCCCGTGGAAAACAAAAGGAAACTGGAAAAAAAATCTCAGCCCAACATCAGTGTCTATCTCTTCCCGTGGACTCTCCCTTCCCCGTGGAAACCAAATCTACTAGGTCTCTTCCTCTACCTTATAATGGGCGTGGATTTGATGTGTTCAAGGGCTCTTCCTCTGCCCTATAGTCTCTTCCCCATGGAAAAAATATACAGTGGGCATGGATCTGGTGTGCTCACAATCTCTTCCTCTCCCCGTTAAACAGGTTATCAATCTTCATAAATTTGGGCACGGATCATGGCCTGGAGCGGGGATGGATCTGGTGTGCTCAAGGTCTCCTCCCCTCCCCATTAAACAGGTCATCAATCTTCATAAATCTGGAAACAGATCACGGCCTGGAGCTTATTATTTGCAAGAAAACTATTTTTCTCATCTGAATCGGACTCATTCTCTCACTCTATTTATTCTGAATTTATTTTGCTTGCCGTACACTTGATTCCACTTTAATCCTTTTCCTTTTGATTCGGAGAATTCCTTTTCTACCACGTTTATTGATATTGTCCATGATTTTTTTTCCGTTGATCTGCACAGAAAAATACCAACTTGAGCCATATATAGATGCCAAAACAAAATCTGAAGCAATTTGCTTGCTTTCCATTGGCCGCAGCCGTGAGTTCCAGCTCAGTAGGCGTGCTTGCCATTGGCCCCTGTAGCGAGCTCTACCTCAAGACAGGGCATGATTTGGTGGACACCACAGCCATGAGTTGTCACCCGCAGAGTAGTCTTCCCTTAGTTCAGCCATCAAGGAGGTTAGCTTAATTATGCGTCTATTTGATTACAGGGAGATCAACAAAAATATGAAATCCTGGGATAAACATCTGACAGATTGATGTGCATGAGGCCAACCGACATCTAGATAACACTTTAAGACGTGAAACTATGTACTAATTTATCCCAGAGTTTGCTTTATCTCTGTTCTTCCTTTATGTCTTGCTTAGATATTACATGAAGTACACAGTTGTGACACATTAGTTTCTCCGTAAAAGCATATACAATACAAGACACTGGATATACAATACAACAGTTCTATATGTCTCATTATGTTCATCAATAATTACAGATTAATAAAAGGGGTGAGGATGCTACATTAAAATTACTAGCAAGTGTATGTCGGGCATGCCTGTGGGGGTGATGTGCCATGATAGCACAATCCAGGACATAGTTGTTTTAGTGGCAAGACAGAGTGAAGAAAGAACAACGTTGATGCACCGTGAGGTGTGTCCTGGTAGGACAGGTTTGCTTCGTCAATGGGAGAAGCGCTGCCATCCCACTACAAATTTCTTTTATGTTTATGATCAAAAAATTATTTAACAAAGGATATTCATTTGGTTTTGAACTAATCCACCTGGGAACGGTGATGCTTCAATCCAATAATTCTTTTTGAAGCAATCTGATATGACTTCACGTGCGTGTTGTTGGTGAGATTTCGCTCATGTGGGGTGTATAATTACAATGTTGTATGGGGTAGAAACATAAAATATATTAATCTCAAAGCATGATCTGATAGTAGATAGTGGGGCTGGGATAAAAAAATCTGCACTCTTGATTATAAAAAAGTGTGTAGTTTTAGCATATTTACTTGGAGGAATACTGTCTTCTCCTGTCGGGAGATGTAGCAGCAAAGTTTGTCGAACATTCCCCTAGGATACAAATGTACAAGTTTCACTAAATTGCAGGTTGAAACATGCTCGTAGACTGAACTCTCACTTTTATCTATAACAAAAGTTGGAGTTATTTCCAAAATATTGCCATGTTTAGGTAGTATGATATGTTCTCAAAATATTACGTGAATGCATTTGTTTGCCCAATGTGACAAAAAAATAGGATCCCTCACCCCTGCAAGTCCACGTGTTGGCAACTATCAACAAAGGTTGAATATTCGAGTCCCATCAATAACATAATTAATGAACCCGTGTTTCTATATACATCTTCTGTAGTGTTACTTCCAACCTTTATAAAGAAGGCACATTTAATTAGTTCCGTGTTCGTCCACATACATGAATCTTTTGGAATCTGTACAAACAGGACCTGTTTCATCAAAATTAAATTTTATTGCATGTGATCTTCCACCTAATATCGAACGGAAAGCCCTGCACATGTGTCACTTATGCTGGAAGATTGGATGAAAGTCGTGCCGTTCATTTAGGTTCTCCAAAATTGTTGTCGACAAGGAGGGGCTCGATATACGCCTACTGCAATGCCGACCATGTCCTCAACCTGAGCTATTTCTTTTTCCATCGAAATAGATGATTCACTTACTTCCCTACAGTGATGATAATAATTTAATATGCATCTGATCTATATTTCTCTCAATTAACAACACTCCTGTCTGTTTTCCATAGTTTTTTTCTGGTGTATTTTAATTTCTAATCCAGATGAGAATTCATGTAAGTGGATATCCCCACTTGGCAGATGGAGAAATGCGGGGAGTCCTCCTACTTCGATGAGCCCGACAAAGTGTTAACCGGGCAAGCAATTTTTTGGCAAAGCTACAATAATAGGAGTGATGATGTGATCACATTTAGGTACGACTATTTCCGCAACATGATGCTGAGTGGTAAATTTTCAACAGCCGATGCCATTAAAATATTTATAATTTGGACGTTATAACCCTTCTATTCATATGCTATCAAATTAGATAGGTGTATACAATGGTGCATGTGTGTATGCATCACATTACGAAGAAGTGAAGACCAACTAATATCCCTGCTACAGCAAAGGATACAGTCTTTGATTTTGCTACCTTTCAATATGGCAGATGAGAGATGACACCAGAACATGAGTGGCTAGAGGCATCATTGGAAGTGAGAGTAGAAGCCGGTGACAGAGTTGATGAATAATATACCTGATACTAGGTAATTATAGCTATTTTCTTTCTATCTTTCTACATTTGCTAATGGATTCAATGATTACACTGTTCATGTGTCAGCTGGTGGGTTGCAACTAAGATTTCACGGTAAACTCAAAAAGGTCAGCATTGTGATTCATAAGCCAAACTGAATCATGTCGCCTGGGGTTGCATATTTGGTTCCATAGTAACTTCAAAATGTCATCATATGTAGCACTTAATGTGTAAAACTAAATCCCACCGGTCTCGAAAATCATCTAATCATGTCATCATAAGACTCGCTCCCATGTGGGAGTGTTCTTCTAATAAGATCCTGATAAGGTATGGTGATTGAAAGAAACACCTACAAATGTCTATTATAAACTAACATCAGTAAATGTGGTACTACATCACTGAGGATCTAACTAAATTTTCTGTGCCATATGTAAACCAAAAACAATTTGTTTGCATTAATTAGCATTTGAATGTGCACCCCAAGGATAGTTAATCTAAGTAATTAATATACATTCGAATATCGCGGACCACTCGACACACTAATTTTCTCTTGAACTATATGTTACTTTGTGTCTTCTTAACAACTCAATTTTTGTAAAGTATTATATGCACTTTTTCGCAAAAAATTATTATAATCTCTAGGCCGTGCATTTGCACGGGTTGACGACTAGTTATTCATAATACTTAACAACAATTGTTGTTTTATGAACAACTCTTTCGCAACAAACATTGTGCAATGGGCTAGAGTGTATGAAACTCTAAAATGAATTATGAAAGTAAACCCAGAGGTATTGTATTATTATCAATATTCATAACATACATCTCATTCATAATGAAAGTATGGCCCTTGTGTTATTCATAACATCGAACATAAAAAGTTCTCTTACGAACAACCTTCTTGCAAGATACCTTATGCTATGGGCTAGAGTTTGTAAAACTCTAAATGAATTATGAAAATAAATACAGACGGCAATACACCGATGGAAGGTATAGTAACATTTACTACGTTCCCTGTGTATACCTTAACCTCAATTCTGGCTAGTCTTTTTAGGCCATAGTAGCTCTTACATTGATTCGCAACAAAATGCAATCAAGTGGGTATCTTTGTGATTAACTCACAATACCCAAGAATTAGTGATTAACATGTTTTAACCATAATTCCCAAGAACTATATCTTTGACCAGCCTACTATACATCAAAGACTTGTATGACATTCATACATGAGCTGGATATTCCAGTCATCTTTCTTTCTACCTTTATAGTTCTAACAGTTTAACTTTTAGTATTTCTCCTACTCGCAAAAGAAGCACCCAACTTAAGAGTGGCGTTCGCCCCAGACTTCCTAGGCGTGTAAGTCATACTAACACCCTTTGGACACTTCCTTTCTATTTAACTTGTTGTTTTATTCACCTTTCATTATATGATAGGCGTTCTTTTGGATCCCTTTCCAAACAGTCAAATGCATAGTAAACACTTTTACTAATACTTGCAAACAAACATTGCTTTGTTTGTATCTGAAAATAATTTTCAGTTCCATGAATATCATATAACTATCCCAACTTTCGAAGTTTGGGTTTCATGGAAGCAAACATATTCCACTTGACCGTAACAGAATTCTAGCTTTTGGATCGAAGGACGAGAGTCACATGATCCATAGCATTAGCGGGAGGATACGAAAAGCATGCGGGGGCTGCAATCTCTACGACGATCGAGCCAAACACCAGCCCTATCCTCCATGAAGCCTGTGACTCCAAGGAGCCGTACTCCTCTCCAGACTCCGAGCCCTCCGCGCCCCTACCAATTGAATCCGACTGGGCGCCGATCATGGAGTTCACCACCGCGGACATCTTTCAGCACTCGCCCTTTGGCGATATTCTGAATTCACTAAAGTCTCTCTCTTTATCAGGAGAGTCCTGGCCGGACTATGGTCAGCAAGGTTGGGATGCAGACGACGAAGAAATTCGACGCCCACCCACCACCCACTTCGTAGCCACTGTCGACGATTTAACCGACATGCTCGACTTCGACTCCGAAGATACCGACGATATGGACGCCGATGCAGGAGACGATCAGGAACCAGCGCCTATAGGGCACTGGAAAGCCACCTCGTCGTATGACATATACATGGTGGACACCCCCAAAGAAGGCAATGGCGATGGAACAGCGGAGGACGACCCCTCCAAGAAGCAACCTAAGCGCCGGCGTCAGAGGCACCGCTCTAAATCTCACCAAAGCAAAAACGGTGATTCCGGCACAGGAGATAATAACACTCCGGATAGTGCCGAAGAAAACTCCCTCCAGCAAGATTCAGCACAGGAGGATGGAGAAGCCAGCCCTCATGAGAGAGCGGGAGACAGAGAGGTCGAGGACGATAATTACATGCCTCCCTGCGAAGACGAAGCAAGCCTTGACGACGACGACGAATTTGTCGTGCCTGAGGATCCCGTCAAGCAGGAGCGCTTCAAGCGCAGGCTTATGGCCACGGCGAGTAGCCTCAAGAAAAAACAGCAACAGCTTAGAGCTGATCAAGACTTGCTAGCCGACAGATGGACTGAAGTCCTTGCGGCCGAGGAGTATGACCTCGAACGCCCCTCCAAGAGCTACCCAAAGCGCAGGTTGCTACCCCGATTAGAGGAGGAAGCACCTAAACCTACATCACCAGCGCATGACGCGGCCGATCGGCCACCTCGTGGACGCGACAGAGAGGCCTCTCGGCCCTCCACTCAAGCCGCACCCCGGCGCCGCTCAAAAAATACCAAGGCACGGGGAAATGCGCCAGACCTGTGAGTTATATTGGAGGAAAACGCAAGGCAAACAAGATCGATCTACGGATCGCGCGGGCGCCCCACTGCACGAGACGATAACCGTCACACCGGATACAATAAATTCGGCCGGGCCGAACACAATAGACAAAGCTCATTTGAGTTGCGTCGTGATATAGCCCAGTACAGAGGCGCCGCACACCCACTATGCTTCACATATGAAGTAATGGATCATCAAATCCCAGAGGATTTCAAACCCGTAAACATTGAGTCATATGACGGCACAACAGATCCTGCGGTATGGATTGAGGATTATCTCCTTCACATCCACATGGCCCGTGGCGATGATCTGCACGCCATCAAATACCTCCCACTCAAGCTTAAAGGACGAGCTCGACATTGGCTTACCAGCTTGCCAGCAGAATCAATTGGTTGTTGGGAGGACCTGTAAGCCGCATTCCTCGACAATTTCCAGGGCACCTACGTGCGACCACCAGACGCTGATGACCTGAGCCACATAATTCAGCAGCCAGAAGAATCGGCCAGACAATTCTGGACACGGATCCTAACCAAGAAAAATCAAATCGTCGACTGTCCGGACGCAGAGGCCCTAGCACCCTTCAAGCATAACATCCGCGACGAGTGGCTGGCCCGGCACCTTGGACAGGAAAAGCCGAAATCTATGGCAGCCCTCACGACACTCATGACCCGCTTTTGTGCGGGAGAAGACAGCTGGATGGCTCGTAGCAATAACATGACCAAGACCCCTGGTAATTCGGATACCAAGGACAGCAGTGGCAGGTCGCATCGCAACAAGCAAAAGCGCCGCATTAACGGCGACAATGCTGAGGGATACGGAAGTTAATGTCGGATTCAGAGGCTCTAAACCCGGTCAGCGGAAAAAGCCATTCAAAAGAAATACTCTGGGCCCGTCTAGTTTGGACCGAATACTCGATCGCTCGTGCCAGATACACGGCACCCCCGAAAAGCCAGCCAATCACACCAACAAGGATTGTTGGGTGTTCAAGCAGGCCGGCAAGTTAAGTGCCGAAAACAGGGACAAGGGGCTACAAAGCGACGACGAAGAGGAGCCCCCGCCGCCGAACAATAATGGACAGAAAGGTTTCCCCCCACAAGTGCGGACAGTGAACAGGATATACGCAACCCACATCCCCAAAAGGGAGCGGAAGCGTGCACTCAGGGATGTATATGCGTTGGAGCCGGTCGCCCCAAAGTTCAACCCATGGTCCTCCTGCCCGATCACCTTTGATCGAAGGGACCACCCCACTAGCATCCGCCATGGCGTATTCGCCGCATTGGTTCTAGACCCAATCATTGACGGATTTCACCTCACTAGAGTCCTCATGGACGGCGGCAGCAGCCTGAACCTGCTTTATCAGGATACAGTGCGGAAAATGGGCATAGATCCATCATGGATTAAACCCACAAAAACGACCTTTAAAGGCGTCATACCAGGTGTAGAGGCCAACTGCACAGGCTCAGTTACACTTGAGGTGGTCTTCGGATCCCCGGACAATTTCTGAAGCGAGGAGTTAATCTTCGACATAGTCCAGTTCTGCAGTGGCTATCACGCTCTGCTCGGACGAACCGCATTCGCAAAGTTCAATGCGGTGCCGCACTACGCATACCTTAAGCTCAAGATGCCAGGCCCTCGAGGAGTCATTACGGTCAATGGAAATACCGAACGCTCTCTCCGAACGGAGGAGCATACGGCAGCCCTCGCAGCGGAAGTACAAAGCAGCCTCTCAATGCAACTCTCCAGTCCGGATATTAAACGCCGTGACACCGTCAAGCGCGCCAGGAGCAACCTACAACAAGACCGTCTGGCACGTTCCGAGCAAGCGTAGCAATGCGGCCCCAACCCCAGCCCTCAAGAAACGGCGAAACAAGTGCTACGCGTACATAACTACGCACTGAAAATACCATGGGCACAGGAGGAGTGGCACCATCATGGCACGCCCGAAACACGGCTTAACCGCACTAAGGGCTGCTAATTTTTTTCATTTTTTCTTACTTTTAGGACTCCACTCTCTGGAAGACTTGTCCGGCAATAAAATTGCCGCACAAAATGATGCAAAAATCAGGGAAGCAGAAAGCTACGCTGCACTATGGAACCCTCAGGTGGTCTCTATAACAAGCAGTATGCCTGTTTCACATACCATTCCGCAGCCTGCCCCTGGAGGGGACATGTTAAATAGTCTCACCTCTTGCTTATTGCACTATTTGTATCGTTCTGCATTTACCGCAGTCTTTTTCGAATAAACAATGCTTAGCTTCAGCTTATTATTGCATTCTACATTTATTCCTTTGTCAATATATATGTTCAGTCATGACATTTAGCACCCGTACACTTTGGTACGACCAATACGCTAGGGGCTCAAGCACCCCATAATACGGCGTGAGAAGTCCGAACACTTTCACAAGTGCGGCCCTCCGAACTTATAACATTATATGCATCAGCTCCGAATCGTGTCTTTGGTCAATAGTTGGATTTCCCCGGCTCCCATGCTTTGGTACCTTACGTTCCGCTATATCGGCTAAGGTAGCGCTGGGAGAACTACTGCGATTGTGCCCCAGTTGAGCTGGGCTAAGCACCTCAGTAGAGAAAGCTAAAACTGGCTGTCATGATAGGGATAGAGCTGGTCGCTGTTCGAGAAGGTTTCGAATCCCTAAAGACTTATGCCGCTTAGAGCGAGGAGTCGGCTTTGTCCTGCCCAGACGTGTATAGCGCCCCGAATTCGGGCTTCCGAACACTAGGGGCTTCACCGAAATTTAAAATTATAGAATTCAATGGCTAAGTGAGAGTGATAACGCATTATAGTCCGATTGCCTTGTTCGTTGTGCTGAGCACCTCCCTCGAAGGACCCAAGAATGGGAAAAAGAGTGCTCAGGTTTATCCCGAACACCCCAGCACTCGTGGCATGGGGGCAGAAGCAGACGACTCGCCATCTCTCAGACTTTATAAACGGCCGCACAGAAGGTAATATTTTAAATTAAAACAAGCGTTGCATAGCGCATATGAACAAGTTTTCAGCGTACAGGATAACACGAGCAAGTCTACTCAAATATAACATCTTTAGTACATTTGTCCGCCACAAGGTGGGCGCCCTTCAGGACGCCCTCATAATACATCTCGGGGTGGCGATGCTCATTGCCCTGCGGTGGCCCGTCCTTCACAAGCTTCTCCGCATCCATCTTGCCCTAGTGCACCTTAGCACGGGCAAGCGCCCTACGGGCACCTTCGATGCAGACGGAGCGCTTGATGACTTCAAGCCATGGACAGGCGTCCACCAACCGCCTCACCAGCCCGAAGTAGCTCCCAGGCAGGGCCTCTCCAGGCCACGGCCAAACTATAAGGCCCTTCATGGCCTGTTCGGCCGCCTTGTGGAGCTCGACCAGCTGCTTCAGCTGGTCGCTCAAGGGCACTGGGTGTCCGGCCTCCGCATACTACGACCAGAACACCTTCTTCGTCGAGCTTCCCTCCTCGTCCCGGTAGAAGGCGGCGGCGTGTGACACGCTACGTGGCAAATCTGCAAATGCTCCTGGAGAGCTCCGGACTCGGGTAAGTAACAAGTAATTCACTTTCGTGTGCTTGCTATGCATAAAGAATGCCTTACCCGCCGCTATCTTCTTCATCGCCTCGACCTCCTGGAGGGCTTTCTGGGCTTCGGCCTTGGCAGACTTGGCATTTTCAAGGGCCGCCGCCAGCTAGGACTCTCGCATCTTTGAATCGAGCTCCAAACTCTCATGTTTTTTCATGAGAGCCTGGAGCTCTTGCTGCACCTCGCCAACCCGCGCCTCATTCTTCTCCCGCTCGGTGCGCTCCGTGGACGCCCTCCTTTCGGCCTCGGACAACGCTTGCTTAAGGGATGCCACCTCAGTCGTGGCCCCTAGAACACCAATAGCGATCCTGTTATTTTTTGCAACTGCATCTCTTTATATATACTCCACAAGGTACTACTTACCTTCTTTTTCCTTGAGCTGCTTCTTGGCGAGGCCGAGCTCTTGTTCGGACCGCTCGAGGTTCTGCTTCAGCGTGTCCACCTCAGCAGTCAGTGCGGCAGAGGCCAGCAGCGAAGCCTGCATACGCATATCGACACAATTTTGTTAGACTCCTACGACATATTATTAGATCCTCTATTCGGCTTTTCTTTGTGAATGCCAAACAGAGCATCAGGGGCTACTGTCTATGCGGTAATGTTTTCATATATTTTTTACTTATCTCAAAGCCTATTAGAAGGCTGGCACATGCTTCAGTCAGCCCGCTTTTGGCGGACTGAACCTTCTGGATCACCGCACTCATGATAGTGCGGTGCTCCTCGTTGATGGAGGCGCCGTTAAGCACCTCCAGCAAGTTATCCGGTGCTTCCGGATGGACGGAGGTCACCGGCGCAGTAGGATTGCCCTTCTTAGCAGGGGGCCGCCTGCCGGAGTCCGAAACCGCTGAAGGTTCCGGCATGGTGTCCGGCCCAAGGCCGGACTTGGAGCCCTCGGGAGCTTCGCTCCCTTTGCACCTGGAGGCCGGGAGGTCGCCTTGCGGCGCCTCCAGGACCACCTCCTCCTGGCTCGGATCCTTTTGGGACAGCACCTCGGCGTCGTTCGTAGGGCGAGGGGTGGAGGCGGTCGGAAGTGAGGTGTTGTTCACATCCGACGAATCCAGGGAGCCGCTCGATGATACGTCGAGCCGGGCTTTGGGCGGGCTGCATAATTATATTCGGCGTAAGGAGAATCTGTGCAGTGAAGGAACACTATGAATTCACTCTGGTGTCTGAATACTTATGATTTTGCCAGGGGTTTGGCCCTGAGCGGCCACTCCTCTTCGCCGTCGTCGGCGTTGGTGGAGTAGTCCGTAGGAATGGTCCTCCCTTTCTTGGACCCACTGGCCTCCCCCGTTGGGGCGGCCTTCCTTTTCTTCTTTCCGCCTACTTGGGAGGGAACCCCTCTTTCCTCCTCCTCCTCCACTTCGCGGGAGGAGTCCGCCTTGGAGTCATCGGACGATGAGTTCGACTCCGCTGGGCGCCGGGAACTCTTCCGGGTTCCGGTGGTCTTCTTCTTGACCTTCTTCTCCGTCACCACGTAAGGTGCCGGAGCCAGCAGCTTCGCCAAGCGAGCATCGGTTGGGTCTTCGGGCAGAGGGGCCAGACAGTTAATCTGTTCGGCCTTCTCCAACCATTCCTATCAAAGGCACGGGAATTTAGATCCCGCATAGAGTTAAACTACTAAAGACAAATATCCTGTAAAAGGTAAAAACAGCTTACCGCGTTGGCTTGATGCTACGCGCTGAATCCGCGATCTTCGGTAGCGGATGCAGGAGCCTCGGCACCCTTGAATAGCATCCTCCAGGCATTTTTGTATGATGTATCGAAGAGCCTGCTCAGAGTTTGGTGATGGGCCGGATTGAACTCCCACAAGCTGAAAGCCCGTCGTTGGCACGGGAGGATCCGGCGGATGAGCATGACCTGGACTACATTGACAAGTTTGAGCTTCTTGTTCACCAGATTTTGGATGCATGTCTGAAGTCTGGTCGGCTCTCCTTTTTTACCCCACGACAAGCCCTTCTCCGTCCAGGAGGTGAGCCACGTAGGGATTCCGGATCGGAACTCGGGGCTGCCACCCATTCAGGGTCACGCGGCTCGGTGATGTAGAACCACCCCGATTGCCACCCCTTTATGGTCTCCACGAAGGAGCCCTCGAGCCATAGGACATTGGGCATCTTGCCCACCATGGCGCCTCCGTACTCTGCCTGGCAGCCGCGCACTACCTTCGGCTTGACATTAAAAGTCTTTAGCCATAAACCAAAGTGGGGTTGGATGTAGAGGAAGGCCTCGCACATGACGATAAACGCCGAGATGTTGAGGATGAAGTTGGGGGCCAGATCGTGGAAATCCAGGCCGTAGTAGAACATGAGCCCCCGGACAAACGGGTGGAGAGGGAAGCCCAGTCCACGGAGGAAATGGGTGAGAAACACCACCCTCTCATGGGGCCTGGGGGTGGGGATGAGCTGCCCCTTTTCGGGGATCCGATGCGCGATGTCGTCGGACAAGTATCCGGCTTTCCTAAGCTTTTTGACGTCTCCCTCCGTGGCGGAGGAGACCATCCACTTTCCTCCCGCTCCAGACATGGTTGGAGAAGGTTGAGGTGGGGGGAATGCGGACTTGGGCGCTGGAGCTCGAGTGTGCGAAAATGGATGAGCAAAGGATGAAGAAGGCGTGGATGAAAGAGGTGGATCCTTATCCCCTTATATGGGCAGACGAAACTATGTGCCCCCACCAGCCTGGTAAAACTCGCTTATCTCCCAAGGACCGTAACCAATGGCGTGGTTGGGTTACCCACGCCCGTATTGATGAGAATCCCGAAATAAGGGGACACGATCTCTGCTTTGACAAGACGTGCCAAGGAAACCGCCTCGCGAAACACGCTGAGGTAGGTCATATAACACCTCCTCATGATCATCGTTTTCATCAATGAGACATGACATACAAGTTGGTCACTAGACATAATCACAACTACTCATCATCATCAACTCTCATAAACATATTGTACCTCATAGGACCTACTACATTATCTTAGGACCTACTACCTTAGCACATGATCATGTGTATTAGCTAGGACCTACTACATTCTCCTAGGTAAAATAGCATAAAACAAGATAGCCCCTGACTCTCCATTATGGAGAATGGAGATTATCCTGTCTCCAATTCTTGCCTTTCGCACAATCTTGCTTCCAAGAACCTCCTTACGACTGTCCATACATTTTTCCATTCTTTGATTACCATGTGTTCACCGGTTTTGGAAATCCGATATGGACAGGTGAGACTCGTAGGATGACCTGGCTGTATGTTCAAAACATCAAGGCGACCATTCTGATACATCAAATGAGGCACACAATCCATCGGGATTTTCTGTTGAAAAACATAGTAATGACTTCGTAGTTAGGAATGTAGTTCAGTTTTAGAAGTATGCAAAAGATGCACGGATGTCGTAATAGTAAAAAATCTTACCAGGATATCTCCATGGAAGTTATAGTGGTTCAACACGTGCACTAGTGGCACGTATTCACCGTAATTTGGAGGAGTTCGATAAAAGGCATTGTAATTCTCAAGATCAGTACAATATGCGGCCAGATGACTTTTCTCCTGATAAGTTAACTCAGAGCCTTCGGTGTAGTTGGTTCTGTCTACCATCTTCCGCACATTCTTTGAAGAATGAAAGTAAGCTATCAATGGAAATAAGATGTCAACTATTTTGAAATAAACAATATAAATTACTTAATAACTATGTTTGAGAAGCTCACATAGGAAAAAATTGGAAGCGTATCAACAAGGACACAAATGTCCAAATTGTCTTCGTGGTGTCAGGATCACCAAGATCCATTGTGACAAAGATACCCTCATAAAAACCATACATCTCGCAAAGTGCTTCCCAATTCTTGCAACCAAAATGGGTTACGCTCTCAGAATTATACAACTTTACTTCAAAATCCATACCATGATGGGTCCTTAGGTGAATTTTCTTCGTTTCCATACTCTCATGGTCTTCAAAACCCATCATCTCCAAGACATAGCGTCTTGCATAGCATGGGATAAGCTAGTCGAATTATAAAAGATGAAAAGTACAAGTTGAAATAGTTGAAGTCGTGCTTAATTACCAACAAAAACACTTGTGGTCGTTCCGTACCGTTTCAACATCGAAGGTCTCCTCGAGCTTAATGCTGAAGCGCCGATCTTCGTCCGGGTCAAGGAACCTGTCGCACATACCTCGATCGTCGTGGCACCAGTCGCACTCCACCAGGAGACTTTCCTCGTCCGAGTACGACATTTTCTATGTTCATAATTCAAAGATTAAACTTGTACAATTAAATATATGGACACAAAAACTAAATTAGTACATTATTATTCATCATGGGTTGACTATCGGTCTGTCCAGTCTTTTCTTGAAAACTCTTAGATCACGTGGTATATATATATTCGACCGTCGGTGATGGTAGCTCCTCCTTTCGTTCCCGAGTGCATTACACCAAATTTCCTAGCACACGGGAACGAAAGAGAAGCTACCCCCACGACAACAGTCGGGATTGTTCGTCCTCTCATATATGGTGGAGACTCTCCCTCACTGATTCCTCTCTGACATTTGCGACCGTCGATATTTCCTACATATTCTAGCACAAGTCATGCCAAAATTCACGGAAAATTCCGGCATGACCTTTGCTAAAACAGGACATATCGAGCGCCTGAAATTTGCTGGAACGAAAATTAATCAACACTCCAGCAAAACATAGGCCACTCGAAGGTGTAACTTGAACATGACCGACCACTTGGGCAACCACATATCCTATTTGAGCAACACAAGATATACATGTTTTGCTGGTCTCACCTCGAGGTCGGAGGGGGTCGGTGACGTGGACGACGGCGGGGATGATGGAGGGGCTCCTTGATTTCTGCAAAAACAAAAACCCCATAAGTTATCACTAATACATCCCGAATAGTATCATACATATAACATCACTAATACAACAAAAACCGTAACGAACGACGGTTATCGACGTTGATGCGGGAATAATTGATTGAACTAAAAAAATAACAACAAATGTGACATGCTCAACTAGTTCTATTAATTCAACTAGTTATTACTAAATATAAACTTACTATAAATAGAAATAAACTTGTTCTTTCTAAAAGTAAACTAGTTCAACTAGTTATATTAATTTTCTTACTAAAAATACATTAGTTGTATTAATTCAACTAGTTCTTACTAAAACTAAACTAGTTCAACTATTTATTAATTTACTTACTAATTATTTTAAACACTTACTAAGAACAGTAGAAAAACTGCATTATACAATAGTAAAAAACTATAGTGAAAAATAGAAAAAAAGAGATGGGGTCGGGGGAGACGGCGGCACCGAGGTGCGGCGAGGCGGGGTCGGGGGAGATGGCGGCGAGGCGGGGTCGGGGGAGACGGCGGCGAGGCGGGGTCGGGGGAGACGGCGGCGAGGCGGGTCGAGGGAGACGGCGGCAGAGAGCGAGGGCAGGGGCTCCGGCAAGGACAAGGGGGAGGAGGCACAGGCGCGCGGCGACGTCGAGGCCAGACTCCGGCGGAGAGCGAGGGCAGGGGCTCCGGCGGAGGCGACGAGGGGAGAAGAGAGAGTGGGGAATTGGGGGAGGAAGCAGAGGAGGGAAGCCCACGCGGGTGGTTAGGTCAAAATAGATTTATCAGTAGCGTGGGAAACGAAAACGCACTGCTGCTAAAATACGTAGCAATAGCCCGGTCCTAGCAAACCCGGTACTGCTAAGCTGGGCCCGTCCTGTAGACAAGTTCAAACTTAGCAGTAGCGCCCTACACTAAAAGTGCGCTGCTACTAATTTTATAGTAGTAGCGCGGTTTGTAGAAGGGTGCTGCTACTATACCTAGCATGTCGGCAACGGTCTCGCAATTATAGTAGTAGCGCGTTTTATTCCTGCCGCGCTACTGCTAAGTGCATAGCAGTAGCGCCCTTTATGTCAACGCGCTACTGCTAAGTAGCAGTAGCGCCTCATTTTAACACGCGCTACTGGTAAGATTCTGTGTATAAGGTTTTCCCTAGTAGTGATCCCTTTACTTTCTTGTAATTAGCATGCTTTACTCTTTCCGCTGCTTATACTCTTGCCATGCTTGCTTGAAATGTATTGTGAATGCTTAAACTTGTGATAAAACTCCACCTCAACCTGAAGAACTTATAAATTGTCACCTTTTCTTGTTGAGGGTCTAATCACCCCCACCACCTCTAGACCCCTCTTCTTGATCCTTTCAAAGGTGCCCCAGAATGGAGTCACGGAACAACGGCCGCTGGCTAGTAAGATGGTGACGGACCAACACGGCAACCAAGATCTCCTCCTCATTA
Organism: Aegilops umbellulata; assembly: GCA_032464435.1. Classification (NCBI taxonomy): domain Eukaryota; kingdom Viridiplantae; phylum Streptophyta; class Magnoliopsida; order Poales; family Poaceae; genus Aegilops; species Aegilops umbellulata. Next base: position 637,900,555 of record CP136060.1, on the reverse strand, counting down.
TCAGACGAGGAATCGTCAGAGTCGCAAAGGAAATTATGGAAAAAGAACTCATCGGCGGAGTCCATTTTGTAACTTGGCAAACTGTCGAACAACTTGCGGGCGTCGAGAAAGGAGCTGGCCGGCCAAAGACGCGCGCCTCCCTTGGACCAGGTGGCTGGTCTGGAGGCGTCCGACGAGCGTGCCGGCGTCCGACGAGCGTGCCGGCGTCAGGACGAAGGACCTGGCCGGGGCGGCGAGGCAGCTTCCTGGTCACTGCGGCCTTGGGGGAAGTGGGGGTGGGAGCTTTCGGAGCCCCGACGGCGAGACGGTGGTGGCGGCGATGTGGGAGGTGGCTGCGTTGGGGAGAGATGTTGCGGCACCGGCTGCTGGAGGCATCGAAAAAATGGGCGATGAACTACCTTGCCATACATTGTCCCCTTGTCACAGTTTATCATTCTTTGATGCCATATCAAGACCTACATTTTAACCTGTACTCCCTCCTTTCCGTTATGTAAGGTGTATTATTTTTGGCACGATAACCAAGACACGGAATTATAGACATGTTAGGACTAAATTAACTTTGGCAAATTTGTTGATTAGTAATAAGTAAATCAATTAGTCCAGGAAAGTAAGAGATGCATGCAATTGACAGAGTGATACTTTTCTTCTTTTGCTACAAGAATAGATACATGCAATCATGAGAGAGATACTTTCCATTTTTTTGAAGGGCTAACTAGGGAATTATGAGAAATTAGAAGAAATGCACCTTACATTCTGGAATTTGATGCATTAATTTAGATTATATGAAGACAGAATCTTTCAGGTAAATTTGCCTTGTATCATGATGCTCCCAAGTATTGCCTCTACAGAGATAAATCTGATTGGTGTGAGCCAATGCATAAATTGTGGTCGCCGGATGTTGGAATCGGTTGCTGGGCATTAATAAATATTGGAGACGGCCGGTTGGATGTTGGGCTCGGCGGATGGATCGACCAAGCATGCCTAGCGGTGGAGTATGCTTGATTAGTGCGTGCAGGGAAGATTAGTAACGCCATGTACTCTCACATTGATCGCCCGTGGAGTCGTTTGGTGCATTAATTTGGTGAGCTCGACGAGTGAACTATACTCCGTACTTCACGACAGATTGGTGAGGGAATAGTAGAAAGTGATGGCAACAGGACATGATAGACCTCGAGGGTGGTGGTACTTGGGCACCCAGTCTCGAGCTCTGGGTGAAAACCTAGGTCTGTTCGGAGTTGGTTATAACTTGCAATGATGATGTTTTTGGGTCTTGGTGTTGTTGAAGACATTGCCCGGATATGTTTGGATTGGTTCTTGAGGGTGAAAACTTAGGCCCTGTTTGGTTCAGCTTTTATCGACGGATTCCGCTCCCGCGCAGCAGAATCTGAACCAAAGGGCGAACCCAGCAGAATCCGATTCCAGAAATCCGCTGCCAAAATCTGAACCAAAAGCGGAAGCAGCCATGCCGTGCTTTCCAAAATCTGATTCCGTTGCAGGCCAAAATCTGAAAAAGTTGTATCAGCTGGTTTGCCAAATGACCTACATCCTTTTCACATCAGATTTTCCAAAGCTGTTTTTGTATAGTAGATTTTTCACAGCTGCTTTTAGAAATCCACAGCCGAACCAAACAGGGCCTTAGAATACCCTTTGGTGGTTGGATCCAGTGAAGACGGCGCTTGAGCGTCACTCCACTCCTGAAAGCATTGTTGTTGAAGAACCTAGTCATCCTTGTCGTGTCATGGGATAGTGGGAAAGGATAATTGCTGTAGTCGATAGCGGATTTGATTGCTTCTGCCTTTTTGTTTTCATCGCTTAAGCATAACTTTGGCCTTTTATGACTTTGTTTTTGGACGTGTTTTTATGTGTGCGTGTGTTCATGCTGGTTGTTTTCATTCTATTTGTGGAGAGGCCGGGTGTATGCTCATTTTATTTGTATTCTCCATGCTTTTTTTGAGTCAATAAAATTTATTCTTTTTCCAAAAAACCAAGGTGAGGGACATGATCAAGATAAATCATTTATCTAGCATACATTAAATTACTTCTACAAATTTTCCAGTAGCAATGCCCTGTTACCTTACCAATGTCCCTGGCAAATGGCTAAAAATAGTAATTTTAGTATCGGCATGGCTCAAATATGCTGCTAGTCCCATCTCTTAGTGCATCTTCAAGGCGGACCCATAAACCTCATGCAACTGTCCGGACCGCGCTGTCCGGACTGCGGAAGCCATCCAACGGGGTCCTGTATCGGTCCGTAGGACTGTTCGGACGCGATTTCTCCAGCAAATCGGAGACAAATGTGGGGGGGGGAGGGGGGGCTTTGCTGGAGTCTCGACTATTCCTAAGCCCGTTTCTTACTGCCCTGGCCCACAGAAAATCATCACCCGCCCCACCCGCGCTTTTCCTTCCAATGCACGCACTGCTTATTGTGCCGCATTCATACCGGCCCAGAGCATGCAACGTCCGGTATTGATGCCGCGATGTGACTGGAGGGAGGGAGGGCGGCACTAACCGACGCGATCTTTCGGCAGCTGCCGCTTCAATGCCGACGCAGGTTCCCGTGGAACCAACTCCGGTCGTTGCGCCGAATAGAAGCGGACCGCTCCTTCGCCTGGGCTTCTCCACGGCTATTCAAACTTTGCGCCAGCGACGGACAGAGTTGCACACTCGCTCCCAAGCATAGGCCCCCTCCCCTCCCCCTTCTCCGTGTCCAAGCACCTCCCTCCCCCTCGTTAACCCAAGCTCAGGCGATGCCGAAGTCTTGGTGCTCCGTGCCGGAAGGCGGAGTAGGTGGAAGCCTCCATGGCGGCTGGCTCCTCCGCCAAGGAGGAGATCGTCATCTTCTCCGGGGACGAGGAGGAGTAGGTGCCACCGCAGCAGCCGCCCCGACTCCTGAAGGAGGCCACTCTGACGGACGAAAATTTCGTCCATCCAATCGAGATAATGACGGAGCGGTCTCTCTGTTACATAGGGCCGTCGCCACCAGCGTCAATGCACGCGAAGGAGCCGTCGTTCCCTACCACGTGAAGCCCGAGCCAACCTCCACGCTTCTGCCGGTGAAGGAGGAGTCGTCCTCGCCACGGCACAACCGCGACGTCCAGATCGGACGCCGCGTGAAGGAGCCGTCCTCGCCACCGCATCACCGAGGCCTACTGATCGGACGCCATGTCAAGGAGGAGCCCGCGTCCCTGCAATGGACCGGTACCGCCGCATCGACGCACCTTTGTCGCCGTCGCGCCGCCACTGCATCGCCATCAAGGAGGAGCTGCCGCCCGCGTTCCACTAGGCGCGGGGCCACCTCCTCCAGTACCTCCGAGGAGGCGGTTACCGCGGCCCCTCGGGCTCGAGGGCCGTCGTGTTTGAGGTGGAGTGCGCGGCATGGTAGCAGGCGAGGTACAAACAACGCAATGCCAGTCGCCACTCCACATTCGCCAAGAGCGACGTGGCGCTGGACTGGGTCGGCAACGACCCGGACCTCACCGCCGCATGGGCGCTCGACAGCTCCGTCACCACCGCGGAGATGGACGCCAGGCGTCGTCGCTGCATTGACAGCGAACTTGCCAAGATCAGCAAGGAGTAGTTGCTTAACGACTGCTTCGCTAACACCGGTCGCGGCAAGGACGCCGCCACCAGTCCACCTCGGCAGTAGCCGCAGCGGACCTCCAAACGACGCAGCAGGAGGCGGAGCGGCTCCTCCTCGAGTGGTAGGCAGCGGCTCCGGACAAGGCAGTCGTGGCCCTCCTGCGCCGTTCCGCCGCTGGAGGGACGATGACGGCGGCGACGGAGATGTCGGTGCGGCAGGGCCGGGTGGCCACGTGTATGAGGTGGTCGTCCGGTATAGGGTTTCAGTTTCCTTTCTCGATTTTTAGTTAAATGGTCGAATATCGACCTTTTTATGTAAATTATATCTGTACTTGAATGAAATCCTTTCGGTTTGATCAAATTTTGTGAGGTTGGTTTGAATGGTTGGGCGGATGTATGCGGCTAGCATTGGATGACGTCCTCCTGCATCAGTGTCTGCGGACTAGTCCCTGGCCCGAGTCCGCGGATGGGTGTGAGAAGAATTTTGCGAGTTGCCGTTGAAGATGCCCTTATAATTAAAACCTGTAAGAGGTCCTACGCATTCACTTTATTTTCATCATCTCTTACGGTTGTTATGTGGAGTAAAATACCGGGAGCAAATAATTATAAGTACAATCCATATACTGAAAGTGTACATGGTACAACGTACGATATAAGTCTCGTGCCTCCTCAAAGGGAGTGAAAGTAAAAAAGCAACAATAGTACGACAGTGGCCGGCCATGCAGAGCTGGCTCAGCGTACGCACTACCTTCTCCCTCACATGGAGATCAGATCAGAGCGTTTATTCATATGTATTTGTGACCTCAGCATACTCAGCAACCATGGATGGCGCTATACGCGGCAGCCATGGTGGGCAGTGGTTGATTAGCGAATAGTAGAGCAGTCAACGGAAGGGCTGATGGCATATGGGATGCTGACGCTGCACTTGGAGGGGATGTTGGCGGCCTTGCCAGTGTTGAGCCCACCAGCAGCGCTCTTGATGCAGTTGCACGCCGTTTTCTTGTCAGCGGTGCTCTGCACTGCTCCGGCAAGTCTCTTAACGCCGCTGCAGCAGGCCGCCGACGGATTGGCGCCGTTGCCGCGTACATAGGAGATGCAGGGGCTCAAGGCAGACCTCACCTGACCGCAGGAGATGGCCGCTTCGGTGGCTACGAGGAGCATAGCGGCCACCATGGCGACCAGCACGAGCTGAGTAGCTGCAGCGCGAGCCATCCCTATCGAGTTTGCAGTAGTAGTGGTCCTGAGCTTAGCTGGAGATGGCGAGATTTGCTAAGTGAGTGTACCGGTGAGGAGTTTCGTAGGGGGTGCATGGGCTTAAATAGGGCTACGAACCAACATGTGATCCCATTGCAGTAAACATACTGTGGTGGTGCCAAGTATTGCGTCCACATGGATGAATCCGATTGGTGTGAGCCAATATGCATAAATTTTGGTTGCTAGATGTTGGAATCGGTAGATGGGTATTAATGCATTTTGGAGATGGTTGGATGTTGGGTTGGGCCGATGGATCGACCAAACATCAATTCTAGCGGTGGAGTGTGGTTGATTAGGCGTGCAGGGCAGATTAATAACAACATGTACTCTCACAATGATCGACCGTGGCGTTGTTGGGTGCATTATTAATTTGGTGAGCCCGACCAGTGAACTATACCAATCTGTCAGTGTATATGGTGGTGCACGGTTGGCAAACAACCACCTTCCTTACTTTGTCCAGCTTAACATTCATCGATGCCATATTCAGAGCTACACTTTAACTATTAATTTAGATTATATGAAGACATGTCTTTGAGCAAAATTTACCATGTAGTACTCACTCCGCCGGAGGGAGTATTATGTGTATGCAAGGGCTTCTAAATTGGTCCCCTTGACCCGCCCTAAAAAAATGGTACCATTGAAGTTAATTAGCGTCGAGATGTTTTTTTCTTGAGTTTACTATTATGTACTTCCTGCAACCCATATTAAATGTCACTCAACCGGATGTACCTAGCACGGAGTGTCTTTTTCCAATTAACTTTTCATGCACTTTTCATTTTTTAGGATTACGTACTTTTACATACATTATACCCATGAAAAATATATACTAAATTATATATGGTGTAACATGGGAATATACCAAAAATCACCAGCCAAATCTCATCTTCTGTTACAGTGATACACGTTCTCCTTCTTTTTTTTTAAACTGTACCAGTATCATGAAGTCATCTGCGACCTATGTTTAGTTTTTTCCACACACCAAGCACCAACAATACTGAACCACCGGGTTCCTAATTTTAATGGGGTCATATTGGCCAGGACTGTACCGCCTGATTAAAACATATGTAGATACAATATTTTCAATCCTATCAGCTTAAGAATTCTTCCCGAAGTTTCTAGACACACCCATGTTGTTTTGGTCGGCACATCCAGATCCTCAAATCGTGGGCAAGAGCACTGTGTAAGCATGGACCAAATGAATGTGCCACGACGGAGAGAGGGGAAGAGGGGAAGGAAGGGAGAGAGGGGCCGCGCCCCAAACCCTTTGTCCAATTCGGACTGGGCTTGGGAGGGGCGCGCGCCACCTCCTGGTCCTTCCCACTAAGGCCCATCAAGGCCCATTGCTTCTTCCTCGTATTCCCGTAACTCCCCGGTACCTCCGAAAATACCCGAACCACTCAGAACCCTTCCGATGTCCGAATATAGTCGTCCAATATATCGATCTTTATGTCTCGACCATTTCGAGACTCCTCGTCATGTCCCCGATCTCATCCGGGACTCCGAACTCCTTCGGTACATTAAAACTCATAAACTCATTATATAACTGTCATCGAAACCTTAAGCGTGCGGACCCTACGGTTCGAGAACAATGTAGACATGACCGAGACACGTCTCCGGTCAATAACCAATAGCGGGACCTGGATGCCCATATTGGCTCCTACATATTCTACGAAGATCTTTATCGGTCAGACCACATAACAACATACGTTGTTCCCTTTGTCATCGGTATGTTACTTACCCGAGATTCGATCGTCGGTATCCAATACCTAGTTCAATCTCGTTACCAGTAAGTCTCTTTACTCGTTCCGTAATACATCATCTCACAACTAACACATTAGTTGCAATGCTTGCAAGGCTTATGTGATGAGCATTACCGAGAGGGCCCAGAGATACCTTTCCGACAATCGGAGTGACAAATCCTAATCTCGAAATACGCCAACCCAACATCTACCTTTGGAGACACCTGTAGTACTCCTTTATAATCACCCAGTTACGTTGTGACGTTTGGTAGTACCCAAAGTGTTCCTCCGGTAAACGGGAGTTGCATAATCTCATAGTCAAAGGAACATGTATAAGTCATGAAGAAAGCAATAGCAACATACTAAACGATCGGTTGCTAAGCTAATAGAATGGGTCATGTCAATCAGATCATTCAACTAATGATGTGATCCCGTTAATCAAATAACAACTCTTTGTTCATGGTTAGGAAACATAACCATCTTTGATTAACAAGCTAGTCAAGTAGAGGCATACTAGTGACACTCTGTTTGTTTATGTATTCACACATGTATCATGTTTCCGGTTAATACAATTCTAGCATGAATAATAAACATTTATCATGATATATAAGGAAATAAATAATAACTTTATTATTGCCTCTAGGGCATATTTCCTTCAGTCTCCCACTTGCACTAGAGTCAATAATCTAGTTCACATCGCCATGTGATTACCAGCAATACTTCACATCACCATGTGATTAACACCCATAGTTCACATCGATATGTGATCAACACCCAAAGGGTTTACTAGAGTCAGTAATCACATCGCTATGTGATTAACACCCAAAGAGTACTAAGGTGTGATCATGTTTTGCTTGTGAGAGAAGCTTAGTCAACGGGTCTGCCAAAATTCAGATCCGTATGTATTTTGCAACTTTCTATGTCTACAATGCTCTGCACGGAGCTACTATAGTTAATTGCTCCCACTTTCAATATGTATCTAGATTGAGACTTAGAGTCATCCAGATTAGTGTCAAAACTTGCATCGACGTAACCTTTTACGACGAACCTTTTTGTCACGTCCATAATCGAGAAACATATCCTTATTCCACTAAGGATAATTTTGACCACTGTCCAGTGATCTACTCCTAGATCATTATTGTACTCCCTTGCCAAAATCAGTGTAGGTTATACAATAGATCTGGTACATAGCATGGCATACTTTATAGAACCTATGGCCAAGGCATAGGGAATGTCTTTCATTCTCTTTCTATCTTCTGCCGTGGTCGGGTTTTGAGTCTTACTCAATTTCACACCTTGTAACACAGGCAAGAACTCTTTCTTTGACTGTTCCATTTTGAACTACTTCAAAATCTTGTCAAGGTATGTACTCATTGAAAACTTATCAAGTGATTTGATCTATCTCTATAGATCTTGATGCTCAATATGTAAGCAGCTTCACTGAGGTCTTTCCTCCAAAAACTCCTTTCAAATACTCGTTTATGCTTTGCAGAATAATTCTACACTATTTCCGATCAACAATATGTCATTTACATATACTTATCAGAAATGTTGTAGTGCTCCCACTCACTTTCTTGTAAATACAGGCTTCACCGCAAGTCTGTATAAAACCATATGCTTTGATCAACTTATCAAAGCATATATTCCAACTCCGAGATGCTTGCACCAGTCCATAGATGGATCGCTGGAGCTTGCATTTTGTTAACACCTTTAGGATTGACAAAACCTTCTGGTTGCATCATATACAACTCTTCTTTAAGAAATCCATTAAGGATTGCAGTTTTGTTATCCATTTGCCAGATTTCAGAAAATGCGGCAATTGCTAACATGATTCGGACAGACTTAAGCATAGATACGAGTGAGAAACTCTCATCGTAGTCAACACTTTGAACTTGTCGAAAACCTTTTGCGATAATTCTAGCTTTGTAGATAGTAACACTACTATCAGCGTCCGTCTTCCTCTTGAAGATCCATTTATTTTCTATGGCTTGCCGATCATCGGGCAAATCCATCAAAGTCCATACTTTGTTCTCATACATGGATCATATCTCAGATTTCATGGCCTCAAGCCATTTCGCGGAATCTGGGCTCATCATGGCTTCCTCATAGTTCGCAAGTTCGTCATGGTCTAGTAACATGACTTCCAGAACAGGATTACCGTACCACTCTGGTGCGGATCTCACTCTGGTTTACCTACGAGATTCGGTAGTTACTTGATCTGAAGTTACATGATCATCATGATTAGCTTCCTCACTAATTGGTGTAGCAGTCACAAGAACAGATTTCTGTGATGAACTACTTTCCAATAAGGGAGAAGGTACAATTACCTTATCAAGTTCTACTTTCCTCCCACTCACTTCTTTCGAGAGAAACTCCTTCTCTAGAAAGGATCCATTATAAGCAACGAATGTCTTGCCTTAGGATCTGTGATAGAAGGTGTACCCAACAGTCTCCGTTGGGTATCCTATGAAGACATAGTTCTGCGATTTGGGTTTGAGCTTATCAGGATGAAACCTTTTCGTATAAGCATCACAACGCCAAATTTTAAGACAAGACAACTTTGGTTTTCTCGCCAAACCACAGTTCATATGGTGTCGTCTCAACGGATTTAGATGGTGCCCTTTTTAATGTGAATGCAGTTGTCTCTAATGCATAAACCCCAAAACGATAGTGGTAGATCGGTAAGAAACATCATAGATCGCACTATATCTAATAAAGTACGGTTATGACGTTCGGATACACCATTACACTGTGGTGTTCCAGGTGGCACGATTTTGTGAAACTATTCCACATTGTTTTAACTGAAGACCAAACTCGTAACTCAAATATTTGTCTCCGCGATCAGATCGTAGAAACTTTTATTTTCTTGTTACGATGATTCTCTACTTCACTCCAAAACTCTTTGAACTTTTCAAATGTTTCAGACTTATGTTTCATCAAGTAGATATACCCATATCTGCTCAAATCATCTGTGGAGGTTAGAAAATAATGATACTTGTCGCAAGCCTTAATATTCATCGGACCATATACATCAGTATGTATGATTTCCAACAAATCTGTTGCTTGCTTCATTGTTTTGGAGAACGGCGTTTAGTCATCTTGCCCAAGAGGCATGGTTCGGAAGCATCAAGTAATTCATAATCAAGTGATTCCAAAATCCCATCAGCATGGAGTTTCTTCATGCGCTTTACACCAATATGACCTAAACGGCAGTGCCACAAATAGGTTGCACTATCATTATTAACTTCGCATCTTTTGGTTTCAATATTATGAATATGTGTATCACTATGATCGAGATCCAATGAACTATTTTCATTGGGTGTGTATGACCATAAAAGGTTTCTATTCATGTAAACAGAACAACAATTGTTCTCTAACTTAAATGAATAATCGTATTGCAATAAACATGATCAAATCATATTTATGCTCAACGCAAACACCAAATAACACTTATTTTGGTTCATCACTAATCCCGAAAGTATAGGGAGTGTACGATGATGATCATATCAATCTTGGAACCACTTCCAACACACATCGTCACTTCATTCTTAACTAATCTTTGTTCATTCGGCAACTCCCGTTTCGAGTTACTACTCTTAGCAACTGAACCAGTATCAAATACCGAGGGGTTGCTATGAACACTAGTAAAATACACATCAATAATCTGTATATCAAATATACCTTTGTTCACTTTGCCATCCTTCTTATCCGCCAAATACTTGGGGCAGTTCCGCTTCCAGTGACCAGTCCTTTTGTAGTAAACGCACTCAGTCTCAGGCTTAGGTCCAGACTTGGGCTTCTTCACTTGAGCAACAACTTGCTTGCCGTTCTTCTTGAAGTTCCCCTTCTTCCCTTTGCCCTTTTCTTGAAACTAGTGGTCTTGTTAACCATCAACACTTGATGTTTTTCTTGATTTCTACCTTCGTCGATTTCAGCATCACGAAGAGCTTGGGAATTACTTTCGTCATCCCTTGCATATTATAGTTCATCACGAAGTTCTACTAACTTGGTGATGGTGACTAGAGAATTCTGTCAATCACTATCTTATCTGGAAGATTAACTCCCACTTGATTCAAGCGATTGTAGTACCCAGACAATCTGAGCACATGATCACTAGTTGAGCGATTCTCCTCCATCTTTTAGCTATAGAACTTGTTGGAGACTTCATATCTCTCAACTCGGGTATTTGCTTGAAATATTAACTTCAACTCCTGGAACATCTCATATGGTCCATGACGTTCAAAACGTCTTTGAAGTCCCGATTCTAAGCCGTTTAAGCATGGTGCACTAAACTATTAAGTAGTCATCATATTGAGCTAGCAAAATGTTCATAACGTCTGCATCTGCTTCTGCAATAGGTCCGTCACCTAGCGGTGCATCAAGGACATAATTCTTCTGTGCAGCAATGAGGATAAACCTCAAATCACGGATCCAATCCGGATCATTGCTACTAACATCTTTCAACACAATTTTCTCTAGGAACATATCAAAATAAACATAGGGAAGCAACAACGCGAGCTATTGATCTACAACATAGATATGCTAATACTACTAGGACTAAGTTCATGATAAATTAAAGTTCAATTAATCATATTACTTAAGAACTCCCACTTAGATAGACATCCCTCTAATCCTCTAAGTGATCACGTGATCCAAATCAAACTAAACCATAACCGATCATCACGTGAAATGGATTAGTTTTCAATGGTGAACATCATCATGTTGATCATATCTACTATATGATTCACGCTCGACCTTTCGGTCTCCGTGTTCCGAGGTCATATCTTATATGCATAGCTCGTCAAGTATAACCTGAGTATTCCGCGTGTGCAACTGTTTAGCACCCGTTGTATTTGAACGTAGAGCCTATCACACCCGATCATCACGTGGTGTCTCAGCACGAAGAACTTTCGCAACGGTGCATACTCAGGGAGAACACTTCTTGATAATTAGTGAGAGATCATCTTATAATGCTATCATCAATCAAAGCAAGATAAGATGCATAAAAGATAAACATCACATGCAATCAATATAAGTGATATGATATGGCCATCATCATCTTGTGCTTGTGATCTCCATCTTCGCAGCACTGTCATGATCACCATCATCACCGGCGCGACACCTTGATCTCCATCGTAGCATCGTTGTCGTCTTGCCAATCTTATGCTTCTACGACTATCGCTACCACTTAGTGATAAAGTAAAGCATTACAGGGCGATTGCATTGCATACAATAAAGCGACAACCATACGGCTCCTGCCGGTTGCCGATAGCTCGGTTACAAAACATGATCATCTCATACAATAAAATTTAGCATCATGTCTTGACCATATCACATCACAACATGCCCTGCAAAAACAAGTTAGACGTCCTCTACTTTGTTTGTTGCAAATTTTACGTGGCTGCTACGGGCTGAAGCAAGAACCAATCTCACCTACGAATCAAAACCACAACGATACTTCGTCAAATAGACTCCGTTTTAACCTTCTCAAGGACCGGGCGTAGCCATACTCGGTTCAACTAAAGTTGGTGAGACAGTCTCCCGCAAGCCATCTGTGTGCAAAGCACGTCGAGGGAACCGGTCTCGCGTAAGCGTATGCGTAAGGTTGGTCCGGGTCGTCTCATCCAACAATACCGCTGACCCAAAGTATGACATGCTGGTAGGCAGTATGACTTGTATCGTCCACAACTCACTTGTGTTCTACTCGTGCAAATAACATCAAACCATAAAAACCTAGGCTCGGATGCCACTGTTGGGGAACGTAGTAATTTCAAAAAAATTCCTACGCACACGCAAGATCATGGTGATGCATAGCAACGAGAGGGGAGAGTGTTGTCTACGTACCCTCGTTGACCGAAGCGAAAGCGTTGACGCAACGTAGAGGAAGTAGTCGTACGTCTTCCCAATCCGACCGATCCAAGCACCGTTACTCCGGCACCTCCGAGTTTTTGGCACACGTTCAGCTCGATGACGCACCCCTAGCTCGGATCCAGCAAAGCTTCGGGGAGGAGTTCCGTCAGCACGACGGCGTGGTGACAATCTTGATGTTCTACCGGCACAGGGCTTCGCCTAAGCACTGCAACGATATATTCGAGGTGGAATATGGTGGAGGGGGGCACCGCACACGGCTAAGGAACGATCACGAAGATCAACTTGTGTCTCCATGGGGTGCCCCCTACCCCCGTATATAAAGGAGCAAGGGAGGGAGGAGGCCGGCCGTAGGTTTGGGCGCGCCAGGGGAGTCCTACTCCCACCGGGAGTAGGATTCCACCTTTCCTAGTCCAACTAGGTCAAGGGGGGAAAGAGGGGAAGAGGGGAAGGAAGGGAGAGAGGGGCCGCGCCCCAAACCCCTTGTCCAATTCGGACTGGGCTTGGGAGGGGCGCGCGCCACCTCCTGGTCCTTCCCACTAAGGCCCATCAAGGCCCATTGCTTCTTCCTCGTATTCCCGTAACTCCCCGGTACCTCCGAAAATACCCGAACCACTCAGAACCCTTCCGATGTCCGAATATAGTCGTCCAATATATCGATCTTTACGTCTCGACCATTTCGAGACTCCTCGTCATGTCCCCGATCCCATACGGGACTCCGAACTCCTTCGGTACATCAAAACTCATAAACTCATTATATAACTGTCATCGAAACCTTAAGCGTGCGGACCCTACGGTTCGAGAACAATGTAGACATGACCGAGACACGTCTCCGGTCAATAACCAATAGCGGGATCTGGATGCCCATATTGGCTCCTACATATTCTACGAAGATCTTTATCGGTCAGACCGCATAACAACATACGTTGTTCCCTTTGTCATCGGTATGTTACTTACCCGAGATTCGATCGTCGGTATCCAATACCTAGTTCAATCTCGTTACCGGTAAGTCTCTTTACTCGTTCCGTAATACATCATCTCACAACTAACACATTAGTTGCAATGCTTGCAAGGCTTATGTGATGAGCATTACCGAGAGGGCCCAGAGATACCTCTCCGACAATCGGAGTGACAAATCCTAATCTCGAAATACGCCAACCCAACATCTACCTTTGGAGACACCTGTAGTACTCATTTCTAATCACCCAGTTACGTTGTGACGTTTGGTAGTACCCAAAGTGTTCCTCCGGTAAACGGGAGTTGCATAATCTCATAGTCAAAGGAACATGTATAAGTCATGAAGAAAGCAATAGCAACATACTAAACGATCGGTTGCTAAGCTAATAGAATGGTCATGTCAATCAGATCATTCAACTAATGATGTGATCCCGTTAATCAAATAACAACTCTTTGTTCATGGTTAGGAAACATAACCATCTTTGATTAACAAGCTAGTCAAGTAGAGGCATACTAGTGACACTCTGTTTGTTTATGTATTCACACATGTATCATGTTTCCGGTTAATACAATTCTAGCATGAATAATAAACATTTATCATGATATATAAGGAAGTAAATAATAACTTTATTATTGCCTCTAGGGCATATTTCCTTCAAAAACAACAAGCTTGGCAATGAACATGACTCTTTGCTCGGGTACCACAGTAGAGATATCATATTTGGATATAGAGAAGAGGGAATGGAGATCTCCAGTGGATTTAGAAGATAGAACTTGCAGTTGTAGGCAATGGCAGATAACTGGGTTGCCATGCTTTCATGCCATGTTTTTCATCACTTCTCTCCCAGGTCCAGAAGGGAACATACAACAGTATGTGCATGATTACTACTCTGTTGCAAGGTTCAAAGCCACATATGCTTATGCCTTGCCTGCTATGGAGGGAAAACAACAATGGGACATGGTGGACCCTGGATTCAAGCTTTGCGCTCCAGTTCTGAAGAGAGCAGCAGGTAGACCAAGGAAGAGTCGAATTAGACCTCACATAGAAGGAGCTGGACTTGGAGCAAATAAGCGTAAGTGCACTAGGTGTGGTGGGTCTGGTCATTTCAGTAAGTATTGTGATAACACAGTAGATCCAGCGTTCGGAGAGAGTTTCGATGAAGGCTTCGTTGAAAATGTTGGTCAGCAGCCAGCTGCCTCAACAGATGATGAAAATGATGGTCAACAGCCGGTTGCATCAGATGAGGATTTTGACGAGGTTCCAAATGCTGATGGTCAACAGCCGCATAATTTTGACGTTGATCCAAAATATCCTCCAAATAATGATTCAAGTGAGGCTTCAAATGGTGATCCAAGTGAGTATCCAAATGGTGATCACGGGGATCCAAGTGAGGCTCCAAATGGTGATCATGGTGATCCAAGTGAAGCTCCAAATGATGATCCAAGTGAGGCTCCAAATGGTGACCAACCTTCTGTTGTTGTGAGTTCTGCTAGGTATGTAAATCTTGCAATGGTCCAATACTACTGTACATTTGTCACTTGACATGATCTCATTACCGTACCCTTTATGTTTTGCACAACTCTATGGTAGGTTTGAAGAAGACGCGCAAGGTACCGACAACCAACAGGAGAAGAAAAGAAGCAATAAGCATAAGGTGCATGAGGAGCAAAGTGATGGCAAAAAGCTCAAGGAACAGAGAGAAGCCCCAACGCTATTTATGAGTAATTATGAATAATGTCGTATTTCTGTTGGAGGATGTTCGACCAATGTTAGATCTATGTTTGACATGATGTTTAAATGTGTTGGATGATGTTTGAATGAGCACATGTTTTTTCCTTTTTTTGATTTTTTCGAATTTTGGTTTGCTCATTTGAATTCTGGTCGAACCTATCTTTGACGAAGACTTAAACAAGTCTAAAACATAAAAATGAAAAACTAAGCCTGGATCCTTCTTAGTCAATTCAAAAATGAAGCTGTGGTGAGGTTTTTGAATTTTTTTATGAAAAATGTGCTAAAAAAAGGGGTCCAAAGGTAGGGTAAACGGCATCATTTCTAAGGAAGGTTTTTTCCGACCTTGTCTAAATCAGCCAAATAACTTTCCTACACATATATTCTATATATAGAGACTATGTGCGCTAGTTTTTCTATTTTTTGATATTTTTATTTGTTTTGCTCATTTGAATTTTGGTCAAACTTAACTTTGACCAAGATTTAAACAAGTCTAAAACATCAAAATGAAAAACTAAGCCTGGATCCTTTTTAGTCACTCCAAAATGAAGCTGTGGTGAGTTTTTTGTAATTTTCATGTTCATTTCCCCAAAACACTTCTCTTCACTTCATACAAGAGAGTTTGAGATACTCGAGATATCACATAATACACATGAACTTATCGTTTAAATCTGGTGAAACATAGCTTTGACTGCTCGAAACCCCTCCCAAACCCCGCTAACCCTAGCGCTGAACAAGGACCGTCCATCTAACCCTAGCGGCGATCAAGGGCCGTCGATCTGACCCTTCTAGAAGGAATCTGCGGGAAGGAGGGGGGCGATCCACGAGATGCAATCTGATTGGCTAGGAGATTGTTTTCTTTAACAAATAGCGGGCGCGCTGGATGGACCGTTGGGCCGTCTCGTTGTCTGGGCCTGAGACCGCAGTCAATAGCCCGTCTCAGCCTTTAAAGGCCTGCATGCATGGGACGATGTGGGTTTGCATGTGCGGGAGGCGGACGTCCATGCATGCGAGCGAGGCGCGCTAGGCTAGCGAGGCGAGCTATGTATTGATTTAGAGTTAGGCATTATGGCAGTGGTTCAGATTACGACAGCAAGTCAGAAGCTCGGGCCCGGTCAAAGAGCGATGCAGTGATTTAGATGCACGCATGCGCCCCATGCATCGTTTTCGTGCAAAAATTAAAGGGTGCAAAACGTAACGGATACACGCACGCGTTCGGATTCACACACGCACCATTCTTATCCGTTCTCTCCTCCTCTCTCAACCACATGCCTATATATGGGGTGCCTCTCTTCCTCTCCCACCCACAAGCCAGATCCGATCCATTCTCTCCAACTTCAAACACCCAAGCGACCGACACTACTAGGAAAAGGCCTACTAGTGGCGCACCAGTTTTGCCTACTAATGACGCACTACTGGTGCGCCACTAGTATTTTTACTAATGACGCACCACTGGTGCGCCATTAGTAAGTATGCCTAGAGGTGCGCCATTACTATCTTACTTAGTAATGGCGCACCACATAGAAGTACGCCATTAGTAATAACTTTTTTTTTAAAGTCAATTTTTTTTCTTAATCTCGGGTCACTATGGCTTAATCTCAGGTCAAATCGCACTCCGTGGTCAAACTTCCCAAAAGGTCACCATCCTCACACTACTCCAGCCCAAGCACGCTTAACTTCAGATTTCTATCAAACCACAGCACCAGCTCACTTCACAGGCACTTGTTGATATATCTAGCATTCAATCCTATTAAACCTTGTTGATGTTTAGAACTTTGTTCATGTTCATGAGTGTGATGAAATTTTGAAAAAATATTTCAAACTTCCGTTCGTATTACGTATCATATTTTGAAAAACAATTCCCGAAAAAAATTGAAACTAATTTTTTTTCTGTTACTAGTGGCGCACCCAGCAAACGGTGCACCACTAGTAAGTTTGAATTTTTTTGAATTTTTTTGCCTCCAGATCTTAAAAGCCCCGTAACTTTTTTCTGTTAGATTTTTGAGGATTTTGAAAATTTTTAACGGGGTTCCCCTGGTTAAATTCGGATGTAAATTTTCGAGTAGATGATTTTTCATATAGAAAACTTTTTAATCCGAGTTCGTATGCAAATGTTATGCCCATTTTACAAATTCCAGAGAGATTTTACAAATAAATTCGAAATTCATATATGTAAATTTTCCCAACAACTAGACCACATATCACATGAGAAACTTATTTTCTTTTACTTCTTTGACATTTTCATCATTTTCTTTTATTTTTTTAAAACTGAAAAGGCGGTCCACAGGGGGGAAGGGTGCATGCGGGGGAATTTTTGGGCCTAGTTAGTAATGACGCACCGTGGGAGTGATCCACCATTACTAGTTGAACTAGTAATGGTGCACCACTCCCACGGTGCGCCATTACTAGTTTTGAAAAAAAATAAAAAAAAATGAAAGAAAAATTGAATTTTTTTTAGTGACGCACTGTTGATGTGGTGCGCCATTACTAGTTTAACTAGTAATGGCGCACTATCCCCTGGTGCGCCATTACTAGTTTTGAAAAAAAATTGAAAAAAATGATTTTTTTTTACTAGTGGCGCGCCGTGGATGTGGTGCGCCATTACTAGTTTAACTAGTAATGGCGCAATATCCACTGGTGCGCCATTACTAGTTTTGAAAAAAAATAAAAAAAATTGTTACTAATGGCGCACCGTGGATGTGGTGCGCCATTAGTATTTGGACACTAATGACGCACGAACACATGGTGCGCCATTAGTATATAGTAGTGGCGCACCACATGTCTGATGTGCCATTAGTGTCCATTTCATCTATAGCCCTTTTCCTAGTAGTGCGAGCCCTCCCCAAGCGACACCAAGTGAAGATGCAGTTCAACAGGCCGACCTTCAACCGTCTGCCTGTCATGCCGGAGCTGCGCTACCCACCGGGCGTGCTCGTGGAGAGGGAGCTTCGTGTGTGGGCTATTTCAAGGTGGAGGGGTTCCGTCAAACTCACCGCGCCTTCCTCAGAGTCGGCTATGCCCACCTTCGACGAGGCCCGCCGAGGTTCGTGACCGCGGCGGCATCCTCCTACTGCTCACGGTCGCCTTCACCAACCAGTTTGACGCGCGCGAGCTCCTCGGCCAAGTCTATTGGTGCGGCTGCGAGGCCATCTTCTTCACCGTGTACAACATCTACACCAACTACGAGAGCATCTTCCCCACTCCAGACCAGATGCACTCCCTTCCCTACGAGGAGGAGGAGGAGGAGGTGTGAAGTTGAAGACAGTGTTGAAGGGGCGCGCGGCCAAGGTGGAAGGAGGTAAAGATGAAGATGTTCAAGTCCGGAGTCAATCTCGTCATGTTTCGTTTTTATTTTGTTGCTTTTCTATGTCGTGTCGTGTCGTGTCATGTTTCGTCATGTCTCCGTGAACTTATTATTATTGCTTAATGTAAGGTTACGGTGGGTTGCATCTTATCTAAGTTATTAGGGTTTATTATATGTGTTAAAAAATGTGCATGCCCAAACATATCATTTCGTCCCTAAACCAAATCATGAAGTTTGAGAACTTGTGGTTTTCATTAATGAAAATCGGAGGGGGTGAGATGCCCTCTCTTTCATTCAAAAAAAACAAGTCATGAACTAACATGCAAATTAATGAAAACCTCTACGAGAATCATGTCATGAACTAACATGCAAATAAAACAAGTTAATGAAAAACAAGTCATGAACTAACATGAAAACCTCTAACATGCAAATTAAAAAAAGAGTCATGAACTAACATGCAAAAAAAAAACAAGTTAATGAAAAACAAGTCATGAACATACAAGTGCCACTCTAACCCTAAACCAAGTGCCACTCTAACCAAAATCATATGACAGTGCAAACATACGTTTCCAACCCTCCAAAATTTCAGTGCAAAACATTCACGGTCTAAGTATGTATACCTTCCTTCCCTACCCATGTCAAAGTCTTTCCATCTGTCCTAGCGGTTACTAGCGCATCTCTAAACGGCACAAACCCACGCGGTCCTGGATCGAGTCCCCAGCCGCATCAATTTTTGTGCATTTCCCACCCTTCATTTTTTAGACAAATTATTTTTTTCTCAATGTATTGCCCTTAAAAAATGTTCATTTATTTGGGCACCAGGTGTAAACCTCTACCAGAGCTGAGGCACATTTTCCATGACATTTTGTTCATTGATTTAAATCACAATGTATTTGAATTGGAGTAATTAAATTGCTATTAAATATTTAACAGCTCAAAAAATCTAACCTTAATTGTTTAGCTCTGGAATAATTCAGTTAGCTTCCACAAAAAAATTACTGCCTAAATTAAATCAGAACAGAAAACAGAAAAACACGCAAGAGAACCCCCGAATGGGCTTAACTGGATGCAGTTGGCCCATTAGTCTAGCCTACACTTGGCTCTATGTTCTAAATTTGGCCCATAGAAGAACCTTTCTTTTTGACAGAAAGGCAGAGCAGAGAGCTGCATTTCATTGATCAAAAGTTTCTGAATTCCTCATTTCTTCTCTTTTTTTCAACGTATTTAAATGTTGGTCACTTCTTCTCTTTTTTTCCACATTGAAACAACTTCGACCAACATTTAAACTAGGTGAATTTCTCATACAATTTCAAGCTTACAAATTCCTGCATAATTCATGCCTTTCCATACATTTTCAACATTACAACCAGTGCAATTATCATACCTACAAATGCCCAAAAGTAATTGCAAATGGGAATTGGTAGTGCTTGATTTTCAATCTTCCTAACCTTCTTCTTCAACATCCTAAGCTCAACAGCTAGCTCTGTGTCAGTGCGTGCTTCGCCCTCCATCTCTTCTTTCGGAGCTCGTGTTGCGGCCACTGCCGTTCATGGCAGCAATCATTCTTCATGCTCTTCTTGAAGTTCATTCATCAGAGTCTTAGCCAGAGAATCGACCCAAAGAAAGAAGCATGTCACATGCATGAACACCAAACAGATCAACCCATTGCTCAAAGATACCGACCACGAAAATGGTGCAATTGCCCCGATTCTTACCCCATTCTCGCTGCACACGTAGAACGGACGATTCTGGTTCCTCGGTGTGTGAGAAACCCTTCGAACAATGCCTGTCCGGCACCGCGGACAGACGAAGACAGGCATGTCCACACGCGTCGAGCTTGAGGAAGACATGGAGCTCGGAGCCGAAGGGGATCTCAACGCCGCCGCGCCTTCCACAACTAGCTTCCCACCGCCGCTCTCTCTCTCTCTCTCTCTCTCTCTCTCTCTCTCTCTCTCTCTCTCTCTCTCTCTCTCTCTCTCTCTCTCTCTCTCTCTCGTCGTGGTCACCGTCGTGCTCTCTGTCGCCATGGTCACCGCCGATGTGTGTCGCCCGCTTAGATAGCACACCCGCAACTCTCTGAATAGAATTGGCCATCTCTGCCACCTGGTCCCACCTGTAAAGGCCGAGTCAAAAGGTTGACCTGACGGAGACGACAGAGTTCATGGAACGAGTCGGTGCGCACGGACTATGGGAAAAACTGAGCACAATTCGCATCTGAGGGCAAAATTGAGCACACGGACACCAATTCCCCCGTTGCGCGATGCGGTGCTCGCCGCTCCGTCCTCGTCGTGGTCGCCGAAGCCGCTGTTGCACCGCACACTGAGCCGCCGTAACCATGAGCTGCTTGCCCGCCAGCTCGCCTCCGTCCTGCCCACGGCGCCATGTCCGTTCATCAAACGCCTTGAGCCGTAGCTTCCTCGAACGCCATCTCGTCGACGTTGCAGAACTGTTCAATTTTGGCGAAGGCGGGGTACAAGAGGTCGGGGGCGGTTCTTCACGAGCGCTGCGACGTCGAGCACCGCCCCCAGGCCTGCTTAGCGCACTGTCCTGGTGCCGAGCTTCCCGGCGTAGCTGTCCAGGTCCTTGCCGTCTGCCATCCTCAGGAGCTCGAAGTCGCCGCGGAGCGTCGCGACCCAGGCCGCCTGCGCCCGATCGGCGCCGATGAAGCGCACCTTGAGAGAGTCCCATACCTCCTTCGCGATGGGCTTCATCGGCACCGGCAGCAAATCCTCCCCCGACAGCGCTCCGAGCAACATCGCCCGCGTCATCTAGCTCCTGCCGGCGTCTATCGCCGCAACCTTCGCCGGACCGAGCACCCCCCATAGCCCCTGGGCTTCAAGGATGGCCTCCACCTTGATTGACCAGGAGGTCTAGTTCGTCGGCAGTGACAACGCGCACCACCACCGCCTTCGTGTGGAACGAGCACCATGGCCGCCATCAGGATCCAACTGAAGCTCTGATTCCAATTGTTGGCGTCGACGCCCTTGCCCTAGCTCGTCGGGGTTCTCTCTCTCTCTCTCTCTATCTCTCTCTCTCTCTCTCTCACCAAGAAGAAGAAATGAGAAAGAACAAAGAGCACGCAGTGGACACCGCGAGGTTTACTGGCGCACGAACGCCACCGCCACAATGGTCTTTTCTGAGCACAATCTCGACGCCTCAGCCATTCCAACGATCACCGCATGGGTCTTATATACCCAGAGCCGGAAACAGGGCACGCACCCACACCCCCTGTACCTCTTGCGCACGATCCGCCCGCTCCGCTCGTGCCCACGATGGGCTTCGACGCACACAGTCCACGGCAGGCCTCCAATGGGTCGGCCACGAGCACACCGCACGGCTCGCCAACGGCCTGGCCCCACACCTATACACTGGGTCCACACACACACGCGGAGCCCCGCGCTCCACACGCACGCACACACGCAACCCCCGCCACGCACCCGACACCGACCGGACCGCCCCCGACGCGTCTAGCGCACGCACACACGCGCATCTGACACGCCCTGGGCATGGCTTACTGGCCAACAATCACGAGCTGAGCGACTGCAGCACGGGCCATTTCGATAAAGCTAGCAGCTAGCAACCGTAGTGGTGGTGAGCTCAGCCAGAGATGATGATTTGCTGAGTGATTGTACTGGTAAGGAGTTTCATAGAGGGCGCATGGGTTTAAATTGGACTTCTCAGTTCTAACCAACATCTGGAATAGACTGTATACTGTCATGGTGTCAAGTATTGCTCCCACATGGACCAAATTCATAAATTTAGGTTGTTGTTTGATGATGGAATAGATTGATGGGCGTTAATGCATTTAGGGGATGGTTGGATGTTGTCGGGTTGGGCCCGATGGATGGACCAAGCATACATATGCATACGTTCTAGCGGTGTGGAATGTGGTTGATAAGCGTGTGCACAGCAGATTACTAACAGGACTAAGAGACATGTACGTACTCATTCTCTCACAATGATGGACCATGAGTAGTGCAGTTGAGTGCAGTGATGACGGTGAGCTCGACCTGTGAACTATACAAATCTGACGGTGCATGTGATCCTGTAGGTCTCGAATCAAATGCATGTCCTTACTCTCCCCCAAATGTTTAATTCGACACAGGTTAATTAAGAAATAAATTAACCATGTGACAATGTTACAGTTTATTAAATTAATTGATGTCACCTTCTAGGCTACATTTTGAATACCGCTTTAGTTTTTATGAAATATATCTTTTGAGTAAATACCAGTGTGTTATATATGTCAATTTGACTAAGTAAAACATCAATTATATCTAGCAAACGGCTATGGCGCACAGGATATGATAATTAAGTGTTGATGCGAATACGGGCGCACTGTGCCACTACCGTAAGGCCTATGGTTTCTCGATCCACATATCATGCTACCAGGGACGGAGTTCGAGACGTGTAACACGGAAGACAGATTTGGCACGCTACCAGTGGCTCATCTCATTATATGTGCCAAAGATGATGGATCTCAATCCATTATATGGGATGTAAAATAGCATTATTTGGAAACAAAAAGGTACTGAGTAAAAAATACGGACAAAAAATGATCCTATATATTTTTTAAATATAATTAGGTTCACAAAGACATGTACTCTCACAATGACCAACTGTGGAGTGGTTGAGTGCACTGACGATGGTAAGCTCGACAAGTGAACTATACCAATCTCACGGGCGCATGTGGTACTGGTCGTGCTGGGCTCGGGAGCAAATATATGGCCCAAATAGTCACTTTGAAACCCGGGTGTATTGGAGCCCTATTTTTTTAACTGTGCCAAAATGCTTTTTTGAAGTTCCAAAAAATTCTGAAAACAAATCAACATGTTTATATGAATGTATATTACACATGTGTAAACTTTGATGCTGAAGTAAGTAACCATGTGAGTTACACAAAAATGACAAAATCGTGATTTTAGAAAGATGAACAGTGCATGCATTATTCACTATTTGGAAATCACCATTTTGTCATTTTTATATCGGTCGCATAGTTACTTATTTCATCACCAAACATTACACATGTGTAATATACATCTATATGATCA
This sequence comes from Aegilops umbellulata, assembly GCA_032464435.1. Lineage (NCBI taxonomy): Eukaryota > Viridiplantae > Streptophyta > Magnoliopsida > Poales > Poaceae > Aegilops > Aegilops umbellulata. Next base: position 637,877,074 of record CP136060.1, on the reverse strand, counting down.
CGCAGATTTTTTATTTCAGAATTTTTTGAAACCTTAAATGTGATTTTCAAAGTATTTAAAATAAGGTCCTCCAATACACCCGGGTTCCAAAAATCCACTCTCATATATGGCCTTACTTTGTGCACATGTCACAATTTTAAAATTCATTGATGCCATATTTAGATTTACATTTTGCCTATTTATTTATTTTTTGTGAAGACTAGTCTTTTGGGTAAATAGCCAACCATCACGTACATAGACTAACCTTACTTTGAAAGTGGCTTTGCCGCTTCGGTGCACCCGGATCTGATAGCTGAACGCTGAAGTGGAATACATGTGCGCCGACCCGACTAGACCCCCCCCCCCTCCCACGACGTTCCCTCGGGCATCCGGGGGGCAACCCTAGCTGTGCAGCCGCCGGTCCCCCCTCCTCCTCTCCCTCCTTCCTCGCCACCGCCAGAGGGCGAGAGCGGGCGAAGTCCCCTCGTCGCGGGCGGCGGCGGGGCATTCTCATCCCCGCGTGGGTGATTCGGCGTGGGCCGGACCCCTCCGACTTGCAAACCTCCTAATCTATCTCAAGTTGATTACTTTCCTAATCTAATCTCACAGTCACGTTGATCACTAGGACTCCTATAGGAAACAAACAACTATTCTCTACTGACAAGTTTGTTAATTCCAACAGCTTGGTGGATGGCTGCTGGACAACTTTCTAATCAGCTGAAGCAAATGGAGCAAGTTGATATGTTCTGATCCTGTAATGATGATTGTCGTTGGCCTCCATTTCTACTGCTTTTGTTTTGCGTTGTATCGCGTACCTTCTTAGCTTGCCCAGTACATGGGTTACTTTAGGCTCCCTTGATCTAGTGTTAAAATGGAGCGCTTGTAGAGTTCTTTAGATGTGTTTTCCCCTTTCTCTGTAGCAACACATTGGTTTTATAGAAATGAAATAGGTGAGGGGAGCTCTATTTTTTTTTAAAGAAGTTTTCATACTGTATCCAGAAACACAGGTCTGAATTTAAAATTGGCCATAATAACCATTATACCTAAACTCTTGATTTTCTATGCACTATGGAATATGTACTGTAATTACCAACACTTCACATAATAAATACTCATGTACTTTATATTACTTCAACTCTTGATGTTGGTCAAGTAAACTGTAATTGTTTTGGTAAACATTGTTGTTGACGTTCTAAATTTGACAAGCAAGTATTTTTGGGATGTATGAGCGTACCCGTCGCATGGAAATGTAGCATCTGTTCAAGTATAAGGTTGATGGTGTTCTCCTCTGATCTATTGTTACTTATTTCGACAGTGGCACAAGGCATCGCCATGTCCTGTCACTCGCATCTGTGATAGTTATTGTCCCACTTCAGAGGTAATTATTGTAGTTTTTCTTTTGTTAATTGCATGCAATCCTATTTTCCTCTTATTGTGATGGATAGACACAAAGATGCCATGGCAAAAGGTATATTTCTTATCATGTAGATGTAGACACATTAATTGTTATCTACCTTGACCCACATGATGATGATGTGATACTTTTCCTATTCCTGGACATTGTCAATGATGGGGAAGGGAATGTACTTGAAGAAAATTTGATATATCCGGTTAAAAAGGAAGATAGTTGCTGTCAAGGACAAGCTAGGAGATCTCATACGAAATTCCGAAGGCTCCATGGAAGTAATTGAATTCCTGCATAGTAGTTTCTGTAGCATTGAGTTGGGTTTAGCCCAACTAGTTTCGGCCATACCACGCAATACACAAGAATATGAGAAGTTGTGTACTGGGAGCGTCATTCCAAAGCATGTTACCATCCTCACACCTAAGGATATCAATGCAAGGGGCACATGCTCTAGAATAAAGAGCCATAGGGATGGTGTGAGGGGTGGATCTGATGACAAGAAGAGGCTTGGGATTCATCAAAAAGACGCTCGCAAATGCAACACTTGTAAGGAAATGGTGTTCCATGAAGAAAGAACATGTTTTCAGAAACAAACGACAAAACAGTATAGGTTTGTGCTTCTTCCTGCTTCGAGGACTATCACTTATTTGTCTTGCTATAACCACTCAACTAGGTTGATTGAAACGATTAGGCATACATAGACCATTACCAAAGATAGAGATACATGTTCCTTCCATTTTTACCGACCTCTGGTATCGCTACAGCAAGGATCTGTGTATGTGATTTCGAACTAATCCTTCGTCCATGACATGAGCCTATCTCACATCTTGTTCATTTATATTTTCCGTTGCTGCGGTGGTTTTCTTATTATTACAAGGTATAATATAATGCATGCCATCAAATTTCTTGTTTATAGCTATAAAATATGAATAATAATTTGCATCTACAGGGTAACCATAAATCTCGCTTTAAATTGCTCGATATCACTTATTTGTCGTTCTCATTTGTGCTTTTGACAAATTCCGGAATTGTAATCAATTTATCATAGGTCTATGATAGAATAATGAACTAAGCTGCAACAAAATATTTGTATACTCTTTGTAAGACATGTCCAACTATCACATGCCATTTTATTTGATTTGAAAACTCCCCTGTAGAAACACGAGTGCCAGCTTGACCTACAAAGTTATCCTGATTGGTTACATATGTATTATTAATTTTGAGGAATTTCATCCTAAGTTTGACATATAGGTTATGTATCCTAGGTTGGAGTGCTGAATGAAGCTGGACATATATAATGATTGTCTCTCATCTCAAGATACGCTATTTAGTATATGTTTCTAACTGACACCTATTTACTTGGTGTGGTTACCTAGGTACGTAGATTGAACTGATCAAGTGTTTAAGATTTCATGGAGGTTGTCATCTCTCCTAACAGGAAGCTCGATTACCATGAAGCACTAACATGAGGCAAAATGATTTATATTTTAAGTCTTGTACCATCAAGATGCTTGTTGGGCGGTGATAATTTCAGTCCCTACCACTTGGTCTTGCCGGCCATATACTAAAAATGATATGTATGCCTCATGTACACAAGTACTCAAATGCCTACTGAACACGGATAATTTCAGTCCTTAATTTGCTCTACTTCCAGTTTGACATCTATGCGTGATTCTACATGCCATTTGTGATGTGTTCTCATGTACTCAAGTACAAAAATGCATATTGACTTGGCACTGACTAGGCTGTTGACCAGACAAAGCCGGTCAAAACCAGTTGAAGGTTGTGTTTGTCCGGTTTGGAAGTTGAAGGTTGTATATTAGATGGTTTAGTAATTCAGGGTTGTGTTCTAGACTTCGGTGATAGTTCGAGGTTGTAATATGGACTTATCTCCTCTCAAAATAACTGTACACTATCATGGTGTCCAGTATTGCGTCTAGATGGACCAATCTGGTTGATGCGAGCAAATATATATATTTAGGTTGTTGTTTGATGTTGCAATCCATTGGTGGTCGTTAATGCATTTTGCTTGATGTTGAGTTGGGCCCGATGGATGGACCAAATATATATATACATATGATTCGCGGTGTGGAATGGGATTGACAGCGTGCACACAACAGATTAATGATGGGACTAAGAGACATGTACCTAGTTTGGGGCTCTCATGGAGTAGTGTAGTTGAGAGCATTGATGACAGTGAACTCGACCAGTGAACCTCGTAAATCTGATGGTGCATTTGGTCTTATAGGGCTCCTCATTCTGTCTCAAATCTTTAATTCGACATAGCTTAATTAGAAACAAATTTACAATCTGCCAATGCTACGGGTTGACATTCATTGATGTCGTCTTCAAAGGTATATTTTGAATATCGATTTAGTTTTTCTGAAATATGTCTTTCAATGAAATAGCAATGTACTCCCTCCCTCCCAAATTGTTTGCCTTAGATTTGCGAAGATACAGATGTGTCTAGAGACATCTGTATCTTGACAAATCTAAGACAAATAATTTGGGATGAAGGTAATATTAGATATGCCAGTTTAACTAAGTAAAACATCAACTATATTTGGCAAACGGCTTTGGCGGACAGGAACTAATAGCTCAATATTGATGTGAATACATGCGCATTGCGCCACTACCATAAGGCCTATGGTTTCTAGATCCACAGGTCATGTCACCATGGACGGAGTTCGAGGGGTGTAACAAGGTAGACAAATTTTGGCGTGCTGCCAGCCTCCGGCTCATCTCAGTATGTGCCACAGATGTAGGATCTCAATCTATTATACGATGCCATCAAGGAAATAGGTCCAGAGGGCACACACATGGGATGTAAAATAGCACAATTGGGAAGGTAATGAATAAAAAATATGGACAACAAAATTGATACTATGTTTATTTTTATAATTACGTTCACAAAGAAACGTACTCACAATGACCAACTGTTGAGTAGTTGAGTACATTGATGATGGTCAGCTCGACAGGTGAACTATACCAATCTGATGGGTGCATGTGGTACTGGTCATTCTTGTTGGCTTGGGAGCAACTATCTTGCCTTACTTTTTCCCCGTGTCACATTCTAAAAATTGACAGATGCTATGTTCAGATATACATTTTGACTCTTGATTTAATTTGTATGAGGACATGCCTTTCGGGTAAATAGCCAATCATTACATACATTGAACTAACTAAAGTATAAACATTATTTTGAAAGTGGCTTGGCCGCTTTGGTGAACCCGGATCAGATAGCGGGACGCCGAAGTGACATATGTGTGCGCCGTGCCGCTGCCATAGGAATTATGTACTATGAGAAACATCCAACCTTTTTTTAACCATACCAGTGATACATTGAGTCATTTGGGAGCTATGTTTTTTTTGCCACACATACGGCACCAATAATATTGAACCACCGGATTCCTATTTCTTATGATCGTGCCATACAAGCAATGGTTGTATTGTACCACCAGATGCAAAACATGAATAATTGCAAAGCTATACTACTATTCACGCCCATGTTATTTTGGTCTGCACATCGAGCTCATCAAATTGTATGGAAGCTCCATCCAAGCATCGACTAAATAAATGTGCCAGAATGTAGATGTGTATAGTAGTGCTAGGGGCATTAATGCGGCAACTCCAACCTCTGCTCCCAAAGTCTTAAAAATGTGTCATTTTCCTTCTCCGGGCTCTCTTCTCATACACACTTCACACCTGGTATGCAACAAGAAATCCGCATAGCCTACATCAACTTTGTATTGTCCAAAATACTAGTACGAGATGTTGAAATCTAATAGGAGTGCCAAGATATCTTTCTATAGTTTCGATGCATAAGGGTAGGAGGCATGGGAAACTTTGCAATATGCACTGCATATTTGTGCAAGTTAGTGTCACGACAGTGTTTCTTAGAACCACGTCCCTAAGATTGTACTCCCTCCGATGCTAATTAGTGCATTTATCTTTTCTCCTTTTTTCCTCAATACTCTGCTGCGTGCTTCAGTGATTCAGCAATAGTTTCCAATCAGGCCCCAGTTTTAGGCTCATAATCATGCAGAGAGATAGTCAAGAAAATATCCAGCGAGGCTCTACTAGATATGAGGGTCTAGCCTTATGCACAAACTAAAGAAAAACTAAGGGACTATATCCCCCGACCTTTTCCTTGGTCTGACTGCTCCGCAGCAAAAATCATGCATGCTATGAAGGAGTGATGGCAATGAGGCGGACGAAATAATAAAGAAAACATTGCTCAAGAAGATGCCGCGGTGCCTAAGCAGAACTATAAGCCCGATGTAGTATCTTGTCGGGCTCTCGCTATATATTTAGCGCTGAGGCATTTTGAAACAAATACTATTTTTAGCAACAGTTTTACTAAAATTGCATGCATAAAATTAGATATATCTATTTGTACTTCAATCAAAATATAAGTTCCATTTTGCTACCAAAGCTTCAAAGTTAACTAAATTCAGATACCAATATGAAATTGGAAAATTTTACATTTTTAGATGGAAAAATAATGATTATTAATTACACCGATGTACGATAAAGGTAAATGGTTGACGATCAACTATCCACTTCCAGTGTTACAGAATATAGCTTAGTCTTTTTATTTTTATTGCATAATTATTTCGTGCACTCGAAGCTAAAGGCATTTATTTCAAAAAAAGGAGAGCTAAGGACACTTTGTAAGATTAACTGAAACTACAAAATTAAGATAACATAGATACAACATATGTATATACAATGCCATACGTTTTTAAGATTTTCAGTAAAAAATTCATGAACCAAAAAGAATTGTGTATTGATAGTAGTACTATAGGCAGTGAATAAACATCTCAAGTGCGACATCAAAATAACTTGGTTCTACCCACACGTTATGTTCTCTTATTTGTACATCACATTACCTGCTTTCTTTCCAAAATGATCCCGCGAATCTAGCAACTCAAAACACACATGTTCTTGTAAAGACAGTCCTAGCCATGGTGATGATGATGATTATTATTATTATTATTATTATTATTATTATTATTATTATTATTATTATTATTATTATTATTATTACTACTACTACTACTATTATTATTATTATTATTATTATTATTATTATTATTATTAGTCAAGCTAAGTTGGTAGGAAAATGTCGTGGGTTAAAATATTTACTAATTTTTTCAAATAGACATGATAAATCAGCAACACATTGCATTGTCCCCTTAGTCCACTTTGAGCGAATAGATGTTAATTTGCCTTTGCAAGTACTCAATGCCATTGCCCACTCGGTTTTGGCCTGTTGTAAGTGGCTCATCCCTCAATGTAGTATCTTGTCTGATCGACTATTTTTTAAGTCAACGGATTCGTAATTACCATTTCATACTCTCTGGTCCATTGTTACCAAACATAGAGTATACTGTAAGTACCATCACGTTCAAGAGTATTCAAATTTTTCATTGGCATACTTGCTATCAATTGGTGCTTAATTAGTTACCATCTCGCACTATGATCTTTCCTGTACACGGTTTGAAATATACCAAAATTCATCTAGAAGTATTTTTTGGCGTAACGGAACATGGTGATTTGAGCAGCCCAGAAACCTGAAGTTGTTTACATTTCGCAAGAGGATCTATATATGTTGTGGGTGCATTTTTTTAGGAATATACTGCTCCTCTAATTTCTTAGAACAAATGTCATTAGGAGTTTTCATTTTTGGTTGCATTCACTAAATATCTGTGTCGTCTGTCACTATTTTAGTGTGTTTTTATTAGAGGCTGCATTGTTATGTTGGCGGTTGTTATGTTGGTTGGCTTCCTTGGTTTGTTATCTGCTAGTGTTAATGGCTATCACTTTACTTTCAGTTTCAGTTTGGTTTGCTATAGTATGTATTAGGAGATCATGATTTCTTCAGAACGGTAGATGGTAGAAAATACGACAACCTCATGTGTCTCCTCAAAGGTAGGGAAGAAACAACCAAATATCGATACAATTAATAGTTTGGCCGGCCATCCGCAGCTGGCCGGACATACGCACTCCTCTCTCTCACATCAAGATAATTCGATAACATTTATTCATGTGTGTATGTGTGTGCGCACACGTGTAGTATTGAATCAAGAGGGATCAAATTGGTTGGACTGTTATTAATGTAGTATTTAGACCATTGTTGAATGTCGGTATCGACTGATTGGTATTGATGCATTTTGGAGGTGGTTGGTTGTTAATGAATATGGCGGTGGTTGCGTCAAGGGACGGACCAAAGCTGCTATGTTTGCATTCTAGCGGTGGAGTGGTTAATTACTGCGTGATGGTATCTAATGTCACTAAATATTTGTTTAGATAAGCAATCAAATTGCATTTATATTTTAGTGGTGTATGTAAAACAAGGCACATTTAATGTTTTTTTGAGAGAAAAGTTATGAGATGTCTTGCATTTGATACTAAGATCTATATCTATGTTAAGAATTTTACTTATGAAACTTTTACGCAACATTGTTTGACTAGTACTTACATATAGTGGCATATGTAGTTGTTTGGAGGTTTATCTCATATGTATAGTGCAAAACCATTGTTAAACATGGTATATATCTGAAGCATAAAAGAAGTAAAACAATTCCTAAATCACTATTTTAGGGATTAATCGTCAACAACTGTACATAAAGATCTTTTTGTTCTTTCAATAAAATTGCGAGGATGCATTTCACTACTGGAATCATTGTTTCTGCCTAGTGCCTAGGGCAAACGGCAGTGGTCGAAATCAACTCGGCAAAGGGAGGCCCGAGATTTTTTTGCAGTGCACTTGACAAAGAGGACCCGGCTGGACTATTTCCGGTAAAGGTGAATTATTCCCCGCGCAGCCGGCAGAGGCCTTCGCCTAGTGTAAAAACACTACTCTCCACAAAGAAATGGCTTAGGTTATTTATAGTGATACTAACTTAGCTAGTAACATTGCGCAAACAAAGATTTGATTATGTGGCATGTAGTTAATGAGGAGAGAGGTGTTTTGAGTAACATAATATGTTATCATCAGGTAGCACTTCCCAAGTCAAAATGAGTCGATAATCTAATAAATACAACCATCTATGGCACAATCTCTATGTTACTCTTCACTATAATAAAGGTAATAACGAGACTAGTGACATTAGTGTAGGTTACTCCCCACTATGACTAGCCTTAGATGAAACGGAATGAACATGACCGGCGCCACGTGGTCCCAGTCACTACTGCAGGATGCTGCTAACGCGACACTACGATCAGAGACCCTTCGAGAAACTGTGTGCGATGCAATAATCCCAAACGGTGCTGTATGAAAACTGTCAGAAATGTATAAAACGTTTGTGATGATGTATGCATCAAAAACGGTTCAGATTTTAGTTGTGTGTGCGATGAAGGGCATACGATTCAGTTCAATTAACTGTTTGCGATGAGGAGGACAAAAGAAACGGTCAGCCAGATGAAGGCGTGTGCGATACACAGCATACGGTTCACTCGGATGAACTGTTTGTGATTAGGCAACACAAAAGAAACGGGAAGCCAGATGAAGGTGTGTGCGATATAGAGCATGTGGTTCATTCGGATGAACTGTTTGTGATTAGGCAACACAAAAGAAACGGTCAGCCAGATCAAGGTGTGTGTGACTGAGGACATACGCTTCAGAAGGATTAACTGTTTGCGATTAGGCAACAGAATAGAAACGGGTAAGCCAGATCAAAGTGTCTGCGATTGATGGCATGTGCTTCACATGGATGAACTATTTGCGTTTAGTTACAACAAACTGAAACAGTTAGATAGATCAACGTGTGTGCGCTAGAAGGGCACACTCATTCTAATTAAAAGAAGCGTGCGCGATGGTAATAACGAGCGCGCACAGTTGTTGGAACAAGACATGTGCTGACATTGCCTATTGCGGTGCACCCTATGGTGCAAAATCCACGTACGCGGCCGAGAAGGCGTAGGTGCCCACGTTACGCCTTCTAGGAATAGTGCCGCACTTATAACCATCAGTAAAGTTTGAGCATGCGTCCCATCACAATTTTTTGAGAAGAACAGGGAGGCCGCGTCCCGTCACATTTCAAATTCCAAACCTGTTCACATAGATCAAAACCTAAACGGTTTCTCACTTAGGAGCGTATTACTACGCGGTTATAAATACTACTACTCCAAGATGTCTGCACATTCCTCCTCAACTCCTCGTCCACAAAAAGTAAAAAACAAACAAGTCATTCATCATCGTTCCCTTGCGTCCGCCATGGCTAGCGTGAGTTTTGGGATGAGAGATTGCCACCAGGAAGAGGCGAGCCTGGAAGCAGGAGCACGATAGATGTCCTGCCTCGCCATGATAGAAGCCAACATGTCCTGCCGCGCGGCCGTAGCAGCAGAGAGGTCGCGCCGCGCCACCGAAGCAGCACGGAGGACCCGCCATGCCGTCGATGCAACAGACTGGTCCGGTCGCCCCGCGAAAGCAGAAGAGATGTCCCGCCGTGCCGCGAATGCAGCAGAAATGTCCTCCCGCACCGCGGTGGCCTCGAAAAATGCCTCGCGGGCAGGCGAGGACTCTTAAAGGCACATGTGTGCCCTCGTCCTTAGGAAGATGGATCAGATCTCCAGGTGGGAGAGGTTGCTGGATGACCTAAAAGCCTCGTTTGAACAGTCTACCGACGTCATCTGGCAACTAAATTATAGCAATGCGAAGCTACGGGCCATGCGCGACGTGCTGAGGGTGACGATCGTCGGAAGTTCGGAGTAGCAGGAGCAGAACACTGCCTTGTTGAAGAGGCTCGGCGTCATCGTCGAGAAACTTATGGACGAGAATAACAAGCTACGCATTGAGCGCAGTGAAGGAAATATGCCCTAGAGGCAATAATAAAGTTATTATTTATTTCCTTACATATCATGATAAATGTTTATTATTCATGCTAGAATTGTATTAACTGGAAACATAATACATGTGTGGATACATAGACAAACAGATTGTCACTAGTATGCCTTTACTAGACTAGCTTGTTAATCAAAGATGGTTAAGTTTCCTAACCATGGACAAAGGAATTGTCATTTGATTAACAAGGTCACATCATTAGTTGAATGATCTGATTGACATGACCCATTCCATTAGCATAGCACCCGATCATTTAGTATGTTGCTGTTGCTTTTATCCATGACTTATACATGTTCCTTTGACTATGAGATTATGCAACTCCCGTTTGCCGGAGGAACACTTTGGGTGCTACCAAACGTCACAACGTAACTGGGTGATTATAAAGGAGTACTACAGGTGTCACCAAAGGTAGATGTTGGGTTGGCGTATTTCGAGATTAGGATTTGTCACTCCAATTGTGGGAGAGGTATCTCTGGGCCCTCTCGGTAATGCACATCACTTAAGCCTTGCAAGCATTGCAACTAATGAGTTAGTTGCGGGATGATGTATTACGGAACGAGTAAAGAGACTTGCCGGTAACGAGATTGAACTAGGTATTGGATACCGACAATCGAATCTCGGGCAAGTAGCATACCGATGGACAAAGGGAACAACGTATGTTGTTATGCGGTCTGACCGATAAAGATCTTCGTAGAATATGTAGGAGCCAATATGGGCATCCAGGTCCCGCTATTGGTTATTGACCGGAGATGTGTCTCGATCATGTCTACATTGTTCTCGAACCGTAGGGTCCGCACGCTTAAGGTTACGATGAAAGTTATTATGAGTTTATGAGTTTTGATGTACCGAAGGAGTTCGGAGTCCCGGATGAGATCGGGGACATGACGAGGAGTCTCGAAATGGTCGAGACGTAAAGATTGATATATTAGACGACTATATTCGGACATCGGAAGGGTTCTGAGTGGTTCGGGTATTTTCGGAGGTACCGGGGAGCTACGGGAATACGAGAAGAAGCAATGGGCCTTGATGGGCCTTAGTGGGAAGGACCAGGAGGTGGCGCGCGCCCCTCCCAAGCCCAGTCCGAATTGGACAAGGGGTTTGGGGCGCGGCCCCTCTCTCCCTTCCTTCCCCTCTTCCCCTCTTTCCCCCCTTGACCTAGTTGGACTAGGAAAGGTGGAATCCTACTCCCGGTGGGAGGAGGACGCCCCTTGGCGCGCCAAACATAGGGCCGGCCTCCTCCCTCCCTTGCTCCTTTATATGCGGGGGCAGGGGGCACCCCATGGACACACAAGTTGATCTTCATGATCGTTCCTTAGCCGTGTGCGGTGCCCCCCTCCACCATATTCCACCTCGATCATATTGTCGCGGAGCTTAGGCGAAGCCCTGCGTCGGTAGTACATCAAGATCGTCACCACGCCGTCGTGCTGACAGAACTCCTCCCCGAAGATTTGCTGGATCGGAGCCCGGGGAGCGTCATCGAGCTGAACGTGTGCCAAGAACTCGGAGGTGCCGGAGTAACGGTGCTTGGATCGGTCGGATCGGGAAGACGTACGACTACTTCATCTATGTTGCGTCAACGCTTCCGCTTCGGTCTACGAGGGTACGTAGACAACACTCTCCCCTCTCGTTGCTGTGCATCACCATGATCTTGCATGTGCGTAGGAATTTTTTTGAAATTACTACGTTCCCCAACAGTGGCATCCGAGCCTAGGTTTTTATGGTTTGATTTTATTTGCACGAGTAGAACACAAGTGAGTTGTGGACGATACAAGTCATACTGCCTACCAGCATGTCATACTTTGGGTCAGCGGTATTGTTGGATGAGACGACCCAGACCAACCTTACGCGTACGCTTACGCGAGACCGGTTCCCTCGACGTGCTTTGCACACAGATGGCTTGCGGGAGACTTTCTCACGAACTTTAGTTGAACCGAGTATGGCTACGCCCGGTCCTTGAGAAGGTTAAAACAGAGTCTATTTGACGAAGTATCGTTGTGGTTTTGATGTGGAGGTGAGATTGGTTCTTGCTTCAGCCCGTAGCAGCCACGTAAAATTTGCAACAAACAAAGTAGAGGACGTCTAACTTGTTTTTGCAGGGCATGTTGCGATGTGATATGGTCAAGACATCATGCTAAATTTTATTTTATGAGATGATCATGTTTTGTAACCGAGCTATCGGCAACCGGCAGGAGCCGTATGGTTGTCGCTTTATTGTATGCAATGCAATCGCCCTGTAATGCTTTACTTTATCACTAAGCGGTAGCGATAGTCGTAGAAGCATAAGATTGGCGAGACGACAACGATGCTACGATGGAGATCAAGGTGTCGCGCCGGTAACAATGGTGATCATGACAGTGCTGCGGAGATGGAGATCACAAGCACAAGATGATGATGGCCATATCATATCACTTATATTGATTGCATGTGATGTTTATCTTTTATGCATCTTATCTTGCTTTGATTGACGGTAGCATTATAAGATGATCTCTCACTAATTATCAAGAAGTGTTCTCCCTGAGTATGCACCGTTGCAAAAGTTCATCGTGCTGAGACACCACGTGATGATCGGGTGTGATAGGCTCTACGTTCAAATACAACGGGTGCAAAACAGTTGCACACGCGGAATACTCAGGTTATACTTGACGAGCTATGCATATAAGATATGACCTCGGAACACGGAGACCGAAAGGTCGAGCGTGAATCATATAGTAGATATGATCAACATAATGATGTTCACCATTGAAACTACTCCATCTCACGTGATGATCGGACATGGTTTAGTTAATTTGGATCACGTGATCACTTAGAGGATTAGAGGGATGTCTATCTAAGTGGGAGTTCTTAAGTAATATGATTAATTGAACTTTAATTTATCATGAACTTAGTCCTAGTAGTATTAGCATATCTATGTTGTAGATCAATAGCTCGCGTTGTTGCTTCCCTATGTTTATTTTGATATGTTCCTAGAGAAAATTGTGTTGAAAATATTAGTAGCAATGATGCGGATTGGATCCGTGATCTGAGGTTTATCCTCATTCCTGCACAGAAGAATTATGTCCTTAATGCACCGCTAGGTGACAGACCTATTGCAGGAGCAGATGCAAACGTTATGAACGTTTGGCTAGCTCAATATGATGACTACTTGATAGTTTAGTGCACCATGCTTAACGGCTTAGAATCGGGACTTCAAAGACGTTTTGAACGTCATGGACCATATGAGATGTTCCAGGAGTTGAAGTTAATATTTCAAGCAAATACCCGAGTTGAGAGATATAAAGTCTCCAACAAGTTCTATAGCTAAAAGATGCAGGAGAATCGCTCAACTAGTGAGCATGTGTTCAGATTGTCTGGGTACGACAATCGCTTGAATCAAGTGGGAGTTAATCTTCCAGATAAAACAGTGATTGATAGTATTCTCTAGTCACCATCACCAAGTTAGTAGAACTTCGTGATGAACTATAATATGCAAGGGATGTCGAAAGTAATTCCCAAGCTCTTCGTGATGCTGAAATCGACGAAGGTAGAAATCAAGAAAAACATCAAGTGTTGATGGTTAACAAGACCACTAGTTTGAAGAAAAGGGCAAAGGGAAGAAGGGGAACTTCAAGAAGAACGGCAAACAAGTTGCTGCTCAAGTGAAGAAGCCCAAGTCTGGACCTAAGCCTGAGATTGAGTGCTTCTACTGCAAAGAGACTGGTCACTGGAAGCGGAACTACCCCAAGTATTTGGCGGATAAGAAGGATGGCCAAGTTAACAAAAGTATATTTGATATACAGATTATTGATGTGTATTTTACTGGTGTTCGTAGCAACCCCTCGGTATTTGATACTGGTTCAGTTGCTAAGAGTAGTAACTCGAAACAGGAGTTGCAGAATGAACAGGAACTAGTTAAGGGTGAAGTGACGATGTGTGTTCGAAATAGTTCCAAGATTGATATGATCATCATCGCACACTCCCTATACTTTCAGGATTAGTGTTAAACCTAAATAAGTGTTATTTGGTGTTTGCGTTGAGCATGAATATGATTTGATCATGTTTATTGCAATACGGTTATTCATGTAAGTTAGAGAATAATTGTTGTTCTGTTTACATGAATAAAACCTTCTATGGTCATACACCCAACGAAAATGGTTTGTTGGATCTCGATCGTAGTGATACACATATTCATAATATTGAAACCAAAAGATGCGAAGTTAATAAAGATAGTGCAACCTATTTGTGCCACTGCCGTTTAGGTCATATTGGTGTAAAGCGCATGAAGAAACTCCATGCTGATGGGATTTTGGAATCACTTGATTATGAATCACTTGATGCTTGCGAACCATGCCTCTTGGGCAAGATGACTAAAACGTTGTTCTCCGGAACAATGGAGCAAGCAACAGATTTGTTGGAAATCATACATACTGATGTATGTGGTCCGATGAATATTAAGGCTCGCGACAAGTATCATTATTTTCTAACCTTCACAGATGATTTGAGCAGATATGGGTATATCTACTTGATGAAACATAAGTCTGAAACGTTTGAAAAGTTCAAAGAATTTCAGAGTGAAGTAGAGAATCATCGTAACAAGAAAATAAAAGTTACTACGATATGATCGCAGAGGTAAAACATTTGAGTTACGAGTTTGGCCTTCAGTTAAACAATGTGAAATAGTTTCACTACTCACGCCACCTGGAACACCACAGCATAATGGTGTGTCCGAACGTCATAACCGTACTTTATTGATATAGTGCAATCTATGATGTTTCTTACCGATTTACCACTATCGTTTTGGGGTTATGCATTAGAGACAGCTGCATTCACGTTAAATAGGGCACCATCTAAATCCGTTGAGACGACACTATATGAACTGTGGTTTAGCAAGAAACCAAAGTTGTCGTTTCTTAAAGTTTGGGATTGTGATGCTTATGTGAAAAAAATTTCATCCTGATAAGCTCAAACCCAAATCGGAGAAATATGTCTTCATAGGATACCCAAAGGAGACAGTTGGGTACACCTTCTATCACAGATCCGAAGGCAAGACATTCGTTGCTAAGAATGGATCCTTTCTAGAGAAGGAGTTTCTCTCGAAAGAAGTGAGTGGGAGGAAAGTAGAACTTGATGAGGTAACTGTACCTATTCCCTTGTTGGAAACCAGTACATCACAGGAACCAGTTTCTGTGACGTCAAAACCAACTAGTGAGGAGGTTGATGATGATGATCATAGAACTACAGAACAAGTTACTACAGAACCTCGTAGATCAACCAGAGTAAGATCCGCACCAGAGTGGTACGGCAATCCTGTTCTAGAAGTCATGCTACTAGATCATGATGAACCTACGAACTATGAAGAAGCGATGGTGAGCCCAGATTCCGCAAAATGGCTTAAAGCCATGAAATCTGAGATGGGATCCATGTAGGAGAACAAAGTATGGACTTTGATGGATTTGCCCGATGATCGGCAAGCCATAGAAAATAAATGGATCTTCAAGAGGAAGACAGAAGCTGATAGTAGTGTTACTATCTACAAAGCTAGAATTGTCGAAAAAGGTTTTCGACAAGTTCAAGGTGTTGACTACGATGAGAGTTTCTCACTCGTATCCATGCTTAAGTCTGTCCGAATCATGTTAGCAACTGCCGCATTTTATGAAATCTGGCAAACGGATAAAACAAAACTGCATTCCTTAATGGATTTATTAAAGAAGAGTTGTATATGATGCAACCAGAAGGTTTTGTCAATCCTAAAGGTGCTAACAAAATGTGCAAGCTCCAGCGATCCATCTATGGACTGGTGCAAGCATCTCGGAGTTGGAATATACGCTTTGATGAGTTGATCAAAGCATATAGTTTTATACAGACTTGCGGTGAAGCCTGTATTTACAAGAAAGTGAGTGGGAGCACTACAACATTTCTGATAAGTATATGTAAATGACATATTGTTGATCGAAAATAATGTAGAATTATTCTGCAAAGCATAAAGGAGTGTTTGAAAGAAGTTTTTCGAAGAAGGACCTCGGTAAAGCTGCTTACATATTGAGCATCAAGATCTATAGAGATAGATTAAGACGCTTGATAAGTTTTCAATGAGTGCATACCTTGACAAGATTTTGAAGTAGTTCAAAATGGAACAGTCAAAGAAAGAGTTCTTTCCTGTGTTACAAGGTATGAAGTTGAGTAAAGACTCAAAACTCGACCACGGCAGAAGATAGAAAGAGAATGAAAGTCATTCCCTATGCCTTGGCCATAGGTTCTATAAAGTATGCCATGTTGTGTACCAGATCTATTGTATACCCTACACTGAGTTTGGCAAGGGAGTACAATAGTGATCTAGGAGTAGATCACTGGACAGCGGTCAAAATTATCCTTAGTGGAATAAGGATATGTTTCTCGATTATGGAAGTGACAAAAGGTTCGTCGTAAAGGGTTACGTCGATGCAAGTTTTGACACCGATCTGGATGACTCTAAGTCTCGATCTAGATACATATTGAAAGTGGGAGCAATTAGCTAGAGTAGCTCCGTGCAGAGCATTGTAGACATAGAAAATTGCAAAATACATAACGGATCTGAATGTGGCAGACCCGTTGACTAAACTTCTCTCACAAGCAAAACATGATCACACCGTAGTACTCTTTGGGTGTTAATCACATAGCGATGTGAACTAGATTACTGAATCTAGCAAACCCTTTGGGTGTTGGTCACATGGCGATGTGAACAATGGGTGTTAATCACATGATGATGTGAACTATCGAGTTAATCACAAGGTGATGTGAGTTAATCACATGGTGATGTGACCTAGATTATTGACTCTAGTGCAAGTGGGAGACTGAAGGAAATATGCCCTAGAGGCAATAATAAAGTTATTATTTATTTCCTTACATATCATGATAAATGTTTATTATTCATGCTAGAATTGTATTAACTGGAAACATAATACATGTGTGGATACATAGACAAACAGAGTGTCACTAGTATGCCTCTACTTGACTAGCTTGTTAATATAAGATTGTTAAGTTTCCTAACCATGGACAAAGGAGTTGTCATTTGATTAACAATGTCACATCATTAGTTGAATGATCTGATTGACATGACCCATTCCATTAGCATAGCACCCGATCGTTTAGTATGTTGCTGTTGCTTTTATCCATGACTTATACATGTTCCTTTGACTATGAGATTATGCAACTCCCGTTTGCCGGAGGAACACTTTGGGTGCTACCAAACGTCACAACGTAACTGGGTGATTATAAAGGAGTACTACAGGTGTCACCAAAGGTAGATGTTGGGTTGGCGTATTTCCAGATTAGGATTTGTCACTCCAATTGTGGGAGAGGTATCTCTGGGCCCTCTCGGTGATGCACATCACTTAAGCCTTGCAAGCATTGCAACTAATGAGTTAGTTGCAGGATGATGTATTATGGAACGAGTAAAGAGACTTGCCGGTAACGAGATTGAACTAGGTATTGGATACCGACGATCGAATCTCGGGCAAGTAACATACCGATGGACAAAGGGAACAACGTATGTTGTTATGCGGTCTGACCGATAAAGATCTTCGTAGAATATGTAGGAGCCAATATGGGCATCCAGGTCCCGCTATTGGTTATTGACCGGAGATGTGTCTCGGTCATGTCTACATTGTTCTCGAACCGTAGGGTCCGCACGCTTAAGGTTACGATGACAGTTATTATGAGTTTATAAGTTTTGATGTACCGAAGGAGTTCGGAGTCCCGGATGAGATCGGGGACATGACGAGGAGTCTCGAAATGGTCGAGACGTAAAGATCGATATATTGGACGACTATATTTGGACATCGGAAGGGTTCTGAGTGGTTCCGGTATTTTCGGAGGTACCGGGGAGTTACGGGAATACGAGGAAGAAGCAATGGGCCTTGATGGGCCTTAGTGGGAAGGACCAGGAGGTGGCGCGCGCCCCTCCCAAGCCCAGTCCGAATTGGACAAGGGGTTTGGGGCGCGACCCCTCTCTCCCTTCCTTCCCCTCTTCCCCTCTTTTCCCCCTTGACCTAGTTGGACTAGGAAAGGTGGAATCCTACTCCCGGTGGGAGTAGGACTCCCCTTGGCGCGCCAAACATAGGGCCGGCCTCCTCCCTCCCTTGCTCCTTTATATACGGGGGCAGGGGGCACTCCATGGACACACAAGTTGATCTTCGTGATTGTTCCTTAGCCGTGTGCGGTGCCCCCCTCCACCATATTCCACCTCGATCATATTGTTGCGGAGCTTAGGCGAAGCCCTGCGTCGGTAGTACATCAAGATCGTCACCACGCCGTCGTGCTGACAGAACTCCTCCCCGAAGCTTTGCTGGATCGGAGCCCGGGGAGCGTCATCGAGCTGAACGTGTGCCAAGAACTCGGAGGTGCCGGAGTAACGGTGCTTGGATCGGTCGGATCGGGAAGACGTACGACTACTTCCTCTATGTTGCGTCAACGCTTCCGCTTCGGTCTACGAGGGTACGTAGACAACACTCTCCCCTCTCGTTGCTATGCATCACCATGATCTTGCGTGTGCGTAGGAAATTTTTTGAAATTACTACGTTCCCCAACACGCAGAAGGATGGTGGAGGAATCCGTGGATGCTCTCAAGCAGCATCTTGAGGACAAGAAAGAGCTCGTCGCCGCTCGCCGCGGAGACTAGTTCCCGCGGCCTGCAGCAATGCATCAAGAAAGTAGAGATCAACGAGCCAGATCTTGTCTTCCTTCTTCTCCTGCCCTTGTGTATTTCGGGCGTTGCCGCATGTGGCTTTTTTAATTATGTTTCTAAATATGTAAGACAATTATTATCCAC
This sequence comes from Aegilops umbellulata, assembly GCA_032464435.1. NCBI lineage: Eukaryota > Viridiplantae > Streptophyta > Magnoliopsida > Poales > Poaceae > Aegilops > Aegilops umbellulata. Next base: position 637,858,060 of record CP136060.1, on the reverse strand, counting down.
TGTCACCGTCCTTATATTCATCATGGTTGCTAGAAGTCACAGTCGATGCTATATAGGTCTGTCGGATCTTACATCAAGATCCGTGCAAAACTTTCCTTTCAGATTTTCATTTTTCTCTCTTAAATCTTAGTCCAGTGAGACATATAGCTACGCCGTAGAATAGGTGCTCGGGCGCCACTAGTGGAGACGTTGGGAGGGAGGTGCGCGGTGGGTAGCGGTCAAAGGGATCTCGCCCTGATGAGCACGCGCAGGGGTCTGAACGCACGCCTCCCGTACTCAAATAGCTACCCGCACGGCACCTCCTAGCCAATAAAAAAGGGGGGCGTGTGGCTGCACGTAATTGGTAAGTCGAACGCCCACGGTTTCAATAATACTTGTGTTTCCGATTTGTAATGTGACAACACTTGTTCCAAAATGACTTTGTCGATTGTTAATGTGTGGGCCTTCGCAAATCAGACAGAAAAATTACCACAAAATGTTGGTGCCATGTCATGAGACCATGTCAAGTTTCATGATTTCCAGCCTTTTTTTGGAATAACAAGAATTAAAAAAATCCAAGTTTCTCAATCTTTCCGGCCGAGCCACGACGCCCAGATGTTTGAATTTCACTCCCATCTCTAGCATGGGACCTAGAAATTCACCCAAGGATACACATGTGATTTTTCAAACAACTTTGGTGCACTGGAGCGTGTGCTTGTAGTTCAAATTTGAATGATGCACGTTAAATGCCCAAGAACTCAATTAATGTATAAATAAGGCGAAACGAGCCCGGAATAATTCCAAATTATCACGTTACTTCTATATGGTCTAATATGGCTTTGTAAAAAATGAAGGCAGGAGAAGGCAGTGTACGTATGTCGTTTCGCACTCGGAGGTGACACGTTCCTTCTCGGAACCACGAGCCTTCTTGAGGGAAGCTTCGGTTTGCAAGAAGCTTACACCAAAGCTTGTCCCAATTTGGCCAAAAAAATTACCGTAGCATGTTGGTTCCATGTCATGACACCATGCCAAGTTTCATGATTTTCAGGCGTGTTTTGGAATTACAGGAATTAAAAAACCAAGTTTCTCGATCTTTCTGGTCGTGCCACGATGCCCAGATGTTTGAATTTCACTCCCATCTCTTGCATGGGACTGAAAAATTCACCCAAGGACACACATGTGACTTTTCAAACAACTTTGGTCACTGAAGCATGTGCTTCTAGTTCAAATTTGAATTATGCACATTAAATGCCCAAAGACTCAATTAATGTATAAACAAGGAGAAATGAGCCCGTAATAATTCCAAAATTTTGCATGGTACTTCTATTTGGTCTAATCTGGCTGTGTAAAAAAATTAAGGCGGGAGAAGGCACTGTACGTATGTCATTTCGCACACGGAGGTGACACGTTCCCTCTCGGAACCACTAGCCTTCTTGAGGGAATCTCTGGTTTACAAAAATCTTACACCAAAGCTGAAGGAAATATGCCCTAGAGGCAATAATAAAGTTATTATTTATTTCCTTATATCATGATAAAGGTTTATTATTCATGCTAGAATTGTATTAACCGGAAACATAATACATGTGTGAATACATAGACAAACAGAGTGTCACTAGTATGCCTCTACTAGACTAGCTCGTTAATCAAAGATGGTTATGTTTCCTAACCATGAACAAAGAGTTGTTATTTGATTAACGAGGTCACATCATTAGTTGAATGATCTGATTGACATGACCCATTATATTAGCTTAGCACCCGATCGTTTAGTATGTTGCTATTGCTTTATCCATGACTTATACATGTTCCTATGACTATGAGATTATGCAACTCCCGTTTGCCGGAGGAACACTTTGGGTACTACCAAACGTCACAACGTAACTGGGTGATTATAAAGGAGTACTACAGGTGTCTCCAATGGTAGATGTTGGGTTGGCGTATTTCGAGATTAGGATTTGTCACTCCGATCGTCGGAGAGGTATCTCTGGGCCCTCTCGGTAATGCACATCACTTAAGCCTTGCAAGCATTGCAACTAATGAATTAGTTGCGGGATGATGTATTACGGAACGAGTAAAGAGACTTGCCGGTAACGAGATTGAACTAAGTATTGGATACTGACGATCGAATCTCGGGCAAGTAACATACCGATGACAAAGGGAACAACGTATGTTGTTATGCGGTCTGACCGATAAAGATCTTCGTAGAATATGTAGGAGCCAATATGGGCATCCAGGTCCCGCTATTGGTTATTGACCGGAGATGTGTCTCGGTCATGTCTACATTGTTCTCAAACCGTAGGGTCCGCACGCTTAACGTTACGATGACAGTTATTATGAGTTTATGCATGTTGATGTACCGAAGGTTGTTCGGAGTCCCGGATGTGATCACGGAAATGACGAGGAGTCTCGAAATGGTCGAGACATAAAGATTGATATATTGGAAGCCTATGTTTGGACATCAGATGTGTTCCGGATGAAATAGTGATTTTACCGGAATACCAGGAGGGTTACCGGAACCCCCTGGGAGCCGAATGGGCCAACATGGGCCTTGGTGGAAAGGTGAAAGGGCTGCCCTCATGGGCTGTGCGCCTCCCCCTTCCCCTAGTTCTATTAGGACTAGGAGAGGTGGCCGGCCCCCTCTCTCTCTCTCCCCCTTTGAGGAATCCTATTCCAACTAGGATTGGGGGGGGGGGAATCCTACTCCCGGAGGGAGTAGGACTCTCCTGGCGCGCCACCCTTGGCCGGCCAGCCCCTCCCCCTTGGATCCTTTATATACGGAGGCAGGGGGCACCCCATAGACACACAATTGATCATTGAGATCTTTCCTTAGCCGTGTGCGGTGCCCCCTGCCACCAAATTCCACCTCGGTCATATTGTCGCAGTGCTTAGGCGAAGCCCTGCATCAGTAGTACATCAAGATCGTCACCACGCCGTCGTGCTGACGGAACTCCTCCCCGACGCTTTGCTGGATCGGAGCCCGGGGATCATCATCGAGCTGAACGTGTGCCAAGAACTCGGAGGTGCCGGAGTAACGGTGCTTGGATCGGTCGGATCGTGAAGACGTACGACTACATCAACCGCGTTGATATAACGCTTCCGCTTTCGGTCTACGAGGGTACGTAGACAACACTCTCCCCTCTCATTGCTATGCATCACCATGATCTTGCGTGTACGTAGGAATTTTTTTTAAATTACTACGTTCCCCAACAGTGGCATCCGAGCCTAGGTTTTTATGGTTTGATGTTATTTGCATGAGTAGAACACAAGTGAGTTGTGGACGATACAAGTCATACTGCCTACCAGCATGTCATACTTTGGTTCAGCGGTATTGTTGGACGAGACGATCCGGACCAACCTTACGCGAGACCGGTTCCCTCGACGTGCTTTGCACATAGATGGCTTGCGGAAGACTGTCTCTCCAACTTTAGTTGAACCGAGTGTGGCTACGCCCGGTCCTTGAGAAGGTTAAAACGGAGACTATTTGACAAACTATCGTTGTGGTTTTGATGCGTAGGTAAGATGAGTTCTTGCTTAAAGCCCGTAGCAGCCACGTAAAACTTGCAACAACAAAGTAGAGGACGTCTAACTTGTTTTTGCAGGGCATGTTGTGATGTGATATGGTCAAGACATGATGCTAAATTTTATTGTATGAGATGATCATGTTTTGTAACCGAGTTATCGGCAACTGGCAGGAGCCATATGGTTGTCGCTTTATTGTATGTAATGCAATCGCGATGTAATGCTTTACTTTATTACTAAGCGGTAGTGATAGTCGTGGAAGCATAAGATTGGCGAGACGACAACGATGCTACGATGGAGATCAAGGTGTCGCGCCGGTGACGTTGGTGATGATGACGGTGCTTCAGAGATGGAGATCACAAGCACAAGATGATGATGACCAAATCATATCACTTATATTGATTGCATGTGATGTTTATCTTTTTATGCATCTTATCTTGCTTTGATTGACGGTAGCATTATAAGATGATCTCTCACTAAATTATCAAGAAGTGTTCTCCCTGAGTATGCACCGTTGCAAAAGTTCTTCGTGCTGAGACACCACGTGATGATCGGGTGTTATAGGCTCTACTTTCAAATACAACGTGTGCAAAATAGTTGCACACGCGGAATACTCAGGTTATATTTGACGAGCTATGCATATAAGATATGACCTCGGAACACAGAGACCGAAAGGTCGAGCGTGAATCATATAGTAGATATGATCAACATAACGATGTTCACCATTGAAAACTACTCCATATCACGTGATGATCGGTTATGGTTTAGTTGATTTGGATCACGTGATCACTTAGAGGATTAGAGGGATGTCTATCTAAGTGGGAGTTCTTAATTAATTTGATTAACTAAACATAAACTTATCATGAACTTAGTACCTGATAGTATCTTGCTTGTTTATGTTGATTGTAGATAGATGGCTCGTGCTGTTGTTTCGTTAAATTTTAATGCGTTCCTTGAGAAAGTAAAGTTGAAAGATGATGGTAGCAATTACACGGACTGGGTCCGTAACTTGAGGATTATCCTCATTGCTGCACAGAAGAATTACGTCCTGGAAGCACCGCTAGGTGCCAGGCCTGCTGCTAGAGCAACACCAGAAGTTATGAACGTCTGGCAGAGCAAAGCTGATGATTACTCGATAGTTCAGTGTGCCATGCTTTACGGCTTAGAACCGGGACTTCAACGACGTTTTGAATGTCATGGAGCATATGAGATGTTCCAGGAGTTGAAGTTAATATTTCAAGCAAATGCCCGGATTGAGAGATATGAAGTCTCCAATAAGTTCTATAGCTGCAAGATGGAGGAGAACAGTTCTGTCAGTGAGCATATACTCAAAATGTCTGGGTATAATAATCACTTGATTCAATTGGGAGTTACTCTTCCAGATGATTGCGTCATTGACAGAATTCTCCAATCACTGCCACCAAGCTACAAGAGCTTCGTGATGAACTATAATATGCAAGGGATGAACAAGACTATTCCCGAGCTCTTCGCAATGCTAAAAGCTGCGGAGGTAGAAATCAAGAAGGAGCATCAAGTGTGATGGTTAACAAAACCACTAGTTTCAAGAAAAAGGGCAAAGGGAAGAAAAAGGGGAACTTTAAGAAGAACGGCAAGCAAGTTGCTGCTCAAGAGAAGAAACCCAAGTCTGGACCTAAGCCTGAAACTGAGTGCTTCTACTGCAAGCAGACTGGTCACTGGAAGCGGAACTGCCCCAAGTATTTGGCGGATAAGAAGGATGGCAAGGTGAACAAAGGTATATGTGATATACATGTTATTGATGTGTACCTTACTAATGCTCGCAGTAGCACCTGGGTATTTGATACTGGTTCTGTTGCTAATATTTGCAACTCGAAACAGGGACTACAGAATAAGCGGACACTAGCAAAGGACGAGGTGACGATGCGCGTGGGAAACGGTTCCAAAGTCGATGTGATCGCGGTCGGCACGCTACCTCTACATCTACCTTCGGGATTAATATTAGACCTAAATAATTGTTATTTGGTGCCAGCGTTGAGCATGAACATTATATCTGGATCTTGTTTAATGCGAGACGTTTATTCATTTAAATCAGAGAATAATGGTTGTTCTATTTATATGAGTAATATCTTTTATGGTCATGCACCTTTGAAGAGTGGTCTATTTTTGATGAATCTCGATAGTAGTGATACACATACTCATAATGTTGAAACCAAAAGATGCAGAGTTGATAATGAAAGTGCAAATATTTGTGGCACTGTCGTTTAGGTCATATCGGTGTAAAGAGCATGAAGAAACTCCATACTGATGGACTTTTGGAACCACTTGATTATGAATCACTTGGTACTTGCGAACCGTGCCTCTTGGGCAAGATGACTAAAACACCGTTCTCCGGTACGATGGAGAGAGCAACAGATTTGTTGGAAATCATACATACCGATGTATGTGGACCGATGAATATTGAGGCTCGTGGCGGATATCGTTATTTTCTCACCTTCACAGATGACTTAAGCAGATATGGGTATATCTACTTAATGAAACACAAGTCTGAAACATTTGAAAAGTTCAAAGAATTTCAGAGTGAAGTTGAAAATCATCGTAACAAGAAAATAAAGTTTCTACGATCTGATCGTGGAGGAGAATATTTGAGTTACGAGTTTGGTGTACATTTGAAAAATTGTGGAATAGTTTCGCAACTCACGCCACCCGGAACACCACAGCGTAATGGTGTGTCTGAACGTCGTAATCGTACTTTACTAGATATGGTGCGATCTATGATGTCTCTTACTGATTTACCGCTATCGTTTTGGGGATACGCTCTAGAGACGGCCGCATTCACGTTAAATAGGGCACCATCTAAATCCGTTGAGACGAAGCCTTGTGAACTATGGTTTGGCAAGAAACCAAAGTTGTCGTTTCTTAAAGTTTGGGGCTGCGATGCTTATGTGAAAAAGCTTCAACCTGATAAGCTCGAACCCAAATCGGAGAAATGTGTCTTCATAGGATATCCAAAGGAAACTGTTGGATACACCTTCTATCACAGATCCGAAGGCAAGACTTTTGTTGCTAAGTTCGGAAACTTTCTAGAGAAGGAGTTTCTTTCGAAAGAAGTGAGTGGGAGGAAAGTAGAACTTGACGAGGTAACTGTACCTACTCCTTTATTGAGAAGTAGTACATCACAGAAAACTGTTTCTGCGACACCTACACCAATAAGTGAGGAAGCTAATGATAATGATCATGAAACTTTAGATCAAGATACTACTGAACCTCGTAGATCAACCAGATTGAGATCCGCACCAGAGTGGTACGGTAATCCTGTTCTGGAGGTCATGATATTAGATCATGATGAACCTACGAACTATGAAGAAGCGATGGTGAGCCCAGATTCCGCATAGTGGCTTGAAGCCATGAAATCTGAGATGGGATCCATGTATGAGAACAAAGTATGGACTTTGGTTGACTTGCCCGATGATCGGCAAGCGAGAACAAATGGATCTTTAAGAAGAAGACTGACGCTGATGGTAATGTTACTGTCTACAAAGCTCGACTTGTCGCAAAAGGTTTTCGACAAGTTCAAGGGATTGACTACGACGAGACTTTCTCACCCGTAGCGATGCTTAAGTCTGTCCGAATCATGTTAGCAATTGCCGCATTTTATGATTATGAAATTTGGCAGATGGATGTCAAAACTGCATTCCTGAATGGATTTCTGGAAGAAGAGTTGTATATGATGCAACCGGAAGGTTTTGTCGATCCAAAGGGAGCCAACAAAGTGTGCAAGCTCCAGCGATCCATTTATGGACTGGCGTAAGCCTCTCAGAGTTGGAATAAACGCTTTGATAGTGTGATCAAAGCATTTGGTTTTATGCAGACTTTCGGAGAAGCCTGTATTTACAAGAAAGTGAGTGGGAGCTCTATAGCATTTCTAATATTATATGTGGATGACATATTACTGATTGGAAATGATATAGAATTTCTGGATAGCATAAAGGGATACTTGAATAAAAGTTTTTCAATGAAAGACCTCGGAGAAGCTGCTTACATATTAGGCATAAAGATCTATAGAGATAGATCAAGACGCTTAATTGGACTTTCACAAAGCACATACCTTGACAAGATTTTGAAGAAGTTCAAAATGGATCAAGCAAAGAAAGGGTTCTTGCCTATGTTACAAGGTGTGAGATTGAGTAAGACTCAAAGCCCGACCACTGCAGAAGATAGAGAGAAAATGAAAGATGTTCCCTATGCTTCAGCCATAGGCTCTATCATGTATGCAATGCTGTGTACCAGACCTGATGTGTGCCTTGCTATAAGTTTAGCAGGGAGGTACCAAAGTAATCCAGGAGTGGATCACTGGACAGCGGTCAAGAACATCCTGAAATACCTGAAAAGGACTAAGGATATGTTTCTCATATATGGAGGTGACAAAGAGCTCACCGTAAGAGGTTACGTTGATGCAAGCTTTGACACTGATCCGGACGATTCTAAATCGCAAACCAGATACGTGTTTACATTAAACGGTGGAGCTGTCAGTTGGTGCAGTTCTAAACAAAGCGTCGTAGCGGGATCTACATGTGAAGCGGAGTACATAGCTGCTTCCGAAGCAACAAACGAAGGAGTCTGGATGAAGGAGTTCATATCCGATCTAGGTGTCATACCTAGTGCATCGGGTCCAATGAAAATCTTTTGTGAAAATACTGGTGCAATTGCCTTGGCAAAGGAATCCAGATTTCACAAAAGGACCAAACACATCAAGAGACGCTTCAACTCCATCCGGGATCTAGTTCAGGTGGGAGACATAGAGATTTGCAAGATACATACGGATCTGAATGTTGCAGACCCGTTGACTAAGCCTCTTCCATGAGCAAAACATGATCAGCACCAAGACTCCATGGGTGTTAGGATCATTACAGTGTAATCTAGATTATTGACTCTAGTGCAAGTGGGAGACTGAAGGAAATATGCCCTAGAGGCAATAATAAAGTTATTATTTATTTCCTTATATCATGATAAAGGTGTATTATTCATGCTAGAATTGTATTAACCGGAAACATAATACATGTGTGAATACATAGACAAACAGAGTGTCACTAGTATGCCTCTACTAGACTAGCTCGTTAATCAAAGATGGTTATGTTTCCTAACCATGAACAAAGAGTTGTTATTTGATTAACGAGGTCACATCATTAGTTGAATGATCTAATTGACATGACCCATTATATTAGCTTAGCACCCGATCGTTTAGTATGTTGCTATTGCTTTATCCATGACTTATACATGCTCCTATGACTATGAGATTATGCAACTCCCTTTTGCCGGAGGAACACTTTGGGTACTACCAAACGTCACAACGTAACTGGGTGATTATAAAGGAGTACTACAGGTGTCTCCAATGGTAGATGTTGGGTTGGCGTATTTCGAGATTAGGATTTGTCACTCCGATCGTCGGAGAGGTATCTCTGGGCCCTCTCGGTAATGCACATCACTTAAGCCTTGCAAGCATTGCAACTAATGAATTAGTTGCGGGATGATGTCTTACGGAACGAGTAAAGAGACTTGCCAGTAACGAGATTGAACTAAGTATTGGATACTGACGATCGAATCTCGGGCAAGTAACATACCGATGACAAAGGGAACAACGTATGTTGTTATGCGGTCTGACCGATAAAGATCTTCGTAGAATATGTAGGAGCCAATATGGGCATCCAGGTCCCACTATTGGTTATTGACCGGAGATGTGTCTCGGTCTTGTCTACATTGTTCTCGAACCGTAGGGTCCACACGCTTAACGTTACGATGACAGTTATTATGAGTTTATGCATTTTGATGTACCCAAGGTTGTTCGGCGTCCCGGATGTGATCACGGACATGACGAGGAGTCTCGAAATGGTCGAGACGTAAAGATTGATATATTGGAAGCCTACGTTTGGACATCAGATGTGTTCCAGATGAAATAGTGATTTTACCGGAATACCGGGAGGGTTACCGGAACCCCCCGGGAGCCAAATGGGCCAACATGGGCCTTGGTGGAAAGGTGAAAGGGCTGCCCTCATGGGCTGTGCGCCTCCCCCTTCCCCTAGTCCTATTAGGACAAGGAGAGGTGGCCGGCCCCCTCTCTCTCTCTCCCCCTTTGAGGAATCCTATTCCAACTAGGATTGGGGGGGGGATCCTACTCCCGGAGGGAGTAGGACTCTCCTGGCGCGCCACCCTTGGCCGGCCAGCCCCTCCCCCTTGGATCCTTTATATACGGAGGCAGGGGGCACCCCATAGACATACAATTGATCATTGAGATCTTTCCTTAGCCGTGTGCAGTGCCCCCTGCCACCAAATTCCACCTCGGTCATATTGTCGCAGTGCTTAGGCGAAGCCCTGCGTCAGTAGTACATCAAGATCGTCACCACGCCGTCGTGCTGACGGAACTCTTCCCCGACGCTTTGCTGGATCGGAGCCCGGGGATCGTCATCGAGCTGAACGTGTGCCAAGAACTCGGAGGTGCCAGAGTAACGGTGCTTGGATCGGTCGGATCGTGAAGACGTACGACTACATCAACCGCGTTGATATAACGCTTCCGCTTTCGGTCTACGAGGGTACGTAGACAACACTCTCCCCTCTCGTTGCGATGCATCACCATGATCTTGCGTGTACGTAGGAATTTTTTTGAAATTACTACGTTCCCCAACAGTGGCATCCGAGCCTAGGTTTTTATGGTTTGATGTTATTTGCACGAGTAGAACACAAGTGAGTTGTGGACGATACAAGTCATACTGCCTACCAGCATGTCATACTTTGGTTCAGCGGTATTGTTGGACGAGACGATCCGGAACAACCTTACGCGTACTCTTACGCTAGACCGGTTCCCTCGACGTGCTTTGCACATAGATGGCTTGCGGAAGACTGTCTCTCCAACTTTAGTTGAACCGAGTGTGGCTACGCCCGGTCCTTGAGAAGGTTAAAACGGAGTCTATTTGACAAACTATCGTTGTGGTTTTGATGCGTAGGTAAGATGAGTTCTTGCTTAAAGCCCGTAGCAGCCACGTAAAACTTGCAACAACAAAGTATAGGACGTCTAACTTGTTTTTGTAGGGCATGTTGTGATGTGATATGGTCAAGACATGATGCTAAATTTTATTGTATGAGATGATCATGTTTTGTAACCGAGTTATCGGCAACTGGCAGGAGCCATATGGTTGTCGCTTTATTGTATGCAATGCAATCGCGATGTAATGCTTTACTTTATTACTAAGCGGTAGTGATAGTCGTGGAAGCATAAGATTGGCGAGACGACAACGATGCTATGATGGAGATCAAGGTGTCGCGCCGGTGACATTGGTGATCATGACGGTGCTTCAGAGATGGAGATCACAAGCACAAGATGATGATGACCATATCATATCACTTATATTGATTGCATGTGATGTTTATCTTTTTATGCATCTTATCTTGCTTTGATTGACGGTAGCATTATAAGATGATCTCTCACTAAATTATCAAGAAGTGTTCTCCCTGAGTATGCACCGTTGCAAAAGTTCTTCGTGCTGAGACACCACGTGATGATCGGGTGTGATAGGCTCTACGTTCAAATACAATGGGTGCAAAACAGTTGCACACGCGGAATACTCAGGTTATACTTGACGAGCTATGCATATAAGATATGACCTTGGAACACAGAGACCGAAAGGTCAAGCGTGAATCATATAGTAGATATGATCAACATAACGATGTTCACCATTGAAAACTACTCCATATCACGTGATGATCGGTTATGGTTTAGTTGATTTGGATCACGTGATCACTTAGAGGATTAGAGGGATGTCTATCTAAGTGGGAGTTCTTAATTAATTTGATTAACTGAACATAAACTTATCATGAACTTAGTACCTGATAGTATCTTGCTTGTTTATGTTGATTGTAGATAGATGGCTCGTGTTGTTGTTCCGTTAAATTTTAATGCGTTCCTTGAGAAAGCAAAGTTGAAAGATCATGGTAGCAATTACACGGACTGGGTCCGTAACTTGAGGATTATCCTCATTGATGCATAGAAGAATTACGTCCTGGAAGCACCGCTAGGTGCCAGGCCTGCTGCTAGAGCAACACCAGAAGTTATGAACGTCTGGCAGAGCAAAGCTGATGATTACTCGATAGTTCAGTGTGCCATGCTTTACGGCTTAGAACCGGGACTTCAACGACGTTTTGAATGTCATGGAGCATATGAGATGTTCCAGGAGTTGAAGTTAATATTTCAAGCAAATGCCCGGATTGAGAGATATGAAGTCTCCAATAAGTTCTATAGCTGCAAGATGGAGGAGAACAGTTCTGTCAGTGAGCATATACTCAAAATGTCTGGGTATAATAATCACTTGATTCAATTGGGAGTTACTCTTCCAGATGATTGCGTCATTGACAGAATTCTCCAATCACTGCCACCAAGCTACAAGAGCTTCGTGATGAACTATAATATGCAAGGGATGAACAAGACTATTCCCGAGCTCTTCGCAATGCTAAAAGCTGCGGAGGTAGAAATCAAGAAGGAACATCAAGTGTTGATGGTTAACAAAACCACTAGTTTCAAGAAAAAGGGCAAAGGGAAGAAAAAGGGGAACTTTAAGAAGAACGGCAAGCAAGTTGCTGCTCAAGAGAAGAAACCCAAGTCTGGACCTAAGCCTGAAACTGAGTGCTTCTACTGCAAGCAGACTGGTCACTGGAAGCGGAACTGCCCCAAGTATTTGGCGGATAAGAAGGATGGCAAGGTGAACAAAGGTATATGTGATATACATGTTATTGATGTGTACCTTACTAATGCTCGCAGTAGCACCTGGGTATTTGATACTGGTTCTGTTGCTAATATTTGCAACTCGAAACAGGGACTACAGAATAAGCGGACACTAGCAAAGGACGAGGTGACGATGCGCGTGGGAAACGGTTCCAAAGTCGATGTGATCGCGGTCGGCACGCTACCTCTACATCTACCTTCGGGATTAATATTAGACCTAAATAATTGTTATTTGGTGCCAGCGTTGAGCATGAACATTATATCTGGATCTTGTTTAATGCGAGACGTTTATTCATTTAAATCAGAGAATAATAGTTGTTCTATTTATATGAGTAATATCTTTTATGGTCATGCACCTTTGAAGAGTGGTCTATTTTTGATGAATCTCGATAGTAGTGATACACATATTCATAATGTTGAAACCAATAGATGTAGAGTTGATAATGAAAGTGCAACTTATTTGTGGCACTGTCGTTTAGGTCATATCGGTGTAAAGCGCATGAAGAAACTCCATACTGATGGACTTTTGGAACCACTTGATTATGAGTCACTTGGTACTTGCGAACCGTGCCTCTTGGGCAAGATGACTAAAACACCGTTCTCCGGTACGATGGAGAGAGCAACAGATTTGTTGGAAATCATACATACCTATGTATGTGGACCGATGAATATTGAGGCTCGTGGCGGATATCGTTATTTCTCACCTTCACAGATGACTTAAGCAGATATGGGTATATCTACTTAATGAAACACAAGTCTGAAACATTTGAAAAGTTCAAAGAATTTCAGAGTGAAGTTGAAAATCATCATAACAAGAAAATAAAGTTTCTACGATCTGATCGTGGAGGAGAATATTTGAGTTACGAGTTTGGTGTACATTTGAAAAATTGTGGAATAGTTTCGCAACTCACGCCACCCGGAACACCACAGCGTAATGGTGTGTCCGAACGTCGTAATCGTACTTTACTAGATATGGTGCAATCTATGATGTCTCTTACTGATTTACCGCTATCGTTTTGGGGATACGCTCTAGAGACGGCCGCATTCATGTTAAATAGGGCACCATCTAAATCCGTTGAGACGACGCCTTATGAACTATCGTTTGGCAAGAAACCAAAGTTGTCGTTTCTTAAAGTTTGGGGCTGCGATGCTTATGTGAAAAAGCTTCAACCTGATAAGCTCGAACCCAAATCGGAGAAATGTGTCTTCATAGGATATCCAAAGGAAACTGTTGGATACACCTTCTATCACAGATCCGAAGGCAAGACTTTTGTTGCTAAGTTCGGAAACTTTCTAGAGAAGGAGTTTCTTTCGAAAGAAGTGAGTGGGAGGAAAGTAGAACTTGACGAGGTAACTGTACCTACTCCTTTATTGAGAAGTAGTACATCACAGAAAACTGTTTCTGCGACACCTACACCAATAAGTGAGGAAGCTAATGATAATGATCATGAAACTTTAGATCAAGATACTACTGAACCTCGTAGATCAACCAGAGTGAGATCCGCACCAGAGTGGTACGGTAATCCTGTTCTGGAGGTCATGATATTAGATCATGATGAACCTACGAACTATGAAGAAGCGATGGTGAGCCCAGATTCCGCAAAGTGGCTTGAAGCCATGAAATCTGAGATGGGATCCATGTATGAGAACAAAGTATGGAATTTGGTTGACTTGCCCGATGATCGGCAAGCGAGAACAAATGGATCTTTAAGAAGAAGACTGACGCGGATGGTAATGTTACTGTCTACAAAGCTCGACTTGTCGCAAAAGGTTTTCGACAAGTTCAAGGGATTGACTACGACGAGACTTTCTCACCCGTAGCGATGCTTAAGTCTGTCCGAATCATGTTAGCAATTGCCGCATTTTATGATTATGAAATTTGGCAGATGGATGTCAAAACTGCATTCCTGAATGGATTTCTGGAAGAAGAGTTGTATATGATGCAACCGGAAGGTTTTGTCGATCCAAAGGGAGCCAACAAAGTGTGCAAGCTCCAGCGATCCATTCATGGACTGGTGCAAGCCTCTCGGAGTTGGAATAAACGCTTTGATAGTGTGATCAAAGCATTTGGTTTTATGCAGACTTTCGGAGAAGCCTGTATTTACAAGAAAGTGAGTGGGAGCTCTGTAGCATTTCTAATATTATAAGTGGATGACATATTGCTGATTGGAAATGATATAGAATTTCTGGATAGCATAAAGTGATACTTGAGTAAAAGTTTTTCAATGAAAGACCTCGGAGAAGCTGCTTACATATTAGGCATAAAGATCTATAGAGATAGATCAAGACGCTTAATTGGACTTTCACAAAGCACATACCTTGACAAGATTTTGAAGAAGTTCAAAATGGATCAAGCAAAGAAAGGGTTCTTGCCTATGTTACAAGGTGTGAGATTGAGTAAGACTCAAAGCCCGACCACTGCAGAAGATAGAGAGAAAATGAAAGATGTTCCCTATGCTTCAGCCATAGGCTCTATCATGTATGCAATGCTGTGTACCAGACCTGATGTGTGCCTTGCTATAAGTTTAGTAGGGAGGTACCAAAGTAATCCAGGAGTGGATCACTGGACAGCGGTCAAGAACATCCTGAAATACCTGAAAAGGACTAAGGATATGTTTCTCATATATGGAGGTGACAAAGAGCTCACCGTAAGAGGTTACGTTGATGCAAGCTTTGACACTGATCCGGACGATTCTAAATCGCAAACCAGATACGTGTTTACATTAAACGGTGGAGCTGTCAGTTGGTGCAGTTCTAAACAAAGCGTCGTAGCGGGATCTACATGTGAAGCGGAGTACATAGCTGCTTCCGAAGCAACAAACGAAGGAGTCTGGATGAAGGAGTTCATATCCGATCTAGGTGTCATACCTAGTGCATCGGGTCCAATGAAAATCTTTTGTGACAATACTGGTGCAATTGCCTTGGCAAAGGAATCCAGATTTCACAAAAGGACCAAACACATCAAGAGACGCTTCAACTCCATCCGGGATCTAGTCCAGGTGGGAGACATAGAGATTTGCAAGATACATACGGATCTGAATGTTGCAGACCCGTTGACTAAGCCTCTTCCATGAGCAAAACATGATCAGCACCAAGACTCCATGGGTGTTAGGATCATTACAGTGTAATCTAGATTATTGACTCTAGTGCAAGTGGGAGACTGAAGGAAATATGCCCTAGAGGCAATAATAAAGTTATTATTTATTTCCTTATATCATGATAAAGGTGTATTATTCATGCTAGAATTGTATTAACCGGAAACATAATACATGTGTGAATACATAGACAAACAGAGTGTCACTAGTATGCCTCTACTAGACTAGCTCGTTAATCAAAGATGGTTATGTTTCCTAACCATGAACAAAGAGTTGTTATTTGATTAACGAGGTCACATCATTAGTTGAATGATCTGATTGACATGACCCATTATATTAGCTTAGCACCCGATCGTTTAGTATGTTGCTATTGCTTTATCCATGACTTATACATGTTGGGTTGGCGTATTTCGAGATGTTGGGTTGGCGTATTTCGAGATTAGGATTTGTCACTCCGATCGTCGGAGAGGTATCTCTGGGCCCTCTCGGTAATGCACATCACTTAAGCCTTGCAAGCATTGCAACTAATGAATTAGTTGCGGGATGATGTATTACGGAACGAGTAAAGAGACTTGCCAGTAACGATATTGAACTAAGTATTGGATACTGACGATCGAATCTCGGGCAAGTAACATACCGATGACAAAGGGAACAACGTATGTTGTTATGCGGTCTGACCGATAAAGATCTTCGTAGAATATGTAGGAGCCAATATGGGCATCCAGGTCCTGCTATTGGTTATTAACCGGAGATGTGTCTCGGTCATGTCTACATTGTTCTCGAACCGTAGGGTCCGCACGCTTAACGTTACGATGACAGTTATTATGAGTTTATGCATTTTGATGTACCGAAGGTTGTTCGGAGTCCCGGATGTGATCACGGACATGACGAGGAGTCTTGAAATGGTCGAGACGTAAAGATTGATATATTGGAAGCCTATGTTTGGACATCAGATGTGTTCCGGATGAAATAGTGATTTTACCGGAATACCGGGAGGGTTACCGGAACCCCCCGGGAGCCAAATGGGCCAACATGGGCCTTGGTGGAAAGGTGAAAGGGCTGCCCTCATGGTCTGTGCGCCTCCCCCTTCCCCTAGTCTTATTAGGACTAGGAGAGGTGGCCGGCCCCCTCTCTCTCTCCCCCTTTGAGGAATCCTATTCCAATTAGGATTGGGGGGGGATCCTACTCCCAAAGGGAGTAGGACTCTCCTGGCGCGCCACCCTTGGCCGGCCAGCCCCTCCCCCTTGGATCCTTTATATACGGAAGCAGGGGGCACCCCATAGACACACAATTGATCATTGAGATCTTTCCTTAGCCGTGTGCGGTGCCCCCTGCCACCAAATTCCACCTCGGTCATATTGTCGCAGTGCTTAGGCGAAGCCCTGCGTTAGTAGTACATCAAGATCGTCACCACGCCGTCGTGCTGACGGAACTCTTCCTCGACGCTTTGCTGGATCGGAGCCCGGGGATCGTCATCGAGCTGAACGTGTGCCAACAACTCGGAGGTGCCGGAGTAACGGGCTTGGATCGGTCGGATCGTGAAGATGTACGACTACATCAACCGCGTTGATATAACGCTTCCGCTTTCGGTCTACGAGTGTACGTAGACAACACTCTCCCCTCTCGTTGCTATGCATCACCATGATCTTGCGTGTACGTAGGAAATTTTTTGAAATTACTACGTTCCCCAACAGTGGCATCCGAGCCTAGGTTTTTATGGTTTGATGTTATTTGCACGAGTAGAACACAAGTGAGTTGTGGACGATACAAGTCATACTGCCTACCAGCATGTCATACTTTGGTTCAGCGGTATTGTTGGAGGAGACCATCCGGACCAACCTTACGCGTACTCTTACGCGAGACCGGTTCCCTCGACGTGCTTTGCACATAGATGGCTTGCGGAAGACTGTCTCTCCAACTTTAGTTGAACCGAGTGTTGCTACGCCCGGTCCTTGAGAAGGTTAAAACGGAGTCTATTTGACAAACTATCGTTGTGGTTTTGATGCGTAGGTAAGATGAGTTCTTGCTTAAAGCCCGTAGCAGCCACGTAAAACTTGCAACAACAAAGTATAGGACGTCTAACTTGTTTTTGCAGGGCATGTTGTGATGTGATATGGTCAAGACATGATGCTAAATTTTATTGTATGAGATGATCATGTTTTGTAACCGAGTTATCGGCAACTGGCAGGAGCCATATGGTTGTCGCTTTATTGTATGCAATGCAATCGCGATGTAATGCTTTACTTTATTACTAAGCGGTAGTGATAGTCGTGGAAGCATAAGATTGGCGAGACGACAACGATGCTATGATGGAGATCAAGGTGTCGCGCCGGTGACATTGGTGATCATGACGGTGCTTCAGAGATGGAGATCACAAGCACAAGATGATGATGACCATATCATATCACTTATATTGATTGCATGTGATGTTTATCTTTTTATGCATCTTATCTTGCTTTGATTGACGGTAGCATTATAAGATGATCTCTCACTAAATTATCAAGAAGTGTTCTCCCTGAGTATGCACCGTTGCAAAAGTTCTTCGTGCTGAGACACCACGTGATGATCGGGTGTGATAGGCTCTACGTTCAAATACAATGGGTGCAAAACAGTTGCACACGCGGAATACTCAGGTTATACTTGACGAGCTATGCATATAAGATATGACCTTGGAACACAGAGACCGAAAGGTCAAGCGTGAATCATATAGTAGATATGATCAACATAACGATGTTCACCATTGAAAACTACTCCATATCACGTGATGATCGGTTATGGTTTAGTTGATTTGGATCACGTGATCACTTAGAGGATTAGAGGGATGTCTATCTAAGTGGGAGTTCTTAATTAATTTGATTAACTGAACATAAACTTATCATGAACTTAGTACCTGATAGTATCTTGCTTGTTTATGTTGATTGTAGATAGATGGCTCGTGTTGTTGTTCCGTTAAATTTTAATGCGTTCCTTGAGAAAGCAAAGTTGAAAGATCATGGTAGCAATTACACGGACTGGGTCCGTAACTTGAGGATTATCCTCATTGATGCATAGAAGAATTACGTCCTGGAAGCACCGCTAGGTGCCAGGCCTGCTGCTAGAGCAACACCAGAAGTTATGAACGTCTGGCAGAGCAAAGCTGATGATTACTCGATAGTTCAGTGTGCCATGCTTTACGGCTTAGAACCGGGACTTCAACGACGTTTTGAATGTCATGGAGCATATGAGATGTTCCAGGAGTTGAAGTTAATATTTCAAGCAAATGCCCGGATTGAGAGATATGAAGTCTCCAATAAGTTCTATAGCTGCAAGATGGAGGAGAACAGTTCTGTCAGTGAGCATATACTCAAAATGTCTGGGTATAATAATCACTTGATTCAATTGGGAGTTACTCTTCCAGATGATTGCGTCATTGACAGAATTCTCCAATCACTGCCACCAAGCTACAAGAGCTTCGTGATGAACTATAATATGCAAGGGATGAACAAGACTATTCCCGAGCTCTTCGCAATGCTAAAAGCTGCGGAGGTAGAAATCAAGAAGGAACATCAAGTGTTGATGGTTAACAAAACCACTAGTTTCAAGAAAAAGGGCAAAGGGAAGAAAAAGGGGAACTTTAAGAAGAACGGCAAGCAAGTTGCTGCTCAAGAGAAGAAACCCAAGTCTGGACCTAAGCCTGAAACTGAGTGCTTCTACTGCAAGCAGACTGGTCACTGGAAGCGGAACTGCCCCAAGTATTTGGCGGATAAGAAGGATGGCAAGGTGAACAAAGGTATATGTGATATACATGTTATTGATGTGTACCTTACTAATGCTCGCAGTAGCACCTGGGTATTTGATACTGGTTCTGTTGCTAATATTTGCAACTCGAAACAGGGACTACAGAATAAGCGGACACTAGCAAAGGACGAGGTGACGATGCGCGTGGGAAACGGTTCCAAAGTCGATGTGATCGCGGTCGGCACGCTACCTCTACATCTACCTTCGGGATTAATATTAGACCTAAATAATTGTTATTTGGTGCCAGCGTTGAGCATGAACATTATATCTGGATCTTGTTTAATGCGAGACGTTTATTCATTTAAATCAGAGAATAATAGTTGTTCTATTTATATGAGTAATATCTTTTATGGTCATGCACCTTTGAAGAGTGGTCTATTTTTGATGAATCTCGATAGTAGTGATACACATATTCATAATGTTGAAACCAATAGATGTAGAGTTGATAATGAAAGTGCAACTTATTTGTGGCACTGTCGTTTAGGTCATATCGGTGTAAAGCGCATGAAGAAACTCCATACTGATGGACTTTTGGAACCACTTGATTATGAGTCACTTGGTACTTGCGAACCGTGCCTCTTGGGCAAGATGACTAAAACACCGTTCTCCGGTACGATGGAGAGAGCAACAGATTTGTTGGAAATCATACATACCTATGTATGTGGACCGATGAATATTGAGGCTCGTGGCGGATATCGTTATTTCTCACCTTCACAGATGACTTAAGCAGATATGGGTATATCTACTTAATGAAACACAAGTCTGAAACATTTGAAAAGTTCAAAGAATTTCAGAGTGAAGTTGAAAATCATCGTAACAAGAAAATAAAGTTTCTACGATCTGATCGTGGAGGAGAATATTTGAGTTACGAGTTTGGTGTACATTTGAAAAATTGTGGAATAGTTTCGCAACTCACGCCACCCGGAACACCACAGCGTAATGGTGTGTCCGAACGTCGTAATCGTACTTTACTAGATATGGTGCAATCTATGATGTCTCTTACTGATTTACCGCTATCGTTTTGGGGATACGCTCTAGAGACGGCCGCATTCATGTTAAATAGGGCACCATCTAAATCCGTTGAGACGACGCCTTATGAACTATCGTTTGGCAAGAAACCAAAGTTGTCGTTTCTTAAAGTTTGGGGCTGCGATGCTTATGTGAAAAAGCTTCAACCTGATAAGCTCGAACCCAAATCGGAGAAATGTGTCTTCATAGGATATCCAAAGGAAACTGTTGGATACACCTTCTATCACAGATCCGAAGGCAAGACTTTTGTTGCTAAGTTCGGAAACTTTCTAGAGAAGGAGTTTCTTTCGAAAGAAGTGAGTGGGAGGAAAGTAGAACTTGACGAGGTAACTGTACCTACTCCTTTATTGAGAAGTAGTACATCACAGAAAACTGTTTCTGCGACACCTACACCAATAAGTGAGGAAGCTAATGATAATGATCATGAAACTTTAGATCAAGATACTACTGAACCTCGTAGATCAACCAGAGTGAGATCCGCACCAGAGTGGTACGGTAATCCTGTTCTGGAGGTCATGATATTAGATCATGATGAACCTACGAACTATGAAGAAGCGATGGTGAGCCCAGATTCCGCAAAGTGGCTTGAAGCCATGAAATCTGAGATGGGATCCATGTATGAGAACAAAGTATGGACTTTGGTTGACTTGCCCGATGATCGGCAAGCGAGAACAAATGGATCTTTAAGAAGAAGACTGACGCGGATGGTAATGTTACTGTCTACAAAGCTCGACTTGTCGCAAAAGGTTTTCGACAAGTTCAAGGGATTGACTACGACGAGACTTTCTCACCCGTAGCGATGCTTAAGTCTGTCCGAATCATGTTAGCAATTGCCGCATTTTATGATTATGAAATTTGGCAGATGGATGTCAAAACTGCATTCCTGAATGGATTTCTGGAAGAAGAGTTGTATATGATGCAACCGGAAGGTTTTGTCGATCCAAAGGGAGCCAACAAAGTGTGCAAGCTCCAGCGATCCATTCATGGACTGGTGCAAGCCTCTCGGAGTTGGAATAAACGCTTTGATAGTGTGATCAAAGCATTTGGTTTTATGCAGACTTTCGGAGAAGCCTGTATTTACAAGAAAGTGAGTGGGAGCTCTGTAGCATTTCTAATATTATAAGTGGATGACATATTGCTGATTGGAAATGATATAGAATTTCTGGATAGCATAAAGTGATACTTGAGTAAAAGTTTTTCAATGAAAGACCTCGGAGAAGCTGCTTACATATTAGGCATAAAGATCTATAGAGATAGATCAAGACGCTTAATTGGACTTTCACAAAGCACATACCTTGACAAGATTTTGAAGAAGTTCAAAATGGATCAAGCAAAGAAAGGGTTCTTGCCTATGTTACAAGGTGTGAGATTGAGTAAGACTCAAAGCCCGACCACTGCAGAAGATAGAGAGAAAATGAAAGATGTTCCCTATGCTTCAGCCATAGGCTCTATCATGTATGCAATGCTGTGTACCAGACCTGATGTGTGCCTTGCTATAAGTTTAGTAGGGAGGTACCAAAGTAATCCAGGAGTGGATCACTGGACAGCGGTCAAGAACATCCTGAAATACCTGAAAAGGACTAAGGATATGTTTCTCATATATGGAGGTGACAAAGAGCTCACCGTAAGAGGTTACGTTGATGCAAGCTTTGACACTGATCCGGACGATTCTAAATCGCAAACCAGATACGTGTTTACATTAAACGGTGGAGCTGTCAGTTGGTGCAGTTCTAAACAAAGCGTCGTAGCGGGATCTACATGTGAAGCGGAGTACATAGCTGCTTCCGAAGCAACAAACGAAGGAGTCTGGATGAAGGAGTTCATATCCGATCTAGGTGTCATACCTAGTGCATCGGGTCCAATGAAAATCTTTTGTGACAATACTGGTGCAATTGCCTTGGCAAAGGAATCCAGATTTCACAAAAGGACCAAACACATCAAGAGACGCTTCAACTCCATCCGGGATCTAGTCCAGGTGGGAGACATAGAGATTTGCAAGATACATACGGATCTGAATGTTGCAGACCCGTTGACTAAGCCTCTTCCATGAGCAAAACATGATCAGCACCAAGACTCCATGGGTGTTAGGATCATTACAGTGTAATCTAGATTATTGACTCTAGTGCAAGTGGGAGACTGAAGGAAATATGCCCTAGAGGCAATAATAAAGTTATTATTTATTTCCTTATATCATGATAAAGGTGTATTATTCATGCTAGAATTGTATTAACCGGAAACATAATACATGTGTGAATACATAGACAAACAGAGTGTCACTAGTATGCCTCTACTAGACTAGCTCGTTAATCAAAGATGGTTATGTTTCCTAACCATGAACAAAGAGTTGTTATTTGATTAACGAGGTCACATCATTAGTTGAATGATCTGATTGACATGACCCATTATATTAGCTTAGCACCCGATCGTTTAGTATGTTGCTATTGCTTTATCCATGACTTATACATGTTGGGTTGGCGTATTTCGAGATGTTGGGTTGGCGTATTTCGAGATTAGGATTTGTCACTCCGATCGTCGGAGAGGTATCTCTGGGCCCTCTCGGTAATGCACATCACTTAAGCCTTGCAAGCATTGCAACTAATGAATTAGTTGCGGGATGATGTATTACGGAACGAGTAAAGAGACTTGCCAGTAACGATATTGAACTAAGTATTGGATACTGACGATCGAATCTCGGGCAAGTAACATACCGATGACAAAGGGAACAACGTATGTTGTTATGCGGTCTGACCGATAAAGATCTTCGTAGAATATGTAGGAGCCAATATGGGCATCCAGGTCCTGCTATTGGTTATTAACCGGAGATGTGTCTCGGTCATGTCTACATTGTTCTCGAACCGTAGGGTCCGCACGCTTAACGTTACGATGACAGTTATTATGAGTTTATGCATTTTGATGTACCGAAGGTTGTTCGGAGTCCCGGATGTGATCACGGACATGACGGGGAGTCTTGAAATGGTCGAGACGTAAAGATTGATATATTGGAAGCCTATGTTTGGACATCAGATGTGTTCCGGATGAAATAGTGATTTTACCGGAATACCGGGAGGGTTACCGGAACCCCCCGGGAGCCAAATGGGCCAACATGGGCCTTGGTGGAAAGGTGAAAGGGCTGCCCTCATGGTCTGTGCGCCTCCCCCTTCCCCTAGTCTTATTAGGACTAGGAGAGGTGGCCGGCCCCCTCTCTCTCTCCCCCTTTGAGGAATCCTATTCCAATTAGGATTGGGGGGGGATCCTACTCCCAAAGGGAGTAGGACTCTCCTGGCGCGCCACCCTTGGCCGGCCAGCCCCTCCCCCTTGGATCCTTTATATACGGAAGCAGGGGGCACCCCATAGACACACAATTGATCATTGAGATCTTTCCTTAGCCGTGTGCGGTGCCCCCTGCCACCAAATTCCACCTCGGTCATATTGTCGCAGTGCTTAGGCGAAGCCCTGCGTTAGTAGTACATCAAGATCGTCACCACGCCGTCGTGCTGACGGAACTCTTCCTCGACGCTTTGCTGGATCGGAGCCCGGGGATCGTCATCGAGCTGAACGTGTGCCAACAACTCGGAGGTGCCGGAGTAACGGGCTTGGATCGGTCGGATCGTGAAGACGTACGACTACATCAACCGCGTTGATATAACGCTTCCGCTTTCGGTCTACGAGTGTACGTAGACAACACTCTCCCCTCTCGTTGCTATGCATCACCATGATCTTGCGTGTACGTAGGAAATTTTTTGAAATTACTACGTTCCCCAACAGTGGCATCCGAGCCTAGGTTTTTATGGTTTGATGTTATTTGCACGAGTAGAACACAAGTGAGTTGTGGACGATACAAGTCATACTGCCTACCAGCATGTCATACTTTGGTTCAGCGGTATTGTTGGAGGAGACCATCCGGACCAACCTTACGCGTACTCTTACGCGAGACCGGTTCCCTCGACGTGCTTTGCACATAGATGGCTTGCGGAAGACTGTCTCTCCAACTTTAGTTGAACCGAGTGTTGCTACGCCCGGTCCTTGAGAAAGTTAAAACGGAGTCTATTTGACAAACTATCGTTGTGGTTTTGATGCGTAGGTAAGATGAGTTCTTGCTTAAAGCCCGTAGCAGCCACGTAAAACTTGCAACAACAAAGTATAGGACGTCTAACTTGTTTTTGCAGGGCATGTTGTGATGTGATATGGTCAAGACATGATGCTAAATTTTATTGTATGAGATGATCATGTTTTGTAACCGAGTTATCGGCAACTGGCAGGAGCCATATGGTTGTCGCTTTATTATATGCAATGCAATCACGATGTAATGCTTTACTTTATTACTAAGCGGTAGTGATAGTCGTGGAAGCATAAGATTGGCGAGACGACAACGATGCTACGATGGAGATCAAAGTGTCGTGCCGGTGACGTTGGTGATCATGACGGTGCTTCAGAGATGGAGATCACAGGCACAAGATGATGATGACCATATCATATCACTTATATTGATTGCATGTGATGTTTATCTTTTTATGCATCTTATCTTGCTTTGATTGACGATAGCATTATAAGATGATCTATCACTAAATTATCAAGAAGTGTTCTCCCTGAGTATGCACCGTTGCAAAAGTTCTTCGTGCTGAGACACCACGTGATGATTGGGTGTGATAGGCTCTACGTTCAAATACAACGGGTGCAAAATAGTTGCACACGCGGAATACTCAGGTTATACTTGATGAGCTATGCATATAAGATATGACCTCGGAACAGAGAGACCGAAAGGTCGAGCGTGAATCATATAGTAGATATGATCAACATAACGATGTTCACCATTGAAAACTACTCCATATCACGTGATGATCGGTTATGGTTTAGTTGATTTGGATCACGTGATCACTTAGAGGATTAGAGGGATGTCTATCTAAGTGGGAGTTCTTAATTAATTTGATTAACTGAACATAAACTTATCATGAACTTAGTACCTGATAGTATCTTGCTTGTTTATGTTGATTGTAGATAGATGGCTCGTGCTGTTGTTCCGTTAAATTTTAATGCGTTCCTTGAGAAAGCAAAGTTGAAAGATGATGGTAGCAATTACAGGAATTAAAAAACCAAGTTTCTCAATCTTTCCGGCCGAGCCACGACGCCCAGATGTTTGAATTTCACTCCAATCTCTTGCATGGGACCTAGATATTCACCATGGACACACATGTGATTTTTCAAACAACTTTGGTGCACTGAAGTCTGTGCTTGTTGTTCAAATTTGAATTATGCACATTAAATGCCCATAAACTCAATTAATGTATAAAAAGGCCGAACGAGCCCAGAATAATTCCAAAATTTAGGACGATACTTCTATTTGGTCTAATCTGGCTCTGTACAAAAATGAAGGCGGGAGAAGGCAGTGTACGTATGTCGTTTCGCAAACGGAGGTGACACGTTCCCTCTCGGAACCACGAGCCTTCTTGAGGGAAGCTACGGTTTGCAATAAGCTTACACCAAAGCTTGTCCCAATTCGGCCAAAAAAATTACCTCAGCATGTTGGTGCCATGTCATGAGGCTATGCCAAGTTTCATGATTTTCAGCATTGTTTTGGAATTACAGGAATTAAAAAACCAAGTTTATCAATCTTTACGGCCGGGCCACGATGCCCAGATGTTTGAATTTCACTCCCATCTCTTGCACGGGACCTAGAAATTCACCCAAGGATACACATGTGACTTTTCAAACCACTTTGGTGCAATGGAGCACGTGCTTGTAGTTCAAATTTGAATTACGCACATTAAATGCCCAGAAACTCAAATAATGTATAAAAAAGGCCAAACGAACACGAAATAATTCCAATATTTAGCACGATACTTCTATTTGGTTTAATCTGCCTGTGTAAAAAAAATTAAGGTGGGAGAAGGCAGTGTACGTATGTCTTTCGCACACGTAGGTGACACGTTCCCTCTCGGAACCAGGAGCCTTCTTGAGGGAAGGTCCGGTTTGCAAAAATCTTACACCAAAGCTTGTCCCAATTCTGCCAAAAAAATTACTGCAGCATGTTGGTGCCATGTCATGACACCATGCCAAGTTTCATGATTTTCAGTCGTGTTTTGGATTTTCAGGAATTCAAAACCAAGTTTCTCAATCATTCCGACCGAGCCACGACACCCAGATGTTTCAATTTTATTCCCATTTCTCTCATGGGACCAATAAATTCACACAAAGACACACATGTGATTTTTCAGCAAAGTTTGGTGCATTGGAGCATGTGCTTGTAGTTCAAATTTGAATTATGCACATTAAATGCCCAGAAGCTCAATTAATGCATAAAAATGCCAAATGAACCCGGAATAATTCCAAATTTAAACACGACACTCATGTACTAGTTGCATATTCACTGTACATAAATGTTCTAGCAATTCAAACACCATCCTTTCCCTCTGTAACACCATTTTGTCTTTCAAAACATAATAAAAAAATCAGGTATACCACAAACAGTTTACTAGAAAGAATCGTCTGGGATGCGATATAAAATATCTTGGCGCACCGTCTTGTCTGGCTTACGCAGGAAGATTCGTCGTCTACAGTCCACCGCCCCCTCTTGAACCACAATTGCATGCCAGTTTCTCGCGGCACCGAGCGATTTTTTTTGCCACCGCGGAAATATCTATCTCCCCGCCCCACCCTCCTACCAAAAGCCACATTTCCACTGTTCCTCCTTGCTTTCCAAGTTCAAACCTTCACTCCTGCTTACTGGCAACTCAGCCTCCTCGCCGGCGACCCTTCTTCTTGCAGCGCCGCCTCCTTGCCGGCTACCCTTCTTCTTGTAGCGCCGCCTCCTCGCCGGCGACCCTTCTTCTTGCAGCGCCGCCTCCTCGCCGGCGCCCCTTCTTCTTGCTACGCGGCCTCCTCGCCGCCGACCCTTCTTCTTGCTGCGCGGCCTCTTCGATATGGTCAGGTAATCCACACCCCACCCACACCATCCTCCTCCTTTCCTGTCCCACATGCCCCGACTGACGGAGCGACACCTTCCACCGAAATCACTGCCCCCATCCTCCAATTAAGCGCCGCCCACAACCATTTTACACGCAATATAACGTGGAGCTGAGTAGCATGCGGCCGCACGCATGAACGAGGTCACTATGGCTGACATGCGTGTTGACTGCCAGATCTTGGAGGAGCACCTCGTCTTCGAGGCCACCGTCGACACCGCCGCGTGGTTATCTTCTTTAAAATACGGTTCGTCATGTTTTCTCGAGGCCACCGCCAGTGCCTTCTTGTGATTTGTCCTCTGTAATGTTAATATGCAATCTGATGTTCAGTTAACAGTTTGGTCCTTTGAAATGTAATGTTTAGTTAACACTTTGGTCCAACAATTGCTACATTTCGTAGTACTGTTCTCAAGCATTCTTTGTTTTGTTAACTGTCTTATCTTCTGGTACATGTTTCTATTCTGCAATTGTCGGTGGGAAGGACACCTATGGGATCACAAGAATCCCTACTGCGGTTGCGGGGCGCGGGGTTGTGAAAAGAGCGGATCAAACAGATAGCACACGGTTCCTTTACCCAGGTTCGGTCCGCAAGGATGCGTAAAACCCTACTCCTGCTTTGTTGGATTGTATATCTGTGTTCTTGAGCTAGCTATGGGGCGTCGAGAGCTCCAAAAAGCCGAATCCTGTTCCTGGTCGCCTGGGGCCTCCTTTTATAGGGAAAGGGGTTGCCACAGTGGCACACAGGAGGTGGAAAGGGTACAGTGATGCGAGGTTATTCCTCGCATTACATGACAAGGTGCATTTAAAGCGCCTTGCTTAGGTGTCCTTGCTTTATCAGGGACGGGGGAGAGCCCTCTCTCGTCCGTCGCCGCTCCCTCTCGTGTCGACACGCGCCCTGTCCAGCAATGCCTGCGATGCCATGTAGGCAGGAAGGCAGCTGGGGTGGCGCAGCGGTGGGTCTCCACGAAGATCTGCATGCCGCCACGCAGGTGCCCGCACATCTGGTTGGGTCGGCAGCTGCATGCGAACGGTGGTGGAGGTGCGACTGGCTCGGGCCTGATGGTGGGCCCACGGGTGTTCATGGCAAGGGCCTTGCTGCGGCCCCAACAAGGGTCTTGCCGTGGCGCCTGCTGTCATCCCCGGCAAGGCTCTTGCCGGGGGCCTTGTGGTCCTCCTTGGCTGGGATCCCGCCAAGGATCATCATCTTCTAAAGTGTGCATCTGATCTTGAATGTCTTCACAAAGATCTACATACCACCATGGGGATGCCTCCCGAATCCTAGCCCCATGGGGGTAGTGGACTCAAGGGTGACCCGCTCTGTAGGTGTGGGGCAAGCTGCCACGGCAAGGGTCTTTCGGGTTTGCTAAAACCGCCTCCCGGCATGGATCTCGCCGGGGGGGCGCTTCGTCCCCTTCGCTCTTTGTGGTCTTTGTCTTGGCGTCGTTCTGCTTCTCTTGAGCTTCGGCCTTACCTCGGCTCACCTCCCTTGCCTTGCCCAGTGCGGTGGTGCCCGTGGCTCAGACTGCCCGTGCACAGTTATAGGGGTACAAAAAGTTTACCCCTCTTTTCGTACACCGACAGGAGCCCCCGGGCCCCGACAGTCATAGGGGTACAAAAACGGTGCGCGGGCAGGCGGGGCGGTTTTTACCGTGGTAAGTTCCTTCATGCGCTGCGCCTCCCACGCTTCCCGCGCATGGCGCGGCATGGGGGAGGCGAGTGTGATGTGGGCGGCATACGTGGGGCTGAGCCCTGCGCGCATGCGTCACGTCGTGGTAAAGGGGGCGGTTCGCGCCTTCCCCATAAACGGAGGGAGGCATGGAGGCGCAGCCCATTTACTGAACGGGGCCGAGGCGTGGTCTTCAAGGCGTCTACTCCCCACGATCACGGGGTGGGGAGAGGTCGCCTCACCCGTCACCTCGGTCCTGCGCGCCCGCCACGCGGCTTTCATGCGCTTGGGGTGGCGAACGCTGGAGGCGGGAAACCGGGTCGCCGCGGGCGGAGGTGGTGGGTCGGTCCCAGTTCCCTGCGCCTTCCGTGTCTTGATTAGCTGTGCGGGGCGTCCGAGCCCCCACCCTGTTCCTTTATAAAGAGCGGGAGGGGGGATGGCATCCCGCATTCTTTCATCTCCTCCTTCCTTCAGCTTCTGCTCCCCCTTCCATCCGCCATGGAGAGAGGGAATCCTGGTCCTTCGACGGTGGCGACGAGGGTCGCCGCTCGACAATGCGTCCCTCCTTCTCCTGCACCTGCGGTGGCAGAGCCATCCGCGAGGGGAAGGGGGAGAGGGCGAGGCCGTGGGCGAGGCCGAGGCGCTCGGGGAAGAGGAGGACGGGGCGGCGCGCCGGCTTCGCGTCCGCCAGCAGTTCCTCCTCCCATGGAGGGCCACTGTGACACCCCAAAATTCTAGCCTTGTTTTAATAAATTAAAATTTTAGCATGAAATTAAAACTTTTGTTTTCTGGGATCCCTTTTGATTTTTGAACCTTTTCTCCTTTGTTATTATGGAGTTTTTCCCCATAGTAAAAACTTTTCAAATATGTTATTGGACCTGTTTAACCTCTCAAGAAAGACTCTTCTTTTATTATTAGAACTAATTAAATAATTAATTTGCTTGATCTTTGTTTTCTTGAAAAATGGGTTTCCAAGGTTATATGGCCATATTTGAACTACAACCTTTTGATAAATTCACTTAAAATTTCAAACAAAAGTTGGAGATGTCATGTGATGTTTTTAAATCACTTTTATACAAAAACATCTTTTTATTTATGAAATATTTTGAGCTCTACACCCCTTTTTCAAATCTGGTCCAGTGGGCAAGTTTGCACTATAGCTCATTTGAATATTTCCTTCGAGCCCCTACCAAATTTATGGGATGTTGGTGGTATCATGTGATTCAACTTTATGCAAAAACCTAGTGAGGTTCTTTGGAAAAATGGAGTGAATCAACCTCTTTTCTATTCTGGTCCAACCTGATGGTTTGTACAGCAACCACATTTTTAGTTGCTCCTTTATCCTTGATTCTTTTTCCTACTTGTAGTCCTCCCTGCTAAACCCTTAAGTCCAGGAGAGTGGACACATTTGATGCCTTTTAGTACTTGCATTCATGCCCTTTTCTTTCTGTCCAGAATTGAATTTTGTAAAACTTGCACTACCAAGTTTCTCCTTTTGTCCAGATGACCTTACCACTCTCTCTTTCATCTAAAGAGACCCCACTCTGGAAGATTTGGCCACTCCAAGAAATGCCTAAGTGCCCTTGGCATCTTGTCAAACACCTTATGGGCATGATCTGGTTTGACATGAGTTTTTGTTTACACTGAGAACCTGATTCCCTGACCAAGCCAGCATGTCCCATGGTTTTTCCCTAACCTGTATCCTCACCCTGCTAACCCTCTTGTGGTTTAGAGCCTCCTAGCATACAATGGCATTCCGTCGAGCACGTTCCGTGTGTGCTCTGGGCGCGAGCAGAGCATGCGTTTTGCACGTGCCGCGCCCGAGTCGACGCGTCGCGCCCCTGGCTTGCCCGCACTGTAGAACCATGCCATGCACTCATCTCCTCGCCGCGTCACGCCGAGGAGCCCTGGGGCTCTACAGCGCCGCCGTCAGGGCACTCTTGGCGGCACGCCGGCATCCGCAGTGGCTCCAGCCCCGGTCGGTGCCCCCCAAGCCGCCAGCACTCGCCACCTGCCCCCTAGAGCAGCGCCAGCTCACCCACAGGCTTGTCCACTAGCTCCCTTCGCCGCCACGACGCCCTAGCTATAGAATGGCGGTCGCCGGCGATCTTATCCGCGGCCATCGTCGGAACCGACCCCGATCGCCTATTTAAGGAGCCCCGAACTCGTCTCCGGACGAAGGTAGTCGCTAGCCATCTCCCTAGGACCCCTTTGGCCGCCAAATCGACCCGGGGAGGTCTTCTTCCCCATCTCCGGCAACCGCAGCCACCGCCACTGCTCCGACCATTCCGGTGCCACCAGAGCTTCCCCCTCTCCACTCTCTCCACCAGAAGCTTGCTCTTCCTCCCGTGAACCCATCCCGCTGCTCAATTTTGATCGGGAACCACCATAACCCCAAACCCACTTTGCTCCCGAAGCCCCCTCTGCCGCAAAGCTCACCGCCGACGACACCTTCCATCCCCGTCGACCCAACGACCACCGGGAGGACCGCCCCGGTCTTGCGGATCCATCCAGACCCCCTGGAACCCGCGGGGAGCCGCCGTTCGCCGGTGAGCCTCGCCGGAGTTCCGCCCCCGCTCGGGCAGAGAAAGAGGGAGGGAGGGAAGACCAGTCAAACCTGACCAGTGGGCGAGGCGGGCCCGCTGTCAGCGACTCACGTGCCGTCCACGCTGGATAAGTGGAAACGTATTTCCAGAATACGCTTTCGACGTGTACGTGTTTATTCGAAACGTTTTCCTTTTCTGTTTTATTTTTTAATAACAGATTTTGACCAAACCTTTGACTGGCTATATCTTTTAAAATAAACCTCCAAATGAGTTGATTCTTTTTCCTACCTATCTCAAATATTATCTAGTTTATTTTAAGATTTATTTCAAAAAAATTCAAACAACTTTCTTGTACTGTTTTAGAAATGTGTGTTAATTCAAAATATTTTAAATAGGATTTTGAAGAGAGAGGAGAAAAACTTTCAAAAATTTTTAGAGAGCACCTCACCCCTCCACAACTTGAAGGCAAGCATTCTGAACCCCGGAATAATATTTTTGGCGTGTTAATTGACACGTTTATAACACCATTTTACCACGGAGAACTTGTTATTTCATGTGATAAGCTCATTTGCATGGATGCACATTAATGATTTCCTTGCTGTTGGGAATGAATGTACTTGTGATGGTAATCATCCTCATGTGCCTTGCATGCATGCCGGATAGGAATCCGGGAAAGCGTCTGCCTTGGGTTGGCATGAGCTTGTCGCCGGTCTCTATCAGGACGGTTATGTCCGGTGTGGCGTAGTAAGGTATGATGAGTGCTGATTTTTGTTGGTTGACCTATTTTTGTTATACATGTCATGCAGGAAGATTATAAACCTCCTGAGTCGACCGTAGATCGAGTCTTGTCCCAGTAATCCCCCATTCTTGCCTCGTACTACCACGTGTCCCTGCCGCAGGTAGGGTACGGTTCAGTAAGTCGTTAACCCCTTTCAAGCACACACCGTACAGAGAGGCCATGGTGGAAGATACCGGTTGTAACCGGTAGGCATGCCACCTGGTCCGAGGGCATGGGTGTTTCCGGTTGAGACCGAGAGGGGAGGCCACCCCTTAGAGCGCGCGATATAAGTTTGATCCCATGCTACGCAAGGTTGTAGCCTTCCCACTTAGAGTTTGCTTAACGAGTGTCGTGGGTGATTCCAGACACTGATGAGTTAAGCTGGTGTGTGCAGTCATGTGTGTTTTCAATTAAAAGACCGTAGACGGAATTAGTCCCGATGGACTAAAGGAATCCGTTACTCGTGGGTAAAGAGTACACCCTCTGCAGAGATTAAACCATTTCAATAGCCGTGTCCATGGTTGAGTACTACAGTCCGGGATGGGTCGAGTGATGGTCTTAGTGTCGATCATCGGAGGGGAAGCTACTAAACCAGAACTTGAATCTTGATTTGTGACTTGTGCTGATTATGACGTTTATGATTATTATTACTATTATGGACTAACCCATTTTATTATGGAGCATCCTTGGGACGGTTCTACTTCCGGGACACGCATCGTGATTATTTGTTTTATAAGCCCTTTATGTGGTGTCGCTGAGACGCCCGACTGTGGCATTACTTGTTATTTATTTACTTTATAAGCCCTTTATGTGGTGTCGCTGAGACGCTCGACTGTGGCATTGCTAGTTATGTGTTTACTTTATAAGCCCTTTATGTGGTGTCGCTGAGACGCCCGACTGTGGCATTACTTGTTATCTATTTACTTTATAAGCCCTTTATGTGGTGTCGCTGAGACGCCCGACAGTGGCATTACTTGTTATCTGTTTACTTTATAAGCCCTTTATGTGGTGTCGCAGAGACGCCCGACTGTGGCATTACTTATTATCTGTTTACTTTATAAGCCCTTTATGTGGTGTCGCTGAGACGCCCGACTATGGCATTGCTTGTTATTTATTTACTTTACAAGCCCTTTTTGTGACGTCGCACAGACGCCCGACTGCGGCAATTATTTATTCCCACTCCATTATCGCTTATTCATGTTGCACATAAATAACATGCATACATGCATAGAAGATGTTTATTTATAACTGGCGATGTGATCGTAGAATGTTTCAGTGCATGATTATCATTTATATTATACCCGTGTTTTCAATGTTTGCGAGTACATTCAAAGTACTCACTGGCTTGTCCCTGGCTATTGTCTTGGCCAGATTCTTGCATGGAGAGGAGCATTGCGATGACAACCCCGACACCTATGCAAAGGCGATAGCAGCCCCGCGAAGATAGGAGATTAGCCTGGTCAGTTGTTCCTGTGGGAAATGCAGTTCCATAGACACTGATGATCCGCAAGCCGCTTCCGCCATCAACCACTAGAAACCAATTGTTGTACTCACAGGCCAGAATGGTCTTGTACTACATATTATGTATTTTGCTTGGAATTTCTGTATCAAGTTGAGCCCTCATCAGCTAACAGTAATACTGGGGCTGATGAGCACGACGGCCAATTTCTAGAAATTAATACCCGGAAAACCGGTTGCGACAGCCACGTAGGGGACGACCCTTGCGAGTTCTTCGTCAGGCTGCGCCGGCCGCCTCGCCGTCGCCTTTGTCTCCCGACTCCATTCGCGTGGGAGATGGAGTTGGATCCGCCGGAGTCGTGCGGCTGCACATGAGGGGATGTGGGATCAGCGGCACGCGGGTTCGCGCTGACTTCCCAGCCCCTCACGTGATGTATCTTCGTCGGGGATGGAAGACGTTTGCTCGTATCCACCACTTGACGGAGGGGCTCACTCTCCTTTTCAAGCTGATGGAGGGCGGCCTCCTCTCCGTCAAGGTCTTCGGATGCTTCGGGACCCGTGCTAGTTGCTGCATGGAGAGATCTTCGGATAGCGAAGACTCCTCCTCGAGCGGGAGTGACGAGGAGGACAGCGGCAGCGACGACGAGGGTAGTAGGTGGCAGGATGACAGGTCCGACTAGGTGTCGGGCGCCGCTCCGTGCGGCACCGGAGA
Source organism: Aegilops umbellulata (assembly GCA_032464435.1). Lineage (NCBI taxonomy): Eukaryota > Viridiplantae > Streptophyta > Magnoliopsida > Poales > Poaceae > Aegilops > Aegilops umbellulata. Next base: position 637,823,799 of record CP136060.1, on the reverse strand, counting down.
CCCCACCATCCGTGTCGGCGGCTCCCTGAACTTCTCGGGGTCGTCTCCTTGGGCGGCTGGCGTTGGGAGGCTGCGGAAGAGGAAGAGGGCGGGCGGCAAGGCCGTCAACTTGGAGTATGCGGGCACCGACACCTTCGACGCGTGCTGACGTCCTGCCGCCTCGTCTTCGAGCTCTGCTTCCGGCGCCGCCATCACCATCCAGCCTTCGGACGGCCACCGAGATGTTCTCTTAGTGTCTTCTGCCACCCGTAGCTTGTCTAGGCGCCCCTTTTGCCCTTTTCTCCTCCTTGACCTGCCTCCCGAGGAGAGGGACAAGAAAGGGGTCATGGGCACCTTATCTCTTTTTAGTTTGTAAGCCTTCGGGCCTTAGCTGAATTTAAAACTTGTAAACCCATCATTCATGTTTTTCATTCCCTATGGACTGTACCTGAGTGGAATGTTTTTAATGAAAAAGGGATGCTTGCTGGGTCATTTGTTTGCGGGTAGAACCCACGTCAAGGAGTAAATCCTTGATATCCCTAAGATAAACATTTCCTTGCCCGGCAGCAGGCCTTGCCGGCTTCCCACGTCGCTCGACCTTTCTCACGCTTTCGGCGGAGGCAGGGATGAGGCGGGTTTAGGCTCCTTCTTTCATCCTTTCGCTGCCGCGACTACAACCAAACCTGGCCCCAGGAACGAGCCCTGGGGCCTAGAGTTAGGGGAGCACGGTAGCTTTAGGAAGAAACGAGGTTTCACATACCTCAGTCCATAAAGGAATGCATGATAAGGGATGAAGAACTTATCTGAAGTTGTAGCCCCCGGCAACTCTGGTTTGCCGTGGGTGAACCTTTGCTCTTGGAGCCACCGGCAGTACTGGCTTGCCGGGATTTAGATGCTGATCTGTCCCTCTTCTCCTTTTCGTCCTCAAGTGATCCGGCAAGGATATCTGTGAGTCATGCGAACCAATGAAGACAAAAGAACGGCAAAGAGACGCACACTCGATCTCTAAGCTAGGGGTTAGTCGCTGCCAAGCACTATCAACCCTAACCAAGGACGAGACTCGACCTAGCATGCATGCTATAACTTGGGGCGCCAGTGCTTCATTTATTTATGCTCAGAGTCTGCGCCTGGCTTTGTACCAAGGGTTACATGCATCATCGGCAATGCTTGTACAAAAGGTGGCTTGCCGGGGGGCCCGGCAAGCCGCGCCTTACAGGTAAAACTTGCGAAGATGCTCAATGTTCCAGGAGTTACTCACCGGAACGGCATCCTCGGTCTCCAGGTGGACTGCACCGGGCCTGGTGACTCGTATTACCCGATAAGGGCCTTCCCACTTTGGCGTCAACTTGTTGGAATTCTTGGCCGATTGAACGCGCCGAAGAACAAGGTCGCCTTCCTCAAGGCTTCGGGCATGGACCTTGCGGCTATGGTAGCGGCGCAAGGCTTGCTGGTAGCGTGCTGCTCTTACAGCCGCCCGAAGACGATCTTCCTCAAGGAGCATTGCGTCATCTTGCCGCATTTGCTCTTGCTCAAGATCATCAAAAGCGAGCACTCGAGGTGACCCGTATATGAGATCAGTGGGGAGAACTACTTCTGCCTCGTATACCAGGGCAAAGGGTGTCTGGCCGGTGGATCGATTTGGCATCGTCCTGATCGACCAAAGAACCGCTAGCAACTCATCAATCCAGCGCCTTCCGCTCTTGCGCAGCCTGTCAAAGGTCTTGGTCCGTAGTCCTCGCAGCACTTCAGCATTTGCCCTCTCAGCTTGACCATTGCTCCGCGGGTGAGCAACGGAAGCGAAACAGACTTTGCTGCCGAGGTCTTGGGTATATTGCATGAAGGTGCCGCTTGTGAACTGTGTGCTGTTGTCGGTGATGACCCTGTTGGGTACGCCAAAACGGCACAATAGTCCCTTGAAGAACTTGACGGCTGACAGAGCTGTGACCTTCCTCACTGCCTCCACCTCCGGCCACTTTGTGAACTTGTCGATTGCAATGTACAAGTACTCAAAGCCCCCGATAGCGCGGGGGAAAGGGCCCAGTATGTCGAGCCCCCAGACCGAGAAGGGCCAGGAGAGAGAAATGTTTTGAAGGGCTTGAGCTGGCTGATGAAGCTTTTTGGAATGGAACTGACACGCTTTAGACCTGGTGACTAGTGTCGTCGCATCCTGGAGGGCGGTGGGCCAGAAGAAGCCTTGTCAGAATGCTTTGCCGGCAAGGGCCCTTGACCCGATGTGGGAGCCACATATGCCTCCGTGTATCCCCGCCAACAGCTCCAGTCCTTCCTCTCGAGGGATACACTTCAATTCCACACGGTTCGGTCTCTTCCTGTACAGGACGTGATCGACGAACTGGTACATGGTAGAGCGACGGGCTACTTTTTCCGCTTCTTCCTGCTCCTCAGGAAGTTCCCCTGTTTGGAGGAATCGGACGGTATGTTGTGCCCACGCTGGAGCCTGGGGCTCGATGGCGAGGACTAAAGGCATTTCCTCCGCCATAGGAGCGGTTGTCTCGACGGCAAGAGCTTGATGCTCCGCCGGAGCTAGCCGCCCCGTGGCGGGCTCAGTGTCCCTGGCAGCATCCTTGCCGGCGGCTCCGGGGAGCTCGGTGGGAAAGTACTTGCCGGGCCCTGATTTCCTCCTCTTGTTCTGCTCTATTGATGGATCAACGGATGGCTGAGTTAGCTGAAGCACAAAGGTACCTGGTTCCACAGGTAGCTTGAGGACAACGCGTTTTGACAGGTAATCGGCGATATCGTTCTCCGCTCGGGGAACGTGTTCAGCCTGTATACCGTCAAAACGCTCTTCCAGCTTTCTCACTTCATCGACGTAGGCCTTCATCAACGGGCTCTGGTAATCCTTGTTGACTTGCTTGATGACAAGCTGCGAGTCACCCCTGACGATGAGTTTCTTGATTCCGAGGTCCGCCGCGATCCTGAGACCGGCAAGCAGCCCCTCATACTCTGCCGTGTTGTTGGTTGACGCCTCCCTGGGGAAGTGCATCTGGACCACGTACTTGAGGTGCTCTCCGGTGGGCGCGACAAGCAGCACGCCAGCCCCGGCGCCTTGTAAGTAGAAAGCTCCATCAAAGTACATGATCCAATCGCAACTTGCCTCCTTGCCGGGGAGAGCAGTCTCTTGGGCTCCTTCGTCAGGCGTTGCGGTCCATTCGGCAATGAACTCCGCCAGGACTCGGCTCTGAATCGTCGAGGTACTTTCAAACTTGAGGCCAAAGCTGGACAGCTCCAGTGCCCATTCCACAATCCTTCCCGTTGCATCCGGATTGTGCAATATCCGTTGCAGAGGGAGGCGAGTGACGACAGTGATCTCGTGTGCCTGGAAGTAGTGACACAGCTTCCTCGAGGCCATAAGAAGGCCAAAGAGCAGTTTCTGCACGCCGGAGTACCTTGATCTAGCCCCCTGCATGAGGGAACTAACAAAGTAGACCGGGTGCTGCATCATTTTCTTCTTCGGTAACACTTCAACTGGTCGTGTCGTCTCTGCATTAGTGGTGTCGGGCTCTGTGGCTGCCATTACCTCGTCGTCAACCTCTCTCTGCGCCACTAGTGCGACGCTGACCACCTGGTTCGTTGCCGCCAGGTATAGCAGCAACGGCTCCTGGGGCCTAGGCGCAACTAGTGTTGGCGCGGAGGAGAGGTACTTCTTCAAATCTTGTAATGTTGCTTCGGCTTCTGGCATCCACTCCACCGGGCCCGCCTTTTTCAGGATCTTGAGAAAGGGAAGGGCGCGATCGGCAGACTTGGAAATGAACCTGCCCATGGCGGCAACACAACCAGCAAGCCGACGCACATCCTTGATTCGCTTGGGAGCTTCAATCTGCTCTATAGCTTTAATCTTGTCTGGATTGGCCTCTATCCCACGCTGTGACACAAAGAACCCCAGAAGCTTGCCGAACGGGACGCCAAAGACGCACTTCTCAGGGTTCAGCTTGAGATTGATCTTGCGCAGGTTTGCGAATGTTTCTTGCAAATCTGTGATGAGGGTTGCCCTGTCCTTGGTTTTCACCACTATGTTGTCCATATAAGCTTCCATATTTCTATGGAGTTGGGGTTCAAAGCCAATCTGTATCGCCCTTACAAACGTCGAACCAGCACTCTTCAACCCGAAAGGCATCCGTATGAAACAATACGTACCACATGGGGTGATGAATGCTGTTTTCTCTTCATCTTCTCTTGTCATGAAGATCTGGTGGTAGCCGGAGTAGGCATCGAGGAATGACAACAGATCATACCCAGCCGTGGAGTCAACAATCCAGTCGATGCGCGGCAACGGGAAGGGGTCTTTAGGACAAGCCTTATTGATATCTGTGTAATCAATACACAGCCTCCACTTCCCATTTGCCTTGCGCACTATGACCGGATTGGCCAACCATGTTGGATGGAGCACCCCTCTTACCAAACCCGCTGCCTCCAGTTTCCGGATTTCTTCTGTGATAAACTCTTGTCGTTCCAAAGCTTGCTTTCTGACCTTCTGCTTGACGGGCCGCGCATGAGGACAGACAGCAAGGTAGTGCTCAATCACCTCCTTGTGAACGCCGGGGATGTCGGAAGCTTGCCAGGCATACACATCGTCATTCTCCCGCAGGAAGGTGACGAGCGCGTCTTCCTATTTGTCGTCAAGGGCGGAGCTTATGGTGAAAGCTCCTCCCATGCCGTCCTCATTGATAGAAACCTTCTTGGTTCCCGGCAGAATGGCCCTGGGCTTCTTGTTTCCGCCGGTGGAGCTCTCTGGCACGTCCTTGACGGCAGCGCTACACTCCAAAGAGGTGCGCTTGCCGGAGTGGGTGTCCGAGGTCTCACCGGCCTTCTTCTTCTTCTTCCCTCCCGGGGTACCAGCGGCAGGAGCAAGTGCCCTAGTGGCGGCAGCTGCTGCAACTGCTTGCTGGTATAGTTGATCAGCACAAATCAACGCATCTTTCTTATCAGAGGGGATGGTGATGATGGTCACAGGTCCTGGCATCTTCAGGGTGTTATAGGCATAGTGTGACGCCGCCATGAACTTGGCCAGCGCCGGGCGGCCAAGGATCCCGTTGTAGGGCAAGGGGATCTTGGCAACATCAAACACGATCCTCTCCGTCCTGTAGTTCGGGTCGCTTCCAAAAGTCACGGGCAGCGTGACCTTTCCCTTGGGTTGGATTCTTCCCGGGTTGACCCCCTGAAACATGCCCGTCTCTTCGAGGTCTCCATTAGGAATCTGCAGTTTCTCGATCACGCCAGGCGAGATCAAGTTCAGACCGGCCCCGCCATCGACTAGCATCTTCGTCACCTTGAGGTTGCGTATTGTTGGCGTAACAATGGCAAGCACCCGACCGCAGTATTCCGATCAGGGTGGTCCTCAGTGTAAAAAATGATAGGTGTGCTGGACCACTTCAGCGGCCTTTGGGCATCAAACGACGGCTTTGCCACTGTAATCCCTCGCGCCCACTGTTTAAGCCGGCGGTGAGAAGTATGCAACGTGGCGCCGCCGTCGACGCACATGGCCGCTGTAGCTTTCTGAAACTCTTAGTCGCCGGACTCGTCGTCCTCTTCGTGATCGTCGTCTTCTGGCTTTCTGTCATGGCCTCGGACGGGCCTCTCCTGTTGGTTATCCTTGTCGCGATGGCCCGCCTGACCGTCACGCTTCTTGCCGGACCCTTCAGCACCGTCTTGGCCCTTCTCCTTGTCCCGCCTCTCATATTCAGCCCTTTGCTTCTCAGCGAGGAGCTCAACCTGTCGGCAGTCCTGTAGAGCATGGACTTTGGTGCGATGGATCTTGCAGTATCGCTTGTCGGAGTTTCCTGGCTTCTCGGCAGCCGCCAAGGTCCGGCAGGCGACACATCCGGCAATTTCCTTGCCGGGGTCATCTGCCTTGGTTTTCTTGGTGTAGCCGGTGTCATCAGATCCCTCGACGGCAAGCACGGCTTTCCCTTTGCGCTTCCTGTTGCGGCGCCGGCCTTTCTTCACCGGAGCGGCAGTATCCTCATCTGAGGAGTCGGTTTCCACGCCGGCATATTAGCCGGGGTACTTCCTTCCCTCTTCAGCTCGGGCACATCTGTCAGCAAGAACATAGAGTTCTGCCACATCTTTCACCTAGTTCATTGCCAGCTCTTCGCGCATCTTGCGGTTACGCACGTTCTGATGGAACGCGCTGATGATGGCGGCAGGATGAACATCAGGGATGTTGTACTGTATCCGGCCGAACCTCTGTATATACTTGCGGAGACTCTCGCCTCCCTTCTGGGGAATGACGTGCAGATCGCTTGCTTGGCCATGAGCTTGGTGACCGCCAGTGAAGGTACCCACGAACTCATGGCACAAATCCGACCAAGAGGAAATGGAATCTACCGGCAAGTGCATCAACCATGACATGGCATTGGGTTGAAGAGCCAACGGAAAGTAATTCGCAAGCACCTTATCGTCGCGGGCTCCGGCAGCCTGCATCGCGATGGTGTAGATGCTGAGAAACTCGGACGGGTGGGTCTTGCCGCTGTACTTCTCGCCCACGTCAGGTTTGAAGGTGCGGTGAGTGGGCCATTGGAACTGCCGCAGCTCACGGGTAAAAGCCAGACAGCCTACCTCGTAAGGCAGGCCTCCAGGGCTCTTCGGTGCCGGGTGGTTCACAGCAGGCCCTGCTCGCCTGTCTGACTGGTGGCGCGCTCCGCGCCGGCGCTCGATAGTGGTTCGAGCGTCTTCGTGTTCTCGATCCCGAAGGACCTGGCGCTGGTCACAGTGGGTCCGCGGGTCGGACGACGCTATGGAGATTTCATCGCCCGTAACGTCGCGACGGGCAGGTATCCGTGGTACCGGGCGAGGAGGAGGCGAGTGCATCATGGTCGCGGCACGGCCGGCTTTCCTGCCATTGGTACGCGGGACTCCGTCGGAGCGTCAACCCGGGGGCTCCGCCGGACTTGGTTCATCTTTGTTGGCCACCGCGACAAGGCTTCGGATGGTGGATCTCCATTCATTGAGTTTCCCCGTAGTGGGAGGAAAATCGAGGAGCAACTGCACGCGCGCCAGGGCTTCTGCTGGCGTCGGTGGCAGTGAAGCCTGCACGGATCGCGACGCGCTTCGACTTCTGACCATGTCAGAAGGAGCTCTATCACGACCGCGCGGTCGCATGCCATCTTCACCAGCGCCTCGGCGAGCGGGCAGGTCTTCAACATCCTGGGAGTGGCGCTCGGGGCTCTTCCCGCGGCGACGCCCGGGGTCTTCGGGGTGATTACGCCGTTCATCACACGCAGCTTGAGAGGAGCGAGTCGTCGGCGCCGGCGTGGGAGTCTTGGAGGCCCTCGCGTCGCCCTCGGGCAGGGCGGCAGCGATCCTGGAAGGCCCCGCGCCACCCGCGGAGGGCCCGACTCCGTCTTTGGATTTGGCGTGTGCGGCCCGTTAACAGGCGCACGAACGTCGCCGCCTCCCAAACTCCGGCTGCTGGGATGGTGTTGGTGCTTGCGAACAGTGCCCCGGGTCCTTTCTGCGACCAGTCCGCTGCTCGCCCGTGTCGGGACGGGATGCCCGGCTTCCGACGGGCCAACCACCACCGTCGTCTTCTTCTTGGGCGCCATGACGATGAAGAAGCGGCGAACTAACTGCTAAAGCCGATTCTAACAACTGCGCCCCCTACCTGGCGCGCCAAAGATGTCGGTGGGAACGACACCTATGGGATCACAAGAATCCCTACTGCGGTTGCGGGGCGCGGGGTTATGAAAAGAGTGGATCAAACAGATAGCACACGGTTCCTTTACCCAGGTTCGAGCCGCAAGGATGCGTAAAACCCTACTCCTGCTTTGGTGGATAGTATATCTGTGTTCTTGAGCTAGCTATGGGGCGTCGAGAGCTCCAAAAAGCCGAATCCTCTTCCTGGTCGCCTGGGGCCTCCTTTTATAAGGAAAGGGGTTGCCACGGTGACACACAGGAGGTGGAAAGGGTACAGTGATGCGAGGTTATCCCTCGAATTACATGACAAGGTGCATTTAAAGCACCTTGCTTAGGTGTCCTTGCTTTATCGGGGACGGGGGAGAGCCATGCCTCGTCTGTCGCCGCTCCCTCTCGCGTCGACACGCGCCCTGGCCAGCAGTGCCTGCGATGCCATGTAGGCAGGCAGGCAGCTGGGGTGGCGCAGCGGTGGGTCTCCACGAAGATCTGCACGCCGCCACGCAGGTGCCCATCCAGCTGGTTAGGTCGGCAGCTGCTTGCAAATGGTGGTTGAGGTGCGACTGGCGTGGGCCTGATGGTGGCCCAATGGGTGTTCATGGCAAGGGCTTTGCTGCGGCCCCGGCAAGGGTCTTGCCGGGGCCTTGTGGTCCTCCTTGGCTGGGATCCCGCCAAGGATCATCGTCTTCTAAAGTGTTCATCTGATCTTGAATGTCTTCACAAAGATCTGCATATCACCACGGGGATGCCTCCCGAATCCTTGCCCCATGGGGGCAGTGGACTCAAGGGTGACCCGCTCCGTAGGTGTGGGGCCAGCTGCCACGGCAAGGGTCTTGCCGGATTTGCTAAAACCGCCTCCCGGCAAGGATCTCGCAGGGGGGGCGCTTTTTGTACAAAAAGTGTACCCCTCTTTTTGTACACCGACAGCAATGTCGTGCTCAGTTAACTATTTTGGTTCAATTAGTCTGCTGTCCATTTAACTGTTTGGTTCAGTTCTGCAATTTGATTTTCATTTGATATGAGTACAATTTTGTATTGTTATGCATGTGACACCAATCGAATTTGGCTGTACTCAATACATATTCTACTGATAGTATGGCAACTCTCAGTTAACCTGATCAATATCTTCCTTATGTGTGTTGTAGAGAAACAATGGGAGACACTACGGTTTACCATCGAGATTTGTTCAAGCAGGGTCCTTTGGCTAATAGCACACTATTGTGTAGTAGCAGGAATCATTCTAATATTTAGGTTTCTTACAATTTGGTCTTGCACATGTAGGTCCTCCTGTCAGAGGCTTAGACCCATTGTTCGACCCATTTTGCATATGGGGAAATGAGATGTCCATGAATATCGGTCAAGTCAAGAAACTCAGAAAGATTGTTAGGATGAATAAACTTGTGAAGAATAACAACAAGATCTTTATTTGCACAATGAAGAAGACATCAGTCAGCTATAGGATGGTACCAACACTTTTACCTTGTTTTTACCCCTTGCGCCACATCAAAATTTGCAACAGCGATTTATGCATAGCTTTGTTTTCAGTACTTTTCAAAGCAGTTCACCGTGATTACCTCTCAAACCACCTGCATGGTCAAGAGGCGAGGAAGGTATTCATTCAACACCCACGGTACAATATTGAAGTCTTGCTGAAGAGGACGAAGGGCAATTATCCATAGCCACTCGCCTAAAGTTGCAAGGACATTCAACATCATTGAAGGCTCAATATTTGCCTTGCGCTTCTGTAGTTTCCCAGATGAGTTTCATCTGTCTATTTACCGTGTATGATGCTACTTTCCAAAGGTTTTTGATGTTGCATGTGAAACTTGATGCTGTTGTGTAATTGCGTAACTGAGTGCCAAAGCTATCTGATGTAATTCGATTATGAAATCCTGGTTGCTTTTATATGGATATGAAATATCTGGCGTGTTTTATAAGAAATATCAGTTTGATTAGTACATGGATTATCAATAATTGGCTAGTTACCCTGCTCATTGAGGTTTTCTACTGCAAACGGTTACTTAGACAACACCGTGGGCGATGAATTCAAACAACTCACACGATTTCTAGAAAATAGGCGTGTTGGATCAACTAACAATCACACACGACTTCCAGCAGCGAACTGTTTGCGTTAGGCCACCTTGCACAAACGTTTCCACACAAAGAACTGTGTGAGATGTACATACCTACAGAAATGATTTTCTGGGATTCACCGTGTGGGATGTACATACCTACGGAAATGATTTCTGAGATTCACTGTGTGGGATGTACATACCTACGTAAATGATTTTCACGGATTCACCGTGTGGGATGTACATACCTACAGAAATGATTTCTGGGATTCACCATGCGGGATGTACATACCTATGAAAATGATTGGGTTTTCATGCCTCGCCCGATCACACACGGCCCCAGCCTGGGTCCCACGAGGGCCTATCCCCAATGATTTGTGGGTCGTGTGGGAAGGACCCCCTATCGCCCACACTCACTTGGCGACGGTTCCAAATGCCTTCGTGAAAAGGGGTTTTAAACCGTTTGTTTAGGACGTCGCTGTACCAGTGAGTTGTCTTGCCTCGCACTCGGCAAAGGTCAAATGCTTTTACGGAGTGTAACACGCTGCAAACCCATTTTAGCAGAATTCAGAAATACACCGCTACGGGTAGTGCCAGAAGACTGCCGCAGCAGCCAGGCGTATCTGATGCGCTCCTTCAGTGGCGGCTACAAGCTCTTGCAAGTGTCCTACATTGACCGCACCATGGTCATGGCTGAGAGAAGGCATGGCGAGTACTGCCTTTCGTTGATGTCGTAAGAGAACCATATGACCGTGGACACGGACCTGTAGCACCTTGACGCGATGTCGTGATTCTGCTCTGTGCTGCTGCTGTAGTAGTGCCCTGACGCCCGATCGTACGCGTCGTCGTATTCCCTTGAACCTTGGAGACGATGGCTAATGGAGCATCTACAGTACTCGTACTGCCAGGCACCATGCTCGAAGGCATCATGGATTCATGGTGGTTCGCTGTGCATCCTGATTGTTGCTGAAGGAAGGCACGACCGAAGTGGAGCGCGGACGTTATCTAGGAATTGTAGGGCATGCCGCCCTAGCGGTGGCCAGTGAGGCCGGGTATGTCACTACAGCTCTGAGCCCGAGGCGTGGTGTGACTGTGAGTCCGTGTGTGCTTAGAGAATAGAGAGAAGTGTAAGATTATGATTGCACGATGTATTGATTCGGTGCAATGTGCACGGTATGTATGAGTACAATGTGGGGCCTTTACCTCAATCTATAGAACAACTAGAGAGGTGGGCCTAATGTACAAAAGACAATATACATGCACAAATAATATCCTCAACACCCCCCCGCAGTCGAAGCGGCACCGCGGCTGACGCAAAGACTGGACCGGAACTCCTCAAATGACGCCGTAGGCAGGCCCTTGGTCATGATATGTGCAAATTGTTGGGAAGTAGGGACGTGTAAAACTCGAATATGACCAAGAGCCACCTGTTCCCGAACAAAATGAATATCCAACTCAATATGCTTGGTCCGTCGATGATGCACCGGGTTAGCAGAGAGGTAGACCGCCGATACGTTATCGCAGTAGACCACCGTGGCACGGTCAACAGGGCAAGACAGCTCCTGAAGCAGCTGACGAAGCCAGGAACACTCAGCGACGGCGTTGGCCACCGCACGATACTCAGCCTCAGCACTGGAGCGAGAGACCGTAGGCTGCCGCTTGGACGACCACGAGATAAGTGAGGGTCCAAGGTAGACACAATAGCCCGAGGTGGAGCAACGTGTGTCAGGGCAGCCCGCCCAGTCTGCATCGGAGTAGGCTGTGAGGGCGGTGTCGGTGGAGGCGTGAAGCGTGACACCAAAATCCATAGTGCCACAAACGTAGCGGAGAATCCGCTTGACAGCGGCCCAGTGAACATCCCGAGGAGCATGCATATGAAGACACACCTGCTGCACTGCATACTGGATCTCTGGTCGAGTCAAAGTGAGGTACTTGAGAGCACCAACAATAGACCGATAGAAAGCAGCATCCGAAGCAGGGGAACCATCCATGGCAGAGAGCTTGGCCTTCGTATCAATAGGCGTGGTGGCGGGCTTGCAGTTAAGCATGCCAGCACGCTCCAGGAGCTCATGAGCGTACTTCCGCTGATGAAGAAAGAAGCCATCCGGACGGCGCACCACCTCAACACCGAGGAAGTAGTGCAGAGGACCCAAGTCCTTGATGGCGAACTCAGCGCGAAGGCGAGCCGTGAGCTGACTGAGAAGGCCGGCCGTACATGCCGTCAGGATGATGTCGTCGACATATAGCAGCAAGTAGGCCGTGTCGGAGCCCTGGTGATAAACGAAGAGTGATGCGTCCGAGCGAGTGGAGCGGAACCCAAGCTGATGAAGAAACGCCGCGATGCGCTGGTACCAAGCGCGCGGAGCCTGCTTGAGTCGATACAAGGACCGCGAAAGCAGGCACACATGGTCGGGAAGTGTCGGATCAACGAATCCGGTGGGCTGCTGGCAGAAGACCTGCTCCTCGAGGTGACCATAAAGGAAGGCGTTAGAAACGTCCATCTGGTGCACCGGCCAAGCACGGGAGACCGCAAGGTGGAGAACCGTGCGTATCGTGCCGGGCTTGACGACCGGAGCGAAGGTGTCGGTGAAGTCGATGCCAGCACACTGTCGGAATCCGCGAACGACCCAGCACGCTTTATAGCGATCAAGGGTACCATCGGGACGGAGCTTGTGTTTGAAGACCCACTTCCCGGTAATCACGTTGGCGTGCCGGGGACGGGGAACAAGCTGCCACGTCCGGTTACGCAATAGGGCGTCAAACTCCTCTTGCATTGCAGCCATCCAGAGCGGGTCACGAAGAGCGGCTCGGACGGAGGATGGCAACGGCGACGGCTCAGAGGTGGACGCCGCATGGACGTAGTCATCCGCGGCGTAGCGCGAGCTCGGGCGAAAAACACCCGTACGGGCACGGGTGACCGGACCGGCCACAGGTGCCGGAGGCACGGGCGCCGAGGGGGCCCGGAGCGCTGAGGGGGGCGCCGGGGCCACCGAGGGGGGCGCGGGGGGCGCCGTGCGGGGCGCCGAGGGGGCCGCGGGCGCCAGGGGGGCCGCCGAGGCCGCGGGGGCCAGGGCCGCGGCTGTAGGAGGCGCCGCATGCGAGGGGCGCGCCTCAAAGCCAGGGGCGGGCCAAGAGAGGCACGCGAGCGCCCTGGGAGCGGCGTCAAGGAGCCCGCGTCACCAGTGGCAGGAGGAACGGCCCGAGGTACCTGGTGAAACGGAAATACATGCTCATCAAAGTAAACGTGCCGGGAAGTGAACATACGGTGGGAGACGGGATCATAGCATCGATATCCCTTGGAGTTAGAGGGGTAGCCGATGAAGATGCAAGCGACAGATCAAGGTGCAAGCTTATGAGAAGCAGTGTCGGCAATGCTGGGATAGCAAAGGCACCCAAAAATACGCAAGTCGTCATAAGACGGGGGCGTACCAAAGAGAAGATGGTGAGGTGCGTAGTTCCACCGTGGGCGGCAGGGTCTAATGTTAAGAAGAAGTGATGTAGTGGCGAGTGCGTCCGGCCAGAAACGAGGCGGCACGTTGGCATGAATTAGGAGCGTGCGAACACAGTCATTCAGAGTGCGAAGGACGCGTTCGGCTCGACCGTTCTGCTGTGAAGTGTACGGGCATGTGAGGCGGAAAACTGTACCGTGATGCGACAAAAAGGTGCGGAAAGCGAGGTTGTTGAACTCTTTTCCATTGTTCGTCTGAAGCGCAAGGATGGGACGCCCAAACTGCGTGCGGACATAGGAGTAAAAAGCCGTCAAGGTAGAGAGTGCATCCCACTTTCTGCGCAAAGGAAAAGTCCACACATAATGAGAATAATCATCAAGAATGACCAGATAATATAAATAGCCCGAGTTACTGGGAACCGGAGAAGTCCACACATCGCTATGAATCAACTAAAAAGGAAAAGAAGCAATGGTGGTGGAATTGTTAAACGGCAGACGAACATGTTTGCCGACTCGACAGGCATGACAAGTGTGATCCTCGATCTTATTGCAACTGAAACTGAAACTCCTAAGAATATGCTGAAGTGTGACGGGATTGGGATGACCCAAGCGAGCGTGCCAGAGATCGACTCCAGTGGAGAGAGCAACCGGTGCGGTGGTGGTGGATGAAGGAGAGTACACCGGATAGAGCTCGTCAGGGCTGTCACATCGGTGAAGTACCATCCTGGTTCGAGCGTCTTTGACACAAAAACCAAGCTCGTCAAATTCAACAGTAATAGGATTTTCACAAGTGAAACAACAAACAGATATGAGATTCTTAATAAGATGGGGTGACACAAGTATGTTAGACAAAGATAATGGAGTAGAACTAGAAGGAAAATAAGTGTGCCCAATGTGTGTGATAGGAATTATGGAACCGTCGCCGACAATGATGCGGCGGTCGGTGGAGACAGGAGTGAAGGAGGCAAGGTTACCAGGATGAGCAAACATGTGAGCCGTAGCACCGGTGTCCATGTACCAATCATCACCTCCAGTGTAGTTATTCGGCGTAGGAGCGGCATGCAGTGCGGGGAGGAGCACCGGGTCCCAGGGCGCCGGCAGCAGGGCCGGCGAGGGGGATGGAGACGCCATGTGGAGTCCGTAGCCACCGCTCGATTGCGGCGGTGGGTACTCTCTATACGGTATGGGTAGCAGCCCCGGCTGCAACTGTGGTGCCGGGTAGACCGGATGGCCCGCCGAAAAAATTTGCTGGCCCGCTGACAGATGTTGCAGGTACTGGGCGCCGTCAGGTTGCTGCGAGTGATGTCCTGCTGACGACCCCCACCAGTATCCGGGAGACCCGTATACGGGCGGAGCCCCGTACGTACGATTCCCGTACATGGGAACGGGCGCGTCAAACGCCCCGTGCAACAACAAAGGGTCGACGGGCAGAGACGGCGCCGGCGACGGGGTGACGACGGACTGGCACGAGAGCGCCGGCGGTGGCAGGGCTGCGCTGTAGGACGCCGGCGGCGGAGCCGCGCCAGAGGGCCCGTAGTGGGACTGGCCGGAGAGCGCCGGCGGCGGTAGGGCCGCGCCGTAGGACACTGGCGGCAGAGCCGCGCCGGAGGGTGCCGTCATCGGGATGACAGAGACGGCGGCGAACGGACCGGTGGACGCCATCGGGCGGTTGGCAGCGGCAGATCGCGACAGGCGGCAGTAGCGGCTTGCAAGGCAAGCGGGCGCTGGCGGGCGATGCGACCAAGCAAGGCGTGCTGGCGATCGGGAATAGGCGATGCAGGCGAGCGGCGTCGGGCAAGGCCAGCGGGCGATCTGGTGAGTGGGCGAACGGGCGATGCGAGGAGCTGGCGAGGCGAGCGGATAGCGATGCGAGAGGGGAGACCCACGTACGTGTAACCAACTAGCTAGCAAGCTAGCAGGCAGCTCAATGGATTCTGGCCATGGCCATAGCGTGTGTAGAGCCTCAACTATCAACACAGGCAACGCGACGCGAGGCTGGCGGGCGGCTGGGGAAGCACGCGCGCAGGGAGGGATGGAGCGGCGGCCGGCGCGGGAGGCGCGCAGATGGCGGCGGCTAGGTGGCGGCGGCAGCGGCGGCGCGGAGGAGCGCGGCGGCGGCGGCGGCAGCGGCAGCGGAAGACTAGGGTTAGAACCTAAAAACTGATACCATGTAAGATTATGATTGCACGATGTATTGATTCGGTGCAATGTGCACGATATATATGAGTACAATGTGGAGCCTCTACCTCAATCTATACAACAACTAGAGATGTGGGCCTAATGTACAAAAGACAATATACATGCACAAATAATATCCTCAACAAGAAGAGAGAGAGAGAAGTGGCTGGTCTATTGTAAGTAACTACTCCCTCGGTCCCAAATATACCTTTTTGACACTAGTGTAGTGTCAAAAACGTTTTTATATTATGAGACAAAGGGAGTATGTGACTATCTTCATAAATGGTAGTAAAAAAAATTTTGTGGTATATCATGCAAGGCTTCTTTCTATATACATTACTTAAGAGTCACCCAATTAATTTATTTATCTCACATTGAAAGATTGGCATATCACCACAAAATTATGGACCGGATAAGGCACGCGGCAACCTGCAACCATGCATGAAAAAAGGCCCACCACCATATGTAACCATGCATGTGAATATATTTTTCATCCTGTTATTTCAACCCTGAACTCTTGCCCTAGTCTAATTTACAACCCCGAACTTCAATACCGTCTAAATTAGAACCCCCAAGTCTCAAACCGGTCAGGATTCAACCCTCCCCTCCCTGTTGACCGGTTTTGACCTGGGGTGACCAGTTTTGACTAGTCAACGGGTCCAATCAGCATGCCACGTCAGATCTTTTTTTCAAAATTTCAAGAAAAAGTAAATAAAAATCTGTAAGATCAGAAAAAATATTTAAAAATCAAAATTCCGAAAAAATTGTATGCGAAAAAAGCTAGGGAAAATAAAAAATGATTTTCTATTTTTTCAGGAAATAATTTTTTCGGGAATTTGAGTTTTTGGGTCTTTTTTGGAAATTATTGTTCTTTTGGAAATTCATTTTTTTATTTTCCCTGTTTTTTGGAAATTTGATTTCTTATTTCTTTTCCTGGATTTTCTTTGATTTTACAGATTTTTTTCCTTGGAAATTTTGCATTTATTGCTGACGCGGCATGCTGACTGGACCTGTTGACTAGTCAAGACTGGTCAACCAGGTCAAAACCGGTCAACAGAGAGGGGAGGGTTGAATCCTAGCCGGTTTTGAGAGTTAGGGGTTGTAACTTAGACGGTATTAGACTTCCGGGTTGTAAATTAGACTTGGGCAAAAGTTCAGGGTTGAAATATGCACTTCTCTCTTTTACTTTTATCCAATAAATATCTTACAGCTATACATAATCAAATATAATAAATCACATGTATTTTAAATTTTGGTTCACGTGTTATTAGTATAAATCTTTATGTTCCATACAATCAAATTTCATTGAAATATATTTGAACTGATTCCCCCAGTAACGTGTAGGTTATCATTTATTTTATTTGGATGTAGATCCATTTTTGTGTCATGGTGCGTCATGTTACTATAACATATTATCACAAACATCTATATACTCATTGCCACAAAAGCAAATTTGATTCTGAACTCGAGGAGAAACTTGTCATCGTCGCTAAGATCGTATTTGGTCCATGTCATAAGGCATGTCGGGGTGCTGATAACCCACAAGTATAGGGGATCGCAACCGTTTTCGAGCGTAGAGTATTCTACCCAAATTTATTGATTCCACACAAGGAGAGCCAAAGAATATTCTCAAGTATTAGCAGCTGAGTTGTCAATTCAAATACACCTGGATAACTTAGTATCTGCAGCAAAGCATTTAGTAGCAAAGTAATATGGAAGTAACGGTAACGATAGCAAAAGTAATATTTTTGGGTTTTGTAGTGATTATAACAGTATCAACGGAAAAGTAAATAAGAGAAGAACAATATGTGAAAATCTCATAGGCATTGGATCGGTGATGGGGAATTATGCCGGATGCGATTATTCATGCAACAGTTATAACATAGGGTGACACAGAACTAGCTCCAATTCATCAATTTAATGTAGGCATCTTTCCGAATATAGTCATACGTGCTAATGGAAAAAAACTTGCATGACATCTTTTGTCGTACCTTTCGGTGGCAGCGGGGTCCTATGTGATGCCCCCGATTCAGTAGTACACTAATCATGCACGCAAAGATGTACGATCAAGATCAGGGACTCACGGGAAGATATCACAACACAACTCTAAAAACATAAATAAGTCATACAGGCATCATAATACAAGTCAGGGGCCTCGAGGGCTCGAATACAAGTGTTCGATCATAGACGAGTCAACGGAATCAACAATATCTGAGTACAGACATAAGCTAAACAAGTTGCCATAAGATGGCTAGCACAAACTGGGATACAGATCGAAAGAGGCGCAAACCTCTTGCATGGGATCCTCCTAAACTACTCCTGGTCGTCGTCAGCGGCCTGCACGTAGGAGGCACCTCCAGTGTAGTAGGAGTCATCGTTGACGGTGGCGTCTGGCTCCTGGGCTCCATGATTTGGTTGCGACAACCAGATAGAATGGAAAGGGGGAAAAGAGGAGAAAAGCAACCGTGAGTACTCATCCAAAGTACTCGCAAGAAATGAGCTACACTCTATATGCATGGGTATATGTGTAAAGGGACATATCGGTGGACTGAACTGCAGAATTCGAGAATAAGAGGCGGATAGCTAATCCTGTCGAAGACTATGCTTCTGGCCACCTCCATCTTGCAGCATCTAGAAGAGAGTAGATGGTAAGTTCACCAAGTAGCATCGCATAGCATAAACCTACCCGGCGATCGCCTCCTCGTCGCCCTGTTAGAGAGCAATCACCGGGTTATAACTGGCACTTGGAAGGGTGTGTTTTATTAAGTATCCGATTCTAGTTGTCATAAGGTCAAGGTACAACTCCAGGTCGTCCTTTTACCGAAGATCACGACTATTCGAATAGACAAACTTCCCTGCAGGGGTGCACCGCATAACCCAACATGCTCGATCCCATTTGGCCGGACACACTTTCCTGGGTCATGCCCGGCCTCGGAAGATCAACACGTCGCAGCCCCACCTAGGCACAACAGAGAGGTCAGCATGCCGATCTAAATCCTATGGCGCAGGGGTCTAGGCCCATCTCTCGTTGCACACCTCCATGTTGCGAACGCGGCCGGAAGCAGGCCTAGCCTAGCAGGCGTTTCAGTCCAATCCGGCGTGTGCTGCTCAGTCGCTGACGTCATGAAGGCTTCGGTTGAAACCACGACGTCGAGTGCCCATAACTGTTCCCGCGTAGTTGGTTAGTGCGTATTGGCCAGTGGCCAGACTCAGATCAAATACCAAGATCTCGTTAAGCGTGTTAAGTATCCGCGAACGCCGACCAGGGCCAGTCCCACCTCTCTCCTAGGTGGTCTCAACCTGCCCTGTCGCTCCGCCACAAAGTAACAGTCAGGGGGCCGTTAGGAACCCAGGCCGACCTCTACCGGGATGGAGCCACCTACCACTTCAGCCCCCATCTCCGAACAATATCATAAGTAATGTAACAGTATAAAGTATATAACATATATATGCCCGTGATCACCTCCCGAAGTGATCATGACCCAGTAGTATAGCATGGCAGACGGACAAGAGTGTAGGGCCACTGATGGAACACTAGCATCCTATACTAAGCAGTAGGATAGCAGGTAAGGGTAAGAATTGTAGAAACATTGACAGGCTATGCATCAGAATAGGATTAACCAAAAGCAGTAACATGTTCCACTACTCTAAAGCAAGCAGTATAGAGAAGGAATAGGCGATATCTGGTGATCAAGGGGGGGGGGGGGTTTCCTGGTTGCTCTGGCAAGAAGGGTTCTTCATCGATGTAGCCGATCATAGGGGTACCGGCAGCGGTCTCGGGGTCTACTGGAAAGAAGTAACGGAGGGGGAACGCAATAAATAACAGATCAATCAAAGTATAACATGGCAATGCACGGTGCTAGAGGTGACCTAACGCGGTAGTAAGTGATATTGGTAAAGGGGGAGAACATCCGGGAAAGTATTCCCGGTGTTTCGCGTTTTCGGATAGATGAACCGGAGGGGGTATGTTGCGTGTTTGTTATGCTAGGGATGTGTGGCAGACGGACGGGCTGTGTATCCGGATTCGTCTCGTCGTTTTGAGAAGCTTTCATTTACAAAGTATTTTCATCCGACCTACGAATTATTTTATATTAAATTTTAAAGTTTTAATTCATTTTTAGAATTAACAGAATTAATTTAATTTAGAAAAATGCCATTATGATGTCAGCGCGATGTCAGCATGATGTCATCAGTCAACCATCTATTGACTGGGTCAACAGACGTGTGGGTCCCGTTCGTCATTGACTCAGACTAACTAAACATGATTTATTAGTTTAATTAGTTAATTATGTTAACTAAGTTTCATTAGCTTAACTAAATGTTAATTAATTAGTTAATTAACTAACTATTTTATTATTAATTAATTTTCTATTTATTTTTTATTTCATTTATTGATTTCATTTTCCAGCGGACTAGGCCCCACATGGCAGTGGCCCTGGGGCCAACCGGGGGCGGGTTAGCGGGCACGCGTGCGTGCACGTCTATGGGCACAGGCCCGGCTGGCCGGCAGGAGCCGCGAGGGCCGCAGCGGCGGCCGGAGCTGGGTTGGGCAGTGGCCAGCGGCGATAGGCGGAGGCAATCGTGGGCAGCAAAGCAGCAACAGAGCAAGCGGCGGCAAGCTGCAGAGGAGAGGAGCATAGCATCGAGCATGGCGGTTGCACGAACTCGCAGGGCAGCGGTGGCGGCAAGCAACGACAACAGAGGCTGTGAGCGGACGGCGAGCAGCACGGGCGGGGCGACAACGCCGGTAGCGAAAGGCGCGGCGTGTGCGACTTGGTGCGTCGGCCATAAGCGCGGGCAGGTGCGGGACCAGCAGTTTTGCACGGGCGGGCGGGAGAGCGAGCTCGATCACAGGGGCTAACGAAGAAGAAGGGGAAGCTCACGGAGTGTCGTAGGGAACGGGGCAGTGTGCTCGGGGAGGTGGCGGCACTATTTCCGGCGATGGGGGCGGTGGAGGGCGGCGCCGTTCGGGGGAAGGTGTCGGCGTCGGGGCCAACCTGGTCGATCCGCCGACAGAGCGTCGATGGCTGGGATGAGGAGGCAACGGCGACAGCAGGGAGGCGACGGGGCGGCTTCGGCGGGCTGGTGAGGAAGCTCCGTGGCGAAGCACGGGGTCGAGCGCCCCCGATCCCGATCTGGATCGGGGAGGGAGGCAGAGGGGGAGTGGGACGAGTAGGGGCGAAGTGGGCGTTGGGGTGGCCTAGGGTTCGGTGTGTGGGGGAGTTAAGTGGTGGAGGTGGGCCGGCCCATTCGGGCGGGCTGAGGCTAGCCTGGCCAGTTGGCCCAAGGGGGTTTCTATTTTTTTTCTTTATCTTTTATTTATTTTTCCCTTCTAAATTAGTTTCAATTTATATTAGTTTTAGTAAAATACAAAAGTTGTACCTAATTTAGTAGATGTTATTACGCTATTGCCACAAACATTTTGACACATTTAATGTCGTAGTTTGTATTTATTTATCATCATCTTTAACAGCATTTAAATAATAGTTTTGCCGCTCATTTACTTTTTATAGTGCAATTGAATACTTACAGAAGTGTGGTTTCTCCACCAATAATTAGTATGGATTATTAGCCACATTTCAAACATTTTAGTTTTAATATTTCAAAACTTTTCTCGTTAGAATTTAATTCAAATTTGAATTTGGATCGGTTCTGAACTAACGTGAGATTAGCAACAGTAATCGAGGTGACGTCGCATCACTAGCGGAGGTTCTTTGTAGCTTAATTATCCTGGCGTCACAATTCTCCTCCACTACAAGAAATCTTGTCCCGAGATTAAAGAGGTATAGAAGGGGGGGTCTAGTTACGAAAATCTAACGGATCTTCTCGGCCTTGGTTGCTCCTCTCGAAGAGCTTGATCCATTACAATGTCGTCTTCATTTCGCTGCTTCAAGTCATCATGGTGAAGTCGTCCTTTTCTTTGTGAACTACAACGTACTTACCAATCGGTAAGGGGCAGCTAGGTTACGACAGAATGCTTATGAAGGAAACAATATGGGGTTAACCCATGAATGAGCGTAAGCGTATCTCTCGAGTTGAACATATAAAATACATCGAGAGTAAGGTACGAAGGTACAATAAGAGGTTCCAAGCGAATAGATAGTTGCTCGAAGTTTGAACCAGAGTGAGAAAGGGGTTCAGAGCAGCGAGAGTAAGTATTG
Organism: Aegilops umbellulata; assembly: GCA_032464435.1. Lineage (NCBI taxonomy): Eukaryota > Viridiplantae > Streptophyta > Magnoliopsida > Poales > Poaceae > Aegilops > Aegilops umbellulata. The sequence continues at coordinate 637,802,314 of CP136060.1, read as the reverse complement.
CGCCTGATACCAGGATGGAGCACTAGGAAGGTGGCCCGTGAATTACATAAGAAGTCAAGCGCGAGGAATAACTTTGACAAGAGGGTATACATGAGAGTCAGGTTTCAATCCTGGGACCTATGGGATATGGGCCCACCATGTGGGTTAAAAGTAGGAAGGGCGAAGACGTCTTGCGTGATCATGTAAGCAAGGCATGTCAGACGATAGCCTATCATTTGTGTCGGCAACAACATTGGTACCAAGGGCGAGGGACGAAGAGAACCATTTTCCTGCTCGTTGAACGAGGCAGACCAATAGGCAAGGTTCTCGTCCATCGGTGGCCACCAGAATGTCATCAACAGTAGTAACAGGGTCTTACTGACAGAATTGTACAACGAGGTGTTTACATAAGCAGGAGGTTATTACTGCTTAGATCATATAGATCAAAAGAAAGGTTAAACAAAACAATGGAAAGGAAATATGATTATCAGATTAAACAGGACAATGGAAAGGAAAAATGTGTTTAAACACATATTTCAGGGGTATATCCTTCCTAGGGACAAGCAAAGCATGATATCTATGACAAGATATAATGTAGAAAACCCTTTAGGTAAGGGGAGAGAAATTTCATGACATTACCCATACAACGGTGTTTGGATAAATGAGCAAGAAACATTTAGCATTGGGCTTCAAATGCTCATGTTGAAAATCGGAGTACCACAGACATGCTTCGAGATAGCATTGACATGGTCATTGGGTAAAGATCGGACTTTGGAAACACAAAGGATCCATCAGGAACAACTTATAGAATAAGTCTTACAATTTCCTCATGGAGGAATGGACAACCTTTCAGAAAAGGAATCTATAACAATAGGGCCTCCGCCCAGGTGTGCTAGGAACGACATCACCTTACTGGTTCACATAAAGACCAATGTTATGACTGTTGGAAAATGTCCCAACCATCATATGTGACCGAGATTCAGTTCGGATTGATGTCAGGATACTTCATACTCAGGATACCTGAGAAGGAAAGGTGCAACACAAATTGACGAGACAACATTGTAAGAGTCTAGATACATGAACTATGGAAGCAAGTTCCGAATCATGAGTTCATTATTAAATCAAGGAGAGAATGAGGTGGTGGTTGATGAACTAAGTGACAATTTATCAAGATTTCCAAAAGATGGATTTCCATAATTATGTGAACAAGGAGATAACTTTTGTTAGTTCAAAGGATATAATGAGGTATGCTCGAGGAAACATACACGATTAAACATTGGTTGACGGTGCACCTGAAATACGGACTTAGGTAGCACAAACAATGTTAGAATGGCGATTCGATAACCAATGGTCTAAGAATGAAATGTTGACCATTAACTTCAAAGCAATAAGGTTGCTAGAAGTTGTAAAATTACTAGTCCATCTGTCGGTATTCCTGTTAGGAACAACACGGGGACTAAGAAAAGAATGGTGATGGCGAAGTATCACTTATATCAAGAATTCTCAAGAGGTGGTGAGATTCTCACGACATTCCTGACATAAAGATGGAAATACTCCAAGGTAAACAAGAACAGTTGCTGGATAGCAAGGATCTCAAGGTATAACACAAAGCACGAACAAGTTTGTGTTAAACGAAAGGCAATAAAGTGGTCAATGATAACACAAATCATCGAGAGCAAAGGGTGGTATTTCTCATCAAGAATTCGATAGATATCTTGAAAGAGCTCAGAATGTTGATGATGTTCACGACACATTTGTCGCGAGATGTCATGAAGATGTAATCAATCAACAATGACACCAAGTCAAAAGAATGATGTAGCAAACCATGGGTACGACACAAACTCGAAAATCAAGCTTGCTGTTCAAGCTGAAATGATATGATGAGGAAAATGGACATAAGCATAGCTCATCGTAAAATTTGTGCTTCGGGAAGAAGGACTAGGTAGCATAGTCAAAATTTATCACGCTAATGATATAGCCGATCTGGCTAGGAATGACTTAAATGATTATTTACTCGTAAGCAACAAAAAAATACTTAGAGTTATGGAATCAGAGTGCGGAATCGATTCACTTATCGGTGTTCTCGAGTGACTAATAACTCAGAACCTGGGGGAAATCTGAGATCGGTGAGAAGCAATAATAGATGAAGACTTGCAGGAAGCAACACAATTCTCAAGATACCAGAGGTTAATACTCGAGGAAGATCAAAATGGAGGTTGCAGAGATGTATCGATCAACAGAAGACAAGTGCTTTAACTTGTCTGAGAAATGGAATCAAGGAGAAAATGTGGTCGGGACCACGATTGCAAAGGATCAATACATAGATACCAGATGATACCATATCAAGGAAATAGTTATTATTACAAGAAGCTTTTATGATAGGATCTACATCGTGTCCATGGGCTTGAACACAAAGGTTCAAGGTCGACTCCCACTTCCTCAATGCATAACCATCCATTCACCTCTCGCATTTCGAAAATGACATTAGTTGTTGAAAGCTTTACCTGGTGCAATACCAGATAAGTATGAACCGTGAAATCTTTCGGGTTCACACAGATTAGGGAAGGCATTGGTTCAACCCATCGGGGCATCTTAGGAACATATACCACAAACTTCATGAGTAAATAACACAAGCTCGAAAGTAGAGCAAGGTTGAGAAAGTAGACGATACAATTTACCAAAGGAATTATGTATCCGAGGAAAGGCTCACAAGGTTATTGAATATGAAGGACGATGTCGGATAAAACTCATAAAAGGATCCGGTGGTCCGCAAGGGACCTGATGTGAGCAATGGTACTCAACCAGAAGAAGAAAGAATACAAGGAGATTAGATTATAGCAACAACTGACTAATTCAAAGCTCAAATGTAACAGAACTACGATTCCCAAATAAGGGGATCAGAAGCAGAGGCTTTAACCAAAGACAAGTTGAATAGACATAGATCAACAACAAATCAAGGTTTGATTGGTCGAACACCAGCTCATGTCGAGGGTTACGTGTGAGCCGAAGGCAAGAATTCTAGTTTGTGATTTATGATTGGAAGCATTCACAACATATCAAATCAAATCAAAATTACAATGTCAAAGGACGCTAATGAACATTGCTAAACATATGGTAGTAACCATAATGTAAGCAGTTAAGGAGGAACAAGAGTAATAGGCTACTGAGGATTCTCGAAAGATCGAATAGCATTCCAAGGAAGTTTGTGAAACTCATGAACAACTTTGGACGAACGGATACTCGGCAAACGCGAGTAATTAACCGTAGGGGTATTCATGAGGCAAGGAACTGCAGGGCAGTAAGCATAAAGAATTCTCGGAATATCAGAGAGTAGATATCTTGTAATAACAAGAGCACATGGGGATGACAATATGAACGATAGGTGTAAGTAGTTATCCAGAGGGAATTATCGACGGGAGTGAATTGCAAAAGCGATGGCACATAGTCTCGAGAGCACATCGTAGAGTATCTTCGGAATCTTCTGGTGCAGCAGGCCATCATCTGGAATGAAGGGGCTCTCCGGGAGAAAGTATTTACAAGAACCTAGAGTTAGAGTTAGCAAAACCATTTAAACCCGAATAGAAGAGAGATCAGAGTCTCAGAGTATAGACGAGAAATAAATGATCCTACTACCACCCAATGGCGACGTGGGCCCATAAGCCGCACAGCCATGTTAATAAAGTTTTTCAATGACTAGACTCGACTTTGGCCAAGGAGATGGAAAGGGGGATTCCTAAAGGCAGTCGGCTCTGATACCAACTTGAGACGCCCCCGATTAAATCGTACACTAATCATGCACGCAAACGTGTACGATCAATATCAGTGACTCATGGGAAGATAGAACAACACAACTCTAAAAACGTAAATAAGTCATACAAGCATCATAATACAAGCCAGGGGCCTCGAGGGCTTGAATACAAGTGCTCAATCATAGATGAGTCAGCGAAAGCAACAATATCTGAGTACAGACATAAGTTAAACAAGTTGCCATAAGATGGCTAGCACAAACTGGGATACAGATCGAAAGAGGCGCAGGCCTCCTGCCTGGGATCCTCCTAAACTACTCCTGGTCATCGTCAGTGGCCTGCACATAGGAGGCACCTCTAGTGTAGTAGGAGTCGTTGTTGACGGTGGCGTCTGGCTCCTGGGCTCCAGCATCTGGTTGCCACAACCAGATAGAATGGGAAGGGGGAAAGAGGAGAAAAGCAACTGTGATTACTCATCCAAAGCAAGCAAGGAGCTACATTAGATATGCATGGGTATATGTGTAAATGGCCATATCGGTGGACTGAACTGCAGAATGCCAGAATAAGAGGGGGATAGCTAATCCTATAGAAGACTACGCTTCTGGCCACCTCCATCTTGCAGCATGTAGAAGAGAGTAGATGGTAAGTTCACCAAGTAGCATCGCATAGCATAAACCTACCTGGCGATCCCCTCCTCGTCGCCCTCTTAGAGAGCGATCACCGGGTTATAACTGGCACTTGGAAGGGTGTGTTTTGTTAAGTATCCAGTTCTAGTTGTCATAAGGTCAAGGTACAACTCCAAGTCGTCATGTTACCGAAGATCACGACTATTCGAATAGATAAACTTCCCTGCAGGGGTGCACCGTACATAACCCAACACGCTCGATCCCATTTGGCCGGACACACTTTCCTGGGTCATGCCCGGCCTCGGAAAATCAACACGTTGCAGCCCCACCAAGGCACAATGGAGAGGTCAGCACGCCGGTCTAAATCCTATGGCGCAGGGGTCTGGGCCAATCGCCCATTGCACACCTCCATGTTGCGAACGCGGCCGGAAGCAGACCTAGCCTAGGAGGCGTTCCAGTACAATCCGGCGCGCGCCGCTCAGGCGCTGATGTCACGAAGGCTTCGGCTGATACCACGACGTCAAGTGCACAAAACTTTTCCCGCGTAGTTGGTTAGTGCGTATAGGCCAGTGGCCAGACTCAGATCAAATACCAAGATCTCGTTAAGCGTGTTTAGTATCTGTGAACGCCGACCAGGGCCAGGCCCACCTCTTTCCTAGGTTGTCTCAACCTGCCCTGTCGCTCCGCCACAAAGTAACAGTCGAGGGCTGATACTTCTACGTCGTATCTATAATTATTTATTGTTCTATGCCAATATTCTACAACTTCCATATACTTTTTGGCAACTTTTTATACTATTTTTGGGACTAACATATTGATCCAGTGCCCAGTGCCAGTTCCTGTTTGTTGCATGTTTTTTTGTTTTGCAGAAACCCAATATCAAACGGAGTCCAAACGGGATAAAAACGAACGGATAATTATTTTGGAATATTTATGATTTTTGGGAAGTAAAATCAACGCGAGACGGTGTCCGAGGGGGGCACGAGGTAGGGGGCGCGCCCTAGGGTGTCAGGCGCGCCCCGGACCCTCGTGGCCACCCCGTAAGGCGGTTCGCGCTCTTCTTTTGCTGCAAGAAAGATAATTTTATGAGAAAGATCTGAGTGAAGGATTCACCCCAATCGGAGTTACGGATCTCCGAATATTTAAGAAACGGTGAAGGGCCAGAAAACAGAACGCAGAAACAGAGAGACAGAGAGATAGATCCAATTGCGGAGGGGCTCTCGCCCCTCCCACGCTATGGGAGCCAAGGACCAGAGGGGAAACCCTTCTACAATCTAGGGAGGAGGTCAAGGAAGAAGAAGAAGAAGGTGGCCCTCTCCCCCTTGCTTCCGGTGGCGCCGGAGCGCTGCCGGGGCCATCATCATCACCGCCGTCTTCACCAACAACTTCACCGCCATCATCACGAACTCTTCCCCCCTCTATGCAGCGGTGTAACCTCTCTCTTACCCGCTGTAATCTCTACTTAAACATGGTGTTTAACGCTACATATTATTTCCCAATGATGTATGGCTATCCTTTGATGTTTGAGTAGATCTGTTTTGTCCTAATGGCTATTTGATGATCGTGATTGGTTTGAGTTGTATGTTTTATTATTGGTGCTGTCCTATGGTGCTCTCCGTGTCGCGCAAGCGTGAGGGATTCCCGCTGTAGGGTGTTGCAATACGTTCATGATTCGCTTATAGTGGGTTGGTGAGTGACTGAAACACAAACCCGAGTAAGAGGGATTGTTGCGTATGGGATAAAGGGGACTGGATGCTTTAATGCTATGGTTGGGTTTTACCTTAATGAATCTTTAGTAGTTGCAGATGCTTGCTAGAGTTCCAATCATAAGTGCATATGATGCAAATAGAGAAAGTATGTTAGCTTATGCCTCTCCCTCAAATAAAATAGCAATAGTGATTACCGGTCTAGTTATCGATTGCCTAGGGACAAATAACCTTCTTGTTGACAAAAGCTCTCTACTAAAACTAATTTAGTTGTTTCTTCATCTTAACAGCCCCTAGTTTTATTTACGTGCTCTTTACTTTCTTGCTAGCTTACCCAAAAACACCTACAAAGTACTTCTAGTTTCAAACTTGTTTCCGGTAAAGCGAACGTCAAGCGTGCGTAGAGTTGTAACGGTGGTCGATAGAACTTGAGGGAATATTTGTTCTACCTTTAGCTCCTCATTGGGTCCGACACTCTTACTTATCGAAAGAGGCTACAATTGATCCCCTATACTTGTGGGTTATCAAGACCTTTTTTCTATTGTCGTTGCCGGGGAACAATAGCGTGGGGTGAATATTCTCGTTTGTGCTTGTTTGCTTTATCACTAAGTAATTTTTATTTGCTATTCTTAGTTGTTTTGTATCTTTAGTTATGGGTAGGAAACGCAAAATACCAAAAAAAATAGTTGTACCTACTGAACCAATGGTTGAAGAAGCACTCAAAATCTATCACACTGTTGTAGCTTATTACTTGGATCATCTTCGATCCCTATTTTCTCGTGCCGAAACCCCAACTAGCTTAGTTGAGGGAAAATCTTTAGATGAGCATGCTGTTTATGTGAGACACTGTATATCTGAAAAAGGGAAACGTTTATTGGATCAAATTCATCATTTGCAATGCTATGCTTGGAATTTATGCTATTATTATGATTTTACTTGTTGTTCTGAAATCCCTAAGAAACACCTTCCCTACCAATGTGAGTTTATTGATAATGGAATCTTATCTTGGTATGCTAAGGGTGTTTATAGTTACTATGATATTCAACAAATTGAAGAATTTGTTGTTTTTAAGGGTGCTTATGAAATTGCTTCTTTGATTGACAAGTATGGTGCTACTCTTTAAAATCTGAAAATTTTGCCGTACTTGAATATTGTTATGAGGAATATGCTTCTAATGCTTATGTTAAACCATATATTGAGAAATACTCCGTTGTCCAAGAAGAGACTAATATTTTGCAGGAGTCTATGGAAGAAGAAATTGATGAAACTGTGAGCTCATTGGATGAAAAAGATGATGAGGAGAGCGAAGAACAAAAGGGGGAAGAGCGGATTAGCTACCCGTGCCCACCTTCTAATGAGAGTAACTCTTTAACTCATACATTGTTTAATTCCCCTTCGTGCATACCGAAGGATGATTGCTATGATGACTATTATGATCCCGTTGATTCTCTTGAAATATCCCTTTTTGATGATGCTTGCTATGCTTGTGGCCAAGATGCCAATATGAATTATGCTTATGGAGATGAAATTGCTATAGTTCCTTATGTTAAACATGAAATTGTTGCTATTGCACCCACTCATGATAGTCCTATTATCTTTTTGAATTCTCCAAACTACACTATATTGGAGAAGTTTGCACTTATTAAGGATTACATTGATGGGTTGCCGTTTACCGTTGCACATGATGATTTTGATAGATATAATATGCATGTGCTTGATGATCCTAGTTGCAATTATTATGAGAGAGAACTATATCTCCACCTCTCTATGTTTCCAATATGATAAAATTGCAAGAAACTGCTTATACTATGCATTGGCCTTTACTAGGTGTGCATGAATTGTTCTTTTATGACATGCCGATGCATAGGAAGAGAGTTAGACTTCGTAATTGCTTGATATATGTTACTTTGTGCTCACTACTAAATTACAAATCATTGCTAATTAAAATTGGCTTTGATATACCTTGGGATCCGGGTAGATTCACTACTTGAGCACTATATGCCTAGCTTAATGGCTTTAAATAAAGCGCTGCCAGGGAGACAACCCGAAGTTTTAGAGAGTCATTTTATTTCTGTTGAGTGCTTTCATATAGTTTGAAAATAACAAAAATAAAGAGGGGAACCCATAACTTTTTCAAAAAGAAAAGTGAAAGTGAGAGAGAGAGAGAGAGAGAGACGAGCATTGTGAAAATGGGGGACGTCCTTGAACTTTGCTCATGCCCATGGGAACTTTGTGAATCTTAATTACAGAAACTTTTCGACAAAAATAGTTGTCCCCTTGTACAATTCCATTGTTTTATAAAAATAATGTGCCAAGGTTTGCCTTCAGGACGTTTACGATGCTTGTTGGTTTGTGCGGAGCAGGACGTAAACTTTGGCTGTAGTGCATGAATTTTAATTTTTTTACTGGAACGCCAAATGGTTCTGATTCTTTTTGAACTGTATTGCTGTACAAATTTTTTATTTTTCCTAATTTTGGCAGAATTTTTCAAGTATCAGAAGTATGGTGAATGTTCAGATTGCTACAGACTGTTCTGTTTTAGACAGATTCTGTTTTTGATGCATAGTTTGCTTGTTTTGATGAACCTATTAATTTATATCAGTGGATTAAGCAATGAAAAAGTTATACTACAGTAGAAACAATGCAAAAAAAATATGAATTGGTTTGCAACAGTACTTATAGTAGTGATTTGCTTTATTATACTAACGGATCTTACCGAGTTTTCTATTGAAGTTTTGTGTGGATGAAGTGTTCGATGATTGAGAAGGTTCCGATGTGAGAAGAAGGAAGAGAGGCAAGAGCTCAAGCTTGGGGATGCCCGAGGCACCCCAAGTAAATATTCAAGGAGACTCAAGCGTCTAAGCTTGGGGATGCTGGGGAGGCATCCCCTCTTTCTTCAACAAGTATCGGTATGTTTTCGGATTCGTTTCGTTCATGCGATATGTTCAATCTTGGAGCGTCTTTTGCATTTAGTTTTCATTTTTATATTTTGCACCATGCTGGTATGAGATAGTACTTGGTTGATTTATAGAATTCTCATTGCACTTCAGTTATATCTTTTGAGTATGGATTTATAGAATGCTTCATGTGCTTCACTTATATCATTTGAAGCTTGGATTGCATGTTTCTCTTTACATAGACAACCGCCATTTGTAGAATGCTCTTCTTCTTCACTTATATTTGTTAGAGCATGGGCATATCTTTTGTAGAAAGAATTAAACTATCTTGCTTCACTTATATCTATTTAGAGAGATGACAGGAACTAGTCATTCACATGGTTAGTCATAAAACCCTACATAAAACTTGTAGATCACTGAATATGATATGTTTGATTACTTGCAATAGTTTTGCGATATAAAGGTGGTGATATTAGAGTCGTGCTAGTTGAGTAATTGTGAAATTGAGTAATACTTGTGTTGAGGTTTGCAAGTCCCGTAGCATGCACGTATGGTGAACCGTTATGTAACGAAGTCGGAGCATGATGTGTTTATTGATTGTCTTCCTTATGAGTGGCAGTCGGGGACGAGCGATGGTCTTTTCCTACCAATCTATCCCCCTAGGAGCATGCGCGTAGTACTTTGTTTCGATGACTAATGGATTTTTGCAATAAGTATGTGAGTTCTTTATTACTAATGTTGAGTCCATGGATTATATGCACTCTCACCCTTCCATCATTGCTAGCCTCTTCGGTACCATGCATTGCCCTTTCTCACCTCGAGAGTTGGTGCAAACTTCGCCGGTCCATCCAAACCCCGTGATACGATACGCTCCATCACACATAAACCTCATTATATCTTCCTCAAAACAGCCACCATGCCTACCTATCATGGCATTTCCATAGCCATTCCGAGATATATTGCCATGCAACTTCCATCATCATCATATACATGACTTGAGCATTTATTGTCATATTGCTTTGCATGATCGTAAGATAGCTAGCATGACGTTTTCATGGCTTGTCCATTTTTTGATGTCATTGCTACGCTAGATCATTGCACATCCCGGTACACCGCCGGAGGAATTCATATAGAGTCATATCTTTGTTCTAGTATCGAGTTGTAATATTGAGTTGTAAGTAAATAAAAGTGTGATGATCATCATTATTAGAGCATTGCCCCATCAAAAAAAGAGAGGCCAAAGAAGCCTAAATAAAAAAATGGGGCCAAAGAAGCCCGCAAAAAAAAGAAAAAAAAAGAGAAAAAGAGAGAAGGGGCAATGTTACTATCCTTTTACCACACTTGTGCTTCAAAGTAGCACCATGTTCTTCATATAGAGAGTCTCTCGAGTTATCACTTTCATATACTAGTGGAAATTTTCATTATAGAACTTGGCTTGTATATTCCAACGATGGGCTTCCTCAAATGCCCTAGGTCTTCATGAGCAAGCAAGTTGGATGCACACCCACTTAGCTTCAGTTTCAGCTTTCATACAGTTATAGCTCTAGTGCATCCGTTGCATGGCAATCCCTACTCCTCACATTGACATCAATTGATGGCCATCTCCATAGCCCATTTATTAGCCGCGTCTATGTGAGACTTCCTCCTTTTTTGTCTTCTCCATATAACCCCCATCATCATATTCTATTCCACCTATAGTGCTATGTCCATGGCTCACGCTCATCTATTGTGTGAAAGTTGAAAAGGTTTGAGAACGTCAAAAGTATGAAACAATTGATTGGCTTGTCATCGGGGTTGTGCATGAAGTGAATGCTTTGTGTGGTGAAGATGGAGCATAGCCAGACTATATGATTTTGTAGGGATGAGCTTTCTTTGGCTATGTTATTTCAATAAGACATAATTGCTTGGTTGGTATGCTTGAAGTATTATTGTCTTAAATGTCAAATGATAGACTATTGCTTTGAATCACTCGTGTCTCAATATTCATGCCATGATTAGACATATGATCAAGATTATGCTAGGTAGCATTCCACATCAAAAATTATCTTTTTTATCATTTACCTAGTCGAGGACGAGCAGGAATTAAGCTTGGGGATGCTGATACGTCTCCGTCGTATCTATAATTTTTGATTGTTCCATGCCAATATTCTACAACTTCCATATACTTTTTGGCAACTTTTTATACTCTTTTTGAGACTAACATATTGATCCAGTAGGGGGGCGCGCCTCAGGGTGTCATTCGCGCCCCTGACCCTCGTGGCCACCCCGTAAGGCGGTTGGCGCTCTTCTTTTGCTGCAAAAAAGATAATTTTATGAGAAAGATGTGAGCGAAAGATTCACCCCAATCGGAGTTACGGATCTTCAGATATTTAAGAAACGGTGAAGGGCCAGAGAATTGAACGCAGAAACAGAGAGAGACAGAGAGATAGATCCAATCTCGGAGGGGCTCTCGCCCCTCCCACGCCATGGGAGCCAATGACCAGAGGGGAATCCCTTCTCCCATATAGGGAGGAGGTCAAGGAAGAAGAAGAAGAAGAAGAAGAAGAAGAAGAAGAAGAAGAAGAAGAAGAAGAAGAAGAAGAAGAAGAAGAAGAAGAAGAAGAAGAAGAAGAAGAAGAAGAAGAAGAAGAAGAAGAAGAAGAAGAAGAAGAAGAAGAAGAAGAAGAAGGGGGTCCCTCTCCCCCTTGCTTCCGGTGGCGCCGGAGCACTGCCGGGGCCATCATCATCACCGCCGTCTTGACCAACAACTTCACCGCCATCATCACCAACTCTTCCCCCCTCTATGCAGCGGTGTAACCTCTCTCTTACCCGTTGTAATCTCTACTTAAACATGGTGCTTAATGCTATATATTATTTCCGAATGATGTATGGCTATCCTATGATGTTTGAGTAGATCTATTTTGTCCTAATGGCTATTTGATGATCATGATTGGTTTGAGTTGTATGTTTTATTATTGGTGTTGTCCTATGGTGCTCTCCGTGTCGCGCAAGCGTGAGGGATTCCCATTGTAGGGTGTTGCAATACGTTCATGATTCGCTTATAGTGGGTTGGTGAGTGACTGAAACACAAACCTGAGTAAGAGGGATTGTTGCGTATGGGATAAAGGGGACTTGATGCTTTAATGCTATGGTTGGGTTTTACCTTAATGAATCTTTAGTAGTTGCGGATGCTTGCTAGAGTTCCAATCATATGTCACTAGTCGAAAAAGGGTCAAACGTGAAGCACATTAGTGCCGGTTTGAATTAGAGCCGGCACTAATGTATACATTAGTGCCGGTTCAACAGCTAGCCGGGCCGCTTTCATTAGTACCGGTTCGTGGCGAACCTTTAGCACCGGTTCGTGCCACGAACTGGTACTAATGAGAGTGGTGGCAGGATGTTGTCAGATTGGGGCCCCTCCAGCCCCTTTAGTACCGGTTCTTGGCACGAACTGGTACTAAAGGTCGTCCTACATAAACCCTTCGTCCACCCGAGCTCGCTCTGTTCTTCCCCTTTCCCCTCTCCTCTCTGTTCTTCCCCTCTTCCTCTCGACATCATCACACATTTTGCCCAAAATTTGTCAAGATTTGAAGGCCCCCATCCCTTCAAATGATCACAAAGGTGAGCAACTTTGTCCTTTCATCTCTCATTGCTAGATTAGCTCTTGCAATGCTTTATATAGTGATTAATTTGTGAGTTTAGTAATTTGGGAGGAAATATATATATGTGCTAGTATTTGATTTATATGCAATTTGAGGTCAAAAATAACACTTAGTTTGCATATGTAGGTGTGGTTTACTTAGTGCCTTCTAAATCTCCGTCGTAACCACCGTCGATCGCCCGCACCGTCCCGTCACCGGCACCACCTTGTGGTGAGCTTGTTCATGAAATTTTATATAAAGATTGATGTTTGTGTGATTTGGATATATAGTTACTCGTATAATTATCTTACCCGTACGTTGTTTGTTATACATATAGTGCCATGGTTTTGATATCCGTCCCCGTCGGCCCTCGTCCTTGTTATGATTCGGATGTGCTATATATATTCTCTTTTAAAACTAGTTGCATTTCGTGTTTATGAAAAATTATGCCTATCAAGTTGACATAGATATTTTTTCTAGGAGGTATGTGAATCGGAAATTCCAACCAACCCTATTGTCGAGAGGTTAAATTTAGTTGAAAGAGAAAATGAGTACTTGAAAGAAAAATTGAAAAGAATTGAGGGGGAGAAGATGGAATTGGAGTTGCATGTTGCCGATGTCGTCGATGATCACAAGATCAAGATGGAGAAAATACGCTTGAAGACTAGAAAGATTAGAAAATATGCCATCGATAGTGAGGATTGGTATCATTATGCTGTTGGATCAATTGTTACCTTAGTTGCAATCTTGATCTCATTTGTTGTTGCATTTAAATGCTTTAGCTAGAGAGTTATTTGTTTGTTGCATTTAAGTGTTGTATGAACTTTATGTGTGAACTTTATGTATGAACTTGTATTAATTTAGTCTATTCGGTGTTGTGTAATAAAGATGAGCCGGCAATGGATGTACGATGACCGATGCTCTCCCCAGTTCGTTGAGGGCGTGCATACTTTTCTGCTTGCGGCTGAGGCAAACAAGCGGGCGGATGGTTTGATGCCTTGTCCATGTGCTGGCTGTAAGAATGGTCACAATTACTCTACGTCAAGAACCATTCACGTCCACCTGTTTGAGTCCGATTTCATGCCCCACTATAATGTTTGGACCAAGCACGGAGAAAGAGGGGTTATGACGGAAGACAATGAAGAAGAAGAGGAAGACGACAGCTATCCTGGCCATGGGTTCCCTGAATATGATGATACAACAATGGGGGATGAAGATGAGCCGGAATGCGGGAAGAAGCTGAGCCGGCAATGCGGGAAGAAGCTGAAGAAGAGGCATCAGATGAGCCCGTTGATGATCTAGGTCGGGCCATTGCCGATGCAAAGAGAAACTGCGCAAGTGATTTGGAGAAGAAGAAGTTGCAGCGCATGTTAGAGGATCACAAAAAATTGTTGTACCCGAATTGCGTAGGTGACAAGAAAAAGCTGGGACCACACTGGAATTGCTGCAATGGAAGGCAGAGAATGGCGTATCTGACAAGGGATTTGGAAAGTTGCCGATAATGATAAAGGATATGCTTCCAAAGGACAACGAATTGCCCGAGAGTACGTACGAAGCAAAGAAGGTTGTCTGCCCTCTAGGGTTAGAGGTGCAGAAGATACATGCATGCCCTAATGATTGCATCCACTACCGCGGTGAGTACGAGGATTTGAACGCTTGCCCGGTATGTGGTGCATTGCGCTATAAGATCAGCCTCGATGACCCTGGTGATGTCGAGGGCGAGCGCCCCAGGAAGAATATTCCGGCCAAGGTGATGTGGTATGCTCCTATAATACTACGGTTGAAACGTTTGTTCCAGAACAAAGAGCATGCCAAGGCGATGCGATGGCACAGAGAAGACCGTAAGAAAGACGGAAAGTTGAGAGTACCCGCTGACGGGTCGCAGTGGAGAAAAATCGAAAGAAAGTACGGGAAGGAGTTTGCAGATGACGCAAGGAGCGTATGGTTTGGTCTACGCGCAGATGGCATTAATCCTTTTGGGTAGCAGAGCAGCAACCATAGCACCTGGCCTGTGACTCTATGTTTGTATAACCTTCCTCCTTGGTTGTGCATGAAGCGGAAGTTCATTATGATGCCAGTGCTCATCCAAGGCCCTAAGCAACCCGGCAACGACATTGATGTGTACCTAAGGCCATTAGTTGAAGAACTCTTACAACTGTGGAATGGAACATGTGTACGTGCGTGGGATGAGCACATGGGGGAAGAATTTGACCTCAAGGCGTTGCTGTTCATGACCATCAATGATTGGCCTGCTCTTAGTAACCTTTCAGGACAGACAAACAAGGGATATCGCGCATGCACGCACTGTTTGGACGATACCTACAGTATATATTTGGCTAATTGTAAGAAGAATGTGTACCTGGGACGTCGTTGATTTCTTCCGAGCAGGCATCTCGTAAGTAAGAAAGGCAAGCATTTCAAAGGTGAGGCGGATCACCGGACGAAGCCTCGCCACCGTACTGGTGCTGATGTACATGATATGGTCAAGGATTTGAAGGTGGTCTTTGGAAAGAGTCCTGGTGGACAACCTGTTCCGAATGACGCTGACGGACGCGCACCTATGTGGAAGAAGAAATATATATTTTGGGACCTGCCCTATTGGAAAGATCTAGAGGTCCGCTCCGCAATCGACGTGATGCACGTGACGAGGAATCTTTGTGTGACCCTGCTTGGCTTCTTGGGCGTATATGGGAAGACAAAAGATACACCTGAGGCACGGGAGGACCAGCAACGTATGCACGGAAAAGACGGCATACATCAGGGTCATGCAAGCTATGCTCTTACCAAAGAAGAGAAGGAAATCTTCTTTGAATGCCTGCTCAGTATTAAGGTACCGTCTGGCTTCTCGTCGAATATAAAGGGAATAATAAACATGGCAGAGAAGAAGTTCCAGAACCTAAAGTCTCATGACTGCCACGTGATTATGACGCAACTGCTTCCGGTTGCATTGAGGGGGCTTCTACCGGAAAACGTTCGATTAGCCATTGTGAAGCTATGTGCATTTCTCAATGTAATCTCTGAGAAGGTAATCGATCTAGAAATCATACCAAGGTTAGAGAATGATATGGTGCAATGTCTTGTCAGTTTCGAGTTGGTGTTCCCACCATCCTTCTTCAACATCATGGCGCACAATATGTTCCCCTTTGAGAGGTTCATGGGAGTCTTAAAGAAATATGTTCATAACCGTGCTAGGCCAGAAGGAAGCATCTCCAAGGGCCGTCAAAATGAGGAGGTCATTGAGTTTTGTATTGACTTTATTCCTGACCTTAAGCCGATTGGTGTTCCTGAATTGTGGCATAAGGGCAGACTGGATGGAAAAGGCACGCTAGGAGGGGAACAAATAATATGTATGGACGGACATTCTCTCATTGAAGCACACTACACAGTTCTACAGAATTCCGCCTTGGTGGCTCCGTATATGGATGAACACAAGCATTTGCTACGCTCCAAACACCCGGAGCGGTCTGATGACTGGATTACATGTGAACAAACCAGGAGTTTCGCCAGCTGGTTGCAGACACGTACCATGCATGACACCTCTATTGAAGATGAACTGTACTTGCTGTCCCAGTTACCATCTTCGTATATAATGACTTTCAAAGGGTACGAGATAAATGGTAATACATTTTACACGATCGCCCAAGATAAGAAGAGCACCAACCAAAACAGTGGTGTTCTCTTTGATGCAGAAACCAGGACGGGAAAGGCAACATATTATGGTTATATACAGGACATATGGGAACTTGACTATCGACGTGGTTTGAAGGTCCCTTTGTTTCGGTGCAAATGGGTCAATATGACACGAGGCGGGGTAACGGAAGACCCGCAGTACGGAATGACAACAGTGGATCTCAACAATCTTGCGTATGCAGACGAACCATTCGTCCTAGCCAATGATGTGGCACAGGTTTTCTATGTGAAGGACATGTCTACCAAGCCAAGAAAAAGAAAAGATAAGGAAGCGAATGCATCGTACGATGATCCAAAGCGGGACATAGTTCTTTCTAGGAAGAGAAACATCGTGGGAGTGGATGACAAGACAGACAAGTCAGAAGATTATGAAAAGTTTGATGAAATTGCTCCATTCACAGTGAATATTGACCCGAGCATCCTGTTAAATGATGAAGATTTTCCATGGTTACGGCGCAAAGGGACACACGCGAAGAAAAAGTTTCACACACAAAGATCTGGGATGTGATCGGCTTCACTATCATCACTTTCTTCTGTGTTTCACGCCCAGAAGGGAATCTCTTTAATAGTTAGGGTAGTTAATTATGTGTTTTGGCATTTGAAACGCGAAGAAATTTTATGTGCAAACAAATTCTTTCAGGCCTTTACTGATTTTTAAAGTTAAGTTATTCACAAACTAGTGATTCACACTAATTTCAAATAATTCAAAATTTAAAATATTCAAATTTAAAAACTACGGGCACTAACAGAAAGTTTGTAATTTTTTGTACCTAAAGCAAAAATATTCACAAAGAAACTCTAAATACACAAAAAAAACTCAAAAATAAATAAAGCAAAAAAAATAAAAAAAAGCCCGCCTACTAGGCCAGAGCGGCCTGCATACGACTAGAAACCCAACCTGTTGTTGGGCCAGGATGCAGGCCCGCAAAGGCCCAGTAGGTCCACAGGGCAGCAGAGAACATGTAGGCCCAGTAGGCCTGCTTTGGTGAGGAGCTCGAGAGAGCTACCGCACGGGGGTTTATAAACAAGTGCGGTCGCCCCTCGGCTAGCGAGGTGGGACTAAACTTGCCGCACCGCACCTGCGCCAGTGCACCCCCTTTAGTACCGGTTCGTGGCACCAACCGGTACTAAAGGGGGGCCTTTAGTACCGGTTGGAGCCACCCGGTACTAAAGGGGGTGCGGTTCCCGCCGCTTGGTCTGGCCAAAACAGGCCTTTAGTACCGGTTGGTGGCTCCAACCGGTACTAAAGGTGCCTTCTATATATACAACACTTCGAAAAAATTCATTCTCCCTCTGTTTCTTCCTCTGTTTCCCCATTGAAGCACCGCTCGCGCGCCCCGATCGATCAACGCCGTCGCCGTCACCGGCCTCGTCTCCGTCGCCGCCCCGGGCCCGTCCCCGTCACGTCGTCCCCGCGTCGCCGCCCCCGCGTCATGCCCCGGCCCATCGCCACCCCCGGCCGTCGCCTCGCCGTCGTCGTCGCCCCGCTGTGAGCTCTCCCCCTCTAACCCCTCTCCCTCCCCCCCCCGGCGGCCACCATGGAATAGCATATAGAAGTTGTGTTTTCTGTTTTTAGTGTTAGATGCTTAATTAGTATGAAATAGCATATAGAATTTTGACATATGCAATGATATCATAATTAGTGTTATATAGAAATATTAGAAATTTTAGTTATCAAAATCTAATCATTAAAAAAATGTTACTTTTTGCGGGCATATAGCTAGTATTTGTTCTCGACGATGCCCGATCCGCATCCTCGCCGTCGACCCATCCGCGACGACGTCCGGCTGACCCATGTCTGGGACTGGGCTTCGCCGGGCTGGCACTGGGAGGTGCTGCCTGGAGGGGTGCGCCGGTTGATGAGGAACCCGGCCCCGGGTCCCGTCGTCGACCCTGGTCTCGTTTGGTGGCGTTCGCGTGGGCCAGTTTCGGTGCGGAGGGAACCGGCCCCGCCGGAGGTGGTACGTCGCCATGTTAGGGAGGAGGACGAGCACGTCCATCGCTACATGGCTGCGTTAGAGGGCGGCAGGTTCTCCAATACCTGGCAGTTTCTTCAACGATCTCACTTCAGCTATGATCCTGTGAGGGTTCCTTCGCTTTGGGTGTCCAACGCCCGCGCCACAGGAACCACGAGTGTCCTAGATTCTTCTGTACTATTCGATCTTTATTAATTAGCTACCTAGCTAGCCAGTGATGTATTAGATATATAATATTCGAGACGATGTATTCGAGATTATATATTATTCGAGACGATGTATTCGAGATTATATCTATTGTTCGAGACGATGTATTCGAGATTATATCGATTATTTGAGACGATGTAATTTTAATACTAAATTGTTTTATGTTTCTTTTGGATTAGTCAAATAAAAGCTATGGCAGATAATACCGGCAGAGAGGGAGAAGATGCCATGTTCGATATGATACGCCATCCTCGCGGGCCAGATGATGATCAGAATGAAGAAGATTATGACGGCTCCGAATTTCTAAACAACACCGGGGAGGGTGATATGGTATTCGATCGCGATGACCGAACTGATGAAGTCATGAACTATGATTATGATGATGACGAACAAAATGTTGATCTTGAAACAACAAAGACCGGCGAGGTATAATTATTTATATAAGCAGGCATCTGGTGATCATCACATGTTTTAAATTACTTGAAGATATATTAACGAATCGATATTTCTTCTTTCAGCCATCCGGATCGAGCAAATCTTCAGACAACAGGACGAAACGAGCGCCGAACAAAAAGTTGAAGGAGGGCGTAAAGTACAATATCGAGGCAATCAGACCTAATGGCGAACCATTAGCGCCTAAGAAGATTACGGACAAGTTTGTTCGTTAGTGCGGAGTTCTTGTGAAGGACCAACTCCCGATATCCCTTCAAGAATGGAGAGAGCCAGCAAAGCCACGTTCAGATGTTACTTTTGTCGACAACAGACAAGAAGGTCTTCTTTGGGATACTCTCATGGAACATTTCACCCTACCAGATCATTTCACAAAAGCAGATGTGCAGAAAGTCAAGGTGCTCTTAGGAAGATGGCAGTTGCATTCAAGAACCACAAGAATCGTGTATGGGACAAGTACGTCAAGGGAGGAAGGAAGACTCCAGTATTCGAGGGAACACTAGAGAACCAAAGTGCTCATTGGGACGATTTCATGAAATTCAAGGATTCGGAATTAGCTAAGGAACGGTCGAGAATAAACAAGAAGAATGCCGAAAAAAAGGATAAGTTCCATAAGCTGGGGCCAGGTGGCTATGCGGTGGCAATGCCTAAGTGGGATAAGTCTAAGAAGGAGATGGAGGATGCAGGTGTCACTCCGGTTACTAAGAGCTGCCCCCCCCCCCCAGGTGCAGGACTTGGTTCTATGCGCATGGGGGGAGTTGGACCATAAGACAGGCAAAGTTTCGACGAAGGCATGTCTGAACAGAGTCGACGATGCGCTACTTGTTGCAATAGAAGAGGCTCGATCAGGGGTGTTCCAGCCCAACAGAGAGAACGACGAGCTTACGCGTGCCCTAGGAAATCCTGAACACCCGGGAAGAACATGAGGCAAGGGCGCTATTCCGTGGTATGAGGGGTTTTCGGACTGGAACGCCGACTACAGAACCCGTGCGAGAAAGAATATTGCGGAGGAGAAGAAGAGGAAGATGGAGGAGGAGCAGAGGAAGCGGGACTATGACCGCCTTCAAGGCCTAGAAGCAAGTCAAGCGGATTTGGCAGTCAAATTCCAGCGGCAGCAGGAGCAGATCGACTCACTTAGCCAACAAAGGGGGTCTCAGCAGCTGCAGCAGCTAGCGGATGATCCAGCATTGGATAGCACCGCCCCATCCATGCCGAGAAGCAGCGTGGGTTCCGCCCCGTTTGACGAAATGCTGGATAGATACCCTGTGGCTGACATCACGGAGAACACAAAGTGAGAGCTACACTTCAAAATGAAGAACATATCCATGAAGGTGGCGGACGCCGGTGCTTTTTGAAATCCCCCTGAGGCAACCTTCCATTGCAACCTGATTCCAGCGGGCTATGCTCGTGTCGTGGTTGATGAGGTGGTGGACCCATATTCAGGGCTACAGCTTGACATTCCTGGAGGTGACGACGAGCACACACTCGGAGAGGCCATACATCGTGTCATCCTATGGAGAAAGGATTGCATCGTCTTTCGAAGGCCACCGACAGCGCGTCACCCGACTCCTCGTCGAAGTCCGCCACCGAGTCAGCAGACTCCCGCTCCTCCAAGTCCACCAACGCGTGAGGCCACTACTCCTCCTCCTCCAAGTCCGGCAAAGCGTCAGGCCACTCCTCCTCCTCCAAGTCCGGCACAGCGTCAGACGTCCACTCCTCCTCCAAGTCCGGCACAACCTCAGGCCACTCCTCCTCCAAGTCCAGCACAGCTTCAGGCCACTCCTCCTCGTCCAACTCAGCCCCGTCACCCGTCTCCGCCGCCTCAGCAATCGCAGAAGAGGCACCCCACATCTATGGTGCGTAGCGGTACGAGTCGAGGTCGTAGTACAGGAAGTACAGATAGAGGCAAGTGATATAAATATGGTCCAAGCAGCCTCGCGCCTCTTCCGCAGAGGCCTTATGACAAGTCCGATGTGGAAAACGCAGCCATATCGAAGGCCGAGGTGGAAGCCCATTTTGCACCGAAACCGCCACCGCCGCCAAGGGAGAAAGTGCCTCAGGAAATGATTGACCACTTCATTTGTATGTCTCAACCACCAGCTCCGAAGCCTGTTGACACAGACTATGAGCGCCACATCAGGAAGTTAAATCGAGCACGTATACAGAGGGAGGCAAGCTCGAGCTCGAGCAAACAACAAGCAGTTGTCAAAAAATGCGGGCAAACCGTTCCCCAGCTGGGAGAACAGGCGGCACAATCAATCCCCCCGCTTGTTGTGCCAATAACACATGAGAGTACGCGCGCCCAATATTATTGTGGGCAAACCGTTAACGTTCCCCAGCTGGGCGATGTGGTAATAACCGAAGATCATATAATGCAGGCTGAAATGCTCAAGATCACTGTTGGACAACTCCTTGAGATCGATCCCATGTCTCCGCTTAGAGAGGAGGAAATAAAACGGAAATAAATGTCCGGGGCCAACCTTTGGTCGAGCCAGACGAGGTCAAGAAGCTCCCACCGAGAATGTATGAATTGCATCAATGGTACATGAACGTTATCAAGATTTCCAATCGAGAGTCCCACATGGTGTATGTCAAGAAGGATCATTACTACCATGAGAAAGCTGTGTCCGTTGAGTATTCTGAATTGTTTCAGTTATACAATCAAGACGCACTCGACAAATCTATTGTCAGGTTCTATTGTCTGTAAGTGATTTCTTTCTGTAATTTAAGTCTCTCAAGCTAGCTCTAGTGATCCTTTTGATCAATCATTACCTGTAATTATCCTTACTATATTCTTTTCTATGGCATTATGCAAGATGAAGATGTATGAAATGAGAAAAGGTGGACGCTATGGCATTGGGTTCATTGACCCAAACACCGTTAATGAATACATATGGAAAATAGATGCATATCATGAAAAGCATGCTAGAGTTCTTGAACCGCCTCAAATACAATGAAGATATACTACTTCCTTACAACTTCCAGTGAGTCACATTGTCTTGTACTACAAATTCTCTGTTTTTGCCTACTAGCTAGCTACATGTTTTTGCTTACATATGCCCACTTAATTAAGACATGCAAACGTGTGTGCATGCAGATTTCACTGGATCTTGTATATCATTAAAGTTGACGCTGAAGCAGTTGAAATACTGGACTCACTACTCAAACTAAAAACTGACTACAACATCTTGTATGGGATAGTCAACAGGTAATTTCAATCATTATTAACTATATATCTCGGCCTATTTAGTTCGTCATTTCCTGATATGAACTATTTAATAACCCCTTTATTCATTTTCTTTGTCGGCAGGCAGGGCTTGGGCAAGGTTCATCAGCGTCACGAAAGGCTATGGAAACAAAACCTGAAATGGGTTCGACCCAAGGTAAGTAATTAAGTAGTACTAGCTATCTAGCTAGCTGCCATCTCTTTAATTATCATGCTTGATTAATTATTATCTGATCAAATTCCATTCTCGTAAAGGCCCTGAAGCAGGCGCAGGGGACTGATCTGTGTGCATTCTGCGTTTGCGAGAACATTCGCATGATGACGTCCAAAACGAGTAGATCTCGAAGACAGGAATGGGTACGTTTGTGAGAACACTATTCACAATTTTTACACCATTATCGATATCTAGTCACACAACTAATACACATGCATATTGATCTCCTTCTTAACAGTTCACAGAGGTGCGGGACAAGCTCCTAGATAAGGAGCGCGTACAAGCACTTCAAGAGGAAATAGCGGGATTTTTGCTTGACCAGGTCATAAATCCGAAGGGAGAATACTATTACCCGCTACCGCCCCCATGAACCACTTCAAATTGTCATCGTGCTCCGAAGGCACCAATTAGGCTAATGCCACTGGCTTTGAAGGCAACATGTAGGAGAAATTGTATATAGCTATACATGTGTGTATGTGTGAATTAATATGGTGGTTTGTGAGGCATTTGATGATATATATAGAATATCTAGTAGAACCGATCATATATATATATATATATATATATATATATATATATATATATATATATATATATATATATATATATATATATATATATATATATATATATATATATATGCATAACATGTACAATGTGTAGATCGTAAAATACCAGCAAACGAAAAAGAATTAAAATGGAAAACACAAAATTAAATGAACATAAAACCAAAAAAACCCAAACCTTGTAGTACCGGTTGGTGTTACCAACCGGTACTAAAGGGCTCGCGCACCCCGGAGCTGCCTCGTGCCACGTGGTTGCCCTTTAGCACCAGTACGTGCTGAACCGGTACTAAAGGGGGGCCTTTAGTGCCCACACTTTAGTGCCGGTTATGGAACCGGCACTAAAGGGCCTTACGAACCGGTGCTATTGCCCGGTTCTGCACTAGTGAGTGCATATGATCCAAGTAGAGAAAGTATGTTAGCTTATGCCTCTCCCTCAAATAAAATTGCAATAGTGATTACCGGTCTAGTTATCGATTGCCTAGGGACAAATAACCTTCTTGTTGACAAAAGCTCTCTACTAAAACTAATTTAGTTGTGTCTTCATCTAAACAACCCCTAGTTTTATTTACGTGCTCTTTACTTTCTTGCTAGCTTACCACAAAAACACCTACAAACACTAGTAGAAAACCGGCCTTTTGTCCCGGTTCGTAAGGGCCTTTAGTCCCGGTTCCCGAACCGGGACTAAAGGGTCGTTACTAATACCCTCACCCTTTAGTCCCGGTTCAAACCAGAACCGGGACAGATGGGCCTCCACGTGGCTTGTGCGCCGAGCCCAGGCAGGAGGGCCTTTGGTCCCTGTTGGTGGCACCAACCGGGACCAATAGACCTCCACGCGTCAGCATTTCTGTGGCTGGGGTTTCTGGTTTTTTTTAAAGGGGGGGGGGGGGGTTGGGGGTTTTGGGGGGTTAATTTAGGTATTTCATATATTGTGTTAGATAGCTAATTAATAGAGAGAAGTGTTCTCTCTTATGTCCGTGCTTGGTCGACGCTACGTATACTATATACGTATAGAGAGGACTAGACACGCTAGCTAGCTAGTAAGCAAACGAAGGAAACAGAAGATCGTCATGAACATATATGCATACAGAGAGAAGTGATATCGACCACCTCTCTCTCTCCGAGAGATTGGTCGAACAGCAAGTTCTGGTATATCTTTCGTCCGACACTACCAGCTACATATATACAATAATTATCTTTTAAAATATAATCTCTTAAATTATGAACGCATGGTCCACATAGTATTCTCCGTCTTCAGCGATCACGTAGTCAAGAAAGAATGCCGCCAATTCCTCTTGAATTGCTCGGATGCGATCTGGTTTTAGGAGTTCATCCCGCTGCCAAAACATCTAATTTGAAGAAGGGGGTCAATACACATATATATATATATATATATATATATATATATATATATATATATATATATATATATATATATATATATGAATGAATGAAACTCAACACAAATGATGGTAATAAACAAACATTTTGAATATTATTTCTTACGCACTTCATATTGTTTCTCAGAGTACCCACCCCGCTCACAGGTCGTGTGGCGGATGGACTCGCAGACATAGTATCCACAGAAATCATTCCCTTATTCCTGCCACAACTACTTTACAAGAAATAGAGGTCAATTAAACAGATAAGCAAGAATGCCAAATGGTATTGATGAAACTAGCGCTTGAATCAATAGCTAGGAGACGCGTGGAACATGGTACTATAGTACTTACTTTCAGGTATCTAAATTCCAGCTCCTTCGGGAGTCCCGGGGATTTTGTGCTGAATTTTCTCCAAACACTGCCAGACAAAAGAAAACAATTACTTGATATCAGGAAATGAACAAATTTGCTGATATGGTGGATAATGATCGATTTAACTTACTTCTTGAGGATTTCAGTTATGTCCGCATACTCCTGGGGATCTTTTCATCTCGAGTCCAAGACAGTTACTACTCCCTTCTCAAGCCTAATCTCCAGGAGAATATAGTGAAAACTGCGCACGCATGCATAACTCATCAATTACATTACTATAACCTGGACTAATATATAAGGGAAACCAAATATGCACAAGACAACACTCACTTGAAGTTGTAAGGAAAGAGTACTATATCTTTGTGTTCATTTATTTTGAATGGTCGTAGCAAGTTGGCCTCGGTTTCTGCGGCATGATCTTTAACCTGAACTGCATCTATGAGATTTGTGTTAATGAACCCAATATCACCGATTTGTCTTTCCTTTAATTCGGCGATCTTCATTCTGCATAATATAGTGAGGATAATTATAAATAGAAGCAATGAAAGAGCTGAGCTATATAGAGAGACTTAATGACAGAAGTAGTAGTACTTACAGACAGTAGCAGGTGACCGTTGCTTTATCGAGGGCCAGTTGATTGAAAAACTGATAGAACTCCTCAAATGGAACATGCAACAGTTCAATTCCAATGAGGTCATGCTCCGGTTTAACTCTCATATACAAAGTATTCCTCCCCCCAGACTCTCTGTAGGTTTTCATGTACCAATCATGCAATCTTCGCATCATCGTTGTTAGAGATCTTTCATCTTTGACGAGAGGCTTCCCGTACTCGTATCTGTGTATCTGCACGTCCAGGAAATCATAATGTACATCGTCGGGCAGGTAATCGTCAGGATTGTTATAACCGGGCGCCATCCTCGGATCGACGCTAGGCACCTTGAGCGGGGGGCACGATTGCTTTGCTTGTTCGCCGAGC
This sequence comes from Aegilops umbellulata, assembly GCA_032464435.1. Taxonomy (NCBI): domain Eukaryota; kingdom Viridiplantae; phylum Streptophyta; class Magnoliopsida; order Poales; family Poaceae; genus Aegilops; species Aegilops umbellulata. Next base: position 637,776,684 of record CP136060.1, on the reverse strand, counting down.
TGGGCAATTTGTTTCCCAGCTACTCGTCGTTCTTTCAGCTTTTGATCACTGACTGTACTTCCCGACCGCGATGCTTCGGCCCATGTCTTTGCAATAATGCGCTCATAGTTGCCTTTCGGCGGAGACTGGGGTGGTTTTGCCAGGGCAGCTAGAGTGCGCTTCACTTTCACCAAATCTACCTTCTCCTTCGGAGGTGGATGTCTCCATGCTTTCAACCCTTGAAACCAGTCATCCTTCTCGGTTCGCGCGATCCTCGCGTTCTCCTCCGGGGTCATCTCGTATGGTAAATTCTCTGGAGTCTTCAGAGAAGGACCGAATCTGTATTTTCTCCCGCCTCTGGCTGTACTGCTAGACGCCGGCGGAGCAGACGGAGCGGCAGTCTTCTTGACTTGCTTACGAGGCAGAGGAGAAGGACTACGACGCGCCGGAGCAGCTGCCGGAGCGGCGGCGGGTCTCTTCCGCCCTTGCTGACGAGGCGGAGAAGGAGTAGGCTGGCTGCTCGGGCGCGCGGGCGCAGGCGGAGAAGGAGGCGGAGTGCCGCCATGCGCCGAAGAAGGAGCTGGTCGAGGGCCCTGATCGTCACTCGCCGGAGGAGGAGGCGGTGGAGGAGGCGGAGTGCCCTGACTCGCCGGAGGAGGAGGAGGAGGCGGAGGCGTCCAGTTTGGAAGCTTGATGAGCTCTTTCCGCCATAGGCATGGAGTCTTCAGAGCAGAACCCAGCCGAGTCTCCCCTTCTCCGGTAGGTTGGTCAAGCGGGAGGTCCTCAAATCCCTCCGTTATTTCATCCACCATCACCTTAGCATATCCTTCTGGAATCGACTGGCAGTGAAAAGTTGCGTCGGGTTCATTAGGAAAAACAGAGCCAACAGCCGCCTTGACCTTCATATTCATCCATTGCGTCATAAGGTGGCAAATTTGAGCCTCCGTGATAGCATCCACGGGATAGCTGGCAGGAGCCGTCAAGACAATCTCCGGCTGAAGCAGCTCGGTGGAAGCCACACTGCTTCTCCGCTGAGATGGCGGGGTAGCTTCAGGGGAAGCTTCGGCAGTTCGTTTGCTGCGATTTGCTTCTCGTTCCTCTATCCCAAGTACCCTTTCTTTAATCGCCTGCAGTTCGGACTGCTGCACTTTCTTCCTCCTCTCCTGGCTTTTGTAACCGCCTGCGTCCGGAAACCCAGCCTTCCACGGAATGGAGCCTGGCGTGCCTCGTGTCCGTCCAGGGTGCTCAGGATTTCTGAGGGCCTTTGTGAGCTCGTCGTTCTCTCTATCTGGAAGGAATGTCCCTTTCTGCGCTGCAGCGATATAGTACCGAAGCTTCTTCAAGGGTATGTCAAGTTGCTCATCCGTCCAAATGCACTTCCCTGTTACAGGGTCCAAGGTTCCGCCAGCCCCGAAGAACCAAGTCCGGCAACGGTCTGGCCAGCTCATTGTCTCTGGTTCGATCCGTTTTGCAAGAAGATCATTCTCAGCCTTGGCCCACTTAGGCCGGGCTACGAGGTAGCCACCTGGCCCCGTGCGATGGTGAAGCTTCTTCTTCGCAGCATTTTTCTTGTTTGTCGCCGACATCTGCTTACTCTTTTCTGATGTCTTGTAGGCCACAAATGCAGGCCAGTCATCTCTAATCTTCTCATATATGCCCTTAAATTCTAGTGTCTCTTTTTTCTCGACAAACCTATTCAGGTCTGCCATCTTCTTAAGAGCAAAAGACTTGATTAATTGCTCTTTAACTGGCTTCTCCGGATCATCCTCTGGCGGTAGGGTGGAATTTGTCTTGAGCTCAGTCCAAAGATCATTTTTCTGCATATCATTGACGTAAGACACCTCAGGGTCTTCTTTAGCCGGCTTGAACCATTGGTGGATGCTGATCGGGATCTTGTCCCTAACCAGAACCCCGCACTGAGCAACAAATGCCTTCTTTGTTCAGTTGGGTTCAATAGGTTGGCCGTCGGGCGCGATTGCTATGATCTCAAACCTTTCATCCGAGCTCAACTTTTTCTTCGGGCCTCGTCTCTTTACCTCAGTTGTGCTCGATCCGGAGGGTTAGAAAAAGCAGCAAAGACTTAATTAATATGTGTACATACCAAAACAATGAATGCATCAATTAGCTAGTCAGCACAGGCTTAACTAATATATATACCTGGCCGGACTCGGTTCGGTCACCGGAGCCGTCATCACGGTCTCCTTCTTGCACCAGCATTGGGTCACCGGAGTCGTTCTCACGTTCTTCTTCTTGCACCGGCATTAGGTCACCAGAGCCAGCTTCTTCACCCTCTCCTTCCAGAGTACCATCGGTGTCGTTGAGATACAACGAGACGGCATCACTTCCTTCTGCGATTATGTCCCTCAACATCGCTTCGTTTGCTTCGTCTTGGGTGGTGTCCATAGTTTCTACAAAAATTTACAACATGGCAATTATTATTCAAACATGACAAATGGATATATTAGTGGCAAACGTAGAACTAGCTAGCTAATCATAGCAAGGAATCATATATATTAATTAGTGGCCTCGACGCTGCTTCTCTAGGGTTTGGGGTGGCCTCGACAACGCTTCAAGGGTTTGGGGTGGCCTCGAGAGAGTTTGTCGGGTAGGGGCGCGGCGGGAGGGTGTAGGAGACTGACATTGTTTTTTCTAGGGTTTGGGTGTCCTCGAGAGTTTTTGGTCGAGCGAGAGGGTCGGGGGTTGCTCCCGCGGTATAAGTTATTATCACAGTCGAGAGGGGGTATATATATCGACTGCCCCTCATGTCGAAGTTATCCGAGGGGTATATCGACCCCCCCTCGTGTTGAAGTTATCGGGAGAGGGAATAGAGAGGAGAAGAAGAAAGGAATAGAGGAGAAGATCGAAGAAAAAAAGAAGAAAAAAAAGAGGAGAAGAAGAAAGGAATAGAGGAGAAGAAGAAAAAATAGAAATTTCTATTTTTTTCTTCTTCTCCTCTATTCCTTTCTTCTTCTCCTCTTCTTTTTCTTCTTTTTTCCTCTTCTTATTTATTTCTCCTCTTCTTCCTCTCCTCTTCTTCTCCTTTCTTTCCTCTTCTTATTTTTGTTTTTCCTCTCCTTTTCATTCTTCTTCCTTTCCTAGCTAGATATATAAAAATTTTCTAAAAATGTAACTTTTGCATATATAAAACTTTTCCATGGATCATCATTTCTCATATATATCCATCTATAGCCACATACATATATAAATGGAAAAAATGCTATGAACAAAAATACATATATACTTGGTAAATATTCTATGAAACATCGTTTCTTATATATATCAATGCATACATCCATGGATCATCATTGCTCATATATCCATAGTCATATATAAAAACTTTCTGCCTATGAACAAAAAACTTTCTATGCACAAAAAACTTTGTATGAACAAAAAAACTTCAGAAATTCTTAGCATTTCTGTAAAAAAATACAGAAATTTCAGAAAAGTTTGCTGCTGCTCCACTCGATCCTTCTCCTCTCCTTCTGCTCTTCAATGCGTCGGGGCCGGCGGCGACCATGGAGCAGGGGCAGAGAGCAAGGGGTCCACACTCGATCGAGACCATGCATGCATGGGAAAGGGGGGGCTTACTTTGATGGGGGCGGCGATGGCAGGAGTCCGGCGACGAGGACGGTGGGCTCGGGGCGGCACGCGGTGACGGGGACGGCGGTCTCGACCGGGACGGCGCACGACCGGCGACAAGGACGAGGAGGGGTGGGCTCGGGGAGGCACGCAGCGACGGGGACGACGAGGAAGGCGGGCTCGGGGATGCCGACGATGAGGACGGCGCGGGCTCGAGGAGGCGACAACATTGGCAGCGGTGGCGTAGACGGCGAGGTGGAGCAGCCTCACAGCGTCGTCGGCGGGGGAAGGGGGGAACTGGTGATGCAAACTGAAAATTTTCACAAGTGTTTTGTTATATAGTCTAAGCTTTAGTCCCGGTTGGTGGCGTAAACCGGGACTAATGCCCCCCTTTAGTCCCGGTTGGTGCCACCAACCGGGACCAAAGGCCTCTTTTCAGCAGCCCAAAGGGCGGGAAGCGGCAGCCTTTGGTCCCGGTTGGTGGCACCAACCGGAACTAAAGAGGGGCATTGGTCCCGGTTGGTGCCATGAACCGGGACCATTGCCCCCCTTTGGTCCCGGTTCGTCCCACCAACCGGGACCAATGGCCTTGTGCTACCCCGCGCCTAAAAGTTTAGTCCCACCTCGCTAGTTGAGAGGGCTCGGGAGTGGTTTATAAGCGCTGCTGCGCCCACCCTCTCGAGCTCCTCTCAACTGCAGGCTTTCGGGCCTAATTTGTCACTGCAATGCCTATGGGCCTACTGGGCCTGCTGCGGGCCTGAATCCTGGCCCATGGTTGGGTGTCTAGTCGTATTCAGGCCGTGGTGGCCCAGTTGGTGGCATTTTTTTTGGTATTTTTTCATTTCTACTTAGAACTAAATACTTATAGTTTTGTAGTGATTTGTTTTTTATTTTATGTCACTAGTTTATGAATAACTTTGCAAAAAAAATTGATTTTTGAGTCATTGTTATTCCTGCTATTTAATATTACTGTGTTTTATCATTATACTCAATTTGGTAATCTTAGTTAGTCATAACAAATATTATAGGCATTTTTTCACTTTGAGAGGAGCTCAACAATGCAGAGAGGGGCGGGCTTTTGTTTTTGTTTTGCTTTCTATATTATTTATTTTCTTTTGTTTTTTTGCTTTATTTTTTTATTCTTTTTGCTTTTAGGTCTGCAAAATTATAAACTTTCTGTTAGTGCCATTAGTTTTAGAAAAATTATAAACTCAAATTTGAATATTTAAAATTTGAATTCTTTGAAATTTGTGTGAATCACAAGTTTGTGATTAACTTTACTAAAAAAATGAACATAGATGCACCTATAGAGAAAATTCGACCTAAATTCATAGTTTTCAAATGAACTCTGAAAAAGTTGGCATAGCATGCTCGTCTGTTACAAATTTGGCATGGTATCATCATAATAGTTGTGGGAGAAAGTCTTCACTTTTTCTTCGCTTTTGTCATTTGCTTATTGCGCCCTAACCATGGATAATCTTCATCGTTTATCAGGATGCTTGGGTCAGCCTTGACATTGAAGGGAGGAATTTCATGAAACCTTTCATAATCTTCAGACATGTCTGTCTTGCCCTCCACCCCAGGATATCCCTTTTTCCTAAAAGAACTATGTGGCGCTTTGGCTCATCGTATGATGTATTCGTTTCCTTATCCTTTCTTTTTATCGGTCTGGTAGACATGTCCTTTACATAGATAACCTGTGCCACATCATTGGCTAGGACAAACGGTTCGTCAGTGTACCCAAGATTTTTCAGATCCACTGTTGTCATTCCGTACTGTGGCTCTACATGTACCCCGCCTCCTGACAGATTGACCCATTTGCACTTAAACAAAGGGACCTTAAAATCTTGTCCGTAGTCAAGTTCCCATATGTCCACTATGTAACCATAATATGTGTCCTTTCCCATCTCGGTTGTTCCATCAAAGCGGACACCGCTGTTTTGGTTGGTGCTCTTTTGATCTTGGTCAATCGTGTAAAATGTATTCCCATTTATCTCGTATCCTTTGTAAATCAATACAGTCAAAGATGGTCCCCTGGACAACAAGTACAACTCATCAAAAACAGTGTTGTCACCTCTGAGACGTGCTTCCAACCAACTGCTGAAAGTCCTAATGTGTTCACATGTAATCCAGTCGTCGCACTGCTCCGGGTGTTTGGAGCGCAGACTGTTCTTGTGTTCATCGACATACGGGGTCACCAAGGTAGAGTTCTGTAGAACTGTGTAGTGTGCTTGAGACCAAGAATGCCCGTCCCTGCATATTATTGAGTCCGCTCCTAGCGTGCCTTTTCCAATCAGTCTCCCCTCATACCGCGATTTAGGGAGACCTATCTTCTTAAGGCCAGGAATGAAGTCAACACAAAACCCGATGACATCCTCTGTTTGATGGCCCATGGAGATGCTTCCTTCTGGCCTAGCGCAGTTACGGACATATTTCTTTAGTACTCCCATGAACCTCTCAAAGTGGAACATATTGTGTAGAAATACGGGCCCCAGAACGACAATCTCGTCCACTAGATGAACTAGGACATGCGTCATGATATTGAAGAAGGATGGTGGTAACACTAGCTCGAAACTGACAAGACATTGCGCCACATCACACCTTAGCCTTGGTACCATTTCTGGATCGATCACCTTCTGAGAGATTGCATTGAGAAATGCACATAGCTTCACAATGGCTAATCGGACGTTTTCCGGTAGAAGCCCCCTCAATGCAACCGGAAGTAGTTGCGTCATAATCACGTGGCAGTCATGAGACTTTAGGTTCTGGAACTTTTTCTCTGGGATATTTATTATTCCCTTTATATTCGACGAGAAGCCAGTCGGGACCTTCATACTGAGCAGGCATTCAAAGAAGATTTCTTTCTCATCTTTTGTAAGAGCGTAGCTGGCAGGACCTTCATACTGCTACGGAGGCATGCCGTCTTTTTCGTGCAAACGTTGCAGGTCCTCCCGTGCCTCAGGTGTATCTTTTGTCTTTCCATACACGCCCAAGAAGCCTAGCAGGTTCACGCAAAGGTTCTTCATCACGTGCATCACGTCGATTGAAGAGCGGACCTCTAGGTCTTTCCAGTAGGGTAGGTCCCAAAATATAGATTTCTTCTTCCACATGGGTGCGTGTCCCTCAGCGTCATTAGGAACAACTACTGCGCCGGGACCCTTTCCAAAGATTACGTGTAAATCATTGACCATAGCAAGTACGTCATCACCGGTACGCATGGCGGGCTTCTTCCGGTGATCTGCCTCGCCTTTGAAATGCTTGCCTTTCTTTCAACATTGATGGTTGGTCGGAAGAAATCGACGATGGCCCAGGTACACATTCTTCCTGCATTTGTCCAGGTATATACTTTCAGTGTCATCTAAACAGTGTGTGCATGCATGGTATCCTTTGTTTGTCTGTCCTGAAAGGTTACTGAGAGCGGGCCAATCATTGATGGTCATGAACAGCAACACCTTTAGGTTAAATTCTTCCTATCCGTGCTCATCCCACGTACGTACACCGTTTCCATTCCACAGTTGTAAAAGTTCTTCAACTAATGGCCTTAGGTACACATTAATGTCGTTGCCGGGTTGCTTAGGGCCTTGCATTAGAATTGGCATCATAATGAACTTCCGCTTCATGCACATCCAAGGAGGAAGGTTATACATACATAGAGTGACCGGCCAGGTGTTGTGATTGCTGCTCTGCTCCCGCTTCATGCCATCTGCGCTTAAAGCAAACCATACGTTCCTTGGGTCCTTCGCAAACTCATCCCAGTACTTTCTCAAGATTTTTCTCCACTGCGACCCGTCAGCGGGTGCTCTCAACTTCCCGTCTTTCTTACGGTCCTCACTGTGCCATCGCATCGACTTGGCATGCTTTCCGTTTCTGAACAGACGTTTCAACCGTGGTATTATAGGAGCATACCACATCACCTTCGCAGGAACCCTCTTCCTGCGGGGCTCGCCGTGAACATCACCAGGGTCATCTCGTCTGATCTTATACCGCAATGCACCGCATACCGGGCATGCGTTCAGATCCTTGTATGCACCGCGGTATAGGATGCAGTCATTAGGGCATGCATGTATCTTCTCGACCTCCAAACCTAGAGGGCATACGACCTTCTTTGCTGCGTATGTACTGTCGGGCAATTCGTTTTCCTTTGGAAGCTTCTTCTTCAATATTTTCAGTAGCTTCTCAAATCCTTTGTCAGGCATAGCATTCTCTGCCTTCCACTGCAGCAATTCCAGTACGGTACCGAGCTTTGTGTTGCCATCTTCGCAATTGGGGTACAACCCTTTTTTGTGATCCTCTAACATGCGATCGAACTTCAGCTTCTCCTTGTGACTTTCGCATCGCGTCCTTGCATCGACAATGACCCGGCGGAGATCATCTTCATCGGTCACATCGTCTGGTTCCTCTTGATCTTCAGCACCTTCACCCATTGCAGCATCATTGGGCACATCGTCTTGTTCCTCTTGATCTTCACCAGCTCCCCCCTTTGCAGCATCACGGTATTCAGGGGGCACGTAGTTGTCATCGTACTCTTCTTCTTCATCGTCTTCCATCATAACCCCTATTTCTCCGTGCCTCGTCCAAACATTATAGTGTGGCATGAAACCCTTGTAAAGCAGGTGGGTGTGAAGGATTTTCCGGTCAGAGTAAGACTTCGTATTCCCACAATCAGGGCATGGACAACACATAAAACCATTCTGCTTGTTTGCCTCAGCCGCATCGAGAAACTCATGCACGCCCTTAATGTACTCGGAGGTGTGTCTGTCACCGTACATCCATTGCTGGTTTATCTACGTGCATTATATATAATTAAGTGTCCAAATTAATAGAAGTTCATCATGAAATGCATTAAAAGCAAAGTACATACATAGTTCTCATCTAACAACATATAGCTCTCCAGAGCATCTAATTAATTTAACCATACATTGAAACTATGTAAAACATTTTAATGCGAAAACAAAGGCGATCATAATCGCAACCAAGGTAACAATTGATCCAACGGAATAATGATACCAAGCCTCGGTATGAATGGCATATTTTCTAATCTTTCTAATCTTCAAGTGCATTGCATCCATGTTGATCTTGTGATCATCAACGACATCCGCAGCATGCAACTCCAATATCATCTTCTCCTCCTCAATTTTCTTTATTTTTTCCTTCAAGAAATTGTTTTCTTCTTCCACTAAATTTAACCTCTCGACAATAGGGTCGGTTGGAATTTCCGGTTCACATACATCCTAGACAAATAAAATCTATGTCACGTTGGTCCGCATAATTTTCATAAACAATAAATGAACCAATAATTATAAAGATTAATGTATATACCACATCCAAATCATAGACAGGATGAGGGCCGACGGGGGCGGATACCAAAACCATCGCACTATATAAGATGCAATAATAAAAGTAAGAAAATGATACAAGTATCTATCTAAACATACAAGTAACAATATTTTTCCTTTCAAAAAGAAGATAAGAACAAGAGGCTCACCACGGTGGTGTCGGTGATGAGATCGGCGCGGGTGATCGACGGCGGTGAAGACGGGGGTGGGGCGTGACGGACCGCTAAATCTAGACAAATCTCGAGGAAAATGGAGCTTTGAGGTCGAGCTTTGAGAGGAGAAAGCTTAACTAGTGTGGCTCGGGCATTTCATCGAACACCTCATGTGCATAGGAGGTGAGCTAGAGCACCACAAACACCTCCCCTCGCCGCCACAGGAAAACAGAGCACTGGAGTGCTCTGCTCGCGGGCGAGGGTATATATAGGTAGCACTATTGGTCCCGGTTCAGGCCACCAACCGGGACCAATGGTGATGGGCCAGGAGCCAGGCCCATTAGTCCCGGTTCGTCCCACCAACCGGGACCAAAAGGTCCAGACGAACCGGGACCAATGGCCCACGTGGCCCGGCCGGCCCCTGGGCTCACGAACCGGGACCAATGGCCCCATTGGTCCCGGTTCTAGACTGAACCGGGACTAATGGGCTGCCCCAGCCTGAACCGTTGCCCCCTTTTCTACTAGAAATTCTATTTATATATATGGAAAATAGAAAATTAAATGAAAAAGAAATCATAAACCGAAAACCCCCCAACATTTTAATACTGGTTGGTGTTACCAACCTGTACTAAAGGGCTCCCGCCCCCCGGAGCTGGCTCGTGCCACGTGGTTACCCTTTAGCACCGGTTCATGCTGAACCGGTACTAAAGGGGGGGCCTTTAGTGCCCACACTTCAGTGCCGGTTATGGAACCGGCACTAAAGGGCCTTACGAACCGGTGCTATTGCCCGGTTCTGCACTAGTGAGTGCATATGATCCAAGTAGAGAAAGTATGTTAGCTTATGCCTCTCCCTCAAATAAAATTGCAATAGTGATTACCGGTCTAGTTATCGATTGCCTAGGGACAAATAACCTTCTTGTTGACAAAAGCTCTCTACTACAACTAATTTAGTTGTGTCTTCATCTAAACAGCCCCTAGTTTTATTTACGTGCTCTTTACTTTCTTGCTAGCTTACCCAAAAACACCTACAAAAGTACTTCTAGTTTCATACTTGTTTCCGGTAAAGCGAATGTCAAGCGTGCGTAGAGTTGTACCGGTGGTCGATAGAACTTGAGGGAATATTTGTTCTACCATTAGCTCCTCGTTGGGTTCGACACTCTTACTTATCGAAAGAGGCTACAATTGATCCCCTATACTTGTGGGTTATCAGGCGCCGTCGGGAACCCAGGCCCACCTCTACCGGGATGGAGCCACCTGCCCCTTCAGCCCCCATCTCCGAACAGTATCATAAGTAATGTAACAGTATAAAATATATAGCATATGCCCGTGATCACCTCCCTACCGAAGTGATCACGGCCCAGTAGTATAGCATGGCAGACGGACAAGAGAGTAGGGTCATTGATGGAACACTAGCATCATGTACTAAGCAGTAGGATAGCAGGTAAAGGTAACAACTGTAGCAACAATGACAGGCTATGCATTAGAATAGGATTAACCGAAAGCAGTAACATGTTACACTACTCTGATGCAAGCAGTATAGAGAAGGAATAGGCGATATCCGGTGATCAAGGGGGGGCTTGCCGGTTGCTCTCGCAAGAAGGGTTTGTCGTCAATGTAGCCGATCACAGGGGTACCGGCAGCGGTCTCGGGGTCTACCGGAAAGAAGTAATGGAGGAGGAACACAATAAATAACAGAGCAATCAAAGTATAACATGGCAATGCGTGGTGCCAGAGGTGACCTAACGCGGTAGTAAGTGATAATGATGAAGGGGGGAAACATCCGGGAAAGTATTCCCGGTGTTTCGCGTTTTCGGATAGATGAACCGGAGGGGGAAAGTTGCGTGTTTGCTATGCTAGGGATGTGTGGCGGGCAAACGGGCTGCGTATCCGGATTCGTCTCGTCATTCTGAGCAACTTTCATGTACAAAGATTTTCATCCGACCTACGGATTATTTTATATTAAATTTTAAAGTTTTGATTCATTTTTAGAATTAACAGAATTAATTTAATTTAGAAAAATGCCATTATGATGTCAGTGTGATGTCAGCATGATGTCATCAATCAACCATCTATTGAGTGGGTCAACAGACATGTGGGTCCCGTTCGTCAATGACTCTGACTAACTAAATAGGATTTATTAGTTTAATTAGTTAATTAGGTTAACTTAGTTTCATTAACCTATATAAACATAATTAATTAAGTGAATTAATTAGTTAATTAACTAATTATTTTATTTTTAATTAATTTTTCTATTTTATTTATTTTATTTATTGATTTTGTTTTCCACGGGACTGGCCCCACATGGCAGTGGCCCCGGGGCCAACCGAGGGCGGGTTAGCGTGCGCGCGAGTTTGCGCGTCTACGGGCACAGGCCCGGCTGGCCGGCAGGAGCTGCGAGGGCCGCATCGGCGGCCGGAGATGGGTTGGGGCAGCGGCCAGCGGCAATAGGCGGAGGCAATCGCGGGCACAAAGCAGCAACAGAGCAAGCAGCGGCAAGCTGCAGAGGAGAGGAGCACGACATCGAGCATGGCGGTAGCACGGACGCGCAGGGCAGCGGCAGGGCAGTGGCGGCGGCAAGCAACGGCAACGGATGCTGTGAGCGGGCGACGAGTAGCACGGGTGGGGCGACAACGCCGGTAGCAAATGGCGCGGTGTGCGCGACTTGGTGCGTCGGCCATAAGCGCGGGCTGGTGCGGGACCAGCGGTTGTGCAAGGGCCGGCGGGAGAGCGAGCTCGATCACAGGGGCTAACGAAGGAGAAGGGGAAGCTCACGGAGTGTCGTATTGAACGGGGCAGTGTGCTCGGGGAGGTGGCGGCAGTGTCGCCGGCGATGTCGGCGGCGGAGGGCGGCGCTGTTGGGGGGAAGGTGCCGGCGTCGGGGCCGACCCGGTCAATCCGGCGACGGAGCGTCGATGGCTGGGATGAGGAGGCAACGACGATAGCAGGGAGGCGACGGGGCGGCTTCGGCTAGCTGGTGAGGAAGCTCTGCGGCGAAGCGCGGGGTCGAGCGCCCCCGATCCCGATCTGGATCAGGGAGGGAGGCAGAGGGGGAGTGGGACGAGTGGGGGGCAAAGTGGGCGTTGGGGTGGCCTAGGGTTCGGGGTGTGGGGGAGTTAAGTGGTGGAAGTGGGCCGGCCCGTTCGGGCGGCTGAGGCTAGCCGGGCCACTTGGCCCAGGGGGTTTCTGTTTTTTTCTTTATCTTTTATTTATTTTCCATTCTAAATTAGTTTCTATTTATATTAGTTTTAGTAAAATACAAAAGTTGTACCTGATTTAGTAGATGTAATTATGCCACTGGCACAAACATTTTGACACATTTAATGTCGTAGTTTGTATTTATTTATCATCATCTTTAAGAGCATTTAAATAATAGTTTTGTCGCTGATTTACTTTTTATAGTGCAATTGAATACTTTACAGAAGTGTGGTTTCTCCACCAATAATTTGTATGGATTATTAGCCACATTCCGAACATTTTAGTTTTAATATTTCAAAACTTTTCTCGTTAGAATTTAATTCAAATTTGAATTTGGATCGGTTCTGAACTAACGTGAGATTAGCAACAGTAATTGAGGTGACATTGCATCACTAGCGGAGGTTCTTTATAGCTTAATTATCCGAGCGTCACATCCTAATGGAAACTAAGGGATATTAAGGCCTCCTTTTAATAGAGTATCGGACCGAAGCATTAACACATAGTGAATACATGAACTCCTCAAACTAAGGTCATCACCGGGAGTGGTCCCGATTATTGTCACTTCGGGGTTGCCGAATCATAACACATAGTAGGTGACTATAGACTTGCAAGATACGATCAAGAACTCACATATATTCATGAAAACATAATAGGCTCAGATCTGAGATCATGGCACTCGGGCCCTAGTGACAAGCATTAAGCATAGCAAAGTCATAGCAACATTAATCTCAGAACATAGTGGATACTAGGGATCAAACCCTAACAAAACTAACTCGATTCCATGATAAATCTCATCCAACCCATCACCGTCCAGCAAGCCTACGATGGAATTACTCACGCATGGCGATGAGCATCATGAAATTGGTGATGGAGGATAGTTGATGATGAGGAAGGCGACGGATTCCCCTCTCCGGAACCCCGAACGGACTCCCGACCAGCCCTCCCGAGAGAGTTTAGGGCTTGGCGGCGGCTCCATATCGTAAAACATGATGAATCTTTCTCTCTATTTTTTTTCTCCCTGAACACGAATATACGGAGTTGGAGTTGATGTCGATGGAGCTCCAGGGGGCCCACGAGGCAGGGGGCACGCCCCCCACCCTCGTGGCAAGGGTGTAGGCCCCCTGGCCTTGATTCTTTCGCTAGTATTTTTTATATTTTCCAAAAATAAGCTCCGTGATGTTTCAGGTCATTCCGAGAACTTTTGTTTCCGCACATAAATAACAGCATGGCAATTCTGCTGAAAACAGCGTCAGTCCAGGTTAGTTCCATTCAAATCATGCAAGTTAGAGTCCAAAACAAGGGCAAAATTGTTTGGAAAAGTAGATACGACGGAGACGTATCAACCCCCCCAAGCTTAAACCTTTGCTTGCCCTCAAGCTATTCAGTTGATAAACTGAAAGTGATAAATAAAAACTTTTACAAACTCTGTTTGCTCTTGTTATTGTAAATATGTAAAGGCATCATTCAAGTTTTCAGCAAAGATTATGAACAACCATATTCACAATAACATTTAGGTCTCATGTTTACTCATGTCAATGGCATAATTAACTAGCGATCAATAATAATAAATCACGGATGACAACACTTTCTCAAAACAATCATCATATGATATAACAAGATGGTATCTCGCTAGCCCTTTCTGAGACCGCAAAACATAAATGCAAAGCACCTTTAAAGATCAAGGACTGACTAAACATTTTGATTCATGCTAAAAGAGATCCAGTCATAGTCATACCCAATATAAATTAACAGTAATGGATGCAAATGACATCAGTGCTCTCGAGCTGGTGCTTTTTTATAAGAGGGTGACGACTCAACACAAAAGTAAATAGATAGGCCCTTCGCAGAGAGAAGCAGGGATTATTAGAGGTGCCTGAGCTCAATTTTAAAGCAGAGATAAATAATATTTTGAGCGGCATACTTTCATTGTCAATATAACAACCGAGAGATGGCGATATCTTCCATGCTATTCACATTATAGGCGGTTCCTAAACAGAATGGTAAAGTTTATACTCCCCCACCATCAACAAGCATAAATCCATGGCTATCTCGAAACAACGAGTGCCTCCAACTAACAACAGTCCCGAGGGAGTTTTGTTTGCAATTATTTTGATTTGATTTGCGTAAAGCATGGGACTGGGCATCCCGATGACCAGCCATTTTCTCGAGAGTGAGGAGCGGAGTCCACTCCTCTTGAGAATAAATCGCCTAGCATGGCAGACACAGACATCCCTAGTTGATACATGAGCTATTCGAGCATGCAAAACAGAACTTCATTTGAAAGTTTAGAGTTTGGCACATACAAATTTACTTGGAATGGAAGGTGATATGTCTCCGTCGTATCTACTTTTCCAAACAATTTTGCCCTTGTTTTGGACTCTAACTTGTATGATTTGAATGGAACTAACCCGTACTGACGTTGTTTTCAGGAGAATTGCCATGATGTTGTTTTATGTCCAGAAAGCAGAAGTTCTCGGAATGACCTGAAACTCCAAGGAATACCTTACAATAAATAATAATAAATCCTCGCCCAAGATGAAGACCAGGGGGCCCACACCCTATCCACGAGGGTGGGGGACGCCCCCCCTAGGGCGCGCCCCCCTACCTCGTGGGCCCCCTGGACACCTTTCGACGCCAACTCCAACTCTATATATTTGCTTTCGGGGAGAAAAAAATTGGAGAGAAGAAATCATCGCGTCTTACGATATGGAGCCGCCGCTGAGCCTTAAAACCTCTCGGGAGGGCTGATCTGGAGTCCGTTCGAGGCTCCGGAGAGGGGGATCCATCGCCGTCGTCATCATCAACCATCCTCCATCACCAATTTCATGATGCTCACCGCCGTGCGTGAGTAATTCCGTCGTAGCCTTGCTGGACGGTGATGGGTTTGGATGAGATTTATCATGTAATCGAGTTAGTTTTGTTAGGGTTTGATCCCTAGTATCCGTTATGTTCTGAGATTGATGTTGCTATGACTTTTCTATGCTTAATGCTTGTCACCAGGGCCTGAGTACCATGATTTCAGATCTGAACCTATTATGTTTCCATGAATATATGTGAGTTCTTGATCCTATCTTGCAATTCTATAGTCACCTACTATGTGTTATGATCCGGCAACCCCGAAGTGACAATAATCGGGACCACTCCCGGTGATGACCATAGTTTGACGAATTCATATATTCACTATGTGCTAATGCTTTGTTCCGGTTCTCTATTAAAAGGAGGCCATAATATCCCTTAGTATCCAATAGGACCCCGCAACCACGGGAGGGTAGGACACAATATGTCATGCAAGTTCTTTTCCATAAGCATGTATGACTATATTCGGAATACATGCCTACATTACATTGATGAATTGGAGCTAGTTCTGTGTCACCCTATGTTATGACTGTTACATGATGAACCACATCCGACATAATTATCCATTACTGATCCGATGCCTAAGAGCTTTCCATATACTGGTTTACACTTATTTACTTTTTCATTGCTGCTGTTACAATCACTACAAAACACCAAAAATATTACTTTTGCTTCCTTTACTTTTGTCGCCGTTGCCACCACTATCATATTACTTTGCTACTAAACACTTTGCTGCAGATATTAATTTTCCAGGTGTGGTTGAATTGACAACTCAGCTGCTAATACTTGAGAATATTCTTTGGCTCCCCTTGTGTCGAACCAATAAATTTCGGTTGAATACTCTACCCTCAAAAGATGTTGCGATCCCCTATACTTGTGGGTTATCAAGACTAATTTCTGGCGTCGTTGCCGGGGAGCATAGCTCTATTCTTTGAGTCACTTGGGATTTATATCTGTTGGACACTATGAAGAACTTGAAAGACGCTAAGACAACAATTTATCCCTCAACTCCAAGGGGAGGTAAGGAACTGCCATCTAGCCTTGCACTTGATTCACCTTCTGTTATGAGTAAGCTTGCGACACCTAAACCTGCTTCTGCTATTCGTTCTGATATGTCGCATGTTATTGATGATGCCACTTCTGCTATGCATGATATTTATGATGAAACTACTTCTATGCCTGGTCTGATATGGAATAACCGCATATAGGAAGGTATAGTGGACTCATATGGAATAACTTTGGGGTTTAAGGGCTTGGATGCAGAAGCAGTATTCCCGCTTAGTACAAGTGAAGGCTAGCAAAAGACTGGGAACCGACCAACTAGAGAGCGACAACAATCATGAACATGCATTAAAATTAATAAACATTGAGTGCAAGCATGAGTAGGATATAATCCACCATTAACATAAATATCGTGAAGGCTATGTTGATTTTGTTTCAACTACATGCGTGAACATGTGCCAAGTCAAGTCACTCGAGTCATTGATAACCCACCAGTATAGGGGATCGCAACAGTTTTTGAGGGTAGAGTATTCAACCCAAATATATTGATTCGACACAAGGGGAGCCAAAGAATATTCTCAAGTATTAGCAGTTGAGTTGTCAATTCAACCACACCTGGATAACTTAGTATCTGCAACAAAGTATTTAGTAGCAAAGTAATATAGAAGTAATGGTAACAGTAGCAAAAGTAATATTTTTTGGTTTTGTAGTGACTCTACCCGTGGCAACAGAAAAGTAAATAAGCGAAGAACAATATGTGAAAAGCTCGTAGGCATTGGATCGGTGATGGAGAATTATGCCAGATGCGGTTCATCATGTAACAGTCATAACATAGGGTGACACAGAACTAGCTCCAATTCATCAATGTAATGTAGGCATGTATTCCGAATATAGTCATACGTGCTTATGGAAAAGAACTTGCATGACATCTTTTGTCCTACCCTCCCGTGGCAGCGGGGTCCTAATGGAAACTAAGGGATATTAAGGCCTCCTTTTAATAGAGTACCGGACCAAAGCATTAACACATAGTGAATACATGAACTCCTCAAACTATGGTCATCACCAGGAGTGGTCCCGATTATTGTCACTTCGGGGTGGCCGGATCATAACACATAGTAGATGACTATAGACTTGCAAGATAGGATCAAGAACTCACATATATTCATGAAAACATAATAGGTCAACATCTGAAATCATGGCACTCGGGCCCTAGTGACAAGCATAGCAAAGTCATAGCAACATCAATCTCAGAACATAATGGATACTAGGGATCAAACCAAAACAAAACTAAATCGACTACATGATAAATCTCATCCAACCCATGACCGTCCAGCAAGCCTATGATGGAATTACTCACGCACGGCGGTGAGCATCATGGAATTGGTGGTGGAGGACGGTTGATGATGACGATGGCGACGGATTCCCCTCTCTGGAGCCCCGAACGGACTCCATATCAGCCCTCCCGAGAGAGTTTAGGGCTTGGCGGCGGCTCCGTATCGTAAAACGCGATGAATGCTTCTCTCTGATTTTTTTCTCCCCGAACACAAATATATGGAGTTGGAGTTGAGGTCGATGGAGCACCAGGAGGCCCACGAGGCAGGGGGGCGCGCCCAGGGGGTAGGGCGCGCCCCCACCCTCGTGCCCAGGGTGTGTGCCCCTTGGCCTTGATTCTTTCGCCAGTATTTTTATATTTTCCAAAACTAAGCTCTGTGAAGTTTCAGGTCATTTTGAGAACTTTTGTTTCTGCACATAAATAACACCATGGCAATTCTGCTGAAAACGGCATCAGTCCGGGTTAGTTCCATTCAAATCATGCAAGTCAGAGTCCAAAACAAGGGCAAAAGTGTTTGGAAAAGTAGATATGACGGAGACGTATCAACTCCCCCAAGCTTAAACCTTTGGTTGTCCTCAAGCAATGCAGTTGATAAACTGAAAGTTATAAAGAAAAACTTTTACGAACTCTGTTTGCTCTTCTTGTTGTAAATATGTAAAGCCAGCATTCATGTTTTCAGCAAAGATTATGACTAACCATATTCACAATAACATTTAGGTCTCATGTTTACTCATGTATCAATGGCATAATCAACTAGCGAGCAATAATAATAAATCTCGGATGACAACACTTTCTCAAAACAATCATAATATGATATAACAAGATGGTATCTTGCTAGCCCTTTCTGAGACCGCAAAACATAAATGCAGAGCACCTTTAAAGATCAAGGACTGACTAAACATTGTAATTCATGGTAAAAGAGATCCAGTCTTAGTCATACCCAATATAAATAAACAGTAATGGATGCAAATGACAACGGTGATCTCCAGCTGGTGCTTTTTAATAATAGGGTGAGGACTCAACATAAGACTAAATAGATAGGCCCTTCGCAGAGGGAAGCAGGGATTTGTAGAGGTGCCAGAGCTCGATTTTAAAGCAGAGATAAATAATATTTTGAGCGCCATACTTTCATTGTCAACATAACAACCGAGATATGGCGGTATCTTCCATGCTACACACATTATAGGCGGTTCCCAAACAGAATGGTAAAGTTTATACTCCCCCTCCACCAACAAGCATCAATCCATGGCTTGCTCGAAACAACGAGTGCCTCCAAGTAGCAACAGCCCCGGGGAGTTTTGTTTGTAAGTAATTTGATTTGATTTGCATAAAGCATGGGACTGTGCATCCCGGCGACGAGCCATTTTCTCGTGAGTGAGGAGCGGAGTCCACTCCTCTTGAGAATAACCCACCTAACATGGAAGATACGGACAACCCTAGTTGATACATGATCTTTTCGAGCATTCAAAACAAAAATTCATTTGAAGGTTTAGAGTTTGGCTCATACAAATTTACTTGGAATGGCAGGTAGATACCGCATATAGGAAGGTATAGTGGACTCATATGGAATACTTTGGGGTTTAAGGGATTGGATGCACAAGTAGTATTCCCGCTTAGTACAAGTGAAGGCTAGCAATAGACTGCGAAGCGACCAACTAGAGAGCGACAACAGTCGTGAACATGCATTAAAATTAATAAACACTGAGTACAAGCATGAGTAGGATAAAATCCACCATGAACATAAATATCGTGAAGGCTATGTTGATTTGTTTCAACTACGTGTGTGAACATGTGCCAAGTCGAGTCACTTAAATCATTCAAAGGAGGATACCACCCCATCATACCCCATCACAACCATTTTAATAGCATGTTGGCATGCAAGGTAAACCATTATAACTCATACCTAATCAAGCATGGCACGAGCAACTATAATCTCTAATTGTCAGTGCAAACATGTTTATTCATAATAGGCTGAATCAGGAGCGATGAACTAATCATATTTACAAAAACAAGAGAGGTCGAGTTCATACCAGCTTTTCTCATCTCAACCAGTCCATCATATATCTTCATTATTGCCTTTCACTTGCACGGCCGAACGATGTGAATAATAATAGTGCACGTGCATTGGACTAAGCTGGAATCTGCGAGCATTCAATAAACAGGAGAAGACAAGGCAATATGGGCTCCTGCTTAAATCAACAATAATGCATATAAGAGCCACTTCAACATTTTCATTATGGTCTTCTCCTATCGACCCCCAAAGAAAAGGAAAGTAATAAAACTATTTACATGGGAAAGCACCCAACAAGCAAAAGAAGAACAGTACATCTTTTTTGGTTCTCTTTGAATTATTACTACAACGGCACGAAAATAAAGTAGCTAAAAGCTACAACTAATTTTTTGTTTTTCTTAAGGTTTATCAAACACACAAGAAGAAAGCACAAAAAAGGGAAAATAAACTAGCATGGATATTATAGTGAAAAAGTATGAGCACCGACATCTAGCAATGAGTGTGTAAACATAAATGTAATGTCGGTGAGAAATACGTACTCCCCCAAGCTTAGGCTTTTGGCCTAAGTTGTTCTATTGCCAAGGATGGCCTGGCGGATATCCCAAGTTGTAATTAGGGTCGTACTGAGATGCAGCAGTCATTGCATCATGGGCTGCAGCTTGAATGCGATCTATCTCAGCCCTCCTGTTATACTCATCCGCCTCCTCTCTGGTTATAAAATATCTCCCCTTTGCCTGAAATTCAAAGAAAGTAGAGGCAGGGAGAGCGACGTGATAGGTGTGTCGCCTGTCAAAGATGTCGGTACTGGAGGAAATGATCGTTCCTCTCAACAAACTGATGACGAACCGTATCCTGATAATATAAATAAGAAGGAGGCAACTCAATATCATGCTCGCGTATAGGTACACCATGAAAATTAGCTAAACGGGTTGCATAAATTCCACCAAAGAAATCTCCATTAAATCTATTATTATGCAACCTACGTGCAACAATGGCTCCCAAATTAACACAGCGCTCTTGAGAACACTGAGGTCAGGGACACATATGTGACATGCTTCATCCTTACCATTTATGCACCTACCTATGAAGAGAGCAAAATAATGTATAGCAGGAAAATGAATGCTCCCGATGGTACCTTGTGTTATGTCTCTAGATTCCCCCACAGTTATACTGGCAAAAATATCTCTAAATTCAGATTTGCGAGGTTCACTAGTACTACACCATGGTGGAAGTTTGCAAGCAGTCGAAAATCCTCTAAGTCCATAGTATAAGAATTTTCATAAAGATCAAGTAGGACAGTTTGAGAATTACATGAAGATGAAAATTCAAACCTCCTCACAAAGGAACTACTGAGATAGTGGTACTAACCTCACTTATCTGCCTCATAGCTCACAAGATCAGCGTTACGCAAGTATGCGTTAAATTCTTCCTTGATTCCTGCTTGATCCATGAAGTCCTCAGAAGGCCATTCACAAGCCCGCACTGGAGCGTCCCTTGGTGGATCATCGTCAGCATCGCGCATTGCAAGCCTGGGTCTTTGCTTCCTTGAAGGACCACCTTGGTACATTTTCCTAAGCATATTTCTTCCTCTGAAAAATTTCTGAAAATTTTAGTAACTTCGAATAAAAGTGAACCAAGCTCAACAAAATTGATAGCAACTACTCCTACAAGTGCCTAGAGACTGTATCATGCATTAGAACTACTTGGAACCATGTAAATTTGACATGCAAGCTCAAGAACATGGTCACCTAGGCAGCACAAATTTGCAATGAATAAAGCACTAGAACAAAAACTAATTGGACCAATGGAGGAGTCACATAACAAGGAACAATCCCCCCAAGCAGTTTTATGAGAGGTGCTTTGAGCAAGGAGATCAAAAATCGCAACAAAATGAGCTAGAACTCATGCTTGAGCTGGTTGGTGATTTTTTTGGGAGGAAGAAAGAGTGTGTGGGTGCAGGAATAAGTGGAGGGGAGCCACCATGGGCCCATGAGGCAGGGGGCCCGCCCAGGGGGTGGGAGCGCCCTGGACCCTCGTGCGCATGTGCTTGCTCCCCCTGCAGTGTTCTCTGTGCCAAATATTCTCAAATATTTCAGAAAAAATCATATTAAGTTGGCTGGGCATTTGGAAAACTTTTATTTCGCGGTATTTTTATATTGCACGGATAATTCAGAAAACAGACAGAAAAATATTATTTTTACTTTAATTCAACTGAATAACAGAAAGTAAATGAAGGGTATAGAAGGTTATGCTTTCTAGTTTCATCCATCTCATGCTCATCAAAAGGAATCCACTAACAAGGTTGATCAAATCTTGTTAACGATCTCATTCCGAATAACATGGAACTGGAGAAATTTCGAATAACACTATGTTACCTCAAAGGGGATATGCACATCCCCAACAATAAGAATATCATATCTCTTTTTGACAGTAGGAAGAGGAACTTCGAAACCTCCAATAATAATCGATGGAATTTTTCCAATAGAATTGATACTATGGACTTGAGGTTGTTTCCTCGGAAAGTGTACCGTATGCTCATTACCATTAACATGGAAAGTGACATTGCCTCTGTTGCAATCAATAACGGCCCTTGCAGTATTCAAAAAGGGTCTTCCAAGAATAATAGACATATTATCATCCTCGGGAATATCAAGGATAACAAAGTAAGTTAAAATAGTAACATTTGCAACTACAACAGGCACATCCTCACAAATACCGACAGGTATAGCAGTTGATTTATCATCCATTTGCAAAGATATTTCAGTAGGTGTCAACTTATTCAAATCAAGTCTACGATATAAAGAGAGAGGCATAACACTAACACCGTCTCCAAGATCACATAAAACAGTTCTAACATAATTTCTTTTAATGGAGCATGGTATAGTGAGTATTCTTGGATCTCCAAGTTTCTTTGGTATTCCACCCTTAATAGTATAATTATCAAGCATGGTGGAAATTTCAGATTCCGGTATCTTTCTTTTATTAGTAACAATAACTTTCATATACTTAGCATAAGGATTCATTTTGAGCATATGAGTAAAACGCATACACAAAAAGATAGGTCTAATCATTTCAGCAAAGCGCTCAAAATCCTCATCATCCTTTTTCTTGGCTGGTTTTGGAGGAAAATGCATGGGTTTCTGAACCCATGGCTCTCTTTCCTTACCATGCTTCCTAGCAACAAAGTCTCTCTTATCATAACATTGATTCTTTGATTGTGGGTTATCAAGATCAATAGCAGGTTCAATTTCTACATTATTATCATTGCTAGGTTGAGCATCAGTATGAACATCATCATTATCATTATTACTAGGTTCATGTTCATTACCAGATTGTTTTTCAGCATCAGAGATAGAAATATCATTGGGATTCTCAGGTGTGTCTATAACAGGTTCACTAGAAGCATGCAAGGTCCTATCATTTTTCTTTTTGTTCTTTTTAGAAGGAATAGGTGCATCTAAATTATTTCTCTGAGAATCCTGCTCAATTCTCTTAGGGTGGCCTTCAGGATACAAAGGTTCCTGAGTCATTTTACCCCCTCTAGTCATAACTCTCACATCATTATCATTATTCTTATTATTTAATTCATTGAGCAAGTCATTCTGAGCTTCAAATACTTGTTGTACTTGAGTGGTAACCATGGAAACATGTTTACTAATGAGTTTAAGTTCACCTTTAACTCTAGACATATAATCACTCAAGTGTTCAATCATATAAGCATTTTGTTCTAATTATCAAACTCATCCAAACATTGGCTAGCAAACTTAGTAGGAGGGATTTCAGCTTTATCATATCTATAGAGAGAATTTACCTTTACTACCTGTGTCGGGTTATCAAGACAATGTATTTCTTCAATAGGAGATGAATTAAGATCATATATTTCTTCAATAGGCGGTAAATGAAGACCATGTATTTCTTCAATAATAGGAGGTAAATTCTTAACATCTTCAGCTTTAATACCCTTTTCTTTCATAGACTTCTTTGCCTCTTGCATATATTCAGGACTGTGAAATAGAACACCCCTTTTCTTCGGAGTTGGCTTAGGACTTGGTTCAGGAGGGGTCCAATTATTTTCATTGGTCAACATATTATTCAATAGAATTTGAGCTTCATCTGGTGTTCTTTCCCTGAAAACAGAACCACTACTAGGGAAAACCTTATACACAGAATATTACCAGCAACACTCTTGAAAATACGACGCTACTGCTATTTAGCAGTAGCGCGTTCCGGGAAAACACGCTGCTGAATAGAAAATAGCAGTAGCGCGTCATCTCTAAACCGTGTTGCTGCTCCCATTGCCATGACATCGCCGTCCAGCTAGTTATAGCAGTAGCGCCTTATGCCTTACGGCGCTACTACTATTCTCCTTAGCTGTAGCGCTTTCTCATGACCGCGCTACTACTAACCCTACCTGATCCCCACACGTACGGCCGACCCTGTCTCTCTCACTCACTCTCCCTCTCTCAGTCACTCCCGCCCGCTCTAATAACAGTTTTCGTTCGTCGCCGCCGCCGGCCGCCGTCGTCCGTCCGCCACCGAGGTACTCCCTCCTTCCATCCCTCCTCCTCCCACCGTGCCCTCCTCCCTCCTCCTCGCTCCGCCTGCGGCCGCCCCCTCCTCCCTCCTCCGCCGGCAACCCTACTCCAACTCCGACCGCCCCTCCCTCCTCCTCCTCCGACCGCCCCTCCTCCTCCTCCTCCGGTCGCCCCCTCCCCCTCCTCTCTCCTCCCTCCCTCCCTTGTCTCTGTTTTTGCAAATCATAGGTAACTAGTTTATTTAGTAAGTGATTATTATAACTAGTTTATTTATATTAAGTGCTTAATAGGACTAGTTTATTTAGTAAGTGCTTAATAGAACTAGTTTATTTAGTAACTAGTTAATAAAACTAGTTTATTTAGTAAGTGGATAATAAAACTAGTTTATTTAGTGTTAGGATTATCTATAAGATTTTTTCAAATGTTTTTTTTTTCATATTTTGAACCATTCAAATGTAATGAGCATCGATAAGTGGCCTATGTTTTGCCGGAGTGTTGATTAATTTCTGTTCCGGCAAATTTCAGGCGCTCGATATGTCCTTTTTTAGCAAAGGTCATGCCGGATTTTTTGGGTTTTGCCGTCGAGTTATAATCTTTGAATTTTGAACACAGGAGATGTATGATGACGATGGGATCCCGGAGTGTGTGTACTGGTACGATGACCGAGGTGTGTGCGACAGGTTTCCTCACCTGCAAAACGATAGGTTTTTCACCGTGAAGCTGGAAGAGACCTTCGATGTTTGTACGGTACGCAATGACAAGCATTTCATCGTAATTAATATCATCACTTGTGCTTCTTTTGTTCAACGTGTAATTTATGGATTTTTTTCAATTCGATTAGTACATCCCGTGCCATGCTAGACCATATGTATTGGACAAGCTTTGTTTTGGTTTAGATGACTTGGAGAATGTGGAGACGAGGAGGGCTCACTTAAGAACTAAACATGGTTATGAGTTTCTGGTTAAGTTCTACAATGTGGCCGATCGCTCCCATTTTGGTTGCTCTAATTGGGAAGCTCTCTGCAAGTCATATGGATTTGAGGAGGGAATGCGAATAAGATTTGATATTCGTCCTGAAGATTATTATGATGATGATAATATCGACATCTGGGTGGATGTGGATATGCCTCTAGTTTTGCCTAGATGTGAGTTTACCAAACTAATTTGTTAAGTTCAGTAATTTATGTTGTTAATTTAAAACTATTTGGTGTTCGTCCGTACTAAACTTATTTATTTATAATTTTCAGCTTATTTCTTATCTTCAAGAAATACTCGAAAGGTAGTAGACAACACATACTACATGTATGACTCCAAGCTTAATTGTGAGGAGAAAGGTTATCTTGTCTCATTCATAGAACATGTTGAGGCCTTAAAAAACAGTCACTCTATCAGCCCAAATTATACTAGATACGTGCCACTAGTCCATACATTGCTTGAGGATAACTTCATTGCCAAAAACTTGGCAAGATTTTGTTAATGATGGTAACTTTATAAATACATTATTCTTAAGTAAACCATTGCTAACTATATATGTTACTATTCCATTTTTGAACAGAGGCTCCCGAAGCAGGTTGTGCCTGATATGCTATTTACTGAAGGTGATATGCATATGGTTAGCTTACGACCAACTCCTTCGGTGGCTTACCATACTGCATACTCGATTTCTTCAAATGATGGAAGGCTCAAAATCAAAGACCGGAGCAAAGTGATGAATGCGCACACGCAAATAATTGGAGACAAAATGAATGTGTGCAAGACACAAGTTGGAGATAGGTTTATGTCCATTCTCCATTATGGTGAAGGACCGGTTTATCTGTTTTATGGTATTTTAGCTAGGAGAGAGGAGTAGGTCCTAAGTATTAAGAACAATTAGTTAGTGTTGATTATATATGACTACAATGTCTTAGACTTGATGGTGATGCTGAGTAGGAGTAGTGATTATGATTACTATGATGATGAGGAGGAGGAGGAGTTGTTATTATTACTAGTGACGAAGTTGTTATATGACATTGGACGAAAATGATGATTATGAGGAGTTATGTGACAATGATGTATTATTATGATAAGTTGTTAATGATATTATGATGATGATGATAAGTTATTATGTCATTGGGTGAAAGAACCGCCGATTAGTTTCAAATGGATGGATCCAAAGTGACCATTGGTTACTTTGGATCCATGCACTTGAAACTAATCCAAGGTTCTTTCACCTAGTGATTTAATAACTCATTATGATGTAAAAACAATCTCTAAATTTGTACTGTATGAAAAATTGTATACAGGTATATGAATACGACCTAAAATTCAAGAGAAATGGAATACGGAATAATAGTAGTAGCGATTGTTTTCGAAAGCGCTACTAGTAATTAGCAGTAGAGCTTGACTAGGCAAGCGCTAATCCTAAGTAGATATAGCAGTAGCGAGTGACTGTAGGCGCTATTGCTAAGCATTAGCTGTAGCGCCTTATCAGTAGCGCGCCTACCAGCGCTACTCATAGGCCAAAAACCGGCGCTACTGCTAGGCTTTTCCCTAGTAGTGCCAGCACAACTATGCAGGTGGTCTCTGGAAGCATCGGTTAGTCCATTATAAAAGATATCAAGTATTTCATTTTTCTTGAGAGGATGATCAGGCAAATCATTAAGTAATTAGAGAAGCCTCCCCTAAGCTTGTGGGAGACTCTCTTCTTCAATTTACACAAAATTATATATATATATATATATATATATATATATATATATATATATATATATATCCCTTAAAGCAACTTGTTTCTTATGAGCAGGGAAATATTTAGCAGAGAAGTAATAAATCATATCTTGGGAACTACGCACACAACCAGGATCAAGAGAATTAAACCATATATTCGCATCACCCTTTAATGAGAACGGAAATATTTTAAGGATATAATAGTAGCGAGATTTCTCATCGTTAGTGAACAGGATGGCTATATCATTTAATTTTGTAAGATGTGCCACAACAGTTTCAGATTCATAACCATAGAAAGGATCAGATTCAACCAAAGTAATTATATCATGATCAACAGAGAATTCATAATCCTTATCAATAACAAAGATAGGTGAAGTAGCATAAGCAGGATCATATTTCATTCTAGCATTCGGAGTTTTTTGTTTCATCTTAGCTAATAATTTCTTAAGATCACTTCTATCATTGCAAGCAAGAAAGTCTCTAGCAGTTTCATCATCCATAACATAGCCCTTAGGCACAGCAGGCAATTCATATTTATTGGGAGAATCTTCATCATCACATTCATCAATATTATCAATTTTAATAATTTCATTCTCTCTAGCCCTAGCAAGTTGTTCATCAAGAAATTCACCAAGTGGCACTGTAGTATCAAGCATAGAAGTTTTTTCATCATAAGTATCATGCATAGAAGAAGTGGCATCATCAATAACATGCGACATATCAGAATTAATAACAGAAGCAGGTTTAGGTGTCGCAAGCTTACTCAAAACAGAAGGTGAATCAAGTGCGGAGCTAGATGGTAGTTCCTTAGCTCCCCTCGTAGTTGAGGGATAAATTTTTGTTTTCGCTTCTTTCAAGTTCTTCATAGTGACCAGCAGATATAAATCCCAAGTGACTCAAAGAATAGAGCTATGCTCCCCGGCAACGGCGCGAGAAAACAGTCTTGATAACCCACAAGTATAGCGGATCACAATAGTTTTCGAGGGTAGTATTCAACCCAAAATTATTGATTCGACACAAGGGGAGCCAAAGAATATTCTCAAGTATTAGCAACTGAGTTGTCAATTCAACCACACCTGGATAACTTAGTATCAGCAACAAAGTATTTAGTAGAAAAGTAATATGGAAGTAACGGTAACGACAACAAAAGTAATATTTTTGGGTTTTGTAGTGATTGTAACAGTAGCAACGGAAAAGTAAATAAGTGAAGAACAATATGTGAAAAGCTCGTAGGCATTGGATCGGTGATGGAGAATTATGTTGGATGCGATTATTCATGCAACAGTTATAACATAGAGTGACATAGAACTAGCTTCAATTCATCAATGTAATATAGGCATGTATTCCGAATATAGTCATACATGCTTATGGAAAAGAACTTGCATGACATCTTTTGTCCTACCCTCCCGTGGCAGCGGGGTCCTAATGAAAACTAAGGGATATTAAGGCCTCCTTTTAATAGAGTACCGGACCAAAGCATTAACACATTGTGAATACATGAACTCCACAAACTAAGGTCATCACCGGGAGTGGTCCCGATTATTGTCACTTCGGGGTTGCCGGATCATAACACATAGTAGGTGACTATAGAATTGCAAGATAGGATCAAGAACTCACATATATTCATGAAAACATAATAGGTTCAAATCTGAAATGATGGCACTCGGGCCCTAGTGACAAAGCATCAAGCATAGCAAAGTCATAGACACATCAATCTCAGAACATAACGGATACTAGGGATCAAACCCTAACAAAACTCCAACCCATCACCGTCCAGCAAGACTATGATGGAATTACTCACGCACGGCGGTGAGCATCATGAAATTGGTGATGGAGGATGGTTGATGATGACGACAGCGACGGATTCCCCTCTCCGGAGCCCCGAACGGACTCCAGATCAGCCCTCCCGGGAGATTTTAGGGCTTGGCGGCGGCTCCGTATCATAAAACACGATGAATCTTTCTCTCTGATTTTTTCTCCCCGAACACGAATATATGGAGTTGAAGTTGAGGTCGGTGGAGCTCCAGGGGGCCCATGAGGCAGGGGGCGCGCCCCCACCCTCGTGGCAAGGGTGTGGGCCCCTGTCCTTGATTCTTTAGCCAGTATTTTTCATATTTTCCAAAAATAAGCTCCGCGAAGTTTCAGGTCATTCCGAAAACTTTTGTTTCCGCACATAAATAACACCATGGCAATTCTGCTGAAAAGAGCGTCAGTCCGGGTTAGTTCCATTCAAATCATGCAAGTTAGAGTTCAAGATAAGGGCAAAAGTGTTTGGAAAAGTAGATACGACGGAGATGTATCAGGTGCCGATTGATGGATGGGCTCGTGTGATATGAGTCCATGATGGTGGGGCGACTGTGAGGCCCCGAGGGTCGATACTTCATGAAGGAGGTCCTTCGGCCTTGGGATGTTGTAGCCACATTCTATTGGTCCGCTGCCACTTTTCGGATGTGCAGTGACCCAGCGGTGATCCTCCATCTCTGTCCCATCAGCGGGTGAGATGAGCGAGTGTGTAAGATCAGTGGCCGTCAAAAGGTTGCTGGCAGGAGTGTGATGGACATGGATGCCTTATGACCCCTGTATTTTCAAGGACTCATGCATCTCGCGACCCCTCTGCGGAGTAGTGAAATTGGACCGGCATGGATGGCGGTGTGTCTCACGAGCCAGTGTCGACAGGGTCTCACATGCCCACATCTCGAGAGCATCCTTCCACTAAGAGCGCAGCTGAGGCTATGCAAGAAATGCAACACAAGATGCCTCGATGGCCTTCTACATCTTAGAGTCAACTGGAACAGACGTAGATAGGAGCTCAACTATCATGGCATCGGTGGTCACCACATTCAATGCGGCTCTGCCAGTATTGTCGTTAGTGATGTATATCTTTGCCACTAAACAAAGGCACACACACACAAACAAACATATATATATATATATACATACATATATATATATATATATATATATACATATATATATATATATATATATATATATACTATTCATCACTCAGGGTGCAGAATAAGTTGTTCTTCACCCCGGGGATGTTTCCATGGGATGGAGTCGGAACCAACCATGCGCGACAAGCTGGGAAGCATTATTGCCAGCAGGAATGTTGTATCGGACCATGGTTTAACCGAACCTAAGCTCCACGCCATTGATCTTTGGACACCACTTTTTGAGATATGTGCATGGCGGAAACAGTTTACGCGAGATGGCGAACAGATATGCATGGCGCCAATAGTTTAGTGAAGCTTACAAGCCCTACATTGATAAAATAATCCTACTTGATTCTTACATCTTAGGTAGTAAAAATGTATTGTTGCATGTATACAAACACTGTTAATCATTGTTTATTGCGTCATTTTGTGCATCAGCTCTCACCCCAAGACATGCATTGAGTAGGCTTAAGGAATCGCGCAAAACTGATTCTCAACAAGAGCATCTCATTTTGATCTGGACATGTTTAAAACACATCTGCTTGTCACAAGCTTTGAAGATAATTGTTTGGAGTCACTAGTATATCTACAACTCCTATCTCTTAGATACTGTGCTACATGATATGTCAACTGATTCACAACTTTGAAGATTCGGGTCAACCATGGTCCAAAAAATCACCTCTCTATTGCTAGTCTGACGTTGCTCGTAGAGGTTCCAGGGGCTGCCTGAGACATGGTGCCACCAGCAGAAGCGGTGCCGAAAGCTGAAGTCACATTACAAGAGCATTCTGGGATGATTTGCATGCTCCTAGCAGCAATCATTGTGTCGTCAAGAAGTGTGGGGGAGGCTGGGTACCACGCCACATCGACGGTGATGAAGTGAAGTGTGCAGAAATACAAGAGCTGGCCGGTCCTGAGCCAACCCCCAACCGACGAAGATGGTCCGACCTAGATCATAGATCCAGCAGACACTGGCCTCGTAGTGGGCACCAACTATCATAGGGATTTTGCGGAAACAAACTTGATAGATTAATTTTGGAAGGGAAAGGTGCACATGGATGATGTAGGTATAAGACTTCACACGACATAGGTGTTATGAACCTTTGAGCCTCATTCTTCGGCTAAAACTATATTTGTGCTTAAATGTTGTCTCATCCGACCCTACATTAGGCTTGTGTTTCTATCTGTCAAAAACATGCCTAGATCATCACCTAACCACTCCTTATATACAGAAGACCAGGCTGGGAGTACAATGACTGAGTTGACATGGCATGTAATAGTGCGATTATGACAGACATTATGACTAGATATGACTGATGTAATATGTCTAGTTTAATGACGTAGTCAGTAATACATTTCTTTAATACCCACAATTGATCCAGTTGGATGGATGCCGTGGTAATGATTAACTGGATGGGCTTTCACGATGCCGGCCCAACCGAGTGGCTTCCTGGATTGTCCTGGGCCACCCCAGGTTCACTGGCCCTAATTCTTGCTATGGTCCTACCCCAGGGTATCCAACCGTCGGCTTATGAGAAAAGTTGAATAAACTTATCCACTAGTTTTTTTGGGGGCCGTAAAGAAGAGCAAGGAAACCACACTGGGATTCTTGGAGAGATATGACTCAACCAAAGAAGTGTGGCGGCTTGGGTTTATGGGACGTCGAATTGTTCAACATAGCTTTGTTAGCTCGTCACTGATGGCGCCTCCTTACAGTACCTAACCCTCTTTCTGCCTGTCTCGATAAATCTATCTATTACCCAAACAATGATATTCTCAATGTCGAGCTGAGATCACATCCGCCTAAAGTATGGAGATCAATCCTGGAGGGAAGAGAAGCACTCTCACATGTCATCATCAGGCGCATTAGGAACGGGGTGTATTCCCGAGTTCGGGCTGACAATAAGATACCGAGAGAATGGTCGATGAGGCCAGTTGGCTGTCCATTTTGCTAGCTATGATTTTATATTCGTAGGACCAACTTTGATTCAGGAGGCCCCCAATCTTGCAAAACTTGTTGTATGGCTTCCTCAGGGTCGCCGTATAAGACTTATATCCCCCCATGACCCTCTTTGTATCCCGCTGAACATTGTTAGATTTTAATGAAGTATGGGACCCCCCCCCCCCCAAAAAAAAAAGTAAGAAACAACGACATCAAAAAGGGGTTGGGAGGCTCCCATATCACTACTGTGAAAGAGATAAATAGGAGAAATGTATGTCTTGCCATCTGTTATTTTATTTTCGAAGGTTGAGCCTCAGATCAGGATGCACATAATCTTGTAAAATTTGTTGTATCTCTTCCTCGGGGTCGCTATTTGTGACTTCTATCCCATGATGAACCTCTTTGTATCCCGTTGAATATTTTTCACTCTTAATTAAAGTTTGGAATCCCTCGGAAAAAAAACAACGCGTCAAGGGGTCCCTATCTTGTTTCAGTAAAAAAATCAAGGGGTCCCTATTCTTCTAGTTTAGCTAACTAGTCGATTAATTGTTGCTGTCAAAAAAAGTGTCGATTAATCTTAGTCACCTTGGTCACACGATGGTACAAGAATTTCCAGGATGGTCCATCAATTTTTCTCGCCAAGATGGTGTCTTATATAAATTTAAATGGCAATATTGCACACATGTCTTCGTGGCCGACGAGTGGATCTAATCAAGTATGTACCAAACTTGTCACCAGTATAACACAGTAGCACACGGGCAACAATTTTAGTTACCGGTGGTAAGCATAAAATTTTATCCGGGTGACGACTCAAACGCACACAAAGAAAACATTCATCCCTCGCATGGCCCTCCTCTGCAGTTATAACCATTGCATGAGTGGACAACACTGGTAGTTGACAACGATGTTGGGATTGCTCATGGTGCCTCCCCTGCGCGGCATGGTCGGTGATCGCGGGGAACTCCCCAAGAAGGGAGGCAGTAGGCTTTCTGTCCTTGCCATCACCAAAATCTGGAGGTATCACGTCCCTCCTGGGGGCGTTGTGATGGTCTCGTTCCACACAGATTAGGTGCAAATCAGGATGCAATGTTCCGTCTCCTGTAAAAGGATTAGCTAGCAGTTTCTCTATCATACCCGAAGGAATTTCAAAGTAAACATTTTCAGTAGGTTCAGTAGGTTGAGGAGCAACTCTTTGCTCTACTGGTCGGGGTGAAGATACCCCGAACAAGCCCCTCAAAGGATTACTTTCCGTAGTAACAAGTGACAGTAAATTTCAGCACACTATATGAATTTTTCCTTTCGAAATTCCACTTACCAAAGGTGCTTCACTCCCCGGCAATGGCGCCAGAAAAGAGTCTTGATGACCCACAAGTATAGGGGATCTATCGTAGTCCTTTCGATAAGTAAGAGTGTCGAACCCAACAAGGAGCAGAAGGAAATGACAAGCGGTTTTCAGTAAGGTACTCTCTGCAAGCACTGAAATTATCGGTAACAGATAGTTTTGTGATGAGGGAATTCGTAACGGGTAACAAGTAACAAGAGTAATTAAGGTACATCAAGATGGCCCAATCCTTTTTGTAGCAAAGGACAAGCATGGACAAACTTTTATATAAAGGAAAACGCTCCAGAGGACACATGAGAATTATCGTCAAGCTAGTTTTCATCACGCTCATATGATTCGCGTTCGTTACTTTGATAATTCGATATGTGGGTGGACCGGTGCTTGAGCACTGCCCATCCTTGGACAAGCATCCCACTTATGATTAACCCCTGTTGCAAGCATCCGCAACTACAAAAACAAGTATTAAGGTAAACCTAACCATAGCATGAAACATATGGATCCAAATCAGCCCCTTACGAAGCAACGCATAAACTAGGGTTTAAGCTTTTGTCACTCTAGCAACCCATCATCTACTTATTACTTCCCAATGCCTTCCCCTAGGCCCAAATAATGGTGAAGTTTCATGTAGTCTACGTTCACATAACACCACTAGAGGAAAGACAACATACATCTCATCAAAATATCGAACGAATACCAAATTCACATGACTACTTATAGCAAGACTTCTCCCACGTCCTCAGGTACAAACGTAACTACTCACAAATCATATTTCATGTTCATAATCAGAGGCCTCAGGTACAAACGTAACTACTCACAAATCATATTCATGTTCATAATCAGAGGGGTATTAACGTATTAATATGCATAAAGGATCTGAACCTATGATCTTCCACCAAATAAACCAACTAGCATCAACTACAATGAGTAATCAACACTACTAGCAACCCACAGGTACCAATCTGAGGTTTTCGCACAAAGATTGGATACAAGAGATGAAATAGGGTTTGAAAGGAGATGGTGCTGGTGCAGATGTTGATGGAGATTGACCCCCTCTCACGGAGAGGATCGATGGTGATTACGATGGTTTACTCCTTTTCCAGCGGAGGGGGAAATCGTCACCATCGTCACCATCCCATCGTCATCCCAGTGATGGTGGTGACGATCTCCCCCTCCGCCGGAATACTCCAAAAGAACAGATCTGCCGGAGCTCTAGATTCGTTCTGCCCAGGTTCCGCCTCGAGACGGCGGCGCTTCGGCTGAAAAGCATCCTTCTAATTTTTCTAGGGTGAAAGACTTCATATAGCAAAAGATGGGCACCGGAGGCCTTCTAGGGGTCCCACGAGGCAGGGGGCGCGCCCAGGGCTGTAGGGCGCGCCCCCACCCTTGTGGACAGGGTGTGGCCCCCTCTGGTGCTTTCTTCACCCAATATTTCTAATATATTCGAAAACTGGCTTTCGGGGAGTTTCAACACTTTTGGAGTTGTGCGGAATAGGTCTCTAATATTTACTCCTTTTCCAGCCCAGAATTCCAGCTGTCGGCATTCTCCCTCTTCGTGGAAATCTTGTAAAATAAGAGAGAATAGACATAAGTATTGTGACATAATGTGTAATAACAGCCCATAATGCAATAAATATCGATATAAAAGAATGATGCAACATGGACATATCAGGGTCCTCTCTAACGGGCCAAACCCTTGTGGGAGTTGTGTCATTCTCTGGGAAATATAAAATTGTCGGGATGACTATGTTGTTAACAAATTATCTGCCCATAACTTCTTGAATGATATCTACACGGCTAGGGCTTCTATCCCTATGTTGTCATCACTTCATCCCATGGGCGTGCAAATGCTTATGGCCTCAGTGTGCAGTTGGTTAGAAATGATTATGCAGGGTTTATTCAACTTGCTTCGCTTATGAGCCACTCTTAGATTATGTGGATAAGATATGTAATCTCGGGTTTGACTGGTTGTGGTCATTTTTTGTATTCTTTTGTATGACTGTCTGATACTCTGTGACTCAAACTTTATTCACCGTTAAAAAAATTGTTGTGCGTATCTTGTGGTTCACACGCAAGATATTTCCCTTCGCAAAAAAGAAAATTAAAGATGTGGTTAGGGCATCTCCAACGCCGACCGGTAAATTTCCTCCCGCATTCGTCTACTGAATAAAATAGGTAAAACTATCTACATGTATGCGGGAGGCGGCCATCCAATGCTTCCCGCATATATTCCAACCACTTTTTCAACAAACCGGATGATATTCGTGCAAACATAGCCAGTTTCATATAAACTAGATGAAATTATTTATATTTTGGACGTATTTTCACAAAAATAGGTAAAACTATCTACACGGTCGCCCGCGGAGAGCTCCATTCCCACGACACATATCCCTTTGTCTTCCCCATGTTCGGCCGCATGCTCATCAGACTACCATGAGTCCCGAAGGTATATTCTTCACTTGTATCTTCCCTATGTATGGTTGCGCTGCTCATCGGAGTGGCAAAAGGGGGTACTTGAGCTGGAGGGGTGATATGTCTCCAAAGTATCTATACTTTTTTATCGTTCCATGTTGTTATATTATCATTCTTGGATGTTTTAGAATCATTTTATAGCAACTTCATACCATTTTTTGAGACTAACCTATTGACATAGTGCCGCCGGTTGTTGTTTTCTACTTGTTTTTTACTTTGCAGAAAATCAATACCAAACGGAGTCCGAACGCATCGAAACTTTTTGGAGATTTTTTTGGACCAGAAAACATCCAGTGGGCCAAAGAAGTACCGAAGAGGGGGCCCGAGGTGAGCACTAGACACCAGGGCGCGCCTGGAGGCCCTGATGGGTTATGTCCACCTCGGTGGCCTCCTACACTGCCTCTTTGCTCTATAAAGACCCTAATATTCCAGAAACCCTAGGGGAGCCGACGAAAATCAATTCCAGCCACCGCAAGTTCCAGAAACCATAGATCCAACCTAGACACCATCATGGAGGGGTTCATCATCCTCATTGGTGCCTCTCGGATGATGCATGACTAGTTCGTTGTAGACCTACTGGTCTGTAGTTAGTAGCTAGATGGCCTTCTCTCTCTCTCTTGATTCTCAATACAATGGTCTCTTGGAGATCTATTTGATGTAACTCTTTTTTGCGGTGTGTTCGTTGGGATCCGATGAACTTTGAGTTTATGATCAGAACTATGTTTTCATCCATGAAAGTTGAGTCTTTTGATCCCTTATATCCATGATTACTTATAGCCTCGTATTTCTTCTCCGACATTTGGGTTTTGTTTCGCCAACTTGATCTATTTATCTTGCAACAGGAAGAGGTGCTTTTTGATGGATTCGATCTTAGGTGCTTGATCCGAGTGACAGAAGGGGAACCGACACATATGTATCGTTGCTATTAAGGATAACAAGATAGGGTCGATTTCTACATAGATAGATCTTGTCTACAACAAGTCATGGTTCTTATTGCATTACTCCGCTTCTTCATGAACTAAATACACTAGATGCATGCCAGATAGTGGTCGATGTGTGGAGTAATAGTAGTAGATGCAGGCAGGAGTCCGTCTACGAATCTTGATGCCTATATAATGATCATTGCCTGCATATCGTCATGATTATTTGAAGTTCTATCAATTGTCCAACAGTAATTTGTCTACCCACCGTTTGCTATTCATCTTGAGAGAAGCCACTAGTGAAACCTACGGGCCCCGGGTCTATTTCCTCATCATATACATTTAGATCTGTTTCGCTATTTGCCTTTTTATTTATTTGCAACTTTTATTTTTAGATCTATTAATTCAAAAATACAAAAATACCTTCATGCAATTTTTATTTATATATTTTATCTCGCTTACCCGCGAGATCTATTTATCCAATCTACTATAATTTTACCCATCTTTTTACCCGTGAGGGATTGACAACCCCTCTCTTACGTCGGGTTGCAAGAATTTCTTCTTTGTGTGCAGGAGTTGTTTATGTGGTGTTGCGTGGTTCTCCTACTCGTTCGATAAACTTGGTCTCATCACTGAGGGAAATATCTACCGCTGTTGTGCTGCATCATCCCTTCCTCTACGACGTAGTTCAAGCAAACATCAAGGGGATGGCAGCCCCACTTTTATGAAGCCGATGCGATGGTCGACGATGCTATGCGCTGAACCGGGCACGTCACCCAATGTACACACCGATGACATTCCGATGGTAGCCTTCCTAGGAACCAAGCGGCGGTGGCCGCCTGTGTTCTACTTCTTGATGATAGCGGCGACCACGAAAGTGCGGTAACGGACAGTTTGACGAAGATGACGTGGTCGCAGGCACGGCAGGAGTGGTGCGACACAACTTCGTCCAGGGTAGCCACAATGCCTATGCTGCCGTGGTCCCCCGTGTGTTGTCCTGGAGCAACGCGCCACTCCTCACCGAGCTAGCTTGGAGCGGTCAGTTGCTGAACGATGCGCCAGCTTGAAGCTTCTGATTCCGCGAGCTAGCCTGCAGCGGCCTGGACCAACGACGCAGGGGAGCAGAGACTTGCCTAGCTTGTGTTCGGTGGGCTCGGTGGGCCACCCATCCAGCTTTTATGCCAAAGAACTCGGCTTCCTGCTCCCTGGATGGCATGAGATTGTGGAGAAAATAGTGTGCAAGCCGGCGCGTGTCCGTTGTGGTGCGATTTTTGCCCGACACCTGCCATCGTTTAAATAGTGGGGGACAACCTGGGCCAACCGGTGTTGTGTTTAATGACGAGCGGCTCGCGAACAGTAGGTTTCTCGGCACAGGTGTGGGTTTCAATGGAGGAAGGCGAGCAATTTGTGGCCGTTTGAATGCACCGACGAAGCTAATTCAGCGGGCGAGTAGCGGGAAGCGCTCTCTCGGCCGGCGCGCCGCTTCAATGCTGGCAATGAGAGGTCGTATCTGTCTGCGCCACCCACCAATCCGGTGAAATCACAAGCATCAATGCCAGTTACTACAGGCTCTGGGCTGGCACGAATGCGGCGCTGCAAGAAGTGTAGTCGTTCGATATGGGAACGGCGGGAGAGGCAGGTCGGATTTTTGTGTGGGCTAGGACAGTCAGACGCGGGCGTGTAGCTGTCCTGAGGCTCGTATTGCCCTCTGGTTTTGTCTCCGGTTTACGGAAAAAAGTGCGTTCCGACGGTCCTGTGGACCGACAAAGGACCACGTTGGATGGCACAATACGTCCGGACAGCGTGATCCAGACGTAAATGGTTAGTGTTTGAGATACCCTTATAGTGATACGTCATACACGTCCAACCTTATTTTAGATATACCTGTAATAAATGGTGTCTTTAGTCACTCCGTATTAGACAGGATCGTATCGCCTGACAAAACAAAATCGACTGCTGAATTCTTCCCAAAGTTTTAGTCACGGCCATGTTGTTTTGGTCGGCACACCAAACTCGTCAAACGGTAGTGAAGCACGCTCCAAGCATGGACCAAATAAATATGCCACAATGTTGGTGTGCAGAGTAATACCGCTTCTAGAATAAATGCGGAAACTTTCAACCTCCTGCGGCCCAAGTCCTTAAAATATGTCACTTCCTTTCTTCAGGCTCTGTTTCCATACAAACCTACGAGGAGATTAAAAACTTAACCTACATCGCCTTTCTAGCTAGTCTCTGCAATACCAGTACGTGACGTTGAAATCTATAGTCTCAATGCATGGAGAGTGGCGTTTTGCCACATGGGAGCACACACTCCTGGTTTAAAAAGTGTGTTTTAATCATATTTTTAAATTTCAAAATTTTCCAAACAAAATTTTGGCGTTCCAAACACGTATTGCGAAAAAACGACAAGTTATGTGTCACGTGGAAACAAAATCCAGGGTTAAAAAGTGCTTTTCAAAAGACAACTTTTAGTCTTTTTCACACAAGCCAGAAAAAATGTCAGTTTTCTCGGAAACTTGACGTGCACATGTATAATGTCGAGAAAGACGTGCGCGCTCCCAGGCGCACCAACGGATTCCGCGATGCATCTTTCTAGAGTCTCGATGCATAAGATTAGGAGGCAAGGGGAACTTTTCAATACTGAGGGCACCTCTATTTTGCACATAGTTGTCCCGCCATGCAGTTACTGACAGCTATGCCCCTATCCTATAAGTCTTGCGTATTTCCTTGGCGGCGGACACAACTATAAAGACAACAATGTGCAAGGAAATGGCTCGTGCCTACGTAGAGACTAGAAGCATGGCTACTGGCCGCGCCCCCATACGCTCTAACTCCAGTGAGCTGACACCACATTGTAATTTTTAGTACTGCGATCTTCTCTATGATAATACTATATTTAGGCCACATTATTGGTGAAGTTACATGTGTAAAAACATAGTTATTTATATTTGTACTTCAATAAAAATATATGGCCATCTTTGTTAAAGAATTTGGGAAGTTAACTAAATTCAAGTACCAATTTCTATTTCGAATTTCTACATAAATGGAAAGAGTCTTATTACTAATTATTCACTTATACGATACTCTTAAGCGGCAGACCTTCATCTCTATCAGCACGACATTTTTCATTAAAGGACATTTTCATTCAATCATTATACTGAGTTTTAGTTTTCGACATCCAGTCATTATACGAGCTGATACAAAAAAGTTTGTATCCGAAAACGTTCCGTACGTGATTTTTTTGACATTTTCCATAATTACGAAAACATTTTTTGTTTCACAGGGGTATCAGCACCCATGTGCACCAAGCGATTTCCACTGCTACTCTAACTTCTTACAATTAAACCAGTAGGACTTCTTATTGGTGGTCACATTCACTAAATTTATGTGTGATCTACATCCAAAAAAAATGTGTGATCTCCCAAGGCTTTAGGGTGTGTTTGTCTAGAGAGTGCAAAGTCATGGTTCCGTTCTAGTTAATTGGGTGGAGTTCATTCCTACGCTTTGTTTGTTGGAGCAAGAAAACGGAATTAATGAAATGGTTTCCCAATCGTGCACATGTAATAACAATGCATGCTGTTAGAGCGGAATATATAATCAATATATCAAAAGTGCACATGGTACATGGTACAACAAACTCCTGTATGTCCTCAAAGGGAACGAAGGAACAACCAATCATCGATACTACAGTGGCCGGCCATGCAGAGTTGGCTCCACGTACGTAGTCCTCTCTCTCACATGGAGATCAGATCAGATCATTTATTCATGTATATGTAGTATATGTGTAACCTGAACGTACACAGCGTCGACCGCTCGACCTATAAGCAGCGACGATGGCGGCAAGTGGTCCATCACTGGATCTTAGAGCAGTCGACCGATGCGCTAATCTTGTAGGGGACGCTGACGCCGCACTTGGAGGGGATGCCTCCCGCCCTGCTGGGGTTGAACCCACCGGCAACACTCTTGAGGCACCTGCACGTAGCTTGCTTGTCGGCGGCGCTCCGCGCTAAGCCGGCCAATTTCTTGACTCCGCTACAGCAGGCCGCAGACGGGCTGGTCCCGCTGCCTTTTGCGTAGGCGGCGCAAGGGCCCAAGGAAGAGCTCACCGTGCCGCAGGTGATGGCCGCTTCAGAGGCTACGACGAGCATTGCGGCCACCAGGGCGACCAACACGAGATTAGTACCTGCAGTGCGAGCCATCTCGACCGAATAAGGTGTAGTTGTGGTGATGGGATCACGGGGAGAGGGTGAGATAGCTAGATCTGCTACTGATATTGGTGAGGATGTATAGAGGAATGATGTGCTTAAATAGGGCTTCTATGGGTTCTGTCCAACGAGGAATCACATTAGAAATAGACTGTACTGCTAGCATGGGTATCGTGACCACAAGGATGGACTGATTGATGTGTGTTAGTAATTCATAAATTTAGTCAGTTGTTAGTTGTTGGGATCGAGTGATGGGTTATAATTAATTATGGTGGTGGTTAGATGTTGGGCAGCAGTAGGACCGCATGGGTGGACGGAGCATGCACTGGCGGTGGAGTGCCTAATTACTCCGTGGCCCAGTAGACATGTACTACTCTTTGAATAATTGGGTGTCTTGATGGCCGTGAGCTCGACAAATGAACCAATTTGATGGTGTATATGTGTTCGACTACGAGGGTGCTTGCATTCAAGGGACTTATTTTAGTCTGACTAAAAATAGTCTTTTTAAGAGTCTATAGTTCGAAGCACCCCTGACTAAAGAAGAGCTAAACTAGTCTTGAGACTAAACTTTTTTAGTCAGGGGTACCCCTACTAAAATGTGGATTAGTCATCTCTCTCCTCATTAATTTCTCTCTTTTAACACAGGCGAGTTCTGGATTGGATGGGTTGAAGGATAATAAATGCTCATTAACTTGATTTTAGTCTCTTTATTATTTGGATCCAAGCTTGGACGTGGCTAGCAAGTTTTAGTCCCACTATTTTTAGTGATAGGACTAAAATGTATCCAAGCCCCCTCCATGCCATAATTTAACATTACTTGGTGTTTTATTCAAAGCTAGTACATTTTGACTATTGGTTTCGTTTATGCGGAATATGTCTTTCGCGTAAATCAGCATCATATTTGATAACTTTTGACCTATCAGAACATCCACACACTCACTGTCCATCTGAAACGCCTTAACTCGTATCCTAGTTTTCTCCTACTGCACGATATCAACAAAGCACGTCGCTGCAAGATTGTAAAGTGGTAAGCTATTATAGAAGCGAAATAGTTGCGAGGAAAAAAAATCTTTGGGCTGAGCTATGGGGCGTGGAACTGGCCCCTTTGAAATATGAATTTGTTAATCACACCACAACTCTCTATTAGAAAGCACCATAGCTTGCAGTTCTACCTAGCAAATGAGCCGGTCCGGCAACGAAGAATGGGCGAGAATGAATAGGACTCCATAACACATAAGTTGCCCGAGTTAACTTTAAAGCCAAAATCAACACAATGAGCCGTCTGATCTAAACTTACAAATGAGCAAAGACGTGCAAATCTCAACATGCAAATATCCGACAGGCTCAAGGCAACAATTTAGACACAAGAGACATACATGACTTAGGTCTTGCTTTGAAGTGCGGCACACAGATACATCGCCTCCCACTAGTAGAAAAAGGCCTATTTGTCCCGGTTCGTCAGGGCCTTTAGTCCCGGTTCCTGAACCGGGACTAAAGGGTCGTTACTAATGCCCTGACCCTTTAGTCCCGGTTCAAACCAGAACCAATACTTACTTTCGGGTATCTAAATTCCAGGTTCTTCGGCAGTCTCGGGGATTTTGTGGTGAATGTTCTCCAAACCCTGCCAGACAAAAGAAACAATTACTTGATATCAGGAAATGAACAAATTTGCTGATATGGTGGATAATAATCCATTTAACTTACATCTCGAGGATTGCAGTCAGGTCCGCATACTCCTGGGGATCTTTTCGTCTCGAGTCCAAGACAGTTACTACTACCTGCTCAAGCCTAATCTCTAGGAGAATATAGTGGAAACTGTGCACGCATGCGTAACTCATCAATTACATTACTATAACCTGGACTAATATATAAGGGAAACCGAATATGCACAAGACAACACTCACTTGAAGTTGTATGGAAAGAGTATTATATCTTTGTGTTCATTTATTTTGAATGATCGTAGCAAGCTGGCCTCGGTTTCTGCGGCATGATGTTTAACCTGAGTTGCATCTATGATATTTTTGTTAACGAACCCAATATCACCGATTTGTCTTTTCTTCAATTCGGCGATCTTCAATCTGCATAATATAGTGAGGATAATTATAAATACATGCAATGAAAGAGCTGAGCTATATAGAGAGACTTAATGACAGAAGTAGTAGTACTTAAAGACAGTAGCAGGTGACCGTTGCTTTATCGAGGGCCAATTGATTGAAAAACTGATAGAACTCCTCAAATGGAATAGGCAACAGATCAATTCCGACAAGGTCACGCTCCGGTTTAACTCTCGCATATACTTCTCCCCCCAGACTCTCTGCAGATTTTCAAGTACCAATCATGCAATCTTCGCATCATCGTTGATAGAGATCTTTCATCTTTGACGAGAGGCTTCCCGTACTCGTATCTGTGTATCTGCACGTCTAGGAAATCATAATGTACATCGTCGGGCAGGTAATCGTCAAGATTGCAATAACCGGGCACCATCCTCGGATCGACGATGTCGCTAGGCACCTTGAGCGGGGGCCACGATAGATTCCCTTGTTCGCCGAGCTGGGCAATTTGTTTCCCAGCTGCTTGTCGTTCTTTCAACCTTTGATCACTGACTGTATTTCCCGACCGCTCCGCTTCGGCCCATGTCTTTGCAATAATGCGCTCATAGTTGCCTTTCGGCGGAGACTTGGGTGGTTTTGCCAGGACAGCCAGAGTGCGCTTCGCTTTCACCGGATCTACCTTCTCCTCCGGAGGCGGATGTCTCTTTGCTTTCAACCCTTCAAACCATTCCTTCACTTCGGTTCATGCGATCTTCGCGTTCTCCTCCGGGCTCATCTCGTATGGTAACTTCTCTAGAGTCTTCAGAGAAGGACCGAATCTATATTTCTTCCCGCCTCTGGCTGTACTGCTAGACGTCGGCCGAGCAGACGGAGCGGCTGTCTTCTTTACTTGCTTACGAGGCAGAGGAGAAGGACTACGACGTGCCGGAGCAGCTGCTGGAGCGGCGGCGGGTCTCTTCAGCCCTTGCTGACGAGGCGGAGAAGGAGGAGGCG
Source organism: Aegilops umbellulata (assembly GCA_032464435.1). NCBI lineage: Eukaryota > Viridiplantae > Streptophyta > Magnoliopsida > Poales > Poaceae > Aegilops > Aegilops umbellulata. Next base: position 637,733,142 of record CP136060.1, on the reverse strand, counting down.
GGCTGCTCGGGCGCGTAGGCGCAGGCGGAGATGGAGGCGGAGTGCCGCCTCGCGCCGGAGAAGGAGCCGGCGAGTGCCCTGATCGTCACTCGCCGGAGGAGGAGGCAGTGGAGGAGGTGGAGTGCCCTGACTCGCCGGAGGAGGAGGAGGAGGAGGAGGCGGAGGCGTCCAGTTCTGAAGGTTGATGAGATCCTTCTGCCATAGGCATGGCGTCTTCAGAGCAGAACCCAGCCGAGTCTCCCCTTCACCGGTAGGGTGGTCAAGCGGGAGCTCCTCAAATCCCTCCGTTATTTCATCCACCATCACCCTAGCATATCCTTCTAGAATCGGCCGACAGTGAAAAGTTGCGCCGGGTTCAGAAGGATAAACAGAGCCAACAGCCGTCTTGACCTTCAAATCCATCCATTGCGTCATAAGGTGGCAATTTTGAGACTCCGTGATAGCATCCACGGGATACCTGGCAGGAGCCGTCAAGACATGCTCCGGCTGAAGCAGCTCAGTGGAAGCCACGCTGCTTCTCCACTGAGATGGCGGAGTAGCTTCGCGGGAAGCTTCGGCAGTTCGTTTGCTGCGATTTGCTTCTCGTTCCTCTATCCCGAGCACCCTTGCTTTAAGCGCCTGCAGTTCGGACTGCTGCACTTTCTTCCTCCTCTCCTGGCATTTGTAACCGCCTGCTTCCGGAAACCCAGCCTTCCACGGAATGGAGCCTGGCCTGCCTCGTGTCCGTCCAGGGTGCTTAGGATTTCCGAGGGCCTTTGTGAGCTCGTCGTTCTCTCTTTCTGGAAAGAATGTCCCTTTCTATGCTGCATTGATATAGTACCGAAGCTTCTTCAAGGGTATGTCAAGTTGCTCGTCCGTCCAAATGCACTTCCCTGTTACAGGGTCCAAGGTTCCGCCAGCCCCGAAGAACCAAGTCCGGCAACGGTCTGGCCAGTTCATTGTCTCTGGTTCGATCCCTTTTTCAACCAGATCATTCTCAGCCTTGGCCCACTTAGGCCGGGCTACAAGGTAGCCACCTGACCCCGTGCGATGGTGAAGCTTCTTCCTCGCAGCATTTGTCTTGTTTGTCGCCGACATCTTCTTACTCTTTTCCGATGTCTTGTTGGCCACAAATGCGGGCCAGTGATCTCTGATCTTCTCATATCTGCCCTTGAATTCTGGTATCTCGTTTTTATCGACAAACCTATTCAGGTCTTTCTTCCACCTCCTGAATAGGTCTGCCATCCTCTTAAGAGCAAAAGACTTGATTAATTGCTCTTTAACTGGCTTCTCCGGATCATCCTCTGGCGGTAGTGTGAAATTTGACTTCAGCTCAGTCCAACGATCGTTTTTCTGCATATCATTGAAGTAAGACACCTCAGGGTCATCTGTAGCCGGCTTTAACCATTGCTGGATGCTGATCGGGATCTTGTCCCTAACCAGAACCCCGCACTGAGCAATAAATGCTTTCTTTGTTCGGATGGGTTCAATCGGTTGGCCGTCGGGCGCGATTGCTATGATCTCAAACCTTTCATCCGAGCTCAACTTTTTCTTCGGGCCTCGTCTCTTTACCTCAGTTGTGCTCGATCCGAGGGCTAGAAAAAAGAACAAAGACTTAATTAATATGTGTACATACCAAAACAATGAATGCCTTGTGCGAGCCCTATTTTTTTCCAGTTTTTTTGTTTTGTTTTCTGCATTATTTATTTCCTTTTGTTTTTTGCTTTATTTTTTAATTCTTTTTTCTTTTAGTTTTAGAAAAATTATAAAATTTCTGTTAGTGCCATTAGTTTTCAAATTTGAAAACACTTTTTTAGTTTTTTTGATTTCTTTGTAGCTTTATTTATTTTATTTTGTTTCTACTTACAACAAAATACTTATTGTTGCTATTTTTATTTTTTTCCAGTTTTTTTGTTTTGTTTTATGTATTATTTATTTTCTTTTGTTTCTTGCTTTATTTTTTAATTCTTTTTGCTTTTAGGTCAGCAAAATTATAAACTTTCTGTTAGTGCCATTAGTTTTAGAAAAAAATATAAACTTTCTATTAGTGCCATTAGTTTTCAAATTTGAATAGTTAAAATTTGAATTCTTTGAAATTCATGTGAATCACAAGTTTGTGATTATCTTTACTAAAAAATGAACATAGATGCACCTATAGAGAAAATTCGACCTAAATTCATAGTTTTCAAATGAACTCTGAAAAAGTTGGCATAGCATACTCGTCTGTTACAAATTTGGCATGGTATCATCATAATAGTTGTGGGAGAAAGTCTTCACTTTTTCTTCGCTTGTGTCATTCGCTTATTGCGCCGTAACCATGGATAATATTCATCGTTTATCAGGATGCTTGGGTCAGCCTTGACATTGATGGGAGGAATTTCATGAAACTTTTCATAATCTTCAGACATGTCTGTCTTGCCCTGCACTCCCAGGATGTCCCTCTTTCCTGAAAGAACTATGTGGCGCTTTGGCTCATCGTATGATGTATTCGTTTTCTTACCTTTTCTTTTTCTCGGTCTGGTAGACATGTCCTTCACATAGATAACCTGTGCCACATCATTGGCTAGGACGAACGGTTCGTTAGTGTACCCAAGATTTTTCAGATCGACTGTTGTCATTCCGTACTGTGGGTCTACATGTACCCCGCCTCCTGACAGCTTGACCCATTTGCACTTAAACAAAGGGACCTTAAAATCTTGTCCATAGTCAAGTTCCCATATGTCCACTGTGTAACCATAATATGTGTCCTTTCCCTTCTCGGTTGTTGCATCAAAGCGAACACCGCTGTTTTGGTTGGTGCTCTTTTGATCTTGGTAAATCGTGTAAAATGTATTCCCACTTATCTCGTATCCTTTGTAAATCAATACAGTCAAAGATGGTCCCCTGGACAACAAGTACAACTCATCACAAACAGTGTTGTCACCTCTGAGACGTGCTTCCAACCAACTGCTGAAAGTCCTAATGTGTTCACATGTAATCCAGTCGTCGCACTGCTCCGGGTGTTTGGAGCGCAGACTATTCTTGTGTTCATCGACATACGGGGTCACCAAGGTAGAGTTCTGTAGAACTGTGAAGTGTGCTTGAGACCAAGAATGCCCGTCCCTGCATATTATTGAGTCCGCTCCTAGCATGCCTTTTCCAGTCAGTCTCCCCTCATACCGCGATTTAGGGGGACCTATCTTCTTAAGGCCAGGAATGAAGTCAACACAAAACCTGATGACATCCTCTGTTTGATGGCCCATGGAGATGCTTCCTTCTGGCCTAGCGCGGTTACAGACATATTTCTTTAGGACTCCCATGAACCTCTAAAAGGGGAACATATTGTGTAGAAATACGGGCCCCAAAATGACAATCTCGTCGACTAGATGAACTAGGACATGTGTCATGATATTGAAGAAGGATGGTGGGAACACCAGCTCGAAACTGACAAGACATTGTGCCACATCACTCCTTAGCCTTGGTACGATTTCTGGATCGATCACCTTCTGAGAGATTGCATTGAGGAATGCACATAGCTTCACAATGGCTAATCGGACGTTTTCCGGTAGAAGCCCCCTCAATGCAACCGGAAGCAGTTGCGTCATAATCACGTGGTAGTCATGAGACTTTAGGTTCTGGAACTTTTTCTCTGGGATATTTATTATTCCCTTTATATTCGATGAGAAGCCAGTCGGGACCTTCATACTGAGCAGGCATTCAAAGAAGATTTCTTTCTCTTCTTTCGTAAGAGCGTAGCTGGCAGGACCTTCATACTGCTTCGGAGGCATGCCGTCTTTTTCGTGCAAACGTTGCAGGTCCTCCCGTGCCTCAGGTGTATCTTTTGTCTTTCCATACACGCCCAAAAAGCCTAGCAGGTTCACGCAAAGGTTCTTCGTCACGTGCATCACGTCGATTGAAGAGCGGACCTCTAGGTCTTTCCAGTAGGGTAGGTCCCAAAATATAGATTTCTTCTTCCACATGGGTGCGTGTACCTCAGCGTCATTCGGAACAGCTAGTGCGCCGGGACCCTTTCCAAATATTACGTGTAAATCATTGACCATAGCAAGTACGTGATCACCGGTACGCATGGCGGGCTTCTTCCGGTGATCTGCCTCGCCTTTGAAATGCTTGCTTTTCTTTCGATATTGATGGTTGGTCGGAAGAAATCGACGATGGCCCAGGTACACATTCTTCCTGCATTTGTCCAGGTATATACTTTCAGTGTCATCTAAACAGTGTGTGCATGCGTGGTATCCTTTGTTTGTCTGTCCTGAAAGGTTACTGAGAGCGGGCCAATCGTTGATGGTCACGAACAGCAACGCCTTTAGGTTAAATTCCTCTTGTCTGTGCTCATCCCACGTACGTACACCATTTCCATTCCACAGCTGTAAAAGTTTTTCAACTAATGGCCTTAGGTACACATCAATGTCGCTGCCGGGTCGCTTAGGGCCTTGGATGAGAACTGGCATTATAATGAACTTCCGCTTCATGCACATCCAAGGAGGAAGGTTATACATACATAGAGTCACAGGCCAGGTGCTGTGATTGCTGCTCTGCTCCCCGAAAGGATTAATGCCATCCGCGCCTAAAGCAAACCATACGTTCCTTGGGTCGTTTGCAAACTCATCCCAGTACTTTCTCTCGATTTTTCTCCACAGCGACCCGTCAGCGGGTGCTCTCAACTTCCCGTCTTTCTTACGGTCCTCACTGTGCCATCGCATCGACTTGGCATGCTCTCTGTTTCTAAACAGACGTTTCAACAGTGGTATTATAGGAGCATACCACATCACCTTCGCAGGAACCCTCTTCCTGCCGGGCTCGCCGTGAACATCATCAGGGTCATCTCGTCTGATCTTATACCGCAATGCACCACATACCGGGCATGCGTTCAGATCCTTGTATGCACCGTGGTATAGGATGCAGTCATTAGGGCATGCATGTATCTTCTCCACCTCCGATCCTAGAGGGCATATGACCTTCTTTGTTGCGTATGTACTGTCGGGCAATTTGCTATCCTTTGGAAGCTTCTTCTTCAGTATTTTCAGTAGCTTCTCAAATCCTTTGTCAGGCACAGCAATCTCTGCCTTCCACTACAGCAATTCCAGTACGGTACCGAGCTTTGTGTTGCCATCTTCGCAATTGGGGTACAACCCTTTTTTGTGACCCTCTAACATGCGATCGAACTTCAGCTTCTCCTTTTGACTTTCGCATTGCGTCCTTGCATTGACAGTGACCCGGTGGAGATCATCATCATCGGGCACATCGTCTGGTTCCTCTTGATCTTCAGCAGCTTCACCCGTTGCAGCATCATTGGGCACATCGTCTGCTTCCTCTTGATCTTCACCAGCTCCCCCCGTTGCAGCATCACGGTATTCAGGGGGCACATAGTTGTCATCGTACTCTTCTTCTTTGCCGTCTTCCATCATAACCCCTATTTCTCCGTGCCTCGTCCAAACATTATAGTGTGGCATGAAACCCTTGTAAAGCAGGTGGGTGTGAAGGATTTTTCGGTCAGAGTAAGACTTCGTATTCCCACAATCAGGGCACGGACAACACATAAAACCATTATGCTTGTTGGCCTCAGCCGCATCGAGAAACTCATGCACGCCCTTAATGTACTCGGAGGTGTGTCTGTCACCGTACATCCATTGCCGGTTCATCTGCGTCCATTATATATAATTAAGTGTCCAAATTAATAGAAGTTCATCATCACATTAAAACCAAAGTACATACATAGTTCTCATCTAACAACATATAGCTCTCCAGAGCATCTAATTAATTAAACCATACATTGAAACTATGTAAAACGTTTTAATGCGAAAACAAAGGCGATCATAATCGCAACCAAGGTAACAATTGATCCAACGGCATAATGATACCAAGCCTCGGTATGAATGGCATATTTTCTAATCTTTCTAATCTTCAAGCGCATTGCATCCATCTTGATCTTGTGATCATCGACGACATCCACAACATGCAACTCCAATATCATCTTCTCCTCCTCGATTTTTTTTATTTTTTTCCTTCAAGAAATTGTTTTCTTCTTCAACTAAATTTAATCTCTCGACAATAGGGTCGGTTGGAATTTCCGGTTCACATACATCCTAGATAAATAAAATCTATGTCACGTTGGTCCGCATAATTTTCATAAACAATAAATGAACCAATGGTTATAAAGATAATATATATACCACATCTGAATCATAGACAGGACGAGGGACGACGGGGGCGGATACCAAAACCATCGCACTATATAAGATGCAATAATAAAAGTAAGAAAATTACACAAGTATCTATCTAAACATACAAGTAACAATATTTTTCCTTTCAGAAAGAAGATAAGAACAAGAGGCTCACCACGGTGGTGTCAGTAATGAGATCGGCGCGGGTGATCGACGGCGGTGAAGACGGGGGTGGGGCGTGACGGACCGCTAAATATAGACAAATCTCGAGGAAAATGGAGCTTTGAGGTCGAGCTTCGAGAGGAGAAAGCTTAACTACTGTGGCTCCGGAATTTCATCGAACACCTCATGTGCATAGGAGGTGAGCTAGAGAACCACAAACCCCTCCCCTCGCCGGCAAGAGAAAAACAGAGCACTGGAGTGCTCTGCTCGCGGGCGAGGGTATATATAGGCACCTCATTGGTCCCGGTTCGTGGCATGAACCGGGACTAAAGGGGAGCCTTTGGTCCCGGTTCATGCCACGAACTGGGACCAATGGTGGTGGGCCAGGAGCGAGGCCCATTGGTCCCGGTTCGTCCCACCAACCGGGACCAATGGCGCACGTGGCCCGGCCGGCCCCCTGGGCTCACGAACCGGGTCCAATGCCTCCATTGGTCCCGGTTCTAGATTGAACCGGGACTAATGGGCTGACCCGGCCTGGACCGTTGCCCCCTTTTCTACTAGTATCCCCTACCTTTGCCACCGCCTGGGTGCGCCGTAGTGAAAAGCCTGTCCGGCATGGGCGGCGACGGGGCTCCTTTTCCCTCACTCTTCGTCGGCTGGCATGGGATCCGGACGACGGACGGTGGTGGTGCGCAGCAGCGGGGTGCGGTGGCGTGGTGGCCGTCGTGGCGGCGGGGTAGTCGTCTTTCTCTCCGGCGCGGTGGGTTGCGTTGTTTTGGCACCCGTGGCGGCGGCCTGGTGCGTTGGCGGATCTGATGCGGCCAGATCAAGACGCCGGTGGCTGCGGGTGGCCGGGGCGCTGCTGGCGGGGCTTCCTTGCATTTCCACAGAACTGGGCCTCCTTGGGTGTTGCTGCTCGCGGCTTGGTGGCCGCCGTGCACCAAGCCTTGACCATGGGGTCTCATCCCCTTTGAGCTTCATACTAGCCAGATCTATGGCCTAGAGGGGCTCTCAAGCCTGGCTGCACAGTTTTGGGGCTAGGTGGCGGCTACAGAGCCTGATGGGTGGTTGTGCCAGGGTGGTCATAACCGCCGTCCACTCAAGGGTGCTTCCTCCATCATTTGCTCAGCCTCCCAGGTTCAGCCTCTAGTTGTCGGACTGGGGGCAAGGTTTGTGGTGTGCTTCTCCATCAGAATTACCCATGCCGGATGCCGGTGAGCAAGGAAGATACTTGGTTGGGGGCTCTTCTGGACATTGGGGCAGCAGCCTCGAGTCGTGTGGGAGACAGAAGACGCGACTTTGGGTGACCCTAGTGTTGACGGTTCCTTGGCAGTGACGATTCCGAGATCGAGCTCTGGTGGTTTTGCTTGGCGGCGGCATGTCTTCCCTTGGGTAGGGCAGGTGTGTCAGAGTCGGTGTTGCGAGGTTGAGGGGCTCCCAGTGAAAGCTTTGTGCTTTAGCGCTAGCAATGGCGACACCGGTGGGTGTCGCGTCCCTCTTGGTGCGTCGTTGAGGTTCCTCTCACCAAACCGGTGCTTCGAGTGAAAACACTTGACAGGTTCCTCCTTCTCGATGGCGGCAAGATGATGTCTTGTCTCCCTCTTGAGGGCATCTACATGGAGTCCAGATTCCTCTAGGGGGCCGCACTATCATCTATGGGTTGTTTCAGATTTTGCCTCTGAGCTTCCTCGACTCCGGCGTGGACAGAGTTACTTACCTCCTTTTCATTACATGGATCCTCGTTGGTTCCTCTCACCATGGTCGTTTTCTGTAGGCAGGTTCGAGCTCGATGATCCGGAGTGGGAGGGCAGGGTGTCCTCTCCAGCGGGCCAAAACCTTGTGGGAGTTGTGTCATTCTCTGGGAAATATAAAATTGTCGGGATGACTATGTTGTTAACAAATTATCTACCCACAACTTCTTGAATGCTATCTGCACGGCTATAGCTTCAATCCCTATGTTGTCATCACTGCATCCCATGGGCGTGCAAGTGTTTATGGCCTCACCGTGCAGTCGGCTAGAAATGTTTATGCGGGGTTTATTCACCTTGTTTGGCTTATGAGCCACTCTTAGATTATGTGGATAAGATATGTAATCTTGGGTTTGACTTGTTGTGGTCATTTTTTGTTATTGTTTGTATGACTGTCTGATACTCTGAGACTCAAACTTGATTCACTGTTAATGAATTTGTTGTGCGCATCTTGTGGTTCACACGCAAGATATTCCCCTTCGCAAAAAAGAAGACTAAAGATGTGATTAGGGCATCTCCAACGCTAACCAGCAAATTTCCTCCCGCGTTCGTCTATTTACAAGCGGGACCAGTCCGTGGACACGTATGCGGGAGGTGGCCATCCAACGCTGCCTACATATATTTAAACCACTTTTTGAACTAACCGGATGAAATTCATGCAAACACAGCTAGTTTAATATAAACCGGATGAAATTCATTATATTTTGGACGTAGTTTAACTAAAATAGCTAAAACTAGCTACACGGTCGCCCGCGCAGAGCTCCATTCCCACGACACAGATACACTACACTAGTCTACGAGGGGCTGCGGTGGATCCCTTTGTTTTCCCCATGTTCGGCAGCACGCTCATCAGACTACCGTGAGTTCCGGAGGTATGTTCTTCACTTGTATCTTCCCTATGTCCGGTTGCGCTGGTCATCGGAGTGGCAAAAGGGGGTACTTTAGATGGAGGGGATGGGAGCTCCGCTTCCGTGAAGCCGAGGCGTGGGTCGACAATGGTATGCGCTAAACCGGGCAAGTCACCCGCTGTACACACCGATGACATACCGGCAGTAGCCTTCCTAGGACCCAAGAGGCGGTGGTCGGCGGTGTTCTACTTCTCCTCGAAGATGGCAGCGGTTGCGGACGTGCATGATCGGATGTCGTGTCGTCGATCTATGCAAAACCGACTTCTCTCTCCGCCGGCAGGGTGCTGTAACGGACATGTTGATGGAGTTGACGCGGTCACAGGCACGGCATGAGTGGTGCGACACAACTTCGTCCAGGGTAGCCACAATGCCTGTGCTACCGTGGCGCCTCCTGTGTTGCGTGGAGCAACGTGCCACTCCTCAGCGAGCTAGCTTGTTAGAGCGGCGAGTTGCTGAATGACGCGCCGGCTTGAAGCTTTTGATTCCGCGAGCTAGCCTGCAGCAGCCTGGACCAACGACGCAGGGGGAGCAGAGACTTGCCTAGCACGTGTTCGGTGGGCTCGGCGGGCCAGCCAACCAGCTTTTATGCCAAAGAACCTGACTTCCTGCTCCGTGTATGGCATGGAGATTGTGCAGAAAATAGTGTGCAAGCCGGCGCGTGTCCGGTGTGGTGCGATTTTTGCCCAACGCCTGATATCATTTAAATAGCGGGGGACGGCTAGGGCCAACCGGTGTTGTGTTTGATGACGAGCGGCTAGTCAACGGTAGGTTTCTCGGCACATATGTGGGTTTTAATGGAGCAAGGCGGGCTGTTTGTGGCCGTTTAAATGCATCGACGAAGCTTATTCAGCGGACGAGTAGTGGGCAGCGCTCTCTCGAGCGGCGGGCCGCTTGAATGCTGGCGGTGAGTGGCCGCATCCATCTGCACCGCCTAGGGTAGGGTCATGGATCTAGGGTAGGGTCATGGATCTGTCCAAGGTCCCCCCCCCCCTCCCCAAGGACATCTCTAAAAGAACCAAAAGCATTCGAAGAAGAATCATCATCCACTCGACCAGGAAGCTATGTTCCACTCGACAGCCTTGAAGACACTCGACCATGTAGACAATCAATCGACTAACAGGAAATCTAGATCCACTCCGCTTCGCAACGGTCGGGAATTAAGTCATAGCTTTAATGGTCATTATATATCTTTATTGCTGGTGTTACTAGTAACGCCCCCCCTCTTAATGTACATTGAACCCTAAGTAACGGAGGGGAGCTGGGGTCCTGGCACACTCTATATAAGCCACCCCCTCCTCTGGGACAAGGGTTCGCACCCCCTGTAACTCACATGCATATAATCCAGTCGACCGCCTCCGGGCTCCGAGACGTAGGGTTGTTACTTCCTCCGAGAAGGGTCTGAACTCGTAAAACTTGCGTGTACAACTCCTCCATAGCTAGGATCTTGCCTCTACATCACCTACCCCCTATTCTACTGTCAGACTTAGAACCACGACAGTTGGCGCCCACCATGGGGCAGGTGTCTTAGCGACTTGTTGGAGAAGTTGCGATTTTTTCGATCCCCATCAGCATGGTTTTAGGCGGAGGTTTGGCTGAGGGCCGCCAGATCCGTCTTGGCGCGCTCGTGTTTGTCGCCGATGACTCCGCTTGGCTTCAGGAGGCTCCACTCAACGTCGACGCACTCCCCGTCCGTGGGGCAACGCACTTTCGCGCGTGCGCCCGCGGCGTCCTCCTGCGGCAGCCGTCGACCCAGTATTGGTCGGCTCCTATGGCATCTTCCCTCCCTGTCGCCCACCGGCGCAAGCGTTCCGGTCGTTCAAGGCTTCAGCGGTGTGTGAGGCATGCGGTGGCTCGCCAATCAGCCACACCCCAAGTCGCGGCAGTCGAGCCCGACGAGACTCTGTATGGCCTGTTCGACTGGCTCCGCAGAGAATGGATCCGAGTGCGATAGCAGCGACCCCGCGGCGGAAGTCTTGATGGTCGATGGGCCTCACAGTCCTCCTAGCTTCCCCCGTGGTGACGGTGGCGATGGTGGAGGCGACCCGGTCGCGTGTTCACGAAGAGTACCTCCCCAAACCCTTCTCTTCGCAGCAGAGGGAAGAACTTCGCCGCCAGAACATGGATGCACTTCACACTCCTATCATTGGAGAAACCCCCGAGGGCTCGGGCCTTGGAGGACGCGCGCCTGGCCAACTTGGCGGAGCGCACTTGACTGGAGAACCTGCAGCATGCACTCGACGAGCATGCTCGACAGCTGGTTCCAGAATCTAGTCGGCGTCAACTTTTTCGACCACCAACCCAGGTATATCGAACTCCGATCCAGAATCTCACAGTTGCGGCTCGTATAGCAGAGTTGATCCAGCCTTCCCAGTCCAAAGCTGGCAGAGGCCTGATGCAAATCAGGGCTTTAGTCCGGGCAGCAGGAGAATAGAATACAGCTGTGTCACAATCGTGGAATAGGATCCATAGCAGATCCGTTATGGCAGATACAGTCCAGTCGGCTCACAGCCCAAGGTCGCCCCCGAGGCGTGAGGAACGTGGAGACCGGCGAGATCAGTACTGAAACCGTGACCAGTATGATCACCGACTCGATCACGACGATCGTCGTTGAGTGCTCACGCCTCCCCCAAGGAGTGGGTCATACGTGGCTCAACAGCATCATGATAGGCGCCCTCACAGTGGTGGGCGAAGGATTCCAGGCGACCCCAGGGAGCCGGGCTTTGATGCGAGATCTATTCTCGTTCAGGGTTTGGTCGACAGAAACAAAGCTCACGGAAAAGGCCATGATAGAGATTCACCAACCAGCAGCAGAGTGCATGTCTCAGGTCCAGAGTGCTTCAGTAGAGCCATCAGGGCCGCAGTGATTCCTCCCAACTTCAGGTTGGCGACTGGAGTCAGTAAGTTCACTGGGGAGTCCAAGCCTGACACTTGGCTTGAGGACTACCGAGTGGTTGTGCAGATTGGTGGAGGCTATGATGATGTGGCTATCAAACACCCTCCTATGATGTTGGAGGGCTGGGCCAGAGCATGGCTAAATCAATTAGCACCCAGCAACATTTATAGTTGGGAAGAGCTTGCCCGAGTGTTTGTCAGAACCTTCGAAGAAACGTGCAAACGGCCAGTAGGGCTAACAGAGCTACAATCTTGTGTGCAGAAACCAAATGAAACTTTGAGGGATTATATCCAGAGGTGGATCACGTTGCACCACACGGTGGAAAATGTGTCTGATCACCAAGCAGTTTGTGCCTTTAAGGAAGGCGTCAAATATAGAGAGTTGAATCTGAAGTTCGGTCGGACCGGAGATACGACTCTGAGTCGAATGATGGAGATTGCCACCAAGTATGCCAATGGTGAAGAGGAGGATCGGCTCCGGAGTGGCAAGCATAAAACAGTCGCCCATAAAACCGGAGGAGGGAACTCTAGTCAGAAGCAGAAGCGCAAGGCCGAGCTAGCTGCTCCTGGAGAAGCCTTAGCCATGACTCAAGGAAAGTTCAAGGGGAAACCTAAGGGGCCATGGAACCCTAAGAAAGTAAATGATCAGGATGGGAACGATGTGTTGGATTTTCCATGCCACATTCACACAAAGAAAGATGAAGAGGGTAATCTCATTTACCCGAAGCATACCACTCGACAGTGTCGGCTCCTGATCCAGCAGTTCCGAGAGAAACAACCCAAAGAGAAGGAAAAAGAGTCGGACAAAGTTGAGGACAAGGAGGAAAGTGATGATGGTTACCCTCACGTCAATTCCACTATGATGATTTTTGCTGATGTAGAGAGTAAAAGTCGACTGAAAGTCATCAACAGAGAAGTAAACATGGTCGCTCCGGCGACACCCAGTTATTTGAAATGGTCTCAGACTACTATTACATTTGACCAGTCCGATCACCCGACACACATAGCCACCCCTGGGAGGCAAGCGTTGGTAGTCGACCCAGTCGTCGAGGGCACTCGGTTAACTAAAGTTCTGATGGATGGTGGCAGCGACCTGAATATTCTGTATGCAGAGACGTTGAAAGGGACGGGCATTCCGATGTCCAGACTCAGTGAAAGCAATACGAGTTTCCATGGATTCGTTCCAGGAAAGAAGGCTGAGTCACTCGGCCAGATCGCTCTTGATGTGGTTTTCGGTGATTCCAAGAATTACCGCAAAGAAAAGTTGACATTTGAAGTTGTGGATTGCCAGAGTGCTTATCACGCTATTCTGGGCAGGCCAGCTTATGCATGTTTTATGGCTCGTCCATGCTATGTGTACCTCAAATTAAAGATGTCTGGACCTAAAGGTGTGATCACTATCACTGGCAATCGAAAAAAGGCAGAAGAGTGCTTCCAGAAGGGCTCGAGGATCGCCGATGCACAGATGGCAGTAGTGTAATTGCAGGAATATCGGAAAAAATGCAGATCCGAGTGATTTTTTGCGAGCTAAGAAGCCTGCCACGGATTCAGCATTTCAGTCGACCAGTGAAAGGAAACCAATTCATATTCACCCAACCGATCCCAATGCTGCTCCGACTCACATTTCAACAACACTCGACTCCAAATAGGAAGAAGCACTCACCCAGTTCCTCCGTGAGAACTGGGACATCTTCACGTGGAAACCTTCTGACATCCCAGGTGTTTCCAGGGAACTGTCTGAGCATCGTTTGCAAGTCGACCCAAAAGTGAAACTGGTCAAAGAACATCTTCGATGGTCCACCATACAGAAGAGAAAGGCAATCGGTGAAGAAGTGGATCGGCTTCTGGCAGCTGAGTTTATTCGAGAGATTTACCACTCCGAGTGGTTAGCTAATGTTGTCCTGGTCCCTAAGAAGGACGATTCACTTCGCATGTTCATTGACTTCAAGCATATCAATCGGTCCTGCCCGTAAGATCACTTTCCTCTCCCTAGCATCAATCAAATAGTCGACTCGACTGCGGGGTGTGAGCGTTTGTCCTTTTTGGACGCTTATTCCGGGTATCATCAGATCCGTCTATGTGGACCCGATGAGATTAAGACAACTTTCATCACCCCATTCGGGTGCTTATGTTATGTCACTATGCCATTCGGCCTGAAGAACGCTGGAGCCACGTTAATGCGGATGATTCGGAAGTGATTACTCACCCAAATCAGTCGAAATGTGGAAGCATACATGGATGACATTGTGGTCAAGTCACTTAAAGGTTCCGACCTACTGGCTGACCTTGCTGAAACCTTTGCCAACCTCAAAAGGTATGATATCAAGCTCAATCCATTGAAGTACACATTCGAAGTTCCAGGAGGAAAATTACTCGGTTTTCTCGTTTCCGAACGAGGGATCGACGCGAATCCAGAGAAAGTTGGTGCCATACTCCGGATGAAACGCCCTGTGCGTGTGCATGATGTCCAGAAGCTTACTGGTTGCTTGACCGCCCTAAGTCGATTCATTTCTCGTCTCGGTGAAAAGGCATTGCCACTTTACCGACTGATGAAGAAGTCAGATACATTCGAGTGGACTCCTGAAGCTGATGCAACATTGGCAGAGCTAAAAGCCCTGCTTTCCACCCAGCCGGTGATTGCTGCCCGAATCAGCAAAGAGCCTTTACTGCTTTACATTGCAGCCACTTGACAAGTCGTCAGTACATTACTTACGGTCGAGCGGGAAGAAGAAGGAAAAGCCTATAAAGTTCAACGTCCATTATATTATGTTTCTGAAGTTTTGACTCCCACTAGTAGAAAAAGGGTTAAACGTGAAGCACATTAGTGCCGGTTCCAACGGCTAGCCGGGCCGCTCTCATTAGTACCGGTTCGTGGCGAACCTTTAGCACCAGTTCGTGCCACGAACCGGTACTAATGACAGTGGTGGCAGGATGTTGTCAGTCTGGGGCCCCTCCAGCACCTTTAGTACCGGTTCGTGTCACGAACCAGTACTAAAGGTCGTCCTACATAAACCCTTCGTCCACCCGCCGATCTCACTCTGTTCTTCCCCTTTTCCCTGCCTCTCTGTTCTTCCCCTCTTCCTCTCGAGCTCATCACACATTTTGCCCAAAATTTGTCAAGATTTGATGGTCCCCATCGGTTCAAATGATCACAAAGGTTAGCAACTTTGTCCTTTCATATCTCATTGCTAGATTAGCTCTTGAAATGCTTTATATAGTGTTTAATTTGTGAGTTTAGTAATTTGGGAGGAATTATATGTGCTAGTATTTGATTTATATGCAATCTGAGGTCAAAAATAACACTTAGTTTGCCTATGTAGGTGTGGTTTACTTAGTGCCTTCAAAATCTCCGCCGTAACCACCGTCGATCGCCCGCACCGTCCCGTCGCCGGCACCACCCTGTGGTGAGCCTCTTGTTCATGAAATTTTATATAAAAATAGATGTTTGTGTGATTTGGATATATAGTTACTCGTATAATTATCTTACCCGTACGTTGTTTGTTATACATAGTGCCATGGTTTTGATATCCGTCCCCGTCGGCCCTCGTCCTTGTTATGATTCAGATGTGGTATATATATTCTCTTTTAAAACTAGTTGCATTTCGTGTTTATGACAAATTATGCCCATCAAGTTGACATAGATATTTTTTCTAGGAGGTATGTGAACCGGAAATTCCAACCGACCCTATTCTCGAGAGGTTAAATTTAGTTGAAAGAGAAAACGAGTACTTGAAAGAAAAATTGAAAAGAATTGAGGGGGAGAAGATGGAATTGGAGTTGCATGTTGCCGATGTCGTCGATGATCACAAGATCAAGATGGAGAAAATGCGCTTGAAGATCAGAAAGATTAGAAAATATGCCATCGATAGTGAGGCTTGGTATCATTATGTTGTTGGATCAATTGTTACCTTAGTTGCGATCTTGATCGCATTTGTTGTTGCATTTAAATGCTTTAGCTAGAGAGTTATTTGTTTGTTGCATTTAAGTGTTGTATAAACTTTATGTATTGTATTAATTTGGTGTTTTCGGTGTTGTGTATTGAAGATGAGCCGGCAATGGATGTACGATGACCGATGCTCTCCCGAGTTCATTAATAGCGTGCAAACTTTTCTGCTTGCGGCTGAGGCAAACAAGCGGGCAGATGGTTTTATGCCTTGTCCATGTGCTGGCTGTAAGAATGGTCAAAATTACTCTAAGTCAAGAACCATTCACGTCCACCTGTTTAAGTTCGGTTTCGTGCCCCACTATAATGTTTGGACCAAGCACGGAGATTGAGGGGTTATGATGGAATGCAATGATGAAGAAGAGGACGACGATAGCTATCCTGGCCATGGGTTCCCTGAATACGATGATACAACAATGGGGGAAGAAGCTGAGCCGGTAATGCGGGAAGAAGATGAGCCGGCAATGCGGGAAGAAGCTGAAGAAGAGGCATCAGATGAACCCGTTGATGATCTAGGTCGGGCCATTGCCGACGCAAAGAGAAACCGCGCAAGTGATTTGGAGAAGAAGAAGTTGCAGCGCATGTTAGAGGATCACAAAAAATTGTTGTACCCAAATTGCGTAGATGACAAGAAAAAGCTTGGCACCACACTGGAATTGCTGCAATGGAAGGCAGAGAATGGTGTATCTGACAAGGGATTTGGAAAGTTGCCGGTAATGATAAAGGATATGCTTCCGAAGGACAACGAATTGCCCGAGAGTACGTACGAAGCAAAGAAGGTTGTCTGCCCTCTAGGGTTAGAGGTGCAGAAGATATATGCATGCCCTAATGATTGCATCCTCTACCGCGGTGAGTACGAGGATTTGAACGCTTGCCCGGTATGCAGTGCATTGCGCTATAAGATCAGCCGCGATGACCCAGGTGATGTCGAGGGCGAGCTCCCCAGGAAGTAGATTCCTGTCAAGGTGATGTGGTATGATCCTATAATACCACAGTTGAAACGTTTGTTCCAAAATAAAGAGCATGCCAAGGCGATGCGATGGCACAGAGAAGATCGTAAGAAAGACGGAAAGTTGAGAGTACCCGCTGACGGGTCGCAGTGGAGAAAAATCGAAAGAAAGTACGGGAAGGAGTTTGCAGATGATGCAAGGAGCGTATGGTTTGGTCTAAGCGCAGATGGCATTAATCCTTTTGGGGAGCAGAGTAGCAACCATAGCACCTGGCCTGTGACTCTATGTTTGTATAACCTTCCTCCTTGGTTGTGCATGACGCGGAAGTTCATTATGATGCCAGTGCTCATCCAAGGCCCTAAGCAACCCGGCAACAACATTGATGCGTACCTAAGGCCATTAGTTGAAGAACTCTTACAACTATGGAATGGAACAGGTGTACGTGCGTGGGATGAGCACATGGGGGAAGAATTTGACCTAAAGGCGTTGTTGTTCATGACCATCAATGATTGGCCTGCTCTCAGTAACCTTTCAGGACAGACAAACAAGAGATACCGCGCATGCACGCACTGTTTGGACGATACCGACATTATATATTTGGCTAATTGTAAGAAGAATGTGTACCTGGGACATCGTCGATTTCTTCTGAGCAGGCATCCCGTAAGAAAGAAAGGCAAGCATTTTAAAGGTGAGGCGGATCACCGGACGAAGCCTCGCCACCGTACTGGTGCTGATGTACATGATATGGTCAAGGATTTGAAGGTGGTCTTTGGAAAGGGTCCTGGTGGACAACCTGTTCCGAATGATGCTGACGGACGCGCACCCATGTGGAAGAAGAAATCTATATTTTGGGACCTGCCCTATTGGAGAGACCTAGAGGTCCGCTCCACAATCGACGTGATGCACATGACGAAGAATCTTTGTGTGACCCTGCTTGGCTTCTTGGGCGTGTATGAGAAGACAAAAGATACACCTGAGGCACGGGAGGACCAGCAACGTATGCACGGAAAAGACGGCATACATCAGGGTCATGCAAGCTACGCTCTTACCAAAAAAGAGAAGGAAATCTTCTTCGAATATAGTGACTTTCAAAGGGTACGAGATAAATGGTAATACATTTTACACGATCACCCAAGATAAGAAGAGCACCAACCAAAACAGTGGTGTCCGCTTTGATGCAGAAACCAAGACGGGAAAGGAAACATATTATGGTTATATACAGGACATATGGGAACTTTACTATCGACGTGGTTTGAAGGTCCCTTTGTTTCGGTGCAAATGGGTCAATATGACACGAGGCGGGGTAACGGAAGACCCACAGTACGGAATGACAACAGTGGATCTCAACAATCTTACACATGCAGACGAACCATTCATCCTAGCCAACGATGTGGCACAGGTTTTCTATGTGAAGGACATGTCTACCAAGCCGAGAAAAAAGAAAAGATAAGGAAGCGAATGCATCGTATGATGAGCCAAAGCGGCACATAGTTCTTTCTCGAAAGAGAAACATCGTGGGAGTGGATGACAAGACAGACATGTCAGAAGATTATGAAAAGTTTGATGAAATTGCTCCATTCACAGTGAATATTGACCCGAGCATCCCGTTAAATGATGAAGATTTTCCATGGTTACGGCGCAAAGGGACACACGCGAAGAAAAAGTTTCACACCCAAAGATCTGGAAAGAAGTCCACATAACCCCCTGAAGTTTAAAAAATCGGCTACTTAACCCCCTCAACTACAAAACCGGGTATATCACCCCCTGATGTTTACAAAACCAGACAAATGAACCCCACATCATGTTATAAGCAGTTTTAGTAGGCGGTTTTGCAATCTGGCGTGATTCACCTGGCTGAGGTGAAGATACGGCCCACTTATCAGGGACTCAAATCTTTCCCCTACTATGCACTAGCTCGTAGTGCCTCGTGGTGCTGCTCATGCTGCTTCCGTCAGTGGTGGCAGTGATGAGTACTAGATGGAGTGGTTCAACATGGTTGTACATAACCGGGGCACGACGAAGATGTGTGAAGGTCCTGTAGCGTGGCTGCATGCTTGCATCGTGGTAGTTGGCACTTGGCAATGCAACATCCGTGCAGGAACTTGCCGAGCTCTACGAGTTCTTCATGTCCATGGACAACGGTAGCGGTAAGACCTATCCGGAGCTGGGCGCAGCAAGAGATGGAGCCCGGAGCAGCTATGGCGCCACGCCACCACCCGAGAGGCAAATGAAAGGGTGGATGCACATGGGCAGTAGCTGCTGATCATTTTGAGTGCTGTGTGCACTAGTGCTGAATCGATCTAAGTAAGGATTGATCATGAGCTTGTGTATGTGCATGTGCTGCCTTCCGGTCGGTGTCAAGATTGATTAATCGGCTAGCTGTTGTGTACGCGTTGTTGCTAATTGATCAGGATAGATCAAGTTGCCACGGAGGAGGCTCCAGCAGAATCGTCAGTGTATGTTGTCATCGTCGCGTATCACCAGCCTGAGAGTACCTGGCAACGTTGAGCTAGTCCAACAATGTGAAAATGGATATGGTGTCGGCGGTGCGCCATACATGAGAGCGTGCGTGTGGGGCAGCAAGGATCCAACCTGACTGCAAGTCTGCAACTGAGTCTGGTCTCGTCTGCAGATTGGAGGTATAAAATTGATGAACGTTGCTTCTCCAACAAATAACTCAACTTGCTGAAGCCAAAAAATTCATAACGTTGACACGCTTCTTTAACTAATTAATCAGCCTTGTGAACCTATAGCTAACAGATCAATGAGTTCATCTACTGAAGGTCCGACAGCCACATGAAGCTGCCCCAGGCACAAGTCGAGGAGTATGGGGATCAAAGTGGCGACATGAGCTATGGGGATAGGAGCGAATGCGAGTTGCAGCATCAGATAGCGGTGGGGTTTCTGATGGCAAGGATGCACGGCCCAAGACGGCGCTTATATCGACGCTCCACGGAGAAATATGTGGTTGCAGGCCACGTGGACAAAACTGCTCTCAAAACCACTTCTACAGCTCTTAGGGGGTGTTTTAAATGGTTTTGTAAAGTTTAGGGGGTGTTATACCCGGTTTTATAGTTGAGGGGGTTAAGTAGACTACTCCTGAAACTTGAGGGAGGTATGTGGACTTCTTTCCAAAGATCTGGGATGTGATCGGCTTCACTATCATCACTTTCTTCTGTGTTTCACACCCAGGAGGGAATCTCTGTAATAGTTAGGGTAGTTATGTGTTTTGGCATTTGAAACGCGAAGAAATTTTATGTGCAAACAAATTCTTTCATGCCTTTACTGATTTTTTAAGTTAAGTTATTCACAATTTGAAAACTATTCAAAATTTAAACTATTCAAATTTGAAAACTACGGGCACCAACAGAAAGTTTGTAATTTTTTGTACCTAAAGAAAAAATATTCACAAAGAAACTCTAAATACAGAAAAAAACAACTCAAAAATAAATAAAACAAAAATAAATAAGGCAAAAAAATAAGAAAATAAAAAAGCCCGCCTACTGGGCCAGAGCGGCCTGCATACGACTAGAAACCCAACGTAATGTTGGGCCAGGATGCAGGCCTGCAAAGGCCCAGTAGGCCCACAGGGCAGCACAGAACATGTAGGCCCAGTAGGCCTGCTTTGCAGAGGAGATCGAGAGAGTTACCGCACGGGGGCTTATAAATAAGTGCGGTCGCCGCTCGGCTAGCGAGGTGGGACTAAACTTGCCGCACCGCACCAGCGCCAGCGCACCCCCTTTAGTACCGGTTCGTGGCACCAACCGGTACTCAAGGGGGGGATTTTAGTACCTGTTGGAGCCACGAACCGGTACTAAAGGGGGTGCGCTTCCCGCCACTTGGCCTGGCCAAAACAAGCCTTTAGTACCGGTTGGTGGCTCCAACCGGTACTATAGGTCCATCCTATATAACTAAACACTTCAAAAATTTCAGTTTCTCATCTGCTTCTTCTCCTCTGCCCCGTCGCCCGCCGTGCGTCCTCGTCTCCATATCCCTCTCGTCGACGCCCCCGTCGCCGCCCCGTCCCCATCGTCGCCGCCCCGTCGTCCCCGTCAACGTCGTCGCCGCCCCGTCGTCCTCGTCCCCGTCGTCCCTGTCGTCACCGCCGCCCCGTCCCGGTCCGTCCCGCGTCGTCCCCGTCCCCGTCACCGCCGTCGTCGCCCCATCCCTGTCCCCGTCGTCGGCGCCCGTCGCCGTCCCTGTCGCGCGCCGCCCCCCTTCGCCTCTCGCCTCGCCGGTGAGCACACACACAAACACACACACATACATTTTTTTAGTTTTTTAGTTATAGAAATAGTTATAAAAAAGTTAGAAAATTTTCTTTTTTTAGTTATAGAAATAGTTAGTTATATAGCGTTGTTAGAAATGTCATAGAAATATTAGAATTGTTAGAAATTTTTCTGTTTTTTGGTTATAGAAATAGTTATAAAAAAGTTAGAATTGTTAGAAATTTTTCTGTTTTTTAGTTATAGAAATAGTTATAAAAAAGTTAGAATTTTTTCTTTTTTGAGTTATAGAAATATTAGAAATTTTATAAAATTGTTAGTTATATATATAGAAATGTTATAATTTTTTTTATATTTTTTAGTTATAGAAATATTAGAAATGTTATAGAAATGTTAGTTATATAGCATTGTAAGAAATATTATAGAAATGTTAGTTATATAGAAATTTTAGAAATTTTAGTTATCAAAATCCAATCATTAAAAAAATGTTACTTTTTGCGGGCATATAGCTAGTATTTGTTCTCCATGATGCCCGGCACGCATCCTCGCCGTCGTCCCGTCCGCGACGACGTCCGGCTGATCCATGTCCGGGACTGGGCTCCGCCGGGCTGGCACTGGGAGGTGCTTCCTGGAGGGGCGTGGCGCTTGATGAGGAACCCGGCCCTGGGTCTCGTCATCGACCCTGATCTCGTTCGGTGGCGTTCGCGTGGGCCAGTTTCGGTGCGAAGAGAGCCGGCCCCGCCGGAGGTGGTACGTCGCCGTGTCAGGGAGGAGGACGAGCATGTCCATCACTACATGTTTGCGTTAGAGGGCGGCAGGTTCTCCAATACCTGGCAGTCTCTTCAGGGATCTCACTTCAGCTATGATCCTGTGAGGGTTCCTTCTCTTTGGGTGTCCACCGTCCGCGCCGCAGGAACCGCGAGTGTCCTAGATTCTTCTGTAGTATTCGATCTTTATTAGCTACCTAGCCAGTGATGTATTCGATATATATATTCGAGACGATGTATTCGAGATCATATATTATTCGAGACGATGTATTCGAGATTATATCTATTATTCGAGACGATGTATTCGAGATTATATCTATTATTCGAGACGATGTAATTTGAATACTAAATTGTTTTATATTTATTTTGGATTAGTTAAATAAAAGCTATGGCGGACAATACGACAGAGAGGGAGAACAGGCCCTGTTCGATATGATACGCCATCCAAGCGGTCCAGATGATGATCAAAATGAATAACATTATGACGGCTCCGAATTTCTAAACAACACCGGGGAGGGTGATATGGTATTCGATCGCGACGACTGAAGTGATGAAGTCATGAACTATGATTATGATGATGACGAAGAAAATGTTGGTCTTGAAACAACAAAGACCGGCGAGGTATATATATTTATATAAGAAGGCATCTGGTGGTCATCACATGTTTTAAATGACTTGAAGATATATTAATGAATCGATCTTTCTTCTTTCAGCCATGCGGATCGAGCAAATCTTCAGGCAACAGGACGAAACGAGGCCCGAACAAAAAGTTGAAAGAGGGCGTAAAGTACAATATCGAGGCAACCAGACCTAATGGCGAACCATTAGCACAAGTTCGTTCATCAGTGCGGAGTTCTTGTGAAGGACCAACTCCCGATCTCCCTTCAAGAATGGAGAGAGCCAGCAAAGCCACGTCCAGATCTTACTTTTGTCGACGACAGACAAAAAGGTCTGCTTTGGGATACTCTCATGGTACATTTCACCCTACCAGATCATTTCACAGAAGCAGATGTGCAGAAAGTCAAGGACGCTGCTCTTAGGAAGATGGCGGTTGCATTGAAGAACCACAAGAATCGTGAACGGGACAAGTACGTCAAGGGAGGAGGGAAGACTCCAGTATTCGAGGGAACACCAGAGAAGCAAAGTGCTCATTGGGACGATTTCGTGAAATTCAAGGATTCGGAATTAGCTAAGGAACGGTCGAGAATAAACAAGAAGAATGCCGAAAAAAAGGATAAGTTCCATAAGCTGGGGCCAGGTGGCTACGCGGTGGCAATGCCTACGTGGGATAAGTCTAAGAAAGAGAATGAGGATGCAGGTGTCACTCCGGTTACTAAGAGCTGGCCCCCCAGGTGCAGGACTTGGTTCTATGCGCATATGGGGGAGTTGGACCCGAAGACAGGCAAAGTTTCGACGAAGGCGTGTCTGAGCGGAGCCGACGATGCGCTACTTGTTGCAATAGAAGAGGCTCGATCGGGGGTGTTCCAGCCCAACAGAGAGAACGACGAGCTTACGCGTTCCCTGGGAAATCCTGAACACCCGGGAAGAACACGAGGCAAGGGCGCTATTCCGTGGTATGATGGGTTTTTGGACTGGAACGCCGACTACAGAACACGTGCGAGAAAGAAGATTGCGGAGGAGAAGAAGAGGAAGATGGAGGAGGAGCAGAGGAAGCGGGACTATGAACGCCTTCAAGGCCTAGAAGCAAGTCACGCGGACTTGGCAGTCAAATTCCAACGGCAGCAGGAGCAGATCATCTCACTTAGCCAGCAAAGGGGGTCTCAACAGCTGCAGCAGCTAGAGAATGATCCAGCATTGGATAGCACCGCCCCATCCATGCCGAGAAGCAGCGTGGGTTCCGCCCCGGGCGACGCAATGCTGGATAGATACCCCGTGGATGACATCATGGAGAACACTAACTCCGAGCTACACTTCAAATTGAAGAACATATACATGAAGGTGGCGGACGCCGTTCCTTTTTCAAATCCCCCCGACACTACAGGAAACAGATAATTTGCCGTCTGTGGATCACAGACGGCAAAGACCTAAATCCAAACGGCAAAGATTTTACCGTCTGGAAGCAGACAGCAAACTCAGACGGTAAAGTATAATCGGCAAAGAATACTTTGCCGTCAGCTTTTCCATAAGAAGACGGCAAAGACTTTGCCGTCAGCCAAATCTTCTTCGCCGTTAGCCTTATAAATAACAGACGACAAAGAATGCAGTCTTTGGTCTGTCAAAACGTTTCTTTTGCCGTCATCAAGACTACACTACAGACGGCAAAGATTGTTTTTTATTTAAAAAAAATACGTCAATTCAAGCATTCGGTGGTCGCCGGAGTAGCCAAATCCGGCAACTGCTGCCACTGCCGGGGGAGCCCTAGTGCTTGGGGCATAGTGGAGGAGGCTATGGAGCCTCAGGCACGGCGGGGTCCGGCGAGGGGTGGCTCAGGTGCGGCGGGATCCAGCGAGGGATGGCTGCGGCAGGTCCGTTGAGTGACAGTCGTGGTGTAGTCCGGTGAGGGGCAGAGAGGAGGAGGTCGGGGAGGCTCGGCCGCGGGGGGTCGTGCGAGGGGAGGTCGCGGCAGGGAACGGAGAGCAGCGACCGTTGCAGGGAACGGAGAGGAGCGGCCACGACGGAGTCCGGCGAGGGGCGGCGAGGGATAGAGCCTTCATCTTGGATGGCTGCAGGAGGCGGACGTCGGCGGCGTGCGGAGCAGGGAGGAGGCCAGCGGAGGCGGGCGGCCGGGCGGAGGCCGTCGGAGGCGCGCAGAGGCGGGCGGCTGGGCGGAGGCTGTCGGAGGCGGGCGGCCGGGCGAAGGCCGTTGGAGGAGCGCGGAGGCCAGCGGAGGCCGGTGGCGTGCGGAGTCGCGCGAAGACAGGAGGAGTCCAGCGGCGACGGGGTCCGGCAAGGCAGCGGTGGCTTGTCGAGTGCTGGTTCAGTGGCAGGGGAAGCACGGGCGGGGCATCTCGATCCAGGACGTGCGTGGTGGGTGCGTGGAGAGAGAGGACGTGTGTGGTGGGTGGGGCCCCTTGCATCGGTGGGTGGAGAGAGGACGTGGGGCGTCAGAGAGAGATCCAGGAACATGTGGAGCAGATCGTGCCACCTCATCGATCCAGGAGATCGATCCGCGAGATGTGCTTCTTTGCTTTGCCGTCTGCCTCTAATAATACATACGGCAAAGTTTATTGCCGTCTGCATTTTTTAATACAGACGGCAAAGTATTGCCGTCTGTAATACAAAATGCAGACGGCCAAAATCTTTGCGTTATGTATTTATTTTTATAGATGGCAAAGTGAGCTCTTTGCCGTCTATGTTTTTTTTCGCAGACGGCAAAGAATATTTTGCCGTTAGTTTTTCTTTGCCGTCTTCTGATGACGGCAGACCCTTTCTTTGCCGTCTGCCCGACGAAAAGCAGACGGCAAAGACGTCTCCTGACGGCAAATTAGTTGTTTCCCGTAGTGCGAGGCAACCTTCCACTGCAACCCGATTCCAGCGGGCTATGCTCGTGTCTTGGTTGATGAGGTTGTGGACCCATATTCGGGGCTACAGCTTGACATACCTGGAGGTGACGACGAGCACATATTGGGAGAGGCCATACATCGTGTCATCCTATGGAGAAAGGATTGCATCGTCTTTCGAAGGCCACCGACACCGCGTCACCCGACTCCTCGTCGAAGTCCGCCATCGAGTCAGCAGACTCCCGCTCCTCCAAGTCCACCAACACGTGAGGCCACTCCTCCTCCTCCAAGTCCGGCAAAGTGTCAGGCCACTCCTCCTCCAAGTTCGACACAGCGGCAGACGTCCACTCCTCCTCCAAGTCCGACACAACTTCAGGCCACTCCCCCTCCAAGTCCGGCACAGCTTCAGGCCACTCCTCCTCGCCCAACTCAGCCACGTCGGCCGTCTCCGCCGCCTAAGCACTCGCAGAAGAGACACCCCACAGCTAGGGTGCGTAGCAGTACGAGTCGAGGTAGTACAGGAAGTACAGGCGGAGGCAAGCGATATAAATATGGTCCAAGCCTCGCGCCTCTTCCGCAGAGGCCATATGACAAGTCCGAGGAGGAAAACACAGCCATATCGAAGGCCGAGGTGGAAGCCCATTTTACACCGAAACCGACACGGCCGCCAAGGGAGAAAGTGCCTGAGGAAACGATTGACCACTTCATTTGTATGGCTCAACCACCAGCTCCGAAGCCTGTTGACACAGACTATGAGCGCCACGTCAGGAAGTTAAATCGAGCACGTATACAGAGGGAGGCGAGCTCGAACTCGAGCAAACAACAAGCAGCTGTCAAAAAATGCGGGAAAATCGTTCCCCAGTTGGGAGAACAGGCAGCGCAATCGATCCCCTCACTTGTTGTGCCAACAACACGTGAGAGTACGCGCGCCCAATATTATTGTGGGCAAAAAGTTTACGTTCCCGAGGTGGGCAATGAGGTAATAACTGAGGAGCACATAACGCAGGCTGAAATTATCAATATCAATGCTGGACAACTCCTCGAGATCGATCCCATGCCTGTGCTTAGAGAGGAGGAAATAAAACGGAAATATGTCCGGGGCGAACCTTTGGTCAAGCCAGACGAGGTCAAGAATCTCCCAACGAGAATGTATGAAATGCATCAATGGTACATGGACATTACCAAGAGTTCCAATCGAGAGTCCCTCATGGTGGAAGTCAAGAAGGATCATTACTACCATCAGAAAGTTGTGGCCGTTGAGTATAATGAACTGTTTCAGTTATACAATCAAGACGCACTCGACAAATCCATCATCAGTTGCTATTGTCGGTAAGTGATTTCTTTTTGTAATTTAAGTCTCAAGCTAGCTGTAGTGATCCTTTTGATCAATTATTACCTGTAATTATCCTCACTATATTCTTTTATGTGGTATTATGCAGGATGAAGATGTATGAAATGAAAAAAAGTGGACGCTATGGCATTGGGTTCATTGACCCAAACACCGTTAATGAATACACATGGAAAATAGATGCATATCATGAAAAACATGTAGAGGACAGCATGCTAGAGTTCTTGAAGTGCCTCAAATACCATGAAGATATACTACTTCCTTACAACTTCCAGTGAGTCACACTGTCTTGTACTACAAATTCTCTATTTTTGCCTACTAGCTAGCTACATGTTTTTGCTTACATATGCCCGCTTAATTAAGACATGCAAACGTGTGTGCATGCAGATTTCACTGGATCTTGTGTACCATTAAAGTTGACGCCGGAACAGTTGAAATACTAGACTCACTACTCAAAATAAAAACTGACTATAACAACTTGTTTGGGATAGTCAACAGGTAATTTCAATGATTATTAACTATATATCTCGGCCTATTTAGTTCGTCATTTCTTGATATGAACTATTTAATAACCCCTTTATTCATTTTCTTTGTCGGCAGGCAGGGCTTGGGCAATGTTCATCAGCGTCACTCCAGGCGAATGGAAACAAAAGCTGAAATGGTTTTGACCCAAGGTAAGTAATTAAGTAGTACTAGCTAGCTAGCTAGCTAGTTGCCATCTCTTTAATTATCATGCTTGATTAATTATTATCTGATCAAATTCCATTCTCATAAAGGCCCTTCAGCAGGCGCAGGGGACTGATCTATGTGCATTCTGCATTTGCGAGAACATTCGCATGATGACGTCCGAAACGAGCAGATCTCAAAGACAGGAATGGGTACGTTTGTCAAAACACTATTCACAATTTTTACACCATTATCGATATCTAGTCACACAACTAATACACATGCATACTTTGATCTCCTTCTTAACAGTTCACAGAGGTGCGGGACAAGCTCTTAGAAACGGAGCACGTACAAGCACTTCAAGAGGAATAGCGGGATTTTTGCTCTACCAAGTCGTAGATCCGAAGGAAAAATACTATTACCAGCTATCGCCCCCATGAACCACTTCCAATTGTCATCGTTCTCCGAAGTCACCAATTAGGCTAATGCCACTGGCTCCGAAGGCAACATTGTAGGAGAAATTGTATATAGCTAGCTAATTATATATATATATATATATATATATATATATATATATATATATATATATATATGCATAACATGTACAATGTGTAGTATCGTAAAATACCAGCAAACGAAAAAGAATTAAATGGAAAACAGAAAATTAAATGAAAAAGAAATCATAAACCGAAAACCCCCCAACATTTTAATACTGGTTGGTGTCACCAACCGGTACTAAAGGGCTCCCTGCCCCCGGAGCTGGCTCGTGCCACGTGGTTGGCCTTTAGCACCTGTTCGTGCTGAACCGGTACTAAAGGGGGGGCTTTAGTGACCACACTTTAGTGCCGGTTACAGAACTGGCACTAAAGAGCCTTACGAACCGGTGCTATTGCCCGGTTCTGCACTAGTGTCCATCAAAGCAAAGATATCCTCATTACTTCTCTGACCACTCAATTACAGTCGTCAGCGACGCTCCATTGTTAGAGATTCTGCACAACAGAGACGCAACTGGTCGTATGGCAAAGTGGGCGATTGAACTCCTTCCCTTAGACAAGTTTGAGTCAAAGAAAGCTATCAAGTCCCAAGCAATAGCAGATTTCCTCGCTGAGTGGATCGAACAGCAACTGCCGACTCAAGTTCACTCGAAGCACTGGACCATGTTCTTTGATGGTTCCAAGATGTTGAATGGTTTTGGTGCTGGGGTGGTACTGGTATCCCCCCGAGGAGACAAGCTCAGATATGTCCTCCAGATTCACTTTGATTCCTAGAATAACAAAGCAGAATATGAAGCACTCTTGTATGGGTTGCGTATGGCCATCTCACTCGGCGTCCGTCGCCTTATGGTCTACGGCTACTTAGATTTGGTGGTCAATCAAGTGATGAAACAGTGGGACGTCAGAAGCCCGGCCATGACTGGTTACTGCAGCGCGGTGAGGAAGTTGGAAAAAAGTTTGAGGGGTTAGAGCTCCATCATATACCCCGACTGAAAATCAAGCGGCCGATGATTTGGCAAAGATAGGTTCCAAGAGAGAAGCCATTCCCAGCAATGTGTTTTTGGAACACATTCACACACCGTCAGTTCAGGAAGATCCTTTCATTGAAGAGACGCCGCATTCTAAGAGCGACACAGATCCGACTGAAGTCGAGATCCCACCCGTGGTCGACCTAATCATGGAGGTTCTGGTCATCACTCCCGACTAGACAGTGACATACATTGCGTACATCCTTAGGAAGAAACTCCTAGAGGATAAAGAAGAGGCTCGACAGATCGTCCCACTACAGGAATCAGGAAATTTGCCGTCAGGCAAGTAGAGACAGCAAAGACAGGAATACAGACGGCAAAGAGTTTGCCGACAGCTGGCTGACGGTAAACTTTGTCGGCAAAGTCAAAATCGGCAAAGAGTACTTTGCCGTCAACTTTTCATTAGGCAGACGGCAAAGACTTTGCCGTCAGCCAAACTGGCTCTGCCGTCAGCCTCGTAAATCATAGACTGCAAAAAAAGGTACTTTTGCTGTCAGCCAGAGTACAGCTTTGCCGTCAGCCGGAGTACAGCTTTGCCGTCAGCCTAGTAAATCACAGACAGCAAAGAAAGGGGTAAAATTAAAAAATAACAGTAGCGCTGCTCCCGAGCGATGTTGTCAACGCATACGAATGCCTCATCTAATCTTTCTTCTTCGTTTTAACAGGGAAAGGCCCAGTGCCAAGTGCCTTTCATTCAACATTAGTGCAGTACATCCCACCAAAAAAGAACCCCGAGAGAACTAAAGTTACAAAATAGAGCTAGCAATTAACACAAAGGACCCTAAAACATAAAACTAAAAAGCAATCCGGCCCTTCTTCTCCATTGCAGTACTCTGCTCGCCCCGCCATCCAGGCCAACCCCCGCCGTGGCGCCGCCCGGCCTGCTCGTCGCGCCGCCGCTAGGCCCTGCTTAGCCGCGTTGCCGTCCAAACCAGCCGCCCTCGGGAGCTGATTCGCTTCGGCGCCGCGGGGAGGCACACAAGGGAGGTCGGGGATGAGCGGTGCGTGACCGGCGGAGCTCGCGAGGCGGAGCGCCCAGCTGGCGGGTGAGGAGGAGCTCGCGTTGTCGACGGGCTCGGGTGCGCGGCCGGAGGAGTTGGGGTGTGCTCAGCCGGAGGGTGAGGACGAACTCGCGAGGTGGCGGAGCTTCACACTGTGACGACGGTGGAGATGCACTGGGCGCAGCGGACGGACGGTCACGCAGGCGCTGGCCACGGCGGACGGACGGGCACGCAGGCGCTGGCCGCGGCGTGCCGCTGCTCGGCGATGGGCGGGTGCTCGGATCAGCGTGCGGCTGCTTGGGAGCACCGGACGGGCAGGCTGGTGTTGGCCGGCGAGATGCGAAAGGAATGATGAGTCGTGGGTGGGGCAGCTACGGTCATGGGTGGGAGCGTGCATGGGGGGTGTGCATCATGGGTCACAGTGGGCGGGTGGGGGCGACAGAGATAGAGGGGCAGAGGATAAGGCAGAGTGGGGGTGGGCCAGCCGGGGCATGGGTGGGCGTGTGCGTGGTGAGAGAGAGGCGGGTGTGGGCGTTGTGGATTCATGCCACGTCATCGGTCCGTGGGATCGATCCGTGTGCTGTGTTTCCTCTTTCTCGTCTTCAATTTTTTTACAGTTGGCAAAGATGCATATTTTGCCGTATGTAGCGAAAAAGCAGATGGCAAAGTTCTTTGCCGTCTGTATTTTTTTCTACAGACGGCAAAGAGCTCACTTTGCCGTCTGTTAAAAAAATGCAGACGACAAAGACTATTTTCCGTCTACTTTTTTCTCTACAGACGGCAAAGTATGTCTTTGTCGTCTGCCTTTCTTTGCCCTCAACCGATGTCGGCAAAATTTGTCTTTGCCGTCTGCCCCGACAAAATGCTGACAGCAAAGATCAGTACTGACGGCAAATCTCCTGTTTCCTGTAGTGTCCGTCGATCCAAAGCCTTTACTGTGATAAGAGGACAATTCTTCAGGGAAAGCGCGACTGGGGTCATTCAGAAATGCATAACACCAGAAGAAGGTCAAATGATCCTCAACGACATCCACTCGGGGACCTGTGGTCACCATGCGCCCTCTTGGGCCATTGTGGCTAAAGCATACCGAGCCGGATTTTATTGGCCACAAGCAAATGAAATGGCGAAAGATATAGTCGACAGATGTGAAGGCTGCCAGTTTTACTCTGATGTGTCTCACAAGCCAGCATCAACCCTGAAGACCATTCCTCTCATCTGGCACTTTGCTGTTTGGGGATTGGATATGGTTGGACCACTGAGAACTGGTAGGAGCGGCTTCACTCATGTGCTTGTAGCAGTCGACAAGTTTACCAAATGGATTGAAACTAAACCTATCAAGAATCTAGAAGCCAGCACTGTTGTCAGTTTCATCAGAGAGTTGACATTCAGATATGGGGTCCCGCATAGCATCATCACTGACAACGTGTCGAACTTCGATTCTGATGAGTTCAGAGCCTTCTGCGCTTCTCAAGGCACACGAGTCGACTATGCTTCAGTCGCTCACCCCCAGTCGAATGGACAAGCAGAAAGAGCAAATGGCTTAATTCTCAAACGACTGAAACCCCGACTGATGCGCGACCTCAAGCACGCAGCAGGCGCCTGGGTCGATGAACTTCCATCAGTTCTTTGAGGATTGAGGACAACTTCCAATCGGTCGACTGGCCGAACTCCCTTCTTCTTGGTTTATGGAGATGAAGCCATTCTGCCGAGTGACCTGCTCCACAATGCACCTCGAGTCGAGCTCTTCTCTGAAGGGGAAGTAGAATAGGCCCGGCAGGATGCAGTCAACCTCTTAGAGGAGGAAAGAGAGTGGCTTTGATCCGGTCGACCATTTATCAGCAAGACTTGCGTCGATTCCACGCCAGAAACGTGAGGGGTCGGGCCTTTCAAGAGGGAGACTTGGTTTTTCAAGTAGACCAACAGAAGCCACACAAGCTCGCCCCTGCTTGGGAAGGCCCCTTCATAGTCACCAGAGTTCCCCACAACGGAGCATACCATATTTACAATGTTGAGCATCAGAAACACGAGCCATGGGCTTGGAACGCGGAGCTACTCCACCCCTTTTACACTTAAGTACTCATTCGGATAAGATGTAATAAGAAATACCTTTGTAGTTTGTTTATCAAATACGAGAGCTTTACAGTCTTCTTAAACAATTGTTGTTGCATCTTTGTTCTTGTCTAAAATCCCCCAGTGGGTGACTTTGCTGCGAATCCGTTTCGCCTAAGTTTAAAAATCCTACTGAGTGGCAAGCAAGCCTTCCACTCGGGGGATTAGCTGTGAATCCGTTTCGCCTAAGTTTGAAAAATCCTACCGAGTGGTGAGCAAACCTCCCACTCGGAGGCTTAGCTGCAGTCCAGTACTCGCCTAAGTTTTAAAAAAATCCTACCGAGTGGTGAGCAAACCTCCCACTCGGGAGCTTAGCTGCAGTCCAGAACTCACCTAAGTGTGAAAAATCCTACCGAGTGGCGAGCAAACCTCCCACTCGGGGGCTTAGCTGCGAATCCGTTTCGCCTAAGTTTGAAAAATCTTACCGGGTGGTGAGCAAGCCTCCCACTCGGGGGCTTAGCTGCAATCCAGTACTCACCCAAGTTTTAAAAAATCCTACCCAGTGGTGAGCAAACCTCCCACTCGGGGGCTTAGCTGCAGTCCAGTACTCGCCTAAGTTCGAAAAATCCTACCGAGTGGTGCGCAAACCTCCCACTCGGGGGCTTAGCTGTAGTCAAGTACTCGCCTAAGTGTCAAAAATCCTACCGAGTGGCGAGAAAACCTCCCACTCGGAGGTTTAGCTGCAGTCCAGTACTCGCCTAAATTTTAAAAAAATCCTACCGAGTGGTGAGCAAACCTCCCACTCGGGAGCTTAGCTGTAGTCCAGTACTCGCCTAAGTTTTAAAAATCCTACCGAGTGGCGAGCAAGCCTTCCACTCGGGGTCTTAGCTGCGAATCAGTTTCTCCTAAGTTTGAAAAATCCTACCGAGTGGTGAGCAAACCTCCCACTCGGGGGCTTAGCTGCAGTCCAGTACTCGCCTAAGTTTAAAAAAAGGGATTATTAATTCTATGCCCCTGGTTCCTTAGTTGTGCTCACTTTTCCCCATTCGTGAAATTTGGGTCCTTTTTGAGCAATTTTTCGGGGGCAAAAGTGAGGAAAACGTGAAAGCAGAAAATCCGACACATGGGGAAAAGTGAGGAAAAAGTTAACGAATGGGGAAAAGTGAGCACAACTAAGGAACCAGGGGCATAGAATTAATAATCCCTTAAAAAAATCCTACCGAGTGGTGAGCAAACCTCCCACTCGGGATCTTAGCTGCAGTCCAGTACTCGCCTCAGTTTTAAAAATCCTACCGAGTGTTGAGCAAACCTCTCACTCGGAGGCTTAGCTGCAGTCGAGTACTCGCCTAAGTTTGAAAAATCCTACCGAGTGGTGAGCAAACCTCCCACTCGGGGGCTTAG
Source organism: Aegilops umbellulata (assembly GCA_032464435.1). NCBI lineage: Eukaryota > Viridiplantae > Streptophyta > Magnoliopsida > Poales > Poaceae > Aegilops > Aegilops umbellulata. Next base: position 637,699,958 of record CP136060.1, on the reverse strand, counting down.
CTGTAGTCCAGTACTCGCCTAAGTTTAAAAAAAACCTACCGAGTGGTGAGCAGACCTCCCACTCGGGGGCTTAGCTACAGTCCAGTACTCGCCTAAGTTTAAAAAAAAATCCTACCGAGTGGTGAGCAAACCTGCCACTCAGGGGCTTAGCTGCAGTCCAGTACTCGTCTAAGATTAAAAATATCCTACCGAGTGGTGAGCAAACCTCCCACTCGGGGGCTTAGATGCAATCCAGTACTCGCCTAAGTTTAAAAAAATCCTACCGAGTGGTGAGCAAACCTCCCACTCGGGGGCTTAGCTGCAGTCAAGTACTCGCCTAAGTGTGAAAAAACCTACCGAGTGGTGAGCAAACCTCCCACTCGGGGGCTTAGATGCAATCCAGTACTCGCCTAAGTTTAAAAAAATCCTACCGAGTGGTGAGCAAACCTCCCACTCGGGGGCTTAGCTGCAGTCAAGTACTCGCCTAAGTGTGAAAAAACCTACCGAGTGGTGAGCAAACCTCCCACTCGGGGGTTTAGCTGCAGTCCAACACTCTCCAATGTGTGCTCCATCCCTATCCGCAAGGATGACGAGGTGCAGGTCGACTGCAACCTTCTCCTTCGGAGCTACGCCACAAATACAACGTGCGCTCCATCCTTGTCCGCGAGGACGACGAAGCGCAAGTCGATTGAAGTCTCCACTTCAAGGCCACATCTCAAACACAAGAGTCAGTCCAAGTGAAGAACAAATTCCAAAAGCAATCGCAAGCATATCGTGAGATAAATCAAGTTCAAGATGAACCCTAAAGGTTCAAAGACCGCGGATCAAAGTACTCGGGCATTCAGCCCGAATGAGTTTAACATTACCAAAATCACTCGGCATCCCGAGGCAAATTTTAGGTGGAGCATAAAAGATTGTTCACTCCGCAGGAGCAGGGCTGGCAGGCTCGACGAATTCGTTCAGGTCAATGCCATTGGCAATCCGAGTGGGGGCAGCAATGAAAGTCTCCATAAAGGATCGGAAATTGTGCCTCTTGGTGTTGGCGACCTTGATCGCTGCCAGCTTATCTTCTCGCGCTTCTTTGCAATGGACGCGAACCAAAGACAGAGCCACATTAGCGCCGCACCGGGCAGAAGACTTCTTCCACTCCTGCACTCGACCGGGAATCTCGTTGAGTCGATTCATAAGAAAATCGAGGTCATTCTGGAGCGTTGCCCTTGGCCAGAGTGATGTGTCGATCTGCGACGTCGCGACCTTCGGTCGACCGAGGTAGTCAACAACACCGTCGATGCGGGATTCCAGTCGGAGCAAGTTCATAGCAGCTTCATCTTTCACGGGGGAGTTGATGGGGTCTAGGCTTGGTTCAATCGCCCGTTCTCCTCCTTGAAGTCTCGTCAAAACTCTGCATGCACAATCCGAGGGTGAGTCAATAGTCGTATGCCGAGTCGACGAAGATAAACCAGTTGGAACAAACTATATACCTTCAAGCTTGATGAACAGCTTCCTGGCAAGGCTCCTTAGATAACTTTCCAGATCATCCCTCCTGCGAGCAATGCTTTCCATCTTCTCGTTCAAACTGGCCTTGTCCATCTTCAAGCGGGTCACTTCCTTGTTGGCTTCATCCAGAGAAGATTTTATCTTGGCGTTTTCTTCCTCCAATTTGCCGACTGAAGCCAACTTCTGTTCAGCCAGGGCAGTTTTGTCATCAGCCTTCTTCTGTGCGGCAGCTAGATCTTGATCCTTCTTTGCCAAAGCTTGGTTCAGTTTTTCTGAAAAGAAATGATGCTTGGCTCAAAAAGAGCAGAATGAAATCCAGATCAAAGTCAAACCAGTTGACAAGTATGTCTTACCATTTGCGTCATCCTTAGCTTTCTGCAGTTCTGTCTTAGCCAACTCCAGGTCAAGGTTGAGTTGAATCTGCTATTTCTCCAAGTCAGCAAAGCGAGCTCCTAGATCACAAGATTTCTGCAGTCAGGGAATGGGTCAGTCGACTGGGTAAAAGATTGGTTATTTCAGAGAGGTAAAAGGACAAAGACAACAAATTCTAAGACTACTGTCGAATCAAACATCCAACAGTAGTCTCGGGGACTACACCCAGTGGGTGCACTTAGCGTGCCCCCACTGGTTCAGTTTACACTCGACAAGACCTTTCCATCTTGAGTGCAAAAAAAAACAGAGAGAAACATCAACAAACATGCCCTTCAGAACATAGTCGACTGCCAGCAGTCGACCACGGTCTCGGGGACTACACCCAGTGGGTGCACTTAGTGTGCCCCCACTGGTTCACTTTACACTCGACATGGCCCGACCAGACTGAGTGAAGGAATTCAAAGTTCAAGACTATAGTCGACTGCCCGCAGTCCACCGTAGTCTCGGGGACTACACCCAGTGGGTGCACTCAGCGTGCCCCCACTAGTCCAAAAATTCAATTGTCGACAACAAAAATTCAGCTCAAAGTATGAATTTGTTCAGTGACAAATCGAAACACGCAGCGGGTGGACAGATGCAAAGATCCTTGGAAAGAGTTTTGAGGTACCATATCCTAGACAGAATAAACCAAGAGAGTCAGTCGACGTTCTGCTAACCTGAACATTACTCTGGAGAGCGGAGCTGGCGTCATAAGCAGCCTGACTGGCATCCCGCACCATCTTCATCTTCTCCATCATCATGCCCGCCTGGCGTATGGCTTCCTTGGCAGCACCCACTTCATCTTCCGGGAAGTGATGCGTAGCAAAAACTAAAGGTGGATCGGCAGGGGTTTGTGCGGCTGACGCAGAAGGTAGGGCACTCGACAGCGGTATGGCGAAGGAGACAGAAGTCCTATTGGCGTCACTGACATCCTGAACTACTGGTTCCACTACTGGCGTCGACTGAGGCGTCTTGCCAGCGGACATTTTCCTGTTCCTCCTCCCCAAAGGCCTCAGTGGCTCGTCCTCTTCATCCTCGGGGAGGTCAAAGACATTGGGAGCTGTAAAAAGATCAGTCGCTAAAATTACATCGCCCGATTGGATATATTATAGTTCAATCGACAAAAAAGAAGACAGAATAACGAAGATCGTACCCAGATTGGAGGTGACCGCATCTTCCATTTTCTCATCCTCGTTCTTATAAGCTGAAGTACCAGAGGTAGCAGCACTTCCAGTTTCAAGATTCATCTGGTCAAATCAAAGGAAAGATAAACAGCACAAAACGTCGAGTGAATGCGAAAAAAAAACACTCACACAGAAGCAACAGGGATATCAATCTTAATCTTTGGCAGCGTCTTCCGAGGCTTCGGCGCTACAACCTTGGACTGCTTTGGGGCTTTCTTAGTCGGTGCCGGAGAGGACGTCCGAGGATGCTTTGAAGACTGACTAGTTTGAGCGATCACCTTTTCACTGGCGCTCGCCCGGTCTTGGTCGAGCTTGGATCGCCTCTCCCTGCAAGGAGGTGAATCGACTTCTTCTTCGTCACTCGAGTCGTCACTCTCCTCGTTCCCCCCTCAGTCAGAATGCCACTCGCCACTTTCGCCTCCGCTTGCCTCCCCCTCCAGATTTTGCTCCTGCTCTCCGTTGGGCATCGAGTACATTTCGGTAAGGGCCTGGAAGAACACAAGCAGAACAAAGTCAGTCGACGAAGCATAAACAGCTGCGCGATTAAAATTAGATTACAGTCGGAAGTTCAGAATTAGACCTTGTCTGGCTCGTAAGATTGGTCGAGTGGAGGAATTCTCATGGCTCCCCTGGGGTTATCTTTGTTTCCAGTGATACTCGTCAGCCACCCCTCCAACGTGGTATCGTCGACCTCCTCCAGATGGGTCCGAGTGGTGTCACCAGTGCCCGAATACATCCACATCGGATGGTCTCGAGCTTGAAGAGGTTGGATGCATCGCCGAAGGAAGACCTGCAACAAATCCATACCGGTCACCCCGTCACGGATAAGTTGAACTACTCGTTCGACCAGCACCTTAACTTGCGCCTTCTCCTCTGGGATCACCTTCAAAGGGGAGGGCTTCCCCACTCAGGCCATGGAAAAAGGAGGAAGTCCAGTCGACTGCCCTGGAGTCGGCTGGTCTTTGCAGTAAAACCAAGTCGACTACCATCCGCGCACCGAATTGAGAAGGATCATGGCTGGAAAGGAACTTTTGCCCGTCATCTGAATACCAAGGCCCCCTGCACATCTGAATCACATGTGTCCTCTCGTCACTCGGATTGGCCTTTTTTACCGTCTGGGAGTGACAGGTGAAAATATTCTTGAAAAGGCCCCAATGGGGGTCGGCAGCCCAAGAAAATTTCACACAGAGACACGAAGGCAGCAAGGTACATGATGGTGTTGGGAGTAAAGTCGTGGAGTTGCGCCCCAAAGAAATTCAAGAAGCCTCGAAAGAAAGGGTGAGGAGGCAAGGAAAATCCGCGATCGACGTGAGTGGCGAGGAGAACACACTCACCCTCACGAGGTTGCAGCTCGGTCTCGTTCCCCGGAAGCCGCGCGGATTCATGGAGAATCACTCCCCCCTTGACCAGGTCGTCGATGTCGTCTTGGCGAAGCACCGAGCGGATCCAGTCGCCCTGGATCCAACCCTGCGGTAGGCTGGCCCTCGAGGAAGATCCGCCCTGGCTGGGCTTCTTCCCCTTCGCCATCGCCGTCGCCTTCTTCGCCCGCTCCAGAGCCACCGTCTTCTCTTTCCCCATCGTCGCAGGAGAAATGCGAACGGAGCAGCGGCACTGGGGCGAGAGCAGGCACAGCGGAGAAGTCTGAGAAAGAGGGGAAAGAATGAAAGCGCACTGTTCCAAAACCCCGGTCCGGCGCCTTATATGAGGTTACATCCGAGTGACTGACTTGTAGGCCCAGGCGGTCTTATCAAATCCCGCAACAGTCGCGGGCGCGATACGTGGCGAAAAAGGCGACGAGAAAATCGAGGCGGCCCTGCCTTATCCATCTGATTACTGTGGCCTCCTCCGCCCCGGGCGCTTCCCGAAATTTGAATCCCGCAAAATCCGCGGACAGCAGAACAACTTGTCAGACGGAAGACCTCCTCCACATCATCACTCGGAGCTCTTCAGTAAAAGTTCACTCGACAAAAACTATGAATGGATCAAGGCGACTGAAAAAGAAGTTGATGTCGTCACCTTGGTTCATTGATCCAGAACAAGATATGCTCATAGCATGAAAGATGGGTCGGAAGTGTTCTCAACTCCTTCCTCACTCAAACCCAGATCCATTCGGGGGCAAATGATGAAGCTATGTACCTAGGGTAGGGTCATGGATCTGTCCAAGGTCCCCCCCCCCAAGGACATCTCTAAAAGAACCAAAAGCATTCGAAGAAGAATCATCATCCACTCGACCAGGAAGCTATGTTCCACTCGACAGCCTTGAAGACACTCGACCATGTAGACAATCACTCGACTACCAGGAGATCTAGAGCCACTCCGCTTTGCAACGGTCGGGAATTAAGTCATAGCTTTAATGGTCATTATATATCTTTAATGCTGGCGTTACCAGTAACGCCCCCCCCCTCTTAATGTACATTGAACCCTATGTAACGGAGGGGAGCTGGGGTCCTGGCGCACTCTATATAAGCCACCCCCCTCCTCTAGGACAAGGGTTCGCACCCCCTGTAACTCGCACGCATATAATCCAGTCGACCGCCTCCGGGCTCCGAGACGTAGGGCTGTTACTTCCTCCGAGAAGGGCCTGAACTCGTAAAACTTGCGTGTACAACTCCTCCATAGCTAGGATCTTCCCTCTACATCACCTACCCCCTATTCTACTGTCAGACTTAGAACCACGACACCGCCCACCCATCCGGTGAAATCACAGGCATCAATGCCAGTCACTGCAGGCTCTGGGCTGGCATGAATGCGGCACCGCAAGCGCCGTAGGCGTTCGATGGAAAGCGTGGGAGAGGCAGGTCGGATTTTTTTGTGGGCCAGGACAGTCAGACGCCGGCGTGTCAGCTGTCCAGAGTCTCACATATCCCTCCGCTTTTGTCTCTGGTTTATGGGAAAAAGTGTGTGCGGACAGTCATGTGGACTGAAACAGGACCGCGTTGGATGGCACAACACGTCCGGACAGCATGATCCAGACGTAGATGGTTAGTGTTTGAGATACCCTTACAGTGATATGTCATACACGTCCAACCTTATTTTAGTTATACCAGTAATAAATGGTGTCATTAGTCACTCCATATTAGCCAGGATCGTATTGCCTGACAAAACAAAATCGAAAGTAAAAATTTCCGATGTTATCGACTGCTGAATTCTTCCCAAAGTTTTAGTCACGGCCATGTTGTTTTGGTCGGCACATCAAACTCCTCAAACGCCAGGGGTGCACCCTCCAAGCATGGACCAAATAAATATGCCACGATGTTGTGTGCATAGTAATACCGCTTGGAGCATAAATGCGGCCAACTTTCAACCTCCTGCGGCCCAAGTCCTTAAAACATGTCACTTTCCTTCTCCAGGCTCTCTTTCCATACAAACCTCACAACTTGTATGCTACTACGAGGAGTTAAAAAACTTAACCTACATCGGCTTTCTAGTCTCCCTAATACCTGTACGTGACGTTGAAATCTATATATAGTCTCGATGCATCTTCTTGTAGTCTCGATGCATAAGACTAGGAGGCATGGGGAACTTTTCAATACTGAGGGCACCTCTATTTTGCGCATAGTTGTTCCGTCGTGCAGTTTCTGGCAGAGGACACAACTATAAACACAACATTGTGCAAGGAAATTGTGTGGTGCCTACGTAGAGAATAGAAGCATGGCTTGTGGTCGCGCCCCCATACGCTGTAACTCTAGTAAGCTGATACCACGTTGTAATTTTTAGTACAGAGATCTTGTCTAAAATAACTAGTCGTCAACCCGTGCAGGTGCACGGGCTAGCATATTTAATATAAAAAATTTGTGAAAATTCAAAAATTACAAACAATAATATGAATATGTTGGTGTAGATTGGTATTATAACACTTGCATGTGTACGTTGGTTGGACATAGGGTGTAAACGAATCTACATTGCTTCGACTATTTTGTTCTTAGATTTTTTGCATCCAATAATATGAATATTGTGATGTAGATTATTATAATAACACATACACATAGGGTCCAACGAAGGTACATTGCTTCGACTATTTTAGCATATATCATCCTTTCTTACCCTACCTAAAAATATATACTTCTTTCGTTTGGCAATGGACGCAACATAGAATTTTAGTTTTTTCTATATACACAATATTTGACACATGCATGCACGGCTTTCTACCAACATATGTGATATCATAGAAAATAATATACATATTAAAATATAGATTGTTGTATGTTCTCATTATACCATGGATTATTAAGATTAGAAGTTCTTGCCTCAAGCAACAATTTCTTAATCAATTTCTTTTATGAGTCACATGGATGGATTTTTTTATATTCGCCATCATATTTCGCATGGAAAATGATGTGTTTACATGAGATCTTTGTGGTTCATTATACATCCACTTTATTTTACAATAGTAATATATATGTATTTGCACATCTTTTAATGACTAACATTTTCTTTGTTATAATCACAAAAAAGACATGCATAGACATACTATATCTGGAAATACGTATTAGCAATCTGTGCCTCCAAAGAATTATGTAGTTCATGAACCGCATGCACATCAGGCAAAGCAGTATATCCGTTGACAAACAGGATTGAGGAACGGGCGAACCGGGAAAGTTTCAGTTGCTCTCCATTGGTGAACCATCAACGCACCTCCTTTAGAGCATCGTCCATCAAGACATGGAAACTGAGAAGATTGAAAGAATCTTATGTGAAATCTGAATTTACATATTAAATTCCTTAAACCATGAAAAAAAAATCCTTGAAAAATGTGATACTGTCTTGTGCGATCAAACCTCTACCACTTTCTATGTGTCCATTCTTTGTTTCTATATGCACATAATAGATCCCGATGATGCAATATCTGGTTGGTGAATTAATCATGTCCGCCGTTACAGGAGGACACCCTTATATATGTTTTGTTTGATACCTCGTTTCAATGGCCGTACATGGTGAACCACTCTGTGATTGGATGGTTAGGAGGACAGTGGTATCTCCAGCCCACCAGGGTTCATGTACTAGACTTGACATTGGTGATCGCATTTTCCTGGATTTATTTCGGACCTTTCGGCGATGTGCGTTCAGTGTGAGGAGATTTTCCCGTCGACAACGGAGGCATATTTGGCAACTTTGTCAAACTGAAGATTATATGTCGGCTGAGTTTATCTAAGGTGCTTATTGGGGTAGGGTGTGCATGTGTGTGTTCATAAGAAGGTGAGTATATAATCATGTATGTCAGCGACTTTGATTGTACTATGCTAAAAAAATGACTATACACGTTGCCCTTATTTATTTATTTTTGCATGGGCCATTGTATTTTTTTTGTACACATGCCTTTACACGTACGTGCATGCAAGAGTAGTACTCTTTGTTCTATCACGTTGGACCTTTTATCTTAAAGAAAATAAACTTATCACCATGGACGCATATCACGTATGTCTTATGAATTGTAAAATAGATGGACCCTTGACCATGCGTTTTAACTAACCATGTTTTGGACTAATATCACGTATGACTTGTAGCATATCTTTTTTCTAGCAGAACGACAAATTATACCGTACATGGACTCCGTAATTTTAGCACGCAGACCCGTGCTAGAGCGCTCATTATGGACATGCTTTTTTTAACCTATCAATTTCAGCTTAAATCGCGAATCAACCCGTCATTATGGACATGCTTTTTTTTAACCTATCAATTTCAGTTTAAATCGCGAATCAACCTGTGGTTGAGTTGGTTATGTGGACAGTGGTATCCCCAACCTACCAGGGTTCAAATCCTGGTGCTCGCATTAGATGATATGTCGGCTCAGTCTCTCGGAGGTGCTCATAGGGGTAGGGCGTGCGTGTGTGCGTTCATAGGGGTGAGTGTATGCGCGTGTATATGAGCGCTTGTGTCTGTACTGATGCTCAAAAAAAATTAAGCTTAAATCACATATTACGTTATGCATATCTGGTGAGGGAAAGAAATTTCTAACCAACGTGAATATCCTTTTTTGGAATCGGTGGATGCTCTTTTGTTTTCACGGGAGAGAATGTTATTTTTTTTCCTTTTCATTACTATAGTTTTTACGGAAGGAGGAAATCCTTCTTTTATGCAACGATGGATGCTTTCTTTGTCTCGCAACAACGTTCAACGTGTCAGAAGCCTTTTTTGGACTCTTTGTGTTATGTAAGTTTTCTTTCTATCTTTGGCGTTAATTATTTAATCCAACGGAGTAATTAATTTCGAAGATATGGATTAATGAGAAGGCTTTAAAGGTGCCTCTAATTAGTAAATATAGATATAAGATACTATAATTAGGCCACATAATTAGTGAAGTTAACTGTGTAAAAACATGGTTATGTATATTTGTACTTTGATAAAAATATATGGCCATCTTTGCTACAGAAGTTGGAAAGTTAACTAAATTCAGGTGGAGTACCAATTTGTATTACGAAATTCTACATAATTGAAAAGAGTCTTATTACTAATTATTCACTTATACGATACTCTTAAGCGGCTGACCTTCATCTCTATCAGCACGACCTTTTTAGGTGAAGGACATTTTTGTTCAATCATCATACTGAGATTTTAGTTTCTGACATCCGATCATTATACTGAGCTGATACAAAAATGTCTGTATCCAAAAACTTTCCGGAATTTATTGACTTTTTTCATTATACTGTAGCTGTCCAGAGGCTCGTACAGCCCTCCGGTTTTGTCTCTAGTTTACGGAAAAAAGTGCGTTCGAACGGTCCTATGTACCGACAGAGGACCGTGTTGGATGGCACAACATGTCCGGACAGCGTGATCCAGACTTAGATGGTTAGTGTATGAGATACCCTTATAGTGATACGTCATACACGGCCATCCTTATTTTAGATATACCTGTAATAAATGGTGTCATTAGTCACTCCATATGAGACAGGATCGTCTCGCCTGACAAAACAAAATCCAAAGTAAAAATTTCCAATCTTATCGACTGCTGAATTCTTCCCAAAGTTTTAGTCACGGCCATGTTGTTTTGGTCGGCACACCAAACTCGTCAAACGGTAGCGAAGCACGCTCCAAGTATGGACCAAATAAATATGCCACAATGTTGGTGTGCATAGTAATACCGCTTGGAGAATAAATGTGGCCAACTTTCAACCTCCTGCGGCCCAAGTCCTTAAAACATGTCATTTTCCTTCTCTAGGCTCTGTTTCCATACAAACCTCACAACTTGTATGCTACTACGAGGAGATAAAAAACTTAACCTACATCGCCTTTCTAGTCTCCACAATACCAGTACGTGACGTTGATATCTACAGTCTCCATGCATGGAGAGTGGCGTTTGGGCACATGGGAGCACACACTCCTGGTTTAAAAAGTGTGTTTTAATCATATTTTAAAATGTCAAAATTTTCCCAAAAAAATTTGGCGTGTACATCTGGATATTGTATATGCTTCCAAAGTCGTATTGCCAAAAAACAACAAGTTATGTGTCGCGTGTAAAAAAGAAAAAATCCGGGGTTTAAAAGTGCTTTTCACAAGACATCTTTTGGTCTTTTTCACACAAGCCACAATAAATGTCGGTTTTCTCCGAAAGATGACGTGCACAGATCGAGTGTATGCACCGAATTTTCGTTTGAAATATTTTCACACTTCGAAATCTTTTTTCTGATGACAGGAGCGCGCGTTCCCAGGAGCACCAACGGATTTCCGTGATGCATCTTTCTATAGTCGCGATGCATAAGATTAGGAGGCATAAAGAACTTTTCAATATAGAGGGCACCTCTATTTTGCGCATAGTTGTCCGGCCATGCAGTTTCTGACAGGTATGCCCCTATCCTATCAGACTTGCCTATTTCCTTGGCGGCAGACACAACAATAAAGACAACTAATTTATTCATGGCTAGTGGCCGCGCCCCCATACGCTCTAACTCCAGTGAGCTGACACATTATTGGTGAAGTTACATGTGTAAAAACATATTTATGTATATTTTTAGTACTGCAATCTTCTCTATGATAATACTATATTTAGGCCACATTATTGGTGAAGTTACATGTGTAAAAACATAGTTATGTATATTTGTACTTCAGTAAAAATATATATGGCCATCTTCGTTACCGAAGTTGGGAAGTTAACTAAATTCGAGTACCAATTTGTATTTCGAATTTATACATCAATGGAAAGAGTCTTATTACAAATTATTCACTTATACGAAACTCTTAAGCGGCAGACCTTCATCTCTATCAGCACGACATTTTTCAATGAAGGACATTTTCGTTCAATCATTATACTGAGCTTTTAGTTTTTGACATCCAGTCATTATACGAGCTGATACAAAAAAGTTTATATCCGAAAAAGTTCCAGGATTTTTTTGACATTTTCCATAATTACGAAAATATTTTTTGTTTCTCAGGGGTAGCAGCACCCATGTGCACTAACTTCTTACAATTAAACCAGTAGGACTTCTTATTGGTGGTCACATTCACTAAATTTATGTGTGATCTACATAAAAAAACGTGTGATCTCTCAAGGCTTTAAGGTGTGTTTGTCTAGAGAGTGCAAAGTCATGGTTCCGTTCTAGTTAATTGGGTGGAGTTCATTCCTACGCTTTGTTGGTTGGAGCCAGAAAATGGAATTAATGAAATGTTTTCCCAGTCGTGCACATGTAATAACGATGCATGCTGTTAGAGTGGAATATATAATCAATATATATCAAAAGTGCACATGGTACATGGTACAACAAACTCCTGTATGTCCTCAATGGGAACGAAGGAACAACCAATCATCGATACTACAGTGGCCGGCCATGCAGTGTTGGCTCCACGTAAGTAGTCCTCTCTCTCACATGGAGATCAGATCAGAGCATTTATTCATGTATATGTAGTATATGTGTAACCTCAACGTACACAGCGTCGACCGCTCGACCTATAAGCAGCTACGATGGCGGCAAGTGGTCCATCACTGGATCTTAGAGCAGTCGACCGATGCGCTAATCTTGTAGGGGACGCTGACGCCGCACTTGGAGGGGATGCCTCCCGCCCTGCTGGGGTTGAACCCACCGGCAACACTCTTGAGGCACCTGCACGTAGCTTGCTTGTCGGCGGTGCTCCGCGCTAAGCCGGCCAATTTCTTGACTCCGCTACAGCAAGCCGCAGACGGGCTGGTCCCGCTGCCTTTTGCGTAGGCGGCGCAAGGGCCCAAGGAAGAGCTCACCGTGCCGCAGGTGATGGCCGCTTCAGAGGCTACGACGAGCATTGCGGCCACCAGGGCGACCAGCACGAGCTTAGTATCTGCAGTGCGAGCCATCTCGACCGAATAAGGTGTAGTTGTGGTGATGGGATCACGGGGAGAGGGTGAGATAGCTAGATCTGCTACTAATATTGGTAAGGATGTATAGAGGAATGATGTGCTTAAATAGGGCTTCTATGGGTTCTGTCCAACGAGGAATCACATCATGAATAAACTGTACTGCTAGCATGGGTATCGTATCCATGAGGATGGACTGATTGATGTGTGTTAGTAATGCATAAATTTTGGCAGCTGTTAGTTGTTGGGATCGAGTGATGGGTGTTAATTAATTATGGTGGTGGTTAGATGTTGGGTAGCAGTAGGACCGCATGGGTGGACCGAGCATGCACTGGCGGTGGAGTGCCTAATTACTGCGTGGCCCCAGGCAGATTATATCGATAGCGGAAATGTACGTACCACTCTCTTTGAATAATTGAGTGTCTTGATGGCCGTGAGCTCGACAAATGAACCAATCTGATGGTGCATATGTGACTACTTCTCTTTGCTCTCTCCATGCCATAATTTAACATTACTTGATGTTTTATTCAAAGCTAGTACATTTTGACTATTGGTTTCGTTTATGCGGAATATGTCTTTCACGTAAATCAGCATCATATTCAATATTTTTTTACCTATCAGAACATCCACACACTCACTGTCCATCTGGAACGCCTTAACTCATATCCTAGTTTTCTCCTACTGCACGATATCAACAAAGCACGTCGCTGCAATATTGTAAAGTGGTAAGCTATTGTAGAAGCGAAATAGTTGCGAGGCAAAAAAAATCTTGGGGTTGAGCTGTGGGGCGTGGAACTGGCCCCTTTGAAATATGAATTTGTTAATTACACCACAACTCTCTATTAGAAAGCACCATAGCTTGTAGTTCTAACTAACAAATGAACCGGTCCAACAACGAAGAATGGGCGAGAATGAATAGGACTCCATAACACATAATTTGCCGGAGTTAACTTTCAAGCCAAAATCAACACAATGAGTCTGATCTAAACTTACAAATGAACAAAGACGTGCAAATCTCAACATGCATATATCCGACAGGCTCAAGGCGTCAATTTAGACACAAGAGACATAGATGACTTAGTCCTTGCTTTGAAGTGCAGCACACAGAGACATCCCCTCCCTTACCCTCGCCACCGCCTGGGTGCACAGCAGGGAAAAGCCCGGCCGTTGGGCGGTGACGGGCCTCCTTTTCCCCCACTCTTCGTCGGCTGGCATGGGATCCGGACGACAGGCGGTGGTGGTGCGCGGGAACAGGGTGCGGTGGCGTGGTGGTGGTCGTGGCGGCAGGGCAGTCGTCTTTTGTCTCCGGCGCGGTGGGATGCGTTGTTTTGGCGCCCGTGGCGGTGGCCTGGTGCGGTGGGGGATCTGATCCGGCCAGATCGAGACACCGGTGGCTGCGGGTGGCCGGGGCGCTCCTGGCGGGGCTTCCTTGCATTTCCACACAACAAGGTCTCCTCGCCTGTTGGTGGGCACCGTGCACCTTGCCTTGACCATGGGGTCTCATCCCCTTTGAGTTGGATACTAGCCAGATCTGTGGCCCAGCGGGGCTCTCAGGCCTGATGCCTGCACATTTCCAGGGCTAGGTGGTGGCTGCACAGCCTGATGGGTGGTTGTGGCCAGGGTGGCCATAGCCGCCGTCCACTCAAGGGAGCTTCCTTCATCATTTTCTCAGCCTCCTAGGTTCGGTAGCCTTGAACTTGATTGAATCCTTAGGCGCTGGTTCATCTATCACAGAAGGTAGGTGTCTCTTTGCGAGCCATTAGTTTCATCGAACCGCACATCTACAGTTTCAACAACATTGTGAAGAACGTTGTTGAAGACTCTGTAGGTGTGCGAGTCCTTTCCGTAACCAAGCATAAAACCTTCATGTGCTTTCGGTGCAAATTTCGAGTTGTGATGAGGATCTCTAATCCTGCATTTAGCACTGAAGACTTTGAAATAACTCACATTGGGTTTCTTGTCAGTGAGGAGTTCATAAGCAGTCTTCTTGAAGAATTTATGAAGATATACTCTATTGATGATGTGGCATGCAGTATCAATTGCATCAACCCAGAAACGACGAGGCGTTTTGTACTCATCGAGCATAGTGCGAGCCATCTCAGCAAGAGTCCTGTTCTTGCGCTCCACGACGCCATTCTGTTGAGGAGTACACTACTAGGAAAAGGCCTACTAATGGCGCACTGGTTTTGCCTACTAATGGCGCATTACCCGTGCGCCATTAGTAGCACGCCACTAGTATATCTTACTAATGGCGCACCAAGGATGCGCCATTAGTATCTGGTATACTAATGGCGCACCCACTAGTGCGCCATTAGTATGTAACAACATGTGCCATTAGTGTGCCTCCCGGGGGGCCATACGTAAGCATGGCTTTGTCATACTAATGACGCATTCTCCTCTGATGCGCCATTAGTATCCTTTGGCATACTAATGGCGCACCTGGTGGTGATGCGCCATTAGTATGAATATTTGGTTTATTTTTTTTTCTTTTCTGATTTTTGCGCAGGTTACAAAATATATTATTAGACAGAATATAAAATATATTATTAGACATCATATAAAATATATTATTAGACAGAATATAGACAACAGCACACAACAACATCAGTTTCATCGAATACAATAGAAGATTAGTCTCCGAATACAATTCATCATATTAGTCTCCGAATTCAAAAGACCGAAAAAAGATAAAACATTACAAGTCTCAAGACTGCGAGTATCGAGTTTGTCTTCACATTACAAGTCAATATCGATCATCTAAACTACCATCACATAGAAGAGAGCTGTGGTCATCACGATGAGCATCATCGCGATCAAACTGGTCTTCATTCGGTTCCTCCAACGCTCCCTCCTCTCTCCCACTAGATAGCGTGCGTATCTAGATTCGGCCTCCGCCCTAGTGGTGTACCCTTTGTAACTGTTACCGCTGAAATGGTGAACCTGTCTCCGACACTCTTCCCAGTCATCGTAGACTCTGGGAACCTTACCTTTGTACACGACATACGACGACATCTCTATGCACAAGCCAAACAACAGACAATACATAAGCAATATGTAAGTATGCAACAAAAGGATCGGAAGAGAAAAGCAAGACATTAATAGCACGATTCATAGTCCTACTAATAAATAGCATCGATTACATCTAAGTTGAACAACTGTCCAAACCAAAGAGACATATGAATTCATTAAAGTTTAATTACAACATGAGCCAATCAATGTTTCAGAACTACACATCACTACTTTCGACTCGACTCATCGGACAGGAGTGTGGGCGAAGCCGCCGTCTGTCGTGATGGTCATGAAATCACGGTCTTTGTCACCCTGCTTTTGTAGCGTTTCATCTATCTCACTTTTGGACGGTTGATATCTGAAGAAGAACTACCCCGCGATATGAAGGACATCTTGATGGATGATGTCCGCAAACTCCGACTGGATGCGAAAGAATTCTTGTCTGAGGTCCGCGTCCTGGACTGCCGACAAGCTCGCGGCCCAATCTTTGAGATTATCTGGTAGCAGAAGTTGATGATGGTCCCTTAGGATCGCCCGCATGTGATGGAGGGCGTAGTAGGCATCCTTCTGACCGCCAGGCGGCTGCTTGACGCAGCAGAACTTCGTATTGTGTGAGAACATGTGCTTGTCGTACTTATGAACTGGCCTGGTGAAGGTGCCTCCAGATTTGGCGTAGCCGGGGAGAACATCATCAAGAACTTTCTTGACATTTCTGTAGTCTATGTTGGAGTTACGGTTCGGGTCTAAATACGTGGCCATGGAATATTTCGGGCTTAAGAGGATGAGTGTGCAATGTGTGTCACTGCACAGAACACGGAATGTTAGAAAAAAAAGAACGATCGAAATCTAAGAAATCATATGTTACGGGGCGGTTAAGAGATGACTTACTCGGGAAAGTAAGCCACAAGGAAGTTATCCTTATCTGCGTTTGCCAGAATGACGCCTTCGAGGTGTGAACTCGCAACTTGGTGGTCCCCAGCGCTGCTCAAGTGTTTGGCACACATGTAGAAGGGGTCGACTATCACGATGTCCGGGGTCTTGTCTCTAATGATCCGCATCTGCATGCTCAGCGAAAACAGCCGAACGAAGGTGTAGTGCAGCGGATGAAGGTTAAACATAGCAAAGATGTCATCAAACCGCAGGACGATCGTACCCCCGATGTCGCCGTCCACAAAGCCCTTGCTCTCTGGCACCTTGGCCACGAAAACCGGGTATGCCACATCCTTCTCTCTGAGACGCCGCTTCTCCAAAGAAAGAACACTGTCGTGCAGACGCCGCATAGCACCGGTTGTAGCATTCAGCATATTTGGCGGTAGCATCATCCTACCCGCCACATGCACCCTCCTCGAGATATCCTTAGGTGAAGGTGACCCTTCCTGAGCATGGATCAAACTCAGTGCCGGCTGGCTCGCACCGACGCCCTTGTTAGTCTTTCGTTTCCGTCCCTTCTTCTTGATCTCCTGTAATGGGACCGAGTTCTGCTCACAGACCGCCTTCTTGAGCGTGTTGGGGCTGATAATATTTCCCACCTCAGCTATCCGAGGCTCGGTGAGGGCGGGAGCTGGAGGCGTGTCATGAGAACTGAACGCAAGACGATGCCTGTTGCAATTGGATTTCTCCGCCGTACCAGCTAGATCGCGGTCGTCTAGGTTGGGTTCTTGAGAAAGAGGACTGCAGAACTCGTCATCGTACCCATGATCGGCAAAGTACTTATCAACTTTGGTAAATGTACCGTCGTCGTTGTCGTCGCCATCCGGATCCTGTGCCATACGGTTGTCCGGATCCTGTGCCATATGGATGTCCGGCAGGTCCGGTAGCGTTGCGGCGTTCTTGCCATGGCTTGGCGCCGGCACGACTGGCGGTCTTGTCTGTGGGGTGGTGTCCCCCGCCCCCAAACGAATCTGGCTCTTCGGCCAAAGCAGGGGCCAGTTTACGCAGGTGCTGAGGGTCATCTCATCTTCTTCGTCGGCCCCAGCGGGTCGAATCGGAGGTAACAGCTCATCGCAGCCTGGCAGCACCCGAACCACTTCAACCCTATACATTGTGGATGGCATCGGATTACCGTGGAACATGGGGTTGCCCGGTTGAATGATTCTGCCCTTGGCGACATCGACCAACTCGGCGCCCACGAAGTGCAGAAGAGTACAAGGAACGTCGGCGGTGCCCTGCGAAAACATGTACAAGGCGTCAGGGATGCCCAGTCAAAGGCAAGGAGATGAAGTCATCGGCCGAGAGGCTTAGTTACCGTGATGCCGTCGTGCTCGGCTAATGTCGAGGCACCGCCAATGGCGGGCGTGCAGCTGACGGAGGGGGCGCTTGCTGGCGAGGTGCCGGCCGGCGTACACCCGGGTGCATTAAGCTCCAATGCCCGTGCCGGCGCCGGAGACACGAATACCGCCTCCGCCGGAGACACCAATGGCGCCGCCGCTAGAGACACCAATGGCGCCGCCGCCGGAGACACCAATGGCGCCGCCTGCGCGCTGTGCGAGTTGCTGGCCGTGAAGCTGGGAACCGGGGGAGGCCCCTGTTGGCCGCCCGCAATCCACATCGTCAGCCCATGAATCAACGTAGGCACCATGGCGTTGAGCGTCGTTCCAAGTTGTTGTTGCACTTGCTCTTGGACAAGCTCCGGAATCCGCGCCAGTTGTGCCTTGAGTTCTTCAACCTCGCGCGTCTGGCTTTCCGAGCTGGTCTTTTTCTCCTTCCGCACACCAGCGGTATAGTATGACCCCCATTTTGTGGACAAGCCTTTGCCGGCCACACGACCAACTGACGTTGGCTTATTGAGCTTATCCTTGTTTTTCATTACGTTCAACGCCCTATTTAGAGGGGTGTCGAAAAGGGAGCTCTTAGACGACCCCGCGCTACTGCTTTCAGTGTCATGCGAAAGGAACGTGAACCATTTATAAATATTGGGGATTAATTAGAGTGCAACCATATGGAGCTAATTACGCGGGGGTGTATTCCTTACCAGAAGAAGCTCAAGCGCCCTGGTCTTCGGATCCGTGGTAAGCTCCTTTGTTATCGGGTCCTCCTTGTACCGGGCCCTGACATAGTTCCTGGTCTGCTTGTCACCACTGTATTTCTCGAAGCGGGGTGGTAGGCCTTGCTCGGCACGCTCCGCGTCCTCCTTGTCCCATATAGGCTCTGTAACCACCGGGACCAAGTTTGTGTTCCCCTAATTTCAACTCCGGCATTTCTTTCCCCCAGTGACTTGATTCGGAGGTTGCGGGGCTCTCGCACTTGATCTTGAACTCCTTGTAGTCGTCTTCGCTCATCAAAGGATATTTTGCCTTGATCTTGTCATAACTATCACCTTTATCAATCATTCTCTTCACCGCGCTTTTCCAAGTAGACAGGGCCGTGCTCATCTTCGTGAGGGCGGCATTGTTCACTTTATTCCCTGAGAGGCGTGTGTTTTCAAATTCGGCGGGGAACTTGTATCGTTCGTGCAGCTTCGTGAAGAGGAGGTTGCGCAAATTCCCCCGGTCCTTATGCCTAAGGTTCTCGGTGTTGATCGAGACGGTGCTCCGGAGAATGCACCCGAGCTGAAGCGAGTACCCCTTGACTATATGTTTGGGCTCCGTTGGATTCTCGTCGGAGTCCACTTGAGTGAATTCCTCCTTGAGGGCGCGGAGCGCATTCGGGCGCCGGTCCTTCTTTTGCTTCTTCGGTTGGCTGCCATCTGTGTGTGTGCCACCATCATCAGTGGTGGCATCCTCGGCGGCACCATCAGTGGTGTCATCCCCGACGCCAATAGGGGTTGTGTAATCAGGATCGGTGTCTTCCGCGACGTCCTCATAGCGGTGAGGTTGTTCCTCCATCTCCTGGGACAGCTCCCAGAATGGCTTGCCGCCCGAACCACCGGCGTCATCGTTGTGGGCCATGTTTCGCTCTAAATAGGAAAAAAGTTTGGTCAAAAAGTTGGTTATTGTCAAGGAACAAGATCATGGTCTCATCATTTAGGGTTTGTCGACAACGAGGCACCCTAAAAGCCTAAGCTTTCATCATTTAGGGTTTGCCGACGCCGATGCGGCACCCTAAAAGCCTAAGCGTACATCATTTAGGTTCTCATCGACACCGAGGCATCCGGGGCAGCCAAGTTAAGTTTTCATCATTTAGGGTTTATCGATGCCGAGGCACCCTAGGTTGGGCCTAATCACTTGGCACTAATCACTTGGCTCTATTGCCACCTATGGTTTAATACAGCAAGAATAAAGGGGCAGTTGATCCTACTTAATTAAGTACTAAGATACCCCGGCCCATGCATTAGTAGCAAGTACCTCATATGTCCGATTTTTAGCAAAGTCATGCTAAAATTCACGGAAAATTTCAGCATGACCTTTGCTGAAAATAGGACATATGGAGTACCCGAATTTGCTGGAACGGAAGTTAATCGACATTCCGGCAAACTCAAGGGCCTCTCGGGGTACCTGCAAAATCATCACGACACGACGGTCGGAGACAAAACCCAGCAAACTAGCACCACAATGTGCCTCTACTTTCATATGGATGAAAAGGCCACAGAACATATGGTCCTCTGCTTTCATATGGACAAAAATCAGCTCAACTTATGTGAGCTTCCATTCCAGAACTAATGGGTCACCCAACAAAAAATCATCAATAGTTTTAGCTAAAAAAAATCATGGATTGTTGTTAACTGAAAATTAGTGAAAGAAACTGTTGCTGATCATGGATTACTGTTAATTAAAAATAGAGCACCTGGCTTGTCTTATCATGTTCACTAAGTCCACAAAAATGAATAGGTTCAGTAAACTTGAAGTACTTAACACTGAACATGGTTCAGAGCTCACTACACTACACTACATCGTGCAATGGTTCAGACCTCACTACACTAGAACAAGCTCACTACACTACACTACACTACACATGCTTAAACTCTAAACATAAACAAACACTAGCAATGCCAGACCAAGACTTTGCTGGAAAATTCTAAGAAGTATTTATGAGTTTTAGCTGACCTGAGGAACTCTGCAAGAATGGTTAGGTACCCCTGATAAAGGCAGCAAAACAGAAGGCAATGCAATATGTAAACTACCTCTGTTTCTAGGCAACAAGAGTTATCATCAGTTTAGTTTGGTTACACCTCAAAATTCAGTTTAAAATTTGTTCTTCTACTCAAATACAGAGCACTTTTCTGAATATGATGTTCCCATTCATCTAGCAATACAAAAAAACACAGAAATTGCAAGGTATGGACTGAATGATTTTGAGTTTATTAAGTACCTTCAGTTCTGAGCTTTAAATGTCAAAAGAGCTTCATAGAATCTTGAATCCTCCAAATCACTCTTAACAGTTCTGCATTGCACAAAGGCAGCAATGAGCCAATGATATCACTCCAAATTAGTGCATTGCCAAAACATTGCTAAAATGTGTAGTATGCTAAAATGTGTAGTGTGCCAGATAGAGAATCTTTGCTATAATGTGTAGTGTGCCAAACTGAGAAACAATGCTAAAATTATACTAAATGTGTAGATGATTGCCCATGTGTGCCAAACTAGTGTACCATACATTGGCAAAATTTTACCAAATGTGTACAATGCCCATGTAGATGAATGCAAACTAGTGTGCCAAAATGTAAGCAGTGTCAAACCAGTTCCAAATTTGTGGGCATGTTTGGTTGCCATCCACACTTTTTCACACAAGTGTGGCATGCCATAGTTTTTTTGGTGGACAGATTGGTCTTCACACTTGTGGCAAAAGTTGAATA
Organism: Aegilops umbellulata; assembly: GCA_032464435.1. NCBI lineage: Eukaryota > Viridiplantae > Streptophyta > Magnoliopsida > Poales > Poaceae > Aegilops > Aegilops umbellulata. Next base: position 637,678,888 of record CP136060.1, on the reverse strand, counting down.
GCAGCCGAGTCTGTCACAAGTGGTATTTGACTAAAAAAGTGTGGAATTCTAGTTATTTCTGTCAATGGAGTTTGAATAGATGGCAACTGCCATGTTGAACTACTTTGTCCAACAAAATATTTATCTTTCTAACAAATTAAAGTGCACTGGGTCATGGCCAATTTTGGAGGCGACAAGGAGGAGGAAGGGTGGAGAGGGAGGAAGGAGGAAGGAGGAGAGGTACCTGGGCGGGCGCGGCCGATCGCCGGAGGGTCGGGGTCGGGGTTGGGGTCGGGGTCGGCGGCGGCGGCGTCGAAGGGATGCCTCGGTTGGTCGTGGGGAGGCCGGCGGCCACGGCGAGGTCGCGGAGGCGTCGACGATGGAGGAGCTACAGTGGTGGGGGCCGTGGGGGCGCGGGGGCGCCGGCAGCGGTGGCGGCGGCTAGGAACCCTAGCTGTCGCGCTCGGGAGGGAGGTTGACGCAGGCGGGGCCGCGGGGGAGGTGGACGGCGAGGGCGCGGGCGCGGGCGGAGGGAGGACGGTGAGGGAGGTGGTCGGGTGCGGCGGGGGAAGCGAGCACGGCCGGGGACGGTGAGCACGGGGGAAGTGGGACGGCGGTGGTACGTGGTCAGGCGCGGGTGAGACGAGGCAGGGGAGGGATTAGAGAGAAATGGAGATTGGGGAATTTAGTGAGGGGGGAGGCTTAGCAATGACGCACCACCCAGGGATGCGCCATAAGTACATCCATAGCAATGGCGCACCAGCGAGGGGTGCGCCATAAGTAATTTAATCTAGTGAGTGGAGCGGGGGAGGGTTGCGGTGGGTCGTCGGCGGCGGTGGAGCTAGCTAGCGGGGGAGGGTGCGGATGGGATCGAGATCGAGATGGAGGGGGAATCGAGATCGAGATGGAGTGGGGTCGAGATCAAGTGTCCTCATGAATTCAAAAAGTGCCCATGAAATTTAAAAATATTCATGATATCAAAAAGTGCCCATGAAATACAATCGAGAAATGAAGACTACGATTTAAATACAATCGATCTTAGCTAGCTATCTGTTCACAATCTTCTTGCCCTTCTTTTTCGCAAATGGAGTTCTTCTGTGGAACGGACGTCCTTTAGGAAGGGTGGTCCTGCTTCTTCTTGTGGTGTGTGCTGCTACTTCATCGTCGTCGTCATGTTCGATCTTCGGGTCGCCGTACTTGTCAAAGTCTTGCTCATTGGCTACTCCATCCATTCCGATGATCTTCCTTTTGCCTCTCCTCACGACAACACGACTGGGCTTTGACAGGTCGGTAATGAAGAAGCATTGGTCCACTTGGAAAGCCAGTACCCATGGCTCATTTTTTGAAGTGACGTTTGCGCCTGCGGTCTTGGATTTGGCTTCGGGTATAACCATGGTGGTGAAATACCGGTCTTCTTTTAGGACGCTCTTGGCCCATCTGACACGGAACATCGGGACCTTCTCTCCAGCGTAGCTCAGCTCCCAGATCTCCTCGATCCTTCCGTAGTATCTGTCCTTGTCGTTGCCGGTGTAGGATTCCATCGTTACCCCGGAGTTCTGATAACCATTGCTCTTCATGTCCTTGTCCTCGGTGTAGAATGTGTAGCCGTTGATATCGTACGCCTCATAGGTCATCAGGTTGTGCTCGGCGCCCTGTGACAAGGCGAATATGAGTTGTTCTTCCGCGGAAGAATCCTCATGTAAAGGGTACGACAGAAGCTTCTGCTTGAACCAACGCGTGAAACATGAGTTGTGCTCTTTGAGCATATCTACGTCCGTCCTCTCTTGGCCTCGGACATTGTACGTCTTCTCAATAAAGGTTTTGTGCTCTACCACCCAAGGATCGACCACGTCTATGTGTTGTAGCGCGACTAGGTTCGCTCTTTCAAAGTCGGCGAGTCGACCCTCGAAGTCGGCATGCATTTCACGGCGACCCTCACGGTGACCCCATCCAACGAGCCTGCCGAGGTGCCTGTTGACGGACAGACCAACGGAATTCTCGATGCCTAGATAATTCGTGCAGTAGGAGATGCACTCTTCGGTCAGAAAGCCCCTGGCTATACTTCCCTCTGGACGTGACATGTTGCGAACGTATCCTTTGATGACACCATTCATCCTTTCGAATGGCATCATGCTGTGCAGGAACGTCGGCCCGAGTTGGATGATATCCTCCACGATATGGACCAGTAGATGCACCATAACGTCGAAGAATGCGGGCAGGAAGTACATCTCAAGCTCGCATAGTATCACCACGATCTCTTCCTGTAGCCTTCTGAGTTGCCTCACGCCAATCGACTTCGGAGATATGACGTCGAAAAAGTTGCATAGGCCAAATAGCGTTTCACGGACGTGCGCGTCCATGATCCCACGGACTGCAACTGGAAGTATCTGCGTCATCAGCACGTGACAGTCGTGAGACTTCATCCCGCTGAAATTCTGCTTCGCTGGATCTAGGTATCTGCTTATCTTCCCCGCGTAACCGTAGGGAAGTTTTACTCCTAGGAGGCAGGTGAAAAACTGCTCGATCTCCTCCTGACTTAGAGTGAAGCACGCGGGAGGGTAGTCATTTCCGGTCTTCTTGGCCTTTTTGCCTTCGCGACGACTTTCTATGTCCTGCTTCGCCTCATCATCATCATCATCATCATCATCATCATCATCATCATCATCATCATCATTAGCGGGAAGCTCCTGCCTGATGCCCATTGATTTCAAGTCTGCCCTTGCTTTCGGCCCATCTCTGGTCCTCTCTGGCATGTTGAGCAGGGTACCAAGCAGACTCTCGCACATGTTCTTCGTGATATGCATGATATCAAGGCTGTGAGGCACACGGTGGATCTTCCATTACGGCAAGTCCCAGAAAACAGACCTCGTTTTCCATACCTTCAGCAGCGGCTCTGGCGCCTTTCGCTTCTTTCCCGGCTCTGGTGCCTTTTGCTTCTTTCCCGGCAGTGGCCAGTCTTTCCAATTTTTCAACAGCTTGTCTATTTCCTCGCCGCTCCTCGTACACGGGCGTTTTCGGGGTTCGGTTTCACCATCGAACATATCCTTGCGTTTCCTCCACGGGTCATCGTCGCGAAGCCACCTTCGATGTCCCATGAACACGGTTTTCGAAGACCCGGGATCTCTATCTAGCTGGCGATACGTTGTGTCATCCATGCACCTTACGCATCCAGAAAATCCATGGACTACCTGCCCCGCGAGATATCCGTAACCGAGATAGTCGTGCACCGTCGTGAGCAGTGCGGCTCTCATAGGGAAATATTCTTTCTCTGCGGCGTCCCACGTATTGGCTGGCGTTTTCCACATCGTGTCTAGCTCCTCCTTCAGCAACCCCAGATACAGATTGATGTCGTTCCCTGGTTGTTTCGGCCCTTCAATTAGCATACTCATGTGAATGTACTTCCTCTTCATGCACAACCAGGGGGGAAGGGGAACTTTTCATCTTTTCATGTTTCTGAACTTTTCATCTTTCAGACCAGTGAGCTGACACCACGTTGCAATTTTTAGTACTGCAATCTTCTCTATGATAAAACTATATTTAGGCCACATTACTGGTTAAGTTACATGTGTAAAAACATAGTTATGTATATTTGTACTTCAATAAAAATATAGGGCCATCTTTGTTACCGAAGTTAGGAAGTTAACTAAATTCAAGTACCAATTTGTATTTCGAATTTCTACATAAATGGAAAGAGTCTTATTACTAATTATTCACTTATACGATACTCTTAAGAGGCAGACCTTTATCTCTATCGGCACGACATTTTTCAATGAAGGACATTTTCATTCAATCATTATACTGAGCTTTTAGTTTTTGACATCCAGTCATTATACGAGCTGATACAAAAAAGTTTGTATCCGAAAAAGTTGTGGGATTTTTTTGACATTTTCCATAATTACGAAAATATTTTTTGTTTCTCAGGGGTAGCAGCACCTATGTGCACCAAGGGATTTCCCCTGCTACTCTAACTTCTAACAGTTAAACCAGTAGGACTTCTTACTGGTGGTCACATTCACTAAATTTATGTGTGATCTACATAAAAAAAAACGTGTGATCTCTCATGGCTTTATGGTGTGTTTGTCTAGAGAGTGCAAAGTCATGGTTCCATTCTATTTAATTGGGTGGAGTTCATTCCTACGCTTTGTTCGTTGGAGCAAGAAAACGGAATTAATGAAATGCTTTCCTAGTCGTGCACATGTAATAACAATGCATGCTGTTAGAGCGGAATATATAATCAATATATCAAAAGTGCACATGGTACATGGTACAACAAACTCCTGTATGTCCTCAAAGGGAACGAAGGAACAACAAATCATCGATACTACAGTGGCCGGCCATGCAGAGTTGGCTCCACGTACGTAGTCCTCTCTCTCACATGGAGATCAGATCAGAGCATTTATTCATGTATATGTAGTATATGTGTAACCTGAACGTACACAGCGTCAAGCGCTCGACCTATAAGCAGCGACGATGGCGGCAAGTGGTCCATCACTGGATCTTAGAGCAGTCGACCGATGCGCTGATCTTGTAGGGGACGCTGACGCCGCACTTGGAGGGGATGCCTCCCGCCCTGCTGGGGTTGAACCCACCGGCAACACTCTTGAGGCACCTGCACGTAGCTTGCTTGTCGGCGGCGCTCCGCGCTAAGCCGGCCAATTTCTTGACTCCGCTACAGCAGGCCGCAGACGGGCTGGTCCCGCTGCCTTTTGCGTAGGCGGCGCAAGGGCCCAAGGAAGAGCTCACCGTGCCGCAGGTGATGGCCGCTTCAGATGCTACGAGGAGCATTGCGGCCACCAGGGCGACCAGCACGAGCTCAGTACCTGCAGTGCGAGCCATCTCGACGGAATAAGGTGTAGTTGTGGTGATGGGATCACGGGGAGAGGGTGAGATAGCTAGATCTGCTACTGATATTGGTGAGGATGTTTAGAGGAATGATGTGCTTAAATAGGGCTTCTACGGGTTCTGTCCAATGAGGAATCACATCAGGAATAAACTGTACTGCTAGCGTGGGTATCGTGACCACGAGGATGGACTGATTGATGTGTGTTAGTAATGCATAAATTTAGGCAGTTGTTAGTTGTTGGGATCGAGTGATGGGTGTTAATTAATTATGGTGGTGGTTAGATGTTGGGTAGCAGTAGGACCGATGGGTGAACCAAGCATGCACTGGCGGTGGAGTGCCTAATTACTCCGTGGCCCAGTAGACATATACGTACTGTCTTTGAATAATTGAGTGTCTTGATGGCCGTGAGCTCGACAAATGAACCAATCTGATGGTGTATATGTGTTCGACTACTTCTCTTTGCTCTCTCCATGCCATAATTTAACATTACTAAATGTTTTATTCAAAACTAGTACATTCTGACTATTGGTTTCGTTTAGGCGGAATATGTCTTTCGCATAAATCAGCATCATATTCCATAACTTTTGACCTATCAGAACATCCACACACTCACTGTCCATCTGGAATACCTTAACTTGTATCCTAGTTTTCTCCTACTGGACGATATCAACAAAGCACGTCGCTGCAAGATTGTAAAGTGGTAAGCTATTGTAGAAGCGAAATAGTTGGGAGGAAAAAAAATCTTCGTGTTGAGCTGTGGGGTGTGGAACCGGCCCCTTTGAAATATGAATTTGTTAATCACACCACAACTCTCTATCAGAAAGCACCATAGCTTGTACTAGTTCTACCTAACAAATGAACCGGTCCTGCAACGAAGAATGGCGAGAATGAATAGGACTCCATAACACATAAATTGCGTGAGTTAACTCTCAAGCCAAAATCAACACAATGAGCCGTCTGATCTAAACTTACAAATGAGCAAAGACGTGCAAATCTCAACATGCAGATATCCGACAGGCTCAAGGCATCAATTTAGACACAAGAGACATAGATGACTTGGTTCTTGCTTTGAAGTGCAGGACACAAAGACATCCCCTCCCCTACCCTCGCCACCGCCTGGGTGCGCCGCAGGGAAAAGCCCGGCCGGCGTGGGCGGCGACGGGGCTCCTTTTCCCCTCACTCTTCGTCGGCTGGCATGGGATCCGGACGACGGGCGGTGGTGGTGCGCAACAGCGGGGTGCGGTGGCGTGGTGGCCGTTGTGGCGGCGGCCTGGTGCGGTGGCGGATCTGATGAGGCTAGATCGAGACGCCGGTGGCTGGGGGTGGCCGGGGCGCTGCTGGCGGGGCTTCCTTGCATTTCCACAGAACTGGGCCTCCTCGGGTGTTGGTGCTCGCGGCTAGGTGGCAGCTGTGCACCTTGCCTTGACCATGGGGTCTCATCCGCTTTGAGTTTGATACTGGCCAGATCTATGGCCCAGAGGTGCTCTCAGGCCTGATGGCTACACAGTTCCGGGGCTAGGTGGTGGCTGCAGAGCCTGATGGGTGGTTGAGGCCAGGGTGGCCATAACCACCGTCCACTCAAGCGTGTTGCCTCCATCATTTGCTCAGCCTCCCAGGTTCAGCCTCTAGTTGTCGGACTGGGGGCAAGGGTTGTGGTGTGCTTCTCCGTCAGAATTACCCATGTCGGCTCCCGGTGTGCAAGGAAGGTACTTGGTTGGGGGCTCTTCTAAACACTGGGGCAACAGCCTCGGGTGCAGGGATGCCAGTTCAGCTTTCTGCTAGCGTATTGGTGGTGGAGGGGGTCGCTGTTCTGGTCATGTGGGCGACAGAAGATGCGACTTTGGGTGACCCTAGTGTTGAAGGTGCCTTAGAAGTGACGATTCCTAGATCGAGCTCTGGTGGTTTTGCTTGGCGGCGGCATGTCTTCCCTTGGGTAGGACAGGTGGGTGAGATTTGGTGTGGCGAGGTTGAGGGGCTCCCGGTGAAAGCCTTGTGCTGTAGCACAAGCGACGGCGATACCGGTGGGTGTCGCGTCCCTCTTGGTGCGTCGTTGAGGTTCCTCTCACCAAACCGGTGCTTCGAGTGAAAACACTTGACAGGTTCCTCCTTTTCGATGGAGGCGAAACGATGTGTTGTCTCCCTCTTGAGGGCATCACATGGAGTCCAGCTTCCTCTAGGAGGCCGCACTGTCATCTACGGACTCTTTCAAATCTTGCCTCGGAGCTTCCTTGACTCTGGCATGGATGGAGTTACTTACCTCCTATTCCTTACATGGATCCTTGTTGGTTCCTCTCGCCATCGTCGTTTTTTGTAGGCAGGTTCGAGCTCCACGATCCGGAGCGGGAGGGCAGGGTGTTCTCTCCAGCGGGCCAAAACCTTGTGGGACTTGTGTCATTCTCTGGAAATATAAAATTGTCGGGATGACTATGTTGTTAAAAAATTATCTACCCACAACTTCTTGAATGCTATATGCACGGCTATAGCTGCAATCCCTATGTTTTCATCACTGCATCCCGTGGGCGTGCAAGTGCTTATGGCCTAACAGTGCAGTCGACTAGAAATGATTATGTAGGGTTTATTCAACTTGTTTGGCTTATGAGCCACTCTTAGATTATGTGGATAAGATACGTAATCTCGTGTTTGACTTGTTGTGGTCATTTTTAGTGATTGTTTGTATGAGTGTCTGATACTCTATGACTCAAACTTGATTCACCGTTAATAAAATTGTTGTGCGCATCCTGTGGTTCACAAGCGAGATATTCCCCTTCGCGAAAAAGAAAAGTAAAGATGTGGTTAGGGCATCTCCAACGCTGACCGCCAAATTTCCTCCCGCATTCGTCTACTGACAAACGGGACCAGTCCATAGACACGTATGCTGGAGGCAGCCATCCAACGCCGCCTGCATATATTTAAACCACTTTTTGAACAAACCGCATGAAATTCGTGCAAACATAGCCAGTTTCATATAAACCGGATGAAATTCATTATATTTTGGACATATTTTAACTAAAATAGGTAAAACTAGCTACACGGTCGCCAGCACAGAGCTCCATTCCCATGACACAGATACACTACACTAGTCTACGAAGGGCTGCGGTGGATCCCTTTGTCTTCCCCATGTTCGGCAGCACGCTCATCAGACTACCGTGAGTCCCGGAGGTATGTTCTTCACTTGTATCTTCCCTATTTCCGGTTGTGCTGCTCATCGGAGTGGCAAAATGGGGTACTTTAGATGGAGGGGATGGGAGCTCCGCTTCCGTGAAGCCGAGGCACGGGTCGACGATGGTATGCGCTGAACCGGGCAAGTCACACGCTGTACACACCGATGACATACCGGCAGTGGTCATCCTAGGACCCAAGCGGCATTGGTCGCTCGTGTTCTACTTCTCCTCGATGATGGCGGCGGTTGCGGACGTGCAGGATCGGATGTCGTGTCGCCGATCTATGCAAAACTGGCTTCTTTCTCCGCCGGCAGGGTGCGGTAAAGGACATGTTGATGGAGTTGACGCGGTCGCAGGCACGGCATGAGTGGTGAGACACAACTTCGTCTAAGGTAGCCACAATGCCTATGCTGTCGTGGTCCCCCGTGTGTTGGCCTGGAGCAACACGCCACTCCTCAGCGAGCTAGCTTGTTGGAGCGGGCGAATTGTTGAATGATGAGCCGGCTTGAAGCTTTTGATTCCGCGAGCTAGCCTGCAGCGGCCTGGACCAATGATGCAGGTGGAGCAGAGACTTGCCTAGCACGTGTCCGGTGGGCTCGGCGGGCCACCCAGCCAGCTTTTATGCCAAAGAACCTGGCTTCCTGCTCCCTGGATGGCATGGAGATTGTGCAAAAAATAGTGTGCAAGCCGGCACGTGTCCGTTGTGGTGCGATTTTTGCCCGACGCCTGACATCATTTAAATAGCGGGGGACGGCCGGGGCCAACCGGTGTTGTGTTTAATGACGAGCGTCTAGTGAACGATAGGTTTCTCGGCACAGGTGTGGGTTTTAATGGAGGAAGGCGGGCAGCTTATGCATCGACGAAGCTTATTCAGCGGGCGTGTAGTGGGCAGCGATCTCTCGGCCGGCGCGCCACTTCAATGCTGGCGGTGAGAGATCGCGTCCGTCTGCACCTCCCACCCATCCAGTGAAATTGCAGGCATCAATGCCAGACACTACATGCTCTCGGCTGGCATGAATGCAGCACCGCAAGCGGCGTAGGCGTTCGATGGAAAGCTCGGGAGAGGCACGTCCGATTTTTTGTGGGCCAGGACAGTCAGACGCCGGCGTGTCAGCTGTCTAGAGGCTTGCTTATCCCTCCGCTTTTGTCTCTGATTTACGGGAAAAAGTGTGTGCGGACTGTCCTGTGGACCGAAACAGGACCGCGTTGGATGGCACAACACGTCCGGACAGCATGATCCAGAAGTAGATGGTTAATGTTTGAGAGACCCTTACAGTGATATGTCATACACGTACAACCTTATTTTAGATATACCAGTAATAAATGGTGTCATTTGTCACTCCATATTAGCCAGGATCGTATCGCTTGACAAAACAAAATCGAAAGTAAAAATTTCCAATTTTATCGACTGCTGAATTCCTCCCGAAGTTTTAGTCCCAGCCATGTTGTTTTGGTCGGCACATCAAACTCGTCAAACGGCTGGGGTGCACCCTCCAAGCATGGACCAAATAAATATGCCACGATGTTGGTGTGCATAGTAATACCGCTTGGAGCATAAATGCGGCCGACTTTCAACCTCCTGCTGCCCAAGTCCTTAAAACATGTCACTTTCCTTCTCCAGGCTCTCTTTCAATAAAAACCTCACAACTTGTATGGTACTACGAGGAGCTAAAAAACTTAACCTACATCGCCTTTCTAGTCTCCGCAATACCAGTACGTGACGTTGAATCTATATATAGTCTCGATGCATCTTTTTATAGTCTCGATGCATAAGATTAGGAGGCATGGGAAACTTTTCAATACTGAGGGCACCTCTATTTTTCGCACAGTTGTTCCACCATGCAGGTTCTGGCAGAGGACACAACTATAAACACAACATTGTGCAAGGAAATGGCAGGTACCTACGTAGAGAATAGAAACATGGCTTGTGGTCGCGCCCCCATACGCTGTAACTCCAGTGAGTTGATACCACGTTGCATATTTTAGTACAGAAATCTTCTCTAAAATAATACTATATTTAGGCCACATTATTAGTGAAGTTACATGTGTAAAAACATGGTTATGTATATTTGTACTTCGATAAAAATATAGGGCCATCTTTGCTACCGAAGTTGGAAAGGTAACTAAATTCAGGCGGAGTACCAATTTGTACTACAAAATTCTACATAAATGAAAAGAGTCTTATTACTAATTATTCACTTAGACGATACTCTTAAGCGGCTGACCTTCATCTCTATCAGCATGACCTTTTTAAGTGAAGGACATTTTTGTTCAATCATGATACTAAGCTTTTAGTTTTTGACGGCCAATCATTATACTGAGCTGGTACAAAAAAGTCTGTATCCAAAAACTTTCCGGAATTTATTGACTTTTTCCATTATACTGTATCTGTCCAGAGGCTCGTATAGCGCTCCGGTATTGTCTCCAATTCACGGAAAAAAGTGCGTTCGGACGGTCCTGTGGACCGACACAGGACCGTGTTGGATGGGACAACATGTCCCGACAGCGTGATCCAGACTTAGATGGTTAGTGTTTGAGATACCCTTATAGTGATACATCATACACGTCCAACCTTATATTAGATATAGTGTCATTAGTCACTCCATATTAGACAGGATCGTATCGCCTGACAAAACAAAATCGAAAGTAAAAATTTCCATTGTTATCGACTGCTGAATTCTTCCCAAAGTTTTAGTCACGGCCATGTTGTTTTGGTCGGCACATCAAACTCGTCAAAGGGTAGTGAAGCACGCTCCAAGCATGGACCAAATAAATATGCCAGAATGTTGGTGTGCATTGTAATACTGGTTGGAGCATAAATGCAGCCAACTTTCAACCTCCTGCGGCCCAAGTACTTAAAACATGTCACTTTCCTTCTCCAGGCTCTCTTTTAATACAAACCTCACAACTTGTGTGCTACTACGAGGAGTTAAAAAACTTAACCTAAATCGCCTTTCTAGTCTCCGCAATACCAGTACGTGACGTTGAAATCTTTATATAGTCTCGATGCATCTTTCTATAGTCTCGATGCATAAGATTAGGAGGCATGGGGAACTTTTCAATACTGAGGGCACCTCTATTTATCGCATAGTTGTTCCGCGGTGTAGTTTCTGGCAGAGGACACAACTATAAACACAACATTGTACAAGGAAATGGCGTGGTGCCTACGTAGAGAATAGAAGCATGGCTTGTGGTCGCGCCCCCATACGTTGTAACTCCAGTGAGCTGATACCACGTTGCAATTTTTAGTACAGAGATCTTCTCTAAAATAATACTATATTTAGGCCACATTATTAGTGAAGTTACATGTGTAAAAACATGGTTATGTATATTTGTACTTCGATAAAAATATATGGCCATCTTTGCTACCGAAGTTGGAAAGGTAACTAAATTCAGGTGGAGTACCAATTTGTATTTCGAAATTCCACATAAATGAAAAGAGTCTTACTAATAATTATGCACTAATACGATACTCTTAAGCGGCTGAGCTTCATCTCTATCAGCATGACCTTTTTAAGTGAAGGACATTTTTGTTCAATCATGATACTAAGCTTTTAGTTTTTGACGGCCAATCATTATACTGAGCTGATACAAAAAAGTCTGTATCCAAAAACTTTCCGGAATTTATTGACTTTTTCCATTATATTGTATCTGTCCAGAGGCTCGTATAGCGCTCCGGTTTTGTCTCCGGTTTACAAAAAAAATTGCGTTCGGACGGTCCTATGGACCGAAACAGGACCGCGTTGGAGGGCACAACACGTCCAAACAGCATGATCCAGAAGTAGATGGTTAGTGTTTGAGAGACCCTTACAGTGATACGTCATACACGTCCAACCTTATTTTAGATATACCAGTAATAAATGGTGTCATTAGTCACTCCATATTAGCCAGGATTGTATCGCCTGACAAAACAAAATCGAAAGTAAAAATTTCCAATGTTATCAACTACAGAATCTTTCCCAAAGTTTTAGTCACGGCCATGTTGTTTTGGTCGGCACATGAAACTCGTCAAACGGCTGGGGTGCACCCTCCAAGCATGGACCAAATAAATATGCCCGGATGTTGGTGTGCATAGTAATACCGCTTGGAGCATAAATGCGGCCAACTTTCAACCTCCTGCGGCCCAAGTCCTTAAAACATGTCACTTTCCTTCTCCAGGCTCTCTTTCAATAAAAACCTCACAACTTGTATGCTACTACGAGGAGCTAACAACTTAACCTACATCGCCTTTCTAGTCTCCGCAATACCAGTACGTGACGTTAAAATCTATATATAGTCTCGATGCATCTTTCTATAGTCTCGGATGCATAAGATTAGGAGGCATGGTGAACTTTTCAATACTGAGGGCACCTCACATCTTTCTATACCCCGTGGCCTACCCCGACACATGGAGAACTTTTCAATACTGAGGGCACCTCTATTTTGCGCACAGTTGTTCCACCGTGCAATTTCTGGCAGAGGACACAACTATAAACACAACATTGTGCAAGGAAATGGCGTGGTGCCTATGTAGGGAGTAGAAGCATGGCTTGTGGTCGTGCCCCCATACGCTGTAACTCCAGTGAGCTGATACCACGTTGCAATTTTTAGTACAGAGATCTTCTCTAAAATAATACTATATTTAGGCCACATTATTAGTGAAGTTACATGTGTAAAAACATGGTATATTTGTACTTCGATAAAAATATATCGCCATCTTTGCTACTGAAGTTGGAAAGGTAACTAAATTCAGGTGGAGTACCAATTTGAAGTAGATGGTTAGTGTTTGAGAGACCCTTATAGTGATACGTCATACACGTCCAACCTTATTTTAGATATACAAGTAATAAATGGTGTCATTAGTCACTCCGTATTAGCCAGGATCGTATCGCCTGACAAAACAAAATCGAAAGTAAAAAATTCCAATGTTATCGACTACTGAATTCTTCCCAAAGTTTTAGTCACAGCCATGTTGTTTTGGTCGGCACATCAAACTCGTCAAACGGCAGGGGTGCACCCTCCAAGCATGGACCAAATAAATATGCCATGATGTTGGCGTGCATAGTAATACCGCTTGGAGCATAAATGCGGCCAACTTTCAACCTCCTGCGGCCCAAGTCCTTAAAACATGTCACTTTCCTTCTCCAGACTCTGTTTCCATACAAACCTCACAACTTCTATGCTACTATGAGGAGATAAAAAACATAACCTACATCACCTTTCTAGTCTCCGCGATACCAGTACGTGGCGTTGAAATCTTTATATAGTCTCGATGCATAAGATTAGGAGGCATGGGGAACTTTTCAATACTGAGGGCACCTCTATTTAGCGCATAGTTGTTCCGCCGTATAGTTTCTGGCAGAGGAGACAACTATAAACACAACATTGTGCAAGGTAATGTCGTGATGCCTACGTAGAGAATAGAAGCATGGCTTGTGGCGTTTTGGCACATGGGAGCACACGCTCCTGGTTTAAAAAGTGTGTTTTAATCATATTTTAAATTGTCAAAATTTTCCAAACAAAATTTTGGCGTGTACGTCTGGATATTTTATATGCTTCCAAAGTCGTATTGCGAAAAAACGACATGTTACGTGTCGCGTGTAAACAAGAAAAAATCCAGGATTAAAAAGTTCTTTTCACAAGACATATTTTTGTCTTTTTCACACAAGCCACAATAAATGTCGGTTTTCTCCGAAACCTTACATGCATAGATCGAGATGTAAGCACCGATTTTTTGTTTGATTTTTTTTCACACTTTGAAATCTTTTTTCCGGTGGCAGGAGCGTGCACTCCCAGGAGCACCAACGGATTTCCGCGATGAATCTTTCTGTAGTCTCGATGCATAAGATTAGGAGGCATGGGGAACTTTTCAATACTGAGGGCACCTCTATTTTGCACATAGTTCCCGCCATGCAGTTTCAGACAGCTATGCCCCTATCCTATAAAACATGCCTATTTCCTTGGCGGCGGACACAACTATAAAGACAACATTGTGCAATGAAATGGCTCGTGCCTACGTAGAGACTACAAGCATGGCTAGTGGCCGCGCCCCATACGCTCTAACTGTTCACACACGAACACGTCACCGTGTACCTCCAACGCCAAGGGTGATGCACCGCAGCTTAAGTCGAAGGAGACCCGTTCGGAAGCGCGGTACGCAAGCAATCCGGCGGGCGCTTTTGTAGAACCGAAACCCCACACGCCCGGGAGGGACCCCCTCAGGGCGCGTGGCGGCTATGGGGCCCTAGGTCGACCTGATCGCCCCTAGGGCCTCGAGGTTCGTCGCCCTGCAACAAGAAGAACAGACGAAGAACGAGGAAGAAGAAGAACTAGGGTTGAGGAGAAAAGATAAAAGATAAAAAGTGGTAGATGAATTGATCGATTGGGTGTTGTTCAATCGGCCATCACCCCTTAGATATATAAGAGGCGGCTGGACTTCCCGTGCAAGTAAAAGGCTTGGATTCACGTCCAAAACCCTAGTCAAATTCGGATTGGTTTTATCCGAACTTTCCAAAACTGTTCGGTTTAAACTGGCTGCACCTTGCGGGTCTTTTTTGTGGTGGTAAACGATCTCGGATGAAAACGAGCCTCAAAGAAATCTTGACTGTTTCAACGATACAAAAAACTTTGATGTTGAAGGTTTGTTTATCAGAGGTCATCTTGAGGGTCAAATCGGTCATGCAAAACAGGCTATTCCCTCGCGCTACCCATCAGACATGTGTGTGGTGGGGCGCGCCACATCTCGCCTCGTGACAGGGCTTCACTCCGATTGCTCTAACTTTTGCATATGAACTCGGATTTGGACGTTTTTATATCAAAATTGGTCATTTCAACGAGACGAAGACAACCCGTGTAGATCATTTTTCCATTTGAGGTCGTCTTGGGGGCTTAATCGGCAAAACTGTACTATGAATATAATATCGTAGTACTTTGAGCATAGTTTCGGCCTTCGAGATGAAATCGGACGGTGATGGCCCAAACTTCAAAGATGTTCATGTCAATAATACGGAACTCTTTCATGTAGAATACTTGTTCATTTGAGGCCATCTTAAATAAGTTCTTGACAATGCCAAAATCTGGTGTCAACACATGTCCTCCTGTTTTTCGGCAAAGCTTGTGTGCCGAAAAATAACTTGCACATAGCTTGCTCGAAGGACGATGTCAACACTACATCAGCCATTTTTCATATGCTTAGTACGATAAGTTTATATCGACCATTTCTTGTGTGATTATTTTGATGCAAGCTTGGGTGACTTTCCCAACTTCTTTAATCCGACTATAAAGTTCCATAGGTATGCATGTCAAGACCATCCATCAACCATATTGTCCATCCTTCTGCTATGATCTTGCAGATAACCAACAATGAAATTTCTCAGTTCTTACTTTGTCTGCATAAAAGTTTCATTAGTGGCCGAGGTAGTGAGCTCCAATTCGGCCTCGCCTATGTTGGCAAGAATAAGCATGGGCTATTGATAGATATGCAATACACCATGACAGACATGGTAGCCGGATGATTGCTATGCCAACTCTCTTCAATTGACATGTCTAAATATATGAACAATTTTAATGCAACCCAAGGTAAATTTTGCATCTAGACATACCCCAAAATAAACTATAAGTGATTCGTCAAAACATTGCTAACCCTTGGATATTTGTTGCACTACTCATAACGAATCATCAAAAGCCTCAATATGTATAGCACCTATAGCAAGTAAAAGAGTCAATCCGAATAACGATGCATGTTCGGCCTTGATTAATCATGCAGAAAAATATTCTAAGCGGCATGAGGCTTCAAAAATAGTACCATAAAGAGGTATATAAACAACACCAACACTTTGGCCATTGCTATGAATTGAGCCATCAAAACATAATCTCCATAGTACTAGAGAGACAAGGCTAATATTAATATTATGCATGACATTAATGCGATGTTCAGTAACAAAATCAGCTATGATTTGGCCTCTTATAGATCTCAAAGATGCATAAGCCAAATCATATCCAAACAAAGTATAAGCCCACTAGCCAATTCTCCAGCTATGAATTGGTCTATGCAGCATATATTCAATGACATCGGTCATGTTGTCTCAACTCCATTGAATCATAATATAGGCATACATATAAATTTCCATGAGCACGTACCTTGTCTTGGTCTCCAATCAAACTAAGGACGATGTTAGAATACTACACCGGCCATGCGTTGACATAATCTAAGGACGATAGATAAATATCGGCCATTACCATGTAAACTTCATTCAAAGCACATCTAGCCGAAATAAACAAATCTTTATCTAATAATAAAGAAAATTGGGTTTCTTTCGTCCATCATGGCATTTTTTAGAGAAGTCCATCTATTTTAGAGAATTCAACCCGCAATCATGTTTTAAGTTAAAAATGAATCTTTATTTTCGTATTTTATATAGAAGTCACTGTCTTTTCTTGAAATCAACCCGCCGTCCGGATTTAAGTCACAGCCGAACCGTTATTTTACATTTTTCAAAAACCCCCTTGATGTTTTAGGTAATTCATCCGCAGATCATATTTAAGTCAAACAAATGCTTTTTAAAATCATCCATATCTTTTAAACCGTAACTCTGATTTGAACATGTTATATATGGAATTTGATTAGAAAAATATGTAGAATATGAATATGAGATTATTTTTAACTGTTAAGTATCTTTAAATATTATTTTGTAATATATTTGAGTCAAACCAAATGATTTTTAAATTATTTGTATCTTTTAAACCGTAACTTCGATTTTAACATATTACATATGAAATTTTATTAGAAAAATGTGTGGAATCTAAATATGATGTTAATTTTACCTGCAAATATTTTTTAAATATTGTTATGGAAGCAAACTTATAATTTATAGCGCAAAATCTTTTTTTTCATACCGGCGGCGATCCAGATTGCAAATAAACACCCCACAATAACCATATAGGGAAAAGAAAACATCGATAACTACACATGAATACCTCTGAAAAATGTCGCAGGGGAAAACAACAGATTTCTCATCGCGAGAGTGAGAGAAAGCGAGTGTGAGAGAGAGAGGGAGAGGGAGAGAGGGCGAGGGAGGCGAGAGGGAGAGGCCCTTACCAACTGGGACAGATGAACCTTTTTCTACTACTCGAGACACCTTAGGATTAACCATATTCAACACACGTTTTTTGTTGTTTTTTGTGAACAGCAAGGCCATCGCCGGCTAGTGTGAGAAGGAGGATAAGCGGCAACACAAATATGATGCCTCGCAAAAATAAAGGAGATGGACCTATTGTGGTATTGAGTGATGGTTGTTGAGTTAAGAGCGTGTGTGATGTTTTCTCTCCCGTTGCAACGCACGGGCTCTTTCGCTAGTGAAATGACAAATCAAGTATTTCGGTCCTTTGGATCAGCAATAAACTTGTAGCTAATCAAATGTATAGTGACTTGGCAACACCCTTTCATGATGTAAGAAATTATATTGCATCCATGTATTATAATAAGCCTATTGAGGGTAACCAATCATACCTGATGACGAATTCCATGGCATAGGCATCAACGGCATAGTTGAAGAATATGGATAATGTGTGGATCGAAGATGTTGAAACCTTTGGCTTGGTCCTTCATAGTTTTCACTCTTTTCCTTCTTCATATTTGCCGCACGTCGTGTAATGGATCCTTTCACATAATTCTTATTTTGAGCACTTCCTTTGGGAACCCATGCCATGTTCCTTTCTTCAAGTTCTTGTGCACTAAGTTTTTATAATTCCCTCTTTTGCCAATAGGATAAGCCGAGTGGGCATCTCGGTTGTGATTCTGTTTTGACCAATGGCAATTCCTTTTTGGCCTTGTGCACTCTCAACTTCTTTTCTTCAGATTTGGCACTTTGACTCTAAATAATTGGTTACTTTGTCTCATTGTCTTTAGTAGCCAATGTCAACACATTAATTAGCTCTTTTTCATTTCAGATCAAATCTGAAGTTGCACTCTTACGAACATCTCTTTTAACACAGTAAACTTGCTTGACCACCTCTTTCTTCTTCCTTGAGCTCTGGACCGATTCCTTATGATTGAAGCGGTCTTTAACATGTGATTGTTCAAATGTTGATCTTCTCGGAGCTGCATAATATTGGTGAGATGGTCTAAAATATGATGGAGAATGTGCCCATTTATCATACATGTCCCATGATGGATATGGATCTATATGAGCATAGGGAGGCATCCACGGCATTGGCATTGGCGGCCTAAAATAAGGATATGAATATGTTGCATTCAAATTCTCACTTTGCCAATACCGATCCTCATATTTGCGCCTTGGGGGTGATTTTGATGCTTTTGCATTACTCGATTGATAAGCACCATTCTCTTCACTTTTCTTTTGATATTTATCTAATAACTATGCAAAACTGACCTTGGATTTCTTGTGCTTGTGCTTATTGCGGCCTTTATCTCCTTTGGTTTTTCTTGCATCGATCTTTGGATTGCTTTGTTGCCCCCCAGTCCTTGGCGTCTTCATTGTATCTTCGATAGAACTCATGCCTTCAAGAATATTTTCATTGTGCTCTTGAACAACTTCTTTACATGAAAACTTGATCCCATCACCTGCAGTTTTTACCTTCTCATCTTTAAAGAAATCATCTTGAAGCAGCCGATTCAAAAACTTTTTTCCATTACGACCAATCGGAATAGACTGGTCATCCCTTGGTGTTTCAAGAGATTTTAATCGTCCTTTATCAATGGCCGATTTAACTATTGGACGAAACATGTTGCAATCCTCAAAATTATGCTTGGACGAATCATGCAACTTGCAATACATTCGTCCTTTGATTGATGGCTTAACATGGTGATCAAGAATTGTAATGTAGTTATTTTTCAGCAAAAAATCAAATATTTGATCACACATGCTTGAACTGAAGGTATACTTCTTGTTTTCTAGCCGATCTTGCTGTTTGAACGGCTTTGAGATAACCAAGGTTCAGATTTGGAATCTACCCATTCGGCTATGCATTGTGTCTTCCACTCTATCTTCGGTGTCTTTGGATAAGATATTATATTAGCATCGGCTTTCACAATAGAATTTAACCTTGGCTTTAAATTTCTCTTCAAATACATTGGGAGAGCATGATGGTGGTGTGACTTGAACAATATCTAGCTTCGTCTTTGGACGACTCTCCAACACCTTTTCATCATATTTTCCTTGATTCCGTGCATCTTACTTTGAAGATCCTTGTCAGCCGAACTTTGTCCAGCTACTTTCTCTTATCCTTGATGCTTGTCAATTTGTACGACACGAAACTCATAGAGCAGGATGTAGGTTCCATGAACTTCAGAAAAATCAAGCACCGTTGTTTTCCTATGCTTGCCACGCCCTTTCTCAGTGATGCTTGCCTCTTTGGATTTGATGGATTCAAAATATATACTACTTGATTCGGCTTTTTCAACCAAAGCACTTTTATTTTCTGAATCACCTTTCTTTTTATCGGTTATATCAATTGGCAATGCTTCTTTTATTTGAGCCAATTCCTTTTCTATTTGTTTCTGGCGGCGAGCGGCAAAATGAGCTTTAAGCTTTTTCTCAATTTCAGCCCACTCCGGATATAATTGCCCCCCAATGCTCTTCAATGCAGCCACCGCTCCTGTAAAATTTACATTTATTCGGCTATAAGCAGGAAGGTTTGAAGCCGAATTATGAGCATCTACAGTTGTGTATGGTGCCGAAAAATTACTAACATGAGGTGTAGCATATGACGGTTGAGAGAAACTGGCCGAATAACTAGTAGTAGCATGGCCAATTCTCCCGTCCATCAGAGGGGTTGGATTCACATATAGCAAATTAGTTGCCGATGAATAAAAAGGTGAAACACTTTCTTGTATGCTATTGGAAATTTTAACATGAGGTGTTTCAAATTGACTAACCAAACTGATCATGTTGTTCATCGGCATATGGATTTGTGGGGTTGCCGATGCATGAAAGTTTGGATACATATGTTGTACGTTGCTAAAATCATAAGAATTTGAAGCATGAAGATTATTTTGCATCGGCCCATGCGCATAATTAGATGCATGATTGGTAAAACTAGGGCTAGCCGATACATTATGCTCATTAGGTGATCCCGCAACAACATATGGATTATTTGCATCTACAAAGGGGAATTGGGTATTCATATTACCTTTGTAGATTGCAGCAACTTGATGACGATCTCTTTGTAGCAAGAACGGGATTGAGACCGTTCAAAGCTTCGTCCCCAACGGAGTCGCCAAAAAGTGTGTTCGCACACGAACACGTCACCGTGTACCTCCAACGCCGAGGGCGATGCACCGTAACTGCTGGAATTTGGTCTATTTTGGGCAGCCCAATAACTATTTCAGAAATTCCTAATAAATCCTAGAGGCCCACTTAGCCCATTTGTGCAAGGCAAGGGATACTACTAAAGTTTAGTCCCACATTGCTAGTTTAGTGGGGGTTGGACCTCCTTATAAGGGAGGTTCTTTCCCCACTTGTACGAGCATGAGAACAACAGGGATATCCACGCGCGCTCCTCCTCAGTCGCCCGCCTCGCCTCGTCACGACGCGCCGCGCCACGGGTTGCGGGAATGAGCCGAGCCGATATCTAAATTTTTGCCACGCACTACGGGTACACCAAAGGTAACTCGGGAGCTGGAAAGTTGACAGTAGGCCTCCGAAACCGCACCTCTTTGAGTCCTGTATGGGATAAGGCTGATAAGGTTTTTGGGGAGCGCTCTGCGCGACTACTGACTGACTCCTTCATCACGGACGCCCCAGACTCCGACGACTACTTCCCCGACGACGACTTCTTCCCCGACGTCGACAGCCTCCTCGACGACATGGCTGGCGAGGACACCGACCCCAAGTCCAGTGCTACTGCTACTGATGTCCCGTATGTCTTCTTCTTTCTGTTAGATGTCCTGCCACAGTTTTACGTACTAGTACTTGTCCTACATATGTTAGGTTCTACTTCATATATGCAACTAGTTCTACTGTCTGCTACAGATATGTTAGGCTACGGTTCGTATATGCAGAAGCTATTTACCTTCTCTCTGTCAGAATGCATGACTTGTTTTATCTCTACTATATTAGTCATGCTTTATCTAGTATTTCTGTTAATAAGATCATTTGGTAAATTGCTCATATTTCCAACAATCCAAAAACCTTATTATAGGCAATTTACCCCGAGTGGTTTTGCTGCTTCCATGAGACCTCCTATGTTTGAGGGTATCCACTATAAGAGGTGGCGCGTGAGAGCAGTCTTATGGTTTGAGACCATGAGTTGCTATGACGCCACTCTCGGCAAACCTGAAGGAGAGCTTGATGCTCAACAGGAACAAGCCTTTCAGAAAATGGATACTCTGTTTAAGGCTGCTCTCTTGAGTGTTCTTGGTGAGAACATAGTTGATGCTTATGCGTCAATTGATAATGGAATAGATATGTGGGATGCACTCGAGGCCAAGTTTGGGGTCTCGGATGCTGGCACTGAGCTGGACATCATGGAGCAATTCTATGATTACAGGATGACTGAAGAGCGCTCCATGGTTGAGAAAGCTCATGAGATACAGTCATTTGCTAGAGAACTTTAGCACTTCAGTTGTATGCTACCGGACAAGTTTGTTGCCGGAGGTATCATCACTAAGCTTCCTCCTTCATGGAGGAACTTTTCTACCTTACTGAAGCATAAGAGGCAGGAGTTTTCCGTTTCGGATCTCCTTGGCACTCTTTATGTGGAAGAAAAGGCAAGAGCAAAGGACACACGTGCTCGAGGTATTGAGGGAGGATGTAGTGCCAATGTGGTACAAAAGCAGAACTTCTAGCCCCACAAGTTCAAGAACAAGGACAAGTTTGATGGTAAAGCAAAGTTTGATGGGAAGAACAAGACTGTGCAACACACGAACTTTAAGAAGAAGAATGGCAAGAAGAAAGGTGCTTGTCATGTGTGTGGGGATCCTGATCATTGGGCTCCTGGTTGCCCTAATCGCTATGACAAGCGTCATCCGGGGAAAGGCGGCAAGACCGCCAATGTTGTCATTGAAGACACTGACATGAAGGATGCTGGGTATGGTATATTTCCCACTATTCTGTCAGTATGTCATTCTCCTAACTGGTTGATTGAAACGGGTGCTAATGTGCATGTATGCGGTGATATTTCCATGTTTTCGTCTTATCAGACCGCAGGGACTTCAACCGTGCTGATCGGCAACGGTTCGAGTGCTTCTGTTCGTGGTGTTGGCACGGTCGATCTGAAGTTTACTTTGGGGAAGATCGTGCGGCTGAAGAACGTGCATTATGTCCCCTCTGTCAATAAAAATCTTGTTAGCGGATCTCTTCTGTGTAGAGATGGCTACAAGCTTGTCTTTGAGTCGAATAAATTTGTAATATCCAAGTATGGAACCTTTGTTGGTAAAGTCTATGAGTCAGGAGGCCTGTTTCGTTTATCCTTATCAGACGTTTGCAATAAAGTTGTTAGTCATATTTGCAACAATAGTGAATCAAATGTGTGGCATTCACGTCTTTTTCATGTTAACTTTGGTTGCATGTCGCGACTAGCGAAGTTGAACTTAATCCCTTGTTTGACCACTGTCAAGGGATCTAAGTGTCAAGTGTGTGTGCAAGCTAAGCAACCTCGTAAGTCTCACACGACTGCGGAAACGAGAAATCTTGCACCACTAGAGCTCATACATTCAGATCTATGTGAAATGAATGGTGTTTTGACAAAAGGTGGAAAGAAATATTTCATGATGTTAATTGATGACTCCACAAGATACTGCCGTGTGTATCTTCTGAAATCTAAGGATGAGGCTTTGAACTTTTTCAAGATATATAAAGCTGAAGTGGCAAACCAACTTGATCAAAAAATCAAGAGCCTTAGGTCCGACCGTGGTGGAGAGTATTTTTCCAATGAATTTGATGCTTTTTGTGTGGAACATGGTATAATCCATGAGAGGACGCCTCCCTACTCACCTCAGTCAAATGGGGTGGCCGAAAGAAAGAACCGTGCTCTAACTGATTTGGTTAACACCATGTTAGACACATCGGGTCTCTCCAAGGCATGGGGGGGGAGGCGATATTGACAGCATGTCATGTCCTCAACCGAGTCCCCACAAAGAACAATGAAATAACTCCATTCGAGGAATGGGAGAAGAAAAGGTTAAAACTCTCTTATCTACGAACATGGGGTTGTTTGGTGAAAGTCAATGTTCCAATTCCAAAGAAGCGGAAGCTTGGACCAAAGACTGTGGATTGTGTTTTCCTGGGATATGCTTTTCATAGCATTGGCTATAGATTCTTGGTTGTAAAATCTGACGTACCTGACATACATGTCGGTAGGATCATGGAGTCAAATGATGTGACTTTCTTTGAAGATATCTTTCCCATGAAGGATATGGCTACCTCATCTAATCAGGAGATGCCTAGTTCATCGAATCAGGAACCAGTTACAATTACCGAACCTGCCATTTCGATGGAACACTTTGAAAGTCCTTTGGAGGAAAACAATGAAGTTCCTACTAGGAGTAAGAGACAGAGGACTGCAAAGTCTTTTGGTGATAATTTTCTTGTGTATCTCATAGATGACACTCCTAGTTCTATTTCAGAGGCCTATGCATCAGAAGATGCTGACTACTGGAAGGAAGCGGTTCGTAGCGAGATGGATTCCATCTTGGCGAATGAAACCTGGGAGATAACTGATCGTCCTTATGGGTGCAAACCTATAGGATGCAAATGGTTTTCAAGAAGAAGCTTAGGCCTGATGGTACTATTGAAAAGTACAAGGGTCGGCTCGTGGCTAAGGGTTATACCCAAAAGGACGGTGAAGACTTCTTTGATACTTACTCACCTGTGGCTCGACTGACCACTATTCGAGTTCTACTTTCACTAGCTGCCTCGCATGGTCTTCTCGTTCATCAAATGGATGTTAAGACTGCTTTCCTAAATGGAGAGTTGGACGAGGAAATTTATTTGGAACAACCAGATGGGTTTGTACTAGATGGTCAGGAAGGAAAAGTGTGCAAGTTGTTGAAGTCTTTGTACGGACTTAAGCAAGCACCCAAACAGCGGCATGAGAAGTTTGAAAGAACTTTAACAGCTGCAGGCTTTGTTGTGAACGAAGCTGGCAAATGTGTGTACTATCGCCATGGTGGGGGCGAGGGTGTTATCCTATGCTTGTATGTTGGTGACATACTGATTTTCAGAACAAATCTGAATGTTATTAAGGAGGTCAAGGATTTCCTATCTCGTTGTTTTGAGATGAAGGATTTAGGAGTGGCTGATGTCATTCTGAACATCAAGTTGTTGAGAGACGATGATGGTGGGATTACATTGCTTCAATCTCACTATGTGGAAAAGATCTTGAGTCGCTTTGGCTATAGTGACTGCAAGCCCTCTCCAACACCATATGATGCGAGTGTGTTACTTAAAAAGAATCGAAGAATTGCTAGAGATCAATTGAAATATTCTTAGATTATTGGCTCGCTTATGTACTTAGCAAGTGCTACAAGACCTGACATCTCTTTTGCTGTCAGCAAACTGAGTCGGTTTGTCCCAAAACGAGGAGATGTGCATTGGAAAGCTCTAGAGAGAGTTTTGCGTTATTTGAAAGGCACTACAAATTATGGAATTCACTACACCGGCATCCAAAGGTGGTTGAAGGGTATAGTGACTCAAACTGGATCTCAGATGCTGATGAGATAAAGGCCACGAGCGGTTATATATTCACTCATGGAGGTGGCGTTGTTTCTTGGAAGTCTTGCAAGCAGACCATCTTAACGAGGTCAACAATGGAAGCAGAACTCACAGCACTAGATACAGCTACGGTTGAAGCAGATTGGCTTCGCCGGCTCTTGAATGACTTGCCGGTTGTTGAGAAACATGTACCAGGTGTCCTTATGAACTGCGACAATCAAACTGTGATCACGAAAGTGAGCAGCTCAAAAGATAACATGATGTCATCAAGACACGTTCAGAGAAGGTTAAAGTCTGTCAGGAAAATGAAAAACTCCGGAGTTATTGCGTTGGATTATATCCAAACGTCTAAAAATCTGGCAGATCCTTTTACTAAGGGTCTATCGCATAATGTGATAGATAATGCATCGAGGGAGATGGGTATGAGACCCACAATATGAGTTGTTCACAGTGGTAACCTATTCTTTGTGATCGGAGATCCCGTGAATTAGATGTGGAAGACAAGCTGTTGGTCAACTGGGAGGAGAGTACCCTTACTGTTAAAATACCAATCCATAAAGATGCAATACTCTCCTAAGCTGCATGGCAGGTTGATGTATATCTTAATGTGTTCTAAGTGGTTCTTTGAAGCAGAGATGTTGTCCTGCAGAATATCTTTTGAAGAACGCACCTATATGAGTCTGATTGTTAAACGTCGCAATCTATGAGAGTAGGGTTCTCTCTAGTAAACTCATGAAAGGTCACGGAGTATGACGCATAAGCTCCACCAGCGGGGAAGACCCACGGTAGCCACGTATTGGTCAAGGCTTTATGTGAAGCTAGATTCGCAGAAAACTTGCAGTTCAAGGCCCAGTCCACTGTTCAAGTTGTTTACTAGTGTAGCATAGAGTTCTAGGTGGAAGATCAACTTAACAGTCTCCACTGCAGTACCGGTATATAAAACAGTGTTTTGGAACCAACGGCAAATTTCTGTGTGACTCCGGGATCTGGTGGGGGGATTGCTGGAATTTAGTCTATTTTAGGTAGCCCAATAACTATTTCAGAAATTCCTAATAAATCCTAGACGCCCACTTAGCCCATTTGTGCAAGGCAAGGGATACTACTAAAGTTTAGTCCCACATTGCTAGTTTAGTGGGGGTTGGACCTCCTTATAATGGAGATTCTTTCCCCACTTGTACGAGCATGAGAACAACAGGGATATCCACGTGCGCTCCTCCTCCGCCGCTCGCCTCGCCACGCGACGCCACGCCTCGCCTCGCCTCGTCACGACGCGCCGCAACGCGCCGCGCCACGCCGCGCCGCGCCTTGCGGGAATGAGCCGAGTCGATATCTAAATTTTTGCCACGCACTACGGGTACACGAAAGGTCACTCGGGAGCTGGAAAGTTTTTGCTGTAGTGGATATTGAATACGAACGCTTCACCCTTCGGCTGTTGTCTGTTCGTTTCATCTCCCGCGTTCCCTTCAGCTCCCGGCGCAACCTCTTGCCTCCTTCTCTTGCGCCTATAAAATGGAGGTCGCTCCTCTCAGAGAGACGCACCAGAATCTCTTCCTCCTCTCGCCACAAGTTCCTGAGCGCCACGCTACTGCTACGATCTTCCCCATCCCGGCTTGTGGCGTGCACCGCAGGTCGGGACAGTAGGCCTCGAAACCGCACCTCTTTGAGTCCTGTACGGGAGAAGGGTGATAAGGTTTTGGGGGAGAGCTCTGCGCGACTACTGACTGACTCCTTCGTCACGGACACCCCGGATTCTGACGACTACTTCCCCGACGACGACCTCTTCCCCGACGTCGACAACCTCCTCGAAGACATGGCTGGCGAGGACACCGACCCCAAGTCCAGTGCTACTGCTGCTGCTGTCCCGTATGTCTTCTTCTTTCTGTTAGATGTCCTGCCACAGTTTTTCGTACTAGTACTTGTCCTACATATGTTAGGTTCTACTTCATATATGCAACTAGTTCTACTGTCTGCTATAGATATGTTAGGCTACGGTTCGTATATGCAGAAGCTATTTACCTTCTCTCTATCAGAACGCATGACTTGTTTTATCTCTACTCTATTAGTGATGCTTTATCTAGTATTTCTGTTAATAAAATCATTTGGTAAATTGCTCATATTTCCAACAGTAACTCGCGTCGAAGGAGACCCTCCGAAAGCGCGGTACACAAGCAATCTGACAGGCGCTTTTGTAGACCCGAAACCCCACAGGCCGGGGAAGGACCCTGTCAGGACGCGCGGTGGCTATGGGCTGCCCTAGGTCGACCTGATCGCCCCTAGAGCCTCGAGGTTTGCCGCCCTGCAACAAGAAAAACAGACGAAGAACGAGGAAGAAGAAGAACTAGGGCTGAGGAGAAAAGATAAAAGATAAAAAGTGGTAGATGAATTGATCGATTGGGTGTTGTTCAATCGGCCGTCACCACTTAGATATATAAGAGGCGGCTGGGCTTCCCTTGCAAGGAAAATGCTTGGATTCACGTCCAAAACCATAGTCAAATTCGGATTGGTTTTATCCGAACTTTCCGAAACTGTTCGGTTTAAACTGGCTCCACCTTGCGGGTCTTTTTTGTGGTGGTAAACGATCTCGGATGAAAACGAGCCCAAAAGCAATCTTCACAGTTTCGACGAGACGAACAACTTTCATGGTGAAGTTTTTTTGATCACATGTCATCTTGAGGGTCAAATCGGTCGCGCAAAACAGGCTATTCCCTCGCGCTACCCATCAGACATGTGTCTGGTGGGGCGCGCCACATCTCGCCTTGTGACAGGGCTACACTCCGATTGCTCTAACTTTTGCATACAAACTGGGATTTGGACGATTTTTATATATCATTTTTCCATTTGAGGTCGTCTTGGGGGCTTAATCGGTCAAACTGTACTCTCAATATTAGATCTTACTACTTTGAGCATAGGTTTGGCCTTGGATATGAATCGGACGGTGATGACCCAAACTTCAAAGATGTTCATATATCAATAATACGGAACTCTTTCATGTAGATAACTTCTCCATTTGAGGCCATGTTAAATAAGTTCTTGACCGTGCCAAAATCTGGTGTCAACACTAACTCCAGTGAGCTGACACCACGTTGCAATTTTTAGTACTGCAATCTTCTCTATGATAAAACTATATTTAGGGCACATTATTGGTTAAGTTACATGTGTAAAAACATAGTTATGTATATATGTACTTCAATAAAAATATATGGCCATCTTGGTTACCGAAGTTGGGAAGTTAACTAAATTCAAGTACCAATTTGTATTTCGAATTTCTACATAAATGGAAAAAGTCTTATTACTAATTATTCACTTATACGATACTCTTAAGCGGCAGACCTTCATCTCTATCAGCACGGCATTTTTCAATGAAGGACATTTTCGTTCAATCATTATACTGAGCTTTTAGTTTTTGACATCCAGTCATTATACGAGCTGATAGAAAAAAGTTTGTATCCGAAAAAGTTCCAGGGTTTTTTTTTTGACATTTTCCATAATTACGAAAATATTTTTTGTTTCTCAGGGGTAGCAGCACCCATGTGCACTAACTTCTTACAATTAAACCAGTAGGACTTCTTATTGGTGGTCACATTCACCAAATTTATGTGTGATCTACATCCAAAAAAACGTGTGATCTCTCAAGGCTTTAGGGTGTGTTTGTCTAGAGAGTGCAAAGTCTTGGTTCCGTTCTAGTTAATTGGGTGGAGTTCATTCCTACGTTTTGTTCGCTGGAGCAAGAAAATGGAATTAATTAAATGTTTTCCCAGTCGTGCACATGTAATAACGATGCATGCTGTTAGAGCGGAATATATAATCAATATATCAAAAGTGCACATGGTACATGGTACAACAAACTCCTGTATGTCCTCAAAGGGAACGAAGAAACAACCAATCATCGATACTACAGTGGCCGCCATGCAGAGTTGGCTCCACGTACGTAGTCCTCTCTCTCACATGGAGATCAGATCAGAGCATTTATTCATGTATATGTAGTATATGTGTAACCTGAACGTACACAGCGTCAACCGCTCGACCTATAAGCAGCGACGATGGCGGCAAGTGGTCCATCACTGGATCTTAGAGCAGTCGACCGATGCGCTAATCTTGTAGGGGACGCTGACGCCGCACTTGGAGGGGATGCCTCCCGCCCTGCTGGGGTTGAACCCACCGGCAACACTCTTGAGGCACCTGCACGTAGCTTGCTTGTCGGTGGTGCTCCGCGCTAAGCCGGCTAATTTCTTGACTCCGCTACAGCAGGCCGCAGACGGGCTGGTACCGCTGCCTTTTGCGTAGGCGGCGCAAGGGCCCAAGGAAGAGCTCACGGTGCCGCAGGTGATGGCCGCTTCAGAGGCTACGAGGAGCATTGCGGCCACCAGGGCGACCAGCACGAGCTTAGTACCTGCAGTGCGAGCCATCTCGACCGAATAAGGTGTAGTTGTGGTGATGGGATCACGGGGAGAGGGTGAGATAGCTAGATCTGCTACTAATATTGGTGAGGATGTATAGAGGAATGATGTGCTTAAATAGGGCTTCTATGGGTTCTGTCCAACGAGGAATCACATCAGGAATAAACTGTACTGCTAGCATGGGTATCGTGTCCACAAGGATGGACTCATTGATGTGTGTTAGTAATGCATAAGTTTAGGCAGTTGTTAGTTGTTGGGATCGAGTGATGGGTGTTAATTAATTATGGTGGTGGTTAGATGTTGGGTAGCAGTAGGACCGATAGGTGGACCGAGCATGCACTGGCGGTGGAGTGCCTAATTACTGCGTGGCCCCCGGCAGATTATGGGCATGTACAATGGTGCTATCTTAAGAGTGCCACGTAGGATAAAAGATGAAGTGAAGAAGAGAGAACTCATAAGAAAAGGTTTGTCTTCTCTTATTTAAGAGAAGACAAGAGATGATCTTTTAGCAGAATATAAGTTAGTTTGGTATTGGTATTTGTATTACCTTGTCGTCCGCAAGTTGGTATTGCTTTTAGTGATCTTTCGATATGAACTTGGCATTTGTTTCCAACCATCATGGCAAGAACCGACGTGGATATAAAGCTGAATCATTTGTTTCTAAATGAATTTTCAGGCACCTGATTTTTATTTGATGGGTAGTATAAGCAGCTGCCGTTCGAGTTCCCAGTTCTTCAAATTTTTCGAAACAAGTGCATGCACTTATTATTAGGATGAAAAAACAATATACCTCCTGCATCCCAGTTATCAGTCTGTACTTGCAGAATTCTCTAGTTTATTGAGCAGGTATATTGTTTTTTCAGGTCAAGCAAGTTTCAACTAGGCTATAGACTGCCCAGGCTTGGTTTTGTTTTTAACAGGCCTAGCCCATGACGACAACGGGGCACAAAGATTTAGTAGATATCTACTGGCCTCTGGCCCGCCAGCGTTAGTTCTATTTTGACTTACAACATCCGCAGGCAGTTTATTTACTGAATCAAACACACAGCCCAGTTCTATTTTCCTCTTGAAACGCCATGTCCTACTTCTGTTTTCTAATCTCTACTTATAGTTTTACTAGTTCATATACATGTATCATTATATTGAAAATACATAAAGTTCCCTTTTCATATTTACATCCTTATTTATTTTGTTGTTTTCCCTCTCAGCGCTGATTTTTTTCCCCACTAGTTTTCCCTTAAACCAACTCAATTGTCACACGTCTTGTTTGCTTACAAAAACAAAACATTTTTTTTGGCAAATCAATAAGTTCTAAAAATGTTTATCATTTCGGGATTACAACAGTTTGGACTCCACCAAAATATGCAAAATGAGGTTGAACTTTTTGACGGTGGTCTTGAGCAGAAAATGGGTTATAATAAATTACTTAAAAATGAGCAAATGGGCTGCAAACCTATTATATAATTAAAACAATAGGCAAACAAGCCATTAGGTTCATCCACACAGATTAAATTATCTTAACCAATGATTTTAAATATGAACGGCTGAGATTAAAGATATATACGTTACATACAAATATGTTATACATGCACTTTTTTGCACCTTATAAATCTGTCATGTAAAAGTAGCTATTATGGAACCGTGCAACCACGTATGGAAGGAGGACTTTACAAAGCAATCATCACGTCTTGGTAAGAAAAAAAAAACCACAACTACATTGAAGAAAAAAGGCACCGTAACATAGGTTCTACCGGGGCATGTAATCAAGTCCGATTCAAATTCTAACAGAAGAAAAACCTACAAAAGCAGAAAGGTCGCAAACGCTAGACTAAAAAAGAAAGGAAAGCCAGCAACGCTACAATGAGCCAACTTACCACCACATCAGCCCACGAATAGAAGCGGACCAAAAAAGTCAGAAAACTAAGGTCATAATAAAAAAAAGAGGTTGATTACTAATTAACAATTGAAATAAACAAACCAATGAACTGCTAATAAAACTTAGTTTTCCATATTAAATTCAAAACTAAATAAAACTATCATTTTGGGAGTACAATATACTCTATGTTGATATAAAATTAGCTAAACTAAAATTCAGTTATAATATTTCAAACTCTTATTGAAGATATAAATAATAAAACTATAACATACTTCCTACATCCCAAAATAGGTGTCATTGATTTCGTACAATTTTTACTAACTTTATACTAAATCAACTACAATTACTTTGGGACGGAGGGAGTCTTCTCTTATTTAAGAGGAGACAACAGATGATCTCTTAACACAATATGTCTCACCATGTTTCTAGAAATAGATAGTTATTGAAGATAAGGTTAAGAGATGACCCATTGTAGACAAATATTTTTGATATCTCTAAATTACATGCAATACTTAAGATAAGACCATCTTATCAACCATTGTACATGCCCTAATATCAATAGTAGACATGTACGTACTCTCTTTGAATAATTAAGTGTCTTGACGGCCGTGTGCTCGGAAAATGAACCAATCTGACGGTGCATATGTGTTCGACTATTTCTCTTTGCTCACCCCATGCCATCATTTAACATTACTTGATGCTTTATTCAAAGCTAGTACATTTTGACTATTCGTTTCGTTTATGCGGAATATGTCTTTCGCGTAAATCAGCATCATATTCGATAACTTTTGACCTATTAGAACATCCACACACTCACTGTCCATCTGGAACGCCTTAACTCGTATCCTAGTTTTCTCCTACTTCACGATATCAACAAAGCACGTCGCTGCAAGATTGTAAAGTGGTAAGCTATTGTAGAAGCGAAATAGATGCAAGGAAAAAAAATCTTCAGGTTGAGCTGTGGGGCGTGGAACTGGCCCCTTTGAAATTTTGAATTTGTTAATTACACCACAACTCTCTATTAGAAAGCACCATAGCCTGTAGTTCTACCTAACAAATGAATCGGTCCAGCAACGAAGAATGGGCGAGAATGAATAGGACTCCATAACACATAAGTGGCCCGAGTTAAATTTCAAGCCATAATCAACACAATGAGCCGTCTGGTCTAAACTTACAAATGAACAAAGACGTGCAAATCTCAACATGCTGATATCCGACATGCTCAAGGCATCAATTTAGACACAAGGGACATAGATGACTTAGTTCTTGCTTTGAAGTGCAGCACACAGAGACATCCCCTCCCCTACCCTCGCCACCGCCTGGGTGCGCCGCAGGGAAAAGCCTTTTCCCCCCACTCTTCGTCGGCTGGCATGGGATCCAGATGACAGGCGGTGGTGGTGCCCAGCAGCGGGGTGCGGTGGCGTGGTGGCCGTCCTGGCGGCGGGGTAGTCTTTTTTTGTCTCCGGCGCGGTGGGTTGCGTTGTTTTGGCGCCCGTGGCGGCGGCCTGGTGTGGTGGCGGATCTGATGCGGCCAGATCGAGACGCCAGTGGCTGGGGGTGGCCGGGGCGCTGCTGGCGGGGCTTCCTTGCATTTCCACAGAACTGGGCCTCCTCGGGTGTTGGTGCTCACGTCTAGGTGGCCGCCGTGCACCTTGCCTGACCATGGGGTCTCATCCCCTTTGAGTTTGACACTGGCCAGATCTGTGGCCCAGAGGGGCTCTCAGGCCTGATGGCTGCACAGTTCCGGGGCTAGGTGGTGCTGCAAAGCCTGATGGGTGGTTGTGGCCAGGGTGGCTATAATCGTCGTCCACTCAAGGGTGCTGACTCCATCATTTGCTCTGCCTCCCAGGTTCAGCCTCTAGTTGTCGGACTAGGGGCAAGGGTTGTGCTGTGCTTCTCCGTTAGAATTACCCATGCCGGTTCCCGGTGTGCAAGGAAGGTACTTGGTTGGGGGCTCTTCTGGACACTGGGCAGCAGCCTCGGGTGGTGGGATGGCAGTTCAACTTTCTGCTAGCGTATTGCCGACGGCGGGGGTCCCTGTTCTGGTCATGTGGGCGATAGAAGATGCGACTTTGGGTGACCCTGGGGTTGACGGTGCCTTGGCAGTGACGATTCCAAGATCGAGCTCTGGTGGTTTTGCTTGGCGGCGGCATGTCTTCCCTCGGGTAGGAAAGGTGTGTGAGAGTCGGTGTGGCGAGGTTGAGGGGCTCCCGGTGAAAGCCTTGTGCTTTAGCACTAGCGACGACATTGCCGGTGGGTGTGGCGTCCCTCTTGGTGCGTCCTTGAGGTTGCTCTCACCAAACCGGTGTTTCGAGTGCAAACACTTGACAGGTTCCTCTTTCTGGATGGCGGCGAGACAATGTCTTGTCTCCCTCTTGAGGGCATCATCATGGAGTCCAACTTCCTCTAGGGGGGCGCACTGTCATCTACGGACTCTTTCAAATCTTGCCTCAGAGCTTCCTCGACTCTGGCGTGGATGAAGTTACTTACCTCTTGTTCATTACATGGATCCTCGTTGGTTCCTCTCGCCATCGTCGTTTTCTGTAGGCAGGTTCGAGCCCCACGATCCGGAGCGGGAGGGCAGGGTGTCCTCTCTAGCAGGCCAAAACCTTGTGGGATTTGTGTCATTCTCTGGAAAAATAAAATTGTGTTGGGATGACTATGTTGTTAACAAATTATCTACACACAACTTCTTGAATGCTATCTGCACAGCTATAGCTTCAATCCCTATGTTGTCATCACTGCATCCCATGGGCATGCAAGTGCTTATGGCCACACTGTGCAGTCGGCTAGAAATGATTATGCAGGGTTTATTCAACTTGTTTGGCTAATGAGCCACTCTTAGATTATGTGGATAAGATATGTAATCTCGGGTTTGACTTGTTGTGGTCATTTTTTTGTTATCGTTTGTATTGCTCTCTGATACTCTGTGACTCAAACTTGATTCACCGTTAGTAAAATTGTCGTGCGCATCTTGTGGTTCACACGCAAGATATTCCCCTTCGCGAAAAAGAAAAGTAAAGATGTGGTTAGGGCATCTCCGACGCTGACCGGCAAATTTCCTCCAGCATTCGTCTACTGAAAAGCGGGACCAGTCCATGGACACATATGCAAGAGGCGGCCATCCAACACTGCCCGCATATATTTAAACCACTTTTTCTACAAACTGGATGAAATTTGTGCAAACACAGCCAGTTTCATATAAACAGGATGAAATTCACTATATTTTGGACGTATTTTAACTAAAATAGGTAAAACTAGCAACACGGTCGCCCGCGCAGAGCTCCATTCCCACGACACAGATACACTACACTAGTCCACGAGGGGCTGCGGTGGATCCCTTTGTCATCCCAATGTTCGGCAGCAGGCTCATCAGACTACCGTGAGTCCTGGAGGTATGTCCTTCACTTGTATCTGCCCTATGTCTGGTTGCGCTGCTCATCAGAGTGGCAAAAGGGGGTACTTGAGATGGAGGGGATGGGAGCTCCGCTTCCGTGAAGCCGAGGGGTGGGTCGACGATGGTATGCGCTGAACCGGGCAAGTCACCCGCTCTACTCACCAATGACATACCGGCAGTTGCCTTCCAAGAACCCAAGCGGCGGTGGTCGCCCGTGTTCAATTTCTCCTCGATGATGGCGGCGGTTGCGGACGTGCAAGATCGGATGTCGTGTCGCCGATCTATGCAAAATCGGCTTCTTTCTCCGCCGGCAGGGTGGGGTAACGGACATGTTGATGGAGTTGACGCGGTCGCAGGCACGGCATGAGTGGTGCCACACAACTTCGTCTAGGGTAGCCACAATGCCTATGCTGCCGTGGTCCCCAGTGTGTTGGCCTGGAGCAACGCACCACTCCTCAGTGAGCTAGCTTGTTGGAGCGGCGAGTTGTTGAATGACGCGCCGGCTTGAAGCTTTTCATTCCGCGAGCTAGCCTGCAGCGGCCTGGACCAACGACGCAGGGGGAGCAGAGACTTGCCTAGCATGTGTCTGGTGGGCTCGGCGGGCCACCCAGCCAGTTTTTATGCCAAAGAACCTGGCTTCCTGCTCCCCGTATGGCATGGAGATTGTACAGAAAATAGTGTGCAAGTCGGCGCGTGTCCGGTGTGGTGCGATTTTTGCCCAACGCCTAACATCATTTAAATAGCGGGGGACAGCCGGGGCCACCTGGTGTTGTGTTTAATGACGAGCGGCTAGTGAACGGTAGGTTTCTCGGCACAGGTTTGGGTTTTAATGGAGGAAGGCGGGCAGTTTGTGGCCGTTTGAATGCATCGACAAAGCTTATTGAGAGGGCGAGTAGTGGGCAGCGCTCTATCGGCCGGTGCGCCGCTTCAATGCTGGCGGTGAGAGATCGCGTCCGTCGGCACCACCCACCCATCCGGTGAAATCGCGGGCATCAATGCCAGTCACTACAGGTTCTGCGCTGGCATGAATGCGGCACCGCAAGCGGCGTAGGTGTTCAATGGATAGCGCGGAAGAGGCAGGTCTGATTTTTTTGTGGGCCATGACAGTCAGACGCCGGCGTGTCAGCTGTCCAGAGGCTCGCATATCCCTCCGCTTTTGTCTCCGGTTTACGGGAAAAAGTGTGTGCGGACAGTCCTGTGAACCGAAACAGGACCGCGTTGGATGGCACAACACGTCCGGACAGCATGATCAAGATGTAGATGGTTAGTGTTTGAGATACCCTTACAGTGACATGTCATACACGTCCAACCTTATTTTAGATATTCCAGTAATAAATGGTGTCATTAGTCACTCCATATTAGCCAAGATCGTATTGCCTGACAAAACAAAATCGAAAGTAAAAATTTCCAATGTTATCGACTGCTGAATTCTTCCCCAAGCTTTAGTCACGGTCATGTTGTTTTGGTCGGCACATCAAACTGGTCAAACGGCAGGGGTGCACCCTCCAAGCATGGACCAAATAAATATGCCACGATGTTGGTGTGCATAGTAATACCGCTTGGAGCATAAATGCGGCCAACTTTCAACCTCCTGTGGCCCAAGTCCTTAGAACATGTCACTTTCCATCTCCAGGCTCTCTTTCCATACAAACCTGACAACTTGTATGCTACTACGAGGAGTTAAAAAACTTAACCTACATCGCCTTTCTAGTCTCCACAATACCAGTACATGACGTTGAAATCTATATATAGTCTCGATGCATCTTTCTATAGTCTCGATTCATAAGATTAGGAGGCATGGGGAACTTTTCAATACTGAGGCTCTATTTTGCGCATAGTTGTTCCGCCGTGCAGTTTCTGGCAGAGGACACAACTATAAACACAACATTGTGCAAGGAAATGGCGTGGTACCTACGTAGAGAATAGAAGCATGGCTTCTGGTCGCGCCCCCATACGCTGTAACTCCAATGAGCTGATACCACGTTGTAATTTTTAGTACTGCGATCTTCTCTAAAATAATACTATATTTAGGCCACATTATTAGTGAAGTTACATGTGTAAAAACATGGTTATGTATATTTGTACTTCGATAAAAATATATGGCCATCTTTGTTAACGAAGTTGGGAAGTTAACTAAATTCAAGTACCAATTTGTATTTCGAATTTGTACGTAAATGGAAAGAGTCTTATTACTAGTTATTCACTTATGCGATACTCTTAAGCGGCAGACCTTCATCTCTATCAGCACGACATTTTCAATGAAGGACATTTTCCTTCAATAATTATACTGAGCTTTTAGTTTTTGACATCCAGTCATTATACGAGCTGATACAAAAATGTTTGTATCCGAAAAAGTTCTGGGATTTTTTTGACATTTTCCATAATTACGAAAATAATTTTTGTTTCTCAGGGGCAGCAGCACCCATGTGCACCAAGGGATTTCCCCTGCTACTCTAACTTCTTACAATTAAACCAGTAGGACTTCTTATTGGTGGTCACATTCACTAAATTTATGTGTGATCTACATCCAAAAAAAAAGTGTGATCTCTCAAGGCTTTAGGGAGTGCTTGTCTAGAGAGTGCAAAGTCATGGTTCCGTTCTAGTTAATTGGGTGGAGTTCATTCCTACGCTTTGTTGGTCGGAGCAAGAAAATGGAATTAATGACATGTTTTCCCAGTCGTGCACATGTAATAAGAAAGGTTGCTATAGCACCCGGGAGTCCCGGCACCCCCTTGTCTTAGTCCGTTCAGCAATTTTCATATTCATGACGTGGCCTAGCCAGCAGCTGGCCTTTTGTGTGTGTCCATGTAATAACGATGCATGCTGTTAGAGCGGAATATACAATCAATATATCAAAAGTGCACATGGTACATGGTACAACAAACTCCTGTATGTCCTCAAAGGGAGCGAAGGAACAACCAAACATCGATACTATAGTGGCCGGCCATGCAGACTTGGCTCCACGTACGTAGTCCTCTCTCTCTCACATGGAGATCAGATCAGAGCATTTATTCATGTATATGTAGTATATGTGTAACCTCAACGTTCACAGCGTCGACCGCTCGACCTATAAGCAGCGACGATGGCGGCAAGTGGTCCATCACTGGATCTTAGAGCAGTCGACCGATGCGCTAATCTTGTAGGGGACGCTGACGCCGCACTTGGAGGGGATGCCTCCCGCCCTGCTGGGGTTGAACCCACCGGCAACACTCTTGAGGCACCTGCACGTAGCTTGCTTGTCGGCGGCGCTCCGCGCTAAGCCGGCCAATTTCTTGACTCCGCTACAGCAGGCCGCAGACGGGCTGGTCCCGCTGCCTTTTGCGTAGGCGGCGCAAGGGCCCAAGGAAGAGCTCACCGTGCCGCAGGTGATGGCCGCTTCAGAGGCTACGAGGAGCATTGCGGCCACCAGGGCGACCAGCACGAGCTTAGTACCTGCAATGCGAGCCATCTCGACGGAATAAGGTGTAGTTGTGGTGATGGGATCACAGGGAGAGGGTGAGATAGCTAGATCTGCTACTGATATTGGTGAGGATGTATAGAGGAATGATGTGCTTAAATAGGGCTTCTATATGTTCTGTCCAACGAGGAATCACATCAGGAATAAACTGTACTGGTAGCATGGGTATCGTGTCCACGAGGATGGACTGATTGATGTGTGTTAGTAATGCATAAATTTTGGCAGCTGTTAGTTGTTGGGATTGAGTGATGGGTGTTAATTAATTA
Organism: Aegilops umbellulata; assembly: GCA_032464435.1. Classification (NCBI taxonomy): domain Eukaryota; kingdom Viridiplantae; phylum Streptophyta; class Magnoliopsida; order Poales; family Poaceae; genus Aegilops; species Aegilops umbellulata. The sequence goes on along the minus strand of CP136060.1, from coordinate 637,640,860 downwards.
TGGTGGTGGTTAGATGTTGGGTAGCAGTAGGACCGCATGGGTGGACCGAGCATGCACCGGCGGTGGAGTGCCTAATTACTGCGTGGCCCCAGGCAGATTATATCGATAGCGGACATGTACGTACTCTCTTTGAATAATTGAGTGTCTTGATTTCCGTGAGCTCGACAAATGAACCAATCTGATGGTGCATATGTGACTACTTCTCTTTGCTCTCTCCATGCCGTAATTTAACATTACTTGATGTTTTATTCAAAGCTAGTACATTTTGACTATTGTTTCGTTTATGCGGAATATGTCTTTCACGTAAATCAGCATCATATTTTGTACCTATCAGAACATCCACACACTCACTGTCCATCTGGAACGCCTTAACTCATATCCTAGTTTTCTCCTACTGCACGATATCAACAAAGCACGTCGCTGCAATATTGTAAAGTGGTAAGCTATTGTAGAAGCGAAATAGTTGCGAGGCAAAAAAAATCTTCGGGTTGAGCTGTGGGGCGTGGAACTGGCCCCTTTGAAATATGAATTTGTTAATTACACCACAACTCTCTATTAGAAAGCACCATAGCTTGTAGTTCTAACTAACAAATGAACCGGTCCAACAACGAAGAATGGGTGAGAATTAATAGGACTCCATAACACATAATTTGCCTGAGTTAACTTTCAAGCCAAAATCAACACAATGAGTCTGATCTAAACTTACAAATGAATAAAGACGTGCAAATCTCAACATGCAGATATCCGACAGGTTCAAGGCGTCAATTTAGACACAAGAGACATAGATGACTTAGTTCTTGCTTTGAAGTGCAGCACACAGAGACATCCCCTCCCTTACCATCGCCACCTCCTGGGTGCACAACAAGGAAAGCCTGGCCGGCGTGGGCGACGACGGGCCTCCTTTTCCCCCACTCTTCGTCGGCTGGCATGGGATCCGGACGACAGGCGGTAGTGGTGCGCGGCAACAGGGTGCGGTGGCCTGGTGGTGGTCGTGGCGGCGGGGCAGTCGTCTTTTGTCTCCGGCGCGGTGGGCTGCGTTGTTTTGCCGCCCGTGGCGGTGGCCTGGTGCGGTGGGGGATCTGATCCGGCCAGATCGAGACACCGGTGGCTGCGGGTGGCCGGGGCGCTCCTGGCGGGGCTTCCTTGCATTTCCACACAACAGGGTCTCCTCGCGTGTTCATGCTGGCAGCTAGGTGGGCATCGTGCACCTTGCCTTGACCATGGGGTCTCATCCCCTTTGAGTTGGATACTAGCCAGATCTGTGGCCCAGAGGGGCTCTCAGGCCTGATGCCTGCACAGTTCCAGGGCTAGGTGGTGGCTGCACAGCCTGATGGGTGGTTGTGGCCAGGGTGGCCATAGCCGCCGTCCACTCAAGGGAGCTTCCTTCATCATTTTCTCGGCCTCCTAGGTTTGGTAGCCTTGAAATTGATAGAATCCTCAGGCGTTGGTTCATCTATCACAGAAGGTAGGTGCTCTCTTTGCGAGCCATTAGTTTCATCGAACCGCACGTCTACAGTTTCAACAACCTTGTGAAGAACGTTGTTGAACACTCTGTAGGAACCTTCATGTGCGTTTCGGTAACCAAGCATAAAACCTTCATGTGCTTTCGGTGCAAATTTTGAGTTCTGATGAGAATCTCTAATCCAGCATTTAGCACCGAAGACTTAGAAATAACTCACATTGGGTTTCTTGTCAGTGAGGAGTTCATAGGCAGTCTCCTTGAAGAATTTGTGAAGATATACTCTGTTGATGATGTGGCACGCAGTATCAATTGCATCAACCCAAAAATGGCGAGGCGTTTTGTACTCATCGAGCATAATGCGAGCCATCTCAGCAAGAGTCCTGTTCTTGCGCTCCACGATGCCATTCTGTTGAGGAGTATTAGGAGCAGATAACTCATGCGTAATTCCAAATTCATCAAGATAGTCATCGAGACGCGAATTCTTGAACTCAATGCCATTGTCACTTCTGTTGTGCTTGATCTTCACACCAAAGTTGGTTGAAGCCCTCGAGGAAAATCGTTTGAAGACTTCCTGCACTTCATGTCTGTAAGTAACAAGGTGTACCCATGTGTAACGAGAGTAGTCATCAACAATAAAAAAGCCATATTGAGATGCTTCATTTGAAACGGCAGAATAATGATTAGGACCGAAGAGATCCATGTGAAGCAATTCAAATGGACGACTAGTGGTCATGATAGTCTTCACTAGATGCTTAGCCTTTGTCATCTTTCCAGCTTCACAGGCACCACATAAGTGATCCTTGAGGAATTTGACATTCTCAATGCCAATGACATGCTTCTTCTTTGCAAGCGTGTGCAAATTCCTCATGCCTGCATGACCAAGTCGTCGATGCCATAGCCATCCTTCTGAAGCTTTTGCAAGTAGGCACACGGCTGGTTGTGAACCTGTAGAGAAATCAACAATATACAAGTCTCCTCTCCTAAAGCCTTCCAAGACTTTGGAATTGTCAGCTTCCATAATCACAACACAACGATACTTGCCAAAGACAACAACCATATCAAGATCACAAAGCATTGAGACAGACATAAGGTTGTATCCTAAGGACTCAACAAGCATGACTTTGTCCATGTGTCGATCCTTTGTGATTGCAACCTTACCTAGACCCAATACCTGACTTTTGCCTTTGTCAACGAAGATGATATTCTTCAGATGCGATGGTGATATGGGAGCATCCATCAATAGATTCTTGTCAACAATCATGTGATTTGTACATCCACTATCGAGGACCCACTCAGTGGCTTTTAGTTGATCATCCTGCAGATGAATTAGTGCAGCTTATGAACTCATATACTTCATCAGTGATGAATATGACATCAAATTCATCAGATCAATTTCATCAAGCAGTAAGACAGAAATAGCAGCAAGAGGACGTGAGAAATGAAAGTTCATTTCTTCATGATTAGCCTGCGTCCTTTCAGGCAGTTTTCAGGTCTCCAGCAAATTCTTCAGACGTTCATGCACATCTGGAGACCTGACCCCGCAGAAGAGATTAGTTCTTTTTCTTCACCACCCACATCTGAAGTGGTGGCACAGAGTTCATCACTCTGCGAGCTCCATATGAGAATGGTGGCATAGAGGCCAATCCATTTTTTTCACATAAGAGTGGTTAGGGTAAGCATATGAATAAGCAGAGAAATTCTTCGAGGACTTATGAACATAATAATTAGAAGAATAATGCTCATATTCATAGCCCTTGGCTCTTCCCTGCGAAACAGAGTTGTTAGCGCGATGATGTTCAATTGAGGACTTTGAGCCTTTTGAGGAATTTGATCCACGTGAGGAATTTGGTCTGTATGAGTACTTGGATCCATATGAAGAATTTGGTCCATATGAAGAATTTGATCTGGGGTTCCTATTCTTCACAGGTGGTGTCATGAGGACATTCACCTGAAGACTTTCAAGGCACCTTTTGGGAACCCAGATTTTCTTCATAGGGGAACCGTTCCTGCAGTTAGTGCCAACATATCTAGCAAATATTTCACCATTCTGATTTTTGAACAGTTTATAGTTGGAGTCAAATGACTCATCAGAAGAATGAGAAGATTCACATGTATAGCCTGATAAATTAGATGGATCAACTGGAGGTCCCTTTGCAGCAACCCATGAGGTTTTGGGGTACTGCTTAGGCTTCCAATATGTACCATCAGCATTGAGTTTCCTCTCAAAGGCAATACCCTCATTCCTAGGGTTCCTGTTGAGTATCTGCTTTTTAAGCACATCACAAAGAGTGTGATGCCCTTTGAGGCTTTTGTACATGCCTGTCATGTACAATTCCTTCAGCCCTGCATCGTTAGTGATACTAGCAATGTCCTCAGATGAGGAATTAGTGATAGCAGAGGCAGGTGAAGAATTTGTAATATTAGAAGCATTTGAACATTCAGGTGAATAATTAGCAGATTCACGTTCAATGCATTTCAAACATGGAGGAACAAATTCTTCCTGAGCAGCGCTGATTTGTTGAGCAAGTAATGAATCGCGCTCCTTCTGAAGATCTTCATAACTCACTCTTAGCTTCTCAAGATCTTACTTTCTTTGAAGAAATTCATAAGAAAGCTTCTCATGATCAGACAAGAGGGTGTAATGATGACCTTGGAGGTTGTCAGACCTGGTCTGAAGTCTCTGAAGATTTTTAGTAAAGATTTTAGTGCGATCCATTTCTTCACCCAACATATCATCACTTTTGTCTAGCATGTTTTAAACCTTTTCAAAATCCCTTTGTTGTTTTACAGCAATCTTAGCAAGCTTAGAGTAGTTGGGCTTAAGATTTTCATCAGATTCATCTTCACTAGACTCAGAGGAGGTATATTTAAGTATCTTGGCACCCTTAGCCATGAAGCAATAGGTGGGAGCGTAGTCATCACTGCCTTCATCAGCCTTGTTGGTGAGGTCATTTTCTTCAGAGTTGAAGATGGACTTGCTGACGAATGCAGTAGCGAGGGCTAGGCTCACCACACCAGACTCGGAGTCTTCAGATGCCTCCTCTTCCTCTTGTTCCTTAGATTCAGCTTCAGAGTCCATTTCCTTGCCAATGAATGCCCGAACCTTCTTGGAGCTGCTCTTCTTATGAGATGAAGACTTTGAGGATTTTGATGATGAAGATTTTGAGGATTTTTTCTTTTTCTTTGCATCATCAGAACTGTAATCCTTGTATTTCTTCTTCTTTAATTCCTTTTCCCACTGAGGACAATCTTGAATGTAGTGTCCAGGTTTCTTGCACTTGTGACAAAGCCTCTTCTTGTAGTCACTGGATGAGGAATCATTGCTCCTTGAGGGTCCTCCAAAGCGACCACGTCTTGAGAACTTCTGGAATTTCTTCACGAGCAGTGCTAGATCATGACACAGTTCTTCAGGGTCACCAAGGCTGCTACCAGAGTCTTCATCTTCGGACTCAGATACTGCTTTGGCCTCAGTGCACGTGATCTGCCATAGCTCGAACCATAGAGATCTCTCTTTTCAGCAAGCTGGAACTCATGAGTATTTAGCCTCTCGAGGATATCAGCGGGGTCAAGTGACTTGTAATCAGCACGCTCTTGTATCATCAATGCCAGAGTATCAAATGAGGAATCAAGTGATCTCAGCAATTTCACTACAAGAAATATGTCAACTTGTGACCTTCTGTCAGTGACCCTGGAAGAATTGGTCATAGATCTATGACCATTTCAGACCAATTGGTCAAAAGCTGTTCGGGGGGCTCCAAACCATAAACCATTGCGACCATTTTGGTCAGAAAGGTCGTAATTTGCTTACACGAAATGGTCATAAAGCAAACAGCGCTAGTCCGCTGCCTTATTTCTAGTTGTTAACGACCAATATAGATGGTCATAGCCTTGTAAATTGTGGTGGGTTGCTATGACTAGGCGCCACCTCATCAGTTTTGCCTATGTGTCATGTCCATGTGGCAGTTTTTGCCCTAGGTTGTGAAGCAACCTATATTTCTGTCATTCCCAAAATTCCCAAAAAAATCTCATAAATTCTTTGGGTCATATCTTCGTCAAATATGTAAAAACCTTCCTTGCCTAGTTCAAAAGTAATTGAAAAATATTCATTTTCCTATTCTGTTCAGAGTAAAAGTTTTTGAAGGAAGTACCACTTTGGCATGTCCAAATAGTGTCCATTTTCTACAGTGCTTTCCTATGCCCAAATAACCATCCTCCACCAAATGCCAGCTCAATCCATTCATTATTTTGAGACGAGCTTCAACATTCGTATTTATGTCCAGTGTGGTGGTTTGCAAAGCAAGTACCACCTAGGCTCCTCCTTTTGAGCTGAAAATTTGTGAAGACGATCTTCTTAGTAACTGATCATCCTCAGCCAAAACTCACGCCCATTAGCCATGCACATTTCCCGTACCGCTAATCAAACACTTGGCTGCTAATTCATGTTTGAGCATCGATCGGTCTCCTCGTGAGAATTTTATGTTGTAATTTTCTTCCTAGCACCTACCTGGGGAGTGCCCAACCCACTAGACATGCCTAGGCTGCCCAGAACACATGGCAACGCCACGGTCACGCTGTTACCACGCGGCGGGCATGCAAGTTTACGCGCTCTAGAGTTGGGGTCCTCGGCCACCGCCCAAACCTCAACGTATCGCCACCAAACCATGTATTTATGATTAAGTAGGTACTTATGTACTAGAAATAATTTTTGTAAAAAATAAATAGCAAACTATGAGGCAGCTACAGTTCAAATTTGACCCGCTTCCAGCTGAATCGGCAGAAATTTATCTTTTTCACGAGTGGTGGATCAAAACTTTTTGCACCCAACCATTTTGTCAATTGTGCATTAAATATGTCCTAGTATTTTAGAAAATTGATTTGGCCCAATTTTGCAACAATTATTTGGGAGGTCCTTCACAAAAAACCTCCTTTTGGGCACTCGGAAAATGAAAAATGTTTTTTTCGTCCAAAAAAAATGAAAACTTCCTTAGGCAACATTGTTTGCCATTCCAACATGCACCCTTGTGCACAATATAAGATCATTTGAACAAACTATGCCACGAATGTGGCCATAAGATTGATCATTTGGCTTGAAAGCCATTTATCTCCATACGTGATAGCTCGTTTCTGAGAACACTTTTTTTAAAATAATTGCCGTATTAAAATTATTTTATTTTTCCTCGGAACTTGGCCACATATAATGATACAATGCGAAGGTTTCCCAATTTTTTTGATTTTTTTTGAATTTTTTATGCCCGTTTCAAAATGCGGTCAAAACGGCGGGAATGACCGTTCCTAGCTAGTGGTTGAATCTTGGAACTTTTTTGGTGTTTCTATGATTAAATAGATACTTATGTACCTCGAAATGATTTTTGAAAAAAATAAAGAGCAAACTACAAGGTAGCTACAGTTTAAATTTGACCCGCTTCCAACTGAATCGGCGGAAATTTGTGTTTTTCATGAGAGGTGGATCAAAACTTTTTACACCCAACCATTTGGTCAATTGTGCATTAAATATGGCCTAGTATTTTAGAAAAATGATTTGGTCCAATTTTCCAACAATTATTTGGTAGGTCCTTCACAAAAAAACCTCCTTTTGGGCACTCAAAAAATGGAAAATGGTTTTTTCGTCCAAAGAAAGTGACAACTTCCTTAGGCAACATTGTTTGCCATTCCAATATGCACCCTTGTGCACAATATGAGATCATTTGAACAAACTATGCCATGGATGTGGCCATAAGATTGATCATTTGGCTTGAAACTCATGAATCTTCACGCATGATAGCTCATTTCTGAGAACACTTTTTTAAAATAATTGTCGTATTACAAGTTTATTATTTTTCCTGGATACTTGGTCACATATAATGACACAATACGAAGGTTTTCCAATTTTTTGATTTTTTTGAATTTTTTATGCCCGTTTCAAAATGCGGTCAAAACCGTAGGCTTAACCGTTCCTAACTAGTGGTTGAATCGTGGAAAACTTTTGATGTTTCTCTGATTAAATAGATACTTATGTACCTAGAAATGATTTTTGGAAAAAATAAAGAGCAAACTATGAGGCAGCTGCAGTTCAAATTTGACCCGCTTTCAGCTAAACCGACGGAAATTTGTCTTTTTCACGAGAGGTGGATCAAAGCTTTTGACACCCACCCATTTGGTCAATTGTATATTAAATATGGACTAGTATTTTAAAAAATTTATTTGGTCCAATTTTGCAACAAATATTTGGTAGGATCTTGACAAAAAAATCATTGTTGCCACTCGAAAAATGGAAAATCAATTTTTTGTCCAAAGAAAATGAAAACTTCCTTAAGCAACATTGTTTGTCATTCCAATATACACCCTTGTGCACAACATGAGATCATTTGAACAAACTATGCCATGTATCTGGCCATAAGATTGAGCATTTGGGTTGAAAGCCATTCATCTTCACACTTGATAACTCGTTTATGAGAACACTTTTTTTTAAATAATTGCCGTATTACAAGTTTATAATTTTTCCTGGTAACTTGGTCACATATAATGACGCAATGCGAAGGTTTTCCAATTTTTTGAATTTTTTTGAATTTTTTATGCCCGTTTCAAAATGCGGTCAAAACGGCGGGAATGACCGTTCCTAGCTAGTGGTTGAATCTTGGAATTTTTTTGGTGTTTCTCTGATTAAATAGGTACTTATGTACCTAGAAATATTTTTTGGAAAAATAAATAGCAAACTACAAGGCAGCTACAATTCAAATTTGACCCGCTTCCACCTGAATCGGCAGGAATTTGTCTTTTTCACGAGAGGTGGATCAAACCTTTTTACACCCAACCATTTTGTCAATTATGTATTAAATATGTCCTAGTATTTTATAAAATTGATTTGGTCCAATTTTGCAACAATTATTTGGTAGGACCTTCACAAAAAACCCATTTTGGGCACTCGGAAAATGAAAAATGATTTTTTCGTGCAAAAAAAATGAAAACTTTCTTAGGCAACATTGTTTGCCATTCCATGTTTGTTATTTTCTTGAAAGGTAGTTCACAATTGGTGACACAATGAGAAGGTCTTTTATTTTTTTGAATTTCTGTGATCATAAAATAGCTTACATGATTTTAACATCTTATTTTTAAATCTATCACAACCAATTTAGTTGGTTATAATATTGTACCGCGTTCTGATTGGTCCGTGGACTAGACACGCGGATCATGCACGAAACACCGTTGGATCCTCCCGGATCCAACGGCAGCCCTCACCCCTCGCCTCCCCCACCAACCCCATGTGAGGCGAAACCCTAGCTCTCTTCTCCCCCGTTTTCCATCCACCCCCCACCTCCTTTCTTTCTTTCTTTCTTTCTCTCCCTCCCTCCCTCCCCCGATGCAGACCCCCCTCGTCGCCGCCACCCACCCCTCGGAACCTCCCCGCCACCCACCTCCGCCGCCGCCCTCACTCTCCCCTCGTCTCCCTCGTCCTCGACCAACCTCGCGTCCTGCGGGGCTCTCGCATCGCCGCCACTCCACGCCCACGCACGACAGAAGAGAAGCCTAAGGTCCTCCTCCGATGCTCCTCTGCCTCCCTCGCCCGCGGGGCTCTCTGCTCCACCGCCGCCGCATCAGAGCACGCGCGCGCGCGACGCCGTCCCCGCCTCGCTCGGTCCGTCGCGCCGTTCGCCTCCTCCTTCGACTCCACACTCTCCTTCGACTCCACCCTCTCCTTCGACTCCACCCTCTCCTTCTCTAAATGCCGAAACCCTAGATCGACGCTATGGCCACCTTGCAGGCGGCGCGTGTAGGTGAGATCTGGTATTGCCCCCCTTTCTTCTCCTCCTCCTTCTAGATTTCTTCAGCTTGCGCGAATCTCATTGTGTTTGTGCGGGTTTGTGCAGGCCATCAAAGACGGCGGGGCCATGTCCGCCTCGTCTGTGGGGACGGAGGCGGCGGCGGTTGTCAGGAAGATGGTGAACCTCAGCTCCCCTCCCCGGCGGCGCTGCAGCAGCAATATGGTGAAGGGACGCATTGGCCAGCACGTGAGGCTCTACGTCCGCGGCACCATCCTCGGATACAAGAGGTGAGAAGCTCCCTCCGCCGGCGCGGCTCTGCTCCTTCTCCCTTGCGTGGGTATCTGAATTCCTGGTCTTGGTTGGGCGCACAGATCCAGGCAGATCCAAGTGAACACCAGGAAGGACGTGGCCTGGTACGGCGGCAAGAGGATGGCCTGCGTCTACAAGGCCAAGGACAAGCAACGACACCAACTACCACTGCATCTGGGGCAAGGTCTCCCTCTCCCACGGAAACACTGGCGTCATCCGCGCCAAGTTCACCCCGCTGAGGCCATGGTGAGTTGTTGGGTCGAACTTCTCCGGTTGTCTGTTTCGGTGGCATGCATAAGATTTAAACAAACTAAATTGAGCTATATACCTTTTGTGATATCTAGCTCTGTGCCACTGTTTATGGAGTTGTGAGACTTGTCGTGTGTGTATTAGACCCCGCTTGCTTGTCGTCTGTGACCCTCTTTAGTTCAACTAAATGAACTGATTTGAAGTCTGAACCTCTCTTCTGTACTCCATGTTTACTGAATTTCACTGAATTTACTGAATGTGCATGTGAATCTCAAAAGTATCCATAGTGTGTGTGTGTGTGTGTGTGTGTGTGTGTGTGTTCGAGTGTAGGAGTGAAAATGGGCACCCTTTAGGGTATTCTGTAACCCCCTTTAGTTTAACTAAATGAACTGGTTTGAAGCTCTAGTATGCTTAGAGTGACTGGTTTCATTAGTCTCTGAATCGACAAGTTAACTGGACTATTTTGCTGTATTTCCATCATACACCTTTGATTTATTTAGTGACTGCAGACTGTGATTATACAGTAGAAGTAGTTAGTATCTCTGTAGACTGCATGTTATACAGTAGAAGTAGTTAGCCAATTTCTAGGGGCTGTCGGTTCACCTGTTAGTATCTCTGTAGACTGTACATGCTTCAAGTGGGGATGGCTTTTATGCTCCCTTGAATGCATTTTGATCTTAGTAGTACTTACCACACAGTAACAAAATAAGCAGCAGCCCGAGCTTTCAGGTTCAGGGTTTCTCTTGTTTTCTTGATTCATTTATACTATATGATTTAGGTTTTATACTTTGCCAGTAGGTAGCTCATACTGCCCGCTTGCTTCTGCTTTGAATATTGTGGTCTGCATGCTTTAGTCACCGTGCCCTTAGTTCTTTTTTTGTAGGGAGCTATGCTTATCATCAGAAACTCTTGGTGATGATGTTATTCCTCTTTTGGTTCATGTGTTGCAATTATATACCACATAATTCTACACCATGTGGTGGACATAAGTATCTTAGTGACTTCATTTGAGTGTGCATTTCTGTTAATTCTAAGCTTCTGTTGCTGTGAAAATGTACCTCACTGACCGTCTGTCTATTTATTGTGTACTTCTTGCATGAGGAGGTGACTAGAGATGCGGCGTGCGAAGCAGCAGTAGGGGAAGGGGGTCTCCTGCTCGAGGAGGGGGAGGAGTAGGGGCGTGCCCAGCCGGCAGCCCTGTCCTGCTTGTGGGGGAGGGGCAGGAGGGGTCTGCTCCTCTGCTTCCATTGCGATCACGGTAGGTAGCTCCTCCATCTCCGTCCCCCTCTTCCTGTGCTCACTGCTTCTGCTGCTAAGTTGACGAATATGTGATGCACTTGTCCCAAGGAATTTTAGAGGGATCTGTATGAACAATTCATGTTTTTATTTTATTTTATTTAGGTTGTTAGTTACCAAACAGAGAGAGAATATGAGAACATGCTTTGTTTTTTTTCTGCCAGCACATGATTTGTATGTATGCAATCATCATCTTGCGTGTGCGAGCTTGTTCTTTGCTTGGGCATCGCGTCGATGACCAAGTGTTAGTGTCGATTTGCTGTGGTGGTGCTCATCTGGCCATTGATTTCTTGCTGATAATTTGTCTACTCCACTTGTTTATTTTTACTGAAACCTTTGTTTGCATGTTTCTTAAATATAGAGAAGAACACCCTGTGTTCTGGTAAAATATTTGTTGGCTACGATATGAAGTTCCATGATGTGTGTGTTGTTTCAGTTTCTGTAGCTACAACAAAGTCCCAGTTTACTCTGTACTTGCTGCTGATGATTGCTCGCTAAATATAGAGCGGCGGTGTCCAGGAGGAGAGCAGCGGGCTGGAGTAGCCGCTGCTGGTTTTCTTACTGGTTTTTTTAAATGTCACAACTTACTATGCTGCTACCTAGTAAAAACCAACTTACTACGCCGCTACCTAGTAAAAACCAACTTACTATGCTGCTACCTAGTAAAATTATTTCTGTGTTTGATGCATGGCCTATCTTAGTTCGTGCCTATACATTCTGTTCTGTACCTAACTTATATTGGAAGCTGACTATTCTGTAAGATGGATCTAACCATCATTAAGTGCACAAGTTTTCAGGATAATTCACAACTGCATTAAAAAATTCTAGTGGGAGTTATACATGTTTTCTCATGATAGATTGATCTGGACTGAAACATGATTTTGCATCCCGTTTTCCGTCGACAAATATACAAGTTATACAAGTTATATCAGCAAGTTACTGTATGTGTTAGAGAAATTAGTGTTGATTTATTTGCTGTTCTTTTTTTTTCTAATTTTTGCATGAGAGCAAACTGGTGTAGCTAGCTGAACTATGCAGCCATGAATCAGGAAGTAGCATAGTCAATTTTGCTAATAGAAAATAAATGTACTTAGAAACTTTAAAAACTGCATAATAAGTGCTTGTTCATGTTTGGTTTTCTCTAAACTTTGTTTGTATGATTGAGGGCAAATTTACATAGTTCTTTTCTCTAAACTGTGCTTGGAACATTCGTTTTTATGATCTAAAATTGCCTTCCTGTGATGATGCAGGTGTCCAGTTTGTGCTCGCTACCGAAGGAGCTCCATGTTGAAGAAGATTGAAGACACTTGTAGAGCTACAGGGTTAACACTAGGGCACCGTATCACGTGTAGAGCTTGTAGAGCTTGTATGAGCTTATTATGTGTAGAGATTGTAAAGTATATGTTATTTGTACAATAGGAGCTCTGTACTGAATCTGGCTGATAATATTTGGAGTATTATGTGTGTGTTTTGTTTGTGCCAATTTAAATACTGGTTATTTATTTACTGTTAAATTGAAATATGGAAATATGAACTTGCTAGCTGGGACCCACGTACCTGAACCTGACATCTGGGACCCATTTGACTAGTGGACCTTTTTTATATTACAAAAAAACTAAAACTTTCTAGTATAAAAGGCCACGGCCCAAAAATGAGAAGGCTTAATTGTTGGGCTTGGCCCATCTACCTAGCCAAAATTAATATGAGAAAAAAACACAATTAGGCCGAATTGTTGGGCTAGGCCCATGTAGAAAATCGAATTGGACCGGGCTGAATCTTGTGCCACGTCAGATTGACACGCTGGATGCCTACGTGGCCTGGGGAGGTTGCTAGTGACCAAAAGGCCACAGTAGACGTATTTTGGTCATAAACGTCTTCGACCATTCCAGAAGAAAGGTCGCTATAGTCAGTTTATGACTGCCAGCTTTTGACCTTCTGTTTTTGGTCACAAAAAGGTCGCAAATGGAAATTTGTGACCTTTCAGTGACCAATAGTGGTGGTCACAAGTTGACATATTTCTTGTAGTGTTTCTTCACCACCTCATGGTCAGTGATGTCAGTGGCACCAAGTGCTTGAAGCTCATTTGAGATGTCAGTGAGACGATCGAAGGTTTGCTGAACATTTTCATTGTCGAGTCTTTTAAAGAGGTTGAAGAAATTGCGAAGAACATCAACTCGAGAGTCGTGCTGAGTTGAAATTCCTTCATTTACTTTGGACAGCCTATCCAGAATAAGCTTGGCAGTTTCCAAAGCACTCACTCTTCCGTACTGTCCTTTGCTCAGATGGCCACATATGATATTCTTCGCTTGAGAATCGAGTTGCTTGAATCTCTTCACATCGGTAGCCTTCAATGAGGGTGAGACAGAGGGAACATCATTTTCCACAACATACCAAAGATCGTTATCAATTGCCTCAAGAAGCATTCACATCTTATTCTTCCAGTAGGGGTAGTCCGTCCCGTCGAAGGTAGGACACCTAGCAGAGACCTTGATCATACCTGCGGTCGATATAACTAAAACTCCAGGCGGTTAAACCAAAATCACATAGAACAAGGGAGTACCTTGCTCTGATACCAATTGAAAGTGCGTTATATCGACTAGATGGGGGTGAATAGGCGATTTTTATGAATTCTTCACTAAGGAATTTGCTAGTGAGGAAATTCCTTAGCGAAGAACTACTTGCAGTGGAATAATTACTCAGAAGAAACATAACAGAAGACAAGCATAGTCATCATGATGAAATGAAGACAAGCACAGAGTACAGAAAGCGTAATCACAGGATAACACAAGATGAAGACAAAACAGACTGAAGAAATTGAACTGAGGAAATTGAGAAAGTCTTCAGTCAAAGTCTTCAAACGCAGATATGACAAGCACACAACACAATACTGAGGAAATGAAAGGGTTGAGGAAATAGAACCAGTTGGCTTGGTGATGACAATGATTTGGTAGACCAGTTCCAACTGCTGTCTCAGTTGTACATCTGGTTGGAGCGGCTAGGTATTTAAACCTGAGGACACACAGTCCTCACCGTATTCTCCTTGAACTAAGGTCACACAGACCTCGTCCACTCACTCGTGGTAAGTCTTCAGGTGACTTCTGAACCTTCACAAACTCGGTCACTCGACGATCCTCAATTCCTCTTGGATGCTCTAGACCATGACGCCTAACCGTCTGGAAGAAGCACAGTCTTCAAAGGTAACAAGCGTCGGATCCACGCAGGATCAATCTCTTCAGTGATGATCAATCACTTTGGGTTTGTAGGTGTTTGGGTTTGGGTTTTGGATTTTCATCACTTGATGATTTTCGCTCAAAGTCCTTGGAAGATGGGATGCTCTCAAATGACAAGTGTCAGTTTCTCACGGAGCAGCCAACCAGCTAGTGGTTGTAGGGTGCGGCTATTTATAGCCTAGGGAGCAGCCCGACATGATAAGACATAAATGCCCTTCAATGATATGACCGTTAGGTGGATAAGATATTTTGGGACAGCTGGCGCGTAGCACAGCAATGGTCGGAAATTTGAGGTTCAAATTTCCTTAGGGCTATCATGTTCCTCACTGTGTAGGTAATCCGCACTGGCGAATTCCTAACTCCTCAGTCAGAAAAAATTCCTCAGCGACCAGAAGAACTGCATCTCTGTCACTGAAGAAATTGACTGAGTTGTATGATATTTCCAATGGCTTCAGTCGAAGGGCTTGGTAGGTGTAGGATTTAAGTTGAGCATCACATGGAAATTTTTCCATAGTATTTCCTCGACCCCCTTTAACAATACGGTGTTTCCTATGACTCAAGAAAAAGAAAATAAAACTACAAAAACAACAGTCTTCACGCTTCATGTTCCTCGTATGAATACCAAGTCTTCAAGGTCACACCAATTTCTTCACTTTCAAAGTCTTCAGAAAGTCTTCAGAATATCAAAGTCTTCAGTCAAAGAACTTCATTTTTAGGGGTCGACTTTCTCTGTAAATATCAAACTTCTCATAGACTTATAGACCTGTGTACACTCATAAGCACATTAGATCCTTAACCTATAAGTCTTCAATACACCAAAAGCACTAAGGGGCACTAGATGCACTTACACCGCTTGAGGGCATCACATGGAGTCCAGCTTCCTCTCGGGGCCGCACTGTCATCTATGGACTCTTTCAAATCTTGCCTCGGAGCTTCCTCGACTCTGGCGTGGATGGAGTTACTTACCTCCTATTCCTTACATGGATCCTCGTTGGTTCCTCTCGCCATTGTCGTTTTCTGTAGGCAAGTTCGAGCTCCACGATCTGGAGCGGGAGGGCAGGGTGTCCTCTCCAGCGGGCCAAAACCTTGTGGGAGTTGTGTCATTCTCTGGAAATATAAAATTGCCGGGATGACTATGTTGTTAACAAATTATCTACCCACAACTTCTTGAATGCTATCTGCACGGCTATAGCTGCAATCCCTATGTTGTCATCACTACATCCCGTGGGCGTGCAAGTGCTTATGGCCTAACAGTGCAGTCGACTAGAAATGATTATGCAGTGTTTATTCAACTTGTTTGGCTTATGAGCCACTCTTAGATTATGTGGATAAGATTTGTAATCTCAGGTTTGACTTGTTGTGGTCATTTTTTGTGATCGTTTGTATGACTGTCTGATACTCTGTGACTCAAAATTGATTCACTGTTAATAAAATTGTTGTGCGCATCTTGTGGTTCACAAGCGAGATATTCCCCTTCGCGAAAAGGAAAAGTAAAGATGTGGTTAGGGCATCTCCGACGCTGACCGGCAAATTTCCTCCCGCATTCGTCTACGGACAAGCGGGACCAGTCCGTGGGCACGTATGGCGGAGGCGGCCATCCAACGTTGCCCGCATATATTTAAACCACTTTTTGAACAAAGCGGTTGAAATCCGTGCAAACATAGCCAGTTTCATATAAACCGGATGAAATTCATTATATTTTGGACGTATTTTAACTAAATAGGTAAAACTAGCTACACGGTCGCCAGCACAGAGCTCCATTCCCACCACACAGATACACTACAGTAGTCTACGAAGGGATGCGGTGGATCCCTTTGTCTTCCCCATGTTCGGCAGCACGCTCATCAGACTACCGTGAGTCCCGGAGGTATGTTCTTCACTTGTATCTTCCATATTTCCGGTTGTGCTGCTCATCTTAGTGGCAAAAGAGGGTACTTTAGATGGAGGGGTGGGAGCTCCGCTTCCGTGAAGCCGAGGCATGGGTCGACGATGGTATGCGCTGAACCGGGCAAGTCACCCATTGTACACACCGATGACATACCGGCAGTGGCCATCCTAGGACCCAAGCGGCGTTGGTCGCCCGTGTTCTACTTCTCCTCGATGATGGCGGCGGTTGCCGACGTGCAGGATCGGATGTCGTGTCGCTGATCTATGCAAAACCGGCTTCTTTTTCCACGGCAGGGTGCGATAACAGACATGTTGATGGAGTTGACGCGGTCGCAGGCACAACATGAGTGGTGCGACACAACTTCGTCCAGGGTAGCCACAATGCCTATGTTGCCGTGGTCCCCGTGTGTTGGCCTGGAGCAACGCGCCACTCCTCAGCGAGCTAGCTTGTTGGAGTGGCGAGTTGTTGAATGATGAGCCGGCTTGAAGCTTTTGATTCTGCGAGCTAGCCTGCAGCGGCCTGGACCAACGACGCAGCTGGAGCAGAGACTTGCCTAGCACGTGTCCGGTGGGCTCGGCGGGCCACCCAGCCAGCTTTTATGCCAAAGAACCTGGCTTCCTGGTCCCTGTATGGCATGGAGATTGTGCAAAAAATAGTGTGCAAGCGGCGCGTGTCCGCTTTGGTGTGATTTTTTCCCGACGCCTGACATCATTTAAATAGCGGGGGACGGTCGGGGCCAACCGGTGTTGTGTTTAATGACGAGCGGCTAGTGAACGATAGGTTTCTCGGCACAGGTGTGTGTTTTAATGGAGGAAGGCGGGCAATTTGTGGCCGTTTGAATGCATCGACGAAGCTTATTCAGCGGGCATGTAGTGGGCAGAGATCTCTCAGTTGGCAAGCCACTTCAATCCTGGCGGTGAGAGATCGCGTCTGTCTGCACCTCCCACCCATCCAGTGAAATCGCAGGCATCAATGCCAGACGCTACATGCTATGGGCTGGCATGAATGCGGCACCGCAAGCGGCGTAGGCGTTCAATGGAAAGCGCGGGAGAGGCATGTCGGATTTTTTTGTGGGCCAGGACATTCAGACACCGGCATGTCAGTTGTCTAGAGGCTCGATTATCCGTCCACTTTTGTCTCTGATTTATGGGAAAAAGTGCATGCGGACTGTCCTGTGGACCGAAACAGGACCGCGTTGGATGGCACAACACGTCCGGACAGTATGATCCAGAAGTAAATGGTTAGTGTTTGAGAGACCCGTACAGTGATATGTCATACACGTCTAACCTTATTTTAGATATACCAGTAATAAATGGTGTCATTAGTCACTCCATATTAGCCAGGATCGTATCGCTTGACAAAACAAAATCGAAAGTAAAAATTTCCAATGTTATCGACTGCTGAATTCTTCCCGAAGTTTTAGTCACGGCCATGTTGTTTTGGTCGGCACATCAAACTCGTCAAACGGCTGGGGTGCACCCTCGAAGCATGGACCAAATAAATATGCCACGATGTTGGTGTGCATAGTAATACCGCTTGGAGCATAAATGCGGCCAACTTTCAACCTCCTGCGGCCCAAGTCCTTAAAACATGTCACGATGTTGGTGTGCATCGTCTCGATGCATAAGATTAGGAGGCATGGGGAACTTTTCAATAGTAAGGGCACCTCTATTTAGTGCGTAGTTGTTCCGCCGTGCAGTTTCTGGCAGAGGACACAACTATAAACACAACATTGTGCAAGGAAATGGCGTGGTGCCTACGTAGAGAATAGAAGCATGGCTTGTGGTCGCGCCCCCATATGCTGTAGCTCCAGTGAGCTGATACCACGTTGCAATTTTTAGTACAGAGATCTTCTCTAAAATAATACTATATTTAGGCCACATTATTAGTGAAGTTACATGTGTAAAAACATGGTTATGTATATTTGTTCTTCGATAAAAATATATGGCCATCTTTGCTACCGAAGTTGGAAAGGTAACTAAATTCAGGCGAAGTACCAGTTTGTATTACGAAATTCTACATAAATGACAAGAGTCTTATTACTAATTATTCACTTAGACGATACTCTTAAGCGGCTGACCTTCATCTCTATCAGCATGACCTTTTTAAGTGAAGGACATTTCTGTTCAATCATGATACTGAGCTTTTAGTTTTCGATGTCCAATCATTATTCTGAGCTGATACAAAAAAGTCTGTATCCAAAAACTTTCCGGAATTTTTTGACTTTTTCCATTATACTCTAGCTGTCCATAGGCTCGTATAGCCCTCCGGTTTTGTCTCCAGTTTACGAAAAAAAGTGCGTTTGGACGGTCCTGTGGACTGACACAGGACCATGTTGGATGGCACAACATGTCCTGACAGCGTGATCCAGACTTAGATGGTTAGTGTTTGAGATACCCTTATAGTGATACGTCATACACGTCCAACCTTATATTAGATATACCTGTAATAAATGGTGTCATACCTGACAAAACAAAATCGAAATTAAAAATTTCAAATGTTATCGACTGCTGAATTCTTCCCAAAGTTTTAGTCACGGCCATGTTGATTTCGTCGCCACAACAATCTCGTCAAAGGGTAGCGAAGCACGCTCCAAGCATGGACCAAGTAAATATGCCACAATGTTGGTGTGCATAGTAATACCGGTTGGAGCATAAATGCGCCCAAGTACTTAAAACATGTCACTTTCCTTCTCCAGGCTCTCTTTCCATACAAACCTCACACAACTTGTATGCCACTACGAGGAGTTAAAAAACTTAACCTAAATTGCCTTTCTAGTCTCCGCAATACCAGTACGTGACGTTGAAATCTTTATATAGTCTCGATGCATCTTTCTATAGTCTCCATGCATAAGATTAGGAGGCATGGGGAACTTTTCAATAGTAAGGGCACCTCTATTTAGCGCATAGTTGTTCCGCCGTGCAGTTTCTGACAGAGGACACAACTATAAACACAACATTGTGCAAGGAAATGGCGTGGTGCCTACGTAGAGAATAGAAGCATGGCTTGTGGTCGCGCCCCCATACGCTGTAGCTCCAGTGAGCTGATACCACGTTGCAATTTTTAGTACAGAGATCTTCTCTAAAATAATACTATATTTAGGCCACATTATTAGTGAAGTTACATGTGTAAATACATGGTTATGTATATTTGTACTTCGATAAAAATATATTGCCATCTTTGCTAGCGAAGCTGGAAAGATAACTAAATTTAGGTGGAGTACCAATTTGTATTACGAAATTCTACATAAATGAAAAGAGTCTAATTACTAATTATTCACTTATACGATACTCTTAAGCGGCTGACCTTCATCTCTATCAGCATGACCTTTTTAAGTGAAGGACATTTTTGTTCAATCATGATACTGAGCTTTTAGTTTTTGTCGTCCAATCATTATACTGAGCTGATACAAAAAAGTCTGTATCCAAAAACTTACCGGATTTTTTTTGACTTTTTCCATTATACTGTATCTGTCCCGAGGCTCGTATAGTGCTCCGGTTTTGTCTCCGGTTTACGGAAAAAAGTGCGTTCGGACGTTCCTGTGGCCCGAAACAGGACAGCGTTGGAAGGCTCAACACGTCCGGACAGCATGATCCAGAAGTAGATGATTAGTGTTTGAGAGACCCTTACAGTGATACGTCATACACGTCCAACCTTATTTTAGATATACCAGTAATAAATGGTGTCATTAGTCACTCCATCTTAGCCTGGATTGTATCGCCTGACAAAACAAAATCGAAAGTAAAAATTTCCAATGTTATCGACTGCTGAATTCCTCCCGAAGTTTTAGTCCCGGCCATGTTGTTTTGGTCGGCACATCAAACTCGTCAAACGGCTGGGGTGCACCCTCCAAGCATGGACTAAATTAATATGCCACGATGTTGGTGTGCATAGTAATACCGCTTGGAGCATAAATGCGGCCAACTTTCAACCTCCTGCGAACCAAGTCCTTAAAACATGTCATTTTCCTTCTCCAGGCTCTCTTTCAATAAAAACCTCACAACTTGTATGCTACTACGAGGAGCTAAAAAACTTAACCTACATCGCATTTCTAGTCTCCGCAATACCACTAAGTGACGTTGAAATCAATATATAATCTTGATGCATCTTTCTACAGTCTTGATGCATAAGATTAGGAGGCATGGTGAACTTTTCAATACTGAGGGCATCTCACATCTTTCTATACCCCGCGGCCTAACCCGACACATGGGGAACTTTTCAATACTGAGGTCGCCTCTATTTTGCGCACAGTTGTTCCACCGTGCAGTTTCTGGCAGAGGACACAACTATAAACACAACATTGTGCAAGCAAATGGCATGGTGCCTACGTAGAGAATCGAAGCATGGCTTGTGGTCGCGCCCCCATACGCTGTAACTCCAGTGAGCTGATACCACGTTGCAATTTTTAGTATAGAAATCTTCTCTAAAATAATACTATATTTAGGCCACATTATTAGTGAAGTTACATGTGTAAAAACATGGTTATGTATATTTGTACTTCGATAAAAATATATTGCCATCTTTGGTACCGAAGTTGGAAAGGTAACTAAATTCAGGTGGAGTACGAATTTGAAGTAGATGGTTAGTGTTTGAGAGACCCTTACAGTGATACGTCATACACGTCCAACCTTATTTTAGATATACCAGTAATAAATTGTGTCATTAGTCACTCCGTATTAGCCAGGATCGTATCGCCTAACAAAAGAAAATCGAAAGTAAAAATTTCCAATATTATCGGCTGCTGAATTCTTCCCAAAGTTTTAGTCACGGCCATGTTGTTTTGGTCGGCACATCAAACTCGTCAAACGGCAGGGGTGCACCCTCCAAGCATGGACCAAATAAATATGCCACAATGTTGGTGTGCATAGTAATACCGCTTGGAGCATAAATGCGGCCAAGTTTCAACCTCCTGCGGCCCAAGTCCTTAAAACATGTCACTTTCCTTCTCCAGACTTTGTTTCCATACAAACCTCACAACTTGTATGCTACTATGAGGAGATAAAAGACTTAACCTACATCACCTTTCTAGTCTCCGCGATACCAGTACGTGACGTTGAAATCTTTATATAGTCTCGATGCATAAGATTAGGAGGCATGGGGAACTTTTCAATACTGAGGGCACCTCTATTTAGCGCATAATTGTTCCTCCGTGCAGTATCTGGCAGAGGACACAACTATAAACACAACATTGTGCAAGGAAATGGCGAGGTGCCTACGTAGAGAATAGAAGTATGGCTTGTGGCGTTTTGGCACATGGGAGCACACGCTCCTGGTTTAAAAGTGTGTTTTAATCATATTTTAAATTCTCAAAATTTTCGAAACAAAATTTTGACGTTTACATCTGGATATTGTATATGCTTCCAAAGTCGTATTGCGAAAAAACGACATGTTACGTGTCGCATGTAAACAAGAAAAAATCCTGGGTTAAAAAGTTCTTTTCACAAGACATATTTTTGTCTTTTTCACACAAGCCATAATAAATGTCGGTTTTCTCCGAAACATGACATGCATAGATCAAGATATATGCACCGAATTTTTGTTTGAAAATTTTTCACACTTCAAAATCTTTTTTCAGGTGGCAGGAGCGTGCGCTCCCAGGAGCACCAACGGATTTCCGCGATGAATCTTTCTATAGTCTCGATGCATAATATTAGGAGGCATGGGCACTTTTCAATACTGAGGGCACCTCTATTTTGCGCATAGTTGTCCCGCCATGCAATTTCTGACAGCTATGCCCCTATCCTATAAGACTTGCCCATTTCCTTGGCGGCGGACACAACTATAAAGACAACATTGTGCAAGGAAATGGCTCGTGCCTACGTAGAGACTAGAAGCACGGCTAGTGGCCGCGCCCCATACGCTCTAACTGTTCGCACACGAACACGCCACCGTGTACCTCCAACGCCGAGGGTGATGCACCGCAGCTCAAGTCGAAGGAGACCCGTCCGGAAGCGCGGTACGCAAGCAATCCGGCGGGGGCTTTTGGAGACCTGAAACCCCACACGCCCGGGAGGGACCCGGTCAGGGCGCGCGGCGGCTATGGGCTGCCCTAGGTTGACCTGATCGCCCCTAGGGCCTCGAGGTTCACCGCCCTGCAACAAGAAGAACAGACGAAGAACGAGGAAGAAGAAGAACTAGGGTTGAGGAGAAAGGATAAAAGATAAAAAGTGGTAGATGAATTGATCGATTTGGTGTTGTTCAATCGGCCGTCATCCCTTATAGATATATAAGAGGCGGCTGGACTTTCCCGTGCAAGGAAAAGGCTTGGATTCACGTCCAAAACCCTAGTCAAGTTTGGGTTGGTTTTATCCTAACTTTTCAAAACTGTTCGGTTTAAACTGGCTGCACCTTGCGGGTCTTTTTTGTGATGGTAAACAATCTCGGATGAAACCAGCCTGAAAGCAATCTTTATCGTTTCGACGAGACGAATAACTTTCATGTTGAAGGTTTTTTGATCAGAGGTCATCTTGAGGGTCAAATCGGTCACGCAAAACAGGCTATTCCCTCGCGCTACCCATCAGACATGTGTTTGGTGGGGCACACCACATCCGGCCTCGTGACACGGCTGCACTCCGATTGCTCTAACTTTTGCATACGAACTCGGATTTGGACTTTTTTTTTAATCAAAATTGATCGTTTCGACGAGACCAAGACAACCCGTGTAGATTATTTTTCCATTTGAGGTCGTCTTGGGGGCTTAATCGGCCAAACTATACTCTGAATATAAGATCTTAGTAATTTGAGCATAGTTTCGGCCTTCGAGATGAAATCGGACGGCGATGACCCAAACTTCAAAATGTTCATGTCAATAATACAAAACTCTTTCATGTAGAATACTTCTCCATTTGAGGTCATCTTAAATAAGTTCTTGACCGTGCCAAAATCTGGTGTCAACACATGTATTTTTCGGCAAAGTTTGTGTGCCGAAAAATAACTTGCACATAGCTTGCTCTAAGGACGATGTCAACACTACATCGGCCATTTTGCATATGCTTAGGACGATAAGTTTATATCGGTCATTGCTTGTGTCATTATTTTGATGCAAGCTTGGGTGACTTTCCCAACTTCATTAATCCGATTATAAAGTTCCATAGGTATGCATGTCAAGACCAACCATCAACCATATTGTCCACCCTTCTGCTAGGATCTTGCAGGTAATCAACAATGAACTTTCTCAAATCCTTACTTTGTCTGCATAAAAGTTTCATTAATGGCCGAGGTAGTGAGCTCCAATTCGGCGTCACCTATGTTGGCAAGAATAAGCATCGGCTATTGATAGATATGCAATACACCATGACAGACATGGTAGCCGGATGCTTGCTATGCCAACTCTCTTCAATTGACATGTCTAAATATATGAACAATTTTAATGCAACCCAAGGTAAATTTTGCATCTAGACATACCCCAAGATAAACTATAAGTGATTCGTCAAAACATTGATAACCCTTAGATATTTGTTGCGCTACTCATAACGAATCATCAAAAGCCTCAATATGTATAGCACCTATAGAAAGTAAAAGAGTCAGTCCGAATAACAATGCATATTCGGCCTTAATTAATCGGGCAGAAAAATATTCTAAGCGGCATGAGGCTTCAAAAATAGTACCATAAAGAGATATATAAACAACATCAACACCTTGGCCATTGCTATGAATTG
Organism: Aegilops umbellulata; assembly: GCA_032464435.1. Lineage (NCBI taxonomy): Eukaryota > Viridiplantae > Streptophyta > Magnoliopsida > Poales > Poaceae > Aegilops > Aegilops umbellulata. The sequence continues at coordinate 637,617,008 of CP136060.1, read as the reverse complement.
AACCATCAACACATAATGTCCATAGTACTAGAGAGACAAGGCTAATATTAATATTATGCATGACATTAATCCAATGTTCAGTAATAAAATCAGCTATGATTTGGCCTCTTATAGATCTCAAAGATGGATAAGCCAAATCATATCCAAACAAAGTATAAGCCCACTAGCCAATTCTGCAACTATGAATTGGTCTATGCAGCATATATTCAATGACATCGGTCATGATGTCTCAACTCCATTCAATCATAATATAGGCATACATATAAATTTACAGGAGCATGTACCTTGTCTCGTTCTCCACTCGAACTAAGGACGATGTTAGAATACTACACCGGCCATGCGTTGACATAATCTTAGGACGATAGATAAATATCGGCCATTACCATGTAAACATCATTCAAAGCACATCTAGCCGAAATAAACAAATCTTTACCTAATAATAAAGTAAATTGGGTTTCTTTCGTCCGTCATGGCATTTTTTAGAAAAGTCCCTCTATTTCAAGGCATTGAACCCGCAGTCCTGTTTTAAGTTAAAATGAATCGTTATTTTCGTATTTTATATAAAAGTCCCTGTCTTTTCTTGAAATCAACCCGTCGTACGGATTTAAGTCACACCCGAACCGTTATTTTACATTTTTTGAAAACCCCCTTGATGTTTTAGGTTATTCATCCGCAGATCATATTTAAGTCAAACAAATTCTTTTTAAAATCATCCATATCTTTTAAACCGTAACTCCGATTTGAACATGTTATATATGAAATTTGATTAGAAAAATATGTAGAATATGAATGAGATTATTTTTAACTGTTAAGTATTTTTAAATTTTATTTTGGAATATATTTGAGTCAAACCAAATTATTTTTCTAAATTATTTGTATCTTTTAAACCGTAACTTCGATTTGAACATATTATATATGAAATTTTATTAGAAAAATATGTGGAATCTAAATATGATGTTAATTTTACCTGTTAAATATTTTTAAAATATTGTCATGGAAGCCAACTTATAATTTGTAGTGCAAGATCTTTTTTTCATACCGGCAGCGATCCAGACTACAAATAAACACCCCACTATAACCATATAGGGAAAAGAAAACATCGATAACTACACATGAATTCCTCTGAAAAATATCACAGGGAAAAACAACAGATTTCTCATCGCGAGAGTGAGAGAAAGCGAGTGAGAGAGAGAGAGGGAGAGGGAGACACCTTAGGATTAATCTTATTCAACACACGTTTTTTGTTGTTTTGTGTGAACACCGAGGCTATCGCCAGCGAGTGTGAGAAGGAGGATAAGCGGCAACACAAATATGATGCCTCGCAAAAATAAAGGAGATGGACCTATTGTGGTCTTGAGTGATGGTTGTTGAGTTAAGAGGGTTTGTTATGTTTTCTCTCCCACTGCAACGCACGGGCTCGTTTGCTAGTGAAATGACAAATCAAGTATTTCAGTCCTTTGGATCAGCAACAAACTTGTAGCTAATCAAATGTATAGTGACTTGGCAATACCCTTTGATGATGTAAGAAATTATATTGCATCCATGGATTATAATAAGCCCATTGAGGGTAACCAATCATACATGATGACGAATTCCATGGCATAGGCATCAACGACATAGTTGAAGAATATGGGTAATGTGTGGACCGACGACGTTGAAACCTTCGGCTTGGTCCTTCATAGTTTTCACTCTTTTCCTTCTTCATCTTTGTCGCATGTCGTGTAATGGATGCTTTCACATAATTCTTATTCTGAGCGCTTCCTTTGGGAACCCATGCCGTGTTCCTTTCCTCAAGTTCTTGTGCACTAAGTTTTTGTAATTCCCTCTTTTGCCAATAGGATAAGCCGAGTGGGCATCTCGGTTGTGATTCTGTTTTGACAAATGGCAATTCCTTTTTGGCCTTGTGCACTCTCAACTTCTTTTCTCCAGATTTGGCACTTCAACTCTCAATAATTGGTTACTTTGTCTCATTGTCTTTAGTAGCCAATGTCAACACATTAATTGGCTCTTTTTCATTTCAGATCAAATCTGAAGTTGCACTCTTACGACCATCTCTTTTAACACAGTAAACTCGCTTGACCACCTCTTTCTTCTTCCTTGAGCTCTGGGCCGATTCCTTATGATTGAAGCTATCTTTAACATGTGATTGTTCAAATGTTGATCTTCTCGGAGCTACATAATATTGGTGAGATGGTCCAAAATATGATGGAGAATGTGCCCTTGTATCATACATGTCCCATGATGGATATGGATCTATATGAGCATAGGGAGGCATCCACGGCATTGGCATTGGCGGCCTAAAATAAGGATATGAATATGTTGCATTAAAATTCTCACTTTGCCAATACGGATCCTCATATTTGCGCCTTGGGGGTGATCTTGATGCTTTTGCATTACTCGACCGATAAGCACCATTCTCTTCACTTTTCTTTTGATATTTATCTAATAACTGTGCAAAACTGACCTTGGATTTCTTGTGCTTGTGCTTATTGCGGCCTTTATCTCCTTTGGTTTTGCTTTCATCGATCTTTGGATTGCTTTGTTGCCCCCCAGCCCTTGGCGTCTTCATTGTATCTTCGATAGAACTCATGCCTTCAAGAATATTTTCATTGTGATCTTGAACAACTTCTTTACTTGAAAACTTGATCCCATCACCTGCAGTTTTTACCTTCTTATCTTTAAAGGAATCGACTTGAAGCAGCCGATTCAAAAACTTTTTTCCATTACGACCAATCAGAATAGACTGGTCATCCCTTGGTGTTTCAACATATTTTAATCGTCCTTTATCAGTGGTCAATTTAACTATTGGATGAAAGATGTTGCAATCCTCAAAATTATGCTTGGACGAATCATGCAACTTACAATACATTCATCCTTTGATTGATGAGTTAACATGGTGATCAAGAATTGTAATGTAATTATTTTTCAGCAACAAATCAAATATTTGATCACACATGCTTGAATTGAAGGTATGCTTCTTGTTTTCTAGCCGATCTTACTGTTTGAACGGCTTTGGAGATAAGCAAGGTTCAGATTTGGAATCTCCCCATTTGGCTATGCATTGTGTTTTCCACTCTATCTTCGATGTCTTTGGATAAGATATTATATTAGCATCGGTTTTCTCAATAGAATTTAACGTTGGCTTTAAATTTCTCTTCAAATACATTAGGAGAGCATGATGGTGGTGTGACTTGAACAATATCTAGCTTCGTCTTTGGATGACTCTCCAACGCCTTTTCATCATCTTTTTCTTGATTCCATGCATCTTACTTTGAAGATCCTTGTCAGCCGAACTTTGTTCAGCTACTTGCTCTTGTACTTGAGGCTTGTCAATTTCTACGGCATGAAACTCATAGGGCAGGAAGTAGGTTCCATGAACTTCGGAAAAATCAAGCACCGCTTTTTTCCTATGCTTGCCATGCCCTTTCTCAGTGATGCTTGCCTCTTTGGATTTGATGGATTCAAAATATATACTACTTGATTCGGCTTTTTCAACCAAAGCACTTTTATTTTCCGAATCACCATTCTTTTTATCGGTTATATCAATTGGCAATGCTTCTTTTATTTGAGCCAATTCTTTTTCTATTTTTTTCTGGCGGCGAGTGGCAAAATTAGCTTTAAGCTTTTTCTCAATTTCAGCCCACTCCGGATATGATTGCCCCCCAATGCTTTTAGATTCTTTCGGCAATGACACAGGGGTGTTGCCGAAATTTTGCAATTGTGTAGTGGGTATATAATATGATGTAGTACAAGGTGAAGGCATATGCATTGTTGTAAGAACATACTTTTGCTCGCCAATTTTATCAATTGCCAAAGATTCATCTTCTTGCAAAACTCTAGCTTTTATTGGGCATAATCAGGAAATAGCCCATTTTCATGTTGTTCAAGGCAAAGAGCACTAATTCTCTAATTTTTTGCTAAACTCTTCAATGCAGCCACTACTACCTCATCTTCTACAATATTGGGCACAACCGCTCCTGTAAAATTTACATTTATTCGGCTATAACCAGGAAGGTGTGAAGCCGAATTATGAGCATCTACAGTTGTGTATGGTGCCGAAAAATTACTAACATGAGGTGTAGCCTATGACGGTTGAGAGTAACTGGCCGAATAACTAGTAGTAGCATGGCCAATTCTCCCATCCATCGGCATGGTTGGATTCACATATTGCAAATTAGTTGCCGATGAATAAAAAGGTGAAACACTTTCTTGTATGCTATTGGAAATTTTAACATGAGGTGTTTCAAATTGACTAAGCAAACTCATCATGTTGTTCATCGGCATATGAATTTGTGGGGTTGCCGATGCATGAAAGTTTGGATACATATGTTGTACGTTGGTAAAATCATAAGAGTTTGAAGCATGAAGATTATTTTGCATCGGCCCATGCGCATAATTAGATGCATGATTGATAAAACTAGGGCTAGCCGATACATTATGCTCATTAGGTGATCCAGCAACAACATATGGATTATTTGCATCTACAAAAGGGAATTGGGTATTCATATTACCTTTGTATATTGCAGCAACTTGATGATGATCTCTTCGTAGCAAGAACGGGCTGGAGACCGTCCAAAGCTTCGTCCCCAGCGGAGTCGCCAAAAAGTGTATTCGCACACGAACACATCACCGTGTACCTCCAACGCCGAAGGTGATGCAACGTAACTCGCGTCGAAGGAGACCCGTCTGGAAGCGCGGTACGCAAGCAATCCGGCGGGCGCTTTTGTAGACCCGAAACCCCACATGCCCGGGAAGGACCCCGTCAGGGCGCGCGGCGGCTATGGGCTGCCCTAGGTCGACCTGATCGCCCCTAGGGCCTCGAGGTTTGCCGCCCTGCAACAAGAAGAACAGACGAAGAACGAGGAAGAAGAAGAACTAGGGTTGAGGAGAAAAGATAAAAGATAAAAAGTGGTAGATGAATTCATCGATTGGGTGTTGTTCAATCGGCCGTCACCACTTCGATATGCAAGAGGCGGATGGAATTCCCATGCAAGGAAAAGGCTTGGATTCACGTCCAAAACCATAGTCAAATTCGGATTAGTTTTATCCGAATTTTCTAAAACTGTTCGGTTTAAACTGGCTGCACCTTGCAGGTCTTTTTTGTGGTGGTAAACGATCTCAGATGAAAACAATCCAAAAAGCAATCTTGACCGTTTCGACGAGACGAACAACTTTCATGTGGAAGGTTGTTTGATCAGATGTCATCTTGAGGGTCACATCGGTCACGCAAAACAGGCTATTCCCTCGTGCTACCCAGCAGACATCAATCTGGTGGGGCGCGCCATATCTCGCCTTGTGATAGGGCTGCACTCCGATTGCTCTAACTTTTGCATACAAACTCGGATTTGAACGATTTTTATATCACTTTTCCATTTGAGGTCGTCTTGGGGGCTTAATCGGTCAAACTGTACTCTCAATGTCAGATCTTACTACTTTGAGCATAGTTTCGGCCTTCGAGATGAAATCGGACGGCGATGACCCAAACTTCAAAGATGTACATATCAATAATACGGAACTCTTTCATGTAGATAACTTCTCCATTTGAGGCCATCTTAAATAAGTTCTTGACCGTGCCAAAATCTGGTATCAACACTAACTCCAGTGAGCTGACACCACGTTGCAATTTTTAGTACTGCAATCTTCTCTATGATAAAACTATATTTAGGCCACATTATTGGTTAAGTTATATGTGTAAAAACATAGTTATGTATATTTGTACTTCAATAAAAATATAGGGCCATCTTTGTTACCGAAGTTGGGAAGTTAACTAAATTCAAGTACCAATTTGTATTTAGAATTTCTACATATATGGAAAGAGTCTTCTTACTAATTATTCACTTATACGATACTCTTAAGAGGCAGACCTTCATCTCTATCAGCACGACATTTTTCAATGAAGGACATTTTCGTTCAATCATTATACTGAGCTTTTAGTTTTTGACATCCAGTCATTATACGAGCTGATACAAAAAAGTTTATATCCGAAAAAGTTCCATGATTTTTTTTGACATTTTCCATAATTACGAAAATATTTTTTGTTTCTCAGGGCTAGCAGCACCCATGTGCACTAACTTCTTACAATTAAACCAGTAGGACTTCTTATTGGTGGTCATATTCACTAAATTTATGTGTGATCTACATCAAAAAAAAAAACGTGTGATCTCTCAAGGCTTTAGGGTGTGTTTGTCTAGAGAGTGCAAAGTCATGGTTCCGTTCTAGTTAATTGGGTGGAGTTCATTCCTACGCTTTGTTGGTTGGAACAAGAAAATGGAATTAATGAAATGTTTTCCTAGTCGTGCACATGTAATAACGATGCATGCTGTTAGAGTGGAATATATAATCAATATATCAAAAGTGCACATGGTACATGGTACAACGAACTCCTGTATGTCCTCAAAGGGAGCGAAGGAACAACCAAACATCGATACTATAGTGGCCGGCCATGCAGACTTGGCTCCACGTACGTAGTCCTCTCTCTCTCACATGGAGATCAGATCAGAGCATTTATTCATGTATATGTAGTATATGTGTAACCTCAACGTTCACAGCGTCGACCGCTCGACCTATAAGCAGCGACGATGGCGGCAAGTGGTCCATCACTGGATCTTAGAGCAGTCGACCGATGCGCTAATCTTGTAGGGGACGCTCACGCCGCACTTGGAGGGGATGCCTCCCGCCCTGCTGGGGTTGAACCCACCGGCAACACTCTTGAGGCACCTGCACGTAGCTTGCTTGTCGGCGGTGCTCCGCGCTAAGCCGGCCAATTTCTTGACTCCGCTACAGCAGGCCGCAGACGGGCTGGTCCCGCTGCCTTTTGCGTAGGCGGCGCAAGGGCCTAAGGAAGAGCTCACCGTGCCGCAGGTGATGGCCGCTTCAGAGGCTACGAGGAGCATTGCGGCCACCAGGGCGAGCAGCACGAGCTTAGTACCTGCAGTGTGAGCCATCTCGACCGAATAAGGTGTAGTTGTGGTGATGGGATCACGGGGAGAGGGTGAGATAGCTAGATCTGCTACTGATATTGGTGAGTATGTATAGAGGAATGATGTGCTTAAATAGGGCTTCTATGGGTTCTGTCCAACGAGGAATCACATCAGGAATAAACTGTACTGGTAGCATGGGTATCGTGTCCACGAGGATGGACTGATTGATGTGTGTTAGTAATGCATAAATTTTGGCAGCTGTTAGTTGTTGGGATCGAGTGATGGGTGTTAATTAATTATGGTGGTGGTTAGATGTTGGGTAGCAGTAGGACCGCATAGGTGGACCGAGCATGCACTGGCGGTGGAGTGCCTAATTACTGTGTGGCCCCAGGCAGATTATATCGATAGCGGACATGTACGACTCTTTTTGAATAATTGAGTGTCTTGATGGCCGTGAGCTCGACAAATGAACCAATCTGATGGTGCCTATGTGACTACTTCTCATTACTCTCTCCATGCCATAATTTAACATTACTTGATGTTTTATTCAAAGCTAGTACATTTTGACTATTGGATTCGTTTATGCGGAATATGTCTTTCACGTAAATCAGCATCATATTCAATAATTTTTTACCTATCAGAACATCCACACACTCACTGTCCATCTGGAACGCCTTAACTCATATCCTAGTTTTCTCCTACTGCACGATATCAACAAAGCACGTCGCTGCAATATTATAAACACTACTAGAAAACATGCTATAGATAATATAGACACTAATGACGCATTATACATGCTGTGCGCCACTACTATATAGTAATGGCGCACCTATACATGGTGCACCATTAGTATCTAAAATAGTAATGGCGCACCTAGCAAAAGGTGCGCCACTACTATATTTGACCAAGCTTTGACCCACTTCTGGACATAGTAATGACGCACTTTTCCCCTGATGCGCCATTGCTATTTTTGATACTAATGGTGCACTTTTCCGTGCGGTGCGCCATTGTGATTTTGTAGGCAAGTACCGCAGCCCGACCGCCCACCATCTATCTCCTCTCTCTCTCGCACGGAACCCTATCCTCTTCTCCCTCACCCCAAGCACACACGTCTCTCGGCCTCGCCCCGGCCCCGATCCATGTTGCCTCCCAGTGCTCCCTCCTCTTCCTGCGCAGCGGCCCTTGCCCTCCTCTCTCTTCGGTCCCCTTCGCGCCTCCTCGCGGCAGTCGCAGCCAAGGAGCCCGAGCTCGGCGGCGACGGATCGGAAGGCAGCGTCGGCGCTGGATCTGGGAGTGGTGGAGCCGCCGCCGTCCCCGCTCCACCCTCTCCCGCGCCCCCCACCTTCTCTCCCATCCGTAGATCGAGAACCTTCTCTCCCATCCGCGGATCGGGAAGGGAAGGTCCCAGATCCACATCGGGTGGGTGGGTGGGTCCTTGCGCTTCGGCGCGCCGCCGTCCACCTAGGCCGCGACCACCGAGGTCCTCGAGGCCGGCCATGGAAGTCCGACCTGCCAGCAGCCATGCCTCGCGCCCGAAACCCTAGCATGCATGCCGCAGGAACGAGGTACAGCACCGGACCCCTATGCTCCTCCTTCTTCCATGGACTTCTCACCATGAGAGGTCTCATCTCTGTAGGAAGGAGGACAACGCCATGGAAGCTGCTCCTTCCCCTTCCCCACCAGGACCACGCACGCCATGGAAGGTATCCTCTCCTGTTGCTGCTAGCTTAGCTCTTTTTCCATCTCCAGATCTGATTCCTGAGCATTTGTGTCTCTGACCTGATTTTGGTCAAGGGGGAGAAAGAGAAGCTGCTCCCATCCGCCTGTGCCTTCAGATTTGGCCGCCCATACAGTACGCACACGGTTTAGGGTTGCTCAAATCCATTTACACTAGTTTGGATGAAACAGAGGCTGTCACAAATACATCACCTCATGTAGCTTCTTGGTCCGTTAGCAAGTTAGTAACTTGCATGTATTTTTTGGTGACAAACAAGTCTGACTCCAATGGATTAACTCTGTCCGTATCGCAAATTTGTTGGATTAACCCAGCAACGCTTTAGTTTTACTTCCCCCTCCCCCCTAGCTAGCTAACTCTTTTAAGGTCCAGTAGTGCGCTGTAATTAATTGTTCGGTTAAATCCAGTCCTGCTAGTCCGGCACACACAGATTTACTTTACTGACGATGAATGGGCTTTATATGTTGTCGTTCCATATTATCAAGGGTTCACTGCTCTTTAGCGAGATTTTTTTAGTGCTAGTAGTATGCAGTCTTGTTTAATTAGTGTTTCTTCCTTTCTTGTGCATTTTTTTTGGATTCCTTGTCATGTAGTGATGACGTGTTAGCATCACTGGCTGAGTGCTAGTGCTACTTTCATGCATACTACACCAGATACGTTAGTATCATTGGCACATGGTGACTGTGTAATTGCAAACATGGTAACATGGCTGAGTTACTCGTTTTCTTTTTTGCTTCTGTTCGCTACTTGCTTCTCATCGGTAGAAAATCTTCTAAACTCTCTCACTTGCAGATTGGGTCGATGTGGACTTCATCACTCTCCCCACCAGCATGGACTTCATACAGGTAGCACCTCCCAAACACTAGTCCATTTATCTGTATTCATGCATTCTATACCAGCTTATTAAAACTACACGAGTGTGTTGTGTTGTTGGCCTGTGTCATCTTGTTAATTCTGGTTGGTCTCTATTTCTAGAATCCCTGCCTGCCTGTGATATTTGTTTTTTGGCAATGACAGGGCTGCCTATATGGTCCTATATTGTAAGTTTGCAGACTCGTATGGAACAATATCTATATTCCTCTATCTCTAGAATGTAGGCAGTTTGCTTCGCTCACATCACCAAGTTCTCCCACTATACTTAAATCTATTCTACTCCATTTCCTGAGATAAAATTGTGATGATGGGAGTGACATTAAACAGCTTGAACATCTAATTGTGCATGTACTCCATTGTTATATACTAATCCATCTTGTCTTTGCCCCTTATTAATATTCAAATTGTTAATTGCATTCAAAGTGTTAATTGCAGGAGCAGACACAGAGGAGGAATCTGCTACCTCAAAGCAGTTGATCGACGCCGGGAGGGTGGGTACGTGATGTCGGAGGCTGCCGGGAGGGTGGTGACGAGCTACCGAAGAGATGAGTTCTGGCTCTCCTCGATGCCAGGACGAGGCGCTGCTACCGATCGGACGTGGACTCGATTGATTTTGATTTGAAATATGACGGGTTGTAATGTAAAATGCACTTCAGTTCAAAATTTCCTCCCCTTGCGAGAGGTATTCTTGGACGGAGGGAGTAGAAGATTAGTTATAGGATTTTGTTTTATTTTTGTGCAATTTTCTTTTTATTGGATACTTGTAAAGACATGGTAATATTCTTGCTATAATAAAAATTATGGTTCTATTTCATTTTTTTGTTTTTAAATTATTTTTCCTTATAGGTTGTTTTTTGTAAATTTGTATTTTTTTTGTTTTTCAAATATACTATTAGTGGCGCATTTCAGCCTTTATTGGTGGCGCGCCTAGCTTTTTAGCTAGTGGCGCACCTCTAAGGTTACTAGTGGCGCACTTGGCTCTATTACTAGTGGCGCACGTAAGGGTTAGTAATGGCGCACTATTAGGTGCGCCATTACTGTCTGGGATAGTAATGGCGCAACAAATGTGCGCCATTACTAAAACTTACTAATGGCGTGCTAGTAATGGCGCACCTAATTTGCGCCATTAGTAGCCAAAATAGGTGCGCCATTAATAACCTATTTTCCAGTAGTGAAAGTGGTAAGCTATTGTAGAAGCGAAATAGTTGCGAGGCAAAAACAATCTTCGGGTTGAGCTGTGGGGCGTGGAACTGGCCCCTTTGAAATACGAACTTGGTTGTGGGCTCTTCTGGACACTTGGGCAGCAGCCTCGGGTGTTGGGATGCCAGTTCAGCTTTCTGCTAGCGTATTGGCGGCGGCGATGGTCGTTGTTCTGGTCATGTGGGTGACAGAAGATGCGAATTTGGGTGACCCTGGTCTTGATGGTGACTTGGCAGTGACGATTCCTAGATCGAGCTCTGGTGGTTTTGCTTGGCGGCGGCATGTCTTCCCTCGTGTTGGACAGGTGTGTGAGAGTCGGTGTGGCGAGGTTGAGGGGCCCCCGGTGAAAGCCTTGTGCTTTAGCACTAGCGACAGCGATACCTGTGGGTGTCGCGTCCCTCTTGGTGCGCCGTTGAGGTTCCTCTCACCAAGCCGGTGCTTCGAGTGAAAGCACTTGACACGTTCCTGAAGGAAATATGGCCTAGAGGCAATAATAAAGTTATTATTTATTTTCTCATATCATGATAAATGTTTATTATTCATGCTAGAATTGTATCAACCGGAAACATAATACATGTGTGAATACATAGACAAACATAATGTCACTAGTATGCCTCTACTTGACTAGTTCGTTACTCAAGGATGGTTGACTTGACCCATTCCGTTAGCTTAGCACTTGGTCGTTTAGTTTACTGCTATTACTTTCTCCATGACTTATACATGTTCCTGTGACTATGAGATTATGAAAGTCCCGAATACCGGAGGAACACTTTGTGTGCTACCAAACGTCACAACGTAACTGGGTGATTATAAAGGTGCTCTATAGGTGTCTCCGATGGTGTTTGTTGAGTTGGTATAGATCGAGATTAGGATTTGTCACTCTGATTGTCGGAGAGGTATCTCTGGGCCCTCTCGGTAATGCACATCACAATAAGCCTTGCAAGCAATGTGACTAATGAGTTAGTTGCAAGATGAATGCATTACGGAACGAGTAAAGAGACTTGCCGATAACGAGATTGAGCTAGGTATTGAGATACCGACGATCGAATCTCGGCCAAGTAACATACCGATGACAAAGGGAACAACGTATGTTCTTATGCGGTTTGACCGATAAAGATCTTCGTAGAATATGTAGGAACCAATATAAGCATCCAAGTTCCACTATTGGTTATTGACCGGAGACATGTCTCGGTCATGTCTACATAGTTCTCGAACCCATAGGGTCTGCACGCTTAAAGTTCTGTGACGATCGGTATTATGAGTTTTTGTGTTTTGATGTACCAAAGGTAGTTCGGAGTCCCGGATATGATCACGGACATGACGAGGAGTCCTGAAATGGTCAAGACATAAAGATATATATATATATTGGACGACTATGTTCAGACACCGGAAGTGTTTCGGGAGGTTTCGGACATATACCGGAGTACCGGGGGTTTACCGGATCCCCCCGTGTAGTATAATGGGCCTATTGGACCTTAATGGAGAAGAGGAGGGGCGGCCAGGGTAGGCCGTGTGCCCCCTCGCCCTCTAGTCTGAATTGGACAAGGAGGGGGAGCGGCGCCCCCATTTCCTTCCCCTCTCTCCTCCTTCCCCCTTCTCCTACGCCTCCCCCTAGCTCCTTTATATATGAGGGTAGGGGGCACCCCAAGGACACAACAATTTATCATTGATCTCTTTGCCGTGTGCGGTGCCCCTCCTCCACCATAATCCACCTCGGTCATATCGTAGCGGTGCTTAGGCGAAGCCCTGTGTCAATAACTTCATCAACACCTTCACCACGCCGTTGTGCCGACAGAACTCTCCCGCGAAGCTCTACTGGATCGTGAGTTCGTGGGACGTCACCGAGCTGAACGTGTGCAGTCCGTGGAGGTGCCGTAACTTCGGTGCTAGGATCGGTCGATCGTGAAGACGTACGACTACATCAACCGCGTTGTCATAATGCTTCCGCTTACGGTCTACGAGGGTATGTAGATGACACTCTCCCCTCTCCTTGCTATGCATCACCATGATCTTGCGTGTGCGTAGGAATTTTTTTGAAATTACCATGTTCCCCAACAGTGGTATCAGAGCCAGGTTTATGCCTAGATGTTATATGCACGAATAGAACACAAGTGAGTTGTGGGCGATACAAGTCATACTGCTTATCAGCATGTCATACTTTGGTTCGGCAGTATTGTTGGATGAAGCGGCCCGGACCGACATTACGCGTACGCTTACGCAAGACTGGTTCTACCGACGTGCTTTGCACACAGGTGGTTGGTGGATGTCAATTTCTCCAACTTTAGTTGAACCGAGTGTGACTATGCCCGGTCCTTGAGAAGTTTAAAACATCACTAACTTGAAGAACTATCATTGTGGTTTTGATGCGTAGGTAAGAACGGTTTTTTCTCATCCCGTAGCAGCCACGTAAAATTTGCAACAACAAAGTAGAGGACGTCTAACTTGTTTTTGCAGGGCATGTTGTTATGTGATATGGTCAAGACATGATACTATATTTTATTGTATGAGATGATCATATTTTGTAACAGGTTGTTGCTTTATTGTATGCAATGCAATCGTCCTGTAATTGCTTTACTTTGTCACTAAGCGGTAGCGATAGTCTTAGAAGCAATAGTTGGCGAGACAACAACGATGCTATGATGAAGATCAAGGTGTCGCGCCTGTGATGATGGTGATCATAACTGTGCTTTGGAGATGGAGATCAAGCCACAAGATGATGATGGCCATATCATATCACTTATATTGATTGCATGTGATGTTTATCCTTTATGCATCTTATTCTGCTTTGATTGACGGTAGCATTATAAGATGATCTCTCCCTAAATTTCAAGGTAAAAGTGTTCTCCCTGAGTATGCACCGTTGCCAAAGTTCGTCATGCCGAGACACCTCGTGATGATCGGGTGTGATAAGCTCAATGTTCATCTACAACGGGTGTAAGACAGCTTTACACACGCAGAATACTCGGGTTAAACTTGACGAGCCTAGCATATGCAGATATGGCCTCAGAACACTGAGACCGAAAGGTGGAGCATGAATCATATAGTAGATATGATCAACATAGTGATGTTCACCTTTGAAAACTACTCCATATCACGTGATGATCGGTTATGGTTTAGTTGATTTGGATCACGTCATCACTTAGATTATTAGAGGGGTGTCTATCTAAGTGGGAGTTCTTAAGTAATATGATTAATTGAACCTAAATTTATCATGAACTTAGTACCTGATAGTATTTTCTTGTCTATGTTGTTGTAGATAGATGGCCTGCGTTGTTGTTCTGTTGAATTTTAATGCGTTCCTTGAGAAAGCAAAGTTGAAAGATGATGGTAGCAATTACACGGACTGGGTCCGTAACTTGAGGATTATCCTCATTGCTGCACAAAAGAATTACGTCCTGGAAGCACCGCTGGGTGCCAGGCCTGCTGCAGATGCAACTGACGACGTTAAGAACGTCTGGAAGAGCAAAGCTGATGACTACTCGATAGTTCAGTGTGCCATGCTTTACGGCTTAGAACCGGGGCTTCAACGATGTTTTGAACGTCATGGAGCATATGAGATGCTCCATGAGTTAAAGTTAATATTTCAAGAAAATGTCTGGATTGAGAGAAATGAAGTCTCCAATAAGTTCTACAGCTGCAAGATGGAGGAGAACAGTTATGTGAGTGAACATATACTCAAAATGTCTGGGTATAACAATCACTTGATTCACCTGGGAGTTAATATTCCAGATGATAGTGTCATTGACAGAATTCTTCAATCACTGCCACCCAGCTACAAGTGCTTCTTGATGAACTATAATATGCAAGGGATGGATAAGACAATTCCCGAGCACTTCGCAATGCTAAAGGCTACGGAGGTAGAAATCAAGAAGGAGCATCAAGTGTTGATGGTCAACAAGACCACCAGTTCCAAGAAAAAGGGTAAAGGGAAGAAGAAGGGGAACTTCAAGAAGAATGGCAAACAAGTTGTTGCTCAAGAGAAGAAACCTAAGTCTGGACCTAAGCCTGATACTGAGTGCTTCTACTGCAAACAGACTGGTCACCGCAAGCGGAACTGCCCCAAGTATTTGGCGGATAAGAAGGATGGCAAGGTGAACAAAGGTATATGTGATATACATGTTATTGGTGTGTACCTTACCAGAGCTTGCAATAGCACCTGTGTATTTGATATTGCTTCTGTTGCTAATATTTGCAACTCAAAACAGGGACTATGTATTAAGTGGAGACTGGCTAAGGACGAGGTGAGGATACGTGTGGGAAATGGTTCCAAAGTCGATCTGATCGCCGTCGGCACACTTCCTCTACATCTACCTTCGGGATTAGTTTTAGACATGAATAATTGTTATTTGGTGCAAGCGTTAAGCATGAACATTATATCTAGATCTTGTTTGATGCGAGGCGATTATTCATTTAAATCTGAGAATAATGGTTGTTCTATTTATATGAGTAATATCTTTTATGGTCATGCACCCTTGAAGAGTGGTCTATTTGTGTTGAATCTCGATAGTAGTGATAAACATATTCATATTGTTTAAGCCAAAAGATGCAGAGTTGATAATGATAGTGCAACTTATTTGTGGCACTGCCGTTTGGGTCATATTAGTGTAAAGCGCATGAAGAAACTCCATACTGATGGACTTTTGGAATCACTTGATTATGAATCACTTGGTACTTGCGAACCATGCCTCATGGGCAAGATGACTAAAACGCCGTTCTCCGGAACAATGGAGTGAGCAACAGATTTATTGGAAATCATACATAATGATGTATGTGGTCCAATGAATATTGAGGCTCGCGGCGGGTATCGTTATTTTCTCACCTTCACAGATGATTTGAGCAGATATGGGTATATCTACTTAATGAAACATAAGTCTGAAACATTTAAAAAGTTCAAAGAATTTTAGAGTGAGGTGGAAAATCATCGTAACAAGAAAATAAAGTTTCTACGATCTGATCATGGATGAGAATATTTAAGTTACGATTTTGGTCTTCATTTGTAACAATGCGGAATAGTTTCGCAACTCACGCCACCCAGAACACCACAGCGTAATTTTGTGTCTGAACGTCGTAATCGTACTTTACTAGATATAGTGCAATCTATGATGTCTCTTACTAATTTACCGCTATCGTTTTGGGGTTATGCTTTAGAGACGGCTGCATTCACGTTAAATAGGGCACCATCAAAATTCGTTGAGACGACGCCTTATGAACTATGGTTTGGCAAGAAACCAAAGTTGTCATTTCTTAAAGTTTGGGGCTGCGATGCTTATGTGAAGAAGCTTCAACCTGATAAGCTTGAACCCAAATCGGAGAAATGTGTCTTCATAGGACACCCAAAGAAAAGTGTTGGGTACACCTTCTATCACAGATCCGAAGGCAAGACATTTGTTACTAAGAATGGAACCTTTCTAGAGAGGGAGTTTCTCTCGAAAGAAGTGAGTGGGAGGAAAGTAGAACTTGATGAGGTAACTGTACCTGCTCCCTTATTGGAAAGTAGTTCATCACAGAAACCAGTTTCTATGACACCTACACCAATTAGTGAGGAAGCTAATGATGATGATCATGAAACTTCCGATCAAGTTACTACCGAACCTCGTAGGTCAACCAGAGTAAGATCGGCACCAGAGTGGTACGGTAATCCTGTTCTAGAGGTCATGTTACTTGACCATGACGAACCTACGAACAATGAGGAAGCGATGATGAGCCCAGATTCCGCAAAATGGCTTGAGGCCATGAAATCTGAGATGGGATCGATGCATGAGAACAAAGTGTGGACTTTAGTTGACTTGCTAGATGATCGGCAAGCCATAGAGAATAAATGGATCTTCAAGAAGAAGACTAACGTTGGCGGTAATGTTATTGTCTACAAAGCTCGACTTGCTGCAAAAGGTTTTTGACAAGTTCAAGGGGTTGACTACGATGAGACTTTCTCACTCGTAGTGATGCTTAAGTTTGTCTGAATCATGTTAGCAATTGCCGCATTTTATGATTATGAAATTTGGCAAATGGATGTCAAAACTGCATTTCTGAATGGATTTCTGGAAGAAGAGTTGTATATGATGCAACCAGAAGGTTTTGTCGATCCAAAAGGTGCTAACAAAGTGTACAAGCTCCAGCGATCCATTTATGGACTGGTGCAAGCCTCTCGGAGTTGGAATAAACGTTTTGATAGTGTGATCAAAGCATATGATTTTATACAGATTTTTGGAGAAGCCTGTATTTACAAGAAAGTGAGTGGGAGCTCTATAGCATTTCTAATATTATATGTGGATGACATATTATTGATTGGAAATGATATAGAATTTCTGGATAGCATAAAAGGATACTTGAATAAGAGTTTTTCAATGAAAGACCTCGGTGAAGCTGCTTATATATTGGGCATCAAGATCCATAGAGATAGATCAAGACGCTTAATTGGACTTTCACATAGCACATACCTTGACAAAGTTTTGAAGAAGTTCAAAATGGATCTGGCAAAGAAAGGATTCTTATTTGTGTTACAAGGTGTGAAGTTGAGTAAGACTCAATGCCCGACCACTGCAGAAGATAGAGAGAAAATGAAAATTGTTCCCTATGCTTCATTCATAGGCTCTATCATTTATGCAACCTGATGTGTGCCTTGCTATTAGTTTAGCAGGGAGGTACCAAAGTAATCCAGGAGTGGATCACTGGACAGTGGTCAAGAACATCCTGAAATACCTGAAAAGGACTAAGGATATGTTGATGCAAGCTTTGACACTGATTCGAACGATTCTAAATCGCAAACCGGATACGTGTTTATATTGAATGGTGGATTTGTCAGTTGGTGCAGTTCTAAACAAAGCATCATGGCGGGATCTACGTGTGAAGTGGAGTACATAGCTACTTAAGAAGTAGCAAATGAAGGAGTCTGGATGAAGGAGTTCATATCCGATCTAGGTGTCATACCTAGTGCATCGGGTCCAATGAAAATCTTTTGTGACAATACTGGTGCAATTGCCTTGGCAAAGGAATCCAGATTTCATAAGAAAACCAAGCACATCAAGAGACGCTTCAATTTCATCCGGGATCAATTCCATATGGGAGACATAGAGATTTGCAAGATACATACGGATCTGAATGTTGCAGACCCGTTGACTAAGTCTCTTCCACGACCAAAACATGATCAACACCAAGACTCCATGGGTGTTAGAATCATTACTGTGTAATCCAGATTATTGACTCTAGTGCAAGTGGGAGACTGAGGAAATATGCCCTAGAGGAAATAATAAAGTTATTATTTATTTCCTCATATCATGATAAATGTTTATTATTCATGCTAGAATTGTATTAACGGGAAACATTATACATGTGTGAATACATAGACAAACATAATGTCACTAGTATGACTCTACTTGACTAGCTTGTTAATAAAAGATGGTTGAGTTTCCTAGCCATGGACATGAGTTGTCATTTGATTAACTGGATCACATCATTACGAGAATGATGTTATTGACATGACCCATTCTGTTAGCTTAGCACTTGATCGTTTAGTTTACTGCTATTACTCTCTTCATGACTTATACATGTTCTTGTGACTATGAGAATATGCAACTCCCGAATAACGGAGGAACACTTTGTGTGCTACCAAACGTCACAACGTAACTGGGTGATTATAAAGGTGCTCTACAGGTGTCTCTGATGGTGTTTGTTGAGTTGGCATAGATCGAGATTAGGATTTGTCACTCCGATTGTCGGAGAGGTATCTCGAGGCCCTCTCGGTAATGCACATCACAATAAGCCTTGCAAGCAATGTGACAAATGAGTTAGTTGCAGGATGATGCATTACGGAACGAGTAAAGAGACTTGCCGGTAACGAGATTGAGCTAGGTATTGAGATATCGACGACCGAATCTCGGGCAAGTAACATACCGATGACAAAGGGAACAATGTATGTTGCTGTGCGGTTTGACCATTAAAGATCTTAGTACAATATGTAGGAACCAATATGAGCATCTAGGTTCCGCTACTGGTTATTGACCGGAGACATGTCTCGGTCATGTCTACATAGTTCTCGAACCCGTAGGGTCCGCACGCTTAAAGTTCTGTGAGGATCGGTATTATGAGTTTTTGTGTTTTTATGTACCAAAGGTAGTTTGGAGTCCCGGATATGATCACGGACATGACAAGGAGTCTCGAAATGATAGAGATGTAAAGATTGATATATTGGATGACTATGTTCGGACACCGGAAGTGTTTCGGGAGGTTTCCGACATATACCAGAGTACTGGGGGTTTACCGGATCCCCTCGGGGAGTATAATGGGCCTATTGGGCCTTAATGGAGAAGAGGAGGGGCAGCCAGGGCAGGCCGCGCGCCCCTCCCCCTCTAGTCGGAATTGGACAAGGAGGGGGGCGGCGCCCCCTTTCCTTCCCCTCTCTCTCCTCCTCCCCCCTTCTCCTACTCCTACTAGGAAAGGAGGAGTCCTACTCCCAGTGGGAGTAGGACTCCCCCCTTGGCGCACCCTCCTCCTTGGCAGGCCGCCTCCCCTAGCTCCTTTATATACGGGGATAGGGGGCACCCCAAGGACACAACAATTGATCATTGATCTCTTAGCCGTGTGCGGTGCCCCCCTCCACCATAATCCACTTCGGTCATATCGTAGAGATGCTTAGGCGAAGCCCTGTGTCGATAACTTCATCAACATCGTCACCATGCCGTCGTGCTGACGGAACTCTCCCGCGAAGCTCTACTGGATCGTGAGTTCGTGGGACGTCACCGAGCTGAACGTGTGCAGTCCGCGGAGGTGTCGTAACTTCAGTGCTGGGATCGGTCGATCGTGAAGACGTACGACTACATCAACTGCATTGTCATAACGCTTCTGCTTACGGTCTACGAGGGTACATAGATGACACTCTCCCCTCTCGTTGCTATGCATCACCATGATCTTGCGTGTGCATAAGATTTTTTTGAAATTACTACGTTCCCCAACAGTTCCTCCTTCTCGATGGCAGCGAGACGATGTCTTGTCTCCCTCTTGAGGGCATCATCATGGAGTCCAGCTTCCTCTAGGGGGGCGCACTGCCATCTACTGTCATCTACGGACTCTTTCAAATCTTGCCTTGGAGCTTCCTCGACTCTGGCGTGGACGGAGTTACTTACCTCCTTTTCATTACATGAATCCTCGTTGGTTCCTCTCGCCATCGTCGTTTTCTGTAGGTAGGTTCGAGCTCCAAGATCCGCAGCGGGAGGGTAGGGTGTCCTCTCCTGCGGGCTAAAACCTTGTGGGAGTTGTGTCATTCTCTGGGAAATATAAAATTGTCGGGACGACTATGTTTTTGACAAATTATCTACCGATAACTTCTTGAATGCTATCTGCACGGCTATGGCTTCAATCCCTATATTGTCATCGCTGCATCCCATGGGCGATTATGCAGGATTTATTCAACTTGTTTGGCTTATGACCCATTCTTAGATTATGCGGATAAGATATGTAATCTCTGGTTTGAATTGTTGTGGTCATTTTTTGTTATAGTTTGTACGAGTGCATGATACTCTGTTACTCAAACTTGATTTACCATTAATAAAATCGTTGTGCGCATCTTGTGGTTCACACGCAAGATATTCCCCTTGGCGAAAAACAAAAGTAAAGATGTGGTTAGGGCATCTCCAACGCTGACCGGCAAATTTCCTCCCGCATTCCACTACTGGCAAGCGGGACTAGTCCGTGGACACGTATGCGGCAGGCGGCCATCCAACGCTGCCCGCTTATATTTCAACCACTTTTTCAACAAGCCGGATGACATTCGTGCAAACACAACCAATTTCATATAAACGAGATGAAATTCATTATATTTTGGACATATTTTAACTAAAATAGGTAAAACTAGCTACACGGTCGCCCGCGCAGAGCTCCATTCCCATGAAACAGATACACTACATAAATCTACGAGGGGCTGCTGTGGATCCCTTTGTCTTTCCCATGTTCGGCAGCACGCTCATCAGACTACCGTGAGTCCCGGAGGTATGTTCTTCACTTGTATCATCCCTATGTCCTGTTGTGCTGCTCATCGGAGTGGCAAAAGGGGGTACTTTAGATGGAGGGGATGGGAGCTCCGCTTCCGTGAAGCCGAGGCGGAGGTCGACGATGGTATGCGCTGAACCGGGCAAGTCACCTGATGTACACACCGAGGACATATTGGCAGTGGCCTTCCTAGGACCCAAGCGGCGGTGTTCGTCCGTGTTCTACTTCTCCTCGATGATGGTGGCGGTTGCGGACGTGCAGGATCGGATGTCGTGTCGCCGATCTATGCAAAACCGGCTTCTTTCTCCGCCGGCTGGGTTGCGGTAACGGACATGTTGATGGAGTTGACGCGGTCGCAGGCACGACATGAGTGGTGCGACACAGCTTCGTCCAGGGTAGCCACAATGCATATGCTGCTGTAGTCCCCCGTGTGTTGGCCTGGAGCAACGGGCCACTCCTCAGCAAGCTAGCTTGAAGATTATGATTCCGCCAGCTTGATGCTTTTGATTCCGCCAGATTGAAGAGGCGAGTTGCTGAATGACGCGCCAGCTTAAAGCTTTTGATTCCGCGAGCTAGCCTGCAACGACCTGGACCAACGACGCAGGGGGAGCAGAGACTTGCCTGGCTCATGTCCGGTGGGCTCGGCCAGCCACCCAGCCAGCTTTTATGCCAAAGAACCTGGCTTCCTTCTCCCTGTATGGCATGGAGATTGTGCAGAAAATAGTGTGCAAGCCGGCGCGTGTCCGGTGTGGTGCGATTTTTGCCCGACGCCTGACATCATTTAAATAACGGGGGACGGCCGGGTCCAACCGGTGTTGTGTTTAATGACGAGCGGCTAGTGAACGATAGGTTTCTTGGCACAGGTGTGGATTTTAATGGAGGAAGGCGGGCAGTTTGTGGCCGTTTGAATGCATCGACGAAGCTTATTCAGCGGGCGAGTAGCGGGCAGCGCTCTCTCGGCCGGCGCGCTCTTCAAAGCTCGCAGTGAGAGATCGCATTCGTCTGCGCCGCCCACCCATCCGGTGAAATCGCATGCATCAATGTCAGTCACTACAGGCTCTGGGCTGGCACGAATGCAACGCCGCAAGCGGCGTAGGCATTCGATGGAAAGCGTGGGAGAGGCAGGTCGGATTTTTTTATGTGGGCCAGGACAGTCAGACGCCAGCGTGTCAGCTGTCCAGAGGCTTGCATATCCCTCCGCTTTTGTCTCCAGTTTACAGGAAAAAGTGCGTTCGGACGGTCCTGTGGACCGAAACAGGACCCCGTTAGATGGCACAACACGTCCGGACAGCGTGATCCCGACATAGATGGTTAGTGTGTGAGATACCCTTACAGTGATACGTCATACACGTCCAACCTTATTTTAGATATACCAGTAATAAATGGTGTCATTAGTCACTCCATATTAGCAAGGATCGTATTATCTGACAAAACAAAATCGAAAGCAAAAATTTCCAATGTTATCGACTGCTGAATTCTTCCGAAAGTTTTAATCACGGCCATGTTGTTTTGGTCAGCACATCAAACTCGTCAAACGGCAGGGGTGCACCCTCCAAGCATGGACCAAATAAATATGCCACGGTGTTGGTGTGCATAGTAATACCGCTTGGAGCATAAATGCGGCCAACTTTCAACCTCCTGCGGCCCATGTCCTTAAAACATGTCACTTTCCTTCTCCAGGCTCTCTTTCCATACAAGCCTCTCAACTTGTATGCTACTACGAGGAGTTAAAAAACTTAACCTACATCGTCTTTCTAGTCTCCGCAATACCTGTACGTGACGTTGAAATCTATATATAGTCTCGATGCACCTTTCTATTGTCTCGATGCATAAGATTAGGAGGCATGGGGAACTTTTCAATACTGGGGGCACCTCTATTTTGCGCATAGTTGTTCCGCCATGCAGTTTCTGGCAGAGGACACAACTATAAACACAACATTGTGCAAGGAAATAGCGTGGTGCCTACGTTGAGAATTGAAGCATGGCTTGTGGTCGTGCCCCCATACGCTGTAACTCCAGTGAGATGATACCACGTTGTAATTTTTAGTACAGAGATCTTCTCTAAAATAATACTATATTTAGGCCACATTATTAGTGAAGTTACATGTGTAAAAACATAGTTACGTAGTTATGTATGTTTGTACTTCGATAAAAAATATATGGCCATCTTTGCTACCGAAGTTGGAAAGTTAACTAAATTCAGCTGGAGTACCAATTTGTATTACGAATTTCTACATAAATGAAAAAAGTCTTATAACTAATTATTCACTTATATGATACTTTTAAGCGGCTGACCTTCATCTCTATCAGCACGACCTTTTTTAGTGAAGGACATTTTTGTTCAATCATGATACTGAGCTTTTAGTTTTTGACATCCAATCATTATACTGAGCTGATACAAAAAAAGTTTGTATCCAAAAACTTTCCGGGATTTTTTGACTTTTTCCACAACTATGAAAATATTTTTTGTTTCCCAGGGGTAGCAGCACCCATGTGCACCAAGGGATTTCCCCTCCTTCTCTGACTTCTTACAATTAAACCAGTAGGACTTCTTATTGGTGGTCGCATTCACTAAATTTATGTGTGATGTATATTCCAAAAAAAACGTGTGATCTCTTAAGGCTTTAGGGTGTCTTTGTTTGTGGAACCAAATAGAGAGTGCAAAGTCATGCTTCCGTTCTAGTGAATTGGGTGGAGTCCTACATTTTGTTGGTTGGAGCAAGAAAATGGAATTCATGAAATGTTTTCCCAGTTATGCACATGTAGTAACGACGCACACTATTAGAGCAGAATATATATAATCAATATATCAAAAGTGCACATGGTACATGGTACAACAAACTACTGTATCTCCTCAAAGGGAGCGAAGGAACAACCAAACATCGATACTATAGTGGCCGGCCATGCAGAATTGGCTCCACGTGCGTAGTCCTCTCTCTCACATGGAGATCAGATCAGAGCATTTATTCATGTATATGTAGTATATGTGTAACCTCAACGTACACAGCGTCGACGGCTCGACCTATAAGCTGCGACGATGGCGGCAAGTGGTCCATCACTGGATCTTAGAGCAGTCGACCGATGCGCTAATCTTGTAGGGGACGCTGACGCCGCACTTGGAGGGGATGCCTCCCGCCCTGCTGGGGTTGAACCCACCGGCAACACTCTTGAGGCACCTGCACGTAGCTTGCTTGTCGGCGGTGCTCCGCGCTAAGCCGGCCAATTTCTTGACTCCGCTACAGCAGGCCGCAGACGGGCTGGTCCCGCTGCCTTTTGCGTAGGCGGCGCAAGGGCCCAAGGAAGAGCTCACCGTGCCGCAGGTGATGGCCGCTTCAGAGGCTACGACGAGCATTGCGGCCACCAGGGCGACCAGCCTGAGCTTAGTACCTGCAGTGCGAGCCATCTCGACCGAGTAAGTTGTAGTTGTGGTGATGGGCTCTCGGGGAGAGGGTGAGATAGCTAGACTTGCTATGTGGTATTGGTGAGGATGTATAGGGGAATGCATGTGCTTAAATAGGGCTTCCATAAGTTCTTACCAACGTGGAGTCTCATTTGGAACAAACTGTATTACTCTACTGTTAGCATGGGTATCATGTCCATGAGGATGAATTCGATATTGACGTGTGCTGATGCATAAATTTAGGCAGTTGTTAGTTGTTGGGATCGATTGAGGGGTATTAATTGATGTGTAGGTGGTTGGATGTTGGGTAACCGATGGATGGACCAAGTATGCGCACATGCATTCTGGCGGTGGAGTGCCTAATTACTTCGTGGCCCACGATAGATTAACGCTAGTTGTAATGCTAGTATCATAGTTTGTATCATGTATGTCAACTAGACAATTTTGATGAGGTGTCATACAACTAAATAAAGAAAGAGATGGTTGAGTATCATATCATGATACCGTATTATAATAAATGCTATGGTACTACTCCCTCCATCCGGTGAAGAGTGTACATATAGAAATTTTAGGACAAATTATGGAGTTGAGTAAAAATTGCATTGGAAAGATGCAAGCCACCATCTCTCTCCTCTTTAATTACCCAACCCCCAATGAGCTAAGTGCATGTAGAAATTAAGAAGATCATGTGTAGATTGCTATTGGTCTTGATTACCGTGTGATAATAGAAAAATATTTTTTTTCCTACTTTAAAGTGCATTGGAAAGATAAAAGTAGACTCTTTTGTGGACAAATTTTGAAGCTAGATGTACACTCTTGACCGGACGGTAACCTAAAGTACTCAACCATCACATACTATCTCCTCATTAACTACCTATCTCCTCATTAACCTAAACTGCCTATCTCCTCATTAACTCATGTGGACAAATTTTGTGTACATTGCTTTGGGACATTTGATGTTACGGTAACTAGCTAAGTACTTTAGGAGTATGTGTCATGCATGATATTAAATATAATAGTACATGATACTAATATATATACTATGCATTAGAGGGTAGTATCATACACTAGTATCATATGCATGATACTAGTATATGCTACTCCCCATTAAACCAGCCTAATATGGAGAATAGACATGTACGTACCCTCTTTGAACAATTGAGTGTCTTTATGGCCGTGAGCTCGACAAATAAACCAATCTGATGCTGCCTTGTTTGACTACTTTTCCATGCTATCTCCACGCCAGTGGAAGTAACTTCAGCAGTAACATCGAGTCCAACTCAGCAAATTTTCTTATATGACAATGAGTTAATGAGGAGATAGGTAGTTTGAGTAACTTAGCTAGTTACCGTAACATCACATGTCCCAAAGCAATATGAGTCTATAACCTAATAAATGAAGCTTTGTATCGACGCCACACGTATGTTACTACCCATTATAAAGGTGGTAATATAGTCTAGGGCTATGTGTATGTTAGTTGTGTATATTACTATCCATTGTGGCTAGTCTAATTAACATTAGTTGATGTTTTACTCAAAGCTAGTACATTTTGACTAGTACTGATTTAGTTTATAGCCATGTATTTTGTAGTAGTAGTACCAATCGTATGTGCGTATGTCCCATGACATGTACGCAAAAATATAGACATATCACCTGTATATAAGATCCATATCCAAACTTTTATCGCCGACGCCTTTAAAAGTGGCCAGTTGCTTCTCATCTCTCGTACTATACATGTCCTGACCAAGATAAGGCCCCTCCTTAGAAACTTGTACTATGAAGAGTTCAGACTGTAGGTTGGCTTAAGTATTTAAAAACAAGTACAAGATGTTAGAATTTGACATCGAGACGAAATTTCTTCAAGTTCCTTGTATTGGAGTAGGAGGCACCAGGAAACCTAGCAAGAGCACAAGACTGTTGTCTAGATCGTCTGAACATCCACACACTAAGTGTCCATGTGGAACGCCTTAACTACGTATTCTAGTTTTCTCCTACTGCGCGATATCAACAAAGCACGTAACGGCAAGCTGTTATCGAAGCAAAAACAGTTTAGAAGCAAAAAAAAATCATCCGATTCAGCTGTGGTGCGTGGAATTGATCCCTTTCAAATACGGATTTGTTAATTACACCACAACTCTCAGTTAGAAAGTAACATAGCTTGTAGTTCTACATAACAAATGAATTGGTCCGACGACGAAGAATGGGTGAGAATTAATTCTCTGTAATACATAAGTTGTCTGAGTTAATTTTGAAGTCAAAATCAACAGAATGAGCCGTCTGATCCAAACACACAAATGTACAGCAAAAATCTGAACACGTACACATCCGACAGGCTCAAGGCATCAATTTGGACACAAAAAACTAAGATGACTTAGACCTAGCTGAACTGTTAATGAGAAACTTTGAAGTGCGAGTTTATAACTGTGCATGATATAGTACCTCAATTTTCCGTATGGTAATGCAGATGACTAGGTTATATGTGTGGTTGTAGGGAATGAGCAGATTGATTGATGTACCTTGTCAAAACTTGAGCACCGAAAACCATCAATGGGGCCGAATTGATGAGCCGACCACCCCAAAATTGGCCGATGCAAGTGCCGATTTGTTACTAAAATCCATGACATGACGAATGGGAGGACTCAGATCTGTGACAAAGGAAATATTCGCAGACGAGTTAACAAGGAAGGTTTAGTAGCTAGGTGGCAAGGCCGGATATCGCCGAGCTGCCCTTATGATGAAGGTGGTTTCAAGCACTCCAATCACCGACCACCTAGGCTTGAAATCTGGTCTGCTATCTTCTGTTGGTCTGGCAATATAATTTGTAGAAGATATAAAGGTAGTATGAGCGATGTGCGAGTTAGCATTGTTCCATGATTAACTTTATATTTGTTGTAAAAAATATTTGTAGTAGTGATAGTACTGTGTTTCTCAGACATCTAAAGATGAAACATAATTTTTTTAACCAGTTTCAGTAAATAATTACGACACAAGAGAGGAGAACAGAAATAGATACAAGAAATATCTACACCAGCAGGCAGATACAAGTCACGAGTAGAGGGCAAGGTCCAAGAAGAAATTTCAGCACAAGTCTATGGACTGCAGAGAGAACCAAGTGTTGCAAGGTGATTCTGCCTAACAAGGTGATCACACATATGGGGACTGCTTCTGGCTTCGGCGAAGATGCGTTGCGATGCGGGATGGGCCGTATCTGGCCAGACGACTGCAACTAAGTGTTTTGATGTGCAACCCAGCCCATGGCTTCCACTCGGCATCTCGGCAGGGACAGGCAAGCGATAATTCTAAACGCACGGGGTGTTTACGGGCCTTTCACGGAGTGTCCTTCTAACTAATCTTCTACCCCCCTCAATTTCAGTGGGGGTGGCCCCCTCATCCTAATTTTTATATAATCAAGAGATCCCAACTAAGCTATCCCCTGAATCATGTAAAACTCTCCCCGTGTGTGTAGCATTGCTCACAGGCAAGAGGCATTTCCTAAACATGGCCAGTTTCTTTGTTATTTACAAAACGGCGCACACCCCCTCGTCATGTTGGGTCGACCTAGTTTCACTTTTTTCTGTTTAAACAGCAAAAAAGGGGCGAGACCAAAATTCGAACCTACGCCGCGCGTGACTCAGTGATCGACACGATAAACACCTCACCAGCACGCAGGTTCTGACTATGTTTCTGTTTTTACTTCTTTTCTCCATTCACCATTTTCTTTTTTTCTGTCTCCTTTTTTATTCTTTTATCAAATTCGTGAACTTTTTCTTCAAATAGATAACTTTTTAAAAAACCCATCATTTTTTTCAAACCTGTGAGCTTTTTCCCCAAACCGATGAACTTTTTTCCAAATTGATGAACTTTTCTAATTTTTTTTTGAATTTTTCTCAAAATTGACAAACTTTTTTAAAGTCGATGACATTTTTTCAAATTCGTGAACTTTTTCCAAAACATAACGGTGAACTTTAAAAAAAATCTCCGAGCATTTTGTTAATCCTTTTTCAAAATGATGAACTTTTTATTTCAAATTTGTTGAACTGATTGCAAATTCGATGAACTTTTTCAAAAACCTGTGAAGAATTTTTTCAAAATTAATGAACTATTAAAAAATTTTGAACTATTTTTTAATTCGATGAAGCTTATCAAAATTGATGAACTTTTCTTCAAATTCATGAAATTTTTTAATTTTTTGTTAACTGTTTTTTAGATTCACGAATATTTTCAAAGTCATACACCTTATCTAGTGTTCAATTTTTTCCCAAATTCATGAATTTATTTTTCATTCGCAGTTTTTGTCAAATTCATGAACTTGTTTCAATTTTTTGAAAAGTCCAGGGTGCATGGACCAAGCGGTGAGCGGTCACACGAACGACCGTGCGAGGCAACCATTGATCGAGGCCTCTCAAGCGAGCTGCATGCAATCTCACGGTTGATGGCTCTTGGTGGGCCGGCCCAATACACCAGGTGCGTGAGCGCCTTCTGGTCAACTGACGCTTAAGGCGCAGCTCCCCAGGCGAGGCACCAATGCTTTGAAGGCAGTCTAGTGAACATAATAGGCCGAGTAAATTCGCTGAAGCCTCCCAGCCCCACGACTATTTTTTCGTTACATTTGTCTGGATGGCCTAAAGGAAAAGCTACGCTCGGAAGGAGCTATGTCTTGGCATGTGGCGGCGTCTATGAGTGAATTGGACATGGGACATTGGGAGGTATATATGCGGGGGCGCTTGATGTCTGTGTATCGATCATCGGTATATGTTAGCGATAATCTTGTCCTAGTGCAATCTCTATTTCTAATGTCTTAGTTGGTAGTCTCCGTTCCACGGTTATTTTTCGTCCCATCTTTCGCTGGTTTATTTTCGTCTCTCCTCCCACCTCACTGGTAATCCCGTCGAACCAAAAAAACCTCCTAGCGATGCCCCCACGTAGTCCAGGGGCAAACCTACCGTCGCACCCAACAAAAACGGACGAAAATAAACCTACTAAAATAAACCAGCGGAAAAAACGCCAAACGAATAGCACGCACGTAAGAGTGAGGCCTCGTGCCCTTGAGCGAGAACCACTCGCATGCACGACTCGCACATCGGATCGGTCGTCGCCTCCCTCCATCCCTTCGCCGCTGCCGCTCCATCCCGTCACCGCCGCCCTCCATCGGACGATCCATTTCAGGACACGCCACCGATCCCGTTGAGGACCCGCCGCCGATCACGTTCAGGATCCGGCGACGATCCCCTTCAGGAGCCGCACGTCATTCCCCTGGTCCGGCGCTGATCCCGTTGAGGACCCGCCGCTATACACGTTGAGGATCCGGCGACAATCCCCTTCAGGAGCCACACGCCGATCCCCTGATCCGGCGCTGATCCCATTGAGGACCCGCCGCCGATCACGTCCAGGATCCGATCGGGTGAGAGAGACTTACTGGTTCTCGTTGTGGCATGTTTTGAGTTTCACATATTTGAGAGACTTACTGGTTCTTGTGGACAGCGAGATGTATGCTATGAAAATAGGTTGCTCTAGACGCTGCATATGTTGTAGTAGTTGAAGTTTTCTGGCAAACTAATTCTATTTCTCTGGCAGTCTGTGGTATAAATACAATATCAGGTTGTTTCTGCCAATTGAAGTCTTATATGGCTGGGTTCTGGTGTGAGTAGTAAAAGAATTAGAGCAATACCAATTTCAACGCCTGCTCCTTCTTCACCTTTTTGAGTTTTCCTTCAGCTTTGAGTACTGCAGTCGTTTGCCACAAGTGTGGGACAATAATAGAACAAATTTATTCACACTAAAATTGACCCCAATAGAAATTTAAACTATCACAGAAGTGGATAACGGAACAAGAAATCTATCATCAGTTAACCTGATGGAGTACATAATTTATAGTCCGCAAGGCAGAGTTTGTTCAGCAGTTCATGATTTTTCACCCCTCCGATTGTCATAAGCATTTAGTAAGATGTATGACATTCTTCTAAACTGAAAGTGACAAATCATGCGCACATTTGAGGAATTTAACTTCAAGCTGATAAGTAATCACTTGGTACAAACAAAGAGCAAGCTACATATGTGTTGTAGCATGAAAAAGATATATGATGTGATATGTCTCGAGTTCTCAATTTCGATTCAGAGAATCTCATGCATGGGAGTGAGAAGCATGATCCTTGTGCATATTTTACATATTCCTAAGAGTTGTGACTTACTATATTTCCTAGAACTGTGTGCATCATAATATATTTTTTCTCAATTGTTCAGCAATGTTGGTGATATACTCATAGTTACTGGTTTTGGTTGCGCTCAGGTTTTTCTCGGGGGATCCTTCATACGAGAATGTTATTCTGTTGTGGATCGGAGGAGCTCCGAGGAAGATTGGCACCTTGAATTGCCCGTCAACATGGTTGAAAGGATATGATGTGAAAGGTGCTGAAGGAGGCGGTAAGTTTAGTCGCTATTTTTTGAAGAGTGATCTTCTATTTGTCAAGTTGCTTTAATTCTGTAGTGTCGACTATACTAAGTTTTGTTACACATGTTGGAGACGGCGGTGTAGATATGGCCGTGTACGCCGGTAGGCATCCCAGTTGCCACCACGTTGTGTGCTTCCATTGAATCACGTTGGTAGTCTCATCAAAGGTTAATGAAATCATCAGGTATGGAAATGCTTCACTGTTTCTACAAATTACACAGTACAATATTTCAGTTTCTTTTTCCATTATTTCCTGGTTCTCTTGCAGTACTATTCAACAACCTATCTTCCTGCCTAATTTATAGAAGAGGATTTTTGTTTACTTAACATAGTTCCCTGATTAACAAAGTCATGGTGTCTATTGGCCATTTTTTCCCACTACATAGACAACAATGTATCTTCTACCTACCAGATATGCTACTCCTTGATTGCTTAGCTCCCAAATGAAGAAGCTCCACCATTATTCTATATGATCTTCCAGAAATTGGGAGTTCTAATTTGGTGCGAAGACATGCACGGTGATGATGTTCTGAGGGCCGATGTTCATATATAGAGAGGCAAATAATCTCAGATTTCTGAGTGCACCGTAAACCGATCAAGAAGAACATGTTTTCAGTTTTCCGAGGAAAGAGCGAAATTAACTCTCTTTTTTTTTTTTTTGACTTCTTGCGGGATGATTAGTAGATTAATGACTTCTTCTAGGATTAATGATGTCCAAGCTGGGAGTATTGGCTTTGTTTTTTCACCTCTCGGAATTAGAAATGGATGAGTACTGGGTATACGTTGGATACATTGCGATCCGTGGAACTGAAGGAAACCTGCATGGTATTCTTGTTGGGTAAGTACTTGAAAATGCCCTGTTCTATTGACCTGTTATATACCACAGCTTGTTGTAAAACGTTCATTCTGTACTAAATCTTATGTATAGACTGCTTACAGCATAGAGGTATTCCCTCATGGAGTCTTGTACGCCTTTGGAGAGCCTCACTAGCTATTCAGTATCGAAAGAAGGATGGAATATCAAAATGAACGCCCATGTTCTTGAGAAATATTAAATGGACTTAACTCAGATGAACACAATATTGTATGGTGGTAACATGCCAGTCGACTCTTTGGTCTTCGAGATTGGAAGGCATGAAGGACGTGATCGAGCAAGTGAACAAGCAGTTTAAAGATCCTGTAAGACTACCAACCTTGTAGAGACTTATTACTAACCTTGTAGAGAGCCAAATATATTGTATGCAATAAAAATATAAGATATTTATTATTTGACTTAACTGGCAGTCCTCTACTGACCCTCATGTTGAATTTATCATGATACACTATGTTGTTATCCTTTCGTATTATGACATAGTTTTACCACTCAATCAAGATGCAAATTAGTGTCAGAGATTACTGCCAGTACTCCTTCTTTTCTTTGTTTCGCTCATGGTTTTCACTTTCAGTGAGATTTCGGTGAAATTCACTAAATTTCAGTAATTTCAGCAGACACTGAAATATTACGTTTCGGCCAAAATATTTCAGCAATTTAAGTATAGCACAACAATTCCAATATTTTTCAAAATATTTTTTAAATTTTTCAAATTTTTACTTGAATTAAAGTGAATATTTCGGTCATTTGGCTGCAATGGAAACTGAAATCACTGAAATTCACTGAATTTCAATGATTTCGGTTGGTGCTGAAATTTTTCTGAAACTGAAATTGAAAACCATGGTTTCGCTTCATGTAGAGAGGGATCTTGCATTGTTACTTCTTAAAATAGTAGCACTGACAGGGGTCGCCGATTTCTGCTTCCCGCGCGGTGCGCAGACTCCTCCCGGACAAGCAAACGACTAATACATATCACGTCCTGCCAAGAAAGTTTCTCCCGTTATCCTTTTTATTTTTTCCTTGGTAGTGTTAGATAGATTTGTGAAAAGACAGGATCTAACACTTTGCTATATGAATGTATGATGCATGTTCTTGAAGGCCAGAAAGTTCGATGTTGAGAAGACATTGCAGATGTGAGGAGACATTGTGCTTATTTTTTCAAGCCATTATGAGGAACAGGGAGCAAATACTACAGTTCAGAATTTTGATTTTAAGATATGGGCATACACTTCATCGAGGTAAAAATTGTATGCCTGTTTGTTGTTGAGCTGTTTTAGCAGGTTATTTTGCCATGCTGGCCTCAACATTGTTAGTTGCCGAGTAAAGTTTTGTCCTGCCGACCCAAAATCCACTGATTTGGCCTCTCCATCTATGATGACACGACATCTAACGCCGCTTGACCAGAGAACGTGCAATTACGAGCAGGTTAGTATCCGTCTTGTTCACTCCCAATGTTGGTAAAATTTTGACTTTTGGAAAGATGTTTGGCGCTGGGGTTAGGGTAGCGGCTAGAGGGGTTTGGAGCTGGGTGGCTGGAGTTTGAAATCTCTGCCATATTCTGATTATGGTATCTATGCCATTTACTCTTTATGTCATGTTTGACATGTTGACTGTTTGATCTTTACCATGTCCTGATCATGACATATGACATTTACTATATGTTGGGAGGTGTCTGTCATATATTTCTATCATGTTTGATCCTTGCCAAGTTTTGAAAACAATCATGCTGAGTTACAGGCCACTTTCCACTAAAAAAAAGACACATCCGTGACATTTTGGACCGAACGATTTTTTTTCTGTCATACTTATGAAACTTCTATGACGATAATTGTGACAAAACCCGGTATCATCATAGATGTGGTGGGGTCCTACTTCTATGATAAAAAATCATGACAGAAAATGGGCTTTTCGTCCTGGCGGGCCGGAGATGCAGCTGCATGACATTCTTTGGGCTGTCCATGACGGAAAAAACCGTGGTAGAAGCGAGGGGGAGGAAAATTTTGGGGAGTTCCCGGTTATGGTGGGAGGTCGGGGGCCGAGCGATGCGCGTTTCTCTCGTACACGTACGCGTGTGTGTGCGAGGCGTTGGCTCTAACTGAACCTGAGCGAGGCGTTGGGCTCTAACTGAACCCGAGCGATTGCACTGCAGCCTACGCGTTACTGAACCCGAGCGATCGATCGATGGCTATTAACTAAACCCGATCGTGCGATTCCTTGGGTACTGCTGCTAACTGAAGCCGATCGATGGGATGAACAGTGAGCGTTGCCGGGGGGGGGGGGGGGGGGGGTTGGATGAATAGTGGCGGTGGCGTTGCCTCTGGATGAACAGGACCCCGTGGTGTGGTGGAGGGCTAGATAAACAGTAGACGGTGGAGGGGTGCCCGTGGAGGGGTGGATGAACAGGACCCCGTGATGTGGAGGGCAGGATGAACAGTAGACGGTGGAGGGGTGGTTGAACAGGACCCCGTGGTGTTGAGGGCTGGATGAATAGTAGACGGTGGAGGGGTGGTTGAACAGTAGCTGGTGGAGTAGCGCGCGGTGGAGGCTGGATGAACAGGAGCCCGTGGAGGCTGGAGGAGGTCCACGGTGGATGAACAGTAGCTTGTGGATGCTGGAGGGGGTCGACGGTGGAGATGAACAATATCCCGTGGAGTCCCGTTTTGCGGTACGCCACACCCCTCCCGATGAACATGACCCCCGTTTCGACCGTAGCGCTCCAACACAAGTCCGTTTCCTCCGTTTGGCGGTACGCCACACCCCTCCCGATCAACAGGACCCCCGTTTCGACCGTAGGAGGTCCGTTTCCTCCGTTTTGCGGTACGTCACACCCCTCCCGATCAACAGGACCCCCGTTTCGACCGTAGGAGGTCCGTTTCCTCCGTTGTGCGATACGCCACACCCCTCCCGATCAACAGGACCGCCTTTTCGACCGTAAGAGGTCCGTTTCCTCCGTTGTGCGGTACGCCAGGCCTCGTTTCCACCGCCTCTTCCGTCTAATCCCTCCTGATGAACACGACCACGCATTCCGTTCCGACCCATGAACACGACGACGACGCTGTTTCTCCGTTCCGACCCAGCCATGTACACGAGCCCTCGCTGTACGTATGCGCGAGTAGGCGTTCGAGACCCCGCCCGTATGTACACATACGTGGCCGTATTTTCTTTCTTGCACCCTGGCCGCCTCTACTACGACACATGCGCGCCTCTACATCCACCAGTATATATGTACGTACACGTTCGTGACCAGAATGACAACGCTACGTACGCTTCGACCAGGTGGGTCCCGACTGTCAGGCACTTTCTTGCCTGCGAAGATGTAGCTGGTGGCTCCCAGCAGTCAGGGGGTGAAATACGATGGCCCGTTCGGTGGGTCCCCGCTGTCAGGTGGAGGAATAATTATTTTGCACGTAATAAGGACGCACTTCCTTGTTGCGGCCGTGGACCCAGCTGTCAGCCTCTCCACGTACAGTCCACGTCCGATGGAAGTCGTTCCTTGATCACGTTGACCACGCCGCGCCGAGAGCACCAGGGAGGCCTAGGAAGGGGACGACGGGGAGCCGGGGAAGATGCGACAGTGGAAGCCCGCGCGCGCGCGGAGAGGAGTACGAGGGTTCACTGGTTCGACTGCGGTGTGAGGCTGCCGTCGCCGCAGGGCCTGGCCAGCGGTGGGAATAATATGGAGCGGTGAGGCCTCCGCGGCAGCACAGCCGGCCACAGAAGGCAGGAGCAGGCGGCACGACCGGCACTGCTTTGAGCGGCTGGAGCAAGAAGACCAGAGATTGAAGAAGCACTACGGCCGTTGGATGGACATCGTACAGTCACTGCAGCTAGAATCGTTTATATTGACTAAGTTGACAAAGCCCTTGGTACGTCAACTTAGTAGGCCCACAGGTCAGCTTCTGAAACGGTGCGCCCCAGATGTCAGGGGGAGGAATCATTCTTTGGGCGGGTGAAGCTAGAATATCCGAGATTGAGGTGTAGCCTATGACGGTTGAGAGTAACTGGCCGAATAACTAGTAGTAGCATGGCCAATTCTCCCATCCATCGGCATGGTTGGATTCACATATTGCAAATTAGTTGCCGATGAATAAAAAGGTGAAACACTTTCTTGTATGCTATTGGAAATTTTAACATGAGGTGTTTCAAATTGACTAAGCAAACTCATCATGTTGTTCATCGGCATATGAATTTGTGGGGTTGCCGATGCATGAAAGTTTGGATACATATGTTGTACGTTGGTAAAATCATAAGAGTTTGAAGCATGAAGATTATTTTGCATCGGCCCATGCGCATAATTAGATGCATGATTGATAAAACTAGGGCTAGCCGATACATTATGCTCATTAGGTGATCCAGCAACAACATATGGATTATTTGCATCTACAAAAGGGAATTGGGTATTCATATTACCTTTGTATATTGCAGCAACTTGATGATGATCTCTTCGTAGCAAGAACGGGCTGGAGACCGTCCAAAGCTTCGTCCCCAGCGGAGTCGCCAAAAAGTGTATTCGCACACGAACACATCACCGTGTACCTCCAACGCCGAAGGTGATGCAACGTAACTCGCGTCGAAGGAGACCCGTCTGGAAGCGCGGTACGCAAGCAATCCGGCGGGCGCTTTTGTAGACCCGAAACCCCACATGCCCGGGAAGGACCCCGTCAGGGCGCGCGGCGGCTATGGGCTGCCCTAGGTCGACCTGATCGCCCCTAGGGCCTCGAGGTTTGCCGCCCTGCAACAAGAAGAACAGACGAAGAACGAGGAAGAAGAAGAACTAGGGTTGAGGAGAAAAGATAAAAGATAAAAAGTGGTAGATGAATTCATCGATTGGGTGTTGTTCAATCGGCCGTCACCACTTCGATATGCAAGAGGCGGATGGAATTCCCATGCAAGGAAAAGGCTTGGATTCACGTCCAAAACCATAGTCAAATTCGGATTAGTTTTATCCGAATTTTCTAAAACTGTTCGGTTTAAACTGGCTGCACCTTGCAGGTCTTTTTTGTGGTGGTAAACGATCTCAGATGAAAACAATCCAAAAAGCAATCTTGACCGTTTCGACGAGACGAACAACTTTCATGTGGAAGGTTGTTTGATCAGATGTCATCTTGAGGGTCACATCGGTCACGCAAAACAGGCTATTCCCTCGTGCTACCCAGCAGACATCAATCTGGTGGGGCGCGCCATATCTCGCCTTGTGATAGGGCTGCACTCCGATTGCTCTAACTTTTGCATACAAACTCGGATTTGAACGATTTTTATATCACTTTTCCATTTGAGGTCGTCTTGGGGGCTTAATCGGTCAAACTGTACTCTCAATGTCAGATCTTACTACTTTGAGCATAGTTTCGGCCTTCGAGATGAAATCGGACGGCGATGACCCAAACTTCAAAGATGTACATATCAATAATACGGAACTCTTTCATGTAGATAACTTCTCCATTTGAGGCCATCTTAAATAAGTTCTTGACCGTGCCAAAATCTGGTATCAACACTAACTCCAGTGAGCTGACACCACGTTGCAATTTTTAGTACTGCAATCTTCTCTATGATAAAACTATATTTAGGCCACATTATTGGTTAAGTTATATGTGTAAAAACATAGTTATGTATATTTGTACTTCAATAAAAATATAGGGCCATCTTTGTTACCGAAGTTGGGAAGTTAACTAAATTCAAGTACCAATTTGTATTTAGAATTTCTACATATATGGAAAGAGTCTTCTTACTAATTATTCACTTATACGATACTCTTAAGAGGCAGACCTTCATCTCTATCAGCACGACATTTTTCAATGAAGGACATTTTCGTTCAATCATTATACTGAGCTTTTAGTTTTTGACATCCAGTCATTATACGAGCTGATACAAAAAAGTTTATATCCGAAAAAGTTCCATGATTTTTTTTGACATTTTCCATAATTACGAAAATATTTTTTGTTTCTCAGGGCTAGCAGCACCCATGTGCACTAACTTCTTACAATTAAACCAGTAGGACTTCTTATTGGTGGTCATATTCACTAAATTTATGTGTGATCTACATCAAAAAAAAAAACGTGTGATCTCTCAAGGCTTTAGGGTGTGTTTGTCTAGAGAGTGCAAAGTCATGGTTCCGTTCTAGTTAATTGGGTGGAGTTCATTCCTACGCTTTGTTGGTTGGAACAAGAAAATGGAATTAATGAAATGTTTTCCTAGTCGTGCACATGTAATAACGATGCATGCTGTTAGAGTGGAATATATAATCAATATATCAAAAGTGCACATGGTACATGGTACAACGAACTCCTGTATGTCCTCAAAGGGAGCGAAGGAACAACCAAACATCGATACTATAGTGGCCGGCCATGCAGACTTGGCTCCACGTACGTAGTCCTCTCTCTCTCACATGGAGATCAGATCAGAGCATTTATTCATGTATATGTAGTATATGTGTAACCTCAACGTTCACAGCGTCGACCGCTCGACCTATAAGCAGCGACGATGGCGGCAAGTGGTCCATCACTGGATCTTAGAGCAGTCGACCGATGCGCTAATCTTGTAGGGGACGCTCACGCCGCACTTGGAGGGGATGCCTCCCGCCCTGCTGGGGTTGAACCCACCGGCAACACTCTTGAGGCACCTGCACGTAGCTTGCTTGTCGGCGGTGCTCCGCGCTAAGCCGGCCAATTTCTTGACTCCGCTACAGCAGGCCGCAGACGGGCTGGTCCCGCTGCCTTTTGCGTAGGCGGCGCAAGGGCCTAAGGAAGAGCTCACCGTGCCGCAGGTGATGGCCGCTTCAGAGGCTACGAGGAGCATTGCGGCCACCAGGGCGAGCAGCACGAGCTTAGTACCTGCAGTGTGAGCCATCTCGACCGAATAAGGTGTAGTTGTGGTGATGGGATCACGGGGAGAGGGTGAGATAGCTAGATCTGCTACTGATATTGGTGAGTATGTATAGAGGAATGATGTGCTTAAATAGGGCTTCTATGGGTTCTGTCCAACGAGGAATCACATCAGGAATAAACTGTACTGGTAGCATGGGTATCGTGTCCACGAGGATGGACTGATTGATGTGTGTTAGTAATGCATAAATTTTGGCAGCTGTTAGTTGTTGGGATCGAGTGATGGGTGTTAATTAATTATGGTGGTGGTTAGATGTTGGGTAGCAGTAGGACCGCATAGGTGGACCGAGCATGCACTGGCGGTGGAGTGCCTAATTACTGTGTGGCCCCAGGCAGATTATATCGATAGCGGACATGTACGACTCTTTTTGAATAATTGAGTGTCTTGATGGCCGTGAGCTCGACAAATGAACCAATCTGATGGTGCCTATGTGACTACTTCTCATTACTCTCTCCATGCCATAATTTAACATTACTTGATGTTTTATTCAAAGCTAGTACATTTTGACTATTGGATTCGTTTATGCGGAATATGTCTTTCACGTAAATCAGCATCATATTCAATAATTTTTTACCTATCAGAACATCCACACACTCACTGTCCATCTGGAACGCCTTAACTCATATCCTAGTTTTCTCCTACTGCACGATATCAACAAAGCACGTCGCTGCAATATTATAAACACTACTAGAAAACATGCTATAGATAATATAGACACTAATGACGCATTATACATGCTGTGCGCCACTACTATATAGTAATGGCGCACCTATACATGGTGCACCATTAGTATCTAAAATAGTAATGGCGCACCTAGCAAAAGGTGCGCCACTACTATATTTGACCAAGCTTTGACCCACTTCTGGACATAGTAATGACGCACTTTTCCCCTGATGCGCCATTGCTATTTTTGATACTAATGGTGCACTTTTCCGTGCGGTGCGCCATTGTGATTTTGTAGGCAAGTACCGCAGCCCGACCGCCCACCATCTATCTCCTCTCTCTCTCGCACGGAACCCTATCCTCTTCTCCCTCACCCCAAGCACACACGTCTCTCGGCCTCGCCCCGGCCCCGATCCATGTTGCCTCCCAGTGCTCCCTCCTCTTCCTGCGCAGCGGCCCTTGCCCTCCTCTCTCTTCGGTCCCCTTCGCGCCTCCTCGCGGCAGTCGCAGCCAAGGAGCCCGAGCTCGGCGGCGACGGATCGGAAGGCAGCGTCGGCGCTGGATCTGGGAGTGGTGGAGCCGCCGCCGTCCCCGCTCCACCCTCTCCCGCGCCCCCCACCTTCTCTCCCATCCGTAGATCGAGAACCTTCTCTCCCATCCGCGGATCGGGAAGGGAAGGTCCCAGATCCACATCGGGTGGGTGGGTGGGTCCTTGCGCTTCGGCGCGCCGCCGTCCACCTAGGCCGCGACCACCGAGGTCCTCGAGGCCGGCCATGGAAGTCCGACCTGCCAGCAGCCATGCCTCGCGCCCGAAACCCTAGCATGCATGCCGCAGGAACGAGGTACAGCACCGGACCCCTATGCTCCTCCTTCTTCCATGGACTTCTCACCATGAGAGGTCTCATCTCTGTAGGAAGGAGGACAACGCCATGGAAGCTGCTCCTTCCCCTTCCCCACCAGGACCACGCACGCCATGGAAGGTATCCTCTCCTGTTGCTGCTAGCTTAGCTCTTTTTCCATCTCCAGATCTGATTCCTGAGCATTTGTGTCTCTGACCTGATTTTGGTCAAGGGGGAGAAAGAGAAGCTGCTCCCATCCGCCTGTGCCTTCAGATTTGGCCGCCCATACAGTACGCACACGGTTTAGGGTTGCTCAAATCCATTTACACTAGTTTGGATGAAACAGAGGCTGTCACAAATACATCACCTCATGTAGCTTCTTGGTCCGTTAGCAAGTTAGTAACTTGCATGTATTTTTTGGTGACAAACAAGTCTGACTCCAATGGATTAACTCTGTCCGTATCGCAAATTTGTTGGATTAACCCAGCAACGCTTTAGTTTTACTTCCCCCTCCCCCCTAGCTAGCTAACTCTTTTAAGGTCCAGTAGTGCGCTGTAATTAATTGTTCGGTTAAATCCAGTCCTGCTAGTCCGGCACACACAGATTTACTTTACTGACGATGAATGGGCTTTATATGTTGTCGTTCCATATTATCAAGGGTTCACTGCTCTTTAGCGAGATTTTTTTAGTGCTAGTAGTATGCAGTCTTGTTTAATTAGTGTTTCTTCCTTTCTTGTGCATTTTTTTTGGATTCCTTGTCATGTAGTGATGACGTGTTAGCATCACTGGCTGAGTGCTAGTGCTACTTTCATGCATACTACACCAGATACGTTAGTATCATTGGCACATGGTGACTGTGTAATTGCAAACATGGTAACATGGCTGAGTTACTCGTTTTCTTTTTTGCTTCTGTTCGCTACTTGCTTCTCATCGGTAGAAAATCTTCTAAACTCTCTCACTTGCAGATTGGGTCGATGTGGACTTCATCACTCTCCCCACCAGCATGGACTTCATACAGGTAGCACCTCCCAAACACTAGTCCATTTATCTGTATTCATGCATTCTATACCAGCTTATTAAAACTACACGAGTGTGTTGTGTTGTTGGCCTGTGTCATCTTGTTAATTCTGGTTGGTCTCTATTTCTAGAATCCCTGCCTGCCTGTGATATTTGTTTTTTGGCAATGACAGGGCTGCCTATATGGTCCTATATTGTAAGTTTGCAGACTCGTATGGAACAATATCTATATTCCTCTATCTCTAGAATGTAGGCAGTTTGCTTCGCTCACATCACCAAGTTCTCCCACTATACTTAAATCTATTCTACTCCATTTCCTGAGATAAAATTGTGATGATGGGAGTGACATTAAACAGCTTGAACATCTAATTGTGCATGTACTCCATTGTTATATACTAATCCATCTTGTCTTTGCCCCTTATTAATATTCAAATTGTTAATTGCATTCAAAGTGTTAATTGCAGGAGCAGACACAGAGGAGGAATCTGCTACCTCAAAGCAGTTGATCGACGCCGGGAGGGTGGGTACGTGATGTCGGAGGCTGCCGGGAGGGTGGTGACGAGCTACCGAAGAGATGAGTTCTGGCTCTCCTCGATGCCAGGACGAGGCGCTGCTACCGATCGGACGTGGACTCGATTGATTTTGATTTGAAATATGACGGGTTGTAATGTAAAATGCACTTCAGTTCAAAATTTCCTCCCCTTGCGAGAGGTATTCTTGGACGGAGGGAGTAGAAGATTAGTTATAGGATTTTGTTTTATTTTTGTGCAATTTTCTTTTTATTGGATACTTGTAAAGACATGGTAATATTCTTGCTATAATAAAAATTATGGTTCTATTTCATTTTTTTGTTTTTAAATTATTTTTCCTTATAGGTTGTTTTTTGTAAATTTGTATTTTTTTTGTTTTTCAAATATACTATTAGTGGCGCATTTCAGCCTTTATTGGTGGCGCGCCTAGCTTTTTAGCTAGTGGCGCACCTCTAAGGTTACTAGTGGCGCACTTGGCTCTATTACTAGTGGCGCACGTAAGGGTTAGTAATGGCGCACTATTAGGTGCGCCATTACTGTCTGGGATAGTAATGGCGCAACAAATGTGCGCCATTACTAAAACTTACTAATGGCGTGCTAGTAATGGCGCACCTAATTTGCGCCATTAGTAGCCAAAATAGGTG
This sequence comes from Aegilops umbellulata, assembly GCA_032464435.1. NCBI lineage: Eukaryota > Viridiplantae > Streptophyta > Magnoliopsida > Poales > Poaceae > Aegilops > Aegilops umbellulata. The sequence continues at coordinate 637,575,008 of CP136060.1, read as the reverse complement.
CGCCATTAATAACCTATTTTCCAGTAGTGAAAGTGGTAAGCTATTGTAGAAGCGAAATAGTTGCGAGGCAAAAACAATCTTCGGGTTGAGCTGTGGGGCGTGGAACTGGCCCCTTTGAAATACGAACTTGGTTGTGGGCTCTTCTGGACACTTGGGCAGCAGCCTCGGGTGTTGGGATGCCAGTTCAGCTTTCTGCTAGCGTATTGGCGGCGGCGATGGTCGTTGTTCTGGTCATGTGGGTGACAGAAGATGCGAATTTGGGTGACCCTGGTCTTGATGGTGACTTGGCAGTGACGATTCCTAGATCGAGCTCTGGTGGTTTTGCTTGGCGGCGGCATGTCTTCCCTCGTGTTGGACAGGTGTGTGAGAGTCGGTGTGGCGAGGTTGAGGGGCCCCCGGTGAAAGCCTTGTGCTTTAGCACTAGCGACAGCGATACCTGTGGGTGTCGCGTCCCTCTTGGTGCGCCGTTGAGGTTCCTCTCACCAAGCCGGTGCTTCGAGTGAAAGCACTTGACACGTTCCTGAAGGAAATATGGCCTAGAGGCAATAATAAAGTTATTATTTATTTTCTCATATCATGATAAATGTTTATTATTCATGCTAGAATTGTATCAACCGGAAACATAATACATGTGTGAATACATAGACAAACATAATGTCACTAGTATGCCTCTACTTGACTAGTTCGTTACTCAAGGATGGTTGACTTGACCCATTCCGTTAGCTTAGCACTTGGTCGTTTAGTTTACTGCTATTACTTTCTCCATGACTTATACATGTTCCTGTGACTATGAGATTATGAAAGTCCCGAATACCGGAGGAACACTTTGTGTGCTACCAAACGTCACAACGTAACTGGGTGATTATAAAGGTGCTCTATAGGTGTCTCCGATGGTGTTTGTTGAGTTGGTATAGATCGAGATTAGGATTTGTCACTCTGATTGTCGGAGAGGTATCTCTGGGCCCTCTCGGTAATGCACATCACAATAAGCCTTGCAAGCAATGTGACTAATGAGTTAGTTGCAAGATGAATGCATTACGGAACGAGTAAAGAGACTTGCCGATAACGAGATTGAGCTAGGTATTGAGATACCGACGATCGAATCTCGGCCAAGTAACATACCGATGACAAAGGGAACAACGTATGTTCTTATGCGGTTTGACCGATAAAGATCTTCGTAGAATATGTAGGAACCAATATAAGCATCCAAGTTCCACTATTGGTTATTGACCGGAGACATGTCTCGGTCATGTCTACATAGTTCTCGAACCCATAGGGTCTGCACGCTTAAAGTTCTGTGACGATCGGTATTATGAGTTTTTGTGTTTTGATGTACCAAAGGTAGTTCGGAGTCCCGGATATGATCACGGACATGACGAGGAGTCCTGAAATGGTCAAGACATAAAGATATATATATATATTGGACGACTATGTTCAGACACCGGAAGTGTTTCGGGAGGTTTCGGACATATACCGGAGTACCGGGGGTTTACCGGATCCCCCCGTGTAGTATAATGGGCCTATTGGACCTTAATGGAGAAGAGGAGGGGCGGCCAGGGTAGGCCGTGTGCCCCCTCGCCCTCTAGTCTGAATTGGACAAGGAGGGGGAGCGGCGCCCCCATTTCCTTCCCCTCTCTCCTCCTTCCCCCTTCTCCTACGCCTCCCCCTAGCTCCTTTATATATGAGGGTAGGGGGCACCCCAAGGACACAACAATTTATCATTGATCTCTTTGCCGTGTGCGGTGCCCCTCCTCCACCATAATCCACCTCGGTCATATCGTAGCGGTGCTTAGGCGAAGCCCTGTGTCAATAACTTCATCAACACCTTCACCACGCCGTTGTGCCGACAGAACTCTCCCGCGAAGCTCTACTGGATCGTGAGTTCGTGGGACGTCACCGAGCTGAACGTGTGCAGTCCGTGGAGGTGCCGTAACTTCGGTGCTAGGATCGGTCGATCGTGAAGACGTACGACTACATCAACCGCGTTGTCATAATGCTTCCGCTTACGGTCTACGAGGGTATGTAGATGACACTCTCCCCTCTCCTTGCTATGCATCACCATGATCTTGCGTGTGCGTAGGAATTTTTTTGAAATTACCATGTTCCCCAACAGTGGTATCAGAGCCAGGTTTATGCCTAGATGTTATATGCACGAATAGAACACAAGTGAGTTGTGGGCGATACAAGTCATACTGCTTATCAGCATGTCATACTTTGGTTCGGCAGTATTGTTGGATGAAGCGGCCCGGACCGACATTACGCGTACGCTTACGCAAGACTGGTTCTACCGACGTGCTTTGCACACAGGTGGTTGGTGGATGTCAATTTCTCCAACTTTAGTTGAACCGAGTGTGACTATGCCCGGTCCTTGAGAAGTTTAAAACATCACTAACTTGAAGAACTATCATTGTGGTTTTGATGCGTAGGTAAGAACGGTTTTTTCTCATCCCGTAGCAGCCACGTAAAATTTGCAACAACAAAGTAGAGGACGTCTAACTTGTTTTTGCAGGGCATGTTGTTATGTGATATGGTCAAGACATGATACTATATTTTATTGTATGAGATGATCATATTTTGTAACAGGTTGTTGCTTTATTGTATGCAATGCAATCGTCCTGTAATTGCTTTACTTTGTCACTAAGCGGTAGCGATAGTCTTAGAAGCAATAGTTGGCGAGACAACAACGATGCTATGATGAAGATCAAGGTGTCGCGCCTGTGATGATGGTGATCATAACTGTGCTTTGGAGATGGAGATCAAGCCACAAGATGATGATGGCCATATCATATCACTTATATTGATTGCATGTGATGTTTATCCTTTATGCATCTTATTCTGCTTTGATTGACGGTAGCATTATAAGATGATCTCTCCCTAAATTTCAAGGTAAAAGTGTTCTCCCTGAGTATGCACCGTTGCCAAAGTTCGTCATGCCGAGACACCTCGTGATGATCGGGTGTGATAAGCTCAATGTTCATCTACAACGGGTGTAAGACAGCTTTACACACGCAGAATACTCGGGTTAAACTTGACGAGCCTAGCATATGCAGATATGGCCTCAGAACACTGAGACCGAAAGGTGGAGCATGAATCATATAGTAGATATGATCAACATAGTGATGTTCACCTTTGAAAACTACTCCATATCACGTGATGATCGGTTATGGTTTAGTTGATTTGGATCACGTCATCACTTAGATTATTAGAGGGGTGTCTATCTAAGTGGGAGTTCTTAAGTAATATGATTAATTGAACCTAAATTTATCATGAACTTAGTACCTGATAGTATTTTCTTGTCTATGTTGTTGTAGATAGATGGCCTGCGTTGTTGTTCTGTTGAATTTTAATGCGTTCCTTGAGAAAGCAAAGTTGAAAGATGATGGTAGCAATTACACGGACTGGGTCCGTAACTTGAGGATTATCCTCATTGCTGCACAAAAGAATTACGTCCTGGAAGCACCGCTGGGTGCCAGGCCTGCTGCAGATGCAACTGACGACGTTAAGAACGTCTGGAAGAGCAAAGCTGATGACTACTCGATAGTTCAGTGTGCCATGCTTTACGGCTTAGAACCGGGGCTTCAACGATGTTTTGAACGTCATGGAGCATATGAGATGCTCCATGAGTTAAAGTTAATATTTCAAGAAAATGTCTGGATTGAGAGAAATGAAGTCTCCAATAAGTTCTACAGCTGCAAGATGGAGGAGAACAGTTATGTGAGTGAACATATACTCAAAATGTCTGGGTATAACAATCACTTGATTCACCTGGGAGTTAATATTCCAGATGATAGTGTCATTGACAGAATTCTTCAATCACTGCCACCCAGCTACAAGTGCTTCTTGATGAACTATAATATGCAAGGGATGGATAAGACAATTCCCGAGCACTTCGCAATGCTAAAGGCTACGGAGGTAGAAATCAAGAAGGAGCATCAAGTGTTGATGGTCAACAAGACCACCAGTTCCAAGAAAAAGGGTAAAGGGAAGAAGAAGGGGAACTTCAAGAAGAATGGCAAACAAGTTGTTGCTCAAGAGAAGAAACCTAAGTCTGGACCTAAGCCTGATACTGAGTGCTTCTACTGCAAACAGACTGGTCACCGCAAGCGGAACTGCCCCAAGTATTTGGCGGATAAGAAGGATGGCAAGGTGAACAAAGGTATATGTGATATACATGTTATTGGTGTGTACCTTACCAGAGCTTGCAATAGCACCTGTGTATTTGATATTGCTTCTGTTGCTAATATTTGCAACTCAAAACAGGGACTATGTATTAAGTGGAGACTGGCTAAGGACGAGGTGAGGATACGTGTGGGAAATGGTTCCAAAGTCGATCTGATCGCCGTCGGCACACTTCCTCTACATCTACCTTCGGGATTAGTTTTAGACATGAATAATTGTTATTTGGTGCAAGCGTTAAGCATGAACATTATATCTAGATCTTGTTTGATGCGAGGCGATTATTCATTTAAATCTGAGAATAATGGTTGTTCTATTTATATGAGTAATATCTTTTATGGTCATGCACCCTTGAAGAGTGGTCTATTTGTGTTGAATCTCGATAGTAGTGATAAACATATTCATATTGTTTAAGCCAAAAGATGCAGAGTTGATAATGATAGTGCAACTTATTTGTGGCACTGCCGTTTGGGTCATATTAGTGTAAAGCGCATGAAGAAACTCCATACTGATGGACTTTTGGAATCACTTGATTATGAATCACTTGGTACTTGCGAACCATGCCTCATGGGCAAGATGACTAAAACGCCGTTCTCCGGAACAATGGAGTGAGCAACAGATTTATTGGAAATCATACATAATGATGTATGTGGTCCAATGAATATTGAGGCTCGCGGCGGGTATCGTTATTTTCTCACCTTCACAGATGATTTGAGCAGATATGGGTATATCTACTTAATGAAACATAAGTCTGAAACATTTAAAAAGTTCAAAGAATTTTAGAGTGAGGTGGAAAATCATCGTAACAAGAAAATAAAGTTTCTACGATCTGATCATGGATGAGAATATTTAAGTTACGATTTTGGTCTTCATTTGTAACAATGCGGAATAGTTTCGCAACTCACGCCACCCAGAACACCACAGCGTAATTTTGTGTCTGAACGTCGTAATCGTACTTTACTAGATATAGTGCAATCTATGATGTCTCTTACTAATTTACCGCTATCGTTTTGGGGTTATGCTTTAGAGACGGCTGCATTCACGTTAAATAGGGCACCATCAAAATTCGTTGAGACGACGCCTTATGAACTATGGTTTGGCAAGAAACCAAAGTTGTCATTTCTTAAAGTTTGGGGCTGCGATGCTTATGTGAAGAAGCTTCAACCTGATAAGCTTGAACCCAAATCGGAGAAATGTGTCTTCATAGGACACCCAAAGAAAAGTGTTGGGTACACCTTCTATCACAGATCCGAAGGCAAGACATTTGTTACTAAGAATGGAACCTTTCTAGAGAGGGAGTTTCTCTCGAAAGAAGTGAGTGGGAGGAAAGTAGAACTTGATGAGGTAACTGTACCTGCTCCCTTATTGGAAAGTAGTTCATCACAGAAACCAGTTTCTATGACACCTACACCAATTAGTGAGGAAGCTAATGATGATGATCATGAAACTTCCGATCAAGTTACTACCGAACCTCGTAGGTCAACCAGAGTAAGATCGGCACCAGAGTGGTACGGTAATCCTGTTCTAGAGGTCATGTTACTTGACCATGACGAACCTACGAACAATGAGGAAGCGATGATGAGCCCAGATTCCGCAAAATGGCTTGAGGCCATGAAATCTGAGATGGGATCGATGCATGAGAACAAAGTGTGGACTTTAGTTGACTTGCTAGATGATCGGCAAGCCATAGAGAATAAATGGATCTTCAAGAAGAAGACTAACGTTGGCGGTAATGTTATTGTCTACAAAGCTCGACTTGCTGCAAAAGGTTTTTGACAAGTTCAAGGGGTTGACTACGATGAGACTTTCTCACTCGTAGTGATGCTTAAGTTTGTCTGAATCATGTTAGCAATTGCCGCATTTTATGATTATGAAATTTGGCAAATGGATGTCAAAACTGCATTTCTGAATGGATTTCTGGAAGAAGAGTTGTATATGATGCAACCAGAAGGTTTTGTCGATCCAAAAGGTGCTAACAAAGTGTACAAGCTCCAGCGATCCATTTATGGACTGGTGCAAGCCTCTCGGAGTTGGAATAAACGTTTTGATAGTGTGATCAAAGCATATGATTTTATACAGATTTTTGGAGAAGCCTGTATTTACAAGAAAGTGAGTGGGAGCTCTATAGCATTTCTAATATTATATGTGGATGACATATTATTGATTGGAAATGATATAGAATTTCTGGATAGCATAAAAGGATACTTGAATAAGAGTTTTTCAATGAAAGACCTCGGTGAAGCTGCTTATATATTGGGCATCAAGATCCATAGAGATAGATCAAGACGCTTAATTGGACTTTCACATAGCACATACCTTGACAAAGTTTTGAAGAAGTTCAAAATGGATCTGGCAAAGAAAGGATTCTTATTTGTGTTACAAGGTGTGAAGTTGAGTAAGACTCAATGCCCGACCACTGCAGAAGATAGAGAGAAAATGAAAATTGTTCCCTATGCTTCATTCATAGGCTCTATCATTTATGCAACCTGATGTGTGCCTTGCTATTAGTTTAGCAGGGAGGTACCAAAGTAATCCAGGAGTGGATCACTGGACAGTGGTCAAGAACATCCTGAAATACCTGAAAAGGACTAAGGATATGTTGATGCAAGCTTTGACACTGATTCGAACGATTCTAAATCGCAAACCGGATACGTGTTTATATTGAATGGTGGATTTGTCAGTTGGTGCAGTTCTAAACAAAGCATCATGGCGGGATCTACGTGTGAAGTGGAGTACATAGCTACTTAAGAAGTAGCAAATGAAGGAGTCTGGATGAAGGAGTTCATATCCGATCTAGGTGTCATACCTAGTGCATCGGGTCCAATGAAAATCTTTTGTGACAATACTGGTGCAATTGCCTTGGCAAAGGAATCCAGATTTCATAAGAAAACCAAGCACATCAAGAGACGCTTCAATTTCATCCGGGATCAATTCCATATGGGAGACATAGAGATTTGCAAGATACATACGGATCTGAATGTTGCAGACCCGTTGACTAAGTCTCTTCCACGACCAAAACATGATCAACACCAAGACTCCATGGGTGTTAGAATCATTACTGTGTAATCCAGATTATTGACTCTAGTGCAAGTGGGAGACTGAGGAAATATGCCCTAGAGGAAATAATAAAGTTATTATTTATTTCCTCATATCATGATAAATGTTTATTATTCATGCTAGAATTGTATTAACGGGAAACATTATACATGTGTGAATACATAGACAAACATAATGTCACTAGTATGACTCTACTTGACTAGCTTGTTAATAAAAGATGGTTGAGTTTCCTAGCCATGGACATGAGTTGTCATTTGATTAACTGGATCACATCATTACGAGAATGATGTTATTGACATGACCCATTCTGTTAGCTTAGCACTTGATCGTTTAGTTTACTGCTATTACTCTCTTCATGACTTATACATGTTCTTGTGACTATGAGAATATGCAACTCCCGAATAACGGAGGAACACTTTGTGTGCTACCAAACGTCACAACGTAACTGGGTGATTATAAAGGTGCTCTACAGGTGTCTCTGATGGTGTTTGTTGAGTTGGCATAGATCGAGATTAGGATTTGTCACTCCGATTGTCGGAGAGGTATCTCGAGGCCCTCTCGGTAATGCACATCACAATAAGCCTTGCAAGCAATGTGACAAATGAGTTAGTTGCAGGATGATGCATTACGGAACGAGTAAAGAGACTTGCCGGTAACGAGATTGAGCTAGGTATTGAGATATCGACGACCGAATCTCGGGCAAGTAACATACCGATGACAAAGGGAACAATGTATGTTGCTGTGCGGTTTGACCATTAAAGATCTTAGTACAATATGTAGGAACCAATATGAGCATCTAGGTTCCGCTACTGGTTATTGACCGGAGACATGTCTCGGTCATGTCTACATAGTTCTCGAACCCGTAGGGTCCGCACGCTTAAAGTTCTGTGAGGATCGGTATTATGAGTTTTTGTGTTTTTATGTACCAAAGGTAGTTTGGAGTCCCGGATATGATCACGGACATGACAAGGAGTCTCGAAATGATAGAGATGTAAAGATTGATATATTGGATGACTATGTTCGGACACCGGAAGTGTTTCGGGAGGTTTCCGACATATACCAGAGTACTGGGGGTTTACCGGATCCCCTCGGGGAGTATAATGGGCCTATTGGGCCTTAATGGAGAAGAGGAGGGGCAGCCAGGGCAGGCCGCGCGCCCCTCCCCCTCTAGTCGGAATTGGACAAGGAGGGGGGCGGCGCCCCCTTTCCTTCCCCTCTCTCTCCTCCTCCCCCCTTCTCCTACTCCTACTAGGAAAGGAGGAGTCCTACTCCCAGTGGGAGTAGGACTCCCCCCTTGGCGCACCCTCCTCCTTGGCAGGCCGCCTCCCCTAGCTCCTTTATATACGGGGATAGGGGGCACCCCAAGGACACAACAATTGATCATTGATCTCTTAGCCGTGTGCGGTGCCCCCCTCCACCATAATCCACTTCGGTCATATCGTAGAGATGCTTAGGCGAAGCCCTGTGTCGATAACTTCATCAACATCGTCACCATGCCGTCGTGCTGACGGAACTCTCCCGCGAAGCTCTACTGGATCGTGAGTTCGTGGGACGTCACCGAGCTGAACGTGTGCAGTCCGCGGAGGTGTCGTAACTTCAGTGCTGGGATCGGTCGATCGTGAAGACGTACGACTACATCAACTGCATTGTCATAACGCTTCTGCTTACGGTCTACGAGGGTACATAGATGACACTCTCCCCTCTCGTTGCTATGCATCACCATGATCTTGCGTGTGCATAAGATTTTTTTGAAATTACTACGTTCCCCAACAGTTCCTCCTTCTCGATGGCAGCGAGACGATGTCTTGTCTCCCTCTTGAGGGCATCATCATGGAGTCCAGCTTCCTCTAGGGGGGCGCACTGCCATCTACTGTCATCTACGGACTCTTTCAAATCTTGCCTTGGAGCTTCCTCGACTCTGGCGTGGACGGAGTTACTTACCTCCTTTTCATTACATGAATCCTCGTTGGTTCCTCTCGCCATCGTCGTTTTCTGTAGGTAGGTTCGAGCTCCAAGATCCGCAGCGGGAGGGTAGGGTGTCCTCTCCTGCGGGCTAAAACCTTGTGGGAGTTGTGTCATTCTCTGGGAAATATAAAATTGTCGGGACGACTATGTTTTTGACAAATTATCTACCGATAACTTCTTGAATGCTATCTGCACGGCTATGGCTTCAATCCCTATATTGTCATCGCTGCATCCCATGGGCGATTATGCAGGATTTATTCAACTTGTTTGGCTTATGACCCATTCTTAGATTATGCGGATAAGATATGTAATCTCTGGTTTGAATTGTTGTGGTCATTTTTTGTTATAGTTTGTACGAGTGCATGATACTCTGTTACTCAAACTTGATTTACCATTAATAAAATCGTTGTGCGCATCTTGTGGTTCACACGCAAGATATTCCCCTTGGCGAAAAACAAAAGTAAAGATGTGGTTAGGGCATCTCCAACGCTGACCGGCAAATTTCCTCCCGCATTCCACTACTGGCAAGCGGGACTAGTCCGTGGACACGTATGCGGCAGGCGGCCATCCAACGCTGCCCGCTTATATTTCAACCACTTTTTCAACAAGCCGGATGACATTCGTGCAAACACAACCAATTTCATATAAACGAGATGAAATTCATTATATTTTGGACATATTTTAACTAAAATAGGTAAAACTAGCTACACGGTCGCCCGCGCAGAGCTCCATTCCCATGAAACAGATACACTACATAAATCTACGAGGGGCTGCTGTGGATCCCTTTGTCTTTCCCATGTTCGGCAGCACGCTCATCAGACTACCGTGAGTCCCGGAGGTATGTTCTTCACTTGTATCATCCCTATGTCCTGTTGTGCTGCTCATCGGAGTGGCAAAAGGGGGTACTTTAGATGGAGGGGATGGGAGCTCCGCTTCCGTGAAGCCGAGGCGGAGGTCGACGATGGTATGCGCTGAACCGGGCAAGTCACCTGATGTACACACCGAGGACATATTGGCAGTGGCCTTCCTAGGACCCAAGCGGCGGTGTTCGTCCGTGTTCTACTTCTCCTCGATGATGGTGGCGGTTGCGGACGTGCAGGATCGGATGTCGTGTCGCCGATCTATGCAAAACCGGCTTCTTTCTCCGCCGGCTGGGTTGCGGTAACGGACATGTTGATGGAGTTGACGCGGTCGCAGGCACGACATGAGTGGTGCGACACAGCTTCGTCCAGGGTAGCCACAATGCATATGCTGCTGTAGTCCCCCGTGTGTTGGCCTGGAGCAACGGGCCACTCCTCAGCAAGCTAGCTTGAAGATTATGATTCCGCCAGCTTGATGCTTTTGATTCCGCCAGATTGAAGAGGCGAGTTGCTGAATGACGCGCCAGCTTAAAGCTTTTGATTCCGCGAGCTAGCCTGCAACGACCTGGACCAACGACGCAGGGGGAGCAGAGACTTGCCTGGCTCATGTCCGGTGGGCTCGGCCAGCCACCCAGCCAGCTTTTATGCCAAAGAACCTGGCTTCCTTCTCCCTGTATGGCATGGAGATTGTGCAGAAAATAGTGTGCAAGCCGGCGCGTGTCCGGTGTGGTGCGATTTTTGCCCGACGCCTGACATCATTTAAATAACGGGGGACGGCCGGGTCCAACCGGTGTTGTGTTTAATGACGAGCGGCTAGTGAACGATAGGTTTCTTGGCACAGGTGTGGATTTTAATGGAGGAAGGCGGGCAGTTTGTGGCCGTTTGAATGCATCGACGAAGCTTATTCAGCGGGCGAGTAGCGGGCAGCGCTCTCTCGGCCGGCGCGCTCTTCAAAGCTCGCAGTGAGAGATCGCATTCGTCTGCGCCGCCCACCCATCCGGTGAAATCGCATGCATCAATGTCAGTCACTACAGGCTCTGGGCTGGCACGAATGCAACGCCGCAAGCGGCGTAGGCATTCGATGGAAAGCGTGGGAGAGGCAGGTCGGATTTTTTTATGTGGGCCAGGACAGTCAGACGCCAGCGTGTCAGCTGTCCAGAGGCTTGCATATCCCTCCGCTTTTGTCTCCAGTTTACAGGAAAAAGTGCGTTCGGACGGTCCTGTGGACCGAAACAGGACCCCGTTAGATGGCACAACACGTCCGGACAGCGTGATCCCGACATAGATGGTTAGTGTGTGAGATACCCTTACAGTGATACGTCATACACGTCCAACCTTATTTTAGATATACCAGTAATAAATGGTGTCATTAGTCACTCCATATTAGCAAGGATCGTATTATCTGACAAAACAAAATCGAAAGCAAAAATTTCCAATGTTATCGACTGCTGAATTCTTCCGAAAGTTTTAATCACGGCCATGTTGTTTTGGTCAGCACATCAAACTCGTCAAACGGCAGGGGTGCACCCTCCAAGCATGGACCAAATAAATATGCCACGGTGTTGGTGTGCATAGTAATACCGCTTGGAGCATAAATGCGGCCAACTTTCAACCTCCTGCGGCCCATGTCCTTAAAACATGTCACTTTCCTTCTCCAGGCTCTCTTTCCATACAAGCCTCTCAACTTGTATGCTACTACGAGGAGTTAAAAAACTTAACCTACATCGTCTTTCTAGTCTCCGCAATACCTGTACGTGACGTTGAAATCTATATATAGTCTCGATGCACCTTTCTATTGTCTCGATGCATAAGATTAGGAGGCATGGGGAACTTTTCAATACTGGGGGCACCTCTATTTTGCGCATAGTTGTTCCGCCATGCAGTTTCTGGCAGAGGACACAACTATAAACACAACATTGTGCAAGGAAATAGCGTGGTGCCTACGTTGAGAATTGAAGCATGGCTTGTGGTCGTGCCCCCATACGCTGTAACTCCAGTGAGATGATACCACGTTGTAATTTTTAGTACAGAGATCTTCTCTAAAATAATACTATATTTAGGCCACATTATTAGTGAAGTTACATGTGTAAAAACATAGTTACGTAGTTATGTATGTTTGTACTTCGATAAAAAATATATGGCCATCTTTGCTACCGAAGTTGGAAAGTTAACTAAATTCAGCTGGAGTACCAATTTGTATTACGAATTTCTACATAAATGAAAAAAGTCTTATAACTAATTATTCACTTATATGATACTTTTAAGCGGCTGACCTTCATCTCTATCAGCACGACCTTTTTTAGTGAAGGACATTTTTGTTCAATCATGATACTGAGCTTTTAGTTTTTGACATCCAATCATTATACTGAGCTGATACAAAAAAAGTTTGTATCCAAAAACTTTCCGGGATTTTTTGACTTTTTCCACAACTATGAAAATATTTTTTGTTTCCCAGGGGTAGCAGCACCCATGTGCACCAAGGGATTTCCCCTCCTTCTCTGACTTCTTACAATTAAACCAGTAGGACTTCTTATTGGTGGTCGCATTCACTAAATTTATGTGTGATGTATATTCCAAAAAAAACGTGTGATCTCTTAAGGCTTTAGGGTGTCTTTGTTTGTGGAACCAAATAGAGAGTGCAAAGTCATGCTTCCGTTCTAGTGAATTGGGTGGAGTCCTACATTTTGTTGGTTGGAGCAAGAAAATGGAATTCATGAAATGTTTTCCCAGTTATGCACATGTAGTAACGACGCACACTATTAGAGCAGAATATATATAATCAATATATCAAAAGTGCACATGGTACATGGTACAACAAACTACTGTATCTCCTCAAAGGGAGCGAAGGAACAACCAAACATCGATACTATAGTGGCCGGCCATGCAGAATTGGCTCCACGTGCGTAGTCCTCTCTCTCACATGGAGATCAGATCAGAGCATTTATTCATGTATATGTAGTATATGTGTAACCTCAACGTACACAGCGTCGACGGCTCGACCTATAAGCTGCGACGATGGCGGCAAGTGGTCCATCACTGGATCTTAGAGCAGTCGACCGATGCGCTAATCTTGTAGGGGACGCTGACGCCGCACTTGGAGGGGATGCCTCCCGCCCTGCTGGGGTTGAACCCACCGGCAACACTCTTGAGGCACCTGCACGTAGCTTGCTTGTCGGCGGTGCTCCGCGCTAAGCCGGCCAATTTCTTGACTCCGCTACAGCAGGCCGCAGACGGGCTGGTCCCGCTGCCTTTTGCGTAGGCGGCGCAAGGGCCCAAGGAAGAGCTCACCGTGCCGCAGGTGATGGCCGCTTCAGAGGCTACGACGAGCATTGCGGCCACCAGGGCGACCAGCCTGAGCTTAGTACCTGCAGTGCGAGCCATCTCGACCGAGTAAGTTGTAGTTGTGGTGATGGGCTCTCGGGGAGAGGGTGAGATAGCTAGACTTGCTATGTGGTATTGGTGAGGATGTATAGGGGAATGCATGTGCTTAAATAGGGCTTCCATAAGTTCTTACCAACGTGGAGTCTCATTTGGAACAAACTGTATTACTCTACTGTTAGCATGGGTATCATGTCCATGAGGATGAATTCGATATTGACGTGTGCTGATGCATAAATTTAGGCAGTTGTTAGTTGTTGGGATCGATTGAGGGGTATTAATTGATGTGTAGGTGGTTGGATGTTGGGTAACCGATGGATGGACCAAGTATGCGCACATGCATTCTGGCGGTGGAGTGCCTAATTACTTCGTGGCCCACGATAGATTAACGCTAGTTGTAATGCTAGTATCATAGTTTGTATCATGTATGTCAACTAGACAATTTTGATGAGGTGTCATACAACTAAATAAAGAAAGAGATGGTTGAGTATCATATCATGATACCGTATTATAATAAATGCTATGGTACTACTCCCTCCATCCGGTGAAGAGTGTACATATAGAAATTTTAGGACAAATTATGGAGTTGAGTAAAAATTGCATTGGAAAGATGCAAGCCACCATCTCTCTCCTCTTTAATTACCCAACCCCCAATGAGCTAAGTGCATGTAGAAATTAAGAAGATCATGTGTAGATTGCTATTGGTCTTGATTACCGTGTGATAATAGAAAAATATTTTTTTTCCTACTTTAAAGTGCATTGGAAAGATAAAAGTAGACTCTTTTGTGGACAAATTTTGAAGCTAGATGTACACTCTTGACCGGACGGTAACCTAAAGTACTCAACCATCACATACTATCTCCTCATTAACTACCTATCTCCTCATTAACCTAAACTGCCTATCTCCTCATTAACTCATGTGGACAAATTTTGTGTACATTGCTTTGGGACATTTGATGTTACGGTAACTAGCTAAGTACTTTAGGAGTATGTGTCATGCATGATATTAAATATAATAGTACATGATACTAATATATATACTATGCATTAGAGGGTAGTATCATACACTAGTATCATATGCATGATACTAGTATATGCTACTCCCCATTAAACCAGCCTAATATGGAGAATAGACATGTACGTACCCTCTTTGAACAATTGAGTGTCTTTATGGCCGTGAGCTCGACAAATAAACCAATCTGATGCTGCCTTGTTTGACTACTTTTCCATGCTATCTCCACGCCAGTGGAAGTAACTTCAGCAGTAACATCGAGTCCAACTCAGCAAATTTTCTTATATGACAATGAGTTAATGAGGAGATAGGTAGTTTGAGTAACTTAGCTAGTTACCGTAACATCACATGTCCCAAAGCAATATGAGTCTATAACCTAATAAATGAAGCTTTGTATCGACGCCACACGTATGTTACTACCCATTATAAAGGTGGTAATATAGTCTAGGGCTATGTGTATGTTAGTTGTGTATATTACTATCCATTGTGGCTAGTCTAATTAACATTAGTTGATGTTTTACTCAAAGCTAGTACATTTTGACTAGTACTGATTTAGTTTATAGCCATGTATTTTGTAGTAGTAGTACCAATCGTATGTGCGTATGTCCCATGACATGTACGCAAAAATATAGACATATCACCTGTATATAAGATCCATATCCAAACTTTTATCGCCGACGCCTTTAAAAGTGGCCAGTTGCTTCTCATCTCTCGTACTATACATGTCCTGACCAAGATAAGGCCCCTCCTTAGAAACTTGTACTATGAAGAGTTCAGACTGTAGGTTGGCTTAAGTATTTAAAAACAAGTACAAGATGTTAGAATTTGACATCGAGACGAAATTTCTTCAAGTTCCTTGTATTGGAGTAGGAGGCACCAGGAAACCTAGCAAGAGCACAAGACTGTTGTCTAGATCGTCTGAACATCCACACACTAAGTGTCCATGTGGAACGCCTTAACTACGTATTCTAGTTTTCTCCTACTGCGCGATATCAACAAAGCACGTAACGGCAAGCTGTTATCGAAGCAAAAACAGTTTAGAAGCAAAAAAAAATCATCCGATTCAGCTGTGGTGCGTGGAATTGATCCCTTTCAAATACGGATTTGTTAATTACACCACAACTCTCAGTTAGAAAGTAACATAGCTTGTAGTTCTACATAACAAATGAATTGGTCCGACGACGAAGAATGGGTGAGAATTAATTCTCTGTAATACATAAGTTGTCTGAGTTAATTTTGAAGTCAAAATCAACAGAATGAGCCGTCTGATCCAAACACACAAATGTACAGCAAAAATCTGAACACGTACACATCCGACAGGCTCAAGGCATCAATTTGGACACAAAAAACTAAGATGACTTAGACCTAGCTGAACTGTTAATGAGAAACTTTGAAGTGCGAGTTTATAACTGTGCATGATATAGTACCTCAATTTTCCGTATGGTAATGCAGATGACTAGGTTATATGTGTGGTTGTAGGGAATGAGCAGATTGATTGATGTACCTTGTCAAAACTTGAGCACCGAAAACCATCAATGGGGCCGAATTGATGAGCCGACCACCCCAAAATTGGCCGATGCAAGTGCCGATTTGTTACTAAAATCCATGACATGACGAATGGGAGGACTCAGATCTGTGACAAAGGAAATATTCGCAGACGAGTTAACAAGGAAGGTTTAGTAGCTAGGTGGCAAGGCCGGATATCGCCGAGCTGCCCTTATGATGAAGGTGGTTTCAAGCACTCCAATCACCGACCACCTAGGCTTGAAATCTGGTCTGCTATCTTCTGTTGGTCTGGCAATATAATTTGTAGAAGATATAAAGGTAGTATGAGCGATGTGCGAGTTAGCATTGTTCCATGATTAACTTTATATTTGTTGTAAAAAATATTTGTAGTAGTGATAGTACTGTGTTTCTCAGACATCTAAAGATGAAACATAATTTTTTTAACCAGTTTCAGTAAATAATTACGACACAAGAGAGGAGAACAGAAATAGATACAAGAAATATCTACACCAGCAGGCAGATACAAGTCACGAGTAGAGGGCAAGGTCCAAGAAGAAATTTCAGCACAAGTCTATGGACTGCAGAGAGAACCAAGTGTTGCAAGGTGATTCTGCCTAACAAGGTGATCACACATATGGGGACTGCTTCTGGCTTCGGCGAAGATGCGTTGCGATGCGGGATGGGCCGTATCTGGCCAGACGACTGCAACTAAGTGTTTTGATGTGCAACCCAGCCCATGGCTTCCACTCGGCATCTCGGCAGGGACAGGCAAGCGATAATTCTAAACGCACGGGGTGTTTACGGGCCTTTCACGGAGTGTCCTTCTAACTAATCTTCTACCCCCCTCAATTTCAGTGGGGGTGGCCCCCTCATCCTAATTTTTATATAATCAAGAGATCCCAACTAAGCTATCCCCTGAATCATGTAAAACTCTCCCCGTGTGTGTAGCATTGCTCACAGGCAAGAGGCATTTCCTAAACATGGCCAGTTTCTTTGTTATTTACAAAACGGCGCACACCCCCTCGTCATGTTGGGTCGACCTAGTTTCACTTTTTTCTGTTTAAACAGCAAAAAAGGGGCGAGACCAAAATTCGAACCTACGCCGCGCGTGACTCAGTGATCGACACGATAAACACCTCACCAGCACGCAGGTTCTGACTATGTTTCTGTTTTTACTTCTTTTCTCCATTCACCATTTTCTTTTTTTCTGTCTCCTTTTTTATTCTTTTATCAAATTCGTGAACTTTTTCTTCAAATAGATAACTTTTTAAAAAACCCATCATTTTTTTCAAACCTGTGAGCTTTTTCCCCAAACCGATGAACTTTTTTCCAAATTGATGAACTTTTCTAATTTTTTTTTGAATTTTTCTCAAAATTGACAAACTTTTTTAAAGTCGATGACATTTTTTCAAATTCGTGAACTTTTTCCAAAACATAACGGTGAACTTTAAAAAAAATCTCCGAGCATTTTGTTAATCCTTTTTCAAAATGATGAACTTTTTATTTCAAATTTGTTGAACTGATTGCAAATTCGATGAACTTTTTCAAAAACCTGTGAAGAATTTTTTCAAAATTAATGAACTATTAAAAAATTTTGAACTATTTTTTAATTCGATGAAGCTTATCAAAATTGATGAACTTTTCTTCAAATTCATGAAATTTTTTAATTTTTTGTTAACTGTTTTTTAGATTCACGAATATTTTCAAAGTCATACACCTTATCTAGTGTTCAATTTTTTCCCAAATTCATGAATTTATTTTTCATTCGCAGTTTTTGTCAAATTCATGAACTTGTTTCAATTTTTTGAAAAGTCCAGGGTGCATGGACCAAGCGGTGAGCGGTCACACGAACGACCGTGCGAGGCAACCATTGATCGAGGCCTCTCAAGCGAGCTGCATGCAATCTCACGGTTGATGGCTCTTGGTGGGCCGGCCCAATACACCAGGTGCGTGAGCGCCTTCTGGTCAACTGACGCTTAAGGCGCAGCTCCCCAGGCGAGGCACCAATGCTTTGAAGGCAGTCTAGTGAACATAATAGGCCGAGTAAATTCGCTGAAGCCTCCCAGCCCCACGACTATTTTTTCGTTACATTTGTCTGGATGGCCTAAAGGAAAAGCTACGCTCGGAAGGAGCTATGTCTTGGCATGTGGCGGCGTCTATGAGTGAATTGGACATGGGACATTGGGAGGTATATATGCGGGGGCGCTTGATGTCTGTGTATCGATCATCGGTATATGTTAGCGATAATCTTGTCCTAGTGCAATCTCTATTTCTAATGTCTTAGTTGGTAGTCTCCGTTCCACGGTTATTTTTCGTCCCATCTTTCGCTGGTTTATTTTCGTCTCTCCTCCCACCTCACTGGTAATCCCGTCGAACCAAAAAAACCTCCTAGCGATGCCCCCACGTAGTCCAGGGGCAAACCTACCGTCGCACCCAACAAAAACGGACGAAAATAAACCTACTAAAATAAACCAGCGGAAAAAACGCCAAACGAATAGCACGCACGTAAGAGTGAGGCCTCGTGCCCTTGAGCGAGAACCACTCGCATGCACGACTCGCACATCGGATCGGTCGTCGCCTCCCTCCATCCCTTCGCCGCTGCCGCTCCATCCCGTCACCGCCGCCCTCCATCGGACGATCCATTTCAGGACACGCCACCGATCCCGTTGAGGACCCGCCGCCGATCACGTTCAGGATCCGGCGACGATCCCCTTCAGGAGCCGCACGTCATTCCCCTGGTCCGGCGCTGATCCCGTTGAGGACCCGCCGCTATACACGTTGAGGATCCGGCGACAATCCCCTTCAGGAGCCACACGCCGATCCCCTGATCCGGCGCTGATCCCATTGAGGACCCGCCGCCGATCACGTCCAGGATCCGATCGGGTGAGAGAGACTTACTGGTTCTCGTTGTGGCATGTTTTGAGTTTCACATATTTGAGAGACTTACTGGTTCTTGTGGACAGCGAGATGTATGCTATGAAAATAGGTTGCTCTAGACGCTGCATATGTTGTAGTAGTTGAAGTTTTCTGGCAAACTAATTCTATTTCTCTGGCAGTCTGTGGTATAAATACAATATCAGGTTGTTTCTGCCAATTGAAGTCTTATATGGCTGGGTTCTGGTGTGAGTAGTAAAAGAATTAGAGCAATACCAATTTCAACGCCTGCTCCTTCTTCACCTTTTTGAGTTTTCCTTCAGCTTTGAGTACTGCAGTCGTTTGCCACAAGTGTGGGACAATAATAGAACAAATTTATTCACACTAAAATTGACCCCAATAGAAATTTAAACTATCACAGAAGTGGATAACGGAACAAGAAATCTATCATCAGTTAACCTGATGGAGTACATAATTTATAGTCCGCAAGGCAGAGTTTGTTCAGCAGTTCATGATTTTTCACCCCTCCGATTGTCATAAGCATTTAGTAAGATGTATGACATTCTTCTAAACTGAAAGTGACAAATCATGCGCACATTTGAGGAATTTAACTTCAAGCTGATAAGTAATCACTTGGTACAAACAAAGAGCAAGCTACATATGTGTTGTAGCATGAAAAAGATATATGATGTGATATGTCTCGAGTTCTCAATTTCGATTCAGAGAATCTCATGCATGGGAGTGAGAAGCATGATCCTTGTGCATATTTTACATATTCCTAAGAGTTGTGACTTACTATATTTCCTAGAACTGTGTGCATCATAATATATTTTTTCTCAATTGTTCAGCAATGTTGGTGATATACTCATAGTTACTGGTTTTGGTTGCGCTCAGGTTTTTCTCGGGGGATCCTTCATACGAGAATGTTATTCTGTTGTGGATCGGAGGAGCTCCGAGGAAGATTGGCACCTTGAATTGCCCGTCAACATGGTTGAAAGGATATGATGTGAAAGGTGCTGAAGGAGGCGGTAAGTTTAGTCGCTATTTTTTGAAGAGTGATCTTCTATTTGTCAAGTTGCTTTAATTCTGTAGTGTCGACTATACTAAGTTTTGTTACACATGTTGGAGACGGCGGTGTAGATATGGCCGTGTACGCCGGTAGGCATCCCAGTTGCCACCACGTTGTGTGCTTCCATTGAATCACGTTGGTAGTCTCATCAAAGGTTAATGAAATCATCAGGTATGGAAATGCTTCACTGTTTCTACAAATTACACAGTACAATATTTCAGTTTCTTTTTCCATTATTTCCTGGTTCTCTTGCAGTACTATTCAACAACCTATCTTCCTGCCTAATTTATAGAAGAGGATTTTTGTTTACTTAACATAGTTCCCTGATTAACAAAGTCATGGTGTCTATTGGCCATTTTTTCCCACTACATAGACAACAATGTATCTTCTACCTACCAGATATGCTACTCCTTGATTGCTTAGCTCCCAAATGAAGAAGCTCCACCATTATTCTATATGATCTTCCAGAAATTGGGAGTTCTAATTTGGTGCGAAGACATGCACGGTGATGATGTTCTGAGGGCCGATGTTCATATATAGAGAGGCAAATAATCTCAGATTTCTGAGTGCACCGTAAACCGATCAAGAAGAACATGTTTTCAGTTTTCCGAGGAAAGAGCGAAATTAACTCTCTTTTTTTTTTTTTTGACTTCTTGCGGGATGATTAGTAGATTAATGACTTCTTCTAGGATTAATGATGTCCAAGCTGGGAGTATTGGCTTTGTTTTTTCACCTCTCGGAATTAGAAATGGATGAGTACTGGGTATACGTTGGATACATTGCGATCCGTGGAACTGAAGGAAACCTGCATGGTATTCTTGTTGGGTAAGTACTTGAAAATGCCCTGTTCTATTGACCTGTTATATACCACAGCTTGTTGTAAAACGTTCATTCTGTACTAAATCTTATGTATAGACTGCTTACAGCATAGAGGTATTCCCTCATGGAGTCTTGTACGCCTTTGGAGAGCCTCACTAGCTATTCAGTATCGAAAGAAGGATGGAATATCAAAATGAACGCCCATGTTCTTGAGAAATATTAAATGGACTTAACTCAGATGAACACAATATTGTATGGTGGTAACATGCCAGTCGACTCTTTGGTCTTCGAGATTGGAAGGCATGAAGGACGTGATCGAGCAAGTGAACAAGCAGTTTAAAGATCCTGTAAGACTACCAACCTTGTAGAGACTTATTACTAACCTTGTAGAGAGCCAAATATATTGTATGCAATAAAAATATAAGATATTTATTATTTGACTTAACTGGCAGTCCTCTACTGACCCTCATGTTGAATTTATCATGATACACTATGTTGTTATCCTTTCGTATTATGACATAGTTTTACCACTCAATCAAGATGCAAATTAGTGTCAGAGATTACTGCCAGTACTCCTTCTTTTCTTTGTTTCGCTCATGGTTTTCACTTTCAGTGAGATTTCGGTGAAATTCACTAAATTTCAGTAATTTCAGCAGACACTGAAATATTACGTTTCGGCCAAAATATTTCAGCAATTTAAGTATAGCACAACAATTCCAATATTTTTCAAAATATTTTTTAAATTTTTCAAATTTTTACTTGAATTAAAGTGAATATTTCGGTCATTTGGCTGCAATGGAAACTGAAATCACTGAAATTCACTGAATTTCAATGATTTCGGTTGGTGCTGAAATTTTTCTGAAACTGAAATTGAAAACCATGGTTTCGCTTCATGTAGAGAGGGATCTTGCATTGTTACTTCTTAAAATAGTAGCACTGACAGGGGTCGCCGATTTCTGCTTCCCGCGCGGTGCGCAGACTCCTCCCGGACAAGCAAACGACTAATACATATCACGTCCTGCCAAGAAAGTTTCTCCCGTTATCCTTTTTATTTTTTCCTTGGTAGTGTTAGATAGATTTGTGAAAAGACAGGATCTAACACTTTGCTATATGAATGTATGATGCATGTTCTTGAAGGCCAGAAAGTTCGATGTTGAGAAGACATTGCAGATGTGAGGAGACATTGTGCTTATTTTTTCAAGCCATTATGAGGAACAGGGAGCAAATACTACAGTTCAGAATTTTGATTTTAAGATATGGGCATACACTTCATCGAGGTAAAAATTGTATGCCTGTTTGTTGTTGAGCTGTTTTAGCAGGTTATTTTGCCATGCTGGCCTCAACATTGTTAGTTGCCGAGTA
Source organism: Aegilops umbellulata (assembly GCA_032464435.1). Lineage (NCBI taxonomy): Eukaryota > Viridiplantae > Streptophyta > Magnoliopsida > Poales > Poaceae > Aegilops > Aegilops umbellulata. The sequence goes on along the minus strand of CP136060.1, from coordinate 637,552,930 downwards.
AAGTTTTGTCCTGCCGACCCAAAATCCACTGATTTGGCCTCTCCATCTATGATGACACGACATCTAACGCCGCTTGACCAGAGAACGTGCAATTACGAGCAGGTTAGTATCCGTCTTGTTCACTCCCAATGTTGGTAAAATTTTGACTTTTGGAAAGATGTTTGGCGCTGGGGTTAGGGTAGCGGCTAGAGGGGTTTGGAGCTGGGTGGCTGGAGTTTGAAATCTCTGCCATATTCTGATTATGGTATCTATGCCATTTACTCTTTATGTCATGTTTGACATGTTGACTGTTTGATCTTTACCATGTCCTGATCATGACATATGACATTTACTATATGTTGGGAGGTGTCTGTCATATATTTCTATCATGTTTGATCCTTGCCAAGTTTTGAAAACAATCATGCTGAGTTACAGGCCACTTTCCACTAAAAAAAAGACACATCCGTGACATTTTGGACCGAACGATTTTTTTTCTGTCATACTTATGAAACTTCTATGACGATAATTGTGACAAAACCCGGTATCATCATAGATGTGGTGGGGTCCTACTTCTATGATAAAAAATCATGACAGAAAATGGGCTTTTCGTCCTGGCGGGCCGGAGATGCAGCTGCATGACATTCTTTGGGCTGTCCATGACGGAAAAAACCGTGGTAGAAGCGAGGGGGAGGAAAATTTTGGGGAGTTCCCGGTTATGGTGGGAGGTCGGGGGCCGAGCGATGCGCGTTTCTCTCGTACACGTACGCGTGTGTGTGCGAGGCGTTGGCTCTAACTGAACCTGAGCGAGGCGTTGGGCTCTAACTGAACCCGAGCGATTGCACTGCAGCCTACGCGTTACTGAACCCGAGCGATCGATCGATGGCTATTAACTAAACCCGATCGTGCGATTCCTTGGGTACTGCTGCTAACTGAAGCCGATCGATGGGATGAACAGTGAGCGTTGCCGGGGGGGGGGGGGGGGTTGGATGAATAGTGGCGGTGGCGTTGCCTCTGGATGAACAGGACCCCGTGGTGTGGTGGAGGGCTAGATAAACAGTAGACGGTGGAGGGGTGCCCGTGGAGGGGTGGATGAACAGGACCCCGTGATGTGGAGGGCAGGATGAACAGTAGACGGTGGAGGGGTGGTTGAACAGGACCCCGTGGTGTTGAGGGCTGGATGAATAGTAGACGGTGGAGGGGTGGTTGAACAGTAGCTGGTGGAGTAGCGCGCGGTGGAGGCTGGATGAACAGGAGCCCGTGGAGGCTGGAGGAGGTCCACGGTGGATGAACAGTAGCTTGTGGATGCTGGAGGGGGTCGACGGTGGAGATGAACAATATCCCGTGGAGTCCCGTTTTGCGGTACGCCACACCCCTCCCGATGAACATGACCCCCGTTTCGACCGTAGCGCTCCAACACAAGTCCGTTTCCTCCGTTTGGCGGTACGCCACACCCCTCCCGATCAACAGGACCCCCGTTTCGACCGTAGGAGGTCCGTTTCCTCCGTTTTGCGGTACGTCACACCCCTCCCGATCAACAGGACCCCCGTTTCGACCGTAGGAGGTCCGTTTCCTCCGTTGTGCGATACGCCACACCCCTCCCGATCAACAGGACCGCCTTTTCGACCGTAAGAGGTCCGTTTCCTCCGTTGTGCGGTACGCCAGGCCTCGTTTCCACCGCCTCTTCCGTCTAATCCCTCCTGATGAACACGACCACGCATTCCGTTCCGACCCATGAACACGACGACGACGCTGTTTCTCCGTTCCGACCCAGCCATGTACACGAGCCCTCGCTGTACGTATGCGCGAGTAGGCGTTCGAGACCCCGCCCGTATGTACACATACGTGGCCGTATTTTCTTTCTTGCACCCTGGCCGCCTCTACTACGACACATGCGCGCCTCTACATCCACCAGTATATATGTACGTACACGTTCGTGACCAGAATGACAACGCTACGTACGCTTCGACCAGGTGGGTCCCGACTGTCAGGCACTTTCTTGCCTGCGAAGATGTAGCTGGTGGCTCCCAGCAGTCAGGGGGTGAAATACGATGGCCCGTTCGGTGGGTCCCCGCTGTCAGGTGGAGGAATAATTATTTTGCACGTAATAAGGACGCACTTCCTTGTTGCGGCCGTGGACCCAGCTGTCAGCCTCTCCACGTACAGTCCACGTCCGATGGAAGTCGTTCCTTGATCACGTTGACCACGCCGCGCCGAGAGCACCAGGGAGGCCTAGGAAGGGGACGACGGGGAGCCGGGGAAGATGCGACAGTGGAAGCCCGCGCGCGCGCGGAGAGGAGTACGAGGGTTCACTGGTTCGACTGCGGTGTGAGGCTGCCGTCGCCGCAGGGCCTGGCCAGCGGTGGGAATAATATGGAGCGGTGAGGCCTCCGCGGCAGCACAGCCGGCCACAGAAGGCAGGAGCAGGCGGCACGACCGGCACTGCTTTGAGCGGCTGGAGCAAGAAGACCAGAGATTGAAGAAGCACTACGGCCGTTGGATGGACATCGTACAGTCACTGCAGCTAGAATCGTTTATATTGACTAAGTTGACAAAGCCCTTGGTACGTCAACTTAGTAGGCCCACAGGTCAGCTTCTGAAACGGTGCGCCCCAGATGTCAGGGGGAGGAATCATTCTTTGGGCGGGTGAAGCTAGAATATCCGAGATTGAAGAAGAAGCACGGCTTCCGTTGGATGGACATCCAACGGCCACTGCTGGTAGAACCGTGTGTTGACTATAAGTTGACAAAGCCTTGCATACGCGTCAACTCTGTTCTTTTAGGCGACGCGTCAACTTAGTAAGGCCAGAAGTGCGTGGAAGAGAACTTATAGCCCATTTGATATTTATAAGAATGTGTAGCCCATTTTTGAATTCTAATGGAATTTACTAAAGCCCATTTACAGTTTGTTAAAAGTACAACCCATTTCAACCATCCGTTCAAAACAGAATTCAATAAAATTTCCCACATTTTGATGGGATCCGAAATATTTTTATCCCGAAATTTCTAGTCAGATTAAATAAATTTATATTACGTAAAAACCCAACGAAACATTGCGCTCGCAACAATTAATGAAATTAAAATTTTCAATATCCAAAAATAATAATTTATAAAGTAATCATGTGTTTGGTGCATTTTTTATAGTTACTGCCCAGTTTTTATAATTACATCCCATTTATTATTTCTAAAAGCTCATTTTCTTGTTAAGCTTAATGCATCCCTCCTAGGAAAGATTTGCAGCCCAGCGGGGCGGAGAATAACAACTTGACCTTGCCTGGGTATTTCTAAAAAAAAGTATAGCTGGGCTAGCCATTTTCAGCTTGAAAAAAATTAATATCTGGGCTGAATATCTGGCCTGGGCTAGACGGGCCACAACCCGCCCAGTTAATACCTACAGCGATGTTTTCATTGTTGTTCAGAGGAGAAAAAATAATATCTGGGTTAAACATCGAAAAACTTTGCAGTGCTCATACCTCAAAAACACAAATACTGCTCGAGCTGCTTGGTCCCAGCTATTGGCCGCTTCTTGTGCAATTCTCTCGTTTATTGACTACTACATAGGTTGACAATGGTGTGGGACCGTGATGTCAGGAAACCTGGGGGAAGCAAAATAAATTACTCCAGCGAGGGCTTTCACCTCTACCTCATTGTCTCCCGTGGAAACCCCTTTCCTACCTTTTTTTTGCTCTGGCAAGGACCAATGCATGCAGCACGTCTATGCGGTTATTAGGCAAGAAATAAAAGCGCTTTGCATGCTATGAATTACGATGGCCTGCATGGGTAGCTAATAAGGCATCCTCTTAACTGCTGTGATTAAATGTTGTGTTTAGAAGAGAGAAATATTATTGTTTTCCACCAATATGCTTACACCTAGGTCGTGATGCACCTTCTAATACGACTTATTCACCTAGACGGAGGGCGTATAGTTTTATACATACATACATACATACATACATACATATATATAAGAAGGCACTTGCGTACGTGAGGCTATGGACCTGGTGGGTCCCCATTGTCATCCTCCCCAAGTAAAGTCATCTCCTCGCCCGCGCGCGCTTTCCGCCCGAAACAGTCAGCGCCGCCCGCCCCGCTTCCCGGTGCAGGCGATTGCTCCGCCTTCAAACGACACAAGTGTCGTCCGTCTGTCCATCTGCCGCCCACATTAATGATGCGCGGTTGCCGAGGCGGCTACTCCCGTGCCACACGTCCGTCCCTCCGCCCGCCCACCATTGCTATATAAACTGTTGCGCCGGCCATAGCCGCAGTCATCCGCATCCGTTCCCTTTCTCCTGTCCACACCACTACTGCCCACCATGGCTTCCTCGCGCTCTAGCACTCTTCGGGACGGGCGGACGACAAACCACAAGGAGATGGCAGCCATTGCTGCTGACCGGCTGGCCGGCAGGCTGCCGGAGGACGATGACGTCCCAATCGAGAACATGGTAGTCGACGATCCGGCGCCAACCCCCTCCTCCGCGTCATCCTCGCTGGTGCATCGCACCATGACCATCGGCGAGGCCCGTGCCCAATATATGGACAGTGTGAGGCAGATGCGTCAGGAGCAGTTTCGAGAGGCGCAGGCCGACGCCGCCTACAACCACCATCTCCTCCAGGAGCATCTGCAGGCGGAGGAGCAGATCGCCGCGGAGCGGGTGGAGCAGGAGGCGCTGCTCGACTCGTACCGCTCCGCCCGCACGGGCCGCCTCGAGCGCTGGCGGTACAGCATGCAGGTGGCGGAGGCTGCGGCCGCCTACAAAGAGGCTAGCAAAGAGGGCGATGAAGCGGGCGAGGCGCTGTTCGGCGAGACCGAGGACGAGGCAGAGGATAATGCCAGCTCCGACTAGTCCCCGCTCCGCTGGCGTCGATGAGGCCCTGCTCCGCTAAGGCCCCGCGGCGCCAACAACGAGGCAGAGGACACCGCCGGCTCCGTCGAGGCCCCGCCCCGCCGGCAACGAGACAGAGGACATGGCCGGCTCCGCCGAGGCCCCGCCCCGCTGCCAACGAGGCCGCGCCACACAAACAACGAGGAAGAGTAGAACACGGTAGGTCGCCGCCGCTCGGGTCCAAGTAAGGCCACCGCTGCTACCCTCCTTTTGAAGCCAAGCTAGGCGGGTTGACCATTGACGGCCAGTTAGCTTCTTGGCGGCGGTGACGTGGAGTCAGTGAGTTGTGCTGGAGAATAACGCTGCTGATCATTGGGCTCCTAGTTGCCCTAATCGCTATGACAAGCTAACATCCAGCGCACCGCTTTATAGTTGAAATGTAATCAAATCCAACATGTTTATATGAAATCCGACCGTGTATGAATGAATTTATTTCGATTAGTTCGAATTCCTGTATCACTGGCATAGGATGAACATGCAAAACAATACGTACTAGCATTATTCCCAGGGTGATCACCTCCTTTGCAGCAGTTTCACATGTACTCCATCCGGTCCTTTCTAGTCTGCATACAAGTTTTGTCTGCAGTCAAAGTATCTCCACTTTGATCAATCTTGTACAAAAAAGTATGCACTTACACAATGTGCGAAGTAAAAAGGAACAGAAGGAGTACAAAGACTGAGCAGCTTTTTAGCGTTTCTGTACATTGCAATCAAACACACAGGCCTCGCAATCCATAGAGAACATTCAAAACAATCGATGATTATGCATCTCAGCGACTCACATGTCAGAGGCAATATTTACTTCACAACTAAAGAATAAAGAAAAAATTAATCGACGCTGCTGACAGCAAAGGGCGTCCCATTCGAAAATATCAAATGCATGTCTTGCTAAAATCAATGAGCAAAATTTGAGAAGGTTGTCCCATTCCAAAATATCAAATGCCTGCGATTGTGGAATGGGCAGGGTTTGCCATCAGTTCGGACATTGACATGGTACCTCGTGCTAAATAAACCAGCTGTTCTTTATGTGCAGTTCCACCAAAATCAACCAAATTCGCGCGTAGCTTGTATGATTTCGCCCTTATATGTTGCAACGCCTTGAACTTATTGGCACCTCCTTTCTTGTGGCGGAAATGAATGATTCTATGTATTCATGAACATTTTGTGCAGTTCCCATTGAAATCAAGCTAAGCACCCATGTTTGCACAAATACAAAAAAGTGATTAGTATAGAGCAAACTGTACTATGAATTGACAGTTTCAACAGGCACATACATGGTCCATGTAGAGCACACTTTTAGAAAAATGGAACTCACCAGAAAGAATCCTAGAACAACAGCAAAAAAATGGAGATTTTGTCAGTCCTTCTAAGCTGAAGTTAGTTTGGTCTTGTGGGGAGTAATGTAACCATCCTTCAACTGCTCCTTCTGATGATAAGATAGACAGGGCTTCTTCATCCTGGCATAATCGGAACTAGTCACTTCACGTACTCCATATTCTTCTTCAGAGGAAGATGATCCTGTTGTGAAACGACAAGAGGACTACTAAATGCTAGCATCACTGTTTGCTCGAAAAAAAGGAAAAGGAAATATTTAAAACAACACAGATGAAGCACTTCTCAAGGACAATACCACCTTTTCATGACAGTATCTAAACAGTAGCACAACACCAATAGAGATGACAAAGCTCAATCATATGGATGAAATCAGTGGGCGAGTACCAACCTTTGTCATGAGTCTTATTGTGTAGAGCATACAGATGAAGCATTTCTCCGGAACCATATGTTGCTATCTACGGTGGTGGCCAAGCTTACTATATACTCCTCGATTAGTTTAATGTTCCCAACATCTTCTTGTGCAGTTCCACTAAAATATATGGTATCTTCAAAGAAGATCCCTGTTTGCACAAGTAGAGATAATTGCATATTACATTAAGAGTGGCATCAAATGAGTGGCAAAACAATTGCTCGTTCCAGCCATAGCAATAAATTAAGATGCAAAACTCTATCATTACTTGTGCCATCACAGTTCCAGTGCTTCATTACAGCACCGGGAGTTGATTTTTGTTTTTGTTCCCCTTGTTCTCCCCCTTCATCACCTAGTTCAATAACAAACAAGCTTCGCCTTCAATGTAAGATTTGGCATGTCAATTAGGGAGCACAAGTATAGTACTAAACTTAATTTTCTGATGAAAGTGGCAAAATACAGGCCAGCAGTTGTGAAATATCCTTATCTTACCTCAATGGGATATTACGGTGCACATACAGATTGGAAGTCTTGTCTCCATTTGTGCAGTTCACTAAAATCAAGCAACATTATCGTACAAGTAGCACAACATACGAATGCACACTGCAGAATCATGTGAAAGAAGGCTAGTACTGACCTCTCATGATGCGGAATTCAAACAACTCACAAGAAGAAGATCTGAACCAAATTCGCCTTAACGGATAGGAAGTAAGATCTCCTCTTGTGCAGTTCCACTAAGATCAAGCAATCAAGCAACGTTGTCGGTGTGACATTTTAGTTGAACTGCACAAAACACTCTTAAAACAAAAGTGTTTTGTGCATTGCAACAAAAGGTCACAATGGCAACGAGGTGAAGCAGATAACCATGTTTACACAGATGTGCAAAGGAAACAATTAGTGGTCAATAACGGTGGATGACACAGAAGCCAACAAAAAGAAACATCTACCTTATCTAAATGGGAAAGAAAGCAAGACAGTATCATTTCTCAAACGGTGGCATTGATTAATATTAACATAGAGATTATATTAACAATAAAATTCGTTAAACATGTAATTTGCTTTTAACTGTGGCATTGCATCAATTTTGCAGCAGCATTATTAGAGGGTGTTTGTTTACAGGGACATTTTGGTGTAGGGCCTAAAAAAACTCCGTGTCAGTCCGTGTTGGTCCCAGTTTTGTTATCAGACGCCTTTCCCTATGTGAGCGTAGCAAATCTAGTCCTGCTCAAACTCTACAGCCTTGTCCCTTCCTTTCCTTTTTGAACTAGTACTTTCGCTCCTTCCTTTCCTTTTTGAACCACGTCCTAGATTTATGCGATACAACTTTCCCCACTACTTTCCCCCATTCATTTCCTCTTTGAACCACGTCCTAGATTAATGCTATACAACTTTCCCCCTTCATTTCCTCTTTGAACCACGTCCGAGATTCATGCTATATACAACTTTTCCCACTCCTTTCCTCTTTGAACCGCGTCCTAGATTCATGGTATACATGCAGCTAGAGGAATGCATGTGGAGTAAGTAAATTATACCTTAAGGTTCTTGGGGCGTGGTTCGGCGGGCGACGGGACGGCGGCGAAGAAGAAGGGGTCAGAGGCCCTCCCGCGCCACCGCTGGGTGGAAAGTGAACGCTGCGCCGGTAGTCCCTCGCCGATGGCGACAGCGTTAAGCCTCCTTCCCTTCCCGGCGGACGGATCCTGCCGGCTCTTTGAGCAGTAGTGAGGGGAGAGAGGGGCCAACGAAGTCTTGTTTAGATCTGGAGAGGGAGAGAGAGTGTGAAGAGAGCAACTTCAAGCGCCGAGCCTCCAACGTGTGTATATATATTGGAGAGAGAGTGTGAAGCGTGCAAACCCTAGAAAATATTTTGACCAGTCAAAGAATCCTCCTCGCATAAATTATGCTCCAAGTGTAGTTATCGAACCCGAGACCTCAAGTTTGATGAGCGAACAGGCTAACCAGCTACACAACCCTCCCGTTATGTTCTACGAGAGGGAAATAACCTTTTATACATTCCTGAATCCTTATTATAACATGCACACAAATTTTGGGCACTTGTAGTCGACTTAAGTCAGTGTGCCACCGTATCTCGTATACTTACTACTCCCTCCATCTAGGTGTAATAAGCCACGTTAGAAGGTGCAACGGGACGAAGGTGCGTGCGTGTGCATGCGCGCGCGTGTGTGTGTGTGTGTGTGTGTGTGTGTGTGTGTGTGTTTAACAGCATGTGTGTGTTAGAGAGAGCGACAAATCAACCTACTCCTACAGAGAGATGTTGTGTAGTGTATGATTTTAGCCGCGAGAGTTGGTGCATCCTCTCGTTGCCGGGCGTGTCCAGTAGGGACATGCGGACAGCTTCCGCGGTCGCTCCTGACCAGCCTGGCCCACCCAAAGCCCCTCCATCGCCCGCGCGTGCTTCCCGCCCGAAACGGTCAACGCCGCTCCAAAGAATCGGTGTCGCATTCATGCCCGGGCAGAGCGGACGCGACCTCTCACTAGCGCAAGAGTGATGGTTGCTTCGTCCGTCCAACTTACTGCTGGGTCTATGTGATTTGACGGCTCATTGGTCTTTATTACTGAGGTCGTAGGACTGCTGGATGTCCCACGCTTTCGGCGAAAGGAGGTATACCTACTAGATTACAATTTTCTCCATTCTTACAGCGGAGGCGTGCAAGAGCAGTGAAAACACGCAAGCTCAGTGATCTGCATGTGGTTCATGGTGAAATCTCTACAAAGACTTATATTTAGGAACGGAGGAAGTACTAGTATAGTACGTACTGTAATTTATCAGCGAGATAAATTTGTACAATGCTATGAAGCTTCCAGCTTCTGTTACATGTATCTTGCGTCCAAGGTTGCCCGTTGCAACATTTCATCAAATACAAAGGAGACTAACATGCATGCTATTGCATCTCAATGATTGACAGATCATAGCAAATATGTACTCCCTCCATTCCAAAATAAGTTTCTCAACTTTGTGCAAACTTTGGTATAAAGTTGTACTACTACTAAAGTTGACACTTATTTTGGAACAGAGGCAGCTAAAGAAAAAAATGATCCATGCAGTCCCTAGCCCTTGAACCGTGAACCCTGACAAGGCTTCAATTTGCTGGCAACGTTCGAGCTTCCTAATAAATGAAGTTTGCAACCTTTTGACCATCAGATCATTTTGTGCAGTCTCACCAAAATCAAGATGAGCATCCCTATGGCAAAGAAATTGAACAAGCGTGATTAGAATAAGATTACTGGGACTAGTTGATGAGACATAAACTCATCACAAATACAGTACGTAGAAGCCAGTAGAGGTATGTGCGGGGCAAAGAAGTAGAGAAATATCCACAGGGAGTGATGTGGGCAGCTGGAGCAGTGGTGCAAACCGGCTGTAAAGGGAGTTGTACCCGAGGGACGTAGCTCAACCTTGAGGAGGGCGGCGGGAGGCGGCAACTGCCCACGTCGTGGCAGTGAGTAAGGGACGAAGGCAACCTCACCGACTTTGTGAGAGAGAACGGCGGGGTCCCCTAATCGGGACGTGCCGACTGTGGTTTTTCGCCGTTGGCGACGGCCACCGCATCTACACTAAGCATCCACCCCTTCCCCAAGCGGACGTGATCCGCCGGGATGTTAGAGATATGGCCACAGTCGTTTTGTGCGAGAGAGTGTGAAGAGAGCAACCCCAGCAAGCAACCGTGTAGGCTGGCCCGTCCTAACTATGTATATAGTGGAGCGGTTTCCTTTTCTCTCCATATGAACCAATCATATTGCGTACGTGCCACTGAAGAAAAAAAACTTTATTTATAAATGACGCTGCACCTACTACTCATTCTCCTATAACCTTGCGCTTGGCATCTCCAAGATATTAACCTTGCGATTGGCTCTTCGCCTCTTCGGGAAGTCGAGCAATAATGGTAGTGAAGTATATATCGTTCTGGCTATATGAGAACGAATGAATTGCTGCACGTCCACCACGTGGGCGAGGGTCAAGGGGCGAGGGAGAGTGCTACATACGGAGCAAAATGAGTGAATGTACACTCTAAAATACGTCTATATACATCAGTGTTTGGAGTATGTACTAGTAGTTCATATTGAAATTTACTAAAGGACATATATATTCCAAACAATATGATAGTATAATCTCTATAACCAAGGTAGTAGGGACGAGTAAAATTTTCTCCTCGGGCTACGAGCCACCGCGCGCGTGGGCGAGGGAGCGGGTGTAAGGCGTGGTAAGCAAGCTTCACCTCATCCTGCGAGCCACCGCGCCCGTGGGCGGGGGAGACAGCGTACTAAGCAAGCTTCTCCTCGTTCTGCGAGTTGACGGGACACATCAAAAGTACTCCAGTGTATAGAGCCTTGCCTCTATGGTAGGCCCCACATGGTTTGCCTCTTTTTTTAATTTAACATAACGCGTCAAGTCGCAATTTGTTTGTTCACCCGTGGTAGACGATCCTCCCTCCACCAAGTGGACAACCAGTACACGTGCCAAATTACCACGTGGGCTGCCTTTTTCGTACAGAAATGAGCTCCACCGTGTACCCGCGCGGGTGTGGTTGGGAAAGAGACGGGAGTTTGTGCACCGTGCGTGCACCTCTTCTCTTCGTGCACGTCCCCCACCTACGTGGGTGTGTATGAGAGATACAAACCACGTTCGTGAGTGTTTTTTGTTTTGGGGTGGGGTGGGGTGGGGGTTGATTTCGTGAATTATTTGTGGGAATATGTGTCGATGACATCTCAAACAAAATTTTGCATGCAATGTGTGTGAAATGGAGGCCTATCCATATCATACATAGAGTGTCGGGCAATCCACGAGAAGAGAGGGAGGGGTCATAGCTATCGATAGAGTCAAAGAGAGGATCAAGTGGGTGGGTGCGAGATCGCTGAAGAGAGCCATCAAAATTTTTTGTGTGTAGAAGTCAAAGATATAGGGCGACTAGCCTACCGGAACGTTAGAGGGCACACGTCAAGTTTGTGTGTGGCAGGGAGACATGACTAGAGCGCTCGATTTATCCGTGTGTGTGGGGGGAGGGGGTGGTGGGAGGGGTAGGCAGAGGCCTAACTATAGAGGGAGATAGGTCGACATCCATACATAACTGAAGGACGGGAAATATGATGGGACAGAGAGAGAGAGGAGGGAGTGAGGGAGGGAGAGGGGTAGAGTGCTGGATGGGTGATGGAGTTTCTTCTCGAAGATTGTGGGAGAGGCCTACTAGACAAACTGAGGGTGGAATTGCAATCTTATCAATAAGAGTGGGGATGTGTTTCTGTGTGTGCCTGTGGGTGATAGATCTGTCGGGACGCATCCATAGATGATGAAGGGGAGCCATGTGTTTGGTAATCAAACCTAACTAGATCGGTAGATCAATTGTTGTTTGTCGAAGGAAGGGAGAGACAAAACTAATGAGGTAGATCGATTGACGTGTGGGTAAAACGAGTTATAAGGACCTAGCTAGCTATATGTACAGCGAGATATCGGTCGGTGTACGTCCATTTGTTAGAGGCAAATAAGGCCCAGCGAGACGGATAGACAGAGAGAATGGAGCTAGGAGGTGGTGCGAGAGGCCTAACTACTAGCTAGATAGGGGGAGGAGTGTGCGGTTGTGAGAGCAATGAAAAGAGGGGCGAGTGTTTACACGTGTGTCTGACCGTATGAGAGACACGAGGCAAGGACACATAAAGGAGGAGATTGAAGGTGTGTTTGTATGTTGTAGGCAGGCACCGCTGGAGAGGTTTATCGATCGGTGTGTGTCGTAAAGGAGTTGTGGAAACTCTGGGAGAATGACCTAAAGAAAAAAATGAATGTGCCAGGTGGATAGAATGCCGAGGGAGGGGGAGGGCAAGGAGGGCATGTGCATGCACGAGAGAAAGTTAGTGGTAGCTACAAAGGTTATAGGATTGTGTGGGTGTAAGAGACTAACAAAGATCAAAATTTTATATGAAAGCGGATTCATATATTTGAATAGGAGATCATAGTGTTTTAAACATTGCATGCATGAATATAGCGGTGATACACGTGTTGTGCACATGTTATACCATAACGTGATAATGCATGGCGTTTGCAACTCACAGCTAAATGCCGAACAAGCTAAACAATACTATACATCAAACAATCTCACATTTTATTTGAATTTGTGATAATGTGTGGCGTTCGCAGCTTACAACTAAATATCAAACAATCTAAACAATACTATATATTGAACATTCTCACATTTTATTTGAATTTGTGGTAATGTGTGGGGTTTGCAACTCACATCTAAATACTTGTAGGCGTAGGGGGCGGGGCACCATACATAATGTGATAAACACATTATACATATGAGACATGGTTTAGATTATGAAGATCTAGCTAGAGCTAGAAATGTAATGTGATTTGAAATCAAAATAAAGTGGATTCAAATAATCTAGTTGGAGTTCTTATAGGAGTACAGATAGTTCATATGTAACTCGAGAATAATCATGTGGTGTGCTGTGAAGATAATTCACAAATGATGGTTTAACTTGACAATAATGATGATTGTAGATCTTATTAAAACAGAGAAATGAATTCAAATGCTTTGACTTCACAACAATCATTACTGTAGATCTTATTCAAATAGAGAAACGAATCCAAATTTAGTTCATATTGAAGCGGTAGTATATACGTTTGGAATGCACTAGAACGTTCATTTGAGTAGTAGGTTGCATGCATTATACACGTAGTGAAATATTTTAATTGAACATAACATGAATTCAAAGTTTTGAATGACATTTGTAGGGCGCATTGATTTGGGACAGTACACGTTAGGCTTGTCCGAAAATTTCAACCCGCGCCTTGTTAGTCCGAAATATTTAAGATATATCTTTGTCTCGTTGTGCTCCGACAACTCCCTCCATGTCAACCCACGCCTTGCTATTCCGAAATTACAACGCGCGCAAAAACTCCCACCTCCTGTGAAATCTAGACACGCGAAATGCCCGTGGTGCCCCTGAACCGAAAGAATCGCCTCAAATCCGTGGGGGTACTTTCGTAACTTACCCCACATTTCGGACAAGCGCGTCTCTAAGCCATGGTTCCCCACTGCCATCCCATCCGCCCACCCATTCGTACACCGAGGCCGCGAAAACCTGCGACGAAACCCCACACCCTGCTCCGTCCGCCACCCAGCCGGAGCCTCTTCCCCGACGACACCGTCCACAGCAACACCTCGACGTCCCTCATCCACCGTACCGGATGAGGATCCGTCGTCGATCTCATCACCCCGCCGGTTCAGCCACCCCGTCCTCCACCTCCAAGGAGCTGCCCCGACGTTCCCCTCGTCTTTCAGGCCACCTCCATTCCCACACTGCCGTCTTCACCTGCACCACGGGAAGAGCATCATCATCACCGTTGCATCGGATGAAGCTGCGGCCTAATCGGCGCCACCAAAGAGGTTCTACACTAATCGCCGCATTTTCTTCATGATTCGATCTCACGGTGCTGCCGGCGCTCGGTCCCGAACCGACACGGCGCGGCTCCATCCACGGCAGCGTCGCCAGCCACTTCGTCCACGGCGTCGCTCCCTCGGCGGCGGCGTCCACATCAGTAGGACCTGCTGCTGCTTTAGCTCTCGCTCGTGCTGCTGCTCTGCTCTTGCTCTCGGTCCCCTGTCTGGTCTGCTCTTGCTATTGCTCTTGCTCGCGCTGCTGCTCTTGCTCTTGCTCTTGCTTGCGATGCTGCTCTGATTTAGCTACACTTCAGTCGACTGAATCGACTTTTGGGTCAGTCGATTTTCAGGTGGTGGGGGAGCAAGCCGGGGTGAAGGAAGAACCAGCCGCAGCGGGGAGGGGGCTCGCCGGAGAGATACCCCACTATCTATCTTAGGGTTCAGGATGGGGGCGGTGGTCGCCAGCGGTGGCGGTGCGTTGGCGGGGCGGTGGCGTGGGGATCGCCGGAGAAAAAGCTTGGCACGGGGTGGCCTAGAGGGATGGCCGGGGCGGCGGCGGACCGGCGGTGGGGAGTGTTTTTGGGGCGGGCAGGGCGGTGCACCGCAGGCCGCGGGCGGCGGGGGGCTGCTGTTTGGCCGGCTCAGGGGGGTGGAGGTTGAAGATGAACCGCAGGCCCTTGATTTCGTATCCAACGGCTGCAAAATCGACTGACCAGAGATGAAAAAGTCAGTCGACCGACGTGTAGCCTCACCTTGCTAGTGCGTTCAATTTCGGCAGCAAAATTCAGTTTCGATAGAAAAATTCAGTTTCGACAGTTAAGTTCAGTTTCGACAGTTAATTTCAGAGATGAGCGGCTGATGTATTTTACATCTAGCACTTTGTGGTTATGTATTTTACGTCATGTATTGGAGATGCTATTAGAATTCCACTCAGGTTAACGTTGTTCCTTGTCTCTCTTGTCCTGCTTCAGCCTCTGCGTCGTACAACTCAGCGAAGCTGCTCCAACGACGAAACCCTCCATCACAGCGGAGCAGTACCTCGGGCTCCATCTCCAGACGCCTAAGATCTTCTTCCCCTTCTTCGACAGCCAAGTCAGCCGGAGCATCCTCACCGGCCAACCCAATCACGCTGAGATCGACATGGCTTCGCCAAAGAGGTTCTACACTTGTTGCATCTCCTTTTTACTCTACATGTTATATATATTCTCCACTGAGCACGCGGATTTGTTCCTTTAGTGTCTCCTTGAAAGAAAAAACATAGGAATTTTAATTTTCACTTGTCCACCTTTTCAAATTCCTATTCATGAAGCACAAGACTAAGAGATAGTACCATAATAGCATTATAACCGTACATTTTCTTGTGGTTTGACTTAATGTCACCATGCTTCTTTGCATCCTGTGATCTTCCAATTGTTGTGAATCAAACACCCAGATTGGCAGAAATCCTATGTTTTTAAATTCTCTGTTTTGCACGTGCATTCCTATCATATCCTGTCTATTTCCTATCCCTGCATTGTTGGAATCCTCCAATTCAAACGAGCCCTTACAGAATTACTTCTCTTACAGATAGTTGTCAAAGAAAACCTTGCGTGGTTTGTCCCGCTCCTGCTGCGCCGTCGTCCACCCCAGCTCAGCTGCTCCAACGACAGAAGGGTCCAGCACAGCAAGGATCCGGCCTCCAGACTGTCTTTCGCCGACTCAGATCTTATTCCCCGCCACTGGCAGCCATGAAAACTGCACTACCATCATCAACCGAGCAGATGACCTCGAGGACTACACGGGTCCGCAAGAGAGGTCTCACTCTTTCGTGTCTGCTTAAGTTATGCATCGCTTAATATTACATGTTATTTTATCGTCCTATTCACCGATTAGACTCTGAGTCAGCTCCAAACTAATGGTCAAACTTGAGTTTTTAAATGGTTGTGGGGTACATATCGGGGCCGCTATCAATAGTATCTATCTACTATCTGGTTAATCTCCGGTGTCTACTATGATTTTCATGTTGGGTGGGAAACAAACAGTAAAGAAGCCATTATCTGTATTTTTTAACTGAAGCCATTATCTGCCTGCTATTATTGGTTTTGGGTCTATCCACAGGTTGCTACCATCACTCTGGATTTCTGCATGCACTCCTTACATAATCTCAATATGTTTTATTCCTATGCATGACAGTTATTGTAAACAATGGAACTGAACATGTAGAGCAAAAGAGATGAGCCTTGCGTGGCAATAAAATTTCATGCAGACGTCGCTCCATGGTAGGTGCAAAGGCATCCCCCCTCCATGCATTTCGGATTGTAATCGAGAGGAAGATATCTGTTCTGAGGGGGATTCAGAAGGAGAAGACAACTCTTATTTACCCCCTGAGGTCTTCGCTCTAACCTGGCATGCTGATGTTGGTTATATCATGCATATGGTGTCTTGCATTGCTTACTATATACATCAGATATGTCATCTTCTTAGTTTAGACATCCTTTGTGCGAATGCCATCTGTTTAGTTTATTCATCGTTTATGTGAATTATACAACGCCATCTTGTTTAGCCAGGCATCATATATGTGAATTTTGCAATGCCATCCTGCTTAGCCAGTCATCTTATATGTAAATTATATTAGGCCATCCTTTTTTTGGTTACATATTACATTTGTCAAAAATGTTATTACATTCAACTGCTCTTCATGTGCATCAGCCATTTGACACGGTGATGGCAAATTCTGGAGTGAAAACAAGGTCTTCAGAGCAGACTGTGCTATCTGACGAAGCGCATACCTCGCTGGTTACGGATAGCTCCTCAGAGGAGGATTCAGAGACAGATGACCAGTCCTATCCCCCCCCGAGGTGTATGCTCTAACTTGGCAGGGTTATGTTGCTCATATCGTGCGTATGGTGTCTCGCATTTCTATGTCATTTGATCAGTTTAGACATGCTTTGTGTGAATGCCACCTGTTCAGTGTCTAATTACCATATATGTGAATTATGCATTGCCATCTTGTTGCAAGACATTATATATGTGAATTATACAATGCTATCTTGTTGCAAAGGCATTATATATGTGAATTATGCAATGCCATGTTGTTTGGCCAATCATCATGTATGTGAATTATATCATGCTATCATTTTTTTGTATTGCGTGTTCCATTTGTCGACAACATTTGTATATTCAACTACTCTTCCTGTGCATCAGCCATTTGAAGCGGTGATGGAAGTATCTGGAGTGAAAACAAGGTATTCAGAGCAGACAATGCTACCTGCTGAAGCAGACATGTTGCTGGTTATAGAGAGCTCCTCAGAGGAGGATTCAGAGACTGATGACCAGTCCTATTTTCCCCCTAAGATCTATGCTCAAACTTGGCAGGGTTATATTACCCATGTCATGCATGTTGTCTTGCATTGCTTAGTTTTTACATCATATATGGATAGCCATCTGCTTACTTGCTTACTATATAAATCACATATTTGAATTATATCATGCCATCATGTTTACATAGTACATACACATCATCTATCTGAATTATGGCATGGCAACCCAGTTAATAAATACATCATATAGTTATATCATCTCATCCTATTTAGTGTTTACAGTCATCATATTTTGAATTATGGCATTCTATCCGTGAATGTATGTGAATTATGGCATGCCAACCTATTTAATAAACACATTATATAGTTATGTCATGTCATCCTGTTTACATAGTCTCATATTTTGAACTATTTCTTTCCATCCTTTTTAGTTAGCCATCATAATGTGAAATTGTGTCATGCTATCATGTTTAGTTAGCCATCATATATGTGAAATTGTGTCATGCTATCCTGTTAGGTTAGACAACATAAATATGAATTATTTCATGCCCTCTTTTATTCCCCACTATCCATTACACCTGTCTATCATACAATGTCTATACTTTCAATTACTTTTCTTGTTTATCAGCCATTTGAATTGGATAGCGTGATGGTAGTATCTAAGGGAGTAACAACGCGGTCTTCAGAAAAGATAGTGCTACGAGTTGATGCAGATAGAACCACGGTTGTACTTGCCCAAGGACCAGATCCATCGCACATAACCCAGACTCTCGCAGATTGTACACCTACCCAGTTGGACAGAGAACCAGCTACACCCCTTCTAACCCCAGCCCCGGTAGATAGTAACCCAGTTCCAGTTGACACAGCACCGTCTCCACCACAGAGAACCCAAACACGAGCAGTTAGTAAGGGAACTGCAGTGCCCAAAGCACGAGGACCACCACTCCGAATCCCAACTCAACGCTTAAAGGAGAAGAAGATTTGTTCTCAGCTCAGGTTCTGTAGCTATGGTTCATACTCCATTGCTCTTGCATGACTGTATTTACTCATACCAACTGTTTTCAAATTTGAAGGATGGAATAGAAACTCCAATGGCGCAACAGGTATGTTTTAAACCTGTTTCTTTAACTGGTTTGCTGTTGTAACCTGCTCTATGTTGATTTCAGTTTCAATTGAATAAACAATTATGTTCTCATGTCATGCACATTACAAGTGTTGTTATTGCTCTATACTTACCCACACTTATATTCTGTCTATTCTCCTTTGTCTTGAACAAATATTATTTGAATTGTGTCTCTATCTTGATTTGGCAACAAAAACTAGAATGATATAGACCACAAAGTGACCATGGTACATAGATATATGTTTGTTTCATGCTGTTATCCTGTCCACTTTACTACTGAACTCATTTACCAAAATGAGTTTCATATACAACATGGTAAACATGTGATGCGTCTGCTTGTTTCTCTTTTAGAACGTGGACAAAATATTGGAGAACAGTACCGCTTTATCCAATGGTAAAGGAAGTAATGCAGATAAGGTTCTAGATAGTGAGACATCCCTGTTGGTCTCCAAGAAAGCTGATAAAAACTATCTTGACGACAGTGAGGGAACCCAAAAAGTCCTGTCTTGATGTAGTGTTCGAGTTACTGGCCACTACTGCTGGCACAAGCTCTTCGAACTCGCTGCCTGAATCAGTTCGTTTTCTTGAGTCTCAACTTCAAGTTGAAAGACATCGATCAGATGTGCTGCGACAGGAAGCTGAAGGACTGAGGAAGTCCCTGCAGAATTCAGATGCATATTTTCTGGTGCAACAGCAAGCGCTGGAGGATTTAAGCGCCAAGCAAGAGAAAGTTAATAGGCTTGCTAAGCATCTTGCCAGCATTATGGGTACCCATGATATTGTTTCTTGAGATCTTCTGAAGTGATTTCAGTTCTGGATTTGTTTTGTTGCGGCGTTTATTTGCGCCGGTCGCCAACTTTGACAACCAGTGTATATGATATGCTGCTTTGTTCCCTATATTTGCACTGGTGGCGAACTTTGATGCCCAGTGGATGTAATATGTGTAATAGCCGTGATAGCCTAGCGTTAGTTGCTTGCGTATTTATTTCCTTGTTGTCTTGTTTATTTGTTTGCTTGTAGTCATTGCAGTTCTTTTTCCGCGGTTAGCTAGTGGCTGCAATAACCTATTTTTTAAAACTAGGCCACAATAACCATGGGCTAATATTTACTGTAGTGACATTGGGACTCCTACTGGCCGTAGAAACAGTGGGCTAATATTTAATGTAGTGACATTGGGCCTCCTACTGGCCGTAGAAACAGTGGGCCTTCTACGGGCCGTAGAAACAATGGGCCTTCTACGGGCCGTAGAAACAATGGGCCTTCTACGGGCCGTAGAAACAATAGGCCTTCTACGGGCCGTAGAAACAATGGGCCTTCTATGGGCCGTATTATCAATGGGCCTTATACGGGACGTATAATCTATTGACCAAACATGGGCCAAACATACCGCATTATGGCCGTAAACGGGCTAGAGTTGGAATCGTCCGTTCATGGGCCGACCATATCGGGCCATCGTTAATAGGCCGTATTTGATTACGCTATGAAATCGGCCCAACGTATTAACGGACCACAAACAGGCCGACTGTAACCACGGGCTGAATTTGGCCCACAAGCAGAAAATGACAGTAACGGGCCGTAAGTAAACAGATGCTGGAAATGAGCCCAAGAATAAATGGGCTCTGAGAAGGCCGAAAGATAACATGGGCTGGAAACGGCCCAACGGAATAACGGGCCGTTAATGGGTATAAAGTGATACACTGTTCATTACGGGCGAGTTTCACCACGGGCCGTTAATGGGTGTAAAGTGATACAATGTGCATTACGGGCCAGTTTCACCACGGGTCGTTAGTAGGCCAAGAGATACATAGGGCCTCATATGGGCCGAAAGACGTCATGGGCCATACATGGGCCAGAAGTGAAAACGGGCTGGAATCATATTGGATGGCCCGAATGAAGCTACTTGGCCTAATTCGGATAGGGCGTAACGGGCCTTGGGTTAGCGGGCTGTAAATGGGCTATATTTGAACAAACCGTTAGCAGGCTTTCCATGGGCCGGCCCGCTAGCTTTTAACCAAGTCAAACGGGCCGGCCTTTTCACAGAAATGGGCCTTTGTTGGGCCGTGCCACGTGTCGACGTATCATAGGCGCCTATCTGACCCACTGACAAGCTGACACGTGTTAAGTCCGGCCAATAAGAATTTTACACGTGGAAATTTCCCATTGGTCGGGGCTGTTAACGGGTTATCGGATCCAAAACCCGCCCCGATAGCTTAACGGCGTTCCGTTACGGTGGATGTCACGTGTCGGTCACCCTTGACGTAAGCACTTCTGTGACGCGCGATTTATCGTCATGGAAGTGGACACTTCCATGATGATAATTTTGGTAATGTCATGGAACACTTCTACGACAGCACAAGTATGACTATCTTGATTCTGTCATAAATTTGGCATGGATGTACATGCATGACAAAAAAAGCAACCTACCACTAGTGCAGAACCGGGCAATAGCACCGGTTCGTAAGGCCCTTTAGTGTTGGTTCCATAACCGTCACTAAAGTGTGGGCACTAAAGGCCCCCCCCTTTAGTACCGGTTCAGCACGAACCGGTGCTAATGGGCAACCACGTGGCACGAGCCAGCTCCGGGGGCCGGGAGCCCTTTAGTACCGGTTGGTAACACCAACCGATACTAAATGTTGGTGGGTTTTTGTTTTATTTTTTATTTTTCATTAAAATTTGTGTTATCAATTTAATTTAGGATTGTTTTACGTTATAATGAGTTATTATACTTGATATGGATATGGATATGGCATATATATATATAGATCACTTAGCTTGGATCCATCCAGTTCAAACTAATTTGCGGTTTTTTTCATAAATGATATATATAATATTAATAACTCATCATCATCATCATCACATATTAATAAATAAATAAACTCTACCTAGCTAAGAATCATCGTAGTCGTCATTAATTACCACTATTTAATCATCATAGTCATTACCGCTATCTAATCATCACCAACACTGGCTAGCTAGATTAAAGAAGAAACATTCACTTTGTAACAGAAGCAAAGATATCATCGAGTTCAACATAATAATCAAACATTGAACTTCAGGACAATACGGACATGAGAGAGGACAAGTACTAAGAGCATGAACTAGCTAAATCACTCATGCTGCTCCCTCTTAGGTAGAATAGCATAGAACATGTATAGCTCTCCTGATTCATCATACTGGAGCATGCAGATGAATATGTCTCCTAATCTTGGGTTGCGCTTCTCTTTGCTGCCCCCTAGTACTTCTGTGCGATCGTTAACAATTTTGCTCCAATCTTTCACTATTAAGCATTCTTCGCTTTCAAAAATCCTGAATGCACTCATGTGCAATGTAGGAAATCTTGATCGTAAGCTAACCATTGACATGCGACCTTTTGTCTCGATCCACTGAGGCACAACTATCGTCGGAAGTCCCTGTTGAAGAACATTGTATAGTAATTAATATACTTAGCAATGAAAGTTTAGCTTCAAAAATAATGTATGCAAAAGATGCACTAATTAAGGACAAATAGTAAAAATCTTACCATCCTTCGATTATAGATGTGACCGTAGTTCAATACGATCACCATTGGTCGCATGTTCTGAGTACTAACATTTCTAAGTTCAGGAAAAAAATTGTCTTGACAGTATGAAGATCCTCAAGCCATGAAACATAATGACTTATCTCCTCGCAGTTTAGTTGAGCCCCGGGGCAGTAGTAGGTCCTGTCTACCAAGCGTCGGACATGTTTGCTTGAACCGAAATAAGCTGACTATACAAATTAGTTGTCAACTATTTTTGAATAAACTGTATCAAAGACATAAACATATGCATGCATGGTTGAGAAAAACTCACATAATGGTAGAACTGGAGGCTTGCACATCGACCCAGATGTCTATATTACCTTCAATATCATCTTCTGGACGAATATCAAAGGTGATAACCATATCAGGCTCAAATGCATAAGCCTTGCATAGTGCTTGCCAAGTTTTGCATTCAAAATGTGTGTATGTGTCTCCATTATATAATTTGACGTTGAAAGTATACCCATGCTCGGTCTTCAAGTAAACTCTCTTTACCTCCGGATCATCTATATCACTAAAAGCTATCTTATCCAAGACAAAAAAAATTGCATGGCAGGGGATGCGCTAGTAGAATAGTGAAAATTTAAAATTATAAGTTGAAGCAAATGAAGCATAAGTCATGCTTTAAAATTATAAGTTGAAGCAAATGAAGCATAAGTTCTGCAGTCAAATAATAATTGCCGTTGTGACTTACTGTATCCACTTCGAATGTCTCATTCAGCTTGATGCTGAAGCGCTTACTACAAGGAAATTTCTGTCACACAGGCCGCGCTGGTCTTCACAGTGTTCGCACATAATGAAATCTTTTTCGTCGTCAGATGACATTTCCTATGTTCATATAGGTGAAACATTAAACACTTATTACTATCTAACACTAATTAATATCTAGCCAATTCAAATATATATTCATCTAACATTTGACATTAATATATCTAACTATATACATCTCTAACAATTGACATTACTATATATTTAACTTTTTAATCTAATTCATCTAACATTCGACATTAATCTAACATTTATATATACACAAAATATATAAAAAATTAAATAAACAGAAAAACTCATTAACAAATACTATTTTAATTAGATCATCAAATATCAGATACCTAAATTTTCTTACTAAAAATAAACTAGTTATATTAATTATTCAACTAGTTCAAATCTCATATACCTAAATAAACTAGTTCGAATATAGCTAATTCATCTAGCATTCGACATTAATCAATCTAACATTCGATCATCTAATTAACTTTTCTAAAAAACAGAAAATAGAAAATAAGTAAAAAAATATGTGTGTGTACGTGTGTATGTACGTATGTGTGTGTATGTGTGTATATGTGTGTGTCTGTACGTATACACTGCAGTGCGGCCCCGTACGCCGCCGCCCCGTACGTACGAGCGGGGCCACCGGCGTACGGGGCGGGGGCAGCGGCGTACGTACGGGTCGGGTGCGCGCGCGGCACGGGTACGTATGCGAGAGCGAGAGACGTACGGGACCGCGCGCGGCGACGACGACGGACGGCAGCGGCGCGAGACGACGACGACGACGACGACGGGCGGTGGCGGGCCGGCGGCGACGACGACGGACGAGGGCGACGGGCGGCGGCGCGCGGCGATATCCGGGGAGGTTGGAGATGAAATGGGGGGATGTAACTGAAATTTTCGTAAGTGTTGTATATATAGGATGAGCCATTAGTACCGGTTGGTGTCACCAACCGGTACTAAAGGCCAACTTTGGCCAGGCCAAGAGGCGGGAACAGTTGGCCTTTAGTACCGGTTGGTGGCTCGAACAGGTACTAAAGGGTGGTCTTTAGTACCGATTGGAGCCAGCAATCGGTACTAAAGGCCTCGCGCTGCCACCCCGCAGTGCGTAAAGTTTAGTCCCACCTTGCCGGGCGAAGGGCAGCCGCACTGGTTTATAAACCCATCCGCGGCTGCCTCTTTGAATTCCTCTATATAGCAGGCTTGTGGGCCTTGTTGGAAATATGCCCTAGAGGCAATAATAAAAGCATTATTATTATATTTCCTTGTTCATGATAATTGTCTTTATTCGTGCTATAATTGTGTTATCCGGAAATCGTAATACATGTGTGAATAACAGACAACAACATGTCCCTAGTAAGCCTCTAGTTGACTAGCTCGTTGATTAATAGATAGTCATGGTTTCCTGACTATGGGCATTGGATGTCAATGATAACGAGATCACATCATTAGGAGAATGATGTGATGGACGAGACCCAATCCTAAACATAGCATAAGATCGCATAGTTCGTTTGCTAGAGTTTTCCAATGTCAAGTATCCTTTCCTTAGACCATGAGATCGTGTAACATCCGGATACCGTAGGAGTGCTTTGGGTGTGCCAAACGTCACAACGTAACTGGGTGACTATAAAAGTATACTACGGGTATCTCCGAAAGTGTCTGTTGGGTTGACACGGATCAAGACTGGGATTTGTCACTCCGCTTGACGGAGAGGTATCACCGGGCCCACTCGGTAATGCATCATCATAATGAGCTCAATATGATCAAAGTGTTTGATCACGGGATCATGCATTACGGTACGAGTAAAGTGACTTGCCGGTAACGAGATTGAACGAGGTATTGGGATACCGATGATCGAATCTCGGGCAAGTAAAATACCGATAGACAAAGGGAATCGTATACGGGATTAATTGAATCCTCGACATCGTGGTTCATCTGATTAGATCATCGTGGAGCATGTGGGAGCCAACATGGGTATCCAGATCCCGCTGTTGGTTATTGCCCGAGAGCCGTCTCGGTCATGTCTGCATGTCTCCCGAACCCGTAGGGTCTACACACTTAAGGTTCGGTAACGCTAGGGTTGTAGGGATATGTATATGCAGTAACCCGAATGTTGTTCGTAGTCCCGGATGAGATCCCGGACGTCACGAAGAGTTCCGCATTGGTCCGGAGGTGAAGAATTATATATAGGAAGTGCAGTTTCGGCCATCGGGAATGATCTGGGGGTCACCGGTATTGTACCGGGACCACCAGATGGGTCCCGGGGGTCCACCGGGTGGGGCCACCCATCCCGGAGGGCCCCATGGGCTGAAGCGGGAAGGGGGGCCAGCCCTTAGTGGGCTGGTGCGCCCCCCAAGGCCCACCCCCTGCGCCTAGGGTTGGAACCCTAGGGTGGGGGGGCACCCACTTGCCTTGGGGGGCACTCCATCCCCTTGGCCGCCCCCCTTGGGAGATTCAATCTCCCAGGGCCGGCGGCCCCCCAAGGGCCTATATAAAGGGGGGAGGGGAGGGGGGGCAGCCGCACCCCTTGCCTTGGCGCCTCCCTCTCCCTCTCCAACACCTCCTCCTCCTCCATAGAGCTCGGCGAAGCCCTGCCGGAATACTGCAGCTCCATCACCACCACGCCGTCGTGCTGCTGCTGGAGCCATCTTCCTCAACCTCTCCTCTCCCCTTGCTGGATCAAGAAGGAGGAGACGTTACGCTGACCGTACGTGTGTTGAACGTGGAGGTGCCGTCCGTTCGGTGCTAGGATCTCCGGTGATTTGGATCACGTCGTGTACGACTACCTCATCCCCGTTCGTTGAACGCTTCCGCTCGCGATCTAAAAAGGTATGTAGATGCATTCGATCACTCGTTGCTAGATGAACTCATAGATGGATCTTGGTGAAACCGTAGGAAAATTTTTGTTTTCTGCAACGTTCCCCAACAGTGGCATCATGAGCCAGGTTTATGCGTAGTTCTTCTTGCGCGAGTAGAACACAATTTGTTGTGGGCGTAGATTTGTCAACTTTCTTGCCGCTACTAGTCTTATCTTGCTTCAGCGGTATTGTGGGATGAAGCGGCCGAGACCAACCTTACACGTACGCTTACGTGAGACCGGTTCCACCGACTAACATGCACTAGTTCCATAAGGTGGCTGGCGGGTGTTTGTCTCTCCCACTTTAGTTGGAGCGGATTCGATGAAAAGGGTCCTTATGAAGGGTAAATAGAAGTTGACAAATCACGTTGTGGCTTTCATGTAGGTAAGAAAACGTTCTTGCTAGAACCCTAATTCAGCCACGTAAAACTTGCAACAACAATTAGAGGACGTCTAACTTGTTTTTGCAGCAAGTGCTTTGTGATATTATATGGCCAAAGTTGTGATGAATGATGAATGATATATATGTGATGTATGAGATGTTCATGCTATTGTAATAGGAATCACGACTTGCATGTCGATGAGTATGACAACCGGCAGGAGCCATAGGAGTTGTCTTTATTTTTGTATGACCTGCGTGTCATTGAGAAACGCCATGTAAATTACTTTACTTTATTGCTAAACGCGTTAGCCATAGTAGTAGAAGTAATAGTTGGCGAGCAATTTCATGGAGACACGATGATGGAGATCATGATGATGGAGATCATGGTGTCAAGCCGGTGACAAGATGATCATGGAGCCCCAAGATGGAGATCAAAGGAGCTATGTGATATTGGCCATATCATGTCACGTTTATTATTTGATTGCATGTGATGTTTATCATGTTTTGCATCTTGTTTACTTAGAACGATGGTAGTAAATAAGATGATCCCTCATAATAATTTCAAGAAGTGTTCCCCCTAACTGTGCACCGTTGCGACAGTTCGTTGTTTCGAAGCACCACGTGATGATCGCGTGTGATAGATTCTAACGTTCACATACAACGGGTGTAAGACAGATTTACACATGCAAACACTTAGGTTGACTTGACGAGCCTAGCATGTACAGACATGGCCTCGGAACATAGAAGACCGAAAGGTCGAGCATGAGTCGTATAGAAGATATGATCAACATGAAGATGTTCACCAATGTTGACTAGTCCGTCTCACGTGATGATCGGACACGGCCTAGTTGACTTGGATCATGTAATACTTAGATGACTAGAAGAGGGATGTCTATCTAAGTGGGAGTTCATTAAATAATTTGATTAGATGAACTTTATTATCATGAACTTAGTCTAAAATATTTACAATATGTCTTGTAGATCAAATGGCCAACGTAGTCCTCAACTTCAACGCGTTCCTAGAGAAAACCAAGCTGAAAGACAATGGCAGCAACTACACGGACTGGGTCCGGAACCTGAGGATCATCCTCATAGCTGCCAAGAAAGATTATGTCCTACGAGCACCGCTAGGTGACGCACCTGTTCTCCCTGCAGAACAAGACGTTATGAACGCTTGGCAGTCACCTTCCGATGATTACTCCCTCGTTCAGTGCGGCATGCTTTACAGCTTAGAGCCGGGGCTCCAAAAGCGTTTTGAGAGACATGGAGCATATGAGATGTTCGAAGAGCTGAAAATGGTTTTCCAAGCTCATGCCCGGGTCAAGAGATATGAAGTCTCCGACAAATTCTTTAGCTGTAAGATGGAGGAAAATAGCTCTGTTAGTGAACACATACTCAAGATGTCTGGGTTGCACAACCGCTTGACTCAACTGGAAGTTAATCTCCCGGATGAAGCGGTCATTGACAGAATCCTCCAGTCGCTTCCACCTAGCTACAAGAGCTTTGTGATGAACGACAACATGCAGGGGATGGTAAAGACCATTCCTGAGGTATATGCTATGCTGAAATCAGCAGAGGTAGAAATCAAGAAGGAACATCAAGTGTTGATGGTGAATAAAACCACTAAGTTCAAGAAGGGCAAGGGTAAAAAGAACTTCAAGAAGGACGGCAAGGAAGTTGCCGCGCCCGGTAAGCAAGTTGCCGGGAAGAAGCCAAAGAATGGACCCAAGCCCGAGACTGAGTGTTTTTATTGCAAGGGAAGTGGTCACTGGAAGCGGAATTGCCCCAAATACTTAGCGGACAAGAAGGCCGGCAAAACAAAAGGTATATGTGATATACATGTAATTGATGTGTACCTTACCAGTACTCGTAGTAGCTCTTGGGTATTTGATACCGGTGCAGTTGGTCACATTTGTAACTCAAACCAGGAGCTGCGGAATAAACGGAGACTGGCGAAGGACGAGGTGACGATGCGCGTCGGGAATGGTTCCAAGGTCGATGTGATCGTCGTCGGCACGCTACCTCTACATTTACCTACGGGATTAGTTTTAAACCTCAATAATTGTTATTTAGTGCCAAGTTTGAGCATGAACATTGTGTCTGGATCTCGTTTAATTCAAGATGGCTACTCATTTAAATCCGAGAATAATGGTTGTTCTATTTATATGAGAGATATGTTTTATGGTCATGCTCCGATGGTTAATGGTTTATTCTTAATGAATCTCGTACGTGATGATACACATATTCATAGTGTGAATACCAAAAGAGTTAAAGTTGATAACAATAGTCCCACATATTTGTGGCACTGCCGCCTTGGTCACATAGGTGTCAAACGCATGAAGAAGCTCCATGCAGATGGACTTTTAGAGTCTCTTGATTATGAATCATTTGACACGTGCGAACCATGCCTCATGGGTAAAATGACCAAGACTCCGTTCTCAGGAACAATGGAGCGAGCAACCAACTTATTGGAAATCATACATACTGATGTGTGCGGTCCAATGAGTGTTGAGGCTCGTGGTGGCTATCGTTATGTTCTCACCCTCACTGATGACTTGAGTAGATATGGGTATATCTACTTAATTAAACACAAGTCTGAGACCTTTGAAAAGTTCAAGGAATTTCAGAGTGAGGTTGAAAATCAACGTGACAGAAAAATCAAGTTTCTACGATCAGATCGTGGAGGAGAATACTTGAGTCACGAATTTGCCACGCACTTAAGAAAATGTGGAATAGTTTCACATCTCACGCCGCCTGGAACACCTCAGCGTAATGGTGTGTCCGAACGTCGTAATCGCACTCTATTAGATATGGTACGATCTATGATGTCTCTTACCGATTTACCGCTATCTTTTTGGGGCTATGCTTTAGAGACTGCCGCATTCACTTCAAATAGGGCTCCGTCGAAATCCGTTGAGACGACACCGTATGAATTATGGTTTGGGAAGAAACCTAAGCTGTCGTTTCTAAAAGTTTGGGGATGCGATGCTTATGTCAAGAAACTTCAACCTGAAAAGCTCGAACCCAAGTCGGAAAAATGCGTCTTCATAGGATACCCTAAAGAAACTATTGGGTATACCTTCTACCTCAGATCCGAAAGCAAAATCTTTGTTGCCAACAATGGATCCTTTCTAGAGAAAGAGTTTCTCTCAAAAGAAGTAAGTGGGAGGAAAGTAGAACTTGATGAAGTGTTACCTCTTGAACCGGAAAATGGCGAAACTCAAGAAAACGTTCCTGAGGTGCCTGCACCGACTAGAGAGGAAATTAATGATGATGATCAAGATACTTCTAATCAAGCTCCTACTGAAATCCGAAGGTCCACAAGGACACGTTCCGCACCAGAGTGGTACGGCAACCCTGTCTTAGAAATCATGTTGTTAGACAACGGTGAGCCTTCGAACTATGAGGAAGCAATGGCGGGCCCGGATTCTGACAAATGGCTAGAAGCTATGAAATCTGAGATAGGATCCATGTATGAAAACGAAGTATGGACTTTGACTGACTTGCCTGTAGAGCGGCGAGCCATAGAAAATAAACGGATCTTTAAGAAGAAGACAGACGCGGATGGTAATGTGACCATCTATAAAGCTCAGCTTGTCGCTAAGGGTTATCGACAAGTTCAAGGGGTTGACTACGATGAGACTTTCTCACCGGTAGCGAAGCTGAAGTCCGTCCGAATCATGTTAGCAATTGCCGCATTCTACGACTATGAAATATGGCAAATGGACGTCAAAACGGCATTCCTTAATGGTTTCCTTAAGGAAGAATTGTATATGATGCATCCGGAAGGTTTTGTCGATCCTTAGAATGCTAACAAGGTGTGCAAGCTCCAACGCTCGATTTATGGGCTGGTGCAAGCATCTCGGAGTTGGAACATTCGCTTTGATGAGATGATCAAAGCGTTTGGATTTACGCAGACTTATGGAGAAGCCTGTGTTTACAAGAAAGTGAGTGGGAGCTCTATAGCATTTCTCATATTATATGCAGATGACATACTTTTGATGGGAAATGATATAGAACTCTTGGACAGCATTAAGGCCTACTTGAATAAAAGTTTTTCGATGAAGGACCTTGGAGAAGCTGCTTATATATTAGTCATCAAGATCTATAGAGATAGATCAAGACGCCTCATAGGTCTTTCACAAAGCACATACCTTGATAAGATATTGAAGAAGTTCAATATGGATAAATCTAAGAAGGGGTTCTTACCTGTGTTACAAGGTGTTAAATTGAGCTCAGCTCAATGTCCGACCACGGCAGAAGATATAGAAGAGATGAGTGTCATCCCCTATGCCTCAGCCATAGGTTCTATTATGTATGCCATGCTGTGTACCAGACCTGATGTAAACCTTGCCGTAAGTTTGGTAGGAAGGTACCAAAGTAATCCCGGCAAGGAACACTGGACAGTGGTCAAGAATATCCAGAAGTACCTGAAAAGGACTAAGGAAATGTTTCTCGTTTATGGAGGTGACGAAGAGCTCGTCGTAAAGGGTTACGTCGACGCTAGCTTTGACACAGATCTGGATGACTCTAAGTCACAAACCGGATACAGGTATATTTTGAATGGTGGGGCAGTAAGCTAGTGCAGTTGCAAGCAGAGCATCGTGGCGGGATCTACATGTGAAGCGGAGTACATGGCAGCCTCGGAGGCTGCACATGAAGCAATTTGGGTGAAGGAGTTCATCACCGACCTCGGAGTCATACCCAATGCGTCGGGGCCAATCAAACTCTTCTGTGACAACACTGGAGCTATTGCACTTGCCAAGGAGCCCAGGTTTCACAAGAAGACCAGGCACATCAAGCATCGCTTCAACTCCATTCGTGAAAATGTTCAAGATGGAGACATAGAAATTTGTAAAGTGCACACGGATCTGAATGTCGCAGATCCGTTGACTAAACCTCTCCCTAAGGCAAAACATGATCAGCACCAGAACTCTATGGGTGTTCGATTCATCACAATGTAACTAGATTATTGACTCTAGTGCAAGTGGGACACTGTTGGAAATATGCCCTAGAGGCAATAATAAAAGCATTATTATTATATTTCCTTGTTCATGATAATTGTCTTTATTCGTGCTATAATTGTGTTATCCGGAAATCGTAATACATGTGTGAATAATAGACAACAACATGTCCCTAGTAAGCCTCTAGTTGACTAGCTCGTTGATCAATAGATAGTCATGGTTTCCTGACTATGGGCATTGGATGTCAATGATAACGAGATCACATCATTAGGAGAATGATGTGATGGACGAGACCCAATCCTAAACATAGCATAAGATCGCATAGTTCGTTTGCTAGAGTTTTCCAATGTCAAGTATCCTTTCCTTAGACCATGAGATCGTGTAACTCCCGGATACCGTATGAGTGCTTTGGGTGTGCCAAACGTCACAACGTAACTGGGTGACTATAAAGGTATACTACGGGTATCTCCGAAAGTGTCTGTTGGGTAGACACGGATCGAGACTGGGATTTGTCACTCCGCTTGACGGAGAGGTATCACCGGGCCCACTCGGTAATGCATCATCATAATGAGCTCAATATGATCAAAGTGTTTGATCACGGGATCATGCATTATGGTACGAGTAAAGTGACTTGCCGGTAACGAGATTGAACGAGGTATTGGGATACCGACGATCGAATCTCGGGCAAGTAAAATACCGATTGACAAAGGGAATCGTATACGGGACTAATTGAATCCTCGACATCGTGGTTCATCCGATGAGATCATCGTGGAGCATGTGGGAGCCAACAAGGGTATCCAGATCCCGCTGTTGGTTATTGCCCGAGAGCCGTCTCGGTCATGTCTGCATGTCTCCCGAACCCGTAGGGTCTACACACTTAAGGTTCGGTAACGCTAGGGTTGTAGGGATATGTATATGCAGGAACCCGAATGTTGTTCGGAGTCCCGGATGAGATCTCGGGCGTCACAAGGAGTTCCGGATTGGTCCGGAGGTGAAGAATTATATATAGGAAGTGCAGTTTCGGCCATCGGGAATGATCTGGGGGGTCACCGGTATTGTACCGGGACCACCAGATGGGTCCCGGGGGTCCACCGGGTGGGGCCACCCATCCCGGAGGGCCCCATGGGCTGAAGTGGGAAGGGGGGCCAGCCCTTAGTGGGCTGGTGCGCCCCCAAGGCCCACCCCCTGCGCCTAGGGTTGGAACCCTATGGTGGGGGGGCGCCCACTTGCCTTGGGGGGCACTCCACCCCCTTGGCCGCCGCCCCCCTTGGGAGATTCAATCTCCCAGGGCCGGCGCCCCCCAGGGGCCTATATAAAGGGGGGAGGGGAGGGGGGCAGCCGCACCCCTTGCCTTGGCGCCTCCCTCTCCCTCTCCAACACCTCCGCCTCCTCCATAGAGCTCGGCGAAGCCCTGCCGGAATACTGCAGCTCCATCACCACCACGCCGTCGTGCTGCTGCTGGAGCCATCTTCGTCAACCTCTCCTCTCCCCTTGCTGGATCAAGAAGGAGGAGACGTTACGCTGACCGTACGTGTGTTGAACGCGGAGGTGCCGTCCGTTCGGTGCTAGGATCTCCGGTGATTTGGATCACGTCGTGTACGACTACCTCATCCCCGTTCGTTGAACGCTTCCGCTCGCGATCTACAAAGGTATGTAGATGCGTCCGATCACTCGTTGCTAGATGAACTCATAGATGGATCTTGGTGAAACCGTAGGAAAATTTTTGTTTTCTGCAACGTTCCCCAACATGCCTAACTTCTGCGCGCTGCCCTGTGAGTCTGCTGGGCCTTTAGGGCCTGTAATTGCATGCCCGTGGCCTAGCAGGCCCACAGGGCAGCGCCCCAAATTTTTTATAGTTTTTTTCTTTTCTGCTTTATTTTTTCTTCTATTTATTTCTAAGTAGTTTTTTCTTTTAGGCTATATTTATTTTCTTCTATTTATTTCTGAGTAGTTTTTTATATAATTTTTTCTTTTCTGCTATAGTTTTTTTCTTTTCTGCTATAGTTTTTTGCTTTTCTGCTATTTTTTCTTTTCTGCTTTATTTATTTTGTTTCTATTCATTTATTTTTGTATACCATGCCAAGTTGATGGTTAAAACTTGATGGTCAAAGTCTGGAGTTATAACCAAAGTTTAAAAAAATGAAATGCCGACGTGCAACTAGTTTTTGCCATAACAGAAGAAGTCTGGAGTTGTAATAAGTTATTAAAAATAAAAAACAGGTGCAATACTTGTTAATTAGCTTCAAGCCTTTCGGAATAGTGTAAACTGCACTGCACATAGCTCCGTGCAGTCTACCATATTCCTGAAGGCTTGAAGCTAAGAAACGTGAGCATTGAGCCTCTTCTTCATCGTCTCTGCACTCAGGGATTATAAACCGCTCCTAGTCCCTCTCTCTTCGCGATGTGGGACTAAAAAACAGCTTACTAAGAAACTGTAGTACTGGTTCATGCCATGAACCGGTACTAAAGGTGCTCGTGGGGCCCCAGCCTTACCTGACACAACCTCATTAGTACCAGTTCGTGGCACGAACCGGTGCTAAAGAGCTCCTCCCGCCTAGCAGTTGGAACTGGTACTAAAGAGCTCCTCCCGCCTAGTAGTTGGAACCGGTACTAAAAGAGCTCCTCCCGCCTAGCAGTTGAATGGTGCATACTAAATGCACAAAAAGTCTGGATTTGTAATAACTTTTAAAAAATGAAATGCCTTTGTAACAGATGAGTTTAATTTTGCCAAAAACCCGAATACTTCGAAAGAGATTGTCCAGTTTGTAAATGAAGTGCATCCAGTTTTTGCCGTAACCCTCTCTACTTTTTTGAATATGATATGTGGGTGAAATGACGATACCATGCCAAGTTTCAACTTTTTCAGAGTTCATTTGTAGTGCTTTTCAATTTCCAGGTCATTTAGTTCTCAAAACAAATCATTAAATGCATGAAAAATATCAAATGAAGGCATAAACGGTTGAAAGTTGATGGCGTCGATTTGAATGGTGCATACTGAACGCAAAAATATAAGAGAATTTAGATCATGATCTTATATTTCTTTACAGTCTAAATTGTCAATATGATCTCTTATATACATCAAAAATACTTTGATCATCAATGATCTTTGTGTATATAATCTGAATTGGCAATATGAGTCATCAACGATTTATAAACCGATGAAGACTCATAATGCGGCCACAAATTCTACACGTAGAGTTCAATGAAGACCAAGTACTTGTGATAGTTTGAGAAATAACATATTTAAGGTGGTAAAAGGCTTGTTAGGGGAGCGAGGTGGGACTAAAAATAGCTTGCTATAACCTCATTAGTACCGGTTCGTTGTACGAACCGGCACTAAATGGTGATGGTGGGGCCATAGCCTGACCGCAGGCTGACACAGCCTCTTTAGTACCGGTTTGTGGTACTAACTGGTACTAAAGGTTCGCCACGAACCGGTACTATTGATCGCCGCCATGAACCGGCACTAATGTGCTTCACGTTTGACCCTTTTTCTACTAGTGTACTGTGACAAACACGTATCATCATAGAAGTGTATTTTTTTTTGCAGTGTTCAGTCTGAAAAAAAGGTATATTCAGTCTAAAAACATATTATATTCAGTCTGAAAACATGGCCACTTTTAATTACTAAGCATGACAATGGTTGATAACGATGTGTGCTGGTGGCTACCTAAGTAGAACCATGGGTGATAATGCCATACAGGGCAACCTCATTGAAAGCAATGATCACATAATAAATGCCACCCCGCAAAGCAAAGATCCGCTAACAAATGTTGATATGGTTCATGACGATATAATCAGAATGAACAATATGTACATGTCATATAATCAGAATGAACAATATGTAAATGTCACTAGCAATTAAGTGCAGCCTACATATTTCCTAAAGTCTATCACTATGAATCAGAAAGTTTATTATTGCGAGTGCATATTTTGGAACAATGTGTGGTTACTGGAGCTACTTAATTGCAGCCTACATATTTCCTAAAGTCTATCACTATGAATCAGAATGTTTATTATTGCGAGTGCATATTTTGGAACAATGTGTGGTTACTGGAGCTATCAGACTGAACTCTAATATATAACTGGGTAATCAAAATTTATACTTTGAAGGAACTGTAAATTTTTTCTTTCCATCATCTACACCATCATGTACTATAAACAAACTGATCTCCCTTCCGGAAGATACTGATCACTTCCAACTTAAAGAGCAGCTCTTGCATCCAACTGTATTTGCAAGTAATTTCACTTTTAAGGAACTATAAAGTTTGCTTTCCAAATAATCCATTCGTACACTGTTTTCCTCAGAAGGAAGGCCACTTCAGTAGGGTTCAAGAGTAGATATTTCAGAATCTATGAAACACCTGAGCTGGACTGGAAACTCTAATCGTTTAGATAAAGCTGCCATTTTTTCTTGTGAAGTTGTCTACAACCTTTTTATCACAGAAAAACCTAATGGAATCCCTCCTCCTTTGGTTGGTTTTATATAAGAGAAAAATGTACTTCAAATAATTCCACACTGTTGCAAAGAGTTGTCTGAATTCTTTAGATCAGCTTTGCTTGACCTCTGTAGGAAATATACCATAATATTTGCTATATTTATATTACAGCATCACTAAGTTGTTCAAAGCTATAATTAAAATCAAAATTAACAAATGGCAGCTTGGTCAATGAACAATCAATAATCAACAATAGATGAAATGGCTTGAATATCAGTTCCAACTGTATAGATTTTATTTCTTAGATTTTTGTTTAGTCTTAGTTGCTTTGTCTTTTGCTTCCAACACACCAGTTCCCACTGTATAGATTTTGTTGAAATGGCTTGAAGACCTAGGACAAATTACACAAAAAGTATCTAGAAAACTAAATATTGTTTACTATAAGGATGATGGAATTTATTTTAAGAAAAAAAAACTACATCATGTGTGTGTATAAGGAGAGCAATATACCTGTTGATGATCAACAACATATTGGCATTTCAAGTCCAACAGTTCACGATGATAGTTTCCTAATAAAAATGCAACCTGCACAATAAATTATTTTTACTATCTTGCAAATATACTGAAAAGAACAAAGATACACAATACAATTTTTTTGAGGGGTGTGTACTGACAAAATTGTACACGGCGTACACTGAAAATATCGATAACCTTTGGAGTACTCATTATGCATGTGAAAAGATTCTTACTCGTGCCTACCTACATACTGCCTCAGTGCCTCTACTCCTCCTTGTGTTTGCTGTAACCGCGCGAAAAGTGGCCCTTTTGGGCCACATGAAATCGAGAGCTGTTTGTGTGCATTCAACATAGCTGAAGAACCTATGATGAGAACTAAAAGTTCGGAATGAGCAAAGATTGATGTATAGTGGGACATCTCTCAGTTTTTCAAGCAATAGAAAAAACCACTATATCTGTGGCAGACGAGTAGAAGGTGGCTGTTGAAGATCATTGGCGTCAATCTTCCGGTGGCCGTCGCACTCGGGGAAGCTGGCGGTGCTGTAAAATCTAGAGGTTTTGGTGTGAAGCGTATACCTCCTGGCAGGGATGCGTGCGTGCTTATATAATCAACAATGTACAAGATGCGGCAGGTGGTTTTGGGCTTGGCCCCTCATCCAAGCTATACAGATATCTACAAGAGATAGGCTCGCCTCTAACCACCTGCCTTGGGTTACAAGATGATACACACGCACACAATCACGACCGTAACATTGTCACGTTACAATACAACTTAAGCCTATCGTTTAACATCCTCCCTCAATCTAAACATGTCAAGGTTGAGATTGTTCTTGAAGGCTTGAAGTTGTCGAGCTTGCAAAGGCTTTGTGAAGCCATCAGCAACTTGATCTCTAGTTGGTATAAACCTGATTTCCAAAAGCTTTCTTGCAACTCTTTCTCGAACAAAATGAAAGTCAATTTCTATGTGTTTTGTTCTTGCATGAAACACAGGATTCGCAGAAAGATATGTTGCTCCAAGATTATCACACCATAGACAAGAGACTTGTGATCTTTCAACTCCTAGTTCATCAAGTAGGGTTTCTACCCACATTACCTCAGCAGTTGCATTTGCAAGTGACTTGTATTCTGCCTTTGTGCTGGATCTTGAAACAGTTGCTTGTTTCTTGGCATTCCATGATATGAGATTAGAACCAAGAAAAACAGCAAACCCACCAGTAGATCTCCTGTCATCAGGACATCCTGCCCAGTCTGCATCAGAAAAGGCACTTACTATGGTTGATGATGACTTACATATTTTCAACCCTATTCCAGCACTCCCTTGAATATAACACAGTATTCTTTTAACAACGGTCCAATGCATGGAAGTGAGAGCATGCAAAAATTGACAAACCTTATTGACAGAGAAAGATATGTCAGGCCTTGTCAAAGTAAGATATTGAAGTGCACCAACAACACTTCTATACTTAGTTCCTTCTTCTGGACTTAACAATTCCCCTTCATGTAAGGACAGCTTTTCTGTAGTAGACAAAGGAGTACTACAAGGTTTACACCCCTTCATGCTCACACGTCTGAGAATATCATTAGCATATTTCTCTTGAGTCAACAAAATCCCATTAGGTATCCTTTTTACCTCAATACCTAAGAAATAATGTAACTCTCCCAAGTCCTTAAGTGCAAAGTCATTTTTCAAATTTTTAAGTAAAGCTGAGGTGGCCTCTAGTGAGGAGCTAGCAACAATTATGTCATCTACATAAATGAGGATATAGATAATCACCTTCCTTTCTGAAAGAAGAACAAGGAGGTGTCACCTTTGGAGGGCCGAAAACCAAGTTGCTGTAACTTTGTGCTCAACCTAGAGTACCAAGCTCTGGGTGCCTGTTTCAGACCATACAAAGCTTTGTCCAACTTACAAACATACTGAGGTTTAGTCTCATCTACAAAACCAGGTGGTTGCTTCATGTAAACCTCCTCCTCGAGAACACCATGTAAGAACGCATTCTGAACATCCAGTTGGCGAAGACTCCATCCCCTGGTGACAGCAATAGACAAAACAAGTCTAATGGTGGCAGCTTTAACAACTAAACTAAACGTGTCCTCATAATCAATGCCATAGCGTTGCTTGAAACCTTTTGCAACTAGCCTAGCTTTGTATCTATCTAAAGTGCCATCAGAGTGTCTTTTAATTTTGTACACCCACTTACAGTCTATAATATTCCTCCCTAACTTTGGAGAAACTAAATGCCATGTTCTATTTTTCATAAGAGCATTATACTCTATTTCCATAGCATGCTGCCAGTTTTTGTCTCCTAGACCTTCTGCCACACTTCTAGGTTCTTGAGCAACAGCAAGATTTGCAAATTTGAAATTTTTATCATACCTGGCTGTCCCATCTTTGGGAACCAATGGTTTAAAAATACCTTTTTGGGACCGTGTACTGGGGCGCTGCTAGACAGTATGCAGACAACTGCGGTGGGCACTTATTCTTCGGCTAGGAGAGGTGGGGGGAGAATGAAGAAGGCTGCTAGAGGTGGACGTCGCAGCAGGAGAGGTAGGAAGGCTGCTACGCCTTCCTCGCCGCCACCCTTAGCTGATTCGCCCGACCACAGGACTGCTCCGTCGGACTTGGACCCGTCCCGAACTCCGGTCCATGAGCCTCTAGTCGTCGATCCTTCGGCCCACCAGATTTGGGTCGTCGATCCTTCGCCCCACCAGACTCGAGTCGCCGATCCTTCGCCCCACCAGACTCGTGTCGCCGATCCTTCGCCCCACGTGAGTCCAGTCCCATAGTCTTCATCCCAGAGGACTCCAGTCCCGGAGTCTTCGTCCCAGAAGACTCCGCTCCCGGAGTCTTATTCCCACGAGACTTCGGAGGCTAGTGGCCCTACTAATGGTAGTGAGGACACCTTTTCTGATGATAGCTACAACGACGACGAGCTGGTTGAGAAGGGCAAGAAGGTCTACAAGCGTGGTTGTACAAAGCTCCTGCTCGTGCTGACGACCCCGACCAGAGGTGGTTGATTGCGCCTAAAGGGCTGAAGTAAGTGCATTTACTATTTTTTTAACCTTTTGCCTTCATGTTCCTTCAAATTAATATCTAATGCGTTGGCCTTGTCATACTGCAGGGGCTGGGTACCCCCGCGTGGTGTCCGCAGGCTCAACCAGGTCCTTAGTGTGCTTTGCCGGCAACAATTCCCTGGGTGGGTCACGTTGCCCAATGAGGGTCAGGTTCCACAGCTAGGACTGAGCTGGGAGCTGTACTCGGTGTCCCCGGCCCCACTGGAGGAGATGGTCACCGGTGTCTTGTGCGAGACGGTGGCCGACATTGTGTTCCATCAGTTTTGGGTAATTTCTCCTTTACAAAATTAAAAGTCAACACTACCTAGTGATTGTACTAATCAGTGTTGTCTTGTTTGATTGCAGACCTTCTACAGGGTTTTAGAGGGAGAGCAAGAGGCCGCATCTATGGTTGACGAAACCGAGTGCAAGCGCCTACTTCAAAACTTACGGCACGAGGCTCGGATGCAGGCCGTTCGAGACTACTACGCCTCGAAGGGTATTAGGAGGGCCAAGAAGAAGTGTTGCGGCAAGTTTCTGAGTAAGGAGAAGTACATGCAGGTAATTACATATTTTTAAGGCCTTGAACTTAGTTTTCTTGATTTGATCCATAGGCCTAGCGCTGAAATTTCTCTTGACTAACTTAGGTGCCCCCGATCGAGATGGTGTGTGTGGATAAGATGGACTGTTGGGAGGCGTTGGTGGATGTGTGGCGCTCTCCCCAATCGCTAGTCGAATATCATAGGGCCAACGATAAGCACGTCCAAATGGAAGGTGTGCCACAACATCAAGGGAGCTCCAAGCTCTTTGAGTATGGGGATAACTGGGTATGTGGTTTGCTACATGATTCATGCAATTTCATTCTTTATGCTAGCATATATCCCTTCCAAAATGACTTGATATGCTTAGTTAGTTTAAAAAATGGCATAACTACCTTCGATAGTTCATTTATGACATAATTAGCTCCAAAATGACATAATAACCTTAGATAGCTCTATAAAATAACTAAATATGCTTTAGTTAGTTAAAAAATGGCATAACTACCTAGGATAGCTAAATAATTAATGACCTAAACTAATCTTAGCTAGTTCATTTATGACATATTTAGCTCTAAATGACATAATAACCTTAGATAACTCTATAAAATGCCTTAATATGCTTTAGTTAGTGAAAATGGCATAACTACCTTTGATAGCTCAATAACGACCTAAACTAATCTTAGCTAGTTCATTCATGACATAATTAGCTCTAAAATGACATAATAACCTTAGATAGCTCTATAAAATGCCTAAATATGCTTTAGTTAGCTAAAATGGCATAACTACCTTGGATAGCTCAATAA
The DNA here is from genome assembly GCA_032464435.1 of Aegilops umbellulata. Classification (NCBI taxonomy): domain Eukaryota; kingdom Viridiplantae; phylum Streptophyta; class Magnoliopsida; order Poales; family Poaceae; genus Aegilops; species Aegilops umbellulata. The sequence continues at coordinate 637,512,634 of CP136060.1, read as the reverse complement.
TGACATAATTAGCATACTTTGGTAAAAATATGGAATAGTAATCTTGATTACTGCAAAAATGCCCTAAACTTAGCTTATATTCCTCAAAAATGACATAATAACCTTACTTAGCTCCAAAATGACCTATTTACATAGCAATATCATTCTTAATGCTAGCTTGAGCCCTTAACTAATATTTTGTTCCTCTCTCTCAGGCGCACCACAACAAGAAGCCTGTGCCTAATCTGTTCGGCCTCTATGGCATGGCCCATACCCCGAACAAGAAGGCGAAGCCATTCACGGAGTCTGACCTAGATCATCCAGAGAGCTTCCCCAACCTCTCCTCCCACCACAAGCTTGTGAAGTATAGAGACGAGGGGAAGGCGAGGAAAGGGGAGGACTTTAACCCGAGCCAAGATCCTTTTGATACAAAGCTGGTGATGATATCTGGTGGCGGGAGGTCCCATGGCTCTCAAGCCATTGGTGATGGACTGATACGTTGTCCTAAGACTCTCTCGCAGATCAAGAAGCGGCAGAGTAGCTCTGATCCTGAGATAACGCCTCGTGCACGACCCGTGGAGCTCGCCATGGCGGTTAGTTATACGGACTCTCTCACCTTTCCTCCATTACATTGTGTGTGCGTCCGTCATGATTACAATGCTAACGAGGAGTGGTATGTTGCAGGCATTGGTTGAGAAGAGATATTGAAGACCTAGGCGCTTTTGGTGGAGGAAAAAGGGAGGCGGCGGAGAGGGAGAGGGAGATGGAGGAGAGGACGGCTAAGCTGTTGGAGGAGGAGAGAAACCAGAACGAGGCGTCTAACCAGGCCCTATACAAGCTCATCGTGGTACATTTCTCGTGCATATTAGCCCAATCATGCATGTAGTGTTCACATTACTAACTAATAAGACTGACTCGTGAGAACCAAATGTGCAGACCATGTGCGAGAAAAACGGTAAGCCCCCTCCGCCGATGCCCCAGATTGCTCTGGCGACCATGATGAGTTTGACTTGAATGGTCGTTAGTTACTAGTATTCACATTTCTATTTGCATCATGCTAACGAGACATTATTGGAAATGATCTTTGGTGTAGCATGGCTCCCGACAATCATCGACCAATCCTTCTATGTCTGCCAATGGCGGAACCCCGACCGGTCTTTCACCTCCATCTGCCACTTGCGCAGCCCTGACCATTCCTACACCTCCATGATAACGGTACTTTTCTTCTTATTTAGTATTTCTAGTCCATTTTTGACATAATTTAGACTATTTAGTCCACAAATGACATAATAAGATGAAGAAAATCAAGGAAGAGAAAGGAAAGAAGGGAAGAAGAAGACTATTAGTCTTCTTCTTCTTCTTCTTCTTTTCCTCCTCTTACTTGTTCTTATTCGTAAATGTCATAATAACCTTGCTTACCGCATAAATGTCATATACTTAGCTTGTTGTCCTCTAAAATGACACAATAAGCTTAGTTAGGTCAAAAATGGCATAATTAGCTAGGTTAGCTAAAAAATGACCAAGTTTAGCTAGGTTAGCTCCAATATGATCCATTTAACCTATGTTAGCTCCAAAATGACCTATTTACCTAGCTTAGCTCTAAATTGACCTACACACTTAGCATTTTACCTACCTTAGCCCAAAAATGGCATTTTTGCCTACATTAGTAAGAAAATAAGAAGATAGATAATAGGAGAGGATAGAAAGAAAGAGAAGATAAATTCTACTTCTTCTTCTTCTTTTCCTCCTCTTCCTTTTCTTCTAGCTAATCTTCTTCTTCTTCTTCTAACTTTCATCTTTCCTAATTTGCAGATTTGCTTTTCATGAGGAAGCTTGGATTCATGGAGTGTACTATTCTTCTGGTGCTTCCTTGTTGTTTATGAAAACTTGTTTGCATATGTATGTCTATATGGATATGTTCTTGGAAACTTGTTTTTGGTTATGTATATATGTATATATGGATATGTTGGACTTTGTTGAACTATGTCGTTGGATATATATGTTGGATTTGATGAAATATGTTGTCGGACATGATGTTATATATTGTTGGATATGGTGGATATGTATGCATGTATATCTGTGTGTGAAATCCGGTCAATTTAATGGATTCAAATAAAAACAGGGGATATATAGCCTCTTTGCCGTCTGCTAGCGGACGGCAAAGCAGACGGCAAAGAGGACACATGGCAGCTACCTGTAAACTAGGAACACTAGCTGCCTATTTGGGCACTTTGCCGTCTGCTGCTACCTCTTGAGCACTGCGTTGGTTTTCCCTTGAAGAGGAAAGGATGATGCAGCAAAGTAGCTGTGACACTCCAAAAAAAATTATTTAGTTTTCAGCAAAAACCTTGTTTGAGAGGCCATTTAAAATTTTTGCCAGAAAACCTTCTTCTTAAAAACTTCCTTTTCTTTGGCAAGGATTTTTATTTCTGTATCTTCTGCAAATTATGGTGTTTGATCATTTAAAACTTTTTCTCTGTTGGTTCCCTGCTCAAAACACATTTTGGAAATTAATTATTTTTCCTTTTAAAAAGAACTCGATGAAACTTGAGATTTTCTTATCTTGAGAACCACCCATGATTTTGTTTTGCCCCTGTGGTTAAACCCCTCCAAAACCCTTCCTTCCTCCTTGAAACAATCTAAGTTCCCTGTCCCATCAAGTCCAAACCATTTTTGGATTTTATTTAAATCATTTTATCTCTCAAATCTTTTCTGTCAATTATTTTGAGCCTGAGTGAGTTTCAAAGCAAGTACCCCATTGCATTTGAGTTTTGACCTCAAACCAACTCTCCTGGATAGTCCTTGGTACCCACAACCCAGAACCATCTTGATCCACTCTTTCTCTTTTCAAATTTTTCAAATTTCAGCCTCTGCAAGTTTGGACCAGATGTGCCAAATTTGGTGAAATTCATATATCCTCTTCTCCAAAAATTCTACCAAAATTCAAGCAGCCTCCTGGTGCAATGAGAGGCCACCCCACCAAGTTTAATCTCAAGGAGAAATCCCTACATACCAAAATCATTTTGTCAAAGACCTGGCCAGCACTGTTTCTTTGCAAATTCAGAGAAGTTCAGCAATTCAGTGTCGTTTTCTTTCGTCAGGTTTGGTCACGCGTCGACAGTGCGCCGTGGCGCGATGCGCGCAGCCTCTCCTCGCTGTCCAGAGCGCCGCACGCGCACTTGGCGGGTTCCCGGCATCGGTGACTCCCTGGCCCGCCTGCGCCGGCGTCTGCTACGGCGGCAGCGCCACCCATGGCGGCCAACAGTGGCAGCACCAGCAGTGCAACGCCGTTCCGCGCCGCCCTTTGCTCCCTAGCTCTACGTGTGGCTCATGCATGCCAGCGCAGCCCCGCTGCACCGTCGTCGTGGACCGGCAAGCACTGGGCGCGCTCTCTGCCGCCGACGGACCCGCGCCGTCCCGTTCCGACAAAACCTGCTCTAACCTTCTAATCCCAGTCCGTTGAGCATCGGAGGGGAGCCAGTGGACCTCCACGTTGACGGCCAACCTCCTAAACTTCCCGACCAAGCACTGCGCTGACGTAATCCATCGCCGGAGAACTCCGTTCACGGCCACCGCCTCGGATCGCCTATAAAAGGAGAACCCGAGCTCACCCTCGAGCACGCACCACCACTGCACCTCATCAACACCCCGCCAGGCCACTAGGAGGACCTCGAGGAGGTCTCCTCCCCCAACTCCGGCCGCCCCATTCCGCCTCGGCCTCCAGCTTGATTCACTGCGGTGAGGCCACCTCCGGCGCCCAAACCTCGTCCGTAGCTTTCTCTTACACCTAGTGCTCTAACCCCCACCTCAATTCGATGCTTGCAGCCTTCTCCGGCGAAATCCATCAACGCCCGAACCACCGCCCGCCGGAGTCGAGGCCGCCGTCGACGTGGAGCTCGCCGGCGACCACCACCACCACCAACAGACGCGGAATGGCGCCCTGAACACGGAGGTACCCTCCGATCCTCCTGCCCCACCGTGGATCGCCGCCGGCGATCGCCGCGGCCCTCTGGCGCCAAAACTCTGCCTCCGTTTTCAAACCCGACGGGTGGGTCCGCCCCGTCAGCTTTTTATTCTTTTCGAATCGTTTTCTGGAAACGCCTTCGGGCAAAATACGCTTTCTCCTCTGAACTGGCGTATTCGAGACTGAAACATTTTGTGTTTTTATAAAGAGGACCCTGGAAAGTTTATGTTTCATTACAGAAAGGTCCCTGGACAAAAACACTAAAAACTTTTAAACAGAAGAGTATTTTTGAGCGATTCCTTTTCTGTCCTCTTTGAAATTTTGTCTAGTTTTTTATCAGATTTATTTGGAAAATATTTGGAATAATTTTTATGCACCTCTCGGTATTCACGTTAGCGCGTATGTTTCCTTTATACCGTAGATACCGAAGGAGGTGACGGGGCCGCGAACTTCACCGAGCTAGGCTCCGACTTCTCTAAACCAGGCAAGCATGTTTGAACTTTTGATATGATAAGTGTTTTGGCATGTTTGCATTTGGCAAGTTTCATGGCATGTTCATGAGCATACGGATGAACGTTATCTTCATGCATAGTTGAGGCAAGTGAGTTCGATGATCCATATGTGTTGGATGTGCATGTGCATGGCCATGTGTTGGCATGAGGATGGGTAAGATGGCAGTGTTGTAGCATGCCAGTCTTATGCCATACTATTTGACTTCAGTATCAGCCCGTATAGGTTCGGTTCCAATCCATTTCCCTTCCTGTACTACCACAAGTTTTCCGCAAGGGATATGGCTTAGTAGGTTGCAAACCGCTTTCCTGGTACACACCAAAAGGAGAGGCCGGATGATGGTTCCATGGCCCTGGATTAAAGCCAGTCATCCGGTCAGGGGGCATGGGTGTTTCCGGTTCGGACCGAGAGGGGGGCACCCCTTAGAGCGCGCGTATATAAATTTGATCACATGCTATTCGAGATTGTGATCTCCCCGTCTCAAAGTTTTTCTTGTACGTTGTCTAGGGTGATTCCTGACATCGTGAAGTGTGATGGGTGTGTACTGGATCGCTGTGTTTCCTTCTGAAATACCATAAACGGAGCTAGTCCTTCGGGACTACGGAAATCCGTTAGCTGTGGGAAATTTTAGTACAACTCTGCAGAGTCATAGATCCTCGAATCATCTTATCCATGTTCAAGTTCTGCATTATCTTGTCCTGACAAGTGTCAGTTTCTGGTAACAGATACTCCGGTGAATCACATGGGGGCTAAGTCTAGTTAATTGTTTATTCCTGTCAATGGACTAACCCGTTATTATCATGAGTTGATTTTCTATTATGAGTATTATTTTTCCTTATGAGAAAGCCCTTTCTGCGATGTCGCCCAGACGTCCGGCTGTGGCATTGTTATTATTTATTTTCATCATAAGCCCTTTCTGCGATGTCGCCCAGACGTCCGACTGTGGCATTGTTATTTTTTACTTTCATTATAAGCCCTTTCTGCGATGTCGCCCAGAAGTCCGACTGTGGCATTGTTACTATTTACTTTCATTATAAGCCCTTTCTGCGATGTCGCTCAGACGTCCGACTGCGGCAGTACCGTTATTTCTTTTCAATCCAAGCCCTTTCTGTGATGTCGCGCCGACGTCCGTCTGTGGCGCGCATGTCATTTATTTTCAGTTTAAGCGCTTTATGTGGTGTCGCTTAGACGCCCGACTGTGGCGTGATCTTTATTTATTGTTCACCTTTCGAGGCGTCGCTTCAGACACCCGATCGGTTTTCTTTTAATTTTTTTTTGGGATTTCAGGCGGACTACCGCCGATTCCCTTTTACTTACCTTGCCTGCTAAATTCTGAATGTGCATTGGTAAATTAATCATGACGCATTCATGCATGCATTTGTTATATCTTACGTCTGAACTGTCTTGCGGGTACTTTCAAAGTACTCACTGGCTTGTTGATTTGGCCAGATGCTGACGAAGGTGATCTCATGGATGAAGAGTTCGATAGCGAGTCCGACGCCTAGAGGAATCCCAGTCAGTCTCGTGCGACCCTGGAGTTGGTCACTGATTTTATATCCGCTTCCGCAACCCGAATAAATTCATCGAGCCTCACCTCGACGCTCGGTGAGATGGTAGTTTGAGAGTCATGTTATCCATTTCCCCACTGTGTTATTCCACCATCACTTTATTCTCGAGTTAGTAGTATGTCACCACACCATTGTGTTATATCTGCCATTATGTATAATTATTGGCGCGCTTGTAATAAATTGTTGAGCACCCTTAGCTCGACCCTGTAATATATTTTATGCTACTGGCTTATTGTATCAAGAAATTGTCTACCAGTGAGGAGGATTTTTCCTCACACTGGACTCAAAAGATCAGTCTTTCAATAAATATTTTTATTGGAAAACCGGTCGTGACAAGCTTGGTACCAGAGCCAGGCTGACTGTAGGAAGCCACTAGGTGCGATCGCTAATCGGTTATTAGCAAAATAGAGCTAAATTGTATTTTTGCAATTGTAGTCATTTTTTCTGACAGTCAGCATAAATTTATGATCTGACCATTCAGAATTTTTGCCTACTTTTGTAGATGGCCGACAACAGCTGCGAGTCTCAGACCTTCGCCAACGTACCCGATGGGTTCGTCAAGCTTCTCTCCTTCATCGTTCAGGTCGCGATGGGGCCATCTGTGCGCCTAGTCGTCACTCTATGCCAGCACAGAGTCAACGACAGTCTGACCATGCACCATGCCTCGATGAAGTTCAGGGGAGGGCGTGGTGAGTTACGCCGCTTCCGGTTCGTGGGAAGAGCCATGCCCACGGAGAAGCATGCTATTCAGATGGCAGCCCGCGAGGCGATAGCTCGTCTCAGGGATGTTCTTCCCGTGATGAAGGCTCGTCGTTACCGCTATCTCCCATGCCATGTGCCATACACCTGTCACTACGCAAACTCCTGCCCCAGAGGAGAACGAGACGAGGCCTTTGAGATGCTTATTGAGTATCTCCGGGCCCTGGAGGCCGCCTTCGACAACCTGGTGGACGACTTCGTGGCCACCCGCATGGACTCAGTCCATGGCTATGCTGCCAACAGGTGGGAGCTCCTGCAAACCGCACCGCCACTGCCTTTTGTCTCGTCATCAGCATCCTGTGCACCTACTCGCCGCCTGCCTTCTACCGAAGAGTTCAACCAAGTCATTGCGCCCACTCCAGCGCGCACTGCTCCACCCTTCGCGCCAACTCCTGTTCGTGTTATTCCGCCGCTGGCACCCGCTCCATCTACTCGGCGCAGCACTGCTCGTATGGAGCCTATTAGCGAGGAGGAAGTCGAGTCCCCAGCTTCGCTACGCCTCACCCTTGGCAGGACCAAGGACATCATCAACATCTCCGACTAAGTACGCTTAGCCGTCATGCGATGCACTGCCTTGTAAGTTATGCTGTGAGAAGTAGCTAGTTTGCGCATCATGTAGGAAGTGGAGAGTGCACTAGCCTAAATAACATGTCAGGATTATGTACGCATATCCAGAGTGATGTATTGTATAATTATCGCCGCGTGTAAGATACGTAATGATGCAGTCCTCCTCCGTGCGCAAATCGATTTGTTTTCCTTAAGTAATCTCGGCTATTTAATTTATTTACCAACCTTGTGCATTTACGGATTTTGTTGTTGCGACCCCTTTTTGTTTTTCTTATGGGTTTTACAAAATATATCCCCAGAGTGAAAATGTCTGGTCCTTGGACTCGCTCCATGCCAGCTCCGCTAGAGGAAAATTATGGCACTCAACCAGACAACAATTTTGCACAAGGGTAGTCAAGTCAATATTATGACATTCAACGAGGCAACAATTTCACACAAGGTCAACAGGACAGTGAAACGGCACTTTCCCAAATGTGCCGCCTTTATGAACAGAGTCAGCAACAACATCGGGAAATGATGAACCAAGTCATCAACATGGGAAATCACCATGGGCAGTATCAGCAGCATTCCAAGTTATCTGAGCTACAGAAGACACGTCCCCCAACATTTTCTCATACTGACAAGCCTCTTGAGGCCGAAGACTGGCTTCGAGATATGGAGAGAAAACTAATTATTGCAAAATGTTAAGACCTCGAAAAGGTACTTTATGCTTCGCACTATCTCACAGGAGCAGCTGCATCTTGGTGGGAGAATTTCCTGCACATGCATCCCAACGAAAATGATATAACCTGGGATGATTTCAAGGAAGGTTTCCGTGGCGCACACATTCCTAAGAGTATTATGAAAATCAAAAAGAGAGAGTTCGATGACCTCAAACAAAGGAACATGACAGTGTCAGATTACAACGGTCAATTTACTCTATTGTCTCGCTACGCCAATGAAGAGCGTATGACTGAAAGCAAGAAGATGGAGAAATTCCTTGACGCTCTAGCGCCCGCGCTTAAATGCCAACTAGTCGTGCACACTTTTCCAGATTTTAAGACACTAGTGGACAAAGCCATTACTCTGGAAAATGAGAGACGCAGTTTGGAAGATTTTCGCAAGCGAAAAAGGGACCAGACCAACCATGCTCGCAATCATAGAAACAAGACAGATTTTCAAAAGGGTGGGACACACAAATCAGCGTCCAACGTCTCACGCCCAATTAAGAATTTTCATGCAAGGGACAAGGAGTTCACATATCGCCCCGGAGTTACTTGTTACGCCTGTGGAGAGGAAGGACACTATGCCAAGCAGTGTCCCAAGCCTAGAAACTCAGCCCCAAGGCCGAACAACGGCGGCAATAATTCAGCGCCCAAGTGAAACAATTTCAATCCCAACAACAACCACAGCAAGGGTCATCTGAACCACGTAACCAAAGAGGAGGCACAAAATGCTCCGGATATCGTACTCGGTACGTTTCCTGTCAACACAATACCTGCAATGGTTTTGTTTGATTCTGGAGCTTCTCACTCTTTTATTTCGAAAAGTTTTGCTTTGCAAAATAATTTTTCGATGCTTCCTTTGGAGAAATCAATGATCATCAAGTCCCCTGGGATTCAGCAAGTCACTCAGAGTTACTGTCAGGGTGTGGCTATTGAGTTCAAAGGATAGAAGTTTCACGCCAATGTTATTGTGTTGGAAAATAAAGACTGGATGTCATCCTAGGGATGGACTGGCTAACCACCAACAAAGGTTTTATTGACTGTTTCAATCGGACCGTGATTCTCACACACCACCACGGGAAGAAAATAAGGGTATCCGCCAAGGAAAGAAAAATACCCCGGAAACCGAGATTGAATAAGGTGGACGTTTCTGAGCTAAACAAGGTTCCAGTAGTGTGTGAATTTCCAGACGTATTCCCCGAAGAACTACCAGGCATGCCACCAGACCGAGAGATAGAATTCAGCATTGAGCTAGCACCAGGAACCACCCCCATATACAAGAAACCATACAGAATGGCACCATCCGAGTTGGTTGAGTTGAAGAAACAAATAAAGGAATTGCTGGACAAAGGATACGTTCGAGCCAGCTCCTCACCTTGGGGATCACCAATTTTATTTGCCAAAAAGAAGGACGGAACACTGAGGTTGTGTATTGACTATCGAGCACTTAATATGGTCATAGTCAAAAACAAATACCCGATGCCATGGATAAACGATTTGTTTGATCAACTTGCTCAGGACAAGGTATTCTCAAAGATTGACTTAAGGTTAGGATACCATCAATTAAAGGTGCGAACAGAAGATATCCCCAAGACAGCCTTCACCTCCAGATATGGACTATATGAGTTCACAGTAATGCCATTTGGATTAACAAACGCCCCCGCCTATTTTGCTCACCTCATGAACAAATTATTTATGAAGTTTATGGACAAGTTCGTTGTGGTATTCATCGACGATATTCTGGTATACTCCAAGACACCAGAAGAGCATGCGGAACATCTCAGAATTGTGCTAGGAGAACTCAGGAAACATCAATTGTATGCCAAGTTCAGCAAGTGCGAATTTTGGCTAAGACAAGTAGGCTTTCTAGGCCACGTACTGACCCAAGACGGTATCGCAGTGGACCCGGAGAAAGTCAAGGCCGTACTTGGCTGGAAGTCACCAGCCAGCGTAACGGACATACGGAGTTTCTTGGGAATGGCAGGATATTACCGCAGATTTATTGAAGGGTTCTCCACCATAGCCAAGCCTGTGACGCAGTTACTCAAGAAAGACAAGAAGTTTGAATGGACAGAAGCCTGTGAGAAAAGTTTCCAAGAGATAAACGAAAATTGACGACAGCACCGGTATTAACTATGCCAGAAATACACAGAAATTTTGAAGTGTATTGTGACGCGTCCAGAAAGGGTCTCGGATGCGTGTTGATGCAAGAAGGCAAAGTGGTCGCGTATGCATCAAGACAACTTCGCAAGCATGAGGAAAATTATCCCACTCATGACTTAGAAATGGCAGCTGTCATTCATGCGCTCAAGGAATGGAGGCATTTCTTACTTGGAAATCGATGTGAAATATATATGGACCATAAAAGTCTCAAATATATTTTCACACAGCCAGAACTAAATTTACGGCAACGACGCTGGTTGGAACTAGTAAAAGATTATGATGTCGGTATCCACTATCATCCAGGGAAAGCAAATGCAGTGGCCGATGCTCTTAGTCGGAACCCCAGCTCCGACGACAACAGTCTGCCCGACTTAAGACCAGAATTCCAACAATAATTTGCCAAACTCAACTTGTTGATGGTAGCAGAAGGCACCATAACAAACTTGGAAATACAACCCGACCTTGTGGAGAGAATTAAAGAAGCTCATCCTAGTCACCGCAGCATCGAAGGCATTAAAAGAAAGGTGGGTATGGGCAAGGCCTCGGAATTCGCCGTAGACAATAGAGGAATATTATGGTACGGAGACAGACTCTGCGTGCCAAACCTAGAAGACCTCAAACAATAGATTCTAGCTGAAGCCCACACTGCCCCATATTCGATCCACCCTGGAGGAACCAAGATGTATAAGGATATCCAGGAAAGATTTTGGTGGCACGGTATGAAGAGGGACATAGCCACCTTCATTGCATGTTGCGACTCTTGTCAACGCATAAAAGCTGAGCATCAGAGACCAGCCGGACTACTGCAGCCAAACAAAATACCTGAGTGGAAATGGGATGAAATAGGGATGGATTTTATTGTCCGACTACCTCGGTCACGACACGGGAACGATGCCATATGGGTCATCACCGACAGGTTAACCAAAGTGGCACACTTTATTCCAGTTAAGACGACCCACACCACTCAGAGGCTTGCCAGGATATATCTCTCCCGCATAGTTTGTCTACACGGTGTCCCGAAGACTATAATATCTGACAAGGAACCCAGTTCGTCTCAAGGTTCTGGGATCATTTACAACAGGCTCTGGGAACTCAACTGGCCTTCAGTACGGCATACCACCCCCAGACTGATGGACAAACGGAACAAGTAAACCAAGTTTTAGAAGACATGCTGAGAGCATGTGTACTCACCTATGGAACCAGTTGGGAAGAAAGCCTCCCATACGCCGAGTTCGCATACAACAACAGTTACCAGGCTAGCCTGCAAATGGCACCATTTGAAGCTTTATACGGACGGAGATGTTGTACCCCGTTAAATTGGTCAGAAACTGGAGACAGCCGCATCTTCGGCCCAGACATGCTCAAGGAAGCCGAGGAAAAAGTCAAACTAATCAGAGACCGACTCAAGACCGCTCAAAGTCAACAGAAGAGTTATTACGATCAGAAACATCGTGGGGTCAGCTTCGAACCCGGTGAATTCGTGTACCTAAGAGTATCTCCTATGAGGGGATTACAACGATTCAAGATTAAAGGAAAGCTAGCAGCAAGATTCATCGGACTATTCTGTATAGTGGCACGAAAAGGCACGTTAGCCTACCAGCTAGACTTACCCGAGGAATTATCCGATGTCCACGACGTGTTCCACGTCTCGCAGTTAAGGAAGTGCGTAAGCAACCCAGAGAAACAAGTATCCCATGAGAACATAGACATGCAGCTAGACCTCACCTATCGGGAACATCCAGTAAAGATATTAGAGGAGTCTGAAAGGAGGACCCGACAGAAAACCATCAAATTTTTCAAAGTTCAGTGGAGCAATCACACCGAAAATGAAGCAACTTGGGAAAGAGAGGATTTTCTTCAAGCAGAGCATCCACACTTATTTAAGAATCAGCTGAAATCTCGGGGACGAGATTTTTCCTAAGGGTGTAGGTGTTGTGACACTCCAAAAAAAATATTTGGTTTTCAGCAAAAACCTTGTTTGAGAGGCCATTTAAATATTTTGCTAGAAAACCTTCCTCTTAAAAACTTCCTTTTCTTTGGCAAGGATTTTTATTTCTGTATCTTCTACAACTTATGGTGTTTGATCATTTAAAACTTTTTCTCTGTTGGTTCCCTGCTCAAAACACATTTTGGAAATTAATTATTTTTCCTTTTAAAAAGAACTCTACGAAACTTGAGATTTTCTTATCTTGAGAACCACCCATGATTTTGTTTTGCCCCTGTGGTAAAACCCCTCCAAAACCCTTCCTTCCTCCTTGAAACAATCTAAGTTCCCTGTCCCATCAAGTCCAAACCATTTTTGGATTGTATTTAAATCATTTTATCTCTCAAATCTTTTCTGACAATTATTTTGAGCCTGAGTTTCAAAGCAAGTACCCCATTGCATTTGAGTTTTGAACTCAAACCATCTCTCCTGGATAGTCCTTGGTACCCACAACCCAGAACCATGTTGATCCACTCTTTCTCTTTTCAAATTTTTCAAATTTCAGCCTCTGCAAGTTTGGACCAGATTTGCCAAATTTGGTGAAATTCATATCTCCTCCTCTCCAAAAATTCTACCAAAATTCAGGCAGCCTCCTGGTGCAATTAGAGGCCACCCCACCAAGTTTCAGCTCAAGGACAAATCCCTACATACCAAAATCATTTTGTCGAACACCTGGCCAGCACTGTTTCTTTGCAAATTCAGAGAAGTTCAGAAATTCAGTGTCGTTTTCTTTCGTCAGGTTCAGTCACGCGTCGACAGTGCGCCGTGGCGCGATGCGCACAGCCTCTACTCGCTGTCCAGAGCACCGCACGCGCACTTGGCGGGTTCCCGGCGTCGGTGACTCCCTGGCCCGCTTACGCCGGGGTCTGCTACGGCGGCAGCGCCACCCGTGGCGGCCAACAGTGGCAACACCAGCAGTGCAACGCCGTTCCGTGCCGCCCTTTGCTCCCTAGCTCTACGCGTGGCTCATGCATGCCAGCGCAGCCCCGCTGCACCGTCGCCGTGGACCGGCAAGCACTGGGCGCGCTCTCTGCCGCCGACGGACCCGCGCTGTCCCGTTCCGACAATACGTGCTCTAACCTTCTAATCCCGGTCCGTTGAGCGCCGGAGGGGAGCCAGTGGACCTCCACGTTGATGGCCAACCTCCTAAACTTTCCGACCAAGCACTGCACCGTCGTAATCCATCGCCGGAGAACTCCGTTCACGGCCACCGCCTCGGATCGCCTATAAAAGTAGACCCCAAGCTCACCTCGAGCACGCACCACCACTGCACCTCATCAACACCCCGTCAGGCCACTAGGAGGACCTCGAGGAGGTATCCTCCCCCAACTCCGGCAGCCCCGTTCCGCCTCGGCCTCCAGCTTGATTCACTGCGGTGAGGCCACCTCCGGCGCCCAAACCTCGTCCGTAGCTTTCTCTTACACCTAGTGCTCTAACCCCCACCTCAATTCGATGCTTGCAACCTTCTCCGGGGAAATCCATCAACGACCGAACCACCGCCCGCCGGAGTCGAGGCCGCCATCGACGTGGAGCTCGCCGGCGACCACCACCACCACCAACAGACGCGGAATGGCGCCCTGAACGCGGAGGTACCCTCTGATCCTCCTGCCCCGCCGTGGATCGCCGCCGGTGATCGCCGCGGCCCTCTGGCGCCAAAACACTGCCTCCGTTTTCAAACCCGACGGGTGGGTCCGCCCCCTCAGCTTTTTATTCTTTTTGAATCATTTTCTGGAAACGCCTTCGGGCAAAATACGCTTTATCCTCTGAACTGGCGTATTCGGGACTAAAACGTTTTCTGTTTTTATAAAGAGGACCCTGTAAAGTTTCTGTTTCATTACATAAACGTCCCTGGACAAAAACACTAAAAACTTTTAAACAGAAGAGTATTTTTGAGCGATTCCTTTTCTGTCCTCTTTGAAATTTTGTCTTGTTTTTTATCAGATTTATTTGGAAAATATTTGGAATAATTTTTATGCACCTCTCGGTATTGACGTTAGCTCGTATGTTTCCTTTATACCGTAGATACCGAAGGAGGTGACAGGGCCGCGAACTTCACCGAGCTAGGCTCCGACTACTCTGAACCAGGCAAGCATGTTTGAACTTTTGATATGATAAGTGTTTTGGCATGTTTGCATTTAGCAAGTTTCATGGCATGTTGATGAGCATACCGATGAACGTTATCTTCATGCATAGTTGAGGCAAGTGAGTTTGATGATCCATACGTGTTGGATGTGCATGTGCATGGCCATGTGTTGGCATGAGGATGGGTAAGATGGCAGTGTTGTAGCATGCCAGTCTTATGCCATACTATTTGACTTCAGTATCAGCCCGTATAGGTTCGGTTCCAATCCATTTCCCTTCCCGTACTACCACAAGTTTTCCGCAAGGGATATGGCTTAGTAGGTTGCAAACCGCTTTCCTGGTACACACCAAAAGGAGAGGCCAGGATGATGGTTCCATGGCCCTGGATTAAAGCCAGTCATCCGGTCAGGGGGCATGGGTGTTTCCGGTTGGGACCAAGAGGGGGGCACCCCTTAGAGCGCGTGTATATAAATTTGATCCCATGCTATTCGAGATTGTGATCTCCCCGTCTCAAAACATTTCTTGTACGTTGTCTAGGGTGATTCCTGACATCGTGAAGTGTGATGGGTGTGTACTGGATCGCTGTGTTTCCTTTCGAAATATCGTAAACGGAACTAGTCCTTCGGGACTACGGAAATCCGTTAGCTGTGGGAAATTTTAGTACAACTCTGCAGAGTCATAGATCCTCGAATCATCTTATCCATGTTCAAGTTCTGCATTATCTTGTCCTGACAAGTGTCAGTTTCTGGTCCCGTTAATTGTTTATTCTTGTGGATGGACTAACCCGTTATTATCATGAGTTGATTATCTATTATGAGTATTAATTTTCCTTATGAGAAAGCCCTTTCCGCGATGTCGCCCAGACGTCCGACTGTGGCATTGTTATTATTTACTTTCATCATAAGCCATTTCTGCGATGTCGCCCAGACCTCCGACTGTGGCATTGTTATTATTTACTTTCATTATAAGCCCTTTCTGCGATGTCGCCCAGACGTCCGACTGTGGCATTGTTATTATTTACTTTCATTATAAGCCCTTTCTGCGATGTTGCTTAGACGCCCGACTGTGGCATGACCTTTATTTATTGTTCACCTTTTGAGGCGTCGCTTTAGACACCCGATCGGTTTTCTTTTAATTTTTTTTGGGATTTCAGGCGGACTACCGCCGAGTCCCTTTTACTTACCTTGCCTGCTAAATTCTGAATGTGCATTGGTAAATTAATCATGACGCATTCATGCATGCATTTGTTATATCTTACGTCCAAACTGTCTTGCGAGTACTTTCAAAGTACTCACTGGCTTGTTGATTTGGCCAGATGCTGACGAAGGTGATCTCATGGATGAAGAGTTCGATAGCGAGTCTGACGCCTAGAGGAATCCCAGTCAGTCTCGTGCGACCCTGGAGTTGGTCACTGATTTTATATCCGCTTCCGCAACCCGAATAAACTCATCGAGCCTCACCTCGACGCTCGATGAGATGCTAGTTTGAGAGTCATGCTATACATTTCCCCACTGTGTTATTCCACCATCACTTTATTCTCGAGTCAGTAGTATGCCACCACACCATTGTGTTATATCCGCCATTATGTATAATTATTGGCGCGCTTGTAATAAATTGTTGAGCACCCTTAGCTCGACCCTGTAATATATTTTATGCTACTGGCTTATTGTATCAAGAAATTGTATACCAGTGAGGAGGATTTTTCCTCACACTGGACTCAAAAGATCAGTCTTTCAATAAATATTTTTATTGGAAAACCGGTCGTGACAGTAGCATAAATATTTCCCTCAGTTTTTGAGAACCAAGGTATCAATCCAGTAGGAGACCATGCTCGAGTCCCACACACTTACACAAACAAATAAGAACCTCGCAACCAACGCGATAAAGGGGTTTTCAATCCCTTCACGGTCACTTACGAGAGTGAGATCTGATAGATATGATAAGATAATATATTGTGTATTTTTATGATAAAGAGTAAATAAAGATGCAAAGTAAAAATAAACGGCAATAGAAATAGCTAAGTGTTGGAAGATTAATATGATGGAAAATAGACCCGGGGGCCATAGGTTTCACTAGTGGCTTCTCTCGAGAGCATAAGTATTACGGTGGGTGAACAAATGAATGTTGAGCAATTGATAGAATTGAGCATAGTTATGAGAATATCTAGGTATGATCATGTATATAGGCATCATGTCCGTGACAAGTAGACCGACTCCTGCCTTCATCTACTACTATTACTCCACACATCGACCACTATCCAGCATGCATCTAGAGTATTAAGTTCATGAGAACATAGTAATGCATTAAGTAAGATGACATGATGTAGAGGGAGAAACTCATGCAATATGATATAAACCCCATCTTGTTATCCTCGATGGCAACAATACAATACGTGTCTTGCTTCCCCTGCTGTCACTGGGAAAGGACATCGCAAGATTCAACCCAAAGCTGAGCACTTCTCCCATTGTAAGAAATATCAATCTAGTAGGCCAAACCAAACTGATAATTCGAAGAGACTTGCAAATATAACCAATCATACATAAAAGAATTCAGAGAAGATTCAAATATTGTTCATAGATAAACTTGATCATAAACCCACAATTCATCGGTCTCAACAAACACACCGCAAAAGAAGATTACATCGAATAGATCTCCAGGATAATCGTGGAGAACTTTGTATTGAGATCCAAAGAGAGAGAGAAGAAGCCATCTAGCTAATAAGTATGGACCCAAAGGTCTGAGGTAAACTACTCACACATCATCGGAGAAGCTATGGTGTTGATGTAGAAGCACTCCATGATCGATGCCCCCTCCGGCAGGACGCCGGAAAAGGCCCCAAGATGGGATCTCACGGGTACAGAAGGTTGCGGTGGTGGAATTATGTTTTCGTGGATACCTGTGAAGGTTTGGGGGTACGTAGGTATATATAGAAGGAAGAAGTATGTCGGTGGAGCAACATGGGCCCCACGAGGGTGGAGGGTGCGCCCAGGGGGGTAGGCGCGCCCCCTGCCTCGTGCTCTCCTTGTTGCTTTCTTGACGTGGACTCCAAGTCCTCTGGATCACGTTTGTTCCAAAAATCACGTTCCCGAAGGTTTCATTCCGTTTGGTCTCTGTTTGATATTCTTTTTCCGCGAAACTCTGAAATAGGCAAAAAACTGCAATTTGGGCTGGGCCACCGGTTAATGGGTTAGTCCCAAAATAATATAAAAGTGTATAATAAAGCCCACTAAACATCCAAAACAGAATATAATATAGCATGGAACAATAAAAAATTATAGATACGTTGGAGACGTATCATCTGCCAGGGGACGGCATAGCTGGCCACGTGACAGCTTCTCAGTGATGCCCTGGCTAAGCTCTTTGTCGTCTGTCAGCGGATGGCAAAGAGCTTTGCCTCTTTGCCACCTACTGGCGGACAGCAAAGAGCGTCGTTAACCCCCTAACGGCTCTAACCCCACCCCACTGATGTCCATTATCTTTGCCGTCTGCTGGCCTCAGATGGCGGACTGCACAAATATTTGCCGTCCGTTTCAAAGAAGTGAATGGCAAAGAAGGCATTTGCTGGCACGTGTTCTAACGGACAGTTTTCCGTCCGCTGGCTGACGGCAAAGGAGTTTGTCGTCCAGGATGTATGCCTTTGTCGCCGCCATCGCATACAACAAAGAAGCTGATTCCAGTAGTGGAGGTGCTAAAGCTCAAAGCAAAAAACTAGAGATAAAAACATTTTGGGAGGTGTATCCATCTCACCAACCAAAACGACTTAGAGTTCCGAACACTTTCTATGCTAGATATGCCATAGGCGGTTCCCAAACAGAAAATAAAGTTTATTCCTTTTTTCACCATACTTTCACTTGCCATGGCTAGCCGTATCCATGGTTGCCTTCCATACCAACACTTTCCAAGGAATTTATTATTTGACAACATAAAGTAAATTCATTTTTGCATTTCGGGATATTGGGCATCCCTAAAACCTTTGCCTTACTCTCGTGCAATGACAAGTGAATAAACACTCATCGTGAGAATAACACATGCAGCATGGAAAATATTAGCCACCCGTTACCATTCCGCGAGTGAAACAAACACACAAAAGATAAGTTTATTTTGAAAATTAGAGATGGCACATGCAAATTTTCTTAGAACGGCAAAAGAATACCGCATATAGGTAGGTATAGTGGACTCATGTGGCAAAACTGCTTTAAAGGATTTTACATGCACAAGTAGAGATCATACTTGGTGCAAAATGAAGGCTATCAAAAGATTGAGAAGTGACCAATCAAGAAGTGAATAATCTCATAAGCAATCATTAAGCATAATTAACACGGAATATTGCAACAGAAGTAGGATATAGTTTCATTGCATGACTATTGCCTTTCATGCATGCATAGGGAATCACAAACCTTAACATCAATATTCTTACTAAAGCATAATTACTCATCAACATAACTCACATCATCATATCTCTAATCTATTACTAAGAATCAAGTTTATTTTGCCCAATGATCTTCATGACATTTTTTTACTTTATCCTTCTTGGATATCTATCACTTTGGGACTAATTTTCTTGTGTTACTTTTCATAAGCTCAAATAAATATAAGTGAAGATCATGAGCATAAAAATTTTTTCTTTCTCTCGAAATAATTAAAGTGAAGCAAGAGAGAATTTCTTCAAAATTTTACTAACTCTCAAATAAATCTAAGTGAAGCAAGAGAGCATTTCTTCAAAAATACTAAGCACAACGTACGCAAAAAGATATAAGTGAAGCACTAGAGCAAGTCCATAGCCCATAAAAGATTTAAGTGAAGCATAGAGAGCAATTCTAACAAGTCATTATATCATTTTGGATCTCTCAAATAGGTGTGTCCAACAAGGATTGATGACTTAAAACACAAAACAAAACAAGCAAAGACTCGTATCATACAAGACGCTCCAAGGAAAACACATATCATGAGACGAATAAAAATATAGCTTCGAGTAAATACCGATAGTCGTTAGAAGAAAGAGGGGATGCCACTCGGGGGCATCCCCAAGCTTAGTTGGTTGCTCATTCTTAGATAATAGCTTGGGATGTCGGCGCATCCCCAAGCTTAGGCTCTTCTATCCTTCCTTCATCCATCGTAAGATAACCGAAAACTTGACAACATCAATCACACAAAACTCAACAAAACATTCGTGAGATCCGTTTTGTAAAAGAAAGCAAACCACTACTATAAGTACTGTATCAAACCAATTCATATTTTGTTTCTGTATTATATCTACTGTATTTCAACTTTTCTATGGAAAAAACTCATCAAAGAAAACCGTAGAGCCATCAAGATAAGCACGCAACACAAAGAAAACAGAATCTTTCAAAACAGAATAGTCTGTAGCAATCCGACACTTTTGAATACTCACTATAGGAAACAGGAGATTTGCCGTCGGTACTTCTCTTTGCCATCAGCATTTCATTGGGGCAGACGGCAAAGAAACATTTTACCGACAGTGGCTGACGGCAAAGAATGGATGACGGCAAATACATACTTTGTGGTCTGCAAAAGAAATAACAGACGGCAAAGACACTTTGCCGTCTGCACATTTTTTTGTAGACGGCAAATCACATACTTTGCCGTCAGTACATATAATTGCAGACGGCAAAGTGTCTTTGCCGTCTGTGGTTTTTTTGTAGACGGCAAAGTATGCTCTTTGCCGTCTGTAAATAAAATCACAGATGGGAAAGAGAAAGCACAACCCACGGATCGATCTCGCGGATCGATGACATGGCAGCAGATCTGCGGCCCACCCAGAAATCCCAACCAACGGCCACACCACGACCTCTCTCGCGGCCCCACCACTCACCACTATCCATCCCCACCACAAACCCCTTTGCTCTGCCCTATCCTCTCGCACACCTCTCTCTCTCTCGTACATGTCTCTCTTCGCGCAGGTACCGGCCGCCGCTCGCTGCCCCGGCCCCTGCCGCCGCTCGCCTCACCGGCCCCGGCCATCGCTCGCCCCACCGGCCCTGGCCGCAGCTCCGCCACTCGCCGTTCGGACGCCGCCGCGCCCCTGCATCCTCCCGCCTCTCCATCGGAGCCTGCCACGGCGGACCTCAGCGCTCCTACCCCGTCGCCCCCGTCGGCCGCTGGCTCCGGCCCCGTCCTCCGCAGGCCGCCGGCTCCATCCCCCGCAGGCTCCCGGCTCCGTCCCCCACAGGCTCCATCCGCGTCCCCCGCAGGCTCTGTCGGCCGCCGCCCCGTTCCCCGTCCCCCGTCTACCGCCGGCCCCTTTCCTCTCCGCCTCCGGCTCCGCCAAGCTCGCACCGTCCCGCTTCGCCCCTCGGCCGCCGGCCCCATCCCTCGATGCTGCAGCGCCGCACCACCTCGCGGATGAGCGTGGAAAGCTCCGTTGCGGCGGCGGACGCCTTGAGCCCCATCCCTCTTTTAATTTTTTTTGTGAGATATCCCTCTTGTATTCTCTGTAATTCATTTGTGTGTACTAATTCATTTGCATCTACTCTGTGAAATCCGTTCGTGTGTAATATATTTATTTTGTGAAATGGAACAGTTTGTATTGTGAAATTCATCCGTGGAGTCTTGGAACAACAAGTGTATGGATATTGTGGTTTTAGTCATGGTCTGTTTTTTAATATAAAAAATTCTTTGTTGTTAGTGATTTTTGAGGCAGACGGCAAAGACATAGATTCTAGCTGACGGCAACGACGCTTTTCTCTGTCATCTGGGGCATATGTGCAGGACGGCAAAGGTGGTTCGGCTGACGGCAAAATCTTTGCCGTCTGCCCGATTAGAAGCTGACGGCAAAGCGGTATTTGCCGGCATCCTCTTTGTCGTCTATGTTCGCCGTCAGCCGGCTGATGGCAAACTCTTTGTCATCTGTATTTCTCTCTTTGCCGTCTGTAACTGCCAGACGGCAAATTAACTGATTCCTGTAGTAACTTCTGTAACTCCAAAAATTCTGAAGAATTAGGACGACCAGGTTAATTTGTATATTGATCTTCTGCTAAAAAAATTGGCATTTTATCACGTACTAGTGATTTTTAACAATTGTTTTTGTGAGCACCAAAGTTTCTATTTTTTAGCAAGATCAAACAGCTATCACCCAAAAGATCCTAAAAGCTTTACTTGGCACAAACACTAATTAAAACACAAAAACACAATCGTACTAGTAGAATAATTGTCTGAGCACACAAGAACAGAAAGAAAAAATCAAAAACAAATTTTATTCTTGGCACCTTTACTCAGATTACTAAAGAATTCTTCTAGTTTATCAATCCGTGATGGACTTTCTTCTATTCTTTCACGGATTACGGTGCCCATTTCTTTTAGCAATTTAAAAACTTCTCCTCCTCTTGACCCAATCGTTGTGGCAAAATTATGCACCTTTTTATCTATAATTTCCATATGATCTTCGGTGAGCATTTTCTTTTCAATAGCATCTAGTCTTTCCATAACATGCTCAAGAGTCAAAATTGTTTCATTAACCATAAGAGGTGGTGATCCCACTAAATTTACCATAGCATTAAAAGCATCAAAAGAAGGGAACATTGAGGGAGTCCTGGACTAAGGGGTCCTCGGGCGTCCGGCCTGTTATCCATTGGGCCGGACAGATGGGCTGTGAAGACATGAAGGCCGAACATTGTACCCGTGTCTGGATTGGACTCTCCTTGGCGTGGAGAGCAAGCTTGGCGACCGACTATGAAGATTCCTTCTTATGTAACCGACTCTATGTAACCCTAGATTGCCCCCCCCCGGTGTCTATATAAACCGGAGGGGTTAGTCCGGAAAGGATATTCATGACCATAGTCATATAGGCTAGACTTCTAGGGTTTAGCCATTACGATCTTGTTGTAGATCAACTCTTGTAATACCCATATTCATCAAGATCAATCAAGCAAGAAGTAGGGTATTACCCCCGGAGAGAGAGCCTGAACCTGGGTAAACATCGTGTCCCCCTTCTCCTGTTACCATCGATCCTAGACGCATAGTTCGGGACCCCCTACCCGAAATCCGCCGTTTTTGACACCGACATTGGTGCTTTCATTGAGAGTTCCACTGTGCCGTCGACGAAAGGTTCGATGGCCCCTTCAATCATCTATAGTGACGCTGTCCAAGGAGGAACTTTCCTCCCCGGATAGATTTTCGTGTTCGGCGGCTTCGTACTGCGGGCCAACTTGCTTGGCCATCTAGAGCAGGTCGATAGCTACGCCCCTGGGCATCAGGTAAGATTTGGAAGCTTGAACTATGTCGCGGATATCCGCGGAGACTTGATCTTCAATGGATTTGAGACCGCGGCGATCGCTCCCCCTCGCTCCAATGAGCATGACCAAAATCTGTCATCGGACCAGGTTCTGGAGATGGTTCCTGTAACTGCTACGACCTTAGATCCGGAGCAGTTTGCACCATCCGAAGCCATAGAGTCCGTGGCTTTGGAGCCGCACACAGACTCAACACCAGGCAATATCAGCGTCAACGGAATTCCGGACTCATCTCTGGCTATAAGTTCTGAAGCTCGAGCGCCCCCGGACACCGAGTTGGATCGGTTATCAATCATCGAGTTCAGCGCCGCAGATGTCTTCCAACACTCACCCTTCGGTGATGTGCTGAATTCATTGAAAAAACTGTCCTCGACGGGGGACTCACGGCCGAACTATGTCCGGTTCGAGCTAGAGGCTGATAATGGAGAATTTCGCTTCCCACCCGCCACCCACTTCATAGCCACTGTCGAGGACTTAACCGACATGCCCGCTTCTGGCTCCGAAGAAATTGACGGTATAGATGACAATGCCGACAAGATGCAAGGCCAAGACCCGCCAGTCATCAGGCGTGGGACGGCCACCCCTTCATACGACGTGTACATGATCGATACACTTAAAAAGTCTCGCGGTAATGACAAGTGAGATCCAGTTGAGAATAAACTCCTGAGACACAGTCTATGTTCTGGCGCCCCAAACGCCGCTCCAAGTCACGCCGCATGTCGTGGATTTGTCACGGCAGATGTCCTAGTGAGAGGACTTAGTCGTGGAGCCATCGCAACGGGTTAGCTTGAAGGGGTTAAAAGTGGACACAAGGACACGGTTTTTATACTAGTTCGGCCCCTTCGATGAAGGTAAAAGCCTACGTCTAGTTGTGATGGGATTGATGGGTTTCGAGGGCTTAAGGAGCGATAAGCTTCGCCTAAACCTCGAATTCTTCTTCTCTGTCCCAAACCGCCGTCGGGTCGTCCCCTTATATACACGGGTGACACCCGTCGGTCTGCAAAGTCCCAACCTCCGGCTTATAAACGTGCCCGGGTCGGTCTCTCTATTCCTATCTTACAATACAAGTTGGCCCCAGGCCGGTTTACACCATAAACCTTTAAACCGGTTACAGGCCTTGGGCCTTCCTATTTCTCCTTGGGTTTTAACATCTCGGGTCTGTTGACGGCGGTAACCCGGGCCCTGCAGGCCGGTTTACCCCAGATAGCAACATCCCCAACATTAGGCCCCAGATTGATTTGAACAGGTTCATGTCAATCCTTAATAAGAATTTCTGTCTTCAAATGTCTTCCAGTAACTTGTTAAACCGCTGTTTCTCCGTCTCCTCTTGCTATGGTAAACCGATATGACGTCAGCGCAAGTTACCGTCTCCTTTCGCTAACCCGCAAGAATCAGGGCGACGGCTGGGCTTCCGAAATCTCCGGCCCCTGGATTCGCGCGCCTGACACGCGCGCCGCGCCTTATAAATAGGACTTGAAGGCCATCTTCCTTTCCTCCCCTTCTTCGTCTTCCTCGCGACCCAGACCTCAGAGCTCCGCCGCCGCCGTCAGCTGCTGCATCAACTCCGGCCGCTGCATCAACCTGATCGGATCAGAGCACCGCGGCGACTTTCCACATCTGTTTGGACCCCGGTAAGGCCCCTGTTCTTGTTGCTTTGGATCTGTTCTAGGGTTCATCGTCCTGCTACTGTTTCTTGCTCATCCCCATAGCAGCCTTTGCGAACAGATGATGATACCTGTATCTGGATTTGTAGTTCCTCTCGGTATTCGCCATAAATCTGTATTCGTCTTTTTAGATCTCGCTCATTTCCTGCTTGTCGAACTTATGTTGTCCTGCTGTGAGCCAAACTTCATATTTTTATTTCTTTTTCGCCCTAGCTGTAGATCCATTGCTTTGAAAGAATCCGTATGGGATCTGTTTCTGCTTTCATACTCACAGCTGTTAGATCTGGTCGGTTTAACTCTTAGCAAAGTGAACAAAACGATCCACACATCCATTAGTCCCCTTGATGAACCGCTGGTTGATATCATTGTGGATAACCTGACTCTATATAAGATCATCTTCGGTTTATAATCACACTTGTTCTCAAACCGGAATACATTTATCTTGTAGATTTCCGCATGGCAAAACAGGTGTACGAATGCAACTGGGTTCCCTCTTGCATCACTGAGACCCAACTAAACAACTTAGTTCTGACTGGTGCTTTGAGTAGCAAAAATACCATCCATTGGAGGGTTCCAGGAGACGAATGTCCTCCTACCCCGCAGGAGGGAGAAGTGGTGGTGTTTGCGGATCACCTGGCCCGGGGGTTTAACCCACCCGGTTCAAAATTTTATCGGGACGTCTTGGCTAATTTTAGGTTGCGCCCACAAGATGTTGGTCCAAATTCAGTCACGAACATCTGTCATTTTCAAGTACTTTGCGAGGCGTACTTTCAAGAGGAACCCACTGTAGAGCTGTTCCGGGACTTTTTCCATCTGAACCGACGTACTGAATTTACCGATGGCCCTAATATGGAACTGGGCGGTATGGCGATTCAGAAGAGGAAAGAGGTGACTTATCCTCACGCCAAGTTGCATAGTCATCCGCAAGAATGGAATTGCACTTGGTTCTATTGCAAGGATACTTCCCCTGCTGAAGAGAATCCACTGCCCGGTTTCCGTCCAGAGAGACTTAGCAATACTCACCCCTTCCCCCCACGGCTAACTGCCAAAGAGAGGAGTAAGTATGCCCCTCAGCTGTCCAAGCTCAGAGCCTTCATGGCTAATGGTTTAACGGGGGTAGATCTTGCTCGTTGCTGGATTTCATGGAGCATCCTGCCCCTTAGCATCCGCTCCGGTTTAATGTGCCAATACACGGGTCGGGTTGATGATCCTTTGAGGCACTGCAACATTCAGCTGACGGAGGACGAAGTCGCTGAAGCTGTGAAGAAGATGCTGAACGAACCGGAACATGTTTGCGCTCGAACCGGCCTGCTTCCATTTTGTGCCACAAACAAACCACCTGCTGTAAGTACCTCCTCTGTTTATAGAATCTTTGATCTCCTTATATATATGTTGTTAACTCCCAGTCCTTTTCGAAACAGGGAGATGATCCGTTTTGGAGCAAGAAGATTCAGGAGCCAACCGAAAAGATAATCAGACCCAAGACAAGGGTGAAGAAGCCTGCTACGAAGAAAAGGAACACTGCTTCCTGTACCCCCGATTTAGAGGAGGATGATGTGGGTAATCCGGACCTTGGGGTAGACCTCGATTCAGTTGGCTTACTTTTTGTACGTCTTATTGATGCTGATATTTGTCAGGACGACGCTGAAGCGAGCAATGCTGAAGGCCCAGAGGTAACTATTCTTTCTTCTGATGCCGTTCCTTTGCCTTTGAAAAAACCTCGCCAAGCAAACCGGAAAATTAAATTTTCTCACCCTCTTGCTTATTTGGATCCCAAATTTCTTGTGAAGACCCAGCAACATGAAGCTCGACGCACCACTCGGCATAGCGGCCAGGTAGTCACCTCTGCCGGTTTACCGAACAGCCCGGTTCGGAAACGCCGCTCAGAGGTCTCCAATTTATGCGCTAGCTTTCCTCCTAAAGCAGGTTTAACTCGTCAGCCTCTAAATCCATCTGACTCCGATTATCAGGTCACTTCCCATTCATCTTCCGGTGAATCTTCAGCCACTCAACTGCCACCGTTGAAGACAGTCATTGGGTAAGTTGGACCGATCACAACATATCTCTGTATGGGCCTCTTAATCCATCTTATACTGTTTTTTCAATCTTTGGGCTTTTTTCAGGGCTAAACCTAGACCGAGCAAGAAGGCTCGTTTGGATAACCCGGCTGAAGGGACTGCCGCTCCTGAACCGGAGAAAACTCCTGGTGCTGACACTCTGGGTCGTGAGGATACTCAGAATTATCTATCTCCGCAAGATGACACCTGCGCTGAAGAAAGGACTATCGAACCTGCCAGGCCTGCCAGTCCTATTCGGGTTGAGGAATCCATCCCCCCTTCTCGAACTGTTGATAAACCGACAGGGCCACTGCAGAGCAGCGATTCCAAGGATGATGATGTTGTGATTACCGGCATTGGCCGCTCTGAACCGGGGAACACTGCTACTTTGGCCAAGCATACTGCCAAGGACGAAATCTCGGCCATAAAGGGCAAATGGGACCTTGACTCCTCTACGTACGCCGCTTTAAGCGCCCCGGAACTTTATTCTGGGTACCTGAACCGACTGTACACCAGTCGGGATTATGAAGCTGGCATGATCAAGATGATGAAGGAGAAACTTGAGGTAATTCCCTTGTGCTTCATTCCATTGCAACTTAGCTTATCAATATTTCCAAACTGAGAGGGTAAACCGGATCAGGCTGCTTTAACAATTAAGGTCCGGTTTTAGAAAACCCAAGGCTTCAACATAGGTCATAACCAGAAAACATCATCAGATAACCATTAGCCCCCAAGTGCCAAGTTTAAATACTTGTATTAATCTTGGGACTTTTTGCAATGGGAAACTTGCGTTAAAATCAAATATGCATTAGCCCCCAAGTATCGAGCACATAACTTGCTTGTGTGGTTGATACTTCCAAACCGTGCAATATTTTCTGAACACTGTTTTGACGACCTGCTGCAGGGGGATCTGAAGACCAAAGCGAAACAAGTCTCGGACCTTCAGGAAATCTTAAAAACCCAACAGGCTGAAACTGAAAAAACGAAGGACGAATTGGCCCATGCCTTAACCGTTATGGAACAGCTGAAAGAAAGCCACCAGAAAGAACAAGCTGATTGGGCTACTGAGAGAGCTCTTTTGACGAAGAGGGCTGAAAATGCCGAAGCTGCTCTTAAACCGGTGGTCGATGAATTATCCATCGTGAAGCGACAGATACACTCCATGACCTCTGCCGTCTTTGGTAAGCTTTTCGACGCCCTTCTTCCAATTTGTACCTTGTCTGTTACATCCTATGTCCGGTTTGTAATCCATCTTGAAACACTGCAGGCTCACGTATTGGACACTTGGGTTCTGATGTGCGGATGAAACTCAAAGCTGCTTATACTCTGATTGAACAGTTGTACACCGGAGCACAAAGGGCTATCACCACTGCGTCGCATAACAACCCTGCGCCGTCTCTGATTCAAGACACATTAAAGAGGTTGTCCATGCTTCCAGCCCGGATTGAAGAATTGAAAAGATCAGCTGCTCGAACTGGAGCCATTACTGCCTTGATCCGGGCCAAAGCATGGGTACCAGATTTCGATCCTGTCGAAGCGGCCCAAGGATACCCCAGCTTGAAGGAAGATGGTTCAGACTTTGGTGAAGACGATTTGAGGGCGATAAA
Source organism: Aegilops umbellulata (assembly GCA_032464435.1). Classification (NCBI taxonomy): domain Eukaryota; kingdom Viridiplantae; phylum Streptophyta; class Magnoliopsida; order Poales; family Poaceae; genus Aegilops; species Aegilops umbellulata. The sequence continues at coordinate 637,484,777 of CP136060.1, read as the reverse complement.
CCGGGCGGTGCGCCCCCTAGCTTGTCAATTGGCTGAGGAAGCAGATCTGTCACGTTACCAAGCCCAATACGACAACCAGAACAAACGAGTATCTGCCCCGGTCCCTGAAGCGGGAAACCTTGTTCCTCCAATCCGTAAGCATACTTACGCCCCAGACATTGAACCGTCTTCGCTGATTCACGAAGAAGCCGTCTTTCAAGCGCTAATGGGAATCGACTGGACCACTGCTGATTTCCAGCCAATGGGTAACCAAGATGGAGCTGAAGCGGCGCGAGACGATCCCCAGCCTTCGAACCGAGGCGGCGAACAGTTGTAATCAACGCTCCGGTTCACCTTACTTGGTGACGTCTTAATCCGTCAACGAACAATATATTCAGGCACTACGTTGCCTTGTAATAAGATAGTTTAATACCTCTACATTTGAATGCGCCTTCGCGCACGGGTACTGATGCTCTTTTCAATGACGTTTCCAACTTATGTTTCCTGTCTTTACTGAGTACACAATGTGATTTTTCGACCACCTGAACCGTGTTGCGCCTTTGCCAAACCGGGCAATTTGCCTCCGGGTTAAAAAACGGACCAGGCTATGCCAGCTGAATCGGTTTAAGGATACTTGATGTTCCGAAGAACCAAAAAACACCACAATAAAGGCAGAAAACAAAACCAAATATGAAAAGGCAACGCGATAGTAAAACGCATGCGAATAGTGGTTACTATGAACCGTTCAGAAGGCGTGACCATCGTCAAGACAAAACCGAGCCCCCAAGAGGTGTAGCTACGGTTTAGGTCGACTAGGTTCCTAACTGAATCGTGGCAAATATGCCGGCCAAATGGCATTGCATTGGTTCGTCAACCAAGCCCCCAAGTGACTCAATGGCCAAGGGCCGATCAAGTGGCATTGCGTTGGTTCGGACACGACCAAGCCCCCAAATGATTCATTGGCTAAAAAGCCGACCAGAAGGCATTACCATCATCAAGACATGACCGAGTTCCCATAAAGCGTAATCTACGGTTCAAGTCGATTAGGTCCCCAACTGATTCAGTGGCAAATGTGCCAGCCAGAAGGCATTACCGTCGTCAAGACATGACCAAGCCCCCGGAGGTGTAGCTACGGTTCAGGCCGACTAGGTCCCCAACTGACTTTTATAGGGATGCTATGTTCTCTTTGGTTCGAATACGACCTATGTTTGAACAGGAAGCCCCATGTTTGAATAGTTGTGTTCTCTTTGGTTCGAATACGACCTATGTTTGAACAGGAAGCCTCATGCTTGAACCGGGATATTGAACCGGATATTAAGAGCTTCACAGCCTTGCAGGAGACATCTTCCCTTGAACCGGCTTTTAAACCGGAATTTATAATTTGAACTTCTGTGAAGCGACCTCCAGGGGTAAACACGCATGATGTGAAGAACAGCAGAGACCCCGCTTTACTCGGGGCTCCGGTTTATTGTATTAATCATAATATATACATGGTTATGATATGTACATAAACAGAGCCCAAGGCTCATGTATAATAAGGTCGAAGATGAGCTATGTTCCACGGCCTGCTGGTCTCCTCCTCTGATGTGCGTGAATCCTTGCGCTCTCGAATATCAATCAGGTAATATGACCCATTATTCAGATTCTTGCTGACCACAAAAGGTCCTTCCCAAGGCGGGGATAATTTATGCTGATCAGACTGATCCTGGATGAGCCGAAGCACCAAATCCCCCTCCTGAAAAGTTCTGGTCTTAACCCGACGGCTGTGGTAACGGCGAAGATCTTGCTGGTAAATCGCTGAACGGGCAGCTGCCAAGTCACGCTCCTCATCTAACAAGTCAAGAGCGCTCTGCCGTGCCTGCTCATTGTCCGCTTCAACATATGCTGCCACGCGAGGTGAGTCATGTCGTACATCACTTGGAAGAACCGCCTCTGCTCCATAGACCATAAAAAACGGCGTAAACCCCGTGGATCTGTTAGGCGTGGTGTTGATACTCCATAACACAGATGGTAGCTCCTCCACCCAACAACCCGGCGTCCTTTGCAAAGGGACCAGAAGCCGGGGTTTGATACCCCTCAAGATCTCTTGGTTCGCTCGTTCTGCCTGACCATTAGACTGTGGGTGCGCTACCGAAGAAACATCAAGCCGTATATGCTCCCGTGCACAGAACTCTTTCATGGCCCCCTTGGATAGATTGGTACCATTATCTGTGATGATGCTGTGTGGAAAACCAAACCGGAAGATCACCTTCTTTATAAACTGAACCGCCGTGGCAGCATCACACTTACTGACAGGTTCGGCCTCCACCCACTTTGTGAATTTGTCAACCGCCACCAGTAGGTGGGTCTTCTTATCTTTGGAACGCTTAAAAGGCCCAACCATATCAAGCCCCCAAGTCGCAAACGGCCAAGTGATTGGAATCATCCTCAATTCTTGAGCCGGTATGTGTGCTCGTCTGGAAAATTTCTGGCACCCATCACATAATCTGACTAGGTCTTCTACATCAGCATGAGCAGTTAACCAGTAGAAACCGTGGCGGAACGCTTTAGCCACCAATGATTTTGAACCGGCGTGGTGGCCGCAATCCCCTTCATGTATTTCTCGTAATATCTCGCACCCCTCCTTAGGGGATACGCACCGTTGCAGCGCTCCTGACACGCTGCGATGATGTAACTCTCCTTTGAAAATGGTCATAGACTTGGACCGTCGTACTATCTGTCGAGCCAAGCTTTCATCTTCTGGCAACTCACCCCGGTTCATGTATGCCAGATAAGGGAGCGTCCAATCCGGGGTGATGTGAAGAGCCGCCACCAATTGAGCCTCCGGATCAGGAACAGCCAACTCCAGCTCACCGGGCAGCTGTACCGATGGGTGATACAATACGTCTAAGAAAACATTGGGTGGGACCGGTTTACGCTGAGAGCCCAAGCGGCTTAAAGCGTCCGCTGCCTCATTCTTTCTGCGGTCCACATGGTCCACTTGATAGCCTTTGAAATGCCCGGCCACCATATCTACTTCACGTCGGTATGCAGCCATGAGCGGGTCCTTAGAATCCCAGGTGCCAGATACCTGCTGAGCCACCAGATCCGAATCACCAAAGCACCTAACTCTGCTCAGATTCATCTCTTTAGCCATCCGAAGACCATGAAGCAAAGCTTCATACTCAGCCGCATTATTTGTACAGGGGAACATTAAACGGAGGACATAACAAAACTTATCTCCTCGTGGGGAAGTTAATACGACTCCAGCCCCCGAGCCTTCCAATTGCCTTGACCCGTCAAAATGAACGGTCCAATAGGTGTTATCTGGCTTCTCCTCAGGCGCTTGTAACTCTGTCCAATCGTTTATGAAATCGACAAGTGCTTGTGATTTTATGGCCGTCCGGGGTACGTACCATAAATCGTGCGGCCCGAGCTCGATAGCCCACTTGGCAATCCGACCGGTCGCCTCCCGGTTCTGTATAATGTCACCCAAAGGAGCAGAACTGACCACCGTGATGGGGTGTCCTTGAAAATATTGCCTCAGCTTCCGACTTGCCATAAAAACACCATATACCAGCTTCTGCCAATGCGGATACCTTTGTTTGGACTCGATAAGTACTTCACTGATATAGTAAACCGGTCGTTGAACCGGGTGTTCCTTTCCAGCCTCCTTTCGTTCTACCACCATCGCCACACTAACCGCTCTGGCATTCGCAGCGACATATAACAGGAGTGGCTCTTTATCTACAGGGGCTGCCAAAACTGGCGGATTGACTAGCTGTCGCTTCAAGTCCTCAAACGCTTTATCAGCCTCCGGACTCCAGACAAATTGATCTGTCTTCTTGAGCATTTGATACAAGGGGATCGCCTTTTCACCAAGGCGGCTGATAAACCGGCTTAACGCTGCAATCCGCCCGGCCATGCGTTGAACATCATTGATGCATTTTGGTTTGGCCAGGGAGGTGATGGCTGTGATCTTTTCTGGATTGGCCTCAATTCCTCTATGGGACACTAAAAATCCCAACAGCTTGCCTGCAGGTACACCAAAAACACATTTAGCCGGGTTGAGCATCATTTGGTACACTCTCAAGTTATCAAAAGTCTCCTTCAAATCGTCAACCAGGGTCTCCTTCTTTCGTGACTTGACCACAATATCATCCACATAAGCATGCACATTACGACCAATCTGCTCGTGGAGGCAATTTTGCACACATCGTTGATAAGTAGCCTGCGCACTCTTAAGCCCAAAGGGCATAGACACATAGCAGAAGGCTCCAAAGGGAGTAATGAACGCTGTCTTCTCCTGGTCCTTAACTGCCATCTTGATCTGATGATAACCCGAATAGGCATCCAAAAAACTTAAACGCTCGCAACCTGCCGTAGCATCAATGATCTGATCAATCCGGGGGAGAGCAAAAGGATCTGCTGGGCAAGCTTTATTCAAGTCTGTGTAGTCCACACACATGCGCCAGGTGCCGTTTTTCTTAAGAACTAGCACCGGATTAGCGAGCCATTCGGGATGAAAAACCTCAATGATAAACCCAGCTGCCAGGAGCCTGGCCACTTCCTCACCAATCGCTTTACGTCTTTCTTCGTTAAACCGCCGTAAGAACTGCTTTACCGGCTTGTACTTAGGATCCACATTAAGGGTGTGCTCAGCGAGTTGCCTCGGTACACCAGGCATGTCAGATGGCTTCCATGCAAAGATGTCCCGATTCTCACGGATGAACTCGATGAGCGCGCTTTCCTATTTTGGATCCAAGTTTGCACTGATGCTGAACTGCTTGGATGAATCGCCAGGTACGAAGTCAACAAGCATAGTTTCGGCCGCTGACTTGAACTTCAAGGCCGGATCGTGGTCCGTAGTTGGCTTTTTTAATGAAGTCATATCCTCCGGATCAACACTGTCTTTGTACTGCTTTAGCTCCTCCGTAGCACAAACCGATTCTGCATAAGTCGCATCTCCTTCCTCGCATTCCAAAGCGATTCGACGGCTCCCATGAACCGTTATAGTGCCCTTGTAACCTGGCATCTTAAGTTGCAGATACACGTAGCAGGGCCGTGCCATAAATTTTGCATAAGCTGGCCGTCCGAACAAAGCGTGGTACGGACTTTGGATTTTAACCACTTCGAACGTCAGCGTCTCTGATCTGGAATCGTGACTATCGCCAAATACCACTTCAAGGGCTATCTTACCAACCGGATATGCAGACTTGCCAGGCACCACCCCGTGGAACACTGTATTGGTCGGTTTGAGATCCTTATCTACCAGTCCCATACGACGGAAGGTCTCGTAATACAAGATGTTAATGCTGCTCCCTCCGTCCATGAGCACCTTGGTGAGCTTATAACCTCCCACCTGAGGCGCCACCACCAATGCTAACTGACCCGGATTATAAACCCTGGGAGGGTGATCCTCTCGGCTCCATATGATAGGCTGTTCTGACCAGCGCAGATAGTGAGGCGTGGCTGGTTCGATAGCACTAACTGCTCGCCTCTGAAGCTTTCTATCCCGTTTATCCAGGCTTGTAGTAAAGACATGATACTGCCCACCACTCAACTGTTTCGGGTTGCTCTGATAACCTGTTTGCTGCTGCCCAAAACCACTCTGATTACTTTGATTATTTTGGCTGACCTGTCCGCCCGGATTGCCCTGGAACCCTGGACCGGAACCTGAACCGCCGCCGGAGCTGCGATCATTTTGGAAAGTGTTTGAGCTTTTGAACTCCTTCATGATATAACAATCCTTCCAAAGATGGGTTGCTGGTTCCTCCTTTGTTCCGTGCTTCGGACAGGGCTGGTTTAAGAAAAAGTTCAAACGCTCCGGATTAGGACCAGGATCTGTGCGGAAACTTGGCTGTTTCCCCTTGCGCCGCTGGCCCTTATTTTGTGCACTTGTGTTGGCTACAAAGTCCATGATCCCGTCCGGTTTACGCTTACCTCCGCCTCCATTACCTGTCGGTCGATGCTGCTGGCCTTTGGTGTTGCTATTCTTCCTTCCCTTCCCTGCTTTGTCATCACCAGAGTCAGGATCCTTGGTACTGTCAGAATCCGCATACTTCACTAAAGCGGTCATGAGCGTTCCTATATCTGTACAATCACGCTTCATCCGGCCCAGCTTTAGCTTCAAAGGGCCAAACCGACAGTTGCTTTCCAACAGCACTACAGCGGTGTCTGCGTTGATGCGATCTGATGAGTGCAAAACTTCTGATACTCGTCGTACCCAATGGGTAGTTGATTCCCCTTCTTGTTGAACGCAGGCTGCTAGGTCAACTATTGACATTGGCTGTTTGCACGTGTCCTTGAAGTTCTTGATAAACCGGGCGCGCAATTGGGCCCACGAGCTAATTGAATTAGGCGGCAAACTCTTTAGCCAAGTCCGGGCCGTTCCTTCTAACATCATAGTAAAATACTTGGCACACGCCGCGTCATCCACATCCAGCATCTCCATAGCCATTTCATAGCTCTCCACCCACGTCTCCGGAGGCTGATCTGCCGTGTAGTTTGGTACTTTGCGGGGGCCTTTGAAGTCTTTGGGCAGGCGTACGTTGCGCAAGGCGGGAACAAGGCACGGTACTCCCAAAGAACTGGAAACCACCCCCGGTTCAGCCGCAGCTGCTGGGAAGATAGGTGTAAGCTGATGAGCCTGATGCTGCGCTGCCAATCCGGCCTCCCGTGCACGGGTGCGATCCACATTCTCGTGAGCATTGTCGTCGCCCGCCGGATTGTTGCCGCGGAGCGCTTCACGCCTGGCGTTACTTGAAACGGCCGGCTCCTCCACGCGCCTACTATAGCTCCTGCTGGGGCGAGGGGTGGAGTGAACCCGATCACGGCTTTGCGAATATGCTTCTTGCTGGGCCAACGCGGTCCTAAGGAGCTCCTTGACCCGGTGTGTCTCTTCATTCTGTGGTGAATCTCCTTCGATCGGAATGGCTTCCAACCGAGCCGCGGCCGCGACGAGGTTATCCATCGGGTTGGAATAATGACCTGACGGTGTTGGCATGGCCGGTGGTGTACCAGTGTTGTGACGAGGCAGGTTTATTATCCGGTGCTGAACCGGGGCGCCGGCTGTCGCCTCCGCACGGTTTACCCCTGGGGTGTCGAAGAGATTTCGAGCGTCAAGGGCGGCGGGCAACCGAGATCGGGATTTTCTCTTCAGGACCTCTTGAGACGCCTTCTGATCCATCATGAGCCTGTAAGCCTGCGCCTCTAAAGCGGCGCGCTCCGCCGTCATCCTGATCTCTTCTGCTGCCAGCTCCGCTTTAGCCCGAGTGATCTGCTCTCTCACTTTGGCAATCTCAGCATTGTGAACCTCCTGATCCACCGGGTTGGCTTCCGCCATGAGCGCTGCTAGTGCGTCAAATAGGTCTGACAAAACTTGGGCTGGCGAACCCGTAGGGCCTCCTGCCCGCGCCGCCGCTGCTGCTGCCGATCCGGAGATCGCTGCTGCTGCAGTTGATGATCGTGGCGCCGCCTGTGTCCCAGCCATGAAGATCCCAACCCGATAGGGCAGATCAGAGGGGTCCGGAATACTGTTGCCATCGGAGCCGCCCCCAACCCGATCATCTTGTAGCTGGTAAAGAGATTCGGTCTCCCCGGTCGACGTTTCATCGCCGGAGTAGATGGCGGTTTCGTCACCAGATTCGGATCCTTCCTCGTAGCTTCCCCCGTGGATGACTCCCACGAAGGCGTGCTTCCTGGTCGGTTTAGCCAGGGTCGATCTCGTGCACTGAGCTGTCTCGACGAGGTCGGCGCAGACGCCTAACTCGGGGCCCGGTTCTCCGATCTTGCCGATGAAAACATGGATGCCGCCAAAGGGGACCCGGTACCCGTACTCGATCGAGCCGGCGTCGGGGCCCCAGCCTGTGCTGTCGATGTAGAGTTTTCCGCGGCGGCTCTTGGTCATCCGTCCCACAGCGTAACCCTCGAGTCCTTCAAAGCGGCCCTCCAAGAACCTGAAACCATCTCGCGATAGCCCCACGGTGGGCGCCAACTGTCGTGGATTTGTCACGGCAGATGTCCTAGTGAGAGGACTTAGTCGTGGAGCCATCGCAACGGGTTAGCTTGAAGGGGTTAAAAGTGGACACAAGGACACGGTTTTTATACTAGTTTGGCCCCTTCGATGAAGGTAAAAGCCTACGTCTAGTTGTGATGGGATTGATGGGTTTCGAGGGCTTAAGGAGCGATAAGCTTCGCCTAAACCTCGAATTCTTCTTCTCTGTCCCAAACCGCCGTCGGGTCGTCCCCTTATATACACGGGTGACACCCGTCGGTCTGCAAAGTCCCAACCTCCGGCTTATAAACGTGCCCGGGTCGGTCTCTCTATTCCTATCTTACAATACAAGTTGGCCCCAGGCCGGTTTACACCATAAACCTTTAAACCGGTTACAGGCCTTGGGCCTTCCTATTTCTCCTTGGGTTTTAACATCTCGGGTCTGTTGACGGCGGTAACCCGGGCCCTGCAGGCCGGTTTACCCCAGATAGCAACATCCCCAACACCGCAGCAACGATGGCACTGGAGAAAATAGTACCCCAGACGGCTCCGAAAGCGATGAAGACCCTGTGGGAGCAATATCTGAGCAAGAGGAACAGGAAAACGGGCAAGCCAGGCCCAATGAATAGGCCCTGCACAACGATAGTTCGGAGGACGACAACTACCTTCCGCTCTCCGAAAATGAGGTAAGCCTCGGCGACCAAGACTTCATCGTACCCGAAGAGCCCCTCGAGTAGGAGCGCTTCAAGCGTAGGCTAATAGGTACGGCAACGAGCCTAAAAAAGAAGTAGCAGCAGCTTCAAGCTGACCAAGACCTACTCAACAATAGATGGACCGAAGTCCTGGTCGCCGAAGAATACGGCCTTAGTGGCCTAGCCAAAAGCTACCCAAAGCACAAATTGCTATACCAGTCCGACGACAGGGCGTTGGAGCCCATACTGTCGGTGTCAAAACCGGCGGATCTCGGGTAGGGGGTCCCGAACTGTGCGTCTAGGCGGATGGTAACAAGAGACAAGGGACACGAAGTTTTACCCAGGTTCGGGCCCTCTCGATGGAGGTAAAACCCTACGTCCTGCTTGATTAATATTGATGATATGGGTAGTACATGAGTAGATCTACCACGAGATCAAGGAGGCTAAACCCTAGAAGCTAGCCTATGGTATGATTGTTGTATGTTGTGTTGTCCTACGGACTAATACCCTCCAGTTTATATAGACACCGGAGAGGGTTAGGGTTACACAAAGTCAGTTACAATGGTAGGAGATCTAAATATCCGCATCGCCAAGCTTGCCTTCCTGTAACACCCCGGATGTAACTTGCCATATTTGTAACTCCAACTCTTGCCATTTTCGGCAATGTGATATAATATTCCCTCCGTGGTTGGGTTTTCCTTCATGTTGCATTTTGTCCTTTTCATGCATTTCTTATCATGTCATCATTTGCATCGCATTTGCATACGTGTTCGTGTCATGAATCCGAGCATTTTCCCCGTTGTCCGTTTTGCAATCCGGCGCTCCTACGTCCTCCGGCGTCCCCTTTTACCTTTTTCCGTGAGCGGGTACTAAACTTTCTCGGAATGGACCGTGGTTTGTCAAGCGTCCTTGGTATAGCACCGGTAGACCGCCTGTCAAGTTTCGGGTCAATCGGAGGTCGTTTGATGCTCCAACGGTTAACCGGGTAACCGTGAAGGCCTCGTGTGTGTTGCAGCCCAAAACCCCTTAAAATCAGCCCAATAACTCATCTAAGTCACTCCCATGTCCATCGCCATTCGATCACGATCGCGTGGCCGAAAACCGTGCTCAATTTGGAGCCTCCTAGCCCCTCCTACCTATAAATCCACCCCCTCTCCCGAAATTTTCGGATCCACTCCAACCCTAACCCTAGCCCCGCTCCTCCCGCCGCCGCCGGACACGTCCGGGCAGAGCCGGACGCGTCCGCCCGCCGCGCCGGACCAATCCGGCCTCGCCACATGGCGCGCCGCCGCTCTCCCCTCACAGCCGACCGCGCGGGCCCGCGAGCCCGTCCGCGGCCCTCCCGGCCCGCTCCTCCGCGCCGTCCGTCCGCGCCCGCTCCCCCTCGCCGCGCCGCTCGCCTCTGCCTCGCCAGTCGCCGCCTCGCGCCGGAGCCGCCGCCCGCCGCCTCGCGCCGGAGCCGCCGCCCCGCCGCCCGCACCGCCGCGGCTCTGCCGCCCCGACCGGATCCGGCGTCCTCCCGGCCTTCTCCGCCACTCCCGCCGGCCGCCCCTTCCTCCAACTCTGGCGAACTCCGGCGCCTGCCTCGATCCGCGAGCCGAAACCCTAGATCCACAATTTTCGGAGGTTGAATTTTTTCCTAAGTCCCGTATATTATTGCATATTTGTTGCATGTTCATCGTGTCATAACTTTGCACCCGTGGCTCCGTTTTGGGCGTATAGCATGTCAAATTGTTCGCCTCGATGAGTACATCATTTTATTCTATTGCATCATCTTAATTTGAGCTCATCTTGATGCCCGAAATGCTGTTAGAAGAGGGCTATGTGATGTTAGTTTCAAATCTGTTTCAGTAGATGCACATTTGTCATTTTTGCCATGATTGATGTGTGCATCCTATGAACTGGAGTCCTACGTGTGTTTTGTAATCTGCCATGCTACCTTTCCAGGGGTGTATGCCATGTATTTTTGTGATCCTTGTGGTGACTAGCACAAGCATGCAAACTAGTCATTCCCTGCTGTTATTTTTATGCCATGTGTTCATGTAGTTTCAGAGAGATCTATGCCTCTTTTGAGCATCATCAGTAAGGGTGTTTTGAACATATGGATTTTCTCTATCCATCCATGCCTTTGCTTGTAATTATGGAGGGCCATAGCTTGAATCAATCGAGCTCTACTTTTGCTATAAAATGTTCCTGGCAGATTGTTTACATGTTATTCGATTTTGCCAAGTTTGTTATAGTTGATCCTTGCATGATATGATATTATTCTTGCCATGTCTAGCTTCTATGCCATGTTTTATGCATGGATGTATGCTTAGTTTATCATGAATTGCTCTGTAGTGAGTGCATCGAGCTCGTAAACATGCCAACTTGTTATCTGTTTTTGACATGTCCAGTTTTCTGCTAAGTCTGAAAACTGTAACGAAACTTGCTTAATTGACATGGGTGCTATTGTATTTTCTGCTCCTTTTTGGCTCATGGTCAGTAAGGGACTTTTGTTATATGCTTTGAGTAGATTCATGCCATGCCATATTTAGCTATGTCCTGTTCTTGTATCATGTTGTTTCCTTGCTCTAAACACGTCATCCTGATGTAATTTCTGGCATGATAGTATTTTCACCAAGTCTTTGAACCTGTTATGTTTTGCACTTTTGCCATGCTTGTTTGAACCTGTTGTGGTGTGATTTAGCCATAGCTAAGTGTTCATCTTTTGTCAAGCATCTTGAGTAGATCACTGACATATGGTTTGCTGATATGTTTGGGTGCAGTAGCTTAATTTCTTGTTGCATGCTAAGTGGCATCATGCTGTTAATGACAGAATCTTGTCATTCTTGATTTGCTTGTCATTTGCAAACCGTGCATCCGATTCCGGTGATCTTTATATCGATTTCAACCGAAATCACCTCACCTATCCAGTGGCATACTTGGTTTGCCAAGATTATGCCTGGTTCATCTTTTTCCTTCCGAAGCATGCATACGCATTGCATATCACATCTCGCACATCATGTCATGTTTTGCATCATGTTGTTTGTGCATTGCATCGTGGTTGATAGTTGTTCCTTTGCTTGTGTTCTTGTCTTGGGTAGAGCCGGGAGACGAGTACGTGAACGAGGAACCTGTTGAGAACACTTACGAGGATCAAGCTTTCGACAACTCTGAGAACCTTGCAGGCAAGATGACCATACCCTCGAAATCACTTCTATCTTTGCTTGCTAGATGCTCGCTCTTTTGCTATGCCTATGTTGCAATACCTACCACCTGCTATATCATGCCACCCATATTGCAATGTCAAACCTCTAACCATCCATGTCCTAGCAGACCGTTGATTGGCTATGTTACCGCTTTGCTCAGCCCCTCTTATAGCGTTGCTAGTTGCAGGTGAAGATGAAGTTTGTTCCTTGTTGGAACATGATTTTGTTGGGATATCACAATATCTCTTATTTAATTAATGCATCTATATACTTGGTAAAGGGTGAAAGGCTCGGACTTATGCCTGGTGTTCTGTTCCACTCTTGCCACCCTAGTTTCCGTCATACCGGTGTTATGTTCCTTGATTTTGCGTTCCTTACACGGTTGGGTGATTTATGGGACCCCCTTGATAGTTTGCTTTGAATAAGACTCCTCCAGAAAGGCCCAACTTTGGTTTTACCATTTGCCACCTAAGCCTTTTCCCCCGGGTTTTCGCGAGCCCGAGGGTCATCTTTATTTTAACCCCCCCCCCCCCCGGGCCAGTTCTCCTTCGATTGTTGGTCCAAACTAGAGCCACTTGCGGTGCCGCCCTGAGGCAACTTGGGGTATCTTCGGTTGGCGTACGTAGTGTTCATCCGGATGTGCCCTGAGACCGAGATATGTGCAGCTCCTATCAGGATTTGTTGGCACAATCGGGCGGCTTTGCTGGACTTGTTTTATTACTGTCGAAATGTCTTGTAGTCCGGGATTCCGAGATTGATCGGGTCTTCCCGGTAGATGGAATATCCTTCTTTGACCGTGAGAGCTTATAATGGGCTAAGTTGGGACACCCCTGCAGGGTATTATCTTTTGAAAGCCGTGCCCGCGGTTATGAGGCAGATGGGAATTTGTTAATGTCCAGTTGTAGAAAACCCAAAGTTGACCTTAATTAAAACACATCAACCGCGTGTGTAACCGTGATGGTCTCTTCTCGGCGGAGTCTGGGAAGTGAACACGGTGTTGGAGTTATGTCTGACGTAGGTTGTTCTAGGATCACTTCTTGATCACCTCTAGTTTCACGATCGTGCTTTGCTTCTCTTCTCGCTCTCTTTTGTGCTGTTAGCCACCATATATGCTAGTCGCTTGCTGCAGCTACACCTCACAACCCTACCCTACCTTTAAGCTTAAATAGTCTTGATCTCGCGGGTGTGAGATTGCTGAGTCCCCGTGACTCACAGTTTCTACCAAAACAGTTGCAGGTGCCGACGATGCCAGTGCAGATGACGCTTCTGAGCTCAAGTGGGAGTTCGACGAGGAACGTGGTCGTTACTATGTGTCTTTTCCAGATGATCAGTAGTGGAGCCTAGTTGGGACGATCGGGGATCTGTGTAGCATTTGGGGTAGTCTTCTTTCATTTTGGTTCCGTACTCGGACCTTGAGTGTAATCTGGATGATGAATGTTTATTTATGTATTGTGTGAAGTGGCGACTGTAAGCCAACTATGTATCTTTCCCTTATGAATTACATGGGTTGTGTGAAGATTACCTCACTTGCGACATTGCTTTCAATGCGGTTATGCCTCTAAGTCGTGCTTCGACACGTGGGAGATATAGCCGCATCGAGGGCGTTACACTTCCACGCCAAGAAAAGTCCCATCCGGACACGGGACGAAGTCTTCAATCTTGTATCTTCATAGTCCAGGAGTCCGGCTGATGGTATTGTCCGGCCATCCGGACACCCCCTAATCCAGGACTCCCTCAGTAGCCCCTGAACCAGGCTTCAATGACGACGAGTCCGGCGCGCAGATTGTCTTCGGCATTGCAAGGCGGGTTATTCCTCCAAGTACTTCATAAAAGATTGTTAACACTAAGGATAGTGTCCGGCTCTGCAAAATAAGTTTCCACATATTGCCACAGAGAGAATAATATTTACACAAATCTAACCTGCTGACGCATTCCGAAGTGTGACATCACACTACGGCCAAGCCTTTATTCGAATCGTTTTCACTTCCCCACCTCAACGCATTTTGCGAGGCGGTTTCCTTGGCACGTCTTGTCGAAGCAGAGATCGTGTCCCTCATTTACGGGATTCTCATCAATACGGACGTGGGTAACCCAACCGCGCCATTTATCACGGCGCTTGGGAGATAAGCGAGTTTTACCAGGCTGGCGGGGACGCATTGTCGCATCCGCCCATATAAGGGGATAAGGATCCACCTTTTTACCTACGCCTTCTTCCTCCTTTGTCTATCCATCTTCCGCGCACTCGAGCTCCAGCGCCCAAGCCCGCACTTCCCACCTCAACCTTCTCCAGCCATGTCCGGAGCGGGAGGCAAGTGGATGGTCTCCTCCGTCATGGAGGGCCATATCAAAAAGCTGAGGAATGCCGGATACTTGTCTAGCGACATCGCGCACCGGCTTCCCGAAAAGGGGTAGCTCCTCCCCACCCCAAGGCCCCATGAGAGGGTTGTATTCCTTCCCCATTTCCTCCGCGGACTGGGTTTTCCTCTCCACCCGTTCATCCGGGGGCTCATGTTCTACTATGGCCTGGATTTCCACGATCTGGCCCCGAACTTTGTCCTCAACATCTCGGCGTTTATCGTCGTGTGCGAGGCCTTCCTCCGTATCCGCCCCCATTTCGGCCTTTGGCTCAAGACCTTCAACGTCAAGCCGAAGGTTGTGCGCGGCAACCAGGCGGAGTGCGGAGGTGCCATGGCAGGCAAGATAGCCAACGTCCTATGGCTCGAGGGCTCCTTTGTGGAGACCCTGAAGGGGAGGCAATCGGGGTGGTTTTACATCACCGAGCCGCGCGACCTTGAGTGGGTCGCAGCCCCCGAGTTCTGATCCGGACCACCTACGTGGCTCACGTCCTGGAAAGAGACGGGCCTGTCGTGGGGCAACGAGGAAGAGGTGACTGGACTGCAAACATGCATCCAATCCCTGGTGAACAAGCAGCTCAAGCTTGTCAATGTAGTCCAGGTTATGCTCTTCCGCCGGATCCTCCCATGTCAACAATGGGCCTTCAACCTGTGGGAGTTCGACCCGGCGCAGCACCGAACTTTGAGTAGCCTCTTCGACACGACGTACAAAGATGCCTGGAAGGTGCTATTCAAGGGCGTCGAGGCTCCCGCATCCGCTTCCGAGGATCGCGGATTCAGCACACAGCGTCAAGCTAGTGCGGTGAGTTATCCTTACCTTTTACAGGACATTTGTTTCTCATAGTTTGACTCTATGCGGGATCTAAACTCCCTTACCTTTGACAGGATTGGCAGGCGAAGTCCGGACAAATCGATTGTCCGGCTCCTTCGCCCGAAGACCCAGTCGACGCTTGTTTATCGAAGCTGCTAGTTCCGGCACCTTACATGGTGCCGGAGAAGAAGGCCAAGAAGAAGGCCAGAGGGACTCGAAAGAGTGCCCGGCGTATGGAGGTGTCGGATTCCTCATCCGATGAATCCGAGACGCACTCCACCCATGAAGACGAGGAGGAGGAGGAACAAACCCCTCCTCCTCCAGTGGGGGGAGGAAAGAAGAGGAAGGCCGCCCCAACAGGGGAGGCCGAAGGGTCCAAGAAGGGGAAGACCCTCCCTCTGGACTACTACACCGACGCCGACGAGGGCGAAGAGGAGTGGCCGCACAGGACCAGGCTCCCGGCGGCATCGTAAGTATTCGGACACTAGAGTAACTCATAGCATTCCTTTGTTGCACAGCTTTTCCTTATGTCGAATATAATTATGCACTCCGCCCAAGGCCGGGCTCGACGAGTCGTCGAGCGGCTCCCTGGATTCATCGGACGTGAATTCAGTTCCGCCCGCTGCCTCCCCCCGCACTGCGGATGATGCCGAATTGGCATCGCGACAAGCTCTGGGCCAAGAGGAGGTGGTCCTGGAGGAGCCGCGAGGCGACCACCCGGACTCCGGGAGTAAAGGGGACAAGACACCCCAGGGCTCCAAGTCCGGCTTTGCACCGGGCACTGCGCTGGAATCCTCAAGGGTTCCGGACTGCGGCAGGCGACCTCCTTCTAAGAGGAGCAAGCCTACTAAGCCGGCGGCCCCCATCCAACCGGAGGCGCCGGACAATTTGCTGGGGGTGCTTAATGGCGCCTCCATCGACGAGGATCGCTGTACTATCATGAGTACGATGCTCCAGAAAGTTCAGTCCGCCCAGAGCGGACTGACTGAAGCTTGTGCTAGCCTTCTAACAGGCTTCGAGGTAAGTAAAAATATGTAAAAATATTACTGCATAGACAGTAGCCCCTGATGCTCTGTTTGGCGTTCGAAAAGAAAAGCCGAATAGAGGATCTAATAAATTTCGGAGGAGTCTAACAAAAAAAGAGTCAATATGCGTGTGCAGGCTTCGCTGCTTGCGACCGCCGCACTGACTGCGGAGGTAGGCACCGTGAAGCAAGGTCTCGAACGGAGAAAGAAGGTAAGAGATACCTTATAGAAAAATATATAAAAATATGCAATTGCAAAAATGATAGAATTGTGCTGCTTATTGCAGGCGCCACAACTGAGGTGGCAACCCTCAAGCAGGCGCTATCCGAGGCCGAGAAGAGAGCGGCCTCGGAGCGCATCGAGCGAGAGAAATTTGAGGCGCAGGTCGGCAAGGCGCGGCAAGAGTTTCAGGCTCTCATGAAAAAACATGAGAGTTTGGAGCTTGGCTCGAAGACGCAAGCGTCCGAGCTCGCGGCGGCCATTGAAACTGCCAAGTCTGCCAAGGCCGAATCCCAGAAGGCCCTCCAGGAGTTGGATGCGGTGAAAAGATAGCGGCGGGTAAGGCATTCTTTATGCAAAGCAGACATATAAAAGTAAGCTACTTGTTACTTACCCGAATCCGGAGCTCTGCAGGGGCCTTCGCAGATCTTCCCCGTAGCGTATCCGATGCCGCCGCATTCTACCGAGCCGAGGAGGGCAGCTCGACAGAGAAGGTGTTCTGGTCTCAGTATGCTGAGGCCGGACACCCTGTTCCCTTGAGCGACCAGCTGAAGCAGCTGGTCGAGCTCCACAAGGCGGCCGAACGGGCCATGAAGGGCCTCATAGTTCGGTTGTGGCCTGGAGAGGCCCTGCCTGGGAGTTACTTCGGACTGGTTCAGCGGCTGGTGGCGGCCTATCCAAGGCTTGAAGTCATCAAGCGCTTCGTCTGTATCGAAGGTGCCCGGAGGGCCCTTGCCCGCGCTAAGGTGCACTGGGGCAAGCTGGATGGTGAGAAGCTTGTGAAGGACAGGCCACCGCCGGGGAAGGAGCATCGCAAACCCGAGAACCATTATAAGGATGTTCTGAAGGGTGCCCGCCTTATGGCGGATGAATGTACCAAGGATGTAATTTTTGAATGAACTCGCTCGTGTTGTCATGTGCGCTGAAAACTTGTTCATATGCGTTAAGCAATGCTTTCTGAATTTAAAATATTACTTTCTGTGTGGCCGTTTATCAATAATTGAGAGATGGCCAGTCGTCGGCTTCTGCCCCCATGCCACTAGTGCTGGGGTGTTCGGGATAAACCTGAGCGCTCTT
Source organism: Aegilops umbellulata (assembly GCA_032464435.1). Taxonomy (NCBI): domain Eukaryota; kingdom Viridiplantae; phylum Streptophyta; class Magnoliopsida; order Poales; family Poaceae; genus Aegilops; species Aegilops umbellulata. The sequence continues at coordinate 637,467,454 of CP136060.1, read as the reverse complement.
TTTCCCATGTTTGGGTCCTTCGAGGGAGGCGCTCAGCACAACGAACATGGCAATCGAACCATAATGCTTGAAAACTCTCACTTAGCCATAGAACTCTATAATTTTAAATTTCGGCGAAGCCCCTAGTATTCGGAAGACCGAGTTCGGGGCGTTATCCACGCCTTGGCCGGACAAAGCCGGTTCCTCGCTCTAAGAGGCATAAGTCTTTAGGGACTCGAAAAACCTCTCGAACAGCGACCGATCTCTCGCTTCATCATGACAGTCAGTTTTAGCTTTCTCTACTGAGGTGATCAGCCCAGCTCAATTGGGGCACAATCGCAGTAGTTCTCCTAGTGCTACCTTAGCCGATACAGCGGAACGTAAGGTACCAAAACATAGGAGCCGGGCAAACCCAACTATTGACCCAAGACATGATTCGGAGCCGATGCATATAATGCTATAAGTTCGGGGTGCCGCACTTGTTAAAGTGTTCGGACTTCTCACACCATATTGAGAGGTACTGAAGCCCCTGGCGTATTTGTCGTACCACAGTGTACGGGTGCAACATGTCATTAATGAACATATATTTGTAAAAAGGGTAATGCAAAAATAGATAAAGACTATGCATTGCTTAAAAGGGCTGCGATCAAAGCAAAACGATACAAATAGCACGATAAGAAAAAAGTTGGACTATTTAACATGTCCGGTCCAGGGGCGGGCTGCGGAATTTATATGCAAAATAGGTATACTTCTCGTGATAGAGACCACCTGGGAGTCCATAATGCGGCATGGCTTGTCTGCTTCCCTGGTTCTTGCATCGTTTGTGCGGCAGTTGAATTGCCGAAAAGGTCGTCCGAAGTATGGTGTCCTGAAAGTAAGAGAATATAAAGAAAGAATTCGGCAGCCCCTAGTACGGTTTAAGCCGTGTTTTGGACGTGCCGTGATGGTGCCCCTTCCCCTGCGCCCGTGGTATTTTGAGAGCGTAGTTATGTACGCGAAGCACTGGTTTTGCTATTTTGCGAGGGCTGGGGTTGGGGCCGCATTGCTACGCCTGCTCAGAACATGCCAGGCGGTCTTGTTGTAGGTTACTCCAGGCACGCTTGACAGTGTCCGGCCTTTTAACGGCCGGACTGGAGAACTCCCTAGAGAGGCTGCTTTGTACTTCCGTTGCGAGGGCCGCCATGTGCTCCTCCGTTCGGAGGGAGCGTTCGGTGTTTCCATTGACCGTGATTACTCCTCGAGGGCCTGGCATCTTGAGCTTGAGGTATGCGTAGTGCGGTACCGCATTGAATTTGCAAATGCGGTTCGCCCGAGCAGTGCACGATAGCCACTGCGGAACGGGACTATGTCAAAGATTAACTCTTCGCTTCGGAAATTATCCAGAGATCCGAAGACCACTTCAAGTGTGACTGAGCCTGTGCAGTTGGCCTCTACACCTGGTATGACACCTTTAAAGGTCGTTTTGGTGGGATTAATCCTCGAGGGATCTATGCCCATTTTCCGCACTGTGTCCTGGTAAAGCAGGTTCAGGCTGCTGCCGCCGTCCATAAGGACTCTTGTGAGATGAAATCCGTCGATAATTGGGTCTAGAACCAATGCGGCGAACCCGCCATGACGGATGCTAGTGGGGTGGTCCCTTCAATAAAAAGTGATCGGGCAGGAGGACCATGGGTTGAACTTTGGGGCGACTGGCTCTACCGCGTATACGTCCCGTAACGCACGCTTCCGTTCCCTCTTGGGGATGTGGGTTGCGTATATCATGTTCACAGTCCGCACTTGTGGGGGAAAACCCTTCTGTCCACTGTTGTGCGGCGGCCTGGGCTCCTCTTCGTCGTCGCTACGCAGCCCCTTGTCTCTTTTTGTGGCATTTAACTTGCATGTCTGCTTGAACACCCAACAATCCGTATTGGTGTGATTGGCTGGCTTTTTGGGGCTGCCATGTATCTGGCACAAGCGGTCGAGTATTCGGTCCAAACTGGACGGGCCCTGAGTATTTCTTTTGAATGGCTTTTTCCGTTGACCGGATTTGTAGCCTCTGAATCTGGCATTGACTGTCGTATCCTCGTTGTTGTCGCTGTTAACGCGGCGCTTTTGCTTGTTCCAACGTGACCTGCCACTTTTATCCTTGGTATCTGATTTACCAAGGTTCTTGGTTAAGTTGTTGCTGCGAGCTAGCCAGCTGTCTTCTCCCGCGCAGAAGCGGGTCATGAGTGTCGTGAGGGCTGCCATAGATTCTGGCTTTTCCTGTCCAAGGTGCCGGCCAAGCCACTCGTCGCGGATATTATGCTTGAAGGCTGCTAGGGCCTCTGCATCCGGACAGCCGACTATTTGGTTTTTCTTTGTTAGGAACCGTGTCCAGAATTGCCTGGCCGATTCCTCTGGCTGCTGAATTATGTGGCTTAGGTCATCGGCGTCTGGTGGTCGCACATAGGTACCCTGGAAATTGTCGAGGAATGCGGCTTCTAGGTCCTCCCAAGAACCGATTGAATCTGCTGGCAAGCTGTTAAGCCAATGCTGGGCCGGTCCCTTAAGTTTGAGCGGGAAGTATTTGATGGCATGTAGATCATCGCCGCGGGCCATGTGGATATGAAGGAGATAATCCTGGATCCATACCACAGGATCTGTTGTGCCATCATATGATTCGATGTTCACGGGTTTGAAACCCTCAGGGATTTTATGATCCATTACTTCATCTGTGAAGCATAGTGGGTGTGCGGCGCCTCTGTATTGGGCTATATCACGATGCAACTCGAATGAGCTTTGTCTATTGTGTTCGGCCCGGCCGGATTTATTATGTCCGGAGTGACGATCCCCGTCACGTGCCGTGGGGCGGCCACGCGATCCGTAGATCGATCTTGTTTGTCTTGCCTTGTCCTCCAGTATCTCTCGCAGGTCTGGCGCATTTTCCCGTGCCTTAGTATGTTTTGAGCGGCGCCGGGGCACGGCTTGAGTGGAGGGCCGAGAGGCCTCTCTGTCATGGCCACGAGGTGGTCGGTCGGCCATGTCATGCGCTGGTGATGTAGGTTTAGGTGCTTCCTCCTATAATCGGGGTAGCAGCCTGCGCTTTGGGTAACTCTTGGAGGGGCGTTTGAGTTCATACTCTTCGGCCGCAAGGACTTCAGTCCATCTGTCGGCTAGCAAATCTTGATCAGCTCTAAGTTGTTGCTGCTTTTTCTTGAGGCTGCTTGCCGTGGCCATAAGCTTGCGTTTAAAACGCTCTTGTTCGGCGGGATCCTCTCGCACGACGAATTCGTCATCGCCGAGGCTTGCCTCGTCTTCGGAGGGAGGCATATAATTATCATCCTCAACCTCTCTGTCTGCCGCTCTCTCGTGAGGGCTGGCTTCTCCATCCTCCTGTGCTGAATCTTGCTGGAGGGGGTGTCCTTTGGCGCTATCCGAAGTATTATTATCTCCCGTGCTGGAATCACCGTTTTTGCTTTGGCGGGATTTAGAGCGGCGCCACTGACGTCGGCGCTTGGGTTGTTTCTTGGAGGTGTCATCCCCCGCTGTTCCATCGCCATCTCCATCTTTTGGGGTGTCCACCATATATATGTCGTACGACGAGGTGGCCTTCTAGTGCCCTATAGGTGCTGGTTCTTGGTCGTCTCCTGCATCGTCGCCCATACCGTCGATGTCTTCGGAGTCGAAGTCAAGCATGTTGGTTAAGTCATCGACAGTGGCTACAAAGTGGGTGGTGGGTGGGCTTTGAGTTTCTTCATCGTCCGTATCCCAACCTTGCTGACCGTAGTCCGGCCAGGGCTATCCTGATAAAGAGAGAGACTTTAGTGACTTCAGGATGTCGCCGAAGGGCGAGTGCTGGAAGATGTCCGCAGCGGTGAACTCCATGATCGGCGCCCAATCGGATTCGATCGGCAGGCCCACGGAGGGCTTGGAGTCTGGAGAGGAATCCGACCCCTCGGAGTCACGGGCCTTGCGGAGTGCGGTGCTGGTGTTCGGCTCAATCGCCCTTGAGATCGCAGCCCCCGAGGCGGCGTCCAACCGCTCATCCTCGATCGGCACAGTCGGCTCCGAATTAAGGGTCAGAACCGAAGCGTGTGCGGCCTCCAGGGCACTGTTCGGCGGCAGAGCTAGATCATGCCCATCGAGACAGTGCGGGCGCTCGGCTGTGGCTCGAATCCGTCGAAGATCAAGTCCCCGCGGATGTCAGTCGTGTAGTTTAAACTTCCAAATCTGACCTGATGGCCAGGGGCGTAGCTTTCGATCTGCTCCAGATGGCCAAGTGAATTGGCCCGCAGTACGAAGCCGCCAAAGACGAAGATCTGTCCGGGGAGAAAAGTCTCACCCTGGACTGCATCGTTGTTGATGATCGAAGGAGCCATCGGGCCTAAAATCGACGACACAGAGGAACTCTCAATGAAAGCACCAATGTCGGTGTCAAAACCGGCGGATCTCGGGTAGGGGGTCCCGAACTGTGCGTCTAGGCGGATGGTAACAGGAGACAAGGGACACGAAGTTTTACCCAGGTTCGGGCCCTCTCGATGGAGGTAAAACCCTACGTCCTTCTTGATTAATATTGATGATATGGGTAGTACAAGAGTAGATCTACCACGAGATCAAGGAGGCTAAACCCTAGAAGCTAGCCTATCGTATGATTATTGTATGTTGTGTTGTCCTACGGACTAAAACCCTCCGGTTTATATAGACACCGGAGAGGGTTAGGGTTACACAAAGTCGGTTACAATGGTAGGAGATCTAAATATCCGCATCGCCAAGCTTGCCTTCAACGCCAAGGAAAGTCCCGTCCGGACACGGGACGAAGTCTTCAATCTTGTATCTTCATAGTCCAGGAGTCCGGCTGATGGTATAGTCCGGCCATCCGGACACCCCCTAATCCAGGACTCCCTCACATACCATCATCACACAATGCGGCAGGTCGCCGACAACTCTGTCCGGATAAAGAGGCAACTCAAGATGAACACCAGACCGCCCCACCTCACCATAAAGGCAAGAGCAACGCAGGTCAAGATTACCCAGACGAACTACAGAGGGACTTGGACAATAGAGCAGGACACACAAAACCGATCTACGGATCGCGAAAGCATGCTTCGACACGTGATGATGGCTACATATTCGGACGTTTCAAACCTCGCCACGCCCGAACCGAAAACCGCAAAGGGACTTCTTCGAAGTTACGTCGCAGTGTGGCCCAACATAGAGGCACCGCACACCCGCTTTGCTTCACTGATGAAGTAATGAATCATGAATTCCCCGAAGGATTCAAACCCGTCAATATTGAATCATACGACGGGACAACAGATCCCACGGTATGGATAGAAGATTTCATCCTCCACATCCATATGGCCCGTGGGGATGACCTCCACGCCATTAAATACCTCCCACTAAAACTAAAAGGGCCAGCTCGGTACTGGTTAAACAGCCTGCCTAAAAATTCCATAGGCAGCTGGGAGGACTTGGAAGAGGCCTTCCTCGATAACTTTCGAGGAACATATGTATGGCCACCGGATGCCAATGACCTAAGTCACATTGTCCAACAGCACTGAGAATTAGCCAGGGAGCTCTGGACTCGGTTCTTAGTCAAAAAGAACCAAATCATCGGCTGTCCGCACACGGAAGCCCTTGCAGCTTTCAGACACAGTGTCCGGGACGAATGGCTTGCACGCCACCTCGGCCAAGAAGCACCTAAATCCATAACATCCCTCACTGCTCTGATGACCCGTTTTTGCGCAGGAGAAGACAACTGGCTCGCTCGTAGAAGCAATAGCGCCAACAACCAGGGAACCTCCAAAATCCGAGACGGCAACGACAAGCCACGACGAGGCAAAAACAATAGTCGCAATGACAATGAAAGATCAGGCGACACAGTGGTCAACACCGGATTCAGCAACCCCAATCCCGGTCAGTAGAAGAAGCCAATCAAGGCGAATGGAGACGAACCATCCAACCTAGACAGGATATTGGACCGACCCTGCCAGATTCATGGCCACCCCGATAAACCTGCTAATCATACTAACAGAAACTGCTGGGTCTTTAAACAGGTCGGCAAGCTCAACGCCGAACACAAGGGGAGGAGGCCGCCAGGTGACAGGTATGACGAAAAGGTTCACCAACGAAACACTGGCGGTCAGAAGCAATCTCCACCCGAGGATCAACTACTCCTATAACGGAAATAGCAACCCGGCTTCCGCCGCCCACTCCGTACACCCACAAAATTTGTACCACGGATACATCATTACGCACTCAAGATACCATGGGCATTGTCGGAAGCATAATAAGGACAAGCCTGCAAGCACTCCAGTAACTTTTTTTTATTTATTTTCTTTTTATTTCTTCCTTCGCCATCCTTTAAAAACAAGTGACGAACAGGATAAACATCTAAAACTGGCTCTATCAGAGTCCGGATCTGTACACTAACCTAAGGGGCTATTTCCATCAAGGATTCCCCCCACCGAGGACTGGTGGCGCAAACGTGTGACAGGAGGTCCAAAAAACTTTTTGTAGACCGCACTCTCTATTTCTTGAGCCTGTACTATGCCCGTTCCTCCGCCTCCAACCCAGAGCATGTCAAATTGCCGGGAGGATGGCTTTTATATATATCATAAGTAATCATTGGCATATCTCTCAGTTCCTAGTAAACAATATCTGAACTAATCATCCGTATTGTTCCCCAACAAATATGGCTCCTACGGTTATTTCACAGAAATACCTTGGTATAACTTGCCAGGGGCTCGGTGTGGTAACAAATGAGTTGCAGTAAAAGTCCGAACAACTCTATACCATACTTCGGCATTGCAAGTTTGGCCTTATATGCATCAGCTACGAGTCATTGTCTTGGGTCAATAGTTGGGTTGTCCGGCTCCTGTGCTTGCTACCCTATGTTCCACTCTATCGTATAGGGTAGTAAAGGGAGAACTACTGCGATTGTGCCCTGGTCTAAACCAGACGAGCACCTTAGTAGAGAAAGCCGAAAACTGACTGTCATGATGCGGTGTGGGCTGGTCAACCACTTGACGACTTCTTGGTACTTTAGCGATTCTCTGTGTCACACGAGGGATCTTTTTTAGATCAAATATGTAAGGCACCATACGCCGCATACATACCAGGGGCTATGTCGTATCCCCACAATAAAACTCCTACGGCTAAGTGAAAGCGTTAACGCCCTATAGTCCGATTGCCTGGTTCGCCGCATTATCACCTCCTTCATGGACCAAGACGTTGGATAAAGAGTGATTAAATGCCTTTCCGAACACCCCCGTACTTCCTACGAGGGGGCTGAAGCCGACGACTGGAAAACTTTCAGATTATATCAAAACGGCCGCACAGGAGGAATTCAAGCTTTCAAGCAAAACATAAATAGATTAACTATAAAATTGTCTTTTACAATTTTCATACACCTCACTCAAACATTATGTATTTTGAGCACTGACCCTCTATAAAGCGGGCGGCCTCAAGGACGTCTTCAAAATAATGCTGCGGTTTTGGGCGGTCCTTGCCTTTGGGTGGACTCTTCGTCGCAACATCGATGGCCTTCATCTTCCACCAAAATATTTTGACTCGGGCAAAAGCCATCGCGCACCCTCAATGCACGATGATCACTTCACAACATCGATGCGCGGCACTAAATCAACAAGCCTCTGCACCAAAACGAAATAGCTATTCATAATAGGCTCGGTTGGCCACAGCCGGATTACGACATCCTTCATGGCAGCGCCGGATATCCTATGAAGTTCGGCCCATTGAGACATTTGTTCATTGAGCAACAGAGGGCGCTTTGATGCGCCAAACTGCGACCAAAAAAGCTTCTCCATTGCATATCCATCTCGCTCTTGGTAATAATGCGCCACATCGGCAGAACTCTTCGGCAAGTCCAAGAACTCATCCAGAGAACTTCATACTTGGTTAAGTTGGGCATAGTTCGGGTCACTGAACTTAGTTTGCAGCAGACAGGCCTTTCCAGCCGCAATCTCCCTCGCCTGTCAAACCTCCTCATGGGCTGCTCTGGATTCCGACCGCATTGCTCTAGCCTCTTGTAAGGCCTTGTCCAGATCAGCCGTTAAGGCTTTTCTCTCCTTCTCTAGAAATTCACAGCGGCCGATAGCATTCTCCAGTTCGAGCGTCATCGTGGATATCTTCTCCTCATCTTGGCGTCGTGCAGCTTGTTCGGCTTTTAATTCAGCCGATGCCTTTTCGGCAGCAGCATTGCTACGACGGGCATGCTCCTTGGCCGGGGCCAGCTTCGCTCGAAGAACTTCAACGGTGGCAGCACCATCTGCAGCCATGCATATTCCAGCATCTAAATCTCAGCATCATGCTTATACCACAAAAATGTATGATGATTTCCCTGAATACATACCTTGCGACTCGTCAAGACGCATATTGATTAAAGCAAGATCATCCCCTGCCACATCAAGCTTCAGCCGCAATTCGGCAATTTCCATAGTCTAGGAAGCGGCCAAGGGGGAAGCAGCCTGTGTTCGAAGTTGATCAGGTTATTCCTCAAACGATCCTTTTCGATCCTCCGTTTTGCTTCCCAGTGGAAGTCAACCCGAGTATCAGGGGCTACTACCTATACAGAGGCGCATCTTTGCAAATGAAACATAGCTGAAAACATCATGTCACAAACCTTGAAACCGTTCAGTAGGCTCATGAAGGCTTCATTTAATCTGCTGTTCGCGGACGAAATATTTTCAATCACTGTACCCATCAAGGTATGATGTTCCCCCGAGAAAGATGCTTTCCGCAACATGTCCTGCAACATACCCGGAGTCCCCGGGTCTCTGGAAGCTGCTCCAAAAGCACAATCATCCTTTGAAGGAATCTGTTCACCCGTCTCCAAAATCACTGTCGGCTGTGAACCAGACAGTCCGGGGCCTTTGTTATCATCAGCCCCGGAATCCCGGATGGCTGGAGGTCCACCTTCGGGTACTGCCTCTTTTGTCCCTTGGTCTAAAGGGACCCTCCGCGATGACACTTCAGAGTCACCCGCCTTATTGGGAAAGGAGGTTGGAGGAGGCGTCTCGCTCTCCATCATCTCTTGGAGGAGACTCCCCGAAGAAGAGGATCGCCCAGAAAAATTCTGTGCCGACCTGTAAAAATGCATAAATGCGTTACGTATATCTTCGGTAACAATAACGGAGCGGGACGCTATCAAAGTACTCTGGATTCTCTTACGGTTTGGCTGAGGGCTTGTCCCCCTGTTGGAACTGCTCAACGGCGTCGCTTTCCAAACCCAAGCCGATCGACGGTGGCAGGAAGACCACCCCTCGCAATCTTCGGAGGCAGCCCTTTTCTTCCTGCTTGGATAAGGGATACTGGGTCCTTTTCCGCCTCCGTCTTCCGATGAGGAAAGGTCGATTTCTCCGGACTCAGTGTCTGACGTACCTCCAGAACCAAGGTAATCTTGGTTCTTCTCACCCTCACCTGCTGGTGCCTGGTATGGCGCCGAGGCCAGCATCCTTGTTAACAGGAGTAGCTAAGTCTTTGGGAAGGGGAGCCGGACACCTAATTCGTTCCACCTTCTTTATCCAGCCCTGAAAAAGGATGATACTATTTGTATCTTGCCACTGGGTATCTGACTATAAGGTATTCGGCAAATGGGTACTTACCGGGGTATCCAGATGGTTACAGTCCAGGCCAACATCTTCAGTGGTGTCCAGCCATCGCCTTCGTTTCCCGAATAACAATCTCCACATTCCTTCGTGCGTGGTGCCGAAGAAGTGCTAAAGAGTCCTTGACCCTTCTGGATTGAACTCCCACAGGCGGAGAGGCCGTCGCTAGCACGACAGGGTCCGACGAACAAGCATCACTTGAACGACGTTGGCTATATCGATGTCCTTCCCAATGAGGCTTCGGATGTGACTCTGCAGAGTTCGCACATCATTTCTTGATCCCCAATCTAGCCCCTTGTTAATCCATGATGCAAGCTGAATTGGGGGGCTGGATTGGAATGCGGGCACAGTTGCCCACTTGGAGCCGCGGGGCTCGGTGATATAGAACCACCCCTGCTGCCATAGATCGGAAGATTTGGCGAAGTATCCTTTCAGCCAAATGGCGCTGGCAAGCTTGCTCACTGTAGCACCGCCGCACTCGGCCTGCTCCCCCTCTACCACTTGCAGCTTCACATTGAAGGTCTTAAGCCAGAAGCCAAAGTGTGGAGGAGTTCGGAGGAAGGCTTCGCACGTGACGATAAATCCTGATATGAGGAGAATAGAGTCCGGGGCCAAATCATGGAAGTCTAGCCCATAATAGAACATGAGCCCTCGGACGAAGGGGTTGAGTGCAAACCCCAACCCGCGGAGGAAGTAGGACACGAACATGACCATCTCGCCAAATCTGGGGGTGGGAATAACCTCCCCTCGGCAGGAAGCCGATCATGGATTTCAGCGGTCAGGTACCTCGCCGCCCGAAGCTTTGCATTATCTTCCTCCGCGACAAAGGAAGCTACCCACCGGCCATGACGGTTGGATCCGGACATGATTGGGGCTTGTGGCGAACGAAACCCGGGTGTTGGAACTCGAGGTAGCAGGGGTTGAGGAAGAGGCAAGCGCAGAAGAAAACTACGTGTCTGTACCCCTATATAAAGGCTTCAAATATCAAACGTCCCCTCTTAGGCCTAAAAAACTTGCTTGTTTCCAAGGAGTTGTACCCAAGCGACGGTTGGGTTACCCACGTCCGGGTTGACAGGCATCCCTTAAAAAAGGGAGGCACGATCTCTGCTTGAATAAGACACGCCAATAAGACCACGTCTTGGGACGTGGGGCGACGGGCCGGCTAAAACGGTTCGCAAATAATGGCCAGGCAGGCGTATTGTCATATTACCAGAAAGTGGTCGGTGGATTGAACTCATGAAATATTATATCCTCTACAGTTGTGTATACAAGTCCGGATACAATCATCACATCTGAAGATCAACTAGGAGTTCGGAAGGGGGAACCCCCTTCCAATGCCAAAGACAATCTGCGCGCCGGACTCCTTGTCATTGAAGCCAGGTTCAGGGGCTACTGAGGGAGTCCTGGACTAAGGGGTCCTCGGGTGTTCGGCCTATATCCATTGGGCTGGACTGATGGGCTGTGAATACATGAAGGCCGAAGACTGTACCCGTGTCCGGATTGGACCCTCCTTGGCCTGGAGAGCAAGCTTGGCGACCGACTATGAAGATTCCTTCTTATGTAACCGACTCTATGTAACCCTAGATTCCCCCCCCCCCACCCCCCCCACCCCCCAGTGTCTATAAAAACCGGAGGGGTTAGTCCAGAAAGGATATTCATGACCATAGTCATATAGGCTAGACTTCTAGGGTTTAGCCATTACGATCTCATGGTAGATCAACTCTTGTAATACTCATATTCATCAAGATCAATCAAGCAGGAAGTAGGGTATTACCTCCGTAGAGAGGGCCCGAACCTGGGTAAACATCGTGTCCCCCGTATCCTGTTGCCATCGATCCTAGACGCACAGTTCGGAACCCCCTACCTGAGATCCGCCAGTTTTGACACCGACACACATCAAGAAATTTTCACCGGTAATCGTATCAAGGACGAATCTATACCAAGTGGTGATGCCAACATAAAAACAACGCAGAAGCACAACGGTAGATTGCTTACTGATAGATCTATTATGAGCACTGCAAATTCTATACCAAGCATCTTTTAAATTTTCTCCTCCCCTTTGTCCTTGTCCTCGGGAGTGCAAGCAATAAAGGAAGAACTATCCATAACGGCAAACAAGATTGCACACAAAAACAGATCCGACAATAAAACGGCAACGAAAAAAGAGGGGCGAGTAAAATGGCAATTTTTTGTGAAGTGGGGGAGAGCAAAACGAGAGGCAAATGGAAAATAATGTAAATTGCAAGGAGATGAGATTTGTGATTAGGAACCTGGTATATGTTGAAGATCCTCCACGGCAACGGCGCCAGAAATTCCTTTTGATGACGCTTGAAGCTACGTCGGTATTTCCCCAAAGAGGAAGGGATGATGCAGCACAGCGGCGGTAGGTATTTCCCTCAGATATGAAACCAAGTTTATCGAACCAGTAGGAGAACCAAGCAACACAACGTAAACATCCCCCGCACACAAATAACAACACCTCGCAACCCGGCGTGTTAAAGGGCTTGTCAATCCCTTTCGGGGTACGGCGCCAGAAATTGCGTGTTGACGGGAGAAAATTGTAATAGATTGAAATAATATATCGCAAATAAGTGCAGCAAAGTATTTTTGTATTTTTGGTTTAATAGATCTGAATAAAAAGAGCAAATAAAATAGATTGCAAAGCAAATAATTGATAAAGAAGACCCGGGGGTCGTAGGTTTCACTAGTGGCTTCTCTCGAGAAAAATAGCAAACGGTGGGTGAACAAATTATTGTTGGGCATAATTGATAGAACTTCAAACAATCATGACGATATCGAGGCAATGATCATTACATAGGCATCCCTTCCAAGATTAGTAGACCGACTCCTGCCTGCATCTACTACTATTACTCCACACATCGACCGCTATCCAGCATGCATCTAGTGTATTAAGTTCATGGAAAACTAAAGTAATGCAATAAGAACAATGACATGATGTAGACAAGATCTATCTATGTAGAGATAGACCCCATCTTTTTATCCTTAGTAGCAACGATACATACGTGTCATTTCCCTTTCTGTCACTCGGATCAAGCACCGTAAGATCGAACCCACTACCGGGCACCTCTTCCCATTGCAAGATAAATAGATCAAGTTGGCCAAGCAAGACCCAAATATCGGAGAAGAAATACGAGGCTATAAGAGATCATGCATATAAGAGATCAAATAAACTCAAATAACTTCCATGGATATAAAAAAATATAACTGATCATAAACTCAAAGTTCATGAGATCCCAACAAACACAACGCAAAAAGAGTTACATCATAAGGATCTCCAACAGACCATTGTATTGAGAATTCAGCGAGAGAGAGAAAGCCATCTAGCTACTAACTACCGACCCGAAGGTCTAGAAAGAACTACGAATTGATGCAGGACCGCTGCAGGACCTATAACTTGCTGCAGGACCGCTGCTGCCTAGTGCCTACCCTCTATAGCCCATGATTAGAACAGTCAAAGAGGTTGGATAAGCATGCAAAGTCTGCAGATGCTCTGCGTATGACAGCAGACTGCACGAATCTCAGCGGTGCCAAACGAACAGGATAACCGGGGGTCGGGACCCCCGGGACCTACCACAGCTTCTCGTTTTTATTATGTTTGAGATGCTTTCTACATCCGATGAATTTTGATAATATATACGGATTGCTTTCGCAAAAAAAGATACTTTGCTCAGTTATAACTGTTGGCTTTACAACTCTAAGAAATACATGACATAATTGTTCAGTTTATTTTAACTTACAAAAGTTTTTTTTAAACAAGGTATAAACGCAGAAGCTCACACACGAGCACATAAATGCATATTTATGAACGAATGCCTATACAAACTATTTCTAGGAGAACCTCTTTATAAACTGAGCTCGCGGGTCTGTTATTATTGTTAGACTGTTGGAATGAAGTAACCATGTCTCGCCAATCTGCATGTGTAAAGAGCAAAATGTTAAATCACCAGAACACAGAAACCGCGACCATGACCAAGTGTTGAATTTGTATTTTTAGGCAAGTACTAACGGATCAAATCGTGTGCATTCAGAGAGGCCATAAAAGCATTCATAGCTGCGCTTGATTGTCGTCATCCAAGGATGGATCTTGTGAGGGCTAATCATGGCGGAGATGGTGACCTCCGCTGGTCTTTGAGGCAGAGGCAACGGCCCTCGTCAGCCTCGCCATATAGGCACACGGGCGATGGTCTCGTGGGGCGTCGTGGGAGCTCGCTGAGGGTGCCGTCCCTTGCCAAGAAGATTCACGGCGCCAGCACAAGCTTCTGTCTTTGGGACACGCCGGTAGCTCCTCGTCGGCGTTTACAACTGGGGCACAAACACTAAATTCTGGCCTTGAGTGGATTGGATCCGGTAACAGCGGCGCTTAATCGTCGCTCCCTTCATAAAGATGTTGTTGCTGAAGAACTTCAATGTTCTTGTGGTATCGCGAGATGGTTGGAACATATATGATTTTTTTTTGAACAATCACCGGGGGAAGAGGGTCCCCACCTGAACATATTACTCAAAAAAGGCCCAAGGGCGAGCTACATCATAAATTACAGCGAGAGGAGAGGTACAGGCACCAAGACACGGCAGTCTCCCTACTTACGGGGTCCTTAAACCTAAAGGCCCAAAGAGTAAAGTCTGAAATAATGTTCCTAAGAGTATCCGGGGGGAGTGTAGCTCGTTGCAGAAAACATATATGATCATTGTTGTAGTTTGTCATTCACGGATCTAATCGTTTTAATATTTTTCCTCGTCTAGGCATAGCTTTGACCTTACATGACTTCCCTATTTAGTAGCGTATTTTTCTGTGCGCAAGTGTTGGTGTCGACTGTGTGCATTCTAATTATGTAGATGCCGTGGGTGTGCTCCTGATGTGTTGTATGCTCCTGATGCTTCATTTTGAATCAATAAAATTCATCTTTAAAAAAAACTGAAAAATTACAAGATTCCACTATCAAGAGATATGGAACAGGAACAAACAACAAAACATCCCGGTGCAAAACACAGAGAAACAAAACGTAAAAAGATTCTAGCGAACAAAGTCTACATATTGTTAAAATTAGAATTTTAAAGAGGACGCCAAGTGTTGCAAAGCTGATCCTACCGAGCTTGTTACACAAGAAGTCAAGAGCATGGTGTGAGGCTGCAACTCACGAGCGCACATTTTCAGCGGCTGGACAGAATACGTGAACCGCGATGCTTCAGGCCCTTTTCTGATCAGGCGATCAGCCGTCCATTCCACTGCTTCATAGAGCGACGCAACCCACGAATCCAAGACATCATCTGGCCTAGGGAAGACATTCAGTGCTTCATAGAAAGACCGATGAATAGAACAGGTCGTGTAAATTCCCTGAAGCCTTCCAACCCTCCAACCATTTTTCAGCGGCGTCTAGGAGGAGTACCTGTCATTTAGCGGCATCCCTAACGTTCACGGTTGAATTTGGTGGATGGGGGAGAGGGGCCAAAGAGCGTGAGTTATCGATCTTCAGTCAGGGAGAGCCTCTCTATCCTTCTTATACATAAGGACATACGCTCCATCCGAGTACCATGTGCCTTCACTATGCTCTCGAGCGAAGAATCATGCCATGCTTCCTGAAGGGTCATTTTAAAAAAGATCGATTTATGGCTCCATCCGATTTACTGCTGGTCTACTTATTGGTACTACTCGCCATGCTTCCTGAAAGATCTTTTTTTAAGAAGCTCGATTTATGGTCGTGCCTAAGCTAGAAAAGAATACAAATTTTAAAAATAACGTGAATATTATTTTTAAAACTTTAGTGCTGCGATCTCTGTATTAGTGCAATATATATCATGGCTGAGGTTGGCCAGGTCACTAGTGGGAGCCTTGCACGAAAAGCAAACAGCCAAATTCAGTAGTAGCTAGGGCATCTTCAAACTTGATTATCAAACCGTTCGCATCCGTCCGTACCGGGTGATCAAGACGTGGTTTGTCATCCAACACGGTGTCTCATTTGTTCGCAGACCGGACCGAACGTTCATTTCCCCGCAAACCGGAAGCAAACCATGGTGGTTTTGCGTCGTCCGAACCGCTTCCACGTAAACGTCTGACGCCCAGGTCCCACCCAAAACCCTCTCGCACGCTAACTCTTCAATGGAAGCGTCACTTCCTGCGCCATATTCATTTCGTCCGAGAATGGCAGCGGCCAACATTGATGTCGCATGATGTGAATGGACGGCAGGGCGTTGTATACAAACGCGACCAGACACGTGTCGCCACTTCAGTGCAGACGCGTCGTCCGGAGAAACAAACTCCCACTGTTGCGCCACATTAAAGCCGGCTGACCGTCCGTTCGCCTAGCGGCACTATTTAAGCATGGCGCTGTCCACGTCCACATCGTAATCAACACAAGTCCTGAGCCATGACGCCGGCGAGCAGTTCCGGATTTGGCTCCGGATCGTGGCGCCACCACCCTTGCTCTCCGGGGCCCTCTTCCTCCGTGACGGCCGGCTACTTCGCGAAGCAGGAGATCGCCATCTCGT
Source organism: Aegilops umbellulata (assembly GCA_032464435.1). Lineage (NCBI taxonomy): Eukaryota > Viridiplantae > Streptophyta > Magnoliopsida > Poales > Poaceae > Aegilops > Aegilops umbellulata. Next base: position 637,451,384 of record CP136060.1, on the reverse strand, counting down.
CTGCCAATGAGGTGGACATGCCACAGTAGCATTATCAGCGGCCACAATGGCCACCCTTCCTCTCATTGGTCATGGTGATGGATCAAGAGTACGAGGAGCAGCTAGAGTTGATGCTCCACCATGATCTTGGTCCACTGCCGCCACCAGAGCCGCGTCTTCCCCCCATCACGGCAAAACCGCATTCGCCTCTTCGCCGATGGGTGAAGGCGGGGCTTCCATCCCCTCCCCGCTCTCCCCGGTGCACTCGCGACTTCGAAATCAGACGCCGAATGAAGGAGAAGCACATGTCACCACCGCCACATCGTGTGACGTACGAGCGCATCTAGCCACTGCCTAGCTATGCCGGTTGCGGCAAGGCTGCCTTGGATGTGTTGCCCTCCGCGACTATCGCGAAGGCGCACAGGCGCATCCTCCACTACGTCAATGATGGTGGTGGCGGTTGTTCATCCTCTCGGAGCGCCTTCACGACGCAGGAGAGTCTAGACATGGAGCAACACTAGCGGAAACGACGCAACGCCATGCACCGAGCGGAGTTCGCAAACTCTGACATCCCAGCGCAGCAAATCCTTGGGGACCCAGAGCTCACGACTGGTCGAAGACAACAGCAAAGACGAGCAAGCGCCATGCCCACCACCCCGACAGGAGGTGGCGAAGTACGGCGAGGAGTGGTATCTGAGGGAGACCACCGCTACCGCCGCCTCCAGCAAGCCCCGTCACCCATCAATCCCAACGCCCACGTCGGTGATGGTCGCGGCTGCACTACGCTCAACGCAGGAGCAAGCAAGAAGGATCATCTGCGAGTGCCATGCAACGATCGGGAAGCCCTGCTGCGACCCCGCGCCCTTCTGCTGCTGGAAGCCCGACTCCGACGACGGAGGTGCCGCCAGCCATCCAGGCCACGCGTGCAAGGTCACTTGAGCATAGGGTAGTTTAGTATTTTCGGTTTTAATTCACCGCAGGAAAAATCGTCCAATTTTATGTAAAAATTATCTAGGTTCGAATAAAAGTCATTAACGTGTTTAAATTGCATCCAATTAGTTTCTTTTGGTTAAATTCTATTCAAAATGTGACCGGATGTCATGTGGCTAGCTTTGAATGACTGCCTCCCATGTCAGTGTCTGAAGACCTGTCAGAACTAATCCGCGGACATATATGGTGTCCGTATTAGGGGTCTGTGTTGGAGATGCCCTTACTTTGATGATGGCCCTTGTGAGGGGGGCTTTGTCTCTCGGTTCTTGCACTGTCTACTGCGGTACTGGAGGCACAAACCCAAAAGGAACACAACAAATTATGGTTACAGAAAATTATTGTCACCCATCTTGATTGACCATGTGGCCCAAACACTTTCGCGTTGCTTGGTTGTGGCAGGATAAATTCACTTTCTATCCATCTTGAACTCCTAGTTTACATTCTTAAATCTCATGCATTCAGACACATTTGCAACCTACTGCTATACTCATTTTTCAATAATGAAAATATTTGTTGAGGCAACGGTTTGGTTCCGTAATGGCAAACATGACTCACCACATTGGCCTTTGAGAATTTCCTGAAATTATTGTTTATATGGGCCAAATTCCCATCGAGAATTCAGGGCAGAAAGCCTTACAAGTAACAACGGGTAAATAAGATGAGAAAAAAATGGACGCCCAGGACCAGGCATAATCTAGATAGCAGACCGAAGGACGATCACCATGAGAGACACAAGTAGAGTGGGGTGCCATTAGGCGATCATAATGTCATTACATTCGAAATAACGCACCGTACCGACATTTATATCGAACCTCATGGCAGAAGAGGGGGGCATCGAAAATCAACCAGTGCCGTAACGGTATACATAAAGATGTGAGAGATAAATCTAACAAAATTGAAACTAATTGACTGAAACTAAGAAGAGCATAAGCTCGACTATTCAGCTCACATGATAAGAAGTTTGTTTTTTGTTTCAAGTTCATGCAAAGAGGACGGCGTATACGCGTTAATGGGCTCCCCCAACTGTTTGCTGCAGAAGCCTGACACAATGTGCCACCAATTGTGCGCGTTCAGAGAGGTTCCCGAGTATTGCTAGCTGATCCAACAGTGCTGTCGTTGTGATGCGGGAAGGCACCTTTGGCCATATGATCCGCCATCGAGCAGCTCCTGCTAAGAGACGGCCCTCTAAAGATTTCCGAGCGCTTCCAAGCCTTAAGTTTCTGAAAAGCATCAGCGCTAGGGAAGATGAATATCCAATTATTGTATCACTGGTAAGTAGAACTGGACATGTACACTTCCTGAAGTCTCCCATCCCCACGACCACTTGTCATTGAAAGTCTAGGAGTGGAGTTCGTATGGAGAAGATACATATGCAGGGCAATTAACGTCTGCCACACTACACAGGCTCTTCAGATATATATGCAACATGAGTTTGGATGGAGTCTATCCTTCCGATTCGCGAGGAGATAAGACCACGCCTCTATGGTACCGGGCACCACATGGGGATAACAATTCATCCTTAATGCAACACCAACGCGGATACACAAAACTGATCCGTATCCCTCCGTAACCGATGTGGAGCCGGCCATCCAATCCTATTTCCTAACTGTCCGGCCCTATTTTTTTCTAGGACCGCAAGTCACAACTCAAAATAATAATAGAAAATAGCACAATTTATACATAAATAACATGCAAATATATAAAAAAATAGTTTAAATGTAAATATTATATCTGAGATAACAAGATATTCAACAATTTTCTTGAACCCATCAATTCTAAATTCAATGATACTAGAGCAAGAACCGTCACATGTCGTCCTACACGTACTACCCCTTGAGTTTCATCTAACAATGTATGTGCATGAATGACCCGCCCTCGGTTCCAGCGGAAGTCGGCTGGATCTAGACGTGCAGTGGGCCAGATTCGGTTGTCATCATGGTGGTTCCACTCACCGGGTTCAGTCTTGGCTCGGGCTGCTCGCTCCGAGAAACGCCGGTTTGTGTTGCCGGCTTGCCCCTTCAGGTCATGGGGGTCGGCGCCCTAGATGGGATGTTGCGACCCTTGCGGGTGTGGCTGCTAAGCTCATTTAAGAGGTACCGCTGCCTACTGGGACCCGTCGACGGTTGGGTCATCTCATCTCGGCGTCGTCTTTTTTGTAGATTGCGGTGGCCACCGAAAGACTTCATGAGAGTTTCTCACTCCAGATCTGGTGGTTGACTTTTACGGTCATATGCAAATTATGGATGATGGGTTGATACAGAGGGATGGTGGTGCAGCGGTGGCGATCACACATCACATGTAGTTGTTGGCAACAACACATTATTGACTTGATGGCGGTGCTACTTGAGCACCTGGTCTCAAGCTTCGGGGTGAAAGCCTAGGTGACCCGAGTTGGTTATGCCTAGAAATGGTGATGTCTTTACAACATTGCCTTGTTGGCATTGCTCTGGTATGCTTGGAATAGTTCTTCGGGATGAAATCCTAGATTTCGACCTGCAATAGTTGGATCCTGTGACGGCGGTGATTAGGCGTCCCTTCTTCCTGAAGGTGTTCTTGTTGAAGAACCATGTTGTTCTTGTGGTGTGATGAGACGGTTCATACAAATATGATCATTGATATAGTTTACCGATTGAGGATCCGATGCTTTGTTTTCTTCCCACGCCGACACATAGCTTTGGTTGTATATGACTTTGCTATTTGTCTGGCGTGTTTCAGTGTGCGTGCGTTGTTGTTAGTTGTGTGTGTCCTAATTATGCATAGGGCGGATGTGCTCATTGTGGTTGTATCCCCTTGATGTTTCATTCTAAGTCAATAAAATTCACTCTTTATCAAAAGAAATATGATTTAAAACATGGCCAATGTTATCAACTTTTGAATAACTAGCAAAGTGGCCCGCTCAATGCGCGGGCTAGAATTTTATAAAGTTAAGTAATGAGAACATGGTTTTGTCTTAGGTATGTTTGGCTTTTTATTGATAAATATAATATATTTTATAAAGTATGTAGTTATCATTTTACCTACTATTGACGCATGTCATACTAACTATTTTTTAGTGAGTCGCATCATGCATATTAAGTATATTTGTGTCACTTTTCTGGCATTTTACCATGTTGGTTTTTTTTTAAAAAAAATCAGGTGCAGGTGGTGATGATCACCCCCGGTGTATGCCCTAGCGCCCTTGATGGGGATGAAACTCTAATAGTTCACATTTTTTTTAATGTAGGCGTATGCATTTTTTAGTTATTTTTTACCGTAAGTGTTGTCTCAGTTTGGTATATAAAGTTATAGTGTATTAAAACTGTCGTGATAGTCCTTAAAAAAATACCCTGCTAGTTTTTTTTTCTTGACATGCAGTAAGCGGGAGAAATGTTAGAGCATCTCCAGCCGCGCCCCGAACAGGCCCCTAGGGCGACTTTTTTCGTGCCGGCGCCGAAAAAATCCCAGTCGCGCCCTTAAGACGCCGAAATCCGCCTGCTCGGCACGTTTTTGGGCCCGGCGATCCCAGGCCGAACCCAGCGCACTGGGGCACTCGGGGGCTCCGGCGGAAGGGGAAAACACGCCTGGGCCACACTGTCAGGCGAAAAGTCAAGGCAATCGTCCAGATTCGCCCCCCACCCCAGCATGCTCGGCCACCATCCCGCCAATCCCGGCGCCGCCCACCACCAACCGCCCAGCACCGCCAGATAGGCTATTCCCCGCCGAAAAAGAGAGAAGATTTCACCACGGCAACCTCTTCACAACCTTCCGGGCGAGTTTTCCGGCGCTCTGGGCACACAGGGCGGTATACCGGCGGCTCTGCGCCCACCGCGCCTGCCAGGCGTTCGGCGATTTGTCTGCTCGGTGATGGACCCGGACGATGAGGAGGTGCTCGCGGCGTTGTTGGAGGAGGAAGCCGATGCCGACGTCCAGGACGATGAGCATCTCATGGTCCTCGCTGCCCTCGCCGGCTCACAAGCAATGAAAAGCCATGGTGAGGTGGCTCGGCGCCGGGGCAGATGAAAGTAAAGAACCGGCATCGTCTGGTAGGCTATTGCATGCTCTACTCCGACTACTTCGCCGACGCTCCACTGCACGGCGACAAAGTATTTCGGCGCTGTTACCGGATGAGCCGAAAGCTTTTCCTCAGGATTGTGAATTCCATCCGGGAGTTTGACAGATACTTCCAGTGCAAGAAAGATTGCACCGGCAAACTTGGATTCACCTAAATCCTGAATTGTACGGTAGCTATGAGGATGCTTGCATACGGCACTCCCGGTGATTCACTCGTCGACTATGAGAGTATGGCCGAGTCCACGACCATTGAGTGTTTCTACAAGTTCTGCAGGGTAGTGGTGGAAGTGTTTGGACCGCAATACTTGCATCACCCAATGTTAAAGGCACTACTCAAATCCAAGCACAGAATGCAGCAAGAGGATTTCCTGGGATGCTTGGAAGCATCGACTGCATGCATTGGAAATGGAAGAACTGTCCATTTGCTTGGCAGGGGATGTACAAATGCGCCAAAGGTGGTTGAAGTGTGGTACTTGAGGCAGTGGCCACACATGACCTCTGGATTTGGCACGCCTTCTTTGGTATGCCAGGAACTCACAATGACATCAACGTGCTACAGTGCTCCTCCGTCTTTGCCAAGCTTGTTGAAGGTCATTCTCCTCCGGTGAACTTGGAGGTCAATGGGCGGCACTACAACAAGGGGTACTACCTAGCTGATGGCATCTATCCGAGATGGTCTACATTTGTGAAGACTATCTCAAACATCGTGCAAGGAGGCAAGAAGACCCACTTTGCGAAGGTTCAGGAGGCTTGCGGGAAGGATGTCGAGCGTGCATTTGGTGTGCTCCAATCTCGATTTGATGTTGCTGGTACCCTGCTCAGACCTGGTCGAAAGATCAAATGTGGAAGATCATGACATGATGTGTCATCTTGCACACCATGATCATTGAGAGCGAGGAGGAAGAGCTAGTGTTTGGCACTGAACCATATTACAAACAGGGTCCTCTTGCACAAGTTGATCACCAGCTACCGGCAACTTGGACTGTCTTCCTCAATATGCGTCAGGAGATCCGAAACCCACAGGTGCATCAACAACTGCAGCAGGATCTGGTGGAGCGCCTATGGAGGCTCAAGGGTAACGCCTAGCTCAAGTGTGATGAAATATGAGTTTTTATTTGTTGAACTATGTAATTTGTATTGAACTATTTGTTGAACTATTTGATTTCTATTGATTTTTTGTGATGAACTATGTGATAAAAAATACTTTTGTTGAATTTGCGCCGAACCACGGTGAATATGGGCCAATTTGCGCCGATATAGTGCCGACTTTTCGCCGAAAGTGGGCCAAAAAGCAGGCATATTTGCGCAAAAAAATGGGCCAATATCGGCGCGTGGGGCCGACCTGAGGGCGGTGGCTAGAACCCAATCGCCCCCACCGCCGATTTTAGTGCCGGCTCGCCCCCAGGCGCCGATATTGTCCACTCTTTTTAGAAAGAAAGAACGTTCACAAAACACTGTCCACACTAACGACATTGGTTTCATAGGTCCCATCAGGTTGATCCTTCACTTTCCCCCTTTCTGCAGTATTCTTGTCTTCTCAGTAGCTCCCAGCCATGGAATTAGCCGATCTACCTTGTGTCCACAACGTGAGGATCACACCAAATGTCACCTGGTTTTCTTTCTTGACGGCCCTCACTTGCCCACTCTCCGCGGCTTGTGTCTAGTGTATGGGCACAGGCTCTTTTTTTTAGGGGAAGGCCAGCATGGCTAGCTTTATTAAAATTAAACAACATTTGCATCATCCGCTAATAGTTCAAGGATACAAGCCGGAGGTGAGTCCAACCACAAATTTGGTGGATTAACACGTCCATCCTGAGCCAACACATGAGCTACCTTATTACAATCAAGGTTACAATGCTCTATCACGACCTTCCCGAAATTAATTAACAGTAATCGACACTCTTCAAGAATTGGGGCTGCCACCGTTGATTGACCAGAATTGTTTTGTAGAGCCTCCACCAAAACCAAGCTATCAGACTGTACCAGAAGAGAATTGCTACCCACTGTATTAGCAAGTTTCAGGCCTTCAGCCAGGGCTGCAGCTTCAGCAGAGAGAACATCAGCGACATGATAAAGTTTTGCAGAAGCAGCCACAAATAGTCCCCTATTGTTCCTCAGAATGGATCCACACGCCCCTGTGCTTGATTCCTCCAAATAAGCTGCATCAACATTTAGCGCCAGTTGGTTCTGCACGGGTTTCTTCCATTCAAGCAGTCGTGGTGTCGGGGTTGGTGTGCATGCCGCACGCGTAAAGTTCAACGCCAATGCTTGTATCGCCTGACCCGTCTGAACTAGAGGCTGTACTGGTTCTTGTCGGCGTATCATCCTCCTCTGCCACCACAAATACCAAGCTGCCACCGAGATTAGCTCAGGTAAATCAACTCTGTCCATATATTTTTTGCTGTGTATTGAGTGGCGTAAGAGAATTTCTAAGATCTCAGCTCCCGACCGACCAGGTACTGTCACATTGGCCATCATTTCATACAGCCCTATTGAACTCCAGATTTCTTTTGCTCTTCCGCATTTAAAAAAAAGGTGTGCTGTATCTTCTGCATACCTCGAACAAATAGGACATTGTGCAGAAGTGGCAATGTGTCTATTAGCTAGCACACACAAACATGGAATGGCGTCATGAAGACAACTCTTCCCATTGCCTATAATACGCAGACCGGACACTCAACATACCTGACTTTGTGACATGCCACGCAATGAAGTCCTCTGTATCATGCTGAAATATTGGAATCTGCAAAATCCTCTTCGCATCAATATGCCAAAAATTGTCTTGAATCAAAGCTTCGTCCCATTCACCTGTAGCTGGGTCTATAAGCTCATTAACTGTAGTGAGAACACAGTTACCCTGCACTGTGATAATTTTCCTGGACATACTATTTGGGATCCAACAATCCTCCCAAATATTGATTTTCAATCCATTGGCAACTCTCCAAATGCATCCCTTTTTAAAAGTTTGGACCCCTGACCAAATACTTTGCCACACAAAGGATGAGCCCTTCTTTAGTTCACAATTTAGCAGGTCACCGGAGGGGTAGTATTTTGCTCTGAGAACTTTGGCACAAAGAGAGTCATAATTATCAATGAGCCTCCAACACTGTTTAGCCAACATTGCAAGATTAAAGCTATGAATGTCACGAAAGCCCAATCCTCCCCATACCTTTGGAACACACATCTTCCACCAAGCAAACCAGTGTAGTTTGCGTTGGTCCTCTCCATCTCCCCACCAATAATGCTATATAGTATCAGTGATTCCCTTGCATATTTTCTTCAGAAATTTGAATACACCCATCGCATAGGTAGGAATGGCTTGGGCCACCGCCTTAATTAGAGCCTCTTTTCCACCATAAGACAATGTTCTCTCTTTCCACCCATTGACTAGCTTTTGCATTCTTTCAATCAGATGTTTGAAGAAATCCACAAGGTCAACACCAACCATTGATGGTAATCCCAAATATTTATTAGATAAAGATTCAGTCATAATGTCAAGAATCTGGCACACTTCCACCTTATCATCCACATGGGTATTAGGACTGAAATAAATAGAGGATTTGGCAGCACTAACTAGCTGTCCTAAAGCAGCACAATAGTCATCAATAATCCTCTTAAGAGTGGTAGCATTGGCAGCATCTGCCCTCATAAGTATCAACGAGTCATCAGCAAATAATAAGTGAGAAATGAACGGGGAGTCCCGACAAACCTGGATCCCTTTTAGGTGTCCGTTTTCCTCCTCATGAGTGATTAGGGCTGAAAGACCTTCAGCACATAGGAGAAACAAATAGGGGGACAAGGGGTCCCCTTGTCTCAAGCCCCGTGAGGGTGAAAATTGTTCCGTCTCATTAGAATTAAATCTCACCTTGTACTTTACAGACTTGACGCATGCCATGATGAGTGATATCTATCGGGTGTCAAAGCCCAATTTGTGCAATATTGCCTCCAAGAAAATCCATTCTACTCGATCATAAGCCTTATGCATGTCTAATTTTACTGCACAAGTTCCATTCTTCCCCTTCTTCTTCTTCTTCTTCTTCTTCTTCTTCTTCTTCTTCTTCTTCTTCTTCTTCTTCTTCTTCTTCTTCTTCTTCTTCTTCTTCTTCTTCTTCTTCTTCTTCTTCTTCATGGTGTGTAAGCATTCGTAGGCCACGGTCACATTGTCAGTAATTATACGACCCGGAACAAAAGCACTTTGCGTTTCACTTATAATATCAAGAAGGAAAACTTTAAGCCTTGCTGCCAACATTTTTGCAATGACTTTGTAAACCACATTACATAGACTAATGGGTCTAAATTGCGTGACCTTCTCTGGTGTATCAACTTTAGGAATCAAAACAATTGTGGTGGTGTTCCATCCATCCGGAATTACACCACTGTTTACCGGTTGCAGCACTTCTTTCACAAGATCATCACCCACCAAATGCCAAAACTTTTTATAGAAGATAGCATGTAAACCATCCGGCCCAGGAGCTTTCAAGTCGCCAATGCTAAACAACGCTTTTTTACCTCTTCTTCAGTATATGGCGCAAGCAGAGCCTCATTCATATAGGTAGAAACTTTAGGCTTTACTTTATCAAGAACATCAAGATTCGGTACATGAACTTCTGCTGTAAATATATGTTTGAAGTAACTATCAATCAGATTTTGCATTGCTTCGTTATCCTCCCTACAATTCTCGTTCTCATCCATCAGGCTGCGGATATAGTTCCTCTTTTTCCTTGCTGAAGCAAAGTTATTAAAAAAAATTGTGTTTTGGTCGCCGAACTTGAGCCAGTTCGCTCTGGCCCTCTGAACCCAATAGATCTCCTCTTTCTCCATGGTCTCTTCAATCTCAATCAGTCAAGTCCTTTGTCGATCTGCCGACTCGTCACTGAGTGGCCCCGATCGCAAAGTCTCCAGCTCCTCCTTCAGTTTTTTTAATCTTTATTTCGGCCATAGCTACAAATTCTCAGATATATACCATTTTTTGTAAATTAAGGGTGTGCGGCATTTTTTTTCTCCCGTTACAACACACGGCCTTTTTGCTAGTAGTAAATTAAGTTTTGCAATTTTGGAGGGGGGGTGCCATGGCACCCACGGCACCCCCACTAGATCCGCCACTGCAAATGAGGCGATACATAAGCATTGTAAAAAAATAAAACCTGTGTTGACAAAAAAATTGATGATTGAGCTTTTTACTAAACCTTTTGTTACAAATAATTTATTATTTTAGTAAAACATGATAGTGTATTTAACATGGAATTTAATATATGTCTGTTTGGGGAAGGTGGTGTCAACAAACTAAATTGCCGGTTGTCTAGTCTAGAAATTTATGTCGGCTTGTATTTGTGTTGATCTGGCAATCGGATTTGTAGAAAGATCTCAGAACAAGATAGAAGCTAGCATGCATCTACTACCATTATAAAAGTAAGAGAGGGCAAATCCAACTCAGTGTATTAGCCGTCTAATCAACAATCTAACGGCCTAAAGTATTTGTTAACGAAAACTATCGTTAACGAAACCCCCTCGCTAAGAGCATCTCTAGCTCACCCGCAAAAAAAAGAGCATCTCTAGCAGACCCTGTATAAATGGTCAAACCCGTAAAAAAATTGCGTTTTACAGTTTTGGGCGAAAAAAATATCCAGAATAGAAACCGTAAAAGTGGTCCAACCCCTAAAATTTTGAAGGGCCACCGCAAATGAATACCCGAAACCCTTATCTTTGGAGGTTGGAAGGCCGAATCTAGGAGGCCCCGTATACCGCTCAAACCTCATCGGAGCAAACACGCCACCGCGGAGTTTGCCGGAATCCGCCCTAAAATCGCCGGAATTCATCACCGCACATCGGAAAAGGCCGCTAGACGCCGCAATCGATCGCCGCCAGTTCAAATTGGACGAGCTTAACATCGTCGTGGCCTCCCATGACCTCAGCCTGGCCGTCGGAATCCTCCCGACGCGGCAGGCAAAGGGGCACGGCTCACCTAGCACACTAGTAGAAAAAGGGTCAAACATGAAGCACATTAGTGCCGGTTTGAATTAGAGCCGGCACTAATGTATACATTAGTGCCGGTTCCAACGGCTAGCCGGGCCACTTTCATTAGTACCGGTTCGTGGCGAACCTTTAGCACCGGTCGTGCCACGAACCGGTACTAATGAGAGTGGTGGCAGGATGTTGTCAGACTGGGGCCCCTCCAGCCCCTTCAGTACCGGTTCTTGGCACGAACCGGTACTAAAGGTCGTCCTACATAAACCCTTCGTCCACCCGAGCTCGCTCTGTTCTTCCCCTTTCCCCTCTCCTCTCTGTTCTTCTCCTCTTCCTCTCGACATCATCACACATTTTGCCCAAAATTTGTCAAGATTTGAAGGCTCCCATCCATTCAAATGATCACAAAGGTTAGCAACTTTGTCCTTTCATCTCTCATTGCTAGATTAGCTCTTGCAATGCTTTATATAGTGATTAATTTGTGAGTTTAGTAATTTGGGAGGAAATATATATATATGTGCTAGTATTTCATTTATATGCAATTTGAGATCAAAAATAACACTTAGTTTGCATATGTAGGTGTGGTTTACTTAGTGCTTTCTAAATATCCATCGTAACCACCGTCGATCGCCCGCACCGTCCCGTCGCCGGCACCACCTTGTGGTGAGCTTGTTCATGAAATTTTATATAAAAATTGATATTTGTGTGATTTGGATACATAGTTACTCGTATAATTATCTTACCCGTACGTTGTTTGTTATACATATAGTGCCATGGTTTTGATATCCGTCCCCGTCGGCCCTCGTCCTTGTTATGGTTCGGATGTGGTATATATATTCTCTTTTAAAACTAGTTGCATTTCGTGTTTATGACAAATTATGCCCATCAAGTTGACATAGATATTTTTTCTAGGAGGTATGTGAACCGGAAATTCCAACAACCCTATTGTCGAGAGGTTAAATTTAGTTGAAAGAGAAAATGAGTACTTGAAAGAAAAATTGAAAAGAATTGAGGGGGAGAAGATGGAATTGGAGTTGCATGTTGCCGATATCATCGATGATCACAAGATCAAGATGGAGAAAATGCGCTTGAAGATTAGAAAGATTAGAAAATATGCCATCGATAGTGAGGCTTAGTATCATTATGCTGTTGGATCAATTGTTACCTTAGTTGCGATCTTGATCGCATTTGTTGTTGCATTTAAATGCTTTAGTTAGAGAGTTATTTGTTTGTTGCATTTAAGTGTTGTATGAACTTTATGTATGAACTTGTATTAATTTGGTCTATTCGGTGTTGTGTAATGAAGATGAGCCGGCAATGGATGTACGATGACCGATGCTCTCCCCAGTTCGTTGAGGGCGTGCATACTTTTCTGCTTGCAGTTGAGGCAAACAAGCGGGCGGATGATTTTATGCCTTGTCCATGTGCTGGCTGTAAGAATGGTCACAATTACTCTACGTCAAGAACCATTCACGTCCACCTGTTTGAGTCCGGTTTCATGCCCCACTATAATGTTTGGACCAAGCACGGAGAAAGAGGGGTTATGATGGAAGACAATGAAGAAGAAGAGGACGACGACAGCTATCCTGGCCATGAGTTCCCTGAATACGATGATACAACAATGGGGGATGAAGATGAGCCGCTAATGCGGGAAGAAGCTGAGCCGGCAGTGCGGGAAGAAGCTGAAGAAGAGGCATCAGATGAGCCCGTTGATGATCTAGGTCGGGCCATTGCCGATGCAAAGAGAAACTACGCAAGTGATTTGGAGAAGAAGAAGTTGCAGCGCATGTTAGAGGATCACAAAAAATTGTTGTACCCGAATTGCGTAGGTGACAAGAAAAAGATGGGCACCACACTGGAATTGTTGCAATGGAAGGCAGAGAATGGTGTATCTGACAAGGGATTTGGAAAGTTGCTGGTAATGATAAAGGATATGCTTCCAAAGGAAAACGAATTGCCCGAGAGTACGTACCAAGCAAAGAAGGTTGTCTGCCCTCTAGGGTTAGAGGTGCAGAAGATACATGCATGCCCTAATGATTGCATCCTCTACCGCGGTGAGTACGAGGATTTGAACGCTTGCCCGGTATGTGATGCATTGCGCTATAAGATCAGCCGCGATGACCCTGGTGATGTCGAGGGCGAGCGCCCCAAGAAGAAGATTCCTGCCAAGGTGATGTGGTATCACTGGTAGAAAAAGAGGCTTCCATCCAGCCCCATTAGCCGCGGAACTGTAGGAACCGCGACTAATGAAGTCTTTAGTCCCGGTTCGGCAGACGAACCGCGACCAAAGGCCTGCGCCCAGGGCGCTCGGTGGCCAGCTGGTGCACGTGAGGGGCTTTAGTCGCGGTTGGCCAGGCCAACCGCGACTAAAGGTGCCCAAAGGCCTTTAGTCGCGGTTGGCCAGGCCAACCGCGACTAAAGCTCCTCCCCTATATATACCAGTTTAGCGCACTCACTTAGCCATTTGGTGCCACTTCTCTTCACAAGCTTCACAAGGGGGTGTAGGTTTGCTTTTGGTTCCTCTTATGCACACAAGGTGTTTGATGAAATGCCCCAAGAGCCACACTTGAGGTTCCTCATTCATTTTTTTCCTCCTCGATCGCGGTTAGCAACTTGAACCTTTCATGCATGTGTGTCATTGATAAAATATGCATGTGTGTTGTTCATTGTTTAATTTCTATTGTTTATAGCTAGTTAGTTTAACAAATGCATGATGGTTAATTATATATTTTATATTATAATAATGCAGATGAATCGGCAATGGATGTACGGTAACCGACTCTCCCGCGAGTTCACTACGGGTTTGAAAGATTTCCTCGTAGTGGCTAATGCGAACAAGCAGAAGGGTTTTGTTATCTGTCCATGTGTTGACTGTAAGAATCAGAAGGGTTACTCTTCCTCAAGAGAAGTTCACCTGCACCTGCTTCGGCACGGTTTCATGCCAAGCTATAATTGTTGGACCAAGCATGGAGAAAGAGGGGTTATAATGGAAGAAGATGAAGAAGGGGATGATTTCATCGATGAAAGCTATCTTGCTGATTTCGGTGATACTTTCATGGAGGATGCTGAAGGTGAAGGGGAAGGGGAAGGGGAAGGTGAAGGGGAAGGTGAAGGTGAAGAAGAGGCACGTGATGAGACCGTTGATGATCTTGGTCGGACCATTACTGATGCACGGAGACGCTGCGAAACTGAAAAGGAGAGGGAGAATTTGGATCGCATGTTAGAGGATCACAGAAAGTCGTTGTACCCCGGATGCGATGATGGTCTGAAAAAGCTGGGCTGCACACTGGATTTGCTGAAATGGAAGGCACAGGCAGGTGTAGCTGACTCGGCATTTGAAAACTTGCTGAAAATGTTGAAGAATATGTTTCCAAAGAATAACGAGTTGCCCGCCAGTACGTACGAAGCAAAGAAGGTTGTCTGCCCTCTAGGTTTAGAGGTTCTGAAGATACATGCATGCATCAACGACTGCATCCTCTACCACGGTGAATACGAGAATTTGAATGAATGCCCGGTATGCACTGCATTGCGTTATAAGATCAGAGGCGATGACCCTGGTGACGATGTTGAGGGCGAGAAACCCAGGAAGAGGGTTCCCGCCAAGGTGATGTGGTATGCTCCTATAATACCACGGTTGAAACGTCTGTTCAGGAACAAAGAGCATGCCAAGTTGTTGCGATGGCACAAAGAGGACCGTAAGTCGGACGGGGAGTTGAGACACACCGCAGATGGAACGCAATGGAGAAAGATCGACAGAGAGTTCAAAGATTTTGCAGCTGACGCAAGGAACATAAGATTTGGTCTAAGTACAGATGGCATGAATCCTTTTGGCGAGCAGAGCTCCAGCCATAGCACCTGGCCCGTGACTCTATGCATCTACAACCTTCCTCCTTGGTTGTGCATGAAGAGGAAGTTCATTATGATGCCAGTGCTCATCCAAGGTCCTAAGCAACCCGGCAACGACATCGATGTGTACCTAAGGCCATTAGTTGATGAACTTTTACAACTGTGGGGCAGACCTGGTGTCCGTGTGTGGGATGAGCACAAACAAGAGGAATTTGACCTACGAGCGTTGCTTTTCGTAACCATCAACGATTGGCCTGCTCTTAGTAACCTTTCGGGACTGTCAAATAAAGGATACAATGCATGCACGCACTGCTTACATGAGACTGAAAGTGTACATTTGCCAAATTGTAAGAAGAACGTGTACCTTGGGCATCGTCGATTTCTTCCGAAAATTCATCCAGTAAGAAAGAAAGGCAAGCATTACAACGGCAAGGCAGATCACCGGCCGAAGCCTGCAGAACGCACTGGTGCTGAGGTATTTGATATGGTCAAGGATTTGAAAGTCATCTTTGGAAAGGGTCCTGGCGGACAATCAGTTCCGAAGGGAGCTGACGGGCACGCAGCCATGTGGAAGAAGAAATCTATATTCTGGGAGCTAGAATATTGGAAAGTCCTAGAAGTCCGCTCTGCAATCGACGTGATGCACGTTACGAAGAATATTTGCGTGAACCTCCTAAGCTTCTTGGGCGTGTATGGGAAGACAAATGATACAAAGGAAGCACGGCAGGACCAGCAACGTTTGAAAGACCCTGATGACCGGCATCCGGAATGGTTTCAAGGTCGTGCCAGCTACGCTCTGACCAAAGAAGAGAAGGTCGTCTTTTTTGAATGCCTGAGCAGTATGAAGGTCCCGTCTGCATTCTCGTCCAATATAAAGGGAATAATAAACATGGCGGAGAAAAAGTTCCAAAACCTGAAGTCTCACGACTGCCACGTGATTATGACGCAATTGCTTCCGATTGCTTTGAGGGGGCTCCTGCCGGAAAATGTTCGAGTAGCCATTGTGAAGCTATGTGCATTCCTCAATGCAATCTCTCAGAAGGTAATCAATCCAGAAGATCTACCACGGTTACAGAACGATGTGGTCCAATGTCTTGTCAGTTTCGAGTTGGTGTTCCCGCCATCCTTGTTCAATATTATGACGCACCTCCTGGTTCACCTAGTCGAAGAGATTTTCATTCTCGGTCCTGTATTTCTACACAATATGTTCCCCTTCGAGAGGTTCATGGGAGTATTAAAGAAATATGTTCGTAACCGTGCTAGGCCAGAAGGAAGCATCGCCAAGGGCTATGGAAATGAGGAGGTAATTGAGTTTTGTGTTGACTTTGTTCCTGACCTTAAGCCGATTGGCCTTCCTCGATCGCGGCACGAGGGGAGACTAAGTGGAAAAGGCACGATCGGAAGGAAATCAACGATATGTATGGACGGCCATTCTCTGACTGAAGCACACCACACTGTACTGACCAATTCCAGCTTGGTGGCTCCGTACTTTGAGAAACACAAGAATATTTTACGCTCGGACAACCCGGGGAAGCCTGAATCCTGGATTAGGAAGGCCCACATGGAGACTTTCGGCAGTTGGTTGAGAAAACATTTAATGAATGACAATGATGTTGTAGATCAGCTGTACATGTTGGCCAAGACACCATCTTCGACTATAACGACTTTCCAAGGGTACGAGATAAATGGGAATACATTTTACACGATCGCCCAAGATAAAAAGAGCACCAACCAAAACAGTGGTGTCCGCTTTGATGCAGCAACCGAGAATGGGCAAAAGGTCACATATTATGGTTACATAGAGGAGATATGGGAACTTGACTATGGACCCTCCTTTAAGGTCCCTTTGTTCCGGTGCAAATGGTTCAAGCTAACAGGAGGTGGGGTAAAGGTGGACCAGCAATACGGAATGACAATGGTGGATTTCAACAATCTTGGTTACCTTGACGAACCATTCGTCCTAGCGAAAGATGTCGCTCAGGTTTTCTATGTGAAGGACATGAGTAGCAAACCGAGGAAACGGAAAGATAAGAAAACGATCAGTACATCATGCGATGATCCAAAGCGCCACATTGTTCTTTCAGGGAAAAGAAACATCGTGGGAGTGGAGGACAAGACAGACATGTCAGAAGATTATAATATGTTTGCTGAAATTCCGCCCTTCAAAGTGAACACCGACCCAAGCATTAAGTTAAATGATGAGGATGCTCCATGGATACGGCACAATCGTAAGCAAGCAGGGACACAAGGGAAGAATTGATGTGTAATAATTTATTGTACCAAACTTTGTATTTGGTCGATGAACTGAATGATGTATCAAACCTTTTGTCAAACCTTCAAGGGATTAGTTTTATTTTTCTGATTTTTTTGATATATAATTGTATTTTTAAGATTTTAAAATGAATTGGTTTTATTTTTCTGATTTTAAAAGGAAAAAGGAAGAAGAAAGAAGGAAAAAGGAAAAAAAACAGAAGAAAAAAGGAAAAACAGAAGAAAAAAACAAACAGAAGAAAAAAGGAAAAACAGAAGAAAAAACAAACAGAAGAAAAACATAAGAAAAAAACAAACAGAAGAAAAAAGGAAAAAGGAAGAAAGGAAGAAAAAAAAAGAAGAAAAAGGAAGAAAAAACAGAAGAAAAAAATAGAAGAAAAAAGGAAGAAAAAAACAGAAGAAAAACAAGAATTTAAAATGAATTAGTTTTATTTTCTGATTTTTTTGATATATAATTGTATTTTTAAGATTTTAATAACATAAATAAATAAGTAATTAGAAACTTTAATAGCAAAAATAATTATCATAAAGTAAAATAAATAAGTAATTAGAAACAAAATAAAATAAAATAAATAAGTTTTCTGTTGTAAGTAGAAACAAAACAAAATAAATAAAGCAAAAATGAAAACAAAAAACAGGCAAAAAATAAAAAGTATGCCACCTACTGGGCCACCACGGCCTGAATACGACTAGAAACCCATTATTGGGCCAGGATTCAGGCCCGCAAGAAGGCCCAATAGGCCCACAGGCTAATAGTAACAGAATAGGCCCGTAAGCCTGCATTTGAGAGGAGCTCGAAGTGGTCAGCGCAGCCGCGCTTATAAACCACTGTCGAAGCCTCTCGGCTAGCGAGGTGGGACTAAACATCCCACCGCACCGCGCCAGTGCCAGCACAGACCTTTAGTCGCGGTCCGTCACACCAACCGCGACTAAAGGCTAGCTTTAGTCGCGGTCCGCCTCCCCAACCGCGACTAAAGGCTCTTCCTGCGCGGGAACGAAAGCGGCGCCAAAACCCTTTAGTCGCGGTTGGTGTGGCGGACCGCGACTAAAGCTAGCCTTTAGTCGCGGTTGGTGTGGCGGACCGCGACTAAAGCTACCCTTTAGTCGCGGTCCGCCACACCAACCGCGACTAAAGGTCTGCCTATATATACTGCACTTAGCAGTTTCCGCCACTTCCCATTCTTCTCAGACGCCGAAGCCCCCTGCCCCGACGCCGATCGACGCCGACGCCGACGCCCTGCCCCGACGCCGCCTCCGCCCCGAGTGAGCGCCGCTGCCGCCCGTGCCCTGCCCTAGCGCGCCGCCGCCACCGCCCCTGCCCTGCCCTGCCCTTGCCCGCCGCCCGCCGCCCGCCGCCCCTGGCCGCCACCCCTGGCCCTGCCCCTGGCCGCCGCCGCCGCCCGCGCGCCGCCCGCTGCCCACCGCTGCCCGCCCCTGACTAAAGAAAGAAGAAAGAAAGAAGAAAGAAAAAGGAAGAAGAAAAAAAGAAGAAAGAAAAAGGAAGAAGAAAAAAAGAAGAAAGAAAAAGGAAGAAGAAAAAAATGAAAACAAAACAAAACCAAAAGAAAGAAGAAAAAAAAGGAAGAAGAAAAAAAAAGGAAGAAGAAAAAAGGAAGAAGAAAAAAAGAAAGAAGAAAGAAAGAAGAAAGAAAAAGGAAGAAGAAAAAAAGAAAGAAGAAAAAGGAAGAAGAAAAAAGAAAGAAGAAAAAGGAAGAAGAAAAAAAGAAAGAAGAAAGAAAGAAGAAAGAAAGAAGAAAGAAAAAGGAAGAAGAAAAAACAAGAAAGAAAAAGGAAGAAGAAAAAAATGAAAACCAAATGAAAACCAAATGAAAACCAAAAGAAAGAAGAAAGAAAAAGGAAGAAGAAAAAAAGTAACTTAAAACTTGATAATTAACAAAAAACCGTAAAATTTGATAATTAACCAAATGGCGAGGGTTATACATGTGTGTTGTCCTCGCCTCCCTCTCCGTGACGCCGTCGTCTGCCGCCCCGTCTCGCGCTCTACCGCGACACCCTCTCCCACCCCTTCCTCGCCCCCTCCTTTTGCCACCGCCCTTTCGCCACCGCCACCGCCACCGCCCCCCTTCTTCACTTAATTAATTTGTTTTTACTACATGTTTTCAGGACTGACATAATGGCGGACGATGGAGCTGACCCGATTATGGACAACTATGATCCGGACGGTGAAGCACATATGTTCGGCATCATAAACGGCGATATTCTATATGTGCCGACCGGACAAGAAGAAGATGATGTCTCTTCTTATCTGAACCTTGACGGTGAAGATGAAGGGCGCCGTCAGCAAGATGATGCCGAACAAACGTCGATAAACGACGATCTTCAAATGGAAGTAGCAACCACCTCCGGCGCCGAGGTATATATATACATTGAGCCTCTGGTGATACAAACTAACTGATTTGAATAAATATGTGTGTACTAACGGGCGCGACGCTCTTTCTTATTTTAGCCCTCGGCCGGATCGTCGAAACAATCGAGTACGTCGTCAAAGCGTGGTGCAACCAAGACGATGAAACAAGGAGAAACATGCACCATCGAGGTTGTCGACAGTGCAACCGGCAGGCCGCTAGAGCCCCGCAAGAACGCCATCAAGTTTGTCAGCCAATGCGGAGCCGTTGTTAGAGACAACGTCTCGATCACCGTCCAGCAGTGGAATGAGCCAAAGAAGGCACGAATTGCTGGTTTCACTTTTGTCGATAAGAGAACAAAAAAAGATTGCTTCAAGAAGCTTATGGAACATTTCGTTCTACCTCCGGAATACAACAAATTCGATGAGGAGGGTAACAAGATTGAGGAAAACAAGGAGAGGAGGAGGCTAGTCAAACAGTTCGCTCTTCATAAGATGGCCGACGCATTCCGGAAATTCAAGCAAAATCTAAACCATGACTTTGTCAAGCAGAATAAGACTCCGGATTTCAAAGGACAATATGAGAAACTGAAACATGATTGGCCAGAATTTGTGAAGCAAAAGAAATCGGAGCAGTTCATTCAAATATCGAAAAAAAATAAGGAAAATGCGGCTAAGAAGGAGTACAATCATATTATGGGGCCAGGAGGGTATCGCCTTTGGCAGCCTAGGTTGGAGAAGATGGAGAACGAGCTGAGGGCGCGAGGAATCCGTCCAGGTACGGAGGGATGGGACCCAAGGGCCAAAAGCTGGTGGTACGGGCATGGGGGAACGCTGAACCCGGAGACAGGGGAGTGTGTTTACCAGGGCAAAATAATTAAACCCACCCAAGCCCTTATTGACGCAATGAGGGATGCTCAAGAGGGGAAGATCAAGTTCAACAGAGAGAACGACGCACTGACAAAAGCCCTCGGGAATCCTGAACACGGAGGACGTGTACGAGGCATGGGGCACATTCTGTGGAAAATAGGGTTCCCCCAGAACGATGACCCGTACGGTTACAGAAGCCGTAAGAGAAAGATGGATCGGGAAGCGGATGTTGTGGCGCGGTTGGCATCGGAAATGGATGTGATGAAGAAAACCGTGAGTGTACTAGTAGCCGAAAGAGATGCAGCTTGGGCGCAGCATGAAGATCATCCAGCGGATCTCGAAAGCCAGCAACGGAGAAGCAGCGTGGCTTCCACGGAGGCCCCACCAGCTGGTGCAGATGCACCGAGGATCGAAATTACTGCACCGGAGCCTCTGGTGGTCGAAATTACTGCACCGGAGCCTCCTCGCTACCCCGTGGACGATATAAAGGAGAGGAAAGAATGTCATCTGTATTATCCTATCGGGAACATGTCCATGAAGGTAGCCATCGGCAGTGCTTTACCATGTTTACCTGGAGCACTCCACCACAACAACCCCATTCAAGATGGCTATGCTCGTGTCACGGTGGAGGACATAGTCCAAGGGTTTGAGGACCTGGAGATTGACATTGCTACACCTGAAGGGGAGAAAAGACTTG
The DNA here is from genome assembly GCA_032464435.1 of Aegilops umbellulata. Lineage (NCBI taxonomy): Eukaryota > Viridiplantae > Streptophyta > Magnoliopsida > Poales > Poaceae > Aegilops > Aegilops umbellulata. The sequence continues at coordinate 637,430,352 of CP136060.1, read as the reverse complement.
GAGATGTCAAGCGCCATTTCATTCTATGGCAAAAGAAGTTTATCAAGTTTCCAGGCGAGGCGCCAAGGACAACAAGTCCACCCCCCTACGGTGGTGGTGGTGGCGGTGGCGGTGGTGGTGGTGGTGGTGGTGGTGGCGGTTCACCTACACCTCCGTCACGTCAGCCGACGCCTCCCAGTCCACAACGTCCGGCGGGTGATCAGACGCCGCCCCCCAGTCCTCGTCCGGCGGGTGATCAGACGCCGCCCCCCAATCCACCTCCGGCAAAGAAGCAGAAGCAGTCCTGGATTATTAACCCAGACCCTTATGTACCTAAGACCACAAAGGTACCGGAGCCATCACTGAAGCCTCTCCCCACAAGGCCTTGGGAACGTAGTGCCGAGGAAACTGCCGCGGCCGCGGCTGCTGATCTTGAGAAATGGAAGGCGGACTGCAAGAAGAAAAGAGAGCCCGAGCCCAAGCCAGTATTTTCTGATGAGCAAAAGAAGTGGGCTAAGTCATTTTTTAGCACACCGTCCCAAGCCGCGAAGAATCTGCCTGAGGACTATGCACGTGAACTTCGTAGGCAGGCACTCATGTTGAAGGAGAAGAAAGAGCGGGCGGATGACCCCGATCCGGAACAAAGTAAACGAGTTGCCCAGCTCGGGGAACAAAGTAAACAATCGATTGCCCCGCTTATAGTGAAAGCCGCCGGTCCGGATGACCCCGATATCATAGCAGCTGCGGCAGCACTTGGATTGACTGTAACGAGTGCCAGAGAACAAGCGGCCAACTTAGGTATTACTCTTCGTGAACTGTTAGGCCTTGATGAGGCGCCAGTGAAGGAGGTAGTAATTACATATGTGAAGAATGGGCCTCTCGTCGAGCCTGCGCAGGAACAGGATCTACCTCCACAAATGAAAGGTCTGCTGAAATGGTACAAGGGTTACATAAAAAATAAAAACGCCAACGAATATATTTATGCGGAAGTTAGATATGAGCATCACTTCAAACATTACTATGTACAAATTCATCTGAGTGAATTGTTCTAGCTTTTCAATCTGCGCGAGCTCGACAAATCTATCATCAGTTGCTACGTTCTGTAAGTGATTTATTTCTACCCCATCTCGTTCATATTGCCTGCACTATATATATGTCCTAACTATATTGTTGTGTCCGCTATTATACATGCAGAATGAAGATTAAGGAATGCAGAGTAAGGAACATCCATGATGTTGGGTTCATTGACCCACACATCGTTAATAGATATGTGTTGCGGCATCACCCCGCCGGCATGGAGGCAGACCTGTGGCAGTTTCTTACAAAGCAGGAACTCAAAAGTGATATTCTATTTCCTTACCATTTTGGGTGAGTGTTTCTGTCTTGAGCACATTCTCTTTTGTTTACTCCATGCATGGTATGTGGCCGGCTAATCGATGAGTTATGCATGACGTACTGTGCATGTATCGTGTCCGCAGGTTCCACTGGATTCTGCTAGTAATTAAAGTTGACACCTCAGAATGTCTCGTCCACGACTCTCTGAATATGGATCCAAAGCTTTGGGGCGACATGAGAAGAATGCTGCAGAAGTAATTATTTTCATTCATTTGCGCTCTATATCGATCGGCCTATTTCGTTCATTTCCTAATATCAAGTAACTAATAACTCTCTTGTTCATTTAATTTTCTTTGCCTCGTAGGGTTTGGAGACGGTTCATAGATACAAAGGTCGGTGAATTCAAAAAAGAGCTAGAATTCAAAAAGTCAAAGGCTAAGAATGCTGGGGATATTCAGCCAGCGGGGACCAATCTATGTGGATACTATGTCTGTGAGATGATCCGGAGATACACCTCTGAGCGGGTTCCGAGTGATACCAATGCTCAGAGGAATAACCTCCGGATGATGCTTAGTCCAGAAGCTCGCTTCCGACCACTTCAAGAGGAACTAGCTGGATGGTTCAGGAGGGAAGTCCTCCATCCTAAAGGAGAACACCATTACGAGGACGTAGAACTTTATATGCCTTAAATTATGTATGGAAACTTGTTCAGAATTGTATATGGTCATCCGATGATATTTAATATATATTGTATATTCCTCTTGAATTCTTTTTGGTTCTAATTTCAAATTTGTTTGAAATTGTACATTCATATGCATGTATGTAGTAGCTTAGAATATGTGAAACTCCTTCAAAATTAAAATAAAGCATAAAAGAAATAAAACAATAGAAATTAAACAGAAAATAAGTTTAGGGGGGGGCAGGTTTAGGGGGGGGCTAAAACCCTAAACCTGCGGCGGTCTTTAGTCGCGGTTGGCCAGAAGAACCGCGACTAAAGGTCCTCCGCCCCGACGGCCACCTGGCGCCCACGTGGACGGGCCTTTAGTCGCGGTTCTTAAGCAACCGCGACTAAAGGGGGGAGCCTTTAGTCCCGCCTGTTTGGTCGCGGTTGCGCAACCGCGACTAATGGCAGTTGCGAACCGCGACCAAAGGTCCTTTTTCCACCAGTGTATGCTCCTATAATACCACGGTTGAAACGTTTGTTCCGAAACAAAGAGCATGCCAAGGCGATGCGATGGCACAGAGAAGACCGTAAGAAAGACGGAAAGTTGAGAGTACCCGCTGACGGGTCGCAGTGGAGAAAAATCAAAAGAAAGTACGGGAAGTAGTTTGCAGATGACGTAAGGAGCGTATGGTTTTGTCTAAGCACAGATGGCATTAATCCTTTTGGGGAGCAGAGCAGCAACCTTAGCACCTGGCCTGTGACTCTATGTTTGTATAACCTTCCTCCTTGGTTGTGCATGAAGCGGAAGTCCATTATGATGTCAGTGCTCATCCAAGGCCCTAAGCAACCCGGCAACGACATTGATGTGTACCTAAGGCCAGTAGTTGAAGAACTCTTACAACTGTGGAATGGAACAGGTGTACGTGCGTGGGATGAGCACATGGGGGAAGAATTTGACCTAAAGGCGTTGCTGTTCGTGACCATCAATGATTGGCCTGCTCTCAGTAACCTTTCAGGACACACAAACAAAGGATACCGCGCATGCACGCACTGTTTGAACGATACCGACAGTATATATTTGGCTAATTGTAAGAAGAATGTGTACCTGGGACATCGTTGATTTCTTCCGAGCAGGCATCCCGTAAGAAAGAAAGGCAAGCATTTCAAAGGTGAGGCGGATCACCGGACGAAGCCTCGCCACCGTACTGGTGCTGATGTACATGATATGGTCAAGGACTTGAAGGTGGTCTTTGGAAAGGGTCCTGGTGGACAACCTGTTCCGAATGACGCTGACGGACGCGCACCCATGTGAAGAAGAAATCTATATTTTGGGACCTGCCCTATTGGAAAGACCTAGAGGTCCGCTCCGTAATCGACGTGATGCATGTGACGAAGAATCTTTGTGTGACACTGCTTGGCTTCTTGGGCGTGTATGGGAAGACAAAAGATACACCTGAGGCACGGGAGGACCAGCAACATATGCATGGAAAAGACGACGTACATCAGGGCCATGCAAGCTACGCTCTTACCAAAGAAGAGAAGGAAATCTTCTTTGAATGCCTGCTCGGTATTAAGGTACCGTCTGACTTCTCGTCAAATATAAAGGGAATAATAAACATGGCAGAGAAAAAGTTGCAGAACCTAAAGTCTCATGACTGCCACGTGATTATGACGCAACTGCTTCCGGTTGCATTGAGGGGGCTTCTACCGGAAAACGTTCGATTAGCCATTGTGAAGCTATGTGCATTTCTCAATGCAATCTCTCAGAAGGTAATCGATCCAGAAATCATACCAAGGTTAGAGAATGATTTGGTGCAATGTCTTGTCAGTTTCGAGTTGGTGTTCCCATCGTCCTTCTTCAACATCATGACGCACGTCCTAGTTCACCTATGCGAAGAGATTAACGTTTTGGGTCCTGTATTTCTACACGATATGTTCCCCTTTGAGAGGTTCATGGGAGTCTTAAAGAAATATGTTCATAATCGTGCTAGGCCAGAAGGAAGCATCTCCAAGGGTCATGAAAATGAGGAGGTCATTGAGTTTTGTATTGACTTTATTCCTGACCTTAAGCCGATTGGTGTTCCTGAATCGCGGCATAAGGGCAGACTGGATGGAAAAGGCACGCTAGGAGGGGAACAAATAATATGTATGGACGGACATTCTCTCACTGAAGCACACTACACACTTCTACAGAATTCCGCCTTGGTGGCTCCGTATATGGATGAACACAAGAATTTGCTACACTCCAAACACCCGGAGCGGTCTGATGACTGGATTACACGTGAACAAACCAGGAGTTTCGCCAGCTGGTTGCAGACACGTACCATGCATGACACCTCTATTGAAGATGACCTGTACTTGCTATCCCAGTTACCATCTTCGAATATAATGACTTTCAAAGGGTATGAGATAAATGGTAATACATTTTACACGATCGCCCAAGATAAGAAGAGCACCAACCAAAACAGTGGTGTCCGCTTTGATGCAGAAACCAAGACGGGAAAGGAAACATATTATGGTTATATACAGGACATATGGGAACTTGACTATCGACATGGTTTGAAGGTCCCTTTGTTTCGGTGCAAATGGGTCAATATGACACGAGGCGGGGTAACGGAAGACCCGCAGTACAGAATGACAATAGTGGATCTCAACAATCTTGCGTATGCAGACGAACCATTCGTCCTAGCCAATGATGTGGCACAGGTTTTCTATGTGAAGGACATGTCTACCAAGCCAAGAAAAAGAAAAGATAAGGAAGCGAATGCATCGTACGATGAGCCAAAGCGGAACATAGTTCTTTCTGGGAAGAGAAACATCGTGGGAGTGGATGACAAGACAGACAAGTCAGAAGATTATGAAAAGTTTGATGAAATTGCTCCATTCACAATGAATATTGACCCCGAGCATCCCGTTAAATGATGAAGATTTTCCATGGTTACGGCCCAAAGGGACACACGCGAAGAAAAAGGTTCACACCCAAAGATCTGTGATGTGATCGGCTTCACTATCATCACTTTCTTCTGTGTTTCACACCCAGAAGGGAATCTCTGTAATAGTTAGGGTAGTTAATTATGTGTTTTGGCATTTGAAACGCGAAGAAATTTTATGTGCAAACAAATTCTTTCATGCCTTTACTGATTTTTAAAGTTAAGTTATTCACAAACTAGTGATTCACACTAATTTCAAATAATTCAAAATTTAAACTATTCAAATTTAAAAACTACGGGCACTAACAGAAAGTTTGTGATTTTTTGTACCTAAAGCAAAAATATTCACAAAGAAACTCTAAATACACAAAAAAACAACTCAAAAATAAATAAAGCAAAAAAAAAGCCCGCCTACTAGGCCAGAGCGGCCTGCATACGACTAGAAACCCAACCTGTTGTTGGGCCAGGATGCAGGCCCGCAAAGGCCCAGTAGGCCCACAGGACAGCAGAGAACATGTAGGCACAGTAGGCCTACTTTGGAGAGGAGCTCGAGAGAGCTACCGCACGGGGGTTTATAAACAAGTGCGGTCGCCGCTCGGCTGGCGAGGTGGGACTAAACTTGCCGCACCGCACCTGTGCCAGCGCACCCTCTTTAGTACCGCTTCGTGGCACCAACCGGTACTAAAGGGGGGGCCTTTAGTACCGGTTGGAGCCACCACCCGGTACTAAAGGGGGCGCGGTTCCCGCCGCTTGGCCTGGCCAAAACAGGCCTTTAGTACCGGTTGGTGGCTCCAACCGGTACTAAAGGTGCCTTCTATATATACAACACTTTGAAAAAAATCATTCTCCCACTGTTTCTTCCTCTGTTTCCCCATTGAAGCACCACCCGCGCGCCCCGATCGATCGACGACGTCGCCGTCGCCGCCCCCGTCCCCGTCGCCGCCCCCGTCCCCGTCGCCGGCCCGGGCCCGTCCCCGTCGCGTCGTCCCCGCGTCGCCGCCCCCACGTCACGCCCCGGCCCGTCGCCGCCCCCGGCCGTCGCCTCGTCGTCGCCGTCGCCCCGCTGTGAGCTCTCCCCCTCTAACTCCTCTCCCTCGCCCCCGGCGGCCACCATGGGCGCTGCCCCTCCCCGAGCCCATACACACACACACAAGCATGATGAACACACATACACACACACACACACACACACGTATATATGTATGAATTAATGCATGTATATATTAGTATATACGTATTTTGTATGTTTAATTAGTTTAGATTTTTTAGATTATTATTTTTTCACTAGTATATATGTATGAATGCATGTTAGATGGATATAATTAGTGTTTAATTAGTATGGAAATTTTTTATATAATGTTGCTTTTCAGTTTTTTAATGGATGTATAGAAGTTGTGTTTCTGTTTTTAGTGTTAGATGCTTAATTAGTATGAAATAGCATATAGAATTTTGACATATGCAATGATAGCATAATTAGTGTTATATAGAAATGTTAGAAATTTTAGTTATCAAAATCCAATCATTAAAAAAATGTTACTTTTTGCGGGCATATAGCTAGTATTTGTTCTCGACGATGCCCGGCCCGCATCCTCGCCGTCGACCCGTCCGCGACGACGTCCGGCTGACCCATGTCCAGGACTGGGCTCCGCTGGGCTGGCACTGGGAGGTGCTGCCTGGAGGGGCGCGCCGCTTGATGAGGAACCCGGCCCCGGGTCCCGTCGTCGACCCTGATCTCGTTTGGTGGCGTTCGCGTGGGCCAGTTTCGGTGCGGAGGGAGCCGGCCCCGCCGGAGATGGTACGTCACCGTGTTAGGGAGGAGGACGAGCACGTCCATCGCTACATGGTTGCGTTAGAGGGCGGCAGGTTCTCCAATACCTGGCAGTTTCTTCAGGGATCTCACTTTAGCTATGGTCCTGTGAGGGTTCCTTCGCTTTGGGCGTCCACTGCCCGCGCCGCAGGAACCACGAGTGTCCTAGATTCTTCTGTAGTATTCGATCTTTATTAATTAGCTACCTAGCTAGCCAGTGATGTATTAGATATATAATATTCGAGACGATGTATTCGAGATTATATATTATTCGAGACGATGTATTCGAGATTATATCTATTATTCGAGACGATGTATTCGAGATTATATCTATTATTCGAGACGATGTAATTTGAATACTAAATTGTTTTATATTTCTTTTGGATTAGTTAAATAAAAGCTATGGCGGACAATACCGGCAGAGAGGGAGAACAGGCCATGTTGGATATGATACGCCCTCGCGGGCCAGATGATGATCAGAATGAAGAAGATTATGACGGCTCCGAATTTCTAAACAACACCGGGGAGGGTGATATGATATTCGATCGCGACGACCGAATTGATGAAGCCATGAACTATGATTATGATGATGGCGAACAAAATGTTGATCTTGAAACAACAAAGACAGGCGAGGTATATATATTTATATAAGCAGGCATCTGGTGATCATCACATGTTTTAAATGACTTGAAGATATATTAACGAATCGATATTTCTTCTTTCAGCCATCCGGATCGAGCAAATCTTCAGACAACAGGATGAAACGAGGCCCGAACAAAAAGTTAAAGGAGGGCGTAAAGTACAATATCGAGGCGACCAGACCTAATGGCGAACCATTAGCGCCTAAAAAGATTGCGGACAAGTTCGTTCGTCAGTGCGGAGTTCTTGTGAAGGACCAACTCCCGATCTCCCTTTCAAGAATGGAGAGAGCCAGCAAAGCCACATCCAGATGTTACTTTTGTTGACAACAGATAAAAAGGTCTGCTTTGGGATACTCTCATGGAACATTTCACCCTACCATATCATTTCACAAAAGCAGATGTGCAGAAAGTCAAGGACGCTGCTCTTAGGAAGATGGCGGTTGCATTCAAGAACCACAAGAATCGTGTATGGGACAAGTACGTCAAGGGAGGAAGGAAGACTCCAGTATTCGAGGGAACACTAGAGAATCAAAGTGCTCATTGGGACGATTTTGTGAAATTCAAGGATTCAGAATTAGCTAAGGAACGGTCGAGAATAAACAAGAAGAATGCCGAAAAAAAGGATAAGTTCCATAAGCTGGGGCCAGGTCGCTATGCGGTGGCAATGCCTAAGTGGGATAAGTCTGAGAAAGAGATGGAGGATGCAGGTGTCACTCCGGTTACTAAGAGCTGGCCCCCAGGTGCAGGACTTGGTTCTATGCGCATGGGGGGGAGTTGGACCCGAAGACAGGCAAAGTTTCGACGAAGGCATGTCTGAACGGAGCCAACGATGCGCTACTTGTTGCAATAGAAGAGGCTCGATCGGGGGTGTTCCAGCCCAACAGAGAGAACGACGAGCTTACGCGTGTCCTGGGAAATCCTGAACACCCGGGAAAGAACACGAGGCAAGGGCGCTATTCCGTGGTATGAGGGGTTTTCGGACTGGAACGCCGACTACAGAACCTGTGCGAGAAAGAAGATTGCGGAGGAGAAGAAGAGGAAGATGGAGGAGGAGCAGAGGAAGCGGGACTATGAACGCCTTCAAGGCCTAGAAGCAAGTCAAGTGGACTTGGCAGTCAAATTCCAGCGGGAGCAGGAGCAGATCGACTCACTTAGCCAGCAAAGGGGGTCTCAGCAGCTGCAGCAGCTAGCAGATGATCCAGCATTGGATAGCACCGCCCCATCCATGCCGAGAAGCAGCGTGGGTTCCGCCCCGTTTGACGCAATGCTGGACAGATACCCTGTGGATGACATCACGGAGAACACTAACTGCGAGCTACATTTCAAAATGAAGAACATATCCATGAAGGTGGCGGACGCCGTTGCTTTTTCAAATCCCCCCGAGGCAACCTTCCATTGCAACCCGATTCCAGCGGGCTATGCTCGTGTCATGGTTGATGAGGTGGTGGACCCATATTCAGGGCTACAGCTTGACATTCCCGGAGGTGACGACGAGCACACACTCGGAGAGGCCATACATCGTGTCATCCTATGGAGAAAAGATTGCATCGTCTTTCGAAGGCCACCGACACCGCGTCACCCGACTCCTCGTCGAAGTCCGCCACTGAGTCAGCAGACTCCCGCTCCTCCAAGTCCACCAACGCGTGAGGCCACTACTCCTCCTCCTCCAAGTCCAGCAAAGCGTCAGGCCACTCCTCATCCTCCAAGTCCGGCACAGTGTCAGACGTCCACTCCTCCTCCAAGTCCGGCACAACCTCAGGCCACTCCTCCTCCAAGTCCAGCACAGCTTCAGGCCTGACCTCCTCGTCCAACTCAGCCCCGTCAGCCGTCTCTGCCGCCTCAGCAATCGCAGAAGAGACACCCCGCAGCTATGGTGCGTAGCGGTACGAGTCAAGGCCGTAGTACAGGAAGTACAGACGGAGGCAAGCGATATAAATATGGTCCAAGCAGCCTCGCGCCTCTTCTGCAGAGGCCTTATGACAAGTCTGATGAGGAAAACGCAGCCATATCGAAGGCCGAGGTGGAAGCCCATTTTGCACCGAAACCGCCACCGCCGCCAAGGGAGAAAGTGCCTCAGGAAACGATTGACCACTTCATTCGTATGTCTCAACCACCAGCTCCGAAGCCTGTTGACACAGACTATGAGCGCCACATCAGGAAGTTAAATCGAGTACGTATACAGAGGGAGGCGAGCTCGAGCTCGAGCAAACAACAAGCAGCTGCCAAAAAATGCGGGAAACCCGTTCCCCAGCTGGGAGAACGGGCGGCGCAATCAATCCCCCCGCTTGTTGTGCCAACAACACATGAGAGTAAGCGCCCAATATTATTGTGGGCAAACCGTTAACGTTCCCCAGCTGGGCGATGTGGTAATAACCGAGGATCATATAATGCAGGCTGAAATGCTCAAGATCACTGTTGGACAACTCCTCGAGATCGAGCCCATGTCTCCGCTTAGAAAGAAGGAAATAAAACAAAAATATGTCCGGGGCCAACCTTTGGTCGAGCCAGACGAGGTCAAGAAGCTTCCAACGAGAATGTATGAATTGCATCAATGGTACATGAACATTATCAAGATTTCCAATCGTGAGTCCCTCATGGTGTATGTCAAGAAGGATCATTACTACCATGAGAAAGCTGTGTCCGTTGAGTATTCTGAACTGTTTCAGGTATACAATCAAGACGCACTCGACAAATATATTGTCAGTTGCTATTGTCTGTAAGTGATTTCTTTCTATAATTTAAGTCTCTCAAGCTAGCTGTAGTGATCCTTTTTGATCAATCATTACCTGTAATTATCCTCACCATATTCTTTTCTATGGTATTATGCAGGATGAAGATGTATGAAATGAGAAAAGGTGGACGCTATGGCATTGGGTTCATTGACCCAAACACCGTTAATGAATACACATGGAAAATAGATGCATATCATGAAAAGCATGTAGAGGACAACATGCTAGAGTTCTTGAAGCGCCTCAAATACAATGAAGATATACTACTTCCTTACAACTTTCAGTGAGTCACATTGTCTTGTACTACAAATTTTTTGTTTTTGCCTACTAGCTAGCTACATGTTTTTGCTTACATATGCCCGCTTAATTAAGACATGCAAACGTGTGTGCATGCAGATTTCACTGGATCTTGTGTATCATTAAAGTTGATGCCGAAACAGTTGAAATACTGGACTCACTACTCAAACTAAAAACTGACTACAACATCTTGTATGGGATAGTCAACAGGTAATTTCAATCATTATTAACTATATATCTCGGCCTATTTAGTTCGTCATTTCCTGATATGAACTATTTAATAACCCTTTTATTCATTTTCTTTGTCGGCGGACAGGGCTTGGGCAAGGTTCATCAGCGTCACGGAAGGCGAATGGAAACAAAACCTGAAATGGTTTCGACCCAAGGTAAGTAATTAAGTAGTAATAGCTATCTAGCTAGCTGCCATCTCTTTAATTATCATGCTTGATTAATTATTATCTGATCAAATTCCATTGTCGTAAAGGCCCTGAAGCAGGCGCAGGGACTGATCTGTGTGCATTCTGCGTTTGCGAGAACAATCGCATGATGACGTCCGAAACGAGCAGATCTCGAAGACAGGAATGGGTACGTTTGTGAGAACACTATTCACAATTTTTACACCATTATCGATATCTAGTCACACAACTAATACACATGCATATTGATCTCCTTCTTAATAGTTCACAGAGGTGCGGGACAAACTCCTAGATACGGAGCGCGTACAAGCACTTCAAAAGGAAATAGCGGGATTTTTGCTCGACCAGGTCATAAATCCGAAGGGAGAATACTATTACCCGCTACCGCCCCCATGAACCACTTTCAATTGTCATCGTGCTCCGAAGGCACCAATTAGGCTAATGCCACTGGCTTCGAAGGCAACATGTAGGAGAAATTGTATATAGCTATACATGTGTGTATATGTGAATTAATATGGTGGTTTATGAGACATTTGATGATATATATATATATATATATATATATATATATATATATATATATATATATATATATAGCAGACAAAAAAATTAAAATGGAAAACACAAAATTAAATGAAAAAGAAATCATAAAACCATAAAAACCCCAAACCTTGTAGTACCGGTTGGTGTTACCAACCGGTACTAAAGGGCTCCCGCCCCCCGGAGCTGGCTTGTGCCACGTGGTTGCCCTTTAGCACCGGTTCGTGCTGAACCGGTACTAAAGGGGGGAGGGGGCCTTTAGTACCCACACTTTAGTGCCGGTTATGGAACCGGCACTAAAGAGCCTTACGAACCGGTGCTATTGCCCGGTTCTGCACTAGTGGCAATAGAGCAAGGCACGGACGACGGAGGCGATGGGGCATGGCCAGCAAGGCTGGGCGCGGGCGACGGAGGCGACGGGGCGTGGCCGGCGAGGCTGGGCACGACCGGCAGGAACGGGGCGCGACCGATGGGCGATGGGGCACGGCCGACAGGCGATGGGGCATGGCCTGCGGGCAACGGGGTTGGGCGTGGCCGGCTGAAGGAAGGGGCGACAACGGCCGGACTGAAGGAAGGAGCTCTTTATTCCAGTTTTACAGTTTGTTTTATAGTATCTGTTCGGACGCACTAACTTTCGACCCGCGAACACGATCTTTGTGAAACTACAAACGCGATATTGCAGGTAAGTTTAGGGTCTGCTAGAGTTGCTCTAACCACGATCCGGTACGGCACCCCGCTCCCGCTCGCTCCTCTCTCAAGCGCCTCTCGCACGCCAGCACGCCTCTATCTCTCGCCCCAACCGCTCGCCCCGCCGCCCCTTCTCGGCCCGCTCGCCCCGCCGCCCCTTCTCGCCTTCAAGCCCTGCCGCTGTCCGTTCACGCCGACGGCCGAGCGACAGCAGCAGCACGCCCCCGACAGCCCACTCCGACGACGATTCCTCCGGTCCAGATATTGCTAACTGAATCCTTCGGTGAGGCATCTTTCTCTCTTTTTTTCCTCGTACAGAGCCGATCAATTGTCACGGTGTCCTTAAGCACAATGCTACTCATTTGTTCTGAATCTTCAATTGTTAACTTAATAAATACAATTCGCAGGAAAGAAATTGGGGCAAGGCAATGGGCAACTATACACCTTCCACACACTCAGTGAATTATACACCTTCCACACGCTCAGTAAAATATATAGTGTTCACTTTGATTGATTTCATCTATTTCAGTTGTCATCCTTTCGAGCCTACATGAACTCCTGCATCAGATACATTGACTGTATGTCTCTTGTTAGAAATTTCTATTTACAGTCGGAGGATCATAATCCAGGCGCATCTCTGTCCGGAACCGGGGAACTTTCCCCGATGAAGACACCAGTTCATGTTCATGGGAATGAGAATTCAAAGGGTGCTCAAGGTTGGTATGCCCGACTGTCCAATGAGAAAAGAGCGGAGTACAACCAGAAGCGCCTTACATTATACAAAGAAAAGAAGGCCGCAATGCTGAATACAATTAACCATGAGCAAGTACAAGTGTCGCAAGCACATGCCTTCCTTGCTTGGTGTGCACCTTACCTCTTTCAGCAACATAACGAACACACTCGATGATGGTTCGTTCATTAACTTGAGCCTACTGTATCAGTGGTTATTATATCAACAGTAATGTGCTTCATTTCCGCCGCAGGTCTCGCCATCACAGGGTATCCCCTCATGCTTCTCCCTCAACTCTCCCAATAGGTAGGTTAATAGGATTCCTGACTTCTTTCTTTTTGTTGTTGATTGTAGTGATAAATATGTCTCCTGATTGGATATACACTTGCCTCAACGATTGGTCCTGCTGCAGTTCATGTACCATTTGCAAACTTAACTTTTTTTTTTGAAAAGGAGGATGATCCCCGGCCTCTGCATATTTGCAAACTTAACTACCTCTCTGTCATGTAGTTTCTGACAATCCGTGCGTGGCGAGTTCCTTTTCGAAAAAAAAATGTAGTTTCTGACGATCTTTTATGTGCCATGTCGACAAGGCCACAAGGGTGATTGATAAAAAAATCCAAGCAGGCTCCACGTGAGGTGAATCAAGGAAATCAATATGTAGTGAATGAGATCTTAACTCCTCTCCCTCATATTGTTGAATTATCCGTTCTATCTTTTAGGCTGGTTGATGTGCTTTGATTCGTGATCCGGGTCAGCGCATCTGTCGTTTTCAGTTGCAAAGGTGCGCTAGCTCATGCCTCACTTGGGTGATTTAATTTTTTTTTGCGGTTTCTCATAAACTGCAGTGTGTTATGCAGATGTAAAAAGCTATTCAGGTTTTGCATCCTGCCCAGCAGGTTCTTTGTTATGATGCAAGAGGAATTCCTTTCTTATTGACCCTTCAAGTGGGAGTCTTTTAGAAGCAACTTTCGTGCTTTTGCTTTCTGCTGGAACTCCATGCAGATTCTGAGTTCAGGGAGTGTATTTGGCCTTCAGAAATAAAGAACTTTATTATGGTTTTCGATAAAAGAAATATGGACTTCCAAATAGCTTGAAAGTTATGGATTATATGCAGCAAGTCCATTTGATTAAGTTGGCTCTTTCTTGACACCATTTTCTATGCAAGCTATTTGAATACATATTTTTCAAGACAAAGTACAGAAGTGTGTTTGGGTGAGGCCAAGATTAAACATCTCACATTTTGTTTCAGAAATCATCTCTACTTAAGTCCAAGAGGTCACCAGGTGAAGGGATGGATAAACTATCAGGTTGCATTAATTTGGATCTATGAAACTGGTAAAAGGATTATAGTTGCCGCAACTCCTAAGGTCAAGGTTTGTTCCACATTTCTATAATTTCATATATCTTTGTACTAATTTATCACATATTATGTGTCTTTTCTCCTTTAGACTAATTATTACAGTAGAATATATTGGCCATTCCCACCTTTGGTATTGCATATTTTTTTCTTGACAGCCTGTTACATTGGAACTTGGTGAAGAAGTCGTATTTGAGTATGTTGACATTGGCAAAAGGTACATGCCGCATGCTGAGACATATATACGCTGTGTGAGGCAGAGGTTAAATGCTCTGTAAATAAAGAGAGACAACAAGGATTGGTGAGTTTATCGTCCCACTTTTGTACTGTTTTTATACAAGGACAACAATGAGCGACATATGTACTTCTCATCCAATTAGTTTTCTAGCATGTAAATGTAAGTATTTCTTCATGCACGTGAAAAAGGGCAACCCGGTGCATGTATCTCCCGCTTGCGCAGGGTCCGGGGAAGGGTCAGACCACTTTGGGGTCTATTGTACGCAGCCTTTCCCTACATTTTTGTAAGAGGCTGTTTTTAGGACTTTGAACCCGTGACCTCATGGTCACAAGGCAGCAGCTTCTTCATGCACGTGAGAAAGACAAATATTTGTTCATACATGTTTGAGTATATATATATAACCATACTATGGAATGCAATTGTGCTGAGGAGGAACGAGGAGGAGAGATGTGTGCTGCTAGACATATTAGCAAATTCTTAGTTTAGTTGATTACATTCATGAGTATTCTTCTGTTTCAACATACGGGCTTTGTTCAGTGCATATACAGATATACTATCTTATAGAAATATGTTGTTAAGGGATGAAGAGGTGGATAAGTTTGTGGCTTTACTTACTGAATGTCCAGATCCGTCTTGCTTCAGCCAAGGCCTACATTTATAGAAGACATATTCATATGTAAGTGATTTAACGTTAATTGCCTCCCCCTGCTGTAATGCTCATCATCTTAATTCAGACATTGTTATATATATGCACCACGGTTCATGATTGTACTTTTTCCATAGAGCCTGTGCAAATCCATTTAGAACAGTGTTAATTTTTTACATTTTGCTAAAGAAAGTTGTGTGCTGCAGGTGTCTATACACGGGAACCAAAGAAGGCAACTCAGCAGTTTCTCCCTACCATTCACAATGATAGGAGGGCAGAGAGATCATGCTTCCATGGAATCCATACGTTTTCATTCCCTTGCTGCTTTCTTGTTTCTTGATATTCAATAGCCATATACCTTTAGGACTTGGGATGCGATTTCACATGCATCGCTGATGATAGCTGATGCTTTTGCCGGTCCATGATGAGCTATTTTTGTGTAAAGTTGCTATTGGCCGTGGAAAGAATGGCTATGCATGGCTCAGTTTTATTGAGCTTAGATGAAAATTTGAGTGGACCACCTAAATTCATACAAAAAAAGGGGGCCAAGTACAGCCCCATATTAGAGACACGATGGGATGCCCATCCTGGTCACTATTAGATTTTGTCATTTGTCATCTAAGAGCTACTATTAGACTTGCAATCTTGAACGGCTACCTGTATTTTTCAATTTGTTTGTGGACCTAGAATGGCCCTTATTTGGGCATAGGACATGCCAGTACGTTTTCTGAAAGTTGCAGGAGAGGCATGCTATTTAAAATAGATAAATTAAAAAATATATACCTCCATTGGTCAGGACCTGACCATGGGAGAATGAACACTAAATGTTGTCAAGTGAACTACATTGGTCAGGATCTCCACGTAATAAGTGTTATTCTTGCTGCACTCGCTCGGGCATCCGCATTGTCCGTCAAACGGGTATGTATGGGCCGTCGCTTGGTACAGCCGCGGGGGGAGGGCTGGCCATTGAACTACATTGGTCAGGACATGTAGGTAATGAGCAGCATGATTCATGTCTTATTTTGGTGATAAAAATATGATATCGATGCAGCCTGATGGTTTGCTGTGAGCGAAGCGATGCCGTTCTGTGAGGGAGGCGAGCGAGCCGACGACAACTGTTGTGAGACGGGTGAAGCGGCACTGCAAATGCCATGTTTCATTGCTGCGAGCGGTGCCGCGGGGCGGCTGGCGTCGGCTATGGCGATGATGCGGAACAGGGTGCTACGAGCAGTGATACGGGGACCGATGTCTGCTGGGGAGTGGCGTACGTAGCAAGTGGTGTGAGGGGTATAGAAGCCAGAGTAGTAGGGCAAATCCAGCAGTGCAAACGTCTCGATCGTACAACTCGAGAAGGGGGTCGATCGCCGAACGTGATCGCCTGGTTAATGCCTGGAGTCACCCTATTGGTAAGGGGCATATTGATTCATGAAACAATCAAATAGTCATTATGACTCGGTAATTAGAAAATTTATTTTTTGAAATGAAATTATGATATAGAAATATCATGTTTCATTTTATAACATGCTTTCAGTCGAGACGTGTGTTGCACGTGCAAGCTTACTAGTATGTGTTGTATCCCTGCAAAATAAAAATTGTGTCTAATTGTACCAATATTTCTCAGACTTCTGAAGATAAAATAATTATGTTCGGTAACTAATGAAGATGCAGGAAATAATTCAAGAAAAATACAAAGCAGTCGGCTGAAACTAAGATGATGTTAAGCTGGAGTATTTATTGAGACCACTTTTAAGATAATGCAACAGCGTGGCATGTACTCCCTCCGTTCCTAAATATAAGTCTTTTTAGACATTTCAAATAGACAACAACATACGGATGTATGTAGACATATTTTAGAGTGTAGGTTCACTCATTTTGCTCCGTATGTAGTCACTTATTGAAATCTCTAGAAAGACTTATATTTGGGAACGGAGGGAGTACATGTCAATAGGAGAGGCAGTTTACAACACAAGCATGCCGAAGCAAGAGACGACCAGGTCCATGGAAAAATTGATTCACAAGTGTGTGGATTGCTACTCTGAGTTGTCAAAATTAGCATTCACAGAGGGCACCAAGTGTCGCAAGTTCATCCTCTGGAGCTAGTTGCTTCGGAAGAGGATGATGGAGCCGCAACCCACGAGGGCACCGTCCCTGTACCTTCCTCGGCCGGGAGATGTAAGACGTAAACGATTCGATGGGAGATCCTCGTGTCTGGCCAGACCATCAGCCGGCGACCTAAGTGCCTTGCTGTGCAATCCATCCAACGGGTTCCAGACGGCATCTGGGCTAGGGAAGACAGTGAATGGTTTCTAGACAGACTAATAGACAGATCGGACATGGTGAAGTCCCTGAAGCCTCCCATCCCCATGACCAGTTGTCAGCTATACGTTCCGGAGGAGCACGAGACATGTGTGATCCATCTTCCTTCACGGAGAGCCTCTTCGTCCATTTTATAGGCGAGGTGATCTACATTTGGTATTAGTTTGTGGGGTTTCGGACATTTCTCCGTGTCAATGAATGTTTGATGTACCCATTGGATGACGAAAAGTGTTCTAGCCGGACATTAAGAATCGATTTGATGGATTCGTTGGAGATTCCATAAATGTAACTGGTAACTTACAGCCGCTTTGTTTTACAACTCAAAGAAAACCATGTATGGGGGCTTGGGTGAAAACCATGTCTAGGATTTGGGCTGTCACCAGCGATGGCGGCGGCTATGGCCATCGTTCAGCTTCCTGGAGGCATCGCTATTATTCTGCTGCACCCCTCCAGCACGAATTCGCCCATCACAGACTCTCTAGGGGAAACTCCTAATCTTGTGATCAGACGATGGCGGTGCTTTGGTCTCGTTTTCCCTTTGGGAGAGCTTCATCGCGGACCTCGGCATCGGCAAGAGGGAATAGTGGTTGGCTATGGTTGTGGTATCCAAACTTTTTTTTTTTGAGCCGGGCTAATCCCCTTTCCATTATTGAAATAACGGAAATACAACCGAGTTCCAAGAAAAGATAAAAAGGGAAAGGGAAAAAGCGAGCTCAAGCACTCCAGGGAAACCCGCTGTAGTCGCTCGCAATCGAAACGACCACCACGGGGCGAAAACCCTGGAGCACACGCAACTCACCACAAAGGTAATAGAGGTCTCGCAACCCACACCACAGCCTACGCAGAGGCAGAGACAAACACCAGTATAAGAAGACAAGGATAACAAAACGCAGAGCCTAACACCAATCGCGACCAGCTTCAGGAAAATGAGCTTGCTGCCAAGAGTCATCCCTGGGTGGTCCCCGTATATGCAGACGCACAGAGGCTCATCATCTTCTTAGCGTTCATCCTCAGAAGTGCTGCGCCTTGCTCCAGCTCCATTCGTTCCTCGCCTTTCAACAAACCTGCCCAGTAGGAAAGATGTGCACAAGCATTGAAAACAATCTCAAAAGGAGATGACAATTTCTTGAATTCAAATGTAGCCTGATTCCTGCGGTTCCAAATGGCCCAGCAGATGGCCGCAAGCCCCACAGTAAAGTGCTTCTCTCCCTGGGGAAGAAAAGCATAACACCAAGAGTAAAACTGACATAGGTTGTTGGGGCACAAATTAGTACCCAGCACTACACCAACTGTGCGCCAGGTGATCCTAGCGACGGGGCACCGAAAGAACAGATGTAGGTAAGTCTCCCTACAATTACAGAACGAGCAACAAGGGTTGCCAGCCCAGTTTCGACGTTTCATCACATCTCTGGTGAGAACAGCGTCCTGGAACAGTTGCCAAAGGAAAATCTGTATTTTGATAGGTAATTTGGCCCTCCAAATCCATCTATAGTCACAACCAGCAAGATCTCTTTCCAGGTAAGAGTAAACTGATTTGGTAGTGAATTTACCTTTGGGACTAAAGCTCCATTCAACCCTGTCGCCCTCGTCAGAGTTTATAATGTTATCAACAGCCCCCTGCACCCCCTCTAGCTGGCAAGTCAGATCCGTATTCAGCCTGCGTCTGAACATGCCCCCACCAGCCCGGGATTTAAACTGGGCTATCGTATCATTCGGGAAGTTAGTGACACTAAAAAGATCTGGATATACATCACAAAGAGGAGGGTGAGAACCAATAGGGTCCAGCCACACACGAGCTATGTTGCCAGATTTGATCACAATCCTTCTCCCGGCCATGTATATATCTTTAACTTTCAAAAGCGACTTCCAGACCGGAGAATCAGCAAATTTGGGTTTGACAGATGCAACCGAGCTGTTTTTAAGGTATTTAGCTTTGACCACCTCTTGCCACAAACCTTCTCCCGTGTCAAGTTTCCACCACCATTTAGCGAGGATAGATAGATTTTGTTTGTGCAGATCTTTCACCCCCAAGCCTCCTTTATTCTTAGACCTACACACCCTGGCCCATTTGACCAGGTGGTATCGTTTCTTCCCCATCCCACCACACCAGAAAAACTTGCGGCGATACTTGTCTAATCTCTCAATAAAAGTTTTGGAGAGAAGAAACATAGACATATAGTAGTAAGCAATACTGGACAAGGAAGAGTTCAAAAGGGTTAGCCTCCCTCCGGATGAGGCAACATTACCAATCCAGGAGTCACAACATTTAAGAAATCTAATAGCAACAAACTCCCAGTCTGAGTTTCTCAGAGAGGAGTAGCTGACTGGTACCCCTAGATATTTCATAGGAAAGTGACCAATTTGACAGCCGAATAGGTCAGCATATTTTTTAAGGGTCGAATCGTCCCCCCCCCCCCCCCCACACACACACACACAACACCTCGCTCTTAAGGAAATTAATCTTGAGACCGGACATCAACTCGAACAAGTACAGGAGAAGTTTAAGATTGACTGCCTTGTCAATGTCATCTTCAATGCAGATAACTGTGTCATCCGCGTACTGCAGAACAGCCACCCCGTTAGGAATTAAGTCAGCTGCCAGCCCTTTAAAAAGATTGTTTTTCTGGGCATTAAGAATCATCTTAGTAAGGCACTCAGCAGCAATGTTAAAAAGGAAAGGGGACATGGGGTCCCCTTGTCGGACCCCCTTATGACTTTGGAAGTAAGAGCCCGTGGTGTTATTAATTTTGACACTAACTGTGCCGTTCTGAAGAATTTTCTCCACCCATTCACACCATTTAGTGCTGAAGCCCCTCATCTTGTGGCATTCAAGTAAAAATTCCCAGTTAACCTTATCATATGCTTTTTCGAAATCAAGTTTCAGGACAAGTCCTGTTTTCTTCTTGACATGAGTGTGATGAAGAATTTCGTGCAATGTCAGGATCCCATCCATGATATTACGTTTCTTGATAAAGGCATTTTGGTGGCGACTGATAAGTTTGTAAGCAAACACAGCAGCCCTGTTATCTAAAACCTTGGTGATCAACTTATAAGGACATCTCAAAAGACAAATAGGCCGAAACTCTTGGATTTTTTTGGCCCTGTTAATTTTGGGAATCAAGGTAATAGTCCCATAATTCAATCTCTCTACATCCAGAGTCCCTTCATGAAAGGCCTTAAACAAGTTCATAATGTCATTATTAACGATATCCCAGCAGAATCGATAGAACTCTGCTGGAATATTATCGGGTCCAGGGGCTCTATTGCTGTCCATAGAGAAAAGGGCTTTTTTGACCTCTTCTTCACTAAAGGGTCTAGTCAGGAACTCGTTATCCTCATCCGTGAGTTTTTCATCATCACCCCAAGTGTCAGGATCTAAGTGAAAAAGATTCCCGGGGGCCGGACCAAAAAGCTCTTTATAGTAAATGGTGGGAGCGATTCGGCGACGAGTCAATGGTGGCGGTAGTCGGTTGTTCTTCAGCGTGTCCGCGGGATTGCCTCGGTTTGGTTGTTGCTATGAAGTCGAAGCTGCGGCGACGAGGCCCTGTGGTGTACGATGACTGGCTGAAGTTGGCCCATTCGGTGATCTTCTATGGCACCAGACGTGCCTAGTTTTATCCTGCGGAGTTTTCCGCTAGTGTTGGAGCTGTGCTACTTGGTCGCACGAGATTGAATTTTGGCGTGGACCTTCATGCAGCTCCACACCCCACAGTGTGGGTTGATCAATCGAGGATCGACTACGGCGAAGTCGGAGTCGTGCTTAGTGTTTATGGATGGCGATGATGCCTCTAGGGAAGGAGTGGTGATGATGACGCATGCATGCGATATCGGTGAGACCCTCTGAGTGCTGTGAGTGGGGTACTCTTTGTGTGCCACTCAACGGTTGTGATGGTTTTCATCTGGTTTTTCATAACCATAATTAACCGGACAATCTGGTTTTCGCATGGTTTTCCCTTAATTAACGAATAACTCTTTTTTTTCTTAATAAATGCAGGAATCCTGTTATTTAAGAAAAACACTATAGGTGTGACTGGGGACTTAATAGCGCAGATTTGCACTAGTATCAATTGCAATGTATTTTAGACTTCTGAGGATCAAATTAAATAATTATGTTCAATCAGTTTCAGTGACTAATTAAAATACGAGAGTTAAATCAAGCAAAATACAAATTAATTGGTTGGAACTAAGATGATTATAAGCTCGAATATTCAATTCAGATGATTATGTGCATGTGCATGAGAGAGAGTTTACAAGACCAGCAGGTAGATACAAGTCACGACCAGCAAAAGGTTCGAGTGGAAATTGCTGTACAGGCTTGTCGCAATGTGCCATCAATTGTGTGAGTTCAGAGAGGGTCCCGAGTATTGCTATTGCTAGCTGATCCTATAGAGATTGTAGCTCTAGGGGATGGTTACCGCGAAGCAAATCACGAGGTGATGGCCGATTTCTTCCCCAGCAGAGAGTCAGACGACATCGCTGTGCATTAGAGACCACAGTTTCTAAGCGGCATCAACACTAAGGAAAACCAACATCGAGCCGAAGAAAGACCGGTAAACAGAACTGGCCGAGTAAAATTCCTGAGGCCTCCCATCCCCACGACCACTTTTCGTCGTGCTCGTCCTGGAGTGAGGTCTGGAATGGATGGAGGAGATACATATATGCAGGGAGCTTGACGTCTGCCACACTACTACATAGGCTCTTCCTATATATATGCAACAGGACGCGTTCTTTGGATGGAGAAATCTCTATCCTTCTCATTCGCGAGGAGATAAGACTACATGGCCGGATTAAATGGAGAGCCAGTATATGGTACCGGGGCATCACATGGGTATATGTAACATTCCATCCTTAGGCTACTGTGGGATGTCTATGACAATTCTGAAAAGAATTGGAGACGGAGCATCCGCTTTCATGAGGTGTGCTTCTCTTGTGCTTAGGCTGTGTGTGGTGTGGTGTGCAGGGTGGACGGCACGAGCGGTCTTTTGGACCGGCTCGTGGCCCGCTCGGTCCGGGGCCGACAAAAAAATCGGCCGGTCCGGTCCCTCAAAACAAGACCGAAAATCGACCGGTCCGGTCCGGTTAAAGCTCGGGCCGACCGAGCGGACCGAAGAAGCAGCCGGCGGCATGGCGGGGCCATGGCCAGAGCGGGGCGGGGGCGTGGCTGGGGGCTTGCCAGGGGCATGTCGGGGGCTTGGCGGGGGCTTGGCGAGTGCATGGCGGCCAAGGCGTGACAGGGCCACGCACCTGTGCCGCGGCCGCCGCCGTCCAACGCACAAGCAGAGCACCACCGCATAACACCATGGCCACCAGCCTTCCGGCGACGAACCATCATGTCTAGGAGTTTCTCCGTCGTGGGATCTATCATCTCCGTCAAAGAAATCGACGAGGGATGTCCTACATAGCCGCATCAGCCATCGTTCCTTTCATCTCTGTCCACCGGCTGTCATGTCAGATTCGTCGCTGATGAGCTCCCTCTAGTGTTCGTCTTGGTCACGTAGCTTCCTCTGATTCTTCTCAAGCTCCCAGACATCTTTTCGATGAGCTGCGCTTCCTCTAGCAAGATATCTCTCCGATGAGCCGTCGCCGGAGCTCCAGAGCGCGCCCTGCCCATGTCTTGGCCGGTCCTCACGGTCCTCTCGGTCCGGCCCGAGCTCGGCCATTGCCGGTCTGGTCCCTGAAAACAGGACCGCGACGTTGCTCGGTCCGGTCCGGACGGGACCGCCGGCGGCCGGTCCAAACGCCGGCTCGGACCGGGACCAGACCGGCTCGGACCGTGTCCACCCTGAGCTGTGCTTAAACCGCAATGGTGCCATCTAACGTTTTCCCACAGCGTTAACATGTGTAGTATGCATATTACTGAAAATTTCATCAGACAAATTGGGTAGGTCCTTCGTTTAGTAGGATAGGAGGAATCGTGAAATTTTTGAGTAATTCTAGCATGAACCTGCAGGATCTCATAGAAAATCTCTGTTTCTGCCATGATGCTTTCTCTCTTTAAATGCTTGTGAAAATATTATCGCACATCTAAAAGGCTATTTAGAAAAAATCAGAATATTGACCCCTTGGTCAAGCTACGGTGGCACAGGCTCCATCCAAGTACCACGTGCGTACACTCACTATGGTCTGAGTCATGTAGCATCCCAGTATTTACAGCGGGCCAATCCAACTTCTTGGTTTATGGTCTCGTCGTCATGCTTTCTGTTGAGTATTATGATTATTAGGGAAGATAGTATAGCGTAGGATCTTACCCTATCCTCTCTATCGCTCAGCACGAGGCGAGGTGACGCGGGTGGTACAAAGCGCGATCTGGACATGTGTGGGCAGTGGGCTGCGGCTCGGTGGGGCTCCGGCTGTGGGGCTTGCTCACGGCGGAGCGCGGGCGTCGGGGCGGCGGCCCCGGTTCTCTCCTGCAGCGACGGCGAACATGGTGGTTGCGTGGGTAGCGCCATGGACGGATCTCTGCGGGACGGTTTCTTGATGGAGGTGCAGATTCCCCATGGCGATCCTCAAGTGACGGCATTGTCTGGCCAGCAAGGCTTCGGTGATGGTGATCTGCTTTTCACGTCCTGGTTCCGGCCATGTCGGCCCCTAGGCTGACGGCCTATGCAGGGCTCTCTCTTGCGGTGGCCATCGAAAGGTCATTGTGAAGGCTCCTTCCTTCAGATCCGATGGTTTACTTCAATGATGAGATGCAAACTATAAAAGATGGCTTGACGCAGATGGATGGTGGTGCAGCGGCGTTGGTGCATATCACATTTTGTTGTTGGGATCGCGAAAAAGTGGTGGTCACAACACATGGGTGATGTTGACGGTCGTGCTACTCGAGCTTCCGGTCTCGAGATCCGGGGTGAAAGCCTAGGTCTGACCCGAGTTGGTTATACCTGGCAATGTACCTTGTTGAAGGCATTGCTCGGCTTTGCTCGAACTGATTCTTCAGGGTGAAAATCTAGATTCTTGCCTTTGGTTGTTGGATCCGGTGATGGTGATGCATGAGCGTTGTTCCCTTTCTGAAGGCGTTGCTGTTGAAGAACTTCATCGTCCGTGTGTTGTTATTGAATTGGTTGGTGCGGATATGGTCTATGTTATAGCTTGCTGATTGCAGATCTGCTCGCTTTAGGGGTTTTGCCATCGTCTATGCATAGCTTTGGTTTTATTTGACTTTGCTATTTGCTGACGAATTTTTTTGTGTGTGTTGGTGTTGGATGTGTGCATTCTAACTATGCAGAGGCCGGGTGTGTGCTCATTGTGTTTGTATCCTCTTAATGCTCATTCTAGGCCAATAAAATCTACCCCTTATCGAAAAAATCCTTCTCTATCCCTTTTTCACTTTCAAAAGCAGCGGTTCATGCAAGGCGGAGCTGTATGGACGTTCCATCAGGGTCGAATTGTTTTTGCAGCAGCGATTAGCTTCTACAGTACACAAGTGCATCAGGGAGCAGAAAACTTTTCTTCGGGGAACTAAGTTTGAAGGCTTTTTCAACGGGTAGGCTGGGGGAGCAACTAGTTAACGAGCGCTCCTTCGGAAGCCTCGCAACGATCAGCGCGCTCTCAGCCATTCGCCACGTGTCGCGCTCTAGACGCTTTCTTCGGATTTTGTTTTTTTCGCACGTGTTTTCGGCTTTTTAAACGGTTTTTTCCTGGGCTTTTTCGACGTTTTGGTTTTCCCCCGGTCTTTCTTAGTTTTTCGACCAAAAAACAATTTGAAAAAAATATTTGCGCGAAAAAACGCCTTTTTTTCTTTCGCAAAAGTCACGATTTTTCTTCCGCGAGAGGCACGGTTGTGCTTTATCGAGAGTCACGGCCGTGCCTTTCGGAAACAAAAAAAGCGTTTTCTGTTTTTTTTTCTTTCGTGAGAGTTACGGTTTTGCTTTCGCGAGAGGCACGGTTGTGCTTTCGCGAGAGTCACGGCCGTGCCTCTTGGAAAGGGAAAAACAAAATGCGTTTTTTGTTTTTTTTCTTTCGTGAGTCACGGTTTTGCTTCCGCGAGAGGCACGGTTGTGCTTACGCGAAAGTCACGGCCGTGCCTCTCGGAAAGGGAAAAAATACGCGTTTTCTGCTTTTTTTCTTTCGCGAGAGTCACGGTTTTGCTTTCGCGAGAGGCACGGTTGTGTTTTCGCGAGAGTCACGGCCGTGGCACTCGGAAACGAAAAAAACGCGTTTTCTGTTTTTTTCTTTCCACGAGAGTCATGGTTTTGCTTCCACGAGAGGCACGGTTGTGATTTCGCGAGAGGCACGGGAGTGCCTCTTTCGGAAAGGGAAAAAACCGTGCTCCCGGGTCGGTTTTTGTGCCCGGTTTTTTCGTCCGGTTTTTTTTGTGAAAAAAAAAGTTCGTCAAAACCTATCAACATGGAATCTAGTTTTGAAGATCTCGGCGCGAGGAATCCAATGGTGAAAACGGTTCGAGATTTGGACGCATGGTTTAAAAGATAAAATGTTTTGAATAAACAGATCTACGAAAAAGGAAAAACTCTAGGTCTTTTAGGCTAGGAGGCCGGGCCCTGGGCCTTTTGGACAGCAGGCCCATAGAGGCAAATTGCTGCCAGACTGTTCATGGTGTGTTTGGTTGCCACTATTATTGTCCGGAGTCCCTATTTGACGCTCTTTGCGCCAAATTGGCGGCAACACGCGCAGGAGACAACCTGACTTGGTCGGAGGGGGGCAGCGATTCGCGGATTCGAACTGGCAACCAACTACTTGCAGTCGCGTGCTCATAGGCACATAGCCATTCCATTGGAGTAGTATTGTTGGCAGTATAGCGGACAATAACTTACAGAACTAAACCGGACTGGGCTACTATAGCGAACCGGAACCAGACCCAAATTAGTTGATGTAGTGAACGTAAGCGTACTTATTTTGACAGTGTAAAAACAGGGAACATTTTTTTAATTACTAACCAAATTTACGGAGGCAGGAACATAAATTGGAATGTGTGAACAAAAAATTGGAAAGCAGAAATTGTCTTTGAAAAAAAGAACATTTTTTAATTTTGGAACAAATTATGAAACCTCAAACATTTTTTGAATTTATGAACAAAAAATTGAAAAAATGAACATTTCAGACATTCTGAAAAAATTGAAACCACATACACTTTTTTGATTTGTGAGCAATTTTTATTAAAAATGGAACATTTCATGAATTTCCAAACAAAAAGTTCAAACTACAAACATTTTTAAATTCTTGAACATTTTCCTGAAATGCTAACAGTTTTTGAATTTCTAACAAAATTTTGAAACCGTGAACACAGTTTTTGAAACATGAACTTGTGAATTATTTTTTTAAAGGCACATTGTTTTGCTAAACAATTTTGGAAGTTTTGACCCAATTTTGAAAATAGGAATATATTTTTTAGTTCCTATAAATTTTTTGAATCTCAATTTTTTTAATTTGTGAACTAACTTTAAAAGGAGGGGCATTTTTTGAAAACCTGAACAAAATTTGAAATTTTCAAAAACATATTTAAAAAATCAACTTGAAAAGGGAAAAGGAAACAAAAAATGAAAATGAAATAGATAAACGAAAAAATAAAAATCAAAACAAAAGCGGGAAACCAGAAAAAGAAAAATCATTTAGGAACCTTCTAGAAGGTTCCCATAACATGTCAGGGACTTTGCAGAAGGTTCACAAACCGGTGCTCCTTCCACGCTCAGAGGGCCAGCCCATTCTATGGACAGGGTGTGCGATCAGTCTGCAGCAAACGGCGGCCGATAGGATTTTCCATAATTGTCATCCAAACTGATTGTACTGCTACCATTGGAGGCCTTACCTGCTCCTGGATGGACCGATCGGTATAAGGTCGTTTGTTGATTGAGATTAAACGATCAGTATTCACCCAATGATCCCAGGATGGGATGCACGTCGAGGTAGAACCACCATTGCAGTGAGCGTCTCGTCAGTATCACCATAATGCCCACCAGGGACCTCCGCCACCAGACGCCACCACTATGTGACTTGAGGGTGCCCATCCCGACAGGTTCTCGTGCCTCCACATTCGGAACGTGTCCGGATCCGTGCCACCACCACACCACGTACTGCGTAGGTGCGCTACCTTTAGCCACACGACAACACCTTCATGGCAAGAACCCGCACAGCTCATGTTGTGGGAGGCGTCGTCGTAGTGGGAAGCAGAAGATAGGGAGCCGCCACCATAGTAGACACCGGCGGCAGCAGGGAGAAGTGGTAAATAGAGGCTGGAGGCAGATCCACCACCGCTAGAAACGTCGTGGGCAAATCCACCCTCCAGCTTAATTAGAGTGAGCGGTTTCATTCCATCCTACTGATACAAGCTTAGCTAAATTGTTGTTCGGCGGCTTTCTAGGGACATTGTATAGAGGGGGTGTATGATAGGTATGAGTCATTGTATACCTAATGAATTTTCCGTCAGTGGTTTGAAAGTTGACTTTTGCTATCTCTTTTCGAGAGAGGTGTTGACACAAACAAAACACAGAGCAAAATGGACGTATTTTTTGCAATGTCTACTGTTTAACTCATACATGCACGTACTATTTGCATATTACATAATTAAATATCGACTTGGAGATTGTATGCATCTTGAAATGTTCAAAAAATTGCAATTTGAATCCAACTCATACTATATCAAAAGGGGTATTCATCCGCAATATACAATACACAATGAAGATTGAACTGCAAATGAATATCTATGAGAACTCTTATCATGAGATCAGTTTGTTTATACATTGGACTACAATATAACGCGGTGAGGTGGGTACTACCCTTTTTTAGTGGGAGGTGGGTGGTAGCTGAGATTCACATGCTAACTCCTACTCTACACGGCTTTAAAAGCCAACCCCTTTTCCTCTCCACATCCATCAATCCCACGCACGCCTGCACCAATTAACAAAGCACCTTCCCTGCAAAAAGAAAACAAAGCACCTACAGAATAACCCATATACATAATAGATAATTTCCAAGATCTCGGTTGGTTTTTAACTTTGTGACCTATCAATCTGAAAAAAGTGTGACCAAATGTTCAAAGTCAATACTGGGGTGAAATTTTTCATGATCTTACCACACATAGGAGTAGGATGCATGGGGAAGTACACATCAATGATCTTATGAAATAGATTTGCAATCAAGGCATTTTCAAGATGCATCTCAAGCGCCGAGTCTATCTCCATGTTTGATAAACATTCGCTAGCAACAGCATCTTGTGAGCGCTTCGATGGTTTTTTGCTACCGCCGCTCAAACATGAGCCAGCATCATTGACCCTGAACATCAGGAGCAGGAGGTGGCACTCTTGGCTCCGTCCAACTCTACTTGTCCCCGTGTTTTGATCCTACACTATTTGCAAGTCTTCATGTTGTTCCTGCTCTTGGGAAGAGGCGGTGCGATTTGGTGAGTGGGTGAAGCTACCCGCCGTGCCTGTTTGTATGTATTGTTGCGCATGGCTGGTTCTTTTTTTTTTTTGAAAAGGAGGACTTCTCCCTGCCTCTGCATCGGAAAGATGCATGCGGCCACAAATGGCTGGTTCTTCTGACTGCACTTGCAAGAGGTGCGTCCAAATGACGCTGGCTCTTGTGTTTCTTTTTCCTAATTTCTTTATGTATCAGTGTATTCTACTGGCATCTCTTTGGCAATTACTCGGAGTGATTAACGGTCATATGCAATAGATTTGTTTGAAGGATATTCGATTATTAGTGGACATGATGTCCAAACACTTCCGTGCTGGGATTTACTTTATGGACTCCTTGTTTACATGTCCTTCAGAGGTCTGATATCTCGTGCATTGAGAATTGAGATAAATGAATGGATCAAAGACACACGTTGCAGTTTACTGCTATACTCACTTTCCAGTAAGCAAAATATTCAGAGGCAACAACTGGTACGGTAATGTTATGTTAGGCAACCTTTAGAAATTCGGTCCAATCTTTGTGCGACACACATGAGCATAACTTATTTTGCGTACGTATCATCCCAGGCCATTGTTAGTAACGAGCTCTCATCGCGTAACTTGTTTCTGCCAGCAGCCTCGGCTTGGACAGGAAGACAAGTGTTGCTCCGCCAAGAGGTTTCTCCAGAACTACACCATGTGATATTCTACTTAGCGGTCTAGACTATGAACCATGTACAGCCGAGATCCCTAAAATCCATGAAGGCTATGGACATTGCTATTGATCATTCTAATTTGTTTTTTTTTTGTCAACCACGAGAGGTAACACATGTTCCTTCATTTTGTTTGCAGAACTGTATTAATTTTACATTAATTTTACCATCATCTGTAGCTGAGAAGATTAAATCCCCTGCAAGTCAAAATCCACTCAATCCTCTACAAACCTCTTCAATCCTCTCCAACAGAGGTTTAACCAAACAAGGCCTACTTCACTGCATCACCAAAAATTTAAGAAATGCCATATACATAACTTTCTTTGTTGGTTTATCTATCTCATCAAATCATAAGCTAGCATACAAATTTATCGTGGATGGACTACTCAGCAATTATTTGAACCGGTGGGTTCCACACGAGGTAAGGCTTGAACGTTAGTCATGCAATGGAAAATAGGAAACATAGTCCTACTTGACTTGTTAAATAGACATGGTGGCTAGTAGTTAAGATCAATATACAAACTCCTACCACCCAAGACTTTAAAATGTGGGTCCTTTACTCTGTGCTCTCATCCCGTATATTCACTATCCAACATTGAGTCCAAGCCCTCACCACACATAAGACTGAACTCAAACTCAAAAGATGATTCTTCCAATCTACTACCTCCGTCTGAAAAAACTTGTCCCAAACTTGCCTCTCAAATGAATGTATTTAGCACTAACTTGGTGCTAGATACCATTTGAGAGACAAGATTTTTTGGACGGAGGAAGTATGTAGTAGACCAATTATAAAATATCAGTCCAAGGTGTTCGGGGAGACGCCAAGCGGAATTTTTACCTATATAAGAATAGGAGGCATGTGGAAGTTGATGAGATCAACATGACGTCGTTGATCAGGCTTGTAAATCTACCCTGATCCAATATACCAATGTCACGGAGTGTTCCCCATTTTGTGAAGGTGGTGACATGTTAGAGCTAGTTGTTCCAAGGATCTCTAAAGCTAATGTCGTATCTAGGGTACGTGCAACCACACCAGTAATTAACCCATCTAATAATTTAACTTTAGTTACACAGGCTATATCCATGCTGTGAATCTCGTAACAATCATACAAAAGCACATGAACCATGTTGATTGGAGACCGTCCCTGTCCGAACCATCAATATCCACATGTTGGTCGAACTATGCTTGCATGTTACGTTCCAGGCCACGAGACCTCTCTACACATCCATCTTCGCTTTGGTACTTTGTTTGAGTTAAATACATTGTGGGTGCCCTGACTTGTCCGGCGCGGTCAGTTTGATGCTTAAACTTAAAAAATACATAAAAGTAATGAATAACTTGAATAACTTGTCCGGGCGTTCAAATACGATGACTCTGGACGTATAACGCCATATCCAGTGCCCGTGTGGTGTGCCAACATGTTACTGGGCACATGTCAGTGGTTGTGGGTGTTGTGAGCAGCGCGCTGGTCTTTTTACGGTAACTTCCCTGGACTTCAAGTAACTGTCGCAAAAAGTACCCTAAAAGTTGTCATGGAGCGAATTCCAACCAGGAATCTCATCATTACCTAACAAAGCAGCGGACCACCGGACCATGCTTTGCTTTGTTTGCATTACATCCATCCAAAAAAGCTTGTCTTAGGATGTATCTAATACTAACAAATATGTGTCTAGATATATCTGTATCTAAACAAATGTAAAATAATTATTTTAGGACGGAGGGAGCAATTACTAGCTAGCAAGTTATACAGACGTTTCCACATATCGTTTTACAGTTTTCTATTAGTTTTATTTTTATTATTTTCTAATTTCCTATGTACTTTTAGTAAAGTTTCTGTTTGGTTTTCATGATACATAAATTCCCATATGAAAAAAATGTTAATTTGATAAATGCCACTTCAAATTTGGCGATTCCGAGAAATGCCACTGCAATTTCCAAACTTTGAAAACTGTCATTTCCAGTGGCATTCTCTGAAGTCTAGAGTGGCGTTTTTCAAAGTTTGCAAAAATTGTAGTGCCATTTTTATGAATCACCATAATTGGAGTGGCATTTATCTTATTAACCCAAAAACTACAGTGATTATCAATATGCAATTATTGTTTAGTTTATATCTTTATTCTATTGTCATTATTGTGTACTTTGAAGAGATAAACTTAAACTTGTTCTAAAAGTTATGTGGATTTAAAAGTTGAATATATATTAAATTATTATGTAAATTTGTGTATCTTCATTGTAATTTTTTTAAAAATTAACAGTAATGTAATTTAAAACTGTACAGTTTGTATTAAAAATTATTATGTAGTAATACTGAATTCTAGAAATGTACTAACTTGTTAAGGGTGCTTGTGATCCTGAATGAAGATACATAAATGTACACAATAATTTTTATTATACATTCAGTTTTTTTAATCGAAATGAAGTTTATAAAATGTTCATGTTTATCTCTTCAAAGCACACAATAATGAAATAGAATAAAGAAATAAAAAAATTCCACATTGATAATCATTGTGTTTTTCATATAGGAAAATTTATACCTCGCAAAAAAATATAGGAAAATTTAAATATCATGAAAATTAAACAGGAACATTAGTCGAATAAAAAACATAGGAACTTGAAAAGAAATAAAAAGAAAACTGGTAATAATGTACATGGAATCATCAATATAACTTGCTCGCTAGCATTTATACGCAGAGCAAAGCATGGCTGGGTGGTCCGCTCCTTTATCATGCAAGGAGGAGGTCCCTAGTTGAAATTTCCTCCATGTTAACTTCCAGTGTATTTTTTTCCTGCAGCCACTGACATGTTGGCCAAGGACACACCGGCATGCCATGCGAGCACTGGATATGGCGGCATATGTCGAGATACACCGTATTTGAACGCCTGAATAAGTTACGGCATCATTTTTATGTATTTTTCAAGTTTGGGCACCAAATTGACCACAAGTTAGGGCACCCAAATTAAGTGTATTTAACTCATCTGATTTACACCCATGGCTGCCTACTTCCTTTTAAGATTCACGTGCACTCCATGTACAAGGTAGATGACAAGATCTCCCATAGGACAAGTTATATAGACGTTTCCACGTATCGCTCTACAGTTTTCTATTAGCTTTCTTTATTATTATTTTCTGACTCGAGCACCATGTTCAGGCCCTTTTTTTAGGAAATATCCATGCCTTCTTGCATCCGTGCCATGTGTTGCACCCTCCACATATCAATGAAATAATACGCAACCTTTGGGTATTCGCGAGAAAAACATACACATATTGTTTAAAAAAGTGCCACGTTTCTGCATACATACTCAACACTAAGTGCTATAGAAAAATTAACATGGATAATATAATTGTTGATTTTCACATCTGCATACTACAAATACAGAGTAGCTCAAGGATTCCTGATAAAAAAATAATAAAAAAAATTATTGTTGTGAACACCATACAACAATGTTATAAGTGGGGCAAGTATACGTCGTCTCCCTTTAGCAAGACGCAAGAAGATTTACCTACAGGGAGCCGATAGTGGACCGGCCCAGTAACCATGTTGTTTTGTCAAGCTCACATTACGCAACTGTATTTTTTAAATATTAAATATATATTCTATAAAAATAATAATTTAGTTGATTTTTAAAGTGTTCATCACACATTTAAAATTTATTCATTCAGTGTAAAGAAAATGTCCGTTCAACTTTCAGAAAATGTTGGCCTAAAAAAGTGTGACATTTCAAAAATGTTCATGCATATCAAAAAAATGTATGTGAAATTTTGAAAAGTATTATACTGTGTAAAATAAAATGTTTGTGTAATTCAAAAAGTGTTTCTTACAATTCCAAAAATGTAAGTTACATTTTAAAAAATGTTCATGTGTTTCAAATATATATTTCTAACTTTTAAAAACATTATTTATACAAGTTAAATAAATGTTTGTATAGTTTTAAACAATGTTTTTTATCATCCAAAAGGAAATTCAACGTTTATTCAAAAAACTTAACGCATATTCGAAAAAATGTGCTAAACAGGTATTTAAAACATTAATCATGTATTTGTAAAATTTTATAGGTTTATTAAAAATGTTTTAGATGTACAAAAATTTACAACTTGTATGAAAAGAAGTAGATACCAAAACTCATATTTGAATAAAATAATATCATATATTTGAAAAATGTTAAATATGTATAAAAAATGTTTCTGAAAATAAAATTAGACATGTGTTCAGAAAATCAAAAATATAAAAAGGAAACAAATCAAAGAAAACAGAAGAAAGAAACAAAGAAACCAACTGAAACAAAAGAAAGAGGAAAAGGAAAAAAAAATAGAAGAAAACTAGAAAAGTACCAAAGAAAACCCAAAAAACGATGCAAAACTATGAAAAACATAGAAAAAAACTCACGTGCAACTACAGTATTAGGTCGGCCTAGTGGCGCCTCACTGTAGGCGAGAACTATTATGACTCATAACAAGCGAGAATAGCATTTGTGTCGCATTGTAGAACCCCAATCTTGCATTCAAGAAGCAAAAAACAAATGATGGCTCAAGCTCACAACAATTATTACGGTCGATGAAAGGATGGGGGAAGTGGACTGGGACTGCACCAGCTATATGCGTACCAAAAATGAGGATAAGGAAGGGGAAGCAAGAGAGGGTGAAGCGTGCCAAAGCAGCGAGTTCATTGCCGCCCTCGTCAGTGAAGATCATGTTCAACCAAGAGGCTGACAAGTGCCACAAGAGAGGAAAACAGAGGAAAGGAAGGAATAAAGATACATGTGCTTCATCGAGGTGCACATGAAGAAGTGGCACATAAGGAGAGCATTGTCCTTGAGAGAGAGGGAGAGAAGACAGAGCGCGAGAGGGAGAGGGTGAACTTCAATGCAAAGAGAGCGTCAACCAAGAAAGAGAACGCCGTTCTCGTAAGGGTCACCGAGGAACCGAAGATCCGGCTCGTCGACATTAGCATCGTGAATGAGGATGCCAGGAAGTGGGCTCGCATGATGCGGACCAATATCAATGTGTGCCATGAAAATGGTGGTCATAATCGATTCAGACGGTTCAATTTACATGTTATCTTTGAATTTTTTGTGACTGAACATTAATCGTTGAATTATTGTTGGGTGTGTGGAATATGTGTAAAAATAATAAATGCTCAAAAATAAATATTGCTAATGAGTTTGTTGTGTTGTGGATCATGTGTGTTCGCATAGTCGAAGATGTTTATTTAAGGACATCTGTCTGGCTGCCCACCGATAAAAATGCAGGGCCAGTTTTTTTAACACAGTATAGACGTAGACACTCATATATACGCACATACACTTACCCACATAAACGCATATACACATACATTATCTTTATGAGCACCTCCGATAGACTGAGCAGACACATCATCTTAAGATTGATGATGTCACCACAGACACCTTCGCAGTCGATGAAAACGTCTTCTACCACTAACTATACACTCAGTTTGCATGCGGGGCTAATTTGATGAACCCAAATGATAACCACCGCACGTCCGTTGTGTTGTGTCCTAGCCTGAACGCGCTTTTGGCCGTCGCTCGAATCTAGACGCGCCCACGTGCACATCATCACCTTCAAGTGTTCGGGTCAGAGCGACCGAACGAGCCCATCGCTCGTAGCGACCCGCAAATGCATCCCCCACCCCTTCCCCCTCCTCAACATACACCACTCCCACTCCCACACTGACTTCTTCCCTTCGCTGCCAGATATGAAGGCGAGTGGCCGGCGTCAGGTAGGCGGGATGGAGGCAAACAACCGCCTCCGCGTCGCCAAGGTTGGCGGGGGAGGCCGAGTGTTATTGCCCCCGCGTCGAGCGAGCACAACTCTGCTTCAGTTCGGCGGCGCAGGGGATGCTTCTGGCGGAGGAGGTCACGGATGCCGGCATCACAAACCCTTGCAGCCAAGTAATGACAGTGGCGCCAACCCTTCCAAGAAAGCGACGCTTCCAGCATGAGGTCAGCTACGGCGGGGATGGTGCAGTGCGCGCACTGATGGTGATGTGGAGACTCGCGCGCGGTGGAGTGCTCGAGCGTGTGGAGGCATCGTAACCGCTCTTGCGCAACCGTTCCCGTGGCTAGCGGTGGCAGAGCCAAGAGCGGGCTGCTGCACAGAGGAGATCCACCGACAAAAGCATGGTATCGCGTGGCAGAGGCGGGGCTCACCAGTAATGCCCTCCACTCGTTCCCATCATCGTCCTGCTTCCCGAGACCCCTCCAAGCTCTCCATCACGTCCCCCAAGGTGAGCTCCATCTTACCCCTCCTTCCTTCCCTCTGGATCGATGCACATAGGCTTTGTGCCCTTTGAATTCATGGCCAGCCATCGTGGCTAGAGTTTCAATTGCTTGGCAGGCCATTGTAGTTGCAAGAGTTCGACCCGTCATAGTAGTTGTGTTGTTTTTTCATTGTCATGGAGTTTATGTTTGTGAGCCACATGGTTATTCACTTAGCTTGACATTCATATATCTTACTCTGTTTTTAGCATCCGGGGGGTTGTTTTTGTTTCAGAAATGAACAACTTGTCCAAGGTGCCCATTTTTTGTGCGATGGTTATTGTCAAATAGATGATCAGTGTTTTTGTATCTCGTTTTAGTTATGATGGCAGTGGTAGATTTAATATCCTACTCTCCCATGTTAAATCCATAGTTTCCATGGTAATTTTCAATCTATAGTTTTCCATGTTTTTATCATTAGAAGGGACACAGGTTGCCATTGAAATTCAAATCTGCAAGGGGAGGATCATTTAGTCACATGTGCTATTTTTATACAAGTTCGTTTTGTTTGACGTCTGTTCATGTTTTTGTTTGTTTGTGCATTTGTGATCACATGGCAAGTTCATCACATTTTTTCGTCTTTCGAACATGGCAAATAAAGCTTTTTTGTAATGCTCTCATGGCAAGTTCTTAAAATTTTGCTATTTTTATATTGCAATGGCAATTCTATCTTTGTTGACATGGCAAATATAACTACACAGCCACGGCAAATTCCACACTTTTATTGCCCTGGCAAAATATAGTTTTCGATTTCCATGGCAAATTTACGTTCATTCCCACGGTAAAAAGTACCTATATTGCCATGTCAAATTTACCTTTTTACATGTCAATTTATTACCTCACGGCAACTTTTTGTTTTTTCGTGGGACCGGGGAAGTTTTGCGAGGGCAAAGTTTACTTCAAGTACACTACACATGGAAATTTCTTCATTGTTATTTGCCATGGCAAAATGTAGCTTTTTACTTGCCATAGCAAATTTACATTCATCACCACGATAATTTTAATTGCACACACATGGCAAATTTATTTACATCACAACAATTCTGCGTTCTTTTTCATCTCATTTACATGGTAAGTTTTGTAATCAATTTTGTGTGTTTAAAACCATGGCAAGTTTTAGTTATTTTGTTTGTAATGGCAAATTTACTTTAACATACATGGCACAATTTCCGTTTTATCTTTGCCATTGCAATTTTTAGTTTTGTTTTTCCATGGAAAATTTGCATTCATTAACATGGCATTTTTACCTTTTGTTTTGCCATGGCATTTTTTTCATTACTTTCATGTGGCAAATTTACCTTTATTGTCATGGCAAATTATTTTAACATGCATGGCAAAAGTTTCCTTTCTATTTTTTGCCATGGGAATTTTTACTTTCTTTTGCCATGGCAAACTTCCATTCGTTTCATTTATTATCATGGAAAATTGTTCATGTTTGTTAATAAGCCACCAACAAGTTCTAGTACATTTAGCATATAATGAAATAGTCACACGACAAATATATGGCAATTGTATCTTCGTATCATTTTTATCTTTTAGAGAACATGGCAATCTTACATTTTGTATGATGATTAATTTACTAATATTCCCATGGAAAAATTCATATATTCTTTGCCATGCATGGCAATTTTACATTTATTACCATGGAAATTTTACCTTTATCGCCATGGCAATTTTTTACTATCATTCCCATGGAAAAATTCATATATTCTTTGCCATTCCAAATTTTACTTTTCCTTTTCGGCATGGCAATTTTACATTTATGACCATGGCAATTTTACCTTTATCGCCATGGCAATTTTTTTACTATCATCCCCATGGAAAAATGCATATATTCTTTGCCATTCCAAATTTTACTTTTCCTTTTCGGCATGGCAATTTTACATTTATTACCATGGCAATTTTACTTTTATCGCCATGGCAATTTTTTACTTTTATTGCCATGGCAATTTTTTACCTTTTTCTTTTTGACATTGCAAATTTGCATTCAATGACATGGCATTTTTACTTTTTATTTGCCATGGCAATTTTTCAT
This sequence comes from Aegilops umbellulata, assembly GCA_032464435.1. Classification (NCBI taxonomy): domain Eukaryota; kingdom Viridiplantae; phylum Streptophyta; class Magnoliopsida; order Poales; family Poaceae; genus Aegilops; species Aegilops umbellulata. Next base: position 637,392,667 of record CP136060.1, on the reverse strand, counting down.
TCATTTGACATGGCAAATTTACATTTTATTACATTACTTTAACATATATTTTGCCAAATTTCCTTTCTAATTTGTGTCGGGACCCCGATCCTAAGTCACACCGATCTAGCATGTAACACATCATATCACTTTGCGGCCTCACGCACGGTATTCCCACGGGTGCCACCTTACCTGGCCCGGGACCGTTTGCGCCTTTTGGCTCACGTATATGATAGTGTCGCTAGCATCCATATGACAGAGAACCCGGGCCGACATGGCTAGTCGTGAACCCAAGGCGGCACTAACCCATGAGGACAGGCATACATGAATCACATCGAGCATGTCGGTCCACAACGTATAAATCCGGGCTGTAGCACTGGGCTAACAGGACTCCGGTAACCCGGGCTGTAGCAGGCTAGGCAGGACTCCGGATAACACCGCGTGACATTTCCCCGAAGGGACAGACACAGGAACGAAGTGAAACACATGCCGGCCAGTCAAGTGTTCCGAGCAGTAGTGCTGGGCTAGCAGGCCTCCGGTTAACCGGGCTGTAGCGGACTACTATCGCTCAGAAAGCACTAGACTACATTTCCCCATATGATAGGCTGCCAGGGATAAACAACTAGATTGTCGGATCCCACACATAGCAATACACGTCACACGTACGCATAACATGCAAGTATGTGTTGTACAACATGGCATCACAACATAACGCAAACTCATATAGATAAAGGCCCAGAAGAGCCACATAGCATTAAATACAAACAGGAGTCACATGACCCATCATTCAGAGCATACAAGCAACAAGCGGAAGCATTACATGTCTGAGTACAGACAACTACAAAAGAAAAAGGCTGAAAAGCCTGACTATCCACAAGACCCTCCCAAGGGTACAGGATCGTAGCTGAGGTAGCAAGCTACTCGTCGAAGTCCAAGCGGAAATACTAGAAAGACCGAAGTCTCCGCTGCAAAACATAAATAAAGCAAACATGAGTACAAAGGTACTCAGCAAGACTTACATCAGATCCTATCATACATGCATTAGTATCAAGGAGGTAATGTGGGGTTTAGTTGCAGCAAGCCAGCTTTGACTCTGTGGCTATCCTGTTCTACGACTGTTGGTAACTCTTTTGAAAAGGCGCACACGAGTCCACTAATCACCACATCAATACACTACTATGGATTCATCCCCGTCTCACTACGAGAAGGCCATCCATAGCACTCACACTTATCTTGAGCATTTTAGAGTATCCACTTCAAGTTGTCTATGTACCACGTAAGCATCCAAGAAGTCCATAACCGAGGACACGGCTATTCGAATAGATCATGATAACCCTGCAGGGGTGTACTTCTTCACACACGCTCTCGCCACTTACCGCCCTATACACGTCATGTATCTCGGCAACCTTCAAGCGGAAGCCGGGCGAGGGAGTCGGCCACGACCTGACTAACCACACAAGACTCTAATCCAGGTTTATCGCCTATTCGGGTTCCATCCGCAAGGAGATCCGGCCGGGGTGTCGCTCACGGCCCCAAACGATGTGAGCAGGGTTCCCAAGCCCACCAACCGGGTGCCACTTGGTACACCGTGCCACCTGTGCCTAGTCTGTCCCGAGCCCACCCTGCCGGGTGCCACTCGGTAGAAAAATAGCACTACCTACAAACACCAGAAACTATTTGCGACTCCTGGGCAGAGATCAAGTTGGTTAATAAGTCGAGAGGGGCCGAGTTACCGGAACCCAATGTGTGGTAGTAGCTAGTCATTGGACAACATACACAGAACTCAGTGCTTAAGGACGGCTCCAGTGAGACAACCCACCATGTACTCCTACATGGCCTCTCACCGCTACCTTTACCAAATCGTGTTCACACGCTTAACTCTCAGCATCAGAACATATCATATCACTCCAATCCATTCCCAATGAATCAGACCCGACACAACTCTAAGCAATAGCAGGCATAGCATGGTAGGAACACAACATGGCTCAATCAACTCCTACACATGCTAGTGGGTTTCATCTATTTACTGTGGCAATGACAGGTCATGCAGAGGAATGGGTTCAACTACCGCAGCATAAAGTAGCAGTTGAATCGTTGTTGTCCTAATGCAATAAAAAGAGAGCAGGAGCGAGAGTGGGATCATATCGGAATGAACAAGGGGGTTTGCTTGCCTGGTAGATCAACAAGGGAGGCACTGCTTCACAGACAGGTACTCTGGATCGGTCTCCGGAGCAGGACCTATCGAGAAGGAACGGTGCCAACAATCAATACTCAAGCATATGCAACAATATGATGCATGAACATGGCATGAAGATGTGATGCTGTTTGAGCTAATGCAACTAGCATTCATTTGTTTGAGGTCCATTTGCACTAAAGGTTCAAATGCAACTCCAAAGTAAGTTCTTATAAATGCCATTCATATGTTTTCATCTATACAGCAGGTTTAACTTGGTTTTTCATGCATTAAACTGGTACAGATGGATAGCTTGCATTTTTCTGATGATTTTTCATATATAACTTATTTCAATCTGAGCTACGGTTGAATTGATATGAATTTTAGAAGTTTATATCATTTTCTGGAATTTCCTGTTTAAAATTAAATCCAGAAAATAAATAATTGCGTCAGCACTGCATCATGCTTGCGTCAGCAAGTCAACAGCGCTGACTAGTCAAACCTGACGTGTGGGGTCCACACGTCAGTTTCAAGGTTAATTAGCAGCGGGTTAATTAGTTGCTAAACTAATCCTAAGTTAAAAATTAACAGGGTCTGGCCCACATGTCATTGACCTTGGGGGGGTAAAACGCCAGGTCAACAGGGGGTTAGACCCGGTCAACCCCGGCTAACCCCACCGGCGACTCGACGCTGGCGAGGCCAGACGCGGCGGCGGCCTGCGGAATTGCGTCTCCGGCGACCAAATGGCCCGCGGAGACCATCTCCGAGGAGCTGGTGCTCGCGCGCATCCACTGGTGCCCTCCGTTTCACCGGAGACGGCCTATATCGACGGCGGCGACCTCTTGGGCGGCGGCCGGAGTTCGGTGGCGTGCGGGCTCAGCGCTGCAGTGTATGGCAGGCGATGCGGAGGGCATCTACGGCCTCCTGGCGTCACCAGGAACACGGTGACGCGTGTGGAAGTGGCTGGCTCGGGCTCTGGCCACCGTGGCGCCATGGCCGGCGGCGTGGAGCTCGCGGGTGCGGTGGTTGAGCTAGCTAGGTGGGGCAACTAGCACGGGGAGGAGGGGGAAATGGAGGAGAGCTCACGGCGGTTCGGACGAGGCGGTCGGCGAGCTCGGGGAAGCACTGGTGCGGCCGGAGCGTCGTCGGCGATCTCGGGCAGTCGGTGACGAAGACGATGATGGTGGCGGCGATGCAGCACGTCCCTGGTCGCTTGGCTCGTCGAGGACGATGCGGTCGACGAGGCAGAGCACCCGGACTCGGAGAGAGGGCGAGGGGACGGCGGGGAGCGCGTCTGCGGTGAGCTGCGGCGACGACCCGTTCGGTGGTGGGGGGAGGGAGGATTCCAGGGGAGGAGGGAGAGCGAGGGAGAGGGAGAGAGGTGCGGGCGTCGCGTGGCGACGTTCGACGAGGCCAGGTCGAAGAGGGGAGGGCAGGCAGGCAGCTGCCGTGGCGCGCATGCGCGCGGCGTGCGGCGACCACGCGCCCGGCGTCCTCCTGGCGCGGTGGAGACGACGACTGGCGCTGGTCAGTCGGCTGGGCCGGCCTGTTGGCCACTGGGCCAGGCCAGGGAGGGAAGTGCAGGTAAGTTTTCCCATTTATTTCTCTTTTCTATTTTCTGACATTTGTTTTGATTTAGTAATAATACTAAATCATTTTATTTAATTATGCCAATTTTTGTAGGGGCTAATGGTATTATTCCAGAGCTCCTCAATTACTGGCATAACTTTTGGACATATAAAAAAATATATAACATTTATATATCCAATGCAAATAATTATGCATTAACTCCAAATGCCCAAAATAAATACCTATGATCTCCCAAAAATATTGGTTTGATTTTTATCTCTGCCCAATATTTTCAGAGAGAGACATGAACATTTCTTGGACCTTTTTGGAGCAATTTTTATTTGGGTCATTTCCAAAAAAGATTCTGAGGGTTTCACAAATCCTCATTTCAAATTTAAATGAAATTTAAACATGACGCACACATGACTAGCTAGCCTTGAGCATGCCAGAACTAGGGATGTGACAATTTGTGCCATGGCAAACTTGCATTCATTGACAAGGAAAAGTTTACTTTTACTGTCAAGGCAAATTTACTTCAACATACATGGCAAATTTTACTTTTTATTTTTGCAATGGCATCTTCACCTTCATTGTCATGGCAAATTGAATTTATTTGACATGGCAAATAAAGCTTCATTTTTCCATGGCATTTTTCACTTCAACACACGCGACAAATGAACTACTTTTTGTACGTAGCATTCGGTAACCTTTCTTATATTTGTAGTCCGATGGAGTTTTGCATGGTAATTTTGTTTCTTATAAGTTAGGGCCTTTTTTATCATTGCAATTTTTGCAGCCACGGCAAAATTTCTGTTTTTTTATCATGGCAAACAAATTTCCAAATATAAAAAACTTGGAAAAAAATTGCCATGTGTTTTTTCCATTTTGGCAAAAATTCCGTTTCTGATCAGTGGCAACAATTTTTGTTATTTCGTTGTTGTTTGTCCCATAGGTCACCGCACGTTTTCGTTCCGGCGGTCTGCCGTCCGGTGGTTATCAGGTCGTTTGATAACAAAAATGCTAGATATATAAAGACTTACACGCTTTTACACGCTCCTTTCATCTAACAACCAATCATAAACTTCTCCCCCCTGATTTTTAGGGGTGTGGACCGCCCTGCTCACCTATTGACCAATTAAGGATAACCATCCTGTAAACGCCTATAAATCGTTTGTACGTGTAGCATTGCCGGTTTGATAAATGCTTGTGAGTTGTGCCTACGTGGACAGGGCAGATCATCTTCATCCGAATCATTCTTGCAGAAGACAGAACGGAGCAGAGCCGCTTTTGGAGCACTCCATTTCTTTTCCCCCCTGATTAATACCGTGTGCGCGCCCCCAAAAAGACACGGCCCGCCGTCGACCACTCGGGCGAGTCGTTAAGAGAGAAGTGGCGGCGGCAGCAGGGAGGGGAGCGCCGCCATGGCCTCACGCTTCAGCGTCCGCATCTCCTCTGGCGACCTGGTGGGTGGCTCGCCTTCCTTGGATTGGATGGAATCCGAATCTGTAGCATCCATGCGACTGACTTGCCGCCTTGCTTGATTCCGGTCGCCGCGCGCAGAGGTCGGGCAGCTCGCTGACGGTGGGGGAGCGGCTCTGCGCGGTGGTCCTGCCCTGCGTCGCCATCGCCGAGTTCGTCTTCTTCGCGCTCACCGACTGCCTGGCCGGCATCTGCCCGTCTGCCTCGGCCTCCGCCTCGCGCCTCCGCAGAGATCCCTCCGCCCCGTCCTTCTTCCTCACGGCCAAGAAGGGGAGCCACCACCTCCGCGGCCGCCGCCGCGTCGGGCCGGGCTGCACCTCCCTGAGCTTCCGCGACCTCGCCCGCCTCGCCGACGAGTCCAGATGCTGTATGGAAAACCATCCATATCTCTTTTCCCCCTCGATTTCTTACTTCTTGCCCGGCGTTCCTTGCAATGTCGTTTGATTCGATTCTCCCTTTCCTTGCCGGCTGAATCAAGTCTCGGTGAACGAGGTGGAGGCGCTGTTCGAGCTCTACAAGAAGATCAGCTGCTCCATCATCGACGATGGACTCATCCACAAGGTACCTATACAAAAGCAAAATTGCTCTGTTCTTCTGTAATCTGTAACAAATCAACGCATTCATAATTTGACAGAAATACATGTCTGATAATGTTTGGGCTTAACGAGTGAGATCCGGATTACTTCGTAGATCGATCTGAAAATACTGCATCACATGTGATAGATTCTTTCCCCAGCATATGGATTAGAGACACACTGTCATATGAGCTGTATAGAGGGAGTAATAGTACTAAATTTGGCTTGACATCCACAGAATTATTGGCCTGTATTTTTATTCCAGGTCAGCACGTTGTGTAGCTTCCATGTGCAGCTAGACCATAGTATAGTGCCTGCATCTCCGAATGTTTGGCCGCCATGTTTTTTAGTAAGCTAATGGTGCAGTAATTTTGCATATTACTTGATTGTTGTGCAAGTCGAATTCTGGGGAAGAATATTACTAATTAAGTTTATAGTGCACATATGACGTGCAGGGATGAAAGACGGTACCTAGCAAAGTTTGAATGCCCTTTTCTATTCGTATAGTACTATGATTGAACCTTCAAAGAGATAAATTTGTTGTTGACCTACCTGTCTTTTCTGTTGAATTTTTATTTAGGAAGAACTTCAGCTAGCATTATTCAAGACTCCTAGTGGACAGAATCTTTTTCTTGATAGGGTAAGCGTTGACAACTTCAAATTTGCTATTTTTAAATGCTTCAAGATCAATATTTACCATGCCATGCACCAAATTCTGAAATTGCTCACATTGCATTTTGCTTTGTGAGATAGCATCCAACTGAAATTGCCCTCTATGATCCAGGTTTTTGATTTGTTTGATGAGAAGAAAAATGGAGTAATAGAATTTGAGGAGTTTATTCACGCTCTCAGCGTCTTCCATCCATTGGCACCTGTGGAAGACAAGATACACTGTAAGTATGATTCTTCCAGAAACTGTGTGCTCCACATGAACATGTTGAGATATACTTACGGTTAGGGCTCTCCTTCTGAGTTGTTTCAGTTGCATTTAGGCTCTATGATTTGAGACAGACTGGCTTTATTGAGCGCGAGGAGGTTAGTTCAGATGGACGTTCTATTTCTATCTGTATCGGTAGTTCCTTTATCTCAGCAAGGTGATCTGTTGGTGCTCTTGTTTTTTAGGTTATGCAAATGGTTATTGCCATTTTGAATGAATCTCATGTGGAGTTATCGGATGACCTTCTTGAGGCAATCTTAGACAAGGTATGCAATCATTACCGTGGGCTTCTTTGGCTACTTATTTCCACTTTACATGGATGTAACTGGTAAGTTTGAATTGGTTTCAGACATTTGAAGATGCTGACGCAGATAGGGATGGAAAAATTTGCCAAGCAGAATGGAAGGAATTTGTACTACGCCACCCTAACCTATTGAAGAACATGACTCTACCCTATCTAAGGTTTGAATCTGGAAACTACAATCAAATAATTTTAAAAATTCTCTGCGATCTACAGTCGATATGCTTTGAACTAGTCAGAAATACATTGGCATTTCTTTTCTCTGGAAACATTTTCGTCTGTGTTTACTTGAGTGATTTCTTGTCAATCTGTATATCAGGGACGTCACAACAGCGTTTCCAAGTTTCGTTTTCAATACCGCGGTTGAAGACTAAACATCGCAAGACTTGTACTTGATGGTGACAAGTTGGCTGCTGATTGCGTCAGCCGTTGAAAATCGGGATGCTGAGAAACAGAGCAGCCATGTTAAGGTACTGAAGCATTGCCATAGAGGGCTGTTGCTTCAGGATGGCCATCTGATAATCAACTCGGCAACTGAAGAGTCCCATTCATGATGGCAAGTTGGCAACTAACGGCGTCCTGGTATGCCTGTCGCTTTCCCGCATTGTGTTGTAACTGTATATACACCATTCCTTCAGTTCTCAGAAGCACAGGACAGCGCTAGATACATAGATATGAGGAATCTAAGTTCCTCAAATGCCAGCCAGTTCCACGATCGGTCCCGTGCAATTTTTTGAATGCTAACTTCTGATGTTGTATTGTCCATTATGTAGACTATCTTAGTGCCAAACATGTCATGGCTTAGTCATGATTGCTGTATATATATAATCGAAAACCTTTCCGAGACGCATGCTTTTGCTTGTTGATAGCTGCAATGTAATGCTGAGTATATCTACCAAGTGTTTGTTCACGAACCAATCATCTCAGCTGTGATGGCGACAGTGGACTTTTTTTGGCCCTTGGGTGATGCAAGGGGCAGTTTTTTATGTGCTTCCTATTGCTAATCATAGATGTGAACTAATCAAAGTAAACACAATTATTTCCGCAAAAAAGGGTAAACGCAATCATAGATGTGAATGAACTGAATAAAGTAATTTCCTTTGGATTGGGATAACGCTGCACGGACGTGGATTCACCAACGTGGACCCCTTCCCAGAAAGCCATGTCACACACCAATCACCAATATGCTTGACATTTTTACAAGTCGGCACGCTAGATTATGTGGCAAAAATATTGAAAGTGAGGAGAACATGCCGCTACATGGCCTCTTTGATTATTTAGTTTTTGCGGGAAGGGTCTCTTTGATTCAATAGATTTACATGACATAAGTACTCCCTCTGTAACTTTTATAAGATCGTTTATAGATCACTAAAGTAGTTTGTTATTTTTTCCCTATGTAGATTGTTTATTTTAGAATGATCTTCTTCCTATTGTTCGATAGTACATTTCATAGGAAAAAAACACAAATCTACTCAAATCTTTTGGAAAGATTCATGGCATCAAAACAAATACTTTGGGATCCTACAAATGCAGGGAACATGAACTACACGAGGCCGTATGCGGCGAAAACAATACTACCACACTACCTACCACCCAATGCTGCTTGTGTCAACATGCATGGAAAAACCCTTTTGTTGATAAGAACAAAACAGGGCAGGCCTAGGTGAGGTAGCATCTATCGTCCTTTTTTCCTTTTTGCGGGGAAGGTAGTATCTGCCATATCATACAACGCTTCCTACTCCAGCTAAGCTGATGTCCCTTTCTTGATGGAACGCCAAGGTTTGGAAAGATATGGTTAGTTAGCTGGATCATGTAAGTGGATAACGTGAGAGTGGATGCACAACAATCATGTGTCCTCGGACCTGTGGAGTTTGTGACCAACAGACGCCACCGGTGGTTGCCCGCATACATCACAGTGAGTCGAAAAAGACAACGAAAAAAGGGAGAGGAAAAAAAATATCTATCACCTCCAAGCGTCGACCTGGTTCCTAATCCGCACCTTGAGCGCCGGTTATAGTGCAATCCGCTAACCGGCGCACACCCTTCACTGCACTATGTATGTAAACGGGCCGGCCCATGCAGGTATTTTTATTCACAGATTTTATCGGGGAAAACCTTTTCAATGATTGTACTGGCGGTTTTTCTGGGCGGTTTTTCTATTGGTTTTCCCGGGCATGGGTTTTTGCCGCATTTTGCTTTGTTTTATTTTATTCTTTCTCGATTTTAGTTTTCTTTTTAAATTTTTTGTTTTTATGAAATTCGTCACCTTTTCAAAAATTGCGAAAAATTTCCCGATTTTTTGAGAACTTTTCTCAAATCCGTGAAGTTTTCTCAAATTAGAGAAATTCCCAAAAATTTATTAAATTTTTAAAATCTTTGTGATTTTTTAATTTGTGAACTTCTTTTACATTTTTGCAATCTTGTTTAATTTGTGAACTTCTTTGTGATTTCATTAACTTTTCCAAGTCATAAGATTTTTTCAAATTTGTCTTTTCTTCAAACTCATGAAGTTCCTTCAAACTTACAAAAAAATTCAAAATTTGTGAACTTTTTCTCAAACCAGTGAAATGTTTCTAGAAAGTCAATGGTCAACAGATCTGGTTAGAGATCAAAGGTCAATGGCCAGTCTGTCAATAGTCTACCCTTTCAAACAAATTAAAATCTATGATTATTTTTCTATTTTGTAAACTTTTTTCCATTGTTTTTAAAGTACTATAAAAGATTAGGGAGAAGAAGAAATCGAACTGAAAAAAACTATAGCGAGGAGGTTAGTTCAGATGGATGTTGTATTTCTATCTGTATCGTGCACGTAGTTTCTTCACCTCAGCAATGTGATCTGTTGGTGCTCCTGTTTTTTAGGTTATGCAAATGGTTATCGCCATTTTGATGGAATCTCAGGTCGAATTATCGGATGACCTTCTTGAGGCTATCCTAGACAAGGTATGCAATCATTTCCGTGGGATTCTTTGGTTACTTATTTCCATTTTACATAAACGTAAGTTTCAATTGGTTTCAGACATTTGAAGATGCTGATACCGATAGGGATGGGAAATTTTGCCAAGAAAAATGGAAGGGATTTGTATTACGCCATCCTAATCTACTGAAGAACATGACCCTACCATATCTAAGGTTCGATTCTGAAAACTGCACTCAAATAATTGTAAATATTGTCTGCAACTTCCACCAAATATGTTTAGAACTAGTCAGAAATACTTTGGCATTCATTTTCTTTTACAAAATTTCGTCAGTGTTTACTTGAGTGATTTTTTGTCCATTTCTATACCAGAGACGTCACAACAGCGTTCCCAAGTTTTGTTTTCAATGCCGCGGTTGAAGACTAAACATCGCAAGACTTGTACTTGATGGTGGCAAGTTGGCTGCTGATTGTGCCAGCGGTTGAAAATTGGGATGCTGAGGGCATCTCCAGCCGTTGAGCCCCCCAGGAGGCATTTTTTCCGCCTCCTGGGGGGCTGCCGGCGATTTTTTTTGCCTGGAGATGAATATTTATCCACTCGTTGCCCGCACCCAGCCACCATCACCACGCGAACCGCCCTGGCAAGCGGATCGCCTGCTCGGTGGCGATGAAGCGTGGCCACGGCGCGTGCGCGGCGCTGCTGAACCCTTCGGCGGCGGAGCACATGGTGTGGCCGTCGCCGCTCAAGTTCATTGGCGAGCTGCGGGCGGACGCGAGGGCGTTCCTGGAGGCGGCAAGAGGCGGCCCTTGCCGAGGCCAACAGGGAGCGGGAGAAGAAGATCCTGGGCAGCAAGTACTCGGACTCCTCGCCGATACAGCTCGTGCTCTGCTGCCACAGCAAGCCCAACCCGATACGAGAAGCCGGCGTCGCCGCGGCTGAGCCGGAGGCGGTCGCGGAGGTCCCGCGAGGGGAGCAGCAGTCTCGTCGGCCGGTTGCCGAATCGAGCAGCAGCGAGGTGAGCCGGCCGCGCCCGCGGGATCCGGCCGGAGAGGCGAGCTCGGGTGGCAAGGAGGAAGGCGGCGGGGCTGCGGGTGGACGGCACGCCGCCACCCAGGAAGCGGAAGCAGAGGAGCGGCACAAGGATCTTGGCGGCGTCCGGGGCGTCCTCGACGGCGCGACCGTCGTCTAGTTCAGCTACATCGGCGACAACTCCGCGTCCACCATGGCCGAGAAGATCCGGGACCCCGCCCGCGCGCTGCCCATCGGCATCGCCGGCTCCGTGCTCAACGTCTCCACTCCCGTGGTTGCTGGGCTCTCGCCCGTCTGCTGCGAGGGCAGGAGGCGCGACTGCTCCGAGGGCGGGAGGCGCGCGTGGCGAGGGCTGGTGGCACGCGCGGGTGGAGCCGGACGGGGTGGCGAGCGGACTCGGCCGGCGCCGAAGCAGAACGGCGGCGAGCAGGCAGGGAGCGCGCGCGGGTGGAGCAGCACGGGGCGGCGAGCGGACCCAGCCACGCTTCCCAACGGCGGCCTCGGCGCGCCCCTGGACTGGAGCCGGCCCTGGTCCTGGCCATGCACGGAGACGTGCAAGGCGAAGAAGACGAGCCCCTCCCCACTCGGCTCCGCGAGCCCCTCCCCGGCCATGCTCCGCTCCGGTCGCGCGAGCGCGAGCCCCGCGCCCGGGCATGCGTGCGCCGCCACGGCCGCGCGAGCCCCGCTCCGGCTGTGTGTGTGTAGTAGGTGGTGTAGTGGTAGAAGGAAAAGGAGAGGAGAGAGGAGAAAGAAAAGAGAGAAAGGAGAGGAGAGATGAGAGAGAGGGGAGGGAGAGAGGCTGGCAGGTGGGCCGATGCATGTGAAAAAGCAATGTCGGTGTTCCCAGCTGCTCCCCGCGGGACTGGGTTCGGGATGGGCGTGCCGGCGGTAACTTTCGCCAAATCTGGCGCAAAACCGGTTCCTGGGGCCTCGAGTGGGATTTTTTTTTCACGCCGGCGTCTAAAAAGGTGCCTGGGGAGGCTTCTTGGGGAGATGCCCTGAGAAACAGAGCAGCGATGTTCGCTTACTGAAGAATCACCATTGGTGACTTTTGCTGCTTTAGGATGGCTATCTGAGTTCCATTCATGATGGCAAATTTGGCAACTAACGGCGTCTGGTATGCCTGTCGCTTTCTGCATTGTGTTGTAACTGTATATACACCACTCCTTCAGCTCTCAGAATCACAGGACAGCTCTAGGTACATATAGATATGAAGAATCTAAGTTCCTCAAATGCCAGCCAGTTTCGGGATCAGTCACGCGCAATTTTTAAAATGCTAACTTCTGATGTTGTAGCGTCCGTTATAGACTATCTTAGGGCCAACATGTCATGGCTAAGCCATGATTGCTGTATATATAATCCAAAACCTTTCCGTGACGAATGCTTTTGCTTGGTGATAGCTACAAGATTGATGCCAAGCATATCCACCAAGTGTTTTTGTTCATGAACCAATCATCCCATCTGTGATGTGGACAGTTGACTTGTTCTTTTGTGATGGTGTTTGTTGGGTGATGCAAGGGACAGTTCTTTATGTACTTCTTAATGCTAATCATAGATGTGAACCAGATAAAGTAATTGCAATCATAGATTTAAACAAATCGAACTAAATTTCTTTTGATGGGGATAAGGCTGCACAGTTTGTCGATAGATTCGCCAGCGTGGACAGTGGGCCCCTTCCAGAAAGCAAAGTCACTCAGAAATAAAGAAATTTCAGTACCTAACATCATGCCTGCTTACATTTTTACAAGTTAGCGCACTAAATTATGTGGCTTTAGCGCAAAAATGTTGAAAGAGAGGGGAACAGGCGACTTTAAGGCTTCTTTGATTCAAAATTTTTACATAGGAATTTTGGATTATTGCAATTATTAGGGAATTTCCCTTTATGTGAGTGGTTTGATTTATAGGATGTTTTCTCTGCATATTTTTCATATTACATTTCGTAGAAAAGTTTACATTCACCCAAATATTTTGGAAAGATTCCCGGCATCAGATCATTTTTTTTTTGGAAAGATCCATTTGTTTTGCATAGTTCATAAAACATGGTAGGATTTAAGTGAGCATGGTACTACAACCGTGCATTTTCAGAATCCTATGAATCCGAAGAACATGAACTACATGAGGCCATATGCGGCAACTCTACTTATTTTAGGGCTAAAGGCCAACTTTATTGATAAAAAACCACATATTATGGGATACAATTTGGGTCGTGGGGATGACCTAGCGACATATATCGCCCATGACCTAGAGAAAGCAAAAATCTAGCTAGATTATGAGCGCCACGGTTTGCCTCACGGCCTTCAAAACGAAACTTACAATTGAAGTTCTCTGCCCGAAGATTGATCTCTCTAACCACTGATCCGTACCTTCCATTGATTCCTTTGTTGATATCTTGAACCAAGCACCTTCCATTGATTCCTTTGTTGATATCTTGAACCAAGCGATGCTGCTTGTGTGACATGCATGGAAAAACCTTGTTGTTGATAAGAACAAAACAGGGCGAACCTAGGTGAGGTAGCATCTATAGTCCTTTTTTTTTCCTTTTTGCAAGGAAGGTAGTACCTATCATACTGGCTGATGTCCCTTTCTTGATGGAACATCAAGGTTTAGAAATATGATTACTTAGCTGGCTTGTATGTACACTAGTTAACGTGACAATTGATGCCTCCAATCCAATCATGGTTCTCGGACTTGGGGAGTTTGTGACGAATGGCTGCCATCGGTAGTTGCATGCATACATTGCACGAGTACACTGTTGACCGCTGTGAGTTCAAAAGGACAAAAGAAAAAAAAGGAGAAAAAAATGTCCATCGCCTCCAAGCGTCGCCTCTTAGGCCTCATTTGGATGCTAGGGGGGTTATTCCCACGGAAGAGGTCCCCCGGGTAAAATTATCTTGTGCAAATTGAAATCCCGTGGAAAATCAACATCAACATTGGCCGACGGGAAGCCCAAACCAGAAAACAAAGAATTGAAGCAATAAAATCTACATCATCTAGGTGAGGGGAGTGGAAGGAAGAGATTGTGTTCACAGTCTTTTTTTTTAAATGGAGGGAAAAGATTTGTCTCAAATATTAATTAAGAAGGAATAGAGTGTTTGTTACAATCCCACATTACACAAGGTTTTACTCTCTTGGAATAATGGTCCCTAATTTATTTATTTTGAAATGGAGGCAAAGCTTCACAATGGTTGGAGAGCTCCAAGATTTCGATAGTTGGCTCGTTGTTGTTCGTCGGATGAGACATTGTTGTTCATCAGAGGAGACACGAGCCATGAGGGGTAGTCTCGATCTTGGCAGAAGTAGAAAACGACCACTGGGCCTTCGCCGTCATCGGGTAGAGGATCTTGGCAGGAGGGGAGGGAGGGGGCATCGCCGGAGTAGAGAAGCTTTGGCTGGAGGGGCAAGCGGTCGCCGGATGAAAAAGCTCAGGAGGATCGAGTTCAAGTCTGCGTCGTCGCTTCTCGAGGATTTACTGTCCGACTTGATGAGATCAAGAAATTGCACCCAGGGAAGGGTCGTGGAAAGGGCAGGGGTCCCTCCCGAGTGGCCTACCAAATGGCGTCATGGGCTACCGCGGGTGAAGTTAGCCTGTGGCTTCTTGCCCCAGGGATCCACCGCAACCAAACGAGGCCTTAGGGGGGAGGTTGCGGTTGTTTTGCTCCAAATTCGCGGCGGGTTGGGAGCTTTGGAAAGCAATGAACGACGATGTCTTGCAACAACTGCTTGGTGGTGCATGTCCTCCTGTCTTTTACCAGTTGGATTTCACTTCTGGATCTGAAACGCGGGTGAGAAGCCCCACTTGGCCGCTTTTACAAAGAAAACTTGGAGCATCGTTGGCGAGTCGTTATTCGCGAGGGATCCTATTTGATGCGCTATGCGCTGTCCATCTAGCCAGCGCGCACCCTCCTTCCCCTGTGTCCCCATTTGGGCTGGCCCATGCGCGGGGCGAGCAGCACCCTGTTTTTTCTCTCATTATTTTGGCTTTCTGTTTTTGTTTTTGTTCGGTAAAATAATTCAGGATTTCAAAAAAGTTTCTAATTTTAAAAATATGTAAATTTTGAAGTGTTCAAGAAATCATAAAATGTTTGTGTATCAAAAAAAATGTTCATGATTTTGAAAAAAAAATGTGTTTCCAAACAATGTTCATGAGTATGAAAAAAAATGATATTCAATTACAAAACCAATCATTTGTTTACTGATTCAAAAAAGTCATTAAGTACAATAAATGTTCATCAAACAAAAAAGTTAATGAATTTCAAAAACTGTTTCCAGTTTTCAGAAAATGGTCATCGATTCAAAAATGTCCGCCAATTCAAAAAATGTTCATGGGTTTAAAAAAATTCACAATTTAAAAGCATGTTTGTGAATTCTAAAAATGTTCACGTTTTATAAAAAAAATTTGAATATGAAAAATGTTCACAATTTTATAAAACAATGTTTGCAAAAACAAAAGATGTTCATGATTTCAGAAATAATATTCAAGATTTCACAGAAAATCAGGAATTTGAAAACATGTTTGCAAGTAAAAACTATCATGAAAAAAAAAGAAAACAAAAAATGAATAGAAATAACGAAAATGAAAAAGAAAGGAAATAAAAATGGAAAAGCATAAAAAGACCTCAAAGGAAAAAAGAAAACTGGCCTAGGAAGGATCTAGAACCTTCCCAAAACCAGAAAGGACTAGTTGGGCTTGCCCAAAATTTATACATGTGGGAGAAGGATGGTACGCGCCAGGTCGACCTGCGCACCAAATAGGATCGGTTGTTGTTCTCTCCACATAAGAATCCTATTCGCCGCTCGTAAAATATCCTATTCGCGGCCCATAGCACCGGATCCTTCTTCAATATCTGTAGATAGCGCACACACACTGACATGTTGCTTTTATCTCACAGGTCAGCGTATATCTATATCTACATTTATATCTATACCTACTAACTAGAAAACATGCCCATGCGTTGCAACAAAAGAATTTTTTACCCCACATATATAATAGGCATCTCCAAAATACCCCATATAAAGAAGGTATTAATTAAGGTTGCACCCTACACATAATTTTAAAAATGATTAACATGCAAGATAATAGTATACTTGGAATCTACAATTTTTTATGAGGGATTTTCATTTATGACATGTTAGATTTGGAGTTAGGGTTTGAAATATATGAATATATATATTTTAAATATTTGATCTGCCTGAAAAAAGAAAACATAAATGCCAAACTGAGAGTAGCTAGGCCAAAATTACAATTATGCAGCCCATCTGGTAAGCAATGCTCTTGCGAAACAACTATATTCTATGCCACCAGAAATTTAGAGAGAAAAAGGAAGAAAAATGGAGAAGGTGGGATGAAACACACAATCTCCCGGATGATAGGTCAAGGCTCCAGCCAGCGGGGTGCCTGCGTGGTCACGATACATTAGAGGATTGCTACTTGTTAAGCTAAGGCAACAACAGATGCAACAACTTACAAAAGCTAATCATTTTTTTCACTTATTGATGACATAGGGGGTAATTATTGACAACTACGAGGGCAATTTGATGACGGACAGGCAGAAGCACTAATCATTTTATTCGTATGTAGGCATAGATAAAGATAGAAGTATGTTTGCCTGCATGTCGCAACTTTTGCAGAAAACCCATGGCTCTTCTTCGAAATCAATCGCTATCCTATCTTAAGTGTGAAAAATTGATTCTTTTTTTAGAAACCCCCCGGCCTTTTGGTCAACTGACCCACGGTTCTATTTTAACTGAGAAATAACAATTCACTTTTTCAGAAAACACCCTAATCTTTTGGTTAATCAACATGCAGTCCATCTATTATTTTTACATAGATTCATATGCTTTTTAAAAATATCGATATGTTTTAAACTCTAACTCCAATTTTGACATGTTATATATGAAAATTGATAAAAAATGTGCAAAATCTGGATATGATGTTGTTTTACTTGTTAAACATTTTTTAAATGCGATTCAAATGCTTTTCAAACTATCCATATATTTTAATCCTAACTCTAATTTTGACATGTTATATAAGGAAATTGATTAGAAAAATGTATAGAATCAGAATATGATGTTGTTTACCTGTTAAACATTAAAAAAATGCTATTTAGTGGACAACCTTGATCAATAGCGCATGATCCATCTTTCTTTCATACCGGTGTTGATCCGAATTGGAAATCGACACCAACACCTCAGCAAAAATCAGTTTGGAGACAAAAACCATCTATAACCACGCATGCACATCTTGGCAAACATCCAGGTGAAAAAGAAGATTTCTAATATTATGCTGACAGAAAAGGAGACACGTTAGAATTGACCACATTCAAATGTGTTGTGATTGTGTGAGCACTGAGGCCATCGTCGACAAGTGTGGGAAGGAGGATAAGTGGCAACATAGATGGGATGCATGTGGACCTATTAGGGTCTCGAGTCATGATTATTGTGTTAGTGACATGTGGTCTTTTTTTTTCTCCCGTTGCAATGTAGGACACTTTTTTAAGTAATGCAGTAAAACATAAAGGCACACAATGTGGGTTATCTTGGTTTTGGGAACATTTTAGAAGGTTCCTGCGTTCGGAGTTTTTACCTCCCTATTTCAAAGTTTTCTTTTCTAGATTTTTTCTGTTCCTTTTTTGCTTCTATTTTTATTTTTATTTTTGAAGTTTTTCCTCAAAATTCATGAACATTTTTAAAATTTATGAACATCCTTTAAGACTTAGAGATTTTTTCAATTTGTTAAATAAATAAAATATGTGACAGTTTCTCCAATTTGGAACATTTGTGCTAATTTGCAAAAAAATTCTATTTTTGAGAATTTTTAAACTGTGTTTAAAATTCAAGAACATTTTCAATTCCGTACACTTTCTTAAATTCATGAATATTTTTCCTAATTCGTTAATGTTTTGCATTATTGAGAAAAATGTTAATTGGTAGCTGCTTGGTTGGCCGGCGAGTAGGGAATTAATAGCCTAGTCGGCAAGTAAATTGACCAGGTAATCAATGAATCCAATGATTTATCAGTTTATCAGCTAGTCGGTGACCCTATGAGTAGAGATTAATTGGCAAGTTAACTAGTTAATTGGCCGAATTCTTGAACAGTGATGTTTTGAAATTACACACTCATTTTTATAAATAAAAAATCAATTTTTAACAACTTTTCTAATTAAGTTTTTTCTTCAAATTGATAAACATTTTTAAAGTTTGTGAACATTTTTATTTCACAAAGTTTTTTTCAAATTTGTGTATGTTTTTGAAATTCATGAACATTTTTGAATATTTTAAAGTTCTAATTTTTTTTAGTTTGTCAAAAAACTCAGTGCTGCTTTTATTTTAAGCCATCAACAGATGGTTTTTAAGCCCATAGCCGATGTTCTCTTAGAAGCTAGCGCCATGGATAAATAGCTAGTTTAGATTTTTTTGTGGTCTTTTTTTGGTATTTTATTTTCCATTTTCTCCATTTGTTTTTGTTTTTTGACTTCTAGCAATTCATTAAAATAATTTGAAGTTCCAGAACAATTTTCCATTTTTGATTTTTTTTACATGACCAACATTAGTTTTGACAGTTTTTTATTTGAGGACATGACAGTTTTTGAGTGCGGTTTTGTGTAGCTCGAGCTACGTGGTACCCCTTATCTTAGCCATCCATTTTTGCATCAGGATCCGTGCAGAAACATTTGTCATTTTTGTTTCTCTCAAACGAAACAACGTATAAACTTCAAACTTCGCAAGACAACAAAACATTCTAATTACTATGTGGGAAAAAACTTTCAGATTTTTTCATGCATTTTAAATGCTAAAAATTGTTTTTTTAATCAAGATAATTCTCATTTTGTATATTTATGTCGGTCCAAAAAATCTGAAAGTTTTTTCACACATTGAAGTTGTAAAGTTTGTTTGATCTGGAAAGTTTGAAGTCTATATGTTAGTTCATTTGAGAGAAACAAAAAAGAGAAATCTTCTTGTTGTAAGTTAGTTGAATAGTACGGATCTCAAAGCAATGTTGGAGGGCTGAAGATAAGAGGTTCCACGTAACTCAACATACGGAGAAACTTTACCTTTTTTAAAACAAGTTTTATGTCGGTTCTGAAAGAGCAAAGAAAAAGATGAAGACGATCATTGGGCCATGAGGGTGCCAACTGCCATGGTCGAGGACTCCTCCCGACCAACAGCTGCCTCCTCCTCTACTGCCCCATTCCCCACCTCTTCGTTAAAGATATTGTCCTGCATGTCATCATGGGCACTTCGCACCGCCTTGTAGGTGGCGGAATTCTCATGGAGGTAGGCGGCCTCGGGACTCCTCGAGCGCTCATACTAGCGATCCTGGAGCATTGATTTTTTCTAGAGCCCTCAAGCACCGACAAACTGGTAACATAGCACGAAACTCAAATTCTTCATATGCAAGTGTTTTAGATTCCCGGGCCACGTCCAATCTGAGGATGACCATGAGAGCAGCATGCAAGTGTATTTTGGTTTTGGAGAAAAACGATTTGCTCCACACAGAAAGGCATTCCATGGTCCTCTTGCGCTAGAGGACCACGGAATGCCTTTCTATGCGGAGCAAATCGCTTCCTTTGTTTTCTCATCGATGATACCGGCCCTTTACTCCTCTTGCCAAGCACCTTTCACAACTTCCTGACAACCAGGGATGGCGGTCTAGAAGTTCTTGAATTTGAACGCGCGAGGCTGCTGCGGGCAGCTATCATTGACGAGAAAAATTAGGCACTGATCCAAGAGGGACGTAGACAAGCTGTGAAGCATGTGGAGCAAATCGTCGATTCTATTGGTGGATATCTCTATGCTCACAAGAATTCACAGTTGCACGAAAACGGTTTATACGGCTCATGCTCACGCTGCGCTTATTTTTATCTGTACCTGCGTAAATTTGATTGAAGTTGCCCAGCACCAACCACCTAACCCCCCTTGGCTGGAACTACTCTACTCTTTGGGGGTTTGATTCGAGTAGGACCCCCCCCCCCCCCCCCCCCCAAAAGAAGGTTTTTGAATTCAATTATAGTTGTCGTTATATCATTTCCTTGGTCTGGTCAATATAGTGACCTTGTCATATCAACGGCTCAAAATATGCATGTAGGAGCAAATGAGCCATGATGTACTCGGCTGTAGTTACCACTCTAGTGCGAGCATGATTAATGGGAGCGTGGTGATGTGGCTAAAAATTAACATCCTCGTGCAAACTCGTACCAACCATGTCTTTAAAAGGCACCCCTCTTCTACTTCCTCACCAATAGGGTACCCAACGCACAAACCTTGTACTACGCTACAGCGAGGCCAAAAAGTATAGATATTGTTTCTTCCAAGCTTCATGGTCTGCCAGTAAGAAATTTAACCGTAGTTGAAACAGCTGAGGAAATATCAAATGTAATTTCTTTCATCGGACTAGGAGGCTCGAGGAAGTTGACGCGATCCCCATCTGGCACAAAATGTCCACATTGAATCACTGCTCTAGTTATGGACGTGGAGATCACTGAACGGGTCGTCGAGCTTTGCTCAAAGCAGCTGAACCTATCGAGCCATTCTTCTGGGTCAAGCTTTTTCCTCCAACAAATTAACTCTTAAAACCTCCATGAGTGTACTTAGAGCAAGAGATGCAGGCCGATCGCCAGTGTGGCTTTTATTTTTATTTTTCCTTCCCTAGCTCAGTAACTCTCTTACTTTCCTTCTTAATGAATGAACTACAGCCCGTCCTGCTGCATTTTGGTTAAAATAAAGTTAGAGGAAGTGTTGTTGTTCTAGTAAACTATATAAAACTTATAGTGAAATCTCTTCTCCTTATAAAGTAAAATAATTATGTTCAGTCAGTATGAAGTTCTAATAAGCACAAAATCAGATCAACAATGACATGGCTCGAACTAAGATGACTAGGTTGAAGGCTGAAGCAGTATTGTGGGCAACGAATAATCGGATCAAATCATATTATAAGGGGCATGCAGTTCCTGTAGGCCAAGCCCTCGATGTGGCACAAGTTTAGTGATCCTTGCAGCTTTTGCAATCACCTTTTTTCTAGAATAGCTTTTGCAATTGCTTTCTCTGATTCCATCCTCGCTTTCAATAGGATAGCACCAAAAATTGTCACCTTGCATGGACCTAAACAATAATAGGTGTAGGTTTTTTGTGTTCTATGATCCATCAATAAAAGAAATAGTAGCTCTGACATGTTCATGTACTTTGATGCACAATTTCCATACGTTCTTGAGTCTTAAGAGTAAAAGATCATGAACCGAAGAATACAGATCTTCGAGCGAGCATGCTGGTTTTTTTGTGTGTGTGAATGCGGTGTCAACCACCACATCAAGATGCTGAATCCCACTGGCTAAAAGTTTGATTATTTTATAATTCTTGTTTCAGTTGGTGCAATTGCATAGTATCCAAAAATTGATTCCGCGGAAACCAAGCGCGTACGCGTGGTTCGTTTGACTGACTCTTCCACTAGGAGGAAGACTTCACACTTGGAAGACTCGAGTTAGTCTCAGAAAACACTTGAACTCCCTTGAGAGAGAGAAGACTTCATCATTGACTTCACACGTTTGTTGCCAAGACTCAAGTCTCTCTTGATCGAAGCACAACGCGTGGAAAAGGACTCGAGACTCCTCTCGCTCTATATATAGTACAGTCACCTGGCCAGTCTTATGTACAAGTTCACTATCACGTTTAATGGCGGAGATTGTTGCTTCCGCGGTGGTCGGCGAGACGGTTACGAGGGTCTCCAACTTCATCATCGACAAGCCTGGCAAGAGGCCATGCGGCAGAGACGAGATGGAGAGGCTGGAGATGGCCCACATCAAGATGGAGGCCGCGCTGCAGCTGTCCGACCGGTGGCAGATCACCGCCGCGCCGGTGCTCCTCTGGCGGAGCAAGCTGAAGCGTGCCGCCCAGGAGTGCGACGACACGCTGCGCCACCTCACGCAGCGCCAGCGCGCCGTGGTAGATGAAGAGCTCAGGCGGCAGGCGTCCTCGCTCCCCACGCGCATCGCCCACGCGGCCAAGTCGCTCGTGTCATCTCTCGTCAGCCGCGGCAAGGACGTCGGCGAACCGGTCCCCGTCCGGAGGTTCGAGAGGTTCGCGGAGGGCGCCGGCGAGTTCGTCAGGTTCGTGGAGCTGGGCGGGTCCCCGCGGCAGAACCTCTTCTTCGACCCGCTCATCGGCCACCTCCTCGCGGGCAAGACGGCGCGGTACCAGGCGCTGCAGGGCGGCAGGTTCTACTACCTCGGCATCCGGCCCACGAGCTTCGCGGAGCGCGGGGTGGAGGCCATGGTCGGCTTCGTCCTCCAGGACTTCAGGGCGCCCGCCAAGAGCTTCAGCTCCAGGTTCATGCTGCGCCTATCCGAGAGCAGCGACGTGCTCGGGATCATAGCGAGGTGCATGCAGGCGGTGACGCCGCACCTCAAGGCCGCCGCGGAAGGCTTCACGAGGGAGCTCGTCCAGCTTCCCACGCAAGATTTCTCCTGGGTGGAGAGCTTGCCCTTCAGAGAGACTGAGTACTGGGTCGATATACACAGGACCTTGACCCAATGCCTTCGTCCAGACCCGCTCTGCTGCAGCGGCCATGACGGTTTCATCGTGCCTTCCACCTGTAGCAGCAGCAAGAGCGACGGACAACCATCGTTGTCACCATCAAAGTCAAGGCTGGCGTGCACACTGTTTCCAGAGCAGGTGATCACGGTCTACCTGCAATGCCATATCTCGCCGCCGGCTCAAGCTCCGCACAAGACACATGGAGGGCGTAGAAGAAGCTCTCTGAAAAATCCAGGTCTGAAGCTGTCGGTCGTTTTTATTCCCCATGACTTCCCGGAGGGCATAGAGCCTCAGGACGAGAGCTTTGCCTTCGAGGTGATCGACGGGGAGGAGCAGGAAACGGTCCATCGAAATGCGACCTTGCAAGACGTGGACGAGAAGCTGCTCCCCAAGGCAGTGGATCACCTCTACCGGAGCTCCGAGTCCAGGATGTATCAGCTGTGCCTGAGGTCCAGGCATGGCACCGCGCAGCTCTGCGTGGAGAAGACGACGCCGGCAACGCGTGTGCCAAGCAAAGGAAATGCCGCAGCATCACGGTTGCAGATCAATGGAAGCAAAAGGGTGGTGGATCGGAAACGAGAGGATTACAGAATAAAGGGATGGCAGGATGCGTCGAGGGACCTGCTCAAGCTATGGGTCGTGCGTGCCTCTGACAAGCTGCATGGCTCACTCAGCTCCTGGACTGTCAGGTCCCCTCTGCAGAGCTAATCCCTCTCCTCGCCTTCTGAAATCTCTTCATCTAGCTAGTAGGCACACTGTGGAGAGTCTCTAGTCTAGGAAGAAGAAAGCAAGTGTCAAAGTTTCAGCTTTTTTTTAGATTAGTGTCAAATTTTCAGCTTTGGTGCGGCTATGGCTAATTTATCGCGAGTTGGAAGTGTTAGCGTACGTGTGTGTTCACGTCGTGCGCCTGTGCACGTACGTGGGTTAGTCATGGGTTAAGCCCAAGTGGCCCGAGTCTTAAGGCTGGCTTTGTGTGTATGGTTAGGCATGTACAGCTATATATGGTGTAATCTCCGGGAAAACCCTTTTCGCCGCATTCTGCGCCAAAATGTCGACCTCCCGCACACCCATCGATCGTTCAGAGCGAGGAACCTCACACGTCCCACTCGCCGAGCTGGGTTGCTAGCCACCGGAGCTTCACAACCCTAGTGTCCTATACATGCAAGAGATACACTATTATCTGTTTCCTTTTTTAGCGTTTTTCATTTTGTTATTCTTTTTCTTTCTTTCTTTTATGTTTGCTTTAGAAAAATCGCAATTTCAGAAGAAGTTCAATATATTCAATACTTTGTTCGGCTTTAAAAAATGTTCAAATTTATTTGTTCAGGTTTTCAAAAGACATGTTGTTCTTTTCAAAAAATGTACAAAATTTGTTCGCTGTTTCAAAATTTGTTTGCTGTTTCAAAATTTGTTCGTGCTTTTCAAAAAATGTTCGTTTTTCAAATTTTCAAAAAAGTTTTGGAATTTCACATTTGTTCCCTTTTTTCAAATAAATTTATTTTTTTTTCAGAAAAATTGTTCGCATTTTTTATGAAATTTTCGCAGATTCACAAAAAAATGTTCACGTTTTCAAATTTTGTTCAGAAATTTTCAAAATATGTTCCTGTTTTTAAAATTGTTCACATATTCAAAAAATTTGTTTGGAGTTTCAATTTTTTTTCGTGTTGTTTGACCCATGTTCGAACTTTGAAACATTACTTAGATTTTAGAAAATTGTTTATAATTTCCAAGATTTGTTCGAATAAAATCAAAATGTGTTAGAGTTCTGGTACTTTTGTTAGTTCTTAGACATTAGCGCTACAAATTGGTCACTAAGAGTCATCAATTCGCATGGCATTCGACAACACTTCGTTACTGAGAGGTCTGCAGTTCGATTCTTAAGGAGAGCTTCTTTTTCCCTTATTTTTACCTGTTGCGCTACAAACTGGCGGTATCTTCCATGGGCCGGCCCAATTGGTGCGACCCCTGTGCGAAGGGGCGTCCTTTTGCCGCAGAGTGCGGCCTATAGGCGCTCCCTAATCTCCGAATCAATCAATACAGAGAGAATTGCACGAGTTTCCTTTCCCTGCTGTCTTTACAACTCTAGCAGGAAGGACGGATCGCCGACAGTGCTTCTGTCTATGGGCCAGGCAGCCCAACATGACAGGGAGTGGCGTCACTCTCTTCCCTACCACGGGCAAATTACATGCACGTGTTATTTTTTTCCTTTTTTTCCTTTTTGTTTTTTGTATATTTTAGAAAATTTTAAATACATATATTCAAAATTAATAATAATGCCCAACATGAATTTGAAAAAATGTTAACACAGAGTAATTTTTTTAGCGTAACTGTAAGAAAATGTTGTTATCATTCAAAAAGTATGTACATGACACTTAAAAACTTTACAATGCGAAAACAATGTTTGCCCAATTCAAAAGTATCTGTAACAATAAAAAATGAACATTTTTTAAATGCAAATAAATTTTCAAAAATTGTGTTTTTTGAACATTTCAAACATTTTTATGAAAAACAAAACATTTTTTAAAATTTGTGAGTTTACAAAACACAATTTTGTTTATACTTTTTCTAAAATATTGAAATTTTATGTAATAAAAAACTGACCAGAAACATTCTGAAAGGTACCCAAAAGCAAGTCATGTAGCATGTTCGCTATCTACAAATTGGCTCGCCCGTTTATATGGATAGCTCATTTGTGCGGAAGGCCGCCTATACATCAAATAGGGTAACGCCTATTTTACTCTCATGAGAGAAGCCGCCCCTTGTCGCACAGCTCCCCCAATCACCTTTTGTCCATCGCGATAGCACATCTGTACAAGTGACACAACATTCACTTGCAAAGCACTTGGCATCAGAAGTTTTAAATTGCAGGTTTCCTATTTTTAATCCATTCATCAGTTGAATGAATTAATCTTTACTTATCCAATTAAAGAAACTTCACTTCAGAAGAGTGAAATATAATCGGTTAACCAATCTTCATTGTTTAAGTTTGAGAAAGGTATCATATGCATCCCCATTTCTTTACCCCACACCCCACCATCCAAAATCATCTCTCTTACTCCCTTCTGCCTCTCTTCAACGTACATAGACATTCCGTTGGAGCCCACTCTACCATTCCTTGGTTGAGTTAACAACTAGAAGTATAGAGGAAGGAAAATCTAGGATTTTGACCAAATTTGAAATCAAAGTTGATTTTAGACTCTATGATTAAATATTTCTTTTTGAAAGTCTTTTGGTTGCAGATTCATCGAATTAATCAAATGTCTCGCAAAGTTCATTACAATGTGTTGAATGACTCCACAATATAGTTGGAATGTTTGTGTTCTAGGACTTCTATTGTTGTTTCCATTCCCGTCCCTCACGAGAGGCTACCATCATGATGTTGATGGTGTAGTGTTGGTCATTAATGGTGATGATACAAACAATGACTTTGTTTCTAGGAGAAGAAGCAATCCAAAAAAAGTAAAGTGTGAGGATCTGATCTAATCGTGGAACCAACTATCAGAATTAACCAATTAGCTATGGAGATATTATTCTCATAGTTGACCTCATTTTGTTGTCTTCCATATATTCAATTGCTTAGAATCTAGGTTTAGGAGATTCACGTCATTATCTCCGAGATACACAAATTGTAGACATGTCATGTTATGTGGGTGAGAATTCTCAGTAGACGGAAATTATATATTCGAAAGAAGAACAAAAACTCTATATTTAGGATAAGGAGGAAATGAGAAGGATGAGTGAACAAAGATGACATGGCATGATGGAAGGATGACTTGCTAATCGTCCAACTATGGATTCGGGTAGTCAGGTTGTGTTTAGCCCCTGTATATATGATCCTCTAGCGGTTGTACATTTATTCTTTACCAAGGATCAATCGATGCAACAGTGTATCACATAGGGTTGCTTGGGCACCAAATGTACTTAGCTCCACTAAAACAGTGCTAAACAATGTTGCTTGACTCCTCTAATAATAATGCAAATGTGCTATTTTTGGGCTAGTATGTCAAGCAAGACAATATATACATATATGCAAGGTTTAATGAACCCTCGTTTTTGTTGGGTTGGTTGTGCATGCATGGCACGACATTAGTATGGATGTATGGTAGTTGTAGCGCAACCAATGGAATGGTAGTGACATGACTATATTAAGAGCCACGTGCAAACTCGTACCATCCATGTCTTTAAAAGGCACACATCTCTCCTCCACTCTTTCGCTCTACATCAGCACTTACAAACATGTGTCCAAATATCATAACTTGTATGTAAATAGTCCAAAATCTAGAACAATTCATATAATTTTCCTAGTGGACCAATTAGAAATTTGTAGGTTGGAAGCTCGTGGGAAGGCAGATAATATATGTAGGAGTAGGAGGCATGAGGAAGCTATGGAGTTCCAATTTGGGTAAAGAGATGACAATATAAGGGGTTCATGGTTCAAAATGTAAAGAACACTGAGCAATAGCACACATTCTTGCTAAAGATGGTGATTCGATCACTATAAATGTCTTTCTTTTTTCCAGTAGAGATATTTTAAAAATGTATAACTTAGCAAGAAATAAACATTGAATTTTTTTTCTTGTAACTATATAAAACTATTAGTAGATAACTCTTAGACTCTTTAAAATGAAATACTTACGTTCAGCCAATTCGAAGGATAGAAAAGCAAAATTTAATCACCAAGAATACAAATTGATCTGAGATAACTAAAAGATGAAGCGATTGCAAGCAAAAAATAATCGAATCAAATTGTATGATATCCATAGAGACTAAATTCTTGGTGTGGCACACACTTTAGTGATCCATTCAAATATGTTGCGGCGCCATAACAGTTCATGTTTGTTTGTGTATTTTATTTGTATAGCACATATAACATACTTATACCAATGCCTTCAAATATTATGTTTCCATGTCTATTTTTAAAACAATTTATGAACATAACTCAGGTAAAAAGTCACAAACTCAGCTAAATCCTACGCCTGCCAACAACAACAGTCTCGTTGTAATTCAATCAGATTTTATTGATGCATTAGATGGATAGCTCTCTTTAATCAGGGTTTGGGTTGCAACATTTGTCATTCAAGTCATTTTATGTAGTGCTGAATCACATTTGTTGTGTGTCTACTATGTGTGTGCCATTCAACATGTAGCAGTAATTAACCAATGTAGCATCCTCACGTGAGTATGTAACATGGAATCCACCCATGCACCCTCCCTGCCCTACATATCAATCACCCTAATATTTACTACCACTCAATGCATCTACCGTCCCCTACCATATCATTGTTATAATAGAAAGAGAAGTCATCAATGTGATCCAACTGTACTCCACTAGCAGAGATATACGCAGCTAAATGAGCCTTGGGCCAAACTATGCTATCGGGCCTAAAGGGCCCACAAGGCCAAAACAAAGATATACTACTATATACTTGACACACGCCCTCAAACTGAGGGTGGATCTAATACGTTGAGTTTGAGAATAGGAAGTCTATCTTGTTCTCGGGTTTGAGCCTTAGTGAAGAAATCTGCCACTTGAAGCTCTGAAGAATCTATTGGAGTTGGATGGTCTTCTCCTGACAATGGAAGCGCATAAATGATGCATCCATCCCAATATGTGTAGTCAGTTCAAGCAAATTGGATCATTTGCAATTTGAATTGCAAATGTGCTGTCACAAGGAAGTGTTGTATCAGCTAAGAGCCACGAAAGCCAGACAATTTCTAAGGGGGTAGTAGCAAGGGCTCGAAGCTTAGCTTCAACACTAGAATGAGATACTGTAGTTTGTTTCTTGGATTTACATGTAATGAGAAAAGTACCAAGAAAATTGCAGTAGCTTGTGGCATATTGACGATCAACGGGATCACACACCCATGTGGAATGCCTGAAGCTTTAGTTGATTACCAACAACAAAAAACAACCTGGAATGTTTTCCCTCTCAAGTAGCTAATTACAGCGAGCATAAACCATTATTAGCGCTAAAAATGTTGGTCCCCTGAAGATAAAAGGCATCTCACCACATGTTGGATTCTTTCTCCCAAACTAATGATCATTTGCCACAAAAAAGGAACTACGGTTAAGTGTGTTGTTAATTTTCATTCACAATTAAAACTAGTTGCCCATGGTAACAAAATCTTAGAGTGTTCGAAAAAAATAATTATGTCTAGCAAAATTGCAAAAGTAAAAAACCATAAACCAAATCACCAAAAACATGAATCGCATGTACAACTTCTGCAAATTAATTAATAAACATATGCAAGTTGTGGTATGTGCTACAGAATAGCTACAATGGTAGATTTGCAACACACCATGCTTCAAACAGTTTTAAACATGGTGTTAGCATGGTAACATGTAGTTCATCGTATGCTGAAGATTCAAGAGGCGACTCAATTGCTTCTCTTTCCCCATCTAATGATCATTTTATTAAAAAAGAACCCCTATCAAGTAGGAAGTTATTATTGTTTTTTATTAAGTATTGAAACTACTTGCACATAGTAATAATAATCCTAGACTATTTGAAAACAAAATAATTATGTCTAGCCAATGGTATTTCACTATTTCTATGAACCATTATAAAAATTAGAATGTGGCGATGGGGTGCATGCATCCTAATAGTGCTTCACTCTGCCGCTACAAATTTTGACAATATTTCTTACTTAACTCATGCCATAGTAATAATGTCGATTTTTTGTTCATATAACTTTTGTAAGATCATCTCGGCCGAGTGAGCTATAATTACGATCCGGGACTAATTTGAGCATTAGTCCCATTTCGAGCAGCTAGGATGCCGGTCGGGGCTCGGTAGGCATCACTCCTGGTTCAAATGGGACCTTTAGTCCTGGTTGGAGACACCAATCGGGACTAAAGGGTGCAATGCCCTTTAGTCCCTCTTGGCGACACCAACTAGGACTAAAGGGGTTGAATCTTTAGTCCCGGTTGGTGGCTCCAGCAGGGACTAAAGGGTTTTTTTTCATTTGTTTTTTGTTTTTAGTTTCTGTTTTAAATTGCTTATATCTTTTAGGATATTTGATGTTTTTGAGTGATTCTTTTTGCATTAGATTAAAAATGTTGTCTAGTTTCTGCTTGGGCCATTAGTTTTCAAATTTGCATGGTTTAAATTTGAATTTGTTCAAATTTTCTTCAAACCCTAGATTGTGAATAACTTGAGTTTAAAAATAGTTTTTAATTAATTCTTTTTGCTCCCTAGTCACATGTTAGATGGTTGTCATAGTATGATTTATTTGGTTTTTTAGAATAATTTAAATTAGGATTTTAATTAAAACAGTACTGCTACACTTATATAGCTGTTTTAGTCCTTTAATTGTTGTTTTTAATTATTTTTAGTTAGTTTTTTTCCTGTAGATCTTAACATGTTGTAGTATGCTTCTGTTAGACAACAGTAGATAAAATTTTATAATTAATTAATATTAATTTTGCTACTGTTTTGTATTAATAGTTGGTTAGCCCTTAATTATAGTTGATAGAATTTGTTTTGCTATGTTAAAACATAATTCTTTTTGCCACTTTAATAGAACATGACTCTGGCTTGGTTAACCTTAGTTGTGACTCTCGCTGGAACGGTGATAGTAGATGTAGTTGAAGCTAGGATTGGATGGACACCAACTCGGACTAAAGGGGTTCTGCAATTTTCAAACTCTACTCCCACCCCCACCCCATATCGCCATTTCAGTTAAAAAACAAAAGAATATTATAAAAACTTCAAAAATTAAAATCCTTCGAGATGTAGTTATCTTACTACATCTACTAGTTAGGATAATTAATAAACATAAATTTCAACTTGTTTTGCAAAAAAGTGTTATGAAAAAGTAAAACGGCTATAACTTTTGCATACGATGTCGAAAAAACATATAATATATCGAAATGTTCAGCACGAGAAGCCGGTTCCGATTTCGACTGTCGTAGGCCGTTTTGCAAATTTTTAGAATTCTCAAATTCTGAAAGTAAAAAAGTTATCCTGAAATTTAAGTTTTTTTGAATTTGTGGTCAAACTATGGTCAAACTAATTATTCAATAAATATTAGTGTTAATAAATAATTATTGTTTTTTAGAATAATATTTTCAAACTCAAACGGTGAAACGTGTGACTTCATGCTCAAGTTCAACTCCTAAAATCAAATAACAGTAGTTGCTGCAACTGGACAAACATTGTATATAGTGATTCAGGGATTCACCATTTTATACCTAAGCCAGTACCAGATAACCAAATTATAACCATTTTATCAATGAATCCAGATCAGGCACTTATGCTTAGCCAAACATAGAAAGCTCATTAGTTCTCGTCCGGTTCACATCACCAAGAAGCAATTTATTCCAGCATATGAGAAATAATTTTAAAATTAATGATTTCATATTTAGATTCCTCACATTTTTCTGATAATAATGGATATATTATTTGTCGAATTTCGATTTAAAGATATTAATTATGCCATATTAAACGAATAAATTGCAAAAAATGAATAAAATAATATTACTACTTATTTTATTTTCATTGAAATTCAATATTATTATTGCTTAATTTATTTTAATAATTGTTTGGGATTCAAAAAATTAAAACATGTGACATCAAGGCCTAAGGGTTAACAGGATTGATAGCTTACTATTGTCAGGAAAACAACAAGTGTGGACTTGGAAACTAGGGGACATAGAACTCGAAAGTTAAGCGTGCTTAGGCTGGAGTATTGAGAGGATTGTGACCGACCGGGAAGTTAGACAATTTGGAATGAGTGCTCCACACTAGAGCAGTGATGAGGGGTGATTAGAGATTAAATTTTCAAATAATTCATAAATTTGAAAATCGAAAAAATTGGAAATCAAAATTTCAAAAAAAATCATTTTTAATTTTATTTTCAAGAAAGTTACCAACCGGGACTAAAGGTCCTCCAGCCCTGCTCCAGACAGCGGCCACGTGTAGCCCCTTTAGTCCAGGTTTGTACCACAACCGGGACTAAAAGTGGTGGGCATTAGTCCCGATCGTTTTGTCCCGGTTGGAAAACCGGGACTAAAAACCTTAGGAATCGGGACTAAAGGCCCGTTTTCTACTAGTGGCATTAGCTCTAGACTAGCAAATCCAATGAGGTTGTGGTGACACTGCTAGTAGTTAAGATCCTTGTACAACTCCTACAATCAACGTCTTTAAAAGGCATATGTCTCATGTGCACTCTCATCCCACACATGGATACAAACATAGCTCCCAAAGCCCCCGCCTCTTAAGCTGACTAAATTTCAAGGTGTAAATTGGTTCTTTTGATCTTCCTAGTGAACCAATCAACATATGATATATCCAAAAGAAGCTCCTTTTGCGACGAATGCCATGAAGCAGCTTGTGGAAAATTCTACATTAAACTTATTTCATAGGAGTAGGAGGCACGAGGAAGTTCGCAAGATTCAGTTTAGATAATTTCCGAGGAGGGTTGGTTTGTTCTAGTGCATAGAATAAGTCTCATTCTGCAACATAGCTTGTTCCTTGACGTTGTAGGGTTTGTCTCTGTGTTTTGGCTTCTTTCTCCCAATCCAATGATCATTTGACACACACACACACACACACACACACACACACATAATGCACGCAAATGTATTGTTCATTTTTTAACAATTAAAACTATCTGTGTGTGCTAACAAAACCTTAGTGTTTAAAGACAACTTAATTATGTGTAGTCAATTACCAAATCCCTAAAAACATACCACGCGCACGACTATGCATTAGCATTGTTCTTACCTCCCCGACCTAATAACCACATGCAGGTCGCCATCTGTGCTAAAAAACAACATCTTTGTTAGATTTGCAACACACTGACGTCGAACGGTTTTAAATCACTGAGATTCATATTTCAAATCGTGCCCCTACCTACTCGGCAACTTCAGAAAAGTCATACATGTAACTTAAATTATATGGAAACCAAGAGTTTCTCCCCTCTTCTAGTCTACGGTCGCACCTACCTGTCTCTATTAAAAATTAGCGGATACCTTGAAGGTTGTGGTGTGTGCCACGGAACAACTAATACATTAGATTTGCAACACATCTAGCATCATACGATTTTCAAACACAGTTTTAGTATGGTAACTTGTAGTCCATGGTTTGGTGAAGATTGAAAAGGCGACTCAGTCACTTCTTTTCCCCAGCTAATGATCATTTTCTTTTAAACAAATATCCAAACATGTGTGAAGCGAGCATTGTTTTGTTATTAGTTATTGAAACTACTTACACATAGTAATAATAATCCTGGACTCTTTGAAACGAAATAATTATGTCCAACCAATTTGCCGGAGTAAAAGCGAAAAATAAATCATCAAAAAACACAAACATAAACTAGTCTTGCTGGTATTTCTATGTAGTATTAAAATAATAGTATTTCACATGCCCACAGTTGGTTGGTGAATCTTCTTGGGGTGCATTTATACAAACTGTACTTCACCCTACCTCTACCAAATTCAGCAATATTACTTACTAACAGGGGCGGATCCAGTATTGGACATGGGTGTACAGATGTACACCCAAAATTTTATGCCAAGAAAAATCGTATATATATATATATATATATATATATATATATATATATATATATATAGGTATATGAAAAAAACCATAGCATGCATGCTCGATACACTATGCAGTAGCCCACTTGTGGCCAACAAGCCCATAGCCCATCAGCAGCAGCCCACGAGCAGCATCCAGCCCTTCTGCCTAGTTCCCCCACACAACAGACACTACTTCGCTCAGTCTTGCTGATAACCCACAAGTATAGGGGATCACAACAGCTTTCAAGGGTAGAGTATTCAACCCAAATTTATTGATTCGACACAAGGGGAGCCAAAGAATATTCTCAAGTATTAGCAGCTGAGTTGTCAATTCAACCACACCTGGAAACTTACTATCTGCAGCAGCTTGTTTAGTAGCAAAGTAATATGATAGTGGCGGCAACGGTAACAAAAGAGTAAAGAAAGCAAAGTAATATTTTTGGTGTTTTGTAGTGATTGTAATAGTAGCAGCGGGAAAGTAAATAAGCGTAAACCCGTATATGGAAAGCTTGTAGGCATCGGATCAGTAATGGATAATTATGCCGGATGCGATTCATCATGTAACAGTCATAACATAGGGTGACACAGAACTAGCTCCAATTCATCAATGTAATGTAGGCATGTATTCCGTATATAGTCATATGTGCTTATGGAAAAGAACTTGCATGACATCTTTAGTCCTACCCTCCCGTGGCAGCGGGGTCCTATTGGAAACTAAGGGATATTAAGGCCTCCTTTTAATAGAGAACCGGAACAAAGCATTAGCACATAGTGAATACATGAACTCCTCAAACTATGATCATCACCGGGAGTGGTCCCGATTATTGTCACTTCAGAGTTGTCGGATCATAACACATAGTAGGTGACTATAGACTTGCAAGATAGGATCAAGAACTCACATATATTCATGAAAACATAAAAGGTTCAGATCTGAAATCATGGCACCCGGGCCCTAGTGACAAGCATTAAGCATAGCAAAGTCATAGCAACATCAATCTCAGAACATAATGGATACTAGGGATCAAACCCTTACAAAACTAACTCGATTACATGATAAATCTCATCCAATCCATCACCGTCCAGCAAGCCTACGATGGAATTACTCACGCACGGCGGTGAGCATCATGAAATTGGTGATGGAGGATGGTTGATAATGACGACGGCGACGAATCCCCTTCTCCGGAGCCCCGAACGGACTCCAGATCAGCCCTCCCGAGAGGTTTTAGGGCTTGGCGGCGGCTCCGTATCGTAAAACATGATGATTTCTTCTCTCTTATTTTTTTCTCCCCGAAACCCAATATATAGAGTTGGAGTTGGTGTCGGAGGGTCTCCAGGGGGCCCACAAGGTAGGGGGGCGCGCCCCCCACCCTTGTGGACAGGGTGTGGGCCCCCTGGTCTTCATCTTTGGCGAGGATTTTTTTATTTTTTTTATAAGACATCCCGTGGAGTTTCAGGTCATTCCAAGAACTTTTGTTTTCTGCACATAAAACAACATCATAGCAATTCTGCTGAAAACAGCGTCAGTCCGGGTTAGTTCCATTCAAATCAAACAAGTTAGAGTCCAAAACAAGGGCAAAAGTGTTTGGAAAAGTAGATATGACGGAGACGTATCAACTCCCCCAAGCTTAAACCCTTGCTTGTCCTCAAGCAATTCAGTTGACAAACTGAAAGAGAAAAAGAAAAACTTTTACAAACTCTGTTTGCTCTTGTTGATGTAACTATGTCAAGCCAGCATTCAATTTTTCAGCAAAGATCATAACTAACCACATTTGCAATAATTCTCAGGTCTCGCAATTACTCATATCAATAGCATAATCAACTAGCGAGCCATAATAATAAATCTCGGATGACAACACTTTCTCAAAACAATCATAATATGATATAACAAGATGGTATGTCACTAGCCCTTTCCGAGACCGCAAAACATAAATGCAGAGCACCTTTAAAGATCAAGGACTGACTAGACATTGTAATTCATGGTAAAAGAGATCCAATCATAGTCACACCCAATATAAATTAACAGTGATGAATGCAAATGACAGTTGTGCTCTTCAGCTAGTGCTCTTTAATAAGAGGGTGATGACTCAACATAAAAGTAAATAGATAGGACCTTCGCAAAGGGAAGCAGGGATTTATAGAGGTGCCAGAGCTCGGTTTTGAAATAGAGATAAATTATATTTTGAGCGGTATACTTTCATTGTCAACATAGCAACTAAGAGATAGCGATATCTTCCATGTCACCACATTATAGGCGGTTCCCAAACAGAATGGTAAAGTTTATACTTCCCCTCCACCAACAAGCATCAATCCATGGCTTGCTCGAAACAACGAGTGCCTCCAAGATACATTGGGTCCCAGGGGGAGTTTTGTTTGCAATTAATTTGATTTAGTTTGCATAAAGCATGGGACTGGGCATCCCGATGACCAGCCATTTTCTCGTGAGTGAGGAGTGGAGTCCACTCCTCTTGAGAATAACCCGCCTAACATGGAAGATAAGGGCAATCTTGGTTGATACATGAGCTATTCGAGCATACAAAACAGAATATTTATTTGAAGGTTTAGAGTTTGGCACATACAACTTTACTTGGAACGGCAGGTAGATACCGCATATAGGAAGGTATAGTGGACTCATCTGGAATAACTTTGGGGTTTAAGGGATTGGATGCACAAGCAGTATTCCCACTTTGTACAAGTGAAGGCTAGCAAAAGACTGGGAAGCGACCAACTAGAGAGCGACAACAGCCATGTACATGCATTAAAATTAATAAACATTGGATGCAAGCATGAGTAGGATATAATCCACCATGAACATAAATATCGTGAAGGCTATGTTGATTTGTTTCAACTACATGTGTGAACATGTGCCAAGTCAAGTCACTTAAATCATTCAAAGGAGGATACCACCCCATCATACCACATCATAACCATCTCAATAGCATGTTGGCACGCAAGGTAAATCATTATAACTCATAGCTAATCAAGCATGGCACAAGCAACTATGATCTCTAATTGTCATTGCAAACATGTTTATTCATAATAAGCTGAATCAAGAATGATGGACTCATCATATTTACAAAAACAAAAGAGGTCGATTTCATACCAGCTTTTCTCATCTCAATCAGTCCATCATATATCATCATAATTGTCTTTCACTTGCACGACCGAACGGTGTGAATAATAATAAGAGTGTACGTGCATTGGACTAAGCTGGAATCTGCGAGCATTCAATAAACAGGAGAAGACAAGGCAATATGGGCTCTTGGTTAATTCAACAATAAAGCATATAAGAGCTAATTCAACAATTTAATCATGGTCTTCTCCTACTGACTCCCAAAGAAAAAAAAGAAAAAAAAACTATTTACACGGGTGTCGGTGTCAAAACCGGCGGATCTCGGGTAGGGGGTCCCGAACTGTGCGTCTAGGCCGGATGGTAACAGGAGACAAGGGACACGAAGTTTTACCCAGGTTCGGGCCCTCTCGATGAAGGTAAAAACCTACTTCCTTCTTGATTAATATTGATGATATGGGTAGTACAAGAGTAGATCTACCACGAGATCAAGGAGGCTAGACCCTAGAAGCTAGCCTACGGTATGATTGTTATATCCTGGAGTTGTTCTACGCACTAAAACCCTCCGGTTTATATAGACACCGGATAGGGTTAGGGTTACACAAAGTCGGTTACAATAGTAGGAGATCTTGAATATCCGCATCGCCAAGCTTGCCTTCCACGCCAAGGAAAGTCCCATCCGGACACGGGACGAAGTATTCAATCTTGTATCTTCATAGTCCTGGAGTCCGGCTGAAGGTATTGTCCGGCTATCTGAACACCCCCTAATCCAGGACTCCCTTAGTAGCCCCCGAACCAGGCTTCAATGACGATGAGTCCGGCACGCAGATTGTCTTCGGCATTGCAAGGCGGGTTCTTCTCCAAATTCTGTGTACCTGTTGAAATAATGTCTGATTTTTGTAATGTAGCGCTCCTTGGCTTCTACGCCCAATAATGGCCGTATTCCACGTGTCCAACGAATGCGAAAATCCGGGGCGTTTTTACATCCACACCCCTATCCATATAAACGAGCCGCCTATTTAATGGGATGGGGATTCAGATCCAAACCACACCTTCTCCTCTCCGTGAGTAATCATCAGAGCGCCTCCAGCAAAGGTCCATTCCAACATGGCCAGCCGTCGCATCTCCTCCTCTCGCCCTTCCAGTCCTAAACCTGGAGACTGGGAGAGTTGCTCCATCCTGCACAGCGAGTTAGTGTCGCTTCAGGCCAAGGGATTTCTCCCTCAGGCCTATATGGTCCCGGTCCGAGCCGGACTCGCCACCTATAATGGCGGAAAACAAGCGGAGAGCACCCCCAATCCCTCCAAAGGAGAGCGGGTGTGCCTCGTCCCTTATCTGATAAGGGGACTGGGATTTCCAATTCATCCATTTCTCCATGGGCTTCTGGAGTTCTACGGCCTCCAACTGCACAATCTCACGCCCGCCTCTATATTGCATATCGCGGGCTTCGTCGCCCTTTGCGAGTTATTTTTCGGTGTTGAGGCTCATTTCGCACTGTGGAAGAGGATATTCTGCCTGGTGCCCCGTTCTCAAGAGGGGTCTATATATCAAGTGGGCGGAGCCGAACTGTGGCGCATCGCCGGGACCGGATACCTATCCGGAACCCCAAAGAAGGCGTCCGATGACTGGCCTTCGGAATGGTTTTATATAGATGATGTCCCGCTACCGGACCCTGTCCGGGTCGGTCTCCCCGAGTTCAACAGTGTCCCATTAAAGAAACGCCTAAGCTGGCGTCCGCGGAGCTCTCAAAGGGAAAGCGACAGAGACGTCCTTTACCTGATGGACCGGATAAGACTATTGGCTCATTCCGGACTAACCATGATTGGAGTCATGGCCGCATGCATTATGCGGGGGGTGCAACCGCTTCAATATAGAAGCCACCCCATGTGGGATTTTAACGGGGAGGACGATGCCACCCGTTACGGTCGTAAGGGGCCGGCCTCGGCTGCCGCTCTAGTAAAGATCTTATCCTCTTTGTACAAGGGAGAAGAGGAGGAATTCCTCCGCGTCGACCCGCAGGGCGGATTTACTATGTATAACCCTCCGAGTTGGGTAAGTGGACAATTTTGCTCGCCCATCCGCTTTATACTCCCATGATTAAATATGTAGTCTAACGACTTTGATGCAGGAACTGCGTCAGGAAGTAAAGGATATAAGCAGCCGTCCTCCACAGCCCCAGGATCCAGAACGATCCCTCGATTCGGACTCTGAAGAGGATCCGGACATATCGGTAGAGCTAATTGACGGGGTGTTTCATCAGCTAAGCAAGGATAATACCTTGGTGGCCATCACAGCCGATTACCCAGGGTTAATCCCGGCCTCCCAGGTGACAGAGACCGAAGCCTCATTCCCTTGAGAAGGATTCCATTCTCACGCACTTCAGTTTTTTTGACGACAACCGTGTTTTGCAGGGAAGGTTTCCGAGGCGGGAGGCCGAACCTGCGGGGGATAGCCAACGAGGGTCCGCGGGGCCCCGTGGGGTAAAAAGAAATGTAGTCCGGACTGAGACGCCGACGCAAAGGTATAGCGCACCATCTATTTCTCTGGTGTTATCCCTTCAGGGCATACTAATGTTGGAAATATGCCCTAGAGGCAATAATAAAAGGATTATTATATTTCCTTGTTCATGATAATTGTCTATTATTCATGCTATAATTGTATTGTCCGGAAATCATAATACATGTGTGAATACATAGACCACAATGTGTCCCTAGTAAGCCTCTAGTTGACTAGCTCGTTGATCAATAGATAGTCATGGTTTCCTGACTATGGACATAGGGATGTCATTGATAACGGGATTACATCATTAGGAGAATGATGTGATGGACAAGACCCAAACCTAAGCATAGCACAAAGATCGTGTAGTTCGTTTGCTAGAGCTTTTCTGAATGTCAAGTATCATTCCTTAGACCATGAGATTATGCAACTCCCGGATGCCGTAGGAGTGCTTTGGGTGTATCAAATGTCACAACGTAACTGGGTGACTATAAAGGTGCACTACAGGTATCTCCGAAAGTGTTTGTTGGGTTGGCATGAATCGAGACTGGGATTTGTCACTCCATGTGACGGAGAGGTATCTCTAGGCCCACTCGGTAAGACATCATCATAATGAGCTCAATGTGATCAAGGTGTTGTTCACGGGATGATGTGTTACTGGAATGAGTAAAGAGACTTGCCAGTAACGAGATTGAACAAGGTATCGGTATACCGACGATTGAATCTCGGGCAAGTATCATACCGATAGACAAAGGGAATTGAGTACGGGATTGATTAAGTCCTCGACATCGTGGTTCATCCGATGAGATCATCGAGGAGCATGTGGGAGCCAACATGGGTATCCAGATCCCGCTGTTGGTTATTGACCAGAGATCGTCTCGGTCATGTCTGCATGTCTCCCGAACCCGTAGGGTCTACACACTTAAGGTTCGGTGACGCTAGGGTTGTAAAGATATTAGTATGCAGCAAACCGAAGGTTGTTCGGAGTCCCGGATGAGAACCCGGATGTCACGAGAGGTTCCGGAATGGTCCGGAGGTAAAGTATTATATATAGGAAGTGTCGTTTCGGCCATCGGGAGTGATCTGGGGGTCACCGGTATTGTACCGGGACCACCAGATGGGTCCCGGGGTCCACCGGGTGGGTCCACCCATCCCGGAGGGCCCCGTGGGCTGAAGTGGGGAGGGAACCAGCCCATAGTGGGCTGGTGCGCCCCCCATGGGCCTCCCCCCTGCGCCTAGGGTTGGAAACCCTAGGGCAGGGGGCGCCCCACTTGCCTTGGGGGGCAAGCATCCCCCCTGGCCGCCGCCCCCCTGGAGATAGATCTCCAGGGCCGGTGCCCCCCCTAGGGGGCCTATATAAAGGGGGAGGGAGGTCAGCCGCACCCTGCAGCCTTGGCATCTCGCTCTCGCCTGTTACACCTCTCCCTCTCTCCGTAGACGCTTGGCGAAGCCCTGCTGGAATTCTGCTCCATCCACCACCACGCCGTCGTGCTGCTGGATCTTCATCAACCTCTCCTTCCCCCTTGCTGGATCAAGAAGGAGGAGACGTCATCCCGACCGTACGTGTGTTGAACGCGGAGGTGCCATCCGTTTGGCGCTGGTCATCGGTGATTCGGATCACGGCGAGTACGACTCCATCATCCAAGTTCTTCTTGAACGCTTCCGTTGCGATCTACAAGTGGTATGTAGATGCTCTCCTATCCCCTCGTTGCTAGAATACTCCATGGATAGATCTTGGTGATGCATAGGAAAATTTTAATTTCTGCTACGATCCCCAACAGTGGTATCAGAGCCAGGTTTATGCGTAGTTTCTATGCACGAGTAGAACACAAAGTAGTTGTGGGCGTCGAATTGTCAATTCTTGTTGCCGTTACTAGTCCTATCTTGATTCAGCGGTATTGTGGGATGAAGCGGCCCGGACCAACCTTACACGTACGCTTACGTGAGACCGGTTCCACCGACTGACCTGCACTAGTTGCATAAGGTGGCTGGCGGGTGTCTGTCTCTCCCACTTTAGTTGGATCGGATTCGATGAACAGGGTCCTTATGAAGGGTAAATAAAGATTGACAATTCACATTGTGGTTTTAACGTAGGTAAGAAACGTTCTTGCTAGCAACCTATAACAGCCACGTAAAAACTTGCAACAACAATTAGAGGACGTCTAACTTGTTTTTGCAGCAAGTGCTTTGTGATGTGATATGGCCAGAAGTTGTGATGAATCATGTATGTGATGTATGAGATGATCTGCTTATTGTAATAGGAATCACGACTTGCATGTCGATGAGTATGACAACTGGCAGGAGCCATATGAGTTGTCTTTATTTATTTATGACCTGCGTGTCAACTTAAATTGTCATGTAATTACTTTACTTTATTGCTAAAGCGTTAGCCATAGTAGTAGAAGTAATAGTGGACGTGACAACTTCATGAAGACACGATGATGGAGATCATGATGATGGAGATCATGGTGTCATGCCGGTGGCGACGATGAACATGGTGCCCCGAAGATGGAGATCAAAGGAGCGAAATGATGTTGGCCATATCATGTCACTATTTGATTGCATGTGATGTTTATCATGTTTTTACATCTTATTTGCTTAGAACGACGGTAGCATAAATAAGTGAAGGAAATATGCCCTAGAGGCAATAATAAAGTTATTATTTATTTCCTTATTTCATGATAAATGTTTATTATTCATGCTAGAATTGTATTAACCGGAAACATAGTACATGTGTGAATACATAGACAAACAGAGTGTCACTAGTATGCCTCTACTTGACTAGCTCGTTGATCAAAGATGGTTATGTTTCCTAGCCATAGACATGAGTTGTCATTTGATTAACGGGATCACATCATTAGGAGAATGATGTGATTGACATGACCCATTCCGTTAGCTTAGCACCCGATCATTTAGTATGTTGCTATTGCTTTCTTCATGACTTATACATGTTCCTATGACTATGAGATTATGCAACTCCCGTTTGCCGGAGGAACACTTTGTGTGCTACCAAACGTCACAACGTAACTGGGTGATTATAAAGGAGCTCTACAGGTGTCTTCAAAGGTAGATGTTGGGTTGGCGTATTTCGAGATTAGGATTTGTCACTCCGATTGTCGGAGAGGTATCTATGGGCCCTCTCGGTAATGCACATCACTTAAGCCTTGCAAGCATTGCAACTAATGAGTTAGTTGTGAGATGATGTATTACAGAACGAGTAAAGAGACTTGCCGGTAACGAGATTGAACTAGGTATTGGATACCGACGATCGAATCTCGGGCAAGTAACATACCGATGACAAAGGGAACAACGTATGTTGTTATGCGGTCTGACCGATAAAGATCTTCGTAGAATATGTAGGAGCCAATATGGGCATCCAGGTACCGCTGTTGGTTATTGACCGGAGACGAGTCTCGGTCATGTCTACATAGTTCTCGAACCGTAGGGTCCGCATGCTTAAGGTTTCGATGACAGTTATATTATGAGTTTATGCATTTTGATGTACC
Source organism: Aegilops umbellulata (assembly GCA_032464435.1). Taxonomy (NCBI): domain Eukaryota; kingdom Viridiplantae; phylum Streptophyta; class Magnoliopsida; order Poales; family Poaceae; genus Aegilops; species Aegilops umbellulata. The sequence goes on along the minus strand of CP136060.1, from coordinate 637,350,587 downwards.
GAAGTTAGTTCGGAGTCCCGGATGAGATCACAGACGTGATGAGGAGTCTCGGAATGGTCGAGACATAAAGATTGATATATTGGATGACTATATTCGGACATCGGAATGGTTCCGAGTGGTTTCGGATAATAACGGAGTACCGGGGGGGTTACCGGAACCCCCCGGGGGGTTAATGGGCCCATATGGGCCATAAGGGAAAGGAGGAGGGGCGGCCAGGGCAGGCCGCGTGCCCCCTCCCCCCCTAGTCTGAATAGGACAAGGAAGGGGGGGGGCGGCGCCCCCCCTTTTTTTCCCTCCCCCTCTCTCCTTCCTTCTCCTACAAGGAAAGGGAGAGGAGTCCTACTCCCGGTGGGAGTAGGACTCCTCCTTGGCGCGCCCCTCTAGGCCGGCCGCCCCCTCCCCCTTGCTCCTTTATATACGGGGGTAGGGGGCACCCTAGAACACACAATTGATCAACGTGATCGTTCCTTAGCCGTGTGCGGTGCCCCCCTCCACTATATTCCACCTCGGTCATATTGTCGCGGTGCTTAGGCGAAGCCCTGCGTCGGTAGTACATCAAGATCGTCACCACGCCGTCGTGCTGACGGAACTCTTCCCCGAAGCTTTGCTGGATCGGAGCACGGGGATCGTCATCGAGCTGAACGTGTGCTAAGAACTCGGAGGCGCCGGAGTAACGGTGCTTGGATCGGTCGGATCGGGAAGACGTACGACTACTTCCTCTACGTTGCGTCAATGCTTCCGCTTTGGTCTACGAGGGTACGTAGACAACACTCTCCCCTCTCGTTGCTATGCATCACCATGATCTTGCGTGTGCGTAGGAATTTTTTTGAAATTACTACGTTCCCTAACAATAAGATGATCCCTCATTAAAATATCAAAAATGTGTTCTCCCTGACTGTGCAGCGTTGCTAAGGTTCGTCGTTCCGACGCACCACGTGATGATCGGGTGTGATAGGTTCTTACGTTCGCATACAACGGGTGTAAGCCAGATTTACACACGCAATACACTTAGGTTGGATTGACGAGCCTAGCATGTACAAACATGGCCTCGGAACACGGAGGACCGAAAGGTCGAACATGAGTCGTATAGAAGATACGATCAACATGGAGATGTTCACCGATGATAACTAGTCCATCTCACGTGATGATCGGACACGGCCTAGTTGACTCGGATCATGTATCACTTAGATGACTAGAGGGATGTCAAATCTGAGTGGGAGTTCATTCATTAATTTGATTAGATGAACTTAATTATCATGAACTTAGTCTAAATCTTTACAATATGTCTTGTAGATCAAATGGCCCACGCTAATGTCACCCTCAACTTCAACGCGTTCCTAGAGAAAACCAAGCTGAAAGATGATGGCAGCAACTATTCGGACTGGGTCCGGAACCTGAGGATCATCCTCATAGCAGCCAAGAAAGATTATGTCCTGGAAGCACCGCTAGGTGATGCACCATTCCCAGAAAACCAGGACGTTATGAACGCCCATCAGTCACGTAGTGATGATTACTCCCTCGTTCAGTGCGGCATGCTTTACAGCTTAGAACCGGGGCTTCAAAAGCGTTTTGAGAAACACGGAGCATATGAGATGTTCGAGGAGCTGAAATTGATTTTCCAAGCTCATGCCCGGGTCGAGAGATATGATGTCTCCGACAAGTTCTTTAGCTGCAAGATGGAGGAAAATAGCTCTGTCAGTGAACACATACTCAAGATGTTTGGGTTGCACAACCGCTTGACTCAGCTGGAAGTTAATCTCCCGGATGAGGCGGTCATTGACAGAATCCTTCAGTCGCTCCCACCTAGCTACAAGAGCTTCGTGATGAACTACAATATGCAGGGGATGGAAAAGACCATTCCCGAGTTGTATTCAATGTTGAAATCTGCGGAGGTGGAGATCAAAAAGGAACATCAAGTGTTGATGGTGAATAAAACCACTAAGTTCAAGAAAGGCAAGGGTAAGAAGAACTTCAAGAAGGACGGCAAGGAGGTTGCCGCGCCTGGTAAATCAGTTGCCAGGAAGAAGTCAAAGAATGGACCCAAACCTGAAACTGAGTGCTTTTATTGCAAGGGAAATGGTCACTGGAAGCGGAATTGCCCCAAGTACTTAGCGGATAAGAAGGCCGGCAACACTAAAGGTATATGTGATATACATGTAATTGATGTGTACCTTACCAGTGCTCGTAGTAGCTCCTGGGTATTTGATACCGGTGCCGTTGCTCATATTTGTAACTCAAAACAGGAGCTGCGGAATAAACGGAGACTGGCGAAGGACGAGGTGACGATGCGCGTCGGGAATGGTTCCAGGGTCGATGTGATCGCCGTCGGCACGCTACCTCTACATTTACCTACAGGATTAGTTTTAAACCTCAATAATTGTTATTTAGTGCCAAGTTTGAGCATGAGCATTGTATCTGGATCTCGTTTAATGCGAGATGGCTACTCATTTAAATCCGAGAATAATGGTTGTTCTATTTATATGAGTGATATGTTTTATGGTCATGCTCGGATGGTTAATGGTTTATTCTTAATGAATCTCGTACGTGATGTTACACATATTCATAGTGTGAATACCAAAAGATGTCCCACATACTTGTGTCACTGCCGCCTTGGTCACATTGGTGTCAAGCGCATGAAGAAGCTCCATGCTGATGGACTTTTGGAGTCTCTCGATTATGAATCATTTGACACATGCGAACCATGCCTCATGGGCAAAATGACCAAGACTCCATTCTCAGGGACAATGGAGCGAGCAACCAACTTGTTGGAAATCATACATACAGATGTGTGTGGTCCAATGAGCGTTGAGGCTCGCGGAGGCTATCGTTATGTTCTCACTCTCACTGATGATTTGAGTAGATATGGGTATGTCTACTTAATGAAACACAAGTCTGAGACCTTTGAAAAGTTCAAGGAGTTTCAGAGTGAGGTTGAGAATCAACGTGACAGAAAAATAAAGTTCTTACGATCAGATCGTGGGGGAGAATATTTAAGTCACGAATTTGGCACACACTTAAGAAAATATGGAATTGTTTCACAACTCACGCCGCCTGGAACACCTCAGCGTAACGGTGTGTCCGAACGTCGTAATCGCACTCTATTGGATATGGTGCGATCTATGATGTCTCTTACCGATCTACCACTCTCATTTTGGGGCTATGCTTTAGAGACTGCCGTATTCACTTTAAATAGGGCTCCGTCAAAATCCGTTGAGACGACACCGTATGAATTATGGTTTGGAAAGAAACCTAAGCTGTCGTTTCTGAAAGTTTGGGGTTGCGATGCTTATGTCAAGAAACTTCAACCTGAAAAGCTCGAACCCAAATCGGAAAAATGCGTCTTCATAGGATATCCCAAAGAAATAGTTGGGTATACCTTCTACCTAAGATCCAAGGGCAAGATCTTTGTTGCCAAGAACGGGTCCTTTCTAGAGAAAGAGTTTCTCGCGAAAGAAGTAAGTGGGAGGAAAGTAGAGCTTGATGAAGTACTACCTCTTGAAAATCAGAGTAGCACAGCTCAGGAAAATGTTCCTATGGTGCCTGCACCGATTCAAGAGGAGGTTAATGATGATGATCAAAATACTTCTGATCAAGCTCCTACTGAACTTCGTAGGTCCACAAGGACACGTTCCGCACCAGAGTGGTATGACAACCCTGTCCTAGAAATCATGTTGTTGGACAACGGTGAACCTTCGAACTATGAAGAAGCGATGGCGGGCCCAGATTCCGACAAATGGCTAGAAGCCATGAAATCCGAGATAGAATCCATGTATGAAAACAAAGTATGGACTTTGAATGACTTGCCCGATGATCGGCGAGCCATAGAAAATAAATGGATCTTTAAGAAGAAGACAGACGCGGATGGTAATGTGACCATCTATAAGGCTCGACTTGTCGCTAAGGGTTATCGACAAGTTCAAGGGGTTGACTACGATGAGAATTTCTCACCCGTAGCGAAGCTGAAGTCCGTCCGAATCATGTTAGCAATTGCCGCATTCTATGATTATGAGATATGGCAAATGGACGTCAAAACGACATTCCTTAACGGCTTTCTTAAGGAAGAATTGTATATGATGCAGCCGGAAGGTTTTGTCGATCCTAAGAATGCTGGCAAAGTATGCAAGCTCCAGCGCTCTATCTATGGGCTGGTGCAAGCATCTCGGAGTTGGAACATTCGCTTTGATGAGATGATCAAAGCATTTGGGTTTATGCAGATTTATGGAGAAGCCTGCATTTACAAGAAAGTGAGTGGGAGCTCCGTAGCATTTCTTATATTATATGTGGATGGCATACTATTGATGGGAAATGATATAGAATTCTTGGAAAGCATAAAGGCCTATTTGAACAAGTGTTTTTCAATGAAGGACCTTGGAGAAGCTGCTTATATATTAGGCATCAAGATCTATAGAGATAGATCGAGACGCCGCATCGGTCTTTCACAAAGTACGTACCTTGACAAGATTTTGAAGAAGTTCAAAATGGATCAGTCCAAGAAGGGGTTCTTGCCTATATTGCAAGGTGTGCGATTGAGCACGGCTCAATGCCCGACCACGGCAAAAGATATAGAAGAGATGAGTGTCATCCCCTATGCCTCAGCCATAGGGTCTATTATGTATGCCATGCTGTGTACCAGACCCGATGTAAACCTTGACGTAAGTTTGGTAGGTAGGTACCAAAGTAATCCCGGCAAGGAACACTGGATAGCGGTCAAAAACATCCTGAAGTACCTGAAAATGACTAAGGATATGTTTCTCATTTATGGAGGTGCCGAAGAGCTCATCGTAAAGGGTTACGTTGACGCCAGCTTCGACACAGATCTGGATGACTCCAAGTCACAAACCGGATACGTGTATATTTTGAATGGAGGGGCGGTAAGCTGGTGCAGTTGCAAGCAAAGCGTCGTGGCGGGATCTACATGTGAAGCAGAGTATATGGCAGCCTCGGAGGCAGCACGAGAAGCAGTCTGGGTGAAGGAGTTAATTACCGACCTAGGAGTCATACCCAATGCGTCGGACCTGATGACTCTCTTCTGTGACAACATTGGAGCAATTGCCCTTGCGAAGGAGCCCAGGTTTCACAAGAAGACCAGGCATATCAAGCGTCACTTCAACTCCATTCGTGAAAGTGTTCAAAATGGAGACATAGAGATTTGTAAAGTACATACGGACCTGAATGTGGCAGATCCGTTGACTAAAGCTCTCCCTAGAGCAAAACATGATCAACACCAAAATTCCATGGGTGTGCGATTCATCACAATGTAACTAGACTATTGTCTATAGTGCAAGTGGGAGACTGTTGGAAATATGCCCTAGAGGCAATAATAAAAGGATTATTATATTTCCTTGTTCATGATAATTGTCTATTGTTCATGCTATAATTGTATTGTCCGGAAATCATAATACATGTGTGAATACATATACCACAATGTGTCCCTAGTAAGCCTCTAGTTGACTAGCTCGTTGATCAATAGATAGTCATGGTTTCCTGACTATGGACATAGGGATGTCATTGATAACGGGATCACATCATTAGGAGAATGATGTGATGGACAAGACCCAAACCTAAGCATAGCACAAAGATCGTGTAGTTCGTTTGCTAGAGCTTTTCTGAATGTCAAGTATCATTCCTTAGACCATGAGATTATGCAACTCCCGGATGCCGTAGGAGTGCTTTGGGTGTATCAAACGTCACAACGTAACTGGATGACTATAAAGGTGCACTACAGGTATCTCCGAAAGTGTTTGTTGGGTTGGCATGAATCGAGACTGGGATTTGGCACTCCGTGTGACGGAGAGGTATCTCTGGGCCCACTTGGTAAGACATCATCATAATGAGCTCAATGTGATCAAGGTGTTGTTCACGGGATGATTTGTTACGGGAACGAGTAAAGAGACTTGCCGGTAACGAGATTGAACAAGGTATCGGTATACCGACGATCGAATCTCGGGCAAGTATCGTACCGATAGACAAAGGGAATTGAGTACGGGATTGATTAAGTCCTCGACATCGTGGTTCATCTAATGAGATCATCGAGGAGCATGTGGGAGCCAACATGGGTATCCAGATCCCGCTGTTGGTTATTGACCGGAGATCGTCTCGGTCATGTCTGCATGTCTCCCGAACCCGTAGGGTCTACACACTTAAGGTTCGGTGACGCTAGGGTTGTAAAGATATTAGTATGCAGCAAACCGAAGGTTGTTCGTAGTCCCGGATGAGATCTCGGACGTCACGAGAGGTTCCGAAATGGTCCGAGGTAAAGTATTATATATAGGAAGTGTCATTTCGGCCATCGGGAGTGATCTGGGGGTCACCGGTATTGTACCGGGACCACCAGATGGGTCCCGGGGTCCACCGGGTGGGTCCACCCATCCCGGAGGGCCCCGTGGGCTGAAGTGGGGAGGGAACCAGCCCATAGTGGGCTGGTGCGCCCCCCCCATGGGCCTCCCCCTGCACCTAGGGTTGTAAACCCTAGGGCAAGGGGCGCCCCACTTGCCTTGGGGGGCAAGCATCCCCCCTGGCCGCCGCCCCCCCTGGAGATAGATCTCCAGGGCCGGCGCCCCCCCTAGGGGGCCTATATAAAGGGAGGGAGGGAGGGCAGCCGCACCCTGCAGCCTTGGCGCCTCCCTCTCCCCTGTTACACCTCTCCCTCTCTCCGTAGACGCTTGGCGAAGCCCTGCTGGAATTCTGCTGCATCCACCACCACGTCGTCGTGCTGCTGGATCTTCATCAACCTCTCCTTCCCCCTTGCTGGATCAAGAAGGAGGATACGTCATCCCGACCGTACGTGTGTTGAACGCGGAGGTGCCGTCCGTTCGGCGCAGGTCATCGGTGATTCGGATCACGGCGAGTACGACTCCATCATCCAAGTTCTTCTTGAACGCTTCTGTTGCGATCTACAAGTGGTATGTGGATGCTCTCCTATCCCCTCGTTGCTAGAATACTCCATGGATAGATCTTGGTGATGCGTAGGAAAATTTTAATTTCTGCTACGATCCCCAACAACTAATGCTCGTGCTCTCTTTATGACGAAGAGACCTCGCCGGACTATATCCGGGGAGGTTGCCAATCGCGCCTCCACCAGCCAGGCTCCAACGCCTGGCCCGGAAGCGGCGGCGAACACAAGGCGCGCACCGGACGCTCCTTCGACAGAGGATGCGGACAGGCTGTCTGCGACCAATTCCGAAGTGGAGAGTGCCATGAACCACAGGCGTCGCCGGACAGTTCTCCGCGACGCTTGTTTCTCCCAAGAGGCATTGAATGCCTTCAATTCGGGAGATGCGTACCTCCGTGCTGCTCAAAATGGTTTAGCCAGAGCCACGGAGCAATATGTAAAAGACATACAGGTAAGAAAATTTTGGTAAATATGTGTATATACCAGTAGCCCCCGAGACTTGAAACAGTTAGAACAACTGATTTAAGGATCATTTGTTATGCAGGTTATTACAGAAAAGAATACCCTACTGTCCCAGGAGCTGGAAGAGTGCAAAGCCCAACTTGAGGCCGCACTAGCCGCGGCAGGGGAGCCCAAAGAGACCCCCTTTGGTAATCCATGCTTCGAAAGATAAATATGTTGCGAAGTGCGGCGTGGGTGTAAATCTGACAAATCATATTGCAGATGGCGCCGGAATTGATCCTGAGAGGCAACAACTCTTACGCCGGCTAAAGGCCGGTGAGAGTATGCTGACAAGGGTGAGTCAGGAGAAGAATGATCTTCAGGATGCCAACACCAAGCTGGACGTTGAACTTAAAGATGTTCGTGGCCAGCTGTCAGACTCCACTAAGGAGAATCGGCGGCTTCGACGCGGCATATTTAGTAAGTGCTTAAACGAACTTTGAAAAAAGAGTTCGGCGAGGAAGTCGACTAACAGAGTAATGTCTGTAGGAATGCTAACAGGTCGTCCTGCAGAGGAGATGCCCGGTTCTACGGGTGACCTTCTTCCCGAGCTCTTGCAACTGCACGAGCGAGTTCGGTAGGCGATGCGAGGTGTTGCCCAAGCCTTATGGCCTTCCCACTCCATGCCCGAGGGCCTTGGAGAGCTTGCGGAGAAGCTTAAGGGAGCTCGGCGGTGCTTCCGGTTGTGGAAGATATCGGCCTGCCGACAAGGCGCTAGGGGGCCTGGGCCATGGTGAAGACCCGTTTTACGAAGTCTGACCCAAAGCACATGGCCGAGGTCGGACCTGTGGGGCCTGATGGGAAGGAGATCCCTGTAAGCTTAGTATACGGCCAAGTAGAGTTGGCCGCAAAGTATTCCCAACAGGACTGTAAATTAGACAGCATGTTAGATGGTATAGAAGAGGAATACAATCAGTCAGAGTGACTATGTAATTTTTAATTCACATGTGTAATGCCTTCTAGCCGGATTGTAGATCGTTTGTCATTGCCAACCTTTTCGCTTCTACCTCGGGACATGACGGTCCGGCGTGTGTCCGAATACCCTACCGGTTATGTACGAACCGGGGTATGCATGGAGACCAGGCGTAGGGGTCATTAGTGCTTTATCAGACAAGTGCCCAACTAGTTATGTTATATTACATGGTTAGTAAGAAACATCTTCCAGAGAGAATAGTTCCGTTAAGGGTTCCTTTCTCTGGGAGGCATGCCCTAAAGTGCATGTCCGGACTGCAAATGCAGGAAAATCATCTGGGGCATGTATATAAATAAGTAAAAAAGGTCGTCTTTTAGTTCACCGACCGAATATTCCCTTAAGAACGCTAGCTTTCGGCTTCATCCAGTCTGAGGTACACATCCGGCTGATCCGGCAGTAACAATCGCATAGGTGCTCCCTTTACCACCTAGCCGAACAATCGGGAACGTAGGGGTAAGCACAGGAGCCAGGCAATCCAGCTTGGCCAAAACTTAAGTCATATCGATGCATATAATGGTAAAGAAAAGGTACATGCGGAAGTTTGACGCATGTGTTGGGCGTGAAGCCCATATAAATAAGGTTCTGTTTAAAGAAGCCCCCAGGTTTAATGAGCGCGGGTAGCGCGTTACTTGATGAGCCTTTAAGGGCTATAAGAGAAAAGAGGGGAAGGAGAGAAATGTAAGACATGAAATGTAAAAAATGGACAGAGGAAGGAGACAAACACAGAGTCCGACGCTAGGCATAGAATCTTCGGAGACGGGTAGTGTTCCATGGGTTCGGCTTGAGTCGGTTATCCGACGCATCTCGCAGGCGGTACGCTCCACCAGTCAGGACTTGGTCGATTATGAAGGAACCTTCCCACTTGGGCTTGAGTTTGTCCTTTTTCTTATCCGGCAGGCGTAGAACTAGTTCGCCAACATTGTAATTTTTGGCCCGTACTTCTCTGCTTTGATATCTTCGAGCCTGCTATTGATAAAATGCGGAACGGGCTTTTGCCACGTCACGCTCCTCCTCCAAGGCGTCCAAGTTGTCCTGCCGATCGAGCTCAGCTTCTCTTTCTTCGTACATGTACACTCGAGGTGAGTCATGAATTATGTCGCAAGGCAGAACTGCCTCTGCGCCGTACACCATAAAGAATGGCGTCTATCCGGTGGTGCGGTTCGGTGTGGTCCGTAGCCCCCAGAGTACGGAGTCGAGCTCCTCTACCCAGTGCGTGTTAGATTCCTTGAGGGACCGCACTAGTCTGGGTTTAATGCCACTCATGATAAGACCATTTGCACGTTCGACCTGGCCGTTAGTTTATGGGTGATAGACAGAAGCATAATCGAGCTTGATGCCCATGTTTTTGCACCAAGTTTTACCTCGTCGGCAGTAAAATTTGTGCCGTTATCAGTGATGATGTTGTGGGGGACGTCGTAGCGGTGTACAACCCCGGATATGAAGTCTATCACAGGTCCAGATTCGACCGTCTTAACAGGCTTGGCTTCTATCCATTTGGTGAATTTATCCACCATGACCAGTAAGTATTTTTTCTTGTGGGTTCCGCCTTTAAGGGGTCCAACCATGTCAAGCCCCCAGACCATGAACGACCAAGTGATGGGGATAGTTTGGAGGGCGGTGGGTGGCATATGGCTTTGGTTTGCAAAAAGCTGGCAACCGACGCATCGTTGGACCAAGTCCTGAGCGTCTGCCCGGGCCGTCGGCCAGTAAAAGCCTATACGGAAAGCCTTGCTTACAAGGGACCGAGCTGCAGCATGGTGGCCACCGAGTTCGACATGAATTTCAGCCAGCAGGTTCCGCCCTTCCTCTTCGAAGATGCACCTTTGAAGGACTCCGGTAGTGCTTTTCTTATAAAGCTCTCCCTCGTGGACTTTATAGGCTTTAGATCGCCGCGCTATGCAGCATGCCTCGTTTTGGTCCTCTGGGAGTTCTTGCCTAGTAAGGTAGGCTAGGAATGGTTCTGTCCACGGGGCGATGACCGCCATTATTACGTGGGCTGAAGGTGTAATCTCAGTGGCAGAGACTCCAATTATGTCAGATTGTTCGGCGTTGAGTGGTGCGGGTAGGTCCGGGCTGTTATCTGCGGGTTCCCCCTCGCATGTTACGGATGGCTTGAACAGTCTTTCTAAAAAGATGTTGGGGGGGACTGCATCGTGTTTTGCTCCGATGCGTGCCAGGACATCCGTTGCCTGATTGTTTTCTCGGGCTATATGATGAAACTCCAGCCCTTCGAACTGAGCTGACATTTTTAGGTCGGCGTTGCGGTAAGCTGCCATTTTTGGATCCTTGGCGTCGAAGTCTCCATTTATTTGGGATATCGCGAGGTTCGAATCCCCACGTAACTCTAGGCGATGAATGCCCATGGATACTGCCATCCGGAGACCGTGAAGGAGGGCCTCATATTCGGCTGCATTGTTGGAGTCCGTGTACATGATCTGGAGCACATATTGAACTGTGTCTCCTATGGGAGACGTCAAGACGACGCCAGCCCCTAGTCCAGCCAACATTTTGGAGCCGTCGAAATGCATGATCCAGTTGGAATATGTGCCGTACTCTTTAGGGAGCTCGGCCTCCGTCCATTCTGCGACGAAGTCGGCCAATACTTGCGATTTAATAGCTCGCCGTGGCTTATAGATTATATCGAACGGGAGGAGCTCAATGGCCCATTTTGCAATCCGGCCCGTTACGTCGCGGTTGTTGATAATATCATTGAGTGGTACTTCCGAGGCTACTGTTATCGAACACTCTTGAAAGTAGTGTCATAGCTTCCGGGATGCCATGAATACCGCGTATGCAATCTTTTGATAATGTAGGTACCGTGACTTGCATGGAGTGAGGACAGTGGACACGTAGTAGACCAGCCTTTGAAGGGGGAAGTTGTGTCTGTCCGTTTCCCGCTCGACGACGAGCACTGCGCTGACAACTTGATGGGTTGCTGCAATGTACAATAGCATTGGTTCGCCGGTGTTTGGCACGGCCAGCACTGGGTTTGTTTCCAATATGGCTTTTATTTCATCGAGTCCGGCCATGGCAGCATCCGTCCACTCGAAGTGTTCGGTGCGCTGAAGGAGGCGATAAAGGGGCAGTGCCTTTTCTCCCAAGCGGGAGATAAAGCGGCTTAAAGCCGCCACGCATCCGGTTAATTTTTGTATTTGTTTGAGGTCCTTTGGGATATCCAATTGCGACAAGGCTCGGATCTTAGCTGGATTTGCTTCAATTCCTCTACCGGATACAATGAAGCCCAAGAGCTTTCCGGCTGGAACGCCGAAAACGCATTTTTCTGGGTTGAGCTTGATGTCGTATTTTTGGAGGTTATCAAATGTTAGCCTCAAGTCGTCTACTAGAGATTCGACATGTCTTGTTTTGACGACCACATCATCCACGTACGCCTCTACTGTCTTGCCGATCTGGTTTGCCAGACATGTCTGAATCATGCGCTGATAAGTTGCGCCGGCGTTTTCAGCCCAAAGGACATTGTGTTGAAGCAGAATGGGCCGTATGGAGTGATGAATGCCGTTGCGGCTTGGTCTGATTCTGCCGTCTTTATTTGATGGTAACCGGAGTATGTGTCGAGGAAACACAACGAATCCTGTCCTACGGTGGCATCGATAATTTGATCGAGACAGGGGAGGGGAAAGGGATCCTTGGGGCAAGCCTTGTTAAGGTCTTTAAAATCAACACACATGCGCGAGGATTTGTCCTTTTTTGGTACCATCACCAGGTTTGCTAGCCAGTCCGGATGTTTTATGTCTCTAATGAATCCGGCCTCCAATAGCTTGGCTAGCTCCTCTCCCATGGCCTGTCTTTTGGGTTCGGAAAAATGCCGAAGGGCTTGTTTGACAGGTTTGAATCCTTTTAGGATATTTAAGCTGTGTTCAGCCAGCCTGCGTGGGATTCCTGGCATGTCTGAAGGGTGCCAGGCGAAGATGTCCCAATTTTCGCGTAGAAATTCTCGCAGTGCGGCGTCCACATCAGGGTTTAATCGTGCCCCAATGGAAGCTGTTTTATTGGGGTCTGTTGGATGGACCTGGAATTTGACTATTTCGTCCGCTGGCTTGAAGGATGTGTACTTGGATCTCTTGTCGAGTATCACATAATCCCTGTTAATCGTGGAGCGCAGCGCAGTCAGTTCCTCAGCCGCTAAGGCTTCGGATAGTGCCTCAAGGGCCAATGCGGCTGTCTTGTTTTCGGCGCGGAGCGCTATGTCCGGATCACTAGCGAGAGTGATAATTCCGTTTGGCCAGGGCATCTTGAGCTTCATGTACCCGTAATGGGGTATTGCTTGGAAGATTGTAAATGCTTCCCGCCCTAGTAGGGCGTGATATCTGCTACTGAATGGGGCCACCTGAAACGTGACCTCTTCGGACCTGTAGTTATCCGGCGTGCCGAACACTACATCTAGTGTGATTTTTCCTGTGCAGCGCGCTTCCCGACTGGGGATTATTCCTCTAAAGGTTGTGCTGCTTCGCTCAATGCGGTTCCAGTCTAATCCCATTTTTTGAAGGGTTTCCTCGTAAATGAGGTTCAGTCCGCTGCCTCCATCCATGAGTACCTTGGTGAGGCGAAAGCCGTCCACTATTGGACTGAGGACCAACGCGGCTGGTGCTCGGGCTGTTCGGAATTTAGGTTCATCGCTTGCGTTGAAGGTAATAGCTGTGTCGCTCCATGGGTTTATTGTTGCTACCTGATAGACTTCGTCAAGGCTGCGGAGTGATCTTTTTCGCATATTGTTTGATGCGAAAGTCTCAAAGACTGTGAGAACGGTACTGGTGTCCCCGGGATGGCTTTCTGCGGCCTCCGAAATTAAGAGGTCCTCGCCAATTTTGGCCACCTGCCGGAGTATCCAACATGCTCTGAGGCTGTGAGTTGGTGTGGCGTCCTCTGTACTATAAATTTTACAGGGTCCATCAAGCCATCTTTTCAGTAAGGTTCCATGCTCTGTAGAGGATTTTGGTTTTTGGGTGTTTAACCCGGGTGTCTTACGATGATGCACCCTCTTAGTTCGGACGAGGTTGCTATTCAGGGCCGGATTATCCCAAAATTTTATTTCGGTTTTCCAGGCGCTTTCCATCGCACAATACTTTTGTACTATGGACGCCAAGTCAGCGAAGCGTGTAATATCACGACGACTTATGGCGTTAAGGATTCCCTCGTCCGTGCAATTACTGCAGAAGATTGAGATCGCGTCTCCCTCGCGGCAGTCCTTTATCCTATTCATAACCAGGAGGAATCTGGCCCAGTAATGATGTACTGTTTCCTCGGGCTTTTGCCTGATTTGGGAGAGATCGCTTATGTTCGGGTGGGCAGGTGGCGTTGAATCTGAAACCTCACCCAATATAAGATTCATAGGCCGAAGAGCTTCCGAACTCTGAAGTTCGGATTCTTGGATGTTGTCCAATGAGTCTAGCCCGTTGCCTGATTCTATGCTCAGGTCTTGAGTTACATCCTCCCCTCCGCGGGTATCCGGCTTGGAGGGGCCGGGAATTCGGATGTAGCTAGTCCTTAAAATAGATGAAGGGTCGCCGCACTGCGCCTCTACCACGGCGACGTGGTGGGTGACCTGGGGAGAGTTAATTTCTCTTAGATCGGGTTTAAGCCCAACCTGGTCGTAATCTGTGGCAATCCCTAGGGCGGCGATGCGATCCAAGAGCTCATTTAAAGAAGAGAGCTCCATCGGATCTAGCTGCTCGACAAGATCCGAGCTGACGTGAAGGTTGCTTTTGATGACCCGAGAGGTCACCGTCGGCGCAACGGCCGAACAGGCGGTCATGTGGAAACCACCTAGCCGGAGAGTTTGGCCGACAGCCAAGGCTCCCTTAGCGACGGTGCCGTCTTTAAAGACGGGAGGAGGCATCCTTCCTGATTGCGACGGCACAGTGGAACTCTCAATGAAAGCACCAATGTCGGTGTCAAAACCGGCGGATCTCGGGTAGGGGGTCCCGAACTATGCGTCTAGGCTGGATGGTAACAGGAGACAAGGGACACCAAGTTTTACCCAGGTTCGGGCCCTCTCGATGGAGGTAAAACCCTGCTTCCTGCTTGACTAATATTGATGATATGGGTAGTACAAGAGTAGATCTACCACGAGATCAAGGAGGCTAAACCCTAGAAGCTAGCCTACGGTATGATTGTTGTATCCTGGAGTTGTTCTACGGACTAAAACCCTCCGGTTTATATAGACACCGGATAGGGTTAGGGTTACACAAAGTCGGTTACAATAGTAGGAGATCTTGAATATCCGCATCGCCAAGCTTGCCTTCCACGCCAAGGAAAGTCCCATCCGGACACGGGACAAAGTCTTCAATCTTGTATCTTCATAGTCCTGGAGTCCGACTGAAGGTATTGTCCGGCTATCCGAACACCCCCTAATCCAGGACTCCCTCAATGGGAAAGCTCCCAACAAACAAAAGAAGAACGGGAAATATTTTTGGATTTTCTTTTTTAATTACTACTACTACAGCAAGAAAGTAAACTACTACTATTTTTTTGTTTCCTTAAGGTTTAACAAACACACAAGAAGAAAGCAGGAAAAAGAAAATAAACTAGCATGGATATTACAGTGAAAGAGTATGAGCACCGACATCTAGAAATGAGTGCGTGTGAACATAAATGTAATGTCGGTGAGAAATACGTACTCCCCCAAGCTTAGGCTTTTGGCCTAAGTTGGTTTACGGCCAGGGATAGCCTGGCGGATACCCGTAGGTGTAACTGGGGTCGTACTGCGACCAAGAATAGTTTGGATCATACTGTGATGAGGAAGACTCTGACTGCCATTGACTGACAGTCATCTCTGGATCCCAAGAATAAATAGATTGTCGTGGAGGCTCATCTTGTGGTTCCGGTTCCTGGGCTGGTGCAAGATTTTTGTAAGCTTGAACGACAGCCCACGTAACGATATAGGGTCCTACAAAATTAAACAAAGAAGGAGCAGGCAGCGTAATAGTTTCAGGATGATGTTTATCAAAGTATAACTTATATTTGAACTCTCCATTCCTGACCTTAACAAGAAAATCATGTGCTATCATACTCTTATAATCTAGATAAGCATTAGGCAGCAATTTTTCTTCTTTCTCATAATGCCTAATAGCTATGTTAAAATATGCAGCAAGGCGAGAAGCATAAATGCCTCCAAAGATGGGGCCCTTAGTACGGTTCAGACTCAACCGTCTAGCAACAATTCCGCCCATACTGACAGTGTTGTCGCGGTACAAACCATGGAACAAAATAATAATATCAGGAACACTAAGGTTCCCACAGTTCCCGCGACCAACCAAGCAACGACTAGCAAATAAGGCAAAATAGCGTAATACAGGAAAATGTATGCTAGTAATTCTTGCATCAGAAACCTTCCTGGTTTCTCCCACAGAGATAAGGTTAATAAATGGTTCCAACTCTTTACGGGGTGGTTCCTCTAAGATACCCTCAAGGGGTATGTTGCATACTGCACAAAATTCAGACAATGGCATTTTCTTCACAACGTCATATAAATGAAACTCTACTGAAGGAGGTGATTCCTTAGGGTAAAAGTAGAAGTTTTGTACAAAAGTATTTGTGAGTAAGAGATACTGTGGACGTTGGTCGCGGACGAAGTCTGTGAGGCCAGCATTTTCAATCAATGAATACAAATCCTCATAAATCCCGGCCTGTGTCAAGAAATTATCAGAAGGCCATTCACACGGCCGTATCTCCGCGGTACGAGGCAAATTATATTTGGGCCTCTGAGCTTCTTCATTTTGTTTCTCCTTTGAGCTTCGGCTCGATGAGCCCCTCAAAAGTCTCTTCATTATTTCTGAAATAATCTGAAATTTTAGTAACTTCAAACAAAAGTGAACCAACTTCAATAAAACTGATAGCAACTACTCCTACAAGTGCCTAGAGACTATATCAAGCATTAGAACTACTTGGAACCATATAAATTTGACATGCAAGCTCAAGAACATGGTCACCTATGCAGCACAAATTTGCAAAGAATAAAGCACTAGAACAAAAACTAATTGGACCAATGGAGGAGTCACATACCAAGGAACAATCTCCCCAAGCAGTTTTGCGAGAGGTGCTTTGAGCAAGGAGATCGAAAATCACAGCAAAAGTGACTGGAACTCGTGCTTGAGTTGGTTTTTCGGGTTTGTGTGAGGCAGAGGAAGAAGATGGGTGCTGGGATAAGTGGAGGAGGGCCACCGTGGGCCCACGAGGCAGGGGGCGCGCCCTCCACCCTCGTGGCCAGGTGGCAGCTCCCCCCGTGGTGATTTTTGCATAGTAAATCCTCAAATATTCCTGAAAAAATCATACTAAATTGGCATGGCATTCTGAGGACTTCTATTTTCGGGATATTTTTATTTTGCACGGATAAGTCAGGAAGCAAACAGAAAAATACTATTTTTTTTCTTTAATTCTACTAAAGAACAGAGAATATAAAGAGGGTACAGAAGGTTGTGCTTCTAGTTTCATCCATCTCATGCTCATCAAAAAGAATCCACTAACAAGGTTGATCAAGTCTTGTTAACAAACTCATTCCGATAATCATGAAACCGGAGAAATTTCGAATAACACTAAGTTACCTCAACGGGGATATGCACATCCCCAATAATAAGTATATCATATTTCTTTTTGACAGTAGGAAGAGGAAATTCAAAACCTCCAATAATAATCGATGTAATTTTTCCAATAGAATTGATAGTGTGGACTTGAGGTTTTTTCCTCGGAAAGTGTACCGTATGCTCATTGCCATTAACATGAAAAGTGACATTGCCTTTGTTGCAATCAATAACAGCCCCTGCAGTATTAAGAAAAGGTCTTCCAAGAATAATAGACATACTATCATCCTCGAGAATATCAAGAATAACAAAGTCCGTTAAAATAGTAATGTTTGCAACCACAACAGGCACATCCTCACAAATACCGACAGGTATAGCAGTTGATTTATCAGCCATTTGCAAAGATATTTCAGTAGGTGTCAACTTATTCAAGTCAAGTCTACGATATAAAGAGAGAGGCATAACACTAACACCGGCTCCAAGATCACATAAAGCAGTTTTAATATAATTTCTTTTAATGGAGCAAGGTATAGTAGGTACTCCGAGATCATCAAGTTTCTTTGGTATTCCACCCTTAAAAGTATAATTAGCAAGCATGGTGGAAATTTCAACTTCCGGTATCTTTCTTTTATTAGTAATGATATCTTTCATCTATTTAGCATAAGGATTTGTTTTGAGCACATCAGTCAATCGCATACGCAAAAAGATAGGTCTAATCATTTCAGCAAAGCGCTCAAAATCCTCATCATCCTTTTTCTTGGATGGCTTGGGAGGAAAAGGCATGCGTTTCTGAACCCAAGGTTTTCTTTCTTTACCATGTTTTCTAGCAAAAAAATCTCTTTTATCATAACGTTGATTCTTTGATTGTGGGTTATCAAGATCAACAGCAGGTTCAATCTCTACATCATTATCATTACTAGGTTGAGCATCATTATGAACATCATCATTAACATTTTCATTAGGTTCATGTTCATTATCAGATTGTGTTTCAGCATCAGACATAGAGATACCATTTGGATTATCAGGTGGTTCAGCAATAGGTTCACTAGAAGTTTGCACATCTCTATCATTTTTCTTTTTCTTCTTTTTCGAAGAACTAGGTGCATCAATATTATTTCTCTGAGAATCTCGCTCGATTCTCTTAGGGTGGCCTTGAGGATACAAAGGTTCCTGAGTCATTCTACCAGTTCTAGTAGCCACTCTAACAGCATAATCATTTTTCTTACTATTCATTTCATCAGGTACTTCTTTTTGAGCTTTAAGTACTTGTTCTACTTGAGTGGTAACCATAGAAGCATGTTTGCTAACAAGTTTAATTTCACCTCTAATATTAGCCATATAATCACCCAAGTATTTAATCATATCGGAATCATACTTCAATTGTCTACCAAAATAAGCATTGAAATTTTCTTGTTTGGCAATAAAATTATCAAACTCATCAAAGCATTGTCTAGCAGACTTATAGTGAGGGATATCACCTTCATCAAATCTATAGAGAGAATTTACCTTTACTACCTGTGTCGGGATATCGGGATCAGGAGGTTCTTCAATAAATAAGGGATTGAGATCATATGTTTCTTCGACAGGAGGTAAATTAAGACCATGTATTTCTTCAATAGGAGGTAAATTCTTAACATCTTCAGCTTTAATACCTTTTTCTTTTAAAGATTTCTTTGCCTCTTGCATATCTTCGGGACTGAGAAATAGAACACCTCTCTTCTTCGGAGTTGGTTTAGGAATAGGCTCAGTAATTGGAGCGGGAGCGGGCTCAGGAGGTGCCCAATTATTTTCATTTGTCAACATATTATTCAATAGAATTTCAGCTTCATTCGGTGTTCTTTCCCTGAAAAGAGAACCAGCACAACTATTCAGGTGATCTCTGGAAGCATCGGTTAGTCCATTAGAAAAGATATCAAGTATTTCAGGTTTCTTAAGAGGATGATCAGGCAAAGCATTAAGTAACTTGAGAAGCCTCCCCCAAGCTTGTGGGAGACTCTCTTCTTCAATTTGCACAAAGTTGTATATTTCCTTTAAAGCAGCTTGTTTCTTATGAGCAGGGAAATATTTAGCAGAGAAGTAATAAATCATATCCTGGGGACTACGCACACAACCAGGATCAAGAGAATTAAACCATATCTTAGCATCACCCTTTAATGAGAACGGAAATATTTTCAGTATATAAAAGTAACGCGATCTCTCATCGTTAGTAAACAGGGCGGCTATATCATTTAATTTAGTAAGATGTGCCACAACATTTTCAGATTCATAGCCATAAAAAGGATCAGATTCAACCAAAGTAATTATATCAGGATCAACAGAGAATTCATAATCCTTATCAGGAACACAGATAGGTGAAGTAGCAAAAGGAGGGCCATGTTTCATTTTATCTCTAAGTGATTCTTTGTTCCACTTAGCTAATAACCTCTTGAGCTCATATCTATCTTTGCAAGCTAAAATAGCAGCAGAAGATTCCATATCAAAAACATAGCCCTCAGGAATAACAGGCATATTTTCATCATCACTTTCATCATTATATTCAGATTCAATAATTTCTTTCTCTCTAGCCCTAGCAATTTGTTCATCAAGAAATTCACTAAGGGGCACAGTAGTATCAGGCATAGAAGCAGTTTCATCATAAGTATCATGCATAGCAGAAGTGGCATCATCAATAACATGCGACATATCGGAACGAATAGCAGAAGCAAGTTTAGGTGTCGCAAGCTTACTCATAACAGAGGGTGAATCAAGTGCAAGGCTACATGGCAGTTCCTTACCTCCCCTCGTAGTTGAGGGATAAATTGTTGTCTTAGTGTCTTTCAAGTTCTTCATAGTGTCCAGCAGATATAAATCCCAAGTGACTCAAAGAATAGAGCTATGCTCCCCGGCAACGGCGCCAGAAATTAGTCTTGATAACCCACAAGTATAGGGGATCGCAACAGCTTTCGAGGGTAGAGTATTCAACCCAAATTTATTGATTCGACACACGGGGAGCCAAAGAATATTCTCAAGTATTAGCAGCTGAGTTGTCAATTCAACCACACCTGGAAACTTGGTATCTGCAGCAAAGTGTTTAGTACCAAAGTAATATGATAGTGGCAGCAACGGTAACAAAAGAGTAAAGAAAGCAAAGTAATATTTTTGGTGTTTTGTAGTGATTGTAACAGTAGCAGCGGGAAAGTAAATAAGCGTAAACCAGTATATGGAAAGCTCGTAGGCATCGGATCAGTAATGGATAATTATGCCGGATGCGGTTCATCATGTAACAGTCATAACATAGGGTGACACAGAACTAGCTCCAGTTCATCAATGTAATGTAGGCATGTATTCCGTATATAGTCATACGTGCTTATGGAAAAGAACTTGCATGATATCTTTTGTCCTACCCTCCCGTGGCAGCGGGGTCCTATGGGAAACTAAGGGATATTAAGGCCTCCTTTTAATAGAGAACCGGAACAAAGCATTAGCACATAGTGAATACATGAACACCTCAAACTATGGTCATCACCGGGAGTGGTCCCGATTATTGTCACTTCGGGGTTGCCGGATCATAAAACATAGTAGGTGACTATAGACTTGCAAGATAGGATCAAGAACTCACATATATTCATGAAAACATAATAGGTTCAGATCTGAAATCATGGCACTCGGGCCCTAGTGACAAGCATTAAGCATAGCAAAGTCATAGCAACATCAATCTTAGAACATAATGGATACTAGGGATCAAACCCTAACAAAACTAACTCGATTACATGATAAATCTCATCCAACCCATCACCGTCCAGCAAGCCTACGATGGAATTATTCAAGCACGGCGGTGAGCATCATGAAATTGGTGATGGAGGATGGTTGATGATGACGACAGCGACGAATCCCCCTCTCCAGAGCCCCGAACGGACTCCAGATCAGCCCTCCCGAGAGGTTTTAGGGCTTGGAGGCGGCTCCGTATCGTAAAACGCGATGATTTATTCTCTCTTATTTTTTCTCCCCGAAAGCCAATATATAGAGTTGGAGTTGGCGTTGGAGGGTCTCCAGGGGGCCCATGAGGTAGGGGGCGCACCCCCCACCCTCGTGGACAGGGTGTGACCCCCCTGGTCTTCATCTTTGGCAAAGATTTTTTAATATTTTTTATAAGACATCCCGTGGAGTTTCAGGTCATTTCGAGAACTTCTGTTTTCTGCACATAAAGCAACATCATGGCAATTCTGCTGAAAACAGCGTCAGTCCGGGTTAGTTCCATTCAAATCAAACAAGTTAGA
Organism: Aegilops umbellulata; assembly: GCA_032464435.1. NCBI lineage: Eukaryota > Viridiplantae > Streptophyta > Magnoliopsida > Poales > Poaceae > Aegilops > Aegilops umbellulata. Next base: position 637,329,431 of record CP136060.1, on the reverse strand, counting down.
GTCCAAAACAAGGGCAAAAGTGTTTGAAAAAGTAGATACGACAGAGACGTATCACTTGCCTACAAAATAACTTCTCCCTTCATCATCTACTAATACTGGCTTCACTGTTAGGGTTTCTAAGGCCATTGATTTGAAAACTTTATATTGCATGAACCAATTGGCTTCCATCACAAAAAAAGAACCAATTGGTTTCACTGTTAGGGTAAAAAATATATTGAATACCCAATGTTGAATTCCTGGAAGCGCCACTGCTTACTAACTCATCCCTTGGTAATTACAACATGTTGCATGTTTTCAAATAACTTTTGTAATATCAACAGCTAACATATGTATGTAGGAGGCAAATGAGCCATAATTTTCTTTTGTTGGTTATTCACATCTTCACAACACACGATGTGTACTTATCATTGCACTAGTTAAGCAATGAGATTGTGGCTATGCGATTAGTAGTTAAGATCCAAGTACAAATTTCAACCACCAATGTTTTTAAAAGGCCCATGTTTCATGTGTACTCTCATCCCCACACATGGGCACCAACATAGCTCCCAAAGCCCTTATCCCATATCTCTACTCTTTTAAAGAACAGAGTTGGTGATGATTGTGTGCCTGCCATCCTGCAATATAGGCCGTCTGGTTTATATCCGACGGATAGAAAGAAAACTATGGCAATTTTGCAGAAAGATACCCACACTCCTCCCCAGATTTTCAAATAAGGTTTTCCCTCATTCATCCTTTTCTCCCACAAGATAAACTACTCATACAAATGCATCTTGATGTTCTGTGCAACGCATGGGCATCTTGCTAGTGCTACCCAAAGTTCGAAATCTGGATTGATTCTTTTGATTTTAGTGAACCAATTAACATATCGTATGCCCAAAGAAGCTCTTTTCACAAAGAACATCCCACAAATGCTCAGGGCAATGCCAAATGAAGCATCGTTCATGGGGGGTAGGAGGCACGGGGAAGTCAACGAGATCCAGTTTGGAAAAGTTGTGAGGAATGTAACCATGTCATAGCGTGAAGCATGAGTGTTGATGAGCAGGGTAGCTTGTTCAGAGAAGACAGCCAGACCATGCTAGGTTTTTTGCTCAAGCTAATGATCACTTCACGGAAACAGAAACTTCGAGCTAATTATATCACTTTTTCATTAATGATTCCCATGGTAACAAAATTATTATGCCTAGCCAATTTGCATGAGTAAAAAGAAAAAACCAAATCACCAAAAACACAAACCCCACGTACCATGTGTTGGCACCGCTCTCACTGCACCGAATTAAGAGCATCTACAACCAGACCTCTCAAACCCGTCTCAAACGCCCGGGGCAGGCCGCCTGGTCACTGCTCGGTCACGAAATTTGAACCCAGACGGGCCTCTCAAACCGTCCTCAAACGCCCGGCCTGACCGGCACCCCCAATATCCAGCCCAAATATGGGGGCAGATATGGGGCGGTCCGGGCACGTCCGGGCGCACCCGCCATGTCGACCTGGCCCAGCCTGCCCATGGCTGCCCCACAAATATCACCATCCGGAAAACCCTAGACCGCAGTCAATCCGAACTCCATTTCACTCTCCTCTCCTTCCACTCCACTTCTGATCCCCTCCAAACACATCCGATGACCGGCGACCGAAGCAGCGCTACCTCCAATGGGGACTCCGGCTCTGACGGCGACTGGTCTAGCCTGCTGCGCAAAGCGGACCCCGACAATGTGGAGGAGGTCGCCCTCTGCATCGCATTGAGGCATTCGGTCGTCGATCAAGGCGGATCTGGCAACGACGGATCCACTTCGTCAACACTCGGCGCCCGTCGACGCAGCGCCGATGATGTTGCCGGACCTTCCTGCGCGACGCGCAGCTCCGGCCACTCTGCACCACTCCTCCAAGTACGCCGCCCACCACCAGCACCATCTGCTCCGGAGGTGGTGCCCGGCCACTGCTGGGTCGTCGTGCCCGCGACGGGGCCGGCGTGCACTCGGACGCCCGAGTCAGAGGCACGAGCAGCCCGGCGCAAGCGGCAGTGGGCGAGGGAGAGGGCAGCGGCGTCCGAGTCGATGTCCGCGCGCTGTCCGCGCGCGAGCGCACCGGTCGATCCTGAGGCAGCGCTCCTCGCTTCTGCCCTCTGCCGCTCGCTCATGACGGCGGAGACGGATGCGCGGCGCCTCCTCCGCAAGAAAGCCAAGGCGCTCCGACTCACCATCGAGTTGTCGGAGCGCGAGGCAACAAAGGAGGCGGCGGCGAAGGCGAACCATGCCAAGGAGCAGGACCGCCTGCTCCGCAGGCTGTCGGGCATGAGGTGCAGCTCCGACTCGTATATGACGGACGGCTCCACCTCCAGTTCCGACGATGATGTGCCTCCGCACGTCGGCGCCTACACGGAGGAGCGGCACAGCCGCGCCGACAGCCGAAAGGGGAAGGGGCTGGCGAGGAATGCGCTTCCTCGTTCTATTTATATTTTATCTATGTTCGTAGTTTGGATTTGCACTGTCCGCCGTTAAACTCCGATGAATTATGTTCCTTGTGTCCGGCTAATCCGATGAACTGTGCTATGATATGTGTTTTACGTAGCGTTGTATGAATTGCATGGTTTTGAGGTTTAGAATATGAGGGACACGAGTGTGAAAGACGAAATATGATGCGTGCCCGGTCAGCGCCTGCGGACGCGCCCGGACGCATCCGCGGGCGTTTGAGTGGTCGGATTTGCCCCATATGCGGTTGTAGATGCTCTAATAAACACATACAGGTCACGGTGTGTGCCACAGAACGACAGCTACCTTAGATTTACAACACACCTGGCGTCAAAACTTTTAAATCACCAGGTTCCTATATTTCTGATCGTGCCCCTACCTACTCAGAAACATAAGAAAAGTCATAATAAGCAGAGTAAATTACATGGAAACCAAGAGCGTGTTTCCTCTGCCACGCTAGCAGAGTAGCGGTCCACCAAACCTATGTGTCCGGCTGTCCGTTAAACCCATTTGTTTTGGCTCTACCTAGTCAATTTGTTGGAGTAGAAAGCAAAACCCAAATCACCGAAAACAGAAACCGCAAGTACGGCTGTGCTTAGCACTACTCCACATGCCCTGAATTAATAAAACATCTATAATCTATAATACCTAAATAGCTCATCCCCACTAACGTATTTCTCTTGACATGCGGCCTACCCACCTCATCTCAACATGCAGCTATTCCATCTCAGCACTCACGCCACATCAGCAGATTTTTGAATCACGCACGCATGTTATAGTTCAACAAAAATACTACTACTACTCTGTTTGTTCGGTGCAAGCGAGGTGCGTCCGTTGATATTACAGGGAAGGTGAATTTTGGTGCGCGTGAGACCAGCGCATGCATGTCTGTTAAACCAATGCATGTAGTTAATGAATTGGGTCATGCCTTGGTCTTGGTACTTTTAGGCCATCCGTCTGTTCCCTTCCTAACATTAATTTCCGGGCGTGTTAGCATCTCCACTACAGTTTCCTTTCATTTCGTCTCCTCCCTATATTCCCTTTCTCTTCATCTTCTCCATCCGGTTCCACTCGCACAAATAAATCAACCCCTTGGTCTTATGTTTGGATTCAGTTTGACTATATATAGCCAGCCATTGCAAAACAATTCACCTTCAGGAGCAATGGTGGCGTTGATGACGAGGTGCTGCTGCCTCCTACCTGCCAAGCCTTCGCGAGTCGTCGACGCCAGAGGCCCCTGTAATCTTCTCAATTGAACCGAGCTCTGCACCCCGTTGCCGACGAATCAGGCCATGTAGGTTCCGCTGCCCCCAAGCCACGCACCCCGTCGTCGACCAGCGCTCCCGGTCTGCCACCGTCAGCGTCCTCCTCCAACATCGGCTGCATCAAAGGTGGGGGCTCTCCTTCCTCTCCATCTCCTTATATCTGACTAATTTTTTGGGTTAGCTTGAGATGGAAGCTCTGTTCATGTCTTTCTCTCTCACCGTTTACCTACAATCCTCTAACTCAAGCACTGTCATCAAGCATGTGCCGAGATAGGATGGGTCGTGCTCATCTCTCCGATCTGGTTGGTTTTGATTGTAAACACTAGATGTGAAAAAAATCATTTCCGTTTATTATTATTCTTGAAGGAGAATGAATCAACAGATAAAACTTACCATGTACTACCTGCATATCTCTCTCACACACACATTAGTGTGAATCATATTGGTATTTTTATTGCTTTCTTTTGATTGATTTGTAGAATCAGAGCATCTGACACAGTGTAGTCCATCTTGAGTATGTTCTTTCCTTGCAGTATTATTTCACAATGACATGAGATCGATCTAATACACTAGCAGTACCATTGTGTGTCTGACATCGTCGTTCTTCTACTGCAGGTGTTCAAAATAGAAGGTTTCGTTTGATTGCTACTCGGCATCAAGAGGCACATGCATTGCATCCAACAGAAGGAGGCAAGGAGCTCTAATTATTATTCATCTGATGTTTTTTGTTTGTTTGTTTGGTGATAGACGCTGGAATGGTAACTGATGTTCAGTTTCAAGCATGTGCATGTATAATTACAATCAAACGATCTTCTATATAAGGCTAAGCACTTCGGATATTATGTGTTCAAACCTATAGCATCTCTTGACAAATGTAAGAATATTTCTTTTCTGTCATTACAGTGTCACTATATGATTGTTCTGGTTTGATGACACTCATTAGTCTAAAGGGTTCATCCTTGCTGAGAGGATCAAGCATGGCCTGTGATGATCATCACTTGGTTTAATTGTTATATGCTGGTTGGCAGCCTATTAAAAAATGTGTCACAAAATCGAGTGTATATGTTGTCCTACTCATGAAACATGCCATTTTCTACACCTTTGGTTATTCTCCCAAAATGGATGATGGTGGACAATGCAACCTAATACCCATTTGGTGCATTACACCTCAAGGCTCACTGATTAAGATGAAAAATTCTTTTTTTCACTGCGATGTACTTCTAATAGACGATCAAAGTATATTATATTGAATTATTGTAAGTAAAATCTGATCAAACTATATGTTCCTTCTATTCTATGTTAACGATGTAGTTTAATAGACAATTTGTCTTGACTGCTTTGTTTGGAATCTGACCTGCTCATGTCATTCCATAAAGGTTAAAAAACATATATTTAGTATTGAAAATTCCATAAAAGGTTCGCATATAATTATTTCTCACTATAAATTTTATTCCTATGCATGACTACAAATTCCCGCAGCAACGCGCGGGGTATCATCTAGTTAAAACAATTAAGGTGCGCGTGAAGGGCGGCCAACCAGCTATGCCATGTGGCGCAAGCTGGTTGGCCGCAGTGAGAAATCTTTTGCATTTTTTTTAGATGATGAAGGTGTGGATTATTTTTTAAATGTATTTTTTAGATGGAGATGAGGACCTTGGTATTTTTTAAATGAAGGGTTTTGCACTCGTTGGTAGGCTGTTGTGGTAAAAAAAATTACTTCCTTTTTAGATGAATGTGATGATTTTTTTAGATGGAGGCGAGGACTCTATTTTTTAAATAGAAACGTGCGCATAGCTTCCTCTCAAGCGGCGCCACAGGGTGGCGCCCCAATCACTAGTGGAGGTCACGGTGTGTGTGCTCCAGAACAATGTTAGATTTGAAACACATCTGGTGTCAAACAGTTTCAATCACGTTCCTATTCCAGTATATCTCTAATCATGTCCCTCCCTACCTTAGAAACTTAAGAAAGGTCATAGGAAGCTCTTTTTGCAGAGAATATCCTAAAAAAGCACGCGGGCAATTCCAAATGGGATTTCCTTGGGAGTAGGAGGCATGAGTACGTACGTAACGTAAAACTTTACTAGTGCTAACAGTGCTGGCTCCCTGGAGATCTAAGGCGACTCACCACACGCTGGTTTTTTTTGTAAGCAAATAATCATTTCCCACAAAATAGAAACACTGAGCAAGTTTATTGTTCGCTTTCATTGAAAATTAAAATTAGTTGCACATGGTAGCAACATCTTAGAGTGTTCAAAAACAAATAATTGTGTCTAAACAATTTGCAAATGTAGAAAGAAAAAAACAAATCACGAAAGACATGAACCGCATGTACAAATGAGTGTGAATACTATTCTCGCTGCCGTGAATTAATAAACATAAGCAAGTTGTGGTGTGTCCCGCAGAACAACTACAACGTTAGATTTGCAACACACCTTGCTCCAAACAGTTTCAAGCATAATGCTAGCATGGTAACTTGTAGTTCATGGTTTGCCGAATATTAAGAGATGACAAAATCATTTTTAAAAAAGGATCTCCTATCAAATAATAAGTTCGTATTGTTTGCTTTTATTAACTAGAAAGTTCTTGCACATAGTAATAAGAATCCTAGACTGTTTGGAAAAGAAATAATTATGTGTAGCCAAGTTAAAACAGAATTAAATCACCATAAACACAAGAAAAATTACTATTGTCGGTAATTACGTATTTCTGTGAACTGAATATATTAGCATGTAGCCCTCGCCATGTCGGTGGGACACGTCCTGTAGGGGAGCTTGAATAATTTCATTCTGGTCTATCACTATAAAATTCATTAATATTATTTACTTAACTTATCCTTTAGGCTGCCCATAGTGAGGAGTAATTTATACTAGTCTTATGCATATGACACCAGTCTATATTACTGTCTCCTTATTGCAAAATATCATAGTGGTAGCATCATAGATGAGTTCGTTTATTAGCTTGCAGATTCATTTTCTCTTAGTAAGCACTATGTGATGGTAATATAATATGTTATCACGGCCATCTCTTTCCTCATATAATACTATGTCGTCTCACTGATATGCCTACTAGCTAGGCATTGCATGAATATGCATGTTACTACCTATGTTACATCCACTATGACTAGTCTTAGTAATATGTCAATATATTGTTTTCAAATAACTTTTGTAAGACCATCATTTAACATATGCATGCAAAAAAAACGCATGCGTGTATGGGTCAAATGAGCCATAATTTGGTGGGTCAGTTCTTCACTTCTTCATGACGCAAGTTGTGCACAGTACATAGGTACATAGGTTAAGCCAATGGGATTGAAGCGACACGTGGCTAGTAGTTAAGATCACCAAACAATTCCTACCATCCACGTCTATAAAAAGGCGTATGTTTCATTTGCGTTCTCATCCCACACATGAGCACCAAGATAGTTCCCAAAGCCCCCATCTCATATGCTACCTGATGTTCAAAATATGGATTGATTCTTTTGATCTTCCTAGTGAACCAATCAACATATGGTACGCCCAAAGAAAGAAACATTTTTTTTTGTGAAGAACATCTCACAAAAACTCAAGGCAATGCCAAATGTAGTATCTTTCATGGGGGTAGGAGGCACCGAGAACTCAAGAGATTTGGTTTGGGTAAGTTGCGAGGAACGTAAACATGTACTAGGGCTAAGCATGTGTATCACCGAGCAAGTTCGTCTGATTACGGAAGACCGAACGCAAATGATTGCTCTTTATTTTTGAAATAGGCTTTCGCCCTGCTTCATATATATAAAGCAACCACAAAACATACCAAAAGCAAATGCTTGCTTCTTTCACCCAAACTAATGATCATTTTACAGGAGAAGAATCTCTTAGAAGTGTATTGTCGTTTTTCATTAACGATTAAAACTAGTTGCCCATGGTAACAAATTGTAAGAGTGTTTTCGAAAATAAGATTATTGTGTCTAGCCAATTTGCAGGAGTATACAAAGCCAAAACCAAATCACCAAAAACACAAACCCCACATAGCATGGGTTAGCACCGCTCTCGTTACACCCAATTAATAATACACGATGGTCACGGTGTGTGCTCCAAACCAGCAGCTACGTTAGCACTGGTAGAAAAAGAGGCTTCCGTCCAGCCCCATTAGTCGCGGAACTGTAGGAACCGCGACTAATGAAGCCTTTAGTCCCGGTTCGGCAGACGAACCGCGACCAAATGCCTGCGCCCAGGGCGCTCGGTGGCCAGCTGGTGCACGTGAGGGGCTTTAGTCGCGGTTGGCCAGGCCAACCGCGACTAAAGGTGCCCAAAGGCCTTTAGTCGCGGTTGGCCAGGCCAACCGCGACTAAAGCTCCTCCCCTATATATACCAGTTCAGCGCACTAACTTAGCCATTTGGTGCCACTTCTCTTCACAAGCTTCACAAGGGGGTGTAGGTTTGCTTTTGGTTCCTCTTATGCACACAAGGTGTTTGATGAAATGCTCCAAGAGCCACACTTGAGGTTCCTCATTCATGTTTTTCCTCCTCGATCGCGGTTAGCAACTTGAACCTTTCATGCATGTGTGTCATTGATTAAATATGCATGTGTGTTGTTCATTGTTTAATTTCTATTGTTTATAGCTAGTTAGTTTAACAAATGCATGATGGTTAATTATATATTTTATATTATAATAATGCAGATGAATCGGCAACGGATGTACGGTAACCGACTCTCCCGCGAGTTCACTACGGGTTTGAAAGATTTCCTCGTAGTGGCTAATGCGAACAAGCAGAAGGGTTTTGTTATCTGTCCATGTGTTGACTGTAAGAATCAGAAGGGTTACTCTTCCTCAAGAGAAGTTCACCTGCACCTGCTTCGGCACGGTTTCATGCCAAGCTATAATTGTTGGACCAAGCATGGAGAAAGAGGGGTTATAATGGAAGAAGATGAAGAAGGGGATGATTTCATCGATGAAAGCTATCTTGCTGATTTCGGTGATACTTTCATGGAGGATGCTGAAGGTGAAGGGGAAGGTGAAGGGGAAGGTGAAGGGGAAGGTGAAGGTGAAGAAGAGGCACGTGATGAGACCGTTGATGATCTTGGTCGGACCATTGCTGATGCACGGAGACGCTGCGAAACTGAAAAGGAGAGGGAGAATTTGGATCGCATGTTAGAGGATCACAGAAAGTCGTTGTACCCCGGATGCGATGATGGTCTGAAAAAGCTGGGCTGCACACTGGATTTGCTGAAATGGAAGGCACAGGCAGGTGTAGCTGACTCGGCATTTGAAAACTTGCTGAAAATGTTGAAGAATATGTTTCCAAAGAATAACGAGTTGCCCGCCAGTACGTACGAAGCAAAGAAGGTTGTCTGCCCTCTAGGTTTAGAGGTTCTGAAGATACATGCATGCATCAACGACTGCATCCTCTACCGCGGTGAATACGAGAATTTGAATGAATGCCCGGTATGCACTGCATTGCGTTATAAGATCAGAGGCGATGACCCTGGTGACGATGTTGAGGGCGAGAAACCCAGGAAGAGGGTTCCCGCCAAGGTGATGTGGTATGCTCCTATAATACCACGGTTGAAACGTCTGTTCAGGAACAAAGAGCATGCCAAGTTGTTGCGATGGCACAAAGAGGACCGTAAGTCGGACGGGGAGTTGAGACACACCGCAGATGGAACGCAATGGAGAAAGATCGACAGAGAGTTCAAAGATTTTGCAGCTGACGCAAGGAACATAAGATTTGGTCTAAGTACAGATGGCATGAATCCTTTTGGCGAGCAGAGCTCCAGCCATAGCACCTGGCCCGTGACTCTATGCATCTACAACCTTCCTCCTTGGTTGTGCATGAAGCGGAAGTTCATTATGATGCCAGTGCTCATCCAAGGTCCTAAGCAACCCGGCAACGACATCGATGTGTACCTAAGGCCATTAGTTGATGAACTTTTACAGCTGTGGGGCCCTGGTGTCCGTGTGTGGGATGAGAACAAACAAGAGGAATTTGACCTACGAGCGTTGCTTTTCGTAACCATCAACGATTGGCCTGCTCTTAGTAACCTTTCGGGACTGTCAAATAAAGGATACAATGCATGCACGCACTGCTTACATGAGACTGAAAGTGTACATTTGCCAAATTGTAAGAAGAACGTGTACCTTGGGCATCGTCGATTTCTTCCGAAAATTCCTCCAGTAAGAAAGAAAGGCAAGCATTACAACGGCAAGGCAGATCACCGGCCGAAGCCTGCAGAACGCACTGGTGCTGAGGTATTTGATATGGTCAAGGATTTGAAAGTCATCTTTGGAAAGGGTCCTGGCGGACAATCAGTTCCGAAGGGAGCTGACGGGCACGCAGCCATGTGGAAGAAGAAATCTATATTCTGGGAGCTAGAATATTGGAAAGTCCTAGAAGTCCGCTCTGCAATCGACGTGATGCACGTTACGAAGAATATTTGCGTGAACCTCCTAAGCTTCTTGGGCGTGTATGGGAAGACAAATGATACAAAGGAAGCACGGCAGGACCAGCAACATTTGAAAGACCCTGATGACCGGCATCCGGAATGGTTTCAAGGTCGTGCCAGCTACGCTCTGACCAAAGAAGAGAAGGTCATCTTTTTTGAATGCCTGAGCAGTATGAAGGTCCCGTCTGGATTCTCGTCCAATATAAAGGGAATAATAAACATGGCGGAGAAAAAGTTCCAAAACCTGAAGTCTCACGACTGCCACGTGATTATGACGCAATTGCTTCCGATTGCTTTGAGGGGGCTCCTGCCGGAAAATGTTCGAGTAGCCATTGTGAAGCTATGTGCATTCCTCAATGCAATCTCTCAGAAGGTAATCAATCCAGAAGATCTACCACGGTTACAGAACGATGTGGTCCAATGTCTTGTCAGTTTCGAGTTGGTGTTCCCGCCATCCTTCTTCAATATTATGACGCACCTCCTGGTTCACCTAGTCGAAGAGATTTTCATTCTCGGTCCTGTATTTCTACACAATATGTTCCCCTTCGAGAGGTTCATGGGAGTATTAAAGAAATATGTTCGTAACCGTGCTAGGCCAGAAGGAAGCATCGCCAAGGGCTATGGAAATGAGGAGGTAATTGAGTTTTGTGTTGACTTTGTTCCTGACCTTAAGCCGATTGGCCTTCCTCGATCGCGGCACGAGGGGAGACTAAGTGGAAAAGGCACGATCGGAAGGAAATCAACGATATGTATGGACGGCCATTCTCTGACTGAAGCACACCACACTGTACTGACCAATTCCAGCTTGGTGGCTCCGTACTTTGAGAAACACAAGAATATTTTATGCTCGGACAACCCGGGGAAGCCTGAATCCTTGATTAGGAAGGCCCACATGGAGACTTTCGGCAGTTGGTTGAGAAAACATTTAATGAATGACAATGATGTTGTAGATCAGCTGTACATGTTGGCCAAGACACCATCTTCGACTATAACGACTTTCCAAGGGTACGAGATAAATGGGAATACATTTTACACGATCGCCCAAGATAAAAAGAGCACCAACCAAAACAGTGGTGTCCGCTTTGATGCAGCAACCGAGAATGGGCAAAAGGTCACATATTATGGTTACATAGAGGAGATATGGGAACTTGACTATGGACCCTCCTTTAAGGTCCCTTTGTTCCGGTGCAAATGGTTCAAGCTAACAGGAGGTGGGGTAAAGGTGGACCAGCAATACGGAATGACAATGGTGGATTTCAACAATCTTGGTTACCTTGACGAACCATTCGTCCTAGCGAAAGATGTCGCTCAGGTTTTCTATGTGAAGGACATGAGTAGCAAACCGAGGAAACGGAAAGATAAGAAAACGATCAGTACATCATGCGATGATCCAAAGCGCCACATTGTTCTTTCAGGGAAAAGAAACATCGTGAGAGTGGAGGACAAGACAGACATGTCAGAAGATTATAATATGTTTGCTGAAATTCCGCCCTTCAAAGTGAACACCGACCCAAGCATTAAGTTAAATGATGAGGATGCTCCATGGATACGGCACAATCGTAAGCAAGCACGGACACAAGGGAAGAATTGATGTGTAATAATTTATTGCACCAAACTTTGTATTTGGTCGATGAACTGAATGATGTATCAAACCTTTTGTCAAACCTTCAAGGGATTAGTTTTATTTTTCTGATTTTTTTGATATATAATTGTATTTTTAAGATTTTAAAATGAATTAGTTTTATTTTTCTGATTTTAAAAGGAAAAAGGAAGAAGAAGAAAGAAGGAAAAAGGAAAAAAACAGAAGAAAAAAGGAAAAACAGAAGAAAAAAACAAACAGAAGAAAAAAGGAAAAACAGAAGAAAAAACAAACAGAAGAAAAACATAAGAAAAAAACAAACAGAAGAAAAACAGAAGAAAAAAGGAAAAAGGAAGAAAGGAAGAAAAAAAAGAAGAAAAACAAGAAAAAGGAAGAAAAAAACAGAAGAAAAAAATAGAAGAAAAAAGGAAGAAAAAAACAGAAGAAAAACAAGAATTTAAAATGAATTAGTTTTATTTTCTGATTTTTTTGATATATAATTGTATTTTTAAGATTTTAATAACATAAATAAATAAGTAATTAGAAACTTTAATAGCAAAAATAATTATCATAAAGTAAAATAAATAAGTAATTAGAAACAAAATAAAATAAAATAAATAAGCTTTTTGTTGTAAGTAGAAACAAAACAAAATAAATAAAGCAAAAATGAAAACAAAAAACAGGCAAAAAATAAAAAATATGCCACCTACTGGGCCACCACGGCCTAAATACGACTAGAAACCCATTATTGGGCCAGGATTCAGGCCCGCAGGAAGGCCCAGTAGGCCCACAGGCTAATAGTAACAGAATAGGCCCGTAAGCCTGCATTTGAGAGGAGCTCGAAGTGGTGAGCGCAGCCGCGCTTATAAACCACTATCGAAGCCTCTCGGCTAGCGAGGTGGGACTAAACATCCCACCGCACCGCGCCAGTGCCAGCACAGACCTTTAGTCGCGGTTGGTGTGGCGGACCGCGACTAAAGCTAGCCTTTAGTCGCGGTCCGCCACACCAACCGCGACTAAAGGCTCTTCCTGCGCGGGAACGTAAGCGGCGCCAAAACCCTTTAGTCGCGGTTGGTGTGGCGGACCGCGACTAAAGCTAGCCTTTAGTCGCGGTTGGTGTGGCGGACCGCGACTAAAGCTAGCCTTTAGTCGCGGTCCGCCACACCAACCGCGACTAAAGGTGCGTCTATAAGTACTGCACTTGGCAGTTTTGCCACTTCCCATTCTCCTCTCTCTCGACGCCGAAGCGCTGCCCCGACGCCGACGCCGAAGCCCTGCCCGGACGCTGAAGCCCTGCGCGCCGCCGCCCCCGTCCCCAGTGAGCGCCGCCTCCGCCCGTGCCTGCCCTTGCCCGCCGCCCGTGCCCTGCGCCCTTGCCCGCCGCCCGACGCCCTGCCGCCCGCCGCCCGCCGCCCGCCGCCCGCTGGCCCTGCCTGCCGTCCTCCGCGCGCCGCCCGCCGCCCTGCCACCCGCCGTCCGACGCCCTGCCGCCCGCCGCCCGTCGCCCTGCCGTCCGCCTGCTGGCCGGCGCCGGCCGGCCCTGCTTATTTTACCCGCGCCGGCCGAAAAAGCAAAGGAAAAAGAAGAAGAAGAAAAAGAAAAAGGAAAAAGGAAGAAGAAGAAAGAAAAACAAATTAAACAGAAGAAAAAACAAAAGAAAACAAAAAAACAGAAGAAAAACAAAGGAAGAAGAAAGAAAAAGGAAGAAAGAAAAAAAACAAGAAAGAAAAAGAAAGAAGAAAAAAGAAAGGAAGAAGAAAAACAAAGGAAGAAGAAAAAAAGAAAGAAGAAAAAGGAAGAAGAAAAAAAGAAAAAACAAGAAAGAAAAAGGAAGAAAAAAATGAAAACCAAATAAAAACCAAATAAAAACCAAATAAAAACCAAATGAAAACCAAAAGAAAGAAGAAAGAAAAAGGAAGAAGAAAAAAAGAAGAAGAAAGGAAGAAGAAAGGAAGAAGAAGAAAGAAAGAAAAAAGAAAAAGGAAAGAAGAAGAAAGAAAGAATAGAAAGGAATAAGAAGAAAAGGAAGAAGAAGAAAGAAAGAAAGAAGAAAGGAAAGAAGAAAGAAAGAAGAAGAAAGGAAGAAGAAGAAAGAAAGAAGAAGAAAGGAAAAAGGAAGAAGAAGAAAGAAGAAAGAAAGAAGAAAGAAAAAGGAAGAAGAAAAAACAAGAAAGAAAAAGGAAGAAAAAAAATGAAAACCAAATGAAAACCAAATGAAAACCAAAAGAAAGAAGAAAGAAAAAGGAAGAAGAAAAAAAGTAACTTAAAACTTGATAATTTACAAAAAACCGTAAAATTTGATAATTAACCAAATGGCGAGGGTTATACATGTGTGTTGTCCTCGCCTCCCTCTCCGTGACGCCGTCGTCTGCCGCCCCGTCTCGCGCTCTACCGCGACACCCTCTCCCACCCCTTCCTCGCCCCCTCCTTTTGCCACCGCCCTTTCGCCACCGCCACCGCCACCGCCCCCCTTCTTCACTTAATTAATTTGTTTTTACTACATGTTTTCAGGACTGACATAATGGCGGACGATAGAGCTGACCCGATTATGGACAACTATGATCCGGACGGTGAAGCACATATGTTCGGCATCATAAACGGCGATATTCAATATGTGCCGACCGGACAAGAAGAAGATGATGTCTCTTCTTATCTGAACCTTGACGGTGAAGATGAAGGGCGCCGTCAGCAAGATGATGCCGAACAAACGTCGATAAACGACGATCTTCAAATGGAAGTAGCAACCACCTCCGGCGCCGAGGTATATATATACATTGAGCCTCTGGTGATACAAACTAACTGATTTGAATAAATATGTGTGTACTAACGGGCGCGACTCTCTTTCTTATTTTAGCCCTCGGCCGGATCGTCGAAACAATCGAGTACGTCGTCAAAGCGTGGCGCAACCAAGACGATGAAACAAGGAGAAACATGCACCATCGAGGTTGTCGACAGTGCAACCGGCAGGCCGCTGGAGCCCCGCAAGAACGCCATCAAGTTTGTCAGCCAATGCGGAGCCGTTGTTAGAGACAACGTCTCGATCACCGTCCAGGAGTGGAATGAGCCAAAGAAGGCACGAATTGCTGGTTTCACTTTTGTCGATAAGAGAACAAAAAAAGATTGCTTCAAGAAGCTTATGGAACATTTCGTTCTACCTCCGGAATACAACAAATTCGATGAGGAGGGTAACAAGATTGAGGAAAACAAGGAGAGGAGGAGGCTAGTCAAACAGTTCGCTCTTCATAAGATGGCCGACGCATTCCGGAAATTCAAGCAAAATCTAAACCATGACTTTGTCAAGCAGAACAAGACTCCGGATTTCAAAGGACAATATGAGAAACTGAAACATGATTGGCCAGAATTTGTGAAGCAAAAGAAATCGGAGCAGTTCATTCAAATATCGAAAAAAAATAAGGAAAATGCGGCTAAGAAGGAGTACAATCATATTATGGGGCCAGGAGGGTATCGCCTTTGGCAGCCTAGGTTGGAGAAGATGGAGAACGAGCTGAGGGCGCGAGGAATCCGTCCAGGTACGGAGGGATGGGACCCAAGGGCCAAAAGCTGGTGGTACGGGCATGGGGGAACACTGAACCCGGAGACAGGGGAGTGTGTTTACCAGGGCAAAATAATGAAACCCACCCAAGCCCTTATTGACGCAATGAGGGATGCTCAAGAGAGGAAGATCAAGTTCAACAGAGAGAACGACGCACTGACAAAAGCCCTCGGGAATCCTGAACACGGAGGACGTGTACGAGGCATGGGGCACATTCCGTGGAAAATAGGGTTCCCCCAGAACGATGACCCGTACGGTTACAGAAGCCGTAAGAGAAAGATGGATCGGGAAGCAGATGTTGTGGCGCGGTTGGCATCGGAAATGGATGTGATGAAGAAAACCGTGAGTGTACTAGTAGCCGAAAGAGATGCAGCTTGGGCGCAGCATGAAGATCATCCAGCGGATCTCGATAGCCAGCAGCGGAGAAGCAGCGTGGCTTCCACGGAGGCCCCACCGGCTGGTGCAGATGCACCGACGATCGAAATTACTGCGCCGGAGCCTCTGGTGGTCGAAATTACTGCACCGGAGCCTCCTCGCTACCCCGTGGACGATATAAAGGAGAGGAAAGAATGTCATCTGTATTATCCTATCGGGAACATGTCCATGAAGGTAGCCATCGGCAGTGCTTTACCATGTTTACCTGGAGCACTCCACCACAACAACCCCATTCAAGATGGCTATGCTCGTGTCACGGTGGAGGACATAGTCCAAGGGTTTGAGGACCTAGAGATTGACATTGCTACACCTGAAGGGGAGAAAAGACTTGGAGATGTCAAGCGCCATTTCATTCTATGGCAAAAGAAGTTTATCAAGTTTCCAGGCGAGGCGCCAAGGACAACAAGTCCACCCCCCTACGGTGGTGGTGGTGGCGGTGGCGGTGGTGGTGGTGGTGGTGGTGGTGGCGGTTCACCTACACCTCCGTCACGTCAGCCGACGCCTCCCAGTCCACAACGTCCGGCGGGTGATCAGACGCCGCCCCCCAGTCCTCGTCCGGCGGGTGATCAGACGCCGCCCCCCAATCCACCTCCGGCAAAGAAGCAGAAGCAGTCCTGGATTATTAACCCGGACCCTTATGTACCTAAGACCACAAAGGTACCGGAGCCATCACTGAAGCCTCTCCCCACAAGGCCTTGGGAACGTAGTGCCGAGGAAACTGCCGCGGCCGCGGCTGCTGATCTTGAGAAATGGAAGGCGGACTGCAAGAAGAAAAGAGAGACCGAGCCCAAGCCAGTATTTTCTGATGAGCAAAAGAAATGGGCTAAGTCATTTTTGAGCACACCGTCCCAAGCCGCGAAGAATCTGCCTGAGGACTATGCACGTGAACTTCGTAGGCAGGCACTCATGTTGAAGGAGAAGAAAGGGCGGGCGGATGACCCCGATCCGGAACAAAGTAAACGAGTTGCCCAGCTCGGGGAACAAAGTAAACAATCGATTGCCCCGCTTATAGTGAAAGCCGCCGGTCCGGATGACCCCGATATCATAGCAGCTGCGGCAGCACTTGGATTGACTGCAACGAGTGCCAGAGAACAAGCGGCCAACTTAGGTATTACTCTTCGTGAACTGTTAGGCCTTGATGAGGCGCCAGTGAAGGAGGTAGTAATTACATATGTGAAGAATGGGCCTCTCGTCGAGCCTGCGCAGGAACAGGATCTACCTCCACAAATGAAAGGTCTGCTGAAATGGTACAAGGGTTACATAAAAAATAAAAACGCCAACGAATATATTTATGCGGAAGTTAGATATGAGCATCACTTCAAACATTACTATGTACAAATTCATCTGAGTGAATTGTTCCAGCTTTTCAATCTGCGCGAGCTCGACAAATCTATCATCAGTTGCTACGTTATGTAAGTGATTTATTTCTACCCCATCTCGTTCATATTGCCTGCACTATATATATGTCCTAACTATATTGTTGTGTCCGCTATTATACATGCAGAATGAAGATTAAGGAATGCAGAGTAAGGAACATCCATGATGTTGGGTTCATTGACCCACACATCGTTAATGGATATGTGTTGCGGCATCACCCCGACGACATGGAGGCAGACCTGTGGCAGTTTCTTACAAAGCAGGAACTCAAAAGTGATATTCTATTTCCTTACCATTTTGGGTGAGTGTTTCTGTCTTGAGCACATTCTCTTTTGTTTACTCCATGCATGGTATGTGGCCGGCTAATCGATGAGTTATGCATGACGTACTGTGCATGTATCGTGTCCGCAGGTTCCACTGGATTCTGCTAGTAATTAAAGTTGACACCTCAGAATGTCTCGTCCACGACTCTCTGAATATGGATCCAAAGCTTTGGGGCGACCTGAGAAAAATGCTGCAGAAGTAATTATTTTCATTCATTTGCGCTCTATATCGATCGGCCTATTTCGTTCATTTCCTAATATCAAGTAACTAATAACTCTCTTGTTCATTTAATTTTCTTTGCCTCGTAGGGTTTGGAGACGGTTCGTAGATACAAAGGTCGGTGAATTCAAAAAAGAGCTAGAATTCAAAAAGTCAAAGGCTAAAAATGCTGGGGATATTCAGCCAGCGGGGACCAATCTATGTGGATACTATGTCTGTGAGATGATCCGGAGATACACCTCTGAGCGGGTTCCGAGTGATACCAATGCTCAGAGGAATAACCTCCGGATGATGCTTAGTCCAGAAGCTCGCTTCCGACCACTTCAAGAGGAACTAGCTGGATGGTTCAGGAGGGAAGTCCTCCATCCTAAAGGAGAACACCATTACGAGGACGTAGAACTTTATATGCCTTAAATTATGTATGGAAACTTGTTCAAAATTGTATATGGTCATCCGATGATATTTAATATATACTGTATATTCCTCTTGAATTCTTTTTGGTTCTAATTTCAAATTTGTTTGAAATTGTACATTCATATGCATGTATGTAGTAGCGTAGAATATGTGAAACTCCTTCAAAATTAAAATAAAGCATAAAAGAAATAAAACAATACAAATTAAACAGAAAACAGGTTTAGGGGGGGGCAGGTTTAGGGGGGGGCTAAAACCCTAAACCTGCGGCGGTCTTTAGTCGCGGTTGGCCAGAAGAACCGCGACTAAAAGTCCTCCGCCCCGACGGCCACCTGGCGCCCACGTGGACGGGCCTTTAGTCGCGGTTCTTAAGCAACCGCGACTAAAGGGTGGAGCCTTTAGTCCCGCCTGTTTAGTCGCGGTTGCGCAACCGCGACTAATGGCAGTTGCGAACCGCGACCAAAGGCCCTTTTTCCACCAGTGTAGATTTGCAACACATTTGGCGTCAAACAGTTTTAAACCACTAGGTTCCTATATTGATATTTCTGATCATGACCCTACCTACCTTAGCAACTTAAAAAAATCATAATAATGAGAAGAGTGGGTAAATTATATTGAAACCAAGAAGCGTGTCCCCTATGCACCCCCTAGCACTCCACCAAACCTATCCATTCGTCCGGCTGCCTCCGTTAAAATCTAATCCGTGGACACCACGCTCCAGTACAGTCCCGTCCGCTTAGACGACGCATTGCGAGATGACGAGAAATAGAGGCAGTACAATCCCGTGCTAGACGTATATGTTGTGTTCATAGATGTTACAGTTATACGTATTGTACATGCTCACATGCTTAGATATCGATATGAGTTGCATATTGTGATTGCCATGTTTATTATCTACTCATGGATTAGATTAATCAAAAAGGTGCTAATATTTCCAGCACCATCTTCATCCCTATCCATCGACCATTCCACCTTCCTTCACCGCTGGCTGCAGTGACGCCTACATTCATTCTCATTCCCCTCGCCCACCCCCGCATAACCAGAGCCAGCCTTCACTCCACTCCAACCACCGTCAACCCTGCCACAATGCAGCCCCTTCTCAGGCTAGCCCTCCTCCTGCTCCCGGCGACGCCGGCGCTGGCGCTCTGCCGCCACCGCACACCCGCGGCCACCACCGAAACGCTCAACGCCGAGGCTTATTTAACTCATCTATTAGTAATAAATGTTAACAGATTGTTTTCAGATAACTTTTGAAAGATTACCAGCTAACATATGTGTGTACGGGCCTAATGAGCCATAATTTGATTGCGATGGTTTTTCACATCTTCACGACACAAGATGTGTACTTATCATCGCACTAGTAAGCCAGTGAGATTGTGGCGACACGACTAGTGGTTAAAATCCGCGTAGAAACCTCAATCACCCATGTCTTTAAAAGGCGTATGTTTCATGTGCACTCCCATCCGACCCATGAGCACCAAACATAACTCCCAAAGCCACTGCCACCGGAAGTTCAAAATCTGGATTGATTCTTTCGCTCTCCCTAACGAATCGGTCAACATATGGTATACACAAAGAAGCTCGTTTTGCGAAGAACAGCCCACAAAAGTTGAGGCCAATGCCAGATGTAGCTCCTTTCATGGGGTACGAGGCACCGGGAAGTCAACTAGATCAAGATTGAATAAGTCGCGAGGCCTGTAAACATGAAGTAGCACCAAGCATGAGAGTGATCGAGCAGGCAAGGTCTTTGTTAGAAGATCGAAAGCATGTGCTCGCTTCTTTCAGCCGAGCTAATGACCATAGATACTCCGATGAAGTACATTTTAGTTTCTTTTCATTAATAGTTAAAACTAGTCGTCCATGGTAGCAAAATCTTAAGTGCATTCAAAAGCAAAATAATTCTGTTTAGCCAGGAGCAGGAAGCAGAAAAACAAACCACCAAGAACACAAGCCCCACGTACCATGTGCTAAACCTACTGCGGTGGCGGCGTGGCCCACCTGCTGGGCCCGCGAGCAGCACGACCTGTCGGCCTGGGAGCGGCAGCCTCCGCGCTCGCCGCCTCACCCAATGGCGGCGTGGCCCACCACGCCTGGCCCGTTCCGTCCCAGCTCCCGGCGCTGAAAAAAACCCGTTACACATGCGCGGCCGCCT
Source organism: Aegilops umbellulata (assembly GCA_032464435.1). Lineage (NCBI taxonomy): Eukaryota > Viridiplantae > Streptophyta > Magnoliopsida > Poales > Poaceae > Aegilops > Aegilops umbellulata. The sequence goes on along the minus strand of CP136060.1, from coordinate 637,309,234 downwards.
CCTGCCGTGACGGCGGGGCCCGCCGCCTCTTGGTGTGGCGGCAGGTGCCACGTGTCGCCTGCCGCCACTGCCGCTACGGATGAGGGGGCCTTTTTTGTCAATTTCGTCTGGAAGGGGTCTTTTCTGGCAATTCCAGTGGGCAGAGGGTCTCTTTCGACAAAAAATCCATGGACACCATGATCCAGGCTAGTCTCGCGACGCGACTAGTGGTTAAGATCCATCTAGAAACCTCAACCACCCATGTCTTTAAAAGGCCTATGTTTCATGTGCACTCCCATCCCACACATGAGCACCGAGATAACTCCCAAAGCCGCTGCCACCGGAAGTTCAAAATCTGTATTGATTCTTTCGATCTCCCTAGTGAACCAGTCAACATATGGTATACACAAAGAAGCTTGTTTTACGAAGAACAATCCCCAAAAGCTCTGGCCAATGCCAAATGTAGTTCCTTTGATGGGGGTAGGGGGCACCAGGAAGTCAACGAGATCAAGTATGAGCAAGCCGTGAGGCCCGTAAACATGAAGTAGCATGAAGCATGAGAGCCGTCTAGCAGGCAAGGTTTTTGTTAGAAGATCGAAAGCATGTGCTCGCTTCTTTCACCGGAGCTAATGAACGAAGTTGCTCCGGTGAAGTACATTTTAGTTTCTTTTCGTTAACTATTAAAACTAGTCGTCCATGGTAGCAAAATCTTAAACGCATTCGAAAGCAAAATAATTCTGGCTAGCCAGGGGTAGGAAGCAAAAAAAAACCCACCAAGAACACAAGCCCCACATACCATGTATTAGCATCGCTCTCGCTGCACCGAATTAATAAACACACGCAGGTCACGGTGTGTGCCACAGGACGGCAGCTACGTTAGATTTGCAACACACCCGGCGTCAAACAGTTTTAAATCACCAGGGTTCCTATTTCTAATTGTGCCCCCACCTACTCAGCAACTTAATAAAAGTTATACTAACACCCGCAAAAAGAAAGTCATGCTAACAAGCAGAGTGAGTAAATTAAATCGAAACCAAGAAGCGTGTCCCCTCTGCACCCCCTAGCAGTCCACCAAACCTATCTACCCGTCCGGCTGCCACCGTTAAACTCCGTGGATACCACGCTCCAGTACACTTCCACCCACCTGGATGGAGCTAGTGATCATTTTCTTTAAAAGTAATCTCTAAGCAAATGAGAAGTTAGTATTCTTTTTTTGTTAATTACTGAAACTGAAAGCTCATAGTAATAAGAATCATATTTTTCTAGACAACTCACGGGAGTAGAAAGCAAAACCTAAATAACCAAAACACAAACAAAAATTAGTATTATTAGTGTTTGTATGAAATGTTTGCAGAAATACTAGTATGTAGCCTCACCAGAACTCCTCTACAAGTGCATGTGTACCAACTGTACTTCACTCTACCGCGACAAAATTCAGCAATATCACAGGCTTCACTCACTCCTAGTAACAATGTCAATATCTCCTCACAAAAAAAGTCAATATCAATCAAATTTATGGAAAACATATCCAATCACAGAATAGATATTGAATTGTCTTCAGACAACTTATGTAAAATTGCCAGCTAACATATGCATATGTAGGTAAAATGAGCCATGATTAGGTTGGACCGGTTCTTCACGTTGCAATATGTGTACATTAGCACTGCACCAGCTAAGCCAGTGGGATTGTGGTGACACGTGGCTAGTTTCGTCTGCAGTCCCATCCCACACATGGGCACCAACATAGCTCTCAAAGCCCCCACCTCATATGCTACCAGAAGTTCAAAATCTGGATTGATTCTTTTGGTCTTCCTACTAGCATATGGTATACCCAAAGAAGCTCTTTTTGCGACGAATATCCCACGAAAACTGAGGCAACGCCAAATGTAGTTTCTTTCATGTGTGTAGGAGGCACCAGGAAGTCAACGAGATTCAATTCGGGTAAGTTGTGAGGATTCATGACATGTACTGGCACGAAGAGTGAGTATGACTGAGCAAGGCCGCTTGTTCAAAGAAGACCGAAGGCATGTGCTCGCTTCTTCACCCCAAGCTAATGATGGTTTCACACAAAAAGATACTCCGATAGACTATATTGTGGTTTTAGTTCACAGTTAAAAATCTTAGACTGCTATGAAAACAAGCCTAGCCGGTTTGCAGGAGTAGAAAGCAGAGAACCACATAATTTGACACTTGATGTCGTCGTTAATTAAGTCTGGATGTAATGTTTACTTCTGCGTTCTTTGTGCTACCTTGACAGTTGATGATCAAATCAAGAGATTTTCCTAGGAAAAGAAGCGGGCCCACCAGAGAAAATGTGGGGTGGGGGGCGATGAGGCCGTGTTCTCTCCCTGTAATGTTTTGTATCAATCACCATGTACGTGCCTGAATTAATAAACACATGGAGGGCATGGTGAGTGTGCACTCCAAAACAACGTTAGATTTGCAACACACCCGGCGTCAAACAGTTTTAAATCACCGGGTTCCTGTGCTGATATATCTCTAATCATGTCCCTACCTACCTTGGCAACTTTGGCAACTTAAGAAAGGTCATAATAACTCATAAGCAGATTAAATTAGATGGAAACCAAGAGTGTGTGTCCCCTCTGCACCCCCTAGCAGTCCACCAAACCTATCCATCTGTCTGCCTGCATCCGTTAAAATCCAATCCGTGGACACAACGCTCCAGTACAGTCCCGCCCGCCCGCCTCGACGACGCAATGCGAGATGATGAGAAATAGAGGCAGCGCAGCGTAGGTGAGCGGAGCGTAGCACACGCACCAGAATGAATGAATGACGTGAGATCTTGTTTTCGCATAACTTTTGTAGGATCATCAGCTAACATATGCATGTACGGGCCTAATGAGCCATAATTTGATTATGTTGGTTCTTCGTATCTTCACGACACAATGTGTACTTATCATTGCAGTAGTTAAGCCAATGAGATCGTGGCGATGTGTCTAGTGGTTAAGATCCCAGTACAAATCTCAACCACCAATGTCTTTAAAAGGCAATCTCATCCCACACGTGAGCACCAACATAACTCCCAAAGCCCCTGCCACCGGAAGTTCAATATCTTGATTGATTCTTTTGATTCCCCGAGTGAACCAGTCAACATATGGTACACCCAAAGCTCTTTTTGCGAAGAACATCCCGCAAAAGCTCATGGCAATGCCAAATGTAGTTTCTTTCATGGGGGTAGGAAAAGTCAACGAGATTCAGTGTCGGCAAGTTGTGAGGGGTGTAAACATGAACTAGCACGAGCTATCAGTGTCATTGAGCAAGCCCGCGTGTTCATAGTAGATTGAAAGCTTGTGCTCGTTTTATGACTCAAGGTAATAATCATTTCATACAAAAAGGAACTCCGATGAAGTGTATTATCGTTTCTTTTTATTATATTATAACAGTTAAAACTTGTTGTCCATGGTAACAAGATCTTAAGAGCATTCGAAAGCAAATTAATAATGCTTAGGAAACAAAAACCAAATCACCAAGAACACAAGCCCCACGTACCAACGTGTTGGCACCGCCCGAGCTGCACCGAGTGAATTAATAAACACATGAAAGTCACGATGTTTGCTCCAGAGCAGCAGCTACGTTAGATTTGCAACACACCGGGCATCAAGGCTCCGTTCGGTTTGAAGGCAGAAAAAACAAAGGAATAAGTAACCGCACGGGAATAGAGTTGAGCGTCAAGAGCAAAACTATGATGCCTTTTGGCATGTTCGGTCTGCAAGAATAGGTGCCCTTGCAGTACGGTGGAGGGATGCGTGTCCTCAACATTGATTAGAGTTTTTTATTGAATTGAGAAGTGATGACCTCTCATGCAGCCATTGTTTATTTGACTGGACTGCCTAGAGCCAGAGCTTAGCCCCGGGCCTCCACGAGAACATGAGGTATCAGTGGAATTTTGATTTCCTGTGAAAAGTAAAGGATCGCGTGAATTTCCGATGGAACAGGCCACCAAGATTCCTTCGAAACGAACCCACTGCGGGTATAAATTCCTACGGAAATCGATCCTCCAAAAGTTCCTACGACATACCTGAGTACCGAACGGAGCCCAAATAGTTTTAAATCACCGAGGATCCTATTTCTAATCATGTCCCTAACCTACCTTGGTGTCAAACAGCTCTACTTCACTATTTGCTTCTCGGGCCAATTGAAAGCAAAATTAAATCACCAACCCCACACACACACACACACACACACACACAAACGTATTATTAGTATTTCACTATTTCTATGAACTACGAAAGAATTAGTATGTAGCTCGCCAAGTCGGTGGAACACCTCCTTTAGGGGTGCCTATGTTTTCTTTCGAAAAGGGGGTTCGCCCCAGCCTCTGCATCTAAACGATGCATACGACCAATATTATTAATAAGCAAAAGGTCCAACAAAAGTCTCCATGTCTCGAAAAAAGAAATACAAAAAGGCTCGCGAAGAGTTAAGCAGTAATAAAAAAGCCACAACCGGCTGGCATAAAAAGATATGAGCACTACATGCCTATCCTATTACATGACCGCCATCCAAATCGGTTGAAAATATCCCGTGCTACCATCTCCCATCGGGTAGACCCAGTAACCAAACGCTCCCTGGCCTCCGTCGGAGTAAGTGGCGACCACATACGGATCAACGCAGTGACTCTGAAGATAACCTGCAAAAAATGAATGTTTGTTGTTCTGTTAAAGACCAGATCATTTCTGCAGTTCCAGACTTCCCATAATAAAGCACATACTCCCACACGAATGTTTCTCGCTGTATCGGTATCTATCCCATCAAGCCACGTCCCAAATAACGTGTTGATAGAATTTGGTGGAGTAATGTTAAAGGTTATGTGAACCGACCGCCATATAATTTTTGCCAGAGGACAATCAAGAAAGAGGTGTTTGATTGATTCATGTTGGTCGCAAAAGCTACATCTTGTAGATCCTGCCCAATTGCGTTTTGCCAAATTATCCTTTGTTAAAATAACTTGTTTATGCATAAACCACATAAACACTTTGATTTTCAAAGGTACTTTAACTTTCCAAACATGTTTCGATCTAGGAATCACACTAGAGTTAATAACATCCAAATATATGAATTTAACCGAGAACTCTCCATTCTTAGTTAGTTTCCAGCACAATTGATCGGATTGTTGAGACAACTGAATATCCATCAATCTTCTCACAAGATTGAGCCAGGCTTCGCAATGGTTTACCACTAGCGTCCTCCGAAATTGAATATTGAGCGGAGTGGACTGTAGTACTATTGCAACGTACGCGTCTTTACGTTGAAAAATGTTATACAAGAAAGGATATTGGAGTGCGAGGGGCGTCTCCCCCAGCCATGTATCCTCCCAGAACCTCGTAGCCGTCCCGTTTCCAACTATGAACCTTGTCCTATTGAAAAAGAGTGGTTTAACTCTCATCAGTCCTTTCCAAAAAGGCGAATCAGTCGGCCTCACTATCACCTCGGACATGGTTCTAGAGTGAAGGTATTTGTTTCGCAAGATCTGAGCCCAAGTGGCCTCCGTCTCGACAGAAAGCTTAAACAACCACTTGCTAAGGAGACATATGTTCTTCACTTCCAGATTCTCAATACCTAGACCCCCTTGGTCTTTCGGCCTACAAATGATATCCCATTTAGCAAGTCTATATTTTTGCTTCAGCTCATCACTTTGCCGGAAGAAGCGTGATCGATAAAAGTCAAGCCTCTTCCGGACTCCAACCGGTACCTCGAAAAAGGAAAGAAGAAACATGGGCATACTCGTGAGGACCGAATTAATAAGAATTAATCATCCTTCGTATGACATCAGCTTGCCTTTCCAGCAACTCAATTTCTTCTCAAAACGGTCCTCAATGCACTTCCATTCTCTGTTGGTCAACTTACGATGGTGAATTGGTATACCTAAATACATGAAAGGTAGAGCCCCCAATTCACACCTGAACAATCATTTGTACGCATCTTGGTCATCATTAGCTCTCCCGAAACAGAACAGTTGGCTCTTATGGAAATTAATCTTTAACCCGGTCAGTTGTTCGAATAAGCATAACACGAGCTTCACGTTTCGCACTTTTGCCAAATCATGCTCCATGAAGATGATAGTATCATCGGCATACTGTAGAATGGATACACCTACGTCAACTAAATGCGGGACGAGGCCACCTACCCGACCTGCATCCTTAGCCATTCCTATAAGAATTGTCAACATATCGACCACTATGTTGAAGAGGATAGGTGACATCGGATCTCCTTGCCTCACCCCTTTGTGTGTTTGGAAGTAGTGACCTATAGCTGTTGGGGAACGTTGCAGAAAACAAAAAATTTCCTACGGTTTCACCAAGATCCATCTATGAGTTCATCTAGCAACGAGTCATGGGAGAGAGAGATTGCATCTACATACCACTTTGTAGATCGCGAGCGGAAGCGTTCAACGAACGGGGATGAGGTAGTCGTACACGACGTGATCCAAATCACCGGAGATCCTAGCACCGAAAGGACGGCACCTCCGTGTTCAACACACGTACGGTCAGCGTAACGTCTCCTTCTTCTTGATCCAGCAAGGCAAAGGAGAGGTTGGGGAAGATGGCTCCAGCAGCAGCACGATGGCGTGGTGATGGTGGAGCTGCAGTACTCCGGCAGGGCTTCGCCGAGCCCTACGGAGGAGGAGGATATGTTGGAGAGGGAGAGGGAGGCGCCAGGAGCAAGGGTGCGCTGCCCCCCTTTCCCTCCCCCTTTTATATAACCCCCTAGGGGGGGCGCCGGCCCTAGGAGATGCAATTTCCTAGGGGGCGGCGGCCAAGGGGTGGGGCTTGCCCCCCAAGCAAGGGGGTGCCCCCCTCTTTAGGGTTTCCCCCCTCTAGGCGCATGGGCCTCTAGGGGCTGGTTCCCCTTGGCCCATGTAGGCCAAGGCGCACCCCTAGAGCCCATGTGCCCCCCCGAGGCAGGTGGCCCCACCCGGTGGACCCCCCGGGACCCTCCGGTGGTCCCGGTACAATACCGATAACCCCGAAACTTGTCCCGATGGCCAAAACAGCACTTTCTATATATAATTCTTTACCTCCGGACCATTCCGAAACTCCTCGTGACGTCCGGGATCTCATCCGGGACTCCGAACAACATTCGGGTTACTGCATATACATATCTTCACAACCCTAGCGTCACCGAACTTTAAGTGTGTAGACCCTACGGGTTCGGGAGACATGCAGACATGACCGAGACGGCTCTCGGGCAATAACCAACAGCGGGATCTGGATACGCATGTTGGCTCCCACATGCTCCACGATGATCTCATCGGATGAACCACGATGTCGAGGATTCAATTAATCCCGTATACGATTCCCTTTGTCAATCGGTATTTTACTTGCCCGAGATTCGATCGTCGGTATCCCAATACCTCGTTCAATCTCGTTACCGGCAAGTCACTTTTCTCGTACCGTAATGCATGATCCCGTGATCAAACACTTTGATCACATTGAGCTCATTATGATGATGCATTACCGAGAGGGCCCGGTGATACCTCTCCGTCAAGCGGAGTGACAAATCCCAGATTCGATTCGTGTCAACCCAACAGATACTTTCAGAGATACCCGTAGTATACCTTTATAGTCACCCAGTTACGTTGTGACGTTTGGCACACCCAAAGCACTCCTACGGTATCCGGGAGTTACACGATCTCATGGTCTAAGGAAAGGATACTTGACATTGGAAAACTCTAGCAAATGAACTATGCGATCTTATGCTATGTTTAGGATTGGGTCTTGTCTATCACATCATTCTTCTAATGATGTGATCTCGTTATCATTGACATCCAATGCCCATAGTCAGGAAACCATGACCATCTATTGATCAACGAGCTAGTCAACTAGAGGCTTACTAGGGACACGTTGTTGTCTGTTATTCACACATGTATTACGATTTCCGGATAACACAATTATAGCACGAATAAAGACAATTATCATGAATAAGGAAATATAATAATAATGCTTTTATTATTGCCTCTAGGGCATATTTCCAACAGTCTCCCACTTGCACTAGAGTCAATAATCTAGTTACATTGTAATGAATCGAACACCCATAGAGTTCTGGTGTTGATCATGTTTTGCCTTAGGGAGAGGTTTAGTCAACGGATCTGCGACATTCAGATCTGTGTGCACTTTACAAATTTCTATGTCTCCATCTTGAATATTTTCACGAATGGAGTTGAAGCGACGCTTGATGTGCCTGGTCTTCTTGTGAAACCTGGGCTCCTTGGCAAGTGCAATAGCTCCAGTGTTGTCACAGAAGAGTTTGATTGGCCCTGACGCATTGGGTATGACTCCAAGGTCGGTGATGAACTCCTTCACCCAAATTGCTTCATGTGCTGCCTCCGAGGCTGCCATGTACTCCGCTTCACATGTAGATCCCGCCACGACGCTTTGCTTGCAACTGCACCAGCTTACTGCCCCACCATTCAAAATATACATGTATCCGGTTTGTGACTTAGAGTCATCCAGATCTGTGTCGAAGCTAGCGTCGACATAACCCTTTACGACGAGCTCTTCGTCACCTCCATAAATAAGAAACATTTCCTTAGTCCTTTTCAGGTACTTCAGGATATTCTTGACCGCTGTCCAGTGTTCCTTGCCGGGATTACTTTGGTACCTACCTACCAAACTTACGCCAAGGTTTACATCAGGTATGGTACACAGCATGGCATATATAATAGAACCTATAGCTGAGGCATAGGGGATGACACTCATCTCTTCTATATCTTCTGCCGTGGTCGGACATTGAGCTGAGCTCAATTTCACACCTTGTAACACAGGTAAGAACCCCTTCTTAGATTGATCCATATTGAACTTCTTCAATATCTTATCAAGGTATGTGCTTTGTGAAAGACCCATGAGGCGTCTCGATCTATCTCTATAGATCTTGATGCCTAATATATAAGCAGCTTCTCCAAGGTCCTTCATTGAAAAACTTTTATTCAAGTAGGCCTTAATGTTGTCCAAGAGTTCTATATCATTTCCCATCAAAAGTATGTCGTCTACATATAATATGAGAAATGCTACAGAGCTCCCACTCACTTTCTTGTAAACGCAGGCTTCTCCATAAGTCTGTGTAAACCCAAACGCTTTGATCATCTCATCAAAGCGAATGTTCCAACTCCGAGATGCTTGCACCAGCCCATAAATCGAGCGTTGGAGCTTGCACACCTTGTCAGCATTCTTAGGATCGACAAAACCTTCCGGCTGCATCATATACAATTCTTCCTTAAGGAAACCATTAAGGAATGCCGTTTTGACGTCCATTTGCCATATCTCATAATCATAGTATGCGGCAATTGCTAACATGATTCGGACGGACTTCAGCTTCGCTACGGGAGAGAAAGTCTCATCGTAGTCAACCCCTTGAACTTGTCGATAACCCTTAGCGACAAGCCGAGCTTTATAGATGGTCACATTACCATCCGCGTCCGTCTTCTTCTTAAAGATCCATTTATTTTCTATCGCTCGCCGATCATCGGGCAAGTCTGTCAAAGTCCATACTTTGTTTTCATACATGGATCCTATCTCGGATTTCATGGCTTCTAGCCATTTGTCGGAATCCGGGACCGCCATTGCTTCCTCATAGTTCGAAGGTTCACCGTTGTCTAACAACATGATTTCCAAGACAGGGTTGCCGTACCACTCTGGTGCGGAACGTGTCCTTGTGGACCTTCGAATTTCAGTAGGAGCTTGATTAGAAGTATCTTGATCATCATCATTAATTTCCTCTCTAGTCGGTGCAGGCACCTCAGAAACATTTTCTTGAGTTTCGCCATTTTCCGGTTCAAGAGGTAACACTTCATCAAGTTCTACTTTCCTCCCACTTACTTCTTTCGAGAGAAACTCTTTCTCTAGAAAGGATCCATTCTTGGCAACAAAGATCTTGCCTTCGGATCTGAGGTAGAAGGTATACCCAATATTTTCTTTAGGGTATCCTATGAAGACGCATTTTTCCGACTTGGGTTCGAGCTTCTCAGGTTGAAGTTTCTTGACATAAGCATCGCATCCCCAAACTTTTAGAAACGACAGCTTAGGTTTCTTCCCAAACCATAATTCATACGGTGTCGTCTCAACGGATTTCGACGAAACCCTATTTAAAGTGAATGCGGCAGTCTCTAAAGCATAGCCCCAAAAAGATAGCGGTAAATCGGTAAGAGACATCATAGATCGCACCATATCTAATAGAGTGCGATTACGACGTTCGGACACACCATTATGCTGAGGTGTTCCAGGCGGCGTGAGTTGTGAAACTATTCCACATTTTCTTAAGTGTGTGCCAAAATCGTGACTCGAGTATTCTCCTCCACGATCTGATCGTAGAAACTTGATCTTTCTATCACGTTGATTTTCAACCTCACTCTGAAATTCCTTGAACTTTTCAAAGGTCTCACACTTGTGTTTCATTAAGTAGATATACCCATATCTACTCAAGTCATCAGTGAGGGTGAGAACATAACGATAGCCACCGCGAGCCTCAACACTCATTGGACCGCACACATCGGTATGTATGATTTCCAATAAGTTGGTTGCTCGCTCCATTGTTCCTGATAACGGAGTCTTGGTCATTTTACCCATGAGGCATGGTTCGCACGTGATGATTCATAATCAAGAGACTCTAAAAGTCCATCTGCAAGGAGCTTCTTCATGCGTTTGACACCTATGTGACCAAGGCGGCAGTGCCACAAATATGTGGGACTATTGTTATCAACTTTAACTCTTTTGGTATTCACACTATGAATATGTGTATCATCACGTACGAGATTCATTAAGAATAAACCATTAACCATCGGAGCATGACCATAAAACATATCTCTCATATAAATAGAACAACCATTATTCTCGGATTTAAATGAGTAGCCATCTCGAATTAAACGAGATCCAGACACAATGTTCATGCTCAAACTTGGCACTAAATAACAATTATTGAGGTTTAAAACTAATCCCGTAGGTAAATGTAGAGGTAGCGTGCCGACGGCGATCACATCGACCTTGGAACCATTCCCGACGCGCATCGTCACCTCGTCCTTCGCCAGTCTCCGTTTATTCCGCAGCTCCTGCTTTGAGTTACAAATGTGAGCAACTGCACCGGTATCAAATACCCAAGAGCCACTACGAGTACTGGTAAGGTACACATCAATTACATGTATATCACATATACCTTTGGTTTTGCCGGCCTTCTTGTTCGCTAAGTATTTGGGGCAGTTTCACTTCCAGTGACCACTTCCCTTGCAATAAAAACACTCAGTCTCGGGCTTGGGTCCATTCTTTGGCTTCTTCCCGGCAACTTGCTTACCGGGCGCGGCAACTTCCTTGCCGTCCTTCTTGAAGTTCTTTTTACCCTTGCCCTTCTTGAAGTTAGTGGTTTTATTCACCATCAACACTTGATGCTCCTTCTTGATTTCTACCTCTGCTGATTTTAGCATAGCATATACCTCAGGAATGGTCTTTACCATCCCCTGCATATTGTAGTTCATCACAAAGCTCTTGTAGCTAGGTGGAAGCGACTGGAGGATTCTGTCAATGATTGCTTCATCCGGGAGATTAACTTCCAGTTGAGTCAAGCGGTTGTGCAACCCAGACATCTTGAGTATGTGTTCACTGACAGAGCTATTTTCCTCCATCTTACAGCTAAAGAATTTGTCAGAGACTTCATATCTCTCGACCCGGGCATGAGCTTGGAAAACCATTTTCAGCTCTTCGAACATCTCATATGCTCCATGTCTCTCAAAACTCTATTGGAGCCCCGGCTCTAAGCTGTAAAGCATGCCGCATTGAACGAGGGAGTAATCATCGGAACGTGACTGCCAAGCGTTCATAACGTCTTGTTCTGCAGGGAGGACAGGTGCGTCACCCAGCGGTGCTCGTAGGACATAATCTTTCTTGGCAGCTATGAGGATGATCCTCAGGTTCCGGACCCAGTCTGTATAGTTGCTGCCATCGTCTTTCAGCTTGGTTTTCTCTAGGAACGCGTTGAAGTTGAGGACTACGTTGGCCATTTTATCTACAAGACATATTGTAAAAAAAATTAAACTAAGTTCATGATAATAAAGTTCATTTAATCAAATTATTTAATGAACTCCCACTTAGATAAACATCCCTCTTCTAGTCATCTAAGTATTACATGATCCAAGTCAACTAGGCCGTGTCCGATCATCACGTGAGACGGACTAGTCAACATTGGTGAACATCTTCATGTTGATCGTATCTTCTATACGACTCATGCTCGACCCTTCGGTCTTTTGTGTTCTGAGGCCATGTCTGTACATGCTAGGCTCGTCAAGTCAACCTAAGTGTTTGCATGTGTAAATCTGTCTTACACCCATTGTATGTGAACGTTAGAATCTATCACACCCGATCATCACGTGGTGCTTCGAAACAACGAACTGTCGCAACGGTGCACAGTTAGGGGGGACACTTCTTGAAATTATTATGAGGGATCATCTTATTTACTACCGTCGTTCTAAGTAAACAAGATGCAAAACATGATAAACATCACATGCAATCAAATAATAAACGTGACATGATATGGCCAATATCACATAGCTCCTTTGATCTCCATCTTGGGGCTCCATGATCATCTCGTCACCGGCTTGACACCATGATCTCCATCATCATGATCTCCATCATCGTGTCTCCATGAAGTTGCTCGCCAACTATTACTTCTACTACTATGGCTAACGCGTTTAGCAATAAAGTAAAGTAATTTACATGGCGTTTCTCAATGACACGCAGGTCATACAAAAAATAAAGACAACTCCTATGGCTCCTGCTGGTTGTCATACTCATCGACATGCAAGTCGTGATTCCTATTACAATAGCATGAACATCTCATATATCACATATAGATCATTCATCATTCATCACAACTTTGGCCATATCATATCACAAAGCACTTGCTGCAAAAACAAGCTAGACGTCCTCTAATTGTTGTTGCAAATTTTACGTGGCTGAATTAGAGTTCTAGCAAGAACATTTTCTTACCTACGTGAAAGCCACAACGTGATTTGTCAACTTCTATTTACCCTTCATAAGGACCCTTTTCATCGAATCCGCTCCAACTAAAGTGGGAGAGACAGACACCCGCCAGCCACCTTATGCAACTAGTGCATGTTAGTCGGTGGAACCGGTCTCACGTAAAAGTACGTGTAAGGTTGATCCGGGCCGCTTCATCCCACAATACCGCTGAAGCAAGATAAGACTAGTAGCGGCAAGAAAGGTTGACAAATCTACGCCCACAACAAATTGTGTTCTACTCGCGCAAGAAGAACTACGCATAGACCTAGCTCATGATGCCACTGTTGGGGAATGTTGCAGAAAACAAAAATTTTCCTACGGTTTCACCAAGATCCATCTATGAGTTCATCTAGCAACGAGTCATGGGAGAGAGAGATTGCATCTACATACCACTTTGTAGATCGCGAGCGGAAGCGTTCAACGAACGGGGATGAGGTAGTCGTACACGACGTGATCCAAATCACCGGAGATCCTAGCACCGAAAGGACGGCACCTCCGTGTTCAACACACGTACGGTCAGCGTAACGTCTCCTTCTTCTTGATCCAGCAAGGCAAAGGAGAGGTTGGGGAAGATGGCTCCAGCAGCAGCACGACGGCGTGGTGATGGTGGAGCTGCAGTACTCCGGCAGGGCTTCGCCGAGCCCTACGGAGGAGGAGGAGATGTTGGAGAGGGAGGCGCCAGGAGCAAGGGTGCGCTGCCCCCCTTCCCCTCCCCCTTTTATATAGCCCCCTAGGGGGGGCGCCGGCCCTAGGAGATGCAATCTCCTAGGGGGCGGCGGCCAAGGGGTGGGGCTTGCCCCCCAAGCAAGGGGGCGTCCCCCCTCTTTAGGGTTCCCCCCCCTCTAGGCGCATGGGCCTCTAGGGGCTGGTTCCCCTTGGCCCATGTAGGCCAAGGCGCACCCCTAGAGACCATGTGGCCCCCCGAGGCAGGTGGCCCCACCCGGTGGACCCCCCGGGACCCTCTGGTGGTCCCGGTACAATACCGATAACCCCGAAACTTGTCCCGATGGCCAAAACAGCACTTTCTATATATAATTCTTTACCTCTGGAACATTCCGAAACTCCTCGTGACGTCCGGGATCTCATCCGGGACTCCGAACAACATTCGGGTTACTGCATATACATATCTTCACAACCCTAGCGTCACCGAACCTTAAGTGTGTAGACCCTACGGGTTCGGGAGACATGCAGACATGACCGAGACGGCTCTCGGGCAATAACCAACAGCGGGATCTGGATACCCATGTTGGCTCCCACATGCTCCACGATGATCTCATCGGATGAACCACGATGTCGAGGATTCAATTAATCCCGTATACGATTCCCTTTGTCAATCGGTATTTTACTTGCCCGAGATTCGATCGTCGGTATCCCAATACCTCGTTCAATCTCGTTACCGGCAAGTCACTTTTCTCGTACCGTAATGCATGATCCCGTGATCAAACACTTTGATCACATTGAGCTCATTATGATGATGCATTACCGAGAGGGCCCGGTGATACCTCTCCGTCAAGCGGAGTGACAAATCCCAGTCTCGATTCGTGTCAACCCAACAGATACTTTCAGAGATACCCGTAGTATACCTTTATAGTCACCCAGCTACGTTGTGACGTTTGGCACACCCAAAGCACTCCTACGGTATTCGGGAGTTACACGATCTCATGGTCTAAGGAAAGGATACTTGACATTGGAAAACTCTAGCAAATGAACTATGCGATCTTATGCTATGTTTAGGATTGGGTCTTGTCCATCACATCATTCTCCTAATGATGTGATCTCGTTATCATTGACATCCAATGCCCATAGTCAGGAAACCATGACTATCTATTGATCAACGAGCTAGTCAACTAGAGGCTTACTAGGGACACATTGTTGTCTGTTATTCACACATGTATTACGATTTCCGGATAACACAATTATAGCACGAATAAAGACAATTATCATGAATAAGGAAATATAATAATAATGCTTTTATTATTGCCTCTAGGGCATATTTCCAACAATAGCATCATTCACTTTAATCCCAACACTCCCTTTTTGCGTAAAAGAGTCTACCTGGTGTCTCCAGGCCTGGTCAAAACCTTTCATACACAATGCATGTTGAAGGAAGGGCCATTTGACCTTATCGTATGCTTTCTCAAAGTCCACTTTGAAAATAACTTCGTCTAGTTTTTTTCGTGTGGTTTCATGGAGCGTTTCATGCAGGACGACAACCCCTTCTAGGATGTTTCTGTCCGGCATGAAAGTGGTTTGGGACGGCTGCACCACAGAGTGCGCAATTTGTGTAAGCCTATTAGTCCCAACCTTAGTGAAAATTTTGAAACTTACATTAAGAAGACAGATAGGCCTGAACTGCTCAATACGAACGGCCTCTGTTTTCTTAGGGAGTAGTGTTATTGTTCCAAAATTAAGTTGAAACAACTGAAGCTGTCCAGAGAAAAGATCATGGAACATCGGAAGCAAATCCCCTTTGATAATATGCCAATATTTTTTATAAAAATCCGCCGGAAAACCATCCGGCCCTCGAGCCTTATTGTTTTTCATTTGTGAAATGGCCTCAAACACCTCTTTCTCCGTAAATGGGGCAGTCAAAATCTCATTCTCGTCTGACGCAAGTTGAGGGACATCCTCAACCCTGGACTCATCTAAGGACACAAAGTTATCCTCCGGAGGCCCAAACAGTTGCTTATAGTAATTAGTTATATAAACTTTTAGATTTTCTTGTCCTAAAATCGTCCCCCTCGTCCTGCTCGAGCTGAAATATCCTCTTCTTGTGGTGCTTACCATTTGCAATCATATGAAAGAACTGAGTGTTATCATCCCCTCGGACGATTTTGTGAACCTTAGCTCACAATGCCCACTTCAATTCCTCCTCTTGAAAAAGTTCTTTCAGTCTCAACTCCGCCTCCACCTTAGTTTCTAGGTCTCTGGTATCTAAAATAGCGGACTCGGCTTTTAAGTCTAGGGATTGAATAAGTAAAAGGAGCCTTTCCTTCTCAGCCTTATAAATCCCATGCATATGTTTAGCCCATCCACGAAGGAATCTTCGCAGATGCCTAATCTTATTCTGCCATCTTTCAACAGGAGACCTTCCTCCTGAATTTTTAGCCCATTCTCTAGCTATCAGATCAAGGAACCCCTCTCTATCAAACCACGATAATTCGAAAGAAAAGGTGTTCTTATTTCCCAGATGGGTAGGATTGCCAGAGTCAACAAGCAACGGGGTGTGATATGAAATAGCGCGTGATAACGCCTGGACCGTTACGAGAGGGAACTTTTGTTCCCATTCGACCTAGCGAGGACACGGTCCAGCTTTTCAAAAGTTGGATTTGGTAACAAATTGGCCCAAGTGAAATTCCTACCAGACAACTCTATCTCTCTAAGATCCAAGCTTTCGATTATAGTATTGAACATAAACGACCATCTGCCGTCAAAATTCTCATTATTCTTTTCCTCCCTCCTTCGAATGATGTTGAAATTGCCCCCAACGAGGATTGGGAGTTGTTCGCTACCGCAAATGCGGACAAGATCGGCCAAAAAATGTGGTTTGAGTTCGGGTTGCGCGGCACCATATACCGCCACCAAAGCCCAATTAAACCCATCGGCCTTTGATCTGACCCAAAACTTAACCGCAAAATCTCCCATGACCACACTCCGAACTTCCAACGAGTCACACTTAACCCCGAGTAGGATCCCACCGGACCTTCCTCTTGGAGGTAGGCAGTGCCAGTCGAAGTTGATACCCCCCCCCCCCCCCGATAACGTGCTAAGAAATTGTGGGGTGAAATTGTCCCTTCCAGTTTCGGACAGTGCAATAAAATCCAACTGATTTTCAATAGAAGCTTCCGCTAGAAACCTTCTTTTAGCCAAGTCTTTAAGACCTCTGCAATTCCAAAAGATTCCTCTCATATTTCATCATGAAATTTTTTAGAGGTACGGATCCTAGCACTTCTACGCACAGCCGAAACAGGATAAACCTTCCGTTTCCATTTCCGCTTAGGCTTGTTCTGATCCTTTCGCCGGTCCTCAAAACCGGGCTCTGGGGAATTAGCCTCTGGAACATCAACATGGCTCGAGGTCTTAGGGGGCCCGAATCCCTCATCTTCCTCTGCCTCAAGAAGTGAAGGGGCAAGATCCGCACAAAAACTATCAAGAGCCCTGACTCCCAACGCATCTATGTCATGGGTTTAACAGCTGCTATGTTACGAATCATTTCCAAAGCGCGCTCCGCTTCGAGATCAAGAATATCATTAACTGATTTAGTGATTTCACTACCATTACTACCTAGTGAAACCCCTAATTGATTTGCATTGTGAACAATCTCATCATTGGAAAAATGTAGAATGGAATTTGATGTATTGATTGACATACCAGTAGTGACCTCAATGTCACGGAGCTTGACCGCCCGCATAGCGCCTATGTACTAGTTTGTATTTCATTCCACCGCTACAGAATTCACTAAATGCTAGTTAGTTAAATCATCTCTTAGTAACAATGTCAATATATTGTTTTTAAATAACCTTTGCAAGATCATCAGCTAACCTATGCATGTATCAGCCAAATGAGCCATAATTGGGTTGGGTCGGTTCTTCACGGAGGTAATTCACAGGTGGTGCTTAAACTTGCCACTGATATTCACTTTAGTGCTTGAAGTTGAAAAATACACCGAACTGGTTTTAAAACTTGGCACGAGCGTGCAAATACAGTGCTAATCCTAATAATAGACGATTTTACGCTGACGTGGCACCATAGTTTGCTTAGCATGCATAGACAACCTCACCCTAACAAAAGCCCAGGGCAACGCAAAATGTGGCATCTTTCATGGGAGTAGGAAGCACCGGGAAGTCAACGAGATTCAGCTTGGCTAAGTTGCGAGGAACATAAACATGTGCTACGGTTAAACTTGTGTGTCACTAAGCAAGGTATCTTGATCGCGGAAGACAGAAAGCAACTGCTTGCTTCTTTCACCCAGGCTAATGACCATTTCATTTCACGGGAAAAAGAAGCTCTGAGCACAAGTGTATTGATGTTTTTCATTATCGATCAAAGTTAGCCGTCTATGGTAAAAAAAAAATCGTAAGAGTTTCCTCAAAAAATAAAATGATTGTGCCTAGCCAATTTGCAGGAGTATACAAAGCTGAAACCAAATCACCAAGAAAACACAGACCCCACATACCATGTGTTGGCACCGCTCTGGCTGCACCGGATTAATAAACACGCGAAGGTCACGGCGTGTGCCCCAGAACGGCAGCTACGTTAGATTTGCAACACACCAGGCGTCAAACAGTTTTAAATCACCGAGGTTCATATATTTCTAATCGTGCCCCTACCAAC
The DNA here is from genome assembly GCA_032464435.1 of Aegilops umbellulata. NCBI lineage: Eukaryota > Viridiplantae > Streptophyta > Magnoliopsida > Poales > Poaceae > Aegilops > Aegilops umbellulata. The sequence continues at coordinate 637,290,899 of CP136060.1, read as the reverse complement.
TCAGTAACCTAATAAAAGTCAAGTAAATTAGATGGAAACCAAGAAGCGTGCCCCCTCTGCCCCCGTCGACCGATATTTCTATCCGTTCGGCTGCGTCCGTTAAACTCCAATCCGTGGACACGACGCTGCCTCCAGTACACCTCCGCCCGCCTGGATGGAGGTGACGAGAAATAGATGCACCGGAGTGAATGAATGAATGAATGAATGACGCGCGATCTCCCTCCATGTCCTCCCGCCTTCCTCAACCGCTGGCCGCTGTGACGCCCTCCCTCTGCCTGCCTACATTCATTCTCATTTCCCCTCCCCGCGCCTGCGTGACAGCCTTCACTCCACTCCAACCACCACCACCCCACAATGCAGCCCCTCCTCGGGCTAGCCCTCCTCGCCTTGCTCCTGGCCTCACCGGCGCCGGCGCTCTACCGCCACCGTGCGGCCGCGGCCGCCACCACCAAGACCGAGACACTCGACGTCGGGGCTTCCCTCTCCCGCGTCCGCGCCGCCGTCTCCACCGACGCCAGCCCCCTCCACCAGGATTTAACTCATCTATTAGTAATAAAAGTAAACAAGTTGTTTTTAGATAACTTTTGAAAGATTATCAGCTAACATATGTGTGTACAGGCCTAATGAGCCATAATTTGATTGCGATGGTTTTTTACATCCTCACGACACAAGATGTGTACTTATCATCGCGATAGTTAAGCCAATGAGATTGTGGCGACACGACTAGTGGTTAAGGTCCGTGTAGAAACCTCAACCACCCATGTCTTTAAAAGGCATATGTTTCATGTGCATTCCTATCCCGCACATGAGCACCGACATAACTCCAAAAGCCGCTGCCACCGGAAGTTCAAAATCTGGATTGATTCTTTCGATCTCCCTAGCGAACCAGTCAACATATGGTATACACAAAGAAGCTTGTTTTGCGAAGATCAGCCCATGAAAGCTCTGGCCAATGCCAAATGTAGCTCCTTTCATGGGGGTAGGAGGCACCGGGAAGTCAACGAGATCAAGATTGAACAAGTCGTGAGGCCTGTAAACATGAAGTAGCACGAAGCATGAGAGTGATCGAGCAGACAAGGTTTTTGTTAGAAGATCGAAAGCATGTGCTCGCTTCTTTCACCCGAGCCAATGATCATTTCACACGAAAAGAAACTCTGGCGTCGTGCATTTTAGTTCCTTTTCATTAAGAGTTAAAACTAGCTGTCCATGGTAGCAAAATCTTAAGAGTATTCGAAAGCAAAATATATCTGGCTAGCTAGGAGCAGGAAGTAGAAAAACAAATCACCAAGAACACAAGCCCCACACACCATGTGTTAGCATTGCTCTCGCTGCACCGAATTAAGAGTAATGCTACACTTACGAAAGAAGTTAATGTAAAGTTGCGTAATTAGGCAGTTGGCAGATTTTGATTGGTGTTAGGGGGAGGCAGGGCCCACCCCCACTAAAAATGGGGGGGGGTTGAGAATTAGTGGAGTATTATTTTATAATACTAATTTATGATACTATACACTATGAAGGTAGTATCATATACTAGTATCATATGCATGATACTACTCCCCACTATGAGCAGCCTGAAGGAAGGTTTACATAGCCTTTTCGTAGTCGTTCTTAGGTGTAGAATTATTGCCGAATTAATAAACACACGCAGGTCACGGTGTGTGCCACAGGACGGCAGCTACTTAGATTTGCAACACATCTGGCGTCAAACAGTTTTAAATCACCAGGTTCCTATATCGATATTTCTAATCGTGCCCCCACCTACTGAGCAACTTAATAAAAGTCAGTCATACTAACAAGCAGAGTGAGTAAACTAGATGAAAACCAAGAAGCGTGTCCCCTCTGCACCCCCTAGCACTCCATCCGCCCGGCTACCTCCGTTAAAATCCAATCCGTGGACATCACGCTGCCTCCAGTACACCTCCGCCCGCCTGGATGGAGATGACGAGAAATACATGCATCGAAATGAATAAATGACGTGAGATCTCCCTCCATGTCCATCCCCATCCATTCTGCCACCATCCAATGATGGAAGAATATCATACGGAAATCCTAAAAAATTGAAAGTTTCAACTTTAAATGTTTCAAAAAAAATTGAAATTTTTTGTAGATGTACACATCACATGAATGTACAATCTCTAAAAATTTCAGATCCAAATTCGAGATATACATTGAGAAACAAAAGGACAAATCCAGCATGAATAGTGTCAGAAAAGACAAAAGTCAAAATATCACTATTCACATCCAGATTGTTTTCTTTTTGTTTCTCAATGTGTATTTAGAATTTGGATCTGAAATTTTTAAGGGTTATACATTCATGTGATATGAACATCCATCAGTTTTTTCAGAATTTTTTGAAACATTTGAAATTAATTTTTTTAAATGGTATCATGGGAGCATTTGGGAGGTGGTATCATATACTCTCCCGTGCATATGAACTGCAAAAATGTCTTATAATTTAATACGGAGGCAGTATATTGTGCAGAATGCTTTACTCGATTTGTCACTGCACTGCAAAATGATGGGCTGAGGATTCATCCTATCCCAGGCCGGCCAATAACTCGTGGTATAGTGCCAAGTGCCAACTACCGGTCAAGTCCACCGCTCGTTACACAGAATCCCGTGCCGCTGTCGATATCATTTGGACCTCACGTCCGAGGCCATGCATGCATCGTTCGCACATACTCCCTCCGTTCCTTAATGTAAGGTGTATTAGTTTTTTAAAAAGTCAACCATTGTCTATGTTTGACCAACTTTATAGCAAAATCTATAAAGATTTATAATATTGAATATTTAAAATATAGAAATATATTTCATGGTGAATCTAGTGATAATTATTTGGTATTCTAGACATTGATATTTTTGTCTAAAAACTTGGTCAAAGCTAGAGAAGTTTGACTTTTTGAAAACATAATACATCTTATATTTAGGAACGGAGGGAGTATGTCCGAAAAATAATGCAACCTTTTCTCTTTTTTTCCTCCAAGAAGTCAAACTCAACGTCGCGGTCGGGGGCCTCACGCACTCACTCAGATTTTTCGTCTTCATCGAGACGCAGCGACAAGGACGCGCACATGCATGCATGCACCGATGCACGCACGCTCAGACGGTCTGCTCAGTTTACTCTGCATGGAAAAATATCGGCGTTGGCGTATGCGCGCGATGCACGCTGTAGTAATGCTGCAGCAGAAATGCACGCGGATGCAGGTCGGTAGCCATGGCCCGTGGCAGGAGGAAGATGGAGCCGTAGCGTTGATTCTTCAAGGTGGGGACGGTCGTGCCGTAGCGGCGTTATCATCGCAGTCGTTCTATCTCGGCCTTCTCTCCTACATCCTACTGCATTGACGGTCATGGCTCGCACACTATATTTCTTATCCCCCTCCTCTATCTCAGCGCCCTACTGTTCGTCCTACGCACGGACTTTCTCTGCAGCGGCAGCGCCAGCAATTAGTTCGCCGCGCCGCCGACGGGATCGCTCGCCCCTGGCTACCGTCCACCGCAGTCGTCATGGTATTGTGTAACTCTGTGTGTTATGTGTAGCTGTTAACTCTTAATCATGTTGTCTATATGCAACCAAACACTATGTAGTTGCAACAACCGAGCTGATGCAAGACACCAAACGCCATGTAAAGATTGCTTCCCCAATGCAGGGACGGAGCCTATATACCGGCAACCAAACAATGTGCGGATGTACTTTTTTTGTTCATTTTCTTTTAGCCAGACCCAGCTGAAAGAAGTACGTAATGCAGGCAAAATCCATGCCGGTAACGCAACACGTCCCTAGCGAGCAAGGCGAATCGGTCCTCGGAGACGGAGATAAAAGTCGATGAGAGAGGCGAGTCCACGTTTCCATCCATACAGACAGACCATTTTATACTGGTCGACGAGCTTTCCAGTCAAACCTCGCCGTAAAGATGATCGATCACTGGGGCTTGGCTTAACACGGAGGAGGATCCATGCTGAAAACGAGCCGGACTTTCGGCCTCGCGGTTCGTGCGCGCGTTTTGACGAGATGAACGAAACATGCCAAAGATCAACAGCGAAGAGGAAGAAAAAGAGAAATATACAGCAGGAGGGCAAGAATACATAATACAGTAGTAGCAAGCTGAAGGCAGCGCCACGTGGTGGGGTCAGACGGCATTCGGGTGGTGGGCGAGGCGTACGTACGTACTCCCTCCGTTTCTTTTTACTCCGCATATAAGATTTGGTCAAAGTCAAACTACACAAAGTTTGATCAAATTTATATAAAAAAATATGAACATCTACAATATTAAAACTATATAATATGAAAATACATTTCGTGGTGCATTTGATAATGTTGATTTCATATTGTCAATGTTTATATTTTTTAATATAAAGTTAGTCAAACTTTACAAAGCTTGACTTTAACCAAACCTTATATGCAGACTAAAAAGAAACGGAGGAAGTACGTGGGTGAGTGCCCAAGCAACTTATATACGTAAGGTTACTACGGTACGTACTTGCGTAGAGTAGGAACGAAGTACTGTATACGTTTTTCTTAATAATAACTGTTGGTTATTATTGATGAGCAGGTGAAGAAGAAGAAATGTTGAAGAAATGCTGGTGCTCCCTCGGTCCAAAACCACGTCGTGATCTGAAGATGGGCGTCCTCAAAAGAACGGACAGAGCTACTCGACCGACCCGACTGAGGGACCCATGCATGACTTTGCCACGCATGGCCGTGAGAGTGTTTTTTTTTTCCTTTTTGCCGGTAGTGAGGCCGTGAGCAGGCAAAATAAATACCGGACGCCCATGGCAGGTAGCAACTCAAAACACCGTGCAGACAGAGCACGCACGTAGTGACATTATTGTAGTACTACATACTACACCCGCTGTAACTGCATGCATGCTCGTCCTACTCAAATATTGTATCACCTCCGAGCAGGGAAGCTTAATTCGCGTGCGCCAACGGATCGAACACGCAATTTACTCGAAAACTTTACATGCCCCAGCTAACTAACTAGTGCCCCCGATTGACCTACTCCACGTAAAAGAACGGAGCACAACTGCACGCATGCTCGTCCTACTCACCACAGTATTGTACAGAACGCTCTACTCGATCTGTTTTTTTTTTAGCATCAGTATAGACACAAGCGCTCACATACCCCTATGAGCACCTCTGAGAGACTGAGCCGGCATATCATCTTGAGATTTACGAAGTCATCGTAGGCGCCTCGTCGTCGACGGGAACGTCTCCTCCCACTGAAAGCGCATCGCCGGAAATCCTGAAATAATTCCAAAAATAATGCGAGCATCAGGATTTGAACCCTGATGGGTTAGGGATAACACTGTCCACCTAACCAACTCAACCACAGGTTGATTCGCCGCTCTACTCGATCTGTTACTCCGCTACAAACGATGGGCGGAGGATTAATTTCCAGGTCAGGTCGGCCAAGAACTCGTGGTACGTATACTGCCAAGCGCCAACCGCCAGTCCACCGCTCGTTACACAGAATCCAGCGCCGCTGTCGGTATCATTTGGACCTCACGTCCCAGGCCATGCATGCATCGTGTGCACGTATGTCCGAAGAGTAATGCAACATGTTCATCATTTTTTTTTCCTATAAGAAGTTAAACTCAACGTCGTGGTCGGGGGCCTCACTCACTCACTCAGATTTCTCCATCTTCGTCGCCGAGACGCAGGGCAGCGACAAGGACGTGCGCATGCATGCACGCACCCACGCCCCGTTCCGTTTACAGTTTACTAGTACTCTGCACGGGAGAGCGTCGGCGTAGGCGCGCGATGCAGGTAGGCAATGGCCCGTGGCAGGGAGGAAGATGGAGCCGGAGCCGGAGCCGTGGCGTTGATTCTTCAAGCCGGGGACGGTGGGCCGGGCAAGGGAGCAAATGAGGCGGGGCCGGCCTGGCGAGCATCTGGTGCTGGTCGGGTCGGGCCGGGCCCAGGTGCATTCAAGCGCCCACAGTAACGGTTACCAACCGGCCTCATTGATGACGTGACCAGGACGCACGGTGTATGACACGTCCTTCTTTTTTCTTGCCATCCATTCCTCCTCCTGATCCCATCCACATCCACATCCATCCACCCAGGTTGCGAGCAGACAGCGCCATCACTGCCCTGGATGCTCCGGTACACACACTGTCGTCGCCATTACCATAATTAAATAGACCCCACCCCGCACCGGCTTCACTACCCCACTGCTGCGTGCACCTGCTGCCGTTGCATGCAACGCTTCGCCCGTGACCCGTCCATGCACGCTGGTAAAATTAGAGAAGAAAGAAGCTCCGTCGGTCGCAAGCGACACACGCATCGCGGTGTCGTGGTTACACACACAGATGATGATACGCATGGCATGCATCATCCATGTTGATTAATTATCACAAGGGGCGATACACATGTTGCTATGTCGGAGAAAGGCGGTAAAAGCGGACGAACAAGTCAGCAGCATCATGTAAAGGCTAAAGCGAAAGCAGTCGCGGTCAGCACCTTGCATGAGGCATCAATCCTCCAGCCAGGCAGCATTCTAGGCCACAAGGACGCGTGCATGCATGCAACGCAATGCATTAGAAAAAGGATTAAGCTGGAGCATGTGATGCGATGCCGATGGGTCACCAGCAAGGTCCGCTTATCACCTTGGCACAAATGCGATGCATCCTCCAAACTGGCTCAACAATGGGCAATCAACAAGCTTTTCTTTTTGTTGAAGAAAGATAGTACAACCATGAACAAATTCGTTCACGTGGCAGTAGCAGCACGCACACACATCCATGGCGACGGCGAGGTCGAGGTCGAGCCCATGGGCACAGTGATACAGTTACACGGACAGAGGTAGACGACGACTAGGAGGAGGACGACCAGACCAGAAGGACGCTACGCTACACTAGACCAGACCAGACCACCCATCCATCACCGCCAAAGCAAGCACAGGCTGGCATTTGTTTCCGTCCTTGGCCTTTGCCTTTCCCAACGCCCCCACACCACCCTGCTTAATTACCACATGCACGCACGCTAATTAATCACGACGCTCGCTAATCCGTCAAGCTCGCTCCCACTAGCACTTGTCGGCGGTGAAGCCGACGGTGTTCTTGGCGGTGTCGAAGCTGACGCGCACACCCTGCTGCTGCACGTTGCCGATGATGGACACGGCGCCGCTCGTCCCCGCGAACGCCAGGCAGTAGGTGCCCGCCCCGTCCACCGGGATCAGGTAATTCTTCGCCGGCAGCTTCAGCTCCCCGCCGCCCTCGAACCGCAGCGCCACCGCCGGCACCTGCACGCTCTGCCGCCCGGCGAGGTCGTAGCAGGTGTCGAAGAGCGAGATGCCGGACGCGCGGGGCAGGGACTGGGTGCCCTGCACGAACGCCTCCCGGAGCGCGGCGTACGCGCCCGACTGGAGCCGCGTCACGGCCGTGCCCGAGTCCACGATGACGCCGCCCGACCCCGCGTCGTCCATGGCGAACGCGGAGGATGGGATGGAGAGGGTCTGGCCCCCGACGGAGATGCCGGACAGCCCCACGTAGTAGAAGGTGTTGGTGCGCGGGCTGCGGAGGAGCGGCGCGGTGACGGCCGGCTGCTCCGAGTCGCCGAACTGCAGCGTGGAGGAGGAGGGCGAGTCGCGGTCCACGAGGCAGTAGGAGAAGGAGGTGGCGGAGATCTGGGACGGGAAGGAGAGCGGGCCGCCGCCGAGGGCCAGCAGCCCGGCGGCGCCCACGAAGAGGCCCTCGTTGTCGTGGCCGCACCCGATGGCCACGTTGGAGACCGGCGCGGAGTCCCCCAGCGTGAGCGTCTCGGTGGCGAAGTCGCCGACGGTGTAGGAGCCGTCGCCGTAGGCCACCTCGTAGAGGCAGGAGCCCGTGGAGTTGCGGCAGGCGGCGGCGTCGAGGTCGCGGCAGCGCGGGGAGTCGCAGCCGACGGCGGCGTAGGAGGCGGAGACGGAGGGGTCGTAGACGGGGTCGGACTGGGTGTAGCAGTCGGCGCAGGGCTGGCACTGCAGCCAGGTGACGTCGCTGCCGGTGTCGAGCACCATGTAGAGCTGCCGCGCGGGGCGGCCGACGCCGACGCGCGAGAAGTACTCGCCGCTGCCCTGCCCCACGCCGGACACCACGGGGCCCTGGATCTCCGCCGCCGACGCCTCGAAGACGGGCGTGGCGTTGGCCGGCCTCAGGTCGGCGCGGGAGACCCCGTCGGCGGCCAGCGAGGCGCGCGCCGACAGCGCGGCCGCCCGGGCCGAGTCGCGGCGCAGGCGGGCCAGCACCAGCGACCGGTAGCTCTCGTGCCGCCCCTGCTCCTCCGGGAGGAAGTCCCTGGAGTGGAGCCGCAGCGCGAGCCGGCCGCTCGGCCCGCCGGCGCGCTCCTCCACGGGGAGAACATTGGTGTCGGTGTCGGTGGCGGCGAGGGACTGGTGGAGCGGGAGCGCGTCGGTGGAGACGGCGGCGCGGGCGCGGGAGAGGGAGGCCTCGACGTCGAGCGTCTCGGTGGCGGCCGCGGGCGCGCGGTGGCGGCAGAGCGCCGGCGCCGGCGAGGCCAGGAGCAGCAGGGCGAGCAGGGCTAGCCCGAGAAGGGGCTGCATTGTGGGCGGTGGTTGGAGTGGAGTGAAGGCTGTCACGCGGGCGTGGGAGAGGGGAATGGGAATGAATGTGGGCAGAGGGAGGGCGTCACTCACTGCGGCCAGCGGTGAAGGATGGGGATGGACATGGAGGGAGGGAGATCTCGCGTCATTCATACATTCATTCCGGTGCATGTATTTCTCGTCACCTCCATCCATCCTGGCGGGCGGAGGTGTACTGGAGCGTGGTGTCTCCGGTCCGGAGTTTAACGGTGGCAGCCGGACGTGCAGATGGGTTTGGACGCGGGCAGAGGGGACACGCTTCTTGGTTTCCATCTAATTTACTCTACTTTTATTAAGTTACTGAGTTGGTAGGGACACGATTAGAAATATATGAGCCTCGGTGATTTAAAACTGTTTGACGCCGGGTGTGCTGCAAATCTAACGTAGCTGCCGTCCTGTGGCACACACCGTGACCTGCGTGTGCTTATTAATTCTTTTTTTTTTTGGGTTTGTGTTTATTAATTCGGTGCAACGAGAGCGGTGCTAGCACATGGTACGTGGGGCTTGTGTTGTTTTTCTGCTTCCTGCTCCTGGCTAAACAGAATTATTTTGCTTTCGAATGCGCTTACGATTTTGCTGCCGTGGACAGCTAGTTTTAACTGTTAATGAAAAGAAACTAAAATGCACTACACCGGAGTTTCTCTTAGTGTGAAATGGTCATTGGCTCGGGTGAAAGAAGTGAGCACATGCTTTCGATCTTCTAACAAAAACCTTGCCTGCTCGATCACAGTGGTACCGCCTGCTACTTCATGTTTACATGCCTCACGACTTGCTGAGTCTTGATCTCGTTGACTTCCCGATGCCTCCTACCCCCATGAAAGGAACTACATTTGGCACTGGCCGGAGCTTTTGTGGGCTGTTCTTCGCAAAACGAGCTTCTTTGTGTATACTACCATATGTTGACCGGTTCACTAGGGAGAGCGAAAGAATCAATCATGATTTTGAACTTCCGGTGGCTGGGGCTTTGGGGGTTGTCTCGGTGCTCATGTGTGGGATGGGAATGCACATCAAACATACGCCTTTTAAAGACAGTGGTTGGGGGGTCAACCTTTGGCGCCGCCTGAAAAGAAGCTATGTGCAAGTTTTCATTTAAAAAAATACACGGGGTCCTCGCCTCCATCTAGAGAAACATCTTAGAAAAAAAACCCTCACCTTCATCTAAAAAAAGAAGTAATTTTTTTACCACTCCGGCCTACCAGCGAACAGCACTCTGCATAGCCCCCCATTTAAGAAAATATGTGGGGTCCTCACATCCATCTAAAAAGAAAAATATTTCAAAAAAGTCCCCACCTTCACCTAAAAAAATATGTTTCAAAAGTTTTCTCACCGCGGCCAACCAGTTTGAGCCACGTGCCATAGTTGATTGGCCGCACTTCTCCCTACGCTTAATGGGTTTATTGTGCGGTTGAGGTTTCTGCATAGATCTTAACCACTAGTTGCGTCGCCACAATCTCATTAGCTTAACATGTGCACTGATAAGTACACATCTTGTGTCCTGATGATGTGAAGAACCAGCGCAATCAAATTATGGCTCATTAGACCCGTACACACATATGCTAGCTGATGATCTTACAAAAGTTATCTGAAAACAACTTGTTCACATTTATTACTAAGAGATGAGTTAAATAATAAGCCAAAATTGCTGAATTTTGTGACAGTAGAGTAAAGTACAATAAGTATACATGCACCCCAAGAGGAGTTGCCTACCCACTGTGGTGATGCGACATACTAAATTATTTTAATAGTTCATAGAAATACCAACAGTACTAGTTTATGTTTGTATATTTGGTGGTTTTTCTTTTGCTTTCTACTCCCGCAAATCGGCTAGACATAATTATATTGTTTTCAAACAGTCTGGGATTCTTATTAGTACTATGTAAAGATAGTTTCAGAAGCCAATAGAAAAAAACTGACAATATATACTCGCTTCTCACTTGCTTGGAGATTCTTTTTTATTATTATTATTTTGCAGGGAAATTCTTTTTTTTTTGAGTCGCCTCTTCAATCTTCAGCAGACCATGAACTAGAGGTTACCATACAAACCCTAGGTAACATATGAGGCGGGGACTTTGGGTGCTAGTAAAGGTTTGTTTTCCATACAAACTTATACGAGCCAAATCTCTTTGACTTCTTGATGCCTCCTACACCCCCAAGGAAATCCATTTGGCATTGCCGGATATTCTTCACAAAAAGAGCTTTCTTCCAATACCATATGTTGACCGGTTCACTAGGGAGATCAAACCAAAACAATTATGATTGTGAACTCCAGGTAACATATGAGGTGGGGACATTCGACGCTATGTTGGTGTCACTACTGCACAACCCTTCTATGAAGACACACCTATCACACATCCTTGGACCGAACTATGTTCGATGCAGGCATCACAAACGATAGAAAAATACAATCATTTGCTAGGAAAAGAAACGTGTGCGATGTCCTGTCCATCAGGCACGATTTAGAAAGGATATGTGTGTGTAATATGGGGCACACAGTTCTGTCGTAAGAACCGGGTGCATTAAGTCGAAATAACATACACGCTTTCGCCACACGAACGGTTGCTAGGAATCAATTGTTTGCGATCATTGGGAGCATCGTTGTGTTGCTTATCCGTCCATCGTGTGCGTAGTTTTGCACATTGTTGAGTCAGCACAACACATATGCGATGAATAGATACAACACACACGATTGTACAACGAGAATTGTGTGCTCTAGTTGGCACACCATTGAACTGAAGGAATTGCGTGTGATGTTGGTAACCATCGCACACATTTTCTTGAGGTGAATCGTGTGTGATGTGACTTCCTCTGTCTACGGAACAACAACATATACTTATAAAACATCACCACATAATTGACCTAAACATCCATACGTAACTAAACATCATATTGCACATCATGTTGCATAATAATTACATGAACTAGAAAACCATCATTATCTACCACTTCTTAGCATGCTTGCCACCACTTTGACTGTTGTTGCGCGACCCCGCAATGGCAAGGGGAAGGAGGCACGTTCTCATGTCAACTATCTGCATGTACATATCGTAGCTTGTGTAGGCGTCCTTGGCGGCGTAGATGAGGTGGCCTACATCCAATCTGTCCTCCCAGGCCGAATGCTTGACACACCTATTTTTGATGTCATCCTTCATGTCGGCGTAGATGGGGTCGATGATGGTTGTGATCGAGTCATCTGGGGCGTCATGCTTCTTCCTAATGTCGATGATCTTGTATTTCATTTGGATGTCGACAAGCTTCTGGTAGGAGATACCCAAATTACGGAGCACCATTGAATTGTTGACATTGTCCACTGTAGCGAATTCCTGATGAGGGCTACTGATAAACCTGGTGACTTTCACAAGGCGTGGTGATCCTGCAGTAGTGGTAGATGAGGACGTGCTAGTGCACGCACAACTGGGCAACGTCGACCTTCTAATCATGCCAGCGGGTGTACTTGAGGTTGAACCCGACCACCCTATACTTGTCTTCCCTCAGGAGAAGCTAGAACGTGGTTATGGAACGGTCCACCCAGTGCAGCTCATTGATGTATTGTACACCACCGTGAAGCCGCTCCTACCATGGGACGGCAGGATGAAGTCCTCGGTGAACTATGCGTAACCATTTGCCCCTGGGATTGCAATTGTAGAAGCCTCGGTCCTCTCTATATACACAATGTTTACATGGGGTGTGTTCCTTGGAGTTGTGGGGAGATCGAATGGTTGAATTGACATAGTTAATGGAGGGAATATATGGGGCCGACCGACCTAGAATACTGGCACATCCGCTTAGCGGTTTGCAGTACTGATGTGTACATAACTTCATGGTGGCAGCGCACGCGGTGCAACCACATGCATGGCGCCCCAACCACGATCATGCGCCGGCCCCAACTGCGAGAAGAGCGCGTCGAGGCCACCTCAACCGCGAACATCCACATGCATATTTCACTTGAACGATGTAATATACTAATTAATTCATATGATAACATGTCGGAATTACATTTAATTACATAGGTAAAATGATAATGTTTAAAAATAAAATATCTAGTTAGGCAATGTCTTCTGTTTTGATGCTAGATAAGAACGCCCGGGCAGCGTCCATGTCATCAACAACCACACACAACTTTGATCCACCACGCCATGTCGGCTTCGTGGCCTGCGCCAGCGTCTATTATGGTGACAAGATGGCGTGCGACGGGGACACGTGGTCAGGCTCAACAGCCGCTTCCACAACTATGCGGGCCTCCTGCTCTACACGTTTAGCGTAACGACTGGCGGCTTCAGACAACTCGACAAGCTCGTGGGCATGCTTCTTCTCCACCACTTTATCCAGGCTGGCCCATGGGCCCAGGAGAGTGAGGCCTCGACGTCGAGCGTCTTGGTGGTGTTGGCAGAGCGCTGGCGCCGACGACGCCAAGAGCAGGACGAGGAGGGCTAGCCCGAGAAGGGGTTGCATTGTGGGCGGCCGCGGGGTGGAGCGGTGGTGGTGGTGGTTGGAGTGGAGTGAAGGCTGGCTCTGGTCACGCGGTCGTGGGAGTGGGAGAGAGAATATCACATGGCAACCAAGTTTCGGTGGAAATCGATGAAAACCATGTGGAAATGATGTTTTGAAGTCTCGAAAAAATCTCTAAAAAATACGAGGTCCTCAGAGTGTGATGTTCTATTAGTATGTCAAATTCTCAAGTTCAAATACATTACCATTTACGAGGTACCAGAAAGATAAAAGTAGTAATGAATAGTGTCAAACAGTAAACATCACTATTCATGGCTAAATTTGTTTTTTTCATAGCTCGTAAATGATAATGTGTTTAAATTTGAAATTTCACATGCCAATAGAAGTTCACCGTCTTAACATTCCACTTCTTCAGATTTTTTCTAAAGTTTCATATGTGGTTTACACGAAGTTTTCTTTATAACTTGGTTTTCATGTGATATTGTCTCAGGAGAGGGGAATGGGAAGGAATGTAGGCGGAGGGAGGGCGTCACTCACTGCGGCCAGCGGTGAAGGATGGTGGCGGAATGGATGGGGATGGGGATTTTTTTTGAAAGGAGGATGTCCCCCGGCCTCTGCATCTGAGAGATGCATGCGGTCATTTTTATTGATTATTCTCGAGGACCTTACAAAGTAGTACAACAATATGCCTGAACCCGCCATCTTGGCAACATATGCCGCTACTCCTATCCAAATGATGAAGGGGTGCAAGCTGAGCCATATACCCAGACCTCTCACCTAGGCCTAACATCTAAAGTCGGAAGCCCCGACCGAGCCACATACCGGGTCCGGGGCACAATCCAGTCGAATGCACTCACATGTGTCGTCGCCACCATCTTCCACTGGTCCATCTTCAGAGCAGATTGAGGTACCAACCTCGGCAGGTTCCTCCGCCATCGACGCCACCATGACGCCAAACGACGACCACCATCTATGCCAGTCCATCTCCAAGCCAAAGGAGCGCTACCACAAGATGAAGACCGACGGTAGAATAGATGAAACGTTGCACACATTGCCGCCGTCAAACACCTCACACGCACCGCAAAGCGCCCACCGTGCTTCCGGGAACCCGAGGCGACGCCTTCAAGAAGGAACACGACGAGGGTACGACGCCGTCGCCCACAAGGGGAACTAGAGCTTTCGCCCAAAAGAAGAGCACAGTGAAAGATGGGAGAGGACCTCGACAAGGCCTCCAAGAAGGGAACCGACGCCCAGCAAAGGCGCCGCCATTGTCGTGGCCTCCACCGACGGCCAAGGGTTTCCCCCGGTCCCGCCCCATCCCATCCACTCGGCCAAAGACCTGGCCAGAGGAGCGCACGCAGCCGGAGAAGGCGTTTGACTTCATCGATGCAGGCACTGGGTGACGGGGCACCCCGACCCACTGTAGTAGACGTCCACCGAGACCTCGCCGCCCGCGCGGCCGAAGTCGCGGACAACCAACACCCACGGCCGTCGCCCGCAGAGGCAACGTCGTCCACACCACCCGAGGCCGCTGCCCCGGCATCCACCCACCGCACACATCCCGTCGAAGCATGGAGAAAGACCCACACCGCCGCCACCAGGGAGCACCACACCGCGACCCAGGCCGCGCAGGACGAGGCAGGGCCACACCGGCCAAATCCGGGCGGATCCGGCGAGCCCCGGCCCACCAGCCGCCAGATCGGAGGAGCGCCCCGATCCAGGGCCGATCCGGCCTGATCTGATGGGCGGAGCCGTCCCCCAGGAGACCCCCGCACCGGATCGGGAGGGGGTGACTAGACGTCGGCCGCCGCAAAGGGCCGGCAGGAAGCGGGCTGTGGCATCTGATGTGGGGGAGGGAGGGTCTCCAGAGGCCGAGGCGGGCGTGCAGGGAAGCCCCGCCGCCGCCTACCGCCGCGGGCAGGCCCGACGACGGCTGCCGGCGGTGGCGGGGGAGGAGGAGGGGTGGCGGGGAACCGGCAGGTGACTAGGTTTTCGCCCCCGAGTCGCCCGAGAGCGGATGACGCGCGGGGGGGGGGGGGGGGGGGGAGATTTTGCTACCACTTGTACTTGATAAGAATAAGAAAGTTGTGCACAAGTGCTTCCGCCCGCTCCGCTCCCTTTCAGCTGCCTTTATTTCTCGTCGTCTCCATCTAAACGGGCAGACTAGGTAGGGGTACGATTAGAAATGTAGGAACCTCGATGATTTAAAACTGTTTGACGCCGGGTGAGTTGCAAATCTAATGTAGCTGCCGTTCTGTGGCACACACCGTGACATGCATGTGTTTATTATTAATTCGGTGCAGCGATAGCGGTGCCAACACATGGTATGTGGGGTTTGTGTTTTTGGTAATTTGGTTTTGGCTTTGTATACTCTCGCAAATTGGCTAGGCACAATCATTTTATTTTCAAAAACACTCTTACGATGTTGTTACCATGGGCACGTAGTTTTAGTCGTTAATGAGAAACAACAATACACTCGCTCGGGGCTTCTTTTCCTGTGAAATGGTCATTAGCTTGAGCGAAAGAAGCAAGCATTTTCTTTCGATATGTTATGTGATTGCTTTATATATAAAGTGGGACCAAAGTCTGTTTCCAAAACAAAGAGCAAGCATTTGCTTCGGTCTTCCGCAATCGGATGAATTTGCTCGGTGATAACCATACTCAGCCCTACACTTACCCAAACTGAATCTCGTTGACTTCCCGGTGCCTCCTACCCCCATGAAAGATAGTACTACATTTGGCATTGCCTTGAGTTTTTGTGAGATGTTCTTCACAAAAATAGCTTCTTTCTTTGGGCGTACCATGTGCCGATTGGTTTACTAGAAGATCGAAAGAATCAATCAAGATTTTGAACTTCAGGTAGCATATGAGGTGGGGGCTTTGGGAACTATCTTGGGGCTCATGTGTGTGATGAGAACGCACATGAAACATACGCCTTTTTATAGACGTGGATGGTAGAAATTGTTTGGTGATCTTAACTACTAGCCACGTGTTGCTTCAGTCCCACTAGCTTAACCTGTGTACTGTGAACAACTTGCGTCGTGAAGACGTGAAGAACTGACACAACCAAATTATGGCTCATTTGACCCATACACGCATATATTTTCTTTTCATGCATATGTTAGCTGATGGTCTTACAAAAGTTATTTGAAAACAATATATTGACGTATTACTAAGACTAGTCATAGTGGAAGTAACATAGATAGTAACATGCATATTAATGCAATGCCTAGTAGGCATATTAGTGACACGACATATTATTATATGAGGAAAGAGATGGTCGTGATAACATATTATATTACCATCACATAGCGCTTACTAAGAGAAAATGAGCCTACAAGCTAATAAACGAAGTCATGTATGATGCTACCACTATGATATTTTGCACTAAGGAGACAGTAACATAGACTGATGTCATATGCATAAGTAGTATAAGTTACTCCTCGCTATGGCCGACCTAAAGGGTAAGTTACGTAAATAATATTAATGAATTTTATAGTGATAGACTAGAATGAAATTATTCAAGCTCCCCTAGAGGATGTGTCCCACCAACATGCGAGGCTACATGCTAATATCTTCAGTTCACAAAAATAGGTAAATACCGACCATACTATGTTTTCTTGTGTTTATGGTGATTTAATTCTGTTTTAACTTGGCTACACATAATTATTCCGTTTCCAAACAATCTAGGATTCTTATTACTATGCGCAAGCCGTTTCTAGTTAATAAAAACAAACAATACAAACTTATCATTTGATAGGAGATCCTTTTGTAAGGAAATGATTTTGTCGTCTCCTCAATATTCGGCAAACCATGAACTACAAGTTACCATGCTAGCATTGTGCTTAAAACTGTTTGGAGCAAGGTGTGTTGCAAATCTAACGTGTATGTTTATTAATCCGCGGCAGCGAGAATAGTATTGACACTCATTTGTACATGCGGTTCATGTCTTTCGTGATTTGTTTTATCTTTCTACATTTGCAAATTGGTTAGACACAACTATTTGTTTTTGAACACTCTTAGATGTTGCTACCATGTGCAACTAATTTTAATTTTCAATGGAAGCGAACAATAAACTTGAGTTTCTATTTTGCGGGAAATGATTATTAGCTTGCGAGAAAAAAGCCAGCATGTGATGAGTCGCCTTAGATCTCCAGGGAGCCATGAAAGATTGTGGATGTCGCCTAGAGGGGGGGGGGGGAGGGTGAATAGGCGCTTTAAAATAATTACGGTTAAGGCTTGAACAAATGCGGAATAAATCTAGCGGTTAATTTGCCAAGCACAAAACCTACAACAACTAGGCTCACCTATGTGCACCAACAACTTATGCTAAGCAAGATAAACTACTAGGTGAAAGCAAGATATATGACAAGAAACAATATGGCTATCACAAAGTAAAATGCATAAGTAAAGAGTTTGGGTAAGAGATAACCGAGGCACGCAGAGACGACGATGTATCCCGAAGTTCACACCCTTGCGGATGCTAATCTCCGTTTGGAGCGGTGTGGAGGCACAATGCTCCCCAAGAAGCCACTAGGGCCACCGTAATCTCCTCACGCCCTCGCACAATGCAAGATGCCGTGATTCCACCAAGGGACCCTTGAAGGCGGTCACCGAACCCGTACAGATGGCAACCCTTGGGGGAGGTCACCGAACCCGTACACTTTGGCAACCCTTGGGGGCGGTCATCGAACCCGTCAAATTGCTCGGGACGATCTCCACAACCTAATTGGAGACCCCGACGCTTGCCCGGAGCTTTACACCACAATGATTGAGCTCCGAACACCACCAACCATCTAGGGCACCCAAGCACCCAAGAGGAAAAAGCTCAAGGGTACCAAGCACCCAAGAGTAATAAGCTTCTCAACTTGTAACTTCCATGTATCACCGTGGAGAACTCAAACCGGTGCACCAAATGCAATGGCAAGGGCACACGGAGTGCCCAAGTCCTTCTCTCTCAAATCCCACCGAAGCAACTAATGCTAGAGAGGAAAATGAGAGGAAGAACAAGAAGGAGAACACCAAGAACTCCAAGAACTAGATCCAAGGGGTTCCCCTCACATAGAGGAGAAAGTGATTGGTGAAAATGTGGATCTAGATCTCCTTTCTCTTTTCCCTAAAAAACTAGCAAGAATCCATGGAGGGATTGAGAGTTAGCAAGCTCGAAGAAGGTCAACAATGGGGGAAGAACACGAGCTCAAAGGATATGGTTCATTGGGGAAGAAGACCCCCTTTTATAGATGGGAAAAAAATCCAACCGTTATGCTCACAGCCCGCACAGAGCGATACTACCGCTCGTCCTCACGGTACTACCGCTAGGGGTAGCGGTACTACCGCTAAGGGTAGTGGTACTACTGCTTGCGAGCGGTACTAAAAAATACATCCGTGCCTACCACCGCTGGACTTGTGACGAGTTTTTGGTCCAGAGTGGAAGTAGCCACGGAAGTAGCCGCGGTAGTACCGCTCCCAAGAGCGGTAGTAAAAATTTACATCCGCTCCTGTCCGCGGTAGTACCGCTGCAGCCTTTTCAGAACACCAAAACTACCACAACTTCTGCAAACGGACTCCGAATTCGACGAAACCAAGTTTGTTGGAAAGCTAGCGACAAGGGCTGACACAATCTTGATAGAAATAACAATAATAAGCAAATTAGAAAATGCCCAAGAGAAAATGGTGAGAACCCTTCCTCGAATAAGACCGGTAAAAACTACAACACCGAAAACGCAATAGAAGAGGCATGTGAACTCCGTTTTCGATGAACTCGAGCTTGTCATCAAGATTAACATAAGCTATAAGACGCACAAAGAGAACCAAATAAGAACCAAGAAAGATGATGCAAGGATGCAATGGTTTGAGCTCTCTGGTAGTACGGCAATCGAACCTATAACCCCGTCTCCAAACTACCACCATGAGACCGGTAAAATAGAGAACCTATCAAGGGCAAACCTTTGCCTTGCACAAAGTGCACTTGAGCTAGATGTAGACGATCTTGACTTCCTCAAGTTGGACGAACTTTCTTTATTTCGTTGGCTCGGTGAAGACTAGTAGATTGCTCCCCCATACTCCACTATGGGTGAGCCACTCTTCGGCACATCTTCACAAGTCCATTGTCACCACAATGGATGACAAGCTTCAAGCACTTGATCTCTTCATGATGCATCACTTGAACTTGCACACCACAACAACCTTGATTTGATGTCATCCTCCATGGGTCGTATGTGATCTTCCTCTTGACGCAAGCCCATGGAAGATAACCTAACCCCACATAGAACTCTCACAAAGACCATGGGTTAGTACACAAAGCGTAATTGACAATGCTTACGATACCATGGCATCGCTTGATCCCTCTCGGTACATCTTCTACGCTTTGTGTGTTGATCAACTTGAAACACTCTCTGTACTTAGTCTTGATCAACCTTGAATCTTTCGAACTCTATTCATTTGGATGATGTAAGACCAATCTTTAGATAATTCCTTAATAGCACCTTGGTCATCACAAACTCTCCTTGAAACCAACAAATGGACTCCAAGAAAAGCCTATGGACAAACCCTTCAAATATAACTCAAGGCAACCATTAGTCCATAGAGATTGTCATCAATTAGCAAAACCAAACATGGAGGCACCACATGTTCTTTCAATCTCATCCTATGGACAAACCCTTCAAATATAACTCAAGGCAACCATTAGTTCATAAAGATTGTCATCAATTACCAAAACCAAACATGGGGGCACCGCATGTTCTTTCAATCTCCCCCATTTTGGTAATTGATGACAATCACTTTCAAGAGAGTTTATATAAGGAATTATGCATCACCATGTTGGAAATATGCCCTAGAGGCAATAATAAAAGCATTATTATTATATTTCCTTATTCATGATAATTGTCTTTATTCGTGCTATAATTGTGTTATCCGGAAATCGTAATACATGTGTGAATAACAGACAACAACATGTCCCTAGTAAGCCTCTAGTTGACTAGCTCGTTGATCAACAGATAGTCATGGTTTCCTGACTATGGGCATTAGTTGTCAATGATAACGAGATCACATCATTAGGAGAATGATGTGATGGACAAGACCCAATCCTAAACATAGCATAAGATCGCATAGTTCGTTTGCTAGAGTTTTCCAATGTCAAGTATCCTTTCCTTAGACCATGAGATCGTGTAACTCCCGGATACCGTAGGAGTGCTTTGGGTGTGCCAAACGTCACAACGTAACTGGGTGACTATAAAGGTATACTACGGGTATCTCCGAAAGTGTCTGTTGGGTTGACACGGATCGAGACTGGGATTTGTCACTCCGCTTGACGGAGAGGTATCACCGGGCCCACTCAGTAATGCATCATCATAATGAGCTCAATGTGATCAAAGTGTTTGATCACGGGATCATGCATTACGGTACGAGTAAAGTGACTTGCCGGTAACGAGATTGAACGAGGTATTGGGATACCGACGATCGAAGTTCGGGCAAGTAAAATACCGATTGACAAAGGGAATCGTATACGGGATTAATTGAATCCTCGACATCGTGGTTCATCCGATGAGATCATCGTGGAGCATGTGGGAGCCAACATGGGTATCCAGATCCCGCTGTTGGTTATTGCCCGAGAGCCGTCTCGGTCATGTCTGCATGTCTCCCGAACCCGTAGGGTCTACACACTTAAGGTTCGGTGACACTAGGGTTGTGAAGATATGTATATGCAGTAACCCGAACGTTGTTCGGAGTCCCGGATGAGATCCCGAACGTCACGAGGAGTTTCGGAATGGTCCGGAGGTAAAGAATTATATATAGAAAGTGCTGTTTTGGCCATCGGGACAAGTTTCGGGGTTATCGGTATTGTACCGGGACCACCGGAGGGTCCCGAGGGGTCCACCGGGTTGGGCCACCTGCCTCGGGGGGCCACATGGGCTCTAGGGGTGCACCTTGGCCCACATGGGCCAAGGGGAACCAGCCCCTAGAGGCCCATGCGCCTAAAGGGGGGGGGGACCCTAAAAGGGGGGGTGCCCCTTGCTTGGGGGGCAAGCCCCACCCTTGGCCGCCGCCCCCCTAGGAGATTGCATCTCCTAGGGCCGGCGCCCCCCCTAGGGGGCTATATAAAGGGGGGAGGGGAGGGGGGCAGCGCACCCTTGCTCCTGGCGCCTCCCTCTCCCTCTCCAACACCTCCTCCTCCTCCGTTGAGCACGACGAAGCCCTGCCGGAGTACTGTAGTTCCACCATCACCACGCCGTCGTGCTGCTGCTGGAGCCATCTTCCCCAACCTCTCCTTTGCCTTGCTGGATCAAGAAGAAGGAGACGTTACGCTGACCATACGTGTGTTGAACGCGGAGGTGCCGTCCTTTCGGTGTTAGGATCTCCGGTGATTTGGATCACGTCGTGTACGACTACCTCATCCCCGTTCGTTGAACGCTTCCGCTCGCGATCTACAAAGTGGTATGTAGATGCAATCTCTCTCCCATGACTCGTTGCTTAGATGAACTCATAGATGGATCTTGGTGAAACCGTAGGAAAAAATTTAATTTTCTGCAACGTTCCCCAACAGTGGCATCATGAGCTAGGTCTATGCGTAGTTCTCTATTGCATGAGTAGAACACAATTTGTTGTGGGCGTAGATGTTGTCAACTTTCTTGCCGCTACTAGTCTTATCTTGGTTCAGCGGTATTGTGGGATGAAGCGGCCCGGACCAACCTTACACGTACGCTTACGTGAGACCGGTTCCACCGACTAACATGCACTAGTTGCATAAGGTGGCTGGCGGGTGTCTGTCTCTCCCACTTTAGTTGGAGCGGATTCGATGAAAAGGGTCCTTATGAAGGTTAAATAGAAGTTGACAAATCACGTTGTGGCTTTCACGTAGGTAAGAAAACGTTCTTGCTAGAACCCTAATTCAGCCACGTAAAACTTGCAACAACAATTAGAGGACGTCTAACTTGTTTTTGCAGCAAGTGCTTTGTGATATGATATGGCCAAAGTTGTGATGAATGATGAATGATCTATATGTGATGTATGAGATGTTCATGCTATTGTAATAGGAATCACGACTTGCATGTCAATGAGTATGACAACCGGCAGGAGCCATAGGAGTTGTCTTTATTTTTTTGTATGACCTGCGTGTCATTGAGAAACGCCATGTAAATTACTTTACTTTATTGCTAAACGTGTTAGCCATAGTAGTAGAAGTAATAGTTGGCGAGCAACTTCATGGAGACACGATGATGGAGATCATGATGATGGAGATCATGGTGTCAAGCCGGTGACAAGATGATCATGGAGCCCCAACATGGAGATCAAAGGAGCTATGTGATATTGGCCATATCATGTCACGTTTATTATTTGATTGCATGTGATGTTTATCATGTTTTGCATCTTGTTTACTTAGAACGACGGTAGTAAATAAGATGATCCCTCATAATAATTTCAAGAAGTGTTCCCCCTAACTGTGCACCGTTGCGACAGTTCGTTGTTTCGAAGCACCACGTGATGATCGAGTGTGATAGATTCTAACGTTCACATACAACGGGTGTAAGACAGATTTACACATGCAAACACTTAGGTTGACTTGACGAGCCTAGCATGTACAGACATGGCCTCGGAACACAGAAGACCGAAAGGTCGAGCATGAGTCGTATAGAAGATGCGATCAACATGAAGATGTTCACCGATGTTGACTAGTCCGTCTCACGTGATGATCGGACACGGCCTAGTTGACTCGGATCATGTAATACTTAGATGACTAGAAGAGGGATGTCTATCTAAGTGGGAGTTCATTAAATAATTTGATTAAATGAACTTTATTATCATGAACTTAGTCTAAAATATTTACAATATGTCTTGTAGATCAAATGGCCAACGTAGTCCTCAACTTCAACGCGTTCCTAGAGAAAACCAAGCTGAAAGACGATGGAAACAACTATACGTACTGGGTCCGGAACCTGAGAATCATCCTCATAGCTGCCAAGAAAGATTATGTCCTACGAGCACCGCTGGGTGACGCACCTATTCTCCCTGCAGAACAAGACGTTATGAACGCTTGGCAGTCACGTTCCGATGATTACTCCCTCGTTCAGTGCGGCATGCTTTACAGCTTAGAGCCGGGGCTCCAAAAGCGTTTTGAGAGACATGGAGCATATGAGATGTTCGAAGAGCTAAAAATGGTTTTCCAGGCTCATGCCCGGGTCGAGAGATATGAAGTCTCCGACAAATTCTTTAGCTGTAAGATGGAGGAAAATAGCTCTGTCAGTTAACACATACTCAAGATGTCTGGGTTGCACAACCGCTTGACTCAACTGGAAGTTAATCTCCCGGATGAGGCGGTCATTGACAGAATCCTCCAGTCGCTTCCACCTAGCTACAAGAGCTTTGTGATGAACTACAACATGCAGGGGATGGTAAAGACCATTCCTGAGGTATATGCTATGCTAAAATCAGCAGAGGTAGAAATCAAGAAGGAACATCAAGTGTTGATGGTGAATAAAACCACTAAGTTCAGGAAGGGCAAGGGTAAAAAGAACTTCAAGAAGGACGGCAAGGAATTTGCCGCGCCCGGTAAGCAAGTTGCCGGGAAGAAGCCAAAGAATGGACCCAAGCCCGAGACTGAGTGTTTTTATTGCAAGGGAAGTGGTCACTGGAAGCGGAACTGCCCCAAATACTTAGCGGACAAGAAGGCCGGCAAAACAAAAGGTATATGTGATATACATGTAATTGATGTGTACCTTACCAGTACTCGTAGTAGCTCTTGGGTATTTGATACCGGTGCAATTGCTCACATTTGTAACTCAAAGCAGGAGCTGCGGAATAAACGGAGACTGGCGAAGGACAAGGTGACGATGCGTGTCGGGAATGGTTCCAAGGTTGATGTGATCGCCGTCGGCACGCTACCTCTACATTTACCTACGGGATTAGTTTTAAACCTCAATAATTGTTATTTAGTGCCAAGTTTGAGCATGAACATTGTGTCTGGATCTCATTTAATTCGAGATGGCTACTCATTTAAATCCGAGAATAATGGTTGTTCTATTTATATGAGAGATATGTTTTATGGTCATGCTCCGATGGTTAATGGTTTATTCTTAATGAATCTCGTACGTGATGATACACATATTCATAGTGTGAATACCAAAAGAGTTAAAGTTGATAACAATAGTCCCACATATTTGTGGCATTGCCGCCTTGGTCACATAGGTGTCAAACGCATGAAGAAGCTCCATGCAGATGGACTTTTAGAGTCTCTTGATTATGAATCATTTGACACGTGCGAACCATGCCTCATGGGTAAAATGACCAAGACTCCGTTCTCAGGAACAATGGAGCGAGCAACCAACTTATTGGAAATCATACATACTGATGTGTGCGGTCCAATGAGTGTTGAGGCTCGCGGTGGCTATCGTTATGTTCTCACCCTCACTGATGACTTGAGTAGATATGGGTATATCTACTTAATGAAACACAAGTCTGAGACCTTTGAAAAGTTCAAGGAATTTCAGAGTGAGGTTGAAAATCAACGTGACAGAAAAATCAAGTTTCTACGATCAGATCGTGGAGGAGAATACTTGAGTCACGAATTTGGCTCACACTTAAGAAAATGTGGAATAGTTTCACAACTCACGCCGCCTGGAACACCTCAGCGTAATGGTGTGTCCGAACGTCGTAATCGCACTCTGTTAGATATGGTGCGATCTATGATGTCTCTTACCGATTTACCGCTATATTTTTGGGGCTATGCTTTAGAGACTGCCGCATTCACTTTAAATAGGGCTCCGTCGAAATCCGTTGAGACGACACCGTATGAATTATGGTTTGGGAAGAAACCTAAGCTGTCGTTTCTAAAAGTTTAGGGATGCGATGCTGATGTGAAGAAACTTCAACCTGAAAAGCTCGAACCCAAGTCGGAAAAATGCGTCTTCATAGGATACCCTAAAGAAACTATTGGGTATACCTTCTACCTCAGATCCGAAGGCAAGATCTTTGTTGCCAAGAATGGATCCTTTCTAGAGAAAGAGTTTCTCTCGAAAGAAGTAAGTGGGGGGAAAGTAGAACTTGATGATGTGTTACCTCTTGAAACGCAAAATGGCGAAACTCAAGAAAACGTTCCTGAGGTGCCTGCACCGACTAGAGAGGAAATTAATGATGATGATCAAGATGCTTCTAATCAAGCTCCTACTGAAATTCGAAGGTCCACAAGGACACGTTCCGCACCAGAGTGGTACGGCAACCCCTGTCTTGGAAATCATGTTGTTAGACAACGGTGAACCTTCGAACTATGAGGAAGCAATGGCAGGCCCGGATTCCGAAAAATGGCTAGAAGCCATGAAATCCGAGATAGGATCCATGTATGAAAATGAAGTATGGACTTTGACTGACTTGCCCGTTGAACGACGAGCCATAGAAAATAAATGGATCTTTAAGAAGAAGACAGACGCGGATGGTAATGTGACCATCTATAAAGCTCGGCTTGTCGCTAAGGGTTATCGACAAGTTCAAGGGGTTGACTACGATGAGACTTTCTCACCGGTAGCGAAGCTGAAGTCCGTCCGAATCATGTTAGCAATTGCCGCATTCTACGATTATGAAATATGGCAAATGGACGTCAAAACGGCATTCCTTAATGGTTTCCTTAAGGAAGAATTGTATATGATGCAGCCGGAAGGTTTTGTTGATCCTAAGAATGCTGACAAGGTGTGCAAGCTCCAACGCTCGATTTATGGGCTGGTGCAAGCATCTCGGAGTTGGAACATTCGCTTTGATGAGATGATCAAAGCGTTTGGGTTTACGCAGACTTATGGAGAAGCCTGCGTTTACAAGAAAGTGAGTGGGAGCTCTATAGCATTTCTCATACTATATGTAGATGACATACTTTTGATGGGAAATGATATAGAACTCTTGGACAGCATTAAGGCCTACTTGAATTAGAGTTTTTCAATGAAGGACCTTGGAGAAGCTGCTTATATATTAGGCATCAAGACCTATAGAGATAGATCGAGACGCCTCATAGGTCTTTCACAAAGCACATACCTTGATAAGATATTGAAAAAGTTCAATATGGATCAATCTAAGAAGGGGTTCTTACCTGTGTTACAAGGTGTGAAATTGAGCTCAGCTCAATGTCCGACCACGGCAGAAGATATAGAAGAGATGAGTGTCATCCCCTATGCCTCAGCCATAGGTTCTATTATGTATACCATGCTGTGTACTAGACCTGATGTAAACCTTGCCGTAAGTTTGGTAGGTAGGTACCAAAGTAATCCCGGCAAGGAACATTGGACAACGGTCAAGAATATCCTGAAGTACCTGAAAAGGACTAAGGAAATGTTTCTCGTTTATGGAGGTGACGAAGAGCTCGTCGTAAAGGGTTATGTCGACGCTAGCTTCGACACAGATCTGGATGACTCTAAGTCACAAACCGGATACATGTATATTTTGAATGGTGGGGCAGTAAGCTGGTGCAGTTGCAAGCAGAGCGTCGTGGCGGGATCTACATGTGAAGCGGAGTACATGGCAGCCTCGGAGGCAGCACACGAAGCAATTTGGGTGAAGGAGTTCATCACCGACCTTGGAGTCATACCCAATGCGTCGGGGCCAATCAAACTCTTCTGTGACAACACTGGAGCTATTGCACTTGCCAAGGAGCCCAGGTTTCACAAGAAGACCAGGCACATCAAGCGTCGCTTCAACTCCATTCGTGAAAATATTCAAGATGGAGACATAGAAATTTGTAAAGTGCACACAGATCTGAATGTCGCAGATCCGTTGACTAAACCTCTCCCTAAGGCAAAACATGATCAACACCAGAACTCTATGGGTGTTCGATTCATTACAATGTAACTAGATTATTGACTCTAGTGCAAGTGGGAGACTGTTGGAAATATGCCCTAGAGGCAATAATAAAAGCATTATTATTATATTTCCTTATTCATGATAATTGTCTTTATTCGTGCTATAATTGTGTTATCCGGAAATCGTAATATAATGGTTTCCTGACTATGGGCATTAGTTGTCAATGATAACGAGATCACATCATTAGGAGAATGATGTGATGGACAAGACCCAATCCTAAACATAGCATAAGATCGCATAGTTCGTTTGCTAGAGTTTTCCAATGTCAAGTATCCTTTCCTTAGACCATGAGATCGTGTAACTCCCGGATACCGTAGGAGTGCTTTTGGTGTGCCAAACGTCAAAACGTAACTGGGTGACTATAAAGGTATACTACGGGTATCTCCGAAAGTGTCTGTTGGGTTGACACGGATCGAGACTGGGATTTGTCACTCCGCTTGACGGAGAGGTATCACTGGGCCCACTCAGTAATGCATCATCATAATGAGATCAATGTGATCAAAGTGTTTGATCACGGGATCATGCATTACGGTACGAGTAAAGTGACTTGCCGGTAACGAGATTGAACGAGGTATTGGGATACCAACGATCGAATCTCGGGCAAGTAAAATACCGATTGACAAAGGGAATCGTATACGGGATTAATTGAATCCTCGACATCATGGTTCATCCGACGAGATCATCGTGGAGCATGTGGGAGCCAACATGGGTATCCAGATCCCGCTGTTGGTTATTGCCCGAGAGCCGTCGCGGTCATGTCTGCATGTCTCCCGAACCCGTAGGGTCTACACACTTAAGGTTCGGTGACGCTAGGGTTGTGAAGATATGTATATGCAGTAACCTGAATGTTGTTCGGAGTCCTGGATGAGATCCCGGACGTCACGAGGAGTTTCGGAATGGTCCGGAGGTAAAGAATTATATATAGAAAGTGCTGTTTTGGCCATCGGGACAAGTTTCGGGGTTATCGGTATTGTACCGGGACCACCGGAGGGTCCCGAGGGGTCCACCGGGTGGGGCCACCTGCCTCGGGGGGGCACATGGGCTCTAGGGGTGCGCCTTGGCCCACATGGGCCAAGGGGAACCAGCCCCTAGAGGCCCATGCGCCCAAAGGGGGGGGACCCTAAAAGGGGGGTGCCCCTTGCTTGGGGGGCAAGCCCCACCCTTGGCCGCCGCCCCCTAGGAGATTGCATCTCCTAGGGCCGGCGCCCCCCTCCTAGGGGGCTATATAAAGGGGGGAGGGGAGGGGGGCAGCGCACCCTTGCTCCTGGCGCCTCCCTCTCCCTCTCCAACACCTCCTCCTCCTCCTCCGTTGAGCACGGCGAAGCCCTGCCGGAGTACTGTAGTTCCACCATCACCACGCCGTCGTGCTGCTGCTGGAGCCATCTTCCCCAACCTCTCCTTTGCCTTGCTGGATCAAGAAGAAGGAGACGTTACGCTGACCGTACGTGTGTTGAACGCGGAGGTGCCGTCCTTTCGGTGCTAGGATCTCCGGTGATTTGGATCACGTCGTGTACGACTACCTCATCCCCGTTCGTTGAACGCTTCCGCTCGCGATCTACAAAGTGGTATGTAGATGCAATCTCTCTCCCATGACTCTTTGCTTAGATGAACTCATAGATGGATCTTGGTGAAACCGTAGGAAAATTTTTAATTTTCTGCAACGTTCCCCAACACACCATACCATGCAACAATAATGTATGCGCATGAGATGCAAAAGCTTAGGAACAAAACCAAAGCAAGAAGAGATGACTCTCTAAACTTCTCCACAAAACTCTCTGAAACTTCTCCCCCATTGGCATCGATTGCCAAAATGGGCGAAAGGCTTAGAAGGACAATATAACTTGTGTTCCTCCATAAATTGTGTATTTCTCAACTTGAGAGTGGAATGCAATACACATATCCAATGGTAAATACTTGGAGGAAGACAAACTATATTGAGGCCCAAAGATTGCCAAAAGAATGATATGCCACAAAGGCATAACAAAGAGAAAAACAAGCACTCAAGCAATCATAATATACCAATTGAAGCAAGCTATCAAAATATACCAATCGAACCAACTAGGCCAATGATCCTATGAGCCACATGAATAAAGGATATTATGATAAGAGCAAAGGAGTGATCTAAAGAAACTAGAGAATCTCCCTATGATTTGTGCACACATAAGTTTTTTTTTGTATTAGGATACCAAGTGCACAAAATAGGATCATAGCTCCCCCAAAATCAATAGAAACTTACAACAAGTGCAAGTGAGCATATAGGAAACAAAGCCTAGTACATGCAACAAACACATGGTTGAGCAACAAGTAAAAGAGGCAACTTAAGAATGGGCTCAACCAAAATGATGTGTGTGAGTCAAGGCAATGCACTTGAGAAGACTAATGTACGGATGAGCATTAAGCATCAATAAAGTCTTGAAAGAATGAGGCACACGGTGCAAGGCCTATCATTCCCACACACAACTAGCAAATGGGTTCACAAGCTTACTAATAAGCATATAAAGAACCTATGCTTGTGACAACCCGTGGTGAAGATAGAAGATGAAAGCCTCATCAAGACGAGGGATACCAATTAAGATGGCAAAAGCCTCGTAAAGATAAGCATGAGGAAAATAATCTTCACCACACAAGAGTGCATCAAGATGCAACGATAGAAGACACGCACTCAAGGCAAAAGCTTTCACGGAGCCACCAAAGAAATAACATAAGAAAAGTAAGGTGGACGTGAAAGAAAGGATATCAACTAGATATGCAACTTCTCTCAAGTGTATAAGATTCTAGGTAGACGAAATCATGATGATATATATCTATAGAGAAGGATGTACACCCGAAATAGTTACAACACGAGGAACAAGATATCCAAGAGGAAGTCATACATATACCAATAAGATATTTTCTTGGAAGCATAGCACATGGCTAGATATGGTCTTATTGTATATAAATGAATTCCTACCATACAACCATCAAAGACATCACAACTAGCAACATAAGATCGTCGTTGAGATGCTTTGAGAAAGGAAACAAGTATCATAAGATGGAATGAATAGCATACCAAGATGCAACCTACACAAGGTTGAATGCAAGAAAATAATGCATGAATAGATACTTGTTACCGAGATATCATTGGAAGGATGTAGAAGAAACCAATTGAAGGTAGTAGATAGTAGTTCATTGAGCATCCTAGCTTGACTCCAATAAGCACATGGTGACACCACCTTCCTTGTGAGTGAGCCGAGCATCCAATGCATCTCCAATTGTTCCTAGAACAACAACACAAACAAAATGGTACCCAAACTCATTGGGACCAAAGAGTTAGAAACACCAATATACATAGGACAAACTCCACATAAATATGTGCATATAGAGAAGGAAATGAATTTCATGCACATCTCATCCAATTTGAGACTTGGTGGAGTTTCCCTATATATTGGGTCAAATAAAAAAGGCATGCCATAGAGACTACATGAAGTAAATAAGCTTGCTCAAGACCTTCAAGAACCGATACCAAATGACAAAGAAAAATCAAGTGAAGAAAAGATTACAAATGAATAAAACATCACTTGGAGGATATCCATAGAAGATACATCAAGGAATGAGATATCCATTGATACACTCAAAATAAAAGATATCAAACTCCCAAAAGAGAGGATGGTTCCAAACAAACCAAGCTCTCTACAAAGTTTCATGATGGCACAAAGTACCAAAACGAAAACAGCTTGCCTTCCACCAACACACACTTGATAAGGATCACAAGATGAGCGTTTTATAAAAAATAGGATAGCTCCCCCAAGACTAATGCATTATAGAGAATTTGCATTTGAATACAAAATGCACAAGGTGGGATCACCACTTTCACTATATCTAGAAAACACTAGACAAGATCAAGAAATAAACATCCACAAGTGGTATGGAAGACAAAGGGAGTTGATACAATCCTTGGCAAGAGAAAAGACAAATAAAAGCAAAAGCCAATGTAAAGATGAACAATAAATTCTACCACACAAGTGAATACCAATTGTCAAAAGACAAGAAGTAAATGGAAATAATTCCCGGTGGTAGATAGCAAGGATATCCGACATCATATTCACACCAAACAAAAAGCAAATTGCAACTTGTAGAGCTAACTTGCCACCTAGGAACAAGATAATTTACAATATCAACTCTAGGTGACAATATCTCAAATGTACACATTTTCTAGGCTAGTAATGTACACATAGCATATTACCCCCCCATAATGTGATACCAATTAAGGATAAACAAGAGGAAAATAAAAGGATCCAACAAGAGATAATTAATGGACTATTTAGAATTTGAATTTCTCATGAGAAGACATACCACATAGCGACTAGATAGTCTTGAAATATCAATACTAGATGGTATTACTCATGTACACACATTTATAGGATTGTGAGGTGCACAAAGCACATCACTCCCCCATAATGGGATATTCCATTAATCTCTCACAAGAGTCAACTAAGAAATAAACAAGATGCAAAAGGATCAATGCATGACACACACGTACATGATGTGCAAACCAACACACACATACTTGATTGCTCAAGATAATCAAGTTGGAAGCATAACATATACAAACACATGCAAGGAATGAAACCAAACATGCAAAGGGGCAAGTAACTATCAATGTAAACACTTTAAGCATGAGTTACCGCAAGGAGGAACATTGGATATAAGATAGAAAGTTGATAATCCGAATGACTTGGCTTGAGACAATAAGAATGATGAAGTCCCCTTAATTCTTCATAATGTAGCCAAGTCTCGAGTGACCTCCAACAACACCTATTGATCAAGTATGAGCTAGTTGGGCCCCAACCAAGTTGGGTCCTAAGAGGTTAGTCACAATAGGCTTGGCTACCCAAATGGTTCTTTTCTTGACACCACTTTGAGCACCAACAAATTTGGCAAACACATTGCCAATCTTATCCTTCCCAAGAGAATAGATATCATCAATTAGAATAGGGTCAGATAAGGTACCATTTGTGCATGAAGAAGCGACGTGACCTTTTTCACGACATAGGTAGCAACGTCTACTCTTTACTTTCTTCTCACTTGATTTCTCAACTTGAGAAGCATTAGCTTGAGTTTTCTTGGGAAGAGGCCTTTCTTCAACTTGAGGTTGATAATGAGAGTGAACTTGTGGCCGCTTCCCTTGTTGCTTGTCATTAATGGCCTTCTTCTTCAAAGGGCAAGATATAACATGATGCCCTTCAATTTTGCACTTGAAGCAAATGATCTTGGCCGAATTCTTGACTTGTTTTTGGCCCTTCTTCTTGTTGCTCTTGGACTTCTTCTTCTTATTGGAGTTGAATCCAAGTCCACATTTGTCATTGGGGGATTTTTGTACACTCAAGATATTGTTGAGTATGGCCTTCCCTTCATGACACTTCTAAAAATAAATCTTCAAAGAAGTGACTTGGGCCTTGAGCTCTTTGATTTCCTCTACATGGTTAGTCTCAACACAAGCACTATAGGAAGTATAAGCTTCATTGTTAGAGCAACAAGGCAAGGAAAACAATTCATCACAAGATGTACCAATGTTATGCATGGATGAATCGCGAGGACTAGCACAAGGCAATATAGCATTTTGACTAAAAGTAGTGCTAGTGCCCACATGAGGCTCACTAGATGTTACCTTAGCAATCGTGGACTCATGTGCTATCTTTAGCACATTATGGGATACTAGAAGATCATCATGAGAGATTGAGAGCTTTTCATGGATTTCTTCCAATTTCCCACAATTGCTAGATAGCAACTCAAGTTGAGCCTGTAGCTCAACGTTCTCCTTCAAAATGGATGCTTCACAAGTAATAGAGTTAGTAGCACAAGCATCATCATTAACAACAATAGGAGAGGACAACTTGGCAAGCTCTTTTAAATAAGAGCTTCAAGTTGATCATGAGACTAGCTGAGTTTGATGAGCTCACCCTTAATGACCCTTGAGACATTTTCAAGGTGCTCAAAATCCTCAAGGAGTCTAGCATGAGCAACTTCAAGCATAGCATTTTTAGTTTCAAAAACATTGGCCACCTCAAGAGCTCTATCATGAGTTTCCTTCACTTTAGATAATTCTAGAGCAAAAGTCTCCTCGAGAGATTCCTTCGTGGTTTGTTCAAGTTCAAAAGCTTGAGAGAGGTCCGCAATCTCATTAGCGTAATCACGCTCATGACGTTCCATTTTATCAATGGTGACATCATGCTCCTCAAGACGAGATTCCAACTCATCAATATATTTCTTGCCCTCAATAGCAATAGACATGATTTCCATGAAGTTGGAACGAGCAATTTTATTCTTAAGAAGAGCTTTAAAAATCATTTCCCCCTTAATTTTTAAGGAGGCAACGTTATCATTCTCTTCATCATAATCGACATCATCATCACTCTTGACATCATCAATATCATCACAAGATATATTGGGATTCAAAGTGGGAGATACCTTTGAAGCCTTGGCCATAAGGCAAAATGCAATAGATGATGATGTAGGATCCCTTGAAGCACCATTCAAGACCACATCTTGTTCCATGGAGTGTTGGGTTTCCTCTACATTGTTAGTACAACAACTCGAGGAAATACATGCATTTTTATCATGGCAACAAGATATAGCAAGCATATCATCATGAGATTTAGTCAAGCAATTTCTACATGATATGCACGCACTGTCAACACAAGCATGAGAAACTTGTAAGGTGCACGAAGTGTTCAAGTCCAAAGATGGAGCATTGCAATAAGATAGTGATGAAGAGTCATTAATGATAAGCACACTATCATCATTGCAATGACCACCACTACTCACCATATCATTACCTTGTGGCAAACCACATGTGGGTGATGTAGTAGAAGTTGAGAAAGCAACACGGCCGGAGGTGGAGGGAGAAAAATCATCCCCACAAATCTTGGACACACCATAGTTATCTTGAAGCTTTGTCCACAACTCATGAGCATCCCAGAACGGCATGAGTTGAAATATAACCGGGAGTAGGACTGCCTCCCTTCCTTGTTGGATTAGAATAAGGGGGAAGGAGGAGGAGGAGAAGAAGGAAAGGGGGGCACCGCCCCCTCCTTGTACAATTCGGACTAGAGGGGGAGGGGGCGCGCCTTGCCCTGGCCGCCCCTCCTCTTCTCCACTAAGGCCCATGTAGGCCCATTAAACCCCCCCGGGGGGTTCCGGTAACCCCCGGCACTCCGGTATATATCCGATAACCCCTGGAACCATTCCAGTGTCCGAATATAGTCGTCCAATATATCAATATTCATGTCTCGACCATTTCGAGACTCCTCGTCATGTCCGTGATTGCACCCGGGACTCCGAACTACCTTCGGTACATCAAAACATATAAACTCATAATATAACTATCATCAAAACTTTATGCGTGCGGACCCTACGGGTTCAAGAACTATGTAGACATGACCGAGACACGTCTCCGGTCAATAACCAATAGCGGAACCTGGATGCTCATATTGGCTCCCACATATTCTACGAAGATCTTTATCGGTCAAACCGCATAACAACATACGTTGTTCCCTTTGTCATCGGTATGTTACTTGCCCGAGATTCGATCGTCGGTATCTCAATACCTAGTTCAATCTCGTTACCGGCAAGTCTCTTTACTCGTTTCGTAATACATCATCCCGCAACTAACTCATTAGTTGCAATGCTTGCAAGGCTTATAGTGATGTGCATTACCGAGTGGGCCCAGAGATACCTCTCCGACAATCGGAGTGACAAATCCTAATCTCGAAATACGCCCACCCAACAAGTACCTTCGGAGACAAGGCTTGTGACGTTTGGTAGCACACAAAGTGTTCCTCCGGTAAACGGGAGTTGCATAATCTCATAGTCATAGGAACATGTCATGAAGAAAGCAATAGCAGAATACTAAACGATAGTGTGCTAAGCTAACGGAATGGGTCATGTCAATCACATCATTCTCCTAATGATGTGATCCCGTTAATCAAATGACAACTCATTTCTATGGTTAGGAAACTTAACCATCTTTGATCAACAAGCTAGTCAAGTAGAGGCATACTAGTGACACTCTGTTTGTCTATGTATTCACACATGTATCATGTTTCCAGTTAATACAATTCTAGAATGAATAATAAACATTTATCATGATATATAAGGAAATAAATAATAACTTTATTGTTGCCTCTAGGGCATATTTCCTTCAGTCTCCCACTTGCACTAGAGTCAATAATCTAGATTACACAGTAATGATTCTAACACCCATGGAGGCTTGGTGATGATCATGTTTTGCTCGTGGAAGAGGCTTAGTCAATGGGTCTGCAACATTCAGATCCGTTTGTATCTTGCAAATTTCTATGTCTCCCACGTGGACTAGATCCCGGATGGAATTGAAGCTTCTCTTTATGTGCTTGGTTCTCTTGTGAAATCTGGATTCCTTTGCCAAGGCAATTGCACAAGTATTGTCACAAAAGATTTTCATTGGACCCGATGCACTAGGTATGACACCTAGATCGGAGATGAACTCCTTCATCCAGACTCCTTCATTTGCTGCTTCCGAAGCAGCTATGTACTCCGCTTCACATGTAGATCCCGCCACAACACTTTGTTTAGAACTGCACCAACTGACAGCTCCATCGTTCAATGTAAACACGTATCCGGTTTGCAATTTAGAATCATCCGGATCAGTGTCAAAGCTTGCATCGATGTAACCATTTACGACTAGCTCTTTGTCACCTCCATAAACGAGAAACATATCCTTAGTACTTTTCAGGTATTTCAAGATGTTCCTGACCGCTGTCCAGTGATCCACTCCTGGATTACTTTGGTACCTCCCTGCTAAACTTATAGCAAGGCACACATCAGGTCTAGTACACAACATCGCATACATGATAGAGCCTATGGCTGAAGCATAGGGAACATCTTTCATCTTGTCTCTATCTTCTGCAGTGGTCGGGCATTTAGTCTTACTCAAATTCACACCTTGTAACACAGGCAAGAACCCTTTCTTTGCTTGGTCCATTTTGAACTTCTTCAAAACTTTGTCAAGGTATGTGCTTTGTGAAAGTCCAATTAAGCGTCATGATCTATCTCTATAGATCTTGATGCCCAATATATAAGCAGCTTCACCGAGGTCTTTCATTGAAAAACTCTTATTCAAGTATCCCTTTATGCTATCCAGAATTTCTATATCATTTCCAATCAGTAATATGTCATCCACATATAATATCAGAAATGCTACAGAGCTCCCACTCACTTTCTTGTAAATACAGGCTTCTCCAAAAGTCTGTATAAAACCGAATGCTTTGATCACACTATCAAAACGTTTATTCCAACTCCGAGAGGCTTGCACCAGTCCATAAATGGATCGCTGGAGCTTGCACACTTTGTTAGCTCCTTTTGGATCGACAAAACCTTCCGGTTGCATCATATACAACTCTTCTTCCAGAAATCCATTCAGGAATGCCGTTTTTACATTCATTTGCCAAATTTCATAATCATAAAATGCGGCAATTGCTAACATGATTCGGACAGACTGAAGCATCGCTATGGGTGAGAAAGTCTCATCATAGTCAATCCCTTGAACTTGTAGAAAACCTTTCGCAACAAGCCGAGCTTTATAGACAGTAACATTACCGTCAGCGTCAGTCTTCTTCTTGAAGATCCATTTATTCTCAATGGCTTGCCGATCATCGGGCAAGTCAACCAAAGTCCACACTTTGTTCTCATACATGGATCCCATCTCAGATTTCATGGCCTCAAGCCATTTTGTGGAATCTGGGCTCACCATCGCTTCTTCATAGTTCGTAGGTTCATCATGCTCCATTAACATAACCTCCAGAACAGGATTAACGTACCACTCTAGTGCGGATCTTACTCTGATTGACCCACGAGGTTCAGTAACAACTTGATCTGAAGTTTCAGGATCATCATCATTAACTTCCTCACTAATTGGTGTAGGTGTCGCAGAAACCGGTTTCTGCAATGAACTACTTTCCAATAAGGGAGCAGGTACAATTACCTCATCAAGTTCTATTTTCCTCCAGTCACTTCTTTCGAGAGAAACTCCTTCTCTAGAAAGATTCCAAATTTAGAAACAAAAGTCTTGCCTTCGGATCTATGATAGAAGGTGTAACCAACAGTCTCTTTTGGGTATCCTATGAAGACACATTTCTCCGATTTGGATTCGAGCTTATCGGGGTGAAGCTTTTTCACATAAGCATCGCAGCCCCAAACTTTAAGAAACGACAACTTTGGTTTCTTGCCAAACCACAGTTCATAAGGCGTCGTCTCAATGGATTTCGATGGTGTCCTATTTAACATGAATGCACCCGTCTCTAAAGCATAACCCCAAAACAATAGAGGTAAATGAGTAAGAGACATCATAGATCGCACCATATCTAGTAAAGTACGATTATGACGTTCGGACACACCATTACGCTGTGGTGTTCCGGGTGGCGTGAGTTGCGAAACTATTCTGCATTGTTTCAAATGAAGAACAAACGTGTAACTCAAATATTCTCCTCCACGATCAGATCATAAAAACTTTATTTTCTTGTTACGATGATTTTCAACTTCACTCTGAAATTCTTTGAACTTTTCAAATTTTTTAGACTTATATTTCATTAAGTAGATAAACCATATCTGCTTAAATCATCTGTGAAGGTGAGAAAATAAGGATACCCGCCGCGAGCCACAACATTCATCAGACCACATACATCTGTATGTATGATTTCCAACAAATCTGTTGCTCGCTCCATAGTTCCGGAGAATGGCGTTTTAGTCATCTTGCCCATGAGGCACGGATCACAAGTACGAAGTGATTCATAATCAAGTGGTTCCAAAAGTCCATCAGTATGGAGTTTCTTCATGCGCTTTATACCGATATGACCTAAACGGCAGTGCCACAAATAAGTTGCAATATCATTATCAACTCTGCATCTTTTTTGGATGAGGACAGAGACCATCTTTTTTTCCAATGCTCCTTCAGCACCAGAGTTTGGAATTATCTGCAGATTAACTGGTATGCAGGGCTAGCTCCTCGTGAATGCATTCTGGCTGCCAAGAGAAGCTTCAACCACCCCTTCTTCTTTGAAGTAGTTTACCTTGCTGCCTGGAGTATTTGGATCACGAGGAATGACAAGATCTTCAGGCATATTAGGCCAACCTTTGGCAGATGGAAGGCCAAATTCATCCATGACATTACTCTGCACTCTTATAGGATGAAGGCCTCGATCAAGCAATCTCTCCTGGACTGGATTAATGTTTTGCCTTAATCATGTGGCACATGCTGTTGTATATTTGTACAGGTATAGGTAGGTTTTCCTGTCTCATAGCTTGTCTTACCTCTCAACTTCTTTGTACTTTTTTGGGGCAAGTTTTAATAAAAGGCTGTGGGGCTGTTGCCTCATAGTGTTCAGTCAAAAAAAACTCTGCATCTTTTGGCTTCAATATTATGAATATTTGTATCACTACTATCAAGATTCAACAAAAATAGACCACTCTTTAAGGGTGCATGACCATAAAAGATATTACTCATATAAATAGAACAACCATTATTCTCTGATTTAAATGAATAACCGTCTCGCATCAAACAAGATCCAGATATAATGTTCATGCTCAACGCTGGCACCAAATAACAATTATTCAGGTCTCAAACTAATCCCGAAGGTAGATGTAGAGGTAGCGTGCCGACCGCGGTCACATCGACTTTGGAACCATTTCCCACGCGCATCGTCACCTCGTCCTTAGCCAATCTTCGCTTAATCCGTAGTCCCTGTTTCGAGTTGCTAATATTAGCAACGAAACCAGTATCAAATACCCAGGTGCTACTGCGAGCATTAGTAAGGTACACATCAATTGTTGGGGAACGTAGCAGAAATTCAAAATTTTCCTACGTGTCACCAAGATCAATCTATGGAGAGACTAGCAACGAGGGGAAGGGGAGTGCATCTACATACCCTTGTAGATCGCTAAGCGAAAGCGTTCAAGTGAACGGGGTTGATGGAGTCGTACTCGCCGTGATCCAAATCACCGATGATCCTAGTGCCGAACGGACGGCACCTCCGCGTTCAACACATGTACAGCCCGGTGACGTCTCCCATGCCTTGATCCAGCAAGGAGAGAGGGAGAGGTTGAGGAAGACTCCATCCAGCAGCAGCACAACGGCGTGGTGGTGGTGGAGGAGCGTGGCAATCCTGCAAGGCTTCGCCAAGCACCTGCGGGAGAGGAGGAGGTGTCACGGGAGGGAGGGAGGCGCCAGGGCTTCAGGTATGGCTCCCCTCCCTCCCCTCCACTATATATAGGGGCAAGGGAGAGGGGGGAGGCGCAGCCTTGCCCCTTCCTCCAAGGAAGGGGTGCGGCCAAGGGGGGGAGGAGTCCATCCTCCCCAAGGCACCTCGGAGGTGCCTTCCCCTTTGAGGACTCTCCCTTTTTTTCTTATCTCTTGGCGCATGGGCCTCTTGGGGCTGGTGCCCTTGGCCCATATAGGCCAAGGCGCACCCCCTACAGCCCATGTGGCCCCCCGGGGCAGGTGGACCCCCCCGGTGGACCCCCGGACCCCTTTCGGCACTCCCGGTACAATACCGATAAAGTGCGAAACTTTTCTGGCGACCAAAATAAGACTTCCCATATATAAATCTTTACCTCCGGACCATTCCGGAACTCCTCGTGATGTCCGGGATCTCATCCGGGACTCCGAACAACATTCGGTAACCACATACAAACTTCCTTTATAACCCTAGCGTCATCGAACCTTAAGTGTGTAGACCCTACGGGTTCGGGAACCATGCAGACATGACCGAGATGTACTCCGGTCAATAACCAACAGCGGGATCTGGATACCCATGTTGGCTCCCACATGTTCCACGATGATTTCATTGGATGAACCACGATGTCGAGGATTCGATCAATC
Organism: Aegilops umbellulata; assembly: GCA_032464435.1. NCBI lineage: Eukaryota > Viridiplantae > Streptophyta > Magnoliopsida > Poales > Poaceae > Aegilops > Aegilops umbellulata. The sequence goes on along the minus strand of CP136060.1, from coordinate 637,251,149 downwards.
CCGCATACAATTCCCTTTGTCTAGCGGTATAGTACTTACCCGAGATTCGATCGTCGGTATCTCGATACCTCGTTCAATCTCGTTACCAGCAAGTCTCTTTTACTCGTTCCGCAACACATCATCCCGTGATCAACTCCTTGATCACATTGTGCACATTATGATGATGTCCTACCGAGTGGGCCCAGAGATACCTCTCCGTCACACGGAGTGACAAATCCCAGTCTCGATTCGTGCCAACCCAACAGACACTTTCGGAGATACCTGTAGTGTACCTTTATAGCCACCCAATTACGTTGTGACGTTTGGCACACCCAAAGTATTCCTACGGTATCCGGGAGTTGCACAATCTCATGGTCTAAGGAAATGATACTTGACATTAGAAAAGCTTTAGCATACGAACTACACGATCTTGTGCTATGCCTAGGATTGGGTCTTGTCCATCACATCATTCTTCTAATGATGTGATCCCGTTATCAATGACATCCAATGTCCATGGTCAGGAAACCGTAACCATCTATTGATCAACGAGCTAGTCAACTAGAGGCTTACTAGGGACATGGTGTTGTCTATGTATCCACACATGTATCTGAGTTTCCTATCAATACAATTCTAGCATGGATAATAAACGATTATCATGAACAAGGAAATATAATAATAACCTATTTATTATTGCCTCTGGGGCATATTTCCAACAGTCTCCCACTTGCACTAGAGTCAATAATCTAGTTCACACCGCCATGTGATTAACACTCAAGGTCACATCCCCATGTGACTAACACCCAAAGAGTTTACTAGAGTCAATAATCTAGTTCACATTACCATGTGATTAACACTCAATGAGTTCTGGGTTTGATCATGTTATGCTTGTGAGAGATGTTATAGTCAACGGGTGTGAAGCTTTCAGATCCGTGTGTGCTTTACAAACATCTATGTCATCTCCTAGATGCAGTTACCACGCTCTATTTGGAGCTATTCCAAATAACTGTTCTACTATACGAATCCAATTTACTACTTAGAATAATCTGGATTAGTGTCAAAGTTTGCATTGGCGTAGCCCTTTACGACGAACTCTTTTACCACCTCCATAATCGAGAAAATTCCTCAGTCCACCAGTTACCAAGGATAACCTTGACCGCTGTCCTGTGATCCATTCCTGGATCACTCTTGTACCCCTTGACTGACTCATGGCAAGGCACACTTCAGATGCGGTACATAGCATAGCATACTGTAGAGCCTATGTCTAAGAATAGGGGACGACCTTCGTCCTTTCTCTCTCTTCTGCCGTGGTCAGGTCTTGAGTCTTACTCAATACTCACGCGTGTAATACAGCCAAGAACTCCTTCTTTGCTGATCTATTTTGAATTCCTTCAAAATCTTGTCACGGTATGTATTCATTTGAAAGTACTATTAAGCGATTTTGATCTATCCTTATAGATCTTGATGCTCAATGTTCAAGTAGCTTAATCCAGGTTTTCCATTGAAAACACTCTTCAAATAACCCTATATGCTTTCCAGAAATTCTACATCATTTCTGATCAACAATATGTCAACAACATATACTCATCAGAAATTCTATAGTGCTCCCACTCACTTCTTTGGAAATACAATTTTCTCATAAACTTTGTATAAACCCAAATCTTTGATCATCTCATCAAAGCGTACATTCCAACTCCGAGATGCTTACTCCAGTCCTTAGAAGGATTGCTGGAGCTTTGCATATTTGTTAGCATCTTTAAGGATTGACAAAAAATCTTCTGGTTGTATCACATACAACCTTTCCTCAAGAAAATCGTCGAGGAAACGATGTTTTGACACCCTATCTGCACGACTTCATAAATAATGCAGCAATCGCTAACATAATTCCAACAGACTCTTAGCATCGCTACAAGTGAGAAAGTCTCATCGCAGTCAACTCCTTGAACTTGTCGGAAAACATCTTAATGACAAGTCGAGCTTTCTTAATGGTGATACTTACCATCATTGTCCATCTTCCTTTTAAAATCCATCTGTACTCAACAGCCTCACGACCATCGAGCCGTTTTGCCAAAGTCTACACTTTGTTTTCATACATGGATCCTCTCTCGGATTTTATGGCCTCGAGCCATTCATCGGAATCCGGGCCCACCATTGCTTCTCCATAGCTCGTAGGTTCATTGTTGTCTAGCAACATGACTTCTAAGACAGGATTACGTACCACTCTGAAGTAGTACGCATCCTTGTCATCCTACGAGGTTTGGGAGTGACTTGATCCGAAGTCTCATGATCACTATCATAAGCTTCCACTTCAATTGGTGTAGGTGCCATAGGAACAATTCCTGTGCCCTGCTACACACTAGTTGAAGTGACGGTTCAATAACCTCATCAAGTCTCCACCATCCTCCCACTCAATTCTTTCGAGAGAAACTTTTCCTCGAGAAAGGACCCGATTCTAGAAACAATCCCTATTGCTTTCGGATCTGAGACAGGAGGTATACCCAACTTTTTTGGGTGTCCTATGAAGATGCATTTATCCGCTTTGGGTTCGAGCTTATCAGCCTGAAACTTTTTCACATAAGCATCGCAGCCCCAAACTTTTAAGAAATGACAGCTTAGGTTTCTCTAAACCATAGTTCATACGGTGTCATCTTATCGGAATTACGTGGTGCCCTATTTAAAGTGAGTGCGGTTGTCTCTAATGCCTAACCCATGAACGATAGTGGTAATTCGATAAGAGACATCATGGTATGCATCATATCCAATAGGGTGCAGTTATGATGTTCGGACACACCATCACACTATGGTGTTCCAGGCGGTACTAGTCGTGAAATAATTTTCACAATGTCTCAATTGTGTACCAAACTCGCAACTCAGATATTCATCTTTATGATCATATCATAGATATTTTATCCTCTTGTCACGACGATATTCAACTTCATTCTGAAATTACTTGAACCATTCAATAATTCAGACTTGTGTTTCATCAAGTAAATATGCTCAGTATCTACTCAAATCATCTGTGAAGTTTGAGCATAACGATATCCACTGCGTGCCTCAGCACTCATTGGACTGCACACATAAAAAATGTGTTACTTCCAACAAGTTGCTTTCTTGTTCCATTTTACTGAAACCGAAGCTTTCAGTCATCTTGCCCATGTGGTATGATTTGCATGTCTCAAGCGATTCAAAATCAAGTGAGTCCAAACGGTCCATCTGCATGGAGTTTCTTCATGCGTACATACCAACAGACACGGTTCACATGTCTCAATATTTTCAGAAATGAGTGAGTCCAAAGATCCATCAACATGGAGCTTCTTCATGCGTTTTATACCAATATGACTTACATGGCAGTGCCACAAGTAGGTGGTACTATCATTACTATCTTATATCTTTTGGCATGAACATGTGTATCACTATGATCGAGATTCAATAAACCATTCATTTTAGGTGCAAGACCATTGAAGGAATTATTCAAATAAATAGAGTAACCATTATTCTCCTTAAATGAATAACCGTATTGCGACAGACATAATCCATCATGTCTACGCTCAACGCAAATACCAAATAACAATTATTTAGGTTTAACACCAATCTCGATGGTAGAGGGAGCGTGCGATGCTTGATCATATCAACCTTGGAAGCACTTCCAACACATCTCGTCAGCTCACCTTTAGCTAGTCTCCGTTTATTCCGTAGCTTTTATTTCGAGTTACTAACACTTAGCAACCGAACCGGTATCTAATACCCTGATGCTACTAGGAGTACTAGTAAAGTACACATTCACATAATGTATATCCAATATACTTCTATCGACAGCCTTCTCATCTACCAAGTATCTAGGGTAATTCTGCTCTAGTGGCTATTCCCCTTATTACAGAAGCACTCAGTCTCGGGTTTGGGTTCAACCTTGGATTTCTCCACTAGAGCAGCAGCCGATTTGCCGTTTCATGAAGTATCCCTTCTTGCCCTTGCCCTTCTTGAAACTAGTGGTTTCACTAACCATCAACAATTGATGCTCCTTCTTGATTTCTACTTTCGCGGTGTCAAACATCGCGAATATTTCAAGGATCATCATATCTATCCCTGATATGTTATAGTTCATTACGAAGCTCTAGCAGCTTGGTGGCAATGACTTTGGAGAAACATCACTATCTTATCTGGAAGATCAACTCCCACTCGATTCAAGTGATTGTTGTACTCAGACAATCTGAGCACAAGCTCAACGATTGAGCTTTTCTCCCTTAGTTTGCAGGCCAAGAAAATCGTCGGAGGTCTTATACCTCTTAACATGGGCACGAGCCTGAAATCCCAATTTCAGCTCTCGAAACATCTCATATGTTCTGCGACTTTTCAAAAAATGTCTTCGGTGCCTCAATTCTAAACCATTTATCATTACCGAACTATCATGTAGTCATCAAAACGTGTATGTCAGATGTTCGCAACATCCACAGACCACGTTCGAGGTCCAGCACACCGAGCGGTGCATTAAGGACACAAGCCTTCTACTGTCCGCATAATTGCTACTATCAACTTTCAACTATATTTTCTCTAGGAACATATCTAAAACAGTAGAACTAAAGCGCGAGCTTACGACATAAATTGTAAAGATCTTTTGACTATGTTCAGGATAATTAAGTTCATCTTATGAACTCCCACTCAGATAGACATCCCTCTAGTCATCCAAGTGATTACATGATCCGAGTCAACTAGGCCGTGTCCGATCATCACGTGAGACGGACTAGTCATCATCGGTGAACATCTTCATGTTGATCGTATCTACCATACGACTCATGCTCGACCTTTCGGTCTCTTGTGTTCCGAGGCCATGTCTGTACATGCTAGGCTCGTCAAGTCAACCTAAGTGTTTCGCGTGTGTAAATCTGGCTTACACCCGTTGTATGTGAACGTAAGAATCTATCACACCCGATCATCACGTGGTGCTTCGAAACGACGAACTTTCGCAACTGTGCACAGTTAGGGGGAACACTTTCTTGAAATTTTAATGAGGGATCATCTTATTTACTACCGTCGTTCCAAGCAAATAAGATGTAAAAAAATGATAAACATCACATGCAATCAAATAGTGACATGATATGGCCATCATCACTTTGCTCCTTTTGATCTCCATCTTCGGGGCTCCATGATCATCGTCGTCACCGGCATGACACCATGATCTCCATCATCATGATCTCCATCATCATGATCTCCATCATCGTGTCTTCATGAAGTTGTCACGTCACCTATTACTTCTACTACTATGGCTAACGCTTTAGCAATAAAGTAAAGTAATTACATGACGTTTATGTTGACACGCAGGTGATAAATAAATTAAGACAACTCCTATGGCTCCTGCCGGTTGTCATACTCATCGACATGCAAGTCGTGATTCCTATTACAAGAACATGATCATCTCATACATCACATATATCATTCATCACATCCTTTTGGCCATATCACATCACATGACATACCCTGCAAAAACAAGTTAGACGTCCTCTAATTGTTGTTTGCATGTTTTACGTGGATGCTATGGGTTTCTAGCAAGAACGTTTCTTACCTACGCAAAACCACAACGTGATATGTCAATTGCTATTTACCCTTCATAAGGACCCTTTTCATCGAATCCGATCCGACTAAAGTGGGAGAGACTGGCACCCGCTAGCCACCTTATGCAACTAGTGCATGTCAGTCGGTGGAACCTGTCTCACGTAAGTGTACGTGTAAGGTCGGTCCGGGCCGCTTCATCCCACAATGCCGCCGAATCAAGATTGACTAGTAACGGTAAGCATATTGAACAAAATCAACGCCCACAACTACTTTGTGTTCTACTCGTTCAAAGAATCTACACAATAGACCTAGCTCATGATGCCACTGTTGGGGAACATAGCAGAAATTCAAAATTTTCCTACGTGTCACCAAGATCAATCTATGGAGAGACTAGCAACGAGGGGAAGGGGAGTGCATCTACATACCCTTGTAGATCGCTAAGCGGAAGCGTTCAAGTGAACGGGGTTGATGGAGTCGTACTCGCCGTGATCCAAATCACCGATGATCCTAGTGCCGAACGGACGGCACCTCCGCGTTCAACACACGTACAGCCCGGTGACGTCTCCCATGCCTTGATCCAGCAAGGAGAGAGGGAGAGGTTGAGGAAGACTCCATCCAGCAACAGCACAATGGCGTGGTGGTGGTGGAGGAGCGTGGCAATCCTGCAAGGCTTCGCCAAGTACCTGCGGGAGAGGAGGAGGTGTCACGGGAGGGAGGGAGGCGCCAGGGCTTCAGGTATGGCTGCCCTCCCTCCCCTCCACTATATATAGGGGCAAGGGAGAGGGGGGAGGCGCAGCCTTGCCCCTTCCTCCAAGGAAGGGGTGCGGCCAAGGGGGGGAGGAGTCCATCCTCCCCAAGGCACCTCGGAGGTGCCTTCCCCTTTGAGGACTCTCCCTTTTTTTTCTTATCTCTTGGCGCATGGGCCTCTAGGGCTGGTGCCCTTGGCCCATATAGGCCAAGGCGCACCCCCTACAGCCCATGTGCCCCCCCGGGGCAGGTGGACCCCCCCGGTGGACCCCCGGACCCCTTTCGGCACTCCCGGTACAATACCGATAAAGTGCGAAACTTTTTTGGCGACCAAAATAAGACTTCCCATATATAAATCTTTACCTCCTGACCATTCCAGAACTCCTCGTGACGTCCGGGATCTCATCCGGGACTCCGAACAACATTCGGTAACCACATACAAACTTCCTTTATAACCCTAGCGTCATCGAACCTTAAGTGTGTAGACCCTACGGGTTCGGGAACCATGCAGACATGACCGAGATGTACTCCGGTCAATAACCAACAGCGGGATCTGGATACCCATGTTGGCTCCCACATGTTCCACGATGATTTCATCGGATGAACCATGATGTCGAGGATTCGATCAATCCCGCATACAATTCCCTTTGTCTAGCGGTATAGTACTTGCCCGAGATTCGATCGTTGGTATCTCGATACCTCGTTCAATCTCGTTACCGGCAAGTCTCTTTTACTCGTTCCGCAACACATCATCCCGTGATCAACTCCTTGATCTCATTGTGCACATTATGATGATGTCCTACCGAGTGGGCCCAGAGATACCTCTCCGTCACACGGAGTGACAAATCCCAGTCTCGATTCGTGCCAACCCAACAGACACTTTCGGAGATACCTGTAGTGTACCTTTATAGCCACCCAGTTACGTTGTGACGTTTGGCACACCCAAAGTATTCCTACGGTATCCGGGAGTTGCACAATCTCATGGTCTAAGGAAATGATACTTGACATTAGAAAAGCTTTAGCATACGAACTACACGATCTTGTGCTATGCTTAGGATTGGGTCTTGTCCATCACATCATTCTTCTAATGACGTGATCCCGTTATCAATGACATCCAATGTCCATGGTCAGGAAACCGTAACCATCTATTGATCAACGAGCTAGTCAACTAGAGGCTTACTAGGGACATGGTGTTGTCTATGTATCCACACATGTATCTGAGTTTCCTATCAATACAATTCTAGCATGGATAATAAACGATTATCATGAACAAGGAAATATAATAATAACCTATTTATTATTGCCTCTAGGGCATATTTCCAACATCAATAACATGTATATCACATATACCTTTGTTCACCTTGCCATCCTTCTTATCCGCCAAATACTTGGGGCAGTTCCGCTTCCAGTGTCCAGTCTGCTTGCAGTAGAAGCACTCAGTCTTAGGCTTAGGTCCAAACTTGGGTTTCTTCTCCTGAGCAGCAACTTGCTTGTTGTTCTTCTTGAAGTTCCCCTTCTTCTTCCCTTTGCCCTTTTTCTTGAAACTAGTGGTCTTGTTGACCGTCAACACTTGATGCTCCTTCTTGATTTCTACCTCCGCAGCCTTTAGCATTGCGAAGAGCTCGGGAATCGTCTTATCCATCCCTTGCATATTATAGTTTATCAAGAAGCTCTTGTAGCTTGGTGGGAGTGTTTGAAGAATTCTACAATGACGCTATCATCCGGAAGATTAACTCCCAGTTGAATCAAGTGATTGTTATACCCAGACATTTTGAGTATATGCTCACTGACAGAACTATTCTCCTCCATCTTGCAGCTGTAGAACTTATTGGAGACTTCATATCTCTCAATCCGGGCATTCGCTTGAAATATTAACTTCAACTCCTGGAACATCTCATATGCTCCATGACGTTCAAAACATCGTTGAAGTCCCGGTTCTAAGCCGTAAAGCATGGCACACTGAACTGTTGAGTAGTCATCAGCTTTGCTCTGCCAGACGTTCATAACATTTGGTGTTGCTCCTGCAGCAGGTCTGGCACCTAGCGGTGCTTCTAGGGCGTAATTCTTCTGTGTAGCAATGAGGATAATCCTCAAGTTACGGACCCAGTCCGTGTAATTGCTACCATCATCTTTCAACTTTGCTTTCTCAAGGAACACATTAAAATTCAACAGAACAACAACATGGGCCATCTATCTACAATCAACATAGACAAGAAAATTACTATCAGGTACTAAGTTAATGATAAATTTAAGTTCAATTAATCATATTACTAAATAACTCCCACTTAGATAGACATCCCTCTAATCCTCTAAGTGATCACGTGATCCAAATCAACTAAACCATGTCCGATCGTCACGTGAGATGGAGTAGTTTCAATGGTGAACATCACTACGTTGATCATATCTACTATATGATTCATGCTCGACCTTTTGGTCTCCGTGTTCCGAGGCCATATCTGTTATATGCTAGGCTCGTCAAGTTTAACCTGAGTATTCCGCGCGTGTAACTATTTTGCACCCATTGTATTTGAACGTAGAGCCTATCACACCCGATCATCACGTGGTGTCTCAGCACAAAGAACTTTGGCAACGGTGCATACTCAGGGAGAACACTTATACTTTGATTATTTAGTGAGAGATCATCTTATAATGCTACCGTCAATCAAAGCAAGATAAGATGCATAAAAGATAAACATCACATGCAATCAATATAAGTGATATGATATGGCCATCATCACCTTGTGCTTGTGATCTCTATCTCCGAAGCACCGTCATGGTCACCATCGTCACCGGTGCGACACCTTGATCTCCATCGTAGCATCGTTGTCGTCTCGCCAATCTTATGCTTCTACGACTATCGCTACCGCTTAGTGATAAAGTAAAGCATTACAGGGCGATTGCATTGCATACAATAAAGCGACAACCATATGGCTCCTGCCAGTTGCCGATAACTCGGTTACAAAACATGATCATCTCATACAATAAAATTTAGCATGATGCCTTGACCATATCACATCACAACATGCCCTGCAAAAACAAGTTAGACGTCCTCTACTTTGTTGTTGCAAATTTTACGTGGCTGCTACGGGCTGAGCAAGAACCGTTCTTACCTACGCATCAAAACCACAACGATAGTTTGTCAAGTTGGTGCTATTTTAACCTTCGCAAGGACCGGGCGTAGCCACACTCGGTTCAACTAAAGTTGGAGAAACTGACACCCGCCAGCCACCTGTGTGCAAAGAACGTCGGGAGAACCAGTCTTGCGTAAGCGTACGCGTAATGTCGGTCCGGGCCGCTTCATCCAACAATACCGCCGAACCAAAGTATGACATGTTGGTAAGCAGTATGACTTGTATCGCCCACAACTCACTTGTGTTCTACTCGTGCATATGACATCTACGCATAAAACCTGTCTCGGATGCCACTGTTGGGGAACGTAGTAATTTCAAAAATTTCCTACACACACGCAAGATCATGGTGATGCATAGCAACGAGAGGGGAGAGTGTGCCCATGTACCCTCTTAGACCGAAAGCAGAAGCGTTAGCACAACGTGGTTGATGTAGTCGTACGTCTTCACGATCCGACCGATCAAGTACCAAACGCACGACACCTCTGAGTTCAGCACACGTTCAGCTCGATGACGTCCCTCGAACTCTGATCCAGCCGAGTGTTGATGGAGAGTTTCTTAGCACGACGGCGTGGTGACGATGATGATGTTCTACCGACGCAGGGCTTCGCCTAAGCACCGCTACGATATTATCGAGGTGGACTATGGTGGAGGGGGGCACCACACATGGCAAAAAGATCAATGATCAATTGTTGTCTCTTTGGGGTGCCCCCTGCCCCCGTATATAAAGGAGCAAGGGGGAAGAGGCGGCCGACCAGGAAAGGGGCGCGCCAGGAGTAGTCCTACTCCCACCGGGAGTAGGACTCCCTCCCTTCCTTGTTGGATTAGGAGAAGGGGGAAGGAGGAGGAGAAGAAGAAGGAAAGGGGGGCCCCGCCCCCCTCCTTGTCCAATTCGGACTAGAGGGGGAGGGGCGTGCGGCCTGCCCTGGCCGCCCATCCTCTTCTCCACTAAGGCCCATGTAGGGCCATTAAACCCCCGGGGGGGTTCCGGTAACCCCCGGCACTCCGGTATATATCCGATAACCCCTGGAACCATTCCAGTGTCTGAATATAGTCGTCCAATATATAAATCTTCATGTCTCGACAATTTCGAGACTCCTCGTCATGTTCGTGATCACATCCGGGACTCCCAACTACCTTCGGTACATCAAAACATATAAACTCATAATATAACTATCATCGAAACTTTATGCATGCGGACCCTACGGGTTCGAGAACTATGTAGACATGACTGAGACACGTCTCCGGTCAATAACCAATAGCGGAACCTGGATGCTCATATTGGCTCCCACATATTCTACGAAGATCTTTATCGGTCAAACCGCATAACAACATACGTTGTTCCCTTTGCCATCGGTATGTTACTTGCCGAGATTCGATCGTCGGTATCTCAATACCTAGTTCAATCTCGTTACCAGCAAGTCTCTTTACTCATTCCATAATACATCATCCCGCAACTAACTCATTAGTTGCAATGCTTGCAAGGCTTATAGTGATGTGCATTACCGAGTGGGCCCAGAGATACCTCTCCGACAATCGGAGTGACAAATCCTAATCTCGAAATACGCCAAACCAACAAGTACCTTCGAAGACACCTATAGAGCACCTTTATAATCACCCAGTTACGTTGTGACGTTTGGTAGCACACAAAGTGTTCCTCCGGTAAACGGGAGTTGCATAATCTCATAGTCATAGGAACATGTATAAGTCATGAAGAAAGCAATAGCAGAATACTAAACGATCGTGTGCTAAGCTAACGGAATGGGTCATGTCAATCACATCATTCTCCTAATGATGTGATCCCGTTAATCAAATGATAACTCATGTCTATGGTTAGGAAACTTAACCATCTTTGATCAACAAGCTAGTCAAGTAGAGGCATACTAGTGACACTTTGTTTGTCTATGTATTGACACATGTATCATGTTTCCGGTTAATACAATTCTAGCATGAATAATAAACATTTATCATGATATATAAGGAAATAAATAATAACTTTATTATTGCCTCCAGGGCATATTTCCTTCAGTTTAAAACTGTTTGAAGCAAGGTGTGTTGCAAATCTACTATTGTAGCTATTCTGTAGCACATACCCCAACTTGCATATGTTTATTAATTAATTCGCAGAAGAGAGAGCAATCTTAACTTGCATATATTTCTAGCGCTACTAATGGTTTATGCTCGCTGTAATTAGCTACTTGAGAGGGACACCATATCGACGGTTGTTTTATGTTTGTTGTAATCAGCTAGCCACTACAAAAAAATACACTTCCATGATGATACATGTTTGTCACAGTAGGTCGCGTTTTTTGTCATGCATGTACATCCATGACAAATTTATGACAGAATCAAGATAGTCATACCTGTGCTGTCGTAGAAGTGTTCCATGACATTACCAAAATTATCATCACGGAAGTGTCCACTTCCATGACGATAAATCGCGCGTCACAGAAGTGCTTTCGTCAAGGGTGACCGACACGTGGCATCCACCGTAACGGAACACCGTTAAGCTATCGGGTCGGGTTTTGGATCCGATAACCCGTTAACAGCCCCGACCAATGGGGATTTTCCACGTGTAAAATCATCATTGGCTGGAGGAGACACGTGTCAGGTCCGCGTTGGCACAGGTGTCACTCATCCAATGGGCGAGACGCGCCTATGATATGTTGACACGTGGACCGGCCCATCAAGTTTAAATGGGCCGGCCCAATTGAAGGCTGACAAGATTTTGCGGACCATAATGGGACGGCCCAGCTAAAGGCCCACGAGATTTTGCGGACCATAATGGGCTGGCCCAGCTAAAGGCCCACAAGATTTTGCGGGCCATAATGGGCCGGCCTAAGTAAAGGCCCACAAGATTTTTGTGTGCCATAATGGGTCGGCCCAGGTAAAGGCCCACAAGATTCTTGCGGATCATAATGGGCCGGCCCAGCTAAAGGCCCACGAGATTTCGCCGACATTAATGGGCTGGCCCAGCTATAGGCCCACAAGATTTTGAGGACCCTAGTAGGCCGGCCCATTAACTAGCTGCCATGTTTTGGGCCAAATGTCGGCCCATATTTGATCCGGTCCATTAATGGCCTACCACGCTCCGGGCCTAATAGTGGCCCATATGAGATCCGGCCCGTTAAAAGCCTACCACGTTCTGGGCCAAATTACGGCCCAGATCAGGTCCGGCCCTTTAAGCGGCTTTGGGCTCAATTATGGCCCATATCATATTCGGCCCGTCAACTGGACACTATGCTTTTGGGCCCACTTGCTAAAGGCCCACTTAGTAATTCGGCCTAATATTAGTTTTGGCCTGTTAAGGGCCCATTTAACATTTTGGCCCTATATTAATTTTGTCCTGTTAAAAGCCCGTCATATAGTTGGGCCTAACTACAGCCCGGTTTGCATCCGGCCTGCTCGCAGCCGATATCTGATTGGGCCAAACAAGGACCGAGACAATTTTGGCCTGCTAAAAGCCCGTGATTTGATTTGCACAATCATGGGCCGGGGTTCATTTCGGGCTGCTGCCGGCCCGTGAGCTGTTCGGCACGTTTCAGGCCCAACCTACATCGTGATTGCATGACGGCCCGATTTATGTACCGTAATTTTACGGTTTGGCCGGTCTACTGTGAAGACAGGATATATATACAGTAAAATAACTGCAGCATCGTGAATAAGAAAAAACCTAGACTATACAATAAAGAAATTACGGCATATTACATCCACTGGGCATCAAAGTTCGCCACTATGATAATAAAGCACAAGCAGACAGCAGATTACATACACTAGGCATCAAAGATCGCCAACAGTGCAAATAAACACGCCGAGAAAATAATATACAAAACCGACATCGCTTCAATAGAGTTCAAGAAAGGTTAGCCCTGCTGGGGAGCTGCAGCGCAAGCAGCTGAGCAAGATGATGAGACATCGCTTGTTCAACACTTATATCTTCCTTACTCTGAAAGATAAACAAGCAGACAGATGACATGGTTTGCACATAAAAGTATCAGTGCTGACAATTCATCACATTTCTTACTGACGAATAAAGTGACACAGTTTAAAATTGCATTAACACAATATGGTATTGTTCAGGTCAAGACATGGCAGGAAATGACATTGTGAAGGAGTTGGCAGCTTCACGACACCACTGGATTACAAATCAAGAACTCATAAGTATCAATGGTTAGTGTGCTATCAATTTATACCATTTCAGATTAGCAAATAAAGAGACAGTTTAAATAATAGTAGAATGATATGACATTGTTCATAGTTAAGACATTGCAGAATATGACATTGTGCTGTAGTGGGTAGGTTCACCACACCACTGGATTACGGATGAAGAACATAAGCATACATGCAGTGCAAAAGAAGATCACTTGCTCTGTATAGTTTAATTTACATGGTATGAAGAAGGAACTTGGTTGTACAACTAAAAACTTAAATTGAGAAAGGACAAACTTTTGGCTTATGAACTACATAATAAGCTTTAAATAAGCAATTTGACGTAAACACCAAAAATAAACAGTTGTTGCAGTCATGCCTAACCAAATATATACAACAAAGTTGAAGGCTTGAGATGGACTAACTTACATTATTGCTGAAGACAGGCTCTATAAAGGCCTTGTCATGCCTAATTCACAAAGTTTACCACAAAATCTTCTTCAAAAGCATTGCCTTTATTCTACATTTTGTTAAGAGTAAATATAGATGTGATAATATACGAAAAAATGGAGAATATTTAAGATAAGATGAAGAGTGATGCTACATAACCAAGTAGCTATAAAGGTAAGTGCAGCGACACAGGCAAAAGGTACAACCAAGAGCAATGCACAGCTAAAATTCTTCAGTACCAACCTTATGGTAAGAGTAAATATAGATCTGATGTGTAGAAAATGGAGGGCAAAGGAAAATAAGCTGCAGAGTGATGGTACATGAACAACTACCTGTCATTATAAGTACACTGATAAAGGACATCATGTACTTACAAGAACAATGCAGAGCTAAAAAAACATTGGCATTGGATATATTCTACACTAATATAACCATTCATACAGATCAGATAATTTGGAGCGAACAATTGATAAGCCAGCTATAATGCATACTGCTGTCACATAATGAACCAGGTATGTATGCAAGTACAGTGATACAGGACAACAGGTACTAACAAGAGCAAAGCAGCGGGCAGCATATTTGCGATATCCTGTCGTTCTTGTCAAACCAGAATTCTTCTTCGAGCAGATTTCCTGCAAAAAAGATCCGTAAGGCACATGCGAAAAAGTAGAAGTTTAAATTGTCATGTGATTTCATAGACAATACCTCATCCTGGGAACGAGACCAGTGCATAACAAGGTTTTTCCATTCAATGTATTCTAAATTTAGCACAGGAGACTTCACCGGAAATTCGTTTATAGACTTGTCATCAAAGTGTGATTTCCTCAGGTAACACCGATACTGCTGCAATGCTTCCTTGAAAAGCACAAGCAAGCTTTACTCGTCATAACTATCCAGATTGACCCTCGCCTAGTTACAACAATGTAATGTAAATCATTGATGTGTTCAATCAGCAGAAAACAGGAAAATAATAACCATGAATAATAGCACTTACACGTAAGTTGGACAGGAAGATGTGAAAATGGTGTTTGTCTTCACAATAATCTTCCCATGATGGGAATATATGCACGTAGTCCCTAACAACATTGAAAGCATTGTCTTTTAAACTGGGAATAAATGGAATGGGGTTCCAATCTACAGGAATTGGCCGTCTCTGCAGCTGGGATAGGTCTTCGGCCGGTGGACTTGCTGTACTTTTTGCTGGAGTGGGATTTTTCTGTGGTACAACTGGTGCTATGGCAAATGAAATCGGTATACCTTTTGCTGGAGTGCAGGTCCTATGTGGTGGGGCTAGTGGTGTGGCCAGTGAAGTATGGGTACAGTCTGCTGGAGTCGGTCCTACGTTTTGTGTCACTGGTTGTACAGCCAATATAAGTGGGGTGCTGTCTGATTTCTTCGGCACCACCACGTTTTTCAAGGACTTTGCTGATGCTCCTTCAGGTTCGGCAATCACCCTCTTCCTTTTTGATGTCTGATGCACTAGAACAGCATTTGAGTGAAAAAACATGGTATGATGACAGATGGAATATGTATTGATAATGGATGGGCATGGCATCTCGACATATATGATGAGTAAACTAAGCAGATGGCGGTGCAACAAAGTAGAAGAAATGCAAGATAACATATGCAAGATACCCGCAATTAATAAAACATTGCCAAATTAGAACAGGCACCTTGATGGGTGAACAGGCAGGCCATCTGCCTTTGACTCCTCGAGGTTAGAATAGTCATTAGGATCATATTCTGAAGAATCAACAGGTGGGGAGCGTATGAGTTTCATTGCATCCAGAATGGCACTCAATGCCTTGGTGCCAATTTTGTAAGTCATTGCAGTGTTTAGCTTCAAGAGTGGACTGCTGCTAGTTACAAAGCAGCTACATAGATCATATTGTAGATATAACGGGAAAACCTTAAGCATCAGAGGAAACTCATCAAAGTGGAACTTGCTGGAATATATGTGCTAGTAGTGCCGGTACGGCTAGAAAGGCTTCGGATACCAGCTCTCTTCAAGTGAAGGTGCGGTACAGTTAATATCAGTGTAACTCTCAAAGGCGACACAGCTCCCCGCATTTCCTTGCTATTCTTATAGGATTCAAGTGTGCAGGCCACTACAAATCCTACGAACCAAAGATGCTCAAAGTGTCCATCACAACCGACCGTATAGACCTCTACACTGCAAATGTCCCTGCTCATCTTCAGTACAAGGAACATATTGTACTACTATCATACTCCCTCCGTTCCAAAATATAAGTCTTGGTAGAGATTTCCACTATGGATCACATACAGATGTATCCAGATACATTTTAGAGTGTAGATTCACTCATTTTGCTCCATATGTAGTCCATGGTGGAATCTATACAAAGACTTGTATTTAGGAACGAAGAGAGTACATATTAAAGAAGAACGGAAGAGGAACATGGTAAAGAAGAGCAAGCATATTTTGGATAATAAAATGTTGGTTGCGCAGTGCCCATACATGATGAACCAGAGCGCATTAAGAATGCAACTCCCAGCTGTCTCTCGACCATTTCAGGCGGTTGGATGAAGATCCTGCGTCTCCTAACCCTTCTTCTTCCTCATCTCTGATTCTTCCCATACAGAACACCGCACAGGCCACCGGCCGGACCACCGGCCCCCACCGCCTGTGTTCCTCCGCCACCCCCACCCCCCACCCCTGCCCCAACCCGCGTCGAGTTTTCTTCGTTCGACGAGGCCCCACAACCACCCGAGCCCCTTCGATCGCACCGGCGAACTCCGGCGAGTTGTGAAAAATCGACTGACCCAATTTTGAAATCTAGTCTACTGTGATTTAACTAGTGTGGAATATAAAAGGGGAAAACCATAAGCATTGGGAGTATAGTGTTGAGCGTGCCATGGCGGATCTAAAGGTGCAAACCAGACAAAGGCAACTTCACAACCAAGACAAGAAATCAGAGTAAAGTAGTGGTGATCTATTTTCTTGCTGCCATAAATAAGTTGAGCAGATACGAAAGAGTACCGCCTCTGGTGCGGCGCCGTGTACGCA
Source organism: Aegilops umbellulata (assembly GCA_032464435.1). Lineage (NCBI taxonomy): Eukaryota > Viridiplantae > Streptophyta > Magnoliopsida > Poales > Poaceae > Aegilops > Aegilops umbellulata. The sequence goes on along the minus strand of CP136060.1, from coordinate 637,234,127 downwards.
TCTGCTGAGAATTTGACGGTTCTGCGGTAGCGATGGCTGTCAGCGGCGTGGAAGCGGATCTAGGAGGGTAGACGGTGGCGGCAGGGCGCGGTGGACGATACGGTCGTAGGAGCGGCGCCGACAAGGTGGACGACGACGGGGATGAAGCGAGAGGACGGGATGCAAGGATCCCAGTCCGAAGCCATGGATGAGAGACGTCGATATCTTGTAATGGACGGCGTCGTCGGGGTATCAGCTCCGGCATGGTGGTGGAGGACGGCGATGGATGGGGTGGCGGACGGCGGTGGACGGAGGAGGGTGGGGTGGAGAGGGTGTTTTGGCGCCCACAGAGTACGAACGGGGAAAAGGGAGGTAGAGAGGAAGGTGGGAACCATGTATTCAGGGTGCACTTGTCTCAAATGTGAGGAAATTTATAAACTTAGCCCCCGTTTCAAATTTCTACTACATCACAGCAACATTAGTCGGTTGGGGATAGGACGGTAATCTTGCATGCACCGAATATTTGTCGACGAGAGTTTGTTTTTGGAGCCCACCGTGTATGAATATGAATCGGGGAGGGAGTCGATTTCGGCCAAGGACACACTGTGTTTTGGCGCCCACCGTGTATGAATCCGGGTGAGAGGCGGTTACGTCACGTTTGGGTGAAATTACAAACCTACCCTTGTCGAAACCTATAGAAATCCAGCAGGTAGGCTTTGCGTGGCAAGGATAGGCAGTAGTGATTTCCATCTCGCAGATTTTGGTTCCGGACGGTTACTGCGACTTTCCCCGCTTCGTTCAAATTTTGCAGAGTGCACGTTTACTGTGCCAACTCAATTCGAATCCCGTTTGTATTCTATTTTTTTCGGGCGGGACCATTTTCAATTGGAATTACATTCTATATACATCATTTTTTTATATATACTTTCAAAAGCACAACACCATTTATACATAAATATGGTTTACAAATGGCATGATCTCAGATTCATAAGGTTGTATCCATCAATTTGGATTTTCAAATATTTGAAACCACTTTATGTTGAAATCCAATGTATGCATTCCTCGCTAACTGTCTCCAATTAATGTGTGTTTCATGCGGTTTTTTTTACTTCTCAAACATGTATAATGTGTTTCACACACGCAACATATAGTGTAATCCCGTTTAGACATTAATTGCATATAAACCATGCATTGTTTGTAATTGAAGAATCTATGGATCACCAAAATTGATAAACTATATAACATTACACGTGTGACCAAATTCAAATGAATATGCATGTTTGATACACCAATTTGCGTTATGATATTATCGATGTCGTGATCTCCAGTTTAAATATTTGAATCCCCTTTAATCCAGATATTCGTCACATATAGCTATCACTCATGCTTATATAGGACTATCTCTCTGGACCTATACGCGTTCATCGTCTCTCAGGTATCTCTCGTGCTACCTGTATGTCGACAATGATCTTTTATCTTCGTAACACACTGACGGTACTCTCTCCGTCAACCTTCATCACTCTATCTCTCTCTAAGTATATCTCTCTCCCTGCTATATGTCTCTAACTATGATTCTCCATGTGGAATCTCTTTCTCTCACACAAACACAAAACTTTGTCTCCCGGGGTCTCATTTCTCTCTACTATTCCCATGTGTGCCACTCGCACACCCCTCATACAGATATGTCTTTCACTCCTTAGATAGGAGAACCTACGAATCTTCCTCTTCAATATCTCTTTCTCACACACAAACACAAACTCTGTCTCCCAGGGTCTCATATTTCTCCATTGTTTTCTTGTATGTCGCTCACACACACCCTCTCTCCCTAGAGATATCTTGTGTTCCCTCGTATGTCTCTCTAGCTATCACTCTCGTTGTGAAATATCTTTCTCTCTCGCAGACACAAAACTCCGTCTCTCTGGATCTCATTTCTCTCTGATATCTGTTTGTATGTGACTCACATGCATCCTCTCTCTATCTCTCTCACACCCACACACATAACCCAGCCTTCTGATCCACTCGACTCCTATCTCTAACGCACACTAGCTAGCATCTTTATCTTTCTATTTATCTGTTTCTCCATAAACCTTCTTTCTCGCCCTCACTCTTGATTCCTATCATGCACACTACATATGTTTCTCTCTACATGCAGTCAAGTGCCCTCTCACACACATATATAACTTCACCCTTTGAACCACCCGACGGTCATCGCCAACACCCAAACTAGCGGATGTCCCTCTAGCTAGCATCTCCATCTCTGTATCTATCTGTAGTTTCTCCGTCAACATTTCTTTCTCTCACGGAGTCTTGCTTCCTATCACTCACACTATATATGTCTCTCCATACATATGCATTTATAGGTTGGTCTCTTTTGCACAATCGTTGCGCCTCACTCCCTCTCCTCGCCATAGATGCATGCTCCAGCCCACGCCACTATCTCTTAAAGACAAAAACACATGCTCAATTGTCGGGCCTTCTTCCCTGCATTCTCACATGCATGCATATTGTCATACCGATCTGTCTCTCCCACGTCGTTGATCTTATGACTTATGTCTTTTTCTTTTATCTCGATCATGCGCGCGCGCACACACACACACACATCCCACGTATACATGTATACCTCTCACACATGCACGTTCAAGGTCTCTATGTCTCCATATGTAGTTAATTACCCTCAATCCTAACGCCACATCGAATCGTTCTCCTCTTTTGTGCACATAACTTATGTCTGGATGGGTAAACCACACACTCACACTTAACAATCTCCTTCTAGCTACCCCCCCCCCCCGCCTCTCACTCTTCCCCTATATCCCCGAAACCAATAAGACCATCCCTTTGTTTAATTCCCGCCTACATGCACCATCGATATATAGTAGTCTTCCTCGGTGTCTATCGAACAAACACGTTCTCTCGATGTCGACTCCTCTCACGCGCACACACCTTCTCTTCCCTCTCTACGGGCATTTTCTCTCTCGCACCCCATCATTGGTGGCCTCTGCCATACACATCACCTCTCTATGATGAAGCCATGCACACTTAAATTACATCCGCCACAGAGGACCCCACGACACACACACACACGCACGCACACACACACACACACAGGCACCCCCCCACACACACACACTAAGACTCCATCTCTCTCACACACATGCACACACACACACAAACACACACACACACAGATGCACGCATGCACGCACACCCCCCCACACACACACACACTAAGACTCCATCTCTCTCTCTCTCACACACACACACACAAACTAAGACTCCATCTCTCTCTCCTCTCTCTCTCTCTCTCTCACACACACACACACGCACACGCACACGCACACGCCACACACACACTAAGACTCCATCTCACACACACATGCTCTAGGCGGAGCATTTGTTCCTACCACCCTTCATCCAACCTTACCCGTATGATAAACAATCACCTTTATTTACTTGCATAACATGGACAAATTCCACTTTACTTTAGTAGTCAGCAAAATCATCTGTACCCTTTTAAAAAAACGAGTTGGTGGTGATGGTGTGCCTGCCATCTTGTAATACAGACCGTATGATCTATATCTGAGGATAGAAAGCAAACTATGATAATTTTACAAAAGATACCCGCACCTCTCTCCACATCATTATCTCCCGCAACCTCATTGCTCAGCAATTAAAAAGAAATAAGTCTCTGGAACAATCTAGCATGCATGTTGGCCGCTGCCGCTTGCCGGCGCCATCCATCCCCATGCCTCCGCCCATTCCAACCACCAGTCACCACCATGCTCTACTCCTCCTCGCCTTATCTCTCATCTTTCATTTTTTTCGATGACATTCTCGAGATACCGGTTTTCCGATAAAATTCTCGAGATATCATTAGTTTTTACACATGGGATTACTCCTGCGTGGGTCAATCACAACATGTGTTTTGTAAAAGAAATGCATATTGATGTTCCGTGCAATGCACGAGAATCTTGCTTATAATTATATAACGCAAATCACGAGCAGGAAGTGACATTTTTTTGACACAACCACATTAACATGGCCACGTAAATCACTAGCTAAAGTAAATACCATTATAATTATATCCCGATGCAAAAGGTTGAGTACATGTTCGAAGAGTAGAGTCGCACACACGCACTTTGTCTCTCAAAATCTCTCTCTCACACACCAGTTACGTGACGCCCACTTAAGCAGACACGTATGTTACAATTTGTGCACCCGCGGGTACACGTGATGCTGCGCATTTATTTAAGCCGGAAGGCGAACCCAAACAGTAGCTGCATTCATTCCCCTCCCGCTGCCTCTTCTTTGGTCGCTGTCGCCCGGTAGCCATGGGCCGGCCGAAGGTAACAACATATGCCATACTCCCGCCGGAGCGGCGCTTTAATATGGAAATTTTAGTGGTCATGTATGCATCTTTTTGTGCTAGCACTCCTATATAAGGTTTGACCGGTCGCTTCCCGCGGACGTGCCCGGGCGGTGGAAGAGGAAGGAGAAGGGAAGCAGGCTGTGGAGTAACGTTTTTTACCACAATTTCTTAGGAAACTGAGTGCAATAATTGAGTAGTTTGCAAACTACCAGTACTACAACTGAAACGGTTCAAAACCTATACTCCCTTGCCAGTGCGCGCTTCCCGCGTGAAACGGTCAGCGTCGCCCTGGAGCGTGAGTGCCGCATTAATGCCCGGCCAGAGCGGAGGCGACCTCTCACTGGCGCCGGCTTTGAAGTGGCGCGACGGCCGGGAGAGCTCCGCTTCCCGGTGCACGCGACTGCTCCGCGTCAAGACTGGCCATAGGCCCTGTTTGGATCCATGGGTTAGAGTTAGTTTGAGCTAGTTGGGGCTCAAATAGCCCTAAAGTATCCAAGCACGTGGGTTTAAATTGGAGCAAGTTGCACCGAACCCACCAAAAAAAACTGGAGATAGTTCTCATTCGGACCACTGAAAAATCACTTTTCTCTCTCCATGAAGTGCATTTATTGTTAATCTAACCCTGTCACCCAAACACCTCTTTGGCTACAGTTAGTTCAGGGTTAGTCATGAGTTAGTCTAACCTCTAGCTAAGTTAGAGTATCAAACAGGAGCAGTATAGGACATGCAAGTTGCTCAAAGCATACAGGCAAATTCGTACTTGAAAGGATTTTTTCTTTTCGAAAACGGAACGTGAAAGGAATTTTTTTTAGAATGCTCTTGGCATGTCGCTAACATGTGATAGTTAACCGACCTCAATAGACGGCAGAAACGCCAGCCCGCCGCACTTTGATAGAGACGAGGAGGGAGAAGCGATACAGGCTGCTGGATTACTAGAGATAGGTGTCGCACGGAAGCCAAGAAATATGGTGATGGCGTGGGTTAGCAATGTACTAGTATGATGTAACTACACTGGGCTGTCGTATTTCGTACTCTTCCAGTCCACTGTGGAGATGATTGGTTAATTTTATATCATTGAATAATATTAAATATTATGAGTGCAGACGCTCCACCACGAGGTTCCTTGCTCTTTCTCGGTCGTCCGGAATCTATGTTCTTACACTCTATTTTTTTTACGTGAGCTTTGTTCATCCTTTTGCCAACACGCGAGACATCTAGCATCAAGGTGCACGTGTTATGCAAGGATCGTTCCATCTATATGAAGAACACGTGGGACTGGAACTACGAGACGGACATGTACCCAGGAGTGGACGTACGAACCTGAGTAATGTAGCGCAGTAAGTGAAGTAGAAAGGCACGAATGGTATGAACATGCGTGGCATATAGGGTGTGTTTGGTTGTGTTCTCGTCTCATCATAGTTGTTCCCTCTTCATGCATGCTCAACTCAACACCCCTCTTCATGCATGCTTCTAGTGTATTTGTGCTAAACTAGTGTGGACTCATGCATCCTCCATACACTCTACCAAACACCCAAAAGTAGGTCGAGAAGGGAACTCTTGGGCGGCATTTGTCTCTTACTATGTACTACCACTAAATGTTGTACGTGCAATGCACGGTGATGTGATGGAGTACGTGCCTAAGTACTCTACTACTACTATATTAGTTGGAGGCACATATTAACTTTTATATTTGTTTACGTGTATGCCCCGAGACCTTCCAACTAGACGTGTCTTTCTCTCGAGGTCGCACTTTGTATCATTCATACCACTAAGTACTACTACGTGTGGTCTCCGACCCAGAAGTGGAAGAAGTGGAGACGCTCTACCACACTGTTTTTTTACGATGGGCTCTACCACGCTGTTCATGTCCCACTCCTTTCGCTGACGTGTGGGACATCCAGCATGTGCCGTGTTTGGCACCCTTCGTCGTAAGAGTTGAAACGCTAGCATTCATCAGAAATAAAAAATAATTATAAATTGGCAGTGATACTATTTTTTTTTGCGAACCAATCAGCAGTGATACTATACCACGCGGTTTCCTTGCTCCTCGATATCGGAAAGAATACTTCGGTTTGCCAACATGTGGGACGTCGACCATCCTGGTCCACTTGCCATGCACGCAGAACTCCAAGGGAGAGTCACCCAGGTCGTCGCGCAGCAGTAACAATGACTAATGGGCCGTCAAATCACAGGCCCACTTCCCACTTTGAAGTTGCTCGGACGAAGGAACCATCATGACTTCGTTGAATTCCGCTTCTTGAAAAAAACTACTGTACCAGCAATACTGCTAGCTACAGTATTTACTCCTCAGAGGCCTCCTTTCGTTCATAGGATAGGAATATGAAAATCATAGGAAGTGAGATGACATGCATCTCAATTCCTATAGAGAAAGAGATGCCATTTGATGCTTAGAATAGGAATTTTTCCATTTAGTCTAGGCTAATGTACTGGTAATTTGCTCTGAAAACTACAGTAGTAACTAGTAGTATTGGTACATGCTTGTACTCAGACACAGACACACACACTAACTACTAGTACTACTACTTCTCACATGCTGGCCAGACGCCGTCGTTCTCCTTCCTGGCTTTGTCGGCGACACCTCACCGTGCTTGGATCTCCGTCGACCTCTCCGCTGCAGCGCGTGCGTCCTTTTCTTTCTTGCGGTGGCGGGTTCTCTTTTCTTGAGTGCTTTCTGACTTTTCCGCTCCATCTGTGCGGCTTTGGCTGCCTCTTGCTCTACCGCCCATTCGGCCTTGGCATCTTCAAATTCCTCCCACATAGTTGTGAGGTCGCGAGCGGCGATGAACTCGGCACGGCGGGATGCCATCGCTTCCCTACCATTTTGTGTGCGGTCGTGGGTGGCGAGGAACTCGGCGCGGCGGGATGCCATCGCTGCCTTACCTGTTAGTGTGCGGCGCGGTGGCATGAACGACGTTTGGTGAGAGCTCTGGGGTGGAGTGGCCGGACAACCGTATAGTTCATTGGTTTGTCAAGAGCTCAAGGACAGAAGACGAAGCAAATTTGGATTCCCCTTCAATCCTGGTCATTTGTTACCGAGTAAAATGCATTGGCAGTCATCGAACTTGTCTTGATAGCTCACTTTGATCATTGTATACGAGATATGGTGATTATACGGTCACTGGCTCAGCATATAGCTCCGTATTTGTCTGGTTGACCAGTCAAACAGTCCACATGCGCCTCATCAACTCGTGTTCTTTATCTATCTACGCGGGCCTACCTGTCAATGGAGAAAGAAATACTGTAAAAACCAAAATTATGCGTATGTGGGGAATCAAACCACGGACTCGTTGCTGCAACGCACCCTCGTCAGCCAAATGAAAATGAAATACTTCGCGTCAGACACTCACGCTCACACTTTCAAAGCATGCTAATGCATGCACGTCTCCCTCTAAATCAAAGTCCTGCTCATGGCGCAACGCAAATGGCGAGCCCATCACCTGCGCGCCCCGGCGGTGCCTGACATTACTGTTTAGACGTTTGATGGAGGCCTACGCGAACGCCGAGCATGTATTCACCTGGCTCAACACCAACGGTCATACTCGGACCGCCTTGCTCATGTATATCGTCCATCACAACGACAATCTATAAAACAGCCTAAGCTAGAGAGGGTACTATGGTAGTATGGTACGGAGTATGTACTATCGTGAGCGACCGATCTTAGTGCCACTGCACACCGAAACCCCTTCCATCGCTAGCGCGCGCTTCCCGCCTGAAACAATCACCGTCTCTCCAGAATGTCAATGCCGAATTCACCGGACTTAACTGCAGGTGCAATTGGTGTGTCACTAACATGCGGGCCAAATGCCCGTTGGGCCCACATGTAAGTAACCCAAACGCATCTGCAGTTAAGTCACTGAAGCAGCGTCCGCATTCACGCTCGATGAACCTACTCCAGCGCCAGTTGTCCATCCGTCTGTCGCGGCTCATTGCCATTTGCCCGCTATATTAACTTGAGCCCCAGCTCCCAGCCATAGCCAAAGACCCACACTTATTCTCCTCCGGTCCCTTCCTTCTGTCGGCACCACTTCAACCATGGCCTCCTGGAGCTCCGAAGCTCTCTTGGACGTACTGTCGCAGGAGCAGACGAGGGACATCGGCAGCTCCGCTCCGGGCGCGCTCCAAAGCTCTCTTCGACGTACTGTCGCAGGAGCGAACGAAGGAGATCACCGGCACCCCCCCCCCGGCCGCCCTCCGCCTCCACGACCACGAAGCCGCCGTGCGTGCGCGGGCGCAGTCGGCAGCGAGGAAGAGTAGTAAATGGTAGGTCGCCGCCGCTCTGGTCCCGGGAAGGCCACCGCTACTCCACTCAGTCGACGCCAAGCTTGGTGGGGTAAACATCGGCGGCCGATTAGCCGGTTGACGGCGACGTGGAGGCAGAAATCTTTAGAACCTTGTGCTCCGGAGGAGGAGGTTATCGAGGCAGACGAGGAGGAGGCAAAGGCAATGGCCGGCTTTCTCCGGTTCATGGCCGGACATGGTGGTCGGGCGCCGGCGATCATTTAGATTAGGTTTACAGTAGGTTTTAGTACGGTTTGTGCGAAATATGTAATGAAATTCGTCCAGTTTGTAGGAAAAGTTTTCAAAATGTAATGAATTTCATCTGGTTAATTTCAAATTTGCTTTGTTTGCATGAATTTCGTCCAGTTAGTTCATATAGTTGTCGAAAGGTATGCCGGCAGCATCGGATGGCATCCATCAGTGTCCTCGGACAGATGCCGGTGTAAATTTGTGGGCCAGCGCTGGAGATGCCCTAACTATCATGCTATAATCGCTAACAATCCTCCATTATTTGGCAGGGAACAGTTATCCCTCGACCAAAATCAGATCTGCGGTGTTTCGCACTCCTCCCGCGTAAGAGTGTAAACTCTTGCTTACATAAAAATGGAGCAAGTGGACGGCACTGTAGCACACCATATCACTCGAACTAGCCCGCCTAACGAGCGGGAAAGCACCGCCCTCGTCATTTTGTTCTGGATTTCTATCGATCGATCGCGCGAAAATGTTACGCTTCGCAAGTTCTAATGGAAAAGGCGGCGCACTTACGACTCGTACGCGTCGCAACCCCGACAGTCCGGCTCACACGCCGCTCACCAGAGGGGACACGTGTTGTCTTGCAATTTCACTTACATGTGGTACTGTAATAGAATAAACCGTCGATAGCCGAAATCTAATCGCTCGGCGGGCGTCGGCTGAGAAGAGAGAAACGGGGGAGGGAGAAGATATCGCCCGCCCGCCGCGCACGGACTCCAAGAAATATATGGTGATAATGTGAGGTGGGCCATGCTGGAGCCCGGACCGCTTCCGGAGCCCGCTCTCACCGCCCTGGCCCCTCAAGATGCTAGCTGCCCGCCGCATGCATGCATAGCAAGTAGTACTCCTTATGTGGAGGAGGGAGAGGCATTGACAAAGTCAAGGAGTGGGCTCTGCTAGATCCTGTCTCTACACGTGGTCCTAGGTATAAAAAAATAATTCTAAAAAAGGCATAAAAACAATTGTGTCTTAAAAAAGAAAGGTAAAAACATTTGAGAGGAAATAGATAGAGAGAAAGTGAGAAAAAGTTGTAACCTAGGCATTACGTGAGGAAGGAGGGAGTGGTGCACATGCCAAGTTCACTGGGCTGCCGTGTTTCACACTCCTCCGTCGTAACAGTGGAGACAATAGCTTTCATAAAATATAAACAATGAATACTCATTGCTCATCCTCTATATCGGAAAGAATACTTTCATTTGCTGACATGTGGGACGTCGACCATCCTGGTCCACCTACCATGCACAAAATTATCCTGGTCTACCCCGGTCGTATCGCAGGCCCAACCTTTCCCACTGTAAGTTGTTCGGACAAAGGAACCATCATGACTTCGTTGAATTCTGCTTCTTCAAGAAAACTTACTGTACCCGCAATACTGCTACCACACGTGAAGACTGGACGACACTGTACCACGTCATATCACTGAAACCCACTAGGCCAAACTAGCCCACCTAGGTCATCTATTTTGGAACGGAGGGAGTACGTCTGTGCGCTGCTATGATTTTGTGTTGCACGTTCTCTGTACTTTTGCTACGATTTTCCTACCCTATGAACCAAATGAGGCCTGAATGTATGTCGACTATTGTCTGATCAATCGCTAAGCCTACAATTTTAGGAGCTAGGGCTATTGGTCGATCGACGAGGGATAAGTATAAGCGAACCACGAGCTCATCAGCCCACCAATTTCTCTTCGGTGAGTGTTTTCCAAGTACTATAGCTCGCACAATAGCTAGCCTACTAACACCAAGAATCATCAAACAAGCCCTGCTGATATGATAAACAGTTCAAACTTACATCTAAGCATGCCATATATTACATCAAAAGCTGGCGAGGATACATCTGTTTCCATAACTCGGAGAGGGTTCGCATGATTCACTATCAAACAAAAGTAGAAAGATCCGCCCACACAAGACAGTGCACTACCCCTAAGATAATTTGATAACACACATCGTTCTGGTAATTAAACACACGGCAATGCAAACTACCCTAAAGGATTAGCGCGACCAACTATTTCTTGTCAACGATCTCTCGGGAAATGACCACACCACGAACCGCGGCATGGGAATCGATTTCTGGGGCGATGTCCACATGACTGACCGCGACATCGGAATCGATCTCTAGGGCGATGTCCACAGGATGGACATCGGCATCAGAATCGATCTCTGGGGCGATGCCAACAGGACGGGCCATGACATCGGAATCATCAAGGGCGTCCACCGGCACCTGCACAACCCTAACATATTAGCAAGCACATTGCAAATAATCCAAAACCACAACTATGGTAATAAGCCATTATTTTTTACCTTGTGCAGCTCACCGGGGGATATCATCCCTCCGGGGGCCATCTCCTTGTCCTCGATGGGGGCCATCACCTTTCCAGGGGAATACTGCTTCTCAACGGCGACTATCTCCTCAAACTCGGTCTTGAGCCTCACATAGGTGGCAATCAGAGTTCCTGGGGTAGGCACGGTGGGGCCCTTGTTGTTATTCCAACTTTCTTTGAGGAGTTCGTCCGCCAACGTCCTCAACTCTTTGGCCAGTGCTTGTTTCTTGGAGTTCTTCGTCTCCATGGGTTGGCCCGCCAACATGGTCAACTCGTTGGTCGGTGCTCCCTTCCTGGAGATCGCTGTCTCCAGTGGGTTGTCCGCCGCAACTCTTTGCCTAGTGCTCCAGGATCCATCAATGAACTGACAAACAAAAAGCAATCGAAAGGAAACCACAATCGCAATGAAAACGGGAAAAGAATAGGATGTGAGAATCGGTCGGTGCTTCGCAAAAAGAAGATTCTTGGAATGAAAATATAGCAGCATAACTGATTCGCCCACCTTTCCTTCATCGGTACAGAAGAAAAATGGCAGAAGTGAGTAGCCTAGAGTGAGGTTTTCTTCAAGAAAGGGAAGAAAGGGCTTGAACGAGCGTTCCAGTGAAATGATGGTTGCTTCGTCCAGTCCAACTTGGAGGCTACCTTACCACTGCTGGTAAAGGTGTGGGTTTTTTGATATGACGGGTCATGATGGCCACACCGGGGTGATAGGTGAGTCTCGACTGTAGCACCTCACTGTGGTTTGGTGGATGGCACGTGGGCCCGGATGCTTTGAAATGTCCCGCATGGAGATAGAGCAGCTAGTCATATAGGAGTGCTCAATATTGTGCACCGCGGCCAAGGCGGAGAAAAAAACGAGAGAACTACTTAATTGATGCATGAGTTTAATTAGGGTAGTTTTGTAAAGTACGAGATACATTCCTCCAATCGCAAAATGCCTTGGTTCATGAGATTTGAGATTTGAGCCCTATAAACCGGAAGGGAGGGAGTACTGCACACGGTTGATGTCCCACAAGTATAGGGGATCTATCGTAGTCCTTTCGATAAGTAAGAGTGTCGAACCCAACGAGGAGCAGAAGGAAATGATAAGAGGTTTTCATCAAGGTATTCTCTGCAAGTACTGAAATAAGTGGTAACAGATAGTTTTGTGATGAGATAAATTGTAACGAGCAACAAGTAACAAAAGTAAATAAAGTGCAGCAAGGTGGCCCAATCCTTTTTGTAGCAAAGGACAAGCCAGAAAAAACTCTTATATAAGGAAAAGCGCTCCCGAGGACACATGGGAATATCGTCAAGCTAGTTTTCATCATGTTCATATGATTCGCGTTCGGTACTTTGATAATTTGATATGTGGGTGTACCGGTGCTTGGGTGTTATTCTTACTTGAACAAGCATCCCACTTATGATTAACCTCTATTGCAAGCATCCGCAACTACAATAAAAGTATTAAGGTAAACCTAACCATAGCATGAAACATGTGGATCCAAATTAGCCCCTTACGAAGCAACGCATAAACTAGGGTTTAAGCTTCTGTCACTCTAGCAACCCATCGTCTACTTATTGCTTCACAATGCCTTCCTCTAGGCCCAAATAATGGTGAAGTGTTATGTAGTCGATGTCCACATAACACCACTAGAGGCTATACAACATACATCTCATCAAAATATCGAACGAATACCAAATTCACATGACTACTAATAGCAAGACTTCTCCCTTGTCCTCAGGAACAAACGTAACTACTCACAAAGCATATTCATGTTCATAATCAGAGGGGTAATAATATGCATATTGGATCTGAACATATGATCTTTCACCAAATAAACCAACTAGCATCAACTACAAGGAGTAATCAACACTACTAGCAACCTACTAGCACCAATCCCATACTTGGAGACAAGAATTGGATAGAAGAGATGAACCAGGGTTTGGAGATGAGATGGTGCTGGTGAAGATGTTGATGGAGATTGCCCTCTCCCGATGAGAGGAGCGTTGGTGATGACGATGGCGATGATTTCCCCCTCCCGGAGGGAAGTATCCCCGGCAGAACAGCTCTGCCGGAGCCCTAGATTGGTTCCGCCAAGGTTCCGCCTCGTGGCGGCAGAGTCTCGTCCCGAAAGATTGCTTCTGGTTTTTTCTTGATGAAAGACTTCATATAGGAGAAGATGGGCGTCGGAGAACCACCAGGGGGCCCATGAGGTAGGGGGCGCGCCCTAGGAGGGGGCGCGCCCCCACCCTCGTGAGCAGGGTGTGGGCCCCCTGGCCTTCATCTTTGGCGAGGATTTTTCTTTATTTATTTTAAGATATTCCGTGGAGTTTCAGGACTTTTGGAGTTGCGCAGAATAGGTCTCTAATATTTGCATCTTTTCCAGCCCAGAATTCCAGCTGCCGGCATTCTCTCTCTTCATGTAAACCTTGTAAAATAAGAGAGAATAGCCATAAGTATTGTGACATAACATGAAATAACAGCCCATAATGCGATAAATATCGATATAAAAGCATGATGCAAAATGGACGTATCAACTCCCCCAAGCTTAGACCTTGCTTGGCCTCAAGCGAAAAGCCAATAACAATAAATATGTCCTCGTGTTTAGAGGTAGAGGCGTCGATAAAAATAAAATACGGACATGAAGGCATCATGATTGTTCTCATAACAGCAACATATATAGATTTTGTCATATGATTACTTATGTTCAAGTGATGATCTTTTCACAATGCAAAAGTATGAATCAGAAACCTTATTGAGAACCAACAAACTATAACCTCAGTCATTGAAGCAATTGCAATTTATCATAACATCGGAAAGAGTCTATGTCAGAGCAAGAAAACAAGTCCACATACTCAACTATCATCTAGTCCTTCATGATTGCTAACACTCACGCAAGACTATGAAGTTTTAATCGGACACAGAGAAAGATAGGGGCTTATAGTTTTGCCCCACAACCTTTTACCTCAAGGGCAATGTCAACAATAATAATTCATGCTCCCCTCCATCCAATTAGTTATATATATCATGTTCTTTCCAACATGCTAGGCTTGCCAAAGGATAAAATGGAAAAGGAAAGGTGAAGATCACCGTGACTCTTGCATAAGGTAGAGGATAATGATAAAAGATAGGCCCTTCGCAGAGGGTAGCAGAGGTTTCCATGCGCTTTTATGGTTGGATGCACAAAATCTCAATGCGAAAGAACGTCACTTTATATTGCCCCTTGTGATATGAACCTTTATTATGCAGTCCATCGCTTTTATTACTTTCACATCACAAGATCGTATAAAGGTTATTTCTCCCACACCAATCAATCATACATATTTAGAGCAATTTTTATTGCTTTGCACCAATGACAACTTACTTGGAGGATCTTACTCAATCCATAGGTAGATATGGTGAACTCTCATGGCAAAATTGGTTTAAGGGTATTTGGAAGCACAAGTAGTATCTCTACTTGGTGCTGAGAATTTGGCTAGCAAGAGGGGGAAAGGCAAGCTCAACATGTTAGAGGATCCATGACAACATACTTTATCTCAGATATAAGAAAACATAACTCATTATGTTGTCTTCCTTGTCCAACATCAAATCTTTAGCATGTCATATTTTAATGAGTGCTCCCAATCATAAAAGATGTCAATGATAATATATCTATATGTGAAACCTCTCTTTCCTTATTACTTCCTATTAATTGCAGCGATGACCAAAGCTATGTCTGCCAACTCCCAACAACTTTTAATCATCATACTCTTTCTATGTGAAGTCGTTACTTTCGATAAGATCAATATGAACCTTTGTTTATTTTTATTCTTTTTCTTCTTTTCTTTTATTCACCCAAGATCATGGCAAAATAATCAAGCCCTTGACTCAACACTAATCTTTATTATATATAGCTCATGGACTCGATTACATAGAGAGATCATAAAGCAAAACTCAAAACTAGATCATGCCATCAACTTTATTCTACTAGATCAAGATACTACTAATAGGATCAAACTAAGAAAAACGGTAAAGATAGGAGTTGTGATGGTGATACAATACCGGGGCACCTCCCCCAAGCTTGGCCGTTGCCAAGGGGAGTGCCCATACCCATGTGATTATGTCTCCATCTTTGTTGTTGGTGAAGAAGGTAGAGGTGTTGTTGATGATGCAGGCTTGGACTTCTCCCTTAATTTGCGCTTGAGGACGACATTTTGATCCCTCAGATCATCAATCTCCCATTCCAGGGTTAATATCTTTTTGCATAGGTCCTGCTTATTTTCCTGCAAGAGACAAAAAGGGATAAACTCGAACTTGGGTTTCTTTACCCTATCAGGGAGGCTTGACTTTTTGAACTCCACGTTCATGTCCCCAAGTTGAGGTAATGGGGTTTCATCTTCATCTGAGCTCTTCTCCTCCTTCCCCTTGGGTTCATAGTCCTCTTCTTCCTCTGTGGTCCAACCATCGTGTTCCACGTCTCCATAGACCTTGGGATTTGCTAACTAATCATCCACATAGCTTTCGCCTTCTGAATCCTGAGAAGACATGTTGATCTAATCTGTAACGGGATAGCTCAAAACAAGAATAGAGGATATTTGCGTGATACGGGAGTCAAAACCTTCGGGAGTATATATAATGAATTTTTACCGACCGAAATACGTATCGTGCAAGAAAACGGAGTCCGGATGTGCACGAGGTGCTCCCTCCCCTGGGCGCGCACACCACCCTCGTGGGGCCCTCGTGTCCTTCCCGGACTGCCACTTATTTTTCTATTTTTCTAAAAATTCCAAAACGGAGAAATATTGCCTTAAAAATTGTTTTGGAGTCGGTTTACTTACCGTACCACATACCTATTCGTTTTCGGAGTCTGAAACGTTCTGGAAAGTGTCTCTTATGTATTCCTCCGGGGTTACGGTTTCAATAATATTGGTTTCAACATTTATGGGATTACCTGAGATATAATGTTTGATTCTTTGACCGTTTACCACCTTCGGATTTGTTCCTTCGAAGTTGTTGATTTTTATGGCACCGGAACGATAGACCTCCTTGATAACGTAGGGGCCTTCCCATTTAGAGAGAAGTTTTCCTGCAAAAAATCTTAAACGAGAGTTGTATAGCAATACATAATCACCTACATTAAACTCATGCTTTTGTATCCTTTTGTCATGCCATCTTTTAACTTTTTCTTTAAACAACTTGGCATTTTCATAATCTTGGGTTCTCCATTCATCAAGTGAGCTAATATCAAATAACCTCTTCTCACTGGCAAGTTTGAAATCATAGTTGAGCTCTTTAATAGCCCAATATGCCTTATGTTCTAGTTCGAGAGGTAAGTGACATGCTTTTCCATAAACCATTTTATACGGAGACATGCCCATAGGATTTTTATATGTAGTTCTATATGCCCATAATGCATCATCAAGTTTCTTGGACCAATTCTTTCTAGACCTATTAACAGTCTTCTGCAAAATTAATTTGAGTTCTATGTTACTCAATTCTACTTGACCACTAGACTGAGGTTGATAGGGAGATGCAATTCAATGATTAACATCATATTTAGCAAGCATTTTACGGAAAGCACCATGAATAAAGTGTGAACCACCATCAGTCATTAAATATCTAGGGACTCCAAACCTCGGAAAAATAACTTCCTTAAGCATCTTATTAGAAGAGTTATGATCAGCACTACTAGTTGGAATAGCTTCTACCCACTTAGTAACGTAATCAACAGTAACTAAAATATGTGTATATCCATTAGAGGCAGGAAAAGGTCCCATATAATCAAAGCCCCAAACATAAAATGGTTCAATAACAAGTGAATAATTCATAGGCATTTCTTGACGCTACTAATATTACCAATTCTTTGACATTCATCACAAGACAAGACAAACTTACGGGCATCCTTGAAGAGAGTAGGCCAATAAAAACCGGATTGCAATACCTTATGTGCAGTTCTATCACCAGCGTGGTGTCCTCCATAAGCTTCGGAGTGGCACTTGCGTAGGATCTGTTCCTATTCATGCTCAGGTACACAACGTCTAATAACACCATCTACTCCTTCTTTATAAAGATGTGGGTCATCCCAAAAGTAATGTCTCAAATCATAGAAAAACTTTTTCTTTTGCTGGTATGTGAAGCTAGGTGGTATAAATTTAGCAACTATGTAATTAGCATAATCAGCATACCATGGAGTACTACGAGAAGTGCTTATGACATTTACTTGTTTGTCAGGAAAGCTATCATCAATGGGTAGTGGGTCATCAAGAACATTCTCTAACCTAGAAAAGTTGTCTGCAACGGGGTTCTCAGCTCCTTTTCTATCAACAATATGCAAATCAAATTCTTGTAGCAAGAGAACCCATCTAATAAGTCTAGGTTTAGCATCTTTCTTTTCCATAAGATAGTTACTTTAGAATCAACAATATAAGGTCTGAACTTATCACAAGCAAATACAACTGCTAAAAGTTCTTTTTTAGTAGTAGCATAATTTCTTTGAGCATTGTCTAGAGTCTTACTAGCATAATGGATAACATTTAATTTTTTATCAACTCTTTGCCCTAGAACAGCACCTACAGCATAATCACTAGCATCACACATAACTTCAAAGGGTAAATTCCAATCAGGTGGCTGAACAATAGGTGCAGAGACTAATGCTTTCTTAAGTATTTCAAATGCTTCTACACAATCATCATCAAAGACAAATGGTACATCTTTTTGTAATAGATTAGTCAGAGGCCGAGAAATTTTTGAGAAGTCCTTAATGAACCTCCTATAAAATCTGGCGTGACCAAGGAAACTTCTTATACCTTAGATGTCCTTGGGACAAGGCATCTTTTTAGTAGCATCAACCTTGGCTTTATCAACTTCAATACCTCTTTCAAAAACTTTATTCCCCAAGACAATACCTTCATTAACCATAAAGTGGCATTTTTCCCAATTCAAGACAATATTAGTTTCTTCACATCTCTGCAAAACTCGATGAAGATTGCTCAAGCAATCATCAAAAGAAGATCCATAGACGGAAAAGTCGTCCATGAAAACCTCACAAATCTTTTCACAAAAGTCAGAGAATATAGCCATCATGCATCTTTGAAAGGTAGCAGGTGCATTACATAGACCAAAAGGCATATGTCTATAAGCAAAAGTACCAAAAGGGCATGTAAAAGTAGTCTTTGATTGATCTCTAGCCGACACAGGTATTTGAGAGAAACCAGAATAACCATCTAGAAAGCAATAATGTGTATGTTTGCATAATCTTTCTAGCATTTGATCAATACAAGTTAAGGGGTAATGATCTTTCTTAGTAGCCTTATTTAATTTGCAGAAATCAATTACCATCCTATAACCTGTGATAATTCTTTGTGGAATCAATTCATCTTTATCATTAGGGACAACAGTAATACCTCCCTTCTTAGGGACACAATGGACAAGACTTACCCACTGACTATCAGCAACGGGATAAATTATACCTGCCTCCAAAAGCTTGAGTATTTCTTTTCTTACCACTTCTTTCATTTTAGGATTCAAACGTCGTTGAGGGTCACGAACTGGTTTGGCATCTGCTTCCAAATTTATTTTATGTTGACATAGAGTGGGACTAATGCCCTTAAGATCATCCAGAGTATACCCAATAGCAGCATGGTGCTTCTTCAGAGTTTTCAATAATCTTTCTTCTTCATGCTCTGAAAGGTTAGCACTAATAATAACAGGATATATCTTCTTTTCATCAAGATAAGAATATTTACGATTATCAGGCAACGGTTTAAGCTCAAACATGGGATCACCCTTAGGTGGAGGAGGATCCCCTAAAATTTCAACAGGCAAATTGTGTTGCAAAATAGGTTCCTGTTTAAAGAATACTTCATCTATTTCCCTTCTTTCATTCATGAACATATCATTTTCATGGTCTAGCAAATAATGTTCTAAAGGATCACTAGGAGGTACGGCAATAGAAGCAAGACCAATAATATCATCCTTACTATGCAATTCTTCCTCACGATGTTGTTTACTAAATTTAGAGAAGTTAAACTCATGAACCATATCATCCAAGCTAATAGTAACAACAATCTTTTCACAATCTATCTTAGCATTAACAGTGTTCAAGAAGGGTCTACCAAATATGATGGGACAAAAGCTATCTTGTGGGGAACCAAGAACAAGAAAATCAGCAGGATATTTAATTTTCCCACACAAGACTTCAACATCTCTAACAATTCCAATTGGTGAAATAGTGTCTCTATTGGCAAGCTTAATTGTAACATCAATATCTTCTAACTCAGCAGGTGCAATTTCATGCTTGATTTCTTCAAATAAGGTAATAGGTATAACACTAGCACTAGCACCCATATCACATGAGCCATGATAACAATGATCTCCTATTTTAACAGAAATAACAGGCACGCCTACCACAGGTCTATGTTTATCTTTAGCACAAGGCTTAGCAAATCTAGCAGTTTCACCATCGAACTGAATAACATGCCCATCAATATTATCAGACAAGAGATCTTTAACAATAGCAATATTAGGTTCTACTTTAACTTGCTCAGGAGGTGTATAAGTTCTAATATTGCTTTTACGAAAAACAGTTGAAGCTTTAGCATGATCCTTTATTCTAACAGGGAAAGGTGGTTTCTCAAAAAAAGAATTAGGAACAATAGGATCATTATAAGTAACAGTCTTTTCTTCAACTTTAATAGGTGCAGCGACTTTTACTTCTATGAGAGGATGATATTTAAACCACTTCTCCTTGGGGAGATCAACATAAGTAGCAAAAGATTCACAGAAAGAAGCTACTATCTCAGAGTCAAGTCCATATTTAGTGCTAAACTTACGGAAAATATCGGTATCCATAAAAGATTTAACACAATCAAACTTAAGTGTCATACCTAACTCCTTACCTTCGTCGAGGTCCCAATCTTCAGAGTTACGTTTAATTCTATCCAATAAGTCCCATTTGAATTCAGTAGTCTTCATCATAAAAGAGCCAGCACAAGAGGTATCAAGCATGGTGCGATTGTTTTCAGAAAGCCGAGCATACAAATTTTGAATAATTGTTTCCCTTGGAAACCCATGATTAGGGCATGAATATAACATTGATTTAAGCCTCCCCCAAGCTTGAGCGATGCTTTCTCCTTTGCGAGGCCAGAAATTATATATATAATTGCGATCACGATGAACAAGATGCATAGGGTAATACTTTTGATGAAATTCCAATTTCAATCTCTTATAGTTCCATGATCTCATATCATCACATAGCCTGTACCATGTCAATGCGTCTCCCTTCAAAGATAAAGGGAAGACCTTATTCTTAGCAATAATCCACAAACTTCATCCACATATATTAAGTGCTCATCGGGATGCTTTGTTCCATCTCCTATAAAAGGATTAGCTAGCATTTTGTCCATCATACCCGAAGGAAATTCAAAAGGATTTTCATTTTCAATAGGTTCAGTAGGTTGAGGAGCAACTCTTTGCTCTACTGGATGGGGTGAAGATACCCCGAACAAGCCCCTCAGAGAATTACTTTCCATAGTAACAAGTGACAGTAAATTTCAGCACACCATATAAATTTTTCCTTACCAAATTCCACCTACCAAAGGCGCTACACTCCCCGGCAACGGCGCCAGAAAAGAGTCTTGATGACCCACAAGTATAGGGGATCTATCGTAGTCCTTTCGATAAGTAAGAGTGTCGAACCCAACGAGGAGCAGAAGGAAATGATAAGCGGGTTTCAGCAAGGTATTCTCTGTAAGTACTGAAATAAGTGGTAACAGATAGTTTTGTGATAAGATAAATTGTAACGAGCAACAAGTAACAAAAGTAAATAAAGTGCAGCAAGGTGGACCAATCCTTTTTGTAGCAAAGGACAAGACGGAACAAACTCTTATATAAGGAAAAGCGCTCCCGAGGACACATGGGAATATCGTCAAGCTAGTTTTCATCACGTTCATATGATTCACGTTCGGTACTTTGATAATTTGATATGTGGGTGGACTGGTGCTTGGGTGCTGTTCTTACTTGAACAAGCATCCAACTTATGATTAACCTCTATTGCAAGCATCCGCAAGTACAACAAAAGTATTAAGGTAAACCTTACCATAGCATGAAACATGTGGATCCAAATCAGCCCCTTACGAAGCAACGCATAAACTAGGGTTTAAGCTTCTGTCACTCTAGCAACCCATCATCTACTTGTTACTTCCCAATGCCTTCCTCTAGGCCCAAATAATGGTGAAGTGTTATGTAGCCGACGTTCACATAACACCACTAGAGGCTAGACAACATACATCTCATCAAAATATCGAACGAATACCAAATTCACATGACTACTAATAGCAAGACTTCTCCCTTGTCCTCAGGAACAAACGTAACTACTCACAAAGCATATTCATGTTCATAATCAGAGGGGTAATAATATGCATATAGGGTCTGAACATATGATCTTCCACCAAATAAACCAACTAGCATCAACTATAAGGAGTAATCAACACTAGCTACTAGCAACCTACTAGCACCAATCCCGGACTTGGAGACAAGAATTGGATAGAAGAGAAGAACTAGGGTTTGGAGATGAGATGGTGCTGGTGAAGATTTTGACGGAGATTGCCCTCTCCCGATGAGAGGAGCGTTGGTGATGACGATGGCGATGATTTCCCCCTCCCAGAGGGAAGTATCTCTGGCAGAACAGCTCTGCCGGAGCCCTAGATTGGTTCCGCCAAGGTTCTGCCTCGTGGCGGCGGAGTCTCGTCCCGAAAGATTGCTTCTGGTTTTTTTCTTGACAAAGACTTCATATAGGAGAAGATGGGCGTCGGAGAGCCACCAGGGGGCCCACGAGGTAGGGGTGCACGCCCTAGGAGGGGGGGCGCCCCCCACCCTCGTGAGCAGGGTGTGGGGCCCCTGGCCTTCATCTTTGGCGAGGATTTTTCTTTATTTATTTTAAGATATTCCATGGAGTTTCAGGACTTTTGGTGTTGCGCAGAATAGGTCTCTAATATTTGCTCCTTTTCCAGCCCAGAATTCCAGCTGTCGGCATTCTCCATCTTCATGTAACCCTTGTAAAATAAGAGAGAATAGACATAAGTATTGTGACATAACGTGAAATAATAGCCCATAATGCCATAAATATCGATATAAAAGCATGATTGAAAATGGACGTATCAACGGTGTAGTCTAGTCAGTTGTTGAAATCTCTAGAAAGGCAAATACTCCTTTCCGGTTTACAGCGCTATACTACTCCCTCCGTCTAGGTGTGTAAGTCATCTTACGAAAACCAAATAGTCCCAAAACACTTAGGCGCGGTGCATTAACTTCTACCTTGTTTCTTGTTTCTTGACATATCAACCAATAAGAGATGAGAGGTGTGCATGCTTTTAATGAATTGCAATGGCTAGTTCATTGCATGCAATGCTATTAATTAGCAAATAAACATTGCTGACCCTAGGAGGAAACGGTGCTAAGCACGTGGACCTATGTAGAATGAGTATCAGCCAATGGATAATGGAGTTTAATTGTTAAACAATAGCAATTTTGTCTCATGCAAGAGCATGACTAGTACTCCAAGGAACCACATCACGCGAGCGTTCACAACTGCTACGTTCGGGTTGCGCCTGGCTCTTCACCTCTTCAAGAAGACGAACAATGATGTTACTCCTACTTATACAGTATCGAATCCACTGCTGCATCTCCGTCCACCTCGTGCGGGAGGGATAGCGTGTAGCGAAAGCTTCTACTTACTGCTCCTGCCTTTGCGTCTATGACAGGTGGGCCCAACAGTTGGTTGGCCCTCCTGTCATGCAGCCAAAGGCAGGTGCAGTTAAGGCACCGGAGCTCAGTCCGCGAGGGAGAGGGTGTTGTAGTAATCAAATTTCTCGGTCTTGTATGAGTTGACGCGACACATCAAACCATTGCTGTGACGCCCCCGATTCAATCGTACACTAATCATGCACGCAAATGTGTACGATCAAGATCAGGGACTCACGGGAAGATATCACAACACAACTCTACAAATAAAATAAGTCATACAAGCATCATAATACAAGCCAGGGGCCTCGAGGGCTCGAATACAAGTGGTCGATCATAGACGAGTCAGCGGAAGCAACAATATCTGAGTACAAACATAAGTTAAACAAGTTTGCCTTAAGAAGGCTAGCACAAACTGGGATACAGATCGAACGAGGCGCAGGCCTCCTGCCTGGGATCCTCCTAACTACTCCTGGTCGTCGTCAGCGGGCTGCACGTAGTAGTAGGCACCTCCAGAGTAGTAGGAGTCGTCGTCGAAGGTGGCGTCTGGATCCTGGACTCCAGCATCTGGTTGCGGCAACCGGGTAGAAGGGAAAGAGGGGAAAAGGGGGAGAAAAGCAACCGTGAGTACTCATCCAAAGTACTCGCAAGCAAGGAGCTACACTACATATGCATGGATATATGTGTAAAGGGCCATATCAGTGGACTGAACTGCAGAGAGCCAGAATAAGAGGGGGATAGCTAGTCTTATCGAAGACTACGCTTCTGGTCGCCTCCGTCTTGCAGCATATAGAAGAGAGTAGACCGAAGTCCTCCAAGTAGCATCGCATAGCATAATCCTACCCGACGATCCCCTCCTCGATGCCCTGTTAGAGAGCGATCACCGGGTTGTATCTGGCACTTGGAAGGGTGTGTTTTATTAAGTATCCGGTTCTAGTTGTCATAAGGTCAAGGTACAACTCCGGGTCGTCCTTTTACCGAGGGACACGGCTATTCGAATAGATAAACTTCCCTGAAGGGGTGCACCACATAGCCCAACACGCTTGATCCCATTTGGCCGGACACACTTTTCTGGGTCATGCCCGGCCTCGGAAGATCAACACGTCGCAGCCCCACCTAGGCACAACAGAGAGGTCAGCACGCCGGTCTAAACCTAAGCGCGGAGGGGTCTGGGCCCATCGCCCTGAGCACACCTGCACGTTGCGTACGCGGCCGGAGAGCAGACCTATCAACCTCCATTACAAAGGAAGTCACGTTACGCGGTCCAACCCGGCGCGCGCCGCTCAGTCGCTGACATCACGAAGTGCTTCGGCTGATACCACGATGTCGGGATACCCATAACTACTCCCGCGTAGGTGGTTAGTGCGTATAGACCAAATGGCCAGACTCAGATCAAATACCCAGATCTCATTAAGCATGTTAAGTATCCGCGAACGCCGACCAGGGCCAAGCCCACCTCTCTCCTAGGTGGACTCAACCTGCCCTGTCGCTCCGCCTCAAAGTAACAGTCGGGGGGCGTCGGGAACCCAGGCCCACCTCTACCGGGATGGAGCCACCTGCCCCTTCAGCCCCCATCTCCGAACAGTATCACAGGTAATGTAACAGTGTAAAGTATATAGTATATGTCCGCGATCACTTCCTGAAGTGATCACGGCCCAGTAGTATAGCATGGCAGATGGACAAGAGTGTAGGGCCACTGATGGAACACTAGCATCCTATACTAAGCAGTAGGATTGCAGGTAAAGGTATCAACAGCAGTATCAAAGATAGGCTATGCATCAGGATAGGAATAACGAAAGCAGTAACATGCTACACTACTCTAATGCAAGCAGTATAGAGAAGAGTAGGCGATATCTGGTAATCAAGGGGGGGCTTGCCTGGTTGCTCAGACAAGAAGGAGGGGTCGTCGATGTAGTCGATCACAGGGGTACCGGCATCGGTCTCGGAGTCTACCGGAAAGAAGTAACGGAGGAGGAACACAATAAATAACAGAGCAATCAAATGTAACACAAAGCAAGACGCGGCAATACGCGGTGCTAGAGGTGACCTAACGCAGCAAGAGGTGATACTGGCAAAGGGGGGAAACATCTGGGAAAGTATCCCCGGTGTTTCGTGTTTTCGGCCAGAAGAGCCGGAGGGGGAAAGTTGCGAGTTCGATATGTTAGGGATGCGTGGCAGACAAACGGGCTGCATATCCGGATTCGTCTCGTCGTTCTGAGCAACTTTCATGTTGAAAATAATTTAATCCGAGTTACGGATTAAAAGATATGATTTTCTAAAGATTTATTAATTTCTGGAATTTAATTAATTATTTAAATTAAATTCGAAAATATATTAATGACATCAGCATGATGTCATGCTGACGTCAGCAGTCAACCTGACCAGTGGGTCCGACTGGTCAGGGATACATTTTAATTAATCATATTAATTAACCTAATCAGAGTGAATTAGGGGGGTGGGCCCCACTGGTCATTGACTTATTAATTAATTACCTAACCGTTTAATTAGTTTAGTTATTTGATTAGTTTAATAAATCAATATTATTTAAGTTAATTAATTCTTTAATTAATTAATTAACTAATCAAATATTTATTTATTTATTTATCTATTTTTTTAACGTACTGGGGGTGTGCCCGACTTGTCATAGGCACGGGGCCTTAGCGGTTTGTTCCAGCGGGTGCGGGCTACCGGGCGCGGGCAGGAGCACCCGCGTGCGCCGCGCCTTGCAGAACCCGGGGGAAAGGGGGGGCACGCGGGCGCTGGGGTCCGGCGCCGGCGGCTGTGGCCGCGGCCGCTGCTGGTCCAGCAGCAGCAAGGGCCGGTGAGCGGAGCGAGCAGGGGCTGCTGGGGAGGCGCGGTCGGCGCGGCACGGCAGGGCGCGGGGCGGCCAGGAGGCGGGCGGGAGCACGTGCGTGCGGGGGAAGGAGGTCACGGCCCTGGGGGGGCGCGAGCGCTTCGGCGGGGCGCGTCGACGTGTGCGCGCGTGGCGAGGCGGGGCAGTGGCTACGCGAGCGGGACGGCGGTCGGGTGCAGGAGCGGTAGCAGCAGAGCAGCATGGTTGTGGGGTGAGCGGGGTCAAGCGGGGAGTGGTCGTGGCCAGGTCGGCCAGTTCGCGGGCGGGGCGCGGCCAGGGCTGGAGCCGTCGGGCGCGGACGCGGCCAGGGACGCGAGGAGCACGGGGACGCGGGCTCACAGGAGCTCGGGCGCGGGGCGATTCGGCGGCCTACGGTAGTAGGAATAAGAGGGGGATGAGGATGGCTCACAGGGGTGCTGCAGGGGTTCGGGCAGCGGGGGAACGAGGAGGTGGACGGGGACAACGTGGTGGAGCGGGAGGCAGGCCGGCGGGGGGGGGGATGGCATCCGCGAGGTGGTGGCGAGACGAGGCGGCGACGGGGTCGAGGCAGAGCTCAGGTGAGGTTGCCCCGACAAACAACGATGGCGGGGAGGTCCTCCAAGCGGTGGCGATGCGGCGCCGGCAACGAGCACGTCGGGCGGCGGGGACCAGCGTCGAGCCCCGATCCAGATCTGGATCGGGGGAAGGGGGAGGACGAACGAGCGAGGGGGGAGTGGTGGTCGTGGGGCTAGGGTTCGGTGCCCCCAGGGGGGTATAGGGAGTGGGGGTGTGGGGCGGTTGGCCGGCCCGTTCGGGCGGCGGAGGCCAGCTGGGCCACTTGGCCCAGCGGGGGGGGGAGGGTCTGTTGTTTTTGTTTTGTTTTGTTTTCCTTTCATTTGTTTCTTTTTATTTATTTTCCTTTCTGTTTTATTCAATTTAAAATATTTATGCATTTTCTAAAAATGTGTTTACTTCATCATAATTATTTATGCAATATTTGACACGGTCCGAACATTTTTGTTTTAAAGTTTGAAAACTTTGTTTGTTTGTCAAAAATTCAAATTTGAACTCGAATCATTTCGAACTGACGCGAGATTAGCGATAGTAACGGAGGTGACATGGCGTCATTAGCAGAGGCTACTGTAGCTTGATTATTCGGGTGTCACAACTGCATGCATGCATGCCGTGACTTTCCTTTTGATACTTGCATGTGTTGATTTGATGCACCTTGCCAAATTTTGACTATAAATTTAACTAACCAAATTTTCATGCATGTCACAAAAAATTACGGGGCTGTTTGGATTGTGACTATGTTTGTCTTATGTTGCCACATTATTTTTCCCACACTTGCCACACTTGCCTAACCTGAGTTGCTCAAATTGTTAGACACAGTTTGGCTTTCCTAAGGGAATCTTGCCACAATTTTTGTGTCTATGACATGTGGGGTTCACAGCTAATAAAAAATTTCTTGTCTTAGGTGTGGCTAATAAAAAAGACTTATATTTAGGAATGGAGGGAGTAGAAAATATAAATAATAATACATGTTGGGGCAACCCACGTTTCCGCTAATTTTAGTCATGGGCTTGATCACATTTTTACGAGGGGGTGGTTGTTCATTTAATGGAGGGACTTGTAGTACCAGACTTGAACGATACAAAGTGCGACCTGGCACACCGTAACACCACTTGGAACAAGCGGGTAGCTATCTCAAAAAACAATCAACAACTAAAAAAACTGCGACCTGGCATGTAGTAGTACACAATTTTAAACGATTGTTTTGATGGAGTGAAAAAGGAAAACTACCCCACTACGTATATATAGGCCGGAGCCTCCGCGCTTGCTTGCTAGGGTTGCTCTATTCACACACTCTCATCCTCTCCAGATCTAAACAAGATAGGGGTAGTAACACTATCTTTCTCCCTTCAAAAAACACTGGCTTTCTATCCTCACCGCTGGTTACAGATCCGGATGTATCCCCCTCCGCCGGTGAAGGGGAGGAGGGGCAGCGTTTAGGCCGTCGTCGACAGCGAGGGAGGAGACCCACTGCGGCCGCACCGTTATCTCTGGCCGAGCGCCGACGCGGGAGGTCCTCCAATCCCTTCGTCGTTGCCTGTGGGCAGATCCGGCCTCCCGCCACCCACCTATCCACATCCCGACAACCTTCAGGTATATCTTCGTTTGAAACCACCTTAGCTCTACTTCCCCAGCTCGCTACGTCGCTGCATGTGCATCATTTTCTACCTCTCAGCCCCTCTCGATCAGATGGTCCAATGTCACATATTTTTTTCTTCTATTGTTAGAGGTAAAGCTACTTCATGGAGTCGAATCTTGTACTCCCTCCGTCCGAAAATACTTGTCATTGAAATGGATGTATCTAGATGTATTTTAGTTCTAGAATAACTATGAATCACCACTTTATGCCCCTGTTTACGTACATGGTGCTGGACTGCTGGTGCTCCCACTGTCCCATGCCCTTATACCAAATATTCAGGCTCTGTTCGGAATAAAGGGGCAGAAAACATAGGTCTTGATGAAAATAGAGGATAGGAAAGGAATGTAGGTATAAAACTATGGAACAGCGAACCGGAGGAAACTCTCAAGAGAATGTGTTCGGATGGACTACGAAATGTACAGATTTGTTTTTTTAGAGTAGCATGCTTGGCACTATGAGATGCTATTTGTTTATTCAGCTGCACAGTGACTACTCTTGTCCTCACCTCACGTACCACACATAGGTTGATTTTTTTATTCCGGCAACATAGCACAACAACCTGTCTAACGCATGGCAGCGAGCGCCTGCCTCGGGCTTCCACCCAAACATTGAGCAGCGCGTGGATGTTTCTAATCCTATGGAATCAGTACTACCACACTAGCTTTCCTATGAAACACTATTCACCTTTCCCATGTTCCGAACGGTTGGAAGGGAAAGAATACCGTAGGAATTGTGTTCCTACGAAAATCCTGCACCAAACCTGTGAACCAAACGTAGCCTTAGCTGATCTTAATCTAATGTCCCTAGTAAAAATGAAGCCATGCCACTGTTATAAGCCATGACAAGTTTAGCCAAATGTTTTTGCCTGTAATTGTTTGAGACTTTGACTGTTTCCTCTGTGCCTTTTTGTGCAAACAAGGATATCCAATTCACCTGGTTGTTGTTGTGACCTTTTGGTGCACTGCACAAAACTCTTCTTAAAAGAAGTGACTTTTGTGCTGTTTAACTGGAATGTCAGAATGGAACAGTTGGTTCATTTTGGTGGAACTGCACAAAGGGAGATCTGTGTTCCAATCCTCATCATCCATATTGGCGCCATAACCTTCCTTTAGGTAAATGATATTTAATGCATGTGTACATCTCTATTTTCTGACTGCCATGAGAAAATAATGTTGTTTTTTACTAGTACACTGTACTCCCTCACTGACAAAACCAATTCTGAATTAGAAGGCCAATCATGTACTTGGTTTCACCAACTGGTGAGGAGAAAGAGAAACAGAGCATGAAGAGGAAGAAGAAGAAGAATAAATAGTGCCAAGGCGATCTTGCTGAAGCCAGAGGCCTCAGTCGAGGCCATTCAAGGGCTCCGTCGACGACTACCTTACATGTGAGACGATCCTCCAGGGAGCCCTTCCACTTCTGATGTCTCACTTAATTAATTAGGAGTACTTAAGTACCACTAATTTATTACTGCCTAATTTTCCTGTTGGAGTTAAACAAATCTTTAGTAGGACCCTATGCTGAATCATGTACGTGTGTATGTTTGTCTATGGAGGTGAATCATGTGGTGGACCAGGGAGGGAATATTATTAGTGTCATGACATAATAGTGCTATTGTTTTGCATGTCAATTTATTGCCATTGGTTCAATGAGGCAATGTTTTGCGTATTGTCCATCATGAATTTGATGCTACTGTTTGAGTAATATGCTAATGTCTTCCTATCCTTTCTCACTAAGCTAATGAAGGTTTCACCTTGTTCCTACTTGTGCAAATAGGGATCATGTTGTGCCAATCATACATTTTAGTGGAACTACACAAGACAATACAATGAACTGTATCCCACACAGTGCTTTAACTCTGCTGGAAGTTCTTGATAATCTTTCGATATAATCTCAGCACTGGTAAACAAGAGTGATTTCAACCATACATTTGAAGTGCACAAAAGTATATACTATTGTGTGATTCAAGTGAGTGCTTTATCATCTCTTATGGGACTACATGAATAAGCTTTTTCTTAGGTTGGTACGGGCCTAAGGCCTTCATCCATATTAGTTTGATGTCATCTCTATTTGTATCGTGCTACTGTCATGAGAAACTCCTTTATCTTTGCACGTTAAAGTTTTGCAACTTATGATAAATGGCAATGCTTTGAGTGTTGAGTTGAGCTAATTGGCACTGATTAAATAAACTAATACCTCTCTTTAAGAAAGACTACTATGTTGCTAACTTTACCCATTAAGATAATGAGGGTGCTTCTATTTGTTAGTGTATGTTTCATCAACTAGTCCCACTATTACAGTAATCTCACTCTCTCAATATATGTGCCAATAGGGATGCTCAATTTTGGTGGAACTGCACAAAAACTTTGGGTGCTTCATTGCCTCGACAGCTTCCATCCTTTCCTATCAGTCGCTAATCTCTGCTTGCTTTCTTCCTTTGCTGTCAGTCGCTTGGCTTATCTCAGCATCCAGTCAAAGGAAATAGTAATTGATATGCTAGGTTGGTACTGGTCTTTATCCTGATTATTGTGCCTGTCATATGTATTGGTAATTTGGTATTGTGCTACTGTTTGCCGATTTCATAAAGGAGTAATTTGGAGCATGAACTTGCAGGCAAATCATTACATCGGGTGATTTCAGTAGAACTGCACAAAATGATCAGATGGACAGGTACTTATGATGCTGCTATGTACTCCAAAGTTCACTCAGACAAGCATCGATGTTGACAAGAAGTGCCTATACTCATTCGAGTATCAACCGGCGTCAACCAATTGTCAAACTCCAAGTATTAGGAGAGTGAACGCCAAAAATATTGCTTGGTGCATAGCCCAGAAAAACGCAGTCCAGTCTTTGATCCCAACTTGTGCCTTTTGGTTATCGGCACATATGGTAGCGAACTATATGGCATGGAGTCTAAAGATTCCAGACAAGTTGGTTGACGCATATATTCATCTGGCACGTAATCCGTCTGCATGCCAAGGATGCTCCATTTCAGTTGAACTGCACAAAAAATTTGGGTGGTTCATTTTCTCAACCGCCTCCTTTCTCGTCTGCAATGTAGAATTTTGGCGAGATACAGGACCAAGATGAGCCAGTAAACTAGTTGGATGAAAGTAGTGGCCAAGTTGCTCAAACCTCCCTCGGCACGAGGCCACTATTTGAGGATAAACCTACAAGCAAAGTTCAGATTGTCTGTGCTGCCTCTTATGTACTCGAAAGTTTACTCGTATAAGAACTAATTTTAGCAAGAAGTACCTCCGATTGAACACCATTTACCAGTATGTACCCTAGGTAATTAAAGTTCGTCCATGGATCATATTGGTTGTGATCTCAATCATTTGGATGCATAAACATACTGAACATGTGTATATCTGAATCTTTTTGTGAATTATGTATGAATATTGTCGTGTGATCTATCAATCATTTGGATGCATAGATATGCTGAGCTTGTGTATATATGAATCTTTTGAGTTGTTGATAGTGAATGTTGGCTATGAATATGAACGTGTCCTGTGAACCTGAGTCTGATATGAATGTTTACATTTTCTGTTGTATTTGTGTGTGAACTTGTTAGTATGCCTACTGTTGGGTATAAAACGCAGGTCTCTTATAAAAGTAATGACGTGTCCAACTTATGTTTTCCCTTCTAACCACATTATATATATTTATATTATTACTATTATCGTATATTTTATAGAGACTTATATATACATTATAAAAACATCCCACGTGTTATTAACTTATAAAAGTAAATGTTTAACGGAAGTTGGCAAGGAAAATCCTGGTTGTTTTTGACTCATAGGCAAGGAAAATCCCGGTGATTGCGTACAAAAGCTTGCGAAGATTTTAAGGACCAATTTAATAATAACGCGCTCATTTTTATTTTGAGTAATAACTCGCTAATTTCTTAATTATATATATATATATATATATATATATATATATATATATATATATATATATATATATATGTAATGTGCCTCTCCGGTTTATTCTTTGATATTAATTGCTCCTTCTAACATAACATTATATATATAACGAGCCCACCTAATACGTGTATTTCAAGGAAGTTCAAATGGGCTGGGATTTCTTAGGAAATATAAATGGGCCTGATTGACGCGAAATTATTTGTTCACCCAGCCCAGCAAATGGACTGTACATTCTAGAAAACATGGGTTAAATATATGCCACATTTTTGCAGGCTGACATGTGGGCCAATAGGTCGAAGCCTACACAGGGCGTTGTCAACTTGGTCAACAAATGATTGTGTCATCCACAACCATTGGATTTATATCCAACGGCCGGCTGATACGTCTCCAACGTATCTATAATTTTTTATTGCTCCATGCTATATTATCTACTGTGTTAGACAATATTGGGCTTTATTATCCACTTTTATTTGTTTTTGGGACTAACCTATTAACCGGAGGCCCAGCCCAGAATTTCTGTTTTTTTTGCCTATTTCAATGTTTTGAAGAAAAGGAATATCAGACGGAGTCGAAACGGAACGAAATCAACTGGAGAAGTTATTTTTGGAAGGAAAGCTACCGGAAAAGCTTGGAGTGCACATCAGGAAAGAAGGGAGGTGCTCACGAGGGTGGAGGGCGCCCCCCCTAGGGCGCGCCCCCTGCCTCGTGGCCCCCCTTTCGGTCCACTGACGTACTTCTTTCACCCATATATACCTACGTACCCTAAAACTTCCAGAACAGAGAATAGATCGAGAGTTCCGCCGCCGCAAGCCTCTGTAGCCACCAAAAGTCAATCGGGACCCTGTTCCGGCACCCTGCCGAAGGGGGGAACCCTCACCGGTGGCCATCTTCATCATCCCGGTGCTCTCCAGGATGAGGAGGGAGTAGTTCACCCTCGGGGCTGAGGGTATGTACCAGTAGCTATGTGTTTGATCTCTCTCTCCCATGTTCTTGATTTGGCGCGATCTTGATGTATCGCGAGCTTTGCTATTATAGTTGGATCTTATGTTTCTTCTCCCCCTCTACTCTCTTGTAATGGATTGAGTTTTCCCTTTGAAGTAATCTTATCGGATTGAGTCTTTAAAGATTTGAGAACACTTGATGTATGTCTTGCCGTGCGTATCTGTGGTGACAACGGGACATCACGTGATTCACTTGATGTATGTTTTGGTGATCAACTTGCGGGTACCGCCCATGAACCTATGCATAGGGGTTGGCACACGTTTTCGTCTTGATTCTCCGGTAGAAACTTTTGGGCACTCTTTGATGTTCTATGTGTTGGTTGAATAGATGAATCTGAGATTGTGTGATGCATATCGTATAATCATACCCACGGATACTTGAGGTGACATTGGAGTATCTAGGTGACATTAGGGTTTTGGTTGATTTGTATCTTAAAGTGTTATTCTAGTACGAACTCTAGGGCTGTTTGAGACACTTATAGGAATAGCCCAACGGATTGATTGGAATGAATAACTTTGAGGTGGTTTCGTACCCTACCATAATCTCTTCGTTTGTTCTCCGCTATTAGTGACTTTGGAGTGACTCTTTGTTGCATGTTGAGGGAAAGTTATATGATCCAATTATGTTATTATTTTTTATAGAACTTGCACTAGTGAAATTATGAACCCTAGGCCTTGTTTCCTATCCTTGCAATACCGTTTACGCTCACTTTTACCGTTCGCTACCTTGCTGTTTTTATATTTTCAGTTTACAAAAACCTATATCTACCATCCATATTGCACTTGTATCACCATCTCTTCGCCGAACTAGTGCACCTATACAATTTACCATTGTATTGGGTGTGTTGGGGACACAAGAGACTCTTTGTTATTTGGTTGCAGGGTTGCTTGAGAGAGACCATGTTCATCCTACGCCTCCCAAAGATTGATAAACCTTAGGTCATCCACTTGAGGGAAATTTGCTACTGTCCTACAGACCTCTGCACTTGGAGGCCCAACAAAGTCTACAAGAAGAAGGTTGCGTAGTAGACATCACCGGCATGCACCTTCAATATCTCGTCTTCTTCCTCCAGCGTCGCCGGGACCGCCTGGTCCGGCCTCCGGCGGCTAGCGGCTCTGCTTAGCACGCATCGCTGCGAAGCGCTACCCCACCGCCGGCCAGGCTATCCCTCCACCCCTCGACACCTCCTGTTATTCTCCACAGACTACAGCCACATGCCGCAACAAAACCAGTTATAACCCTTCTCCTCCTCTCAATCTGCGACTCCACTGTCGTGTTTTCCCATCTCCGAGTCGCCCCTGTCCGGGGCCTCGCCGTCGTCCACCGCCTCTCTGTGTTCAGTGCGGTGTGGTCAACAAACGAGAGTCATCGGAAGAGGACTGTACGTGGAGAGCCTGACGGCTGGGACCCACGAGGTCCATGGTCACACGCAAGGAAAGTTCCTCCTAATTAAGCTGAAAAATGTTTCCTCCACCTGACAGCTGGGACCCACCGGCTGTATCTTCGCACGGAAGGAAGTGCCTCCTTGTTTTGCGAAAAAAATATTCATCCCGTTGATATCTGGGACCCGTCAGATTTGGTGACTGACTTGTGGGCCTACTAAGCGGACATGTACGCACGGCTTTGTCAACTTAATCAACAAATGATTCTAGCAGCTGGACTGTTGGATGTTAATCCAACAGGCGTGCTCCTTCTTCAACCTCTGTTCTTGCTCCTGTCTCCCGTGGGCGGCACCGCGGTTGTGCTGCCGCGCACCCGAACCAGTGAAGTTTCCCACTCCTCTCCATCTGCGACTCCACTGCCCCGTCTTCCCCATCTCCAGGTCGTTCCAGTCTGGGTGCGCTCGGCGCAGTGTGGTAAACATGGTCAACAACCGAGAGTCATCGGAAGATGACTGTACGTGAGAGGCTGACAGTGGGAACGCACCACGCCCAAGGACGCATGCATGCAACGGAATGCGGCGAGGTCAACGTGGTCAAGGAGCGACTTCCATCGGAAGTATACTGTACGTGGAAAGTCTCAGCTGGGGCCACGGCCGCAGCAAGTAAGTGCCTCCTTATTACGCGGAATAATGATTCCTCCAACTGACAGCAGGGACCCACTGGACGGGCCACCGTATTTTCCGAAAAAAACGTTTGCCCCTTACTGCTGGGACCCACCTGACGGGCCACCGTATTTCGCGAAAAAATGTTCCCCCCGCTGTCAGCTCGGATCCACCGGAAGTGCCTCCTTATTACGCACAAAAAATGAATACTCCCCCGGCTAGCTGGGACCCACCTTGGTGAGAGGCTGACTTGTGGGCCTACTAAGTTGACGGGGACGAAGGGCTTTGTCAACTTAGTTAATATGAACGATTCTATCTCTAGTGACCGTACGATGTCCATCCAACCGACGTAGTGCTTCTTCAACCTATGGTCTTCTTGCTCCAGCCGCCCAAAGCAGCGCCGGTCGTGCCAAATGCCCCTGCCTCCCGTGGTCGGCTGTGCTGCCGCGGAGGCCTCACGCCCCCTACTATTCCCACCACTGGCCAGGCCCTGCGGCAACGGCAGCCTCACGCCGCAGCCGAACCAGTGAACCCTCGTACTCCTCTCTGCGCGGGCTTCCACTGCCGCGTCTTCCCCGGCTCCGCGTCGTCCCCTTCCTAGGCCTCGTCGTCGTCCACCGCCGTGGTGCTCTCCGCATGGCGTGGTCAACGTGGTCAAGGAACGACTTCCATCGGCAGAGTACTACACGTGGAGAGGCTGACAGCTAGGTCCACGGCCACAGCCCAGTTTTTTTGTGATTTGCCAAGTAAGTCGCTTTGTTAGGCTTGTTGGGCTGCGTCATGCTATGTCTCTTCACTGTGATTGGAATGAGGCTGCCATTCGGCAATTCTATGCCACGTGTTTCTTCCATCCGGATCGCTCTATCACTTGGATGACTCACCACTCTCAGTTCACCGTCTCCTTCGAGGCTTTTGCTACTGCCTTAGGCATGCCCGGATCTGAGGCCTCTCTTTTCCGGACCCATGAGGTGAACCCCAAGTTTGATGCCATGCCAATCAGTGCATGTGCTTGCCTTGCCATGCCTACCTCTCAGCTCTCCAAGGTGCAGCAAAGCAAGGAGCTTAATGATATCTCCATCTTCCGTCTCAAATACCGGTGGCTGTTTCAGTGTATCCTCAACTCCATTGCTCCCAAGAAAGGGGATCGTGGGATGGTTCGGGCCTATAGCATTGACTTGATGTACTACTCGAGGAAGGCTCCCAACCGTCCCATTGACATGGCAGATTTCCTATGGCATGAAATTCACATGGCTAGTGGTCTGAAGGTTCGTACACTTCCTCATGCCCCCTTCATTCAGAGACTCATCGAATCAGTTTATCCGTGTTCCATTGTCAACACTTCCACGCACTCCTTATGGACTCCGCGTGATGAGTCTTCCAGGGGGAAGGCCCCTACTCCTCCGCTTGCCGAGAGCTCTTCTCGCCACACTAAACCTTTCGTGAAGCCTTTTGACCGCCTGGCTCGCTTTATTGGGAAGTCCCATAAAGCTATATTTGATACCTGCCGCTACACTGCTACTCACATTGCTACTGAGGAGGTTCGCCATATCTCGGAGGCAAATGCACTTAGGGCTCGTCTCCGTGCACGCCCTAGCAGTCCTGTTGAGCCTGATGAGCCTACTCCTGATCGGCTTCCTCTTCCGGAGGTCGACTTTCCTTCTGCCACTGACTTTCCGGAGTTCTTCCTTGCACCTGCTGATCTGAGTGCTGGTGATGATGATGATGAGGATGCTGAGTGATCCTCCTACCTTCTCGGACGTTTTTCCCTTTTCGGTACTTGCTGCCAAGGGGGAGATGTAATTCTTAGGAGTATAAGTGTGAGTCTGCTATGTCTATTGAGCTCTAGTTATTGGACTCTGTATTATTATTGTAATGATCCTTGGTCATGTGTTATGCTACCTTATATGAGTCTATGCTTCTATGTAAGACCTTGGTCATGTGTTGTGCTACCTTATATGAGTCTTTGCTACCTTATATGAGTCGTTGCTACTATGTCAGAGCTTAAGTATGCTATCTTCTGTGGTTATCTTCATTCGTTGCTATCATTGCCTATGTTAATTGTAATGGTGTATGACTACACGACTATTACAACATCTTATTCGAATGAGGGTATCCTCACCATATGTGCATGATTTTGTATGTTATCATTTCATTCCTATGCATACTTTAAGGGGGGCTCTCTCTAAAACACATCCCTGCATATATTAAGGGGGAGCTCTTCCTAAAAGCACATTCCAGACTATTCTCCTAAAATTATTCGCATCACATTCCAGACTATATGTAGTTTGTCATCACATTTCTCTTAAAGATTATTTTTGATATTGATGACAAATTTACCTATAGGGGACTAACCGTGTTTGCTAAGTATATACACAGGTTGTCAGTTCTCTGGTTTTTCTAATGTGCATCATGATCACATCATATGAGATATTACTAATGTGCATCATGATCACATCATATGAGATATTACTCAAGCAAATTATCAATGAGGAAAGGAGCAAACAAAGATGAAGCATTGTGCTCTTTTATATTTCTTGAGTAATAGGAATCCCGCACTATTAAGAGGGGATCCGAGGTATAGGTTCAAGGCTTGCTCATACTTTGTCTCACAAGAACTTCTCACAAAGGACCAAAAATCCCTAGCAAAACCCCTTAGCCAAAACCTACTACTGTTTCTCTACACAAACTCCTTCCCAGATCATCCGAGCTAAGCCCGGATCGTCCGGACATTACTCCGGATCATCCGGGTAATGTACGCCCTCCATCACAGAACCATGATGATTGAAGCCGGATCGTCCGGATCCTGTCCCGGGTCGTCCGGGCTTTGCCCGGATTGTCCGGATCCTATCCCGGATCATCCGGGCTGTCCCCGGATCGTCCGGATCCTGTCCCGGATCATCCGGGTAATCTTGCCCCTATTTTCACAGAACCTTGGTGGATGTAGCTAGCCGGATCATCCGGCTAGTCATCCGGATCATCCGGGCTCCTCGCAGCTCTTGTACTGCCACCTACATCAGGGCCTTCAGCCAGATCATTCAGGCCTTTAGCCAGATCATTCGGATGGTCTTCCGGATCATCCGGGCAGGTCAATCTCTGTCTAAACAGCTCTAATTTTCTTGTGGTATAAATAGTCCCTTACCTCTTCGAGATAAGGTTGAACACTTCACTCAAACACACCTCAAGAACACCAGTGCTCCCTCTCCCTTGCTCACACACTAAATCTTAGATCCCGGTTTGATTCTTGTGAGTTTTGAAGAGTTGTTCCAATCAAAAGAAAGATCTTCCCCCTCTCCTTCTTGTGACCGGAGCAAATCGTGAGTTGAGCAAGTTTTGAGCTTTTCCCTTTGGATCTTGTTACTCTTGGAGGTTGGAGACTCCTAGGCGGTAGGAGTCTTTCGGAGAGGAATCGACCTTTGTGATTACCCCCGGAAAAGTTTGTGAGGGTTTGGAGACCACCCCAAGGTCAACCACTAGTGGTCGAGAAACGCCTCCGTGGTGTTGTCTCAAAGGGAGAATAGGGTGAGCCTTTGTGGCGTTGGTGTGCCTTCGTGGTAACATCCACCTCTCTAACAATGACGTAGCTTCCCTCCAAGGAAGTGAACATCGGCATACATCCTCGTCTCCCTGAGTTGCGGTTATTCCTAACCCTAACTCTTGAAGGAAATATGCCCTAGAGGCAATAATAAAGTTATTATTTATTTCCTTATATCATGATAAATGTTTATTATTCATGCTAGAATTGTATTAACTGGAAACATAATACATGTGTGAATACATAGACAAGCAGAGTGTCACTAGTATGCCTCTACTTGACTAGCTCATTAATCAAAGATGGTTATGTTTCCTAGCCATGAACAAAGAGTTGTTATTTGATTAACGAGATCACATCATTAGTTGAATGATCTGATTGACATGACCCATTCCATTAGCATAGCACCCGATCGTTTAGTATGTTGCTATTGCTTTTATCCATGACTTATACATGTTCCTTTAACTATGAGAATATGCAACTCCCGTTTACCATAGGAACACTTTGTGTGCTACCAAACGTCACAACATAACTGGGTGATTATAAAGGTGCTCTACAGGTGTCTCCGAAGGTACATGTTGGGTTGGCATATTTCGAGATTAGGATTTGTCACTCCGATTGTCGGAGAGGTATCTCAGGGCCTTCTCGGTAATACACATCACATAAGCCTTGCAAGCATTGCAACCAATGAGTTAGTTGCGAGATGATGTATTACGGAACGAGAAAAGAGACTTGCCGGTAACGAGATTGAACTAGGTATTGGATACCGACGATCGAATCTCGGGCAAGTAACATACCGATGACAAAGGGAACAAACGTATGTTGTTATGCGGTCTGACCGATAAAAGATCTTCGTAGAATATGTAGGAGCCAATATGGGCATCCAGGTCCCGCTGTTGGTTATTGACCGGAAACGTGTCTCGGTCATGTCTACATTGTTCTCGAACCGTAGGGTCCGCACGCTTAAGGTTACGATGACAGTTATTATGAGTTTATGCATTTTGATGTACCGAAGGAGTTCGGAGTCCCGGATGTGATCACGGACATGACGAGGAGTCTCGAAATGGTCGAGATGTAAAGAATGATATATTGGAAGCCTATGTTTGGACATCGGATGCATTCCAGGTAAAATCAGGATTTTACCGGAATACCGGGAGGGTTACCGGAACCCCCCGGGAGCATAATGGGCCAACATGGGCCTTGGAGGAGAAGTGAGAGGGCAGCCCTAGGGGCTGAGCGCCTCCCCCCTTCCCCTAGTCCTATTAGGACTAGGAGAGGTGGGCGCCCCCCTCTCCTTCTCTCTCCCCCTTGGAGAATCCTAGTCCAACTAGGATTGGGGGGGGGGAATCCTACTCCCAGAGGGAGTAGGACTCTCCTGGCGCGCCTAGCTTGGCCGGCCAGCCCCTCCCCCTTGGCTCCTTTATATACGGGGGCAGGGGGCACCCCAAAGACACACAAGTTGATCTACGGATCGTTCCTTAGCCGTGTGCGGTGCCCCCTTCCACCAAATTCCACCTCGATCATATTGTTGCAGTGCTTAGGCGAAGCCCTGCGCCGGTAACACATCAAGATCGTCACCACGCCGTCGTGCTGACGGAACTCTTCCCCGACGCTTTGCTGGATCGGAGCCCGGGGATCGTCATCGAGCTGAACGTGTGCAGAACTCGGAGGTGCCGTACATTCGGTGCTTAGATCGGTTGGATCGCGAGGAGAACGTACGACTACTTCCTCTACGTACGACTACTTCCTCTACGTTGTGTCAACGCTTCCGTTTCGGTCTACGAGGGTACGTAGACAAATACTCTCCCCTCTCGTTGCTATGCATCACCATGATCTTGCGTGTGCGTAGGAATTTTTTTTTGAAAATTACTACGTTCCCCTACAGTGGCATCCGAGCCTAGGTTTTTATGGTTTGATGTTATTTGCACGAGTAGAACACAAGTGAGTTGTGGACGATACAAGTCATACTGCCTACCAGCATGTCATACTTTGGTTCAGCGGTATTGTTGGACGAGACGATCCGGACCAACCTTACGCGTACGCTTACGCGAGACCGGTTCCCTTGACGTGCTTTGCACATAGATGGCTTGCGGAAGACTGTCTCTCCAACTTTAGTTGAACCGAGTGTGGCTACGCCCGGTCCTTGAGAAGGTTAAAACGGA
The DNA here is from genome assembly GCA_032464435.1 of Aegilops umbellulata. Classification (NCBI taxonomy): domain Eukaryota; kingdom Viridiplantae; phylum Streptophyta; class Magnoliopsida; order Poales; family Poaceae; genus Aegilops; species Aegilops umbellulata. The sequence continues at coordinate 637,193,499 of CP136060.1, read as the reverse complement.
GTCTATTTGACAAACTATCGTTGTGGTTTTGATGCGTAGGTAAGATGAGTTCTTGCTTAAAGCCCGTAGCAGCCACGTAAAACTTGCAACAACAAAGTAGAGGACGTCTAACTTGTTTTTGCAGGGCATGTTGTGATGTGATATGGTCAAGACGTGATGCTAAATTTTATTGTATGAGATGATCATGTTTTGTAACCGAGTTATCGGCAACTGGCAGGAGCCATATGGTTGTCGCTTTATTGTATGCAATGCAATCGCGATGTAATGCTTTACTTTATTGCTAAACGGTAGTGATAGTCGTAGAAGCATAAGATTAGCGAGACGACAACGATGCTGCGATGAAGATCAAGGTGTCGCGCCGGTGACGATGGTGATCATGACGGTGCTTCGAAGATGGAGATCACAAGCACAAGATGATGATGGCCATATCATATCACTTATATTGATTGCATGTGATGTTTATCCTTTTTATGCATCTTATCTTGCTTTGATTGACGGTAGCATTATAAGATGATCTCTCACTAAATTATCAAGAAGTGTTCTCCCTGAGTATGCACCGTTGCGAAAGTTCTTCGTGCTGAGACACCACGTGATGATCGGGTGTGATAGGCTCTACGTTCAAATACAACGGGTGCAAAACAGTTGCACACGCGGAATACTCAGGTTTAACTTGACGAGCCTAGCATATACAGATATGGCCTCGGAACACAGAGACCGAAAGGTCGAGCGTGAATCATATAGTAGATATGATCAACATAAATGATGTTCACCATTGAAACTACTCCATCTCACGTGATGATCGGACATGGTTTAGTTGATTTGGATCACGTGATCACTTAGAGGATTAGAGAGATGTCTATCTAAGTGGGAGTTCTTAAGTAATATGATTAATTGAACTTTAATTTATCATGAACTTAGTACCTGATAGTATCTTGCTTGTCTATGTTGTGTAGATAGATGGCTCGTGCTGTTGTTCCGTTGAATTTTAATGCGTTCCTTGAGAAAGCAAAGTTGAAAGATGATGGTAGCAATTACACGGTCTGGGTCCGTAACTTGAGGATTATCCTCATTGCTGCACAGAAGAATTACGTCCTGGAAGCACCGCTGGGTGCCAGGCCTGGTGCAAGAGCTACGCCAGATGTTTTGAACGTCTGGCAAAGCAAAGCTGATGACTACTCTATAGTTCAGTGTGCCATGCTTTACGGCTTAGAACCGGGACTTCAACGACGTTTTGAACACCATGGAGCATATGAGATGTTCCAGGAGTTGAAGTTAATATTTCAAGCAAATGCCCGGATTGAGAGATATGAAGTCTCCAATAAGTTCTATAGCTGTAAAATGGAGGAGAATGGTTCTGTCAGTGAGCATATACTCAGAATGTCTGGGTATAACAATCACTTGATTCAACTGGGAGTTAATCTTCCGGATGATTGCGTCATTGACAGAATTCTCCAATCACTGCCACCAAGCTACAAGATCTTCGTGATGAACTATAATATGCAAGGGATGACCAAAACTATGCCCGAGCTCTTCGCAATGCTAAAAGCCGCGGAGATAGAAATCAAAAAGGAGCATCAAGTGTTGATGGTTAACAAAACCACTAGTTTCAAGAAAAAGGGCAAAGGGAAGAAAAAGGGGAACTTCAAAAAGAACAGCAAGCAAGTTGCTACTCAAGAGAAGAAACCCAAGTCTGGACCTAAGCCTGAAACTGAGTGCTTCTATTGCAAGCAGACTGGTCACTGGAAGCGGAACTGCCCCAAGTATTTGGCGGATAAGAAGGATGGCAAGGTTAACAAAGGTATATATGATATACATGTTATTGATGTGTACCTTACTAATTCTCGCAGTAGCACCTGGGTATTTGATACTGGTTCTGTTGCTAATATTTGCAACTCAAAACAGGGGCTACGGATTAAGCGAAGATTGGCTAAAGGACGAGGTGACGATGCGCGTGGGAAATGGTTCCAAAGTCGATGTGATCGCGGTCGGCACGCTACCTCTACATCTACCTTCGGGATTAATATTAGATCTAAATAATTGTTATTTAGTACCAGCGTTGAGCATGAACATTATATCTGGATCTTGTTTGATGCGAGACGGTTATTCATTTAAATCAGAGAATAATGGTTGTTCTATTTATATGAGTAATATCTTTTATGGTCACGCGCCATTAAAGAGTGGTTTGTTCTTACTTAATCTCGATAGTAGTAATACACATATTCATAATGTTGAAGCCAAAAGATGCAGAGTTGATAATGATAGTGCAACTTATTTGTGGCACTGCCGTTTAGGTCATATCGGTGTAAAGCGCATGAAGAAACTCCATACTGATGGACTTTTGGAGTCACTTGATTATGAATCACTTGGCACTTGCGAACCGTGCCTTATGGGCAAGATGACTAAAACACCGTTCTCCGGTACTGTGGAGAGAGCAACAGATTTATTGGAAATCATACATACTGATGTATGTGGTCCAATGAATGTTGAGGCTCGTGGCGGATATCGTTATTTTCTCACCTTCACTGATGATTTAAGCAGATATGGGTATATCTACTTAATGAAACACAAGTCTGAAACATTTGAAAAGTTCAAAGAATTTCAGAGTGAAGTGGAAAATCATCGTAACAAGAAAATAAAGTTTCTACGATCTGATCGTGGAGGAGAATATTTGAGTTACGAGTTTGGTCTACATTTGAAACAATGCGGAATAGTTTCGCAACTCACGCCACCCGGAACACCACAACGTAATGGTGTGTCCGAACGTCGTAATCGTACTCTACTGGATATGGTGCGATCTATGATGTCTCTTACCGATTTACCGCTATCTTTTTGGGGTTATGCTCTAGAGACGGCCGCATTCACGTTAAATAGGGCACCATCAAAATCCGTTGAGACGACGCCTTATGAACTGTGGTTTGGCAAGAAACCAAAGTTGTCGTTTCTTAAAGTTTGGGGCTGCGATGCTTATGTGAAAAAGCTTCAACCTGATAAGCTCGAACCCAAATCGGAGAAATGTGTCTTCATAGGATACCCAAAAGAGACTATTGGGTATACCTTCTATCACAGATCCGAAGGCAAAATTTTTGTTGCTAAAGTCGGAAACTTTCTAGAGAAGTAGTTTCTCTCGAAAGAAGTGAGTGGGAGGAAAGTAGAACTTGATGAGATAACAGTATCTACTCCCTTATTGAGAAGTAGTACATCACAGAAATCTGTTTCGGTGACACCTACATCAAATAGGGAAGAAGCTAATGATAATGATCATGAAACTTCAGATCAAGTTTCTACTGAACTTCGTAGATCAACCAGAGTAAGATCCGCACCAGAGTGGTACGGTAATCCTATTTTGGAAGTCATGTTACTAGACCATGGTGAACCTACGAACTATGAAGAAGCGATGGTGAGCCCAGATTCCGCAAAGTGGCTTGAGGCCATGAAATCTGAGATGGGATCCATGTATGAAAACAAAGTGTGGACTTTGGTTGACTTGCCCGATGATCGGCAAGCAATTGAGAAAAAATGGATTTTTAAGAAGAAGACTGACGCTGATGGTAATGTTACTGTCTATAAAGCTCGACTTGTTGCAAAAGGTTTTCGACAAGTTCAAGGAATTGACTACGATGAGACTTTCTCACCCGTAGCGATGCTTAAGTCTGTCCGAATCATGTTAGCAATTGCCGCATTTTATGATTATGAAATTTGGCAAATGGATGTCAAAACTGCATTCCTGAATGGATTTCTGGAAGAAGAGTTGTATATGATGCAACCAGAAGGTTTTGTCGATCCGAAGGGAGCTAACAAAGTGTGCAAGCTCCAGCGATCCATTTATGGACTGGTGCAAGCTTCTCGGAGTTGGAATAAACGCTTTGATAGTGTGATCAAAGCATATGGATTTATACAGACTTTTGGAGAAGCCTGTATTTACAAGAAAGTGAGTGGGAGCTCTGTAGCATTTCTGATATTATATGTGGATGACATATTGCTGATCGGAAATAATATAGAATTTCTGGATAGCATAAAGGGATACTTGAATAAGAGTTTTTCAATGAAAGACCTCGGTGAAGCTGCTTATATATTGGGCATTAAGATCTATAGAGATAGATCAAAACGCTTAATAGGACTTTCACAAAGCACATACCTTGACAAAGTTTTGAAAAAGTTCAAAATGGATCAGGCAAAGAAAGGGTTCTTGCCTGTGGCACAAGGTGTGAAGTTGAGTAAGACTCAATGCCCGACCACCGCAGAAGATAGAGAGGAAATGAAAAATGTTCCCTATGCTTCAGCCATAGGCTCTATCATGTATGCAATGCTGTGTACCAGACCTGATGTGTGCCTTGCTGTGAGTTTAGCAGGAAGGTACCAAAGTAATCCAGGAGTGGATCACTGGACAGCGGTCAAGAACATCCTTAAGTACTTAAGAAGGACTAAGGATATGTTTCTCATTTATGGAGGTGACAAAGAGCTCGTCGTAAACGGTTATGTCGATGCAAGCTTTGACACTGATCCGGACGATTCTAAATCGCAAACCGGATACGTATTTACATTAAACGGTGGAGCTGTCAGTTGGTGCAGTTCTAAACAAAGCGTCGTGGCGGGATCTACATGTGAAGCTGAGTACATAGCCGCTTCGGAAGCAGCTAATGAAGGAGTCTGGATGAAAGAGTTCATATCCGATCTAGGTGTTGTACCTAGCGTATCGGGTCCAATGAAAATCTTTTGTGACAATACTGGTGCAATTGCCTTGGCAAAGGAATCCAGATTTCACAAAAGAACCAAACACATCAAGAGACGCTTCAACTCCATCCGGGATTTGGTCCAGGTGGGAGACATAGAGATATGCAAGATACATACGGAGCTGAATATTGCAGACCCGTTGACTAAGCCTCTTCCACGAGCAAAACATGATCAGCACCGAGACTCCATGGGTGTTAGAATCATTACTTTGTAATCTAGATTATTGACTCTAGTGCAAGTGGGAGACTGAAGGAAATATGCCCTAGAGGCAATAATAAAGTTATTATTTATTTCCTTATATCATGATAAATGTTTATTATTCATGCTAGAATTGTATTAACTGGAAACATAATACATGTGTGAATACATAGACAAGCAGAGTGTCACTAGTATGCCTCTACTTGACTAGCTCATTAATCAAAGATGGTTATGTTTCCTAGCCATGAACAAAGAGTTGTTATTTGATTAACGAGATCACATCATTAGTTGAATGATCTGATTGACATGACCCATTCCATTAGCATAGCACCCGATCGTTTAGTATGTTGCTATTGCTTTTATCCATGACTTATACATGTTCCTTTAACTATGAGAATATGCAACTCCCGTTTACCATAGGAACACTTTGTGTGCTACCAAACGTCACAACGTAACTGGGTGATTATAAAGGTGCTCTACAGGTGTCTCCGAAGGTACATGTTGGGTTGGCATATTTCGAGATTAGGATTTGTCACTCCGATTGTCGGAGAGGTATGTCAGGGCCTTCTCGGTAATACACATCACATAAGCCTTGCAAGCATTGCAACCAATGAGTTAGTTGCGAGATGATGTATTACGGAACGAGAAAAGAGACTTGCCGGTAACGAGATTGAACTAGGTATTGGATACCGACGATCGAATCTCGGGCAAGTAACATACCGATGACAAAGGGAACAAACGTATGTTGTTATGCGGTCTGACCGATAAAAGATCTTCGTAGAATATGTAGGAGCCAATATGGGCATCCAGGTCCCGCTGTTGGTTATTGACCGGAAACGTGTCTCGGTCATGTCTACATTGTTCTCGAACCGTAGGGTCCGCACGCTTAAGGTTACGATGACAGTTATTATGAGTTTATGCATTTTGATGTACCGAAGGAGTTCGGAGTCCCGGATGTGATCACGGACATGACGAGGAGTCTCGAAATGGTCGAGACGTAAAGAATGATATATTGGAAGCCTATGTTTGGACATCGGATGCATTCCAGGTAAAATCAGGATTTTACCGGAATACCGGGAGGGTTACCGGAACCCCCCGGGAGCATAATGGGCCAACATGGGCCTTGGAGGAGAAGTGAGAGGGCAGCCCTAGGGGCTGCGCGCCTCCCCCCTTCCCCTAGTCCTATTAGGACTAGGAGAGGTGGGCGCCCCCCTCTCCTTCTCTCTCCCCCTTGGAGAATCCTAGTCCAACTAGGATTGGGGGGGAATCCTACTCCCAGAGGGAGTAGGACTCTCCTGGCGCGCCTAGCTTGGCCGGCCAGCCCCTCCCCCTTGGCTCCTTTATATACGGGGGCAGGGGGCACCCCAAAGACACACAAGTTGATCTACGGATCGTTCCTTAGCCGTGTGCGGTGCCCCCTTCCACCAAATTCCACCTCGATCATATTGTTGCAGTGCTTAGGCGAAGCCCTGCGCCGGTAACACATCAAGATCGTCACCACGCCGTCGTGCTGACGGAACTCTTCCCCGACGCTTTGCTGGATCGGAGCCCGGGGATCGTCATCGAGCTGAACGTGTGCAGAACTCGGAGGTGCCGTACATTCGGTGCTTAGATCGGTTGGATCGCGAGGAGAACGTACGACTACTTCCTCTACGTACGACTACTTCCTCTACGTTGTGTCAACGCTTCCGTTTCGGTCTACGAGGGTACGTAGACAAATACTCTCCCCTCTCGTTGCTATGCATCACCATGATCTTGCGTGTGCGTAGGAATTTTTTTTTGAAATTTACTGCGTTTCCCAACAACTCTCTACTTGTGGTTACTTGTCTCTTAGCACTTACTTATATCATATTGTGGTTGCTTACTTACATACTTGTGTTACTTGCATAGCACTTAGTACTACACTTGCAATTGTTAGGCCCACTTTCATATTCCGCTTTATTGCCTAAAATTGCTAAGTCATAATTAAAATTTTGTAATTGTACCTATTCACCCCCCCCCCTCTAGGTCCATCTCGATCCTTTCAGCCGCCGTCGTCGTCCTCGGCCTTCTCCTCCTTGACGCGGCCGTCCCTCGTGGACCCCTGACTGGCGTCGCCAATGCGGACTTGTGGCGGCGGTGCGTCGTCGTCGTCGCTGTCTTCGATGACGACGACTCCTCCTTCGTCGCGGCCCCGGCGGCACTGCTCGAACCACCGCAGGGCGGTGCACTGGCGCTCCCTCGTCTTCTTCAGGGAGTCTTTGCGCGCCCATTTCAGGGCCGCGTCGTTGTCGAGCTCCACGTCGCCGTGCTTCGTCTTCAGGGCGGGGAGACCCGGTTCCATCTTCACCGGCGCAAGCCCCGGTTCCGTCTTTGGCTTGACTAAGTGCGGAGGAGGCGCGCCGGCCGCCCTCGTTGATGACAATGCCGGCGCTGCAAGTGCGCCGGCCGAGCGGCGTCTCCGCCGCGGGCTCGGCCTTGACGCCGAGCAGCGCCGGAGAGCCGGAGGAGTGGGAAGAAGAGTGCGAAGAGGAGTGTATGCGTGCGCGAAAGGGGAGGCATCGGCGCGCCGCCCGGTGACGCGCCGCCCGTTTGGAATCAATGGCAAGGCTGACCGACGGTGGCAGCGCAGCAGACTTTGCATTGATTCCCGCGGGAACCGAGGCGATGAGGGTGACGAAGCGCCCGTCTAGCTGTCTCGGCGGGCCCGCGGCTCTTTCGCGCCAAAAACGATCTGCCCGGCGCCCCTGGGCGTCCCCCAGCGCGCCGTGTTCGGGCTGGGTCCGCCGGCGCTGATTTCGGCCCAGGCCGGCGAAAATCTGGCTCCTGGGGCGCGACTAGGCCGTTCTTTCGGCGTCGGCGTGAAAAATCGCCTGGGGATACCTTTCTGGTGATGCGGCTGGAGATGCTCTAATCAATGAATGAGCTTGGTAAGCGTTACTGTGGGCGCATGAATGCACCTGGGCCCGGCCCAACCTGACCTCCACCAGATGCTCACCAGGCCGGCCCTGCCTCATTTGCTCCCTTGTCCGGCCCACCGTCCCCCGCTTGAAGAATCAACGCTACGGTTCCATCGAAAATCCCTATTCACAGCTCGTTGCGGCAAACTGTCGGGCTACCGCACAGGGGCAGCGATGCGAGCGACAAACATGGGCCGGCCCACTTCAAGTTTTACACAGGTTCGGCCAACCGGTTTTCGGAACCTTCTAGAAGTTTCCCTAAACCAGGTTTTTTCTGTGTTTTTTCTTTTCGTTTTTTGGCTTCATATTGTGTTTTATTTTTATTTTTTCTTTTCCTTTTTTTCGTTTTTCGTTTTTCGTTTTTCTGTTTCTTTTCTTTTTTTCATGTTTCTTTTTCCTTTTCTATCTTTTGTTCGTTTTTTCTTTTTATTTCCTTTTTATTTTATTTTCTTTGTTTTGATTTTTCTTTTCTTTCCATTTTATACAATTTTCACTTTTCTTTGCCAACATATCTCCAGAACTTTTAGAAAATGTTCACATTTTTAAAATTTTGTTCATTTTTTTCTAAAATGTTCCAATTTTGAATTTTTTCCAGAAATTCCAGAAAAGTAGAATTCTAATATTTGTTTTTCAATTTACAAAAATGTTCAAAAATTCAAAAAAAGTGTAGAATTTGAAATTTAAAAAATGTTTGCATTTTAATTTTTGTTCACACATTCAGAAAATGTTTGCGAGTTTTACAAGATGTTCTCACTTCAAAATTTGTTCACAAATTCAAATAGTGTTCTATTCATGTTTTTAAAATTTTGTTCGCAAAATAACAAATTGTTCCGAGGATCTCAAAAAATGTTCGCCTTCGAATTTTTGTGCACAAATTTGAAAAATGTTCGGCAATTTCACATTCAAAATATGTTCACGAACAAAAAAAGCCATGTTTTCATGAATTCAAAATCATTTTAGGTAATATCAAAAAATGTTCGCATTTTCAAAAATGTGTTCGTCATTTTAAAAAATGTTCTCCCGTTGAAATTTGTTCTTTTTTTCAAAAAATGCTTGTGTTTAACTAAACGTTCTACTTTTTATAAATTTGTTCAGAAGTTAGAAAAATTTCGTGTTTAATTTTTTTTACTTTTTCCGAAAAGAAAATCATGTTTGTGGCTAGCGAAACGGGGCTGCCATTTTGAATTTGTTCATGTACACGGAGCTGCCCTTTTAGACACCTAATCAAAATAATGATGGTGATATTGTGTTACCAGTTTGCCGCTGTCGTTTACTTCTTTTAGTTTCGCGTTGCTACATTTACAGTAGAACCTAGCTGCCGCAGTGGCTAGAAACGTGCGCATCCCACGTCGCGGTCGCGTGTTCGAATCCCACTGCCCACGCCCTCCTTTTTTTCTTTTTTTTTCACGTCACTAACGCCTGCCAACCCGTGCACTGGAAATGGGCCGGCCCAGGTGAGTCGCCTTGTGCGAAACGCCACCTCTTTGCCGCAACGAGCGGCGCAGTATACGTACCACGAGTTCTTGGCCGACCTGACCTGGAAATTAATCCTCCGCCCATCGTTTTGTAGTGGAGTAACAGATCGATCGAGTAAAGCGTCCTGTACAATAGTACTGTAGTGAGTAGGAGGAGCATGCATGCAGTTGCACTGCATTCTTTTACGTGGAAAAGTAGGTCAATCGGGGGCAGTAGTTAGCTGGGACATGTAATGATTTCGAGTAAGTAAATTACGTGTTCCGTCCGTTGGCACACGCGAATTAACCCTCCCTGCTCGCAGTTGATACTATATTGAGTAGACGAACATGCATGCAGTTACAGCGGATGTAGTGTGTACAATAATGTTACTACGTGCGTACTCTATCTGCACGGTGCCATGGCCGTCCCATATTTATTTGCACGCCTCACGATCATTCTCACGGCCTCACTGCCCGCAAGAAAAAAAAGAAAAGAAAAAACACAATCTCACGGCCATGCGTGGTAAAGTCATGCATGGGTCCCTCAGCCGGGTCGGTCGAGTGGCTCTGTCCGATCTTTTGAGGGCACCCATCTTTGGATCAAGATGCGGTTTTGGACCGATGGACGGAGCACCACCATTTCTTTCTTCACCTGCTCACAAATAATATCACAAACCAACAATTATTAGTAGGAACGTATACTTTGCTGCTGCCCTACGCACGTACGTACCGTAAATTAAAAACCGTACGTACACAAGTTTGCTTCGGCACCCACCACGTACGTACGTCTTGTCCACCACCCGAATGCCGTCCGACCCCACCACGTGGCGCTGCCTCCAGCTTGGTACTACTGTATTATGTATTATTGCCCTCCTCCTCCTCCGTGTTAAGCCAAAACCCAGTGATACTATACTGGGATGACAGTTTGTTCGTTGAAGTCCAAGATACTAGTGATAGATATATTGATGTCCATGTGAGGGTGTCTCCGGAGGATCCCTTGTGGCGGCTGACTTGCGTTTATGGAGAACCAAGAACTGAGAATAGACACCATATGTGGAGCAAGCTGCAGGAGTTAAAACAAAAATCAAACTTACCTTGGTTGATAGTTGGAGACTTTAACGAAGCTCTATGGCAGTTCGAGCATTTCTCGACTACTCCTCGCCCAGAGAATCAGATGGTTGCTTTCAGAGAGGCACTTGCTGTTTGTGAGCTGAGGGATATTGGCTTCTCTGGCTTGCCATTCACCTTTGACAATAAGCAGAGAGGGCAGCGCAATGTTAAAGTACGTCTCGATAGGGCAGTAGCGGACGACAGATGGAGAAATATTTGTACAGAAGCACGGGTTGTGCACTTGGTGTCGCCATGTTCAGACCATTGTCCTCTGCTTGTACGGTTGGCACAAGAAAAACATGAGCATATTCAGAGGTGCCGCGCACCTAGCCGACATTACGAAATACTATGGGAGCGAGCAGGGGAGTTACCGGAGCTGGTAGCTAATGCATGGGCAGAGGCTGGCCGGAAGAACGACCTGGGAGCAATACGCATGGGCCTGGACAAGGTCATGAATGTCCTCCAAGGATGGAGTAAAAGGAGGTTTGGCAACGTTCTCAAAGAACTAGAAAGAACAAGAGCTGAGTTGGAATGGTTACACAAAGAAGGTGCAGATCAACGAGAGGTGCGACGTGTCACAGATTACATGAACGAGTTGCTCTATCGGGAAGAGATGTTATGGTTGCAAAGATCCCGTATAAGCTGGCTCAAAGAAGGGGACCGCAACACAAATTTTTTCCACCAAAGAGTTGTGTGGCGTGCACGAAAAAATAGGATAAACAGGCTAAAAGATGCTGAAGGAATTTGGAAGGATACACCCTCGGACATGGAGCAAATGGCGACATCCTTCTTTAAGGAGCTATTCACCCGCGACCCCAATGTAAATGTTGATAATTTGGTACCCCTCTTTCAAGAATTGGTGACGGCTGACATGAATGACATGTTATGCAAGGACTTCACAGAGGAGGAAATTGGTGATGCCTTATTTCAAATCGGACCTCTAAAGGCACCGGGGGTTGATGGATTCCCAGCTCGCTTTTTTCAACGAAATTGGGCTACTTTACAATCTGAGGTAACTAATGCAGTTAAATTATTCTTTGTGACAGGGAGGATGACAGAGGGCATTAACGACACGGCCATTGTTCTTATACCCAAAGTTGAGCAACCAGAATGCCTCAAGGACTTCAGACCTATAAGTCTTTGCACTGTGCTCTACAAGGTAGTGGCAAAGTGTCTGGTAAATAGACTTAGACCAATCCTGGGTGAACTGATATCTGAGAACCAAAGTGCATTTGTGACTGGACGCTTAATTACTGATAATGCTTTGATTGCCTTTGAGTGTCTGCACTTCATCGAGCATAACACAAATGAGGATAAGAATTTCTGTGCATATAAGCTAGACCTATCTAAGGCTTATGACAGGGTGGACTGGGAGTTTTTAAGGAGAACGATGCAAAGAATGGGCTTCGCTCACCGGTGGGTCGGATGGATTATGTCATGTGTGACCACAGTGAGGTATACGGTAAAATTTAATGGAGCTCTTCTGGATTCATTCTCACCTTCCCGTGGACTCCGGCAAGGTTGCCCTCTGTCCCCCTTTCTTTTCCTCTTTGTCGCCGACGGCCTCTCAGCTCTACTACAACGTGAGGTGCAGAATGAAAATATTGAAGCAGTTAAAATATGCAGAAGAGCGCCAGGCATTTCACACTTGCTCTTTGCGGATGATAGTCTTTTGTTTTTCAAAGCTAATGCTGCGCAGGCCATCCGGATCCGAGATGTACTAGATACATTTGCTACTAGTACAGGACAACTTATTAACCCAGGAAAATGCTCAATATTTTTTGGAGATTCTTGTGACCAAGAAACTAGAGAGGAAGTAAAGCATACCTTGCAGGTAACAAATGAGGTGTTTGAGCCCAAGTACCTAGGGCTGCCAACTCCTGAGGGCAGAATGACTAAGGATAAGTTTCAAAATCTACAATCAACGACAACAAAGAGGTTAGTGCAAGGGGGTGATAATGACCTATCTTTAGCTGGAAGGGAGGTAAAGATAAAATCAGTGGCTCAAGCCTTGCCGGTATATGTCATGGGAGTTTTTAAGCTACCATTTGGTCTATGTGATGACGTAGAGAAATTGATCCGAAATTATTGGTGGGGTGCAAAGGATGGAAAAAGGAAAACTCACTGGATGGCGTGGGATAGACTAACACGGCCGAAAGACCAAGGGGGCATGGGCTTTAAAGATATGCGTTTGTTCAACCAAGCTCTCCTGGCGCGACAAGCTTGGCGCCTCCTCCAGTACCCAGATTCCCTTTGTGCACGTGTACTAAAAGCAAAATATTACCCTAATGGCAATTTGATTGATACTGTCTTTACAGGCAACGCATCATCGACCTGGCATGCCATTGAGCATGGGCTGCAATTGCTGAAACAGGGAATCATTTGGCGTGTAGGCAACGGAGAAAGTATCCGAGTGTGGCGAGACCCTTGGATACCAAGAGCATGGAGTCTGAGACCTGTAACACAGCAGCGACGATGCAGATTGAGATGGGTAGCTGACTTTCTAGAACCCAATGGCAATTGGAATATGCAACTGCTAAACCAATATTTCCTTTCAATGGATGTTGCGGAGATAATAAAGATCAGACCATCACTGAGGAATGAACAAGACTTTCTGGCCTGGCAACCAGATAAACTGGGAATTTTCTCTGTCTGCAGCGCCTATCGCCTCGCGCTCCAGCTACAAATGAACCAGCAAGGGGTTGGAGCTACTAGCAGCCGACCAGATGGTGAGCGGCCTGGATGGCGCTTGATATGGCAGTGTCTAGTACCCCCAAAGGTACGCGTCTTTGCATGGAAGGTAGCCTCAAATATTCTGGCAACAGAAGTGAACATGAAAACACGACATATGACACATGATGCAACATGTCGCATCTGTGGGAGGGAAGATGAAGATACTTTCCATGCGCTAGTTCGTTGCACCCACGCGTGGCTGCTCTGGGAGGTGATGCGTGAAGTTTGGGACCTGCCGAGGGATGACATGGTGCGGCCGGATGGACATGAATGGCTACTACAGATCCTTGCGAGACAAACTGAGACCCAACGTTCGCTGCTGCTAATGCTCTTGTGGAGGATTTGGCATGTCCACAATGAACTTACGCATAATAAGCCGGCTCCGCCAGCTGAGAGCTCCCGCAGATTTCTGTGTAGTTATATGGACACGCTGATGTATATAAAGCAACATCCAACAGCAGACGTAGTGAAAGGAAAGGAAACAGTGTCATACATATCAGTGAGTAACCAAGACAAGCATATGAGAGATGGCCGAAAGAAAATCAGGAAGAAGTGGCAGCCGCCTGAGGAAGGGAGAATGAAGCTGAATGTTGATGGGGCATATGCAAATGATGGAACAGCAGGCGCAGGTATGATTCTCCGCGACTACACGGGAGCCTTGATCTTCGCGGCAAGCCGGAAGATACGTGTTGGCATCGATGCACTCGACTCGGAGCTTGCAGCGATGGAGGAGGGCCTCGCCCTCGCGCTGCACTGGACTCCGGACGCCTTCACTCTAGAATCAGACTGTGCGGCGGCCATAAAGCTATTGGATGTGAGTAGTCCAAATGCGTCCATCTATGCATCAAGGATTAGTGTGATTCGGGAGCTCATCAGGGAAAGAGATATCCAGGTAGTTCAAATCAGCCGTGATGCTAACAAGGCAAGTCACGAGCTGGCTAGACTAGGTAGAGTACAAGGCAGAACAGCCGTTTGGCTTAGAAACTACCCCCCAGAAATCGCTGAGGCGATTTGTGCTGATTGTACTCACACCCCAGTTTAATTTAATCTCTTTTCCCCGGAAAAAAAAAAAGCCCCAGTGATCGATCATCTTTACGGCGAGGTTTGACTGGAAAGCTCGTAGACCAGTATGAAATGGTCCGGTCTGTACGGATGGAAACGTGGACTCGGCTCTCACATCGACTTTTATCTCCGTCTGTGAGGACTTACAGACCGATTCGCGTCGCTCATCAGTGCATGTTTGGTTGCTAGCATGGATTTGACTTGTATTGTGTACATGTCTCAGCTGGGTCTGACTGAGAAAATAGACCAGAAAAAAAACCCTAAATCTACGTTGGCCCTATTTGGTTTGACTGTGGATTTCTAAAAGCAGATGTGAAAAATCTGCTGTGACAAAATAGCTATGGAAAATCTGATGTGAAAAAGATGTAGGTCATTTGGCAAACCAGCTGATACAGCTTTTCTAGATTTTGGCCCGCAGCGAAATCAGATTTTGAAAAGCACGTCCTGGGCTGCTTCCGCTTTTGGTTCATATTTTGGCAGTGGATTTCTGAAATCGGATTCTGCTGGGTTCGCCCTTTGGTTCAGATTCTGCTACGCAGCAGCGGAATCCGTCAATAAAAGCTGAGCCAAACAGGGCCGTTGTTTGATTGTCTGCATGTAGACACCCTGCATTAGAAAAGCAATTTTTGTATAGTGTTAATTTGTTGTCCTGCGTCGACTCGACTGATGCAACTACACGATGTTTCGTTGTATATAGACAGCATGATTAAGAGTTAACCGCTACATATAACACACAGGGTTACACCATGCCATGGCGACTGCGGTGGGTGATAATCATGGCTCCACGTCTGACAACAAGACGGGCACGGAGTCGTGGACGAGTGATCCCGTTTGTGGCGCGGCGAACTAGTTGCTAGTGTCGCCGCCGAAGAGGAAGTTCACGCGAAGGCACGAATAGTAGAGCGCTAAGGCAAAGGGGAGAGGAGGCGAAATATAGTGTGCGAGTCATGACGGCGTCAGTGCAGTAGGATATAGGAGAGAAGGCCAAGAAAAACGACGACGACGATGACGCCACAACGGCACGACCGTCCCCAGCTTGAAGAATCAACGCTACGGCTCCATCTTCCTCCCTGCCACGGGCCATGGCTACCGACCTGCATCCGCGTGCACTTCTGCTGCGGCATTACAGCGTGCACCGCGCGCCTACGTCGATATTTTTCCATGCAGAGTAAGCCGAGCAGACCGTCTGAGCGTGCGTGCATCGGTGCATGCATGCATGTGCGCGTCCTTGTCGCTGCATCTCGATGAAGACGAAAAATCTGAGCGAGTGAAGGCCCCCGACCAGGACGTTGAGTTTGACTTCTTGGAGGGAAAAAATGGAAAAGGTTGCATTATTTTTCGGACGTATGTGCGCACGATGCATGCATGCATGGCCTGGGACGTGAGGTCCAAGAGAGATCGACAGCGGCACGGGATTCTGTATAACGAGCGGTGGACTAGACTGGTGTTTGGCACTTGGCATTTTGGCAACATACCACCAGTTGTTGGCCGACCTGGGATGGGATGAAACCCCGCCCATCATTTTGCAGCGCAGTAACAGTAACAGATCGGGTAAAGCATTCTGCACGATACTACTACCTCTGTATCAAAATATAAGACGGTTTTGCAGTTTGATTTGAGCTATAAAAACGTCTTATATATATGCACTGCAGAGGGAGTAGTATTGAGTAGGACGAGCACGCATGCAGTTGCACTCCATTCTTTTACGTGGAGTAGGTCAATCGGGGCCAGTAGTTAGCTGGGACATCTAATAGTTTCGAGTAAGTAAATTACGTTTTTGGTCCGCTGGTACACGGGAATTAAGCTGTCCTGCTCAGAGGTGATACTACAATATTTGAGTAGGACGAGCATGCAGTTACAGCGGGTGCGTGTACAATAATGTTACTGCGTACGTACTCTATCTGCACGCACGGTTTTGTGAGTTGCTGCCGTACGATGGTCGTCCGGTGCTTTGAGTATTTATTTTCGCTGCTCACGATCACATTCACACTCACAGCCTCACTGATGCGTGGTAAAGTCATGCATGGGTCCCTCGATCGGTCCGGTCGGTCGAATAGCTTTGTCCGATCTTTTGAGGACACCCACCTTCAGTCAAGATGCGGTTTTGCACCGATGGAGCACCACCATTTCTTTCTTCACTTGCTCACAATAATATACGTACAGCAAACCAACGGTTATTAGTCAGAACGTTATAATTAATAATTTGCTCCTACCCTCCCTACGCATGTAACGTACAGTACGTACACAAGTAAGTAGCTCCGGCACCCACCCACGTAGGTACGTACGTCTTGTCCACCACCCGTACGCCGTCTGAACCCACCATGTGGCGCTGCCTCCCTCTTGGCTGTACCGTATTCTTGTCCTCTGCTGTATTTTTCTCTCCTTTTCTTCCTCTTCGCTGTTATTCTTTGGCATGTTGCGTTCACCGCGAGGCCCAAAGTCCGGCTCGATCGGAGGCTCGTTTTCAGCATGGGTCCAACTCCTCCTCCTCCTCCTTTTTTTTTGACAGGCTCCTCCTCCTCCTCCTCCTCCGTGTTAAGCAAGCCCCAGTGGTCGATCGATTATCTTTACGGCCAGGTTTGACTGGAAAGCTCGTAGAGTATACTAGTATAAAATCGTTTGTCTGTACGGATGGAAGCCTGGACTCGGTTTGCTCATCCAATCCCATGGGTTGGATTTACTTGATTGATTGAGGGTCACAGTTTGCAATTATCACGCGGGCTCGAAAATCCTGTAATTAGTACGTACTCCCTCCGTTTCGATTTACTCGTCGTGGTTTTAGTTGAATGGGATGCCCTGCACAAATTACCCAAAGGATTTTCTAGACCAACTAGTTTGTGCAATATCATCCATAAGATCATCTCACTAGTAGAAAAAGGGGCTATTGTCCCGGTTTGTAAGGCCCTTTAGTCCTGATTTTCGAACCGGGACTAAAGGGTCGGTACTAATGCCTCTCCCCTTTAGTCCCGGTTCAATCCAGAACCGGGACTAAAGAGCGCGGCCACGTGGAGCTCCACCTTTAGTCCCGGTTGGTGTTCTCCCGGTTGGTAACACCAACCGGGACTAAAGGAAATTTTATGATTCTTTTTTTGAAATTTTTTTTGAATTTTTTTTGAATTTTTTATTTATTTTCAAATTTCTGAATTATTTTAACCTCTAGTCTGTAATCACCACCCCTCATCACTTCTCAATTTATCCACTAATCATCCCTCATCATTACAAATCATCTAACTTTCCGAACGGTCACCCATCCTCCCACTAACACCAACCGGGACTAAAGGAAATTTTATGATTTTTTTTTGAAATTTTTTTTGATTTTTTTTATTTATTTTCAAATTTCTGAATTATTTTAACCTCTAGTCTGTAATCACCACCCCTCATCACTTCTCAATTATCCACTAATCACCCCTCATCATTCTAAATCATCTAACTTCCCGAACGGTCATCCATCACTAGTAGAAAATCGGCCTTTTGTCCCGGTTCGTAAGGGCCTTTAGTCCCGGTTCCCGAACCGGGACTAAAGGGTCGTTACTAATACCCTCACCCTTTAGTCCCGGTTCAAACCAGAACCGGGACAGATGGGCCTCCACGTGGCCGCTGCCGGCAGCCCAGGCAAGGGCACCTTTGGTCCCGGTTTATGACATAAACCGGGACCAAAAGGGTTCCACGCGTCAGCAGGAGGTTTTTCTTTTTTTCTTTTAAAAAAAGTGGCCGTTTTAGGGGTTTAGGGGGTTATTTTTAGGTTGTTATTAGCTAGCTAATAGAGAGAAGTGTCCTCTCTTATATGTAGTCCTTGGTTTACGTACCTACGCTACTGCTATGTTCATTTCACCCGCAGATATATATATAATAACTCATGCATGCTCGCATCATACATCATCATATATAATAACAAGTCCTACTAATTAATCAAGCATCATCATACAACTTCTATTCGTTATTAATAATAAGTCATACGATCATCATCCTCATAGTCATCGAACCCAACCCTATATAATTGTTCTTAGCACATGATCATCAAGTATCAGGTTGGATCGGACCTAAACACACTTAAGGTAAAATAGCATAAAACAATATAGACCCTGACTCTCCATTATGAAGAATGGAGATCATCCTGTCTCCAATTCTTGCGCCTCGCTTCCTTTTGCTTCCAAGAAGCTCCTTACGACTGTCCATACATTTTTTCCATCCTTTGACTGTCATGTCTCCACTTCTTTTAGAAATCCGGTATGGACAGTTGAGATTCGTAGGATGACCTGGATATATGTTCAAAACATGAAGGCTGCCGCCATTCTGATACATCAAATGAGGCACACAATCCTCTGGGATAAGCTGTTGAAAAACATAGTAATAACTTCGTAGTTAGCAATGATGTACTAGTTTTAGAAGTATGCAAAAAGATGCACGGACGTCGTAATAGTAAAAAAAACTTACCAGGGTATCTCCATGGTAGTTACCGTAGTTCAACACGTGCACTAGTGGCACGTATTGACCATAATGTTGAGGAGTTCGATTGTAGATATTGTAATTGTCAATATCATTACAAAATCCAACCAGATGAGTTTTCTCCTTGTAAGTTAACTCAGAGCCATCGGTGTAGTAAGTTCTATCTACCATCTTCTGCACATTCTTCGATACTCCAAAATAAGCTGTCAATGAAAATAAGCTGTCAACTATTTTGAAATGAACAATATAAGTTCTATTAATAATTAACTATGTTTGGGAAACTCACATAGCGGTAGAACTGGAGGAGTATCAACAAGGACCCAAATGTCCATATTGTCTTGCTCGATTTCAGGATCACCAAGATCCATGGTGACAAGCATATCCTCATCAAAATCATACAATTTGCAAAATGCTTCCCAATTTTTGCAACCAAAATGGGTTACGCTCTCAGCATTATACAACTTTACTTCAAAATCCACATCATGATGAGTCCTTCGGTGAATTTTCTTCGTTTCAAAATTTTCATGGTCTTCAAAATCCATCCTCTCCAAGACATAGCGTCTTGCATGGCATGGGATCAACTATACTCGAATTGTAAAAGATGAAAATTACACGTTGAAATAGTTGAAGTCATGCTTAATTATGAAAAAAAACACTTGTCGTCGTTGCGTACCGTTTCAACTTCGAAGGTCTCCTCGAGCTTAATGCTGAAGCGCCGACCATCGTCCAGGTGAGGCCTGTCGCACTCACCTCGATCGTTGTGGCACCAGTCGCACTCCCACGGGAGACTTTCGTCGTCCGATGATGACATTTCCTATACGTTCATAATTCAAAGACTAAATTAGATCATTATTATTCAACTAATCATATGCATATGCCTTGCATAGTGCTCTCCAATTTGAGCATTCAATAAAAAAATCAAATCGCAAAATTAAGTAGTATTCAAATTATGATGCCTTCAATTATAAGAAAAACTACATCATCTCCATTTGTCCGTACATCGAATATTATCACTAATACACGTCGAATACTATATATCATACATATCGCCAGTACAGCTAGAACAGTAGCGCCCGACGGGTATCGGCGCGGGTGGTGGACACCCACAGAGAAGGAACCATCACGGGATCATAGCTCCGGTGAGATCCCTAGAGAACCTGCCAGGTATTGGAGAACCTGTGCTCCAACGCAAACAAGTAGCGACGGACGTGCGCGTCCTCCTCACTGACACGGTGACGCACCACCTCCGCGGAGTCCTCGAGCCTCTGGACCGTCACTGGCCCACGCGACCGCCACCAAAGAAGGTTCGGGTCAACGACAGGCTGGCTCCTCGCCAACCTGCGCCCCCTGGTAGGTAGCGCCTCCCAGTACCACCCCGGCGGAGCCCAGTCCCGGACATGGCCCATCTGGTCAAGCAGGTGTCGTCCGCCCCCGACTCGACGACGAGGATGCGGGATAGGCATCGTCCACGTCGATGCGGGAATAATTGCTTTAACTAAAAAAATAAACTAGTTCTATTAATTTTCTTGCTAAAAATAAACTACTTCTATAGTAAATAAACCAGTTTTATTAAATCAACTAGCTAGTTCAACTACGAAGCACTTACTATAAATAAAATAAAATAGTACGACTTACTAAAAATAAACTAGTTTAACTATAGTTATATTATTTTTCTAACTAATTATATTAAACACTTTCTCTTCTTATTTTTCCTTTTTCCTCTATTCTAAATATGAACTTATTCATAAATGACATATATCATTCACAATTTTTCTATACATACACAATAAATTGACAAAGAAAATACTATGAACAAAAAAATCATTAATAAATCTAAATTAAAACAGAAAAAATCATAAATAAATCTAACACAATATGAACAAATTAATTACACAATATGAAAAAATCTAACAGAAAAATCTATGAACTACACATCTAAATTACTACACATCTAACAAAAAAATCTATGAACTACAAAAAAATATAACAAAATCTAACTCAATTAACTATACTAGTAACATCAAATTAAATCAGTTGCTCACGACGACGGTGTCGGGGACGGCGACGGCGACGGCGACGGCGAGGTGCGGCGCGGGGCGGCTCGGCGACGGGCAGGGGCGGGGCGGGTCGGGGCGGGTCACAAAAATTATAAACTTTCTGTTAGTGCCATTAGTTTTAAAATTTGAATAGTTTAAATTTCAATTTTTTAAAATTTGTGTGAATCACTAGTTTATGAATAACTTTACTATAAACTTTCTGTTAGTGCCATTATACTCAATTTGGTAATTTTAGTTAGTCATAACAAATATTATAGGAATTTTTTTCTTTTTTGCTATTTATTTTTTCATTTCTACTACTTAGTGTGAATCACTACTTAGTGCATATAGGCATTTTTTTTCTTTTTCTTTTTTAGTCATTTCTATTTATACTAAATACTAATAGTTTTTTAGTGATTTCTTTTTTCTTTTAGGTCAAAAAAAAAATAAAAACTTCTCTGTTAGTGAACATAGATGCACTTATAGAGAAAATTAAACATAAATTCATAATCAATTTCTATTTATGAATTTATGTCCAATTTTCCTCTATAGGTGCATCTATTTCCACTTTGAGAGGAGCTCAACAATGCAGAGAGGGACGGGCTTATAAACAGGTGTCGGCGCCCTTCGGTTGGCGAGGTGGGACTATACTGGGGGTGCAGCGAGGGCTGACCCTTTAGTCCCGGTTCATGGCACGAACCGGGACTAAGGGGGAGCCTTTGGTCCCGGCTCATGCCACGAATCGGGACCAATGGTGGTGGGCTAGGAGCCAGGCACATTGGTCCCGGTTCGTCCCACCAACCGGGACCAAAAGGTCTAGACTAACCGGGACCAATGGCCCACGTGGCCCGGCCGGCCCCCTGGGCTCACGAACCGGGTCCAATGCCCCCATTGGTCCCGGTTCTAGACTGAACCGGGACTAATGGGCTGCCCCGGCCTGGACCATAGCCCCCTTTTCTACTAGTGCATCCTCCCACTCCCCCAGCCTGAGCACGCTTAACTTCCGGGTTCTATTCTCCCTCGCCCCAAGTCTGCACTTGTTGTTTTCCTGACAATAGTAAGATGTCAATCCTATTAACCTTCAGAAATTTTGCTTGAGCATGAAGTGACACATTTCACTGTTTGAGTTTGAAACTGTTGTTTTAAAAAAAAAATTATTTATTAACACTAATATTTCTTGAATAATTAGTTTGACCATTGTTTGACCACAGTTTGACCATAGTTTGACCAGATTTGACCAAAATTGAAATAACTGAAATAATTATTTAGTAACACTAATATTCTAGAATAATTAGTTTGACCATTGTTTGACCACTGTTTGCCCACTGTTTGATTTTTTTTTTATTTTTCCACTCTAGATCTTGAAAGCCCCGTAACTTTTTTCTGTTAGGTTTTTGGGGATTTTGAAAATGTTTAACAGGGTTCCCCCGTTAAAATCGGATGTAACTTTTCGAGTAGATGATTTTTCATATAAAAAACTTTTTCATCCGAGTTAGTATGCAAAAGTTATGCCCATTTTTACAAATTTCAGAGAGATTTTGCAAATAAAGTCAAAATTCACATTTGCAAATTTTCCCAACAACTAGACCACATATCACATGGGAACTTATTTTCTTTTATTTTTTTGACATTTCCATCATTTTCTTTTATTTTTTTTAAACTGAAAAGGCGATCCAGGGGGTAGAGTTTGAAAATGGGACCTTTAGTACCGGTTCGTGGCACAAACCGGGACTAAAGGTCTCAACCACATTAGACCCGGTTCGTGCCTCAAACCGGGACTAAAGGCCTAATCTTTAGTCCCGGTTTGAGGCACGAACCGGGACTAAAGGTCATCGCACCCTTTAGTCCCGGTTCGTGGCACGAACCGGGACTAAAGGGCCCAGGTGAACCGGGACTAATGCCTTAGCAGCACGAACCGGGATAAATGCCCCCATTAGTCCCGGTTCTAGACTGAACCGGGACTAATGGGCTGACCCGGGCTGGACCATTGCCCCCTTTTCTACTAGTGTCTCTAAATGCATGGTAAATAAGCTGCAGCCATTGCTTATGGAGCTTGTTTCAGAAAACCAGAGCGGGAAGGTTGATTTCGTATAATTCAAAATAGCCTTTGAGTGTATATACTCCCTTTGTCTCAAAATAAGTGACACAACTTTGTACTAATTTTAGTACACTAAAACTAGTACAAAGTTGAGTCACTTATTTTGGGACGGAGGCATATTATATTTGGTCATTGAAAGATGATTTACATTACAAACTTGAACTCTCAAAAGCCTATGATCGTGTTGGGATTTTTGGGAAAAGGCCTTACTCAAATTGGGTTTCTTTTATAACTGGATTTCTTGCATTATGGCGTGTGTTTCTTCTGTCAAATATTCGGTGTAGTTTAGTGAGAAGTTGTTGGAATCCCCCACCTCTTCGAGGGGACTCCATCAAGATGACCGATTGTCCCTTTTTCTTTCTTCTTCTTTTTTTTTGCTGACATTTTATCTGTGTTGCCGAGGAAGATTTGGAAGTTGTCAAAACATGTTGAAGAGCACTTTGTTTTTGCATCTCTTATTCACGGAAGATTCATTATTGTTCTTCCGGATGTTCGAGCAGCAGGCGGCGTTGGTTAAAGGTTTGTTGAACACTTACAAATCATCGACGGGTCTACTAATAAACCCAACAAAGTGTTCCATCCTTTGGTAGTGGAGGTCAAAACCACTCTGGGAGTGATGTAGGAAATCTTTGACCTAAAATACTTGAGTCTTCCGGTTCCTCAAGGAAGAATGCACAAGGGTATATTTGAAACGGTGCAAGCCCTATTGTGAGAAGGCCTTGTGGATCGAAGTGAATAGTATATGTCGACTGGAAGCATGGAATTGTTGATTCGGTAGCTCAAGCCAGTCTCACATATGTGATTAGTGTGTTTTGTTTGCGTGTCATGACTTGACACGGTTAACACCTCAAAATTGGTGGGGGATAGACAAAGGCAAGCATAAGTTGGCGTGGTTAAGTTGGGACAAGATGATACTCTCAAAGTCCATGGGTGGTACGGCTTCCAAGATATGCGAGATTTTAACCAAGCACTTCTAGCGAAGCAAGCTTTGTGATTGCTCGATGCACCTGAGAGCTTGTGTGTCTGGCTTGCGGCACAGGAAAATGATGTTGTGTATGTCGGGGGCACCTCTAGCACCAATCGTGATGGTTCAAAATCCATTTGGAATTGTATTTGGCATGCATTGGCCCCATAAAAAATAAAACACTACATGACAACTATGATGGAGCTTTAGCTACTACCCAATGCAAAGTCTATCAGCATCTTGCTATGCGCGACACTTTCCCTATCTGCAGTGTGGAAGATGAATGGAGATTTCATGCATTGCTTGGATGCAATCATTCTATATGTGGGTGACGATGCCGAGCCGGAACCGATCTGAGCATTGATATGAACTCCCACCGAGCCACAACATTCACCTAGCAGGACTTGTATGGGCCACCAATGTTGGAGCTAATTAAATCCGATAGATCCCCTGGTAGGGTATCCTAGCTAGGCGACTTGGCACGATGGTAACGAGAGGCAAGGTTTACCTAGGTTCAGGCTCTCCAGAGGAGATAATAACCTACATCTTGCTTGTGTTTTATTTCCTTGTGAGCGGAAGTAGTTGTTGACTTCATAAAAACTCTTTGTTCTCCAAGAAAAATTACCATTTTATTCATAATTGTCCCAATTCAAACTTTAGGAGCACGTCTCCATGATTTCAAACTTCTACTAAAAAGCCAATGTCATAAGCATATGTTTTGGCCAGGAAAGACCAATACCGGTATATGTTCTTTGCTGCTGCTCGAGCTCATACTGTGGTCAAGCTCACATCCTCTCAAAGGCTCACAAATCCATTATCCTTGCTAAAAATTAGCATTTGACACTATCTAGTTAGTGCCACTAGAAGAGTAGAGAGACCTCCGGTCACGTGGGATAAGTGAGCTACCGATCAACTAGTAGCAGCCAATACTGTAATGTCGTGCTCTCATCAAGATAAACAAGTGGAACTGCATCCTATCTACAGTTCATCGATAAATCTTCCATTGCTCCCGATGTCTCCTATTCTCAAGGTTTTCAATATTTTTTCTTTTCTCTCCCATCCTCTCTTTATCACTGTGTGATCACCTAAGTGTTATACTAAGTCAGTACTGCCATCATGTAAAAGTGAAACAAGGAAATATATATGTAGTTTGCTATCCATCAAGCCAAGATAGAGTGGTATGTAACTATGTATACATAAAGAGCAAACTAATATTACAACAAGTGAAAGGTAGGTGGATCATTCCCTTTTTTTTCTATCCTATAAGATGAATGCCCATGAAACCATGCGACTATACTAGTTGAGTAAACACCCACATACCGCTGCAAGAAGTACACACGCATGGAACTAGACAAGGGTGCTCCTTCTCATTGATTAGTCCAGCTTCCTCCATATGAGCCTCATCGAGCACATCAACCTCCATTAGGGGGGGGGGGGGGGTCCTAGGTTACAATATCCTTGTCAGCTACGTACGGAGAGGCAGAGTCCTCCACGAATCCAGCTTCTTGTAGTATACGACAAGTCTTCTGGAACCTTCAGTTTATACATCATCGGCCGCCCAATGTGACCCACGCCAAAATTGACAAGGGGTCCTTGGCCTGGCCCACCAAGTCAGGAGATGATGCGGTGAGAGAGCCCCTAGCAGGGACACCGCCAGCAGGTATTTTGGTTGTCGTGGTGGGGGTCCGTTCTAGTAGCGTGATTCGGTCAGGCAGAGCACGAGTTTCAGGTGCAATCCTCCATGAACCCTAGCCCACGGTTGAGGAGCATGGCCAGCGTGCCCCCTTTCTTGGTGTAGGTTTTAGGGTTATTGTCGACGTTGGACGCTCGGTGCCGTGTTGGGGCAGGCCTCTCACACGGTTCCTTCTGGACGAGATTTGCAACTTGGACGCCCGGGACACGGAGTCCCAGCGTCGGAGGGGCGGACGAAGCCGCCAAGAATCCATAGTGCTCTTGAGGAACCCACATGGAAACATCGCCGGCGACGGCAAGGCCCCGACCAGTCGTTGGCAGCGGCGGCTGGGGCGTCGCCGTTAGGTCACCTAACCCTAGCAAGGCGTCAACAATATATTTAAGGGTTCGTCGATCACTTGTGGGCAAATCCTGAAAAGCACCCTTCAATTAGCTTGCATAGGTTCTCGCTTCCATTTGTTTTTCTCTGCCCCTTTGTGGAGCCTTTGTAAAATATGTTATTGGTAAGTTGTTTCGCTTCTAGGCTCCAGTTAGGCTTTGCGCCAAGGACACAACAGACCATCTAGTTATAATAATAGATAGAAGAGCTATGGTAATAGATAGGTGAGTACCATATCAACCTTCGTGGTAATATGGTTTGCTAATCAAGCAATATAATCAGAGGCACACATGAAAAAATGTGGGCATATGTACCGTCAAATATGTGGTTATGGAACAAAATTGTTGTTTTCTCCGTGCACCACCAGAATAAAGTGTGTACCTTGCAAGAAACAGTTCATTATCTATCATAAGCAATATCATATACTCCCTCTATATTTCGGTACGGAGGGAGTACATATACTTAACCGGAGCATGCTACTCTAATTCATTTCTTTGGCAAACACGAAAAGAGTTGCGAAAGCATTCCTGTAATACTCAAGTTCGTTATTATCCTGTCGTGTGACATTAAACAAGTCATGGAGCTTGTAGCAAAGTAATGAAAGCAACTAAAGTAATTAGAGTGAATGAACTCTCAAAGACATAATTGTCCTACAATTAATCAGGCATGGTACGTGGCCAGGCCCGTCGCATCATGAAACGCATGTCTCTCGATACGACATGCTCTTTTTTCTCTTTGTTTTTTCACGTTAGCCAGTTTTATAACATCAAAAGATATATCTTAGTTGGTTTCATTTTAACTAAGAAAATGTTCGTGGACTTGAAAAAAGTTCACAAATTCCAAAATGTTTGTAAAATTTTAAAAAGTTCATGAATTTGATTTTTTGCGAGTTAAAGATAAGTTCGAGAATTTGAAAAAGTTCGTGAATTAAAAAACGTTTATAAAATTCAAAAAATGTTCAAGATTTTGTTTTTTGCAAATTCAAGATTTGAAAAAAGTTTGTGAATTAAGAAACTTTTACAAAATTAAAAAAAAGTTCATGATTTTTATTTTTTTTTGCAAATTCAAGATTTGAAAAAGTTGGTGAATTAAAAAATGTTCTTGATTTTGATTTGTTTTGCAAACTCAAGATTTAAAAAATGTTGGTGAATTAAAAAAAATGTTTTTTTAAGGGAACAATTTTAAAATTACTCCCTCCGTCCTGTAATATAAGAACGTTTTTGACACTAGTGTAATATAAAAAACGTTCTTATATTTTGGGATGGAGTGAGTACCAATCATTTTTCAAAAATCCCTATTTTTAAAATAAAAACCAGTTTTTAAATTCCATTTTTTAAATGCAAAAATATTCGAAATCCCAAACAGAATTTAGACAATGTGAATGGTTTTTGACATCCCAAACATTGTTTGAAGAACACGAATATTTATTGAAATTATGTACAAGTTGGAAATTTCAAAAAAAAATATTACAAACTCAACCATGTATGAAATTCCAAACATTTTATAAAAAACAAGGACATTTTGAAATTTCAATTTTTTTGTAAAAATGCAATCAATTTTTCGGAAAACATGAAAAAATTGCAAAATCTCAAACTATTATTGGAATTCTGAACAATTTTTAATTACAAACTAAATTTTAAGAACGTGAATTTTTTTTGAAATCCCAAACATTTTTTGAAATTGCAAAGATTTTTGGAAAACACATTTTTTTAAATTTAAAAACAATTTGGAAAAAATTAACAATTTTGTAAATCCCAATTTGTTTTGAAGAACAGGCATTTGATTTTTGAAATTTAATTGGTTTTTTGAAACTACAAACAAATTTTGGAAAACACGAAAAATTTAAAACAAATTTTAAAAAAAAAATACCAAAGAACAGTAAAACCAGCTTGGAGCCTTGTAAAAGGTTTCCAAAACGGTCCCAAGGAACCCCTCTGTGTGTCTCTTAATGGCGCAGCCCAACTCAGCCCTTTACGACGAGGTTTGACTAGAAAAGTGGTAGAGTGGTATAAAACCGTCTAACTGTATGTAGGGAAACTTGGACCGAAAGTGCTATTGTGAGCTCGAGCTCACAGGCACCCTTTACTACAGTACAAACGAAAAAAATATTTAAATAGTTCAAAAAAAACTGAAATTATTTGTCAAGAAACACTGATATCTTTTTCACATGCGTGCAAAATTTCATGACAAAATGACATTCATGCAGGTCTCGGCAAAAAAGACAAAATCGATGCTTCAAAATGTATCCAAAAACAGTTTTTTTAGCATGATTTTGTTTTTTTGCCGAGACCTCCACAAATGTCATTTCATTACGAAAATTGGTACGCATGTAGAAAAAACATCAAAGTTTCTTGACAAATAATTTCAGATTTTTTTGAATTATTTTACTATTTTTTCGGATTTTACTGTTCATCCGAGATCACTGATGCCCGGGATCAATTCCTCCATGTCCAACTTGGACTCGTCTTTGTCATCAACTATTATATCAGTCGACTTCTCCCATCCAGTCCCATGGCCTGGACTGGCTCTTCCTTTAGAGAACCTCGCTCCACTTTATTCAACCACGATGTTCAACGGCACCATTACAATACCACGAGAAAGGCCAAGCCAAAGATGACGCCCTACACCTAAAGATAAATAAAACTTGGCCAAGCTATGAGCCTTGTGATTACTCCTTCTACTCTCATGACTAAAGCTACAAACTTTTCTTCGGCAGAAAAAAAGTTACAAACTTCAAAATCAGATTTCCTTTTTTGTTGTTGTTGAGAAGATCAAAATCAGATTTCCTTGAGGCCATCCTGGTGCAGGCAGGCGCGTGAGTGATCTGAATGAAATTGGCACGAGCGCTCGCTTTTTTAGCGCGCAAACGGCCCATGGGGCGTCGGGCATGGGCAGTTTTGTGGGCCAGGCCCGCCGGTTTCACTCTGCGGATGCGTCTCGCATTTCTCGAGGACAACTAGTTAAGAAGCGCTCCTTCGGGAGCCTCGCAACGATCAGCGTTACTTGGCGCGCTCTCAGCCATTCGCCACGTGTTGCGCTCTGGACGCTCCTTCCGGATTTTTTTATTTTTCTTCACGCGTTTTCGGCTTTTAAATGCTTTTTTTTCTGGGTTTTTTCGACGTTTTGGTTTTCCCCCGGTCTTCCTTAGTTTGTTGATAAAAAAAATTCTTCGCGAAAAAACGTATTTTTCTTTTTTTCCCCTTTTGCGAGAGTCACGGTTTTTCTTCCGCGAAAGACACGGTTGTGCTTTAGCGAGAGTCACGGCCGTGCCTTTCGGAAATGGAAAAAAAACATGTTTTATGTTTTTTTCTTTCGCGAGAGTCACGGTTTTTTTGCTTCCGCGAGAGTCACGGTCGTGCCTTTCGGAAACGGAAAAAAACGTGTTTTCTGTTTTTTTTTCTTTCGCGAGAGTCACGGTTTTTTGCTTCCGCGAGAGGCACGGTTGTGCTTTTGCGAGAGTCACGGCTGTGCCTCTCGGAAAGGGAAAAACAAAATGTGTTTTTTGTTTTTTTTCTTTCACGAGAGTCACGGTTTTGCTTCCGCGCGAGGCATGGTTGTGCTTTCGCGAGAGTCACGACCGTGCCTCTCGGAAAAGGAAAAAATACGCGTTTTCTGTTTTTTTTCTTTCACGAGAGTCACGGTTTTGCTTCCGCGAGAGGCACGGTTGTGTTTTCGCGAGAGTCACGGCCGTGCCTCTCGAAAACAAAAAAAAACACGTTTTCTGTTTTTTTCCTTTCACGAGAGTCACGGTTTTGCTTTCACGAGAGGTACGGGCGTGCCTCTTTCAGAAATGGAAAATACCCGTGCTCCCGATTCGGTTTTTTCATCCATTTTTTCATGAAAAAAAATTTAGTCAAAACCTATCAACATTGGATCTAGTTTTAAAGATCTCGACGCGAGGAATCCAACGGTGAAAACAATTCGAGATTGGGACACATGGTTTAAGAAATAAAACGTTTTGAATAAACGAACTTACGAAAAAAAGAAAACTTGCAGGTTGCGGCAAGTGACGTGCTGCATGTGCGCCACTTGTCGCGACCTGGAAAGGTGGGGCGTTCTTTAGGGGCGTGCTACGCGTCCGCCGGCTGATCTTTTAAAAAGATCAGCCGGGTCGCGAGCCGTCGGATTTACCGCGTCATATGGCTGAACGTGCCTTCATTCTGCAACACATGTCTTGTTGCGGAATTATTTCTGCAACACGGGTCTTGTTGCGGAATTATTTTTGCAACGCATGTCTTATTGCGGACTTATTTCTGCAACACAGATCTTGTTGCGGATTTTTTACAACATCAATTTTTTTGTATTTTTTTGCAACTGAGGTTTTGTTGTAAAAAAAATTTGCAACTGAGTTCTTGTTGCGGAAAAAATTCACAAGAGAGGTTTTGTTGTAAACGTTGACCCATTATAGAGTATTGCAACACTGCATATGTTTCGGAAGCATAGCTCCTGTTGCAAAAACGAGTTTACTGAACAATGGTATGCGGGACGCGTGTCACGCAGGGAAGGTGATGGACGCGGACCAGTTATCCGCCGGTTGATGGTAAGTATTAAGATTAGCATCAACCGACTGATCAAGGCGATGCATCCGCCACTTGATGCGCCGTTGGATCAATTAAAATAACCAGCCTCATCCCCCTGTCAACCTTATCTTTTCCAGCGTCGTTCTCCTCCGCACACATATTCCTTCCCAAAATCAAGCTCCCTCTCTCTCTCTCCCAAAGTCAGCTTGTAGCAGCAGCGTCACCCAGCCCTGGATGGCCTCGCGGCTCACACGGGCACCGGTGGCCAGGCCGGAGCG
This sequence comes from Aegilops umbellulata, assembly GCA_032464435.1. Classification (NCBI taxonomy): domain Eukaryota; kingdom Viridiplantae; phylum Streptophyta; class Magnoliopsida; order Poales; family Poaceae; genus Aegilops; species Aegilops umbellulata. The sequence continues at coordinate 637,162,859 of CP136060.1, read as the reverse complement.
CCGAGGACGAGACGGTAGTTGTGCCTCTTGCAACATCAACCTCGCCACTGTCTTGAGACAAGTTTCTACAACAACCGCGTTGTTGCGGAACGGCGGCGAACAACGACTAAGCAGTGCTGAACGCGCTTGGGGATGTTGCTGCAATTTTTTTAAACATGAGTCTTGTTGCAGAAAATTAGCCGCGTCGGTAGATGTTGTTGCATTTTTTGTAATAAGGATCCCGTTGCAGAAAATTAGGAAAGAAAGGGTTTTGCAACATGGGTCTTGTTGCAAGAAATTAGAGAGAGAAGTTTTTGCAACAAGCGTCTTGTTGCAGAAAATTACATAAGTGCAGATTTTGCAACAAGAGTCTTGTTGCAGAAATACAAGGTTCATCCAGTCGGATGGCTCACGAGACGGTGGATTTTGCACCGAAGGACTAGTCCCCTTCGCGGACAGGGGAATCTGTTTCCGAAACTAAGGTGTTGTTGCAGGACTTAAGGAGGTGGTCACGCGCGCGCGGTGGTTAGATCCGACGGTTATCAGAGTGCTGATCCAACGGAGCTGCATGCGGCGGATGCTTTCTAATACATCCGCCGGCCGACGCGTAGCGGGGGCCCCTACGCGTCGGCCGGCGGATCTTTTAAAAAGATCTGCCGCCTCGCGGGTCGTTGGATGTGGCATAATCATGTGACTCAATGTCTCTCTTTACTTCGCAACAAAGGTCTTGTTGCGGAAACATTTACAATAAAAGTTATATTGCAGAATATATTTTTTGCAACATAGGATATGTTGCAGGATTTTTTTTTACAACCGAGTTTTTGTTGTAGATTTGTTTTTTGTAACAGAGGTTGTGTTGCCGTTTTTTTTGCAACAGAGTTGATGTTACAAAAAATTGTCTAAGTTGCAATCGTCGTTCGCTGTTATGGTTCGAAACACCACTGTTGTTGCAGGATAAGGTAGAGAACATGAGGTTGACAAGAGAAATAACGGAGTATGTGTGCGAGCGCGCATGACGACGCATGGATCGAGGCGGTCCAACGGTTGTTATGCGTAGGCCGGTGAATCTAGTAAAAAGGTCCGTCGGCTCGCGAGCCATCGGATCAAATGGATTGAGTGACCGAGCTTCACCTTTTATCATTGCAACACACGTCGTGTTGCAGAAAATTTCTGCATCACGGGTCATGTTACATAATTTTTTGCAACGTATGTCAAGTTGCAAATTTTCTTACAGCACATGTCTTTTTAGAATTTTTTTTAACAGAGCACTTGTTGCAATTTTTTTTTTATAATATATTTCTGTAACACAAGTCTTGTTACATTTTTTTGCAACATATAGTTTGTTGCAGAAAATATTGTAGAGGACAGTGAATAGCGCTCAGCGGTCACGTTGATTGAATGAAAGAAAAAGATGAAACGTCCAGGCAGGACACGCGCCACATGAACGAGCCGGCGGATGGCACGCGAGCGTCCGCCGGTTGAAGCCAAGCGGCCCGTGGGGGCGTCGTGGTCGTTGTTCGGTTCGGCGCATGGGCTAACGGCCCGTGGGCTAGTCCCGCTGGCTTTTCGCTCCACAGACGGACGCGTACCGCATTTCTCTCCCTCTCTCGGAGAGAATAAAAAGATGCGTGTCGTCGGACCCTCGAGAAGAAGAAAAAGAGATGCGCATCCCGGGGGCGGGGATTCGGTCAGTTCCGCTTCCGCCGACGGTTATTCCTGCCGAGCGCGAAACGGCCGTTTCCCCCGGGGGCCCACCGGCGCGCGACACGCGGAACGGATAACGCTCCCTACTCTCCCGTCGGTTGATTCCCCGCCTCACCGTGACCGTGAACCCACAGCACACCGCGCGGCGCGGGCCGAGGAAGACTTCACGGGGACGCGCCACGTCGCCGTCCACCCTCCTTCCTTCCCGCGGGTCCTACCTCTCGTTCTCATCACCATCATCATCATCCATCTATCCACGAGCAGCGGGAGAGAGAATAAAATAAAGAGGGGAATTCTGCGGAGGAGGAAGAGGATAAACAAGTAGGAGAGGGAGCGGTGGTGGTGGGTGGCAGGCAGATCCCGGCAGCAGCTCTGTGGCGCTTTTCGTCCCGTCTTCTCCCCTTTTCGAGATCTCGCCAGGTACGGATCCGCCGGGCTCTCCTCTCCCCCTTCTTCTTCGACCTGCCTTCCTCCCGACCGTGCCCGCGCCGTCGAGTTTGCTCTCGTCGCGCGAGATCTGCCTGCGCGCCGGCGGCGCTCGCCCGCGATTAGGCGGGCTCGGTCCGCTGCCGTGCTTAGACGGGTTCGATTCGGCGCTACAGAGGCCGTAGCGTGCTTCGGGGCAAGGGGTAGGGGAGCGGTGGCACGGGGGGGACTGCGGCCGCACGGCCTGGAGCGCTGGCGGGCGCGGCTGCGAAGGTAGCGATGGGTAGCAGCGTTGCGGCAGTTGTCTCGATTCGCCTCCTCGGATGTTTTCGTTTGTTTGCTTGTTTGCAAAGGAGTAATTCTGTTCAGCATACATACATCTTACTGGCTAGTAGTAGTAGCAGTAGTAGTCGTCTAATAAAGGATGTTTTGATGCTTTATGTTATCCACAAGTCCATCATTCCAGCTTTTGAGATCCGGCGCTCTACCCCAGAAGAAATTTAAAATACTAGCGTCTATCGATGGGCCGCATCCAACATTTTTCAGTGTGTTATCCACCAAAAAATGCTCCGCGGGATGCATGGGTAGGAGATCGCTCTGCTTTGCACTGACACTCTCATCACTAGCCAAGGCATGCTAGCAAGTTTTGTCTGTTGGATGTTGTATGTATTTTCTTTTGCTACTAGCGCTCCATTTCAGTCCAGTGTGCACCGTCGACAGTGATGCAAGAAGAGGGGAGAGGAATATTTGAGTCACTGGGGAGTCCATTCTGTCTGGCTGCTGTATGCCTGTATATATGTAGAGATGACTGCATTTTGGTAGGTGTTCTGTCGCCTGCTTGGCTGTTTGTTGCTGGTACAAAACTGATCTCCAGATTGAAGAAGTGGCTACTCATTTACTAAGTTGGATATCGATGTGTGCACCAAATGGGAGATGTGTGGTTGCTGTAGTAATTATGTTACCACTCTTGCTCTTGCTCTTGCTGGCTTTGTCTCCAACCACCTGGTGCCACATGCACAACTGGAACTAAGTGTAGTTCCTATGGCCCCCACTTCACTTCCACAGCATTGGCAACCATATGTTTATATTGAAACAAACTGCAGACTGAATTTGCTAGAATTCTTTTGTTGCATTAATGTGGTTTGATCACATCTCATCTTATTTGCTTGATTTTCTATTGATTACTCTTTTGATGTGTTGATTTGCCAGTTGGGATTTTGAAGCTCCGCTTCTTGATACTCATCTGATCTGGTGGCTATTTGTATGAGTTCACAAGACATTCGACATGAAGCTTTTAGAATACACTCCGTTCGACCGGTATGCCACCTTTTCTTCTTTCTTGTCCTTGCAGTGCTCCTGGTAACATGGAATTTTCTTGGGCCTAATGTGTTACATTTGTTTGTCTGTTTTCAGTGTAAATGTGTTCCTCGATCAACTAAACCTTGGTGATTGTACAATTAGGGGAAGCCTTGAAGCCTTCTCATGTAAGAGTATACTCCACTGAGTTTCTTTACTGAGTGCATTGCATCATGGCAATAGGCTGAAGCTCCACCTTAATTTACAGGCAAGCACGCAGGAAATGATCGTCGGCTTTCAATAAGCCTGGAACATGAGGTACATACTTTCCATCCGTCCTTTGCTTTTATGACAACCGATATCCCTTCACTTTTTGTGCTGATGTGAATCATTTGCACTACTGTGTTTGGTTAAGAAATTATGTGTGACGTTGGAATCATATAGCATCTGGAGCTAATTTGTGAGTAGTAACATTTGGATACCTGTTCAAATAAATACGTTTCTTTCATGTTTGCATTTGGTTGTAGTCAGGCTTTAATTTCGTGGAGGTCTTTTTGCATGCCTGACATGTTATGAACACTTACAGCCCTGGTTATGAAGTCACTTGCATGTGAACTATAGGAAATGCTTCTATGCTAAAAATATTCAACATTAATTGTTTTTGTTGCTCAGTATAACCTTTTCCCCCATGAGCATCTTATTCTGAAAGATTAACAGTATCATGCCTTTGAAAGGTTATTATTTTTCTCCTTTGAAAGTTTACAAAAACTATGTAACGTGTCTGTAGTTTTATTTTCTATCCTTATCAAAATTTATGTGTCTCAGCATTCCAGTGATAAATTTCTGCATGTTTATATATGTGCCATTTAACTATTCTATTGCACATTCAGATTCTTGATTACCTTGGCAAGTCTTCTGATAGTGATCCTCCTTCACCTGTGGAGCATTTGTCTTCTAGATCCAGGTAAGCATTGTGTGATAGCGATCCTCCTTCACCTTTGTTTTGCACATTTTCTGTTTAATTAGCCTGATAAATTTTTATATTTTGTGTTTATTCCAGCCGGAAAACGTTGATATATCTAGTTCTCACCCTTGGCCATATGTATCCAGATTATGATTTCAGGTAATTTTGTGTTACATGGAGTGTGTTCTGTATAGTCTGGGAGGAAGGATAATGGGTAATGTCATACTCAGCTTTTTTGGGCGATATGGCAACCCGCTATTGTCCTTTCCAACCAGCCTGAGGGGGTGTTGTCAAATGGCATGACAAACGGATTAATATTCGTTGCTCTTTTGAGCTGAGAGTTCAATTCTCTCCATTTCCCTTGAACATGTTGGTATTTGGCAGAGCTGTACCTTTCTTAAGGTCTCCTTACTGTTATGCGACACTTGCATGATGGGATGACCTTCAGATTAAATTTAACATCCTCTTTGTCAACATCTGTTTCGCTTAGCAGTGCTGTTCGGGCACACCTATTCTTCAAAGAAGAAGACATGGAAAGTTTCAAGCAGATGGTAGACAACTACTTATCGGAGGCTTCTAGGGTAATGCTTTCATGCGTTCCATGAATTTTACTCTTGGTTGATAAACATGTTTGTAAACATACACAAATAAGTTATGGAATGTCAAAGTGAAACTTATAGTTGCAACTATGTTTTCACTCAACTGCTCAACTTACAAATGATACTGAAACTGGATTCCTTCCACCGCGTTTATATGCTTAACCTGAATTGAACTATTGTTCAGCTCTGGGCAGCAAGAAATGAAGGCAGTTCTCTTCTGGACAGTATGACTAAAGCTATTGATGAGGTGTGCATTCAGTAAATGCTTATTTCAGAAAAGATAGCAGAGTCCTATATTCTACGTTTACACCTTATTTTGTAATAGGTCATCAAAATCAGGGAGTGTGACATCTACAGCTATAACCCAGACTCTGACGGAGATCCATTTCTAGAGAAAGGGGCCATGTACGGCGATCTTATCCACAGAAACCTTGTGTGAATTGAACTTAAACACTCAGAAGGATGCTCTAATGTGTAAATGGCATTCTATTTTGCTTGCAGATGGTCGGTGAACTTTTTCTTCTACAACCGGAAGCTAAAGCGAGTAGTGAGCTTTCGCTGCTGCTGTACTAGGTATGTGCACCTTTTTCTTATGATGAAGAACACTGTATGAGGAGTTCTGAAACTACATCAGTTACTCATAAGTTGCTGTACCACCACAGCAAATTTGCAGGAGATGACTTCCTTGCTGGTGCACTTTCGGATGGAGAGGAGGAAGATGCGTTGATCGACATGGACATATGACTGACTCGGTTCGGCTAGGAACATGACCAACCAACCAGTGTGACCTGCTTTTGTAATATACAGCTCGTATGGCGACAGTTCCCGGTAGGAACTTTAGTGTGACTTTGTCTGTCTGTTTGGAGAGCATACACTTTTGGCCTCTATTGTTTATCGTCCATGTTTGTAGATACAAGATTTAACTTCAGTCTGTCAAATTTGAACTGGCATAGTTTGTCCCTTTGGTCTGGACTCTGGAGACATGTTTCCAGGAATATGGCTTCAGTTTGCAGTCTTATGCATGTAAATTGGATTCTTGAATTTGAACCATTCTCTGTACTTATCCAGTTGATATGTGGTGTATCCGTGTATCAGTGTATGCAATGCCCTGATATAGGTTGCTGACATGCTCAGATCAACAGGGTTAAGAAATGTTCAGAAAGCTGAGAGACTTAGAAGTAGTCATTGATTCATAGTGGATCTTGGAAGTGCTTCAATTGCTTTTTTTTAGGGGTAAAATCCAAAGTTTATTCATGAAAGTCCACATGGTGTGGGATACATCTGACGTCATGGGGCACACCAAACCAAACGTGGCGTCCCGGGCCTTTCGAAAATGAAAACTTGGCTAGATGGTGTGTTTAAACCAAACGTGGCGTCCCGGGCCTTTCGAAAATGAAAACTTGGCTAGATGGTGTGTTTGTACATTGATAGCACGACTCTCAAAAACAAAAGCGCAAAAAAAAGATGATCTAAGATTTATCTCACTAATAATTGCTCCATAAGTTTCCTTGGCTCTTCTGTTGATGTCCGAGACCACCTGTTGGCAGTCGAAGGCCACCACAAAGTTATGGATTCCTAAATCTTCTGCTAGAGCCAAGGCTTCTCGACACGTCATTGCTTCTAGAGTAGGTGGGTCTGTTACTCCTTGCATTACTAGTGCTGAGCTCCCCATATAATTCCCTTGTTCATCTTTGCATGCAGCCGCAGCCGAACCTCCTCTAGTGCCCAGTACTCCACCATCCACATGTATCTTGAAATAACCTGGTGGTGGCTTTCGTGGATGTGTGTATACCTGATTTGTTGTCACACCATTGCTTCTAGAGTAGGTGGGTCTGTTACTCCTTGCACTACTAGTGCTGAGCTCCCCATATAATTCCCTTGTTCATCTTTGCATACAGCCGCAGCCGAACCTCCTCTAGTGCCCACTACTCCACCATCCACATGTATCTTGAAATAACCTGGTGGTGGCTTCCGTGGATGTGTGTATACCTGATTTGTTGTCACGCCTCTCACAGTATAGCCTGCTGCATCTTCTCCTTTACAATGCCGAGCTCAGCCATGAACCTTGTGATAAATCCATAGGTCGCATGAGGGGTCTGAAAGATAGCTTCGTGGATAGCCTTGCGCCTCGCATGCCATATAGAACATAGTGTCACCGATACCAGCGCAAACTCATCACGCGATAACAGTTCCATCAACGTAAACAACCATTGCTTTGCCGTTGGCTCCGATGTAGCTATTATTTTATGCGTGATCTCTTCATCGATGAGAGCCCACACACTCCTCGAAGATGTGCACTCAATCAGTGAATGACGCCAGGAATCCCGAACTCCACATAATCCGCACTGCGGCGAATCAGACATATGGTGATGGGCACGGACGTCATTAGTCGGAAGCGAGTGCTTCGACAATCTCCATAGAAACATCCGTACCTTGCCCGGAACTTCTGTTTTCCACAGGGTTTTCCAGGCCCCTTCTTCGGCTCTAGAGCTGGAAGGACTCGGTACTTCCTCCAGCCACGCTTCTCTCCTGTTTCTGGTAGCTACTAGCATCTTGTATGCTGATTTAACAGTGAAAGTTCCGTTTTTCTCATGAAACCATGCCCAGAAATCTGTGATGTTTCGGGTGCATATCGGTATTCCCAGTATAACTCGAGCACCATTGGCATAAACGTTGCTTGGACGAGCTGTCTATCCCATGAGGCAGTCACATTAGTTATGAGCTCTGAAACCAGTGTGGGTGGGTTTGGCGAAATACTCCCATAGGGCCGCATCATCTCCTCTGTGGGTAACCAGTTCTCCGTCCATATGTTTGTGTCTGCTCCGTTCCCAATTCTCTTTATCAATACTTGCTTCAAAACATCTCTTCCCTCTTTAATGGCCCGCCAGACCTGGCTCGGATGACCCCCCAATTTGGCCTGGAGTATATCAGAGGTTGGGTAGTAGACACTTTTCAGCACTCGAGCACGCAACGACTCGGAGTCTTGCAACAAGCGCCACGCCTTCCTAGCGAGCATGGACAAATTGAAGAGTTCAAAATCTTTGAACCCGAGACCTCCCATACCCTTGGGTTGTGTCATCGTTTTCCAAGAAACCCAATGAGGTTTACGCTTTCCATTTTTTGCACCCCACCAGAACTTCTGAATGAGCATGTTTAAATGTTCACACAGGCCTCTAGGTAGCTTGAAACATGACATGGATAACACTGGTACAGCCTGCGCAACAGCTTTGACAAGAACTTCCTTACCAACCGAAGACATAGTTCGCTCAATCCAACCTTGAACCTTGCTCCAGAGCCGGTCCTTAAGATATATGAAAGCCCCATTCTTTGAGCTTCCTATGTCTGACGGCATCCCCAAATACTTCTCATTAAGTGTTTCATTGGGAACGTTAAGTGTTTATTTGATCTCTTGTCTGACCGACTCTGGCACCCCCTTGCTAAAATAAATTGATGATCTGGAGTAGTTGATACGCTGCCCAGTCTTCTGACAGTAAGTGTCCAGTACATGGTGCACCTCAGTTGCCTCCCACCGTTAGCCTTGAAGAACAGTAGGCTGTCATCAGCAAATAGAAGATAGCTTACCGGTGGCACCGTAGGAGCTACCTGTAGTCCATGCAAATTGGATGACTCACTTTTAGATTTTAACGGGCACGAAAGGCCCTCTGCTGCCAGCAAGAACAAGTATGGAGAGATCGGGTCCCCTTGTCTGATACCTCTTGAAGGAATAAATTGTTGTAGCTTCTTCCCATTAAACAACACAGAAAACTTGACTGTGGTGACCAAGCTCATCACAATATCAACCCACCGGTTTGTAAAACCCAACTTTATCATTATTGCCCTTAGGTAAGGCCACTCCACCCTATCATATGCTTTCATCATATCAAGCTTGAGAGCACACGGCTGGTTTTTCTTGGCTTTGTTCCTTTTCATAAAATGTAAACACTCATACGCCGTGATAATGTTGTCCGTAATCAGCTTGCCCGGGACAAAAGCTGATTGCTCCTCAGAGATTATGTCAGGTAGAACTACCTTAAGTCTGTTAGATATCACCTTGGAAGCAATCTTGTACAAAACATTACACAGGCTGATTGGACGAAACTGGGACAGTAGGGTTGGTTTTTTTACCTTTGGTATGAGTACCAAAATTGTGTCGTGTATGCATTCAGCCAACTCCGTGCCCTCCACTATCCTCAAAACTGCCTTTGTAACCTCATCACCGCAGGTGTCCCAGTGGTGTTGAAAAAAGTGTGCTGGATATCCGTCAGGACCAGGTGCTTTCATTGGGTACATCTGAAATAAAACCGTTTCACTTCCTTGCATGTGTATGGAGCGTTTAACATGCCATTCCTGGCCGGTGTTACTTTTGTTGGAACTGTATCCAGTACCTTCTCCATGTCATGCACCCCCTCTGATGTATAGAGATTTTGATAAAAGGCTGTGGTCATGTTCTCCATCTCTATAACATTCTCTGTACTTTGGCCATCTGGTCTCTGGAGTGATTTTATTTGATTTTTTCTCCTTCTTCGACTTGCCCTGAGGTGAAAAAAATATGTGTTCTTGTCGCCGTGCATCAGCCACTCCAACCGGGCGCGTTGTCTCCATAGTATCTCTTCTCTGTGATAAAGCTCAGTTAATCTATCAATTATTTTAATCTCCAAATGACTTGGCCCATATCTGCTTGGGATCACGCGAAGCTCCTGTAGCTCTGCCTTTAAGCGCTGAATCTCACGTCGCACGTTACCAAAGTGGTTTCGGTCCCACTGGCTGAAATCATGCGACAATGATTGTAGTTTGTCGCATATACTCAGTACCGAATCCCCAGCACTATTCTGCCATGCATGCTGGATCACAGGCGACAGCTGCGGGTCCCGTTCCCAGGCCACTTCATATTTAAAAGAGCACGGGGCCCGTCTGCATGCTCCATGCACGTAGCTCACAATGAGAGGGGCATGGTCGCTCCACGCCGCAGTACCATGCTCCAGCCTAGCTGACGGGAAGGCTATTGACCAAGCCGGGTTCGCAACCCCTCGATCCAGCCTCACCCGTGTGTATGTCCCGCCTGTTACCTTTTTCTCAAATGTCCAATCCGTACCAATATATCCAACATCAGATAAACCACATGTGTCGAGAGCGTCCCTGAAAGCATCCATTTGTGCTTGGCTTCTATTCCCTACTCCATCATGTTCATGAGCATGCAACACCTCGTTGAAGTCGCCTAGGACTAGCCAGGGTATATCGTTTGTGCCAACAATTCCCCTGAGCATATCCCACATTTTGTATCTTTCATTGACATGTGCTTCCCCGTAGACAAAGGTCACCCTCATTTTAACGTCTACAAGTTCATCAATAATTGCATCAATATGATACTGGGAATAGCCAACAATCTCAAGCTTTATTTTGTCATTCCAGAAAATTTCTAGACCACCACTTCTTCCCGAGCTACTAACATCATGACTTTTATTGAAACCTAAAGAACCAGCCATATTCTCAACTCTAGAACCCTCTATCTGAGTCTCAAGAATGCATAATACAGATGGGGCATATTGCTTAGTTAGTTCACGAAGCTCTCGAACCGCCGCGGGTTTGCCAGCCCCACGACAGTTCCAACAGAGAAGACTCATTGCACTAGGCACGACCCCCCTGGGAGGCCCGCCAAACGCGCATCATTGTTCTTGTTTAGAGCTGTGTTCTTTTCGCTCTTTTTCTCGCTGGTCATTGTGTTGGTCTTGTTCCTCTTTGCCTCCTGCTTTGACGACGGGCTGGGTGGGATTTCAGTGGATGGCGGTAGAGCAGAGTTGTTTGAGCTGTCCGAGGGTGCTGGTAGCAGCAGTAATGCCTTTGGATCCGCCGCTACAGCCCCTCTCTTCCTGTTTTTATCTCCCTCCTCCATGTCTATCCCCCTCATGCGTTCCATCCTTCTCCCTAGGGGCTGACATGTTCTGGTCAGTTGCACGACCCCTTCCTCTACCCGCACGGCCTGAACCGCGGCCCCTCCTCGGCCACTCCTTGTTCCATTGCTTGAATTGCTTGAAGATGAAAAATAAGGCCATACCACATTTGTGGTGGTCAGGGTTTAACCCAATTAGGGCATCTCCAACAGTTTGTATGTTAACTTGTTGGTAAAATTTGCCATGTCATCAACCAACACCTTAACATACAACAAATCTAATAGGTTGTATCTAGTTTGCCCAATAGAATGTGAGATAGTAAATAAGGCACTCTCTCATTCTACATTGGAGCTTGTGCAAGGGTGTTGGTTCATGTACATACAACATTCCTCTCTTTCCTCATTTATTTATGACACATCACCAAAAATCCTATGTGGCAAAGTCTACCAACAACTATCTTACAACCATTGGAGATGCCCTTACAAGATGATGCCTCACTCAGCCGGGAATCCAAGGCTTGCATTACAATCCTAGGTTACTTCTTGAAAGGAAAGATTGACCCATTTGATCAGGCAATGAATAGGACAGTGATATCTCCTTGTCGTTGTGGGGTCAGTTCTCCGTCAATGACGGCTTCGGGCTCCATTCTGATGTGGCCATGAGCATATAGCGGTGGTACCTAGGGTGAACTTTGTAACCATTGCGAAGTAGGAGCTTGTATTAAGTATTACTATTTTTTCTTCATGAATCTAAATGCGACCTTGAATTTAGGGCGAAGTAGGTGATGGTGATTACTCGATGAAGTGTGATATAAGACTAAATATTGAGATAAACCATATCACCCTTTGAAACTCCCTTTCTTTTTTGTTTCTTGTTAGCAAAGTATTCCATTCTTGCTTGTGCTTTGAGGAAGTTGTCCTTGATGAGTTGCATAGCTATTTCTTGGCTGTGCAGGAGATCAAGGGAGGCACTAAAGATGAAATCTAGTAGACTGGATTCATAAATTTGAGGAGGTGCAAAGACGAAGTGCCTGAAAAGGTGTATTTTCAGATACACATGGAGAGTGGTTCTATACCAATGCCACCGTTCAGCCAGAGCAAGCCATGGGTGCCATTCCTTGAGTTGTTAAAAAGGCCATGCATCTCAAACATGTAGCTGAGCACCGGTTCATCCTCTTTGCTTGACCATCAGTTTGGTGGATGATATGAAGTGTTGACATGATGTTTCACTCCTAGAGATCTAAAGAGTTGCTACCAAAGAGTACATGTAAGGCTTTTATCTTTAGCAGTAACGGTGTCTGCATGTGGTCCGAGGAGTTTGACGATATTATCTGAGAAAACTCTAGCAACAATTTGGACAGTTATTGAGTACTTTACGGACAAGAAGTGGGCATGATTAGTCAATATGCCAACTACCATGCTACCTCTTGAGCACTGCATTGGATTTCCTTGAAGAGGAAAGGATGATGCAACAAAGTAGCGTAAGTATTTCCCTCAGTTTTTGAGAACCAAGGTATCAATCCAGTAGGAGGCTACGCGCGAGTCCCTCGTACCTGCACAAAGCAAATAACTCCTTGCAACCAACGCGATAAGGGGTTGTCAATCCCTTCACGGTCACTTACAAGCGTGAGATCTGATAGATAATATTTTTGGTATTTTTGTGATAAAGATGCAAAGTAAAAAGCAAAAAGCAATAATAAAGTGATAGAAGATTAATATGATAAAGATAGACCCGGGGGCCATAGATTTCACTAGTGGCTTCTCTCAAGAGCATAAGTATTTTACGGTGGGTGAACGAATTAATGTTGAGCAATTGACAGAATTGAGCATAGTTATGAGAATATCTAGGTATGATCATGTATAGGCATCACGTCCGAGACAAGTAGACCGACTCCTGCCTGCATCTACTACTATTACTCCACTCATCGACCGCTATCCAGCATGCATCTAGAGTATTAAGTTCATGGAAACAGAGTAACGCCTTAAGCAAGATGACATGATGTAGAGGGATAAATTCATGCAATATGATAAAAAAACCCATCTTGTTATCCTCGATGGCACCAATACAATACGTGCCTTGCTGCCCCTACTGTCACTGGGAAAGGACACCGCAAGATTGAACCCAAAGCTAAGGACTTCTCCCATTGCAAGAAAGATCAATCTAGTAGGCCAAACCAAAATGATAATTCAAAGAGACTTGCAAAGATAACCAATCATGCATAAAATAATTCAGAGAAGATTCAAATATTGTTCATAGATAATCTTGATCATAAACCCACAATTCATCGGTCTCAACAAACACACCGCAAAAAGAAGATTACATCGAATAGATCTCCATGAGAGAGGGGGAGAACATTGCATTGAGATCCAAAAAGAGAGAATAAGCCATCTAGCTACTAACTATGGACCCGAAGGTCTGAGGTAAACTACTCACACTTCATCGGAGGGGCTATGATGATGTAGAAGCCCTCCGTGGTGGATGCTTCCTCCAGCAGAGCTCCGGAATGGGCCCCAAGATGGGATCTCGTGGATACAGAAGGTTGCGGCGGTGGAATTAGGTTTTTGGCTCCGTATCTGATCGTTTGGGGGTACGTAGGTATATATAGGAGGAAGAAGTACATCGATGGAGCAACATGAGGCCCACGAGGGTGGAGGGCGTACCCTGGGGGGGGCCCTACCTCGTGCCCACCTCGTTTCTTTCTTGACGTTTCCCGAAGGTTTCATTCCATTTGGACTCCGTTTGATATTCCGTTTCTCCGAAACTCTGAAATAGGCAAAAAACATTAATTCTGGGCTGGGCCTCCGGTTAATAGGTTAATTCCAAATATAATATAAAAGTGGATAATAAAGCCCAATATAGTCCAAAACAGTAGATAATATAGCATGGAGCAATCAAAAATTATAGATACGTTGGAGACGTATTAGGCATCCCCAAGCTTAATTCCTGCTCGTCCTCGAGTAGGTAAATGATAAAAACATAATTTTTGATGCGGAGTGCTACTTGGAATAATTTCAATGTAATTCTTCTTAATTGTGGTATGAATATTCAGATCCGAAAGATTCAAGACAAAAGTTTATATTGACATAAAAATAATAATACTTCAAGCATACTAATAAAGCAATCATGTCTTCTCAAAATAACATGGCCAAAGAAAGTTATCCCTACAAAATCATATAGTCTGGCTATGCTCTATCTTCACCACACAAAGTTTTTAAATCATGCACAACCCCGATGACAAGCCAAGCAATTGTTTCATACTTTTGACATTCTCAAAACTTTTTCAATCTTCACGCAATACATGAGCATGAGCCATGGATATAGCACTATATGTGGAATAGAATGGTGGTTGTGGAGAAGACAAAAAGGGAGAAGATAGTCTCACATCAACTAGGCGTATCAACGGGCTATGGAGATGCACATCAATAGATATCAATGTGAGTGAGTAGGGATTGCCATGCAACGGATGCACTAGAGCTATAGGTATGTGAAAGCTCAACAAAAGAAACTAAGTGGGTGTGCATCAAACTCGCTTGCTCACGAAGACCTAGGGCATTTTGAGGAAGCCCATCATTGGAATATACAAGCCAAGATCTATAATGAAAAATTCCCACTAGTATATGAAAGTGACAAAATGAGAGACTCTCTATCATGAAGATCATGGTGCTACTTTTAAGCACAAGTGTGGTAAAAGGATAGTAACATTGTCCCTTCTCTCTTTTTCTCTCATTTTTTATTTTTTATTTGGGACTTTTCTCTTTTTTTATGGCCTCTTTTTTTTCGTCCGGAGTCTCATCCCGACTTGTGGGGGAATCATAGTCTCCATCATCCTTTCCTCACCTGGGAAAATGCTCTAAAAATTATGATCATCACACTTTTTATTTTCTTACAACTCAACAATTACAACTCGATACTTAGAACAAAGTATGACTCTATATGAATGCCTCCGGCGGTGTACCGGGATATGCAATGAATCAAGAGTGACATGTATGAAAGAATTATGAACGTGGCTTTGCCACAAATATGATGTCAACTACATGATCATGCTAGCAATATGACAATGATGGAGCGTGTCATAATAGACGGAATGATGGAAAGTTGCACGGCAATATATCTCGGAATGGCAATGGAAATGCCATGATAGGTAGGTATGGTGGCTGTTTTGAGGAAGGTATATGGTGGGTGTATGATACCGGCGAAAAGTGCGCGGTATTAGAGAGGCTAGCAAAGGTGGAAGGAAGAAAAGTGCGTATAATCCATGGACTCAACATTAGTCATGAAGAACTCATATACTTATTGCAAAAATCTACAAGTTATCAAAGCAAAGTATTACGGGCATGCTCCTAGGGGGATATATTGGTAGGAAAATACAATCGCTCGTCCCCGACCGCCACTCATAAGGAAGACAATCAATAAATAAATCATGCTCCAACTTCATCACATAACGGTTCACCATACGTGCATGCTACGGGAATCGCAAACTTTAACACAAGTATTCCTCAAATTCACAACTACTCAACCAGCATGACTCTAATATCACCATCTTCATATCTCAAAACAATTATCAAGCATCAAACTTTTCTTAGTATTCAACGCACTCAAAAGAAAGTTTTACAAATCTTGAATACCAAGCTTATTAAGATTTTTAAGCAAATTACCATGCTATTTAAGACTCTCAAAATAATCTAAGTGAAGCATGAGAGATCAATAGTTTCTATAAATCAAATCCACCACCGTGCTCTAAAAGATATAAGTGAAGCACTAGAGCAAAACTATATAGCTCAAAAGATATAAGTGAAGCACATAGAGCTAACAAATCCAAATCATGTATGGCTCTCTCAAAAGGTGTGTACAGAAAGGATGATTGTGTTAAACTAACAAACAAAGACTTAAATCATACAAGACGCTCCAAGCAAAACACATA
Organism: Aegilops umbellulata; assembly: GCA_032464435.1. Classification (NCBI taxonomy): domain Eukaryota; kingdom Viridiplantae; phylum Streptophyta; class Magnoliopsida; order Poales; family Poaceae; genus Aegilops; species Aegilops umbellulata. Next base: position 637,147,082 of record CP136060.1, on the reverse strand, counting down.
TCATGTGGTGAATAAAAATATAGCTCCAAGTAAAGTTACTGATGGAAGTAGACGAAAGAGGGGATCCTTCCGGGGCATCCCCAAGCTTTGGCTTTTTGGTGTCCTTAGATTATCTTGGGGGTGCCATGGGCATCCCCAAGCTTAGGCTCTTGCCACTCCTTGTTCCATAATCCATCAAAAGATTTCACCCAAAACTTGAAAACTTCACAACACAAAACTCAACAGAAATCTCGTGAGCTCCGTTAGAGAAAGAAAACAAAAGACCACTTCAAGGTACTGTAATGAAATCATTCTTTATTTATTTTGGTGTTAAACCTACTTTATTCCAACTTCTCTATGGTTTATAAACTATTTTACTAGCCATAGATTCATCAAAATAAGCAAACAACACACGAAAAACAGAATCTGTCAAAAACAGAACAGTCTGTAGTAATCTGTAACTAACGCAAACTTCTGGAACTCCAAAAAATCTACCAAAATAGGAAGACCTAGACAATTTGTGTATTGATCATCAGCAATTGGAATCACTATTTTATCACGTTCTGGTGATTTTTAACAATTGTTTTCGTGAACAGAAGGTTTCTGGAAATTACAGCAAGATCAAATAACTATCATCCAAGAAGATCCTATAGGTTTAACTTGGCACAAACACTAATTAAAACATAAAAACACATCTAACCAGAGGCTAGATCAAATATTTATTCCTAAACAGAAGCAAAAAGCAAAAAACTAAAAATAAAATTGGGTTGCCTCCCAACAAGCGGTATCGTTTAACGCCCCTAGCTAGGCATAAAAGCAAGGATAGATCTAGGTATTGCCATAATAGTGGTATGGGAAATCATGAAAACTTCTCTCATATTCTCTACATTCAGCAGCAAGTTTTCTTTGAGGAAAGCAAAAATAATCAAAAGGGCTAAATTTAATGGGACAAAAGTCCCCAAGATCAATCTCGGGAGGTATGGGTTCCTCCCTCGGCCCTTCGTATTGCACAACCAATTCATCATTAAGAGCATTCTTTTGGCAAAAAGCTACAAGCCTTCGTTCAAGAGGAAAACCTAGTCCATTATTCTGAATAGAAAAATCATCATTAAGCTCGGAAATTTTATCAACTAGAACATCGGCAGGAACCTTTTTCCTAAGATTTTCATTATAAGCAATATGATCTAAAGATTATAAACGCATCATGTCTTCTTGATTAAAAAGGATAGCTTCAACGGGAGGATGACTAGCATCTACCTTATAATGCGCACAGATTTCTTTGGCCTCTTTTATTATAAATCTAAACTCATGAGCCAAAAAGATAGTGGCGGCACGCTTAACAGAACAATGCTTAATATTAGAGAATTCTAGGAAAATTCTTTGTATGCAAGGATGCATGTGCATAAATTGCCTTTCAAGTTCAACTATAAGCATGTCAATAGCGTCCGCAAGACTACTTGTTCTATAAAGAATAGAACCGCCCATAGAGGGCCAAGCACCGGCACAAGTAAAGAAATCTTGAATAACTCCTTCCCCAATAATATTACCACTACCAATTCGAAATCTTTTTGTATGCAAGGTAGGGGGTTCTTCAGCAGGAGCATCAGAATTTTCTATGATATTATTATTGCCCATATCGGCAATAGTTTCCCCAAGTTCAGACATAACGACAAGCAAGCGAGAGAAAAAGGCAAACGGAAAAGAGAGGGCGAATAAAACGACAAGGGTGAAGTGGGGGAGAGGAAAACGAGAGGCAAATGGCAAATAATGTAATGCGGGAGATAAGGGATTGTGATGGGTACTTGGTATGTTGACTTTTGCGTAGAATCCCCGGCAACGGTGCCAGAAATTCTTCTTGCTACCTCTTGAGCACTGCGTTGGATTTCCTTGAAGAGAAAAGGATGATGCAGCAAAGTAGCGTAAGTATTTCCCTCAGTTTTTGAGAACCAAGGTATCAATCCAGTAGGAGGCTACGCGCGAGTCCCTCGTACCTGCACAAAGCAAATAACTCCTCGCAACCAACGCGATAAGGGGTTGTCAATCCCTTCAAGGTCACTTACGAGAGTGAGATCTAATAGATATGATAGATAATGTTTTTGGTATTTTTGTGATAAAGATGCAAAGTAAAATAAAAGCAAAGTAAAAAAGCAAAAAGCAATAATAAAGTGATGGAAGATTAATATGATAAAGATAGACCCGGGGGCCATAGATTTCACTAGTGGCTTCTCTCAAGAGCATAAGTATTTTACGGTGGGTGAACGAATTACTGTTGAGCAATTAACAAAATTGAGCATAGTTATGAGCATATCTAGGTATGATCATGTATATAGGCATCACGTCCGAGACAAGTAGACCGACTCCTGCCTGCATCTACTACTATTACTCCACTCATCGACCGCTATCCAACATGCATCTAGAGTATTAAGTTCATGGAAACAGAGTAACGCCTTAAGCAAGATGACATGATGTAGAGGGATAAATTCATGCAATATGATAAAAACTCATCTTGTTATCCTCGATGGCAACAATACAATACGTGCCTTGCTGCCCCTACTGTCACCGGGAAAGGACACCGCAAGATTGAACCCAAAGCTAAGCACTTCTCCCATTGCAAGAAAGATTAATCTAGTAGGCCAAACCAAACTGATAATTCGAAGAGACTTGTAAAGATAACCAATAATACATAAAATAATTCAGAGAAGATTCAAATATTGTTCATAGATAATCTTGATCATAAACCCACAATTCATCAGTCTCAACAAACACACCGCAAAAAGAAGATTACATGGAATAGATCTCCACGAGAGAGGGGGAGAACATTGTATTGAGATCCAAAAAGAGAGAAGAAGCCATCTAGCTACTAATATGGACCCGAAGGTCTGAGGTAAACTACTCACACTTCATCGGAGGAGCTATGATGATGTAGAAGCCCTCCATGGTGGATGCCCCCTCCGGCGGAGCTCCGGAACAGGACCGAAGATGGGATCTCGTGGATATAGAAGGTTGCGGCGGTGGAATTAGGTTTTTGGCTCCGTATCTGATCGTTTAGGGGTATGTAGGTATATATAGGAGGAAGAAGTACGTCGGTGGAGCAACATGGGGCCCACGAGGGTGGAGGGCGCGCCCTGGGGGGGCGGGGGTGGGCGCGCCCCCTACCTTGTGCCCACCTCGTTTCTTTCTTGACGTAGGGTCCAAGTCTCCTGGATCATATTCGGTGAGAAAATCACGTTCCCGAAGGTTTCATTCCGTTTGGACTCCATTTGATATTCCGGTTCTTCGAAACTCTGTAATAGGCAAAAAACAACAATTCTGGGCTGGGCCTCCGGTTAATAGGTTAGTCCCAAAAATAATATAAAAATGGATAATAAAGCCCAATATAGTCCAAAATAGTAGATAATATAGCATGGAGCAATCAAAAATTATAGATACATTAGAGACGTATCATACCACAAGTATGAAGTCCTTGTTCTTTGGAAGAAAGAAAAAGTCCTTGTTCTCTGGCAAGGGTTGCCCTTCCACAAGATTCATGCTAATGTGACACCAAGCAAAATCAGGGACTCGTAGTGGTAGGTATGTGAAGAAGATCAGTGCAAGGAGTATGTTGTGCTTTTTCAATCCGACAGATGGGTTATGATTAATGACATCTTGTTTTAAACCTCCGTAATGGTGTAGTAAATGCAATTTTGGTAAGCCACTCTTTCTCCTGAATGTCCTCCAATTTTTGACTTGTGGAAGGACTTGAGGTCTTGTTGTCTCAACTGTGTATTGCCGTTAATAACGATTTTGTTCTTTTTTTGTATCCTAGTATTCCTTGAATGTGTAATTTGGATGAGAAGATCATCAATAGTAAGTTCACAGAGTGCATTTAGTGTCATTAGTGTAGGATTTGGCAACTTCAGAAATCCGGGGGGGGGGGGGTAGTGTTGTACTAGAAGAGAGAGCCTAGATGTATTGCTTTATCCTAGACAAGGCATCATCTGCTTTGTTCTCGCTTCCCCTTTTGTATTTCACAATGTAAGAATAACCCATTAATTTGTGTTGGATATTTATGTGGTCGTGTTGACTGGAGTAGATTTCCCACGTTGTCGTGTTGTGTCTGTTTTATTTAGGTTGTATTTTCCCCGTGAATGAGGCGCGAGAGGCATGCGTTGGATCCACCTAATTCTGCAATCGTGTTGTCGCTTGCTTTTATGAAGGGAGCCACACGGCTACCATAAACGGAGGAGTCCGTGGCGAATTGAAGAAGGGAACAAAGACGGTGACCAGTACAAATAGGCATCCACCCGATAGGGATGAGACATCTTCAACTTCTCCTAGTTTGCAAGAAGCCCTGGTTTTAGCATATTAGCTCAGCTTGTAGATTCAATCTACAAATCCCATCTAGATTCTCATCCTCCAACTCGACAAGTTGACATTCAAATCACCGAGTACATCTTGTACACCACCAATGTTGTCTCTTTGGGATATATTCCAGACAAATTAGTGCATCGTGTATCTAACAACCTGAGATGTCATCCCATTATCGTACAAATTACGTACGACTTTCGTACTATTGTTAGGTACAACACAAAAACACCTTGACAAAATTGTATTGGTTGCAGTGGATTATACGAATAATCGCCCATTCTAGACAATTTTCCAAGTTCTTTGTGATCACTTTGAAGCAACCATTCAGAGGAATAATCAAGCGGTAATTGTTTGGTGTTTGATGCAAGGGTTTCTTAGAGATAAGAGTTATATATATATATATATATATACTCATCCATTTTTTATGTGTTGGAGCTCGAGTTTCCCCCTTGTAGAAATCTAAGCAAGACTAATTGAAGCCATCTTTTGAATGTGCCAACATGACTCGGGGAAAGATCCATTAGATGGACCTTATTACAACGTCATGTGAATGGCTAGGAGAGATTCTCAAGACTCTCAACATGGTGAATGCTAGATGGGAAATTAAATAGTATCGTGGGTGTGGACGAGACCGGCCTCGAGTCTCCTTACAAGTTTCATATAAGACAAATTATTTAGCAACATGATCTTGCACCTTTAAGTCAGCAAGCAAAGAGAAGTTATAAAGTTCCATCGATATCTTTCCATGGCCAAAGAATGAAACAATTTAGTATTAAAAACCTGCTTCTCCAAAACAACTGCCTCCTCATGAAATTTGCATTTAAGCTTCTCCAAAAACCGGACCAACTGGCTCTTCCAATACTACTCCCTTGACTTCATGAATAAGCCTCACAACCCTTCCTACCTCTGGACAATAAAAAAACAACTCCACTCCCTCCAAAAAATCTCCTTTGTCCTTACCAACAACGGCACTGCCGCCTTCTTCTGGCTAGACACTTGGCTTCTTTCCACACCACTCGCACACATTTACCCATACCTCTTCTCCCACTCCACATCACCCTCTGTCCTGGTTTCAGATGTCATGCATAATGGTTTACTAGCTACTCTATGGAACCACCTAACCAATGTTGCTTCTATAGAGCTTGCGTCTGTTTTGTCTTTGTTGTAGGATGTCATCACCAACGACGCGCCAGACGACAGGTTCCTCACCCACGGCTGCTCGTTCACCTCAAGGTGTGCTTACTCGCTGCTCACCTCCGACCACGAGATAGATCTCAATGCGGAGCACATCTGGATCTCCAACACACCTATTAAGGTCAAGATCTTCGGCTGGCTCCTCTGTCGTGACAGGCTGAGCACGATGGCAACTTGCATCACAAGACCATCAACTCAGATTCGACATGCCCTCAGTGCGCCCTCACGCTGGAGGACGCGACACACCTCGCCTTACTCTGCCCACACGCGACACAGGTCTGGTCCCTCTTGGAACTGGCGCCACCTCACTCCATCGACCTCGTTCGGGCTACTCGTACGCCGGTGGGCCTCGACATCAACATTTTCCCAATTGTCGCCCTCGCCATACTTTGGAAGATGTGGGACTCTAGGAACGCTCATGTCTTTCACAACGAGCTCCACTCACCCATCGATACCCTATGCAATATCATCTCAGACTTCACACTTTGGGCCTTCAGATTTAAGGACCCCGTTAGCAGGGAGGCGGCCGTGTCTTGGCGCCCATACCTCTCCTCTCGCTGTAACCACTAATGTAACTTGCCCTCCGGGCCTTTGAGTAATATATTATTGACGTACCAACTAAAAAAGTATTGGCATACCAATGTACTCAAAATGATCGTTCGATCACTAAAGAGCTAGGAAAGTGTCCTTAATTTGTTGAACCTTGATCCTTAGATTTGAGAGGTCAAGAATAGTTTTCCATACTTATAGCATATTTTGGGTCATTAGTTGATCAATACATAGAGCAATACTTAGTCCATTTAATCCTGTTGTCATCAATCTCAATACCCACTATGGAGGCCTAGATGCACTTACACATATTTCCATACATGATCGTAAGAGATGTGATTCTAGGGGCTTGCTATCTCAATTCACACGGTGGATGCAAGGAAGGGGTGGAGAATACCTAGAGGTGACACAAGCCTTAGAGTTTTTGTGCATGTGTGCCCCATTCATATATGGGAGGACCGACCACTTATAAACCCATTACTAAACCATGATAAAATATGTAGTAGAGACATGATAGAAGGTGCAAACTATTACTAGAAAAATTACACCGGATGACTACCCAAATCCTTATATTCCATAGTAAGCAAGCCTTTCAAATGTTATCGCACATATCAAAAAGGAGAAAAACGTGACAACGACGAGACCCTCAATTGAAAGTTATTTTGCCATACCATTCATGAGCATGTGGCTTCGGACCATTCACCCTCATTTCGTTCCCACTGTGTTGCGCCCTGCCAAGCTAGGCGGGGTGAGCGGAGGAGGAGGAGCACACGTGTACCCATCCTTTTCTAAAGCTCATACTAGATGGTAGAAAACTAACCATATATTTGAAGGAAATATGCCCTAGAGGCAATAATAAAGTTGTTATTTATATTTCCTTATATCATGATAAATGTTTATTATTCATGCTAGAATTGTATTAACCGGAAACTTAGTACATGTGTGAATACATAGACAAACAGAGTGTCCCTAGTATGCCTCTACTTGACTAGCTCTGAAAGTGCGTTATATCGACTAGAGGGGGGGTGAATAGGCGATTTTTATGAAATTCTTCACTGAGGAATTTGCTAGTGAGGAAATTCCTTAGCGAAGAACTACTAGTAGCGGAATAAGTACTCAGAAGTAAACATAGCAGAACACATGTATGGTCATCATGATGAAATGAAGACAAACACAGAGTACAGAAAGCGTAAACACAGGATAGCACAAGATGAAGACAAACAGACTGAAGAAATTGAACTGAGGAAATTGAGAAAGTCTTCAGTCAAAATCTTCAAAAACAGATATGAACAAACAGACAACACAGTAATGAGGAAATGAAAGTGTTGAGGAAATAGAACCAGTTGGCTTGGTGAAGATAATGATTTGGTAGACCAGTTCCAACTGCTATCTCAGTTGTACATCTGGTTGGAGCGGCTTAGTATTTAAACTCGAGGACACCCAGTCCCGGACACACAGTCCTCACCGTATTCTCCTTGAGCTAAGGATACACAATCCTCGCCCAATCACTTGTGGTAAGTCTTCAGGTGACTTCTGAACCTTCACAAACTCGGTCACTCGGCGATCCACAATTCCTCTTGGATGCTCTAGACCATGACGCCTAACCGTCTGGAAGAAGCATAGTCTTTAAAGGTAACAAGCGTCGGATCCACGCAGGATCAATCTCTTCAGTGATGCTCAATCACTTTGGGTTTGTAGGTGTTTTGGGTTTGGGTTTTGGATTTTCCTCACTTGATGATTTTCACTCGAAGTCCTCGGAGGATGGGTTGCTCTCAAATGACAAGTGTCAAGTTCTCGTGGAGTAGCCGACCAGCTAGTGGTTGTAGGGGGGCGGCTATTTATAGCCTAGGGAGTAGCCCGACATGATAAGACATAAATGCCCTTCAATGATATGACCGTTAGGTGGATAAGATATTTTGGGACAGCTGGCGCGTAGCACAGCAACGGTCGGAAATTTGAGGTACAAATTCCTCAGGGCTATCATGTTCCTCACTATGTAGGCAATCCGACTGGCGAATTCCTAACTCCTCAGTCAGAGCAAAGTCCTCAGTGACTAGAAGAACTGCGTCTCTGTCACTGAAGAAATTGACTGAACTGTATGAGATTTCCAATGGCTTCACTCGAAGGGATTGGTAGGTGTAGGATTTGAATTGAGCATCAAATGGAAAATTTTCCTTAGTATTTCCTCGACCCCCTTTAACAGTACGGTGTTTCCTATGACTCAAGAAAGAGAAAATGAAACTACGGAAACAAAAGTCTTCAGGCTTCATGTTCCTCGAATGAATACTAAGTCTTCAAGGTCACACCAATTTCTTCACTTTCAAAGTCTTCAGAAAGTCTTCGGTATATCAAAGTCTTCAGTTGAAGAACTTCATTTTTAGGGGTCGACTTTCTCTATAAATATCAAACTCCTCATAGACTTATAGACCTGTGTACACTCATAAACTTATTAGATTCTTAACCTATAAGTCTTCAATACACCAAAATCACTAACGGGCACTAGATGCACTTACAATCTCCCCCTTGTTGGTGATTGATGACAACATAGGTTAAGTTTTCAACGGGGATAAACATATGAAGTGTAAATATTGATACTGAGGAATTTTGATTGCAAGATATAGAAGAACTCCCCCTGAAGTTGTGCATAGTGAGGAATTTGCTTTTGAAGCTATGAACACTTGATGAGATGAATCATGGAGATCTCCCCCTATATCTTGTAATTCATACACGCATTTGATAGATAATATGAAGAATTTGAAATGCATGATGAAATATGGTGACTGATGTAATTCAGCATGCGTGCAATAACATTAACGAGGAATAAGCATGCAGAATAACGTAGCAGAACTATCAGGCACCATCGGATTTAAGTTTACAACTCGATCCAATAAAAGTTTCGAAAGAACGAGAGTTGTAACTTAGCAAAAAAAGCGCCCTTATAATAGACCCGCTTGAAGACTAACTCAAATTTCTCCCCCTTTGTCATCGAATGACCAAAAGGATCGAAACTGAGGACTAACGCCCCTGAAGATAATCAGAATGAAGGAGCGCCATCATTGTTGGGGTCGGTAGTTGAAGTAGGGCCTGCCGCAGTGTCGTCCAAGTCTTCATGTTCATCAGTGGCGCGCGATGAAGAATAGGAACTGGCCACCAAAGAAGGAACCTGGTCCTTCTTGAATTTCTTCGGAGGAGGTGCAGACCAGGCAAACTCTTCTTTGAGACCCATTTTCTTCAGATCTTCGGTGCTATAAACTTGAGACAAAACAGCCCAGGTGCGGTTGAGGGTTTCATGAAGGTAGTAGTGGTTTTTCTTCACTCCATTGTGTGTTGAAGTCATGTTGTGAAGAATTGAACCAAATTGACGCTAGACCCATTTGTGATTGCGATCAACCTTTTGATGAATACTGAGGAGTAACTCACGATCAGTCATCACCCTGGGTGCTGTGGCTTGAGGATTTGGCTTGGCATTGTTGGCGGCAGAGTCATGTGTGGCAGAGTCATCATTGGTGGAATAGGATGCAGCCTTGCGAAATTGACCATCCAATGGACGAATGCCTTCATCTATCACAGCAGTCGCCTTGCCCTTTTCTTCAGCTGAGGAAAATGTCCTTTTGAGGACTTCAATAGGAGGCAAGTAGCTGCAGTGGTTCAGAGTATCAGCTTTGTAATTGAGTGAAGACCTTGTCCCGATGAATCTCATAATCCATGGCGCATAAGGCTTCAACGCAAATGGTGACATAGCAATATTTGCCAGAGTCCTCATGAAGAAATCATGGAAGTTGACGGGAATGCCATGAATGATGTTGAAAAGCATATTCTTCATGATACCCACGACTTCATCATCATTAGAGTCGTGGCCTTTGATAGGACTCATTGTCTTCGACAGAATGCGATAGACAGTCCGAGGCACATACAACAGTTCCTTGACGAGGAATTTGGTTCGAGGGGCCTGCCCTGGCTTCAAAGGCTTCATCAGCACTTGCATATAATGATTTGAGAGTTCAGGTTCGTTGTAAACACAACATGCATCTTCAAGGGGAGGACTTAGAGGAAGGACACGAAGCAATTCAGACGCTGGTGCCTTGTAATGAGTGTTCTCTGTCATCCAGTCCAGAACCCATGAATTCACATCTTCAGAGTTGCCGGTGATGTGCAGCGTTGCGTAGAACTGAAGAATGAGTTCTTGATTCCAATCACAGATGTCAGTGCAGAAATTGAGCAGCCCAGCGTCATAGAGAACACTGAGGACTGGTGTGAAGCACGGCAAAGACTCCATGTCTACATGAGGAATGTGTGCATGGTCGAAGACTTTGTCTTTGTTGAATAGCATAGAGGAATAGAAGTTGGCTTGACTGGCAGTCCAGAAACGCCTCTTCCTTATGCGAGTAGAGTCATAGGGGTTGTAATCTGTGAAGAATACATGCTCACCAAAGAAGTCTTCAGCCTTGAACTTTTGCTTCCTTGAGAACGGTCCTTTGGCTTTGGCAGAGGAGTGTCAGTGAGTTGCATCACTACCTCAGGAATTGCGAGCTCAGGTTCTTCAGGCTGAGGAATTTCTGGTTCCTCCTCAGGCGCAGTCACATTTTCAGCAGCAGCAGTTTCTTCAGCACTAGTGGCTAGAATTTCTTCACAGACAGATGAGGTGGGATGATTTTCTTCAGAGCCCAATTGAATTGTTGGTGCAGGTGAGTGAGGGATTTGCTGCAGTGGGGTGAAGAGTGGAGAATTGGGATGCTGACTTTCCCAAAAGTCGTCATTCATCACTTGAGTTGTGCTTCCAATGTCCACATCTTCATCTTCCAATTCTTCAACACCAGCCTCTTCAGCAGTGAACTGAGGCATTGGTGATGATAGCACTAGGGTTGAAGGGATTGTGTCCACTTCAATTTCCTCATCAATCTGCTCTGACGAAGCAGCAGATTGAGTTTCTTCATCAGATCCACTTGGGATCTCATAATCTTGACCAAAAGGAACAAGGTCCTTTGATGGCATGGTTGAAATTGGAACATCATCAATGGGATTTTCAAACTAACTGGTCATAGGCTTCATATTCTATGGAGCTGAAGATTCTGAAGCATTTGATGCTTTCATTTTCTTCACTGCAGCTCGCTCTGCAGCCTTGGTCTTCTTCACATCTGATGCAGATGGAAGGATAGGAGTTGGTGTAGGCGCAGGTGGAGCTGAGGAATCTGGTTGAATTTCCTCAGGCGCAACTGATGGAGATGCCCTGGTGATTTCTTCAGCGGCTGGAATGGAGTCATCAGCCCTTGAACTAGCATTTTCTTCAGCAGCCTGAAAATCATCAACGGTGCTGGCATGTTCTTCAGTTGGCTGAGCAGAAGCTTCAGCTTGAGGAACTTCTTGTTGCGATGGGGCTGCAATATTGGTGAAATTTTTAGTCAGTTTCACAAACCTGACTTTGGCTCCCTTCCAATCAGCATAGTATGAGTCAAATTTGTCGCTGAGGGCTTTGATGTCAGCCTGCATCTTGACAAGTTCTTCAGTTGTCATCTTGACAACATTTTTCTTCAGCAGTTTCTCTTTTCTGTACTGTGATTTCTTGATCTCTCTGGCCCTATCATATTTCCATTTCTCCTCTTGGATGAAATGAGTCAGCATGTGACTTTGGCCAGGTGACAACTTGAAGTCAGGCATAGGTGTGTTTGGATCCTTATGCCAGAGATCAATATAACCGAGGATCGCCCTTGGATCCAGCAACAGTGGCACAGGTGTGCCTTTGGCTCTAGCGGCCCTTTCTTGTCTGTCCCTGATGATTTCTGCAAGTTCTTCTTCATCAGCCTCATCTTCTTCAGACGGCACATGGAAGACAACCTGCTTCTTCTTAGGGCTTGGGCGAGGGCCTCGTCTAGCAGTAGCCTTTTTCTTCAGCAGAGAGGGTCCAGCTGAGGAACTTGGTGCAGCTGAGGAACTTGCTGAGACACCAGAGGCAATGGAGATGCCTGTAGTCCGTTGGCACGAGGCTAGATGCACAGGTGCTGAGGACTTAGTCGGAAAAGCTGAGGACTTTGGAGGAGGTGCTGAGGATTTCGGAGGAGCAGTGGCAGCTTGAGGAATTTGCCTTGAAGATTTTGAAGTTTCTGGCCGTGAGGGCGCAACTGAGGGTGAAGCACTTGGCTTTCGAGCGGGCTTCTTTGCCATTGATTTCCTCGGCTTGACAGAGGCCTCTGTGGCAGCAGCAGCAGCAGAATCTTCATTGAATTTCCTCACTGCTTCTCTGGCTTGCTTGGCCAACTTGGCTTGGCGCTTGGCCCATTCTTCAGGAAAGTCCTCACCGCGTTTGACGCTAGTGGGATCAGCCGCTTGGCCAGGTGCCAATGAGGCTCTTGGGCATGGAGGGTTGAGAGCGAATTTCTTCATATACTTTGGGGTTACATATTTTTATTCCCTCCATTCACGTGCCCATCTCCGTTCAATCTTCTGAATGCGCACCTTGCGCTGATTTTTATCTTCCTCAGGAGGTGTGCAGTACCCAGCATAGATGTCCTCAGGGATTTCAAACGCAGTCATGACCTCAGGCTTCTTTCCTCCTTTCTGTGGCCTTTTACCATCTGCCATTTTCTTCAGTTGAGGAATTTGAACAATCGAATTCTCTGAAGAAGTGTGCAACTTTTCTTCAAGGAACGCTGCAAATGAGTTAAGTTGATGAGAACCTAGTGATTCAGCAGCGGACATGTGTACCTGTGAACAGAGTATAGTTGTGAGGAATTTGGAGAGGTCATATGCGTTCTCAGAGGGTTTTTCAAAAAGAAGAAGTTTGAGGAATTTGACCAGATGCGTCTTGAAGAATTTCACTAAGCGCGCTATATCTTAGGTTCCAGAGTTGTATAGATCGAAGATCCACACAATTGAGGAATCTTGAAGATAATGATGATTAGGGAAATGAATCAAGAATAGATGACATGTGAGGTGTTTTGTGTGTGAGGATTTGAGAAATAAAACACCTTTGTAGATTTTGTAGAAAACTTTTGAATCAAAGAGGGCAGTAAAAGTTACTTTTAATTACCCTGAATGAAGAACACGACGAACAGAGAGGTGAAACAGTGAAGTTCGTCGATGTGGATCTTCCACGCCCTAACTCGGCGGAGGAAGACGTCTACGGTGGCGGTGGAAATGAAGATTTCCACGGTCGGCGCGAGTACGACGGCGACGAGGTCGAGGCAGTGAAGCTCTTCCTCACCGGCGACGATAGAGTAGCGGCGGCGCTAGGGTTTGAGAAGCTCGAGCGGGAGAGAGAGATCGAGCGGAGTAAAAGAAGTGAGCAAGGGGCGAGGGGTATTTATAGAGGCAGTGAAAAACTGTTCCCCCGAATATTTTGGAACAAACGTGCCCCTGACCATTCTCCTTCTCACGACATGTGTCACCCACATACTGTGTAGTGGAGATCGTGTAAGATCGTGGGTGAATTGAATAATGCATCGTGGGATGCGGAACGGTTTGAGCGGCAAAACCGAAAATTTGGATAAGATTAGTTATAACATTCCGTTCGCAATTTCTTTAACTGACAAGGACACAATGAAGATTTTGAACGAGTTTCAAATAGAACGCACATGAAGAATTTATGAACAGATTGGATTGAGTATAACATAGAGAGGGAAGGGTCCGATCACATTCACTTAGCAGAGAAACCAACTTGAAGAAATAGCTATAAGTGAATGCTATATATATAGCCAATGAAGAAAAACGACGGCACAAGTGAAGATTTTGCAAGTTGAAGAATTTGAACAACTGAGGAATTTCAAAACTGAGAAAAAACTCAAATTGAAGATTTTCAACTTTTGTGGTGGCGTGACCCACCGTATAAGAATGATGATTTCAGACACCGCGTACAATTTTCGTAGGGTTATGAGAATCATATTCTTCATTAATGTCTTCACACTTAGAGTGTTATTCTTCATTGATTAAAGAAAAACGTTTCTTCATGTGTTGCACATCTAAGTCATCAATTTTGCATAAGTGTTAGGATGAGTGCCTTTTCAAAGTACATTCGAAGACTCTAAGATATTTAGCTCACACCGCAACTTGCTAAATCTCTTCTCATCCAAGGGCTTAGTGAAGATATCGGCTAGCTGTTCTTCAGTCTTCACATGCTCAATAGAAATGTCGCCCTTCAACACATGGTCACAAAGAAAATGATGACGAATCTGAATGTGCTTTGTCTTCGAGTGCTGAACTGGGTTGTGAGCAATCTTGATGGCACTCTCATTGTCACAGAGGAGAGGCACATTCTTCACGTTGATGCCATAGTCCTTGAGCGTTTGCTTCATCCATAGCAGTTGAGCACAGCAAGAACCAGCAGCAATGTACTCAGCTTCAGCAGTAGACAGTGATACACAGTTCTGTTTCTTCGAGGACCAACAGACCAAAGATCGTCCGAGGAAATGACATGTGCCAGATGTTGACTTGCGGTCCACACGGTCACCAGCATAGTCAGAGTCAGAATATCCAATGAGATCAAAATCCGAGCCCTTGGGATACCATAATCCTAGTGTTGGCTTGTGAGCTAGATATCGAAGAATATGCTTCACAGCCTTATGGTGTGATTCCTTCGGTGCAGCTTGAAATCATGCACGCATGCAAACACTAAGCATTATATCTGGCCTAGATGCACATAAGTACAATAAAGAGCCAATCATGGAGCGGTATACCTTATGATCGAAGTCAATACCATTTTCATCAGTGCATAGATGACCATTTGTGGGCATAGGAATTTTGATGCCTTTGCAATCTTGCATGCCGAATTTCTTCAGGACATCCTTGAGGTATTTCTCCTGAGATATAAATATGCCATTGCGTTGTTGACGAATTTGAAGACCTAAGAAGAATTTCAACTCTCCCATCATAGACATTTGATATTCTTCACTCATCATATAGGAAAATTCATCACTATAACGTTGGTCAGTACAGCCAAAGATGATATCATCAACATATATTTGGCACGCAAATAGTTCACCATCATAAGATTTAGTAAAGAGAGTGGGATCGAGTGAACCGGGTGTGAAGCCTTTCTTCATGAAGAATTCCTTCAATGTATCATACCATGCCCGTGGGGTCTGCTTGAGGCCATAGAGGGCCTTGTTAAGTCTGAAGACTTTGTCAGGATGTTTTGGATCTTCAAAACCTGGGGGTTGAGCAACATATACTTCTTCCTCAATCTTACCATTGAGGAATGCACTTTTCACATACATTTGATATAAGATGATATCATGATGGTTAGCATAAGCAAGCAATATGCGAATAGCCTCAAGTCTAGCAACAGGTGCAAAGGTTTCATCGAAATCAACTCCTTCAACCTGTGTGTAGCCTTGAGCTACTAGTCGTGCCTTATTCCTCACCACAACACCATTTTCATCTTACTTGTTGCGGTAGATCCACTTTGTGCCAATGATGTTATGCTTGAGAGGATCGGGACGATTGACCAGTTTCCAGACGTTGTTGAGCTTGAACTGATGTAATTCTTCTTGCATGGCCTGAATCCACTCAGGCTCCAGAAATGCTTCATCTACCTTAGTGGGCTCTGTGTTAGAGACAAAAGCAAAATGCCCACAAAAGTTAGATAGATGTGAAGCTTTTGAGCGTGTGAGAGGACCTGTTGCTCTAATGTCATCGATGATCTTCTCCACTTGCACTTCTTTTGCAACGCGAGGATGAGCTGGTTGTCGTTGAGGAATTTGATCAACATTTTCTTCAGCATCAATTTCCTCAGCATTTTCCTCAGGTGCATCAGCTCGACGTTCTTCATGTTCTGGAATGAATTCTTCAGCAGATTCTTCAGTAGGAATGACATCTTCAGTAGCCTTATGCTTGATAGAATCCTCTGGTGCTGGTTCATCTAACACAGAAGGTAGGTGCTCTCTTTGCGAGCCATTAGTCTCATCGAACCGCACATCTGCAGTTTCAACAATCTTGTGAAGAACATTGTTGAAGACTCTGTAGGTGTGCGAGTCCTTTCCGTAACCAAGCATAAAACCTTCATGTGCTTTCGGTGCAAATTTAGAGTTGTGATGAGGATCTCTAATCCAGCATTTAGCACTGAAGACTTTGAAATAACTCACATTGGGTTTCTTGTCAGTGAGGAGTTCATAGGCAGTCTTCTTGAAGAATTTGTGAAGATATACTCTGTTGATGATATGGCACGCAGTATCAATTGCATCAACCCAGAAACGACGAGGGGTTTTGTATTCGTCAAGCATAGTGCGAGCCATCTCAGCAAGAGTCCTGTTCTTGTGCTCCATGACGCCATTCTGTTGAGGAGTATATGGAGCAGATAACTCATGACTAATACCAAGTTCATCAAGATAGTCATCGAGACCAGAATTCTTGAATTCAGTGCCATTGTCACTTCTCATGTGCTTGATCTTCACACCAAAGTTGGTTGAAGCCCTCGAGGAAAATCGTTTGAAGACTTCTTGCACTTCATGTTTGTAAGAGACAAGGTGTACCCATGTGTAACGAGAGTAATCATCAACAATAACAAAGCCATATTGAGACGCTTCATTTGAAACAGAGGAATAGTGATTAGGACCAAAGAGATCCATGTGAAGCAATTCGAATGGTCGAGTAGTGGTCATGATGGTTTTTGCTGGATGCTTGGCCTTGGTCATCTTTCCAGCTTCACAGGCACCGCATAAGTGATCCTTGAGGAATTTTACATTTTCAATGCCAATAACATGCTTCTTCTTCACAAGCGTGTGCAAATTCCTCATGCCTGCATGACCAAGTCGTCGATGCCATAGCCATCCTTCTAAAGCTTTTGCAAGTAGGCACACGGCTGGTTGTGAATCTGCAGAGAAATCAACAATATACAAGTCTCCTCTCCTAAAGCCTTCGAAGACTTTGGAATTGTCAGCTTCCATAATCACAACACAACGATACATGCCAAAGACAACAACCATATCAAGATCACAAAGCATTGAGACAGACATAAGGTTGTATCCTAAGGACTCAACAAGCATGACTTTGTCCATGTGTCGATCCTTTGTGATAGCAACGTTACCTAGACCCAATACCTGACTTTTGCTTTATCAGCGAAGATGATATGCTTCAGATGTGATGACGATAAGGGAGCATCCATCAACAGATTCCTGTCACCAGCCATGTGATTTGTACATCCACTATCAAGGACCCACTCAGTGGCTTTGGGTTGATCATCCTGCAGATGATTTAGTGCAACTTACGAACTCATATACTTCAGTAGTGAAGAATATGATATCACAATTCATCAGATCAATTTCATCAAGCAGTAAGACAGATAAAACAGAGGGAGGACGTGTGAAATGAAAGTTCATTTCATCATGGTTAGCCTACGTCCTTTCAGGCAACTTGTCAGGTCCCCAGCAAATTCTTCAGATGTTACAGTACGTCTGGAGACCCGACCCTGCATAAGAGATTAGTTCCTTTTCTTCACCACCCACATCTTAAGGGGTGGCAAAGAGTTCATCACTCTGCGAGCTCCATATGATAATGGTGGCATAGCGGCCAGACCATTTCGTTTCACATAAGAGTGGTTTGGGTAAGCATATGAATAAGCAGAGAAATTTTTCGAGGACTTATGAACATAATGATTGGAAGAATAAATCTCATATTCATAGCCCTTGGCTCTTCCCTGCAAAATAGAGTTGTTAGCACGATGATGTTCATATGAGAACTTTGATCCATGTGAGGAATTTTATCCGCGTGAGGAATTTGGTCCGTATGAGGACTTGGATCCATATGAAGAATTTGGTCCATATGAAGAATTTGATCTGGGGTTCCTATTCTTCACAGGTGGTGTCATGAGGACATTCACCTGAAGACTTTCAAGGCACCTTTTGGGAACCCAAATTTTCTTCATGGGGAACCATTCCTGCAGTTAGTGCCAACATATCTAGCAAACACTTCACCATTCTGATTTTTGAACAGTTTATAGTTGGAGTCAAATGACTCATCAGAAGAATGAGAAGATTCACATGTATAACCAGATAAATTAGATGGATCAACTGGAGGTCCCTTTGCAGCAACCCATGAGGTTTTGGGGTACTGCTCAGGCTTCCAATATGTACCATCAGCATTGAGTTTCCTCTCAAAGGCAATACCCTCTTTCCTAGGGTTCCTGTTGAGGATCTGCTTTTTAAGCACATCACAAAGAGTCTGATGCCCTTTGAGGCTTTTGTACATGCTTGTCATGTACAATTTCTTCAGCCCTGCATCGTCAGTGATACTAGCAATGTCCTCAGATGAGGAATTAGTGATAGTAGAGACAGGTGAAGAATTTGTAACATTAGAAGCATTTGAACATTCAGGTGAGGAATTAGTAGATTCTCGTTCAATGCATTTCAAACATGGAGGATTAAATTCTTCCTGAGCAGCGCTGATTTGTTGAGCAAGCAATGAATCGTGCTCCTTCTGAAGATCTTCATAACTCACTCTTAGCTCCTCAAGATCTTGCTTTCTTTGAAGAAATTCATAAGAAAGCTTCTCATGATCAGATAAGAGAGTGTTATGATGACCTTGAAGGTTATCAAACCTGATCTGAAGTCTCTGAAGATTTCCAGTCAAGGCTTTAGTGCGATCCATTTCTTCACCCAACATATCATCACTTTTGTCTAGCATGTTTTGAACCTTTTCAAAAGCCTTTTGTTGTTTCACAGCAATCCTAGCAAGTTTTGTGTAGTTGGGCTTAATATTTTCATCAGATTCATCTTCACTAGACTCAGAGGAGGTATCTTTAGGTACCTTGGCACCCTTTGCCATGAAGCAATAGGTGGGAGCATAGTCATTGTTTCCTTCATCAGCCTTGTTGGTGAGGTCATTTTCTTCAGAGTTGAAGATAGACTTGCTGACGAATGCAGTAGCGAGGGATAGGCTTGCCACACCAGACTCAGAGTCCTCATAAGCCTCCTCTTCTTCTTGTTCCTCAGATTCAGCTTCAGAGTCCATTTCCTTGCCAATGAATGCCCGAGCCTTCTTGGAGCTGCTCTTCTTGTGAGATGAAGACTTTGAGGATTTTGATGATGAAGATTTTGAGGACTTCTTCTTTTTCTTCGCATCATCAGAACTGTAATCCTTGTATTTCTTCTTCTTTGATTCCTTTTCCCACTGAGGACAATCTTGAATGTAATGTCCTGGTTTCTTGCACTTGTGACAAAGCCTCTTCTTGTAGTCACTGGATGAGCAATCATTGCTCCTTGAGGGTTTTCCAAAGCGACCATGTCTTGAGAACTTCGGGAATTTCTTCACAAGCAGTGCTAGATCATGACTCAGTTCTTCAGGATCACCAAGGCTGCTACCAGAGTCTTCATCTTCGGATTCTGATACTGCCTTTGCCTTCAGTGCACGTGATCTGCCATAGCTCGAACCATAGAGATCTCTCTTTTCAGCAAGCTGGAACTCATGAGTGTTTAGCCTCTCGAGGATATCAGCGGGGTCAAGTGACTTGTAATCAGCACGCTCTTGTATCATCAGTGCCAGAGTATCAAATGAGGAATCAAGCGATCTCAGGAATTTCTTCACCACCTCATGGTCGGTGATGTCAGTGGCACCAAGTGCTTGAAGCTCATTTGAGATGTCAGTGGGGCGATCGAAGGTTTGCTGAACATTTTCATTGTCGAGTCTTTTAAAGCGGTTGAAGAGATTGCAAAGAACATCAACTCGAGAGTCACGCTGAGTTGAAACTCCTTCATTGACCTTGGACAGCCTATCCCAGATAAGCTTAGCAGTTTCCAAAGCACTCACTCTACCATACTGTCCTTTACCTAGATGGCCACATATGATATTCTTCGCTTGGGAATCGATTTTCTTGAATCTCTTCACGTTGGTAGCGTTCAGTGAGGGTGAGACGGAGGGAACACCATTTTCCACAACGTACCAGAGATCGTTATCAATTGCCTCAAGATGCATGCGCATCTTGTTCTTCCAGTAGGGGTAGTCCGTCCCATCAAAGGTAGGACACCCTGCAGAGACCTTGATCATACCTGCGGTCGACATAACTAAAACTCCAGGCGGTTAAACCAAAATCACACAGAACAAGGGAGTACCTTGCTCTGATACCAATTGAAAGTGCGTTATATCGACTAGAGGGGGGTGAATAGGCGATTTTTATGAAATTCCTCACTGAGGAATTTGCTAGTGAGGAAATTCCTTAGCGAAGAACAACTAGCAGCGGAATAAGTACTCAGAAGTAAACATAGCAGAACACATGTATGGTCATTATGATGAAATGAAGACAAACACAGAGTACAGAAAGCGTAAACACAGGATAGCACAAGATGAAGACAAACAGACTGAAGAAATTGAACTGAGGAAATTGAGAAAGTCTTCAGTCAAAGTCTTCAAACACAGATATGAACAAACACACAACACAGTAATGAGGAAATGAAAGTGTTGAGGAAATAGAACCAGTTGGCTTGGTGAAGACAATGATTTGGTAGACCAGTTCCAACTGCTGTCTCAGTTGTACATCTGGTTGGAGCAGCTGAGTATTTAAACTCGAAGACACCCAGTCCCGGACACACAGTCCTCACCGTATTCTCCTTGAGCTAAGGATACACAGTCCTCGCCCAATCACTCGTGGTAAGTCTTCAGGTGACTTCCGAACCTTCACAAACTCGGTCACTCGGCGATCCACAATTCCTCTTGGATGCTCTAGACCATGACGCCTAACCATCTGGAAGAAGCACAGTCTTCAAAGGTAACAAGTGTCGGATCCATGCAGGATCAATCTCTTCAGTGATGCTCAATCACTTTGGGTTTGTAGGTGTTTTGGGTTTGGGTTTTGGATTTTCCTCACTTGATGATTTTCACTCAAAGTCCTCGGAGCATGGGTTGCTCTCAAATGACAAGTGTCAAGTTCTCGCGGAGCAGCCAACCAGCTAGTGGTTGTAGGGGGCGGCTATTTATAGCCTAGGGAGCAGCCCGACATGATAAGACATAAATTCCCTTCAATGATGTGACCGTTAGGTGGATAAGATATTTTGGGACAGCTGGCGCGTAGCACAACAACGGTCGGAAATTTGAGGTACAAATTCCTCAGGGCTATCATGTTCCTCACTGTGTAGGCAATCCGCACTAGCGAATTCCTAACTCCTCAGTCAGAGCAAAGTCCTCAGTGACTAGAAGAACCGCGTCTCTGTCACTGAAGAAATTGACTGAACTGTATGATATTTCCAATGGCTTCACTCGAAGGGATTGGTAGGTGTAGGATTTGAGTTGAGCATCAAATGGAAATTTTTCCTTAGTATTTCCTCGACCCCCTTTAACAGTACGGTGGTTCCTATGACTCAAGAAAGAGAAAATGAAACTATGAAAACAAAAGTCTTCACACTTCATGTTCCTCGAATGAATACTAAGTCTTCAAGTTCACACCAATTTCTTCACTTTCAAAGTCTTCAGAAAGTCTTCGGTATATCAAAGTCTTCAGTTGAAGAACTTCATTTTTAGGGGTCGACTTTCTCTGTAAATATCAAACTCCTCATAGACTTATAGACCTGTGTACACTCATAAACACATTAGATTCTTAACCTATAAGTCTTCAATACACCAAAATCACTAAGGGGCACTAGATGCACTTACAAGCTCGTTAATCAAAGATGGTTAAGTTTCCTAGCCATAGACATGTGTTGTCATTTGATGAACGGGATCACATGATTAGAGAATGATGTAACGGACAAGACCCATCCGTTAGCTTAGCACTATGATTGTTTAGTTTATTGCTATTGCTTTCTTCATGACTTATACACGTTCCTATGACTATGAGATTATGCAACTCCCGAATACCGGAGGAACACTTAGTGTGCTATCAAACGTCACAACGTAACTGGGTGATTATAAATATGCTCTACAGGTGTCTCCGATGGTGTTTTTTGGGTTGGCATAGATCGAGATTAGGATTTGTCACTCCATGTTTCGGAGAGGTATCTCTGGGCCCTCTCGGTAATGCACATCACTATAAGCCTTGCAAGCAATGTGACTAATGGTTTATTCACGGGATGATGCATAACGGAACGAGTAAAGAGACTTGCCGATAACGAGATTGAACTAGGTATGGTGATACCGACGATCGAATCTCGGGCAAGTAACATACAGATGACAAAGGGAACAACGTATGTTGTTATGCGGTTTGACCGATAAAGATCTTTGTAGAATATGTAGGAGCCAATATGAGCATCCAAGTTCCGCTATTGGTTACTGACTGGAGATGAGTCTCAGTCATGTCTACATAGTTCTCAAACCCGTAGGGTCCGCACGCTTAACATTCGATGACGATTGGTATTATGAGTTTATGTGATTTGATTTACCAAAGGTTGTTCGGAGTCCCGGATGAGATCACAGACATGACAAGGAGTCTCGAAATGGTCGAGACATAAAGAATGATATATTGGACGATGTTATTCGGACACCGGATGAGTTCCGGGGGTCACCGGATAAATATCGGAGTCCCGGAAGGGTTATCGGAACCACCGGAGAAGTAATGGGCCTTATTGGGCCTAGGGAAGAGAGAGAGAGGGGCAGCCAAGGTCTGCCCCCCCATGGCCTAGTCCGAATTGGACTAGGGGGAGGAGCGGTGCCCCCTCTGTCGTGGATTTGTCACGGCAGATGTCCTAGTGGAAGGACTTAGTCGTGGAGCCATCGCAACGGGTTAGCTTGAAGGGGTTAAAAGTGGACACAAGGACACGATGTTTATACTAGTTCGGCCCCTTCGATGAAGGTAAAAGCCTACGTCTAGTTGTGATGGGATTGATGGGTTTCGAGGGCTAGGGAGCGATAAGCTTCGCCTAAACCTCGAGTTCTTGTTCTCTCTCCAAACCGCCGTCGGGTCGTCCCCTTATATACACGGGTGACGCTCGTCGGTCTGCAAAGTCCTGACCTCCGGCTTATAAACGTGCCCGGGTCGGTCTCTCTATTCCTAACTTACAATGCAAGTTTACCTCAGGCCGGTTTACGCCATAAACCTCTAAACCGATTATAGGCCTTGGGCCCTTCTATTTCTCCTTGGGCTTTAATATCTCGGGTCCATTGACGGAGGTAACCCGGGCCCTGCAGGCCGGTTTACCCCAAATAGCAATATCCCCAACATTAGGCCCCAGATTGATTTGAACAGGTTCATGTCAATCCTTAATAAAAATTTCTGTCTTCAAATGTCTTCCAGTAACTGTTGAACCGCTGGTTTCTTCGTCTCCCCTTGCTGCGGTAAACCGATATGATGTCAGTGCAAAGTTATCGTCTCCTTTTGCTAATCCGCAACAATCAGGGCGACGGCTGGGCTCCCGAAATCTCCGGCCCCTGGATTCGCTCGCCTGACACGCGCGCCGCGCCTTATAAATAGGACTTGAAGGCCATCTTCCTTCCCTCCCTTTCGCCCCCTTCTTCGTCTTCCTCGCGACCCAGACCTCGGAGCTCCGCCGCCGCCGTCAGCTACTGCATCAACTCCGGCTGCTGCATCAACCCGATCGGACCAGAGCACCGCGGCGACCTTTCTCATCCGTTTGGATCCCGGTAAGGCCCCTGTTCTTCTGCTTTTAGATCTGTTCTAGGGTTCGTCACCCTGCCACTGTTCCTTGTTCATCCCCATAGTAGCTTTGACGCTAGGACGACATCGTCAGTTCGATACCCGCTGAGAGCTTTTGCGAACAGATGATGATGCTATGTACTCATCTCTATAAATCTGTACTCATCTCCCTGCTTGTCGAACCTATGCTGTTCTGCCGTGAGCCAAACCTCATATTTTTACTTCTTTTTCGCCCTAGCTGTAGATCCATTGCTTTGAAAGAATCTGTATGGGATCTGTTTCTGCTTTCATATTCACAACTGTTAGATCTGGTCGGTTTAACTTCCAGCAGAGCGAGCAAACCAATCCACACATCCATTAGTCCCCTTGATCAACCGCTGGATGGTATCATCGTAGATAACCTTACTCTATATAAGAGCATCTTCGGTTTACATTCACACTTGTTCTCAAACCGGAACACCTTTGTCTTGTAGATTTCCTCATGGCAAAACAGGTGTACGAATGCAACTGGGTTCCCTCTCGCATCACTGAGACCCAACTAAACAACTTAGTCCTGACTGGCGCTTTGAGTAGCAAAAATGCCATCCATTGGAGGGTTCCAGGAAACGAATGTCCTCCTACCCCACAGGAGGGAGAAGTGGTGGTGTTTGCGGATCATCTGGCCCGGGGTTTTAATCCACCCGGTTCAAAATTTTATCGGGACGTCCTGGCTAACTTTAGGTTGCGCCCACAAGACGTTGGTCCAAACTCAGTCACGAATATCTGCCATTTTCAAGTGCTTTGCGAGGTGTACTTCCAGGAAGAACCTACTGTAGAGCTGTTCCGGGACCTGTTTCATTTGAACCGACGTACTGAATTCACCGACGGCCCTAATATGGAACTGGGTGGTATGACGATTCAAAAGAGGAAAGAAGTGACTTATCCTCATGCCAAGCTGCATAGTCATCCGCAAGAATGGAATCACACTTGGTTCTATTGCAAGGATACTTCCCCTGCTGAAGAAAATCCACTGCCCGGCTTCCGTCCGGAGAGACTTAGTAATACACACCCCTTCCCCCAAAGGCTAACCGCCAAAGAGAGGAGTAAGTATGCCCCTCAGCTGTCCAAGCTCAGAGCCTTCATGGCTAACGGTTTGACGGGGGTAGACCTTGCCCGTTGCTGGATTTCATGGAGCATCCTGCCCCTTAGCATCCGCTCCGGTTTAATGTGCCAATACACGGTCCGGGTTGATGATCCTTTGAGGCACTGTAACATTCAGCTAACGGAAGACGAAGTCACCGAGGCTGTGAAAAAGATGCTGAATGAACCGGAATATGTTTGCGCCCGAACCGGCCTGCTTCCGTTTTGTGCCACAAATAAACCACCTGCTGTAAGTACTTCCCCTCTGTTTGTTATAGAATTTATGATCTCCTTATACACATATTGCTAACTCCAGTCCTTTCTGACACAGGGAGATGATCCGTTTTGGAGCAAGAAGTTTCAAGAGCCAACCGAAAGGGTAACCCGACCCAAAACGAGGGTGAAGAAGCCCGCTCAGAAAAAACGGAATACCGCTTCCTCTACCCCGGATTTAGAGGAGGATGATGTGGGTAATCCGGACCTTGGGGTAGACCTTGATTCAGTTGGCTTACTTTTTACGCGTCTTATTGATGATGATATTTGTCAGGACGACGCTGAAGCGAGCAATGCTGAAGGCCCAGAGGTAACTATTCTTTCTTCTGACGCCGTTCCTTTGCCTTTGAAAAAACCTCGCCAAGCAAACCGGAAAATTAAATTTTCTCATCCTCTTGCTTACTTGGATCCCAAATTTCTTGTGAAGACCCAGCAACATGAAGCTCGACGCACCACCCGGCATAGCGGCCAGGTAGTTACCTCCGCCGGTTTACCGAACAGCCCGGTTCGGAAACGCCGCTCAGAGGTCTCCGATTTATGCGCTAGCTTTCCTCCTAAAGCAGGTTTAACTCGTCAGCCTCTTAATCCATCTGACTCCGATTATCAGGTCACCTCCCATTCATCTTCTGGTGAATCTTCTGCCACTCAACTGCCACCGCTAAAGACGGTTATTGGGTAAGTCGGACCGATCACAACATATTTCTGTATGAGTCTCTTAATCCATCTTACACCGTTTTTCACTCTTTGGGTTTCTCCCAGGGCTAAACCTAGACCGAGCAAGAAGGCTCGTCTGGATAACCCGTCCGAAGGAACCGCCGCTCCTGAACCGGAGAAAACGCCTGGTTCTGACGCTCTGGGTCGTGAAGATGTTCAGAATTATCTATCTCCACAAGATGACGCCTGTGTTGAAGAAAGGCCTACCAACCCTGCCAGCCGTACTGATCCGCCTGCCAGTCCTGTTCGGGTTGAGGGATCCATCCCCCCTTCTGGAACTGTTGATAAACCGACAAGGCCAATGCAGAGCAGTGACTCCAAGGATGACGATGCTGTGATTACCGGCATTGGTCACTCTGAACCGGGGGACACCGCTACTTTAGCCAAGCATACTGCCAAGGACGAAATCCCGGCCATAAAGGGCAAATGGGACCTTGACTCCTCTACATACGCCGCTTTAAGCGCCCCGGATCTTTATTCTGGGTACCTGAACCGACTGTACACCAGTCGGGATTATGAAGCTGGCATGATCAAGATGATGAAGGAGAAACTTGAGGTAACTCTCTTGTGCTTCCTTCCATTACAACTTAGCCTATCAATATTTCCAAACCGAGATGGTAAGCCGGATCAGGCTGCCTTGACAATTAAGGTCCGGTTTAGAAAACCCAAATCTTCAACATAGGTCGTAACCAGAAAACATCATCAGATAACCATTAGCCCCCAAGTGCCAAGTTTAAATACTTGTATTAATCTTGGGACTTTTTGTAATGGAAAACATTCGTTAAAATCAAGTATGCATTAGCCCCCAAGTATCGAGCACATAACTTGCTTGTGTGGTTGATACTTCCAAACCGTGCAATATTTTCTGAACACTGTTGACGACCTGCTGCAGGGGGATCTGAAGACCAAAGCGAAACAAGTCTCGGACCTTCAGGAAATCTTAAAAACCCAACAGGCTGAAACTGAAAAGGCGAAGGAGGAATTGACCAATGCCTTAACCGTTATGGAACAGCTGAAAGAAAGCCGCAAAAAGGAACAGGCTGATTGGGCTACTGAAAAAGCTCTTTTGACGAAGAGGGCTGAAAATGCCGAAGCTGCTCTTAAACCGGTAGTCGATGAATTATCCTCCGTGAAGCGACAGATACACTCCATGACCTCTGCCGTCTTTGGTAAATTTCTTTCGATGCCCTTCTTCCAATTTGTACCTTGTCTGCTATATCCTATGTCCGGTTTATAATCCATCTTTGAAACATTGCAGGCTCACGTATTGGACACTTGGGTTCTGATGTGCGGATGAAACTCAAAGCTGCCTATACTCTGATTGAACAGTTGTACACCGGAGCACAGAGAGCTATCACCACTGCGTCGCACAACCACCCTGCACCGTCTCTGATTCAAGACACGTTAAAGAGGCTATCCATGCTTCCAGCCCGGATTGAAGAGTTGAAAAGATCAGCTGCTCGAACTGGAGCCATCACTGCCTTGATCCGGGCCAAAGCGTGGGTACCAGATTTCGATCATGTCGAAGCAGCCCAAGGATACCCCAGCTTGAAGGAAGACGGTTCAGACTTTGGTGAAGATGATTTGAGGGCGATAAACCGGGCGGTGCGCCCCCTAGCTTGTCAACTGGCTGAGGAAGCAGATCTGTCACATTACCAAGCCCAATACGATAACCAGAATAAACGAGTAGCTGCCCCGGTCCCTGAAGCGGAAAACCTTATTCCTCCAATCCGTAAGCATACCTACGCCCCTGACATTGAACCGTCTTTGCTGATTCACGAAGAAGCTGTCTTTCAAGCGCTAATGGGAATCGATTGGACCACTGCTGATTTCCAGCCAATGGGTAGTCAAGAAGATGCGGCACAAGATGATCCACAGCCTTCGAACCGAGGCGGCGAACAGGCGTAATCAACGCTCCGGTTCACCTCTGCATTTGAATGTGCCTTCGCGCACGGGTACTGATACCCTTTCCAATGACTTTTCCACCTTATGTTTCTTGTCTTTACTGAGTACACAAGGTGATTTTTCGACCATCTGAACCGTAGTGCGCCTTTGCCAAACCGGGCAATTTGCCTCCGGGTTAAAAAACGGACCAGGCTGTGTCAGCTGAATCGGTTTAAAAATACTTGACGTTCCGAAGAACAAAAAACACCACAATAAAGGCAGAAAACAAAAACCAAATACGAGAGGGCAACGCGATAGTAAAATCCATGCAAATAGTGGTTGCTATGAACCGTTCAGAAGGAGTGACCGTCGTCGAGACAAAAGAAACCAAGCCCCCAGGAGGTGTAGCTATGGTTCCGGTCGACTAGGTTCCTAACTGAATCGTGGCAAATATGCCGGTCAAATGGCATTGCATTGGTTCGGATTCGACCAAGCCCCCAAGTGACTCAATGGCCAAGGGCCGATCAAGTGGCATTGCGTTGGTTCGGACACGACCAAGCCCCCAAATGATTCATTGGCTAAAAAGCCGACCAGAAGGCATTACCATCATCAAGACATGACCGAGCTCCCATAAGGCGTAATCTACGGTTCAAGTCGATTAGGTCCCCAACTGATTCAGTGGCAAATGTGCCAGCCAGAAGGCATTACCGTCGTCAAGACATGACCAAGCCCCCCGGAGGTGTAGCTACGGTTCAGGCCGACTAGGTCCCCAACTGACTTTTATAGGGTTAGCTATGTCCTCTTTGGTTCGAATACGACCTATGTTTGAACAGGAAGCCCCATGTTTGAATAGCTATGTTCTCTTTGGTTCGAATACGACCTATGTTTGAACAGGAAGCCCCATGCTTGAACCGGGGTATTGAACCGGATATTAAGAGCTTCACAGCTTTGCGGGAGATATCTTCCCTTGAACCGGCTTTCAAACCGGAATCTTTAATTTGATCTTCTGTGAAGCAACCTCAAGGGGAAGAACACGCATGATGTGAAGAACAGCAGAGACCCCGCTTTACTCGAGGCTCCGGTTTATTGCATTAATCATAATATATACATGGTCATGATATGTACACAAACAGAGCCCAAGGCTCATGCATAATAAGGTCGAAGATGAGCTATGTTCCACGGCCTGCTGGTCTCTTCCCCTGATGTGCGTGAATCTTTGTTCTCTCGAATATCAATCAGGTAGTATGACCCATTATTCAGATTCTTGCTGACCACAAAAGGTCCCTCCCAAGGCGGGGATAATTTATGCTGATCAGACTGATCCTGGATGAGCCGAAGCACCAAATCCCCCTCCTGAAAGGTTCTGGTCCTAACCCGACGGCTGTGGTAACGGCAAAGATCTTGCTGGTAAATCGCTGAACGGGCAGCTGCTAAGTCACGTTCCTCATCCAACAAGTCAAGAGCGTTCTGCCGTGCCTGCTCGTTGTCCGCTTCAACATACGCTGCCACACGAGGTGAGTCATGTCGTATATCACTTGGGAGAACCGCCTCTGCTCCATAGACCATAAAGAACGGCGTAAACCCCGTGGATCTGTTAGGCGTGGTGTTGATGCTCCATAATACAGACGGTAACTCCTCCACCCAACAACCCGGCGTCCTTTGCAAAGGGACCAGAAGCCGGGGTTTGATACCTCTCAAGATCTCTTGATTCGCTCGTTCTTCCTGACCATTAGATTGTGGGTGCGCTACCGAAGAAACATCAAGCCGTATATGCTCCCGTGCACAGAACTCTTTCATGGCCCCCTTGGATAGATTGGTACCATTATCTGTGATGATGCTGTGTGGAAAGCCAAACCGGAAGATCACCTTCTTTATAAACCGAACCGCCGTGGCAGCATCACATTTACTGACAGGTTCTGCCTCCACCCACTTTGTAAATTTGTCAACCGCCACCAGTAGGTGGGTCTTCTTATCTTTGGAACGCTTAAAAGGCCCAACCATATCGAGCCCCCAAGTCGCAAACGGCCAAGTGATTGGAATCATCCTCAATTCTTGAGCCGGTATGTGTGCTCGTCTGGAAAACTTCTGGCAACCATCACATAACCTGACCAGGTCCTCTGCATCAGCATGAGCGGTTAACCAGTAGAAACCGTGGCCGAACGCTTTAGCCACCAATGATTTTGAACCGGCGTGGTGGCCGCAATCCCCTTCATGTATTTCACGTAATATCTCACACCCCTCCTTAGGGGATACGCACCGTTGCAGCGCTCCTGACACGCTGCGATGATGTAGCTCTCCCTTGAGAATGGTCATAGACTTGGACCGCCGTACTATCTGTCGAGCCAAGCTTTCGTCTTCTGGCAACTCACCCCGGTTCATATATGCCAGATAAGGGAGCGTCCAATCCGGGGTGACGTGAAGAGCCGCCACTAGTTGAGCCTCCGGATCAGGAACAGCCAATTCCAGCTCACCGGGTAGCTGTACCGATGGGTGATACAATACATCCAAGAAAACGTTGGGTGGGACCGGTTTACGCTGAGAGCCCAAGCGGCTTAAAGCGTCTGCTGCCTCATTCTTTCTGCGGTCCACATGGTCCACTTGATAGCCTTTGAAATGCCCGGCTACCATATCTACTTCACGTCGGTACGCAGCCATGAGCGGGTCCTTTGAATCCCAGGTGCCAGATACCTGCTGAGCCACCAGATCCGAATCACCAAAGCACCTAACTCTGCTCAGATTCATCTCTTTAGCCATCCGAAGACCATGCAGCAAAGCTTCATACTCAGCCGCATTATTTGTACAAGGGAACATTAAACGGAGGACATAACAGAACTTATCACCTCGTGGGGAAGTTAAAACGACTCCAGCCCCCGAGCCTTCCAATTGTCTTGATCCGTCAAAATGAATGGTCCAATAAGTGTTATCTGGCTTCTCCTCAGGCGCTTGTAACTCTGTCCAATCGTTTATGAAATCAACAAGTGCTTGTGACTTTATGGCCGTCCGGGGTACGTATCTTAAATCATGCGGCCCGAGCTCGATAGCCCACTTGGCAATCCGACCGGTCGCCTCCCGGTTCTGTATGATGTCACCCAAAGGAGCAGAACTGACCACCGTGATGGGGTGTCCTTGAAAATATTGCCTCAGCTTCCGGCTTGCCATAAAAACACCATACACCAGCTTCTGCCAATGCGGATACCTCTGTTTGGACTCGATAAGCACTTCACTGATGTAGTAAACCGGTCGCTGAATCGGATGTTCCTTTCCAGCCTCCTTTCGTTCTACCACCATCGCCACACTAACCGCTCTGGCATTTGCTGCAACATATAACAGGAGTGGCTCTTTATCTACCGGGGCTGCCAACACTGGCGGATTGACTAGCTGTCGCTTCAAGTCCTCAAACGCTTTATCAGCCTCCGGACTCCAGACAAATTGATCTGTCTTCTTGAGCATTTGATACAAGGGGATCGCCTTTTCACCGAGGCGACTGATAAACCGGCTTAACGCTGCAATCCGCCCGGCCATGCGCTGAACATCATTGACACATTTCGGTTTGGCCAGGGAGGTGATGGCTGTGATCTTTTCCGGATTGGCCTCAATTCCTCTATGGGACACTAAAAATCCCAACAACTTGCCTGCAGGTACACCAAAAACACATTTAGCTGGGTTGAGCATCATTTTATACACTCTCAAGTTATCGAAAGTCTCCTTCAAATCGTCAACCAGGGTCTCCTTCTTTCGTGACTTAACCACAATATCATCCACGTAAGCATGCACATTATGACCAATCTGCTCGTGGAGGCAATTTTGCACACATCGTTGATAAGTAGCTTGCGCACTCTTAAGCCCAAAGGGCATGGACACATAGCAGAAGGCTCCAAAGGGAGTAATGAACGCTGTCTTCTCCTGGTCCTTAACTGCCATCTTGATCTGGTGATAACCCGAATAGGCATCCAAAAAACTCAAACGCTCGCAACCTGCCGTAGCATCAATGATCTGATCAATCCGGGGGAGAGCAAAAGGATCCGCTGGACAAGCTTTATTCAAGTCTGTGTAATCCACACACATGCGCCAGGTGCCGTTTTTCTTAAGAACCAGCACCGGATTAGCAAGCCATTCGGGATGGAAAACCTCAATGATAAACCCAGCTGCCAGGAGCCTGGCCACTTCCTCACCAATCGCTTTACGTCTTTCTTCGTTAAACCGGCGTAAGAATTGCTTTACCGGTTTATATTTAGGATCCACATTAAGGGTGTGCTCAGCGAGTTGCCTCGGTACACCAGGCATGTCAGACGGCTTCCATGCAAAGATGTCACGATTCTCACGGATGAACTCGACGAGCGCGCCTTCCTATTTTGGATCCAGGTTTGCACTGATGCTGAACTGCTTGGACGAATCACCAGGTATGAAGTCAACAAGCTTAGTTTCGGCAGCCGATTTAAACTTCAAGGCCGGATCGTGGTCCGTGGTTGGCTTCTTCAACGAAGTCATGTCCTCCGGGTCAACACTGTCTTTGTACTGCTTTAGCTCCTCCATAGCACAAACCGATTCTGCATAAGTCGCATCTCCTTCCTCGCATTCCAAAGCGATTCGTCGGCTGCCATGAACCGTTATAGTGCCCTTGTAACCCGGCATCTTAAGTTGCAGATACACGTAGCAGGGCCGTGCCATAAATTTTGCATAGGCTGGCCGTCCGAACAAAGCGTGGTACGGACTTTGGATTTTAACCACTTCGAACGTCAGCGTCTCTGATCTGGAATCGTGACTATCGCCAAAGACCACTTCAAGGGCTATCTTACCAACCGGATATGCAGACTTGCCAGGCACCACCCCGTGGAACACGGTATTAGTCGGTTTGAGATCCTTATCCAGCAGTCCCATGCGACGGAAGGTCTCATAATACAAGATGTTAATGCTGCTCAATCCGTCCATGAGCACCTTGGTGATCTTATAACCTCCCACCTGAGGCGCCACCACCAATGCTAACTGACCCGGATTATAAACCCTGGGAGGGTGATCTTCTCGGCTCCATATGATAGGCTGTTCCGACCAGCGCAGATAGTGAGGCGTGGCCGGTTCGATAGCGCTGACTGCCCGCCTCTGAAGCTTTCTATCCCGTTTATCCAAGCTTGTAGTGAAGACATGATACTGTCCACCACTCAACTATTTCGGGTTGCTCTGATAACCTGATTGCTGCTGTCCGTAACCACTTTGATTATTTTGATTACTTCGGCTGTCCTGTCCGCCCGGATTACCCTGGACCCCTGGACCGGGATTTCCGCCACCGTATTCTGATCCGGAACCTGAACCGCCACCGGAGCTGTGATCATATTGGAAAGTGTTTGAGCTTTTGAATTCCTTCATGATATAACAATCCTTCCAAAGATGGGTTGCTGGTTCCTCTTTTGTTCCGTGCTTCGGACAGGGCTGGTTTAAGAAAAAGTTCAAACGCTCCGGGTTAGGACCGGGATTTGCGCGGAAGCTTGGCTGTTTCCCCTTACGCCGCTGGCCTTTATTCTGTGCACTTGTGTTGGCCACAAAGTCCATGCTCCCGTCCGGTTTACGCTTACCTCCGCCTCCATTACCTGTCGGTCGATGTTGCTGGCTTTTGGTGTTGCTATTCTTCTTTCCCTTCCCTGCTTTGTCATCACCAGAGTCAGGATCCTTGGTACTGTCAGAATCCGCGTACTTCACTAAAGCGGTCATGAGCGTTCCTATATCTGTACAATCACGCTTCATCCGGCCCAGCTTTAGCTTCAAAGGGCCAAACCGACAGTTGCTTTCCAACAGCACCACGGCGGTGTCTGCATTGATGCGATCCGACGAGTGCAAAACTTCTGATACCCGCCGCACCCAATGGGTAGTTGATTCCCCTTCTTGCTGAACGCAGGCTGCTAGGTCAACTATCGACATTGGCTGTTTGCACGTGTCCTTGAAATTCTTGATAAACCGGGCGCGCAATTGGGCCCATGAACTGATTGAATTAGGCGGTAAGCTCTTTAGCCAAGTCCGGGCCGTCCCTTCTAACATCATAGTAAAATACTTGGCACACGCCGTATCATCCACATCCAGCATCTCCATAGCCATTTCATAACTCTCCACCCATGTCTCCGGAGGCTGATCTGCCGTGTAGTTTGGCACCTTGCGGGGGCCTTTGAAGTCTCTGGGCAGGCGTACGTTGCGCAAAGCGGGAACAAGGCACGGTACTCCCAAAGAACTGGAGACCACCCCCGGTTCAACCGTAGCCGCTGGGAAGATAGGTGTAAGCTGACGAGCCTGATGCTGCGCTGCTAATCCGGCCTCCCGCGCACGGGTGCAATCCACATTCTCCTGAGCATTGTCGACGCCTGCCGGGTTGTTGCCGCGGAGCGCTTCACGCCTGGCATTGCTTGAAACAGCCGGCTCCTCCATGCGCCTACTATGGCTCCCGCTGGGGCGAGGGGTGGAGTGAATCCGATCACGGCTTTGTGAATATGCTTCTTGTTGGGCCAACGCGGTCCTAAGGAGCTCCTTGACCCGGCGTGTCTCTACGTCCTGCGGTGAATCGCCTTCGATCGGGATGGCTTCCAGCCGAGCTGCCGCCGCGACGAGGTTATCCATCGGGTTGGAATAATGCCCTGATGGTGTTGGCACGGCCTGTGGTGTACCAGTGTTGTGACGAGGCAGGCTTATTATCCGGTGCTGAACCGGGGCACGAACTGTCGCCTCCGCACGGTTTACTCCCGGGGTGTTGAAGAGATTTCGGGCGTCGAGGGCTGCAGGCAATCGAGATCGGGATTTCCTCTTCAGGACTTCCTGAGACGCATTCTGGTCCATCATGAGCCTGTAAGCCTGTGCATCCAAAGCGGCGCGCTCCGCCGTCATCCTGATCTCTTCTGCTGCCAACTCCGCTTTAGCTTGAGTGATCTGCTCTCTTACTTTGGCAATCTCAGCATTGTGAACCTCCTGATCCGCCGGGTTGGCTTCCGCCATGAGCGCTGCCAGTGCGTCAAACAGGTCTGACAAAATTTGGGCTGGTGAACCCGTAGGGCCTCCTGCCCGCGCAGCCGTTGCGGCTGCCGATCCGGAGATCGCTGCTGCGGCAATTGATGATCGTGGCACCGCCTGTGTTCCAGCCATGAAGATCCCAACCCGATAGGGTAGATCAGAGGGTCCGGAATACTGTTGCCATCGGAGCCGCCCCCA
Source organism: Aegilops umbellulata (assembly GCA_032464435.1). Lineage (NCBI taxonomy): Eukaryota > Viridiplantae > Streptophyta > Magnoliopsida > Poales > Poaceae > Aegilops > Aegilops umbellulata. The sequence goes on along the minus strand of CP136060.1, from coordinate 637,112,338 downwards.
ATCCGATCATCTTGCAGCTGGTAAAGAGATTCGGTTTCCCCGGTCGACGTTTCATCGCCGGAGTAGATGGCGGTTTCGTCGCCAGATTTGGATCCTTCCTCGTAGCTTCCTCCGTGGATGACTCCCACGAAGGCGTGCTTCCTGGTCGGTTTAGCCAGGGTCGATCTCGTGCACTGAGCTGTCTCGACGAGGTCGGTGCAGACGCCTAACTCGGGGCCTGGTTCTCCGATCTTGCCGATGAAAACATGGATGCCGCCAAAGGGGACCCGGTACCCGTACTCGATCGAGCCGGCGTCGGGGCTCCAGCCTGTGCTGTCAATGTAGAGTTTTCCGCGGCGGCTCTTGGTCATCCGACCCACAGCGTAACCCTCGAGTCCTTCAAAGCGGCCCTCCAAAAACTTGAAACCATCTCGCGATAGCCCCACGGTGGGCGCCAACTGTCGTGGATTTGTCACGGCAGATGTCCTAGTGGAAGGACTTAGTCGTGGAGCCATCGCAACGGGTTAGCTTGAAGGGGTTAAAAGTGGACACAAGGACACGATGTTTATACTAGTTCGGCCCCTTCTATGAAGGTAAAAGCCTACGTCTAGTTGTGATGGGATTGATGGGTTTCGAGGGCTAGGGAGCGATAAGCTTCGCCTAAACCTCGAGTTCTTGTTCTCTCTCCAAACCTCCGTCGGGTCGTCCCCTTATATACACGGGTGACGCCCGTCGGTCTGCAAAGTCCCGACCTCCGGCTTATAAACGTGCCCGGGTCGGTCTCTCTATTCCTAACTTACAATGCAAGTTTACCTCAGGCCGGTTTACGCCATAAACCTCTAAACCGATTATAGGCCTTGGGCCCTTCTATTTCTCCTTGGGCTTTAATATCTCGGGTCCATTGACGGAGGTAACCCGGGCCCTGCAGGCCGGTTTACCCCAAATAGCAATATCCCCAACACCCTCCTTCCTTCTCTTTCCCCCCACCTCCCTTCTTCTCCAAGTTGGACTAGGAAAGGGGGAACCTACTCCTAGTAGGAGTAGGATTCCCCACCTTGGGCGTGCTCTATGAGGGCCGGCCGGCCTTTCCCTTGCTTCTTTATATACGGGGGCAGGGGGCACCCCATAGACACACAAATTGATCTTTAGCCGTGTGCGGTGCCCCCCTCCACCATATTCCACCTCGGTCATATCGTCTTAGTGCTTAGGCGAAGCCCTGCGCCGGTAACTTCATCATCATCGTCCCCATGCGTCGTGCTAACGGAACTCTCCCTCGGCCTCAACTGGATCAAGAGTACGAGGGACATCATCGAGCTGAACGTGTGCTGAACACGGAGGTGCCGTACGTTTAGTGCTGAGATCAGTCGGATCATGAAGACGTTCGACTACATCAACCGCGTTGATATAACGCTTCCTCTTTCGGTCTACGAGGGTACATGGACACACTCTCCCCGCTCGTTGATATGCTTATCCTAGATAGATCTTGTGTGATCGTAGGAATTTTTTTGAAATTACTGCGTTCCCCAACAGTGGCATCCGAGCCAGGTCTATGCGTAGATGTTATATGCACGAGTAGAACACAAAGAGTTGTGGGCGATAATAGTCATACTGCTTACCAGCATGTCATACTTTGATTCGGTGGTATTGTTGGATGAAGCGGCCCAGACCGACATTACGCGTATGCTTACACGAGACTGGTTCTACCGACGTGCTTCACACACAGGTGGCTAGTGGGTGTCTGTTTCTCCAGCTTTAGTTGAATCGAGTGTGGCTACGCCCGGTCCTTGTTGAAGGTTAAAACAGCACACTTGACGAGAAATCATTGTGGTTTTTTAATGCGTAGGTAAGAACGGTTCTTGCTAAGCCCGTAGCAGCCACGTAAAACTTGCAACAACAAAGTAGAGAACGTCTAACTTGTTTTTGCAGGGCATGTTGTGATGTGATATGGTCAATACGTGATGATATATAATTTATTGTATGAGATGATCATGCTTTGTAACGGTTATCGGCAACTGGCAGGAGCCATATGGTTGTTGCTCTATTGTATGAAATGCAATCGCCATGTAATTGCTTTACTTTATCACTAAGCGGTAGCGATAGTCGTAGAAGCAATAGTTGGCAAGACGACAACGATGATACAATGGAGATCAAGGTGTCAAGTCGGTGACGATGGTGATCATGACGGTGCTTTGGAGATGGAGATCAAAGGCACAAGATGATGATGGCCATATCATATAACTTATATTGATTGCATGTGATGTTTATCCTTTATGCATCTTATTTTGCTTAGTTTGGCGGTAGCATTATAAGATGATCTCTCATTAAATTTCAAGGTATAAGTGTTCTCCCTGAGTATGCACTGTTGCGACAGTTCGTCGTGCCGAGACACAACGTGATGATCGGGTGTGATAAGCTCTACGTTCACATACAACGGGTGCAAGCCAGTTTTGCACACGCGGAATATTCGGGTTAAACTTGACGAGCCTAGCATATGCAGATATGGCCTCGAAACACTGAGACCGAAAGGTCAAGCATGAATCATATAGTAGATATGATCAACATAGTGATGTTCACCATTGAAAACTACTCCATCTCACGTGATGATCGGACATGGTTTAGTTGATATGGATCACGTGATCATTTAGATGACTAGAGGGATGTCTAAGTGGGAGTTCTTAAGTAATATGATTAATTGAACTTTAATTTATCATGAACTTAGTCCTGGTAGTATTAGCATATCTATGTTGTAGATCAATAGCTCGCGTATAGCTCCCCTGTTTTATTTATTATATGTTCCTAGAGAAAACTAAGTTGAAAGATGATAGTAGCAATGATGCGGACTTGGTCCGTGATCTGAGGATTTTCCTCATTGCTACACAGAAATATTATGTCCTTGATGCACCGCTAGGTGACAGAACAATTGTAGGAGCAGATGTAGACGTTATGAATGTTTTGACAAGCTCGGTATGATGACTACTTGATAGTTTAGTGCACCATGCTTTACGGCTTAGAACCGGGACTTCGAAAATGTTTTGAACGCCATGGAGCATATAAGATGTTCCAAGAGTTGAAACTGGTATTTCATACTCATGCCCGTGTCAGGAGGTATGAGACCTCTGACGGTACTTTGCCTACAATATGGAGGAGAATAGCTCAACCAGTGAGCGTGTGCTCAGATTGTCTGGGTACTACAATTGCTTGAATCAAGTGGGAGTTAATCTTCCAGATAAGATAGTGCTTGACAAAGTTCTCTAGTCACTATCACCAAGTTACTAGAACTTCGCGATGAACTATAATATGCAAGGGATGACGAAAACAATTCGCAAGCTCTCCGCGATGCTAAAATCGGCGAAGGTAGAAATCAAGAAAAGCATCAAGTGTTGAAGGTTGACAAGACCACTAGTTTCAAGAAAAGGGCAAAGGGAAGAAGGGGAACTTCAAGAAGAACGGCAAGCAAGCTGCTGCTCAAGTGAAGAAGCCCAAGTCTGGACCTAAGCCTGAGACTAAGTGCTTCTACTTCAAAGGGAATGGTCACTGGAAGCGGAACTGCCCCAAGTATTTGGCGGATAAGAAGGATGGAAAAGTGAACAAAGCTATATTTGATATACATGTTATTGATGTGTACTTAACTAGTGTTTATAGCAACCCCTTGGTATTTGATACTGGTTAAGTTGTTAAGAGTATTAACTCGAAACAGGAGTTGCAGAATGAACAGAGATAGTTAAGGGTGAAGTGACGATGTGTGTTGGAAGTGGTTCCAAGATTGATATGGTCATCACCGCACACTCCCTATACTTTCGGGATTAGTGTTGAACCTAAATAAATGTTATTTGGTGTTTGCGTTGAGCATGAATATGATTGGATCATGTTTATTGCAATACGATTATTCATTTAAATCAAAGAATAATTGTTGTTCTGTTTACATGAATAAAACCTCCTATGGTCATACACTTAATATAAATGGTTTATTGAATCTCGATCGTAGTGATATACATATTCATAATATTGAAGCCAAAAGATGCAAGGTTAATAATGATAGTGCAACTTATTTGTGGCACTGCCGTTTAAGTCATATTGGTGTAAAGCACATGAAGAAACTCCATCTTGATGGGCTTTTGGAATCACTTTATTATGAATCACTTGATACTTGCGAACCATGCCTCATGGGCAATATGACTAAGACTCCATTCTCTAGAACTATGGAGCGAGCAATAGACTTGTTGGAAATAATACATACTGATGTATGCGGTCCAATGAGTGTTGATGCTCGCAGCGGGTACCGTAATTTTCTAACCTTCACAGATGATTTGAGCAGATATGGGTATATCTACTTGATGAAACATAAGTCTGAAACATTTGAGAAGTTCATAGAATTTCAGAGTGAAGTGGAAAATCATCGTAACAAGAAAATGAAGTTTCTACGATCTGATCGTGGAGGAGAATATTTGAGTTACGAGTTTGGTCTTCATTTGAAACAATGTGAAATAGTATCACAACTCACGCCACCTGGAACACCACAGCGTAATGGTGTGTCCGAACATCGTAACTATACTTTATTAGATATGGTGCGATCTATGATGTTTCTTGCCGATTTACCACTATGGTTTTGGGGCTATGCATCAGAGACAACTGCATTCACGTTAAATAGGGCACCATCTAAATCCGTTGAGACAACGCCATATGAACTGTGGTTTGGCAAGAAACCAAAGTTGTCGTTTCTTAAAGTTTGGGGCTCCGATGCTTATGTGAAAAAACTTCAACCTGATAAGCTCGAACCCAAATTGGAGAAATGTGTCTTCATAGGATACCCAAAGGAGACTGTTGGATACACCTTCTATCACAGATCCAAAGGCAAGATATCCGTTGCTAAGAATGGATCCTTTCTAGAGAAGGAGTTTCTCTCGAAAGAAGTGAGTGGGAGGAAAGTAGAACTTGATGTGGTAATAGTACCTGCTCCCGAATTGGAAAGTAGTTCATCACAGAAATCAGTTCCAGTGATTCCTACACCAATTAGTGAGGAAGTTAATGATAGTGATCATGAAACTTCAGATCAAGTTACTACCGAACCTCGTAGGTCAACCAGAGTAAGATCCGCACCAGAGTGGTACAATAATCCTGTTCTGGAGGTCATGTTACTTGACCATGATGAACCTACGTGCTATGAGGAAGCGATGATGAGCCCATTGATGACCCACAAGTGTAGGGGATATATCGTAGTCCCTTCGATAAGTAAGAGTGTCGAACCCAACGAGGAGCAGAAGGAAATGGCAAGCGGTTTTCAGTAAGGTATTCTCTGCAAGCACTGAAATTATCGGTAACAGATAGTTTTGTGATAAGGTAATTGGTAACGAGCAACAAGTAAAAAAAGTTAATAAGGTGCAGCAAGGTGGCCCAATCCTTTTTGTAGCAAAGGACAAGCCTGGACAAACTCTTATATGAAGGAAAACGCTCCCGAGGACACATGGGAATTATCGTCAAGCTAGTTTTCATCACGCTCATATGATTCGCGTACGGTACTTTGATAATATGATATGTGGGTGGACCGGTGCTTGGGTGCTGCCCTTCCTCGGACAAGCATCCCACTTATGATTAACTCCTATTGCAAGCATCCGCAACTACAAAAGAAGTATTAAGGTAAACCTAACCATATCATGAAACATATGGATCCAAATCAGCCCCTTACGAAGCAACGCATAAACTAGGGTTTAAGCTTCTGTCACTCTAGCAACCCATCATCTACTTATTACTTCCCAATGCCTTCCCCTAGGCCCAAATAATGGTGAAGTGTCATGTAGTCGACGTTCACATAACACCACTAGAGGAGAGACAACATACACCTCATCAAAATATCGAACGAATACCAAATTCACATGACTACTAATAGCAAGACTTCTCCCATGTCCTCAGGAACAATGTAACTACTCACAAATAATATTCAGGTTCATAATCAGAGGGGTATTAATATGCATTAAGGATCTGAACATATAATCTTCCACCAAATAAACCAACTAGCATCAACTACAAGGAGTAATCAACACTACTAGCAACCCACAGGTACCAATCTGAGGCTTTGGGACAAAGATTGGATACAAGAGATGAACTAGGGGTTGAGAGGAGATGGTGCAGGTGATGATGTTCATGGATATTGACCCCCTCCCGACGAGAGGATCGATGGTGATGATTTCCCCCTCCCGGAGGGATGTTTCCCCAGCAGAACAGCTCCGCCGGAGCCCTAGATTGGTTCCGCCAAGGTTCCGCCTCATGGCGGCGGAGTTTCTTCCCGAAAGCTTGCTTATGATTTTTTTTCCTGGGTAAAAGACCTCATATAGCATAAGATGGACACCAGAGGCCTGCCAGGGGGCCCACGAGGCAGGGGGCGCGCCCAGGGGGGTAGGGCACGCCCCCACCCTCGTGGATGGTGGGTGGCCTCCCTCTGGTACTTTCTTCGCTCAGTATTTTTTATAAATTCCAAAACTGACTTCCGTGGAGTTTCAGGACTTTTGGAGTTGTGCAGAATAGGTCTCTAATATTTGCTCCTTTTTCCAGCCCAGAATTCCAACTGCAGGCATTCTCCCTCTTCGTGTAAACCTTGTAAAATAAGAGAGAAAAGGCATAAGTATTGTGATATAATGTGTAACAACAACCCATAATGCAATAAATATCAATATCAAAGCATGATGCAAAATGGACGTATCAAGTCCCCCAAACTTAGACCTCGCTTGTCCTCAAGCGGAAGCCGATATCGAAAAATATGTCCACATGTTTAGAGATAGAGGTGTCGATAAAATAAAATACGGACATGAGGGCATCATGATCATTATTATAACAACAACATAAATATATATTTTCATATGATTTCTTATGCTAAAGTAACAATCTATTCACAATATTAAGTATGAATCAGAAACTTCATTGAAAACTAACAAACTATAGTTTCAGTCATTGAAGCAACTGCAATTTATCATAACATTGGAAAGAGTCTATATAAGAGCTTTTCATCAAGTCCATATACTCCACTATCATTTAGTCTTTCACAATTGCTAACACTCACGCAATAATTGTGGTTATGAAGTTTTAATCGGACATAGAGAAAGACAGGGGCTTATAGTTTCGCCTCCCAACCTTTTACCTCAAGGGTAATGTCAACAATAATAGCTCATGATGACTTACATCCGATTGGATATATATATCAAGATCTTTCCAACACAATGTGCTTGCCAAAGGATTAAATATAAAAAGGAAAGGTGAAGATCACCATGACTCTTGCATAAGGGTAGAAGATAAAAGTAAAAGATAAGCCCTTCGCAGAGGGAAGCATAGGTTGTCATGTGCTTTTATGGTTGGATCCACAAAATCTTAATGCGAAAGAACGTAACTTTATATTGCCACTTGTGATACGGACCTTTATTATGTAGTCCGTCGCTTTTATTGCTTCCATATCACAAGATCGTATAAAGCTTATTTTCTCCCACACTAATGAATCATACATATTTAGGGAGTAATTTTTATTGCATGCAATGATGACAACTTACTTGAAGGATCTTACTCAATCCATAGGTATGTATGGTGGACTCTCATGGTAAAACTGGGTTTAAGGGTGTTTGGAAGCACAAGTAGTATCTCTACTTGGTGCAAAGAATTGGCTAGCATGAGGGGGAAAGGCAAGATCAACATGTTGGATGATCCATGACAATATACTTTATTTCGGATATAAAAACATAACCCATTACGTTGTCTTCCTTGTCCCACATCAACTCTTTAGCATGTCATATTTTAATGAGTGCTCACAATCATAAAAGATGTCCAAGATAGAAACTTATATGTGAAACCTCTCTTTCTTTATTACTTCCTATTAATTGCAACGATGACCAAAACTATGTTTGTCAACTCTCAACAACTTTTAATCATCACACTCTTTATATGTGAAGTCATTACTCTCCATAAGATAAATATGATCTCTTTATTTATTCCTCTTTATTTTATTCACTCAAGATCATAGCAACATAATCAAGCCCTTGACTCAACACTAATCTTTATTATATATAGCTCACGGACTCGATTACATAAAAGGATCATAAAGCAAAAATCAAAACTAGATCATACTAAAACTTTATTCTACTAAATCAGGATATTACCAAAAGGATCAAACTAAGTAAAACGGTAAAGATAGGAGTGTGATGGTGATACGATACCGGGGCACCTCCCCCAAGCTTGGTAGTTGCCAAGGGGAGTGCCCATACCCATGTGATTATATCTCTTTCCTCGGAAGGGGTGATGATGGAGTTGTTGATGATGGATAGTCGCACATCGAGCGTAAGAGATCCTCCAACTTGCGAATGATGCCCTTGAGTGCGACGATATGATCCTTCAACAAAACATTTTCACGTGTGAGATACTTTTTTTGTATACGAGCTAACTCAATCATCTTGAAAGCTTCAATCTCAGTCGGGGTAAAGAGAGGTGGGAGGATGTCTTCTTCTTCTGCTGCCGGAGCTTGATCCTCCATAGCCTTCTTGATCCCATCATCCTTGTTGATCTCCTCGGGTTCTTATCTCTTCAACTCTATCTTCATTAGCCAAGCATCGTTGCCCTGATCGTTGGAGGAGGGGGACGACATGATGCCTGGCCTTAACGACTCCGATAGAAAACAACCCGAAACGAAAACAGAGGATATTTTCATAATACGGTGGTCAAAACCTTCGGGAGATTATATAATGAATTTTTACCGACCAAAAGAAGTATCGTGCAAGAAAACAAAGTCCAGAGAGCACACGAGGTGCCCACGAGGCAGGGGGGCACGCCCTCCACCCTCATGGGTGCCTCGTGTCCTTCCCGGACTAATTCTTATTTTCCTATTTTCTAAAATATTCCGAAACGGAGAAAATCTGCTATTAGAATTGTTTTGGAGTCGGTTTACTTATCGTACCACATACCTATTCCTTTTTGGAGTCTGAAACGTTCTGGAAAGTGTCCCTTATGTATTCCTCCGGGGTTACGGTTTCAATAACATTGGTTTCGACATTTATGGGATTAATTACCTGAGATATAATGTTTGATTCTTTGACCGTTCACCACCTTCGAATTTGTGCCTTCGAAGTTGTTGATTTTTATGGCACCGAAACGGCAGACTTCCTCGATAACATAACGACCTTCCCATTTAGAGAGAAGTTTTCCTGCAAAAAATCTTAAATGAGAGTTGAATAGCAACACATAATCACCTACATTAAACTCACGCTTTTGTATCCTTTTGTCATGCCATCTTTTAACTTTTTCTTTAAACAGTTTGGCATTCTCATAGGCTTGGGTTCTCCATTTATCAAGTGAACTAATGTCAAATAGGCTCTTCTCACCGACAAGTTTGAAATCATAATTGAGCTCTTTAATAGCCCAATACGCCTTATGTTCAAGTTCGAGAGGTAAGTGACATGCCTTTCCATAAACCATTTTATACGGAGAAAAACCCATAGGATTTTTATATGCAACTCTATAGGCCCATAATGCATCATCAAGTTTCTTGGACCAATTCTTTCTAGATCTATTAACAGTCTTTTGCAAAATTAATTTGAGCTCTCTATTACTAAGTTCTACTTGACCACTAGACTGTGGATGGTATGGAGATGCAATTCTATGATTAACGTCAACTTAGCAAGCATTTTACGAAAAGGACCATGAATAGAATGTGAACCACCATCAGTCATTAAGTATCTAGGGACTCCAAACCTCGGAAAAATAACTTCTTCAAGCATCTTAATAGAAGTGTTATGATCAGCACTACTAGTTGGAATAGCTTCTACCCACTTAGTAACGTAATCAACAACAACTAAAATATGTGTATATCCATTAGAGGAAGGAAACGGTCCCATATAATCAAAGCCCCAGACATCAAATGGTTCAATAACAAGTGAATAATTCATAGGCATTTCTTGACGTCTACTAATATTACGAATTCTTTGACATTCATCACAAGACAAGACAAACTTACGGGCATCCTTGAAGAGAGTAGGCCAATAAAAACCGGATTGCAATACCTTATGTGCAGTTCTATCTCCAGCGTGGTGTCCTCCATAAGCCTCGGAGTGACACTTGCGTAGGATCTGTTCCTGTTCATGCTCAGATACACAACGTCTAATAACACCATCTACTCCTTTATAAAGGTGTGGGTCATCCAAGAAGTAATGTCTTAAATCATAGAAAAACTTTTTCTTTTGCTGGTATGTGAAACTAGGTGGTATAAATTTAGCAACAATATAATTAGCATAATCAGCATACCATGGAGCAGTGCGAGAAGCATTTATGACAGCTAATTGTTCATCAGGAAAGCTATCATCAATAGGTAGTGGGTCATCAAGAACATTCTCTAACCTAGACAAGTTGTCTGCAACGGGGTTCTCAGCTCCCTTTCTATCAATAATGTGCAAATCAAATTCTTGTAGCAAGAGAACCCATCTAATAAGCCTAGGTTTAGCATCTTTCTTTTCCATAAGATATTTAATAGCAGCATGATCAGTGTGAACAGCTACTTTGGAATCAACAATATAAGTCTGAACTTATCACAAGCAAATACAACTGCTAAAACTTCTTTTTCAGTAGTAGCATAATTTCTCTGGGCACTATCTAGAGTTTTACTAGCATATTGGATAACATTTAATTTCTTATCGACTCTTTACCCTAAAACAACACCTACAACATAATCACTATCATCACACATAATTTCAAAGGGTAAATTCCAATCAAGAGGCTGAACAATAGGTACAGAAATCAAAGCTTTCTTAAGTATTTCAAATGCTTCTACACAATCATCATCAAAGACGAAAGGAATATATTTTTGTAAGAGATTAGTCAGAGGCCTAGAGATTCTTGAGAAGTCCTTAATGAACCTCCTATAAAAACTGGCATGACCAAGGAAACTTCTTATACCTTTAATGTCCTTGGGACACGACATCTTTTCAATAGCATCAACCTTAGCTTTATCAACTTCAATACCTCTTTCAGAAATTTTATGCCCCAAGACAATACCTTCATTAACCATAAAGTGGCACTTCTTCCAATTCAAGACAAGATTAGTTTCTTCACATCTCTGCAAAACTCGATCAAGGTTGCTCAAGCAATCATCAAAAGAGGATCCATAAACAGAGAAATCATCCATGAAAACCTCACAAATCTTTTCACAAAAATCAGAGAATATAGTCATCATGCATCTTTGAAAGGTAGCTGGTGCATTACATAAACCAAAAGACATACGTCTATAAGCAAAAGTACCGAAAGGGCAAGTAAAAGTGGTGTTTTCTTGATCCTCAGCTGACACAGGTATTTGAGAGAAACCAGAGTAACCATCTAGAAAGCAAAAATGGGTATGTTTGGATAATCTTTCTAGCATTTGATCAATAAAAGGCAAAGGGTAATGATCTTTTTTAGTAGCTTTATTTAATTTGCGGAAATCAATTACCATCCTATAACCTGTAATAATTCTTTGTGGGATCAATTCATCTTTATCATTAGGAACGACAGTAATACCTCCCTTCTTCGAGACACAATGGACATGACTTACCTACTGACTATCAGCAACGGGATAAATTATACCTTCCTCCAAAAGCTTTAGTATTTCTTTTCTTACCACCTCTTTCATCTTAGGATTTAACCGTCGTTGGTGATCAATAACTGGTTTGGCGTCTTTCTCCAAATTTATTTTGTGTTGACATAGGGTGGGACTAATGCCCTTAAGATCATCAAGAGTATATCCAATAGCAGGACAATGCTTCTTTAGAGTTTTCAATAATTTCTCTTCCTCCTTCTCTGAAAGGTTAGCACTAATAATAACAGGATATATCTTCTTTTCATCAAGATAAGCATATTTGAGAGTATCAGGTAATGGTTTAAGCTCGAACACAGGATCATCCTTGGGTGGAGGAGGATCCCCTAGGATTTCAACAGGCAAGTTGTGTTTCAGAATGGGTCCCTGTTTAAAAAATACTTCATCTATTTCCCTTCTTTCATTCATAAACATATCATTTTCATGGTGAAGCAAATATTGTTCTAAAGGATCATTAGGAGGCACGGCAATAGAAGCAAGACCAATAATTTCATCTTTACTAGGCAATTCCTCATCACGGGGTTGTCTACAGAATTTAGCAAAATTAAACTCATGAGACATAGCCCCTAAACAGATAGTAACAACATCCTTATTGCAATCTATCCTAGCATTAACAATATTCAAGAAGGGTCTACCAAATATAATGGGACAAAAGCTATCTTGTGGAGAACCGAGAACAAGAAAATCAGCAGGATATTTAACCTTTCCACACAAGACTTCGACATCTCTAACAATCCCAATCGGTGATATAGTATCTTTATTGGCAAGCTTGATTGTCACATCAATACCTTCTAACTCAGCGGGTGCAATATCATGCATAATTTCTTCGTATAAAGAATGAGGTATTGCACTAGCACTAGCACCATATCACATAAGCCATGATAACAGTGATCTCCTATTTTAACAGAAATAACATGCATGCCTACAATAGGTCTATATTTGTCTTTAGCACCAGGTTTAGCAATTCTAGCAGCTTCATCACAGAAGTAAATAACATGCCCATCAATATTATCATCCAAGAGATGTTTAACCATAGCAATATTAGGTTCAACTTTAATTTGCTCAGGGGGTTTAAGTGTCCTAATATTACTTTTGTTGACAACAATTGAAGCTTTAGCATGATCCTTTATTCTAACAGGGAAACGTGGTTTCTCAACATAAGTAGTAGGAACAATAGGATCGTTATAAGTGATAGTATTTTCTTCAACTTTAATAGGTTCAACTACTTTTACTTCTAGGGGAGGATGATATTTAAACCACTTCTCCTTGGGGAGATCAACATGAGCAGCAAATGATTCACAGAAAGAAGCTACTATCTCAGAGTCAAGTCCATATTTAGTGCTAAACTTACGGAAAACATAGGTATCCATAAAAGACTTAACACAATCAAACTTAGGTGTTATACCTGACTCCTTACCTTCATCGAGATCCCAATCTTTAGAGTTGCCTATAAATCCCATCTGAATTCAATAGTCTTCATCATAAAAGAACCAGTAGAAGAAGTATCGAGCATGGAGCGATTGTTGCCAGAGAGCTAAGCATAAATTTTTTGAATAATTATTTCTCTTGAGAGCTCATGATTGGGGCATGAATATAACATTGAATTAAGCCTCGCCCAAGCTTGAGCGATGCTTTCTCCTTCGCGAGGCCAAAAATTATATATATAATTACGATCACGATGAACAAGATGCATAGGATAAAACTTCTGATGAAATTCCAATTTCAATCGTTTGTAGTTCCATGATCCCATATCATCACATAGCCTATACCATGTCAATGCCTCTCCCCTCAAGATAAGGGGAAGACCTTCTTCTTGATAACATCCTCGGGCATACCTGCAAGCTTAAATAATCCACAAACTTCATCCACATAGATTAGGTGGAAATCGGGATGCAATGTTCCATCTCATGTAAAGGGATTAGCTAGCAGTTTCTCTATCATACCCGAAGGAATTTCAAAGTAAACATTTTCAGTAGGTTCAGTAGGTTGAGGAGCAACTCTTTGCTCTACTGGACGGGGTGAAGAAACTCCGAACAAGCCCCTCAAAGGATTACTTTCCATAGTAACAAGTGACAGTAAATTTCAGCACACTATATAAATTTTCCTTACCAAATTCCACTTACCAAAGGCGCTTCACTCCCCGGCAACGGCGTCAGAAAAGAGTCTTGATGACCCACAAGTGTAGGGGATCTATCGTGGTCATTTCAATAAGTAAGAGTGTCGAACCCAACGAGGAGCAGAAGGAAGTGGCAAGCGGTTTTCAGTAAGGTATTCTCTGCAAGCACTGAAATTATCGGTAACAGATAGTTTTGTGATAAGGTAATTGGTAATGAGCAACAAGTAACCAAAGTAAATAAGGTGCAGCAAGGTGTCCCAATCCTTTTTGTAGCAAAGGACAAGCCTGGACAAACTCTTATATGAAGGAAAACGCTCCCGAGGACACATGGGAATTATCGTCAAGCTAGTTTTCATCACACTCATATGATTCGCGTTCGGTACCTTGATAATTTGATATGTGGGTGGACCGGTGCTCGGGTGCTGCCCTTCCTTGGACAAGCATCCCACTTATGATTAACTCCTATTGCAAGCATCCGCAACTACAAAAGAAGTATTAAGGTAAACCTAACCATAGCATGAAACATATGGATCCAAATCAGCCCCTTACGAAGCAACGCATAAACTAGGGTTTAAGCTTCTGTCACTCTAGCAACCCATCATCTACTTATTACTTCCCAATGCCTTCCCCTAGGCCCAAATAATGGTGAAGTGTCATGTAGTCGACGTTCACATAACACCACTAGAGGAGAGACAACATACATCTCATCAAAATATCGAACGAATACCAAATTCACATGACTACTAATAGCAAGACTTCTCCCATGTCCTCAGGAACAACGTAACTACTCACAAATAATATTCATGTTCATAATCAGAGGGGTATTAATATGCATTAAGGATCTGAACATATAATATTCCACCGAATAAACCAACGAGCATCAAGTACAAGGAGTAATCAACACTACTAGCAACCCACAGGTACCAATCTAAGGCTTTGGAACAAAGATTGGATACAAGAGAAGAACTAGGGTTTGAGAGGAGATGGTGTTGGTGAAGATGTTTATGGAGATTGACCCTCTCCCGACGAGAGGATCGATGGTGATGACGATGGTGATGATTTCCCCCTCCCGGAGGGATGTTTCCCCGGCAGAACAACTCCACCGGAGCCCTAAATTGGTTACGCCAAGGTTCCGCCTCGTGGCGGCGGAGTTTCTTCCTGAAAGCTTGCTTATGATTTTTTCCAGGGTAAAAGACTTCATATAGCATAAGATGGGCACCAGAGGTCTGCCAGGGGGCCCACGAGGCAGGGGGCACGCCCAGGGGGGTAGGGCGTGCTGATACGCCTCCAACGTATCTATAATTTTTTATTGCTCCATGCTATATTATCTACTGTTTTGGACCATCTTGGGCTTTATTTTCCAATTTTATATTACTTTTGGGACTAACCTAATAACCGGAGGCCCAGCCCAGAATTGTTGTTTTTTGGCCTATTTCAGTGTTTCGAAGAAACGGAATATCAAATGGAGTCCAAACAGAATGAAACCTTCGGGAACGTGATTTTCTCACCGAATATGATCCAGAGGACTTGGACCCCACGTCAAGAAAGAAAGGAGGCGGCCACGAGGGTGGAGGGCGCCACCCTAGGGCGCGCCCCATGTCTCGTGGGCCCCCCTTTGCTCCACTGACGTACTCCTTCCTCCTATATATACCTACGTACCCTCAAACGACCAAATACAGAGCCAAAAACCTAATTCCACCGCCACAACCTTCTATAGCCACGAGATCCCATCTTGGGGCCTGTTCCGGAGCTCCGCTGGAGGGGGCAATCACCACGGAGGGCTTCTACATCATCATAGCCCCTCTGATGAAGTGTGAGTAGTTTACCTCAGACCTTCGGGTCCATAGTTAGTAGCTAGATGGCTTCTTCTCTCTTTTTGGATCTCAATACAATGTTCTCCCCCTCTCTCGTGGAGATCAATTCGATGTAATCTTCTTTTTGCGGTATGTTTGTTGAGGCCGATGAATTGTGGGTTTATGATCAAGTCTATCTATGAACAATATTTAAATCTTCTCTGAATTCTTTAATGTAGGATTGGTTATCTTTGCAAGTCTCTTCGAATTATCAGTTTGGTTTGGCCTACTAGATTGGTTTTTCTTGCTATGGGAGAAGTGCTTAGCTTTGGGTTCAATCTTGCGGTGTACTTTCCCAGTGACAGCAGGGGCAGCAAGGCACGTATTGTATTGTTGCCATCGAGGATAACAAGATGGGTTTTTTTTATTATATTGCATGAAACTATCCCTCTACATCATGTCATCTTGCTTCAGGCGTTACTCTGTTTTTAACTTAATACTCTAGATGCATGCTGGATCGCGGTAGATGAGTGGAGTAATAGTAGTAGATGCAGGCAGGAGTCGGTCTACTTGTCTCGGACATGATGCCTATATAAATGATCATACCTAGATATTTTCATAACTATGCTCAATTCTGTCATTTGCTCAACAGTAATTTGTTCACCCACCGTAGAATACTTATGCTCTTGAGAGAAGCCACTAGTGAAATCTATGGCCCCGGGGTCTATTCTCATCATATCAATCTTCCACCACTTTATTATTGCTTTGCCTTTTACTTTGCCTTTTATTTTACTTTGCATCTTTATACCAAAAATACCAAAAATATTATCTATCATCTCTGTGAGATCTCACTCTCGTAAGTGACCGTGAAGGGATTGACAACCCCTAATCGCGTTGGTTGCGTTGAGCTATTTGTTTTGTGTAGGTACGAGGGACTCGCGCGTAGCCTCCTACTGGATTGATACCTTGGTTCTCAAAAACTGAGGGAAATACTTACTCTACTCTGCTGCATCACCCTTTCCTCTTCAAGGAAATCCAACGCAGTGCTCAAGAGGTAGCACGTGCCCCCCACCCTCATGGATGGTGGGTGCCCCCCTCTGGTACTTTCTTTGCTCAGTATTTTTTATAAATTCCAAAACTGACTTCCGTGGAGTTTCAGGACTTTTAGAGTTATGCAGAATAGGTCTCTAATATTTGCTCCTTTTCCAGCCCAGAATTCCAGCTGTCGGCATTCTCCCTCTTCGTGTAAACCTTGTAAAATAAGAGATAAAAGGCATAAGTATTGTGACATAATGTGTAATAACAACCCATAATGCAATAAATATCAATATCAAAGCATGATGCAAAATGGACGTATCACCCAGTTTCCGCGAAATGGCTTGAGGCCATGAAATCTGAGATGGGATCCATGTATAAGAACAAAGTATGGACTTTGGTTGACTTGCCGCATGACCGGCAAGCAATAGAGAATAAATGGATCTTCAAGAGGAAGACGAATGCTGATAGTAGTGTTACTATCTACAAAGCTCGAATTGTCGCAAAAATGTTTTTGACAAGTTCAAGGTGTTGACGACGATGAGATTTTCTCACTTGTATCGATGCTTAAAAGTCTGTCCGAATCATGTTAGCAATTGCCGCATTTTATGAAATTTGGCAAATGGATGTCAAACCTGCATTCCTTAATGGATTTCTTAAAGAAGAGTTGTATATGATGCAACCAGAAGGTTTGGCCGATCCTAAAGGTGCTAACAAAGTGTGCAAAGCTCCAGCGATCCATCTATGGACTGGTGCAAGCATCTCGAAGTTGGAATATATGCTTTGATGAGTTGATCAAAGCATATAGTTTTATACAGAGTTGCGGTGAAGCCTGTATTTACAAGAAAGTGAGTGGGAGGACTACAACATTTCTGATAAGTATATGTGAATGACATATTGTTGATCGGAAATAATGTAGATTTTTCTAGAAAGCATAAAGGGGTGTTTGAAAGGAGTTTTTCAAAGAAAGACCTCGGTGAAGCTGATTACATATTGAGCATCAAGATTTATAAAGATAGATCAAAACGCTTGATAAATTTTTTAAATGAGTACATACCTTGACAAGTTTTTGAAGTAGTTCAAAATGGAACAGTCAAAGAAGGAGTTCTTGCCTGTATTGCAAGGTGTGAAGTTGAGTAAAGACTCAAAACCAGACTGCAGCCAAAAATAGAAAGAGAATGAAGTCATTCCCTATGCCTCAGTCATAGGTTCTATAAAGTATGCTATGTTGTATACCTCGCCATGAGTTTGGCAAGAGGGTACAATAGTGATCCAGGAGTGGATCACTGGACAACGGTCAAAATTATCCTTAGTGGAATAAGGAAATGTTTCTCGGTTATGGAGGTGACAAAGAGTTCGTCATAAAGAGTTACGTTGATGCAAGCTTTGACACCGATCTGGATGACTCTGAGTCTGATCTAGATACATATTAAAAGTGGGAGCAATTAGCTAGAGTAGCTCCGTGCAGAGTATTGTAGACATAAAAATTTGCAAAATACATACGGATCTGGATGTTGCAGACCCGTAGACTAAAAATTTCTCTCACAGGCAAAACATGATCATAACTTATTACTCTTGGGTGTTAATCACATAGTGATGTGAACTAGATTATTGACTAGTAAATGTTTTGAGTGTTGGTCACATGGCGATGTGAACTATGGGTGTTAATCACATAAAGGTGTGAACTATTGGTGTTAAATCACATGGCGATGTGAACTAGATTATTGACTCTAGTGCAAGTGGGAGACTGAAGGAAATATGCCTTAGAGGCAATAATAAAGTTGTTATTTATAATTCCTTATATCATGATAAATGTTTATTATTCATGCTAGAATTGTATTAACCGGAAACTTAGTACATGTGTGAATGCATAGACAAACAGAGTGTCCCTAGTATGCCTCTACTTGACTAGCTCGTTAATCAAAGATGGTTAAGTTTCCTAGCCATAGACATGTGTTGTCATTTGATGAACGGGGTCACATCATTAGAGAATGATGTGATGGACAAGACCCATCCATTAGCTTAGCACTATGATCGTTTAGTTTATTGCTATTGCTTTCTTCATGACTTATACATGTTCCTATGACTATGAGATTATGCAACTCCCGAATACCGGAGGAACACTTAGTGTGCTATCAAACATCACAATGTAACTGGGTGATTATAAAGATGCTCTATAGGTATCTCCGATGGTGTTTGTTGGGTTGGCATAGATCGAGATTAGGATTTGTCACTCCGTGTTTTGGAGAGGTATCTCTGGGCCCTCTCGGTAATGCACATCACTATAAGCCTTGCAAGCAATGTGACTAATGAGTTAGTCACGGGATGATGCATAACGGAATGAGTAAAGAGACTTGCCGGTAACGAGATCGAACTAGGTATTGTGATACCGACGATCGAATCGCGGGCAAGTCACATACCGATGACAAAGGGAACAACGTATGTTGTTATGCGGTTTGACTGATAAAGATCTTCGTAGAATATGTAGGAGCCAATATGAGCATTGTGACGCCCCGGATTCAATCGTACACTAAACATACACGCAAACGTGTACGATCAAGATCAGGGACTCACGGGAAGATATCACAACACAACTCTAAAAATAAAATAAGTCATACAAGCATCATAATACAAGCCAGGGGCCTCGAGGGCTCGAATACAAGTGCTCGATCATAGATGAGTCAGCGGAAGCAACAATATCTGAGTACAGACATACGTTAAACAAGTTGCCATAAGATGTCTAGCACCAACTGGGATACAGATCGAAAGAGGCACAGGCCTCCTGCCTGGGATCCTCCTAAACTACTCCTCGAAGCCGAACTCCACGTAGAATCATCCTCGGGATCTCTAGCTCCTGGACTCCAGCATCTGGTTGCAACAACCGAGAATAATGCAAAGGGGGAAAAGAGGGAGAAAAGCAACAGTGAGTACTCATCCAAAGTACTCGCAAGCAAGGATCAACACTACTTATGCATGGGTATATGTGTAAAGGGGGCATATCTCGGTGGACCGAACTGCAGAATGACAGAATAAGAGGGGGATAACTAATCCTGTCGAAGACTACGCTTCTGGCAGCCTCCGTCTTGCAGCATGTAGAAGAGAGTAGACTGAAGTCCTCCAAGTAGCATCGCCTAGCATAATTCTACCCGGCGATCCCCTCCTCGTAGCCCTGTTAGAGAGCGATCACCGGGTTGTATCTGGCACTTGGAAGGGTGTGTTTTATTAAGTATCCTGTTCTAGTTGTCATAAGGTCAATGTACAACTCCAAGTCGTCGTGTTACCGAAGATCACGGCTATTCGAATAGATTAACTTCCATGCAGGGGTGCACCACATAACCCAACACGCTTGATCCCATTTGGCCGGACACACTTTCCTGGGTCATGCCCGGCCTCGGAAGATCAACACGTTGCAGCCCCACCTAGGCACAACAGAGAGGTCAGCACGCCGGTCTAAATCCTATGGCGCAGGGGTCTGGGCCCATCGCCCATTACACACCTGCACGTTGCGAGGGCGGCCGGAAGCAGACCTAGCAACCTCTAGTACAACAGAAGTCACGTTACGCGATCCAATTTGGCGCGCGCCGCTCGGTCGCTGACGTCACGAAGTGCTCCGGCTGATACCACGACGCCGAGTGCCCATAACTGTTCCCGCGTAGTTGGTTAGTGCGTATAGGCCAGTAGCCAGACTCAGATCAAATACCAAGAACTCGTTATGCGTGTTAAGTATCCGCGAACGCCGAACAGGGCCAGGCCCACCTCTCTCCTAGGTGGTCTCAACCTGCCCTGTCGCTCCGCCACAAGGTAACAGTCGGTGGCCGTCGGGAACCCAGGCCCACCTCTACCGGGATGGAGCCACCTGCCCCTTCAGCCCCCATCTCCGAACAGTATCATAAGTAATGTAACAGTATAAAGTATATAGCATATGCCCGTGATCACCTCCCGAAGTGATCACGACCCTGTAGTATAGCATGGCAGACGGACAAGAATGTAGGGCCACTGATGGAACACTAGCATCCTATACTAAGCAGTAGGATAGCAGGTAAGGGTAACAACTGTAGCAACAATGACAGGCTATGCAGCAGAATAGGATTAACCAAAAGCAGTAATATGCTACATTACTCTAATGCAAGCAGTATAGAGAAGAATAGGCGATATCTGGTGATCAGGGGGGGCTTGCCTGGTTGCTCTGGCAAGAAGGGTCCGTCGTCGATGTAGCCGATCACAGGGGTACCGGTAGCGGTCTCGGGGTCTACCGGGAAGAAGTAACGAAGGGGGAACACAATAAATAACAGAGCAATCAAATGTAACACAAAGCAAGACGCGACAATACATTGTGCTAGGGGTGACCTAATGCAGGGATAGGTGATACCGGCGAAGGTGGGGAACATCCGGGAAAGTATCCCCAATGTTTCGCGTTTTTGGACAGATGAACCGGAGGGGGAAAGTTGTGTGCTTGCTATGCTAGGGATGTGTGGCAGACGAATGGAGTGTGTATCTAGATTCGTCTCGCCGTTCTGAGCAACTTTCATGTACAAAGTTTTTCCATCCGAGCTACGGTTTATTTTATATTGATTTTAAAAGATATAAATCACTTTTTAGCATTTATTTAATTATATTAATCCAACATTATCCAGAATAGTGCTCGCTGACGTCAGCATGACGTCAGCAGTCAACAGAGGCATTGACTGGTCAACTGACGTGTGGGTCCCATTCGACATTGACTGTTTAGTCTAATTAGGGTTTAACTAATCTAATTACTATTTAATTAATCTAATTAACTAGTTAGTATAATTAAATAGGACTAATTAATTAATTAATTAATTTAGTTATTATTCACTTATTTACTTTATATTCATTTTTTAACGTTCTGGGTTGCGGGCCCCGGCTGTCAGTGGCCAATGGGCCACTGGAACGGGCGCGCTGGTTCGGGCGGAACCGGGTGACGGGCGCCAGCCCATCGGGGCTCTTGCCTAGGCCAGCAGCAGGGCGCCGGCGGCCAAGGGCGACGCTAGGCGAGGTGCGACGTGCATGGCCAGAGGCGGGTGGCGCGGCGGACGCAGCCGGCGAGCAGCGCGCGGGCGGCAGAGGCCAGCGGTGGCCAGAGGGAGTGGGGGGCGCCGGCGGCCTCGTAGGCGGAGCGCGGCGATGCGGAGCGGTGGCGATGCACGACAGGGGCGCGGGCGAGCAGCAGCAGGGCGTCGGCCGCGAGCAGAGGCAGGCGGTGGGCGAGGCTACGGCCGCGCGAGCCGGTGGCCTCGGCGAGCAGCGAGAGTGGCAGGGCGCGGCCAGATGGGCGGGGTCGGGCGCATGAGTGCGGTGAGGCTGGGGCGGCCGCCAGCACGCGGGGCTTGGAATCTAGGGCGCGGCTGGCGCGCGCGAGCACGGCCAGGGGCGGCTCGGTGAGCGCGAGGCCGTCGCGAGCTTCGGGCACGAGCGGGACAACGCCATTCGGCGGTGGGATCGACGGGGAAGAGGGAAACGGACATGGCTCACTGGGAGGAGGTCGATGGAGAGCTCGGGATGGTCGGAGTGGCGTCGGAGAGGTGGGCCGACGCGGTGGTGGTGGTGGTTGAGGCGGACAGGGACGACCAGCGAAGGAGAGACAGGGACGGGGAGTCCGGCGGGGGAGAGTTGGGGAAGCGGCGAGCGACGGCGTCGGGGGCGGCTCCGGGACGGCGTGGCGGCGGACGAGGGTGAGGTGGAGGCGTCGAGCCCGATCCCAATTGGATCGGGGGAGAGGAAGAGTGGGGGGCGCGAGTGGGGGGAGTGGGTGCTGTTGTATTAGGGTTTCGGGGTCAGGGGATATGGGCGCGGTTGGGCCGGCCCGTTCGGACGGCGGAGGCCAGCTGGGCCACTTGGCCCAGCGGGGGGGGGGGGGGGGGGTCTTCCTTTTTTTCTGTTTGGTTCTTTCTCTTTATTTATTCTTTCTTGTTTTATTTTAGTTACCTTTTATTTTAGTTTCTGTAAAATATATAATTAGCATCTAATTTAGTATTTCAGTTTAGTCCACAGTCACAAAATGTCTAGTCCCCAAATAATTTAGTTTGATAATTTATTAATTACTAAAGGCATTTAATTATTTGTTTTTGTTACTGTTTTATTTATTTTAGTGCAAGTAAATACTTTATAAAAATTTGGATTCTCCACCATAATTATTTATGCAATATTTGGCACATATAGGACATTTTAGTTTTAATGTTTGAAAACTTTTGTTGTTTGCCTTTAATTCAATTTTGAATTTGAATCGGTTTTGAACAAACCCGAGATTAACTACAGTGATAGAGGTGACATGGCATCATTAGCAGGGAATTACTGTAGTCTAATTATCCGGACGTCACAATTCTCCTCCACGACAAGAAATCTCGTCCTGAGATTTAAGAGGGGAGTAAGGGGAAAAGGGATTTGGTTACGAAATTCTAGCGAGTCTTCTCGGTCTTGGTTGCTCTTCTAGACGAGGTCGATCCATTACTTTGATGTCTTTATTTCTCTGCTTTCAGGTCATCATGATGAAGTTGTCGTCCTTTCTTCGAGAACTCCATCGTACTTACGAAAGAATAAAAAGAGGGTAGTTCGGGAGAACGGAATTCTGCAAGGTTAACTATCTGGTAGATAACATCGGGGAAGGTGGCGGAAATTAACTCTCGAATTGAATCTTAAGAATATACCGAGAGCAAAGTAAGAAGGTACCATGAGAAGTTTCAAACGGATAGGCAATCGTTCGATGCCTAATCAGAAGGTGAAAGGGTTTCTAGGCAACGAGATTAAGTATTACGTCTGATACCAGAATAGATCACTAGGAAGGTGACCCAGGAATTACATATGTAGCCAGGCCCAAGAATTAACTTTGGAGATAGGGATATACAGAAGATTCAGGTTTTGATCCTGAGGAACTGTGGGTTATGGGCCCACCATGTGGGTTAAAAATAGGAAGGGCGGAGACATCTTGCGTGATCATGCAAGCAAGGTATGTCAGAGGGTGGCCTGTCAATTATGTCGGCAACAACGTCGGTACCAAGGGTGAGGGACGAAGAGAACCATTTTCCTGCTCGTTGAACGAGGCAGACCAATAGGCAAGGTTCTCGTCCATCGGTGGCTACCAAAATGTCTTCAACAATAGTAACAGGGTCTCGCTGACAGAATTGTACACCGAGGTGTTTACATAAGTAGGAGAATATTACTGCTTAGATCATATAGATCACAAGCAATGTTAAACCAATCAATGGAAAGGAAAATGTGTTAAAACACATATTTCAGGGGTATATCCTTCCCAAGGACAAATAGAGCATGATATCCATGACATGATATAACGTAGAAAAACCTTTAGGAAAGGGGAGAGAAATTTCATGACATTACCCATACAACAGTGTTTGGATAATTGATAAAGCGAATTTTAGCATTGTGCTTCAAATGCTCTTATTGATGATCGGAGTAGCACAGACATGCTTCGAGATAGCATTGACATGGTCTTTAAGCAAAGGCCAGACTTTGGATACAGGAAGGATCCATCAGGAATAACTTGTAGAATAAGTCTTACAATTTCCTCATGGAAGAACGGATAACCTTGCTGAAAAGGAATCTATAACAATAGGACCTCCGGCCAGGTGTTCTAGGCATGACATCACCTTACCGGGTCATATAAAGACTGAGGGAGTCCTAGATTAGGGGGTGTCCGGCTAGCCGGACTATGACCTTTGGCTGGACTGTTGGACTATGAAGATACAAGATTGAAGACTTCGTCCCGTATCCGAATGGGACTTTCCTTGGCGTGGAAGGCAAGCTTGGCAATATGGATATTCAGATCTCCTCCCATTGTAACCGACTCTGTGTAACCCTAGCCCTTCCGGTGTCTATATAAACCGGAGGGTTTAGTCCGTAGGACAACAACAATCATACCATAGGCTAGCTTCTAGGGTTTAGCCTCTCTGATCTCGTGGTAGATCTACTCTTGTACTACCCATATCATCAATATTAATCAAGCAGGAGTAGGGTTTTACCTCCATCGAGAGGGCCCGAACCTTGGTAAAAACATCGTGTCCCTTGTCTCCTGTTACCATCCGCCTAGACGCACAGTTCGGGACCCCCTACCCGAGATCCGCCGGTTTTGACACCGACATTGGTGCTTTCATTGAGATTTCCTCTGTGTCGTCGTCATCAGGCTTGATGGCTCCTTCAATCATTGTTGGTGATGCAGTCCAAGGTGAGACTTTTCTCCCCGGACAGATCTTTGTATTCGGCGGCTTTGCACTGCGGACCAATTCGTTTGGCCATCTGGAGCAGATTGAAAGCTACGCCCCTGGCCATCAGGTCAGATTTGGAAGTTTGAACTACACGGCTGACATCCACGGAGACTTGACCTTCGACGGATTCGAGCCGCATCCGAGCGCGCCGCACTGTCATGATGGGTATGATTTAGCTCTGCCGCCGAACAGAGCCCTGGTGGCCGCACCCGCATCCGCTCCGACCCTTAGCTCGGAGCCAACTGCGCCGATCGAGGACGGTGGCTAGACCCCGCCGCGGGGGCTGTAGTCTCAACGGTGATCGAGCCGAACACCAGCCTTATCCTCTGCGAAGCCCATGACTCCAAAGTGCCGGACTCTTCTCCGGACTCCGAATCCTCCGCGCCCCTGCCAATCGAATCCGATTGGGCGCCAATCATGGAATTCACTGCCGCGGATATGTTTCAGCACTCGCCTTTCGGCGAAATTCTGAATTCACTAAGGTCTCTCTCTTTGTCAGGAGAGTCCTGGCCGGATAATGACCAGCAGGATTGGGATGCGGACGACGAAGAAATTCGACGCCCACCCACCACCCACTTCGTAGACACTGTCGATGATTTAACTGACATGCTAAACTTCGACTCCAAAGACATTGACGGTATGGACGACGATGTAGGAGACGAACAGGAACCAGCGCCTATAGGGCACTGGAAAACCACCTCGTCATATGACGTATATATGGTGGATACACCCAAAGAAGGCAACGGCGACGGATCAGCGGAGGATAACCCCTCCAAGAAGCAACCCAAGCGTCGATGTCAGCGGCGCCGCTCTAAGTCCCGCCAGAGCAAAAATGGTGATGCCGGCACGGGAGATAATAACACCCCGGACAGTGCCGAAGACAACTCCCTCCAGCAAGATTCAGCGCAGGAGGATGGAGAAGCCAGCCCCCCTGAGAGGGCGGTAGACAGAGAGGAAGAGGATGATAATTACATGCCTCCCTCCGAAGACGAGGCAAGCCTCGGCGACGACAAATTTGTCATGCCTGAGGATCCCGTCGAACAAGAGCGCTTTAAGCGCAGGCTTATGGCCACGGCAAGTAGCCTTAAGAAAAAGCAGCAACAGCTTAGAGCTGATCAAGACTTGCTAGCCGATAGATGGACTAAAGTCCTTGCGGCCGAGGAGTACGAACTCGAACACCCCTCCAAGAGCTACCCCAAGCGCAGGTTGCTACCCCGATTAGAGGAGGAAGCACCTAAAACTACATCACCAGCGCATGATGCGGCTGATTGGCCACCTCGCGGCCGCTACAGAGAGGCCTCTCGGCCCTCCACTCACGCCGCACCCCGGCGTCGCTCAAAAAATACCAAGGCACGGGGAATGCGCTAGACCTACGAGATATGTTGGAGGACAAGGCAAGGCAAACAAGATCGATCTACGGATCGCCCGGGCGCCCCACGAGACAAGACGATAAACGTCACGCTGGATATAGTAAATACGGCCGGGCCGAACACAGTAGACAAAGCTCATTTGAGCTACGTCCTGATATAGCCCAGTACAGAGGTGCCGCACACCCAGTATGCTTCACAGATGAAGTAATGGATCATCAAATCCCAGAGGGTTTCAAACCCGTAAACATCGAATCATACGATGGCACAACAGATCCTGCGGTATGGATCGAGGACTATCTCCTTCATATCCACATGGCCCGTGGTGATGATCTACACGCCATCAAATACCTCCCACTCAAGCTCAAAGGACCAGCTCGGCATTGGCTTAACAGCTTGCCAGCAGAATCAATTGGTTGTTGGGAGGACCTGGAAGCCGCATTCCTCGACAATTTCCAGGGCACCTATGTGCGACCACCAGACGCTGATGACCTGAGCCACATAATTCAGTAGCCAGAAGAATCTGCCAGACAATTCTGGACACGGTTCCTAACCAAGAAAAATCAAATCGTCGACTGTCCGGACGCAGAAGCCCTAGAAGCCTTCAAGCATAACATCTGCGACGAGTGGCTTGCTCGGCACCTTGGACAGGAAAAGCCGAAATCTATGGCAGCCCTCACGACGCTCATGACCCACTTTTGCACAGTAGAAGACAGCTGGCTTGCTCGTAGCAACAACATGACCAAGAGCCCGGGTAATTCGGATACCAAGGACAGCAATGGTAGGTCGCGTCGCAACAAGCACAATCGCTGCATTAACAGTGACAATGCTGAAGATACGACAGTTAATGCTGGATTCGGAGGCTCCAAACCCGGTCAGCGGAAAAAGCCATTTAAAAGAAACACTCCGGGCCCGTCCAGTTTGGACCGTATACTCGATCGCTCGTGCCAGATACATGGCACCCCCGAAAAACCAGCCAATCACACCAACAGGGATTGTTGGGTGTTCAAGCAGGCCGGCAAGTTAAATCCTGACAATAGAGACAAGGGGCTACATACCGACGGCGAGGAGGAGCCCCGGTCGTCGAACAATAGTGGACAGAAGGGCTTCCCCCCACAAGTGCGGACGGTGAACATGATATACGCAACCCACATCCCCAAGAGGGAACGGAAGCGTGCGCTAAGGGACGTATACGCGTTGGAGCCAGTCGCCCCAAAGTTCAACCCGTGGTCCTCCTGCCCGATCACTTTTGATCGAAGGGACCACCCCACTAGCACCCGCCATGGAGGATTCGCCGCATTGGTTCTCGACCCAACCATTGACGGATTTCACCTCACTCGAGTCCTTATGGATGGCGGCAGCAGCCTGAACCTGCTTTATCAGGACACAGTGCGCAAAATGGGCATAGATTCCTCAAGGATCAAACCCACAAAGACGACCTTTAAAGGTGTCATACCAGGTGTAGAGGCCCATTGCACGGGCTCAGTCACACTTGAAGTGGTTTTCGGATCCCCGGATAATTTCCGAAGTGAGGAGTTAATGTTCGATATAGTCCCGTTCCGCAGTGGCTATCACACACTGCTCAGGCAAACTGCATTTGCAAAGTTCAATGCGGTGCCGCACTACGCATACCTCAAGCTCAAGATGCCAGGACCTCGAGGAGTCATTACGGTCAATGGAAACACCGAACGCTCTCTCCGAACAGAGGAGCATACGGCGGCCCTCGCAGCAGAAGTACAAAGCAGCCTCTCAAGGCAATTCTCCAGTCCGGCAATAAAACGTCCGGACACCGTCAAGCGCGCTCGGAGTAACTTACAACAAGACCGCCTAGCACATGCTGGGCAAGCGTAGCAATGCGGCCCCAACCCCAGCCCTAGCAAAATAGGCAAATCCGAGCCACGCGTACATAACGACGCTCTGACAATACCATGGGCACAGGGGGAGGGGCATGACCACGGCACGCCCCAATACACAGCTCAACCGCACTAGGGGCTGCCGATTATATAATTTTTCTTACTTTCAGGACCTTACTCTCTGGAAGACTTGTCCGGCAGTACAATCGCCGAACACACGATGCAACAACCAAGGAGGCAGAAAGCTACATCGAATTCCCAGGTGGTCTCTATAACGAGCAAAATACCTGTCTTACATACCGTCCCGCAGCCCGCCCCTGGAGGGGGACATGTCAAATAGTCCCATCTCTTGCTTATCACACTATTTGTATCGTTCTGCTTTTAGCGTAGCCTTTTGGAATAAACAATGCTTAGCTTCAGCTTATTATTGCATTCTCTATTCATTCCTTTTTTTTCATATACATGTTCAGTTATGACATTTAGCACCCGTACACTTTGGTACGGTCAATACGGCAGGGGCTCAAGCACCCCATAATACGGCGTGAGAAGTCCGAACACTTTCACAAGTGCGGCACCCCGAACTTATAGCATTATATGCATCGGCTTCGAATCATGTCTTGGGTAAATAGTTGGGTTTGCCCGGCTCCCATGTTTTGGTACCTTACGTTCCGTTATATCAGCTAAGGTAGCGCTGGGAGAACTACTGCGATTGTGCCCCGGTTCAGTTGGGCTAAGCACCTCAGTAGAGAAAGCTAAAACTGACTGTCATGATAGGGCGAGAGCTAGTCGCTGTTCGAGAGGTTTCGAGTCCTTAAAGACTTATGCCTCTTAGAGCGAGGAGTCAGCTTTGTCTGGCCTAAGGCGTGTATAGCGCCCCAAATTCGGTCTTCCGAACACTAGGGGCTCCACCGAAATTTAAAACTATAGAATTCTCTGGCTAAGTGGTAGTGATAACGCACTATAGTCTGATTTCCTTGTTCGCCATGCTGAGCACCTCCCTCGAAGGACCCAATAATGGGAAAAGGAGTACTCAGGTTTATCCCCGAACACCCCAGCACTAGTGGCATGGGGGCAGAAGCCGACGACTCGCCATCTCTCAGATTTAATAAACGGCCGCATAGAAGGTAATATTTTAAATTAAAACAAGCGTTGCATAGCGCATATGAACAAGTTTTCAGCCCATAGGATAAAAGAAACAAGTTTACTGAAATATTACATCCTTGGAACATTCATCCGCCACAAGGAGGGCACCCTTCCGGACGCCCTCGTAATACATCTCAGGGTGGCGATGCTCCTTGCCCGGCGGTGGCCCGTCCTTCACAAGCTTCTCAGCATCCATTTGCCCCAGTGCACTTTAGCACGGGCACCCTCAATGCAGACGAAGCACTTGATGACTTCAAGCCGTGGACAGGCATCCACCAACCGCCTCACCAGCCCGAAGTAGCTCCCAGGCATGACCTCTCCAGGCCACAGCCTATGAGACCCTTCATGGCCTGTTCGGCCACCTTATCAAGCTCGACCAGTTACTTCAGCTGGTCGCTCAAAGGCACCGGGTGTCCGGTCTCAGCATACTGAGACCAGTACACCTTCTCCGTCGAGCTTCCCTCTTCGGCTCGATAGAAGGCGGCGGCATCTGACACGCTAAGGGGCAAATCTGCGAATGCTCCTGGAGAGCTCCAGACTCGGGTAAGTAATAAGTAATTCACTTTCACGTGCTTTCTTTGCATAAAGAATGCCTTACCTGCCGCTATCTTCTTCATCGCCTCAACTTCCTAGAGGGCTTTCTGGGCTTCGGCCTTGGCAGACTTGGCATTTTCGAGGGCCGTTGCGAGGTCGGACTCTCGCGCCTTTGAGTCAAGCTCCAAACTCTTGTGTTTTTTCACGAGAGCCTGGAGCTCTTTCTGTACCTCGCCAACTCGCGCCTCATGTTTCTCCCGCTCAGTGCGCTCCGTGGCCACCTTTTGTTCGGCCTCGGAAAGCGCTTGCTTCAGGGTCGCCACCTCAGTCGTGGCCCCTAAGACACCAATAACGATCCTGTCATTTTTTGCAACTGCATCTTTTTATACTTACACAAGGCATTATGTACCTTGGCTCTCCTCGAGCTGCTTCTTGGCAAGGCCGAGCTCTTGCTCGGACCGCTCGAGGTTCTGCTTCAGCGTGTCCACCTCCGCAGTCAGTGCGGTAGAGGCCAGCAGTGAAGCCTGCATATGCATATCGACATAATTATGTTAGACTCCTGCGAATATTATTAGATCCTCTATTCGGCTTTTCCTTGTGAACGCCAAACAGAGCATTAGGGGCTACTGTCTATGCGGTAATATTTTCATATATTCTCTACATACCTCAAAGCCTGTTAACAGGCTGGCACAGGCTTCAGTCAGCCCGCTCTTGGCGGACTGAACCTTCTGGATCACCGCACTCATAATAGTGCGGTACTCCTCGTTGATGGAGGCGCCGTTAAGCACCTCCAGCAAGTTATCCGGTGCCTCCGGTTGGGCGGAGGCCACCGGCGCAGTTGGCTTGCCCTTCTTAGTATGGGGCCGCCTGCCGGAGTCCGGAATCGCTGAAGGTTCCGGCACGGTGTCCGGCCCAAGGCCGGACTCGGAGCCCCTGGGGGCTTTGCTCCCTTTGAGCCTGCAGTCCGTGAGGTCGCCTTGCGGCGCCTCCAGAACCACCTCCCCTTGGCTTGGAACCTTTTGGGACACCACCTCGGCGTCGTCCGTAGGGCGAGGGAAGGTAGCGGTCGGAAGTGAAAAACTGTTCACATCCAATGAATCCAGGGATCCGCTCGACGATATGTCGACTCGGGCCCGGGGCGGACTGCATAATTATATTCGGCGTCAGGGGAAGCTGTGCAATAAAGGAACGCCATGAGTCACTCTGCTGTTCGGATACTTAAGATTTCGCCAGGGGCTTGGCCCTGAGCGGCCACTCCTCTTCGCCGTCGTCGGTGTTGCTGGAGTAGTCCGGAGGAAGGGTCCTGCCCTTCTTGGACCCTCCAGCCTCCCCAGTTGGGGCGGCCTTCCTTTTCTTTTCTCCCCCTGCTGGGGAAGAAACCTCTCTTTCCTCCTCCTCATCTTCATGGGAGGAGTGCGCCTCGGAGTGATCGGACGATGAGTCCGACTCCACTGGGCGCCGGGAACTCCTCCGGGTTCCTGTGGCCTTTTTCTTGGCCTTCTTCTCGGGCACCACGTAAGGTGCCGGAGCCAGCAGCCCCGCCAAGCGGGCGTCTGCTGGGTCTTCGGGCAAAGGAGCCGGACAGTTGATTTGTTCGGCCGTCCTCTGCCAGTCCTGTCAAAGGCATGGGGGCTTAGATCCCTCATAGAGTCAAACTATGAAAGACAAATATCCTTTAAGAGGTAAAACAGCTTACCACGTTGGCTTGACGCTGTGCGCAGAATCCGCGATCCTCGGTGGCGGAAGCAGGAGCCTCGACGCCCTTGAATAGCACCTTCCAGGCATCTTCGTACGTTGTGTCGAAGAGCCTGCTCAGAGTTCGGTGCTGGGCCGGGTCGAACTCCCACAAGCTGAAAGCCCGTTGTTGGCACGGGAGGATCCGGCGGATGAGCATGACCTGGACTACGCTGACGAGTTTGAGCTTCTTGCTCACCAGGTTTTGGATGCATGTTTGGAGTCCGGTCAGCTCCTCCGAACTACCCCACGGCAGGCCTTTCTCTTTCCAGGAGGTAAGTCGCGTAGGGATTCTGGATCAAAACTCGGGGGCTGCGACCCATTTAGGGTCGCGCGGCTCGGTGATGTAGAACCACCCCGATTGCCACCCCTTTGTGGTCTCCATGAAGGAGCCCTCAAGCCATAGGACGTTGGGCATCTTGCCCACCATGGCGCATCCGCACTCCGCCTGGCGGCCGCCTACTACCTTCGGCTTGACATTAAAGGTCTTCAGCCATAAGCCGAAGTGGGGCTGGATGCAGAGGAAGGCCTCGCACACGACGATAAACGCCGAGATATTGAGGATGAAGTTCGGGGCCAGGTCGTGGAAGTCCAGGCCGTAGTAGAACATGAGCCCTCGGGCAAATGGGTGGAGTGGGAAGCCCAGTCCGCGGAGGAAATTGGTGAGGAACACCACCCTCTCATGGGGCCTAGGGGTGGGGATGAGTTGCCCCTCATCTGGGAGCCGGTGCGCGATGTCGTCGAGCAGGTATCCAGCTCTCCTCAGCTTCTTGATGTGTCCCTCCGTGACCGAGGAGACCATCCACCTGCCCCTCGCTCCAGACATGGTTGGAGAAGGTTGAGGTGGGGAGTGCGGACTTGGGCACTGGAGCTCGAGTGTGCGAAAATAGATGAGCAAAGGAGGAAGAAGGTGTGGATGAAAAGGTGGATCCTTATCCCCTTATATGGGCGGACGAAATATGCGTCCCCACCAGCCTGGTAAAACTCGCTTATCCCCCAAGCGATGTAATCAATGGCACGGTTGGGTTACCCACGCCCGTATTGATGAGAATCACGGAATAAGGGGACACGATCTCTGCTTCGACAAGACGTGCCAAGGAAACCGCCTCGCGAAACACGCTGAGGTGGGACAGTAAAAACGATTCGAATAAAGGCTTGGCTGTGGTGTGATGTCACGCTACAGGATACGTCAGCAGATTAGATTTGTGAAAAAGTTATTCTCTCTCTACGGTGGTATGTGGAACTTGTTTTACAGAGCCGGACATGATCCTCGTGTTCAAAATCTTCTATGAAGTATTCGGAGGAGGAACCCGCCTTGCAATGCCGAAGACAATCTGCGCGCCGCACTCGTCGTCATTGAAGCCTGGTTCATGGGCAACTGATGGAGTCCTGGATTAGGGGGTGTCCGGACAGCCGGACTATGACCTTTGGCCGGACTATTGGACTATGAAGATACAAGATTGAAGACTTCGTCCCGTATCCGGATGGGACTTTCCTTGGTGTGGAAGGCAAGCTTGGCAATACGGATATTCACATCTCCTTCCATTGTAACCGACTCCGTGTAACCCTAGCCCTTCCGGTGTCTATATAAGCCGGAGGGTTTAGTCCGTAGGACAACAACAATCATACCATAGGCTAGCTTCTGGGGTTTAGCCTCTCTGATCTCGTGGTAGATCTACTCTTGTACTACCCATATCATCAATATTAATCAAGCAGGAGTAGGGTTTTACCTCCATCGAGAGGGCCCGAACCTGGGTAAAAACATCGTGTCCCTTGCCTCATGTTACCTTCCGCCTAGACGCACAGTTCGGGACCCCCTGTCGGTGTCAAAACCGGCGGATCTCGGGTAGGGGGTCCCGAACTGTGCGTCAAGGCCGGATGGTAACAGGAGACAAGGGACGCGATGTTTTTACCCAGGTTCGGGCCCTTTCGATGGAGGTAATACCCTACTCCTGCTTGATTAATATTGATGATATGGGTAGTACAAGAGTAGATCTACCACGATATCAAGGAGGCTAAACCCTAGAAGCTAGCCTATGGTATGATTGTGTGTGATGATGGTTCTCTGTCCTACGGACTACAACCCTCCAGTTTATATAGACATCGGATAGGGTTAGGGTTACACAGAGTCGGTTACAATGGTAGGAGATCTTGAGTATCCGCATCCCCTAGCTTGCCTTCCACGCCAAGGAAAGTCCCATCCGGACACGGGACAAAGTCTTTAATCCTGTATCTTCATAGTCCAGGAGTCCGGCGAAGGTATAGTCCGGCTACCCGAACACCCCCTAATCCAGGACTCCCTCAGTAGCCCCTGAACCAGGCTTCAACGACAACGAGTCCGGCGCGCAGATTGTCTTCGGCATTGCAAGGCGGGTTCCTCCTCCAAGTCCTTCATAGAAGATTGTAAACACCAAAAATAGTGTCCGGCTCTTCAAAATAAGTTTCCACATATTGCCATAGAGAGAATAATATTAACACAAATCAAATTTGCTGACGTATTCCGCAGTGCGTCATCACACCACGACCAAGCTCTTTATACAAATTGTTTTCACTTTTCCACCTCAGCGCATTTAGCGAGGCAGTTTCCTTGGCACGTCTTGTCAAAGCAGAGATCGTGTGCCCCTTTTACGGGATTCTCATCAATACGGACGTGGGTAACCCAATCGTGCCCGTTAGCATGTTCCCTCGATTAAAGGCGAGTCCAAAACGGTTACGGGGAGGGCTCTTGGTATTCAACCTCTTATAAAGAGACCAAGGCCCCGCTCCTTTTTTTAATCTTAAACGAGTTCGCATGTCGCCTCGAATTCCAACACCCCAGGCTCCAGATTCCAGGCGCTTCGGACCTTCGACAATGTCCGGCTCTGACCTTCAATGTCGATGGACACCTTCCTCCGTCACGGAGGAGGATGTATTAAGGTTGAGGGAGGCTAAGTTCCTGATCGGCGAGATTTCGCATAGGTTGCCTGCTCAAGGACAGGTTATTCCCAGTCCCCAGCCCGGCGAGAGCGTGGTGTTCATGTCTCACTTCCTCCGAGGGTTAGGCTTCCCCATGGATCCCTTTGTGAGGGGGCTATTGTTTTATTACGGGCTGGATTTTCATGATTTAGCTCCGGATTCCATCCTCCATATCTCCTCATTTATCGTCATGTGTGAAGCATTCCTCCATGTTACCCCTCACTTCGGATTATGGCTCAAGACCTTCAAAGTGGAGCCGAAGATGATCGAGGGACGGCACGCAGAGTGCGGAGGCGCTGTCATAAGAAAAAATGCCGATGCTCCATGGCCCGAGGGCTCTTTTCAAGAGGAGCTAGGCTTGTGGCAACGAGAGTGGTTTTATATCACCGCTCCCCGGGGCACCACATGGGTGGCGCCTCCTGCCTTTCGCTCGGGTCCCCCACCACGGCTAGCATCATGGATCAACAGAGGGTTAGATTGGGGATTGCCCAAAGACGTACCCTTGCTGCAGGGCCGCATTAAGGATCTCTTGGAAGGAGACCTCAACCTGGTCAAGTTGATGCAGGTCATGCTGATTCGCCGGACATTGCCCGGCAAACGTCGCCCCCTTCGCCTGTGGGAGTTCAATCCGGAGGGACCACGAGCTCTCCGGGATTTTATGAGCGCGACGCCCGCGGAGATGTATAAACTGTTCTTTGGATCACAAGAAATGTGTCCGGATTTGACCGAGGACGCAGGCCTAAGCCGCAATCGCCCGGATACTCAAGTAAGTAACCTTGTGCCCGGACCTTCTATCCGCATAATTATCATAAACTTGCCCTTAAAAGAGCTCCCCCTTTTAAATAGGAGTGGATAGCGAAGGCGGAGCTGATCAGGTGTCCGGCTCCCCTTCCCGAAACTAGGTCGGATCCCGTGCTAGTCAGGATGCTGGAGGTAGTGCCTTTGGAGGGAAGTAAGGGAGAGAAATCCATGATTTATATCTGAGGAATTTAACCGAATTTTTACCTTGTAGTTCGGACCTCAGCCCTTCTCAGTAGAGCTCGTCTTCGGGGGATCTTCTTCCGGAGATGATGGAGAGCGGGACGCCTCCTTCTGCTGTGCCGCCTAACGAGGCGGGCGACCCTGAGGTGTCGTCACGGAGGGTTTCTCCTAGTACGGCAGGGGCGGAAGATAGCTATGGGGCCCCCCGAAGTTCTCCGCGTCCGGCCTTCGAAAGAGGTCATGGGACGAGTCCGGCACCTTCTGGTGCTCGGCCGGAGGAGCTAAAGGTTCTGCTAGGGTGAGCTTCTATTTTAGAGGAGCACTGTGCATTAATGGGCACGGTGATTGGAAGGATTTCGTCCGCAGAGAGCGGATTGCGTGAGGCCTTCGAAAGTTTATTGACGGGCTTTGAGGTACATTAGATAATGTATACTTTTTTTCAGTTGCGTATAATCAAGATGCGCCCTGTGTAGATAGTAGCCCCTGAGACTCTGCGTGTCGTCAAGAAATGACGGCACGCGGGGGATCAAAATCCCAGGTCTAAAATGTCGCCTTTTAATGTAGGCTGCAGGGTGTCCGGAATCAAGCCGAACTGTTGGTTTTGCCAAACTAAAGCAGCAACTAGAGGTGGCAGATGCCGACATCGCGCTTGTCAACAAGCGGTTGGATGAGGCTCAAGGTATGTGATTCCTCGGGCAGCATTAGGTAAGAAGAGTTTTATGCCAGTATCTTACCATGTGTGTGCTTGACGCAGATGGTGCGGCCGCCGTGGAGAGTCTTAGGGCAGAACTTGCCCGAGCTAAAGATCAAGCCAGGAGAAGTGATGCGGCTGCCAAGAAGGCCCTTGAAGAGCTGAGAGCCGAAGAGGCTGCTCATTGCCGAAGCAAGGAAGAGATGGCCAGTATGGCCGAAAAGTTAAAGAGCACTGCAGAACGTTGCAGACTTCTTGAGAAAGAAGACCAGGCGAGACAGGCGGTCCTAGAGAAGGCCGTTGCTGATGCCAAGGACGCGCGCTCTGCAATGAGAGCTGCGAAGGAGGAGCTGCGTCAGGCTGAACAGATTGCGGCTGGAAAGCCCTTCATGTTGTGGAGAAAATTTTGCGATCCGAAGTTTGCTCCGTTGGACCGGATGTGGAGTGCGGAGGACACCTATCTGGATTTGGCAGCGAGTGCTGCTGATGCGACCGAACACTTCCGAGATCTGGAAGATCGTGAAGTGGAAAAATTGTTCTGGTCGCAATTTCACAATCCAGAGCATCCACTGGCAGTGGACGATCGTTTGGCTCAATGGGCCGAACTTAATAGGTTGTCCGGACTCGCCATGAAGTATGTCATGGGTCATCTGTGCCCGGGGAGGTCGGAGCCGAAGAGTTATTTTAGCTTGGTGCAGCAATTCCTTGACGCAGTGCCGCGCATTAATGCAATGGAGAGGTCGGCGTGTATAGGGGGTGCAAGGATGGCTCTTCCCCGTGTCAACACATACTGGGCAGAGATGGAGACCACTGTTATTGCGTCTCGAGATTCGGATAAAAGCCGAGTGTCCTCCGAGCACTATTTTCAGGAAGTCCTTGAAGGCGCTCGTGTAATAGAGACGTAGTGCTCGAAGGATGCTATGTTATTATAGCATATGTAATGATGAAGTAATATTTTGATAAACTGTAGTGGCCTTTTTATACTTGTGCCTTCAAGTATTGTGAACACCTCCTGTGCGGCCGTTTAAAAAATATATATATAATCTGAAAGATTGCAGTCGTTGGCTTCAACCCCCACGCACATAGTGCGGGGGTGCTCGCAGAAGACGCATTTTCACACTTGACCCAACGTCTTGGTCCTACAAAGGAGGTGATAGCGCAGCGGGCTAGGCAACCGGACTATAATGCTTTAGCACTTTCACTTAGCCATAGGAGCTTGACAGTGGGACTATTTATGTAGCCCATTAGCGGCAACTGCGCTCGCACGAGTTCGGGGCGCGTATGTGCCTGACCGGGAAGCGGCCCTTCGTTAAAGCGGAGGAATCCGATAGATTTCGATAGGTCATCGAGTGGCTGACCAGTCTCACGCTACATCATGACAGTCAGTTTTCGGCTTTCTCTACTGAGGTGCTCGCCCGGCCGAACCGGGGCACAATTGCAGTAGTTCTCCTGGTGCTACCTTAGTCGATAGAGTGGAACGTAAGGTAGCCGAACTCAGGACCTGGGCAACCCAACATTTGACCAAAGACATGATTCGGAGCTGATGCATATAATGCCAAAACTCGCGACGCCGAACACTCCCTAAGGTGTTCGGTCTTTACGAGTGCGGGCTAAACAACACTCTTTGCTAAAAAAGCCCCTAGTGTCCAGGTACGTGCAAAAAATTCTGACGTGGCCACATGCCAAGACGCGAGCATCCTCCTTGGTTATATCGGAAAAAACCAGGGGATGTGTTGCAACAAGAGACAGTAAAAAAGGTTTACGCAGGGTCTTAATCTGAAAAGAATCCTTTAGGACGGGTCCCTACTGCACGTCTGCGCCTATGTCTTCGTTGTGCTGTATCCTGGACGGGCACCGCACGACGTTCATCTGTAAAAGAGAGGAACTAAATTGAAAACGGGTCGTGCCGAACAAAAGGTTTTAAAATAAATGGAGTACAAAGTAAAATGTAAAATTGAGCTTTATTGTCTCTGTGTGTAGCCCCTAGTACGAGGGTATATGGCCTCTAAGCCTGCATTAATGATGGACTTGTGCCGAACTCGTCTATTCCGCGTTCGTGGCCTTTAATGACCTAGGTCGAAAAGTTTTTTGGCTGGTGAGGCCATTTTACTGTGCGGCTGTCTAAGCGGCCGCACAGTCCTCCGCTTGGGGGAGGCGCACTCTAGTGCTTCCCCTTCAAAGAGATGATGCCTCGTGGACCGGGCATCTTAAGCGTGAGAGATGCGTAGTGCGGTATTGCATTAAAGCGAGCGAAAGCTTCGCGTCCCAGTAGTGCTTGATAGCGACTTGAAAACGGGACGACATGGAAGGTCAGCTTTTCGCGACGGAAGTTATCGGCAGAGCCGAATATAACTTCGAGCCGGAGAAAACCCATACAATGGGTGTCCGGACCAGGTGCTACCCCTTGAAAGGAGGTTTTGCTGCGGCGGATTCTTGCTGGGTTTATCCCCATGTGATGGATTGTATCCTGATATATCAGGTTTAGTCCACTACCGCCGTCCATAAGGACATTTGTAAACTGGAATCCACCAATTATTGGGTCGAGTATCAGGGCAGTCCAGCCTACGTTTTTGATATTTCTAGAATAGTCTAGATGATCGAAGGTGATTGGTTTTAATAACCAGTGGCAGGACCCCTTGGGGATAGGTCGTATTGTGCGTACCTTTATGGGTGCCACATGTTTTGTTACGTGAAGTAAGTTCACTGTTTTTACTTCTTGTGGGAAGTTCTTTTGTCTCCTGGTGCTCTGCTTCTGGGGTTCGTCCTCGTCTTCGCTTGGTGTGTCGAGCCCCTTGTGTTCGGCATTGAGTCTGCCGGATTGTTTGAAAACCCAACAATCTCTGTGAGTATGGTTAGCAGGCTTCCCCGGAGTACTGTGTATCTGACATATCCTGTCCAGGATTCTATTTAAGTTGGACGGATCATCCCTATTATCCTGGAGGGGTGGTTTTGTCTGATTTTGTCGTGAGCCTTTGAATCCAGCATTGACTGCCGTGCTCTTCGGACTTTTTTCTTTAGTTCGGCGACGATCCTTGTTGCGTCGCAGTTTTCCGTTTCCATCCCTAGTTTCGGATGTACTTGGGTCGCTGGGGCTGCATCTTGCCAACCAGCTGTCCTCTCCTGCGCAAAAGCGGGTCATGAGGCTTGTGAGTGCGGCCATTGTTCTTGGCTTTTCCTGGCCGAGGTGTTTGGCGAGCCATTCGTCTCGGACATTATGCCTGAAAGCTGCTAAGGCTTCGGCGTCCGGATAGTCGACTATCTGATTCTTTTTAGTAAGGAATCTATTCCAGAACTGCCGAGCCGATTCTCCGGGCTGTTGAGTTATGTGACTGAGATCGTCTGCATCCGGAGGGCGGACATAGGTCCCTTGAAAATTTGCTCGGAAAGCATCCTCGAGCTCTTCCCAACTTCCAATTGTGTTTTCGGGAAGGCTTTTAAGCCAGTGCCGGGCTGGCCCTTTAAGCTTAAGGGGTAAATATTTAATGGCGTGGAGATCATCTCCTCTAGCCATATGTATATGGAGGATATAGTCCTCAATCCGGACTCCGGGGTCTGTTGTTCCATCATACGCCTCTATGTTGACGGGTTTGAATCCTTCGGGAAATTCGTGGTCCAGAACCTCATCGGTGAAACATAGGGGATGTGCGGCGCCCCTGTATTTGGGTGTGCCGGATTCTGACAATGGCTTTTTTGAATTGCTTACAAGAGCTTGCTTTCTTGGCCCATAAATGGACCTGGCTGGGTCATGATGCGAATCTTTAGGTGGGTCGCATACCGATTTAAGTGCGGTGCCACTTGCCGCCTTATGGGGTCATCTATCTGACTGTATGGCTTTCTTATTTTTTGAATGCGAGGGCTCTAGGGCCTCTTCGTCGAATTCGGGCAATAGCTTTCTCTTTGGATAGCTTTTAGTACGGCGACTGTCGCCGTATTTATCTGCGGTGTTGATTACTTTATTCCATCTAATACGGAGTGCATCTCCCGCTGTCTTTAGCTTCCGCTTCTGCTTTTTCAGGCTGCGTGCAGTTGCAACGAGCCTTTTGTGGAGACTCTTCTGCTCCATGGATTTATCCGGCGTAAGGTTGTCCGGAATGCCGTTTTTGCCGGGGGAGGGAGTTTCGGTTTCTATATCCGTGTTGCCCTGTTCGAACGGCTGGTCTAATGCCTTCTCGTCATCTACCGGCTTGTCCTGCTCTATGGCTGGGTTTTTATCGAGGCGGGGCTTGGGTCGGCGTTTATGCCAACGCTTTGATTGTTTTCCGGGGGGTCTATCTCCCGTTCCATCCCCTTTTTCCTCATTGTCATTTCCTTTAGGGGTATCCACCATGTACACATCGGTAGATGCGGTGGCTTTCCAATGCCCTATGAGCGTTGGTTCATCGGTATCTCCCGCATCGTCATCCATGCTGTCGATGTCTGCGGAGTCGAAGTTGAGCACGTCGTTTAGGTTGTCGACAATGGCTACAAAGTTGGTGGTGGGTGGGCTTTGAATTTCTTCATCGTCCGTATCCCATCCTCGCTGACCGTAATTCAGCCAGGGCTCTCCTGATACAGAGAGAGACATGAGAGAGTTCAAGATGTCGCCAAGAGGCGAGTGCTGAGAGATGTCCACGGCGGTGAACTCCATTATGGGTGCCCAATCGGATTCGATTGGTAGGGGCACGGGGAGTTCGGAGTCCGGATAGGAGTCCGGACCCTCGGAGTCACGGGTCATGCGGAGTGCGGGGCTGGCGTTTGGCTCGATTGCCTTTGAGATCGCAGCCCCCGAGGTGACGTCCAACCGCTCATCCTCGATTGGTGTAATAGGCTCCGAGTCTAGGGTCAGAAAAGGTGCATGTGCGGCCTCCAGGACACTGTTCGGAGGCAGAACTAGATCATGCCCCTCGAGATAGTGCGGCGTTGTGGCTCGAACCCGTCGAAGATCAAGTCTCCGCGGATATCAGCCGTGTAGTTTAAGCTTCCAAACCTGACTTGATTGCCAGGGGCATAGCTTTCGATCTGCTCCAGATGACCAAGCGAATTGGCCCGCAGAGCGAAGCCGCCGAAGACGAAGATCTGTCCGGGGAGAAAAGTCTCACCCCGGACCTCATCGTTGTTGATGATCAGAGGAGCCATCGGGCCTAAAGGCGACGACACAGAGGAACTCTCAATGAAAGCACCAATGTCGGTGTCAAAACCGGCGGATCTCTGGTAGGGGGTCCCGAACTGTGCGTCAAGGCCGGATGGTAACAGGAGACAAGGGACGCGATGTTTTTACCCAGGTTCGGGCCCTCTCGATGGAGGTAATACCCTACTCCTGCTTGATTAATATTGATGATATGGGTAGTACAAGAGTAGATCTACCACGAGATCAAGGAGGCTAAACCCTAGAAGCTAGCCTATGGTATGATTGTGTGTGATGATGGTTCTCTGTCCTACGGACTACAACCCTCCGGTTTATATAGACACCGGATAGGGTTAGGGTTACACAGAGTCGGTTACAATGGTAGGAGATCTTATGTATCCGCATCCCCTAGCTTGCCTTCCACGCCAAGGAAAGTCCCATCCGGACACGGGACGAAGTCTTCAATCATGTATCTTCATAGTCCAGGAGTCCGGCGAAGGTATAGTCCGGGTACCCGAACACCCCCTAATCCAGGACTCCCTCACTCCCTACCCGAGATCCTCCGGTTTTGACACCGACAAATACCAATGTTATAACTCTTGGAAATATGTTCCAACCATCATATCTGACCGAGATTTAGATCTGATCGGTGTTGGGGTACCTCAGACTCAGGATGTCTGAGAAGAAAAGGTGCAAAACAAATTGACAAGACGACATTGTAAGATTCTCGGAAATGATCTATGGAAGCAAGTTCTGAAACAAGAGTTCATCATTAAATCAAGGAGAGGATGAGGAGGTGGCTGATGGACTCAGCGACAATTCCTCAAGATTTCCAAAAGGAAGGATTTTCACAACTATGTGAATAAGGAGATAACATTTGTCAGATCAGATGACATGATGAGGTATGCTCGAGGAAAACATACACAATTAAACATTGGTTGAAAGGTGCACCCGAAATATGGGGTTAGGTAGCATGATCAATGTTAGAATGGTGATTCAATAACCAATAGTCTAAGAATGAACTATCAACCATTAACTTCAAAGCAATAGGGTTGCTAGAAGTTTTAAATTCGCACATCATAGTTCACTTGTCTTTTTTTGGCTAGAAACAACAAGGGGACTAAGGAATGAACGGAGATTGCAGGAAGTATCACTTGTATCAAGAATTCTTAAGAGGTGGTGAAAGTCTAACAACATTCTTGATATATAAGATGGTATTACTCCAAGGTAGGACATAAGACAAGCTGGATAGCCAGGAACTCAAGGTACAACACAAGACATGAACAAGTTTGTGTTGAAGGGAAAGCAAGAATGTCGCCGATGATAACACAAATCATCGAGGGGCAAGGATGGTATTTCTCATCATGAATTCAATTGATATCCTGGAAGAGCTCAGAATGTTGATAATGATCACGACACATTTGTCGACAGATTACCTGAAGATGTAAATGATTAGCGATGACATCAAGTCAAAGGAATGATGAAGCAAGAGGTTATTGGAACCATGGGTACGACACAAACTCGAAACCGAGCTTGTTGTCCGAGATGGAATGATAAGACAAGGAAATCAACGTAAGCTTAGCTCAGCGAAAAAAATTGTGTACCGGGAAGAAGGACCAGGTAGCACAGTTAAAATCATCATGGTAATGATATAGCCGGTCAGGCTAGGAATGACGTGGTCGAGTACAAACTCGCAAGTAAAGAAGATTACTAAGAGTTGTTTAATTGGGACGTGGACTCGATTCAGCAATCCGTGTCCTTGAGTGTTTAACAACTCAGAACGCGTGGAAAATTGGAATCGGTGAGAATGTAGTACTTGATGAAGAACTCATAAGAAGATATGATGTTCCGTGATAACCTCGAGATACCAGGGGGTAATACTCGACGATAGATAACATTAGGGTTTGGACTGGGGTATTGCTCTATAGAATACAAGTGCTTACACTTGCACCGAAAATGGTATTTAAAAGAGTACATGGTCGGAACCACGATTGCAAAAGGCCAGATCCCAGATATAAGATGAACTTATACCAAGGGAATAATTAATTTTAAAAGAAGCTTCGATGAGAAGATGTACATCGTGTCCATGGGCATGAACACAAAGTTCAAGGTCGACTCCCACTTCTCCAATGCATAACCTTTCATTCACTTCTCGTTTCTTTTTGAAATGGCATTAGTTGTTGAAAGTTTTACCTGGTGCGATACCAGATAAGTATGAC
Source organism: Aegilops umbellulata (assembly GCA_032464435.1). Classification (NCBI taxonomy): domain Eukaryota; kingdom Viridiplantae; phylum Streptophyta; class Magnoliopsida; order Poales; family Poaceae; genus Aegilops; species Aegilops umbellulata. Next base: position 637,069,007 of record CP136060.1, on the reverse strand, counting down.
CTGTGAAATCTCTCGAGTTTGCACAGATTTAGGGAAGGCATTGGTTCAACCCATCGGGGCTTCTTAGGAACATATACCACAAGCTTCAGGAGTAAATATCACCAGCTCGAAAGCAGAGCATGGTTGGCAAAAGGAGAGGATACAATTTACAAAGGCATTATGTATCGGAGAAAGAACTCATAAGGTGATTAATTATGAAGGACACTGTCGGATATTAATCCAACAGTGGATATGGCGATCCACAATGGAGCTGATGTGAGTATCGATACCCAATCAGAGGAAGAAAGAATGCAAATGCATCGGTTTATAGACCATCTGAATATTTCAACGTTTAAATAGCAAAGGAATTATGATTTTCAAATCAAGGGATCAGGAGCAAATGCTCTGATCAAGGATGGATAAGTCGAATAGACTTAGGGGTAAAATCGATGGCAATCTGATTGGCCGAGAACCAGCTCATGTTCGTAAGACGTCTGAGCCGGAAAGATAATTTATAAGGATCAACTAATGATTGTGTGCATTCGCACACATATAGAATCAACGGACTTAAAATGATAGTGACAAAGGATGCCAATAAGATTACTAGACTTATTGGATTAACCAAAATGTAAGCAAGCAAGAATTTCAAGAGCAATAGGCTCCTTAGGATTTTTGGAAGATCGAAAGCTATTTCGAGGATTGGTGACATACATGAATCAACTGGGGATGAGTGGATACTCGGTAAGTGCGAGAATTTGTCCGTAGGGATATTCATGTGGCAAGAACTGCAAGGCAGTAGGCACAACATATTCTCGGGACATTAGAGAGAATTTCGGGGTATCTTGTAATAACAAGATCAACAGGGAATAATTGCATGGATGGCAAGTGTACTTGGTTATCCATTGGTGTTTATCGATGGAATGGAATTGCAAGAGGGATGGCACAAAGTATCGAGGGAACATCGGAGAGTAACTTCGGAATCTTGTAGTGTATTGAGCGATCATCTGTATCGAGTGGCCCTCCGGGATGAAGTAGTTACAAGAACCTAGAGTCAGAGCTACTAAAAATCATTTAACCCGAATAGAAGAGAGATCGGAGTCCCAGAGTATAGACGAGGAGTAAAAGACCCTAATACCACCCAATGGCGACGTGTGCCCGTAAGACACACAGCCATGTTAGTAAAAGTTTTGCAATGTCTAGACTCGACTTCGGCCAAGGAGTTGGAAAGGGGAATTCCTACAGGCAATCGGCTCTGATACCAACTTGTGACGCCCCCGATTCAATCATACACTAAACATACACGCAAACGTGTTCGATCAAGATCAGGGACTCACGGGAAGATATCACAACACGACTCTAAAAATAAAATAAGTCATACAAGCATCATAATACAAGCCAGGGGCCTCGAGGGCTCGAATACAAGTGCCAGATCATAGACGAGTCAGCGGAAGCAACAATATCTGAGTACAGACATAAGTTAAACAATTTGACATAAGATGGCTAGCACCAACTAGGATACAGATCGAAAGAGGTGCAGGCCTCCTGCCTGGGATCCTCCTAAACTACTCCTCGAAGCCGAACTCCACGTAGAATCATCCTCGGGATCTCTAGCTCCTGGACTCCAGCATCTGGTTGCGACAACTGAGAAGAATGAAAAGGGAGAAAAGAGGGAGAAAAGCAACCGAGTACTCATCCAAAGTACTCGCAAGCAAGAATCTACACTACATATGCATGGGTATATGTGTAAAGGGGCCATATCGGTGGACTGAACTGCAGAATGCCAGAATAAGAGGGGGATAACTAATCATGTCGAAGAGTACGCTTTTGGCAGCCTCCATCTTGCAGCATGTAGAAGAGAGTAGACTGAAGTCCTCCAAGTAGCATCGCCTAGCATAATCTTACCCGACGATCCCCTCCTCGTAGCCCTGTTAGAGAGCGATCACCGGGTTGTATCTGGCACTTGGAAGGGTGTGTTTTATTAAGTATCAGGTTCTAGTTGTCATAAGGTCAAAGTACAACTCCAACTCGTCCTGTTACCGAAGATCACGGCTATTGAATAGATTAACTTCCCTGCAGGGGTGCACCACATAACCCAACACGCTTGATCCCATTTGGCCGGATACACTTTCCTGGCTCATGCCCGGCCTCGGAAGATCAACACATCGCAGCCCCACCTAGGCACAACAGAGAGGTCAGCACGCCGGTCTAAATCCTATGGCGCAGGGGTCTGGGCCCATCGCCCATTGCACACCTGCACGTTGCGAGGGCGGACGGAAGCAGACCTAGCAACCTCCGGTACAACGGAAGTCACGTTACGCGATCCAATCTGGCGCGCACCGCTCAGTCGCTGACGTCACGAAGTGCTTTGGCTGATACCACGATGTCGAGTGCCCATTACTGTTCCTGCGTAGTTGGTTAGTGCGTATAGGCCAGTAGCCAGACTCAGATCAAATACCAAGAAATCGTTATGCGTGTTAAGTATCCGCGAACGCCGAACAGGGCCAGGCCCACCTCTCTCCTAGGTGGTCTCAACCTGCCCTGTCGCTCCGCCACAAAGTAACAGTCGGGGGCCGTCGGGAACTGAGGGAGTCCTGGATTAAGGGGTGTTCGGGTAGCCGGACTATACCTTCGCCGGACTCCTGGACTATGAAGATACAAGATTGAAGACTTCGTCCCGTGTCCGGATGGAACTTTCCTTGGCGTGGAAGCCAAGCTAGGCGATGCGGATATTCAAGATCTCCTACCATTGTAACCGACTCCGTGTAACCCTAACCCTACCCGGTGTCTATATAAACCGGAGGGTTTTAGTCCGTAGGACAATCAACTCCATACACAACAATCATACCATAGGCTAGCTTCTAGGGTTTAGCCTCCTTGATCTCGTGGTAGATCTACTCTTGTACTACCCATATCATCAATATTAATCAAGCAGGAGTAGGGTTTTACCTCCATTGAGAGGGCCCGAACCTGGGTAAACTTCGTGTCCCTTATCTCCTGTTACCATCCGACCTAGACGCATAGTTCGGGACCCCCTACCCGAGATCCGCCGGTTTTGACACCGACATTGGTGCTTTCATTGAGAGTTCCTCTGTGTCGTCGCCTTTAGGTCCAATGGCTCCTTTGATCATCAACAACGATGAGGTCCAGGGTGAGACTTTTCTCCCCGGACAGATCTTCGTCTTCAGCAGCTTCGCTCTGCGGGCCAATTCACTTGGCCACCTGGAGCAGATCAAAAGCTGCGTCCCTGGCCATCAAGTCAGGTTTGGGAGCTTAAACTACACTGCTGATATCCGCGGAGACTTGATCTTTGACTGGTTCGAGCCACGGCCAAGCGCGCCGCACTATCTCGAGGGGCATGATCTAGCTCTGCCTCCGAACGGTGTCCTGGAGGCCGCATGCGCACCGGTTCCGACCCTTAACTCGGAGCCTGTAGCGCCGATCGAGGATGAACGGGTGGACGTCACCTCGGGGGTTGTGATCTCAAAGGCAATCGAGCCGAACACCAGCCCCGCACGCCGCGTGACTCATGACTCCGAACCCCCCGCGCCCCTGCCAATCGAATCCGATTGGGCGCCGATAATGGAGTTCACCGCCGCGGACATCTTTCAGCACTCGCCTTTCGGCGATATCCTGAATTCTCTCAAGTCTCTCTCTTTATCAGGAGAGCCCTGGCCGGACTACGGTCAGCAAGGATGGGATACGGACGATGAAGAAATTCACTGCCCACCCACCACCCACCTCGTAGCCACTGTCGACGATCTAACCGACTTGCCCGACGTCGGCTCCGAAGACATTGACGGTATGGACGATGATGTAGGAGACGAACAGGAACCAGCACCTGTAGGGCGCTAGAAGGCCACCTCGTCATACGACATATACATGGTGGACACTCCAAAAGATGGAGATGGTGATGGAACAGCGGGGGATGACCCCTGCAAGAAACAGCCAAAGCGCCAGCGTTAGCGGCGCCGCTCTAAATCCCGCCAAAGCAAAAACGGTGATTCCAGCACGGGAGATAATACTACCCCGGATAGTGCCGAAGAACACCTACCCCATCAAGATTCGGCGCAGGAAGATGGAGAAGCTAGCCCTCATGAGAGAGCGGCAGACCGAGAGGTTGAGGATGATAACTATATGCCTCCCTCTGAAGACGAGGCAAGCCCCGATGATGACGAATTCGTCGTACCATCAGACCCCGCCGAACAAGAGCGTTTCAAACGCAGGCTTTTAGCCACGGCAAACAACCTCAAGAAAAAGCAGCAACAGCTTAGAGCTGACCAAGATTTGCTAGCTGGTCGATGGACTGAAGTCCTTGCGGCCGAAGAACATGAACTCGAACGCCCCTCCAAGAGTTACCCAAAGCGCAGGCCGCTACCCCGATCAGAGGAGGAAGCGCCTACATCACCAGCGCACGACATGGCAGACCGGCCACCTCGCGGCCGCGACAGAGAGGCCTCTCGGCCCTCCACCCAAGCCATGCCCCAGCACCGCTCAACTAAGGCATAGGAAAACGCGCCAGACCTGCGAGACGTACTGGAGGATAAGGCAAGACAAACAAGATCGATCTACGGATCGCGCAGGCGCCCTATGGCACATGACGATGATCTTCACTCCGGATACAACAAATCCGGCCGGGCCGAACACAACAGACATAGCTCTTCCGATCTGCGTCGTGATATAGCTCAGTACAGGGGCGCCGCACACCCACTATGCTTCACAGATGAAGTAATGGATCATAAAATCCTGGAGGGTTTCAAACCCGTCAACATCGAATCATACGATGGCACAACAAATCCGGCAGTATGGATCGAGGATTATCTCCTTCACATCCACATGGCACGCGGCGATGATCTACACGCCATCAAATACCTCCCGCTCAAACTTAAAGGACCAGCACGGCATTGGCTTAATAGCCTGCCAGCAGACTCAATCGGCTCTTGGGAGGACCTGGACGCCACATTCCTCGACAACTTCCAGGGCACCTACATGCGACCACCGGATGCCGACGACTTAAGCCACATAATTCAGCAGCCAGAGGAATCAGCCAGGCAATTCTGGACACGGTTCCTAACAAAGAAAAACCAGATAGTCGACTATCCGGACGCAGAGGCCCTAGCAGCCTTTAAGCATAACATCCACGACGAGTGGCTTGCCCGGCACCTGGGACAGGAAAAGCCGAAATCTATGGCAGCCCTCACGACACTTATGACCCTCTTTTGTGCGGGAAAAGACAGCTAGCTAGCTCGCGGTAATAACTTAGCTAAGAACCCTGGTAATTCGGATACCAAGGACAAAAGTGGCAGGACACGTCGGAATAAGCAAAAACGCCGCGTTAGTAGCGACAGTAATGAAGATACGGCAGTTAATGCCGGATTCAGAGGCTATAAATCCGGTCAGCGGAAAAAGCCATTCAAGAAGAATACTCAGGGCCCGTCCAGTTTGGACCGAATACTCGACCGCTTGTGCCAGATCCATGGCACCCCCGAAAGGCCAGCCAATCACACCAACAGGGATTGTTGGGTGTTCAAGCAAGCAGGCAAGTTAAGAGCCGAAAACAAAGACAAGGGGCTGCATAGCGAGGACGAGGAGGAGCCCAGGCCACCGAACAACAATGGACAGAAGGGTTTTCCCTCACAAGTGCGGACGGTGAACATGATATACGCAACCCACATTCCCAAGAGGGAGTGGAAGCGTGCGCTACGGGACGTATATGCGATGGAGCCAGTCGCCCCAAAGTTCAACCCATGGTCCTCCTACCCGATCACCTTTGATCGAAGGGACCATCCCACTAGCATCCGTCATGGCGGCTTCGCCACATTGGTTCTCGACCCAATCATCGACGGATTTCATCTCACAAGTCCTCATGGACGGCGGCAGTAGCCTGAACCTGCTTTACTAGGATACAGTGCAAAAAATGGGCATAGATCCCTCAAGGATTAAGCCCACAAAAATGACCTTTAAAGGCGTTATACCAGGTGTAGAGGCCAACTGCACAGGCTCAGTAACACTTTACGTGGTCTTCGGATCTCCGGATAATTTCCGAAGCGAAGAGTTAATCTTTGATATAGTCCCGTTCCACAGTGGCTATCACGCCCTGCTCGGACGAACCGCATTTGCAAAGTTCAATGCGGTGCCGCACTATGCATACCTCAAGCTCAAGATGCCAGGACCTCGAGGAGTAATCACGGTCAACGGAAACACCGAACGCTCCCTTCGTATAGAGGAGCACACGGCGGCCCTTGCAGCGGAAGTACAAAGCAGCCTTCTTAGGCAACTCTCCAGTACGGCCGTTAAAAAGCCGGACACTGCCAAACGCGCCCGGAGTAACCTACAACAAGACCGTCTGGCACGTTTCGAGCAGGCATAGCAATGCGGCCCCAACCCCAGCCCTCGCGACATAGCGAAACCAGTACCTCGCGTACATAAGTACGCCCTTGAAATACCATGGGCACAGGGGAAGGGGCACAATAACGGCACACCCAAAATACGGCTTAAAACGTACTAGGGGCTGCCGGATTTTTTTCTTACTTTCAGGACTCCACACTTCGGACGACCTGTTCAGCAATTCGACTGCCGCACAAACAATGCAAGATCCAGGGAAGCAGACAAGCCACGTCGCATTATGGAACCCCCAGGTGGTCTCTGTTACGAGCAGTATACCTGTTTTGAATTATTTTCCGCGGCCTGCCCCTGTTCAGGACATGTTAAATAGTCCAGTATATTTTTGCTTATCGCACTATTTGTATCGTTCGGCTTTGATAAACAGCCCCTCTATAAACAATGCATAGTTTTTGTCTATTTTTTGCATTATCCTATTTTCCTGTATATGTTTATTAAATGACATGATTGCACCCATACACCATGGTATGGCAAATACGCCAGGGGCTTCAGTACCCCTCATTATGGTGTGAGAAGTCCGAACACTTTCACAAGTGTGGCACCCCGAACTTATAGCACTATATGCATCGGCTCCGAATCATGATTTGGGTCAATAGTTGGGTTTGCCTGGCTCCTATGTTTTGGTGCCTTACATTCCGCTATATCGGCTAAGGTAGCACTAGGAGAACCACTGCGATTGTGCCCCGGTTCAGCTGGGTTAAGCACCTCAGTGGAGAAAGCTAAAACTGACTGTCATGATAAGGCGAGAGACCGGTCGCTGTTCGAGAGGTTTTTTGAGTCCCTAAAGACTTAGCCACTTCGAGCGAGGAGCTGGCTTTGTCCGGCCAAGGCGTGGATAGCGCCTCGAATTCGGTCTTCCGAACTAGGGACTTCACCAAAATTTAAAATTATAAAGTTCTATGGCTAAGTGAGAGTGTTCAAGCATTATAGTCCGATTGCCTGGTTCGTTGTGCTGAGCGCCTCCCTCGAAGGACCCAACCATGGGAAAAAGAGCGCTCAGGTTTATCCCGAACACCCCAGCACTAGTGGCACGGGGGCAGAAGCCGACGACTGGCCATCTCTCAATTTTTGATAAACGGACGCACAGAAAATAATATTTTAAATCCAATAAGCATTGCTTAGCGCGTATAAACAAGTTTTCAGCGCACAGGATAAACACGAGCGAGTTCATTCAAAAATTACATCCTTGGTACATTCATCCGCCACAAGGCGGGCACCTGCAAGAACATCATTGTAGTAGTTCTCGGGCTTGCGATGCTCCTTCCCCGACGGCGGCCCGTCCCTCACAAGCTTCTCACCGTCTAGCTTACCCCAGTGCACCTTTGCACGGGCAAGGGCCCTCCGGGCAGCTTCAATGCAGACGGAGCGCTTGATGACCTCAAGCCTTGGACAGGCCTCCATCAGCCGCCACACCAGCCCGAAGTAGCTCCCAGGCAGGACCTCTCCGGGCCACAGCTGAACCATGAAGCCCTTCATGGCCTGTTCGGCCGCCTTGTGGAGTTCGACCAGCTATTTCAGCTGGTCGCTCAAGGGCACAGGGTGTCCGGCCTCAGAATACTGAGACCAGAACACCTTCTCCGCCGAGCTGCCCTCTTCAGCTTGGTAGAATGCGGCGGCGGCGGATACGCTGCAGGGAAGATCTGCGAATGCCCCTGGAGAACTCCGGATTCGGGTAAGTAACAAGTAGTTTACTTTTATATTTCTGTTTTGCATAAAGAATGCCTTACCTGCTGCTATCTTCCTCATCTCCTCCAACTCTTGGAGGGCCTTTTGGGCTTCGGCCTTGGCAAACTTGGCGGCCTCAAGGGCCGACGCGAGCTCGGATGCTTGCGCCTTTGACTCAAGCTCCAAACTCTCATGTTTTTTCATGAGAGCCTGAAGCTCTTGCTACACCTCGCCGACCTAAGCCCCAAGTCTCTCTCGCTCGGTGCGCTCCGCGGCAGTTTTCTTTTCGGCCTCAGATAGCGCCTGCTTGAGGGTCGCGACCTCATTTGTGGCCCCTACAAATAAGCAGTACAATCCTGTTTTTTTTTTGCAATCACGCCTTTTTATAGGCACTTTTTCCGAAAAGCATTTCTTACCTTCTTTTTCCTCGAGCTGCCGCTTGGCAAGGCCGAGCTCTTGCTCGGTCCGCCCGAGGTCCTGTTTCAGGACACCCACCTCTGCAGTCAGTGCGGCGGTGGATAACAGCGAAGCCTGCATACGCATATTAACTCTTTTTTCAGACTCCTGTGAAAATTAATAGATCCTCTATTCGGCTTTTCTTTCCGAACACCAAAAAGAGCATCAGGGGCTACTGTCTATGCGGTTATATTCTTGCATATTTTTTAACTTACCTCGAAACCTGTTAGAAGGCTAGCGCAAGCTTCGTTCAGTCCGCTCTTGGCAGACTGAACCTTCCGGATCACCGTACTCATGAAAGTACGATGCTCCTCGTCGATGGAGGTGCCGTCAAGCACCTCCAGCAGATTGTCCGGCGCCTCCGGTTGGACGGGGGCCGCCGGCTCAGAAGGCTTACTCCTCTTGGAAGGAGTTCACCTACCGCGGTCCGGAACCGTTGAAGATTCCGGCACGGTGCCCGGCTCAAAGCCAGACTCGGAACCCTGGGGGGTCTTGTCCCCTTTATTCCTGGGGTCCGGGAGATCGCCTTTCGGCTCCTCCAGGACCACCTCCTCCTGCCCCGGAGCTCGTTGCGACGCCGCTTCGGCGTCGTCTGCAGCGCGGGGGGAGACAGCGGTCGGAACCGAGTTCATGTCCGACGAATCCAGGGAGCCGCTCGACGAATCATCGAGTTCGGCCCGGGGCGGGCTGCACAATTATGTTCGGCATTATGAAAAGATACACGACTTAGGAATATCATGAGTCACTCTGGTATCCGAATACTTACGATTTCGCCGGACGCTTGGCCCTGTCCGGCCACTCCTCGTCGTCCTCGTTGGCGCTGGGGGAGTAGTCCGGCGGAGGGGTCTTCCTCTTTCTAGACCCTCCGGCCTCCCCCGTTGGGGCGGCCTTCCCTTTTTCTCCTCCCCCCGCTGGAGGGGGAGAGGTTTTTTCTTCTTCCTCCTCCTCGTTTCCACGGGAGGAGGGCGTCTCGGACTCATCGGCTGACGAGTCCGACACCACCACGTTACGGGCACTCTTTCGAGTCCCCGTGGTCTTCTTCTTCTTCTTGACCTTCTTCTCCGGCACCACATAAGGCGCCGGAGCCAGTAGCTTCACTAGGAGAGCAGGAGCTAGATCTTCGGGCAAGGGAGCCGGACAGTTAATCGGTCCGGATATCACCTGCCAAGCCTGTTAAAGGTAAGGGAGTTTAGATCCCGCATGGAGTCAAACTATGAAAAAACTAAAACATCCTGTAAAAGGTGAAAAATAGCTTACCTCGCTAGCGTGACGCTACGAGCTGTATCCGCGATCCTCGGAGACGGATGTGGGAGACTCGGCGCCTTTGGTTAGCACCTTCCAGACGTCTTCATACGTCGTGTCGAAGAGCCTGTTAAGGGTTTGGTGCTGCGCCGGGTTGAACTCCCACAGAGTAAAATCCCGTTGTTGACACGGGAGGATCCGGCGGATGAGCATAACCTGGACCACATTGACGAGCCTGATCGGCTTGTTCACCAGGGATTGGATGCATGTCTGCAGTCCGGTCACCTCTTTTTCGTCACCCCACGACAGGCCCGTCTCTTTCCAGGACATAAGCCGCGTGGGGGGTCCATATCGGAACTCGGGGGCTGCAATCCATTTTGCATCGCGTGGCTCGGTGATGTAAAACCACCCGGATTGCCACCCCTTTAGGGTCTCCACGAAGGAGCCCTCGAGCCATAGGACGTTGGCCATCTTGCCCGCCATGGCACCTCCGCACTCCGCCTGGCTGCCACGCACCACCTTGGGCTTGACATTGAAGGTCTTGAGCCAGAGACCGAAATGGGGGCGGACGCGGAGGAAAGCCTCACACACGACGATAAACGCCGAGATGTTGAGTATGAAGTTCGGGGCCAGATCGTGAAAATCCAGGCCGTAGTAGAACATGAGCCCCCGGACAAATGGGTGGAGTGGAAAACCTAGTCCGCGGAGGAAGTGGGGAAGGAATACTACCCTCTCATGGGGCCTTGGGGTGGGGACAAGCTGCCCCTCCTCGGGAAGCCGGTGCGGGATGTCCTTGGACAGGTATCCGGCCTTCCTTAGCTTCTTGACATGGCCCTCCGTAACGGAGGAGACCATCCACTTGCCTCCCGCTCTGGACATTGCTGGAGGAGGTTGAGGTGGGAAGAGCGGGCTTGGGCGCTAGAGCTCGAGTGCGCAGGAGATGGATAGGCAATGGAGGAAGAAGGCGTAGGTAAAAAAGGTGGATCCCTACTCCCAAACGCCATGGTAAATGGCACGGTTGGGTTACCCACGTCCGTATTGATGAGAATCCCGTAAAAAGGGGACACGATCTCTGCTTTGATAAGACGTGCCAAGGAAACCGCCTCGCAAAACATGCTGAGGTGGAAAAGTAAAGACGATTCGAGTAAAAGGACTTGGCCGAAGTGTGATGATACACTTCGGAATACGTCAGCAGATTTGATTTGTGTTAATATTATTCTCTCTATGGCAATATGTGGAAACTTGTTTTGCAGAGCCGGACACTATTCTTGGTGTTTATAAATCTTCTATGAAGAACTTGGAGGAGGAACCCGCCTTGCAATGCCGAAGACAATCTGCGCGCCGGACTCGTCGTCATTGAAGCCTGGTTCAGGGGCTACTGAGGGAGTCCTGGATTAGGGGGTGTTCAGGTAGCCGAACTATACCTTCGCCGGACTCCTGGACTATGAAGATACAAGATTGAAGACTTCGTCCCGTGTCCGGATGGAACTTTCCTTGGCGTGGAAGGCAAGCTAGGCGGTGCGGATATTCAAGATCTCCTACCATTGTAACCGACTCCATGTAACCCTAGCCCTACCCGGTGTCTATATAAACCGGAGGGTTGTAGTCCGTAGGACAATCAACTCCATACACAACAATCATACCATGGGCTAGCTTCTAGGGTTTAGCCTCCTTGATCTCGTGGTAGATCTACTCTTGTATTACCCATATCATCAATATTAATCAAGCAGGAGTAGGGTTTTACCTCCACCAAGAGGGCCCGAACCTGGGTAAACTTCGTGCCCCTTATCTCCTGTTACCATCCGACCTGGACGCACAGTTCGGGACCCCCTACCCGAGATCAGCCGGTTTTGACACCGACAGGAACCCAGGCCCATCTCTACCAGGATGGAGCCACCTGCCCCTTCAGCCCCCATCTCCGAACAGTATCATAAGTAATGTAACAGTATAAAGTATATAGCATATGCCCGTGATCACCTCCCGAAGTGATCACGGCCCTGTAGTATAGCATGGCAGACGGACAAGAGTGTAGGGCCACTGATGGAACACTAGCATCCTATACTAAGCAGTAGGATAGCAGGTAAGGGTAACAACTGTAGCAACAATGCAGGCTATGCAGCAGAATAGGATTAACCGAAAGCAGTAACATGCTACATTACTCTAATGCAAGCAGTATAGAGAAGAATAGGATATATCTGGTGATCAAGGGGGGGCTTGCATGGTTGCTCTGGCAAGAAGGATCCGTCATCGATGTAGCCGATCACAGGGGTACCGGTAACGGTCTCGGGGTCTACTGGAAAGAAGTAACGGAGGGGGAACACAATAAATAACAGAGCAATTAAATGTAACACAAAGCAAGACGCGATAATACGTTGTGCTAGGGTGACCTAACGCAGGGATTGGTGATACCAGCGAAGGTGGGGAACATCCGGGAAAGTATCCCCGGTGTTTCGCGTTTTTGGACAGATGAACCGGGGGGAAAGTTGCGTGTTTGCTATGCTAGGGATGTATGGCGGACGAACGGAGAGTGTACCGGATTCGTCTCGCCGTTCTGAGCAACTTTCATGTACAAAGTTTTTCCATCCGAGCTACGGTTTATTTTATATTGATTTTAAAAGATTTAAATCATTTTTTAGCATTTATTTAATTATATTAATCCAACATTATCCAGAACAGTGCTCGCTGACGTCAGCATGACATCAGCAGTCAACAGAGGCGTTGACTGGTCAACTGACGTGTGGGTCCCGTTCGACATTGAGTGGTTAGTCTAATTAGGGTTTAACTAATCTAATTACTGTTTAATTAAACTAACTAGTTAATTAGATTAATTAAATAGGATTAATTAATTAATTAATTTAGTTATTATTTACTTATTTATTTTATATTCATTTTTTAAAGGTTCTGGGCTGCGGGCCCCGGCTGTCAGTGGCCAATGGGCCACTGGAACGGGCGCGCTGGTTTGGGCGGAACCGGGTGACGGGCACCAGCCCATCGGGGCTCTTGCCCAAGCCAGCAGCAGGGCGCCGGCGGCCAAGGGCGGCGCTAGGCGAGGTGCGATGTGCGGGGCCAGAGGAGGGTCGCGCGGCGGACACAGCCGGCGAGCAGCGCGCGGGCGGCAGAGGCCGGCGGTGGCCAGAGGGAGTGGGGGCGTCGGCGGCCTCGTAGGCGGAGGGCGGCGATGCGAAGCGGTGGCGATGCACGACAGGGGCGCGGGTGAGCAGCAGCAGGGCGTCGGCCGCGAGCAGAGGCAGGCGGTGGGCGAGGCTACGGCCGCGCGAGCCGGTGGCCTCGGCGAGCAGCGGGAGTGGCAGGGCGCGGCCAGATGGGCGGGGTCGGGCGCATGAGTGCGGTGAGGCTGGGGCGGCCGGCCAGCACGCGGGGCTTGGAGTCTAGGGCGCGGCTGGCGCGCGCGGGCACGGCCAGGGGCGGCTCGGTGAGCGCGAGGCCGTCGCGAGCTTCGGGCGCGAGTGGGACAACGCCAATCGACGGTTAGATCAACGGGGAAGAGGGGAACGGACATGGCTCACTGGGAGGAGGTCGATGGAGAGCTCGGGATAGTCAGAGTGGCATCGGAGAGGTGGGCCGACTCGGTGGTGGTGGCGGCCGAGGCGGACGGGGACGACCGGCGAAGGAGAGGCAGGGACGGGGAGTCCGGCGGGGGGGAAGAGTTGGGGAAGCGGCGAGCGACGGCGTCGGGGGCGGCTCCGGGACAGCGTGGCGGCGGACGAGGGCGAGGTGGAGGCGTCGAGCCCGATCCCGATTGGATCGGGGGAGAGGGAGAGTGGGGGCGCGAGTGGGGGGAGTGGGTGCTGTTGTATTAGGGTTTTGGGGTCGGGGGGATGTGGGCGCGGTGGGGCCGGCCCGTTCGGACGGCGGAGGCCAGCTAGGCCACTTGGCCCAACGGGGGTTCTTCCTTTTTTTCTGTTTGGTTCTTTCTCTTTATTTATTCTTTCCTGTTTTATTTTAGTTACCTTTTATTTTAGTTTCTGTAAAATATATAATTAGCATCTAATTTCGTATTTCAATTTAGTCCACTGTCACAAAATGTCTAGTCCCCAAATAATTTAGTTTGATAATTTATTAATTACTAAAGGCATTTAATTATTTGTTTTTGTTACTGTTTTATTTATTTTAGTGCAAGTAAATACTTTATAAAAATGTGGATTCTCCACCATAATTATTTATGCAATATTTGGCACATATAGAACATTTTAGTTTTAATGTTTGAAAACTTTTGTTGTTTGCCTTTAATTCAATTTTGAATTTGAATCGGTTTTGAACAAACCCGAGATTAACTACAGTGATAGAGGTGACGTGGCATCATTAGCAGGGAATTACTGTAGTCTAATTATCCGGACGTCACAAGCATCCAGGTTCCGCTATTGGTTATTGACCGGAGATGAGTTTTGGTCATGTCTACATAGTTCTCGAACCCGTAGGGTCCGCACGCTTAACGTTCGATGACGATTGGTATTATGAGTTTATGTGATTTGACGTATTGTTGGGGATATTACTACTGGACGTATTTAGGATGAGAAAATTTAACTTTTCGGTTTTCCTGACGGGTTTTTAGTGAAGGCAAAAGTTCTGAATCAGAAGAGAGAATAATTACCTCTGCAGCGTCAGCATTACTAGCTTCGGCATCATCCTGACAAATATTATCATCAATAAGGCGTGTGAAAAGTAAACCGAGTGAATCAAGTTCTACCTCAAGGTCTGGATTACCCACATCGTCATCAGCGGGCGGATCAGAGGATGCAGTGGTTTTCCTCTTATGAGCAGGCCTCTTAATGACTTTGGTTTTTGGCCGGCTTGGTCTTTTCGGTTTGTCTGCTTTCTCCTGCGGAAGCTTCTTGCTCCAAAACGGATCATTGCCCTGTTTCAACAGATATTGGTGTCAAATAATAAGCAGATATAACAATGTCAGGGTCCATGACAGGTGAAAGTAAAAACTTACAGCTGGCGGTTTGTTGGTGGCGCAGAAAGGAAGCAGGCCGGTTCGGGCACAGATGTATTCCGGTTCGTTCAAAATTTTCTTCACAGCTTCTGTGACTTCTTCGTCGGTGAGCTGGATGTTCATGTGTTGCAGTGGGTCGTCAACACTGCCCGTATATTCGCACATCAAATAGGAGCGTTGACTAAGGGGCAGTATGCTCCATGATATCCAGCAGCGAGCGAGATCAACTCATGTTAAACCGTTGGCCATAAAGGCTCTGAGCTTGGATAGTTGAGGAGCGTATTTACTCCTTTCCTTGGCGGATAACCTTTGTGGAAAGGGGTGTGTATTGCTAAGCCGCTCCGGACGAAAGCCAGGCAAGGGATTTTCATCAGCAGGGGAGGTGTCTTTGCAATAAAACCATGATTGATTCCATTCTTGGGGATGGCTGTGCAGTTTTGCGTGAGGATAAGTGACCTCTTTCCTCTTCTGAATCGCCATACCACCCAATTCCATATTGGAACCATCAGTGAATTCTGTGCGGCGGTTTAGATGAAAACAATCTCTGAATAACTCGACTGTGGGTTCCTCTTGAAAGAACACCTCACAGAGTACTTGGAAATGGCATATGTTAGTGACAGAATTGGGGCCAGTATCCTGCGGACGGAGTTGGAAATTGGCCAAGACATCCCGGTAGAATTTTGAACCGGGCGGATTAAAACCTCGGCCTAAGTGGTCTGCGAAAACGACAACCTTTCCTTCTTGAGGTGTGGGAGGACATTCTTTGCCAGGGACCCTCCAATGGATGGTGTTTTTGCTGCTTAAAGCGCCAGTCAGGACTAAGTTGTTCAGTTGAGTTTCTGTGACGTGAGAAGGAGCCCAGTTGCACTCATATACTTGTTTGGCCATGGTGGAGTCTACAAAATAAGTGATTCCGGTTCAGGATTGTGTTGGGTAAAAGTATACACCGGTATGAACAATGTTAAACCGGAGATAACTATATCTAAGCCGGAGTTCTATGAAGCGGCATCATATGACTAACGAGTTTTGGCGGTTCAACAAGGGGACTAATGGTATATACCGGTTTATGAATTTTTCTATACTAAGTTAAACCGCCTGATCTAAGCATTGAAAGCAATTGAGGTTGCGGATGACTAAGTATGCAGAAACAAGTTTTCACAAGATCTTATTACAGCAATGGATCTGAAACAAGTTCAGAAAAGAAGGCAAAATATTCAAAGGCTTAAAGCAGAGCGGAAGTGAATCAATGAGCAGATATCTAGATGAGATCTACGGACTCGAGTATGAAACTAAAGGCAGATGCTAAAAGTAACTGCTAATCAGAGCAGGGTCTCACAGATCTATCCAAGAGTCTGGGTATGAGCATGAACAAGTGATGAACATGGGAAGAACATGAAACCCTAAGAACAGATCTATGCTAAAAGGAACAAAAGGTTTACCAGAATCGAGGAAGAGGCGGAAAGCTACCGCAGTGCTCTGGTACGTTCAGGTTGATGCAGCGGCCCAAGATGGTGCGGAGGTCAGCGGCGGTGGCGGAGCTCCGAGGTTGGCGACGCGAGGAAGATGAAGAGAAAGGGGACGAAGGGGAGAAAAGAAATGACCCTTTGGTCTTATTTATAAGGCAAGAGGCACGTGTCAGGCGCGTGAATTAAGGAACCACAATACTTGGAGATGGAGCTGTTGCCTCGGTTATTGCGGATCCATTAAATAAAGAAGATATCATGAATGTTATCTCTATAATGACGTCATCCCGGTTTACAGCAACCAGAGAAGGTGACATCACGGCGATTCAACAACTACAAGAAGATGTTGAAGACGAAGATTTTTTGCTAAGGATTGACATGAACCCGTTCAAATAAATCTGGGGCCTAATGTTGGCGATATTACTACTGGGCGTAAACCGGCCTACCTGGGCCGGGTTAACTTCATCAGTAGTTCAAAGGTGTTAAAGCCCAAAGAAGCAGATAAGGGCCCAAGACTTGTAGTCGGTTTGAAACCTGTAGTCGTAAACCGACTTTATATGTAAACTTGTATTGTAAGTTAGGAATAAGGAGAGACCAACCCGGATACGAGTATGAACCGGTGATTGGGACTCTGTGAACCGATGGGCGTCACCCGTGTATATAAGGGGACGACCCGGCGGTGGTTCAAGGACAGACAACAACAACTCGAGACTTAGGCGAAGCTTGTTTGCTCCCTAGTCATCGAAACCCCATCAATTCCATCACAACTAGACGTAGGCTTTTACCTTCATCGAAGGGGCCGAACTAGTATAAAAACTCTTTGCGTCCCTGTGTCCGCTTTAACCCCTTCAAGCTAACCCGTAGCGATGGCTCCATGACTAAGTCCTTTCACTAGGACATCTGCCATGACAAAACCACGACATGTACCAAAGGTTGTTTGGAGTCCTGGATGAGATCACGGACATGACGAAGAGTCTCGAAATGGTCAGGACCTAAAGAATGATATATTGGAAGATGTTATTCGGACACCGGATGAGTTCCAGGGGTCACCGGATAAATATCGGAGTGCGGGAAGGGTTATTGGAACCACCGGAGAAGTAATGGGCCTTATTAGGCCGAGGGGAGAGAGAGGGGCACCCAAGGGCTGGCCGCACCCCCTCCCCCCATGGGCCTAGTCCGAGTTGGACTAGGGGGAGGGGCGGCGCCCCCTCCTTCCTTCTCTTCCCCCCTCCTTCCTTCTTCTCCTAGTTGGACTAGGAAAGGGGGGAACCTACTCCTAGTAGGAGTAGGATTCCCCCCTTGGGCGCGCCCTATGAGGTATGGCCGGCCTCCCCCTTGCTCCTTTATATACGGGGGTAGGGGGCACTCCATAGACACACAAATTGATCTTTAGCCGTGTGCGGTGCCCCCCTCCACCATATTCCACCTCGGTCATATCGTCGTAGTGCTTAGGTGAAGCCCTGCGCCGGTAAATTCATCATCACCGTCGCCATGTCGTCGTGCTGACGGAACTCTCCCTCAGCCTCTACTGGATCAAGAGTACGAGGGAAGTCATCGAGCTGAACGTGTGCTGAACACGGATGTGCCGTACGTTCGGTGCTGAGATCAGTCAGATCGTGAAGACATATGACTACATCAACCGCATTGATATAACGCTTCCGCTTTCGGTCTACGAGGGTACGTGGACACACTCTCCCCGCTCGTTTCTATGCTTCTCCTAGATAGATCTTGAGTGATCGTAGGAATTTTTTTAAATTACTGCGTTCCCCAACAATATTTTGGTCTAATCCTTATCCACTTGCAATTTGGGACTAAATTTGGTTCCACAATTTGAAATGCATGATTGGACCTTCAGGGTACTATTCATGAATTATTGTGATTGTTAATGGATCTAGCCCAATAATTCCACCACCACATACATTCATTCCTATTGCCCTCTCCCACACACCATGAACGGGTTTGGGCTCAATGTGTCTTTTAGAGGTGCAGTGTACCAACTATACTTGTGTCCAACACTAGAAAGCTCAACATTGCTACTTTCTCAACTTATCCATAGAAATAACAAAATATGTTTTTCCTATGCAATATCAAGCTTTTCAAACCACGAATTACCATACACATGTATGGAACAAATGAGCCATGACTCAGTTAGGTTGGTTCTTCAAGAAGCAAGTTGTGTACATTAGTATTATAGTAGCCCATTAGGATTTTGATCACATGACTAGTAGTTAAGATCTGCGTGAAGAGCATGGATGAACCACATCTTTAAAAGGAGCATGCTCCCTCCTACCTCTCAACCACACTGCCACTTTCCCCCTAACACCAACCCACAACCACTATCCAACATATCTCTCAAAGTCATCGTATGGTACTTGGAGTTCAAAATGTAGATTGGTTGTTCTGATCACCCTGTTGGATAAGTCGGTACAAATTTGTTCCAAGAAGCACAGCAGAATGCCAAATTATCATTTTCATAGGACTAAGAGGCATGAGGAAGTGTGTAAGATCTGAGATAACCAAATCTTGAGGAGCATAATTATGTCCTGGTGTGGGGAGAAAATGCCATGGGCTAGGGCCACCAAAGTTGGTTACTTGTCTGGAATGTTTATCACGACGTTGCACACATCTTTTGTTATGGAGATTATTTATTCTTTAGAAAAAACTAAGCAAGTGATAAATTGGTATTGGTGGTCTTTTTAATGAACTACTAGTATAAGAGATTAGTGTGTAGCCTCTGCCTAGCCATGGTTCGTGATGACTCCTGTAAGAGGGTGCCGATTCACTTATTGTACTCCACCCTACCGCTACTAAATTAAGTCACTACTGTTTACTCCTCCCCTAGTAATAATGTCAATGATTTATGGTAAATGTTCTATACATTTATTTTTTCGGGCTGATATAGTATCAAGCCCATAAGTTCATCAACTTACACATGTATGTACATGCCAATTGTAATAATCATACTTCTTGAGGAGCATATTCATGTCCTGGTGCTGAGATAAAACTGCCATGGGCCAGGGCCACCAAAGTTGGTTACTTGTCGGTTCTTGTTGCGACGCATCACATATCTTCTTTTTGTGGAAGTTGTCGAGGAAGTTCACTTTCATACATAAAGTATCAAATTTTATAGTTGGGTATATGAAGTTGCATATATAGGTGGAAAAAATAGTTGTGTGAGGCCGACGTGGCATGCGATGTGTGCTCTGTACCGATTCGCCCCTAATTGTTGAAGTGTTTTCTGAAAAGAATTATCAACTTATCAGTTTGCTCCTTCTTGATCATTTAGTCTTCAAAATAGGCACTTCCCCTCAATTCCCAAATCGAGTGCCAAATCCCTACCTCAATCACCATTCCTCTTGTCCCCAAATCCTCCTAATTTCTGCTCCTCTCGTCCCCAAATTTTGTGGCGATGGTACTCACATCACTCCTCTCTCGTTAGTCAAAAAAATGTCACTCCTCTCTCACCTATCCCCTATTCCACTCACTCAACCCAAGGATGAAATCATGGCCAAACAACAAGGTGAAGTGCGAAGCCAGAGGAAGGGACCGCACATGTCATTAGTGAATTGCATGTCTTGCCAGTTTAGGGTGGTGAGAGTGTACACCTCAATGACTGATGACAACTATGCGAAGGATTTCTACAAATGTGTGGTAATTCTCTACCCTCATCTTACTTCTCAGGTTTTTTGTGCATTTTCTCAAGATTTTTATTACAATTTTAGCAATGTGGAATCATGGAAAAGGTTGTGACTTTTGGAAATGGGATGATAAGTAAAAAGATTGATTAAAACAGCACTGGTCCTTACCAAACAACCTGCTTTTGTCCTTGCCAACCAGCCTAAGGGAGTGTTGTCAAATGTCATGACAAACAGATTAATACGTGTTGCTCTTTTCAGCTGAGAGTTCAATTCTCTCCATTTCCCTTGAACATGTTGGTATTTGGAAGAGTTGTACCTTTCTTAAGGTCTCCTTATTGTTATGCGACACTTGCATGATGGGATGACCTTCAGATCAAATTTGACATCCTCTTTGTCAACATCTGTTTCACTTAGTAGTGTTGTTCGGGCACACCTATTTTTCAAAGAAGAAGACATGGAAAGTTTCAAGCATATGCTAGACAACTACTTATTGGAGGCTTCTAGGGTAATGCCTTCATGAGTTCCATGAATTTTTCTCAAATAAGTCATGAAATGTTAAAGTGAAAGTTATATAGTTGCAACCACGTTTTCACACAAGTTCTCAACTTACAAATGATACTGAGTCTGCTTTCCTGCCATCCCTTTTATATGCTTAACTTGAATGGGACTATTGATAAGCCCTGGGCAGCAAGAAATGAAGGTAGTTCTCTTTTGGACAATATGACTAAAGCTATTGATGAGGCGTGGATTCAGTAAATGCTTAAGTAGTCCGATATTATACATTTACATTATTTTGTAACTGGTTATCAATATTTGGGAGTGTAACATCTACAGCTACAATCTAGACTCTGACGGAGATCCATTTCTAGAGAAAGGGGCCATGTACGGCGATCTTATCAATGGAAATCATGCTTGAATTGAACTTAAAAGCATTTAGAAGGATGCTCTAATGTGTAAATGACATTCTATTTTGTTTGCAGATGGTCAGTCAACTTTTTCTTATACAACCGGAAGCTAAAGCGAGTAGTGAGATTTCGTTGCTGCTGTACTAGGTATGCACACGCCTTTTTCTTAGGAAGAACACTGTATGAGGAGTTCTGAAACTACATCAGTTACTTATCAGTTGTTGTAGCACCACAGCAAATTTTCAGGAGATGACTTCCTTGTTGGTGCCTCTCGGATGGTGAGGAGGAAGATGCATTGATCGACATGGACATATGACTCACTCGGTTTGGCTAGGAACATGACCAACCAACCAGTGTGACCTGTTTGCGTAATATACAGCTCGTATGGCGACAGTTCTCGGTAGGAAACTACGTATGGCGGCAGTTCCCTGTAGGAACTTTTAGTGTGACTTTGTCTCTTTCGAGAGCATACACTTTTGGCCTCTATTGTTTATCCTCCATGTTTGTAGATACAAGATTCAACTTCAGTCTGCCATATTTGAGCTGGCATAGTTTGTCCCTTTGGTCTGGACTCTGGAGACATGTTTCCAGGAATTTGGCTTTAGTTTGCAGTCTTATGCATGTAAACTGGATTCTTGAATTTGAACCATTCTCTCTACTTATCCAGTTGTTATATGGTGTATCCGTGTATGCAATGCCCTGATATAGGTTGCTGACATGCTTAGATCAACAGGGTTACACAATGTTCAGAACGTCGAGAGACTTAAAGAATTAGTCATGGATTCATAGTCGACCTCGGAAGTGCTTCTATTGCTTGAAGTGAAGAAATAAGGCCATACCATATTTGTGGTGGTTAGGGTTTACCCAATTACAAGATGATGCCTCGCTTGGCCCGGAATCCAAGGCTTGCATTACAATACTAGGTTACTTCTTCAAAGGAAAGATCGACCCATTTGATCAGCCAATGAACAGTAGGGACGGTGATATCACTTTGTTGTTGTGGGGTCCGTTTTCTGTCAATGACGGCTTCGGGCTCCATTCTGATGTGGCCATAAGCATATACCAGTGGTACGTAGGGTGAACTTTGCAACCATCGCGAAGTAGGAGCTTGTATGAAGTATTTCCATTTTTTCTCCGTGAGTCTAAATGCGCCCTCAAATTTAGAGTGAAGTAGGTGACGATGATTACTCAATGAAGTGTGTTATAAGACTAAATCTTGAGATAAACCGTATCACCCTTTGAAACTCCCTTTCTTTTTTTGTTTATTGTTAGCAAAGTATTTCATTCTCGCTTGTGCTTTGAGGAAGTTGTCCTTGATGAGGTGCATAGCTATTTCTCGGTTGCGCAGGAGATCAAGGGAGTCACCAAAGATGAAATCTAGTAGATTGAATTCATAACTTTGAGGAGGTGGAAATAAAAAGTGCCTGCAAAGATGTATTTTCATATACGTGTGGAGAGTGGTGATACACCAATACCACCATTCAGCTAGAGCAAGCCATGGGTGCCATTTCTTAAGTTGTTAAAAGGCCATGCATCTCAAACATGTTTTTGAGCATCGGTTCATTATCTTCGCTTAACCATCGGTTTGGGCGATGCTATGAAGTATTGACATGAAGTTTCACTCCCAGAGATCTAAAGTGTCGCTACCAAAGAGTACTTGTAAGGCTTTTATCTCTGAGTACAAAAAAACAAGTTGGGTCCTTTAATATGATCGTTCTTCTAACATCATACTCTCAAAGTTGTCGACATCCTTGCTACACTTAACTTATGCCTATGATCAAGAAAACATAATCATCATGCAACAATTGAGCTAGTCCTGGAGGCAAGATTAGGAATTAGGTATTACCATCACTACTAGGAAAAGGCCTGCTAGTGGCGCACCTGTTTTCGCTACTAATGGCGCACTACAGGTGCGCCACTAGCATCACGCCATTAGAATTTTTTACTAATGGCGCACCACAGGTGCGCCATTAGTATACCAGATACTAATGGCGCACCTCTGGTGCGCCACTACTAACCCTTAGGTGCTCCACTAGTATTCCCTCTAGGTGCGCCACTAATAGCCTTATAGATGCGCCACTAGTAATAAAGAAAGGTGCGCCACTAATAAGGGCTAAAATGCGCCACTAGTAATGTATTTGGAAAACAAAAAAATCCAAATTTACAGAAAACAACCTATAAGGAAAAATAATTTAAAAACAAAAAATGAAATAGAATCATAATTTTTATTATAGTAAGAATATTACAATGTCTTTACAAGTATCCAATAAAAGAAAATTTACAAGGAAATAAAAGAAAATTCTAAAACTAATCTTCTAGTAATCTTTTCTTCTTTATCTTTACTTTATCACTGCAAAGAATGATAGAAATATGTGAGAATGAACATTGCAGAGAAGTGAAATTGAGCAATTATTTGCATCCGACATCGAAGATCTAAGATATCTTGAATCATAGACATGGGTGATTTCATGAAGCCAAGAGTCTATGCCATTCAGGATGCATAGTTCCCTGTCAGAAGAACTTAATTATTCAGTAAACACAGTCCTAAGCTTTTTACATGAGACAAAACATAAGGTACATGCTTGACCAGTTGACCTAAGCTACGGCCACGCTAATCCTGCTAACAACACACATGCAACTAGCTAATCAAGATTACTACTAACATAATTCGCCGAAAAGAGTATCAGGTGATGCATCAAAAGGAATCTGGCCAGATCCGATCACATTAGACGAGCCTAGGTGTGTGGATCCAAAACAAAGTGTGCAGATCTTTGATAAATTAAATTTAAGGTTAATAATCTAAACTTTAATATTCTGAACTTTGTTACAGTTTAGCCCAAGGAGACATGCTCTATTCCTAAGAAATTAACTATTTAGTGACATGAACGTTGTGATTGATGTGACGATGGAGTTTAAGTTCTGTATCTCATGCATTGCGCCACCGTCCAGTGCGGCTCGCTGTGCCGTAGGGTCCTCATCTCGACAAATGGCTAAGTCTACTGCCTACTACCAATGCATAATTAGCACACACAAGGATTTTATTGAGTGAAACAAAATTACCACCCATACCTCCTCTACTGCCTACACATCCAACAGGATAAAAAGAAACATTTTTCAGCAAAATCGAGTTAAATAGATGGATTTCCATCTTGCATACATGTGTGCATAGCAAATAGATGGAGGGGGAGAAGAGAGAGCTTACCAACAACATCTGGTTGGGGAGGTGGTCATGAGCAGCATGTCGGAGAGGTTGCCGGCTAATGTTTCAAAATGAAAAATAGTCAAGTTAAGTGTTAACCAACATTGTACAAAATACAGTAATTCACCGTTTTGATAACTCACTTAACATTGTACAAGTTGAGGTAACTGAAGATAAAATGGAGCTTATGGAAACAATATTCAGAGAGTAGGAGAATAGATCCTAAATTAAAAGGACCCACTAAGTTGCGCCATTGCTACACACAGGACTTGCAGGCGCGGGCGTGACATGCCATGCCATCCAGCAATGCTGGCCGTGTCGACCCACAAGTTGATTAAACAAAAACTTGGAAAACCAGCAAGTTGAATATGCATGCATCTTACCTCCCTCGGTTGCTTCCAGTCAGTCACTTGCGATCAAGATGTCCCTTCCTCCTTCCATGGAGAAATGGATCTTTCTTTCTTTCTTCCTTTCTTTGTTGACAACCTTGAAGCCCTGATTAGATTAGTAAAGGAAGCAGGTCAGCAGGGGGGTCTGAGTAGGAACGACAAGACGAAGTGCTATAGTTTATCAACATGGTCTGCTCTCAAAATCAATTTGGAATTCTCCAAGTATATTACTAAAATAAAGCTTCAGACTGCCACAAGTAAATTTCCAAGTACTACAAATTACAGTGAGTGATTCAGATAAACAAAGAATGACTGGAAGATGGCATTGGTTGATGACTTTGCTCTGTGCCAGCCAACTTTGAAAACATAGTAAGTGTACCTATACATACATAGGAAACAGGTCGTGCATCCACCAAGAAAAAGAAACAGGTCTTGAGGAAGAACTCGGAATGGCGCTGGTGATGCCCTGTGAGTCGTTCAACCACTCAAACGTGACCCGGAAAAACTGACTCCCCTGCCGTCGTTGATTGCATCTCCCTTTCGGAAATATAAAAACTGTATAAATTACAAATATTGGCTCCGGCAAGAAAAGAAACCAAATCTACACTGCTTGTTCTTTTATTTTGGATTGAAATCAACAGTACAGATTGCAGGGACAAGGCCAAGAGGAAAAATGAAACGCACGCGGTGTAGGGAAGGAGACGGTGTGGTGAGTTCAGAGATGCAGGGCGAGGTGAGAGGAAGGGAGAGGAGGCGACTGCTTACGGGGGTTGGGTGCGGTGGCGCTGACGAGATGGAAGGAGACGCCATCGTCCTTTGCCGTCGAGGATCTTGTGGACGCCGTCGAGGACGGATGAGTTGAAGTCGCCGAGGTCGAGCACGCCGCTCTTGACCAGTACCGCCGTGCCGCGGATCTTGCCCTCCCTCCACGCCTGCTTGTTCTTCCCCGTCAGCCCGTGCAGCAGCAGCATCTCCGCCTCCTCTCCCCTCCTCTCTGGTTGTGGGGGCACTGAAGTCGCCCTGGCCTGCTGCCCGCGTTTTGGTCTTGGAGGAGAGGGGTCCTGAGCTCGGTCAACATGGCTGCGGGCGCGAGGAGGGAGGGAGGGACGGAGAGCTGTGGAGGCGGAGGGCGGCTAGGTGGGGTGGAAGGAGTAGGACCCGGTGGCGGTGGTTGTCGCGGCCTGTGGATCTGAGGCCTCGCTCACTCCTAGGAAGAGACAGAGAGGGGAGAGGGTGGGGGCGCCGGCGACGGGATGCAGGGCGGGGCGGGAGGTCGACGGTGAGGCTAGAGGAGACGAGAACGCCGGTGGGGATGGGGATAGGAGGTCCACGGCGGCGGCGGCGGGTTTGGAGGGGATCGATTCAAGGGGAGAGGAGGAGGAAGCGTTGCGTTGTGTTGTGTTGCTTTGGTTGGATTGGATTCTCTCGAATCAGGGCCGGTCGGTGCAGCACATAGCAATGGCGCACCAGGAGTGATGCGCGATTGCTACACAAAAATGCCCACCTCTCCTGGCTTACCAATGGCGCACCTTTGCTAGATGCGCCATTACTATCTAAAATAGCAATGGCGCACCTGGCAAAGGTGCGCCATTGGTAAACCTGGAGAAGGGGGTGGATCTGGGGGGAAAATAGCAATGGCGCATTGGACTAAAGGTGCGCCACTAGTAAAAAATAACAATGGCGCACCACCACCATGATGCGCCACTAATAGGGATATTGGCTATAGCCATTTTTCTAGTAGTGCATTTATAACTCTATCCGTGCTTATGAGTTTTCCTCTGAATCACATATTCAAGAACCATAGCATTTATAACTTTAACATGCAGTATAAACATCTAATTATAAACATATAAATAAGTAATGCAATTATTATTGCTTCTAGGGCATATTTCCAACAGTTTGATGTAAGACAAATTCTTTAGTAGCATGATCTTGCACCTTTGAGTCGGGCAATGGAGAGAAGTGATCAAGTTCAATTGATATCTTTCAGTGACCAAAGAATATGGAATAATTTATCGTTTTATTCCCCGAATGTGATCCATCTAATTTTTTTCCAATACATACAACGTAATTATATGACGAATGTTGCATTCGGGCATTGTGAGAGATTGTTTTTCCTCCCGGTTGTCTAGCTCCGATAGCGCCCAGTTACCTCGAAGATCCCTTGTTTAGGGGAGATCCCCTTTTAATTTATTGATATACCTACTAAAAAAGTATTGGCATACCTATTTACTCAAAATTATCCAGACTTAAAACATCCGATAGCGCCCAGCTAACCTTGACCCTCAGATTTGAGGGTCAAGAACAATTTTTCCAGACTTATAACATATTTTAGGTCATTAGTTGATCAATGCATAGAGAAAAAGCAAGTCCCTTCAATCTTGTTGTCATGAATCTCAATACCTACTATGGAGGCCTAGATTCACTTACACCTCTTTCCCGTACACGATCGCAAGAGTCATGATTCCAGAGGTCCGCTATCTCGATTCACAGAGTGGATGCAAGGAAGGGGGTGGAGAAGACCTAGAGGTGGCACAAGCCTTGGAGTCTTTGTGCATGTGTGTCTCATATATATGGGAGGAACGACCACTTATAAATCCATTACTAAGCCACGATAAAATATGTAACAAATCCATGATGAAAGATGCAATTGTTGCTAGAAAAATTACCTCGCACGACTATCCTTATTTTTATATTCTAAGGTACGCAAACATTTCAACTGTTATCAGACATAGCAACAAGGAGCAAAAGGTGACAACGCCCAAACTCTCAAGTCAGACTGATTTTTCCATAACAGTCACAAGCATATCGTGTCGGATCATTCACCTTGATTTCGTTCTCGCGGTGTTGCACCCTACCAAGCTAGGCAGGGCGAGCAGAGGAGAAGCACACGTGTACCCATCCTCTTCGTAAGCTCATACTAGAGGGCAGAACCAACCCTATATTTTTGTCTAGCCCCTCTTCACTTGCAATTTGGGACTAAATTTGGTTCGACTATTTGCCATGCATGATTTGGCCTTAAGGAGGGTATCATTCATAAATTATTATGATTGTTAATGGATCTAGCCCAATAATTCTAGCACCGCATATAAATTCATTCCTAATGCCCTTTCCCACAGGCCATGGATGGGTTCGGGCTCAATGTGTCTTTTATGGGTGATAGTGTAGCAACTGTAGTCTCTTCGACACTAGAAAGCTCAACGTTGCTACTTTATTACTTATCCTTAGAAATAACATCGATATGCTTTTTTATGCTATATCAAGCTTCTCAAACCACCAAATAACATATGCATGTATGGAACAAATGAGCCATAATTCGGTTGGGTTGATTCTAGGAGAAGCAAGTTATGTACATTAACATTGTAGTAGTTAAGCCCGTAGGATTTTTATCACATGGCTAGAACTTAAGATCCCCATGAGGAGCGCGGACCACCCACATCTTTAAACGGAACATGTTTCCCCCTAGCTCTCATCCACACTACCGCACTCCCCCGAACACCAACCCACCACCACCATCCAGCATATCTCCCAAAGCCATCTCATATGGTACTTGGAGTTCGAAATATGGATTGCTTGTTCTGATCTTGCCGTTGGATAAGTCGGTGCAAATTTATTCCAAAAGGCACAACAGAATGTCAAATGATTTTTTTTCATAGGACTAGGAGGCATGAGGAAGCAGGTAGGATCCAGGACAACCAATTCTTCAGGAGCATAATCATGTCCTAGTGCTGCAAAGAAATGTCATGGGACAGGGTCTAGAATGTTGGTTACTTGGGCCGTCTTTCACGCGACACCCCACATATATTCATTTATAGAGATTATTTATTCTTTAGGAAAAACTGAGCAAGTTAAAAGTTGGTATTGGTGGTCTTTTTAATGGACAACTATTATAAGAAATTAGTGCGTAGCCTCTGCCTGGCCATGGTCGATAGGAGACCTCCTAATTAGCGCTAGAAAGTTTCCAGGCGCACACCGGCGGTCGTTCTACGTAGTTTGATCTCTCCAGTTTTGTTTTGCTAGATTTTCTTGCTCCATGCCATGTTATTACTTCACGTATTTATTAAACATGTGAAAATTAAAAAGGTTTGCGACTTTGATAAATGTTCATGAATATTAAAATATTCAAGAACTTGGAAAAAGTTTGTGAATTTGAAAACGTTCATGGATTTGGAAAATGTTCGTGAATTTGGAAAATGTCTGCGAATTTGAAAGAAGTTCACAAATTTGGAAATTTTGAAGAACTTGAGAAAAAGGTTCGCCAATTTGGTAAAAAGTACGTGAATATGCAACAGAAATCACGAATTTGGAAAAAGTTCACAGATATGGAAAAAAACTTGTGAATTTAAAGAAATGTTCATGAATTTGTACACAATCATGAAATTGTAAAAAATAAGAATTTTAAAAACTCATGAATTTGATAAAAAAAAGGTTTAGGAAATCAAAATGAACAAAGGAATAAGACAAAGGAAAAACAATAACAGATCGAAACAAAGAAAGAAACCCCAATAAAAAACCAAAAAAGAAATCTGGCCTAGTAGAACTGGTGGGAACCTTTCCCAAAACCGGTCTACGAGGGACTAATATGGGCCAGTCCACGTACCGAAGGACCCAGTCCGATGCGTAGCAATAACATGGGGCGCATCAATACATCGCTTGAAAAAACTTTTATGAGTATACCGTTAGTGTACAATGTGTATGAAAACAATATACATCAAAAACATTTATTTGGAAAAAATGATTATCATGTATTTAAAAATATTAAACATGTATAAAAAATGTTTTTGACATATACGAAAAACGTACAATGTGTAAAAAAATGTAGATATATGTTCAAAAACTGAAAGAAAAGGAAACCAAAGAGAGAAGAAAAGAAAAGGTAAAAAGGAAAACTGGAAAAAACACATTGCAAAAAAGAAAAACTAGGGAAGAAACAAAGAAAACCAAAAAGAAATGAAAAGAAAAGGAAAAAAAGAAAACAGGAGAAAAACTGTGAAGAAATAAAAACTGAAGAAAACAAAAAAATAGACCCCAACAATGAATCGGAGAAGAAACAGACACCGAAAAAACTGGGCCGAAAACAATGAAAGATTGGAGAAAAGAAGAAAACACTAACGACCTGCTATAGATTGGGTTAGCCCGAAAACGGCGTGCGTTCTCTAAGATTGTCCCCTCGGTTGTGGTGAATCCTATTTGACCGAAATCACTAATTAAAGAGTACTCGTTGCAAAGAATATTTCACTTTCCCATGTCGCGACAAGTGGCGCACATGCAGCGCGTCACTTGTTGCAACCTGGGAATTTTCTCTTTTTTCATGGGTCGCGCTAACTGCCACACGTGTGGCGTGGACGGGAACCCGCCCGCACGCCTCGTGTGGCACGGATGGGAACCGGCCCACACGACCCCGTCCGCGCGCACAAAAGCGCGGCCCGCACGTCCGGGGTGTGGCAACCCCGCCCGCACTGCCTCGTCCGGGCCAGACGACCCGCTGCCCGCACGACCCGTCCCCTCTCTCGTCTGCCGCCCTCGTCCCCCGCCTGTCGAACCCCGACCTCCGTCGCCGGCCATCTCTGATTGCCATGGCAACCAGGGCAGATCCGTAGGGCGCTCCCACCGCAAACCACACCCCTTATCTCCCCCACCCCATCCCACCCCCCCACCCCCCACTCCGACAACGCCCTCCAAAGACGACCAGCTAAAAGCAGGTGAATCTCCCGATCTCCCTACTGCTTCTCATCCTTCTTCTGGGCAGAAAATTGCAAAATTACCGACGAAATTGGCAACTAGATCCATCCTACAGGGGTAAAACACTACATAAGTTGTGTGTCTTCACAGTTGCCAAGCAGAATACACTAGATCTGCCATGTAATACGCTAGAGATAACCGTAAGTTCTCAGTAGATTGATGCACGTAGTTGGTAAATGAATGGATGTGCAGGAATCCATAAAAAGGGAGAGAAAATTGAGAAATTTGGTATAATGGGGGGTGTGAAAATTAATTGCCATTGGTGTCTAACGTCAATTTCCACCTATCATTGTCGTCAACTGCCACCATGTCAACTTATTGCTTGCCATCCTATTGTAGAGGCTGATGCCATCGAATCAAACGGATAGCTAGCACCCGGGTTCTAGAAAAGATAGTGGATGTGCATGTCCTACTAGCCATGATATGGTGGTTGCCTACGCATGAAAATGTGATAACACTGACGTGTTAACTTCTACATGCAAACAGCACAACGATAAATTTTTTGTGGATTGTTGATGCCTTCTTGTTCATCCAGTGATTGAGAACACATCGGAAAGAAGCGAGACACGGAAAGAATGAATCACGAAGATGGCGCTGATGCTTGGGGTTCACAAAGGCCAGAAACGCCCCCTTGGATGCATCATAGTACAGTCAGCTCATCTCTGCGGGGCCGTTGCTGCCACTACTAGAACAGTATGCAGGCGTAGGTATGATGCGTGCTAAACAATGAAGAGAACAGTTGCCATCTTCGCGACGATGAAGATAACATTCTACTTATGTCATGCACTGTCATTTTTTTTTTGCAGGTTCTTATGACCAGAACACTCTTAGGGTGCCCCCGTGGCAAGTTCAGTCACAAGGCGCTAACGCTGGCAAATGTACGGGCAGCCAACTTCAACTAGCTAGTATGGCTAATCAAGGTAATGCAAAACAAAAAAAAGAGCACATACTGCTGTGGACATGAAAAATGAACATGAAAAAAAGATGGCAAAAGGACTCACGACTTATCACGGGTGAAAAATGCAGAGCCTTCATGCAGCACGTGGCATCAGGCAGCACCCATGTACCTGCCATCGACGTCATACACAGGTGAGTCCATAAAAATAGTGAAGTTGCGGATGCTCAGTTGGCACAAGGAGCATAGTTGACAACTACAAATTGCCATGACTGGACATCTACAATTGCCATGGATTGAAAACTACACTTGTCGGTCAATGGACAGCTGTTGTTGCCATACCTGCACACCTGCAGTTGCCATGGAGGAACAGCTGCAGTTGCCATGGCAACTGCAATTGCCATCTAGGAACAAATGCGGTTGCCATACCGATGCAACTTCAGTTGCCATGCAAGCAAAACTGCAGTTGCCACATAAGGGGCAACTGCAGTTGCCGTGCTAGCATGAACTGCATTTGCCACGAATTGACCAACCACTACTATGCTTACAGGTTATTACGCTGGCGGTGACCCGGCGAACGTCTCCTGGCAAGCTTCACAAATTGCAGTTGGAGCACGTCATTATGGTGTCACAGACCACACAAGATGGTCAAATACAGCACAACAAGGTAAAAGGAAAATTTTGAACCACAAAAAACAGCGCTACATTTGCTGTTTGTAGTTATTTGTAAGTAAAACAATGGTTGCCATGTTTGTTGAACAGTAGCTGCCATGACTGGACAGCTACAGCTGTCATAAATGTCCACGCACAGACTCACGGCTTGCTGTCTGAAAATGATGTCATGCCAAATCACTCGAAAATGGTGTGATCCGTTGCGATACACGTGTTATCCAACACAAAAATCTTACTCTCGTACATGTTTTTTCTTATTACAGAACCTACAACTACAATGCACAGCGGCGCAGGAACATCTACTGCGGGGAGCTCTGAGCGCACGGAAGACGCGTTCCACCAGCCAGCAGACAATCATGCCGCAAACAATTTCGAGTCGGAGTCGGGAATGGCAATCATTCCGGCAATGCCGGCAAGCACCGCTTTGAACACAAGCACTGGCAACACTCAGGTAGATGGGACTGTCGCCGATACTGAAGTGAATGATGAAACCGACGACGACGCACAAGGGGATGAAGATGGTGGGCAATCAGATATCGTGGTACCTCAGCCACCGTACATTGGGCAGAGATTTGAATCGTTCGAAGCAGCAAAGGAATACTACCATACATATGCAAAGTTCCATGGATTTGCGGTCAACACCGAGTACCATAGGAAAATTAAGAAAACTAACGAGTACAGCAGAGGTGAGATGAGGTGCCACAAGGCACGGAGGAACAAGAAGGGGAAAGATGTTGCGTCTGTCGTTCCGGAACGAAAGAGAGGTATCATTCTCAAGACTGAGTGCCCTGTCCGGGTAAGCTAAACGTAGATGGAGCACAATGGGTGGTCAATGAATATTTTGACGAGCACAACCACCAACTCATAAAGAAGTTCGACCTGGTGAAATTTCTGACCGCCCACAGAGGGTTCACCCCCGTCGAAAGGCAATTCGTAAAGCTCCTACATGATTGTAACGTCGGTCCATCAAGAATGGTACAGATACTATCTCTCATCCACGGCAAAAAGGGGACTATGAGTAGCATGCCGTACATACCAGCTGAAGTCACAAACCTACAGGCCAGGTACCGTAGAGAGAGCAAGTTGGCAGACATAGAGGCCACAATTGCCTACTTTGATGAGAAAGCCAAGGAAGATCCAGATTTCTTCTACAGGATAAGGTTGGACGATGAAGACCGTGTCAGGAACATGTATTGGGTGGATGGTGTTGCAAGGAGAGCCTACAAACATTTCCGATATTGCATTTCATTCGACGCAACGTACCTCACCAATATGTACAAGATGCCATGCGCTCCATTCATAGGAATAAATAACCACAATCAGTCGTTGCAGTTTGGCTGCGGGCTCGTCCGCAACGAAGACACGGATGGGTACGTTTGGCTGTTCAAGACCTTCTTGGAGTGCATGGATGGACTTGCTCCGATGAACATAATAACGGACCAGGATTTCAGCATGCGTGCCGGCATAGAGCAGGTCTTTCCGTTGGCAGTGCATAGGCACTGCAGGTGGCACATTATAAGGAAGGCTGAGGAGACGCTAGGACCGTTCTTTGCTGACTGTCCAGATCTGCACAAGGAATTCGAGCTGTGCGTGGACCACAGCTTGACGGTGGAGGAGTTTGAAAGGAGCTGGATGGCCATGACTGAAACACATCAAGTCCAAGACAACGAGACTCTTGTTAGCCTGTGGGAGAAGCGAATGTACTGGGTGCCGGCCTACTTCATGCAGTGCTTCTTCCCTTTTTGCAGACTACGCAGCACAGCGAGGGGTTCAATGCTGTTTTGAAGCGGTACATCAGCCCTGGCAACTCATTGCTACAGTATGCCAAGAAGTACATAGCTTTGCAACAAAAAATTCTGGGATCTGAGCTACAGCAAGAAGCGAACACGGCACTAAAGCAGCCAAAATTGCTAACGTACTTACCGATGGAGAGGCAAATGAGCAAGATATACACCAACAAGATCTTTAACAAGTAAGTCTGCTGCGTTACAGTCTTATTTGCAGAAAAAGCACCAAGTCAGTGTCTGCCTTATAGAGTGCAATGCAGTTGCCATGATTTTGCGGTTGCCATGTTTAATAAAGTACTGTTTGCCATGCTTACTCAGCTGCAGTTGTCATGTTCAATGGAAATTATGTTTGCCATGCTTACCCGGATGCAGTTTCCATGTCCAATGAAATGCAGTTGCCATGTTCAATGAAATGCAGTTGCCATGTTAAATGGACTGTACTTCCATTGGGCATGTTGGTATGCAAATGCCAATATCAACTGAAAAATGTTATGTTGTTGCCATATCTACTGAAATGCAATTGCCATGTTTACTGAAATGCAACTGCCATGTTTGCTAAAATGCACTTGCCATGTTCACTCAACTGTAGTTGCCATGTTTAGTAAAATGCAGTTGCCATGTTTAATAAGATGCATCTGCCATGTTTGTTGAAATGCAGCTGCCATGTTTACTCAACTGCAGATGCCATGTTTAAATAAAAGGGCAGTTACCATGTTTTATGCAATGTGCTTCCATTGGGGAATGTTGTTGTGGAAAAATGACGATGTCACGTTGAAAATGTACTACAGTTGCCATGTCTACTGTACTGCATTTGCCATGTCTAGTTTACTGCATTTGCCATGTATAGCGTACTGCATTTGCCATGTTCAACATACTATAGTTGCCTTGTTCAATGAAATATGTTTGCCATGTTCAAACAAAATGTATTTCTATTTCCATGACAACATAAGGGGGTGTAAGAAAAAAGAGTGCACGATAGTTTAACAGAAATCACACAAAATTTGAAGATTCCAGGAAGAAATAAAGCGTGTCAGCATATTCACGGCTTTCCAGGTGGACGAACGTACGTTCACGGTGTGTTCTATTTTGGGCATGTCAGATTCAGAACCTGAAGAGCCGGACAAAGGAAGGAACTACTTCGTCACAGCCTCGATAGGCGAAGGCGAGTTCTACTGCCAATGCTGCAAGTTCGAACGGGACGGCATTGTGTGCTGTCACATACTAAAAGTAATGGACATGAACGCTGTGACACGGATGCCCCGCCATTTCATAAGGCGGCGATTGACTTGGGACGCTGACGATGTGTTGGCGCCGCAGACAACACACGCCGTTCAGGCTGTGCATGACGAGAGACCAGAGTCAACCATGGAAGCCGTGAGGCACGTTGTGCTGACAAAGAACTATGCGGAGCTAATTGATGAAGCGTGCAAGAGTGATGAGACATCGAGAGTCGTAGAAAAACACAGGAAGGCACTGAAAAGGGAGCTTGATGAGATCAAGAAGAGGAAAGCCGAGGAAGCCTTACACCGGTTCCCCCGCACATCAGGCGTGGCTTCATCCACGGGGCCATCGTCTGAAAACTCAGAGATAGGATCTGGAACAGCAAGCACACAGACCCAGGTCAGGAACCCACCCCGTTCCATCACAAAGGGTCGTCCAAGAGAGATAAGGTACAAGTCGGGATTGGAGATCCAAGCAAAACACAAGAAAACAAAGAAAGGGGCGGGCAATCCATGAGCAAAAATTGGGGCGATGTGGCATGGTCCTTGTAGACATTTTGTTTTGTACCCTAGATGATGAGAATTTTTTTAAAAAAATTGGGAGAATGACTCTTGAGGGGCATCAGAAGTGGAAGGAAAATTCATTGAATGGATAAATGCAGTTGCCATGTTATGGGTACTTAATCTGCCATGTTATGTGTAGTTAATCTGCCATGTTATGTGTAGTTAATCTGCCGTGCTATTTTATCCTAAATATGCCATGCTATTTTATCCTAAATATGCCATGCTATTTTATACTGAATATGCCATGCTAGTTGTAGTGGATCTGCCATTTTAGTTGTATTGGATCTGCCATCTTAGTTGTGCTGTATCTGCCATGTTAATTATGTTGGAGCTGCCATGTTGTTTGTACTGTATCTGCCATGTTAGCTGTACTGAAAATATGCCATGGTATTCGTGATGACTCTGCATAGCATATATTCCCATGACAAATACGACGCGGTTTACGGACACATAGTGTTTTGTGTGCAATGTATGGGAAACAAGTTGGAAACAGCGTAACGTGCATAAACCTTAGCAAAACGTTGTGGCTACATGATCAACCTACCCATGCTAGCCGGTGCAGTTAGCGATGAAAATGAAGAAGCAAAACATCCAAAAATGTAAAACGACGATGACTTTCACTACCCATGTCTGATGAACTATGTTTGCCATCGTTTTTAAAACATCGTAGACGCGTTCGAAGCATCAAACCGGTGCTAGAAACGATGAAACCATTGTAATAATAACGCATAAAATAGGTTCACGTCCACACATATATTATAGAAACTATTCAAATGTCGCTCACACACCACCACTACATAGTAGCCTACGCGGGGTTGTAGTCACAACATAGCACACAAACATAGTTTTCAACGAGAAACAAGGAGATAATACCTTACATTCCTCGGCAACAGAATGTAAGGTAAGCGTCCGGTCTGTAACGCCACGTGATCACTTGTACTTATTGATGACTTTCTTGACAGCTTCCTCCACAAACCCGCGTGCTCCAGACCGCTTGTTGAAATCTTCATTCGTCAACCAGTTCCATGTGTGGATTTTCCGGAGCTCAACGACCGTTGCAGCTGTGATAGCGGGGACAATTCTGCCTTCCCACTTTGCAAGGTACTCCAGCGCGTGAAAGCCACAGTCCGTCCTGCAGAAGGAAGAGAGTCACGTGACCACGCAAAAGAGGGCAGACGTAACAAAAGATAGACTTCAATTTCAGATCTGACAAACAAAACAGGGATTGGATTGATGTAAATGGCAGATGAAAAGGGATGAAGAAATTACGTGTTCCCTTGCTTCGCAGCCGCCACATACTCAGTCGGGAAATGCCTGATCTGGACCTTTGAGTGTTCGTAGTGACGGTGACATGTCTCTTTGAGGTTCTTAATGAAGAATTCAGCATGCGTGGTAAGGTCTGCATCATCTTCCGAACGGATTGAATCAAGCACCTCAACACGTTGGTTCTTCAGGTCAAGACAGATCGCATAGTGGTGATCACACTTGTCGTGTGGGTCATGTGGTGCAAGCTCCTGGAACATGGGGAACATGACCTGCATTTAAAAAGTGAGTAAATGAGAAGCAGTGTTCACGTAAAAGAACAGCAGAGGGATAGAAAAATTAGAAGCACGTAGAAAATGTCTGGTTATGGGTGGGGGTAGTTGAAAGAAAGTTGTCGTCCATGTGTGAACAAAAGTATGCCATGTATTTTACTGTCAAGTTGCCACATAGTTTGCGTGGGATGCAAAAATCAATGAGTCAGTGTGCACGGCAGCTGTTGCCACATGAAAACAGCTGCCACGTAAACACAAGTGCAGATGATGGCAAAAAAGCACACCTTGTGAAAAAACAGTGCGGACAGTGAAGGAGTACTCATGTATTTCTTCAGTGTGAGCTTGAAATCACCGTGTTGGGCAAAGTTCTTCCTCAGGATTTTGTGGTGGAAGTCACCATCCCATATTTTGCAGGTCACACTGTAATGCATGATTGTCTTGTCGGCGCACACATCGGTGTGGTTGTTGATGTAGTCAATCCCGCATGCAACTACGTTCGTCGACATTTTGCCGTTTGGCCTCACGGACTCAGCAAGATCACCCAGGTCGACGTATGTCGCTCCGCATTGAATGACTTCGGTTCTTTCCAAACATGAGCTGTATGAAAACAATATAACATGGAAGAATCATGCCTACTAAGTAAAAAAAATATGAAAGAACTAAAACGTAAGCGGATCGTGCATGGAAAGTACGAAGGAGGTGAATGGTAAAAAAGGAGCAAAGCAAAAATGAGATATTATGGGGTGTGGTCGTTTACGCTTTCAGCTCCTTCATGTGCTTGCCGCTGGACCTCGCATTTCCAAACAGCTTGACGATATCGTACAGTTGGGTCTGTTCCTTAGTGGCCCTGAATTCGGGCTCGTAGTCTTCAGCGAGAGGTGGGTGCACTACCCTCTGCTGCCTCACAGAACCAGGAGTGGCACTCCTAATGGTCTCCTCAGATACCGTGTCTGCAGCCACGTTGGAACTTGATTGCCCTTGCCCTCGTGAGGACCTCCTCTGCAATGCTGCCTCCTCAATCATGCGGTAAGTTTCGTCAAGGGACGGTGAAATCTCCTCAGGGGTGGTTGCAATGATAAAATAATGGCTTATGATACCTAGGAAATAAAAAACAGATGGTTTGTGGGAAGATAGGGTGCATGATGTGAGATGTGGGTACAAAAAGTGGGGCAGTTGCCATGTGTGGTTAACTACACTGGCAATGTCATAGCAACTACAATTGCCATGTAGCTGCACTGTAGTTGCCACCTAGTTGGACTGTAGTTGCCATGTCACAGCGACTACAGTTGCCATGTTGTGTCAACTCCGTTTGTCATGTGATTGCCGTGTGAAAAATGCGGCATGGAAACAAAAAATCCAGGTGACATGGTGTGGCAGATCAGTTGCCATGTGTGATGCACTGTGTTTGCCATGTCACAGCAACTACAGTTGCCATGTTGAATCAACTTCAGTTGCCACGTGGTTGCCCAAATGTCAAATGCAGCATGGCAGCAAAACAAAATGTAGGTGACATGGTGCATCAAATCGAGTTGCCATGTCATCACATGTCAGTTGCCATCACAAGTGAGAACCCCCCGAAAAAAATATGTTTGGGACAAAAGTAAAACTACAAAAGATGTATACAAGAAAAATCGTAAGGACATGGCAAGTGTACCTTGCACAATCGGCTCTGCGAACTTGACAGCCTTCCTGCCCTCGACCATTGGCTGCGCCATCATTGCCGGCATGCCTCCTGGGAAAGCAAAGGCAACTGGCATAGGATCTTGCACCACCGGTTGATCTTGACTGATGCCAAGGCTGAAGCTCGGTGGGGTAAAGGCCATTGGGTGCCTCTCATTCCTACTGGCCGGGCCACGAACGACTTGCGGGGCAGAATCCAAGGGTGAAAGATCAACAAACATATCTGAATCGGCCGCTACAGAATGATCAGCCTTATTTGCAGGGCGGGGCGTGTTGTCAGCGGTATCAGCCGCAGCTTTCATGACAATCTTCTTGTTTGGGCTGTAGGGGACACCGACATTGACTGGGAGCCTGGAAGTGCGCAGATTTATGCTGGGGATTTCCACTGTGGGTAAAGGCGCAGTCTGCTCCGGGTGTTCACCTGCATCGCTCGTGCCCGGCTTGACAACTGCATCAGTTCTGCTCCGGTCTTCCGGTTTCTCCGTCACATTGCTTTTGGCAGGTGGCGGGAACAGTGTGGACGCAGGAACAAAAACAGACTCGTCTCTCCTGCTCCTGGCTACAGCCGGTGCGTTCGGTATGTCTGTTTGTTACTTGTGGGGGCTACGACGCCTAGGTGGTAGACCAACACGCGAAACAGTCGCCTTAGCAGTATCTGCACCAACAGGAGCTGGAGTTGTTGTGCCAGGACTCTCACCTGTAGATGGCATATCCTTGTGAACTGCCACCTCAACCGCTTCTGTCGTGGACACAGGAGTGCCACCACGCACGCGCTTGGAATCAGTGTCAGATGAGCGGGAATCTTCCTTGCCTAGGTCCGTCTCAGGAGCGTCCACTTCAACGCTTGCTGATGGGGTGGCATGGCTCACAGCAGCATCCTTCATTGCCAGAAGAGTTGGCAATATTTTAGCTGTCCTGGCAGATACCGACTCGTCACTCCCGGATGTACGGATGCCTGTTGTTCTAGCCTGCACATCTGCAGCCGGCAGAGATGGTCGGCCACTTGCATCAGAGTTGGTGGGAGCGGTCACCGGTGCAGCAGCAGTATTGTCGCCTGGTGCCTCATGTACATCTGGGTTGCCCCCTGTTGACAACTTTGAATGCAGGCGTTTGAGCGGGTCCTTACTAGTATGCTTGGACCCACGCGTAGTAGTCTTCTTCACCCTGCAAAAAAATGAAGCACATGAAAAAGGTATTTAAAAATGAAACAAAATTATGTTTGACTTGGTAGAAATCTTAAAAAAATGGAAAACAGTTGGAAAAACTGGCAGTTGCCATGTAAGGGGAACGTGAGTTGCCATGTGTCATAACTAGCAGTTGCCATCTAGCAGCAGTTGCCATGTTGGCAGCCTTGAAAGAATGATAAAAATGTCTGGTATGCCATGAATGCAATTTCAAACCTAGGCGTGGGATGAGCTCACAAGCCAGCGGTAAAAAGATGGCAGTTGCCATTAGGTACATTAAAGTTACCATTTGGCCTACATTCCACTTGCCATGTGAAAAACAAATAGGAGTTGCCCACACGCTTAGAAAGGAAAGAAAGAACCATTTGGTAAAACAGCGGTTGCCACGTGGGGGGCGATGACAGAAGACAATGTGACAAGCTAAACGGATGCATTGGAAAATCAAAGAAAATATAGCGCTATGTCAATGAAAGCGGATGAAAAAACCTACTTGCTGACTGCCTTCCTCAGGTCTGGCAACACGACAGGATCCCCGGTGTTGGTTGTCGTCGTGCGAGGAGATGTCCTGGTGGAAGTGGTGTCACCGGCAATGGGGGCACCTTTGTTCAACCGAGCAGAAACACGGGTTGGCGTTGGCGCCTGTTTCTTCGTAACTGCTCGTCCACCAGCTGTCGGCTCGCTGCACGTATGAGATGGAGGAAAAAAAGGTGGCAATTGTCAGTCAACAATCTCGTTGTCGCGTTTGATAGAACACAAGTGCAAAAAAGAGGATGAGTCTGTTCGAAGAAAATAGACAAAGCAAAAAACTAAGATGAAAGTCGAACCTCTTCCTGGCAGCTACAGGGTCGTTCCTAGACCTCTTGCCAGCAGAACCCTGCCCAACACCCTCTGGAGCCATCCCCCTCTTTGATGGCAGAACCCCCTCGCCTCTCACAGCCGTGTGTTGTTTGACTTTATCCGGTTGGGGGACATCTGTTGCATCCTTGCCCTTGTTACCACCTGCGCGAACTTCAGCATGTTCATCATCATCGGTGTCCTCTTGCACATTATCCATGACATCATCGTCATCCTTGCTGAGACCAGCGTCTCCACCTAGTTCATCTTGTGTGTCAGCAGGCTCCTGGGAACTGTTGTAGTCGTACCAGCCACGGCAACCGGTTGGCCGGTGTGTACGTTCTGGGACAAATGAAGTGAATTGCCTCGCAACCGCGTCACTATCAGAGCCACTGAGGGACGT
This sequence comes from Aegilops umbellulata, assembly GCA_032464435.1. Classification (NCBI taxonomy): domain Eukaryota; kingdom Viridiplantae; phylum Streptophyta; class Magnoliopsida; order Poales; family Poaceae; genus Aegilops; species Aegilops umbellulata. Next base: position 637,028,199 of record CP136060.1, on the reverse strand, counting down.
CCACCCCTCAACCAACTTCCCGAGCAAGCCGGTCATTCCAGATGCGAACTGCGCTATTAGCTGCTCAACAGGTGCCCTCGCCTGTACACGAAACAAAGAGGCATCAATGACCACCCCGTATTGCAATCACTTGCACGACATCAAAAAATACTGCACGGCAAACCATAGATGTAGATCTTTTGATTACCTCGGCAGGGCAAGACGGAGCTGAGTGCACGTCCATCCACTTTCCAAAGTTTTGAGGCCCCCCAAACACGCTGTAGTCTATAGCATGCTTGGCCATCAGCTGGAAAGAACAAAAAAAATAGCTAGGACGTAAGAGAGAGAATGATGAACACTGACTAGCAGTTCATGTGTTGCGAAAAAAGCAGAACTAACCTGCAGTTTTCCATATTTGGTATCAGTTACCCTGTCTGCGGCGAGCACAGCCTTGACAGCATCGATAGTCCACGCAGAAACAGCAAACTTGTGCGTAGGCGGCAGGCCTCCTGTCCTAGTGAAATCCACGGTGGACAGATCAAGACAGTCGATGTACATGAGCTGATGTACAACAATTTTAAAAAGAAAGAAAAATCAGTTGCGATCATGGTATTTTGCGAAAAAACAGGGTAATATGTGTTCCTACGATCATCGAGTTGAAGTGCATGAAAAAGAGAAAAAAGAATAAGTTGCCATCTGTATGTGCTAGTTGCCATCATAGTGTGATGGCAGTTGCCATCATAGTATGATGGCAGTTGCCATATTGTCATGATGGCAGTTGCCGTCATAGTATGATGGCAGTTGCCATATTGTCATGATTGCAGTTGCCACATAATCAACATGGCAGTTGCCATCTTGTTATGATCAGGTTGCCATGCATGAATAAAAAGGTGTTAAAAAGAGTGTTCACAGAAAGGACCGGTAAAAAGATACCATTAAATGCAGTCGACAACCCTTCTGGTACACCTTGCTTGCGAATGCATCATGCAGGAAGTCAGCAATGAACTTACACCAATTCATGTCCTTCACATCTTTCAGTTTTGCCTGCACCGCACAAAATTCAGGACAACGAGTTAACGCGTCAGAAATCCAATGGAAAAAACATCAAAGAACACTGGCAGTGACTAGCTTGCACATGACATCGGAGCAAAAAAATTGAAGGAAATATAATGTAGTAAAGATAGATCATTCACCAGGATGGGGAAGCATTTGTTGCTTGGGCGAAGAGACGTGGTCGGCGCGAAAACGGCTGAGATGAGGTAAATGAGTAGCTTCATCTTGAAAACATCTCCATGCGTCGTCATGGCCTCTAGCGAATCTGCCACTGCAGACGTGTTTGGCATGGATTCCAACCCAGGAAACAAACGGGGGAACAGCGCTTCCTCGATCTCATTGTTGACCTCATACGGGACTTTGATATGTCCACGAGGCACACCCAAAGTGCAGAACACGGACTCCTCGTTCAGCGGTAGTCTTCCACGTCCCGGAATCACGAATTCCCAGTAGGCGGGGTCGTAGATCTCACCAAGCCAATCGCATATAGGGTTGACAAGGTTCGTGCACCTGACAGCCATCATAGACTGCATACCCATCTCAGCAGCAGCCCCCTTCTGATCGTCGCTGAATTTGTCAGTCAACGCAGTCAGTCGTTCTTGGGAGGCTCTGTTGCGAATATGTTTCTTCTTCTGCAAAAAGCAGACATAAAGTGATCAGTTGTTGCCATGTTTTTGCAAAAAAAAAAAGATCAGTTGTTGCCGCGTTTTGCAATGTCAAGAAATTTTAGTTCGTGTCAGACAATTGCAAGCTCGAGGTGTCAACCATTAACATACAGTAGGAGGAACGGGGGATGTGTGAACATTTACCTCATCACCCTCTTTCCTCCGCCCAGTTGCCCGATTACACTGTGGTGGATCCATGAAATCATCATCGTCGTTTTAACGATCGCCACGAGCCATTCTGCTGAGATGGGAACAGACCAAATTGTCATGGTGGAAATGTAAATGCAAAGAGGTCAGCAAAAACTTGCCACATGCAAAGCATATGTATGGCAGCTGATACATTTGATACGCAAATTCGGTTGCCACATTATGCAGCCAATTTGCCACACTGTCTTATATGCAGAATGGCAACAGACAGTATGTTCACACTCTATTTGCCACATGAATATACTATCCAGGTGGCAACAGGCACACTTGATGTGCACAGCAGTTGCCATCCAGTGCAGTTGGCTCCTGAATGTACATTGACTACCGATTGTGGCAACTATCACAGTGTGGTTACTATCACATATTCATTCGGAGAAAAACACTGGCCGCAATGAAAAAGCATGATTGTGGCACCAATCACAGTAATTCAGCAATTTTAGTTGCCACACGGAAAAAGAGCGTGTGTGTGGCAACTATCACAGTACTTTAGCAAATTTAGTTGCCATGTGGAAGAGCGTGTGTGTGGCAGTTATAACAGTCATTGAATGAAAATAGTTGCCCTGTGCCAAAGCTTACATGTGGCAACTAACACAGTCATTTTAGTAATTTGTTGCCGCAAGGGGAAACATGTTTGTGGCAACTATCTCATTTGTTCAGGGAGTTAGTCGCCGCACAAACACGATAGCTAATGTAACTATCAAGTTCGCCTCATACTGCATTTTCAAAACCTACTAACTAGATCTAGGGTTCAATGGCAACTACCTTGACTTCAAATTCACCCTCAAAAATCTCCCACGAACTGACTGCAAACACAAAAACGAACCAACGCGCATCAAAAACAACCCGGGAGACACCTACTCAATCCATAGTCAAGACTAGTGCGTGCCTCCGAACAGGCAGAACCACGCCGATGATGCCGCGGCCGCGGCCGCGACGAAACTGACCAGTATAACCAAAAACGGCTAGCAGACGACTTCGGCGCCGGTGGGAACGCCGACGCACCGACGAATCGCCTGAAACTCTATGAATCTCGATCAAGGAATCGAACAGGGAGGGAAGGGGGGAAATGCAGGAAGGGATTGCGAGAGTTGTAGCGAGCAGTACCTTCAACCCGCAGGCGCTCCGGCGAAGCCGCTCTCGTTTCGGCGAGCACCACCGACGGCCTCGAACACCGTCAGTTCTTCCGCCTCCGCCGTCGCCTTCTCCCCTCGACTTCTCCTTCGATGGTTTGAAATGCGAGTGGGTTCCGCCAGTAACTGCGGTGCGGGTGAGTAAATGGAAGCGTAAGGCAGAGGGGGCAAAGGACGTGTTTGACGTCAACCGCGGTCGAAGCGTGGCGTGCGGGCGCATTGCAGTTCCACCGCACGACTCCGATGGCAACTGCTGACCGCGGGGTGGCAACCAACGTGCGAGCGAACCTACTCGCACACCGCACACGCCCCTCGTCCTACGTGGCGCAAAAAACCGCCCGGTTTGTTCCAAGATTCGTGCACAGAGCTGTCAACGGTGATGCTTACGTGTGGTCGGGGTGGTGAACGCCCACACGTGTGGGCGTTAACATTTCCGTTTTTCATAGATCCGTTTATTCAAAATGTTTTATCTCTTAAACAGTGCGTCCAAATCTTGAACCGTTTTCATCTTTGGATTCCTCGTGTCAAGATCTTCAAAACTAGATCCCATGTTGATAGGTTTTGACGAACTTTTTTTTCACAAAAAAACAGGCAAAAAACCAAACCGGAAGCATGTTTTTTTTTCCTTTCCGAAAGAGGCACGCCCGTGCCTCTCGCGAAATCCCAACCGTGCCTCTCGTGGAACCAAAACTGTGACTCTCGTGGAAGGAAAAAACAGAAAACGTGTTCTTTTTTCCGTTTCCGAGAGGCACGGCCGTGACTCTCGCAAAAGCAAAACCGTGCCTCTCGCGAAAGCAGAACCGTGACTCTCGCGAAAGAAAAAAACAGAAACGCGTTTTTTTTCCTTTCCGAGAGGCACGGCGTGACTCTCGCGAAAGCACAACCGTGCCTCTCGCAGAAGCAAAACCGTGACTCTCGCGAAAGGAAAAAAAATAGAAAACACGTTTTGTTTTTCCCTTTTCAAGAGGCACAGCCGTGACTCTCGTGAAAGCACAATCGTGCCTCTTGCGGAAGAAAAACCGTGACTCTTGCGAAAGAAAAAAAAACAGAAAATGTGTTTTTTTTCTTTTCTGAAAGGCACGGCCGTGACTCTCGCTAAAGTACAACCGTGCCTTTCGCGAAAGAAAAACCGTGACTTCCGCGAAAAAAATGCAATTTTTTCATGCAAGAAAAGTTTTTTAAAATTTTTTTATCAAAAAGCTAAGGGAGACCGGGGAAAAAGCAAAACGTCGAAAAAAATCGGGGAAAAAACCGTTTAAAAAGCCAAAAACGTGTGTGGAAAACTACAACAAACAAAATCCGTAGAAAGCGTTCAGAGCGCGACACGTGGCGAATGGCTGAAAGCGCGCCAAGTGGCGCTAATCGTGGCGAGGCTCCCGAAGGAGCGCTCGTTAACTAGTTGCTCTCCTATTTGACGCGCGCATGCATCCAGGAGAGGCGGCTTCGCTGAAGCGCGGGTGCAGCTGCGCGCGACGGGCTAGCCCACTTCGCGAGCTAAAGACAAACCGTTTTGGGGAACTTTGTTTCTTTTTTTTCGCCAGTTTTCTGATTTTTTTCATGTTTCTTTATTCATTTTTTGTTTTTGTTTCTTTTTATTTTTCCTACTATTTTTACTTTATCCATTTTCGTTCTTATTTTCATCATTTGTTTTCAAAAAAGTTTGAAATTCCATATTTTTCTCCATGATTTCAGAAAACATTCACTGTTTGTCAATTTTGTTCACAATTCAGAATTTGTTCAGCGTAAATTACAGAAATCTTCAATGTAAATTTTAAATTTGTTCAGTATATATCACAAGAATGTTCAGTATGTATTTAAATTTGTTCAGCATATATTACATAAATGTTCAATTTTTATATTTTTAAAATTTGTTCATATTCTTGGAATTTCTAAATTTGTGTTCAACTTTTCAATAATTGTTCACGTTTGAAAACTTGGTTCGATTTTTTAAAATTGTTTATAGTTTTAAAAAGGGTTTCACGTTTGTTAAATTTTGGTAAGAATTTTCTATTTTTTTTCTTGATTTTGTTGAGTTGTTCGAGAAAAACGAAAAGTTGTTCGGTAGTTTAAAATCTCGGGCTGGTTGCAAACCAGTGGAAGTTATCAGTTCGGTTGGTTATGCTCTAGTCTTCCCGAGAGGGTTGTCACATGTTCGATCTCTCGCTTCCGCGCGTAATTTAGGCTATTTTTTTTACGCGCTCGAGCTCCTGACCTCTAAATGGGCCGGCCCATCTGCATCTACCATCATCAATGCTTTGACGCTAACGAGCGGCTCATCCTCGGTTGTGGGCGCCTCTATCTCTCACATTCAGCGAGACAGAGGGAACCCTCGCTTAAGGGTGCCGCGAGTTGGGCCGGCTCAGGCGCACCGGAAACAACAACATTGTTTTCCGTAATTTTTTCATGTTTTTTCCTTTATTTTTTCCTTTTGTTTATATTAATAAATACTCTAAATAAGTATATTACAAAAATCACTCAAGATAAAACATTAGAAAAATGTTGAGCAAGCATTCGAAAAATGTTGAATGTGTATAGGGAAAATATTTATAACTTATACGGGAACATGTAAAAAAACAATTGCATGAAACAATTTGATCATGTATTTAAAAAATGATAATAAATCATTTTAAAAAATGATTATTATTTTTTGAAAAATCCTAAGCAAGCATTAGAAATGTTAAATGCATTTGATCATGAATTCAAAAAACATTCACAAATTCAAAAAGATTTGGCAGATACCAAATGTTAATGAATTTTAAAATTTTAATGAACTTGAATAAAAATTCACGGATTTGGAAAAGTTCATGCATTCGAAAAACGTTTCATGTATTGGAAAAACAAATTGCACATATAAAAATGTCCACAAATTTGAAATAAGTTCATAAACTTGAATAAACATTTCACAAATTTGAAAATAGTTAGTGGATATGAATTCGAAAGGTGTTCGTGGATTTGAATTTTTTTTTAACAAATGAAATAAAAAAAGAAAAGGTAAAAAGAGAGGGGAAATATTAAAGAAAAAAGAAATTTAAAATCCCTTAGAAAATTTGGGTAAAGCGAACATATAATATACCGGCAGAAGAAAAAAAACAGCCAGAAGCGTCTTGAAGCTTCCCAAAACCGAAAAATCAAGCTACTGTTTACTCCCTCCGTTTCAAAATAGATGACCCAACTTTGTACTAACTTAGTACGAAGTTGGGTCATCTATTTTGAAACGGAGGGAGTACATGAGTGGCCTGTTAGTTCAAAGGGGGTGTGCGGTGTGTACGAAATTATCCTTTGGATGGTGCCATAAGCACCAAATAGAAGTTCGGTTCCATAGGCGGGACGCGGAGTTTCTGCTCCCAGGATCATCTGCACCCGTGCTCAGAAAAAAATCAAATCAAATACTAGAAAAATTCAAAAAAAACAATTTTTTCATGTGGTAGAAAATTGACGTGTGAGGTCGGCTCCAAATTTCAACTCATTTGAACATCTGGGCAACTCTTCGCAAAAAAGACAAATTCAGAGTACGTAAAAAAGTTTATTGTTCACGCACTGTTTTGAGCCGATTTGTCTTTTTTGCCGAGAGCTTCTCAGATGTCTAAATGAGTTGAAATTTGCAGCCGACCTCACGTATCAAATTATCTACCACACACAAAAATTGGATTTTTAAAAAAAATTCTAGTATTTATTTTGATTTTGAGCGGAAGCATATGAGTTTGGGCACCGAGTTCGATTTCCGCCAAAAATAGCCAATGACCGGATAATCTAGGATGTACACTACTGCAAAAATGTCATAAAGTCTAGAATATATGTGAGGGTGATCTAACAACTAAGAACATCAAATCGCTGTGGAGGCTTGTAGGTAGATGAGCTTCCTCATTTGCAACAAAAAAAAGGGTAGCTGAGCTTATGTTTTTTTAATTTAATAAAGGTTCGGGTCCACACGCATAGAAAGGTAAACGCTTGTGTGCGGCGCGTCGACCACAATTTCGGCCGGTCGCGTGCCTCGGCACGCACAGCGCCCACGCACAGAGAGCCATGTTTCATCCATATGGGCTCGTGCAATCTTATCCACCCCTTCGCGGGGTCGTCCCAACCTCTCCCCTTCCCTCGCACCTCCACCCGCGCTCTGCTGTTCCCCCGCGGTCCCTCCTTCTGTCGCTGTTTTCCCCCTGCCCAGGGCGTCGCCGGCGAGTACACCCGGCACGAGCGGTGGAACCGGGGAACGACCGAGCTGCAACCCCAAGCTGGCGAGCTACTGCGGGCTGGTGAGAATGATACAAACCGTTCCGAGGGCGAGCCGCAACAGGCAATGGAGTTGTTACTACCTCGACCGACAGGCGCGACGACGGAGCAGACGGATGCAACATCCGTTGATGCAGGAGTTGCAACCGAGCATGTTTTTTGCTGGAACAGGCGACCGCGGCGAGCTACAGGGTCACCACAACAAGTTTGTGCGGAGGGGCGGGGGGTGCTGCAACCATAACCAGGTTTGCTGGAACCAGCACAAAACATGCTCCCACCGGAGTTCGTTCTTTCTAAACCATCGATTTTTTGCTACAACTACATTTTTTTTGTTGGAACCAACACCCAAAAATGCTCCATCCAGAATTAGTTATTTGTTGGACCAGCGACTTTTTGCTACAACCATATCTTTAATTTGCTGGAACCAGGGTTTCCAATTGATTCAACAAGGGCGGCAACGCAGAGCTGCTTTTTTGACAACCATTTTTGTTTGCAGGCGTCGATGGCGAGCGTTGACATCGAGCACGGCGGCGACTATCAATGGTGAGGGCAAACGGGGGAGGGCGGCCGCGCGCTGCACGACGCGGCGACAGGGGGCGGCCTCCATGACCCGCGGCAGTGCTTTCTTCAGATCTGAAAATGTGCGGGGGTGAGAAGCGCTGGGAAAAGGCACAATCCGACGGCTATGCGAGGCGCATCTAATTGCGAGGGTCGGACCGGCCCAAAGTTTGAGCCGGCGTATCGGCGCAGAGTACTGCCCGCATAGAAAATCATATCAGCGCCAACCTTTGCATCGCAGATCCTGGCACGGCGCACGCTTGCGTCTTGGCGTCTTCCGTGCCACGGGTGAGTTGTTGTTGTACTGCTGCTCGCCCGTGAAGGAATGAAGCCGGTACTTGTAGTATTATCTACGCGGATTCCGAAGCTTGTTGGGTAGTACCTTACTACCTTGCATATTTTAGTTCGGCTGGATCCAAGTTGCATTTCATGTGAGCCTCGTTGATATCAACTACTCCCTCGGTCCCAAAATATAAGGATGTTTTTAGCACTACACTAGTGTTAAAAACGTTTTTATATTTTGAGACAGAGGAAATAGATTCTGCTGCATGATGTCGATGGATATGTATTCCGCCGAATCAAGAAAGAAGAAGGATAGCGGTTGCCAAGTCGTTGTCCGGCACGCATGTGTCTGCATCGCGCCTTGATCGTGTCCATATCCTTCTACAGTCATATTCCAGTGTCCATGGCTTCAACTTGTTGAGGCCGTTGCTGTACGTGCTCGATCCACCTTGTTGAGTAGTCGGGTCTCGGCTGGCTTCAAATCAATCTGGCCATTGCTGTACTGCTACTTTTCAGTTGCCGGCACTGTAAATAATCAAGGGGACGTCTGAAGTCTCACAGAGTGACCACTGCCCCTGGCTGCACGGTGGTGGTGGCAGGCAGCAAGCGCGAAGAGATAGAACAGCGCGTCGCGGCACGAACCGCGGCTGCCAATCTTGGAAACAGACTCAGAAATGAATGGTAGATGTTGGCTGCAGTGCCATGCATCATGGCCCGATCAGGTTAGACGGATCATTGATCGTCATTTACTAGGTAGCAGGAGCAGACTTGATGCCGGATGGTGGCGATGGCCTTGGTCTATAATAAGGCCAGGAGTACCACCACCCCACACCCCACTGTACAGTACTAGTACAGTCCGTAATTTGGCTGCTGCCTCCGTGAGTGAGCCCACCACGATATAATCACCATCGATCGGGAAGTACTCTAGCTCCTTGTCGTAGCTACCTTTTGGCCGGTTCTCTACAGCCGAGACCAAGTTACTGATCCAATCGCGCTATGACTATGAGCTGTGTTTGCAATGCACTGATGGGGTCCATGGGGATGTAGTGCAGCTTGGGCTTGGTGCAAGGCGCAGGTGTGCTGCAACGAAGCCAAACGAACACGGTCGTTTAAGCGGTATACGTACGTAAGTGCAGTGGCGGAGCTATGTAGGGGCAAAACAGTGCCATGGCCCGCCCAGGTTAGAACAAAAACAATGCAAAGTATGAGCCTAACTGGGCTATTTTGATTTTTTTGGGTGGTATTCTTCAGATTGGCCCGCCCTGCTCCTAGTTTGTAGCTCCGCCACTGCGTAAGTGGTTGCCATTAACTGGAGTAATACGTACAGTACGTAGTAAAGTTCTGAGTTTCATGCACATAGAAAATCATACAGGTACCCGCGGCGCAGATCGAGGCACGACGCCTGCCTTTTGGCGTCTTCCGTGGCACGGGGTTCGTCGTGAATCAAGGAATGAAAGCTGATAGCCTGTAGGTTACTTGATCCCAGTTGACGTCAACTTTTCCGTTAGATTATGGATGTTGAATGCGTTCGGCACCCACACAAAAGAAGAATGGGGTTGCCAAGTCCTTGTATGTGTCCGTGTCCGCGTCGTCGACGCGGCCCTGTTTTTGTTTTCAGCGTTGCTATACACACGACAACCCAGCAGCCGACTCATGGACGATCCCATGTGGCAGCTCCAACCGCGTCCGTGAACGCAGGAGGCGATTGGTTTTTTCTTTTCAGCTGATGCGTAGAGAACGCATCGTGCACAGATCGTTCATGTGTATCGTGTGTGAAGCAATTTCGTTTTGTTTTTGCTTATTCTGCTTTGGGCCCTGCTCGATCGATGTGTACAGACAGCTTGAGGGCGTCGCTGTAAGTGGGTCCTGCGTGATCAAGCGGTCATGAATACGGTCGGTCCTCAGTGAATAAATACAGTCGGTCATCAGTTATAGTAGCTGGTCCTAGCGCTGTCCGTGTGAAGGAAACGTCAGCTGCTTCCGATGACAGCACCGTACCTTCTTGGAGCAAGCAAGCAAGCAAGCACCGAGTAGCACGGCACGTACGTAGTCAAGAAGTTCATATGCTGCCCGTTGGAGAAGAGAGAGAGAGAGAGATACACTACGGAGGAAGTGAACCTGTACTATAGTCGTGACTCCTGAACTTTGCACGGATGCGCGCGTACGTGTGGGTGTGGGTGGTGGCAGCGTCGGGCCACGGCGGACGCGCCGCGGATTACTGCGCACGTCGCGGCACGAACGAGCCCATGGAGAAGGAGTCCGCCCGGGCCCTCCCATCGGCGATGCGATCGAGTCGGGTCGGCAGGCAAGGGAAATGCAGCACCTACGTCACGCTGAGCATCTCCAACAGCCGCGCTATGTGCCGCGCGCAAAAAATCTGTTTGTCGCGCGCGCTGCTGCTGGTTTGGCGCGCCCGCTTGCGCTGGCTCCCGCAGCCGCGCTATAATGCAGCGCGCGCGCCACTCCAGCAGAGCGCAAAAATACAGCGTGCGTGCCGCACAAACCACATATACATGTATTCTATAGCAAAAATGAAACAAACATATATGATATTTTGGACAAAAATAAACATGTGAAATTTGACACAAACAAGTTGATGAATAAAAGTTCATGCCCACAAGTTCATCCAACCAAGTTTAAAATCATGCCCACAAGTTCATCCAACCAAGTTCAAATGCAAACTAAAGTTCAAGACATGAAAGACACATCAATCTTCATCTTCATCGTCTTCGTCTTCGTCCTCATCTTCCGAAGACGACTCTTCCGCCTCCGAAGATGAATCTTCCTCCCTCTCATCACGCACCGCATCATGTGAAGCTCCGACGGTATTGGCAAGATCTTCAACGGCATCTTCATGGGAATGTGTGTGAGAAGCCATGGCGGCCGGAGGTGCACCCATGGCGGCCGGAGGTGCACCCATGCCTCCCATGGCGGCCATAGCGTCGGAGGGTGCTCCAAAGTCACCCATGCCTCCCATGGCGGCCGGAGGTGCACCCATGCCTCCGGCGGCCGGATGTGCACCCATGCCTCCCATGGTGGCCGGATGTGCACCCATGCCTCCCATGGCTCCGAAGCCACCCATGCCTCCCATGGCGCCGAGGCCACCGCCACCCATGGCGCCGAAGCCACCGCCACCCATGACGCCGAGGCCACCGCCACCCATTGCACGAACCATGGCTCTTTTTTGGATCAAGACTTCTTCACATGAAAGATTGACAAACTCCTTTTGGGTTTCATTGAGGTTAGATGTGTCCAAGAAGAACAAGTGCTTCTCCCGTTCCAACAACTTAGCTCGCTCCTCGTTGCTCACTTTCCTCTCCTCCAAAGTCACATTTCTCTCCTCGGCCGCCACCCTTCTCTCCTCGGCCGCCAACCTCCTCTCCTCGGCCACGGCATCTTGGTTCCTTGCCATTTTCCTCACCTCATTGGCTTCGACCCTTGCCTTCACAATAGCTTCCATAGCATTTTTAAGCTCATCATCTCCTTTCCTCTTCTTCTTTTGGGTTTGGTCTTTCTTGCACCCATCCGGTCGTTTTGGCTTCGAGTATGAAACCGAGTTGGGTGTGGGGCTTCTCTTGCCCTCATCACTTGATGCATCATCCTCCTCCTCATCATCATCATTCTCAATTGCTAGCTTCCGTTTGTTGCTCAATTTCAAATCCTCCAAACCAACACGCTTCTTCCATTTCTCATCATCCTTTAACACTTCATAGCAATGAGGCAAGGTAAAGACACTGCCTTTCTTGATCTTCCCCTTCTTGGTTGTCCTTGTCTCTTCTTTGAACAACTTTTGTGCAATGTTGGTCTACAAGAAAAACAAAACAAGTTAGCACTTCGGTCACCAAAAACAAGTATGATGAACATATATGAGATGTCACTTACTCGATCACCCGCATTTGTGCCACTTGGGTTAATCTTGTCAACTGCCTTTTGTCGACCATCGGGACCGAGGTGATCTCTCGGTGCGGTCAATTCCACTCAATTTGTGAGCATCGTAGTGTTCTTTCATGCGCCCCCAATACGCGTCTCTACTTTGATCACCTCCAATGGATGGATCCCTCGACACTTGCAAATAAGTATGGCATAGTAGCTTGTCATCGATGGTTGAGTAATTGCCCGCTCTTCCTTTTGGCGCCTCGACAATTCCCTCACCCTCCTCGTCCACCTCAAACTCATGGTCTTGGAAATGGATGTCATTGGTTTGAGACCAATGCGAATTGTTGGACCCAACACCCATAGTGGACATGTATGCATCATCGTTGAGACTACAAAGTTTTTTGAACAATGCAAATAAGCTATCTATATGTGATGAAGATGCGTTGAAAAAATTAGAAGAAAACAAAAGTTGGAAATTTTTTCACCTTGGGGGCATTTCGTCAAACACGTGGTGCGCGTCGACGGCCGGCTCAACGAGTGAGCTCGCCGGCGCTCCGGAAGCCGCCGCGGCCGTCGAACGCCCTGCAAGCTTTTTTCCCCTCGCCTTTGTGATGCCGGAGCCGTCTGCCGCCTTGTTCTTCTTCGCGGATGTTTTGCCCTTCTTCGTCCGCGCCGCATTGGGTACTTTCTTCGACGGTGTGGCGGCGGCACGGGACGGCGCCGACGCGACGCCACCCGGCGCCGTGGTCATCCGCGGCGGCAAGAAGAGGCTGCGCGCGAGGTCGACGCTCGGCGGAGCTCCGGCAGTGGCGACGCCAGCGCTCGCCACGCTAGGGTTTCCGGCGGCGGCGGCGGCTGCGGCAGCGGGGTCGCGGCTGTACAACGGGGTGAGCGGGGCGCTGGTGTGCGCGTCCATGGATGGGTGGCAGGGCGCCGGCGCCGGCGCGCGCGGGGCGTAGGACGAGGTGAGGAGAGAGTGCGGCGCGAGCGCTCGAGTGTGCCGCGCGCTGTAGCTGGCGCCCCAAATAAACCGCGCGGATAAGTGTTTTTGCCCCCGCGCCCAACCCGTTATAGCGCGCGCGCCGTTTTTGCGCGCCCGCTGGAGCGACCCGCCGCGTTGCGCGCGCTAAAACGACAGAATTTGCGGCGCGGCGCTAGTTTCGCGCGGCTGTTGGAGATGCTAATTGCCTGATTTGGTGGTGGTTGCCCCGGCACTCAGCGGACCCCGTGACCGCAGCAGCCCAAAGGGAAGGCTACACGCACTGTTTGTCCGCATGTCTCGCCATCATCTACCACTCGAATCTTTCCTCGCGTACGGATGCAAGAGCCGACGTGCAAACCTAGTCGCATATATCTGATCATATTTCAAATAAAATTTAATAAAAATGAATAAATTTGGTTCAAGCTCAAATAAACCGGACAATATTCTTTTTCTGCGGGAAATTACTTGTATTACTCACGTAGCCGAGCTACTAGCAGAATTACACAGTTTGACGACCTCATCAGGTCCAGATCCGAGCCACACCATGGTACGACCCGTAGTTCTACCAAAAGATGCCAACAAATGGCTTACAGTGTTTTGACTATGATAAATGTGAATAATACAAGAATTTCGTTGATCCATGAGTATTTTGATTTCATGAACCATGAAACTGTTCGCAGATCTATCCATTTCTCCCTTCTTCAACAGATTGATAGCCTTCAAGCAATCATACTCAATGTCTATAGGTAGCTCGCTCCATTGTAAAGCAAGTGACAGACCCTCTCTGATGGCTGCAAGTTCAGACTCTAAAGCATTGAGGCAATGGTACAGATGACGACAAGCACTGAGGACTATATTACCGTTGTGATCACGCAAGATCATGCCGCTGCCAGCAGTACCGTCTGCCGAAACAAAGGAGCCATCTATATTGAGTTTCAATCGTCCTTCTTCAGGTCTCAGCCACACAACTGGTGGAATTACTAGTTCAGACGTAGCCGCAGGTGCAACAGAAAAAGAACAATCTAGCATAGCAGATTTCCCCTTCAAGGGGTCTTTCTCTGGCTCTTTGGCGATTGTCAAAATGGACTGAAGATAGCTTCTAAGAAAGCGTACAGAAACCTGAACTGGCGGTGCTGGTTTATCATGTACTACCTCATTCCGAACGTACCAAATTCTCCATAAGAGCATAACCAGGTGCAGGCGTTGCTCATCAGGCAATTTGCACAGGGCATGGAGAAGCCATTCCGGGCCTGTGTTCATCATGTCTTTAAGATCGGGGATAGGCCAAATATCAACCATTGCAAGCCAAAGATTCCTGGCATTGGGACATCGACACAAAGCATGAAACGTGTCTTCTTTTTCAGTGCCACAAACTAGACATAAATCCACAAAACCTCCAGCTTCCTAGCATGCTTCAGATCCCAAGTCGGAAGTGAGTTGTTTGAAGCACGCCAAGCAAAAATGCGGGTCTTTGGTGGAGCATTACAAGACCAAATAGCTGACCAAGCTCTTCGTTCTCCATCAGGAGAGTTACTGGAAGAAGATTGATTCGGCTGGTTCATTTCTTCAAAGGCAATCCTATATGCGTTGCGCACGGAATTCTTGATCTTCAAGATTACATCAGCATCAAGCGGAAACCATTGACGGACTGCAGCAACGTCCCAGTTGCCATTGATATCCAAGAGTTCGGACACCCACTTCAACCTGCAACGCCCCTTGGCAGAGATTATTTGGAAGGAGGGTTTTTGAGGGATCCATCTATCTCTCCATATTCGCACTTGGGTGCCATTTCCAATCCTCCATATTAGCCCTTTTTTCAAAAGCTCAAGACCATGAGCTACTCCTTGCCATGATGATGACGGGTTACCAGCAAAAACAGTGTCCTCAAGCCTACCATTAGGGTAGTATTTGGCACGTAGGACACGTGCACAAAGACTGTCCAGGATTGTCAGGAGACGCCAAGCTTGCCGCGCAAGTAAGGCTTGGTTAAACAACCTGAAATCCCGAAAACCAATACCACCCATACACTTCGGTTTAGTAATCTCCTCCCAAGATTTCCAATGGGTTTTCCTTTTCCCTTTTTCTGAGCCCCGCCAATAGTTGCGGATCATCTGATTTAGTTCATCGCAAAGTCCTAGAGGCAATTTAAAGATACTCATGATATAAGTTTGGAATGGACTGAGAAATGGACTTTATAAGAACTTCTTTACCACCTTGTGAGGGGCATCCCCAAAGCAACATTCTCTTTGTCAGCTTAACTTGTAGATTTTGGAATTTACCTTTTGTCATACGACCATCAGGAGTCGGTAAACCAAGGTAACGCTCTTCAAAATTTATGGTATCGGCTTGGAGCATGGCTCTGACTTCATGCTGCTGAATAATGGGACAAGATTCCCCAAAAAGGATAGAGCATTTTGCAGGGTTGAGTAATTGTCCAGTAGTAGTAGTATAAGCATTCAAAATACTCTTAACATGCATTGCCTGAGATTGTTTTGCTTCAAAGAATAGGAGTGTATCATCAGCAAACAATAAATGAGAGATTCCCGGGGCTCTACGACATATCTTCACAGGAGAAACATTCCCTAGTCTGGTTGCACTGTCAAAAAGAGCAGACAGACCGTCTGCAACAAACAGGAATATGTACAGAGATAGAGGATCACCTTGCCGTAGCCCACGCGACGGTGCAAATGAATCCAAGATTGTTCCATTTAATTTTATGGAATATCTCACAGTGGTGACACATGTCATTATCCAGTCAACCCATTTGTGAGTGAAACCAATCTTTTCCGTCGTTTGCCTAAGGTAATTCCAATCAACCCTATCATAAGCCTTGGAAAGGTCAAGCTTGTAAGCACAGAAACTTTTTTCTGGGTCCTTCTCTTGCTTGATATAATGGATGCACTCAAATGCAATTAAGGCGTTATCCGTGATCATTCTACCCGGAATAAATGCACTCTGAGTAGGAGAAATAATATCATCGAGTAGAGGTCTCAGTCTATTCACCAGACACTTAGCAACAACTTTATAGATAACATTACAAAGGCTAATAGGGCGAAAATCAGTTAATTTAACCGGGTTCGGGATTTTCGGAATCAGAACAATGATTGTATCATTAACAGAATCTGGCATGATACCTGAGTTAAAGAATTCCTTAACTGCTGCTATAACTTCTGCACGCACCGTGGAGGAAGAATTGAGCAGGAAATCCATCCAATCCCGGGGCGTTTAGCGGTCCAATTTGGAAAACAACATCCGCTATCTCCTGTTCAGTAAACTCAGCACATAAAGACTCATTAAGTTCATCATTAACATGTGTTTGCATGAGCTGTACAATAGGAGATGGATCAAGCAAGGGTCGGCAGTGAAGATGTTTTTAAATTAAGAAGTAGCAGCCTGGCCCATTGCATCTCCAGAATGAACAACCCCATTTGTATCTTCAAGTTTTTTAATATTGTTTTTCCTCGCCTGCCAGATCGCTTTGGCATGGAAAAATTTAGTGTTCCGGTCCCCTTCTTTTAACCAAGCAATACGAGACCTTTGCAACCACATCATCTCTTCTCGGTATAGTAATTCATTCATTTTATCCTCCTCCTTTCTCAGTTCGGCTCGGTCCGCATTCATATTCATTAGCTCCTCTAGCCTCGTACGAGACTTCTCAATCTCCCTAGTTACATTACCAATTTTGGCTCTGCTCCATTGATGCAACGAGGTCATTACCTTCCCCAAAGCTTGACCAATCTCCCCAAGTGTACGTTTTTGGCCTGCATCTTTCCACATGTTTGCAATAACTTCTGTGAGGGCAGAATCCCTCTCCCACATGATCTCATAGCGCTTAACTTTCTTAGGTTTTGGGCCCGAATCAGCTTCGCACTTGACAAGCAATGGACAATGATCCGACCGGGGTGAAACAAGATGATGGATTGAGGCAGCAGGGAACATGTACCTCCAATCCAGATTTGCAACTCCACGATCTAACCGCACTTTAACATTTGCTGCACCACTCCTCTTATTATCAAAAGTATATGGCCTTCCAACAAAACCCAAATCAGTCAGCTCGCACACTTCCAGTGAATCCCGAAAAGCAAGCATTTGGGCCGGCGCACGCGGCGTGTTGGAAAAATGTTCAAAATCCCACAAGGCTTCATTAAAATCTCCAACAGCCAACCAAGGAAGAACGTTCTGGGTAGCTACATCTTCCATCAAGGACCACATTAAGTGTCTATTCTCAACACGAGGCTCTCCATACACGCATGTCAGGTGCCATTTAGTCTCTCCAGGAGCTTGGATGTGTGCATCAATGCATCTTGAATTTGCAAGCCTAATATCCACTGTCCAATTTTCATGCCAATAGAGAGCAAGCCCCCCGCTATTACCATCACTGCTAACACCTTCAAAACCTCGCAGACCAAACCTATTTCGGTAGCTTTTCATTTTATCCTTACTTTGCCTAGTTTCACAAAGGAAAACCAAGCTAGGGGAATGCGACTAGATCATAGTCGCTAGGTCTCGAACTGTCCGGGAGTTCCCCACCCCCCGACAGTTCCAACTTAGGATAGTCATTGCCCCCGGCGGTCCTCCGCCACAGAGGCCGCCGATCTACAAGCTGTTGTACTGTCAACTGCCATGCCATCTCCTCCTTTCAGCTTCTTTTTATTCACATTTTTCTGTGGTGTTCCAGTTATGTTATTATTCGGTAGCTCCTCTCCTGATGCCTCAAACTGATCAATAATATCAGAAGTATTTCCCAAAGGAACAATTGCACCGCTATTCTTTTCAATGATATCCGCTACAGCAGAACCTGCAGGAAGGGAGCCCGAGTCCTCTGCAACTTTTTTACGAAGGGCATTAAGATCGTCCTTTCGTTGTTCTTTCTCTGCACCGAGCTCAGACACTCCACCAGTCTCCATACCTGCAGCAGCTAAGTCCTGGGCATTAAAGCGCCAGCTTCGCACATCTGTCACCCTTGCATCTTGGCTTATCAAAGCTTGACCATTATTTATATCATTCTCTCCCTCCTTCATATCCCCCTGATAAGCTTGATTAAATCCCCAATTTCCCGCCGGTGCCATTCCATCTCTGCCACGACCGCGCCTTTGTCCGTGACCAGCAAAGCCAGCACCTCTTCCTCTACCGAAAGGATTATTTGTTCCGTTAACTTCGTCAGTGCCATGTCCACCTCTGCCGGAACCGCGTCCAGAGCCTCTTCATCTGCCCCCACGTCCTCTCCTAGGCGCCATAATAAAAGGCCCCCACTCCAAATCCTTCTCAGCATGCTCTCCTGTACCACACTCCTCATGCCAATGGCCTAGGATCCCACACATGTAGCAGAAAACTGGAAGTTTTTCAAACTTTACTTGGTAAAACTCAGTCTTGCCAGACTTGGTGAAGCTTACGAATCTGGTCAGTTTTTTGTTTACATTCAGTTTGACCCTGACTAGTATAAACTCACCTACAAAACCGCTCGGTAGAACTATCTAAAGATCTAGCACCTCTCCGATACGCTTAGCCATGTTTTCCACAAACTGCTCATTCTTCAAAACACCATCAGGCAACTTGTGAATTTGGCACCAAGTTTCAATCTTGTCTAGCTTAAGGCTTTCTGGATTAGTGAAACCATCGTATTCCTCGATGATCAATGACATGCCCTTGAAATCCCACGACCCTTGATGGATTGCCTTGTTCCAATCCGCTAAACAATTGAACTATATCGAGAACAGATTGGAGTTGATTCTACGCCAAACCACATCATGTGCCGGATTCCAAGCCGCCTTCATGTCTGCGATCAACGCACCCTGCCCGAAGGTCTTCATCGTCAGTACCTTTGCAAGCGCCAGCCACTTGGGTTTCTCCTCTGATTCATCCACTTCCTCTTCCCAAATCAGATTATCCAATTCGTCTTCCTCAAGATGCAGTCTTTCCAGAAGAACACTAGGGTCCTCTGCTCCTTTCTCGCGTGATCCGCTCGACTCCGAGGGGGATGCCATGGCTCGCGATCTTTCCCCCTACCACCAACCCCTCTTGCCTCACCAACCAAGTCCGGGCAGTCCCAGCGGTAGCAGACAGAGAGGGGATCGCCACAGCAGGGGAGAGCAATCGACGACGGGGAACTCACAGCGGCAGCGCCGGAGGACTGGGAGGAAGCTCGCTCTGCAGTAGGCCGAGAGGGGGTCGGCGCAGCAGTGGAGAGCGCTCGACACCGGGGAACTCACAGCGGCGCCGCCGGAAGACTGGGGAGAGCCCGCTCTGCAGCAGGTCAAGAGGGGATCTGCGCAACAGCGGAGAGCACACCGGGGGAACTCGCGATAGCGGCGCTGGAGGACTGGAGGAACTCACGGCTGCGGCGCCGGAGGACTGGGGGAACTCACGGCGGCGGCGCCGGAGGACTAGCTAACCTACCTTTAGTACACAGAAGAACTTGTAAAACCGGACAATATTCATTCACACTTTATGATTTTTACGTAAATCCGGACGCTTTTCATCTAAAATGGAGCAAATTTATTACATTTAAACATATTTCAACTAGACCACACTCTAGACCTAGCCAAAAATGTTTGACGAAGCCCGTTCTCCATCTCCGGCTGGCCATGAGCTAGAAAATAAGGCTCCGCCTCATTTTCCACCGATGTGAGCCCCGGAAACTGAAGCTATCTGCCTCGATGTCGCTGCCAAGTGACTAATCGGTCGACAATGTTGAACCCGCCAACCTTGGCTTCAAGGGGAGGGGAGGAGCACTGGCCTTCCTGGGACCCGAGCACCGGCGACCTCCCATGCTCTACTCTTCTTCGTTGCCGGCGGCGGTCGCGGATATGCCGGCTTCGTGATCGTGGTGATAGGGTGTGGCCGGTGCGGAGCTGGCGATGTCCTCTTCGTCATCGCTCTTCTCGAACACCTCATCTGGCCTCGTCCATCTCCTTGTAGGCGGCCTGTAAATCCGCCTGATATTGGATGTACCAACAGTGGTTGCGACGGATATCGCGGGCCTTGCGGTAGGATTCAACCGGCGCCTCCTGCTCGACCACGTCCATGTCTGACACTATGGCTGTGTCGGCGGCGAGTTGCTCCACAGGAGCCGATGCTTGTCGAGGAGGTTGTGGTTATAGGCCTGGTCGGGCTGTGTGTGCCGAAACTTGGCCTCCCGCTCCTCCCGGACCATGTCCATATAGTAGGCACGGGCCTCGCTCATGGTGATGCCGGCATGCACTGGCGAGGAGGGTGGCGCTGGCTCATCCTCGGCTACGTCCTCCATTGGGACGTCCGCAACGCCGGCCTTCATTTGCCAGCCGACCAGCCAGTCGCCTGCAATGGCGGTGATCTTCCTTTTCTGCTCGGATGAGAGGTTGTCCCAGACGGCTTTGGAGCTCGAGGAGGTCATGGTGGGCATGGTGCGGAGAGGAGGGAGGGAGTGGATGATCGGGACTACGGTATATACAGTGTGGGGGGGGGTTGAAGAACAACGGGTGACGTGATTACTGGTAGGCGGCAAACAGACGAACGGGTGGCACCGGCTCGCCATTCCTCGACAACGCACACATGTTTAGTGTAGGTAGGCAGACGGATGGACTGGTGGCGCCGGCTCGCCATTCCTCGACAACCGCACACATGCTTAATGTAGGCAAGCAGATGGACGTGTTGTCGTTTGAACTCAGGGCAGCCGCATGCACTGGGAAGCGGCGAGGGTAGTGCTCTCGACTGGCATGCCGTTTCAATGCTGAAGCATGATGAAAGGTTGCATCGCTCTGAGTCGGCATGAATGGGGCACTGGTGTTCTGGAGCGGCGCTGACCTTCTCGGACGGGAAAGCGCGTAGGCACGGGAGGGGTTTTGGTGGGCCAGGGTAGCCAAGAGCGGGTGTGGCAGCAGTTTGGATGCATACAAAGCCCCTTAGCTTGTCATCGGTTTTGCGGGGGAAAATCCGTCCGGACTGACCTGCGGACTGATACAGACCTGCGTTGAACGACAAAACATGTCGGGACTACGCGGTCCAGACGGTTGCGAGTGGTTTGAGGGTCCGTGTTGAAGATGCCATGAGGAAAGAAAAAAAACAGTACACTCGGTCCACAATATCTATACCTACTAACCAGTTTTGCTATTTTATAGAAAAGCCTCTATTGTTTTTGACATTAAACCCGCAATACATACCAAATGTTTTTTAAAATACTCATATCTTCTAAACTGTAACTCTAAATTTAACATGTTATATATGGAATTTTATTAGAAAAATATGTAGAATCCGAATATGGTGTTATTTTACCTCTTAACAATTTAAAAAAATACTATCTAGGCTGCAATATTAATCAACAATGCATTATCTATCTTTTTTTCATACTGGTATTATTCAGATTGGGGATGAACACCTCAACAAAATTAGGATTGGACATAAATTGAAGCTAAATTTGCTAGAGACACCCAATAAATAAGGACATGCATGACAAGAAATAAAAGAAGGGCCCAATAAAGATAGGATGTCTGCTATAAAAGAAATAAAAGAGAAAATGCAGAGAAGATCCGATAAAGATGAGATGTTGCGCTATTCTCCTATATATAAGAAGAAAAGGAGAGGACATGCATGAAAAAAAGTAAAAATGAGGCATGAATGACAAAAAAAATGAGAGGTTTGATAAGATATAAATAGTGATGAAACAGGGACCAATACCTATGACATGTATGACAAGAAATAGTGATGAAATGGAGGCACAAGTACACGGATCCACAGCAGACCATATAAAAATGTTCTTTTCGAGACAAAAAAAATCATTTTACAATTAAAAATTCATGTATCTTTTTAACAACTCTTCATGTATTTAAGAAATATGCATGTGAAAAAAGTGTTCAAGAGTTATCCTAAGTTGACGATTCTTAAACCGAAAACTGCCGTTGATACACACATGTTTCTGTAGTGTGCTAATGTGTCAACGTTTGTTTTTCTCGTTTTTCTTTACTCGCCCGTAACAACACATCATTCCGAACATGACATGAATAAATGGATGATCACTTACTCGTTTCTTTGTATGGATTAAATCTACATGCAAGCCGCGTTGAAATAGAACAACTGTAGAATCTTAAACTGCGCTTTTATAAGTTAAGATCATCTTTGTTTGGGCCGTATCTATAAATTTTCAGTTATAGATCATTTTTTGTAAATCAAGAGGGTGTGGTATTTTTTTCTCCAGGAGGCAACGCACGGCCCTTTTTCTAGTATAAATAAATACAATCGGTCATCAGTTAGAGCAACTCCAATGGGCGACCCAAACAGACCACGCATTTGTTCGCTTTTTGTCCGTTTGGGTCGACCGCCCGCCCGCCGTCTGCTCAGTTTTGTATTTGGGTCGGCAATGCGCCCAACGCGCCGACCCATTTCATGTCCGCATTCAACTTTAAAATAAAAAAGGCCTGCGGCCGATCATGCCAGCGGCCATGTCTCATGCCGGCACGATGCCAACGCCGGCATACAATGCCGGCTTCAGACAACACCACAGTTCATGCTGGCGCACTCGCCAGCCGGCCGGCACACATGCCAGCACACAAAAAATGGTGGGACTTGAGTTCAACCACCCCATCGCGGCTCCCGTGGTCATGCCGGCACACCTGCCGGCATACAAAAAAGATGGCCCATCGACGCCATAGATCACTCGTCGTCGAACTTGAGCATGTCAGCCTGCATCTTCTCGAACCACAGTCTCTTCCTTGGCGACAAGGCGTTGAGATCCACCTTCATGATCTCCACCCCGGTCATCATGCTTGCAAGAGCCACTTCTTTCGCCTTTGTCTTGGCGTTGGCGGCCTCGATCTCTAGCATCTTGGCTTGCTTCTCCGCCTCGAGCTCGAACATCTTGGCTTGCTTCTCGGCATCAAGATCAAGCCTCCTCCTTTGGATCTCCATGAAAGCATCCATTTGCTCCGCCTTGAAACGCCGACGCTCCTCCTCTCTTGAGTCCTTCTTATTCATCATGCCGTCCACGCTTGCGATCAAGGCGTTGGTGGCAGCATCTCGCTTGTCCTCCTTCTTGGAGTTGGTCTTCCCCCGCGGCTGTGGCGGCTTGCCCTCCCCAACATCCTCCACGGCACCCTTCCCCCCACGTGCCTTGAGCGCGGCATATTGTGCCTTAAACTTCTCTTCGTCCTTGATGCCCCGATAGCAATGGGAGAGGTTGAAGCACTTGCCATTGTGTTGAACTTTGAATGCCTATAAAATGTTTCCATGCAAGCATATGGGCAAGTGATAGCAAAATGAAGACGTAAACGGATGATCTTGATGACACAGAAAAGGGCGCTTGCTTGCTATCATACCATGTCTTGCACGCCGATGCCGCTCACGGGGCGGGCCTTGACGCTCTCAAGGGTGGCGCAAAACTTGTTGCACTCTTGTTGCATCACCCTCCACCGCTTGGAAATGGAGACCCACGGTGCATGCTCATAAATTGGTAAGGTGGAAACTTCTTGCGCTCATGAGACTCGCGGTGCACACGAGTTCAAAAGGTTGAATGCTTTTGCTCGGCACCCGTCTTTGGGTCTTGTCCAATGTCTCGCCAACACTCGCAAAGAAGCTTGTCCTCGGCAGTTGTGTACGCCTTCGTGCGCTTGCTCTTGCGCTTCGGCTTAGGACCGACGGTTTGGTTGGCAAGCTCATCCTCGAACAAAGGCTCCAATTCGATGTCGCACTCGTCCTCTTCCTCTAGCCCATAGTCGTCCGGAAACTCGTGGTCGAGGGGGAAGCCGTCCAGGTCGATGCCGACCTGATCACGCATGAAGGCCGCCTGATCGGGATCATAGCCAGCGGCCGGCGTGAACGCCCCGCGGCCGTCCTGGCTTTGCGTCTCCTCAGATCGTAGCCAGCGCCTGGCGCACCACCCTCGAAAATGAGGTGTTGCATGTAGTCCTCGTCGACAGCGGACGACATTTCCTCGAACAGGTTACGGGCGTCCGGAAGACCGCCGGCCGGCGCCTGTCGCGCGCGTTTCCTCGTGCCGCCGGACGACGAGCCACCGACCACCGGGGTGGCGTTGAGGTTGATGGGCGCGGGCGCGGGCGTGGAAGGCGCGACCACACTCACGTCGGGTGAGCACTCCCCGGAGAGGCAGGAAGCCCGCGGGTAGATGTGAAAGCCGGGGACCGGGTTGCAAGCCGATGCGCGGGGTGAGTTGGGCATCATCATCCGAAGAAACGCCGACGAGCCGGTGTTGGCCGCTGCCACGACGGCTTGGACGAGGCTGTGCTGGCTAGGGTTTACCCCAAGCATGTAGAGCGTCTCCCTCGTTGCCGCAGCGACGGGGGTGTTGGTGAGTTCCTGCTGCGCGGCGGCGACAGTGGCGGCCTGCGCAGCGGCCTCATCCCTCGCGTCCGCGGCGTGCCACCGGCCCTTTCTCTTGGCCGACTCCCTTGCCCGCTGTTTGGGCGTCAGCGCCTTCTTCGGCTTGGCCGCCGCGACGGTCTTGCGCGGCGCACGAGGCTTACCTTTCCCGGAGGGGGCGACGGCGCTAGACGAGGCGGGGGAGGCGAGGCCGGCGGCGGCGTCGAGGTCGAGGTCGATGGCATCCTCCATGGCTGGTTGGGGGGCGGGGGCGCGCGCGAGCGGGAACATTTTTCGGGAAAATGGTGGTGGCTGCCACCGATAGGCGGACTCGGGAAGAAGTAGGCGCGCGCGTGTCGGTCTCGTGTCCGCGCCGACGCAAGTCCAGCTTAAAATTGAGTCTGAAATGGGTCGCCCGCGGACGAAAAACGGACGCGCGTCCGTTTGGGTCGGCGCAGTCCGCGCCGACCCAAACAGACGCGGGCGGACGAAATGGGTCGCCCCATTGGAGTTGCTCTTATAGCTGGTCCTAGTGTTGTCCTAAAGAAGAAAAAAAGCGCTGTTTCCGATGACAGTACTGCTAGCACTAGCAGTACTGGTACTCCTATGCCTGTGACTCTCAGCAGAAATTTATCATGCTCCCCGTTGGATAGAAGGGAACTACGGAGGAAATGCAAAAGTCCTGATTCCTGAACATGCATATACTACGCGCGCGTACGTGCGGTGGCCAGCAGCACCCATTCCGAGCCACGTATTATAATACTGCGCACGTCGCGGCACGAACGAACGAACCCATGGAGAAGCCGCCAGCCCGGGCCCTCCCATCGGCGATGCGATCGAGTCGTACTGGCCGGGGGATGGAAATGTACCACCTAGACTACTCAGCTGGCCGACCCGACCCCGTGACCACCCGCACACGCGCTGTTTGGACGCATGTCTCGCCATCATCATCTACCACTCGAATCTTACGTACGCCCTAGCTAATTGCAGGGATAATTTTTGTCCACATGCATGCATGCAGGTGGCAATACGAGCAGTCGAGTCCAACAGTGCTTCCGTGACTTCGTAAATCTTAAGATGATATGCCGGCTCAGTCTCTCGGAGATGCTTATAGGGATATGATGTGCGTTCATAGGGATGAGTGTATGCACGTGTATATGAGCGCTTGTGTCTGTAATGATGCTCAAAAAAGAAAAACAGTGCTTCGGTGACTCGCCGGGTGGGTAGATAGATAGATAGATCCCGTACCGTACAAGCGGGTGAATGCGGCCCGGTGGAGTGGATCACCTCCATCCATGGCTCCACCCGCCGTCCATTGCCACTTCCGTTATTTATTCACTAGCAGCGCCTTCTCACGTGAGCAAACAACCGGACCTTGCGAATCAATACGTGGTTGAATGGTTAGACGCATTCTGGTATCCTAGAGTTTAAGTCACGATGCTCGCGTTATTCCTGAATTTATTTTAGGATTTCAACAATGCGCTTTTAGTAAAAGGAGATATTTTCGTGGACGACGAGACGTCTACGGTAACAGTGGCGGAGACAGGCCTGGCGCAGCTAGGGCTATAGCCCCAGGCCTAGAAACAACTTCCTTTGTAATTTCTTCATGTAAAGTATAGAAAATCATAAAAGTTTATCACTCAACATAGCACAGCCCCAGCCTTAATCTGCATCTAGCTCCGCCACTGTACGGTAACTTTGTAAATCTCAAGTTGATATGTCGGCTCAGTCTTTAAAAAATGCTCATAAGGGTAAGTTGTGCATGTGTGTCTGTACTGTGTTAGAAAAACAAGGGAACCCTTTTTCTTTCGGAGCAAAAAACAGCTCGAGACTTTTTTTGAGAGGAAAAGTAATGTGAAAAAGCAAAAGGGTCAAAGAGCTTCGCATCGCACCGTCGCTCTCCCCTCCCTCTTTACTGCTGGGGTCCGCCACTTACCGTTGATCGAGCGGCCGTTGAGGCCATAGCGCCGCGCGGCGGTGCCTGCAGCGCCGTCCGATCCTCCAGCGCGGCGGTGCCTGCAGCGCGGCCAGATCCAGCGTTTCCAGCCTCGTCTCCTTCCTTCCGCGGTTCAACCGTACCAGTGTGTAGCACCACGTCTCCTCCACTCCGCTGCAGCTCCGTTCACACCCGCTCCGCTCCTAAAACTTCCCACCAAATTCTCCGGCCAGGGGACGCGCGCCGCTCCTCCGGCCACGGCCAGTCGCGGGAGCGGCAATGCGGCTACTCCTCCTCCTGCTCCCGCTCCTCGCCGCCGCGGCCGCCGGCGCCGCCCGCGACTCCGACGACCCCTTCCTCTCCGGCGGTAAGCACCCCCAATCCAGCCACCTCCGAACAAATTACACAACCCCCTGGTGTGCACCGCACTGAGGAGCTCTCTCTGTCTCTCGCGCGTGCAGCGCAGGCGAACCACAGCTACAACATCGACTGCGGCGGCGCGGCGGACTTCACCTCGGCCTTCGGCCGCCGCTGGCTGGCGGACCGCTTCTTCTCGGCGGGGGGCAACGCGGGGATGGTCGCCGAGCCGCACCGCTTCCCGCAGCCGCAGGAGCGCACGCTGCGCTTCTTCCCGCCCGCCTCCGCCGGCAAGTCCTCCTGCTACTCCCTCCCGCTCGCGCCCGGCCGCTACTACCTCCGCGTCTTCTCCGTCTACGACAACTACGACTCCAAGCTCCGCTCCCCGTCCTTCGACGTCTCCGCCGCCGCCACGCTCGTGCTCTCCTTCCGCTCCCCGTGGCCCGAGACCGCCGCGCGCTACGGGGCCTACTCCGACCTCATCTTCCCCTCCGACTCCTCCTCCGACGCCACCGACGTCTGCTTCTACTCGCTCTCCACCGACGCCCCCGTCGTCGCCTCCATCGAGGTCGCCCCCGTCCACCCGCTCGCCTACGACGGCGCCACCACCGGCGCCGACGTCGTCCTCGTCAACTACGGCCGCCTCACCTGCGGGAACGGCCTCTTCGGCCCCGGCTTCACCAACGACTCCGACGCCTTCTCCAGGGTGTGGCAGGCCGGCACAGATTTCCGGAACAACGACCTCACCTACGACGCCATCACTGCCGGCGGGAGGAAGATTTTCGGCAGCAACCAGCCGCCCAATTACTTCCCCACCAAGATGTACAGGTCCGCGGTGACCACCGGCGGGGACGCCTCCAACGAGATAGAGTACCTGATGCCGGTGGACACGAGGATGTCCTACATGGTCTGGCTGCATTTTGCCGAGATCGACGCCGGGGTCAGGGCCCCTGGCCAGAGGGTGTTCGACGTAATGCTTGCCGGGAGGAATGTGACCAGGATCGACATCTTCAAGCAGGTCGGAGGGTTCACGGCGTTCAAGTGGACATACATTGTGGAGAACCTGACCAGCTCCACCATGAGTGTCAGGCTTGTGCCGGTGGTGGGACGGCCGATTCTATGCGGGCTTGAGAATTATGCAATGGTGCCCCTTGAGACAAGGACGGTGCCACACCAAGGTAAAGGATATTTGGATACTCTATAAGCATTCTCCAAGCTTGTTTTGTTTTCCTTAACAAGATGGATCGATCGAGCTCTCCAATTTTCATTATCACAAACCAGCCTACATTAGCTGAGCTTGTTGCACTGGTTTTGGCAGCGGCTGCGATGAAGGCCCTGAAGGATTCACTGAAAATTCCAGCAAGGATGGGGTGGAACGGGGATCCATGCGCGCCGAGGACGTGGGATGCATGGGAGGGAGTTACTTGCCATCCCGGTGACAAAGGGCTTGTGATCACTCAGCTGTGAGTGCACTTTCGATATCCCAATGCTATTTTTATCCATTCTCTGTTTCATTAGGGTATTTCTGCTTCGGTGTCAAGTTGTCATCAACCTATGTTTGATTTACCAAGTGTATTCCTGTTTTCTCAAGATCATTGTAAAGGAAAGATATTTTAACAGTCAGACAGAGCTGGCAGCAAACATATCTACCTCAGTGGCTCCTGCCCGTATGCTACTTAACCAATCTGAGCTGTACCACAAAGCTGAACTGCAAAATTTTAATTACGTCCAATTTTTTTTGTTCCAATTGTGCATTTACCTTGAGCTACTACTCAAGTATTGTTGTAACTTCTGTGCTAATAGCTAAAAGTGTGTTGTCGTACAACATAGTACTCTGTCTGCATCAGTATCACTATGTGTACTTGAATGAAATTCAAATAGAAGTATGATTGCACATAAAAACAATAAATTGTAAGCCTCTGCTCATTATATCTTGTGAAAAATTTAATGGTTGCTGTTATAACTCTTACATTTTTTATTTGCCCCGACAGGGATCTTGCAAGTCAAGGACTGAAAGGTTTCATCACTGATGAAATAAGTCATCTGACAGACTTGGTAAGCTTGTAAGTATCATTGCACACACTTAAAGTTGATTTCAACTTAATCCTGGTCATCATTGGTATTTCTAGTTTCCGCATATTGATGGTTCTTCAGTTTCATGTCTGCATTAGCTTTACAGGAGCATATGAACAGAAATTTGAAGCTTTCTAGTACTATAGAATATGGATAATTGGCTAACGTTGGGCATGACATCTGAGAGACTTATGTGAATAGCTTACCATGACTATTTCCTTTCTAGATACTAAAGCAAGGAGCAGAACGGATCCAAAAAAATAGAGACAAGAGTACAGGGTGTCACTTGGACATAAATGAAATCTCAAATTCAGTGTGAAATATAATACTGGCAGGTTCCAGAGTCAACATAGAAAGACCAACTGCACATGGGTACATTATGACAGTATGTCAAGGAGTGGTAGAGCACTATGAGTAGCAACCCTTGACCTGGACAGGCATAATAACATGCATCTGGAATGACCAGAGTGGCTATCTCAGCCCCACCTGTCAACCACACCTACGATAGAAAGGCAATATTTCATCAGAAAATACACTAAATATTTCCTCATTTACTGGCTTCATCGGATTGCGTCGGACCCAATTTGTACAGACTTGTTGGTTTAATGAAAAATATCCTTCAAGTGGGGCTTCCCCTCAATGTTTTTTAAGACATGAACTTGTAGGAAGTTTCAGCACAAATCTGGAATGATACAGATACAGCAATGCAGATGATGACTACAACATTAAACAATGGACAACATTAGTTGCATCATGCCATTATCTCACTTACGTAGTTGTTTCTCCAGAACCTGTTCAATTGATACTTTCTGTGTTCCAGATATATCGTCCATGATAATTGTTTACCATTTCAATTTTATATTTGCTCATATTATTTTGAAAATACTTGGTTTTAAGCTAGAAAAAATGGTGTTATTTTACTTACGCAGTTTACAATTTGTCATCTCTCTTGTTGAACATTAGTAAATGTTATGATCTGCCTGACCAGGAACTTGAGCTCTAATTCCTTGACCGGAAGCTTGCCACCAGGTTTAGGCCAACCTTCACTTGCAACACTGTGAGTACAATAGTTCATGGCATGCAAAGTTGTACTGTTTCGTGCTAGAAATATGGCGCATTTTTATCATGCCCACATTCTGCTGTCGATGTGCTCATGGTAAATACATGATACAATCATACAAAGTCTTACTTTGTATGCTCGTCATGAAATCTGTAAGACTATAATTTGGTAGAATTTATCTGCTCCACACCACACAAGTAGCATTCTCATGCAGAATCATGAAGCTAGCACAGTACCAAGAAAGTAGTTCTAGGAACTCTTTCTGTGAGCTTCAGGGCCTAATGGCTTTGATGACATTATCTTAGCTGGTAGGTCATCTATGGTCCGACTAGACAATACATAGTATTTATCTGCGGGATGGTATAACATCTATACTGGCTGTCAATGATCCTTGGTCTCAGTTTTTTTCTATCTGTGTGCCTGGATGGAGGGATGTTTTAAGTGGTCCAGATGTACCTTAGACTGTTAGGTAACTTCAGCATGTTTTTTTTCTTAAAAAAGAACATTGAATTAGCGAGTGTGCTTCTAAGCTTTGCTTGCTCATTCATCATTGTCTGTCAACTCAGAAACATAGTGTATTTCTGTTCTTGTAGTTTTATCTAATGCTTCGACAAGCCTGTTTCTCTAACAGTCTGAGTCAATTTGATCAGTTCCTTGTTTGTTTATTAGGGATCTGTCGTCGAATCAGTTTACTGGGAGTATTCCTGGCACCATAGGCTCATCTAAATTACAGACTGTGTAAGCAGAGTGTTTCACAGTATTATTCAATTTGTTCATGCATTTTTTAGATATCCTGCATATGTAGGCAACAATGCCGACTTACTAGGTACTTTCTCTTGTGCAGTCTACTAAACAGCAATGCACTTGATGGGCAAGTTCCAGAAAGACTTTATTCCGTTGGCGTGCATGGTGGGGTGATAGAGTAAGATATCTCCACTGTTTCATAGAACAATATACTCTCACGTTCTTCCTGTAAATTTTGCATAGCATGGCATCCAGGGTGACCATCAGCAAGAGATATTGTACTCAGGCTGTTTGTTCCACCCTACAAATGAGGTCGAAGAGTCGTGGGTTTAGGTCTCATTCTGTCACACTTAGTGACTTATGGATAACCATGTTAGTATATTTATCTTTCCTCGGCTGCTTAGCATGATTCAGGTGTGCAAACCCAAAGACAAACTGGGTGCTGCCAACTGAATAGGTAGAAGCTGTGTTTGAGAGAATGTGTTAGGTATCAGTTAGCTAAATTGGAGACCTGGGATGAGTTGCAGTACTAGCTCTACTTTGAAAATGTTGTACTATAAATTACTTGCAACCAAACAAGGAGAGAATATGTGTGCAAGGGGTCAGTGGATGGATTAAGAACCATGCGTTTATATACTAAATAGATTCTGGATAATTAGCTGTGTTGTGTAACTTCCATTTCATTCTCTTATTTTTTTTACAAATATGCATTGTTGGCAGTCTGTCAGGTAATAAAGGCCTGTGTGGGGTGCCTACTCTACCTGCTTGTGCATTATTCTGGGAGAAAGGAGGCTTGAACAAAACCGGCAAAATTGCACTTGGAGCCTCGTTTGGACTTCTTCTGCTTGTTATACTTATAGTGGTCTACATAGTGTGCATAAGACGGGGACCATACGACTACGATTTCGAGTTCCCTCAAGATTTGACTTGTAAGTATCTCATTTAACTCTTTTACCTTCATATATGAATTAAATTACTGAAACGACCATCATTTTGATTTTTAGCATTAGTGCTGTATTTCACAAACTGTAGCTGAGGCCAGTCGTATCAGTTATCGATTTATGATGCTGGTTTTGAAACTTTAGTTGGGTTTATACTTACTGAAACTGTAGTGTGGCAGATTTAGCTACCTACCTATATACTGCCTCTGCGGCTCTGCCTCAGTTATTCAACCTATATGATCTTGGTGGTTATTCCTGAACTAGTCAACAGAAGTCACAACACATGGCCCAGTTGTCTTTGTTCATTTAGCACTTGTGTGATCGTGTGAAGGCAACGCATTTAATCAGTTGGATTTACATCTGCAGCGATATCAGCAATCTCCGCGAAAAGGAACAGGTATCAGCGGGCAAAGTCCGTGATGCTGGCAGAGATGGATGCCCACAACACGGACGGTTTCTACACGAACGGGAACGGGAACACTCGATGAGCGATGCATGCACGCTGGAAGTGGACTGGTTGTTGTATGCACCCAGAAGAAACACTCATAACAGGCTGCATGGTCAGAGCAGGGATAGTACGTCGTGAATTGAATTTTGCCAGCATCATCGACATCATGTCCTTATAGCTTCTTCGGTCAGCAAGCAGCAGCACTCTATTGCAGATACTCCCATACACGACGGAGCTATCCGAGGCGTAGTTTATGTCATGTTTACTCTACTGTAGTATGAGCTGGTGGTGGTAGTTAGTATTAGGGGGCTTTGCTTCTTTTTCCGGAGGCTTTGGCCCAGTATTCTTGTGTTGGTTTTAGCTTAGGGATGCGATGTCCACTGTGTGAACCATGTAAAGGCAACCGGGGGTATCTATATTTTGGTTGTTGTATAAAAACCTGACATGGTGCTACTGACAAAGGAGGCAAGGACAATGAAAACATTAGCTTGTGTGTGGTCATGTTTTGCTTAGCATCCCAGAGTTTGCATGAGCTTTTTCTTGCCAGAAGTTTTTTTCTCTTTTAAAGGACCAGAAGTGTCTCTAAATGGGAGTTGTTTTGGCAATGTCGCTGTATTTTCTTACTGTACTGTTTTTTTAGGACTGTAATCTACTGTATTCCATTTCTTTCTTTTTAGAGAGACTTTAATCTATTGCGTGGCACCTTAATCAACGTTGCTGTCCATGAGACTTTAAAAAAAAGAAAAATCTGGTAACTTTATTCACTCATGTACAGTGATTTAGATCTAAGATTGAGAAAAAAAAGTAACTCTTATGACTAAGAATTACAGTGAGATCCCTTGGAAACACCTTCCCCGGGCAGGTTATGAAAAAAGTAGACATAAAAAAAGATATGCTTTCAAAAACGTTAATCATGTATTTCCAAAATGTTAAATATGTACATAAAAAATGTTCCTGTCATAAAACTATATAAGTTGTTAAAAATGTTAATCACGTATTTGAAAAATATTCAACGTGTAAATAAAGTTGTTTGTGGTCTATAAAAAATATGTACAAAGAAAAGCAATAAAAACCAAAAAGGAACACACAAAGAAAAAGAAAAATAAAGGAAACAAAAAAGAAAAGCAAAAAACCAATAAAAACCGAATAAGAAAGAAAATAATAATTAATAAATAAATAATGTGAAAGAAACGAAGAAAAATGATGAAAACAGAAAACCAAAAGAACAGACGGTCGACTGGTTTGACCGTTGGCCAGACATTGACTTCCTCTAACAAAGTTCACAAAATTGACAAAGTTAACGAATTTGAAAAAGTTCATGGAATTTAAAAAGAATCATGAACTTTTAAAAATAGTTCAATAATTTGAAAAAGTCAAATAATTTAAAAAGTTCATGAGTTCAAAAAAGTTTACAAGCATGAAAAAAGGCACGAATACGAAACATGTTTGTGAAGTTTGAAAAAGAGTTTGCAAATTTGGGAAAGGTTCAGGAATTTGAAAAAAAGTTTGCTACTTAATTTTTTTCAAGAAATTTAAAGTTCACTATTTTGAGAAAAAAGGGAAAATAAAATGAAAAACGAACAAAAGATAAATCAAAATATAAAAAAAACAAAGCTTCCAGAAACCTTCCTAAACTGACTTCAAAACTTTTGGAGACTTCCCAAAACCGGAATAGAATTCCGGCTAGAGTACACTTAAATGAGCCAGCCCATAGAAACTGGCGTGTTGGCATTGCTTACGAAAGAACGCATTAAACAGTGCTGAAGGCGCTAAACAGGAATTGGGTTTTGAATCTGCAACTCTCATCCAACCCACCAAACATGTCAGCATAATCGGCTGTCGCCTCTACGGCTTCTCCAAAGCAGAACAATTGAATTTTAAGTGAATGAGCGTGGACAACACCTTTGCATAATCTCTGCGGAAATTCTGTAGTCCCACCACTAAGCTTGCATTTAATTTTTATATAAGTGGATCCTCTTTGATACTCATTGTGTCAAAATAAAAGGCAGTGTCGTTATCTGAGTCGACCTATATACATGCGAGGGGCTACTTGTTTCGACCGGTTTTTCTTCCGTTCGTTCGTGGGTTTTTCCTCTTCTTTTGCGAATGGTTACTCGTTCAGTGTGAATTCCTTCTTGTTTGCCTCGGCCTTTTTCCTTTTTTCTTCTTTCTTTTTACCTTTTTTGTGATTTTTAATTTCCCATTTTTTAATTCAAGAATATATTTTATGACACAAACTTTATTAAATATGATATTTTTTTGAATTAATACATTTTTAAATTAAAGAACATCGTTTTGAAAACAAGAACATTCTTAAAACCCATTTTTTTATTGTGAACATTTTTAGAAAGTTGGTACATTTTTATTTTACTATTTTTAACCTTTCTACCGCAGCTAGTTTTCCTGGCGAAAATGGGCTAAAAAATCGAATATACATAAAAGGAAATCACTATTTTCTCACAATGCCTAGAGCATCAAATAGGGGCCCGTAAAAAGGAAAGTTCCAAGAGATGAGGATGTCTTGACTTTTCATGGATACATAGACAAATATCTTTCCTTCAAGTTGGTCAATCTGTAAGTTGTTGTAATCTCATGAAAGAAGGGGGGAATAGAAAAGATACCCAAGGTTGGGGCGATTGCTATCTGCAGCGTCTATTGATCCACGAATGCAGTCCGCATCTCCTATATGCTCTTCTAGATCTTCATCTTCAGCAGACGCGGGCATCAAGCAAGATTGCGACTCGCGGGATAGGAAGGTTCTATCGACCGGGTCCTCGTTCAGTCATCCTCGCCGCTCGTGGGCAGCACATGCTAATCACCAGACCGTGAGCGTTTTTCCTTTCTTTTTGCGATAAAACCTATTCATTAAAACTTTGAAAAAACCAGCATAGAGCGGAGCAACTTAGAAGAAGAACCCCACAAAAGTGAAATAACAACAAGGTCCCTGAGGTCTTCATCCTCCACCTTCAGCTTGTGCAGCTTGATCTAGCCAAGCCGGCTGCCACCCGGGTCATACTTTCATTATAATTATTTTTCTTTTTTTATTTTGCAAACATATTTTCCAACTTGTGATTTTATGAAACCGTGAACATTTTTTGAAATCACGAACATTTTCATGAAGTAATAAAATTGTGAAGATTGTTTTAATTTGTAAATATTTTCTAAAATTGTGAAAATTCTTTTAAAACTCATGAGTTCTTTTGTATAGGCGAATATTTTTTAATCAAAGAATAATTTGAAATTGAGAACAAAATTTGAAATTCATGAACATTTTTTGAATCAGAAAACTATTTTCAAATCCATGATTATTTTTGTAACTCACAATCATTTTTTATATTTTTGTGAACATTTAAAAAAATGCATGAATAT
Source organism: Aegilops umbellulata (assembly GCA_032464435.1). NCBI lineage: Eukaryota > Viridiplantae > Streptophyta > Magnoliopsida > Poales > Poaceae > Aegilops > Aegilops umbellulata. The sequence continues at coordinate 636,993,023 of CP136060.1, read as the reverse complement.
TCTTTTAATTTGGGAACATTTTTAAAAATTCACAAGCATTTTTTCTAAGTCCTGAGCATATTTGGATTTCTGGAAGATATTTTTGCGAAATCGCAAGCAATTTTTTGAATCCACTTAGATTTTATGATCTCTTAAATATTTCCTGATAATTAATATTTTGGAGAAAATTGGAACATTTTAGAAATCTGAATTATTTTAAAGAAGAAAAAATGCAAAAACAGAAAACAGAAACAAAAAGGAAATAAAAAAATGATGAGGCGTCCCGATCCCTTATGGGCCCAAAATGGCCCGCGGGAGGAAGGGTGCCAGAGCATAGGACACTAAATTACGAAATCACTATTCTAAAAAAAAAACTAAATTACGAAATCACTAGTTAAGGGTTACCCCTTGTAAAGTTCACTCCCCACCTTCTCAGGCGCTAACAATTGGCACATTGTGCGTGTGCCACTTGTCACAATATCTTAGTTTTTTGTCTTGTAGGTTGGTTTATTCAAAAGTTTTTAACTCTTGAACTCTATGTGCAAATCCTGTATCATTTTCATCGTTGGATTTCCCGCCTCAAGATATTTAAAACTAGATCCCATGTTAACAGGTTTCGACAAAATATTTTTTTACAAAAAAAAGTAAAAAAAATCAATAGAAAAAATAAAATCCAAAAAAATCGACAACCGAAAAAAATGAATAATGAAAAAAGGAAGAGGAAAAAGAAAAAACAACTAATAATAAAGCAAATCTATGTTTTCACGAGCAGCAACAAGAAGCACATATTTGTCTTCTTCCTTGAAGCACAATTGTGTTTTCTGGTGGAAGAAAATATGTGCCTCAAGAAGAAACAAATCTGTGTTTTTGGTGGAAGCATATATTTTTTGCTTTCTGAGAAACGTAGAATCGATGCCTTCACGGGAAGAAAATATGTGCTTCTTGGGGAAGCACATTTATTTTCCTTCTTGAGAAGTACAACTGTGCTTCTTGCGAAATAGTATACTCTCTCTATTCCACAATATAGTGCATATAGACTTTTTAAAAAGTCAAACTTAATAAACTTTGACTAAGTTCATGAAAAAAACATTTACATTTAGAATGTCAAACATATGTAATTAGCTTCATTATAAGATGTAGTTTCATATTTTATATATTTGGTATTGTACATATAAGTAGTTTTCTCCATAAACTCGGTCAAAATTTGTAAAATTTGATTTTTCAAAAAAAATCTGTATGCACATTATGGAACAGAGGGAGTATGTGTGTTTTCACGAGGAGCATACTTTTCTTCTCTTTTCGAGAAGCACAACTGTGCTTCCTGTGGAAGCAAATAAGTACTTCCACAAGAAGCAAATCTGTACTTGTCGTGGAAGCACAATTTTTTTTCCCCAAGAAGCATAGATGTTCTTCAAGTTTTTTCTTTCTCAAACCTAGAGAAAACCAGGAAAAAAACTTAAAACCAAAAAACTGAAAAATAAAATACCATCTAAAAACCTGAAAACGCGTATAGAAAAATAAAAACCAAAATTCATTGGAACCTCCCAGCATGCGACAAGTGGCGTCGGGTGAACGCACCCCTTGACACAATTTTAGACCACAGAACTAACCTTTGCAAGAGCTCCCTGGTAACCTTTAGTTAGTTTATCCCGCTAAATAGGAGGTCCGGCGTCTTGCAACGAAAGAAAACAAGAGGCGGTATTTCCTTCTCCACAAGAAACTCTTAGGTGGCTAGGGTTTCTCCTACTCCCATAGGCCCGCCGGCGGTCCGCCTGCCTCCCATGGCCTTTGGTCCATGGAAGTGTGGAGGACCCCGGTCTCTCGCCGGCGGGAGGGATCTCACTCTTGTTCTTTTTTCGTTCAACGTCTTGGTTGGGGTTGTGTGGCGGCGACGATGTCCCCTAGTAGAAACAATGCCTCCCACCTTCGATCCCCCGTCGTGATGGTGCATATAAAGCGCCATCGGAGGACGTGTGGTGTTGTGTCTCCATCGGATCTCGCGGGATTTGATCTGTGCTGGTCATTGGTGGATCTATTTGAATCCAGTCTTCGCTCGTCTTTGGTTGTGTGTCTACAGGCTTGATCCTTCCGATCTACACTTCTCTTCATCGACGACGGATGCTGTTCTAGTGCGCTGGTCCTGTGGGGGCTTAGCATGAAGACTTCCAGTCTGTCTACTACAACAACATTTATTTGCCCGACTTCTATAAGGAAGGGGCAATGACAGTGACGCGTCTGCGGCTTGCTCCAGTACGTGTAGTCGTCACTAGATGGTCCATGGATCTGGTTGTAATTTTTGTTACTTCTAATGTTCTATGTACTGACATGACAGATGAAGAATAGATTGAAGTTTCTCTGAAAAAATCAGAGGTCAGGAGCAAAATCACTGACGAACCTCCAAGTTTTCACGGCCCACAAGCTTGAGGCCAATATCCCTTTCCATTTTCCTTCTCCAAATTAAGGATGCTCTCAAGACTTTTCTTGGATAGATAGCTTTTCTCCAAGTTGGGCATCGTCCCCACGAAAAGCAAAAAAAGAAAAGAAAAATGCAAGTTGTTGTCATCTCGTCAACCAAAGAGGAAGAAAAGAAAGAGGATGAAAGAAAAGGCACCCAAGGTTGTCAAGTGGAGGCCATTGCTAAGATTGCTATCCGCACCTTTTTTTTTCCACGCCGCGGTTCACATATTCTCCTGTCGAGAGTTGCCTTACGCGGACGGCACAAGAGAGAGAGATAGGAACGTTGCTTCCCATCCATGTCGCCTTCTTCTTCTTCTTCTTCTTCTTCTTCTTCTTCTTCTTCTTCTTCTTCTTCTTCTCGCTGCGCTCGTGGACGGACTGCCGCGAGCGTTTTTCCCTGGTTTCGTTGCTACCTGCTACGTACTCCGTGACCGTGACCTGACCCTTTCTGGCCGCGTCTTCATCGACCTCTTGGGCTCATGCGCGACTCTCCTCCCGTGAAAGCGGAAGCACGCAGGTGCCGACGGGGTGCACGGACGGAAATGGAGTATGGAATATGGGACGGGGTGCATGGACCGGCGACGAGCATGCACGTGCCGACGACTCCGGTGGATCGGGCCAAATAGCGGCGACGGGCGAGCTTTGCTCGTCAACGTACCCGGCTCGACAACGAACGTTGAAACCAAGTAGCCGACAACCAAATGAAATGCGCGGGGGCCACTAGCTAGCTAGCTAGGTAGCCCACGGGGTGGTCAGAGTCAGATGGCCGGAGGCCCGCCGTTGGAAAACCAGGGTCCATCGGCGGCTGCTGCGCAGGTACCTGCTCACCCGGCCGGCCACATGATGTCTCCTGGCCAAGCCAGTTGTGCCTCCTGACCTAGCGTTGTGCCATGTCAATGTGCATGTCGAAGCATCAGCAGTTTTCTTTGGGGTCAATGTGTTTTTTTTTGTACCTAGGCCAGGCCAGGTCTTGCATGTACCATTCTGGGAATCTTGTGCCGTGAAACATTGGTTCATGCAGTATGAAGTGACAAATGCTTTTGGATCCGTTTCGGCAGTGCACGCGCGCACCGATCCATAGGTATAGAGTAGGTTATAGACCCGTTTTGTTTTGATATGTACTCCCTCCGTTTCAAAATATAGCGCGCCCACGCTTTTCGAGGTTCAACTTTGACCATAAATTTAACCCATGAGACCGACTGCGGCGGGATCAAAAATTATATAATTGAAAACTTTGTTTGAATACGAATTCATTGGTATAATTTTTTCGCCCGCCGCAGTCGGTCTCGTTGGTTAAATTAATGGTCAAAGTTGAAGCACGGAAATCGAGGACGCGCTATATTTTGGAACGGAGGGAGTATGATTTTACTACATGTCTCATCATTAATTACTTGTCATGTTATCTATTTTGTCTAGATAAATATGATATTACCATCTATATTACTCTCACTGTGGGCAGTCTAATAACTTGGCTACCTGAATATGCAGAAACTCCAATCATTAATTGAAGATCCATCGACCGGCATCAACTAAAGTCGGGCATTCGAATATACAGAAACTCCAATCATTAATCGGAGATCCATCGACCGGTATCAACTAAAGTCGTGCATTCAAAGTTAGCAAGATATAAAACCAGATATGTACTACCAAAGAGAGGAATAAAAAGGAAAATAAAAAGGTACTCCCTTCATCCCATAATATAAGCACGTTTTGCCACTCGTAATATCAGAGCGTTTTTGACACTACACTAGTGTAAAAAACGCTCATACATTATTGGACTGAAAGAGTATAAGAAATTGCGAAATTAAAACCTGATTTTTAAAAACTTTTATGAATATTTTTTTAAAAATTTGAACTTTTGGCAACTTTTTTTCAAAACTTTTAACATTTACAAAAGGCTCGAACATTTTCAAGAAAAGCCAACATTTTTTGAAACTGTCTTTTTTATTTTTAAAACGTGAACACTTTCAAAATTTTGAGAACATTTTTTGAATACAAGAACTAGGTAACCAAAAAATAAAAAAGTAAAACCAATAAAAAACAAAACAAAGAAGAAGAAAAAAAAGATCAGACAGGTACCTTCATGAAACCGAAGATAGTAACTGAGCCGTCCAGTCTGTCCAGGTGTATGATAACCCGATACTTTACCGCAATGAGCAGCAAATATGGAAAATATCTTATTCGCCGCATATTTTGGCAAAATGCTGGAGAAACACACATGAGCCTCGGGCGAGCACGAAAATGGATCAACCCATTTTAGCTGTCGGGTTTTGGGGAAATCTTCTAGAAGGTTTTGGTTCGGCTTTTATTGGGTTTTTGTTTCTTCATTCTCCTATTTATTTTACTTCTTTTCTTTGTTTTATAAAAGCAACATTAAAAAATTCAATATTTTATTAACTAAAAAATGTTCAGGATTTCCAAAAAGTTTTGTTTGAAATTTATTACCGAAATATCCTGATTTTTAAATTTATTAGAAAATAAAAAAAATCTGATTTTTAAAATTTTATTCAAAAATTAAAAAACCTTTGTGTTTATAAAATTACTTCACAAATTTAAAAACGGGTTTTCAAATTTTTTTGAAATTATAAAAATACTATGTACTTTTCAAAAAAGCTATAGAAATTTCAAATTTGTTACTGTTTCAAAAAACCCTTATTTTCTCTAAAAAAATTCAAAGCTAAAAAAACATCTAAAACCGGATGCTATAGTATATCGGCCACCGCTGTAAATCTAATCAGCACAGAAGATCACGAATTGCTAGTCTGCTGGTACATGGGCCGGCCAATATGGAGCACCCCTGTGAGTCACGTCGCTATTGGACACAGTGAGCATCCAATAATAGAGGTCCCGCAAATAGGATTTGCCCTATTCCACGAGGCGCTCTTGTATGGCTTACTCCTTTCTTTTTTTGCGGGTCTATACGGCTTACTCGAATATGCACTCGTGCACTTCCTTCTGTTGTGGACTATGCTGATTCCCGGTTTTTACTTAGCGTGTTATTTTTGTCGGGTTTTCACAAGTTTTGCCTTTTGTCCATTGGAATAAAATACATATTCATTCATATTGTGCATGGACATTACTTCCATTGTGTGAATACTTTTTTCAACACATATAAGCACTTTTGATAAATCATGTACTTTTAAATTCTTCAACTATTTCAAAAAAGTTCATTCATTTCTAATAATGCTCATGCATTTTAACTAATATTCTAGAATATCAAGGATTTTAAAATATCTTCCGGCTCTAAAAAAAATTCACATCTTTCTTAAAGTTTTCATGTATTTTATTGAAGAAGTCATGCATTTTAAAAAAAATAACTGAAACATATTTATACTGTTAAAGAAATGTAATTTGAAAAATTTGTGTACCCTTAAAACATTGTTCCTGTAGTTTTAAATGGGAGCTCATACATTTTAAAAATATACATGTATTTTAGAAAAATGATTCTGCTTTTACAGAAAAAAATAAAAAAATTGCAAAACTAGGACTAAAGTAAAAAAGGAAAAAGAAAAGAAAGATACAGGACTAGAAAAAAGTGAAGTGAGTATTTGAGCATGTGTTCAAAATGAAAAATGGTCACAACATGAAAAAATGTTCATGCGACATAAAAAACTCTAAGTTTGAAAAAAGTTTACTCTATGGTTGAAAAATGCTCTAGGTGTGAAACCTTGTCAGATTTAGGCGGATAATGGATTACAATATCCTGTTCCATATTTTTTGGGGGGATTTGGAAGCAGGGTGGACGCGGATTCGAGTACTAGATTATGTCGGATTCGAACATGGGAAGGTAACAGAATGGACTCGGATAGAAATGGTGCATATACCACAAGCATATACTCGGAAAATATAAACTTGTTTTCTGCTAAAATTATATATAAGCTATGAACAAGTATTAATACTCATACACTTTAGGCACCAATAAAGCAACGGAAAGTACTAAGACAGTCCAAATAAACCACTAACATGTATATTTTGCCTCATAAGCAAATATAACATTCACGTGTTCCTAGTTATTTTAAAAATCTATGCCAATAAATCAGATAATGATATGTAAAGTGTCAGATTATCCTACTAGAAATAATATATTCGCAGCACTAAAACCGATACCCCCAGATTCAAAATCGGTTTTGGTCAAAAATTATCCTAACCACTTTAAGTAGTAGAAATAACCCCTCGAAGCTATCGGAGAAAAATCATATCATGCAAAAAATTGGATGCAAAGACAAGGTCCCACTCCTCCACACATTGGATGCCGACTCACGCAACGCTCCTGCGGATGACCGTGGGAAACTTGCGTCTTCTATGTTTTGGTGATATATACTTTTGCGATAAACTATGAGCAAAAATATTAACGAAATCACTGGTTAGGGGTATACACCTTTGTAAAGGTCAGCACCAAAATCCTCTTGAGGTGACAAGTGGCGCGTCATTTGTGGCCATCAAAGAGTTTTGATGGGGGTTTTCCTAGGGGGAGGGGATGGAAGGTTGCATGTACATGTTTTTTTTGTTGGATCTGACTTTCTAAAATGGAATGTCTCCTAAACCAAGAGTTCAAATTATAAACCGTTTTCACTGTTTTTCACATTTAGAGCTTCGAGACTAAATCCATCTTTAATAATTTTTGATGAACTTTTTCGGCCCAACTTGTACTCCCATCGAAAACTAACATGCACTACAGTTCAAAGAACGGCATGTCATGACTAACTGGACCGGGCTAGGCCTAAGAATGGAGAAAATGGGCTGCACAGCCTGATACGGTGATGCAGGCTGCGGCTGGGCTGGCCCGGCACGAAAAGAGCCCGAATCACATGACCCCATAGAAGAGAACAAAAAAAGGCGCATCATTGTTTTCTTTTTTTTGACATTAAAAAGGAGCATCAGTTATTAGTAGTTGTCATCTCATCATCAAAGAGGGAAAAAGAGAGAAAAGATTCCCAGGTTGGTCATGAGGCGATTGTCATCTGCACCCGTTTTTCCATGCAGGCATGCACGGTGAGGCCGCAGCTCATATATGCTAGCTCTTCCGGGAGATATCCAGATATATAGGAAGGTTCCATGTCGGGTCAAATGGTCAATCTTGTTCTTCTTGCTGCTCGATCGTGTGGACGGTCTCTCTCTCTCTCTGGTAGTCTGGTCTCTGGTGCATGTATGCACGCAGCACACGCTAATCATCAGACCGTGAGCCTGGGTACGTGCTACCATGACCCGACTTGATCCGCACACACACCACACGCACCTCTCTTTCTGACCGCATCATCGATCGACCTAGCTCGTGGACGCATGCGCGCGCGCGCGGGGCACTGTTCTCCCGTGAAAGGGAAACCATGCATCCGGCCACGGGCGGGATACCGAATATGGACCGGCGACCAGCATGCAGGTGCCGACGACTCCGATTGTTTTATCCGACACATGCGTGCGTGCGTGGATGCATCGGGCCAAACCGCCGCGACCGCCCCGTCAACCCGGCTCGACAACGAACGTTGAAACCTACCGGCGACAGGAACACGAGGCGGGGGTCAGTCGACGGAGACCGCGGCACCGCGGCGGCGGCGGCCACCGTTGGAAAACCACGGCCGGTACGTCGGCGGCTGCGGCGCAGGTGCGTGCGTGCCTACCCGGCCGGCCACGTGCAAGTGCAAGTTGCTGCTGTCGTCAGTGCGTCGCGGTCCACGTACGGACTTCTCCCCTGGCCTGGCCAAGCAGAGCAAGTGTGCCTGAAGCCTGAAGGCATTGGTGCAGCCATGCACGCCAAGCGAAAACGCGGCCCCACCACACGCCACTGGCCGGTCAATGCTCAACAGTGCCGACCCATGCACATCGGTGCACGCGGTGCATGCGTACGTTTGCCTAGAGTACTACGCAGTGTCATGTCAACGCGTTCATGTCCAAGCATCAGCAGGCGTTTTGTCACCACATACATGACACATGGTGCATGATGCACCGTCGTCTACGGACGGACGTACGTACGTTACTTTTTTTTACGCGAAACGTACGTTAGTTTTGTCTCGGCGTGCCACGCCCTCTGCGGCCGGCGTACAGGGGCAGTCTGTGGCCGGCGTACAGCAGGCCACCAGCTAGCTAGCTGGTCGATTCATCGTAGGCCTTGAAGTAGCCTGCAGGCAGTCATGTACCAGTACCACGGCTCTAGTGCCCGTGTCATATGAGCATTGGATCCGTATGCACGTAGCTGCCACTACGTACATGCATCGATCTATCGGACCAACCCGCTTCGACGGTGCATGCATGCTTCTTAAACCCGCCTCAAGCGTCTGGGCCGACGGTTCGATCGCAAAAAATCGATCTAGACGAACGCCCCAAAAGTCTGACCAGCATCCCTTATATCCATCTCAAATTTGAAACCGGTATAGGTCTATTGGAGTGTCCGCCACGTCGTCTCCGGCCCTCGTTGGCCAACACGACCTCACATATATTTCACCCTATCCACTCGCCGGATCAAACTCTAGTCACTTCACTCCGCTCCCCTCCCCACCCAAGCTCCCCTCCAGTGAACTTCAGCATGGCGGCCAGCGGATCTGAGTCCTACATCTACAGATGCGTTGACCCTGAGCTCATCCCTCGCGGTCTCGAGGAGGAGATGGCTGTCCTGCTTGCGCTTCACCGCTTCCGGAAGGAGGCCCATGTGGGGGCAGCGCTCGGACTCCTTTCGCCAGGAATTCATTGCGTCCCCTAAATGGCGCATGGATCGGCGATAGGTGTGCCATCGCTCCCTCATTGGAGGCGGTGCGGTCCGTCTAACGTCCGAACTCGGTCGCGGATGCGCAACCCCTTCGTTGGCGCGCCGAGGCCATGGACGCACCATGGGTGTCGTCGGACGCAAACATAGCGCGGCGTGCCCGACGTGGGAGGCAGCAGGCGCGGGAGGCGGCGGCAGCCCTCGCGGTGGTGGACGTTGGCGAGGTGGAGTTGCATTCTCTGATGCCCTGTATGGTGCACCAGTCCGGGCGCCGCAACCGCGTGGCGGTGGATGTCGCCGGCTCTTCCCAGGACGGATCCATCATCGATATGACTTCACCAGCACAGTCCGGATTCCGGGCTCCGACGAGGAAGAGTAGGGCATTGGAGACGGTGACACCTTGAGTCCCGTAAGACGGCTTGTGTCCCATGCCCTACACTCTACCTTGCCGGCGATCGAACCAACACTCTGGGGAGCGCAACCGGCTGGGGACATGGGCATGGCGAAGCTGGACGAGCTCCGCTTAAAGGCCAGTTTACGCTGCATGTAATAATATGAATTTGAGGTTTCCGGTTGTAGAATCAAATAGTTGAGGCGTGACCGGTCATTGTCCACGAACGCATCCGTCCGCGGGTGTTTGAGGGGTCGAATTTACCGAGTCCAGCTGTAAATGCTCCAAGCTGGTTACCAAAAACACCATATTGAAAATGTAAGGGCATCTGGACCTCTAAAACGGACATAATATCCGTCTGCGGATGTGAATACGTGGGGCGTCTATCAAAAACCGTACACCTCACATATCCGCATACATCTCAAACGGAATCTAAACAAAATGGACGACTTTCATGCAAGCCGGATGATTTTTATTTAATCCATACTACATTCATGATATTTTCGGCATATTTCAATAAACAAAGGTTGTGATCAGGTCTCAGTCTACTGAGACTTAACCAAATCTCAGTTAAGTGATATAGTATAAGAAGAGAAAAGGAAAAAAAGAAAAAAAATTATATGAATCTCACGCAAGATCAAAAGAATATAATAACATCAACTAAGACATAATAAAGTCTTAGTCGACTAAGACTTAGCAAAACTGTTAAACAAAAGCTTTCAGAAGCTATCTACTCTAAAAACCTAGACTAACCCTTTGCCGGCGTCCGCTTTCTAAAGCCTTGTTGTTCCGGTGTCCGGCATCTCGCTGGCCATGAGCCTGGGAAGTGAAGTTGTGTGTCACTGGCGATGAAGAGTAAGATATGGTACATGAATGTGTCTATATGGGACACGAACACCTTCACCTTCCATGTCCTACTGCTCCTGGAGTCCATGACCTAAACGTCGCCGATGAAGGTGATGTTGCCTGTGGAGATGAGGCTCATGTATCTGTGCCGTGCATACGTAGGCTTGATTAAAGTACGTAGTGTCATAGCAATGTGTTCACGTCCAAGCATCGGCAGCCTTTTTGTCACTACATACATCATGGATGATGCACCGTTGTAGACGTACGTACGTTAGTTTGTCTCAACGTGCCGTGCTCTATGCGGCGTGCAGGTGCAGTCTGCATGCGCCGCAGGCCACCAGCCGGTCGATCGATCGTGGCCTTGAAGTAGCCTGCAGGCTGTCACGTACCAGTACTACGACTCTTGCGACCGTGCCATCTGAGCATTGGGTCCCAGCAGCCACTACGTACGTGCATCGAGCGGTCGATTAGACGTACGCGAGTGACAAAATGCTCTTGTACCGACCCGTTTCGACGGTGCACACACCTACATAAGCAGCCCTTAAAAACCCTACATAAGCTTGCTACCAAAGTGTATCATTATTGAAAGTGTAAGGAGCAACTACAAAGGCATCTCCAATGCAGACCCTTAAAACGCCCGCATCCGTCTGGTCAGTGTTGTTCGGACGTGTTCTATCATCCAACACGGTTCTGTATTCGTCCGTGTGGCGGTCCGGAGGTGCTCTTTTCACAAACTAAAGACAAACTGATGGAGGGTGGGGAAGGCTTTGCGGGAATCTAGACATCCGTCGATCAATCAAATGACAACATGTATCTTCTGTGTTCGGATGCAGATGCACTGCTAATTTGTGCTACTAGACGGAAGCCACCAACACATGACGGCGGAAGGCTGTTAATTAGCGTAGCATTTTGACGAAAGCTAATAATGCTACTTTAAGATTTGGCGGAAGCACATGATGGATTTGCCCGAAGCTAGCTAGACATGAAGGTGAAAGCTACTGATAATCACGTAACTCTATTAATCAGTAATCACATAGGATACGAGTGAATGACGGAAGCTCCTTTGCTTTTTCTTCTTTGGATGGCGGAAGGTCAAATCACATAGTGCACGTCAGCTACTGTTTTGCTTCGTTGGATGGCGCAAGGTCCAAATTACATAGTGCACTGATGGAAGCTCCTAATAAGTAGTTGACGGAAGATTTTCACACGTAATTATACATGGAAGGCTACTAATTTGATGGGAAGTTGTTTGCTGTTTTTTTAGTGAATAAGAACGGACATTTGTAGTTATGGTTGGATGACCGGCTCCCACATTAGTATTCATGGATTTAGTCCTCCTGTTAGCGGATGTGCCGGATCAAATTTTGCGGGCCAGTGTTGGAGATGCCCTAAGTAAGGGCCTGTTCTGAACCTCTCTGAGCTTCTCAAACTCCACAAAATAAGCTTCTAGAGCTTGCTTCAAACTTCACCTCGCGATTCCATTCTTTCGGCAGTGTTCGTAGCTTCTCTCCACGATTTGGCCCAGCTGAGAGCCTATTGGGCTGTTGGGTGCCAATTAGGGTCGGATGGAGGCAGCCCACCTTGTATCGTTGTGTGGAGGAGGACTGGCCACGTGCGCTCGCACAGGATACGAGCGAGGCGAGCATCCAACGAGCGGCTGGGAGCTGTTTCGCGAATTGTTTTTTGCACTTCACGGTGGCATCCTCTTGTAATTAGTAGGAACTCCTCGCTTCTTCGTATTGTGGAGCTGGGCTTTCGTTGCTTCTCATTTTTTCACTATGGGATCACTCAGTTTCTCGTCTCCATCTTCTACGAGCTAAATCGTTCGGGAATGCTTCACTCGAGAATTTTGAGAAGATAGAAGCTGGAGGAGATCAGAACAGGCCCTAAGTTGTGCGGGATCTTTTTTTTAAAGATCCAGTCGTTTTTTCTAGAGCCATTGGATTAAAATCCAGCGGCTCCATCTTCATCTTTCACTTCGAAATCATTATTGTTTATCTTGCTTCTCCTCATGCCACACGCCCTCGATCTGCCTCTCCTCGGGTTGCCACACCATGGCGAGCCGTGTCGTCCCCGTCTCCGTCAGGGTACTGGCCAAGGCTCTCCATGTCTGATACCCGTCTTGAGCTCTGGCATCATCTAATTATGGCAGCAGCCAAATGAAAATGGACCTCCATCCACACTTCATGAACCCTTGATCTTGATTGCGTCAGTGACGCATGATCAACCACGCTGTCCCATCTTCGGCCAGGTCTTGGTTCAGCCTCGCCGGGGACACCCCGACCGGCTGCGTCGCCCTAGTCACACTGCAAGGGTTAATTTTCTTGCTCGGACCCTTTTTTTGTATGATTTGGTTGACTTGGCTACAACCATTAGATTAAAATTGAAAAACACCATATTCTTCTTTGTCCTCTGAGTCAGCATTGTTTATCTGGTTTCTCCCAACGCCACACCCCCTCGATCTGCCTCTCCTCGGGTTGCGACGCCCCGACGAGGTGCATTGTCCCCATCTCTGTCTAGGTACCAGCCAAGCTCTCGCCGACGATACTTCGTACGTGTCTCGAGCTTGGGCATAATCCAATCCTAGCGGCAACCAAACCATGGACCTCCATCAGCACTTGTGAACCCTTGATCTCGCTTGCGTCGGTGACGCACGATCAACCATGTTGTCCCGTCTCTAGCGAGGTCTTGGTTCAGCCTCGCCGGGGACACCCCGACTATCCGCGTTGCCCCTGCCATGCTGTCACGGTATTTTTTTGGTAGAACCTTCCTTCGTAAGATTATGTCGATTTTGCTAGAACCATTGAATTAAAATCCAACGGCCCCCCTCTTCTTCTTTCTCCTCTGAGTAGGTATTGTTTTTCTTCTTCCTCACGACGCTAAGCCCACTCTTCCTCTCTCCGGGTTGCGACGCCGCAGCGCACTGTGCCGTCCGTGTCTCCATCGAGGCACTGGCCAAGCCCTTGACCGTGATGATCCTGTCGGTCGCTTCATATATACTCACCTAGAGCTTGGGCATCGCCAAATTCTAGCGGAAGCCAAATAAAAAAGGCCCTCCATCCACACTTGTGAACCCTCGTCCTCGCCTGCCGGCGACGGGCGCCGCCGACCGCGTCGTCCAGTACCCGGCGAGGTCCTAGTTCGGCCTCGCCGGGACACCCCGACCGGCCGCGTCGCCCTGTCACAGTCTCACAGTTATGTTGCGGCTGGTCTCCATGAAATTGACTGAAACTTGATAAATTCCCGGAAAACTCTAATCACAGCTCATCTGCTGATTCTTCAACATCAGTCGGTGTGGACGAAAAATACCAGATGCAAAACTTCAATCATTAATGGGAGATACATCCATCGATCTCAACTAAAGTCGGCATCAAAATGCAGCTAGATATTCGTAACCACCAACATCAACGATGTGCGACAACCAACTCATGGATGGATAGATGGGGCCAAAGGGTTCTCAAGGGGGTGTGAATCTAGTCCCCCCCTTTCCACATCCAGCCAGGTTCCACACTCCTCCACCCCACTAGCTAACCCCTATCCCCCACTAGGCCGCTGCTTGCATAAGGATGAACCCATCTGCTGCTTCCACTTGGGCATCCTGCTTGCTTGGGCAATCATCAGGTGCACAGTACCCCGGGTGCCAACACCAACATGGATATATATGTACTCAGGGTGTGGATCTTGACCACCGGAATACCGGTGCCGGAGACTGCCACACTGCCTATAGAACTAGCGTGGTTTTCACTAGTACTTGGAAGCAGTTGTAGTAACATCCGATGGGCTGTGGCACCACACTTGAACGTTCATCCTCCCTACCAGTAAAAGCGAAAACACTTCACACACGACACTTTGCTGGACGACACTTAGACAATGGCTAATCTAACAGGCTGGTGATGTTTAGCCTTGTGCTTTGAACGGTGGATATGGTGTGTCGTCTGTATTTCGTCTGGTACATGTCGTGCATGTAGCAGTGCTCCAGTAAAAGTATCAACTTGGCCATCTTGCTTGCTTGCTTGGGGCAATCATTAGGTGCACAGCACCCTACCCCGTGTATCAACATACATGGATACATATAGCACAACAGAGTGTGTGTGGATTTTGACCACAAGAATATCGGTGCGGGCTCCCTGTGAACCTAGTCAGTTTTTTTTACTTGGAAGTAGTTGCAGTAACATCCAATGGGCCGTAGCACCACACTTACACTTTCATCCTCTGAAATGTGTGTAGTTGTGTCTCAATTATTGAAATGTGGCACTGCTGTTACACTCACTTCTTAAACCGTGAAAGCGAATGAAATACTCACTCTGTTTTTATTTAATCCACATATTAGTTTTGGCTGAAGTCTATAGAAAACAATATGAACATTTAAGATAACAAATCTGTATCATGTGAAAATATATTGAATGACGAATCTAATGGTTTTGATTTGGTATTGTGCATGTTAATATTTTTCTTCTATAAACTTGGTGAAAGTATATACCGTTTGACTTCAGTCAAAGTTAATATGCGGAGCAAATAAAAAACTGAGGGAGCACTAGTTGTTATTAATCAGAGATCATTTATCTAGCCTGTGGAGTGGACAGTGGAACTTTCCATACTCCTTATGGACAGGAATTTAAGCCGGGCACAATTTTTTAGGTCTGCAATTTGACTAGCGAAACATGTGTTAATATGAGTTACTTGCATATCACAAGTATGAAATACATATGGTTTTATGGGGGAATTTCACTATGTCCATTCCACCAACAAAGTGTGGAAGCTGACCTACACATATATACAACATCTGTGTGAAAGTTGTCATCATAGAATACATGCAGTCAAACACCACCAACTCCGAGTGAAAACATTACCAACTTTAAGTGAAAATATACACAGAAAGTATTAAGATGCAGTAAGTGATAATAATATCACTACAATTGATATGTAAAAAGCAAGGGCCATAGTTACATGTGCGAGATTGTGTCCGTTTCTAAAGTGAGGGTCAATTTTCATCTGTAAGTAACTCATATGACCCATGCTGATGTGACATCTCACAATTAGAAGACTATGTTATTATTCGAACACACATATTGATAATAATTTGTGAGCCTATACATATTCCTTCGTCTCTCTCTCTCTCTATATATGTTTTTTTTTTATGTTTTTCCCTTTCAATACCTACCACAACCAATGCTTGATCTCTAAGGAGAAAGAACCCATATACAATGGTCTTCCCAGAAAAGCCACCTCCAATATGTTAGAGTACCAAAATAGTCCTAAACATAGATTGATTTTCAAGACGAGACATTCATCATCCCTATTAGGGCATCTCCAATGGCAACCCGCAAAACACCTGCTGCATCCGTTAGCGGATAGGGGGACCAGTTCGCGAACACGGATGAGGAAGGCAACCATCCAACACTAGCCGCATACGTTTTCACAACAACTCAAACCAACCGGACGGAATTCGTGCAAACACCGCCGGATTTCATGCAAACTCGGCCGGATTTCATACAAACCGGACGCAAATGGTTATATTTTGGAAATATTTTAACTAAAAAGTTAAAACTATGTGCACGTACGATCGCGCGGAGCTCCACTCCCACGGCACGGATACACTACACTAGTCTACGGCCGGCCGCGACGGATCCCTTCGTCACCGGATTGCCGGGAGTACGGGAGGCATATTCTTCCCTCGTATCTTCCCTATGTCCTACTGCGCCACTCATCAGAGTGTGGCGACGAGGGTGCTTCAGCCGGAGAGGAAGGGTGCTTCCGTGGATGCCAAGGTCAGGGCGGTCTAAGAAAAAGAAGAAACAGGGCACATCACCGGCTGTACAAGCCGGCGACGCGCAGGCGGTGGCCTTCCTGGGTGCCAAGCGGTGGCGGTCTCCTGTGTTCTACTTTCCTCGAAGTTGCCAGCAGACGTGGACACGGATGCACTGGCTACCGACTTGTCATTCTCCTCCGCGCACCCGCCTTCTTTCTCTGCCTTCATGAAACGGCTATGCGCGCGTCGACGGCGGATGGCGTGGTTGTAGGCACTAGAAGGGCGGTACGACGCAGCATTGTCCATGCCCATGCCGCCGTGCTCCACGCCGTGCCGACCTGGAGCAACTCTCCACTCCTCCGCGAGATGGCTTGGAGCGGTGATTTGCTGAACCACGCGCCGGATTGCGGTGGCAACTTGCTCCCTTGGCCTAGGGGAAGGAGGTGGAGCAGCAAGCAGCCTCGCTCGTAACTGCCAGGCTCGACGGGACACCATGCCGGCTTTATGCCGGATGCCTTCAAAACTGTGGAGAAGATGGTGAAGAAGGAGACGAGGGGAGCGGCGGAGGGGTGTGATTCTTTCCCGGCATCTGCCCTCGTTTAAATAGAGGGGGGACGGGAGGAGCCCGGCTAGCGTTGTGTTTAATGCCAGCCCGCTCCTAAACGGACGTGTGGCCGGAGTAGGTTTCTCGGCTTCCACGCGGGGTTAATGGAAGCGTATGAATGCGGAGAGGAGGCATGTTCAGCCGGGCGTGCAACGGCGGTGCCCTCGGCCGGCGCGCCGCTTAAATGGCGAAGGCAGTGAGAGGTCGCGTCCGTCCTGAGCCACCTTCAATGCAGGGCGGCATGCTCTACAGCGACACAAACGCGGGCAGCTGGCGCCGGGAGGGGAGCACGCGCGGGAGGGTGGATGGTTTTTTGGTCGGCCAGGGCGGCCAGAAATGGGGTTGGGACCGGTCCAGACTCCCGCAAACCTCCCTAACTTTTGTCTCCGGTTTGCGAGAGAAATCTCATCCGGACTGCCCCTCGGGCCGATACAGGTCGGCGTTGGATAACTTTCGTGATCTGGACAGCATGGTCCGAACGGTTGCGAGAGGTTTACGGGTCCGGCTTGGAGATGCCCTTACTTGTGTGATGGTGGTAACAACCAAACTTATCGTCCTCCCAATTTTCTCACATTGACAAATGTTTGCTTTTTCATAGGTTACTGAGTAGTATTTGAGATGGTAATGAGTCTTGTACCCATCTATGTATGTGCAACTTCAACAACTACCCCTTAAATGCCCACTAGTTTGTCATCATCCTTGCCACGAATTTTGTAGTTACTTAGTAATTTATTCACTTTTACGTATTTGCTAGGCATGTAAGAAATAATATTTTTTGAGTTTCCACTAAGAATCACGCGACCTCGATGTTGGGATACATTCAACTACAATAAACTTTGACCAGACGGCTATCAATAGCTGACTGAGAGATAACAATTTCCAAAGTGTTTATTGCTTGAATTTTCTTAATTTTAACATGATAGCCTTTAGCATCATAGTTTTCATTCTTCTTAGGATTTTTGATATTTTCAGCTAATTATGATGGGTTAGTGTCCTTGTTGCAAAAGAACACCTCATGATCCCCTTGTCCTTACATATGGGGGAGTGCGTGTACATATATTCATGGACAAAGATTTTTAATATGGATTGGCAAAAGTGCAATTTAAGTTAATGACCAGATTCTCACAAGTCACAAGCACATCTACGGCCAAAACATAATAATGACAACCCTAGTGCCAAAAGTTCACTAGAAGCCAACAACACATGTGTATGTAGCATAAAATAACAGCTTTTAGGAGCGTGATGCTGCAAAGCATACATAAGCGCCAACATAAACACAATTTCACACTAATCGATCCAGCGCAAGTGTAAAATTGGAAGCAGCCATGCACCAATCTCCATATATACACAAGAAATCACCAACTATGCACGTACAATAATCCCCACGATGGCATCTGGCAAGGCGACAAAGCCCGGGATGGAGGACGACAACGACATGGAGTACTCGTCCGCGGAATCGGGGGCCGAGGACGCGGCGGCGGAGTCGTCGTCGCCGGTGCTGGCGCCTCCCCGGGCGGCTCCATCGTCGCGGTTCAAGGGCGTCGTGCCGCAGCCCAACGGGCGGTGGGGCGCGCAGATCTACGAGAAGCACTCGCGGGTGTGGCTCGGCACGTTCCCCGACGAGGACGCCGCCGCGCGCGCCTACGATGTGGCCGCGCTCCGCTTCCGCGGCCCGGACGCCGTCATCAACTACCAGCGCCCGCCGGCGGCGGAGGAGGCCGGCTCTTCGTCGTCCAGGAGCGAGCTCGATCCCGAGCTCGGCTTCCTCGCCGACCACTCCAAGGCCGAGATCGTCGACATGCTCCGGAAGCACACCTACGACGACGAGCTCCGGCAGGGCCTGCGCCGCGGCCGCGGGCGCGCGCAGCCGACGCCGGCGTGGGCGCGAGAGCTTCTCTTCGAGAAGGCCGTGACCCCGAGCGACGTCGGCAAGCTCAACCGCCTCGTGGTGCCGAAGCAGCACGCCGAGAAGCACTTCCCTCCGACCACTGCTGCGGCCACCGGCAGCAACGGCAAGGGCGTGCTGCTGAACTTCGAGGACGGCGAAGGGAAGGTGTGGCGCTTCCGGTACTCGTACTGGAACAGCAGCCAGAGCTACGTGCTCACCAAGGGCTGGAGCCGCTTCGTCAAGGAGACGGGCCTCCGCGCCGGCGACACCGTGGCATTCTACCGGTCGGCGTATGGGAATGACACGGAGGGTCAGCTCTTCATCGACTACAAAAAGATGAACAAGAATGACGGCGCTGCCGACGCGGCGGTTTCAGATGAGAATGAAACAGGTCATGTCGCTGTCAAGCTCTTCGGCGTTGACATTGCCGGAGGGATGGCGGGATCATCAGGTGGCTGAAGGGCACGGCCGGTAAGTTCTTGGTCTTCTCTGCCGCAGTGTGATTGCAATTGCATATATTGATTGCTGGCTACTCTATCTACATTTCCATTTCGGGAAGCAAGAATAGGCAATAGCAATATTTAATCACATCACATGATCACACCCATATAGTAGAAGATATCGATGCAGACAGATCGGAGCAAGAGGACACCATGGGAGAGGGTTGCAACAGAGGGACAATACCTTACATTTTGTATGTCAATTGTCGATCTTATTGAATAGATTCCACTATTCCAGAGGGTTATTAGAAGGAGACAATTCTTTGCATAATTTTTGTGGTGATCTTATCGAATATGTGGTTACCTTTAGCTCACCAAATCTTCTTCTATTCCCATGATTGTTGTGCAGCCTTTAATTGCTATTTTTGTTATACGAGATCTATCTTTACCATTCCCAATTCAGTGATGCTAGTGCCGTAGGAGTATCGTGCACTATCACATTGATTCAGGAGTCGCTAAACACAATGAGTTGTAAACTTCATTAAAAAAAAAGGAGCTGTAACGCCTTTTCTCAGAAATGGATTTATAGGGTAGAGAACCATCTATACTTTGATTCTGAAAAGGATATCAGGGCAATATGACTACATTAATCTATTGGTTGTCTGCACGAACTGGTACACACGCCGACCGGAAAAGAAAAATCTGTGAGATGGTCAAATATCACCTGGAGAAATGTCATGTCTGATCAAATCTTAACATGTGGAATGCTGCTTTGTTCAGCATGGGTTAATGTGTGCTTTTTAAGGGGTTAAATTAACCAAATTTCAAATGAGATGGGCATCAAGGTGATGGATCAGGATGTGTATTGTCAGAAAATCTGCCTATGTTTGTCTAAATGAGGAGGTACATGGTTCGTTCATCATCGCAATGTATTTCACAAGCTTAATTATCGCACACTTGGATGGGAAAACTGCTGACGGTAAGAAGGTTGTCTTAGTGATGTCATCTTTATGGCAGCGTTATGGAAATATTCGCAACTTAAGTGTAAGTTGCAAAGTTGTAGAGGTTAATGGGTAATAAGTTATAATGTTTATTCTAAAGGGGATGAAACATGTGGCACCATCGAATAATGTAGTGTAACTATGCAGGAGTCACAAAAACTATGCAGAAGTCACATGAAGAAGAAGGACAATAACATGGGAAGAAGTCTATACTATAATGTAATAAACATGGACATATGATAAAGTACCATAAGGTTGTCTTAGTTACCCATCTTGACGCCACTATGGCAGCGTTTGGGAAATATTAGCAACTTAAGTGCAAGTTGCCAACTTATAGAAGTTAATGGGAAATAAGTTATAGTGTTTATTCTAAAGGGGATGAAAATTGGGCACCATCGAACAGTGCAGTGTAAATATGCGGAGTCACGAAGAAGGACAATAACATGGGAAGAAAATGTATACTATCAGGAAACAAACATGGACATATGATAAAAGACCGTAACAATATGCAGATTGAAAAGATGCGACGAGGTTACGAACAATTTTATTAGCTCTTTTAGAGGTCACGTGTCTCTTTAAGTCCATAAAAAGCCATAGAGGAGAGTTTGACCTAAGTGAGAAGGTGAATTCATGCTAAGTACTTAAAAGGAATACCTGAGGAAGTAGTATGTGATATTCTCTCTATCTCCATGTCTATATGTCATTCAATACCAATAGATAAGTCGGTCAGTACTATGAAATGTGTGGTAAGAGTGATTTGGGTAATTTAGGAGTCACCGAGGGTGTAACCTCAAAACCTCGGACACCCTTATGCACAACCTAACATTTTTTAGGGCTTCCTACCATCAGGCTACATTGCCGCCCGTACCACCGAGACACGTAAGTTTTGTTTGACCAGAGAGCCAACATTGGATGGTACC
The DNA here is from genome assembly GCA_032464435.1 of Aegilops umbellulata. Classification (NCBI taxonomy): domain Eukaryota; kingdom Viridiplantae; phylum Streptophyta; class Magnoliopsida; order Poales; family Poaceae; genus Aegilops; species Aegilops umbellulata. The sequence goes on along the minus strand of CP136060.1, from coordinate 636,972,054 downwards.
CACAACTTCAAGAATGCTCTTCCTTAGATGGTCACTAGGGTGCCCGTCGGCGGTCAAGAAGACCATTGAGGGGCAACATCTTGTACATCAGTAGTGATTACCCGGTGGGATCCCCATGGAGTCTCAGTTGATGGTGGCAGGGATCACCAGCAAAGAGTGTTAGGACCAAGATTGCCTTTCGTCGATCAACATACTATTGATGGATCATCTTCACAAACGGACGATGATACCACACGTGAAAGGTGCCATCATCAATAATAGGCACTTTGTGCTTACCAATTAAGAGTAGATATGTCCCTGCATCAATGGACTCTTTAAGGTACACCCCCTAGTGGTCATATGACCTAAATCAAGCTCATAGGCAGACATCCATCACCCTTCACTCATATGAAACATATAACTCTCCTAAGTTCTAAGGGCACCGACCCCTCTCCCTCCCTCCTCTCCCATCAATGGCGACGGTCACCATGACCACCACACCGAATGCACTGTAGCACCCACCATGCCACCACCCCTTCTTACATCACCCGGACGTCGAGCTGGTCATGCATGGAACAATAATGGCGCCCCCTATCTGCATACAATGCGGGGAACCGCACTATCAGACCCTAAAACACTGGCCACACATGGACCAGGTTCTGCATGGAACCTTGCTTCCATCACATCCTTGCCTAGCCATGTGGCCAATATACACCGCTGACGCTCTACACCAGGAAGCATTTGGTTCTAGCCTTGTAGGGAACCACTCCATCGTAAAACTCCTTGATCAGCCTTGCGAGGAGCTTGATTGTTGCCTCAGGTGTACACAGCTATGCGGGTACCGCGCCACCATCCACACAACTCCCTCCATATGTGTATCTGGCCATGCTGGTTCCGCGGCACCACCCGTCCTCTCCAACTGTGCTATAATCCCTATAAGCATCCCCTCTTAACACTCTTCTACATGCTCTTTATGGATCCCGACAATCGAACTAAGAAATTTCTACGGTTATTTTTACGCTTTATTTATAGGGATTAATCTAGAGATTATTGATGAAGCAAACACAAAACTTAATTTTACTTAGATTCTGGTAGACATGGATACACTTGAGGCAACAATCAAGTCAAAGATGATAACAAACTCCTAGCTAGATATATTAGTGTCTATTATTAATATTAGTAGTATGATTAGCACTATTAGTAAATAACTGCTCCCTCTATTGTTATTTATTCTGCATATTAGCTTTGTTCCAAGTCAATCTCTATACAGTTTGACCAAGCTATAGAAAACAATGAGAGCATTGGCGATAACAAATATATACGATGCAAACATATATATTCAATGATAAATCTAATGGTGTTGATTTAGTATTATAGATGTTAATAAATATTTCTATACACTTGTTCAAAGTTTATAAAGTCTGACTTAAGGCAAAACTAATATGCAGGGTAAGTAAAATAAGAGGGTGTATGATTTTCATGAACCTCTAGGGGATTAAAGAAGATGATCGACCAGTGTCCAATATGTGTGTGTCTTGATTTGCGGAATTTCTATGGTAAACGGAAGAGCAGTGCGAGAGGTGTTGAAGTATATCCTTGTAGATGATATTGATGCGGTCTAGAGATTGTGGTTTCAGACAACTAAACGAATTCCAATTTGAGGTCTAAGGACATTTTCAAGGCGGACCCGTAAACCGCCCGCATTCGTTCGGATCGCGTTGTCCGGACCGTGGAGGCCGCGATTTCTCCCGCAAATCGGAGACAAAAGTGGGGGATGTTTGCGGGAGTCCGGACCATTCTTAAGCCTGCTTCTGACCGCCCTGGCCCAATAAAAAACCCCTTCCCCTCCCTCGCGCGCATCCCATCCAACGCCAGCTCCCTGCATTCATGCCGCTGTAGAGCACGCCGCCCCACTTTGAAGGCGGCTTAGGGCGGATTATACATCTCACTGCCTCCGCCGTTGAAGCGGCTCGCCGGACGAGGGCGCCGCCCGCTGCACGCCCTGCTGAACACGCCTCCTCGCCGCATTCATACGCCCCCGTTAAACCGTGTGGAAGCCGAGAAACCTACTCTGGTCACACGTCCGCTCATGAGCGGGCAGGCATTAAACGCAATGCCGCCCGAGCTCCTCCGGTCTGCTCCTTATTTAAACGAGGCTAGACGCCTGGCAAGAATCGCACCCCTCCGCCGCTCCCCTATCTTAATTTTCACCATTTTCTCCACTCTTCTAATATCTTCTGAAGAGCAGTTCTCCGGCATACAAGCCGGCTGGGTGGCCCGCCGAGCCCGTCGGATACGAGCGAGGCAGGTCGCTGCTCCAACTCTAGCGCCTTACCCTACAGAGAAAGTTGCCGCCCCAAGCCGCCGCGTGGTTCAACAACTCGCCGTTTCAGGCCAACTCGATGAGGAGTGGCGAGTTGCTCCACACAGGCACGGCAGGGAGCACGGCGGCACAGGTATCGCCGCATCCAGTGCCTGCGACCGCGCCATCCGTCGTCGACGCGCGCGTAGCCGCGCCATGCACGTAGAGAAAGAAGCCAGCTGCGGGGATGTGGACGAGGTGGCGGCTAGCACGTCCGCGCCCACCGCCATCATTGAGGAGAAGTGGAACACGGGAGGCCATCGCCGCTTAGGTTCCATGAAGGGCACCGCCGATTACCAGGCCGGTTCTTCTTTATTTCAAACCATCCTGGGCACCTGCCTGAGCTCCACGTAAGCACCCTTCCCCTCCGGCTAAAGCACCCTCTTTGCTGCTCCGACGAGCGGCACAGCCGGACATAAGGAAGATACGGGGGAAGAACATGCCTCCAGGGCTCCCGACAGTCCGGTTATTCCGGACTGTCGGACATGGGGAAGACAAGTCGTGGCTGGTCATAGACTACTATAGTGTATCCGTGACGTGGGAGTGGAGCTCCGCGTGATCGTACCTGCACATAGTTTTGGCTTTTAATTGAAAATATGTCCAAAATGTAACAATTCTCGCCGGTTTGTATGAAATCCGTCATGTTTATATGAAATCCGCCTTATTTGCATGAATTTCATTCGACTGGCTAATGTCTGCGGAACGGATATGGAGGATATTTGCGGCTTGCCATGAAGATGCTCTAATATTATTGTTTTATTGTGTACCAAGATAGTGAAAGCTATCTAGTTTGGCGTACGCCTGTCCGGGCCTGACCCAATAATGCAACCTGATTGGCTGACATTCTCATGCATGGACACGTGATGGTTCAGCATGTAAATGCATGGCGAATGAATGCTAATCGTGATCGGTGGTTAGCGCTGGCTAGCCATCATGACCAGCATTTCATCAACTAGGCACTTAATTTTCTTCAATTTCTTATATCAACTAACGCAGGCATGCAGATGTGCATGCCAGGTGCATTTGTGCTATTCAACAACTGATGTATCCTGTCGCCCCAAACGCAATGAGAACGTAAGGGCATTCTCAATGATTGATAATGCGGCATTTTCATCTTCTGAGAATGACAGGGCGGAATCATATTCCACGTTATTATTTGGAAACAATAAAACATGTTGTGCAAGGCATCTAATACTAAAAGTGTGGCGTGATGAAAACTAAACTAGAAAAATCTGCGAATAAGAGATGACATCCCGTACAACTGAGCCATCTTAATTAAAAAAAGAGAAGACACACTTTTTTTCCTCTTCTGTTTCTCTCATCTCATCCACCTCCAATATTATCTTACATCTACGTGACATCATGAAGATAACACCATTGTACTTGCCTCACAGATCGGTGCTCTACAACACGAAGAAGGAACGAAGAACGAGAGAACACGAACAAGAGAGCTGTTAAAAGTAGGGTAAAATAATAGTAGCTATGTTTGCCATTGTGTGTTGTTGTTTAATCAGCCGTGACCCCTCATCTATAGTATACTAGATGATGCCCCGCGCGTTGCTGCGGGATTTTTTGAATTTTCTTAGAAATGTGAGCATCCAAATTTAAGTAACAAAATGCCTTTCACATTCTGCGTAGCTGACAATTTAAACTGAGGTAAGGTCAGTAGGCCAACACATGCCTCACGGTGGTGGTTTGCAAAAACTAAGCGGATGATATCATATATCAACAATTGACACAAATACATGTACTCCAGTATGATTATATATGTCTTGTACGACTGAAGAACATCTAGAATTATGATAATCTTTCCCACACATTGCTGCGAGATTGTATACACTTTTTTGATAGAATGCTGATATATACTTTTTTGATAGAATGCTGATATATAAGCGGTGAAGAACATTAAGATTAAGTCCATATGAAATATACTATAGATTGATGCATCAAAAAATTAAAAACATATTGGATATTCATAATAGCAGAAAGTAGTCTCCCCCCTATAATAACATCAACGTATTATGGGATAACACTGGAGGCTGTAGCACCCAGGGAGTGGGATCCTGTAACACTTTAAGAAGGGAAATTAGAGGCGACCAGATCAGTAGAGCGCGAAGAAACCAAGACTGTCCAATTCCATACCAGTGGCAGCTCCAGCTGCACATATTCGGTTTCGTTGATCTGTGCAGTACAAATACGGGATTAACATCTGCCTGGTGAGTGGCGAAGTAGAAACTTGCCAGCGTGGCCTATGGTAGGCAGAACGCTGGATTGAGGAGGAAGACGTATGGGGATGTATCGCTATAAAGTACCTATGGAGTATACATGGATTAAACGTTAAATTGAGGAGGCAGAGTGCTGTCACTCCGGCCGGCCGCTCGACTGCATTATGGATTAATTTTTCAGACTAAATGTGTGGTACGGTGGAAGATGAAACAGGAGGACCGAATGGATGAATGAGCATAATTCTTATTGTCAAACTAAATTAGAAATATATAACATTCGATATAACCGACTGTAAATGATGAAAGCCAACAAATATGTGTATGGATAACTGAGGTTCACTACCCAGCAATGAAGAACTTTTTTATGAGAGGAGAGACCGCATACCTATGTAGTAGCAAGAGATCTGTATCAAGAGTCCTATCAAGCAGTGAAGCCAATTTGACCAGTAAAACGTTGAACACCTTTGAATCTGGAGTCACAACCTGACAAATTTCAAAAGCATAAACGGAGGGATAGGAAAAATTGAGGAAGGTTGAAAATAGGGAGCATCCAAGAACCAGAGTGGAGGCTGTTTCCAAGAGTAGAGGTGAGCAGGGGTGCGTAGTCGATGACAATGGCAGTGCAGGCATCCTTTTAAAAGACGAAGGCGACGGAGGTCGGAGGCTCAGTTAAATCTAGCACTTTCTCCCGGATTTGCAGGGTAACAGGTTGTGAGGTAATGAGAGGCTATGAATGATTCCGTTTCATATGTATTTGTTGCTGTCGTTTCAAGGAGAAGAATGAAGAGCGCGTCCGGTCATGGCGGCGCTGATCGGAAGACAGATCAGCAGGGAAGAGGAACCCTCATGGACCTAATGCGATAAGCAGGTAGATGGGCCAGGTAGATAACCAAGCCCAGCTAGATGGCGCGTATATATACCACTGGTGGCCTGAGCAGCCCAGTTGCAAAAGCATTAGCTTCGTACAGCCCGTTTCGCTGAGTTATGCGGGATTAGCGATGGAAAGTCGTGGCTGTGCAAGATTAGTGCTGACGTGGCCGTACGGGAATGGATGGTGATGTGGATAGGCTGCATGTCAAGAGAAATAGGTTAGTGGGGATGAACTATTTAGGTATTATAGATGACAACCTGTTTGGTAACCACTTGGGCAGGGGAATGGGAATTTTCACAAGGGAGCTTGTGAAGGGATTAGGGGAAGTAAATTATTATTCCCATTCCATTGTTTGGTATATGACGGAAATCAGTGTGGGATAAAACTCTGCTCACAAATTAACAGGGTACCTCATGGAAAGAAAACGGTGGGAATTGACTTCCTCAACTCCCATTCCCCTTCCCACTTAAAGTCACATTCCCTCTAATCAATCAATGGATTTCTAATCTCATCACCCCTCAATTCCCATTCTCCATCTTTAATTCTCACGAACCAAACATGTTGTGAGGCAGATTGAATACAATAGTAGGACTAACATTTCTATCCAAATCATCAAATCTACACTAACTAGGACACGTAGGTCTGGAGGCTCCGGGCAGCATAATGTATCAGATAGTCTCTTGCACCAGTCATGGTGATCACATACGACCTCGAATTGAGATGACTCTAACAGAAAACTTGCTCTTCTCAACAAGCCGAACAACTTCCATGTTCTTTATTTTTTCATCTGAGGTCATATTGAGTGCGAAAGCGAGCAAATCGGTAAAATATATTGAAAATCCAATTTTGTGTGCAAAATTGCAAACCTTCTGTTGCACCTGGAGGATCCGCCGGAGGCTGCAGGCCAGCCCAGAGGCTCTAGGGCACTTTTTCTGCAACCCACAGTTTTGGCTGTAACTTTTGCATACAACCTTAGATCGAGATAATTTGAAAAAGAATTTTTTTTCATCTTGATGAGACGAAGAACTTTCATGTTGAACACTTCCTTATTTTGGTTTTTTCAGGATGTTATCATGCAAGCCAAAAACCAGTGTCAACACATGCCCCCTGTTTTTTCTTTGCTCTAATAATCTACCATGCGGGGGACACTGTAGGTACCTTGCACCTAGACGAAAAAGAATGTGGTGGATAAGGTTTTGCATCCCACGGCGAGTTCCTTGCACATCACACCTTTGGTCTAGCTATGTCCTTACTTCTCCCTAAAATCCATCAAGTACCATATTTATCTTCATCAATGCATTATCATGTAAGCGGAACGTCTTGAGGATGCTAGATTTACAACACCACCACCATCAACAAGCATCCTAGCAACCGATGATGTGTTAAATATGATCTTTGAGGTACAATGGCTTCAAGTGTTTCACTGGTTCTTTACGCTTCTCGAAGAAAGCACTCTTAGGACCAAAATCCAGCTGGGCCACCTCCCCTTCTTCATCTCTAGCACACAATCCGGCGGCTAAGTAATACAACATATTAATATCCATACCTTCCTATACCAGCATATGTTCATAGTCCACCATCTCATCTTCGAGATTTAAATTTGACCATAAATTTAACCAACATGAGCTACTGCGGTGGAAGCATGACAGACACCTTTGAATTCTTACTCGAAATAAGTTTTGAAAGGTATAATTTTTTAGTAAAATAATTTATGTGTCATCGGTCTAATTTATGGTCAAAGTTGAATCTCGAAAAGCGTGGGTGCACTACATTATGGAATGGAGGGAGTATCATTTTTGAGAACTAACCTATTAACCGAGTGTCCAGTGCCAGTTGCTGTTTTCTGCATGTTTTTTGTTTTTCAGGAAATCTATACCAAATGAAATCTGACATGCCTCTGTCGTATCTACTTTTCCAAACATTTTTGCTCCTATTTTGGACTCTAATTTGCATGACTTGAATGAAACTAACTCGGACTAACGTTGTTTTCAGAAGAACTACCACAATGTTGTTTTTGTGCAGAAATAAAAGTTCTCGGAATGGTACAAAACTTTTTGGAGATTTTTTATGGAGTATATAAAAAATACTGGAGCCAAGATCCATAGGAGGGGATCCACCAGCCCACGAGCCACCAGAGCGCGACCTGGTGCCTCGTGCGGCCCACGTGGCTCCGTTGACCCTAAACTCAAGTATATAAATTCCTATTTCCTGAGAAAAATAAGTGAAGGAGTTCCATAAAGTTTTACGATATGGAGCCACCGCCACCTCATTTTCCTCATCAGGAGGCCAGATCTGGATTTCGTTCGGGATTCCGGAGAGGTGGATGTGACGCCCCCGATTCAATCGTACACTAATCATGCACGCAAATGTGTACGATCAAGATCAGGGACTCACGGGAAGATATCACAACACAACTCTATAAATAAAAATAGGTCATACAAGCATCATAATACAAGCCAGGGGCCTCGAGGGCTCGAATACAAGTGCTCGATCATAGACGAGTCAGCGGAAGCAACAATATCTGAGTACAGACATAAGTTAAACAAGTTTGCCTTAAGAAGGCTAGCACAAACTGGGATACAGATCGAACGAGGCGCAGGCCTCCTGCCTGGGATCCTCCTAACTACTCCTGGTCGTCGTCAGCGGGCTGCACGTAGTAGTAGGCACCTCCAGAGTAGTAGGAGTCGTCGTCGAAGGTGGCGTCTGGATCCTGGGCTCCAGCATCTGGTTGCGGCAACCGGGTAGAAGGGAAAGGGGGAAAAAGGGGAGAAAAGCAACCGTGAGTACTCATCCAAAGTACTCGCAAGCAAGGAGCTACACTACATATGCAGGGGTATATGTGTAAAGGGCCATATCAGTGGACTGAACTGCAGAATGCCAGAATAAGAGGGGGATAGCTAGTCTTATCGAAGACTACGCTTCTGGTCGCCTCCGTCTTGCAGCAGGTAGAAGAGAGTAGACTGAAGTCCTCCAACTAGCATCGTATAGCATAATCCTACCCAGCGATCCCCTCCTCGATGCCCTGTTGGAGAGCAATCACCGGGTTGTATCTGGCACTTGGAAGGGTGTGTTTTATTAAGTATCCGGTTCTAGTTGTCATAAGGTCAAGGTACAACTCCGGGTCGTCCTTTTACCGAGGGACACAGCTATTCGAATAGATAAACTTCCCTGCAGGGGTGCACCACATAGCCCAACACGCTTGATCCCATTTGGCCAGACACACTTTCCTGGGTCATGCCCGGCCTCGGGAGATCAACACGTCGCAGCCCCACCCAGGCACAACAGAGAGGTCAGCACGCCGGTCTAAACCTAAGCGTGCAGGGGTCTAGGCCCATCGCCCTGAGCACACCTGCACGTTGCGTACGCGGCCGGAGAGCAGACCTAGCAACCTCCATTTCAAAGGAAGTCACGTTACGCGGTCCAACCCGGCGCGCGCCGCTCAGTCGCTGACGTCACGAAGTGCTTCGGCTGATACCACGACGTCGGGATACCCATAACTACTCCCGCGTAGGTGGTTAGTGCGTATAGACCAAATGGCCAGACTCAGATCAAATACCCAGATCTCGTTAAGCGTGTTAAGTATCGCGAACGCTGACTAGGGCCAGGCCCACCTCTCTCCTAGGTGGTCTGAACCTGCCCTGTCGCTCCGCCTCAAAGTAACAGTCGGGGGCCGTCGGGAACCCAGTCCCACCTCTACCGGGATGGAGCCACCTGCCCCTTCAGCCCCCATCTCCGAACAGTATCACATGTAATGTAACAGTGTAAAGTATATAGTATGCCCGTGATCACCTTCCGAAGTGATCACGACCCAGTAGTATAGCATGGCAGACAGACAAGAGTGTAGGGACACTGATGGAACACTAGCATCCTATACTAAGCAAGTAGGATTGCAGGTAAGGTATCAACAGCAGTATCAAAAACAGGCTATGCATCAGGATAGGAATAACGAAAGCAGTAACAAGCTACACTACTCTAATGCAAGCAGTATAGAGGAGAGTAGGCGATATCTGGTGATCAAGGGGGGGGGGGGGCTTGCCTGGTTGCTCAGACAAGAAGGAGGGGTCGTCGATGTAGTCGATCACAGGGATACCGGCATCGGTCTCAGGGTCAACCGGAAAGAAGTAACGGAGGGGGAACACAATAAATAATAGAGCAAACAAATGTAGCAAAAAGCAAGAAGCGGCAATACGTTGTGCTAGAGGTGACCTAACGTAGGGATAGGTGATACCGGTTAAGGGGGGAAACATCCGGGAAAGTATCCCCGGTGTTTCGCGTTTTCGGACAGATGAACCGGAGGGGGAAAGTTGCGAGTTTGCTATGCTAGGGATGTGTGGCGGACGAACGGGCTGCGTATCCGGGTTCGTCTCGTCGTTCTAAGCAACTTTCATGTTGAAAATATTTTAATTCAAGTTACGGATTAAAAGATATGATTTTCTAAAGATTTTATTAATTTTTGGAATTAATTATTTATTTATTTTAAATTCGAAAATAGATTAATGACATCAGCATGATGTCATGCTGACGTCAGCAGTCAACAGAGTTGACTGGTCAACCGACATGTGGGTCTCGATCGCCATTGACTATTTAATTTAATTAGGGTTTAAATAAACTAACTAGTTAATTAGATTAATTAAACACGATTAATTAACTTAATTAATTAATTAATTATTTTAGTTATTAATTAATCAATAAATAAATTAATTATATATTTATTTTTTATTCCTTTTTTTCTAAAAAAAACGTTTCCAGGGGAGGGCCACTGTTAGTGGCCCCAGGGTCAAACGAGGTGGTTCGGGCGGACAGGTCTCGGGCGACGGGCGGGCGCCCGTTAACAGGCGAACCCGGGCGATGGCCAGCTGCGAGGATGGGCGCCGGCGCGACGCTGGTGAGGCCACGTTGGGGCGGGGCCGTGGCAAAGTGGACGGCCGCCGAAGGAGGACGTCAGGGTCGTGGGGGGGTGGCCGGACCACCGCGGGGCGGAAGCTCTAGCCGACGGCGCGGGGAGTCAAGGCGGCAGGAGCGGGACGGGGCCGGCGGGGATGCGGGTCGCGGTGAGTGAGGGAGCTCTAGGTGGAGGCATGGACCGCGGACGCGGGGCGGGGTGGCCGGACCGGAGCGGACCGAAGGGGAGAGAACGGCGGGCGCGAGCGCGCGGTGACCGTGAGAGGAGAAGGGGGTGCTCACGTGGTAGCTGTAGGGATTCGGGCAGCGGGGGGTCGAGGAGGTGGACGGGGACGACCGGGCGATGGGGAGGCGAGCGGCATCGGCGATCCGGGCGGCGTCGGGGTGGCCGAGGCGATGACGTCGAGCGGCGGGGATCCGCGACGGGGTAGGGGCGCTGTGCGTCGACAGCGTTCGACGGGGAGGAGGAGGAGGACGAGCGGCGGAGTCAGGGAGTCGGCACCGACAACGGCGGGTAGCGGGGCTGCTCTGGCGGGGTTCCGGGCCGCGACGTAGCTACGGGGGCGACGGGATGCGTCGGGGGTTTGGCCCCGATCCAGATTGGATCGGGAGGGGGAGGGGGAACGGGTGGGGGAAGTGGGGAACGAGGGGAGTGGGGCGACGGGTGGTTATGGCTAGGGTTTCGGGGGGTATGTGTAGGCCGAGGTGGGCCGGCCTGGCTGGGAGATGGCCCAGTTGGGCCGGTGGCTTGCTGGGCCGGAGCCCAGTGGGGGGTCTTGCTCCCTTGGCTTGTTTTCTGTTTGTTTCTTTCTTTTATTTTTTTCTTTTCTGTTTTAGTTAGTTTAGGTCATTTAGGTATTTTATAAAATGTGTTTGCTGCACTATAATTACCTATGCCATTTTTGGCACAGCCCGAACATTTTAGTTTAATATTTTGAAAACTTTTGTCGTTTGACTTATTTAGGATTTAAATTTGAAACGGTTTTGAATTAACCCGAGATTAACTACAGTGGCAGAGGTGACGTGTCACCATTAACGTGAGATTACTGTAGCATGATTATCCGGGCGTTACAAATCTCCTCCACTACAAGAAATCTCGTCCCGAGATTTAGGACCGGGAGTAAGGGGGAAGGGATCTGGTTGCGAAGTTCTAACGATTCTTCTCGGTCTTAATTGCTCTTCTCGAAGAGGTCAGTCCATTACATTGATGTTTTCATTCCACTACTTCAGGTCATCATTATGAAGTCGGCGCCCTTTCTTCAGGAACTCCATCGTACTTACGAAAGATTAAAGGGTGGGCATTCTGGGAGAACGGACGTCGACAAGGTTGACTATCGGGTCGACAACATCTAGGAAGGTGGCGGAAAGTAACTCTTGAATCGAATCATAAGAAATTATCGAGAGCAAAGTAAGGAGGTAACCTGGGAATTTCGAGCAGGCAGGCAATCGTTCAATGCCTAGTCAGAAGGTGAAAGTGGTTTCAAAGCCACGGAATAATTATTGTGTCCGATGCCAGAATTGATGATCTCATCCGAAGGTGGCTCATGAATTACATACGAGTCCACGCGGGAGGAATAACTTTGGAAACAGGGGGTGTATAGGAGAGTCAGGTTTCGATCATGAGACCTGTGGGTTATGGGCCCACCACGTGGGGTAAAGGTAGGAAGAGCGGTAACATCTTGCACGGTCATGATAGCAAGGCATGACAGAGAGTAGCATATCGGTTATGTTAGCAACAATGTCGGTACCAAGGGCGAGGGACGAAGAGAACCATTTTCCTGCTCGTTGAACGAGGCGGACCATTAGGAAAAATTCTCGTCCATCGGTGGTAACCGGGATGCTATCGACAAATGCAACAGGGTCTTACTGACACGGTTGTACACCTAGGTGTGTACATAAGCAGAAGAATAATACTGCTTAGATCATAGAGATCACCAGAAAGGTTAAACAAATAATGGAAAGGAAAAGGTGATCATCAGATTAAATAGAACAATGGAAAGGAAAATGTGTTTAAACACATTATTCAGGGGGTATAACCTTCCCAAGGACAAACAGAGCATGATGTCCATGAGAGGGTATAATTGTAGAAAACCATTTATGTAAGGGAAAGAAATTTCATGACATTACCCATACAACGGTGTTTGGATAATTGAGCAGGAAACACTTAGCATCGGGTTCAAATATTCCTGTTGAAAATCGGGGTACCATAGACATGCTTCGAGATAGCATTGACATGGTATTCAAGCAAAGGTCAGACTTTGGGATACACAAAGAATCCATCAGGAACAACTTATAAAATAGGTCTTACAATTTTCTCCAGGAAGAATGGTTATCCTTGCAAAAGAAATTATAATGATAGGTCCTCCACCCAGGGGGGGGGGTGCTAGGCATGACATCATGTTACCGGTTCATCAAAGGACCAACAACATAACTCTTGGAAAGTTGTCCCAGCCATCATATCTGACCGAGATTCAGATCCGATTGGTGTCATGATACCTCAGACTCAGGATGTCCGAGAAGAAAAGGTGCAACACAAATAGACGAAATGACATTTCAAGATTCTCAGGGAATGAACTATGGGAGCGGGTTCTTGAAGCAATAGTTCATCCTTAAACCAAGGAGGGGATGAGAAGGTGGTTGATGGGCTCAGTGACAATTCATCGAGAATTCCAAACGGATGGCTTTCCACAATAATGTGAACAAGAAGATGACACTTGTCAATTCTAATGATATAATGTTGTATGCTCGAGGAAGGACATACACAATTAAACATTGGTTGAAAGGTGCACCCGAAATATGGGCTGGGTTGCACGATCAATGTTAGAATGGTGACTTGACGAACAAAAGAATTAGAATGAAACTCGACCATCCACTCCAAAGCAATAGGGTTGCTAGAAGTTTTGAATTCACACATCATAGTTCAATTGTCGGTATTCCGGTTAGAAACAACACGGGTACCAAGAAATAATGGTGAGGGTGAGAAGTATCACCGTACCAAGAATTCTTAAGAGGTGGTGAATTTCTAACGACATTCTTGACATAGAAGATGGTAATACTTCAAGGTAGAACATAACATAAGTCGGTTAACAAGGGACTCAAGGTATAGCCACAACACGAACAAGTTTGTGTTGGAAAGAAGGCAAGGAAGTAGTCGATGACACACAAATCATCGAGGGGCAAGGATGGTAATTCTTATCATGAATTTGATTGATATTCTGGAATAGGTCAGAAAGTTAATAATGATCACGACACATTTGTCGAGAGATTACCTGAAGATGTAATCGATCCGCGATCACATCAAGTCAAAAGAATGATGAAGCAAGAGGTTATTGGAACCATGGGTACGACACAAACTCGAAATCAAGCTTGATGTTCAAGGTGAAACGATAAGACGAGGAATTCGACGTAAGCTTAGCTAATCGTCGAAAGTTGTGCTCCGAGATTAAGGACCAGGTAGCACGGTTAAGGTAGCATGATAATGATATAGCCGATCAGGCTAGGAGTGACGTGATGGAATATTAAACTTCTCAACAACAAAGTACTGAGAGTACTGAATCTCAGTATTGATTCGATTCACAAATCGGTGTTCTCGATTGACGACAACCTAGAACCCGTGGAGTGACTATGATGGGAAAAGGTAATACTTCATCAGAATTTCATAAGATGAAGTGCAATGGGTGGATATCGTCGAGATACCAGGGGGGTAATACTCGAAGGTAGATCAGAATAAGGATTGGACAGGTATAATGAACTGCAGAAGACAAGTACTTTAACTTGTCCAAGAAATGGAATCAAAGGAATAAATTATGGTCGAAACCACAATCATAAATGATCAAACCACGGATAGAAGACGAACTTATAACAAGGGGGTAATTATTTTTATGAGCAGCTTCCATGATACGTTCTACATCGGGTCCATGGGCATGAACACAAAGTTCAAGGTCGACTCCCACTTCTTCAATGCCTAACCTATCATTTATTGCTCGCGTTTGATGAAGTGGCAGTGTTGAAATTTTATCTGGCAAAATACCAGAAGAGCATGACCCATGAAAACTTTCGAGTTCACACATATTATGGAAGAAATAGATTCAACCCATCGGGGCATCATGGAAACATATACCACAAGCTTCAATAGTAAATATCACTAGCTCAAAAGCAGAGCAAGGTTGAGAAAGTAGAGGATACAATTTACCAAAGGCATTATGTATCCGAGGGAAGGCTCACAAGGTTATTCAATATGAAGGACACTGTCGGATAAAATTCAACAAAGGAATCGATGGTCCACAAGGGATCTGATGTGAGCATCGGTACTCAACCACAGGAAGAAGAATGCAAGGAGATCTGATTATAGAAACAACTGACTAATTCAAAGTTCAAATGCAAAAGAATTATGATTTCCAAATCAGGGGATCAGAAGCAACGCTCTGATCAAGGATGGATAAGTTGAGTAGGCTTAGGGTTACAATTGATGGCAATTTGATTGGTCGAGATCCAGCTCATGTTTAAAATGACGTCTGAGCCGAAAGGATGAATTCTAGGATCTGATTCAGGATTGCAACATTCGCATCATTTGAATCAAGGGACCCAATATGATAAAGGCAAAGGACATCCATGAATATTGCTAGTCATTTGGAATTAACCATAATGCAGGCAGACAAGCATTTCAAGAGCCATAGGCTAATGAGGATTCTCAAAAGATCGGATAGTATTTTGAAGAATTTTGTGAAACACACGAACAACTAGGGATGAACGAATACTCGATGAGTTCGAGAAATTATCCGTAGCGGTATTCAGGTGGCAAAGAACCGCAAGGCAGTAGCCACAAAGTATTCTCGGAACAATATAGAGAATTTTCGGTGTATCTTGTAATAACAAGAGCAGCCGGGAATAAAGGTAAGAACGACAAGTATATGTATTTATCCATAGGGATATATCGATGATAGGGAATTGCAAAAGCGATGGCACAAAGTATCGAGGGAACATCCGAGAGTATTGTCAGAATCTCCTGTTGAAGCAGTCGATCATCCGTAATTAAAGGGCTCTCCGGCAGGAAGTGGTAACAAGAACCTAGAGTTAGATTTTAGCAAAATCATTTAACCCGAATAGAAGAGATGTCAGAGTCCCAGAGTATAGGTCAAGGAGTAAAAGATCCTACTACCACCCGATGGCGACGTGTGCCCGTAAGACACACAGCCATGTTAGTAAAAGTTTTTGCAATGTCTAGACTCGACTTCGGCCAAGGAGTTGGAAGGGGGATTCCTACAGGCAGTCGGCTCTGATACCAACTTGCGACGCCCCCGATTCAATCGTACACTAATCATGCACGCAAATGTGTACGATCAAGATCAGGGACTCACGGGAAGATATCACAACACAACTCTATAAATAAAAATAGGTCATACAAGCATCATAATACAAGCCAGGGGCCTCGAGGGCTCGAATACAAGTGCTCGATCATAGACGAGTCAGCGGAAGCAACAATATCTGAGTACAGACATAAGTTAAACAAGTTTGCCTTAAGAAGGCTAGCACAAACTGGGATACAGATCGAACGAGGCGCAGGCCTCCTGCCTGGGATCCTCCTAACTACTCCTGGTCGTCGTCAGCGGGCTGCACGTAGTAGTAGGCACCTCCAGAGTAGTAGGAGTCGTCGTCGAAGGTGGCGTCTGGATCCTGGGCTCCAGCATCTGGTTGCGGCAACCGGGTAGAAGGGAAAGGGGGAAAAGGGGAGAAAAGCAACCGTGAGTACTCATCCAAAGTACTCGCAAGCAAGGAGCTACACTACATATGCAGGGGTATATGTGTAAAGGGCCATATCGGTGGACTGAACTGCAGAATGCCAGAATAAGAGGGGGATAGCTAGTCTTATCGAAGACTATGCTTCTGGTCGCCTCCGTCTTGCAGCAGGTAGAAGAGAGTAGACTGAAGTCCTCCAACTAGCATCGTATAGCATAATCCTACCCGGCGATCCCCTCCTCGATGCCCTGTTGGAGAGCAATCACCGGGTTGTATCTGGCACTTGGAAGGGTGTGTTTTATTAAGTATCCGGTTCTAGTTGTCATAAGGTCAAGGTACAACTCCGGGTCGTCCTTTTACCGAGGGACACGGCTATTCGAATAGATAAACTTCCTTGCAGGGGTGCACCACATAGCCCAACACGCTTGATCCCATTTGGCCGGACACACTTTCCTGGGTCATGCCCGGCCTCGGGAGATCAACACGTCGCAGCCCCACCTAGGCACAACAGAGAGGTCAACACGCCGGTCTAAACCTAAGCGCGCAGGGGTCTGGGGCCATCGCCCTGAGCACACCTGCACGTTGCGTACGCGGCCGGAGAGCAGACCTAGCAACCTCCATTTCAAAGGAAGTCACGTTACGCGGTCCAACCCGGCGCGCGCCGCTCAGTCGCTGACGTCACGAAGTGCTTCGGCTGATACCACGACGTCGGGATACCCATAACTACTCCCGCGTAGGTGGTTAGTGCGTATAGACCAAATGGCCAGACTCAGATCAAATACCCAAATCTCGTTAAGCGTGTTAAGTATCGCGAACGCCGACTAGGGCCAGGCCCACCTCTCTCCTAGGTGGTCTGAACCTGCCCTGTTGCTCCGCCTCAAAGTAACAGTCGGGGGCCATCGGGAACCCAGGCCCACCTCTACCGGGATGGAGCCACCTGCCCCTTCAGCCCCCATCTCCGAACAGTATCACATGTAATGTAACAGTGTAAAGTATATAGTATGCCCGTGATCACCTCCCGAAGTGATCACGACCCAGTAGTATAGCATGGCAGACGGACAAGAGTGTAGGGCCACTGATGGAACACTAGCATCCTATACTAAGCAAGTAGGATTGCAGGTAAGGTATCAACAGCAGTATCAAAAACAGGCTATGCATCAGGATAGGAATAACGAAAGCAGTAACAAGCTACACTACTCTAATGCAAGCAGTATAGAGGAGAGTAGGCGATATCTGGTGATCAAGGGGGGGGGTGGCTTGCCTGGTTGCTCAGACAAGAAGGAGGGGTCGTCGATGTAGTCGATCACAGGGATACCGACATCGGTCTCAGGGTCAACCAGAAAGAAGTAACGGAGGGGGAACACAATAAATAATAGAGCAAACAAATGTAGAAAAAAGCAAGAAGCGGCAATACGTTGTGCTAGAGGTGACCTAACGTAGGGATAGGTGATACCGGTTAAGGGGGGAAACATCCGGGAAAGTATCCCCGGTGTTTCGCGTTTTTGGACAGATGAACTGGAGGGGGAAAGTTACGAGTTTGCTATGCTAGGGATGTGTGGCGGACGAACGGGCTGCGTATCCGGGTTCGTCTCGTCGTTCTAAGCAACTTTCATGTTGAAAATATTTTAATCCAAGTTACGGATTAAAAGATATGATTTTCTAAAGATTTTATTAATTTTTGGAATTAATTATTTATTTATTTTAAATTCGAAAATAGATTAATGACATCAGCATGATGTCATGCTGACGTTAGCAGTCAACAGAGTTGACTGGTCAACCGACATGTGGGTCCCGATCGCCATTGACTATTTAATCTAATTAGGGTTTAAATAAACTAACTAGTTAATTAGATTAATTAAACATGATTATTTAACTTAATTAATTAATTAATTATTTTAATTATTAATTAATCAATAAATAAATTAATTATATATTTATTTTTTTATTCCTTTTTTCTAAAAAAAACGTTTCCAGGGGAGGGCCACTGTCAGTGGCCTCAGGGTCAAACGAGGTGGTTCGGGCGGGCAGGTCTCGGGCGACGGGCGGGCGCCCGTTAACAGGCGAACCCGGGCGATGGCCAGCTGCGAGGATGGGCGCCGGCGCGACGCTGGTGAGGCCACGTTGGGGCGGGGCCGTGGCAAAGTGGACGGCCGCCGAAGGAGGACGTCAGGGTCGTGGGGTGGTGGCCGGACCACCGCGGGGGGGGAAGCTCTAGCCGACGGCGCGGGGAGTCAAGGCGGCAGGAGCGGGACGGGGCCGGCGGGGATGCGGGTCGCGGTGAGTGAGGGAGCTCTAGGTGGAGGCATGGACCGCGGACGCGGGGCGGGGTGGCCGGACCGGAGCGGACCGAAGGGGTGAGAACGGCGGGCGCGAGCGCGCGGTGACCGTGAGAGGAGAAGGGGTGCTTATGTGGTAGCTGTAGGGATTCGGGCAACGGGGGGTCGAGGAGGTGGACGGGGACGACCGGGCGACGGGGAGGCGAGCGGCATCGGCGATCCGGGCGACGTCGGGGTGGCCGAGGCGATGACGTCGAGCGGCGGGGATCCGCGACGGGGTAGGGGCGCTGTGCGTCGACAGCATGCGACGGGAAGGAGGAGGAGGACGAGCGGCGGAGTCAGGGAGTCGGCACCGACGACGGCGGGTAGCGGGGCTGCTCTGACGGGGTTCCGGGCCGCGACGTAGCTACGGGGGCGACGGGATGCGTCGGGGGTTTGGCCCCGATCCAGATTGGATCGGGAGGGGGAGGGGGAACGGGTGGGGGAAGTGGGGAACGAGGGGAGTGGGGCGACGGGTGGTTATGGCTAGGGTTTCGGGGGGTATGTGTAGGCCGAGGTGGGCCGGCCTGGCTGGGAGATGGCCCAGTTGGGCCGGTGGCTTGCTGGGCCGGAGCCCAGTGGGGGGGTCTTGCTCCCTTGGCTTGTTTTCTGTTTGTTTCTTTCTTTTATTTTTTCTTTTCTGTTTTAGTTAGTTTAGGTCATTTAGGTATTTTATAAAATGTGTTTGCTGCACTATAATTACCTATGCCATTTTTGGCACAGCCCGAACATTTTAGTTTAATATTTTGAAAACTTTTGTCGTTTGACTTATTTAGGATTTAAATTTGAAACGGTTTCGAATTAACCCGAGATTAACTACAGTGGCAGAGGTGACGTGTCACCATTAACGTGAGATTACTGTAGCATGATTATCTGGGCGTTACAGTGGATTTGTCGCCATCATCATCACCAACCCTTCTTCATCACCAATTTCATGATGCTCACCATCGGGAGTGAGTAATTCCTTCATAGGCTTGCTGGACGGTGATGGGGCTGGATGAGATTTATCATGTAACCGAGTCAATTTGTTAGGGCTTGATCCCTAGTATCCACTATGGTCTGAGATTGATGTTGCTATAACTTTGCTATGCTTAATGCTTGTCACTAGGGCCCGAGTGCCATGATTCTAGATTTGAAACCTTTATGTCTTCATGAATATATTTATGTTCTTGATGCTATCTTGCAAGTTATGCGCACCTATTATGTGTTATGATCCGCATGCCCCAAAGTGACAGAAACTGGGATTCTTTCCGGTGATTACCGTAGTTTGAGGAGTTCATGTATTCACTAAGTGTTAATGCTTTTGTAGTGACCCGACCTCAAACGGTCAAGTATCTGTGCTTAAGTGTCACCCCTGGATTTGTATGCTGACACACACAGTACTCGAGGATTTATAACAAAGGTAAATCACATGTATAAAGTAAGGTAAATACTATTACCTCAATCCAAATAGCGGAAGTAACAACAAGGTTGTGGATTCCCATCAACACCAATGGCAAAGTTGAGTGTAGAAATCGTAACCCTGACGTATCACTTACTCGTCGTAGGATTCCTGCAACATGAGACGTTGCAGCCACAAAGGGTCAGTACATTAAATGTACTGGCAAATTCACACCATAGGATAATAATGAATAATAACTATCACTACATGCATATATGGCTGGTGGAGGCTCTATGGTTATAATGTTTTGCGAAAAGCCAATTTTTCCCTACCTCAAAGGAATAAATCTTATTTAACTACATAGTTGTTTGAAAATATTGAGAAGGTATATCCCCAACTCAATCCCAATTAAAAGTGAACAACCCAACAAATTAATTAAGTAGAGTGATGAGATCAACATGATAATCCAAGAACCAGATACTCAAGATGTCCATAACCGGGGACACGACTAATCATGATTAGTTTGTACACTCTGCAGAGGTTTGCGCACTTTTCCCCACAAGACTCGATCTCCTCCATAGGATTTCTCGCACTACATGGTGTTTGATAAACGGATGACCGAGACACAGTCTTTCAGAGGCAGTAACTCTTTACTCCGGGTGGACAGTTACACCTACTTTCCCGTACATCTGCTAGCCCTTCACTGAAAGAGGTCATGCAACATACTCAACTATGCTAGAGCCCATAATAGCTTGTGGTTGCACACAGAAGTTTATAGCATGAATAATCTTATGACCCCTTTGAGCCTAGGTGGCGGACCATAGGAGGATCACACGGTATAACCCCGGGATCTCCTTGGACAACACTGGTATATCCCCAGGTGTTCGGGCAAGTCCACTGGTATATCCCCAGGGTGCCCCTAGCAATCCACCCAGATGTGTATTAAAGTAGCCACCTTAAGTTGAATCTTAGTTAACAAATAGTCTCTCACATTTTTCATGAATTCTCTCAAACCAATCCACGTCTACGAGCATAGCAGAGCAGTATAAGCATAACATAGTAGTAACTCCCAACGTTTGAATGCAGGACAATAGGTTCCTACCTCATCAACTACTTCCCAATACCCACATGTTATCAAATCCTAACCATGCAATGTTTGAGGGGTTGAAACTAATGCATAAAAACTGGGTAATAAAGGGATATGATCAAAGTGTGAACTTGCCTCGTACTATTGATGAAGATGATTCACACTCATAACTCCTAATAGTTCTACTCGCCACACTTCGGTCAATCTATCGTAAGCAAGCAATAGTAACCACACATAAGCAATCATGCAAAAGAATCAAAGAAAAGATCTCAAAAAACTTCGAAAACAAGCAATTAACTCTTGCAACACAAAACAATTTCTAACAGTACCAAAATTTGGTGAATTTGTCCGTATCAGAAAGTTTAGGTCAAGAGCTTTAATTTGCAAAAAGAATCAACTAAATTGGAGTTATAAAACTCGAGTTATGAACAAAAGAAGTTTGAATACAAATCTGTTTGAAAAGCAAATTTTAAACTTTCAAAAACATGTTTAATTTGGATTACTGGATAGAGGGGATCGTAACGAAGAAGTGGGCGTTGGTTTCATTGGATTTGGACAAACGGGTAAAAAGTAGTGATCGTTTGAAGATCAGGGACTAATCTGTAAATAAAATATTCACGGATGGGTCCCTGGCCGAAAATTAAAAAGAAAAAGAAAATTCTAACTAACGAACGTTCGCTACAGAGACTTAAATGACGAAACCGTTCGCTAGAGAAGCTAAGCAAAGAACGTTCACTAAATACCTAAACCTAATAAATAAAACCGGCTAAAAGAAAGACCGAACTAAATAAAGAAAACCGGGGCCGTTTTCGGTTTATACCGGTTCGCGACGGTTCGCGGAGCGGATCGGATCCGGCGTATCGGACCGGGCTCCGACGGCGACGGGTCGTTGGCGGACGGTAGTGGCGGCTCCGGCGGCTTGCGAGGCGGCGCGTGGCGGCTAAGTGCGGCGGTGGTTGCACGGGCGGCACGGGGCAGCTGCGGCGAGCGCAAGCGGCAGAGGCGCGGATCGGACAGCGGCGGCGGAGTAGCTATAGCAGCGGCGGCGGCGAAGTGAGGAGAAGAAAGGCCGGTGACTCGACCTTTTAAAGGTGGGGTCGGGGCTGCGCCGACTTGGGGAAGGGGGCAGCAGGAGGCGGGCGGCGCTCGGACTCCGGCGAGTCCGGGTCGCGCATGGGAGGAGGAAGCGGCGGCGCTGACGGGCCGGCTGGGCCTTCGGCCCAGTTCGGTCCGGAGAAGAAGTTTTTTTAATAAAGATTTTCCAGACAAACAAAAATAATAAAAACAAAATAAATAGAAAATATTATATAGGCATATAATCTATCAAAATTTTTAGAAAAAGATTTTCTACGACATGAACATTTTTCTAACGTCAAATAAAATCAGGAAAAATTCAAATAATTCAAAGAGTCCTACTACTCTAATAAAATCCAATAAAAATCATTTTAAAAATACCAAAATTAATTCAAATTTATTTCTCTCCAATTTTCTGATGTAGGGAATCATGTTACCCTATTTTCCATATATTTTATTTTTGGAGAAAAATAATTTGAAAAAAACCCAAATAACTCCAAATTGAAAAATATTTTCACAGGGACTTTAAAATTTATTCTTCGAAACTCCCAACTCATATTTCATATGTTTTGAAGAAGTCATTTTATCGTCTCATGAAAATCATTGAGTTGCTTGAAGTTTATGAATTGGAAATATTTACGAATGAAATTCAAATATTTTCAAATACCCTTTTCATTTAATTAAATGGAAGAAGTCATGTCATCTTCTCTCTAGGGTTTTGTATTTGAAAAGAATTTGAATTCACGGAGATCAAAATGCGAAAATGAAAGTTTGGGAAAGTCTTTTTATTCCCTCTCATTTAACTTTCAAAAGTTTCGAATTTCACTGACTTTCAGTCTATCAATCACACAACAATCAAACAATCAATCAAAACTATCTATTTAATGTAACATTCCAAAATTTAGAATTTTGGGATATTACAAATCTACCACCCTTAAAATGAATCCCCTCCTCGAGATTCGGAGAGGCTAGAAAGAAATAGGTTATGTTTGGGGGTCTTCTCAAAGTCCATCGATCGCCACAGGGGTCTGGGGTGCTACCACCCTTGAAGCATGGTTACGGTTCCATCAAAACTTATATACTCCATCCTTATAGTTGACAGGGTCAGTCTTCTCAGATTCTCGGGAAAATTCCTACTCTGGGCTCTTCTGGTAGTGGCATGACCTTTTTCTCAATTCTTCTGTCCTTTCATGTTGGTAAGGTTATTCCGAGACTGGGTTTTCATAGCTGACTGGTTTGATGCCAATACTAAACAACTACCGATATCTCATGGTGGTCAACAATTTATGGTTTCTCCTGCAGGAAATGGGTCTGAGTTGAACCTCACCGTATGACCTACGATTGGCAAAAGCTGCCTTGTACAAGGGGAAAAATTGTCATACCATTCTAAGGTTTAAACAAGGTTTTGATCATCGTCTTCCTACTAAAGGTAATTCACTCAGATTTACCATCCCATATAGCAAGGCGAATAATAAGAGTAAGTCGATATGGTGATCAATCCATCCCGCGCCCAAATCATTACCTTGTATAAGGTTTAGCGAATCTCGCATTCTAACACTCGGTCATCCTCACAAGCATTGCAGAATTTCTCTTGTCTACGAACTAAGTTTGGATAAATCCATGAATTCTGCAAGCTGAACAAAACATCTATCGTTTCTTCACAACTCTCAGGTTTTGCGAAAACTCCTATAAGATCGTCTGTCGATAAAATCATAACTTCTTCCAGGGTTTTTCCTTCAGCAAGAGTGTGCTTGCTTCTTGGTAGGTCCTGGAGCCTGTGGGTTATGGCCCATCTCATCACTTGTAAACCTTGAACTCATCATCGGGGCAACTGCTCGTTATTCCAACTTCCAGCTTCCTAGCATTCTTAATTCCATCCAATTGTACTTTCCTTCTTCCTTCTATTGGCACCAAACTAAGACGGGATTACTCAAACTCATCATGGAGTTACAATTGCTCCCAAAACCAACATTCTACCTCCTTTATATCCAATAGTACTTCATCCCTTCATATTCTTGGGGTATCCAACATATCGAGATAAAACTCGTATTTATCTTGTCCAACGTCCACTCCGTGGAATATCGTTATCTTCTCCAGGGTTCAAGTGTTCTCACAGGGTACTACCACCCTTAAAATGCTCCAATCTTCCATAGACCATATTTCTCATATCCTCGAAAATGGTCAAAATCTTTCTTCATAGAGTAACAACTCATAAAATCCAATCAGTACCCACGGTACTAACTTTATTGATTCTCAAATTACTACAATCTCTTGCATTTCCATTACATGTCTCAACTCAACACCTCAATATAAAAGATTTGTTCTCACTACTACTACTATGCTTCTCACATACACAACTAATTATCACAAGTCTCCCTCTCCTTGGGACAATCTCTGGCAAAGTGTCTTGCTTCTTTACAATGAAAACACATTACTTCTGACAAGTCTCGAGGTTTCCTTGGATTATATAGCCACCTTGGGTCCTTGGCTTCCTTTTTGGGAAACTGCTGAGGTAGTGCCCTGACTCCTTGCACCTATAACAGGTGATATGACTCAAATCCTTCCTGGAATCCAATCTACTTCTCTTTCTGGACTTTTCCATTCCAATCAGGGCTTCTATTTGCTGTGGGTCATACTCTACTTCCACCGTCGGGAATTCTACTAGATCCCCATTCAGACAATTTTGGGAGATGTGTCCTTCTTCTCCACATGAATAGCAAGACTTGGTGTAGGGTTTAATTGGGTCTTCTTTGGGTGTGTCCTTCACCTCTTCCTTCATCACAGGTTCTTCTAAAATTTCCATGAGGGCTCCTTTCATTGCTTCTTTCTTTTGATGTACGGTTCTTTGTACTATGGGGTAAATGTGACACTGAGTAGGGTAGTGGGTAGTCCCTTCACACAAGAAACAAGTGGTCTGCCTAGTTAGGCATTCTTCAGCTGGGTGACTTCCTTCACAATTAGGGCATTCATCCTGTGTTATTTATGGTTGTGTCCTATTTCTCCACAGAGATTGCATGCACAAGGTTTCCTCATATCATTTCTATAAGGCTTCAATTTCTGGGACACAAGCCGAGACTTTAACAAAGTCCACTTAAATCCTTCCCAAGTGGTTACTCCTTGCCATCCATTGATGTTTTGGTACATCCTTCAGCAAGTAGCAGCACCTCTTTCAAAGCACTGAAGAGCATGCTGGGTCATATCCTTTCCGGCTATAGGGTTATTCTCCATATGATCTTCCCAGTTCTAAATCCATCGAACTATCTCCAATTGGCTTATCGGTCTCGGAAAATATGGGTTCATCTCCATTCATCCACTATTGGTTCCAAGGGTTTTGGGGTGGGATAAGAGAGATAGAGAGGGATGCACACAATACAAACAAAAGTTTTGAAAAGACAGATTTTATTTGTGGCTGTCGGAAAACATCAAACAAATGACAGCTCACAAACGTCGCATCTAACGTAAGTATATAACAGGGGTTTGGTCTTCTAAAGGTCAATAAATCTTCAAAGTCGTCAAACTCTTCAGGCCTTGTTCATGTCTCCAATGGCTTCTTCCGATCATGTTTGTCCTTCTCAAGTTCTTTTGCCAGATCATCTCTGTCGGTGTCAAAACCGGCGGATCTCGGTAGGGGGTCCCGAACTGTGCGTCTAGGCCGGATGGTAACATGAGACAAGGGACACGAAGTTTACCCAGGTTCGGGCCCTCTCAATGGAGGTAAAACCCTACTCCTGCTTGATTAATATTGATGATATGGGTAGTATAAGAGTAGATCTACCACGAGATCAAGGAGGCTAAACCCTAGAAGCTAGCCTATGGTATGATTGTTGTATGATGAAGTTGTCCTACGGACTAAAACCCTCCGGTTTATATAGATACCGGATAGGGTTAGGGTTACACAAAGTCGGTTACAATGGTAGGAGATCTTGAATATCCGCATCGCCAAGCTTGCCTTCCACGCCAAGAAAAGTCCCTTCCGGACACGGGACGAAGTCTTCAATCTTGTATCTTCATAGTCCAGGAGTCCGGCCGAAGGTATTGTCCGGCTATCTGAACACCCCCTAATCTAGGACTCCCTCAGTAGCCCCTGAACCAGGCTTTAATGGCGACGAGTCCGACACGCAGATTGTCTTCGGCATTGCAAGGCGGGTTCCTCCTCCAAGTTCTTCAAGAAGATTTTAAACACCAAGGATAGTGTTCGGCTCTGCAAAATAAGTTTCCACATATTTCCATAGAGAGAATAATATTAACACAAATCTAATCTGCTGGCGTATTCCGCAGCGTGACATCACACTACGGCCAAGTCCTTTACTCGAATCGTTTTTACTTTTCGACCTCAGCACGTTTTGTGAGGCGGTTTCCTTGGCACGTCTTGTCAAAGCAGAGATCGTGTCCCCCTTTTACGGGATTCTCATCAATATGGACGTGGGTAACCCAATCGTGCCCGTTAGCACGTTTCCTTGATTAAAGGCGAGTCCCAAACGGTTACGGGGAGGGCTCTTGGCATTCAACCTCTTATAAAGAGACCAAGGCCTTACTCCTTTATCCAATCTCAAACGAGTTCGCCCCGTCGCCTCGAGTTCCAACACCCTAGGCTCCAGATTTCAGGCACTTCGGACCTTCGACAATGTCCGGCTTCGACCTTCAAGGCCGATGGATGCCCTCCTCCGTCACGGAGGAGGACGTGCTAAGGCTAAGAGAGGCTAAGTTCTTGACCGGCGAAATTTCGCATAGGTTGCCTGCTCAAGGGCAGGCCGTTCCCAGTCCCCAGCCTGGTAAGAGCGTGGTGTTCATATCTCACTTCCTTCGGGGGTTAGGCTTCCCAATGGATCCCTTTGTGAGGGGGCTGCTATTTTATTACGGGCTGGAATTTCATGACTTAGCTCTAGAGTCCATCCTCCATATCTCCTCTTTCATTGTAGTGTGTGAAGCGTTCCTCCGTGTTACCCCTCACTTCGGATTATGGCTCAAGACTTTTAAAGTGGAGCCGAAGATGATCGAGGGACGACACATAGAGTGCGGAGGCGCTGTTATAAGCAAGAATGCTAATGCTCCATGGCCCGAGGGATCTTCTCAAGAGGAGCTTGGCCTGTGGCAATGAGAGTGGTTCTATATCACCGCTCGCAGGGGCACCAAGTTGGTGGCGCCTCCTGCCTTTCGCTCGGGTCCCCCACCGCGGCTAGCGTCATGGGTCAGCAAAGGGTTAGATTGGGGGTTACCCAAAGACGCGCCCTTGTTGCAGGGCCGCATTAGGGATCTCTTAGAAGGAGACCTCAGCCTGGTCAAGGTGACGCTGGTCATGCCGATTCGCCGAATATTGCCCGGCAAACGTCGCTCCCTTCGCCTATGGGAGTTTAATCCAGAGGGACCGCGAGTTCTCCAGCATTTCATGGGCGCAACGCCCGCGGAGATGTATAAACTGTTCTTTGGACCACAAGCGATGTGTCCGAATTTGACCGAGGACGCATGCCTAAGCTGCAATCGCCCAGATACTCAAGTAAGTAACCTTGTGCCCGGACCTGCTATACGTATAATTGTCATAAACCTGCCCTTAAAAGAGTTGTCCTTTTAAACAGGAGTGGATAGCGAAGGCAAAGCTGATCAGGTGTCCGGCCCCCCTTCCCGAAACCAGGCCGGATCCCGTGCTTGTCAGGATGCTGAAGATGATGCCTTTGGAGGGAAGTAAGGGAGAGGACAAGGAAACTATGGCCTCCTCGAAGGAGGCTGCTCCGAAAGGAGGAACCGACAATTCCTCTCCTAAGGGGAAGAAGAGGGCCGCCTCTGACGACCCGGAGACCATGGCCTCGAAGCAGGGGAAAAATCCTCGTCAGAGGGCCCGACACAGGGGAGTTCCTCGGCCGAACTACGCCCTCAAAGGGATCAGCCCTCCAGCGAGCCGTAAGTAGAGAAAGATTTTCCTTTTGAGGGATGAGAGGAATCCTTGATTTATATCTGAGAAGATTAACCGAAATTTTACCTTGTAGCTCGGACCTCCGCCCTTCTCAGCAGAGCTCGTCTTCGGGGGATCTTCTTCCGGAGATGATGGAGAGCGGGATGCCTCCCCCTGCCGTACCGCCTAGCGAGGCGGGCGACCTTGAGGTGTCGTCGCGAAGGGTTTCTCTGAATCCGGCAGGGGCGGAAGATAGCTATGTGGCCCCCAAGATTCTCCACGTACGGCCTTCGAAAGAGGCCATAGGAAAAGTCCGGCACCGTCCGGTGCTCGGCCGGAGGAGCTAAATATTCTGTTGGGGCGAGCTTCCATCTCAGAGGAGCACCGTGCATTGATGGGCACGGTGATTGAAAGGATTTCATCCGCAGAAAGCGGATTGCATGAGGCCGTCAAGAGTTTACTGACGGGTTTTGAGGTACGTTAGATAATGTACACTTTTGTCAGTTGCGCATAAGTAGGATGCGCCCTGTGTAGATAGTAGCCCCTGAGACTCTGCGCGTCGTCAAGAAATGACGGCACGCGGAGGATCATAATCCCAGGTCTAAGATGTCGCCTTTGAATGTAGGTGGCGAGGTGTCCGGAATCGAGCCGAACTGATGATTTTGCCGAACTAAAGCGGCAACTGGACGTGGCAGATGCCGACATCGCGCTTGTCAACAAGCGGCTTGACGAGGCTCAAGGTAT
Organism: Aegilops umbellulata; assembly: GCA_032464435.1. Classification (NCBI taxonomy): domain Eukaryota; kingdom Viridiplantae; phylum Streptophyta; class Magnoliopsida; order Poales; family Poaceae; genus Aegilops; species Aegilops umbellulata. The sequence continues at coordinate 636,943,491 of CP136060.1, read as the reverse complement.
GTAATTTCTCGGGCGGCATTAGGTAAGAGGAGCTTCATGCCAGTGTCTTACGATGTGTGTGCTTGACGCAGATGGTGCGGCCGCCGTGGAGAGTCTTAGGGAAGAACTTGCCCGAGTTAAGGAACAAACCAGAAAAAGCGATGCGGCTGCCGAGAAAGCCCTTGAAGAGCTGAGAGCCGAACAGGCTGCTCACTGCCGAAGCAAGGAGGAGATGGCCGAGATGGCCATGAAGTTAAAGGGCGCTGCTGACCGTTGCAAACATCTTGAGAAACAAGACCGGGCGAGACAGACGGACTTAGAGAAGGCTGTTGCTGATGCCAAGGACGCTCGCTCTGCGATGAGAGCTGCGAAGGAGGAGTTGCATCAGGCTAAACAAATTGCGGCTGGAAAGCCCTTTATGCCGCAGAGGAAGTTTTGCGATCCGAAGTTTGCTCCGTTAGAACGGATGTGGAGTGTGGAGGACACCTATCTGGATTTGGCAGCAAGTGCTACTGATGCGACCGAACACTTTCGAGATCTAAAAGATCGCGAAGTAGAAAAGCTTTTCTGGTCACAGTTCCATAATCCAGAGCGTCCCCTGGCAGTGGACGATCGCCCGGCTCAATGGGCCGAACTGAATAGGTTGTCCGGACTCGCCATGAAGTACATCATGGGTCATCTGTCGCCGGGGAGATCGGAGCCGAAAAGTTATTTCAGCTTGGTGCAGCAATTCCTTGACGCGGTGCCGCGTATCAATGCAATGAAGAGGTCAGCATGCATAGAGGGCGCGCGGCTGGCTCTTGTCCGTGTCAAGACATACTGGGCAGAGATGGAGACCACCGTTGTTGCGTCCCGAGATTCGGAAAAAAGCCGAGTATCCTCCGAGCACTATTTTCAGGAAGTCCTTGAGGGCGCTCATGCAATAGAGACGCAGTGCTCGAAGGATGCTATGTGATGATAGCATATGTAATATAAAGCAATATTTGAGAAATTGTAGTGGCCTTTTATACTTGTGCCTTCAAGTATTGGGAACACCTCCTGTGCAGCCGTTTTAAGATATATATATATACAAAATCTGAAAGATGGCAGTCGTTGGCTTCAGCCCCCACGCACATAATGCGGGGGTGCTCGCAGAGGACGCATTTTCACACTTAATCCAACGTCTTGTTCCTACAAAGGAGGTGATAGCGCAGCGGGCCAGGCAATCGGACTATAATTCTTTAACACTTTCACTTAGCCATAGGAGCTTGACAGGGGGACTATTTAGGTAGCCCCTTGGTGGCGACTGCGCTCGCCCGAGTTCGGGGCGCGTATGTGCCTGGCCGGGAAACGACCCTTCGTTAAGGCGGAGGAATCCTATAGATTCCGGTAGGTCATCGAGTGGCTGATCAGTCTCACGCTACATCATGACAGTCAGTTTTCGGCTTTCTCTACTGAGGTGCTTGCCCGGCCTAACCGGGGCAAAATCGCAATAGTTCTCCTGGTGCTACCTTAGCCGATAGAGCGGAACGTAAGGTAGCCGAACTCAGGAGCCGGGCAACCCAACATTTGACCAAAGACATGATTCGGAGCTGATGCATATAATGCCAAAACTCGCGACGCCGAACACTCCCTAAGGTGTTCGGTCTTTATAAGTGCGGGCAAAACAACACTCTTTATTAAGAAGCCCCTAGTGTCCAGGTACGTGCAAAAATTCTGACGTGGCCACATGCCAAGACGCCAACCTCCTCCTTGGTTATAGCAGAGAAAACCAGGGGATATGTAGCAACAAGATACAGTAAAAAAGGTTTACGCAAGATCTTAATCTAAAAAGAATCCTTAGGATGGGTCCCTACTGCACGTCTGCGCCTGTGTCTCCGTTGTGCCGTATCCTGGACGGGTGCCGCACGACGTTCATCTGTAAAAGAGAGGAACTGAGTTGAAAATGGGTCGTGCCGAACAAAAGTTTAAAATAAACAAAGTATAATGTGTAAAATTGAGCTTTATTTTCTCTTATATATGTGGAGCCCCTAGGGCATGCGGGGCTCGTCTATCCGTGCCCGTGGTTTTAATGACCTATTCAGATGTTCTGGCTGGTCAAGCCATTGTATAGTGGGGCTGTCAAAGCGGCCGCACTATCCTCCGCTCGGGGGAGGAGCGCTCAATGCTTCCCTTTCAAGGAGATGACGCCTCGTGGACCGGGAATTTTAAGCGTGAGAGATGCATAATGCGGTATTGCGTTAAAGCGGGCGAAAGCTTCACGCCCCAGTAGTGCTTGGTAGCGACTTGAGAATGGGACGATGTGTAAAGTTAGCCTTTCGCGATGGAAGTTATCGGTAGAGCCGAATATAACTTCGAGCCGGATAAAACCCATGCAATGGGTGTCCGAACTGGGCGCTACCCCTTGAAAGGAGGTCTTGCTGTGGCGGATTCTTGTTGGGTTTATCCCCATGTGACGGATTGTGTCCTGATATATCAGGTTTAGTCCACTGCCGCCGTCCATTAGGACATTTGAAAACTGGAGCCCGCCAATTATTGGTCGAGTACCAAGGCAGTCCAGCCTGCGTTCCTGGTACTTCTTGAATAATCCAGATGATCGAAGACAATTGGTTTTGACAACCAGTGGCGGGACCCCTTTGGGATGGGTCGTGTGGCGCGTACCTTTATGGGCGCCGCACGTTTTGTTATATGAAGTAGGTTTACTGTTTTTACTTCTTGTGGGAAATTCTTCTGTTTCCTGGTGCTCTGCTTTTGGGGTTCGTCCTCGCCTTCACTTGGTGTTTCGAGCCCCTTGTGTTCGGCGTTGAGTCTGCCGGATTGTTTGAAAACCAAACAATCTGTGTGGGTATGGTTAGCAGGCCTCCCTGGAGTACTGTGTATTTGGCATATCCTGTCCAGGATTTTGTTTAGGTTGGATAAATCGTCTATGTTATCCTGGATGGGTGGCTTTTTCTGATTCTACCGTGAGCCTTTGAATCCGGCGTTGACTGCCGTGCTCTTTGGACTGTTTTCCTTAGTCCGACGACGTTCCTTATTGCGTCGCGGTTTTCTGTTTCCATTCCTTGTTTCGGATGTACTTGGGTCGCTGGTGCTACATCTTGCCAACCAGTTGTCCTCTCCTGCGCAAAAGCGGGTCATGAGGCTTGTTAATGCGGCCATTGTTCTTGGCTTTTCTTGGCCGAGGTGTCTGGCGAGCCAGTCGTCTCGGTCATTGTGCCTAAAAGCTGCTAGGGCTTCGGCGTCCGGACAGTCAACTATCTGATTCTTTTTAGTAAGAAATCTATTCCAGAACTGCCGAGCTGACTCTCCGGGCTGTTGTGTTATGTGACTGAGGTCGTTAGCATCCGGAGGACGGACATAAGTCCCTTGAAAATTTGCTCGGAAAGCGTCCTCAAGCTCTCCCCAGCTTCCAATTGTGTTTTTAGGAAGGCTTTTAAGCCAATGCCGGGCTGGTCCTTTAAGCTTTAGTGGTAAATATTTGATGGCGTGGAGATCATCTCCTCTAGCCATGTGTATGTGAAGGATGTAATCGTCTATCCAGACTCCAGGGTCTGTTGTTCCATCATATGCCTCTATGTTTATGGGTTTGAATCCCGCCGGAAATTCATAATCCAGGACCTCATTGGTGAAACATAGGGGATGTGCGGCGCCCCTGTATTTGGGTGTGCCGGATTCTGATAATGGTTTTATTGCATTGCTTACGAGAGCCTGCTTTCCTGGCCCATAAATGGACCTGGCTGGGCCATCTTTTTGATGCGAATCCGTAAGTGGGTCGCCTTAAGTGCGACGCCATTTGCCGCTTTATGCTGGCTATGGGGTCATCTATCCGACCGTGTGGCTTTCTTACTTTTTGAGTGCGAGGGCTCTAAGGCCTCTTTGTCGAATTCAGTTAGTAGCTTTCGCTTCGGATAGCTTTTAGTGCGGTGACTATCGCCGTATTTGTCTGCGCTGTTGATTACTTTGCTCCATCTGATCCTGAGTGCATCTTCTGCAGTCTTGAGCTTCTGCTTCTGTTTTTTCAGGCTGCGTGCGGTTGCAACGAGCCTCTTGTGGAGGTTCTTCTTCTCCGCCGGTTTATCCGGCGTAAGGTTGTCCGGAATGCCATTTTCGCCAGGGGAGGGATGCTTGGTTTCTTCATCCGGGCTGCCCTGTTCGGACGGTTGCTCTAGGGCATGCTCGTCGCCTGCTGTCTCATCCTGCTCTAAGGTTGGCTCTGCATCGAGGCGGGGCTTGGGTCAGCGATGATGCCGACGCTTTGATTGTTTTTCGAGGGATTGATCCTTCATTCTATCCCCGTTTTCCTCGTGGTCGCTACCTTTAGGGGTATCCACCATGTACATATCATGAGGTGAGGTGGCTGTCCAATGCCCTATAGGCGTTGGTTCATATGTGTCTCCTGCATCGTCGTCCATACCGCCGATGTCTTCGGAGTCGAAGTTGAGCATGTTGTTTACATTGTCGACAGTGGCTACTAAGTGGGTGGTGGGTGGGCTTTGAATTTCTTCATCGTCCGTATCCCATCCTCGCTGACCGTAGTCTGGCCAGGGCTCCCCTGATAAAGAGAGGGACTTTAGAGAATTCAGGATGTCGCCGAAGGGCGAGTGCTGAAAGATGTCCGCGGTGGTGAACTCCATTATGGGGGCCCAATCGGATTCGATTGGCAGGGGCGCGGGGGGTTCGGAGTCCAGAGAGGACTCCGGATCCTCGGAGCCACGGGTCATGCAGAGTGCGGGGCTGGTGTTCGGCTCGATCGCCTCTGAGATCACAGCCCCCGAGGTGACGTCCAACCGCTTATCCTTGATTGGTGCAATAGGCTCCGAATTAAGGGTCAGAACCGGTGTGTGTGCGGCCTCCAGGGCACTGTTCGGCGGCACAGCTAGATCATGCCCCTCAAGACAGTGTGGCGCGCTTGGCTGTGGCTCAGACCCGTCGAAGATCAAATCCCCGCGGATATCTGCCGTGTAGTTTAAGCTTCCAAACCTGACCTAATGGCCAGGGGCGTAGCTTTCGATCTGCTCCAGTTGGCCAAGCGAATTGGCCCGTAGTGCGAAGCCGCCGAAGACGAAGATCTGTCCGGGGAGGAAAGTCTCACCCTGGACCGCCTCGTCGTCGATGATCAAAGGAGCCATCGGACCCAAAAGTGACGACACAGAGGAACTCTCAATGAATGCACCAATGTCGGTGTCAAAACCAACGGATCTCGGGTAGGGGGTCCCGAACTGTGCGTCTAGGCCGGATGGTAACAGGAGACAAGGGACACGAAGTTTACCCAGGTTTGGGCCCTCTCGGTGGAGGTAAAACCCTACTCCTGCTTGATTAATATTGATGATATGGGTAGTACAAGAGTAGATCTACCACGAGATCAAGGAGGCTAAACCCTAGAAGCTAGCCTATGGTATGATTGTTGTATGATGAAGTTGTCCTACGGACTAGAACCCTCCGGTTTATATAGATACCGGATAGGGTTAGGGTTACACAAAGTCGGTTACAACGGTAGGAGATCTTGAATATCCGCATCGCCAAGCTTGCCTGCCTTCCACGCCAAGGAAAGTCCCTTCCAGACACGGGACGAAGTCTTCAATCTTGTATCTTCATAGTCCAGGAGTCCGATCGAAGGTATTGTCCGGCTATCCGAACACCCCCTAATCCAGGACTCCCTCAATCTCCGTTGACGCGAAGTCTCTCGTGACATCCTTTAATATTCTGGAGTTGCATTCCAAACTTCTGGGTTTCAACATCCTTGGCATGAACCATGGTCCTACTGTCCTTCAGTTCCTGACGAATCTCCGGTATCTCGAGGTTTTGTTCCTCCAGTCTGGCTACTTCAGCTTCTTGTTCCCGAGTTCTTCACGAATTGCCTCCTTGTCAAATATGACTTTCTAAAGGTCCCTCTAAAATTCTTCATGTAATACTCCAGATCCCGGCGATACACCATCTAAGGTTAAAACTCCTTTGCTGACAGATGCTCCATCAGCCTTCTACCATCCAATCCTTCCGAAAAATGCCTGCTTAACTCAGCACGGTGACAATAGCATAAGCGGGCGATGACATCACGGATAACCGTGTCTATGACCATGTTACTGCCATGAGCTTTCATTCCATAATTGATATCTCCTATCTTAGGGTTTTCTTGACAAAAACACTGAGTTCTAATGCTCCATGTTCCGGTCTTTCTCCGATACACCTTGATCTCAGGTATTGACAAATTCCATAGTCTGCCAAGTTCCATAAGGGTGCCTTCCTAGATCATACAAATCTGGGAATTCTTCAGAGCCTTCAAATTCTCCTAGTCTTCGGGGTCTTCAACCGTTGTAGTTTCCATTATTATAATGCACGGTAAATTCATCTTCATTCCAAACTGGCCTTGGTTGTCTGATATCTTGTCCTTCTTGGAGTGGTCTCATCAGTCGAATCTTCATCGTGAAATGGGGAAAGGGGTATAGTCTCACTAAAAGGGATTTTTTTTATAAGCTCACACTCATAACTCCTAATAGTTCTACTCGTCACACTCCGGTCAATCTATTGTAAGCAAGCAATAGTAACCACACATAAGCAATCATGATTCCGCCCTCCGGCAGGGTGCCGAAAAGGGTCTAGATAGGTTTTCGGTGGTTAAGAGCTTTGTGGCAGCGGAACTTCTGATCTAGGTTAACCCCGAAGGGTTTCAGAATATTTTGGAATTTATAGTGCAAAGAGGGGGTGCGGGAGGCCACTGAGGTGGGCACAACCCACCTGGGCGTGCCAAGGGGCCTAGCGCGCCCTGGTGGGTTGTGCCCCCTCGGGGCACCCCCCAGGTGCAGCTCTAGCCCATTGGTTTCCTTCTGGTCCATAAAAAATCTCCGTGGAGTTTCGCGGCGTTTGGACTCCGTTTGATATTGATTTCCTGCGATGTAAAAAACAAGCAAAAAACAACTAGCACTGGGTAAATAGGTTAGTCCCAAAAAATGATATAAAGTTGCTATAAAATGATTGTAAAACATCCAAGAATGAGAAAATAACAGCATGAATACTTCATAAATTATAGATACGTTGGAGACGTATCGGCATCTACAAGCTTAATTCCTACTCGTCTTTGAGTAGGTAAATGATAAAAAAATTTATGAAGTGTGAATGCTAGCAAAGTACATAAGTCTGGTCAATGACAATTTCAATCACTTTTCGTAGCACCATAACAACAATTCTTTCTCATAAAATTTCTCATGTTGTAGTGGCAACCAATTCACATGTTAAGGTTTAAACAATGAACTCTCTTGAAACCCAAAAACCTATGTTCTTAGTCACCAAGCGATTGCAATTCAACTTTTTCAACGGAGTCTAAGTAAGAGATCCACATATTAAACCATCATATAGTCTTCTATGATTGCTAACACTCACCGCGTACACATGAGAAAAAGTTTCAACCGGACACATAGAAAGAGGCTTATTGTTTTGCCTCCCAACGTATTCACCTCAAGGGTGATGTCAACAATAATAACTCATGCTACCCATATTCAACTAGACATATGTGTCCAGATCTTTCCTCACCACATGATGCTTGCCAAAAGAGAAAAATAAAAAGGAATAGAGAGAAAAACTTTGACTCTTTGCATAAAAGTAAATACATAAAAGTAAAAGAAAGGCCTTCGCAGAGGGAAGCAGAGGTTGCCATGCTCTTATTTTTTTGTATGCTCAATCCCTTAGTGCAAAAGAACATCAGGTTACATTGGCCCTTAAGATTACAACCTTTATTATACAGTATATCGATTTTATTCTTTGTCATCCAAGTTCGTGCAATGCTCAATTTTCTCTTACACTAAACGATCTCACACTTTTAGAAGCAATTTTTATTGCCTTTTTGCACTGATGACAACTTACTTGAGGGATCTTGCTCAATCCCTAGGTAGGTATGGTGGACACTTGAAAAAGATTTGGGTTTAAGGGTTTTTGGATGCACAAGTAGTAACTCTACATAGTGCGGAATTTTTGGCTAGCAAAGATAGGGGGCAAGCACCACATGTTGAAGGATCTATGACAATATGACTTCTATGTGAACATGAACAAACATAAATCATTACGTTGTCTTCCTTGTCCAACATCAATAATTTTGGCATATAATATTTTGATGGGGGCTCACAATCACAAAAGATTTCTATGATATTGTATTTGCATGTGAAAGTTCTCTTCATTATACTAATTATTCATGAATTGCTTGTATGACCAATATTGTGATTGTCAAGCCTCAAAATATTTCACTTTCTAAACCCAATGTGAAGCTACCAATAGGCATGATATGATTTCAACTTCATGACTTTCAATTTATTCAATAATTTACTCATAGGATAAAAGTGAAGCACAAGAGTAAAGGACAAACTACTCCAAAAAGATATAAGTGAATATCAAACGAGTAGTTAAGTAAATAGGTAGCTATTTGAGGACTCTCTCTTATTTAAAATTTTTCAGATCTAAGTAATTTATTAAAACAGCAAGCAAAACAAAACAAAATATCAAGGATAGCACACATCATGTAAAGAAGAGAAAACTTAGGCTCAACCGATACTAACCGATAATTGTTGAGGAAGAAAGGTGGGATGCCTACCGAGGCATCCCCAAGCTTAGATGCTTGAGACTTCTTGGAATATTAACTTGGGATGCGTTGGACATCCCCAAGCTTGAGCTTTTGTGTCTCCTTAATTACTCATATTACGGTTTTCCTAAATCTCGAAAACTTAATCCACACAAAACTCAACAAGAACTCGTGAGATAAGTTAGTATAAACCAATGCAAAAACCTTATCATACTCTACTGTAGAAAATCACTAAAATTATTATTCAACATTGCATACTAAATGCCTCTGCATATTTAATGCTCCTATCCTCAAATATAATCATTAAACAAGCAAACATATGCAAACATAACAGCAACATGCCAAAACAGTACAGTCCGTAAAGAATGCAAGATTCATCATACTTCCCTAACTCCAAAAAGTAAGAAAATCTACCAAACTGCAGATAATTTATCATAGCTTAATTTGGAAAAAGTTCCAACATTTTATCACACTCTGACTTTTCTAGGGAATTTTTGCAACAACGGTAAACTTTCTGTTTTCAAACAGCAACAGGTAGACTTGTAAAATAAGCATGGTAAAGGATATCCTTGACATTTTTATTGAAATGAAAGATGAAAAACATTATTCTAAATAACATAAAGCAAATCCTAACAAAATAAATTGACGTTCCAAGTAAAACACATATCATGTGATGAATGGAAACATAGCTCCAAGTGAGGTTACCGATAATGTTGGGGACGAAAGAGGGGATGCCTTCCGTGGCATCCCCAAGCTTAGTTGCTTGGATCTTCCTTGGATATTAACTTGGGGTGCCATGGGCATCCCCAATATTAGGTTCTTGTCACTCCTTATTCTCCTCATATCGATATCTCACCCAAAACTTGAAAACTTCAATCACACAAAACTTAACGTAACTTCATGAGATATGTTAGTATGATAAAGAGCAAACCATTTCACTTTGGTACTGTCAAAGACAAGATTCATAATTGTTTCCACACAATGCCTACTGTAACATATCATTTCCACAAATTATATTGAGCAATATAAGCCATAGAAACTAGGAAACAAGCAGACTATGCATTGAAAACAGAATCTGTCAAAAACAGATCAGTCTGTAATAATCTGTACTCAAAACATACTTCCGCTACTCCAAAAATTCTGAAATAATTAGAATACGTGAGGAATTTGTATATCAAACTTCTGCAAAAATAATCAACTCAAAAGCACTCTTCTATTAAAAATGAGACTTATTTTCGTGAGCACAAAAGTTTCTGTTTTTCAGCAAGATCAAATTAACTATCAGCGAACATGATCCCACAGGCTTTACTTGGCATTTTATTGAAACAAAAGCAATAACACATGATTACTACAGTATCATAATCATGTGAACAGACAAAAACAATAGGTAAAAGTGTTGGGTTGTCTCCCAACAAGCGCTTTTCTTTATTGCCTTTCAGCTAGGCATGATGATTTCAATGATGCTCGCATAAAAGATAAGAATTAAAACACGAAGAGAGCATCATGAATCATAAGTTCCTCTCTCATAATAATTTACAGTAGCATCATGAATAGATTCATCAATATAACCATCACATAAAACATTCTTTTCATGATCCACAAGCATAGAAAATTTAATACTCTCCATATAAGCAATTCTATTATCATTCATAATAGTGGGAGTACCATAGGAAGTTCGAATACTATAAATTGTTCCCACATTAAAAGAGTAATTTTCAGCAAAGGGATAGAAAAATCATGACAATAATTATCACTACTTTTTATCACATAAGTATCATCACAATAATCATCATAAGTACGAACTTTGTTGTCATAATCAATTGCAAGCTCCTCGAAAATAGTGGATTCATCATTAAATAATGTCACCAACTCTCCAAATCCACTTTCATCAATATAATCATCATAAATAGGACGCATGCAATCATCATAATAAATTTTCTCCTCAAAACTTGGGGGACTAAAAATATCATACTCATCAAATATAGCATCCCCAAGCTTATGGCTTTGCATATATTAGCATAATGGATAATCAAAGAATTCATACTAACAACATTGCAGTCATGCTTATCATTAAAATATTTTGTGCCAAACATTTTATTGGCTTCTTCTTCTAAAAATTGAGAAAAATTTTCCGAACCATCATTTTCAAGAAAGATATTATAAAGATGATCAATAATATGATGCAACCTCAATTCCATTTTTTTTGTAGATTTCTTTAATAAACCAAACTAGTGATAAAATAAGAAACTAAAAGATTCAATTGCAAGATCTAAAGATATAACTTCAAGCACTCAGCTCCCCGGCAATGGCGCCAGAAAAGAGCTTGATGTCTACTACGCAACTTTATTTTTGTAGACTCGTGTTGGGCCTCCAAGCGCAGAGTTTTGTAGGACAGTAGCACTTTTTCCTCAAGTGGATGACCTAAGGTTTATCAATCCGTGGTAGGTGTAGGATGAAGATGGTCTCTCTCAAACAACCCTGCAACCAAATACAAGAAATCTCTTGTGTCCCCACACACCCAATATAATGGTAAATTGTATAGGTGCACTAGTTCGGCAAAGAGATGATGATACAAGTGTAATATTGATGGTAGAAATATATTTTTATAATCTGAATAAATAAAAGCAGCAAGGTAGAAGATATTAAACGGGCACAAAAACGGTATTGCAATGCTTAAAAACAAGGCCTAGGGTCCATACTTTTGCTAGTGCAACCTCTCAACAATGCTAACATAGTTGGATCATATGATTGTCCCTCAAAGTGCAACAAAGAATCACTCCTGCGTTCCTATTAGCAGAGAAAAAAGATATAATTTGTTTGTAGGGCACGAAACCACCTCAAAGCTATTCTTTCCGTTCGATCTATTCAAGAGTTCGTACTAGAATAACATAAAGCTATTCTCTCCGTTCGATCTATCCTAGAGTTCGTACTAGAATAACACCAAAGCAAATTCATATTCATAATACTCAATCCACATGAAGAACTATAAAGAGGCCCCAAAGTTTCCATCAGAGAAAAGATACTAAAAACATGCATCAACCCCTATGCATAGATTACCCCAATATCACCGTGGGAATCCATGAGTTGAATGCCAAGACACATATCAAGTGAATAATTATGATACCCCAATAGTCACCTCAAGTATTCATACCGCAAGACATACATCATGTGTTCTATTCTCTGAATATTCAGTCCGACAAGACAAAACTTGAAAGGGTAAAGACTAATTCATCATAACAAGAGTATAGAGGGGAGAAACATCATATGATCCGACTATATTAACAAAGCGCATGATATAAATCCAAGAAAGAGAGAGATTAAACACATAGCTACTGGTACAAACCCTCAACCCTGAGGGTGGACTACTCCCTCCTCATCGTGGTCGCCGCCAGGATGATGAAGATGGCCACCGGAGATGATTCCCCCCTCCCGTAGGGCGCCGAAAAGGGTCTAGATTGGTTCTCGATGGCTATAGAGCCTTGCGGCGGCGGAACTTCTGATCTAGGTTAGCCCCAAAGGGTTTCGGAATATTTGGGAATTTATAGTGCAAAGAGGGAGTGCGGGAGGCCACCGAGGTGGGCACAACCCACATGGGCGCGCCAAGGGGCCTGGCACGCCCTGGTGGGTTGTGCCCCCCTCGGGGCACCCCCCAGGTGCAGCTCTGGCCCATTGAGTTCCTTTTGGTCCATAAAAAATCTCCGTGGAGTTTCGCGGTGTTTGGACTCCGTTTGATATTGATTTCCTGCGATGTAAAAAACAAGCAAAAAACAACAACTGGCACTGGGCACTGGGTCAACACACTAGTAGAAAACAGGCCTATTGTCCCGGTTCGTAAGGGCCTTTTGTCCCAGTTCTTGAACCGGACTAAAGGGTCGTTACTAATGCCTTGACCCTTTAGTCCCGGTTCAAACCAGAACCGGGACAGATGGGCCTCCACATGGCCTGTGCGCCGAGCCCAGGCAGGAGGGCCTTTGGTCCCGGTTGGTGGCACCAACCGGGACCAATAGACCTCCACGCGTCAGCATTTCTGTGGCTGGGGTTTTTGTTTTTTTGAAGGGGGGGTTGGGGGTTTTGGGGGGTTAATTTAGGTATTTCATATATTGTGTTAGATAGCTAATTAATAGAGAGAAGTGTCCTCTCTTATGTCCGTGCTTGGTCGACGCTACGTACTATACATACGTATAGAGAGGACTAGACACGCTATAGCTAGCTAGTAAACAAACAAAGGAAACAGAAGATTGTCATGAACATATATGCATACAGAGAGAAGTGATATCGACCACCTCTCCTTCTCCGAGAGATTGGTCGAACAACAGGTTCTCCTATATCTATCCGACACTACCGGCTACATATATACAATAATTATCTCTTACAAATATAATCTCCTAAATTACGGACGCATGGTCCACATATTATTCTCCGTCTTCAGCGATCACATGGTCAAGAAAGAATGCTGCCAATTCCTCTTGAATTGCTCGCATGCGATCTGGTGCTAGGAGTTCATCCCGCTGCCGAAACATCTAATTTGAAGAAGGGGGTCAATACATATATATATGAATGAATGAAACTCAACAGAAATGATGGTAATAAAATAAAATTGTGAATATTGTTATTTACGCACTTCATATTATTCGTCAGAGTAGCCCCGCTCAAAGGTCGTGTGGCGGATGGACTCGCAGACGTAGTATCCACAAAAATCATTCCCTTGTTCCTGCCACAACCACTTTACCAGAAATAGAGGTCAATCAAACTGATAAGCAAGAATGCCAAATGGTATTGATGAAACTAGCGCTTGAATCAATAGCTAGGAGACGTGCGGAACATGCTACTATAGTACTTACTTTCGGGTATCTAAATTGCAGCATCTTCGGCAGTCCCGGAGATTTTTTGGTGAATTTTCTCCAAGCCCTGCCAGACAAAATAAAACAATTACTTGATATCAGGAAATGATCAAAGTTGCTGATATGGTGGATAATGATCGATTTAACTTACTTCTCGATGATTTCAGTCATGTCCGCATACTCCTGGGGATCTTTTCGTTTAGAGTCCAAGACAGTTACTACTCCCTGCTCAAGCCTAATCTATAGGAAAATATAGTGGTACCTGCGCACACATGCATAACTCATCAATTACATTACTATAACCTGGACTAATATATAAGGGAAACCAAATATGCACAAGACAGTAACACTCACTTGAAGTTGTAAGGAAAGAGTATTATATCTTTGTTTTCATTTATTTTGAATGATCGTAGCAAGTTGGCCTCGGTATCTGCGGGACGATGTTCAACCTCAGTTGCATCTATGAGATATGTGTTAACGAACCCAATATCACCGATTTGTCTTTTCTTCAATTCGGTGATCTTCAATCTCCATAATATAGTGAGGATAATTATAAATACATGCAATGAAAGAGCTGAACTATATAGAGAGACTTAATGACAGAAGTAGTAGTACTTATAGACAGTAGCAGGTGACCATTGCTTTATCGAGGGCCAATTGATTGAAAAACTGATAGAACTCCTCAAATGTAATAGCCAACAGATCAATTCCAACGAGGTCATGCTCCGGTTTAACTCTCTCATACAAAGTACTCCTCCCCCCAGACTCTCTGCAGATTTTCAAGTACCAATCATGCAATCTTCGCATCATCGTTGTTAGAGATTTTTCATCTTTGACGAGAGGCTTCCCGTACTCGTATCTGTGTATCTGCACGTCCATGGGATCATAATGTACATCGTCGGGCAGGTAATCTGCAAGATTGCTATAACCGGGCACCATCCTCGGATCGACGATGTCACTAGGCACCTTGAGCGGGGGGCACGATTGATTCCCTTGTTCGCCGATCTGGGAAATTTGTTTCCCAGCTGCTCATCGTTCTTTCATCCTTTGATCAATGACTGTACTTCCCGACCGCTCCGCTTCGGCCCATGTTTTTGCAATAATGCGCTCATAGTTGCCTTTCGGCGGAGACTTGGGTGGTTTTGCCAGGGCAGCCAGAGTGCGCTTCGCTTTCACCGGATCTACCTTCTCCTCCGGAGGTGGATGTCTCTATGCTTTAAACCCTTCAAACCATTCCTTCGCTTCGGTTCGCGCGATCTTCGCGTTCTCCTCCGGGCTCATCTCGTATGGTAACTTCTCTGGAGTCTTCAGAGAAGGACCGAATCTGTATGTCTTCCTGCCTCTGGCTGTACTGCTAGACACCGGCCGAGCAGACGGAGCGGCTGTCTTCTTTACTTGCTTACGAGGCGGAGGAGAAGGACTACGACGCGCCGGAGCAGCTGCTGGTGCAGCGGCGGGTCTCTTCCGCCCTTGCTGACGAGGCGGAGAAGGAGGAGGCTGGATGCTCGGGCGCGCAGGCGCAGGCGGAGAAGGAGGCGGAGTGCCGCCACGCGTCGGAGAAGGAGCCGGCCGAGTGCCTTGATCGTCACTCACCGGAGGAGGAGGTGGTGGAGGAGGCGGAGTGCCCTGACTCGCTGGAGGAGGAGGAGGAGGAGGCGGAGGCGTCCAGTTCTGAAGGTTGATGAGATCCTTCCGCCATAGGCATGGAGTCTTTAGAGCAAAACCCAGCCGAGTCTCCCCTTCACCGGTAGGGTGGTCAAGCGGGAGCTCCTCAAACCCCTCCATTATTTCATCCACCATCACCCTAGCATATCCTTCTGGAATCGGCCGGCAGTGAAAAGTTGCGCCGGGTTCAGAAGGATAAACAGAGCCAACAACCGCCTTGACCTTCATATTAATCCATTGCGTCATAAGGTGGCAATTTTGAGACTCCGTGATAGCATCCACGGGATAGCTGGCAGGAGCCGTCAAGACATGCTCCGGCTGAAGCAGCTCGGTGGAAGCCACACTGCTTCTCCGCTAAGATGGCGGGGTAGCTTCGGGGGAAGCTTCGGCAGTTCATTTGCTGCGATTTGCTTCTCGTTCCTCTATCCCGAGTACCCTTGCTTTAAGCGCCTGCAGTTCGGACTGCTGCACTTTCTTGCTCCTCTCCTAGCATTTGTAACCGCCTGCGTCCGGAAACCCAGCCTTCCACGGAATGGATCCTGGCGTGCCTCGTGTCCGCACAGGGTGCTCAGGATTCCCGAGGGCCATTGTGTGCTCGTCCTTCTCTCTGTCTGGAACGAACGTCCCTTGCTGCGCTGCGTCGATATACTGCTGAAGCCTCTTGACTGGTATATCCAATTGATCGTCCGTCCAAGTGCACTTCCCTGATACAGGGTCCAAGGTTCCGCCAGCCCCGAAGAACCAAGTCCGGCAACGGTCTGGCCAGTTCATTGTCTCTGGTTCGATCCCTTTTTCAACTAGATCATTCTCAGCCTTGGCCCACTTAGGCCGGGCTACGAGGTAGCCACCTGACCCCGTGTGATGGTGAAGCGTCTTCTTTGCAGCATTTTTCTTGTTTGTCGCCGACATCTTCTTACTCTTTTCCGATGTCTTGTGGGCCACAAATGTGGGCCAGTGATCTCTGATCTTCTCATATCTGCCCTTGAATTCTGGTATCCCTTTTTTATCCACAAACCTATTCAGCTCTTTCCTCCACCTCCTGAATAGGTCTGCCATCCTCTTAAGAGCAAAAGACTTGATTAATTGCTCTTTAACTGGCTTCTCCGGATCATCCTCTGGCGGTAGGGTGAAATTTGACTTCAGCTCAGTCCAAAGATCATTTTTCTGCATATCATTGACGTAAGACACCTCGGGGTCTTCTGTAGCCGGCTTTAACCATTGCTGGATGCTGATCGGGATCTTGTCCCTAACCAGAACCCCGCACTGAGCAACAAATGCGTTCTTTGTTCGGATGGGTTCAATCGGTTGGCCGTCGGGCGCGATTGCTATGATCTCAAACCTTTCATCCAAGCTCAACATTTTCTTCGGGCCTCGTCTCTTTACCTCAGTTGTGCTCGATCCGGAGGGCTAGAAAAAAGAACAAAGACTTAATTAATATGTGTACATACCAAAACAATGAATGCATCAATTATCTAGTCAGCACAGGCTTAACTAATATATATACCTAGCCGGACTCGGTTCGGTCACCGGAGCCGTCATCACGATCTCCTTCTTGCACCGGCATTGGGTCACCGGAGCCATCTTCTTCACCTTCTCCTTCCAGACCATCGGTGTCGTTGAGAAACAACGAGACGGCATCACTTCCCATTGCGATTATGTCCCTCAACAACGCTTCTTTTGCTTCGTCTCGGGCGGTGTCTATAGTTTCTACAAATATTTACAACATGGAAATTATTATTCAAACATGACAGATGGATATATTAGTGGCAAACGTAGAACTAGCTAGCTAATCACAGTAAGGAATCATATATATTAATTAGTGGCCTCGACGCTCCTTCTCTAGGGTTCGGGGTGGCCTCGACGCTGCTTCTCTAGGGTTCAGGGTGGCCTCAACGCTGCTTCTCTAGGGTTTGGGGTGGCCTCGACAACGCTTCAAGGGTTTGGGGTGGGCTCGAGAGAGTTTGTCGGGTAGGGGCGCGGCGGGAGGGGGTAGGAGACCGACATCATTTTTTTTCTAGGGTTTGGGTGTCCTCGAGAGTTTTGGTCGAGCGAGAGGGTCGGGGGGTGCTCCCGCGGTATAAGTTACCACAGTTGAGAGGGGGTATATCGACCCCCCCACACGTGTTGAAGTTATCGGGAGGGGGTTATATCAACAACGACGACATACGTACAAGGGAAAAATAACATTATCGGGGAGGGGTATATCGACCCCCCTCGTGTTGAAGTTATCGGGAGGGGTATATCGACGACAACAGACCCGATAAAACATAAGAAAACGAAGAAGAAATAAAAAGAGGAGAAGAAGAAAGGAATAGAGGAGAAGATCAAAGAAAAAAAAAGAAGAAAAAAAAGAGAAGAAGAAGAAAGGAATAGAGGAGAAAAAAATAGAAATCATTTTTCTATTTTTTCTTCTTCTCCTCTATTCTTTTCTTCTTCTCCTCTTCTTTTTCTTCTTTTCTCCTCTTCTTATTTATTTCTCCTCTTCTTCTCCTTTCTTCATCTTCTTATCTTCCTTTTTCCTCTCATTCTTTTTCTTCTTCTTCCTTTCCTAGCTAGATATATAAAACATTTTTCTAAAAATTTAACTTTTGCATATATAAAACCTTTTCTTCCTTCTTCTTCCTTCTATTCCTTCTTCCTAAATATATAAAACTTTTTAAAAATTGAAACTAACCTAAAATGTACTAAATCAAAGAACACACACACACACACACACACACACACACACATATATATATATATATATAACTTTTCTAAAAATCTAACTTTTGCATATATGTATTTTTAAAACATCATTACAATTGAAAAAATACATACATACATACAAAAACATGTAAAAAATACATACATACATGTATGAACATACATAAAAAAATACATATATCTAAAAAATACATACATATATATATATATATATATATGAAAATCTAAAAACATGTAAAAAATAGCATGTATAAATAAAAAAAACTTGCCCGGCGGCGGCGGGGCCGGCAGAGGCGCGGTGCTCACGGAGGCGGCGACACGTCGGGGCAGGGGACGGCGGCACGACGACGGTGACGGGGCAGGGGTGGTGCGGTCGGGGCTGGGGACGGCGGCGTGGGCGACGGCGAGGACGCGGGTGACGACGTTGACGGGCGCGGGCGACGGGGCAGGGGACTGCGGCACGGTGACGGCGACGGGGCAGGGGCGGCGCGGTCGGGGCTGGGGACGGCGGCGCGCGGCGACGGTGTCGGGCGCGGGCGACAGCGAGGGCGCGGGCGACGGCATCGACGGGAGAGGGCGACGGGGCAGGGGATGACGGCGAGCGGCGACGGTGTCGGGCGAGGGCGCGGGCGAGGGCATCGGGCGAGGGCGCGGGCGACGGCGACGGGGCGGGCGGCAGCGATGACAGGTGCGGGCGACGGCGACGGCGGGGGCGGCGGGCGGCGTCGCGGCAGCCTGGCGGCGTCGATGTGCTCGGCGTCGTTGGGGGCAACTGGCGAGGGAAATGTGAATATTTCCTAAGTGCTGGCATATATAGCAAATCCATTGGTCCCGGTTCGTGGCATCAACCGGGACCAATGGCCCCCTTTAGTCCCGGTTGGTGCCACCAACTGGGACCAAAGATCTCTTTTCAGCAGCCGAAAGGGCGGGAATCGGCGGCCTTTGGTCCCGGTTGGTGGCACCAACCGGGACTAAAGGGGGCCATTGGTCCCAGTTGGTGCCACGAACCGGGACCAATGCCCCCCTTTGGTCCCGCTTTGTCCCACCAACCGGGACCAATGGCCTTCTGCTGCCCCACGCCCAAAAGTTTAGTCCCACCTCCCTAGTTGACAGGGCTCGGGAGTGGTTTATAAGCGCTGCTGCGCCCACCCTCTCGAGCTCCTCTCAAATGCAGGCTTTCGGGCCTAATTTGTCACTATGTGCATGTGGGCCTACTCGGCCTCCTCCGGGCCTGAATCCTGGCCCATGGCAGGGTTTCTAGTCGTATTCAGGCCGTGGTGGCCCAATAGGTGGCTTTTTTTTTCATTTTTGCTATTTAGTTTTTTCTTTCTACTTAGAACTAAATACTTATAGTTTTTAATGATTTATTTTTTCTTTTAGGTCACAAAAATTATAAACTTCCTGTTAGTGCCATTAGTTTTAACATTTGAATAGTTTAAATTTGAATTTTTTAAAATTTGTGTGAATCACTAGTTTATGAATAACTTTACTGTAAAAATTGATTTTTGAGTCATTCTTTTTCCTGCAATTTAATATTACTGTGTTTTATCATTGTACTCAATTTGGTAATCTTAGTTAGTCATAACAAATATTATAGGCATTTTTTCTTTTTTGCTATTTATTTTTTCATTTCTACTTAGAACTAAATACTTATAGTTTTTTAGTGATTTCTTTTTTCTTTTAGGTCACAAAAATTATAAACTTTCTGTTAGTGCCATTAGTTTTAAAATTTGAGTAGTTTAAATTTGAATTTTTTAGAATTTGTGTGAAACACAAGTTTGTGATTAACTTTACTAAAAAGATGAACATAGATGCACCTATAGAGAAAATTCAACCTAAATTCATAGTTTTCAAATGAACTCTGAAAAAGTTGGCATAGCATACTCGTCTGTTACAAATTTGGCATGGTATCATCATAATAGTTGCGGGAGAAAGTCTTCACTTTTTCTTCGCTTGTGTCATTTGCTTATTGCGCCGTAACCATGGATAATCTTCATCGTTTATCAGGATGCTTGGGTCAGCCTTGACATTGAAGGGAGGAATTTCATGAAACTTTTCATAATCTTCAGACATGTCTGTCTTGCCCTCCACTCCTAGGATGTCCCTTTTTCCTGAAAGAACTATGTGGCGCTTTGGCTCATCGTATGATGTATTCGTTTCCTTATCTTTTCTTTTTATCAGTCTGGTAGACATGTCCTTCACATAGATAACCTGTGCCACATCATTGGCTAGGACGAACGGTTCGTCAGTGTACCCAAGATTTTTCAGATCCACTGTTGTCATTTCGTACTGTGGGTCTACATGTACCCCGCACAAAGAGACCTAACAATCTTGTCCGTAGTCAAGTTCCCATATGTCCACTATGTAACCATAATATGTGTCCTTTCCCTTCTCGGTTGCTGCATCAAAGCGGACACCGCTGTTTTGGTTGGTGCTCTTTTGATCTTGGTCAATCATGTAAAATGTATTCCCATTTATCTCGTATCCTTTGTAAATCAATACAGTCAAAGATAGTCCCCTAGACAACAAGTATAACTCATCACAAACAGTGTTGTCACCTCTGAGACGTGCTTCCAACCAACTTCTGAAAGTCCTAATGTGTTCACATGTAATCCAGTCGTCGCACTGCTCCGGGTGTTTGGAGCGCAGACTGTTCTTGTGTTCATCGACATACGGGGTCACCAAGGTAGAGTTCTATAGAACTGTGTAGTGTGCTTGAGACTAAGAATATCCGTCTCTGCATATTATTGAGTCACTTCCAAGAGTGCCTTTTCCAGTCAGTCTCCCCTCATACCACGATTTAGGGAGACCTATCTTCTTAAGGCCAGGAATGAAGTCAACACAAAACCCGATGACATCCTCTGTTTGATGGCCCGTGGAGATGCTTCCTTCTGGCCTAGCGCGGTTACGGACATATTTCTATAGGACTCCCATGAACCTCTCAAAGGGGAACATATTGTGTAGAAATACGGGCCCCAGAATGACAATCTCATCGACTAGATGAACTAGGACATGCGTCATGATATTGAAGAAGGATGGTGGGAACACCAGCTCGAAACTGACAAGAGATTGCGCCACATCACTACCTAGCCTTGGTACAATTTCTGGATCGATCACCTTCTGAGAGATTGCATTGAGGAATGCACATAGCTTCACAATGGCTAATCGGACGTTTTCCGGTAGAAGCCCCCTCAATGCAACCGGAAGCAGTTGCGTCATAATCACGTGGCAGTCATGAGACTTTAGGTTCTGGAACTTTTTCTCTGGCATATTTATTATTCCCTTTATATTCGACGAGAAGCCAGTCGGGACCTTCATACTGAGCAGGCATTCAAAGAAGATTTCTTTCTCTTCTTTCGCAAGAGCGTAGCTGGCAGGACCTTCATACTGCTCCAGAGGCATGCCGTATTTTTCGTGCAAACGTTGTAGGTCCTCCCGTGCCTCAGGTGTATCTTTTGTCTTTCCATACACGCCCAAGAAGCCTAGCAGGTTCACGCAAAGGTTCTTCGTCACGTGCATCACGTTGATTGAAGAGCGGACCTCTAGGTATTTCCAGTAGGGTAGGTCCCAAAATATAGATTTCTTCATCCACATGGGTGCGTGTCCCTCAGCGTCATTCGGAACAGCTAGTGCACCGGGACCCTTTCCAAAGATTACGTGTAAATCATTGACCATAGCAAGTACGTGATCACCGGTACGCATGGCGGGCTTCTTCCGGTGATCTGCCTCGCCTTTGAAATGCTTGCCTTTCTTTCGACATTGATGGTTGGTCGGAAGAAATCGACGATGGCCCAGGTACACATTCTTCCTGCATTTGTCCTGGTATATACTTTCAGTGTCATCTAAACAGTGTGTGCATGCGTGGTATCCTTTGTTTGTCTGTCCTAAAAGGTTACTGAGAGCGGGCTAATCGTTGATGGTCACGAACAACAACGCCTTTAGGTTAAATTCCTCTTGTCTGTGCTCATCCCACGTACGTACACCGTTTCCATTCCACACCTGTAAAAGTTCTTCAACTAATGGCCTTAGGTACACATCAATGTCGTTGCCGGGTTGCTTAGGGCCTTGGATGAGAACTGGCATCATAATGAACTTCCGCTTCATGCACATCCAAGGAGGAAGGTTATACATACATCGAGTCACAGGCCAGGTGCTGTGATTGCTGCTCTGCTCCCCGAAAGGATTAATGCCATCCGCGCTTAAAGCAAACCATACGTTCCTTGGGTTCTTTGCAAACTCATCCCAGTACTTTCTCTTGATTTTTCTCCACTGCAACCCGTCAGTGGGTGCTCTCAACTTCCCATCTTTCTTACGGTCCTCACTGTGCCATCGCATTGACTTGGCATGCTCTCCGTTTCTGAATAGACGTTTCAACCGTGGTATTATAGGAGCATAGCACATCACCTTCGCAGGAACCCCCTTCCTGTGGGGCTCGCCGTGAACATCACCAGGGTCTTCTCGTCTGATCTTGTAACGCAATGCACCACATACCGGGCATGAGTTCAGATCCTTGTAAGCACCGCGGTATAGGATGCAGTCATTAGGGCACGCATGTATATTCTCCACCTCCAATCCTAGAGGGCATACGACCTTCTTTGTTGCGTATGTACTGTCGGGCAATTCGTTATCCTTTGGAAGCTTCTTCTTCAATATTTTCAGTAGCTTCTCAAATCCTTTGTCAGGCACATCATTCTCTGCCTTCCACTGTAGCAATTCCAGTATGGTACCGAGCTTTGTGTTGCCATCTTCGCAATTGGGGTACAACCCTTTTTTGTGATCCTCTAACATGCGATCGAACTTCAGCTTCTCCTTTTGACTTTCGCATTGCGTCCTTGCATCGACAATGACCCGGCGGAGATCATCATCATCGGGCACATCATCTGGTTCCTCTTGATTTTCAACAGCTTCACCCGTTGCAGCATCGTAGGGCACATCATGTGGTTCCTCTTGGTCTTCACCAGCTCCCCCTATTGCAGCATCACCGTATTCAGGGGGCACATAGTTGTCATCGTACTCTTCTTCTTGGTCGTCTTCCATCATAACCCCTATTTCTCCGTGCCTCGTCCAAACATTATAGTGTGGCATGAAACCCTTGTAAAGCAGGTGGGTGTGAAGGATTTTCCGGTTAGAGTAAGACATCGTATTCCCACATTTAGTGCATGGACAACACATAAAACCATTCTGCTTGTTTGCCTCAGCCGCATCGAGAAACTCATGCACGCCCTTAATGTACTCGGAGGTGTGTCTGTAATCGTACATCCATTGCCGGTTCATCTGCGTGCATTATATATAATTAAGTGTCCAAATTAATAGAAGTATCTATGTAAACATACAAGTAAGAATATTTTTTCCTTTAGAAAGAAGATAAGAACAAGAGGCTCACCACGGTGGTGCCGGCGATGAGCTCGACGCGGGTGATCGACGGCGGTGAAGACAGGGACAGGGCGTGACGGACCGCTAAACCTAGACAAATATTGAGGAAAATGGAGCTTGGAGGTCGAGCTTGGAGAGGAGAAAGCTTAAGTAGTGTGGCTCGGGCATTCCATCGAACACCTTGTGAGCATAGGAGGTGAGCTAGAGCACCACCAAGCCCTCTCCCCCTCGGCCAGAAAAAATAGAGCAGTGTGCTCTGCTCTTGCGCGAGGGGGTATATATAGGCACCACCACTGGTCCTGGTTGGTGGCATGAACCGGGACTAAAGGGGAGCCTTTGGTCCCGGTTCATCCACCAACCAGGACCAATGGTGGTGGCCTAGGAGCGAGGCCCATTGGTCCTGGTTCGTCCCACCAACCGGGACCAAAGGTCTAGACGAACTGGGACTAATGGCCCACGTGGCCCGGCCGGCCCCCTGGGCTCACAAACCGGGTCGAATGCCCCCATTGGTCCCGGTTCTAGACTGAACCGGGACTAATGGGCTGACCCAGCCTGGACCTTTGCCCCCTTTTCTACTAGTGATAGGTTATTTCCAAAAAATGATATAAAGTTGTCATAAAATGATTGTAAAACATCCAAGAATGATAAAATAACAGCATGAATACTTCATAAATTATAGATACGTTGGAGACGTATCAACCAACAATAAAGTCCATAGTTCCATCAAAACAAGCAAAACAAGGCATCAAAAACAGAATCTGTCAGAAACAGAATAGTCTGTAGCCGTAACCACCTAACCTCAAAGGATTTGAGTCTCTGTGCTTACCGTGCTAGTCCCCAGATCGACTCGCTAGCACACAACGTATAGATGAATTCCAGAATAACAAGTGCATCATTTATTATAACGTATGATCCAGAATTTATAAAATAAAATAATCTGCATAACACACAGCTACCTTTATTCAATTAAACAACGGAAAGTAGCATACAATAATAATGAGTCCCATCATAGCCACTTCTGATGCTAAGTGCAGGCTCGCGACCCTAACGGTACCTTACTCTTTGTCTGAATATACTGCAACATGAGATGTTGCAACCATATAGGTCAATACATTGAATGTATTGGCAAGTTACACAAGAGTACTAATAAAGCATACCTACATGTATATGCATAGTACAACAAAAGGAAGGATTGAGGGTTAATTTTGCACAAAGCTGATTTTGTCCTCATAACTACCTAATAGTCAAATTTTTATTTAATACTTTGTTACTGCAATTAAATACACAAGGTTGAATTGGAAAGTCCAACTCCAACCTACCCATTATTAAGTTTCTCAACAAATTTATTAAGTGTGACATCTGTCAAGATCATCCAACAACTGTAATGGCACAGTGGCTCAAATTTGCCCATAACCGAGGGCACGACTAATTATGATTAGTTTTAATACTCTGCAGAGTTTAGTACGCTTTACCCACTGGACCCAATCCGAAGATTGAGATGGAGTCTTTCTGAAGAGGTTCCTTAATCACCTGCCGGACACATCCCACCTATATATGCTACATCTATCGACACTGTTTGGGCAAGGGTTCCAACAACTGATCAACTAAGCCAGAGCCCAGATAGCCTGTGGTCACACATGGAAGCTACTAGTTACTAAGTCTGTCTGATCTTTTTGAACCTGGGCGGCATTCCACTTAGGGTGCACTCTCATGGGCGCGTGGCCTTAGAAAAGGTGCAAGACGCCATGATGCCTTCCCTCTACACCAAACAATACCACTTCCGTCCAGACGTGAATTAAATCCTTAATTACTTCTCAATTTAGTAATACATATAATCCTCACATAAGATCAATGTATACATGAACCACCCCCGTCTACAAAGCATAGCAAACTACAACTACCATGATCTGCATTGACGGGAGATAACACAACAGCATAGCACAATAATATAGTATTCCTACACATGCATAAATTTATAGTGTGATATATACTACATGCATAGAAAACAATAGGTAAAGGATGATCAACATGTAACTTGCGTTGATTCTGGTTCAAAAAGTCACTCCTGACAATAGCTTGCGTCGCACTACGAACAATCTACACGTTTCACACAATCAACAAATCAATCACGGAAACTCCAACAAAACCAACAACAAGAAAATCATTATAAAATTCAAGAATAGTAGCATAAGAACATGTACAAATCATCTACAATGCACTAGAATCACAACGCAAAAAGAAACACTCAGTTTCATCAAACGATTTCAAAGTTATGGCCTTCTGAAGGTCTAATTCAAATTTGAACAGTGCAAACATGTGAAAACTTTGGTATGGTGATAAACTCATGTTCATTGTGAGTCCATAGGAAAAAGAATCACTTAATTTGGGTATGTAGATAAAAAGATATAGCTAGTTGAAGTTTAGTTGAAAATCTTGAAAAAAACACAGAAACAACAGAAAACTCCTACACTGTCCATGTGCGGTTACTGTACCAGCTCCTGTAGCGCCATGTGTCAGGTGGCGATTGGCCCAGGTGAACTCTACGCGTGCGTGCTCACCGGAAACAGAGGAAGAGGCAGTGGCGATCGAGCATCGGTGGCGGCGCGTCTCCGGCGGGTCTCCGACGAAGGTGATGGGATGGACGGGTGTGGCGTTGAGTGGCGGAGGTGCAGGTGATGTCGGACGGCGACGGTCTCGTCCTCTGCGGCTACAACGGCCACGTGAACCGCGATAGCTCCGGCGGAGTCGGGCCGGTGTTGGGGTTGTTCTGATGATCTATAGGTCACCCCAATTGGTCAAATAAGTGCTTGTTCGAGAGGCGATTCGAGGGGATACAAGCGGCGCGGCCGGGGCGTCCTTACGGTGATGGCAGCGTCAGGCGAACAGCGATGGCCAGCGAGCTCCACGGTGAGATCCAAACGCCGAGTAGAGGCCGTATGGACGAGGGACGATGGGGAAAAGGGTTTCGGTAGGGTTCCCTGGTCTTTTGCCTCACGTTCGAAGAGTTAGATGCGCACGAGGTTGATCCAGAACATGGCTCGGGTCGGGCTCGGCCACGACGTGCGTGCGTGTGTGCGGCGGCGTCCGACGCGGGTTAGGGACGAACAGGCATAGGCGGGTCACGCTGGACAGTGGCTGGGGTTTGCGGCACAACGCGTTGGTGGGCTGCGGCAAGGTGAGGAGCTAGGCCGCGGGCGGCGGTTGTAAGCGGGCGGCGGCGGTGCGCCTGGCTGCACAGCAAGCTATGACTTAAAAAAAGCTACAAAAACTAAATAACTAAAATAAATACACCAGAATAAATCCTAATATATATATATATGACAAATTTTATCTATCACCAGTCGTAGTTACCACCACTTGAGATTTGTATGTTGTATGTAGTATATACCAAATCTGAGAGTATGTACGCGTAGTATGTAATATATAAGAATGTTTAGGTAGCATATATAGTACTTTTTAGATAGTATGCATCGTATTCTTAGTATGCTCTATTTTACATACAAATATATACGTATTTCACAAATACAATAAAAATCATGGGCCAACTTGCAATTTTTTCATATTACCCACTTTGGATTATCTTATATATAATATATGAACATACTTATAATGATAAAGTGGTATATAGAATAACATATGATAGTATATGAGATATGTGGGGTAACTACCCCTAGGTGGTAGGATGGATTTTCCCTATATATAGGACAACACTATTCTAATCCCAGGATTAGAATAGTTATTTGGATCACGCAGCGCCCTATAAGAAGCGCGTCGTGTTTCCTAAACCACTGCAAAAGATAAACCGGCCGTGGTCAACCTCCCACCCCTCGAGCCCCCACGATCCCCACCCCCCGCGTGGGCATCGTCCCGTTCTACCTTCCACCCTGAGCTCCTTCGATCCCCTCCCCCCGATCCGCCGCCGCCCCCCCGCTCCCAACGCCGCCTCTTCCCCGATGCCTCCCCGGATCCGCCCCCGCGACGACGCAGCTAGCTCCCCCACCGTCCCCTGCAGCGGACAGGATCAGAATAGTTATTCTGATCACAGCCGGCCTATAAGCGCCCGATGAGAGCTTCCCCGAACTCCCATACTGGGCATCCACAGAAAAAGGGGAAAAAGCCCACCCCACCTCCCCCGATCCCGATCCAACCACCTCCCGCCCGCTGCCCCGTCCCCAACCGGCGGTGCCGTCGCCGGCGCCACCAAGCCCCCAACCGGCAACGAGGCGGCCACCCCCGCCCCAACCGGAGAGACCACCGCTTCCCCGCCATGCCTCAATCGGAGACACCGCGACCCCAACATCCCGCCGCCGCCGCCTTGGCCCCTAGCTTTCCCCGCCGTCAATACGCGCCACCGTCGGGACTAACCTATAGGGAATATATTATCCACTTTTATATTATTCTGGGCTGGGCTTTATTATCCACTTTTATATTATTTTTGGGACTAACCTATTAACCGGAGGCCCAGCCCAGAATTCCTGTTTTTTTGCCTATTTCAGTGTTTTGAAGAAAAGGAATATCAGACGGAGTCGAAACGGAATGAAATCAACTAGAGAAGTTATTTTTGGAAGGAAAGCTACCGGAAAAGCTTGGAGTGCACGTAAGGAAAGGAACGAGGGAGCCACGTGGTTGGGGGCCGCGCCCACCGCCCTAGGGCGCGCCCCCTGCCTCGTGGGCCCCTGGTGGCTCCCCTGACGTACTTCTTCCGCCTATATAACAACATATACCCTAAAACTTCCAGAGACGATAATAGATTGGGAGTTCCGCCGCCGCAAGCCTCTGTAGCCACCAAAAGTCAATCGAGACCATTTTCCGGCACCCTGCCGGAGGGGGGTACCCTCACCGGTGGCCATATTCATCATCCCGGCGCTCTCCATGACGACGAGGGAGAAGTTCACCCTCGGGGCTGAGGGTATGTACCAGTCGCTATGTGTTTGATCTCTCTCTCTCTCTCTCTCTCTCTCTCTCTCTTGTGTTCTTGATTTGGCACGATCTTGATGTATCGCGAGCTTTGCTATTATAGTTGGATCTTATGTTGCTTCTCCTCCTCTAATCTCTTGTAATGGATTGTGTTTTCCCTTTGAAGTAATCTTATCGGATTGAGTCTTTAATGACTTGAGAACACTTGATGTATGTCTTGCCGTGCATATCTGTAGTGACAATGGGATATCACGTGATTCACTTGATGTATGTTTTGGTGATCAACTTGAGGGTTCCGCCCATGAACCTATGCATAGGGGTTGGCACACGTTTTCGTCTTGATTCTCCGGTAGAAACTTTTGGGCACTCTTTGAAGTACTTTATGTTGGATTGAATAGATGAATCTGAGATTGTGTGATGCATATCGTATAATCATACCCACGGATACTTGAGGTGACATTGGAGTATCTTGGTGACATTAGGGTTTTGGTTGATTTGTATCTTAAGGTGTTATTCTAGTACGAACTCTAGGGATGTTTGTGACACTTATAGGAATAGCCCAATGGATTGATTGGAAAGAATAACTTTCAGGTGATTTCGTACCCTACCATAATCTCTTCGTTTGTTCTCCACTATTAGTTTCTTTGGAGTGACTCTTTATTGCATGTTGAGGGATAATTATATGATCCAATTATGTTATTATTGTTGAGAGAACTTGCACTAGTGAAAGTATGAACCCTAGGCCTTGTTTCCTATCATTGCAATACCGTTTACGCTCACTTTTACCACTTGTTACCTTGCTGTTTTTATATTTTCATATTACAAAAACCTATATCTACCATCCATATTGCACTTGTATCACCATCTCTTCACCGAACTAGTGCACCTATACAATTTACCATTGTATTGGGTGTGTTGGGGACACAAGAGACTCTTTGTTATTTGGTTGTAGGGTTGCTTGAGAGAGACCATCTTCATCCTATGCCTCCTACGGATTGATAAACCTTAGGTCATCCACTTGAGTGAAACTTGCTACTGTCCTTCAAACCTCTGCACTTGGAGGCCCAACAACGTCTACGAGAAGGTTGTGTAGTAGACATCATGTGACGAAGAACAAAGAGCACAAAAACATGAAACATGGATGATGTTCAGATATATATACGATAGGGGCTCAAGGGGATATATTATGGCGCTAATTATTGTATTCCACCAACAAAAAGTTCTGAAAGTGTACACGAAAGAATGGCACTGAAAAAATGTGAACCATGAATCGATTATATGTTCATGTGAGAATGTATTTTGTCTATGAAATAAAAACTATGTATTGGTTTTCATTTGTCGCAACTTATCTTTTTGGGATTTTTGTATGTACAAATTATCGTTCAAAAAAGATAATAAATTTTCCTCGTTTCTAAAAAAACCTAGAAGTTCAAATTTAAATAACAAGACAATTAGACGTTTATTACATCACTAGGATTTCTCTCCATCTATAAATAAAAAACCAAGAAGTTCAAATTAAAAAAAACAGAGTTGTTGCAAAATTTATATAAAAACTGGATTTTCGTTGTTTCTAGAAAAAACCTAGAGGTTCAAATTAAAAACAAGGAAGAAGTGCAAATTTATTAAAAAAAGGATTTTCTCCACTAAAAATACCATAGAAGTTCAAATCTAAAAAACAAAACGGCTCGATATTTAATAAAAAACTAGGATTTTTATTCCCAAACTAGAAGTTCAAATTAAAAAAATCAGAGAAGTCCAAACTAAAAAAAGAGGAGCATTTCAAAAGATTTTGTAAAAACAGATTTCCCCCATTCTACAAAAACCAGAAGTTCAAAATAAAATAACGGTGTGGTATCATTGTTTATATAAAAAAGAATTTTCCCCGTTACTAACCAATTAAGCTAAGAAGTTCAAATTTTAAAAATGGTGAAGTTTGATGTCAATACAAAATTCAGATTTTTTACCTTATTAAAAGAAAAACCAAGAACTTCAAAAAACTTGATTTTCCTCGTTACTAAAGAATAAAACTATGAAGTTCAAATTAAAATAACTGATAACTTCAAAGTTTGTAAAAACCTCACATTCTCGTTACTAAAGAATCAAACTAATAAGTTTGAATTAAAATAAGGGAACAACTAAAACAATTTAAAAAGATTTTCCCCGTTTTTTTGGAAAACTAGGATTTCCCCTGATACTAAAGATTAAACCAAGAAGTTCAAAAATAGAAAAAAGACAAATTCGATGTTTATTTTAAAATCAAACACAATACTTCATTCAACAAAATAAAAATCTGTGAAGTTCAAATTAAAATAACTAAGAAGTTCAAAGTATATAAAACCCTAGGATTTATAAGCTCAGAAAACAAAAACAAAAAACAATGTCATTTTGGGCATTTTTCCCCAATACTAAAGATTAAAATTAAGAAGTTCAATTCCAAAAAATGGAGTAGTTAAATGTATGTAAAAAACTCAGGTGTCCTAGTCACTAGAGAATGAAACCAAGAAGTTCTATTGGAAAAATCGGAAAAGTTTGATATTTATTTGAAAAATTGGACTTTTCCAGTTACTAAAGAATAAAACCAATAAGTTCAATTCGAAAATAACGAAGAAGTTCTATGTTTCTAAAAATCCTACAATTTTCACATTTCTAAAAACACACAATGCAGTTGGAATAAAAAAGGTAGAGCGGTTCGATGTCTATAAATAACTCAGATATTTTTCATGCAATCATGAGAAGTTCGGTTTGATAATTGCAAGAAGTTGAAGTACCACACTATGTGTATTTTGTATGAAAAAAAGAATGAAAAAGCAAAGGCTAAAAGATTTGTTTCTAGAAGTTCAAGTACTCGGTCCGAGAAAGTTAAAAAATTCTTATGAGACAGGTTGGACAAAAATACGTGACAAAAGTTCAAGGTGAAAACAACGGCATGTTCAACTACTACATGGAATGTGTTTCAGAGAAGAATATGAAACTAGAAAACAAAAAGCTTAAAAGGTTTATTTCAAGAAGTTCATGTGCTCCTCCGTTCACGATACAGAATTTATATTGCGGGACATCCGACCTCCAGTTACATATTTGGAAATGGAAAAAAATGACATCCTACCTTCAATTGCGTGTAATTCAATGTATACACAAAAAATGTGACATAAGTTCAAGGTGAAAACAACGAGAAGTTCAAGTACTGCAAGGAATGCATTTCAGGTGAGAATAAACAGTAAAGAAAAATAAAAGCTTAAAAAGTTTTTTGAAAGAAGTTCAAGTGCTCTGTCCGGAGAAGTTCAAAAATTCTTGCGAGAGAGGTTCACCTTGTATTTCCATGTTCGATTTTTTCCGTATAAAAATCGAATACAATTCTTTACTCAAAAATATAAAAAGGTGAAGTTCATATTGAAATAATAGAGAAGTTCGGAGTTTATTAAAACCTAGGATTTACCTGTTTAAAAAATAAAAAACACAACGCCATTTTTTGTACTTTTAAAAACAACTCATAACGAAAAAATGGTTGCTAGCAGTTCAAGTGCTCGGTGAGGAAAAGTTCAAAAAATTCTTGTGAGAGAGGTTCACCGTGTATTTAGATGTCCAAAATACATAACAAATATGATTTTTTTGGGTTTTAAAATAATTATCTCAAACCAGAGAGAAGTTTAAAGTGATAATAACCAGAAGTTCACGTACTGCATGGTGTTTGTTTTGTATAAGAAAAATACAATAAAGTAAAACAGAGTGAAGTTCAAACAGACATGCCCCAGAAGTTCAACTACTTCACGCAGTGCAAAAAATAACACGTCAAAAACAGAGTGAGGTTCAAACAGACATGCCCGTGAAGTTCATCTACTTCACGCAGCGCGTTTCCATTCACAATGAAGGTAGAGACCATGATCTCGTCATTTCTTTAATTTACTTCAAAACGGTAGGAATATCATCTGTGTAAGTTCAAGTCCTCGATCGAAGAAAGTTAAAAAAATATTGTGAGAGAGGTTTCTACAAAAAGAGTATCATTTGTGTAACACTGACGAAATGGATGAGAAAATTACAAAGGAGAATACGTCACAGAAGTTCAACGTGAAAACAGAACGAAGTTCAACTACTATAGTGAATGAATTTGAGATGAATTTGTGTAACACTGAATTTGCGTGTTTACAATAGCTTTCCATCGGTATATCACTTGCTCAATTCCAGTGAGTGGATGGAGAGATATGAGCAGGAGATGAAGAGTTATGAGCAAGAAAAGGACGTGAATAAACAAAGTGAAGTTCAGGTACATGTGCCGAGAAGTTCAGGTTCTTCACGCAGTGCATTTTCGAAGAATCAGTTTCACGAAAAAGGCAGAACGAATGATCTCACCATTTTTGCAATTACTTGAAAACGGCCAGTAATAAAAGAAAACCATCAACATGAAAAAGTCTCGCATTTTTCGTAGCTTTTCAACGGTATATTATTTGCGCCTTTCCGTTAAACTTTGTAGAAACTACGGGGAAATATGTTTTTATCCATTTTCAAAACTGACTTAAAACCGTAAGGAATTGGGAGAAAGAATACATACAAAAAAGTTTCGCATTTATTCAAGCTTTCCAACGCAATATCATTTGCTGCATTTGGATGCACGGTTCAAAAATTAGCTCGAAAATACAAACTTAGAGGAACTTGTATCGTTTTCTAAATTACTTTTAAACCGTTCAAAATTAGAAAAAGCCCTTTTAACATGCAAAAGTAGCGCATTTGCAAAAGCTTTTCAACGCCATATCATATGCCTCAATTGGATTAGCCGTTTACAAATGACATCGAAAATACAAACTCAGCTATTCGGTTTATGAAATTTTACGTTTTTTCAAATTACTCTTTAACCATAGGGAATTAGAGAAAACTTTCAACATGTGGAAGGAGAGGTTTTGCAGCAGCTTTCCAACGCCATATTATATGCCTCATTCGGATAACAGTTTAGAAATGCGACCGAAAATACGATTCAAGTTTTTTGTGTGAAGAAAAAACGGTTTTCAAAACTGCTCTTAAACCGCTTATATTTTGCCAAAAATTTAAGTTGAGTCATGATATTGGTGTCTATAGCTTTCCAACTGTATATCGCAAGCCCCATTTGGGGAATGTTGGCGGAAGTTCAACCTAGTTCACAGGGAAGTTCAACGTACTACTAGCGGGGTAGGTCCGGTTGTGATCAGAATATTATTCTGATCCCGTGATCAGAATAGTGTTTATGTATATATATAACACAGTAAGAAAAATTATGGTACTAATATATATTACAGGAACACTAGTTCCACATCTAACACAATTTTTGAAAAACAATTTTCATCCGTTAGGCCACACAAACAGTAATACACTACTGGAAACTGGGAATTTGCCATCAACCACCTCTTTGCCGTCTGCTAGCAGACGGCAAAGACCTTCTTTGTCGTCTGCTTACAAAAAACAGACGACAAAGAACTGACACACGATAAAGAACCTGATTGCCATCAGCCAATTCTTTGCCGTCCGTCAGCAGACGGCAAAGAGGTGGGTGGGTCCAGTGGACGACAGCGCTCTGACAGCCCACCAGCCTCACCTCTTTGCCGTCTGCCAGCAGATGGTAAAGAGGTGGGGCTGCCGTTTGTTCTTTTTCTGTGGACGACAAAGAAGAAGCGCATGCCGCGGATCGATCCCATGGACCCTCGACCCACACAGCCCCGGGCCCTACCCACGCCCAACCCACGCACGCACACCCACGTTGGATCCCATCTCTCTCATCCTCCTCGATCCCCTTTCTCCACCCCACGCCGCCACCAGATTCCGACGATCCCCGCCGTTTCCCACCGCCCAGCTCTCCTCCCCGAGGTCACCTCTCCCTGCTCACCATCCCCACCGACCGATTTCTCTCCTCTCCTAGGAGAGCCATGCCCAGGCACTGGTGGTGGTGCACCGCGAGGAGGCCCCAGCGGCGTCGAGCTGCTGCTGCGGGCACAGCGATGTGCTGGGGAGGAGCTACGTCGGGATGCTGCTCCTGCGCCGAGCTACTGCTGCTGCGGGCACGACAACGAGCCGGGTAGTAGTTGCGTCGAGCTGCTGCTGCTGCGGGCGCGGCGTCACTCCTTTCCCCACATCCCCATCCGACGCATCCCTCTCCAGCCTCAAGCCGCTGCCCTGAGCTCCCCTACAGGCCGGCGACACCACTCTGATTAGGAGTCACGCATGTGGCCGGATATCATTCTGGTTACCAACTGCCCTCCAGGTATTCTCTTCATTTGGTTAAATTCACTGGCGGAGGAGCCCAATGGGCAAGGTGTGGCAGCCGCCACAACTTGATTTCCACCAATTTTTTTAGATATAAGCATATGCTTTTCTTGATGGAAATACTGCTTGTTAGTTTTACACCATTGATTCACCCAAACAAAGCTAGATGAAGCACGTAAGTTAGATTGGAAGCACACAAGCAGGCAGCTTGATTTATTTGTTGTCCAGCACATGCCCATCTCACTACGTAGACGTACGCGAACCAGCTCGCTTCCGCTGCACAACGATCGGATCGATTCTCTCCGCGGCTCGCTCCTGATGGAACTCGTGACTAGGCGATCCAAAAACAGAACGGATAAATTTTTGTTGATGCGTGCAACATGTATTTTTTTTTCTTATGACATATATAAGAGTACATGATTGACTTCCGCCAGCCCGCCCGCGGGCGATTTTTGCCCTGAAACGCGCCGCCGTCGCTCGCCGACCCATCCCTGACCCCGCCGCCGGCAACGCAATCGTATTCCCTGCCGACCTACCGATTTTGAGTCTGCTATGCTGATGATGGCCCGCCTCCGCCGCCGGTGATTTGTGCCCAACAACGCCGCCGCCCCCGCCCGTCCATCCATCCCTAACACCGTCTCGACCCGCGGCCTATCAAATTGGCTATTATGTTTTTGCATCAATTTTTTATTGAGGGGGCATCAATGTTGTCTAGTTGACAGTTTGCCACACCTTAATTTTTTCTGTCCTCCGCCTCTGGTTAAATTGATGTGTCTTTCCTCAGCTTAGATGTAACAATTCATTGTTTCTTTCTCTGAATATGTGTACCTTTAGAAGCAACTATGAACAACAGTTTCGTTCTTTGAGTTGTGCGTATTTTCAGGATCAGATGCTTAAATATCAGATGATGATTCTACATAGATACATTGGCTTTTGTATGACCTGAATAGAAGCAAATGAATATCATCAATTCTGATGTTAAGGAAAGTAAAACAGAGAAGCCAGTTATTAACATGGGCAGAAAGAGTAGTTCTTTGCATCTTCCTCTCCCTCCTCACAGATTGAGTAGCTGTTGTCAAAGGCCAATTATATTTGTGATGCTATGTCGACTTAGATCTGGATGTTGCTAGTTACCTAGATGTAGGAGGAAACAAGAAAGACCACGCTACAACACTAAGTGGTGTAATTTCTGGTAGTTACCTAGCTTTAGCATGCAACTTTAAAGTGTATATGCATTGAAATTTAACTGCATCTTATGTTCTTTTTTTTGTTGCTCTTGGCCATCCAATATGTTATCATTGTTTTTTCTATTTATTAACCCATAAGGTATCCCGACCATTATTTGTCAGCAATTTTAGTTTAGAGCAACCTGCAGTTTATTTTCTATGGTTTCTACTGTTATACGTTAATTGCAAGCCTTTTCTGCTTAGAAACTTGTCAGAGTCTTGACTTTTCAATATTTAGATTACTATGACATGAAAGAAAATGTTTTGCTGGATGGTTGGTTTATATCATCATCTTACAGCAGAACATTCGGCTATTTGGCCATGCATACTTGACCATGCTTTTGCTAAGTCTATAGGTGTGAGCTGTTTTGCTCGTGGACAATCTCATGTGTTGGATCTGCATTGGATGGCAGATAAGCAGAGTGGGAGCTTGCAGCAGCAGCTTTGACCCCTTCCCAATGAGCTGCAGGTCGTAGACGATGTCCCGGCCGAGGTATGCCTCCTCTCATTCCTTCCCCTTTCTACCACCTAAGGAGTGATTATAGTGTATGCTGCACAGAAGTTTCCAATGTTCATGCTTAGCTGATATCTTTTGTTAACTGAATAGTTTGTTGTGATGAATCACTAGGACAGTAGAGCAAGGCGGCTCCTGAAAAAGGTCCCTTCTTTGATTATAAATCCTAAACAGATCATAAATTGTGAGCAAAGAACCTTCCATGATCCCCATCACAGAGTTTTGTTTTTGTTCCCTTGCATTGATATGCAAAATATATGCATCGTAAGGCCGATATCCGAGTTAATTGTTTGTTGTGATGAATCATAAGGACGATATCCGAGTACGCTGGCTCTTGAAAAAGGCCTCCTTCCTTGATTATAGTAATTCCTAAACTGGTCATATAGTTTGGGCAACCTGCACAAATCTGAATTTATGTTTTGGAAAACCATGTTTCCTGTTTAAATTCTACTAGTCATTGCTCTATGCTTTAATATTGGGTATTAGGACATGATCATGCTCCTATGGTTGTTCTGTTTGATAAGACTTGAACATGCTTATTTTAGTTTAGATATCCATCTATGCTACCGTTCTGTCCATTTGGATGTTATGCACTTACAATTATACATTATGTAAATCCATATTTCAGTTGCAATGTATAGCTTGATTCACACTTGTAGAAGCCATGCAAGATAAAAGAAAATAAATCTAGATTCTTACCCTTTCCCTTTAAATATTCTCCTTGTTGAACAAACAAACAGTTTTCGATGAACTGACATTTCACCATTCTGCTGGTTGGATGCTTGTTTCCTATATTTAGAATAAGCGTAAGTGCTTGTATCTTGCTACTATGAAAGTGGTGATGTTTATTAATGAAGTGATGCAGGCTGCAGTGGCGTGCAACATGTATTCATTGCAATATTTTCATATTTGTGGAGATTGGTTAGTATTTTCTGGTTGATGGCTGTAGCTGGCTTTTCCTCCTAAAATTTACATGTGGTGGGAACAGAGTACATGTGCCATAAAATTCACTTTTTCTCCTAACAACTTATACTTAGCACTTTGATCTTTGTAGAAAAAACCTTGCTGGGTCCGAAGTTGTCCAGATGCACGGTGAATGATGGCTGAGATATGGTGCGAATTGGAATAGAAAGAAAATTCTTGTGCCTGCAGGGAGCGGAACTGAATGTGATCGGGGGGTCACAGTCAAGAGAGTGCTTCCTTGGCGTGCTACCAAAGGGAAATGGTGAGTTGTCACTTGAAACTATCATCTTCATTCTCAATTTATTTATTTTAGCAAAGGCAAAATATTCTAGGTTCTGCTCTTCATTTAGAATATTCACAAGTAAATGATTTCCTTTCTTGTATATCTGACATTTCAGCCACTATCATGGAAGTAAAAGAGATGGCCATTTAATTAGGCTAGGCTCACAAGTAGCTGGATTTTGTGTGTGTGAAAATGCATTAGTGATTTTTTAGCAGTTTATAATGGTACTAGCCCCCTGTGCTTGTGGGTGGAGTGCCCTAATTGCAGAAAAATACCAGGTGCAAGTGTGGTGCTGGTTCTCTCCTTTGGCTCTTTGGTATTGGTTCTCTCCTTTGGCTCCGTGTAATATGTGTTGGATATGTGTTCATGGATAAGTGTTGGATATATATGTGTTCATGACTATTGGTAACATGTGTTGGATATGTGTTCATGGCTATTGGTAACATGTGTTGGATATGTGTTCATGGATATATATATATGTGTTTGATTTTCTGTGAAAATGAATTGATATAAGAAGAAACATAATTAATGCCTATTTGGTCTCTTTGTCATCTGCCAACAGATGGCAAAGAGCCTGCAACCTTTGCCGTGTGCCAGCAGATGGCAAAGAGCATGCAGCCTGGCAGACGGCAAAGAGCCTGCATCCTTTGCTGTGTGCCAGCAGATGGCAAACAGCCATGCCCTTTGCCGTCTGCCACTGACGGCAAAGGCCTCTTTGCCGTCCGCTGCAAAAAACAGACGGCAAAGAAGGCCTTTACCGACCCTGTCTTTGCCGTCCCCTTTTTTCGTCCGCGGTAGACGGCAAAGACCTTTGTCGTCCGCCATCCGTGCCTTTGCCGTCTGCCGTGGCAGATGGCAAAGTAGCTCATTCCTGTAGTGATAAAACACAGAAATAAAATAATTTGGAGTTTATGAAAAATACCAAAACATATCAGATGAACTAAAAATAATATGATGGACATTATGAACATTTTTAAAACTGGGGAGAAGTCATGTTATCTCCACTCCAATAAATTCCCTTTAGTTGCATAATGATTTGAACATTCCGAAAAGCAAATAATGCATGGAAAAAATATGAGATGCATATGAATGATCTATTAACATCCATGAAAAATTCTACATTGTTTCCATGAGCATGAACACAAGTGTTCAAGGTCGACCCTCACTTCTCCAAGCATAACCTTCCAATCACTTCTCTTTTTGAAAAAGTTTTTTAGTTCCCCTCTATTTTTTTTGTTTTTAAACTTTATAAAAGCACACAACAAAAGTAAATGACTCTATAAAACTTCTAGGTTGTCTCCCTGGAAGTGCTTTCTTTAAAGCCATTAAGTTAGGCATAAAGTGCTCAAGTAATCGATCCACCCTGATCCCAAGGTATATCAAAGCCAATCTTAATTAGCAATGATTTATAATTTAGTAGTGAGCACAAAGCAACATATATCATGCAATGACGGAGCCTAACTCTCTTCCTATGCATCGGCATGTCATAAAAGAACGATTCATGCACATCAAGTAAAGGCCAATACATAGCGTAAGCGGTTTCTTGCAATTTTATCGTGTTGGAAACATAGAGAGGTGGAACTATTGTTCCTACCTCATAATAATTGCAAGTAGGAGTAGCAAGCACATGCATATTATATTCTTCAAAATTATCATGTGCAATAGTAAAAGGCAACCCATCAATGTAATCCTTAATAAGTGCAAACTTCCCCAATATAGTGTAGGTGGGAGAATTCAAAAAGATAATAGGACTATCATGTGTGGGTGAAATAGAAACAATTTCATTCTTAACATAAGTAACTATAGCAAGTTCATCTCCATAATCATAATTAAATTGGCAGCAAGGCCACAAGCATAGAAAGCATCAAGTTCATCAAAAAGGGATATTTCAAATGAATCAATGGGATCATAGCAATTATCATAGCATTCATCCTTCGGTAAGCACGAAGGGAAACTAAACAATGTATGAGTTGAAGAGTTACTCTCTTTAGAAGGTGGGAACGGGTAGCTAATCCGCTCTTCCTACTTTTGTTCTTCGCTTTCCTACTCATCTATTTCATCCAATGAGCTCACAATTTCAACATTTTCTTCTTCCTTAGTATCTTGCATAATATTAGTCTCTTCTTGGACAGCGGAGGAGTCCTCAATATATGGTTTAATATAAGCATTAGAAGCATAGTTTTCATAGCAATATTTAAGTATGACAATTTTTTTGGATTTGTAAAGAGTAGCATCATACTTTTCAATGAAAGAAGCAATTTCATAAGCACCCATAAAAGCAAAAAATTCATCAATTTGTTCAACATCATAGTGGTTGATTGCCCCCACATGTCGGCCACTGGTGCGCCTCTGGCTGCACTACACCAGGTGCATTTAACATTTTTTCTATTTATATTCAAATTAATAATAAATTCAAGAAAATACAAACATTGTTTAAAACTTTGAAAATGCATAGAAAAATAACTGTTACTTGGATGAAAATAATTTATATATGAAAAATGATAAAAAATAAGATGAATCCAAATATGCCATCCACATACCTGCCATATGCCCCCAGCACTGCAAACATGGAACCTTTCCCTTCGGTTCATCTGTCCGATAGTTGCCTGGAGCGGGGAAAATATTCCCGGATATTTTCCCGCTCCGACTGTAACTCGTAGCACTACATTAGGTTACCCCTAGCACAGCGTATTGCCATGTCATGCTTTATGATGCATTTGATGGCTCCACTATTTATTATGTTCCCCCTCCATTACATATTTTCCAGTAGACCCCGAGACCCTTGTTGACCCGGTGATCGGCTACTTCAGCGTCGAGGGTCCGTATCTATCTGCAGAGCTTCCATGCAAGCAAAACCCCCTTGATCATTCATATATCGCCCATTCCTTCTCCCTCATGCTTGCATTAGAATTTTCTACTGTATTTTATGATCCTATTCTGATGCATAGCCTAATTTTGTAACCTGCTATTGTTACTTACCTGTTTATCCTATATGCTTAGTATAGGTTGGTTAGTGACCCACCAGTGACCCCTCACCTTGTCCCTGTTGCCTCCGTTTCATCACCAATGACTCGATCAACGTGCCGATGTATAGAGCTGACACATCGCTGAAGGAAATATGCCCTAGAGGCAATAATAAAGTTATTATTTATATTTCATTATATCATAATAAATGTTTATTATTCATGCTAGAATTGTATTAACCGGAAAACTTAGTACATGTGTGAATACATAGACAAATAAAGTGTCACTAGTGTGCCTCTACTTGACTAGCTCGTTGAATCAAAGATGGTTAAGTTTCCTAGCCATAGACATGAGTTGTCATTTGATTAACGAGATCACATCAGTAGAGAAAGATGTGATTGACTTGACCCATTTTGTTAGCTTAGAATTTGATCGTTTAGTATATTGCTATTGCTTTCTTCATGACTTATACATGTTCCTATGACTATGAGATTATGCAACTCCCGAATACCGGAGGAACACTTTGTGTGCTACCAAACGTCACAGCGTAACTGGGTGATTATAAAGGTGCTCTACACGTGTCTCCAACGGTACTTGTTGAGTCGGCATGAATCAACATTAGGATTTGTCACTCCGATTGTCGGAGAGGTATCTCTGGGCCCTCTCAGTAATGCACATCACTATAAGCCTTGCAAGCAATGGGACTAATGAGTTAGTTGCAGGATGATGTGTTACGGAACAAGTAAAGAGACTTGCCGGCAACGAGATTGAACTAGGTATTGAGATACCGACGATCAAATCTCGGGCAAGTAACATATTGATAATCCCCAAGTGCAGGGAATCATCGTAGCAATTTCCAAAGGTGGAAGTGATAAGTATGGAGTGTCAAACCCACAAGGAGCTAAAGGTAAGATCAATATTCTCTTAAGCCCTATCTGCCACTGATACAACTCTACGCGCACCGAACGTTTGCTTCCAACTAGCAGCGAGAAATAAAACTATGTTGTGGGTATGAAGGGGATAACTTTGCATGATACCGGAGAGCTAAAATATAAAAGTAGGTGCTGTTGTCATGAAGTTAGAATATATTAATAAACATTATAAATAGCGAGTGTGGAATAATGGTGGATCGGT
The DNA here is from genome assembly GCA_032464435.1 of Aegilops umbellulata. Lineage (NCBI taxonomy): Eukaryota > Viridiplantae > Streptophyta > Magnoliopsida > Poales > Poaceae > Aegilops > Aegilops umbellulata. The sequence continues at coordinate 636,902,165 of CP136060.1, read as the reverse complement.
GTGCGGAATTGTCCTAGGCAATTGTTAACAAGGCCGGTAATCACTATTGCAGTTTCATATGAGGGAGAGGCATAAGCTAACATACTTTCTCTACTTGGATCATATGCACTTATGATTGGAACTCTAGCAAGCATCCGCAACTACTAAAGATCATTAAGGTAAAAACCAACCATAGCATTAAAGCATCAAGTCCTCTTTATCCCATACGCAACAACCCCCTTACTTGGGTTTGTGTTCCAGTCACTCACGCAACCCACTATAAGAGAATCATAAACGTATTGCAACACCCTCCAGCGGGAATCCCTCACGCTTGCGCGACACGGTGGGCACCATAGGACAACACCAAAGTAAAAGATATAACTCATACCAATCTAGATCATCAATCAACCCAAAGAAAAAGGATATCTACTCAAAACATCATTGGATCATAATATGTGGCATAAAGCACCATGTTCAAGTAGGGATTGCAGCGGGGTGCGGGAGAGTGGTGATGGGGAACGTAGAAGAAATTCAAAATTTTCCTACGTATCACCAAGATCTATCTATGGAGAAACCAACAACGAGGGGAGGAGAGTGCATCTACATACCCTTGTAGATCGCTAAGCGGAAGCGTTCAAGTGAACGGGGTTGATGGAGTCGTACTCGCCGTGATCCAAATCACCGATGACCAAGTGCCGAACGGAAGGCACCTCCGCGTTCAACACACGTACAACCCGGTGACATCTCCCATGCCTTGATCCAGCAAGGAGAGAGGGAGAGGTTGAGGAAGACTCCGTCCAGCAGCAGCACAATGGCGTGGTGGTGGTGGAGGAGCGTGGCAATCCTGCAAGGCTTCGCCAAGCACCACGGGAGAGGAGAAGGACTTGGGAGAGGGGGAGGGCTGCGCCAGAACATTGGTGCGGCTGCCCTCCCACCCCCACATATATATAGGGGCAAGGGAGAGGGGGGGGGGGGGGGCGGCCCCCTCAGATCCAATCTGAGGAGGGGCGGCGGCCAGGGGGGTTGCCTTGCCCCCCAAGGCAAGGGGGCGCCCCCCTTTAGGGTTCCCCCAAAACCCTAGGCGCATGGGACCTAGGGGGAGGCGCCCAGCCCACTAAGGGGCTGGTCCCTCTCCACATAGAGCCCATAGGGCCTTCGGAGGCAGGTGGACCCTCCCAGTGGACCCCCGGAACCCCTTCGGTGGTCCCGGTACAATGCCGGTGTCCCCCGAACTCTTCCGGTGACCGTATGATGACTTCCCATATATAAATCTTTACCTCCGGACCATTCCGGAACTCCTCGTGACATCCGGGATCTCATTCGGAACTCCGAACAACATTCGGTAACCACATACAAACTTCCTTTATAACCCTAGCGTCATCGAACCTTAAGTGTGTAGACCCTGCGGGTTCGGGAAGCATGCAGACATGACCGAGATGTTCTCCGGTCAATAACCAACAGCGGGATCCGGATACCCATGTTGGTTCCCACATGTTCAATGATGATCTAATCGGATGAACCACGATGTCGAGGATTCGATCAATTCCGTATGCAATTCCCTTTGTCTAGCGGTATTGTACTTGCCCGAGATTCGATCGTTGGTATCCCGATTCCTTGTTCAATCTCGTTACCGGGAAGTCTCTTTAGTCGTTCTGTAACACATCATCCCGTGATCAACTCCTTGGTCACATCGTGCACATTATGATGATGTCCTACCGAGTGGGCCCAGAGATACCTCTCCGTCACACGGAGTGACAAATCCCAGTCTTTGTGCACATTATGATGATGTCCTACCGAGTGGGCCCAGAGATACCTCTCCGTCACACAAAGTAACAAATCCTAGTCTCGATTCGTGCCAACCCAACATACACTTTCGGAGATACCTGTAGTGTACCTTTATAGCCACCTAGTTACGTTGTGGCGTTTGGCACACCCAAAGTATTCCTACGGTATCCGGGAGTTGCACAATCTCATGGTCTAAGGAAATGATACTTGACATTAGAAAAGCTTTAGCATACGAACTACACGATCTTGTGCTATGCTTAGGATTGGGTCTTGTCCATCACATCATTCTTCTAATGATGTGATCCCGTTATCAATGACATCCAATGTCCATGGTCAGGAAACCATAACCATCTATTGATCAACGAGCTAGTCAACTAGAGGCTTTCTAGGGACATGGTGTTGTCTATGTATCCACACATGTATCTGAGTTTCCTATCAATACAATTCTAGCATGGATAATAAACAATTATCATGAACAAGGAAATATAATAATAACTATTTTATTATTGCCTCTAGGGCATATTTCCAACAGTCTCCCACTTGCACTAGAGTCAGTAATCTAGTTCACATCACTATGTGATTAACACTCAAGGTCACATCCCCATGTGACTAACACCCAATGAGTTTACTAGAGTCAATAATCTAGTTCACATTACCATGTGATTAACACTCAATGAGTTCTGGGTTTGATCATGTTATGCTTGTGAGAGATATTATAGTCAACGGGTCTGAACCTTTCAGATCCGTGTGTGCTTTACAAATCTCTATGTTATCTCCTAGATGCAGTTACCACGCTCTATTTGGAGCTATTCCAAATAACTGTTCTACTATACCAATCTAGTTTACTACTCAGAATAATCTGGATTAGTGTCAAAGTTTGCATCGGCGTAACCCTTTACGACGAACTCTTTTACCACCTCAATAATCGAGAAACAATTCCTTATTCCTCTAAGGATAATTTTGACCGCTATCTGGTGACCTACTCCTAGATCACCTTTGTACCCTTTTGCCAGACATGTAGCAAGGCACACATCAGGTGCGGTACTCAGCATGGCATACTGTATAGAGCCTATGACAAAAGCATAGGGGACGACCTTCATCCTTCCTCTTTCTTCTGCCGTGGTCGATCTTTAAGTCTTAACTTCATACCTTACAACTCAGGCAAGAACTCCTTCTTTGACTGATCCATCTTGAACACCTTCAAGATCATGTTAAGGTATGTGCTCATTTGAAAAGTACCATTAAGCGTTTTGATCTATCCTTATAGATCTTGATGCTCAATGTTCAAGTAGCTTAATCCAGGTTTTCCATTGAAAAACACTTTTCAAATAACCCTATATGCTTTCCAGAAATTCTACATCATTTCTGATCAACAATATGTCAACAACATATACTCATCAGAAATTCTATAGTGCTCCCACTCACTTCTTTGGAAATACAAGTTTCTCATAAACTTTGTATAAACCCAAAATCTTTGATCATCTGATCAAAGTGTACATTCCAACTCCGAGATGCTTACTCCAGTCCTTAGAAGGATTGCTGGAGCTTTGCATATTTGTTAGCATCATTCAGGATTGACAAAAAACTTCTGGTTGTATCACATACAACCTTTCCTCAAGAACAAGGAAACAATATTTTTTGACATCCTATCTGCAAGATTTCATAAATAATGCAGTACCTGCTAATTCCAACAGACTCTTAGCATCGCTACGAGTGAGAAAGTCTCATCGTAGTCAACTTCTTGAACTTGTCGGGAAACATCTTAACGACAAGTCGAGCTTTCTTAATGGTGACATTTACCATCATTGTCCGTCTTCCTTTTAAAATCCATCTGTACTCAACAGCCTCACGACCATCGAGCCGTTCTGCCAAAGTCTACACTTTGTTTTCATACATGGATCCTCTCTCGGATTTTATGGCCTCGAGCCATTCATCGGAATCCAGGCCCATCGTCGCTTCTCCATAGCTCGTAGGTTCATTGTTGTCTAGCAACATGACTTCCAAGACAGGATTACGTACCACTCTGAAGTAGTACGCATCCTTGTCGTCCTACGAGGTTTGGGAGTGACTTGATCCGAAGTCTCATGATCACTATCATAAGCTTCCACTTCAATTGGTGTATGTGCCATAGGAACAACTCCCGTGCCCTGCTACACACTAGTTGAAGTGACGGTTCAATAACCTCATCAAGTCTCCACCATCCTCCCACTCAATTCTTTCGAGAGAAACTTTTCCTCGAGAAAGGACCCGATTTGAGAAACAATCCCTATTGCTTTCGGATCTGAGACAGGAGGTATACCAAACTGTTTTGGGTGTCCTATGAAGATGCATTTATCCGCTTTGGGTTCGAGCTTATCAGCCTGAAACTTTTTCACATAAGCGTCGCAGCCCCAAACTTTTAAGAAATGACAGCTTAGGTTTCTCTAAACCACAGTTCATACGGTGTCATCTCATCGGAATTACGTGGTGTCCTATTTAAAGTGAGTGTGGTTGTCTCTAATGCCTAACCCATGAACGATAGTGGTAATTCGATAAGAGACATCATGGTATGCATCATATCCAATAGGGTGCAGTTATGATGTTCGGACACACCATCACACTATGGTGTTCCCGGCGGTATTAGTCGTGAAACAATTTCCACAATGTCTCAATTGTGTACCAAACTCGCAACTCAGATATTCATCTCTATGATCATATCATAGATATTTTATCCTCTTGTCACGACGATCTTCAACTTCATTCTGAAATTACTTGAACCATTCAATAATTCAGACTTGTGTTTCATCAAGTAAACATACTCAGTATCTACTCAAATCATCTGTGAAGTAAGAGCATAACGATATCCACTGCGTGCCTCAGCATTCATTGGACTGCACACATCAAAATGTGTTACTTCCAACAAGTTGCTTTCTTGTTCCATCTTACGGAAACCGAAGCTTTCAGTCATCTTGCCCATGTGGTATGATTTGCATGTCTCAAGCGATTCAAAATCAAGTGAGTCCAAACGGTCCATCTGCATGGAGTTTCTTCATGCGTATATACCAATAGACATGGTTCACATTACTCAATCCTTTTCAAAAATGAGTGAGTCCAAAGATCCATCAACATGGAGCTTCTTCATGCGTTTTATACCAATATGACTTACACGGCAGTGCCACAAGTAGGTGGTACTATCATTACTATCTTATATCTTTTGGCATGAACATGTGTATCACTATGATCGAGATTCAATAAACCATTCATTTTAGGTGCAAGACCATTGAAGGTATTATTCAAATAAATAGAGTAACCATTATTCTCCTTAAATGAATACTCGTATTGCAATAGACATAATCCAATCATGTCTATGCTCAACGCAAACACGAAATAACAATTATTTAGGTTTAACACCAATCTCGATGGTAGAGGGAGCGTGCGATGCTTGATCATATCAACCTTGGAAACACTTCCAACACATCTCGTCAGCTCACCTTTAGCTAGTCTCCGTTTATTCCGTGGCTTTTATTTCGAGTTCCTAACACTTAGCAACCGAACCGGTATCTAATACCCTGATGCTACTAGGAGTACTAGTAAAGTACACATTCACATAATGTATATCCAATATACTTCTATCGACAGCCTTCTCATCTACCAAGTATTTAGGGTAATTCTGCTCGAGTGGCTGTTCCCCTTATTACAGAAGCACTCAGTCTCGGGTTTGGGTTCAACCTTGGGTTTCTCCACTAGAGCTGCAGCTGATTTGCCATTTCATGAAGTATCCCTTCTTGCCCTTGCCCTTCTTGGAACTAGTGGTTTCACTAACCATCAACAATTGATGCTCCTTCTTGATTTCTACTTTCGCGGTGTCAAACATCGCGAATATTTCAAGGATCATCATATCTATCCCTTATATGTTATAGTTCATTACGAAGCTCTAGCAGCTTGGTGGCAATGACTTTGGAGAAACAACACTATCTTATCTGGAAGATCAACTCCCACTCGATTCAAGTGATTGTTGTACTCAGACAATCTGAGCACAAGCTCAATGATTGAGCTTTTCTCCCTTAGTTTGTAGGCTAAGAAAATTCATCGGAGGTCTTATACCTCTTGACGTGGGCATGAGCCTGATATCCCAATTTCAGCCCTCGAAACATCTCATATGTTCCGCGACATTTCAAAAATGTCTTCGGTGCCTCAATTCTAAACCATTTAACATTACCAAACTATCATGTAGTCATCAAAACGTGTATGTCAGATATATGCAACATCCACAGACCACGTTCGGGGTCCAGCACACCGAGCGGTGCATTAAGGACATAAGCCTTCTGGTGTCCGCATAATTGCTACTATCAACTTTCAACTATATTTTCTCTCGGAACGTATCTAAAACAGTAGAACTAAAGCGTGAGCTACGACATAATTTGCAAAGATCTTTTGACTATGTTCATGATAATTAAGTTCATCTTATGAACTCCCACTCAGATAGACATCCCTCTCGTCATCTAAGTGATTACATGATCCGAGTCAACTAGGCCGTGTCCGATCATCACGTGAGACGGACTAGTCATCATCGGTGAACATCTCATATTGATCGCATCTTCTATATGACTCATGTTCGACCTTTCGGTCATCCGTGTTCCAAGGCCATGTCTGTACATGCTAGGCTCGTCAAGTTAACCTAAGTGTTTCGCATGTGTTCCGAGGCCATGTCTGTACATGCTAGGCTCGTCAACACCCGTTGTATTCGAACGAAAGAATCTATCACACCCGATCATCACGTGGTGCTTCGAAACGACGAACCTTTGCAACGGTGCACAGTTAGGGAGAACACTTTCTTGAAATTTTAATGAGGGATCATCTTATTTACTACCGTCGTTCTAAGCAAATAAGATGCAACAACATGATAAACATCACATGCAATCAAATAGTGACATGATATGGCCATCATCACTTTGCTCCTTTTGATCTCCATCTTCGGGGATCCATGATCATCATCGTCACCGGCATGACACCATGATCTCCATCATCGTGTCTTCATGAAGTTGTCTCGCCAACTATTACTTCTACTACTACAGCTAACGGTTATCAATAAAGTAAAGTAATTACATGACGTTTATGTAACGCCCTCGATGCGGCTATATCTCCCACGTGTCGAGGCACGACTTAGATGCATAACCGCATTGAAAGCAATGTCGCAAGTTGGTAATCAGAGCCTTTCCCGACCTTAGGAGCCCCACTGTTTGATCGTCTTTAGTGGCCGAGTTGTGTCTAGAAAAATGTTTTGAGTCATTTAGGAATTATATATCGGAGAGTTTAGGAATTCTTTTTACTCCCCAGTCCCTTCGACCTTCTGGTAAGGCATCCTGACGTAGAGTTTTGACTCTTCTCTTCTCAAATTTCACTAAATTTTTTTTAGGATCACGCGGGTATATTACAATCGTTCCGATGGTTTTATGATGACAACATTGTCTTGGTTGCCTCCTGACATTTAGGGGTTGTGGCAGTGTCCCGGGGAGTTGAGCTCCGAGGTGTTGTCGTCATAATTTTATCGTTGCGGTTTTGGAATACCTGAGTTTAGTACGACCGACATCGAAAATCTCTTTTGTACAGTTGTTGGTGAGATAACCTGATAGCCCAGTACTGTGGCGAGTGCAGGGGTATTGCCATGACTTGTATAACGGATGTGTTTTCGAAGGTTGAGGTAGACGATTTCCGAAGGTTTCTTGGTTATGTGTTGAAGGATGGATACAGCTGGTTGTAGGATTTGCTAGTTTGGGTGAGATATTATGCTTCCCCTGTATCCCCAACACCTGATTGCATAACCAGAAAGTTTCGGGAGTTTATAAGTGGGAATTCTTGTAGCTTTAGTATTTCTTCCGCAGATATTTGGTTTGTGATTGGGTAATCCTTACTAAGTATTTGTTCACTTCCGTACCTTGTTGATTTTATTTCTTACCATGCTCTAAGTGGCTTCTCAGCTTTGGAAGTGTGATGATTTACATTGGAATTCATTCGTTCATTCTCGTTCGAATGTTAATTGTGAAGACTATATGTTGCAATTTCGTTCCTTTGATTCAGCTTCAATATATCTCTGTCAAGATGCTAATGGATGTCACCCTCTTCAGGATGGCTCCGCCTACTCGTCTGAATCCGGAACGCAATGATGGAGATCAGGCTAACCCTCCGCCACCGCCTCCGCCTCCGGAAGCTTGGCAAGCCCTGATGACTGATACAAATGCCAATGCTCAGATTCTGATTCAGCTCTTGCAAGATCGCAACCAAGGGCAAGCTAATCAAGAGAATCAAGGCCAAGGCAACAATCAGCCGCACTTCGCTTCACTGAACCAGTTCCTTGCTAATCAACCAAAGACCTTCAGCTACTGTGTCGAGGCCACAGACGTTGATGATTGGCTCGTGGACATCAGCAAGCATTTCGAGTGCAGCAATGTCAGACCTGGGGACTTTGTCAAGTTTGCCTCTTTTCAACTCAAAGATCAAGCTGCTGAGTGGTTCCAGCAATACAAAGATTCCAGAGGAGGTCGTGTGATCACTTGGGATGATTTCCGCCGTGATTTCAAAGCGCACCACATTCCAGAAAGTGTTGTTGAGCTTAAGCGTGAGGAATTCCGCAATCTCAAGCAAGGCAACATGACTGTCTATCAATACAACACTCAGTTCCAGAAGCTCTCTCGTTTTTGCAAGGCAAGACATTCTTGATGAGAAGAGTATGATCTACCAGTTCAGGCGTGGTCTCAGAGAAGATCTGCAACTTGCTCTCGTGCTTTTCGAGCCATTAAAGTATGATGAATTCTACAACATGGCACTGAAACAAGAAGCTGCTCAGCTCAAGTGTGAGGCATCTAAGAAGAGAGTCAGAGACGCAGTTCAGTCTTCTTCTTCCTCACTTGTGGCAGCTAAGCAACAGAAGTTCTGGTTGCCTCCTCCTCCTCCGTTCCGTCAGCCTTATCAGCAGAAGAACTCAAGTGGCCGTGGATCTTCCCACCCACCCAACCCTGGTTATCAGAACAAGTCTCAGAAACAAGCTCCAAGGCCAAGTGCTCCTTACCATCGTCCGCTCAGAAGTGACTTGTAACAAATGTCAGCAGAAGGGTCACTATGCGAACAAGTGCTTCAACCAGAGGCGTCTTCCGCCTCCTCCTCCTGTGAAATCTTCCAGCAATGCAGTGGTCAAGCATAATCCTAAGCATGTCAAGGTGAACATGTTGAATGCAGCTCAAGCAGAGGATTCTTCTGAAGTGATCATGGGTAATCTTCCTGTTAATGATATTCCTGCCAAAGTCTTATTTGATACTGGTGCATCGCATTGTTTCATGTCAAGACCATTTTTTGCCAAGCATGAGTTCACTTCTTCGAATTTGGATAGACCCATGCCTGTCATTTCTCCTGGTAAACGTTTGAGCTCAAGTCTGGTGGTTCCCAATGTTTCTATCAAGATGGGTGACTACAAATTCTTGTCTAAACCAATTGTTCTTGGTGATTCTGATATTGATCTCATTCTCGGGATGGACTGGCTTTCTAAGCACAAGGCTCAGCTCGAGTGTGCTGCCAGGGAAATCAAATTGACTCACACTTCGAACGATGTGATCATCTATGCTTCTCGTGATGATACCATTCGGTTGTTTTCTCTCAATGAGATGGGTGAAATGGAGGCTATCTCTCAGATTCCAGTCGTTTGTGAGTACCAAGATGTTTTTCCAGAAGAGCTTCCGGGTATGCCCCCCCGTCGGCCAGTTGAATTCGTGATTGAGCTTGAGCCTGGCACAGAACCCGTTTGCAAGCGTCCTTACAAGCTTGGACCAGATGAGCTCAAGGAATTGAAGATTCAACTCGATAAACAAGAACGTCTGGGTCTGATCAGACCGAGTTCTTCTCCTTGGGGTTGTGGTGTTCTTTTTGTCAAGAAGAAGGATGTCACGGACCGACTTTGCGTCGATTACCGTCCATTGAACAAGAAGACTATCAAGAACAAGTACCCACTTCCCAACATCAATGAGCTATTTGAGCAACTCAAAGGTGCTAAGGTGTTCTCCAAGCTTGACCTTAGTATGGGTTATCATCAGATTCGCATTCGTGAAGAAGATATTCCCAAGACAGCATTCAGAACAAGCTTTGGTTCTTATGAATATACTGTCATGTCTTTCGGCCTTGTCAATGCTCCTCCGTATTTCACTCGATTGATGAATTTCATCTTCAACCCCTACATCAACGAATTTGTCTTGGTCTATCTCGATGATATTTTGGTCTTCTCCAAGAATAAGAAGGATCATGCCGAACATTTGCGGTTGGTACTCGACAAGCTCAGAGAGTATCAATTATATGCGAAGTTCTCCAAATGTGAATTCTGGCTTGATGAAGTTCTTTATCTTGGTCATATCATCTCTGCCAAGGGCATCGCTGTTAATCCAGAGAGGGTGTCTGCAGTTTTGAATTGGAATCCTCCTCAGAATGTCAAGCAGCTTCGCAGTTTTCTTGGACTTGCAAGTTATTGCAGAAGATTCGTTGAGAATTTCTCCAAGATTGCCAAGCCTCTTTCCAACCTCCTCCAGAAGCATGTGAAATATGTCTGGTCTCCTGAGTGTGACGTTGCTTTCAACACTCTCAAAGAGAAACTCGTCACTGCTCCAGTTCTGACTCCTCCTGATGAATCAAAGCCTTATGAAGTATTCTGTGATGCTTCTCTCCAGGGCCTCGGTGCTGTGTTAATGCAAGAGAAGAAGGTTGTTGCCTGTACCTCTCGTCAGTTGAAGCCCAATGAAAGGAACTACCCCACTCACGATCTCGAGTTGGCGGCAGTTGTCCACGCACTAATAACGTGGAGACATCTCCTGTTGGGAAGGAAAGTGGACATTTTCACAGATCACAAGAGTCTCAAGTATATCTTCACTCAGCCTCATCTCAATCTCAGGCAAACTCGATGGGTCGAAATGATTCAAGAGTATAATCCGAGTATTGAATACACTCCAGGCAAGGCTAATGTGGTTGCAGACGCTTTGAGCAGAAAGGCTTATTGCAACAGCTTAATCCTCAAGCCTTTTCAACCGGATCTTTGTGAGGCTTTTCGCAAGTTGAATCTCCAAGTTGTTCCTCAAGGTGTTCTTGCCAACCTCATTGTCTCTCCTACTTTGGAAGATCAAATTCGTGAGGCACAATTGTTGGATACCATGGTGAAGAAGGTGAAACGTGGTATTGAAAAGAGCATCCCCAAATACAAGTGCTATCGAGTTGATGACAAAGATACTCTTTTCTTCGAGGACCGGATCGTGGTTCCAAAGGGTGATCTTCGTAAAGTCATTATGAACGAAGCGCACAACTCTCTCCTGTCTATTCATCCTGGAAGTTCAAAGATGTACCATGACCTCAAGCAGTCGTATTGGTGGACTCGAATGAAGCGTGAGATCGCTCAATTCGTGAATGAGTGTGATGTCTGCAGAAGGGTGAAAGCAGAACACCAACGACCAGCTGGACTTCTCCAACCTCTTGCTATTCCAGAATGGAAGTTTGATCATATCGAAATGGATTTCGTCACTGGTTTTCCTAAGTCCAAGCGTGGAAATGATGCTATCTTCGTCGTCATTGACAAGCTCACCAAAGTGGCTCATTTTCTTCCTATCAAAGAGTCTATCACAGCAGCGCAGCTGGCAGAGCTATACACCTCCAGAATTGTCTCGTTGCATGGCATTCCACAATTGATCTCTTCAGACCGTGGCAGCATCTTTACCTCCAAGTTTTGGGATTCTTTTCAGACGGCCATGGGCACCAACATCCGCTTCAGCACAGCTTTCCACCCTCAGACTAGTGGACAAGTCGAGCGTGTCAATCAAATTCTTGAAGATATGCTCAGAGCCTGTGTTATCTCTTTCGGCATGAAGTGGGAGGATTGTCTTCCTTATGTCGAATTCTCTTACAACAACAGCTTTCAAGCCAGCTCGGGCAAAGCCCCATTCGAGATTCTCTATGGCAGAAAGTGCCGTACTCCTCTGAACTGGTCTGAAACCGGTGAACGTCAATTGCTCGGCAATGATTTGATCTCAGAGGCTGAGGCCATGTGCAAGGTGATTCATGAGAACCTCAAAGCAGCGCAGTCGCGCCAGAAGAGCTATTACGATAGCAAACACCGAGATGTGGCATTCGAGATCGGAGACCATGTTTACCTCCGTGTCTCGCCAATGAAAGGAACTCGTCGCTTCGGTATCAAGGGGAAACTTGCTCCCAGATACGTGGGTCCCTTCAAGATTATCGGGAAACGAGGCGATCTAGCCTATCAACTTGAGCTCCCCTCCAACTTTGCAAATGTGCACGATGTCTTCCACGTGTCACAGCTTCGCAAGTGCTTCAAGACGCCTGAGCGTACCATCAACTTCGAAGAGATTGATCTTCAAGAAGATTTGTCTTATCATGAGCATCCAGTTGCTATTCTTGAAACAACTGAGCGCAAGACTCGCAACAAGTCAATCAAATTCCTCAAAGTGAAATGGTCACATCATTCAGACCGAGAGGCCACCTGGGAGCGTGAAGACCACCTACGTTCCGAGTACCCGGAGTTCTTTCAGTCCTAGATCTCGGGACGAGATCCTCTCGTAGTGGTGGTGTGTTGTAACGCCCCCGATGTAACTTGCCATAATTGTAATCCAACTCTTGCCATTTCCGGCTATGTGTTATGATATCCCCTCCGTGGTTGGGTTCTCTCCGTTTTGCATTTTGGTCATGTCATGCATTTTATATCATGTCATCATGTGCATCGCATTCGCATACGCATTCGTCTCATAAATCCGAGCATCTTTCCCGTTGTCCGTTTTGCAATCCGGCGCTCCTATGTCTCCCGGCGTCCCCTTTTACATTTCTTCGTGAGCGGGTATTAAACATTCTCGGAATGGACCGAGGCTTGACATGTGGCCTTGGTATAGCACCGGTAGACCGCCTGTCAAGTTTCGGGTCAATCGGAGTTCGTTTGGTACTCCAACGGTTAACCGGGTAACCGTGTAGGCCTCGTGTGTGTTGCGGCCCAACACCCCTTCAAACAGCCCAATAACCCATCTAAGTCACTCCCATGTCCTCCGCCGTTCGATCACGATCGCGTGGGCGAAAACCGCACTCCATTTGGAGCTTCCTAGCCCCCTCTAGCTATAAATATGTGCACCCCTCCGTCAAATCCGGGTCCAAAACCCTAGCCGCCGCTCCCCTCCGCGCCGCCGGACACGTCCGGGCGGAGCCGGACGCGTCCACCGCCGCGCGTAGCCAACGGGAGCCCGCCACGTGTCGTCGCCGTCTCCTCCACCGCGCCGGCCCGCCGAGGCCCGCTCCCGGCCCCCGCGGGCCCGCGCCCGGCCGCCGCCCCATCGCGCGTCCCCGCCGCCTGGTCGCCGCCTCCCGCGCCTCGGGCCGCCGCCGCGTCGCCGGCGCCCCGCCGCGGCTCGCCCCCGCCGCCGTTCCGCCGCAGCGCCGCCCGCCGCCCTCCGCGCGTCGCCGGTGACCGCCGCGCCGCCCTCGCCACCGGCCGGCACCGCCGCCGTCGCCCCTGCGCCGCCCGCGCGCCACCTCGCCGGCGCCCGGCCCCGCCTCGGCTCGATCCAGATCTGGATCCCGCGCCCGTTGACCTCTCCCCCTCCTTTTTTTTTCACTAAGTCATTTAATTTTTGCATCATCCTCACAAGTTCTACCTGCCATAACTTTGCATCCGTAGCTCCGTTTCGCGCGTATAATATGTCATTTTGTTCGCCTCGAAGAGTTCATCATTTTGCTCCATTGCATCATTTTCATTTGAAGTCATCTTGATGCCCGAAATGCTGTTAGAAGAGGGCTAGTTGATGTTAGTTGCTGAATCTTTTCTGAACATGCACTTTTGTCATTTTTGCCATGATTGATGTGTACCTCCTATGAGGTTGAGCTATATATGTGTTTTGTAATATGCCATGTTACCTTTCCAGGGTATTTTGCTATGTATTTTTGTGATGCTTGAGGTGGCTAGAAATTGCATGCAAAGTAGGGATGATGATATTGCTGTTTTCAGAGACTTAGTGATTTCACAAAGTCCCTGACTTTTGTTATTATCATGCCATGTATTCATGTTGTTTCTGAGTGATCTATGCATAATTTGAGCATGATCAGTAAGGGAGTTCTGAACTTGAGTACTTGGTTAATCCATCCATGCCTTTGTTTGTAATTATGGGATGCCATAGCTTGAGTAAATCGAGCTCTACTTTTGCTTCAAAATGTTGCTGGCAGATTGTTTACATGTTATTCGATTTTGCCAAGCTTGGTGTAGTTGATCCTTGCATGATATGATGTTATTCTTGCCATGTCTAGTTACTATGCCATGTCTTCTTGATGTATGTATGTTTAGTTAATCATGAAATGCTCTGTAGTGAGTGCATCGAGCTCTCGAACATGCCTAGTCGTTAACAGTTTCCTGCCATGTCCAGTTTTCTGCTAAGTCTGAAACCTGTAACGAAACTTGCTTATTTGACATGGGTGTAATCATATTTTCTGATCCCTTTTGGCTTATGGTCAGTAAGAGTCTTTTGTCAAGTGCTATGTGTAGATTCATGACATGTCTTATTTTGCTATGTTATGAACCTGTAGCATGTTGTTTCATTGCTCTGAACACGTCATCCTGATGTTGTTTTCCTGACTTGCTGTTATTTCACTAAGTCTGTGAATCTGTTATAAGTCGCACTTTTGCCATGCTTGTTTGAACCTGTTATGATGTGAATTAGCCGAAGCTCAGTGTTCATCTTTTGTCGTGCATCTTGAGTAGATTACTGTCATATGCTTTGTTGCCATGTTTGGGTGCAGTAGCTTAATTATTTATTGCTTGCTAAGTAGCATCATGCTGTTTATGGCAGATTCATGTCATTCTTATATTGCTTGCCATTTGCAAACCGTGCATCCGATTCCGGTGATCTTTATATCGATTTCAACCGAAATCACCTCATCTATCCAGTGGCATGCTTGGTTTTCCAAGATTATGCCCTGTTCATCCTTGCCTTTCCGGAGCATGCATACGCATTGCATATCACCTCTCGCATATCATGCCATGTTTTGCATCATGTTGATTGCGCATTGCATCGTGTTTGATATTGGTTCCTTTGCTTGTTCTCTTGTCTTGGGTAGAGCCGGGAGACGAGTACGTGACCGAGGATTCCGTTGAGAACGTTTACGAGGACCAAGCTTTCGACAACTCTGAGAACCTTGCAGGCAAGATGACCATACCCTCGAAATCACTTCTATCTTTGCTTGCTAGATTGCTCGCTCTTTTGCTATGCCTATGCTGCGATACCCACCACTTGCTTTATCATGCCTCCTATATTGCCATGTCAGCCCCTAACCATCCATGTCCTAGCAAACCGTTGTTTGGCTATGTTACTGCTTTGCTCAGCCCCTCTTATAGCGTTGTTAGTTGCAGGTGAAGATGAAGTTTGTTCCTTGATTGGAACATGGACTTGTTGTTCCTTGTTGGAATATGTTTACTTGTTGGGATATCACAATATCTCTTATTTAATTAATGCATCTATATACTTGGTAAAGGGTGGAAGGCTCGGCCTTATGCCTGGTGTTTTGTTCCACTCTTGCCACCCTAGTTTCCGTCATACCGGTGTTATGTTCCCGGAGTTTGCGTTCCTTACACGGTTGGGTGATTTATGGGACCCCCTTGACAGTTCGCTTTGAATAAGACTTTTCCAGCAAGGTCCAACATTGGTTTTACCATTTGCCACCACCTACCCTTTTTCCCCCGGGTTTTCGCGAGCCCGAGGGTCATCTTTATTTTAGCCCCCCCCGGACCAGTGCTTCTCTAAGTGCTGGCCCGAACCGAGCAACCTGCGGGGCCACCTCGTGGCAACTCGAGGGCTGGTTTTACTCGTAGCTTGACTTATCCGGATGTGCCCTGAGACCGAGATATGTGCAGCTCCTATCAGGATTTGTCGGCACAATCGGGCGGCTTTGCTGGACTTGTTTTGTTGTTGCCGAAATGTCTTGTAGCCCGGGATGCCGAGATTGATCGGGTCTTCCCGGTAGAAGGAATATCCTTCGTTGACCGTGAGAGCTTATCATGGGCTAAGTTGGGACACCCCTGCAGGGTATTATCTTTCGAAAGCCGTGCCCGCGGTTATGAGGCAGATGGGAATTTGTTGATGTCCGGTTGTAGAAAACCCGAAGTTGACCTTAACTAAAACACATCAACCGCGTGTGTAACCGTGATGGTCTCTTCTCGGCGGGGTCCGGGAAGTGAACACGGTTGTTGAAGTTATGTCTGACGTAGGTTGTTTCAGGATCACTTCTTGATCACTTCTAGTTTCTCGACCGTGCTTTGCCTTCTCTTCTCGCTCTCTTTTGCGCTATAGTCACCACATGCTAGTCGCTTGCTGCAGCTCCACCTCATAAACCCCTTTCCCACCTTTAAGCTTAAATAGTCTTGATCTCGCGGGTGTGAGATTGCTGAGTCCCCGTGACTCACAGATATTATCACCCCAGTTGCAGGTACCAACGATGTCGGTGCAGATGACGCGACCGAGCTCACTTGGGAGTTCGATGAGGAACGTGGCCGTTACTATGTTTCTTTTCCAGATGATCAGTAGTGGAGCCCAGTTGGGTGATCCGGGGATCTGTTAGCATTTGGGGTAGTCTTCTTTCATTTTGGTACCGTAGCCGGACCTTGAGTGTAATCTGTTTGATGGATGTTATTTATGTACTTGTGTGAAGTGGCGATTGTAAGCCAACTATGTATCTTTCCCCTTTATTTATTACATGGATTGTGTGAAGATTACCTCACTTGCGACATTGCTTTCAATGCGGTTATGCCTCTAAGTCGTGCCTCGACACGTGGGAGATATAGCCGCATCGAGGGCGTTACAGTTTACGTTTGACCCGCAGGTCATAAATAAATTAAGACAACTCCTATGGCTCCTGCCGGTTGTCATATTCATCGACATGCAAGTCGTGATTCCTATTACAAGACCATGATCATCTCATACATCACATATATCATTCATCACATCCTTTTGGCCATATCACATCACATGGCATACCCTGCAAAAACAAGTTAGACGTCCTCTAATTGTTGTTTGCATGTTTTACGTGGCTGTTATGGGTTTCTAGCAAGAACGTTTCTTACCTACGCAAAACCACAACGTGATATGTCAATTGCTATTTACCCTTCATAAGGACCCTTTACATCGAATCCGATCCGACTAAAGTGCGAGAGACTGGCACCCGCTAGCCACCTTATGCAACTAGTGCATGTCAGTTGGTGGAACCTGTCTCACGTAAGTGTACGTGTAAGGTCGGCCCGGGCCGCTTCATCCCACAATGCCGCCGAATCAAGATTGGACTAGTAACGGTAAGCATATTGAACAATATCAACGCCCACAACTACTTTGTGTTCTACTCGTGCAAAGAATCTACGCAATAGACCTAGCTCATGATGCCACTGATGGGGAACCTAGCAGAAATTCAAAATTTTCCTACGTATCACCAAGATTTATCTATGGAGAAACCAGCAACGAGGGGAGGAGAGTGCATATACATACCCTTGTAGATCGCTAAGCGGAAGTGTTCAGGTGAACGGGGTTGATGGAGTCGTACTCGCCGTGATCCAAATCACCGATGACCAAGTGCCGAACGGACGACACCTCCGCGTTCAACACACGTACAGCCCGGTGACATCTCCCATGCCTTGATCCAACAAGGAAAGAGGGAGCGGTTGAGGAAGACTCCGTCCAGCAGCAGCACAACGGCGTGGTGGTGGTGGAGGAGCGTGGCAATCCTGCAGGGCTTCGCCAAGCACCACGGGAGAGGAGAAGGACTTGGGAGAGGGGGAGGGCTGCGCCAGAACATTGGTGCGGCTGCCCTCCCACCCCCACATATATATAGGGGCAAGGAAGAGGGGGGTCCAGCCCCCTCAGATCCAATCTGAGGGGGGGCGGCGGCCAGGGGGGTTGGCTTGCCCCCCAAGGCAAGGGGGCGCCCCCCATTAGGGTTTCCCAAAACCCTAGGCGCATGGGCCCTAGGGGGAGGCGCCCAGCCCACTAAGGGGCTGATCCCTCTCCACATAGAGCCCATAGGGCCCTCCGGGGTAGGTGGACCCTCCCGGTGGACCCCCGGAACCCCTTCGGTGGTCTCGGTACAATGCCGGTATCGCTCGAACTCTTCCGGTGACCGTATAATGACTTCCCATATATAAATCTTTACCTCTGGACCATTCCTGAACTCGTCGTGACGTCCGGGATCTCATCCGGGACTCCGAACAACATTCGGTAACCACATACAAACTTCCTTTATAACCCTAGCGTTATCGAACCTTAAGTGTGTAGACCCTACGGGTTCGGGAAGCATGCAGACATGACCAAGACGTTCTCCGGTCAATAACCAACAGCGGGATCTGGATACCCATATTGGTTCCCACATGTTCCACGATGATCTCATCGGATGAACCACGATGTCGAGGATTCGATCAATCCCGTATGCAATTCCCTTTGTCTAGCGGTATTGTACTTGCCCGAGATTCGATCGTCGGTATCCCGATACCTTGTTCAATCTCGTTACCGGCAAGTCTCTTTACTAGTTCCATAACACATCATCCCGTGATCAACTCCTTGGTCACATTGTGCATATTATGATGATGTCCTACCGAGTGGGCCCAGAGATACCTCTCCATCACACGGAGTGACAAATCCCAGTCTCGATTCGTGCCAACCCAACAGACACTTTCAGAGATACCTGTAGTGTACCTTTATAGCCACCCAGTTACGTTGTGACGTTTGGCACACCCAAAGTATTCCTACGGTATCCGGGAGTTGCACAATCTCATGGTCTAAGGAAATGATACTTGACATTAGAAAAGCTTTAGCATACGAACTACACGATCTTGTGCTATGCTTAGGATTGGGTCTTGTCCATCACATCATTCTTCTAATGATGTGATCCTGTTATCAATGACATCCAATGTCCGTGGTCAGGAAACCGTAACCATCTATTGATCAACGAGCTAGTCAACTAGAGGCTTACTAGGGACATGGTGTTGTCTATGTATCCACACATGTATCTGAGTTTCCTATCAATACAATTCTAGCATGGATAATAAAAGATTATCATGAACAAGGAAATATAATAATAACTAATTTATTATTGCCTCTAGGGCATATTTCCAACAAGTGGACCGCGTAAAAGAGATGAGGATGGTGATGTTGATGAAGACGATCACCGCGGCGATGATTCCCCTCCCGATGGCACTCCGGCGCCACCGAGAGAGAGAGAGAGAGAGAGAGGAGGATGAGAGGTTCTCCCCCTTGTTCTTCCTCCTCCATGGCCTCCCCTAGATGGGGAGAGGTTCTCCCTCTGGTCCTTGGCCTTCATGGCAATGATGGTCCCTCCGAGATCCTCCTCCATGGCCTTCGGTGATGATGGCCCCCTCCGGCAGGGTGCCGGAGAGGGCCTAGATTTATTTCTTGTGCCCACAGAGGCTTGCGGCGGCGGAACTTCCGATCTAGGTTTCTTTCTGGAAGGTTTCTTTCTGGAAGTCGGGAACAAGTCAGGGGGGTCCCCGAGGAGGCCACGAGGCAGGGGGCGCGCCCAGGGTGGTAGGGCGTGCCCCCACCCTCGTGGTGGCCTTGGGGGCTCTACTGGCCTACTTCCGGTACTCCATGGGCTTCTTCTGGTCTAAAAATGGTCTCCGTCAAACTTCAGCTCAATTGGACTCCGATTGGTTTTCCTTTTCTGCTAAACTAAAAAACAAGGAGAAAACATAAACTAGCACTGGGCTCTAGGTTGATAGGTTAGTCCCAAAAATCATATAAAATATAATATAAATGCATATAAAACATCCTAGAAGGATAGTATAATAGCATGAATACTTCATAAATTATAGATACGTTGGAGACGTATCAGCATCCCCAAGCTTAATTCCTGCTCGTCCTCGAGTAGGTAAATGATAAAAGAAATAATTTATGAAGTGTGAATGCTAGCAAGTGCATAAGTTTGATCGATGATAATTCCAATCACTTTTTCTAGCATCATTATATGTCATAACAGTAGCTCATCTCGTAAGACGTCTCACGATAAAGTAACAAGCTATTCACATGTTAAAGTATAGATCATAAACTTTCTTGAAAACTAACAAACCGTGTTATCAGTCATCAAACAATTACAATTCATCTTATTTCTAGGAAGAGTCTATGTCAGAGCTTTGATTTAGCAAACTCCACATACTCAACTACCATTTAGTCTTCCACAATTGCTAACACTCACACGATATTTATGGGTTCAAAGTTTTAATCAGACACATAGAAAGATAGGGGCTTATAGATTCGCCTCCCAACCTTTTACCTCAAGGGTAATGTCAACAATAATAGTTCATGATGCCTTACATCCAATTGGATATATATATCAGAATCTTTCTAACACATTGTGCTTGCCAAAGGATAAAATGTAAAAAGGAAAGGTGAAAATCACCATGACTCTTGCATAAGGGTAAGAGATAAAAGTAAAAGATAGGCCCTTCGCAGAGGGAAGCTGAGGTTGCCATGCGCTTTCAGGGTTGATGCACAAAATCTTGATGCGAAAGAACGTCACTTTATATTGCCACTTGTGATATGGACCTTTATTATGCAGTCTGTCGCTTTTATTTCTTCCACATCACAAGATCATATAAAGCTTATTCCCTCCACACTAATCAATCATACATATTTAGAGATCAATTTTTATTGTTTGCACCGATGACAACTTACTTGAAGGATCTTACTCAATCCATAGGTAGATATGGTGGACTCTCATGGCAAAACCGGGTTTAAGGGTATTTGAAAGCACACGTAGTATCTCTACTTAGTGCAAAGAATTTGGCTAGCATGAGGGGGAAAGGCAAGCTCAACGTGTTGGGCGATCCATGACAATATACTTTATTTCAGATATAAGAAAACTTAACCCATTACGTTGTCTTCCTTGTCCAACATCAACCTTTTAGCATGTCATATTTTAATGAGTGCTCACAATTACAAAAGATGTCCAAGATAGTATATCTTTATGTGAAATCCCTCTTCCTTCAATATTCTTTTATGAATTGTTCAAGTGACCAATTCTACATTTGCTAACTTTCAATAAGTTTACTACCTATACTTATTATGTGTGAAGTCATTACTCCACATGTTATAAGCATATGAAACATATATAAATTCAGATTTATGACATTCAATTAATCAACCATTTACTCATAGGGTATACGTGAAGCACATAAGTAAATGACAAACTACTCCAAAAGATATGAGTGAAGAATACCGAGTAATCAAATAATTAACTAGCCATGGGAGGATTCTTTTTCGTTCAATATTTCAGATCCAATGATTTTATTCAAACAACAATTAAAATTGAAAATACGCTCCAAGCAAAACACATATCATGTGACGAATAAAAATATAGCTCTGAGTAAGGTATACCGATAGTTTTGAATACAAAAGAGGGGATGCCTTCCGGGGCATCCCCAAGCTTAGGGTGTTTCCACTCCTTGTTCTCCTCATATCGATATCTCACCCAAAGCTTGAAAACTTCAATCACACAAAACTTAACCAAACTTCGTGAGATAGGTTAGTATGATAAAGAGTATAACCATTCACTTTTGTACTGTTAAGGACAAGTTTCATAATTGTTCTGACACAATGCCTACTGTACCATATCATTTCTACAATTTATATTGAGAAATATAAGTCATAGAAATTAGAAAACAAGCAAACTATGCAATGAAAACTGAATCTGTCAGAAACAGAACAGTCTGTAAATATCTGAACATAAACCATAGTTCTGCTACTCCAAAAATTATGAAATAAATTGGTAGACGTGAGGAATTTGTCTATTAATCAACTTCAAAAAGGATCAACTCAAAATCACTCTTCTGTAGAAAATGACAGATAATCTCGTGAGCGCAAAGTTTCTGTTTTTTACAGCAAGATCACATTAACTTTCTCCCAAGTCTTCCCAAAGGTATTAGTTGTCACTTTATTGAAACATAAGCTATAAAACATGATTAATACAATAGCTTAATCATGTAGACACACAAAAACAGTAAGGGTAAATATTGGGTTGTCTCCCAACAAGCGCTTTTCTTTAATGCCTTTTAGCTAGGCATGATGATTTCAATGATGCTCACATAAAAGATAAGAATTGAAACACAAGGAGAGCATCTTGAAGAATATGACTAGCACATTTAAATATAACCCACTTCCTATGCCTAGGGATTTTGTGAGTGCACAATTTATAAGAACAACAATCAACTAGCATCGGAAGGCAAAACAAGTATAACTTCAAAACCTTAAGCACTTAGAGAGGAAACTTGATATTATGGCAACTCCTACAAGCATGTATTCCTCCCTCATAATAGTTTTCAGTAGCATCATGGATAGAAAATTTCTTCTCATACTCGATTGGGACCTCTTCCGAAATAGTGGAATCATTACTAGCTAAAGCTGACACTCTTCCAAATCCACTTTCATGAATATCACACTAAGATTCAACACCCTCCAAGATAGTGGGATCACTAATTCCTAAAGTTGACACTCTTCCAAACCCACTTTAAATGATGGTATTATTCATACTCCAAAATATATAAGTGAAGTTCATGGAGCTTTCTACAATTAATATAGACTAACCAATATCCAAGCTCAAAATATATAAGTGAAGCACATGAAGCATTCTATAAAACCATACTCAAAAGATTTAAGTGAAGCACAAAGAGCAATTCTATAAGATCATACTTAAAAGATATAAGTGAAGCACATGAAGCATTATGTAAATTGATAAAGGGACATCTCACACTAGCATGGTTCATGAAGAAAAATAAAAACACAAAAGACACAAATCATGTGAACAAAACAAAAACCAAGGTATACCGATATTTGTTGAAGAAGAAAGAAGGGATGCCAACCGGGGCATCCGCAAGCTTAGATGCTTGAGTATCCTTTGAAATGTTTACTTGGGGTGCCCTGGGCATCCCCAAGCTTGAACTCTTGCCTCTCTTTATTCTTCTCATATTGATAGCTCCTCGACCTTCGGACACTTCATCAACACAAAACTTTAACAAACACTTGTGAGATCCGTTAGTGTAATAAAGCAAATCACTACCTTTAGGTAATGTAATGAACTCATTCTTTATTTATATTGGTGTTAAACCTACTGTATTCCAACTTCTCTATGGTTCATACCCCCCGATACTAGTCATAGATTCATCGAAATAAGCAAACAACACACGCAAAACCGAATCTGTCAAAAACAGGAGAGTCTGTAGTAATCTGGAAGTTTAGTAAACTTCTGTAACTCCTAAAATTGTGAAATAAATTTGAAAATTTGTACATAAGTAATGTGCAAGAAGTTTCAGACCCATTTTACCTTCCAGTAAAAAATGTAAATTCACGTACTACAGCCAAAGTTTCTGTTTTTGTTCTGCACATAGTAAACAAGAAATCTAATCATCCTAAAACCAAAGCTTGGCACATTATTTCTACAATACAATGGATATACACAAGGGGATAGTTATTTATGGAGAAACTTCCATGAAAGATTATACATTGTTTCCGTGAGCATGGACACAAGTGCTCAAGGTCGACCCTCACTTCTTCAATGCATAACTTTCCAATCACTTCTCTTTTTTGAAGAACTTTTTAGGCATGAGAGGCAAGTAATTTTTTTTGTATTTTCATTCTTTAAATTTTTTTATATGTTTCGCCCACAACTAAACAGAAACAAAAAGGAAAAACAAAATCTGCTTAGTGAAGAAAGCAAACAAGCACACACGAGAATATCAACCCCACGCTATTGCTCCCCGGCAACGGCGTCAGAAAAGAGCTTGGTAATCCCCAAGTGCAGGGAATCATCGTAGCAATTTCCAAAGGTGGAAGTGATAAGTATGGATTGTTGAACCCACAAGGAGCTAAAGTTAAGATCAATATTCTCCCAAGCCCTACCTACCACTGATACGACTCTACGCGCACCGAATGTTTGCTTCCAACTAGCAACGAGAAATAAAACTATGTTGTGGGTATGAAGGGGATAACTTTGCATGATATCAGAGAGCTAAAATATAAAAGTAGGTGCTGTTGTCATGAAGTTAGAATATATTACTAAATATTATAAATACCGAGTGTGGAATAATGGTGGATCGGTGTGCGGAATTGTCCTAGGCAATTGTTAACAAGACCGGTAATCACTATTGCAGTTTCATATGAGGGAGAGGCATAAGCTAACATAATTTCTCTACTTGGATCATATGCACTTATGATTGGAACTCTAGCAAGCATCCGCAACTACTAAAGATCATTAAGCTAAAACCCAACCATAGCATTAAAGCATCAAGTCCTCTTTATCCCATACGCAACAACCCCCTTACTCGGGTTTGTGTTTCAGTCACTCACGCAACCCACTATAAGCGAATCATAAACATATTGCAACACCCTAAAGCGGGAATCCCTCATGCTTGCGCGACACGGAGGGCACCATAGGACAGCACCAAAGTAATACATACAACTCATACCAATCTAGATCATCAATCAACCCAAAGACAAAGGATATCTACTCAAAAACATCATAGGACGGCAACACACCATTGGATCATAATATGTGGCATAAAGCACCATGTTCAAGTAGGGATTACAGCGGGGTGCGGGAGAGTGGACCGTGTAAAAGAGATGAGGATGGTGATGATGATGGTGATGTTGATGAAGACGATCACCTCGGCGATGATTTCCCTCCCGATGGCGCTTCGGCGCCACCGAGAGAGAGGAGGAGAAGTTCTCCCCCTTGCGCTTCCACCTCCATGTCCTCCCCCCTAGATGGGGAGAGGTTCTCCCTATGGTCCTTGGCCTTCATGGCGATGATGGCCCCTCCGAGTCCTCCTCCCTGGCCTCCGGTGAGGATGGCCCCCTCCGGCAGGGTACCAGGGCCTAGATTGATTTCTCGTGGCTACAGAGGCGTGCTGCGGCGGAACTTCCGATCTAGGTTTCTTTCTGGAAGTTTAGGTATATATAGAAGATGCTGGAGTCGAGAACAAGTCAGGGGGGGTCCCCGAGGCAGTCACAAGGCAGGGGGCATGCCCAGGGGGGTAGGGCACGCCTCCCTCCCTTGTGGTGGCGTCGGGGCTCTTCTGGCCTACTTCCGGTACTCCGTGGGCTTCTTTTGGTCCCAAAATGATCTCCGTCAAATGTCAGCTCAATTGGACTCCGTTTGGTTTTCCTTTTCTGCGAAACTCAAAAACAAGGAGAAAACTAAAACTTGCACTGGGCTCTAGGTTAATAGGTTAGCCCCAAAAATCATATAAAATATAATATAAACGCATATAAAACATCCTAGAAGGATAGTATAATAGCATGAATACTTCATAAATTATAGATACGTTGGAGACGTATCACATACCGATGACAAAGGGAAAAACGTATGTTGTTATGCGGTTTGACCGATAAAGATCTTCATAGAATATGTAGGAACCATTATGAGCATCCAGGTTCCCCTATTGGTTATTTATCGGAGATGAGTCTCGGTCATGTCTACATAGTTTGTTGGTGTACTAAAGTAGGGGTACCTTAGTCCCCCGAACTTGTGCACGGGCAGTCGTAGCACCCCGTGGCAAGGCTTGCCAGGCGACCGCCAAAACTCTCCATGGTCCCTTTCTGGGCCATCCAAGAACAAAGTATTTGAGCCGAGGCCCCGGCAGGAGGAGCTTGCCGGGAAGGCCACCCGAAGAGAGCAAGGCCCCGGCAAGAGGAGCTTGCCGGGACGGCCGCTCGAAGCACAAGGCCCCGGCAAGAGGAGCTTGCTGGGAAGGCCGACCAAGGCACGACAAGAGACCTGCTGCGACGCGCCACGCGTCCCGGCAAGGACCGATGAGCGACAAGCTCCCGGGCGCGACAAGGCACCAACCGCGGCAAGGCTCTTGCCGCAGAAAGTCACCACCCCGCGCCTGCATTCCAGCTCATCCACCGACGCGTCGCTCTGGGGCCGTTCCAGGCGTACGTGGCGAGAGGCTGCGCAGCCAGGGGCATGCGGTGGCAAAGCGACGCTGACAGGGTGGCCGTCGTGGCAAACGGTGGCGCCCCTGACGGCCCCTTTCCTGCACTGTTTGGGCGAACTAGACGGGCATTTAATGCCCTTGTCCCCTGCCGTCAGAGTTAGGTATGATAGCACTGTGCAAACAGCTGTACCCAACATAGCGTTTTCCAGTTTTACCCCCGCCTACGTTGCCACCTGTGGGTAACCCCTTGCGCATATAAAAGGAGGCCCCATGCGCAACGGAGGAAGGGGAGGAAGAAGAGGGGAGGAAGAAGAGGAGAAGAGGAGAAAAGAGGAAGCAGACCACCCACGCTCGGTCTGATTAGTTGCCTGAGTGTACTGTAGCACTCAGCGCTCCCAAGAACACAATACAAACCACAAAGCAGCAGTAGGGTTTTACACATCCGTGCGGCCCGAAGCTAGGTAAATCCCCTCGTGTGCATCGCCTCGATCCGCTCTTCGCGCGACCTCCGCCCCCCGCCGAACCAGAAAGGGGCTCGGTCCCCATAGGTGTTCGTGGAGGCACATTTCCCCCGACACCTTTGGCGCGCCAGGTAGGGGGCGTCAAAGTTGTGCGAACCTGATCCGGCGCCTGCACGGGCTAGATCTCCATCATCTTCATCGACATGCCACCGAAGAAGAAGGCTTCAGAGGTGGCTGGTCCGTCCGCGTCGAACCCACCTCCCCTGGAGCAAACGGGTGGTGGGGTCGGCACCGGCGGCGGAACGGGCGTCGCCGAACCAGCTCATGGTGCCACGTCGTCCGAACATACGCCGACACCTCTCGGCGCAGGTAAGCCCTGGAATGACCAGGCAACCTCTCGCTCTATTCCATGGAGCGGGGACAGTTAGCCCCACAGATCTCGCATACGGGCCACCTCGAGTGCTCGCTCACGCTGAGCTCGAGCAAGAACAGCTGCGACGAGATGACGCGCTGCTCCTCGAGGAGGACCGTCTTCAGGCCGCTGCGCGAGCTGCTCGCTACCAGCAAGCTTTGCGCTGCTTTTATAGCCGCAAAGTTAGTGCCAGAAGCTCCGAGGAAGTGGGAAGGCCCTTTCCGGGTGAAACAAGTCGCAAGGCCTGGCGCTGTCCGCCTTGAGACCGAAGATACCACTCCGGTGAGCAACTCCTGGAACGTTGGGCATCTTCGTGTGTTTCGCCCGTAAGGCGCGGTTGTCGGACCCCGTCCGGCATCCACCCTTCTGTACAAAGTCTTGCCGCTGTTGCATGTGATCCTTTGTACAGAGCCAGGCGCAGACCCTGTGCGCAGATTGAGTTCATGTGTTCCGCACATCTTGTCGATCTCATGCTCTTTATTCCTTGCATGCATTATCTGACACTCTGTGCAGCACTGACCCCCGGTAAGCGATGACGAACCTCATGTTTCGCCTTGCCGGAAAGCGACCCTGTCGGGCATCGAGCCACGGAAAAGCTAAGTTGCCAAAGTTTGAGCAATCAAGTTTTTAAATTTTAAGGTTATATTCCTCGAACGACCGTACTTTGTATGGAAAACCTGTGCGCGGAGGAACCATCTCGTGGCTAGTCGCACCCTTACTTCGTTTCGAGTCCGCTCAACGATTTAAGTATGTTGCGACCAGACTCGCGCCCTTACTTTGTTTCTAGCTCGCTCAGCGACTTGAGCGTGCCGCGACTGCAGTTGCGCCCTTATTTCGCTTCGAGCCTGCTCAACAACTTAAGTGAACCGCGGCTAGTCCCGACAAGGTTTCTTGCCGGCAACGGCACCGCCAGCGGGCTGCTGATGTCCCGCACTCAGCAAGTGTGCCTACGCCGGCAAGTTCCCTAAAAGCGTAGGGCAATAACATACAAAGGAGGGAATCAAATAGAGGAAGTAACAGTGCATTCACTACCTAAGATAAAGTTATATTACAAGATAACTTGTCGCAGCCCTAATGAATCGTTTTCATAACTCGGCCAGCAGCGACAAGAAAAGAAAAGGGCAGGCGGCCTAATCCACGCGCTCGCCCTCGATCCTCCTGATCCCGGCCACCCTTTCCACGATGGGCGCGACGAGGGCCTTGATCTCCTCGAGGTCAGCGTCTTCCGGCAGGGACCTGAGGACGTTGGTGAGCTTGAGGCCTGGGTTGCGGAAGGCGATCTTCACCAGCACCTTCTCGAGGGCTCCGGCGATGGCCTCGCGCATCTCGCCGGCCAGCTGCTCTGGGATCGCGTTCCGGAGATGCTGAACGGCCGCCGCCACGCCTTTGAAGAACGAAGTAAGCTTGGCGCTGGGTGGGAGGTTCGCGTCGGAGGGATACTCGTGACCCTCCATCCCCAACAGCGACAGCTCCTTGTCGATGGAGGCGGCGATGTCCACCAGACCCTCCGTCTACTGCTCCACCGCCGCCCTGAAGTCGTTCTGGGTAACTGCGGCGCTCTCCAATAGCGCCTCGTTGTCCGCGATCTCCTTCCATAAGGCCATCTCTTGCTCCTTGGCGCTGTCTAGCGTCTTGGATAAGGTGGCCAGCTTCATCTCGAGATCGGCATTGGAGTCCTTGGCGGCATCAAGCTCCTTGATCTTCTCGGCGAAGCGGCCCTGCAGCTCGCCGAGGGTGTGGGCACCCTTCTCGCGCTCATGTTTGAGCGCGGCGAGCTCCTCACCGCTCGCCTTGAGATCAGTGTCGAGCTGCGCCACCTTCGCCTCCAGCGCCTTCTTGGCGGCCTCGGTGGCCGCGGCAGCATCTTGTGCTTCCTTGAGGGCTCCACCAAGCGCTTGCTCGCGCGTGGCGACCTCCTCCTCGTGGCTGGCGAGGCTGGCTTTCTGCTGCACCAGCTCGCCCTCCCGCGCGGATAGCCCCGCGGTGGCAGGCCTTTGCTGCTCTTCGGCTTCTGCCTTCAAGAGGATGAAGGCCGTCCGCGCCTTGTCGAGCTTCCTTCGCTCCTCCGCCAAAGATCGGAGGGCCTCCTGGTTGAGCTCCCGGAGCTCCCCGGCGCGCTTCTCCATGTCTACTCTCGCCTTCGCGACAAGCGCTTCCCGGCGTTCCACCTGGGCTTGTCGGGCGCGGAAGAGTGACACCAGCTTCCGGAGCAGCCGCTCCTCCTCAGGCTCGCCGCCGCTACTGCTTGGCGCATCAACCAGCGTCAGCCCGGCGGAGGCGAGCACCTCTCCATCCAAGGTCTCCCCCTCGGCCGGCGCCCTGGAAGTCGACTCCCAGGGGAGCTTGATGAAGATATCATCGCCGGCCTTCAGGTAGACGCCTGGCTGGGGCTCCTCGGGGCCCGACGCTGCCGCGGAGGCGGGATCGGCGGTCGGCGCAGCGCTTGGCGCTCCTGCGGCCCCAGGGCCGTTAGTACGATCACCGACCCCCTCGCCCGCGGCTGCTGCGGCAGCCTTGGCGGCCTCTTCGCCGGCCGGATCTTCAGCACCGTCCGCCCCTCCGGTGGCGGCCACGTCATCGGTATGGCCACGCGCATCCTCGTCGATGACGACCTCGGTCTCCATCGGGTCCGTGGCGGGCGGGTCTGAAGGCCGAAAGAGGGGGAGAAGTCAAGCAACTATCCAAAGAAGAAGAGCCCCAGGGGAGTTTCGAGGCAAGAAGGTTACCTGGACCAGGATCTGCAGTCACGGTCTCCGTCGCCAAGGGGTCGCCGGTGCCGTCCCTCGCCGGAGACTGCTCCCTTGCCGGGGACTGCTCCCTCGCCGGGGACTGCTCCCTCGCCGGAGACTGCTCCCTTGCTGGGGACTGCTCCCTTGTCGGGGATTCCTCCCTCGCCGGGGAACTCCCCCTTGGCGGTGTGGTTGTAGCGGGTGGCGCATCAGAGGAGGTCTCCGGACGCTCCTGGTGGGGCTGCTCTGCTCCTACGCAAATCGTCAGCCAAATGTCAAGAAAAACGAAGGGTACCCGGGCGCGCCCAACGGCAGAAAGCAAGCCATATGCTTACGCTGGGGGCTGCGCTGGGGGCTGCTCAAAGGGTTAGTTGGCGGCTTCGACAAGGTCATCTCAGGCGCACCCCCTGCCGTCATGGTGGGCTCGTCGTCGAGGATAACCACTGGGACCTTGTCTCTCTTTGCCGCCCTCTGAGCCAGAGTCCTGAAAAGGGGCAAATCCAGAGGAAAGCAAATGAGATACGAGACACAACTACAAGAATTGAAGAAACACAAGTACAGCGGGGATCTTACTCCTCTCCCTCTTCCTCGTCGGAGCTAAGCGCAGAGAAGTCGAAGACTGGCCCGCTTCTGGCGCGAGGAGGCGGAGGAGTAGGCTCCCTCGGCCGCTTGGCGGAGGCAGTGGTGGCGCTAGCCCGAGACGGCCTTGCCCCGGCCGCCGCCGTGGCGCGAGGGGCGGCAGGAGCAGGAGCAGCGGCCTGCGAAGACCCCGCTCCTGCTGACACAGCGGAGCGCGTCACGCGGCGCTGCGGCTGTTGGCTCGTCTGCCGCCCCACCACTTCTCCGGCCTTGCGGAGACGCCTCCGTGGTTGAGCCGGGGGCTCCGCTTGCGACGAGCTGCCCGAAGGTCGGGAGGAAGAGGCGTCAACCTCCGGCAAGCCGCTCGTGACCTCGGTGGACTCGTCCGCCCCGGCGCCATGCCCGGCAGGCTCTTCCTCGCCGACAAACTCCGCTCGGTCGGCAAGGCTTTCCGCCTCCGTTGCGTCCGCCTCCGCCAATGTGAAGCCAAATTCGCCCGCGGCCGCGGCTGCCGCCGCCTCTTCCATCCTGGAGGCGATGCGCGCCAACTCCGCGTCGGTGGAGTCCCGGGTGAGGCCCTTCTGCTCGTGGGGTCGACTGGCACCTCCACCAAGTCATCGAAGAACGCCCGCACGACATCGCCGGCGGGCTCCTGCCAAGTGGAGTCGATCCCGTGCGAGTCGCATAGCGGCATCATTGCAAGAATGCGGCTGAGCGACGAATTGTTGCACAACGGGACAACGGCTCGCGGCAGCTTGAACCATTCGGGGTGATCGGGGTCGTGCTTGAACAGCTCCCTGAGCGTCCCGTCAAGCTCCAAGACGGTGAAATTGAAGTTGAGGCCAGGGCGCAGCCTCATGATGTCCGCCGCATTCTGGAACTCCTAGGCGGGTCTCCCTTTCTCCTGCAGAGGATCGATGCGGCGGCGGAGGAAATCTGCGCCAACGGCGCCAACTGTGAGCCCGGCACGCCTAAGCCGCAGGATCCAGGTGACGGCAATCTGCAGCTTGTTGTCGTCCGGAGCCACGTCGCTCCAATCCCTGCCGCGCACCACAGGAGTTCGGCGCACGACAGTGAATGGCTGCGGGTTCTCCTCGACGATCAGGCACCAGTCTGCTCTCCATTCCTCCCATTTGCTGCGGAGCTCTCCCTCCAGATAAGCATCCTTCTTGCCGAGCTTCGAGATCCAGGCGATTCCGCCGGAGAGGGGCTCTCCTCTCTCTACTCGAGGCGTGAAGAAGTGGCGGAAGAGGGCTACATTTGGATAGACTCCGACAAAGTTTTCGCAAAGATGTGCGAAAATTGCCATGGTCAGGACAGCATTGGGGGTGAAATCAAGGAGATGGAACCTGTAGGTGTTCATGATGTCGCAGAACAATTCAGAGAAGGGCGGGCAGAGCCCGCAATAGAAGAACAGAGCAAAGAAGGGATACCCGGTCGGATACTCCTTCTGGGCGGCAGCAGGAAGAACCCTCGTGCGCGGATGCGCTCGCGTCCCCGTCGACCAGAAGAGGTAGTATTCCTCCCTCACGACCAATGCGTCGAGCTCAGGGGGGAAGGTCGCCTGCTCCTTTCGCAGCGCCTCAAGCCGCTGCGCCTCGGCCGACTTCACGGCCTTCCCTTTCCCCTTATCGCCCTTAGGGGCCATGGTGGAAGCAGGGAGGGAGGTCGACGGCGTCGGTAGCACAGGTGGCGACGGAAGGGGCGGAACGCTGCTTTTCTTGGGAAGTGGCGGAGATTTTCGAGGAATCGCAACTGGCGGGGGGCGGACTGCCCCTGTTTCTCCTGCTTATAAGGGGGAAGGGAGGGGGCGTTTCGCCTTTCCGAATAAACAAATCACCTGCGACGTGACGCATGCCCGCGGGGCTCAGCCCCGCGCACGCCGCCCACGTCACGCACGCATCTCCCCACGATGCCGCGTTCGACGCGTGCCGTTCGGGGAGGACGTGGTGGATGCAGAAGAAGATGCAGCATGACCCAGGCCACGCGTGCCCGTGCACTGTTTTGGGCCTGGCCCAACAGCGCTCGGCACCGTGTATGGCCCAGGCCCGGGGGCTCCTGTCGGTGTACTAAAGTAGGGGTACCTTAGTCCCCCGAACTTGTGCACAGGCAGTCGTAGCACCCCGCGGCAAGGCTTGCCAGGCGACCGCCAAAACTCTCCATGGTCCCTTTCTGGGCCATCCAAGAACAAAGTATTTGAGCCGAGGCCCCGGCAGGAGGAGCTTGCCGGGAAGGCCACCCGAAGAGAGCAAGGCCCCGGCAAGAGGAGCTTGCCGAGACGACCTCTCGAAGCACAAGGCCCCCGCAAGAGGAGCTTGCTGGGAAGGCCGACCAAGGCACGACAAGAGACCTGCTGCGACGCGCCACGCGTCCCGGCAAGGACCGGTGAGCGACAAGCTCCCGGGCGCAACAAGGCACCAAACGCGGCAAGGCGCTTGCCGCGGCAAGTCACCACCCCGCGCCTGCGTTCCAGCTCATCCACCCACACGTCGCTCTGGGGCCGTTCCAGGCGTACGTGGCGAGAGGCTGCGCAGCCAGGGGCATGCGGTGGCAACGCGACGCTGACAGGGTGGCCATCGTGGCAAACGGTGGCGCCCCTGACGGCCCCTTTCCTGCACTGTTTGGGCGACCTAGACGGGCATTTAATGCCCTTGTCCCCTGCCGTCAGAGTTAGGTATGATAGCACTGTGCAAACAGCTGTACCCAACACAGCGTTTTCCAGTTTTACCCCCGCCTACGTTGCCACCTGTGGGTAACCCCTTGCGCATATAAAAGGAGGCCCCATGCGCAACGGAGGAAGGGGAGGAAGAAGAGGGGAGGAAGAAGAGAAGAAGAGGAGAAAAGAGGAAGCAGACCACCCACGCTCGGTCTGATTAGTTGCCTGAGTGTACTGTAGCACTCAGCGCTCCCAAGAACACAATACAAACCACAAAGCAGCAGTAGGGTTTTACGCATCCGTGCGGCCCGAAGCTGGGTAAATCCCCTCGTGTGCATCGCCTCGATCCGCTCTTCGCGCGACCTCCGCCCCCCGCCGAACCAGAAAGGGGCTCGGTCCCCATAGGTGTTCGTGGAGGCACATTTCCCCCGACATAGTTCTCGAACCCGTAGGGTCCGCAGGCTTAACGTTCAGTGACGATCGGTAATATGAGTTTATGTGTTTTAATGTACCGAAGGTAGTCCGGAGTCCCGGATATGATCACAGACATGACGAGGAGTCTCGAAATGGTCGAGACATAAAGATCGATATATTGGATGACTATGTTTGGACTTTGGAAGGGTTCCGAGAGAGCTTCGACAAATACCGGAGTACCGGGGGGTTACCAGAACCCCCCGGGGAGTGTAATGGGCCTCATGGGCCTTGGTGGAGAGAGGAAGGGGCGGACAGGGCACGCCGCGCGCCCCCTCCCCCTCTAGTCCGAATTGGACAAGGAAGGTGGGGGGGCTTTTTCCTTCCCCCTCTCTCCTCCTTCCTTCCCTCCTACTCCTACTCTTGGAAGGGGTGGAATCCTACTCCCGGTGGCTGTAGGACTCCCCTTGGGGGGCGCCTAGGAGGCTGACCTCCTCCCCCTCCTCCACTCCTTTATTTGCGGGGGAAGGGGGCACCCCATAGACACACAAGTTGATCATTGATCTCTTAGCCGTGTGCGGTGCCCCCCTCCACCTTAATCCACCTCGGTCATATCGTAGCAGTGCTTAGGCGAAGCCCTGCGTCGGTAACTTCATCATCACCGTCATCACGCCGTCTTGCTGACGGAACTCTCCCTCGAAGCTCTACTGGATCGTTAGTTCATGGGACCTCACCGAGCTGAACGTGTGCAGATCGCGGAGGTGCCGTACATTCGGTACTAGGATCGGTCGATCGTGAAGATGTACGACTACATCAACCACGTTGCATAACGCTTCCGCTTACGGTCTACGATGGTACGTAGACAATACTCTTCCCTCTCGTTTCTATGCATCACTGATACGTCTCCAATGTATCTATAATTTTTGATTGTTCCATGCTATATTATATTCTATTTTGGACATTATTGGGCTTTATTATACACTTTTATATTATTTTTGGGACTAACCTATTAACCAGAGGCCCAGCGCAGAAAATCTGTTTTTGCCTATTCCAGTGTTTCGCAGAAAAAGAATATCAAAGGGAGTCCAAACAGAATGAAACCTTTGGAACGTGATTTGCGGAATGAACGTGATCCAGAGGACTTGGACCCTCCATCAAGAAAGCAACCAGGAGGGCATGAGGTAGGGAGGCGCGCCTACCCCCAGGCATGCCCTCCACCCTCGTGGGCCCCCTGTTGCTCCACCGACGTACTCCTTCCTCATATATATACCTACGTACCCCCAAACTACCAGATACGGAGCCAAAAACCTCATTCCACCGCCACAACCTTCTGTACCCACGAGATCCCATCTTGGGGCATGTTCCGGAGCTCCGTCGGAGAGGGCATCGATCACGGAGGGCTTCTACATAAACACCATATCCTCTCCGATGATGTGTGAGTAGTTTACCTCAGACCTTCGGGTCCATAGTTATTAGCTAGATGGCTTCTTCTGTCTTTTTGGATCTCAATACAATGTTCTCCCCCTCTCTCGTGGAGATCTATTCGATGTAATCTTCTTTTGCGGTGTGTTTGTTGAGACCAATGAATTGCGGGTTTATGATCAAGTTTATCTATGAACAATATTTGAATCTTCTTTGAATTCTTTTTTGTATGATTGGTTATCTTTGCAAGTCTCTTTGAATTATCAGTTTGGTTTGGCCTACTATATTGATCTTTCTTGCAATGGGAGAAGTGCTTAGCTTTGGGTTCAATCTTGCGGTGTCCTTTCCCAGTGACAGTAGGGGCAGCAAGGCACGTATTGTATTGTTGCCATCGAGGAAAACAAGATGGGGTTTATATCATATTGCATGAGTTTATGCCTCTACATCATGTCATCTTTCTTAAAGCGTTACTCTGTTCTTATGAACTTAATACTCTAGATGCATGCTGGATAGCGGGCGATGTCTGGAGTAATAGTAGAAGATGCAGGCAGGAGTCGGTCTACTTTTCTCGGACCTGATGCCTATATAAATGATCATACCTAGATATTCTCATAACTATGCTCAATTCTGTCAATTGCTCAACAGTAATTTGTTCACCCACCATAATACTTATGCTCTAGAGAGAAGCCACTAGTAAAACCTATG
The DNA here is from genome assembly GCA_032464435.1 of Aegilops umbellulata. Taxonomy (NCBI): domain Eukaryota; kingdom Viridiplantae; phylum Streptophyta; class Magnoliopsida; order Poales; family Poaceae; genus Aegilops; species Aegilops umbellulata. The sequence continues at coordinate 636,867,049 of CP136060.1, read as the reverse complement.
GCCCCCGGGTCTATTTTCCATCATATTAATCTTCGAGTACTTAGCTATTTCCATTGCCTTTTATTTTACTTTGCATCTTTATCATAAAAATACCAAAAATATTATCTTATCATATCTATCAGATCTCACTCTCGTAAGTGACCATGTAGGGATTGACAACCCCTTATCGCGTTGGTTGCGAGGATTTATTTGTTTGTGTAGGTGCGAGGGACTCGTGAATGGCCTCCTACTGGATTGATACCTTGGTTCTCAAAAATTGAGGGAAATACTTACGCTGCTTTACTGCATCACCCTTTCCTCTTCAAGGGAAAACCAACACAGTGCTCAAGAGGTAGCAATCACCATGATCTTGTGTGTGCGTAGGATTTTTTTTAAAATACTACATTACCCAACAGTGGCATCCGAGCCAGGTTTATGCGTAGATGTTATATGCACGAGTAGAACACAAGTGAGTTGTGGGCGATAATAGTCATACTGCTTACCAGCATGCATGTCATACTTTGATTCGGTTGTATTGTTGGATGAAGCGGCCTAGACAGACATTATGCGTACGCTTACGCAAGACTGGTTCTACCGAGGTGCTTCGCACACAGGTGGCTGGCGGGTGTCAGTTTCTCCAACTTTAGTTGAATCGAGTATGGCTACGCCCAGTCCTTATTGAAGGTTAAAACAACACATACTTGACAAAAAATCATTGTGGTTTTGATGCGTAGGTAAGAACTGTTCTTGCTCAACCCGTAGCAGCCACGTAAAACTTGCAAGAACAAAGTAGAGGACGTCTAACTTTTTTTACAGGGCATGTTGTATGTGATATGGTCAATAAATAATGCTAACTTTTATTGTATGAGATGATCATGTTTTGTCACAGAGTTATCGGCAACTGGCAGGAGCCATATGGTTGTCACTTTATTGTATGAAATGCAATCGCCATGTAATTGCTTTACTTTATCACTAAGCGGTAGCGATAGTCGTAGAAGCAATAGTTGGCGAGACGACAACGATGCTACGATGGAGATCAAGGTGCCGCGCCAGTGATGATGGTGATCATGACGGTGCTTTGGAGATGGAGATCGAAGGCATAAGATGATGATGGCCATATCATATCACTTATATTGATTGCATGTGATGTTTATCTTTTATGGATCTTATTTTGCTTAGATCGACGGTAGCATTATAAGATGATCTCTGATACGTCTCCAACGTATCTATAATTTTTGATAGCTCCATGGTATATTATCTACTGTTTTGGACAATATTGGGCTTTATTATCCACTTTTATATTATTTTTGGGACTAACCTATTAACCGGAGGCCCAGCCCAGAATTGTTGTTTTTTTACCTATTTCAGTGTTTCGAAGAAAAGGAATATCAAACGAGGTCGAAATGGAACGAAATCAACTGGAGAAGTTATTTTTGGAAGGAAAGCTACCGGAAAAACATGGAGTGCACGTCAGGAAAGAAGGGAGGTGCTCCCGAGGGTGGACGTACTTCTTTCACCCATATATACCTATGTACCCTAAAACTTCCTGAACAGATAATAGATCGGGAGTTCCGCCGCCGCAAGCCTCTGTAGCCACCAAAAGTCAATCTTCCGGCACCCTGCCGGAGGGGGGAACCCTCACTGGTGGCCATCTTCATCATCCCGACGCTCTCCATGACGAGGAGGGAGTAGTTCACCCTCGGGGCTGAGGGTATATACCAGTAGCTATGTGTTTGATCTCTCTCTCTATTGTGTTCTTGATTTGGCACGATCTTGATGTATCGCGAGCTTTGCTATTATAGTTGGATCTTATGTTGCTTCTCCCCCTCTTCTCTCTTGTAATGGATTGAGTTTTCCCTTTGAAGTAATCTTATCGGATTGAGTCTTTAATGACTTGAGAACACTTGATGTATGTCTTGCCGTGCGTATCTGTGGTGACAATGGGATATCACGTGATTCACTTGATGTATGTCTTGGTGATCAACTTGCGGGTTCCGCCCATGAACCTATGCATAGGGGTTGGCACACGTTTTCGTCTTGATTCTCCGGTAGAAACTTTTGGGCACTCTTTGAAGTACTTTGTGTTGGGTTGAATAGATGAATCTGAGCTTTTGTGATGCATATCGTATAATCATTCCCACGGATACTTGAGGTCACATTGGAGTATCTAGGTGACATTAGGGTTTTGGTTGATTTGTATCTTAAGGTGCTATTCTAGTATGAACTCTAGGGCTGTTTGTGACACTTATAGGAATAGCCCAATGGATTGATTGGAAAGAATAACTTTGAGGTGGTTTCGTACCCTACCATAATCTCTTCGTTTGTTCTCCGCTATTAGTGTCTTTGGAGTGACTCTTTGTTGCATGTTGAGGGATAGTTATATTATCCAACTACATTATTATTGTTGAGAGAACTTGCACTAGTGAAAGTATGAACCCTAGGCCTTGTTTCCTTTCATTGCAATACCGTCTACGCTCACTTTTATCGCTGGCTACGTTGCTGTTTTTATATTTTCAGTTTACAAAAACCTATATCTACCATCCATATTGCACTTGTATCACCATGTCTTCGCCGAACTAGTGCACCTATACAATTTACCATTGTATTGGGCGTGTTGGGGACACAAGATACTCTTTGTTATTTGGTTGCAGGGTTGCTTGAGAGAGACCATCTTCATCCTACGCCTCCCACGGATTGATAAACCTTAGGTCATCCACTTGAGGGAAATTTGCTACTGTCCTACAAACCTTTGCACTTGGAGGCCCAACAACGTCTACAAGAATAAGGTTGTGTAGTAGACATCAATCTCTCACTAAATTTCAAGGTACAAGTGTTCTCCCTGAGTATGCACCGTTGCGAAAGTTTGTCGTGCCGAAACACCACGTGATGATCGGGTGTGATAAGCTCTACGTTCACATACCACTAGTGCAGAATAGGGCTTTAGTGCCGGTTCGTAAGGGCCTTTAGTGCCGGTTCTGCAACTGGCACTAATGGGTGGATACTAAAGCCCCCCTCTACTACCGGTTCGACACGAACTGGCGCTAAAGTGCCACCACGTGGCACGAGCCAGGCCCGGGTGCTGGTAGACCATTAGTACCGGTTGGTAACTAAATGTTTGGGGTTTTTTTGGTTTTTTTTTCATTAATTTTGTGTTTTCCATTTAATTCTTTTTGCTGGTATTTTACGATACTACATATTGTACACGTTATGCATAAATATAAATAGCTTTTCTCGTAGAACCGCATATCTATAAATATATATCAGGGAATGTCTCACAACTACCACCATTAGTTATTCACACATACACATGTGTGTGTATATATATATATACATATATATATATATATATATATATATATATATATATATATATATATATATATATATATATATATATATATATATACAATTTCTCCTACATGTTGCCTTGGTGCCTTCGGAGCACGATGACAAGTGGTTCATGGGGGCGGTAGCGGGTAATAGTATTCTCCTTTGGGATCTATGACCTGGTCGAGCAAAAATCCTGCTATTTCCTCTTGAAGTGCTCGTATGGGCTCCGCTATTAGGAGCTTCTCCCGCACGTCATGGAACTGTTAAGAAGGAGATCAATATTGATAATCATGTAAAAATTGTGAATAGTGTTATGTGAAACGTACCCATTACTTTCTATCAGATCTACTCCTTTCGGACGCCATCATGCGAATGTTCTCGCAAACGTAGTATGCACACAGATCATTCCCCGGCGCCTGCTTCAGGGCCTTTACGAGAATGGAATTGAATTACATAATGATTAATCAAGCATGATAATTAATTATTGGTACTGAAACAAGAATTAAAAAGATGGTAGCTAGCTAGCTAGTACTATCTACTTAATTACTTACCTTGGGTCGATACCAAAATAGCTTTTGTCGCCATTTTCCTGCAGTCACCTTGATGTACTTTGCCCAAGCCCTGCCCGCCGGTAAAGAAAATTAATAAAGGGGTTATTAAAAATAGTTCATATCAGGAAATGACGAACTAAATAGGCCGAGATATAGTTAATAATGATTGAAATTACCTATTGACTATCCCCTTCACAATGTTGTAGTCACTATCTTTTTTAAGTAGTGAGTCTAGTACTTCAACTTTTCCTTCGTCAACTTTAATGTCTAACAAGATTCAGTGGAACCTGCATGCGCATACGTTTGCATGTATAAATTAAGTGGGCATGTGCATAACACTAATCAACTATAACCCTAAACCCTATACACTTATTAACATCTAGCTACTAAGCAAAAACAGAATTTGTAGTACAAGACAGTGTGACTCACTCGAAGTTGTAAGGAAGTAATATATCTTCATTGCTATTGAGGCGCTTCAAGAACTCTAGCATGCTATTCTCTACATCTTGTTTACAGTATTCCAATTTCCATGTGTATTCATTAACGGTATTTGGGTCAATGAACCCAATGCCATAGTGTCCACCTTTTTTCATTTCATACATCTTCATCCTGCATAATACCATAGAAAAGAATATATAGTGCGGATATATAACTACATGTAATTAATGATCAATCAATGAGCACTAGAGCTAGCTTGAGACTTAAATTACAAAAAGAAATCACTTACAGACAATAGCAAGTGACGATAGATTTGTCGAGTGCATCTTGATTGAATTACTGAAATAGTTCTGAATACTCAACGGACAGAGCTTTCTTATGGAAGTAATGGTCTTCCTTGACTTTCACCATGAGGGACTCTCGATTGGAAATCTTGGTAATGTTCATGTACCATTGATGAAATTCATACATTCTCGTTGGGAGGTTCTTGACCTCGTCTGCCTCGACCAAAGGTTGGCCCCGGACATATTTCCGTTTTATTTCCTCCTCCCTAAGCGGAGACAAGGGCTCGATATCAAGGAGTTGTCCAACAGTGATCTTGAGAATTTTAGCCTGCATTATATGCTCCTCGGTTATTACCACATTGCCCACATCGGGAACGTAAACTGTTTGCCCACAATAATATTGGGCGCGCACACGTGTTGTTGGCACAACAAGCGGGGGGATCGATTGCGCTGCCTGTTCTCCCAGCTGGGGAACGGTTTTCCCACATTTTTTGACAGCTGCTTGTTGGCTCGAGCTCGAGCTCACTTCTTTCTGTAGTCGTGCTCAATGTGCCTTCCTGATTTGGTGCTCATAGTCTGAGTCAAAGGCTTGGGAGCTGGTGGTCTAGCCATACGAATGAAGTGGTCAATCTTTTCCTCGGGCACTTTCTCCCTCGGCGGCGTTGCCAGTTTCGGTCCAAAATGGGCGTCCACTTCGGCCCGCACTATGGCATTGTTTTGCTCCTCGGTCATGTCGTAAGGCCTCTGTGGAAGAGGAGTGAGGCTGCTTGGACCATATTTATATCGCTTCTTGTCTTTGCCTGTACTTCTTGTACTACCTCGACTCGTACCGCTACTCACCATAGCTGTGGCGTGTCTCTTCTACGATTGCTGAGGCGGCGGAGACAGCTGACATAGCTGAGTAGGAGCAGGAGGAGTGGCCTGATGCTGTGCTGGACTTGAAGCAGGAGGTGTAGCCTGACACGGTGTCGGACTTGAAATGGGAGGAGTGGCCTGAGGTTGTGCCGGACTTGAAGCAGGAGTCTGCTCACGCGTTCGTGGACTTGGAGGAGCGGTCGACTGCAGACACGGTAGCGGACTTGAAGCAGGAGTCTGCTCACGCGTTCGTGGACTTGGTGGAGCGGGACTCTGCTGACTCGGTGGCGGACTTCGAGGAGGAGTCGGCAGACGCGGTGTCGGTGGACTTCGAAAGATGATGCAATCCTTTCTCCATAGGATGATATGATGTATGGCCTCTCCCAGTGTGTGCTCATCGCCACCTCCAGGAATGTCAAGCTGTAGCCCCGAATATGGGTCCACCACCTCATCAACCAAGACACGAGCATAGCCCGCTGGAATCAGGGCGCAATGGAAGGTTGCTTCAGGGATAATTGTAAAAGCAACTGCGTTCGCCACCTTATGGATATGTTCTTCATTTTGAAGTGTAGCTCACAGTTAGTGTTCTCTATGATGTCATCCACAGGGTATGTATCGAGCAGTGCGTCGCCCGGGGCGGAACCAACACTACTTCTCGGCATGGATGGGACGGTGCTATCCAATGCTGGATGATCATCCGCTTGCTGTTGCCGCTGCTGAGACCCCATTTCCTGGCTAAGTGAGTCGATCTATTGCTGCCGCTACTGGAATTTGAGTGCCAAGTCCGCGTGCCTTGCTTCTAGGCCTTGAAGGCGTTCCGCGTCCTGCTTCCTCTGCTCCTCTTCCAGCTTCCTCTTCTTCTCCTCCTCCATCTTCTTTCTTGCACGAGTCCTGTAGTCATCGTTCCATTCCGAAAAGCCCTCATACCAGGGAATAACGCCCTTGCCTCGTGTTCTTCCCGGGTGTTCAGGATTTCCCAGGGCGCGCGTAAGCTCGTCGTTATCTCTGTTGGGCGTGAACACCCCCTTTTTAACATCTTCTATTGCATCAGGTAACTTTTTATCTGCTCCTTTTAGACTTGCCTTCTTTGACACCAGGCCTGTCTTCGGGTCCAACGCCCCCCATGCGCATAGAACCAACTTCTGCACCTGGGGGGCTAGCTCCTAGTAACCGGAGTCTCTTGCCCAGACTTATCCCACTTAGGCATTGCCACCGCGTATCCACCTGGACCCAACCTATGGAACTGCGTCTTTTTTGCGGCATTGTCCTTGTTTTTTCTCGACCGTTCCTTAGATAATTCTAATTCCTTGAATTTCACGAAAGCGGGCCAGTGTTCTCTTTGCTTCTCCAGTGTTCCCTTGAATTCTGGAGTCTTCTTTTTTGTACCGAGGTAGTTGGCCCATACAGTTTTCTTGTGGGTGTCGAATGCAATTTCCATTTTCTTAATAGCACCGTCCTTGACTTTCTGCACATCTACATCAGTGAAATAATCTGGTAGGGTCAAATGTTCCATCAGAGATTCCCAAAGATTTTGTTTTGCTCTGTCGTCGACCCAAGTAACATCTGGACGTTTAGTTTTTGGCTCTTTCCATTCTTGAATGGAGATCGGGAGTTGGTCCTTCACAAGAACTCCGCACTGACGAGTCCACTTGTTTGCAATGTTCTTAGGCGTGAGGGGTTCGCCATTAGCTTTGATGGAGTCGATGTTGTACTTTACACCCTCCTTCAACTTTTTGTCCGGGCCTCGCTTTGTCCTGCTGTCTGTAGAAACAGATTTGCTCGATCCGGAGGGCTGAAAGAAGAAAGATCGATTCTTTAATATATGTATCTTCAAATAAAAAAACATGTGATGATCACCAGATGCCTGCTTATATAAATATACCTCACCGGTAGTCTTTGTTATTTCAAGATCAACATTGTCTATGTCATCATAAACATTGTCTGCGTCATCATAATCATAACCATAGTTCATGACTTCATCAGCTCGGTCATCGAGATCAAATACGTTTTCATCACCCTCCCTGGTATTGTTCATATATTGGGAGCCATCATCTATTTCATTCAGATCATCTAGCCTGCGAGGGCTGCGTATGATCTCGAACAATTCCTCTTCTCTCCCTCTGCCGGTATTGTCTGCCATAGCTTTTACTTAACTAATACAGAAGATATATAAAAGAACTTAGTATTCAAATTACAATGCATGGATGCAATCAATAAGGAAAAACTGAATCATATATAGTACATAATATGCATCGTCTCGAATAATATATATAATCTCAAACACATCGTCTCGAATATTATATATCGAATACATCACTGGCTAGGTAGCTAATAAAGATCGAATACTACAAAAGAATATAGGCCACTCGCGGTGGACACCCAAAGAGAAGGAACCATCACAGGATCATATCTCCGGTCATCTTCCCAAAGAACCTGCCAGGTATTGGAGAACCTGACGTCCATAGCTGCCATGTAGCGATGGACGTGCTCGTCCTCCTCCCTGACACGATGACGCACCACCTCCGGCGGGGCTGGCTCCCTCTGCACCGAATGTGGCCCACGTGAACGCCACCAAAGGAGATCAGGGTCGACGACGGGACCCGAGGCTGGGTTCCTCACCAAGCGGCGCGCCCCTCCAGGTAACACCTCCCAGTGCCAGCCCGACGGAGCCCAGTCCCGGACAAATACTATATGCCCGCAAAAAGTAACATTTTTTAAATGTGATTGGATTGTGATAACTAAAATTCTATATGCAAATACTAAGAATTTGACATTAATCTAATTCATCTAGCTAAAACTAACTCTAAACTTCATAACATTTCTATATATATAACTAAAAAACAGAAAAAATTATAACATTTCTATATAACTAACATTTCAAATATTTCAATAACTAAAAAACAGAAAAATTGCTAACATTTCTATAAATATGTCTATAACTAAAAAACAGAATAATTTATAACATTTCTATAAATATTTCTATAACTAAAAAACAGAAAAATTTATAACATTTCTATATAACTAACATTTCTAATATTTCTATAAATAAAAAATCTATATAACTAACATTTCTATAAATATTTCTATAACTAAAAAGTATATGTGTGTGTATGTGTGTGTGTGTGTGGACATGGCGGTTGCGGGGCACAGGAGCTCACCGGCGAGGCACGACGACAGGGGGGCGGCGACAGCGACGGGTCGGGGCGCGGCGACGGGGACGATGGGGCCGGGCCGGGCGGGGACGACGGGAGGCCGGGGTGGGGCGCGGCGACGGGGACGGCGACGGACGACAACGGGGGCGGCGACGAGGGGCGGCGGCGACGGGGCAGAGGATAAGAAAGCAGAGGGAGAACGAAACTGTCGAAATTTTTTGAAGGGTTTTCTTATATAGAACACACCTTTAGTACCGGTTGGAGCCACCAACCGGTACTAAAGGTCTGTTTTGGCCAGGCGAAGCGGCGGGAAGCGCCCACCTTTAGTACCGGGTGGTAGCACCAACCGGTACTAAAGACCCCCCTTTAGTACCGGTTGGAGCCACGACCCGGTACTAAGGGGTGTGCGCTGCCAGGCGAGGGGCGCAGAAGTTTAGTCCCACCTCGCTAGTTCAGCAGCGCCATGACTTGTTTATAAGCCCCGGCACGGGTACTGCATTGAGCTCCTCTCAATAGCAGGCCTTCAGGGCCTACCTCTCCCACTCTGCCTGTGGGCCTACTGGGCTTGCGGGCCTGCATCCTGGCCCAACTACAGGTTGGGTTTCTAGTCGTATGCAGGCCACTGTGTGCAGTAGGCGGCCTTTTTTGTTTTCATATTTTTTTGCTTTATTTATTTTTGAGTTGTTTTTTGCTGTATTTAGAGTTTATTTGTGAATATTTTTGCTTTAGGTACAAAAAATTACAAACTCTCTGTTAATGCGGGTAGTTTACAAATTTGAATAGTTGACATTATGAATTATTTGAAATCTGTGTCAATCACTAGTTTGTGAATAACTTTAACTTTGAAAATAGACTTTTTGAGTTCATTTGAAATGCTTTTCAATTTTAGGGTCATTTAGCTGAAAAAATTAGTAAATGCATGAAAGAATTTGTTTGCACATAAAATTTCTTCGCGTTTCAAATGCCAAAACACATAACTACCTTAACTATTACAGAGATTCCCTCCTGGGTGTGAAAACACAGAAGAAAGTGATGATAGTGAAGCCGATCACATCCCAGATCTTTGGGTGTGAAACTTTTTCTTCGCGTGTGTCCCTTTGCATCTTAGCCATGGAAACTCTTCATCATTTAACTGGATGCTCGGGCCAATATTCACTCTGAATGGAGCAATTTCATCAAACTTTTCATAATCTTCTGACATGTGTGTCTTGTCATCCACTCCCACGATGTTTCTCTTCCCAGAAAGAACTATGTCGTGCTTTGGCTCATCGTATGATGCATTCCCTTTATTATCTTTTCTTTTTCTCAGCTTGGTAGACATGTCCTTCACATAGAAAACATGTGCCACATCATTAGCTAGGACGAATGGTTCGTGCACATACGCAAGATTATTGAGATCCACTGTTGTCATATTGACCCGTTTGCACCGAAACAAAGGGACCTTCAAACCACGTCCATAGTCAAGTTCCCATATCTCCTCTATGTAACCATAATATGTTTCCTTTCCCGTCTTGGTTGTTGCATCAAAGCGGACACCACTGTTTTGGTTTGTGCTCTTCTTATCTTGGGCGACCGTGTAAAATGTATTAACATTTATCTCGTACCCTTTGAAAGTCATTATATCCGAAGATGGTAACTGGTATAGCGAGTACAGGTCATCTACAATACAGGCGTCATGCATGGTACATGTCTGCAACCAGCCGGCGAAACTCCTGGTTTGTTCACGTGTAATCGAATCATCAGACCACTCCGTGTGTTTGGAGCGTAGAAAATTCTTATGTTCGTCCATATACGGAGCCACCAAGGCGGAATTCTGTAGAACTGTGTAGCATGCTTCAATGAGAGAATATCCGTCCATACATATTATTTGATCCCCTCCTAGCGTGCCTTTTCCATCCATTCTGCCCTTACGCCGCAATTCAGGAACACCAATCGGCTTAAGGTCAGGAATAAAGTCAATACAAAACTCAATCACCTCCTCATTTTCATGGCCCTTGGAGATGCTTCCTTCTGGCCTAGCACGGTTATGAACATATTTCTTTAAGACTCCCATGAACCTCTCAAAGGGGAACATATTGTGTAGAAATACAGGACCCAAAACGTTAATCTCTTCGCATAGGTGAACTAGGACGTGCGTCATGATGTTGAAGAAGGATGGTGGGAACACTAACTCGAAACTAACAAGACATTGACCAAATCATTCTCTAACCTTGGTATGATTTTTGGATCGATTACCTTCTGAGAGATTGCATTGAGGAATGCACATAGCTTCACAATGGCTAATCGAACGTGATCCGGTAGAAGCCCCCACAATGCAACCGAAAGCAGTTGCGTCATAATCACGTGGCAGTCATGAGACTTTAGGTTCTACAACTTTTTCTCTGCCATGTTTATTATTCCCTTCATATTCGACGAGAAGCCAGACGGTACCTTAATACTGAGCAGGCATTCAAAGAAGATTTCCTTATCTTCTTTGGTAAGAGCATAGCTGGCATGACCCTGATGTATGCCGTCTATTCCATGCATACGTTGCTGGTCCTCCCGTGCCTCAAGTGTATCTTTTGTCTTTCCATACACGCCCAAGAAGCCAAGCAGGGTCACGCAGAGATTCTTCATCACGTGCATCACGTCGATTGCAGAGCGGACCTCTAGGTCTTTCCAATAGGGCAGGTACCAAAATATAGATTTCTTCTTCCACATGGGTGCGCGTCCGTCAGCGTCATTCGGAACAGGTTGTCCGCCAGGACCCTTTCCAAAGACTACCTTCAAATCCTTGACCATATCATGTACAACAACACCAGTACGGTGGCGAGGCTTCGTCTGGTGATCCGCCTCACCTTTGACATGCTTGCCTTTCTTTCTTACGGGATGCCTGCTTGGAAGAAATCGATGATGTCCCAAGTACACATTCTTCTTACAATTGTCCAAATATATACTGTTGGTATCATCCAAACAGTGCGTGCATGCGCGATATCCCTTGTTTGTCTGTCCTGAAAGGTTACCGAGAGCAGGCCAATCATTGATGGTCACAAATAGCAAGGCCTATAGGTCAAATTCTTCCCACATGTGCTCATCCCACGCACGTACACCTTTTCCATTCCACAGCTGTAAGAGTTCTTCAACTAATGACCTTAGGTACACATCAATGTCGTTGCCGGGTTGCTTAGGGCCTTGGATGAGCACTGGCATCATAATGAACTTCCGCTTCATGCATAACCAAGGAGGAAGGTTATACAAACATAGAGTCACACGCCAAGTGCTATGGTTGCTGCTCTGCTGCCCAAAAGGATTAACGCCATCTGCGCTTAGACCAAACCATACGTTCCTTGCATCATCTGCAAACTCCTTCCCATACTTTCTCTCGATTTTTCTCCACTGCGACCCGTCAGCGGGTACTCTCAACTTTTCGTCTTTCTTACGGTCTTCTCTGTGACATCGCATCGCCTTGGCATGCTCTTTGTTGTCGAACAAATGTTTCAACCATGGGATTGTAGGAGCATACCACATCACCTTGGCATGAATCTTCTTCCTGGGGCGCTCGCCCTCGACATCACCAGGGTCATCGCGCCTGATCTCATAGTGCAATGCACCGCATACCTGGCAAGCGTTCAGATCCTCGTACTCACCACGGTAGAGGATGAAGTCATTAGGGCATGCATGTATCTTCTGCACCTCTAACCCTAGAGGGCAGACAACCTTCTTTGCTTCGTACGTACTCTCGGGCAATTTATTGTCCTTTGGAAGCATATTCTTTATCATTACCAGCAACTTTCCAAATCCCTTGTCAGATACACCATTCTCTGCCTTCCAATGCAGCAATTCCAGTGTTGTGCCCAACTTTTTCTTGTTAGCTTCACAATTCGGGTACAACAATTTCTTGGGATCCTCTAACATGCGCTGCAACTTCTTCTTCTTGAAATCACTTGCGCAGTTTCTCTTTGCATCGGCAATGGTGCCCGACCTAGATCATCAGCGGGCTCATCTGATGCCTCTTCTTCAGCTTCTTCCCGCATTGCCGGCTCAGCTTCTTCCCCCATTGTTGTATCATCCTATTCAGGGAACCCATGGCCAGGATAGCTGTCGTCGTCCTCTTCTTCTTCATTGTCTTCCATCATAACCCCTCTTTCTATGTGCTTTGTCCAAACATTATAGTGGGGCATGAAATCGGACTTAAAAAGGTGGACGTGAATGGTTCTTGATGTCGGTGTACTAAAGTAGGGGTACCCTAGTACCCCAGACTTGTGCACGGGCAGTTGTGACACCCCGCGGCGAGGCCCGCCCAGGAAGCGCCAAGAGAAGACCAAGCATTCAAGACAAGGCCCCCGGCAAGAGGAGCTTGCCGGGCCAAGAAGACAAGGCCCCGGCAAGAGGAGCTTGCCGGGACGACTAAGCCCATGTAATACCATCCAAGAACAAAGTATAAGAGACAGAAGATCGAGACCCCGACAAGAGGAGCTTGTCGGGAAGGCCGAACCCAGGCACCACGAGAGAAGCCCGCCACGGCGCGCCATGCGCCCCGGCAAGGCCTGATAGCCGGCAAGCTACCAGGCACAGGAAGACGACCCCCGCAGCAAGCCACTTGCCGCGGCAAATCGCCACCTCAGGACTGCGCTCCAGCTCGCCCGCCCACGCGTCGCTCCGGGGCATCCCCCAAGGGCACGTGGCGGGGCACCGCGCAGCCTGGGGGCATGCGGAGGCATGCAGCCACCATCGTGGCGAGCGGTGGCGCACCTAACGGTCCGCCTCGGTGCTGTCCAGGCGACCGTGACGGGCATTTAATGCCCTTGTCCCCTACCGTCAGAAGTAGGTATGATAACACTGTGCCGCGCTGCAGCGCCACTGTTCCCGCACTGTTACAACTTCCACCCCTTTTACACTTTTACCCCTTTCTCCTACGTTGACACCTGTCGGTGACCCCTTTGCGCTATAAAAGGAGGCCCGTGTGCAACGTAGAGGGGGTTCCGGGTTCCGGAGGTTCCAGGGTTCGGACTTTCGGACACCCAGAGGTTCCAGGGTTCGGACATTCGGACACCCAGAGGTTCCGGGGTTCGGAGACTGGGAATCCAGACAGCCATACGCTCGGTGCAGCTAGCTCTCCAAGCTCCCGAGCTCCCCAGTTCAATACAACCAAGCAGGAGTAGGGTTTTACGCGTCCATCGCGGCCCGAACCTGGGTAAACCGCCCGTGTGCTCGCCTCGATCTGCTCTCTGTGCTCCCTCCGCCCCCCTCCCGGACAACGAAAGGGGCTCCGGCCCCATAGGTGCTCGCGGGGGACGCGGTCCGCCCCGACATCTTTGGCGCGCCAGGTAGGGGGCACTCGGGGGGACAGCCTGCTCCTGCGGATCCCAGGATCCGTCCAGTCGAAGCAGGTGTCCCCGATAAGCCTTGCTCCGGCAAGCAGATCAGCAGTCTGAACGCTGAGGAACAGTCCGCTCCTGCGGATCCGAGGATCTGTCCAGTCGAAGCGGGGGTTCCCGACAAGCTTTGGCATTCCTTCCCACGGGCTCGTGTGCGGCCCTCCTCGAGTATCCACTCGCGCAGAGACTGGGCAAGAAGCAGCTGCTCCTTGAGGAGGGCCGCCTTCTGGCCGCTGGGCGAACGATTCGCCTCCAGCGAACTCTGCGCCGCTCCCGTAGCCGCAGAAGTTAGCGCCAGAAGTCACGAGAAAGGCGACCTCGTCCCCCGGCGCGCCTCGTCCGCCGGGGTGCCGAACGAGTTGACGCCGACCGTGGGAGGAATCTTGCCAGCGCGGTTGCCGGAACCCGTTCCGCCAACCATCCTCTCTGCCCAAGTCTTGCCGCAGTTGCATGTGATCCTTGGCGCAGAGAGGGGCGCGGATCCCCAAGCATAGCTACGCCTAGCTCCGGAGGGTCGTGAGGCCCTGCGCCTTTGCTTACCCCCAGGGTGGGCTGGATGCTGCCCAAGGAGGTTTTACCCTACCGGGCGGCAAGCGATAAGAAAAGATAAGTTGCCGGAGCTCGAGCAATTGCCCCATCAATTTTTAACAGTTATCTCCCTCGAACGACCGAGCCTTGGTTGAGAGGCCTGAGCGCGGAAGGGCCGGCACGAGACTGGTTGCGCCCTCATTTCGTTTCGAGTCCGCTCAACGACTTGAGTGTGCTACACCCCGAGTAGCGTCCTCACTTTGTTTCGAGCTCGCCCGGCACCCTAAGCGTGCTGCGACCGCAGTCGCACCGCTTACTTTGCCTTGAGCCTGCTCAACAACCTGAGTGAGCGGCAACCAGCCGCGGCGAGGTTTCTTGCCGGTGGTAGCCCCGCCAGCGGGTCGCTGACGTCCTGCACTCGGCGCCCGTGGCAAGGCGGAGGCCTACGCCGGCAAGTCCCCGAAAGCGTAGGGCGGAAACAAACAAGGCGCCGGTCAAGTAGAGGAGATAACAGTGCGATGCATTGCCTAAGATAAAAAGTTACATTACAAAATGCCTTACTGCTGCTCTAACCAGCCGTTTCCATGGCATATTTAACAGCGGCAGGGAAAGGAGATAAAAGAAAGGGGCAGGCGGCCTAGTCCACGCGGTCGCCCTCGATCCTCTTGACCCCGGCCGCCTTCTTGACGATAGGGGCGATGAGGGCCTGGATCCCCGTCAGGTCTGCGTTCTCCGGCAAGGGCCTGAGGACGTTGGTAAGCCTGATGTCGGGATTGCGGAAAACGATCTTCACCAGCACCCTCTCGAGGGCCCCGGAGATGGCCTCCCGCGTCTCGTCGGCCCGCTCCTTCGGAAGCGACGTTCGGAGGTGCTGGAGCGCCTGCACCACCCCCTGGAAGAAGGAAGTGAGCTTGGCGCTGGGCACGACGTCCTCGTCGGTGAGGGACTGGTGGCCCTCGATCCCCAGCAGCGTCAACTCCTTGTCGATGGTGGCGGCGATGTCGACGAGGCCCTCGATCCACCGCTCCACTGTGTCCCTGAAGGTGTTCTGGGAAACGGCGGCGCGCCTCAGCAGCTCCTCGTTGCCGTCGACCTCCTTCCGTAAAGCCGCCTCCCGCTCCTTAGCGCTGTCCAGCGCCTTGCCGAGCGCCTCCAGTTTCAGTTCCAGCGTGGAGTTGGAGTTCTTGGCGGCGTCAAGCTCCCGGATCTTCTCGGCGAAGCGACCCTGAAGCTCACCGAGGGTGAGCGCACCCTTCTCGCGCTCCTGCCGGAGCGCGGCGAGCTCCTCGTCCTTCGCCTTGAGGTCGGAATCGAGCTGCGCCACCCTCGCCTCCAGCCCCTTCTTGGTGACCTTAGCGGCTGCAGCAGCGTCCTGCGCCTTCTTCAGGTCTCCGCTGAGCGCCCGCTCGCGCGCGGCAACCTCCTCCTCGTGGTTGGCGAGGCTGGCCGTTTTCAGCACCAGCTCGCCTTCCCGCGCGGATAACTCCGCGGCGGCAAGCCTCTGCTGCTCCTCGGCCTCCCCGTCGCCCGCGGGGATATCAACGCCGTCCGCCTCCCGAGCGGCGGCAACGTCGTCGGCATCGCCATGCGCGCCCTCCTCGACGACGACCTCAGCCTCTATCGGATCCGAGGCGGGCGCCGCGCTCGCCGCGGCTGGGGGATCGTCGGCCGCGTCCCCCGTCGGAAGGTCCTCCCTTGCCGGGGGCTCCTCCCTTGCCGGGGATCTCTCCCGTGGCAGGGTAGTAGACGCGGTCGGCACGGCGGGGGCGCCCTCTGGACGCGCCCGCCGGAGCTGCTCCGCTCCTGCCCAAAAAGCAACAACTTCGCATCAACAACAAGAAGAAGGAGGGCTCGCGTACGCGCCAAGCGGCAGGAGCAAGTCATGTGCTCACGCTGGGGGCTGCGTTGCGGGCTGCCCTGAGGATCCCCTGCCGGGTCCGGTAAGGACGCCTCCGACACGACCTCGCTTGCCGGGGGAGATTCGTCATCAAGGATGACCCACGGGATCCTCGATCTCTTCGCTCTCCTCTGAGCCAGGGTCCTGAAAAGGGGACCGGGTTAAGGGAAGGGCGAACGAGCTGTCGAACAGGACGAACCATCAGGGAAAAAGATATGAGCTCCATGGGGAACTTACTCTCCGTCCTCCTCGTCGTCGGAGCTGAGCGCAGAATAGTCGAAAACCAGCTCGGCCCTGACGCGGGGGGGGGGGGGGGGCAGGGGAGTGGGCTCCCGAGGCCGCTTGGCGGGGGCAGTAGATGACTCCGCCCCCATCGACGCCGCGGCGCGGGGCGCAGCGGCAACCGAAGCCCCAGCCCGCGAAGACCCCGCTCCCGCTGCCGACCCGGCCCTGCGGAGGCGCCTCCTCGGCTGGGCCGGGGGCTCCGCCTGCGGCGAGCCGCCCGGAGGCTGCGGGAAGGCAACGCCGACCTCCGGCCAGCCGCTCGCGCCTTGGGCAGACTCGTCCTCGCCGCCGTGCCCGGCTGGTTCCCCCTGGTCGACAAGCTCCGACGGGTCGGCAAGGCTCTCTGCCTCCGCCGCCTCCGCCTCGGCCTCGGTAAACCCAGCTTCGCCCGCGGCCGCGGCGGCCGCCGCCTCCTCCATCCTGGAGGCAATGTAAGCCAACTCCGCCGCGGTGGTGTCTCGGATGAGGCCGTCCTTCTCGGCGGGATCGACTGGCTCCTCCTCCAGGCCGTCGAAGAAGGCCCGCACGACATCCTCCGGCGGCTCCTGCCAGGTCGTGTTGATCCCATGCGAGTCGCACGATGGCATCATCGCAAGGATATGGCTGAGCGACGAGTTGTTGCACAAGGGAACGACGCCCGGCGGCAGCCAGAACCACTCCGGGTGGTCGGGGTCGTGCTTGAACAACTCCTTCAACATCGCGTCGTGCTCCAGCACGGTGAAGTTGAAATTGAGGCCCGGACGCAGCCTCATGATGTCCGCCGCATTCCGGAACTCCCAGGCCGGCTTCCCCCTCTCTTGCAGGGGGGCGATCCGGCGGCGAAGGAAGTCCGCGCCGACGGCGCCGACGGTGAGACCGGCGAGCCTGAGACGCAGGATCCGGGTGATGGCGATCTTCAATCTGACATCGTCCGGGGACACCTCGCTCCAGCCATCGCCGCGCACCACCGGAGTTCGGCGCACGACGGTGAACGGCTGCGGATGGTCCTCGACAATCAAGCACCATTCCGCCCTCCACTCCTCCCACCTGCCGCGGAGGTCCCCACCCAAGTAGGCCTCCTTCTTGCCGGACCGGGAAACCCAGGCGATCCCACCGGACAGCGGCTCTCCTTTCTCCACCCGAGGGACAAAGAAGTGCCGGAAGAGGGCCACGTTGGGACGAACTCCGACGAAGTCCTCGCAGAGGTGCGTAAAGACCGCCATTGTGAGGACGGCATTGGGGGTAAAGTCGAGGAGGTGGAGGCCATAGGTGTTCATGATTTCACAGAAGAACTCCGAGTAAGGCGGGCAGAGCCCGCAGTAGAAGAAGACGACGAAGAAAGGATATCCGGTCGGGTACTGCTTCTGGGCTTCGGCGGGGAGCACCCGCGTGCGCGGATGCGCTCGCGTCTTAGTCGACCAGAAAAGGCAGTACTTGTCCCTCAGCTCCACCGCACCGAGCTGGGGGGGGGAACGTCGCTGTCTCCTTCCGAAGCGCTTCAAGCCGTAGCGCCTCAGCCGATTTCGCAGCCTTCCCCTTCGCCTTATCGCTCTTCGGGGCTATGGCGGGGGCGGGGGAGGGGGATCGTCGAAATTGACGACGCCGGGCGCTCCAAGGACAGATCGCTGCTGCCTCTGGGAGAAGGAGGTGGCAGAGGTTTTAGAGAGGTAGCAACCAAGGGAAAGGCGAACCGCCCCTGCTTTCCTCCGCTTATAAGAGGAAGAGGTGGGGGGGGGGGGACGCTTCGCCTCTCCGAATAAAGAGATCGTGCGCGACGTGACGCGCGCCTGCGCGGTTCAGCCCCGCGCACGCCACCCACGTCACGCTCACCCCGCGCGCCCCGCCCCCACGACGTCGCGATAAGCGCGCGCCGCCTGGGGAAGGTGCGACGGATGCGGAGTTAAGGAGCAGCGCGACCAAGGCCACGCGTGGCCGTGCACTGTTAGGGCCTGGCCCAACGACGCTCGGCACCGTGTGTGGCCCAGGCCCGGGGGCTCCTGTCGGTGTACTAAAGTAGGGGTACCCTAGTACCCCAGACTTGTGCACGGGCAGTTGTGACACCCCGCGGCGAGGCCCGCCCAGGAAGCGCCAAGAGAACACCAAGCATTCAAGACAAGGCCCGCGGCAAGAGGAGCTTGCCGGGCCAAGAAGACAAGGCCCCGGCAAGAGGAGCTTGCCGGGACGACTAAGCCCATGTAATACCATCCAAGAACAAAGTATAAGAGACAGAAGATCGAGACCCCGACAAGAGGAGCTTGTCGGGAAGGCCGAACCCAGGCACCATGAGAGAAGCCCGCCACGGCGCGCCATGCGCCCCGGCAAGGCCTGATAGCCGGCAAGCTACCAGGCACAGGAAGACGACCCCCGCAGCAAGCCACTTGCCGCGGCAAATCGCCACCTCAGGACTGCGCTCCAGCTCGCCCGCCCACGCGTCGCTCCGGGGCATCCCCCAAGGGCACGTGGCGGGGCACCGCGCAGCCTGGGGGCATGCGGAGGCATGGAGCCACCATCGTGGCGAGCGGTGGCGCACCTAACGGTCCGCCTCGGTGCTGTCCAGGCGACCGTGACGGGCATTTAATGCCCTTGTCCCCTACCGTCAGAAGTAGGTATGATAACACTGTGCCGCGCTGCAGCGCCACTGTTCCCGCACTGTTACAACTTCCACCCCTTTTACACTTTTACCCCTTTCTCCTACGTTGACACCTGTCGGTGACCCCTTTGCGCTATAAAAGGAGGCCCGTGTGCAACGTAGAGGGGGTTCCGGGTTCCGGAGGTTCCAGGGTTCGGACTTTCGGACACCCAGAGGTTCCAGGGTTCGGACATTCGGACACCCAGAGGTTCCGGGGTTCGGAGACTGGGAATCCAGACAGCCATACGCTCGGTGCAGCTAGCTCTCCAAGCTCCCGAGCTCCCCAGTTCAATACAACCAAGCAGGAGTAGGGTTTTACGCGTCCATCGCGGCCCGAACCTGGGTAAACCGCCCGTGTGCTCGCCTCGATCTGCTCTCTGTGCTCCCTCCGCCCCCCTCCCGGACAACGAAAGGGGCTCCGGCCCCATAGGTGCTCGCGGGGGACGCGGTCCGCCCCGACACTTGACGTAGAGTAATTTTGATCATTCTTACAGACTAAACATGGACAAGGCATAAAACCATTAATGAACGCCATTAATGAACTCGGGAGAGCATCGGTCATCGTACATCCATTGTCGGCTCATCTTCATTACACAACACTGAGAACACCAAATTAATACAAGTTCATACATAAATTAAAGTTCATACATAAAGTTCGTACAAGACTTAAATGCAACAAACAAATAACTCTCTAGCAAAGCATTTAAATGCAACAACAAATGCGATCAAGATCGCAACTAAGGTAACAATTGATCTAACGGCGTAATGAAACCAAGCCTCACTATCAATGGCATATTTTCTAATCTTTCTAATCTTCAAGCGCATTTTCTCCATCTTGATCTTGTGATTATCGACGACATTGGCAACATGCAACTCCAATTCCATCTTCTCCCGCTCAATTCTTTTCAATTTTTCTTTCAAATACTCGTTTTCTCTTTCAACTAAATTTAACCTCTCGATAATAGAGTCGGTTGGAATTTCCGGTTCACAAACCTCCTAGACAAAAATATCTATGTCAACTTGATGGGCATAATTTTGATAAACACGAAATGCAACAACTAGTTTTAAAAAAGAATATACCACATCCGAATCATAACAAGGACGAGGGCCGACGGGGACGGATATCAAAACCATGGCACTATGTATAACAAACAACGTACGAGCAAGATAATTATACGAGTAACTATATATCCAAATCACACAAACATCAAATTGGTAATGTAAAACATTCATGAACAAGAGGCTCACCACAAGGTGGTGCCGGCGACGGAACGGTGCGGGCGATCGACCGTGGTTACGACGGAGATTTAGAAGGCACTAAGTAAACCACACCTACAAATTGCATATAAATCAAATACTAGCACATATATTTCCTCCTAAATTACTAAACTCATAAATTAATCACTATACAAAGCATTGCAAGAGCTAATCTAGCAATGAGAGATGAAAGGAAAAAGTTGCTAACCTTTGTGATCATTTGAATGGATGGGGGCCTTCAAATCTTGACAAAATTTGGGCAAAATGTGTGATGAGCTGGAGAGGAAGAGGGGAAGAACAGAGAGGAGAGGGGAAAGGGGAAGAACAGAGCGAGCTCGGGTGGACGAAGGGTTTATCTAGGACGACCTTTAGCACCGGTTCATGCCACGAACCGGTACTAAAGGTGCTGGAGGGGCCCCGGACTGACATCATCCTGCCACCAATCACTTTAGTACAGGTTCGTAGCTTGAACCGGTGCTAAAGGTCAGCCACAAACCGGTACTAATGAAAGCGGCGGGCTAGCCATTGGAACCGGCACTAATGCACACATTAGTGCCGGCTCAAAAGCAAACCGGCACTAATGTGCTTGACATTTGACCCTTTTTCTACAAGTGTACAACGGGTGCAAGCCAGTTTTGCATACGCAGAATACTTGGGTTAAACTTGACGAGCCTACCATATGCATATATGGCCTTGGAACCCTGAGACCGAAAGGTCGACCGTGAATCATATAGTAGATATGATCAACATAGTGATGTTCACCATTGAAAACTACTCCATCTCACGTGATGATCGGACATGGTTTAGTTGATTTGGATCACGTGGTCACTTAGATGATTAGAGAGATGTCTATCTAAGTGGGAGTTCTTAAGTAATTTGATTAATTGAACTTTAATTTATCATGAACTTAGTACCTGATAGTATTTTGCATGTCTATATTGTTGTAGATAGATGGCCCGTGATGTTGTTCCGTTGAATTATAATGTGTTCCTAGAGAAATCTAAGTTGAAAGATGATGGTAGAAATGACACGTACTGGGTCCGGAACTTGAGGATTATCCTCATTGCTGCACAGAAGAATTACGTCCTGGAATCACCGCTAGGTGCCAGACCCACTGCAGGAGCAACGCCATATGTTATGAACGTCTGACAGAGCAAAGCTGATGACTACTCGATAGTTCAGTGTGCCATGCTTTACGGCTTAGAACCGGGACTTCAACGACGTTTTGAACGTCATGGAGCATATGAAATGTTCCAGGAGTTGAACTTAATATTTCAAGCAAATGCCCGGATTGAGAGATATGAAGTCTCCAATTAGTTCTACAGCTGCAAGATGGAGGAGAATAGCTCTGTCAGTGAGCATATACTAAAAATGTCTAGGTATAACAATCACTTGATTCAACTGGGAGTTAATCTTCAATCACTGCCACCAAGCTACAAGAGCTTCGTGATGAACTATAACATGCAAGGGATGGATAAGACAATTCCTGAGCTCTTCGCAATGCTAAAGGCTGCGGAGGTAGAAATCAAGAAGGAGCATCAATTGTTGATGGTCAACAAGACCACCAGTTTCAAGAAAAAGGGTAAAGGGAAGAAGGGGAACTTCAAGAAGAACGGCAAGCAAGTTGCTGCTCAAGTGAAGAAACCCAAGTCTGGACCTAAGCCTGAGACTGAGTGCTTCTACTGCAAAGGGACTGGTCACTGGAAGCAGAACTGCCCCAAGTATTTGGCGGATAAGAAGGATGGCAAGGTGAACAAAGGTATATGTGATATATATGTTATTGATGTGTACCTTACTAATGCTCGCAGTAGCACCTGTGTATTTGATAATGGTTCTGTTGCTAATATTTGCAACTCGAAACAGGGACTACGGATTAAGCGAAGATTGGCTAAGGACGAGGTGACGATGCGCGTGGGAAATGGTTCCAAAGTCGATGTGATCGCAGTCGGCACGCTACCTTTACATCTACCTTCAGGATTACTTTTAGACCTAAATAATTGTTATTTGGTGCCAGCACTACTAGAAAAAGGGCTACTAATGGCGCACCTAATTTGGCCATTAATGGCGCATTAGTGGTGCGCCATTAGTACCACGCCATTAGTATATTTTACTAATGGCGCACCACTGGTGCGCCATTAGTATCTGGTATACTAATGGCGCACCTCAGATGCGCCATTAGTATATACAACAGTGCGCCATTAGTATGCCTCCCAGGGGCCATGTATACCCAGGTGCTTTGGCATACTAATGGCGCACGACAACAAGATGCGCCATTAGTAACTTCGGCATACTAATTGCGCACTGTTTAATGATGCGCCATTAGTATCCTCTGGCATACTAATGGCGCACTGTGATGTGATGCGCCATTAGTATGAATATTAGTTTTTTTTTAATTTTTTAATTTTCTGTTTTTTGCACAGGTTACAAAATGTATAATTGGACAAAATATAGACAGCACACATCAACAACAGATTCATCGAATACAATAGAAGATTAGTCTCTGAATACAATTCATCATATTAGTCTCCGAATACAATTCATCATATTAGTCTCCGAATTGAAAAGACCGAACAAAGATAGAACATTATATTACAAGTCTCGAGACCGCGAGTAGCAAGTTTGTCTTCACATTACAAGTCGATATCGATCATCTAAACTACCATCACATAGAAGAGAGTTGCGGTCATTACGATGAGCATCATCACGATGAAACTCGTCTTCATCCGGTTCCTCCAACGCTCCCTCCCCTCTCCCGCTAGATAGCGGGCGTATCTAGATTCGGCCTCGGCCCTAGTGGTGTACCCTTTGTAACTGTTACCGCTGAATCGGTGAACCTGTCTCCAACACTCCTCCCAGTCATCGTAGACTCCGGGAACCTTACCCTTGTACACGACATACGACGGCGTCGCTATGCACTAGCCAAATGAAACGTTAGTACCAATTCACAGACAGTACATATGCAATATATAAGTATGCAACAGAATGATCGGAAGAGAAAACCAAGACATTAATAGCATCGATTACATCTAAGTTGAACGACTCTCGAAACCAAAGAGACATACTACAAGTTCATTAAAGTTTAATTACAACATGAGCCAATCTATGTTTCAGAACTAGACACAGCATCACTGCTTTCGACTCGACTCAAGGGACCGGAACATGGATGAAGCCGCCGTCTATCGTGGGAGTCATGAAATTACGGGCGTTGTCAGCCTGCATTTGTAGCATTGTGTCGATGTCACTGTTGGACGGTTGATTTCTGAGGTAGAACTGCCCCGTGGTATGAAGGACATCTTGATGGATGATGTCCGCGTCCTGGATTGCCGACACGCTCGCGGCCCAATCTTTGAGTTTACTCGGTAGCAAAAGTTGATGATGGTCCCGTACGATCGCCCGCATGTGATGGATGGCGTAGTAGGCACCCTTCTGACCGCCAGGCGGCTGCTTGACGCAGCAGAACGTCGTATTGTGGGAGAACATGTGCTTGCCGTACTTACGAATAGGCCTGGTGAAGGTGCCTCCAGATTTGGCGTAGCCGGGGAGAACATCATCAAGAACCTTCTTGACATTTGTGTAGTCTACGTTCGACTGACGGTCCGGGTTGAAATACGTGGCCATGGAATATTTGGGGCTTAGGAGGATGAGCGTGCAATGTGTGTCACTTTAGAAAACACGGAATGTTAAAAGAAAAACGATCGAAATCTAAGAATTCATATGTTACGGGGCGGTTGAGGGGAGGACTTACTCGGGAAAGTAAGGCACGAGGAAGTTATCCTTATCTGGGTTTGCCAGAATGACGCCTTCGAGGTAAGAACTCGCGACTTGCCGGTCCCCAGTGCTGCCCAAGATCTTGGCACGCATGTAGAAGGGGTCGACTATCACGATGTCCGGGGTCTTGTCGCGAATGATCCGCATCTCCATACTCAGCAAAAATAGCCGAATGAAGGTGTAGTGCAGCGGATGAAGGTTCAACCTAGCATGGATGTCATCAAACCGCAGGACGATCGTACCCCCGATGGAGTTATCCACAAAGCCCTTGCCCTCTGGCACCTTGGTCGTGATAACCGGGTATGCCACATCCTTCTCTCTGAGACGCCGCTTCTCCAAAGAAAGAACACTGTCATGCAGACTCCGCATAGCACCGGCTGCAACATCGAGCATATTTCTTGGTAGCATCGGCCTACCCGCCACATGCACCCTCCTCATTAAATCCTCAGGTGAAGGTGGCCCGTCCTGAGCACGGATCGTACTCGGTGCCGGCTGGCCCGCACCCTTGTTAGTCTTTATTTTGCGTGCCTTCTTCTTCTCCTGTAATGGGACCGAGTTCTGCTCACAGACCGCCTTCTTGAGTGTGTTGGGGCTGAGAATATTTCGCACCTCGCCTATCTGAGGCTCAGTGAAGTCGGCAGCTGGAGGCGTCTCCTGAGAGCTGAACGGCAGACGACGCCTGTTGCAACTTGGCTTCTCCACGGTACCAGCTAGATCGCGCACGTCTTTTGTTGGGTTGGGTTCTTGAGAAGGAGGCCCCATGAAGTCGCCATCGTACCCATGATCGGCAAAGTACTCATCGACGTTGCCAAATGTATCATCGTCGTCGTCGTCGTTCTGATCCTGTGCCATATGCATGTTTGGATCCAGTGGCATAGGGATGTCCGGCACCGTTGCGGCGGTCTTGCCATGGGGCCGACTTGGCGCCGGCACGACTGGCGGTGTTGTCTTTGGGGTGGTGTCCCTCGCTCCCAAACGAATCTGGCTCTTCGGCCAAAGCAGGGGCCAGCTTAGGCAGGCGCTGAGGGTCATCACGTCATCATCGTCGGCCCCGACGGGTCGAATCGGAGGTAACAACTCGTCGCAGCCTGGCAGCACCCGAACCAGTTGAACCCTAAACAAGTTGGGTGGCATCTGGGTACCGTGGAACAAGGGGTTGCCCGGTTGAACGATTTTTCCCTTGGCGACATCGACCAACTCGTTGTTCACGAAGTGCAGGAGAGTGCACGGAACGTCGGCGGCGCCCTGCGAAAACATGTAGGGCGTCAAGGATCCCCAGTCAAAGGCAAGGAGATGAAGTCCTCGGCCGAGAGAGTCTTAATTAGTTAATTTGATGATGGCATCGTGCTCGGCTAATGTCGAGGCACCGCCAACGGCGGGCGTGCAGTTGACGGAGGGGCCGCTTGCTGCAGAGGTGCCGGCCGGCGTACACCCGGGTGCATTAAGCTCCCGTGCCGGCGTCGGAGACACCAATGCCGCCTCCGCCGGAGACACCAATGGCCCCGCCATCGCGTTCTGCGAGTTGCTGGCCGTGAAGCTAGGAATCGGGGGCGGCCCCTGTTGGCCGCCCGCAATCCACGCACTCAACCCCTGGATTAAGGTAGGCACAATGGCGGTGATCGTCGCTCCGAGTTGTTGTTGCACTTGCTCTTGGACAATCTCCGGAATCCGCGCCACCTGTGCCTTGAGTTCTTGAACATCGCGCGCCTGGCTTTCCGAGATGGTCTTTTTCTCCTTTCGCCCACCAGTGTTATAGTATGATGACCATTTTGTCAACAAGCCTTTGCCGGCCACACGACCAGCTGACGTCGGCTTACTGAGCTTATCCTTGTTCTTCATTACATTCAACGCCCTATTTAGAGTGGTGTCCCAAGGGTTGCTCTTAGTCGACCCCGCGCTACTGCTTTCAGTCGCCTGCGGAAGGAATGTGAACCATTTAGAAGTTTGGCTTCATTAATTAGAATGCAACCATATGGAGCTCATTACGCGGGGGTGGATTCCTTACCAGAACAAGCTCAAGCGCCCTGGTCTTCGGATCCGTGGTAAGCTCCTTTGTTTTCGGGTCCTTCTTATACTGGGCCCTAACATAGTTCCTGGTCTGCTTGTCACCGTATTTATCGAAGAGGGGCGGTAGGCCTTGCTCGGCACGGTCCGCCTCCTCCTTGTCCCATATAGGCTCCGCCACTCTGTAACCGCCGGGACCGAGTGTGTGTTCCCCTAAGTTCAGCTCCCGCATTTCTTTCCCCCACCGACTTGATTCGGAGTTTGCGGTGCTCGAGCAATTGATCTTGAAGTCGTTGTAGTCATCTTCGGTGATCGAAGGATTTTTCTCCTTGATCTTCTCATAACTCTCACCTTTCTCGATCATTCTCTTCACATTGCTTTTCCATGTAGACAGGGCCTTGCTCATCTTCGTGAGGGCAGCACTGTTCACTTTATTCCCTTTGAGGCTTGTGTTTTCAAATTCAGCGGGGAACTTGTATATTTCGTGCAGCTTCGTGAAGAGGAGGTTGCGCAAATTCCCTCGGTCAGGATGCCTCAGGTTCTCGGTGTTGATCGAGACGGTGCTCCGGAGAATGCACCCGAGCTGAAGCGAGTACCCCTTGACTATTCGTTCGGGCGCCGTTGGATTCCCGTCGGAGTCCACTTCAGTAACTTCTTCCTTGAGGGTGCGGAGCATGGTCGGGCGTCGGTCCTTCCGTTGCCTCTTCGGTTGGCTGCCATCTGTGCGTGCGCCGCCATCATCAGTTGTGGCATCCTCGGCGGCACCATCAGTGGTGGCATCTGTGGGGTCATCCTCTGCGGCACCATCAGTGGTCTCAGGATCGGTGGGGAAGGCGGCGTCCTCATACAAGTGAGGTTGTTCCTCCATCTCCTGGGACAGCTCCCAGAATGCCTTGCTGCCCGAACCCCTGGCCTCATCGTTGTTGGCCATGTTTCTCTCTAAATAGGAACAAAGTTTGGTCAAAAAGTTGGTTATTGTCAAGGAACAAGATCATCGTCTCATCATTTAGGGTTTGTTGACACCGAGGCATCCTAAAAGCTAAGCTTTTATCATTGAGGGTTTTTTGACGCCGAGGCACCCTAAAAGCCTAAGCTTTCATCATTTCGGTTTTTATCGATACCGAGGCACCCTAAAAGCCAAGGTTGTATAATTAATGGTTTGTTGGCACCGAGGCATCCTAAAAGCTAAGCTGGGAAGGAGAATTCTAAGTTGGGCCTAATCACTTGGCTCTATTGCCGCCTATGGTTTAATGCAGCTAGAATAAAGGGGCACTTGATCCTACTTAATTAACTACTAAGATGCCCCGGCCCATGCATTAGTCACAAGTACCCCATATGTCCTATTTTTAGCAAAGTCATGCTAAAATTCACGGAAAATTTCAGCATGACCTTTGCTGAAAATAGGACATATGGAGTACCCGAATTTGCCGGAACGGAAGTTAATCGACATTCCAGCAAACTCAAGGGCCTCTCGGGTGGACAAGGCAAAAAAGGCCTCCATCACAAAATGGAAATATATATACCAGCAAACTCAAGGGATTTTGTTTTTTGCTTTTCAGTGCCAAATTCTAGCTAGTACCAGCAAATTAACATCTAGCAGCAATCATTTTCAAATATATATACACTGGGCAGTTTTTCTTCTTCTTCATTAACTGTACTAGCAGTTTTCTTCTTCTTCATTAACTGTATTAGCTATTTACTAGCAGTACTAGCACTTGGATCATATGCTAATGCTACATTGATACATCATCATGCTGGGTAATATTAAACCGAAGCAACTTTATAATCAACCCAAGATACATCAACTACTGCACTGTCCTGCCTAATAAAAACAGTCATGCCAGCATATAGTATATAAACCTAATAATGGCAGAAACATCATACTACCAGTACCCAAATACCTATGCTCAGATCACGGAGTTGAGCATACATATCTACTCCTACTTCGTTTGCTTCCCAAATGCGAGAATCCAAGCCACTAAAAAGAGGGCAGAAACTGCAATCTTCCTAGTCTAAGCATCATCTGACCAAAGAAGGAGGTATAGGCAGAGGCCAAGCTGTACTAATTGCTTCCGGGCATCAGTTCCTTCAATTTTTTATATGGCACTAACATATAACTAGTGGGCAATGTACAAATTGGATTAAACAACACAAACTGTTTTCCAATAATATATGTTGAATTATTGTAGAAATTGGATTCCAGGGACTCAATAACAAACTTTAGACAGACCCTTTGAACCCCATGAAAATCAAACACACACTGTAAATTCAAAAACAATGATTCGCTTGACCCCCCCCAAAAAAAACAACTAACTACATAATAAAGCTATAATCTACTCCAGAAGCAAACCAGACCAGTAGTAAAAGCATTGAATGTTTATTCTTCTTGCCATTTGCAGTAACAAGGAGCAAGTTGCTCTTCAGAATATACTAAAATGACGCAAATCAGACTCTAATTAACATCCTTTAAATTTCTTTCAAATTTTTTGGCTAATTGATTTACCCAAGAAGAGCTCTTGCATCGAAATCTACCTAAATCAGATTTAGTTGTTTGTAAAGGAACACTATGCTTGTAATGGATGCAGTTGAAGCAGGTTGGGTTGCTCGACTTTGCTGTGCTTGGAGAAGGCGCGTTGCATACCGAGAGGTGGTCGAGGAAGGCGAGCACGGCCACGTCGTCGCCGGTGACGATCTTCTCGGCCTCGTCGACGGCGGTGAGGTTCTGCACCGCAGGGCCCAGCTTCTTGCCGATCCAAGCGACAATGGCGTCCCTGCAGCAAAGCAAAAACAAAATTCTCAGCAGCTGCGGAGCGGGAACAGGGAGGGAATTGGGGATCTGCAGAAATTGCTCACTTGGTCCTCTCGCCGGAGTAGTCCCTGGGCACGCCGTCGATGAAGAAGAGGAGGGTGGGGTAGCCCTGCATGCCGTGCGCCTGCGCCAGGTCGTGCTGCTCGGTGGCGTCCACCTTGGCCAGCGCCACATCGACGCCCTGCTCGGCGAGGTGCGCTGCGGCGGCGGCGTAGTGGGGCGCGAGCACGCGGCGTCGAGGCGGCGGGGCAGCGGCGTCGGGGCGGCGTCGAGGCGGCGGGGCAGCGGCGTCGGGAGAGGAGAGGGGAAGGGGATCGAGGGCGAGGGCGAGGAAGAGAGAGGGGATAGGTTTGGACCGGGGATGGAATATGGATGGGGGCGGCACAATACTAATGGCGCCCCACCCCTCGGTGCGCCATAAGTACATCCATACTAATGGCGCACCTCACCCTGGTGCGCCATTAGTATTTTTTTTTTGATTTCTGCTCGAGCCAACAGGTTATCTTCCACCTGACCTGATCCACATCAAGTCCCCTCTACTAGCTCGACTGGTCAGCAACCAGTTCTCACACCAGGAGGTCCTGTGTTCAATTCCCAGGCTCCACAATTTTTTTATGCATTTAAAATGCTGTTTGATACTTATTTGTGTTTAAATATGTTCAAACTTGTTTAAATCATAACATTAATATTTTTTTATAAGACAGTAATAATTTTTTAAAAATATCATCAAACAGTAATGCCGGTGGAGCGGGGGAGGGTGCGGGGGGTGCGGGGGGTGCGGTGGGTCGGCGGCGGCGGTTGAGTTGGGGAGGGGTGCAGGGGGTCAGCGACGACAGTTGAGTAGGGGAATCGAGGATGCGGGGGGTCGGCGGCGGCGGCCGGTGGACCGGGGGGTGCTCGGCGGCGAGGGGGACTGGATCTGGCGAGGTGGGATAGCAATCGAGATGGAGGGGGATCGAGATCGAGTGTCCATGAAATTTTAAAATATTCATGATAGTTCAAAAAGTGCCCATGAAATACAATCGAGAAATTAAGGCTACGATTTAAATACAATCGATCTTAGCTAGCTATCTGTTCACAATCTTCTTGCCCTTCTTTTTGGGAAATGGAGTTCTTCTATGGAACGGACGTCCTTTAGGTAGGGTGGTCCTGCTTCTTCTTGTGGTGTATGCTGCTACTTCATCGTCGTCGTCATGTTCGATCCTCGGGTCGCCGTACTTGTCTAAGTCTTGCTCATTGGCTACTCCATCCATTCCGATGATCTTCCTTTTACCTCTCCTCACGACAACACGACTGGGCTTTGACGGGTCGGTAATGAAGAAGCATTGGTCCACTTGGGAAGCCAGTACCCATGGCTCATTTTTCGCGGTGACGTTTGTGCCCGCGGTCTTGGATTTGGCTTCGGGTATAACCATGGTGGTGAAATACTGGTCTTCTTTTAGAACACTCTTGGCCCATCTGACACGGAACATCGGGACCTTCTCTCCAGCGTAGCTCAGCTCCCCGATCTCCTCGATCCTTCCGTAGTATCTGTCCTTGTCGTTACCGGTGTAGGATTCCATCGTTACCCCGGAGTTCTGATAACCATCGCTCTTCATGTCCTTGGCCTCGGTGTAGAATGTGTAGCCGTTGATATCGTACGCCTCATAGGTCATCAGGTTGTGCTCGGCGCCCTGTGACAAGGCGAATATGAGTTGTTCTTCCGCGGTAGAATCCTCATGTAAAGGGTACGACAGAAGCTTCTGCTTGAACCAACGCGTGAAACATGAGCTGTGCTCTTTGAGTATATCTCCGTCCGTCCTCTGTTGGCCTCGGTCATTGTACGTCTTCTTAATAAAGGTTTTGTGCTCTACCACCCAAGGATCGACCACGTCTATGTGTTGTAGCGCGACTAGGTTTTCTCTTTCAAAGTCGGCGAGTCGACCCTCGAAGTCGACATGCATTTCGCGGCGACCCTCACGGTGACCCCATCCAGCGAGCTTGCCGAGGTGCCTGTTGACGGGCAGACCAACGGGGTTCTCGATGCCTAGATAATTCATGCAGTAGGAGATGCACTCTTCGGTCAGAAAGCCCCTGGCTATGCTTCCCTCTGGACGTGACATGTTGCGAACGTATCCTTTGATGACACCATTCATCCTTTTGAACGGCATCATGCTGTGCAGGAACGTCAGCCCGAGTTGGATGATATCCTCCACTATATGGACCAGCAGATGCACCATAACGTCGAAGAATGCGGGCGGGAAGTACATCTCAAGCTCGCATAGTATCACCACGATCTCTTCCTGTAGCCTTCTGAGTTGCCTCACGCCAATCGACTTCCGAGAGATGACGTCGAAAAAGTTGCATAGGCCAGTTAGCGTTTCACGGACGTGCGCGTCCATGATCCCACGGATTGCAACTGGAAGTATCTGCGTCATCAGCACATGGCAGTCGTGAGACTTCAACCCGCTGAACTTCTGCTTCGCTGGGTCTAGGTATCTGCTTATCTTCCCCGCGTAACCGTAAGGAAGTTTTACTCCTAGGAGGCAGGTGAAAAACTGCTCGATCTCCTCCTGGCTTAGAGTGAAGCACGCGGGAGGGTAGTCATTTCCGGTCTTGGCCTTTTTGCCTTTGCGATGACTTTCTGTGTCCTGCTTCGCCTCATCATCATCATCATCATCATCATCATCATCATCATCATCATCATCATCATCATCATCATCATCATCATCATCATATATAGCGTGAAGCTCCTGCCTGATGCCCATTGATTTCAAGTCTGCCCTTGCTTTCGGCCCATCTTTGGTCCTCTCTGGCATGTTGAGCAGGGTACCAAGCAGACTCTCGCACACGTTCTTCGTGATATGCATGACATCAAGGCTGTGAGGCACACGGTGGATCTTCCAGTACGGCAAGTCCCAGAAAACAGACATCGTTTTATATACCTTCAGCAGCGGCTCTGGCGCCTTTCGCTTCTTTCCCGGCTCTAGCGCCTTTTGCTTCTTTCCCGGTAGTGGGCAGTCTTTCCAATTTTTCAACAGCTTGTCTATTTCCTCGCCGCTCCTCGTACACGGGCGTTTTCGGGCTTCGATTTTACCGTCGAACAGATCCTTGCGTTTCCTCCACGGGTCATCGTCGCGAAGCCACCTTCGATGTCCCATGAACACGGTTTTTGAAGACCCGGGATCTCTATCTAGCTGGCGATACGTTGAAGACACGGGCTTCCATGCACCTTACGCATCCAGAAAATCCGTGGACTGCCTGCCCCGCGAGATATCCGTAACCGAGATAGTCGTGCACCGTCGTGAGCAGTGCGACTCTCATAGGGAAATATTCTTTCTCTGCGGTGTCCCACGTATTGGCTGGCGTTTTCCACAGCGTGTCTAGCTCCTCCTTCAGCAGCCCCAGATATAGATTGATGTCGTTCCCTGGTTGTTTCGGCCCTTCAATTAGCATACTCATGTGAATGTACTTCCTCTTCATGCACAACCAGGGGGGAAGGTTATACATCCACACAAACATAGGCCAGGTGCTATGTGTGCTTCTCTGGCTGCCAAACGGATTGACTCCATCGGCGCTCGCGCCCAGCACGATGTTCCTTGGATCCTTCCCAAATTCTGGGTGTTCGAAGTTCAATGCTTGCCACTGGCTCGCATCCTTAGGGTGACTCACAATCTTGTCTTTTTATCTATCTCCGGATCATTTGCGTCATCTTCTCGCTTCTTCTCCTCCCTATCCGCGTGCCAACGCAGGAGCTTTGCTACCTTAGGGTCCGCGAAATACCGCTGCAGACGAGGAGTGATCGAAAAGTACCACACCACTTTTCGAGGAGCTTTCTTCCTCTTCTTGTATCGAGTGACGCCGCACACCGGACATATGGTAGACTCCGCGTGCTCGTCCCGATAAATGATGCAATTGTTCATGCACACATGGTATTTCACGTGCGGTAAATCCAGAGGACACACGATTTTCTTCGCCTCCTCCAAACTGGTCGGGCACTTGTTCCCCTTGGGAAGACGTTCGTGCCAGAATGACATGTTCCCGTCGAAGCATGCGTCGGTCATTTTGTGTTTTAGCTTCATCTCCAGAGCCATGAGCGTTACTTTCAGGCGGGTATCCTCGGGCCTGCATCCTTCATACAATGGAGTAACCGCGTCTAACTCAAGTTGATCCATATTGGCTTTCTCTCGGGCGGCAGCTCTTGCGTTATCCGTCTGCTTGAGAAGCAGCTCTTGAATATAAGGGTCCTGCACCCGGCCCATCGATGGTCCACCGTCGTCTGCTCCGCCGGCATCATCATCTTCATGATCATGCCCATCGTCTGCTCTGGCATCTTCCTCATCATCATCTCCTGCATCTTCTACATGATGACTGTGTACAGCATCACCGTCGTGATCATCTCCTGGGGACTCTTCGTCTTCTCGCCCGCCCGAGCCGCGGTGGTTGTCTTGCTGCCCTACCTCATTTCTTGCCCGGCCCCCATGGACGACTTCGTAGTCATCTTCATCACCTTGCCACCGATAGCCATCCATGAAACCACGCAAGAGTAGGTGGTCCCGCACCTGCCCGGAATCCGGGTCCGCAATAAGGCTCTTCAGCTTGCATCTTCGACACGGACATCTTATCTCCGTCTCGTTCTTTTGAAGCATCTCGGCCTTCGCGGACCTCAAAAACCTATTCACGATGCCTTCGGTCATCGTGCGGACCATGGTCGCCTGCGGGGTAGAGCAAAATGATATTTTAGAACCAAGAAAAAATTTGGCATGACTTTCCCTAAAAATAGGACCAAAAAGAATGCTTAATGCCAAAATTCTCGCCGAAACGGAAATGAATCAACATTCCGGCAAAATATTGGCAACTATCGCATTTCAAATACCGGTACACCTCCAAACACAAACACATATGCAACACCACAAACATATGCAACACCATGAACATACATAGATCTAGCTAGGCCATAAAAAGTGCATGTGCACATTGCTGTAGGGAGAACAACATAAATATAGCTTCCCCCCTTACTTAACTATCAAAACAAGGTAATTTAACCACTTAATTTGAATGAATCTATGGTGGAAATGAGGTGAAAAAGAGGAGGCACCCGTGACAAGGAGGAGGTGGAGAGAATGAAGTGGGGAGAAAGTGAGTGTGGGTAGGAGAGGTTGTCCAAAATATCTTGTTGCTGCCCACTTACTAATGGCGCACCAACCCCAAATGCGCCATTAGTAATCCATGTTACTAATGGCGCACCTTCTGCTGGTGCGCCATTAGTAGTTTTGCAAAAAAAAAACATACTAATGGCGCACTGTTCCACAGTGCGCCATTACTAGTTTAAACTAGTAATGGCGCACGGTGGAACAGTGCGCCATTAGTAGTTTTGCAAAAAAAGGAATACAAAATATAATAGAAAAACAACATTAGTGGCGCACTTTCCGACAGGTACGGCATTACTAGTTACAACTAGTAATGGCGCACTTTGTCTCGATGCGCCATTAGTATGTTTGGACAGGCGCACTAGCTCAAAAAAAATTTGTTTATACTGATGGCGCACCCTGGGCCAGGTGCGCCGTTAGTAGTTTCAACTCTAATGGCGTATCTGAAGGTGGTGCGCCATTAGTATATACTAATGGCACACCGCTTGTCTGGTGCACCATTAGTGTCAATCCCATCTATAGCCCTTTTTCTAGTAGTGCAGAGTTGAGCATGAACATTATATCTGGATCTTGTTTGATGCGAGACGGTTATTCATTTAAATCAGAGAATAATGGTTGTTCTATTTATATGAGTAATATCTTTTATGGAATTGCACCCTTGAAGAGTGGTCTATTTATATTGAATCTCGATAGTAGTGATACACATATTCATAATATTGAAGCCAAAATGTGCAGAGTTGATAATGATAGTGCAACTTATTTGTGGCACTGCCGTTTAGGTCGTATTGGTGTAAAGCGCATGAAGAAACTCCATTCTGATGCACTTTTGGAATCACTTGATTATGAATCACTTGGTACTTGCGAACCATGCCTCATGGGCAAGATGACTAAAACTCCGTTCTCCAGAACAACGGAGCGAGCAACAGATTTGTTGGAAATCATACATACTGATGTATGTGGTCCGAAGAATGTTGAGGCTTGTGGCGGGTATCGTTATTTTCTCACCTTCATAGATGATTTGAGCAGATATGGGTATATCTACTTGATGAAGCATAAGTTTGAAACATTTGAAAAGTTCAAAGAATTTCAGAGTGAAGTGATTAATTATCATAACAAGAAAATAAAGTTTCTACGATCTGATCGTGGAGGAGAATATTTGAGTTACGAGTTTGGTATTCATTTGAATCAATGCAGAATAGTTTTGCAACTCACGCCACCCGGAACACCACAGCGTAATGGTGTGTCCGAACGTTGTAATCGTACTTTACTAGATATGGTGCGATCTATTGTGTCTCTTACTGATTTACCGCTATCGTTTTGTGGTTATGCTTTAGAGACGGCTGCATTCACGTTAAATAGGGCACCATCTAAATCCGTTGAGACGATGTCTTATGAACTGTGGTTTGGCACGAAACCAAAGTTGTCGTTTCTTAAAGTTTGGGGCTGCGATGCTTATGTGGAAAAGCTCCAACCTGATGAGCTCGAACCCAAATCGGAGAAATGTGTCTTCATAGGATACCCAAAGGAGACTGTTGGGTACACCTTCTATCACAGATCCGAAGGCAAGACATTCGTTGCTAAGAATGGATCCTTTCTAGAGAAGGAGTTTCTCTTGAAAGAAGGGACTGGGAGGAAAGTAGAACTAGATGAGGTAATTGTACCTGCTCCCTTATTGGAAAGTAGTTCATCACATAAATCTGTTCCTGTGACTCCTACACCAATTAGTGAGGAAGCTAATGATGATGATCATGTAACTTCGGATCAAGTTACTACCAAACCTCGTAGGCCAATCGGAGTAAGATCCGCACCAGAGTGGTACGGTAATCCTATTCTGGAGGCCATGTTAATTAACCATGATGAACCTATGAACTATGAGGAAGCAATGATGAGCCCAGATTCCGCGACATGGCTTGAGGCCATGAAATCTGAGATGGGATCCATGTATGAGAACAAAGTGTGGACTTTGGTTGACTTGCCCGATGATCGGCAAGCCTTCGAGAATAAATGGATCTTCAAGAAGAAGACAGACGCTGACGGTAATGTAACTGTCTACAAAGCTCGACTTGTTGCGAAAGGTTTTTGACCAGTTCAAGGAGTTGTCTACGATGAGACCTTCTCACCCGTAGCGATGCTTAAGTCCGTCCGAATCATGTTAGCAATTGCTGCATTTTATGATTATGAAATTTGGCAAATGG
This sequence comes from Aegilops umbellulata, assembly GCA_032464435.1. Classification (NCBI taxonomy): domain Eukaryota; kingdom Viridiplantae; phylum Streptophyta; class Magnoliopsida; order Poales; family Poaceae; genus Aegilops; species Aegilops umbellulata. The sequence goes on along the minus strand of CP136060.1, from coordinate 636,830,623 downwards.
ATGTAAAGACTGCATTCCTGAATGGATTTCTGGAAGAAGAGTTGTATATGATGCAACCTGAAGGTTTTATCGATCCAAAGGATGCTAACAAAGTGTGCAAGCTCCAGCGATCCATCTATGGACTGGTGGAAGTATCTTGGAGTTGGAATAAACGTTTTGATAGTGTGATCAAAGCATGTGGTTTTATATAGACTTTTGAAGAAGCCTGCATTTAAAAGAAAGTGAGTGGGAGCTCTATAGCATTTCTAATATTATATGTGGATGACATATTGTTGATTGGAAATGATATAGAATTTATGGATACCATAAAAGGATATTTGAATTAGAGTTTTTCAATGAAAGATCTCGGTGAAGCTGCTTATATATTGGGCATTAAGATCTATAGAGATAGATCAAGACGCTTAATTGGACTTTCACAAAGCACATACCTTGATAAAGTTTTGAAGAAGTTCAAAATGGATCAAGCAAAGAAAGGGTTCTTGCCTGTGTTACAAGGAGTGAAGTTGAGTCAGACTCAATGCCCGACCACTTCAGAAGATAGAGAGAAAAGGAAAGGTGTTCCCTATGTTGGGGAACGCAGTAAATTCAAAAATTTTCCTACGCACACGCAAGATCATGGTGATGCATAGCAACGAGAGGGGAGAGTGTTTGTCTACGTACCCTCGTAGACCGAAGCGGAAGCGTTGACACAACGTAGAGGAAGTAGTCGTACGTAGAGGAAGTAGTCGTACGTTCTCCTCGCGATCCAACCGATCACAGCACCGTTACTCCGGCACCTCCGAGTTCTTGGCACACGTTCAGCTCGATGACGATCCCCGGGCTCCGATCCAGCAAAGCGTCGGGGAAGAGTTCCGTCAGCACGACGGCGTGGTGACGATCTTGATGTGTTACCGGCGCAGGGCTTCGCCTAAGCACTGCAACGATATAATCGAGGTGGAAATTGGTGGAAGGGGGCACCGCACACGGCTAAGGAACGATCCGTAGATCAACTTGTGTGTCTTTGGGGTGCCCCCTGCCCCCGTATATAAAGGATCCAAGGGGGAGGGGCTGGCCGGCCAGGTTTGGTGCGCCAGGAGAGTCCTACTCCCTCTGGGAGTAGGATTCCCCCCCCCCCCAATCCTAGTTGGACTAGGATTGCTCCAAGGGGGAGAGAGAGAGAGAGGGGGCGCCCCACTTCTCCTAGTCCTAATAGGACTAGGGAAGGGGGGAGGCGCGCAGCCCCTAGGGCTGCCCTCTCACCTTTCCTCCAAGGCCCATGTTGGCCCATTATGCTCCCGGGGGGTTCCGGTAACCCTCCCTGTATTCCGGTAAAATCCTGATTTCACCTGGAATGCATCCGATGTCCAAACATAGGCTTCCAATATATAATTCTTTATGTCTCGACCATTTCGAGACTCCTCGTCACGTCCGTGATCACATCCGGGACTCCGAACTCCTTCGGTACATCAAAAATGCATAAACTCATAATAACTGTCATCGTAACGTTAAGCGTGCGGACCCTACGGTTCGAGAACAATGTAGACATGACCGAGACACGTTTCCGGTCAATAACCAATAGCGGGACCTGGATGCCCATATTGGCTCCTACATATTCTACGAAGATCTTTATCGGTCAGACCGCATAACAACATACGTCGTTCCCTTTGTCATCGGTATGTTACTTACCCGAGATTCGATCGTCGGTATCCAATACCTAGTTCAATCTCGTTACAGGCAAGTCTCTTTTCTCGTTCCGTAATACATCATCTCGCAACTAACTCATTGGTTGCAATGCTTGCAAGGCTTTATGTGATGTGCATTACCGAGAAGGCCCTGAGATACCTCTCCGACAATCGGAGTGACAAATCCTAATCTCGAAGTATGCCAACTCAACATGTACCTTCGGAGACACTTGTAGAGCACCTTTATAATCACCCAGTTACGTTGTGACGTTTGGTAGCACACAAAGTGTTCCTACGGTAAATGGGAGTTGCATATTCTCATAGTTAAAGGAACATGTATAAGTCATGGATAAAAAGCAATAGCAATATACTAAACGATCGGGTGCTATGCTAATGCAATGGGTCATGTCAATCAGATCATTCAACTAATGATGTGATCTCGTTAATCAAACAACAACTCTTTGTTCATGGCTAGGAAACATAACCATCTTTGATTAATGAGCTAGTCAAGTAGAGGCATACTAGTGACACTCTGTTTGTCTATGTATTCACACATGTATTATGTTTCCAGTTAATACAATTCTAGCATGAATAATAAACATTTATCATGATATAAGGAAATAAATAATAACTTTATTATTGCCTCTAGGGCATATTTCCTTCAGTCTCCCACTTGCACTAGAGTCAATAATCTAGATTACAAAGTAATGATTCTAACACCCATGGAGTTTTGGTGCTGATCATGTTTTGCTCGTGGAAGAGGCTTAGTCAACGGGTCTGCAACATTCAGATCCGTATGTATCTTGCATATCTCTATGTCTCCCACCTGGACCAAATCCCGGATGGAGTTGAAGCGTCTCTTGATGTGTTTGGTTCTTTTGTGAAATCTGGATTCCTTTGCCAAGGCAATTGCACCAGTATTGTCACAAAAGATTTTCATTGGACCCGATACGCTAGGTACAACACCTAGATCGGATATGAACTCCTTCATCCAGACTCCTTCATTGGCCGCTTCTGAAGCGGCTATATACTCAGCTTCACATGTAGATCCCGCCACGACGCTTTGTTTAGAACTGCACCAACTGACAGCTCCACCGTTTAATGTAAATACGTATCCGGTTTGCGATTTGGAATCGTCCGGATCAGTGTCAAAGCTTGCATCGACGTAACCGTTTACGACGAGCTCTTTGTCACCTCCAAAAATGAGAAACATATCCTTAGTCCTTCTCAAGTACTTAAGGATGTTCTTGACCGCTGTCCAGTGATCCACTCCTGGATTACTTTGGTACCTGCCTGCTAAACTTACAGCAAGGCACACATCAGGTCTGGTACACAACATTGCATACATGATAGAGCCTATGGCTGAAGCATAGGGAACATTTTTCATCTTCTCTCTATCTTCTGCGGTGGTCGGGCATTGAGTCTTACTCAATTTCACACCTTGTGCCACAGGCAAGAACCCTTTCTTTGCCTGATCCATTCTGAACTTTTTCAAAACTTTGTCAAGGTATGTGCTTTGTGAAAGTCCTATTAAGCGTCTTGATCTATCTCTATAGATCTTAATGCCCAATATGTAAGCAGCTTCCCCGAGGTCTTTCATTGAAAAACTTTTATTCAAGTATCCCTTTATGCTATCCAGAAATTCTATATTATTTCCGATCAGTAATATGTCATCTACATATAATATCAGAAATGCTACAGAGCTCCCACTCACTTTCTTGTAAATACAGGCTTCTCCGAAAGTCTGTATAAAACCAAAAGCTTTGATCACACTATCAAAGCGTTTATTCCAACTCCGAGAGGCTTGCACCAGTCCATAAATGGATCGCTGGAGCTTGCACACTTTGTTAGCTCCCTTTGGATCGACAAAACCTTCTGGTTGCATCATATACAACTCTTCTTCCAGAAATCCATTCAGGAATGCAGTTTTGACATCCATTTGCCAAATTTCATAATCATAAAATGCGGCAACTGCCAACATGATTCGGACAGACTTAAGCATCGCTACGGGTGAGAAAGTCTCATCGTAGTCAATCCCTTGAACTTGTCGAAAACCTTTTGCAACAAGTCGAGCTTTATAGACAGTAACATTACCATCAGCGTCAGTCTTCTTCTTGAAAATCCATTTATTTTCTATTGCTTGCCGATCATCGGGCAAGTCAACCAAAGTCCATACTTTGTTATCATACATGGATCCCATCTCAGATTTCATGGCCTCAAGCCACTTTGCGGAATCTGGGCTCACCATCGCTTCTTCATAGTTCGTAGGTTCATCATGGTCTAGTAACATGACTTCCAAAATAGGATTACCGTACCACTCTGGTGCGGATCTTACTCTGGTTGATCTACGAAGTTCAGTAGAAACTTGATCTGAAGTTTCATGATCATCATCATTAGCTTCCTCCCTATTTGATGTAGGTGTCACAGGAACAGATTTCTGTGACGTACTACTTCTCAATAAGGGAGTAGATACTGTTATCTCATCAAGTTCTACTTTCCTCCCACTCACTTCTTTCGAGAGAAACTCCTTCTCTAGAAAGTTTCCGACTTTGGCAACAAAAATTTTGCCTTCGGATCTGTGATAGAAGGTATACCCAATAGTCTCCTTTGGGTATCCTATGAAGACACATTTTTCCGATTTGGGTTCGAGCTTATCAGGTTGAAGCTTTTTCACATAAGCATCGCAGCCCCAAACTTTAAGAAACGACAACTTTGGTTTCTTGCCAAACCACAGTTCATAAGGCGTCGTCTCAACGGATTTTGATGGTGCCCTATTTAACGTGAATGCGGCCGTCTCTAGAGCATAACCCCAAAAAGATAGCGGTAAATCGGTAAGAGACATCATAGATCGCACCATATCCAGTAAAGTACGATTACGACGTTCGGACACACCATTACGTTGTGGTGTTCCGGGTGGCGTGAGTTGCGAAACTATTCCGCATTGTTTCAAATGTAGACCAAACTCGTAACTCAAATATTCTCCTCCACGATCAGATCGTAGAAACTTTATTTTCTTGTTACGATGATTTTCCACTTCACTCTGAAATTCTTTGAACTTTTCAAATGTTTCAGACTTGTGTTTCATTAAGTAGATATACCCATATCTGCTTAAATCATCAGTGAAGGTGAGAAAATAACGATATCCGCCACGAGCCTCAACATTCATTGGACCACATACATCAGTATGTATGATTTCCAATAAATCTGTTGCTCTCTCCACAGTACCGGAGAACGGTGTTTTAGTCATCTTGCCCATAAGGCACGGCTCGCAAGTGCCAAGTGATTCATAATCAAGTGACTCCAAAAGTCCATCAGTATGGAGTTTCTTCATGCGCTTTACGCCGATATGACCTAAACGGCAGTGCCACAAATAAGTTGCACTATCATTATTAACTCTGCATCTTTTGGCTTCAACATTATGAATATGTGTGTTACTACTATCGAGATTAAGTAAGAACAAACCACTCTTTAATGGCGCATGACCATAAAAGATATTACTCATATAAATAGAACAACCATTATTCTCTGATTTAAATGAATAACCGTCTCGCATCAAACAAGATCCAGATATAATGTTCATGCTCAACGCTGGTACTAAATAACAATTATTTAGATCTAATATTAATCCCGAAGGTAGATGTAGAGGTAGCGTGCCGACCGCGATCACATCGACTTTGGAACCATTTCCCACGCGCATCGTCACCTCGTCCTTAGCCAATCTTCGCTTAATCCGTAGCCCCTGTTTTGAGTTGCAAATATTAGCAACAGAACCAGTATCAAATACCCAGGTGCTACTGCGAGAATTAGTAAGGTACACATCAATAACATGTATATCACATATACCTTTGTTAACCTTGCCATCCTTCTTATCCGCCAAATACTTGGGGCAGTTCCGCTTCCAGTGACCAGTCTGCTTGCAATAGAAGCACTCAGTTTCAGGCTTAGGTCCAGACTTGGGTTTCTTCTCTTGAGTAGCAACTTGCTTGCTGTTCTTTTTGAAGTTCCCCTTTTTCTTCCCTTTGCCCTTTTTCTTGAAACTAGTGGTTTTGTTAACCATCAACACTTGATGCTCCTTTTTGATTTCTACCTCCGCGGCTTTTAGCATCGCGAAGAGCTCGGGCATAGTTTTGGTCATCCCTTGCATATTATAGTTCATCACGAAGCTCTTGTAGCTTGGTGGCAGTGATTGGAGAATTCTGTCAATGACGCAATCATCCGGAAGATTAACTCCCAGTTGAATCAAGTGATTGTTATACCCAGACATTCTGAGTATATGCTCACTGACAGAACCATTCTCCTCCATTTTACAGCTATAGAACTTATTGGAGACTTCATATCTCTCAATCCGGGCATTTGCTTGAAATATTAACTTCAACTCCTGGAACATCTCATATGCTCCATGGTGTTCAAAACGTCGTTGAAGTCCCGGTTCTAAGCCGTAAAGCATGGCACACTGAACTATAGAGTAGTCATCAGCTTTGTTTTGCCAGACGTTCATAACATCTGGCGTAGCTCTTGCACCAGGCCTGGCACCTAGCGGTGCTTCCAGGACGTAATTCTTCTGTGCAGCAATGAGGATAATCCTCAAGTTACGGACCCAGTCCGTGTAATTGCTACCATCATCTTTCAACTTTGCTTTCTCAAGGAACGCATTAAAATTCAACGGAACAACAGCACGAGCCATCTATCTACACAACATAGACAAGCAAGATACTATCAGGTACTAAGTTCATGATAAATTAAAGTTCAATTAATCATATTACTTAAGAACTCCCACTTAGATAGACATCTCTCTAATCCTCTAAGTGATCACGTGATCCAAATCAACTAAACCATGTCCGATCATCACGTGAGATGGAGTAGTTTCAATGGTGAACATCATTATGTTGATCATATCTACTATATGATTCACGCTCGACCTTTCGGTCTCTGTGTTCCGAGGCCATATCTGTATATGCTAGGCTCGTCAAGTTAAACCTGAGTATTCCGCGTGTGCAACTGTTTTGCACCCGTTGTATTTGAACGTAGAGCCTATCACACCCGATCATCACGTGGTGTCTCAGCACGAAGAACTTTCGCAACGGTGCATACTCAGGGAGAACACTTCTTGATAATTTAGTGAGAGATCATCTTATAATGCTACCGTCAATCAAAGCAAGATAAGATGCTTAAAAGGATAAACATCACATGCAATCAATATAAGTGATATGATATGGCCATCATCATCTTGTGCTTGTGATCTCCATCTTCGAAGCACCGTCATGATCACCATCGTCACCGGCGCGACACCTTGATCTTCATCGCAGCATCGTTGTCGTCTCGCTAATCTTATGCTTCTACGACTATCACTACCGTTTAGCAATAAAGTAAAGCATTACATCGCGATTGCATTGCATACAATAAAGCGACAACCATATGGCTCCTGCCAGTTGCCGATAACTCGGTTACAAAACATGATCATCTCATACAATAAAATTTAGCATCACGTCTTGACCATACCACATCACAACATGCCCTGCAAAAACAAGTTAGACGTTCTCTACTTTGTTGTTGCAAGTTTTACGTGGCTGCTACGGGCTTTAAGCAAGAACTCATCTTACCTACGCATCAAAAACCACAACGATAGTTTGTCAAATAGACTCCGTTTTAACCTTCTCAAGGACCGGGCGTAGCCACACTCGGTTCAACTAAAGTTGGAGAGACAGTCTTCCGCAAGCCATCTCTGTGCAAAGCACGTCGAGGGAACCGGTCTCGCGTAAGCGTACGCGTAAGGTTGGTCCGGATCGTCTCATCCAACAATACCGCTGAACCAAAGTATGACATGCTGGTAGGCAGTATGACTTGTATCGTCCACAACTCACTTGTGTTCTACTCGTGCAAATAACATCAACCATAAAACCTAGGCTCGGATGCCACTGTTGGGGAACGCAGTAAATTCAAAAATTTTCCTACGCACACGCAAGATCATGGTGATGCATAGCAACGAGAGGGGAGAGTGTTTGTCTACGTACCCTCGTAGACCGAAGCGGAAGCGTTGACACAACGTAGAGGAAGTAGTCGTACGTAGAGGAAGTAGTCGTACGTTCTCCTCGCGATCCAACCGATCACAGCACCGTTACTCCGGCACCTCCGAGTTCTTGGCACACGTTCAGCTCGATGACGATCCCCGGGCTCCGATCCAGCAAAGCGTCGGGGAAGAGTTCCGTCAGCACGACGGCGTGGTGACGATCTTGATGTGTTACCGGCGCAGGGCTTCGCCTAAGCACTGCAACGATATAATCGAGGTGGAAATTGGTGGAAGGGGGCACCGCACACGGCTAAGGAACGATCCGTAGATCAACTTGTGTGTCTTTGGGGTGCCCCCTGCCCCCGTATATAAAGGATCCAAGGGGGAGGGGCTGGCCGGCCAGGTTTGGTGCGCCAGGAGAGTCCTACTCCCTCTGGGAGTAGGATTCCCCCCCCCCAATCCTAGTTGGACTAGGATTGCTCCAAGGGGGAGAGAGAGAGAGAGGGGGCGCCCCACTTCTCCTAGTCCTAATAGGACTAGGGAAGGGGGGAGGCGCGCAGCCCCTAGGGCTGCCCTCTCACCTTTCCTCCAAGGCCCATGTTGGCCCATTATGCTCCCGGGGGGTTCCGGTAACCCTCCCTGTATTCCGGTAAAATCCTGATTTCACCTGGAATGCATCCGATGTCCAAACATAGGCTTCCAATATATAATTCTTTATGTCTCGACCATTTCGAGACTCCTCGTCACGTCCGTGATCACATCCGGGACTCCGAACTCCTTCGGTACATCAAAAATGCATAAACTCATAATAACTGTCATCGTAACGTTAAGCGTGCGGACCCTACGGTTCGAGAACAATGTAGACATGACCGAGACACGTTTCCGGTCAATAACCAATAGCGGGACCTGGATGCCCATATTGGCTCCTACATATTCTACGAAGATCTTTATCGGTCAGACCGCATAACAACATACGTCGTTCCCTTTGTCATCGGTATGTTACTTACCCGAGATTCGATCGTCGGTATCCAATACCTAGTTCAATCTCGTTACCGGCAAGTCTCTTTTCTCGTTCCGTAATACATCATCTCGCAACTAACTCATTGGTTGCAATGCTTGCAAGGCTTTATGTGATGTGCATTACCGAGAAGGCCCTGAGATACCTCTCCGACAATCGGAGTGACAAATCCTAATCTCGAAGTATGCCAACTCAACATGTACCTTCGGAGACACTTGTAGAGCACCTTTATAATCACCCAGTTACGTTGTGACGTTTGGTAGCACACAAAGTGTTCCTACGGTAAATGGGAGTTGCATATTCTCATAGTTAAAGGAACATGTATAAGTCATGGATAAAAAGCAATAGCAATATACTAAACGATCGGGTGCTATGCTAATGCAATGGGTCATGTCAATCAGATCATTCAACTAATGATGTGATCTCGTTAATCAAACAACAACTCTTTGTTCATGGCTAGGAAACATAACCATCTTTGATTAATGAGCTAGTCAAGTAGAGGCATACTAGTGACACTCTGTTTGTCTATGTATTCACACATGTATTATGTTTCCAGTTAATACAATTCTAGCATGAATAATAAACATTTATCATGATATAAGGAAATAAATAATAACTTTATTATTGCCTCTAGGGCATATTTCCTTCACCCTATGCTTCAGCCGTAGGCTCTATGATGTATGCAATGTTGTTGTAGGATCGAATGTATGTCTAGAGGGAGGGGGGTGAGGGAGTCCTGGATTAGGGGGTGTTCGGATAGCCGAACTATACCTTCAGCCGGACTCCAGGACTATGAACCCTCGGAAGCCATCTGTAGCATGCGACAGACTTCCGCATGCACCTTTTCTTCACCATTATATGCATCGATATGACTTAAGTTTTGGCCAAGCTGGGTTGCCTGGCTCCTGTGCTTACCCCTACGTTCCCGATTGTTCGGCTAGGCGGTAAAGGGAGCACCTCTGCGATTGTTACTGCCGGATAAGCCGGATGTGTACCTCAGACTGGGTGAAGCAGAAAGCTAGCGTTCTTAAGGGAATATTCGGTCGGTGAACTAAAGATGAACCTTTTTTACTTATACATGCCCCCAGACGTTTTCCTGCACTTGCAGTCCGGACGTGCACTTTAGGGCACGCCACCCCAGCGAAAGGAACCCTTAACGGAACTATTCTCTCTGGAAGATGTTTCTTACTAACCATGTAATATAACATAACTAGTTGGGCACTTGTCTGATAAAGCACTAATGACCCCTACGCCTGGTCTCCACGCATATCTCGGTTCTTATATAACCGTTATGGTATTCGGACACACTCCGGACCGTCAGGTCCCGAGGTCGAAGCGAAAAGGTCGGCAACGACAAACAATCTACAATCCGGCTAGAAGGCATTACACATGTCAATTATAAATTACATAGTCATCAGGACTGATTGTATTCCTCTTCTATACCATCTAACAGGCTGTCTAATTTACAGTCCTACTGGGAATACTTTGCGGCCAATTCTACCTGGCCATACACTAAGCTCACAGGGATCTCCTTCCCGTCAGGCCCCACCGGTCCAACCTCGGCCATGTGATTGGGGTCAGACTTCGTAAAGCGGGCCTTCACCATGGCCCAAGCCTCCCTAGCGCCCTGCCGGCAGGCCGATATCTTCCACAACCAGAAGCGCCGCGGAGCTCCCTTCAACTTCTCTGCAAGTTCTCCAAGGCCCTCGGGTATGGAGTGGGCAGGCCACAAGGTTTAGGCAATACCTCGCATCGCCTGCCGAACTCGTTCGTGCAGTTGCAAGAGTTCGGGAAGAAGATCGCCCGTTGAACTGGGCATCTCCTCTGCAGGACGACCTCTCAGCATACCTACAGACATAACTCTGTTTGTCGTCTTCCTCGCCGAACTCCTTTTTCAAGAGTTCGGTTAAGCACTTACTAAAAATGCCGCGTCGAAGTCGCTGATTCTCCTTATTGGAGTCCGACAGCTGGCCACGAACATCTTTTAGTTCAACATCCAGCCTGGTGTTGGCATCCTGGAGATCATTCTTTTCCCGCCTCACCTTTGTTAGCACGCTTTCACCAGACTCTAACCGGTGTAGAAGCTGTTGCCTGTCCGGATCGAGTCCGGCACCATCTCCAATACAATTTGTCAGATTGGCACTTAAATCCGTACAATACTAAATATTCTAGAGTATTGTTTACCTGCAGGGGTCTCTTTAGACCCTCCTGCTGCCGTTCGTGCGGCCTCTAATTGGGCCCGGCACCTTTCCAGCTCCTGGGACAGCGCGGTATTCTTCTCGGTAAGAAACTGCATGTTATATGATTCTTGAATCAGTTAATTCCACTGCTTCAGTTCTCGGGGGCTAATGGCATATCTATATTTACCAAAATTTTCATACCCGTATGTCTTTTACATACTGCTCCGTGGCTCTGGCTAAACCATTTTGAGCGGCACGGAGGTACGCGTCTCCTGAATTAAAGGCATTTAAAGCCTCCTGGGAGAAATAAGCGTCGCAAGAACTGTCCGGCGACGCCTGTGATTCATGGCACTCTCCACCTCTGAATTGGTGGCAGACAGCATGTCCGCATCCTCTGATGGAGGCGCGTCCGGTGCGTGCCTTGTGCTGACCTCCGCCTCCGGGCTGGGCGTTGGAGTCTGGCTGGTGGAGGCCCGATTGGCAAGCTCTCCGGATATAGTCCGGCGAGGTCTCTTCGTCCTGAAGATAGAACGAATGTTAATATACCCTGGAGGAGTAAAACACCAGGGAAAAAGAGAGGATACGCCATACCTTTGCTATGGCACCTCAGGACGGACTACGTTCCTTTTTGCCCCACGGGGCCCTGCGGCCCCCCGCCGGCTAGCTGCAGCGGGGTCGGCTTCCCCCCTCGGGAATCTCCCCTACAAAGCATGGTTTTTGTCAGAACAACCAAGCCCATGAAAACCGAACCCCTCTTAAGGGGGTAAAGCTTCGGTATTTGTCACCTAGGAGGCCGGGATTAATCCTGGGTAATCAGCTATAATAGCTACCAAGGTATCATCCTTGCTTAGCTGATGAAACACTCCGTCAATGAAGTCCACCGCTAAGTCCGGATCCTCTTCAGAGTCCGGATCGAGGGACCGGTCTGGGTCCTCTGGCTGTGGAGGACGGTTGTTTATGTTTTTTACCTCCTGACGCAGGTCCTGCATTGAAGTCATTAGACTGCCTATTTAATCATGGGAATGTAAAATGAACAGGGAAGTACGACTGTCCGCTTACCCAATTCGGAGGACTATACATGGAAAATCCGCCCTGCGGATCGACGCAGAGGAATTCCTCTTCTTCTCCCTTGTACAAGGAGGATAAGATCTTCATTAGAGTGGCAGGCGAGTCCGGCCCCTTACGGCCGTAACGGGTGGCGTCATCCTCCCCGTTAAAATCCCAAATAGGGTGGCTTCTGAATTGGAGCGGCTGCACCCCTCGCATAATGCATATGGCCATGACTTTAATCATGGTTAGTCCGGAATGAGCCAGTAGCTTAATCCGGCACATTAAGTAAAGGACGTCTCTGTCATTCTCTCTCTGAGAGCTCCGAGGGCGCCAGCTCAGGCGTTTCTTCAGGGGAGCATTGTTGAACTCAGGGAGACCGGCCCGGATAGGGTCCGGCAGGGGGACGTCGTCTATATAGAACCATTCTGAAGGCCAGTCCTCGGACGCCTTCTTCGGGGTTCCGAACGGGTATCCGGTCCCGGCGATGCGCCATACTTCGGCTCCGTCCACTTGATATATAGACCCCTTTTGGGAACGGGGCACCAGGCAGAATATCTTCTTCCACAGCGCAGAATGAGCCTCGACGCCTAAAAATAGCTCGCAGAGAGAAACGAAGCCCGCGATGTGTAACACGGTACCGGGCGTATGGTGGTGCAGCTGGAGACCATAGAACTCCAAAAGCCCGCGGAGAAAGGGATGAATTGGAAATCCCAGTCCCCTTATTGGATAAGAGGCCAGGCACACCCGCTCCCCTTTAGAAGGACTAGGTGAGTTCTCCGCTTGTTTTCCGCCTTGATAAGTGGCGAGTCCGGCTCGGACCGAGACCATATAGGCTTGAGGGAGAAATCCCTTGGCTTGGAGCGACACTAACTCCCTGTGTGGGTGGTGCATCTCTCCCAGTCTCCGGGTGGAGGGGCGAGGGGAGGAGCTGCGACGGCTGGCCATGTTGGAATGGAACTTTGCTGGAGACGCTCTGATGATAACTCGCGGAGAGGAGGAGATGTGGTTTAGATCTAAATCCCCATCCCGATAAATAGGCGGCTCGTTTATGTGACTAAGGGTGTGGATGTAAAAAAAACACACCCCAAGCTCTTCGCATTCGTTCAGCACGTGGAAGACGGCCATTATTGGGCACTGAAGCCGAGGAGTGCTACATTACAAAAAGCGGACATTATTCGTACAGGTACACAGGATTCGGAGGAGGAACCCGCCTTGCAATGCCGAAGACGATTTGCGCGCCAGACTCGTCGTCATTGAAGCCTGGTTTGGCGGCTATTGAGGGAGTCCTGGATTATGGGGTGTTCGGATAGGCGAACTATACCTTCAGTCGGACTCCAGGACTATGAAGATACAAAGTTGAAGACTTCATCCCGTGTCCGGAAGGATCTTTTCTTGGCGTGGAAGGCAAGCTAGGTGTGCGGATATTCGAGATCTCCTACCATTGTAACCGACTCTGTGTAACCCTAACCCTATCCGGTGTCTATATAAACCGGAGGGTTGTAGTCCGTAGGACAACCATCATCATACACAATCATACCATAGGCTAGCTTCTAGTGTTTTGCCTCCTTGATCTCGTGGTAGATCCACTCTTGTACTACCCATATCATCAATATTAATCTAGCAGGAGTAGGGTTTTACCTCCATCGAGAGGGCCCGAACCTGGGTAAAATAAAGTGTCCCTTGTCTCCTGTTACCACCCGACCTTGACGCACTGTTCGGGACCCCCTACCCGAGATCCGCCGGTTTTGACACCGACAAGAGGGTATGCCATACCTTTGCTGGGGCACCTCAGAACGGACTACGTTCCTTTTTGCCCCACGGGGCCCTACGGCCCCCCACCGGTTAGCTGCAGCGGGGTCGGCTTCCCTCCTCAGGAATCTCCCCTACAAAGCGCGGTTGTTGTCAGAACAACCAAACCCATGAAAACGGAACCCCTCTTAAGGGGGTAAAGCTCCGGTATTTGTCACCTAGGAGGTCGGGATCAACCCTAGGTAATCAGCTATAATAGCTACCAAGGTGTCGTCCTTGCTTAGCTGATGAAACACTCCGTCGATGAAATCCACCGCTAAGTACGGATCCTCTTCGGAGTCCGGATGGAGGGACCGTTCTGGGTCCTCTGGCTATGGAGGACGGCTGTTTATGTTTTTTACCTCCTGACGCAGGTCCTGCATTAAAGTCGTTAGACTGCCTATTTAATCACGCGAATGTAAAATGAACAGGGAAGTACGACTGTCCGCTGACCCAATTCGGAGGACTATACATGGAAAATCCGCCCTGCGGGTCGACGCGGAGGAATTCCTCTTCTTCTCCCTTGTACAAAGAGGATAAAATCTTCATTAAAGCGGCAGGCGAGTCCGGCCCCTTACGGCCGTAACGGGTGGCGTCATCCTCCCTGTTGAAATCCCACATGGGGTGGCTTCTGTATTGGAGCGGCTGCACCCCTCGAGTAATGCATATGGCCATGACTTTAATCATGGTTAGTCCGGAATGAGCCAGTAGCTCAATCCGGCCCATTAAGTAAAGGACGTCTCTGTCATTCTCTCTCTGAGAGCTCCGAGGGCGCCAGCTCAGGCGTCTCTTCAGGGGAGCATTGTTGAACTCAGGGAGACCGGCCCAGATAGGGTCCGGCAGGGGGACGTCGTCTATGTAGAACCATTCTGAAGGCCAGTCATCAGAAGCCTTGTCGGCGTTCTGGGAACGGGGGTCCCCAGACTTGCCTGCCTGCGTCCTGCGGCGTGGCTCAAATGGGGGCCCAGCGTGGCCCATCTTCATGAGCACAAGGTTCAAGACCCTCGCGAGGGGCAAAGCCTCGCGAGGCGGACGACAAGGCGCTTCCTCAACCACGGCCTCCTTAGGCTGGCTCGCGAGGAGGCGGAGAGATCAAGGCGGGTACCTCACGAGGTGCCCATGACGCAAGCCATGACGACCAAGGGTGCCAGGCGGGCGCCAGCCCGCGCAGCGTCTCCTTTTCCTCTTTGGTGCAAAGGGGGCAAGCGCAGGCGAGAAGATCAAGCAAAGGCACCCATTTTGGTGCAACGAGACCAAGACCAGTCCAACGGTGAGAAGAAGGTCATCATGGAGCCCAGGGCGGCGTCACCACAGGGCCTTTGGCAGGCGAAGACCAACTTTAGTCAGGATAAGTGTACCAGATGTTCCCCTTCAAATTGGCCAATTGTTGGCGCCCTTCCCGCTCAATATTTGGGAAGAGGCCCAGGGCCTTTGCCTATAAATAGGGCTAGCCACCCCCGGAGGGGAAGGATCGAGAATCCAATCGGATAGAGTACCAAGAAACCAGAATATACAGAATCCAGCGTCTAGAGAGAGAGAGAGAAAAAGAGAAGGGCGATCGAACTCCCCCTAGCAGTTCATCCCCTAGCTAAGAACAGACCCTCGCGAGGTCGCTCTTCCTTGTATTGTTCTTCCTCATCAGCCCAAGAGGCAATCCACCCACCACACTGGAGTAGGGTATTACACCACAATGGTGGCCCGAACCAGTATAAACCATGTGTCTCTTGTGTTGTTCTTGCAGTAGTTTAGATCCTTACAAGACGGAGAGGTAGAAGGCTCGATCTCCGCGCGCACCCAAGAGTTCGAACCTTAAGGGTCTGTCGGAACCCGGAATCCGACATTTGGCGCGCCAGGTAGGGGTGCGCCGGAGTCCATCTTCCACCGCTCCGCTCTCCTCCGACCGTCGCATCCATGTCTGACGCTCGTCGGGCCCGCGCTGAGCGCCGGGCCGCCATTGCTTCCCGCGCCGTCCAGACGGCCCCTGTTGGTGGGCGTCCTCGTTGTTCCCCGTCGCCCGCCGTCAACGCCGCCACCGGCCCGGCGGGGAACGAGCATCAAGCATCCTCTCAGTACCCGTCCGTACGGCGGGATGGCCGCACCGCCACTCCGTCGCTCACCCCGGCCGGTTCTTCGTCGCACGCGCTTCGCGCGCCTTTGGAGGCTCGGGTTGCGCTCACCGCGGCGAACGAGCTCCTGCGCTACCGCCCCGTCGACGACGTCTACGAGGAGTGGCTCGACCGCGTCGCCGAGCTCGTCCGCGCCGCAGGGGGCTCTCCTGCGCCTTCCGCACCGCTGCGCCGCACTCCGCCCCGCATGGGCAATGAAGCCCCGGGAGCATTCCAGCCGCCTCCTTTCCAAGAAGACGCCATGGCCCCAAGGCGCGCAGCTCCTGGGCGGAACCCGCTCCGTCATGCGCCGGCCCAGTAGGAACGGAGCTGCTAAGAAGTCCCGCGACCGCAAGAGGCCGCCCGGGCGTTCCCAGCCCCGGCTCGCCGAGACCCCGCTCCAGCTCCGGCACGTCAAGACCCCGCGCTGCTCCCAGCAGCGGCGCAAGGGGACCCGCAAGGCCAAGCTCTCCCTCAACCAAAACCTCCCGCGGCCACCACTGGCTGCCGCGCCTAAACCCCCGAGCTGCGTAGCGTCGCGTGGCCCGGCAAGTTCAAACCGGACCTGCCTCCTCGCTACGACGGCACAACTGATCCCACAGAGTTCCTCCAGCTCTACGAGCTGGGAATCGAAGCAGCCAGCGGGGACGAAAAGGTCATGGCGAACTGGTTCCCCATGGCGCTGAAGGAAGGTGCTCGCACTTGGCTCCTGAACCTGGCCCCAGGCACGATCTCCTCCTGGGACCAGATGCGTACTCGCTTCATCGCCAATTTCCAAGGTACCCGCGACCGGCCTCCCACCATGAGCGACATGCGCCGCATCAAGCAGCAACCCGGGGAGACCCTGCAAAAGTACATCCAACGCTTCAACAGTGCGCGCCTCAAGATCCCAGGGTGTCTGAAGAAGCCATCATTTCGGCCATCTCCGACGGCGTGCACGACGTCAAGATCAAGGAGGAGTTGGCGATGCACGAAGACCTCTGCACCTCCCTGGAGCTGTTCAACCTGGCGACCAAGTGCGCCAGAGCTGAGGAGGGACGCCTCTCCCTCCTCGAGCTGCCTGTCGCAGACCCAGAAGAGAAGAAGCCCAAGGCCAAGGACGTGAAGCGCAAGGGGGCTGCCGTGCTCACGGCAGAGCCGGACACCAAGCGGGGCAAGGATCTGCCTGAATCCTCCAGGGGCAGCCGGTACTGTGTGTACCACGACCTCCACACCCACAACACCAATGAATGCAAAGAACTCCGCGCCGTGCGAGAAGGAAGAGTCGGCCGACGCCCTGACCGTGCTGACCGGGGCTACGGCCGAGGAGGAGGAAGGAACCCGGGACGCTGGGAAGATCGTGGCCCACGTCATGGCTGGCGTGACCAACCTTGTGAGGACAGCCGGCGCGACCTGCCTCGCGAGGGGGACTGGAGGGACCAGCCTCGTGAGGATCGCCCTCATGGCAACCCAGGCTTGCCGCCGTTGCCGCCTCAACCAAGAAGGAATGAAGACCGCCACCAAGACGAAGGGGCAGGGGGCTTCCAGGAGCCTCGCGCCATCGCCTGCATCCTGGGCGGAGCTCAAGCCCCAGCCTCTCAACGTATCTTCAAGCAGTTTGCTCGCAAAGTGAATGCAGTTCTCTCCAAGCTCGAAGCAACGCGTCCCCTCAGGTGGTCGGCCTGCACCATCACGTTCAGCTCAGCAGACCAGCTCAAGTGCGCGGCCACAGTCGAAGTCCTCCCCATGCTCTGTTCCCCAGTCATCAACAACGTTCTGGTCACCAGGACCCTCATCGACGGAGGGGCAGGGCTCAATGTCTTGTCCGTGGAAACATTCAACAGCCTCCAAGTGCCCTATGACCAGCTTCAGCCAACCAAGCCCTTCTCCGGAGTCACCGACGGTTCGACGGTCCCGATCGGGCAGGTCCGCCTCCCAGTCACCTTCGGCACATACGACAACTACCGCACCGTGCTCATCGACTTTGACGTCGCCCACATCCGCCTGCCGTACAACGCCATCCTCGGGTACCCGGCGCTGGCCAAGTTCATGACCGTGACTCATCACGGCTACACCGTCCTCAAGATGCCAGGAAGCGGCGGCGTCATCACGGTGTCATGTCAAGAGAAGGATGCAATGTGTGCCCTGGAGCGAGGCTTTCAGGCCGCGTCACTAGAAGACCCAGATCGCGGAAGCAGGAGGCTTCCTGAGACCACCCCCAAGAAGAAGAAGACAACGTCAGGCTCAGCCCCTCAGGAGGCAGGCCCTTCAAGGCCCGCGCCTGCCCAGGGGGACCCTCCTTCAATTGCATTGGAAAACGCGCTCGGCGCCCTCCTCAGGCAGGGCTCGGGGGCTCTCACCTTGAGGGCCACCGACCTCGCCAAGGTCACGAGGGAGGCGCTGGGGCACCATGTGGAGGCGTGCTTCGAGGCACGTTTCCCTTGAAAGGAAGCCAGGGAAAGAAGGTCAGACCAGCAGGAGATTGTTAGCAAGGCCATTCAAGAACTATAGGAGTCAAGGATCATGAGAGGTTGCCGTCGCCCACCAGCCGTGGCTCTTCATCCAGGTGAGGATGGTGGGCTGCGCGTCTGCGTCGACGTACCAGGGCTCAACCAGATCGCCACGGTGAAGCGCCTCTGGCCCTCACAAGTGGGGCGCTGCGGAGGACCTCCCCACAGCTATGTTCGCATGCCTTATGGCCTGCCGAGCGTGGCTGCGGCGTACGAGCGCATCATGAGGAGCATCTTGGAGGCGCAAGAAGGCAGGCGTTCTACAGCCCTGGCGGAGATGGAGGCTGCTCACGAGGAGCCACCAGTGCCTCCGGAGCCTCCCGAGGCCCCTGGGCCTGGGGGCTCGTGAGGATCGGCTTCCGCAGCCCACCGAGTCTGCTGCACCGACGCCACTGCACCAACGACACCTTCAGGTGACATCTTTCAAGTTTCATTCCCAGCTGGGAGCACCCTCCCAGGGTTGCGTCACTCCCAGGCCGCGTGGGTCCGTCCTTGTGGCATGTATCCCTTTTTATCTTTTCAGTCGCTAGCTTGATTTGCTAGGGGCGCCCCTCAGGCTGCATCATCCCCAGGCCACTCGGGCTAGGCCCAGCGGCATGTATCCCTTCCGCGTTTATTTCCAATTATGCATCATGCTTGATTACTCGATGCCGTCCGCGGCGCCTTTCTTCTTCATGTCGACCACTTGCACGTTAAAGGGGGGGTGCCTGAGCATCGCGACTCAGGGCTCTTACTGGCTCTCCAGCCCTCATCCTCTGGCCTTGTCCACCGCATCGCGACCTGGCATACCAGCGACGGCTGAGACAAGCTCGAGGCCGGGACCCGAGGATGTAGAGCAGAAAGGGGAGCAAAGGCGAGAGAGAAGGGGCACGCGAGGACCTGGTCAGAAGCTCCGCTCAATCTACCCCCCGTACCCGACGACGCGCTGGGGACGATCCCCGATCCTCAAGATAAGTCACCATCCAAAGCGTTGGCTACCGTGGCACTACCCCCGCACCTGAAGCGACTCCGTACTAGCGACGTTACTTCTCTTTCTCACCAAGCGACGGCTGCTTGGGCGCCAAAGGGGACCTCCTGAGCATCGCGACTCAGGGGCTCTTACCGGACCCCGGGTCGCTCACCTCCTGGCCTTGACCACGGCATCGCAACCTAGCATACCAGCGACGGCTGATGCCGCCTTGGGACTGGGACCTGTCGACGCAGAGCACCAATCCCTTGCGAGGTGCGAAAGGGAGGACCAAACTATGAAGGAATTTGCGATTCGCACAAATCCATAGCAAGGGTTACATATTAACAACAAGGATCACAGCCGCCTTGCAAGCCCCTATGGGGCACAATGTGATTCCTCGCAGGGAACGGATCCTAAAAGGTGCTAACTACACGCGCCCCTACAAAAGATGCCATCATCAACAGTGGGCCGTCGAGCACCAGCGCCAACCCCATCCAGATCAGGATCGGCGGCGACCAAGCGAGCCTGCCCTGCTTCGGGAGTGGCGTCGGCTCGCGGGCTCGTAGCTGTCGTCGCTCGTCTCCGGCGTCTTGAAGACCTCACTGGGATCGCTGGATACTCCGGCGCTCCCGTCGCTTGTGGAGCTGTCCAGAGGGCGATTGGCGGGCCCAGCCGTTGCCATGGCGAGGTCCTGGCCGCCTCCCCCGGGGCAGCACTCCAGCCAGCGACCGTTCGTGTCGAAGACCTTGAAGAACATTACCGAAGCGCCATCGTACTCCAGGTGGATCGTGAGGGCGCCCTTCATTCTGCAGCACCGAGCGATTTCGCCCCAGCCGCGAGTCATGAAGACCTCGCCCGGGGCAGTGATCGCAACTCTGCCCCAGTCGCAGGAGTGCTACAGTCGGCGTGCTGCAGCCACAGCTCCAGAAGTCTTCCCTGCTGGAAGAAGGAGGCGAAGAAGGGAGGAAAGCGAATCCAAGTCCACGGAGGCATGGCGGCGTGGAGCACGAGCTCGCGGGAGGATCCCTCGGCGTGGACTCCAGGAGGAACGACCAACACCTTCGTGACCCTCCGGCGCCGGCGACGGCGCTGGCCGAGGGGATCGGCATCTCCTCCTCCAAGGCCCTCGGCGTGGGCATACAAGGGAAGCAGGAATCCCGACGGAGGCCGCTCGTACCAAGGCCTCAGCACCACCAGGCGATTCTCCTCGTCTCGGCCATGCAGGGCAGGCTGTTTCTTTGGCGGGAGCGGGTCAGGTACCTCTTCAGGAGCCTTTCCCTTCTCCGCTGCTAAGAACCGGCGAATCTGAGCCATCACACCAAGACGGAGCAAGAACTGAGACGGAGGAGGAAGCAAGGAGAGATGGGCTGGAAGGGCACGCGCGGTGACGTACTTATAGCCGGCGGAGGCCAACCGTCGGCTTCCACGATCACAGGTAATCATGACACGATTTGCATGCAGGGACTTGTCCAATCCGCGCGATCGTCGAGGCATCGTGGGGAAGCGGAGGTGCCCACGTCCAATCAACCGCCACGCGGCGCCCAAGGCCGCAGGCTGTTAGGGCCCGCGGCGCTTCGCCCTTGCCCTTTCGCCTCTCGGCACGGCCAAGTCCGTGCGTGCCTTGGGCCCGGGGGCTACTGTCGCCGTTCTGGGAATGGGGGTCCCCAGACTTGCCTGCCTGCGGCCTGCGGCGTGGCTCAAATGGGGGCCCAGCGTGGCCCATCTTCATCAGCACAAGGTTCAAGACCCTCACGAGGGGCCAAGCCTCGCGAGGCGGACGACAAGGCGCTTCCTCAAGCACGGCCTCCTTAGGCTGGCTCGCGAGGAGGCGGAGAGATCAAGGCGTGTATCTCACGAGGTGCCCATGACGCAAGCCATGACGACCAAGGGTGCCAGGCGGGCGCCAGCCTGCGCAGCGTCTCCTTTTCCTCTTTGGTGCAAAGGGGCCAAGCGCAGGCGAGAGGATCAAGCAAAGGCACCCATTTCGGTGCAACGAGACCAAGACCAGTCCAACGGTGGGAAGGAGGTCATCATGGAGCCCAGGACGGCGTCACCACAGGGCCTTTGGCAGGCGAAGACCAACTTTAGTCAGGATAAGTGTACCAGATGTTCCCCTTCAAATTGGCCAATTGTTGGCGCCCTTCCCGCTCAATATTTGGGAAGAGGCCCAGGGCCTTTGCCTATAAATAGGGCTAGCCACCCCCGGAGGGGAAGGATCGAGAATCCGATCGGATAGAGTACCAAGAAACCAGAAGAGACGGAATCCAGCGTCTAGAGAGAGAGAGAGAGAAAGAGAAGGGCGATCGAACTCCCCCTAGCAGTTCATCTCCTAGCCAAGAACAGACCCTCGCGAGGTCGCTCTTCTTGTATTGTTCTTCCTCATCAGCCCAAGAGGCAATCCACCCACCACACTGGAGTAGGGTATTACACCACAATGGTGGCCCGAACCAGTATACACCCTGTGTCTCTTGTGTTGTTCTTGCAGTAGTTTAGATCCTTACGAGACGGAGAGGTAGAATGCTCGATCTCCGCGCGCACCCAAGAGTTCGAACCTTAAGGGTCTGCCGGAACCCGGAATCCGACACGCCTTCTTCGGGGTTCCGGACGGGTATCCGGTCCCGGCGATGCGCCATACTTCGGCTTCGCCCACTTGATATATGGACCCCTCTTTGGAACGGGGCACCAGGCAGAATATCTTCTTCCACAGCGCAAAATGAGCCTCGACGCCTAAAAATAGCTCGCAAAGAGCAACGAAGCCCGCGATGTGTAACACGGAACCGGGCGTAAGGTGGTGCAGCTGGAGGCCATAGAACTCCAAAAGCCCGCAGAGAAAGGGTTATATTGGAAATCCCAGTCCCCTTATTAGATAAGGGACCAGGCACACCCGCTCCCCTCTAGAGGGACTAGGTGAGTTCTCCGCTTGTTTTCCGCCTTGATAAGTGGTGAGTCCGGCTCGGACCGAGACCATATAGGCTTGAGGGAGAAATCCCTTGGCTTGGAGCGACACTAACTCGCTGTGTGGGATGGTGCATCTCTCCCAGTCTCCGGGTTTAGGACTGGAGGGGCGAGGGGAGGAGCTGCGACGGCTGGCCATGTTGGAATGGACCTTTGCTGGAGACACTCTGATGACAACTCGCAGGGAGGAGAAGATGTGGTTTGGATCTAAATCCCCATCCCGTTAAGTAGGCGGCTCGTTTATATAACTAAGGGTGTGGATGTAAAGACACCCCAAGATCTTCGCATTCATTCAGCACGTGGAAGACGGCCATTATTGGGCACTGAAGACGAGGAGCGCTACATTACAAAAATCGGACGTTATTCGTACATGTACACAGGATTCGGAGGAGGAACCCGCCTTGCAATGCCGAAGACGATTTGCACTCCGGACTCGTCGTCATTGAAGCCTGGTTCGGGGGCTACTGAGGGAGTCCTGGATTAGGGGGTGTTCGGATAGCCGAACTATACCTTCAGCCGGACTCCAGGACTATGAAGATACAAGATTGAAGACTTCGTCCCGTGTCCGGAAGGATCCTTTCTTGGCGTGGAAGGCAAGCTAGGCGTGCGGATATTCTAGATATCCTACCATTGTAACCGACTCTGTGTAACCCTAACCCTATCCGGTGTCTATATAAACCGGAGGGTTGTAGTCCGTAGGACAACCATCATCATACACAATCATACCATAGGCTAGCTTCTAGGGTTTAGCCTCCTTGATCTCGTGGTAGATCCACTCTTGTACTACCCATATCATCAATATTAATCTAGCAGGAGTAGGGTTTTACCTCCATCGAGAGGGCCCGAACCTGGGTAAAATAAAGTGTCCCTTGTCTCCTGTTACCATCCGACCTTGACGCACAGTTCGGGACCCCCTACCCGGGATCCGCCGGTTTTGACACCGACAGGGGGTGATTAGACTACTTGACCAAATAAAAATCTAGCCTTTTCCCAATTTTAGTTCTTGGTAGATTTTAGCTATGTTAGCACAAGTCAAGCAATCTCCACACAATTCAAGCAAGCATGCAAAAGAGTATATGAGCAGCGGAAAGTAAAGCATGCAACTTGCAAGAATGTAAAGGGAAGGGTTTGGAGGATTCAAACGCAATTGGAGACACATATGTTTTTGTCGTGGTTCCGATAGGTGGTGCTATCGTACATCCACATTGATGGAGACTTCAACCCACGGAGGGTAACGGTTGCGCGAGTCCACGGAGGGCTCCACCCACGAAGGGTCCACGAAGAAGCAACCTTGTCTATTCCATCACGGCCGTCGCCCACGAAGGACTTGCCTCACTAGCGGTAGATCTTCACGAAGTAGGCGATCTCCTTGCCCTTACAAACTCCTTGGTTCAACTCCACAATCTTGTCGGAGGCTCCCAAGTGACACCTAGCCAATCTAGGAGACACCACTCTCCAAGAAGTAACAAATGGTGTGTTGATGATGAAATCCTTGCTCTTGTGCTTCAAATGATAGTCTCCCCAACACTCAACTCTCTCTCACAGGATTTGGATTTGGTGGAAAGAAGATTTGAGTGGAATCAACTTGGGGAAGGCTAGAGATCAAGATTCATATGGTAGGAATGGAATATCTTGACCTCAACACAAGTGTAGGTGGTTCTCTCTCAGAAAATGTGTATTGGAAGTGTAGGTATGTTCTGATGGATCTCTCATGAATGAAGAGTGGGTGGAGGGGTATTATAGCCTCCACACAAAATCTAACCGTTACACACAGTTTGCCAAACTCGGTGGGACCGAATTGTTAAACTCGGTCGGACCGATTCAGCAAACCTAGTGACCGTTAGGATCTTCGGTGGGACTGAGATGCAACTCTGTAGGACCGATATGGTTAGGGTTAGGGCATAACGTAATCTCGGTGTGACCGATTACACAAACTCAGTGGGACCGATTTTGGTAATAAGCTAACCAGAGAGTTGGTCAGGTAAACTCGGTGGGACCGATTCGCTCATCTCGGTGAGACCGAAATGTTACAAAAGGGAAACAAAGAGTTTACATTGCAATCTCGGTGGGACAGATCGCTCATCTCGGCAAGACCAAAACGTTACGAAGGGAAACAGAGAGATTACAATCCCATCTCGGTGAGACCGAGATCCCTATCGGTGAGACCGATTTGCCTAGGGTTTGTGGCAGTGGCTATGACATTTGAAACTCGGT
The DNA here is from genome assembly GCA_032464435.1 of Aegilops umbellulata. Lineage (NCBI taxonomy): Eukaryota > Viridiplantae > Streptophyta > Magnoliopsida > Poales > Poaceae > Aegilops > Aegilops umbellulata. The sequence goes on along the minus strand of CP136060.1, from coordinate 636,806,207 downwards.
GGCACCGGATAGAAAGAATTGGTGGGGCCGAGTTAGACTTTTCGTTTAGGTCATATGTGGATGTGGGAAGGTAGTTGAGGGTTTTGGAGCATATCACTAAGCACTTTGAGCAAGCAAGCCATTAAGCAACACCTCATCCCTCCTTGATAGTATTGGCTTTTCCTATAGACTCAATGTGATCTTGGATCACTAAAATATAAAATGTAGAGTCTTGAGCTTCAAGCTTGAGCCAAACCTTTTTGTCCTTAGAATTTTGAGGGATCCACTTTCCTCATCCATGCCATGCCATTCATTGAGATTTTCCTGAAATATTAATCTTGGAATAATGTTAGCTCAATGAGCTATATGTTGTTAGGAATTACCAAAACCACCCAGGGATAGTTGCACTTTCAATCTCCCCCTTTTTGGTAATTGATGACAACATATAGATCAAAGCTTCGACAAATGATAATAAGAGGAAAACATCGTCGCTTTGAGAAGTATGTGATAAGCAAGAGCTCCCCCTAAATTTGTGCATAGTTTAAGATTTGCTTTGGACTGCAAATGGACAAGGAATTAGGATCATGGGTTACTCTTCCATGTCACAGAAATGTTGGTGGAGCGCTCAAAATGATAAGAATTATATACATGCACTCATCACCAAGCAAAGTGAATGATCAAATAGGGACAAATGATAGTATCATCCAACAAGCATTAATGTAGCATATGATCAAACACACATGATCATCCAAGTATCACAAACAAGCAAATAAAGTTCAAACTCCAAAGCAAGAGAGAATAAAAAGCAACACTCTCTCTCTCAAAGCCTATGATCTATACATTTTTCTCCCCCTTTGGCAACAAGTTACCAAAAAGTTCATAGAAAATGCATAGCACTAAAATGACTCTCAGTCTTGATCTTCAGGTGGTGGAGTCCGGAGAACACCAAGGACGAAGGCTTCAGTTGATGTAGATGGAGCTGAAGGAGTTGGTGCTGGAGCTGGTTGCGCTAGAGCTGTAGCTGGTGCAGATGAAGTGACTCTGGTGTGTGTTACTAGCTCTGCAGATGATCTCTGAGCTCGAGGCACTCTGGCAAATGCATCAGTGGTTGTTCTGTCCTTCCTCTCCTGCATGTCATCCTGAAGTTGCTCCACAACAGACTGGATCTCAGTTACCTTCACATCCATGTCATAGAACTTCTGCTCCATGATTCTTTCCAAGCTCTCCTGGTTTCGAGTCAGGGTGGCCAGTCCTTTCTCTATCCTTAGAGTGGATGCAATCAAGTAGCCAAGATGATCTTGTTTGCTCTTTAGAAAATACTGAGATGCCACTTCCATGGTTGGCATCTTGGCAGCTTTCTCCATCTTTGCCTTCTCCTTCTTTGCTTTTGCTAGCACTGAGGAGGGTTCATCTTCATTCATCACAACTTGGTTGTCCTCGAAGTCTGGGTAGATAGGCAAGTGTTCCTTATCCAACAAGTATGTGCCTTTGCCCATCTTTGAGTTTATCAACTCCTGGATCTGTGGGGCATATCCACAACTTCTTTTCTGGTCAGCTGCTGTCCTCTTGATAGTCTCAACTATAAGGCTCATGACCTTGAACTTATGTGGCACATCAAATATATGTAGCAAGTTAATTTCATGGCCTCGAATCATTCTGTGATCACCAGACTTGGGCAAGAGAGTGTGCCTAAGGGTCCAATTGATTGTAGGCAGCCCTGACAGCAACTGTTTTACTGACCCAAACTGGTGAGTCTCAAGATCATCTTCAGGAATCTCCTTGTACATGTTTGCCATAGAGTTGTGATCCATCTTCTTCTTGGCATAGACATCCAAGTCATCTTCTTCTTCCTTAGGAGCATTGATCAGATTTTCCCATTCCTCAATAGTTGAGTGGTACCTTGTACCTTCGGACATCCATACTATCCTGCCATCTGGATAGAAGTGTGCTGTCGAGTAGAATTGCATTATGAGCTCCTCATTCCACTTTGTGAGCTTCTGCCCAACAAAGTCTGCAACTCCACAAGCACTGAAGCTGTCAAACACACTAGGATAGTGTTCCTCATTTTCCTTGATATACTTCCAGTCGACCCACCTCATTTCACACACTATGGGCTTCTTGTCCAACAACACTGTCTCATAGAAGTCCCGCTGTTCCTTTGTGTGGAACCTGTAATCAACAGCAGTTCTTCTCCGGCTGGCATATGGATCTGACACTCTCCATAGCCTCAACCCTGAGTCTCTTCTGAGCTTGATGTTCTCAGCCACAGGATGAGCATCATTGTGGTCTGGAATTTTTGGCTTCAATTTTCTCAGAACATGCTCTTCATCTTCTTCTTCTTCTTCTTCTTCTTCAGCAACAGTCTCAAGCACTGGGGCCTTGTTCTTCTCAGCAGCAGATATGTTGCAAACACTAACTGCAGACCCTGTGAATAGATTGTAGATGCGATAGAGTGTATGAGCATCACAAAATACAGAGATTTTTGCAAAAGAATGAGTCCAAAACTTAGTTTTAGTTTTCCACAGAAAGCATTTCGGATCAACCGATTTGCAAACTTGGTGATACCGAAGAAGCTCTTGGACCCAAAACTAGTGAACAAGGTCAGACCGAGTCACAGTTCGGTGGCACCGAGACTGCTAGGGTTTCACAGAGTCCTGAACTCGGTCACACAGATTTGCAATTCTCGGTCAGACCGAGAACCACATGTGCAATGGCCTTGGCCGAATCGGTGAAACCGAGTTCTGCAACCCGGTGGGTCCGAGATGGTTTCGACGGAAACCTAACCCTAAATTTTCGATTCAACTCTAATCTATGGAGTGTTTTGACTGGATAGAAGCGTTTCAATCGTGGCAAGATTCATGATGAACACAATGTGCTAGGAATCGGACGGGGATAGCACTGCGATCAAGTCCATACCCTAGTTCGGTGATGAACTCGCTACGGCGACAAAGGAGGGGAAGAATTCCGTTGAGGGCGGCGTAGACCAGCGACAGGAGGCGGCTGGCGACGAGGAGGATGATCCGGAGACCCAGGAGGCAGAGCGAGCTATGCGCGGGCGAAGGGGTTTCTGAGAAATTTCCAAAATTTTGCCCGTGAGTGTATATAGCCCGACCCTGTCGGTATGACTGAGTGGAACAACTCGGTGGCACCGAGATGCATAACTGTTGACAGTTACAGCAACTCGGTGTGACCGAAAAGTTCAAATCAGTTGCACCGAGATTGAAAACCTAGATCGACTTAGTGATCTCGGTATGAACGAAATGGAGGAATCGGTCAGACCGAAACACACAAAGAAGTTTTGGAAGTTTATGTATATGACGAATCGGGGACTCCGAGTGCTCCTCACACAGAGTGGTTCGAATCTGACTTGATCAAATTTTGTGATGTAGCATGAATAGAGTTTGAGACGAGAAAAGCATAGATAGCTAGAGAAGGTTCTTAGGCATTCTTGTCCATCCACTTGGCAAAACAAAAGAAAACCAATCAATCAAAACAACAAGTGGATGTCCTCGAATGAGTAAAATATGCAATCAACATGCTCACACAATAAAATGGCAATTGAAATATGTGGCAAAGCATGCACAACCAATTCTAGCATCTATCAAACAATTTGCGATGACTAGGTCATCTATATGTATATTGACTTAGGAGTCAAATGAGAACATTTGGTCATAGGTCATACTCATCGTTTAAGCACAAGTGGGGTTAACACTTTTACATAAAGCATTGTTGTGTTCACACCATTAGAGTTGCTTTAGCTCAATTCTCAGAGTAAAGCTCCCCTTAGATGTGAGATCCCCCCTAAGAGGGATGAACTAACCTTGGGTTTTGTCGATGATGACTTCATGTAGATGTTGAAGATGTGGATGCTCAATGTTGATGTAGATCATTTGGAGCTATCCATTGGAGTGAGTTGCACTTTCAATACCTACACGGGTTAGTCCCACAAGGAACAAACAAGGATATCCATAGACATAGAGTGATGCACACACAAGATGATGTCTATGAAAGCTTTTAGGTTACCTTGTCCCTTGTCTTACCAACAAGAGGGTTTGTGACTCCTTGAACTAGTGCAAGATGTGGAAGTTGATTTCACTTGTTCTTGCAAATATGATAAGAGTGAAGTATGTTGGAGGAGTCACCCTCAAGAACTCTCTAGTTCTTCTTCGGGATCCACACCATCTTGATGGGAATCCTCGGTGTTATAGTTATACTTGATGAAGTGGAACTTGAAGTAGTCTTGGGAACCCACTTCACCAAGGCCTTAGGAGCTTCTTCAAAAGCATCAATTTCCTCTTGAAGCTTGTCCTTGCCTTTTTGCTTGTGGTCTTGTGGTGGAAGATCATCTTGAGCTTGTGTACCTTTGAAAGAAGTAGGATCATACTTCTCTTGTTGAGGAACAAACTTCGTCTTGGGGTATTGATCTTCTTCCCACTCAACTCCATTGGCATTGAACTTTCGTTCAAAACCAACACCTTGGTTCTTCCGGTGCCTTCCTTTCTTGCGTACAATTTCCTCGAATTGCTTACTTCTGGCAAGGCTCTTGTAAACACCTTTCTCTATAATTCCCTTCAATAAGCTATTTTCTTGCTCAAGTGTAACTTGGCTAAGAGAATCATTAGTGGAATCAAGAGAACTACTAGAAGCAACAATATTGGATTTAGCATGATTATTGTTACTACTAGAGGAAGAATCTTTCTTGTTCTTGTTACTAGACTTGACTTGAGGCATGTAAGTGGATAAGAGTAAACGCTTGGCAATGTAAGAAGAACTTTTCTTATGAAGATCATCATTGATTGCTTTTAAGAACTCATGCTCTTGCTCAAAGTTGAGCTTTTCAAAGCGTAATTTCTCATGAGTCCTTAAAAGCTCTCGATGATCTCCTAAGATAGTTTCATGAGCTAACTTAAGAGTATTTAGTTCTTTAGTTAGAGACTCAATCTTCTCCTTATCATTGTCATTCGTTTTATCTTGATTAGCATGATTAATTGACGTTTCATCATAGTATTCATCACTAGAGTTGTCAACAAGTAAATCATCATCACCTAACAAGTCATCTTCATCACTATTGAAATCAACATACTCGGGGTGTGATACCTTTGGGCCTTTAGCCATGAAGCATGTTCCAACTCCTTCATTTGGTGAGTCAAATATGTCGTAGGAGTTGGTTGTCACAAGTGCTAGACCGGCAACACCTTCATCTTGAGTATATTCGGAGTCGGAGTGATTGCTTCTCTCGGTGTTGTTGTCGGAGTCGGAGCCGGATACCCATTCACCAACATGAGCTTGATGTCTTCGTTTTGTGGAGCTCCTTGATGACTTGTCCTTTCTTTCCAAATCCTTGCTTCTCCGTGAGGGTCTTCGTTCATAACGATCATCTCTACTCCTTCTTTATCTAGATGGTGATTCTTCTCTTGGGAGAATCTTATCTTCTCTTGTGGGGGGTCGTACACTCATTGGAATAGTGTCCGAGCCTTCCACAATTGTAGCAGTTTCGCTCTCGACTAGAAGATCTTTTGTCATTGTAGGACCTTGACTTGGAGCTTCTCTCTTTGCTTTTACTCTTGTAGAACTTGTTGAAGTTCTTCACTATTAAGATCAATTCTTAATTGAAGGTTTGTTTCTCACTCGATTATGTGGGGGCTTCACATGAGGCTTTGTAAGCACAACTTGATTTGTTGTGAAGTTCCTGTTTATCCTTGAGTGACATCTCATGAGCAACAATTCTTTCGATGACTTCTGTTGTTTTGAGATCTTTGTAATTTGGCATCATTTGGATCAATGTGCACACGGTATCATATTTTCCATCCAAGGCTCTTAGGATCTTCTTGATGATGAATCTATCGGTCATCTCTTCACTCCCTAAGCCGACAATCTCATTTGTGATAAGAGCAAGCCTAGAGTACATTTCAGAGACACCTTCACCATCCTTCATTTTGAACTTGTCAAGTTGACTTTGAAGCACATCCAATTTGGATTCCTTGACGGAGTCGGTACCTTCGTGCATATCAATCAAAGTATCCCAAATTTCCTTTGCATTCTCAAGACGGCTGATTTTGTTGAATTCTTTGGGGCACAATCCATTGAAGAGGATATCACAAGCTTGAGCATTGTATTGTAGCATCTTTAACTCTTCCGCGGTAGCTTCAAGGTTTGGTTCTTTCCCATCAAAGAATTCACCTTGCAAGCCAATACACACAATAGCCCAAACGGCGGGGTTATGTCCAAGAATATGCATTTTCATCTTATGCTTCCAACTAGCAAAATTAGTACCATCAAAGTAAGGACCTCTACGGTGATAAATTCCCTCGCTAGACGCCATACTCTCCTAGGTTGCGAAACCAAGGCTGTGACAGCCAAAAGCTATGGAAATCAAAGCAAATGGAGACCAAAGCTCTGATACCACTTGTAGGATCGAAAGTATGTCTAGAGGGGGGGTGATTAGACTACTTGACCAAATTAAAATCTAGCCTTTTCCCAATTTTAGTTCTTGGAAGATTTTAGCTATCTTAGCACAAGTCGAGCAATCTCCACACAATTCAAGCAAGCATGCAAAAGAGTATATGAGCAACTTGCAAGAATGTAAAGGGAAGGGTTTGGAGGATTCAAACGCAATTGGAGACATGAATGTTTTTGTCATGGTTCCGATAGGTGGTGCTATCGTACATCCATGTTGATGGAGACTTCAACCCCTGGAGGGTAAAGGTTGCGCGAGTCCATGGAGGGATCCACCCACGAAGGGTCCACGAAGAAGCAACCTTGGCTATTCCATCACGGCCGTCGCCCACGAAGGACTTGCCTCACTAGCGGTAGATCTTCATGAAGTATGCGATCTCCTTGCCCTTACAAACTCCTTGGTTCAACTCCACAATCTTGTCGGAGGCTCCCAAGTGACATTGAGGGAGTCCTGGATTAGGGGGTGTTCGGATAGCCGGACTATACCTTCAGCCGGACTCCAGGACTATGAAGATACAAGATTGAAGACTTCGTCCCGTGTCCGGAAGGATCTTTCCTTGGCGTGGAAGGCAAACTAGGCGTGCGGATATTCAAGATCTCCTACCATTGTAACCGACTCTTTATAACCCTAACCCTATCCAGTGTCTATATAAATCGGAGGGTTGTAGTCCGTAGGACAACCATCATCATACACAATCATACCATAGGCTAGCTTCTAGGGTTTAGCCTCCTTGATCTCGGGGTAGATCTACTCTTGTACTACCCATATCATCAATATTAATCTACCAGGAGTAGGGTTTTACCTCCATCGAGAGGGCCCGAACCTAGGTAAAATAAAGTGTCCCTTGTCTCCTGTTACCATCCGACCTTGACACACAGTTTGGGACCCCCTACCCGAGATCCGCCGGTTTTGACACCGACATTGGTGCTTTCATTGAGAGTTCCTATGTGTCGTCGCTTTTAGGCCCGATGGCTCCTTTGATCATCAACAACGATGAGGTCCAGGGTGAGACTTTCCTCCCCGGACAAATCTTCGTCTTCGGCAGCTTCGCTCTGCGGGCCAACTCGCTTGGTCGTCTGGAGCAGATCGAAAGCTACGCCCCTGGCCATCAAGTCAGGTTTGGAAGCTTAAACTACACGGCAGATATCCGCGGAGACTTGATCTTCGACGGGTTCGAGCCACAGCCAAGCGCGCCGCACTACCTCGAGGGGCATGATATAGCTCTGCCTCCGAATAGTGCCCTGGAGGCCGCACACGCACCGTCCCTGATTCTCGACTCGGAGCCCGCTGCGTTTTTGAGGATGAACGGTTGGACGTCACCTCGGGGGCGGCGATCTTGAAGGCGATCGAGCCGAGCGCCAGCCCCGCACTCCGCATGGCCCATGACTCCAAGGAGTCGGATTCTTCTCCAAACTCCGGGCCTCCCGTGCCCCTGCCGATCGAATCCGATTGGGCGCCTATAATGGAGTTCACCGCCGCGGACGTCTTTCAGCACTCACCTTTCGGTGATATCCTGAATTCTCTCAAGTCTCTCTCTCTATCAGGAGAGCCCAGGCCGGACTATGGTCTGCAAGGTTGGGATTCGGACGACGAAGAAATTCAAAGCCCTCCCGCCACCCACTTAATAGCCATTGTCGATGATTTAACCGACATACTTGACTTCGGCTCCGAAGACTTCGACGGTATGGACGACGAAGGAGGAGACGAACAAGAACCAGCACCTGTAGGGCGCGGGACCGCCACCTCTCATATGACATATATATGGTGGACGCTCCAAAGGATGGAGATGGTGATGGAACAGCGGAGGATGACACCTCGAAAAAACAGCCAAAACGTCGGCGTCAACGGCGCCGCTCCAAATACCGCCATAGCAGAAATGGTGATTCCGGCAAGGGAGATAATACTACCCCAGATAGCGTCGAAGAACACCAAATCCAGCAAGATTCGGCGCAGGAAGATGGAGAAGCCACCCCTCATGAGAGAGCGACAGAGCGAGAGTTTGAGGATGATAACTACATGCCTTCCTCCGAAGACGAGGCAAGCCTCGACGACGACGAATTCCTCGTACCATCAGACCCCGCCGAACAAGAGCGTTTCAAACGCAGGCTTCTAGCCATGGCGAATAGCCTAAAGAAAAAGCAGCAACAGCTTAGAGCTGATCAAGATTTGCTAGCTGACAGATGGACTGAAGTCCTTGCGGCCGAAGAGTATGAACTCGAGCGCCCCTCCAAAAATTATCCTAAGCGCAGGCCGCTATCCCAATCAGAGGGGGAAGCACCTACATTACCAATGCATGACATGGCAGACCGGCCACCTCGCGGCCGCGACAGAGAGGCCTGTCGAACCTCTAAACAAGCCATGCCCCGGTGCCGCTCAACTAAGGTACGGGAAAATGAGCCAGACCTGCGAGACGTACTGGAGGATAAAGCAAGGCAAACAAGATCGATCTATGGATCGCGCAGACGCCTGACGACACGTGATGATGATCTTCACTCCAGACACAATAAATCCGACCGGGCCGAACACAACAGGCATAGCTCTTCCGAGCTGCATTGTGACATAGCCCAGTACAGGGGCGCCGCACACCCACTATGCTTCACACATAAAGTAATGGATCATAAAATCCCAGAGAGTTTCAAACCCGTCAACATAAAGTAATGGTACGACAGATCCGGCAGTATGGATTGAGGATTATCTCCTTCACATCCACATGGCACGTGGGGACGATCTACACGCCATCAAATATCTCCCCCTCAAGCTCAAAGGACCAGCCCGGCACTGGCTTAACAGCCTACCGGCGGACTCAATCGTTTCTTGGGAGGACCTGGAAGCCGCATTCCTCGACAACTTCCAGGGGACCTATGTGCGGCCACCGGACGCCGACGACCTAAGCCACATAATTCAGTAGCCAGAAGAATCGGCCAGGCAATTCTGGACACGGTTCCTAACAAAGAAAAATCAGATAGTCGATTGTCTGGACGCAGAGGCCCTAGCACCCTTCAAACATAACATCCGCGACGAATGGCTTGCCCGGCACCTGGGATAGGAAAAGCCGAAATCTATGGCAGCCCTCACGACACTCATGACCCGCTTTTGCGCGGGCAAAGATAGCTGGCTAGCTCGCAGCAACAACTTATCAAAGAACCCTGGTAATTCGGATACTAAGGACAAAAGTGGCAGGACACGTCGAAACAAGCAAAAGCGCCGCGTTAGCAGCGATAGCAATGAGGATACGGCAGTAAACGCCGGATTCAGAGGCTATAAATCCGGTCAGCGGAAAAAGCCATTTAAAAAGAATTCCCAGGGTCCGTCCAGTTTGGACCGGATACTCGACTGCTCGTGCCAGATTCATGGCACCCCCGAAAGGCCATCCAATCACACCAACATGGATTGTTGGGTATTGAAGCAGGCAGGCAAGTTAAGAGCCGAGCACAAAGACAAGGGGCTTTATAGCGATGACGAGGAGGAGCCCAAGCCGCCGAACTACAATGGACAGAAGGGGTTTCCCCCACAAGTGCGTACGGTGAACATGATATACGCGGCCCACATTCCCAAGAGGGAGCGGAAGCGTGCGCTACGGGACGTATACGCGATGGAGCCAGTCGCCCCAAAGTTCAACCCATGGTCCTCCTGCCCGATCACTTTTGATTGAAGGGACCACCCCACTAGCATCCGTCACGGCGGTTTTGCCGCATTGGTCCTTGACCCAATCATTGACGGATTTCATCTCACAAGAGTCCTCATGGACGGCGGCAGTAGCCTGAATCTGCTTTACCAGGATACAGTGCGGAAAATGGGCATAGATCCATCAAGGATCAAGCCCACAAGGACGACCTTTAAAGGTGTCATACCAGGTGTAGAGGCCAATTGCACAGGCTCTGTAACACTTGATGTGGTGTTCGGATCTCCGGATAACTTCCGAAGCGAAGAGTTAATCTTTGATATAGTCCCGTTCCGCAGTGGCTATCACGCCCTGCTCGGACGAACCGCATTCGCTAAATTCAATGCGGTGCCGCACTACGCATATCTCAAGCTCAAAATGCCAGGCCCTCGAGGAGTAATTACGGTCAACGGAAACACTGAACGCTCCCTCCGTACGGAGGAGCACACGGCGGCCCTCGCAGCGGAAGTACAAAGCAGCCTTTCAAGGCAACTCTCCAGTCCGTCCGTTAAAAAGCCGGACAATGCAAAGCGCGCCCGGAGTAACCTGTAACAAGACCGCCTGGCACGTTCGGCGCAAGCGTAGCAATACGGCCCCAACCCCAGCCATCACAACATAGCGGAGATAGTACCTCGAGTACACAATTATGCCCTTGAAATTCCATGGGCACAGGGGGAGGGGCACATTAACGGCATGCTTACAATACGGCGTCAAACGTACTAGGGGCTGCCGGACTTTTTTTTTACTTTTTACTTTCAGGACTCCACACTCTGGATAACCTGTTCGGCTTTGCTGCCGCACAGACGATGCAAGACCCAGGGAAGCAGACAAAGCAACGCCGCATTATGGAACTCTCAGGTGGTCTCTATTTCGAGTGATATATCTTTTTCTAAATTCCGCGGCCTGCCCATGGTCAGGTACATGTTAAATAGTCTAATATCTTTTGCTTATCGCACTACTTGTATCGTTCGGCTTTGATAAATAGCCTCTCTATAAACAATGCATAGCTTTTCGCCTATTTTTTTGCGTTGTCCTCTTTTAATATATATGTTCATTAAATAAACATGATCGCAACCGTAAACCATGGTACGCCAAAACACGCCAGGGGCTTCATTACCCTTCTATCTGGTGTGAGAAGTCCGTACACTTTCACAAGTGCGGCACCCCGAACTTATAGCACTATATGCATCGGCTCCGAATCATGATTTTGCTCACATGTTGGGTTTGCCCAGCTCCTATGTTTTGGTGCCTTACGTTCCGCTATATCGGCTAAGGTAGCACTAGGAGAACCACTGCGATTGTGCCCCGGTTCAGCTGGGTTAAGCACCTCAGTGGAGAAAGCTAAAACAGACTGTCATGATAAGGCGTGAGACCGGTCGCTGTTCGAGAGGTTTTTCGAGTCCTTAAAGTCTTATGCCGCTTCGAGCGAGGAGCTGGCTATGTCCGGCCAAAGGCGTGGATAGCGCCCCGAATTCGGCCTTCCGAACTAGGGGCTTCGCTGAAATTAAAATTTATAACGTTCTATGGCTAAGTGAGAGTGTTCAAGCATTATAGTCCGATTGCCTGGTTCGTTGTGCTGAGCGCCTCCCTCGAAGGACCCAACTATGGGAAAAAGAGCCCTCAGGTTTATCCCGAACATCCCAGCACTAGTGGCATGGGGGCAGAAGCCGACGACTGGCCATCTCTCAATTTTTGATAAACGGCCGCACAGAGAATAATATTTTAAATTCAATAAGCATTGCTTAGCGCATATGAACAAGTTTTCAGCACACAGGATACAAACGAGCGATTTCATTCAAATACTACATCTTTAGTACATTCATCCGCGACAAGGCGGGCTCCGGCAAGAACTTCCTGGTAGTAGTTCTCGGGCTTGTGATGCTCCTTCCCCGGCGGCGGCCCGTCCTTCACCAGCTTCTCTCCATCCATCTTACCCCAGTGTACCCTTACACGGGCAAGGGCCCTCCGGGCACCTTCAATGCAGGCGGAGCGCTTGATGACCTCAAGTCGTGGACAGGCCTCCACCAGCCGCCGCACTAGCCCGAAATAGCTCCTAGGCAGGGCCTCTCCAGGCCAGAGCCGAACTAGTAAGCCCTTCATGGCCCGTTCGGCCGCCTTGTGGAGCTCGACCAGCTGTTTCAGCTGATCGCTCAAAGGCACAGGGTGTCCGGCCTCAGAATACTGAGACCAGAACACACTCTCCGTCAGGCTACCCTCTTTAGCTCGGTAGAACACGGCGGCATCGGATACGCTGCGGGAAAGATCGGCGAACGCCCCTGGAGAACTCCGGATTCGGGTAAGTAACAGGTAGTTTACTTTTATATTCCTACTTTGCATTAAGAATGCCTTACCCGTTGCTATCTTTTTCACCTCCTCCAACTCTTGGAGGGCCTTTTGGGCTTCGGCCTTGGCACTCTTGGCAGTCTCAAGGGCCGACGCAAGCTCGGATGCTTGCTCTTTTGACTCAAGCGCCAAACTCTCATGTTTTTTCATGAGAGCTTGCAGCTCTTGCTGCACCTCGCCGACCTGAAGCCCAAGCCTTTCTCGCTCGGCGCGCTCCTCGACCGTTTTATTTCCGGCCTCAGCCAGCGCCTGCTTCAGGGTTGCAATCTCGATTGTGGCCCCTACAATAAGCAGTACAATCCTGTTACTTCTTTCTGCAATCAAGCCTCTCTATAGGCACCTTTTTTCTTTTTTTTAGGGTATTTCTTACCTTCTTTCTCCTCGAGGTGTCGTTTGGCAAGGCCAAGCTTTTGCTCGGTCCGCCCGAGGTCCTTTTTAAGGACATCCACCTACGCAGTCAGTGTGGCGGTGGACAGCAGCGAAGCCTCCATACGCATATTTGACTTTTTGTTGTTAGACTCCTGCGAAAATTACTAGATCCTCTATTTGGCTTTTCTTTCCGAACACCGAACAAAGCATCAGGGGCTACTGTCTATGCGGTAATAATTTGACATATTTTTACTTACCTCGAAGCCTGTTAGAAGGCTAGCGCAAGCTTCAGTCAGTCCGCTCTTGGCGGACTGAACCCTTTGGATCACCTTACTCATAATAGTATGGTGCTCCTCGTCGATGGCGGCGCCCTCAAGAACCTCCAGCAGATTGTCCGGCGCCTCTGGTTGGACGGAGGTCGCAGGCTCAGACGGCTTACTCCTCTCGGAAGGAGTTCGCCCACCGTGGATCGGGACTGTTGAGTCCGGTGCGGTGTCCGGCACAAAGCCGGACTTGGATCCCTGGGGGGTTTCATCCCCTTAACTCCTGGGGTCCGGAGGATTGCCTTGCGGCTCCTCCAGGACTATCTCCTCCTGCCCTTGGGATTGGCGGGACGCCACTTCGGCGTTGTCCGCCCTGCAGGGGGAGACAGCGGGCGGAACAGAGTTCACGTCCGACGAATCCAGGGAGCCGCTCGATGAATCGTCGAGTTCGGCCCGGGGCGGGCTGCATAAATTACGAGCGATATTAGGGAAAGCCGCGCATTAAAAGAATATCATGAGTCACTCTGGTATATAAGTACTTACGATTTCGCCGGACGCTTGGTTCTGTCCGGCCACTCCTCTCCGTCCTCTTCGGCATCGTGGGAGTAGTCCGGCGGCGGGGTCTTCCTTTTCCTCGACCCCTCGGCCTCCCCCATTGGGTGGCCTTCTTCTTCTTCCCCCCCCCCCCCCGCTGGGGGGGAGAGCTTTCTTGTTCCTCCTCCTCGTTTTCACGAGAGGAGAGTGTCGCGGACTCGTTAGATGACGAGTCCGACACCACCATATTGCGGGAACTCTTTCGAGTCCCGGTGGTTTTCTTCTTCTTGGTCTTCTTCCGGCACCACGTAAGGTGCCGGAGTCAACAGCTTCACTAGGAGAGCTGGGGCCGGGTCTTTGGGCAGGGGAGCCGGACAGTTAATTGGTCCGGATATCGCCCGCCAAGCCTGTCAAAGGCAAAGGGAGTTTAGATCCCGCATAGAGTTAATCTATGAAAAAGAGCTCAATGAACCTGTCAAAGGTATAGATAGCTTACCTCGCTGGCGTGACGCTGCGAGCTGTATCCGCGGTCCTCGGAAGCAGATGTGGGGGACTCGACGCCTTGGGTCACCACCTTCCAGACGTCTTCATACGTCATGTGGAAGAGCCTACTGAGGGTTTTGGTGCTGCGCCGGGTCGAATTCCCACAAAGTAAAATCCCGTTGTTGGCACGGGAGGATCCGGCGAACGAGCATGACCTGGATCACATTGATCAGCCGGATTGGCCTGTTCACCAGGGACTGGATGCACGTTTGCAACCCAGTCACTTCTTCCTCGTTGCCCCACGACAGGCCCGTCTCTTTCCAGGACATGAGCCGCGTGGGGGTCCGGATCTGAATTCGAGGGCTGCGACCCATTTTGAATCGCGCGGCTCGGTGATGTAGAACCACCCAGCTTGCCACCCCTTTAGGGACTCCACAAGGAAGCCCTCGAACCAGAGGACATTGGCTATCTTGCCAGCCATAGCGCCTCCGCAGTCCGCTTGGCTGCCACGCACCACCTTGGGCTTGACGTTGAAAGTCTTGAGCCAAAGGCCGAAATGGGGGAGGACGCGGAGGAAGGCCTCACACACGACGATAAACGCCGAGATGTTGAGGACGAAGTTCGGGGCCAGATCATGGAAATCCAGGCCGTAGTAGAACATGAGCCCCCGGACAAATGGGTGAAGTGGAAAGCCCAGTCCGCGGAGGAAGTGGGGAAGAAAAACTACCCTCTCATGGGGCCCTGGGGTAGGAAGAAGCTGCCCCTTCTCAGGAAGCCGATGCGGGATGTCCTTGGACAAGTATCCAGCTTTCCTTAGCTTTTTTACTTGGGCCTCCATAACGGAGGAGGCCATCCACTTGCCTCCCGCTCCGGACATTGTTGGAGAAGGTTGAGGAAGGAAGAGCGGACTTGGGCGCTGGAGCTTGAGTGCACGAGAGATGGATTGGCAAAGGAGGAGGAAGGCGTAGGTAAAAAGGTGAATCCTTATCCCTTTATACAAGCGGGTGCGGTTAGGCATCCCCACCTACCTAATAAAACTCACTTGCCTCCCAAGCGCCGTGGTAAATGGCGCGGTTGGGTTACCCACGTCCGTATTGATGAGAATCCTGTTAAAAGGGGCACACGATCTCTGCTTTGACAAGACGTGCCAAGGAAATCGCCTCGCTAAACACGCTAAGGTGGAACAATGAAAACAATTTATATAAAGAGCTTGGCCGCAGTGTTATGACGCACTGCGGAATACGTCAGCAGATTTGATTTGTGTTAATATTATTCTCTATATGGCAATATGTGGAAACTTATTTTGCAGAGCCGGACACTATTTTTCGTGTTTACAATCTTCTTGAAGAACTTGGAGGAGGAACCCGCCTTGCAATGCCGAAGACAATCTGCGCGCCGGACTCGTCGTCGTTGAAGCCTGGTTCAGGGGCTACTGAGGGAGTCCTGGATTAGGGGGTGTTCGGATAGCCGGACTATACCTTCAGCCGGACTCCAGGACTATGAAGATACAAGATTGAAGACTTCGTCCCGTGTCCGGAAGGATCTTTCCTTGGCGTGGAAGGCAAGCTAGGCGTGCGGATATTCAAGATCTCCTACCATTGTAACCGACTCTTTATAACCCTAACCCTATCCGGTGTCTATATAAACCGAAGGGTTGTAGTCCATAGGACAACCATCATCATACACAATCATACCATAGGCTAGCTTCTAGGGTTTAGCCTCCTTGATCTCGTGGTAGATCTACTCTTGTACTACCCATATCATCAATATTAATCTAGCAGGAGTAGGGTTGTACCTCCATCGAGAGGGCCCGAACCTGGGTAAAATAAAGTGTCCCTTGTCTCCTGTTACCATCCGACCTTGACGCACAGTTAGGGACCCCCTACCCGAGATCCGCCGGTTTTGACACCGACAGACACCTAGCCAATCTAGGAGACATCACTCTCCAAGAAGTAACAAATGGTGTGTTGATGATGAATTCCTTGCTCTTGTGCTTTAAATGATAGTCTCCCCAACACTCAACTCTCTATCATAGGATTTGGATTTGGTGGAAAGAAGATTTGAGTGGAAAGCAACTTGGGGAAGGCTAGAGATCAAGATTCATATGGTAGGAATGGAATATCTTGACCTCAACACAAGTGTAGGTTGTTCTCTCTTAGAAAATGTGTATTGGAAGTGTAGGTATGTTCTGATGGCTCTCTCCATGAATGAAGAGTGGGTGGAGGGGTATATATAGCCTCCACACAAAATCTAATCGTTAAACACAGTTTTCCAAACTCGGTGGGACCGAATGGTTAAACTCGGTCGGACCGATTCAGCAAACCTAGTGACCGTTAGGATCTTCGGTGGGACAGAGATGCAACTCAGTAGGACCGATATGGTTAGGGTTAGGGCATAACGTAATCTCGGTGTGACCGATTACACAAACTCAGTGGGACCGATTTTGGTAATAAGCTAACCAGAGAGTTGGTCAGGTAAACTCGGTGGGACTGATTCGCTCATCTCGGTGAGACCGAAATGTTACAAAAGGAAAACAGAGTGTTTACATTGCAATCTCGGTGGGACCGATTCGCTCATCTCGGCAAGACCGAAATGTTACAAAAGGGAAACAAAGATGGTTAAGTTTCCTAGCCAAAGACATGAGTTGTCATTTGATTAACAGGATCACATCATTAAAGAATGATGTGATTGACTTGACCCATTCCGTTAGCTTAGCATTTGGTCGTTTAGTATATTGCTATTGCTTTCTTCATGACTTATACATGTTCCTATGACTATGAGATTATGCAACTCCTGAATACCGGAGGAACACTTTGTGTGCTAGAAAATGTCACAACGTAACTGGGTGATTATAAAGGTGCTCTACAGGTGTCTCCAATGGTACTTGTTGAGTTGGCATGAATCGAGATTAGGATTTGTCACTCGATTGTCGGAGAGGTATCTCTATGCCATCTCGGTAATGCACATCACTATAAGCCTTGCAAGAAATGTGACTAATGAGTTAGTTGCGGGATGATGTGTTACGGAATGAGTAAAGAGACTTGCTGGTAACGAGATTGAACTAGGTATTGAGATACTGACGATCGGATGTCGGGCGAGTAACATACCGATGACAAAGGGAACAACGTATGTTGTTATGCGGTTTGACCGATAAAGATCTTCGTAGAATATGTAGGAACCAATATGAGCATCCAGGTTCCGCTATTGGTTATTGACCGGAGATGAGTCTCGGTCATGTCTACATAGTTCTCGAACCCATAGGGTCCGCACAGTTAACGTTCGGTGACGATTGGTAATATGAGTTTATGTGTTTTGATATACCGAAGTTAGTTCGGAGTCCCGGATATGATCACATACATGACGAGGAGTCTCAAAATGGTCGATACATAAAGATCGATATATTGGATGACTATGTTTGGACTTTGGAAGGGTTCCGAGAGAGTTTGGACAAATACCGGAGTACCGGGGGCTTACCGGAACCCCCAGAGGAGTGTAATGGGCCTCATGGGCCTTGATGGAGAGAGGAAGGGGCGGCCAGGGCAGGCCGCGCTCCCCTCCCCCTCTTGTCCGAATTGGACAAGGAAGGGGGGGGGCGGCGCCCCCCTTTTTCCTTCCCCCTTTCTCCTCCTTCCTTCCCTCCTATTCCTACTCTTGGAAGGGGTGGAATCCTACTCCCGGTGTGAGTAGGACTCCCCTTGGGGCACGCCTAGGAGTCCGGCCTCTTCCCCCTCCTCCACTCCTTTATATACGGGGGAAGGGGGCACCCCATAGACACACAAGTTGATCATTGATCTCTTAGCTGTGTGCGGTGCCCCCCTCCACCATAATCCACCTCGGTCATATCGTAGCGGTGCTTAGGCGAAGCCTTGCTTTGGTAACTTCATCATCACCGTCATCACACCGTCGTGCTGACGGAACTCTCCCTCGGAGCTCTACTGGATCGTGAGTTCATGGGACGTCACCGAGCTGAACGTGTGCAGATCGCGGAGGTGCCGTGCGTTTGGTACTAGGATTGGTCGATCGTGAAGACGTACGACTACATTAACCGTTTTGTCATAACACTTCCGCTTACGGTCTATGAGGGTACGTGGACTACACTCTCCCCTCTCGTTGCTATGTATCACCATGATCTTGTGTGTGCATAGGAATTTTTTTGAAATTACTACATTACCCAATAATCACATCACGCACCCCCCCTTAGTTGTACGACTCTGCAGAGCTTCCATCGAGTGCCGAGGGTGATACCTCATAACGCACACTTGATGATACGTCTTTAGTGTAGCTAATCGGTCGTGGCGTACGGAGTGTGAACCCTCCTTCACCACTCCTGATGACGAATCTATCGTGCAACACCTCAGTTGTGAACCCTTCGAGGGTGATTCCTCTAAGTTCACCTTGACGGTCACATCAAGTGGGAATCCATCGAGGGTGATTCCTCGTATTTCCTTGTTGATGTCATAGACACACATTTACTTTGACTTTACCTGAGAACCATCTTGAAATCGGGTCAGACCCAAGGGTAACCACGAGAAATGTGAAGTCGGGTTGACAGTGAGGGTACCCGTGAGAGATATGGAGTCGGGTTGACCTGGAGGGTACCCGTGAGATAATTATGCAGCACAACCGAGTATTATTTGCCCTTGCCATAAGTTAGTGATACGGGGCGACGAGACCATAGGTCGTGGATCATTGATCGTCTCCGCGCACTCCCAAGACACTAACGGGTTTGGATATGTGATCTTAGTAGGCCTCTGGCCTTTTCGCACTAACCACCATGCGGTAATAAGTATGGGAACTTTGTGTCGTACGATTCTTTTGATAACTCACTTTCGTCAGCGGTCTATCGGCATGCGCTCCAGTGGTCCACGTAAGAACCTACTTTGTATAAAGAGGTAGCAAGGACTAATCCCGACCGTCCTTGCAACACGCAGGATTGCAAAGGAGGATTGTCCCATGAGCACTTCGTAATTAGGATGTAGACCGGCGTGTGATAAAACACAAGTATAGGGGACCGTTTGTAGCCTTTTTTGATAAATAAGAGTGTCAAACCCAACGAGGAGCTAAAGGTAGAAGAAATATTCCCACAAGTTCTGTTGACCACCGATACAACTCTACACACACTTAACATTTGCTTTACCTAGAACAGGAATAAAACTAGAAGTGTTTTGTAGGTAAGAAGGGATAAGTAGGTGGTATTCTAATTAAAGTACAATTAAATAAGTATAGCGAGTTTGGATTAGTAGTGGTAGGATTTGCGGAAATGTCCCTAAGCAATTGACTACTTTACTAGACCGATAACATGTTTTTATGTGGGAGAGGCCACTGCTAGCATGTCATCCCTTACTTGGAATTCTATGCACTTATGATTGGAACTATTAGCAAGCATCCGCAAATACTAACATTCATTAATGTAAAACCCAACCATAGCACTAAGATATATATTGGCCCCCCTTCAATCCCGTATGGATCAATTTCTTTGTTTAGGAAGAAGCTCCAGTCACTCTTGCCCTCCAATCCATAATCCTATCAACATACAACTAACCCTATGGTGTGATCCACAAGCACGCTCATATGATGGGCACCAAAGGACAGCAACATAACAACAAGAAACTGAAACAAATACTAGCAATTCACAAATCTCCGATAGGACAACAAAAATATACTCAAGCATCATAGGATGGCAACACATCATTGGATAATAATATGAAGCATAAAGCACCATGTTCAAGTAGAGGGTACATCGGGTTGCGGGAGAGTGGACCGTTGTAGATAAATGCGGGAAGGTGATGAAGATGTTGGTGAAGATGGCGTTGTTGTTGGAGTAGATCGCCGTCAGACGATGATTGCCCGACGGTGTTCCGACGCCACCGGGAGAGAGGGGGAGAGAGCCCCCTCCTTCTTCTTCTTCCTTGGCCTCCCCCTAGATGGGAGGAGGGTTTCCCCTCTAGTCCCTGGCCTCCATAGCGGCAGAGGGGCGAGAGCCCCTTTGAGATTGGATCTGTCTCTCTTATCTTCTTTTTCGGGTTCCTATTTTCTAGCCCTTCACCATTTCCTAAATTCCCAGATCCGTAACTCCGTTTATGCTGAAATTTTTACATGAGTTTTTCTGTAAATTATCTTTCTTGAGCTCTAATAATAGCCCCTACAAACTTACGGGATCCCACAAGACCTAGTGGGTAGTGGAGGCCGTGGGCCTCCGTTTGCGTTGATTCTACCTCCCAAAAATCGCATGTATTCCAAAAAAAATCTCTGTAAATTTTTATCTTGTTTGGACTTCGTTTGATAATGATATTCTATGAAAAAACGTGCAACAAATAGGAATTGGCACTGGGCACTGGATCAATTTGTTAGTCTAATAAATCATATAAATTGTTGCCAAAAGTATGTGAACGTTGAATAATATTGGCATGAAACAATTAAAAATTGTAGATACGACGGAGACATATCAGCGTGCTGGCCTCTCTATTGAGCCTACACTACTAGAAAAAGGCCTACTAATGGCGCACCGGTTTTTCCTACTAATGGCGCATCACCTGTGCGCCATTAGTACCACGCCATTAGTATTTATTACTAATGGCGCACCGACGGTGCGCCATTAGTATCTGGTATACTAATGGCGCACCAGGCAGTGCGCCATTAGTATAGGCCACGGTGCACCATTAGTATAGGCCACTGGTGCGCCATTAGTATAGGCCACTTGTGCGCCACTAGTATTTTTGAATTTTGAAGGCGGGAAAATAGTAGTGGCGCACCATCTAACCCCCACCGTGCGCCATTGCTATTTTTTGAATTTTGAATCTGGATCTGGATCGTGATTTTTTGCCCATTTTTTTTGCTCGTTTTTTTGCTCATTTTTTGGCACGACATTATTTCAAATTTTGTTCCTGTTTTTGGATCTTGTACATTCTTTTGTCGTGTTCTTTTACCGGAGAGGAGTTCGCCGGAGAGGAGGAGGAGGAGGTCACCGGAGAGGCGCTCGCCTACATCGCTGGAGAGGAGGAGGAGGAGGTCGCCGGAGAGGAGGAGGAGGAGGTCGCCGGAGAGGAGGAGGGTAGTATGGTGGAGGAGAGAAGGGAAGATGGAGTGGAGGAGAGGAGGAGGTGGAGTGTAGGAGAGGTGGAATGAAGAGATAAGGAGGAGAGGACCACGGCCAGCCATATATATGGCATACTAATGGGGCACCGCGGGCAGGTGCGCCATTACTAACTTTTTTTTTGATTTATTTTGAATTTTGAAGGCGGGAAGATACTAATGGCGCACCGCGGTAGGTGCACCATTACTAACTTTTTTTTATTTTTTTGATTTATTTTGAATTTTGAAGGAGGGAAGATACTAATGGCGCACCGCGGGCAGGTGCACCATTACTAACTTTTTTTTATTTTTTTGATTTATTTTGAATTTTGAAGGCGGGAAGATACTAATGGCGCACCATGGGCAGGTGCACCATTAGTAACTTTTTTTTATTTTTTTGACTTATTTTGAATTTTGAAGGCGGGAAGATACTAATGGCGCACCGTGGCCAGGTGCGCCATTAGTATGTTTTTTTTTTGACTTATTTTGAATTTTGAAGGCGGGAAGATACTAATGGCGCACCGTGGGCAGGTGCGCCATTAGTAAGTTTGGATTTTTTTTGAATTTTTTTGCCTCTCCAGATCTTAAAAGCCCTGAATCTTTTTTTCTGTTAGATTTTTGAGGATGTAACTTTTCGAGTAGATGATTTTTCATATAAAAAACTTTTTTATCCGAGTTAGTATGCAAAAGTTATGCCCATTTTTACAAATTCTCGAGATATTTTGCAAATGAAGTCGAAACTCATATTTGCAAATTTTCCCAATAACTAGACCACATATCACATGGGAAACTTATTTTATTTTCTTTTTTGACATTTTCATCATTTTCTTTTATTTTTTATAAAACTGAAAAGGCGATCCACAGGGGGGGTGCATTCGGTGGAAGTGGTGACCAAGTTACTAATGGCTCACCACTCCCACGGTGCGCTATTAGTAGTTTTGAAAAAAAAATTAAAAAAAATTTAAATTTTTTTTTACTAATGGCGCACCGTGGATGTGGTGCGCCATTACTAGTTCAACTAGTAATGGCGTACCACTCCCACGGTGCGCCATTAGTAGTTTTGAAAAAAAAAATTAAAAAAAATTTAAATTTTTTTTACTAATGGCGCACCGTGGATGTGGTGCGCCATTACTAGTTCAACTAGTAATGGCGTACCACTCCCACGGTGCGCCATTAGTATATAGTAATGGTGCACCACATGTCTGGTGCGCCATTAGTGTCAATTCCATCTATGGCCCTTTTCCTAGTAGTGCTAGGTAGGAATATGATGTGTCGATTAGCCAAGGTCGGGCATGATCCACGAAAGTGTGTTCGGCCAGAGTTAATCGAGCATGTTGGGTAAGTTTGTGCACCCCTGCAGGGAAGTTAATCTATTCGAATAGTTGTAACCCGATTTATACAACTAGAACTAGGTATTGGAGATGTTAAATGGATATGATTGCTCTGGAATTGCTTTCTCGCAGGGAGTCGAAGAAGGATCTCTAGGCGTTACTACAACATACTTGTTACTTATAATATGCTAATTTGTACTCTTCTATTGCTGCAAGATGCTTCAAGATGCTAGTCTTCAATAGGCTAGGCTTTTCCCTTCTCTTCTGGTCTTCAATATGCTTCTATTGCTGCAACATACTTCTTTATGTAGCGATCCGACCTCAGACGATCAAATCTCTGTGTATAAGTGTCATCCCTGGATCGGTAATGCTGACACGCACAGTACTTGAAGGATTTATAACAGAGCTCAATCACACACTTATTACATCGAATGCCCCAAAAGAGAACTTATTACAATAAATATGGCTGAAGGCCATCTAAATACGATAACATCGGAAGCTTCGAAGGTTAATGAGTCCATCAACTCCAACGGCATAGCTGAGTGCATGACAACGACCTATCGCACCTTACTCTTTGTCTGAAAACTCTGCAACATAATACGTTGCAGCCTGAAACGGGTCAGCACATGGAATATGAAATAACACTGTAGAGCAATGAACATGAAATAGTTATAACTATATGCATATTTGGCTGGTGGAGGCTCTATGGTTATTTTTGCAGAAAGCTAGTTTTTCTCTACAACAAAGGAATAAATTTCATTTTACTACAAAGTTGGTTGATAAACATTGAGAATGGTAACCCCATCTCAATCCCAAAATTAATACTTCATAACCCCAACAAATTTATTAAATAGAGTGATGAGATCAACATAATAATTCAAACTCCAGATACTCAAGATGTCCATAACCAGGGACACGGCTAATCATGATTAGTTTGTACACTCTGCAGAGGATTGCGCACTTTTTCCCACAAGACTTGATCTCCTCCGTTTGATTTCTCGCGCTGCATCATGTTTGAGAAATGGATGACCGAGACACAGTCTTTCCGAAGAGGTCCCCTTAACCGATAGATAGCACTACAAAAAAAGACACATCCATGACATTTTGGGCCGAACGAAATTTTTTTCTGTCATACATATGACACTTATATGACGATAATTGTGACAAAACCCGCTATCATCATAAATGTGGTGGGCTCCTACTTATGACCAAAAATCATGACAGAAAATGGGCTTTTCGTCCTGGGCGGGCCGGAGACGCAGCTGCATGACATTCTTTGGGCCATCCACGACGGAAAAAACCGTGGTAGAAGCGAGGGTGAGGAAAATTTCGGGGAGTTCCCGGTTACGGTGGGAGGTCGGGGGCCGAGCGATGCGCGTTTCTCTCGTACACGTACGTGCGTGTGTGCGAGGCGTTGGCTCTAACTGAACCCGAGCTAGGCGTTGGGCTCTAACTGAACCCGAGCGATTGCACTGTAGGCTACGCGTTACCGAACCCGAGTGATTGATCGATGGCTGTTAACTGAGCCCGATCGAGCGATTTCTTCGCTACTGCTGCTAACTGAAGCCGATCGATGGGATGAACAGTGAGCGTTGTGGGGGGGGGTGGATGAACAGTGAGCGGTGGCGTTGCCTCTGGATGAACAGGACCCCGTGGTGTGGTGGAGCGCTGGATGAACAGTAGACGGTGGAGTGGTGCCCGTGGAGGGGTGGATGAATAGTAGATGGTGGAGGGGTGGTTGAACAGGACCCCGTGGTGTGGAGGGCTGGATGAACAGTAGATGGTGGAGGGGTGGTTGAACAGGACCTCGTGGTGTGGAGGGCTGGATGAAGAGTAGACGGTGGAGGGGTGGTTGAACAGTAACCGGTGGAGTAGCGCGCGGTGGATGCTGGATGAATAGGAGCCCGTGGAGGCTGGAGGAGGTCGGCGGTGGATGACCAGTAGCTCGTGGAGGCTCGAGGGGGTCGACGGTGGAGATGAACAGTATCCCGTGGAGTCCCGTTTTATGGTACGCCACACCCCTCCCGATGAATAGGACACCCGTTTCAACCGTAGCGCTCCAACACAAGTCTGTTTGCTCCGTTTTGCGGTATGCCACACCCCTCCCGATCAACAGGACCCCCGTTTCGACCATAGGAGGTCCATTTCCTCCGTTTTGCGGTACGCCAGAGCCCTCCCGATCAACAGGATCCCATTTCGAACGTGGCCGGTCGAACACAAGGCCGTTTCCTCCGTTCTGCGGTACGCCAGGCCTCGTTTCCATCGCCTGTTCTGTCCAAGCCCTCCCGATGAACACGACGCATTCCGTTGCCTCCCGATGAACACGACGCATTCCGTTGCCTCCCCATGAACACGACGACGATACTGTTTCTCCGTTCCGACCCAGCCATGTACACGAGCCCTGGCCGTACGTATGTGCGAGTAGGCGTTCGAGTCCC
Source organism: Aegilops umbellulata (assembly GCA_032464435.1). Classification (NCBI taxonomy): domain Eukaryota; kingdom Viridiplantae; phylum Streptophyta; class Magnoliopsida; order Poales; family Poaceae; genus Aegilops; species Aegilops umbellulata. The sequence continues at coordinate 636,781,278 of CP136060.1, read as the reverse complement.
TGCCCGTATGTATGTACGTGGCCGTATTTTCTTTCTTGCACCCTGGCCGTTGTACGTACGTGTACATGCTACGTGCGCGCCTCTACTATGACACGTACGCGCCTCTACTACGCCACGTGCGCGCCTCTACATCCACCAGCATATATGTACGTACACGTTCGCGACCAGAATGACAACGCTACGTACGCTTCGACCAGGTGGGTCTCGACTGTCACGCACTTCCTTGCGTGCGAAGATGTAGCTGGTGGGTCCCAGCAATCAGGGGCAAATGTTTTTTCGCGAAATACGGTGGCCCATCCGGTGGGTCCCCGCTGTCAGGTGGAGGAATAATTATTTTGTAGGTAATAAGGAGGCACTTCCTTGCTGCGGCCGTGGGCCCAACTATCAGCCTCTCCATGTACAGTCCATGTCTGATGGAAGCCGTTCCTTGACCACGTTGACCATGCTACGCCGAGAGCACCAGGGCAGTTGATGATGGTGAGGACTAGGAAGAGGACGACACGGGGCCGTGAAGACGCGGCAATGGATGCCCATGCGTAGAGGAGGACGACGGCACTGGTTCGCTGCGGTGTGAGGCTGCCGTCGCCGCAGAGTAACAGGGGGTGTGGGTGAGTAGAGGGATGGCCTGGCCAGTGGTGGGACTAGTAGGGAGCGGTGAGGCCTCCGCCGCATCGCAGCCGGCCACGGGAGAGAGGAGCGCGAGGCACGACCGGTGTTGGTTTGGGCGGCTGGAGCAAGAAGACCAGAGGTTGAAGAAGCACTACGGCCGTTGGATGGACATCATACGGTCACTGGAGCTAGAATCGTGCATATTGACTAAGTTGACAAAGCCCTCCGTCCCCGTCAACCTAGTAGGCCCACAAGTCAGCCTGCCACTATACTGGGTCCCAGCTAACAGGGGGAGTATTCATTTTTTTGTGCGTAATAAGGAGGCACTTCCTTCCGTGCGAAGATATAGCTGGTGGGTCCGAGCTTTCAGCGGAGGTAACTTTTTTTTCGCGAAATACAGAGGCCCTTTCGGTGGGTCCCTGATGTCAGGTAGAGGAATCTTTATTTTGCTCGTAATAAGGAGGCATTTCCTTGCGTGCGGCCGTGGACCCAGCTGTCGGCCTCTGCACGTACAGTCCACTTTAGATGCATGTCGGTCGTTGACCACGTTGACCAGGCCGCGACGAGAGCACCAGGGCGGTGGACGACAGCGAGGCCTAGGAAGGGAACGACACGGAGGCAGGGAAGACCCGGCAGTTGTTTCCCACGCGGAGGGGAGTACGACTGTACGAGGGTTTACTGGTTCGTCTTCCGTCGCCGGAGAATAACAGCAGGTGTGGGTGAGTAGAGGGATGGCTAGGCCAGCGATGGGAGTACGGTGGGGCGGTGAGGCCTACGCGGCAGCACAGCCGGCCCCGGGGAACAGGGAGCAGGCAGTCCTGCCGGCGCTTGTTTGAGCGGCTGGATCAGGAAGAGCAGAGATTGAAGAAGCACGACGGCCATTGGATGGACATCCAACAGTCACTGCTTGTGCGTCGACCTTTTTTTAGGAAAGCCTCAAATCTATGGAAAACAGCATTCAGCCCATCTGCCATTATTTCTAATAATTTTCAGCCCATTTGCTAATTCTTAAGGTTTTTTTGGGCCCATATTCTTTTTGTTAGCATTACAGCCCAAATTGTGGCCACGGTTAAAAAATTATACGAAATTTTGCATATTTCGGTGCGGTCCAAACTGTTTTTAATCCCGAAATTTCGACTCACATTCAAACAGATTTTAAAAATAAATGTATATCAATGTAAAATCCAACAAATTCTCCACGCATAAAAATTAATGTAATTTAAAATCTTGAAATGAAAAAAAAGATATTTGAAACTAATTGCCGGTTTGATGTGTTTAAAAAATGTACAGCCCATTTCTCATTAATGATGGGCCATTTTCTCGGCCAGCCAAATGAAAGCTCTCCTCATCTTGAAAGATTTGTAGCCCAACAGGCCTGACAAAGATTTGCAGCCCAACAGGCCTGACAAAGCGACTTGCCGGTTTGATGTGGACCCAACTGTCAGCCTCTCCACGTACAATACTCTTCCGATGGAAGTCGTTCCTTGACCACGTTGACCACGCCGCGCGGAGAGCACCATGGCGGTGGACAACGGCGAGGCCTAGGAAGGGGACGACGCGGAGCCGGGGAAGAAGCGGTAGTGGAAGCCCGTGTGGAGAGTAGTACGAGGGTTCACTGGTTCGGCTGCGGTGTGAGGCTGCCGTCGCAGCAGGGCCTGGCCAGCGGTGGGAATAGTAGGGGGCGGTGAGGCCTCCGCGGCAGCACAGCCGGCCACGGGAGGCAGGACCATGCGGCACGACCGGCGCTGCTTTGGGCGGCTGGAGCAAGAAGACCAGAGGTCGAAGAAGCACTACGGCCGTTGGATGGACATCGTACAGTCACTAGAGCTAGAATCGTTCATATTGACTAAGTAGACAAAGCCCTCCGTCCCCATCAACTTTGTTGGCCCACAAGTCATCCTCCTACTATGGTGGGTCCCAGCTAGCAGGGGGGTATTCATTTTTTTGTGCGTAATAAGGAGGCACTTCCTTGCGTGCGAAGATATAGCTGGTGGGTCCGACATGTCAGCAGGGAGAACGTTTTTTTGCGAAATACAGAGGCCCTTTCGATGGGTCCCAGCTGTCAGGTGGAGGAATCATTATTTTGCGCGTACAGTCCACGGCCGATGGATGTCGTTCTTTGACCAACTTGACCAGGCCGCGCCGAGAGCACCATGTCGGTGGACGACAGCGAGGCCTAGGAAGGGAACAACACAGAGCCGGGGAAGACTCGACAATGGTTGCCCACGCGGTGGGGAGTACGAGGGTTTACTGGTCCGGCTGCCGTCGCCGGAAAATAATAGGAGGTGTGGATAGGTAGAGGAATGGCCTGGCCAGCAATGAAGTAGGGTGGGGCGGTGCGGCCGGTGCGGCAGCACAGCTGGCCATGGGAGGTGGGAGCAGGCAGTCCCACCGGAGCTGGTTTGGGCGGCTGGAGCAAGAAGATCAGATATTGAAGAAGCAACACGGTCGTTGGATTCACATCCAATGATCACTGCTGCTAGAATCGTTTGTGGACTAAGTTGACAAAGCCAAAGTACACGTCAACCTAGTAGACCCACAAGTCAGCCTCCAAATCTGTCCCAAACAGCATACAACCCGAAATTCCTAGCCAGATTCAAATTAATTTTAAATCTAAGTATACCTTAGTTTAAATTCAATGAAATTTTACCTGCACAAAAACAATGCAATTTAAAATATCAAAATCCGAAACAAAACAGTATTTTGGAACTAATTGTCTGTTTGCTGTATTTTTTCATTTTACAGCCCATTTATTATTACTTATAGCCCATTTATTATTACTTATAGCCCATGTTCTGGGCAAAATGCATCCCTCCTCGTCTTGAAAGATTTCTGGCCCAGCAGGATGTAGAAAAGCAAGTAGGCCTACGTTGGTTATTCTGCAAAAAAACAAAATAGCTGGCTAGCAATTTTCAGAAAGAAAAAAACAAACTGGGCTGGTCATGTGCTAAATATATGAAATAAAAGCCTGGGCTAGATGGGCCACGGGTCCCGCACAACCAAGTTGATACCCTTCTCCGTCCCGAAAAACAAAATTACTACGCGCGCTGCTGGGTCCCTACTGTCATCATCACCATGTACAGTCATGTCCTTATTCCTCTCGGTTGTTGACCATGTTGACAACACCGGAGGGCGGCGCCGCGGCGAGCGAACCAAGGCAGAGGACGATGGTGAGGCCTCGGACGGGAACGAACAGGAGCTGGGGTAGATCACAGCCAGCCGTGGGAGGCGGGAGCAGGCGGTCCCGCCTGCGCTGGTTTGGCTTTGGCGGCTTGAGGAAGAAGAGACTGAAGAAACGCGACAGACGTTAAATGTCAATCCAACGGTCAAGGTTGGCACAATTGCTTGTTGACTAAGTTGACACCAAGTAGCATACTTTTTTATATATAGGAAGAAAACTGCGAGGAAAATGCATTCGTCTGCCGTCCTCCTCATAGGGAACATTCGCCACATAAGTGACTAGCACCCTTGGTTTTCAACCGAGAGGTCTTGGGTTCGAGTCCCAGGAACTCTCAATTTTGTCCTCCTTCCTTCCTCGCAAAAAAAGGGAAAGAAAATCAAAGACTTGGGAAGGCGCACAGAACAAGCTAGTGTACCAGTAAAGAGACGTTGCCAAGTTTTAGAAAAAAGAAAGACGTGCTCCTGTAGCTAGTTCGAATCCAAACCTAGACTATGACTATATATGGTGCAATGCTACTCTGCAAGTAATGAAACTGACATATCCAACGTTCGCTTCTCCTCTTCTCTACTTACTCTGCCTAGCATCAGAATCTCTGGTCGCAGCAACCATGTCCGATGGCTTCTCGTCCACCTTCTCTTCAGCAGGCAACAACCAGATATGCGCCAAGACGCAACCCGTACCATCGCCTGTGGGTCTCATCACACCCTCGCCGGCACGCGCACCGCAGCCGATTGCTCATCGCAACCCACTGCCGTTGGTGTGGTGCCACTGTTGCAAATCACGCAGAGTTATCCGTCGCGTCTCAACCACAATCCGCAACCCTGGACGAGTCTTCTACAAATGCCTGAATCATGGGGTAATAATATGTTTAAGTGTTGTTCTGCTGCTTTCAGTTGCTGATTTTTTTAATAGTTTGGTTGATAATCTACCAATTTGATTCGTGTAGAAAAGGGAAGATTATTGTGATTTGTATTTCTTGGAAGTTGCTGATGTGGGGGAATGCAAATACGCTGATTATTTGGTTAGCCGAGGAACCCCAATACTAGCAGGTTGGGGTGTTGGACAAGTAACTGAAGGAACGACAGAAGAGGGAATGCAGAGCAGAAGGTTAAAGATGCAGTTCCTCTGATCATGGCCAAGCAACAGCTGTTGAATGGCCTTGACAACAATGAGGAGATGAAAGAGCTTGTGAAGATAATGGGCAAAATTGATGTGCTCTATAGGATGATTGTCTCTTTATTTGTAGTGTAGGTAGCACTCGTGATGTATTCAGTGGCTACGACATGAGCACTTTGCTGAAACTAGTAATGAATGAAACTTGTATAGCAGGCTGGGCGTAGTATTGTGAACATCTAATGATTTCTATTAACGGAAATCAGGGGGTATCCCCTTTTGCTCATGTAAATAAATAAATAGCAGAGGCCCTGTCAGGTCAGCTTCGTTCTCATTCGAAGACGTCGAGCAAATTGCAGTCCAATAGCAAACTATGTCATCAAATTCAAGTTTCACAGCCAAATATGAGTACAACTAAACAACAATGTCATCATGTTTTAGTTTTCATACAATCACCAAACACGAATCAGCATACATAACAAGTGATGTTCTCAGAGCAAAATACTAAACAACATGTTCATCATGTTTCAGTTGTCATAGCAAACACAATTTCACATAGTAGATAAAAAAACGTCTTCTGACAAGAAAATACGACAAAAGCAATGTAATCATCATCGGCAGCAGCAGCGTCAACATCTTCGCCATGTGTATCAGTCTGAATCGTAATTCCCCACGGTGTCATCTTCTTCTTCGTCCTCAACGTCCTCGAACGTTGGCTTCTTCTTGATCAACTCTTGTATGTCCACAGCACGACAGGCAATCTTTTCGCCGGCGTCATTGACGTGATGGTTCTCAAAGATATTAGGAACATCTGTGTTATCTTGTACATCAGGAGCAGTGTAAGCATCATCTTGTTGTGTAACTTCATTAAACGAATTCCTCTGCTCAAACCTTTGCAATACTCTCCAGTCATCGCTACGTGCAAATGTGTCTTCCAAGAAAAATATCTGTGTTGCTTGATTTGCCAAAATAAAAGGCTCGTTGGTCTGGTACGCCGCCTTGATATTGATGGTTTTGAAATAATCATCAGCTCTGGGTTTTGTGATCCTGGAAAACAGGTTATACCAACGACAGCACAACAAAACCACACACCGATGATCCTCGAAACTGGAGATATACTTCAACTGAACAATGTCTGTTATGTTAGCATACATTTCAGTTGTCTCTTTGTCATACGTATCCGTGCTCATGATGGCACTGTTTTGTGTCTTCCTGCCTTAGTCTTGTGAAAGGGTGTTGTAGCGCACATCTCCAACAACGCAAGATTCATAATGTCTTACCCGAGTATCAGGACCCATTGCTAGTGAGTAAAGGGCATCATCAACTGCCTGCCCATCCTCCCGCATCTTCTTAACCTATGGTTAGAAAATAGACAAGTTGATCATCTTATGTACTCAATATACTAAAAAAACTGACAGTGCACTTCAAAAGCTTAGATGGTTCTTGAACCATTTCGAAAATCCTGCCATAACCAGTTTGTCAATGTTTCTTGGATTTTGCGGCAATAACTCCTCTTTGTAGATGCTGCACAACATAGTGATCGCGTCAAACATCTAAATATATAAGAATGTGTTGCAAGTTTAGTAGACTACGATGTATAAGCTACAATACTTCACTTACTTGATATAAGGTAGTATCTCAGGAAAGTTATTCAACACATACCAAACCATTTTGTCCAAATCTTTAGGTTTGTCCTCTTGTCGACTCTTCCATGTAACTCGAACAGAATAATCGAAAACAATGAGCCCGGGATTGTCTTCACCCACCTCTTTGCTAAGTTGATCAGTTGTTTCAATGTATTTTGACCAGAATGTCAATGCTTCTGTAGCAATGTAGGCCTTTGCAATGGAACCCTCGGGTCTAGCTCTATTCCTAACATAGCCCTTGAAAGTGCCTAGCCGCCTTTCAGTAGGGTACATCAAGCCATACTGTACTGGACCTCTAAGTAGTGCCTCATTAGGTAGATGAACAGCCAAATGCACCATCACATCAAAGAAGGCTGGAGGATATATCTTCTCAAGGTCGCATAGGATAGTTGGTATCTTGTCTCTAAGACGCTCCGATGCATCTAACCTGATATTCCTACTGCAGAGTTCCCTGAAGAATTCTCTCAACTCTGCAACTGCGGCCCAATCCTCTAAGGATAACAGGTAAAACCCTTTGAAGTAGGACGTGGCAGTCATGAGTTTTCAACCCTTGTACCTTGTTTCCATCTGCACTGACTCTCCTTTCACGGTTGGAAGCAAATCCATGTGGGAATCTCACACGTGACAGGACCTCGCAGAATTCTTTTCCTTTTACCTTGTCCAAGACATACACAGCTGGTGCCATATCCCGTGGTTTACCTTCATCTTGCACCTGCAAATCCTGTCTGATACCCAGGGGTGTCAAAACAATCCTAGATTTTAAGGTATCTTTCGTCTTGCCTTCAATATTAAGAAGTGTGCCGATAATGCTGTCACATATATTTTTCTCGATGTGCATCACATCAAGATTATGCCGAAGATCCAAATCTTTCCAATACTCCAAGTCCCACAAAGTGGACCTGCAGGTAAACAATAATCTCTCTTCTGCCCTGCCACACTTTCTTTTCCCGCTACCATTATCAGGATGGTTTCCTGGTGTAATATGCCCAACCTTCTCTAATTCCACTTGCAACTCATCGACGGTGAGCCTGTTTGGCGCATCACGGTTTTCATGCTTTGCACTGAACACATGTCTTTGGTATTTTCTAGGAAGCGGCTTGTCCTTGGCAAGGAAACAGCGGTGTCCAATGTAACGGATCTTGCTAAGTATTGCGTATGATAGCGGATTCCTGTCACAGCGAACACATGCATTGTAACCATGTGTCGTTCGCCCTGACATAGTGCCCAAAGCCGGATAATCATGGATGCACCAAATTTTAATAGCACGCAGAAAGAAATCAGCTGGTGGGCTGCTATATAGGTCTCGAGTGAGAATACCCTTCCATAGCTGTTGAAGTTCCTCCACAAGAGGCTCCATGAACAAATCAAAATCCTTTCTAGGACTTTTTGGACCTGGGATGAGCAAGGCCATCATGTAGTTTGATTCTTCGGTGCAGACATTTGAGGCATGTTGTAAGGGATAACAAGCACTGGCCACATGCTATATGTGGCGCTCTGGTGGCCAAATGGGCTAAATCCATCTGAAGCTAAGCCAAGTCTAATGTTTCTTGGGTCAGCAGCAAACTCTTTGTGTTTATCATTGAAGCTTTCCCACTCACTACCATGGGATGGATGGCTCATTACATTCTGATCTCTGTACTCCTGGTTCCTAGAATGCCACAGTACATCCTCTCTTGTTTCAACATCATGAAACAACCTCTGCAATCTTGGTGTAATTGGAAAATGTCTCAGAACATTATGAGGAATCCTCTTCACAGCATCGCCATCTTTCCATCTTGATGATTTGCATTTCGGGCATTCACGTAAGTTGGCATAATCCTTCTGGAACAGAACACAATTATTCTTACAAACATGGATCATCTCATATCCAATTCCAACTTCATCAGGGAAAGATTCGCGGAAAGCATCAAACATCGCATCGAATGATTTGTTGGTCATCCACTCAGATGTCTTCACCTGAAGAAAGGTGACCATAGCTGAGAATACTGATAGCTTATTTCCTGGGGTGACAGCAATGTTGCATTGTTCCAACATGCGGGCCCACCGTTTTTCTTCTGCAGGTGAAAGTTCACGGAATGCACGAGCACTTCGTAGCATTGTTTCAATGTTGGTCAAACTCACTGGCTCCGCCACCACCACCTCCTCCTCCCATTACTAGGGAAAACCCTAGCAGTAGCGCTGGTTTTGTGCTCACTAGTAGCGCGGGTAGGCGCTCTACTAATAAGGCGCTACAACTATTGCTTAGCAGTAACGCGTGCCCGCACGCGCTACTGCTAGGACAAATAGCTGCAGCGTTTGTTCACTCCCACGCTACTACTAATGTAACTACTGGCAGCGCATTTTCTGTCCATCGCTACTAGTATTCTTTTTTTAGTGTATTTATGCGCCGTCGTACAGATATTGGTACAATACCAGTTATGAGATTTACATCATTATGTCCATAACAGTGTGTCAAATGAAGGTGGATTAGGTTCAAGTGGGGGGCAATATGTGGTGCATGTCAAAAGTATACTACTAATCCAAACTTGATCTAGTTTGGACTAGTACACTAGTAGAAAAGGGGGCTATGGTCCAGGCCGGGGCAGCCCATTAGTCCCGGTTCAGTCTAGAACCGGGACCAATGGGGGCATTGGACCCGGTTCGTGAGCCCAGGGGGCCGGCCGGGCCACGTGGGCCATTGGTCCCGGTTCGTCTGGACCTTTTGGTCCCGGTTGGTGGGACGAACCGGGACCAAAGGGCCTGGCTCCTGGCCCACCACCATTGGTCCCGGTTCGTGGCATGAGCCGGGACCAAAGGCTCCCCCTTAGTCCCGGTTCGTGCCACGAACCGGGACTAAAGGGTCGGCCCTCGCTGCACCCATAGTTTAGTCCCACCTCGCCAACCGAAGGGCGCCGACACCTGTTTATAAGCTCGTCCCTCTCTGCATTGTTGAGCTCCTCTCAAAGTGAAAATAGATGCACCTATAGAGGAAAATTGGACATAAATTCATAAATAGAAATTGATTATGAATTTATGTTTAATTTTCTCTATAAGTGCATCTATGTTCACTAACAGAGAAGTTTTTATTTTTTTGACCTAAAAGAAAAAATAAATCACTAAAAAACTATTAGTATTTAATATAAATAGAAATGACTAAAAAAGAAAAAGAAAAAAATGCCTATAATATTTGTTATGACTAACTAAAATTACCAAATTGAGTATAATGGCACTAACAGAAAGTTTATAGTAAAGTTATTCATAAACTAGTGATTCACACAAATTTTAAAAAATTGAAATTTAAACTATTCAAATTTTAAAACTAATGGCACTAACAGAAAGTTTATAATTTTTGTGACCTAAAATAAAAAACAAATCACTAAAAAACTATGAATATTTAGTTCTAAGTAGAAATGAAAAAATAATGGCACTAGTAAAGTTAATCACAAACTTGAGATTCACACAAATTTCAAAGAATTCAAATTTTAACTATTCTAATTTGAAAACTAATGGCACTAGTAAAGTTAATCACAAACTTGAGATTCACACAAATTTCAAAGAATTCAAATTTTAACTATTCTAATTTGAAAACTAATGGCACTAACAGAAAGTTTATAATTTTTGGTATCTCTGTGCAGAAAGATTGTACATAGTAAATATAATACACAAAGTGTTTTCACACAAATTTAGTAAACTAGTGATTCATAAACTAGTGATTCACACAAATTTTAAAAAAATCAAATTTAAACTATTCAAATTTTAAAGCTAATGGCACTAACAGAAAGTTTATAATTTTTGAGACCTAAAAGAAAAAACAAATCACTAAAAAACTATAAGTATTTAGTTTTAAGTAGAAATGAAAAAATAAATAGCAAAAAAAATGCCAACTACTGGGCCACCCCGGCCTGAATACGACTAGAAACCCAACTATGGGCCAGGATCAGGCCCGCAGCAGGCCCAATAGGACCACAGGCATTGTAGTGACATATTAGGCCCGAAAACCTGCAGTTGAGAGGAGCTCGAGAGGGTGGACGCAACAGCACTTATAAACCACTCCCGAGCCCTCTCAACTAGCGAGGTGGGACTAAACTTTTGGGCGCGGGGCAGTAGAAGGCCTTTGGTCCCGGTTGGTAGGACGAACCGGGACCAAAGGGTGGCATTGGTCCCGGTTCGTGGCACAAACCGGGACCAATTCTCCCCTTTAGTCCCGGTTGGTGACACCAACCCGGACCAAAGGCCGCCGCTTCCCGCCCTTTGGGCTGCCGAAAAGTGGCCTTTGGTCCCGGTTGGTGGAACCAACCGGGACTGAAAGGTGGCATTGGTCCCGGTTTCTGTCATGAACCGGGACCAATGCGCTGACTATATAAGTAGCACTCGTGAAATTTTGGTTCGGTTTGTTCTTCCCCGCCCTCCCGACGCCGCCAGGCTGCCCGCCGTATCCACCTCGTCGTCGCCGTCGTCGCCCCGTGCCGCCCCGATCGACGATGTCGCCACCCCCCGCCCCGCGACGCCGCCCCGACCCGCCCCGCCCCTGCCCGTCGCCGAGCCGCCCCGCCCCGCGACGCCGCCCCGACCCGCCCCGCCCCTGCCCGTCGCCGAGCCGCCCCGCCCCGTCCCGCGCCGCACCTCGCCGTCGCCGTCGCCGTCGCCGTCCCCGACACCGTCGCCGTGAGCAATTTAGATGTGTTAGATGTGTAGTTCATAGATTTTTTTGTTAGATATGTAGTAATTTAGATGTGTAGTTCATAGATTTTTCTATCAGATTTTTTTTCATATTGTGTAATTAATTTGTTCATATTGTGTTAGATTTATTTATGATTTTTTCTGTTGTAATTTAGATTTATTAATGATTTTTTGTGTTAGTATTTTCTTTGTCAATTTATAGTGTATGTATTGGAAAATTGTGAATGATATATGTCATTTATGAATATGTTCATATTTAGAATAGAGGAAAAAGGAAAAAAATAAGAAGAGAAAGTGTTTAATATAATTAGTTAGAAAAATAATAGAACTATAGTTAAACTAGTTTATTTTTAGTAACTCGTACTATTTTATTTTATTTATAGTAAGTGCTTAGTAGTTGAACTAGCTAGTTGATTTAATAAAACTAGTTTATTTTACTATAGAAGTAGTTTATTTTTAGCAAGAAAATTAATAGAACTAGTTTATTTTTTTAGTTAATGCAATTATTCCCGCATCAACATGGACGATGCCTATCCCGCATCCTCGTCGTCGATTCGGGGGCGGACGACACCTGCTTGACCAGATGGGCCATGTCCGGGACTGGGCTCCGCCGGGGTGGTACTGGGAGGCGCTACCTTCCGGGGGGTGTAGCTTGGTGAGGAGCCAGCCCGTCGTTGACCCGATCCTTGTTTGGTGGCGGTCGCGTGGGCCAGTGACGGTGCAGAGACTTCCGGACACCGCGGAGGTGGTACGTCACCGTGTCAGCGAGGAGGACCAACACGTCCGTCGGTACATGGTTGCATTGGAGGGCAGGTTCGAGAATACCTGGCAGGTTCTTCAGGGATCTCACTGGAGCTATGATCCTGTGATGGTTCCTTCCCTTTGGGTGTCCACCGCCCGCGCCGATACACGTCGGGCACTACTGTTCTAGCTGTACTGGCGATATGTATGATATATAGTATTCGACGTATATTAGTGATAATATTCGATGTATGGACAAATGGAGATGATGTAGTTTTTCTTATAATTGAAGGCATCCTAATTTGAATACTACTTAATTTTGCGATTTGATTTTTCTTATTGAATGCTCAAATTGGAGAGCAGTATGCAAGGCATAATAATGATCTAATTTAGTCTTTGAATTATGAACGTATAGGAATTGTCATCATCGGACGACGAAAGTCTCCCGGGGGAGTGCGACTGGTGCCACGACATTCGAGGTGAGTGCGACAGGCCTCACCTGGACGATGGTCGGCGCTTCAGCATTAAGCTCGAGGAGACCTTCGAAGTTGAAACGGTACGCAACGACGACAAGTGTTTTTTTTCATAATTAAGCATGACTTCAACTATTTCAACGTGTAATTTTCATCTTTTACAATTCGAGTATAGTTGATCGCATGCCATGCAAGACGCTATGTCTTGGAGAGGATGGATTTTGAAGACCATGAAAATTTTGAAACGAAGAAAATTCACCTAAGGACCCATCATGATGTGGATTTTGAAGTAAAGTTGTATAATGCTGAGAGCGTAACCCATTTTGCTTGCAAAAATTGGGAAGTATTTTGCAAATTGTATGGTTTTGATGAGGGTATGTTTGTCACCATGGATATTGGTGATCCTGAAATCGAGCAAGACAATATGGACATTTGGGTCCTTGTCGATACTCCTCCAGTTCTACCGCTATGTGAGTTTCTCAAACATAGTTACAATTAATAGAACTTATATTGTTCATTTCAAAATAGTTGACAGCTTATTTCCATTGGCAGCTTATTTTGAAGTATCAAAGAATGTGCAGAAGATGGTAGATAGAACTTACTACACCGATGGCTCTGAGTTAACTTACAAGGAGAAAACTCATCTGGTTGGATTTTGTAATGATATTGAGAATTACAATATCTACAATCGAACTCCTCAACATTATGGTCAATACGTGCCACTAGTGCACGTGTTGACCTACGGTAACTACCATGGAGATACCCTGGTAAGTTTTTTTACTATTACGACATCCGTGCATCTTTTTGCATACTTCTAAAACTAGTACATCATTGCTAACTACAAAGTTATTACTATGTTTTTCAACAGCTTATCCCAGAGGATTGTGTGCCTCATTTGATGTATCAGAATGGCGGCAGCCTTCATGTTTTGAACATATATCCAGGTCATCCTACGAATCTCAACTGTCCATACTGGATTTCTAAAAGAAGTGGAGACATGACAGTCAAAGGATGGAGAAAATGTATGGATAGTCATAAGGAGCTTCTTGGAAGCAAAAGGAAGCAAGGCGCAAGAATTGGAGACAGGATGATCTCCATTCTTCATAATGGAGAGTCAGGGTCTATATTGTTTTATGCTATTTTACCTTAAGTGTGTTTAGGTCCGATCCAACCTGATACTTGATGATCATGTGCTAAGAACAATTATGTAGGGTTGGGTTCGATGACTATGAGGATGATGATCGTATGACTTATTATTGTTAACGAATAGAAGTTGTATGATGATGCTTGATTAATTAGTAGGACTTGTTATTATATATGATGATGTATGATGCGAGCATGCATGAGTTATTATATATATATCTGCGGGTGAAATGAACATAGCAGTAGCGTAGGTACGTAAACCAAGGACTACATATAAGAGAGGACACTTCTCTCTATTAGCTAGCTAATAACAACCTAAAAATAACCCCCTAAACCCCTAAAACAGCCATTTTAAAAAAAAGAAAAAGAAAAACCTCCTGCTGACGCGTGGAACCCTTTTGGTCCCGGTTTATGTCATAAACCGGGACCAAAGGCGCCCCTGCCTGGGCTGCCGGCAGCGGCCACATGGAGGCCCATCTATCCCGGTTCTGGTTTGAACCGGGACTAAAGGGTGAGGGTACTAGTAACGACCCTTTAGTCCCGGTTCGGGAACCGGGACTAAAGGCCCTTACGAACCGGGACAAAAGGCCGGTTTTCTACTAGTGGTAGTACTTTCAATGTGCACCACATGTTGCCTCCACTTGAATCTAATCCGCCAACACAAGCTATTTAATCATCATAATAGTCATTACCACCAACATTAGCTATTTAATCATCACAGTCATAGTGTAGCACACATCATCATCTTCAAACTCATTCTAGCTAGCTAATCACCACCAACACTAGCTAATAATAATCATCATAGTCATTATCACCAACACTAGCTATTTTATCATCATAGTAATAGTGTAGCACATCATCATCCTCAAACTCATTTCTAGCTAGCTAATCACTCCTGCTGCTCTCTCTTAGGTAAAATAACACAAAACATGTGTAGCTCTCCTCCTTGATCAAGTTGGATCATGCAGATGAACCTGTCTCCTAATTGTGGGTAGCACATCTGTTTGCTGCCCCTAGTACTTCTCTGCGCTCCCCCATCACATATTTGGTCCAGTCTTGCACTATTAAGCATCCATCACTGATCTTGAATGCACTAAAGTAACATGTAGGATATCTTGGCCGTAAGCTAATAATACTCATGGTACCTTTAGTCTCGATCCCATAAGGCACAACATTCATCGGGAGTCGAGTCCCTGTTGAAGAACATCGTATGGTAACATACTTAGCAATGAAGTTTAGCTTCACAAATAATGTATGGAAAAGATGCAGTGAGGACAAATAGTAAAAATCTTACCATTCTTCCTAAATGGATGTGACCATAGTTCATTACGAACACTATTGGTCGCACGTTTTCAGTACTAACATTTCCAAGTGCAGGAAGAAAATTTGTCTTGACAGTATCAAGATCCTCAAGCCATGAAACATAATGACTTAGCTCCTCGCAGTTTAGTTCAGCCCCGGGATAGTAGTAGGTCCTGTCTACCAAGCGCTGGACATGTTTGCTTGAACCAAAATAAGCTGACAATACAAATTAGCTATCAACTATTTTTGAATAAACAATATCAAAGACATAAATATGGTTGAGAAACTTACATAATGGTGTAACTGGAGGCGTCTGCACATCGACCGAGATGTCGGTATTACCTTCAATATCATCTTTCAGACGAATATCAAAGGTGATAACCATATCAGGCTCAAATGCATTAGTCTTGCATAGTGCTGGCCATGTTTTGCATCCAAAATAGGTGTAGTCGTTTGAATTGTATAATTTTGCGTGGAAAATATAACCATGCTCGGTCTTCAAGTAATCTTTCTTTACCTCCATAGTATGACTGAAACCTATCTTATCCAATACGAAAACTCTTGCATGGCAGGGGATACGCTAGTAGAATAGTAAAAATATATATAAGTTGAAGCAAATGAAGCAGATGTCATGCTTAATTACGAAAAAAGACTTGTTGTTGTGACTTACTGTATCCACTTCGAAGTTCTCGTCCAGCTTGATGCTGAAGCACCTATCATCCTCTAGGAAGATTCCTTCACACAGGCCGCGCTCGTCTTCGCAGTATTTGCAAATACTGAAATCCTTTTCGTCGTCAGACATTTCCTATGTTCATAGTTAAAACATTAATTGAAAATCGATCGAAGACAACTACCAGGATACTCAACACACAAATCCGGGGCACTCGACATTTCGTACATATTCTGGCACAAGTCATGCCAAAATTCACGGAAAAATCCGGCATGACCTTTGCTAAAATAGGACATATCGAGCGCCTGAAATTTGCCGAAACGGAAATGAATCAGCACTCCGGCAAAACATAGGCCACTCGGAGGTGTAACCTACAAACATGACCGGCCACTTGGATATTGAGCAACAGAAGCTATACATTACAAAATATCTTATAGGACTCAAATTAGCATGAATTCAATAAGCAAAAGTAAATCATCTCATGCGTCCGTACATCGTCGAATATTATCACTAATACATCCCGAATAGTGTCATAAATATAACATCACTAATACAACTAAAACCCTAGCACACGACGGGTATTGGCGCGGGCAGTGGACACCCACAGAAAAGGAACCATCACGGGATCATAGCTCCAGTGAGATCCCTAGAGAACCTGCCAGGTATTGGAGAACCTGTGCTCCAATGCAAACAAGTAGCGACGGACGTGTGCGTCCTCCTCACTGACACGGTGACGCACCACCCCCATGGAGTCCTCGAGCCTCTCGAACGTCACTAGCCCACACGACCGCCACCAAAGAATGTTCGGGTCAACGACAGTGTCGGTGTACTAGAGTAGGGGTACCCTAGTATCCCGAACTTGTGCACGGGCAGTCGCAGCACCCCGCGGCAAGGCTTGCCAGGTGACCGCCAAGGACCTACTTGGTTCCTTTGGAGCCATTCAAGAACAAAGTATTCAAGCCAAGGAGACAAGGCCCCGGCAAGAGGAGCTTGCCGGGAAGGCCGCTCAAGACACAAGACCCCGGCAAGAGGAGCTTGCCGGGAGGGCCAACCGAGGCATCTCAAGGAACTTGCCGCGACGCGCCCCGCGTCCTGGCAAGGCCCGGTGAGCGACAAGCTTCCGGACGCGACAAGACAACGACCGCGGCAAGGCGCTTGCCGCGGCAAGCAACCACTCTGTACCCGCGCTCCATCACACCCACCAATGTGTCGCTCTGGGACCCTTCCAGGCGTACGTGGCGGGAGGCTGTGCAGCTAGGGGTGCACTGTGGAAAGCGGCGCTGACAAGATCGCCATCGTGGCGAACGGTGGCGTCCCTGAGGGTCCCTTTCTGCACTGTTTGGGCGACGTAGATAGGCATTTAATTCCCTTGTCCCCTGCCGTCAGGGTTAGGTATGATACACTGTGTAGGTAGCTGTACCAACCGCAGCACCTTTTCCATTTTTGCCCTTGCCTACGTTGCCACCTGTTGGAGACCCCTTGAGCATATAAAAGGAGGCCCATGCAAAACGTAGAGGGGGAGGACGAACAGAAGAAAGCTCGGTCTCGTTAGTTGCTTGTGTGTACTGTAGCACTCAGCGCTCCCGAGCAAGAACACAATACAGATCACAGATGCAGCAGTAGGGTTTTACGCATCCGTGCAGCCCGAAGCTGGGTAAACTGCTCGTGTGCTTCGCCTCGATCTGCTCTTCGTGCGACCACCCCCCACCCCCCCCCCCCCCCCGCCGAACCGAAAGCGGCTCGGTCCCCATAGGCGCTTGTGGAAGCAGTTTCCCCGACATCTTTGGCGCGCCAGGTAGGGGGCGTCGAGGTTGTGTGAACCTAATCCGGCGTTCACACGAGCCAGATCTTCATCGACTTCATCGACATGCCGCCGAAGAAGAAGGCTTCTGAGGCGGCTGCTCCGTCCGCGTCGAACCCACCACCGCCGGAGCAAACGGCTGGCGGGGAAGATGCCGGCGGAAGAATGGGCGTCGACGAGGGAGCCCACGGTGTCGCCAGGTCCAAGGACAAGACTGCGCTGCCCGTCAGATCCGCGAGCTCGCCGCGATCAGCGCCAAGTTCTTCATGAACGACAGCAAGAAGACGCTCATACTCGCATCGAGCGCCCAAGAGAAGCGCGGCGTCAATCAGACCGGCGCACTGGACCAACTGACGACATGCGTACGCTAGGGGAACCAGGCGACCTGCCGTACGCGGTAGGTTGCCCTGCGTTTACTCGTGAGCTGCGGCAAGTCCAGTGGCCCAGCACGAAGAATTTCAAGCTAGACGTACCGGAGAAGTACGACGGCATGTTGCATCCGTCGGAGTTCCTCAGCATCTACACCATCCCGGTGTAGGCTGCCGGGGGGCGGGACGACAAGATCCTTGCCAACTACTTCCTGCTGGTGCTCAAACCCAACGTCAGGTCCTGGCTCATGCACTTGCTGGAAACTCTATATCTTCCTGGGCAGACCTATGCCATCAGTTTGTCGGCGCCTTTACAGGCGGCCACAAACCTCATGGCCAAGAGAGTGACCTTCACCTGCTCGCCCAGAAGGAAGGAGAGCCCCTGCGCAAGTACATCCAGAGATTCAGCCAAGTGCAACGCAACATCCCAGATGTCAACCCTGCCGCCGTCATCAGCGCGTTCCACCAGAACGTGCGTAACCGCAGGATGCGGGAGGAGATGGCGATGTGCAAGATCAGAGACGTCAGCGAGCTGTATGCCCTGGCCGACAAGTGTGTACGTGCTGAGGAAGGAACGAAACTCCCGGGAGAGGATACAGGAGCAGGAGGATCTGACAGCGAGTATGCTGCCCCGGCAAAGAAAAACCGGCGGCGGAATAACAGGAAGAGGAAAGGCTAGTTGTTGAGCAGTCCGGCAACGAAGGTGGCGCCAAGAAAGCCAAGGCTGGTAGCTCCGGCAAGGAGGTTGCCGCATGCGCCAACTGCCAGGCTGTGGCTGCCGCCGACAAGCAGGAAGGCACCAACAAACAGTACTGCAAGATCCACCGCACCAAGGTGTTGGGGATCGTAGCAGAAATTAAAATTTTCCTACGCATCACCAAGATCTATCCATGGAGTATTCTAGCAACGAGGGGATAGGAGAGCATCTACATACCACTTGTAGATCGCAACGGAAGCGTTCAAGAAGATCGTGGATGATGGAGTCGTACTCGTCGTGATCCGAATCACCGATGACCTAGTGCCGAACGGACAGCACCTCCGCGTTCAACACACGTACGGTCGGGATGACGTCTCCTCCTTCTTGATCCAGCAAGGGGAAGGAGAGGTTGATGAAGATCCAGCAGCACGACGGCGTGGTGGTGGATGCAGCAGAGTTCCAGCAGGGCTTCGCCAAGCAACTACGGAGAGAGGGAGAGGTGTAACAGGGGAGAGGGAGGCGCCAAGGCTGCAGGGTGTGGCTGCCCTCCCTCCCCCCCTTTATATAGGCCCCGTAGGGGGGCGCCGGCCCTGGAGATCCATCTCCAGGGGGGCGGCCAGCGGGGAGGCTTGCCCCCCAAGCCATGTGGGGCGCCGCCTGCCCTAGGGTTTCCAACCCTAGGCGCAGGGGGGAGGCCCATGGGGGGGCGCACCAGCCCACTATGGGCTGGTTCCCTCCCCACTTCAGCCCACGGGGCCCTCCGGGATGGGTGGCCCCACCTGGTGGACCCCCGGGACCCATCTGGTGGTCCCGGTACAATACCGGCGACCCCCAGATCATTCCCGATGGCCGAAACGACACTTCCTATATATTATTCTTTACCTTCGGACCACTCCGGAACCTCTCGTGTCGTCCGGGATCTCATTCGGGACTCCGAACAACCTTCGGTTTGCTGCATACTAATATCTTTAACAACCATAGCGTCACCGAACCTTAAGTGTGTAGACCCTACGGGTTCGGGAGACATGCAGACATGACCGAGACGATCTCCGGTCAATAACCAACAGCGGGATCTGGATACCCATGTTGGCTCCCACATGCTCCTCGATGATCTCATCGGATGAACCACGATGTCGAGGACTTAATCAATCCCGTACTCAATTCCCTTCGTCTATCGGTACAATACTTGCCCGAGATTCGATCGTCGGTATACCGATACCTTGTTCAATCTCGTTACTGGCAAGTATCTTTACTCGTTCCCGTAACACATCATCCCGTGAACAACACCTTGATCACATTGAGCTCATTATGATGATGTCTTATCGAGTGGGCCCAGAGATACCTCTCCGTCACACGGAGTGACAAATCCCTGTCTCGATTCATGCCAACCCAACAGATACTTTCGGAGATACCTGTAGTGCACCTTTATAGTCACCCAGTTACGTTGTGACGTTTGATACACCCAAAGCACTCCTACGGTATCCGGGAGTTGCATAATCTCATGGTCTAAGGAATGATACTTGACATTCAGAAAAGCTCTAGCAAACGAACTATACGATCTTTTGTGCTATGTTTAGGTTTGGGTCTTGTCCATCACATTATTCTCCTAATGATGTGATCCCGTTATCAATGACATCCCCATGTCCATAGTCAGGAAACCATGACTATCTATTGATCAACGAACTAGTCAACTAGAGGCTTACTAGGGACACATTGTGGTCTATGTATTCACACATGTATTATGATTTCTGAACAATACAATTATAGCATGAACAATAGACAATTATCATGAATAAGGAAATATAATTATCCTTTTATTATTGCCTCTAGGGCATATTTAAAAACAGTCTCCCACTTGCACTAGAGACAATAGTCTAGTTACATTTTGATGAATCGCACACCCATGGAATTTTGGTGTTGATCATGTTTTGCTCTAGGGAGAGGTTTAGTCAACGGATCTGCCACATTCAGGTCCGTATGTACTTTACAAATCTCTATGTCTCCATTTTGAACACTTTCACGAATGGAGTTGAAGCGACGCTTGATATGCCTGGTCTTCCTGTGAAACCTGGGCTCCTTCGCAAGGGCAATTGCTCCAGTGTTGTCACAGAAGAGAGTCATTGGGTCTGACGCATTGGGTATGACTCCTAGGTCGGTAATGAACTCCTTCACCCAGACTGCTTCTTGTGCTGCCTCCGAGGCTGCCATATACTCTGCTTCACATGTAGATCCCGCCAGGACGCTTTGCTTGCAACTGCACCAGCTTACTGCCCCTCCATTCAAAATCTACACGTATCCGGTTTGTGACTTGGAGTCATCCAGATCTGTGTCGAAGCTGGCGTCGACGTAACCCTTTACGACGAGCTCTTCGGCACCTCCACAAACGAGAAACATATCCTTAGTCCTTTTCAGGTACTTTAGGATGTTTTTGACCGCTGTCCAGTGTTCCTTGCCGGGATTACTTTGGTACCTACCTACCAAACTTACGGCAAGGTTTACATCGGGTCTGGTACACAGCATGGCATACATAATAGACCCTATGGCTGAGGCATAGGGGATGCCACTCATCTCTTCTATATCTTTTGCCGTGGTCGGGCATTGAGCCGTGCTCAATCGCACACCTTGCAATACAGGCAAGAACCCCTTCTTGGACTGATCCATTTTGAACTTCTTCAAAATCTTGTCAAGGTACGTACTTTGTGAAAGACCGATGAGGCATCTCATTCTATCTCTATAGATCTTGATGCCTAATATATAAGCAGCTTCTCCAAGGTCCTTCATTGAAAAACATTTGTTCAAATAGGACTTTATGCTTTCCAAGAATTCTATATCATTTCCCATCAATAGTATGTCATCCACATATAATATGAGAAATGCTACGGAGCTCCCACTCACTTTCTTGTAAACGCAGGCTTCTCCATAAGTCTGCATAAACCCAAACGCTTTGATCATCTCATCAAAGCGAATGTTCCAACTCCGAGATGCTTGTACCATCCCATAGATAGAGCGCTGGAGCTTGCATACTTTGTTAGCATTCTTAGGATCAACAAAACCTTCCGGCTGCATCATATACAATTCTTCCTTAAGAAAGCCGTTAAGGAATGCCGTTTTGACGTCCATTTGCCATATCTCATAATCATAGTATGCGGCAATTGCTAACATGATTCAGACGGACTTCAGCTTCGCTACGAGAGAGAAAGTCTCATTGTAGTCAACCCCTTGAACTTGTCGATAACCCTTAGCGAAAAGTCGAGCTTTATAGATGGTCACATTACCATCAGCGTCTGTCTTCTTCTTAAAGATCCATTTATTTTCTATGGCTCGCCGATCATCGGGCAAGTCATTCAAAGTCCATACTTTTTTTCATACATGGATTCTATCTCGGATTTCATGGCTTCTAGCCATTTGTCGGAATCTGGGCCCGCCATCGCTTCTTCATAGTTCGAAGGTTCACCGTTGTCCAACAACATGATTTCCAGGACAGGGTTGCCGTACCACTCTAGCGCGGAACGTGTCCTTGTGGACCTACGAAGTTCAGTAGGTGTTTGATCAGAAGTATCTTGATCATCATCATTAACATCCTCTCTAATCGGTGCAGGCACCACAGGAACATTTTCCTGAGCTGTGCTACTCTGATTTTCAAGAGGTAGTACTTCATCAAGCTCTACTTTCCTCCCACTTACTTCTTTCGCGATAAACTCTTTCTCTAGAAAGGACCCGTTCTTGGCAACAAAGATCTTGCCTTCGGATCTGAGGTAGAAGGTATACCTAACTGTTTCCTTGGGATATCCTATGAAGACGCATTTTTCCGATTTGGGTTCGAGTTTTTCAGGTTGAAGTTTCTTGACATAAACATCGCAACCCCAAACTTTTAGAAACGACAGCTTAGGTTTCTTCCCAAACCATAATTCATACGGTGTCGTCTCAACGGATTTAGACGGTGCCCTATTTAAAGTGAATGCGGCTGTCTCTAGAGCGTATCCCCAAAATGATAGTGGTAGATCTGTAAGAGACATCATAGACCGCGCCATATCCAATAGAGTGCGATTACGATGTTCGGACACACCGTTACGCTGAGGTGTCCCAGGCGGCGTGAGTTGTGAAACGATTCCACATTTTCTTAAGTGTGAGCCAAATTCGTGACTTAAATATTCTCCCCCACGATATGATCGTAAGAACTTTATTTTTCTGTCACGTTGATTCTCAACCTCACTCTGAAACTCCTTGAACTTTTCAAAGGTCTCAGACTTGTGTTTCATCAAGTAGACATATCCATATCTACTCAAATCATCAGTGAGAGTGAGAACATAACGATAGCCTCCGCGAGCCTCAACGCTCATCGGACCACATACATCTGTATGTATGATTTCCAACAAGTTGGTTGCTCGCTCCATTGTCCCTGAGAATGGAGTCTTGGTCATTTTGCCCATGAGGCATGGTTCGCACGTGTCAAATGATTCATAATCGAGAGACTCTAAAAGTCCATCAGCATGGAGCTTCTTCATGCGCTTGACACCAATGTGACCAAGGCGGCAGTGCCACAAGTATGTGGGACTATCGTTATCAACTTTACACCTTTTGGTATTCACACTATGAATATGTGTATTATCACGCACGAGATTCATTAAGAACAAACCATTGACCATCGGAGCATGACCATAAAACATATCACTCATATAAATAGAACAACCATTATTGTCGGATTTAAATGAGTAGCCATCTCGCATTAAACGAGACCGAGATACAATGTTCATGCTCAAACTTGGTATTAAATAACAATTATTGAGGTTCAAAACTAATCCCTTAGGTAAATGTAGAGGCAGCGTGCAGACGGCGATCACATCGACCCTGGAACCATTCCCGACGCGCATCGTCACCTCGTCCTTCGCCAGTCTCCGTTTATTCCGCAGCTCCTGTTTTGAGTTACAAATATGAGCAACGGCACCGGTATCAAATACCCAGGAGCTACTACGAGCACTGGTAAGGTACACATCAATTACATGTATATCACATATACCTTTAGTGTTGCCGGCCTTCTTATCTAAGCAATTCCGCTTCCAGTGACCATTTCCCTTGCAATAAAAGCACTCAGTTTTAGGTTTGGGTCCATTCTTTGACTTCTTCCTGGCAACTGATTTACCAGGCGCGACAACCTCCTTGCCGTCCTTCTTGAAGTTCTTCTTAGCCTTGCCTTTCTTGAACTTAGTGGTTTTATTCACCATCAACACTTGATGTTCCTTTTTGATCTCCACCTCTGCAGATTTCAGCATTGAATACAACTCCGGAATGGTCTTTTCCATCCCCTGCATATTGTAGTTCATCACGAAGCTCTTGTAGCTAGGTGGGAGCGACTGAAGGATTCTGTCAATGACCGCCTCGTTTGGGAGATTAACTTCCAGCTGAGTCAAGCGGTTGTGCAACCCAGACATCTTGAGTATGTGTTCACTGACAGAGCTATTTTCCTCCATCTTACAGCTAAAGAACTTGTCGGAGACCTCATATCTCTCGACCCGGGCATGAGCTTGGAAAATCAATTTCAGCTCCTCGAACATCTCATATGCTCCGTGTTGCTCAAAACGCTTTTGGAGCCCCGGTTCTAAGCTGTAAAGCATGCCGCACTGAACGAGGGAGTAATCATCAGTACGTGACTGATGGGCGTTCATAACGTCCTGGTTTTCTGGGAATGGTGCTTCACCTAGCGGTGCTTCTAGGACATAATCTTACTTGGCTGCTATGAGGATGATCCTCAGGTTCCGGACCCAGTCCGAATAATTGCTGCCATCATCTTTCAGCTTGGTATTCTCTAGGAACGCGTTGAAGTTGAGGGTGACATTACCGTGGGCCATTTGATCTACGAGACATATTGTAAAGATTTAGACTAAGTTCATGATAATTAAGTTCATCCAATCAAATTAATGAATGAACTCCCACTCAGATTTGACATCCCTCTAGTCATCTAAGTGATACATGATCCGACTCAACTAGGCCGTGTCCGATCATCACGTGAGACGGACTAGTTATCATCGGTGAACATCTCCATGTTGATCGTATCTTCTATACGTCTCATGTTCGACCTTTCGGTCCTCCGTGTTCCGAGGCCATGTCTGTACATGCTAGGCTCGTCAATCCAACCTAAGTGTATTGCGTGTGTAAATCTGGCTTACACCCGTTGTATGCGAACGTAAGAACCTATCACACCCGATCATCACGTGGTGCTTCGGAACGACGAACCTTAGCAACGGTGCACAGTTAGGGAGAACACATTTTTGATATTTTAATCAGGGATCATCTTATTTATGCTACCGTCGTTCTAAGCAAATAAGATGTAAAAACATGATAAACATCACATGCAATCAAATAGTGACATGATATGGCCAATATTATTTTGCTCCTTTGATCTCCATCTTCGGGGCGCCATGTTCATCGTCGTCACCGGCATAACACCATGATCTCCATCATCATGATCTCCATCATCGTGTCTTCGTGAAGTTGTCACGTCAACTATTACTTCTACTACTATGGCTAACGCTTTAGCAATAAAGTAAAGTAATTACATGACGATTTAAGTTGACACGCAGGTCATAAATAAATAAAGACAACTCCTATGGCTCCTGCCGGTTGTCATACTCATCGACATGCAAGTCGTGATTCCTATTACAATAACAAGATCATCTCATACATCACATACATGATTCATCACAACTTATGGCCATATCACATCACAAAGCACTTGCTGCAAAAACAAGTTAGACGTCCTCTAATTGTTGTTGCAAGTTTTTACGTGGCTGTTATAGGTTGCTAGCAAGAACGTTTCTTACCTACGTTAAAACCACAACATGAATTGTCAATCTCTATTTACCCTTCATAAGGACCCTGTTCATCGAATCCGATCCAACTAAAGTGGGAGAGACAGACACCCGCCAGCCACCTTATGCAACTAGTGCATGTTAGTCGGTGGAACCGGTCTCACGTAAGCGTACGTGTAAGGTTGGTCCGGGCCGCTTCATCCCACAATACCGCTGAACCAAGATAGGACTAGTAACGGCAAGAAGAATTGACAATTCGACGCCCACAACTACTTTGTGTTCTACTCGTGCATAGAAACTACGCATAGACCTAGCTCATGATGCCACTGTTGGGGATCGTAGCAGAAATTAAAATTTTCCTACGCATCACCAAGATCTATCCATGGAGTATTCTAGCAACGAGGGGATAGGAGAGAATCTACATACCACTTGTAGATCGCAACGGAAGCGTTCAAGAAGAACGTGGATGATGGAGTCGTACTCGCCGTGATCCGAATCACCAATGACCTAGTGCCGAACGGACAGCACCTCCGCGTTCAACACACGTACGGTTGGGATGACGTCTCCTCCTTCTTGATCCAGCAAGGGGAAGGAGAGGTTGATGAAGATCCAGCAGCACGACTGCGTGGTGGTGGATGCAGCAGAGTTCCAGCAGGGCTTCGCCAAGCAACTACGGAGAGAGGGAGAGGTGTAACAGGGGAGAGGGAGGCGCCAAGGCTGCAGGGTGTGGCTGCCCTCCCTCCCCCCTTTATATAGGCCCCCTAGGGGGGGCGCCAGCCCTGGAGATCCATCTCCAGGGGGGCGGCGGCCAGGGGGGGAGGCTTGCCCCCCAAGCCATGTGGGGCGCCCCCTGCCCTAGGGTTTCCAACCCTAGGCGCATGGGGGAGGCCCATGGGGGGGCGCACCAGCCCACTATGGGCTGGTTCCCTCCCCACTTCAGCCCACGGGGCCCTCCGGGATGGGTGGCCCCACCCGGTGGACCCCCGGGACCCATCTGGTGGTCCCGGTACAATACCGGCGACCCCCAGATAATTCCCGATGGCCGAAACGACACTTCCTATATATTATTCTTTACCTCCGGACCACTCCGGAACCTCTCGTGACGTCCGGGATCTCATCGGGGACTCCGAACAACCTTAGGTTTGCTGCATACTAATATCTTTAACAACCCTAGCGTCACCGAACCTTAAGTGTGTAGATCCTACGGGTTCGGGAGACATGCAGACATGACCGAGACGATCTCCGGTCAATAACCAACAGCGGGATCTGGATACCCATGTTGGCTCCCACATGCTCCTCGATGATCTCATCGGATGAACCATGATGTCGAGGACTTAATCAATCCCGTACTCAATTCCCTTCGTCTATCGGTACAATACTTGCCCGAGATTCGATCGTCGGTATACCGATACCTTGTTCAATCTCGTTACTGGCAAGTCTCTTTACTCGTTCCCGTAACACATCATCCCGTGAACAACACCTTGATCACATTGAGCTCATTATGATGATGTCTTATCGAGTGGGCCCAGAGATACCTCTCCGTCACACGGAGTGACAAATCCCTGTCTCGATTCATGCCAACCCAACAGATACTTTCAGAGATACCTATAGTGCACCTTTATAGTCACCCAGTTACGTTGTGACGTTTGATACACCCAAAGCACTCCTACGGTATCCGGGAGTTGCATAATCTCATGGTCTAAGGAATGATACTTGACATTCAGAAAAGCTCTAGCAAACGAACTATACGATCTTTTGTGCTATGCTTAGGTTTGGGTCTTGTCCATCACATCATTCTCCTAATGATGTGATCCCGTTATCAATGACATCCCCATGTCCATAGTCAGGAAACCATGACTATCTATTGATCAACGAACTAGTCAAGTAGAGGCTTACTAGGGACACATTGTGGTCTATGTATTCACACATGTATTATGATTTCCGAGCAATACAATTATAGCATGAACAATAGACAATTATCATGAACAAGGAAATATAATAATCCTTTTATTATTGCCTCTAGGGCATATTTCCAACAGTCTCCCACTTGCACTAGAGACAATAGTCTAGTTACATTGTGATGAATCGCACACCCATGGAATTTTGGTGTTGATCATGTTTTGCTCTAGGGAGAGGTTTAGTCAACGGATCTGCCACATTCAGGTCCGTATGTACTTTACAAATCTCTATGTCTCCATTTTGAACACTTTCATGAATGGAGTTGAAGTGATGCTTGATATGCCTGGTCTTCCTATGAAACCTGGGCTCCTTCGCAAGGGCAATTGCTCCAGTGTTGTCACTGAAGAGAGTCATTGGGTCCGACGCATTGGGTATGACTCCTAGGTCGGTAATGAACTCCTTCACCCAGACTGCTTCTTGTGCTGCCTCCGAGGCTGCCATATACTCTGCTTCACATGTAGATCCCGCCACGACGCTTTGCTTGCAACTGCACCAGCTTACTGCCCCTCCATTCAAAATCTACACGTATCCGGTTTGTGACTTGGAGTCATCCAGATCTGTGTCGAAGCTGGCGTCGACGTAACCCTTTACGACGAGCTCTTCAGCACCTCCATAAACGAGAAACATATCCTTAGTCCTTTTCAAGTACTTCAGGATGTTTTTGACCGCTGTCCAGTGTTCCTTGCCGGGATTACTTTGGTACCTACCTACCAAACTTACGGCAAGATTTACATCGGGTCTGGTACACAGCATGGCATACATAATAGACCCTATGGCTGAGGCATAGGGGATGACACTCATCTCTTCTATATCTTTTGCCGTGGTCGGGCATTGAGCCGTGCTCAATCGCACACCTTGCAATACAGGAAAGAACCCCTTCTTGGACTGATCCATTTTGAACTTCTTCAAAATCTTGTCAAGGTACGTACTTTGTGAAAGACCGATGAGGCGTCTCGATCTATCTCTCTAGATCTTGATGCCTAATATATAAGCAGCTTCTCCAAGGTCCTTCATTGAAAGACATTTGTTCAAATAGGCCTTTATGCTTTCCAAGAACTCTATATCATTTCCCATCAATAGTATGTCATCCACATATAATATGAGAAATGCTACGGAGCTCCCACTCACTTTCTTGTAAACGCAGGCTTCTCCATAAGTCTGCATAAACCCAAACGCTTTGATCATCTCATCAAAGCGAATGTTCCAACTCCGAGATGCTTGTACCAGCCCATAGATAGAGCGCTGGAGCTTGCATACTTTGTTAGCATTCTTAGGATCGACAAAACCTTCCGGCTGCATCATATACAATTCTTCCTTAAGAAAGCCATTAAGGAATGCCGTTTTGACGTCCATTTGCCATATCTCATAATCATAGTATGCGGCAATTGCTAACATGATTCGGACGGACTTCAGCTTCGCCAGCTCCGCCAGCAAGTGTAAGAAGACAATGGCAGCTCCGCCAGTGACCAAGAAGGTGTCCGCCAAGGAGGACGGGACTGGTGGTACTTTCACCATCAGTGCCACTCTCGACCCTAAATAGGAAAGCGTGCTCATTGCTTTCCTGCGGGCGAATGTCGATGTGTTTGCGTGGCAACCGTCTGACATCCCCGGTGTTCCCAGGAAAGTAATTGAGCACCACCTTGCCGTCTGTCCTCATGCGTGTCCCATCAAGCAGAAAGTCAGAAAGCAAGCAGTGGAGCGCCAAGAATTCATCGCAGAAGAGATCAAGAAGTTGGAAGCAGCGGGCCTTGTCAGAGGAGTGCTCCATCCTACGTGGTTGGCCAATCCTGTAGTCGTGCGCAAGGCAAACGGGAAATGGAGGCTTTGTATCGACTTTACCGATGTCAATAAAGCTTGTCCCAAAGACCCATTTCCCTTGCCGCGCATTGACCAGATTGTTGACTCCACGGCCGGATGTGATTTGCTTTCATTTCTTCACGCATACTCAGGATATCATCAGATCTTCATGGCAAAAGAGGATGAGGAAAAGACCGCGTTCATCACTCCATGTGGCACGTACTGTTTCGTACGGATGCCTTTCGGTTTAAAAAATGCTGGTTCAACATTCGCAAGGGTCGTCCATACCGCTTTTGAGCCACAAATACACAGAAATGTGGAAGCCTACATGGATGATATAGTGGTCAAGAGCAGGGACGAGTCAACTTTGATTCAAGATCTAGAAGAGACTTTTGCAAATCTGCACAAGATCAGCCTCAAGCTTAACCCCGAGAAGTGCGTGTTTGGAGTCCCTTCCAGCAAGCTTCTCGGGTTCTTCGTGTCTCAGCGAGGAATTGAAGCCAACCCCGACAAGATCAAGGCCATTGAGCAGATTGAAGCACCAAAGCGCGTCAAGGATGTATGAAGACTTGTCGGTTGCGTGGCAGCTCTCAGCAGGTTTATTTCTAAGTCTACTGAGCGCGCCCTGCCGTTTTTCAAAATATTGAAAAAGGCAGGTCCAATGAAATGGACTCCGGAGGCGGAGGCTGCGCTGCAGGACTTGAAGAGATACCTATCCTCCACTCCAATACTAGTCGCACCTAAGCCACAAGAGAAGTTGCTGTTGTATCTAGCGGCAACCAATCAAGTGGTTAGTGCTGCGTTAGTAGCGGAGAGGGAGGCTGATGATGAGCCAGCAACCATGGCAAGCGCATCCAGCGACAAGCAGGAGGCTTCCCCGACAAGCTCTGGTCCCGGCAATGATGGATCTGCGCAGGAGCGTGAGGAGATACAGAAGAGAATGGTGCAGCGCCCAGTTTACTTTGTCAGTTCCCTTCTGCAGGGGGCTAGGTCAAGGTACTCTGGTGTGCAGAAATTGCTTTTCGGCCTTCTTATGTCCTCGAGAAAGCTGCGCCATTACTTCCAAGCACATGAGATCACAGTTGTCACTCGCTTTCCGCTGAAGAGGATACTGCAGAATCCAGAAGCAACAGGCAGGATTGTTGAGTGGGCATTGGAACTGTCAAGCTTTGGCCTCAAGTTTGAGAGCACTTCAACTATCCAAAGCAGGGCATTGGCAGAATTCATAGCAGAGTGGACGCCAACACCAGATGAAGAAATTCCAGAAACAAGCATCCCCGTCAAGGAAGCAAGCAAAGAGTGGCTGATGTACTTTGATGGTGCTTTCTCGCTGCAAGGCGCCGGTGCTGGCGTACTGCTTGTCGCACCCACCGGAGAGCACCTTAAGTGTGTAGTCCAAATGCACTTTCCCAAGGAGCAAGCAACAAACAATACTGCAGAGTATGAAGGATTGCTTGCCGGTCTCAGGATCACGGCAGACCTTGGGATCAAGAAGCTCATTGTCAGGGGTGACTCGCAGCTTGTCGTCCGCCAAGTGAACAAGAATTATCAGAGTCCGTTGATGGAAGCTTACGTTGATGAAGTGAGGAAGCTAGAAGAGCACTTTGTCGGCCTACAGATAGAACATGTTCCAAGAGCTCAGAACGACATTGCCGATGGCCTGTCAAAGTGCGCAGCACTTAAGTTACCTGTGGAACCAGGGATCTTTGTGCTCAAGCTGACTCAACCGTCTGTGACGCCATCAACTGGACAGATCAAGAAGAGGAAGTTAATTTCTGGTGACTATTTTCCGGCAGAGCTTCCCGAAGCCGCCGCCAAGAAGGTCCCCAAGATCAACACCAAGAGTGCTGGGGAGCAGTCTTCTCCGGCAAACCCCAGGGTTTGTTCCGTTGAAGCAGACGCTCCCGACAAGTTTTGCTCCGGCAAGCTTGCCGGGGAACGTCAAGCTCCGGCTGAGCCGCAGTTTCTCGCCGTAGAAGCGGATGTTCCCACAGCAGCAGATGTGCCTTTAGTCCTTGTTGTCGAGCCACAAGCTCCAGCATGGGCACAGCAGATCGTCCGTTTCCTTCAGACAGGGGAACTTCCCGAAGAGCAAGAAGAAGCGGAAAGAGTAGTCCGGCAGTCAAGTATATAGCAGTTTGTCGACAACACACTATACAGAAGAAGACTCAACGGTGTGAAATTGAAGTGTATTCACCGGGAAGATGGACAGAAGCTGTTGGCCGAGATACATGGAGGCATGTGTGGTCACCACATTGGCGCCAGAGCACTTGCCGGCAAAGCGTTCCGGAAAGGTTTCTTTTGGCCGACAGCCCTCCAGGATGCAACTGCACAAGTAACCAAGTGTGAAGCGTGCCAGTTCCATTCCAAGCAAATACGCCAGCTAGCTCAAGCTTTCTAGATGATCCCTTTATCCTGGCCATTTTCGGTCTGGGGGCTCGACATCCTCGGCCCTTTCCCACGAGCAGTCGGGGGCTTTGAGTACTTGTACGTCGCAATCGACAAGTTCACAAAGTGGCCGGAAATGGAAGCAGTGAGGAAGGTGACAGCACAGTCAGCAGTCAAGTTCTTCAGGTCGATTGTTTGCCGCTTCGGGATCCCTAACAGGATCATCACCGACCGGTACGCAATTCACGAGCCGCACCTTCATGCAGTACGTCCAAGATCTTGGCGCCAAGGTCTGCTTTGCTTCTGTTGCTCACCCCAGGAGCAACGGTCAAGCGGAGAGGGCAAATGTTGAAGTGTTGCGTGGACTCAAGACCAGGACTTTCGACAGGCTGCACAGGTGCGGACGAAACTGGATTGAGGAGCTGCCGGTGGTTCTTTGGTCGATTAGGACGACGCCAAATCGAGCCACTGGCCAGACACCTTTCGCTCTAGTCTATGGAGCAGAGGCAGTTCTCCCCACGGAACTCGTATACGGGTTGCCTCGAGCACTACTAGGAAAAGGGCTATAGATGGAATTGACACTAATGGCGCACCAGACATGTGGTGCGCCATTACTATATACTAATGGCGCACCATGTGTTGGTACGCCATTAGTGTCCAAATACTAATGGCGCACCACATCCACGGTGCGCCATTAGTAAAAATATTTTTTTTATTTTTTTTTCCAAACTACTAATGGCGCACCGTGGGATGGTGCGCCATTACTAGTTGAACTAGTAATGGCGCACCACATCCACGGTGCGCCATTAGTAAAAAAAATTTGTAAAACTTTTTTTTGATTTTTTTCCAAAACTACTAATGGCGCACCGTGGGGGTGGTGCGCCATTACTAGTTCAAACTAGTAATGGCGCACCATGCCATGGTGCGCCATTAGTAACTTGGCCACCACTTCCACCGAATGCACACCCCCCCCCCCCCCGTGGATCGCCTTTTCAGTTTTAAAAAAAATAAAAGAAAATGATGAAAATGTCAAAAAAATAAAAGAAAATAAGTTTCCCATGTGATATGTGGTCTAGTTGTTGGGAAAATTTGCAAATATGAATTTCGACTTCATTTGCAAAATCTCGCGAGAATTTGTAAAAATGGGTATAACTTTTGCATACTAACTCGGATGAAAAAGTTTTTTATATGAAAAATCATCTACTCGAAAAGTTACATCCAAATTTAACTGGGGGAACCCCGTTAAACATTTTCAAAATCCTCAAAAACCTAACAGAAAAAAAGATACGGGGCTTTTAAGGTGTGGAGAGGCAAAAAAATCAAAAAAAATCAAACTTACTAATGGTGCACCTACCCATGGTGCGCCATTACTATCTTCCCTCCTTCAAAATTCAAAATAAGTCAAAAAAAAGTTACTAATGGCGCACCTGCCCATGGTGCGCCATTAGTATCTTCCCGCCTTCAAAATTCAAAATAAATCAAAAAAATAAAAAAAAGTTACTAATGGCGCACCTGCCCGCGGTGCGCCATTAGTATGCCGTATATATGGCTCGCTGTGGTCCTCTCCTCCTTATCTCTTCATTTCACCTCTCCTACACTCCATCTCCTCCTCTCCTCCACTCCATCTTCCCTTCTCTCCTCCACCATATACTACCCTCCTCCTCTCCGGCGACCTCCTCCTCCTCTCCGGCGACCTCCTCCTCCCTCCTCTCCTCCCCTCCCCTCCCCTCCCCTCCCCTCCCCTCCCCTCCCCTCACGGTTTCTTCTCCCTCCTCTCCAGTGAGCTCCTCCTCCCTCCTCTCCGGTGAGCTCCTCCTCCCTTCTCTCCGGTGAGCTCCTCCTCCCTCCTCTCCGGTGAGCTCCTCCTCCCTCCTCTCCTCCCATCCTCTCATGGTTTCTCCTTCCTCCTCTCCGATGCTCCGGTGAACTCCTCTCCAGCGACCTCCTCCTCCTCCTCTCCGGCGATGTAGGCAAGCGCCTCTCCGGTGACCTCCTCCTCCTCCTCTCCGGCGAACTCCTCTCCGGCGAACTCCTCTCCGGCGAACTCCTCTCCGGCAAAAGAACACGACAAAAGAACGTACAAAATCTAAAAACAGGAACAAAATTTGAAATAATGTCGTGCCAAAAAACGAGCAAAAAAACGAGCAAAAAATGGGCAAAAAATCACGATCCAGATCTAGATTCAAAATGGCGCATCACTAATGGCGCATCACTAAACAGTGCGCCATTAGTATGCCGAAGTTACTAATGGCGCATCCCGTTGTCGTGCGCCATTAGTATGCCAAAGCACCTGGGTATACATGGCCCCTGGGAGGCATACTAATGGCGCACCATGGCCTATACTAATGGCGCACCAGTGGTGCGCCATTAGTATACCAGATACTAATGGCTCACCAGTGGTGCGCCATTAGTAAAAATTACTAATGGCGTGCTAGTAATGGCGCACCAGTGATGCGCCATTAATGGCCAAATTAGGTGCGCCATTAGTAGCGGTTTTTCTAGTAGTGGAGTGCTCGCTTATGATGAGCTTGAGCAAGAGCAGCTGCGACAAGATGACGCGCTGCTCCTTGAGAAGGACCGTCTTCAGGCTGCTGTATGAGCTGCTCGCTACCAGCAAGCTTTGCGCCGCTACCATAGCCGCAAAGTTAACGCCAGAAGTCTCGAGGAAGGCGACCTTATTCTTCGGCGCGTTCATTCCGCCAAGAATTCCAGCAAGTTGACGCCAAAGTGGGAAGGCCCTTATCGGTGAAACGAGTCACTAGGCCTGGCGCTGTCCGCCTTGAGACCGAAGATGGCATTCCGGTGAGTAACTCCTGGAACATCGAGCATCTTCGTAAGTTTTATCCGTAAGGCGCGGTTGCCGGACCCTGTTCCGGCAACCACCTTTTGTACAAGTCTTGCCGCTGTTGCATGTAATCCTTTGTACAAAGCCAGGCGCAGACCCTGTGCATAAATAAAGCTCATGTGCTCCGCATGTCTTGTCAATTTCATGCTTTTTATTTTTTATTGCATGAGTTATCTGACACTTTGTGCAGCGCCAAACCCCGGTAAGCAACAACGAGCCATAAGGCTCCATATCATTATTTTCTCTTCTCTCTTTTCTCAAGGAAAGGAAGGTTCCTCTCGCCCACAAGTTTGCCGGGGGGAAGGAGAAGATAATGGTGTGGACTAGGCGTCGTTCAAGAAAGTTTCGCCTTGCCGGAAAGCAAACAACAGAAAAGCTAAGTTGCCAAAGTTTGAGCAATCAGATTTTTTAAATTTTTAAGTTATCTTCCTTAAACGACCATGCTTTGTATGGAAAACCCGCGCGCGGAGGAACCAGCTCGTGGCTAGTTGCGCCCCTACTTTGTTTCGAGTCCGCTCAACAACTTAAGTGAGCTGCGACTAGTCGCGACAAGGTTTCTTGTCGGTAACGGCACCGCCAGCAGGCTGCTGACGTCCCGCACTCGGCGCTCGCGGCAAAGGTGCCTACGCCGGAAAGTTCCCGAAAAGCGTAGGGCAAAAACATACAAAGGAAGGAATCAAGTAAAGGAAATAACATTGCAATCGCTGCTCAAAATAGAGTTATGTTACAAAATAGCTTGTCGCGGCTCTAATAGACTGTTTTCATAACATGATCAGCAGCGACAAGAAAAGAAGAAAATAGGCGGCCTAGTCCACGCGGTCGCCCTCAATCCTCTTGATCCCGCTCACCTTGTCCACAATAGGTGCGACAAGGGCCTTGAGCGCCTCCTGATCAACATCCGACGGCAGGG
Organism: Aegilops umbellulata; assembly: GCA_032464435.1. Lineage (NCBI taxonomy): Eukaryota > Viridiplantae > Streptophyta > Magnoliopsida > Poales > Poaceae > Aegilops > Aegilops umbellulata. Next base: position 636,746,170 of record CP136060.1, on the reverse strand, counting down.
ACTTGAGGACGTTGGTGAGGATGAGGCCCGGGTTGCGGTAGGCCACCTTCACCAACACCTTCTGAAGAGCTCCTGCGCAGATCTTGCGCGACTCGTCGGCCATCTGCTTTGGGATCCTCTCCCGGAGTCGCTGGAGGGCCGTCGCCACGCCTTTGAAGAACAGAGTGAGCTTGGCGCTGGATGGGAGGGTCTCATCGGAGAGATACCCGAGATCCTCCATCCCCAGCTGCGCCAGCTCCTTGTCGATGTCTGCGGCAGCATTCACAAGACCCTCCGTCCACTGCTCCACAGTTTCTCTAAAATCGTTCTGGGTTTCGGCAATGCTCTCCAGCAGCGCCTTGTCGGCCTTGATCTCCTTCTTCAAGGCCGCCTCCTGCTCCCTGGCGCCGTCCAGCATCTTGGTCAAAGCAGGCAGCTTCAGCTCAAGATCGGCGTTGGAGTCCTTGGCGGCGGCAAGCTCCTTGATCTTCTCGGCGAGACGACCCTGCAGCTCGCCAAAGGTGTAGGCATCCTTCTCGCGCTCATGCTTGAGCGCGGCAAGCTCTTCACCGCTCGCCTTGAGATCAGTCTCCAGCTGCGCCACCTTCGTCTCCAGCTCCTTCTTGGCGGCCTCTGCAGCTGCGGCAGCGTCCTTTGCTTCCTTGAGAGCTCCGCTGAGTGTTTGCTCGCGCGCAGCAAGCTCCTCTTCGTGGCTGTCCAGGCTGACCTTCAGCTGCGCCAACTCGCCCTCCCGCGCAGATAGCTCCTCGGTGGCAAGCCGCTGTTGCTTTGCAACTTCTGCCTTCTCGAGGATGAAGGCCTTCTGTGCCTCATCGAGCTGCACACGCTCCGCCGCCAGCGACCGGAGAGCTGCCTGGTTGAGACCTCGGAGCTCCTCCGCGCGCTTCTCCATGTCCACCCCTGCCTTCGCGACAAGCGCTTCGCGGGACTCCAGTTTGGCTTGTCGAGCGCGGTAGAGCGACACCAGCTTCCAGAGCAGCCGCTCCTCCTCAGACTCGCCGCTGCTGCTGCTCGGCGCATCAACTAACGTCAGCCCAGCGGAGGTGAGCACCTCTCCATCCAAGATTTCTCCTTCGACCGGCTCCCTGGAGCTTGACTCCTAGGGAAGCTTGATGAAGACACCATCGCCGGCCTTCAAGTATACACCTGGCTGGGGCTCTTCGGAGCCTGACATTGCGGCAGCGGCGGGAGGATCGGCGGTCAGTGTAGCGCCTGTCGCTCCTGCGGCCTCAGGGTCGTCAGTGCGATCGCCATACCCCTCGTCAGCTGCTGCGGCGGCAGCCTTGGTGGCCTCTTCGCCGGCGGGATCATCAGCGCCGGCCGCTTCTTCGGTGGCGGTGGCATCATCAACAGCAACCTCGGTCTCCATCGGCTCCGCAGTAGATGGATCTGACGGCCGGAAAAGGAAGAAAAGTCAAGCAAATATCCAAAAAGAAGATCAAAAGAAGAAGAACCCAAGGGAAGTTTCGAAGCAAGAGGTTTACCTGCACCAGGCTCGGTAGTTGTGGTCTCCCCCACCGGAGGACCGCTGGTGCTGTCCCTTGCCGTAGAGCTCCCCCTTGTCGGAGAGCTCTCCCTTGTCGGAGGATCCTCCCTTGCCGGAGAACGCTCCCTTGGCGGTGTAGTTGAAGCAGATGGCAAGTCAGGGGCGGTCTCCGGGTGCTCCTGGTTGGGCTGCTCTGCTCCTACACAAACCAACAGTCAGATATCAGCAAACAAAGAGTATCCATGCGCGCCTAACAGCGGGAAGCAAACCATATACTTACGCTGGGGGCTGCGCTGGGGGCTGCTCTGAAGAGCAGCTGCCGGGTCCGACAAGTTTGTCTCGGGCGCACCCTCTGCTGACACGGTGGGATCATCCTCGATGACAATCACCGGGACCTTGGCTCTCTTTGCCGCTCTCTGGGCCAGAGTCCTAAAAAGGAATAAGTTCAGAGTAAAGCAAATGAGATACAAGACAAGACAGCAAGTATTGAAGACATACAAGTACAACAAGAATCTTACTCTTCTTCTTCCTCGTCGGAGCTAAGCGCGGAGAAGTCAAAGCCTGGCCCACCTCCGGCGCGAGGAGGCGGAGGAGTAGGATCCCTTGGCCGCTTGGCGGGAGCTGGAGCAGTGGACCGGGAGGACCCCGCTCCAGTTGCCGCTGCAGCGTGAGGTGCTTCCGCGGCAACACAACTTGCTGCGGTGGAGCGTGTCGTGCGGCGCGGCGGGGGTTGACTCGTCCGCCGCTCCGCTACATCCCCGGCCTTGCGAAGACGCCTTCTTGGTGGAGCCGGGGGCTCTGCTTGTGGAGCCGGGGGCTCTACTTGCGGCAAGCTGCCCGAACACGAAGAGGAAGAGGAGCCGATCTCCAACGAGCCGCTCGTATCCTCGGCGGGCCCGCTCGGCCCGACGTCACGCCCGGCGGACTTCTCCTTGCCGGCAAGATCCTCTCGCTCGGCAAGGCTTGCCGCCTCTGCTGCCTCTGCCTCCTCCACGGTGAACCCAAACTCGCCCGCAGCTGCGGCTGCCGCCGCCTCTTCCAGCCTGGTGGCGATGCGCTTGATCTCCTCGTCGGTGGTGTCCCGGGTGAGGCCCCTCTGCTCATCGGCGTCGATCGGCACTTCTACAAAGCTATCAAAGAACGCCTGCACGACATCATCTGCAGGCTCTATCCAGGTTGGGTCAATTCCGTGCAAGTCGCACAGCGGCATCATTGCACGGATGCGGCTGAGCGAGGAGTTGTTGCACAACAGAACGACGCCCCTCGGCAACCTGAACACTTCAGGATGCTGAGGGTCGTACTTGAACAGCTCCTAGAGCATCGCGTTGAGCTCCAGGACAGTGAAGTTGAAGTTGAGGCCCGGCCGCAGCCTCATGATATCCGCCGCGTTTTGGAACTCCCAGGTGGGTCTCCCCCTCTCCTGTAGGGGGGCAATGCGGCGGTGAAGGAAATCTGCGCCAACCGCTCCCACAGTAAGCCCGGCAAGCCTGAGGCATAGGATCCGGGCGACGGCAATCTTCAGTCTGTCGTCTTCCGGGGCCAAGCTACTCCAATCACTGCCGCGCACTACTGGAGTTTGGCGCTGGGCGGTAAACTGCTGCGGGTTCTCCTCGACAATCAGGCACCAGTCCGCCCTCCACTCCTCCCAATTGCTGCGGAACTCTCCATCCAGATAAGCATCCTTCTTGCCGGCTTTTGAGATCCAGGCGATTCCGCCGGATAAAGGCTCTCCTTTCTCAACTCGAGGCGAAAAGAAGTGGCGGAAAAGGGCTACGTTTGGATGGAATCCGACAAAGTTTTCGCAGAGATGTGGAAAAACTGCCATGGTCAGGACAACATTGGGGGTGAAGTCAAGGAGGCGGAGCCCGTAGGTGTTCATGACGTCGCAGAAAAATTCAGAAAAGGGCGGGCAGAGCCCGCAGTAGAAGAACAAGGCGAAGAAAGGGTACCCAGTGGGAGCCTTTTACCAAGCAGCGGCTGGGAGTACCTTCGTGCGCGGATGCGCACGCGTCCCCGTCGACCAGAAGAGGTAGTAGAACTCCTTCAGCTCTTCCGCGGCAAGCCTAGGAGGGAAGATTGCCCGCTCCTTTCGCAGCGCCACGAGCCGCTGCGCCTCGGCCGAATTCACCTTCTCGGCTTTCGGAGCCATGGCGGGAGTGGTGTGGGAGGACGACGGCGTTGGTGGTGCTGGTGGCAATGGCGGCGGAGCGCTGCTCTCTTTCGGCTTTGAGAAGAAGGGGAGCGTCGGAGATTTTCAAGTCTGGAGTAGCAACGGGCGGATGGGCGGTCTGCCCCTGTTTCCCCTGCTTATAAGGAGGGAGGGAGCGGACGTTCCGCCTTTCCGAATAAAGAAACCACCCACGATCTCTCCCACGACGCCGCAATCAACGCGTGCCGTTCGGGAAGGGCGCGGTGGATACGGAGTAAGATACGGCGTGATCCAGGCCGCGCGTGCCCGTGCCCTATTTTGGGCCTGGCCCAACAGCGCTAGGCACCGTGTATGGCCCTGGCCCGGGGGCTCCTGTTGGTGTACTAGAGTAGGGGTACCCTAGTATCCCGAACTTGTGCACGGGCAGTCGCAGCACCCCGCGGCAAGGCTTGCCAGGTGAACGCCGAGGACCTACTTGGTTCCTTTGGAGCCATTCAAGAACAAAGTATTCAAGCCAAGGATACAAGGCCCCGGCAAGAGGAGCTTGCCGGGAAGGCCGCTCAAGAAACAAGACCCCGGCAAGAGGAGCTTGCCGGGAGGGCCAACCGAGGCATCTCAAGGAACTTGCCGCGACGCGCCCCGCTTCCTGGCAAGGCCCGGTGAGCGACAAGCTTCCGGACGTGACAAGACAACGACCGCGGCAAGGCGCTTGCCGCGGCAAGCAACCACTCTGTACCCACGCTCCAGCACACCCACCAACGTGTCGCTCTAGGACCCTTCCAGGCGTACGTGGCGGGAGGTTGTGCAGCCAGGGGTGCACTGTGGCAAGCGGCGCTGACAAGATCGCCATCGTGGTGAACGGTGGCGTCCGTGACGGTCCCTTTCTGCACTGTTTGGGCGATGTAGATAGGCATTTAATGCCCTTGTCCCCTGTCGTCAGGGTTAGGTATGATACACTGTGTAGGTAACTGTACCAACCGCAACACCTTTTCCATTTTTTCCCTTGCCTACGTTGCCACCTGTTGGAGACCCCTTGAGCATATAAAAGGAGGCCCATGCACAACGTAGAGGGGGAGGATGAACAGAAGAACGCTCGGTCTTGTTAGCTGCTTGTGTGTACTGTAGCACTCAGCGCTCCCGAGCAAGAACACAATACAGATCACAAATGCAGCAGTAGGGTTTTACGCATCCGTGCGGCCCGAAGCTGGGTAAACTGCTCGTGTGCTTCGCCTCGATTTGCTCTTCGTGCGACCTCCGCCCCCCGCCGAACCGAAAGGGGCTCGTGGAAGCAGTTTCCCCGACAGACATGCTGGCTGCTCACCAACCTGCGCCCCCCGGTAGGTAGCGACTCCCAGTACCACCCCGGCGGAGCCCAGTCCCGGACATGGCCCATCTGGTCAAGCAGGTGTCGTCCTCCGCCGACTCGACGACTAGGATGCGGGATAGGCATCGTCCACGTCAATGCAAGAAAAATTGCTTTAACTTAAAAAATAGCAACAAGTTCTTACTAACTAGTTCTATAAATAAAAATTCAACTAGTTCTTACTAAAAATATACTTACTATAAATAAAAATATTCTAGTACCTAATTAGTACCTAGTTCTTACTAAGTAATTAGTACCTAGGAACTACTGCCCTAATTACCATCTAATTTGATGAACCTATAGGGGTGGAAAGTGGTAGCGGATATTCCAATTATCCAACTATAAAGTGAAATAAGTGATCAAGTTTTACTCATTTTATGATTCATCTTAGAAATTTGATTCGTTTCCACCCTTACATGAACCCTAACTCATTTGAGGCCGCATCCGCATCCGATTCGTTTCCACCCTAACATGAACCCTAACAAATTTGATGCAACTAAAATATAAAGAAACCCTAGGCCGAGGTAGGGGAGAGGGAGGAGCAGGCGTGCTCAACTCGGGTGTCTGCGACAAGGGAGGCAGGCAGCGTCGAGGTCGGGGTCGGGGCTCGGGCGCGCGGCAGATGGCGGTGTCGAGGTAGGGGTCGGGGGCGGCGTCCGGGGCGGCGTTGAGGTCGGGGGCGGGTGCGACGTTGAATCTGGGGTCGGGGGCGGCGTAGAGGGTGTGCCGAGAGCGCGCGGCGGCCGACAGGCGACGGCGGCGGTGAGAGTGGAGAGTTGGGTTTGGGGGAAGTGTCCATGGGGAAGGACGAACCCCGTGTTTAAGTAAGAAGTAGCAGTAGCGCGTTCCAGAAAGGGTGCTACTGCTAAGTTAGCTACAACGTGTTCTGGGATACACGCTACTGCTACTCCTTTCTCTTTTATCCTCTTTTTCATTTAGTTTTCTTCACATTTTATTTTTTTCCTTTCACCTTATTATATTTCTTTCATTTTCAATTACCTTTCCATTTGCTTTCCATTTAATTTTATATCCTTTAGCAGTAGCGAGTTTAGAATAAAACGCGCTGCTACAAGGAAAGTAGCGGTAGCGCGGTTCGTTATAGGTCGCTACTACTATGTGTAGCCTATCGGCCAAACGGTGGGAATTTTAGTAGTAACGTGTTTAGAACAAGACGCGCTACTGCTAGAACTTTATCTACAGCGCGGTTTGCGCATGCTCGCTACTGCTACTTAGCAACAGCGTGCTGTGTTGACCCTCGCTACTGCTAAAGTTCTGTGTATAAGATTTTCCCTAGTAGTGTCCTCTTCCACCTAAGCATCAGGCAGATCAAGATGGTGATCTGCTGCTTCCACGTAGTCAATAACATTGACGTTCACAGCTTCACCATGATGACCCCACCTAGTATATGTGACCGACATCCCATACAAGTGTAGATGATTTTGCACAGTTGACTGGTGTCTTGTAACTGAATTCATACAACTGCTACACGGGCAGAGCACATTTGATTTCGGACCACCGTACTCAGCTCTGATAAAGTTCATGAAGTTTTCAACCCCCTCGACATATGCAGCGGAGAATCTTCGAGCAGAAGTTATCCAAGTCCTGTCCATCTATTAGACATACAAATTAGTTCATCTACTAGATATTACATGAAAAACATATATGCTTTTTTACGAAGTCCAGAAAAAAAATGCCTAGGTCGATGTCTAAAGCTATGGCAAGAAATTTGGACGAGCAGATTTAAGTAACGAAATATATGTAAAGCTAATTCAGCAAACAGATTTGAGTGCCAAATTATGGCAGGCTGTTTCAGTAGTCAATGAGGCCGAACACACAACCATCGAACTATCGAAGGCCATCATAGGAACAAAGATCGAGCATAAAACGGTGTAGAGCTATTTCACCTAATAGATTGGCTACTAGAGCATGGCAATCTACGTCACAATAAATATATGGCAGGATATTTTAGCAACTAATCGGCCTTGGCATGCCATCTCAGCTAAGCAGATTGGGTGCAGAATAGGGGAACGAAGCTTCTTAAGCAGAGCATATTGACAGTAATCTACTTCGGCAAACAGTGAGATTAACAACGTCTATCAGTTAACATTCAGCGCTAAACCGACATGAACGAAGCCTCAGTCTAGAATGCGCGTACCGTGGGAGAAGCTGACCGCCGTGCGTCTCCACATGAACGTCGCTAGCGGTGGCGGCGCTGACCGCCGTGCGCCTCCACAAGAACATAGCCAGAGGTGGCGGCGCGCCTAGAGGACGGCAGTCTACGAGAGCGTACTGTGGGAGCGAGAGGATCGCCGAACCACGGCGCCGACGTATCGCCGCGGCGGGGAGGGCGGCTTTGGCGGAGCGATGGAGTGGAGGGGGACAAGGGGGAGGGGGTTTGGGGAATATTATTGGCTAGTTGGCCGAAGGGCGGTTGAATCGGATTTCGGGGGAATTTTTGGGTGTGTGGGGGGGAGGATTTTCACGCGGTGGGCGGGGTGAGTTTGGCGCATGGTCGGTTTCTCCAAGTGCAGTCCCACGTGTCAGTGAAGAGGCAAGCCGAAGCGCGTTCCGTTTGCATGAGCCGTGTGCAGGACCGACCGTGTGTGTGGTGCAATGCGACCGCGACACGAGTGTTGTGAGTGTACCGCATTTTTTCCTTTTAAACTAGGTGCTTCCCCCCTCAAAAAAATCTGTTGCTTCGCGTGATCCATCGATACTACTACTAGTAATACGGTAATCCCAACTAAAACGGCGCGGCCAGGTCTTTTCCCGCGCGATATGCTGGAAGGTTGGCTTAGTTGGGTTTTTTAGGAAGAGTAATGCTACACCTACGTAATCCCAATTATGTAATTAACATAATGTGAAACGTGTGAGCTGTTGATTGTAGATTGGGGGGAGGGAGGGGCCCACCACCATGAAAATCAGGGGAGGAGAGAGAGAGGCAATTTACGTTAACCCTTTCATAGGTTCCCGTAGATGTAGAAAGATGTGTCTGATCCTGCAATATAGGCCGTCCGATCTATATCTAACGGATAGGAAGGAAACTATGACAATTTACACGCACTCCTCTCCACATTTGCAGATAAGGCTTTCCCTCGTTCATCCTTTTCTCCCACAAGATCTTGATCTTCCGTGCAACGCACGGGCATCTTGCTAGTACTCCTACAATATGTATATTATTGTGAATGTTCATATACACCGGCCAAGATTAATGCAAACACGACAGATTTTCATTACATTTCGAACTTTTATAGGACAAAAAATAAAAGAAACCCGGCCCTAAACCTATTCTACGGCGGCGACCCACGTCCTCCATCTATGATCTCCATGTACGGGGGCGGGGTTCAAGACCCGTGAAGTGAAGGTGCGGTCTCCGACGAGGAAAAGTAGAACACGGGAGACGGACCGGCCAGTTAGCACACCATGCCCTGCCGCCTCCCATGCCCTACTCATCCTCGGAGGAGTCCCCGACCTCGGCGGTGCCGGACGTTGGACGGCGGCAAGTAGGACGCGTGGCTGACGGTGCTCCCGTCGTTGGGCGCCAGCGTGGCCACCGCTTGTGCGGCGACTTGAGCGAGGGCGGCGACCTCGAGCTCCATCCCCGAAGACAAGCTCTCCCGCAGAGCGGTCGCGCTTGCCGTCATGGCGGATGTGGTTCCAGGTAGGAGGACGATGCGCTATGGTGTGGAGGTTAGATGGGCGTTGCCGCTTTAAGTAGCGCATTCCGGTGAGGCCAAGCGTTCGGGTGTGTCATTAAGTCATCAGAGTTGGTTCCTCGGGCATCGAGCCTCTTAATGACGACATACGAACATACGGCATGAATGCGGGCAGCTGGCACTGGTTGGGAACACACCGCGCGACGGCGCGAGGGAGGAGGGTTTTGGTGTGCCAGGGTAGTCAGCTGCGGTCGTGGCAACATTGGAGATGCCCTTTGCTCACATGCGATCCCCGCATGTCATTGAAAAAGCAAGACGAACCGGCATGGTTTGAGGTCTAGAGGATGCAGTTGGCCGCACAACACCACTCCGTGGACGCGTCGCGGCGCCCCGTGCATCCTCGACGAGTCGGGTGTTGGGGTGTGTTTGGATTGTGGCCAAAGTGCACCTTGCCAAAATTTTGGTCATGAACAAAAGATTGGTCTTTGTTTGGACGGTTGCCATTTTTTGGCATGCCAATGAACTCTAGCCAACTCTAGTTCATTTTTCTTGCCAATGTCGGCCAAATCATGGGCAACCAATACCTCAACAAAAATTTTGGTCATGACCCAAAGATTGGTCTTTGTTTGGATGGTTGCCGTTTCTTTGGCATGCCAATGAACTCTAGCCAACTCAAGTTCATTTTTCTTGCCAATGTCGGCCAAATCATGGGCAACCAATACCTCAACCAAAATTTTGGCTACCCAATGCTTTGATGGGGCAACCTTGGGCACAAACCAAACATACCGTTGGTCGTGCCACAACACTAACACCACCCTCGGCAAACTAAAACCAACCGTGTCTAGCGACGATATGCGTGTGTCGCTCACCGCGGTCGCCGTGTCCAGAGGCGGTGCTGGAGCTGCGCCCCGTTGTTGGCCCCAACGACCCACATGAACGGTTGTCGGTGGCGAGGAGGTCATGGGCCAGCTCCTCCATTGGACTAGTCTGCGCTACGTCGTCCCGACGGGTGTGCCCCACATGTCTGTTTCCTTGTTTTCCCGGCCATATTCGAGCGTCAGTGCTCCGCGTTGCGCATTAGGCCTTTCACTATGAAGGCCAAGCGAGACAACTTATTGTTGATTTGAGCCGTTCAAGTATAATCTTGTGGCATTTGCTTATTTCTCATTCCTCTCCAACCCTCTTCTCCATCGATCATGTCGCCCTCCAGTCGAGTCCATCCTCCCGCATGCCTCATTTGAACATTCCGCCGAGTATCATTCGCATGTACCCACCCTAGTCCTCTTTCAATAGATCTCTGGACCCCGAGATGAAGTCGAGAGGGAACGAGTGGGGGCACATGATACCTAAGGCGGATTCAAAATTTTGAACCGGTGATCATAGCATCCGCAAATCATATATAAAGGGTATTCAATTTTTTGTCTCGTTTTTGAACGTACAATATACTCCCTCCTATCCTTTCTGCTCCCTCCTTCCATCTATATTGGGACTAATGCATTTCTCAAGACCGCCTTTGACTATTGACAAGATTAATAGTACATGACATGTATAATGCGAAAATTATATCATTGGAAGCTCCTTTCACATACGAATTTGATGGTATGCTTTGTTTAAGTTGCATGTCATATATTATTTCTCTACCTTTTGGTCAAAGTTAGCCTCGAAAACGCATTAGGCCCTATACAGATGGAAGGAGGGAGTAGTTTACATACAAGTTTTATGTGTAGTCCAAGTATATCTACTTTGATAAAAAAAAGGTATCAATATTCAACAACGCCCAATCAATATTGTTAGATTCGTACGTACTCCTAGATTTGTAATCGAGATGGTTTCCAATTTGACTATTGACAAGATTAATAGTACATGAGATGTATAATGTGAAAATTATATCATTGGAAACTCCTTTCACATACGAATTTGACCGTCTGCCTTGTGTAAGTTGCATGTCATATATTCTTACTCTAACATTTGGTCAAAGTTAGCCTCGAAAAGTGCATTAGACCCTGTATGATTTGTGTAAGTTGCATGTCATATATTATTACTCTAACATTTGTGTAAGTTGCATGTCATATATTATCACTCTAACATTTGGTCAAAGTAGTATAGTGGAAGAGGATCCTCGGACGTAGGTATCCCTGCCTTACCCTCCCTTTCGGTCACTTAGTGGCGGACCCCATGCTTGCTAGGCCCCGCATGTCAGTTACTCAATGGGTTCAGCCACGTTAGGGGATCCTCATCCGTAGTATACTCCCTCCGTTTTTATTTACTCCGCATAAAACTGAGGGAGTGGTGGTATAATAAATGACGCGGGCGGGGGAGGGGGAGGGACGTCGGTTTGCTCTCAACTGTGGTCCCACAAGCGAGCGAAAACGCAAGACGAAGCGCGTTCTATTCGGTGAGTGACGTGGAGGGTCCAGCGTGCCGGGCTGCAACGCGAACGCGACAAGAGCGATGTACAGTCAAAACCGATTGACCGGTCGTCACCGGAACCACTATTCACACTAGAACCTTCACTGCTCGGCCTACGCCAGCCACTGCCCTAAAACCACACTAAATCTCCAGCCCATTCCCCCACCTTTTGATACCCTAGCCCGCATCAAGCGTCCCCTAGTTCACCGGAAAGCCATGGTGCGCTGCAAGATCACTTACTACAAGATGCTGATGCCGGAGCGCCGCGCAAAAATCGCGGCGGCGGTCGGTGCCACAGACCTCGGTTCCCAAGCTCGCTTTGCGGCGGGCCAATACCCGAGTTCTCTGGAGCCAAGCTACGAGAAGAAGGAAGCCGATCAAATGTTCATGGCGGAGGTCGCGGTGCAGAAGGCCCTCGATGGGTATGAGATGATGGACGTCGACTTCGTTCCGGCGTCTGAGTCCCCCATGGTGCAGGCGGACCAGCGGTTCAACATGGCGATACTAAAGGAGGACCAGGAGGCAGAGGCTCAACTCGACGCGGAGTGCGCGCATGCGGCTGCCATCGAGGCTCTCCTGCAGGCGGAACCGGATGTCGTGGATGTGAACCGGGCGGCGGAGGCTCAACTTGAGGCGGAGCGAGCGAATGACGCTGCCATCAAGGCCCTCTTGTAGGCGGAACCGGACGTCCTGGACTTGAACCGGGCGGCAGAGGCTCCACTCGACGCAGAGCGCGCGGATGCCGCTCTCATCGACGCCCTCCTGCAGGTGGAACCGGATGTCCTGGACTTGAACCGGGCGGCGGAGGCTCGACTCGACGCAGAGCGCGCGGATGCTGCTGCCATCGAGGCCCTCCTGCAGGCGGAACCGGACGTACTCGACTTGAACCGGGCTGTGCTCTCGTCCGTGCAGAGTGCCCGCACGCTCCACTTGAACGAGTAGCTGGAGGCCGAGGACAACCACGGTGCGGAGGCGCACGTCGGCAGCGACGGCTGGTTCGCGCCGGCAGCCCAAGACGACGAGGCCGTCTCTTTCTGCGAGCAGTGATAGTTTTTCTTTATGTTGTTGTTTTCATGGATCTTTTTCTGTGTAAAAACATATATTTGTTATGACAGTCGCCTGACTTGGGTCAGTCTACCATTTCAGGCGGTTGGATGAATATCCTACATCTCCTAAGCCTTCTTTCCTTCTTCATCACCTCTTCTTCTTCCCCAACAGACCACAGACGGGCCGTACGGATACTCCCCAACATGTGGTTGGATTTGCGGTGATAGGATGGCTGAGTTTGGTGTGTTCACATGCGACAGCACGTGTCAGTGAGGGTGCGTTCCCTTGGTTGGGTTTGCGGCATGCAGGAGCGACTGTGTGAGGGTGCGGTGCAACCGCGATAGCCGTGCGCAGGTGTACCTCCTTCTCATTTTATAAACTTTAGGCAAGCTTGGCAAAAATGTGTGGCGAAGTTTGGCAATGCAAGGCCTAGACCCAAACAGGATAAGTACGTACGTACTAGGAGTACTAGTGTTAAAAAAGAAAGGTTGTGTTTTCCTTCGCGGGATTTAATCGATACAAATCCTCGTTTCATGTGTCAATTAATGCGTATTTTGTTCTCCAAAGACCAAAGAGCTAACCATCTCACTCCTCATCGCTTGATTAATGCAGCGCCATGCAAACCAACCTTCTCACTTCCGCATGCATGCAGGGGATATTAATGTCCTTGGTTGCTAACCCCATAAGTTTTTCCTTGATTAGTGTTAGTGGCCCTTTCCAAATTGCAATTTTGATATACTGGCCTCGTGTACAAAAAAATGGAGGTAGTAACTATACTTGACTTCCTTCCCCATTGCGGTGATGTCGACGATATTTTTTTTGGTGGTTGGGCGAAGTGCGTTCGACGGAGAACACCATTGAGGGAGACCACGGTAAGTCGTTTGCATGTGCCGCGTGCAAGCCGAGACAACCGCCTTGTTTGCATCCAGGAAGTCCTTTACTAGTACTACTAGGAGTAACTAATGCGGTGAGATGGCTTCTCGAAGAAGACGATGGAGAAGCGGAGTCAGCGAAGAGTGAAATGATAGTTGCTTCATCCGTGCTTTTGTGATTTGACGCCTCACTGCTTTGTGATTTGTGACAGAAGGGACAGGGGAGTAGACACTGTTCTCTATACTGTACTACATGCGTCTAAGCATGGGAGAAAGAGGAGAGACGTTGCATTTTTCTATTCCTTCAATCAATCAATCAGGGAGCTTTGGTTCCATCTTTTTGGCTTTGGCAAGACCGTCCACAATGGTTCCCACGATGCCAAAAGCTATTTTCACATTTGGCTACACATTGTGGATGCCCTTAACCGTACCACTTGGTTTTGCTCCTGTGTGCTATCTATACAAATCTCAATTATATTGATCTAAAAAATTATAGAATAGAGAATAGTAAAAAGGAGGTTGATTTTGCCGCGCGGATGGCGGGGGAGGTTTCTTATTTGAGCAATGCTACATCCACTTAATGGTTTACGTAAAGTTACGAACTGATGTGATGTGGGACTATTTTATTGGATTAAAGGAGAGGATTAGGCCCACCCCACCTGAAAATCAGGGGGCCATATATAGATTAGATGCAAAGCATACGTAGCAGCTACGTAGCCCTTTGTAAGTCTAGGCTTAGGCTTCTTATTTTCGGAGGACGTTGTCCTGGCGGTTTGATAACATGCGGTCCCACGTGTCAGTGCTTTACCAAGCCGATCCGCGTCCCACATGAGGCAGAACAACTGCAGAAGCAAGACGTGGTTAAGTTGAAGAAGATGATGGAGAAGCGGATTTAGCAACGAGTGAAATGATGGTTGCTTCGTCCCTCCAACTTAACTACGGGAAAGGAGCAGCTTTGTGATTTGCCGCCTCATTGCTCAGTACTACGCCGGCACCATGACTGGGGTGCTTCACCCCAGCTCCACTGCACTGTATTCCGGTATGGCACGTGGACCCGGTAGCTTGATGTCCCACATGTCGGCGAAAGGGACTAGAAGATTTATGAAAGCGAGTGCTCTACTCTTACGACGAAGGAGTAGACAACACGACGGCCCAGTGAACTGTCACTTGTACTCTATAGTACTAGTGTAGTTTTGCTGTTTCGCACAATCCATCGATACAAACCTGATTAAACAGGAAAGAGCGGGATTTTTCCTGCGCGGTAGATGATACTGGCACACATTTGAAAGGCAATTTTAGTGTATGCAAACGGAATAATTATAAGTAACAATATGATATCTAGTAAAACTAAAAACACATATTATTTATTGTGTTAGAGTGTAGTAGTAGTGCTGTATTGCATAGTTGTTAGATGTAACATGCGAGAACGTGTAGAGATGTAGTTTTGGAGGGCCTACAAAGAGAAAAGCGTAATACGGTCACCGAGCTTCAGAATAAGCTGATTACGGTTACTATATACGTTTTGCGGTGATTATATGGTCACTTGCTCATAGCTCAGCATCGGATTGCACTCTGTTGACCGGCCAAATAGTCTGCGTGGCGCCATGTTGACTAGTTAAATTGACCACGTTCGTTGTGGGTCCCACCTGTCAGTTCGCATAGGCAAAAGGTCAGATGAACACAAATTTACGCAGGCGCGACAAGGCTCCAACCCATGCGCGGGAATCACCTGGTTGTGTATGTGTCTGTCAGGGCCTGATGTGTGCGCATGCACGTGTAGGTTGAGCACTTGAGCGTGAGAGTGTGTGTTGGTCGTGTGGTGTACTGGTGTGTGCATGCATGCGTGCGTGTGTGCATGTGAGTGTTGCGTGCGTGCATGGCTGCGTGTGTACGTGTGAGTGTTGCGTGCGTGCGTGCATGTGTTTGTGTGAGTGTTGCGTGGATGCAGTTCGTGTGCATGTGTGCGTGTGTGTATAATCACCACACCAGCTCATGTGTGTTAAAACAGACAGCTCAGCATACCAATACAAGGCCACCTTGTCCGCTGTGCCCGCGGTCATGACTTCGAACCACCGTCCAAATATTTTTTTGTCGTTTGTTTTCATTCTTACTAGCAAGATGCCCGTGTGTTGCACCTAACATCAAGATGCATTTGTATGACTTGTTTATCTTGTGACAGAAAAGGATGAACGAGGGAAGGCCTTATTTGAAAATGTGGAGAGGTGTGTGGGTACCTTTTTGCAAAATTGCCATAGTTTCTTTCCTATCTGTCAGATATAAATCGGATGGCCTATAATGCAGGATGGCAGGCACACCATCATCACCAACTCTGTTTTTTATAAGAGTGTATTTTATGTATTTTATAAGAGTGTAGATGTAGAGTATATACAAGTCGACAGGTGGGCACGATGGTAGTGAGATAATGTGATGCAACACTAGAGGTGCCACGTGGAGCGCTTAACTGGTCAACTAGTCATGTCATGAGCAAATACATAGTTGTACAGTGAGCCCATGACTGCATAATAACCACTAAACATAAATGGTGAACGCAGTGAGTGGATTCTGAAGTCCAATGTACGTATCGTGCTTTTGCTTCAAATACAATGATCGTCATTGCATATATCTCAAGAGAAAGATAAAACATGCGTTAATTTTCTAGGGGCTTACTTTTAGAGGACCTGGAGATAGTTTTGTGTGCATATGTGAAAGGGGTGTACAGGGGGATATGCGTTGGAGAGAGAGATGCTCCTCGTTTCTCTTTATTATGACTAACTTTGTACATAGTATAAAAATATACAAATTCACAGTGCAGAATAAATATCATTGTGGGCACCATGCAATGCAAATTAGCGTTCGTACTCCTCCATATAACTTTCTAATGTTGTATATATGTAGAAACTCTAAAATAATTTTTTGGCCACACTTTATTCAAAAGGAATGTTGTATGTGAAATAAACATGAAGAGAGGGCTTTTTAGATCAATGGGGTACGTGATGTAAAATGGGGTACGTGATGTAAAATGTGTGAATGTGTAGTTGATGCATTTGGCGGGGACTAGAGAGGTATGTGTGTATTACGTATTCGAGAGAGGCATGGATAGAGGGGCCGACGGGGGGCGTGGGAGAGATAGCACGAGAAGTGAGAGTGGTCTAGAGAGAGAGAGAGACGAATATGACGTCACGACAAGAGATTCCATTCCCTTGAGTGTGTATATGCAAGGGGGAGGGAATAGAGGCACCAGGAGAAATTTTCTGTGTGTGTGGTCTTTGTCTTGGTATGTGTGGGTGTGAGAAGATAATGAGACGTGGGGGCAAAGGGTGTGTCACCGCGTGAGGTCCGGTGGGTCGAGGTGAGGCCCTTTGTTCTGTTCCATCCTGCGCCACATTGGTCGGCCCGTGATGCATTTAGGAAGACCCATGGATGACTAGTCGTACAAGACAAAGATAGCAGAATTGTGAAGGACTCTGTGTCCACTGACAAAGCCGTCTAGGATTTGTAACCCTAGGTTCTCGGACTAAGGTAACCCCTTTATCTCTGATATTACTATTCATCTAACCTAACTTTAAGGGGCATCCTACAGAATGCTCTTCTAGAATCATACTCGTCGATTAGGAAGAGAGGTGTGAGACAATGCGTGAGAGACAGGCGTAAAGATAATGTGTGTACATGAGACACGTAGGTAGGTCCATGTATATAGAAAGGGTCGATGAGGATTGTGCGTGTGTATGTTTGCGAGAGGACGAGTGCTTGTGATAAAGGTTAGTGAAAACAGTTGTAAATGGTTATGAGAGGGAGGGAGGGTTATATCTAGAGCATGTGTTCGAAAAAGACACCTCGGGAGAGATTGTGTGAGCATGTGTGAGAGACCACCGATGGAGAGTGAAAATACACGTAAAAGACTGCTCTACACATTGATTAAAGATACAAATCGTATACAAATATTAGGATGGGATCATGATATTTGCAATTCGCGTAAGGAGCGGTCATTGATCCATCAGACATCTAGATTCTATCGAATTTGAGCATGTCTATGTTATTATTCGACACAATTGATCCACATAGTTAGTATTTTGAACTCCAGACAATGCATCGCTTTAGCAATCGAATATAAACGTGAGTATAGTTCATGTTGTGTGTGTAAAGCACATTATACATACGAAAGTTACACAATGGACATTATAAATAGCTACTACCTATGAACTAGCATACATTTGAATTCAACTTAAGGTGGTTTAAAAAATCGAATTCAACATGAAGTCCATTCAATTATTTGAATTTGATATCATGGCATTTGTAAACCATACCTAAATTATGGGGGCACCAATCTTTGCTCTGATTTTGTACACAATAGCATATGTAGTCGTGTACAAAATAGATTCAAATTTAGCTCTCCATTCCAAAATAATCGTAGTTATAGGATTTTCAAGTGTCAAAATTTCAAAAAGAAGCGGATAATTTAATGAGGTTTTCAAATATACAAGGTCAAATATAACGTTGTATATTTAGGTCAATCCTCATAGTTCAAGAGTACTCTAAACGTGAATGCTTGTGTTTCAAAATTTCGAACGAAGCGCCAAAAGAGCCTCTACTCGCCCGAAACCGCGTGAGACAAATGTTTGGTAGTACAAGGAAATTACTTTTCTAATAACTCCGACCCGTGAAACCTACCGGCCCGACGTCCAAAGGTCTAAACCGGGGTACGTTTGTAGCTTCATCTAGACGCCACGCAACCGCATCCGAAAAACATTCATACACAATGGCCGCTTAAGCACACATGCGCGTAGCCAAAATCGCTCCCGCCCACTATTTGGGACACCTGGGATTACCATCCTACCCCCGATCCGCAGTAGGTACAAAATTTAAGAGGGGGGCAAAGTTTGTACTTTCCCCAAATTTCAAACAAGCGCGTCCCATCTTCTGTTCAAAAAAGCCAAAAACAAGCGCGTCCCAGACCGAAACATGGTTCCCCCCACCCGTCTGATTCCCCATTCGTACTCCATGGGCGCCAAAACTACCACTCCACCAGCCACGAAACCCCGGCGTCCTCCGTCCGCCACCCCATCCCACCCATCAACCGCTGCCCTCCTCCATCACGCCGGAGCCGATACCCCGACGTCGCCGTCCACCGCAACCTCAACCATAGCGCCCTCCACAGCTAGTAGTTGGAGCCGAGGCTGAGGCATCCGTACCCGAGCCAGTTCAACCACGCCGTCCTACGCTTCACCACTGTCGCTCCAACTTCGCCACCCTCCACCGCACCGGAGCTTTTCCTGCTACGCCGTCCTTCGCCGCGTCGAATCTGCTTCCCCTTCGCTGACATACGGCCACGGCAACACAGTCAACAATTTGGCCATGGGTTCGTCCAAGCCTGCACCCTCCAGAAAATCGGTTTCCCCGATAAAAAGAAGAAAATCGGCGCAACTTGTGGAGGTGACCACACCGACAACCGAAAAAGGTACTCCTCTTCCCTTATTCGTGCAAATCTTACGTCTCTGATTGCACGGTATTCATCCCACAGAAGACACTAGTTGACTGCCTCTTCTTGATACCAGATGTTCCTAGTAACTCGCGATGCACAAGGTTTCTCCTCGTATACTATTTCACCTTAGCTAGAGGTCCGTCGCCCCCCTGAATTTCAATTTCTGGCCTCTTGATTCCCAATTAAAGGAAGCATTCCCCTGCGTAACAGGCGCTAGTACGCCTATTACGCCGGGGAAGCAGCGCATTGGTGTTTATCTTAGGGGCGTGTGCGGCCTAGAGCTACCGGCGCCCGATCTGGAGGTTGGCCGGGATTAAAGGGATGGCCTGGGGGCGCTGCCAAGCACGACGGTGGTGTGAGGTCGATGGGAGGGCGGGGGAGCGGAGGCAAGGGTCTGGGCTGGTGGTCGCTGGCGATTTGGGAAAGATCGTCAATAGTGCCTGGCGGGAGGTAGAAGAAGGCCATCTGCCCGTTCCTTATAGATCGGATGGTTCACTAAAAAAATCGACTGACCTATTCATTTTCAGTCGACTGTTATCTTAGATATGACCACATGTGGTGGTGTGCTGGAGGAGTACCTGCATTTCCTGTGCTCATATATTAAAAAGTCATACGGAGTAGAATCTAATTTGTTTGCCATGCAATGTTGTAGAGCTATCATATATCTCCTGTCATTTTTTTTCAGCCACCTGCTATCTGCTACTTTTACAGTGCACTAGTTCTGCACACACTTCACCCTTCCTCTCACTATTGTGTTTTTATGCAAGGGTATTTCAGACTCTGCTGCCATGAGAGAAGCCAAAAACAAAAGAGAGAAGTCGCTCTAGTTTGGTGTGCGGCTAGGCAAGACATGTTTCAACGCTTTAAAGGATGTAGTGTCAGCAGATGGAGGGGAACGTAGCTCTGGAGTTGATGACCTCACTAGCAATGAACCACCATCCCAGGTGCTTGCTTTAACTTCGCGGTGTCATATGTGGTTGCATGTTCCATATGGTGTCTAGCTTGTACTCGAAAGGCCGAAGTCGGTAAGATAAGGAAAGATATTATTTTACATGAACCACCATCCCGTGAGCACCAGAAGACAAATAGCTAGTCAGGGCACTGGCCGAGCCAGTGACAAGCTCAGCAAAGATAGGCATCACCTAGAAGCCAACTAAAAAGCTGCGATGGTGGTGAAGTAGCCCGCCTCCCACCAGGCTCTCAGGTCCTAGATGATCATGCTCACCACTCCAGCCGGATGTCTAGCTTCCATTGCTTCCAATTTGGTTAAATTGCATCTGCTTAGCTTACACATTATACCTTTGAATATGACATGCCTTTCTGTTTTTAGTATATACTAGTACATCTATGTACAGTTGTGAACATGCCATGCCGTCCTGTTTTTCCTACATATTCCATCCTGGTATCATGTGTTTGCCTTACATGAAAGTAATGATTGTCAGTATCATGCATGAATGAGTTCTGAAGAGAGAATTTTATTGCTTTTTCTTGTCGGTTTTACTTGACAATTCAAAATCAATAAAGCGGAAGGAAGTTAGCAAGGCAGCGGATAAAGGTGCTCCTTTCGAATGGAGGGCCTCTACATTTTCTACTCCTCCACACCCCCAAGATGATTTCCAAGACAACACATGCATAGACACTCAACAAAGCTGTGTTTGTGATGAGCACGTCTCCCCTAGTGTAGCATTACCGGTGCTCCCGCTAACTTGGCACTGTTATATGTGGTTGTATGTTATGTGTGATGTCTAGCTTGTATTGCTTCTTATTTTGTTGAATTCCATCTGCTTACTTTACACATTATACTTCAATAAGACACGTGTTCCTGTTTCTAGAACATACAATATCTGTCTATCACACCATGTTCTTACATCAAATTACTACTGTTGTGTAACCTACAACAATCACTTATCATAAGACACGTTTGACTTCACAGTGTGATATAGGTTATATCTCACATTCTTTTCTAGCTTTTACTACTAATTTCTTGAAATGGCACTTATGACGAGACATTTTTAACTTGGTAGAGTGATATTCGTTGCATCTTTCATATTATGTCTAGCTTTCATTGCTTCTAATTTGTTGAAATGCCTTCTCCTTAGTTTACACATCATAAGCTGTGAATATGCAATGCTGTGAATATGCAATGGCACTAAAATGATGAGAGACCTCTAACATGGTAGTGTGATGTTGTTTGCATCTTGCATATGATTTATTTCTTGTACTGCTTCCCATTTGTTTAAACACCATTTATGATGAGACACAGTTAACTTGGCAGAGCGATATTTGTAGCATCTTTCATATGGTGTCTACCTTCCATTGCATTGCTTCTAATTTGGTGTCTACCTTCCATTGCATTGCTTCTGATGTGGTGGTCTAACATCAAAATTCAGTTCGTCTGCATCACGCATCAATTTGTTCTGAAGAACTAAATTGTTATTTGTTTTTCTTGTCGGCTTGACTTAACTTGGCACAGAGAAAGAGGAAGAAACACAGAATGGCAGGAAATGAGAAGCGGATGAATCCTGCAGATTCTACTGGTACTGATGGTGCAATAGAAGCTCAAAGTCCAGCAGAAAATTCTACAAACACGTCATACCATGCTACACGAGTTGCAAAAAAAGACAAACAAAAACAAATAGCTGCAACCAAACAAGCAGAGACAGCCCTAGTTCTTGCAACACCTACCACAGTACTACCAGCTGCACGACGTACTCGTGCGTCAACTGAGCTAGCAGCACGTTCCCAAGCTCCCTTGCCACCTGACACTACTTCCCAAGCACTCTTGACACAAGACGAGTTGGCAATATCAGATGAACGTTGTGAGCTTCAACAGCAAGAAGGTAGTTGCTGGAGTCAAGTTACAGTTGCATGCTTCTTTATATGTAGTCTCACAGTTTTATGTACACTAACACTTCCTATGTTTGTTGTTGGACTAGCACCTAGGCGCAAGTGGAAACAAGCTTCAGGGATAATGCTCAATAGGTTAACTAAACCTAGAGGAGGAAGAATGGAGATCCGTTTCGAGGCACGTTTCAAAAGACCACGTGATGCTACAGAGTCAGCCAAGTAAGTATCAGAGGCAGCGGTTGCTGTTAGGTGTCATCTACGTATCCTCCCAACACGGATTCAGTACAGGAATGACAAAGACGAAACCCAGTTCAACATCTTCCTCGACCATTTATCTGTAAGTATGGTTATGTATAGAAACTAGTAATATCGTCTTGCTCTGTGCAATACTTTCTAGGTTGCTGATAATGAGACTCCCATAATTTTCAACAGATGAGGTTCAAGTTGGATAGCCAAGATGATGCAACCAGACAAGCTTGCACCCATGTTTTCAAGTCTGCTCTACGGCAATATCGGTACAACTTGAGGAAAACTCACTTTGAACGCAAGGCTAACAGTGAACTTGCCCAAACATCTCAAGTGGAAAATATATCTGATGAAGACTGGAGAGGCCTGGTTAAACACTGGTCCGATCTGAAGTATCAGGTACATTATATATATGTCATCGGATCACATGTTGAAGTCCTATTTATGCATGTGCCACACAAATCTATCTTCTTGTAGGTGAACTGTTCAAAGAACAAGGCCAACCGTACGAAAGTGAAATTCCAACAGACGACAGGATCTCGTAGCTATATTGCACACTGCGAGGCTCTTGTAATTAGCTGTTGTTTCACTCTTTTCGCTGTACGATATTATCAGATCTATATTGAGTTGCTCCAAATGCAGAGGAAAGCCCGCAAGGACCAAAAAGTACCTGAACCAAATGCTGTGTAAATCTTCAAGGACTGTCACACCAGCAAGAAGAAGGGCATGACTAGACCAGTCAAAGCCGTTGTTGTAAGTCCTTAATCCTCATGCCTTTTAACTACTACTTACTCTGACTTGTGCCTTGAACTGCATGGTTTGCAGCCAATGTCTATTACTCTTTTCAATTTTATACACAATTGTCTTAGCGTATCATTGCACCTTACAAGGTTTAAAAGAGAGGAGTGATGTTCCTTTGATCTTGACCCGTAATCTAGTTCCGTGCTGGACTTGCCAACACAACGTTACAATTGCATGTTTGTCTGTTCTCAAGTGTTTTGTGATATGAATGACGTCATACTATGCTTACCGTATTATAAACTTCGTCTCTTCATCCTTAGCCCTCAATACAATGTGAAGAAATAGACAATACATTAGCGATGGTACATGGTCATATGTTTGGAATCTGGTTTTATTATGTACTTTGCAATAAAATACAACTAATATTTTACATGGGTTCACCAGAATAAGTTCTGTATATAGACCAAAGCTATTTTGTTTGGTTTTGCTGCCTCCTTAATATCTTCTGTTCTGGTACTACTAATGTAAAACCTCAACTTTTCAGCAAGCTATGGAAAAAATGGTGGAACCGCCACCTTCTGAAGGTGGCGAGGCATCTATAACCACAATGTCAGCTCTTGCTGCAGTGGGTCAGTACCTATCCACTAACAGTGCCAAAAGCACGTTCCTGCGTAATACTGGGTTGGTTGTTAAGGCAATATCGTCCAAACTTCCTCATGATCAAGATATGCAAGCTCAAAGCAATGTTGTATCTGCGCTCCAGACACAAGTCCATTCCCTAACAGAGACCCTTTGTGAAACATGGAGAAACATTGCTCAATGTCATCAAGATATGCATGGTTTTGAAACCAGACTATCAGACATTTGCTATGTTGTTCAGGAGCCTAGGGGAAATGAAGGCGAGGGTTATGGTGCTCCATCGGACAATACAACATGAAAACATAACAGTCAGGTCAAATGAACTGAGCTTCTGAACTTCTGGTGGTGCATTTATCTGCTAGAATGTTAAGTTTTATGCCAACCTTCCTTTTGTTATATAGTTGTAATTTGTTTTGGTGCGATACAAAATTTATTCTTAACGTGCAGCCACCGCCTGAAGAAAACAACAAGCCATTTTTGTATAGTGTAGGGTGTTCCCTATATTTGCACTTGTGGCGATCTTTGATGCCGAGTGGATGTAATCTGTGCAATCGCCTTAATAGCCTAGCGTTAGTTTCGGCCTTATTTATTTCCTAGTCTTCTTTTTCCCAGGTTTGCTAGTGGCCGCAACTACCATGGGCCATATACGGGTCGTAGGATCCATGGGTCTCCTACGGGCCGTCGATAAATGGGCCTGTAATCGGTGGGCCTCGGGCCATCGGATAAATGGGTCTACATGGGCCATAATCGGGCATAATTGGTATCGGCCCAGCACGGTAACAGGCTGTTAACAGGCCATAGGACAGCAAAGGCTTAATTCTGTCACAGGCATAACGGGTCGTTAGTGGGCCAGAATATAGGACGGGCTGGAAAGGGCGCAACGGGTTAACAGGCCAGAAACGGGCTGACTCTTGCCATGGGCTGAATTTGGCCCATTAGGGTAACAGGCCGGTAACGACCGACTCTTTCCATGGGCCGAATTTGGCCCATTAGGGGAACATGCCAGTAACGGACCGGAAGTAATCGAGGGCCGAAAAGGAGCCCAAGAACATATGGGCCGTCAATAGGCCGAAAGCTAACACGGGCTGGAAACGGCCCATGTAAATCACGGGCCGTTAACTGGTATAAAGAAAATTACTATTCATTATGGGCTAGACTCACCGTGGGCCTGTAATGGGGCGAAAGATACGAAGGCCTCGTATGGGCCGAAAGACGTTGTGGGCCATACATGGGCCGAAAGTGAAATGGGCTGGTATTTTATTCGACGGCCCACATGACGTTGTTGGGCCGATTTACTTTAGGGCCTAACGGGTCATGAGTTAACGGGTCGTAAAATGGGCTATTTGCAAAGAGATCGTTAACAGGCTTTTCATGGGCCAGCCCGTTAACTTTTGACCAACTCAAACGGGCCGACTTTTTAAGCTAAATGGGCCACTGTTGGGCCATGCCACGTGTCGACATATCATAGGCGCCTATCTGACCAACTAACGAGCTGACACATGTTTCGTCCGACCAATAAGAATTTTACACGTGGAAATTTCCCATTGGTCGGGGCTGTTAGCGGGTTATCGGATCCAAAACCCGACCCGATAGCTTAACGGCGTTCCGTTACGGTGGATGCCACGTGTTGGTCACCCTTGACGAAAGCACTTCTGTGACGCGCGATTTATCGTCATGGAAGTGGACACTTCCGTGATGATAATTTTCGTAATGTCATGGAATACTTCTACGACAGCACATGTATGACTATCTAGATTCTGTCATAAATTTGTCATGGATGTACATGCATGACAAAAAAGCGACCTACTGTGACAAACACGTATCATCACGGAAGTGTATTTTTTTGTAGTGTAGGACGGTACACCTACAATCCCCTACATCTGCTAGCCCATCATGGAAAGTTTTCCCACATCTTACTCAACTATGCCAGAGCCCATAATGGCTTGTGGCCGCACACGGAAGTTTCTAGCACGAATAATCTTATGATCCCTTTGATCCTGGGTGGCAAACCATAGGAAAAATCACACGGATACACCGGGATTCTCCTTTGGACAACACTGGATTCCCCAGGTGCCCACAAACCAATCCACCCATATGTGTGTTAAAGTAGCCACCTTAATTAAACCCTTAGTTCATAATAATTCTCACAACTGTCATGAATCACTCAATCCAAACCACGTCTACGAGGATAGCATATCAAAGTGTAATAAGTGTAACGTAGTAACTCCCAAGGTTTGAATAAAAGGGCAATAGGTACTACCTCAACAACTACTTCCCAATACCCACATGTTAAACAGATCCTACTCATGCAATGTTTGAGGATTGGAACTAATGCATAAAAACTGGGAAATAAAGGGGTATGATCAAAGTGTTACTTGCCTCGCTGACGATCCAAAAACCCTAGTGACTCGTAGTAGCACGCTTCGCACTCCGGAAACTCTATCGTAAACAAACAATAACATACACAAGCACTCAAGCATAAGATGCAAGGGTAAAACTCAAAAGAAAAGATCCAAACTGAAATTTCAACTGAAGAGCTTCGATTTGCAAAAGGAATCAATCAAATCGGAGCTACGAAACTCAAACTATGATCAAAATAAGTTCGAATTCAAATGTGCTTGAAACCAAATTTTAAAATTTTAATACCATATTCAAGTTGATTATCTGGAAAGACGGGTCCGAGACGAAGATTTTGACGTTGGTATCACTGGATTTGGACGAACAAGCAAAAAGTTGCGAGGGTTTAAAGATCAGGGACTAATTTATGAGAAAAGTAATCGCGAATAGGTTCCTGGCTAACAGATGCCTATCGAACGAACGTTCACTAACAGAAACAAATGAATGAACATAGTTCGCTACTGCGGATTAACGGACGTATGTCCGCAAATTAGATCCGAATGTAAAAACCGAGAAAAAACCCTAACCCTAAAAATAAACCAATAAACTGAAATAAACCTGCGAACCGGGACGGTTTTTTTACCGGTTCACGACGACGGTGAACAACGGCGACGGCGGCAGAACTCCGGCGAGGCGGTGGATCCGGCGCCGCTGTGGGGCGGCGGCGACGGCGCGCAGCAGCGGCAGGCGGCGGCGAAGCTCGGCGGAAGCGGCAGCGGCGGCTTTGGTGGGGAGGAGGAGGCGGCGGGGCGGCTGTATATAAAGGGTCGGGGGGGCGGCGCCTCGGGGAAGGGGGCGACGCCTTGGGGAAGGGGGCGACGCCTTGGGGAAGTGGGCGGCACGGGGTGGAGTCTGACTCGGACTCCCCTCGGCGTCCGTGCGGTGGAGGGGCTCTGGCGCGGGAGGGAGGCGGCGCACAGGCAGGCCGGCCTGCTCGGCTGGGCCTTCGGCCCAGTCGGGCGGGAGGAAGATTTTTTTAAATAAAACTTCGCCTGAATAAAATCTTAATATAATATAAAGAATAAATAAAAATACCAGAAACAATTTTCACCGTCTAAACCTATTATTTAGAACAAAATGAACATTTTTCACACATAAAAAAGCAATTTTTAAAAAATGCATATTTTTCTAATACAAATAAAATAGGAAATAAAATGCAAATAAAATAATAGTTTGATTTTAAAACGTGTCCTCCGATATTCCTCTCTTTTGAAGAAGTTATATTATCTTCTCTCTTTCATTATTAATATAGGAGATAATTTGTAGAGAAAAGTACTAAAACCAAATTGATCCTCTTTTCAAATTTGACAAAAATTCAAATATGGAAAAAAAATGAAACCTCCAACTCTCTCCTTTGGTCCTTGAGTTGCTTATGATTTCTAGGATCTCAAACAAAATGCAAATGAAAATGTGATATGCATATGATGACCTATGTATAACATCCAAATTGAAAATTGGGATGTTGCACTTTAGTTCAATACCAAGATATAACCCCATTCCTTTTATACTAATGCATGCTTAGTATAGATCTAATGTAAGTCTTGCGAGTACTTTGGATGAGTACTCACAGTTGCTTTGCTACCTATTTTCCTCTATACCCAATTGCTGCAATCAGATGATGGATTCCAAGAACCAGATGACACCACCGACGACTACTACTACCCCGAGGGTGCCTACTACTACGTGGAGGCCGCTGACGACCAGGAGTAGTTAGGAGGCCCCGAGGCAGGAGGCCTTGCCTTTTCGATCGTTGTTGTTACTTTTGCTAGCCTTCTTAAGGCAGACCTGTTTACTTATGTCTATACTCAGATATTGTGTCTTCCGATGACTCATATGTATTCGAGCTTATGTATTCGAGCCCTCGAGGCCCCTAGCCTGTAATATAAAGCTTGTATGACTTTAATTCGTGTCTATAGTTGTGTTGTGATATCTTCCCGTGAGTCTCTGGTCTTGATCGCGCACAATTGTGTGTATGATTAGTGCATGATTAAGTCGGAGCGTCACAAGTTGGTATCAGAGCCGAGTTCCTATAGGAAGCCCCCTTTCCAACTCCTTGGCCGAAGTTGAGTCTAGTCTTTGGAAAACTTTTGCTAACAGTGTTGAGTGACTTTCGGGCCCACATCACAAATGGGTGGTATTAGGATCTTTTATTCCTCGTCTTTACTCTAGGATTCTGATCTCTCTTCTATTCAGGTTAAATATTTAGCTAACTCTAACTTTAGGTTCTCGTAACTACATCGTCCCAGAGCGCCCCTCATTCTAGATGATGGCTTGATTCACGAGAAGATATTGAGGATACTCTTCGATGTTTTTCCGAGACCCTTGAGCTCACCGCCTTTGCAATTCCCTACCACCGATAAGTCCCTATGGATAACTACATACACCTGCCGTTCATAAATTCATTCCCAGTTGCTCTTGTTATTACAAGATACATCAAAATATTCTCCAAATTTTTAAGAAACCCTTGTGCCACTGCCTTGCAGTTCTTTGCGGCATGAATACCCCTACATGTAATTCCCCACACTTACCGAGTATCCGTTCATCCCCAATTGTTCATATGTTTCATAAGATACATTGAAATGCTATCCGATCTTCCGAGAATCCTCTGCAACCTATTGCTCTGGAAAGTATTGCCTGCCCGCATTATGGTTACTTCCATATATCTAGCAATATTCATTAGCCTCTTTTGTCATTGTCATTTTGAGCCTTCGATTCGATATGTTCTGAATGCTCACAGTCATCAGTCGGATCCTAGAATTATCCTTTCGGCTCAAACGTCATTCAGATATGGTATGGTTCTGGACCTAGCAATGTTTTGATCGGTTGTGCCTTAAAGTCTATTCAACTTACTTATCAGATCATCTAATTCTGATACACCGATATGGAATTCATAATTTCTTTGTATTTAAGCATCAAATTATTCAGATGTTTCTATAATCCAATGCCTTTGCAAATTTTCTTCATATGATTGAGTACTGATACTCACATCAGCTCCGTTGTGGACCACCAGACCAATTGCTGGGTTATTATCCAACATTGGCCTTCATTTTCAATAACCTTGTGAGTTCCTTCCCTGATACATAATGCCTCTTGGTAAATCATGTCCTATGCGTTTGGAGACTTGTATCCTCTGCTTTGTACACTATGCTCTACTTTCGAGCTTGTGATAATTACTCCTAAAGTTTGTGGTATGTGCTCCTAACAAGCCTTGATGGGTTGAACCTATGCCCTTATCATGAAAGCTTCTCGTAAAAATAACCACCCCTTCTTATATATTCATTTTGAATCTGTGGTTTGGTCCTTTGCAATCGTGGTCCCGATCATGTTATTCTCCTTTGATTCCATTTCTAAGACAAGTTAAGGCACATTTCTTCTACAAATCAATACACCCCACTTCAACATTATTTTTATATATACCTTCAAGTGTTACCCTTTGGTATCTTGTGAATATCATGGAATTTCATTACTTCTTACACTAGTAGGGAAAAGCCTAGCAGCAGCGTAGGGTTTAGGCCTATCAGTAGCGCGGGCAGAGCGCTACTGGTATGGCACTACAGCTAAAGGTTAGCAGTAGCGTGGGTTAACCCACGCTACTACTATACCGACTTAGTAGTAGCGCTTTCTCCAAACAGCGCTACTGGTAATTACTAGTAGCCCTTCTCCCAGCCCACGCTACAACTATTATTCTGTATTTTATTTCTTTTTTATTTCATGATGTATTCATACACCTCTATACAAATTTTCATATAGCAGCAATTTAGAGATTTATTTTACATCATAATGAGTTATTACATCACGGGGTGAATGAATCGTGGACTAGTTTCAAGTGGACGGACATCCACTTGAAACTAATCCACAGTTCTTACACGCAATGATATAATAAATATCATCATCATCATCATCATCATCATCATATCATTAATAACTTATCATCATAATACATCATTGTCATATAACACCTCCTCACGATCATCGTTTTCATCAATGAGACATCACATAGCAAGTTGGTCACTAGTCATAATCACAACTACTCCTCATCATCAACTCTAACACATTGTACCACATAATAAACATATTGTACCTCATAGGACCTACTACATTCTCTTAGGACCTACTATATTCTCTAAGGTAAAATAGCAAAAAACAAGATAGCCCCTGACTCTCCATTATGGAGAATGGAGATTATCCTATCTCCAATTCTTGCCTTTCACTCAATGTTGCTTCCAAGAACCTCCTTATGACTGTCCAAACATTTTTCCATTCTTTGATTAGCATGTGTTCAACGGTTTTAGAAATCCGATATGCATAGGTGAGATCCGTAGGATGACCTGGCTGTATGTTCAGAACATGAAGGCGACCATTCTGATACATCAGATGAGGCACACAATCCATCGGGATTTTCTGTTAAAAAACATAGTAATAACTTCGTAGTTAGCAATGATGTACTAGTTTTAGAAGTATGCAAAAGATGCACGGATGTCATAATAGTAAAAAAATCTTACCAGGGTATCTCCATAGAAGTTACCGTGGTTCAACACGTGCACTAGTGGCACGTATCCACCATAATTTGGAGGTGTTCGATAATAGGTATTGTAATTCTCAAGATCAGTACAAAATGCGATCAGATGATTTTTCTCATTATAAGTTAATCCAGAGAAATTGATGTAGTGGGTTTTGTCTACCATCTTCCGCACATTATTTGAAGCATGAAAATAAGTTGTCAATGGAAATAAGTTTTCAATTATTTTGAAATAAAAAATATAAATTAGTTAATAACTATGTTTGAGAAACTCACATAGCGGTAGAACCGGAAGCGTATCAACAAGGACCCAAATGTCCATATTGTCTTGCTCGATGTCAGGATCACCAAGATCCATGGTGACAATCATATCCTCATAAAAACCATACATTTTGCAAAGTGCTTACCAATTTTGGAAACCAAAATGGGTTACGCTCTGAGAATTGTACAGATTTACTTCAAAATCCATATCATGATGGGTCCTTAGGTGTATTTTCTTTGTTTCAAAATTTCCATGGTCTTCAAAACCCATCCTCTCCAAGACATAGCGTCTTGCATGGCATGGGATAAGCTAGTCGAATTGTAAAAGATGAAAATTAGACGTTGAAATAGTTGAAGTCGTGCTTAATTACGAAAAAAAACACTTGTCGGCGTTCCGTACCGTTTTAACATCGAAGGTCTCCTCGAGCTTAATGCTGAAGCGCCGATCTTCATCCAGGTGAGCCCTGTCACACAGCCCTCGATCGTCCTGGCACCAGCTGCACTCCCCCGGGAGACTTTCTCGTCCGAGTACGACATTTCCTACATTCATAATTCAAAGACTAAACTTTTACAATTAAATATATGTACTAAAAACCCTAAATTAGATCATTATTATTCATCACGGCTTGACTATCGGTCTGTCAAAAAGTCGTTTAATTATTTTTCGAGAAAATCCGGGCCACTCGATATTTCCTACGTATTCTAGCACAAGTCATGCCAGAATTCACGGAAAAATACGGCATCACCTTTGCTGAAAAAAGGACATATCAAGCGCATGAAATTTTTCGGAACGGAAATTAATCAACACTCTGGCAAAACATAGGCCACTTGGAGGTGTAACTTGAACATGACCGGCCACTTGGGCAACATATCCTATTTGAGCAACACAAGATATATATGTTTTTATCTACATCATATCTTATAGGACTCATATTGACATGGAGATTTGGCTGGTCTCACCTCGAGGTCGGAGGGGGTTGGTGACGGGGACGACGGCGGGGATGATGGAGGGGCTCCTTGATTTCTACAAAAACAAAAACCCTATAAGTTATCACTAATACATCTTGAATAATTGCTTAAACTAAAAAATAACAACAAATATGACATGTTCAACTAGTTCTATTAATTCAACTAGTTCTTACTAAATATAAACTTACTATAAATAGGAAAAAAACTAGTTCTTTCTAAAAATAAAGTAGTTCAACTAATTATATTAATTTTATTAATAAAAATACATTACTTCTATTAATTCAACTAGTTCAACTAGTTTATTAGTTTACTTACTAAACTAGTTCAACTAAAACTAAACTTCTACTTCAACTAGTTTATTAATTTACAAACTAATTATTTTAAACACTTACTAAAAACAGTATAAAAAACTACATTATACAATAGTAAAAAGAATCTACTATTAACCATACTGCCCTAGTTAACTAGTACCATCACTACTACTAATTAACATCTACTACTACTAAAAATCATTATCTATGAACCCTAAATTAATGTCTACAACTATTAAAAAATCTAGTAACTAAGCAGAGAGAGGGGGGTGGGGGAGGGGTGGGGGGCTTACACAGAGAGGGGAGAGATGGTGGCGTGGAGGTGCTCGGCAACGGAGGTAGGGGCGGCGAGGGCGGGCTCGGGATTGGGAGGCGGCGGTCCTGGGCGGGCTTGGGCGGCGGCGGTGAGGTCGAGGGCGGCGATGGTGAGGTCGAGAGCAGTGGCGGGCGGCGACGGTAAGGTTGAGGGCGGCCTCGGGCGGCAGCGGTGAGGGCAGGCTCGGGCTCGGGCGGCGGCGACAGAGGAGTAGGGGAACAGGGGGGAAGGAAGACTTAGCAAAATTTTGAGCCCACGGGTGGTTAAGTCGAACTAGCATTAGCGCTCTTAAGGAAACACACTATAGCTAACTTAGCTATAGCGCGTTTTAGAAACAAACGCTACTGCTAAAGGAAGCAATTATTTCTTTTGTTTATCCCAATATTAGTACCGCTTTGTCCTGGAAAACGCTATAAGTCTAAGCATGTAAAAACATCAAAAATATACATTGGTCATCATTGATCTTTTTGTGTAGAATCTCAATAGTCAACATGAATCCTCTCTGTACCTGTATAGGTACAGGCGAGGATTCATATTGCAGCCACAAATCCTACACATATATTTCAATGAAGACCAAGTGCTCGAGATAGTTTGAGAAGTAACGTATTTAAGGTGGTAAACACCTTCTTCGCTTAGCAGTATAGGACTAAACTTAATTAGTTGCGGTGATACTTAGCAGCACCGAGTTTTGAAGAAAAACGCTGCTACTGAGTACTTAACAGTAGCGCGTCCAGGAGAAGGGTGCTACTACTATATCTAGCCTGGAGGCAACACCGTGGCAATTATAGCAGTAGCCTTTTTCTTCAACTAGAGCGCTACTGCTATGTGGGTGTTAGTAGCGCGGTTTACTAGAGCTCGCTACTGCTAATTAGTGGTAGTGTTTGTTTTTAAACCACGCTGCTGCTAAGATTTTGTGTATAAGGTTTTCCCTAGTAGTGTTATGAATTCTTCATTGAGTATTACTGATCACAAGTTTTATTTTTCCTCGGGTTCTGAGTTGATTGTCACTCACGAACACTGATAAGTGAATTGAGTCCACTCGACAATTCAATACTCATAATGATCCTCGTTGCTTATGAGTTTGTATCGATCGTGTCATTCCCAGTCGATTGTCTATATCATCATCCTCATGCTAAAGCTTGACCACCCTATGTATGTGCTTCATCCTCGGAACACAATTCCAATAGTGCACTAAGCTTACTTCAAGCTTTCATCATCATGTTTGTTGTCTTGAAAGGTAATTTCAATTCTGAGCTTGCAATCTTATTTCGTGGTTCCAATAACATTTTGTGTTTCACCATTCCTTCTGCTTGATGTCGTCGATGTTCAATTGCATCCTCTTGAAACCTCTCGAAAAATGTGTCATGATCATCATCAACATTCTAAGCTATTCCAAGATACCAATCAAATTTAAGATGAGAAATACCATCCTTGTCCCTCGATGATTTGTGTTATCATCGACAACATTCTTTCCTTCCCCCCAACACAAACTTGCTCATGTCTTGTGTTGTATCTTGATTTTCCTTGCTATCTTGCTTATGAGATGTTCTACCTTGGAGCATTACCATCCTTTATGTCTAGAATGTCATGAGGATTTCAACACCTCTTAAGAATTCTTGATACAAGTGATACTTATCGCCATCACAATTCTTTTCTTGGTCCCCGTGTTATTCCTAACCGGAATACCGACAATTGAACTATGATGTGTGAATTCAAAACTTCTAGCCACCCTATTGCCTTGAAGTTAATGAAAAATAATTTCAATTTTAGTGTGTTGGGTGATGTACCAACATTCTACATTGATGATGCTACCTAATCCATATTTCCGAGTGTACTTTTTGACCAATGTTTAATTTTGGATGTTTTCCTTGAACATTCATCATTATATCATTTGGTCTGACCAATGCTATCATCTTGTACACCTAATTATGGAAATCCATCTTTAAGAAATCTTGTTGAATCGTTGATGAGCCCATCAACCACATCCTCATCTTCTTCGTGGTTCTTGATGAGCATGAAGTATATGTTCGATAAAACAAGTGTCTTATCTAAGTTCATGTGCATTTGATGCAAGTTGTCGCCGTGCCTATGAGAAAGTTTTGTTTTGCTTCCTCTAGAATCTTCCCAAATCAATCATGCATGTGTGAAGTATTCTAAGGTTTGATGAATTTGCTACCTTTACTCCATATGTATTCCTAGCAAGCCAAGCCACTGATTGATTTGTTCAAGGAAAAGAAGTTCCTTCATAAGAGCTAATCCATACTTATGGATGGAACTTTGATATCCTCGATGATGGTTCCCAACCAGAATTTGCTTACTTTCCATTCTAAAAACTTCCATGTGGTCACGAATGTGTTGACCTTTTATTCATGTGTCTTGCATTTCAACTCATGATTCAAGGCTTGCTTCCGTAGTTCATTTGCCGAGAATCTTGAAACGCCTTCTCGTCGATTCGTACTGCACCCTTTTCCTTCTCAGGCATGCTGAGTCTGAGGTACCCTGATGCCAACCAGATCTAAACCTTGGTTAGATATGATGGTACGATCATTTTCCAAAAATAATAACATTGATCTCTTTATAACCTGGTAAGGGATGTTATGGTTAGCGCACATGGACGGAGGACCTAGCGTTATAGTATCTTGTTCAACAAGGTTAGCCATTCTGCCATGAGGAAATTGTATGACTTATTTTATAAGTTGTCCATGATGGATCCTTTGTCTATCCAAAGTCTGACCTTTACCTTATGACCATGTCAATGCTATCCTGAAGCATGTTTGTGGTACTCCGATCATCAATAAGGACATTAGAAGTGCAATGCTAAATGTTTCTTGCCTGCTTATCCACACACCGTTGTACGGGTAAACGTCACGGAATTCCTTGACCCATTATCGAAATGGATACGTACTTGTTTCCTTTTCATGGATATCATGCTCTGCCTTTCCTTGAGAAAGATATAATCTTGATGCTCGGGTATAAACACGCTTTCCTTTCCATTAGTCTGTTTAATCTACTAACGAAATTTTCCTTTCCATTGTTTTGTTTAACCTTTCTTGTGATCTATATTATATAATCAGTAATATTTCCCTGCTTATGTAAACACCTCAGTGTACAACCCTGTCAAGTATAACCCTGTTACTATTGTTGATGACATTTCGGTAACCACCGATGGATGAGAACTTTGGCAATTGGTCCACCTCATTCCTGCGAGCAGGAAAATGGTTCTCTTCGACCCTCGCCCTTGGTACCAACGTTGTTGCCAACATAACTGACAGGCTATCCTCTGACATGCGTTGCTATCGTGATCGTGCATGATGTTAGTGCCCTTCCTACCTTTGACCCACCTGGTGGGCCCATAACCCATAGTTCCACAGGATCGAAACCTGACTCTCTTGCACACCCCACAGGATCACGAGCCACCTTCCTAGAGATAATCTACTCAAGTATCAAAAGAAATATTTATTTCATTGATTTGAACCCCTTTCACCTTCTGATTAGGCATCGAACGATTCCCTGCCCGCTCGAAACTTCTCATGGTACCTTTTTTACTTTGCTCTCGATATTTTCTTAAGTTTCAATTTGAGAGTTACTTTCCGCCACCTTCCCTGATGTTATCTATTAGATAAGCAAACCTGTAGAGGCCAATTCTTCTGAAGTTACCACTTATCCTTTTCGTAAGTATGATAGAGTTTCCAAAGAAAGGATGACGACTTCATCATGACGACCTGAAGTAGACAATTGAAGACATCAATGAAAGGGATCAACTTCTTCGAGGAGAGCAACCAAGACCGAGAAGATCCGTTAGAATTTCGTAACCAAGACCAAGAAGATCCGTTAGAATTTCGTAACCAAGACTTTTCCCCTTACTCCACCTCTTAAATCTCGGGACGAGATTTCTTGTAGTGGAGGAGATTTGAAACACCCCCAGTGTCCTGCTACAGTGACCTCACACAAATGGTGCCATGACATCAAGTTTTACTAAGCCAAAATTGCCACTTGATAAAAATCAAAGCCATTTTCAAAGTTAAAATAAAGTCAAATAAATTATTTCTTCAAATAGTAAAACAAAAAATGTTCATAATATTGCAAATAATCACTGGGTAGTTGTCATGGAGGAACCAACATTTTATAAGTTAATTAATTGCCATAAAACAAATAAAATAGGGCAAAATAGTATTTAAAATCTTTTTCTAATTTATGATAAATCCAAACTATTTTAATTAACTCTGAAACTTGTGTGGCAGTATCTAAATATTGCATCACTAATTTTGGGCCAAGTCTAATATTTAATAAACGTCTTTTGCTATTGAAAATAAAATAAAATAGGAAAAGAAAAATGAAAGTAGAAAATAAAAAAAGTAAAAAAGGCCAAAATGCTACTATGCATCTGGGCTCTAAGTCCATAGTGCACAGCCCAGCCCACCAAGCCTCCTCCTCCTTTCTACTGCCCACAAGGGGGCTTGGTGGCCGCAGGGCGTGCGTCCACCCTATGGGTGAGCCACGCGGAAGCCATCCGGCAACCCCTGGTGCCCTACAAAGCCTCCCCGCGGCCCCCCTCGGCCGAACCCTAGCTTCTCCCCCTCCTCTCCCACTCGCCGCTCTCACCTCACACTTCACCGCCCGATCCCGAGCGCGGTCGTCGCCGTGCCGCTCTCGCTCCCATGGCTATCGGCCTCCTCACGTCGCGCCACCTTGTCCAGCAGAGTCGCCCATGTCATCTTCGTCGTCCTATCCTTTGGATCTAAGTAGCAAGGCTATGTAGCCACCGCCTTCATCCTCGTCTCCTCATGTCGCTTGAAGCTACATCATATTTCCCTAAAGAGGAAGGGATGATGCAGCACAGCGTTGGTAGGTATTTCCCTCAGATATGAAACCAAGGTTATCGAACCAGTAGGAGAACCAAGCGACATATCGTAAAATAGCCGCTACACACAGATAACAAATCCTTGCAACCCGACATGTTAAAGGGGTTGCAACCTTTCGGGGTACGGTGCCTCAAGATAGGCAAACGGACGTGAGATAATTTGTAGTAGATTGATAGATCGAAGGCCAAGTGAAATAAATAGAAATAAAATGCAGCAACGTATTTTTGGTTCAATAGATCTGAAAATAAATCGTAAAAGAAAAGTAGATCGCAATGTCAAATATATGATAAATAAGACCCTGGGTCGTAGGTTTCACTACTGGCTTCTCTCGAGAAAAATAGCGAACGGTGGGTAAACAAATTACTGTTGGGCAATTGATAGAACTTAGAATAATCATGACGATATCCAGGGAATGATCATTATATAGGCATCACGTCAAAGATTAGTAGACCGACTCCTGCCTGCATCTACTACTATTACTCCACACATTGTCCGCTATCCAGCATGCATCTAGTGTATTAAGTTCATGGAAAAACGGAGTAATGCAATAAGAACGATGACATGATGTAGACAAGATCTACCTATGTAGAGATAGAACCAATCATTTTATCCTTAGTAGCGATGATACATACGTGTCGGTTCCCCTTCTATCACTGGGATCAAGCAACCGTAAGATCGAACCCACTAGAAAGCACCTCTTCACATTGCAAGATAAATAGATCAAGTTGGACAAACAAAACCCAAATATCAGAGAAGAAATACGAGGCTATAAGCAATCATGCATATAAGAGATCAAAGAACTCAAATAACTTTCATGGATATAAAAAGATATAACTGATCATAAACTCAAAGCTCATCAGATCCCAACAAACACACCGCAAAAACAGTTACCTCATATGGATCTCCAAGAGACCATGGTATTGAGAATTCAGCGAGAGAGAGGAAGCCATCTAGCTACTAACTATGGACCCGAAGGTTTACGAAGAACTACTCACACATCATCGGAGAGGCACCAATGGAGGTGGTGAACCCCATCCGAGATGGTGTCTAGATTGGATCTGGTGGTCCTGGACACTGCAACGGCTGGATGAATATTTCGTCGACTCCCCTAGGGTTTTGGGAATATCGGGGTATTTATAGAGCTAAGAGGAGATCTGGGGGCACCCGAGGTGGGTACAACCCACCAGGGCGCGCCTGGGCCTCCTGGTGTGCCCTGGTGGGTTATCCCCTCCTCGGGACTCCCCCAGGCACAGCCAGGGCCCATTACGTTCCTTCTGGTCCAAAGAAAAATCTTCATAAAGTTTCATTGCATTTGGACTCCGTCTGATATTGATTTCTTGCGATTTAAAAAACATGCAGAAAACAACAATATGGAACAATAAAAAATTATAGGTACGTTGGAGACGTATCAGCATCCCCAAGCTTAACTCCTACTCGTCCACGAGTAGGTAAGTGCTAAAAACAGAATTTTTGATGTGGAATGCTGCCTAACATGTCATATCATGTTCTTTTCTCTGTAGCATGGACAATTGGACTTTTATGTGATTCAAAGAAAAAGTCTAGTTTTGACATAATAATTTTGATACTCAAGCATATTGAGGGAGTCCTAGATTAGGGGGTGTTCGGATAGTCAGACTATACCTTCAGCCGGACTCCAGGACCGTGAAGATACAAGATTGAAGACTTCGTCCCGTGTCCGGAAGGATCTTTCCTTGGCGTGGAAGGCAATCTAGGCATGCGGATATTTAAGATCTCCTAACATTGTAACCGACTCTGTGTAACCCTAACCCTATCCGGTGTCTATATAAATCGAAGGGTTGTAGTCCGTAGGACAACCATCATCATACACAATCATACCATAGGCTAGCTTCTAGGGTTTAGCCTCCTTGATCTCGTGGTAGATCTACTCTTGTACTTCCCATATCATCAATATTAATCTAGCAGGAGTAGGGTTTTACCTCCATCGAGAGGGCCCGAACCTGGGTAAAATAAAGTGTCCCTTGTCTCCTGTTACCATCCGACCTTGACGCACAGTTCGGGACCCCCTACCCGAGATCCGCCGGTTTTGACACCGACACATATCAACAAGCAACCATGTCTTTCAAAATATCAATGCTAAAATAAGTCATCCTAGCCCATCATGCTCAATCATTAATCCATTCATGAAACACACTCGAATAATAGCTTCGCCCAATACTTAATTACGATCATATTTCCTCCTAGTGGGTGCTTTTATGAGGGAAGATGGAGACTCAAATTCAAAAATAGAAATTGCATAAAGTAAAAGAAAGGCCCTTCACACAGGGAAGTAGGGATTTGTAGAGGTGCCAGAGCTCAAAGCGAAAAAATTAGAGATAAAAACATTTTGGGAGGTGTATCCATCCCACCAACGTAAACGACTCAAAGTTCCGAACACTTTCCATGCTAGATATGCCATAGGCGGTTCCCAAACATAAAATAAAGTTTATTCCTCTTCCACCATTCTTTCACTTCCCATGGCTAACCATATCCACGGGTGCCCTCCATACCAACACTTTCCAAGTATTATTTGAAAACATAAAGTAACTTCATTTTTGCATTTCCGGACTGGGCATCCCTAAAACCTTTGCCTTACTCTTATTCAATGACAAGGGAATAAACACTCGTCTTGAGAATAACACATCCAGCACGGAAAATATTAGCCACCCCTCACCACTCCGCGAGCGAAACAAAAACACAAAAGAGAAGTTTATTTTGAAAATTAGAGATGGAACATGCAAATTTGCTTAGAATGGCAAAAGAATACCGCATATAGGTAGATATAGTGGACTCATGTGGCAAAACTGGTTTACAGAATTTTGGATGCACAAGTAGAGATCATACTTGGTGCAAAATGAAGGCTGGCAAAAGATTGAGAAGCGACCAACCAAGAAACATATAATCTCATAAGCAAGCATTAAGCATGATTAACACCGAATAATGCACCACAAGTAGGATATAATTTCATTGCATGACTATGAACTTTCGGGCTTGCATAGGGAATCACAAACCTTAACACCAATATTCTTACTAAAGCATAATTACTCATCAACACAACTCACATATCACATCAACATATCCCAAAACTATTACTGAGAACCGAGTTTATTATGTCCGATGATCTTCATGAAAGTTTTTATTATATCCTTATTGGATATCTATCACTTTGGGAATAATTTTCATGTGTTTCTTTTCATAAGTTCAAACAAATATAAGTGAAGATCATGAGCATAATGTTCCTTTCTCTCAAAATAATTTAAGTGAAGCAAGAGAGACTTTCTTGAAAATTTTACTAACTATCAAATAAATCTAAGTGAAGAAAGAGAGCATTTCTTAAAAAATAACTAAGCACACCGTGCTCAAAAAGATATAAGTGAAGTACTAGAGCAAGTCCATTGCTCATAAAAATTTAAGTGAAGCATAGAGAGCAATTCTAATAGGTCATGACAAAATTTTGGCTCTCTCAAATAGGTGTGTCCAGAAAGGATTGATGACTTAAAACACGAAATGAAACAAGCAAAGACTAATATCATACAAGACACTCCAAGAAAAACACATATCATGTGACGAATAAAAATATAGCTTCGAGTAAAATACCGATAGTCGTTGGAAGAAAGCGGGGATGCCACTCGGGGGCATCCCCAAGTTTAGTTAGTTGCTCATTTTTGGATAATAGCATGGGATGCCATGACATCGCTAAGCTTAGGCCCTTCCATCCTTCCTTCATCCATCGTAAGATAACCCAAAACTTGAAAACTTCAATCACACAAAACTCAACAAAACCTTCGTCAGATCCGTTAGTATAAGAAACCAGACCACTACTATAAGTATTGTATCAAACTAATTCATATTTTGTTTTTGTATTATATCTACTCTATTCCAACTTTTATATGGCAAAAACTCATCAAATAAAACCATAGAGCCATCAAAATAAGCACACAACACAAAGAAAACAGAACAGTCTGTAGCAATCTGACTATTTCGAATACTTCTGTAACTCCAAAAATTCTGAAAAAATAGGACGACCGGGGTAATTTGTATAATAATCTCCTTCAATAATAATTGGCATTTTATCACGGTCTGGTGATTTTTAACAATTGTTTTTGTGACTGCATAAGTTTCTGTTTTTCAGCAAGATCAAACAAACATCACCCAACAAGATCATATTGGCTTTACTTGGCACAAACACTAACTAAAACACAATAATACCAGTAGCATAATTGTGCAAACACACAAGAATAGAAAGCAAAAGGCAAAAATAAATTTTATTCATTGGATTGCCTCCCAACAAGCGGTATAGTTTTACGCCCTTAGCTAGGCATAAAGCAAGGATCTAAGTTTTGTTATCTTTGGTTCGAGATCCATAAGATGACCTCACGATTCATTCATAAGGTGCATTAATTCTTCTTCTAGGAAAGTGTTCCATACCCTTCCTTGAAGGAAATTGGAACTTAATATTGCCTTCTTTCATATCAATCATGGCACCGATAGTGCGTAAAAACAGTCTACCAAGAATAATTGGAAAAGAGGATTACAATCAATATCAAGAACAATAAAATCTATTTGCACATAATTCCTATTTGCAAGAATAACAACATCATTAATTCTTCCCATAGGCTTTTTAATAGTAGAATCCCCCAAGTGCAAATTCAAAGGACATTCTTCAAGATTAGTAAGAACAAGCACATCACGTAAAGATTTTGGAATTGTAGAAACACTAGCACCCAAGTCACACAAAGCAAAACACTCATAATTTTTAATCTTGACTTTTATAATAGCTTCCCATTCATCATGCAATTTTATAGGAATTGATACTTCTAATTCCAATTTTTCTTCAAAAGATTTCATCATAGCATGAACAATATGTTTAGTAAAAGCTTTATTTTGTTCGTAGGCATGAGGTGAATTTATCATGGATTGCAACAAAGAAATACAATCAATCAAAGAGCAACTATCATAATTAAAGTCTTTATAATCCAAAAGAGTAGGCACATCACTACTTAAAGTTGTGACCTCTCCAAACCCACTTTTATCAATTTTCTCAACAAGATTTTCACCCTCCAAAATATTGGGACGTCTTCTACCTAAAGTTGACTCTTTTCCAGTCCCTTTTTCATCAATTTCAACTTTACTAAACAAGGAATCAATAGAAGAAACACCAATCATTTTAAGATTTTTATCATCTTTATCATCTAACGAGATTGGTTTAGCAGCCATTTGATTTACTAAGGTAGCTTGTGCATTGGATATTTTTTCTAGCAAACTTTCAGCAAAAGCATACTTAGATTCGATATTGCAAACTTCTCTACTAATATCATCAAGTTGTTTTGTGATAACATCTAGCACAACAGCGTGCTCCTTAAGTTCTTCAGTAAAATACTTATTATGCTCAAATTGTGTAGTCATATATTCCTTAGTACTTTTCTTGATTTCAAGAGAAATATTTGGGTAAGGAACATCATAATATTTCCTTTGACGCATCATGGCTATGCGAACAAGAACACACACAAAAATAGATCCAGCAAGAACATGACGAACAAAAAAAGGCAAATAAAACGGCAATTTTTTGTGTAGTGAGGGAGAGGAAAACGAGAGGCAAATGGCAAATAATGTAAATTGCAAGGAGATGAGATTTGTGATTAGATACCTGGTATATGTTGAAGATCCTCCTTGGCAACGGCACCAGAAATTTCTTATGATGTTGCTTGAAGCTAAGTCGGTATTTCCCCAAAGAGAAAGGGATGATGCAACACAGCTGCGGTATGTATTTCCCTCAAATATGAAACCAAGGTTATTGAACCAGTAGGAGAACCAAGCAACACAACGTAAACAACCCCAGCACACAGATAACAAATCCTCACAACCCGACGTGTTAAAGGGGTTGTCAATCCCTTCCGGGGTACGACGCCTCAA
This sequence comes from Aegilops umbellulata, assembly GCA_032464435.1. Taxonomy (NCBI): domain Eukaryota; kingdom Viridiplantae; phylum Streptophyta; class Magnoliopsida; order Poales; family Poaceae; genus Aegilops; species Aegilops umbellulata. Next base: position 636,703,670 of record CP136060.1, on the reverse strand, counting down.
GATAGGCAAACGGACGTGAGATAATTTGTAGTAGATTGATAGATCGAACGCCAAATAAAATAAATAGAAATAAAACAGCAAGGTATTTTTCTATTTTTGGTTTAATAGATCTGAAATTAAATTGCAAGAGAAAAATAGATCACAAAGGCATATATATGAGAAAGAAGACCCGGGGGCCGTAGGTTTCAGTAGTGGCTTCTCTCGAGAAAATTAGCAAACGATGGGTAAAAAAAATTACTGTTGGGCAATTGATAGAACTTTGAATAATCATGACGATATCCATGCAATGATCATTATATAGGCATCACGTCCAAGATTAGTAGAGCGACTCCTGCCTGCATCTACTACTATTACTCCACACATCGACCGCTATCCGGCATGCATCTAGTGTATTAAGTTCATGGAAAAACTGAGTAATGCAATAAGAACAATGACATGATGTAGACAAGATCTACCTATGTAGCAACGATACATACGTGTCGGTTCCCCTTCTATCACTTGGATCAAGCACCGTAAGATCGAACCCACTAGACAGCACCTCTTTCCATTGCAAGATAAATAGATCAAGTTGGCCAAACAAAACCAAAATATCGGGGAAGAAATACGAGGCTATAAGCAATCATGCATATAAGAGATCACAGAACTCAAATAACTTTCATGGATATAAAAATATATAACTGATCATAAACTCAAAGTTCATCAGATACCAACAAACACAACGCAAAAAGAGTTACATCATATGGATCTCGAAGAGAACATTGTATTGAGAATTCAGCGAGAGAGAAGAAGCCATCTAGCTACTAACTACGGACCCGAAGGTCTACAAAGAACTACTCACGCATCATTAGAGAGGCACCAGTGGAGGTGGTGAACCCCATCTGAGATGGTGTGTAGATTGGATCTGGTGGTTCTCGACTCTGTGGCGGCTGGATGAATATTTCGTCAACTCCCCTAGGGTTTTGGAGATATTGGGGTATTTGTAGAGCAAAGAGGCGGTCTGGGGGGCACCCGAGGTGGGCACAACCCCCCAGGGCGCTGCTGGGCCTCCTGGCTCGGCCTGGTGGCTTGTCCCCTCCTCGGGACTCCCCCAAGGCACAACCAGGGCCCGTTACATTCCTTCTAGTCCAAAAAAAATCTTCGTAAAGTTTCGTTGCATTTGTACTCCGTCTGATATTGATTTCATGCGATGTAAAAAACATGCAGAAAACATCAACTGGCACTTGGCACTATGTCAATAGGTTAGTACCAAAAAATGATATATAATGATTATAAAACTTCCGATATTTATGATATAACAACACGGAACAATCAAACATTATAGATATGCTGGAAACGTTTCATCTCCGCCCACGGCCGCGGCCGCCGTCACCATCGACCTGCTCCACCCGAAGATTCCCCGAGCTGCCCCTCGCACTCCTCTATGAGCCCCTCCTCCTCCTCCACATTTACCCCGAGCTCAGATTCGAGCTTGACGCGTGTTCGCCGCCATGCCCGTAGTCGTCCCGCCACACCTAAGCTCACGGTCATCGCGCCCTATACTAGCCTAGTCATGCCCCTACGCGCATGGCCCGCGCCCGCCTCATGCTTGCGGCAGCCACCACACGCCCTGGCCTCCACCCGCTCATGCACGCCACTCTCGGACCGTGCCCCGGCTACCGCCGCTCCACCCGCTCATGCACGCCACTCTCTGACCGTGCCCCGGCTACCGCCGCTCCACCCGCGATGCTCCCTGGCCTGGCCCGCTTCTCGCCCCATCGCACGCTTGTCGTCGCTGCATCCAGAGCTTCGCCCGGCCACCGCCGTGATGACCCACAAGTATAGGGGATCAAATGTAGTCCTTTATATAAGTAAGAGTGTCGAACCCAATGAGGAGCAGAAGGGACAAGTGGTTTCCATGAAGGTAATTTCTGCAAGAACTTAAATTGTTGGTAACGGGAAGTTTGATAGAAAGATAATTTTTAACAAGTAACAAGTAACTATAGTAACAATAAGTGAAGCAAGGTAGCCGAATCATTATTGTAGCATAAGACAGGCTGGGATGGTCTCTGATAATAAGTAAAACGTTCTCGGGGACACACATGAACATCTAGTCACTTTCATCATGTTGGTTTGATTTGCGTTCGCTACTTTGGTAATTTTATTTGTGGGTGGACCGGTGCTTGGGTGATTTTCTTACTTGTACAAACCTCCCACTTATGATTAACCTCTGTCACAAGCATCCGCAACTACGAGAGAAGAATTAAGATAAAATCTAACCATATAATTAAACATATGGATCCAAATCAGCCCCTTAAGGAATAGCGCATGAACTAGGGTTTAAGATTCTGTCACTCTAGCAACCCATCATCTAATAACTACTCCACAATGCATTCCCTTAGGCCCAAAGATGGTGAAGTGTCATGTAGTCTACGTTCACATAACACCACTAAGGGAATCACAACATACATATCATAAAATATCAAACAAATATCAAATTCACATGATTACTTACAACATGACTTCTCCCGTGTCCTCAAGAACAGAAGTAATAACTACTCACACAACATATCCATGCTTAAGATGAGAGGAGCAATAAATATCATAATGGATCTGAACATATAATCTTCCACTAAATAAACCGGCTAGCATTAACTACGATGTAATCAACACTACTAGTCACCCACAGGTACCAATCCGAGGTTCCGATAAAAAGGTTGAGCACAAGAGATGAAATAGAGTTTGAGATGAGATGGTGTTGTTGAAGATGTTGATGAGGATTGGCCTCCCAAAGATGAGAGGGTTGTTGGTGATGAGGATGGCTTCGATCTCCCCCTCCCGGAGGGAAGTTCCCCCGGCGGAATCGCTCCGCCGAAGGGAGAAAGTGCCCCTACCCAAGTTCCGCCTCGAGAGGCGGTGCTCCATCCCGAAAGTCTTGTCCTTATTTTTCTGGGTCAAAAGACCTTATGTACCAGAAGATGGGCACAAGAGGTGGGCCAGTCGGCCCACTACCCACCAGGGCGCGCCTAGAGGGGGTGGCGCGCCCCGGTGCCTAGTGGGCACCTGGGTGGCCCCGTCCGGTATTTATTTTCTCTAGTATTATTTATATATTCCAAAATAATTCTCCCCAGAATTTCAGTTTATTTGGATATGTGCAGAATAGGTATCTCTGACATAGCTTTTTTAGGCCGAGAATTGCAGCTGTCGGTATTCTCCCTCTTTGTGTAAACCTTGCATATTATTAGAGAAAAGTAATTAGAATCACTCCACAAGGTATTATATTGCGTAAAAACACTATAAATAACAGTAGGAAAACATGATGCAAAATGGACCTATCAACTCCCCAAGCTTAGACCTCGCTTGTCCTCAAGCGAAAGCCAATATCGAAAATCATGTCCACATGTTTAGACAGAGAGGTGTCGATAAAACCAAAATACAGATGTAGTAGCATCATGCTTATTTTTATAACAACAATAAACTTTATCATAAAAATTCTCATGAGCAAGTAACAATTCATCACCATCATTGAAGTACAATGCATAAACTTTCTTGTAATTCATCATATTTTCAGGAAGGGTCTCGTATCGGAGCCTTTCGGCAAGTCCACATACTCAACCATCATTTAGTCTTCTATGATTGCTAACACTCACAACATATATATGGATCAAACAGTTTTAGCCAGACACATGCACCATCTGAAAGTATGATAAAACTATAAAGAGGTATATAATAGTTCCGGATCAATGCTTGATTGTAGATTTTGTGTTCCTCTCAAAAAATCAAAGCTAAAAAGGTTTGTCAGAAAATAATTTTTTCGAGAAAAAGTTTACTCATTAAAGGAGAAAGTGGGAGGATGACACAACTTATTGAGGTTATTGAATCGTCGGCTTAAGTTATAACAAGATTAAAACTAGAAATGTTCTGGAGTATTTTTGTTATAAAACTAAGTAAAGAAACTACTACATTAGATGTGGAGCTTCAGTTAAGGCTGTAAAAAAAATGCAAAGGTCAGGAAAGATTATTGAATCTACTTAATATTTTGTGTGCACTACAAGGAAGAAGTGATGGCGCCCAGCTAGAAAAGTATTAATTAAATCACTGAAATCCAAAATGAAGTTCATATAAAGACCATGTTTTTGAACTTGATGAAATCTGCAGATGGTGTATAAATGTATCTTCAAATGTTCATGGATAGTGATCCTTAAAGAAAAGTTTTACAAAAGAGTTTTGTAGAAAAGGAAGAGTTGATCTTGTCAAATCTTCATTTTAGTACCAATACTGAAAGTATAAATGGATCACAATGGTGAGAATGTGTTTGAAACGAGATTTCAAAAAGAGGATGTATATAAGATATAATCAAAAGTTTGTCAGGAATACTGGAATGATATAAACATTTCAAGCCATGAGTATAATTTGAAATAATGTCTCAAGTGGCTGGAATTTGATAAAGTAATTGGATAATTTGGAATTTATCAAAGAAGCTTATGGATACAATAAGTTTAGTGGGTGCTCTATGACATTTCTAATATTACATATGTCTCACATATCACTTGATCAGATATAATATAACTGCGCGTTTGGTAGCGACCATTTGGGCTCAGAATTGGAGAATTCTTTTGACAATTCTCGAAAAACGTGTTTAGCTGCCGAGGAGTCGACCGTAGGATTTCATTCGATGATTGCAGCCGATGGAAACTTTGCCTACACCCAAATACCGTGCCCCCAGCCGCCATTCTCTGGATTTCGGTCTCTCCACTCTCCTCTCGGCCCCGACACCCTCCTCTCCTTCCCCACCCGTCCTGAAGCCCTCCCACCCCAGATCTCTCATCCACCACCGGCGCCACCATGACTCCCGCCTTCTCAGCCGCGGGTGACGCATCCTTAATTTTTTATTGTTTCATGCTATTATATTATCTGTTTTAGATGTTTTGTATGTATTATTATGCTATTTTATATTATTTTTGGGACTAACATATTAACCTAGAGCCCAGTGCCAGTTTCTGTTTTCCCTTGTTTTTGAGTTTCGTAGAAAAGAAATACCAAACTGAGTCCAAACGGAATAAAACTTCACGATGATTTTTCTTGGACCAGAAGACACCCAGAGGACTTAGAGTCCAAGTCAAAAGAGCCACGAGGCTTTGTCAAGGGTGGAGGGTACACCCTAGGGGGCCGCCCCGACCTCGTGGCCCCCTCGGGGATCCCGAGACCTTTCCCTTCGTCCTATATATTCACATATATTCCAAAACCCAAAAATGAGTCCACAAAAATACTTTTCCACCGCCGCAACGTTTTATTCCCTTGAGATCCCATCTTGGGGCCTTTTTTGGCATCCTCCCCGAGGGGGATTCGATCACGGAGGGAATATACATCAACCCTATTGCCCTTCCAATGAAGCGTGGGTCGTTTACCACAGACCTACGGGTCCATAGATAGTATATAGATGGCTTATTCTCTCTCTTTGATTCTAAATACCATGTTCTCCTCGATGTTCTTGGAGTTCTATCTGATGTAATCTTATTTTGTGGTGTGTTTGTCGAGATCCAATGAATTGTGGATTTATGATCAGCTTATCTATGAATATTATTCGAATATTCTCTGAGTTCTTATATGCTTGATTTGATATCTTTGTATTTCTCTTCGAACTATCGGTTTGGTTTGGCCAACTAGATTGGTTTTTCTTGCAATGGGTGATGTGCTTAGCTTTGGGTTCAATCTTGCGTGATTTCACCCACTGGCAAAGTAGGCGTAGCGAGACACGTATTACATTGTTGCCATCAAGGATAAAAATGGTGGGGTTTTCATCATATTGCTTGAGTTTATTCCTCTACATCATGTCATCTTGCTTAAGGCGTTACTCCATTCTTTATGAACTTAATACTCAAGATGCATGCTGGATAGCTGTCGATGTGTGGAGTAATAGTAGTAGATGCAGGCAGGAGTCGGTCTACTTGACACGGACGTGATGCCTATATGCATAATCATTGCCTTGAATATTTTCATAACTTTGCGCTTCTCTATCAATTGCTCTAGTATTATTTTGCGCTTCTTTATTCCTCTAGTAATTTGTTCACCCACCGTATTATTTTCCTTCAAGAGAGAAGCCTCTAGTGAAACCTATGGCCCCCGGGTATATTTTCCATCATATTTGTTTCCGATCTACTATTTTGCAATCTTTTATTTTTAGATCTACAAACCAAAAAACCCAAAAATATTTAGTTATATTTTATTTAGTTTTATCTATCTCTATCAGATCTCACCTTTGAAGTGACTGTGAAGGGATTGACTACCCCTTTATCGCGTTGGGTGCGACTGTTTGATTGTTTGTGTAGGCGCATCTATTGGGGACTTGCGCGTTTGTCCTACTAGATTGATACATCGGTTCTTAATTGTGGGAAATACTTATCTCTACTGTGCTGCATCACCCTTTCCTCTTCAAGGAAAAAACCAATGGAAGCTCAAGAAGTAGCAGGAAGAATTTCTTGTGCCATTGCCGGGGAGATCTATGTCAAGCCTACCAAGTACCCATCATAAAACTCCCATCTCTTGCACTACACTATTTTCCATTTGCCTCTCATTTTCCTCTTCCCCACTTCTAAAAGATTTTCAGAAAAATACAAAAAGATTTGTGTTTTTATTCGCCCTTCTTTCGTTCGTCTTTTCGCTTGCTTTTTGTTTGCTCATGTGTTAGATTGCTTGATTTGTCACGATGACTCCAGAGAATACCAAATTGTTCGAATTTTCCAATACTAATCATAATGATTTTATCAGTACTCCAATTGCTCCTGCCACTAGTGCGGAATCTTATGAAATTAATGCCGCTTTGCTGAATCTTGTTATGAAAGATAAATTTTCCAGCCTTCCTAGTGAAGATGCCGCATCCCATCTAAATTAGTTCGTTGAGTTGTATGATATACAAAACAAGAAAGATGTGGATTATGATATTGTTAAATTGAAGCTATTTCCGTTCTCACTGCGAGATCGTGCTAAAACTTGGTTTTCATCTTTGCCTAAAAATAGTATTGGTTCATGGAATAAGTGTAAAGATGTTTTTATTTCCAAGTACTTTCCTCCTGCTAACATAATCTACCTTTGGAACGATAGTATGAATTTTAAGCAACTTGATCACGAACATGTTGCATGATGCGTCTCCAACATATCTGTCGGTGTACAAAATAAGAGGCGCACCTTTGTACCATTTTACATGTGCACGGACAGTCGGAGCCGCGCCCACGGCCACACGAAGTAGAACAGGGGAGGTGAACCGAGGTGAAACCGAAGCCCAAGACAGCCAGAGCAACGCCAAGGCCGAGACCACAAAGAGCAGAGGGACGAAGCAGGTTCCCCCGACCAAACCCTCGCCAGGGCAGCCTCCGCGGCCCCGGCAAGGCCCTTGCCGGGGCGGCTCATCCAACACCAGCGGAGCGCACCACCCTTGAGCCCACGGTCTCCAACACCATCAACCACATTGGGCCAGGGCTCGGGAGGCACCTCCATGGTGGCATGCAGATCTTTGTGAAGACAGGGAATATTCAAGATCAGATGAGGATTAAAAGACAACGATCCTCGGCAAGGTCCTTGCAGAGGAGAGCCACATGACCCCCGGCAAGATCCTTGCCGGAGAGGACAGCACGCCACGGCAAGGCCCTTGTCGGGCCACCCAGCAAGACCCTCACCAAGTATGCCAGCAGGGCCACTTCCAGGCCCGCACCAGCCAAGTCTCCACCGTCGTTCGCATGTAGCTGCCAACCCAACCAGCTGGGCAGGCACCTGCGTGGCAACATGCAGCTTCCAGGTCAACTCAGCAAGTGCCTGCATGGCGGCATGCAGATCTTCGTGAAGACCTTACCACCGCGCCACCTCAGCTGCCTGCCTGCCTGCATGGCGCCGCTTGCATCGCTGGCCAGGGCGCCTGTCGAATCAAGGAGGAGCGGCGAAGGATGGGACGGGCCTCGTTCCGGTCCCCAATAAAGCGAGGGGACACCTAAGCGATGCATTAAATGCGTCTTGTCCTGTAATACGAGCGATAAGCTCATAGCACTGTACACCTTTCCACCTCCTGTATGCCACTGTGGCAGCCCCTTTCGATTATAAAAGGAGGCCCATGGTGTACTGGAGAATGATTCGGCTCTTTGGAACGACCCAGCCACCGTAGCTAGTTGGATGGCTCAAGAACACTCAATACATCCACCAAAGCAGGACTAGCGTTTTACGCATCCTCACGGCCCGAACCTGGGTAAACGATCCGTGTACTGATTACTAATCCTGCTCTTCTTGCAACCCTATACCCCGGCAACCGTAGTAGGGATTCTCGTGATCCCATAGGTGTCGTTTCCCACCCACATCTTTGGCATGTCAGGTAGGGGGCGCAATTATGAGAATCTGGTCTAGTAGTTAGCCTAGCGTTTCTTCATCGCCACGGCTCCCAAGAAGAAGACGGCCACGGTGATCGGCTCGTCGGGGGCCGAACGGCCCGTGCCAGTACGGGCGAGCAGCGGCCCGGTCGCGGACAGAACCCGAGCCGTGGTCCGCGAGCAGCAGCATCGCCCTGGCAGTCAGAGCCTGGCGAGCGGCACCGTTCGCGCGGCAGGTGATGGACCGCACATCACCAAGTCTAAAGATGGGGCTGGGCCCCCCGCGGGCGGCTCGGGGCCCTCCAAGAGTGTCGTTGTGCCACCCACGGGCGGCGCAGCAACCTCCAAGACGCCCACGCCGGCGACCACTGCGCGCTCTACCCATGGTGTGCGCGACGAGCAGCGTCACCATGCCAGTGACCCTTGGCACCGCCGTGGGAAGAGCCCTATGCGTCGTCCGCGAGATGAAGGAGTTCAGCATGCCCGCCGAAGTACTGGCGAAAATTGCGCGCAGCCGCTGGGTCGTGATGGAGCTCCTTCTAACGTGGTTAGAAGTCGAAGCTCGCCTCGGTCCACGCAGCTGTCGCCGCCACCCACGCCAGCAGAAGCTTTGGCGCGCGCGCAGCTGCTCCTCGACTTCCCTCCTGCTGCGGGGAAGCTCGACGAGTGGAGGGCCACCATCCAGAGCCTCGTCGCCATCGCCAACAAAGACGATCCGCAACCAGCGGGACCCTCGGGCCGGCGCTCCACCGAGCCACCACATGCCATCGCTGGGACGACCGGGGGTGCTGTGGTCACGGTACACTCTCCTCCTCCTCGCCAGCCGCCGTGGACGTCGGCCCATCATGACGATGCTTGTGATAACATCTCTATAGCGTCATCCGACCCACGGACCCACCGCGACCAGCGCCAAGTTCTTCGAGAACAAGCCCACGAAGATGCTCGAACCACTATTGAGCGTCGGCGTGATACACGCCACCAATGGGACAAGCGGGAGGGACCCGCTATGGACCACCCAGCACCGGGGGGCTCCGGTGGCCTACCTTACGATGTGGGCTGCCCGGCCTTTACCCGCCAGCTGCGGCAGTTCAAGTGGCCGTCCCACCGCACGTTCAAGCCCGACGTCGGTGAGAAGTACACTGGCAAGACCCATCCGTCCGAGTTCCTCAGCATCTACACCATCGTGATGCAGGCTGCCGGAGCTCGCGACGACAAGGTGCTTGCCAATTATTTCCCGCTGGCACTGAAGCCCAATGTTATGTCTTGGTTGATGCACTTGCCGGCCGATTCCATTTCTTCTTGGTCGGATCTGTGCCATGAGTTCGTTGGCGCCTTCACAGGAGGCCACCAAGCTCATGGCCAGGCCAGTGATATGTATATCATTCCCAGAAGGAAGGGGAAACCCTGCGCAAGTACATCCAGAGGTTCAGCCGGGTGCAGTACAACATCCCCGACGTTCATCCAGCCGCTGTGATCAGCGTATTCCATCAGAACGTGCGCAACCGCAAGATGCGCGAAGAGCTGGCGATGACCAAGGATAAGGATGTGGCCGAACTCTACGTTCTGGCCGATAGATGCACCCGGGCTGAAGAGGGATAGAAGTACCCCGACGAAGATGTCGGTGTGGAAACTGACTCTACCGACGAAGATGTCGCCGCCCCGACGAAGAAGGGCCGACATCGCAACAGGAAACACAAGGGCAAGGCCGTACTTACCGTTGAAGGATCTGACGACTCCGGCGCTGCCAAGAAGGTCAAGGAAGACGGCCCCGGCAAGGAGATTGCTAGGTGCGCCGCCTGCCGGGCCTTAGCAGCTGCCGACAAGTCAGGGGGCTCCGGCAAGCATTACTGCAAGATCCACCGCACCAAGGGCCATGACCTGCAGAACTGCCGGCAAGTCAAGCTGCTTGCTGAAAAGCAAAACGCCGAGTATGAGAAGAAGGACAAGGAGAAAGGTCAGGACTGTGTCGAGGGATCCGGCAAGAAGCATGGCGGCCAAGGAAGCCGCCCCGGCAAGGATAACCAGCAAGAGAGGCCCGCCCGGGGCCGTGACAAGAAGCAAGAAGACGATGATCACGACGAGGACGACGAGTCCGGTGAGCAAGAGTTCCATAAGGCTACGGAGGCCATGTGCGTCGATGGTGGCGCCTCGCTGCATACTTCTCACCGCCAGCTCAAGCAGTGGGCGCGTGAGATTACAGCAGCGGAGTCGTCGTTCGACGCTCAGAAGCCGCTGAAGTGGTCCAGCATGCCCCTCATATTTGACGCTGAGGACCACCCTGACCGCACAACCGTGGTCGGGTGTTTGCCATTGTTGGTCTCACCAACGATACGCAACCTCAAGGTGAACAAGATGTTGGTCGATAGCGGGGCCGACCTGAACTTGATCTCGCCCGTCGTGATCAAAAGGCTGCAAATTCCTGATGGATACCTCGAGGAAATGGGCACGTTTCAAGGGGTCAATCCGGGGAGGAGCCAGCCGATGGGGAAGGTCACACTGCCCATGACGTTTGGAGAAGAGTTGAACTACATGATGGAGAGGATCGTCTTCGACGTGGCCGAGATCCCCTTGCCCTACAACGGGATCCTCGGCCGCCCGGCACTAGCCAAGTTCATGGCGGCGTCACATTACGCCTACAACATGCTAAAGATGCCCGGGCCATTGACCATCATCTTCGTCCCCTCTAACAAGAAGGACGCGCTGATTTGCGCCAACCAACTCTACCGGGAAGCAGTTGCAGCAGCTACCGTCAAGGCACTTGCTCCTGCCGCTGAAGGCCCGGGAGGAAAGAAGAAGCCCGACAAGACCTCTCGCACCCACTACTGCGAGCGCACCTCCTCGGAGTGTTGCGCTACCATCGAGGACGTGCTAGAGAGCTCTATCAGCAAGAGCAAGAAATCCAGAGCCGAGCCACCGCAGACTAAGAAGGTGTCCGTCAGGGAGGATGGCACGGGAGGGGCCTTCACTATAGGCTCCACCCTCAACAACAAATAGGATGGCACGCTCGTCACCTTCCTGCGGGCGAATGTCGACGTGTTTGCGTGACAACCATCCAAGATCCCTGGTGTTCCCAGGGAGGTGATTGAGCACCACCTAGTTGTCTGCCCTCATGCGCGGCCCGTCAAGCAGAAGATCAGAAAGCAGGCTCTGGAGAGGCAGGTTTGGTGAGAGGAGTGCTCCACCCGAAGTGGTTGGCCAATCCGGTAGTGGTGCGCAAGGCAAATGGGAAGGGGAGGCTGTGTATTGACTACACAGATATCAATAAGCCTTGTCCTAAGGACCCCTTCCCGTTGCCGCTCATCGACCAGATTGTTGACTCCACAGCCGGGTGTGATCTGTTGTCATTCCTTGATGCCTACTCGGGCTACCACCAAATCTTCATGACAAGAGAGGATGAAGAGAATACAACATTCATCACCCCAGTGGTACGTATTGCTTTTTACGGATGCCTTTCGGGTTGAAGAGTGCTCGCTCAACGTTTGCAAAAGCAGTCCAAATTGGTTTTGAACCCCAACTCCGTAGAAATATGGAAGCATACATGGATGACATAGTGGTCAAAACCAAGGACGGGGCAACTCTTGTGCAAGATCTGAAAGAGACATTTGCCAACCTGCACAAGATTAACCTTAAGCTGAACACTGAGAAGTGTGTCTTCGGTGTTCCGTCCGGCAAGCTTCTCGGATTCTTTGTGTCGCAGCGCGGGTTCGAGGCAAACCCAGAGAAAAGCAAGGATATTGAGTAGATTGAGGCGCCCAAGCGGATCAAAGATGTGCGTCGGCTCACCGGCTGCATCGCCGCCATGAGCCGATTCATCTCCAAGTCCACCGAGCATGCCCTTCCCTTTTTCAAAATCTTGAAGAAGGCAGGCCCAATGGAGTGGACCCCAGAAGCCGAGGCGGCGTTGCAGGATCTGAAGAAATACCTTTCGTCCACGCCAATACTGGTTGTGCCTAAACCACAAGAGTCGTTGTTGCTGTATCTGGCGGCAACAAATCAAGTGGTCAGCGCTGCACTGGTGGCATAGAGGGAGGTCGATGAGGAGGCAGTGGCGATGGCAGAACCAGCGGATGGAAATCCAAAGATTCCCTCAGCAGCGCCTGGTGCCGGCAAGGCAAGGCCCCCGGCAGAGTCTGATGCTACCAAGGCAGTGCCCGCGCAGTCAAGTGAAGTGGTGCAGAAGAAGAAGATGATATAGCACCCGGTTTACTTTGTCACCTCCCTCTTGCAGGTGGCTAGGTTGAGGTACTCCGGTGTGCAAAAATTGCTCTTCAGTCTCCTTATGGCCTCGAGGAAGCTGCGTCGTTACTTCCAAGCCCACGAGATCACTGTCGTCACCCGCTTCCCATTGCAACGGATACTGCATAACCCAGATGCGACCGGAAGGATTGTGGAATGGGCCCTGGAGTTGTCAAGTTTTGGGTTGAAGTTTGAAAGTACCTTGACAATCCAGAGTAGAGTCTTGGCGGAGTTCATTGCAGAATGGACCTCAATGCCCGACAAAGAAATCCAGGAGACCGCTCTCCCCGACAAGGAAGCAGACCGCGACTGGAACAAGTACTTTGATGGGGCTTTCTCGCTGCAAGGCGTCATTGCCGGTGTGCTGCTTGTCGCACCCACCGGAGAGCACCTCAAGTATGTGATCCAGATGCATGATCCCAGGGAGATGTCCACAAACAACACTGCTGAGTATGAGGGGTTGCTTGCCGGTCTCAGAATCGCGGCAGACCTCGGGGTGACTCGCAGCTTGTCGTCAGGCAAGTCAACAAGGATTACCAGAGCCCATTGATAGAGGCCTATGTAGATGAAGTGAGGAAGCTGGAGGAGCGCTTTGACGGTATCCAAGCGGAGCACGCTCCCCGAGCGCAGAACGACATCGCCGATTACCTGTCGACGCGTGCCGCATTCAAGTTACATGTGGAACCAGGTACATTTTTGCTCCGGTTAACTCAGCCATCCGTCGAACCGTCAATAGGGCAGAACAAGCGAAGGAAATCAGGTCCCGGGAAGTACTTTCCCACCGAGCCCCCTGGGACTACCGGCAAGGATGTTGCCGTGCACATTGAGCCAGCGAAAGAGCAACTGGCTCCGGTAGGGCGTCAAGCCCTGGCCATGGAGACAGCCGCTCCCATGGCAGAAGAGATGCCTTTGGTCCTTGCCGTCGAGCCCCAGGCTCCGGCATGGGCGCAGCATACCGTCTGATTCCTTCAAACATGGGAGCTTCCTGAGGAGCAGGAAGAAGCGGAAAAGGTAGCCCGTCGGTCTGCCCTGTACCAGTTCGTCAATGACGTCCTGTACAGGAGTTCGAACGGTGTGAAATTGAAGTGCATCCCCCGGGAGGAAGGGCTGGAGCTATTGGTGGAGATACATGGAGGCATATGTGGCTCCCACATAGGGTCGAGGGCCCTTGTCGGCAAGGCGTTCCAGCAAGGTTTCTTCCGGCCCACCGCCCTCCAGGATGCGATGACACTAGTAACCAAGTGTGAAGCGTGTCAGTTCCATTCAAAGAAGCTTCATCTACCAGCTCAAGCCCTTGAAACAATCCCTCTCTCCAGGCCATTCTCGGTCTGGGGGCTCGATATACTGGGCCCCTTCCCCCGTGCTGTCGGGGGCTTTGAGTACTTGTACGTTGCAATCGACAAGTTCACAAAGTGGCCGGAAGTGGAAGCAGTGAGAAAGGTGACAGCACAGTCAGCCGTCAAGTTCTTCAGGGGACTGGTCTGCCGCTTTGGTGTGCCAAGCAGAATTATCAACAACAACGGCACGCAGTTCACGAGTCACACCTTCATGCAGTACGTTCAAGACCTCAGCAGCAAGGTCTGTTTTGCTTCGTGGCACACCCCCGGAGCAACGGCCAAGCGGAGAGGGCAAATGCTGAAGTGTTGCGAGGCCTGAGAACGAAGACCTTTGACAGGCTGCACAAGAGTAGAAGGCGCTGGATTGATGAGTTGCCGGCGGTTCTTTGGTCGATCAGGATGACGCCAAATCGAGCCACCGGTCAGACACCCTTTTCCCTAGTATATGGGGCAGAGGAAGTTCTCCCCACAGAACTCATATACGGGTCACCTCGAGTGCTCGCTTATGATGAGCTTGAGCAAGAGCAGTTGCGGCAAGATGATGCAATTCTCCTTGAGGAAGATCGTCTTCGGGCGGCTGTGAGAGCAGCACGCTACCAGCAAGCCTTGCGCCGCTACCATAGCCGCAGGGTTCATGCCGAAGCTTTGAGGAAGGCGACCTTGTTCTTCGCCGCGTTCAGTCGGCCAAGAATACCAACAAGTTGACGCTGAAGCGGGAGTGCCCTTATCGGGTAATACGAGTCACCAGGCCCGGCGCAGTCCGCCTAAAGACCGAAGATGCTATCCTAGTGAGTAATTCCTGGAACATCGAGCATCTTCACAAGTTTTACCCATAAGGCGCGGCTTGCTGGGCCCCCCGGCAGGCCACCTTTTGTACAAGCTCTGCCGGCAAGGCATGTAACCCTCTGTACAAAGCCAGGCGCAGACCCTGAGCATAAATAAATGAAGCGCTGGTGCCCTAAGTTATAGCATGCATGCTAGGTTGAGTCTCTTCCTCTGTTAGGGTTGATAGTGCTTAGCGCCGACTAACCCCTAGCCTAGAGGTCGGGTGTGCGTCTTTTCTGTTTTCTTTGGTTTGCAGGGCACTTCTGCTAAGCTACTTGGGAACAGGAGAACGAGCTGACGCTCCGACCCTGGCAAGGCAAGGCTGCCATGGGCTGAAGATGTAAGGATCCAACCATGGTGAGCCAAGGTTGCCGGGGGCTGCGGATTCAGATAAGTTTTCCATCCCCCTGTTGTACGTTTTCGTATGGAACTCGGACATGTGAAGCCTCGTTTATGTCTTAAAACCACCATACTCCCTTTTTCCCTGTACCCGAGAGTTACTTCCTGGGTCGGAATTTGGTAGTAGTTGCGGTGGCGAAGAGATGAACGAGGAGCCTAACGCTACTTTGCCCCTGCCTCCGCCAAAAGCGCGAGAACGGTCGGCCGAAGAAGAGAAATGGCAAGGCCTGTTGTCGGGCGATAACGTTTATTATGAAAATAACAAGGATTCATCCTTGGCATGGGCCTCGCTCACACACGAAGAACCCGGCAAGCACCCTTTTTAATTAAAAACGTCCCATACAGGTACAGTTTGTACGGAAAGGAAAACATGAACAAGGGGGATTACAAGCTTTAAATTTAACAAGGCCTGAAGGCTTACAGATTAAAAAAGAGATGAGATGCCCGTGATCCCTTTCTTGTCCCTGTCCTTAGGAGGCAGGTCAAGGAGCCGAAAGGGCAAAAGGGGCGCCTAGGCGCACTACGAGCAGCAGAAAGCACCCAGAGAACACCTCGGTGGCCACGCACGGATGGGTCGGTGATGACGGTGCCGGGAAAGGAGCTCGAAGACGAGGCGGCAGGTCGCCGAGCACGCGATGAAGGCGTCGGTGTCCGCGTACTCTGAGTTGACGGTCTTGCCGCCTGCCCTCTTCTTCTTTCGCAGCCCCCCGATGCTAGCCGCCCAAGGAGACGGCCCCGAGAAGTTCAAGGAGCTCGCCCCTCCCCCGGCAAAATTCCGCCGGAGGAGCGGCCAGGTGCAGATGCTGCTACTGCCGCACCTCCCCAGGTGCGGGGCATCTGACGCCTAGTCGGACTCGTCCCCGTCATCTGCCCTGCTGTCCTCCTCGTCACTTTCACTCGAGGAAGAGCTTCCATCGTTGGAATCTCCGTCGGAGGAGCTCTCCACACAGCACTTTAGGCGAGTTCCAAGATCCCCAAAGACCTTGACAGAGAGCAGGCCGTCCTCCATTAATTTGAAGTAGAGGATGAGCCCCGCCGTCAGGCTGTGGATGCGAGCGAACATCTTCCATCCACGGTGGAGGTACATGACCCGAGCAGCCGGGAAGTCGACGTCGACCCGCGTGCCCCCATTCCCACAACCCCTCATGTGCAATCTGAGGGTCTGGGGTGGGTCACACTCCATCTCCCGAGCAAATGGGGCGGGAAGACGAAGACGGCGACGCGGAGGCCGGCGTAGCCTCATAAAGAACTCGCGAGGCTGGTCTCCAACGTGGCCCTCTATCAGGAAAGGCATCATTGGCGGGGGCGAGGCCGGCGCGCCGCCCCGTCCTCCTCTTCCCCGGGCACCACGACCTCTGCCACGACCTCACCCACGGCCTCGCCCCCTTCCCCTTCCCCTTGCGGCCGGCTCCACCACCACGGGCTCAGGAGGCAGAGGGACGCGCTGTCGAGCGGTGACCCTCGCCGCCACCGTCGAGGGACCGGGGTTCCCCTTGTCCATAGCAGATGAGAGGAAGAAACAGAAACAGGCGGAGATAGAAGATAGAAGAGTGCGGACTGCCATTCTCCCCCCTTCCCTCTCCTTATAAAGGGGAGGGGTCAAGGCTCGGCCGCCCCGCTCGGCCAATCCAGCCATCGGGGGCGCAGGGAATCGGGATCGACCCGTTGCCCCTACCAGCGACGGCCTGGTTTCCCGCCTCCACAGCTCGCCACCTGCAAGAAGGACGTGTGGCGAGCGGGCAGGGTCGAAAGGATGGGTGAGGCGACCGTTCCCCGCCCCGTGATCAGGGGGCGTGGGCGCCTTAAAGACTGCGACCCGAGTCCATCCAGTAAATGAGCCACGCCTCCATGCCTCCCTCTTTTTACGGCGAAGGCGCGAGCCGCCTCTTTACCATGATGTGACGCATGCATGTGGGAACTGCCCCACGCATGCCGCCCACGTCGCGCGCACCCATCCATGTTGCGCATTCAACGCGGGTCGTGGGGAAGCGCAGCAGACGGAAAATTACCGCGGTAAAAACCTCCCCTCCTGCCTGCGCGCCGTTTTGGGCCTGGCCCAACAACGTGTCGCGCTTATGTGTGGCCCAGGCCCGGGGGCTCCTGTCAGTGTACAAAAGAAGGGTGCACCTTTGTACCCTTTTACCTGTGCACGGACCATCAGAGCCGCGCCCACGACCGCACCAAGCAGAACGAGGGAGGTGAAGCGAGGTGAAACTGAAGCCCAAGACAGCCAGAGCAACGCCAAGGCTGAGACCACAAAGAGCATAGGGACGAAGCAAGTTCCCCTGGCAAGAACCTTGCCCGAGCAGCCTCCGCGGCCCTGGCAAGGCCGGGGCGACTCGTCCAACACCAGCGGAGCGCACCACCCTTTATCCCATGGTCTCCAAGACCATCAACCACGTTGGGCCAGGGCTCGGGAGGCACCTCCATGGTGGCATGCAGATCTTTGTGAAGACAAGGAATATTCAAGATCAGATGAGGATTAAAAGACAACGATCCTCGGCAAGGTCCTTGCCGAGGAGAGCCACAAGACCCCTGGCAAGATCCTTGCTAGGTATGACAGCATGCCATGGCAAGGCTCTTGTCGGGCGACCCGGCAAGACCCTCACCAAGGACGCCAGCAGGGCCACTTCCAGGCCCGTACCAAAAAAGTCTCCACCGCCGTTCGCATGCAGCTGCCAGCCCAACCAGCTGGGCAAGCACCTGCGTGGCAAGATGCAGCTTCCAGGTCAGCTCAGCAAGCACCTGCGTGGCGGCATGTAGATCTTCGTGAAGACCTTACGATCGCGCCACCTCAGTTGCCTTCCGGCCTTACATGGCGCCGCCTGCATTGCTAACCAGGGGGCGTGTCGAAGCAAGGAGGAGTGGCGACGGATGGGACAGGCCTCGTTCCCGTCCCCAATAAAGTGAGGGGACACCTAAGTGATGCATTAAATGCGTCTTGTCCTGTAATACGAGCGATAAGCTCGTAGCACTGTACGCCTTTCCACCTCCTATGTGCCACTGTGGCAGCCCCTTTCGACTATAAAAGGAGGCCCATGGCGTACTAGAGAAGGATTCGGCTCTTTGGAACGACCCAGCCACCGTAGCTAGTTGGAAGGCTCAAGAACACTCAATACATCCACCAAAGCAGGACTAGGGTGTTACGCATCCTCGCAGCTTGAACCTGGGTAAATGATCCTTGTGCTCATTACTAATCCTGCTCTTCTTGCAACCCTGCGCCCCAGCCGTAGTAGGGATTCTCGTGATCCCATAGGTTAGGCTTCGTTTCCCACCGACAGTATCTATAATTTTTTATTGTTCCATGCTATTATATTATCTATCTTGGATGTTTTATATGCATTTTGGGACTAACCTATTAACCTAGAGCCCAGTGTCAGTATCTATTTTTCCTTGTTTTTGAGTTTCGCAGAAAAAGAATATCAAACGGAGTCCAATTGACCTGAAACATTACGACAATTCTTTATGGACCAAAAGAAGTCCACAGAGTACCGGAGATGCACCAGAGGAGTCCCGGGGCCACCACAAGGGTGGAGGGCACGCCCCCTAGGGCGCACTTCCCGACCTTGTGGTCCCCTCATGGACTCCCCTGACTTGTTCTTGATGACAACACCTCTTATATATCCCCAAACTTCTAGAACAGAACCTAGATCGAAAGTTCTGCCGCCGCAAGCCTCTGTAGCCACCAAAAACCAATCAGGACCCTATTCCGGCACCCTGCTGGAGGGGGAAACCATCATCGGTGGCCATATTCATCATCCCAGCGCTCTCCATGACGAGGAGGGAGTAGTTCACCCTCGGGGCTGAGGGTATGTACCAGTAGCTATGTGTTGATCTCTCTCTCTCGTGTTCTTGATTTGGCACGATCTTGATGTACCATGAGCTTTGCTATTACAGTTGGATCTTATGATGCTTCTCCCCCTCTACCTTCTTGTAATGGATTGAGTTTTCCCTATGAAGTTATCTTAGCGGATTGAGTCTTTAAGGATTTGAGAACACTTGGTGTATGTCTTGCATGTGCATATATGTGGCGACAATGGGATATTCACATGATCCACTTGATGTATGTTTTGGTGATCAACTTGATGGTTTTGTGACCTTGTGAACTTATGCATAGGGGTTGGCACACGTTTTTGTCTTGACTCTCCAGTAGAAACTTTGGGGCACTCTTTGAAGTCCTTGTTGGTTTGAATAGATGAATCTGAGATTGTGTGATGCATATCGTATAATCAAACCCGCGGATACTTGCAGTGACATTGGAGTATCTAGGTGACATTAGGGTTTTGGTTTATGTGTATCTTAAGGTGTTATTTTAGTACGAACTCTAGGGCTATTTTTGACACTTATAGGAACAGCCCAATAGATCTATCACAAAGAATAACTTTGAGGTGGTTTCGTACCCTACAATAATCTCTTCGTTTGTTCTCCGCTATTAGTGACTTTGGAGTGACTCTTTGTTGCACACTGAGGGATTATTATATGATTCAATTATGTTATCGTTGTTGGGAGAACTTGCACTAGTGAAAGTATGAACCCTAGGCCTTGTTTCAAAGCATTGCAATACCATTTTCGCTCACTTTTCTTACTTTCTACCTTGCTGTTTTTATATTTTCAGATTACAAAAACATATATCTACCATCCATATTGCACTTGTATCACCATCTCCTCGCCGAACTAGTGCACCTATACAATTTACCATCGTATTGGGTGTCTTGGGGACACAAGAGACTCTTTGTTATTTGGTTGCAGGTTGTTTGAGAGAGACCATCTTCAACTTACGCCTCCCACAGATGGATAAACCTTAGGCAATCCACTTGAGGGAAATTTGCTACTGTCCTACAAAACTCTGCACTTGGAGGCCCAAGAATGTCTACAAGGATAAAGTTGCGTAGTAGACATCATTGCACAATCTTGGGAGAGGAGGAAATTGATGATATGAAATTGCCCTACTCATGGTTTAAATCTATGGATGATCATACAAAAAAATTTATGCCTCTAGAAATCTTTTAAATTCGGCCACGGGAGGTAATTTCATGGAAATTACTTTAAGAGAAGCTACTAAAGTCCTAGATAATATTATGGTTAATTATTCTCAATGGCACACCGAAAGATCTTCTACTAGTAAAAAAGTGCATGCGATTGAAGAGATTAATGTTTTGAGTGAAAAGATGGCTGAACTTATGAAATTATTTGCTAGTGCTCATATTGATCCTAATGATATTCCTTTGTCTACTTCTATTGAGAAGAATAATGAATCTATAGATGTGAATTTTGTTGGTAGGAACTATTTTGGTAATAACGCCTATAGAGGCAATTTTAATCCTAGGTCGTTTCCTAGTAATTCCTCTAATAATTGTGGTAATTCCTACAACAATTCTTATGAAAATTATAATAATATGCCCTCTGATCTTGAGAAAAATATTAAAGAATTTATTAGTTCACAAAAGAACTTCAATGCTTTGGTTGAAGAAAAATTTCTTAAGATTGATGGTTTGGCTAGGAACGTGGATAGAATTTCTCTTGAGATTGATTCTTTGAAATTTATATCTATTCCGCCCAAGCATGATATTCATGAATATCTGAAAGCTATGAGAATTTCCATTGATGAGTGCAAAGAAATAACCTCTAAGATTCGTGCTACGCAGGATTGGTTTGTAAAAGCGTGTTCTTCTAGTTTTTGTGAGAATAATGATGAAGATCTTAAGGTGATTGATGTGACTCCTATTGAATCTTTGTTTTCTAATGTAAATATTGGTAAAGATGGGACTGGCGATGAGTCAACTCTAGCTAAAAGGTGTCCCAATAATTCGGAGTTTATAGATTTTGATGCAAAAATTGATAAAAGTGGGATTGGAGAGGTTAAAACTTTAAGTAGTAGTGAACCCACTCTTTTGAATTTCAGGGATTTTAATTATGATAATTTTCTTTGATAGATTGTATTTCCTTGTTTCAATCCATGTTGAATTCTACTCATGCTTATAATCAAAATAAAACTTTTACTAAACATATCGTTGATGCTATAATGAAATCTTTTGAAGAAAAGCTTGAATTGGAAGTTTTGATTCCTAGAAAACATTATGATGAGTGGGAACCTACTATTAAGATTAAGATTAAATATTATGAGTGCCATTCTTTGTGTGATTTGGGTGCTAGCGTTTCCACTATTCCAAAAACTTTATGTGATGTGTTAGATTTTCGTGAATTTGATTATTGTTCTTTAAATTTGCATCTTGCGTTTTCCACTATTAAGATACCTATGGGAAGGATTAATGATGTTCTTATTGTTGCAAATAGGAATTATGTGCCCCTAGATTTCAATGTTGTTTGATATAGATTGCAATCCTACATGTCCTATTATTCTAGGTAGACCTTCCCTTAGAACAATTGGTGCAATTATTGATATGAAACCAGGAAACATAGGATTTCAATTTTCGGTAAAGAAGGGCATGGAACACTTTCCTAGAAATAAAATTAAGCTGCCATATGAATCTATTTTGAGGGCTACTTATGGACTGCATACTAAAGATGACAATACCTTGATCTATGTTTTTATGCCTAGCTAAGCGCATTAAACAATAGAGCTCGTTGGGAGGCAACCCAATTTTATTTTTGTGTTTTTGTTTTGCTGCTATTATTGAATAAAATTACACATCATTACCTCTATAGTAATTGTGTTTTGGTGTTTTAGTTAGTGTTCGTAACAAGTAAGACCTTTGGGATGGCTTACGGTGATAGTTGATTTGATCTTGTTGAAAAACAGAAACTTTTGCGCCCAGTAAAATACTTCTCATTTTTAACACAAGCACGTTAAAATACTGATTCTTTTTGCACAAGATTGATATACAAATTGCCTCTGTTGTCCTATTTTTTTTAGAATCTTTGGAGTTACAGAAGTACTCTAAGTTTACATATTGCTACAGACTGTTCTGTTTTTGATAGATTCTATTTTCTATGTGTTGTTTGCTTATTCTGATGAATCTATGGGTACCATCAGGGGGGTATGAACGATGGAGAAGTTGGAATGTAGTATAAATTACACCAATATAAATAAAGAATAAGTTCACAACAGTACCAAAAGTGGTGATTTTATTTTCTTATACTAACGGATCTCATGAGTTTTCTATTAAGTTTTGTGTTGTGAAGTTTTCAAGTTTTGGGTAAAGATTTGATGGACTATCGAATAAGGAGTGGAAAGAGCCTAATCTTGGGGATGCCCAATGCACCCCATGGTAATATTAAATGACAACCAAGAGCCTAAGCTTGGGGATGCCCCGGAAGGCATCCCCTCTTTCGTCTTCGTCTATCGGTAATTTACTTGAGGCTATATTTTTGTTCACCACATGATATGTGTTTATCTTGGAGCATCTTGTATGATATGAGTATTTGCTTTTTAGTTTGCCACAATCATCTTTGCTGTAGACACCTTTTGAGACAGACACGCATGAATCGTGATTTATTAGAATACTCTATGTGCTTCACTTATATCTTTTGAGCTAGGCAACTTTGCTCTAGTGCTTCACTTATATGTTTTTAGAGCACAACGGTGTTTTATTCTATAGAAATTGTTGAACTCTCATGCTTCACTTATATTATTTTGAGAGTCTCTCTAAACAGCATGGTAATTTGCTTTGTTTACGAATTTAGTCCTAATATGATGGGCATCCAAGAGGGATATAATAAAAACTTTCATATAAAGTGCATTGAATACTATGTGAAGTTTGATTTCTTATGATTGTTTTGAGATATAAAGATGGTGATATTAGTGTTATGCTAGTTAGTAATTGTGGATTGGTAGAAATACTTGTGTTAAAGTTTGTGATTCCCATAGCATGCACGTATGGTGAACCGTTATGTGATGAAGTCGGAGCATGATTTATTTATTGATTGTCTTCCTTATGAGTGGCGACTGAGGACGAGCGTTGGTATTTTCCTACCAATCCATCCCCCTAGCAGCATGCGTGTACTACTTCGTTTCAATTACTAATAGACTTTTGCATTAATTATGTGAGTTCTTTATGACTAATGTTGAGTCCATGGACTATACACACTCTCACCCTTCCACCATTGCTAGCCTCTCTAGTACCACGCAACTTTTGCCGGTGCCTTACACCCACCTTATACCTTCCTAAAAACAGCCACCATACCTTCCTATTAGGGCATTTCCATAGCCATTCCGAGATATATTGCCATGCAACTTTCCACCGTTCCGTTTATTATGACACATACCATCATTGTCATATTGTTTTGCATGGTCGTAAGATAGCTAGCATGATGTTTACATGGCTTGTCCATTTTTTGATGTCATTTGCTATGCTAGATCATTGCACATCCCGGTACACCGCTGGAGGCATTCATATAGTCATATTTTGTTCTAAGTATCGAGTTGTAATTCTTGAGTTGTAAGTAAATAAAAGTGTGATGATCATCATTATTAGAGCATCGTCCCATGTGAGGAAAGGATGATGGAAGCTATGATTCCCTCACAAGTTGGGATGAGTCTCCGGTCTTTACATAAAATAAAAGAGGCCAAAGAAGCCCACCATAAAAAGAAGAAAAAAATGAGAGAAAAGAGAGAAGGGGCAATGATACTATCCTTTTTCCACACTTGTGCTTCAATGTAGCACCATGATCTTCATGATAGAGAGTCTCCTATGCTGTCACTCTCATATACTAGTGGGAATTTTTCATTATATAACTTGGCTTATATAATCCAATGATGGGCTTCCTAAAATTACCCTAGGTCTTCATGAGCAAGCGAGTTGGATGCACAACCACTTAGTTTCTTTTTCAGCTTTCATAAACTTATAGCTCTAATGCATCCGTTGCATGGCAATCCCTACTCACTCACATTGATATCTATTGATGGGCATCTCCATATCCCGTTGATACGCCTAGTTGATGTGAGGCTATCTCCTTCTTTTTGTCTTCTCCACAACCACCATATTCTATTCCACCTATAGTGTTATATCCATGGCTCATACTCATGTATTGCGTGAAAGTTGAAAAAGTTCGAGAACATCAAAACTATGAAACAATTGCTTGGCTTGTCATCGGGGTTGTGCATGATTTAATACTTTGTGTGATTAAGATGGAGCATAGCCAGACTATATGATTTTGTAGGGATAACTTTCTTTGGCCATGCTATTTTGAGAAGACATGATTGATTTATTAGTATGCTTGAGTATTATTGTTTTTATGTCAATATTAAACATTAGTTTTGAATCTTATGGATCTGAAAATTCATGCCACAATGAATAATATTACATGGATAAATATGTTAGGAAGCATTCCACATCAAAAATTCTGTTTTTTATCATTTACCTACTCAAGGACGAGCAGGAATTAAGCTTGGGGATGCTTGATACGTCTCCAACGTATCTATAATTTTTTATTGCTCCATGTTATTACATTATCTGTTTTGGATGTTTTTATGCATTATTATGCTATTTTATATTATTTTTGGGACTAACTTATTAACCTAGATCCCAGTGCCAGTTTATGTTTTTCCTTGTTTTTGAGTTGCAGAAAAGGAATACCAAATAGGGTCCAAACGGAATAAAACTTCACGATGATTTTTCTTGCACTAGAAGACACCTAGAGGACTTGGAGTCCAAGCCAGAAGAGCCGCGAGGTGGCAGCAAGGGTGGAGGGCGCGCCCTAGGGGGCACCCCCTACCTTGTGGTCCCCTCGGGGACCCCTGACCTCCCCCTTCGTCCTATATATTCATATATATTCCAAAACCGTCAAAGGAGTCCACGAAAATACTTCTCCGCCACCGCAACCTTCTGTTACCGTGAGATCCCATCTTGGGGCCTTTTTCGGCATACTGCCGGAGGGGGATTCGATCACGGAGGGCATCTACATCAACCGTATTGCCCTTCCGATGAAGCGTGAGTAGTTTACCACAGACCTACGGGTCCATAGCTAGTAGCAAGATGGCTTCTTCTCTCTCTTTGATTCTCAATACCATATTATCCTCGATTTCCTTGGAGATCTATCCGATGTAATCTTCTTTTGAAGTGTGTTTGTCGAGATCTGATAAATTGTGGATTTATGATCAGCTTATCTATGAATATTATTTGAATCTTCTCTGAATTCTTATATGCATGATTTGATATTTTTGTATTTCTCATTGAACTATTGGTTAGGTTTAGCCAACTAGATTGGTTTTTCTTGCAATGGGAGAGGTGCTTGGCTGTGGGTTCAATCTTGCATGATTTCACCCAGTGACAAAGTAGGGGTAGCAAGATATATATTGCATTGTTGCCATCGAAGATAAAAAGATGGGGTTTTCATCATATTGCTTGAGTTTATTCCTCTACATCATGTCATCTTACTTAAGGCGTTACTCCATTCTTTATGAACTTAATACTCTTGATGCATGCTGGATAGCGGTCAATGTGTGGAGTAATAGTAGTAGATGCATGATACGTCTCCAACGTATCTATAATTTTTGATTGGTCCATGCTATATTATCTATTGTTTTGGACATTATTGGGCTTTACTATTCACTTTTATATAATTTTTGGGACTAACCTATTAACCGGAGGACCAGCCCAGAATTGCTGTTTTTGCCTATTTCAGGGTTTCGCAGAAAAGGAATATCAAACGGAGTCCAAACGGAATGAAACCTTCTGGATCGTGATTTTTAGAAAGATTATGATCCAGGAGACTTGGACCCTACGTCAAGAAGCAAAAGAGGAGGCCACAAGGTAGGGGGCGCGCCCACCCCCAAGGGCGCGCCCTCCACCATCGTGGACCCCCTGTTGCTCCAGCGACGTACTCCTTCCTCCTATATATACCTACGTACCCAAAGCTATCAGATAAGGAGCCAAAAACCTAATTCCACTGTCGCAACCTTCTGTACCCATGAGATCCCATCTTGGGGCCTGTTCCGGAGCTCCGCCGGAGGGGGCATCCATCACAGAGGGCTTCTACATCAACACCATAGCCTCTCCAATGAAGTGTGAGTAGTTTACCTCAGACCTTCGGGTCCATAGTTATTAGCTAGATGGCTTCTTCTTTCTTTTTGGATCTCAATACAATTTTATCCCCCTCTCTCGTGGAGATCTATTCGATGTAATCTTCTTTTTGTGGTGTGTTTGTTGAGACCGATGAATTGTGGGTCTATGATCAAGATTATCTATGAACAATATTTGAATCTTCTCTGAATTCTTTTATGTATGATTGGTTATCTTGGCAAGTCTCTTCGAATTATCAGTTTGGTTTGGCCTACTAGATTGATCTTTCTTGCAATGGGAGAAGTGCTTACCTTTGGGTTCAATCTTGCGGTGTCCTTTCCCAGTGACAGTAGGGGCAGCAAGGCACGTATTGTATTGTTGCCATCGAGGATAACAAGATGGGGTTTTTATCATATTGCATGAATTTATCCCTCTACATCATGTCATCTTGCTTAAGGTGTTACTCTATTTTCATGAACTTAATAGTATAGATGCATGCCGGATAGCGGTCGATGAGTGGAGTAATAGTAGTAGATGCAGGCAGGAGTCGGTCTACCTGTCTCGGACATGATTCATATATACATGATCATACCTAGATATTCTCATAACTATGCTCAATTCTGTCAATTTCTCAACAGTAATTCGTTCACCCACCGTAAAATACTTGTGCTCTTGAGAGAAGCCACTAGTGAAACCTATGTCCCCCGAGTATATCTTCATCATATTAATCTTCCAACACTTAGTTATTTCTTTTTCTTTTTACTTTGTTTTATTTTACTTTGCATCTTTATCATAAAAATACCAAAAATATTATCCTATCATATCTATCAGATCTCACTCTCGTAAGTGACGGTGTAGGGATTGACAACCCCTCATCGCGTTGGTTGCAAGGATTTATTTATTTTGTGTAGGTGCGAGGGACTCACGCGTAGCCTCCTACTAGATTGATACCTTGGTTCTCAAAAACTGAGGGAAATACTTACACTACTTTGCTGCATCACCCTTTCCTCTTCAAGGGAAAACCAACGCAGTGCTCAAGAGGTAGCAAGAAGGATTTCTGGCGCCGTTGCCGGGGAGTCTACGCAAAAGTCAAAATACCAAGTACCCATCACAAACCCTTATCTCCCTCATTACATTATTTTTCATTTGCCTCTCGTTTTCCCCTCCCCCACTTCACCCTTGCCGTTTTATTCACCCTCTCTTTTCCGTTCCTCTCTTTTTCGCTTGCCTCTTGTTTGCTCGTGTGTTGGATTGCTTGTTTGTTACGATGGCTCAAGATAATACCAAATTGTGTGACTTTACCAATACCAACTATAATGATTTCCTTAGCACTCCAATTGCTCCTCTTACCAATACTGAATCTTGTGAAATCAATGCTGCTTTGTTGAATCTTGTCATGAAAGATCAATTCGCCGACCTTCCTAGTGAAGATGCCGCTACTCATCTAAATAGCTTCGTTGATTTATGTGATATGCAAAAGAAGAAAGATATGGATAATGATATCGTTAAATTGAAGTTGTTTCCTTTTTCGCTTAGAGGTCGTGCTAAAGCTTGGTTTTTGTCTTCGCCTAAAAATAGTATTGATTCTTGGAACAAATGCAAAGATGCTTTTATCTCTAAGTATTTTCCTCCTGCTAAGATCATCTCTCTTAGAAACGATATTATGAATTTTAAGCAACTTGATCATGAACATGTTGCACAAGCTTGGGAGAGGATGAAATTAATGATACGTAATTGCCCTACTCATGGTTTAAATTTGTGGATGATTATACAAAAAAATTATGCCGGATTGAATTTTGCTTCTAGAAATATTTTAGATTCGGCTGCGGGAGGCACTTTTATGTAAATCACATTAGGAGAAGCTACTAAACTCCTAGATAATATTATGATTAATTATTCTCAATGGCACACTGAAAGATCTACTAATAAAAAAGTGCATGCGATAGAAGAAATTAATGTTTTGAGTGGAAAGATGGATGAACTTATCAAATTATTTGCTAGTAAGAGTGTTTCTTCTGATCCTAATGATATGCCTTTGTCTACTTTGATTGAGAATAATGATGAATCTATGGATGTGAACTTTGTTGGTAGGAATAATTTTGGTAACAACGCGTATAGAGGAAACTTTAATCCTAGGCCTCATCCTAGTAATCCATCTAATAATTATGGTAATTCCTAAAACAACTCTTATGGAAATTTTAATAAGATGCCCTCTGAATTTGAGACTAGTGTTAAAGATTTTATGAATTCGCAAAAGAATTTCAAGGCTTTGCATGAAGAGAAATTGCTTGAAGTTGATGATTTGGCTAGGAACGTTGTTAGAATTTATCTTGATGTTGATTCTTTAAAGCTTAGATCTATTCCTCATAAGCATGATATCAATGAGTCTCTCAAAGCCATGAGAATTTCCATTGATGAGTGCAAAGAAAGAACCGCTAGGATGCATGATAAGAAAGATGCCTTTATAAGATCTAAAAGTTATTGATGTGTCCCCAATTAAATCTTTGTTTTGTAATATGAATCTTGATAATGATGGAACTGAATATTATCCACCTTTACCTAGAAGGCGTTCCAAAAATTCGGCGTTTTTAGATCTTGACGCTAAAATTGATAAAAGTGGGATTGAAGAAATCAAAACCCTAGATACTAATAAACCCACTATTTTAGATTTCAAGGAATTTAATTATGAAAATTTCTCTTTTATTGATTGTATTACCTTGTTGCGATACGTGCTAAATTCTCCTCATTCTTATAGCCAAAATAAAGCCTTTACCAAACATATCGTTGATGCTTTGATGCAATCTTATGAAGAAAAACTTGAGTTGGAAGTTTCCATCCCTAGAAAACTTTATGATGAGTGGGAACCTACTATTAAAATTAAGATTAATGATCATGAGTTCTATGCTTTATGTGATTTGGGTGCTACTGTTTCCACTATTCCTAAAACTTTATGTGATTTGCTAGGTTTCCATGATTTTGATGATTGCTCTCTATACTTGCACCTTGCGGATTCCACTATTAAGAAACCTATGGGAAGAATTAATGATGTTCTTATTTTTGCAAATAGGAATTATGTGCTCATAGATTTTATCATTCTTGATATAGATTGCAATCCTTCATGTCCTATTATTCTTGGTAGACCTTTCCTTAGAACGATTGGTGCAATTATTGATATGAAGGAAGGGAATATTAGATTCCAATTTCCATTAAGGAAAGGCATGGAACACTTCCCTAGGATGAAAATAAAATTACCATATGAATCTGTCATGAGAGCCACTTATGGATTGCCTACCAAAGATGGCAATACCTAGATCTATCCTTGCTATTATGCCTAGCTAGGGGCGTTAAACCATAGCGCTTGTTGCGAGGCAACCCAATTTTATTTTTAGTTTTTTGATTTTAGCTTCTGTTTAGGAATAAATATTTGTTCTAGACTCTGGTTATATGTGTTTTTATTTTTTAATTAGTGTTTGTGCCAAGTTAAACCTATAGGATCTTCTTGGATGACAGTTATTTGATCTTGCAGAAATTTCCAGAAACTTTCTGTTCACGAAAACAATTGTTAAAAATCATAAGAAGGTGATAAAATACTGATTCCAATTTCTGCTGATCAATAAACAAATTTCCTAGGTCTTCCTATTTTGGTAGATTTTTTGGAGGTCCAGAAGTTTGCGTTAGTTACAGATTACTACAGACTGTTCTGTTTTTGACAGATTCGGTTTTTCGTGTGTTGTTTGCTTATTTTGATGAATCTATGGCTAGTAAAAATAGTTTATAAACCATAGATAAGTTGGAATACAGTAGGTTTAACACCAATATAAATAAATAATTAGTTCATTACAGTACCTTGAAGTGGTCTTTTGTTTTCTTTCGCTAACGGAGCTCACGATATTTTCTGTTGAGTTTTGTGTTGTGAAGTTTTCAAGTTTTGGGTGAAAGATTTTGATGGATTATGGAACAAGGAGTGCCAAGAGCCTAAGCTTGGGGATGCCGATGGCACACCCAAGATAATCTAAGGACACTATAAAGCCAAAGCTTGGGGATGCCCCGGAAGGCATCCCCTCTTTTCGTCTACTTCCATCGGTAACTTTACTTGGAGCTATACTTTTATTCACCACATGATATGTGTTTTGCTTAGAGCGTCTTGTATTATTTGAGTCTTTGTTTGTTAGTTACCACATTCATCCTTGATCTACACACCTTTTGAGAAAGCCATACATGATTTGGAAATTATTAGAATACTCTATGTGCTTCACTTATACCTTTTGAGTTATATAATTTTCCTCTAGTGCTTCACTTATATCTTTTAGAACATGGTGGTGGATTTGTTTTATAGAAACTATTGATCTCTCATGCTTCACATAGATTATTTTGAGAGTCTTAAATAGCATGGTAATTGGCTTAAATAATCCTAATATGCTTGGTATTCAAGATTAGTAAAAACTTTCTTATGAGTGTGTTGAATACTAAGAAAAGTTTGATGCTTGATAATTGTTTTGAGATATAAAGATGGTGATATTAGAGTCATGCTAGTTGAGTAGTTGTGAATTTGAGAAATACTTGTGTTAAAGTTTGTGATTCCCGTAGCATGCACGTATGGTGAACCGTTATGTGATGAAGTCCGAGCATGATTTATTTATTTATTGTCTTCCTTATGAGTGGCGGTCGGGGACGAGCGATGGTATTTTCCTACCAATCTATCCCCCTAGGATCATGCGCATAATAATTTGCTTTGATAACTTGTAGATTTTTGCAATAAGTATATGAGTTCTTGATGACTAATGTTGATTCCATGGATTATACGCACTTTCTTCCTTCCAACATTGCTAGCCTCTTTAATACCGCGCACTTTTCGCCGGTATAATACACCCACCATATACCTTCCTCAAAACAGCCACCATACCTACCTAGCATGTCATTTCCATAGCCATTCCGAGATATATTTCCATGCAACTGTCCACCGTTCCGTTTATTATGACACGCTCCATCATTGTCATATCGCTTTGCATGATCATGTAGTTGACATTGTATTTGGGGGAAAGCCACCGTTCATAATTCTTTCATACATGTCACTCTTGATTCATTGCATATCCCGGTACACCGCCGGAGGCATTCATATAGAGCCATATTTTGTTCTAAGTATCGAGTTGTCATTATTGAGTTGTAAGAAAATGAAAGTGTGATGATCTTCATTTTTAGAGCATTGTCCCAAGTGAGGAAAGGATCATGGAGACTATGATTCCCCCACAAGTCGGGATGAGACTCCGGACTAAAAAAAGAGGCCATAAAAAAAAAAGAGAACATGCCCAAATAAAAAATGAGAGAAAAAGAGAGAAGGGACAATGTTACTATCCTTTTATCACACTTGTGCTTCAAAGTAGCACCTTGATCTTCATCATAGAGAGTCTCTCACTTTGTCACTTTCATATACTAGTGGTAATTTTTCATTATGGAACTTGGCTTGTATATTCCAATGATGGGCTTCCTCAAAATGCCCTAGGTCTTCGTGAGCAAGCGAGTTGGATGCACACCCACTTAGTTTCTTTTGTTGAGCTTTCATATACTTACAGCTCTAGTGCATCCGTTGCATGATAATCCTACTCACTCACTGTCGGTGTACTAAAGTAGGGGTACTCTAGTATCCCCAACTTGTGCACGGGCAGTCGCAACACCCCGCGGCAAGGCCCGCCGGGGGACCGCCAAAGTCCTCCGTTGATCCTTTGAAGCCATCCAAGAGCAAAGTATTTAAGTCAAGGAGACAAGTCCCCAGCAAGAGGAGCTTGCCGGGAAGGCCATTCAAGGTACAAGACCCCGGCAAGAGGAGCTTGCCGGGAAGCCCAACAAGAGCATCTCAAAGAACCTGCCGTGGCACGCCACGCGTCCCGGCAGGACCCGACGAGCGACAAGTTCCCGGGCGCGACAAGGCAACGGCCGTGACAAGGCACTTGCCGCTGCAGGCAGCCACTCTGTACCCGCGCTCTAGCTCACCCACCTACGTGTCGCTCCGGGACCCTTCCCAGCGTACGTGGCGGGAGGCTGTGCAGCCAGGGGTACACTGTGGCATGCAGCACTGACAGGATCGCCATCATGGCGAGCGATGGCGCCCCTGACGGTCCCTTTTCTGCATCGTCTGGGCGACGTAGACAGGCATTTAATGCCTTTGTCCCCTGCCGTCAGGGTTAGGTATGATACACTGTGTAGGTAGCTGTACCTACCACAACATATTTACACTTTTGCCCTTACCTACGTTGCCACCTGTTGGAGACCCCTTGAACATATAAAAGGAGGCCCATGCACAACGTAGGGGGGGATCGATCCTCAGAGAAACGCTTGGTCTCGTTAGCTGCTCGAGTGTACTGTAGCACTCAGCGCTCCCGAGCAAGAACTCGATACAATCCACAAAGCAGCAGTAGGAGTGTTATCTCTCCGGAGAGCTCCGAAGCTGGGTAACCCCCCCCCCCCGCGTGCCTCGCCTCGATCCGCTCTTCGCGCGACCTCCGCCCCTCGCCGAACCGAGAAGGGGCTCCGTCCCGCGACCTCCGCCCCCTGCCGAACCGAGAAGGGGCTCCGTCCCCATAGGTGCCCGAGGAGCCCAGGAAACCCCGGCATCTCTGGCGCGCCAGGTAGGGGGCGTCGGGGTTGTGTGAACCTGATCCGGCATTCATGCGAGCTGAATCTTCATCGACTTCTTCGATATGCCGCCGAAGAAGAAGACTTCGGAGGCGGCTGCGCCGTCCGCGTCGAATCCACCGCCGCCGCAGCAAACGGCCGGCGGGGAGAACGCCGGCGGTGGAACGGGCGCCGACGAGGGAGCCCACGGTGCCAACAAGTCCAAGGACAAGACCGCGCTGCCCGCTGGCGGCGTAGTCGGCTCCCACGACGACCGGGCGTCCGTAGATGCACCGCGCCCATCTCAAGAGGCGCAGGACCGACAGCGTCGTGGTACTCATGGTACCATACGCTCGCTGGACCCAAATCGAGCAACTGGCCAGACACCTTTCGCTCTAGCCTATGGAGCAGAGGCAGTTACCCCCATGGAACTCGTATACGGGTCACCTCGAGTGCTCGCTTATGATGAGCTTGAGCAAGAGCAGTTGCGGCAAGATGACGCGCTGCTCCTTGAGGAAGACCGTCTTCAGGCTGCTGTACGAGCTGCTCGATACCAGCAAGCTTTGCGCCGCTACCACAGCCGCAAAGTTAAAGACAGAAGTCTCGAGGAAGGCGACCTTGTTCTTCGGCGTGTTCATCCCGCCAAGAATTCCAACAAGTTGACACCAAAGTGGGAAGGCCCTTACCGGGTGAAACGAGTCACGAGGCCTGGCGCTGTCCGCCTTGAGACCGAGGATGGCATTCCGGTGAGCAACTCCTGGAACATCAAACATCTTCGTAAGTTTTACCCGTAAGGCGCGGTTGTCGGACCCTGTTCGGCAACCACCATTTTGTACAAGTCTTGCCGCTGTTGCATGTAATCCTTTGTACAAAGTCAGGCGCAGACCCTCACCATAAATAAAACTCACGTGCTCCGCACACCCTGTCAATTTCATGCCTTTCTGCATAAATTGTCTGACACTTTGTGCAGCGAGCCCCCCTCGGTAAGCAATAACGAGCCATAAGGCTCCATACTATTGTTTTCTCTTTTCTTTTTCTCAAGGAAAGGAAGGATCCTTCGCCCACAAGTTAGCCGGGGGGGATGGGAAGATAATGGTATGGACCCGGCTTCGTTCAGGAAAAATTTCGCCTTGCCGGGGAGCAAACGACAAAAAAGCTAAGTGCCAAAGTTTGAGCAATCAGATTTTTTAACTTTAAGTTATTTTCCTGGAACGACCATGCTTTGTATGGAAATCCCGTGCGCGAAGGAACCAGCTCATGGATAGTTGCGCCCTTACTTTGCTTCGAGTTCGCTCAACAGCTTAAGTGTGCCGCGACTAGAGTCGCGCCCTTACTTTGTTTCGAGTTCACTCAGCAACTTAAGCGAGCTGCGACTAGTCGCGACAAGGTTTCTTGTCGGTAACGGCACCACCAGCAGGCTGCTGACGTCCCGCACTCAGCCCTCGCGGCAAAGGTGCCTACGCCGGCAGGTTCCCTAAAAGCGTAGGGCAAAAACATACAAAGGAAGGAATCGAGTAAAGGGAATAACATTGCAATCGTGACATGAAACAAAGTTATATTACAAGATAGCTTGTCGCGGCTCTAATAAACTGTTTTCATAACATGACCAGCGGTGACGAGAAAAGAAGAA
Organism: Aegilops umbellulata; assembly: GCA_032464435.1. Lineage (NCBI taxonomy): Eukaryota > Viridiplantae > Streptophyta > Magnoliopsida > Poales > Poaceae > Aegilops > Aegilops umbellulata. The sequence continues at coordinate 636,669,346 of CP136060.1, read as the reverse complement.
AATAGGCGGCCTAGTACTCGTGGTCGCCCTCAACCCTCTTGATCCCGCTCACCTTGTCCACAATGGGTGCGACGAGAGTCTCAAGCTCCTTCAGATCAGCTTCAGGCGGCAGGGACCTGAGGACGTTAGCAAGGCGGAGGCCCGGGTTGCGAAAGGCCACCTTCATCAGCACCTTTTTTTGAGCTCCCGCGCAGATCTCGCGCGACTCGTCCGCCAGCTGCTTTGGGATCCTCTCCCGGAGTTGCTGGAGGGTCGTCGCCACGCCTTTAAAGAACAAGGTGAGCTTGGCGCTAGATGGGAGGCTCTCGTCAGAGTAATACCCGAGATCCTCCACCCCCAGCAACGCCAACTCCTTGTCGATGCCTGTGGCAGCGCTCACAAGGCCCTCCGTCCACCGCTCCACAGTTCCCCTGAACTCATTCTGGGTGGCAGCGATGTTCTCCAGCAGCGCCTGGTCGGCCTCGATCTCCTTCTTCAAGGCCGCCTCCTGCTCCTTGGCGCCGTCCAGTGTCTTGGTCAAAGTAGCCAGCTTCAGCTCAAGGTCAACGTTGGAGTCCTTGGCGGCGTCAAGCTCCTTGACCTTTTCGGCGAGACGGCCCTGCAGATCGTCAAAGGTGTAGGCGTCCTTCTCGCGCTCATGCTTGAGCGCGGCAAGCGCCTCACCGCTCGCCTTGAGATCAGTCTCCAGCTGCGCCACTTTCGCCTCCAGCTCCTTCTTGGCGGCCTCGGCAGCTGCGGCAGCGTCCTTTGCTTCCTTGAGGGCTCCGCCGAGTGCTCGCTCGCGCGCCGCAAGCTCCTCTTCGTGGCTGTCCAGGCTGGCCTTCAGCTGCACCAACTCACCGTCCCGCGCGGATAACTCCTCGGAGGCAAGCCGTTGTTGCTCTGCAACCTCTGCCTTCTCGAGGATGAAAGCCTTCTGCGCCTCATCGAGTTGCACCCGCTCCGCCGCCAGCGACTGGAGAGCTGCCTGGTTGAGGCCTCGGAGCTCCTCCGCGCGCTTCTCCACGTCCACCCCCGCCTTCGCGACAAGCGCTTCGCGGGACTCCAGTTTGGCCTGGCGGGCGCGGTAGGGCGACACCAGCTTCCGCAGCAGTCGCTCCTCCTCGGGCTCGTCGCTGCTGCTGCTTGGTGCATCGACCAACGTCAGCCCAGCGGAGGCAAGCACCTCCACGTCGAAGCTTTCTCCTTCGACTGGCGCCCAGGACGTTGACGCCCAGGGGAGGTTGATGAAGATGCCAGCGCTAGCCTTCAAGTAGACGCCTGGCTGGGGTTCCTCGGAACCTGACGCTGCGGCAGCGGTGGGAGGATCAGCGGTCGGTGTAGCGCCTGTCGCTCCTGCGGCCCCAGGGTCGTCAGTACGATCGCCGGACCCCTCGTCAGCTGCTGCGGCGGGAGCCTTGGCGGCCTCTTTGCCGGCGGGATCATCAGCGCCGGCCGTTTCCTCAGTGGCAGTGGCGTCGTCAATAACGACTTCGGTCTCCATCGGCTCCACAGTGGATGGATCTGACGGCCGGAAAAAGAAGAAAAGTCAAGCAAATATCCAAAAAGAAGCAAGGAGTACCTGTACCAGGCTCGGTGGTGGGGATCTCCGCTGCCGGGGGTTCACTCGTACCGTCCCTTGCCGGAGATTTCTCCCTCGCCGGGGAGCTCTCCCTCGTCGGGGACTTCTCCCTTGCCGGGGAGCTCTCCCTTACCGGAGAATTCTCCCTTGGCGGCGTAGTCGAAGCAGGTGGCACATCGGGGGTGGCCTCCGGGCGCTCCTGGTGGAGCAGCTCCGCTCCTACATAAGCCAACGGTCAGATATCAGCAAGCAAAGAGTATCCATGCGTGCCTAATAGCTGGAAGTAAACCATATACTTACGCTGGGGGCTGCTCTGAAGAACAGTCGTCGGGTCCGGCAAGTTTATCTCGGGCACGCCCCCTGCTCCAACGGTGGGGTCATCCTCGATAACAATCACCGGGACCTTGGCCCTCTTTGCCATTCTCTGGGCCAGCGTCCTAAAAAGGGATGAGTTCAGAGTAAGGCAAATGAGATACAATACAAGACAGCAAGTATTGAAGACATGCAAATACAACAAGGATCTTACTCTTCTTCTTCCTCGTCGGAGCTGAGCGCGGAGAAGTCAAAGCCTGGCCCACCTCCGGCGCGAGGAGGCGGGGGAGTGGGATCTCTTGGCCGCTTGGCGGGAGCTGGGGCGGCAGGCCGAGAGGACCCCGCCCTAGTTGCCGCTGCAGCGCGAGGTGTTCCCGCGGCAACAGAACTTGCCATGGTGGAGCGTGTCGTGCGGCGCGGCGGGGGTTGACTCGCCCGCCGCTCCGCTACGTCCCCGGCCTTGCGAAGACGCTTTCTTGGTGGAGCCGGGGGCTCTGCTTGTGGAGCCGGGGGCTCTGCTTGCGGTGCCGGAGGCTCTCCTTGCGGCAGGCTGTCCGAAGACGAAGAGGAAGAGGAGTCGATCTCCAACAAGCCGCTCGTGTCCTCGGCGGGCCCGCTCGGCCCGACGTCGTGCTCGGCGGACCTCCTCTCGCCGGCAAGCTCCTCTCGGTCGGCAAGGCTTGCCGCCTCGGCTGCCTCTGCTTCCTCCACGGTGAACCCAAACTCGCCCGCAGCGGCGGCTGCCGCCGCCTCTTCCATCCTGGTGGCGATACGCTTGAGCTCGTTGTCAGTGGTGTCCCGGATGAGGCCCTTTGTCTCGTCGGCGTCGACCAGCACTTCTATCAAGTTGTCTAAGAATGCCCGAACGACATCATCCGCAGGCTCTATCCAGGCTGGATCAATTCCGTGCAAGTCGCACAGCGACGTTATTGCACGGATGCGGTCGAGCGCGGAGTTGTTGCACAGCGGAACGACGCCCCTCGGCAACCTGAACACTTCGGGATGCTGCGGGTCGTGCTTGAACAACTCCTGGAGCGTCGCGTAGAGCTCCATGACAGTGAAGTTAAAATTGAGGCCCGGCCGCAACCTCATGATATCCGCCGCATTCTGGAACTCCCAGGCGGGTCTCCTCCTCTCCTGCAGGGGGGCAATGCGACGGCGGAGGAAATCTGCGCCAACCGCTCCTACAGTATGCCCGGCAAGCCTGAGGCGCAGGATCCGGGTGACGGCAATCCTCAGTCTGTCGTCTTCCGGGGCCAGGCTACTCCAATCGCCGCCGCGCACTACTGGGGTTTCGCGCAGAGCAGTAAACGGCTGAGGGTTCTCCTCGACAATCAAACACCAGTCCGCCCTCCACTCCTCCCACTTGCTGCGGAACTCTCCTTCCAGATAAGCGTCTTTCTTGCCGGCCTTCGAGATCCAGGCGATCCCGCCGGATAAAGGCTCTCCTTTCTCAACCCGAGGCGAAAAGAAATGGCAGAAAAGAGCTACGTTTGGATGGATCCCGACAAAGTTTCCGCAGAGATGTGCGAAAACTGCCATGGTCAGGACAACATTGGGGGTGAAATCAAGAAGGTGGAGCCCATAGGTGTTCATGACATCGCAAAAGAATTCAGAAAAAGGCGGGCAGAGCCCGCAGTAGAAGAACAAGGCGAAGAAGGGATACCCGATGGGATACTTATCCCAAGCAGTGGCTGGGAGTACCCTCGTGCGCAGATGCGCCCGCGTTCCCGTCGACCAGAAGAGATAGAAGTCTTCCTTCAGCTCTGCTGCCTCGAGCCTCGGAGGGAAGATTGCCCGCTCCTTTCGTAGCACCGCGAGCCGCTGCGCCTCAGCCGACTTCGCCTTCTCGGCCTTCGGAGCCATGGCGGGAATGGAGAAGGAGGACGACGGTGTTGGTGGTGCCGGTGGCGATGGGGACGGGGCTCTGCTCTCCTTCGGCTTTGGGAAGAAGGGGAGTGGCGGAGATTCTCAAGGAAGGAACAGCAACGGGCAGATGGGCGAACTGCCCCTGTTCCCCCTGCTTATAAGGAGGGATGGGGGCGGACGTTTCGCCTTTCCGAGTAACGGAACCACCCACGACCTCTCCCACGACGCCGCAATCGACGCGTGCCGTTCGGGGAGGGCGTGGTGGATGCGGAGCAAGGTGCGACGTGACGCAGACCGTGCTTGCCCGTGCCCTGTTTTGGGCCTGGCCCAACAGCGCTCGGCACCGTGTGTGGCCCAGGCCCGGGGGCTCCTGTCGGTGTACTAAAGTAGGGGTACTCTAGTATCCCGAACTTGTGCACGGGCAGTCGCAGCACCCCGCGGCAAGGCCCGCCGGGGGACCGCCAAAGTCCTCCGTTGATCCTTTGAAGCCATCCAAGAGCAAAGTATTTAAGTCAAGGAGACAAGTCCCCGTCAAGAGGAGCTTGCCGGGAAGGCCATTCAAGGTACAAGACCCCGGCAAGAGGAGCTTGACGGGAAGCCCAACAAGAGCATCTCAAAGAACCTGCCGCGGCACGCCACGCGTCCCGGCAGGACCCGGCGAGCGACAAGTTCCCGGGCGCGACAAGGCAACGACCGCGGCAAGGCACTTGCCGCGGCAGGCAGCCACTCTGTACCCGCGCTCCAGCTCACCCACCTACGTGTCGCTCCATCACTGACAGGATCGCCATCGTGGCGAGCGATGGCGCCCCTGACGGTCCCTTTTCTGCACCGTCTGGGCGACGTAGACGGTCATTTAATGCCTTTGTCCCCTGCCGTCAGGGTTAGGTATGATACACTGTGTAGGTAGATGTACCTACCACAGCATATTTACACTTTTGCCCTTACCTACGTTGCCACCTGTTGGAGACCCCTTGAACACATAAAAGGAGGCCCATGCACAACGTAGGGGGGGATCGATCCTCAGAGAAACGCTTGGTCTCGTTAGCTGCTCGAGTGTACTGTAGCACTCAGCGCTCCCGAGCAAGAACTCAATACAATCCACAAAGCAGCAGTAGGAGTGTTATCTCTCCGGAGAGCTCCGAAGCTGGGTAAAAAAAACCCGCGTGCCTCGCCTTGATCCGCTCTTCGCGCGACCTCCGCCCCCCGCGGAACCGAGAAGGTGCTCCGTCCCCATAGGTGCTCGGGGAGCCCAGGAAACCCCGGCACTCACACTGATATCTATTGATGGGCATCTCCATAGCCCGTTGATACGCCTAGTTGATGTGAGACTATCTTCTCCCATTTTGTCTTCTCCACAACCACCATTCTATACCTCCGATAGTGCTATATCCATGGCTCACGCTCATGTATTGCATGAAGATTGAAAAAGTTTGAGAACGTCAAAAGTATGAAACAATTGATTGGCTTGTCATCGGGGTTGTGCATGATTTAAATACTTTGTGTGGTGAAGATAGAGCATAGCCAGACTATATGATTTTGTAGGTATAACTTTCTTTGGCCATGTTATTTTGAGAAGACATAATTGCTTTGTTACTATGCTTGAAGTATTATTATTTATATGTCAATATTAAACTTTTGTCTTGAATCTTTCAGATCTGAATATTCATTCCACAATTAAGAAGAATTACATTGAAATTATGCCAAGTAGCACTCCGCATCAAAAAATCTGTTTTTATCATTTACCAACTCGAGGACGAGCAAGAATTAAGCTTGGGGATTCCTGATACGTCTCCAACGTATCTATAATTTTTGATTGTTCCATGCTTTATTATCTGCTGTTTTGGACATTATTGGGCTTTATTATTCACTTTTATATTATTTTTGGGACTAACCTATAAACCGGAGGCCCAGCCAAGAATTGCTGTTTTTTGGCTATTTCAGAGTCGCAGAAAAGGAATATCAAACGGAGTGAAACCTTCGGGAACGTGATTTTTAGGAACTCCGCCGGAGGGGGAATCCATCACGGAGGGCGTCTACATCAGCACCATAGCCTCTCCGATGAAGTGTGAGTAGTTTACCTCAGACCTTCGGGTCCATAGTTATTAGCTAGATGGCTTCTTCTCTCTTTTTGGATCTCAATACAATGTTCTCCCCCTCTCTCGTGGAGATCTATTCAATGTAATCTTCTTTTTGCGGTGTGTTTGTTGAGACCAATGAATTGTGGGTTTATCATCAAGATTATCTATGAACAATATTTGAATCTTCTCTGAATTCTTTTATGTATGATTGGTTATCTTTGCAAGTCTCTTCGAATTATCAGTTTGGTTTGGCCTACTAGATTGATCTTTCTTGCAATGGGAGAAGTGCTTAGCTTTGGGTTCAATCTTGCGGTGTCCTTTCCCAGTGATAGTAGGGGCAGCAAGGCACGTATTGTATTGTTGCCATCGAGGATAACAAGATGGGGATTTTATCGTATTGCATGAATTTATCCCTCTGCATCATGTCATCTTGCTTATGGTGTTACTCTGTTTTCATGAACTTTATACTCTAGATGCATGCTGGATAGCGGTTGATGAGTGCAGTAATAGTAGTAGATGTTGGCAAGAGTCGGTCTACTTGTCTCGGACGTGATGCCTATATACATGATCATACCTAGATATTCTCATAACTATGCTCAGTTCTGTAAATTGCTCAACAGTAATTCGTTCACCCACCGTAAAATGCTTATGCTCTTGAGAGAAGCCACTAGTGAAACATATGGCCCCTTTGCTTTTTTACTTTGCTTTTAGTTTACTTTGCTTTTTACTATGGCCACTAGTGAAACATACGGTCTATCTTCATCATATTACTCTTCCAACACTTAGTTATTTCCTTTGCTTTTTACTTTGCTTTTAGTTTACTTTGCATCTTTATCATAAAAATACCAAAAATATTATCCTATCATATCTATCAGATCTCACTCTCGTAAGTTACCGTGTAGGGATTGACAACCCCTTATCGCGTTGGTTGCGAGGATTTATTTGTTTTGTGTAGGTGCGAGGGACTCGCGCGTAGCCTCCTACTGAATTGATACCTTGGTTCTCAAAAACTGAGGGAAATACTTACGCTACTTTGCTGCATCATCCTTTCCTCTTCAAGGGAAAACCAACGCAGTTCTCAAGAGGTAGCAATGCAGGAGTCGATCTACTTGACACGGACATGATGCCTATATGCATAACCATTTCCTTGGATATCGTCATATCTTTGCGCTTTTCTATCAATTGCTCGACTGTAATTTGTTCACCCACCGTATTATTTGCCTTCAAAAGAGAAGCCTCTAGTAAAACCTATGGCCCCCGGGTATATTTTTCATCATATTTGTTTCCGATCTACTAATTTGCAATCTTTTATTTTCAGATCTACAAACCAAAACACCCAAAAATATTTAATTATCTTTTATTTAGTTTTATCTACTTCTATCATATCTCACCTTTGAAAGTGACTGTGAAGGGATTGACAACCCCTTTATCGCGTTGGGGCAAGTGTTTAATTGTTTGTGTAGGTGCATCTATTGGGGACTTGCTCGTTTCTCCTACTGGATTGATACCTTCCTTCTTAACTGAGGGAAATAGTTATCTCTACTGTGCTGCATCACCCTTTCCTCTTCAAGGGAAAAACCAACGCAAGCTCAAGAAGTAGAAATCCTTGCCTTGGTGAGTAGCTCCTTCCTCGACTCCTCTTCCCCCGTCATCTCTATACGCGACATCTCCTCTTCCCCGAGCTGCTTGTTTGATGCCTTGCCGCCTCCGGCGACGGCAGCACCCTCATCGAGTTCTCATCTCTGGTAAGTTATCTCAACCTCTCTTCTCCTCCCTCCCTCCCTCCCTCTCTCCAACGGATATTTTCATCCTCTTCAGCCCTAACCCTAACCTCGACCTGAGCAGTTCTTGGTCAGTTCTTTGTTCGCTGTATCAAATCTGGTGACATGAATTCTCACCACCCTGTGATCATAACACTACTGTGTAAGTCCAGAGATAGTCAGATACCCCATGTTAATCAGGCGTATCCCGTTTGGAGTCCATCTCACATGAAGTGCATCACTTAACCATAACATTAGTGTTTATTTCTTGATGAACAGTAGTGCTCGTAGTTTGTGCGGGGTAGGCACCGATGGGTTCATCATGGGTGTTGCTCCATGGCAAGTTTCAACAGCGTGTGGCTTCATTTTTTCTGTAGATATTGTAATCTCTTTTCTTACTCCTATGGCAGTACATATACCCAGGCATATTTAACGACCTTTCTAGCTGATAGTATTTTTGAAAGAATTGTGTACATCACCTGATTTTGACGTATGTGATTGAAGTATTAGTCTAAAATTGAAGACAATTTGCTACTTGGTAAAATGTGATGATTTCTGATGGCATAACATTCTTAACTAAAAATATAAATACAAATTTTAGCATATCACCACTGCAGCAGTCTTCATCGTGGGCATAACATACCTGAAACTTTGTGCGAATGAAAATGGTGGCTTCACTACAGTCACTTATATCAGGGGTAAATATCATTTTTTTGTTTTTTTCTTGCTGGACACTAGACTTTCTTTTTTTTCCATAGGAGTGGTTGTGCTCCATGGCTTGTACCTCCATGTTGCAATACAATTATTTTTTTAATTTATATGCTTCCTTTTAATTTTTAACTATGATCTGGGCAGGTTCACATGCAATGAGCATGAGCTTTTTGTGTGCTAGTAATTGAACATGAGTTTTTATTTTTCAATTGTCATTTAATTCATCTTCATATAGATGTCGGACTTGCATGTTAACACATTGCATCATGATTGTCAATGCTTCATTGACTCTTTCCTGCAAGAAAGGAATTGCTTCTTTTGGTAAACTAAGATTTCAGAATTAATGGAACATATGACTCAACTTTAGACCTCTCTGCCTAATCTGGTGCATTTAGTTACTATGATTTTGGTGTGATTGATTCCCCGCTGCTGACCTGCTAGTAACATGGTGCAGCAACATTAGAATATCTCGTGCTGAAGTTTATCATTCATATGTGTGTGTGGTTCGAATGACAGATGAGTTGTAGGATTGATCGCTGGTTATCTTCGATGACATTTCTCTCTACTTTATTCATATGAAAACCAACTTGCGTTGACCTCTCTGCCTTCTATATATGACTGTGTGTTGTAGCTTATTGGTATAGAGAAAAACATATGACTTCTCAATTGTGCCAATTAATAAATTAAGATGGTGTTTTAGAAGTTTCGCATTTGCTAACTACTATAATAAGTTGGCTTACATGCTTCCCATGATATTTGTAGGGAAACAACGAAGCAAGAAGACCAAACTAAGATTTGCATGCAAGTTCAAGCCTCTTTGTTGGATGCAAAGATTTATTTTTATGGTCCTAATTCATTTGTAATGGCGAGTTGTAATCTTTTATCTTCCATATCATGCTTAATAAGCCATGAACCTTCGAAGATCATTGTTTTAGACGAGCACAAATTTTAGCCTTTAATGGCCTTCAAAGATCTTACCACTATTATTATCTGAATTTTTAATTATTATATTTGACATATTTGAATGTGTGAAGATGATGTTGTCTAGATCTTTTTGATCTTGTTCACTGAAAAATGCACACCTTTTTGGGGCTTGATTATCATTTTTATGTACATTTGTTTACTGTACATATTGAGATATGCACATGGCAGGAAAACAACATATGGCATTCATTTCACAAATCCACTCTGGCAGCCAAACAAGAAAATTGAACTTGGAATCCAAATCCCAGAAAATGAAATCCTACTAGGAATGTGATTTCATTTCATTTCCACAAAATGAAATGAAAGCGTGGGTACCAAATGAGCTGTAAAGTATATTAGCACAAAAGATTAAAATCGTGTTTCTAAAAAGTACTTAGAATTATTGGATGATAATCTATATAGATAGATTAAAACATCTAATATGCTAAGACATGTACTGTGAGAAAGTTTTAAAGAAGTTTAAAAGCAGAAATTAATAGTTGATGAGCATGTGTCAATTAATAGAGTTCAATTTATTTCAGAAATTGAATTCATCATATACTATCAAATTTACAAAGCCATATGTTTACAAAGAGATTCTTGTAAATAGTTACACAAAATATTTGTTGTAAAGGGTTACACAAACACAACTTCATGACTGATATGGATTATCTATAGGGCTATCATTTTGAAATAGTTTTCATAAATAACATAAACTGCGGATCTATAAATGACATAGATTGAGGCTTCATAAGTTTTTCTATGGAATACAATCTGGATCAATAAATGTTTATTGATAGATTATGATGTAGTTTCAAATGAATAATGATTATATGGAGAACTATTAATTGGACTATATGGAGATATAGTGTTAGTATAGAATGGACTATATTGAGATATTGTGCTACCATTAATGTAACAAAGGAACTACAAAATAAAACCACATGTTACCGACGAAAATAACATCAGGATTTGAAGAGTATCAGATCTAGTGACGAAGACTCTACCACTGGCAAAGCATGAGAAACACCAGATAGCCATGTGTGTTAGAAAATATGCAACTAGATTATTGACTCTAGTGCAAGTGGGAGACCGTTGGGAATATGCCTAGAGGCAATAATATTTGTATTCTTATATTTTTTATTCATAATTATAATTTATATTCGACGCTATAACTGCTATGATGCTGGAATATGCTATTCAGTGGAAAACTCATATCCACGTATGGAATGATAAACAGTTAAATAAAAGGTTGCTAGTCATGTCTCTAGGACTAACTGAAGTGTTGTTGGTGATCACGTTTTCCGGATCTTGGGATATCGGTAAGTGTAACTATAGTCCAAAAATACACTGAGATTATGACGTTAGAAGAACGATCATATTGAATCGACCCAACCTTATCTGTTATATATGAATTGAGTTAGTATCGTTTGTAATCAATTGTAATAACATGGAGTGTTAGCGTGTGAGTTTGCTCCTTAGACCATGAGAATATCATAGTCACTTCTTATCGTACATTGTGCTTTTGGGTTGCTCAAACGTCACCTGAAACACGGTGATCATAACGACAACCTACAGGTTCATTGGAAAGTTTGACAAGGGACTAGATAACTCAAGAGTGGGATTTTCTCCTCCGACTATAGAGAGATATTCTTAGGTGCCTCTAGATGAGACGGTATCCATGATCTTCTGGCTAGACACAGGTGACTATGTCACGGGGATGTCAGAACACAATAACGAGAAAGAACAACAAAACCGATAACGGGATAACGGTATATTGAGCATGGTGATGACTCAGGAGGATACCGATGCATCCTGGGTTTTGTGAAATATCCCCAAGCAAAAGGGAACATCACATAGTAACCATAGGTTCACTCGAATATCATTCATGTACTCATAGGGATCAATATGGATATCCATAGTTCCGCTGCCGGCCATTGAACAAAGGACTTCTGTTCATGTCTAGAGCTACCGAACCGATGAGGTCACAAGCTTAAGGAAATCACGATATTATAAGTGTTAGTAAGATGGGAGTGATGAGAATATGTTTGTGGAATTATTTCATTAACATTTGGAATAGTTCCGAGAGGATCCGAAATTGTTTCGGGGTCACCGGAAGTGTTTCAGAGAGTATCGGGTAATACCGGGTATTACCGATAAATATATATTGGTGAAAAATGTTTCTGGGGATGTTAAATTATATGTAAGATGGTTTAAAAGTATTTAGAACAATTTTATATTTAATTTAAGATTAACGGGCCTTAAAAGGCCAAGAGGTGGAAGGCAACTTGGGCCACAAAGGCCCAAGTAGGGGAGGTGCCTCACTTCCCTAAGGAAGGAGGCCGAATGGACTACGGGGAGGAATCCTCCTCCCCCTCTTTGCCGGTTCCCCAAGGAGGGACCTCCCCCCATGGTGGCAGATCCTCCTCTCCCCTCAAACCTATATATACTAGAGGATTTTGTCCATTGAGACACACAAGTTTTGGAGCCTCCTCTAGTTCTTCTAGTTGAAATTCTAGATGGTCCTAGTTGACTAAATAGAGCTAGACTAATCCTCATAATTAGAAGCCCCGTGTGGTTCTAATCTCCTCCCTCTATTCTCTGGCGATGATTTGCTTCGGACGGCGAAGCGCTGCCAGATTGTGAAGGTTGCACGCTTGTAACCAAGTAGAGAGGTCGTGCTTTTAGTCTTCAGTTCGAGAGACTGTTCGTGGGCAGTTTGTGGGATCTTTCATCGGCGGATCGAGGGACTGCAAGTACAATCTACACCGACACGTTCTTCTTCCACTCCAACTCGATGACGGTAATGATCATGATCCCAACCCATTATGCATGTTCGTATTGCTCTTGGGTGTGCGTAAGCATAATTTTTTTGTTTTTTACTACGTTTCCCAACAAGATCTTCATGTTCAGAAGTTTGATTTCATATTTATACCTACTTAATATGTTCAATACTGTGGGTTGAGAGTAGTTCTATTTGTTCTTGAGGACATGAGAGAACTCTTGATTTTAGTAATCATGTGAAGGTGATTACTGTTCAATGTTTTGATGATATGTTATGTTGTTCTTCCTCTAGTGATGCCGTGGGAACGTCGACTACATGACACTTCACCATCTTTGGACCTAGGGGAAGGCATCATGGACTTAGTTTGTATATAATGGGTTGTGGGAGTGACTGAAAGCTAAACCCCACTTTATGCATTGTTCCGTGAGGGTCCGTTTTGGATCCACATGTTTAATACTATGGTTAGATTTATCTTAAATACTTCTCTTGTATTTGTGGATGCTTGCATGGAGGGTGTAATCATGAGTGGTTGTTTTTTCAAGTAAGAACAACACCTTAGCTCCGGTCCAGCCACATAACAACTTATCAAGGCAATGAACGTAAGTCGAGGAATCATGGCGAAAGTAATTAGACAATATTCCCCTGTGTCCTCAAGAGTGTTTTAATCACTATAAGAAGTTCGCCAGGCTTGTCCTTAGCAACATTAAGAATTGGGACACCTTGCTGCACCTTGTTACCTTTGTTGCTTGTGCAAAATGTGCTCCACTTCCCTCTCCATTTCCTTCCGTTTGGGAGAGTGCACAGGGGAGAGCATATGGCATGATACCACTATTAGATTTTGCTGCATTGTGGTGAAGGTGTTTGAAGCGGAGTATCTGAGAGAACTAACTATGCAAGATACATAAAGGTTGATGGTCGATTCAGTTGATTGCGTGCATTGACGATGGAAGAACTGCCCCAAAGGTTTGTGCACGATGTACCAAGGTCAAACCTAAGAGGCCACCGTCATACTAGAAGCAGTGGCATCAAGGTCCTAGTGGATTTGTCATGCTTTCTTTGGCATGGCTGTTACTCACAACGACATCAATGTGCTTCAGCGATCCCCGCTGTACAAGAGACTTTGTAATGGGGATGCGCCGCCGTGTAACTATACCGTAAATGGGCACAACTACAACATGGGGTACTACCTTGTCGATGGTATCTATTATCAGTGAACGGCGTTTGTGAAGATCATATCTGATCCCCATGGCAACAAACAATGCCACTTTGCAACAATGGAAGAAGAATGGTGTGGAGAGGGCATTTGGAGTGTTCCAAGCTCATTGGGAATATTGTTCGTGAAGCTACAATGATATGGAAATCAGAGACTTGGTGGCAGCTGATGACATGTTGTGTCTTTTTGCACAATATGATTGTCGAGGATGAGGGTGAAGGGGCAGCCTAACCGCATGATTTTGAGAAGCCCGAGTACAAGTCGGCCTCCCGGAACAAGACACAAAGCATATTGTAAGATCAACAAGTGCATGTGCAATTATTCAATAAACTTGTGGAGAATATGCGGACGCGCAATGAAAACTAATGAGTTTCATGTTTGAATTATGCAGTTCGAATAAATGTTAGTTTGAACTATATATTTTTCACTATGAGCAAATGTTATTTACTTGTGATAGTCATGTGTATGATCGATGTGCATAGATGTGAGGTAATGATATGAATGTGGTTGTGCAGCAGGACACTTGAGGGGCTGTCTAGGGTCATGTCTGGGCGCGTCCATGGGAATTTAGAGGCGGAATTGCTTAGTCTGGCTGTAGATGCTTCACTCAGTTTTTTACATCTATCCAACGGGCAGTATTTACTGTCTTTCAGAGCAAAATTTACTGTCTCTCTTTTTTTTGCAATAAGATATCACTGTTAATATCTTTTGTCTCCTTCCCACATACAAATGTGAATACTTAGGACTTGTATCATCAGGGCATGCAGGTAGGGGACCGCTGTACGTTGCTAGCTGCTATAGCTTCTTGTTGACACGCATGATGGCCAGGCATTATAAGGTCCCTGTATGCTGGCAGCAAGCTGCCTGTGCGCCTGCCTGCCTGCCCACCGGCAGCAACAATTGAGATCTTGACTCTTCCTGACCGATCCCAAAATTCAATTCAATTATTGGATGCATCTCAAAAGATCAAAGGGTGGGTGAGGTATCGTGACCTTTCAGCAGCTGCAATCTGTGCTTACATACATACTCTGGCACCCCAAGTTCAGTGGTTAGATCGACAGCAGGACATGGTGTGACTTGTCTCCACTCCCCAGAGTGGTTAAAAGAACGTTGCCATTTCTGTAGGGCAAACAATGTTGTTCAGTTGCATGTGTGCCTGGTTTTAGTGCTCTGGGATATATTGATAATGTTTTGTACAAATTTTATAACTCCAGTAGTTCTTCTATATGTCGATCATAAGAATGGGAATCTTTGCAATGCTACAAAATTATCATGACATAGCTCATTCCGAATTTTATTTGTGAGAAGTAGTGAGTATAGTGTGAATTTAGAACATATTTTCCAGACCCAGTGACATCTGAACCCAATAGCTGTAAACGACTAAAATACACTTCTAAGTTCTAGAAAAATATGAAAAAAAATCATGCACGTAGATTATAGTTAGAACTTATAAGTAACTTTTGTTTTTGCGGGTGATTATAGATACAAGTATTTGCATGTAAAATTTGACCCTTAAACACACCTCTATTACTTTTCCTTGTTCACTTTGTCATTTTTATATAGATCGCATAGTCATGTTTAGTTTTAAAGTGAACAAGAGTAGTGTAAGTTACATTAACTTGAACAGTTCATTGGTCCATTTGGCATTTTTATATAGATAACGTACATCCATGTTTATTTTTTAAATTTTACAAGCACATTGCACATACCTCCACACACAAGATTTTATTTTTTGTATTTTTTATGAACCTTCAAAAAGTGTATTTTTCTTAGAAATAGCCAAATTACAATTGTTATATTTTGAAAAAAAAATGATGCATGTAGAGTATAGATACAATACAAGAATTTGCATGTTAAATTTGAATCTTAAACAGACCTATATAACCGTCCCTTGTTCAGTTTGTCATTTCTATATAGATCTCATACAGTCATGTTTAGTTTTAAATTTTACATGTACGTACTTATATTCATTCTCTACATACAATATTATTTTCTCATATTTTTTCGAATCTTACAAAACAAAAACAGAACGGGTAAAAAAATCCATCATATTAATATGGACCTACGATTAGATGTTCAAGGCATACTCACCCAACCATACGTAGAAACTCACATGGCATCTAGGAGTGCGAAAAACTGAACTCACATATTATAAAGACTAGCAAAAGAGCCCGTACGTTGCAATGGGAGAAAAAGATACCACATGTCCGTAACCCAAACAATCACGAGTCAAGAAACCAATAGGTGTTCTTTATTTCAGCATGACATCCCATCCTGTTGCCATTTGCCCGTCGTCGCGTTCTTGCATACGATGATCATAGTGCTTATGGAATCACAACGTGCTTGAATGTGGTCAGTCGTAAGCCGTCTCTCTCGTGGCAAAAGCTGAGGTTTTTCTCTTACTACATTTATTTCGTCTCCAATTTGTTTGTGCGCTATTGGTTGGGTTGCACTCTAAATAGCATTTTAAAAATAGTTAGGAGGTAAAAACAACATCATATTTGGATTCTACACATTTTTCTAATCAAATTTCATAGATAACATGTTAAAATTGGAGTTATGATTTAAAATACATGGATATTAAAAAACATTTGTTCTACGTAGACCGTGGGTTAATTCGCATAATAGACATGGTGTTTTCTATAAAAAGGCAAAAAAGATTCAATTTGTCACTTAAAAATGAACTGCAGATTGATTACCTGAAAGTGTAGGGTGTTTTGTGTAAAATCAGTAAAACATTTTCTTTTGCCCCTTAAAATAGGACAGCATGTTGAATACAGAAAACATCAAGGGCTTTTTTGCCAAACTGACAACGACGTACAATCAAAAGCGATATGCTTTATCATTAGATAAAGATAAAGATTGAAGAAACTGTCACGGACGCCTCACTTGGATGTTGGCTACCACTAAACATATCCCGTCCGCTCTTAGTATAAGACACACAAAAGAAAAAATCAACCTACCAACCTATATTTTTTTTTTCACCTTAGTAGACTAAGACCAACTCCAGCGCGCGATCCCAACCTGTCCGGGTGCATTAGTTTGGGGCAAAACACGACCCAACGCTAAGCACCAAATAGACAAAGTCACTCGAACTTGTCCGTTTTGGTCTGGCCCAACCCCAAACCTAGACCAATTTGAGCGACAAATGCGTCTATGCGGACACAAACGGACGCTCTCGCTGCTTGCCATCGTTTGCTGTGTCCACCCGCTAGCCCACAAATTAGTGGGACTACCTCGAATCCCTCTGGACATGATAGCTGTCGTGCTCGCCAGCTCCGCCGGTCACGGCACCACTGCCTCGCCGGTTGCGCTGCTGCAGCCTCGCCGCCGCATGCCCGCCCCATGCCCGCGCCGCCGCCTCCCCCGCCCGCCGCTCACCCACTATGCTCCCGAGCAGCCGCCGCTCCGCTACGCTGCCGCAGCCCCGCAGTCACCGTGTCGTCCTGGCCCTCGTGACCGCGGCCGCGCCTTTCCTCTGCGTCACCGGCCAGGTACGCACCCTCGTCGTTCCTCTGCGTCGCCGGCAGGTACGCGTCCTCCCCGTCCTGGCCCTCGTGGCCGCCGCTGCGCCGTTCCTCTGCATCGCCAGGTCTTCTGCCATTCGCGGTGGCTGCGGCACCGGCGGGGTGCGATGTCGGGCATTGAGATTGGTGTACGATGAGGAAGCGTGCGGGGTCGAGGCACGACCGGGCTGCTCCAGCCACGACGAGGAGGGGCAACGCTGGGCAAGGTGGGGTGGAGCTAGTGAGGCGGGACGTTCGTTTGGAGTCCAAACCACTTGTGCGCCTTGGCCGCAGATGCTCCGACGACCGTTCCTCCCCGAACGTCCGTCCAATCGCACCCCAAAAGACAGAAACGGACATCCATTTGGGGTTTAGCGCTGGAGCTGATCTAAAAACGACATCTTTCCATCCCTAGAAACTCAAAGAACGCCAGCAATGCTTCGTTCTGAGCGTCGGGCTGTTTTCTCCGTGATGCTTACCATGATGATGCACCGGGCGTCATTCCATCCACTCCCACAGTGGCAGTAAATAAGTCGACAAGACATACAGCCATGCATGGCGAGCCAACCAACAGTTTGATGCCTGCAGTTTGAAACAAGACGACGAAGTTACCAGCTGAGGGCCTGGTGATACGTACGGGCTCGGTGGTGGACAATCTCTATGCGTGTGGCAGTGGGCAGTGGGCAGTGGGCAGTGACAGTGGCAGCGGCCGTCGTTTATGGCACCAGAGGACCACAGCCACACATGTACGTACGTGTTTGGTTGCTCCCAGTCGCCTGCATGATGGCCCTGACATGGGGTCTTTATTAATTTGGCGTTTACTGCCCAGTACGTGTCGAGCGTACGTGAAGCCGGAGCATGCTTAGAATGGATCATCAGGACTAACTTGGTATGTAAACCCTAGCTACGTAGTTAATGGTGCATGCTAATAATGGTGCCGACACCCACACTCGCAGACAGACACGGCGAGCTGCATGCGTACATAAATGGGTGCACGTGTTTGGCACGTGGCTAGCAGAGACACAGCAAAATGTATATCGGTCCTCACCATCTCGATGGTTTTTCTTTCATACTTCACTTGGCTAAAGCATCTCCACCAAATTTCCCTACCTTTTCAAAACTCGTCGAAAAGATAAAACACAATCGTTATCACTTACTCCTCCCCTTATACAAGGCCACTACTTTGCATCAATGCAATCAGTATTAAACAGACATTTTGCATCAATATAAGACCACAAACAGTAATCGAGGCAACAATTAATAATGTTTCCTCGTACTATAACTTTTTAATACTTATATGCATGTAGTCATAATGACACTCAGTCACTTCCTTTCCATCCATTCATTCGTTGCATGCTTATGGTGTATTAATGAGCTTAGTTAATAAAAAAAACTGACTTGCAAAGAAGTCATTAAATTTTATCTTGATACCTGTCATATGAGTTTATGGTCTTCTATAAGGAAATAGAGGGAGTATCAAAAACTGCCCAAACTAGTCATTTCTCCAGAAAAAATTGCAGGCCCTCTCATCGCTCCATCAGGCCATTGTCCCCACGATAATTGCACACACACACAAGAGAGAGAAGGAGGCACGTGCCGATGTCCAGGTAGCCGGTGTGCAGTATTATAACAGTGTCAATAATGAGGAGCGCCGGTGGTGATATGTAGGCGATTAGCCGATGTCAAGTCAACGTGATTAACAAATCTCGTTGTCGTGTCTCGTATGATTGTTTGGTCCTTGGTAGATCGATGTGTGGTTCGGGTTATTCTACCACATGTTAGCAATTGAGTCAGCCCGGCCACCTCGCCGTCACCCTCTGATTGCACTCCACGTCCAACTGAATGTGCCAACGCCACCGAAGCAACGACGGTCTACCCTGCCTCCGCACCCCTAACCATTTGTTAACAACGTTGCTTTTTTGTAGGGCAGCCTTAGACCGCTCTGAGGAATGTGCGACGGTGTAGTTTGCATGTCCTCCTCCCCGTGCCTAAGATTCCTAACATCCCGAGGCCCTTCGAGCTTGTGCCGACGACTCAACTAATGTGTGTACTACGACGGTGTCAGGGGTGGCCACGACGAGCTGACTCCTCACTTTAAGAAAAAGAGTGTATGACATGTAGGTCGAAACTATTATTGAAGCATTCTCAGATGGAAAGAGGAATAAACCAGATTAATACTAATATTCTTTACGAAATTGCAGGAGCACCCTGGCCCCTTGATGGGGTTCTGTCAAGAAAAATTTGGAGCCCCCCCACACACACATTCCTTTTTAGAGAGCCCTCAAATGGATAAGTTGGGTACAAAAATAGGAATGCCACATGGACTTCATGGGTTTGAATCTACTGCAGGGAGGATAAGAGCATCTATAGCTGAGTGCCCTAAACCCATTCTATTCGGCGAGCGGACGACCCGGTCACTTAACGACCCCCCCCCCCCCCCCAACTCAAATGTCTGGGCTATCCAACACCCCTCATATCCAACCCAAATCTTGGGCGGATATGGGAAGGTCTGGGTATAGATGGGGGCGTCCGCCATGTCAGCCCAGCCCACTATGGCTGGCATCGACCTCACTACCGCCCACCGACGACCAATGAGTAAACCCTAGTTAAACTCATTAACTCGACCTCTCTGTTCCTCCTTCGTCGCATCCACTTCCTCTTCCCGCACCGCAAATTGATCCCCTCCTGCCGTGGCCGACAGCCTCCGGCAACAAGAACTGGGAGAAGCTAGCCCGGAGCACCATAGCTCGTCAGTGCCCAACGAGGAGGAGCTGCTGATCCGCATTGCCCTCGCCTGGTCACAGCTGCAGCTCCTCTTTCTTGGATGCGGCAACACATCGAGTGGGCAACTATAGCTCCACGTTGCCCCGCCACCGTCGGGCGTGGTCCCTACCTTCCCTTGCTAGGTGGCAGCCGACATCGCCCGTAGCTGCTCCTTCAGGGCGGCACTGGGTGCTCGTGTCAGCAGAACCATAACCAGAGCCTGTCGGGCGCGCGTATCGGCGTGCAAGGAAGCGAGCTCCAGAGGCGGTTGCCAGCCGCTCCAACCGCGGATCGAGTAGATCCACGCGAGGAGCTACTCCACCCCGGCTAGCGATGACGACAAGGCCCTCTACGCCTCCATCCTCCACTCCTACATCCATGGTAGACCGAGGCCCGCCGCCGTCACCACAAAAATGTGGCGGCACTCCTCAAGGCACTCGAGGATTCCGAGCGCCTGGTGATGCAGTGGGCAACAACTGCGGAGATAGCCACGCGGCTCCGAGAGGAGCAGAACCGCACCGCCCAGCGCATGGCGGGCATCATCATATATACCTCCTCCTTATACGACACTGACGATACTGACGTGGTCGGAGCCGCCGACACCAATGCCGAGGACAATCACCGAGATCCCAAGGGGAAATGTGGCAAGGAAGTCATGAAATTTTTGCGTCCCAATCTCTTAGTAATAACATAATCTAAAGCCGAGCACCCAAACCCTCCTCAAATGCCCGAGCGGGCTACCCGGTCATGAATTTTTAAACCAGACAACCCCTAAAACGGGCCTCAAACGCCCGTGCTGACCGGCACCCCTCATATCCATCCCAAATATGAGGCGGATATGGGGCTCGGCCGCCACGTCAGACCGGCCCATCCCGACTAGACATATATCCTATCCGATAAACCTTAGACCTCGGTCCACTCTAATCTCTCCATCCTCTTGTCTTCCCGATCCATCCTCTCCTCTTCCCACTCCAATCCATGGCCAATGATGGCAGCGGCTCCAGCACCAACGGCGACGAGAGCGACGTCATTGCGGTCTCTCTCCGCGTTGCTCTATGTCGCTCCCATCTAGATCAGGGCGGCAACAGTGATGGGAGCTCACGGAGCAATGCGTCGTCCCCCTTTGCCCGTCGTTGTAGTGCGGGCGACGTTGCTACCCCCCCCCCAATCCGGCGCGCAGCACCGGTCAAAGCGCTGCCTACGCCATCCCTCTCCAGGTACGTCGCCCGCCGCCACCCCGTCCATTCAACCTCCTGAGAGCGTCCACGGGCACCGTTGGATGATTATGCCCTCACTGGCGCCGGGTCTGTCGAGGATGCCCGAGTCGCAGGCGCGGGCAGCTCGGAGCGAGCAGCAACGCGAGAGGAAGGCCATTGCGTTGGGGGACGCGTTGGCGAGGCATCAGGAACGCGCGCACGCCAGTCGATCCGGAGGATGCGTCCGTCCTCTGACGGTCCCTGACAATGGCGGAGACGGATGCGGGGCGGCTGTGGCGGAAGAACACCAAAGCGCTCCAGCTCGCTATCGAGCTGCGGGAGAGCAAGGCGTCGGCGAAGGCGACGAAGGAGGCGAAGGCAAGGAGGCTCACCCAGGAGCAGGAACACTTGCTCCGGAGACTTGCCAGGGAGCACATGGAGCTGTCGGACTATTTTGACGACGAATCAACTTCCTCCTCCTCCTCCTCCGACGACCCTCCGACAACCGACGCTTACACCGAAGGCCAAAGCAGCACTGCTGACCGCAAGGGGAAGGGGGCGGCGAGGAAATGGTGATTTCCTCCGCCCTTCCTCGTTTAATTAAGTTTTCTTTATCGTATGTTTAGAGTACTGCCCATTTAAGACAACATCTTTTGGTTCTTCGATGATCGTTTATGATACAATATGCCCGATTTAATTAGATTTGCTGCTAATCCAAAGATTAACATACGTTTTGTTTCCATATGTGCACGTGTTTCATGGATATGAGGAACCGGATTGAAGATACACAGGTGTGGACGTAGCAAAATGAGGCGTACCCAGTCACTGCCTGCGGATGCGCCTGGCCGCATCCACAGGCGTTTGAGGGGCCATATTTGTCATATGCGCATGTTGATGCTCTAACAGTATCTATGCAGTTAAGTGATGAACATTGGTCGCATGACCTTTTGGAGCGGATTATCTTATAATCTAATCTATGTCAGATCTTACTGTGTTATGTTTATATCTATGCCGGATTTGCTAGGTACATATATTGATCGACGTAAGAACGTCATTTCCACGATTTTGTATTGATTTGGGGTAGGATATTAGAGCACCTCCAATGAGGTGACCCATTTCGTCTGCCGCCGTCCGTTTGGGTCGGCGCTGGCGAAAGAGGAGGCCCAACGCACCAACCCAAACCCAAATAAAGTCCGCTTCGCGTCCGCGCCGACGCATTTGCGGCCTAAATTTGCGCCTCAAATGCGTCGGCGCGGACGCGGAATGGACGCCACGCGCGCCTTCTCGGTGTCCGCCGCGGTCCCACCTAGTGGTCGTCCAACCGCCCGCCACCTACCTGGTCAGCTTAATTTATGACCTCGGGCCCACGCATCAGCGTCGGCGGTCGTCCTTTTTTAAGCCGATCGTGAAGCGGGGCCGTCCTCATCCATCCAGCCCCCGTCCCCATCTAGACACACTCGCTCCCCCGTCGCCGGCAAACCATAGCTGACCCTAGCCAGCCCAGCCATGCCAAATGGGGCTCTTTTCCGGCGCCGACAGCAGCAAGGCCAAGGGCAAGTCGCTCGCCATCCCCTTTCCTCCGGAGTTTCTCCCGCCTCCGCCGACTCTAGCTTGCCGGCCGAGGCATCGCGTCAACGTGCCGGTGCACCATGCAGAGTGGCACTGGCAGCACCGCGTGCCTCTGCCGTACCCCGACGCCACCCTACCGCACGACTGGCACTTGGATCCGGAGAGGATCCTGGTCCCGGCGGCCCCGTGATCGGCCAGGGCACGCGGAGGAGGTGCGGCGCCGGCGGGCGCTCCAGACGCCGGAGCAGCGCCGCGACGCCGCCTACTCCTCCGACTCGCCCAACTTGGCGCGCTGGTTCGCCTTCGAGCACGAGGAGGCGATGCGACGCGGCGTCCGCGAAGTCGACGACACCGTGCCACCGCCCCCGCTCGTCGTTCGTGAGGAGGACCAGGCGGCGGAGGCCGCCTACCAGGCTGCCCTTGAGGCGGTCTACCGGGAGAGCGAGGAGGACAAGCGGCACAGGGTGGCGTCGGCGGCCAACAAAGAGGAGGCGGCGTACGAGGCGGCCATGGCGCAGGCCATGGCCCTCTCCGCGGCGGGCAACTGCGTCCTGCCGCTGGTGGCCGCACCGTCCCATGTGAAAGCCGAGCCGGAGCCGGAGCTGGAGCCGGAGCCATCTTCCATCGAGCGCTACTCCTGGACGGGAGTAGTGCGCGAGTGGGTCAGCGCGCTGCCGGTCTGGACGGGGGCGACACCGGTGCAAGAGGCGGCGTACCTCGAGCACTGGCGCCAGATCCGGCTGGCCGAGGAGCGCCGCGACGGCGAGTACCTCGAGATGCTCGAGCGGGACGCCGAGGACAAGTAGTGCGACGCCGAGGAGGAGGCGCGCCAGGCGGCGGTGGCCCAGGCGGCGGCACAGCCCGTGGTGGCACTGCCTGCGCCGGTACAACCCGCGCCCGACATGAACGCGCTCTGGAACACGGCGTTCCCCTGGGCCAGCCCGGCGCCGACGTTCATCGACCTCACAGACCCCGAGGACGACGACGCCGCCGCCGCCTAGGGCAATGCCCCGCCTCGTAGTTTAGTTTGTTTTTATTTTTCTTAAATGCAAATGTGGACGCGTGGATTCCCGCCGGCCTTCGTGGACGGCTTTAATGTTTAATTAATGTTTTTATTTTAAATATGCTTGCATTCTTTTTTTTCTAGCACTGTAAAAATGGGTTGCGCCAGTGTTAGTCGCACGCGCCGATCCAAATACGGAAGCGGACGTTCGTGTCCGTCTGGCCGACCCAAATGAATAAAAAGCAGACAAAATCATCGTTCATTTGGATCGGCCCGTTGGAGTTGCTCTTAGATGCTCCGGACGCATCCGCGAACGTATGGGAGCCCCGATAGATGACCGCTGGTGTACATGCTCTAAGACCGAAGTAAACGACAAAAAGAATCGTAGGGCGGGAGAGGATAGCATTTCATTGGCTGCTCTGTCCCTGGACAAGATTTTCTCATTGGCCGAGCGGCGCGTCGGTAGGCCCGGCCCAAATATACGTGCTTTAATGTTAGTGCTTCCAATGGCAATGGTGGTGGGCAGACATGCATGCATGCATGCATGCATGCTTTGTCCGAACGTTTCAGCCGCGTCGCCATGCGAGTAGCACACTTTACTGAGCAGTGTGGTAAATGCTTTGCTGCAGCTTTATACGAGCCGAGCGCTCTGGCCGTCGATCAAACGGATTCATCCTTTATCAGGAGCAGCAAATGTTTCTTGTCGTATACTCTGGACTTGATCGTAGAAAGATGGCTCCGTCTGAACCACCTCTGGCGTTGCACCTGCACATGCTTTTGCCCGGCCCACTGTTGAAATGTCAATGGGTTTCTCCTCTGCAAATACTATAAGTAGTATGCCTGTATGGGCCTCTATCTAGGGTATGATGTGATGCACCAACCACATTAGTTAGTGTTTTCTCCCGAATACCAAAAGTAGTATATGAAAATGGATAGTATGATCCTACATGGATGATACAGCCAACTAGCACGGTTATGAAGGAGTAATACCAACACAACACACCACGACATGCATATATATCCTTATCTTTGGCAAGCTAATTTTTTTTGATAGGGTTAAAGTAGTTTTATTCCATTTCTGTCGAGTTATAGCACAAGTTCCTCCATACATGGGGCCCTTGGTGCAACCACATATCAGTGATGCACGGCTATAATTCTCCAAAAAACCGTTACTCTATTTTGATCTCTACTAAGAGCATCTCCAA
Organism: Aegilops umbellulata; assembly: GCA_032464435.1. Lineage (NCBI taxonomy): Eukaryota > Viridiplantae > Streptophyta > Magnoliopsida > Poales > Poaceae > Aegilops > Aegilops umbellulata. The sequence goes on along the minus strand of CP136060.1, from coordinate 636,644,852 downwards.
TAGGTGCACAAAAATTTCGCGCCCTAAAATTATTTTAGCACGCCACTGTAGCACTTTTCATGCGCCGGACCCAACATTGCTTTAGCAGATGCCAAAAAACGCGCGCTCAAAAGAACACACAGTGTAAATTGTAAAGTGCGCACAATCCGGCGCCTCAAATTTACGGGCTTTTGATAGCGTTTTTCAGTGCGCACACTGTTTTACAGCTTCTGCTGGAGCTGTCCGGCGCCCAAAAACCCTGAATTCTAACGCGCGGCCTAGTTATTGGGCGTCTGTTGGACATGCTCTAAGCTTATGCGAAATAAACTGCTTTGATCTTAGCAGCAAGGTGGCCATAGGCCGAGCGGGCTAAAGCACTACCTGACAGGATAGATGGAGCATCTATGGAATCTAACGCACATTGTGGCTAATTTTTTGGATATACAAATACTGTACATGATAAAAACGTTCTCAAGGACTAGCCGCCGTTGATTGGCTGCATACATGCATCATAGAAAGTTCCGGAAATAAATAAGCACAAAGAAAGGCTGGCTTTTGGGATGCCTTGACTTCAACACGAGCGTCACGTACAGCATGGAAATTTTGACAAGACCAGAAAACAACCAAGACTCATGCATGTTAATCCAAGAAAGCGAAGCGCCATGCATGCAGATGCATGCATCTTGAGTAGGAATTTAACTTGAGATGGCCATAAATTAACGTACAATATACTACTACAGCACATGCAAAAGAATCAGTGGATATTATCTAGAAGCTTATCGTCCATCTTCCATGCCACGCGAATATATATAAAAACAGAATGCATTCAAGTGAACGAGTCATCGTTCTTTCGTCCAGATTTGGACCACTACTCCACTTGTTATATTATGCATGATTATCCAAACGTTTTAGCACGTGGTTTTAAACTTTTTTATGCCAGCTAGGATTGATAAGTCATGGAGTTGATTCCAAGCAAAAAAAATTCAAGCACCATACATGTGTATGTATATATAAATTAACGCAAGAAAAATCTGATTTTTTGCCTCGATTTTTTTTTCAAAAGAGTCCATTTAATCCAAAAACTAAAAGGAACTAAAAGAGTCCATTCAATCGGCAAAGAAACTAATGAAAGGGACAAAGCTCGTGTGTGTGCTATGAATTCGTCGCCTCTATAAATACGTTGGACCATGTGTAACATATAGTGCACTGTACATGGTTATCTACCGGCGGCGGTCACCGTGGTTTTCTCCACTTGTTCTTGTCACCTAGCTCGTGCATGGTTATCTCTACCGGCGGCCGGCTGGGTGGTATGTTCGCTAGACTCGATCGTTACCTACGTGTGTGCTCATCTGATCGTCTTGCTCAATGTAGACTCTCTGCATAAGTAATGATTTCTTTAGTTTTGTTTGCATGTGGAAGGAAGACCCCAGTATCTAGAGCATCTACAGAAAGGCATACCAAATCAGACGTCTGCAAACAGTGACCGTTCAATTCTCAAAACGCAGCGGGCCGTGTACGTCATATTAGGTACCCTAAATCTATACTACGCAATAGCTCCAATTCATGGAGTAGCGATGGATATTTGGAAAACATTCGAGATATAACACTCATAACCTACAACGATACACAATAGCTCCAATTCATCAATCATATGTAGGTATGTATTTTGTATATAGTCATAGTGCTTGCAATAAGAATAGGCATGACATCTTTTCTCCTACCACCCCCCCACCCCCGGTGGTAGTGGGGTCCTAATGGAAATCCAAGGGTAATTAAGGTGCTTCTTTTAATAGAGGAACGAAGCAAAGCATTAACACATAGTAAATACATGTAATCCTCAAATTACAGTTATCCCCGGAGAGTATCCCATTTATTGTCACCTTGGGGTCTACAGTTCAGAACAATAACAGGTGCATATAATTTGCAAATAGGATCAAGAACTAAAATATATTCATGAAAACATAATAGGTGTAGATATAAAATCATGGCACTCGGGGCCTAGTGACAAGCATTAAGCATGGCAAAGACATAGCAACATCAACCTCAGAACATTGTGGATACTAGTGATCAAGCCCTAACAAATTGACTCGATTACATGATGAATCTCATCCATCTCCATCTACCTTCAGTATGCCTACAATGAAATTGCTCACTCCCTGTGGTGAGCATCATGAGGTTGTTGGTGAAGAAGGGTTGTTGATGACGACGATGAATTGCCAGCTCCGGAGCACTGAACGGGATCCCGATCAGGCCTCCTAATGAAGAACAAGGGGTGGTGACAACTCTGTATCGTAAAGCATGATGAAACTTTCTCTCTTATTTTTTCTATCGGGAAGATGGAATACATGGAGTTGGAATTACGTCAGACGAAGGTCGGAGGGCCCCACAAGGCACTTTGGCGTGACCTGGGGGTAGGCGCGCCCCTGCCTTGTGGGCAGGTGACGGCCCCCTCTTGTAGATATTTGCACCAGTATTTTTTATATATTCAATAAAAAAATCTCTGCCAAGTTTGGTGCAATTCCGAGAACTGTTATTTCTGCGCAGAAAAACAAAAACAAGGTAGTTTTGCTGAAGACATTGTTAGTCCGGATTAGTTCCATTCAAATTATGCAAATTAGAGTCCAAAACAAGAGCAAAAGTGTTTGGAAAAGTAGATATGTTGGAGACGTACCAAATATCAAGACTAATGACCACTTTACAATTGAGAAGGCTCATGAGATACAACCACTTGCGAAGGAACTTCAGCATTTCAAATTGCGTGTTACAAAAATAATCATTGCTGTAGGCATCATTGCTAAGCTTCCTCCTTCATGGAAGAACTTCTTCACATCTCTGGGACACAAGAGATAGGAGTTTTCAGTTATCAATAACATTAACACTCTTGAAGTGGAAGAGAAGGCAAGGGAGAAAGACACACATGTTTGTCTCCATTAGGAGAATTCTAGTGCCAACTAGGTGCACAAGAAGAATTTCTAGTCCCACAAATTAAAGAACAAGAACAACTCTAAGGGCAAAGGGAAGTTTGAAGGCCAGAACAAGGGCTCACAGTTTGTCTACTTCAGAGACAAGCAAAAGGAGACATTTAAGAAGAAAGAGAAAATTTCATGTATTTGGTAAAGAAGGTGACTCCTAATTGTGTGGGCCACTTTGACAGATGTCACAAGGCAACAAACACCCAAGTATCACATTAGATGAATTATAATCATGTAGAGCAGCTCATGTGAACTTTGTGTTGAGGAAAAGGGAGATAGATTGCCATTGAGATATTCTTGTAGACACATAGTCCATTGAGGAATACTCACACATGGTCATGATAGCAAAAAGGGTGAAGAAGACTCAGGCAGAGTATCAGAACATGTCTCTAGATTCGATCTTTGTGTAACATGAAGTGGCGGCGGCAAAAAATATTTGATAACCTTTTTCAGGGTTTCGGGGCAATATAAAGATAGGGGGCACTCAGAGGCGGTAGAGGTGGCCGCCATGGGGCCCATGAGGCTAGGCCGTGTGGAGGTTGTGCCCACATGGCTTATATATGTTCTCTCTGGCTTGATCCTGATAAGAAAGTTCGTGAAATATTTTTTCTTATCCCCAAAAGTGGTGATTTCTATAAGGTCCAAAAACTAAAAAATAGAAAGTGACACTAGGGACCAGATTAATATGTTAGTCAAATAAATTGAGAAAAATTGATGTAGAATCTATGCAATTATGATATGAATGTAGCATGAAACAAGCAAAAATTACCAATATGTTTGAGATGTATCAAACACCTAGTTCCGGAGTCCTCCCTCTCGTGTATATAGTGCAGAACACCATTTGGAATAGGGGTTGGGGCACACGACTCAATATGGACCATGGTCCCTTTATGAAAGTTCTTCAATTTGTCCCACATGTCCATAGCCAGCAGGTAAAAGCGCCAGTATGAGACCATGCACTTATACCAGTACTCAGCTACGCATATGGAGTGCTTGCTAATGACCAACTTTATATTGAAATGGTCCTCTCATGATGTATATCTTGATTATGTTCTCACTTCCACTAGTGGCAAGCTTAAGTAGGAATCAAAGAAACTTCACGAGAATATCAAGTTCAAACATAGGGAAATATGAGTGTAAAACCCATTCATCACAGTCCAAATCTTGCCCACCATATGATTAGCACCTGGTTCATGGGAGCGATAACCATCACATTTGGCAATGTAACAATGAAAAACCACTACCACATTGGCCCTATCGAGCAAGCTACTAGCAATGGAGGTCGTTTTCCTCCCTTTAATCTCGGCCTTGTCACCTCCCGGGCGAAAACTTCCTTCAGTGAAACCACTGGTTGAAAAACAAAGAGGTATGCATGGCTTTGCGATGGAGGACCATCATGAATGTAACTCCTCATCATCGCTTTCAGAGAAATAGATCTTATAACCTCCACAAACTGTGGTGAACCCCTTGTGATGTGCCTACACGGAGAGCAAGGGGGCAGATATATTGAGCTACGCCAATGTGATTTGTCATTGAACAAAGATAAACTTAGGTGCATGATACGTCTCTAACGTATCTATGTTATTTTTCTTGTTTCATGCTATTATATTATCAATCTTGGATACTACATACACCTTTTTTGATAATTTATATCAGTTTTTGGGACTAAGCTATTAACCCAATGCCTAGTGCCAATTGTTGTTTTATTCTTGTTTTTAGTTTTCTAAAAAATCAAAACGAAACGGAGTCCAAACGCTATGAAACTTTTTAATGATTTTTTCATGGACAAGAGAGACCCTAAAAGCTGAGGAGGAGACCAGACGGCAACCGAGGAGATGTCATGGCATAAGGGCGCGCCCTGGGGGTGTCATGTTGCCTTGTGGGCCCCTTGAGGCTCCGTCTGACCTAATTTCACTTCTGTAATTTTCAAATATTGCGAAACCACCAGAGATCCACCTGAAATACTTTTTCCGTTGCCACAAGTTTATGTTCTTCCGTGATCCCATTTGGAGGCCTTGTCCAGTATTCTGCTGGAGGGAATCGACCGTGGAGGGTTTGTACATCATCCTTGCTTCCTTCCCATGATGTGTGAGTAGTTCACCACAGACCTATGGGTCCATAACTAGTATCTAGATGGCTACTACTCTCTCTTTGGTCTTCAGCACAATGTTCTCCTTGATGTTCATTGAGTTTTATTCGATGTAATATTCTTTTGCAGTGTGTTTGTTGGGTCCGATAAATTGTGGGTTTATGATCTGAATATTTATCATAAGTAATGAAGTCCTTTCTGAACTTTATTATGCATGATTTTTCTAGCTTTGTATTTCTCTTCGATCTATCCATTTGGTTTGACTAAATTATTGATTTATTTTTAGCGAGAGAGGTGCTTTGTAATGGGATCAACCTTGCGGTGCTCTATATCCCAGTTATTAAGGGTAAAAAGACGGGTTTATTTATATTGATTGGATTTACTTCGTCTACATCATGTCATCTTGCGTAAACCATTACTCCATTTTTCATGAACTTAATACCATGATGCATGCTGGATAGCGGTCGATTGATGGAGTAATAGTTGTAGATGCAGGCAGGAGTCAGTCTACTTGTCTTGGACCTGATGCCTATACATGACACTGGCCTTGAATATCGTCATAATTATGCGCTTTTCTATCAATTGCCGAACAGTAATTTGTTCACCCACCGTATGTTATTTGCTCAAGAGAGAAGCTTCTAGTGAAAACTATGGCCCCGGGTCTACTTTAATCATATATACAATCAAAAATACCATGCTACAATTTTATTTAGTTTTGCAAAGGTTTCTATCTACCACTATCAGAATTAATCCTTGCAAGTAACGAGTTCAAGGGGATTGACAACTCTCTTGCTCGTGTTGGATGTAAGTATTTGCTTTTGTGTGTGTACGTGTTGTTCACGAGGCTTTGTGTGATTCTCCTACTGGATTTATACCTTGGTTCTCATTGAGGGAAATACTTATCTCTACTATGCTGCATCTCCTCTCCTCTTCTTGGAAAATCCCAACACAACTAACAAGTAGTAGTGCCCGAGCTGCCACACGATGATCATAGATCTTCTACAAGTGAGAAACGAGAATGGGAGGAGACAAAGTGATTGAAACCCTAGCCAAGAGATAGTGGGATTGAGCTTCCCTATGGGAAGGCTTGCTCCTCCTTATGGTTGCATCAATTGTGTGCTAGATGGGTCAACGGGTTCGCCTAGCCCAACAATTGAAACAAATGTGTCCCCGTGCCCATGACGCCATGTGCTACTCAACTAAGTACAGATTACCAACCACCATGAGTGTTGTGGTGGAAATAGCTCTCTAGGACCAAGCACACAATGCTGCATTGAAGGAGACCGGCTTTGGTGCACAATATCAGCAAACCACTGGAACACATGACACTTTATTGCAGAATAGCACAAGGGAGAACACCTAATCATCGAGGGCAACGTCCTCCCTATTGGGGATAGGTTGATTTTCCACTGCTATTCCTTTGCTATCATGTGACACCACACGACGGGTCTCATGAAGCAGCAAGACACCATGGCGCCACTGCAGGTTGAAGGAAGACTAGTAGGAAACCACCTAATGACTATGGCAAGGTGGGGGGAGAAGGATCGATGTAGGAATGGGACCAACAATGATGCAACCCATTCCTAGGGCAGCCTTGAAATGTGTAGAGCCTTTGATACACCATTATTAGTTAACATTTAATTTTATCTTTAATTTTTATTTCTTACAAAACGTTCACCTTCCCCACTTTTCATTTTGTCCCAGTGGGTTTGATGACCCACAACTGTAGGGGATCTATCGTAGTCCTTTCGATAAGTAAGAGTGTCGAACCCAACGAAGAGCAGAAGGAAATGACAAGCGGTTTTCAATAAGGTATTCTCTGCAAGCACTGAAATTATCGGTAACAGATAGTTTTGTGATAAGATAATTTGTCACGAGTAACAAGTAATGAGAGTAAACAAGGTGCAGCAAGATGGCCCAATCCTTTTTGTAGCAAAAGACAAGCCTGGAAAAACTCTTATATAGATAAAAGCGCTCCCGAGGACACATGGGAATTATCGTCAAGCTAGTTTTCAACACGCTCATATGATTCGCGTTCGTTACTTTGATAATTTGGTATGTGGGTGGACATGTGCTTGGGTACTGCCCTTTCTTGGACAAGTATCCGACTTATGATTAAACCCTATTGCAAGCATACGCAACTACAAAAGAAGTATTAAGGTAAACCTAACCATAGCATGAAACATATGGATCCAAATCAGCCCCTTATGAACCAACGCATAAACTAGGGTTTAAGCTTCTGTCACTCTAGCAACCCATCATCTACTTATTACTTCCCAATGCCTTCCTCTAGGCCCAAACAATTGTGAAGTTTCATGTAGTCGACGTTCACATAACACCACTAGAGGAGGGACAAAATACATCTCATCAAAATATCGAACGAATACCAAATTCACATGACTGCATATACCAAGACTTCTCCCATGTCCTCAGGAACAAACGTAACTACTCACAAATCAAATTCATGTTCATAATCAGAGGGGTATTAATATGCATTAAGGATCTGTGTCAGTGTCAAAACCGGCGGATCTCAGGTAGGGGGTCCCGAACTGTGCGTCTAGGCGGATGGTAACAGGAGACAAGGGACACAATGTTTTACCCAGGTTCGGGCCCTCTTGATGGAGGTAAAACCCTACGTCCTGCTTGATTAATATTGATGATATGGGTAGTACAAGAGTAGATCTACCACGAGATCAAGGAGGCTAAACCCTAGAAGCTAGCCTACGGTATGATTGTTGTATGTTGGAGTGGTTGTCCTACGGACTAAAAACCCTGCAGTTTATATAGACACCGGATAGGGTTAGGGTTACACAAAGTCGGTTACAATGGTAGGAGATCTGAATATCCGCATCGCCTAGCTTGCCTTCCACGCTAAGGAAAGTCCCCTCCGGACACGGGATGAAGTCTTCAATCTTGTATCTTCATAGTCCTGGAGTCTGGCTGAAGGTATAGTTCGGATGGCCGAACACCCCCTAAACCCGGACTCCCTCAGTAGCCCCTGAACCAGGCTTCAATGACGACGAGTCCGGCGCGCAGATTGTCTTCGGCATTGCAAGACGGGTTCCTCCTCCAAGTTCTTCATAAAAGATTGTAAACACCAAGAGTAGTGTCCGGCTCTTCAAAATAAGTTTCCACATATTGCCATAGAGAGAATAACATTAACACAAATCTAATCTGCTGACTTATTCCATAGCGTGACATCACACTACGGCCAAGCCTTTATTCGAATAGTTTTCACTTCTCCACCTCAGCGAGTTTTGCGAGGCAGTTTCCTTGGCACGTCTTGTCAAAGCAGAGATCGTGTCCCCCATTTACGGGATTCTCATCAATACGGACGTGGGTAACCCAACCGCACCATTTATCACGGCGCTTGGGAGGCAAGCGAGTTTTACTAGGCTGGTGGGGACGTGCAGCCGCATCCGCCCATATAAGGGGATAAGGATCCACCTTTTTACCTACGCCTTATTCCTCCTTTGCATGTCCATCTTCTGCGCACCCGAGCTCCATCGCCCAAGCCCGCACTTCCCACCTCAACCTTCTCCAGCAATGTCCGGAGCGGGAGGCAAGTGGATGGCCTCCTCCGTGACGGAGGGCCATGTCAAAAAGATGAGGAAGGCCGGATACTTGTCCAAAGACATCGCGCACCGGCTTCCCGAGGAGGGGCAGCTTCTCCCCACCCCAAGGCCCCATGAGAGGGTAGTATTCCTTCCCCACTTCCTCCATGGACTGGGTTTTCCACTCCACCCATTTGTCTGGGGGCTCATGTTCTACTATGGCCTGGATTTCCACGATCTGGCCCCGAAGTTCATCCTCAACATCTCGGCGTTTATCATCGTGTGTGAGGCTTTCCTCCGCGTCCGCCCCCATTTCTGCCTTTGGCTCAATACCTTCAACGTCAAGCCAAAGGTGGTGCGTGACAGCCAAGCGGAGTGCGGAGGTGCCATGGCGGGCAAGATGGCCAACATCCTATGGCTCGAGGGCTTCTTTGTGGAGACCCTGAAGGGGTGGCGATCCGGGTGGTTTAGATCACCGAGCCACGCGATCCGAAGTGGATCGCCCCCTAAGTTCCGATCCAGACCCCCCACGTGGCTTATGTCCTAGAAAGAGACGGGCCTGTCATGGGGTGACGAAGGAGAGGTGACCGGATTGCAGACATGCAACCAGTCCCTGGTGAACAAGCAGCTCAAGCTTGTTAATGTAGTCCAGGTTATGCTCGTCCACCGGATCCTCCCGTGTCAACAACAGGATTTTAACCTGTGGGAGTTCAACCCGGCGCAGCACCAAACCCTTAACAGGCTCTTCGACACGACGTATGAAGACGTCTGGAGGGTGCTAACCAAAGGCGCCGAGGCTCCCGCATCCGCTTCCGAGGACCGCAGATACAACTCGCAGCGTCACGCCAGCGAGGTAAGCTACTTTCACCTTTTACAGGATGTTTAAGTTTTTCCATAGATTGACTTTATGCGGGATCTAAACTCCCACACCTTTGACAGGCTTTGCAGGCGAAGTCCGGACCTATTAACTGTCCGGCTCCCTTGCCTGAAGACCCAGCCCCTGCTCGCTTAGCAAAGCTGCTGGCTCCGGCTCCTTATGTGGTGCCGGAGAAGAAGGCCAAGAAGAAGAAGGCCACGGGGACTCGAAAGAGTTCCCGTCATGTGGTGGTGTCGGATTCGTCATCCGACGAGTCCGAGACGCTCTCCTCCTGTGAAAACGAGGAGGAGGAAGAAGAAACCTCTCCCCCTCCAGCGGGGGGAGGAAAGAAAAGGAAGGCCGCCCCAACGGGGGAGGCCGAAGGGTCCAAGAGGAGGAAGACTCCTCCGCCGGACTACTCCCCTAACGCCAACGAGGACAACGAGGAGTGGCCGGACAGGGCCAAGCGTCCGGCGGCATCGTAAGTATTCGGATACCAGAGTAACTCATGATATTCCTTTGTTGCACAGCTTTCACTAACGTCGAATGTAATCATGCAGCCCGCCCAAGGACGGGCTCGACGAGTCGTCGAGTGGCTCCCTGGAGTCATCGGACGTGAATTCAGTTTCGCCCGCTGTCTCCCCCCGCACGGCGGACGACGCCGAAGTGGCGTCGCGACAAGCTCCGGGGCAAGAGGAGGTGGTTCTGGAGGAGCCGCAAGGCGACGTCCCGGACTCCAGGAGTAGAGGGGACAAGACCCCCAGGGCTCCAAGTCCGGCTTTGAGCCGTACACCGCGCCGGAATCTTCAACAGTTCTGGACCGCGGCAGGCGAACTCCTGTCAAGAGGAGCAAGCCTAATGAGCCAGCGGCCTGCGTCAAACCAGAGGCACCGGGTAATCTACTGGAGGTGCTTAAGGGCGCCTCCATCAACGAGGAGCACCGTACTATTATGAGTACGGTGATCCAGAAGGTTCAGTCCGCCAAGAGCGGACTAACTGAAGCTTGTGCTAGCCTTCTAACAGGCTTCGAGGTAAGTAAAAATACGTAAAAATATTACCACATAGACAGTAGCCCCTGATGCTCTGTTTGGCGTTCGGAAAGAAAAGCCGAATAGAGGATCTATCAGTTTTCGCAGGAGTCTAATAAAAAAAGTCAATATGCGTATGCAGGCTTCGCTGCTAGCCACCGCCGCACTGACTGCGGAGGTGGGTGCCCTGAAACAGGGCCTCGAGCGGACCAAGCAAGAGCTCGGCCTTGCCAAGCGGCAGCTCGAGGAGAAACAAGGTAAGAGATACCTTACAGAAAAAGTGTCTATAAAAAGACGCAATTGCAAAAAATGACAGGATTGTAATGCTTATTGTAGGGGCCACGACTGAGGTGGCGACCCTCAAGCAGGCGCTGTCCGAGGCCGAGAAGAGAGCGGCCTCGGAGCGCAATGAGAGGTAGAAATTTGAGGCGCAGGTCGGCGAGGCGCAGGTCGGCGAGGCGCAGCAAGAGCTTCAGGCTCTCATGAAAAAACATGAGAGTTTGGAGCTTGACTCTAAAACGCGAGCGTCCGAGCTCACCGCGGCCGTCAAGACTGCCGAGTCTGCCAAGGCCGAAGCCCAGAAGGCCCTCCAAGAGTTGGAGGAGGTGAAAAATATAGCGGCGGGTAAGGCATTCTTTATGCAAAGCAGACATATAAAAGTAAACTACTTGTTACTTACCCGAATCCGGAGTTCTCCAGGGGCACTCGCAGATCTTCCCCGTAGCATATCCGATGCCGTCGCATTCTACCGAGCCGAAGAGCGCAGCTCGACGGAGAAGGTGTTCTGGTCTAAGTACGCTGAGGCCGGACACCCTGTGCCCTTGAGCGACCAGCTGAAGTAGCTGGTCAAGCTCCACAAGGCGGCCGAACAGGCCATGAAGGGCTTCATAGTTTGGCTGTGGCCTAGAGAGGCCCTACCTGGGAGCAACTTCGGATTTGTGCGGCGGCTGGTGGAGGCCTGTCCAAGGCTCGACGTCACCAAGCGCTCCGTCTGCATCAAAGGTGCCCGTAGGGCCCTTGCCCGTGCAAAGGTGCACTGGGGTAAGCTAGATGGTGAGAATCTTGTGAGGGACGGGCCGCCGCCGGGGAAGGAGCATCGCAAGCCCGAGAACTATTACAAGGATGTTCTCGCTGGTGCCCGCCTTATGGCGGATGAATGTACCAAGGATGTAATTTTTGAATGAACTCGCTCGTGTTTGTCCTGTGCGCTGAAAACTTGTTCATATGCACTAAGCAATGCTTGTTGAATTTAAAATATTATTTTCTGTGCGGCCGTTTATCAAAAAATTGAGAGATGGCCAGTCGTCGGCTTCCGCCCCCATGCCACTAGTGCTGGGGTGTTCGGGATAAACCTGAGCGCTCTTTTTCCCATGTTTGGGTCCTTCGAGGGAGGCGCTTAGCACAACGAACAAGGCAATCGGACTATAATGCTTGAACAGTCTCACTTAGCCATAGAAATTTATAATTTTAAATTTCGGCAAAGCCCCTAGTATTCGGAAGACCGAGTTCGGGGCGCTATCCACGCCTTGGCCAGACACAAGTCCGTTCTTCGCTCTAAGCGGCATAGGTCTTTAAGGACCCGAAAAACCTCTCGAACAGCGACCGGTCTCTCGCCTTATCGTGACAGTCAGTTTTAGCTTTCTCTACTGAGGTGCTCCGCCCAGCTTAACTGTGGCACAATCGCAGTAGTTCTCCTAGTTCTACCTTAGCCGATATAGCGGAACGTAAGGCACCAAAACATAGGAGCCGGGCAAACCCAACTATTGACCCGAATCATGATTCGGAGCCGATGCATATAGTGCTATAAGTTCGGGGTGCCGCACTTATGAAGTGTTCGGACTTCTTACACCATATTAAGGGGTACTGAAGCCCCTGGCGTATTTGTCGTACCACAGTGTACGGGTGCCACATGTCATTAATGAACATATATATAAAAAGAGGGAAATGCAAAAAGTAGACAAAAAGCTATGCATTGTTTATAGAAAGGCTGCTATCTAAGCAGAACGATACAGATAGAGCGATAAGCAAAAGAAATGGGACTATTTAACGTGTTCTGGCCAGGGGCAGGCCGCGGAATTGTATTCAAAACAGGTATACTGCTCGTAATAGAGATCACCTGGGAGTTCCATAATGCGGCATGGCTTGTCTGCGTTCCTGGATCTTGCATCGTTTGTGCAGCAGTTGAATTGCCGAATAGGTCGTCCGAAGTGTGGAGTCCTGAAAGTAAGAAAAAAATTTAAAAAAGAATTCGGCAGCCCCTAGTATGGTTTAGGCCATTTTTGGGCGTGCCGTGATGGTGCCCCTCCCCTTGTGCCCATGGTATTTCAAGAGCGTAGTTATGTACGCGAAGCACTGGTTTTGCTATATCACGAGGGCTAGGGTTGGGGCCGCACTGCTACGGTAGCTTAGAACGTGCCAGGCGGTCTTGTTGTAGGTTACTCCGGGCGCGCTTGACAATGTTCGGCTTTTTAAGGGCCGGACTGGAGGACTGCCTAGAGAGGCTGCTTTGTACTTCTGCTGCGAGCGCTGCCGTGTGCTCCTCCATTCGGAGGGAGCGTTCGGTGTTTCCATTGACCATGATTACTCCTCGAGGGCCTGGCATCTTGAGCTTGAGGTATGCATAGTGCGGTACCGCATTGAACTTTGCAAATGCGGTTTGCCCGAGCAGTGCGTGATAGCCACTGCAGAACGGGACTATGTCGAAGATTAACGCCTCGCTTCGGAAATTATCCAGGGATCCGAAGACCACTTCTAGTGTAACTGAGCCTGTACAGTTGGCCTCTACACCTGGTATAACGCCTGTAAAGGTCGTTTTGGTGGGCTTGATCCTCGAGGGATCTATGCCCATTTTCCGCACTGTATCTTGGTAAAGCAGGTTCAGGCTGCTGCCGCCGTACATGAGGACTCTTGTGAGATGAAATCTGTCAATAATTGGGTCAAGAACCAATGCGGAAAACCCGCCATGACGGATGCTAGTGGGATGGTCCCTTCGATCAAAGGTGATCGGACAGGAGGACCATGGGTTGAACTTTGGAGCGACTGGCTCCAGCGCGTATGCGTCTCGTAGCGCATGCTTCCGCTCCCTCTTGGGAATGTGGGTTGCGTATATCATGTTCACCGTCCACACTTGTGGGGGAAAACCCTTCTGTCCACTGTTTTTCGGCGGCCTGGGCTCCTCCTCGTCATCGCTATGCAGCCCCTTGTCTCTGTTTTCGGCTCTTAACTTGCCTGCCTACTTGAACACCCAACAATCCCTGTTGGTGTGATTTGCTGGCTTTTCGGGGGTGCCATGTATCTGGCACAAGCGGTCAAGTATTCGGTCCAAACTGGACGGGCCCTGAGTATTTCTTTTGAATGGCTTTTTCCGCTGACCGGATTCGTAGCCTCGGAATCCGGCATTTACTGCCGTATCCTCGTTGCTGTCGCGGTTAACGCGGCGCTTTTGCTTGTTCCGGCACGACCTGCCGCTTTTGTCCTTCGTATCCGTATTACCAAGGTTCTTGGTTAAGTTGTTGTTGCGAGCTAGCCAACTGTCTTATCCCACGCAAAAGCGGGTCATGAGTGTCGTGAGGGCTGCCATAGATTTCGGCTTTTCCTGTCCCAGGTGCCGGGCAAGCCACTCGTCGCGGATATTATGCTTGAAGGCTGCTAGGGCCTCCGCGTCCGGACAGTCAACTATTTGATTTTTCTTTGTTAGGAACCGTGTCTAGAATTGCCTGGCCGATTCCTCTGGCTGCTAGATTATGTGGCTTAGGTCATCGGCGTCCGGTGGTTGCACTTAAGTGCCCTGGAAGTTGTCAAGGAATGCGGCTTCCAGGTCCTCCCAAGAACCGATTGAGTCTGTTGGCAAGCTGTTGAGCCAATGCCGGGCCGGTCCCTTAAGTTTTGAGTGGGAGGTATTTGATGGCATGTAGATCATCACCACGGGCCATGTGGATATGAAGGAGATAATCCTCGATCCATACCGCAGGATCCGTTGTGCCACCGCGGGCCATGTGGATTATGTCCGCGGCGGTGACCTCCATGATCGGCGCCCAATCGGATTCGATCGGCAGGGGCGCGGGGGGTTCGGAGTTCAGAGAGGAATCCGGATCCTCGGAGTCACGGGTCATGCAGAGTGCGGGGCTGGTGTTCGGCTCGATCGCCTTTGAGATCGCAGCCCCTGAGGTGGCGTCCAACCGCTCATCCTCGATCGGTGCCGCGGGCTCCGAATTAAGGGTCGGAACCAACGCGTGTGCGGCCTCCAGGACACTGTTCGGCGGCAGAGCTAGATCATGCCCATCGAGATAGTGCGGCGCGCTTGGCTGTGGCTCGAATCCATCGAAGATCAAGTCCTCGCGGATGTCAGCCGTGTAGTTCAAACTTCCAAACCTGACTTGATGGCCAGGGGCATAGCTTTCGATCTGCTCCAGGCGGCCAAACGAATTGGCCCGCAGTGCGAAGCCGCCGAAGATGAAGATCTGTCCGGGGAGAAAAGTCTCACCCTGGACTGCATCGTCGTTGATGATCAAAGGAGCCATCGGGCCTAAAAGTGACGACATAGAGGAACTCTCAATGAAAGCACCAATGTCGGTGTCAAAACCAGCGGATCTCGGGTAGGGGGTCCCGAACTGTGCGTCTAGGCGGATGGTAACAGGAGACAAGGGACACAATGTTTTACCCAGGTTCGGGCCCTCTTGATGGAGGTAAAACCCTACGTCCTGCTTGATTAATATTGATGATATGGGTAGTACAAGAGTAGATCTACCATGAGATCAAGGAGGCTAAACCCTAGAAGCTAGCCTACGGTATGATTGTTGTATGTTGGAGTTGTTGTCCTACGGACTAAAAACCCTCCGGTTTATATAGACACCGGATAGGGTTAGGGTTACACAAAGTCGGTTACAATGGTAGGAGAGCTGAATATCCGCATCGCCTAGGTTGCCTTCCACGCCAAGGAAAGTCCCCTCCGGACACGGGACGAAGTCTTCAATCTTGTATCTTCATAGTCCTGGAGTCCGGCTGAAGGTATAGTTCGGATGGCCGAACACCCCCTAATCCCGGACTCCCTCAATCTGAACATATGATCTTCCACCAAATAAACCAACTAGCATTAACTACAAGGAGTAATCAACACTACTAGCAACCCACAGGTACCAATATGAGGTTTTGTGACAAAGATTGGATACAAGAGATGAACTAGGGTTTTAGAGGAGATGGTGATGGTGAAGATGTTGATGGAGATTGACCCCCTCCCGATGAGAGGATCGTTGGTGATGACGATGGCGATGATTTCCCCCTCCCGGAGGGATGTTTCCCCGGAAGAACAGCTCCGTCGGAGCCCTAGATTGGTTCTGCCAAGGTTCCGCCTCGTGGCGGTGGTGTTTCTTCCCGAAAGCTTGCTTATGATTTTTTCTAGGGTAAAAGACCTCATATAGCAGAAGATGGGCACCGGAGGCTTGCCAGGGGGCCCACGAGGCAGGGGCGCACCCAGGGGGTAGGGCGCGCCCCCCACCATTGTGGATGGTGGGTGGTCCCCTCCTCTGGTTGATTCTTTTGCCAGTATTTTTTATTAATTCCAAAAATTGCCTCCGTGAAGTTTCAGGGCTTTTGGAGCTGTGCAGAATATATAGGTCTCTAATATTTGCTCCTTTTCCAGCCCATAATTCCAGCTGTCGGCATTCTCCCTCTTCATGTAAACCTTGTAAAATAAGAGAGAAAAGGCATAAGTATTGTGACATACGTGTAATAACAGCCCATAATGCAATAAATATCGATATAAAATCATGATGCAAAATGGACGTATCAACTCCCCCAAGCTTAGACCTCACTTGTCCTCAAGCGGAAGCCGATAACGAAAAATATGTCCACATGTTTAGAGATAGAGGTGTCGATAAAATAAAATACGGGCATGAGGGCATCATGATCATTCTTATAACAACAACATATATGGATATTTACATATGATTTCTTATGAATCTATTCACAATGTCAAGTATGAATCAGAAACTTCTTTGAGAACCAACAAAGTATAATCTCAGTAATTGAAGCAATTGCAATTTATCATAACATCGTAAAGAGTCAATATAAGAGCTTTTCAGCAAGTCCACATACTCAACTATCATTTAGTCTTTCATAATTGCTAACACTCACGCAATACTTGTAGTTATGGAATTTTAATCGGACACAGAGAAAGATAGGGGCTTATAGTGTTGCCTCCCAACCTTTTACCTCAAGGGTAATGTCAACAATAATAGTTCACGCTAACTTACATCCAATTGGATATATATATATATATATATATATATATATATATATATATATATATATATATATATATATATCAAGATCTTTCCAACATACTGTGCTTGACGAAGGATAAAATGTAAAAAAGGAAAGGTGAACATCACCATGACTCTTGCATAAGAAATAAGACAAAATTAAAAGATAGGCCCTTCGCAGAGGGAAGCAGAGGTTGTCATGTGCTTTTATGGTTGGATGCACAAAATCTTAATGCAATAGAACGTCACTTTACATAGCCACTTGTGATATGGACCTTCGTTATGCAGTCTGTCGCTTTTATCGCGCCCTATCACAAGATCGTATAAAGCTTATGTTTCCACACTAATAAATCATACATATTTAGATAGCAATTTTTAATGCATACAACAATGACAACTTACTAGAAGGATCTTACTCAATCCATAGGTAGGTATGGTGGATTCTCATGGCAAAACTGGGTTTAAGGATATTCGAAAGCACAAGTAGTATCTCTACTTGGTGTAAAGAATTTGGCTAGCATGAGGGGGAAAGGCAAGCTCAACATGTTGGATGATCCATGACAATATACTTTATTTCGGATATAAGAAAACATAACCCATTATGTTGTCTTCCTTGTCTAACATCAACTCTTTAGCATGCCGTATCTTAATGAGTGCTCACAATCATAAAAGATGTCCAAGATAGTATATTTATATGTGAAAACCTCTCTTTAGTTATTACTTCCTATTAATTGCAATGATGACCAAAACTATGTTTGTCAACTCTCAACAACTTTTATTCATCATACTCTTTATATGTGAAGTCATTACTCTGCATAAGACAAATATGATCTCTTTATTTCTTTTTATTCTTTCTTTTATTCTCTCAGGATCATACCAAGATACTCAAGCCCTTGACTCAACACTAATCTTTATTATATATAGCTCACGAACTCGATTACATAGAAGGATCATAAAGCAAAGATCAAAACTAAATCATACTAAAACTTTATTCTACTAGATCAAGATATTACTAAAGGAACTAAGAAAAAGGTAAAGATAGGAGTGTGATTGTGATACGATACCTGGGCAAGTCCCCCAAGCTTGGCAGATGCCAAGGGGAGTGCCCATACCAGATACTCAGTTCTCCATTGCTGATGAAGAAGATGGTGGTGATGATGGATAGTCGCACATCAAGCGTAGGAGATCCTCCAATTTGCGGATAATGCCCTTGATTGCGGTGATATGCTCCTTCAACAAAATATTTTACCGTGTGAGATACTGATTTTCCAAACACTTTTGCCCTTGTTTTGGACTCTAACTTGCATGATTTGAATGGAACTAACCTGGACTGACGCTGTTTTCAGCACAATTGCCATGATGTTGTTTTATGTGCAGAAAACAAAAGTTCTCGGAATGACCTGAAACTTCATGGAACATCTAGTTAAAAATAATAAAAAAAATCCTTGCCAAAGATTAAGTCCAGGGGCCCACACCCTGTCCACGAGGGTGGGGGCGCCCCCCCTAGGGCGCGCCCCCTACCTCGTGGGCCCCCTGGAGCTCCTTCGATGCCAACTCCAACTCTATATATTTGCTTTCAGGGAGAAAAATATCAAGGAGAAGAAATCATCGCGTTTTATGATACGAATCCGCCGCCAAGCCCTAAAACCTCTCGGGAGGGCTGATCTGGAGTCCATTCGGGGCTTCAGAGAGGGGGATTCGTCGTCGTCGTCATCATCAACCATCCTCCATCACCAATTTCATGATGCTCACCGCCGTGCGTGAGTAATTCCATCGTAGGCTTGCTGGACGGTGATGGGTTGGATGAGATCTATCATGTCATCGGGTTAGTTTTGTTAGGGTTTGAGCCCTAGTATCCATTATGTTCTGAGATTGATGTTGCTATGACTTTGCTATGCTTAATGCTTGTCACTAGGGCCCGAGTGCCATGATTTCAGATCTGAACCTATTATTTTTTCATGAATATATGTGAGTTCTTGATCCTATCTTGCAAGTCTATAGTCACCTACTATGTGTTATGATCCGGCAACCCCGAAGTGACAATAATCGGGACCACTCCTGGTGATGACCATAGTTTGAGGAGTTCATGTATTCACTATGTGCTAATGCTTTGTTCCGGTTCTCTATTAAAAGGAGGCCTTAATATCCCTTAGTTTCCATTAGGATCCCGCTGCCACGGGAGGGTAGGACAAAAGATGTCATGCAAGTTCTTTTCCATAAGCACGTATGACTATATTCGGAATACATGCCTACATTAGATTGATGAATTGGAGCTAGTTCTGTGTCACCCTATGTTATGACTGTTACATGATGAACCGCATCCGGCATAATTATCCATCATCGGTCCAATGCCTATGAGCTTTCCATCTACTGGTTTACGCTTATTTACTTTCCCATTGCTACTGTTACAATCACTACAAAACACCAAAAATATTACTTTTGCTTTTTTACTTTTGTTATCGTTACCACTACTATCATATTACCTTGCTACTAAATACTTTGCTGCAGGTATTAAGTTATTTAGGTGTGGTTGAATTGACAACTCAGCTGCTGGTACTTGAGAATATTCTTTGGCTCCCCTTGTGTCGAATCAATAAATTTGGGTTGAATACTTTACCCTCGAAAAATGTTGCGATCCCCTACACTTGTGGGTTATCAAGACTAATTTTGGCGCCGTTGCCGGGGAGCATAGCTCTATTCTTTGAGTCGCTTGGGATTTATATCTGCTGGTCACTATGAAGAACTTGAAAGACGCTAAGACAACAATTTATCCCTCAACTACGAGGGGAGGTAAGGAACTACCATCTAGCTCTGCACTTGATTCACCTTATGTTTTGAGTAAGCTTGCGACACCTAAACCTGCTTCTGTTAATCATTCTGATATGTCGCATGTTATTGATGATGCCACTTCTGCAATGCATGATACTTATTATGAAACTAATTCTATGCTTGATACTTCTGTGCCACTTGGTGAATTTCTTGATGAACAAATTGCTAGGGCTAGAGAGAAAGAAATAATTGAAACTAATACTGTTGATGTAAGTGATGATGAAGATAGGCCTGTTATTCCTGAAGGTTATGTTTTTTATATGGAATCTTCTGCCGCTATTCTAGCTTGCAAAGATAGATACGAACTCAAGAGGTTATTAGCTGAATGGAATAAGCAATCTCTTAGAGATAGAATGTAACCTGAGCCTGCTTTTGCTACTTCACCTATTTGTGTTGCCGATAAGGATTATGAATTCTCTGTTGATCCTAATATAATTACTTTGGTTGAATCTGATCCTTTTCATGGCTATGAATCTGAAACTGTTGTGGCACATCTTACTAAATTAAATGATATAGCCACCCTGTTTACTAATGATGAGAGATCATGCGACTTTTATGTCCTTAAAATATTTCCGTTCTCATTAAAGGGTGATGCTAAGATATGGTTTAATTCTCTTGATCATGGTTGTGTGCGTAGTCCCCAGGATATGATTTATTACTTCTCTGATAAATATTTCCCTGCTCATAAGAAACAAGCTGCTTTAAAGTAAATATACAACTTTGTGCAAATTGAAGAAGATAGTCTCCCACAAGCTTGGGGGAGGCTTCTCAAGTTACTTAATGCTTTGCATGATCATCCTCTTAAGAAAAATGAAATACTTGATATCTTTTATAATGGACTAACCGATGCTTCCAGAGATTACCTGGATAGTTGTGCTGGTTCTCTTTTCAGGGAAAGAACACCGAATGAAGCTGAAATTCTATTGAATAATATGTTGACAAATGAAAATAATTGGGCACTTCCTGAGCGAGCTCCTGCTCCAATTGCTGAGCCTATTCCTAAACCAACTCCGAAGAAGAGAGGTGTTCTATTTCTCAGTCCCGAAGATATGCAAGAGGCAAAGAAATCTATGAAAGAAAAACGTATTAAAGCTGAAAATGTTAAGAATTTACCTCCTATTTAAGAAATACATGGTCTTAATTTACCGCCTGCTGAAGAAACATATGATCTTGATCCATTATTACCTATTGAAGAACCCCTCGATCTTGATAACCCAACACAAGTAGTAAAGGTAATTTCTCTCTATATATTTGATGAAGGTGATATTCCTCACTATAAGTCTGCTAGACAATGCTTAGAAGAGTTTGATAATTTTATTGTCAAAAAAGAAAATTTTAATGCTTATTTTGGTAGACAATTGAAATACAATTCAAATATGCTTAAACACTTGGGTGATTATATGGCTAATGTTAGATGTGAACTTAAACTCGTTAGCAAACATGCTTCTATGGTTACCACTCAAGTAGAACAAGTACTTAAGGCTCAAAATGATTTTCTCAATGAATTAAATAGTAATAAAAATGATTATGCTGTTAGAGTGGCTACTAGAACTGGTATAATGACTCAGGAACCTTTGTATCCTGAAGGCCACCCTAAGAGAATTGAGCAAGATTCTCAGAGAAATAATATTGATGTACCTAGTTCTTCTAAAAAGAAGAAAAAGAAAAATGATAGGACTTTGCAAACTTATAGTGAACCTATTGCTAAACCACCTGAGAATCCAAATGATATATCTATGTCTGATGCTGAAACACAATCTGGTAATGAACATGAACCTAATGAAAATGCTAATGATGATGTTCATGATGATGCTCAACCTAGTAATGATAATGATGTAGAAATTGAACCTGTTGTTGATCTTGATAACCCACAATCAAAGAATCAACGTTATGACAAGAGAGACTTTGTTGCTAGGAAACATGGTAAAGAAAGAGAACCATGGGTTCAGAAGCCCATGCCTTTCCCTCCCAAACCATCCAAGAAATAGGATGATGAAGATTCCGAGCGCTTTGCTGAAATGATTAGACCTATTTTTTCTACGTATGCAATTAACTGATATGCTAAAAATGAATCCTTATGCTAAGTATATGAAAGATATTGTTAGAAATAAAAGAAAGATACGAGAAGCTGAAATTTCCACCATGATTGCTAATTACACTTTTAAGGGTGGAATACCAAAGAAACTTGGAGATCCAGGAGTACCTACTATACCATGCTCCATTAAAAGAAACTATGTTAAAACTGCTTTATGTGATCTTGGAGCCGGTGTTAGTGTTATAACTCTCTGTTTATATCATAGACTTGATTTGAATAAGTTGACACCCACTGAAATATCTTTGCAAATGGCTGATAAATCAACTGCTATACCTGTCGGTATTTGTGAGGATGTACCTGTTGTGGTTGCAAACGTTACTATTTTAACGGACTTTGTTATTCTTGATATTCCTGAGGATGATAGTATGTCTATTATTCTTGGAAGACCTTTTCTGAATACTGCAAGGGCTGTTATTGATTGCAATAAAGGCAATGTCACTTTTCATGTTAATGGTAATGAGCATACGGTACACTTTCCGAGGAAACAACCTCAAGTTCATAGTATCAACTCTATTGGAAAAATTCCCTTGATTATATTTGGAGGTTTTGAATTTCCTCTTCCTACTGTCAAGAAGAAATATGATATTCTTATTATTTGGGATGTGCATATCCCCGTTGAGGTAACATAGTGTTATTCGAAATTTCTCCGGTTTCATGTTATTCGGAATGAGTTTGTTAACAAGACCTGATCAACCTTGTTAGTGGATTCCTTTTGATGAGCATGAGATGGATGAAACTAGAAGGCACAACCTTCTGTACCCTCTTTATACTTTCTAATATTTAGATGAAATATGGTAAAAATAGTATTTTTCTGTCTGTTTCCTGATTTATCCGTGCATTATAAAAATACCCCAAATATACAAGTCCTCCAAATGCCATGCCAATTTAATATGATTTTTTCGGGAATATTTGAGGATTTATGGTACTGAAAGTACCGCGGGGGGAGCTGCCACCTGGCCACGAGGGTGGAGGGCGCGCCCTACCCCCCAGGGCGCGCCTGCTGCCTCGTGGGCCCATGATGGCCCCCCTCCACTTAATCCTGCACCCATCCTCTTCTTCTTCCTCCCACAAACACGAATATCTAGGTCAAGCACGAGTTCTAGCCCACTTTGCTGTGATTTTCGATCTCCTTGCTCAAAGCACCTCTCACAAAACTGCTTGGGGAGATTGTTCCTTGGTATGTGACTCCTCCATTGGTCCAATTAGTTTTTGTTCTAGTGCTTTATTCTTTGCAAATTTGTGCTGCATAGGTGACCATGTTCTTGAGCTTGCATGCCAAATTTATATGGTTCCAAGTAGTTCTAATGCATGATATAGACTCTAGGCACTTGTAGGAGTAGTTACTATCAATTTTGTTGAGCTTGGTTCACTTTTGTTTGAAGTTACTAAAAATTTCAGAATTTTTTCAGAGAAAAGCAATATGCTTAGGAAAATGTTCCAAGGTGGTTCTTCAAGGAAGCAAGGACCCAGGCTTGCAATGCGTGATGCCAATGAGGAGCCCCCAAGGGACGCTCCAGTGCGGCCCTGTGAATGGCCGTTAGAAAATTTTATGGATCGAGCGGGAATGAAAGAGGAATTTAACGCATATTTGCGTAACGCCGATCTTGTGGACTTTGAGGCAGACAAATGCCCATAGTACCATCAGCTCACTAGCTCATTTGTGAGGAGGTTTGAGTTTTCATCTTCGCGTAATTCTCCTACTGTCATGTTTGATCTTTGTGACAAATCTTATACCATGGACTTAGAGGATTTTACTTTTTCTTGAAAACTTCCACAACGGGGTAGTGTTAGTGATCCCCGTAAATCTGAATTTAGAAACTTTCTTGCTAGTATAACTGTGGGAGAATCTAGAGATATAGCACACGCTACCATATGGAGCATTCATTTTCCTGCTATACATTATTTTGCTCTCTTCCTAGGTAGGTGCATAAATGGTAAATATGAAGCATGTCATATGTGTGTGCCTGACCTCAGTATTCCTAGGAGTGTTGTGTTAGGAGACAAATCTTATAATTTGGGAGCCATTGTTGCACGTAGGTTGCATCATAATAGATATAATGGAGATTTCTTTGGAGGAATTTATGCAACCCGCTTAGCTAATTTTCTTGAGGTGGATGTTCGTGAGGGTGATATGGAGTTGCCTCCTGCTTATTTAGATTTTAATTCTATGGCCTCCCACCAGTTTGTCGAAAGGAATGAATCACCTCTCTTATATCGACTAATCTTTGACAAACGGTGTGTTGTCCGTATTACTCTTCCTGCTCCTGCCTTCTTTGATTCTCAGACAAAATGAAGATATGTTATTACCAGAGAGGAGGCAGATGAGTACGAGAGGAGAGCGGAGGCAGCCCAACGCCACGCTGCAGCTCAGGAGGCAATAAATGCTGCATCACAGTACGACCCTAGCTACACCTATGGGTATCCGCCAGGCTATCCCTGGCAATAAACCAACTTAGGCCAAAAGCCTAAGCTTGGGGGAGTACGTATTTCTCATCGACATTACATTTATGTTCACACACTCATTGCTAGATGTCGGTGCTCATACTCTTTCACTGCAATATGCATGCTAGTTTATTTTCTTTTTCCAGCTTTCTTCTTGTGTGTTTAATATACCTTAAGAAAAACAAAAAAAATTAGTAGTAGTTTACTTCTCTGCTGTAGTAGTAACAATTAAAAAGAAAACCCAAAAATATTTCCCGTTCTTCTTTTTCTTGTTGGGAGCTTTCCCGTGTAAATAGTTTTTATTTCTTTTCTTTTCTTTAGGGGCCGATAGGAGAAGACCATAATTAAATTTTTGAAGTGGCTCGTATATGCATTATTGTTGATTTAACCAAGAGCCCATATTGCCTTGTCTTCTCATTTTTACTGAATGCTCGCAGATTCCAGCTTAGTCCAATGCACATGCACTCTTATTATTATTCACATCGTTCGGTCATGCAAGTGAAAGGCAATTATGATGATATATGATGGACTGACTGAGATGAGAAAAGATGGTATGAAATCGACCTCTCTTGTTTTTGTAAATATGATGAGTTCATCGTTCCTGATTCAGCTTGTTATGAATAAACATGTTTGCAATGACAATTAGAGATCATAGTTACTCGTGCCATGCTTCATTAGCTATGAGTTATAATGGTTTACCTTGCATGCCAACATGCTATTAAAATGGTTGTGATGTGGTATAGTGAGGTGGTGTCCTCCTTTGAATGATTTAAGTGACTCGACTTTGCACATGTCCACGCATGTAGTTGAAACAAATCAAGATAGCCTTCACGATATTTATGTTCATGGTGGATTATATCCTACTCATGCTTGCATCCGATGTTTATTAATTTTAATGCATGTTCATGGCTGTTGTCGCTCTCTAGTTGGTCGCTTCTCAGTCTTTTGCTAGCCTTCACTTGTACTAAGTGGGAATACTGCTTGTGAATCCAATCCCTTAAAAACCCCAAAGTTATTCCATATGAGTCCACCATACCTTCCTATATGCGGTATTTACCTGCCGTTCCAAGTAAATTTGTATGTGCCAAACTCTAAACCTTCAAATAAACATTCTGTTTTGTATGCTCGAATAGCTCATGTATCAACTAGGGCTGCCCTTATCTTCCATGTTAGGCGGGTTATTCTCAAGAGGAGTGGACTCTACTCCTCACTCACGAGAAAATGGCTGGTCACCGGGATGCCCAGTCCCATGCTTTATGCAAACTAAATCAAATTAATGGCAAACAAAACTCCCCCGGGACTCTTGTTAGTTGGAGGCACTCGTTGTTTCGAGCAAGCCATGGATTGATGCTTGTTGGTGGAGGGGGAGTATAAACTTTACCATTCTGTTTGGGAAGCGCCTATAATGTGTGTAGCATGGAAGATATCACCATCTCTTAGTTGTTATTACTCGGCCTGTTAAAGGCGGGCAACAACTATAGGTTTAGACCTGTTAATGGCCCAAGATGATTATAGGCCTAGGTTTTGGCCCATATGAGTAACGGGCCGGCCTGAAGACCGACAACACTGAGATCCACTGAACCTTTCAGCCTAAATTACAGCATACCGACCAAGAATAAACCTAGACTATGCAACAAAGAAATTACAGCATATTACA
Organism: Aegilops umbellulata; assembly: GCA_032464435.1. NCBI lineage: Eukaryota > Viridiplantae > Streptophyta > Magnoliopsida > Poales > Poaceae > Aegilops > Aegilops umbellulata. Next base: position 636,619,091 of record CP136060.1, on the reverse strand, counting down.
TCCCCTCGGCATCAAAGTTCGGCGCCTGTGATAATAAAGGGCAACCAGACAGTAGATTACATAAACCGGGCAGGTCGCCACCAGTGGAAGTTAACAGGCAGACAAAATAATAGATAAAACCGACAACACTTCAACATAGTTCAAGAAAGGTTAGCCCGGCCGAGGAGCTGCAGCGCAAGCAGCTTAGCAACCTGACGAGACTGCGCTTCTTTGGCGCTCATGTCCACTAACTTAAGTTGCATAGCATCAATAAACGTCATGTACTTACGGTTAATCTTGCATAGAGATTGGAGTTCCAGTCGTATTTGAGCGGAAGCATGTATTTCTGCTTGAATTTCAGACTGAAGAAGTCGAACAGATTCAGGCGGCGACTTCATCGAGCTTGTGTCACTGAGTAAGTTTGACAGTACATCAAGATGTTACTTCGTGGTTGTATCCCTATCCTCTATATGTGTTGCCTTCTCCTCTGGAATATGTGTTAGAGGGACAAACAATGGGTTCGTCTCACTATCATTGTGGCAGTTCTTCCTAGCAGCAATGTTGTCACCCTGAAAGAGAAACAAGTAGGTAGATAACAGGTTTTCCATGTATAAGCATCAGCACAATCAATTCATCTCATTTCTTTGTCAGAAATAAAGAGACACAATTTAAAATAGCATTAACATAATAGGCATCGTTCATAGTTAAGACGACATGAAATGGCATTGTGCAGGAGCGGCTAGCTTCACCAGACGACTGGATTACAGATCAAGAACACAAGCATAGATGTATTTCTAAACAACGTATAAGCATGAATGGTGAGTGCACTGTTAATTTATACCATTTCAGATTGGTAAATAAAGAGACACGATTTAAATAACATTAATATAATATGGCATTGTTCATAGTTGAGACATAGCAGGATATGACATTGGGCTGTTGTTGGTAGGCTCACCACACCACTGGATTACAAATCAAGAAGACAAGCATACACATAGTGCTAAAGAATATAACTCTCTATGTTTAGTTTAATTTACATGGTACGAATAAGGAACTAGATTGTACAACTAAAGACTGAAATTGAGAAGGACAAACTTATGTTTATGTACTTCTACTTTATAAACTTTGAACAAGCAATTTGATGCAGACGACAAAAATAAATAGCATTTGCACTCATAGCTATCCAAATATAAACAACAAAGTTTGAAGGCTCGAGGAGGACAAACTTAAATTAATAGTGAAGAAAGGATCTATAAAGGCCTTGTCCATTGAGGGAGTCCTGGATTAGGGGGTGTTCGGATAGCCGGACTATACCTTCAGCCGGACTCCAGGACTATGAAGATACAAGATTGAAGACTTCGTCCCGTGTCTGGAAGGGACTTTCCTTCGCATGGAAGGCAAGCTTGGCGATGCAGATATTCAAGATCTCCTACCATTGTAACCGACTTTGTGTAACCCTAACCCTATCCGGTGTCTATATAAATCGGAGGGTTCTAGTCCGTAGGACAACTTCATCATACAACAATCATACCATAGGCTAGCTTCTAGGGTTTAGCCTCCTTGATCTCGTGGTAGATCCACTCTTGTACTACCCATATCATCAATATTAATCAAGCAGGAGTAGGGTTTTACCTCCATCGAGAGGGCCCGAACCTGGGTAAACTTCGTGTCCCTTGTCTCATGTTAACATCCGGCCTAGACGCATAGTTCGGGACCCCCTACCCGAGATCCGCCGGTTTTGACACCGACATTGGTGCTTTCATTGAGAGTTCCTCTATGTCGTCGCTTTTAGGCCCGATGGCTCCTTTGATCATCAACAACGATGCAGTCCAGGGTGAGACTTTTCTCCCCGGACAGATCTTCGTCTTCGGCGGCTTCGCACAATGGGCCAATTCGTTTGGCCGCCTGGGGCAGATCGAAAGCTACGCCCCTGGCCATCAGGTCAGGTTTGGAAGTTTGAACTACACGGCAGACATCCGCGGGGACTTGATCTTCAACGGATTAGAGCCACAGCCAAGCGCGCCGCACTGTCTCGACGGGCATGATCTAGCTCTGCCGGCGAACAGTGCCCTGGAGCCCGCACGCGCGTCGGCACCGACCCTTAATTCGGAACCGGCGGCGCTGATCGAGGGTGAGCGGTTAGACGTCACACCGGGGGCTGCGATCTCAGAAGCGATCGAGGCGAATGCTAGCCCCGCACTCTGGATGACCCGTGACTCCGAGGATCCGGATTCCCCTCCGGACTCCGAACCTCCCGCGCCCCTGCCAATCGAATCCGATTGGGCGCCGGTCATGGAGTTCACCGCCGCGGACATCTTTCAGCACTCGCCCTTTGGCGACATCCTGAACTCACTAAAGTCTCTCTCTTTATCGGGAGAGCCCTGGCCGGACTATGGCCAGCAAGGATGGGATACGGACGATGAAGAAATTCAAACCCCACCCACCACCCATTTTGTAGCCGCTGTCGACGATTTAACCGACATGCTTGACTTCGACTCCGAAGACATCGACGGTATGGACGATGATGCAGGAGACGAACAGGAACCAGCACCGGTAGGGCGCTGGAAGGCCACCTCGTCATATGATATATATATATATGGTGGATACTCCAAAAGATGGAGATGGCGATGGAACAGCGGAGGATGATACCTCCAAGAAACAGCCAAAGCGCCGTCGCCAGCGGCGCCGCTCTAAATCCCGCCAAAGCAAAAACGGTGATTCCGGCACGGGAGATAATACTACCCCGGATAGCGTCGAAGAACACCCCCTTCAACAAGATTCGGCATAGGAAGATGGAGAAGCCAGTCCTCGTGAGAGGGTGGCAGACCGAGAGGTTGAGGACGATAACTACATGCCTCCCTCCGAAGACGAGGCAAGCCTCGACGACGACGAATTCGTCGTACAATCAGACCCCGCCGAACAAGAGCGTTTCAAGCGCAGGCTTTTAGCCACGGCAAGAAGCCTCAAGAAAAAGCAACAACAACTTAGAGCTGATCAAGATTTGCTAGCTGACAGATGGACTGAAGTCCTTGCGGCTAAAGAGCATGAACTCGAGCTGCGTCGTGATATAGCCCAGTATAGAGGCGCCGCACACCCACTATGCTTCACAGATGAAGTAATGGATCATAAAATCCCTGAGGGCTTTAAACCCGTAAACATCGAATCGTACGATGGCACAACAGATCCCGCGGTCTGGATCAAGGATTATCTCCTTCATATCCACATGGCCCGTGGTGATGATCTACACGCCATCAAATACCTCCCACTCAAACTCAAGGGACCGGCCCGGCATTGGCTCAACAGCTTGCCAGCAGACTCAATCGGTTCTTGGAAGGACCTGGAAGCCGCATTCCTCGACAACTTCCAGGGCACTTATGTGCGACCACCGGATGTCGATGACCTAAGCCACATAATCCAGCAGCCAGAGAAATCGGCCAGGCAATTCTGGACACGGTTGCTAACAAAGAAAAACCAGATAGTCGACTATCCGGACGCTGAGGCCCTAACGGCCTTCAAGCATAATATCCGCGACGAATGGCTTGCCCGGCACCTGGGACAGGAAAAGCCGAAATCAATGGCAGCCCTCACGACACTCATGACCCGCTTTTGCGCGGGAGAAGAGAGATGGCTAGCTCGCAGTAACAACTTAGCAAAGAACGCTGGTAATTCGGATACCAAGGACAAAAGTGGCAGGACACGCCGGAACAAGCAAAAGCGTCGTGTTAACAGCGATAGCAATGAGGATACGGCAGTAAATGCCGGATTCAGAGGCTATAAATCCGGTCAGCGGAAAAAGCCATTCAAAAGGAATACTCAGGGCCCGTCCAGTTTGGACCGAATACTCGACCGCTTGTGCGAGATACATGGTACCCCCGAAAGGCCAGGAAATCACATCAACAGGGATTGTTGGGTGTTCAAGCAGGTAGACAAGTTAAGAGCCGAAAACAGAGACAAGGGGCTGCACAGCGATGACGAGGAGGAGCCCAGGCCGCCGAACAGTAGTGGATAGAAGGGTTTTCCCCCACAAGTGCGGACGGTGAACATGATATACGCAACCCACATTCCCAAGAGGGAGCGGAAGCGTGCGCTACGAGACGTATACGCGCTGGAGCCAGACGCTCCAAAGTTCAACCCATGGTCCTCCTGCCCGGTCACCTTTGATCGAAGGGACCATCCCACTAGAATCCGTCACGGCGGGTTTGCCGCATTGGTTCTTGACACAATTATCGACGGATTTCATCTTACAAGAGTCCTCATGGACGGCGGCAGCAGCCTGAACCTGCTTTACCAGGATATAGTGCGGAAAATGGGCATCGATCCCTCGAGGATCAAGCCCACAAAAACAACCTTTAAAGGTGTTATACCAGATGTAGGGGCCAGCTGCATAGGCTCAGTAACACTTGAAGTGGTCTTCGGATCCCCGGACAATTTCTGAAGCAAAGAGTTAATCTTCGATATAGTCCCGTTTCGCAGTGGCTATCACGCCCTGCTCGGGCGAACCGCATTTGCAAAATTCAATGCGGTGCCACACTACGCATATCTCAAGCTCAAGATGCCAGGCCCTCGGGGAGTAATTACGGTCAATGGAAACACCGAGCGCTCCCTCCGAATGGAGGAACACATGGTGGCCCTCGCAGCAGAAGTACAAAGCAGCCTTCTTAGGCAATTCTCCAGTCCGGCAGTTAAAAAGCCAGACACCGCCAAGCGCGCCCGGAATAACCTACAGCAAGGCCGCTTGGCACGTTCTGAACAGGCATAGCAGTGCGACCCCAACCCCAGCCCTCGCGACATAGCGAAACTAGTGCATCGCGTACATAACTATGCTCTCAAAATACCATGGGCGAAGGGGAAGGGGCACAATATCGGCAAACCCAAAATACGACCTAAAACATACTAGGGGCTGCCGAATTTTTTCTTTTCTCTTACTTTCAGGACTCCATACTTCGGACGACCTGTTCGGCGATTCAACAGCCGCACAAATGATGCAAGACCCAGGGAAGCAGACTAGCCATGCGGCACTACGAAACCCCAAGGTGGTCTCTGTTACGAGCAGTATACCTGTTTTTAATACAATTCCGCGGCCTGTTCCTGGCAAGGACATGTTAAATAGTCCAATATCTTTTGCTTATCGCACTATTTGTATCGTTCTTCTCTGATAGCAGCCTCTTTATAAACAATGCATAGCTTTTTTGTCTGTCTTTTGCATTATCCCCTTTTTTATACATGTTCATCAATGACATGTGGCACCCGTACACTGTTGTACGGCAAATACACCAGGGGCTTCAGTACCCCGTAACATGGTGTAAGAAGTCCGAACACTTCATAAGTGCGGCACCCCGAACTTATAGCACTATATGCATCGGCTCCGAATCATGATTTGGGTCAATAGTTGGGTTTGCCCGGATCCTATGTATTGGTGCCTTACGTTCCGCTATATCAGCTAAGGTAGCACTAGGAGAACCACTGCGATTGTGCCCCGGTTGAGCTGGGTTAAGCACCATAGTGGAGAAAGCTAAAACTAACTGTCATGATGAGGCGAGAGACCGGTCGCTGTTCGAGAGGTTTTTCGAGTCCCTAAAGACTCATGCCGCTTCGAGCGAGGAGCCGACTTTGTCCGGCCAAGGCGTGGATAGCGCCCAGAACTCGGTCTTCCGGACTAGGGGCTTCGCCGAAATTTAAAATTATAAAGTTCTATGGCTAAGTGAGAGTGTTCAAGCATTATAGTCCGATTGCCTGGTTCGTTGTGCTGAGCGCCTCCCTCGAAGGACCCAACTATGGGAAAAAGAGCGCTCAGGTTTATCCCGAACACCCCAGCACTAGTGGCATGGGGGCGGAAGCTGAAGACTCGCCATCTCTCAATTTTTTGATAAACAACCACACCGAAAATAATATTTTAAATTTAACAAGCATTGCTTAGCGCATATGAACAAGTTTTCAGCGCACAGGATAAACACGAGCGAGTTCATTCAAAAATTACATCCTTGGTACATTCATCCACCACAAGGCGGGCACCCGCAAGAACATCCTTACAATAGTTCTCGGTCTTGCGATGCTCCTTCCCCAGCGGCGGCCCATCCCTCACAAGCTTCTCACCATCTAGCTTACCCCAGTGCACCTTTGCACGGGCAAGGGCCCTACGGGCACCTTCGATGCAGACGGAGCGCTTGGTGACGTCGAGCCTTGGATAGGCCTCCACCAGCCGCCGCACCAGCCCGAAGTAGCTCCCAGGCAGGGCATCTCCGGGCCACAGCCGAACTATGAAGCCCCTCATGGCCTGTTCAGCCGCCTTGTGGAGCTCGACCAGCTGTTTCAGCTGGTCGCTCAAGGGCACAGGGTGTCCGACCTCAGCATACTGAGACCAGAACACCTTCTCGGTCGAGCTGCCCTCTTGAGCTCGGTAGAATGCGGCGGCGTCGGATACGCTGCGGGGAAGATCTGCGAGCGCCCCTGGAGAGCTCCGGATTCGGGTAAGTAACAAGTAGTTTACTTTTATATTTCTGCTTTGCATAAAGAATGCCTTACCCGCTGCTATGTTTTTCATCTCCTCCAACTCTTGGAGGGCCTTTTGTGCTTCGGCCTTGGCAGACTCAGAGGCCGCCGCGAGCTCGGACGCTTTCGTTTTTGACTCAAGCTCCAAACTCTCATGTTTTTTCATAAGAGTCTGAAGCTCTTGCCGCACCTCGCCGACCTGGGCCTCAAGTTTCTCTCGCTCGGTGCGCTCTGCGGCCACTTTCTTTTCGGCCTTGGACAACGCCTGCTTAAGGGTCGCCAACTCAGTCGTGGCCCCTACATTAAGCTATACAATCCTGTTATTTTTTGCAATCACGTCTTTTTATAGGCATTTTCTCTGTAAGGTATTTCTTACCTTCTTTCTCCTCGAGCTGCCGCTTGGCAAGGCCGAGCTCTTGCTCGGTCCGCTCGAGGCCCTGTTTCAGGGCACCAACCTCCGCAGTCAGTGCGGCAGTGGCTAGCAGCGAAGCCTGCATACGCATATTCGACTCTTTTTTGCTAGACTCCTGCGAAATTTAATAGATCCTCTATTCGACTTTTCTTTCCGAACGCCAAACAGAGCATCAGGGGCTACTGTCTATGCGGTTATATTCTTACATATTTTTTTTACTTACCTCGAAGCCTGTTAGAAGGCTAGCGCAAGCTTCATTCAGTCCGCTCTTGGTAGACTGAACCTTCCGGATCACCGTGCTCGTAATAGTACGGTGCTCCTCGTCGATGGAGGCGCCGTCAAGCACCTCCAGCAGACTGTCCGGCACCTCCAGTTGGACGGAGGCCTCCGGCTCAGAAGGCTTGCTCCTCTTGACAGGAGTTCGCTTGCCGCGGTCCGGAACCGTTGAAGATTCCGGCGCGGTGTCCGGCTCAAAGCCGGAGTTGGAGCCCTAGGGGGGGGGGTTGTTCCCTTTACTCCTGGAGTCCGGGAGGTTGCCTTGCGGCTCCTCCAGGACCACCTCCTCCTGCCCCAGAGCTCGTTGCGACGCCACTTCGGCGTCGTCTGCAGTGCGGGGGGAGACAGCGGGCGGAACTCAGTTCAATCCGACGAATCCAGGGAACCGCTCGACGACTCGTCGAGTTTGGCCCGGGGCGGGCTGCACAATTATGTTCGGCATTAGGGAACGCTGAACGACAAAAGAATATTATGAGTCACTTTGGTATCTGAATACTTACGATTTCATCGGGCGCTTGGCCCTGTCCGGCCACTCCTCGTCATCCTCGCTGGCGTTTGGGGAGTAGTCCGGCGGAGGGGTCTTCCTCTTCTTGGACCCTCCGGCCTCCCCCGTTGGGGCGGCCTTCCTTTTCTTTCCTCCCCCCGCTGGAGGGGGAGAGGTTTCTTCTTCCTCCTCCTCGTTTTCACTTGTGTAATTTTCAAATATTGCGAAACCACCAGAGATCCACCTGAAATACTTTTTCCGTTGCCACAAGTTTATGTTCTTCCGTGATCCCATTTGGAGGCCTTGTCCAGTACTCTGCTGGAGGGAATCGACCGTGGAGGGTTTGTACATCATCCTTGCTTCCTTCCCATGATGTGTGAGTAGTTCACCACAGACCTATGGGTCCATAACTAGTATCTAGATGGCTACTTCTCTCTCTTTGGTCTTCAGCACAATGTTCTCCTTGATGTTCATTGAGTTTTATTCGATGTAATATTCTTTTGCAGTGTGTTTGTTGGGTCCGATAAATTGTGGGTTTATGATCTGAATATTTATCATAAGTAATGAAGTCCTTTCTGAACTTTATTATGCATGATTTTTCTAGCTTTGTATTTCTCTCCGATCTATCCATTTGGTTTGACTAAATTATTGATTTATTTTTAGTGAGAGAGGTGCTTTGTAATGGGATCAACCTTGCGGTGCTCTATATCCCAGTTATTAAGGGTAAAAAGACAGGGTTTATTTATATTGATTGGATTTACTTCGTCTACATCATGTCATCTTGCGTAAACCATTACTCCATTTTTCATGAACTTAATACCATGATGCATGCTGGATAGCGGTCCATTGATGGAGTAATAGTTGTAGATGCAGGCAGGAGTCAGTCTACTTGTCTTGGACCTGATGCCTATACATGACACTGGCCTTGAATATCGTCATAATTATGCGCTTTTCTATCAATTGCCGAACAGTAATTTGTTCACCCACCGTATGTTATGTGCTCAAGAGAGAAGCTTCTAGTGAAAACTATGGCCCCGGGTCTACATTAATCATATATACAATAAAAAATACCATGCTACAATTTTATTTAGTTTTGCAAAGGTTTCTATCTACCACTATCAGAATTAATCCTTGCAAGTAACGAGTTCAAGGGGATTGACAACTCTCTTGCTCGTGTTGGATGTAAGTATTTGCTTTTGTGTGTGTACGTGTTGTTCACGAGGCTTTGTGTGATTCTCCTACTGGATTTATACCTTGGTTCTCATTGAGGGAAATACTTATCTCTACTATGCTGCATCTCCTCTCCTCTTCTTGGAAAATCCCAACACAACTAACAAGTAGTAGTGCCCGAGCTGCCACACGATGATCATAGATCTTCTACAAGTGAGAAACGAGAATGGGAGGAGACAAAGTGATTGAAACCCTAGCCAAGAGATAGTGGGATTGAGCTTCCCTGTGGGAAGGCTTGCTCCTCCTTATGGTTGCATCAATTGTGTGCTAGATGGGTCAACGGGTTCGCCTAGCCCAACAATTCAAACAAATGTGTCCCCGTGCCCATGACGCCATGTGCTACTCAACTAAGTACAGATTACCAACCACCATGAGTGTTGTGGTGGAAATAGCTCTCTAGGACCAAGCACACAATGCTGCATTGAAGGAGACCGGCTTTGGTGCACAATATCAGCAAACCACTGGAACACATGACACTTTATTGCAGAATAGCACAAGGGAGAACACCTAATCATCGAGGGCAACGTCCTCCCTATTGGGGATAGGTTGATTTTCCGCTGCTATTCCTTCGCTATCATGTGACACCACACGACGGGTCTCATGAAGCAGCAAGACACCATGGCGCCACTGCAGGTTGAAGGAAGACTAGTAGGAAACCACCTAATGACTATGGCAAGGTGGGGGGAGAAGGATCGATGTAGGAATGGGACCAACAATGATGCAACCCATTCCTAGGGCAGCCTTGAAATGTGTAGAGCCTTTGATACACCATTATTAGTTAACATTTAATTTTATCTTTAATTTTTATTTCTTACGAAAAATTCACCTTCCCCACTTTTCATTTTGTCCCAGTGGGTTTGATGACCCACAACTGTAGGGGATCTATCGTAGTCCTTTCGATAAGTAAGAGTGTCGAACCCAACGAAGAGCAGAAGGAAATGACAAGCGGTTTTCAATAAGGTATTCTCTGCAAGCACTGAAATTATCGGTAACAGATAGTTTTGTGATAAGATAATTTGTCACAAGTAACAAGTAATGAGAGTAAACAAGGTGCAGCAAGATGGCCCAATCCTTTTTGTAGCAAAAGACAAGCCTGGAAAAACTCTTATATAGATAAAAGCGCTCCCGAGGACACATGGGAATTATCGTCAAGCTAGTTTTCAACACGCTCATATGATTCGCGTTCGTTACTTTGATAATTTGGTATGTGGGTGGACATGTGCTTGGGTACTGCCCTTTCTTGGACAAGTATCCGACTTATGATTAAACCCTATTGCAAGCATACACAACTACAAAAGAAGTATTAAGGTAAACCTAACCATAGCATGAAACATATGGACCCAAATCAGCCCCTTACGAACCAACGCATAAACTAGGGTTTAAGCTTCTGTCACTCTAGCAACCCATCATCTACTTATTACTTCCCAATGCCTTCCTCTAGGCCCAAACAATTGTGAAGTTTCATGTAGTCGACGTTCACATAACACCACTAGAGGAGGGACAGAATACATCTCATCAAAATATCGAACGAATACCAAATTCACATGACTGCTTATACCAAGACTTCTCCCATGTCCTCAGGAACAAACGTAACTACTCACAAATCATATTCATGTTCATAATCAGAGGGGTATTAATATGCATTAAGGATCTGTGTCGGTGTCAAAACCGGCGGATCTCGGGTAGGGGTCCCGAACTGTGCGTCTAGGCGGATGGTAACAGGAGACAAGGGACACAATGTTTTACCCAGGTTCGGGCCCTCTTGATGGAGGTAAAACCCTACGTCCTGCTTGATTAATATTGATGATATGGGTAGTACAAGAGTAGATCTACCACGAGATCAAGGAGGCTAAACCCTAGAAGCTAGCCTACGTTATGATTGTTGTATGTTGGAGTGGTTGCCCTACGGACTAAAAACCCTGCGGTTTATATAGACACCGGATAGGGTTAGGGTTACACAAAGTCGGTTACAATGGTAGGAGATCTGAATATCCGCATCGCCTAGCTTGCCTTCCACGCCAAGGAAAGTCCCCTCCGGACACGGGATGAAGTCTTCAATCTTGTATCTTCATAGTCTTGGAGTCTGGCTGAAGGTATAGTTCGGATGGCCGAACACCCCCTAAACCCGGACTCCCTCAGTAGCCCCTGAACCAGGCTTCAATGACGACGAGTCCGGCGCGCAGATTGTCTTCGGCATTGCAAGACGGGTTCCTCCTCCAAGTTCTTCATAAAAGATTGTAAACACCAAGAGTAGTGTCCGGCTCTTCAAAATAAGTTTCCACATATTGCCATAGAGAGAATAACATTAACACAAATCTAATCTGCTGACTTATTCCATAGCATGACATCACACTACGGCCAAGCCTTTATTTGAATCGTTTTCACTTCTCCACCTCAGCGAGTTTTGCGAGGCAGTTTCCTTGGCACGTCTTGTCAAAGCAGAGATCGTGTCCCCCATTTACGGGATTCTCATCAATACAGACGTGGGTAACCCAACCGCACCATTTATCACGACGCTTGGGAGAAAAGCGAGTTTTACTAGGCTGGTGGGGACGTGCAGCCGCATTCGCCCATATAAGGGGATAAGGATCCACCTTTTTACCTACGCCTTATTACTCCTTTGCCTGTCCATCTTCTGCGCACCCGAGCTCCAGCGCCCAAGCCCGCACTTCCCACCTCAACCTTCTCCAGCAATGTCCGGAGCGGGAGGCAAGTGGATGGCCTCCTCCGTCACGGAGGGCCATGTCAAAAAGCTGAGGAAGGCCGGATACTTGTCCAAAGACACCGCGCACCGGCTTCCCGAGGAGGGGCAGCTTCTCCCCACCCCAAGGCCCCATGAGAGGGTAGTATTCCTTCCCCACTTCCTGCGTGGACTGGGTTTTCCACTCCACCCATTTGTCCGGGGGCTCATGTTCTACTATGGCCTAGATTTCCACGATCTGGCCCCGACGTTCATCCTCAACATCTCGGCGTTTATCATCGTGTGTGAGGCTTTCCTCCGCGTCCGCCCCCATTTCTGCCTTTGGCTCAAGACCTTCAACGTCAAGCCAAAGGTGGTGCGCGACAGCCAAGCGGAGTGCGGAGGTGCCATGGCGGGCAAGATGGCCAACATCCTATGGCTCGAGGGCTTCTTTGTGGAGACCCTGAAGGGGTGGCAATCCGGGTGGTTTAGATCACTGAGCCACGCGATCCGAAGTGGATCGCCCCCTAAGTTCCGATCCAGACCCCCCACGCGGCTTATGTCCTGGAAAGAGACGGGCCTGTCGTGGGGTGACGAAGGAGAGGTGCCCGGATTGCAGACATGCAACCAGTCCCTGGTGAACAAGCAGCTCAAGCTTGTTAATGTAGTCCAGGTTATGCTCGTCCGCCGGATCCTCCCGTGTCAACAACAGGATTTTAACCTGTGGGAGTTCAACCCGGCGCAGCACCAAACCCTTAACAGGCTCTTCGACACGATGTATGAAGACGTCTGGAGGGTGCTAACCAAAGGCGCCGAGGCTCCCGCATCCGCTTCCGAGGACCGCGGATACAACTCACAGCGTCACGCCAGCGAGGTAAGCTACTTTCACCTTTTACAGGATGTTTAAATTTTTCCATAGATTGACTTTATGCGGGATCTAAACTCCCACACCTTTGACAGGCTTGGCAGGCGAAGTCCGGACCTATTAACTGTCCGGCTCCCTTGCCTGAAGACCCAGCCCCTGCTCGCTTAGCAAAGCTGCTGGCTCCGGCTCCTTATGTGGTGCCGGAGAAGAAGGCCAAGAAGAAGAAGGCCACGGGGACTCGAAAGAGTTCCCGTCATGTGGTGGTGTCGGATTCGTCATCCGACGAGTCCGAGACGCTCTCCTCCCGTGAAAACGAGGAGGAGGAAGAAGAAACCTCTCCCCCTCCAGCGGGGGGAGGAAAGAAAAGGAAGGCCGCCCCAACGGGGGAGGCCGAAGGGTCCAAGAGGAGGAAGACTCCTCCGCCGGACTACTCCCCTAACGCCAACGAGGACAACGAGGAGTGGCCGGACAGGGCCAAGCGTCCGGCGACATCGTAAGTATTTGGATACCAGAGTAACTCATGATATTCCTTTGTTGCATAGCTTTCCCTAACGTCGAATGTAATCATGCAGCCCGCCCAAGGACGGGCTCGACGAGTCGTCGAGTGGCTCCCTGGAGTCATCGGACGTGAATTCAGTTTCGCCCGCTGTCTCCCCCCGCACGGCGGACGACGCCGAAGTGGCGTCGCGACAAGCTCCGGGGCAAGAGGAGGTGGTTCTGGAGGAGCCGCAAGGCGACGTCCCGGACTCCAGGAGTAGAGGGGACAAGACCCCCAGGGCTCCAAGTCCGGCTTTGAGCCGGACACCGCGCCGGAATCTTCAACAGTTCTGGACCGCGGCAGGCGAACTCCTGTCAAGAGGAGCAAGCCTAATGAGCCAGCGGCCTGCGTCCAACCGGAGGCACCGGGTAATCTACTGGAGGTGCTTAAAGGCGCCTCTATCGACGAGGAGCACCGTACTATTATGAGTACGGTGATCCAGAAGGTTCAGTCTGCCAAGGGCGGACTAACTGAAGCTTGTGCTAGCCTTCTAACAGGCTTCGAGGTAAGTAAAAATACGTAAAAATATTACCACATAGACAGTAGCCCCTGATGCTCTGTTTGGCGTTCGGAAAGAAAAGCCGAATAGAGGATCTATCAGTTTTCGCAGGAGTCTAATAAAAAAAAGTCAATATGCGTATGCAGGCTTCGCTGCTAGCCACCGCCGCACTGACTGCAGAGGTGGGTGCCCTGAAACAGGGCCTCGAGCGGACCAAGCAAGAGCTCGGCCTTGCCAAGCGGCAGCTCGAGGAGAAACAAGGTAAGAGATACCTTACAGAAAAAGTGTCTATAAAAAGACGCAATTGCAAAAAATGACAGGATTGTAATGCTTATTGTAGGGGCCACGACTGAGGTGGCGACCCTCAAGCAGGCGCTGTCCGAGGCCGAGAAGAGAGCGGCCTCGGAGCGCAATGAGCGGGAGAAATTTGAGGCGCAGGTCGGCGAGGCACAGGTCGGCGAGGCGCAGCAAGAGCTTCAGGCTCTCATGAAAAAACATGAGAGTTTGGAGCTTGACTCTAAAACGCGAGCGTCCGAGCTCACCGCGGCCGTCAAGACTGCCGAGTCTGCCAAGGCCGAAGCCCAGAAGGCCCTCCAAGAGTTGGAGGAGGTGAAAAATATAGCGGCGGGTAAGGCATTCTTTATGCAAAGCAGACATATAAAAGTAAACTACTTGTTACTTACCCGAATCCGGAGTTCTCCAGGGGCACTCGCAGATCTTCCCCGCAGCATATCCGATGCCGTCGCATTCTACCGAGCCGAAGAGGGCAGCTCGACGGAGAAGGTGTTCTGGTCTAAGTACGCTGAGGCCGGACACCCTGTGCCCTTGAGCGACCAGCTGAAGTAGCTGGCCGAGCTCCAGAAGGCGGACGAACAGGCCATGAAGGGCTTCATAGTTCGGCTGTGGCCTGGAGAGGCCCTGCCTGGGAGCTACTTCGGACTTGTGCGGCGGCTGGTGGAGGCCTGTCCAAGGCTCGACGTCACCAAGCGCTCCGTCTGCATCGAAGGTGCCCGTAGGGCCCTTGCCCGTGCAAAGGTGCACTGGGGTAAGCTAGATGGTGAGAAGCTTGTGAGGGACGGGCCGCCGCCGGGGAAGGAGCATCGCAAGCCCGAGAACTATTACAAGGATGTTCTCGCTGGTGCCCGCCTTATGGCGGATGAATGTACCAAGGATGTAATTTTTGAATGAACTCGCTCGTGTTTGTCCTGTGCGCTGAAAACTTGTTCATATGCACTAAGCAATGCTTGTTGAATTTAAAATATTATTTTCTGTGCGGCCGTTTATCAAAAAATTGAGAGATGGCCAGTCGTCGGCTTCCGCCCCCATGCCACTAGTGCTGGGGTGTTCGGGATAAACCTGAGCGCTCTTTTTCAAATGTTTGGGTCCTTCGAGGGAGGCGCTCAGCACAACGAACAAGGCAATCGGACTATAATGCTTGAACAGTCTCACTTAGCCATAGAAATTTATAATTTTAAATTTCGGCGAAGCCCCTAGTATTCGGAAGACCGAGTTCGGGGCGCTATCCACGCCTTGGCCAGACACAATTCCGTTCTTCGCTCTAAGCGGCATAGGTCTTTAAGGACCCGAAAAACCTCTCGAACAGCGACCGGTCTCTCGCCTTATCGTGACAGTCAGTTTTAGCTTTCTCTACTGAGGTGCTCCGCCCAGCTTAACTGGGGCACAATCGCAGTAGTTCTCCTAGTGCTACCTTAGCCGATATAGCGGAACGTAAGGCACCAAAACATAGGAGCCGGGCAAACCCAACTATTGACCCAAATCATGATTCGGAGCCGATGCATATAGTGCTATAAGTTCGGGGTGCCGCACTTATGAAGTGTTCGGACTTCTTACACCATATTAAGGGGTACTGAAGCCCCTGGCGTATTTGTCGTACCAGAGTGTACGGGTGCCACATGTCATTAATGAACATATATATAAAAAGAGGAAAATGCAAAAAGTAGACAAAAAGCTATGCATTGTTTATAGAAAGGCTGCTATCTTAGCAGAACGATACAGATAGAGCGATAAGCAAAAGAAATGGGACTATTTAACGTGTCCTGGCCAGGGGCAGGCCGCGGAATTGTATTCAAAACAGGTATACTGCTCGTAATAGAGACCACCTGGGAGTTCCATAATGCGGCATGGCTTGTCTGCGTTCCTGGATCTTGCATCGTTTGTGCAGCAGTTGAATTGCCGAATAGGTCGTCCGAAGTGTGGAGTCCTGAAAGTAAGAAAAAAAATTAAAAAAGAATTCGGCAGCCCCTAGTATGGTTTAGGCCATTTTTTGGGCGTGCCGTGATGGTGCCCCTCCCCTTGTGCCCATGGTATTTCAAGAGCGTAGTTATGTACGCGAAGCACTGGTTTTTCTATATCACGAGGGCTAGGGTTGGGGCCGCACTGCTACCCTAGCTCAGAACGTGCCAGGCGGTCTTGTTGTAGGTTACTCCAGGCGCGCTTGACAATGTTCGGCTTTTTAAGGGCCGGACTGGAGGACTGCCTAGAGAGGCTGCTTTGTACTTCTGCTGCGAGCGCTGCCGTGTGCTCCTCCATTCGGAGGGAGCGTTCGGTGTTTCCATTGACCATGATTACTCCTCGAGGGCCTGGCATCTTGAGCTTGAGGTATGCATAGTGCGGTACCGCATTGATTTGCGAATGCGGTTTGCCCGAGCAGTGCGTGATAGACACTGCAGAACGGGACTATGTCGAAGATTAACGCCTCGCTTCGGAAATTATCCAGGGATCCGAAGACCACTTCCAATGTAATTGAGCCTGTACAGTTGGCCTCTACACCTGGTATAACGCCTTTAAAGGTCGTTTTGGTGGGCTTGATCCTCGAGGGATCTATGCCCATTTTCCGCACTGTATCCTGGTAAAGCAGGTTCAGGCTGCTGCCGCCGTACATGAGGACTCTTGTGAGATGAAATCTGTCAATAAGTGGGTCAAGAACCAATGCGGAAAACCCGCCATGACGGATGCTAGTGGGATGGTCCCTTCGATCAAAGGTGATCGGACAGGAGGACCATGGGTTGAACTTTGGAGCGACTGGCTCCAGCGCGTATGCGTCTCGTAGCGCACGCTTCCGCTCCCTCTTGGGAATGTGGGTTGCGTATATCATGTTCACCGTCCACACTTGTGGGGGAAAACCCTTCTGTCCACTGTTGTTCGGCGGCCTGGGCTCCTCCTCGTCATCGCTATGCAGCCCCTTGTCTCTGTTTTCGGCTCTTAACTTGCCTGCCTGCTTGAACACCCAACAATCCCTGTTGGTGTGATTTGCTGGCTTTTCGGGGGTGCCATGTATCTGGCACAAGCGGTCGAGTATTCGGTCCAAACTGGACGGGCCCTGAGTATTTCTTTTGAATGGCTTTTTCCGCTGACCGGATTCGTAGCCTCGGAATCCGGCATTTACTGCCGTATCCTCGTTGCTATCGCTGTTAACGCGGCGCTTTTGCTTGTTCCGGCACGACCTGCCACTTTTGTCCTTCGTATCCGTATTACCAAGGTTCTTGGTTAAGTTGTTGTTGGAAGCTAGCCAGCTGTCTTCTCCCACGCAAAAGCGGGTCATGAGTGTCGTGAGGGCTGCCATAGATTTCGGCTTTTCCTGTCCCAGGTGCCGGGCAAGCCATTCGTCGCGGATATTATGCTTGAAGGCTGCTAGGGCCTCCGCGTCCGGACAGTCAACTATTTGATTTTTCTTTGTTAGGAACCGTGTCCAGAATTGCCTGGCCGATTCCTCGGGCTGCTGGATTATGTGGCTTAGGTCATCAGCGTCCGGTGGTCGCACTTAAGTGCCCTGGAAGTTGTCAAGGAATGCGGCTTCCAGGTCCTCCCAAGAACCGATTGAGTCTGTTGGCAAGTTGTTGAGCCAATGCCGGGCCGGTCCCTTAAGTTTTGAGTGGGAGGTATTTGATGGCATGTAGATCATCACCGCGGGCCATGTGGATATGAAGGAGATAATCCTCGATCCATACCGCAGGATCCGTTGTGCCACCGCGGGCCATGTGGATTATGTCCGCGGCGGTGACCTCCATGATCGGCGCCCAATCGGATTCGATCGGCAGGGGCGCGGGGGGTTCGGAGTTCAGAGAGGAATCCGGATCCTCGGAGTCACGGGTCATGCAGAGTGCGGGGCTGGTGTTCGGCTCGATCGCCTTTGAGATCGCAGCCCCTGAGGTGGCCTCCAACCGCTCATCCTCGATCGGTGCCGCGGGCTCCGAATTAAGGGTCGGAACCAACGCGCGTGCAGCCTCCAGGACATTGTTCGACGGCAGAGCTAGATCATGCCCATCGAATCCATCGAAGATCAAGTCCTCGCGGATGTCAGCCGTGTAGTTCAAACTTCCAAACCTGACCTGATGGCCAGGGGCATAGCTTTCGATCTGCTCCAGGCGGCCAAACGAATTGGCCCGCCGTGCGAAGCCGCCGAAGACGAAGATCTGTCCGGGGAGAAAAGTCTCACCCTGGACTGCATCGTCGTTGATGATCAAAGGAGCCATCGGGCCTAAAAGTGACGACATAGAGGAACTCTCAATGAAAGCACCAATGTCGGTGTCAAAACCGGCGAATCTCGGGTAGGGGGTCCCGAACTGTGCGTCTAGGCGGATGGTAACAGGAGACAAGGGACACAATGTTTTACCCAGGTTCGGGCCCTCTTGATGGAGGTAAAACCCTACGTCCTGCTTGATTAATATTGATGATATGGGTAGTACAAGAGTAGATCTACCATGAGATCAAGGAGGCTAAACCCTAGAAGCTAGCCTACGGTATGATTGTTGTATGTTGGAGTTGTTGTCCTACGGACTAAAAACCCTCTGGTTTATATAGACACCGGATAGGGTTAGGGTTACACAAAGTCGGTTACAATGGTAGGAGAGCTGAATATCCGCATCGCCTAGCTTGCCTTCCACGCCAAGGAAAGTCCCCTCCGGACACGGGACGAAGTCTTCAATCTTGTATCTTCATAGTCCTGCAGTCCGGCTGAAGGTATAGTTCGGATGGCCGAACACCCCCTAATCCCGGACTCCCTCAATCTGACACGGGACGAAAAATATGTCCACATGTTTAGAGATAGAGGTGTCGATAAAATAAAATACGGGCATGAGGGCATCATGATCATTCTTATAACAACAACATATATGGATATTTACATATGATTTCTTATGAATCTATTCACAATGTCAAGTATGAATCAGAAACTTCTTTGAGAACCAACAAAGTATAATCTCAGTCATTGAAGCAATTGCAATTTATCATAACATCGTAAAGAGTCAATATAAGAGCTTTTCAGCAAGTCCACATACTCAACTATCATTTAGTCTTTCATAATTGCTAACACTCACGCAATACTTGTAGTTATGGAATTTTAATCGGACACAGAGAAAGATAGGAGCTTATAGTGTTGCCTCCCAACCTTTTACCTCAAGGGTAATGTCAACAATAATAGTTCACACTAACTTACATCCAATTGGATATATATATATATATATATATATATATATATATATATATATATATATATATATATATATCAAGATCTTTCCAACACACTGTGCTTGACGAAGGATAAAATGTAAAAAAGGAAAGGTGAACATCACCATGACTCTTGCATAAGATATAAGACAAAATTAAAAGATAGGCCCTTCGTAGAGGGAAGCATAGGTTGTCATGTGCTTTTATGGTTGGATGCACAAAATCTTAATGCAATAGAACGTCACTTTACATAGCCACTTGTGATATGGACCTTCGTTATGCAGTCTGTCGCTTTTATCGCGCCCTATCACAAGATCGTATAAAGCTTATGTTTCCACACTAATAAATCATACATATTTAGATAGCAATTTTTATTGCATACAACAATGACAACTTACTAGAAGGATCTTACTCAATCCATAGGTAGGTATGGTGGATTCTCATGGCAAAACTGGGTTTAAGGATATTCGAAAGCACAAGTAGTATCTCTACTTGGTGTAAAGAATTTGGCTAGCATGAGGGGGAAAGGCAAGCTCAACATGTTGGATGATCCATGACAATATACTTTATTTCGGATATAAGAAAACATAACCCATTACGTTGTCTTCCTTGTCTAACATCAACTCTTTAGCATGTCATATCTTAATGAGTGCTCACAATCATAAAAGATGTCCAAGATAGTATATTTATATGTGAAAACCTCTTTTTAGTTATTACTTCCTATTAATTGCAATGATGACCAAAACTATGTTTGTCAACTCTCAACAACTTTTATTCATCATACTCTTTATATGTGAAGTCATTACTCTGCATAAGACAAATATGATCTCTTTATTTCTTTTTATTCTTTCTTTTATTCTCTCAGGATCATACCAAGATACTCAAGCCCTTGACTCAACACTAATCTTTATTATATATAGCTCACGAACTCGATTACATAGAAGGATCATAAAGCAAAGATCAAAACTAAATCATACTAAAACTTTATTCTACTAGATCAAGATATTACTAAAGGAACTAAGAAAAAGGTAAAGATAGGAGTGTGATTGTGATACGATACCTGGGCATGTCCCCCAAGCTTGGCAGATGCCAAGGGGAGTGCCCATACCAGATACTCAGTTCTCCATTGCTGATGAAGAAGATGGTGGTGATGATGGATAGTCGCACATCAAGCGTAGGAGATCCTCCAATTTGCGGATAATGCCCTTGATTGCGGTGATATGCTCCTTCAACAAAATATTTTCCCGTGTGAGATACTGATACGTCTTCGTCGTATCTACTTTTCCAAACACTTTTGCCCTTGTTTTGGACTCTAACTTGCATGATTTGAATGGAACTAACCCGGACTGACGCTGTTTTCAGCACAATTGCCATGATGTTGTTTTATGTGCAGAAAACAAAAGTTCTCGGAATGACCTGAAACTTCACGGAACATCTAGTTAAAAATAATAAAAAAATCCTTGCCAAAGATTAAGACCAGGGGCCCACACCCTGTCCACGAGGGTGGGGGCGCCCCCCTAGGGCGCGCCCCCTACCTCGTGGGCCCCCTGGAGCTCCTCCGATGCCAACTCCAACTCTATATATTTGCTTTCAGGGAGAAAAATATCAAGGAGAAGAAATCATCGCGTTTTATGATACGAAGCCACCGCCAAGCCCTAAAACCTCTCGGGAGGGCTGATCTAGAGTCCGTTCGGGGCTTTAGAGAGGGGGATTCGTCGTCGTCGTCATCATCAACCATCCTCCATCACCAATTTCATGATGCTCACCGCCGTGTGTGAGTAATTCCATCGTAGGCTTGCTGGACGGTGATGGGTTGGATGAGATCTATCATGTAATCGAGTTAGTTTTGTTAGGGTTTGAGCCCTAGTATCCATTATGTTCTGAGATTGATGTTTCTATGACTTTGCTATGCTTAATGCTTGTCACTAGGGCCCGAGTGCCATGATTTCAGGTCTGAACCTATTATTTTTTCATGAATATATGTGAGTTCTTGATCCTATCTTGCAAGTCTATAGTCACCTACTATGTGTTATGATCCGGCAACCCCGAAGTGACAATAATCGGGACCACTCCCGGTGATGACCATAGTTTGAGGAGTTCATGTATTCACTGTGTGCTAATGCTTTGTTCCGGTTCTCTATTAAAAGGAGGCCTTAATATCCCTTAGTTTCCATTAGGATCCCGCTGCCACGGGAGGGTAGGACAAAAGATGTCATGCAAGTTCTTTTCCATAAGCACATATGACTATATTCGGAATACATGCCTACATTACATTGATGAATTGGAGCTAGTTCTGTGTCACCCTATGTTATGACTGTTACATGATGAACCGCATCCGGCATAATTATCCATCATCGGTCCAATGCCTATGAGCTTTCCATCTACTGGTTTACGCTTATTTACTTTCCCATTGCTACTGTTACAATCACTACAAAACACCAAAAATATTACTTTTGCTTTTTTTACTTTTGTTATCGTTACCACTACTATCATATTACCTTGCTACTAAATACTTTGCTGCAGGTATTAAGTTATTCAGGTGTGGTTGAATTGACAACTCAACTGCTGGTACTTGAGAATATTCTTTGGCTCCCCTTGTGTCGAATCAATAAATTTGGGTTGAATACTTTACCCTCGAAAACTGTTGCGATCCCCTACACTTGTGGGTTATCAAGACTAATTTTGGCGCCGTTGCCGGGGAGCATAGCTCTATTCTTTGAGTCGCTTGGGATTTATATCTGCTGGTCACTATGAAGAACTTGAAAGACGCTAAGACAACAATTTATCCCTCAACTACGAGGGGAGGTAAGGAACTGCCATCTAGCTCTGCACTTGATTCACCTTATGTTTTGAGTAAGCTTGCGACACCTAAACCTGCTTCTGTTAATCATTCTGATATGTCGCATGTTATTGATGATGCCACTTCTGCAATGCATGATACTTATGATGAAACTAATTCTATGCTTGATACTTCTGTGCCACTTGGTGAATTTCTTGATGAACAAATTGCTAGGGCTAGAGAGAAAGAAATAATTGAAACTAATACTGTTGATGTAAGTGATGATGAAGATAGGCCTGTTATTCCTGAAGGTTATGTTTTTTATATGGAATCTTCTGCCGCTATTCTAGCTTGCAAAGATAGATATGAACTCAAGAGGTTATTAGCTGAATGGAATAAGCAATCTCTTAGAGATAGAATGTAACCTGAGCCTGCTTTTGCTACTTCACCTATTTGTGTTGCCGATAAGGATTATGAATTCTCTGTTGATCCTAATATAATTACTTTGGTTGAATCTGATCCTTTTCATGGCTATGAATCTGAAACTGTTGTGGCACATCTTACTAAATTAAATGATATAGCCACCCTGTTTACTAATGATGAGAGATCATGCTACTTTTATGTCCTTAAAATATTTCCGTTCTCATTAAAGGGTGATGCTAAGATATGGTTTAATTCTCTTGATCATGGTTGTGTGCGTTGTCCCCAGGATATGATTTATTACTTCTCTGATAAATATTTCCCTGCTCATAAGAAACAAGCTGCTTTAAAGTAAATATACAACTTTGTGCAAATTGAAGAAGATAGTCTCCCACAAGCTTGGGGGAGGCTTCTCAAGTTACTTAATGCTTTGCATGATCATACTCTTAAGAAAAATGAAATACTTGATATCTTTTATAATGGACTAACCGATGCTTCCAAAGATTACCTGGATAGTTGTGCTGGTTCTCTTTTCAGGGAAAGAACACCGAATGAAACTGAAATTCTGTTGAATAATATGTTGACAAATGAAAATAATTGGGCACTTCCTGAGCGAGCTCCTGCTCCAATTGCTGAGCCTATTCCTAAACCAACTCCGAAGAAGAGAGGTGTTCTATTTCTCAGTCCCGAAGATATGCAAGAGGCAAAGAAATCTATGAAAGAAAAACGTACTAAAGCTGAAGATGTTAAGAATTTACCTCCTATTGAAGAAATACATGGTCTTAATTTACCGCCTGCTGAAGAAACATATGATCTTGATCCATTATTACCTATTGAAGAACCTCTCAATCTTGATAACCCAACACAAGTAGTAAAGGTAATTTCTCTCTATATATTTGATGAAGGTGATATTCCTCACTATAAGTCTGCTAGACAATGCTTAGAAGAGTTTGATAATTTTATTGTCAAAAAAGAAATTTTTAATGCTTATTTTGGTAGACAATTGAAATAAAATTCAAATATGATTAAACACTTGGGTGATTATATGGCTAATATTAGATGTGAACTTAAACTCGTTAGCAAACATGCTTCTATGGTTACCACTCAAGTAGAACAAGTACTTAAGGCTCAAAATGATTTTCTCAATGAATTAAATAGTAATAAAAATGATTATGCTGTTAGAGTGGCTACTAGAACTGGTATAATGACTCAGGAACCTTTGTATCCTGAAGGCCACCCTAAGAGAATTGAGCAAGATTCTCAGAGAAATAATATTGATGTACCTAGTTCTTCTAAAAAGAAGAAAAAGAAAAATGATAGGACTTTGCAAACTTCTAGTGAACCTATTGCTAAACCACCTGAGAATCCAAATGATATATCTATGTCTGATGCTGAAACACAATCTGGTAATGAACATGAACCTAATGAAAATGCTAATGATGATGTTCATGATGATGCTAAACCTAGTAATGATAATGATGTAGAAACTGAACCTGTTGTTGATCTTGATAACCCACAATCAAAGAATCAACGTTATGATAAGAGAGACTTTGTTGCTAGGAAACATGGTAAAGAAAGAGAACCATGGGTTCAGAAGCCCATGCCTTTCCCTCCCAAACCATCCAAGAAATAGGATGATGAAGATTCCGAGCGCTTTGCTGAAATGATTAGACCTATTTTTTCTACGTATGCAATTAACTGATATGCTAAAAATGAATCCTTATGCTAAGTATATGAAAGATATTGTTAGAAATAAAAGAAAGATACGAGAAGCTGAAATTTCCACCATGATTGCTAATTACACTTTTAAGGGTGGAATACCAAAGAAACTTGGAGATCCAGGAGTACCTACTATACCATGCTCCATTAAAAGAAACTATGTTAAAACTGCTTTATGTGATCTTGGAGCCGGTGTTAGTGTTATAACTCTCTGTTTATATCATAGACTTGATTTGAATAAGTTGACACCCACTGAAATATCTTTGCAAATGGCTGATAAATCAACTGCTATACCTGTCGGTATTTGTGAGGATGTACCTGTTGTGGTTGCAAACGTTACTATTTTAACGGACTTTGTTATTCTTGATATTCCTGAGGATGATAGTATGTCTATTATTCTTGGAAGACCTTTTCTGAATACTGCAAGGGCTGTTATTGATTGCAATAAAGGCAATGTCACTTTTCATGTTAATGGTAATGAGCATACGGTACACTTTCCGAGGAAACAACCTCAAGTTCATAGTATCAACTCTATTGGAAAAATTCCCTTGATTATATTTGGAGGTTTTGAATTTCCTCTTCCTACTGTCAAGAAGAAATATGATATTCTTATTATTTGGGATGTGCATATCCCCGTTGAGGTAACATAGTGTTATTCGAAATTTCTCCGGTTTCATGTTATTCGGAATGAGTTTGTTAACAAGACCTGATCAACCTTGTTAGTGGATTCCTTTTGATGAGCATGAGATGGATGAAACTAGAAGGCACAACCTTCTGTACCCTCTTTATACTTTCTAATATTTAGATGAAATAAGGTAAAAATAGTATTTTTCTGTCTGTTTCCTGATTTATCCGTGCATTATAAAAATACCCCAAATATACAAGTCCTCCAAATGCCATGCCAATTTAATATGATTTTTTCGGGAATATTTGAGGATTTATGGTACTGAAAGTACCGCAGGGGGAGCTGCCACCTGGCCACGAGGGTGGAGGGCGCGCCCTACCCCCCAGGGCGCGCCTGCTGCCTCGTGGGCCCATGATGGCCCCCCTCCACTTAATCCTGCACCCATCCTCTTCTTCTTCCTCCCACAAACATGAATATCTAGGCCAAGCACGAGTTCTAGCCCACTTTGCTGTGATTTTCGATCTCCTTGCTCAAAGCACCTCTCACAAAACTGCTTGGGGAGATTGTTCCTTGGTATGTGACTCCTCCATTGGTCCAATTAGTTTTTGTTCTAGTGCTTTATTCTTTGCAAATTTGTGCTGCATAGGTGACCATGTTCTTGAGCTTGCATGCCAAATTTATATGGTTCCAAGTAGTTCTAATGCATGATATAGACTCTAGGCACTTGTAGGAGTAGTTACTATCAATTTTGTTGAGCTTGGTTCACTTTTGTTTGAAGTTACTAAAAATTTCAGAATTTTTTCAGAGAAAAGCAATATGCTTAGGAAAATGTTCCAAGGTGGTTCTTCAAGGAAGCAAGGACCCAGGCTTGCAATGCGTGATGCCGATGAGGAGCCCCCAAGGGACGCTCCAGTGCGGCCCTGTGAATGGCCGTTAGAAAATTTTATGGATCGAGCGGGAATGAAAGAGGAATTTAACGCATATTTGTGTAACGCCGATCTTGTGGACTTTGAGGCAGACAAATGCCCATAGTACCATCAACTCACTAGCTCATTTGTGAGGAGGCTTGAGTTTTCATCTTCGCGTAATTCTCCTACTGTCATGTTTGATCTTTGTGACAAATCTTATACCATGGACTTAGAGGATTTTACTTTTGCTTGAAAACTTCCACAACGGGGTAGTGTTAGTGATCCCCGTAAATCTGAATTTAGAAACTTTCTTGCTAGTAAAACTGTGGGAGAATCTAGAGATATAGCACACGCTACCATAGGGAGCATTCATTTTCCTGCTATACATTATTTTGCTCTCTTCCTAGGTAGGTGCATAAATGGTAAATATGAAGCATGTCATATGTGTGTGCCTGACCTCAGTATTCCTAGGAGTGTTGTGTTAGGAGACAAATCTTATAATTTGGGAGCCATTGTTGCACGTAGGTTGCATAATTAATAGATATAATGGAGATTTCTTTGGAGGAATTTATGCAACCCGCTTAGCTAATTTTCTTGAGGTGGATGTTCGTGAGGGTGATATGGAGTTGCCTCTTGCTTATTTAGATTTTAATTCTATGGCCTCCCACCAGTTTGTCGAAAGGAATGAATCACCTCTCTTATATCGACTAATCTTTGACAAACGGTGTGTTGTCCGTATTACTCTTCCTGCTCCTGCCTTCTTTGATTCTCAGACAAAATGAGGATATGTTATTACCAGAGAGGAGGCAGATGAGTATGAGAGGAGAGCGGAGGCAGCTCAACGCCACGCTGCAGCTCAGGAGGCAATAAATGCTGCATCATAGTACGACCCCAGCTACACCTATGGGTATCCGCCAGGCTATCCCTGGCAATAAACCAACTTAGGCCAAAAGCCTAAGCTTGGGGGAGTACGTATTTCTCACCGACATTACATTTATGTTCACACACTCATTGCTAGATGTCGGTGCTCATACTCTTTCATCATAGTACGACCCCAGCTACACCTATGGGTATCCGCCAGGCTATCCCTGGCAATAAACCAACTTAGGCCAAAAGCCTAAGCTTGGGGGAGTACGTATTTCTCACCGACATTACATTTATGTTCACACACTCATTGCTAGATGTCGGTGCTCATACTCTTTCACTGTAATATCCATGCTAGTTTATTTTCTTTTTCCAGCTTTCTTCTTTGTGTGTTTAATATACCTTAAGAAAAACAAAAAAATTAGTAGTAGTTTACTTCTCTGCTGTAGTAGTAACAATTAAAAAGAAAACCCAAAAATATTTCCCGTTCTTCTTTTGCTTGTTGGGAGCTTTCCCGTGTAAATAGTTTTTATTTCTTTTCTTTTCTTTGGGGGCCGATAGGAGAAGACCATAATTAAATTTTTGAAGTGGCTCGTATAGGCATTATTGTTGATTTAACCAAGAGCCCATATTGCCTTGTCTTCTCATTTTTACTGAATGCTCGCAGATTCCAGCTTAGTCCAATGCACATGCACTCTTATTATTATTCGCATCGTTCGGTCGTGCAAGTGAAAGGCAATTATGATGATATATGATGGACTGACTGAGATGAGAAAAGATGGTATGAAATCGACCTCTCTTGTTTTTGTAAATATGATGAGTTCATCGTTCCTGATTCAGCTTGTTATGAATAAACATGTTTGCAATGACAATTAGAGATCATAGTTACTCGTGCCATGCTTCATTAGCTATGAGTTATAATGGTTTACCTTGCATGCCAACATGCTATTAAAATGGTTGTGATGTGGTATAGTGAGGTGGTATCCTCCTTTGAATGATTTAAGTGACTCGACTTTGCACATGTCCACGCATGTAGTTGAAACAAATCAACATAGCCTTCACGATATTTATGTTCATTGTGGATTATATCCTACTCATGCTTTCATCCGATGTTTATTAATTTTAATGCATGTTCATGGCTGTTGTCGCTCTCTAGTTGGTCGCTTCTCAGTCTTTTGCTAGCCTTCACTTGTACTAAGCGGGAATACTGCTTGTGAATCCAATCCCTTAAAAACCCCAAAGTTATTCCATATGAGTCCACGATACCTTCCTATATGCGGTATTTACCTGCCATTCCAAGTAAATTTGTATGTGCCAAACTCTAAACCTTCAAATAAACATTCTGTTTTGTATGCTCGAATAGCTCATGTATCAACTAGGGCTGCCCTTATCTTCCATGTTAGGCGGGTTATTCTCAAGAGGAGTGGACTCTACTCCTCACTCACGAGAAAATGGCTGGTCACCGGGATGCCCAGTCCCATGCTTTATGCAAACTAAATCAAATTAATGGCAAACAAAACTCCCCCGGGACTCTTGTTAGTTGGAGGCACTCGTTGTTTCGAGCAAGCCATGGATTGATGCTTGTTGGTGGAGGGGGAGTATAAACTTTACCATTCTGTTTGGGAAGCGCCTATAATGTGTGTAGCATGGAAGATATCACCATCTCTTAGTTGTTATTACTCGGCCTGTTAAAGGCGGGCAACAACTATAGGTTTAGACCTGCTAATCGCCCAAGATGATTATAGGCCTAGGTTTTGGCCCATATGAGTAATGGGCCGGCCAGAAGACCGACAACACTGAGATCCACTGAACCTTTCAGCCTAAATTACAGCATACCGACCAAGAATAAACCTAGACTATGCAACAAAGAAATTACAGCATATTACATCCTCTCGGCATCAAAGTTCGGCGCCTGTGATAATAAAGGGCAACCAGACAGCAGATTACATAAACCGGGCAGGTCGCCACCAGTGGAAGTTAACAGGCAGACAAAATAATAGATAAAACCGACAACACTTCAACACAGTTCAAGAAAGGTTAGCCCGGCCGAGGAGCTGCAGCGCAAGTAGCTTAGCAACCTGACGAGACTGCGCTTCATTGGTGCTCATGTCCACTAACTTAAGTTGCATAGCATCAATAAACGTCATGTACTTACGGTTAATCTTGCATAGAGATTGGAGTTCCAGTCGTATTTGAGCGGAAGCATGTATTTCTGCTTGAATTTCAGACTGAAGAAGTCGAACAGATTCAGGCGGCGACTTCATCGAGCTTGTGTCACTGAGTAAGTTTGACAGTACATCAAGATGTTACTTCGTGGTTGTATCCCTACCCTCTATATGTGTTGCCTTCTCCTCTGGAATATGTGTTAGAGGGACAAACAATGGGTTCGTCTCACTACCATTGTGGCAGTTCTTCCTAGCAGCAATGTTGTCACCCTGAACGAGAAACAAGTAGGTAGATAACAGGTTTTGCATGTATAAGCATCAGCATAATCAATTCATCTCATTTCTTTGTCAGAAATAAAGAGACACAATTTAAAATAGCATTAACATAATAGGCATCGTTCATAGTTAAGACGACATGAAATGGCATTGTGCAGGAGCGGCCAGCTTCACCAGACGACTGGATTACAGATCAAGAACACAAGCATAGATGTATTTCTAAACAACGTATAAGCATGAATGGTGAGTGCACTGTTAATTTATACCATTTCAGATTGGTAAATAAAGAGACACGATTTAAATAACATTAATATAATATGGCATTGTTCA
This sequence comes from Aegilops umbellulata, assembly GCA_032464435.1. Classification (NCBI taxonomy): domain Eukaryota; kingdom Viridiplantae; phylum Streptophyta; class Magnoliopsida; order Poales; family Poaceae; genus Aegilops; species Aegilops umbellulata. The sequence goes on along the minus strand of CP136060.1, from coordinate 636,590,087 downwards.
TAGTTGAGACATAGCAGGATATGACATTGGGCTGTTGTTGGTAGGCTCACCACACCACTGGATTACAAATCAAGAACACAAGCATACACATAGCGCTAAAGAATATAACTCTCTATGTTTAGTTTAATTTACATGGTACGAATAAGGAACTAGATTGTACAACTAAAGACTGAAATTGAGAAGGACAAACTTATGTTTATGTACTTCTACTTTATAAACTTTGAACAAGCAATTTGATGCAGACGACAAAAATAAATAGCATTTGCACTCATAGCTATGCAAATATAAACAACAAAGTTTGAAGGCTCGAGGAGGACAAACTTACATTAATAGTGAAGAAAGGATCTATAAAGGCCTTGTCCATTGAGGGAGTCCTGGATTAGGGGGTGTTCGGATAGCCGGACTATACCTTCAGCCGGACTCCAGGACAATGAAGATACAAGATTGAAGACTTCGTCCCGTGTCTGGAAGGGACTTTCCTTCGCGTGGAAGGCAAGCTTGGCGATGCAGATATTCAAGATCTCCTACCATTGTAACCGACTTTGTGTAACCCTAACCCTATCCGGTGTCTATATAAACCGGAGGGTTCTAGTCCGTAGGACAACTTCATCATACAACAATCATACCATAGGCTAGCTTCTAGGGTTTAGCCTCCTTGATCTCGTGGTAGATCCACTCTCGTACTACCCATATCATCAATATTAATCAAGCAGGAGTAGGGTTTTACCTCCATCGAGAGGGCCCGAACCTGGGCAAACTTCGTGTCCCTTGTCTCATGTTAACATCCGGCCTAGACGCACAGTTCGGGACCCCCTACCCGAGATCCGCCGGTTTTGACACCGACATTGGTGCTTTCATTGAGAGTTCCTCTATGTCGTCGCTTTTAGGCCCGACGGCTCCTTTGATCATCAACAACGATGCAGTCCAGGGTGAGACTTTTCTCCCCGGACAGATCTTCGTCTTCGGCGGCTTCGCACTATGGGCCAATTCGTTTGGCCGCCTGGGGCAGATCGAAAGTTACGCCCCTGGCCATCAGGTCAGGTTTGGAAGTTTGAACTACACGGCAGACATCCGCGGGGACTTGATCTTCAACGGATTCGAGCCACAGCCAAGCGCGCCGCACTGTCTCGACGGGCATGATCTAGCTCTGCCGGCGAACAGTGCCCTGGAGCCCGCACGCGCGTCGGCTCCGACCCTTAATTCGGAACCGGCGGCGTTGATCGAGGGTGAGCGGTTAGACGTCACACCGGGGGCTGCGATCTCAGAAGCGATCAAGCCGAATGCTAGCCCCGCACTCTGCATGACCCGTGACTCCGAGGATCCGGATTCCCCTCCGGACTCCGCACCTCCCGCACCCCTGCCAATCGAATCCGATTGGGCGCCGGTCATGGAGTTCAGCGCCGCGGACATCTTTCAGCACTCGCCCTTTGGCGACATCCTAAACTCACTAAAGTCTCTCTCTTTATCGGGAGAGCCCTGGCCGGACAATGGCCAGCAAGGATGGGATACGGACGATGAAGAAATTCCAACCCCACCCACCACCCACTTTGTAGCCGCTGTCGACGATTTAACCGACATGCTTGACTTCGACTCCGAAGACATCGACGGTATGGACGATGATGCAGGAGACGAACAGGAACCAGCACCGGTAGGGCGCTGGAAGGCCACCTCGTCATATGATATATATATATATATATATATATATATATATATATATATATATATATATATATATATATATATATATATATATATGGTGGATACTCCAAAAGATGGAGATGGCGATGGAACGGCGGAGGATGATACCTCCAAGAAACAGCCAAAGCGCCGTCGCAAGCGGCGCCGCTCTAAATCCCGCCAAAGCAAAAACGGTGATTCCGGCACGGGAGATAATACTACCCCGGATAGCGTCGAAGAACACCCCCTCCAAAAAGATTCGGCATAGGAAGATGGAGAAGCCAGCCCTCGTGAGAGGGCGGCAGACCGAGAGGTTGAGGACGATAACTACATGCCTCCCTCCGAAGACGAGGCAAGCCTTGACGACGACGAATTCATCGTACCATCAGACCCCGCCGAACAAGAGCGTTTCAAGCGCAGGCTTTTAGCCACGGCAAGAAGCCTCAAGAGAAAGCAACAACAACTTAGAGCTGATCAAGATTTGCTAGCTGACAGATGGACTCAAGTCCTTGCGGCTGAAGAGCATGAACTCGAGCTGCGTCGTGATATAGCCCAGTATAGAGGCGCCGCACACCCACTATGCTTCACAGATGAAGTAATGGATCATAAAATCCCTGAGGGCTTTAAACCCGTAAACATTGAATCATACGATGGCACAACAGATCCCGCGGTCTGGATCGAGGATTATCTCCTTCATATCCACATGGCCCGTGGTGATGATCTACACGCCATCAAATACCTCGCACTCAAACTCAAGGGACCGGCCCGGCATTGGCTCAACAGCTTGGCAGCAGACTCAATCGGTTCTTGGGAGGACCTGGAAGCCGCATTCCTCGACAACTTCCAGGGCACTTATTTGCGACCACCGGATGTCGATGACCTAAGCCACATAATGCAGCAGTCAGAGAAATCGGCCAGGCAATTCTGGACATGGTTGCCAACAAAGAAAAACCAGATAGTCGACTATCCGGATGCTGAGGCCCTATCGGCCTTCAAGCATAATATCCGCGACGAATGGCTTGCCCGGCACCTGGGACAGGAAAAGCCGAAATCAATGGCAGCCCTCACGACACTCATGACCCGCTTTTGCGCGGGAGAAGAGAGATGGCTAGCTCGCAGTAACAACTTAGCAAAGAACCCTGGTAATTCGGATACCAAGGACAAAAGTGGCAGGACACGCCGGAACAAGCAAAAGCGTCGTCTTAACAGCGATAGCAACGAGGATACGGCAGTAAATGCCGGATTCAGAGGCTATAAATCCGGTCAGCGGAAAAAGCCATTCAAAAGGAATACTCAGGGCCCGTCCAGTTTGGACCGAATACTCGACCGCTTGTGCCAGATACATGGTACCCCCGAAAGGCCAGCAAATCACACCAACAGGGATTGTTGGGTGTTCAAGCAGGCAGGCAAGTTAAGAGCCGAAAAGAGAGACAAGGGGCCGCACAGCGATGACGAGGAGGAGCCCAGGCCGCCGAACAGTAGTGGACAGAAGGGTTTTCCCCCACAAGTGCGGACGGTGAACATGATATACGCAACCCACATTCCCAAGAGGGAGCGGAAGCGTGCGCTACGAGACGTATACACGCTGGAGCCAGACGCTCCAAAGTTCAATCCATGGTCCTCCTGCCCGGTCACCTTTGATCAAAGGGACCATCCCACTAGCATCCGTCACGGCGGGTTTGCCGCATTGGTTCTTGACCCAATTATGGACGGATTTCATCTTACAAGAGTCCTCATGGACGGCGGCAGCAGCCTGAACCTGCTTTACCAGGATACAGTGCGGAAAATGGGCATCGATCCCTCGAGGATCAAGCCCACAAAAACAACCTTTAAAGGTGTTATACCAGATGTAGGGGCCAGCTGCACAGGCTCAGTAACACTTGAAGTGGTCTTCGGATCCCCGGACAATTTCTGAAGCGAAGAGTTAATCTTCGATATAGTCCTGTTTCGCAGTGGCTATCACGCCCTGCTCGGGCGAACCGCATTTGCAAAATTCAATGCGGTGCCACAATACGCATATCTCAAGCTCAAGATGCCAGGCCCTCGGGGAGTAATTACGGTCAATGGAAACACCGAGCGCTCCCTCCGAATGGAGGAACACACGGTGGCCCTCACAGCAGAAGTACAAAGCAGCCTTCTTAGGCAATTCTCCAGTCCGGCAGTTAAAAAGCCAGACACCGCCAAGCGCGCCCGGAATAACCTACAGCAAGGCCGCTTGGCACGTTCTGAACAGGCATAGCAGTGCGACCCCAACCCCAGCCCTCGCGACATAGCGAAACCAGTGCGTCGCGTACATAACTACGCTCTCGAAATACCATGGGCGAAGGGGAAGGGGCACAATATCAGCAAACCCAAAATACGACCTAAAACGTACTAGGGGCTGCCGAATTTTTTCTTTTCTCTTACTTTCAGGACTCCATACTTCGGACGACCTGTTCGGCGATTCAACCGCCGCACAAATGATGCAAGACCCAGGGAAGCAGACAAGCCATGCCGCACTACGAAACCCCAAGGTGGTCTCTGTTACGAGCAGTATACCTGTTTTTTAATACAATTCCGCGGCCTGCTCCTGGCAAGGACATGTTAAATAGTACAATATCTTTTGCTTATCGCACTATTTGTATCGTTCTTCTCTGATAGCAGCCTCTTTATAAACAATGCATAGCTTTTTTGTCTATCTTTTGCATTATCACCTTTTTTTATATATGTTCATCAATGACATGTGGCACCCGTACACTGTGGTACGGCAAATACACCAGGGGCTTCAGTACCCCGTAACATGGTGTAAGAAGTCCGAACACTTCATAAGTGCGGCACCCCGAACTTATAGCACTATATGCATCGGCTCCGAATCATGATTTGTGTCAATAGTTGGGTTTGCACGGCTCCTATGTATTGGTGCCTTACGTTCCGCTATATCGGCTAAGGTAGCACTAGGAGAACCACTGCGACTGTGCCCCGGTTGAGCTGGGTTAAGCACCACAGTGGAGAAAGCTAAAACTAACTGTCATGATGAGGCGAGAGACCGGTCGCTGTTCGAGAGGTTTTTCGAGTCCCTAAAGACTCATGCCGCTTCGAGCGAGGAGCCGACTTTGTCCGGCCAAGGCGTGGATAGCGCCCCGAACTCGGTCTTCCGAACTAGGGGCTTCGCCGAAATTTAAAATTATAAAGTTCTATGGCTAAGTGAGAGTGTTCAAGCATTATAGTCCGATTGCCTGGTTCGTTGTGCTGAGCACCTCCCTTGAAGGACCCAACTATGGGAAAAAGAGCGCTCAGGTTTATCCTGAACACCCCAGCACTAGTGGCATGGGGGCGGAAGCTGACGACTCGCCATCTCTCAATTTTTTGATAAACAACCACACAGAAAATAATATTTTAAATTTAACAAGCATTGCTTAGCGCATATGAACAAGTTTTCAGCGCACAGGATAAACACGAGCGAGTTCATTAAAAAATTACATCCTTGGTACATTCATCCACCACAAGGCGGGCACCCGCAAGAACATCCTTATAATAGTTCTCGGTCTTGCGATGCTCCTTCCCCGGCGGCGGCCCGTCCCTCACAAGCTTCTCACCATCTAGCTTACCCCAGTGCACCTTTGCACGGGCAAGGGCCCTACGGGCACCTTCGATGCAGACGGAGCGCTTGGTGACGTCGAGCCTTGGATAGGCCTCCACCAGCCGCCGCACCAGCCCGAAGTAGCTCCCAGGCAGGGCATCTCCGGGCCACAGCCGAACTATGAAGCCCCTCATGGCCTGTTCGGCCGCCTTGTGGAGCTCGACCAGCTGTTTCAGCTGGTCGCTCAAGGGCACAGGGTGTCCGACCTCAGCATACTGAGACCAGAACACCTTCTCGGTCGAGCTGCCCTCTTGAGCTCGGTAGAATGCGGCGGCGTCGGATACGCTGCGGGGAAGATCTGCGAACGCCCCTGGAGAGCTCCGGATTCGGGTAAGTAACAAGTAGTTTACTTTTATATTTCTGCTTTGCATAAAGAATGCCTTACCCGCTGCTATGTTTTTCATCTCCTCCAACTCTTGGAGGGCCTTTTGTGCTTCGGCCTTGGCAGACTCAGAGGCCGCCGCGAGCTCGGACGCTCTCGTTTTTGACTCAAGCTCCAAACTCTCATGTTTTTTCATAAGAGTCTGAAGCTCTTGCCGCACCTCGCCGACCTGGGCCTCAAGTTTCTCTCGCTCGGTGCGCTCTGCGGCCGCTTTCTTTTCGGCCATGGACAACGCCTACTTAAGGGTCGCCAACTCAGTCGTGGCCCCTACATTAAGCTGTACAATCCTGTTATTTTTTGCAATCACGTCTTTTTATAGGCATTTTCTCTGTAAGGTATTTCTTACCTTCTTTCTCCTCGAGCTGCCGCTTGGCAAGGCCGAGCTCTTGCTCGGTCCGCTCGAGGCCCTATTTCAGGGCACCCACCTCCGCAGTCAGTGCGGCAGTGGCTAGCAGCGAAGCCTGCATACGCATATTCGACTCTTTTTTGCTAGACTCCTGCGAAATTTAATAGATCCTCTATTCGACTTTTCTTTCCGAACGCCAAACAGAGCATCAGGGGCTACTCTCTATGCGGTTATATTCTTACATATTTTTTTACTTACCTCGAAGCCTGTTAGAAGGCTAGCGCAAGCTTCATTCAGTCCGCTCTTGGTAGACTGAACCTTCCGGATCACCGTACTCGTAATAGTACGGTGCTCCTCGTCGATGGAGGCGCCGTCAAGCACCTCCAGCAGACTGTCCGGCACCTCCAGTTGGACGGAGGCCTCCGGCTCAGAAGGCTTGCTCCTCTTGACAGGAGTTCGCCTACCGCGGTCCGGAACCGTTGAAGATTCCGGCGCGGTGTCCGGCTCAAAGCCGGAGTTGGAGCCCTGGGGGGGGGGGTTGTTCCCTTTACTCCTGGAGTCCGGGAGGTTGCCTTGCGGCTCCTCCAGGACCACCTCCTCCTGCCCCAGAGCTCGTTGCGACGCCACTTCGGCGTCGTCTGTAGTGCGGGGGGAGACAGCGGGCGGAACTCAGTTCACATCCGACGAATCCAGGGAGCCGCTCGACGACTCGTCGAGTTTGGCCCGGGGCAGGCTGCACAATTATGTTCGGCATTAGGGAACACTGAACGACAAAAGAATATTATGAGTCACTCTGGTATCTGAATACTTACGATTTCGCCGGGCGCTTGGCCCTGTCCGGCCACTCCTCGTCATCCTCGCTGGCGTTTGGGGAGTAGTCCGGCGGAGGGGTCTTCCTCTTCTTGGACCCTCCGGCCTCCCCCGTTGGGGCGGCCTTCCTTTTCTTTCCTCCCCCCGCTGGAGGGGGAGAGGTTTCTTCTTCCTCCTCCTCGTTTTCACGGGAGGAGAGCATCTCAGACTCGTCAGATGACGAGTCCGAGACGCTCTCCTCCCGTGAGAGTCCCCGTGGCCTTCTTCTTCTTGGCCTTCTTCTCCGGCACCACATAAGGCGCCGGAGCCAGCAGCTTCACTAGGAGAGCAGGGGCTGGGTCTTCGGGCAAGGGAGCCGGACAGTTAATCGGTCCGGATATCACCTGCCAAGCCTGTCAAAGGCAAGGGAGTTTAGATCCCGCATAGAGTCAAACTATGAAAAAACTTAAACATCCTGTGAAAGGTGAAAACAGCTTACCTCGCTAGCGTGAAGCTGTGAGCTATATCCGCGGTCCTCTAAGGCGGATGTGGGAGCCTCGGCGCCTTTGGTTAGCACTTTCCAGACGTCTTCATACGTCGTGTCGAAGAGCCTGTTGAGGGTTTGGTGCTGCGCCGGGTTGAACTCCCACAGAGTAAAGTCCCGTTGTTGACACGGGAGGATCCGGCGGACGAGCATAACCTGGACCACATTGACAAGCTTGATTGGCTTGTTCACCAGGGACTGGATGCATGTTTGTAGTCCAGTCACCTCTTTTTCGTCACCCCACGACAGGCCCGTCTCTTTCCAGGACATAAGCCGCGTGGGGGGTCCGGATCGGAACTCAGGGGCTGCGACCCATTTTGGATCGCGTGGCTCGGTGATATAAAACCACCCGGATTGCCACCCCTTTAGGGTCTCCACGAAGGAGCCCTCGAGCCATAGGATGTTGGCTATCTTGCCCACCATGGCGCCTCCGCACTCCGCCTGGCTGCCGCGCACCACCTTGGGCTTGACGTTGAAGGTCTTGAGCCAGAGGCCGAAATGGGGGCGGACGCGGAGGAAAGCCTCGCACACGACGATAAACGCCGAGATGTTGAGGATGAAGTTTGGGGCCAGTTCGTGGAAATCCAAGCTGTAGTAGAACATGAGCCCCCGGACTAATGGGTGGAGTGGAAAACCTAGTCCGCGGAGGAAGTGGGGAAGGAAAACTACCCTCTCATGGGGCCTTGGGGTGGGGAGAAGCTTTCCCTCCTCGGGAAGCCGGTGCGCGATGTCCTTGGACAAGTATCCGGCCTTCCTTAGCTTCTTGACATGGCCCTCCATGAGGGAGGAGACCTTCCACTTGCCTCCCGCTCCGGACATTGCTGGAGAAGGTTGAGGTGGGAAGTGCGGGCTTGGGCGCTGGAGCTTAGCTGCGTAGAAGAGGGATAGGCAAAGGAGGAAGAAGTCGTAGGTAAAAAGGTGGATAATTATCCCCTTATATGGGCGGATGCGGCTATGCGTCCCCACCAGCCTAGTAAAACTCGCTTGCCTTCCAAGCGCCGTCATAAATGGCACGGTTGGGTTACCCACGTCCGTATTGATGAGAATCCCGTAAAAAGGGGCACACGATCTCTGCTTTGACAAGACGTGCCAAGGAAACCACCTCGCAAAACACGCTGAGGTGGAAGAGTAAAAACGATTCGAGAAAACGACTTGGCCGTAGTGTGGTGTCACGCTACGGAATACGTCAGCAGATTAGATTTGTGTTGATATTATTCTCTCTATGGCAATATGTGGAAACTTATTTTGCAGAGACGGACAATATTCTTGGTGTTTAAAATCTTCTTGAAGAACTTGGAGGGGGAACCCGCCTTGCAATGCCGAAGACAACTTGCGTGCCGGACTCGTCGTCATTGAAGCCTGGTTCAGGGGCTACTGAGGGAGTCCGGGATTAGGGGGTGTTCGGATAGCCGGACTATACCTTCAGCCGAACTCCAGGACTATGAAGATACAAGATTGAAGACTTCGTCCCGTGTCCGGAAGGGACTTTCCTTGGCGTGGAAGGCAAGCTTGGCGATGCGGATATTCAAGATCTCCTACCATTGTAACCGACTTTGTGTATCCTATCCCTCAATCGAAGAAGAAGCAGAAGAAGAACTCCAACACAAATAAGCATCGCTCTCACGTCATGATCATCGCGTAACCTGTACCTGCAACTGGTGGTGTCGTAATCTGTGAGCCACGAGGACTCAGCAATCCCATTACCATGGGTATCAAGACTAGCAAAGCTTAATGGGTAAGGAAGGGGGTAAAGTGGTGAGGTTGCAGCAGCGACTAAGCATGTATGGTGGCTAACTTACGCAAATGAGAGCGAGAAGAGAGGCAAAACAAGCGGTCGTCAACTAGTAATGATCAAGAAGTGACCCTGAACTCCTACTTACATCAAACATAACCCAGGAATCGTGTTCTCCTCTCGATCAACCCCGAAAAGAGACACTCACGGTTACGCACACGGTTGGTGTATTTTAGAAGAGTTTACTTTAAGTTTACTACAACCGGACATTATCAAATTCCCATCTGCCCATAACCGTGGGCACGGCTTTCGAAAGTTCAAACCCTGCAGGGGTGTCCCAACTTAGCCCATGATAAGCTCTCGCGATCAACGAAGGATATTCCTTCTCCCTGGGAAGACCCGATCAGTCTCGGAATCCCGGCTAGAAGACATTTCGACAGTAATAAAACAAGACCAGCAAGACCTCCCGGCGTGTCGACACCCTGATAGTAGCCGCGCGTATCTCGTCTCAGGCCACGACCGGACGAGAATTCTGTATGACTAAAACCAGACCACAAGTTTCCCTGAGGTGGCGCTGCAAAGGGCTCTAGTTTGGACCAACACTTAGACAAGCATTGGCCCGGGGGGCTAAATAAAGATGACCCTTTGGTTAATTACTCCCAAGGGAAAGGTATAGGTGGTAGGCAAATGGTAAAACCAATGTTGGGCCTTGCTGGAGGAGTCTTATTCAAAGCGAACTGTCAAGGGGGTCCCATAAATCACCCAACCGCGTTAGGAACGCAAAATCCGGGAACACAATACCGATATGACGTAAACTAGGGCGGCAAGAGTGGAACAAAACACCAGGCATAAGGCCGAGCCTTCCACCCTTTACCAAGTATAAAGATGCATTAATAATATAAGAGATATTGTGATATCCCAACATAAACATAAACATAATCCCACATGGAGCAATCTTCATCTTCACCTGCAACTATCAACGCTATAAGAGGGGCTGAGCAAAGCGGTAACATAGCCAAACAATGGTTTGCTAGGAAGGGTAACAAATGTCAGAGGTTCATGGCAATTTGGGAGGCTTGAGCAGTAAGTGGTAGGTAACGCAGCATAGCGATAGAACGAAGCAACTAGCATAGCAATGATAGTAATGAGATCCAAGGTGACGGTCATCTTGCCTGAAATCCCGCAAGGAAGAAGAACGAGTCCATGAAGAAGATGAAGCCACGAAGACGAACCAAGCGTAGACGAACGAATCCTCACGATCGCAATGAAACGGGAACTATCGAGAAGAAGCACACAACATGGTAAACACACCACACATGAACAAGGCATGATGCTCAACCAAGTATGATGCATGACAAGGCTACATGAAGCTATTCCTGGCAAGAGATGATGCATACAAGAACAACACATCAAGGCAAGTTTAAATGAGGCCGCAAACAACATAGAACAATTCCGGTAAGTCCTCATATGCAAATTTCGAAATTGGTCCTGATCTGAATAAACCTTATGTTCAAGTTGTTAAACAGCAAGTTAAGATGCACCACGATGATCTACACGAAATTCTAGTCAAGTTACATATAAAGTTCATTAGATTCGGAGCTACGGCCTAGAAGATATGAGCAAAACAAGTTAAGCATAGCATTGATGCAAAATGCATACAAACACCTCAAAACAAGGATGCAACATGATAATATGAAGCTACATGCAATTCTAACCAAGTATCATGTAGAGCATGCTCAAAACGGAGCAACGGTTAAACACATACACCCTATACAAGTTATAACAACAAACTGTCCAAAACAGCAAGTAGGCATCTAGCAAGCATCAAAACAACAAGCTACAGGATCTCAACATGAAAACAAAAGGCATGGACATGATTTACAGGTAAAGCATGGCAAAACATGAACACTGATCTATCTCCAGAAATCACTAGATCATACTCAAACAAGCATGGCAAGATTGCAAATAATAACAGGTTCACAGACTTAGCAGAATTCACAGGGCATGGCAGAAATAACATCAGGTTACCATATTTAGAGTTATCAAACATCATGTTACAGCAATCTATCATGTCAAACTAGAGCACGGCATGAATCTACTCAAATCATTTAATAAAAGTCCCTTACTGACCATAAGCCAAAAGGGATCAGAGAATACAATTTCGAGCATGTGAACATAGCAAAAAACATAAACAGATTCAGACTTGGTGAAAAACTGGAGCATGGCAAAACAGATAATAAGTAGGCATGTTTACGAGTTCGATGCACTCACTTAGAGGCATTGCAGGAGAAACCAAGCATACAACCAGCAACAAGACATGGCATAGAAGCTATACATGGCAAGAACAATAACATAGCATGCAAGGATCAACTACAACAACCTTGGCAAAATTGAATAACACGTAAACAATCTGCCAGGAACATTTTCTAGAAAAAGTAGAGCAAGATTAAGACATGTTAAAGCACTCTATAAATGCAACCAGGAGCATTGATGGATATAGCATAACCATATGAACAAAACACCCTTACTGACCATACTCAAAAGAGCCATGGATCTCACTGTAGCAACATGAATACATGGCATAAAAATAACAGCAGACAAAGACTTGGTGAAATTCGAAGTCCTGAAATCAGCAACATCATGGAGGCTACTTTGCAAGCTTGAAACAAACAATACATGGCATATCATGACAAATGGGTTGCACCACAGAAAATATGGCATGTTATATCTCATAACTCATGTAGACTTCATGCTCAAAAGAAAATCACACATAAAGATACAAAAATGACAAATGAGCATGTTCTGATAACAGACAGCAGTTAACATCACATAGCAGTTTTGTAACGATGATTATAGCATCTAGATGAACTCTAGTGAACATGGCACAATGGAACAAAATGAAGAGCACAACCAGATGAACATTTCGATATACCATATACATGAATCCAAGCAGTATGCAGAGAGTTACGGGTGCGATGAACATGGCAACATAATACTGAAATCTCAGGGACTTGGGAATATTTGGACCTCGCGGGGGAAAAGTCAACGGGCGGGGATCTCGCCGGAACTTCGCCGGAGTCGAGGGGGAGGTCGGGGAGGCCGGGGCGGATGGATCCGGGCCGGATCTTGCCGGATCCGGCCGGATCCAGGCGAGGGAGGCAGCGGGCGGCGACGGGAGGCGCCGGCGCGGCCGGCGAGCTCGGGCGCCGGCTGCGGGCTCGCGCGGGAGCCGCGGCGGCGGAGCGGCGGACACCGGCACGGCGTCGACGGCTGGAGCGACGGCGGGGTCCCCGGTCGGCGGCGCGGGCGCGGAGGAGAGGTCGGGCGGCGGCGCGCGGCCGGGAGGCGGCGGTGGCCGGCGGGAGCGGGCGCGCCCGCGGGCGATGCGGCCCAGGCGGCGGGCTCGCGCGGGCTCGCGGCGGGCCTGGTTGGCCAGGCGGCGGCGGAAGAGAGAGAGAGGAGGCGCGGGGTGACGTGGCGGTGGCTGATTGAGCGAGGAGACGGCAGCGATGACGTGTCGGCCCCGGATTGGTCCAGGCGAAGTGGCTGCGGGGCGGCGGACGTGTCCGGCGCGGCGTGGACGCGTCCGGCTGCGCGGGGAGGAGTTTGCTAGGGTTTCAACTGCGATTTGGACGGGGGAGGCACATATTTATAGGTAGAAGGAGGTGGGAGTGTCCAAATGAGGTGCGGTTTTCGCCCACACGATCATGATCGAACGACCGAGAACATGGAGGTGACTTAGATGGGTTTTGGGCCACTTTGAAGGGGTTGTTGGGCTGCACACAAAAGAGGCCTTGCGGTTACCCGGTTAACCGTTAGAGCATCAAACGACCTCCGATTGACCCGAAACTTGACAGGCGGTCTACCGGTGCTATACCAAGGCCGCTTGACAAACCTCGGTCCATTCCGAGAAAGTTTAACACCCACACATGAAAAGAGGCAAAAGAGGGCACCGGGTGACATAGGAGTGCCGGATTGGAAAACGGACAACGGGGAAAATGCTCGGATGCATGAGACGAACACGTATGCAAATGCGATGCACATGATGACATGATATGAAATGTAGATGATGACATGGCAAAGTGCAACACGCAAGCACCTGACATGGCAAAGACGACGAATAACTGGCGGACACCTGGCGCATCGAATCCGGGGCGTTACACTAACCCTATCCGGTGTCTATATAAACCGGAGGGTTCTAGTCCGTAGGACAACTTCATCATACAACAATCATACCATAGGCTAGCTTCTAGGGTTTAGCCTCATTGATCTCGTGGTAGATCCACTCTTGTACTACCCATATCATCAATATTAATCAAGCAGGAGTAGGGTTTTACCTCCATCGAGAGGGCCCGAACCTGGGTAAACTTCGTGTCCCTTGTCTCCTGTTACCATCCGGCCTAGACGCACAGTTCAGGACCCCCTACCCGAGATCCGCCGGTTTTGACACCGACATCCATATTGATGGGGGGGGGCAATTCAAGAAGTTTACCGCAAACTTTTCTTCAAGAGTATTTCCTTTATTCTACATTTTGTCAAGAGCAAAAATATAGATGTGAAAATATAGGAACAAATGGCGATTATTTAACTTAAGATGCAGAGTACAAATGTAAATACAGCATACAGGCAAAAAGGCACTGACAAGAGCAATGCGGAGCTAACTTCTTCTGTAACATTGGTTTTATTCAATATTTTGGCAAGAGTAAATGTAGATCTGATGTGTAGAAAAATGGAGGACAAGGGGAAATAAGCTGCAAAGTGTACACGAAGAACTAGCTCAGAAATATAAGTACAGTGATGAAGGACAACAGATAATTACAAGAAACAATGCAGAACTAAATTTCTTCATAGGCATTGGGTTTATTCTACATTAATTTAAGCATTAATATAGATCTGATAATTTGGAGCGAACAGTGGATAAGCAAGCTATAATGCACAAGGATGTCACATAATCTACCAGGTATGAATGTAAGGACAACGATATGACAATAGATACTCACAAGAGCAAAGCAGCGACCAGCATAGTTGCGATATCCTAGGTTTGCGGCGCTGGTTCGATCGCCAATATTCGTCGGGTTCTATGTGATTTCTCCGGTAGCACCACCTTTTTCAAGGACTTTCTTGTACTCCTTCAGGTTCTGCAATCACCCTCTTCCTTTTGGATGTCTGAAACACAAGAACAGCATTTGAATGAAAAAACATAGTATGACGACAAATGGAATAGGTGTTGATAATGGATGGGCATGGCATCTTCACATATATCATGAGTAAACTTAGCAGATGGCGGTGCAACGAAGCCAAAGAAATTCAAGACACCTTATGCAAGATATGTGCAACCAATAAAACCTTGCCAAATTAGAACATGCACCTTATTGGGTGAACAGGATAGGCCATCTGCCTTTGACTCCTTGAGCTCAGAATAGTCATGAGGATCATATTCTGAATACGAATCTATAGGTCGGGAGCATGTGGCTTTCATTGCATCCGCAATGGACATCAATCCCTTGAGACCAAGTTTGTTACCCATTGAATTGTTCCGCAATATTCTTCTGATGTGCGCATTCTTATATTCATTGTGATTACGTACAATATATGTAAAGCAAGAAAACACAAATAGTAGTGAGATTATCTTTGTAATGTAGAGTATATTGTAATATAATAGATGCTCCCTGATAACCCTTGTGTGCTATCATTGGATTCTGATGAGAGAGCCCATGTGTGCTGTAATATGGTGAGTAGATTAATATAATCTGGCACAACTACACTAAAAAATACGCTTGCTGTTGGGCCCCCCAGATGTTAGGATAGTTGGCAGACGATAGGTTCATAATATACCGTGTAGAAAGTTTATTGCCAAACCATGGTAACGAGAGCACAGAGCCAGTAGGCAGATCGTAGTGTAGATAATAGGGGTACAGCATAACCTCCCTAAATAAATCAGGAAAGCGGAACTGGCTGGAAAACATAGGGTTTTGCCGCTACTAATATGCAGCCTATCGATCACCTATAGGCCAACTCTATCCATCTAAAGGCACATAGTTGTTACTGTCAGTTTAGTCTATCAAAGACCGTGTGGCTCCCACCATTTCCGGGGTATTATGGCAGACCAACTCGAAGTGTGAAATCACTTAGCAGAACCGTCCCAGTAGAGGTGTCGACTGCAGATGTCCCTGCTCCCCTTCCTAACAAGGAACATACTGTGCTTACTAAAGAAGAACAAAAGAGGAACCTGTTAAAGAACAGAAGAGGAAGCATATTCTTCCTGTCTGCATGCAAGTCGCGTGAATTTTGTCATTTGGGTCAGTCGATCATTTCAGGTTGTTGGATGAAGATCCTACGTCTCCTAACCCTTCTTCTTCCTCGTCTCTAATTCTTCCCATACAGAACATCGCACCGTCCGGCGGCCGAATCACCGGCCCCCATCGCATGTGTTCCTCTGCCACCCCCACCCCCACCCCCACTCCCACCCGCGTCGAGTTTTCTTCATTCGGCGAGGCCCCACCACCGCCCCCCACAACCACCGTCCTCACCCGAGCCCCTTACTCCACATCGGCGAACTCCGGCGACCTCTCAAAAATCGACTGACCCGATTTTGAAATTTACTCTACTGTCATTTAACTAGTGTGGAATATAAAAGGGGAAAACCATAAGCATTGTGAGTATAGTGTTGAGTGTGCCATGGCAGATCTGAAGGTGCAAACCGGACAAAGGCAACTTCGCAACAAATGTTTGCTTTCAACTAGCAAGTAAGTGATGGACAAGAAATCAGAGTAAAGCAGTGGCGATCTATTTTCTTGTTGCGATAAATAAGTTGAGCAGATACGAAAGAGTACCGCCTCTGGTGCGGCACCGTGTATGCATCTGCTGAGAAATTGATGGTGAAGCAGTAGCGATGGCTGTCTGTGGCGTGGAAGCAGATCTAGGAGGGTAGACGGTGGCGGCGGGGCGCGGTGGACGAGACAGTCGTAGGAGCGGCGCCGGCATGGTGGACGACGGCGGGGATGAAGCGAGAGGACGGGATGTAAGGATCTCGGTCTGAAGCAGTGGATGAGAGAGGTCGATCTCTTATAATGGCCGACGGCATCGGGGTATCAGCTCCGTCATGGTGGAGGAGGACGGCGGTGGATGGGGTGGCGGAAGGAGGAGGCTGGGGTGGAGAGGGTGTTTTGGTGCCCACGGAGTACGAATGGGGAAATGGAGGGAGAGAGGAAGGGGGAAACATGTCTTCGGGGCGCGCTTGTCTCAAATGCAAGGAAATTTACAAACTTAGCCCCCGTTTAAAATTTCCTACATCATAGCAATATTAGTTTGTTGGGGATAGGACGGTAATCTCGCATACACCAAATATTTTCCGATGAGAGTTTGTTTTTGGCGCCCACCGTGTATGAATCCGGGTGAGAGGCGGTTATGTCATGTTTGAGTGAAATTACAAACCTACCCCTATCAAAACCTATAGAAATTGAGCCGATAGGCTTGGCATGTCAGGGATAGGCAATAATTTCCATCTCGTAGATTTTGATTTCGGGCGGTTACTACGACTTTCCCCGCTTCGCTCAAATTTTTTCAGAGCAAGAGTGCATGTTTACCGTGCCAACTCAATTCAAATCTAGTTTGTATTCTAATTTTTTCGGCCAGGATCCATTTGAGATTCGAATAAAATTTTATAAACATCATTTTTTATATATACTTTCAAAAGCACAACACCCTTTATACATAAATAAGGTTTACAAATGGCATGATCTCAGATTCATAAGGCTGTAATCATCTTAATTTGGATTTCCAAATATTTGAAACCACTTCATGTTGAAATCCAATGTATGCAGTCCTCGCTAATTAACTGTCTCCAATTAATATGTGTTTCATGCGGGTTTTTTTACTTCTCAAACATGTATAATGTGTTCCACACACACCACATATAGTGTAATCCGTTTAGACATTAATTGCATACAAAACATACATTGTCTCTAATTAAAGAATGTATGGATCAATAATATTGATAAACTATATAACATTACACGTGTCCCCAAATTCAAATGAATATGCATTTTCATACACCAATTAGCGTTATGATATAATCGAAGTCGTGAACTCCAGTTTAAATATTTGAATCCCCTTTAATCTAGATATTCGTCTCATATAGCTATAACTCGTGCTTATATTGGAGTATCTCTCTAGACCTATACGTGTTCATCGTCTCTCGGGTATCTCTCGTGCTACCTGTATGTCGACAATGATCTTTTATCTTCGCAACACAATGACGGTACTCTCTCCCTCGACCTTCATCACTCTATCTCTCTCTTAAGTATATATCCCTCCCTCCTATGTGTCTCTAACTATGATTCTCCATGTGAAATCTCTTTCTCTTACACAAACACAAACTTCGTCTCCCGGGGTCTCATTTCTCTCTACTATTCCCCTGTGTGCCACTCGCACACCCCCTCTCACACAAAGATGTCTTTCGCTCCTTGCTACCTCTTGAGCACTTCGTTGGTTTTCCCTTGAAGAGGAAAGGGTGATCCAG
Source organism: Aegilops umbellulata (assembly GCA_032464435.1). Lineage (NCBI taxonomy): Eukaryota > Viridiplantae > Streptophyta > Magnoliopsida > Poales > Poaceae > Aegilops > Aegilops umbellulata. The sequence continues at coordinate 636,572,477 of CP136060.1, read as the reverse complement.
CAAAGTAGCCTAAGTATTTCCCTCAGTTTTGAGAACCAAGGTATCAATCCAGTAGGATACCACGCTCAAGTCCCTCGCACCTACACAAACAAATAAGAACCTCGCAACCAGTGCGATAAAGGGGTTGTCAATCCCTTCACAGTCACTTACGAGAGTGAGATCTGATTGATATGATAAGATGATATTTTTGGTATTTTTATAATAAAGATGCAAGTTAAAATAAAAGGCGAAAGAAATAGCTAAGTGTTGGAAGATTAATATGATGGAAAATAGACCAAGGGGACATATGTTTCACTAGTGGGTTCTCTCAAGAGCACATAAGTATGACGGTGGGTGAACAAATTAATGTTGAGCAATTGATAGAATTAAGCATCGTTATGAGAATATCTAGGTATGATCAGTATATAGGCATAACGTCCGTGATAAGTAGACCGACTCCTGCCTGCATCTAGTACTATCCAACATGCATCTAGAGTATTGAGTTCAAAAGAACAGAGTAATGCTTTAAGTAAGATGACATGATGTAGAGGGATAAACTCATGCAATATGATATAAAACCCATCTTGTTATCCTCGATGGCAACAATACAATACGTGCCTTACTGCCCCAACAGTCACTGGGAAAGGACATCGCAAGATTGAACCCAAAGCTAAGCACTTCTCCCATTGCAAGAAAGATCAATCTAGTAGGCCAAACAAAACTAATAATTCGAAGAGACTTGCAAAGATAACCAATCATACATAAAAGAATTCAGAGAAGATTCCAATATTGTTCATAGATAAACTTGATCATAGACCCACAATTCATCGGTCTCAACGAACACACCGCAAAAGAAGATTACATCGAATAGATCTCCACGAGAATCATGGAGAACTTTGAATTGAGATCCAAAGAGAGAGAAGAAGCCATCTAGCTAATAACTATGGACCCAAAGGTCTGAGGTAAACAACTCACACATCATCTGAGAGGCTATGGTGTTGATGTAGAAGCCCTCCATGAACAATGCCCCCTCCGGCGGAGCGCCGGAAAAGGCCCCAAGATGGGATCTCATGGGTACCGAAGGTTGCGAAGGTGGAATTAGGTTTTTGGCTCCCTATCTGATAGTTTGGGGGTACGTAGGTATATATAGGAGGAAGAAGTATGTCGGTAGAGCAACATGGGCCCCACGAGTGTGGAGGGCGCGCCCCTGCCTCGTTCTCTCCTGGCTGCTTTCTTGACGTGGACTCCAAGTCCTCTGGATCACGCTTGTTCTGAAAATCACATTCCCGAAGGTTCCATTCTGTTTGGACTCCGTTTGATATTCTTTTTCAGCGAAACACTGAAATAGGCAAAAAAAAGCAATTTAGGCTGGGCCTGCGGCTAATAGGTTAGTCCCAAAAATAATATAAAAGTGTATAATAAAGCCCATTGAACATACAAAACAAAATATAATATAGCATGACGTATTCAAAAATTATAAATGCGTTGGAGACGTATCAAGCATCCCCAATCTTAATTCCTGCTCGTCCTCGAGTAGGTAAATGATAAAAACAGATTTTTTGATGTGGAATGCTACTTAGCATAACTTTTAATGTAATTCTCTTAATTGTGGTATAAATATTCAGATCTGAAAGATTCAAGACAAAAGTTTAATATTGACATAAAAATAATAATACTTCAAGCATACTAACTAAGCAATTATGTCTTCTCAAAATAACATGGCCAAATAAAGTTATCCCTACAAAATCATATAGTTTGGTTATGCTCTATCTTCACCACACAAAGTATTTAAATCATGCACAACCCCGATGACAAGCCAAGCAATTGTTTCATACTTTTGGTGTTCTCTAACTTTTTCAATTTTCACGCAATACATGAGCGTGAGCCATGGACATAGCACTATATGTGGAATAGAATGGTGGTTGTGGAGAAGCCAAAAAGGGAGAAGATAATCTCACATCAACTAGGCGTATCAACGGGCTATGGAGATGCTAATTAATAGATATCAATGTGAGTGAGTAGGGATTGCCATCCAACGGATGCACTAGATCTATAAGTATATGAAAGCTCAACGAAAGAAACTAAGTGGGTCTGCATCCCACTCGCTTGCTCACAAAGACCTAGGGCATTTTGAGGAAGGCCATCATTGGAGTTGTCACAGCCCTAGAACACCTGAGTGTAATAGTTGCATTAGTGAGCATGCATCATGTTTAAATTGAAGAAACTTAAATTGAGGAAAATGAAAGCCTCAGAAATCAATTTAAAAGAAGGGCAAGAACCCTTTAAATTGCATTCATTGTTTCCAAAATGCCTTCATAAATGTTTGATAATTTTGGCAAGGCTTTGAGACCAAACCAAAAATAGTGAACATTTTTGTGGAATATTTTGGGCACTGAATTTAAATCACTATTCTATTTGAATTTGGAAATATACCCAAATATATATGGGATATATTTCCAAATACCTCTGATATATTTTGTGTGCTTTTGGAGAAGTCCAAGAAGCAACATAAAAATGGCCAGAGAATATTTTGCATTGTTTTGAATTCATTTGAATTTGCAAAACAGTGGCAAAGTAATGAAAAGACAGAAATAAAAAGAAAGAACCGTACCTGGGCCACTTACCTGTAGCCGGCCCAGCTGCACCAGTCCAGCCCACCGGGGCAGAGCGGCTGTCTTCAACCTCCGCCAGTAGGCAGAGGCGAAGTAGCACGCGCGCACGCGCGCATGTGGAGGCCTCCACCTCCTGCTTCGTGTTGGCAGCCTCCCCGACATCCTCGCGATGCCACGGAGACGCCCAGAGCCTCCCCTCGTTCTCCCTCTCCTCTGGCTCCCTCTTCCCCTCTTCCAGTGAGCCCGAGAGCGCGCCGTCGCCGTCGCCGTGGCTATAGGCCACCACCCACCCAACCAGCGCCACCACGAGCTCCGCCACGACTCTGTGGAGCTACACACTGAGGCACGCGACCTCAGGAGCCCTGCAGCGTCGCCACCATCGCCATCTTCATCCTCTGCCCTGACGGCCGCCGTCGTCGATTCGCCGGCTACGGGACCTCCCCGAGCTCACCGTCCGCACCAGAAGATCCGTTGCGAGACCTGCAGTCTTTTTCCCCCCTCCTCCCTTTGTCGCGCTCGCCCTCTAGCCGCTGCCCTGCAAGCTCCGAGCGCTGCCGGCCGCCATGACCGACGAGCGCGAGCTGTCGTGCTTCCTGGCTCGCCTGATGACGCATGCGTGCTCCTGCTGACCAGATCCTCCATCTATGCCGCCCCGTTCGCGTGTCTGTGAGCTGCAGCCCTGCGTCCGAGCAAACCCGAGCCGCTGCCGCCGCCAAACCACGCCGCCGGCCAGCTTCCGGTGACAACCATGCCCACCGCGACCACCCCCTCCTGATGCGGGCGAACCAGGGATCCCTCCTGGTGCCCTCCGCCGCACGTTTAGCCGCCGGAGAAGCAGCCCCGCAGCACTCCACCGCGTTGCCGTCGCCGGCGTCAAGCCGTCGGTGGGGTTGACCCTTTTTGACCGGGGGTTTGACCTCCCCCTGGGTCACTGACACGTGGGACCAGCCCGCCTAATTAACCTAGGTTAGCTTAAGTTAAAACGCCAATTAACCCAGTTAGTTAGGTTAGTCACTGACACGCCGGACACACTGGTCGGTTTGACCTGGGCCGCCCGTTGACCTGAGGACGTCAGCATGATGTCATGCTGACGCAGTAAACTATTTTCTGGATTTATTCTAGTTTGAAATAACCAGGAGATTCAAGAAATTGATACTAACTTCAAAAATTCATAGAAAATAATCTATAACACCAATGGAATTACGTTATATATGAAAAATTATCAGAAAAATTCAAGGAATCCATCTGTACCATTTTCATGCATGTTTGAACAATGTTTGTCCTCTGTTTTGGACAAAACAAATAAAGGGCATTTAAATAATCATATATGGAGTTGGAATTTGAATCATGTATTCAAACCAACTTCATTTAAATCATAGCTAGATGCATTAGCTCAAATCACAGCATATTGCCATGTCATGATCATGCATCATATTGTGGCATTGCATTGATTGTGTTCTTCGTCAGTTGCCGGTGTTTGTCCCCTCTCGATAGACGTGGTTCCGACGATGTGATCGATGACACCGATGAAGAACTATAATATCTTCAGAAGTGCCAGGTAAGCAAAACCCCCTTGTTCATTCCGATACAATCCCACTCTCTCGCTCCTGCTCTCTTTTACTGCATTAGGACAGCAATGATTCAACTGTTACATGCTGCGGTAGTTGAACCCCTTATCCTCTGCATGACCTGTCATTACCACAGTAAATAGATGAAACCCACTAGCATGAGTAGGAGTTGTTTGAGCCCTGATGTGCCTACTCATTCATGCTTGTTTGTCATGCCTGCTACTGCTTAGAGTTGAGTCGGGTCTGATTCATCGGGAATGAATTGGAATGTGGTGAACATGTCCTACTATTGAGAGCTAAGTGTGTGAACACGATTTGGTAAAGGTAGCGGTGAGAGGCCATGTAGGAGTACATGGTGGGTTGTCTCATTGCAGCCGTCCTCAGGAACTGAGTACTGTGTTTGTGATCCATGAACAGTTACTACCACGCATTGGAATGCTTAAGTGCCCCTCTCGACTTATTAATCAACTTGATCTCTGTCCAGGAGTTGCAACTAGTTTCTAGTGTTTGTAGGTAGTGTTAGTAGTCTACCAAGTGGCACCCGGTACAGGTGGGCTTGGGACAGACTAGGCACCGTGGCCTGGTATGCCAAGCGTCGCCCGTTTGGTGGGCTTGGAACCCTGTACACATCGTTTGGGGCCGTGAGCGACACCCCGGCCGGTTCTCCTTGCGGATGGAACCAGAATAGGCGATAAACCAGGACGAGAGACTTGTGTGGTTAGTCAGGTCGTGGCCGACTCCCTCTCCCGGCTTCCACTTGAAGGTTGCCGAGGTACATGACGTGTACAGGGCGATAAGTGGCGAGAGCGTGTGTGAAGGAGTACACCCCTGCAGGGTTATCATTATCTATTCGAATAGCCAGATTCCTTGGATATGGAAACTTGGACCCCTTGCATAGTTCATAGACAAGTGAAAGTGGATACTCTAAAATGCGCAAGATAAGCGTGAGTGATATGGATGGCCTTCTCGTAGGGAGACGGGAGCGGATCCATAGTGGTGTATTGATATGGTGAATATGTGGACTCGTGTGCGCCACCTCAAAAGAATTACTTGCAGTCGTAGTTCAGGATAGCCACCGAGTCAAAGCTGGCTTGCTGTAGTTAAACTCCACCACCCCCTTTATTGATACTGATGCATATGTAGCTAGTTCTTATGTAAGTCTTGCTGGGTACATTTGTACTCACGTTTGCCTATTTTATGTTTTTTGCAGAGAGACGTCAGTCTCGCTAGTAGTTCCGTGTGGACTTCGTCGTTTAGCTTGATACCTCAGCTACGATCTTGTTCCCTCGGCAGGACCTGGTAGATAGTCAGGCTTCTCAGCCTTTTCCATTTATAGATGTCTGTACTCAGACATGTTAAGCTTCCGCATGTGCTTGTTGCTTGTATGCTCTGAATGTTGGGTCATGAGACACATGTTTGTAATATCTCGCTCCTCGGAGCCTAATGAATAAATACTTGAGTCATAGAGTTATGTTGTGATGCCATGTTGTATTTGCACATATCGGGCATACTGTGTGTATGATTGAAATGCTTGGTATGTGTGGGATCCGACAATCTAGTTGTTTATCCTTGGCAGCCTCTCTTATGGGGAAATGTAGTCTAGTGCTTCCTTGAGCCATAGTAGTCCGCTACAGCCCGGTTCACCGGAGTCCTGCTAGCCCAAAACTACTGCTTAGGACACTTGACTGGACGGCATGTGTTTCACTTCGTTCCTGTGTCTGTCCCTTCGGGGAAATGTCACGCGGTGACATCCGAAGCCCTGCCTAGCCTGCTACAGCCCGGGTTACCGGAGCCCTGTTAGCCCAGTGCTACAGCCCGGATTAACACGCTGCTGACCGACACGCTCGAGGTTGATTCATGTATGCCTGTCCCCATGGGTTAGTGCCGCTTTGGGTTCACGACTAGCCATGTCGGCCCGGGTCCTCTGACATGGATGCTAGCGACACTATCATATACGTGAGCCAAAAGTCGCAAACGGTCCCGGGCCAGGTAAGGTGGAACCCGTGGGAATACCGTGCGTGAGGCCGCAAAGTGATATGATGTGTTACATGCTAGATCGGTGTGACTTAGGATCGGGGTCCTGACAACTTTGGTATCAGAGCCTGACTGCCTGTAGGATTACCAAGCCAAACTGGTCGAAGTTGTGTCTAGAAATGCTTTAGTTATATACGGGAATTGATTGTGGAAGGGAACGTAAGGCTCTTTTTACTCCTTTACCTTATGCCTTTCTGATCTGAGTCATCCTCTTCTCTTCTACGGGGTTTGAGAACTAGGCTTCTCATCTTTCTATCAGGATGACGTGTTACTAATCCATAGACTTATAAGATTGTTGGATTTAAGCCCCAGTTCAGTTTCTACTACTTCCGTGTGCTCATAGTTGGTCTCGAAACCTTGATATTGTGATGTTGAGTGGCTATGCCACCATTTTTGCAGGATGTGTCAAATATTTTTGAGCATTTACAGCCGTTATGTTGTCCGAGTCATCCCAGGTTTCTAAATAGTCTGATGCATTTGCAAATCTTTCCTCCGTGTTCCCGTTGTCCTTTTGGGCCAGATTAAGCACACTAATCGGTGAGTTGAGGTACTCTGTTGCCTCGACATATATGTTGGAGCTATTATTATGACCCTAGGTGTCTTAGAGGACCACCTAATAATATCCATGTTTTGTGTTTCCAGTGTGATGAATCTGGCCACCATTCTCGAAAGCATCCCGTGATGCCATTTAGTTAGTAGGTATTCTATTCCTGGGTTCTTGGACCCGAGATTCACCCTACTTACTTCATGTTGATAGAGTTTGCTGGTTCCTTTAGGATATTAGTAACCATTGCGATAGTCCTCGAGGTCCGTGGTATTCTCCTTCTTCCAAATACCATGAACTGCTTATGGCAGAAGTTCTCTTGAACCGAAAGATCACAACCAGAGTGCTGTTGATGAGTTCTCCATTCAAATTGTGAATCTGCCAGTTCTACCTTTCTGCATGGGTTATCCGGAAGAAATATGTTGAACTTGTTTGACATACTAATCTATGCATCCACAACTCAGAAAATTATATGGTCCTTTGAGTTGTCCCTCTTCATCTATATTTCGACCATCATCTATCAATTGTTGGCCAGGACTAGTTGTCTATTCGTGTTCTTCGATGCCTGTCACTCTTGTGGTCTGTCAAGCCATTCTATTCCGGAATGACTAGGAGAAACAAACTCCAATACCTCATCCATATCCAGGATTGGGTCAAAGTGGTTGTATTCCGCAGATCAGATGCCAAACCAGCTTTTGTTCTATTCTACCTTGGAGTATTACCCCATTTATGTCAAGGATATCACAGGAATTGCACCATCTCTTATGAGTTCTTGATGTAGTGATACTTCTCACCATCATCATTCATTCCTCGGTCCCCGTGTTGTGCTAACCGGAATGCCGACAAGTTGATTATGATGTGTGAAATCAATACTCCGAGCAACTCCTTGCTTGGTAGTAAATGGACAATATTCTCATTCTTAGCGTGTTGGTTATTAAATCATCATCCTAAGATTGATCGTGCTACCTAGTCCTTATTTCTGGTGCACTCCTTGGTTAATGAGATAGGATTGTGTCAATCCATCACTCTCTTGATCACATCGTCTTGCCCTGAAAAGCAAGATTGATCTCAAGCTTAGTAACATATCGGTGGTTCGTGATTTTCCGAATATCTTCTCAGAAGTGTTCCCAGGTTGTCACCTGACCGCTATGTTGAGTTCGTGATCAAGTTGGTTTCTTGTAAACCACCCATTCTCCAAGACTCTGTGTTGGATACCCTGAACTAGTTGGTTAAGCTAAACAACAAATCGAAGAGTTCGAAGATGAAAGCTTGTCCCACTTAGTTCATTTTGAAGGGATATCCTTGTGTTTGTGTGTTTGTTGAAGAAAGATGATATCTTCATCGATTCACCCTCGTGATCAGTTGTTGGATCTATTATCTTACCAATATTTGATTTGAGTATGGGCTATCGTCAAATCAAATCAGAACCAACGATATTCGTAATGTTGTCTTACTCGTGGTTGTTTCCTCGAGCATACACCGTTATATCTTTTGGGTCTGACCAATGCTATCACGGTGTTCACATGATGGTGGAAGTCCAGTGATATGGAAATTCCGATGAGTTGCTATTGGGCCCATCAGCAGCATTTTGTCTCCCCCATGATTCATGTTGAACGTTGAGCTAGTGTTGGAAACTTTGTAAGCATTGCCTTCGTGTTCTGCTCATGAGGTATATGTTTTGGTGAAAGAAGTGACTTTCTCCAAGTTCACGTGCATTAGGTGTAAGTTGCCGCCATGAATTTGAGAAAGGTTTGTTTTGTTTCCTCTGGAATCATCCCAAATCAGTCATGCATACGTGCGAAGTATTCTGTGGTTTGGTAGATTAATTACCTCCACTCCATATGTATTCCCTAGCACACCAAGCCACTGATTGATTTGTTTAGGGAGAAGAAGTTTCTTCATAAGAGCTAATCATATGACTTATGCAAGGACTTCGATATCCTTGAGGATGGTTCCCAACTAGGACTCGGTAGTGTTTCATTGTAAGACTACTATGTGGTCATGCTTGTCTGGGACAGCATGTTCACATGTGTTCAGCAGAACCAGCTCATGTTTTGGAGCATGCTACCGTAGTTCATTTCCCGAGAATCTCACAACGTCATCTCGCCGATTTGTGTTGCAACTTTTCTTTCAGCCATGTGAGTCTGAAGTATCATGTTTCTAACTAGATCTGAATCTCAGGCAGATATGATGGTTGGAACATTCCCAACATTTGCATTTTGTTCCCAGCTTGCACCCCATCGTGCCAATTTTCCATGGGCTGTCCTTCTCAGCAGTTGTTGTCCAGGACCATCTTCAAAAGTGGTCCTGTCATGGGTCCCATCCATTTCCGGTGATAAGAAAAAATCATCCATTGCTTTGTCTTCAACAAGGTAGTCCACGTCATCCATTCTAGTCCGAGTATGCCATTTCTTCAAGCTATTTCAAACGATCAATTGTAAATTACCTTAAGCTGGTATGAAGAGTTTCCATGATCTTTGTATCAAAAGTAATTCTTTTTGCCACTTAAGGGAATAGCTCTACGAGTCACCTTTCCTAAGGTGTCCCGTTATGGAATCATGGCAATCATCTCCTTGCTACTTTGAAACCATGCACCATTTTACTTAAGCGTGGAATGGTTGCCTACCAATTTGAACCTTCGTCATCTGTTTCTTTTCCATCATCCCTGATGTGTGTTTTGTGTCTCAACTCAAGAGATGTTCTTACGTCTCACTCCATGAACTGATCTTGAGTTGCTCGATCTTCAAGAAGATCAAATCCTGTAGGGTTTCCCTCTCTTTCTGTTGTCGTGTCGAGTGAAGATCTCGAAGGCAAAGATGTCAAGACCAAGATGATGGAATGAATCAACATCTTAGAGAAGGGCAATTGGATCGAGAAGATTGTGATAGTTTTGTGCCCCTCTGTCTTCGTACCTCACGTCTTGAATCTCGGGACGAGATTCTTGTTTAGTGGGGGTGAGTTGTCACAGCCCTAGAACACCTGAGTGTAATAGTTGCATTAGTGAGCATGCATCATGTTTAAATTCAAGAAACTTAAATTGAGGAAAATGAAAGCCTCAGAAATCAATTTAAAAGAAGGGCAAGAACCCTTTAAATTGCATTCATTGTTTCCAAAATGCCTTCATAAATGTTTGATAATTTTGGCAAGGCTTTGAGACCAAACCAAAAATAGTGAACATTTTTGTGGAATATTTTGGGCACTGAATTTAAATCACTATTCTATTTGAATTTGGAAATATACCCAAATATATATGTGATATATTTCCAAATACCTCTGATATATTTTGTGTGCTTTTGGAGAAGTCCAAGAAGCAACATAAAAATGGCCAGAGAATATTTTGCATTGTTTTGAATTCATTTGAATTTGCAAAACAGTGGCAAAGTAATAAAAAGACAGAAATAAAAAGAAAGAACCATACTTGGGCCACTTACCTGTAGCCGGCCCAGCTGCACCAGTCCAGCCCACCGGGGCAGAGCGGCTGTCTTCAACCTCTGCCAGTAGGCAGAGGCGAAGTAGCACGCGCGCACGCGCGCATGCGGAGGCCTCCACCTCCTGCTTCGTGTTGGCAGCCTCCCCGACATCCTCACGACGCTGCGGAGACGCCCAGAGCCTCCCCTCGTTCTCCCTCTCCTCTGGCTCCCTCTTCCCCTCTTCCAGTGAGCCCGAGAGCGCGCCGTCGCCGTCGCCGTGGCTATAGGCCACCACCCACCCAACCAGCGCCACCACGAGCTCCGCCATGACTCTGTGGAGCTACACACTGAGGCACGCGACCTCAGGAGCCCTGCAGCGTCGCCACCATCGCCATCTTCATCCTCTGCCCTGACGGCCGCCGTCGTCGATTCGCCGGCTACGGGACATCCCCGAGCTCACCGTCCGCACCAGAAGATCCGCTGTGAGACCTGTAGTCTTTTCCCCCTCCTCCCTTTGTCGCGCTCGCCCTCTAGCCGCTGCCCCGCAAGCTCCGAGCGCCGCCGGCCGCCATGACCGATGAGCGCGAGCTGTCGTGCTTCCTGGCTCGCCTGATGACGCATGCGTGCTCCTGCTGACCGGATCCTCCATCTATGCCGCCCCGTTCGCGTGTCTGCGAGCTGCAGCCCTGCATCCGAGCAAACCCGAGCCGCTGCCGCCGCCAAACCACGCTGACGGCCTGCTTCCGGTGACAACCATGCCCACCGCGACCACCCCCCCTGATGCGGGCGAACCAGGGATCCCTCCTGGTGCCCTCTGCCGCACGTTTAGCCGCCGGAGAAGCAGCCCCGCAGCACTCCACCGCGTTGCCGTCACCGGCATCAAGCCGCCGGTGGGGTTGACCCTTTCTGACCGGGGGTTTGACCTCCCCCTGGGTCACTGACACGCGGGACCAGCCCGCCTAATTAACCTAGGTTAGCTTAAGTTAAAACGCCAATTAACCCAGTTAGTTAGGTTAGTCAGTGACACGCCGGACCCACTGGTCAGTTTGACCTGGGCCGCCCGTTGACCTGAGGACGTCAGCATGATGTCATGCTGACGCAGTAAACTATTTTCTGGATTTATTCTAGTTTGAAATAACCAGGAGATTCAAGAAATTGATACTAACTTAAAAATTTCATAGAAAATAATCTATAACACCAATGGAATTACGTTATATATGAAAAATTATTAGAAAAATTCAAGCAATCCATCTATACCATTTTCATGCATGTTTGAACAATGTTTGTCCTATGTTTTGGACAAAACAAATAAAGGGCATTTAAATAATCATATGTGGAGTTGGAATTTGAATCATGTATTCAAACCAACTTCATTTAAGTCATAGCTAGATGCATTAGCTAAAATCACAGCATATTGCCATGTCATGATCATGCATCATATTGTGGCATTGCATTGATTGTGTTCTTTCTCAGTTGCCGGTGTTTGTCCCCTCTCGATAGACGTGGTTCCGACGATGTGATCGATGACACCGATGAAGAACTACAATATCTTCAGAAGTGCCAGGCAAGCAAAACCCCCTTGTTCATTCCGACACAATCCCACTCTCTCGCTCCTGCTCTGTTTTACTGCATTAGGACAACAACGATTCAACTGTTACATGCTGCGGTAGTTGAACCCCTTATCCTCTGCATGACCTGTCATTGCCACAGTAAATAGATGAAACCCACTAGCATGAGTAGGAGTTGTTTGAGCCCTGATGTGCCTACTCATTCATGCTTGTTTGTCATGCCTGCTATTGCTTAGAGTTGAGTCGGGTCTGATTCATCGGGAATGAATTGGAATGTGGTGAACATGTCCTACTGTTGAGAGCTAAGTGTGTGAACACGATTTGGTAAAGGTAGCGGTGAGAGGCCATGTAGGAGTACATGGTGGGTTGTCTCATTGCAGCCGTCCTCAGGAACTGAGTACTGTGTTTGTGATCCATGAACAGTTACTACCACGCATTGGAATGCTTCAGTGCCCCTCTCGACTTATTAATCAACCTGATCTCTGTCCAGGAGTTGCAACTAGTTTCTGGTGTTTGTAAGTAGTGTTAGTAGTCTACCAAGTGGCACCCGGTACAGGTGGGCTTGGGACAGACTAGGCACCGTGGCCGGGTATGCCAAGCGTCGCCCGTTTGGTGGGCTTGGAACCCTGTACACATCGTTTGGGGCCGTGAGCGACACCCCGGCCGGATCTCCTTGCGGATGGAATCCGAATAGGCGATAAACCAGGACGAGAGACTTGTGTGGTTAGTCAGTTCGTGGCCGACTCCCTCGCCCGGCTTCCGCTTGAAGGTTGCCGAGGTACATGACGTGTACAGGGCGATAAGTGGCGAGAGCATGTGTGAAGAAGTACACCCCTGCAGGGTTATCATTATCTATTCGAATAGCCGGATTCCTCGGATATGGAAACTTGGATCCCTTGCATAGTTCATAGACAAGTGAAAGGGGATACTCTAAAATGCGCAAGATAAGCGTGAGTGATGTGGATGGCCTTCTCGTAGGGAGACGGGAGCGGATCCATAGTGGTGTATTGATATGGTGAATATGTGGACTCGTGTGCGCCACCTCAAAAGAGTTACTTGCAGTCGTAGTTCAGGATAGCCACCGAGTCAAAGCTGGCTTGCTGCAGTTAAACTCCACCACCCCCTTTATTGATACTGATGCATATGTAGCTAGTTCTGTTGTAAGTCTTGCTGGGTACATTTGTACTCACGTTTGCCTATTTTATGTTTTTTGCAGAGAGACGTCAGTCTCGCTAGTAGTTCCGTGTGGACTTCGTCGTTTAGCTTGATACCTCAGCTACGATCTTGTGCCCTCGGCAGGACCTGGTAGATAGTCAGGCTTCTCAGCCTTTTCCATTTATAGATGTCTGTACTCAGACATGTTAAGCTTCCGCATGTGCTTGTTGCTTGTATGCTCTGAATGTTGGGTCATGAGACCCATGTTTGTAATATCTCGCTCCTCGGAGCCTAATGAATAAATACTTGAGTCATAGAGTTATGTTGTGATGCCATGTTGTATTTGCACATATCGGGCATACTGTGTGTATGATTGAAATGCTTGGTATGTGTGGGATCCGACAATCTAGTTGTTTATCCTTGGCAGCCTCTCTTATGGGGAAATGTAGTCTAGTGCTTCCTTGAGCCATAGTAGTCCGCTACAGCCCGGTTCACCGGAGTCCTGCTAGCCCAACACTACTGCTCAGGACACTTGACTGGCCGGCATGTGTTTCACTTCGTTCCTGTGTCTGTCCCTTCGGGGAAATGTCACACGGTGACATCCGGAGCCCTGCCTAGCCTGCTACAGCCCGGGTTACCGGAGTCCTGTTAGCCTAGTGCTACAGCCCAGATTCACACGCTGCTGACCGACACGCTCGAGGTTGATTCATGTATGCCTGTCCCCATGGGTTAGTGCCGCTTTGGGTTCATGACTAGCCATGTCGGCCCGGGTCCTCTGACATGGATGCTAGCGACACTATCATATACGTGAGCCAAAAGTCGCAAACGGTCCCGGGCCAGGTAAGGTGGCACCCGTGGGAATACCGTGCGTGAGGCCGCAAAGTGATATGATGTGTTACATGCTAGATCGGTGTGACTTAGGATCGGGGTCCTGACAGGAATATACAAGCCAAGTTCTATAATGAAAAATTCCCACTAGTATATGAAAGTGATATCATAGGAGACTCTCTATCATGAAGATCATGGTGCTAGTTTGAAGCACAAGTGTGGTAAAAGGATAGTAACATTGTCCCTTCTCTCTTTTTCTCACTTTTTTTTATTTGGGCCTTTTCTCTTTTTTATGGCCTCTTTTTTTCTTTCTTTTTTTCATTTTTCGTCCGGAGTCCTATCCCGATTTGTGGGGGAATCATAGTCTCCATCATCCTTTCCTCACATGGGACAATGCTCTAATAATGATGATCATCACACTTTTATTCACTTACAACTCAACAATTACAACTCAATACTTAGAACAAAATATGACTCTATGTGGATGCCTCCGGCGGTGTACCGGGATATGCAATGAATCAAGAGTGACATGTATGAAAGAATTATGAACGGTGGCTTTGCCACAAATACGATGTCAACTACATGATCATGCGAAGCAATATGACAATGATGGAGCATGTCATAGTAAACAGAATGGTGGTAAGTTGCATCGCAATATATCTCGGAATGGCTATGGAAATGCCACAATAGGTAGGTATGGTGGCTGTTTTGAGGAAGGTATATGGTGGGTGTATGATACCGACGAAAAGTGCGCGGTATTAGAGATGCTAGCTATGGTGGAAGGAAGAGAGTGTGTATAATCCATGGACTCAACATTAGTCATAAAAAACTCATATACTTATTGTAAAAATCCTACAAGTTATCAAAGCAAAGTTGTCGGCGTTCTGGGAGCGGGGGTACCCAAACTTGCCTGCCTGCGGCCTGCGGTGTGACTCAAGTGGGGGCACAGCGCGGCCCATCTTTGTCAGCTCAAGCTCAAGAACCTCGAGAGGAGCCAAGCCTCGCGGGGCGGACGACAGGAGGCTTCCTCAGGAGCAGCCCCATCAGGCAGGCTCGCGAGGAGGCGGAGAGATCAAGGCAAGGGTACCTCGCGAGGAGACCGTGACGCAAGCCATGACGAACGAGACTGGGCGGGCGCCAGGCGGGCCGGCCTGCGCAGTGTCCTTGTTTCCCTTTCGGTGCAAAGGGGGCAAGCACAGGCCAAGGCATCAGGCAAAGGTTACCATTCCGGTGCAACGAGATCAAGACCAGCAGAGCGGCAGGACGGAGGTCACCGTGGAGCCCAAGACGGCGTCATCACCAATGCTTTTGGCAGCCGAAGACCACCTTTGGTCAGGATAACTTGTACTAGATATTCCCCTTCAAAATGGCCAATTGTTGGTGCCCTTCCCGCTCATTATTTGGGGAGAGGCCCAGGGCCTCTATAAATAGAGCTAGCCACCACAGAGTAGAGGCATCCCGATCAGATCAGATAGAGCCGTACCAGAGACAGAGAGAGAGAGAGAGAGAGAGAGAGAGAGAGAGGCGATTGAGCTAACCCAAGCAGTTCATCGCACCAGTTCAAGAACACCTCTCGCGAGGTTGTTCTTCCCTTGTACTGTTCATCATCAGCCCCTGAGGCAATCCACCACACCACACACTAGAGTAGGGTATTACACCAGAACGGTGGCCCAAACCAGTATAAATCTCGTGTCCCTTGTGTTGTTCGTCGTTTCCAGCCTAGATCACGCGAGGGGATCAGACCCGAAATAAAAGAAGCCCAAGGCCAAGGACGTGAAGCGCAAGGGGGCTGCCGTGCTCGCAGTAGAACCAGACACCAAGCGAGGCAAGGATCAGCCTGAGTCGTCCAAGGGCAGCCGGTACTGCGTGTACCACAACCTCCACACGCACAACACCAACGAATGTCAGGAGCTCAGGGCAGTGAGGGATGGACGTATCGGCCGACGCCCCGAGCGCAACGATAGGGGCTATGGCCTAGGAGGAGGAAGAGGTGGCGGACGATGGGAAGACCGTGGCCCTCGCCAAGGGTGGCGTGACCGACCTCGCGAGGATCACTGGCAGGACCAGCCTCGCGAAGAAGGCTGGAGGGATCAACCTCGTGAGGATCGACCACACGGCAACGCAGGCCTTCCTCCTCTGCCGCCACCACCAAGGAGGCACGAAGACCAGCATCACCACGAGGGGTCTGGGGGCTTTCAGGAGCCACGTGCAATCACTTGCATCTTGGGAGGCGCGCAGGCCCCAACCTCACCGCGCATCTTCAAGCAGTTTGCTCGTGAGGTGAATGCAGTCCTCCCCAGGCTTGAGGCCACGCGCCCTCTGAGGTGGTCTGCGTGCGCTATCACGTTCAGCTCAGCGGATCAGCTCAAGTGCGCGGCAATGGCCGGAGTCCTCCCGATGCTCTGCTCCTCGGTCATCAACAACGTGCAGGTCACCAGGACCCTCATTGACGGCGGGGCAGGGCTCAACGTCGTGTCCTTCGAAACATTCGACGATCTCCAAGTGTCGTACGATCACCTTCAGCCAACCAAGCCTTTCTCAGGAGTCACTGATGGTTCCACTATTCCAAAAGGGCAAGTTCGCCTTCCGGTCACCTTCGGACAGCGCAACAACTACCGCACCGACCTCATCGACTTCGACGCCGCCCACATCTGTCTGCCATACAATGTCATCCTATGGTACCCAGCCCTAGCCAAGTTCATGGCAGCGACTCACCATGGCTACAATGTCCTCAAGATGCCGGGAAGTGGTGGAGTCATCACCATACCTTGTGAAGAAAGAGACGCAATGTGTTCACTTGAGCGTGCGTTCGAAGCCGCAGCAATCGAAGACCTAGACCACAGAAGCGGAAGACTCCCCGAGGCGACCCTCAAGAAGAAGAAGGTTTCGCCTGGCCCAAGCCATACGGAGAAAGGCGCCTCCGGAGGTGTTGCGTCACGAGCTGCGCCCAATCAGGGAGTGCCCCACTCTCGCGCATAGGAAGGCGTGCTCGGCGCCCTCCTCAGGCAGGGCTCAGGGGCTCTTTCTTGGAGAGCCACCGACCTTGCCAAGGTCGCGAGGGAGGCGCTCGGGCATCACTTGGAAGGGTGCTTTCAGGCACGTTTCCTTCAGGAAGGCACAAGGCAAGGAAGACCAAACCCTCAGGAGTTCATCGCAAGAAACACCCAGGAGCTACAGGAGTCAAGAGTCATGCGCGGCAGCCGCCGCTTGCCCACCATGGCCCCACATCCAAGCAAGGATGGAGGGCTGCGCGTCTGCATCGACGTGCCAGGGCTCAACCGAGTCGCATCTCAGGAGCGCCTCTGGCCTTCGCGCACGGGGCGTTGCGAGGGTCCACCTCACAGCTACGTCTGCATGCCTTTCGGCCTGCCGAATGCGGTCGCCGCTCATCAGCGCCTGCTGAGGAGCATTGTGGAGGCTCAGGAGGTTAGGCATTGGAGGGTCCTGGCGGAGATGGAGACGGCCCTAGAGGATCCACCTGTGCCCCCAGAGCCTCCCGCGGCTCCTGCGCCTGGGGGCTCGTGAGGGTCGACGTCTTCACTGCGCGTCCCTCGCTTCTTCAGCATCTCTTCATCTTCAAACAGCACTAGGTGACATCTTTCTAAGTTACGTTTTTAGCTGGGAGCGCCCACAGTGCCGCATCATTCCCAGGCCGCGTGGGTCCGCCCCTGCGGCATATATCCGTTTTGCTTATGCTCTTTACTTACATTGTTGGGGGCGCCCCTCGGGCTGCATCATCCCCAAGCTGCTCGGGCATGTCCCAGCGGTGTTTGCTTTTCCTGCATCTACTTGAAGTGAATTTCCTCCTACGTGCTCAACGTCCCCGACCTAATCGCCTGCTCGATTGACGCCCACCCGTGGAGCCGCTCGCTAATGGCACGGCATTTGCACACGGGTCCGTCCCTGCAACGCAGATAAATCTGAGTGGCTGGGCTCTGGCCGCTGCAGCCCCGCAAGGCGCCACCTCACCAGGCCCTCAGTACCCTGATCACTTCCTCGAAATGACCAAAGGTTGGATGGCAACCGTAACGACAGGTCTTCTCTCTCCTTATGATTGGTGTGCAGGACCGGCTACAGGAGCAACATTGGCAACGTCACGGGCTTTCTCTCCCTCTCTCCGGCACGGACCGCTTGCGCGTTAAAAGGGGGGTGCCTGAACATCGCGACTCATGGGCTCCTACTGGCTTTCCAGCCCTCACCCCCTGGCCTTGACCCACGGCATCGCAACCTATCATACCAGTGGCGGCTGAGTTCGCTCGAGGGCCGGGACCTGAGGATGTAGAGCATTAAGGAAAGTGCGGGGGAGCGGGAAGAAGCTCGTGAAGACCTAACCCAACATCGCCTCGGCCGCCATTGCTCGGGCCGGGCGCTCCGTCGAGGAACTACACCAAACTCAAAAGATAAGTCGCACCCTTACAAGAGCTGGACCGACGCAGCACCAAACCCTCGCCCAGTGCAGCTCTATTTCGACGACGTTGCCTTCCTTTCTCGCCCAGCGAGGGCTGCTTGAGCGCTAAGGGGGACCTCCTAAGCATCGCGACTCGGGGGCTCTTACCGGACCTCGGGCCGCTCACCTCCTGGCCTAGACCACGGCATCGCGACCTGGCATACCAGCAACGGCTGAAGCCTACCTGGGGACTGGGGCCTGTCAGCGTAGAGCGCCAAGTCCTAGCGAGGATAGAAAGGGGGAGCCAAGCCGCGGCAGGACAAGCACCTCGCATCGATTCATACTAAAGATATAATGTTTACAAAAGACATGGCAGGCGCCTTACATGCCCCCACGAGGTGTTGCTTTGATTCCTCGCAGGGAACAAAAGGTGCTAATCCTAAAGAACGCTAATCGCCCGCACCTCCACAGGGGACGCCATTATCAACAGTGGGCTGCCCGCTGCCGGCGCCAACCCCATCCAGATCAGTGGCGACGGCGGCTGGACGCGGCTACCCCGCTCCGAGCACGGCGCGAGCTCGGAGACTCGTAGCTGTCGTCGCTCGTCTCCGTAGTCGCGAGAAGCTCGGGGGAGCCGCTGGATTCCCCGGTTCCTCCACTGCTGCCTGAGGAGCTGCTGAAGGGCCGACGGGCGAGCCAGGCCCTCGCCGGTTCGTCGCCTCTGCCGCCCCCTTTGGGGCAGCACTCCAGCCGGCGTCTTTCAGCATCGAAGACCTTGAAGAACATCAAGGAGGCACCGTCGTATTCAAGATGAATTACGAGGGCACCTACCGGCCGGCAGACCCGGGCGATTTCGCCCCAGCCCCGGGTCATGAAGACATTGCCCGGAGCAACGACCGCGACCTCCGCTCCGGTCGCCGGGGTGCTGCAGCCGGCGTGCTGCAGCCAGAGCTCCAGGGCCTCGCTCCGCGGCATCTCGAAGGCGAAGGAGGGAGGAAGGAGGATCCAAGAGCTCGGAGGCATGGCAGCGTGAAGCACGAGCTCGCGAGAGGAACGCTCGGCGTGGACTCCAGGAGGGATGATGCGCACCATCGTGACTCGCCGACGTCGGCGGCGGCGCTGTCGGTGTCGTTCGACACCCTCTCCCCCAGGACCCACGACGCGGGCATACAAGGGCAGCGGAAACCCAGGCGGTGGCCGCTCGTACCAGGGCCTCGATGCCTCCTGCGAGGCGCCCTCATCTCGGCGGCAGAGAACCGGCCGCTTCTTAAGCGGAAGTGGGTCAGGACCCTCTCGAGGGGCCTTTCCCTTCTCTTCTGTAGAGAACCGGCGGATGGGTGCCATTGGCGTATGAAGGAGGAAGGACGAGGAAGAAGAAGGAAGGGAGGAGTAGGAAGGGATGGACTGAAGCGGCTCATGAAGTCCAGTACTTACAGCCGGACAAGGCCAACCGCCGAACACCATGATCGCAGGTAATCATGACCCACTTCTCGGCATGCAGGCACTTGTCAAGTCGAGCAGTTGCCGAGGCATCGTGGGAAGCGCAATCGCCCACGTCCAATCAACCGCCACGCGGCGCCCAAGGCCGCAGGCTTTTTGGGGCCCGCGGCGCTTCGCGCTTGCCCCTTCGCTTCCCTGCTAGGCCAAGCCCGCATGCGCCTTGGGCCCAGGGGCTACTGTCGGCATTCTGGGAACGGGGGTCCCCAGATTTGCCTGCCTACGGCCTGCGGCGTGGCTCTAGTGGGGGCCCAGCGCGTCCCATCTTTGTCAGCTCAAGCTCAAGACCCTCGCGAGGGGCAAGCCTCGCGGGGCGGACAACAGGAGGCTTCCTCATGAGCAGCCCCATCAGGCAGGCTAGCGAGGAGGCGGAGAGATCAAGGCAAGGGTACCTCGTGAGGAGCCCGTGATGCAAGCCATGACGAACGAGACCGGGCAGGCGCCAGGCGGGCGCCGGCTTGCGCAGTGTCCTTGTTTCCCTTTCGGTGCAAAGGGGGTAAGCACAGGCCAAGGCATCAGGCAAAAGTTACATTTCCGTTGCAACAAGACCAAGACTAGCAGAGTGGCAGGACGGAGGTCACCATGGAGCCCAAGACGGCGGCATCACCAGTGCTTTTGGCAGCCGAAGACCACCTTTGGTCAGGATAACTTGTACTAGATGTTCCCCTTCAAAATGGCCAATTGTTGGCGCCCTTCCCAGTCATTATTTGGGGAGAGGCCCAGGGCCTCTATAAATAGAGCTAGCCACCACAGAGTAGAGGCATCCCGATCAGATCAGATAGAGCCCTACCAGAGAGAGAGAGGCGATTGAGCTCACCCAAGCAGTTCATCGCACCAGTTCAAGAACACCTCTCGCGAGGCTGTTCTTCCCTTGTACTGTTCATCTTCAGCCCCTGAGGCAATCCACAACACTACACACTGGAGTAGGGTATTAGACCACAATGGTGGCCCGAACCAGTATAAATCTCGCGTCCCTTGTGTTGTTCGTCGTTTCCAGCCTAGATCACGCGAGGGGATCAGACGTAGATCGGTAGGGAAGAGATCTCCGCGCGCACCCCAGAGTTCGAACTTAAGGGTCTGCAGGAACCCGAAATCCGACAAAAGTATTACGCGCATGCTCCTAGGGGGATAGATTGGTTGGAAAATACCATCGCTCGTCCCCGACCGCCACTCATAAGGAAGACAATCAATAAATAAATCATGCTCCGACTTCATCAGATAACGGTTCACCATACGTGCATGCTACGGGAATCACAAACTTTAACACAAGTATTCCTCAAATCCACAACTACTCAACTAGCATGACTCTAATATCACCATCTTCATATCTCAAAACAAATATCAAGCATCAAACTTCTGATAGTATTCAGCACACTCATAAGAAAATTTATATTTTTTTCTTTACTAATCTTGGATGCCTATCATAATTAAAGCAATTACCATGCTGTTTTGTAGGACTCTCAAAATAATATAAGTGAATCATGAGAGAACAATAGTTTCTATAAAACAAATCCACCAACGTGCTGTAAAATATATAAGTGAAGCACTAGAGCAAAACTATATAGCTCAAAAGATATAAGTGAAGCACATAGAGTATTCTAATAAATTCCGAATCATGTGTGTCTCTCTCAAGAGGTGTGTACAGAAAGGATGATTGTGGCAAACTAAAAATATAACACTCAAATCATACAAGACGCTCCATGCAAAACACATATCATGTGGTGAATAAAAATATAGCTCCAAGTAAAGTTATCGATGGAAGTAGACGAAAGAGGGGATGCCTTCCGGGGCATCCCCAAGCTTTGGTTTTTTGGTGTCCTTAGATTATCTTGGGGTGCCATGGGTGTCGGTGTCAAAACCGGCGGATCTCGGGTAGGGGGTCCCGAACTGTGCGTCAAGGTCGGATGGTAACAGGAGACAAGGGACACTTTATTTTACCCAGGTTCGGGCCCTCTCGATGGAGGTAAAACCCAACTCCTCCTAGATCAATATTGATGATATGGGTAGTACAAGAGTAGACCTACCACGAGATCAAGGAGGCTAAACCCTACAAGCTAGCCTATGGTATGATTGTGTATGATGATGGTTGTCCTACGGACTACAACCCTCCGGTTTATATAGACACCGGATAGGGTTAGGGTTACACAGAGTCGGTTACATTGGTAGGAGATCTTGAATATCCGCACACCTAGCTTGCCTTCCACGCCAAGAAAAGATCCTTCCGGACACGGGACGAAGTCTTCAATCTTGTATCTTCATGGTCCTGGAGTCCGGCTGAAGGTATAGTTCGGCTATCCGAACACCACCTAATCCAGGACTCCCTCAGTAGCCCCTGAACCAGGCTTCAATGAGGACGAGTCCGGCGCGCAGATTGTCTTCGGCATTGCAAGGCGGGTTCCTCCTCCAAGTTCTTCAGAAAGATTGTAAACACCACAAAATAGTGTCCGGCTCTGCAAAATAAGTTCCCACACATTGCCATACAGAGAATAATATTAACACAAATCAAATCTGCCGACGTATACCACAGTGCGACATAACACTGTGGCCAAGCCTTCTATAAAATGTTTGCATCGTTCCACCTCAGCCCGTATAGCGAGGCGGTTTCCTTGGCATGTCTTGTCGAAGCAGAGATCGTGTGGCCCCCTTTAACGGGATTCTCATTAATACGGACGTGGGTAACCCAACCACGCCATTTACCGTGGCGTTTGGGAGGCAAGTGAGTTTTATTGGGTAGGTGAGGACGCCTAACCGTACCTGCTTATATAAAGGGATACGGATTCTCCCTTTTAACCTACGCCTTCTTCCTCCTTTGCCAATCCATCTCTCGCGCACTCAAGCTCCAGCGCCCAAGTCCGCTCTTCTTCCTCAACCTTCTCCAACAATGTCCGGAGCGGGAGGCAAGTGGATGGTCTCCTTCGTGACGGAGGCTCAAGTAAAAAGGCTAAGGAAAGCCGGATACTTATGCAAGGATATCCCGCATCGGCTTCCTGATAAGGGGCAGCTTCTTCCTACCCCAAGGCCCCATGAGAGGGTGGTTTTTCTCCCCCACTTCCTCCGCGGACTGGGCTTTCCACTTCACCCATTTGTCCGGGGGCTCATGTTCTACTACGGCCTAGACTTTCACGATTTGGCCCCGAACTTCGTCCTCAACATCTCGGCGTTTATCGTCGTGTGTGAGGCCTTCCTCCGCGTCCACCCCCACTTCGGCCTCTGGCTCAAGACCTTCAACGTCAAGCCCAAGGTGGTGTCCAGCACCCAGGCGGAGTGCGGAGGCGCTATGGTTGGCAAAATAGCCAACGTCCTCTGGTTCGATGGCTCCCTCGTGGAATCCCTAAAGGGGTGGCAGGCAGGGTGGTTTTACATCACCAAGCCCCGCGATCCGAAATGGGTCGCGGCCCCTGAGTTCAGATCCGGACCTCCCACACGGGTCATGTCCTGGAAAGAGACAGGCCTGTCATGGGGCAACGAGGAAGAAGTGACTGGGTTGCAAACATGCATCCAGTCCCTGGTGGACAAGCCAATCCGGCTCGCCAACATAGTCCAGGTCATGCTCGTTCGCCTGATCCTCCCGTGCCAAGAACGGGATTTTACATTGTGGGAATTCAACCCGGCGCAGCACCAGACCCTCAGTAGGCTCTTCGACACGACGTATGAAGACTTCTGGAAGGTGCTAACCAAAGGCGCCGAGTCCCCCACATCCGCCTCCGAGGACCGCGGATACAGCTCGCAGCGTATCGCCGGCGAGGTGAGCTATCTATACCTTTGACAGGTTCGTTAAGCTCTTCTTCATAGATTATCTCTATGCGGGATCTAAACCCCCTTTTACCTTTGACAGGCTTGGCTGGAGATAGCTGGACCAATCAACTGTCCGGCCCCTCTGCCCGTAGACCCGGCCCCAGCTCTCTTGGTGAAGCTAATGGCTCCGGCACCTTACGTGGTGCCGGAGAGGAAGGCCAAGACGAAGAAAACCATCGGGACTCGAAAGAGTTCCTGCAACATGGTGGTGTCGGACTCGTCATCTGATGAGTCCGCAACGCCCTCTTCTCATGAAAACGAGGAGGATGAACAAGGAAGCTCTCCCCCTCCAGCGAGGGGAGCAAAGAAGAAGAAGGCCGCCCCAACTGGGGAGGCCGAGGGGTCGAGGAAAAGGAAGACCCCTCCGCCGGACTACTCCGTCGACACCGAAGAGGGCGGAGAGGAGCTGCCGTACAGAACCAAGCGTCCGGCGAAATCGTAAGTGTTTGCATACCAGAGTGACTCATGATATTCTTTTAATGTGCGGCTTTTCCTAATATCGCCTGTGCTTTATGCAGCCCGCCCCGGGCCGAACTCGTCAATTCGTCGAGCGGCTCCCTGGATTCATCGGACGTGAACTCAATTCCGCCCGCTGTCTCCCCCGGCACTGCAGATAACGCCGAAGTGGCGTCGCGACAAGCTCCGAGGCAGGAGGAGGTGGTCCTGGAGGAGCCACAAGGCAATCCTGCGTACTCCAGGAGTGAAGGGGACGAAACCCCCCAGGGCTCCAAGTCCGGCTTTGTGCCGGACACCGCGCCGGACTCGACAGTCCCGGTCCGTGGTGGGTGAACTCCTTCCAAGAGGAGTAAGCCATCTGAGCCGGCGGTCTCCGTCCAACTGGAGGCGCCGGACAATCTGGTTGAGGTGCTTAAGGGCGCCGCCATCGTTGGGGAGCACCGTACTATTATGAGTACGGTAATCCGAAGAGTTCAGTCCGCCAAGAGTGGACTGAATGAAGCTTGCGCTAGCCTTCTAACAGGCTTCGAGGTAAGTAAAAATATGTCGATTTATTTACTGCATAGACAGTAGCCCCTGATGCTCTGTTCGGTGTTCGGAAAGAAAAGCCGAATAGAGGATCTAATAATTTTCGCAGGAGTCTAATAAAAATGTCAAATATGCGTATGCAGGCTTCGCTGCTTTCCATCGCCGCACTGACTGCGCAGGTGGAAGTCCTTAAAAAGGACCTCGGGCGGTCCGAGCAAGAGCTCGGCCGTGCCAAACGGCAGATCGAGGAGAGAGAAGGTAAGAAATAACCTAAAAGGAAAGGTGCCTATAGAGAGGCTTGATTGCAGAAAGAATTAACAGGATTGAGCTGCTTATTGTAGGGGCCACAGCCGAGGTGACAACCCTGAAGCAGGCGCTGGCTGAGGCCGAGAAGAAAATGGCCGAGGAGCGCGCCGAGCGAGAAAGACTTGGAGTCCAAGCCGGCGAGGTGCAGCAAGAGCTGCAAGCTCTCATGAAAAAACATGAGGGTTTGGAGCTTGAGGCGAAAACGCAAGCATCCGAGCTCGCCTCGGCCATTGAGACCGCCAAGAGTGCCAAGGCCGAAGCCCAGAAGGCCCTCCAAGAGTTGGAGGATGTGAAAAAGATAGCAGCGGGTAAGGCATTCTCAATGCAAAGTAGGAATATAAAAGTAAAGTACCTATTACTTACCCGAATCCGGAGTTCTCCAGGGGCGTTCGTCGATCTTCCCCGCAGCGCATCCGACGCCGCCGCGTTCTACCGAGCTGAAGAGGGCAGCTCGACGGAGAGTGTGTTCTGGTCTCAGTATTCTGAGGCTGTACACCCTGTGCCCTTGAGCGATCAGGTGAAACAGCTGGCCGAGCTCCACAAGGCGGCCGAACAGGCCATGAAGGGCTTACTAGTTCGGCTGTGGCCTGGAGAGGCCCTGCCTGGGAGCTATTTCGGGCTTGTGCGGCGGCTGGTGGAGGCCTGTCCACGGCTTGTGGGGGAAACCCTTTCTGTCCATTGTTGTTCGGCGGCCTGGGCTCCTCCTCGTCATCGCTATTCAGCCCCTTGTCTTTGTGTTCGGCTCTTAACTTGCCTGCCTGCTTGAACACCCAACAGTCCCTGTTGGTGTGATTGGATGGCCTTTCGGGGGTGCCGTGAATCTGGCACGAGCGATCGAGTATCCGGTCCAAACTGGACGGGCCCTGGGTATTCTTTTTAAATGGCTTTTTCCGCTGACCGGATTTGTAGCCTCTGAATCCGGCATTTACTGTCGTATCCTCATTGATGTCGCTGCTGACGTGGCGCTTTTGCTTATTCCGGCGTGACCTGCCACTTTTATCCTTGGTATCCGAATTACCATGCTTCTTCAATAAGTTGTTGCTGCGAGCCAGCCAGCTGTCTTCGCCCGTGCAAAAGCGGGTCATGAGTGTCGTGAGGGCTGCCATGGATTTCGGCTTTTCCTGTCCCAGGTGTCGGGCAAGCCATTCGTCGCGGATGTTATGTTTGAAAGCTGCTAGGGCCTCTGCATCCGGACAATCGACTATCTGATTTTTCTTTGTTAGGAACCGTGTCCAGAATTGCCTGGCTGATTCTTCTGGCTGCTGGATTATGTGGCTTAGGTCGTCGGCGTCCGGTAGCCGCATGTAGGTCCCCTGGAAGTTGTCGAGGAATGCGGCCTCCAGGTCCTTCCAAGAACCGATTGAATCTGCTGGGAGGCT
This sequence comes from Aegilops umbellulata, assembly GCA_032464435.1. Classification (NCBI taxonomy): domain Eukaryota; kingdom Viridiplantae; phylum Streptophyta; class Magnoliopsida; order Poales; family Poaceae; genus Aegilops; species Aegilops umbellulata. Next base: position 636,546,431 of record CP136060.1, on the reverse strand, counting down.
ATTGAGCCAGTGCCGGGCTGGTCCCTTGAGCTTAAGGGGCAAATATTTGATGGTGTGCAAGTCAACGCCACGTGCCATGTGGATGTGAAGGAGATAGTCCTCAATCCATACTGCCGGATCTGTCGTACCATCGTACGACTCGATATTGACGGGTTTGAAACCCTCTGGGATTCTATGATCCATTACTTCGTCTGTGAAGCATAGTGGGTGTGCGGCGCCTCTATACTGGGCTATGTCACGACGCAGTTCGGAAGATCTATGCCTGTTGTGTTCGGCCCGGCCGGATTTACTGTGTCCGGAGTGAAGGTCATCACGTGTCGTCGGGCGTCCACGCGATCCGTAGATCGATCTTGTTTGCCTTGCTTTATCCTCTAGTATGTCTCGCAGGTCTGGCTCGTTTTCCCTTGCCTTATTTGAACGGCGCCGGGTCATGGCTTGTTTAGAGGTTCGACAGGCCTCTCTGTCGCGGCCGCGAGGTGGCCGGTCTGCCATGTCATGAGCTTCCTCCTCTGATTGGGGTAGCGGCCTGCGCTTAGGATAATTTTTGGAGGGGCGCTCGAGTTCATGCTCTTCGGCCGCAAGGACTTCAGTCCATCTGTCAGCTAGCAAATCTTGATCAGCTCTAAGCTGTTGCTGCTTTTTCTTTAGGCTGTTCGCCGTGGCTAGAAGCCTGCGTTGAAAGCGCTCTTGTTCAGCGGGGTTTGACGGTACGACGAATTCATCGTCGCCGAGGCTTGCCTCGTCTTCGGAGGGAGGCATGTAATTATCATCCTCAACCTCCTGCTCTGCCGCTCTCTCGTGAGGGCTAGCTTTTTCATCTTCCTGCGCCGAATCTTGCTGGTTTTGTTGTTCGTCGGCGCTGTCCGGGGTAGTATTATCTCCCGTGCCGGAATCACCATTTCTGCTGTGGTGGGATTTAGAGCGGCGCCGTTGGCGCCGGCGTTTTGGCAGCTTTTTCGAGGTGTCCTCCGCAGTTCCCTCGCCATCTCCATCCTTTGGAGCACCCACCATGTATATATCATATGACGAGGTGGCGGTCTAGCGCCCTACAGGTGCTGGTTCTTGTTCATCTCCTCCTTCGTCGTCCATACCGTCGAAGTCTTCGGAGCCAAAGTCAAGCATGTCGGTTAAGTCGTCGACAGTGGCTATTAAGTGGGTGGTGGGTGGGCTTTGAATTTCTTCGTCGTCCGAATCCCAACTTCGCAGGCCATAGTCCGGCCTGGGCTCTCTTGATAAAGAGAGAGACTTGAGAGAATTCAGAATATCACCAAAAGGTGAGCACTGAAAGATGTCCGCGACGGTGAACTCCATTACAGGCGCCCAATCAGATTCGATCGGCTGGGGCGCGGAAGGCTCGGAGTTCGGAGAAGAGTCCGGCTCCTTAGAGTCCTGGGCCGTGCGGAGTACGGGGCTGGCGTTCGGCTCGATCGCCTTTGAGATCGCAGCCCCCAAGGTGAATTCCAACCGTTCATACTCAGAGAACGCAACGGGCTCTGAGTCGAAGATCGGGGCCGGAGCGTGTGCGGCCTCCAGGGTGCTATTCGGAGGCAGAGCTATATCGTGCCCCTCGAAATAGTGCGGCGCGCTTGGCTGTGGCTCGAATCCGTCGAAGATCAAGTCTCCGCGGATATCCGCCGTGTAGTTTAAGCTTCCAAAGCTGACTTGATGGCCAGGGGTGTAGCTTTCGATCTGCTCCAAATGACCAAGCGAATTGGCCCGCAGAGCGAAGCCGCCGAAGACGAAGATCTGTCTGGGGAGGAAAGTCTCACCCTGGACCTCATCGTTATTGATGATCAAAGGAGCCATCGGGCCTAAAAGCGACGACATAGAGGAACTCTCAATGAAAGCACCAATGTCGGTGTCAAAACCGGCGGATCTTGGGTAGGGGGTCCCGAACTGTGCGTCAAGGTCGGATGGTAACAGGAGACAAGGGACACTTTATTTTACCCAGGTTCGGGCCCTCTCGATGGAGGTAAAACCCTACTCCTGCTAGATTAATATTGATGATATGGGTAGTACAAGAGTAGACCTACCACGAGATCAAGGAGGCTAAACCCTAGAAGCTAGCCTATGGTATGATTGTGTATGATGATGGTTGTCCTACGGACTACAACCCTCCAGTTATATAGACACCGGATAGGGTTAGGGTTACACAGAGTCGGTTACATTGGTAGGAGATCCTGAATATCCGCACACCTAGCTTGCCTTCCACGCCAAGAAAAGATCCTTCCGGACACGGGACGAAGTCTTCAATCTTGTATGTTCATGGTCCTGGAGTCCGGCTGAAGGTATAGTTCGGCTATCTGAACACCCCCTAATCCAGGACTCCCTCAATGGGCATCCCCAAGCTTAGGCTCTTGCCACTCCTTGTTCCATAATCCATCAAATCTTTTACCCAAAACTTGAAAACTTCACAACACAAAACTTAGCAGAAAATCTCGTGAGCTCCGTTAGTGAAAGAAAACAAAACACCACTTCAAGGTACTGTAATGAACTCATTATTTATTTATATTGGTGTTAAAGCTACTGTATTCAAACTTCTTTATGGTTTCTAAACTCTTTTACTAGCCATAGATTCATCAAAATAAGCAAACAACACACGAAAAACAGAATCTGTCAAAAACAGAACAGTCTGTAGTAATCTTAACTAACGCAAACTTCTGGAACTCCAAAACATGTACCAAAAAAGGACGGCCTGGAAAATTTGTTTATTGATCTTCTGCAATTGGAATCAATATTTTATCACGTTCTGGTGATTTTTAAAAATTGTTGTCGTGAACAGAAAGTTTCTGGAATTTTCAGCAAGATCAAATAACTATCATCCAAGAAGATCCTATAGGTTTAACTTGGCACAAACACTAATTAAAACATAAAAACAAATCTAATCAGAGGCTAGATCAAATATTTATTCCTAAACAAAATAAAAAGCTAAAAACTAAAACTAAAATTGGGTTGCCTCCCAACAAGCGCTATCGTTTAACGCCCCTAGCTAGGCATAAAAGCAAGGATAGATCTAGGTATTCCCATCTTTGGTAGGCAATCCATAAGTGGCTCTCATAATAGACTCATATGGTAGTTTTATTTTATTTCTAGGGAAGTGTTCCATGCCTTTCCTTAACGGAAATTGGAATCTAATATTTCCTTCCTTCATATCAATGATTGCACCAATCGTTCTAAGGAATGGTCTACCAAGAATAATAGGACATGATGGATTGCAATCTATATCAAGAACAATGAAATCTACGGGCACATAGTTCCTATTTGCAACAATAAGAACATCATTAATTCTTCCCATAGGTTTCTTAATAGTGGGATCCGCAAGGTGCAAGTTTAAAGACCAATCATCAAATTCACGGAATCCTAGCAAATCATATAAAGTTTTTGGAATCGTGGAAACACTAGCACCCAAATCACACAAAGCATAGAATTCATGATCTTTAATTTTAATTTTAATAGTAGGTTCCCACTCATCATAAAGTTTTCTAGGAATAGAAACTTCCAACTCAAGTTTTTCTTCATAAATTGCATCAAAGCATCAACGATATGTTTGGTAAAAGTTTAATGTTGATTATAAGTATGTGGAGAATTTAGCATGGATTGCAACAAGGAAATACAATCTATCAAAGAGAAATTATCATAATTAAATTCCTTGAAATCCAAAATAGTAGTTCCATTGCTATCTAAAGTTTTGATCTCTTCAATACCACTTTTACCACTTTTTGCGTCAAGATCTAAAAATTCAAAAAAATTGGAATGCCTTCTAGGTAAAGGTGGATCATATTCAGTCCCCAAATTATCAAGATTCATATTGCAAAACAAAGATTTAATAGGGTACACATCAATATCTTTTAGATCTTCATCTTTATTTTCATAGAAACTAGAAGAACATGCTTTCACAAAGCAACCTTTCTTAGCACGCATCCTAGCGGTTCTTTCTTTGCACTCATCAATGGAAATTCTCATGGCTTTGAGAGACTCATTGATATCATGCTTAGGTGGAATAGATCTAAGTTTCAAAGAATCAACATCAAGAGAAATTCTATCCATGTTCCTAGCCAATTCATCAATCTTAGGCATTTTTTCTTCAAGCAAAGCATTGGAATTCTTTTGTGAATTCATAAATTCTTTAACACTAGTCTCAAATTCAGAGGGAACCTTATTAAAATTTCCATAAGAGTTGTTGTAGGAATTACCATAATTATTAGAGGAATTACTAGGATACGGCCTAGGATTAAAGTTTCCTCTATACGCGTTGTTACCAAAATTATTCCTCCCAACAAAATTCACATCCATAGATTCATTATTATTCTCAATCAAAGTAGACAAAGGCATATCAATAGGATCAGAAGAAACACTCTTATTAGCAAATAATTTCATAAGTTCATCCATCTTTCCACTCAAAACATTAATTTCTTCTATCGCATGCACCTTTTTATATGTGGATCTTTCGGTGTGCCATTGAGAATAATTAACCATAATATTATCTAGGAGTTTAGTAGCTTCTCCCAAAGTGATTTCCATAAAAGTGCCTCCCGTGGCCGAATCTAAAAGATTTCTAGAAGCAAAATCCAATCCGGCATAAAAAATTTGTATAATCATCCAAAGATTCAAACCATGTGTAGGGCAACTACATATCATTAATTTCATCCTCTCCCAAGCTTGTGCAACATTTTCATGATCAAGTTCCTTAAAATTCATAATATCGTTTCTAAGAGAGATGATCTTAGCGGGAGGAAAATACTTAGAGATAAAAGCATCTTTGCACTTATTCCATGAATCAATACTATTTTTAGGCAAAGACGAAAACCAAGATTTAGCACGATCTCTATGCGAAAAAGGAAATAGCTTCAATTTAACAATATCGTTGTCCACATCTTTCTTCTTTTGCATATCACACAAATCAACGAAGCTATTTAGATGGGTAGCAGCATCTTCGCTAGGAAGGCCGGCGATTTGATCGTTCATGACAAGATTCAACAAAGCAGCATTAATTTCACAAGATTCAGTATCGGTAAGAGGAGCAATCGGAGTGCTAAGAAAATCATTGTTGTCAGTATTGGTAAAGTCACACAATTTAGTATTATCTTGAGCCATCATGACAAGCAAGCAATCCAACACACGAGCAAACAAGAAGCGAGCAAAAAAGAGGCGAACGGAAAAGAGAGGGCGAATAAAACGGCAAGGGTGAAGTGGGGGAGAGGAAAACGAAAGGAAAATGGCAGATAATGTAATGCGAGGGATAAGAGTTTGTGAAAGGTACTTGGTATGACTTGACTTTTGTGTAGACTCCACGGCAACGGCGCCAGAAATCCTTCTTGCTACCTCTTGAGCATTGCGTTGGTTTTCCCTTGAAGAGGAAAGGGTGATGCTGGAAAGTAGCATAAGTATTTCCCTCAGTTTTGAGAACCAAGGTATCAATCCAATAGGAGACCATGCTCAAGTCCCTCGCACCTACACAAACAAATAAGAACCTCGCAACCAATGCGATAAAGGGGTTGTCAATCCCTTCACAGTCACTTACGAGAGTGAGATCTGATAGATATGATAAAATAATATTTTTGCTATTTTTATAATAAAGATGCAAAGTAAAATGAAAGGCGAAAGAAATAGCTAAGTGTTGGAAGATTAATATGATGGAAAATAGACCCGGGGGCCGTAGGTTTCACTAGTGGCTTCTCTCAAGAGCGCATAAGTATTACGGTAGGTGAACAAATTACTGTTGAGCCATTGATAGAATTGAGCATAGTTATGAGAATATCTAGGTATGATCATGTATATAGGCATCACGTCCGTGATAAGTAGACCGACTCCTGCTTGCATCTACTACTATTACTCCACACATCGACCGCTATCCAGTATGCATCTAGGTATTAAGTTTAAAAGAACGGAGTAATGCTTTAAGTAAGATGACATGATGTAGAGGGATAAACTCATGCAATATGATATAAACCCCATCTTGTTATCCTCGATGGCAACAATACAATACGTGCCTTGATGCCCCTACTGTCACTGGGAAAGGACACCACAAGATTGAACCCAAAGCTAAGCACTTCTCCCATTGCAAGAAAGATCAATCAAGTAGGCCAAACCAAACTAATAATTCAAAGAGACTTGCCAAGATAACCAATCATACATAAAAGACTTCAGAGAAGATTCAAATATTGTTCATAGATAAACTTGATCATAAACCCACAATTCATCGGTCTCAACAAACACACCACAAAAGAAGATTACATCGAATAGATCTCCACGAGAACCGTGGAGAACTTTGTATTGAGATCCAAAGAGAGAGAAGAAGTCATCTAGCTAATAACTATGGACCCGAAAGTCTGAGGTAAATTACTCACACATCATCGGAGAGGCTATGGTGTTGATGTAGAAGCCCTCCATGATCAATGCCCCCTCCGGCGGAGCGCCAGAAAAGGCCCCAAGATGGGATCTCACGGGTAGAGAAGGTTGCGGCATTGGAATTAGGTTTTTGGCTCCGTATCTGATAGTTTGGGGGTACGTAGGTATATATAGGAGGAAGAAGTACATCGGTGGAGCAACGTGGGCCCCGTGAGGGTGGAGGGCGCGCTCAGGGGGGTAGGCGCCCCACTGCCTCGTGCTCTCCTGGCTTCTTTCTTGACGTGGACTCCAAGTCCTATGGATCACGTTTGTTTCGAAAATCACGTTCCCGAAGGTTTCATTCCGTTTGGACTCCGTTTGATATTCTTTTTCTGTGAAACACTGAAATAGGCAAAAAAACGGCAATTTGGGTTGGGCCTCCGGTTAATAGGTTAGTCCCAAAAATAATATCAAAAGTGGATAATAGAGCCCATTAAACATCCAAAACAGAATATAATATAGCATGAAGCAATAAAAAATTATAGACACGTTGGAGACATATCACTCCTTAGATATGAGAAGGTACAACTCTTCCTCTTAAATATCTCTTTCTCACACACAAACACAAACTCTGTCTCCCAGGGTCTCATATCTCTCCACCATTCTCTTGTATGTCGCTCACACACACTATCTCTCCCTAGAGATATATTGTGTTCCCTCATATGTCTCTCTAGCTATCACTCTCGTTGTGAAATATCTTTCTCTCTCGTAGACACAAAACACCGTCTCTCGGGATCTCATTTCTCCCTGATATTTGTTTGTATGTGACTCACATGCACACTCTCTCTATCTCTCTCACACCCACACACACATAACTCAGCCTTATGATCCAATCGACTCCTATCTCTAACACACACTAGCTAGCTAGCATCTTTATCTTTCTATTTATCTGTTTCTCCATCAACCTTCTTTCTCGCCCTCACTCTTTCTTCCTATCACGCATACTATATATGTTTCTATCTACATGCAGTCAAGTGCCCTCTTTTAATCTTTCTCTCACACACACATAACTTCACCCTCTGAACCACCCGACGGTCATCTCCAACACTCAAACTAGTCGATGTCCCTCTATCTACCATCTCTATCTCTGTATCTATTTATAGTTTCTTTGTCAACATTTCTTTCTCGCACGCACTCTTGCTTCCTATCACCCACACTATATATGTCTCTCCATACATGCATTTATAGGTTGATCTCTTTTGCACAATCGTTGTGTCTCACTCCGTCTGCTCGCCATAGATGCATGCTCCTGCCCACGCCACTATCTCTTAAAGACAAAAACACATGCTCGATTATCGATCCTTCTTCCCTGCACTCTCACATGCATGCATATTGTGACACCGATCTCTCCCATATTGTTGATCTTATGACTTATGTCTTCTTTCTTTTATCTCGATCATGCTCGCGCGCACACACACACACACACATCCCACGTATACATATATACCTCTCGCACATGCACATTCAAGGTCTCATTTGTCTCCATACATAGTTAATTACCCTCAACCCTAACGCCACATCGAATCGTTCTCTTCTTGTGTACGCATAACTTCCGCCTAGATGGGTAAAACACATTCACACTTACTGATCTCCTGCTACCTACCCCCCTCCCCCTCTCACTCTTCCCCTATATGCCCGAAACCAATAAGAACATCCCATCGCTTATTTCCCGCCTACATGCACCATCGATATATAGTAGTCTTCCTTGGTGTCTCTCGAAAAAACACGTTCTCTCGATGTCGACTCATCTCATGCGCACACGCCTTCTCTTCCCTCTCTACGGGCCTTTTCTCTCTCGCACCCCCTCGTTGGTGGCCCCTATCATACACTATGATGAAGCCACGCACACTTAAATTACATCCGCCACCGAGGACCCCGCGGCACACACACACATAGGCACCCACCCACCCCCCCCCCACACACACACACATGCTCTAGGCGAAGCATTTGTTCCTATCACCCTTCTTCCAACCTTACCCGTATGATAAGAAATCACCTCAATTTACTTGTATAACATGGACACATTCCACTTTACTTTAGTAGTTAGTAAACTTATCATCTCTACTCTTATAGAAAAATGAGTTGGTGATGATGGTGTGCCTGCCATCTTGTAATATAGACCGTCCGATCTATTTCTAACGGATAGAAAGCAAACTATGACAATTTTACAAAAGATACCAGCACCTCTCTCCAAATTTACACACAACGCCTTGCCTCGTTCATCGTCCTTATCTCCCACAACCTCATTGCTGAGCAATTAAAAAAGGAAGTCTCTGGAACAATCTAGCATGGTGGCCGCTGCCGCCTGCAAGTGCCGTCCATCCCCATGCCTCCACCCAGTCCGACCACCAGTCACCACCATGATCCACTCCTCCTCACCTTATCTCTCATCTTTCATGTTTTTGATAAAATTGTCGAGATACCAAATTTCCGATAAAATTCTCGAGATATCATTAGTTTTTACACATGGGATTACTCCTGCATGGGTCGATCACAACAGGTGTTTTGTAAAATATGCATTTGATGTTCCATGCAATGCACGAGCATCTTGCTAGTAATTATATAACGCAAATCACGAGCATTAAGTGACATTTTTTTACACAACCACGTTAACATGGCCACGTAAATCACTAGCTAAAGTGTAATACCATTATACTTATATCCCGATGCAAAAGGTTGAGTACATGTCCGAAGAGTAGAGTCGCACACACGCACTCTGTCTCTCAGAATCTCTCGCACACACCAGTTACGACGCCCACTTACGCAGACACGTATGTTACAATTTGTGCACCCGCGGGTACACGTGATGGTGTTGGGGAACGCAGTAAATTCAAAAATTTTCCTACGCACACGCAAGATCATGGTGATGCATAGCAACGAGAGGGGAGAGTGTTTGTCTACGTACCCTCGTAGACCGAAGCGGAAGCGTTGACACAACGTAGAGGAAGTAGTCGTACGTAGAGGAAGTAGTCGTACGTTCTCCTCGCGATCCAACCGATCACAGCACCGTTACTCCGGCACCTCCGAGTTCTTGGCACACGTTCAGCTCGATGACGATCCCCGAGCTCCGATCCAGCAAAGCGTCGGGGAAGAGTTCCGTCAGCACGACGGCGTGGTGACGATCTTGATGTGTTACCGGCGCAGGGCTTCGCCTAAGCACTGCAACGATATAATCGAGGTGGAATTTGGTGGAAGGGGGCACCGCACACGGCTAAGGAACGATCCGTAGATCAACTTGTGTGTCTTTGGGGTGCCCCCTGCCCCCGTATATAAAGGATCCAAGGGGGAGGGGCTGGCCGGCCAGGTTTGGTGCGCCAGGAGAGTCCTACTCCCTCTGGGAGTAGGATTCCCCCCCCAATCCTAGTTGGACTAGGATTGCTCCAAGGGGGAGAGAGAGAGAGAGGGGGCGCCCCACTTCTCCTAGTCCTAATAGGATTAGGGAAGGGGGGAGGCGCGCAGCCCCTAGGGCTGCCCTCTCACCTTTCCTCCAAGGCCCATGTTGGCCCATTATGCTCCCGGGGGGTTCCGGTAACCCTCCCGGTATTCCGGTAAAATCCTGATTTCACCTGGAATGCATCCGATGTCCAAACACAGGCTTCCAATATATAATTCTTTATGTCTCGACCATTTCGAGACTCCTCGTCACGTCCGTGATCACATCCGGGACTCCGAACTCCTTCGGTACATCAAAAATGCATAAACTCATAATAACTGTCATCGTAACGTTAAGCGTGCGGACCCTACGGTTCGAGAACAATGTAGACATGACCGAGACACGTTTCCGGTCAATAACCAATAGCGGGACCTGGATGCCCATATTGGCTCCTACATATTCTACGAAGATCTTTATCGGTCAGACCGCATAACAACATACGTCGTTCCCTTTGTCATCGGTATGTTACTTACCCGAGATTCGATCGTCGGTATCCAATACCTAGTTCAATCTCGTTACCGGCAAGTCTCTTTTCTCGTTCCGTAATACATCATCTCGCAACTAACTCATTGGTTGCAATGCTTGCAAGGCTTTATGTGATGTGCATTACCGAGAAGGCCCTGAGATACCTCTCCGACAATCGGAGTGACAAATCCTAATCTCGAAGTATGCCAACTCAACATGTACCTTCGGAGACACTTGTAGAGCACCTTTATAATCACCCAGTTACGTTGTGACGTTTGGTAGCACACAAAGTGTTCCTACGGTAAATGGGAGTTGCATATTCTCATAGTTAAAGGAACATGTATAAGTCATGGATAAAAGCAACAGCAACATACTAAACGATCGGGTGCTATGCTAATGCAATGGGTCATGTCAATCAGATCATTCAACTAATGATGTGATCTCGTTAATCAAACAACAACTCTTTGTTCATGGCTAGGAAACATAATCATCTTTGATTAATGAGCTAGTCAAGTAGAGGCATACTAGTGACACTCTGTTTGTCTATGTATTCACACATGTATTATGTTTCCAGTTAATACAATTCTAGCATGAATAATAAACATTTATCATGATATAAGGAAATAAATAATAACTTTATTATTGCCTCTAGGGCATATTTCCTTCAGTCTCCCACTTGCACTAGAGTCAATAATCTAGATTACAAAGTAATGATTCTAACACCCATGGAGTTTTGGTGCTGATCATGTTTTGCTCGTGGAAGAGGCTTAGTCAACGGGTCTGCAACATTCAGATCCGTATGTATCTTGCATATCTCTATGTCTCCCACCTGGACCAAATCCCGGATGGAGTTGAAGCGTCTCTTGATGTGTTTGGTTCTTTTGTGAAATCTGGATTCCTTTGCCAAGGCAATTGCACCAGTATTGTCACAAAAGATTTTCATTGGACCCGATACGCTAGGTACAACACCTAGATCGGATATGAACTCCTTCATCCAGACTCCTTCATTGGCCGCTTCTGAAGCGGCTATATACTCAGCTTCACATGTAGATCCCGCCACGACGCTTTGTTTAGAACTGCACCAACTGACAGCTCCACCGTTTAATGTAAATATGTATCCGGTTTGCGATTTGGAATCGTCCGGATCAGTGTCAAAGCTTGCATCGACGTAACCGTTTACGACGAGCTCTTTGTCACCTCCAAAAATGAGAAACATATCCTTAGTCCTTCTCAAGTACTTAAGGATGTTCTTGACCGCTGTCCAGTGATCCACTCCTGGATTACTTTGGTACCTGCCTGCTAAACTTACAGCAAGGCACACATCAGGTCTGGTACACAGCATTGCATACATGATAGAGCCTATGGCTGAAGCATAGGGAACATTTTTCATCTTCTCTCTATCTTCTGCGGTGGTCGGGCATTGAGTCTTACTCAATTTCACACCTTGTGCCACAGGCAAGAACCCTTTCTTTGCCTGATCCATTCTGAACTTTTTCAAAACTTTGTCAAGGTATGTGCTTTGTGAAAGTCCTATTAAGCGTCTTGATCTATCTCTATAGATCTTAATGCCCAATATGTAAGCAGCTTCCCCGAGGTCTTTCATTGAAAAACTTTTATTCAAGTATCCCTTTATGCTATCCAGAAATTCTATATTATTTCCGATCAGTAATATGTCATCTACATATAATATCAGAAATGCTACAGAGCTCCCACTCACTTTCTTGTAAATACAGGCTTCTCCGAAAGTCTGTATAAAACCAAAAGCTTTGATCACACTATCAAAGCGTTTATTCCAACTCCGAGAGGCTTGCACCAGTCCATAAATGGATCGCTGGAGCTTGCACACTTTGTTAGCTCCCTTTGGATCGACAAAACCTTCTGGTTGCATCATATACAACTCTTCTTCCAGAAATCCATTCAGGAATGCAGTTTTGACATCCATTTGCCAAATTTCATAATCATAAAATGCGGCAACTGCCAACATGATTCGGACAGACTTAAGCATCGCTACGGGTGAGAAAGTCTCATCGTAGTCAATCCCTTGAACTTGTCGAAAACCTTTTGCAACAAGTCGAGCTTTATAGACAGTAACATTACCATCAGCGTCAGTCTTCTTCTTGAAAATCCATTTATTTTCTATTGCTTGCCGATCATCGGGCAAGTCAACCAAAGTCCATACTTTGTTATCATACATGGATCCCATCTCAGATTTCATGGCCTCAAGCCACTTTGCGGAATCTGGGCTCACCATCGCTTCTTCATAGTTCGTAGGTTCATCATGGTCTAGTAACATGACTTCCAAAATAGGATTACCGTACCACTCTGGTGCGGATCTTACTCTGGTTGATCTACGAAGTTCAGTAGAAACTTGATCTGAAGTTTCATGATCATCATCATTAGCTTCCTCCCTATTTGATGTAGGTGTCACAGGAACAGATTTCTGTGACGTACTACTTCTCAATAAGGGAGTAGATACTGTTATCTCATCAAGTTCTACTTTCCTCCCACTCACTTCTTTCGAGAGAAACTCCTTCTCTAGAAAGTTTCCGACTTTGGCAACAAAAATTTTGCCTTCGGATCTGTGATAGAAGGTATACCCAATAGTCTCCTTTGGGTATCCTATGAAGACACATTTTTCCGATTTGGGTTCGAGCTTATCAGGTTGAAGCTTTTTCACATAAGCATCGCAGCCCCAAACTTTAAGAAACGACAACTTTGGTTTCTTGCCAAACCACAGTTCATAAGGCGTCGTCTCAACGGATTTTGATGGTGCCCTATTTAACGTGAATGCGGCCGTCTCTAGAGCATAACCCCAAAAAGATAGCGGTAAATCGGTAAGAGACATCATAGATCGCACCATATCCAGTAAAGTACGATTACGACGTTCGGACACACCATTACGTTGTGGTGTTCCGGGTGGCGTGAGTTGCGAAACTATTCCGCATTGTTTCAAATGTAGACCAAACTCGTAACTCAAATATTCTCCTCCACGATCAGATCGTAGAAACTTTATTTTCTTGTTACGATGATTTTCCACTTCACTCTGAAATTCTTTGAACTTTTCAAATGTTTCAGACTTGTGTTTCATTAAGTAGATATACCCATATCTGCTTAAATCATCAGTGAAGGTGAGAAAATAACGATATCCGCCACGAGCCTCAACATTCATTGGACCACATACATCAGTATGTATGATTTCCAATAAATCTGTTGCTCTCTCCACAGTACCGGAGAACGGTGTTTTAGTCATCTTGCCCATAAGGCACGGCTCGCAAGTGCCAAGTGATTCATAATCAAGTGACTCCAAAAGTCCATCAGTATGGAGTTTCTTCATGCGCTTTACGCCGATATGACCTAAACGGCAGTGCCACAAATAAGTTGCACTATCATTATTAACTCTGCATCTTTTGGCTTCAACATTATGAATATGTGTGTTACTACTATCGAGATTAAGTAAGAACAAACCACTCTTTAATGGCGCATGACCATAAAAGATATTACTCATATAAATAGAACAACCATTATTCTCTGATTTAAATGAATAACCGTCTCGCATCAAACAAGATCCAGATATAATGTTCATGCTCAACGCTGGTACTAAATAACAATTATTTAGATCTAATATTAATCCCGAAGGTAGATGTAGAGGTAGCGTGCCGACCGCGATCACATCGACTTTGGAACCATTTCCCACGCGCATCGTCACCTCGTCCTTAGCCAATCTTCGCTTAATCCGTAGCCCCTGTTTTGAGTTGCAAATATTAGCAACAGAACCAGTATCAAATACCCAGGTGCTACTGCGAGAATTAGTAAGGTACACATCAATAACATGTATATCACATATACCTTTGTTAACCTTGCCATCCTTCTTATCCGCCAAATACTTGGGGCAGTTCCGCTTCCAGTGACCAGTCTGCTTGCAATAGAAGCACTCAGTTTCAGGCTTAGGTCCAGACTTGGGTTTCTTCTCTTGAGTAGCAACTTGCTTGCTGTTCTTTTTGAAGTTCCCCTTTTTCTTCCCTTTGCCCTTTTTCTTGAAACTAGTGGTTTTGTTAACCATCAACACTTGATGCTCCTTTTTGATTTCTACCTCCGCGGCTTTTAGCATCGCGAAGAGCTCGGGCATAGTTTTGGTCATCCCTTGCATATTATAGTTCATCACGAAGCTCTTGTAGCTTGGTGGCAGTGATTGGAGAATTCTGTCAATGACGCAATCATCCGGAAGATTAACTCCCAGTTGAATCAAGTGATTGTTATACCCAGACATTCTGAGTATATGCTCACTGACAGAACCATTCTCCTCCATTTTACAGCTATAGAACTTATTGGAGACTTCATATCTCTCAATCCGGGCATTTGCTTGAAATATTAACTTCAACTCCTGGAACATCTCATATGCTCCATGGTGTTCAAAACGTCGTTGAAGTCCCGGTTCTAAGCCGTAAAGCATGGCACACTGAACTATAGAGTAGTCATCAGCTTTGCTTTGCCAGACGTTCATAACATCTGGCGTAGCTCTTGCACCAGGCCTGGCACCTAGCGGTGCTTCCAGGACGTAATTCTTCTGTGCAGCAATGAGGATAATCCTCAAGTTACGGACCCAGTCCGTGTAATTGCTACCATCATCTTTCAACTTTGCTTTCTCAAGGAACGCATTAAAATTCAACGGAACAACAGCACGAGCCATCTATCTACACAACATAGACAAGCAAGATACTATCAGGTACTAAGTTCATGATAAATTAAAGTTCAATTAATCATATTACTTAAGAACTCCCACTTAGATAGACATCTCTCTAATCCTCTAAGTGATCACGTGATCCAAATCAACTAAACCATGTCCGATCATCACGTGAGATGGAGTAGTTTCAATGGTGAACATCATTATGTTGATCATATCTACTATATGATTCACGCTCGACCTTTCGGTCTCTGTGTTCCGAGGCCATATCTGTATATGCTAGGCTCGTCAAGTTAAACCTGAGTATTCCGCGTGTGCAACTGTTTTGCACCCGTTGTATTTGAACGTAGAGCCTATCACACCCGATCATCACGTGGTGTCTCAGCACGAAGAACTTTCGCAACGGTGCATACTCAGGGAGAACACTTCTTGATAATTTAGTGAGAGATCATCTTATAATGCTACCGTCAATCAAAGCAAGATAAGATGCTTAAAAGGATAAACATCACATGCAATCAATATAAGTGATATGATATGGCCATCATCATCTTGTGCTTGTGATCTCCATCTTCGAAGCACCGTCATGATCACCATCGTCACCGGCGCGACACCTTGATCTTCATCGCAGCATCGTTGTCGTCTCGCTAATCTTATGCTTCTACGACTATCACTACCGTTTAGCAATAAAGTAAAGCATTACATCGCGATTGCATTGCATACAATAAAGCGACAACCATATGGCTCCTGCCAGTTGCCGATAACTCGGTTACAAAACATGATCATCTCATACAATAAAATTTAGCATCACGTCTTGACCATACCACATCACAACATGCCCTGCAAAAACAAGTTAGACGTTCTCTACTTTGTTGTTGCAAATTTTACGTGGCTGCTACGGGCTTTAAGCAAGAACTCATCTTACCTACGCATCAAAAACCACAACGATAGTTTGTCAAATAGACTCCGTTTTAACCTTCTCAAGGACCGGGCGTAGCCACACTCGGTTCAACTAAAGTTGGAGAGACAGTCTTCCGCAAGCCATCTCTGTGCAAAGCACGTCGAGGGAACCGGTCTCGCGTAAGCGTACGCGTAAGGTTGGTCCGGATCGTCTCATCCAACAATACCGCTGAACCAAAGTATGACATGCTGGTAGGCAGTATGACTTGTATCGTCCACAACTCACTTGTGTTCTACTCGTGCAAATAACATCAACCATAAAACCTAGGCTCGGATGCCACTGTTGGGGAACGCAGTAAATTCAAAAATTTTCCTACGCACACGCAAGATCATGGTGATGCATAGCAACGAGAGGGGAGAGTGTTTGTCTACGTACCCTCGTAGACCGAAGCGGAAGCGTTGACACAACGTAGAGGAAGTAGTCGTACGTAGAGGAAGTAGTCGTACGTTCTCCTCGCGATCCAACCGATCACAGCACCGTTACTCCGGCACCTCCGAGTTCTTGGCACACGTTCAGCTCGATGACGATCCCCGAGCTCCGATCCAGCAAAGCGTCGGGGAAGAGTTCCGTCAGCACGACGGCGTGGTGACGATCTTGATGTGTTACCGGCGCAGGGCTTCGCCTAAGCACTGCAACGATATAATCGAGGTGGAATTTGGTGGAAGGGGGCACCGCACACGGCTAAGGAACGATCCGTAGATCAACTTGTGTGTCTTTGGGGTGCCCCCTGCCCCCGTATATAAAGGATCCAAGGGGGAGGGGCTGGCCGGCCAGGTTTGGTGCGCCAGGAGAGTCCTACTCCCTCTGGGAGTAGGATTCCCCCCCCCCAATCCTAGTTGGACTAGGATTGCTCCAAGGGGGAGAGAGAGAGAGAGGGGGCGCCCCACTTCTCCTAGTCCTAATAGGATTAGGGAAGGGGGGAGGCGCGCAGCCCCTAGGGCTGCCCTCTCACCTTTCCTCCAAGGCCCATGTTGGCCCATTATGCTCCCGGGGGGTTCCGGTAACCCTCCCGGTATTCCGGTAAAATCCTGATTTCACCTGGAATGCATCCGATGTCCAAACACAGGCTTCCAATATATAATTCTTTATGTCTCGACCATTTCGAGACTCCTCGTCACGTCCGTGATCACATCCGGGACTCCGAACTCCTTCGGTACATCAAAAATGCATAAACTCATAATAACTGTCATCGTAACGTTAAGCGTGCGGACCCTACGGTTCGAGAACAATGTAGACATGACCGAGACACGTTTCCGGTCAATAACCAATAGCGGGACCTGGATGCCCATATTGGCTCCTACATATTCTACGAAGATCTTTATCGGTCAGACCGCATAACAACATACGTCGTTCCCTTTGTCATCGGTATGTTACTTACCCGAGATTCGATCGTCGGTATCCAATACCTAGTTCAATCTCGTTACCGGCAAGTCTCTTTTCTCGTTCCGTAATACATCATCTCGCAACTAACTCATTGGTTGCAATGCTTGCAAGGCTTTATGTGATGTGCATTACCGAGAAGGCCCTGAGATACCTCTCCGACAATCGGAGTGACAAATCCTAATCTCGAAGTATGCCAACTCAACATGTACCTTCGGAGACACTTGTAGAGCACCTTTATAATCACCCAGTTACGTTGTGACGTTTGGTAGCACACAAAGTGTTCCTACGGTAAATGGGAGTTGCATATTCTCATAGTTAAAGGAACATGTATAAGTCATGGATAAAAGCAACAGCAACATACTAAACGATCGGGTGCTATGCTAATGCAATGGGTCATGTCAATCAGATCATTCAACTAATGATGTGATCTCGTTAATCAAACAACAACTCTTTGTTCATGGCTAGGAAACATAATCATCTTTGATTAATGAGCTAGTCAAGTAGAGGCATACTAGTGACACTCTGTTTGTCTATGTATTCACACATGTATTATGTTTCCAGTTAATACAATTCTAGCATGAATAATAAACATTTATCATGATATAAGGAAATAAATAATAACTTTATTATTGCCTCTAGGGCATATTTCCTTCAGATGGTGCGCTTTTATTTAAGCCGGACGGTGAACCCAAAATGTAGCTACATTCATTCCCCTCCCGCCACCTCTTATCTGGTCGCCGTAGCCCGATAGCCATGGCCCGGCCGAAGGTAACGACATACGCCATAATCCCGCCGGAGCGGCGCTTTAATCTGGAAATTTTAGTGGTCATGCATGCATTTTTTGTGCTAGCACTCATATATAAGGGTTGACGGGTCACTTCCCGCCGACGTGCGCGGGCGGTGGAAGAGGAAGGAGAAGGGAAGCAGGCTGTGGAGTAACATTTTTACCACATTTTCTTAGGAAACTGAGTGCAATAATTGAGTAGTTTTGCAAACTACCAGTACTACACCTGAAACGGTTCAAAACCAATACCACCACCACCACCACGTCTGACCGCCCTAGCCGACCCAATCCTCCTCCCTTGCCGGCGCGCGCTTCCCGCGTGAAACGGTCAGCGTCGCCCGGAACGTCAGTGCCGCATTAATGCCCAGCCAGAGCGGAGGCGACCTCTCACTGGCGCCGGCTTTGAAGCAGCACGACGGCCGAGAGAGCGCCGCTTCCCGGTGCACGCGACTGCTCCGCGTCGAGGCTGCCATAGTTTGGACGAGTCTCCATCGTGGGGACCCACACTAACTACAATGATATGGACTCCCGTTGCCCACAGTTATGGATTGTTCCATCTATGAAGAACACGTGGGACTGGAACTATGAGACGGGCATGTACCCAGGAGTGGACGTACGAACCTGAGTAATATAGCGCATTAAGTGAAGTAGAAAGGCACAAATAGTATGAACATGCGTGGCATATAGGCTTTGTCTCTTACTACCACTAAATGTTGTACGTGCAATGCCCGGTAATGTTATGGAGTACGTGCCTAAGTACTCTACTACTACTATATTAATTGGAGGCACATATTAGGTTTTATATTTGTTTACGTGTATGCCCCGAGACCTTCCAAGTAGATGTGCCTTTCTCTCCGGGTTGCACTTTGTATCGCTCATACCACTAGTACAGTAGTACTACTACGTGTGGTCTCCGACCCAGAATTGGAGACGCTCTACCACGATGTTCATGTCCCACTCCTTTCGCTAACATGTGGAACATCCATCACATGTCGTGTTTGGCACTCCTTCGTCGTAAGAGTTGAAATGCTAGCATTCATCAAAAATAAAAAATAAATATAAATCACCCGTGATACTATACCACGCGGTTTCCTTGCTCCTCGATATCGGAAAGAATACTACCGTTCGCCGACATGTGGGACGTCGACCATCGTGGTCCACTTGCCATGCCCGCAGAACTCCAAGGGAGAGTCACCCCGGTCGTCGCGCCGCAGTAATTACTAATGAGCCGTGAAATCACTGGCCCACCCTCTCCCACTATGAAGTTACTCGGACGAAGGAACCATCATGACTTCGTTGAATTCCGCTTCTTGAAGAAAACTACTGTACCAGCAGTACAGATAGCTACAGTAGTTACTCCAGCAGAGGCCTCCTTTGGTTCATAGGATAGGAATTTTATAGGAATATGAAAATAATAGGAAGTGAGATGACATGCATCTCAGTTCCTATAGAGAAAGAGATGACATTTGATGCATAGGATAGGAATTTTCCCATTGAGTCTAGGTTAATGTACTGGTAATTTGCTCTAAACACTACAATAGTAACTAGTAGTACTGGTACATGCTCGTAATTAATTAAACAAACATACGGGCGACACAGACACACACACTAACTACTAGTACTACTACTTCTCACATGCTGACCAGACACCATCGTTCTCCTTCCCGGCTTTGTCGGCGACACCCCACCGTGCTTGGATCTCCACCGACCTCGCGTGCGTCCTCTTCTTTCTTGCGGCGGCGGGCCTCTCTTTTATTGAGTGCTTTCTGACTTTTCGTCTCCCTCTGTGCGGCTTTGTCCGCCTCTTGCTCTACCGCCCATTCAGCCTTGGCAGCTTCCAATTCCGCCCACATTGGTGTGAGGTCCCGAGCGGCGATGAACTCGGCACGGCGGGATGCCACCGCTTCCCTACCATTCTGTGTGCGGTCGTGGGCGGCGAGGAACTCGGCGCGGCGGGATGCCATGCTTCCTTACCGGTTAGTGTGCGGCGCGGTGAAATGAACGACGCTTGCTGACAGCTCTGGGATGGAGTGGCCGGACAACCATAAAGTGCATTGGTTTGTCAAGAGCTCAAGGACAGAATACGAAGGAAATTTGGATTCCCATTCAATCCTGGTTATTTATTACCGAGTAAAATGCATTGGCGGTCATCGAACTTGTCTTGATAGCTCACTTTGATCATCGTATACGAGATATGGTGATTATACGGTCACTGGCTCGGCGTATAGCTCCGTATTTGTCTGGTTGACCAATCAAACAGTCCACATGCGCCTCATCAGCTCGTGTTCTTTATCTATCTATCTATGCGGGCCTACCTACCAGTGGAGAAAGAAATAAAAACCAAAATTATGCGTATGTGACATTACTGTTTAGACGTTTGCTGGAGGCCTCCGCGAACACCGAGCATGTATTCACCTGGCTCAACACCAACAGTCATACTCGTGACTCGGCGCCTTGCTCATGTATATCGTCCATCACAATGACAATCTATAAAACAGCCTAGCTAGAGAGGGTACTATGGTATGAAGTATGTACTATCGTGAGAAACCGATCATAGTGCCACTGCACACGAGTGTGTGTCTGATAAATTCATCCATTATTCGTAAGTTATGCATGGTTGTGTGGTGTCTAATGGTGGTCGTCGAAGGCTAGCTGGCGACATGAGCGGTTGCATGGATGCGTGGTTGTCAATATGTGCCGCATACGCTTCAAAGGCTCGTCATCCATGAGTTCACATTTTACCACCACGCCAATGTTTGACCGCCCTGGCCTACCGAAACCCCTTCCATCGCTAGTGCGTGCTTCCCGCGTGAAACGGTCACCGTCTCCAGAACGTCAATGTCGCATTCACCGGCCTTAACTGCAGGTGCAGTTGGTGTGTCACTGACATGCGGGCCAGATGCCCGTTTGGCCCACATGTCAGTGATACAACGCACCTGCGGTTAAGTCACTGAAGCAGCGTCCACATTCATGCCCGATGCGAACTATCACTGGCGCCGGCATTGCAGCAGCGCGACGGTCGAGAGAGCGCCACCGGCGCGGCATCCCGGTGCAAGCAACTGTTTCGTGTTAACGACACCATGGCTATCCTTCCGTCCGCCGCCCACATTAATGACACGTGGCTGCCGACGGACCTACTTCGGCGCCAGCTGTCCATCCGTCTGTCGTGGCTCATTGCCATTCGCCCGCTATATTAAATTGAGCCCTAGCTCCCAGCCATAGCCAAAGACCCGCCACACTCATTCTCCTCCGGTCCCTTGCTTCTGTCGGCACCACTCCAACCATGGCCTCCTGGTGCTCCAAAGCTCTCTTGGACGTACTGTCGCAGGAGCAGACGAAGGACATCGGTGGCTCCACTCCGGGCGCGCTCCAAAGCTCTCTTGGACGTATTGTCGCAGGAGCAGACGAAGGAGATCGCCGGCACCCCACCCCTCGGCCGCCCTCCGCTGCCACGACCACAAAGCCGGCGCGCGTGCGCGGGCACAACCGGTAGCGAGGATGAGTAGTACATGGTAGTTCGCCGCCGCTCTGGTCCCAGGAAGGCCACCGCTCCTCCACTCAGTCAGCTTGGTGGGATAAACAACGGTGGCCAATTAGCCGCTTGACGGCGACATGGAGGCGGAGATCTTCAGAACCTTGTGCTCCGGAGGAACAGGTTATCGAGGCGGTATGAGGAGGAGGCAAAGGCAATGACCGGATTTCTCGGGTTCATGGCCGGACATGGTGGCCGGGCGCCGGCGATCGTTTAGATTAGGTTTACAGTAGGTTTTAGTATGTTTGTGTGAAATATGTAATGAATTTCGTCCAGTTTATAGGAAAAGTTTTTGAAATGTAATGAATTTCATCCGGTTAATTTGAAATTGGCTTTCTTTGCACGAATTTCATCCGGTTAGTTCATATAGTTGTCAAAAGGTATGCGGGCAGCATTGGATCGCATTCATCAGTGTCCTCGGACAGATGCCAGTGTAAATTTGAGGTCCAGCGCTGGAGATGCCCTAATTATCATGCTATAATCGCTAACAGTGATCCATTATTTCGTAGGGAACAGTTATCCCTCGATCGAATCAGATCCACCATGTTTTGCACTGCTCCCACGTAAGAGTGTAGACTCTTGCTTACATAAAAATGGAGCAAGTGGATGGCACTGTAGCACGTCCTATCACTCAAACTAGCCCGCCTAACGAGCGGGAAAACACTGCACTCGTCATTTTTTTCTGGATTTCTATGATCGATCGCACAAAAATGTTATGCTTTGCAAGGTCAAAAGGAAAAGGCGACACACTTACGACTGGTACGCGTCGCACCCCCGACTGTCCGGCTCGCACACCGCTCACCAGAGGGGACACGCGTTGTCTCGCATTTTCACTGACATGTGGGACTTCAATTGAATAAACCGTTGATAGCCGAAATTTAATCGCTCGGCGGGCGTCGGCTGAGAAGAAAGAGATGTGGGAGGGAGAAGAGATCGCCGGCACGCCGCGCACGGGCTCCGGGAAATATATATATGGTGATAATGTGAGGTGGGCCATGCGGGAGTCTGGACCGCTTCCAAGCCCGCTTCTGACCGCCCTGGCCTACCAGAACCCCCCCCCCCAACCCCCCCCCCCCCCCCAACCTCCCCCCGCGCGCTCCCCCTCAGGGCATATGTAACGCAATGTATAGTGTGTTAAAATAAACACAATGTATAGCTATGGCATGCAGCCTCTAACATGGAGCCCATATGTAACATAAAATATTTACTCTCTCCAACCATCTCAGGCCAAATCTTAACAAATATATGTGCTACAGGGATTGTAAGTAGGGCCAGGGAATTATTTTAGTGCAAAGAAATGGGTTAGAGGCAACCTCTTGTGTTAGAGGCGACGCTAGAGAATTTTCCCTATAGAGGCTTGGTCCAGCAATATTAAGCGACGGCCTCTAAGGGCTTAGAGGCAGGTCTAGAGGCAGCAGAATCATACATTGTGGATGCTCTCAGACGCCAGCTGCCCGCATTCATAGCAAGTAGTACCATGGTTGATAAGATAGTCTTATCATAAGTCTTGCATGTAATTTAGAGATGAACAAAAAAACATGTGTACAATGGATCATCTTTTAGCCTTATCTTCAATAACTAGTTATTCCTAAAAACATGGTGAAACATATTGTGCTAAGGGATCATCTCTTGTCTTCTCTTAAATAAGAGAAGATAAGCCTTTTCTTATGATTTCTCTTTCCTCCACCTCATCATTTATCCTATGTGGCATCCCTACAATAGAACCATTGTACATGCCCTAATAGCGCTGAGGCTAGTCATAGTGGGGAGTAACTTAGACTAATAACATGCATATGTTACTAGTCTATGTTACTACATTCATAGTGGGGAGTAACATATGTATAGTATCATGCAAGCCATCATTTATTAAGACGTAGACTCATTTTGTCTTGGGACGCGTTATGTTACAGTAACATATTATGTTACTCCAAACACATCTCTACTCATTAACTATATGCCACATAAGCAAACTTTTCTTGAAGTGTGTTATGTTACTTGCTAAGTTACTCCCACTATGACCAGCCTTATGTGGAGGAGAGAGAGGCATTGACAAAGTCAAGGAGTGGGATCTGCAGGAGCCCGTCTCTGCACGTGCTCCTAGGTATAAAAAAACTAATTCTATAAAAAACAGGCATAAAGAAACAATTGTGTCTAAAAAAAGAAAGGTAAAAAAACATTTGAGAGGAAATAGATAGAGAGAAAGTGTGAAAAAGTTGTAACCTTATAGCCAACCTTATAGTCAACACTATGGTAGTATTACATGAGGAAGGAGGGAGTGGTGCACATGCCAAGTTCACTGGGCTGCCATGTTTCACACTCCTCCGTCGTAACAGCGGAGACAATAGCTTTCATCAAAAATAAACAATGAATACTCATTGCTCGTCCACTATATCGGAAAGAATACTTTCATTCACCGACATGTGCGACGTCGACCATATATTACATCAAAAGCTAGTGAGGATACATCTGGTTCCAGAACTCGGAGAGGGTTCGCATGATTCACTATCAAACTAAAGTAGCAAGTACCGCCCACACAAGACAGTGCACTAGCCCTAAGATGGTTTGATAACATGCATCGTTCTGGTAATTAAACACAATGCAAACTACCCTGAAGGATTAGCGCGACAACCTATTTCTTGTCATCGATCTCTCAGGCAATGAGCACAGCATGGACTGCGGCATGGGAATCGATCTCTGGGGCGACGTCCACCGCCACATCAGAATCGATCTCTAGAGCGATGTCCACAGGATGGACAGCGGCATCGGAATCGATCTCTGGGGCGATGTCAACAGGATGGACTGCGACATTGAAAACGATCTCTGGGGTGTTGCCCACGGGACGGGCCGCGACATCGGAATCATCAAGGACGTCCACCGGCACCTGCATAACCCTAACATATTAGCAAGCACATTGCAAATAATCAAAAACCACAACTATGGTAAGCCATTATTTTTTACCTTGTGCAGCTCACCGGGGGATCCCACCCCTCCGGGGGCCATCTCCTCGTCCTCGATGGGGGCCATCACCTTGCCAGGGGAATACTGCTTCTCAATGGCGACTATCTCCTCAAACTTGGCCTTGAGCCTCGCATAGATGGCTATTAGAGTTTCTGGGGTAGGCACGGTGGGGCCCTTGCTGTTCTTCCAACTTTCTTTGAGGAGTTCGTCCGCCAACATCGTCAACTCTTTGGCTAGTGCTTGTTTCTTGGAGTTCTTCGTCTCCATGGGTTGGCCCGCCAACATGGTCAACTCGTTGGCCGGTGCTCACTTCCTGGAGAGTTTCCCTAGTGCTCCAGGATCCATCAATGAAACTGACAAACAAAAAGCAATCGAAAGGAAACCACAATCGCAATGAAAACGGGAAAAGAATAGGCTGTGAGTATCGGTCGGTTCTTCACAAAAAGAAGATTCTTGGAATGAAAATATAGTAACATCACTGATTCGCCCACCTTTCCTTCCTCGGTACGGAAGAAAATTGGCAGAAGTGAGTAGCCTGGAGTGATTCTTCAAGAAAGGGGCGAAAGGGCTTCAACGAGTGTCCCAGTTAAATGATGGTTGCTTCGTCCAGTCCAACTTCGAGGCCACTTTACCACTGGTGGTAAAGGTGTGGGTTTTGTGATATGAGGGGTCATGACGGCCACACCGGGGTGACAGGTGAGTCTCGACTGTGGCACCACACTGTGATTTGGTGGATGGCACGCGGGCCCGGATGCTTTGTGATATGCTTTGATGTTTGGTAGGGTGTATGAAGGGTGCATGAGTCACACTAGCTTAACACAAATACACTAGGAGCATGCATGAGAAGAGCATGCATGAAGGGGGTGCTGGAATGAGCATGCACGAAGAGGGGACAACTATGTTGAGATGAGAATGCAACAAAACACACTGTGGCGAGCATTCGCAACTGCAACGTTCGGGTTGCGCTTGGCTCTTCGCCTCTTCGAGAAGACGAACAATGATGTTACTACTACTTCTACAGTATTGAATCCATTGTTGCATGTCCATCCACCGCGTGTGGGAGGGATAGCTTGTTGTATACTCCATATTTGCTGTAACCTCTAACATTTACCCCACCAAAAATTAAAATATATATTCCTGCCATGCCAGATGAGCGTGCAAACTACAATCACCAGGATGAGAGGTAGGGCTAGAAGATTATTTTAATAAAAAATCATGGAGCCGACCCCAACGATTTTAAGCTTACAGGCACGGTACACGCTATCCTAGACTACTCTACACATGAAACTGCCACACGAGCGTTCGGGCTGCATTTGGCTCTTCGCCTCTTCGGGAAGTCGAACAATGATGGAGTACTACTGCAGTGGAGGAGTACTGCAGTATGCTTCTAGCCATCTGACACCGATTGAACTATTGCATGTCCACCGCGTGCGGGAGGGAGAGCGTGTAGCGAACGAAAGCTTCTCCTAGTCCTACCAGCCACCACGCTCATGGGCGAGGGAGGGACGTAGCATCATTGACTTACTGCTCCTTCCTTTGCGTGTATGACAGGTGGTCCCAACAGGTGGGTGGCCCACCTGTCATGCAGCCAAAGGTAGGTGCGGTTAAGGTGAGAGGGCGTTGTAGTAATCAAACTTCTTGGTCTTGTACGAGTAGACGCGGCAAATCAAAGCACTGCACTCGATATATTTCAATAATTTGCGTTTACCGATGCATTAATTACAATGCATGCATGCCGTGACTCTCCTTTTGATACATGCTTGTGTTGATTTAATGCACCTTGCCAAATTTTGAATATAAATTTAATTAACCAAATGTTCATGCATGTCACAAAAAATTACATAATTGAAAACTATGTTCAAATACTAATAAAACGATATAATTTTTGTTAACATGCACTAACATTTTGTCAGTTAAATCTTTGGTCAAAATTTAGCACCAATTACAAAGGGGCCTAATAAATATTGTACTCTCGCATTTTGTTTTGAGGATACTCCCACATAAAAAATATAAATAACAATGCATGTTGGGGCAGCCCACGTTTCCGACAATTTTAGCCGTGGGCTTGTTAACAAATTTTACGAGGGGGTGGTTGTTCATTTAATGGAGCGTCTTGTACCAGACTTGAATGATACAAAGTGCGACCTCGCACACCGTAACACCACTTGGAATAAGCGGGTAGCTATCTCAAAGAACAATCAACAACTCAAAAAAACGGCGACCTGGAACGTACACAATTTTAAACGATTGTTCTGATGGAGTGAAAAAGGAAAACTACCCCACTACGTATATATAGGCCGGAGTCTCCGCGCTTGCTTTCTAGGGTTGCTCTACTCACACACTCTCATCCTCTCCATACCTAAACAAGATAGCGGCGGTAACATTGTCTTTCTCCCTTCAAAAAACATTGTCTTTCTATCCCCACTGTTGGTTACAGATCCGGACGTATCCCCCTACGCGGGTGAAAGGGAGGAGGGGCAGTGTTTAGGCCTTTGTCGACAGTGAGGGAGGAGACCCACTGCCGGCCCCACCGTTATCTCTGGCCGAACGCCGGCGCGGGAGGTCCTCCGAACCCTTCATCGTTGCCCTTGTGTGGGCGGATCCGGCCTCCCGCCGCCCACCTATCCACATCCCGACGACCCTCAGGTATATCTTCCTTCAAAACTGCCCTAGCTCTACTTGCCCAGCTCGCTACGTCGTTGCATTGCATCATTTTCTACCTCTTAGCCCCTCTCGGTCGGATGTTCAAATGACACATATTTTTTTCTATTGTTAGAGGTAAAGTTACTTCATGGAGTCGAATCTTGTACTTGGTTCAAACAAGAAATAAAGTGGTGTGGGGGAATTTAGTATGTGCATCGGACTTGGTACAAATAGGAAGGATATGGGGTGAAAGTAGTACAGACTGGTCATCCAACCGGTCTCTTGGTCGAAAAGGGAAATATACGGGAAACGTTGTACACAGTGGTATGACCAGGACTAGATTTGCTATCCACACATAAGATGGTTGCATGCATCATTATGATGCAAAGGCCGGGGGCACGCCTCCATTTCCAAAAAAACATAAGAGTAGGTGGCTAGAGTGAACAAAAATGGGACCAACCCAGATATGTTTCTTGGATGTTTGTTTCTCGGGGCAACAAACTCTGAATCACCACTTTTTGCCCGGTTTAGGTACATGGTGCTGGACTGCTGGTGCACCCACTGTCCCATGCCCTTATACCAAATATTTAGTTGTTCTTAATCTAATGCCCCTAGTAAAATGAAACCATGCCACTGTTAGAAGCCATGACAAGTTTAGCCAAATGTTTTTGCCTGTAATTGTTTGAGACTCTGACTGTTTCCTCTGTAGCTATTTGTGCAAACATGGATATCCATTTCACCTGGTTGCTATTGTGACCTTTTGGTGCACTGCACAAAACACTTCTTAAAAGAAGTGACTTTTGTGTTGTTTAACTGGAATGCCAGAATGGAGCAGTTAGTTCATTTCGGTGGAACTGCACAAAGGGAGATCTGTGTTCCATTCCTCATCATCCATATTGGCACCATAACCTTCCTTTAGGTAAGAATGATATTTAATGCATGTGTACATCTCTATTTTGCGACTGCCATGAGAAAATAATGCTATTGTTTACTAGTACACTTGTACTCCCTCACTGACAAAACCAATTCTGAACTAGAAGGCCAATCATGTACTTGGTTTCACAACTGGTGAGGAGAAAGAGAAATACAGCATGAAGAGGAATAAGAAGAAGAATAAACAGTGCCAAGGTGATATTGTTGAAGCCGAGGCCTCAGTCGAGGCCATTCAAGGGCTCCGACAACGTCTACCTTACATGTGAGACGATCCTCCAGGGAGCCCTTCCACTTATGTGTATTGTCCATGATGAATTTGATGCTACTGTCAGAGTAATATGCTAATGTCTTCCTATCCTTTCTCACTAAGCTATGAAGGTTTCACCTTGTTCCTAGTTGTGCAAACAGGGATCATGTTGTGCCAATCATACATTTAGTGGAACTACACAAGACAATACAATGAACTGTATCCCAGCCAGTGCTTTAACATTGCTGGAAGTTCTTGATAATCTTTCGATATAATCTCAGCACTGGTAAACAAGAGTGATTTCAACCATACATTTGAAGTGCACAAAAATATATACTATTGAGTGATTACAGTGAGCGCTTTCTCATCTCGTCTGGGACTACATGAATAAGCTTTTTTGCTCAGGTTGGTACCGGCCTAAGGCCTTCATCCATATTAGTTGCTGTCATCTCTATTAGTATCGTGCTACTGTCATGAGAAACTCCTTTATCTTTGCACGTTAAAGTTTTGCAACCTATGATACATGGCAATGCTTTGAGTGTTGAGCTAATTGGCACTGATTAAATAAACTAATACCTCTCTTTAAGCAAGACTACTATGTTGCTAACTTTAGCCATTAAGACAATGAGGGTGCTTCTATTTGTTAGTGTATGTTTCATCAACTAGTCCCACTATTACAGTAATCTCACTCTCTTAATATATGTGCCAACAGGGATGCTCGATTTTGGTGGAATTGCACAAAAACTGTATGTGCTTCATTGCCTCGACAACTTCCTTCCTTTCTTGTCGGTCGCTAATCTCGGCTTGCTTCCTTCCTTTGCTATCAGTCACTTGGCTTATCTCAGCTTCCAGTCAAAGGAAATAGCAATTGATATGCTACCTCACATAGGTTGGTACTGGTCTTTATCCTGATTATTGTGCTTGTCATATGTGTTGGTAATTTGGTATTGTGCTACTGTTTGCTGATTTCATAAAGGTGTAACTTGGAGCCTGAACTCGCGGGCAAATCATTACATTGGGTGATTTCAGTAGAACTGCACAAAAAGATCAGATGGACAGGTACTTATGCTGCTGCTATGTACTCCAACGTTCACTCAGACAAGCATCGATGTTGACAAGAAGAAGTGCCTATATTCATTCAAGTATCAACCGGTGTTAACCAGTTGTCAAACTCCAAGTATTAGGAGAGTGAACGCCAAAAATATTGCTTGGCGCATAGCCCAGAAAAACACAGTCCAGTCTTTGGTCCCAACTTGTGCCTTTTAGTTATCGGCACATATGGTAGCGAACTGTATGGCATGGAGTCTAAGGATTCCAAACAAGTTGGTTGACGCGTATATTCATATGGCACTTGATCAGTCTGCACGCCAGGGATGCTCCATTTCAGTTGAACTGCACAAAAAATTTGGGTGGTTCATTTCTCAACCGCCTCCTTTCTTGTCTGCAATGT
This sequence comes from Aegilops umbellulata, assembly GCA_032464435.1. NCBI lineage: Eukaryota > Viridiplantae > Streptophyta > Magnoliopsida > Poales > Poaceae > Aegilops > Aegilops umbellulata. The sequence goes on along the minus strand of CP136060.1, from coordinate 636,516,577 downwards.
AGAATTTTGGTGAGCTACAGGACCAAGATGAGCCAGTAAATTAGTTGGATGAAAGTAGTGGCCAAGTTGCTCAAATCTCCCTCGGCACGAGGCCACTATTTGAGGATAAACCTACAAGCACAATTCATATTTGTCTGTGCTGCCTCTTATGTACTCGAAAGTTTACTCGTACAAGCATTAATTTTAGCAAGAAGTACCTCCGACAGAACACCATTTACCAATATGTACCCTAGGTAATTAAAGTTTGTCCATGGAAGATATTGGTTGTGATCTCAATCATTTGGTTGCATAAACATACTGAACATGTGTATATCTAAATCTTTTTGTGAATTATCTATGAATATTGTGGTGTGATCTATCAATCATTTGGATGCATAGACATGTTGAACTTGTGTATATATGAATCTTTTGAGTTGATGATTGTGAATGTTGGCTATGAATATGAGTGTGTCCTGTGAACCTGAGTTTGATATGAATGTTTACATGTTCTGTTGTACTTGTGTGTGAACTTGTTAGTATGTCTACTATGAGATTTGTGACGTGTGGGTGTCAACGGCACACCTTCCTGAGAAGAATTGCACCTGCTTTATTAGGGTAGCAACAGCGCATCAGCTCTTCTTAATATTTTTGCTCTGTCTTCCCCCCTCCCCCGCTCAACCCCTGCTGTCATGTTTTCGGCCTCAAAACAAGCATAATGGGCTGCGTTGTTTTTGGGGCTTGATGAAAAATCGAGTGCTGGTTTCTATAGGTTGGCCCGCCCAGCAAATGGGCTGCTGGTCCACCACTGACTGGGAGGCTAAAAATACAAGTTGTATAGTATAGAGGCAAGTAAAAAAACGCCATCGAGAGCCATCCACTGGAAAAAAAATCGCGTCTGATGTGCTTCTTCAGTCAGACCGTCGGCCCCCTCTTTAATCCAGTTCGCTCGGGCATCTAGCTGGTACTATCATTTTTTCCAGAGGGCGAACAAGTATCAGCTAGGCCTAGGTATGCGTAGCCCACGACATACGGAGACAGTGGTTTCAACTTATTTTTTGAGGTCCATACCAGCCTATGGGCCTCCCAGCGTAGGTTTTACTTTTTCTTAAAGATCGGCAGCCCAATCTATTTTCTTAATAAAACGCAGATCTCTATTCTATTTATCTATATGTAAGAATAATAATGTTGTGTCCATTTTATGTTTTCCCTTCTAACCACATTATATATATATTTATATTATTACTATTACATATGTAATAATAACGCACTCATTTTTATTTTGAGCAATAACTCGCTAATTTGCTAATTTTATATATATATAATGTGTCACGACGGTTTATTTCTTTGATTTTAATTGCTCCTTCTAACCTAACATTATATATAGAACGAGCCCAGCTAATTCGTGTATTTCAAGAAAGTGCAAATGGGCTGGGATTTCTTAGAAAATATTAAATGGGCTGCATTGACGCGAAATTATTTGTTCACCCAGTCCAGCAAATGGACTGTACATTCTAGAAAACATGGGTTAAATATATACCACATTTTTGCAGGCAGACATGTGGGACAATAGGTCGAAGCCCACGCAGGTCATTGTCAACTTGGTCAACAAATGATTATGATATCCACAACCATTGGATTTATATCCAACGGCCGGCATGCACCTTCAATCTCTCGTCTTCTTCCTCCAGCGTCGCCGAGACCGCCTGGTCCGGCCTCTAGCGGCTAGCGGCTCTGCTTAGCACGCGTCACTGTGAAGCGCTACCCCACCGCCGGCTGGGCTATCCCCACTAGTAGAAAACCGGCCTATTGTCCTGGTTCGTAAGGGCCTTTAGTCCCGGTTCCTGAACCGGGACTAAAGGGTCGTTACTAATACCCTCACCCTTTAGTCCCAGTTCAAACCAGAACCGGAACAGATGGGCCTCCACGTGGCCTGTGCGCCGAGCCCAGGCAGGAGGGCCTTTGGTCCCGGTTGGTAGCACCAACCGGGACCAATAGGCATCCACGCGTCAGCCTTTCTGTGGCTGGGGTTTTTGGTTTTTTTTTTAAGGGGGGGAGGGGGTTTGGGGATTTTGGGGGGTTAATTTAGGTATTTCATATATTGTGTTAGCTAGATAGCTAATTAATAGAGAGAAGTGTCCTCTCTTATGTCCGTGCTTGGTCGACGTTACGTACTAAACATACGTATAGAGAAGACTAGGCATATGCTAGCTAGTAAGCAAATGAAGGAAACAGAAGATCGTCATGAACATATATGCATACAAAGAGAAGTGATATCGACCACATCTCCTTCTCCGAGAGATTGGTCGAACAACAAGTTCTCGTATATCTATCGTCCGACACTACCGGCTACATATATACAATAATTATCTTTTACAAATATAATCTCTTAAATTACGGACGCATGGTCCACATAGTATTCTCCGTCTTCAGCGATCACGTGGTCAAGAAAGAATGCCGCCAATTCCTCTTGAATTGCTCGCATGCGATCTGGTCCTAGGAGTTCATTCCGCTGCCGAAACATCTAATTTGAAGAAGGGGGTCAATACACACACACATATTTATATATGAATGAATGAAACTCAACACAAATGATGGCAATAAACAAAAATTGTGAATATTATTTCTTACGCACTTCATATTGTTTCTCAGAGTACCCGCCCCGCTCACATGTCGTGTGGCGGATGGACTCGCAGATGTAGTATCCACAGAAATCATTCCCTTGTTCCTGCCACAACCACTTTACAAAAAATAGAGGTCAATTAAACAGATAAGCAAGAATGCCAAATGGTATTGATGAAACTAGCGCTTGAATCAATAGCTAGGAGACGCGCGGAACATGGTACTATAGTACTTACTTTCGGGTATCTAAATTCCAGCTCCTTCGGGAGTCCCGGGGAATTTGTGCTGAATTTTCTCCAAACACTGCCAGACAAAAGAAAACAATTACTTGATATCAGGAAATGAACAAATTTGCTGATATGGTGGATAATGATCGATTTAACTTACTTCTTGAGGATTTCAGTCATGTCCGCATACTCCTGGGGATCTTTTCGTCTCGAGTCCAAGACAGTTACTACTCCCTTCTCAAGCCTAATCTCCAGGAGAATATAGTGGAAACTGCACACACATGCATAACTCATCAATTACATTACTATAACCTGGACTAATATATAAGGGAAACCGAATATGCACAAGACAACACTCACTTGAAGTTGTAAGGAAAGAGTATTATATTTTTGTGTTCATTTATTTTGAATGATAGTAGCAAGCTGGCCTCGGTTTCTGCGGCATGATCTTTAACCTGAACTGCATCTATGAGATATGTGTTAATGAACCCAATATCATCGATTTGTCTTTTCTTCAATTCGGCGATCTTCAATCTGCATAATATAGTGAGGATAATTATAAATACATGCAATGAAAGAGCTGAGCTATGTAGAGAGACTTAATGACAGAAGTAGTAGTACTTACAGACAGTAGCAGGTGACCGTTGCTTTATCGAGGGCCAATTGATTGAAAAACTGATAGAACTCCTCAAATGGAACATGCAACAGTTCAATTCCAATGAGGTCATGCTCCGGTTTAACTCTCATATACAAAGTATTCCTCCCCCCAGACTCTCTGCAGGTTTTCATGTACCAATCATGCAATCTTCGCATCATCGTTGTTAGAGATCTTTCATCTTTGACGAGAGGCTTGCCGTACTCGTATCTGTGTATCTGCACGTCCAGGAAACCATAATCTACATCGTCGGGCAGATAATCATCAAGATTGGTATAACCGGGCGCCATCCTCGGATCGATGCTAGGCACCTTGAGCGGGGGGCACGATTGCTTTGCTTGTTCGCCGAGCTGGGCAATTTGTTTCCCAGCTACTCGTCGTTCTTTCAGCCTTTGATCACTGACTGTACTTCCCGACCGCGACGCTTCGACCCATGTCTTTGGAATAATGCGCTCATAGTTGCCTTTCGGCGGAGACTTGGGTGGTTTTGCCAGGGCAGCCAGAGTGCGCTTCACTTTCACCGAATCTACCTTCTCCTTCGGAGGTGCATGTCTCTGTGCTTTCAACCCTTGAAACCAGTCATCCTTCTCGGTTTGCGCGATCCTCGCGTTCTCCTCCGGGCTCATCTCGTATGGTAACTTCTCTGGAGATTTCAGAGAAGGACCGAATTTGTATTTTCTCCCGCCTCTGACTGTACTGCTAGACGCCGGCAGAGCAGACGAAGCGGCAGTCTTCTTTACTGTTTGCTTTTTGCGAGGCGGAGGAGAAGGACTACGACGCGCCGGAGCAGCTGCCGGAGCGGCGGCGGGTCTCTTCCGCCCTTGCTGACGAGGCGGAGAAGGAGTAGGCTGGCTGCTCGGGCGCGCCGGCGCAGGCGGAGAAGGAGGCAGAGTGCCGCCACGCGCTGGAGAAGGAGCCGGCCGAGGGCCCTGATCGTCACTCGCCGGAGGAGGAGGCGGTGGAGGAGGTGGAGTCCCCTGACTCGCCGGAGGAGGAGGAGGCGGCGGAGGCGTCTAGTTTGGAAGGTTGATGAGCTCCTTCCGCCATAGGCATGGAGTCTTTAGAGCAGAACCCAGCCGAGTCTCCCCTTCTCCGGTAGGGTGGTGAAGCGGGAGGTCCTCAAATCCCTCCGTTATTTCATCCACCATCACCTTAGAATATCCTTCTGGAATCGGCCGGCAGTGAAAAGTTGCGCCGGGTTCATTAGGATAAACAGAGCCAACAGCCGCCTTGACCTTCATATTCGTCCACTGCGTCATAAGGTGGCAATTTTGAGCCTCCGTGATAGCATCCACGGGATAGCTGGCAGGAGCCGTCAAGACAAGCTCTGGCTGAAGCAGCTTGGTGGAAGCCACGCTGCTTCTCCGCTGAGATGGCGGGGTAGCTTCAGGGGAAGCTTCGGCAGTTCGTTTCTCCCGGTCTGCTTCTCGTTCCTCTATCCCGAGTACCCTTTCTTTAAGCGCCTGGAGTTCGGACTGCTGCACTTTCTTCCTCCTCTCCTGGCTTTTGTAACCGCCTGCGTCCGGAAACCCAGCCTTCCACGGAATGGAGCCTGGCGTGCCTCGTGTCCGTCCAGGGTGCTCAGGATTCCCGAGGGCCTTTGTGAGCTCGTCGTTCTCTCTGTCTGGAAGGAACGTCCCTTCCTGCGCTGCAGCGATATAGTACCGAAGCTTTTTCAAGGGTATGTCAGCTTGCTCATCCGTCCAAATGCACTTCCCTGTTACAGGGTCCAAGGTTCCGCCAGCCCCGAAGAACCAAGTCCGGCAACGGTCTGGCCAGCTCATTATCTCTGGTTCAATCCCTTTTTCAACCAGATCATTCTCAGCCTTGGCCCACTTAGGCCGGGCTACCAGGTAGCCACCTGACCCCATGCGATGGTGAAGCTTCTTCTTCGCAGCATTTTTCTTGTTTGTCTCCGACATCTTCTTACTCTTTTCCGATGTCTTGTGGGCCACAAATGCAGGCCAGTCATCTCTGATCTTCTCATATATGCCCTTGAATTCTGGTGTCTCTTTTTTCTCGACAAACCTATTCAGGTCTTTCTTCCACCTCCTGAATAGGTCTGCCATCCTCTTAAGAGCAAAAGACTTGATTAATTGCTCTTTAACTCGCTTCTCCGGATCATCCTCTGGCGATAGGGTGAAATTTGACTTCAGCTCCGTCCAAAGATCATTTTTCTGCAGATCATTGACATAAGACACCTCAGGGTCTTCGTTCTTAGGCTTATTCCATTGCTGGATGCTGATCGGGATCTTGTCCCTAACCAGAACCCCGCACTGAGCAACAAATGCCTTCTTTGTTCGGATGGGTTCAATAGGTTGGCCGTCGGGCGCAATTTCTATGATCTCAAACCTTTCATCCGAGCTCAACTTTCTCTTCGGGCCTCGTCTCTTTACCTCAGTTGTGCTCGATCCGGAGGGCTAGAAAAAAGAACAAAGACTTAATTAATATGTGTACATACCAAAACAATGAATGCATCAATTAGCTAGTCAGCACAGGCTTAACTAATATATATACCTGGCCGGACTCGGCTCGGTCGCCGGACTCGTTTCGGTCACCGGACCCGTCATCACGTTCTTCTTCTTGCACCGGCATTAGGTCACCAGAGCCAGCTTCTTCACCCTCTCCTTCCAGAGTACCATCGATGTCGTTGAGATACAACGAGACGGCATCACTTCCTTCTGCGATTATGTCCCTCAACAACGCTTCTCTTGCTTCGTCTCGGGCAATAGTGTCCATAGTTTCTACAAATATTTACAACATGGCAATTATTATTCAAACATGACAAATGGATATATTAGTGGCAAACGTAGAACTAGCTAGCTAATCATAGTAAGGAATCATATATATATTAATTAGTGGCCTAGGCGCTGCTTCTCTAGTGTTTGGGGTGGCCTCGACAACGCTTCAAGGGTTTGGGGTGGCCTCGACAACGCTTCAAGGAGGGGTTAATATCGACCCCCCCCCACGTGTTGAAGCTATCGGGAGGGGATATATCGACAACGACGACACTACATCTATGTCCCTCGACGACCCTCGTTCCTGATAAAAAAAGAGGAAGAAGAAGAAGAAAAAGAGGAAGAAAAAAAAAGAACTCCTCTATTCTTTCTCCTCCTCTTTTTTTTCTTCTTCCTCTTCTTTTTTTATCCTCTTCTTCCTCTCATGTTCGAGAGGATCGCCGAGTGGTCGGGAGGTTGCCTAGTGTCAAAGGATTCAACAAAACCATGTCTTCATCATTAGGCGAAAGTAACAGGTGCATGATGGTACGAAGCTCTCCAAAGTTATTTTGGAACGGAGTCCCAGATAGGATAATTGGCTTTTTGGTACAAAGTTCAGCAAGAACCTTCCAAATATCGTTATTTGGAAGGCCTTTGCTGAAATTCATACAAAAAGGCAAATTATCCTATCCGGGACACCATTCCAAAATAACTTTGGAGGACTTCGTACCACCATGCCCTGGTTACTTCCGGCTAATGATGAAGCCATGGATTTCTTCAATACTTTGACACTAGGAAACCTCTCTCGACCCCTCGAACCCTCGACGACCCTGGAACCCTCGACCCCTAGACGACCCTGCTGGAACCCTCGACCCTGGAACCCTCGACCCCTCGACCCTGAAACCCTCGAACCTTGACCCCTTAACGACCCTCGACCCTCTACCCTAGTTCCCGACCCTCGACCCCTCGGCGATCCTCGACACCCTCGTTATATCGACAACGACGCGGCATACATATACATGGGAAAATAATGTTATCGGGGAGGGGGTATCGGTACCCCCCCTCGTGTTGATGTTTTTCTTCTTTCTCCTCTATTCCTTTCTTTCTTCTTCTCCTCTTCTTTTTCTTCTTATCCCTCGAGAAAGAAAAATAAGGAAAAGGAAGAAAAGAGAAAGAAGGAAGAAGGAAGAAGAAGAAAAAAGAAGAAAAAAAAGAGGAGAAGAAGAAAAGAATAGAGCAGAAGAAGAAAAGAATAGAGGAGAAGAAGAAAAAATAGAAAAAAAATTCTATTTTTTCTTCTTCTCCTCTATTCCTTTCTTCTTCTCCTCTTCTTTTTCTTCTTTTCCCTCTCATTCTTTTTCTTCTTCTTCTTCCTTCTTCCTTCTTCCTCTTTTCTTCCATTTCCTTATTTTTCTTTTTCCTCTACACTAACCTAATTAAAATGCACTAACCTAAAATCGATATCTACTAACAACCTAAATAAAAAATTAATACATATATGAAAAAACATATATAAACAAAAAATGCTATGAACATTATATTCATACATACATATATAGCCACATCCATTCATCATATAGCTATAAACAAAAAATAATAATACATATATGAAAAAACATATATATAAAAAATTGCTCGACGGCGGCGGCTCACAACGGGTGCTGCCGGTGAGGGCGACGGCGGCGGCGGTGAGGGCGTCGGCGACGGCGACGACGGGCTCGGGGCGGCGCGGGGACAGCGGGCTCGGGGTGGCGGGGGGCAGGGGCGACGGCCGGGGCGGCGACGACGTCGGGGCGGCGCGGGCGACGACGGGGCGGCGCGGGGCAGGGGCGACGGCGACGGCGACGACGGGCTCGATCGGGGCGGCGACGGGGACGGCGGGCTCGGGGCAGCGCGGGGCAGGGGCGACGGCGGGGGCGGTGACGACGTCGGCGCGGCGCGGGCGACAACGGGGCGGCGCGGGGCGCGGGCTGCGACGACGTGCACGGGCAACGACGACGAGGAGCAGGGCATCAGGGCAGAGGGCGGCGTCGGGGCGGGATCGAAGAACTGAACGAAATTTTTCACAAGTCTTGCTTATATAGACGGCGCATTGGTCCCGGTTCGTAGCACCAACCGGGACCAATGCCCCCCTTTAGTCCCGGTTGGTGCCACCAACCGGGACCAAAGGTCCCTTTTCAGCATCCCAAAGGGCGGGAAGCGGCGGTCGTTGGTCGCGGTTGGTGGCACCAACCGGGACTAAAGAGGGGGCATTGGTCCCGGTTGGTGCTACGAACCGGGACCAATGCCTCCTTTGGTCCCGGTTCGTACCTCCAACCGGGACCAAAGGCCTGTGCTGCCCCGAACCCAAGTATTTAGTCCCACCTCGCTAGTTGAGAGGGAGGCGCACCTGTTTATAAGGTGCGGTGCGCCATCCCTCTCGAGCTCCTCTCTAAAGCAGGCTTTCGGGCCTAACACTGCAATATGTGCCTGTGGGCCTACTGGGCCTCCCTCGGGCCTGAATCCTAGCCCATGGTAGGGTTTCTAGTCGTATTCAGGCCGTTGGGGCCCAGTAGGTGGCATTTTTTTGTTATTTCTTCCTTTATAATATTAGAAAAATTATAAACTTTCTGTTAGTGCCATTAGTTTACAAATTTGAAAACACTTTTTTAGTTTTTTTGTTTTCTTTGTTGCTTTATTTTGTTTTTGCTATATTTTTTAATTCTTTTTGCTTTTAGGTCAGCAAAATTATGAACTTTCTGTTAGTGCCATTAGTTTTCAAATTTGAATAGTTAAAATTTGAATTCTTTGAAATTTGTGTGAATCACAAGTTTGTGATTAACTTTAATAAAAAAATTAACATAGATGCACCTACTCGTCTGTTTTCAAATGAACTCTAAAATACTTGGCATAACATACTCGTCTGTTACAATTTGGCATGGTATCATCATAATAGTTGCGGGAGAAAGTCTTCACTTTTTCTTCGCTTGTGTCATTTGCTTATTGCGCCGTAACCATGGATAATCTTCATCGTTTATCATGATGCTTGGGTCAGCCTTGACATTGAAGGGAGGAATTTCATGAAACCTTTCATAATCTTCAGACATGTCTGTCTTGCCCTCCACTCCCAGGATGTCCCTTTTTCCTGAAAGAACTATGTGGCGCTTTGGCTCATCGTATGATGTATTCATTTCCTTATCTTTTCTTTTTCTCGATCTGGTAGACATGTCCTTCACATAGATAACCTGTGCCACATCATTGGCTAGGACGAACGGTTCATTAGTGTACCCAAGATTTTTCAGATCGACTGTTGTCATTCCGTACTGTGGGTCTACATGTACCCCGCCTCCTGACAGATTGACCCATTTGCACTTAAACAAAGGGACCTTAAAATCTTGTCCGTAGTCAAGTTCCCATATGTCCACTATGTAACCATAATATGTGTCCTTTCCCTTATCGGTTGTTGCATCAAAGCGTACACCGCTGTTTTGGTTGGTGCTCTTCTGATCTTGGTCAATCGTGTAAAATGTATTCCCATTTATCTCGTATCCTTTCCAAATCAATACAGTCAAAGATGGTCCCCTGGACAACAAGTACAACTCATCACAAACAGTGTTGTCACCTCTGATACGTGCTTCCAACCAACTGCTGAAAGTCCTGATGTGTTCACATGTAATCCAGTCGTCGCACTGCTCCGGGTGTTTGGAGCGCAGACTGTTCTTATGTTCATCGACATACGGGGTCACCAAGGTAGAGTTCTGTAGAACTGTGTAGTGTGCTTGAGACCAAGAATGCCCGTCCCTGCATATTATTGAGTCCGCTCCTAGCGTGCCTTTTCCAGTCAGTCTCCCCTCATACCGCGATTTAGGGAGACCTATCTTCTTAAGGCCAGGAATGAAGTCAACACAAAACCCGATGACATCCTCTGTTTGATGGCCCATGGAGATGCTTCCTTCTGGCCTTGCGCGATTACGGACATATTTCTTTAGGACTCCCATGAACCTCTCAAAGGGGAACATATTGTGTAAAAATACGGGCCCCAGAATGACAATCTCGTCGACTAGATGAACTAGGACATGCGTCATGATATTGAAGAAGGATGGTGGGAACACCAGCTCGAAACTGACAAGACATTGCGCCACATCACTCCTTAGCCTTGGTATGATTTCTGGATCGATCACCTTCTGAGAGATTGCATTGAGGAATGCACATAGCTTCACAATGGCTAATCGGACGTTTTCCGGTAGAAGCCCCCTCAATGCAACCGGAAGCAGTTGCGTCATAATCACGTGGCAGTCATGAGACTTTAGGTTCTGGAACTTTTTCTCTAGGATATTTATTATTCCCTTTATATTCGACGAGAAGCCAGTCGGGACCTTCATACTGAGCAGGCATTCAAAAAAGATTTCTTTCTCTTCTTTCGTAAGAGCGTAGCTGGCAGGACCTTCATACTGCTTCGGAGGCATGCCGTCTTTTTTGTGCAAACGTTGCAGGTCCTCCCGTGCCTCGGGTGTATCTTTTTTTTTTTCATACACGCCCAAGAAGCCTAGCAGGTTCACGCAAATGTTCTTCGTCACGTGCATCACGTCGATTGAAGAGCGGACCTCTAGGTCTTTCCAGTAGGGTAGGTCCCAAAATATAGATTTCTTCTTCCACATGGGTGCGTGTCCCTCAGCGTCATTCGGAACAGCTAGTGCGCCGGGACCCTTTCCAAAGATTACGTGTAAATCATTGACCATAGCAAGTACGTGATCACCGGTACGCATGGCGGGCTTCCTCCGGTGATCTGCCTCGCCTTTAAAATGCTTGCCTTTCTTTCGACATTGATGGTTGGTCGGAAGAAATCGACGATGGCCCAGGTACACATTCTTCCTGCATTTGTCCAGGTATATACTTTCAGTGTCATCTAAACAGTGTGTGCATGCGTGGTATCCTTTGTTTGTCTGTCCTGAAAGGTTACTGAGAGCAGGCCAATCGTTGATGGTCACGAACAGCAACGCCTTTAGGTTAAATTCCTCTTTATTGTGCTCATCCCACGTACGTACACCATTTCCATTCCACAGCTGTAAAAGTTCTTCAAGTAATGGCCTTAGGTACACATCAATGTCGTTGCCGGATTGCTTAGGGCCTTGGATGAGAACTGGCATCATAATGAACTTCCGCTTCATGCACATCCAAGGAGGAAGGTTATACATACATAGAGTGACCGGCCAGGTGCTGTGATTGCTGCTCTGCTCCCCGAAAGGATTAATGCCATCTGCGCTTAAAGCAAACCATACGTTCCTTGGGTCCTTTGCAAACTCATTCCAATACTTTCTCACGATTTTTCTCCACTGCGACCCGTCAGCGGGTGCTCTCAACTTCCCGTCTTTCTTACGGTCCTCACTGTGCCATCGCATCGACTTGGCATGCTCTCAGTTTCTGAACAAACGTTTCAACCGTGGTATTATAGGAGCATACCACATCACCTTCGCAGGAACCCTCTTCCTGCGGGGTTCGCCGTGAACATCACCAGGGTCATCTCGTCTGATCTTATACCGCAATGCACCGCATACCGGGCATGCGTTCAGATCCTTGTATGCACCGCGGTATAGGATGCAGTCATTAGGGCATGCATGTATCTTCTCCACCTCCAATCCTAGAGAGCATACGACCTTCTTTGTTGCGTATGTACTATCGGGCAATTCGTTATCCTTGGGAAGCTTCTTCTTCAATATTTTCAGTAGTTTCTCAAATCCTTTGTCAGGCACAGCATTCTCTGCCTTCCACTGCAGCAATTCCAGTACGGTACCAAGCTTTGTGTTGCCATCTTCGCAATTGGGGTACAACCCTTTTTTGTGATCCTCTAACATGCGATCGAATTTCAGCTTCTCCTTTTGACTTTCGCATTGCGTCCTTGCATCGACAATTACCCGGCGGAGATCATCATCATCGGGCACATCGTCTGGTTCCTCTTCATCTTCAGCAGCTTCACCCGTTGCAGCAGCATTGGGCACATCGTCTGGTTCCTCTTGATCTTCACCAGCTCCCCCCGTTGCAGCATCACGGTATTCAGGAGGAACGTAGTTGTCATTGTACTCTTCTTCTTCGTCGTCTTCCATCATAAACCCTATTTCTCCGTGCCTCGTCCAAACATTATAGTGTGGCATGAAACCCTTGTAAAGCAGGTGGGTGTGAAGGATTTTCCGGTTAGAGTAAGACATCGTATTCCCACATTTAGTGCATGGACAACACATAAAACCATTCTGCTTGTTTGCCTCAGCCGCATCGAGAAACTCATGCACGCCCTTAATGTACTCGGAGGTGTGTCTGTCACCGTACATCCATTGCCGGTTCATCTGCATACATTATATATAATTAAGTGTCCAAATTAATAGAAGTTCATCATCACATTAAAACCAAAGTACATACATAGTTCTCATCTAACAACATATAGCTCTCCAGAGCATCTAATTAATTAAACCATACATTAATTAAAACAAAGGCGATCATAATCGCAACCAAGGTAACAATTGATCCAACGGCATAATGATACCAAGCCTCGGTATGAATGGCATATTTTCTAATCTTTCTAATCTTCAAGCGCATTGCATCCATCTTGATCTTGTGATCATCGACGACATCCACAACATGCAACTCCAATATCATCTTCTCCTCCTCAATTTTTTTTATTTTTTCCTTCAAGAAATTGTTTTCTTCTTCAACTAAATTTAACCTCTCGACAATAGGGTCGGTTGGAATTTCCGGTTCACATACATCCTAGATAAATAAAATCTATGTCACGTTGGTCCGCATAATTATCATAAACAATAAATGAACCAATAGTTATAAAGATTAATATATATACCACATCCGAATCATAGACAGGACGAGGGCCGACGGGGGCGGATACCAAAACCATCGCACTATATAAGATGCAATAATAAAAGTAAGAAAATGATACAAGTATCTATCTAAACATACAAGTAAGAATATTTTTCCTTTCAGAAAGAAGATAAGAGCAAGAGGCTCACCACGGTGGTGTCGGTGATGAGATCGGCGCGGGTGATCGACGGTGGTGAAGACAGGGGTGGGGCGTGACGGACCGCTAAATCTAGACAAATCTCGAGGAAAATGGAGCTTTGAGGTCGAGCTTCAAGAGGAGAAAGCTTAACTAGTGTGGCTCGGGCATTTCATCGAACACCTCGTGTGCAAAGGAGGTGAGCTAGAGCACCACAAGCCCCTCCTCTCGCCGGCCCAGAAAAACAGAGCACTCAGTGCTCTGCTCCGGTGCGAGGGGTATATATAGGCGGCACCACTGGTCCCGGTTCGTGGCATGAACCAGGACTAAATGGGAGCCTTTGGTCCCGGTTCATGCCACGAACCGGGACCAATGGTGGTGGGCCAGGAGCCAGGCACATTGGTCCCGGTTCGTCCCACCAACCGGGACCAAAGGGTCCATACGAACCGGGACCAATGGCCCACGTGGCCCGGCCGGCCCCCTGGGCTCACGAACCGGGTCCAATGCCCCCATTGGTCCCGGTTCTAGATTGAACCGGGACTAATGGGGTGACCCGGCCTGGACCGTTGCCCCCTTTTCTACTAGTGCCCTCTACCCCTCCACACCTCCAGTTATTCTCCACCGACTGCAGCCCCACGCCGCACCAGAACCAGTTATAACCCTTGTACTCCTCTCAATCTGCGACTCCACTGCTACATCTTCCCATCTCCGGGTCGTTCCCGTCCGGGGCCTCGCCGTCGTCCACCGCCTCGCTGTGCTCGGCGTGACGTGGTCAACAAACGAGACTCATCGGAAGAGGACTGGAGAGCCTCACGGCTGGGACCCACGAGGTCCATGGTCGCACACAAGGAAAGTTCCTCCTTATTAAGCTAAAAAAATGTTTCCTCCCCCTGACAGCTGGGACCCACCGGTTGTATCTTCACATGGAAGGAAGTGCCTCCTTGTTATGCGAAAAAAACTACTCCTCCCGTTGACAGCTGGGACCCGTCAGATTTGGTGGCTGACTTGTGGGCCTACTAAGCGGACGTGTACGCAGGGCTTTGTCAACTTAATCTACAAATGATTTTAGCAGCTGGACCGTTGGATGTTAATCCTACAGCCGTGCTCCTTCTTCAACCTTTGTTCTTGCTCCTGTCTCCCATGGGTGGCAGTGCTGCTGCGCACCAGAACCAGTCAAGTTTCCCACTCCTCTTCATCTGCGACTCCACTGTCGCGTCTTCCCCATCTCTGGGTCGTTCCAGTCAGGGGCCTCACCGTCGTCCACCGGCCTTGGTGCGCTCGGCACGGTGTGGTCAACATGGTCAATAAACGAGAGTCATCGGAAGATGAATGTACGTGAGAGGCTGACAGTGGGGACGCACCACGCCCATGGACGCATGCATGCAACTGAATCCTTTTTACACTGAAATAATGTTTTCTCCCCCTGACTGCTGGGACCCACCAGCTACATCTTCGCACGCAAGGAAGTGTGTCCTTGTTGCGCCAAAAAGAATGAATACAACCGCTGACAGCTCGGACCCATCAGCTATATCTTCGCACGCAAGGATGTGCCTCCTTATTACGCACAAAAAAATGAATACTCCCCCTGCTAGCTAGGACCCACCATAGTGGGAGGCTGACTTGTGGGCCTACTAAGTTGACACGGACGGAGGGCTTTGTCAACTTAGTCAATATGAACGATTCTAGCTCTAGTGACCGTACGATGTCCATCCAACGGCTGTAGTGCTTCTTCAACCTCTGTTCTTCTTGCTCCAGCTGCCCAAACAAGCGTCGGCCGTGCCGCCTGCTCCTGCCTCCCGTGTCCGGCTGTGCTGCCACCGCTGGCCATGCCATTCCTCTATACTCACCCTCACCTCCTGTTATTCTTCAACGACGGCAGCCTCACACCGCAGCCGAAGCAGTCAACCCACGTACTCCCCTTCGCGTGGGCATCCACTGCCGCGCCGTCCCCTTCCTAGGCCTCGCCGTCGTCCACCACCCTGGTGCTCTCGGAGCGGCGTGGTCAATGTGGTCAACGAACGAATTCCATCGGAAGAGTAGTGTACGTGGAGAGGCCGACAGCTGGGTCCACAGTCGCAGCAAGGAAGTGCCTCCTTATTACGCGCAAAATAATTACTCCTCCACCTGACAGCAGGGACCCACCGGACGGGCCACCGTATTTCATGAAAAAAAAGTTTCCCCCTAACTGCTGGGACCCACCAGCTCCATCTTCGCACGCAAGGAAGTGCCTGACATTCGGGACCCACCTGGTCGAAGCGTACGTAGCGTTGTCATTGTGGTGGCGAACGTGTACGTACAAACCGTGGCCGAGTAAGGAAGGGCACGTGTCGTAGTAGAGGAGCGCACGTAGCATGTACACGTACGTACAGTGGCCAGGGTGCAAGAAAGAAAATACGGTCATGTATGTACATACGGGCGGGGTCTCGAACGCCTACTCGCGCATACGTACGGCCAGGGCTCGTGTACATGGCTGGGTCAGAACGGAGAAGCTGCGTTGTCGTCGTGTTCATGGGGAGGCAACTAGCTGGGTCGGAACGGAATGCGTCGTCGTGTTCATCGGGAGCCAACCGGCTTGGACAGAACAACCGATGGAAACGAGGCATGGCGTACCGCAGAATGGAAGAAACGGCCTTGTGTTCGACCGGCCACGGTCGAAACGGGATCCTGTTCATCAGGAGGGGTCTGGCGTACCACAAAACGGAGGAAACAGACCTCCTACGGTCAAAACGGGGTCCTGTTGATCGGGAGGGCTGTGGCGTACCACAAAACAGAGTAAACAGACTTGTGTTGGAGCGCTACGGTCGAAATGGGGGTCCTGTTCATCGTGAGGGGTGTGGCGTATCGCAAAACGGGACTCCAAGTGATACTGTTTATCCCCACCGTCGACTGCCTCCAAGGGCTATTGTTCATCCACCGTCGACTGCCTCCACAGGCTCCTGTTCATCCACCGCCGACCTCCTCCATCCTAGACCTGCGACTGTTCATCCACGGGCTCCTGTTCATCTAGCCGCCACCGCTCCTCCACCGGCTACTGTTCAGTCAGCCCCCTCCACGGGGTCCTATTCAACCACCCCTCTATGGGATACTGTTCATCCAGCCCTCCACCAGCTACTGTTCAACCAGCCCTCCACTGGGTCATGTTCATCCACCGGCTCGATCGATCGGGGGTACTGTTCATCCAGCGGCAACGGCCTCTACTACCACGGGGTCCTGTTCATCCAACCCCCCACCGGCTACTGTTCATCCAAACCCCCTCAACAACGCTCACTGTTCATCAAGGGAAGGACGCAGTAGTGTTCGATCGGCTTCAGTTAGCAGCAGTAGCGAAGGAATCACTCGGGTTCAGCTAACAGCAAGGGATCGATCGGTCGCTCGGGTTTAGTAACGCGTAGCCTGCAGTGCAATCGCTTCGGTTTAGTTAGAGCCCAACGCCTCACTCGGGTTCAGTTAGAGCGCAATGCCTCGCACACACGCATGTACGTACGAGAGAAACGCACATCGCTCAGCACCCGGCCACCCACCGTAACCAGGAACTTGTTGACACCAGATTTGGGCATGGTCGAAAATATAATTAAGAAAGTCTCAAATGGAAAAGTCTTCAAAGTAAGGATGTTTCGTATGGTCAAAAGGAGAAACTTTGATATTTGGGTCATAGCCATCCGGTCTCATCTCTAAGGCCGAAATTATGTTCGAAGTACTGAGATTTTGTATCTAGAACACTATTCGGCTAATTACACCCTCAAGATTGCCTCGGATGAAGGAGCACTCTAAAGGAATTGTCTTCGTATCATCGAGGCGATTGATTTTCATATATAAATCATCTCAATCCGAGTCCGTATGCAAAAGTTACAGTCAATATGGTGCGGACCAGCTAGGGATCAATATATTACGCTGGACATCAAACACATGTTGATGGATGTCTGATATAATGCGTGAGCAGTTAGCCATTGAAGACGATCTCAGATCTAAAAACGTTCAACATGAAAGTTGTTCGTCTCGTCGAAACGGTCAAGATTGATTTTGTCCTTGTTTCCATCCAAAGTCGTTTACCACCTCAAACATTACCCGTAAGATGCAGCCAGTTTAAACCGAACAATTTTGGAAAGTTCGGACAAAACCAATCCGAATTTGACCTAGGTTTTGGACGTGAATCCAAGCCTTTTCCTTGCACGGGAAGTCCAGCCTCCTCTTATATACCTACGGGGTGACGGCCGATTGAACAACACACAATCGCAAAACGCATCTACTTTTTACCCTAGTTTTACATTTCTCCCTTGTTATTTCTCACTCGTTCTTTGTTCGTTCTTCGTATTGAAGGGCCACGATCTTCGAGGCTCTAGGGGCGGGCAAGCCGACCTAGGGCAGCCCATAGCACCGCGCGTCCAGACGGGGTCCCTCCCGGGCGCGTGGGGTTTCGGGTCCTGAAAAGCGTCCGCCGGATTACTTGCGTACCGCGCTTCCGGATGGGTCTCCTTCGACGTGAGCTGCGGTGCATCACCCTCGGCATTGGAGGTACGCGGTGACGTGTTTGTGTGCGAACACAATTTTTGGCGACTCCGCTTGGGACGAAGCTTTGAACAGTATCCAGCCCGTTCTTGCTACGAAGAGATCGTCATCTAGGGTTTGACATCTACGAAGGTAATATGAATACCCAATTCACTTATGTAGATGCAAATAATGCATATGTTGTTGCTAGATCGTCTAATGAGCATAATGTATCGGCTAGCCCAAGGTTTATCAATCATGTATCTAATTATGTGCAACAGCCGATTCAGAATAATCTTCATGCTTCAACTTCATATAATTTCAGCAACATGCAACATATGTATCCCAACTCCCATGCATCGGCAACCCCACAAATCTATATGCCGATGAACAACATGATGAGTTTGGTTAATCAAGTTGAGACACCCCATGTAGGAACTTCCAATAGGATGCAACAAAGTGTTTCAACTTTTTATTCATCGGCAAATAAGTTGCAGTTTGTTAATCCAAACGTGCCGGTGGATAGGGGAATTGGCCATGCTACTACTAGTTATTTGTCCAATTACCCTCAAACATCATATGCTACACCTCATTCTACTAATTTTCTGGCACCATATGCAACTGTTGATGTCCATAATTCGGCTCCGCACCTTCATCGTCATGGCCGAATAAGTGAAACTTCTACAGGAGCACAAATGCCTTCACCTACTACCATGGCATATCATGTCCCCCCAACACAATTACAGAATTTCGGTGACATGTCATTACCGAAAGATTTTAAAAGTGTCGGAGGGCAATTCTATCAAGATTGGATCATTAAGAAAAATCTTACGTATTTTTGGGACGAATGCAATGTTGTTATACATGAATTAATAAAGGAGGGAAAGCCTATTAATTCTACTGCAATCCAAGCTAGATTATGCCAAAAAGAGAAAGCATTGGGTGTGGATAGTATTGTCAAAAAAGGTGGTGATTCGGATGACAAAGTTAATTCAGCTATTGAAAAGACCGAATCAAATATTATGTATGCCAAATATGTTCTAGAAAAACGGGACGACAAGGTGTTGGGGAGCTATTCGAAAGAGGAACAACATATCGTTCAAGTAACACAACCATCATGCTCTCCCAACGTGTTTGAAAAGGTATGTCTAGCAAGTGATTTACCTATCTTCCGATTTGGTCGCAACTTTATTGTTGATGCTTCTATAATAAAAATTCTCATAAGTAATTTTGAAAGACCAATGAAGAAGGGAAATTTACTTGTTAGCAATAAAAATCTTATAGAGCATATCGGTCAACCTATTGTGCCATTTATAAAGACCGATAGTGACCTATTATTGCAGCCAAAGTTTTTCAAATTGCTTTATCAAAATTACATATCTAATTGTGTAGGTTTGCTTGTTTCATACTTGGCTTGCACTTGGTCTCAATTGAGACATGTGTATGCTAACTATTTTCGTTTCACAAATTTAAAGCCAAGGTCAAATTCTTTTGAGAAATCTGATGCTAATATAATATCTTATCCAAATACATCGGAGATATGGTGCAAAACACAATGCATAGCCGAATGGCGATATTCTAAATTTGAACCATTCGTTTGCTTAACTCCAAAGCCGTTTGCACACCAAGATTAGCTAGAAAACAAGAAGTATACCTTCAATTCAAGCATGTGTGATCAAATATTTGATTTGTTGCTGAAAAATAATTACATTAGAGTTCTTGATCACCATGTGAAGCCATCAATCAAAGGACGAATGTATTGCAAGTTGCATGATTCGTCCAAGCATAATTTTGAGGATTGCAACATGTTTCATCAAATAGTTAAATCGTCCATTGATAAAGGACGATTAAAATTTGTTGAAACACCAAGGGATGACCAGTCTATTCCGATTGGTCCTAATGGAAAAAAGTTTTTGAATCGGATGCTTCAGGACGATTCCTTTAGAAATGAGAAGGTACAAACTACAGGTGATGGGATCAAGCTTTCAAGTGAATAAGTTGTTCAAGAGCACAATGAAAATACTCTTGAAGGCATGAGCCCTATCAAAGATACAATGAAGACGCCAAGGACTGGGGGGCAACAAAGCAACCCAAAGATCGATGCAAGCAAAACAAAAGGAGATAAAGGCCGCAATAAGCACAATCACAAGAAATTCAAGGTCACTTTTGCACAGTTATTAGATAAATATCAAAAGAAAAGTGAAGAGAATGGTGCTTATAGGTCAAGTAATGCAAAAGCATCAAGATCACCCCCTAGGTGCAAATTCAAGGATCGGTATTGGCAAGAAGAGAATTTTAATGCAACGTGTTCATATCCTTATTTTGGGCCGCCAATGCCAATGTCGTGGATGCCTCCCTATGCTCATGTAGATCGATATTCATCATGGGACAGGTATGATACAATGGCACATTCTCCATCATATTTTAGACCATTTCACCATTGTTATGCAGCTCCAAGAAGATCAATGCTTAGTGAGTTGTCATATGTTCAGGACCGTTTCAATAAGAAAGAATCGGTTCGGAGCTCAAGAAAGAAGGAAGAGGTGATCAAACAAGTATATCGAGTTAAAAAAGATGGTCGCAAGAGTGCCAATTCAGATTTGATCTTAAAGGATAAAGAGCCAATTAAAGTGCTAACATTGGCTACTAAAGGCAATGAGATGAAGCAATCAATTGTCGAGAATCAAAGTGCCAAATCTGAAGAAAAGAAGCTGAAAGTGCACAAGGTAAAACAAGAATTGTCATTAGTTCAAAGAAAATCACAGCCGGGGCGCTCACTCGGCTTATCATATTGGCAAAAGAAAAAATTACAAAAACTTAGTGCACAAGAACTTGAAGAAAGGAACATGGCATGGGTTCCTAAAGGAAGTACCCAAAATAAGAATTATGTGAAAGCATCCATTACACGAAGTGCGGAAAAGATGAAGAAGGAAAAGAGTGAAAACTATGAAGGACCAAGCTGAAGGTTTCAACATCTTTGGTCCACAGATTATCCATATTCTTCAACTATGTCGTTGATGCATATGCCATGGAATTCTTCATCAGGTATTATTGGTTACCCTCAATAGGCTTATTTTAATCCATGGATGCAATGTAACTTCTTACATCATGAAAGGGTATTACTAAATCATCATATGTTCAATTAGCTTCACTTTGTTGCTAATCTAAATGGCCGATATATACCTATCATCCTAAGCATGTACAAATGGCCGATGGAGTGTTGACATCGCTCTTAGAACAAACTTCGTGCAAGCTATTTTTTGGCACACAAGTTTTGTCGAAAAACAGGGGGGCATGTGTTGACACCAGATTTTGGCATGGTCAAAAACATAATTAAGAAGGTCTCAAATGAAAAAGTGCTCAAAGTAAGGAAGTTCCATATCGTCAAAAGGAGAAACTTTGATATTTTGGTCATAGCCATCCGGTCTCATCTCTAAGGCCGAAATTATGTTCGAAGTATTGAGATTTTGTATCTAGAACACTATTCGGCTGATTACACCCTCAAGATTGCCTCGGATGAAGGAGCACTCTAAAGGAATTGTCTTCGTATCATCGAGGCGATCAATTTTCATATATAAATCATCTCAATCCGAGTTCGTATGCAAAAGTTACAGTCAATATGGTGCGGACCAGCTAGGGATCAATATATTACGCTGGACATCAGACACGTGTTGATGGATGTCTGATACAATGTGTGAGCAATTACCCATTGAAGACAATCTCAGATCTAAAAACATTCAAGATGAAAGTTGTTCGTCTCGTCGAAACGGTCAAGATTGCTTTTGGGCTTGTTTCCATCCAAAGTCGTTTACCACCTCAAAAATTACCTGCAAGGTGCAGCCAGTTTAAACCGAACAGTTTTGGAAAGGTCGGGCAAAACCAATCCGAATTTGACTAGGGTTTTGAACGTGAATCCAAGCCTTTTCCTTGCACGGGAAGTCCAGCCGCCTCTTATATACCTAAGGGGTGATGGCCGATTGAACAACACACAATCGCAAAACCCATCTACTTTTTACCCTAGTTTTACATCTCTCCCTTGTTCTTTCTCTCTCGTTCTTCGTTCGTTCTTCGTATTGAAGAGCCACGATCTTCGAGGCTCTAGGGGCGGGCGAACCGACCTAGGGCAGCCCATAGCCGCCGCGCGTCCAGACGGGGTCCCTCCCGGGCGCGTGGGGTTTCGGGTCCTGAAAAGCGGCCGTCGGATTGCTTGCGTACCGCGCTTCCGGACGGGTCTCCTTCAACGTGAGCTGCGGTGCATCACCCTCGGCGTTGGAGGTACACGTTGACGTGTTCGTGTGCGAACAGAACTCCCCCGATATTTTCCTCGCCCTCGCTTCTACCACGGTTTTCTCCGTCATGCACGTCCCAAAAAATGTCATGCAGTTGCGTCTCCGGCCCGCCCAGGACGAAAAGCCCATTTTCTATCATGATTTTTTATCATAGAAGTAGGAGCCCACCACATCTATGATGATACCGGGTTTTGTCACAATTATCGTCATAGAAGTGTCATAAGTATGACAGAAAAAAATCCGTTCGGCCCAAAATGTCACGGATTTGTGCTTTTTTGTAGTGAAGGGGAAAGACATACTTTGTAGTTTAATGTATTGATACTCCTCATGAAAATAATTTTAAAAATCAAGACACATATTGTACAGGTGGGCACCTCAAATGCCCCCTATGTGTTCAGGTGGATAGCTCGGTGAGTGAATGGTAACAAAACCACGACCCATCCGGGCTCCTCAAACCGGCCCTATATGTCCGGGCTGAACGGCATGAGGAGGCCCAGACGCGTTGGCCATGTCAGATTGACGGGTGGGACCCATGCGGACACACATTAACACCCATCGGTTTGGTGAGGACGCGCACATGTCACCGCTCCGGCATTGCCGCCTGAGGGCTAAATATGGCTATTTATGCCAAACGATGAGGCTCAACCATAGCCAGTCCAATTTCCGCCCTCTCCCTCATGTTTGCACCACCATTCCCAGTCCGCTCAAAGCTCTCTGTCCGTCGGTAGCGGTCCGCCAGCAAATCACCTCCTACAAGATGCTTACTTCACAAAGCTGAGCGGAGATGGAGGCATGGCGTGCTGCTCACATCATAGTTGTCTTGCCTCTAGACTCTTTGGAATAGGATGAGGTAGAGCAGAAGGCATCAGAGCATGAGGAGGCGGAGCAAGAGGTACGAGATCTAGAGCGCTAGATGCGAAGTAGGAGGAGGAGGAAGGCCGAGGCGGATCAAGTGCCTCCGACTACCAGATTCTCCAGGGACGATGTGCTGGCTGAGTTTGAGGTCACCCAAGCAGAGGAGGTGGAGGAGCAACAGCCCATCCAGATAAAGCTCGAGGAATTTTTCACGGTCGTGGAGTCCAACGAGGAGCTAGTCCTGCAGGCCATGGCAAACGTCTAGGGGGCTGGTCTGTCCGGCACTTTCGGCATGGAGGTCGTCAACATCTCTAGCAACGAGTAGAACTATGGTAGTTTCTTCAATGTATGGTAGTATGTATCTTAACTTTACGTCACATTGCATGGTGTAGTATGGAGATAGGGGATGTGATTTGAGGTGTTTGGTTGATGTGACGAATAAATGAGGGGCGAGCGGGCCCAATCAACAGACACATTCGGACATGTCCACGGACATATGAGGCTCACTTTTGAGGTATGCAAATGTAAATCCTCTAAGGGAATCTCCAATCCGGACCACTAAATGGAAACATTATCCGTCCCCGGATAGTGATACGGGAGCATGTCATACAACGTTGGCCTTAAACCTCCTCCCATAATTCAAACTGATACAGACATAATTCATGCTAACACGGCGGATTTCATTCAAATGGACATATGTTCCGACATAAATTACATAAACCAAACGATATTTTGTTCTGTTTAACTAAAACTAGAAAAAAAACTAATTTCCTTCAGGCGGTGACCTCGTATGGCTGGTTGGGGTGCCCGTCGGCAC
The DNA here is from genome assembly GCA_032464435.1 of Aegilops umbellulata. NCBI lineage: Eukaryota > Viridiplantae > Streptophyta > Magnoliopsida > Poales > Poaceae > Aegilops > Aegilops umbellulata. The sequence goes on along the minus strand of CP136060.1, from coordinate 636,492,955 downwards.
CTCTATTGTCGTTGTTGAAGTGATCCTTCCAGTGGAGGCATGGCAGCCCTGCCCAGCCACAGTGTGTCGCTCACGGAGGAGCCACGTCGCTTCCTCCTGCATCGTGCGGAGGCCCGATGCAGGCAACATCGACGCCCACCGCGGAACCTTTCCCTTCCCATTGCCACCAGTGAGCGACCACTCCTTGCCAATCTTCGGGACTGATAACCCACAAGTATAGGGGATTGCAACAATTTTCGAGGGTAGAGTATTCAACTCAAATTTATAGATTCGACGCAAGGGGAGCCAAAGAATATTTGAAGGTATTAGCAGTTGAGTTGTTAATTCAACCACACCTGGAGATTAATTACCTATAGCAAAGTGATCAGTAGCAAAGTAGTTTGATAGTTTTGATAGTAGTGACAGCAGCAACGGTAACAGTAACAGTGATAGCAGTAATTTGTGGCAAGTGTAACAGTGATGATAGCAAAAGTAACGCATCAAGATCAATATAAATAAATTCGTAGGCATTGGATCGGTGACTTGTTGGATGATATTCATCATGTGACAGTTATAACCTAGGGCGATACGGCACTAGCTCTAGTTCATCAATATAATGTAGGCACGTATTCTGTAAATAGTCATACGTGCTTTATTAAAAGAACTTGCATGACATCTTTTGTCCAACCCTCCTGTGGCAGCGGAGTCCATATTGGAAATTAAGGGATATTAAGGCCTCCTTTTAATAGAGAACCGGAACAAAGCATTAACACATAGTGAATACATGAACTCCTCAAACTACGGTCATCATCGAGAGTGGGCCCGGTTGTTGTCACTCCTGGGTTGTCGGATCATAACACGTAGTAGGTGACTATAACTTGCAAGATTGGATCTAAAATATGGATATAATGATGAATTCATAAACGGTTCAGATCTGAGTTCATGGCACCCGGGCCCAAAGTGACAAGCATTAAGCATAGCAAAGTCATAGCAACATCAATCTAAGAACATAGTGGATAGAAGGGATCGGGCCCTAACAAAACTAACTCAATTACATAATGAATCTCATCCAACTCCTCACCGACCAGCGAGCCTACGAAGGAATTACTCACTCCCCGTGGGGAGCATCATGGAATTGGCGATGGAGATGGGTTGGTGATGACGAAGAACGAAGATCTCCCTCTACGGAGCCCCAAACGGACTTCAGATCTGCCCTCCCGAGGAAGAACAGGGCTTGGCGGCGGCTCCGTCTCATGGATCACGATAATTCTCTCTCCCTGATTTTTTTTCTGGAATAATGTGATTTTATAGTATTAGGGGGGTCGTCAGCGGGGCCACCAGGTGGGTATAATCCACCTGGGCGCGCCAGGAGAGGGGGCGCGCCCTGGTGGGTTGTGCCCACCCAGGGGCCCCTCTCTAGTGGGTCTTGGCTCCAAAAATTCTTATTATTGATATAAAAAATCCTCGCAAAGTTTCGTTCCATTCCAAGACCTTTCATTTCTGCACAAAAACAACGCCATGGTAGTTCTGCTGAAAACAGCGTCAGTCTGGGGTTAGTTTCATCCAAATCATGCAAATTAGAGTCTAAAACAAGAGAAAAAGTAGATACGTTGGAGACGTATGAACTCCCCCAAGCTTAAACCTTTGCTTGTCCTCAACAAATTCAGTTGATAAACTGAAAGTGAGAAAGAAAAACTTTTACGAACTCTTTTGCTCTTGTTTGCATAAATAAGCTTCAACAGCACCCAGGTTTTCAGCCAATATCATAACTAACCATGTCAACAATAACTCTTAAAGATTATAATGATTCATTTCAATGACATAATCAGCTAGCGAGCAATAATAAGATATCTCAAACAGAAACATGTTGTCAAAACAACCATGATATAATATGACAATAGTGGTATCTCGCTAGCCCTTTCTGAGACCGCAAAACATAAATGCAGAGCACCTCCAAAGTTCAAGCAGTGACTAAACATTGTAATTCATGGTAGAAAAGATCCAGTCATGATGCACCCAACATTAGCTATACACAATGCATAAATCATGACATATGTGCTCTACTTAGTTTCTGGCGCTTGTTTTTAGAAGGTGGTGACACAACATAAGAGGGAAGCAGTGATTGGCAGAGGTGCCAGAGCTCAGTTTTTCAAACAGAGATAAATGATAATTTTGAGACATGACCCCTTCTCATTCACTTCACGACCATCAGTTATCAACATCTTCCATGCTAAGCGCGCTAGTGGCGGTTCCCAAGCAGAAAGTAAAGCTTTTGACTCCATTGGGAGTTTTTGTTTGATTATTCAAGAGATGAACTCTTTTTCATGTTTGCAGTTTGGGACTGGGCATCCCTATTACCGCCCATTTCCTCGTGCGATGGTGAGTGAATAAACACTCGACCTGAGGATAACCCGCTTAGCACGGAAGATATCGACTACCTCCTGTCGTTCCATGAATGATCCAGGCACACAAAACGGATAATTTTTTAGAATTTTTTAGAGGTGGCACATGCAAATTTACTTAGGACGACAGGGTAATACCGCATATAGGTAGGTATGGTGGACTCATCTAGAATAACTTTGGGTTCAAGGTTTTTCATGTACAAGCAGAATTCCCACTTAGTACAGGCGAAGGCCAGCAATTAAGATTGGGAAGCGGCCAGCAAGAGAGCAACAATGATCATGACCAGGCATTATGCATAAGTAACATTGGACAATAGCATGAGTAGGATATGAACACCATGAACATAAACATTATAGAGTCTATGTTGGTTTTGATTCAACTACATGCATGAACATGTACCAAGTCAAGCCACTCGAACATTCAGAGGAGGATACCATATCATCATACTACATCACAATCATTTGAACGCTATGTTGATATCCAATATAAATCATTATTAACTCCCAGCTACTTATGCATGGCATGAGAAACTATAATCTCTAATTGTCATTGCAAACATGTTTAATCATAATGGGTTGAAGCCTGGATACTAGGTTAAACATATTTACACAAACAGAGCAAGTCGAGTTCATACCAGTTTCTCTTTGCCACGACCAGCTCATTGAATATCGTCATTATTGCCTTTCTCTTGCACAACCGAACGATATGAATAGTGCAAGAGTGCCATGGACTAAGCTGGAATCTGCAAACATTTTATTCAATGGGAGAAGACAAGGTAAAATAGGCTCTTTATTAGTTCAACAATTATTCATATGAGAGCCACTCAACATCTTCATCGTGATCTTCTCCTCGGTAAGACTCCAATAAAAGAAAAAGAAATTCAGGGAAACACACTGAAATATTTTTGGAGTTTTTGGTTTTCTTCAACGGGCAAATAAAAAGCAAAAACAAGAAAAACTATTTACACGGGAAAGCTCCCAACAAGCAAAAGAAGAACAAGGAAATATTTTTGGATTTTCTTTTTAGTTCTACTACTAAGCATGCATAGAAGGTAAATTACTACAAGTAATTTTTTTGGTTTTTCTAAAGTTTTTCGAACACACAAGAAGAAAGCAAGAAAATAAATCTAAGCATGGATGATACAATGAAAAAGTGTGAGCACTGACAAATAGAATGTTATGTGAATATGAATATAATAGTGGTGAGAACACGTACTCCCCCAAGCTTAGGCTTTTGGCCTAAGTTGGTAATCGATCAGTAGCCTGGAGGGTAGTAGGAATCTTGAGGAGCGGGCATCCACTCATCCCAATATGGAGGTGCCTGTGCAGCCTCAGCAGCAGCCTGAGCGTTTCAGTAGGCGATGATGTCTGCAGGCATAATCCTATATCCGCCCCTGGCAACAGAATCAAACAAACCAGGTGCAGGCAGAGGGATAACATCACAAGTTTAAAAACGCTATAGACCAGGTTATAAGGAATGGCAACATCAGGGCGATCATGAGCAAGAAAGTGATGGTGATCCATGGCTGCACGGTCTAGATAAACTGTAGTCAGAGGGTAATCATGAGGGTGTATCTCAACCTCGAAATGAGCCGCCAAACGAGTAGCAAAAATCCCACCATGTATTTTCCCTTGAGATTTATTAATATGGAGGCAACGAGCCACAATAACTCCCAAGCTATAAGTGTTGTCGCCCTTTATTGCACGACATAAAACAGCAAGGTCTGGTGAACTAAGTGCACCCACCTTCTCCCTAGCAAGCAAGCATTTGGTAATGAAGAGTGCAAAGTAACGAACTCTTCTCTCATCACCCACTGTCAAAGTGCGACAAAAATCCTCAAACTCGGTCGGCCTAGGCTCGGCCAAGCTCCCATCAGACGGGATCATACATATGTCACAAAATTCAGTAAGCGGTATCTAATGGTTTTTAGCATATAAATCAAAGCTCACTTCAGGAGGATTATTTCTAGGCAAGAAAGTAAATCTTTGAACAAAGATGTTCGTGAGAATTTGGTGTTGTTCACACTCATCTGCGATGAAGTCAGTGAGGCCAGCATTAGCAATAAATCGCATGAACTCCTCATGAATTCTAGCTTACTGTAGGAATGGGATGTGCGGCCATTCGCACGGCCGTACCTCTGCCAACCTCCGAGGGTGAAGATCAATAACACCCTTGGAGTTCTTCTTTGAGCCAAACTTCCTAAAGATATTCATGTCCACGTACAATTTTTTCTATGAACAAAAATCTGAATTTTTAGTTCACAAATTTTTTCCAACAAAACTCACAAAACTAATAGCAACTACTCATAGGAATACATAGAGGCCATAGCAAGCATTCAAACTACTTAGGACACTAAGAATTGAACATGCAAGCACATCTACAGCAGCACCAAGAGTAGCTATTTATTGAAAGTATAAACCACTAAAACAAAAAACTAATTGAACAAATGATGGAGTCACATACCAAACAACAATCCCCCGAAATAGTTGCGGAAACGGAGCTTCGAGCAAAGAGATCGAAATCCGCGGGTTTGAGCTCAAGAACACGGGAGAGAGAGCAAGAGTGATTTTTTCTGGAGGTAGCTGACAATGTGGGACGAAGAGATAAGTGAGGGGGCCATGTGGGGACCACAACCCACCAAGGAGCGCCTAGGGGTCCTGGCGCACCCAGGTGGGTTGTGCCCACCTGGTGCACCTCCCTCTAGTAATTTTTGCACCAAAAATTCTTAACTATTCAGGAAAAAATAATATAAAATTTTCAGGGCATTCCGAGAACTTTTATTTTTGGGTCATTTTTTATTGCACGGGAAATTCAGAAAATAGACAACACATGGCATTTTATTTTATTCGACTAATAAAAACAGAGAGTGAAAAGTAGGGAGAGAAGGTAGTGCTTACTAAATTCATCAACATCATACCGTTCAAAAATGATTCATTAATAAGGTTGATCAAGTCTTATTAACAACCACTTTCGGTTAGCATGAAACCGAAGAACTTTCGTAAATCACTAAGTTACCTCAATGGGGATATGCATTTCCCCAACAATAAGCATTTCATATTTCTTTTTGACATTAGGTAGAGATATTTGAAAACTTCCAATAGTGATTGTCAGAGATGTTTCAATAACATTAATACCATTCACTTGGAATTGTTTCTTCGGAAAGTGCACCGTATGCTCATTACCATTGATATGAAAAGTGACCTTGCTTTTATTGCAATCAATAACAGCCCCTGCAATGTTCAAGAAGGGCCTATCAAGGATAATCGATATGTTGTCGTCCTCGGGCATCTCAAGTATAACAAAGTCAGTCAAAATAGTAACATTAGCAACAACAACGAGCACATCCTCACAAGTACCGATAGGTATGGCAGTTGATTTATCAGCCATTTGCAAAGATATTTCAGTAGGTGTGAGTTTATTCAAGTCAAGTCTTTTATATAAAGAGAAAGGCATAACACTAACACCAGCTCCTAAATCACACAAAGCAGTTTTCACACAATTCTTTTTTATAGAGCAAGGTACAGTTGGTATTCCCGGATCTCCAAGTTTTTTAGGTACTCCATCTTTGAAAGTATAATTGGCAAGCATAGTGGAGATTTCAGCTTCCGGTATTTTTCTCTTATTTGTGATGATGTCTTTCATATACTTTGCATAAGGAGGCATTTTCAGGATATCAGTCAGGCGAGTCCGCAAAAAGACTGGCCTCAGCATTTCAGCAAAGCGTTCAAATTCTTCATCATCATTCGTTTTAGTTGACTTGGGTGGAAAAGGCATAGGTTTTTGAACCCATGGTTCTGTTTCTTTACAGTGTTTCCTAGCCACAAAATCTCTTTTATCATACCTTTTATTTTTAGGTTGTGGGTTATCAAGATCAACAGGTGGTTCTATCTCAACATCATTATCTGGTTCTTTATCATTTGGTTGAGTGTCTTCATGAACCTCATCATTATCTTTTTCATTATCACTAGGTGAGTGTTCATTACCAGACTGAGTTTCATCATCAGAGATAGAAGTTTCATTTTCATTATCAGGAGGTTTCTCTATTTCAGGTTCACTAGAAGTGAGCAGAGTCCTGTCATTTTTCTTTTTCTTTTTCTTTCTAGAAGGTCTAGGTGCACTAGTGTTAGCTCTTTGTGAATCTTGTTCAATTCTTTTTGGGTGTCCCTCAGGATAAAGTGGTTCCTGAGTCATTTTACCTCCTCTAGTTGCAACTCTAACAGCAAATTCATGCATATTATGATTCATTTCATCAAGTAATTCTCTTTGTGATTTAGCAACTTGTTCTAACTGGCTTTGAACCATAGAAGCATGTTTCTAACACCTCTAACATCATTTGAGATTCACTCAAGCGAGTAATCATATCAGAATTGTATTTCAGTTGTTCCATAACATTTGCATCGAAGTGATCTTGTTTTCTAATATAGTTTCAAACTCATAAAGGCATTGACTAGGATGCATATTGCGAGGATTGACATTTTCATTGAACTTCATAAGAGAATTTACCTCTACCACCTTAGGCAATGGTGGTGTATTAAGCCCATGTATTTCTTCAATAGGAGGTAAAATTTTAACATCCTTAGATTTAATATATTTTTCCTTCATAGATTTCTTTGCCTCTTGCATATCTTCAGGACTGAGATATAATATACCCCTCTTCTTCCGAGTGGGTTTAGGCGGTGGTTCAGGAATAGTCCAATCATCATAATTTTTCAATATGTTATTCAATAATTCTTCAGCTTGTCCAACAGTTCGTTCCCTGAAAACACAACCAGCACAACTATCTAGGAAGTCCCTAGAAGCAACGGTTAGTCCATTATAGAAGATATCAAGTATTTCATTTTTCTTAAGAGGATGGTCAGGCAAAGCATTAAGTAACTGGCAAGGCCTCCCCCAAGCTTGTGGGAGACTCTCTTCTTTAGTTTGCATAAAGTTAAATATTTCCTCTAAGGCAGCTTGTTTCATATGAGCAGGAAAATATTTTGAGAGAAGTAATAAATCATATCCTAGGGACTACGCACACAACCAGGAGCAAGCGTATTGTACCAAGCTTTAGCATCACCCTTTAATGAGAAAGGAAATAATTTGAGAATAAAGTAATAGCGAGTTTTCTCATCATGAGTAAAAAGGGTGGCTATTTCATTTAACTTAGTAAGATGTGCCACAACAGTCTCAGTTTCATAACCATGGAAAGGATCAGATTCAACAAAAGTAATCAACTCTAGGTCGACAGAGAATTCATAATCCTTATCAGCAATGCAGATAGGTGAAGTAGCAAACTTAGGATCACATTTCATTCTAGCATTCAGAGATTTTTCTTTATACTTGCATAATAATTTATCTAGATCATCTCTATCATTGCAAGCAAGAATATCTCTAGTTGCTTCTTCACTCATAACATAACCTTCTGGTACCTTAGGCAATTTATATCTAGGAAGGCTAGTTCTAGCAGGTGTTTCAGGAGATTCAGTTTCAAGCTCATCATCAGATTCGACAACATCATGTTGTATAACTCTAGCAATTTGTTCATCAAGAAAATCACCAAGTGGCACATCATCATTATCAAGCAAGGTACCAGCATCATTCATAGTATAAGTAGCATCATCAATAACTTGCAAAATATTAGAATTCATAGCATGTGGTGGTGGTGCGAGTTTACTCATAACAGAAGGTGAATCTAAAGCAGAATTGGATGGCAGTTTCTTACCTCCCCTCGTACTTGAGGGAAATATCTTCAGTTTAGGATCCTTTAGATTCTTCATAGTGATAATATGATAATGATCCCAAGTGACTCAACAAATATAGCTATGCTCCCCAGCAACGGCGCCAGAAAAAGGTCTTGATACCCCACAAGTATAGGGGATCACAACAGTTTTCGAGGGTAGAGTATTCAACCCAAATTTATAGATTCGACACAAGTGGGGCCAAAGAATATTTGAAGGTATTAGCAGCGGAGTTGTCAATTCAACCACACCTGGAGATTAATTATCTGCAGCAAAGTGATCAGTAGCAAAGTAGTTTGACAGTCTTGATAGTAGTGACAGTAGCAACAGTAACAGTAACAGTGATAGCAGTAATTTGTAGCAAGTGTAACAGTGATGATAGCAATAGTGATGCAGCAAGATCAATATAAATAAATTTGTAGGCATTGGATCGGTGACTTGTTGGATGATATTCATCATGTGACAGTTATAACCTAGGGCGATATGGCACTAGCTCCAGTTCATCGATATAATGTAGGCATGTATTCCGCAAATAGTCATACGTGCTTTATTAAAAGAACTTGCATGACATCTTTTGTCCTACCCTCCTGTGGCAGCGGGGTCCATATTGGAAACTAAGGGATATTAAGGCCTCCTTTTAATAGAGAACCGGAACGAAGCATTAACACATAGTGAATACGTGAACTCCTCGAACTACGGTCATAACCGAGAGTGGGCCCGGTTGTTGTCACTCTGGGGTTGTCGGGTCATAACATGTAGTAGGTGACAATAACTTGCAAGATCGGATCTAAAACATGGATATAATGATGAATTCGTAAACGGTTCAGATCTGAGTTCATGGCACTCGGGCCCAAAGTGACAAGCATTAAGCATAGCAAAGTCATAGCAACATCAATCTAAGAACATAGTGGATTCTAGAGATCGGGCCCTAACAAAACTAACTCGATTACATGATGAATCTCATCCAACTCCTCACCGACCAGCGAGCCTATGAAGGAATTACTCACTCCCGGTGGGGAGCATCATGGAATTAGCGATCTAGATGGGTTGGTGATGACGAAGAACGAAGATCCCCCTCTCGAGAGCCCCAAACAGACACCAAATCTGCCCTCCTGAGGAAGAACAGGGCTTGGCGGCGGCTCCATCTCATGGATCGCGATAATTCTTTCTCCCTGATTTTTTTCTGGAATAATGTGATTTTATAGTATCAGGGGGGTCGTCAGCGGGGCCACTAGGTGGGTACAACCCACCTGGGCGTGCCAGGAGAGGGGGGCGCGTCCTGGTGGGTTGTGCCCACCCAGGGGCCCCTCTCTGGTGGGTCTTGGCTCCAAACATTCTTATTATTGATAAACAAAAATCCTTGCAAAGTTTCATTCCATTCCGAGAACTTTCATTTCTGCACAAAAACAACACCATGGTAGTTCTGCTGAAAACAGCGTCAGTTTGGGGTTACTTTCATCCAAATCATGCTAATTAGAGTGCAAAACAAGAGGAAAAGCGTGAGAAAAAGTAGATATGTTGGCGTATCAGGGACCTCCCGTCGAGGCAGCGCAGTCACCGCCCAGACTCCTCTGCGATGTTCAGCACCGGTCGCGGGGCCAGGCCTCCCTAAGGTCACGATCTGTGAGGACCCTGGCCTACGTCACATCAGACTTTGCGAATGGCGAGCGGCGCACCGCACTTTGACGCCCCGCCGTGTCATCCTCTCCTCGGCTTCCATGATGCTCCACGACACAATGAGTAGCCATCGCCTTCGCGGCCACCGAGGTAGTGGAGGAGGCACCAACGTGCCTTTGCTATCACGGATTGCTCCTCCACTCTCATGGTCTTACCGCGCCAGATGTGGCACGCCAGCTGTGCGGCGCCGAAGCCAACCCCTTCACATGGCGTCAAATTTGGATGTCGCGGTTGTGCGAGGTGCACGCCAAAACTGCCTTGATACGGTTGAGAGGCGGCAAATAGCGGCTCCTCCCTGACGTGAGTTGTCGGCAAAGATGGCAGCTTCTGATCGCATTACCAAAGCGACTTCATCACCTCCATCTGCACCCGGTATTGATCGTAAGTGACTACCGCCTCCGAGAGGAAGCGCGGTTGCTGCTGCGGCTCCTGCTTATCTGGATCGCTCGAGGAGATTAAGATCCCCTCCTTCTCGTCGGATCCGACCATCGTGGATGTCAAATGACGAGGTTTGGAAAGTGGCGGCGCCAAGACCAGGATCTGGAAGGAGATCCGGAGCTGCCGCTTGCTAGCAAGAAGGACCGTGACTGTGAGCGGAGAGGAGTGGACACCACAGGAGCGGAAAGGATCAGAGAGACTATGAGCGAAGAGGAGTTATGTGGTGCGGTGTGGACGGCGCCTAAGCCGTGCTTAAACACACGCGGGTAGGCGAACTGCTGGGAAGCGGCATCGGAGAAGGCTTCTCAGTCGTCGTGTAGGCATTGAAGCGGCATCGCCCGCTCGTCTGGTCTTGCCGCTTTGGCCGGCATCAGTGTTGTGTGAAGTTGCTTTCGCTCTGAAGCAGCCTAACCGACATGAATGCGCGGGCTTCACGTGGAGAGGTTTTTTTTGCGCGGAGTGGGATTTGGGATGGTACATAGCGGTCAGACGTGTACATGACGATGGTCCGCACTCCCGCAAAGTTCCTCCTGGTTTACGTCCGGTTTACAAGATTTCGGGCAATCAAAAGCATCCAGAGACAGATGAGGTACTGTATTGGATGACCAACTGGGTCGGACCACCCTTTTGAGGGTCCACGTTGAAGATGCACTAAGGTTCCTCACACATACCACAGTTTTGCCCCAAAAGTTTGGCCGCTTCTTTTGTCCCAAAGATCGAATTCACTAATTAAGGAGCACTCCTTGCAAAGTTCACTCCCATCACTTCAGGTTGTGATAAGTGGCGCACTGCATGTGCGTCACTTTGTCGCAACCTGGGATTTTTCTCTTTTTATGTAGATCCGCGTATTCAAAACGTTTTATCTCTTAAACCGTGTGTCCAGATCTTGAACCGTTTTTATCGTTGGATTCCTCGCATCAAGATCTTCAAAACTAGATTCCATGTTGATAGGTTTTGACGAACTTTTTGTCACGAAAAAATTGAACCGAGAGCACTTTTTTCCTTTCCAAAAGAGGCACGATTGTGCCTCTCACGGAAGCAAATCCGTGCCTCCGCGAGAAGTAAACCCGTGCATCTCGCGAAAGGAAAAACAAAAGAAAACGCGTCTTTTTTTGTTTCCGATAAGCACGACCGTGCCTCTCATGAAAGCAAATCCGTGCCTCTCGCAGAAGCAAAACTGTGCCTCTCGCGAAAGGAAAAAAGAAAAAGAAAACACGTTCTTTTTTTTTCATTTTCGAGAGGCACGGCCGTGGCTCTCGCGAAAGCGAAACCGGGCCTCTCCCAAAAGGTAAAAAACGTGTTCTTTTTTTTTCGTTTCCGTGCCTCTGGCGGAAGCAAATCCATGTCTCTTGTGGAAGGAAAAAACGCGTTATTTTTGTTTTCGAGAGGCATGGCCATGTCTTTCGCGGAAGGGGAAGAAAGAAAACATAATATTTTTCCAAGAAACATGTCCCTCGCGAAAGCAAAACTACGCCTACCGCGAAAGAAAAAAAACAAATATTTTTTATACAAAATTTATCCAAAAGCTAAGAAAAAACTGGAAAATAACCAAAATAAAATAAAATTAGAAGAAAACATTCAGAACGTGACATATGGCGGCGGCTGAGAGTGCACCAAGTGACGCGCTCTTAGCTCACCCTAAATAATGCTTGAAAAGGCTCCCAAGCAAGCGATTCTCAATTAGTAGTTGCTCTCGTGAAAGATACAACCTGCCCCCGGAAGCTCATTAATTTAGAGCATAGGTTGGACGGAAGGTTCCAGCCACGAATTGGAAGCTTAGCTTAGCGCTGGAGGTAATTAACTCGTGGTCGGCATCGATCAGCAGGCTGGTGGTTGTGTGTGGGCACTTGATATCTTGGTACACGACACAGACACATGCATGAAGGCGACGGGACGCAGGGAGGCGATAAGCATCAAAAAATAGCAGCAACAGGAAAAGTCGACGGGAGACGACAAAAGGAGAGATGTATGGTATGGGCCCGGATGCTTTACTGCAGCGGAGGGGAGTGCAATGGACTTGGCTGGGATCTAGTTGAGCTCTCCGGCCTGTCACCTCAGCCCACTTGCCCACCACCTTGCTTGCTGCTCCGGCTCGGCCATCAAATGTTAGGCGCACACGCACACTCGCTTGCTCACCCGTCCGGAGAGTGACAAAACTCCTAGACGCCGCCGGAAACTCAAGTTTCCAACCCCTGGAAAATGCGGGGGCATTCTTGTCCATCCATATTTTCAGAAAATCGCTCTTATATTTTTTACGGAGAGTTCTTGCTTAAAAATCAGGTCCATCCATTCTAAAATAAGTGTAACTGACTTAGTATAAAGTTGTATTAAATCAGAGATACTTGTTTTACGACGGAGGGGGTATTTCGTATTATCTCTAAGCTCAGTCAGATACGGAATATGCCACGTGTGAAATACTTCCTCCATCCAAAAAAACTTGTTCCAAACTTATTTTTCAAATGAATGAATCTAGCATTAACTTGGTGATACATACACCATTTGAGGGACAAGTTTTTTCGAACGGAGGGAGTATATGCGTCCATACTTCAACTAATCAGAATCTCCATGTAGACATGAGACATTGCCATATGACTCGCTCAGCACCGGCATTCAACTGACAAATTCTCGTACTGCTTAATAGGTCCGACGTGTAGACATCGTTGTAGGACTTGCGCAGCACCGGCATTGAACTAACAATACTCAGACTATTCAATAGCTCCAAATATTGCATAATACTGCCAATCTGACTTGAGAACTCTTGGTTTGCGCAAGTGGCGATATTCTTTCCGTGAAGACCGATGTTTTGGTCGATGCCGAGCCATTTTACCTATGATGACTTCGTCAATCTTAAAGCTCTGTGATTCTAGTCTTATGTAGATGTCGAGTTAATGTGTGTAGTGTGCTTCTGGTGGTGGTGTTTTCTTTATTAGCAAAAACCATATGGTCGTAGACTCATACTACAACTACCACAGCGTAACTCAAAAGCAGCAAGCTCATCACCCTTCAAATTTTTACATCACTGGGATATGAAGATCCACGGTGCAGCAACCAGGATCGTGCAAGACACACCAAAGCACAGACCACAGCAGGAAATTCCGGTGGTGGAGTGCGTTTACGCTTAGCTCGGTGTTTCTTGAAAAGAAAACAGTGTCAATCTGACTTGATTCCCAGTATTTACATCTTTGGGTAACTATTGTCATATACTACCTCTGTACCAAAATATAAGACGTTTTTATAGACTAAACTAGCTTATAAAAATGTCTTATATTTTGATACGGAGGGAGTATATTAAACCTGATTTAGTATCTGATTCGGTAGAAAAGCCTTTTTTTGGTAAATCAAACCTTTATATGCACAGAAACGTAAGGTCACCTGGTCATGCATATACAACCAGAGAATTTAGTAGACATCGTCGTAGGACTTGTGCAGCACCGACACTCAACTAGCAAATACTACTATTCAACAGCTCTAGAGAGTGCATAATATTACCAATCTGACTTGAGAATCTAGGTTTACACAAGGCGAAATATTGTTTCAATGGGAATCGATGTTTCCATCAATAGCAAAGGTGATGCGTGGTGACTTGATCAATTTTGAAGCTCCGTAATTCCAGTCTTTTTTTTTTAGAACGAAGGCTCAAGAAGAGCCCGGCTTTGAATTAACAAAGCCATCAACCGGCCAGGATTACATCGAACAAACAAAGGAAACAAAGAACAAAACAGCAAGTTGATACATGGTGCTGTGTAAAAGCTATCAGGCTACTACAAACTACTAGCAAAGATATGGAAACTAAAGCACAAGTCCAGCTAGAAGTCGAAGAAGCCCTCCACAGCGAGCAGAGCACCACGCAGGGCACCAGCAAAGCTTGGGGAAGAACCAAAAAATAGTTAGAGGAGCTCCGTTGTCAGCTCCATGGGCTTTGGCCGTCGATGTCGCCCTCCTCCACCTCAGAAGGGGGCTCCCTGCCCCCTCGCCCTGGCACGAAGGACGCCGATCCGTCGAAAGGTAGAGACGCCCACCCGAGGGCTAAAGAGTGACCGACGCCGTTGCCAGCCGGAAGACCACAACAGGACACCACCGCCAAACTACTTGGAGCTCATCCAAGGAAAGCATCGGCAATACATGATATCCGCACACGAGGGGAAGCAAGCTACACGGCAAGGCTGCTGAAGACCGAGCAACCCCCAACCGGAACAAGCACACTTCCCCAGAGCTCACCAAAGACGGCACCCCCTTGAGGGTGACGGCGCCCACGGCGTCGCTGCCGCCCAATCCCGAGGGATTTGGGTTTTCACCTGGTCCACGAGCAACATGGAAGGAAGAGGAGGGGGAAAGGGGGCATTTTTACCAGCGCCTACAGGTAGGGTACGGCGCCAATGGGCGTCGCCGCCGGCAGGCCGGCATAGCCAGCCACGGATTTCTCTTGTCCCCTCTCCCAACCACCACCTCGAAAGGAGACGCGGCTACGGTGCCCGGAGGCCGCCGGAGAATGGATCTGAGACGAGGGTGACAAGGGGTTGAATAGGAAGATGCCTTCAGATCTGATGCCGGTGCCCCGAAGCCACCGCGCACCACAGCCATCGCCCGCCGTCACCGCGCCGCCCGCACGGCCGAGATGGGCGGCCAGCACCTGCTGCTGCCGTTTGCTGAGGACGACGCAGCACCACCGCCCGAGGTCGCCACCTCGGCTCCGAGATCCTCCATAGGGGCGGAGCGACCAGATCCTCGCCGCCACCATCCCCGGCGGCCGAGCGGCGCTCCGGCGACCCCCTCCGGCGGTGACGAGGGAGAGGAAAAGGGGGAGGGAGCCCCGGCGGCGGGCTAGGGTTTGAGCCGCCCGAGTCGCCCCTGCGAGAGCGACGCGGGGGCCAAGGGGGAGGGGAGAATGCACTCAGACACCCAATTACCGTAATTCCAGTCTTATGTACTTCCTCCGTCCGGAAATACTTGTCCTCAAAATGAATAAAATGAATGTATTTATAACTAAAATAAGTCTAGATACAACCATTACGAGGACAAGTATTTCCGGATGGAGGAAGTAGATGTTAAGTTTTGTTTTTCCAGGTTTGTATATGCTAAGTTAGCTAGCGTGTGCTTCTACACTTAAGTTGGAGTTTCTTAAAGAAAACAGTGTCAATCTGACTTGATTCCAATCTACATCAAACCTGATTAGTTAAAGGCTATGCACGGAGACGTAAGGTCACCTGGTCATGCATATACAACCAGAGAATTCAGTAGGCTGTTTGGTGTTTTCCAAATCCTTGGCGCACCAACCATCTATCTTTCTAAGAACCTTCTTCCCTCTCACTCATCTAATAATTAGTTAATTCAGTTAGTTGACCTATATCTACTTTATTAATTCGCCAAATCCAATATTGACCACGTGAAAATAAGGCTTTTCCCTCCACACACACACACACACACACACACACACACACAAACAAACAAACAAAAGCTTCCCTCTTACGTACTGTTAATAATAGTAACATTTGCCTAACATTTCACAAGTTTTGGGTCCACCTGTCTTTGCAACTTAGTCCATCACTTTTCTGTGAAATTGCCAACAATGAGTTGCCTATAAAAAGCTGACAATCAAACTCAAGAAAAAGTGTGACGTTACATGCATACCTATTCTTCAATGACGACACACGGCCTTGACTTTCTTTATACACGTGCACATCAGATGGGACAGCATATATCGCCCTGTGTTTTATCTTTGTAATGACGGTTACCATCTGATTATTATGCAGACATAAACCTACGTGAGGAAAACAAACAACTATCAAATAAAATAATTAGTAAGGCTGCTAGTCTTGTTTAGGCGTGTGTGATACCCATTTAAGCACCAAATAAACCACGTGTCCTGACTCTGAATGGCACACGGCGACTGATTTAGTTTATGATTAGAACTCCATCCAAGATGCAGACTCTTTCCAAACATAAATATTGTTCAGAACTGAATTAGGCTCAATTGATCCTGGTGTACTGGTGGATAATCCCTAACCATCCGAAGGGTTTTGTGTCTAACATTGGCACATACACAACAAGGGCTGAATCAGTCAGCCAGATAATTGAATTATAGTTCGTATCTTAACCATGCAAAAATAAATTTACATGCAACAAAAGCTGAGTCACGTTGTTGAAATATTATATAAATTATATTTAATTCCAATTTCTTTTCTTCTTTAGAAAGATTTTATTTTCAAAAAAAATAAAGTGTTGGATTGTAAGGGAAAATGTAGTTTTAGTTCCTTATGTTCGTCGTTTTTGGTGCGCAAGTCCTAATATTTTTTCCAAACTATAAAAGAGGAGATAATCTGACACATGCCCAAAAATAAAATTTTATGGTAAACTCAAGCAAGTAATAACTTATCTATCTATTTAGTAATTTCAAAAGGAAATAATATTATAATAGTAACAATATTGCACGAACTAAATTAGCTCGCCGAGAGCATGTATTGAAAACGGATAGATTTAAGACAAGTCAATAGCTTTTTATTCGTCGATGGTATGAAGGTGTGAAAGCATGTTCATTCTAGACCAGGAAGATCAAAGGAAGGTCCTAGCAAGAAAGAACAAAGTGCATGACTAAAAAGAAGGAAGGAAAAATGGAGAAAACTACTCAGTGTTTACTAAAATATATGATATATATGTTTTTCACATTCTCGGATGCATGACTATGACCAATCATATTTGTATGAATGTTCACATAAATAATTACAAAATAATTTTAAAACTATTATTTTAGATTGGCAAACATTTTCTTTTGGCTTGCTCAGAACTATTATTGTAGGAAATCTATGGTACAATTTGTGTCTAAGAAAATCCAAATAGTGCATTATGTATGAGAATTGAAACAAACAACACATTGTACATATGTACCAAAAGTATATTCTTCATGCATATCCCCAAGCCAATTTACTCATTACTGTGCATTATGGACAAATATCATGTTGTACTACATGCATCAAGTACATTGAATCGTAAACCAATACATCCACATCCAAGTTGCTAAAATAAAATAATATCTAGCTCCCACTTACAACACGCTAGAAAACCACATGTAATATGGACCTTTTGGAGGGTGTAAACATGGAAATCTCCACCATCACTTCAAATTAACCACCACAAACTAAATATGCCGCGCCAGCATATCACTCCACTTCCACAAAATACGTGTACACTTATAAATGCATCCATCCAAAATAGAAACACCACATTATCTATATATATACACCACCAACACATGTGTACACACCCCACATCAACCACCTCATCATATTGTCTCCAACCCTAGCTAGAACAGCATCTCATCGATCTTAACCTGTAAACACACACAACACAAGAAAAACAGCACATCATTATTTCCGTATGTACCTGGCTTGGCTTAGCTAGCAGCAAAGTCCACACCAGAGAACACAGGCCAAGAAACCAGCCAGAGAAAAGCAGCCTGCCATGGGGGTGGAGATCCTGAGCTCCATGGGGGAACACTCTTCCCAGTACTCTTCCGGGGCCGTGTCCACAGCCACGACGGAGTCAGGCGTCGGCGGACGGCCGCCGACTGCGCCGAGCCTACCTGTCGCCATCGCCGACGAGTCGGTGACCTCGCGGTCGGCATCGGCGCAGTCGGCCTCGTCGCGGTTCAAGGGGGTTGTGCCGCAGCCCAACGGGCGGTGGGGCGCCCAGATCTACGAGCGCCACGCTCGCGTCTGGCTCGGCACGTTCCCGGACGAGGACTCTGCGGCGCGCGCCTACGACGTGGCAGCGCTCCGGTACCGGGGCCGCGAGGCCGCCACCAACTTCCCCTGCGCAGCCGCAGAGGCGGAGCTCGCTTTCCTGGCGGCGCACTCCAAGGCCGAGATCGTGGACATGCTCCGGAAGCACACCTACGCCGACGAGCTCCGCCAGGGCTTGCGGCGCGGCCGCGGCATGGGGGCCCGCGCGCAGCCGACGCCGTCGTGGGCGCGGGAGCCCCTCTTCGAGAAGGCCGTGACCCCGAGCGACGTCGGCAAGCTCAACCGCCTCGTGGTGCCGAAGCAGCACGCCGAGAAGCACTTCCCCCTGAAGCGCACGCCGGAGACGACGACCACCACCGGCAAGGGGGTGCTGCTCAACTTCGAGGACGGCGAGGGGAAAGTGTGGAGGTTCCGGTACTCGTATTGGAACAGCAGCCAGAGCTACGTCCTCACCAAGGGTTGGAGCCGCTTCGTCCGGGAGAAGGGCCTCGGTGCCGGCGACTCCATCGTGTTCTCGTGCTCGGCGTACGGGCAGGAGAAGCAGTTCTTCATCGACTGCAAGAAGAACAAGACGATGGCGAGCTGCCCCGCTGACGGCGGCGCCGCAACGGCGGCGCCGCCTGTGGCAGAGGCAGCTAATGGAGAACAAGTCCGTGTCGTGAGGCTGTTTGGCGTCGACATCGCCGGAGAGAAGAGGGGGCGAGTGGCGCCGGCGGAGCAGGAGTTGTTCAAGAGGCAATGCGTGGCACCCAGCCAGTACTCTCCTGCCCTAGGTGCCTTCGTCTTATAGCATCTGCACATACAGCTCTATATTCCTCTCCGGTTCTCCTCCGTCTTTATTCTGGTTGTTATATGCATGATATATGTTGATCTGTCTGTGGATTAGAATAATTTTGTTCCTGAACTTTGCGTAGAACGAGTTCTTAAGTCCGATTGCAAAATGAGTTGTATGTAATTATGTGTGTGCAGTGTGTACACCACTAGGAATTCTAGCTAGAGAGATCATAATAATCCTACGATGTTGTTGCATATATATATCTTATATATGTACTATCATCTTGACACATCAATAAATTCATTCTGCCATCTAATTAAGAGATGTGTTTCTTGTATGTTTCAATGAAGATTTGTTCACTACTCCAATTGATATCCCTCGGCAACCACATAAGCAAGCAATAAGAAACCATTGCTAAATCAGTATTTTCCATACATGCATGGAAAATCATGGGCATTGAGAGCTTACACATGACAAATAATTGAATTGTTTGCTGTCATGGATTGTGTTACATTCACATGGCTAAATTTGTCAGTTTTATCTTCATTTGCATTCATTTTTTGCATATGTTGCTATATCTTGCTTCAGTGGGTCTCCGTTGGATATGATTGAACATCTTGCTCACACTAGATGCTTCAACTTCATCATTCTTACATTAGTATTTCATATACCGAAAAGGATTGCATTAATTTATATGTACCCATCAATCATGTAATGTTTATCTCCATGTTAGTTTTCAACTTTTGCCTGTATAATGTTCACGACCCTATTGTTTAAGATCTTGCTAGCTTAATTTATAGTCTCAATTTGTTTGTTGAAATTATAATATTACATCAATCTACTGCACCCCTTTAAAATGATCAGAAGCTTTACCAAACCATGAATATACTACTAAGGAACACTTAGGTTTATATGAATCCCTATTTTGTTTCTGAGCTTTGAGTTATGTAACAATCTGACCATATTGTTATTGACCAGATTTGTTTTAGTGTAAACAGCATATATACGACTGCAGAGAAGTATATTGATGACTACCTAAAACTGAGCCATGAGAGATTTATTCGAAGCGGAAAAGATTGAATGCCATCTATGTTTGCATGCATACAAGTAAGAAGTAATACATTTGATTTTAATTGCTTCTTGGTCTTCGATTGTGTTATAGTTGACTTGATTAGTTCGGTCACATAGCTAAATTTCTCCATTGCTTTCTCATGTTTTGTAAGAAGTAATACATACCTGGTATCCAAGAGGAATGTATATGATTTTTTGCGGGAAAGGTATGTATATGCTTTTAAAACATGATATGTGAAATAACTTTTTCTATAAATGATTTTCATGCAAATAACACTATCTAACAGACACTAGAACAAAGGCTAGTAAGTGGTAACCTAGCTAGGTCAGTTATACGTATGTACTTTTTTCATAAGAACCTCACTTAAATTTCTGATCAAGGTATTTCACATCAATATATGAAAGCTTCTATCTCTGATGAAAATTTAGCATTTTTTGCATAAGTAACACACCATGCTGATTAAATGTCATTTTCTTATTTTAATAGATGCATGCACAAAGTTTAATTTACACACACTATAAATTTAGAATAATGTACTGGAGTCATTGATGTGCTCATGTTATAAATATGTTCACATACAAAAAATGAACAAACCATAATCGTACATTGGACAAAAGCAACAAGGTTTGTTGTAGTTGCAGCCAGTTAATTTTCTGTATTGAGCATGCCCAGTTGGTCATATTTCTGTGCTGTCTTTTATGGTTGCACATGGTCAATCATGTTTTGCACACAAATATGATTTTTGAGGATCTTTGATACACAAATGTGTCCGAAACCGAGCACACAAGTATTTTTCTTTGTATATATACTTAGATAGGCTCCATTATGTTGTTTCAAATAGATGTCACATCTCTGCTTTATTCCAATATATGTGTCAATTATGTGATCTGAAGATATGTTAACATCCAGGAGTCATAAATATCTCAACAGACAGTCTGAGTTATATCGGAGACAATATGGTAGAGATCGTACCCATTGCTAAATGGACATGTCATGATGGCTGACTATCAAAAAAAATACCAATCCACAAGTGGTATATATTTTTTTGAAGAAAAGGACGGGGACCAATTCATAGTAATATTGTACACCCACTTTAATTTGCTATTTAGCTAGGCAACTTGCAGATCGATATGCAATAACAGCAGCCAACTTGCATGAGCAGGAACTACTAGGTAGGTTCATTGTACTCACTCAACATTGCATTCAGTTAAGCTTAAAGCCTACACAGATATTGCTCGGATGTTGTATGCAGGACCCGCAATGCAGCATCAATAATAGGGCCACAGTTTTAGAAAAGCTAGACACCACTTGGACCCTCGATCTATGACACACAGAGGCTACAAATGACACAAAATAAAAAGGCATATACGTACAATGGAACATCCCAGCTTCAACTGGTGAAATATATATCTTGGCATCCTTTCACTTCCAACACCCATATAGATTAAGACATGAGAAAACCCATGAAAAGACCTCATTTTTTCTGCTTCAACATCCATATAAATATTTAACTTCATGAAAAGAAACATTTACATCTATTATATAGGCTTAGATTATGAAAAAACTCGTGAAAATACCTCATGTTTTCTGCTTCAACATCCATATAATTATTTAACTTCATAAAAAGTCAGATTTACATCTATTATATAGGCCTAGATTATGACAAAACCGATGAAAAGTCCTTATTTTTTCGGCTTCAACATGCATATATTTCTTAATTAAGGATGTTTGTGGTGAAACAATTTTTTTTGTTATGGTCTCTTATATCTGCAGTTATCTTGTTAGTTAGCGATGTTCTAACAAAGCGGTACATGTTCCGTTTCACAAAGATGGGAGAATTCTGCAACTCATGTGGTCTACATCATTTTTATTGCATCGAAATATTAATAGGGATTCATATTAGCTTCCACTATAGTTAGCATAAAAGGTTGGACCTTACCGTGATAACCGGGATTTAAATTATTGCATAGACGTTGTACACACGATTTTCGTAATTGAGATCATTTCAATTTGTTGGCAAAGAATGTTTCACTTTGTAGGTGCCATGGTTTAGGCCCCGCTTTGATCATAGGCTAAGTGTTCTTTTCGCTCCTTATATCTTCTCCTATAGGGTTTCCCATTGAGAGTCACTTATGTACAGTGGTCGACCACTTCCCTATGTGCTCTACTTGAAGGCGTTGCTGCGGAAGAAGTCGACTTAGTCGTAGGTGTTTCTTTCATATCTTGTAATGGTTCAGGCAATGGTTGCCTTTAGTCTGTACTATGCTTAATTTCTAATAAAATTGGCTGTATGCATCGCTCGATGCAGAAGCCGGGGGCTATCCTCCTTTTCGAAAAAAAAACTTGCGAGAGAAGAGAAGGGAAAGGAGCACGGCTAAGATCTGTACATATGAGGTCTAGCCAGAGTCTTGCATTTAGGGCATATATTGTCATGTTGGAGTCGGAGCATGCCACCGCCGTATTTGAGTTGTGCGCAGTGACTATTAGCGGCCTTTCTATAGTGTTGCAACCGGGGGAAGCAAAACCGGTGTTTCCCTAAGTAAGCTCGCTAGGCCAAGGCCTTCCCTTCTTCCATTGATTTGGTGGCCATCGTGATGGAGTTGGAGAAGCTGGGAGGTGGAGCTCGAGATCCTGGCGACTGGGAAGTAGCTCGCCTACATCGGCGATTGCATAGGAACTACAACACTTGTTGTGGTCTTCGGCTAGTGGCGATCGAAAGTCGGTCTTCAATGCATCTCTGGTGTATCTTCTGGCCAAAGGGTGGCCTATTGGAGCATCGATGTCCGCAGCTTATCGGCGCCAGCTCATCTTCTTTCTCCCAACATGGAGCCTTTATAGGAGACAGGGTTGTTTAGGCTTGGAGTCCACCAAACCCTTTTTGGGTCCACCTGGCTATGGCATGGCGGCGATCTTGCCATCCCAAGTGGTGTCGGTGATGTCAAGGGTGTATATGAGCAGAGGATGCAATTTGGACCTGATTTTGAACTCGATTTAGGGTCCTTTCTAAAGGATATAGGGACTTGTTTGTATTTTCCTTTCTTTCGAGTCTTGTTGAAAGCTTCACACTGTTACCACTTTATGATTGATACAAGCTCCGGGACCCGTCTGTGGTTCTAAGAAAAAAATTTATTTCAAATAAAACACATTCAAACAAACTGTGCATAAACACATATGTAGTTGAACCAACTGCGTCAATGTGTTTTTACTACTTCTCGTATCCAAATTAATCGACGCAGCCTCTATACATTGTCTTGCTCATATTGTATAGATGTTGTACTACTAATTAATATGGGCTCAGAGGGAGTAGCATTTACCATTTCTCTTTTCTTTTTTTGGCTCTCGTTTACTGCTACTCAATTGAGCATATGCTTATAAGAGAAAAAAGAAGCACACTACTCTCTTCTCCCACAGGATGGCATGAATCTCAGCAGCTACCGGTATGTTACGTACTCCCTCCGTTTCTTTTTACTCCGCATATAAGATTTGGTCAAAGTCAAACTACATAAAGTTTGACCAAATTTATATTAAAAAGTATGAACATCTACAACACTAAAACTATGTAGTATGAAAATACATTTCGTGGTGCATCTGATAATGTTAATTTCATATTGTCAATGTTTATATTTTTTAATATAAAGCTAGTCAAATTTTATGAAGCTTGACTTTGACCAAACCTTAAATGCAGACTAAAAAGAAACGGAGGGAGTACGTGTCTAGCAGGACTGACCGCTGGAGTAATGGGACGGTGTACACGTAGCAATTGGTGTGGGTCAGGCTTGTCCTTTTCTGATAAGTACCAGACGGGCGTATACGACAAGGGCTCACATTCACTGTAACTATAGCGGCGGACAGAAAAATTCAAGAGGATGTACCGCGGTCACAGTCACTGCATCAACAAGTGTAGTATCATTTTTACTACTAGCAGTACTGTTGTACCTATCTATTAGTATATGTAGGTGGTGGCGTCTTCTGTGCGTACGGTCACAGGCCATGCCATGCTGCTTTTGGTAGTACACTGACACATATTTTACTCTCATCATCTATCTAGGCTTGGCCAATAGTAGTATAGGCCATCTCCACTTTTGGAGCAGTGCTAGGCCAATACGACAACGTACTTGCACCGATTCACACTCTCGTGCATGGCATCCTCTCTTGCCTCACCAATGCACGCTCAGAATATTTATGCACCCCCTCTGCATGTTCACCAATGAGGCTAGACAGCGCAAGCTCAGAATGAGGGTTGTGTGGACGAGGCGATTAGTGGTAAGGCTGGTTGTAACGGGAAGTATCATATACCAATATCATACATATAATATTAGTATATGATACTAAATCCGTAATGCATAGTATCATATTTCCTTCGTCCCAAAAAATTTGTTTTAAATTTAGGTATATCCGTATCTATACAAATTTAAGACAAGAATTTCGGGTCGGAGGAAGTATGTTGGTATTATATAGAACTACATTTATTGTCATGCATGACACAAAGTAGCACATCATTTAATATGATATGGTATCATGACATGATACTCAAGCATCTTTTTCTTCATTTAATTTTATGTCACCTCATCAATATTGCTTAGTTGCCATGCATGATACTATCTATGATACTTTCATTACAACCAGTCTAAGCCAACTCCAGCGCGGCGGCTAGACGGCACATTGTGATTGGTCGATGAGTTTTTCTGTTGATGGTGATTCCCTTTTAGTAACTTTGTGGATGAATAGTGTGCGGACCTGCCAAGTTTGTGGACTTCTGTTGCTATTAGAGCATCTCTTAAACAGACTGAGCCATGTTTTTTTCTTCTTCTTCTCTTCTATCCGGGCAGCGATTTGGCTGTCTCTGGTCTATTGAGATATACGTACCCCACCTTTCTCCATTAGTTTAGACGTGAGGGGGTGAAAAGAATCATGGTTCAGCCGAACCTATACTCGACACCATTCATTTCTAGACACTATTCATAAAGATTCATGCATGGTTGATTAAAAAAAGTAGTTGGCATGTCTATCACAAATCCATATATAATAGGATGTTAAATCGTACGGCATAGACCATAGATTCGACAACGTACTTGGAGCGATTCACACTCTCGTGCATGCATCGTCTGGGCTCTGCCCACCTCACCAATGCTTGCTCAGAACATTTATGCACTACCTGTGCATGTTCACCAATGCGGCCAGGCAATCCATGCTCAAAACGTACATGCAGTAAGTATACTACTCCTGTGTGCTGTATGCATGTCAAGCGTGTGTGCTGAGAGAGAGGGGGGCTCTCACTCTCCTGTTGCCTACCTTGTCGTCTCTTGTGTGCTGGCCAATGAAAACCCGTGCACGGTCGCACGACAAGGCCATGAATGCTTCACGTGCAGTCAGGCGTCAAAAGCTTTCTTCGCCGTCAATGGTCACCGGTCAATGGTTCCACCGGCCGCGTGCGTATGTGCATAGTCAAGTCTTGCCAATCATGTCATGCGTCTCTTTAGCAATGCAATGTGTGTCTGTGTGTGTGCATGCATATTTTACATGAGACTATCTACCCAACTTTCAATACTACTATATTTTACTCCCTTTGTTTCTTTTTAGTCCGCATATAAGGTTTGGTCAAAGTCAAGCTTTGTAGAGTTTGACTAATTTTATATTAAAAAATATAAACATTCATAATATGAAATCAATATCATCAAATGCATCATGAAACTTATTTTCGTACTATATAGTTTTAGTATTATAGATGTTCATATTTTTTTTATATAAATTTGGTCCAATTTTATGTAGTTTGATTTTGACCAAATTTTATATGCGGAGTAAAAAGAAACAGAAAGATTACATGAGACTATCTAACCAACTTTCAATACTACTAGTACTAGATGAGAGGACCCTGCTCCTGCTGGAAACAAAAATTAGATTAGAACACTGCCTCGGTCCTCTGCATCCGAAAATGAGCAGGAAAGCAACAAAGTGGTCATCCATTCCCGCCAAACCATACATAAAGAAGATTCCTAACCCTTTTCTGAAAAGGGGGCTGGAACACCCAGCTTTCGTGTAATTCTAACGCACACAACCATATTTCATTTAAGTTGGTGAAGCCGAAATTATCTACAACTACATAACATAAGCAACTACGATTCCCATACAACCCACTCGAGGCTGAAATTAACTTCGCCTCTTCTCCCTTTTTCATGTCTATTTTGCATGTTTTTCTGCAAAGTTGGTATCTACTTGTATTGTTTTCCACTTCATTAATTTTTTCAATAACAAGTGAGGTAAAATTTAATTATAGCATTTGACAACAGTCTTTAATAACTGATCCTCCTTTGCATCAGGTGCCGTCGAAAAAAACAAGGAGGAAAGAACATGTCTGTCTATACTGGCAAAATAGTGTGTATAGATTTTCTTTTTCAACAGTCAGTTTCATAAAATGTTTGACCAAGTTTTTTACAGAAATTATGTACATATATAATACAAAAGAAATATTATTAGATACATTGTGAAATATATCTTTATGTTATATTTATTTTGTATTGTTAATGTTGATACTTTTAACTAAAATCTTGGTCAAACTTTGTGAAGTTTAGTTTTTTGGAAAAAATAAATACACGTGCTATATTTTGGAAGGAAGGAGCATGTGTTGATTGACTGGCTTTCTTTCCTCTTAGGTTTCACCCTAGGTCCTTGATTATTATTATTATTATTATTATTATTATTATTATTATTATTATTATTATTATTATTATTATTATTATTATTATTATTATTATTATTATATCAAATATAATCGCAGAGTTCAGCCTTTTAGAAAATACATATTTATTGCAAGGTATACAATTAGGTTGAAAATCAATTTTGAGATAAATATGGACCAACTTTTTTGTTTCCGATGGGAACTACACACGCATATATGCTTCAGCATTTGATTCTTATATGTTCTATTCTATTTTCTTGTCAGATCATTAGTTATACACAATGTAGCTTGAAACTTAGTAGTTCCCCTTTTAAGGCAAGTGTTGCTAGCTGGCCTGATGATAAATTCATATTATTCATATATAAAGCAAGAATGATGGGAATACATGGGTGCTTATGCCACATTCCTAAAAGAAAGTGGGCATCCGCATAGTTCAAAATAATTTTACAGTGCACGTTGTACAAAAGTATGGCCACTACCAAAATTTTGCCAACAAGATGTAAACAGATTCATGATTTTATAAAAAAAAATGTGCACACATCTACAAATAGTTGGTATATTTTGTCCAGCAATATATATATTTGCATAGATCACACAAACATGTCTGTCTTTTTGCGCATTGCAAGTAGCCGTTCTTTTTGTGAGGGCAAGTACTCGCATTCTAATATACAACAAACATGATTCCTGTTTTTAAAATGAAATGTGCAAGTGCACATAGTTGCTAATGAGTGAATTTTACAATGTGTCTACTCAAAAGTCCGTACTTAATGAACTACACCTCATTTTTGCGACAAAGACATATATACATATTGACTAGAAATCCGGTACCCCATCTACGACCGGTTTCTCTGGTTAATCGCCGAACACGGTCTGACCACTATTCGGAGCATATCCTAGGCTAGAATGTGATAGTGGAAGAAATTTGAATCGGACTAGGTGTGGATTCATGCATGGATTTATGTCTCTAGACCCATTCAAGCCAAGGGGAAAAGCATGATCACCACAGAACGCTTTGTAGGGTCCATTTTTTGTTAGAATGGAGAGCAACTTGTTGGTTTCCAAGGGAAAACCTTTTCCATGGTTTCGGACCAGCAGCACACAGTATCGGACCCAACAAGTTGCTGGCTCAAGTTTCCATCTCCAACCAACCTCCCTCAATTCCACCTCTTGCAACTTGCAACCTGTTCAGATCAAAGGACAGCCAACTTGTCCATTAGCTGGCCATAGCTATTCGATCACCTTTATGATCGATCGATGTGTATGGTTCAAAGAATGGAGCTTATTGCCACTTGCACCTAGAATACTATAGTAGGTTTCTGGTGATCATATGTTGAGCATACGCAGATTCAAAGAACCTCTGCTCCATATAGAACTAGGCAACAGGCAAATTCTGTGGATGGCGTCACAGATGCATGCATGGACAGATAAGAATTGTAAAATGCACACCCTTTTTCATTTTAATATCACCTTGATGATGATATCCCCTGCTGCAAGTTGCATATATTCTGCAGCTGGTGATCGTCCATTGGTTTTGGTCCATGTATGCAAGAACGCATGCTTAGCTGCGGACGAAGTGTTGGTTTGGTCAAGTTCATGGAATCCACTCGGAGCGTATGTGGAGAGTAGACTTTGACAGGAAAAATTTCCAGGTCTGGGGAGTTTGGAGTTAACTTGTGGCAACATCCTAGCTGCTTCGCATTGCGCACATGCACAGTTCATGCATTTCATGGGCGTCTTATTATTTTAGCAACACTAATACTCACTGAGCTTTCGCAAACAGATGGCTTCCTGGAAAACGTGCAACCAAAACATTTAATAACAAAAGGTAGCAATCAACTGTACATAGTATTAGAGTTGTTCAAGAAAAAAACGTACATATTAGAGAGTGTTTCAATGTATAAAAGATTAACACGTAAAACAAGGGCTATCTGCAAGTGCATCTCAATATTAGCTTCTAAAGGCTGGGCCACACTTCGAATTCACGGTTTTGACGAAACACTCATGCACTAGAAATCACAACCCCAACTTTAGAGAACAATGACAAAAGAAAATTGTAGGTATACTAATTTGTAGGATGATGCGTTGAACCTGCATTTTTTTCTGTGTGGGAAATTTCACAAAAATGGGATAACAACGGTTATTCCCATGAGATACGTGTACTTAATTTCTAAAACTGTATGTATATGAAGTAAAATGCACAAGATAACTGTGATATTGATGGTTATTCCCAATGAAGGAAATTAGTATCATCACAAAGTACATTTTGTCTGCACTGATCAGTTTCTCAGCATCTTATTGATTAATTAACTCGGATTCGTACCGCAATTTGTTTGGTGTCATTTGCAGCTGGAATATCTTGGCACGTCATCAAAGTGGCGGCACCTGAGAGAAAAACAAGGAGGTATTAGCTACTAGCTAGCCGTGGTTTTCTTTTCCCACCATGGGAGACTGTCCACTTGGCAGGTTTTGAAACCCGCCAAAGCTATGGAAAGGTGCTCCAAGTTGGAATTGCCAAGTGGATTTAGATTATTGGTGAGAAGGACATACCCCGTTTACATGCATGCATGAACCCCTTTTGTGTCTTGTGCTTTGTAGTTATATTGTTTATATAAACGCAATTGGACACGTTGGTCCATTTGCTAGTGGTTTGGTTCTTCTGAGATGCGCATCTAAAGGAAGAAGAGTCGACGAAAACATGCGCTAGGCGAGAGTTGTGAGGGCACGACTCCACTCGACGTCAAGCACGCGTTAGAGGACTCTTGGTTGCGTTGATGCGTGCATCTTCTTCGCAATAAAAAGAAATGGTAGGAGCATATACCTCTGTGGGGCTAGCTGTTGAAATTTACGACAATTAAGACCTTCTAGAAAATTAAGTTGTGTGCTTTCTTGATGAGCAGAACAATGAAAGCTCCAGCAGCCCGTCAGGGAGCGTACGACATGTAGTAATGATACTGCAACTGTTGCAAGTCTCGTACCAACTAAATGTAGATCTAATTAGTAACTAGCGTCCGCGCCTGAGGCTGAGCCCCACAAGGTACCAATTCATAAAAGTTCACAGGAGGTACCACTGAATCCACAGGACAACGTATAATTCAGCTGTCAAGTGGAGCTTACATGATTCAGGTCTCGTTGCAGGTAGCCCGGCACAAACTGACGTTAACACGCGCCGTCGAAAAGAGTAAAAAGTAATTTTAGATGCCAAACTAATTATGACCTAAGGGCACAACAAAAGTTACACAAAGGAAAATCAGAGAAACTGAAAACAACTACTGTCAAGCTACGCCACAAGGACTCCCCACCTTAAGAATCGTTCTCTTTAATACACTTATTGAGTTCAGCGAGTACTTGCGGCGAATCGACCCTCCTTGCTGAAATGTTACCTGAACTTCTCGTGTACCTCCAGGTCTGTCTTGCCGACGGCCGGCCTCTGCCAGCGAGGACTTTCTTGACATCAGTCACTGGGATCAGGGGTGAAAGAATCTGCAACCCAGCAATACACCATAGCTACTCAATTCCACACAGACCTTTTGGAGGAAATATCACCTATAGTATCTTACCTGTGAGGCGATCAGGCGCCTTTGGATGCAAGCTCATGGATCGTGGTCTGGACAGTGCCACCATCAGTCTAAAAGAAGAACATTGCATCCCGTGTCTTGTGCACGGGCTCAAACAACACATCTTTCACCTGTTAACAAATAGCAAAAGAACCACATGTCACGTTGTACAGACACACCACAGGATTGTACGAAAACTACATGTGTTCTTACATGGACAACAATGTCGGAACCAGAAAATCCATCTGTCTGATGACCCAAGACCTCAAAATCACTTTCTGATAAGCCTTGTGGTTCATCCCCAAAGATGTACCTGAATGGATTGCAAAGGATCATGACAAACAACCTTTCTGAACAGAACTTCTTTATGACGGAACCAGAAAATCCATCTGTCCGCCAACCCAAGACCTCAAAATCACTTTCCGATGAGCTGTGTGTTGTATCCACTAGATGGACCTGAATCGATTGCGAAGGATCATGACAACCTTTCTAAACAGAACTTTTATATAGTGTGCACAGATGTTTCTTGAGTACCTTAAACCTATGCTGCATTGCTTGCCAGTCAGGTAAAGGAATGTAGATAAGCTTGTCAAACTGTCGCAGCACAGCCTGAAATAATAAATATATGTCAATTGCCAAACTGCTCAAGAGATATCAAGAGAATCTTTATAAACCTAAATGGCACAAGTGTATTTGACAAGTCTTCAGAAACCTGGTCCAGAGCATATGGCGTACTCGTAGTAGCAAGAACAAGAACTTTATAATAACCATGGCCAACACTCTGGACAGTTAAAGAAAAACAAGCAAAATTCCTAACCTGTTTGGGTGAGGAATCTATCACTACCAGAAACTTGACTTTTCCCCGCGGTGGTCCATTTTCCTGTGAGGCCCGAAACACCTCACAGGAATATGGATTTTCCTGGCGGGCATTCGTTGACCGTGAGGAAAAATTGTCTATTTTACTGTAGGGTAGAGTGGAACTCACAGGAAAATGTATTGTCCCGTGAGTTGGCCCACACGCAAATAGTTGGACCAGCCCAAGCCCGTGTTCGCGCCAAAACAATTGCTTCGCGCGCGCAAAAATTCTATCCCCGCGCCAAAAGACGAGAAGCTTCACGGGCCAAAAACTGGAAGGTTCGTGCGGGTTCCATTTCCCTGTGTGGAAAGGCCCACGGGAGAAAAAAAACAACAACCAACAAAAACAAAACCCTCACGAAGAATTCCCCATTCATCGTCACAGCTCACACCGAGGGTAACCTCCACGCTGCCGCCCACCTCCAGGTCTGCGACCGCCGCCGCCACCCCCACCGCCGCCGCCGCCCACCTCCAGGTCTGCGACCGCCGCCGCCGCCCCCACCGCCGCCGCCGCGCCCCGCCCCCGCGCCCACAGCCGTTGTTCTGCCGCCGCCCCCACCCCACCTGCACAGCCGTTGTCCAACCACCGCCGCCCATCCTACCTCCATCGCCTCCCCATCCCACCACCGCCGACAATCTCCACCGCGGCCCTCCCGCCACCACCACCGGTCTCCATCGTTCTCCCACCCCCATCACCACACCGACCCCACTAGTCTCCCTTCTCCCGTCCGCATCAGCTCAGCTCGTGACGGTAACTCCGCTCCTCCCCTCTGCCATGTTTTTTCCTTTAATTTCTTGTCTTTGGTCATCTCAGGCTAGGTGCTTCTAGAAAACTTGCTGACTTGCTGCTGCTCTGTTCACCTCATTTCGCAGGATATATTGGCCATAGTGGGGTTTTTTTTCATCCAGGAAGTGCATCGTCTCTCCTTTTGTCCAGATCTACTCCCCTTTGTTGTGGCAAGTCTTGACCTTGGTAACCAAAGGTTAAGAATACATGATTTTATTGCTTGATTCACTTGCTTATAGAATTTATTTTGAATCTAGGTCTTAGAACAGCAGTTTACTTCCTTTTTTTCTTGGCTCATTGGTGAAAAGATTAGTCTTATGCATGAAAATGCCTTTTTTTGTTTACCTTCGAAGTGTATTGATTTTTCAATTTTGATGTTGCAAAATATGGCATTGCTCTCTGTATGCTAGCTCAAAGTTTGGGTGGTACTGTTATGTGTGATGTTAGCAATTCCATTGGCAAGTCATTGAAAAACTGGAAAGGTTATTGTCCATGTCATTTTCTACCCTTTCTAGCTATGTGCCTTCTGGATATGCAGTATATTTATGAGAAGATGATACCTATTATTTTCTCAGTGGTAGTTATGAACATTTGATCATGACTTTATGAGTGAATTGCAGTATAATGTCTTGAAACTCGATATCTCGAATGTTGACTCATTTTCCATGCTTGATTGTTGTAGCTTGATGTGGTGATTAGCGCACAAATAATATCATGTGTTGGTTGTTATATAATTATTAGCCATTGTCTTTCTCAGTTGATGAACTGCTTGCTGTATGTTACATAGCAAGTTATATTGTATGTTGTGTGTCCCATTGTTGTGAGATAATTTGTAACTGATGTATTTATATCTACGAACACAGAGCTATTTATGGCAGACCGTACATGGATGTATAGTGGTTGGCAACGTGGTAAATCCCCCTCTAATGAATGGATTGAAAATAGTAAACATTTCTTAGATCATGCTTTCCTGAGGATACATGGTTGTCTTTGGCTGAGCTAAGTTTTTTCTATAGGCAATTGTGTGCAAAACAACTTAGCAGAGATGTTGTACGTTCAATGGAAGAGAATGTTTATGTGCTTCTTTTCAAATCGTTCAGGGTAATGAGAGTCTACAAAGGAAAACAGAAATGCACGACCATTCAAGGTAATGTAAATATCCTTTACTAGAATCCTTGTTTAAGTTTGAATAAATATGTTTTACCATAATCCATGGTATACTTTATTCTTGGCAGATGCTTTTTGCGAAGATGGGAGAAGAGCTACCGGAGTGGTTCCTTCTTGGTCGATCTAATGCTCATACACAGGTCAGTATATCCTACTGCTTGTTGGCTCTCTGTTTGCTAGTGAAACTTACTACTTGTTGATTGCCTACTGCCAGTGAAACCTATCATTTATTGCTAGTAAAACCTCTTGCTTGCTGATTGCCTATAAAGTTCTGATTAGCTGGAGCTTGTCTTGTTGGTTCAAGCTAGGAGTATTTCTAGATGTTTCTTTTGTATGAATGTGTGACAGCGTGCTAAGTAAGCTATAGATCGGTTTTTCCTTTTCATATCATGATTAGGAATTTGTAATTATTAAGTTCTAAGTTACCTTTCTAATTAAGTGGTTATTTAGCAGGCTTGGCCATGTTCTTTTCTGCTGATAGTGAACCTTCTGTATTTTATTATGTTCGTTGGTGTATGCGATTATGAGATCTTATGCATTTTAGATAAAATATTTAAGAAACATGAAGCACACCAGAAGGCAGAGATGTAAACAGCTTGCTTCTATTGAAATCTGGTTAATTTGAAAGCAAGACCTGCCCTTTTATAAAATGGTTGGACATTACTAAAATATCTTTAAATCATGTGTTCTTATGTGCCTGTTCTCATCAAGTTGTGTATGACTTTGTAGGGAAACACCAATTCATCTCATGTTAGTTCAGAGGATGGCCCTATGGACCATGACGTTGGGCATGGCAACATTGAAATCAACAACGATGGTGAGAACATTGGTGGTGACGATAACAATTGTGGCTTCAATCTTGATGGTGCCTCCAGAGGAGGATCTCTCACTAGTCTACTTACATGCCAACTAATGACTACTGGACTTTATGATATTTTGGATGCGTGTAGTAGTACCATATGCTCCTGGCCAAACTTTAGCTGCATTTCCTTTTGTTGCATTCACTTCTATGGAGTGATATGTATTTATGTAATGTCCCTGATCATCAACCTAGAAGGTTTCCTATCCATGTATTTTGTTATCACTGCATTGCTTTGGGCAGTGTGATGGATGATAATTAGTGGTGATCAGTGTGATAGATCAGTACTAAGTGTTGCTGACTTGTATGAGTGTTGGACTGTTGTATGGCACTCTTACTCAAATATATGTATGGAACTTCTATGTCATGTCTCTAGATTGTTTTTGGATGTTTGCCTGTTATTGAACAATTGATTAATATGTGTTAAGCGGATGGCTTCATTGATTGAATGCATGGCTAATCATCTTGAGCTCAATTTCCAATCCTATGTGATGCTATGCATTTTCCTGTGGGGTACCGTGACATGAAATTTCCTTTCCCTGGTGTGTTTTTCCTGACGGGCACCGTCACAGTAAGTGATTTCTAAACCTGACGGATCAGGATTTTTCCTGGGGGTTACCGACAGGAAAAGTTGCCAGGAAAATAATTCCTGTCGGTTCACCGTCAGGCAAAAAAACATTTCCCTGTCGCTTTATTCCTGGCGGAGTTTCCCTGTCGGCTGACTCCCTGTCGGCTGACCGACAGGAAAATATTTCCTGACGGTAATCTTAATTTTCCTGTGGGTTTCTAGCCGTGGGGAAAAGTCGAGTTTCTGGTAGTGTATCCTACTGTGTTTGGTAGCAGATATCCGGTATTATAACTAATAGCCAGTGACTGGTCCAGTATTAGCCAACACTGTTTGCTAAGGAATCTGTGGGGACAACGTCTTGACCAAAATCAAATGGAAATATGCTCATTTTTTCTCTTAACATGCAACAGTGGTAGTGAAGCAGAAAAAGCTAGACTCCATAATCTGTACACTGAATGTGTCTGGCTATCATTTCTCCATTTCTGAACTATTGGAATCATTACCATCCTAAGTACAACGAGGCTAATTGGTTTGATGCATACCAATTTTTGTTGCCAATCACACAAAAGGTTGCCAAATGTTGGCAACTTTTGATTTTGCCAAATGTTGGTAGCAAACCAATAAGCCTCAAAATTCCAACTAAGCATGTCCAGTTGCCATGTTCTGCAGCAGAGGCACTCAGAAACAGTTCACAACATTATAGGCTGCAAAAATACACCTGCATCTGTACAAGATGTTCGGTCTTGATTCTCCTAGAAGCTTCACTTATATTGCTTTCTCCATGTCTACCACATAAATAATCAATTTCATCAGCGAAGATAACTGAAGGAGCATTTCGTGAGCCATTTGGGAAGATTAGCAACTAATTTCTCGCTCTGTCCCATCCATTTCAAAATAACGTCTGATGAAGATATAGTGCAGGTAAATTGAATGCATTAATATGAATAACTTTAAGGCTATTATATTAGCAGTAGAGAGAAAGGGAAACTGGTAGGAAATAAACATTACCAACACACATGGACACGTCAAGTCCATAAAAAAGAAAATAACAATTTTGTTTAGACATATTTACGTATAATTGAAAACCTGCAATGTGCTGTGGCATGAGCAGCCCACACAAATTTGCATGGTACAGTACCCACTACACATGTTTGCCAAATGTTGTATGCTATGGCTTCATAAACGCTAGTTCTTACTCTTCACCATACTCTTCCCCGACCAGCTCGTCCCCTTCCCAAGGCAGCTCGGGCGGTTGCCCCAGATCCACCGCCCCAATCCCCTCCTCCTCCAAGCCCTCCTCGCCGCCGCCGGAGCGAAGCCGGGCTGGCGGACGGCGGCGGGGCGGCTCCCTTTTTCTCTCGCATGGTGACTCCTAGGTGGTGGGGGAGGGGGGGGGGGCTTGGGCCAGCTGATGGTGCGGCTTGGCTCCAGCAACTATCGATCCTGCAAAAGGAGCGGCACGACGAGTGTCTCCGGGAAGCGGTTAGCTTTTGCTCCCGTGCGCGTTGGGACGGCTGCGGCAGAAAGCAGTGCAGGCTTTGGCCGGCGGCCTTTCCTCCGGCATGTTGGGGTGGGTGGCGTCCTCCCCTCCAAGTTTTGGTGGCCTCCCGTGCGCGTGGTGATGGTGCGGTTGCCGCGTTGGGGGTGTGCGGGCCAGTGGAAGTGCGGGCCGGCTCACACCGGTGGCATGGGGGTGGTGGTCTAGAAGGCTCCGAGCGAAAGCTTGCCCGGCTCTTGCCGGCCAACAGCATCGGCGCCTATGGGCGTCGCTCTCCTCCTTGGAGGCGTCGCCATGGAGTCTTCTTCGACCTCTACCACCCTCGGGGCAACCTTTTCAGGGGAAATCCTAGACCAGTCCGGTCAGGCGACGGGCGTTGTCCTCACATCTTCCTCCTTTGGGGCGTCGCCTTCAAAATCTTGCTTCCATCCACGTTTCTTGGTGGGATGGACGCACACGGCGTCAGGGTTGGCAAGTGGCCACCTCCAACTGGTGATGCATGGATCCCGCGCGATGCCTTGCACGGCAACGATGGCGATGAAGAGTGATGGTTTGGTCACAACAAGAACTTGGTGGTCAGCACTTGTTCCGGCGTGTCCAACGGGTCTTCGTGTTGGTCTTTTGCTGCTGGAAGTCGGAGCGGTCGTGTATTGTGTGGCAACGTTGACCTGTGTTGGGCGGTCCTGTCGTGAAGATTTTCATCGGCGTGAGTTTTGCATATATCTTCTTCAGATCTTGTCATCAGAATCGGAGCTGCCAGTCCTCTACGCGATGAGTCGACTATTTGGCATGGGCTGGCGCGACTTTGCAAAGCCTCTGAGGCGAGGCTTTCTTCGGTAGTTGTTCTTTGGTAAAGTTTGAGTCGCTGGCTCGAGGAGGAGTGATAACGATGACCCCGGTTGACAACTTTGACGGCGGCTCTCTCTTTGGTGGTGTGTGTGGCTTGTGTTGGTAGCCAGGTTGGCTGGGTGTTCCCTCGAGGCTGTCGTGTTCCATGACAGCCGGCGAGGGTGTTTGTGCCGGTTTTCCGTTAATTAACCGGGCAATTCTCTTCTTCTTTATTAAATGAGATGAGGCAAAGCTTTTGCCTCTGTTTAAAAAAAAGTGCAACAGAGAACTTTCCTAGTTTTGATTTTTTTAACATAAGCTATCATGACTGATGCAATGGTGAAGTACTACCAACTCGTGCCAAGACGTCCAGATCCTTCCCCGGACCGAAGGCCACCCCCTCCCCCCCACCAGCGGAAGGAACTACTAGGCCCCAAGGTACGAAGACGACCTAGCTTCCACCGACCCGGGGAAGTGGAGCCAGGACGGAGAGGTCCACGATGTGAAGCCACCGGAGTAGCCGACCTCGGGTCCCGGGTCCAGATATGACCCTAACCCTGTTGGTATATAAGGTGGAGGTAGGGAGATCTAGCACCCCTCCCCCCCCCCACCCCCCCAAGGAGAAGAACATCCTGTAATTGAGAGATAAGACAACTCACCATCGAATGAGCCCAAGGCCAATAGAACAACCACCGAGAGGAGTAGAGTATTACCTTCTAGGGAGGGCCCGAACCTGGGTAAATCATCTCTCTGCGTCTTCTACCATTTTGATCTTCCCCGCATGCGCTCCTCTGAACAATCTAGCTGTCCTTCAGACGGCACTGCCGGAATGAAAAGTGCAACAGTTGGCACGCCAGGTAGGGCAATGCGTGGAGATCGATCTCGGCAGATTGAAATGGCCCCATCCGCGCGAGCTGGCTTCGCACCAAGCCAGGGTCTGGTCCTCGGCCTCCTCCGCCTCGTCCCTGACACGGCCGAGGATCTGATCCGCATGATCCTCTTCTCGAAGGGCAGATCTTACGCTTTGGTGCCCTCGGGATCAAGGCCGACGGCTCCGGATGCATCCACCCCTTAGAAGAGCCCTACGGCGACGCCTGAAGCTTCAAACAACCAACCACCCTGGAGCCCAGACGGGTTGGTGCCAAGCAGGACGAGAAGAAATAGGCTAGCCATCTTGTCCAGGGATTGGAAGAACTTAAGCCCCAAGATACCTAACAGGCCCGTGGCAGAGATGTGCCCCCTTCGTGGACAATGTTAACAGCACCAAGCGGTGGAGTGCCGCATAATGCGTCAGCATGCCGCAAAAGAAACCACCATTGTGTTGGTCAAGCAAGGGAGCACCAAAAGACTCGCGCCTACAAAAGCAGCGTGGAAACACCGTCGGGCTGCTCCCGATAGCTCTGGCCATGCTCGGGCAAGTCACAAAAGCAAAGGCGTGTCCCAAGAGCCTCAGAAGCAGAACCTTGGCAGAGCAGCTCATTGAGCAGTGGGCGGAACATGCAAGCTTCATGGCACAAGACCAAGGAGCGTCATCTCCTTCACCAGCACGCAAGGAGGAGGACCGAGCCAGAGTGTTCGCCCCAAACAACGACGAACAAGACCCCTTACCTCCTTCGCGGGAGGCAACAAGACCATTAGCGAGGACTGAAACACAACGAGGGGCAAGTGTGGCAGCGGCCTCCCGAGCCCCAAGCTTCTGGTGCCCAGGCCCACTCCGGCCCAATTCTTAAGGTGGCCAAGGTGTTCGACCCCAAACAAAGCGATCAGACTCACAAGGGCCATGCCACCTCTCGTCGTTTTCCCATTGGTCCTAAGCCCCTCATCTTCGGGGCTACAATCCCAGAGGCGCTAATGGATTTAAGGGAGCATCGTAAACATCATCCACCTCAGAGTGTTGGATAGCTTACAAGTCAGAGTGCTAATGGATTGAAGGGAGCGTCGTAAACATCATCCACGTCAGAGTGTTGGATACCTTACAAGTCCCCCCCCCCCCCTCCAGGGTTGAGCTGGTCCGCTCTCCCATCCACGAGGTTGTCTGCGAGCATTGACCCAAGCCCTGGGGAGGGTTAACCTCCGAGTCACCTTCAGCTCACCGGACAACACATGGACCAACGGGTTGTGTTTTGAAGTACACGATGTACTCCGCTGTTCTTGGACATCCTTGCTTTGTGCTCTTCAAGGCCACCCCTTGCTACGCACGTCTTCAGCTCTAGATGACGGGCCCCAGGGGAGTTATCGTCGCACAAGGACAGAACCCCCGTTCCCCCGGATAAGGAGTGCCATCAGCTAGGACAGATTGTGTCCGCCCCATCATCGGCAGTCAGCTCCATATGCCCAGACTTGCCTACCGTTCCAACGCTGGGCCAGAGCCCTACCGACCAGATGCTTGCCAGGGTCAAATGGGGAAGGTGGATGCGGGTCCCCCAAGACCAACGTTCTGAGCATCCCAATCGTTGACCAAGGGGATGACGGGGTTCGACTCGAGAAGTTGTGTCTTCGACTTTTGGTGAGTGGTAAGGTAAAACACGTGAAGTTTATCTTTGACTTTTGGCGAGGAGTGGTAAGGTAAAACACGTGAAGCACGTGCTAGCTAATGATTGGGAGCACCAAGTCCTGAGACAAAGAAGCCGTCAACCGCGCCTTAGTTTCGACAACGGTAAAGGGATTGACCACCCGAGCGACGTCCGAAGAAAGGGAGACCAAGTCTCCACAATGATGGGAGCAGCATCCATTGTTGGATCGTCCAGGAAAGCCTTGAAGGCAGGCAGGACTCATGTACCCTTCCACGAGCCGCTCATCAACGCAAAGTGGGCTGGAACGCTCCTATGCCAGAGCTGAGCGCCGAGACCCCGAGTACTTTGACTGAGGGACATCAAGTTAAAGCCGTCGGAGATAATCAATAAGGTCGGGACTTTAGCTCGCAGATCAGGGCGCGTCGGTCGAAACCCCACCAGCCTACTACTTCGAGAAAGACCGGGCAATTTCCGTCAGTGTCGACCTAGCCAAGGACACTTGAAGCCAAAGATAGCTCCGACAAATGCGAATTGTCCCACCCGATTGGCGTCAAGAATATTGCACAAAGAATTCCTGCAGCCGAGCTCGAGCGCCATCCGAGACAAAGCACCTGGATGGGCTTAACTCGGGGGCTTGGCGGCTACCCCCTCCTTGAGTTAGATCGATCAGAGAGGCTGATCTGGAGGCCTTTCGACCAGTGTTGCCGAAACGGACAAGGGAACAGACGAAGGAAGGATACAGCATG
The DNA here is from genome assembly GCA_032464435.1 of Aegilops umbellulata. Taxonomy (NCBI): domain Eukaryota; kingdom Viridiplantae; phylum Streptophyta; class Magnoliopsida; order Poales; family Poaceae; genus Aegilops; species Aegilops umbellulata. The sequence continues at coordinate 636,453,104 of CP136060.1, read as the reverse complement.
GGGAAACCTGGCTTTTCAGCTCTTTCAAGGTACCGCCAACTGACCCCAGGGTCCTAAACAGCGCCAGCACAACCGAGTGAAGGGAGATCATGGCGTGCCTCGTGGGTCGAAAGTTGAACCCTTTCCGGGAGGGGCATCAGGCATCATGGTTAGGGAGACGGTACCTAAGCAAGAGGTGAGGGCGTTCCCCATGGGAGGCAGAGTTTGTCGGCCTATCAACCGCCACTCGGTACTCGGAAGGAATTCACGATATGCCCCCACGGCGGGTCACTAGCCAGATTCCCCAACTCGGAGCAAACTGGACATCGCCATATCCTACCCGTTAATAACTATTGGCCACGGCGTCTCCGCCTAGCAGGGTGGACGTCACTAGGCAACCCATTCCCTTCCAACCTTTTTGCCTGACTACTCCAGACTCGCAGTGCTTCCTCTCTACGCATGCAGTCACCAGATGGCGGAACAAAGAGCAAATGGGAACGAAAGGACAAGAGATTCATTAATTCAAGAGTGATCTGTTACAAGCCAAATTCTCCCGACTATTACACATTCAATAACCCTCGTTCTCCTTTTCTTCTCTTCTACTGAAGCCGAGGGGGAGGGTTGCGAGGGCGAGGAGCCCGCCTCATCCCCCTTGACCACTTCCTCTAGTAAAAGCGACAATGCACACTCGCCTCATCCTCTGGAGCACCACCTCCACCACAAGCGCCCCTCAACCCTTTCTTCCTCGATGGAGGCGAAGACATCCCTTATGAGCTGAACGCACTCGAGCACCTCGAACGACGGGGTGGCACCCGAAGCAACTTTGACCTCCAAGTCAACAAGTCATTCCACGAAGGCGACGAATGCTCGAGCGGCTGACATGCGAGCAGCGCCCACCACACTGAAGATGGCGCAGCCAAAATTCTTCGTCAAAAAACTCGATCCAAGAGAGCCCGTGGCGACATCTTTCCACCTCGGTCGCCTGATGGCCCGCCTCAACGCACGCAAGGCACTTTGGATTCCTTTCCGCTAGAGCATAACAGAAGATCCCCCAAGCTTTTTCCTCCACCACGTTCATGGAGGGATGGCCGAGGGACATGGCAATGGCAGAACGGGGGCCCCTGTCTTCCATGACGCTGTTCATGTTCTGCGCAAATGAGCCCGAGCCGCTAGCACCAGGCCACCTAAGGAAGGACGGCGAGGAACCGCCTCCCCCGCATCAGAATACGCTGAGGCGCCGGCATCGAACCCCTGGTGGCGTCCCCTCTCCTAGGGTAGTCGAACAGAGTGGGAGTGCAGTGTCGCATCCCAAAGTTTTGTCGCGCCGTCAGAAGAACAGCTAGGCGGCCTGGTTGTGGTTGTGCGCTGACCGCATCCACATCAGGGGGCTTTGCCATTCCTGCGGTGGTGCCAAGAACATGAACTTCATGGCAGCCGTAGGAGTTTCTCTTCAAGAGAAACTAGCTAGCTAGCTACTTGATTATGATACAGGTGTGAAGCTCCTTGTTGAAGCTTCTTGCACAGATATACATATGCTTTCGATGTTTTTTCTTTTATCATTGTTATGACTCATAATTTACAACTTGGTTTTGTATAGATGGAACTGACTGATTGTAGCCATTTCAACTTAAATGGTAGCTATGGGAGATTATTCAAATATTAAAGGGAGAATATAGAGGATGAAATTCAGAATATATGTTGAAGATGAAAGAGATATAGAGGAACCTTTATAGATTATGTGGTCTATATGAAGATACGGAGGATCAAATTAGACTATCTACCAGAGATCCGCTTAAGGTCAATTGAAGCTTAATCAACATCTAGTATTCTGTGAGCATGTCTACATCTAGGAACTATATCAGCACAAAGCACAAAGTATTATATCAGCACAAAGCACAAAGTATTATATCACACAGGTGAACTGGCACATTGAAGGGTATGGAAATTCGGTCCTACCTACTGATAGGGCGGCCCGGAATGGACCTGAGGTCGAACACCACTCATCGGAGTAGCAAGGTGGAGGAACCCCGGCAGGCAAGGGGAGCCATGAAGCTAGGGTTCGTCCCGAGCTCACTGTGCGCCAGATCGGAGGGCGGACATACTGGAAGATGCGATTGAGTGTCCCATTCTCACCAGTAATTATTCCGGCGAATAGGTGGCCACCGCAAGGGCAAGGCGGCGGCGGTGGTGGTGGCGGTGGCTCCACTGGAAGCGGTGGCTTTAGGAGCTGTTGCGTGGCCAGCAAGGTCGAGTTGGAAGGTGAAGGCGGTAGATCAGGCGAGCGTCGAGGGGCTGTGGCGCTAATGGAGGACACGGGCGGCGGCGCTGAGGAAGGTGCACGCTGGGAGGCGGCGGCGGCGGCGGCGTTAGGCAGAGGTAAAGCTAGGGTGGGCAGTTGGGCACGGTGGCGCCAGCGGGTAATGGATGAGTTGGGCTTGTGGGTAGGTCTAGCCCATTAGGACGAGGGTTGCGGCGCAAAGACTTTTCGGTTTTTCCACTATTGTAGCACGGTTTTTCTAGGGTTTTCGTCAGGTTTTCTTGTTCTTTCGGTTTTCAATTTTACTTATTTTTCTTTTTTATTTATTTGTACTTTTTTCAGTTTTTTTCTTTCTCGTTTTTCATCGGGTTTTTTATTAAATTTTTCCACTTTATCTGTTTTTTTATTTTTATTTTTCCCGCACGTGTCTACATTTTTCACACACAATATAAATTTTTCTACACGTCAGAGGCATTTTTTATACACACTTAACTTTTTAAAATACACTAATAACATTTTTAATATATGTTTTAATGTCTACTTTTTTTCATACACCTTGTACATTTTTTACACAATAGAAACATTTCCTTGTGGTGGTACCAACCCACCAGCACATAGCATTGGTGGCTACACTTTCTGAATTTATTTCATGCCTTTCGGTGATGTGCATTCAGTGAGAGGGGACGTTTCCGTCAACTACGAAGGTGTTTATGGCGACTTCCTCAATCTCAAGATGATGTGTCGGCTCAGTCTCACGTAGATACTCATAGGGGTAGGATGTGTGTGCGTGCGTTCATAGGGGTCAAATTACATATGTATGCATGAGCTTATGCGTCTGTACTTTGTTAAAAATAAGGAAACATTTTTATACACTTTTTACATTTTTAAAACACATTATAAACATTTTTCGTCAAATATATTTTTATTTCTATTCTTCTCATGCATGTTTTAAATTTTTCATATACATCAGTAAAAAGTTAATACCTGTATAAAAAATACATGATTAATATTTTTTCCAATATATGTTTTAGTGACTACTTTTTTAACTTCAAGGAAAATTTTTATATGTGTTTAACATTTTTAAAAATACATGATTAACATTTTTTTTATAATGTCACTTACATTTTCTTGAAACACATGAACATTTTTGTTACAAACATTTTTTTGACAGTATCACTTTTTTCCAAACTACCGTTCACTGCTTTAATTTTTTTCAAAATCCCGGGTTTTATAAAATAATAAATTTAAGTTTGAAGTTATATGTATTAAAAAAGGCTCACATATTTCAAATGTAATCAGTAACATTTAAATTTTCAAAATATAAAATAGGAAAAAAGGTGCATGACGTCAACCGGACGATAGGTACTGGGTCAGCCGCGACCAACCGCTTTACGGTCGTACTTCGACGATCTACCAGTTCATGGGCTGCTTTTGCTGGCGGTGAGGGTTAAAAAGGGGTTCCCGGTGAAGGGGCCACCCACCCGAAGCCGTCCGACATTGTCGTACATGTGCTCATGCAAGGCGATGTGGTTTCCATGGTTGTGCTGTCAGGTAATGTCTTCGTTTCGGTCGAGGTTATGGCCGTTGCACTTCTCCCTTGAATGATTCGGTTGACGATGGATCGTTATCCGGAAATCACACTGAGGAGGGGGCTATAGAGAATGTGTATGAAAGAGAAGAGCTTGGTAAGACCCGAAGATATACTGTCATGCAACTTCCATCAATATTTTACATCACTGTTCAAAAAATCGTCCGATTCAGCGATTTATCGCTACTCGGGTGGTGACCAATAAAATTATGCCTTATCTCCATCATTTATGATTTGGGCTGATTTATCGCTCTAACAAGTGATTTATCGGAATCTACGATAAATCGGGCCTGTTTCTAGCACTATGTTTGCAAAAACTATGCTTATTTGTGTTTTGTGGACCTTGCTATGCAATATGTACTATTGTCCTATTTTGTTTGTCCTTATACGAGGATTAAAAGGTAAGGAATCAAGATAACACTTCTGTCCAATATTTTATTGTTGTTGCACGTAGCATAATTTTAGTATTGGAACCTGGGATTTGCAAAAAATGGCCGATTAATAGTTGATCGCTAAAATCGATTAATCGGCCGATTTTTTATTAATCTCTAATCCCCAGCTGACCAAAATACTAATGATAAGCGATATCCTCAACATTGATTTTACATTACATGACTAGAGGAGTTGTTCATTTTCATGTTGATTTTCACAATAGTAGTCGTGGGGCTATGCACACTGTTCGGACCCCCAATCGCTCTGTTGCTAGAGTGGGTTGGAGATTTTAAGGGGGGGGGGGGCCTCCATCTGTGCAACAAGCGCGAACAACATGTCCGTTCTACTGCAGTCGTGTATGATAGTGTCCGCACTCACTCATGATGACTTTTTGTGAAATATGTGTGATTGAAAGAACACGAGTTCTTTCTTCCTTATCATGTGTGATCGGTACATTATACCTGTCATGTCTTTTGAAGAAATCATGTGTTGTAATCAGACCATGGCATACACTTTCCCTTCCTCAACTGTTTGTATGGTATCTAGGTATCGGCCGGATTTAGCTCCGATATGGTGCGAGGTGGTGGATTGAAGGAGATATGTGCATCTCCCCACGCGTGTGGAAGGATAAGATGAGGAGCGATGGTGGACCCCGCATGCACGCGTTGCCCGCATGAAGGCGTTGCCCGCATGAAAGGGAACAGAGTGGGCGAGCTGTGGGCGAACGAAGCGACCGGTGCAATTCCTAGCCGGTCGGCCGGCAGGAATCGTTTTTCGTTTGCAAATGATTTTTTTTCTGCTTGTTTGATTGTGAAACAATACTCCATTCTTGGGCCTCCATCGCCCAAGAGAAAAAAAAGAAGTTTGATCTGGTCCCGAGCTGAAATACTCCCTGATGAACAGTAAAAATTGAAAGAAATAGTAAAAGAATTCAAGAAATACTGATACTTTGATAAATGTTTTCTGTGCTTGCAAAAAATTATCATGAAGTGATATTTGTGGAATTCGTGAAAAACCGATGCTCCAAAAATGCTATTTTTATAAAAACCATTTTCGAGTGTTGATTTTGATTGTTTTGCCATGTGTGGCTTCTACAAATGTCATTTCATGTTAAGATTTTACAAGCACTCAAAACATTTGTCAAAGTTTGCAAAAAATAAAATCAGAATTTGTTGATTTGTTTTCATGTTTTCTTTTTTTGATTCTAGTGTCCATCAGCTCGGGAGCAGAAGGGACTTTCGGTTTGAAGGAATCATTTGCAATGTTCTCACCAACGTAGATTTTAAAGCTCACGTCTCTTGAGGCAACTGAGAATTTGGGCCAATTACTTTTTTTTTGAAAAGGAGGATTAACCCCAATTACTGAGAAAACAAACTTTAAAACGAGCGGCATTATCTCCAGAACAGAACTGGCTACTCCTGCTGCATCAGCCACCATCCCCTGATGTACGTCACTCTGGCTACGTCCGGCGACGTCCGCCACTCAGCATGGCGCTTTCTAACCTTCGATTTCAGGCCGGGCTAGATTTTGAAGATCAGATCTGGAATAGCTTTGGCACTTCGGTTAATTATTTGGATGATCAGGTCAGAATTTTCGGGAATTCTTTCGTGTGGCGCCAGGAACTGGTCTTCGAGGTTGGCGTTGAACACCACATCCGACATTGTAGCGTGCCATCATGATCCGGGGAAACACTGAGGCCCATTCTTCTCATACTTTTTTCTGGATTTCTCGGGTTTCCTGCAGTCGGGAAAGGTCGACGGGAGACGACAAAAGGAGAGACATACTGCATATGATGGGTCCGGATGCTTTACTGCAGGGGAGTACATGCAATGGACTCGGCTGGGATCTAGGTGAGCTCTCTGGCCTGTCCCCTCGGCCACTTGCCCGCCTCCTTGCTTGCTGCTCGGCTATCAAATTTAGGCCCACACACTTGCATCCTCACCGGGCCGGGCAAGGACAAAACTCTAGACGCCGCCGGAAATCCAAGTCTCCAACCCATGGAAAACTCAAGGGCGGTTTTGGCCGTCATTGTTTTTTTTCAAGGAAAGAACCAGGAGCACTGCTTTTTCTTGTAGAAGAAAGATGATGAAAACACAATGTACAGACTGGCCCATGTTTTTAGGAAACGTGGGAAAACCCCTGAGAAAAAACAAAAGAAAAGAAAAGCGCACTCAACTAATGCCCACAGATGGCATGGCCCCAACAAATGCCAAATCCGGTTGCTTTATGGCCTCGAATATCGATACTTTCTTACAATCCCATATATATTTTCCAAACAAAACCGGATGTGCTCATTATCTACTGTTCCGACGTCTAGGAAAGAACTTCGCCGTGCAAACACCCCTCCAGCACTTCACAACCTCTTATAACACTCTGCAGCCTCATGAGCCACAGAGTTTTTGTTCAGATAAAGATAGAGAAAAATACAAGATGGTGCTTTTTCATAAGTTATTTATATACGTATCAAACTTGATGAAACGATGTGCACAGGGACGCAAGGTCATCTGGTCATGCATATACAACCAAAGAATTTAGTAGAGTTTTGGGGTGTTCAAAATCCTTGGCGCATCTCTTTCTATGAACCTTCTTCCCTCTCACTCACCTAGTAATTAGTTTTTTTTTGCGGGAACACCTAGTAATTAGTTAATTCAGTTAGTTGACCTATCTCCGATTTGCTAAGTCGTCAAATCCAATACTAGTATTGGCCACAAGAAAATAAAGCTTCCCTTGTTTTTTGAGAAATTAAATGTGCTTCCTTTTCTTTGATACATTTGCCTAATATTTCATAATTTTTTGGCTCCATGTGTAGAAATCTTTGCAACATTGTCCATCACTTGTTTGTGAAATTGCCAACAATTAGTTGCCTATAAAAAGGTGACAATCAAACTCAAGAAAAAGGGTGACGTTACATGCATACCTATTCCTCAATGACGACACCGGCCTTGACTTTCTTCATACACGTGCACATCAAATGGGATAGCATATATCTCCCTGTGTTTGTATATCGTTGTAAAGACTGTTAGCATCTAATTATATTATGCAGACAAATCATGCATATGTGTGGAAAAGGAACAATTATCAAATAAAATAATTAGTAAGGCTGCTTTTTAATTAGGCACGTGTGACACCCGTTGAAGTACCAAACAGACGGCGTGCCGTGACTCCACATTAATGCTGTCCCATTACAGAAAAAGTATCCCCTGTTAGCAAGGCTTTTGGCTTTTACACGGATTCATTTAGTTTTGTGATTAAATCCAACCAAGATTCACACTCCCTTTGCAACCACCGATATTTTTCAGAGTTGATTAGGCTCAATTAATCCTTGTGTACTGGTATATACATAATCCCTAGCCAACCGAGAGGATCATGTCCAACATTGGAAAATCCAAATTAACAAGAGCTGAATGGGTTGATTAGATAATCAAATTTCTATTCTTATCTTAACTGTCAAAAAATAAATGTACACGCGACAAAGTTGACTCACACTATTGAAATACTATATAAAATAGATTTAATTCTAGTTTTTGGTCACATGTCATAGAGTTTGTAGTCGGATTGTGGATATACTGCAACGAGGTAGATCCTTTTTAAAAAAACTGCATCGACTTTATTAATTAGAAATAATTGTTACATCGTTTGTCGGGGCTTTCTTTTTCTTTGTAAGCCGGTCTTTTGAGCATTGGTGATTCACTTTGGTTGGCGCCATCGAATAATCAGTAATAGAAGTCTGTGTTTGGCAAACGATGAAGAGGCCGGGGGTTGATCCTCTATTCCAAAAAAGTTCTGGTTTTTGCTTATTCTTTAGAAAGATTTTACTTCTTACTCAAGTGTTCAACTGTAGGGATAAAAATTATTTTTGGTTCATTATGTGTGTCCTTTTTGGTGTCCAATCCCCAATACATTTTTATAAAACTAATAGGGGACTTAATCTGACATGACCTAAAATAAAATTGCATGATAAACTAATGCAAGTAAAATTTTATTAATTTATCTAGTAATTTCAAATTAGAGAGCGTTAGAACAATAACCATATTACAAGAACTAAATTAGTCTGCGGAGGACATGTAGTATTGAAAATGGTTGAATTCAAGAAAAGTAAATAGTGTTTAATTTGTCGATGGTATGAACTATGAAGGTGTGAAAGCAAGTCCTTTCTAGACCATGAAGATCAAAGAAAAGTCCTAGTAAGAAACAACAAAGTACATGACTAACAAGCAGGAAGGAAACATGATAAAACTACTATGTGTTTACTACAACAAAAGATGTTTAGATTTTTCACATTCTCGAATAAGCGACTTTAACCAAAAATATTTGTATGAATATGCAAATAAATAATTAGAAAAGACTGTAATAATTATTTGGATTGGCAGGTTTTTTTAGGTTGCACAAAACTATTTTTGTGAGAAATTTCTGATACAACTATATATAGCTTAGAAATTTCTGTTTCATGATCAAAGATAAATAAACTTGACTACATGTTGCTTTTCGGAATAAATCTAGTGTATTAATTATGCATTATGCATTAAAATTTAAACAAACCAGTATGCACCAAAAGTATGTTGTTCATCCATATCTTCTAGTCAATTTTACTTCTTTTTTTACACCAAGACAATTTTACTCATTCAGGTCGGTTATGGATGGCCAGCATGTTGTACTACATGCATCAAGTACATTTTACACTGAACCAATACATCAACATCCAAGTTGCTAAAATAGAATAATATATAGTTCCCACTTGCTCACGCTAGAAAACCACATGAAGATATCCACCATCACTTCAAATTAAGCACAAACTAAAATATGCCCCACCATATTACTTCCCTTCCATGCATACATACGTGTACACAAGTAGATGCATCCAAAATAGAAACACCACAATGAAGTGCAGGGTTTTAGTGCTCGAGCTCCATGGAGCCCTTTTTTGAAACATTCAAAAATCACATTTCCAGGTTTCAAAAAGTTCTGAAAATAATTGCACATCGACATATCGATGTATAATACATATATGCAAATTTTCGTGAGAAAATACATTGACATGCAACCTACAGCAATTTAATGGTGAACAGCACACACCCTGTTAACTGTTTTAAAATTTAGACATGTTTCTCATGGAAACTTAGGCACATACAGTATACATCCGTAATACAATAATGTAAAAAAAATCAGATTTTTGCGCAACTTTCAAATATTAGTTTTGACTATTCAAAGAAAAAAACTCCACAGAGCTCGAGCACCAAAGCCATCTCTCTACCAGACTACCACAATATCTATATATACACCACCAACACATGTGTACACAACCCACAGCAACCACCTCACCATCTTGTTTCCAGCCCTAGCTAGAACAGCAACTCATCTTAACCAGTAAACACACATACACACACAACATTATTTACATATGTACCTAGCTTAGCTCAGCTAGTATCACAGCCCAGACAAGCACGCATACACACACTCCAAGAACACACGCAAGAAACCACAGAAAAGCAACCAGCCATGGGGGTGGAAATCCTGAGCTCCATGCTGGAGGACTCCTCCCAGTACTCTTCCGGCGCGTCCACGGCCACGACGGAGTCAGGCATCACGGGAAGAGCACTGACGGCTCTGAGCCTACCAGTCGCCATCGCCGACGAGTCCGTGACCTCGGCGCAGTCGGCGTCGTCGCGGTTCAAGGGCGTGGTGCCTCAGCCCAACGGGCGGTGGGGTTCCCAGATCTACGAGCGCCACGCTCGCGTCTGGCTCGGCACGTTCCCGGACCAGGACTTGGCGGCGCGCGCCTACGACGTAGCCGCGCTCAGGTACCGCGGCCGCGATGCCGCCACCAACTTCCCGTGCGCGGCCGCCGAGGCGGAGCTCGCCTTCCTGGGGGCGCACTCCAAGGCCGAGATCGTCGACATGCTCCGGAAGCACACCTACGCCGACGAGCTCCGCCAGGGTCTGCGACGCGGCCGCGGCATGGGGGCGCGCGCTCAACCGACGCCGTCGTGGGCGCGGGAGCCCCTCTTCGCGAAGGCCGTGACCCCAAGCGATGTCGGCAAGCTCAATCGCCTCGTGGTGCCGAAGCAGCACGCCGAGAAGCACTTCCCCCTAAAGCGCACCCCGGAGACGACGACCACCACCGGCAACGGCGTGCTGCTCAACTTTGAGGACGGTGAGGGGAAGGTGTGGAGGTTCCGGTACTCGTATTGGAACAGCAGCCAGAGCTACGTGCTCACAAAGGGCTGGAGTCGCTTCGTCCGGGAGAAGGGCCTCGGTGCCGGCGACTCCATCGTGTTCTCGTGCTCGGCGTACGGCCAGGAGAAGCAGTTCTTCATCGACTGCAAGAAGAACACGACCGTGAACGGCGGCAAATCGGCGTCGCCGCTGCCGGTAGTGGAGACTGCCAAAGGAGAACAAGTCCGCGTCGTTAGGCTGTTCGGTGTGGACATCGCCGGAGTAAAGAGGGGGCGAGCGGCGACGGCTGAGCAAGGCCCGACGGAGTTATTCAAGAGGCAATGCGTGGCACACGGTCAGCACTCTCCTGCCCTAGGTGCCTTCGTCTTATAGCATCTGCACATACAGCTCTATATATTTATACTTTCCCTCCCTTTTCTTCTTGTTGTTAAATGGTATATATACGTTGAACCTGTTCGTGGATTAGATAAAATTCTCTGTACAACTCAATTTCAAGTCGGATTGCAAATTGAGTTCTATTAATATGTAATTATGTGTGTGTGCACAACTAGGAATTCTAGCTAGAGAGGTCATAACAATCCGACGATGTTTGTTGCACATCTATGTATGTACTATCATTTTGGCACATCAAAAAGTCCCATTCTGCCATCTCATCAAGAGATGTGTTTGTGTATGTTCCAATGAAAATTTGTTCACTGCTTAATATATTGGCAATATTGATTTTGCTACACCAATTGATATCCGCTCAGCCACTATATAACCAAGCAGTTATAAATGTCTACTAAACCAGTATTTTGCAACATGCATGCAGGAAAACAATTTGGGTGCTGAAATGCTTGCTGGCCTTGGGTTGTGTTACAATCAATTTCATTAATTCAGTCGTATGCATAGATCAGGCTTTGTCATCTTCAATTGCACCCATTTTGGGCATATATTGCTTTATCCTACTTGAGTTTATCATAAATTCGAGAAGTCATCTTGTGTGGATCTCTATTGGCTATAATTGAAACTACGCATGGCTCGCCGGTTGTTTGCTTCAACTTCATCATTCTTAGACTTTGTATTTCGTATACCCAAAAGGAGTGCATCTCTACTACTCCCTCCGTCACGGTTTAGAAGGCGCGCTTGGAAATTCTCTGGGACCTAGGTGGTTATCTATTGGTTGCGAGATGAGCTAAAAAATAGCATTCACACTACGCATGCATATAGAAATAGTATATCAGAGTACTAATTAACTATTAGAAATAAACGCAATGCGCCCTAAACCTTGTCTATTATGGAAACGCACACAAATTTAACTGTGCCTTTTAAACTGTGACAGAGGGAGTACTATAGTACATCAATTTTTGGACATGGACTACCCCTCCACCGAGTTGCACAAGCAAAACCGTTAGCTGTTGAATTGTTACACAGGGTGGATCTCCACTGTCTATAAATACCAAACTTAATTGATCCAGTGGCTGATGTTTCTTCGATTCGTGTTGTACGGGCGCATGCCAAAACGCTGCCAATCTGGATCTTTCTAGACTTGTCACGGACGCGCTGCTCGCTTGCACCCTAGCGGTCTGCTGCAGTGGAGAATTGAATATTCCATCAACGAGTATTTACATGTCAGAACGCTCAAACGCAAACGTAGCAGCAAGCCTTTACAACAGCGGCAGCCTTATAGTCAATTTTCAAAATTCAACTGTTTAATTATAAGGCACCAGGTGCATAGCATGTACCTTCTACTAGTTAACTAATATGTACCTATCAATTGATGTTTATCATCTCCCCGCAAAAAATTAAGTAATGTTTATCATCATGAATACAATGATGAACAGGCTTAATTCTTTTGTGCTGTGTTCACGGCCCTATTTTTAAGATCTTGCTAGCTTCATTCATAGTCTATCAATTTGTTGTTGAAATTTCCCCACAGAATTTTGTTGTTGTTGAAATTATTATGTTACATCTAACTACTGCACTTTTTCAAAATGATCAGCGGATTTACCAACCTACTTATGAACATGCTATATTCCAAGGATGTTTATGTTAGTTTCTATTTTTGTTTGTGAGCTTTGAGTAATCTAGAAATCCAATCATATAGTTTTTTTACCAGATTTGTGTTAGTTGTAGATGACATATATACCACTGCGGAAAAGTATATTGATGATCACATTAAAATGATCTATGGGAGATTTATTTGAAGCAGAAAAGATAGAAAATTATCTTGGTTAGCATGGATAGAAATAAGAAGTAATGTATTAGATTTGAATTGCTTGCTGGTCTTGGACAGTGTTATAGTTGAGTTTATTAGTTCACTCACATGCTAAATTCTCCATTTGTGTTCTCATGCTTCATAAGAAGTAATACATAACCAGAATCCAAGAGGTATATACATGTTGTAAAAGATGTTATGTGAACTAATGATTTTCTATACACGATCTTCGTACAAATAGCATTCTCTGTCAGAAACTAGAACAAAATTGGCACTATCCCTTTCTAGGATACAGAATGATTTTCAAGGATGAACTATATATTTGCTACTCCATAAGCCAAGAGGACCTCTTATGCTCAACTCAATAGTTGGGTGATCCGATTCTTGTAAATATTTAGCTTTAAGTAAACCAATAATCATCTGCACTATATTCCGACATTTTTATTAATATTTGCAGTAGGTAATTCACCTACAGTTTCATGTCAAAAAAGGGGGGGGGGGGTAGTATCCTATCTATATCAGTTAATGTACTTATTTGTTATGTCTCACTTAAATATCAAATCAAAGTGTTTCACATCAATATATGAAAGTTATGTTTCTGAATAAAATCTGGCATTCTTTGCCTTAGTAATTAACATAACATGTTGATTAAATGTATTTTTCTTATTTTCATATATGCATGCACAGATTTCAATTTACACATACTACAAATTAAATATAAGGTACTGAAGCCATAGACAGGCCACATGTTACAATATGTTCACCTGCAAAATAAATACAAAGCATAATCAACATACATTTGAAAAAGAAAAAACACAAGGTTGTAGTTGCTTGGTTAATTTTTTTGTATTTTACACGAACATTCGGTAATATTTCTCGATAGTGTTTTACAGTTGCAAAAGGTCGAACATACTTTGCATGCAAATGTGATTTTTGAGGATCTTAGATGCACAAATGTGGCATTCGAAGATCGAGTGCACACGCATTGTTTTTGTATATACATTGTTTGGGATATATGTCTCATCACTCTTTTATTCTAAGGTATGTTTCACTTATTTGATTTTAAGATATGTTAACATCCAGGTGTCCTAAAATAATATCTAGCTTAACCCCCTCCCTCCCCCCATTACATCATCCACTCGAGTGACACGGAGGGACAACCCTAGCAGCGGAAATGCCCTCCCCCCCTTTGTGTGATAACCCCTCCCAGTGCCGGTTGCCGTCGTTGGGCATAGTCTACGTAGTGCTAGGTGGCGAGGAAACTCCATCTCACACTCTACTTAGCTTGCTCTGAGACTTTGTTGTGCCGCGGTTGTCTAATTTTCTTTGTTTCCCTGGTTGGTGGCCGCATTCCTCCCTATAGTCATGCTTATGCGGCATCAACGCTCGGCGTGAGTTGTGTTAGGGCAGGTGACTGGTACATGCTCAACAATGGCAACCGCCATTCCCTCGCCCGATCTAGCGCTGATGAGGCCCTCCTGGATTCTAGTTGCCTATCCCAACGGGCTAGTATCAGGCAAGGGTTTGGTCCTACATGGGCATGTCGTAGTCTCCCTCAAGCCGCCAGATCTGGTGCTCTGGCGGTTGGTAACCTTAGGCTTCGGTCAGATCTAGCTGGTGTGGACGCTACAAACATGCTTTAAACTCCACATGCATCACGGTGATTGTCGATGTGTGTAATGGTGGTGTCAACATGGGTATACATTTTAGCTGAGGTTGGGATCCGCGTGGTAGGTGGATGCCGGGGAAGAGGGCGGTGTCGGCTCTGTAGCATGGGTGGTATCCTGTTACTTTGGCCGCACGGTTTGCATGACCGCATCATTTGCGGAACGTCGTGGTCTAGTTTTGCGGGTGAGGCTAGTGCACTTTTTTAGGAATTTGTGATGTTGTTGTCAGACCGCTATGGCCGAGCGCCTTGTGACTTGTCAGGTTTAGTTCTACGAGACCGGTGTCGTGGTCTTTTGTGTTAGTCTTTGTCATGCAATGAGTTTCTTGAACTTGCATCTTGTTGTGTTGTCAAAGGGCATAGTGACCTAGTTCTAGACTTTATGGAGTGGACGAATATGTGTTTCTTCTAGTGATGACAACTTCTTCCATGATTTGCACCTCCCTAGTCGTGTGGTTGTTGTTTAAGAAACTTCGGCCTCGGTGTTACATGTCGAGTTTTCTTATTTCCCTTTCTTTTTCCTGCATCACCTTTCGGTTGTAAGCTATTCTAGGACTATGTATCTTTGTTGTTTCCTTGATTTTTGGTGTAATTGGTTGTTCGATATAATCCTAGCCAATTGATGGCTGCCTTTATAGTGTAGACAATATGGTAGAGATTATACCCATTGCAAAATGGATGTCATGGTTGTCGACTATCAAATAAATACCACTCATCAACTAGTATACTTATTCAAGGAAAGGACATGGACCAATGAGTTGTACTACTGTATGCCCACTTTAATTTTCTAGCTAGTTGGCGACTTGAAGGATTGATATGCAATGACAACAACCAACTTGCATGAACATGAATTGCTAGATGGGTTCATTGTACTCACTCAACACTTAATTTAGTTAAGCTTCCTAAGGTGCCATTGATCTTGCTGGTATGTTCAAGGTAAGAATCTCAATGTCGCATCAATAATAGAGCAGCGCACGGTGGTAGAGAAGCTAGACACCACTTGAACCCTTCATGTAACATAGACGCTACAGTTGACAAAAAACATCATATACATAGAATAAAATATCTTGGCATTTGATGGTTAAATATGTTGGCATAGTACCAAGGTTCAAAAAAAGGGAGTGGTAGCTAGTTTTTTGGATATCAATCACTAAGTGACGGTCAAATTTTCCACCATATTAGCAATGATCACTATAGCTTCGAAACACTCTACTAGTTCTATGATCTTATAACTATAGATAGTTCCCCTATTCTATATAGATAAAGTTTGCCAAAAGTAAGTGTTAATTTCAAAATTGAACTTCCTGAAAAGGAACATTTAGGTCACTCATAAGCTTAAATTATGAGGAAACCAGTGAAAAGACCTCATTTACTCTCGGTTTCAACATCCGTATACTTCTTAGTTGGCAAGTGCGTTTGTGGTGAAGATTATCTTGTTCTAGTTATGGTGACTTATATGTACACTTAGAGCAACTCTAGCAGACCCTGCAAAAAGCCCTGAACCGCAAAATAACCGCCAAAATGCGGGTCGGCGCGGAAAATGCCGCCCGAACAGAACCCGCAAAGGCGGCCGACCCGCAAAATTTCTTGAGGGGCGCGGCAAAGTCTCGGCCCCAACCCGCGAATACGCGGGTTCCCCCCTCACCGCTGCGGTGCCCTGCATATAAGCGGAAGCGGTTGGTGGGGGGGGGGGCATTTCAGCCCGCGCTTCCCCACCAACCACCCCCCTCTCCCCCTCGCCCCGCCGCCGGGCCACCGCCCAAGATTCCGGCGAAAGGCCGCCACACGCACGAGGCCTCCCCTCTGCCCCCTTCCTGCGTCGACGGGCCGAAAAATTGTGGATCTTCAGATTTGGCTTTTCCGGCCGCCGGTGGCTGCGCCAAGCGATGGAATGGTCGGGGAGCATCTCCCGCAACCCCGGCAAGGTCGCATGGCCGCATGCAGGTACGGGTTCGTCCTCCCGCCGCCGCCGACGGTTTGCGGGCATGGATTCGTCCGGCCGTCCACCGGGCTCGGTGCTCACGCAGCGGCTCTGTGGCTCGCCGATGCTGCTCATACAGTGCGCCGATTGCACGTGGACAGTGCTGCGGCTAACTTCGGGCACGCCGAAGCACCCCAGATGGGTGTTCTTCAAATGAGAAAATGACGGGATACGTGCACTTGCGGTAGCTCATTTTGATAGCTCATTCTTTGGTTCAATTGCGGCAGCTCATTTCGAACATGCTCATTCATGTGTGTAGGAAGATGGATGCTCATTTTGGTTTTGGGAAGGCGAATATATTGATTTATTGATAGAAAGAAACTTAATAGATGTTCATGCACTCCTTAGTAGAATCGAAGGCAATGATGCGGCTGCATGTGCAACTTGAGGGATATCCTTTTTTACGGGTCCGTTACGCGGGGTCTGCATCTGCGACCGTCTGCGCCGGCCCGCAAAGCCATTTTTCCGCAAACTGCAAACGCGTATTGCGGGCCGGCCGGATGCGGGGTCTGCTAGAGTTGCTCTTATCTTGTTAATTAGTGAGGTTCTAACAAAGTGGTACGTGTTTCGGTACCAAAAGATGGGAGAATTGTGTAATGTGGTCTACATAATTACTATTTTGCACTATAATATGAATATGTGATGCATAGCCAGAGTCCATTAAAAGTTGACATGAAAAGATGGGCCTCACCAAGAAATCTATGATTTAAATCGTTGCATATACAATGTACACATGATTTTCTTAATTGATATTAGGACAAAGGATGTTGCACTTTGTAGTTGTCGGCTCCATTTCGGGACTATAGGTTAGGGAGAACATAAAAGCAAGAGAAACAAAGGAATCAACATACCTAACAAATTATATAGAAACACACAGCAATTGAACCATTTTTTGCAGGGTTTAGTTGAACCAGTTGAATTGCATGAGAAGACACAATTGCACCAACAATGTCACAATCAATTGCACAACTGCACAGATGAACATCCACATGATTTTTTTATTAATACTCCATATGTCCCAAAATATAGTGTGTGTTAGAGTTGTTTAAAATTAAATTTCAAAATTTTAACCTAGAAAAACTTATCAGCATCTAGAATAACAAATCAATACCATTATCCTCATCATGAAATGTATATTCACATGGTAAATATTTAGCATTGCATATACATAATTTTCTCTAAAGAAGTTTGTGAAGCTTGACTTTTGCGGGAACCAGTGCGCACTATGTTATGAGACGGAGTGAGTAGTTTCTTAGCCTGTAAAAGTTTACCAGTTAGCGTTTATTTGTTTTATTCTGATGTTTACTCAAGTAGTAGTATCAAAATTCCCAGAAAAAAGTAAGAGTATCAAATTAATAGAAATATTTCCTCCGTTTCTTTTTTTACTTTGCGTATTAGATTTGTGTGAAGTCAAAATTTATAATGTTTGACCAAATTTATATTAAAAATTATTGACATCAACAAGACCAAATAAATGTTAAATATATGTATAATGATACTGAGTTGTACTGTTAATGTTAATTGTTTTTTCCGTATAACTTTGTTTAAACTTTGGAGAGTCTGACTTCAGACCAAATTGATATGTGAAGTAAAAAGGAACGAAGAAAGTACTAGCACAATGGAACTTCGCTTAGTTTGATAAAATTTAAATTAAAAATATCAATATCTATGATATTAGTTATATAATATGAAATTAATTTGATGATGCATAGCAGTTGGCGTATACGACAAGGGTTCACTGTGGCTATAGCGACAGAAAAAAAATCAAGTGGGTGTACGGCAGACACAGTCCCTTCATCGGTCTACCAGTATCTTTCCATGTGTAGGTGTATAGGTGGTGGCGCCTGCTGTGCGTAGGGTTAGAGACATGCTACTTTGAGTACTAGTGAGACATAGAATATATATCTTGTTTTGGCCAATATAGGGCTGGAGGGATTGGACCCGAGGAGTACATAAACGTACACCAATGAAGCAATGCATGCTCAAAATATCTACTCCATTTTGAGAGAGAGGGAGGGAGGGAGAGAGGGAGAGAGAGATATTATTACCGATCTTGTCCTGTACTCCTGGGCAATGAAAACTCGTGCACAGTCCCACGACAAGGCCGCGAATACTTCGAGATGGAGTCAGGCGTCAAAAACTTTCTTGCGGTCAATGGTCGTTGGTCGTCGGTCGATGGTTCCCGCCGCGGCCCCGTGTTTATGTGCGTCAAGTAGACCACAAAAAAGGAGCATGACATGTATATCTCATGATGCCTCTGAGCCGCCTGACCCTTTCTTCTCTTTTTGGGTGTTGGCAAGATGCCAAGATGGATCCGTCGTCTTGTTCATCATTTTTATTTTTATAATCAAAGCAAAAAATGGTATAACATGATTTATGCACAGAAAATGATCGTGAAAATAACCATGGCTACTCGATCAATCTTATACCTTATCAAGCATATGGAGCATGTTTTATTGAATAATTAGAAATTACTCCCTCTGTTTCATAATATAAGATATTTTTAAGCTAACATAGCTTACAAAAACGTCTTATATTATGAAACGGAGGGAGTAGAATGCAGAACTATTCGTTTAATTCTAAAGTTATTTTCATAGACATCACACAACTGGTTGGTATATGGGGGCACAAAGTATCGTAATTTGACATGGAAGATATGTATACAAGAAAAAAAACTGAAATTTACTTATCATGTTTTTCTATACCCAGTTTGTATCCAGACGTGCCATTTCTCACTAAATTAATTCTATCAATAATTTATAGGGTTAATCTAACATCTGTCAAGAGCCTTCAGCAATAGATCCTTCATGACATAAATTGTGGTCGCAAAATCAAGGAGGGCAGAACTTGCCTGTATGCGGGGCCAACACATTTTTGCGCAGCTTCAGCTTAACTGTATCTACCGACTGACTTTATTTTCCCCTTGGCGTATATACATACCTCTGGAAGTATATACAATTTTCTGCACTTCTGGGAGTATGTACTCCCACATTAAATATAGAAGGGTGTGTCTAGGGCACATCTAGATGTGCTTTAGTTATTGCACATCTAAGTGAGTGAATCAAGCATAAAAAAGAAAAAAAAAGAAAATATCCACACGAATCTCAACGTAAGATCAATGACATAAGACTTAGATTTGCAATACTTATAGCACATCTAGATGTGCTTTAGCAAAACTGTTATACATCTTAAATCAATGTAGTATACCTCTTTATGATACTCAATATACCTTATTGATAATTCTCAGATACCTGAAAACAAGTTTTACGAAAAATTATCATTTGAGCCCGTAGTTTAATATATAACATTTTTACGTACGAATACCAGTTTGAGCAAATACTATGAAAAACATGGACTCGGATGGAACTTACTTTGGAGTATCTATTAATTGTTGAGAAAGCATATTAAAAATGTTTCCATAGTCCTACGAAATTTTAGTATAATAGGTATATTGGAGATTTGCAAATGCAAGTGTTTTAATATGTAACCTTTTCTATTTTTGGAATAAGACGAAACATGTAAGTGCACATACTAAGGGCATCTCCAGCAGTTGGCCCCCCCAGGACGCATAAAAATCGCCCCCTGGGGGCTAGCCGGCGATACAATCAGCACTGGGGGCGGTTTTGCGCCCAGTCGTCGCCCCTAGCTCGCCCCCAGGCGCCGAAATTGGCCCACTTTGCAGCCCAATTTCGGCGAATAAAGGGCCCATATGGGCGAGAATAGGCCCATATTCGGCGTGGTTTCGCCGTGTCTCGGCGTTCAATTATCAACACAATTATTTCTTATCACATGTTTCATCACAGAAAAATCAAATACTTCAACAAAATAGTACAACAACAAATAGTTCAATATAAACTATATAGTTCAACAAATAAAAACTCGTATTTCATCACACGGCGTCCCCCTTGAGCCTCCATAGGTGCTCAATCAGATCTTTCTGCACTTGATGATGCACCTGTGGGTCTCGGATCTCCTGACGCATACTGAGATAGGCAGTCCAAGTTGCCGGTAGATGGTGATCAACTTCGGCTAGAGGACCCTGCCTGTAGTATGGTTCAGTGTCAAACACTGGGTCTTCTTGCTCGCTCTCGATGATCATGTTGTGCAAGATGACACAGCAAGTCATAATCTCCCACATTTGATCTTTGGACCAGGTCTGAGCGGGGTACCGAACAACAGCGAATCGAGATTGGAGCACACCAAATGCCCGCTCGACATCCTTCCTGCAAGCCTCCTGAACTTTCGCAAACCAGGCGTTCTTGCCTCCTGCCGCAGGGTTTGAGATCGTCTTCACAAATGTCGACCATTTCGGATAGATGCCATCTGCTAGGTAGTACCCCTTGTTGTATTGGTTCCCATTGATCTCGAAGTTCATCGGAGGAGAATGGCCCTCAACGAGCTTGGCAAAAATAGGAGAGCACTGCAGCACGTTGATGTCATTGTGAGTTCCTGGCATACCAAGAAGGAGTGCCAAATCCAGAGGTCCTGTGTGGCTACCGCCTCAAGCACCACACTGTAACCGCTTTTGGCGCCTTTGTACATCCCCTGCCAACCAAATGGGCAATTCTTCCATTTCCAATGCATGCAGTCGATGCTTCCAAGCATCCCAAGAAATCCTCTTGCTGCATTCTGGGCTAGGATCCGAGCAGTGTCTTCCGCAGTGGGTGTTCTCAAGTATTGTGGCCCAAACACTGCCACCACTGCTCGACAGAACTTGTAGAAACACTCTATGCTCGTGGACTCGGCCATGCGCCCATAGTCGTCGAGTGAATCACTGGGAGCTCCATATGCAAGCATCCTCATCACTGTCGTGCACTTCTGGATGGAGGTGAATCCAAGAGCGCCAGTGCAATCCATCTTGCACTTGAAGTAGTTGTCGAACTCCCGGATGGAATTCACAATCCTGAGGAAGAGCTTTTGGCTCATCCGATAACGGCGCCGAAATGTTTTCTCGCCGTGAAGTGGAGCATCGGCGAAGTAGTCGGAGTAGAGCATGCAGTAGCCTTCAAGACGAAGCCAGTTCTTTGCTTTCAACCGCCCCGACGCCGAGCCACCTCGCCGCGACTTTTCATGGCTCGCCAGCAGCTGGGCGAGAGCGGCGAGCACCATGAGATGCTCTTCTTCCTGGACGTCGGCCGCGGCTTCCTCCTCCAGCAGCGCGGCGAGCTCTTCCTCGTCATCCGAGTCCATCGCCGAGACAGGCAAAACGCCGAACACCTTGCGCTCGGTGGGCGTGTACCCGCCGCTAAACCGCGCCTCCGCGGCCGGAAACGCCCAGCTGCTGTGGGAGGGGCTGCCGCGGCGAAGCGCTGCTATTTTCCGGCGGGGAATGGCTATCTAGCGGAGTAGGGCGGCGGCCGTCGCTAGGATATAGCTAGTGGTGGACGAGGGCGCGGGGGGTGCGAGGCGAGTTGGGGGAAGAAAACCTTGACTTTTCCCCTGTCGGTGTGGGCCAGGCGTGCTTTTCCCTAGCGCCGGAGCCCCCAACTGCTCCCCAGCGCGCCGGGTTCGGCCTGTGACCGCCGGGCGGAAAAAAGGTCCGAACCGGCAATTTTCGGCGTCCTGGGGGCGCGACTGGGCCTGGGGGGGGCCTGTTGGGGGCGCGGCTGGAGATGCTCTAATAAGCATGTACACAAGTGTGTGCCAAAAATTTGCACTAAATACACCACACATCTTCAATAAATAAATAAATACACCACACATCTTATTTATAACAAAAGCATGCACATTCAAGCTAGTCAGCGCCCCGTCTATGACCGGTTTCTCTAACATGCGGTCTAACCACGATTCGGGGCACTTATCATGGATTTTTGTTTCAGGAGGCATTAATTCAATCCCAGGGAAAATGGATGAGCACCACAAAACCTCTTTGTAAGAACCAGAAGGATAGCAACTTGTGGGTATCCGAGGGAAAACCTTTTCCATGGGTTTGGACCGGCAGCACACAGTTTCATACCCAACAAGTTGCCGACTCAAGTTCCCATCGCCAACCAGCCTCCCTCATTTCTAGCTCCTCCAACTTGCAACCTGTTCAGATCAAATGGGCAACCACCTTGTCCCTTGCTGGCCATAGCTATTGCTCTCCTTTATGATCGATGTATATGGTTCAGAGAATGGAGCCTGCCACTTGCACCTATAATACTAAAGTAGACGTGGTTAGGTTTCTGGTGATCATATGTTAGCATAAGCAGATTCAAAGGATCTCTGCTCCCTGTAATTAAACGAGGGCAGGACAATTCTGTGGATGGCGTCACAGGTGCATGCATGGATAGATAATCATTGTAAAATTCACACCTTTTTATTTTAATATAACTTTGATGATATCGCCTGCTGCAACTTGGGTTGGTAACTTCCACTCAGAGCATATGGAGAGTAGACTTTGACAGGAATTTCCATCCCTCGAGTTTGGAGTTAACTTGCTGCAACATCCTAGCTGCCTCGCATTGCCCACATGCTTAGTTCATGCATTTCATGGGCGTCTTGTTATTTTAGCAACACAAATACTCAGTCAGTTTTCGCAAACAGATGGCTTCCTGAAAAACGTGCAACCAAACTTAGCTTTGACTAGTAACCTTTAGAAAAAGATTTTAGGTTCTTTATAAGATGAAAATGGTAATAACTAACAGTTATGGAAAATATTAGCAAAAAAATATTGAAAATACACCTTTTATATACTACCGGGAGTATGTTCTGCCACATTCAATATACCACTTAAACGAAATCATTTTCAGGATATCTCGTTAATGATTTTAAGATGCCCCAGTATAAGTAGTACAGAAAAATAAAACCATCACCCCTGGTTTTGGTAGCATGCCATTTTTACTTATGAGAAAAGGTATACGCAAACTATATAAAATATATTGACTCGGACAGAAAATTTTCAGAAAAATCACTTTTGGGTATCTAGTAATTAGTTTTTTGCCAAAAAGGGGTCATATCGACCAATGTTCACTAGAAATGCAAAACACCCCAAACATACGAAAACTTATATAAAGGTCCCTAGACCATCAAACGACCACTACCGGTCTACTGCCGCTAGAACGAGCTGCCAATGCACTAATGTCATCGCTCCCCTACCAGAGTCGGTCTGAACTCGCCGATAATATCAGGAAAGTCTTCATGCATGTGGCCCTAAGGACCAGCGTCCTGGAATCACTATCATCACATTGAACCCTTGAATTGATGACGAGATACCCTCTTGGTTTTTGCAAACAGATCATAATTACAGGTACATGGGAACCTCGCCGCCCAAAGAATACAGTAGGAATCTACGAGGAGCTCCATCGACTGTTGACAGACGAACACAAGGAGGATGAGAGCCTAGATGACTAGCTCGAAGATGGGACCCTGCCATCCGCCTGAAAGCCACTCCTACGAGAAAAAACCATAACCTAAACTACTAGCCGAAGCCAAGCCATCGGAATTCCCGTCGAACCACTGGCACCGAAGTAGCATATGGAGGGGAGGAGAATCCACTGGCTAGCCGGCGAAGTCTGAGGGAACTAGGTTAGTTGCGGTCGCATCTTACGTGATAGTAGAGAAACGATTTGTCTTCTGGCGAAATAGGCTTTATTCGCCCCGCTATATTAATATAGCAACCACCCGATACAACAAGAAGTCCAATGCTGGGGCAAACAGCACAATCACACCCAAAAGAAAAACAAGAGGAAGAAATGCCAGCAGCACCGGATCGACGAAAGATGTAGTATCCCGTAACCGCTGTGCCCACGGGATACATCTACCACGCTCCAATGCCATCGAGTCGCCGCGTACCAAGCAACGCCTTCAAGAAGGATAGCGATGACACAACGCTGCTGCCCAGAAGAATCCTAGAATTTCTCCCGGTACATGAAGGGAAGCGGAGGAGAGGTACTCCCGACGCCCTTCAAGAGGGTTGGTGGTGCCCGCAAGCATCATTGCGTCAGTGCCAGCCAGACCCGAGAGGTATTTCGCCCTAACCCTCACACCCATAACACTGGACCAACCGGCGGCTCCACCATGCCAATTGCCCACCAACATGCGCCACCACGGTCACAAGGACACCACCGTCATTTCTCCACCGCAGACGCTGCGAGGCCGACCGAAGCAAACGAGGCCACCGACGATAGGGACTGGTAGTACCGCCGCCACGTGGGAGGGGACAACCTCCACTGGCACAAGCAGTAGTAGACCGGACACGGGAGCAGGAGCACACCGACCCCCCTGCCCAGCCAGGCCCAGATCGGGCCTGCTAAGCTCCCGCTAGCTCGCTGCAGCCGAGGAGCACAGTAGCCGCCGTTCCCAACGTCCGTATCTTGCCAGCCCAGTCGGAGGCGACCCGTCGAAGACCAGACGAACCCGCCCTAACCCAGATCTGCGCCTGCAGGCTCCGCCGGCCAACCCCCGCCGCCAAAGGGCAACGCCGCGGCCATGTCTACACCCTATCTACATCGGGGCATCGGCCACCGAGGCGCACCGTTGCCGGAGACCACCGCCCAAGTCGGGGAACCATGAGGGGAGGAAGAAGGGGGCTGAAAGTGCAACTATCCCTAGGTGGTTTTGGTAATTCATAACAACATATAGCTCATTGAGCTAATGCTATTCCAAGATGATTATTTCAGGAAAGCTCAATGATTGGCATGGCATGGATGATGAAACTGGATCCCTCAAAATGCTAAGGACAAAGGATTGGCAAGCTCAAGACTCTTCATTTTATATTTTAGTGATCCAAGATCACATTGAGTCTTTAGGAAAAGCCAATACTATCAAGGAGGGATGAGGTGTTGCTTAATGAGCCTCTTGCTTCATGTGCTTAGTGATATGCTCCAAAACCCTCAGCTACTTTCCTATATCCACACTTGACCTAAACCCAAAGCTAAACTCGGACCTACCGATTCTTTCAATCCGGCGCCACCGAGTTTCACATGTCATAGCCACAGACAAACCCTAAGGAAATCGGTTCTACCAATTGGGATCTCGGTCTCACCGAGATGGGATTGCAATCTCCCTGTTTCCTTTTCGTAACTTTTCGGTCTCACCGAAAGAGCGGATCGGTCCCACTGAGATTGCAATGTAAACTCTTTGTTTCCTTTTTATAACATTTCGGTCTCACCGAAAGAGCAAATCGGTCTCACCGAGTTTACCTGACCAACTCTCTGGTTAGCTTATTACCAAATCGGTCTCACCGAGTTTGTGTAATCGGTCTCACCGAGATTACGTTATGCCCTAACCCTAACCATATCGGTCCTATCGAGTTGCATGTCAGTCCCACCGAAAATCACTAACGGTCACTAGGTTTACTAAATCGGTCCGACCGAGTTTGTTGATTCGGTCCCACCGAGATTGGTAAATTGTGTGTAACGGTTAGATTTTGTGTGGGGGATATATATACCCCTCCACCTCCTCTTCATTCGTGGAGAGAGCCATCAGAACACATCTACACTTCCAACTCACATGTTCTGAGAGAGAACCACCTACCCTTGTGTTGAGCTCAAGATATTTCATTCCTACCATATGAATCTTGATCTCTAGCCTTCCCCAAGTTGCTTTCCACTCAAATCTTCTTTCCACCAGATCCAAATCCTATGAGAGAGAGTTGAGTGTTGGGGAGACTATCATTTGAAGCACAAGAGCAAGGAGTTCATCATCAACACACCATTTGTTACTTCTTGGAGAGTGGTGTCTCCTAGATTGGCTAGGTGTCACTTGGGAGCCTCCGACAAGATTGTGGAGTTGAACCAAGGAGTTTGTAAGGGCAAGGAGATCGCCTACTTCGTGAAGATCTACCGCTAGTGAGGCAAGTCCTTCGTGGGCGACGACCATGGTGGGATAGACAAGGTTGCTTCTTCGTGGACCCTTCGTGGGTGGAGCCCTCCGTGGACTCGCGCAACCGTTAACCTTCGTGGGTTGAAGTCTCCATCAACGTGGATGTAGTATAGCACCACCTATCCGAACCACGCCAAAAACATCCGTGTCTCCAATTGCGTTTGAATTCTCCAAACCCTTCCCTTTACATTCTTGCAAGTTGCATGCTTTACTTTCCGCTGCCTATATACTCTTTGCATGCTTGCTTGAATTATGTGATGATTGCTTGACTTGTCCTAATGTAGCTAAAATCTGCCAAACTCTAAAAGTGGGAAAAGATTAGGTTTTTATTGGTCAAGTAGTCTAATCACCCCCCCTCTAGACATAGTTCAAGGTCCTACAAGTGGTATCAGAGCTTTGGTCTCCATTTGCTTTGATTTCCATAGCTTTTGGTGGTCATAGCCTTGGTTTCACAACCTAGAAGAGTATGGTGTCTAGCGAGGGAAATTATCACCGTAGAGGTCCTTACTTTGATGGTACTAATTTTGCTAGTTGGAAGCATAAGATGAAAATGCATATTCTCGGACATAACCCCGCCGTTTGGGCTATTATGTGTGTTGGTTTGCAAGGTGACTTCTTTGATGGGAAAAAACCAAACCGTGAAGCTACCGCGGAAGAGTTGAAGATGCTGCAATACAACGCTCAAGCTTGTGATATTCTCTTCAACGAATTGTGCCCCGAAGAATTCAACAAAATCAACCGTCTTGAGAATGCAAAGGAAATTTGGGATACTTTGATTGATATGCACGAAGGTACCGACTCCGTTAAGGAATCCAAATTGGATGTGCTTCAAAGTCAACTTGACAAGTTCAAAATGAAGGATGGTGAAGGTGTCGCTGAAATGTACTCTAGGCTTGCTCTCATCACAAATGAGATTGCCGGCTTAGGGAGTGAAGAGATGACCGATAGATTCATCATCAAGAAGATCCTAAGAGCCTTGGATGAAAAATATGATACCGTGTGCACATTGGTCCAAATGATGCCCAATTACAAAGATCTCAAGCCAACGGAGGTCATTGGAAGAATTGTTGCTCATGAGATGTCACTCAAGGATAAAGAGGAACTTTACAACAAATCAAGTGGAGCTTACAAAGCCTCATGTGAAGCCCCCACATCATCAAGTGAGAAACAAACCTTCAATGAAGAATTGAGCTTAATGGTGAAGAACTTCAACAAGTTCTACAAGAGTAGAAGCAAAGATAGAAGCTCCAAGTCAAGGTCCTACAATGACAAAAGATCTTCTAGTCGAGAGCGAAACTGCTACAATTGTGGAAGACCCGGACACTATTCCAATGAGTGTACGGCACCCTACAAGAAAAGAGAAGACTCTCCCAAAAGAAGAAGCAAAAGAGAAGAATCACCACCAAGAGAGAGAAGGAGTAGAGATGATCGTTATGAACGAAGATACTCACGGAGAAGCAAGGATTCAGAAAGAAAGGAAAAGTCATCAAGGAGCTACACAAAAGAAGACATCAAGCTCATGTTGGTGAATGGGTATCCGGCTCCGACTCCAACAACCACTCCGAGAGAAGTTATCACTCCGATTCCGAATATACTCAAGATGAAGGTGTTGCCGGTCTAGCACTTGTGTCAACCAACTCCTACGACATATTTGAGTCACCAAATGAAGGAATTGTAAGATGCTTCGTGGCCAAAGGTCCTAAGGTAACACACCCCGAGTATGTTGATTTCAATAGTGATGAAGATGACTTGTTAGGTGATGATGATTTACTTGTTGACAACTCTAGTGATGAATACTATGATGAAACGTCAGTTAATCATGCTAATCAAGATAAAACAAATGACAATGATAAGGAGAAGATTGAGGCTCTAACTAAAGAACTAAACACTCTTAAGTTAGCTCATGAAACTATCTTCGAAGATCATCGAGAACTTTTAAGAGCTCATGAGAAGTTACGCTTTGAAAAGCTCAATCTTGAGGAAGAGCATGAGTTTTTAAAGGCAATCAATGACGATCTCCGCAAGAAAAGTTCTTCTTACATTGCCAAGCGTTTACTCTTATCCACTTACATGCCTCGAGTCAAATCTAGTAACAATAACAAGAAAGATTCTTCCTCTAGTAGTATCAATGATCATACTAAATCCAATATTGTTGCTTCTAGTAGTTCTCTTGATTCCACTAATGATTCTCTTAGCCAAGTTACACTTGAGCAAGAAAATAGCTTGTTGAAGGGAATTATAGAGAAAGGAGTCTACAAGAGCCTTGCCGGAAGTAAGCAATTCGAGGAAATTGTACGCAAGCAAGGAAGGCACCGGAAGAATCAAGGTGTTGGTTTTGAACAAAAGTTCAACGCCAATGGAGTTGAGTGGGAAGAAGATCAATACCCCAAGACGAAGTTTGTTCCTCAAGAAGAGAAGTATGATCCCACTTCCTTCAAGGGGACACAAGCTCAAGATGATCTTCCACCACAAGACTACAAGCAAAAAGGCAAGGACAAGCTTCAAGAGGAAATTGATGCATTTGAAGATGCTCCTAAGACCTTAGTCAAGTGGATTCCCAAGACTACTTCAAGTTCCACTTCATCAAGTACGACTACAACTCCAAGGATTCCCATCAAGATGGTGTGGATCCAAAAGAAGAATAACTAGAGAGTTCTTGAGGGTGACTCCACCAACATACTTCACTCTTATCATTTTGGCAAGAACAAGTGCAATCAACTTCCACATCTTACACTAGCTCAAGGAGTCACAAACCCTCTTGTTGGTAAGTCAAGGGACAAGGTAACCTAAAAGCTTTCATGGACATCATCTTGTGTGTGAATCACTCTATGTCTATGGATATTCTTGTTTGTTCCTTGTGGTACTAACCCATGTAGGTATTGAAAGTGCAATTCCCTCCAATGGATAGCTCCAATTGTTCTACATCAACATTGAGCATCCACATCTTCAACATCTACATGAAGTCATCATCGACAAAACCCAAGGTTAGTTCATCCCTCTTAGGGGGGATATCACATCTAGGGGGAGCTATACTCTAAGACTTGAGCTAAAGCAACTCTAATGATGTGAACACAACAATGCTTTATGTAAAAGTGGTAACCCCACTGGTGCTTAAACGATGAGTATGACCTATGATCAAATGTTCTCATTTGACTCCTATGTCAATATACTCATATATAGATGACCTAGTCATCGCAAATTGCTTGATAGATGCTAGAATTGGTTGTGCATGCTTTGCCACATATTTCAATTGCCATTTTATTGTGTGAGCATGTTGATTGCATATTTTACTCATTCGAGGACATCCACTTTTGTTTTGATTGATTGGTCTTCTTTTCTCTTGCCAAGTGGATGGACAAGAATGCCTAAGAACCTTCTCTAGCTATCTATGCTTTTCTCATCTCAAACTCTATTCATGCTACATCACAAAATTTGATCAAGTCAGATTCGAACCACTCTGTGTGAGGAGCACTCGGAGTCCCCGATTCGTCATAGACTTAAACTTCCAAAACTTCTTTGTGATTCTCGGTCTGACCGATACCTTCTTTTCGGTCTTACCGAGATCATCAAGTCGATCTATGTTTTCAATCTCGGTGCAACCGATTTGAACCATTCGGTCACACCGAGTTGCAATAACTGTATACAGCTTGCATGTCGGTGCCACCGAGTTGTTCCACTCGGTCACACCGACAGGGTTGGGCTATATATAGACACGGGCAAAAATTTGGAAATTTCTCTGAACTCCTTCGCCCGCGCGATAGCTCGCTCTGCCTACGTGGTCTCCGGATCGTCTTCTCGCCGCCAGCCGCCTCCAGTCGCAGGTCTCCATCGCCGTCAACGGAATTCAACCCCGCTGTTGCCGCCGTAGCGAGTCTCCGCCGAACTAGGGTATGGACTCGATCTTTGTGCTATTACCCATATGATTCCTAGCACATTGTGATCTTATTGACTCTAACCACGATTGAAACACTTCTATCCAGTCAATGCAATTCGTAGAATAGGTTTGATTCGAAGATTTTAGGGTTAGGTTTCCGCCGAAACCATCTCGGACCCACCGAGTTGAAAAACTCGGTCCCACTATTTTGGCTCATGCCATTGCACAAGTGAGACTCGGTGTGACCGAGAATTACTAATCGGTGTGACCGATTTTGGAACTTTGTGAAACCCTAACAGTCTTGGTGCCACCGAACTATGACTCGGTCTGACCGACTTCACTAGTTTAGGTTCCAAAACTGCTTCGGTATCACCGAGTTTAAAAATTGGTAGATCCGAAATGATTTCTATGGGAAACTAACACTAAGATTTTGAATAATTCTTTTGCAAAAATCTCTGCATTTTGTGATGCTCATCTACTCTACCTCATCTATAAACTCTTCACAGGGTCAGCAGTCAGCTTTTACATCATGTCTGATCAGAGTGACAGCCAGAATATGTTAGAAGAGCAAGTGCACATGAGTGAGGGCACTAGTCCCTCTAGCAGTTCTGATGAAGGCAGCAGGAGCACCCCTAGCAATTTGTCAAAAGCTGCCACCAGACAAAGGAAGAAGAGAACCTCTGAGTCAGAGGATGAGGATTATGTGGCATAGGAAGAGGAAGCCACATCCAAGAGAAAGGTGCTCAAGAAAGAGTCTGGCTCAGCTGCAGCCACAAAGCCAGGACTGAAAATCAAAAGGACAGCAGGGAGACAGCCAATGTCCAAAGCCAGAGCATCCTCTCAGAATCCCTCCAAGTCAACTGGAGAAGATGAGGCTGTGAAGGAAAAGAAGGAAAGGAAAAGGGGCAGATGGTGCAAGAAAGTTGATCCAATGGCTGAGTTTGAAAAGCATTCTTCTTCTGAAGAAGAAGAGGTTGCTGCACCAGTACCTAAGGCACCAAAGCTTATGGGTGATGCTATAAAATCAGGAGCTACTGCATCCAAGCCCAAAGAGGCACCCAAAGCTGCTGCTAAGTCTACTGCTCCAGCTCCAAAGCCAAAACCAAAGAGAAACACCAGGAACATACCAGCCGCTGAGAAGAACAAGGCCCCAGTGCCTGAAGCTGTTGGCGAAGATGAAGAAGGACAAGTTCTGAGAAAGCTCAAGCCCAAGATTCCAGACCACAATGACGCTCATCCTGTGGCTGAGAACATGAAAATCAGAAGAGACTCAGGGTTAAGAAAGTGGAGAGAAGCAGATCCATATGCTTCAAGGAGAAGAACTGCTGTTGACTACAGGTTCCACACAAAGGAACAACAGGACTTCTATGAGACAGTTTTGTTGGATAAGAAGCCTATCATTTGTGACATGAGGTGGGTCGACTGGACCTACATCAAGGAGAATGAGCAGCACTATCTTGGAGTGCAAGACAGCTTCAGTGCTTGTGGAGTTGCTGACTTTGTTGGGCAGAAGCTCACAAAGTGGAACGAGGAGCTCATTATGCAATTCTACTCCACAGCACACTTCTACCCAGATGGAAGGATAACATGGATGTCTGAAGGTACAAGGTACCAATCAACTGTTGAGGAATGGGCAAAGTTGATCAATGCCCAGAGGAAAATGAAGATGACTTGGATGTCTATGCCAAGAAAAAGATGGATCATAACTCAATGGCAAATATGTACAAGGAGATTCCAGTAGATGATCTTGACACTCACCAGCTTGGGTCCGTAAAACACTTGTTGTCAGGACTTCCTACGATCAACTGGATCCTTAGGCACACACTCTTGCCCAAGTCTGGAGATCACAGAATGATCAGAGGTCACGCCATTAACTTGCTACATATATTTGATGTGCCTCAGAAATTCAAGGTCATGAGCCTTATAGTAGAGACTATCAAGAGGACTGCAGCAGATCAGAAGAGGGGCTGTGGTTATGCCCCTCAGATCCAAGAGTTGATTAACTCAAAAATGGGCACAGGCACATACTTGTTGGACAAGGAACACTTGCCTATTCATCCAGATTTCGAGGACAATCAAGTTGTGATGAATGAAAATGAACCATCATCAGCTCAAGCTCAAGCAAAGAAGGAGAAGGCAAGGAAGGAGAAAGCTACCAAGATGCCAACTCAAGAGGAGGCATCTGAGTATTTCTTGAAAACCAAGCAGGAGCAGCTTAGTTACTTGATTGCATCTACACTGAGGATTGATAAAGGACTGGCCACCCTCACTCAGAATTAGGAGAGCTTAGAGATAATCGTGGAACAAAAGTTCTATGACTTGGATGTAAAAGTAACATAGATTCAGTCTGCAGTGGAGCAACTTCAAGATGACATGCAGGAGAGGAAGGGGAAGACTACAACTGATGCATTTGCCAGAGTGCCACGAGCTCGGAGGTCAACTGCAGTGCCAGTTCCTGACACCAGAGCCACCACATCAGCTCCAGCTATAGCACAAGCCCGACCAACTCCAGCATTCACCTCAGCTCCAGCTCCAACCACTTCTACAGAAGCCTTCGTCCTTGGAGTGATCCAGACTCCACCATCACCAGAAGATCAAGCCTGAGAGTCGATCTAGCACTATGCATTTTCTAGGAACTTTTTGGTAACTTGTTGCCAAAGGGGGAGAAAAATGTATAGATCATAGGCTTCGAGAGAGAGAGAGAGAGAGTGTTGCCTTTATTCTCTCTTGCTTTATTTGGTGATTTTTCAAACTTTGTTTGCTTTTGGTTGCGATACTATGATATGCTTGTGAGACATTGATGATCATGTGTTTGATCATAAGCTACACTTATGCATACTTGATATTATCCTATCTATCTTATGTGATCATTCACTTTTCTTGGTGATGAGTGCATATATTCAATTCTTATCACTTAGAGCGCTCCACCAAGATGTATGTGACATGGAAGAGAACCTATAATTCTAACTCTTTGTGCATTTGCAGTCCAAAGCAAATTTTAAAATATGACAAATTTAGGGGGAGCTCTTGCTTTTCACATACCTCTCAAAGCGACGATGTTCTAAAATATTATTATAATTTATCGAAGCTTTCATCTATATGTTGTCATTAATTACCAAAAAGGGGGAGATTGAAAGTGCAACTATCCCTAGGTGGTTTTGGTAATTCATAACAACATATAGCTCATTGAGCTAATGCTATTCCCAAGATGATTATTTCAGGAAAGCTCAATGATTGGCATGGCATGGATGATGAAAGTGGATCCCTCAAAATGCTAAGGACAAAGGATTGGCAAGCTCAAGACTCTTCATTTTATATTTTAGTGATCCAAGATCACATTGAGTCTTTAGGAAAAGCCAATACTATCAAGGAGGGATGAGGTGTTGCTTAATGAGCCTCTTGCTTCATGTGCTTAGTGATATGCTCCAAAACCCTCAGCTACTTTCCTATATCCACACTTGACCTAAACCCAAAGCTAAACTTGGACCTACCGATTCTTTCAATCCGGCGCCACCGAGTTTCACATGTCATAGCCACAGACAAACCCTAAGGAAATCGGTTCTACCAATTGGGATCTCGGTCTCACCGAGATGGGATTGCAATCTCCCTGTTTCCTTTTCATAACTTTTCGGTCTCACCGAAAGAGCGGATCGGTCCCACTGAGATTGCAATGTAAACTCTTTGTTTCCTTTTTATAACATTTCGGTCTCACCGAAAGAGCAAATCGGTCTCACCGAGTTTACCTGACCAACTCTCTGGTTAGCTTATTACCAAATCGGTCTCACCGAGTTTGTGTAATCGGTCTCACCGAGATTACGTTATGCCCTAACCCTAACCATATCGGTCCTATCGAGTTGCATGTCAGTCCCACCGAAAATCACTAACGGTCACTAGGTTTACTAAATCGGTCCGACCGAGTTTGTTGATTCGGTCCCACCGAGATTGGTAAATTGTGTGTAACGGTTAGATTTTGTGTGGGGGATATATATACCCCTCCACCTCCTCTTCATTCGTGGAGAGAGCCATCAGAACACATCTACACTTCCAACTCACATGTTCTGAGAGAGAACCACCTACCCTTGTGTTGAGCTCAAGATATTTCATTCCTACCATATGAATCTTGATCTCTAGCCTTCCCCAAGTTGCTTTCCACTCAAATCTTCTTTCCACCAGATCCAAATCCTATGAGAGAGAGTTGAGTGTTGGGGAGACTATCATTTGAAGCACAAGAGCAAGGAGTTCATCATCAACACACCATTTGTTACTTCTTGGAGAGTGGTGTCTCCTAGATTGGCTAGGTGTCACTTGGGAGCCTCCGACAAGATTGTGGAGTTGAACCAAGGAGTTTGTAAGGCAAGGAGATCGCCTACTTCGTGAAGATCTACCGCTAGTGAGGCAAGTCCTTCGTGGGCGACGGCCATGGTGGGATAGACAAGGTTGCTTCTTCGTGGACCCTTCGTGGGTGGAGCCCTCCGTGGACTCGCGCAACCGTTACCCTTCGTGGGTTGAAGTCTCCATCAACGTGGATGTAGGATAGCACCACCTATCCGAACCACGCCAAAAACATCTGTGTCTCCAATTGCGTTTGAATTCTCCAAACCCTTCCCTTTACATTCTTGCAAGTTGCATGCTTTACTTTCCGCTGCCTATATACTCTTTGCATGCTTTCTTGAATTGTGTGATGATTGCTTGACTTGTCCTAAAGTAGCTAAAATCTGCCAAACTCTAAAAGTGGGAAAAGGTTAGGTTCTTATTGGTCAAGTAGTCTAATCCCCCCCCCCTCTAGACATACTTCAAGGTCCTACAGGGGCCACCACCGCCGGCCTCGCCACGACGCCACGCGCGCAACGCCAGCCGGCAGCAGCGGTTGGAGGAGGAGCAGAAGGCAGGGGCTAGACGGAGAGGTGAGGGAGGGCTGCCCCGTTCGCCCCGCTTGGGGAGTGGGTATGGGGGAACGGGGCGTCGTTCACAAGCTTAATCCAGAGACTGGACTTGTGTATAAAGTGGCTAAAGTTTACGATTTGTCTTTTGGTAGCTAATAATTCTTTGCAGTATATAGAAATGATAGATAGTTAACTTGATTCATCTAAATGGTATATGAGGAATGGAAATACATACTCTTAGGAGTACAAAATTATCTTTCAGTTTCATATTTCTTTTACTAACACAAGCAGGTGTAACTCACGATAAGCTTGTAATAATGTTCTAAAAGGCAAGGACATGCTTCCTATTCCTAGTTTGATGATACAAACCTGCACCAGAAATCACATCTCCTAAATTTACTGAACACTGACAAAGAGAATGACATGTGTACTAATTTGTATAATGGATACCAATGAACATGTATTATTTTTCTTTACGGAAATTTGCAACAACAACAACAACAACAACAACAACAACAACAACAACAACAACCACAACAAAGCCTTTAGTCCCAAACAAGTTGGGGTAGGCTAGAGGTGAAACCCATAAGAACTCGCAACCAACTCATGGCTCTGACACATGGATAGCAAGCTTTCACGCACCCCTGTCCATAGCTAGCTCTTTGGTGATACTCCAATCCTTCAGGTCTCTCTTAACGGACTCCTCCCATGTCAAATTCGGTCTACGCCGCCCTCTCTTGACATTCTCCGCACGCTTTAGCCGTCCGCTATGCACTGGAGCTTCTGGAGGCATACACTGAATATGCCCAAACCATCTCAGACGATGTTGGACAAGCTTTTCTTAAATTGGTGCTACCCCAACTCTATCTCATATATCATCATTCCGGACTTGATCCTTCCTCGTGTGGCCACACATCCATCTCAACATACGCATCTTCGCCACACCTAACTATTGAACATGTCGCCTTTTAGTCGGCCAACACTCAGCGCCATACAACATTGCGGGTCGAACCGCTGTCCTGTAGAACTTGCCTTTTAGCTTTTGTTGCACTCTCTTGTCATAGAGAATGCCAAAAGCTTGGCGCCACTTCATCCATCCGGCTTTGATTCGATGGTTCACATATTCATCAATACCCCCATCCCCCTGCAGCATTGACCCCAAATACCGAAAGGTGTCCTTCTGGGGAACCACTTGGCCATCAAGGCTAACCTCCTCCTCCTCACACCTAGTAGTACTAAAACCGCACATCATGTACTCGGTTTTAGTTCTACTAAGTCTAAACCCTTCCGATTCCAAGGTTTGTCTCCATAACTCTAACTTCCTATTTACCCCTGTCCGACTATCGTCAACTAGCACCACATCATCCGCAAAGAGCATACACCATGGGATATCTCCTTGTATATCCCTTCTGACCTCATCCATCACCAATGCAAAAAAGATAAGGGCTCAAAGCTGACCCCTGATGCAGTCCTATCTTAATCGGTAAGTCGTCAGTGTCGACATCACTTGTTCGAACACTTGTCACAACATTATCATACATGTCCTTGATTAAGGTAATGTACTTTTCTGGAATTTTGTGTTTCTCCAAGGCCCACCACATGACATTCCATGATATCTTATCATAGGCCTTCACCAAGTCAATGAACACCATATGCAAGTCCTTCTTTTGCTCCCTATATCTCTCCATAAGTTGTCGTACCAAGAAAATGGCTTCCATGGTCGACCACTCAGGCATGAAACCAAACTGATTTTTGGTCGCGCTTGTCATTCTTCTTAAGCGGTGCTCAATGACTCTCTCTCTCTCTCTCTCTCTCTCACTCTCTCTCTCTCTCTCTCATAGCTTCATTGTATGGCTCATCAGCTTAATTCCACGGTAATTCCTTGTTCTTGAAGATTGATACTAATATACTCCGTATCCATTCTTCTGGCATCTTGTTTGCCCAAAAAATGAGGTTGAAAACCTTGGTTAGCCATAATATCGCTATGTCCCCGAGACCTTTCCACACCTCAATGGGGATACAATCGCGGTCCATCGCCTTGCCTCATTTCATCCTTTTTAAGGCCTCCTTGACCTCAGACTCCTAGATTCGCCGCACAAAACACATGCTGGTCTCATCAAAGGAGTCATCCAGTTCAATGGTAGAACTCTCATTCTCCCCATTGAACAGCTTGTCGAAGTACTGCCGCCATCTATGCTTAATCTCCTCGTCCTTCACCAAGAGTTGGCCTGCTCCGTCCTTGATGCATTTCACTTGGCCAATGTCCCTCGTCTTCCTCTCTCGGATCTTGGTCATCTTATAGATGTCCCTTTCGCCTTCCTTCGTGCCTAACCGTTGGTAGAGGTCCTCATATGCCGACCCCTTGCTTCACCAATAACTCGCTTTGCAGCCTTCTTCGCCATCTTGTACTTCTCTATGTTGTCTGCACTCCTATCCAGGTATAGGCGTCTAAAGCAATCTTTCTTCTCTTTAATCGCCTTCTGGACATCATCATTCCACCACCAGGTATCCTTATCTTCTCTTCTCCTTCTCCTGGACACTCCAAACTCCTCTGAGGCCACCTTACGAATGCAAGTCGCCATCTTCATCCACACATTGTCCGCATCCCCTCCTTCCTCCCAAGGGCCCTCCTTAATGACCCTCTTCTTGAACGCCTGAGCTACCTCCCCCTTGAGCTTCCACCACTTCGTTCTAGAGACCTTGGCACGCTTATCCCGCTGGACACGGAAGTCAGCAACCACCAGCTTATGCTGGGGTACAACACTCTCTCCAGGTATCACCTTACAGTCTAGGCACGCATGCCTATCTTCTCTTCTCGAGAGGATGAAATCAATCTGGCTAGAGTGTTGGCCACTACTAAAAGTCACCAGATGTGATTCTCTCTTTCTAAAGAGGGTGTTAGCTACAATCATGTTGTAGGCTAGAGCAAAGCTTAAGACATCTTCTCCTTCTTGATTCCTGATGCCATAGCTAAAGCCCCCATGCGTCCCTTCAAAACCTGTGTTAGATGTACCCACGTGGCCATTGAGGTCTCCTCCTGTGAAGAGCTTCTCACCAATCGGTACACTCCTAACCATGTCTTCTAGGCCTTCCCATAACTCCCTCTTAGTGTTTTTATTGTGGTCTACTTGCGGGCATACGCGCTAATAACATTGAGAACCAAGTCCTCAACTAACAGCTTGACCAGGATAATCAGGTCCCCACGTCTCTTGACGTCTACCACTCCATACATGAGGCTCTTGTTGATCAAGATGCCTATGCCATTTCTGTTTGCAGCCGTCCCGGTGTACCACAGCTTGAAGCCAGTATCCTATACCTCCTTCGCCTTCTGTCCTCTCCATTTGGTTTCTTGGACGCAAAGGATATCAACACCTCTCCTCACCGCTGCATCAACTAGCTCCCGAAGCTTCCCTGTCAAAGACCCTACGTTCCAGCTACCTAAGCGAATCCTCCTAGGCTCGGCTAGCTTCCTTACCCTTCGCACTCGTCAAGTCAAATGCGAAGACCCTTGCTCATTTTCCACTATATCCGGGCGCCGATGTAGCGCGCCACTAAGGATGCGACGACCCGATCCTCGCTCACTTGCCACCGTATCCGGATCAAGATACGGCGCGACACCTTGGGGGTGACGGCCCGACCCTTGCTCATTTTCCACCACACCCGGGTTCCGATGTGGCGCGTCGCTGAGAGGGTTACGCCCCAACGAAAATCTTTATGGAAATTTGCAAAAAAGAAAAATGAATTGGTGTACTGTGCAGAACTGTATGTATGAAGCTGCAATTTGGGGCAAATTGCACAAAGTAACTGTGGTATTCATGGTGTCCCGTGACTCAAATTAATATAATCAAATGTCCTGTCCACGCTGGTCAGTTCTTATATTTATTACTGCAATTTGTTTGTTGCATTTGCAGTTGTGGCACGCCATCAAACTGGCGATACCTCAGAGAAAAATAAGGAGCTAGCTACTAGCTACCCGTGATTTTCTTCCACCATGGGAGGCTGTCCACTTGGGAGGTTTTGAAACCTGCCAAGACATGGAAAGGCGCTCCAAGTTGAAATCACCAAGTGGATTTAAATTACTATAGGTGAGAAGGACGTACCCTGTTTACATGCATGCATGAAGCTCTTTTGTGTTTTGTGATTTACATAGTTATTGTGTATGTATATGCCCAATTGGACACGTTGGTCTCTTAGCTACTGGTTTTGGTTCTTCCGAAATGCGCATCTAAGAGAAGAAGAGTCGACGAAAACATGTGCTAGGCGAGAGTTGTGAGGGCTCGACTCCGCTCGTCAAATGTGTGTGTTAGAGGACTTGCGTGCATCTCCTTCTCAATCGAAAGAAAAGGGAGAAAGCATATACATCGGTGGCGCTAGCATATACATATAATCGCCATCATTGATCTTATTTGGTGTGGAATTTTATGACAATTAGGACCTTCTAGAAGTGAAGATTGTGATTTCTTGACTGGACCGATAAAGAGGGAAATATCATACGGAAACCAACATTCGGTGAAAACCGGTGAAAACCACGAGAAAAAGATGTTTTGAAGTTTTAAAAAAATTGGAAACAATGCGAGATGTTAAGAGGATGATGTTTTATTGCCACACAAAATTTCAAGTTGAAACACATTACGAGATGTGAGCTATAAAAAAGACAAAATAAGCGTTGAATAGTGCTCAATAGTAATGTCACTATTCAGGGCTGAATTTGTCTTTTTCACAGCTCACATCTCGTAATGTTTTTCAACTTGAAGTTTTGTGTAGCAATAAAACATCACCTTCTTAACATCTCACATTTTTTTCAGATTATTTTGAAACTTTAAAAATATGGTTTTCACGAAGTTTTCATTGGTTCCCTTATGATATTCTCCCACCGATGAAAGCTCTTGCACACTGTAGCTCACCCACGTACGTCATTACATCATGTAGCAATAATGCAATAACTGTCGCTTGTAAGTTTTGTAGTACGAACTAAATTGAGATCGAGATAGTAACAAGCATCTGCATCTGAGCCTTGCAACGTACGTACCAAATTAAAATTCAAAGGTGGTAAATATGTCTGCTGCCACTGAAT
Source organism: Aegilops umbellulata (assembly GCA_032464435.1). Lineage (NCBI taxonomy): Eukaryota > Viridiplantae > Streptophyta > Magnoliopsida > Poales > Poaceae > Aegilops > Aegilops umbellulata. Next base: position 636,413,195 of record CP136060.1, on the reverse strand, counting down.
CCACAGGATAAAGTAGGATGCAGCTGCCAAGTGGAGCTTACATGGTTAGGTTTATTGCAGGTAGCCCGGCACCCACGCCACGGGGCCCAAGAGAGGGCAAAGAAAGAAAAGGAGTTCTACATGCTAGTAAATTTTTATCATCTAAGGCATAAAGCACAACAGTGCTAAAAAAATCTAAAGCACAACAAAAAATTAACAAAAGCCCCCCGCAGAAAAAACCAACAAATGGAAAATAGCAGAAAATAGGCACCGGGGTAAATTAAAACACTGCACCACAAGAATTCATTACCTTAAGAATCATGAGAAACACCTGTAATTTTGTTCATACTCATAACAATTACAGCCTTACAGGTACATTTATTTCGATCTAGGCTCCAAGAAAATACAATGTAACTCCTATGACTAAGAATTACAACGGAATCTCTTGGGAACACCTTCTTTGCGGTGTCAATCTCTGCTAGAAGAAATACTCCAAAGATTTCGGTAAAGAGGATATAATTGGACTGGAGCAACGATGTTGTCACTCTTTCATCCGCATGAAAATTACCAATAATAATTTTTGAAAGCGCCTTGAGTCGCCCATCCAAAAAGATAAAAAGCCTTGATCGATGAATGTGCTTGGGCCGAGGATGATCCCTCGAACCGGAGGCCTCAAGGGCCTGTCTGGACGTAGACAATTTAGAATCTATATCCAAGCGTTTTTTCCCGACACTCGCGCGCCCTCTGCAAATTCAGAGCCCGATGGCTCGAAATTTCCTGGAATTGATGTAGTTTCTGCTCACGGATGCATATGCACCTAGATGGATAGTAAAATTTGATGCTCTACTCCCATGCAAAATTTCATGGAGAAATAACATTCGATGTGCTTAGGACAGAGAAAACAGAATCAATACTCTGAGGAAAGATCATTTTTGAAGCATTTTGGGTTTCCTGATTTTTACCCAAAGCGTCGCGAATGTGATCTCTCCACTAAAATTTATACGTATGGAGAATACTAGAATATGTTTGTCTAACAATAAAAAATAATTTTTATTTCTTTTTTCACTAGTTTTTGGAATTTATTGTTCACACAAGTGCATGCATCTGCGAGCAAAATGACACTTTCGGCTCCTACCCCTTTTGTTGTTCCCCGCACTCTTCGTCTCCATCCCTGTCCTACACGGGAGCGACTATGCCTAGAGTATAGCGAGGCAGTAGGAGCGCTCGCCTTAAGAGCCGGTGCCAATGGGCAGGCCCAGCGCACGGGGACTTAAGTGCTCCTTTTTGCTTACCCCTTTTCGGATTTTGCTGTCTTTTTAAACTTTTGTTTATATATGGAAGTATTTTAAATATAAATAACAAAATAACTTTACATAAAATTTAGAAAAAAAGGCTAGGGATGCATTTGTAAAATGTAAAAACAACTTAATGTTTCTAATGTATACTATAAATGTACAATGTGTATGAAAAGGTTGATATCAAAACATAAATATGTAAAAATGTTAATATTGTATTTAACAAAATTTAAACATGTATAAAAATGTTCCTAGCCTATAAAAAATATACTAGGTGTATTAAAATGTAAAATGTGTACGAAAAAAGTACATATCAAAACATAGATATGAAAAAAATATTAATCATGTACTTAAAAATATTTAAACATATAAAAAATGTGCCTAGCATATACAAAAAATATATTATGTGTATTAGAATGTACAATGTATATGAAAGAAGTAGGCAAACATAAAATTGAAAAATGTTAATCATGTATTTAAAAAATGTTAACATGTATAAAAATGTTCCTAATGTATACAATATATGTACAATGTGGATGAGAAAGTGGACATTAAAACATAAAAATATAAAAAAATGTAATCATGTATTTAAAAAATTATAAATATGTACTCTCTCCGTCCCATAATATAAGAGCGTTTTTGACACTACACTAGTGTAAAAAACGTTCGTATATTGTGGGACGGAGGGAGTTTAAAACAATGTTACTGATGTATACAAAAGATGTGGAATGTGTGTGTAAAAAATAGACATCACAATAATATTTTAGGAAATGTTAATCATATATTTAAATATGTTAATTATGTGCATAAAAATGTCCCTGGCGTATACGAAAAATGTATGTGTATGAAAAATAAAATGGACATCAAAAGATTTATTTGAATTGATGTTTATCGTGTTAAAAGCTGTTAAATGTGTATTAAAAATGTACCTAATGTATATGAAAAATTAGGCTTCTGTTAAAAAAAGAAAACGGAGAAATTAATAAAAGAACAAAATGAAACCAAAAAAGAAAACCAGGAAGCAGTGCAAAATAGAATAAGAAACGAAAGAAAAATAGAAAACCAGATAAAACCAAGAAATAGTCAAAAACCAAACTATAACGAAGAAAAGAAAATACCTAAAAGAACCATCTTGCTATAAGCCGGATATAGCTCTCGCGGTCCTTCACCTGTGCTGCCAAATATAGGTCGTCGCCATAAAGTCTTGTGGAAAGCCGCTGCCACCTCGGTCCCTCCTCTTCCCTGTCCGACTGCCTCGTCAACGCCAAGAGGAGTGGGGACCCGTCCGTCTTGTTTTATTTATTTTTCTTAGGTTTTGGTTCCCCGTTGACATTGGCGAGATAGTGGCGTCGATGACGTGTTGGAATAAGTTCTCTTCGGTTCCTTGTCATTCTACGCCCAGTTATCTATCGATTATACTGGCCTTTATTTTTCTTTATATTAATCAGATCTAGGATATCTTGAGTCGCCTCCCAGGACATCAGCTTCTCTACGACACCCAGGCAGTTGTCGCCATTGTTTCGGATGATGGCTTCTCTGCGCATCTAGGCTACCTCCTCCACTGCTCAGGCAGAGACGACCCTGGCGGAGCTGGTGGCCATCCCGCCTCTTGATTCGCCACTGCCTCGTCTCTCGAGGTCTAGGAAATGCATGAGATGGGTGTGGTTTTCTGGGATGGAACATGCGGCGAGGCGACCACCAGTCCGGGTAGAGATCCCAACCGAGTCTGACTCATGCCTGAACCATTGCCCACAATCTGCACAAGGTAGAAATCTCTTGGAGCATAAATGATGCAGGTCATGTTGCACCAAATCTATACCTACCTAATAATAAAGGGGCTATTGGTTCTTGCGGTACGTCAAGAAAATTGCCCCCAAAGTTACAAAATATTACCCACCAATGTCACCTATAAGTGATCAAAAAACGTTTCACACAACGAAATCCCCTGCCTGGGCCGGCCCATGCAGTAGAGACCTCCTATACTGCGCTATGCATGTTGGGAGAAGACACAGTGCGCCCGTTTTCTTTTGTTTTTTCTTCATATTTTTTCCTTTTTCTTTTATCATTTTTTCTTCACTAGTTTTACTCTTTTTTCTGATCATTTTGAAACACAAATATTGTTTTCTGATCCATGAACATTTTTTGAATGCACAGTCAATTGTTTAGTACGTGTTTGAAAATAATTTAGTGTATTTAAAGAAATCTTCATTGTGTACAATTTAAAAAGTTCGTCGTATATAAAAAAGTTCACTATATATTAAAAAATGTCATATGTATATTGCAGAAATATTAGTGTGTATTCGGAAAATGATAATTATATATTAAAGGATTGTTCACCGTATGTTAGAACATTTTTTGTAATCATTAAAAAAAATTAATTTGATTTTTAAATGTAAAATCATGAATATGTTTTGATCAAACTCTGTCCCATACTGAAAATTAATTATAAAATATAAGACTGAAAAACGCAATGACCAAAAGGCAAAAAAAGTAATCGTTGATAGCCTAGAAACTAGCGGAGCAATTTGATAAAACGACACACTTTTCCTAGTATTTTGATCTGATGACACATCTTTCTTTTTGTTTGATATAAAATGACACACCTTTGTGTGGTAGCTAGATAAAATGGTCCAAATTGAGCTTTCTCTGCTATTTCCCGGTCTGGGTCAACACAACAGATTATTTTGGACGAGATTACCCTCTTGGTAGTTTGACCCATTACATGTTTCGCTTGAAGTACAATAGGAAGAGAAAGTACAGTGCCATTGCTGATCGAACAGAAGACCAGAAGGACAGAAGGCGAGAGACGCGGGAGAGGAAACAGAGGGAGATGATTCACTGGACCGCCGCCTCGCCAGCTTCCTTCAACCCATATTCTGGCAATGTGCTACTAGAGCGGGAAAGTATCAGGTGCTCCAAGGCTTGGGGTACTCCTGGTGCTCCAATGTAAAAATACATTTTTAAATGTTTCAAAAATTCAGAGAAAAAATATGAATGTTCACAAGGAATGTAACTACAACCCCTAAAAATTTCAGACCCAAACTCGAAACGAACATTGAGATACAAAAATGTGAAATCTAGCATGAATAGTGTAAAAAATATATAAAAGCAACATTGACACTATTCACATCTGAATTTATCTTTTTTGTATCTCAATGTGCATTTTGAGTTTGAACCTGAAATTTTTAGGAGTTGTTGTGACGTTCCTTGTGAAAACTCACATTTTTTTGCAGAATTTTTTGAAACATACAAAAATTATTTTTTTGACATTGGAGCACCGGGAGTACCCTAGGGTTGGGAGCTCCCGATACTTTCCCCTACTAGAGCACAGACGTGCATCCGAGCAAGTTTGCAAGTACAGTAGCTACGCTTCAGTGATCAACGCATAGAGGTACCAGCCATCCGCTCCTTCGACGCGAACACCACAAACAATAAAAAAAATTGACGTGGCGCTGGCATCATACTTAGATGTGAGGTATAATCTCACATCTAGATGTGACATAGACGGACTCTTTAAAGAAAGAAAAAAAAACAGTTTGTCTAATTCACATCTATATGTTTTTTAAGTATGTCACATCTAATCTCCCACAAGTATATAATGTGGCAACAAAAACAAAAAAAACTAGGACAAAAAAATCACAAACAAAATGAACATCAGCTTAAATGTGACATAACTATGTCACATCTAGATGTGTCCTAGACAGACAAAAAAAAAAAGGAAAAACAGGACTGTAGAATAAGCCCAACAGAGTCAGAATTGAGCCTGATATTTGATCTAGGGTGAAGCCTTCCCCTAGAGCCCTCCCGCCCCTTGCGCCCTAGGCCCTTGCCAAGAGGCGGCCACGGGCCCCATAATAACGCTAGGCACTGCGGCCGGCTGTGTCAGCCACTATCACCCTGACGTACGTCACTCCGGCCACGTCAGCCAGCTCCCCAGCGTTGGCCAATCCTCCGGCAACGTCGGCCACTCACCATGGCTCTTTCTGACCTTTGGTTTCAGGCGGGGCTTGCTTTGGAAGATAAGATCTCGCAAGCTTTGGCACTTCGTTGGATTATTTGGATGAGAATTCTTCCGAGCTTGGCACTGAACCTGTATTAGAATCCACCACATCGGAGATTGGACATTATCTTCTCCAAAGTTAATTCTCTGGTTTCCAAAAACTGACTCTCCAAAGTTGAATCTGTCTAACGGAAGGTCCTGGTATGTTCGCAACGAACTGGTGCACCGGTGCACTATACGGCGTGCCATCCTTGTCCGGGGTAAGACTGAGGCCAGAATTTTTTTCATACTTTTCTGGATTTGCAGGGTTTCCTGCAATAAATAGCATCAAAGGAAAAGTCGGCGGTAAACGACAAAAGGAGAGACGTAATGCATATGATGGGTCCGGATGCTTTACTCCAAGGACAAGGAGTGCATGCAATGGCCTGTCCTCGCAGCCACTTGCCTATCAGGCTAGTTGTAATGGGGAGTATCATATACTAGTAATGCATAATATTATATATTAGTATCATGTAGTACTTTATTTATTGCCATGCATGACACAAGGTAGCTTAGCATTTAATATGATACGGCATCATGATATGATACTACACCCTCTCTTTCTTCATTTAGTGCTATGACACCTCATCAAAATTGCCTAGTTGGCATGCATGATACTACCATTACGACCAGCCTCAGGTCGGACGCCTCAAACGAGCCCTATACCTTCAGGCTGACCAAAACTTTTTATATCTAGCTCATATCTAAGACACATATAAGGACGGCACAGTTGCGTCTGGACGCGTCCATCATGTTCGACTGACGGCGGGACCCATGTGTACCCATGTTGAAACCTAGCAGTTTTGTGGGGACACATTCATGCCGCCGCCGCTCTGGCACATCGCCTGAGGGGTCAAATCCGGCTATTTAAGATGGGCGACAAGCCCCAACCCTAGCCACTTCCATTCGACCCCAATACTTTCGTCCATGCTGCCGCTCCCCTCCGCTCCGAGCTCGTCAGTAACCATGGTTGCGTAGTGGAAGACCATGTATAAGGCCAACTCCACTGCACGACCCCAAACGGACATCCGGTTTGGCCGAATTTTGTCGTTTTGGGGTGGCAATGGGTTCGCCCATGTCCGCCTCTGTCCGTTGGGTCGTGGATGCGCCCAGCGCGCGGTCGCACCCCAAATCATGTCCGTGTTGGACGTGATAAAAAATAGAAAACTAAAATAAAATGACTTCAAAAATAAATAAACGTAGTTAAAAAAACTCAAAACATAATTTAAGGGGTCATGACGACAAAACCGCCTAGTTCCACGGTTCACTTAACACAGTGCCATAATTAACATAAAAACGAAAAAGAAACGCCGCCCGCGCCCGTCGATGCTGTGGCCGTCGCCGTCTTCAGTGGCCGCCGGTGTCGTCGTCGTCGCTGAGGTCGACGTAGTCCGGCGGCGTCCAGAGGTGGGTCGGCGGTCCGTGGTGCACGGGGGCGGCGGGCCAGAAGGTGGCAGGTGCATGCACCACCTCCTCCCGTGGCGAGGCGTCCCGCTCCGGTGACCGCGACGGCGTGGGGCACCAGTTCACGCCCCCACGGCGTCCACCATCTCCGGAGCCGTGCACGACCAGCTCCAGTGCTTGCCCACCAGACCCGGGTGGAACGCGGCCATCGGCGGCTCCTCCATCACCTCCTCCTTCGCCACCATCTCCAGCTCGGGGATGGCGACGTTGCCGGCCGCGGAGAGGGCCGTCATCTCTTTGAGGCCCTCCCATTGGCGCTCATCGTGCGTGCACATGGAGTCCTCCATGACATGCGCCATGAGATGAGCCTCCTCCTCCGCTGTCATGCGAGAAGGTGGAGGTGGTGACGGAGACGGGGAAGGCGACGGTGTGGGCGTGAGGCCGCGCACCCGCGTACGCCCGCGCACCTCCCGACGTGGCCGCCGCGGCCCCGATACCGTGCCAGCAAAGTAGGACGCGCGCCGCACGTCGTGCTCGTCCTGGAGCCACGTGTCCCAGAGCACGGAGTCGGGGCCGTACCTCTCATCGTAGTAGAGGTCGTCGGGGAGGAGGTAGCGGCGGCGCTCGATCTCTTCGCGCCGAGCACGACCGCTCATCGGCACCGGCGGGATCGGGACCTAGTCGGCGGAGAGGTGCTAATTGTTGGGGAGGTGCACGTCGCTCCATGGGACCGGCGTCCTCGTCCCCCAGTATCGCCGACATACGTCCACGGCCAGGTACTGTCGGTCGCGCTCGTCGGCGGCCCTAGGGGCGATGGTGAAGGGGGCAGCCGCGGGGGCTCGACGGGAGGTGCGCGGCGGTGATGCGGGCTCCTCCTTCTTCACGGAGCCGCGGTGGCGTCCTGAGGAGGAGCCGGCCTCGCGGTCGTGCTTTCCCTTGCGGCCGTGGTTCCAGAAGCCCATGGCTGCGAGGCGGCCGGTCGGCGAGTTCGAGGCTAGGGTTTTGGTGCTGTCGGGTTTCGAGGAGGCCGCAGGGTGGAGTGGGAGTGTGGACGATGACCGGTCCACGGGTTCCCCATTTAAGAAGGACCGCGACCGTTCGGCTGGGCAGATGACAGGCGGGGCTGCCCGCGCGTGCGCATTGATGTGGGCCGGTGGAAGGTAGGTGGCCGCCTGCCACGCGGCCCCGACGCGGATGAGGCGCTTGTCCGTTTGTTGTCCGCCGCGACCCAAACCCGGCGCATGTTTGCGCTCGAAATGGGTCGGCCCGGACACAAAACGAACCAGATGAGTCTGGCCCGTCGCGTGCTGGACCGACCGGTTTGTCCCTTTTACCCAAACGGACGGGACCGGACAAAATGGGGTCACGCGGTGAAGTTGGCCTAGATGCTCACTGTGCAGCATCGATCGAAGCTCCTACTGGAAATACAGGCAGGGCCGGTCTTGTGAGGGGGGAGGGCCCCAAAGTCCCAGGGCGCCCTCCCCCGGTACACAGTAGCCCATGGCCCTGATAAGCACGTCCAGCCAGCCGGCGCTTGTTGAGTCCTGGCACACATGCTCAGGAGGACCAGAAAAGCACGTAGATAGCTCACTGTTAGAAGGGAGAGAGAGGTTTGTGGAATAGTTTGATGTATTGCTTGAGCCTCGTGGGCATATATATAGAAGTACAATCATCTACTTGGAGTACAAGACAAGCCAGAACAAATCCTAGTCTATCTCGTCTTTCCTAATAAACATTATACTCAACATCCCCCCGCAGTCACAACGGTAGCGACGCAGACGGTGAGACTGGAGAAGAATCCGAAGGCAAGCCGACGGAAAGCCCCCCACAGTCGTAACGGACGACGCATCGCGGAGTCGTGGCTGGAGTGGCAACCGACGAGGTTGCTCAAGCAAGGCGGTAGCCCTTTGTGCCGTTTGTCGATGTAGCCGAGAGCGGAGGGTGGTGTAGCCGTGGTCGAGGTAGCCGTGCGAAGAATGCCGTGGTCGATGTCAAGTCGGGTAGCCGGTGTCGAGGAAGTCGCCGTGGAGCTGCGGGCGCAAGAGGGCACCGAGTTAGTCATAGGCGCAAAAGTGTCGAAGTAGTGGTGCGCCGGGAAGAAGAATGGTGTTGACGACGCGTCGCGCTGGGGTTGCCAACCCCAGGGACACATCGTAGACGAAGGCACGCGCCGGTGTTGCCAGCACCGGGCATGTGTAGACGGACGAAGACGAAGTTGACGAAGCGCCGCACCAGGCTTGCCAGGCCCAGGGACACGTCGTGGACGAAGGCACGCGGCGGTGTTGTCAGTACCGGGCATGCGTGGACTGGGACCTGCACGAGCTGTACGCCATGTCGAAGAAGTCGGTGAGGCCAGCAGAGAAGGACTCGACGACGGTTGCGGCGCCAATCGGCGCGGGGCCGGTGTCGCCCGCGGTTGTTGGAGTAGACGAAGTGGTCGTGGTAGATGACGGCGACGCTGGCGACGGGCTGATGCTGGACGAAGACGAAGAAGGTGGACGGGCGGCGGCGGCTACGTGGGTAGCGGCGGCGGTGACCAAAGAAGAGCAGCGGCGGCGGCTAGGTTAGAAACGCGGCGGCGATGCTCGAAGTAGGCGAAGAACCCTGATAGCGTGACGAAGACCGGCGCGGACAGTGGCGTTCCCGCGCCAAGAGAGACGGCGCGACGCATACCACGGGAAGTCAACGCGCGTGGACGACGAAGTGGACCGTGTGCCGCCGCGCTATGGCCCGAAGGGGCGACGTAGCGGCGGCAGGCGGGTCGGAGCGACGGCGGGAAGACCTCGGGGCGACGGCGGGGACCGCGGACCGCGCCGCTGCGGCCCGAAGGGGCGACGCAACGGCGGTTCGCGAGTCGGTGCAACCGCGGGGACGGCCTCGGGACGGCGGCGTGGATCGCGTGCCACGCTCACTACGGCCCGACGGGGCGACGCAGCGGCGGCGCGAGGGTCGATGCAGCCACGGGACGGCCTAGAGCAGACGCCCTCGGGGCGGCGGGGGATCACGGGCCGCGGCACTACGGCCCGAAGGGGCGACGCAGCGGTGACGCGGGTCGGTGCAGTCGAGAGAAGAACCACGGGGCGACGGCGCTGCGGCCCGAAGGGGCAACGCAGCAGCAGCCCGATGCTTGATCGGTGGAGAGGCGCGCTGAACTCGGGGACGATCTTCACGGGACCAGCAGAGGCGCGCGTAACCAACGGGCCAGGTCGGTCACGCGGTGTAGATGAGTCGGATCGCGGCGGCGAGCGGGTGATCAAGCCGATCGCGCGCGAGGTCGGGGTCGACGCCGCTCGGTGGAGGCGTGGTGGCGACGGAGTCCGAGATGAAGCCGGCGACGGCGGTTAGCAGGGCGGCTATGATTGGCCGTTGCATGACGGGAGGCAGCCGGGTCGGGGTGATGCAGGAGTCCCGGTCGGAGCAGGGCGGTGACGGCCGGCGTAGATCGACGGGCGGGCCGGCGCGCGAACGGCGGCGACGAAGGGCCGCCGCATGACGTGAGGCCGCCGGGTCGGGGCAACCGGCGGGCCGACGCGCGGACGACGCGCGAGGCCACCGGGTCGGGGCGACCGGCGGGCAGACGCGTGGACGACGCGCGAGGCCGCCGAGTCGGTGAAGAAGCCGGCCGATCGCGCCGGTGTTGGAGTTGAGGCGCACGGGGTCGACAGCGGCAGTGGGCGACGCAAACCGGATCACATAGACCGGAAAACCAAAAAGTAGACGCCGATCAAAGCGATCGGCGAGAGAGAGAAAACCCGGATCAAAGGATCGGGAAAAAGACTCTCTAGGGCAGCCGGTCAACACGGCCGGTGGACGAACCCTAGGTACGGGCGGCGCGGCCCCCGGCGGCGATCATGGAGGCCGACCACCCCGGGGGCGGCGCACGGGTGCGGAAGCGGCGGCGGCTAGAGTTTAGGATCGACTTGCGATAGGTACCATGTTAGAAGGGAGAGAGAGGTTTGTGGAATAGTTTGATGTATTGCTTGAGCCTCGTGGGCATATATATAGAAGTACAATCATCTACTTGGAGTACAAGACAAGCCAGAACAAATCCTAGTCTATCTCGTCTTTCCTAATAAACATTATACTCAACACTCACGATCCATAGCCATCGTGCTGCCTTAATTTTCGAGCTTAAGATCCCTATAATTTCCTACGTATTCAGTTATCACGCGGTACGCCCGTACCCTGTCAGTTTGATCGCGAATCATCACGCGCCGACACCGACAATAGAACGATCAAAATGTTGTCTGTCATTTAATCACCCACACATGGTACAACATATAGAGCGCTAGAGCAGTTACAGAAGCCCGAAGGATGTGGCACGCAGGCCAGGGCGTGATCTATGATCCTATATACTAGGAATACAGGTACATACATATACACAGGTACAATACACGTTAACACCCCCCCTCAGCCGGAACTCCATGTGGAAGGATGTTGAGGCTGGTTCAGAACTCGTGGAAGACCTGTGAAGGAAGGCCCTTGGTGAAGAGATCTGCGAACTGCGAGCTGGAGGGTACGTGAAGAACACGAATGTCGCCGAAGGGCACTTGGTCGCGCACAAAATGTAGATCAATCTCGATGTGCTTGGTCCTCTTGTGTTGGACTGGGTTGGAGGCAATGTAGGAGGCCGAGACGTTGTCACAATAGACAATGGTGGCATGAGTTGGAGGGCGACGAAGCTCATGCAAGAGTTGGCGCAACCAACACGCCTCGGAAACACAGTTGGCGAATCCACGATACTCGGCCTCGGCGCTTGAACGAGAGACAGTGGCTTGCCGTTTAGAGGACCAAGACAACAAGTTGTGGCCGAGAAAAACACAGAAGCCAGACGTGGACTTGCGCGTGTCCGGGCAACCAGCCCAATCGGCATCGGTGTAGGCCACAAGATCGAGGGGAGAGGACTTGTACAACCGCAAGCCAAAGTGGGTAGTACCTCGGAGATACCGTAGAATGCGTTTGACAAGTTGCATGTGAGAATCACGAGGTGCATGCATGAATAAACACACTTGTTGAACCGCATAGGAGAGGTCCGGGCGAGTGAGTGTGAGATATTGGAGTGCACCGGCGATACTACGGTAGAGAGTTGGGTTATCGAGGAGGCGGCCAGTATGAGCAGAGAGTTTGGATTGTGTATCAATTGGAGTGGATACGGGCTTGCAATTTAGCATCTTGGCACGCTCGAGAACTTCAAGGGCATATTGTTGTTGGTAGAGAAACAAGCCATGGGTGTTGGGTGTGACATTAATGCCAAGGAAGTGATGGAGATCACCAAGGTCGGTCATGGAAAACTCACGTTTGAGGGAGGCAATGACGTGATGAAGAGCATGAGGTGTGCTTGCGGTGAGGATGATATCATCAATGTACACAAGAAGGTATGTGATGGAGTCACCACGTTGCAAGATAAAGAGGGATGAGTCACTAGAGAAGGAAGGAGCGGAACCAATGGAACCAAGTGCGGGGTGCTTGCTTCAAGCCATAGAGTGACTTACGAAGGAGGCACACGTGGTCCGGCCGAGAGGAGTCCACGAACCCAGCTGGTTGAGCACTGTACACCGTCTCCTTGAGGTCGCCGTGCAGGAAATCATTCTTGACATCGAGTTGGTGGATGGGCCAAGAGCTGGAAGTGGCGATGCTGAGCACAACTCGAATTGTAGCCGGCTTGACGACCGGACTAAATGTCTCATCGTAGTCGACACCCTCCTTCTGAGTGAACCCGCGGACCACCCACCGTGCCTTGTATCGGGCCAAAGTGCCATCGGTGTTGAACTTGTGGCGAAAAATCCGCTTGCCAGTCACCACGTTTACACCTGCAGGTTTGGGAACCAACGACCATGTAGAATTATTGATTAAAGCATCGTATTCATCTAGCATTGCATGTTGCCAATTGGCATCTTTGAGCGCGGAACGGTACGTGGGGGTATGGGAGATATAGTGGTGGTGGGTGTATGGGTGAGAAAGAGACGTTTGGGTTGGCAGAAACCAGATTTGGACCGGGTTTGCATTTTATGCGAGTTGTGTGTGGGTTTTACGGGTTGTGCGCGAGCTGGTAGACGTGGCTGCACGGGAGTGGATGGCGCGGAAGTGGAGGTGGATTGCGTGGGGTCAGGAGCAGGGCTGGCAGGCAAGGGATCCAAGGAGGATCCGAGCGTAGGGGAATCGGTCACGCGATCCGAGGCAGGTGGGGTGGGAGACCTGGTTGGCGCGAGGGTCGAGGACGCGTGTGGGGGCGTCGGTAGTGGGGGGTCAGGTGCGGGGGACCGTTGGGTGGCAGGGGTGGGGTCGCACGTGGGCTGGGTGGTGGGGGTGGGGTTGAGCTGGCGCGACGGGAGTGGCGTGCATGGGGCTGTCCCATCGGGCGGATTGGGTGGGTCCTGGTACGAGGGATCGGGCGGGCAGGGAGGCGAATCTGGCAGGGATCGCATGGTGGGTTGCATGGGATTTTCTGTGGAGAGGGTGGATGTGGGTGATGGTGGGGAAGGGACGTATGGAAAAACGTTCTCGTCGAAAATAACATGACGGGAAACAATCACGCGGCGTTGGGCGAGATCATTACACCTATAACCCTTATGCTCGAGGGGATAACCAAGAAAAATGCAGCGAGTGGAGCGGGGGGAGAGCTTGTGGGGAGAGGTGGCGTAGAGATTGGGGTAGCATAGGCACCCAAAAACGCGCAAGTGATCGTAGGTAGGATGAATGCCGTGGAGCATGTAGTATGGGGTGTAGTCGTAGATGGCGCGGGAGGGACATCGGTTGAGGAGATAAGTGGCCGTGTGCAGTGCTTCAACCCAAAAGGGAGGTGTAAGGTTTGCTTGGACAAGAAGAGTACAGATGACGTTGTTGGTGGTGCGAAGAAGTCGTTCGGCCTTGCTATTCTGGGGTGATGTATGAGGGCAGGAGAAACGGTAGGCAATCCCATTGGCAGAGAAGAAAGCACGGAGGGTGGAGTTAATGAACTCGCCGCCGTTGTCGCATTGTAAAGCCTTGATGATTACGTTGTATTGAGTGCGAACAAATGAAAAGAAACGTTGGAGAGTGAGGGAGGTGTCCGACTTGTGGCGAAGGGGGAAGGACCAGGAGAAGTGAGTGTAATCATCAAGCACAATCAAGTAATATTTATAACCAGAGAAGCTTACAACCGGGCTTGTCCATAAATCACAATGAACTAACTCAAAAGGTGCAAAAGTGCGACTAAGAGAAGAAGGGAAAGCGAGGCGCGGCTGCCGACCTAATTGGCAAGCACTACATGGGATATGCGAAAGCTTATTACATGAGGGAAGAAAATCATTGGCCGCTAAAGAGGAGGTGACTTGAGGGCTTGGGTGGACGAGGCGTCGGTGCCACACGTCGGCGATGGAGGTGGTGGCGGAGAGGGCAGCGCGCCATGGCTTGTTATTGCCGGAGAATGGGTAGAGATCGCCGGAGCTAGCGGAGATCATGATGACCCTCCTGGTTCGAAGATCCTTCACAACAAAGCCATAGGGAAAAAATTCAATAGAGCACAAGTTATCTTTGGTGAATTGGCGAACTGAAATGAGACTAGTTACGACGTGGGGAGAAAAGAGAACGTCCCGAAGATGAAAATTGTGAGGGGGGAGGGTGACAGAGCCGGTGGCTTGGACGGGGAGATGAGTACCATTGCCAACAACAATGCTAGTGAAACGAGACTTTAAAGAAGGATTCGAGAGGTCGAGGTTACCAGGGTTGCCAGTGACGTGGGAGGAGGCGCCGCTGTCGAGGTACCACTCGTGTGGAGCGGAGCAACTGTTGGGGACGCCGTGGGCACTGTAGGCGGCCTGGAGCATGGCCAGGTGATCCCAGGAAGGTGGTTGGGGTGACGCCGTGGGGGGGGGGGGTAGCCGGAGATCTGCATCGGGTACGCTTGCGCATGCGACCCGGGCCGCGGGCCGAGCACGCCGGCGGCGTTCGGAGGGACCCAGCCAGGGCGCGGGTTCGGGATGGCCATCCCGTAGGGCGCGAAGAACCCCATGTAGGGATTGTACGCCATGGGTGGGGGAGCGCCACGACCACCCGGATCGCCGCGGCCACAGCCGCGGCCACGACCACGACCACGGCCACCGCGGTCACCACCATCGCGAGCGCTAGAGTCGCGGCCAACTGGAGAGCCAGGACCCCGATCAGTGGCGCGGTCGCCAAAGCGAGGAGCCGAGCCGCTAGAGCCGGAGGGACCGCCGCCCCCGGTGACGGCGAGGATGGTGGCCGGCTCATCGGCCACGCGCTGGGCGAGGTTCTCCTCGGCGAGCTTTAGGCGAGAGAAGACCATCTCGAACGGTGGCAGAGGAACCGTGTCCCCGAGCACGACGCGGATGGTGTCGAGGCGTTTGTCGATGTCGTGAAGAAACTGAGTGGTGAGATCCACTTCAGTGACGGCGTGCTCGATGTCGGCCAGCCCGGCGGTGAGGAGCTTCATGCGACGAGCGTACTCAACGACGGAGAGATCTCCCTGTTTGAGATTGCGGTATTGGCGGTTCAGCATCATGTACCGCGCCGCGTGGTTCACCAAGAAGTAATCACGGATGCGATACCAGAGATCATAGGTGGTGGTGGCCCCGACGACGTGGTCGACGAGGTTATCGGCGAGAGTGGAATAGATCCAGAGCACAAGATGGGCGTCGAGCTCGCGCTGGAAGGCGGTGGCATTGGCCGGGAGAGGCTGCTCGATGATCTGGGCGACGCCATAGCGGATGATAACAAGGAGGAAGAAGGACTTCCACTTGTGATAGTTGTGTTCATCGGGGTTAAGGAGAAATTTGATATGGTTCTGGATACTGTCTTGGAAGATGGGATGGGTGGACGGAGCGGCGGCGAAGGAGGGCGGCGGCGCCGTGGAGAGGGAAAAGAGAGGGACGAACTAAGATCCGAGCGAAGGGGAGGAACCGCTGTGGGTGGAGGGGATGGTGCCGAAGATGAGAGGAGGAGATGTGCCGGCTGTGGTGCCGGCGCCGGTGGAAGAGCTGGAGAGAGCTCCCGGCGAGGTGGCTGAGATGGTGGCCGGGGAGGTGGCGGAGGAGGTGGAGTTCTCAGCCATGGGAGAGGCACCTGGAGTATGATACCAAGTAGGACGATCAAAATGTTGTCTGTCATTGAATCACCCATACATGGTACAACATATAGAGCGCTAGAGCAGTTACACAAGCCCGAAGGATGTGGCACGCAGGCCAGGGCGTGATCTATGATCCTATATACTAGGAATAGGAATACAGATACATACATATACACACGTACAATACACGTTAACACCGACGAACTCTGCTCTTCGGAGTCCGATCTCTAGGCGCCGGACGCGTACCCGCAGGTACGGCCAGACCGAATCAGCGAGCGCCTCCCGCCAGACGCTGGTCCACTCCGCATCGCGTCATCGTCGGATGACAGACCAACCCTCGCAGATCCGAGGTATACCTATTACCACTCTGAAAATCAACCACTTTTGAGGTATACTGTATATGCATTAGTCATTGTCCTCGCAAATTGAACCACTTCTGTTATAAAAAAATTTAGTTGGACAAATTATGAAGCGGTTAGATTTTAGTTTATGATACCGTGGCAGATTTTAAAAGCTCAAGGCTTCTTAGATTTTACTCAAATATTTTCATACGAATTTTTGCAGGATTTTTAGCACACATTTTATTTTCGTTTGATTTGAGTTTAGAGCTCTTATAAATTGCCCTATGTGATTATATGTGAATTCACTCACATCATTCAAATTCAAGTGCTTCGGATTCCCGTGAATTAAAGAAAGTCACTGTATACATCTTGTACACTTCCTATGTTTGCTTTCACGCATTCTATAATTGGTATTTAAAAAAATTGAAATTTTACTCATGAATTTGTCAAGCACGTATACTAGTATTAAGAGGCCCCTGAGATTTTTCTTACGCCTCGGCCCCCCAAAATCTGAATAGAGGCACGGCGCACCGCCGGGATTGCAGTCGGCTTGCCTTCGGACACTCTGAGCAGGAGGAGGAGGCCGAGCAAGTGCCGGAGGAGGAGAAGGAAGACGAGTAGGATCCAGTGCCTCCTGCCGGATTCAACATGGGTGATGCGATGGCCAAATTCGAGGTGGCCCAAGCGGAGGTGGTAGCAGCGTAGCAGGCCATCCTCGACTCCATCCAGTTGGATCTCATGGTCGCGGCAAACCGTCGCTACCTCCTCCAGGCGGACACGGAGCTGGAGGAAGGACCTGGACTCCAACGAGGAGCCGGAGCAGCGGGCCATGGCCAACCACCAGGAGGCCGGTATGTCCGGCACAGAGGTCGTTGACATCTCCGACGACGATCGAGTAGTACTAGGGTAGTATTTATCTATGTACATAGTACGTAGCTTATTTCGTGTCGCGTGGTGTTGTATGGTTTTCGAGTATGATATTTGAGGTTTGTGGTTCTAAGGACGAAAAATGAGGGGTGACTGGCCCTGTCAGGGGATATAGGAGGGGTCACTTCTGATGAACTGAATGTAGATGCTCTTAGGCCCACACACTTGCTTGCTCACCGGGCCAAACATGGACAAAACTTCTAGATGCCGCCGCAAATTCAAATCTCCAACCAATGGAAAATGGTTGAGCGTATTTTACCATTGATTCTTTTTGTGAAAATCCAACACATATTTTCAAGAAAAAGATCACATATATTGATTAAACAGCATTTTCGACAATTCCGACATCGAAAAGAGAACTTGGCCGTGCAAACACTCCTCCAGCACCTCACACCCTCTCTTATAACACTCTACAACCTTATCAGCCACTGGGTTTTTGTTTGAAAAAAGATACAGAAAAGTACATCATGGTACTTTTTCAATGGATATTTATTTACACAACCACGAAAAGAAAAAACTAACACGTCAACATTTTGCTTCCTGGGATTTTGGTCAATATCCGATTTATTGAGTTGCCACCTCTGAACTCGATCTCATACCGTCATATGGAAGGGCAAAGTGTGAAACATATGCACGTATACACTAACAAATCAGACCCGTTGTAGTCATTGTCATACTAACTGTGGAGCATCGGCATACATCTAACATATACTCCGACTATTCAAACGAGTACACAACAGTGCCGATCTAACTTGATGCCGATCTTTGAGTTGGTAACTATTGTTACTAGTAGAATGATCATGCGTTGCTACGGACCATAATGAATCAAACAAATAATTAAGGTCGTCTTCGAGGTCGAAGCTGATTTCTCCCTCATACTTTCGAGGCTCTGCAAATTCAACGGTTTAGACAGTCCGGGCACCCCAAATCCAAAATATATGTCGGTGGAAAATGTGGTTTTATGGACTATCCGCCATGTTCTCTCCAACACACTGACCCAATACAACAGCCCCACCCCACGATGCACTCTTTCCCTTTTCAAGCAGGAACCTCCCCTTCCCACTTGGTTTCCAGCCGTAGCGAGACATTTCTCGCTGGAGCACTGCCCTTTAAAACCGGATGAAGCTCACCTCACCTTCTCCATTGGGCCCTCTCTCCTTCACACCGTACTTCCCTATGGACTACCAAGGAGGAGTCCCCCATCAACCGCCCCACTCCCTGCCCTGACCCCCTCCACATGTGTTTGTGTCGATCCGCCACCGCCATCAAGGGGAAGGAGGCATGCATCATCCTTGATGCCGCCAAGCCAAAGAAGGCAGATCCAATGTCTGCAAAGAAATTGCCATGTTGTAACATATCATGCATTACCATAAAACAAAAATATGATATCCATTGTTGGGCATGGTACTGATACGCCACCGTGTCCACAATTAACTCTTGAAGCAACCAATGAGTGCATTTACCCTTCTATCCTAACCAAAAAGTGTACGATGATGAAAACATCATATGAACCAATCGCTCATGCAATTTGTTACGAAGCCATCTTTAACAAAATGCAATTTGCCATATTTTCTAAAGTAGGGAAACGGTAACTAAACATACAACCCTAACCCCCATCCACATCCACATCTGCCGCATATTAAAAGTGGGAGGCCCACATGTGTCCATATAATTTTTTATGGGACAAATGGACATCCCACATAATCTCACGTCAATGATAGACGCAGCTAAAATGTTGTACTGAAAAAAATATTGATGCTGGACATTTCAAGTAACCCCCTACACGATCTAGCACCAACAAGCTACCTTGCCCCCCCCCTCCACCTGCTAGCATCACTCACCCGTTGCCCCTCCTCCAGCTACCAATATCACCTAGATCTCGAGCATCCCCTCCATGATTGTGATGGTGTCACCGCCCCAATGTCTGCTCCCTCGAACTCCCTCTCCCCATGTTGCATCTCGACTATATCAAACACTGGATGCCTTTGAAAAATTGGCAACAGAATTATCCTAGCTTCCAGACGACCATGAAGAATCAAATTAGTTATTGTGTTAATTAACATGGTCCTACCTCCCTAGGAGTTGGAACATAATTTATTTTCTTAGCCACTGTTATATCAAAACTTACAACGTAAGAATCGACTATTTGTTCAAATAACTAACTAAATTTTCTGTTCCTATAGTTTCCGCTCATTTTCACTTTTTCCCGATTCAATGATAAATCATATGGCGATATACCCATTAATTATATAGGAAGATCAATGAAATGCAACATCATCTCTCTTACATCATATAACAGAAAATGAAATTTTTAGTATACTATTGAACATGTCAAATAAGCAAAGCAAATGGCTAACAGTTGACGAAAACTCAATTGGATAGCCCTTAAGAGCAAAAGAAGTATGAAATATTACATTCAGAGTCACGCAAGCGGGCATTCAGAGTCAGGAAATGTGGCAGAGTCAAGAAATGCCCGTGCACTGCCACAGAGAAGAACAATTATAAAGATAATAAGCAATTCGTTAGTCATGCAGTTTAAGACAACAACGGCCAACCAACACCACAATCCAACTTGCTTCACTAATCAGAAATCATCACACATCACTTTGATTTTCTTCATTTAGTCGCCCAACCGGGAAGAAAGAAAATGCCTCCCCCCCCTCTCCCTCTCTCTCATTCTTGTCCAACACCAAGTAATTTGTGCCGCCACCCACGGTGCATGTCATCTGGACCATAAACTCTTTATACCATGGTTGTGGGAACAAAATCAATTGAAGAATGTGGCTCATCAGCTCCTGCTGTAGTGCCGGAAAGAGGAAGCAAGAGGGCTCACTCAAACAAATAAATATTTATTAGAGCATGTGATGTATTACTATGAATTGAAAAATCATATTTATGAGAGCTTATTAACACTATAAATCAAGAAAAAAGTACCAATCATACCAATGTATAATTTGGCACATATCATCAACTTACCTGCACAATGTACCCAAAAAAACTTACCTGCTCAATATATAACAGTCCCATTTGAAACCGAAAAAGTTGCTTTTGTCAAGCAAAAATTACCCGATCAATAGTATATTACAATCAGTTTGTCTAATTCACATCTAGATGTTTTTTAAGGATGTCACATCTAAGCTCCCATAAGTATATAATGCAGCAACAAGAAATAAAAAAAAACTAGGACAAAAAAATAAACCACAAACAAAGTGGACATCAACTTAGATGTGACATAGTTATGTCACATCTAGATGTGTCCTAGACAGACCATATTACAATCTCATTACTTTTCAATCTTTGAATTGTAGAAAATCCACCATCATGCAATTAGCATTGCTCAATTATTTGAAAAACACGTACACAACAAGAAAAGTGTAAGTATTCAACAAATCTATTTGTATGGTTCACTTATTGATGAACTAACACTGAATTTTTATATGAAAAAACATTCAAAAGTGAGATGCTGGTCATGAAGAAAAAACTTCAAACAATATCAAGGTAAATCCTGTTGGACCGAAGTACATGGGAGTACATAACTCAGAAGATGCTAGAGTTAATCTTACACCACTCCTGAGTATGAGGATCAAGAGGAGACACCACATATCTTCATGAGTTGTTCTCCATTAAAACACTCAAGTGGAGTGAGTATGATGCGAAACCTATGCGTGGAGGAAGAGCAGCCGGCTTCAAGGTTAAACTACATGGCGATGAACTCCGGTCGTTCAGCGTGGTGGTCCACTCCCCTTATGTTGCTGCTTGTTGACTTGGCTCCGCATAGCCTCCTTCGTGGCATCGCCGGGTGCGTGTAGGAAGAGCGCGACAATGATGAGGTACCTTATCCCCACGAGGTTTCAAACAAAGACATGCTCGCGGCGAGGATATCAAAGGAGAATAAACGATGGGGGAGACGTAGAGAGCCGGTCGAGGAGCGGACGTCGACCTCCACCACCTAGGACATCACCGTCACTCACCCGCATGAACGAACACCGTCCGCCACCGCGAGCTTCTTGCGGTGGATGTTCGGGAACATACCGCATCCTCCTCAGCCACTGATGATGCATGTGCATGCGGAAGAACCTTGACGTGGATGGATGGGACTTCACCAAGGAGAAACACCATCGCACATGGCACCATGGGATTAACCTAGGCGAGTTTTCCCTAGTCAGCTCTGTGGGAACATGGGATCGACCTAGGCGATTGGATCTGAGATGCAAAAGAACAACAAATGAGGCCAACGTAAGGAAAGTTGTGATTTTGTTCAGATTTTGGTAAGTTATTATTTTGCTGACGAGTACGATTGCTTGAGATATGGTGGAAGTCATTATTTGACCGGTCTTTGTGATAGATTAGAAAAAGACCAAAGATAAAAGGCCGGCACTCTGCGCCGGTGCGCCGGCCCAAACTTTGGGCCGGTCCAACCCTGGCCATTAGATGCGCCCCCGCATAGCCGTCGGATCGTGCCTTTCCCAACGCTTGTCACCCTGGCACGTTTTTAGATCTGAAGAAAGCACCATTGCAGGTCATGGCGGCCGCCCCCCGTCGCCACGTCGCGCAGCGCGTCGTTGCCCTCCCCCGTTTGCCCTCACCGTCGAAAGTCGCCGCCGTGCTCGATGGCAGTGCTATCCGTCGATGCTCGCAGACAAAAAAGGTATTCGAAAAAGATGCTCTGTGTAGCCGCCCCTGTTGAATCAATTCAAATCCTTGATTCCAGCAAATTAAAGATAAGGTTGTAGCAAAAAGTCGCTCATCCAGCAAAGAACGAAGAACTAACTCTGGTGAAAGCATTTTGGGTGCTGGTTCCAACAACAAAAAACGTGGTTGTAGCAAAAAAATCGATGGTCTAGAGAAAACAAACTCTGGTGGAAGCATTTTTTGGTGCTGGTTCCAGCAAAAATCGATGCGGGATGTAGCAAATTACATCGCTGGATGCAGCTCCTCCGCGCCTACTTTCAACTGGTTCCAGCAAAAAAAGATGCCGACAATAGCAAATTGAAGCACCGGTTGTAGCCTTTCCCCCCTGGTTGTAGCTCCCCCGTGCGACGGTCGTAGCCGACGCTCGTGCTGGTTTCAACAAAAAATGATGACCGATGTAGCAAAAAAATCGTTGGATGCAGCTGATTCCCATCACATAGTCTTCTCCGATGTAGCAAAAGCAAAGGTTGGTTCCAGTAAAAAAGATTGCTGGTTCCAGCAAAAAAATATTATGGTTGTAGCAAAATTGAAAATTAGGCTTGGATCCAACAAAACCAAATCATCGATGGTAGCAAAAGATGTTGATGCTTCCAGCAAAAACATATTACCGTGGTAGCAAAAAATAAAAATTGGGCGATGGTTCCATCAAATCAAAACGCCTACAATAGCACAATTAGGCTCCTACCCGTGGTCGGTTGCAGCTCCAGGCGAGGCAGGTTGCAGCTCTCGACGAGGCCGATTATAGCTGTTCCCGTCCACCAGCTACAGCTCCCCGGCGTGTTTCCTCCTCCGTCCACCGTCGACCCGTAGCCCATCACACAGGGGCGTCGGGGAGCAAGAAGGGGAGGGCCGACGACCTCTACAAGATAAAAGAAGAAAATCCTAGTCAGAGAGAGGTCAAGAGAGGAGTAGGGATGCCTCTCCGGTGGTGGGCTCGCCGGAGAAATCGCTGCACTCACCGGAGCCAAGCACATGAAGAGAGGCGAGCAGAAGATGAATATGCGCGAGATGCAAAGGCACATGGAGGAGAAGCGAGCGGAGGATGAAAGGATAAGGCAGATGCGAGTGGCTAAGATAATAGGACGGGTGTGTGCGGGCCCTTTTGCCCGCGTGGCGCTTAGGTGTCGCTCGCGACCGGCCGAGCGTTCGGCCGGCGCGCCGAACCCAAACACTGAAGGTGGGGTTTGGCTAGGAAAAAATCGGTGGGAGGGTGAGGAGTTCGTGGGAAGACCTACGAGGGAAACAAGGAGGACGGACGAACGAAACGAAACGAACACACGATCACAACCACAGACTCCCCTTTTAGGAGTAGAGATTTGAAAAAAGGGTGGATTTATGGAAAGAGTGTGTTTGATCGGTATATGTTTGATTGCGATGGAAATAGCGAAAAGATTTGATTGCGATGTGATTTCATTGTTGTTGTTTATGAAAGTTTTTTGTGATGCAATATGTTTTGGATGGAAGGTTTTAAACCCACCCTTCGATATGATTTGATTGGTGTCTTATATGGAAGGGTGCGATGGAAAGATGGACGGTTTGGTTTGGTTTTTTTTTTTTGGCATGGGACGTGTGGTCTGATGATGAATTAAAACCGGTGTTGGTTTTCGGAGGGAGGGGAAAAATCGGTGAGAGGGAGATCGCTTGGTGGGGCATATATCGGTCGCTTGGGGGGATACCAACGAAACCAACGAACGATGTACGAACTGAGATATTAGGAGTAGAGGAGTAGATTAGGAGTAGAAATACATATCAAACTTGACTAACAAAGGCTATGCACGGAGACACGTAAGGTCACCTGGTCATGCATATACATCCAGAGAATTTAGTAGACTTTTCGGTCTTCAAAATCCTCGGCGTATGTCTCTTTCTAAGAACCTTCTTCCCTCTCATTCACCTGATAATTAGTTAACTCAGTTAGTTGATCTATCTCCACTCTGTTAAGTCGACAAATCCAGTACTAGTATTGACCACACAAAAATAAAACTTCGTTTCTTTTGAGAAATTAAATATGCTTCACTTTTAGATTTTTTTTTAGAAAAGGAGGATGACCCCGGCCTCTGCATCTAGACGATGCATGCAGCCACTTTATTAACAATGCACACAAGACCTTATAAAGTCATACAACAACAAGACTAAAGCCACCGTCTAGGCAATATCTGTCGCTACTCCTATCCAGTTGATGAAGGGATGCTGATAGTCTGGGCCTTATACCAAACAGACCTTGCAGCCAAACCTACCATCTAAGACCTGAGGTCCCAACCAGGACGTCTGCCGAGTATGGGGCACCCACCAGTCCGGCGCACTTCTCAACCAGGACGCCAGCCGGGTATGAGGCCGCTGCAGCCACCTGCCACCAATCCATCTTCAGTGTTGTACTGATGCATCGACCTTGCCCGGTCTAGCTGCCGTCGACGCTACCACCCTGCAGCGCCACCAGGCAGCGCCACCTCCTTGCGCGAGTCCATCTCCGCGCATCAAACGTCGAGTCTCCACGGCGCTATGCCGCCGAGATCCGCCGCCAGCAATGTGTAAGCTGAAGCACCGCTCCACCGCCGGGCAAGGTACAAAGCTGAATTTCAGTTCTTTGATCTTTGGTTCTTATCAAAGGTCCTAGTAAGAAAGACCAAAGTACATAGCTAACAAGATGGAAGGAAACATGAGAAAACTACCACCTGCTTACTTATGCAAGGATGTTTCGGTTTTTCACATTCTCGAATAACCAACTTTTGACCCAAAAAAATTGTACAAGTATGCACATAAATGATTATATTAGACTCTGAAACTTTTTGGATTGGCTGGCTTTTTCTTTTGGGTTGCACAAAACTATTTTTGTGAGAAATCTATGATACAATTACAGCTAAGAAATCCAAATGTAGCTTTTTTAGGGTTTTGTTGTCAAAGATAAAGATACTTGACTACACACTCTAGTTTCGGGAATAGAGCTAGTGTATTAATTGTGCATTATTTGTCGGAATTTAAACAAAAGAGTATGTACCAAAAGTATATGGTTCATGCATATCCTCTAGCCAATTTTACCTTGTTTTTACAGTATAAGCCAATTTTACTCATTCATGTGGGAAATGGATAGCCATCATATTGTACTACATCTACATGCATCAAGTACATTGTACCATAAACGAATACATCAACATCCAAGTTGCCAAAATAAAATAATACCTAGCTCCCACTTGCACACGCCAGAAAACCACATGTAATATGGAACTTTCACAGGGTGCAAACGTGGAAATCTCCGCCATTACTTCAAATTAACCACAAACTAAATATGCCCCAACATATAACCCCACTTCCACACATAACGCGTACACTATAGATCCATCCAAAAAAGAAAGGCCACAACATCTATATATACACCAACACGTGTATGTACACACCCCACAGCAACCATCTCGTCATCTTGTCCAGCCCTAGCTAGCTATAGAACAGCAACTCATCTTAACCTGTAAGCACACATACACACACAACATTATTTCGATATGTACCTAGCTTAGCTAAGCCAAGTACACAGAGAACACACGTCAAGAAACCACCGAAAAGCAACAAGCCCTGGGGGTGGAAATCCTGAGCTCCATGGTGGAGCATTCCCCCCAGTACTCTTCCGGCGCGTCCACGGCCACAACGGAGTCAGGCGCCGCCGGAAGACCGCCGAGGCCTCTGAGCCTACCTGTCGCCATCGCCGACGAGTTAGTGACCTCGCGGTCGGCGTCGTCTCGGTTCAAGGGTGTGGTGCCGCAGCCAAACGGGCGATGGGGCGCCCAGATCTACGAGCGCCACGCTCGCGTCTGGCTCGGCACGTTCCCAGACCAGGACTCGGCGGCGCGCGCCTACGACGTAGCCTCGCTCAGGTACCGCGGCCGCCACGCCGCCTTCAACTTCCCGTGCGCGGCCGTGGAGGCGGAGCTCGCCTTCCTGGCGGCGCACTCCAAGGCTGAGATAGTGGACATGCTCCGGAAGCAGACCTACGCCGATGAACTCCGCCAGGGCCTGCGGCGCGGCCGTGGCATGGGGGCGCGGGCGCAGCCGACGCCGTCGTGGGCGCGGGAGCCCCTTTTCGAGAAGGCCGTGACCCCTAGCGATGTCGGCAAGCTCAATCGCCTCGTAGTGCCGAAGCAGCACGCCGAGAAGCACTTCCCTCTGAAGCGCACTCCTCACACGACGACAACCACCGGCAAGGGCGTGCTGCTCAACTTCGAGGACGGCGAAGGGAAGGTGTGGCGCTTCCGGTACTCGTACTGGAACAGCAGCCAGAGCTACGTGCTCACCAAGGGCTGGAGCCGCTTCGTCCGGGAGAAGGGCCTCTGTGCCGGCGACTCCATCGTATTCTCGTCCTCGGCCTACGGACAGGAGAAGCAGTTCCTCATCGACTGCAAGAAGAACACTAGCGTGAACGGAGGCAAATCGGCGTCGCCGCTGGCGGTGGTGGACACTGCCAAAGGAGAACAAGTCTGCGTCGTTAGGCTATTCGGTGTCGACATCGCCGGAGTGAAGAGGGGGAGAGCGGCGACGGCGACGGCGGAGCAAGGCCCGCAGGAGTTGTTCAAGAGGCAATGCGTGGCACACGGCCAGCACTCTCCTGCCCTAGGTGCCTTCGCCTTATAGCATCTACACATACACCTCCATATTTTTCACGGAGTTTTTCTCGTCCCTCTTCTTCTAGCTTATTGTTAAATTGTTGATCTGGTCATGGATTAAAATGATTTTGTTCTTCAATTTTGCATAGAACTCATTCTTAAGTCCGATTGCAAAATGAGTTGGCACATCAATAAGTTCCATTCCATGTAATAAAGAGATGTGTTTACTGTATGTTTGGATGAAGAGTTCATTGCTCAATATATTTGAAAATTGGTTTTGCGACTCCAATTGATATCCCCTCAGCAGCTATATAAGGCTGGTCACAATGGGGAGGAACTTAGAAGTAACATCACACACTTCAATGCAACTTTGCTTATGTGGCACATATTTAATGAAGAGAGATGTGCTTGTGGTAACTAGCTAAGTTACCGGAACATCACACACTCCAAGAAGCAATGAGTCTATAACCTAATAAATACATGGTTGCATGACACTACATAGATGTTCCTACCCACTGTGGAGGTAGTAACATAGTCTAGGAAAACGTGAAGTTCCTAGCTTATGTTCTTGCCCATTGTGACCAGCCTACCCACTGTGGTTGCATGACCAGTACTTCCTCCGTCCGGGTTGGGTCTGCATGCAGAAACTCGGGTACCAAGGAAAAAAGTTAATACAGATGGTGGGTGATTTAATGCTAAGAATGCATTGTCCCGAGAATGCCAATGGCCAACCAGAGTAGCTCAATTTACGGCATGCAGCTGCTGGCCCGCTTCCCTTTTTCACTTGGCCAATAACACCCACGTTTAGCACTAGCCTAGTAGTTAGGCTAGTCATAGTGGGAGTAACTTAGCTAGTAACATAGCCCACTTCAAGAAATGTTTGCTTATGTGGCAAGTATTTAATGTGAGATGGTAACATAATATGTTACTATAACATAGCGCTTCACAAGACAAGATGAGTCTACAAGCTAATAAATGAAGTCATCTATGACACTACTATCATGTTGCTTTGCATTATGAAAGTAGTAACTTAGACTAGTATCATGCATATGACACTAGTCTAAGTTCCCCACTATGACCAGCCTTATTGCATAGTGCATGCAGCTAATGATGCGGCTGCCTAACCAATCCTGCGCGCATGCATAAGAGAGAATCGAGGGAACTTTACTGCGGAAGTTTAGGGGCCTTACAAAAATGGGACGCGGTTAGTTTGCTGAGAGGCCCAATAAACCCGGACGGAGGGAGTATTTTGCAACATGCATGCAAATTTTTGGGCGCTGAATTACTTGCTGGCCTTGGATTGTCTTACAATTGATTTTATTAGTTCACTCACATGGCTAGATTTGTCACTGTCATCTTCATTTGTAGACATTTTTGGCATATATTTCTGTATCATATGCTTCAGTTGATCATTAATTCGAGCATTCATCTTGTGTGAATTTGGCTATAATTGAAATGTCACTCACCGGTCGTTTGCTTCAACTTCATCATTCTATGATTTTGTATTTCATATACCCAAAAGGAGTGCACTGATTTATACTATGTACCTGTCAATTAATTTTTATCTTCCCGCAAAAAAAAGTTCATCATCACGACCCTATTGTACATGATCTTTCTAGCTTCATTTATAGTCTATCAATTTGTTGCTGAAATTATCATATTACATCTAACTACTGCACTTTTTCAAAACGGTCGGTTGCTTTGCGAACCTACTTATGAACATGATATATTCCATGGGTCACATTGATTTATGTTAATTTGTATTTTTGTTTGTGGGCTTTGAGTTATTTAATAATCTGACCATATCGTTGTTCACCAGACTTGTTTTAGTTGTAAACAACACATATACCTCTGCAGAAAAGTATACTGATGAGTGATGACAACGTTAATACGAGCTACGGAGATTTATATGAAGCATAAAAGATTGAAATCTATCTAGGTTTGCATGGATGGTAAGAATAAGTCACAATATATTTTATGTAAATTGCTAGCTGTTCTTGGATTGTGTAATAGTTGAGTTGATTAGTTCACCCACATAGCTAAATTCCCCATTTGTGTTCTTATGTTTCCTATTAAGAAGTAATACACATCCAGTATGCAAGAGGTATGCATATGCTTCAAAACATGTTATGTGAACTAATGATTTTCTATAAATGATCTTTATGCAAATAACATTCTCTATAAAAAAACTAGAACAAAAAGGGCAGTATTTCTTTCAAGGATGCAGAAGGTATTTCAAGGATGAACTAGATTTGCTAGTCCATAGAGCCAAGAGGACCTCTTATGCTCAAATCAGTAGGTTTTTTTTTGAAAAGGAGGATTACCCACGGCCTCTGCATCAAGCGACGCACACAACCATTTATTAGCTGAGTGACCAGATTCTTGTAAATATTTCGCATTAACTAACTCACTAATCATGTGCAACATATTCTGACTTTTTATTAATACACTAGGTAATTCACCTACTGTTTCCTGTCAAAACCGCCGGGGGGAGGGGGGGGGTTAGTATCCTAGCTAAATCAGTTACTGCAAAAACTTTCATCAGACTCGCTTAAATTTCAAATTAAAGTGTTTCACATCAGTATATGCAAGTTTCTGCCTCTGATTAGAAGTTAGCATTCTTTGCCTAAGTAACACACCATGTTAATTAGATGTATTTTTTCTTATTTTTATAGGTTCATGCATATATTTCAAATTTATACACACTATAAATTGAATATAATATAATGTACTGAAGTCATAGACGTGCGCCATGTTACACGCAAATTCGTAGGGGCACATAGGTGCTCGGGCACACACCTGCCAAGCCCTGCACAACTGCTCAATTGTTTCACGATTCACGAAGTAGTTGACTCCCGCATGAGGGCACAACAAGTTTTAAGTTTCAGTCATTGAAACATACAATGTTCCAGCCGCTCAATTGTTCGATGTAATCCTGGTCATCTGATGTCTTTGTTAAGTCAAAGGTAGGCTCATCTTGAGCCTATGTTATAGTGAAGACAATATGGTAGAGATCATGCCCATTTAAAAATGGATATGTAATTGTTGTCTACTATGAAATAAATACCACTCAACAACTAGTATATTTATTCTAGGAAAGGACATGGACCAATTAGTCATAGTATTGTACATCCAGTTTAATTTTCTAGTTAGCTAGGAAACTTGCGGGATCGATATGCAATAATAGCAACCAACTTGCATGAACATGAGCTGCTAGGTAGGTTCATTGTACTCACTCAACACTGCAATAATTAAGTTAGGCTTCTTGAGATTTCATTGATATCATTGGTATGTTGTAGGCAAGACTTGCAATGTAGCATCAATAACGGAGGCTACAACTGACAAAAGTTTAAACATCAATAGTATCTTGGCATGTGATGGTGAAATACCGCAGCATCCTCTCACTTCCATGTGTGCAAAAGGCCAAGTAGCAGTTGTGGACGGAGATAAAGTTGCCACAGAACCAAGTTTCGGAAACCGAGTGGTAGCTGTGCTATATATGGTACCACTATAGTTGTTTTGGATGCCAATCACTAACTATAACGGTAAAATGTTCCACCATATTAGTAATGACCATTGTAGCATCAAAACATTCTACTACTTTTGCGAGCTTATAACTAAAGATGGTTCCGCTATTCTATATAGATAAAGTTGACAAAAGGACATGTTAATTTATGAGAAAACCTGTGAAAATGCCTCATTCATTATTTGTTTCATCATCCATATATTTCTTAGTGAGTAAGTGTGTTTGTGGTGAATAATATCTTGTTCTTGTTATGGTCACTTGTATGTACACATATCTTGCTAATTAGTAACACTCTAACAAAGTGGTATGTGTTTTGGTACAAAAGATGGAATACTTGTGTAATTCATGTGGTCTACGTAATTATTATTTTGCATTAGAATATCAATATGTTGTCCTTATTCAAAGTCCATGATAGTTAGCATAAAAACATGGGGCCTCACCGTAAAAGCCATGGTTTAAATCGTTGCATAGACATTGTACACGATTTGGTTAACTGATACTATTTCCACTTTAGGGCAAAGGATGTTGCACTTAGTAGTTGTCGTGGTTTTGGCTCCATTTTGATTATAGGTTAGGGAAAACATAAAAGCAAGAGAAACAATTGAATCAGGATACCTCGCAAATTATATAGGAACACACGGCAGTTGAACCATCTTTTGTGTGAGGAGTAGTTGAACCCGTTGTATTGCATGAGAAAACACAGTTGAACCAACCATGCCACAATCAATTGCGCAAATGCACAGATGATCAGCCACATCAAAGTGTCTATTAGTAACCATCTATCCAAAAATATAGGTCAGATTTCTTTAGAGTCAAACTTCATGAATCTTGACCAAATTTATAGAAAAACGCATCAACGTCTAGAGTAACTAATCAATACCATTAGATTCATCCTGAAATATATTTCCATATGGTAAATATTTGGCGTCGTGTATACATAATTTTCTCTAAAAACTTAGTCAAAGTTTGTGAAGCTTGAGTTTTGCCAAAACCAATGAGCACTATGTTATGAGTCGGAGCGAGTAGTTTCTTAGGCCGTAAACGTGTACCAGTTCGCATTTTGTATTTTTGTTCTTTATTCAGTTGTTCACCCAAGTAAGAGTATCAAAGTTCCTTAAAAAAGGCAAGAATATCAAAGAAATAGAAATACTCTCTCCTTTTATTTTTACTTCACGTATTAGATTCGTTTGAAGTCAAAATTTCTAATGTTTGGCCAAATTCATATTAAAAATTATTAGTGTCTACAATACTAAATAAATGTAATATGAAAATATATTTCATGATGGATCTAATGATTCTGATTTTGTGTTTCTAGTGTTAATAATTTTCCACATAAACTTGGTTAAACTTTGGAGAGTTTAACTAAAGACAAATTTAATATGCAAAGAAAAAAACCCAAAATCCATGGAGTTAACATAAAAACAGCCGCAGTAACTTGCCTTCTCCCAGTGGCCACCGGCCGGTACCCGCTACATAGCAGTTGGTGTGGGTCAGACTTGTCTCTTTTTAACACAGACATTCATATATACGCGCGTACATTCAGCCCTATAAAAACACATGCACGCTTTACTTCTGTGAACACCTCCGAAAGATCGAGACGGCTAATCATCTTAAGATTGACGAAGTCATCACAGAAGTCTTTTAGTCGGCGAAAATATCGCCTCACACTAAAGGTACGTCATTGGGGATTCTGAAATAAATCCAGAAAAATATGAACACTAGAATTTAAACTCGGCTGAAAATATCATTGTCCTTCTAACCATCCAACCACCGGTTAATTGGTCTGCAGAATTATTTTTTTCTATTATGTAGCAGATGGGCGTATACGACAAGGGCTCACTGTGGCTATAGCGGCAGACAGAAAAGATCAAGTGGGTGTACGGCAGTCCCTGCGTCGATCAACTACTTCTATCTATCCATATTTAGGTGTATATATAGGTCGTGGCGCCTACTATCCGTAGGGTTCGAGACATGCTACTTTGAGTACTAGTGAGACATATTTATCTAGTAGTAATGGCCAATACGTACTCACTCCGAGAGCCATGGGCCCCACCTCCACTCACTCTTCCAGCAGTACTAGGCCAGCGTACTTTGACTCACAGATGCATGCATCCTCAGAATGTAAATGGACAACAATGATGCAAGGCAATGCATGCTCAAAATATCTATGCACCATCTGAGAGTGTGCGAAGAGAGAGAGCGCAAATTGTTACCTAGCTTGTGCTCTCTTCTTCTTCTGGCCAATGAAAACTCGTGCGCAGTCGCACGACAAGGCCACGAATACTTTCAGACGGAGTCAGGTGTCAAAAGCTTTCTTGGCGGTCAATGGTCGTTGGTCATCGGTCCGTGGTTCCCGCCGCGGCCGCGTGCCTATATGCGTCAAGGCTTGCAACCATCTCATGCAATGCAACATATGCATACATGTTTACATGGGACTATCCAACCAGAACATACATAAAATGCTTACTCCACGGAGGGGAACGTTTGGTTTCTGGGTACATATGTATCCTATATAAAAAAATAGCAACAATTTCTGAAAATATTTTTAAAATAAACTTGACCTTTCATTGTACTAGTGAGAAAAGTTTCACAAAAAGAAGATTCCTCTTTGACTTCTTTTTGAAAAAGACAAATTTTCGTTCAAACTAGCGTGAATAGTGACATATAATAGCAAATAAATTTTGTCTTTTTTGTTGTGAAGTCAACGTTAGTTTTTTTAATGAAAATTTACATACTAGTGCGCAAGTAAGTGAAGTTTAATCTAAAAATACTTTTGAACTATTTTGATTTTTTGTTTAACTATTTAAAAAAATATCCCATATAGAGTGTATATACATGCGGTAGCCAAAGTGTATTTCCCCTTACTGCTAGTACTACAATAGTACTGGAAGAGAAGAGAACACGGCCTCAAGAAAAGGGGCTTGATCTCAAGCATCACGTGTATCGAGTCAATTACACAAAACTACCATATTTACGGCTAGGTTTGCAGAAAACCACCAAGTTGCTAATCCGTTGCAAAAATCACTGCTTTTTTACTAAACCTCTTGCAAAAAGCACTGATCATCTACTTTGGCTCGTTTAAGCGTGTTTATGACAGATGGGGCCAGATCGTCAGAGCTGACTTGGCAAAAAAAAAAAAGATTCTTCTCCAATCTCTTTACATAGAGACCCCTCGATCAAAAAAGGAAAACGCAATCAAATCCCGCCGCCTCTCTCTCTCTCGATGGCATGCACGGGGAGCCGGAGGCGGCCGCCGGGAGCTCGTCCTTGAAGCCATGACGGCGCCCTTTGCCTGTCGTCCGTCGGGATGTTGTGGCCGCTCGGCGCCGTGGATGGGGCCCAACCTCCATGCGCTTCAGCTCCCGGCGCCGGCGGCTCCGCTCATCTCCGGTGCCTCTTCTAGGCCCGCAGGAGAGCCCCGCCGCCATGTGCGCACGCGCCATCTAGCCTTGCGCCGCTGCGCCTGGGCTTCCCCGTAGCTCGCTGCCGCCAGTTCGCCGGTGCACCGGGCACCACCGCCGCCCCCTCTCCCTCTCCAACTACGCTGTCTCTCTCCCTTCTCCAACACTGCCGCCTGCCACCGCGCCAGGGTCTCGCCGGCCGGCGACGAGACCTTCGCGTCCGTGCCCGCGCCGGGCGAGACGTCGCCGACCCTAGGGGACACCCTCCCTGCGAGTAGAGCCGACGAGTCGACGGTGACAGAGGAAGAGGTCCACAAATCGACGGCGGCCGGAGCTGGACCACCATGGCATCATCCTCGCCAGAGGAGGAGCCGTGGCTGCAGCACCTCCCCTCGACGGATCCCGTCGCAACCTAGCTCAACAACGACGGATCTGAGCGGGCGGACGAGGCCAACATCGGGAGGAGCTGATTGCGTTTTCTTTCAGATTTCAGGGGTGTGTGTGTTAATTTTTTGCCAAGTCAGCTCTGACGATCTGGTCCCATGTGTCATAAACACACTTAGACGAGCCAAAGTGGATGATCAATGCTTTTTGCAAGAGGTTTAGTGAAAAATTAGTGATTTTTGCAACTGATTAGCGACTTGGTGGTTTTCTGCAAACCTAGCCGCAAATGTGGTAGTTTTGTGCAATTGACTCACGTGTATCTCAAGACGCAGGCCTTGGAGCCGCCTCACTTTTCACCTCCTTTTGGGTGTCGGCAAGATGGATCCATCGTCTTTATAAATTTTTATCTACTTCAGCATCGTAAGGATTCCAAACATTTTTGTGGGTGTTTTCTCTGTATAGAAAAGGGAATTCAGCTCCATCAAAACAGAAAAGAGGAAGGCACAAAAAGGTGTAACATGCTTTATGCAAAGAAACCATACCGCATGAAACGTATGGAGCATGTTTACATTGTATAATTATTAGGAAGAATGAGAATGCAGAACTATTATTTTACTTCTAAAGTTATTTTGAAGACATCAGGCAACATATTGATATATCAGGTTACAAAATATCATAATATGTCATGAAAGAAAAGTATACATCTGATTTGAAATTGAGGATGCTGAAGTATATTGGAGACTGCAAATGCTCGTACTTTATATGCAGCATATGTGATTTTTTTTTAATAAAACGAAACATGTAAGTGCACATATATACTAATAAGCATATACACCAGCGTGTACCAAAAATTCGCAATAAACACACCACCCATGTTATTTACGACAAAAACATTTGTATTCAATCTAGTCAGCACCCCATCTATGACCGGTTTCTCATGTTCATCGCCGCATGCGGCCTGACCACGATTCGGAACACTAATCATGCTTGGAATACATTTGAATCGTACTAGATGTGGATCCATGGATGGATTTTTGTTTCAGAAGGCATTAATTCAGTCCAAGGGAAAATTGATGAGCACCACAAAACCTCTTTGTAAGAACCAGAAGGACAGCAACTTGTGGGTATCCAAGGGAAAACATTTTCCCTGGGTTTGGACCGGCAGCACACAGTTTCGTACCCAAGTTGTTGCCGGCTCAAGTTCCCATCTCCATCCAGCCCCCCTCATTTCCACCTCCTCCAACTTGCAACCTGTTCAGATCAAATGGGCACCAACCTTGTCCCTTGCTGGCCATTGCTATTCGGTCACCTTTATGATCGATGTGTATGGTCCAGAGAATGGAGCCTGCCACTTGCGCCAAGAATACTAAAGTAGACGTGCTTAGGTTTCTGGTGATCATATGTTTAGCATAAGCAGATTCAAAGCATCTCTGCTCCCTGTAATTAAAAGAGGGCAGGCCAATTCTGTGGATGGCGTCACAGCTGCATGGATAGATAAGCATTGTAAAATTCATACCTTTTTATTTTAATATCACTTTGATGATATCGCCTGCTGCAACTTGGGTTGGTAATTGGTCAAGTACACGGAATCCACTCAGAGCATATGGAGAGTAGACTTTGACAGGAATTTCCATGCCTGGAGTTTACAGTTAACTTGTGGCAACATCCTAGCTGCCTCGCATTGCCCACATGCTTTGTTCATGCATTTCATGGGCGTCTTGTTATTTTAGCTAACACAAATACTCAGTCAGTTTTCGCAAACAGATGGCTTCCTGAAAAACGTGCAATCAAACTTAGTTTTGACTAGTAATGTTTAGAAAAAGATCTTAGGCTCTGTATAAGATGAAAATGATAACAACTAACAGTTGTGGAAAATATTAGCAAAATATTGAAAATACACCTTTTATATGCTGCCGGGAGTATGTTCTGCCGCATTCAATATACCACTTAAACGAAATCATTTTCAGTATATCTCGTTAATGATTTTAAGATGCCCCAATATAAGTAGTACAGAAAAATAAAACCGTGACCCCTAGTTTTGGTAGTATGCAATTTTTACTTATGAAAAAGGTATATACGCTATAAAATATATTGACTCAGACAGAAAATAAATAAAAAACACTTTGGGGTATCTAGTAATTACTTCTTTGCAAAAAAAGGGGTCATATCTATCAATGGTCACTAGAAGTGCAAAACACCCCAAGCATAAGAAAATTTATATAAAGGTCCCTAGACCATCGAACGACCACTACCGGTCTACCGCCGCTAGAACGAGCCGCCAACGCACCAATGTCACCGCTCCCCTACCAGTCGGTCTGAGCTCGTCGATGATACCAGGGGAGTCTTCATGCAGGTGGCCCTAAGGACTAGCGCCCTGAAGTCACAGTCATCAAATTGAACCTTTGAATTGATCAGAATGCATGATGAGATACCCCTCTTGGTTTTGGCAAACATATCATAATTACAGGTACTTGGGAACCTCGCTGCCCAAAGAATACAATAGGAATCTTCGAGGAGCTCCATCACCTGTTGACAGACGAACACAAGGAGGATTCAGAGCCTAGATGACTAGCTCCAAGATGGGACCCTGCCATCCGCCTGAAAGCCACTCCTGCGAGAAAAAAAACATAACCTAAACTACTAGCCGGAACCAAGGCATCGGAATTCCCCTCGAACCACTGGCACCGGAGCAACATATGGAGGGGAGGAGAATCCACTGGCTAGCCGGCGATCGAAGTCTGAGGGAACTAGGTCAGTTGTCGTCTCATCTTACGTGATAGTAGACGAAACGATTTGTCCTTTGGTGGTATCTACTAATTACTTATAGAGTATATAGAAATGATAGATAGTTAACTTGATTCATCTAAATGGTATATGAGGAATGGAAATACATACTCTTAGGAGTACAAATTTATTTTTTAGTTTCATTTTTTTTACTGACACAAGCAGGTGCAAGTCACGGTAAGCTTGTAATAATGTTCAAAAAGGCAAGGACATGCTTCCTATTCCTAGTTTGATGATACAAACCTGCACCAGAAATCACATCTCCTAAATTTATAGAACATTGACAAAAGAAAATGACAGGTGTACTAATTTGTATAATGGATAC
Organism: Aegilops umbellulata; assembly: GCA_032464435.1. NCBI lineage: Eukaryota > Viridiplantae > Streptophyta > Magnoliopsida > Poales > Poaceae > Aegilops > Aegilops umbellulata. Next base: position 636,376,445 of record CP136060.1, on the reverse strand, counting down.
CGATGAACCTGTATTATTTTTCTTTATTTGCAAAAAAGAAATATGGATTGGTGTACTGTGCAGAACTGTATGTATGAAGCTGCAATTTGGGGCAAAATGCACAAAGTAACTGTGGTATTCATGGCGTCCCGTGACTGATATTGATACAATCAAATATCCTGTCCACGCTGGTCAGTTTTTATATTTATTAATTAATAATGGTATACGTTCTACAATTTGTTTGTTGTCATTTGCAACTGGAATATCTTGGCACGTCATCAAATTGGCGGTACCTCAGAGAAAAATAAGGAGCTAGCTACTAGCTAGCCGTGATTTTCTTCCACCATGGGAGACTGTCCACTTGGCAGGTTTTGAAACCTGCCAAGACATGGAAAGGCGCTGCAAGTTGAAATCACCAAGTGGATTTAAATTATTAGGTGATAAGGACATGCCCTGTATACATGCATGCATGAACCTCTCTTGTGTTTTGTGCTTTACATAGTTTTTTTTTCGGAGCTTTACATAGTTGCTGTGTATGTATATGCATGCACAATTTTAGACACGTTGGTCTCTTCGCTAGTTGTTTTGATTTTCTGAAATGCGCATCTAGGAGAAGAAGAGTCGACGAAAACATGCGATAGGCGAGAGGTGTGAGGGCACGACTCCACTCGTCAAATGTGTGTGTTAGAGATTTCGCCAAAAAAAAAAGTGTGTGTTAAGAGGACTTGCGTGCATCTCCTTCACAAGCGAACGGAAAGGTCGAAAGCATATACTACGGGGCGCTAGCATATATGTATAATCGCCATCATTGATCTTATTCGGTGTGGAATTTTATGACTATTAGGACCTTCTAGAAGTTAAGATTGTGCTTTCTTGACTGGACCAATGAAAGCTCTTGCACACTGTAGCTCACCCAAGTACGTCAGGGAGCTTACATCATGTAGCAATAATGCAATAACTGTCGCTTTTAAGTTTCGTACAAACTAAATCTAGATGCAGATACTAGTAACTAGCGTCTGCATCTGAGCCTTGCAACGGACGTACCAAATTAAAGTTCAAAGGAGGTAAATAAGTCTGCTGCCACTGAATCGACAAAACGTACGTACCAAATTAAAGTTCAAAGGAGGTAAATAAGTCTGCTGCCACTGAATCGACAGGATAAGGTAGGATGCAGCTGCCAAGTGGATTCAAAAGAAAAAACATGATTCAGGTTCATTGCAGGTAGCCCGGCACCAAACTTACCCACACCACGGGGACGAAGAGGGCAAAAACGAGAGTTTTGCATGCAAAATTTAAGATCTAAAAGCACAATAAAAAAATTATTCAAAAGGAAAATAGGTACCGAGCAATTTTCAAATTCACGAACATTTTTTCAAAATCTTAACATTTTTCAAACACACGAACATTTTTCGACATTCATCAACATTTTTTTAATTCACATATTTTTTTCAAAATTACTGATTCTTTTCAAATTCATGAACTGTTTTTAGATATGGGAACATTTTTTAGAATTCATCGACTTTTTTTGAATTCACGAACATTTTTACAACTGGAAACATTTTTCAATTAGCGAGAACATTTTGTTAAATTCCAAATATTTTTTAAAATTAGAAGATCTTTTAAAATTGGTGAATGTTTCTTAAATCAGAGAACATTTTTTCAAATTCATGTACAATTTTGGAAATCCAAGAGCATCTTTTCAGATTCATGAATATTTTCTGAAAATCAATAACATTTTTCAATTCATGTAGATTTTTTTTTCTCGAATATGCACGAGTGTGCATATCATATATTAAAGAAGAAAGGCAAAGAATGCCTCCACCATAGTTTTACAAGAGTCTCGTTACAACACTACTCCTCACTACTCGCCCACCGCTCTAGTCTAAGGAAGAAGGGGGTCCACATTCCCCTTAAACTTGCCGGCTACCGACCATAGCCTTCCTTCAGACCTCACCCTACCTAGAAGCACAACCATTGAAGCAGATGCCCCGTCAAACACGATAGCGTTCCGATGCTTCCACAACTCCCAAATTGTTAGGACGAAAATAGTAAGGAGATCCTTCTTCTGCCAGTTGTTCGTCCCTTCCTTACCATCTAGCCATAGGTCGAGGGAGTCTTGTGATGTCGGCGTCCAGTCCGGCATGCCCAGGGCCTCACATATCACAGCCCATGTCGATCTGGCAAACACACATGTTAGTAGCACATGATTGATAGTTTCATCCTCCTGATCGCACAAAGGGCATGCGTCCTGATGCGAGAACCCTCTCCGTGCAAGACGATCTGAGGTCCAGCACATGTCCCTTAATGCGAGCCATGCAAAGAATTTGCATATAAATGGGGCCCGAGATTTCGAAGTCAGCTTCGCCATGGGCTCCACAATCCGGCCCCAGAACCTTGCCGCATATGCCGATCGCACCGAGAAGTGGCCGTTGGTCTCCCATGACCAAGAAACAGAATCCGGCACATCCGCCTCTGGCTCCCACGTGCTTACTCTTAGCCATAATGTGAACAATTCCTGCAATACCTCTACCCCAAGATTCGGGCCAACATCCGTTGCCCAAGACCCATTCTCGATGGTCGGAGCAACCATCCTCGTCGATCTGATCCGCACTGGGATCCTATCGTAAATAGTTGGAGCGATCTCCTGTACCCTCATACCATCTATCCAACGATCCTCCTACAAAAGTGTATTGAGGTCGCAATGCGCTGCACTCTGATACGTCTCCAACGTATCTATAATTTTTTATAGTTCCATGTTGTTATATTATCAATCTTGGATGTTTTATAATCATTGTGTAGTCATTTTATATCATTTTTTGGTACTAACCTGTTGACATAGTGCCAAGTGCCAGTTGCTGTTTTTTTCCATGTTTTTTACATCGCAGAAAATCAATACCAGACGGAGTCCAAATGCCACGAAACTCCACGAAGAATTTTTATGGGCCAGAAGGAACACAACGGGCCCTGGCTGCGCCTGGGGGTGCCCCGAGGGGGGCACAACCCACCAGGGCGCGCCAGGAGGCCCAAGCGCGTCCTGGTGGGTTGTGCACACCTCGGTGCCCCCCGGACCGCCTCTTTGCTCTACAAATACCCCAATATTCCAGAAACCCTAGAGGCATTGACGGAATATTCATCCAGCCGCCACAGGGTCCAGAACCACCAGATCCAATCTAGATACCATCTCGGATGGGGTCACCACCTCCATTGGTGCCTCTCCGATGATGCGTGAGTAGTTCTTTGTAGACCTTCGGGTCCGTAGTTAGTAGTTAGATGGCTTCCACTCTCTCGCTGAATTCTCAATACAATGGTCTCTTGGAGATCCATATGATGTAACTCTTTTGCGGTGTGTTTGTTTGGATTGATGAACTTTGAGTTTATGATCAGATCTATATTTTTATATCCATGAAAGTTATTTGAGTTTCTTTGATCTCTTATATGCATGATTGCTTATAGCCTCGTATTTATTCTCCGATATTTGGGTTTCGTTTGGCCAACTTGATCTATTTATCTTGATATGGGAAGAGGTGCTTTGTAGTGGGTTCGATCTTACGGTGCTTGATCCCAGTGACAGAAAGGGAACCGACATGTATGTATCGTTGCTACTAAGGATAAAACTATGGGCCTATCTTTACATAGATAGATCTTGTCTACATCATGTCATCGTTCTTATTGCATTACTCCGTTTTGCCATGAACTTAATACACTAGATGCATGCTAGATAGCGGTCGATGTGTGAAGTAATAGTAGTAGATGCAGGCAGGAGTCAGGTCTACTAATCTTGGATGTGATGCCTATATAATGATCATTGCCTGTATATGGTCATGATTATTTGAAGTTCTATCAATTTCCCAACAGTAGTTTATTTACCCACCATTTGCTATTTTTCTCGAGAGAAGCCACTAGTGAAACCTACAGCCCTCGGGTCTTCCTTCTCATATATTTGTCGTTGCTATCTACTCTTTTTCCTTGCATTTATTTTCAGATCTATTAAAACAAAAATACAAAAATACCTTTCTGCGTTTTATTTCTATTTATTTTATTTGCGATCTATCTTTCAATCTACTACAAATTTATCTCATGTCCATTTGCCTATCTTGAGGCGTCGTACCCCGGAAGGAATTGACAACCCCTTTAACACGTCGGGTTGCGAGGATTTGTTATCTGTGTGCAGGGGCTGTTTGCGTTGTGTTGCTTGGTTCTCCTACTAGTTCGATAACCTTGGTTTCATCACCGAGGGAAATACCTAATGTCGTTGTGCTGCATCATCCCTTCCTCTTTGGGGAAATACTGATGTAGTTCTAGCAGACAGGAACTTTCTGGCGCCACTGCTAGGGAGTCATCAAAAGGAATTTCTAGCGCCGTTGCTGGGGAGGATCTTCAACATATACCAGGTTCCTAATCACAAATCTCATCTCCTTGCAATTTACATTATTTGCCATTTGCCTCTCGTCTTCCTCTCCCCCACTTCACAAAAAATTGCCGCTTTATTCGCCTCTCCTTTCCGTTCGCCGTTTTCTTGTCGGATCTGTCTTTGTGTGCAATCTTATTTGTCGTTACTATCATTATGGATAGTTCTTCCTATATTGCTTGCACTCCTGAGAACGAGGTTCTCAACATTAAACAAAGGGGAGGAGAAAATTTAAAAGATGCTTGGTACAGAATTTGCAATGCTCGTAATAGATCTATTCGTAAGCAATCTACCGGTGTTCTTCTTCGTTGCTTTTATGTTGGCATCACCACTTGGGATAGATCCGTCCTTGATACGATTACCGGTGGAAATTTCTTGATGTGTCCCTCTCTTGATGCTTTTAATGCTTTGGGAAATTTAGTGGGCTCACCACCTCTTATGATAAATGAAACAACTTTAACTCTTGAGCATGTTATGGAAAGATTAGATGCTATTGAAAAGAAAATGCTCACCGAAGATCATATGAAAAATATAGATAAAAAGATGCATAATTCTGCAACCATGATTGGGTCAAGAGCGGGAGAAATTTTTAAGTTGCTAAAAGAAAAGGGTACCATAATCCATGAAAGAATAGAAGAAAGTCTGTTTCGGATTGATAAACCGGAGGAAATCTTTAGTAATCTAAGCAGGGCTTTTGCTTCCGCTAAAACTACCGAAAAAACTCCCATAAAAATTGGCAAAGCTACCAAGAACAAGGGTGCAACTTCTAGTAGTGGCAATAAAGAAGATCTTAAGATGATTAGTATTCGCCCAAATTTTTGTTGAAGTGGTAAGAGATCCTTTTTGCAAGAATGAATTCTTTCAATTTATTCCTAGGAGTATTGTTATTGAAAATCTTTATGCTAAATCTCTGAAGGATCCTAACTGTTTGATTGAAGAGTTGGACAAGGATGACAAAACTTGGATCCTTGCCTTATGCCTAGCTAAGGGCGTAAAACTATAGCGCTTGTTGGGAGGCAACCCAATGAATACATTTTATTTTTGCTTTTTTCCTTTCTGTTCTCTTGAGTGTTAGCACAATTATGCTACTGGTATGATTTTTTTGTGTGTTTTAATTAGTGTTTGTGCCAAGTAGAACCGGTAGGTTCTTCTTGGGGGGTAGTTGTTTGATCTTGCTGAAAAAGACAGAAACTTTGCGCTCACGAAAACAATTCTCATTTTTTGTCAAAAATATATTTTGCCCTAATTCTTTTTGCAGAAGATTAATATAAAATTACCCAGGTCATCCTATTTTTTCAGAATTTTTGGAGTTCCAGAAGTTTTCGAAAAAGTCAGATTGCTACAGACTGTTCTGTTTTGACAGATTCTATTTTCTTTGTGTTGTGTGCTTATTTTGATGGCTCTATGGTTTTCTTTGATGAGTTTTTGCCATAGAAGAGTTGGAATACAATAGATATTACAAAAACAAAATATGAATTGGTTTGAAACAGTACTTATAGTAGTGGTTTGCTCTCATATACTAACGGATCTCGCGGAGGTTTTGTTGAGTTTTGTGTGATTGAAGTTTTCAAGTTTTGGGTTATCATACGATGGATGAAGGAAGGATAGAAGAGCCTAAGCTTGGGGATGCCCCGGCATCCCAAGCTATTAACCAAAAATGAGCAACCAACTAAGCTTGGGGATGCCCCTGAGTGGCATCCCCGCTTTCTTCCAACGACCATCGGTATTTTACTCGAAACTATATTTTTATTCGTCACATAATATGTGTTTTGCTTGGTGCGTCTTGTATGATATGAGTATTTGCTTGTTTTATTTTGTGTTTTAAGTCTTGATCCCTTGCTGGACACACCTATTTGAGAGAGACAAAATTATGTCATGACTTGTTAGAATTGCTCTCTATGCTTCACTTAAATTTTTATGAGCTATGGACTTGCTCTAGTGCTTCACTTATATAATTTTTAGCACGGTGTACTTAATATTTTTGAAGAAATTCTCTCTTGCTTCTCTTAGATTTATTTGAGAGTTAGTAAAAATTTCAAGAAATTCTCTCTTGCTTCACTTAAATTATTTTGAGAGAAAGAAAAAATTATGTATGTGATCTTCACTTATATTTGTTTGAGCTTATGAAAAGCAACACATGAAATTAGTCCCAAAGTGATAGATATCCAAGAAGGATGTAATAAAAACTTTCATGAAGATCATTGGACAAAATAAACTTGATTCTTAGTAATAGTTTTGAGATATGATGATGTGATATGTGAGTTATGTTGATGAGTAATTATGCTTTAGTAAGAATATTGATCTTAAGGTTTGTGATTCCATATGCAAGAACGAAAGTCAATAGTCATGCAATGAAATTATATCGTACTTGTGGTGCATTATTCGGTGTTATTTATGCTTAATGCTTGCTTATGAGATTATCCGTTTCTTGGTTGGTCGCTTCTCAATCTTTTGCTAGCCTTAATTTTGCACCAAGTATGATCTCTACTTGTGCATCCAAAATCCTTTAAACCAGTTTTGCCACATGAGTCCACTATATCTACCTATATGCGGTATTCTTTTGCCATTCTAAGCAAATTTGCATGTGCCATCTCTAATTTTCAAAATAAACTTCTCTTTTGTGTGTTTGTTTCGCTCGCGGAGCGGTGAGGTGTGGCTAATATTTTCCATGCTAGATGTGTTATTCTCACGATGAGTTTTTATTCACTTGTCATTGCACGAGAGTAAGGCAAAGGTTTTAGGGATGCCAGTCTCGAAATGCAAAAAATAATTTACTTTATGTTTTTAAATAATAAATTCCTTGGAAAGTGTTGGTATGGAGGGCACCCATGGATACGGTTAGCCATGGAGAGTGAAAGTATGGTGGAAAAAGGAATAAACTTTATTTTCTGTTTGGGAACTGCCTATGATATATCTAGCATGGAAAGTGTTGGGAACTCTAAGGAGGTTTTGTTGGTGGGATGGATACACCTCCAAAATGTTTTAATCTCTAATTTTTCGCTTTGAGCTCTGGCACCTCTACAAATCCCTACTTCCCTCTGCGAAGGGCCTTTCTTTTACTTTAAGCAATTTTTTATTTTGAGTCTTCATCTTCTCTTATAAAAGCACCAACTAGGAGGCAATATGATCGTACTTAAATATTGGGTGTAGCTAATATTCGAGTGTGTTTCATGAATGGATCAATGGTTGAGCATGATGGGCTAAGGATAACTTATTTTATCGTTGATATTTTGAAAGACATGGTTGCTTGTTGATATGCTTGAGTATCTAAGTAATCATGTCAAAACTAGACTATTGCTTTGAATCACATAAATAGTCCAAATGTCCATGCTATAAAGAAAAGAATATGATATGACATGTTATGCAGCATTCCACATCAAAAATTATGTTTTTATCACTTACCTACTCGAGGACGAGCGGGAGTTAAGCTTGGGGATGCTGATACGTCTCCAATGTATCTATAATTTTTTATTGTTTCATGTTGTTATATTATCAATCTTGGATGTTTTATAGTCATTTTATATCATTTTTGGTACTAACCTATTGACATAGTGCCAAGTGTCAGTTCTTGTTTTTTCCACGTTTTTTACATCACAGAAAATCAATACCAGACGGACTCCAAATGCCACGAAACTCCACGGAGAATTTTTATGCGCCAGAAGGAACACAATGGGCCCTGGCTGCGCCTGGGGGTGCCTCGAGGGGGCACAACCCACCAGGGCGCGCCAGGAGGCCCAGGCGCGCCCTGGTGGGTTGTGCCCACCTCGGGTGCCCCCCGGCCGCCTCATTGCTCTATAAATACCCCAATATTCCAGAAACCCTAGAGGCATCGACCAAATATTCATCCAGCCGCCGCAGAGTCCAGAACCACCAGATCCAATCTAGACACCATCCCGGATGGGGTTCACCACCTCCATTAGTGCCTCTCCGATGATGCATGAGTAGTTCTGTGTAGAGTTTCGGGTCTGTAGTTAGTAGCTAGATGGCTTCCTCTCTCTCGCTGAATTCTCAATACAATGGTCTCTTGGATATCCATATGATGTAACTCTTTTGTGGTGTGTTTGTTGGGATCGATGAACTTTGAGTTTATGATCAGATCTATCTTTTTATATCCATGAAAGTTATTTGAGTTTCTTTGATCTCTTATATGCATGATTGCTTATAGCCTCGTATTTCTTCTCCAATATTTGGGTTTTGTTTGGCCAACTTGATCTATTTATCTTGCAATGGGAAGAGGTGCTTTGTAGTGCGTTCGATCTTATGGTGCTTGATCCCAGTGACAGAAAGGGAACCGACACGTATGTATCGTTGCTACTAAGGATAAAACGATGGGGTCTATCTCTACATAGATAGATCTTGTCTACATCATGTCATCGTTCTTATTGCATTACTCCATTTTTCCATGAACTTAATACACTAGATGCATGCTGGATAGCGGTCAATGTGTGGAGTAATAGTAGTAGATGCAGGCAGGAGTCGGTCTACTAATCTTGGACGTGATGCCTATATAATGATCATTGCCTGGATATTTTCATGATTATTCGAAGTTCTATCAATTGCCCAACAGTAATTTGTTTACCCATCGTTTGCTATTTTTCTCGAGAGAAGCCACTAGTGAAACCTACGGCCCCCGGGTCTTCCTTCTCATATATTTGCCTTTGCGATCTACTCTTTTTCCTTGCATTTATTTTCAGATCTATTAAACCAAAATACCTTGGTGCATTTTATTTCTACTTATTTTATTTGCGATCTATCTTTCAATCTACTACAAATTTATCTCGCGTCCGTTTGCCTATCTTGAGGCGTCGTACCCCGGAAGGGATTGACAACCCATTTAACACGTGGGTTGCGAGGATTTATTATCTGTGTGCAGGGGCTGTTTACATTGTGTTATTTGGTTATCCTACTAACCTTGGTTTCATCACTGAGGGAAATACCTACTGTCGTTGTGCTGCACCATCCCTTCCTCTTTGGGGAAATACCGACATAGTTCTAGCAGACAGGAACTTTTTGGCGCCACTGCTAGGGAGTCATCACACTCCATGTTGCCGCCTGGAAAAGTTGCTTCGCTTCCATTGGTACCTTTATTTCGAATTCACTCTAGGGTATGCTTGTGTCCACCCTTTTGAGCCATGTCCACCTAGCTTGCATGCCCACATTGAGCCCTAAGATTTGGTAGCCCAAGACCTCCATTCCATTTTGGTGTACATACCGAATCCCAGGCAGCCGCACAGTTGCCACCATTCGCGGCAGCCCGTCTGCACTAGAGAAACCCTCTACACACCTTGTTCGTCGCAACAATAGTCTTCATCGGGAGATCTGATGACCCACAAGCATAGGGGATCAATTGTAGCTCTTTTCGAAAAGTAAGAGTGTCGAACGCAACGAGGAGCAGAAGGAAATGACAAGTAGTTTTCAGTAAGATAGTGTCTGCAAGTGCTGAAATTGTAAGTAGCGGAGTAGTTTCATAGCAAGATAATTTGTAACGAGCAAGTAACAATAGTAGTAACAAAAGTGCAGCAAGGTATCCCAATCCTTTTGAGGCAAAGGACATGCCAAATTGGTCTCTTATGATAAGCAAAGCGTTCTTGAGGGTACACGGGAATTTCATCTAGTCACTTTCATCATGTTGGTTCGATTTGTGTTCGCTACTTTGATAATTTGATATGTGGGTGGACCGGTGCTTATATGTTTTTCTTACTTGAACAAACCTCCTACTTGTGATTAACTCTCCCGCAACCATCCGCAACTATGAGAAAAGTATTAAGAATAAATTCTAACCATAGCATTAAACTTTGGATCCAATCGGTCCCTTATGGAATAGTGCATAAACTGGGGCTTAAATTTCAGTCACTCTCGCAACCCATCATCTAATTGCTACTCCACAATGCATTCCCTTAGGCACAAATATTGTGAAGTGTCATGTAGTCTACGTTCACATGACACCACTAAGGGAATCACAACATACATACTATCAAAATAGCGAACACATATGAAGTTCACATGATTACTTGCAACATGATTTCTCCCGTGACCTCAAGAACAAAAGTAACTACTCACAAATGATAAACATTCTCATGATCAAAGGAGTATTAAATAGCATATTGAATCTGAACATATAATCTTCCACGAAATGAACCATATAGTAATCAACTACAAGATGTAATCAACACTACTAGTCACCCACAAGCACCAATCTATAGTTCCGGTAACAAGATTGAACACAAGAGATGAACTAGGGTTTGAGATGAGATGATGTTGTTGAATATGTTGATGGAGATTGCCCTCCCCAAGATGGGAGAGTTGTTGGTGATGATGAGGACGATGATTTCCCCCTCCGGGAGGGAAGTTCCCCCGGTGGAATTGCTCCGCCGGAGGGAAAAAGTGCTCCTGCCAAGTTCTGCCTCGAGACGGTGGCGCTTCGTCCCGAAAGTCCTCTCCTTATTTTTTTTCTAGGTCAAAATGAGCTATATACCAGAAGATGGGCACCGGAGGTGGGCCTGGGTGAGCACAACCCACCAGGGCGCGCCTGGGCTCCCTGGTGCGCCCAGGTGGGTTGTGCCCACCTAGTGGGCCCCCTCTGGTAATTATTTGCTCCAATAATTCTTAAATATTCCATAAACAATCTCCGTCAAGTTTCAGCTTGATTAGAGTTTTGCAGAATAGGTAGCCTGACGTAGCTTTTCCAGGTCCAAATTTCCAGCTGCTGGAATTCTCCCTCTTTGTGTATACCTTGCATATTATGAGAGAAAAGGTATTAGAATTACTCCAAAAAGCATTATTATGGATACAAACATCATAAATAACAGTAAGAAAACATGATGCAAAATGGACGTATCAACTCCCCCAAGCTTAGACCTCGCTTGTCCTGAAGCGAAAACCAAAATCGAAAATCATGTCCACATGCTATGAGAGAGAGGTGTCGATAAAAACAAAATACGGACATAGAAGCATCATGTTGATTATGATAACAGCAATAAAATTAAACATAGGACTTCTATCATAGAACTTTTATCATATACTTATCATGAAGAAGTAATAGTTCATCACACAATCGAAGTATAAAGTAAAAACTCTATTAGAAACCAACAAACTATGTTCTCAGTCAACTTTGCAGCTACAATTCATCATCTTTTCAGGAAGGGTCACGTATCAGAGCCTTTAGACAAGTTCACATACTCAACCATCATATAGTCTTCTATGATTGCTAACACTCACCTCGTACTCATGAGCAAAACATTTCAACCGAACACATAGAAAGATAGGGGCTTAAAGTTTTGCCTCCCAACATATTCACCTCAAGGGTGATGTCAACAACAATAGCTTATGCTATCTATATTCAACTGGACATATGTTCCTAGATCTGTCCTCACCACATGATGCTTGCCAAAGGAGATAAATAAAAAGGAATAGAAGAAAACTTTGACTCTTTGCATAAAAGTAAATACATAAAAGTAAAAGATAGGCCCTTCGCAGAGGGAAGCAGAGGTTTCCATGCGCTTATTTGTTTGTATGCTTAACCCCTTAATGCAAAAGCGTCATGTTACATTGCCCCTTGTGATAGCGACCTTTATTATGTAGTTTGTCGCTTTTATTCTCCACCATCACAAGTTCGTGCAACGCTCAATTTTCTCTTACACTAAATGATCTCACACATTTAGAAGGAATTTTTATTGCCTTTTTGCACCGATGACAACTTACTTGAGGGATCTTGCTCAATCCCTAGGTAGGTATAGTGGGCACTTGAAAATAAGATTTGGGTTTAAGGGTTTTTGGATGCACAAGTAGTATCTCTACTTAGTGCGAAATTTTTGTCTAGCAAAGATAGGGGCAAGCACCACATGTTGAAGGATCTATGACAATATGACTTCTATGTGAATATAAACAAATATAAACCATTATGTTTTCCTTGTCCAACGTCAACAATTTTGGCATATAATATTTTGATGAGGGCTCACAATCACAAAAGATTTCTAGGATAGTATATTTATATATGAATCCTCTATTCCCTTATTAATTCTTTCATGAGTTGCATCATTGACTAATGCTATGTTTGTCAATCTCTAATAAAATTTTCTACTTATACTTTTCCTTATGTGGTGCCATCACCTACCATAGGATTAGTATATAATCTTATTGATTTATATCTTTACTTTTATTTATTTCCTTTCTCTTTTTCCTTCTTTATTTGCAACATGAAAGTAAAGAAAGCAAAATCTCAAACTAAACTTTATTATATAACTTGCACACAATTACAAGGATAGATCACTAAGCAAACTCTCAAGGAAGAAAGGATCGCACTAACTTTATTTATCTAAAGCAAAGGATCAAACTAAAATAAGTAAAGGCAAAAAGATAGTGGAATGATACGATACCGGGGCACCTCCCCCAAGCTTGGCGGAAGCCAAGGGGAGTGCCCATACCCGATACTCAGTTCTCTTTTGGTGGTGAAGATGATGATGGTGGTGATGAAGTAGTATTCTCCAATATAATCATGAGTAGATCCTTCAAACATTGAATCTCCCGAAGGGCTTGATGAATTAATTCACTATTTTTCTTCACCTCAGCCATTATGTGTTTATTCTCGGGGCCCCATGGTTTAGTTACCGCGGACAAGCATACGGGAGGAAAACGAAGTACGGAAGGTGTCCCAAGTGGGCACAACCCACCTGGGTGCGCCAGGCTGGTGTCTTGTGCGCACCGTGGGACGCTTCATGGATGTTTCTTTATTTCCTAAATTCTTAAATATTCCAAAACTGGTAAAAAATATTTTTGCGGATTTTTTGGAGTCCGTTTACTTACCATATCACGTACCTCCTTATTTTCACGATTCTTGAGTGTTTCGGAAGGACTCTTTTATATGTTGTTCCGGTGTCAAAGTTTGGATAATGTTACTTTCAACGTTAATGGGCGTACCTGAGATATAATGCTTTATTCATTGCCCATTGACAACCTTCGGGTTAGTACCTTCGGGATTATTTATTTTGATGGCTCCAGACCGGTAAACCTCCTCGATGACATATGGGCCTTCCCATTTTGAGAGGAGTTTCCTGCAAAGAATCTGAAACGAGAGTTGTACAAAAGAACATATTCTCCGACTTTAAACTCACGCTTTTGGGTTCTTTTGTCATGCCATATTTTAACTTTTTCTTTGAATAATTTTGCATTTTCATAAGCTTGGATTCTCCATTCATCTAGAGAGCTGATATCAAATAACCTCTTTTCACCAGAAAGTTTGAAATCATAGTTGAGTTCTTTAACTGCCCAAAATGCTTTATGTTCTAACTCAAGAGGCAAAGGATAAGCTTTTCCATAAACCATTTTATATGGAGACATACCCATAGGATTTTTATATGCTATTCTATAAGCCCAAAGTGCATCATCTAATTTCTTAGACCAATTCTTTCTGGACCTATTGACAGTCTTTTGCAAAATTAATTTTATTTCTCTATTGCTAAGTTCAACTTGACCACTAGACTGAGGATGATAGGGTGATGCAATTCTATGGTTAACATCATACTTGGCAAGCATCTTACGGAAAGCACCATGAATAAAGTGTGAATCACCATCAGTCATTAAATATCTAGGGACTCCAAACCTTGGGAAAATAACTTCCTTAAGCATTTTAATAGAGGTGTTGTGATCAGCACTACTAGTTCGAATAGCTTCTACCCATTTAGTAACATAATCAACAGCAACCAAAATATGTGTATTCCCGTTAGAGGAAGGAAAAGGTCCCATGTAATCAAATCCCCAAACATCAAATGGTTCAACAGCAAGTGAGTAATTCATAGGCATTTCTTGACGCTTACCGATATTACCTGTTCTTTGACATTCATCACAAGATAAGACCAACTTACGGGCATCCTTGAAGAGAGTAGGCCAATAAAATCCAGATTGCAATACCTTGTGAGCAGTTCTATCTCCAGCATGATGTCCTCCATAGGCCTCGGAGTGGCATTTCCGTAGGATTTGTCCCTGTTCATGCTCAGGTACACAACGCCTAATAATACCATCTACTCCTCCTTTATAAAGATGTGGGTCATCCTAAAAGTAATGTCTTAAATCATAGAAGAATTTTTTTTCTTTTGTTGGTATGTAAAGCTAGGTGGTAAATATTTAGCGACGATGTAATTAGCATAATCAGCATACCAAGGAGTACTGTGGGAAACATTTATTGCAGCTATCTGCTAATCAGGAAAACTATCATGAATAGGAAGTGGGTCATCAGGCGCATTTTCAAGCCTAGATAAATTATCAGCTACTAGGTTCTCAGCTCCTTTTCTATCAATGATATGTAAATCAAATTCTTGTAACAAGAGAACCCATCGAGTATGTCTAGGTTTAGCATCTTTATTTTCCATAAGATATTTAATAGCAGCATGGTCTGTGTGAACAGTAACTTTTGAATCAACAATATAAGGCCTAAATTTATCACAAGCAAACACCACTGCTAAGAATTCTTTTTCAGTAGTAGCATAGTTTCTTTGAGCACTGTCTAGAGTTTTACTAGCATAATGGAATAACATTCAATTTCTTATCAACTCTTTGTCCTAGAACGGCACCAACATCATAATCACTAGCATCACACATTATTTCAAAAGGCAAGTTCCAATCAGGTGGTTGAACAATAGGCGCAGAAATTAAGGCTTTCTTGAGTGTTTCAAAGGCTTCTAAACAATCATCATAAAAACAAAGGGATTATCCTTTTGCAAGAGACTAGTGAGAGGCCTAGAAATTTTAGAAAAGTCTTTGATAAATCTCCTATAGAAACCAACATAACCAAGAAACTACGAATACCTTTTATATCTTTAGGACATGGCATTTTCTCAATTGCATCAACCTTAGCTTGGTCCACTTCAATACCTCTTTCGAAAATTTTATGACCCAATACAATGCCTTCATTTACCATAAAGTGGCACTTCTCCCAATTCAAGACAAGATTTGTTTGTTCACATCTCTGCAAAAGTCGCTCATGATTGCTTAAACAATCACCAAAAGAGTTCCCATAAACAGAAAAGTCATCCATGAAAACCTCAATGATCTTTTCACAGAAGTCAGAGAATATAGCAGTCATACATCTTTGAAAGGTATCAGGTGCATTACATAAACTAAAAGGCATACGTCTATAAGCATAGGTTCCAAAGGGACAAGTAAAAGTGGTCTTTTCTTGATCAGGTTGAGAAACTGGTATTTGTGAAAAGCCAGAATATCCATCAAGGAAGCAAAAGTGTGTGTGCTTAGATAATCTTTCAAGCATTTGATCAATAAAAGGCAAAGGGTAATGATCTTCTCTTGTTGCTTTATTTAATTTTCTAAAATCAATTACCATTCTATAACATGTAAAAATTCTTTGTGGAATAAGTTCATTCTTGTCATTAGGAACAACAGTAATACCTCCTTTCTTAGGGACACAATAAACAGGACTTGCCGATCTACTATCACCTATAGGATAAATTATACCTGCTTCCAGAAGTTTTAATATTTCTGTTCTTACCACTTCTTTCATCTTCGGATTTAGCCGACGTTGGTGATCAACAACGGGTTTAGCATCAGGTTCCATATTAATTTTGTGCTGACATAGAGTGGGACTAATGCCCTTTAAATCATCGAGAGTATATCCAATAGCATCTCGATGCTTCCTTAGAACTTTCAATAATCTTTCTTCTTCATGTTCTGAAAGGTTAGCACTGATAATAACAGGATATATCTTCTTTGCATCAAGATACGCATATTTCAAAGTGTATGGCAGTTGTTTTAATTCAAACACTGGATCACCTTTAGGTGGAGGAGGACCTCCTAGAGTTTCAATAGGCAAATTGTGTTTAAGTAGAGGACGTTGTTCAAAGAAAATTTTATCTATTTCATTTCTTTCATGCATATGTAAATCATTTTCATGGTCTAGCAAATATTGTTCTAAAGGATCAGTAGGTGGTACAGCAATAGAAGCAAGACCAATTAATTCATCCTTACTAGGCAATTCTTTTTCATGAAGATTTATACTAAACTTGGAAAAATTAAACTCATGAGACTCATCACCAAAGCTAACACCAACAGTTTGTTTCTTAGAGTCTATCTTAGCATTAACTATATTCAAGAAAGGTCTACCAAAGATAATGGGACAAAAGTCATCTTGTGGGGAACCAAGAACAAGAAAATCGGTAGGGTATTTTATTTTCCCACACAAGACTTCAACATCTCTAACAATCCGAATTGGTGATATGGTGTCTCTGTTAGCAAGTTTAATAGTAACATCTATGTCTTCTATATCTGCAGGTGCTATGTCTTTCATAATTTCTTGATATAATGTGAAAGGAATAGCACTCACACTAGCACCTAGGTCACATAAACCATGATAACAGTTATCTCCTATTTTAACTGAAACAACGGGCATGCCAACAACAGGTCTATTTTTATCCTTTTTATTAGGTTTGGCAATTCTAGCAGCTTCTTCATAGAAGTAAATACCGTGCCCATCTATATCTTCTTCTAAGAGATCTTTAACCATAACAATGCTAGGTTCTACTTTAATTTGTTCATCACGTTTAGGGGTTCTAATACAGCTTTTGTTAACCACATTTGAAACTTTAGCATGTTCCTTTATCATAACAGGAAAAGGTGGTCTCTCAATATAAACAGAAGGGACAACTAGATCAACATTATAAAGTATAGTTTCTTCTTTAACTGGTACAAGTTCTTTAATAGGTGGGTGATATTTAAACCACTTCTCTGTAGGGAGTTCAACATGAGTAGAAAATGATTCACAAACGGAGGCTACTATCTCAAAGTCAAGTCCATATTTAGTGCTAAACTTTTGAAAAGCATCGGTATACATAAAAGATTTAACACAATCATATTTAATTTTAATACCTGACTCTTTACCTTCGTCGAGTTCCCAATCTTTAGAGTTGCGTTTAATTCTTTCCAAAAGATCCCACCGGTATTCAATAGTCTTCTTCATAAAAGATCCAGCACAATAAGTATCAAGCATGGTTTGATCCTTACGAGAAAGCCGAGCATAAAAATTCTGGATAATAATTTCCCTTGAGAGCTCATGATTGGAGCATGAATATAACATTGACTTAAGCCTCCCCCAAGCTATAGCGATACTTTCTCCTTCACGAGGCCAAAAATTATATATATATTTCCGATCACGATGAACTAGATGCATAGGATAATTTTTTTGGTGGAACTCCAATTTCAGACGATTCCAATTCCAAGATCCAATATCATCGCATAGCCTATACCATGCCAATGCTTTTTCCCTTCACAGATAAAGGGAAAACTTTTTTCATCACTTCATCTCCGGGTAAACCTGCAAGCTTAAACAATCGACAAATTTGTTCTACATATATCAAGTGCATATCAGGATGTTCGGTTCCATCTCCTGCATAAGGATTTGCTAGCAGTTGTTCTATCATACCCGAAGGAATTTCATATTCAACATTTTCAGTTGGTGGAGTAGGTTGAGGGGTAGCTAATTGCGGTTCCGGACGAGGTGAAGATTGAGGGAGCCCTGGATTAGGGGGTATCCAGACAGCCGGACTACATCATTTGGCCGGACTGTTGGACTATGAAGATACAAAGATTGAAGACTTCGTCCCGTGTCCAGATGGGACTCTCCTTGGCGTGGAAGGCAAGCTTGGAAATACGGATATGTAGATCTCCTTCCTTGTAATCGACTATGTGTAACCCTAGCCCCCTCCGGTGTCTATATAAACCAGAGGGTTTAGTCCGTAGGACAACAACAATCATACCATAGGCTAGCTTCTAGGGTTTAGCCTCTACGATCTCGTCGTAGATCAACTCTTGTAATACTCATATCATCAAGATCAATCAAGCAGGAAGTAGGGTATTACCTCCATCGAGAGGGCCCGAACCTGGGTAAACATCGTGTCCCCCGCCTCTTGTTACCATCCGCCTTAGACGCACAGTTCGGGACCCCCTACCCGAGATCCGCCGGTTTTGACACCGACATTGGTGCTTTCATTGAGAGTTCCACTGTGCTGTCACCGTAAGGCACGATGGCCCCTTCGATCATCTATAGCGATGCGGTCCAGGGTGAGGTCTTCCTCCCCGGACAGATCTTTGTATTTGGCGGCTTCGCGTTGCGGGCCAACTCGCTTGGCCATCTAGAGCAGATCGAGAGCTACGCCCCTGGCCACCAGGTCAGATTCGGAAACTTGAATTACGCTGCCGACATCCGTGGAGACTTGATCTCCGACGGATTCAAACCCATGTCAGGTGCGCCGCGCGATCACGACGAGCATGATTTAGCTCTGCCGTCGGACAATGTTCGGGAGATCACACTTGCAACTACTCCGGCCCTCAATCCGGAGCAGATTGCGCCATCCGAGGACGGGTGGATAGACCCCTCCTTGGAGGCCGCACTCTCAGTGGCGATAGAGCTGAATACTAACTTCCACCCCTTACAAGAGCCGTGCTGCCAAACCATTGGATTCGTCCCCGGCCACGTGCTCCGAACTGCCTGCATCCGTGCCTATCGAATCCGATTGGGCACCGATCATGGAGTTTACCTCCGCGGATATCTTCTAGCACTCACCTTTAGGCGATGTGCTAAATTCATTAAGGTCCCTCTCCTTGTCAGGAGAACCCTGGCCGTACTATGTCCGGCTAGGATGGGATGCGGACGACGAAGAAATTCGCTCCCCACCCACCACCCACTTAGTAGCCACTGTCGACGATTTAACCGACATGCTCGACCTCGACTCCGAAGACATCGACGGCATGCACGACGATGCAGGAGACGAATTGGAACCACCGCCCACAGGGCGCTGGACCTCCACTTCATCACATGACATATACATGGTGGATACACCCAAAGAAAACGATGACGAGGAACGGGAGGATGCAGCGAAGGATAGCTCCCTCGAGAAGCAACCAAAGCATCGGTGCAGGCGCCGCTCCAAATCCCGCCTCAGCAAAAACAGCGATAACAGCAGTGAACCAGCAAACGGCGAACGCAGTACAGATCCGCTGTCCGGACACAGCGACGCCGAGGATATACCTCATAAACCTCCCTCCGAAGAGGAAAACAGTCCGGACGAAGATGCACAGATCATCCCGGAAAGGCACTTGGAACAAGAGAACCTCCGCAGAAGGCTTATTGCCACCGTGAGGAGTCTGAAGAAGCAGAAGCAAAGGCTTAAGGCCGCGCAGAATACGTGAAGGAAATATGCCCTAGAGGCAATAATAAAGTTATTATTTATTTCCTTACATATCATGATAAATGTTTATTATTCATGCTAGAATTGTATTAACCAGAAACATAATACATGTGTGGATATATAGACAAACAGAGTGTCACTAGTATGCCTCTACTTGACTAGCTTGTTAATCAAAGATGGTTAAGTTTCCTAACCATAGACAAAGGAGTTGTCATTTGATTAACAAGGTCACATCATTAGTTGAATGATCTGATTGACATGACCCATTCCAATAGCTTAGCACCCGATCGTTTAGTATGTTGCTATTGCTTTTGTTCATGACTTATACATGTTCCTTTGACTATGAGATTATGCAACTCCCGTTTGACGGAGGAACACTTTGGGTGCTACCAAACGTCACAACGTAACTGGGTGATTATAAAGGAGTACTACAGGTGTCACCAAAGGTAGATGTTGGGTTGGCGTATTTCGAGATTAGGATTTGTCACTCCGATTGTCGGAGAGGTATCTCTGGGCCCTCTCGGTAATGCACATCACTTAAGCCTTGCAAGCATTGCAACTAATGAGTTAGTTGCGAGATGATGTATTACAGAACGAGTAAAGAGACTTGCCGGTAACGAGATTGAACTAGGTATTAAGATACCGACGATCGAATCTCGGACAAGTAACATACCGATGACAAAGGGAACAACATATGTTGTTATGCGGTCTGACCGATAAAGATCTTCGTAGAATATGTAGGAGCCAATATGGGCATCCAGGTCCCGCTATTGGTTATTGACCGGAGACGTGTCTTGGTCATGTCTACATTGTTCTCGAACCGTAGGGTCCGCACGCTTAAGGTTTCGATGACAGTTATATAATGAGTTTATGAGTTTTGATGTACCGAAGGAGTTCGGAGTCCCGGATGAGATCGGGGACATGACGAGGAGTCTCGAAATGGTCGAGACGTAAAAATCGATATATTGGACGACTATATTCGGACATCGGAAAGGTTCTGAGTGGTTCGGGTATTTTCGGGAGTACCGGGTAGTTACGGGAGAAGCAATGGGCCTTGATGGGCTTTAGTGGGAAGAGAAGAAAGGGCCAAGGGGCTGCTGCGCCCCCCTTCCCTCTGGTCCGAATTGGACTAGGGAAAAGGGGGCCGGCCACCTTTCCTTCTCCTCCACTTCCTTCTCCCTTCCTCCCCTTTTGGTGGACTCCTACTAGGACTTGGAGTCCTAGTAGGACTCCACATCTTGGCCGCACCAATTGGCTTGGCCGGCCTCCTCCTCCTCCTCCTTTATATACTGAGGCATGGGGCACCCCTTGGACACACAATTGATCAACGTGATCGTTCCTTAGCCGTGTGCGGTGCCCCCCTCCACCATATTCCACCTCGGTCATATTGTCGCGGTGCTTAGGCGAAGCCCTGCGTCGGTAGTACATCAAGATCGTCACCACGCCGTCGTGCTGACGGAACTCCTCCCCGAACCTTTGCTGGATCGGAGCCCGGGGATCGTCATCGAGCTGAACGTGTGCCAAGAACTCGGAGGTGCCGGAGTAACGGTGCTTGGATCGGTCGGATCGTGAAGACGTATGACTACATCAACCGCGTTGATATAACGCTTCCGCTTTCGGTCTACGAGGGTACGTAGACAACACTCTCCCCTCTCGTTGCTATGCATCACCATGATCTTGCGTGTGAGTAGGAATTTTTTTGAAATTACTACGTTCCCCAACAGTGGCATCCGAGCCTAGGTTTTTATGGTTTGATGTTATTTGCACGAGTAGAACACAAGTGAGTTGTGGACGATACAAGTCATACTTCCTACCAGCATGTCATACTTTGGTTCAGCGGTATTGTTGGATGAGACGACCCGGACCAACCTTACGCGTACGCTTACGCGAGACCGGTTCCCTCGACGTGCTTTGCACACAGATGGCTTGCGGGAGACTGTCTCACCAACTTTAGTTGAACCAAGTGTGGCTACGCCCGGTCCTTGAGAAGGTTAAAACGGAGTCTATTTGACAAACTATCGTTGTGGTTTTGATGCGTAGGTAAGATGAGTTCTTGCTTAAGCCCGTAGCAGCCACGTAAAACTTGCAACAAACAAAGTAGAGGATGTCTAACTTGTTTTTGCAGGGCATGTTGTGATGTGATATGGTCAAGACATGATGCTAAATTTTATTGTATGAGATGATCATGTTTTGTAACCGAGTTATCGGCAACCGGCAGGAGCCGTATGGTTGTCGCTTTATTGTATGCAATGCAATCGCCCTGTAATGCTTTACTTTATCACTAAGCGGTAGCGATAGTCGTAGAAGCATAAGATTGGCGAGACGACAACGATGCTACGATGGAGATCAAGGTGTCGCGCTGGTAACGATGGTGATCATGATGGTGCTGCGGAGATGGAGATCACAAGCACAAGATGATGATGGCCATATCATATCACTTATATTGATTGCATGTGATATTTATCTTTTATGCATCTTATATTTCTTTGATTGATGGTAGCATTATAAGATGATCTCTCACCTAATTATCAAGAAGTGTTCTCCCTGAGTATGCACCGTTGCAGAAGTTCTTCGTGCTGAGACACCACGTGATGATCGGGTGTGATAGGCTCTACGTTCAAATACAACGGGTGCAAAACAGTTGCACACGCGGAATACTCAGGTTATACTTGACGAGCTATGCATATAAGATATGACCTCGGAACACGGAGACCGAAAGGTCGAGCGTGAATCATATAGTAGATATGATCAACATAATGATGTTCACCATTGAAACTACTCCATCTCACGTGATGATCGGACATGGTTTAGTTGATTTGGATCACGTGATCACTTAGAGGATTAGAGAGATGTCTATCTAAGTGGGAGTTCTTAAGTAATATGATTAATTGAACTTAAATTTATCATGAACTTAGTCCTGGTAGTATTAGCATATCTATGTTGTAGATCAATAGGTCGCGTTGTTGCTTCCCTATGTTTATTTTGATATGTTCCTAGAGAAAATTGTGTTGAAAGATGTTAGTAGCAATGATGCGGATTGGATCCGTAATCTGAGGTTTATCCTCATTGCTGCACGGAAGAATTATGTCCTTGATGCACCGCTAGGTGACGGACCTATTGCAGGAGCAGATGCAGATGTTATGAACATTTTGCTAGCTCAATATGATGACTACTTAATAGTTTAGTGCACCATGCTTAACGGCTTAGAATCGGGACTTCAAAAACGTTTTGAACGTCATGGACCATAAGAGATGTTCCAGGAGTTGAAGTTAATATTTCAAGCAAATACCCGAGTTGAGAGATATGAAGTCTCCAACAAGTTCTATAGCTACAAGATGGAGGAGAATCGCTCAACTAGTGAGCATGTGCTCAGATTGTCTGGGTACTACAATTGCTTGAATCAAGTGGGAGTTAATCTTCCAGATAAGATAGTGATTGACAGAATTCTCTAGTCACCATCACCAAGTTAGTAGAACTTCGTGATGAACTATAGTATGCAAGGGATGACGAAAACAATTCCCAAGCTCTTCGTGATGCTGAAATCGATGAAGGTAGAAATCAAGAAAAACATCAAGTGTTGATGGTTGACGAGACCACTAGTTTCAAGAAAAGGGCAAAGGGAAGAAGAGGAACTTCAAGAAGAACGGCAAGCGAGTTGCTGCTCAAGTGAAGAAGCTCAAGTCTGGTCCTAAGCCTGAGACAAAGTGCTTCTACTGCAAAGGGACTGGTCACTGGAAGCGGAACTACCCCAAGTGATTGGCGGATATGAAGGATGGCAAAGTGAACATAAGTATATTTGATATACATGATTATTGATGTGTACTTTACTAGTGTTTATAGCAACCCTTCAGTATTTGATACTGGTTCAGTTGCTAAGAGTAGTAACTCGAAACGGAAGTTGCAGAATAAACAGAGACTAGTTAAGGGTGAAGTGACGATGTGTGTTGGAAGTGGTTTCAAGATTGATAGGATCATCATCGCACACTCCCTATACTTTCGGGATTAGTGTGGAACCTAAATAAGTGTTATTTGGTGTTGAGCATGAATATGATTTGATCATGTTTATTGCAATACGGTTATTCATTTAAGTAAGAGAATAAAGTGTTGTTCTGTTTACATGAATAAAACCTTCTATGGTCATACACACCAACAAAATGGTTTGTTGGATCTCGATCGTAGTGATACACATATTCATAATATTGAAGCCAAAAAGATGCAAAGTTAATAATGATAGTGCAACTTATTTGTGGCACTGCAGTTTAAGTCATATTGGTGTAAAGCGCATGAAGAAACTCCATGCTGATGGACTTTTGGAATCACTTGATGCTTGCGAACCATGCCTCATGGGCAAAGATGACTAAGACTCCGTTCTCCGGAACAATGGAGCGAGCAAATGACTTGTTGGAAATCATACATACCGATGTATGTGGTCCGATGAAGATTAAGGCTCGCGACAAGTATCATTATTTTCTGACCTTCACAGATGTTTTGAGCAGATATGGGTATATCTACTTGATGAAACATAAGTCTAAAATATTTGAAAAGTTCAAAGAATTTCAGAGTGAAGTGGAAAATCATCGTGACAAGAAAATAAAGTTTCTACGATCTGATCGCGGAGACGAATATTTGAGTTACGAGTTTGGTCTTCAGTTAAAACAATGTGAAATAGTTTCACTACTCACGCCACCTGGAACACCACAGCATAATGGTGCGTCCGAACGTCATAACCGTACTTTATTGGATATAGTACAATCTATGATGTCTCTTACCGATCTACCACTATCGTTTTTGGGGTTATGCATTAAAGACAGCTGCATTCA
This sequence comes from Aegilops umbellulata, assembly GCA_032464435.1. Taxonomy (NCBI): domain Eukaryota; kingdom Viridiplantae; phylum Streptophyta; class Magnoliopsida; order Poales; family Poaceae; genus Aegilops; species Aegilops umbellulata. The sequence goes on along the minus strand of CP136060.1, from coordinate 636,352,050 downwards.
CGTTAAAAAGGGCACCATCTAAGTCCGTTGAGACGACACAATCTGAACTATGGTTTGGCAAGAAACCAAAGTTGTCGTTTCTTAAAGTTTGGGGTTGCGATGCTTATGTGAAAAAGTTTCAACATGATAAGCTCAAACCCAAATCGGAGAAATATGTCTTCATAGGATACCCAAAGAGTCAGTTGGGTACACCTTCTATCACAGATCCAAAGGCAAGACATTCGTTGCTGAGAATGGATCCTTTCTAGAGAAGGAGTTTCTCTCGAAAGAAGTGAGTGGGAGGAAAGTAGAACTTTATAAGGTAACTGTATCTGCTCCCTTATTGGAAAGTGGTTCATCACAGAAATCTGTTCTTGTGACTACTACACCAATTAGTGAGGAAGCTAATGATGATGATCATGAAACTTCAAATCAAGTTACTACCGAATCTCGTAGGTAAACCAGAGTGAGATCCGCACCAGAGTGGTACGGTGATCCTGTTCTGGAAGTCATGTTACTAGACCATGAAGAACTTGCGAACTATGAGGAAGCGATGATGAGCCCAGATTCCGCGAAATGGTTTGAGGCCATGAAATCTGAGATATGATCCATGTATGAGAACAAAGTATGGACTTTGATGGATTTGTATGGACTTTGATGGATTTGCCCGATGATCGGCAAAGCCATAGAAAATAAATGGATCTTCAAGAGGAAGACGGACGCTGATAGTAGTGTTACTATCTACAAAGCTAGAATTGTCGCAAAAAGGTTTTTCGACAAGTTCAAAGTGTTGACTACGATGAGAGTTTCTCACTCGTATCTATGCTTAAGTCTGTCCAAATCATATTAGCAATTGCCGCATTTTATGAAATCTGGCAAATGGATAAACAAAACTGCATTCCTTAATAAATTTATTAAAGAAGAGTTGTATATGATGCAACCAGAAGGTTTTGTCAATCCTAAAGGTGCTAACAAAATATGCAAGCTCCAGCGGTCCATCTATGGACTGGTGAAAGCATCTCGGAGTTGGAATATACACTTTGATAAGTTGATCAAAGCATATAGTTTTATACAGACTTGCGGTGAAGCCTGTATTTACAAGAAAGTGAGTGGGAGCACTACAACATTTCTGATAAGTATATGTGAATGACATATTGTTGATCGGAAATAATGTAGAATTATTCTGCAAAGCATAAAGGAGTGTTTGAAAGGAGTTTTTCAAAGAAAGACCTCGATGAAGCTGCTTACATATTGAGCATCAAAATCTATAGAGATAGATCAAGACGCTTGATAAGTTTTTTCAATGAGTACATACCTTGACAAGATTTTGAAGTAGTTCAAAATGGAACAGTCAAAGAAAGAGTTCTTGCCTGTGTTACAAGGTGTGAAATTGAGTAAGACTCAAAGCCCGACCACGGCAGAAGATAGAAAGAGAATGAAAGTCATTCCCTATGCCTCAGCCATAGGTTCTATAAAGTATGCCATGCCGTGTACCATATCTATTGCATACCCTACCACTGAGTTTGGCAAGGGAGTACAATAGTGATCTAGGAGTAGATCACTAGACAACGGTCAAAATTATCCTTAGTGGAATAAGGATATGTTTCTCAATTATGGAGGTGACAAAAGGTTCGTCGTAAAGGGTTACGTCGATGCAAGTTTTGACACTGATCTAGATGACTCTAAGTCTCAATCTGGATACATATTGAAAGTGGGAGCAATTAGCTAGAGTAGCTCTGTGCGGAGTATTGTAGACATAGAATTCGCAAAATACTTACGGATCTGTATGTGACAGACCCGTTGACTAAAATTATCTCACAAGCAAAACATGATCACACCTTAGTACTCTTTGGGTGTTAATCACATAGCGATGTGAACTAGATTACTGACTCTAGTAAACCCTTTGGGTGTTGGTCACATATCGATGTGAACTATGGGTGTTAATCACATGGTGATGTGAACTATTGCTGGTAAATCACATGGCGATGTGAACTAGATTATTGACTCTAGTGCAAGTGGGAGACTGAAGGAAATATGCCCTAGAGGCAATAATAAAGTTATTATTTATTTCCTTACATATCATGATAAATGTTTATTATTCATGCTAGAATTGTATTAACCGGAAACATAATACATGTGTGGATATATAGACAAACAGAGTGTCACTAGTATGCCTCTACTTGACTAGCTTGTTAATCAAAGATGGTTAAGTTTCCTAACCATAGACAAAGGAGTTGTCATTTGATTAACAAGGTCACATCATTAGTTGAATGATCTGATTGACATGACCCATTCCAATAGCTTAGCACCCGATCGTTTAGTATGTTGCTATTGCTTTTGTTCATGACTTATACATGTTCCTTTGACTATGAGATTATGCAACTCCCGTTTGTCGGAGGAACACTTTGGGTGCTACCAAACGTCACAACCTAACTGGGTGATTATAAAGGAGTACTACAGGTGTCACCAAAGGTAGATGTTGGGTTGGCGTATTTCGAGATTAGGATTTGTCACTCCGATTGTCGGAGAGGTATCTCTGGGCCCACTCGGTAATGCACATCACTTAAGCCTTGCAAGCATTGCAACTAATGAGTTAGTTGCGAGATGATGTATTACAGAACGAGTAAAGAGACTTGCCGGTAACGAGATTGAACTAGGTATTAAGATACCGACGATCGAATCTCGGACAAGTAACATACCGATGACAAAGGGAACAACGTATGTTGTTATGCGGTCTGACCGATAAAGATCTTCGTAGAATATATAGGAGCCAATATGGGCATCCAGGTCCCGCTATTGGTTATTGACCGGAGACGTGTCTCGGTCATGTCTACATTGTTCTCGAACCGTAGGGTCCGCACGCTTAAGGTTTCGATGACAGTTATATAATGAGTTTATGAGTTTTGGTGTACCGAAGAAGTTCGGAGTCCCGGATGAGATCGGGTACATGACGAGGAGTCTCGAAATGGTCGAGACGTAAAAATCGATATATTGGACGACTATATTCGGACATCGGAAAGGTTCTGAGTGGTTCGGGTATTTTCGGGAGTACCGGGTAGTTACGGGAGAAGCAATGGGCCTTGATGGGCTTTAGTGGGAAGAGAAGAAAGGGCCAAGGGGCTGTTGCGCCCCCCCTTCCCTCTGGTCCGAATTGGACTAGGGAAAAGGGGGCCGGCCACCTTTCCTTCTCCTCCACTTCCTTCTCCCTTCCTCCCCTCTTGGTGGACTCCTACTAGGACTTGGAGTCCTAGTAGGACTCCACATCTTGGCCGCGCCAATTGGCTTGGCCGGCCTCCTCCTCCTCCATCCTTTATATACTGAGGCAAGGGGCACCCCTTGGACACACAATTTATCAACGTGATCGTTCCTTAGCCGTGTGTGGTGCCCCCCTCCATCATATTCCACCTCGGTCATATTGTCGCGGTGCTTAGGCGAAGCCCTACGTCGGTAGTACATCAAGATCGTCACCACGCCGTCGTGCTGACGGAACTCCTCCCCGAAGCTTTGCTGGATCGGAGCCCGGGGATCGTCATCGAGCTGAACGTGTGCCAAGAACTCGGAGGTGCCGGAGTAACGGTGCTTGGATCGGTCGGATCGTGAAGACGTATGACTACATCAACCGCGTTGATATAACGCTTCCGCTTTCGGTCTACGAGGGTACGTAGACAACACTCTCCCCTCTCGTTGCTATGCATCACCATGATCTTGCGTGTGCGTAGGAAATTTTTTGAAATTACTACGTTCCCCAACAATACGCTCAACAGTAGATGGAACAAAGTGCTCGACAATGAAGAAAAGTATGGTGGTAGTTACCACACAAAGAGCTATCCAAAGCGCAAGATGTTGCCTGAATTTGATGAAGAGGCCTTAGAGCCCACACAGCCAAAGAATAAAACGGCCGACCGGTCGGATCAACCACCTTGTGGCGGCGATAGAGCGGCTAACAAGGCCGCACATAAATCTGCACACACCTCACATGCAGACTCGCATCAGAAGACCTGCGCAACCAGATCCATCTACGGATCAAGGAAACGCGCTCTAGCGCACAACCAAAACCGAACACTACAACCGTTAGAACGCCTCGGCACATCAAAATACAGGGCCGCCGCACACCCCCTATGCTTCACCGATGAGGTGCTGGACACAAATTTCCAGAAGGATTTAAACCAGTGAACATAGAGGCGTACGACGGAACCACAGACCCTGGAGTCTGGATTGAGGACTTTATCCTCCATATTCATATGGCTCGCGGAGACGATCTCCATGCCATCAAGTACTTGCCACTCAAACTGAAAGGACTAGCTCGGCACTGGCTGCAAAGCCTCCCCGAAAACTCAATTGGAAGTTGGGAGGAGCTTGAGGGTGCTTTTCAGGCTAATTTTCAAGGGACTTATGTCCGACCTCCGGATGTAGACGATTTAAGTCATATAGTTCAATAGCCCGGAGAGTCAGCCCGAAAGCTTTGGAACAGATTTCTCACTAAGAAGAACCAAATAGTCGACTGCCCGGACGCCGAAGCCTTAGCAGCTTTCAAACACAGCGTCCGAGACGAATGGCTCGCCAGACACCTCTCCAAGAAAAACTGAGAACAATGGCAGCCCTGACAAGCCTCATGACCCGCTTTTGCGCGGGTGAAGAAAGCTGGCTAGCTCGTAGTAGCACCAACGACCCAAGCACATCTGAAGTCAGGGATGGCAATGGAAAACCATGACGTAGCAAAAACTAGCACCGTAATAAAGAAGACATCCCAGATAACACGGCGGTAAACGCCGGATTCAGGGGCTCTCGACCAGGTCAGCGGAAAAAGCCTTTCAAAGGCCACAAAGATGGACCATCCAACCTAAACAAGATTCTAGACAAACTATGTCAGATTCATGGCACCTCCGATAAACCTGCAAATCATACCCACAGAGAATGTTGGGTCTTCAAGCAGGCCGGTAAGCTAAACACCGAACACAAGGGGAGGGAGACACCAAGTGAAGACGAGGGCGAGCCTCGCCAGCAAAGCACTGGGGGACAGAAAAAATCCCCACCAGAGGTTAAAACAGTGAACATGATCCATGTGACGAAGAGGAGAAGCAAACATGCACTCCGAGACACACGAGCCGTAGTGCCCGTCACCCGTAAGCCCAACCCCTGGTTGGCCCACCCGATCACTTTTGATCGCAGGGATCACCTGACAAACATCCGACATGAAGGATTGGCTTCCTTGATGTTAGACCCAATAATAAACGAATACCATCTCACACGAGTCCTTATGGACGGCGACAACTGTCTAAATCTAATATATCAGGACACAGTCCGCAAAATGGGGATAGACTCGACAAAAATCAGCCATAGTAATACTACCTTCAAGGGAGTAATACCAGGCCCAGAGGCCCGCTCCACGGGCTCTCTAATATTAGAGGTCATATTCGATTCACCCGACAACTATCGAAGTGAAAAGTTAAACTTCGACATCGCTCCATTCCAAAGCGGCTATCAAGTACTACTTGGACGAACAACTTTCGCTCATTTCAACGCTATACCGCATTACGCTTCTCTTAAGCTTAAGATGCCTGGTTCGCGCGGAAGCATCACAGTTAATGGAAATATTGAGCGTTCCTTACGCGCGGAAGAACGTGCGGCTGCTTTAACAGCCGAACACTAGACGGCCTCACCAACCAGAACAAATGACCGGTCGTTAAGACCACGGACACGGTTAGACGAGTCCGGCGCATCATTAGATATACTTGAGATTGGTTTGATGGTTATACCCTTATAGACGGTACAAGGGGCTTCCCGCGTGTAAACAGGGCCAATTCGGCTCAACTTTACTTATCTTGAATTTTAAATGGTTTATTTAGAATAACCAATTTTTTGCACGACAACTTTCAACTAAGTTTCTCTCTTTTACAGATTACAATCGTGCTACACCCGTCCAGGATACGGCACAACGGGAGACACAGGTGCCGATGTGCAGAAGGGACCCGCTCAAAGGTTTCTTTTTAGATTAAGACCCTACGGAAACCTTTTTTACTGTCTCTTGTTGTTCACATCCTCCGAATACTCAGTACAACCGAGAAGGATGCCGACGTTATTGGAATTTCGCCACGTGAGAATATTGCACGTACCTGGACACTCGGGGTTCAATATTAAGGGCATTGTTCAGCCCGACATATGTTATAAAGACCGAATACCTTAGGGAGTGTTCGGCATCGCGAGTTTGGCCTTATATGCATCAGCTTTGAATCATGTCTTTGGTCAAATGTTGGGTTTGCCCGGCTCCCGTGTTTTGCTACCTTACGTTCCACTCTATCGGCTAAGGTGGCATCAGGTGAACTACTGCGACTGTGCCCTGGTTCATCCGAACGAGCACCTCAGTAGAGAAAGCCGAAAACTGACTGTCATGATAAAGCGCGAGACTGGTCAACCACTCGATGACTTAGCGGAATCTTCGGGATTCCTCCGCATTAATGAAGGGCCCTTTCCCGACGAGGCATGTACGCGCCCCATATTCGGACGAGCGCGGAGCCACCAGGGGCTATATAGTAGCCCCACCGTCAAACTCCTATGGCTAAGTGAAAGAGTTAAAGCAATATAGTCCAATTGCCTAGTTCGCTGCGCGACCACCTCCTTAATGGACCAAGACGTTGGATCAAGTGTGAACACGCGTCTTTTGCAAACACCCCCGCATTATATGTGTGGGGGCTGAAGCCGACGGCTACAAACTTTCAGGTCATATACATATATACACAAACGGCCGCACAGGAGGCATCATAGTACTTTCAGGCAAAAAGTATAAACGCAACCTTTATAATTTAATAAACATTGTTCTTACAATGGGAATACATGTCATTAGAACATAATATTCTTCGAGCACTGAGACTCTATTGAACGAGCGCCTTCAAGGACTACTTCAAAGTAGTGCTCGGCAGATACTCGGCCCCCGGCCGAACTCTGGGTTGCAATTGCGGTGGCCTCCATCTCTGCCCAGTATGTCTTGACACGGGCAAGCGCCATCCGCGCACCCTCTATGCACGCCGACCTCTTCATAGCGTCGATGCGCGGCACAGCACCAAGAAACTGTTGCACCAAATTAAAATAACTATTCGGCATTGGCCCTTCCGGCCACAGATGATCCACAACAGACCTCATGGCAAGCCCGGACAACCTATGGAGCTCGGCCCATTCGGCCATCCGCTCATCCAACGGAAGCGGGCGCGCTGGAACATTAAATTGTGATCAGAACAACTTTTCCACTTCACGATCTTTTTGATCTTTGAAGTATTCGGCCGCATTAGTGGCACTTGCTGCCAAATCCAGATATGCGTCTGCAGAACTCCACAACTGATCAAGAGGAGCGTACTTAGGATCTCCGAACTTCATCCGCAGCATAAAGGGCTTCCCAGCCGCGATATCCCCCGCTTGACGCAGCTCCTCCTTCATCGCTCTGTAGAGCGGGCGTCCTTGGCCGCCACCGTGGCCTTCTCCAGGTCCGTCATCTTCGCTCGATTTTTAATTTCGAGAAGCTCGTAACGGCCGGCGGCATCCTTCAATTCCACAACCATCTTGGCTATTTCATCCTTGCTTCGGCAATGCGCAGCCTGTTCGTCTCTCAGCTCTTCGACTGCCTTTAGAGCGGCCGGATCACTTTTCCTGGCTTGTTCCTTGGCTCCGGAAAGTTCCGTCCGAACGGTCTCCACGGCGGCAGCCCCATCTGCAGTCACAACATATTAAAGATGCTAGCATCATGCTCCTCTTACTATGTGTTGATCATAGGAGAAATCACATACCATGTGCCTCGTCGAGCCGTTCATTCACAAGCATGATGTCGGCATCCGCCGCATCAAGTTGCCGCTTTAGCTCGGCAAACTCACCAGTCCGGCTAGCCACCGGACCTACCGCCACCTGCATATGAAGGCGGCCTGATTATTACCTGGGACTATGATCCTCTGTTTGCCGCCGTTCTCGACAGCAACCCAAGTCTCAGGGGCTACTATCTGCATAGGGCACACCTAACGTGTGTGGTACCGTAAAAAACATACACTATTTCACGTACCTCAAAGCCTTTCAGCAGACTCATAAAAGCTTCATGCAACCCGCTTTCGGCGGATGAAATCCTCTCAATCACCGTACCCATTAGCGTATGATGCGCTTCTAAGATAGCCGCTTGCTCTAGCAGATCCTTCAGTGCGTCCGATCGCACACTAGATAGTGACAGACTCTTTCGGTTGCTCTCTTCAGGAGCCGAATACTGAGGACTTCGGGTGGCCGAAGGATTACCCTCTGGCCTTGCCGGACCAGGGGAAACCCTCCGCAACGACACTTCAGGGTCGCCCGCCTCATGAGGGGGGGTGGCATGGGGAGGTGTTTCGCTCTCCATCATCTCCGGAAGAAGATCCCCCGAAGACGAACTCTATCGAGAAGGGCTACGATCCGAACTACAAGATAAATGCTTCGGTTGTCGTCTTTAGAAGTAAGGCAAGATATTTTCACTATTAAGTACTTTTTGTTTACTTACAGCTCAGTGGAGGGCTGATCCCCTTGCGGGCACTGTGCGGCAAAGGTACCCTCCAAGGCGGGACCCTCTGGCGAAGATTTCCTCTCCTGTTTGGAAACCATTGTTTCAGGGTCTTCAGAGGCGGCCCTCTTCCTTCCTCGGGGAGAGGGAATTTTAGACTCTTCTCCCCGGTTATCCTCCTTCGCGGAGGCGCTAACTCCCCCGGTTTGGATGAATAGTGAGCGAGATCCGCTTTCAGCCTCTTTATTCCCCCCTTTATCTTCCCCTGAGGGCGCTTGATAAGGCGCAAGCTCCAGCATCCTGGCTAGTATAGGATCTGGTGAGATCTCAGGAAGGGGGGACGGACACCCGATCATCTTCGCCTTTGTTACCCAGTCCTGGTCAAAGAGTGACTTTTCAGAATGATGTTATGATAAATAAAAAGACAACGTGTTCGACTACGGGACTACTTACTTGGGTATCTGGACGATTGCAGCTCAGACCCGCATCCTCGGTGGTGTCCGGACACCTTATTTGTGGTCCGAAGAACAATTTGTACATCTCTTCGAGCGTCATGCCGAGGAAGTGTTGAATAGCTCGCGGTCCTTCCGGGTTGAACTCCCACATGCGTAGGGGTCGACGCTTGCAGGGCAGGACTCGACGAACTAACATGACTTGCATTACCGTGGCCAGACTGACATCTCGGACGCGGCTCTGCAATGTCGGCACATCCTTTACTGGCCCCCAGTCCAGCCCCTTGTTGATCCATGACGTCAGTCATGGCGGGGGGGGGGGGGGGGCGAGCGAAAGGCAGGGGCGGCCACCCACTTGGTACCCTCGGGGAGCTGTGATATAAAACCACTCCCGTTGCCATAAGCTGGACACCTCCTGGAGGGAACCCTCTGGCCATGGGGCATCGGCACTTTTGCTTATTACGGCACCTCCGCACTCTGCGTGTCGCCCCTCGATCATCTTCGGCTTCACATTGAAAGTCTTGAGCCACATGCCGAAGTGAGGGGTAATACGGAGGAAAGCCTCACATACGACGATGAACGACGAGATGTGAAGGACTAAATCCGGGTCAAGTTCATGGAAATGCAGCCCGTAATAGTACATGAGCCCCTGACAAAAGGATCTACAGCGAGGCCTATTCCCTTGGAGGAAGTGAGAGATGAATACAATGCTCTCACCGGGTTCGGAAGTGGGAATGACCTGCCCTTGAGCAGGCAGCCTGTGCGAGATCTCGCCGGTTAGAAACCTGGCCTCTCTTAGCTTCTTGACGTCTTCCTCTGTGACAGAGGAAGGCATCCACCAACCTTGAAGGTTGGATCCGGACATGGTTGAAGGTCCGAAGCGCCTGACCTAAGCCTCGGGTGTTGAAACTCGTGGCGGGGGGGGGGGAGGATTCGATTGAGTTCGAGAGGAAAAAAGGACAGGCCTTGGTCTCTTTATAAAGAGGGTGAATACCAAGCGTCCTTCTCGTAACCGTTTGGGACTTGCCTACAATCGAGGAGTCATACCAACGGGCACGATTGGGTTACCCACGTCCGTGTTGATGAGAATCCCGTAATAAGGGGGACACGATCTCTGCTCCGACAAGACGTGCCAATAAAATCGCCTCGCAAAGCGTGTGGTGGCAGGCTGATTGGGAGAAATGGTTCATGTAAAAAATAGGCCGTGGTGTGATGTCACGTTCTGAAGGGTCGTCAGCAGATTAGATTTGTGGAAATATTATTCTCTCCACAGTGGTATGTGGAACTTGTTTTTCAGAGCTGGACACTATCCTTGTGTTCAAAATCTTCTATGGAGTATTCGGAGGGAGAACCCGCCTTGCAATGCCGAAGACAGATCTGCGCGCCGGACTCATCGTCATTGAAGCCTGGTTCATGGGCTACTGAGGGAGTCCTGGATTAGGGGTATCCGGAAAGCTGGACTACATCCTTTGGTCGGACTGTTGGACTATGAAGATACAAGATTGAAGACTTTGTCCTGTGTCCGGATGGGAAGGCAAGCTTGGCAATACGGATATGTAGATCTCCTTCCTTGTAACCGACTCTGTGTAACCCTAGCCCCCTCCGGTGTCTATATAAACCGGAGGGTTTAGTCCGTAGGACAACAACAATCATACCATAGGCTAGCTTCTAGGGTTTAGCCTCTACAATCTCGTGGTAGATCAATTCTTGTAATACTCATATCATCAAGATCAATCAAGCAGGAAGTAGGGTATTACCTCCATCGAGAGGGCCCGAACCTGGGTAAACATTGTGTCCCCCGCCTCCTTTTACCATCCGCCTTAGACGCACAGTTCGGGACCCCCTACCCGAGATCCGCCGGTTCGGACACCGACAAAGATACCCTGAACAAACCCCTCAAAGGATTGTTTTCCATAGTAACAAGTAACAATAAATTTCAGCACACTATATAAATGTTTCCTTACCAAAGGCGCTTCACTCCCCGGCAACGACCCCAGGAAATAGCCTTGATGACCCACAAGTATAGGGGATCAATTGTAGCTCTTTTCGATAAGTAAGAGTGTGGAACCCAACGAGGAGCAGAAGCAAATGACAAGTGGTTTTCAGTAAGCTAGTGTCTGCAAGTGCTGAAATTGTAAGTAGCGGAGTAGTTTCATAGCAAGATAATTTGTAACGAGCAAGTAACAATAGTAGTAACAAAAGTGCAGCAAGGTAGCCCAGTCCTTTTGAGGCAAAGGACAGGCCAAAACGGTCTCTTAAGATAAGGAAAGCGTTCTTGAGGGTACACGGGAATTTCATCTAGTCACTTTCATCATGTTGGTTCGATTTGTGTTCGCTATTTTGATAATTTTATATGTCGGTGGACCGATGCTTAGGTGATGTTCTTACTTTAACAAACCTCCTACTTATGATTAACCTTCCCGCAAGCATCCGCAACTACGAGAAAAGTATTAAGAATAAATTCTAGCCATAGCATTAAACTTTTGGATCCAATCGGTCACTTACGGAATAGCGCATAAACTGGGGTTTAAGTTTCTGTCACTCTCGCAACTCATCATCTAATTGCTACTCCACAATGCATTCCCTTAGGCCCAAATATGGTGAAGTGTCATGTAGTCGATGTTCACATGACACCACTAATGGAATCACAACATACATACTATCAAACTATCGAACACATATCAAGTTCACATGAGTACTTGCAACATGCACTACAAAAAAAGACACATCCATGACATTTTGGGCCGAACGAATTTTTTTCCTGTCATACATATGACACTTCCATGACAATAATTGTGACAAAACCCGGTATCATCATAGGTGTGGTAGCTCCTACTTCTATGACAAAAAATCATGACAGAAAATGGGCTTTTCGTCCTGGGCGGGCCGAAGACGCAGCTGCATGACATTCTTTGGGCCGTCCATGACGGAACAAACCATGGTAGAAGCGAGGGCGAGGAAAATTTCGGGGAGTTCCCGGTTACGGTGAGAGGTCGGGGGCCGAGCGATGCGCGCTTCTCTCGTACACATATGCGCGTGTGTGCGAGGCGTTGCCTCTAACTGAACCCGAGCGAGGCGTTGGGCTCTAACTGAACCCGAGCGATTGAACTGCAGGCTACGCGTTACTGAACTCGAGCGATCGATCGATGGCTGTTAACTGAACCTAATCGAGCGATTCCTTCGCTACTGCTGCTAACTGAAGCTGATCGATGATGCCTCTGGATGATCAATGAGCGTTGCGGGGGGTTTGGATGAACAGTACCCGGTGGGGGTGGATGAACAGGACCCCGTGGTGTTGCCTCTGGATGAACAGGACCCCGATTGATCGAGCCGGTTGGGGCTGGATGAGCAGGACCCCGTGGAGGGCTGGATGAATAGGACCACCCTGTGGAGGGCAGGATGAACATTAGACGGTGGAGGGCAGGATGAACATTAGACGGTGGAGGGCAGGATGAACAGTTGCCCGTGGAGGGGTGGTTGAACAGGAGCCCGTGGAGAGGGCTGGTTGAATAGTAGCCGGTGGAGTAGCGCACGGTGGAGGCTGGATGAACAGGAGCCCGTGGATGAACAGTCGCAGGTGGAGGCTGGAGGAGGTCGACGGTGGATGAACAGTAGCTTGTGGAGGCTGGAGGGGGTCAACGGTGGAGATGAAGAGTATCCCGTGGAGTCCTGTTTTGCGGTACGCCACACCCCTCCCGATGAACAGGACCCCCATTTCGACCGTAGCGCTCCAACACAAGTCCGTTTCCTCCGTTTTGTGGTACGCCACACCCCTCCCGATCAACAGGACCCCCGTTTCGACCGTAGGAGGTCCGTTTCCTCTGTTTTGCGGTACGCCACACCCCTCCCGATCAACAGGACCCCCATTTCGACCGTAGGAGGTCCACTTCCTCTGTTTTGCGGTACGCCACACCCCTCCTGATGAACAGGATTCCGTTTCGAACATGGCCGGTCGAACACAAGGCCGTTTCCTCCGTTCTGCAGTACGCCAGGCCTCGTTTCCATTGCCTGTTCCGTCCAAGACCTCCCGATGAACACGACACATTCCATTGCCTCCCCATGAACACGATGCATTCCGTTGCCTCCCCATGAACACGACGCATTTCGTTGCCTCCCCATGAACACGACGATGATGATGTTTCTCCGTTCCGACCCAGCCATGTACACGAGCCCTGGCCGTACGTATGCGCGAGTAGGCGTTCGAGACCCCGCCCGTATGTACACATACGTGGCCGTATTTTCTTTCTTGCACCCTGGCTGATGTACGTACGTGTACATGCTACATGCACGCCTCTACTACGACATGTGCGCGCCTCTACATCGACCAGTACATATGTACGTACACGTTCGCGACCAGAATGACAACGCTACGTACGCTTCGACCAGGTGGGTCCTGACTGTCAGGCACTTCCTTGCGTGTGAAGATGTAGCTGGTGGGTCCCAGCAGTCAGGGGGGCAAAATACGGTGGCCCGTCCGGTGGGTCCCCGCTGTCAGGTGGGGGAATAATTATTTTGCACGTAATAAGGAGGCACTTCTTGCTGCGGCCGTGGACCCAGCTGTCAGCCTCTCCACGTACAGTCCACGTCCGATGGAAGTCGTTCCTTGACCACGTTGACCACGCCGCGCCGAGAGCACCAGGGAGGTGGACGACGGCGAGGCCTAGGAAGGGGACGACGGGGAGCCGGGGAAGACGCGGCAATGGAAGCCCGCGCAGAGAGGAGTACGAGGGTTCACTGGTTCGGCTGCGGTGTGAGGCTGTCGTCGCCGCAGGGCTTGGCCAGCGGTGGGAATAGTAGGGGGCGGTGAGGCCTCCGCGGCAGCACAGCCGGCCACGGGAGGCTGGAGCATGCGGCACGACCGGCGCTGCTCTGGGCGGCTGGAGCAAGAAGACCAGAGGCTGAAGAAGCACTATGGCCGTTGGATGGACATCGTACGGTCACTCAAGCTAGAATCGTTCATATTTACTAAAGTTGACAAAGGCCCCCGTCCCAGTCAACTTAGTAGGCCCACAAGTCAGCCTCCCACCATGGTGGGTCCCAGCTAGCAGGGGAGTATTCATTTTTTGTGCGTAATAAGGAGGCACTTCCGGTGGGTCCGAGCTGACAGCGGAGGGAACGTTTTTTTCGTGAAATACGCTGGCCCGTCTAGTGGGTCCCAGCAGTCAGGGGGGAAATGTTTTTTTTGCGAAATAAGGTGGCCCGTCTGGTGGGTCCCTGCTGTCAGGTGGAGGAATAATTATTTTGCGCGTAATAAGGAGGCACTTTCTTGCGGCCGCCTGGACCCAGCTGTCAGCCTCTCCACGTACAGTCCACGTCTGATGGAAGTCGTTCCTTGACCCCATTGACCACGCCGCACCGAGAGCACCAGGGCGATGGACGACGGCGAGGCCTAGGAAGGGGATAACGGGGAGCCGGGGAAGACACGGCAGTGGAAGCCCGCGCGGAGAGGAGTACGAGGGTTCACTGGTTCGGCTGTGGTGTGAGGCTGCCGTTGCCGCAGGGCCTGGCCAGCGGTGGGAATAGTAGGGGCGGTGAGGCCTCCGCGGCAGCACAGCCGACCACGGGAGGCAGGAGCATGCGGCACGACCGGCGCTTCTTTGGGCGGCTGGAGCAAGAAGACCAGAGGTTGAAGAAGCACTAGGGCCGTTGGATGGACATCGTACGGTCACTCGAGCTAGAATCGTTCATATTGACTAAAGTTGACAAAGGCCCCCATCCCAGTCAACTTAGTAGGCCCACAAGTCAGCCTCCCACCATGGTGGGTCCCAGCTAGCAGAGGAGTATTAGTTTGTTTGTGCGTAATAAGGAGGCACTTCTGGTGGGTCCGAGCTGACAGTGGGGGGGACGTTTTTTCGCGAAATACGTTGGCCCGTCCGGTGGGTCCCAGCAGTCAGGGGGGAAAGGTTTTTTTCGCGAAATAAGGTGTCCCGTCCGGTGTGTCCCTGCTGTTAGGTGGAGGAATAATTATTTTGCGCGTAATAAGGAGGCACTTCCTTGCGGCCTTCTGGGCCCAGCTGTCAGCCTCTCCACGTACAATACTCTTCCGATGGAAGTCGGTCGTTGACCATGTTGACCACGCCGCGCCGAGAGCACCAGGGCAGTGGACAACGGCGAGGACTAGGAAGGGGACGACTCGGAGTCGAGGAAGACATAGCAGTGGATGCCCACGAGAAGAGGAGTACGAGGGTTCACTCGTTCGGCTGCGGTGTGAGGCTGCTGTCGCCGCTGAATAACAGGGGGTGTGGGTGAGTAGAGGGATGGCCTAGCCAGCGGTGGGAGTAGTAGGGGGCGGTGAGGCCTCCGCGGCATCACAGCCGGCCACGGGAGGCAGGAGCACACGGCACGACCGACGCTGGTTTGGGCGGCTGGAGCAAGAAGACCAGAGGCTGAAGAAGCACTACGGCCGTTGGATGAACATCGTACGGTAACAGGAGCTAGAATCGGTCATATTGACTAAGTTGACAAAGCCCTCCATCCCCGTCAACTTGGTAGGCCCACAAGTCAGCCTCCCACTATGCTGGGTTCCAGCTGGCAGGGGGAATATTCATTTTTTTGCGCATAATAAGGAGGCACTTCCTTGCGTGCGAAGATAGCTAGTGGGTCTGACATGTCAGCGGAGGGCACTTTATTTCATGAAATATAGAGGCCCTTCCGATGGGTCCCAGATGTCAGGTGGAGGAATCATTATTTTGCGCGTAATAAGGAGGCATTTCCTTGTGTGCGGCCGTGGACCCAGCTGTCAGCCTCTCGACGCACAGTCTACTTTCGATGGTGTCGTTCATTGACCACGTTGACCACGCCGCGCCGAGTGCATCCAAGGTGGTGGACGACGGCGAGGCCCCGGACAGCAACGAGCCGGAGATGGGAAGATGCGGGAGTAGAGTCGCAGACAGAGAGGTGTACGAGGATTAACTGGTTCTAGTGCGGTGTGGTTCGGCAGTCGGTGGAGAAGAACAGGAGGTGTGGAGTGGTGGAGGGATGGCCTGGCCAACGATGGAGTAGCGCTTCATAGGGAAGCGTGCTAAGCAGAGCTGCTAGCAGCAGGAGGCGGGAGGTGGTCCTGGCGGCGCTGGAGGAAGAAGACGAGAGATTGAAGATGGATGCAGGTCATTGGATGTAAATCCAACGGCTAACAAGTCAGAATCATTTGTTGACTAAATTGACAACGACTTGCATTGGCTTCGACCTATTGGCCCACATTTTAGCCTCCAAAAATGTGGCACGTATTCAACCCATTTTTCAGAATTTACAGTCTTTTTTGCGCGGTAGAATTTACCGTCAATTTGATATATATTTTTGAATTACAGCCATTAGCTGGGCTGGGTGAACAAATAATGTAGCGTCCATGCGGCCCATTTATTTTATTTCCTAAAAAATTACAGGCCATTTGCACTTTCTCGAAATACACGATTTTGCTTGGCTGATTCTAATTATAATGTTTGGTTGGGCCAACAATGTTATCAAAAAATAAAAAGGGTCTGAGCATTTTGTTATAAATATATTTAAATAATAAGTGATATTATTACATTCGTCCTTAAATCTTACCAAGCTTTTGTACACAACCACTAGGATTTTCGTGCCAAAACAATCCAGGATTTTATTTGTTAAGAAATTATTTTTATAAGTTAATAAGATGTGGAATATTGTTTTCTTACATATGTAAGTATCTGTTAAATATATGATGACAATAAAAATAATATATAATAACATATAAAATATATTTTTTAGAAAAACAGGGAGCATCTCCCCGGTTCCATTGCTGAGAATGAAACCACAACATATTCTGATACAGCAGCTCAAAGAGCAGTTCGAAAGCAAAGGTAGAAAAGCTACAAACTTGGGGGGGGGGGTGGATGAACAAGTTCTCTGAATAACACAAATCACCCGAGCGGTGCCAAAGGCAGAGTGGATAGAGCACTCAAATGACACAAGGAGGGTCCGGCGAAGCCTTCATGGTCTTCAGCCGAGGGGCCGTGTCAGCCGAGGGGCCGTGGCATGGTGGATGTCCCTCTTTTTCGGCGCCAGGTGCCCATCATCTTCATCAGAGATCTTGAGACGAGCCCACGGGTCCAGCCCCAGAGCAGGTCGAGCCTTGTTCAGCCACAAGTGATCTCCAACGGTTTCTGGAGGGATTTTGTTAGGGTTTCCACGAAGCTCATCAACTTGTCCTTGTCCGATCCGGAGGAGAGGATCGCCAAGTTCCGGACCATGTTCCTGATCAACCTCAAGACCTGCGGAATGGAAATCCAGGAGGTGTTACTGAAAATCATAGCATTTCTATATTTCCAGAGGCACCAAAGGACATCTGAGCTAACAGTGTTTAAAACTAAGCACTTTTTGGTAGCAATCCAGAATCCGGCGATAGATTCGAAGGATGAGCCAATCTGACTAGAGAAAATTCCTCAATGTGGGCCCAGAGATGTTTAGCAACTATATATTCAAAAAATAGGTGAGAACAAGACTCTTGTTCCAAGCAGTAAACACAATCAAGGGGTTTGATGATGTGTCTCTTCCTAAGGTTATCCCTAGTCATCAATTTGTTTTTGGAGTGAAGCCAGAGAAATACATGAATTTTAGGGGAAACTCTCAATTTCCAGACAGCAGGGATAAACACGGGTTGAACCCCTCTAAAGTTGATAACATGATAGAGGGAGCTGGAGGAATACTTCTCCTTATTGTCCAGCTGCCAAATCAGGGCATCCGGCTCGGCAGTAAAGGTAATGCTTTTGGCAATTTCCTCCAACTGAAACCATTGTTCCATGAGATTATCACTAAAGTTCCTTCTAAAAGAGAGCTTTAGGCATTGACCGTCCCAAACTTCATTGACACTTTTGTTAAGCTCATTCGGACAGAATAAATAGGACAAAATTGGACTGCTAGGGGGGATGTGCCAAACCAAGTATCTTCCCAGAACCTGGTTCTGCTTCCATCCCCTATGTTCCATCTGTAGCCAAATTTCACAACATGCATAATAGATTTTAATCCTTTCCAGAATCTAGAGGTCTTAGGGTTGGAGGAAGGGACAGAAATATTATGTTTATTTCCTAGGTATTTATGGGCAATAAGAAGCTTCCAGGGTTTCAGGTCTTCCTCATAGAATCTTTTAATCCAAGACCCTAGAAAACAAATGTTAATTTCTTGGAGGTTAGGTATGCCTAGGCCTCCAAAATCTTTTTCATAGATACTAGGGCCCAATTAGCAAAGTGTAGCTTCCTATTTCCCTCAAAATCATTCCACAAGCAATGAGACATCTGAGAATTGATGAGGTTCACTGCCCATTTAGGGAACTTGAAGAAGAAGAGGAGATACACTGGAATGCTAGCCAAACAAGCTTGTATGAGGATCAGTCTACCTCTGTAAGAGAGAAGTTTGCCCCTCCACCCAGCAATCCTTTTAATGATTTTGTCTAGAAGGGGTTGGATATACTCTCTCCTCAGTTTATCATAGTGGAGAGGGATACCTAGGTACTTAATGGGGAAGTTACCTTTATTACATACTAGAATAGAGAGGAAGTCAGCTAACTCCTGATCATCCATGTTGATAGGGATGAGTTCACTTTTAGAGTAGTTGATTCTCATGCCTGAGACTTGTTCAAACTAGGTTAGAACAGTTTTCAGATTGCTAGCATGTGTGGAGTCATTGTCTAAGAAAAGGATGGTATCATCTGCATATTGAAGGCAGATGATGCCACCAGGGCAGACCTCAGGACAGAGCCCTGCAATCAGACTATGATCAGCAGCTTTGCTCAGTATTTTAGTAAGAACGTCCACTACTAAATTAAACAAAAGCGGGGAGATGGGTTCACCTTGCCTAAGGCCTTTACCATCAAGGAAAAAATCACTTTCATAGTTATTTAACTTCACCCCAACAGACCCCCCATGAGTTAGTTGCTGGATCCAACTCTCCTCTATGAAAGGCTTGGAAAAGATCTAAGAGATCATTTTTCACCAAGTCCCAAAAATGCTGGTAAAACAAGAAGGGAATCCCATCAGGACCAGGAGCCCCATCAGGATAAGAGCTAAAAATGGCTTCCTTCACCTATGTCTCTGAAAAAGGGGCTTCTAGCAGCTCATTTTCAGCAGGAGAGACTTTTTCAGAAGCAGAGAAAAAATGTTTTGTAGAGAGAACCCAGAAGGGTTTTCTTTCTTAAACAGGTCTTTGTAAAAGTAACTAGCCACTTTTAGCATCTCATCTACCTCAATAACAGGGCCATTAGGGCCATCAAGGGAGTAAATGGAAGTAAGCAGTATTTTTATCACCCTCCTTATAATGTTCCTATCTCTAGACCTTTGTTTGGCTTTGATTTCTTCTTGAAGCCAAATTTTCTTGAGCTCTCCATGGGCAAAGTTTAATCTATTAGTCTCAGCCTCAGAGAGGTCAGTGGTTTCTGCCTTAATATCTAGAGAATCAAACTCAAGGAGGAGAAGCCTTTTGTATCTTCTAAGATTAGCTTCCTCATTGGAGTTCCACCCTTTGGTAGTTCTTCTAAATCTCCTGATTTTGATCTGCCAATTTTCTAGGGGGCAGCTGCTCCTAGTAGGCTCATTCCAGATTTTCCTGACTAGCTCAGTAAAATATTCTCTAAGCAACCATCATTTTTCAAATTTAAAATTATTGCTCTTTGGAGTTTGGTTAAGACCAGAGTCCCAGAGCAAAGGAGTGTGGTCACTACCACATCTGGGCAGAGATCTACAACTAGAAAGGGGCAAGAAACTATCTAATTATGTGTCACAGAAAATTCTGTCAATGGTGGACATAATCCTGGAACATCACTTCTAACATATCTAGCAGACCTGTGGGTTTTCCTTCTGACAGGGCAATTCTCAACTTTATGGGTAACCATTTTGCAGATAAAACAACTCTTGGGCTTGACACAATTATCCAAATGATGCCCTGGTTCCCCACAGTTGTAGCAGATCACCTTAGAGTATACCATAAGGCCCGAAGTAGGGGCAGGAGCAGTTTTCTGGATGTCCTATCTCTTCTTTTGCTGATTCTTGCCTTGAGATTTCCAACTGATCTGAGAGTCAGAACCACCAGCAGATTGATCTTGGGCAATTACAAGCGCCTGCCCAGATTGTGCCCCCATTTGGGGTGGAGGTGGGCCGTACCACTTCCCAACCGGCGCCCCCCCCCATTGTGATAGGGGAAATTCATCGGAGTTCCTGGTTCCTTCTCATCCTCCAGCCAGATGTTGTCTCTCACGAAGCAGAAATTACCACCAGACAGCTCAATTGAAGCAGATTACAAGCCTAATTTCAATCTTCTGCAGGTTTGGGGGAGAGGTAAGGTAGGGGATCGACCTGCTCCGGCTCCGGTGGCGTGCTGGTGGGCAGGAGTCCAGTCAAGCATTCCCATCTCGCAGCACGGCGTGGATCTCCTGAATTCACTTCTCCTTTCGCCCATCGAATGAACACAATCGGCGGCTCACTAGGGTGGGGCATCCTGTGCTTCTCCGAGAAATCTCCTTCGAAGTAGATCCACAGGGCTAGATTCAGCAGATCCCAATCCACATGATCCTTGCACATCCGAGCATACCAGCGCGAGTGAGAGAACGGATTCGGTCCCTCCCCGGCTTCATCCCTCGTAGCTTCCTCCTCTGCTTCCCTCCATTCGCGTGTGCACTGGGTCCAGGAGAGAGCGTCGTCGCGGATCCGCATCGCCCTCTCCCTCCATCTCCTCCCTCGAGTCTCCCGCAGCACCGCCGGCGCGACGGAGTCGAGCGGCTAGAGCATCCGCGGGAAGGCTTTGTAGACATGTGCGAGATGCATCTTGTACATTTGCCTGTCTTCCAGCCATTCCCCGTGGATATGGCCGGCGACTCCATGGGGCGTGCGAGCGGACCTGCTGAGGGGGGCAGGCACGCCCGGAGTCAGGAGGCGGGGGTGGCGGCGAGAACTATGGCGGCGGAGGGTCGAGGTAGTGGCGGGGGCGGCGGCGAGGGTGGAGGTGGTGGCGGGGGCGAAGGGGATCGCGAGAGCGGTCATCTATTTGCCAATTACTCCCTCATTTTCGGTTTATAGGGCTCAATTCAAAAATCTCACCAACCAAGGTAGATGATGAATGGTGGAATACTTTTTGTAGTTTGCAAAAGCACCTAATTAATGGACTTTTTTTCCTCAAAAAATTATGTTTATCAATGCATAAATTGCAATGCATGCATGCATAAAGTACATGCATTGGTCAATTTTCTCTTAATACTTGCATGCAATGATTTAATGCACCTTGGAATCTGAACATGTGATGGAAAACAACCAAATTGAGCCTTATAAAATGGAAAAACTAAAATTTTGAGATAATCCCTATAAACCGAAAAGGAGGGAGTATGTGAACTTAATAGTCAACATATAAAATAATTTAAATATATATAATATAGTTAGAAGGGAAACATAAGTTGGACCTGGCGTTCCTATTCTTATATAGAAAAATAGAACAGACCTCTGCGTTTTCTTCAAAAAAAACATAAATTGGCCTGCCCAAAATAAAACCTCGGATGCGAGGTCCATAGGCCGGTCGATACATGACGGCCCTAAGAAAATACAAACAGGCCTATGGACCTCCCATCCGAGGTCATGGGTTGCGCATGTTATAAATGAAAGCCTAGACGGGGCAGCCCAAAACCACGTCCAACACTTGCCAAAACTTCGTCCCTTGTTTTCTCTGTGTTTCGCACACTCGACATTGTCTGGGCATTTTGACTGTGCATCATATGAAGATGTGCTATGCATGAATGTTGATTAGCATGATGTTAACTGGCTGGTAGTTCCATTTTCGACCATGAATAAAACTTCCAACATGATGTTAACCATGTTTGAAAAGGACGTGTTAATATAAATGATCTGCCTCTGAAAGTTGCAGTTTCTTATCTGAAACTGAACTTGCAGTTTCTTATCTGAAACTGAAACTTGCAGTTACTTCTCTAAGAATCACATTGTCTGCACTTTTATACTCCTATGAAACTACATTTTTTTAAGTGCTAAAAATATATCTCTAGAATTCATAAAATACTTTATATGCTCACTACTACAAATCTGAAATTCAAAAGACATCCATATCTGAAAGTACTCTCAAAATACACAACACAAAACACAATTCACAACCTGCAAATACTGACAACCCTAAGCTCCTCCTGACAATTCACAACCTGCCCAACTATTGGGCTGGGGAGGGGCAGCCCCCTCCTATTCCTCGGCGGCAGACAACCGGCCCGTGAGACGACGTGAACGGCGAGGGAGACGATGGCGGGGAAGCGTCGTCGGGCCAACTGCTTTTCTCCTCTTGCAGTTGGGTTCGATCGACGAAGACTCCACCGGCTCGCTCTGGCAGGACACCCTCACAAACGGCACCCTATAGATGCTTGATCTTTCAATCTTTGGTGGATGCTCCATCTGGGATCGATACTCCCACCACGGCTCCCTCACGATTGGATTCGGTGAATCTGTTTGCTCCATGGCCCAGAGGAGCAGCTCTATGTACTCCGGGAGTATCGCCGCCTTTTCGCTCTGTTGCAGATATTTGGCCATGGATGTCGCCGTCGCCGCTAGTTGGTCCTTGTTGTCAAACCAAGACTGTATCTCCAACATCCTAGCTAGCTTCACAGGGTCGCCGTTTGCGATCCTCGCGTATCGGTTGTACTCCTCCATCGATCTACTTCTCCAAAGCACCTTCACTCGCCGGCGGTGGTTTTTGAATGGAAGAGGAGAGGAGCAGCGCTGGTTTTGGATTAGAACGGAAGAGGAGTGACGCTGGTTTTGGACTGGAACAGGAGAGGAGGGGCGGTGGTTTTGAAATGGAAGAGGAGAGGAGCGGCGCTGCATTTAGATTGGAACAGGAGAGGAGCGGTGGTGCTTTAAGAGGAGAACAGCGGAAGAGCGGCGCTGGTCTTGGAAGTATTTTTTGTTGTTTCGCGTATTTTGGGTCAAAGTTTGACCACGTACTGTATTTGACAAGCAAAATGTGAATGCATGTCGCCAAAAATTGTATCGTTTGGTTCGTATCTGAATGTACTTTCAAATTATACTCCCTCCATTTTTGTATACAAGGCTACAAACTCATATTACAGGTACCAAGGTAAAAATCAATGCTATGTTTAAGTCAATGTTGCAAGCTAGCTTGTCACCTTGATTGTCGTGTTAATTAATGTGGTTTTTCTCTCCCAAGCACAACAAGACAACCCTCTTAATCCTCATTGGTTGATTAATGTTGGGAATGCAAGCTAACCTTCTCACTCCCGCATGCACACAACGGATATTAATGTCCTCAGGTGCTAGTACGAGGCAAACGCCATCAATTTTGCCTCGATTAATGTTAGTGGCCTTGTATACAACGTATAACATATATTTTATGTGCGAAAATCATGGTCAATTATGATCCAGAATAAAAGGAAGACTAGTTAATGTGGGATCGCTTTCTTAATTGAAGGGTAAATTGATTTTGATTTTGATCCAGTCAGAGCGCGCTGGCCCTCTCGTCCAATCCTAAATCGCTGTTGCACACTCCTCTCCTTCTTTTCCATTGCAAAACCACCTCCTCTCCACTCCATCATCTCCATTCCAAAACCACCGTCTCGCCTCTCCCTCTTCTCTATTGCAAGACCACCGTCTCTCCTCCGTTTTCTAGATGCTTTGCTCCATGGCGCGGGCGCAATCCATGGATACAAAATTAGTATACTGTATACTATTTAAAAGTCGAGGGAGGGGCTTTTCCTGCGCGGTAGGCGGCAGGGCAGTTCCGCCTAGTCGGTTCGACAGAGACGCGAGAAGACGAGGGAGTAGGCTACTGCAAACGTTGGGCTGTGTGATTTGACAGCGAGTTACTACTGGACAGGTGGGGCCCCATGATTTGACTTGCCATTATCATTTTAACTGCGGCACTACGACCGGCGTGAGTCTCCCAGATTCCTGACCACCTCCATACAGGTGCCTCTCCCAATGCTCCACCATGTAGTAGAGGCTGGCTCTTGCATGAGAGCCCACTTCTCCACTTTTTCCTTGCCTCTCTTTCCTCCACATATGCAAAAATGCCATGTAAAGTGCACTATTGTACTTACTTTTACCTGCTCCTACAGGTGCTCAAGCTTGCGACATAGGCATAAAGTCGGATGTGGCAAGTTAATCAAGAAGAGAGAGACTAGTTTGGTGACCCAAGGAAGAAACGGTGCTAAGCGCGTGTACCTAGGTGAAAAGACAATTTTGAGTCTATAGCTAATTAAATGAAGCAAACTTAGCAACACCATTTCATTGGAAGAGGTCAGTCCTTGGCAAATGCAATAAATACACGCGCTTAGCACCGTTTCTTCCTTGAGTACGAAGAAAGAGATAGAGAGGAGTAAAAAAATACACTTATAGCCAACCTTGTTGTAGTATGAGTGACTAAGTGATGACTTTGTATGACATGCCAACATCTGATAGCCTAACGCGCCGTGTTAAATCTCCAAGGGAGCGACCGCACGAGCGACGCGACGGTCGTGGTAGGCGCGACCATGATACGGGCTGCTGGCAGCCCTTGGATCTGAGATCAAACGGTCGCATGCTAAGTTGCTGAAAATTTGCAGAATAACCCTCCAGGATAGGATATTCACCCATAGGTCTAGAATCACGCCATGCACTGTTCGATCTCAGATCCAAGGGCTCTTGGAAGCCCGTATCATCGGAGAATGGAAAGCCACTACCCTGCCGTTCGCACGCTGGCAGTTCGCTCTTACTCGTCCCCGCACGTCCTTCAATACTACGACAGTTCGCTCCTAGTCATCCCGTGCATTCACATTACGGCAGTTCCACTAATCCTAACCCTCCTCCCAAATCCATGGCGTCCCAAATCTCCATGATCGGCGGTGAGTACAAGGTTTGAATTTAATTCTTGCAATCTTGCCCACTCCATTTTTCTTGGGTCAAGCTCATTTTTATGAGTCTGGAAAAATAATCCTCTTGTCCAACTTCTTTCCCTATCCATCTTTTTCTTTTCTTCTCTCTAATTCTTTTCTGTTAAAGAAAGTATGAGAGAGAGAGAGAAGAGAGAAGCCCAACCCAATTTGGCCCAGCCGCACTCTGTCTTAACCCTAGCCCGATCCCCCGATCCAATCTCTCCCTCTACTTCCCGTGCCGCCGCCACACACGCACCCGCATCGCTGGATCCTTATCTCTCCCTCCTCACGCTGCAGCCCTCTCCCGATCCACCCCTTTGCTCGATCCCCACAGCCTCCTTGCTCGATCTTGAGCGCCCCAGCGCCGCACCTCGCCGCCGCTTGCTCCGGCGACCAGCACCAACGAGCACTGCCGCTTTGCGCTGCCCCTCTCCCTCGCGTCCTCGTCGTGGTCTTCCGCGCTGCCCGGCGCCCCCACCGCTGAAAATCGCGAGGCCGCAGCCTCCTCCTTGTCCAGTGACGCCGCCCGATGCGCGAGCTTCGCCGCCCCTGCTTCCGTCGAGCTGTGTGGCTCCACCACCATCTCCAGCCGCTCCCGCCTGCAACACCCTCAACCCGCGACCGTCCTCGACCTCACCTCGTGCATGACGTCGACCACCTCCTCTGCTCCAGGTGTGGACACCTCCTGCTCGAGGCCCCACCTTCGGCCTCGCCATGGTTCTTTTGCACCAGCTCCGTCCGTCAAGGGCGTTGCCCCGCTGCCTTCTCTTGTCGAGACCAAGACCCCATGAACATCAAGTTCTTCCACGACGCCCGAACGACTACAGGCCGGGACGCCAAGTCCCACTTCGACAAGTGTACCTCTACTTCGGATTCGCCAAGTACCACTACGCCCAGAGACCACGAATCTGTGAGGTTCCACTACCGTCGCCGTGGATCCGACAAGTTTGCGAGTACGACTACTTCCTACGACGACCTTGTACCACTACCGTCGCAATACCGCGTGTACAACTACCGTCGCGAGAACCACTACTTCCACTACCGTCACGAGAACGACTACTTCCCACGACGACCCATGTACAACTACTTCCACTTCGAACCCGTCCGTCCCGAAACGCAAGCTTCGAAGGTATAACCGCCGGGACGACCGCCATGAACGAATGCATGTGATGTGTCGTATGAGATGCCCATATTTGCACCATGTTAGAATCGCCGCTTGCTCGTTCCTCCTCGTTTGCCATGCCGCCGACATGTGGGAACCCGGTATTCGGGATCACCCCATCATCTCTAGCATGTTCCGCACATCCACGCACTTGCTTCTTTTGCATCGATATAACAATGAGTTGTCGGAACCGGGATGTTGCCGTGGCACCATTTCCGTTTCACCGCCGTGGCACCCTTTTCTGTCCGCCATGGCGACAAATGCCTCGTATCATGCTCATGTCAACATTTCCATAAAATTTCTTAAAAGTTGCATATGTCATTCGCATCATGATAACAACATTTAAAATGTTTAAAATTGTGTTTGCATTAAATTGCCAAACGACATGAGGATTTACCTGAATTTTTGTCTGATGTTCCCGGCCTCATTTAAATTGCCTAAAATGTGTAGTTTACTTATGCTTCACTTCTTGCCATGTTAATCAATATTTAATATTGTTGGTTACATAACCGAGAGAGAACTAAATGAGTCATGTGGTGCTTCGTCAATATGCAAGTCGGTGCATATTGAGATCCACTTAACTTGTAGTATTGTTTGTTGAATTTTGCCATGCCATGCCTCATTTAAACCGGACATGCATCATACTTGATTGTGCATCATGCCATTTTTATGTGATGGTTGTTTACCATGTTGCTTGCTTCTTTCCGGGTTGCTTCTCTCGATAGCTTCGGTTCCGTTCCGGAGTTGTGAGGTTTCGTTCGACTACGTCCGTTTGTCTTCTTCATGGACTCGTTCTTCTTTCTTGCGGGATTTCAGGCAAGATGACCATACCCTCAAAATCACTTCTATCTTTGCTTGCTAGTTGCTCACTCTTTTGCTATGCTGCGATACCTACCACTTGCTATATCATGCCTCCTATGTTGCCATGTCAAGCCTCTAACCATCCTTTCCTAGCAAACCGTTGTTTGGCTATGTTACCGCTTTTGCTCAGCCCCTCTTATAGCGTTGCTAGTTGCAGGTGAAGATGAAGCTTGTTCCATGTTGGAACATGGATATGTTGGGATATCACAATATCTCTTATTTAATTAATGCATCTATATACTTGGTAAAGGGTGGAAGGCTCGGCCTTATGCCTGGTGTTTTGTTCCACTCTTGCCACCCTAGTTTCCGTCATATCGGTATTATGTTCCCGGATTTTGCGTTCCTTACACGGTTGGGTGATTTATGGGACCCCCTTGACAGTTCGCTTTGAATAAGACTCCTCCAGCAAGGCCCAACCTTGGTTTTACCATTTGCCACCTAAGCCTTTTTCCCTTGGGTTCTGCAGACTCAAGGGTCATCTTTATTTTAACCCCCGGGCCAGTGCTCCTTCGATTGCTGTTCCAAACCGAGCGATGCCCGGCGCCCCTTGGGCAACCAGGGTCTATGCCAACCCGACGTCTGGCTCATCCGGTGTGCCCTGAGAACGAGATATGTGCAGCTCCTATCGGGATTTGTCGGCACAGCGGGCGGCTTTGCAGGTCTTGTTTTACCATTGTCGAAATGTCTTGTAGCCAGGATTCCGAGACTGATCGGGTCTTTCTGGTAGAAGGAATATCCTTTGTTGACCGTGAGAGCTTATAATGGGCTAAGTTGGGACACCCCTGCAGGGTATTATCTTTCGAAAGCCGTGCCCGCGGTTTTGAGGCAGATGGGAATTTGTTAATGTCCGGTTGTAGAAAACCTGAAGTTGACCTTAATTAAAATACATCAACCGCGTGTGTAGCCGTGATGGTCTCTTCTCGGTGGAGTCCGGGAAGTGAACACGGTGTTGGAGTTATGCTTGACGTAGGTTGTTCTAGGATCACTTCTTGATCATAGTTCATTGACCGTGCTTTTTCCTTCTCTTCTCGCTCTCATTTGCATCCGTTAGCCACCATATATGCTAGTCGCTTGCTGCATCTCCACCTCATACCTTTTACCCTACCTATAAGCTTAAATAGTCTTGATCGCGATGGTGTGGGATTGCTGAGTCCCCGTGACTCACAGATACTTCCACAACCAGTTTGCAGGTGCCGTTGAACCGTGCAGGTGACACACCCGAGTTCAAGGAGGAGTTCGATGAAGATCTTGTTCATTGTGTTGTTTCGTTTCAGTTGATCAGTAGTGGAGCCCAGTTGGGACGATCGGGGATCTGTGTAGCATTTGGGGTAGTCTTCTTTTATTTTGGTTCCGTAGTCGGACCTTGATTGTATCTGTTTGATGTAATGCTTTACTCATGTATTGCGTGAAGTGGCGATTGTAAGCCAACTATGTATCTCTTTCCCTTATGTATTACATGGGTTGTGTGAAGATTACCTCACTTGCGACATTGCTTCCAATGCGGTTATGCCTCTAAGTCGTGCTTTGACACGTGGGAGATATAGCCGCATCGAGGGCGTTACAAGTTGGTATCAGAGCCATCCCCGACTTAGGAGCCCCCTGCTTGATTGAATCGCTAACTTTGTTGAGTCTAGAACAAAATGTTTTGAGTCTTAGGATTATATATATCGGAGAGTAGGATTCTTTTTACTCCTCAACCCCTTCGTCACTCTGGTGAGGCCCCCTAACGTAGATGTTTTGACTTTCCTCTCCTCAAATTTCACTAAAAAAAATTTTAGGATCACGCGGGTATCTTGGAATCGTTCCGATGGTTTTGTGATGAGAACATTGTTCTTGGTGCCTCCTGACATTTAGGGGTTGTGGCAGTGTCCCGGGGAGTTGAGCTCCGAGGTGTTGTCGTCACAATTTTATCGTTGCAGTTCTGGAATACCTGAGTTTTGCCGACATCAAAAATCTCTTTTATGCAGTTGTTAGTGAGATCACCTCGACGCCACCCAGTACTGGGGCGGGAGTTCGGGGGTATTGCCATAACTCGTATAACAGATGCTTTTCGATGGTTGAGGTAAACGATTTCCGAAGGTTTCTTGGTTATGTGTTGAAGGATGGATACAGCTGGATCTAGGTATTGTTAGTTTGGGTGATATATTTTGTGTCCCCCGTATCCCCAAAACCTGATTGCATAACCAGAAAGTTTCGGGAGTTCATAAGTGGGAATTCAAGTAGCTCCTAGAATATCTTTCCAACAGACACATGATACGATATGGGATCTATCATATGGTTGTTTCCGGCTTATTCTACAAGCCAAATCCTTTGTTTTTGTTTTTTTTGTGGTAGTCAATTTGCTTCGAAGTCAAGTGTTGATTCCATACCTTTCATAAGCGGTGTTCTCATACTTCTATGTGATTACCAATCCTTCTTGATCATTGAGATTGTCATGTTAATTCTTTTCCAACCGGCGTGCTTCTCTTCAAGTGGATACGATCATTTCAACATTCGCGAGATCAATTCTTAGTTCTTTGCAACGGTGTTTGCTTCATCCGTCCCAAGTTTTCTTTGTTTTTCCCGCCCTCCCACCCTTTTTCTTCAAGGACTTAGATTTCTTAATCAAATATCCATTTTATTCTAGTGAAGTCTCTCCACTCTTTTCCGTCAATGTTTCTTATCCGGTGATTCTCATGAAGATTCTAACGAAGCTTCAAGTACATCATTCGTCTTTCTTTTTCTTCTCCGGTGGATCCAAGTCAAGTTTTGTTGATCATATCTTTCCTTGTTTCAAATGCTTTCTTATGGCGGTGCACCTCTTAATCATCCACTTCTCGCTATTCATTTGTTCTGAAGTGCTGAAGATATCTCAGAAGATTCGTGTTTCCATTCTTAATCCGTTCAAGCCATTTAAATCAACCGGCGCAATCTCTCTTTTCAAGCAATCGTTCAACGGTGTTTCTTTTGAGTGGGCCCTAACCCACAGGTCTTTTCCCAGGATCTTACCTGACTCTTCTAATTGTCCCGGAGTTATTCTCAAATCCTTTTCGAAGTTTGACGTAAGAATGAATTATCATCAGTCAAATGTCTTTCTCCAAGATCTTTAAAATTCTTTTCATCATTGGTTCAACCTTTCCAATTTTCATTCCGGAGTGCCTGAACAATTCATGCTGGTGTTTCTCATCGTCATTCTCAACATTTGAAGACCGAAGAAGAGTTTCTCTTAAATCTTGCTCCATTCTCTTCAAGATTCATGGTTCTAGCTTGATGCCATCCTATCATAAGTGTTTTCGATTGTGAGAATTCTTTTCACACATCCGGAGCATTTCAGGAGTCTTTTCAGTTTGATTCTCCGGAGCCCATCATCTCAAAATTATTCATTCAAGCTTTCAGCTCTCGTTCTCCAAATCATACCAGTGCATCATTCAAGTATTATCTAATCAGCTCGGGATCTCTGCGCTCACTTGTATCTAAATTCTCTCAAGTATCTTCGTTCATTTTCTAATTCTTCCCGGTGATTCCTTATCTTTTCTTTGTTCATTTTCAATTTTTATGGTGGTTCGTTCAAGACTTCTCTTCCTTCGTTATCATATAGATTCATTCGTTCTTTGCAATCCTACCTGCGGATCGTTGAAGACTTTTCTCAAGTTTGCGCTATATCTCTCTTAATCCTTTCTACGAGAATAAGTAGTATGCCAAATCCGTTGCGCATCATCAATTTAAATTGGTGAAGGATGCGCATAACATAATTCTATTCTTGCTTCATCCAAGGGATTAATTTCTTCTTTCCGGAGTTGTTCATCATATTACATTTTCGGTTCGAGATGCTTCATCTTTTCTTCCGGAGTTCTAAGTTTTCCGCATTATCTCTTAGCGAAGCTCCATCTAAATCGTTGCAAGACTTCACCTTGGTCTTTCAACTTCTTTTTTTTCTATCATCCTTCTATTACCGGAGTTCTTCATGGAGGCTCTGCATGGTGGTTCGTCAAGGATTCCTTTCATTCTCGTTTTGTTCTTCAAGATTTCTCTCGGAGCTAAGATCCGCCAAGATATACTCTAACATAAACATGGTGTTCAACACATGTTTTGCTTTGAAGAGCTCAAATATTCTTCTTCCTGCATTCCAAAGTGCAATTCGTTCTACCTTATCATTTGAGGTGGTGTTATGTCATTCTTGACAATTTGAGTTCGCGTTTCATGGTTAACATGTTGTCAAGAATGAGGTATTTTAAATCCATCAATCTTTTCGTTGGAGTTATCTTGTGTAATATTTCACCTAAAGCCTTCCCTAAGGATTGTTGCTATTTGTGGTGCTTATCAATGATCCAAGTTTTCTCCTATCCTCTCGGTGAAAGAGTTTTCATATCCTTGTTGATATCAATCCAATCTGTTGTTTCCCTTAGTGGCAGAATTTCACCTCAGAATTTTGAGATGTCTTCTATAAGCCCACATCAAGCTTATTCTTTTCGTTGTTGGTTTTCCAACAATTCCACTCTAACCTTCTTTCAAGGATGCTTTCCAAATTAAATTGTGGTAGAAGTTGTCATTTCTTCTCCAGTCCTTTATTCCAATGATTTATCTTCTATTTGTTTCTTCCGGAGGCATTGTGATGTTACTCTCTTCGACTCATCATCTCGTTTTGCCAAGATAATGTTCTTTTCCTTGCTAATCCATTTAACCGGAGTGTCGTGTTTTCATTCGAGCTCTCTCATCTTAGCTAGTTTTGCCCCCCTTCTCAACCGGAGTGCTGTCTGAAATCTTTCTTACCCCTTGTGCCATTCTTTCAATAGTTCCGGAGGTAGTGTGTTGTTGATTTCATCAAGTATCCTCTCATCTTGTCAAGTTCATGTTCAATTCCTTCCATTTACATTCGGAGTGCTGTCAAAATTATATCATTCTTATTCATTCTTATCTTGTTTCAACCAGAGTGGTTTCAATTCCTTCTTGTCCACTGTGCTTGTCATTCATAGCTTTGCAACCTCCATCGTTAACATGGTGTTCCTTGTTTCTCTTTTTTATTGGTATGCTCTCAATTTCGTTCAACTCTATTGTGTTATTCTTTCAAGTTTTCTTCTCTTTTCTACGGAACTGTTGTCCAAATTCTGTCATTCTTGTTCCTTGGCTATCTCATTATACCGGTGTGGTCATATTCTTTTGGTTCTTGAAGCTCTTATTTCCATGTCTTTCAACGTACAAGGTTCTCGTAATGTTCCTTGTTCCTTTTTGCTAACAGAGTGTTTGCAATTTCGTTCACCTCCATTGTATTCTTTCTTTCGATTTTTTCAACCTCTCAAGGTTTGTGGGTTTCACTCGTTTGTCAAAGAAGCAACTTTGGTTTACCTCTGCCTCTCCTATTTTCCCTCCGGTGCCATCCTAGATCTCGGGACGAGATCCTCTTGTAGTGGTGGAGTGTTGTAACGCCTCGAGACCGACGCTTCAGATGCCTTCCATGTATTTCGAGTTTCGCTGTGTGTTTCAATTGCTTTGTTGGATTCATCATGTCATCTCTTGCATTGCATCATGTCATCATGTCAGCATGTCTTTTAATTTTTAAAACCTCAACTAAATAAATTGCATGGATCTTCGGTCCATTTAAATTGAGGGAACTCACATGGTGGTTTCTCTTTAAAACATATACTCCCAATATTATTAGGGAGCTATAATAAATATTCCATTCTTTTGGAATTAACCATCACACACTTGCAAAAATAATTCCCATGCCTATTCCTCTTCGAGTTTGACCTTCAAATCTTGTCCACAATTCTTTATCTCTTTTATCGAGGCTCCTCCTAAATTCTCAACATTTTTGAACACTTCTAAATCCTAGTCCTTGTTCAAACCTTTTGAATTAAATTCAAATGACTTTGAATTTAATTCTTGCAATCTTGCTCACTCCATTTTTCTTGGGTCAAGCTCATTTTTATGAGTCTGGAAAAATAATCCTCTTGTCCAACTTCTTTCCCTATCCCTCTTTTTCTTTTCTTCTCTCTAATTCTTTTCTGTTAAAGAAAGTATGAGAGAGAGAGAGAGGAGAGAAGCCCAACCCAATTTGGCGCAGCCGCACTCTGTCTTAACCCTAGCCCGATCCCCCGATCCAATCTCTCCCTCTACTTCCCGTGCCGCCGCCACACACGCACCCGCATCGCTGGATCCTCATCTCTCCCTCCTCACGCTGCAGCCCTCTCCCGATCCACCCCTCTGCTCAATCCCGACAGCCCTCCTTGCTCGATCTTGAGCGCCCCAGCGCCGCACCTCGCCGCCGCTTGCTCCGGCGACCAGCACCAACGAGCACCGCCGCTTTGCGCCGCCCCTCTCCCTCGCGTCCTCGCCGTGGTCTTCCGCGCTGCCCGGCGCCCCCGCCGCCAAAAATCGCGAGGCCACAGCCTCCTCCTTGTCCAGTGACGCCGCCCGATGCGCGAGCTCAGCCGCCCCTGCTTCCGTCGAGCCGTGTGGCTCCACCACCATCTCCAGCCGCTCCCACCCGCAGCACCCTCAACCCGCGACCGTCCTCGACCTCACCTCGTGCACGACGTCGACCACCTCCTCTGCTCCAGGTGTGGACACCTCCTGCTCGAGGCCCCACCTTCGGCCTCGCCATGGTTCTTTTGCACCAGCTCCGTCGGTCAATGGCGTTGCCCCGCTGCCTTCTCTTGTCGAGACCGAGACCCCATGAACGTCAAGTTCTTCCACGACGCCCGAACGACTACATGCCGGGACGCCAAGTCCCACTTCGACAAGTGTACCTCTACTTCGGATTCGCCAAGTACCACTACGCCCAGAGACCACGAATCTGTGAGGTTCCACTACCGTCGCCGTGGATCCGACAAGTTTGCTAGTACGACTACTTCCTACGACGACCTTGTACCACTACCGTCGCAATACCGCGTGTACAACTACCGTCGCGAGAACCACTACTTCCACTACAGTCACGAGAACGACTACTTCCCACGACGAACCATGTACAACTACTTCCACTTCGAACCCGTCCGTCCCGAAACGCACGCTTCGAAGGTATAACCGCCGGGACGACCGCCATGAACGAATGCATGTGATGTGTCGTATGAGATGCCCATGTTTGCACCATGTTAGAATCGCCGCTTGCTCGTTCCTCCTCGTTTGCCATGCCACCAACATGTGGGAACCCGGTATTCGGGATCACCCCATCATATCTAGCATGTCCCGCACATCCACGCACTTGCTAATTTTGCATCGATATCTCAATGAGTTGTCGGAACCGGGATGTTGCCGTGGCACCATTTCCGTTTCACCACCGTGGCACCCTTTTCCTTCCGCCATGGCGACAAATGCTTCGTATCATGCTCATGTCAACATTTCCATAAAATTTCTTAAAAGTTGCATATGTCATTCGCATCATGATAACAACATTTAAAATGTTTAAAATTGTGTTTGCATTAAATTGCCAAACGACATGAGGATTTACCGGAATTGTTGTCTGATGTTCCCGGCCTCATTTAAATTGCCTAAAATGTGTAGTTTACTTATGCTTCACTTCTTGCCATGTTAATTAATATTTAATATTGTTGGTTACATAACCGAGAGAGAACTAAATGAGTCATGTGGTGCTTCGTCAATATGCAAGTCGGTGCATATTGAGCTCCACTTAACTTGTAGTATTGTTTGTTGAATTTTGCCATGCCATGCCTCATTTAAACCGGACATGCATCATACTTGATTGTGCATCATGCCATTTTTATGTGATGGTTGTTTACCATGTTGCTTGCTTCTTTCCGGGTTGCTTCTCTCGATAGCTTCGGTTCCGTTCCGGAGTTGTGAGGATTCGTTCGACTACGTCCGTTTGTCTTCTTCATGGACTCGTTCTTCTTCCTTGCGGGATTTCAGGCAAGATGACCATACCCTCGAAATCACTTCTATCTTTGCTTGCTAGTTGCTCACTCTTTTGCTATGCTGCGATACCTACCACTTGCTATATCATGCCTCCTATGTTGCCATGTCAAGCCTCTAACCATCCTTTCCTAGCAAACCGTTGTTTGGCTATGTTACCGCTTTTGCTCAGCCCCTCTTATAGCGTTGCTAGTTGCAGGTGAAGATGAAGCTTGTTCCATGTTGGAACATAGATATGTTGGTAAAGGGTGGAAGGCTCGGCCTTATGCCTGGTGTTTTGTTCCATTCTTGCCGCCCTAGTTTCCGTCATATCGGTATTATGTTCCCGGATTTTGCATTCCTTACACGGTTGGGTGATTTATGGGACCCCCTTGACAGTTCGCTTTGAATAAGACTCCTCCAGCAAGGCCCAACCTTGGTTTTACCATTTGCCACCTAAGCCTTTTTCACTTGGGTTCTGCAAACTCAAGGGTCATCTTTATTTTAACCCCCGGGCCAGTGCTCCTTCGATTGCTGGTCCAAACCGAGCGATGACCAGGGTCTATGCCAACCCGACGTCTGGCTCATCCGGTGTGCCCTGAGAACGAGATATGTGCAGCTCCTATCGGGATTTGTCGGCACAGCGGGCGGCTTTGCTGCTCTTGTTTTACCATTGTCGAAATGTCTTGTAGCCAGGATTCCGAGACTGATCGGGTCTTCCTGGTAGAAGGAATATCCTTTGTTGACCGTGAGAGCTTATAATGGGCTAAGTTGGGACACCCCTGCAGGGTATTATCTTTCGAAAGCCGTGCCCGCGGTTTTGAGGCAGATGGGAATTTGTTAATGTCCGGTTGTTGAAAACCTGAAGTTGACCTTAATTAAAATACATCAACCGCGTGTGTAGCCGTGATGGTCTCTTCTCGGCGGAGTCCGGGAAGTGAACACGGTGTTGGAGTTATGCTTGACGTAGGTTGTTCTAGGATCACTTCTTGATCATAGTTCATCGATCGTGCTTTTGCCTTCTCTTCTCGCTCTCAATTGCGTATGTTAGCCACCATATATGCTAGTCGCTTGCTGCAGCTCCACCTCATACCTTTTACCCTACCTATAAGCTTAAATAGTCTTGATCGTGATGGTGTGGGATTGCCGAGTCCCAGTGACTCACATATACTTCCACAACCAGTTTGCAGGTGCCATTGAACCATGCAGGTGACGCACCCGAGCTCAAGGAGGAGCTCGATGAAGATCTTGTTCATTGTGTTGTTTCGTTTCAGTTGATCAGTAGTGGAGCCCAGTTGGGACGATCGGGGATCTGTGTAGCATTTGGGGTAGTCTTCTTTTATTTTGGTTCCGTAGTCGGACCTTGATTGTATCTGTTTGATGTAATGCTTTACTCATGTATTGCGTGAAGTGGCGATTGTAAGCCAACTATGTATCTCTTTCCCTTATGTATTACATGGGTTGTGTGAAGATTACCTCACTTGCGACATTGCTTTCAATGTGGTTATGCCTCTAAGTCGTGCTTTGACACGTGGGAGATATAGCCGCATCGAGGGCGTTACAAGTTGGTATCAGAGCCATCCCCGACTTAGGAGCCCCCTGCTTGATTGAATCGCTGACTTTGTTGAGTCTAGAACAAAATGTTTTGAGTCTTAGGATTATATATATCGGAGAGTAGGATTCATTTTACTCCTCAGCCCCTTCGTCGCTCTGGTGAGGCCCCCTGACGTAGATGTTTTGACTTTCCTCTCCTCAAATTTCACCGGCGATGAGTTCGACGTCATCTACACCCGTTCTTCCGCGACGGTGAAAGGATGCCATTCTCGCTTCAGAGCATGTTCAAAAACTCAGATGATGAGTGGGTCGCTGGGCTAGATGTTGAGTACACCACAGTCCTCGGACGAGAGAAGGATCTAAAATACGAAGAGAGGAAGAAGCCCGCCGTGATCCAGGTTTGCGCGTATGACTTATGCTTGGTCTACCACATATGCCATGCCGACGTTGAGTGCCAGGATTTTAAGAACTTCCTCAGGAGCAAGCTAGTCAAATTCGTTACTGTAGACTTTGGTAACGACAAAGAAGTCCTGGGTCGGATAGGCCTCGTTGTAGGCAACACCTTCGACCTCCAGAAGAATCGGTTGGTGTCCTCTCTTCAGCCTTCAATGTTGACCCTGGCAGGAGCCATGGTTCATCCTTCGTACGGTAAACTGGAGAAACCTCCATACACGTTTCATTGTGATGCATGGCAGCGGAATGTACTAGATATAGACCACATCCACTACGCTGCAATGGATGGCTACCTTTCCTTCAATATCTACAAGGGTTGGATGAAGAGCAACAGCGAAGTGTGCGGTTCAAGCAAAGAAGTATCGGCCAATAGGAAGAGGGACAAGGATGAAGTCGAGGACGTGGACGAGGACTCCGAGTAAGGTGGCATCGTTGTTGCTCATGGTGGTTCTAATGCAGTGTCTACCGGAATAGTTGCAAAGTTTAATTTTAGGTGTGCTTAATTTAATTTGAGGGGTGTGTTGTGCTGAGCCCCCAGCAGAACTATGTTATGTTTCTTCTCGTTACTTTAACTCTTCAGTACGTACATACTAGTATTTCTTACATTTCATCTTTTAGTTGGTATAGTACTACCACTCGTTTCTTCACATTATATACGTACAATATATATGGCCAACATCATATAGCCAGCAGTTTAGTTGTCAAAGAATTTTAGGGTGCTTAGTTTTGTCAAAGAATTCCAGGATGCTTAGAGGGTGCTTGGATCCAAGGGTCTTATTTTAGTCTGACTAAAAATAGTCTCTTTAAGAGGCTAAAGTTCCAAGCACCCCTGACTAAAGAGGGGCTAAAACTAGTCTTGAGACTAAAAGTTTTTAGTCAGGGGTACCCCTACTAAAATGTGGATTAGTCCTCTCTCTACTCATTTAACTCCTCTCCTTTAACACAGGCGAGTTCTGGATTGGAGGGTTTGGAGGATAATAAATGCTCATTAACTTGATTTTAGCCTTTTTAGTATTTGGATCCAAGCATGGGTGAGGCTAGCATGTTTTAGTCCCACTACTTTTAGTCATGGGACTAAAACGTATCCAAGCACCCTCTTAGTTTTATTTGAGGGGTGGGTTGTGTTGGATACCACTATTGTGACTAGCCTTTTTAATAGTACTATATGCATAATTTGGCGACGAGCGCTCTCTATATGTACCACCTTTTTTTAATTTCAAGTTTTGCTCCATGGCGCAATCCATCGATACTACTGCTGTACAAAAGTATACATTTTTTAAAAGGCTAGAGGGCGGGGCAGTCTAGCTTGGTCGGTTTCACGAGAGGCGAGGGCCTTTGTGATTTGACGACTCATTACTGCTGGAAGGCGGGGCCTTTTGATTTGACTGCTCGTATAAATGCGCCGACAACCTGATCGAGGAGGAGCATAGAACCGTGCGGTATACTCAAGCTTTCCACTGGAGTAGTACTGCGACGGAGGAGCACGAAACACGGCAGCCCAATGCCATATGGCGATAAAAAATGATCTAATTTGCTAGTCATCTCATTGTTAGCATTGTTTTATTCGTTCCCTAAAAAAACATTGTTCTATTCATGCCTCGTAGAGAACGTGACACGTGCGGCGAAACACCCGAAGCAAAAGATGAAACACGGGAGCAAAAGAAGAAGGAAGATTATCACCCCAAATGATCTAATCTGTCGCGGAGTCGTAACTGCTTCTTCATCGCCTCCACGTCCTCCATCTCCTTGCGCGTCTCCACCGCCATCTTCATCATTGTGTCCATGACGCGGCATTTCTCGATGCGAGCCTTCTGAAGGAAATATGCCCTAGAGGCAATAATAAAGTTATTATTTATTTCCTTATATCATGATAAATGTTTATTATTCATGCTAGAATTGTATTAACTGGAAACATAATACATGTGTGAATACATAGACAAACAGAGTGTCACTAGTATGCCTCTACTTGACTAGCTCATTAATCAAAGATGGTTATGTTTCCTAGCCATGAACAAAGAGTTGTTATTTGATTAACGAGATCACATCATTAGTTGAATGATTTGATTGACATGACCCATTCCATTAGCATAGCACCCGATCGTTTAGTATGTTGCTATTGCTTTTATCCATGACTTATACATGTTCCTTTAACTATGAGATTATGCAACTCCCATTTACCGTAGGAACACTTTGTGTGCTACCAAACGTCACAACGTAACTGGGTGATTATAAAGGTGCTCTACAGGTGTCTCCGAAGGTACATGTTGAGTTGGCGTATTTCGAGATTAGGATTTGTCACTCCGATTGTCGGAGAGGTATCTCAGGGCCTTCTCGGTAATGCACATCACATAAAGCCTTGCAAGCATTGCAACCAATGAGTTAGTTGCGAGATGATGTATTACAGAACGAGAAAAGAGACTTGCCGGTAACGAGATTGAACTAGGTATTGGATACCGACGATCGAATCTCGGGCAAGTAACATACCGATGACAAAGGGAACAACGTATGTTGTTATGCGGTCTGACCGATAAAGATCTTCGTAGAATATGTAGGAGCCAATATGGGCATCCAGGTCCCGCTATTGGTTATTGACCGGAGACGTGTCTCGGTCATGTCTACATTGTTCTCGAACCGTAGGGTCCGCACGCTTAACGTTACGATGACAGTTATTATGAGTTTATGCATTTTGATGTACCGAAGGAGTTCGGAGTCCCGGATGTGATCACGGACATGACGAGGAGTCTCGAAATGGTCGAGACGTAAAGAATGATATATTGGAAGCCTATGTTTGGACATCGGATGCATTCCAGGTGAAATCAGGATTTTACCGGAATACCGGGAGGGTTACCGGAACCCCCCGGGAGCATAATGGGCCAACATGGGCCTTGGAGGAGAGGTGAGAGGGCTGCCCTCTTGGGATGCGCGCCTCCCCCCTTCCCCTAGTCCTATTAGTACTAGGAGAGGTGGGCGCCCCCTCTCTCTCTCTCTCTCCCCCTTGGAGAATCCTAGTCCAACTAGGATTGGGGGGGGGGGGAATCCTACTCCCAGAGGGAGTAGGACTCTCTGGCGCGCCAGGCTTGGCCGGCCAGCCCCTCCCCCTTGGCTCCTTTATATACAGGGGCAGGGGGCACCCCAAAGACACACAAGTTGATCTACGGATCGTTCCTTAGCCGTGTGCGGTGCCCCCTTCCACCAAATTCCACCTCGATCATATCGTTGCAGTGCTTAGGCGAAGCCCTGCACCGGTAACACATCAAGATCGTCACCACGCCGTCGTGCTTACGGAACTCTTCTTCGACGCTTTGCTGGATCGGAGCCCGGGGATCGTCATCGAGCTGAACGTGTGCCAAGAACTCGGAGGAGCCGGAGTAACGGTGCTGTGATCGGTTGGATCGCGAGGAGAACGTACGACTACTTCCTCTATGTTGTGTCAACGCTTCCGCTTCAGTCTACGAGGGTACGTAGACAACACTCTCCCCTCTCGTTGCTATGCATCACCATGATCTTGCGTGCGCGTAGGAAATTTTTTTGAAATTACTACGTTCCCCAACAGTGGCATCCGAGCCTAGGTTTTTTATGGTTTGATGTTATTTGCACGAGTAGAACACAAGTGAGTTGTGGACGATACAAGTCATACTGCCTACCAGCATGTCATACTTTGGTTCAGCGGTATTGTTGGACGAGACGATCCGAACCAACCTTACGCGTACGCTTACGCGAGACCGGTTCCCTCGACGTGCTTTGCACATAGATGGCTTGCGGAAGACTGTCTCTCCAACTTTAGTTGAACCGAGTGTGGCTACGCCCGGTCCTTGAGAAGGTTAAAACGGAGTCTATTTGACAAACTATCGTTGTGGTTTTGATGCGTAGGAAAGATGAGTTCTTGCTTAAAGCCCGTAGCAGCCACGTAAAACTTGCAACAACAAAGTAGAGGACGTCTAACTTGTTTTTGCAGGGCATGTTGTGATGTGATATGGTCAAGACATGATGCTAAATTTTATTGTATGAGATGATCATGTTTTGTAACCGAGTTATCGGCAACTGGCAGGAGCCATATGGTTGTCGCTTTATTGTATGCAATGCAATCGCGATGTAATGCTTTACTTTATTACTAAGCGGTAGTGATAGTCGTGGAAGCATAAGATTGGCGAGACGACAACGATGCTGCGATGAAGATCAAGGTGTCGCACCGGTGACGATGGTGATCATGACGGTGCTTCGAAGATGGAGATCACAAGCACAAGATGATGATGGCCATATCATATCACTTATATTGATTGCATGTGATGTTTATCCTTTTATGCATCTTATCTTGCTTTGATTGACGGTAGCATTATAAGATGATCTCTCACTAAATTATCAAGAAGTGTTCTCCCTGAGTATGCACCGTTGCGAAAGTTCTTCGTGCTGAGACACCACGTGATGATCGGGTGTGATAGGCTCTACGTTCAAATACAACGGGTGCAAAACAGTTGCACACGCGGAATACTCAGGTTTAACTTGACGAGCCTAGCATATAACAGATATGGACTCGGAACACGGAGACCAAAAGGTCGAGCGTGAATCATATAGTAGATATGATCAACATATTGATGTTCACCATTGAAACTACTCCATCTCACGTGATGATCGGACATGGTTTAGTTGATTTGGATCACGTGATCACTTAGAGGATTAGAGGGATGTCTATCTAAGTGGGAGTTCTTAAGTAATATGATTAATTGAACTTAAACTTATCATGAACTTAGTACCTGATAGTATCTTGCTTGTCTATGTTGTGTAGATAGATGGCTCGTGCTGTTGTTCCGTTGAATTTTAATGCGTTCCTTGAGAAAGCAAAGTTGAAAGATGATGGTAGCAATTACACGGACTGGGTCCGTAACTTGAGGATTATCCTCATTGCTGCACAGAAGAATTACGTCCTGGAAGCACCGCTGGGTGCCAGGCCTGGTGCAAGAGCTACGCCAGATGTTGTGAACGTCTGGCAAAGCAAAGCTGATGACTACTCTATAGTTCAGTGTGCCATGCTTTACGGCTTAGAACCGGGACTTCAACGATGTTTTGAACACCATGGAGCATATGAGATGTTCCAGGAGTTGAAGTTAATATTTCAAGCAAATGCCCGGATTGAGAGATATGAAGTCTCCAATAAGTTCTATAGCTGTAAAATGGAGGAGAACGGTTCTGTCAGTGAGCATATACTCAGAATGTCTGGGTATAACAATCACTTGATTCAACTGGGAGTTAATCTTCCGGATGATTGCGTCATTGACAGAATTCTCCAATCACTGCCACCAAGCTACAAGAGCTTCGTGATGAACTATAATATGCAAGGGATGACCAAAACTATGCCCGAGCTCTTCGCGATGCTAAAAGCCGCGGAGGTAGAAATCAAAAAGGAGCATCAAGTGTTGATGGTTAACAAAACCACTAGTTTCAAGAAAAAGGGCAAAGGGAAGAAAAAGGGGAACTTCAAAAAGAACAGCAAGCAAGTTGCTACTCAAGAGAAGAAACCCAAGTCTAGACCTAAGCCTGAAACTGAGTGCTTCTATTGCAAGCAGACTGGTCACTGGAAGCGGAACTGCCCCAAGTATTTGGCGGATAAGAAGGATGGCAAGGTTAACAAAGGTATATATGATATACATGTTATTGATGTGTACCTTACTAATTCTCGCAGTAGCACCTGGGTATTTGATACCGGTTCTGTTGCTAATATTTGCAACTCAAAACAGGGGCTAAGGATTAAGCGAAGATTGGCTAAGGACGAGGTGACGATGCGCGTGGGAAATGGTTCCAAAGTCGATGTGATCGCGGTCGGCACGCTACCTCTACATCTACCTTCGGGATTAATATTAGATCTAAATAATTGTTATTTAGTACCAGCGTTGAGCATGAACATTATATCTGGATCTTGTTTGATGCGAGACGGTTATTCATTTAAATCAGAGAATAATGGTTGTTCTATTTATATGAGTAATATCTTTTATGGTCATGCACCATTAAAGAGTGGTTTATTCTTACTTAATCTCGATAGTAGTAATACACATATTCATAATGTTGAAGCCAAAAGATGCAGAGTTGATAATGATAGTGCAACTTATTTGTGGCACTGCCGTTTAGGTCATATCGGTGTAAAACGCATGAAGAAACTCCATACTGATGGACTTTTGGAGTCACTTGATTATGAATCACTTGGCACTTGCGAACCGTGCCTTATGGGCAAGATGACTAAAACACCGTTCTCCGGTACTATGGAGAGAGCAACAGATTTATTGGAAATCATACATACTGATGTATGTGGTCCAATGAATGTTGAGGCTCGTGGCGGATATCGTTATTTTCTCACCTTCACTGATGATTTAAGCAGATATGGGTATATCTACTTAATGAAACACAAGTCTGAAACATTTGAAAAGTTCAAAGAATTTCAGAGTGAAGTGGAAAATCATCGTAACAAGAAAATAAAGTTTCTACGATCTGATCGTCGAGGAGAATATTTGAGTTACGAATTTGGTCTACATTTGAAACAATGCGGAATAGTTTCGCAACTCACGCCACCCGGAACACCACAACGTAATGGTGTGTCCGAACGTCGTAATCGTACTTTACTGGATATGGTGCGATCTATGATGTCTCTTACCGATTTACCGCTATCTTTTTGGGGTTATGCTCTAGAGACGGCCGCATTCACGTTAAATAGGGCACCATCAAAATCCGTTGAGACGACGCCTTATGAACTGTGGTTTGGCAAGAAACCAAAGTTGTCGTTTCTTAAAGTTTGGGGCTGCGATGCTTATGTGAAAAAGCTTCAACCTGATAAGCTCGAACCCAAATCGGAAAAATGTGTCTTCATAGGATACCCAAAAGAGACTATTGGGTATACCTTCTATCACAAATCCGAAGGCAAAATTTTTGTTGCTAAAGTCGGAAACTTTCTAGAGAAGGAGTTTCTCTCGAAAGAAGTGAGTGGGAGGAAAGTAGAACTTGATGAGATAACAGTATCTACTCCCTTATTGAGAAGTAGTACATCACAGAAATCTGTTTCTGTGACACCTACATCAAATAGGGAGGAAGCTAATGATAATGATCATGAAACTTCGGATCAAGTTTCTACTGAACTTCGTAGATCAACCAGAGTAAGATCCGCACCAGAGTGGTACGGTAATCCTATTTTGGAAGTCATGTTACTAGACCATGATGAACCTACGAACTATGAAGAAGCGATGGTGAGCCCAGATTCCGCAAAGTGGCTTGAGGCCATGAAATCTGAGATGAGATCCATGTATGAGAACAAAGTGTGGACTTTGGTTGACTTGCCCGATGATCGGCAAGCAATTGAGAATAAATGGATTTTTAAGAAGAAGACTGACGCTGATGGTAATGTTACTGTCTATAAAGCTCGACTTGTTGCAAAAGGTTTTCGACAAGTTCAAGGGATTGACTACGATGAGACTTTCTCACCCGTAGCGATGCTTAAGTCTGTCCGAATCATGTTAGCAGTTGCCGCATTTTATGATTATGAAATTTGGCAAATGGATGTCAAAACTGCATTCCTGAATGGATTTCTGGAAGAAGAGTTGTATATGATGCAACCAGAAGGTTTTGTCGATCCAAAGGGAGCTAACAAAGTGTGCAAGCTCCAGCGATCCATTTATGGACTGGTGCAAGCCTCTCGGAGTTGGAATAAACGCTTTGATAGTGTGATCAAAGCATTTGGTTTTATACAGACTTTTGGAGAAGCCTGTATTTACAAGAAAGTGAGTGGGAGCTCTGTAGCATTTCTGATATTATATGTGGATGACATATTGTTGATCGGAAATAATATAGAATTTCTGGATAGCATAAAGGGATACTTGAATAAGAGTTTTTCAATGAAAGACCTC
Organism: Aegilops umbellulata; assembly: GCA_032464435.1. Taxonomy (NCBI): domain Eukaryota; kingdom Viridiplantae; phylum Streptophyta; class Magnoliopsida; order Poales; family Poaceae; genus Aegilops; species Aegilops umbellulata. The sequence continues at coordinate 636,307,517 of CP136060.1, read as the reverse complement.
GGTGAAGCTGCTTACATATTGGGCATTAAGATGTATAGAGATAGATCAAGACGCTTAATAGGACTTTCACAAAGCACATACCTTGACAAAGTTTTGAAAAAGTTCAAAATGGATCAGGCAAAGAAAGGGTTCTTGCCTGTGGCACAAGGTGTGAAGTTGAGTAAGACTCAATGCCCGACCACCGCAGAAGATAGAGAGAAAATGAAAAATGTTCCCTATGCTTCAGCCATAGGCTCTATCATGTATGCAATGCTGTGTACCAGACCTGATGTGTGCCTTGCTATAAGTTTAGCAGGCAGGTACCAAAGTAATCCAGGAGTGGATCACTGGACAGCGGTCAAGAACATCCTTAAGTACTTGAGAAGGACTAAGGATATGTTTCTCATTTATGGAGGTGACAAAGAGCTCGTCGTAAACGGTTACGTCGATGCAAGCTTTGACACTGATCCGGACGATTCCAAATCGCAAACCGGATACGTATTTACATTAAACGGTGGAGCTGTCAGTTGGTGCAGTTCTAAACAAAGCATCGTGGCGGGATCTACATGTGAAGCTGAGTACATAGCCGCTTCGGAAGCAGCTAATGAAGGAGTCTGGATGAAGGAGTTCATATCCGATCTAGGTGTTGTACCTAGCATATCGGGTCCAATGAAAATCTTTTGTGACAATACTGGTGCAATTGCCTTGGCAAAGGAATCCAGATTTCACAAAAGAACCAAACACATCAAAAGACGCTTCAACTCCATCCGGGATTTGGTCCAGGTGGGAGACATAGAGATATGCAAGATACATACGGATCTGAATGTTGCAGACCCGTTGACTAAGCCTCTTCCACGAGCAAAACATGATCAGCACCAAGACTCCATGGGTGTTAGAATCATTACTTTGTAATCTAGATTATTGACTCTAGTGCAAGTGGGAGACTGAAGGAAATATGCCCTAGAGGCAATAATAAAGTTATTATTTATTTCCTTATATCATGATAAATGTTTATTATTCATGCTAGAATTGTATTAACTGGAAACATAATACATGTGTGAATACATAGACAAACAGAGTGTCACTAGTATGCCTCTACTTGACTAGCTCATTAATCAAAGATGGTTATGTTTCCTAGCCATGAACAAAGAGTTGTTATTTGATTAACGAGATCACATCATTAGTTGAATGATTTGATTGACATGACCCATTCCATTAGCATAGCACCCGATCGTTTAGTATGTTGCTATTGCTTTTATCCATGACTTATACATGTTCCTTTAACTATGAGATTATGCAACTCCCATTTACCGTAGGAACACTTTGTGTGCTACCAAACGTCACAACGTAACTGGGTGATTATAAAGGTGCTCTACAGGTGTCTCCGAAGGTACATGTTGAGTTGGCGTATTTCGAGATTAGGATTTGTCACTCCGATTGTCGGAGAGGTATCTCAGGGCCTTCTCGGTAATGCACATCACATAAAGCCTTGCAAGCATTGCAACCAATGAGTTAGTTGCGAGATGATGTATTACAGAACGAGAAAAGAGACTTGCCGGTAACGAGATTGAACTAGGTATTGGATACCGACGATCGAATCTCGGGCAAGTAACATACCGATGACAAAGGGAACAACGTATGTTGTTATGCGGTCTGACCGATAAAGATCTTCGTAGAATATGTAGGAGCCAATATGGGCATCCAGGTCCCGCTATTGGTTATTGACCGGAGACGTGTCTCGGTCATGTCTACATTGTTCTCGAACCGTAGGGTCCGCACGCTTAACGTTACGATGACAGTTATTATGAGTTTATGCATTTTGATGTACCGAAGGAGTTCGGAGTCCCGGATGTGATCACGGACATGACGAGGAGTCTCGAAATGGTCGAGACGTAAAGAATGATATATTGGAAGCCTATGTTTGGACATCGGATGCATTCCATGTGAAATCAGGATTTTACCGGAATACCGGGAGGGTTACCGGAACCCCCCGGGAGCATAATGGGCCAACATGGGCCTTGGAGGAGAGGTGAGAGGGCTGCCCTCTTGGGCTGCGCGCCTCCCCCCTTCCCCTAGTCCTATTAGGACTAGGAGAGGTGGGCGCCCCCTCTCTCTCTCTCCCCCTTGGAGAATCCTAGTCCAACTAGGATTGGGGGGGGGGGGGGAATCCTACTCCCAGAGGGAGTAGGACTCTCTGGCGCGCCAGGCTTGGCCGGCCAGCCCCTCCCCCTTGGCTCCTTTATATACAGGGGCAGGGGGCACCCCAAAGACACACAAGTTGATCTACGGATCGTTCCTTAGCCGTGTGCGGTGCCCCCTTCCACCAAATTCCACCTCGATCATATCGTTGCAGTGCTTAGGCGAAGCCCTGCGCCGGTAACACATCAAGATCGTCACCATGCCGTCGTGCTGACGGAACTCTTCCTCGACGCTTTGCTAGATCGGAGCCCGGGGATCGTCATCGAGCTGAACGTGTGCCAAGAACTCGGAGGTGCCGGAGTAACGGTGCTATGATCGGTTGGATCGCGAGGAGAACGTATGACTACTTCCTCTACGTTGTGTCAACGCTTCCGCTTCAGTCTACGAGGGTACGTAGACAACACTCTCCCCTCTCGTTGCTATGCATCACCATGATCTTGCGTGCGCGTAGGAATTTTTTTTGAAATTACTACGTTCCCCAACACCTTCTTCATCTGTTCCACGGCCATATTATGTACCTTGATAGCAGCCGGGTGCTCGATGCGGAGCTTCGCCAACTCTTCCTTCTGTTCCATGGCGAGGGCCTGCAGCATCTTCATCGAGGAACTACTATTCTCATGCAGCTTCTTCCAGCCGGCGTTCTTCTCCTTCAACAGGTCGATCTCGTGGCAGAGCTTCGCATTGTCCTCCCGAAGTCTCAGGATTTCGCCGGTCGCCTTCTTCTCCAAGGCAATGCTCTTCTTCAGCAGCATCACCAAGCTGGCGGTCAACTCCCCCTGTTGATTGAGCTCAGCAGGCATGTCGTCGAGCCTCTCCTTCAGCAACTCCATCAAGCCTTGGATGAACTCCTTCTGCTTATTGAGCTGATCGGGCATGCCGTCGAGGGATAACGATTCCAGCTCCGCTGGCTCGGCATGTTCGCCTCCGCGGCTAGGGCGCTCCTGGGAGCCATCGCCTGCCCGTGAGAGATCTTTCGAGGTCTCTGCGTGGCGGCGAGCCCTCTCTTTTTTTTCGCAGCCTTGGTTGCCGCTCCCTTGTTACTAGTAGTTCTCGACCTAGAGCTCTGCTCACCGGCCATGGCAACGACGGACGAAGAAGAAGCACTTATGAGGAGGAAAGGTAGAGTGATTTTCGGTTAGGTAGTTCCCCTTTTTATAACCTAAGTACTAGCACTAGTACTAATACCTGCATAGTGGGAACACATTCAGGTTTGGTACGTACAACTAGTAGGTGTGAGCAGGCTTTCGAATGTGATGGGAACAAGGTAAAGATTAATTGATGGTTTTGGTTTCGAGGCCCGAAACGGCTCCCGATGAGTTTAGCGAAACATAAATTTCAAGTACTACACTGCTCACATGCGTAAATATTATGTTACTATCAAAAATTGGCACAAAATACGAAGGACACCAATGGAAGTACTACTAGCAACCCACGATTTAACTACTCGCATGCGCGCAGTGGAGTAATAATGTCTTTCTTCCGCCCTCACGTCCACTCAATTTGCATGCGCTGTATTAATTGACCATCAATGAAGTGAACGACTTTACACGCGTCAAATTATCACATGGGGTGGATCTTGGTACAAAATTGCGTTCGCCCGTGTACCCGCGTGTGCGTGCGACGAATGAGTGCGTGCATGGCGTGCGTGCATGTCTTCGCTTCGTGCATGTACCGCCAGTATGGCTCAGGGAGGACGAGTACATTCTTCTGTAACCAGTAGCACGTCACTATGATCAATCCATGCAAGGAGGTCGCGACAACGCCTACACATGTGCCACGTGGCTTCATGAACTATAAGAGAGACACTGTGTAGCGTGCCATTGGTATTCTAATTTACGTGTTTTGCACATACTCGAAGTACTAGTAAGGTACACGTGCATTGCACGCATCAGATTTTGCAACCAAATTATGAATAAATACCACACTATAGCATGTAAGCTCTAAGTCATATATGCCTGATGTAACCCTTCATTTAATTCTTATAGTTCATCTCATTCAAAATCAATTAGTTTACAAAAAAAGCTAAGAACGCGGGAATAGGAAAAACATGGGATTATAGTGGAATGTCGTCTTGAATCCTACAGGATTGTACGAGTGTTTGATTGTGCATAGAAAAAGAGCAGAATTCTTTCAAAGAGGTTTGAGTGGACGGGATGTTTCCTATGAAATCTAGTGGAAATGAACCATATGGAAAAATTCCTATGGTTTACAATCCTACGAATCAAACAACCAAGATAGGAAAAATTCCTAACTATTAGAATCCTCCAAAATTCCTTTGAGAATCCTTTGAATCAAAGAAGCCCTTAATCTATTTTATGATTCATGGAATTGTGCGTTGTAAAGCATAAAGTAAAAACAAATAATGGCAATTCAACTAGAAAAAAAGTTTGGGCAGTTATGATACGGAAGATTCTAGAACAAAAGAGAGTCACTGTTGTTTTGAGGTTTGTGCAATATGCTTAAGTTCAACCATGGAGTCTGCTAGATTGTACATGTGGCAAAATCCGGTGGGGGGCTACAAGATGGTGCGAGGGGCCGAGTGGAGGGAGACTATGAAGGAATGCACAAGTGCGAGATCGATATTTAGAGACAGGGGCGAACACGTGCGCTGATGCGCGCAGTGGCAGAGCCATGAAAAATAAATGAGCTAGGGGGCCAAGCATTGCTAATCCTTTACGAGGAGGGTCAATTCATGAACTTAAACCATTTTAGCAGCAATTGTCTAATGATCACATTCATATTAGCCTTGATATATAGTGATGTTAGGGGGGAGGGGGCAGGGCCCTTACTGCCCCTGTCTTCGCCATTGTGCACGCATCTGAGAGATGAAGCGGAAGGCATGGATGATGAGAGGGGGACGTTGGATACATAATTAATGTGGGTGTATTAGCTATATATGTTAATCCTATATAGAGAGGTATAGATTGATTGATGTGCACGTGGGAAAGAGGGTGAGACCTCACTGGATATATCGATTGATCAGTTTGTGTGGAAAACTATGAAAGACCTAGCTATATACACACACACATAGAGGAACATCCATCGTTGCGCATGCATGCGTGAGAGATAAAAAATGCCCGATATGATGGAGAGGGGGATGTGTGTTGGTGTGTGCCTTCATGGGAGACCGACCTGAAGAAAAAGATTGCATGTGTGCGATGGATAATGCCGACTGGTAGTGTGTGTGCACGCATGCACGAGAGAAAGTTAGTGATACAATTATAAAGAGAAGAATACTGCGTGGGTGTAAAAGAATAGTTGAATAGGTGAGGTCACAATCAATGTAAAGTTGAATTCAAATATTTGAATAAGAGATACTAATGTTTGAAACCCATGCATGCATGAATATAACGGAGATCTGCGCGGTGTGGTTTGGAAACGAGCATGTTGTAATGTATACACATTGAACAAGGTCAGACTGATTTGAATTTGAGATACCGATGGCAGACATCATTTGGCCACGTCGCATCCGTGCATGGACACACTATTCTAATTGGAGATGATGGGCGGCTTTTGCATCACATATCTATATCTATACCCCTATATATATTATATTTTATATTCTTTTTATTGTGTGCGGGTAAGTTTAACTTTGAAAGATGGTCGTTGGATGAGGCGAATCTGATGGTCCAAAGATGGCAAATTTGAGCACTACTGGCCGTTGGATATCATCTAGATTCCACCAGATTTCACCACATGTATAATCTAGAAGACTCCATGGTTGAACTTAAGCATAATTCACAAACATCAAAACACAAGCACTTCTTATTTGTTCTAGAATCTTCCGTATCAGAATTGCCCAAATGTTTTTCTACATGATTTGCCATTATTTGTTTTTACTTTATGTCTTACGACGCACAATTCCATGAATCTTAAAATAGATTAGCTTTCTTATAAAAACTAGATGATTTTGAATGAAATGAACTATAAGAATTAAACGAACATCTACATCATGCATATATGTCTCAAAGCTTGCATGCTATAATGTGGTATTTATTCATAATTTGGTTGCCAAATCTCATGCGTGCAACGCACGTGTACCTTACTCTAGTCTAAATGGTGTTTGTGTGTGTGTTGTGCGTGTTGAGGTGCAAATTGTCTTTTTTTGGTACACGTTAAGCTTGTTCTTCCGAAATTTCAAGCCGCGCCTTGTTATGCCAAAAATTCAAGCTAGCGTCTCTGTCTATCGTGCTGCGAAACTCCCGCCTCTTCAACCCGCGCCTTGTTAGCCCGAAATATTTAAGATATATCTTTGTCTCATTATGCTCCGACAACTCCCTCCATCACAACCTGCGCGTTGCTATTCCGAAATTACAACGCGCGCGAAAACTCCCACCTCCTGTGAAATCCCGACACGCGAAATGCCCGTGGTACCCCTGAACCGAAAGAACCGCCTCAAATCGGTGGGGGTACTTTCGTAACTTACCCCACATTTCGGACAAGCGCGTCTCTAAGCCATGGTTCCCCACTTCCATCCCATCTGCCCACCCATTCGTACACCGAGGCCGTGAAAACCCGCGACGAAACCCCACACCCTGCTCCGTTCGCCACCCAGCCGGAGCCTCTTCCCCGACGATGTCGTCCACAGCAACACCTCGACGTCCCTCATCCACCGTACCGGATGAGGATTTGTTGTTGATCTCATCATCCCGCCGGTTCAGCCACCCCGTCCTCCACCTCCAAGGAGCTGCCCCGACGTTCCCCTCGTCTTTTGCGCCACCTCCATTCCCACACCGCCGTCTTCACCTGCACCACCGGAAGAGCATCGTCATCACCGTTTCCTCGGATGAAGTTGTAGCCTAATCGGCGCCACCAAAGAGGTTGTACACTAATCGCCACATTTTCTTCTTGATTCGATCTCACGGTGCTGCCGGTGCTCGGTCTCGAGCCGACACGGCGCGGCTCCATCCACGGCATCGCTCCCTCGGCGGCGACTTCCTCCACGACGTCGCTCCCTCGGCGGCGACGTCCACATCAGTAGGACCTGCTGGTTCTTTAGCTCTCGCTCGCGCTGCTGCTCTGCTCTTGCTCTCGGTCCCCTGCCTGGTCTGCTCTTGCTATTGCTCTTGCTCGCGCTGCTGCTCTCGCTCTTGCTCTTGCTTGCGATGCTTCGCCGATTTAACTACACTTCCCTCCGATGCCGCCGGGGTGAAGGAAGAACCATCCGCAGCAGGGAGGGGGGCTCGCCGGAGAGGTACCCCACTATCTATCTTAGGGTTCAGGATGGGGGCGTAGGCGGGGCGGTGGCGTGGGGATCGCCGGAGAAAAAGCTCGGCACGGGGGGGGGGGGCTAGAGGGATGGCCGGGGCGCTGGCTGACCGGCGGTGGGGAGTGTTTTCAGGGCGGGCGGGGCGGCGCACCGCTGGCCTCGGGCGGTGGGGGGCTCCTGTTTGGCCGGCTCAGGGGGGTGGAGGTCGAAGATGAACCGCATGCCCTTGATTTCGTATCCAACGGCTGCAAAATCGACTGACCAGAGATGAAAAAGTCAGTCAACCGACGTGTAGCCTCACCTTGCTAGTGCGTTCAGTTTCGACAGCAAAATTCAGTTTCGACAGTTAAGTTCAGTTTCGACAGTTAAGTTCAGTTTCGACAGTTAAAATCAGTTTTGACAGTTAAGTTCAGAGATAAGCGGCTGATGTATTTTACATCTAGCACTTTGTGGTGATGTTTTTTACGTCATGTATTGGCATTCCACTCAGGTTAACGTTGTTCGTTGTCTCTCTTGTCCTGCTTCAGCCTCGGCATCGTACAACTCACCGGAGCTGCTCCAATGACAAAACCCTCCATCACAGCGGAGCAGTACCTCGGGCTCCATCTCTAGACGCCTAAGATATTCTTCCCCTCCTCCGACAGCCAAGTCAGCCGGAGCATCCTCACTGGCCAACCCAATCATGTTGAGATCGACATGGCTTCGCCAAAGAGGTTGTACACTTGTTGCATCTCTTTTTTACTCTACATGTTATATATATTGTCCACTGAGCACTCGCAGTAACGGGAAATACGATTATTTTATCCTACTATATGACAAGCAGTGTGGTACCAGGCAACTTAGCTATTCGTGATGGACTCTCTTGAACGCCATCATTATTTATCTTTGCGCGTTTGAGCTGTGCATTTGTCGATGGGCCTAGGAGTTGAGCTAGTATGGCAGTGGCCTGGGTCCAAAGTAATAGAAGTAGCACAAAAACATTTTTTAGTGTAGGATTTTCCTTGCTCAAGCCTGCCTACTAGAATCGCCAGTGCTTGAAAGGAAAAGTGAATGAAAAACATCGGAATTGGAAAGTTTCCTATGGTACTACTTTTCATGAATTTGGTGCAAAGGAATGGAGCAAAGGAAAACTGCAGGATTTGTTCCTTTAGTGTCTCCTTGAAGGAAAAAACGTAGGAATTCTAATTTCCACTTCTCCTCCTTTTCATATTCCTATTCATCAAGCACAAGACTAAGAGATAGTAGCATAATAGCATTATAACCGTACATTTTCTTGTGGTTTGACTTAATCTCACCATGCTTTTTTGCATCCTGTGATCTTCCAATTGTTGTAAATCAAACACCCAGATTGGCAGAAATCCTGTGTTTTTAAATTCTCTGTTTTGCACGTGCATTCCTATCCTATTCCTGTCTATTTCCTATCCCTGCATTGTTAGAATCCTCAAATTCAAACAAGCCCTTACTCAATTACTTCTGTTAAAGATATGTGTCAAAGAAAACCTTGTGTGGTTTGTCCTGCTCCTGTGGCGCTGTGTTCCACCCCAGCTCAGCTGCTCCAACGATGGAAGGGTTCACCACAGTAGGGATCCTCTCTCCAGACTGTCTTTCGCCACCTCAGATCTTCTTCCCCACCACCGGCAGCCACAACAACTGCATTACCATCATCAACTGAGCAGATGACCTTGAGGACTACACGGGTCCGCAAGAGAGGTCGCACTCTTCCGTGTGTGCTTACGTTATGCATCGCTTAATATGATGACATGCTACATTATCGTCGTGTTCACCTGTTAGACTCAGAGACAGGTCCAAACTAATGCTAAAACTTGAGTTTTTAAATGGTTGTGGGGTACATATTGGGGCAGCAATCAGTACTATCTGTCTACTATCTGGTTAATCTCCGGTGTCTACTATGAGTTTCATGTTGGGTGCAAACAAACATTAAAGGAGCCATTATCTGTATTTCTTAACTAATGCTATTATCTGCCTGCTATGATTGGTTTTGGGTCTATCCACAGTTTACTACCATCACTCTGGATTTGAACGTGCACTCCTTACATAATATCACTATGTTTTATTCCTATGCATGCCAGTTATTGTACACAATGGAACTGATCATGTAGAGCAAAAGAGACGAGCCTTGCGTGGCAACAAAATTTCATGCAGACATCGTTCCATGGTGGGCGCAAAGGCAGCCCCCCACCCATTTTGGATCGTAATCAACAGGAAGATAACTGTTATGAGGGGGATTCAGAAGGAGAAGACCACTCCTATTTACCCCATGAGGTCTTCGCTCTAACTTGGCATGCTGATGTTGGTAATATCATGCATATGGTGCCTTGCATTGCTTACTGTATACATTAAAGATGTCATCTGCTTAGTTTAGACATGCTTTGTGTCAATGCCATCTGTTTAGTTTCTTTATCGTATATGTGAATCATGCAATGCCATCTTGTCTAGCCAGGCATCATATATGTGAATTTTGCAATGCCACCCTGGTTAGCCAGTCATATTATATGTGAATTATATCATGCCATCATTTTTTATTACGTGTTAAATTTGTCAACAATTTTAGTACATTCATTTACTCTTCCTGTGCATCAGCCATTCGGCACTGTCATGGAAAAATCTGGAGTGGAAACAAGGTCTTCAGAGCAGACAATGTTGTCTGACGAAGCGCATGTCTTGCTGGTTACCGATAGCTCCTCAGAGGAGGATTCAGAGACAGATGACCTGTCATATCCCCCCCCCCCGAGGTGCATGCCCTAACATGGCAGGGTTATGTTCCTCATATCGTGCGTATGGTATCTTGCATTGCTATGTCATTTGCTTAGTTTAGACATGCTTTGTGTGAATGCCACCTATTTAGTGTCTAATTACCATATATGTGAATTATGCAATGCCATCTTGTTGCAAGACATTATATATGTGAATTATGCAATGCTATCTTGTTGCAAGGCATTATGTATGTGAATTATGCAATGCCATGCTGTTCAGGCAAGCGTCATATATATGAATTATATCATGCCGTCCTTTTTTTGTATTTCTCATTGCTTTTGTCGACAATGTTTGTATATTCAACTGCTCTCCCTGTGCATCAGCCATTTGAATTGGTGATGGAGAAATCTGGAGTGAAAACAAGGTCTTCAGAGCAGACAATGCTACCCGCTGAAGCAGATATCTTGCTGGTTATAGATAGCTCTTCATAGGAGGATTCAGAGGCAGATGACCAGTCCTATTATCCCCCTAAGGTGTATGCTCAAACTTGGCAGGGTTATATTACTCATATAATGCATATGTTGTATTGCAATGCTTAGTTTCTACATCATATACACAATATTGAATGCCATCTCCTTAGTTGACACATCATATATGCGATTGCCCTCTGCTCACTTCCTTAGTATATAAATAATATCTTTGAATTATGTCATGCCATGTGTAAGTGCATCTAGTGCCCCTTAGTGATTTTGGTGTATTGAAGACTTATAGGTTAAGGATCTAACGTGTTTATGAGTGTACACAGGTCTATAAGTCTATGAGGAGTTTGATATTTACAGAGAAAGTCGACCCCTAAAAATGAAGTTCTTCGACTGAAGACTTTGATATACCGAAGACTTTCTGAAGACTTTGAAAGTGAAGAAATTGGTGTGACCTTGAAGACTTGGTATTCATTCGAGGAACATGAAATGTGAAGACTTTTGTTTTAGTAGTTTCATTTCTTCTTTCTTGAGTCATAGGAAACACCGTACTTTTAAAGGGGGTCGAGGAAATACTAAGGAAAAATTTCCATTTGTTGCTCAACTCAAATCCTATAACTACCAATCCCTTCGAGTGAAGCCATTGGAAATCTCATACAGTTCAGTCAATTTCTTCAGTGACAGAGACGCAGTTCTTCTGGTCACTTAGGACTTTGCTCTGACTGAGGAGTTAGGAACTCGCCAGTGTGAATTGCCTACACAGTGAGGAACATGATAGCCCTGAGGAATTTGTACCTCAAATTTCCAACCGTTGTTGTGCTACGCGTCAGCTGTCCCAAAATATCTTATCCATCCAACGGTCATATCATCTAAGGTCATTTATGTCTTATCATGTCGGGCTGCTCCCTAGGCTATAAATAGCCGCCCCCTACAACCACTAGTTGGTTGGCTGCTCCGCGAGAACTTGACACTTGTCATTTGAGAGCAACCCATCCTCCGAGGACTTTGAGCGAAAATCATCAAGTCAGGAAAATCCAAAACCCAAACCCAAACACCTACAAACCCAAAGTGATTGAGCATTACTGAAGAGATTGATCCTGCGTGGATCCGACGCTTGTTACCTTTGAAGACTGTGCTTCTTCCAGACGGTTAGGCGTCATGGTCTAGAGCATCCAAGAGGAATTGTGGATCGCCGAGTGACCGAGTTTGTCAAGGTTCGGAAGTCACCTGAAGGCTTACCACGAGTGATTGGACGAGGACTGTGTGTCCTTAGTTCAAGGAGAATACGATGAGGACTGGGTGTCCGGGACTGTGTGTCCTCGAGTTTAAATACTCAGCCGCTCCAACCAGATGTACAACTGAGACAGCAGTTGGAACTGGTCGACCAAATCATTGTCTTCACCAAGCTTACTGGTTCCATTTCCTCAACTCTTTCATTTCCTCAGTATTGTGTTGCTTATTTATCATATCTGTGTTTGAAGACTTTGACTGAAGACTTTCTCAATTTCCTCATTTCAATTTCTTCAGTCTGTTTTGTCTTCATCTAGTGTTATCCTGTGTTTAGGCTTTCTGTACTCTGTGTTTGTCTTCATTTCATCATGATGACTATGCTTGTATTCTGTTATGTTTTCATCTGAGTACTTATTCCACTACTAGTAGTTCTTCGCTAAGGAATTTCCTCGCAAGCAAATTCCTCAGTGAAGAATTTCATAAAAATCGCCTATTCACCCCCCCTCTAGTCGATATAACGCACTTTCAATTGGTATCAGAGCAAGGTACTCCCTTGTTCTATGTGATTTTGGTTTAACCGCCTGGAGTTTTAGTTATGTCGACCGCAGGTATGATCAAGGTCTCTACTGGGTGTCCTACCTTTGATGGGACGGACTACCCCTACTGGAAGAACAAGATGCACATACATCTTGAGGCAATTGATAACGATCTCTGGTACGTTGTGGAAAATGGTGTTCCCTCCGTCTCACCCTCACTGAACGCTACCGATGTGAAGAGATTCAAGCAACTCGATTCCCAAGCGAAGAATATCATATGTGGCCATCTGAGTAAAGGACAGTATGGTAGAGTGAGTGCTTTGGAAACTGCTAAGCTTATCTGGGATAGGCTGTCCAAGGTCAATGAAGGAGTTTCAACTCAGCGTGACTCTCGAGTTGATGTTCTTCGCAATCTCTTCAACCGCTTCAAAAGACTCGACAATGAAAATGTTCAGCAAACCTTCGATCGCCTCACTAACATCTCAAATGAGCTTCAAGCACTTGGTTCCACTGACATCACCGACCATGAGGTGGTGAAGAAATTGCTGAGATCGCTTGATTCCTCATTTAATACTCTGGCACTGATGATACAAGAGTGTGCTGATTACAAGTCACTTGACCCCGCTGATATCCTCGTGAGGCTAAACACTCATGAGTTCCAGCTTGCTGAAAAGAGAGATCTCTATGGTTCGAGCTATGGCAGATCACGTGCACTGAAGGCCAAGGCAGTATCAGAATCCGAAGGTGAAGACTCTGGTAGAAGCCTTGGTGACCCCGAAGAACTGAGTCATGATCTAGCACTGCTAGTGAAGAAATTCCAGAAGTTTTCAAGACGTGGTCGCTTTGGAAAACCCTCCAGGAGTAATGATTCCTCATCCAGTGACTACAAGAGAAGGCTTTGTCACAAGTGCAAGAAGCCTGGACACTACATTCAAGATTGTCCTCAGTGGGAAAAGGAATCAAAGAAGAAGAAATACAAGGATTACAGTTCTGATGATGCGAAGAAAAAGAAGAAATCCTCAAAATCTTCATCATCAAAATCCTTGAAGTCTTCGTCTCACAAGAAGAGCAGCTCCAAGAAGGCTCGGGCATTCATTAGCAAGGAAATGGACTCTGAGGCTGAATCTGAAGAACATGAAGAAGAAGAGGAATCTGATGATTCCGAGTCTGGTGTGGCGAGCTTAGCCCTCGCTACTGCATTCGTCAGCAAGTCTATCTTCACCTCTGAAGAAAGTGAACTCACCAACAAGGTTGATGACGGCAGTGATGACTACGCTCCCACCTATTGCTTCATGGCAAAAGGTGCCAAGGTACTCAAATATGCCTCCTCTGAATCTAGTGAGGATGAATCTGATGAAAATCTTAAGCCTAGCTACTCTAAACTTGCTAAGATTGATGTGCAACAACAAAACGCTTTTGAAAAGGTTCAAAACATGCTAGACAAAAGTGATGATATGTTGGATGAAGAAATGGATCGCACTAAAGCCTTAACTGAAAATCTTCAGAGACTTCAGACCAGGTTTGATAACCTTCAAGGTCATCATAACACTCTCTTATCTGATCATGAGAAGCTTTCTTATGAATATCTTCATAAGAAGCAAGATCTTGAGAAGCTAAGAGTGAGTTATGAAGATCTTCAGAAGGAGCGTGATTCATTACTTGCTCAACAAATCAGCGCTGCTCAGGAAGAATTTATTCCTCCATGTTTGAAATGCATTGAACGAGAATCTGCTAATTCCTCACCTGAATGTTCAAATGCTTCGAATGTTACAAATTCTTCACCTGCCTCTGCTATCACTAATTCCTCATCTGAGGACATTGCTAGTATCACTGACGATGGAGGGCTGAAGGAATTGTACATGACAGGCATGTACAAAAGCCTCGAAGGGCATCAGACTCTTTGTGATGTGCTTAAAAAGCAGATCCTCAGCAGGAACCCCAGGAAAGAGGATATTGCCTTTGAGAGGAAACTCAATGCTGATGGTACATATAGGAAGCCTGAGCAGTACCCCAAAACCTCATGGGTTGCTGCAAAGGGACCTCCAGTTGATCCATCTAATTTATCTGGCTATACATGTGAATCTTCTCATTCTTCTGATGAGTCATTTGACTCCAACTATAAACTATTCAAAAATCAGAATTATGAAGTATTTGCTAGATATGTTGGCACTAACTGCAGGAATGGTTCCCTATGAAGAAAATCTAGGTTCCCAAAAGGTGCCTTGAAAGTCTTCAGCTGAATGTCCTCATGACACCACCTGTGAAGAATAGGAACCCCAGATCAAATTCTTCATATGGACCAAATTCTTCATATGGATCCAAGTCCTCATACGGACCAAATTCCTCAAGGGGATCAAATTCCTCACATGGATCAAAGTCCTCATATGAACATCATCGTGCTAACAACTCTGTTTCGCAGGGAAGAGCCAAGGGCTATGAATATGAGCATTATTCTTCAAATTATTATGTTCATAAGTCCTCGAAGAATTTCTCTACTTATTCATATGCTTACCCTAACCCCTCTTATGTGAAACGTAATGGTTTGGCCGCTATGCCACCATTCTCATATGGAGCTCGCAGAGTGATGAACTCTTTGCCACCCCTTCAGATGTGGGTGGTGAAGAAAAAGAACTAATCTCTTATGCAGGGTCACGTCTCCAGACGTACTGTAACGTCTGAAGAATTTGCTGGGGACCTGACAAAGTGCCTGAAAGGACGCAGTCTAACCATGATGAAATGAACTTTCATTTCACACGTCCTCCCTCTGCTTTATCTGTCCTACTACTTGATGAAATTGATCTGATGAATTGTGATATCATATTCTTCATTGCTGAAGTATATGAGTTCATAAGTTGCACTAATTCATCTGCAGGATGATCAACCCAAAGCCACTGAGTGGGTACTTGACAGTGGATGTACAAATCACATGACTGGTGACAGGAATCTGTTGATGGATACTCCCTTATCATCATCACATCTGAAGCATATCATCTTCGCTGATAAAAGCAAAAGTCAGGTATTGGGTCTAGGTAAAGTTGCTATCACAAAGGATCGACACATGGACAAAGTCATGCTTGTTGAGTCCTTAGGATACAACCTTATGTCTATCTCAATGTTTTGTGATCTTGATATGGTTGTTGTCTTTGGAAAGTATCGTTGTGTTGTGATTATGGAAGCTAACAATTCCAAATCTTCGAAGGCTTTAGGAGAGGGGACTTGTATATTGTTGATTTCTCTACAGATTCACAACCAGCCGTGTGCCTACTTGCAAAAGCTTCAGAAGGATGGCTATGGCATCGACGACTTGGTCATGCAGGCATGAGGAATTTGCACACGCTTGCAAAGAAGAAGCATGTCATTGGCATTGAGAATGTCAAATTCCTCAAGGATCACTTATGCGGTGCATGTGAACCTGGAAAGATGACGAAGGCCAAGCATCCAGCAAAGACTATCATGACCACCACTCGTCCATTTGAATTGCTTCACATGGATCTCTTCGGTCCTAATCATTATTCCTCTGTTTCAAATGAAGCATCTCAATATGGCTTTGTTATTGTTGATGATTACTCTCGTTACACATGGGTACACCTTGTCTCTTACAAACATGAAGTGCAGGAAGTCTTCAAACGATTTTCCTCGAGGGCTTCAACCAACTATGGTGTGAAGATCAAGCACATCAGAAGTGACAATGGCACTGAGTTCAAGAATTCGGGTCTCAATGAATATCTTGATGAACTTGGTATTACTCATGAGTTATCTGCTCCTTATACTCCTCAACAGAATGGCGTAGTGGAGCGCAAGAACAGGACTCTTGCTGAGATGGCTCGCACTATGCTCGATGAGTACAAAACCCCTCGTCATTTCTGGGTTGATGCAATTGATACTGCGTGCCATATCATCAACAGAGTATATCTTCACAAATTCTTCAAGAAGACTGCCTATGAACTCCTCACTGACAAGAAACCAAATGTGAGTTATTTCAAAGTCTTCGGTGCTAAATGCTGGATTAGAGATCCTCATCACAACTCTAAATTTGCACCAAAAGCACATGAAGGTTTTATACTTGGTTACGGAAAGGACTCACACACCTACAGAGTCTTCAAAAATGTTCTTCACAAGATTGTTAAAACTGTAGATGTGCGGTTCGATGAAACTAATGGCTCGCAAAGAGAGCACCTACCTTCTGTGTTAGATGAACCAGCACCTGAGGATTCTATCAAGCACAAGGCTACTTAAGATGTCATTCCTACTGAAGAATTCATTCCAAAATGTGAAGAACGACAAGCTGATGCACCTGAAGAAAATGCTGAGGAAATTGATGCTGAAGAAAATGCTGATCAAATTCCTCAACGACAACCAGCTCATCCTCGCGTTGCGAAAGAAGTTCAAGTGGAGAAGATCATCGATGACATTAGAGCACCAGGTCCTCTCACACGCTCAAAAGCTTCACATCTATCTAACTTTTGTGGGAATTTTGCTTTTGTCTCTATCACAGAGCCCACTAAGGTAGATGAAGCATTTCTGGAGCCTGAGTGGATTCAGGCCATGCAAGAAGAATTACATCAGTTCAAGCTCAACAACGTCTGGGAACTAGTCAATCGTCCCGATCCTCGCAAGCATAACATCATTGGCACAAAGTGGATGAGGGAGTCCTGGATTAGGGGGTGTTCGGATAGCCGAACTATACCTTCAGCCGGACTCCAGGACTATGAAGATACAAAGTTGAAGACTTCGTCCCGTGTCCGGAAGGATCTTTTATTGGCGTGGAAGGCAAGCTAGGTGTGCGGATATTCAAGATCTCCTACCATTGTAACCGACTCTGTGTAACCCTAACCCTATCCGGTGTCTATATAAACCGGAGGGTTGTAGTCCGTAGGACAACCATCATCATACACAATCATACCATAGGCTAGCTTCTAGGGTTTAGCCTCCTTGATCTCGTGGTAGATCCACTCTTGTACTACCCATATCATCAATATTAATCTAGCAGGAGTAGGGTTTTACCTCCATCGAGAGGGCCCGAACCTGGGTAAAATAAAGTGTCCCTTGTCTCCTGTTACCATCCGACCTTGACGCACAGTTAGGGACCCCCTACCCGAGATCCGCCGGTTTTGACACCGACATTGGTGCTTTCATTGAGAGTTCCTCTGTGCCGTCGCGATCAGGAAGGATGCCTCTTCCCGTCTCTAAAGACGGCGCCATTACGAAAGGAGCCTTGGCTGTCGGCCAAACTCTCCGGCTAGGTGGTTTTCTCGCAACCGCCTGTTCGGCTGTTGCGCCGACGGTGACCTCCCCAGTCATCGAAAACAACCTCCACATCAGCTCAGAACTCGCCGAGCAATTGGATCCGATGGACCTCTCTTCGGTTAACGAGCTCCTGGATCATATCGCCGCACTGGGCGTCGCCACAAATTACGACCAGGTTGGGCTTAAACCCGATCTGAGAGAAATTAACTCTCCCCAGGTCACCCACCACATTGCAGTGGTGGAGACACAATGCGGCGACCCTTCATCTATCTTAAGGACTAGCTACATCTGAATCCCCGAACCCTCCATGCCGGATATCCGCGGAAGGGAATATACAATCCAAGACCTGAGCATAAAATTAGGAAACGGGCTAGACTCATCGGATAACATCCAAGACTCCGGATCCTAGGATTCGGATGTTCTTCGGCCTCCGAACAGTAAATTGGGTGAGGTCTCAAACTCGACGACACATGTTGGGGATATTACTACTGGGCGTAAACCGGCCTAACTGGGCCGGGTTGACTTCATCAGTAGTCCAAAGGTGCTAAAGCCCAGAGGCTAGGTAAAGGCCCAAGGCTATAGTCGGTTCAGTGTCTGTAGCCGTAAACCGGCGTGTATATAAACGTGTATCATAAGTTAGGAATAGGGAGAGACCAACCCGGATACGAATATAAACCGGAGATTGGGACTCTATGAACCGACGGGTGTCACCCGTGTATATAAGGGGACAACCCGATAGCGGTTCAAGGACAGACAACCATAACTCGAGGCCTAGGCAAAGCTTGTTTGCTCCCTAGTCATCGAAACCCCATCAATCCCATCACAAACTAGACGTAGGCTTTTACCTTCATCGAAGGGGCCGAACTAGTATAAACTCCCTGTGTCCCTTGTCCGCTTTAACCCCTTCGAGTTAACCCATTGCGATGGCTCCACGACTAAGTCCTTTCACTAGGACATCTGCCGTGACAAACCCACGACAACACCCGCCTGCCCGATCATAAGCGATCTTTCCCAAATCAGGCAAATGCCCGAAGAAACAGTACATCATTACTGGGCCAGATTCCTCCTGGTTATGAACAGGATAAAGGACTGCCGCGAGGGAGACGCAATCTCAATCTTTTGTAGTAACTGCACTGATGAGGGAATACTTAACACCGTAAGTCGTCGCAATATTAAACGCTTTGCCGACTTGGCGTCCATAGTACAAAAATACTGTGCGATGGAAAGTGCTCGGACAACCGAAATAAAACTTTGGGACAATCCGGCCCTGAATAGCAATCCCGTCCGAACTAAGAGGGTGCACCACAGTAAAGCACCCGGACTAAATACCAAAAAGTCAAAACCCTCCAGAGGGCATGGAACCGTACTGGAAAAGTGGCTAGATGGACCCTGCAAGATTCATAGTGCAGAGGACGCCACCCCAACTCACAGCCTCAGGGCATGTTGGATAATCCGGCAGGTGGCCAAAATTGGCGAGGAACTCCTAATTCCAGAGGTCGAAGGAAACCAGCCCGAGAATTTCAGTTCCGTCTTTGAGACTTTCGCATCGAATAACATGCGAAAAAGAACACTCCGCAGCCTCACAGAAGTCTACCACGTGGCGACAACAAACCCATGGAGTAATACTGCTATCACCTTCAACGCGAGTGACGAACCTAAAATTCGAATAGCCAGAGCACCAGCCGCATTGGTCCTCAGTCCCATAGTGGACGGCTGTCGTCTCGCAAAGGTACTCATGGATGGAGGCAGCGGACTGAACCTCATTCACGAGGAAACCCTTCAAAAGATGGAAATAGACTGGAACCGCGTGGAGCGAAGCAGCACAACCTTTAGAGGAATAATTCCCAGTCAGGAAGCGCGCTGCACCGGAAAAATCACACTAGATGTGGTATTCGGCACGCCGGATAATTATAGGTCCGAACAAATCACCTTTCAGGTGGCCCCGTTCAAAAGCAGATATCACGCTATATTAGGACGGGAGGCATTCACAGTTTTCCAAGCTATACCCCATTACGGGTACATGAAGCTCAAGATGCCTGGGCCAAACGGAATTATCACTCTCGCTAGTGATCCGGACATAGCACTCCGCGCCGAAAACAAGACAGCCGCATTGGCCCTCGAGGCACTATCCGAAACCTTAGCGGCAGAAGAACTGACTGCGCTGCGATCCACGCTCAACAGGGATGATGTGATACTCGATAAGAGATCCAAATCCACGTCCTTCAAACCAGCGGACGAAATAGTCAAATTCCAGGTCCACCCAACGGACCCCAGTAAAACAGCCTCCATCGGGGCAAGACTAAACCCTGACGTGGACGCCGCACTGCGAGAGTTCCTACGAGAGAACTGGGACATCTTCCCTTGGCACCCCTCAGGTATGCCAGGAATCCCACGCAGGCTGGCAGAACATAGCTTAAACATCCAGAAAGGATTCAAACCTGTCAAACAAGCCCTCCGGCGTTTCTCCGAACCAAAGAGACAGGCCATGGGAGAGGAGCTAGCCAAGTTATTGGAGGCCGGATTCATTAGAGACATAAAACATCCGGACTGGCCAGCAAACCTAGTGATGGTACCAAAGAAGGACAAATCCTGGCGCCTGTGTGTCGACTTCAAAGACCTTAATAAGGCTTGCCCAAAGGATCCGTTTCCCCTCCCTCGAATAGATCAAATTATCGATGCCACTGCAGGGCACGATTCGCTGTGCTTCCTCGACGCATACTCCGGTTACCATCAAATAAAGATGGCAGAGTCAGACCAAGCCGCAACGGCATTCATCACACCATACGGCCCATTCTGCTTCAACACAATGCCCTATGGGCAAAAAAACGCCGGCGCAACATATCATCGCATGATTCAAACATGCCTGACAAACCAGATCGGCAAAACAGTTGAGGCATACGTAGATGATGTGGTCGTCAAATCAATACATGTCGAATCTCTAGTGGACGACTTGAGGCTTACATTCGACAACCTCCGAAAATATGACATTAAGCTCAATGCAGAAAAATGTGTTTTCGGTGTTCCAGCCGGAAAGCTCCTGGGCTTCATTGTATCCGGTAGAGGAATTGAAGCAAATCAAGCTAAAATCCGAGCTTTGTCACAATTGGACATCCCAAAAGACCTCAAACAAATACAGAAACTCACCGGATGCGTGGCGGCTTTAAGCCGCTTTATCTCCCGTTTGGGAGAAAAGGCATTGCCCCTTTATCGCCTCCTTAGGCGCACCGAACACTTCGAGTGGACGGACGCTGCAACGGCCGGACTTGAAGAAATAAAGGCCATCTTGGCAACAAATCCCGTCCTGGCCGCGCCAAATACTGGTGAACCCATGCTATTGTACATTGCCGCAACTCATCAAGTTGTTAGCGCAGTACTCGTCGTCGAACGGGTAACGGACGGACACAAACTCCCCCTTCAAAGGCCGGTTTACTACGTGTCCACTGTCCTCACACCATGCAAATCACGGTACCCGCATTACCAAAAGATTGCATACGCAGTGTTCATGGCATCCCGGAAGCTACGACACTACTTTCAAGAGTGTTCTATAACAGTAGCCTCGGAAGTACCACTCAACGATATTATTAACAACCGCGACGCAATGGGCCGGATAGCAAAATGGGCCATAGAGCTCCTACCGTTCGACATAACCTACAAACCATGACGAGCCATCAAATCGCAAGTCCTAGCCGACTTCGTCACCGAATGGACAGAGGCCGAACTCCCTAAAGAGTACGGCACATACTCAAACTGGATCATGCATTTCGACGGCTCCAAAATGTTGGCCGGACTGGGGGCTGGCGTCGTTTTGACGTCCCCTACAGGAGACACAGTCCAATATGTACTCCAAATTATGTACACGGACTCCAACAATGCAGCCGAATATGAGGCCCTTCTACACGGTCTCCGGATGGCAGTTTCCATTGGCATTCAACGCCTGGAAGTACGTGGGGATTCAAACCTCGCGATATCCCAGATAAATGGCTACTTCGACGCCAAAGACCCAAAAATGGCAGCCTACCGCAACGCCGTACTAAAAATGTCAGCTCGGTTCGAGGGACTAGAGTTTCACCATATAGCCCGAGAAAATAATCAGGCAGTGGACGTCCTGGCATGCATCGGAGCAAAACGAGATGCCGTCCCCTCCCCCCAACATCTTTCTCGAAAGATTATTCAAACCATCTGTAGCATGGGAGGGGGAACCCTCGGATAACAGTCCGGACACAACCACACAACCAAACACCGAGCAATCTGACATAATCGGAGGCCCCGCCACCGAAATCACGCCCTCAGCCCACGTAATAATGGCGGTCATCGCCCCGTGGACAGAACCATTCCTAGCCTACCTCATTAGGCAGGAACTCCCTGAGGACCAAAATGAGGCACGCTGCATAGTGCGGCGATCTAAAGCCTATAAAGTCCACGAGGGAGAGCTATATAAGAGAAGTACTACAGGAGTCCTTCAAAGGTGTATCTCCGAAGAGGAAGGGCGGAGTCTATTGGCCGAAATTCATGCCGGACTCGGTGGCCACCACGCTGCAGCTCGGTCCCTCGTAAGTAAGGCTTTCCGTACAGGCTTTTATTGGCCGACGGCCCGAGCGGACGCCCATGACCTAGTCAAATGATGCGTCGGTTGCCAGCTTTTTGCCAACCAAAGTCATATGCCACCCAACGCCCTCCGAACTATCCCCATCACTTGGCCTTTTGTGGTCTGGGGACTTCATATGGTGGGACCCCTTAAAGGTGGAACCCACAAGAAAAAATACCTACTGGCCATGGTGGATAAATTCACCAAATGGATAGAAGCCAAGCCTGTCAAGACGGCCGAATCCGGACCTGTGATAGATTTCATATCCGGGGTCGTACACCGTTACGGTGTCCCCCACAGCATTATCACCGATAACGGCACAAACTTCACCTCGGAGGAAGTAAAGCTGTGGTGCAAAAACATGGGCATTAAGCTCGATTATGCTTCTGTCTATCACCCACAAACCAACGGTCAGGTCGAACGCGCAAATGGTCTCATCATGAGCGGCATCAAACCCAGACTAGTGCGGTCCCTCAAGGAATCTAATACACACTGGGTAGAGGAGCTCGACTCCGTGCTCTGGGGGCTGCGAACCACGCCAAATCGTACCACCGGATTCACACCATTCTTTATGGTGTACGGCGCAGAGGCAGTCCTGCCCTGCGACATAATTCATGACTCACCTCGAGTGCGCATGTATGAAGAAAGAGAAGCCGAGCTTGATCGGCACGACAACCTGGATGCCTTAGAGGAGGAACGCGACGTGGCTAAAGCCCGTTCCGCATTTTATCAACAGCAGGCTCGAAGATATCAAAGCAGAGAAGTACGGGCCAAAAATTACAACGTTGGCGAACTAGTTCTATGCCTGCCGGATAAGAAAAAGGAGAAACTCAAGCCCAGATGGGAAGGTCCCTTCATAATTGACCAAGTCCTGACTGGTGGAGCGTACCGCCTGCGAGATGCGTCGAATAACCGACTCGAGCCGAACCCATGGAACGCCACACGTCTCCGAAGATTTTATGCCTAGCGCCGAACTCGGGGTTTGTCTTCTTCCTCTGTCCATTTTTATATTTTTCTGTTTTTATCTCCTCCCACTCTTTCCTCTTATAGCCCTTAAAGGCTCATCACGCGACGCACTACCCGCGCTCCGTAAACCTGGGGGCTTCTTTAACAGAAGCTTGTTTATATGGGTTTCACGCCCAACGCATGCGTCAGACTTCCGCATGCACCTTTTCTTCACCATTATATGCATCGATATGACTTAAGTTTTGGCCAAGCTGGGTTGCCTGGCTCCTGTGCTTACCCCTACATTCCCGATTGTTCGGCTAGGTGGTAAAGGGAGCACCTCTGCGATTGTTACTGCCGGATAAGCTGGATGTGTACCTCAGACTGGGTGAAGCCGAAAGCTAGCGTTCTTAAGGGAATATTCGGTCGGTGAACTAAATATGAACCTTTTTTACTTATACATGCCTCCAGATGTTTTCCTGCACTTGCAGTCCGGACGTGCACTTCAGGGCACGCCACCCCAGCGAAAGGAACCCTTAACGGAACTATTCTCTCTAGAAGATGTTTCTTACTAACCATGTAATATAACATAACTAGTTGGGCACTTGTCTGATAAAGCACTAATGACCCCTACGCCTGGTATCCACGCATACCTCGGTTCTTATATATCCGTTATGGTATTCGGACACACTCCGGACCGTTAGGTCCTGAGGTCGAAGCGAAAAGGTCGGCAACGACAAACGATCTACAATCCAGCTAGAAGGCATTACACATGTCAAATATAAATTACATAGTCATCAAGACTGATTGTATTCCTCTTCTATACCATCTAACAGGCTGTCTAATTTACAGTCCTGCTGGGAATACTTTGCGGCCAATTCTACTTGGCCATATACTAAGCTCACAAGGATCTCCTTCCCGTCAGGCCCCACCGGTCCAACTTCGGCCATATGATTGGGGTCAGACTTCGTAAAGCGGGTCTTCACCATGGCCCAAGCCTCCCTAGCACCCTGCCGGCAGGCCGATATCTTCCACAACCGGAAGTGCTGCCGAGCTCCCTTCAACTTCTCCGCAAGTTCTCCAAGGCCCTCGGGTATGGAGTGGGCAGGCCACAAGGCTTGGGCAATACCCCGCATCGCCTGCCGAACTCGTTCGTGCAGTTGCAAGAGTTCGGGAAGAAGATCGCCCGTTGAACTGGGCATCTCCTCTGCAGGACGACCTGGAAGTATACCTACAGACATAACTCTGTTAGTCGTCTTCCTCGCCGAACTCCTTTTTCAAGAGTTCGCTTAAGCACTTACTAGAAATGTCGCGTCGAAATCACTGATTCTCCTTATTGGAGTCCGACAGCTGGCCACGAACATCTTTTAGTTCAACATCCAGCTTGGTGTTGGCATCCTGGAGCTCATTCTTCTCCCGCCTCACCTTTGTTAGCACGCTTTCACCAGACTCTGACCGGTGTAGAAGCTGTTGCCTGTCCGGATCGAGTCCGGCGCCATCTACAATACAATTTGTCAGATTGGCACTTAAATCCGTACAATCCTCATTATTCTAGAGTATTGTTTACCTGCAGGGGTCTCTTTAGACCCTCCTGCTGCCGATCGTGCGGCCTCTAGTTGGGCCCTGCACCTTTCCAGCTCCTGGGACAGCGCGGTATTCTTCTCGGTAAGAAACTGCATGATATATGATCCTCGAATCAGTTATTTCCACTGCTTCAAGTCTCGGGGGCTACTGGCATATCTATATTTACCAAAAATTTCTTACCCGTATGTCTTTCACATACTGCTCCGTGGCTCTGGCTAAACCATTTTGAGCGGCACGGAGGTACGCGTCTCCTGAATTAAAGGCATTTAAAGCCTCCTGGGAGAAACAAGCATCGCGAAGAACCGTACGGCGACGCCTGTGGTTCATGGCACTCTCCACCTCGGAATTGGTGGCAGACAGCCTATCCGCATCCTCTGATAGAGGAGCATCCGGTGCGTGCCTTGTGCCGACCTCCGCCTCCGGGCCGGGCGTTGGAGTCTGGCTGTTGGAGGCCCGATTGGCAACCTCTCCGGGTATAGTCCGGCAAGGTCTCTTCGTCCTGAAGATAGCACAAATGTTAATATACCCTGGAGGAGTAAAACACCAGGGAAAAAGAGAGGGTATGCCACACCTTTGTTTTGGCGCCTCAGACCGGACTACGTTCCTTTTTGCCCCACGGGGCCCTGCGGCCCCCCGTCGGCTAGCTGCAGCAGGGTCGGCTTCCCCCCTTGGGAATCTCCCCTACAAAGCACGGTTGTTGTCAGAACAACCAAAGCCCATGAAAACGAAACCCTTCTTAAGGAAGTAAAGCTTCGGTATTCGTCACCTGGGAGGCCGGGATCAACCCTGGATAATCAGCTATAATAGCTACCAAGGTATCATCCTTGCTTAGCTGATGAAACACTCCATCAATGAAGTCCACTGCTAAGTCCGGATCTTCTTCGGAGTCCGGATCGAGGAGCCGGTCTGGGTCCTCTGGCTGTGGAGGACGGCTGTTTATGTCTTTTACCTCCTGACGCAGGTCCTGCATTAAAGTCGTTAGACAGCCTATTTAATCATGGGAATGTAAAATGAACAGAGAAGTACGACTGTCTGCTTACCCAGTTTGGAGGATTGTACATGAAAATTCGCCCTGCGAATCGACGCGGAGGAATTCCTCTTCTTCTCCCTTATACAGAGAGGATAAGATCTTCATTAGGGCGGCACGCGAGTCCGGCCCCTTGCGGCCGTAACGGGTGGCGTCATCCTCCCCGTTAAAATCCCACATGGGGTGGCTTCTGTATTGAAGCGGCTGCACCCCTCGCATAATGCATATGGCCATGACTTTAATCATGGTCAGTCCGGAATGAGCCAGTAGCTTAATCCAGCCCATCAAGTAAAGGACGTCCCTGTCATTCTCTCTCTGAGGGTTCCGAGGGCACCAGCTCAGGCGTTTCTTCAGGGGAGCGCTGTCGAACTCAGGGAGACCGGCCCGAACAGGGTCCGGCAGTGGGACGTCGTCTATATAGAACCATTCAGTAGGCCAGTCCTCGGACGCCTTCTTCGGGGTTCCGGACGGGTATCCGGTCCCGGCGATACGCCATACTTCGGCTCTGCCCACTTGATATATAGACCCCTTTTGCGAATGGGGTACCAGGCAGAATAACTTCTTCCACAGCGCAAAATGAGCCTCGACGCCTAAAAATAGCTCGCAAAGAGCTACGAAGCCTGCAATGTGTAACACGGAACCGGGCGTAAGGTGGTGCAGCTAGAGGCCATAGAACTCCAAAAGCCCGCGGAGAAAGGGATGAATTGCGAATCCCAGGCCCCTTACTAGATACGGGACCAGACACACCCGTTCCCCTTTAGAGGGACTAGGTGAGTTCTCCGCTTGTCTTCCGCCTTGATAAGTGGCGAGTCCGGCTCGGACCGAGACCATGTAGGCTTGAGGGAGGAATCCCTTGGCTTGAAGCGACACCAACTCGCTGTGTGGGATGGTGCATCTCTCCCAATCTCCGGGTTTAGGACTGGAGGGGCGAGGGGAGGAGCTGCGGCGGCTGGCCATGTTGTAATGGACCTTTGCTGGAGACGCTCTGATGATAACTCGCAGAGAGGAGAAGATGTGGTTTGGATCTAGATCCCCATCTTGTTAAATAGGCGGCTCGTTTATATGACTAGGGGTGCGGATGTAAAAACACCCCAAGCTCTTCACATTCGTTCAGCGCGTGGAAGATGGCCATTATTGGGCACTGAAGCCGAGGAGAGCTACATTACAAAAAGAACGGACATTATTCGTACAGGTACACAAGATTCGGAGGAGGAACCCGCCTTGCAATGCCGAAGACGACTTGCGCGCCGGACTCATCGTCATTGAAGCCTGGTTCGGGGGCTACTGAGGGAGTCCTGGATTAGGGGGTGTTCGGATAGCCGAACTATACCTTCAGCCGGACTCCAGGACTATGAAGATACAAAGTTGAAGACTTCGTCCCATGTCCGGAAGGATCTTTTCTTGGCGTGGAAGGCAAGCTAGGTGTGCGGATATTCAAGATCTCCTACCATTGTAACCGACTCTGTGTAACCCTAACCCTATCCAGTGTCTATATAAACCGGAGGGTTGTAGTCCGTAGGACAACCATCATCATACACAATCATACCATAGGCTAGCTTCTAGGGTTTAGCCTCCTTGATCTCGTGGTAGATCCACTCTTGTACTACCCATATCATCAATATTAATCTAGCAGGAGTAGGGTTTTACCTCCATCGAGAGGGCCCGAACCTGGGTAAAATAAAGTGTCCCTTGTCTCCTGTTACCATCCGACCTTGACGCACAGTTCGGGACCCCCTGCCCGAGATCCGCCGATTTTGACACCGACAGTGGATCTACCGCAACAAGCAAGATGAAAATGGTGTTGTGGTGAGGAATAAGGCACGACTAGTAGCTCAAGGCTATACACAGGTTGAATGAGTTGATTTCGATGAAACTTTTGCACCTGTTGCTAGACTTGAGGCTATTCGCATATTGTTTGCTAATGCTAACCATCATGATATCATCTTATATCAAATGGATGCGAAAAGTGCATTCCTCAATGGTAAGCTTGAGGAAGAAGTATATGTTGCTCAACCCCCAGGTTTTGAATATCCAAAGAATCCTGACAAAGTCTTCAGACTTAACAAGGCCCTCTATGGCCTCAAGCAAGCCCCACGGGCGTGGTATGATACATTGAAGGAATTCTTCATGAAGAAAGGCTTCACACCCGGTTCACTCGATCCCACTCTTTTTACTAAATCTTATGATGGTGAATTGTTTGTGTGCCAAATATATGTTGATGATATCATCTTTGGCTGTACTGACCAACGTTATAGTGATGAATTTGCCTATATGATGAGTGAAGAATATCAAATGTCTATGATGGGAGAGTTGAAATTCTTCTTAGGTCTTCAAATTTGTCAACAGCGCACTGGCATATTCATATCTCAGGAGAAATACCTCAAGGATGTCCTGAAGAAATTCGGCATGCAAGATTGCAAAGGCAGCAAAATTCCTATGCCCACAAATGGTCATCTATGCACTGATGAAAATGGTATTGACTTCGATCATAAGGTATACCGCTCCATGATTGGCTCTTTATTGTACTTATGTGCATCTAGGCCAGATATAATCCTTAGTGTTTGCATGTGTGCATGATTTCAAGCTGCACCGAAGGAATCACACCATAAGGCTGTGAAGCATATTCTTCGATATCTAGCTCACACACCAACACTATGATTATGGTATCCCAAGGGCTCGGATTTTGATCTCATTGGATATTCTGACTCTGACTATGCTGGTGACCGTGTGGACCGCAAGTCAACATCTTGTACTTGTCATTTCCTCGGATGATCCTTGGTCTGTTGGTCCTCGAAGAAACAGAACTGCGTATCACTGTCTACTGCTGAAGCTGAGTACATTGCTGCTGGTTCTTGTTGTGCTCAACTGCTATGGATGAAGCAAACACTCAAGGACTATGGCGTCAACGAGAAGAATGTGCCTCTCCTCTGTGACAATGAGAGTGCCATCAAGATTGCTCACAACCCAGTTCAGCACTCGAAAACAAAGCACATTCAGATTCGTCATCATTTTTTTCGTGACCATGTGTTGAAGGGCGACATTTCTATTGAGCATGTGAAGACTGAAGAACAGCTAGCTGATATCTTCACTCAGCCCTTGGAAGAGAAGAGATTTAGCAAGTTGCGGTGTGAGCTAATTATCTTAGAATCTTCGAATGTACTTTGAAAAGGCACTCATCCTAACACTTATGCAAAATTGATGACTTAGATGTGCGACACATGAAGAAACATTTTTCTTCAATCAATGAAGAATAACACTCTAAGTGTGAAGAAATTAATGACGAATTTGATTCTCAGAACCCTACGACAATTGTACGCGGTGTCTGAAATCATCATTCTTATATGGTGGGTCACGCCACCACAAAAGTTGAAAATCTTCAATTTAAGTTTTTCCTCAGTTTTGAAATTCCTCATTTATTCAAATTCTTCAACTTGCAGAATCTTCACTTGTGTCGTCGTTTTTCTTCATTGGCTATATATATATATATATATATATATATATATATATATATATATATATATATATATATATATATATATATATATATATATATATATATATATATATATATATATATATTTATGTCCTCTACAGCATTCACTTATAGCTATTTCTTCAAGTTGATTTTTCTGCTAAGTGAATGTGATCGGACCCTTCCCCTCTATGCTATACTCAATCCAATCTATTCACAAATTCTTCATGTGCGTTCTATTTGAAACTCGTTCAAAATCTTCACTGTGTCCTTGTCAGCTGAAGAAATTGCTAACGGAATGTTAAAACTAATCTTATCCAAATTTTCGGTTTTGCCGCTCAAACCGTTCCGCATCCCACGATGCATTATTCTATTCACCCACGATCTTACACGATCTCCACTACACATTACGTGGGTGACACATGTTGTAAGAAGGAGAATGGTCAGGGGCACGTTCGTCCTAAATCTTCGGGTGAACAGTTTTTCACTACCTCTATAAATACCCCTCGCCCCTTCCTCACTTCTTTTACTCCACTCGATCTCTCTCTCCCGCTCGAGCTTCTCAAACCCTAGCGCCGCCGGTACTCCATCATCGCCGGTGAGGAAGAGCTTCACTGCCTCGACCTCGTCGCCGTCGTACTCGCCAAGTCAGGGCGTGGAAATCTTCACCTCCGCTTCCGCCGCCGTCGTAGACGTCTTCCTCCGCCAAGTTAGGGCGTGGAAGATCTACACCGACGAACTTCACTGTTTCACCTCTCTGTTTGTCGTGTTCTTGATTCAGGGTAATTAAAAGTTACTTTTACTGCCCTCTTTGATTCCAAATTTTTCTACAAAATCTTCAAAGGTGTTTTATTCTTCAAATCCTCACACACAAAACACCTCACGTGTCATCTATTCTTGATTCATTTCCCTAAGCATCATTTTCTTCAACATTCCTCAATTGTGTGGATCTTCGATCTATACAACTCTGGAACCTAAGATAAAGTGCGCTTAGTGAAATTCTTCAAGACGCATCTGGTCAAATTCCTCCAACTTGTTCTTTTTGAAAAACCCTCTGAGAACACATATGACCTCTCCAAATTCCTCGCAACTATACTCTGTTCACAGGTACACATGTCCGCTGCTGAAGCACTAGGTTCTCATCAACTTAACTCATTTGCAGCGTTCCTTGAAGAAAAGTTGCACACTTCTTCAGAGAATTCAATTGCTCAAATTCCTCAACTGAAGAAAATGGCTGACGGTAAAAGGCCACAGAAAGGAGGAAAGAAGCCTAAGGTCATGACTGCTTTTGAAATCCTTGAGGACATCTATGGTGGGTACTGCACACCTCCTGAGGAAGATAAGAATTAGCGCAAGGTGCGCATTCAGAAGATTGAACGGAGATGGGCAAGAGAATGGAGGGAGTACAGATATGTTACTCCAAAGTACATGAAGAGATTCGCTCTAAACCCTCCATGCCCAAGAGCCCCATTGGCACCTGGCCAACTGGCTGATCCCGCTAGCGTCAAACGCGGTGAAGACCTTCCTGAGGAATGGGGAAAGCGCCAAGCCAAGTTGGCCAAGCAAGCCAGAGAAGCAGTGAAGAAATTCAATGAAGATTCTGCTGCTGCTGCTGCCACTGAGACCTCTGTCAAACTGAAGAAATCTATGCCTAAGAAGCCCGCTCAAAAGCCAAGTGCTTCACCCTCAGCTGCGCCCTCACGGCTAGAAACCTCAAAATCTTCAAGGCAAAGTCCTCAAGCTGCCCCTGCTCCTCCGAAATCCTCAGCACTTCCGACCAAGTCCTCAGCTGTTCCGACAAAGTCCTCAGCACCTGCGCATCCTGCCACGTGCCAAAGGACTGTAGGCATCTCTATTGCCTCTGGTGTCTCAGCAAGTTCCTCAGCTGCACCAAGTTCCTCAGCTGGACCCTCTCTGCTGAAGAAAAGGCTACTGCTGGACGTGGTACTCGCCCAAGTCCTAAGAAGAAGCAGGTAGTCTTCAATGTACCATCTGACGAAGATGAAGCTGATGAAGAAGAACATGCAGAAATCATCAGAGACCGACAAGAAAGGGCCACTAGAGCCAAAGGCACACCTGTGCCACTGCTGCTGGATCCAAGGGCGATCCTCGATTATATTGATCTCTGGCATAAGGATCCCAACACACCTATGCCTGATTTCAAGTTGACACCTGGCCAAAGTCACATGCTGACTCACTTCATCCAAGAGGAGAAGTGGAAATATGATAGGGCAGAGAGATCAAGAAATCGCAGTACATAAAAGAAAAACTGCTAAAGAAAAATGTTTTCAAGATGACAACTGAAGAACTTGTCAAGATGCAGGCTGAAATCAAATCCCTCAGCGACAAATTTGACTCATACTATGCTGATTGGAAGGGAGCCAAAGTCAGGTTTGTGAAACTGACCGAAAAGTTCACAAATGTTGCAGCCCCAACGCAACAAGAAGTTCCTCAAGCTGAAGCTTCTGCTCAGCCAACTGAAGAACATGCCAGCACCGCTGATGATTTTTAGGATCCTAAAGAAAATGCTAGTTCCAGGGATGATGACTCTATTCCAGCCGCTGAAGAAATTGCCAGGGCATCCACTAGTGGTGCGCCTGAAGAAACTGAAAAACTCAGGGCAACTGCATCAGTTGCGCCTAAGGAAATTCAACCAGATTCCTCAGCTCCACCTGCGCCTACACCAACTCCTACCCTTCCATCTGCAACAGATGTGAAGAAGACCAAGGCTGCAGAGCGAGCTGCAGTGAAGAAAAGGAAAGCATCAAAAGCTTCAGAATCTTCAGCTCCAAAGAAGATGAAGCCGATGACCAGCTCCTTTGACAATCCTATTGATGTTGTTCCGATCTCAACCATGCCATCAAAGGACCTTGTTCCTTTTGATGAGGAATATGTGATCCCAAGCGGATCTGATTAAGAAACTCAATCTGCTACTTCGTCACAGCAGATTGATGAAGAAATTGAAGTAGATGGAATCCCTTCAACCCCAGTGGTCTCATCACCAATGCCTCAGTTTACTGCTGAAGAGGCTGGTGTTGAAGAATTGGAAGATGAAGATGTGGACATTGGAAGCACAACTCCAGTGATGAATGACGACTTTTGGGAAAGTCAGCATCCCAATTCTCCACTCTTCACTCCACTGCAGCAAATTCCTCACTCTCCTGTGCCAACTGTTCCGATGGGCTCTGAAGAAACTCATCCCACTGCATCTGTGCATGAAGATATTCCAGCCACTAGTGCTGAAGAAACTGCTGCTGCTGAAAATGTGACTGCACCAGAGGAGGAACCGGAAATTCCTCAGCCTGAAGAGCCTAAGATCGCGATTCCTGAGGTAGTGATGCAACTCACTGACACTCCTCTGCCAAAGCCAAAGGATCCGTTCTCTAGGAAGCAAAAGTTCAAGGCTGATGATTTCTTCGGTGAGCATGTATTCTTCACAGACTACAATCCATATGACTCTGCTTGCATAAGGAAGAGGCGTTTCTGGACTGCTAGTCAAGCCAACTTCTATTCCTCAGTGCTATTCAACAAAGACAAAGTCTTCGATCATATGCACATTCCTCATGTAGACATGGAGTCTTTGTTGTGCTTCACGCCGGTCCTCGGTGTTCTCTATGACGCTGGGCTGCTCAATTTCTGCACTGACATCTGTGATTGGAATGAAGAACTCATTCTTCAGTTCTACGCAATGCTGCACATCACCGGCAACTCGAAAGATGTGAATTCATGGGTTCTCGACTGGATGACAGAGAACAGTCACTACAAGGCACTAGTGTCTGAATTGCTTCATGTCCTTCCTCTCAGTCCTCCCCTTGAAGATGCACGTTGTGTTTACAACGAACCTGAACTCTCAAATCACTATATGCAAGTGCTGATGAAGCCTTTGAAGCCAGGGCAGGCCCCTCGAACCAAATTCCTCGTCAAGGAATTGTTGTATGTGCCTCGTACTGTCTATCGCATTCTGACGAAGACAATGAGTCCTGTCAAAGGCCACGACTCAAATGATGAAGAAGTCGTTGGCATCATGAAGAATATGCTTTTCAACATCTGTCATGGCGTTCCCGTCAACTTCCATGATTTCTTCATGAGGACTCTGGCCAATATTGCCATGTCACCGTTTGAGCTGAAGCCTTATGCGCCATAGATTATGAGATTCATTAGGACACGGTCTTCACTTAATTACAAGGCTGATACTCTGAACCACTGCAGCTACTTGCCTCCTATTGAAGTCCTCAAAAGGACATTTTCCTCAGCTGAAGAAAAGGGCAAGGAAACTGCTGTGATAGATGAAGGTATTCGTCCATTGGATGGTCAATTTCGCAAGGCTGCATCCTACTCCACCAATGATGACTCTGCCACACATGACTTTGCCGCCAACAATGCCAAGCCAAATCCTCAAGCCACAGCACCCAGGGTGATGACTGATCGTGAGTTACTCCTCAGTCTTCATCAAAAGGTTGATCGCAATCACAAATGGGTCAAGCGTCAGTTTGGTTCAATTCTTCACAACATGACTGCAACACATAATGCAGTGAAGAAAAACCACTACTACCTTCATGAAACCCTCAACCGCACCTAGCCTGTTCTGTCTCAAGTTTACAGCGCTGAAGATTTGAAGAAAATGGGTCTCAAAGAAGAGTTTGACTGGTCTGCACCTCCTCCGAAGAAATTCAAGAAGGTCAAGGTTCCTTCTTTGGTGGCCAGCTCATATTCTTCATCGCGTGAAACTGATGAACATGAAGACTTGGACGACACTGCGGCAGGCCCCACTTCAACAACCGACCCCCACAACGCTGGCGCTCCTTCATCAACTTGATTATCTTCAGGGGCGTTAGTCCTCAGTTTCGATCCTTTTGGTCATTCGATGACAAAGGGGGAGAAATCTAAGTTAGTCTTCAAGCGGGTCTATTATAAAGGGCATTTTTTTGCTAAGTTACAACTCTTGTTCTTCCAAAACTTTCATTGGATCGATTTGTAATCTTAAACCCGATGGTGCTCTGATACTTTTGATGCACTGTGCTCTGATTTGATGCACTATTCTGCATGCTTATTCCTCGCTAATATTATTGCACGCATGCTGAATTACATCAGGCACCATATTTCATCATGCATTTCAAATTCTTCATATTATATATCAAATGCGTGTTTGAATTACAAGATATAGGGGCAGATCTCCATGATTCAACTCTTCAAGTGTGCATTGCTTCAAAAGCAAATTCCTCACTATGCACATCTTCAGGGGGAGTTCTTCTATATCTTGTAATCAAATTCCTCAGTATCAGTACTTACACTTCACATATTTATCCCCGTTGAAAACTTAACCTATATTGTCATGAATCACCAAAAAGGGGGAGATTGTAAGTGCATCTAGTGCCCCTTAGTGATTTTGGTGTATTGAAGACTTATAGGTTAAGGATCTAATGTGTTTATGAGTGTACACAGGTCTATAAGTCTATGAGGAGTTTGATATTTACAGAGAAAGTCGACCCCTAAAAATGAAGTTCTTTGACTGAAGACTTTGATATACCGAAGACTTTCTGAAGACTTTGAAAGTGAAGAAATTGGTGTGACCTTGAAGACTTGGTATTCATTCGAGGAACATGAAGCGTGAAGACTTTTGTTTTTGTAGTTTCATTTCTTCTTTCTTGAGTCATAGGAAATACCGTACTATTAAAGGGGGTCGAGGAAATACTAAGGAAAAATTTCCATTTGATGCTCAACTCAAATCCTACAACTACCAATCCCTTCGAGTGAAGCCATTAGAAATCTCATACAGTTCAGTCAATTTCTTCAGTGACAGAGACGCAGTTCTTCTGGTCACTGAGGACTTTGCTCTGACTGAGGAGTTAGGAATTCGCCAGTGCGAATTGACTACACAGTGAGGAACATGATAGCCCTGAGGAATTTGTACCTCAAATTTCTGACCGTTGTTGTGCTACGCGCCAGCTGTCCCAAAATATCTTATCCATCCAACGGTCATATCATTGAAGGGCATTTATGTCTTATCATGTCGGGCTGCTCCCTAGGCTATAAATAGCCGCCCCCTACAACCACTAGTTGGTTGGCTGCTCCGCGAGAACTTGACACTTGTCATTTGAGAGCAAACCATCCTCCGAGGACTTTGAGCGAAAATCATCAAGTGAGGAAAATCCAAAACCCAAACCCAAACACCTACAAACCCAAAGTGACTGAGCGTCACTGAAGAGATTGATCCTGCGTGGATCCGATGCT
Source organism: Aegilops umbellulata (assembly GCA_032464435.1). NCBI lineage: Eukaryota > Viridiplantae > Streptophyta > Magnoliopsida > Poales > Poaceae > Aegilops > Aegilops umbellulata. The sequence goes on along the minus strand of CP136060.1, from coordinate 636,272,079 downwards.
TGTTACCTTTGAAGACTGTGCTTCTTCCAGACGGTTAGGCGTCATGGTCTAGAGCATCCAAGAGGAATTGTGGATCGCCGAGTGACCGAGTTTGTCAAGGTTCGGAAGTCACCTGAAGACTTACCACGAGTGATTGGACGAGGACTGTGTGTCCTTAGTTCAAGGAGAATACGGTGAGGACTGGGTGTCCCAAGCTGCGTGCTCAGGACTGGGTGTCCGGGACTGTGTGTCCTCGAGTTTAAATACTCAGCCGCTCCAACCAGATGTACAACTGAGACAGCAGTTGGAACTGGTCTACCAAATCATTGTCTTCACCAAGCTTACTGGTTCCATTTCCTCAACTCTTTCATTTCCTCAGTATTGTGCTGCTTGTTTATCATATCTGTGTTTGAAGACTTTGACTGAAGACTTTCTCAATTTCCTCAGTTCAATTTCTTCAGTCTGTTTTGTCTTCATCTAGTGTTATCCTGTGTTTACGCTTTCTGTACTCTATGTTTGTCTTCATTTCATCATGATGACTATGATTGTATTCTGTTATGTTTTCATCTGAGTACTTATTCCGCTGCTAGTAGTTCTTCGCTAAGGAATTTCCTCACAAGCAAATTCCTCAGTGAAGAATTTCATAAAATTCGCCTATTCACCCCCCCCCCCCCCTCTAGTCGATATAACGCACTTTCACCATGATGTTTACATAGACAGCATGTATCTGAATTATGGCATGCCAACCCATTTCTAAAGACATAATATAGTTATATCATCTCATCCTGTTTACATTGTCATCATATTTAAATTATGTCGTTCTATCCGTGAATTATATCATGCCATCATGTTTCCATCGACGGCATGTTTGTGATTTATGGCATGCCAACCACTTTAATAGACACATCGTATAGTTATATCATGTCATCCTGTTTACATAGTCATCTTGAAGTATGTCATTCTATCATGTTTAGTTAGCCATCATACATGTGAAATTGTGCCATGCTATCCTGTTTAATTAGCCATCATATATGTGAAATTATGTCCTGCTATTCTGTTTGCTTAGACAAAATAAATGTGAATTATTTCATGCCCTGTTTTCTTCCCTACTATCATTGCACCTATCTATCTTACAATGTCTATACATTCAATAACTTTTCTTGTTTATCAGCCATTTCAATTGGAGGGAGTGATGGCAGTATCTGTGGGAGTAAAAACACGGTCTTCAGAAAAGATCGTGCTACCTGTCGATGCAGATAGAACCACGGTTGTACTTGCCCAAGAACCAGCCCCACCACACATAACCCACACTCATGCAGATTGTACCCCTACCTAGTTGGACAGAGAACTAGCTACACCCCTTCTAACCCCAACCCCAGCAGATAGACACCCAGTTCCCGTTGACACAGCACCGTCTCCACCACAGAGCACCGAAACACGAGCAGTTAGTAAGGCAACTGTAGTGCCCAAATCACGAGGACCACCACTCCGAACCCGAAGTCAACGCTTAAAGCAGAAGAAGAATTGTTCTCAGGTCAGGTTCCGTAGCTATGGTTCATACTACTTTTGTATCACTGTATTTACTGATACCAACTAATTTCAAATTGGAAGGATGCAATTGAAACTCCAATGGCTCAACAGGTATGTTTTAAACCTGTTTCTTCAACGTGTTTGGCTGTTTGCTGTTGTAACTTGCTCTATGTTGATTTCAGTTTCAATTGAATAAACAGTTATGTTCTCATGCCATTCACATTACAAGTGTTGTTATTGTTGTGTAGTTTCCCACACTTATATTCTGTCTATGCTGCTTTGTCTTAAATAGATATGATCCAAATTGTATCTATCTTGATTTGGCAACATAAACTAGAATGATATAGACCATACAGTGACCATACTACATAGATATATGTTTGTTTCATGTTGTTATCCTGTCCACCTTACTACTGAACTAGTTTACCAAAATGAGTTTCATATACTACATTGTAAACCTGAGATGTGTTTGTTTGTTTCTCTTTTAGAACGCGGATAAAATATTGGAGAAGAGTACCCTGTTATGCAATGGTAAAGGAAGTAATGCAGATAAGGTTCAAGATAGTGAGACATCCCTGTTGGTCTCCAAGAAAGCTGATAAAAACTATATTGAAGACACTGAGACAACCCCAAAGTCCTGTCTTGATGTAGTGTTCGAGTTACTGGCTCCCACTGCTGGCACCAGCTCTTCGAACTCATTGCCTGAATCAGTTCGGCTTCTTGAGTCTCAACTTCAAGTTGAAAGACATCGATCAGATGTTATGCGATAGGAAGCCGAAGGACTGAGGAAGTCCCTGCAGAATTCAGATGCATACTTTCTGGTGCAACAGCAAGCGTTGGAGGACTTCAGCGCCAAACAAGAGAAAGTTAATAAGCTTGCTAAGAATCTTGCCAGCATTATGGGTACCCAGGATATTGTTTCTTGAGCTCTTCTGAAGTGGTTTTACTTCTGGACTTGTTTTGCTGCGGCGTTTATATGCTGCTGTGTTACCTATATTTGCACTGGTGGCGAACTTTGATGCCCAGTGGATGTAATATGTTTAATAGCCGTGATAGCCTAGTGTAAGTTGTTTGCTTATTTATTTCCTTGTTGTCTTGTTTATTTGTTTGCTTCTAGTCAGTGCAGTTCTTTTTCTGCGGTTTTGCTAGTGGCTGCAATAACCTATTTTTTTAAACTAGGCCACAATAACCATGGGCTAATATTTATTGTAGTGACACTGGGCCTCCTACGGGCCGTAGAAACAGTGGGCCTTCTACGGGCCGTATAAACAGTGGGCCTTCTACGGGCCGTAGAAACAGTGGGTCTTCTACGGGCCGTAGAAACAATGGGCCTTCTACGGGTTGTATCATCAATGGGCCTTCTACGGGCCGTATCATCAATGGGCCTTATACGGGTCGTATGATCGGTTGGCCAAACATGGGCCAAACAGACCGCATTCTGGTCGTAAACGGGCTAGAGTTGGAATCGTCCGTTCATGGGCTGACCATAACGGGCCATCATTAATAGGCCGTATTTGATGACGCTATGAAAACGGCCCAACGTATTAACGGACCACAAACGGGCCGACTGTAACCACGGGCTGAATTTGGCCCACAAGCAGAAAATGACAGTAACGGGTCGTAAGTAAACGAATGCTGGAAATGAGCCGAAGAAAAAATGGGCTATGAGAAGGCCGAAATATAACATGGGCTGGAGACGGCCCAACGGAATAACGGGCCGTTAATGGGTATAAAGTGATACACTGTTCATTAAGGGCCAGTTTCACCACGGGCCGTTAATGGGTGTAAAGTGATACACTGTTCATTACGGGCCAGTTTCACCACGGGTCGTTAATAGGCCAAGAGTTACATAGGGCCTCATATGGGCCGAATGACGTCATGGGCCATACATGGGCCAGAAGTGAAAACGGGGTGGAATCATATTGGATGGCCCAGATGACGCTATTGGGCCTAATTCGGATAGGGCGTAACGGGCCTTGGGTTAGCAGGCTATAAATGGGCTATATGCGAACAGGCCGTTAACCGGCTTTCCATGGGCCGGCCCGCCACCGTTTGACCAAGTCAAACGGGCCGGCCTTTTCACAGGAATGGGCCTCTGTTGGGCCGTGCCACGTGTCAATGTATCATAGGCTCCTTCTGTCCAATGAGTGGATGACATCTGTCCCGACGATAAGCCGACACGAGTTTCCTCCAGCCAATGATGATTTTACACGTGGAAAATCCCCATTGGTCGGGGCTGTTAACGGGTTATCGGATCCAAAACCCAACCCGATAGCTTAACGGCATTCCGTTACGGTGGATGCCACGTGTCGGTCACCCTTGACGAAAGCACTTCTGTGACGCGTGTTTTATCGTCATGGAAGTGGACACTTCCGTGATGATAATTTTGGTAATGTCGTGGAACACTTCTACGACAGCACAAGTATGACTATCTTGATTCTGTCATAAATTTGTCATGGATGTACATGCATGACAAAAAACGCGACCTACTGTGACAAACACGTATCATCATGGAAGTGTATTTTTTTTGTAGTGATGATTTCTCCTGTGACCTCAAGAACAAAAGTAACTACTCACAAATGATAAACATGCTCATGATCAGAGGAGTATTAAATAGCATATTGGATCTGAACATATAATCTTCCACCAAATAAACCATATAGTAATCAACTACAAGATATAATCAACACTACTAGTCACCCACAAGCACCAATCTATAGTTCCGGTAACAAGATTGAACACAAGAGATGAACAAGGGTTTGAGATGAGATGGTGCTATTGAATATGTTAATGGAGATTTCCATCCCCAAGATGGGAGAGTTGTTGGTGATGATGAGGACGATGATTTCCCCCTCCGGGAGGGAAGTTCCCCCTACGGAACCGCTCCGCCGGAGGGCAAAAGTGCTCCTGCCCAAGTTCCGCCTCGAGGCGGCGGCGCTTCGTCCCGAAAGTCCTCTCCTTATTTTTTTCTAGGTCAGAATGACCTATATACCAGAACATGGGCACCGGAGGTGGGCCTGAGTGAGCACAACCCACCAGGGCGCGCCTGGGCTCCCTGGCAGGCCCAGGTGGATTGTGACCACCTTGTGGGCCCCCTCTGGTAGTTATTTGCTCCAATAATTCTTAAATATTCCATAAAAATCTGCATGAAGCTTCAGCTTGTTTGGAGTTGTGCAGAATAGGTAGCCTGACGTAGCTTTTCTAGGTCAAGATTTCCAGGTTCCGGAATTCTCCCTCTTTGCGTATACCTTGCATATTATGAGAGAAAAGGCATTAGAGTTACTCCAAAAAGCATTATTATGGATAAAAACATCATAAATAACAGTAAGAAAACATGATGCAAAATGGACATATCAAGATCCAAGGCCATCATGGCATGAATGGGCATGGCGTGAAGCACTGACTACACCAAGGTTAGTCGTCTGCTCTTCTGCATTAAAGCCACTTTCCACCTGGGTAAGCAATTCCCCATCTGATCGACTAAATACTGCAACTGCGCCGCTGATTGCTTTCTCAATGACAATGGTGGTCCAAGGTATTTGATTGGAAAAGAACCTCTCGTACATACCAGCTCCCCACACGCCATAGTGATTTCCTGATCATTGTATCTTATTGGGAGAGCCGCCGATTTCACCATATTTATCCGCAGTCCTGACGCCTCCCCAAACATTTCCAATATGCACTTGCAAACCTCAAGTTCCACAGGCATAGGTTTGATGAACACCACCACGTCATCCGCAAAGAGGGACATACGTTGCCTCATGCCTCTACGAGCTCAAGGCTCCAGCACGCCTCTGCTCGTGGCCTGCTCAAACAACCTTTGCAGTGGCTCCATAGTAAGGATAAATAACATCGGTGATATAGGGTCACCTTGCCTTAGCCCCTTGCAGTTATATATAGTGTCCCTGGGGTCTCCATTGACCATGACCTTGCTGGTGGATGTTGCCAGAATCCCACAGATCCATGATCTCCACCGAGGTCCAAGCCCCAGTTGCTGCATCACCTCAAGCAGGAACGGCCACTGGACGGAGTCGAACGCCTTCAATATGTCAAGCTTGAGTACCACGGCGGGGATCCTTAGGGCGTTCAGCCTGAGGGCAGTACTTTGAACCAACATGAAATTATCATGCAGCGATCGACCTTTCACAAAGGCACTTTGATGGTTCCCCACAAGCTTCGGAAGTTGCACCACCAATCTACAAGCAAGCACACCTTCTCGGAGATTTTAATAGCCCCATGCACGAGGTTAATCGGCCTAAAGTCGCCCACCTCCAAGGCACCATCCTTCTTGGGCAAAAGAATGACTAGTAATTTGTTGATAGCGGCCATGCCCCTCACATCACCCTTGTAGAAACAGTTCATGGCCTTCATGAGATCCACCTTTATGATGTTCCAGCACGTGGCATAAAATCGGCCCCTGAACCAATCCAGCCACGCTGCCTTATCCGGAGGCATACCTTTGATCATGTTTCCCACTTCTTCCATGATGAAGGGATCCTCCAGCTGCGATAAATCTAGTTGTTGCAGGTCCAGCTCATGGAGATTTGGTGAGTAGCTCCATGGCTCTGCAGTGCCAAAGGCTGCGCCATAGTGATAACCCACAAGTATAGGGGATCGTTTGTAGACTTCTTCGATAAATAAGAGTGTCGAACCCAAAGAGGAGCTAAAGGCAGAACAAATATTCCCTCAAGTTCTATCAACCACTGATACAACTCTACGCACACTAGATGTTTACTTTACCTAGAACAAGTATGAAACTAGAACTACTTTGTAGGTGTGATAGGATAGGTTTGCAAGATAATAAAGAGCATGTAAATAAAATCTAGGGGCTGTTTAGATAAAGACACGACTAAGTTAGTTTTAGTAGAGAGCTTTTGTCGACAAGAAAATTATTTGTCCCTAGGTAATCGATAACAGGTACCAGTAATCATTCTTGTAATTTTATATGAGGGAGAGGTATGAGCTAACATACTTTCTCTACTTGGATTGTACGCACTTATGATTGGACCCCTAGCAAGCATCCGCAACAACCAAAGATCATTAAGTTCGTGAAACCCAACCATAGCATTAAGTATCAAGTCCTCTTTATTCCCATACGTCATACCCCACCTACTCGGGTTTAAGTTTCTATCACTCTCGCAACCCACCATAAGCGAACCATGAACATATTGCAACACCCTACAGCGAGGGCCCCTCGCATTTGCACGAGAACAAAGGGCACCGTAGGACAGCACCATAAATAAAATATACAATCATACCAACCAAGATCATGATTAACCCACAAGACAAAACGGATCTACTCAAACATCATAGGATAACCATATATCATTGGGAAATAATATATGGAGTATAGCACCATGTTTAAGTAGAGATTATAGCGGAGGGAAGAGGTGTTACACTGCTGCATAGAGGGGGAGAGAGTTGGTGTTGATGGTAGCAAGATTGTTGATGTAGATCATCGTCCCGATCATTGCCCGGTGGCACTCGGCGCCATCGGAATCGAGGGGAGAGTGCCCCCCTACTTCTTCTTCTTCCTTGGCCTCCCCCTAGATGGGGAAGAGAATTCCCCCTCTGGTCCATGGTCTCCTATGGCGGCGGAGGGGCGGGAGCCCCTCCGAGATTGGATCTCCCTCTCTGTTCTCTTCTGTTTTGCGTTCCCCAGATCTGGCCGAAAATCGTTTGTATATTCCCTCGTAACTCCGGTTGCGCTGAGATTTTAACACGATTTTTTTCCGGATATAAGCTTCCTTGCGCCCGAAGTAGAGCTCCAGCCGACATTCCAGGAGGTCACAACCCACCACCATGTGCCAGGGGCCTCTGGCGCGCCCTAGTGTCTTGTGGGCTGCGTGGGCCTCCGTTTGCGTTGATTCCAACTCCCAAAAATCACATATATTCCAAAATAATTCTCCGTGAAATTTTATTGCATTTGGACTTCGTTTGATATGGATTTACTGTGATACAAAAAACTTGCAAAAAACAGGAACTGGCACTGGGCACTGGATCAATAGGTTAGTCCAATAAATAATATAAAAAGTTGCCGAAAGTATGTAAAAGTTGTATAATATTGGCATGAAACAATCAAAAATTATAGATACGACGGAGACGTATCACATAGTAAGCATCCACCTCGGACGCCGCCTCATCCTGGCCAGAGTATATGTTCCCGTTATACTTCACCGATCGGAGGACATTTTTCCTCTGTCTATGGCTCGCTTGCTGATGGAAGAGCCTCCTGTTTCCATCCCCCTCCCGCAGTTGCAATAATCTCGAGCGCTGCCTTCCAAAAGTTCTCTCAAGAGAACACAGCCCTAGAAGTTTCTTCTTCAAACATCTCCTTGGGTCTCGCTCCGCATCCGAGAGTGCCCTAGAGTCCATGGTGATAACCAGCTGCTTTATCACCTCCAACACGATGGATATTTGGAGTTTCACACTCCCAATCCAATGGGCACTCCGCCTATGAAGACTGACAGTGGTGGCTCACGGCTTGTTATGAAGCGTGAGGTAATCATTAGAAGCCTCCGGCGTCGAGTCCCATGCCATTCGCACCATGTCCATGAAACCCTCCGCTTTGATCTAGAACGCTTCGAACTTGAACCATTTCCTCGTACTAATCTCCATATTCATATCCAACATCAGAAGGCAGTGGTCTGATACTGCGGTCCCTAGAGCGAAGAGAAAGTAGGATGGGAATGCTTCATCACACTATTTGGAAACAAACACATGATCAATCTTTTCTAGCGTTGCATTCTGCCTCTATTTGGACCATGTGTAGCGCTGCCCATTTAGTTATAGCTCCTTCAATTCTAGCGAGTTCAACTTAGTTCTAAACCGCCTCAACATCCTACGATTGATCAAGTCATTGTTCTTGTCCTCCTGCCTAGCCAGGAGGTCAAAGTCACCTTCCACCAACCAAGGCCCTGCATGCAGGTCACGTATGCCAACCAAGTCCTGCATAAGCTCTATTTTGTCGGCCTCCTCTTGTGGGCCATAGACACATGTCAGCCACCACGCCTGCTCGTCCTCCGGGCACTTGACAAGTGTAGTCAGTGTATGGTTAGTGTAATGTGGGTTTGATAGTTGGGTGATGGAGTCATTGAGGGAGTCCTGGACTAAGGGGTCCTCAGGCGTCCAGCCTGTTAGCCATGGGCCGGACTGATGGGCTGTGAAGACGCGAAGACCGAAGACTGCACTCGTGTCCGGATGGGACTCTCCTTGGCGTGGAAGGCAAGCTTGGCGACCGAATATGTAGATTCTTTTCCTTAGTAATCGACCTTGTGTAACCCTAGATCCTCCCGGTGCCTATATAAACTGGAGGACTTAGTCCGGAAAGAACGGATACTCATTACCATAGTCATACAGGCTAGACTTCTAGGGTTTAGCCATTACGATCTCATGGTAGATCAACTCTTGTAATACTCATATTCATCAAGATCAATCAAGCAGGAAGTAGGGTATTACCTCCATAGAGAGGGCCAGAACCTGGGTAAACATCGCGTCCCCTGTCTCCTGTTAACATCGACCTTACACGCATAGTCCGGGACCCCCTACCCGAGATCCGCCTGTTTTGACACCGACATTGGTGCTTTCATTGAGAGTTCCACTGTGCCGTCCCCAAAAGATTTAATGGCCCCTTCAGTCATCAACAACAATGCTGTCCAAGGGGAAACCTTCCTCCCCGGACAGATCTTCGTGTTCGGCAGCTTCGCACTACGGGCTAACTCGCTTGGACACCTGGAGCACATCGACAGCTACGCCCCTGGCCATCAGGTCAGATTAGGGAGCTTGAATTACGTCGCAGACATCCGTGGAGATTTGATCTTCGCCGGATTCGAGACCTCGGCGACCGCTCCTAGTCACCCCGATGAACATGACCTAAATCTGTCATCGGGCCGCATCCAGGAGACTGCTCCTGTAACTGCCCTGGCCGTAGATCCGGAGCATATTGCGCCATCCGAGGATGGGAGGCTCAACCCCATTGCGGAGGCCGAAGATTCCACGGCGTTGGAGCTGAACATAGACCTAAAGTCACACGACATCTTTGTCACCGGAACTCCGGACTCTTCTCCGGGTATAAGTTCCGGACCATGTGAGTCCGCGGATACTGAACTTGATCGCCTATCGATCTTCGAGTTCAGCGCCGCAGACATCTTCCTGCACTCACCCTTGGGTGACGTGCTGAACTCATTAAAGAACTTGTCCTTGGCGAGGGACTCACAGCCGAACTATGCATGGTTCGAACTAGGGGCTGATGATGGGGAATTTTTCTTCCCACCCGCCACCCACTCCATAGCCACTATCGAGGACTTGACTGACATGCTTGATTACGGCTCCGAAGACATCATCAATACGGACGACGATGCCGACGAGGAGTAGGGCGAAAGCCCGCCATTCATTGGTCGATGGACGGCCACTTCTTCCTACGACGTATACATGGTGGATACGCCTAAAGAAACTAATAACGATGACAAAGAGGATCCAGTTGAAGACAAACCTCCTGAGACAAAGCCCAGTCACCAGAGTCAGCGGTGCCGCTCTAAGTCACGTCGTACAAAAAACAACAACACCGGCATCGGAGAAAACAATACTCCGGACGATGCCGAAGACAACGAAGACCATGTTGGAGCAACCTCCGAACATGATGAACAGGCCATACATGAAGACTCGGAGGACAGTAACTATCTTCCGCTCTCCAAGGTAGAGGAAAGCCTCGGCGACGAGGATTTCATCGTTCCCAAGGAACCTCTCGAGCAGGAGCGCTTCAAACGCCGGCTAATAGCCACTACAAGAGGCCTGAAAAAGAAGCAACTGTAGCTTCAGGCGGACCAAGATCTGCTCAATGATAGATGGACCAGAGTCCTGGCCGCCAAAGAATACGGCCTTAGTGGCCCAGCCAAAAGCTACCCGAAGTGTAGATTGCTACCTCAGTTTGATGACGAGGCGCTGGAGCCCGTAACATCATCGCACAATGCGGCAGGCCGACCACAACTTGGTCCGAATAAAGCGGCAACTCAAGATGAACACCAGACCGCCCCCTCTCGCTGTAAAGGCAAGAACAAAACAGCTCGGGGTTGTACATACGACCTTCAACAGCACTTGGATAGTAGAGCAAGACACGCAAGATCGACCTACGGATCGCGAGGACGTGCCTCGACACAAGACGACGGCTACCTATTCGGACGCGACAAACCTAGCCACGCCCATGCAGAAAACCGCAAAGGGACTCCATCGGAGGTACGCCGCTGTGTGGCCCAGCATAGAGGCACCGCACACCCTCTTTGCTTCACAGACGAAGTAATGGAGCATGAATTCCCAAACGGGTTCAAACCCATGAATATCGAATCATACGACGGAACAACGGATCCCGCTGTATGGATCGAGGACTTCCTCCTCCATATCCACATGGCCCGCGGAGATGACCTTCATGCCATCAAATACCTACCACTAAAACTCAAAGGACCAGCTCGGTACTGGTTAAACAATCTGCCGGAAAATTCTATTGGCAGCTGGGAAGATTTGGAAGATGCCTTCCGCGACAACTTCCAATGAACATATGTCCGGCCACCAGATGTCAATGACTTAAGTTACATTGTCCAACAGCCCGGAGAGTCAGCCAGGAAGCTTTGGACTAGGTTCTTAGTTAAAAAGAACCAAACCGTCGACTGTCCGGACGCGGAAGCCTTTGCAGTCTTCAAACACAGCGTCCGGGATGAATGGCTGGCACGCCACCTCGGTCAAGAAGGACCTAAATCCATGACAGCCCTTACCGCTCTAATGACCCGCTTTTGCACAGAAGAAGACAGCTGGCTCGCTCGTAGAAGCAACAGCGCCGGCGACTCGGGCACTTCCGAAATCCGAGACGGCAATGGCAAGCCACGACAAAGCAAACACAACAGTCGCAATGATAAGGAAAGATCACGCGACATAGGGGTCAATGCCGGATTTAGCAATCCCAAACTCGGTCAACAGAAAAGGCCATTCAAGGCGAACCGAGATGGACCATCCAACCTAGACAGGATATTGGACGAACCCTGCCAGATTCACGGCCACCCCGAGAAACCAGCTAATCATACCAACAGAAGCTGTTGGGTCTTCAAGCAGGCCGGCAAGCTCAACGCCGACCACAAGGGGAGAAGGCCGCCAGGCGACAGGGACGACGGCGACGTTCACCAACCAAATACCGGAGGTCATGAGCAATTTCCCCCCGAGGATCGACCAATCCCGGAGCGGAAATAGCAGTTCGGCTTCCGCCGCCCACCTCATATACCCGCAAAATTTGTACCGCGCATACATCACTACGCACTCAAGATACCATGGGCATTGGCGGAAGCACAATATGGACAAGCCTGCAAGCATCCCCGTAACATTCTTTATCTACTTTCTTTTTACTTCTTTCTTCATTATCTCTTAAAACAGGTGACGCAAAGAACAAACATCTAAAACTTACTCTATCGGAGTTCGGATCCGAACACTCACCTAAGGGGCTACTTCCGTCAAGGATTCCCCTTCGCCGAGGACAGGCGACGCAGACGTGCGACAGGAGGTCCAAAATAACTTTTTGTAGACCGCACTCTTTATTTCGAGCCTGTAATATGCCTTTTTTCTCCGCCTTCGACCCCGTGCATGTCAAATAGCCGGGGTTGTGGTCTTTATATATATAAAGTAATCATTGGCATATTGCTTAGGTCCAGGTAAACATTATCCGAATTAATCATTCCTGTCTTTTCGCCAATGAATATGGCTCCTATTGTTTTTTCACAGATATACCTCAGCATAACCTGCCAGGGGCTCGATATGGGAACAAATGAGTTGCCAACAAAGTCTGAATAGCTTTACAGCGTACTTCGGCGTCGCGAGTTTGGCCTTATATGCATCAGCTCCGAATCATGTCTTGGGTCAATGGTTGGGTTGCCCGGCTCCTGTGCTTGCTACCTTATGTTCCGCTCTATCGGCTAGGGTAGTAAAGGGAGAACTACTGCAATTGTGCTTCCGGTTCATCTGGTCAAGCACCTCAGTAGAGAAAGCCGAAAACCGAATGTCATGATGCTGCGAGAGTTGGTCAACCACTCGATGACTTATCAGAATATGTCGCGATTCCCTCCGTATCAAACGAAGGACCTTTTTTTTAGGTCATATATGTAACACACCATATTGGAATAAGCCGTACACATACCAGGGGCTATATCATGGCCCCCCTATAAAACACTTATGGCTAAGTTAAAGTGTTAACGCCCTATAGTCTGATTGCCTGGTTTGCCGCATTATCACCTCCTTCATGGACCAAGACATTGGGTCAAGAGTGATTAAATGCTTTTCCAAACACCCCCGTACTTCCTACGAGGGGGCTGAAGCCAACGACTGGAATACTTTCAGATTATATTAAAACGGTCGCATAGGAGGAACACAAGCTTTCGAGCAAAACATAAAAATAGATTAACTATAAAATTGTCTTTTACAATTCCCATACACCTCACTCGAATATTATGTCTTTCGAGCATTGACCCTCTATTTAGTCGGCGGCCTCTAAGACGTCTTCAAAATAATGATCCGGTGCGTAACGGTCCTTGCCCTTGGGTGGACTCTTCGCCGCAACTTCGATGGCCTTCATCTTCCCCCAGAATGTCTTGACTCAGGCAAAGGCCATCCGTGCACCCTCAATGCACACCGACTGCTTCACAGCGTCGATACGTGGCACCGCATCAACAAGCCACTTCACCAAGCCAAAGTAGCTATTCGGAATAGGCTCAGTTGGCCACAACCGGATTATGACGTTCTTCATGGCAGAGCCGGATATCCTATGAAGCTCGGCCCATTGGGACATCTGTTCATTCAGCAACAGAGGGCGCTTCGATGCGCCAAATTGTGACCAGAAAAGCTTCTCCGTGGCATACCCCTCTCGCGCTTGGTAAAACTGCGCCGCATCGGAAGAACTCTTCAGCAAGTCTAAAAACTCGTCTAGAGAACTCCACACTTGGTTAAGCTGAGCATAGTATGGATCGCCGAACTTAGTCTGTAGCAAAAAGGGCTTACCGGCCGCAATCTCCCCAGCTTGCCGGATCTCCTCACGGGCTGCTCTGGATTCAGACCGTGCTTCTCTCGCCTCTTGTAAGGTGCTACCTCTTGAGCACTGCGTTGGTTTTCCCTTGAAGAGGAAAGGGTGATGCAGCAAAGTAGAGTAAGTATTTCCCTTACTTTTTGAGAACCAAGGTATCAATCCAGTAGAAGGCCACACACGAGTCCCTCGCACCTACAAAAACAAATAAATCCTCGCAACCAACACAATAAAGGGGTTGTGAATCCCTTCACGGTCACTTACGAGAGTGAGATCTGATAGATATGATAAGATAATATTTTTGGTATTTTTATGATAAAGATGCAAAGTAAAATAAAAGGCAATAAAAATAGCTAAGTGTTGGAAGATTAATATGATGGAAAATAGACCCGGAGGCCATAGGTTTCACTAGTGGCTTCTCTCAAGAGCATAAGTATTACGGTGGGTGAACAAATTATTGTTGAGCAATTGATAGAATTGAGCATAGTTATGAGAATATCTAGGTATGATCATGTATATAGGCATCACGTCCGAAACAAGTAGACCGACTCCTGCCTGCATCTACTACTATTACTCCACACATCGACCGCTATCCAGCATGCATCTAGAGTATTAAGTTCATAAGAACAGAGTAACGCTTCAAGTAAGATGACACGATGTAGAGAGATAAACTCATGCAATATGATATAAACCCCATCTTGTTATCCTCGATGGCAACAATACAATACGTGCCTTGCTGTCCCTACTGTCACTGGGAAAGGACACCGCAAGATTGAACCCAAAGCTAAGAACTTCTCCCATTGCAAGAGAAATCAATCTAGTAGCAAACTGATAATTCGAAGAGACTTGCAAAGATAACCAATCATACATAATAGAATTCAGAGAAGATTCAAATATTTTTCATAGATAAACTTGATCATAAACCCACAATTCATCGGTGTCGGTGTCAAAACCGGCGGATCTCGGGTAGGGGGTCCCGAACTGTGCGTCTAGGCCGGATGGTAACAGGAGACAAGGGACACGAAGTTTACCCAGGTTCGGGCCCTCTCGATGGAGGTAAAACCCTACTTCCTGCTTGATTAATATTGATGATATGGGTAGTACAAGAGTAGATCTACCATGAGATCAAGGAGGCTAAACCCTAGAAGCTAGCCTATGGTATGATTGTTGTATGATGAAGTTGTCCTACGGACTAAAACCCTCCGGTTTATATAGATACCGGATAGGGTTAGGGTTACACAGAGTCGATTACAATGGTAGGAGATCTTGAATATCCGCATCGCCAAGCTTGCCTTCCACGCCAAGGAAAGTCCCATCCGGACACGGGACGAAGTCTTCAATCTTGTATCTTCATAGTCCAGGAGTCCGGCTGAAGATATAGTCCGGCTACCCGAACACCCCCTAATCCAGGACTCCCTGAGTAGCCCCTGAACCAGGCTTCAATGACGACGAGTCCGGCGCGCAGATTGTCTTCGGCATTGCAAGGCGGGTTCCTCCTCCAAGTTCTTCATAAAAGATTGTAAACACCAAGAGTAGTGTACGGCTCTGCAAAATAAGTTTCCACATATTGCCATAGAGAGAATAATATTAACACAAATCAAATCTGCTGACGTATTCCGCAGTGTGTCATCACACTACGGCCAAGTTTTTTACTCGAATCGTTTTCACTTCTCCACCTCAGCACGTTCTGCGAGGCGGTTTCCTTGGCACGTCTTGTCAAAGCAGAGATCGTGTCCCACATTTACGGGATTCTCATCAATACGGACGTGGGTAACCCAACCGCGCCATTTATCACGGGGCTTGGGAGGCCACCGAGTTTTACTAGGCTGGTGGGGACGCATAGCCGCATCCGCCTATATAAGGGGATAAGGATCCACCTTTTTACCTACGCCTTCTTCCTCCTTTGCCTATTCGTCTTCTGCGCACCCGAGCTCCAGCGCCCAAGCCCGCACTTCCCACCTCAACCTTCTCCAGCAATGTCCGGAGTGGGAGGAAAGTGGATGGTCTCCTCCGTCACGGAGGGCCATGTCAAGACATCGCGCACCAGCTTCCCGAGGAGGGGCAGCTTCTCCCCACCCCAATGCCCCATGTGAGGGTAGTATTCCTTCCCCATTTCCTCCGTGGACTGGGTTTTCCAATCCACCCATTTGTCCGGGGGCTCATGTTCTACTACGGCCTGGATTTCCATGATCTGGCCCCGAACTTCATCCTCAACATCTCGGCGTTTATCGTCGTGTGTGAGGCTTTCCTCCGCATCCGCCCCAATTTTGGCCTCTGGCTCAAGACCTTTAACGTCAAGCACAAGGTGGTGCGCGGCAGCCAGGCGGAGTGCGGAGGCGCCATGGCGGGCAAGATGGCCAACGTCCTATGGCTTGAGGGCTCCTTCATGGAGACCCTAAAGGGGTGGCAATCCGGGTGGTTTTACATCACCGAGCCACGCGATCCGAAATGGATCGCATCCGCTGAGTTCCGATCCGGACCCCCCACGCGGCTTATGTCCTGGAAAGAGACGGTCCTGTCGTGGGGCGACGAAAAAGAGGTGACCGGATTGCAGACATGCATCCAGTCCCTGGTGAACAAGCCGATCAAGCTTGTTTATGTAGTCCAGGTTATGCTCGTCCGCCGGATCCTCCCTGCCAACAACGGGACTTTAATCTGTGGGAGTTCAACCCGGCGCAGCACCAAACCCTTAACAGGCTCTTCGACACGACGTATGAAGACGTCTGGAAGGTGCTAACCAAAGGCGCCGAGGCTCCCGCATCCACTTCCGAGGACCGCGGATACAGCTCGCAGCGTCACGCTAGCGAGGTAAGCTACTTTCACCTTTTACAGGATGTTTAAGTTTTTTCATAGTTTGACTCTATGCGGGATCTGAAACTTCCTCACCTTTGACAGGCTTGGCAAACAAAGTCGGACCGATTAACTGTCCGGCTCCCTTGCCCGAAGACCCAGCCCCTGCTCTCCTAGTGAAACTGCTGGCTCCGGCACCTTATGTGGTGCCGGAGAAGAAGGCCAAGAAGAAGAAGGCCACGGGGACTCGAAAGAGTGCCCGTAATATGGTGGTGTCGGACTCGTCATCCGACGAGTCCGAGACGCTCTCCTCCCGTGAAAACGAGGAGTAGGAAGAAGAAACCTCTCCCCCTCCAGCGGGGGGAGGAAAGAAGAGGAAGGCCGCCCCAACGGGGGAGGCCGAAGGGTCCAGGAAGAGGAAGACCCCTCCGCCGAACTACTCCCCCGACGGCGAAGAGGACGAAGAGGAGTGGCTGGACAGGGCCAAGCGTCCGGTGAAATCGTAAGTATTCGGATATCAGAGTAACTCATGACGTTCCTTTGTTGCATAGCTTTCCCTAATGTCGAACATAATTATGCAGCCCGCCCCGGGCCGGACTCGACGAGTCGTCGAGCGGCTCCCTGGATTCATCGGACGTGAACTCAGTTCGGCCCGCTGTCTCCCCCCGCACTGCGAACGACGCCGAAGTGGCGTCGCGACAAGCTCCGAGGCAGGAGGAGGTGGTCCTTAAGGAGCCGCAAGGCGACCTCCCGGACCCCAGGAGTAAAGGGGACAAGACCCCCCAGGGATCCAAGTCCGGCTTTGAGCCGGACACCGGACCGGAATCTTCAACAGTTCCGGACCGCGGTAGGCGAACTCCTTCCAAGAGGAGCAAGCCTTCCGAGCCGGCGGCCTCCGTCCAACCGGAGGTGCCGGACAATCTGCTGGAGGTGCTTGACTGCGCCTCCATCGACGAGGAGCACCGTACTATTATGAGTACGTTGATCCAGAAGGTTCAGTCCGCCAAGAGCGGACTGACCGAAGCTTGCGCTAGCCTTCTAACAGGCTTCGAGGTAAGTAAAAATATGTAAAAATATTACCGCATAGACAGTAGCCCCTGATGCTCTGTTTGGCGTTCGGAAAGAAAAGCCGAATAGAGGATCTATGAAATTTCGCAGGAGTCTAACAAAAAGGAGTCATAATGCGTATGCAGGCTTTGCTGCTAGCCACCGCCGCACTGACTGCGGAGGTGGGTGCCCTAAAACAGGGCCTCGAGCGGACCGAGCAAGTGCTCGGCCTTGCCAAGCGGCAGCTCGAGGAGAAAGAAGGTAAGAGATACCTTACAGAAAAAGTGTCTATAAAAAGACGCGATTGCAAAAAAATAACAGGATTGTACTGCTTATTGTAGGGGCCACGACTGAGGTGGCGACCCTCAAGCAGGCGCTGTCTGAGGCCGAGAAGAGAGCGTCCACGGAGCGCACCGAGCGAGAGAAATTTGAGGCGCAGGTCGGCGAGGCGCGGCAAGAGCTTCAGGCTCTCATGAAAAAACATGAGAGTTTGGAGCTTGACTCTAAAACGCGAGCGTCCGAGCTCGCCGCGGCCGTCAAGACTGCCTAGTCTTCCAAGGCCGAAGCCCAGAAGGCCCTCCAAGAGTTGGAGGCGATGAAAAAGATAGCGGCAGGTAAGGCATTCTTTATGCAAAGAAGAAATATAAAAGTAAACTACTTGTTACTTACCCGAATCCAGAGCTCTCCAGGGGCATTCGCAGATCTTCCCCGCAGCGTATTCGATGCCGCCGCATTCTACCGATCCGAAGAGGGCAGCTCGACGGAGAAGGTGTTCTGGTCTCAGTATGCTGAGGCCGGACACCCTGTGCCCTTGAGCGACCAGCTGAAGCAGCTGGTCGAGCTCCACAAGGCGGCCGAACAGGCCATGAAGGGCTTCATAGTTCGGCTGTGGTCTGGAGAGGCCCTGCCTGGGAGCTACTTCGGACTAGTGCGGCGGCTGGTGGAGGCCTGTCCAAGGCTCGAGGTCATTAAGCGCTCCGTCTGCATCGAAGGTGCCCGTAGGGCCCTTGCCCGTGCAAAGGTGCACTGGGGTAAGCTGGACGGTGAGAAGCTTGTGAGGGACGGGCCGCCGCCGGGGAAGGAGCATCGCAAGCCCGAGAACTACTATAAGGATGTTCTTGCGGGTGCCCGCCTTGTGGCGGATGAATGTACCAAGGATGTAATTTTTTAATGAACTCGCTCGTGTTTATCCTGTGCGCTGAAAACTTGTTCATATGCGCTAAGCAATGCTTGTTGAATTTAAAATATTATTTTCTGTGCGGCCGCTTATCAAAAAATTGAGAGATGGCCAGTCGTCGGCTTCCGCCCCCATGCCACTAGTGCTGGGGTGTTCGGGATAAACCTGAGCGCTCTTTTTCCCATTTTTGGGTCCTTCGAGGGAGGCGCTCGGCACAACGAACAAGGCAATCTGACTATAATGCTTGAACACTCTCACTTAGCCATAGAACTTTATAATTTTAAATTTCGGCGAAGCCCCTAGTTTGGAAGACCGAGTTCGGGGCGCTATCCACACCTTGGCCGGACAAAGCCGGCTCCTCGCTCGAAGCGGCATAAGTCTTTAGGGACTCAAAAAACCTCTCGAACAGCGACCGGTCTCTCGCCTCATCATGACAGTCAGTTTTAGCTTTCTCCACTGAGGTGCTCAGCCCAGCTCAACTGGGGCACAATCGCAGTGGTTATCCTAGTGCTACCTTAGCCGATATAGCGGAACGTAAGGCACCAAAACGTAGGATCCGGGAAAACCCAACTATTGACCCAAATCATGATTCGGAGCCGATGCATATAGTGCTATAAGTTTGGGGTGCCGCACTTATGAAGTGTTCGGACTTCTTACACCATATTAAGGGGTACTGAAGCCCCTGGCGTATTCGCCGTACCACAGTGTACGAGTGCCACATGTCATTAATGAACATATATATATATATATATATATATATATATATATATATATATATATATAAAGAGGATAATGCAAAAATAGACAAAAAGCTATGCATTGTTTATAAAGAGGCTGCTATCAAAGCCGAACGATACAAATAGTGCGATAAGCAAAAGATATTGGACTATTTAACATGTCCTGGCCAGGGGCAGGCCGCGGAATTGTATTCAAAACAGGTATACTGCTCGTAACAGAGACCACCTGGGAGTTCCATAGTGCGACATGGCTTGTCTGCTTCCCTGGGTCTTGCATCGTTTGTGCGGCAGTTGAGTTGCCGAACAGGTCGTCCGAAGTATGGAGTCCTGAAAGTAAGAAGAAATTAAAAAAAAGAATTCGGCAGCCCCTAGTACGTTTTAGGCCGAATTTTGGGCTCGCCGTGATTGTGCCCCTCCCCCTGTGCCCATGGTATTTCAAGAGCGTAGTTATGTACGCGAAGCACTGGTTTCGCTATGTCGTGAGGGCTGGGGTTGGGGCCGCATTGCTATGCCTGCTCAGAACGTGCTAGGCGATCTTGTTGTAGGTTACTCCGGGCGCGCTTGGCAGTGTCTGGCTTTTTAACGGCCGGACTGGAGAATTGCCTAAGAAGGCTGCTTTGTACTTCCGCTACGAGGGCCGCCGTGTGTTCCTCCGTTCGGAGGGAGCGCTTGGTGTTTCTGTTGATCGTAATTACTCCTCGAGGGCCTGGCATCTTGAGCTTGAGATATGCGTAGTGCGTCACCGCATTGAATTTTGCAAATGCGGTTCGCCTGAGCAGGGCATGATAGCCACAGCGAAACGGGACTATGTCGAAGATTAACTCTTCGCTTCGAAAATTGTCCGGAGATCCAAAGACCACTTCAAGTGTTACTGAGCCTGTGCAGTTGGCCTCTACACCTGGTATAACGCCTTTAAAGGTCGTTTTTGTGGGCTTGATCCTCGAGGGATCGATGCCCATTTTCCGCACTATATCTTGGTAAAGCATGTTCAGGCTGCTGCCGCCGTCCATGAGGACTCTTGTGAGATGAAATCCGTCGATAATTGGGTCAAGAACCAATGCGGCAAACCCGCCATGATGGATGCTAGTGGTATGGTCCCTTCGATCAAAGGTGATCGGGCAGGAGGACCATGGGTTGAACTTTGGAGCGACAGGCTCCAGCGCGTATACGTCTCGTAGCGCACGCTTCCGCTCCCTCTTGGGAATGTGGGTTGCGTATATCATGTTCACCGTCCGCACTTGTGGGGGAAACCCCTTCTGTCCACTGTTGTTCGGCGGCCTGGGCTCCTCCTCGTCATCGCTATGCAGCCCCTTGTCTCTGTTTTCGGCTCTTAACTTGCCTGCCTGCTTGAACACCCAACAATCCCTGTTGGTGTGATTTGCTGGCCTTTCGGGGGTGCCATGTATCTGGCACAAGCGGTCGAGTATTCGGTCCAAACTGGACGGGCCCTGAGTATTCTTCTTGAATGGCTTTTTCCGCTGACCGGATTTATAGCCTCTGAATCCGGCATTTACTGCCGTGTCCTCGTTGCTGTCGCTGTTAATGTGGCGCTTTTGCTTGTCCTCGCGCGACCTGCCGCTTTTGTCCTTGGTATCCGAATTGCCAAGGCTCTTGGTTAAGTTGTTGCTACGAGCAAGCCAGCTATCTTCTCCCGCACAAAAGCGGGTCATGAGTGTCGTGAGGGCTGCCATAGATTTCGGCTTTTCCTGTCCCAGGTGCCGGGCAAGCCACTCGTCGCGGATATTATGCTTGAAGGCTGCTAGGGCCTCAGCGTCCGGACAGTCGACTATCTGGTTTTTCTTTGTTAGGAACCGTGTCCAGAATTGCCTGGCCGATTCCTCTGGCTGCTGAATTATGTGGCTTAAGTCATCTGCATCCGGTGGTCGCACATAAGTGCCCTGGAAGTTGTCGAGGAATGCGGCTTCCAGGTCCTCCCAAGAACCGATTGAGTCTGCTGGCAAGCTGTTGAGCCAATGCCGGGCTGGTCCCTTAAGTTTGAGTGGGAGGTATTTGATGGCATGTAGATCATCACCGCGGGCCATGTGGATATGAAGGAGATAATCCTCGATCCATACCGTAGGATCTGTTGTGCCATTGTATGATTCGATGTTTACGGGTTTGAAGCCCTCGGGGATTTTATGATCCATTACTTCATCTGTGAAGCATAGTGGGTGGGCGGCGCCTCTATACTGGGCTATATCACGGTGCAGCTCAGTGGAGCTTTGTCCATTGTGTTCGGCCCGGCCGGATTTATCGTATCCGGAGTGACGATCACCGTCACGTGCCGTGGGGCGCCCGCGCGATCCGTAGATCGACCTTGTTTGCCTTGCCTTGTCCTCCAGTATATCTTGCAGGTCTGGCGCGTTTTCCCGTGCCTTAGCATGTTTTGAGCGGCGTCGGGGCATGGCTTGAGTGGAGGGTTTAGAGGCCTCTCTGTCGCGGCCACGAGGTGGCCGGTCAGCCATGTCATGCGCTGGTGATGTAGGTGCTTCCTCCTCTAATCGGGGTAGCAGCCTGCGCTTTGGGTAACGCTTGGAGGGGCGTTCGAGTTCATACTCTTCGGCCGCAAGGACTTCAGTCCATCTCTCAGCTAGCAAATCTTGGTCAGCTCTAAGCTGTTGTTGCTTTTTCTTGAGGCTGCTTGTCGTGGCTAAAATCCTGCGTTTGAAACGCTCTTGTTCGGCGGGGTCTGATGGTACGACGAATTCGTCGTCGTCGAGGCTTGCCTCGTCTTCAGAGGGAGGCATATAGTTATCGTCCTAAACCTCTCGGTCTGCCACCCTCTCATGAGGGCTGGCTTCTCCATCTTCCTGTGCCGAATCTTGCTGGAGGGGGTGTTCTTCAGCGCTATCCGGAGTAGTATTATCTCTGGTGCCGGAATCACCGTTTTTGCTTTGGTGGGATTTAGAGCAGCGCTGCTGACGTCGGCGTTTGGGATGTTTCTTAGAAGTATCATCTCCCGCTTTTCCATCGCCATCTCCATCTTTTGGAGCGTCCACCATATATATGTCATACGACGAGGTGGCCTTCCAGCGCCCTGCAGGTGCTGGTTCCTGTTCGTCTCCTGCATCGCCGTCCATACCGTCGATGTCTTCGGAGTCGAAGTCGAGCATGTCGGTTAATTCGTCGACAGTGGCTACGAAGTGGGTGGTGGGTGGGCTTTGAATTTCTTCATCGTCCGTATCCCATCCTTGCTGACCGTAGTCTGGCCAGGGCTCTCCCGATAAAGAGAGAGACTTTAGCGAGTTCAGGATGTCGCCGAAGGGCGAGTGCTGAAAGATGTCCGCGGCGGTGAACTCCATGATCGGTGCCCAATCAGATTCGATCGGCAGGGGCGCGGGGGGTTCGGAGTCCGGAGAGGAATCCGGGTCCTCGGAGTCACGGGTCATGCAGAGTGCAGGGCTGGGGTTCGGCTCGATCGCCTTTGAGATCGCAGCCCCTGAGGTGACGTGCAACCGCTTATCCTCGATTGGCGCAATAGGCTCCGAATTAAGGGTCAGAACCGGTGCGTGTGCGGACTCCAGGGCACTGTTCGGCGGCAGAGCTAGATCATGCCCCTCGAGACAGTGCGGCGCGCTTGGCTGTGACTCGAATCCATCGAAGATCAAATCCCCGCGGATATCTGCCGTGTAGTTTAAGCTTTCAAACCTGACCTGATGGCCAGGGGCGTAGCTTTCGATCTACTCCAGGTGGCCAAGCGAATTGGCCCGCAGTGCGAAGCCGCCGAAGACGAAGATCTGTCCGAGGAGAAAAGTCTCACCCTGGACCGCCTCGTCGTTGATGATCAAAGGAGCCATCAGGCCTAAAAGTGAGGACACAGAGGAACTCTCAATGAAAGCACCAATGTCGGTGTCAAAACCGGCGGATCTCGGGTAGGGGGTCCTGAACTGTGCGTCTAGGCCGGATGGTAACAGGAGACAAGGGACACGAAGTTTACCCAGGTTCGGGCCCTCTCGATGGAGGTAAAACCCTACTTCCTGCTTGATTAATATTGATGATATGGGTAGTACAAGAGTAGATCTACCATGAGATCAAGGAGGCTAAACCCTAGAAGCTAGCCTATGGTATGATTGTTGTATGATGAAGTTGTCCTACAGACTAAAACCCTCCGGTTTATATAGACACCGGATAGGGTTAGGGTTACACAGAGTCAGTTACAATGGTAGGAGATCTTGAATATCCGCATCGCCAAGCTTGCCTTCCACGCCAAGGAAAGTCCCATCCGGGCAGGGGACGAAGTCTTCAATCTTGTATCTTCATAGTCCAGGAGTCCGGCTGAAGGTATAGTCCAGCTACCCAAACACCCCCTAATCCAGGACTCCCGCAATCGGTCTCAACAAACACACCGCAAAAGAAGATTACATCGAATAGATCTCCACAAGAGAGGGGGAGAACATTGTATGGAGATCCAAAAAGAGAGAAGAAGCCATCTAGCTAATAACTATGGACCCGAAGGTCTGAGGTAAACTACTCACACATCATCGGAGAGGCTATGGTGTTGATGTAGAAGCCCTCCGTGATTGATGCCCCCTCCGGCGGAGCTCCGAAAAAGGCCCCAAGATGGGATCTCACGGGTACAGAAGGTTGCGGTGGTGGAATTAGGTTTTTGGCTCCGTATCTGCTAGTTTGGGGGTACGTAGGTATATATAGGAGGAAGAAGTACGTCGGTGGAGCAACATGGGGCCCACGAGGGTGGAGGGCGCGCCCAGGGGGGTAGGCGCGCCCCCCTACCTCGTGCCCTCCTGGTTGATGTCTTGACGTAGGGTCAAGGTCCTTTGGATCATGTTCGTTCCGAAAATCACGTTCCCGAAGGTTTCATTCCGTTTGGACTCCGTTTGATATTCTTTTTCTGTGAAACTCTGAAATAGGCAAAAAACAACAATTCTGGGCTGGGCCTCCGGTTAATAGGTTAGTCCCAAAAATAATATAAAAGTGCATAATAAAGCCCAATAGTGTCCAAAACAGAATATAATATAGCATGGACCAATCAAAAATTATAGATACGTTGGAGACGTATCAAGCATCCCCAAGCTTAATTCCTGCTCGTCCTCGAGTAGGTAAATGATAAAAACAGAATTTTTGATGTGGAATGCTACTTGGCATAATTTCAATGTAATTCTTCTAATTGTGGTATGAATATTCAGATCCAAAAGATTCAAGATAAAAGTTTAATATTGACATAAAAATAATAATACTTCAAGCATACTAACTAAGCAATTATGTCCTCTCAAAATAACATGGCCAAAGAAAGTTCATCCCTACAAAATCATATAGTTTAGTCATGCTCCATTTTCATCACACAAGAATGCTCTCGTCATGCACAACCCCAATGACAAGCCAAGCAATTGTTTCATACTTTAGTAATCTCAAACTTTTTCAACCTTCACGCAATACATGAGCGTGAGCCATGGATATAGCACTATGGGTTAGAATATAATGATGGGGGTTATGTGGAGAAGACAAAAAGGAGAAAGTCTCACATCAACGCGGCTAATGAATGAGCTATGGAGATGCCCATCGATTGATGTTAATGCAAGGAGTAGGGATTGCCATGCAACGGATGCACTAGAGCTATAAATGCAAGAAAGCTCAACAAAAGAAACTAAGTAGGTGTGCATCCAACTTGCTTGCTCACGAAGACCTAGGGCATTTGAGGAAGCCCATTGTTGGAATATACAAGCCAAGTTCTATAATGAAAAATTCCCACTAGTATATGAAAGTGACAAAACAATAGACTCTCTATCATGAAGATCATGGTGGTACTTTGAAGCACAAGTGTGGAAAAAGGATAGTAGCATTGCACCCCCTTTTTATTTTCTCTCTCTTTTTTGGGCCTTCCTTTTTTATTTGGCCTTTCTCTCTCTCTCTTTGGGGGGGCAATGCTCTATGAATGATGGTCATCACACTTCTATTTATTTACAACTCAATGATTACAACTCGATACTAGAACAAAGTATGACTCTATATGAATGCCTCTGACGGTATACCGGGATAGCAATGAATCAAGAGTGACATGTATGAAGAATTATGAACGGTGGCTTTTCCACAAATACAATGTCAAATATATGGTCATGCAAATCAATATGACAATGATGAACGTGTCATGATAATTGAAACGGTGGAAAGTTGCATGGCAATATATCTCGGAATGGCTATGGAAATGCCATACTAGGTAGGTATGGTGGTTGTTTTTAGGAGGATATAAGGAGGTTTATGTGTGAAAGAGTGTATCATATCACGGGGTTTGGATGCACCGGCGAAGTTTGCACCAACTCTCAATGTGAGAAAGGGCAATGCACGGTACCGAAGAGCCTAGCAATGATGGAAGGGTAAGAGTGCGTATAATCCATGGACTCAACATTAGTCATAAAGAACTCACATACTTATTGCAAAAATCTACAAGTCATCAAAAACCAAGCACTACGCGCATGCTCCTAGGGGGATAGATTGGTAGGAAAAGACCATCGCTCGTCCCCGACCACCACTCATAAGGAGGACAATCAAAGAGCACCTCATGCTTCAAATTTGTTATATAACATTTACCATACGTGCATGCTATGGGACTTGCAAACTTCAACACAAGTATTTCTCAAATTCACAACTACTCAACTAGCACAACTTTAATATCACTACCTCCATATCTCAAAACAATCATCAAGCATCAAACTTCTCTTAGTATTCAGCACACTCATAAGAAAGTTTTTACTTGTCTTGAATACCGAGCATATTAGGATTAATTTCCCAATTTAAGCAAATTAACATGTTGTTTAAGACTCTCAAAATAATATAAGTGAAGCATGATATAATAATAGTTTCTATAAAACAAAACCATCGCCGTGCTCTAAAAGATATAAGTGAAGCACTAGAACAAAAACTATATAGCTCAAAAGATATAAGTGAAGCGCATAGAGTATTCTAATAAATTCCGAATCATGTGTTTCTCTCATCAAAATGTGTGTACAGCAAAGATAATTGTGGTAAACTAACAAATAAAGACTCAAATCATAGAAGACGCTCCAAGCAAAACACATATCATGTGGTGAATAAAACAATAGCTCCAAGTAAAGTTACCGATGGAAGTAGACGAAAGAGGGGATGCCTTCCGGGGCATCACCAAGCTTTGGCTTTTAGGTGTCCTTAGATTAACTTGGGGTGCCATGGGAATCCCCAAGCTTAGGCTCTTGCCACTCCTTGTTCCATAATTCATCAAATCTTTTACTCAAAACTTGAAAACTTCACAACACAAAACTTAACAGAAAATCTCGTGAGCTCCATTAGCGAAAGAAAACGAAACACCACTTCAAGGTACTGTAATGAACTCATTATTTATTTATATTGGTGTTAAACCTACTGTATTCCAACTTATCTATGGTTTATAAACTATTTTACTAGCCATAGATTCATCAAAATAAGCAAACAACACACGAAAAACAGAATCTGTCAAAAACAGAACAGTCTGTAGTAATCTGTAACTAACGCAAACTTCAGGAACTCCAAAAATTCAGCCAAAATAGGACGACCTAGATAAATTTTTTATTGGTCAGAATCAATTGGAATCAATATTTTATTACGTTCTGGTGATTTTTAACAATTGTTTTCTTGAACAGAAAGTTTGTGGAATTTTCAGCAAGATCAAATAACTATCATCCAAGAAGATCCTATAGGTTAGACTTGGCACAAACACTAAATAAAACATAAAAACACATCTAACAAGAGGCTATATCAAATATTTATTCCTAAACATAAGCAAAAAGCAAAAAAATAAAAAATAAGATTGGGTTGCCTCCCAACAAGCGCTATCGTTTAACGCCCCTAGCTAGGCATAAAAGCAAGGATAGATATAGGTATTGCCATCTTTGGTAGGCAATCCATAAGTGGCTCTCATAATAGATTCATAAGGTAATTTTATTTTATTTCTAGGGAAGTGTTCCATACCTTTCCTTAACGGAAATTGGAATCTAATATTCCCTTCCTTCATATCAATAATTGCACCAATCGTTCTAAGGAAAGGTCTACCGAGAATAATAGGACATGAAGGATTGCAATCTATATCAAGAACAATAAAATCTACGGGCACATAGTTCCTATTTGCAACAATAAGAACATCATTGGTTCTTCCCATAGGTTTCTTAATGGTGGAATCCGCAAGGTGTAAGTTTAGAGAGCAATCATCAAAATCACGGAAACCGAGCAAATCGCACAAAGTTTTTGGGATCATGGAAACACTAGCACCCAAATCACACAAAGCATAGCATTCATGATCTTTAATTTTAATTTTAATAGTAGGTTCCCACTCATCATAAATTTTTCTAGGGATAGAAACTTTCAACTCAAGCTTTTCTTCATAAGATTGCATCAAAGCATCAACGATGTGTTTAGTAAAGGCTTTATTTTGACTATAAGCATGAGGAGAATTTAGCACGGATTGCAACAAGGAAATACAATCTATCAAAGAGCAATTATCATAATTAAATTCCTTGAAATCGAAAATAGTGGGTTCATTGAGATCTAAAGTTTTAACTTCTTCAATCTCGCTTTTATCAATTTTAGCATCAAGATCTAAAAACTCCGAATTTTTGGAATGCCTTCTAGGTAAAGGTGGATCATATTCGGTCCCATCACTATCAAGATTGATATTGCTAAACAAAGATTTAATAGGGGACACATCAATAACTTTAAGATCTTTATCTTTATTTTCATAGAAATTTTCCGGCTTAGCAGCCATCTTATTAACTAAGGTGGCCTGCTTATCCGAAACTTCAGCTATTAACTTCTCAAGATGAGCAATCTGAGATTTGAAACCATCAAATTCTTTAGACATATCATCGAGCTCTTTATTCACATAACCCATAAAGCTTTTTTGTTCCTTAAGCTCGTTTCTAAAGAAATTATTATGCTCACATTGTAAGACAATAAAACTCCTGACGTTGCTTTCGATCTCTTCCAACCTTTTAAGGTGAAGATCACCAAATTTAGGTAGATCCATCATGAAAAACAAGCAATCCAACACACGAGCAAACAAGAAGCAAGCAAAAAAGAGGTGAATGGAAAAGAGAGGGCGAATAAAACGGCAAGGGTGAAGTGGGGAGAGGAAAACGAGAGGCAAATGGCAAATAATGTAATGCGGGAAATAAGGTTTTTGTGATGGGTACTTGGTATGTTGACTTTTGCATAGACTCCCCGGCAACGGTGCCAGAAATCCTTCTTGCTACCTCTTGAGCACTGCGTTGGTTTTCCCTTGAAGAGGAAAGGGTGATGTAGCAAAGTAGCGTAAGTATTTCCCTCAGTTTTTGAGAACCAAGGTATCAATCCAGTAGGAGGCCACGCACGAGTCCCTCGCACCTACACAAACAAATAAATCCTCGCAACCAACACAATAAAGGGGTTGTCAATCCCTTCACGGTCACTTACGAGAGTGAGATCTGATAGATATGATAAGATAATATTTTTGGTATTTTTATGATAAAGATGCAAAGTAAAATAAAAGGCAATAAAAATAGCTAAGTGTTGGAAGATTAATATGATGGAAAATAGACCCGGGGGCCATAGGTTTCACTAATGGCTTCTCTCAAGAGCATAAGTATTACGGTGGGTGAACAAATTACTGTTGAGCAATTGATAGAATTGAGCATAGTTGTGAGAATATCTAGGTATGATCATGTATATAGGCATCACGTCCGAAACAAGTAGACCGACTCCTGCCTGCATCTACTACTATTACTCCACACATCGACCGCTATCCAGCATGCATCTAGAGTATTAAGTTCATAAGAACAGAGTAACGCTTTAAGTAAGATGACATGATGTAGAGGGATAAACTCATGCAATATGGTAGAAACCCCATCTTGTTATCCTCGATGGCAACAATACAATACGTGCCTCTCTGCCCCTACTGTCACTGGGAAAGGACACCGCAAGATTGAACCCAAAGCTAAGCACTTCTCCCATTGCAGGAAAAATCAATCTAGTAGGCCAAACCAAACTGATAATTTGAAGAGTTTTGCAAAGATAACCAGTCATACATAAAAGAATTCAGAGAAGATTCAAATATTGTTCATAGATAAACTTGATCATAAACCCACAATTCATCGGTCTCAACAAACACACTGCAAAAGAAGATTACATCGATAGATCTCCACAAGAGAGGGGGAGAACATTGTATTGAGATCCAAAAAGAGAGAAGAAGCCATCTAGCTAATAACTATGGACCCGAAGGTCTGAGGTAAACTACTCACACATCATCGGAGAGGCTATGGTGTTGATGTAGAAGCCCTCCATGATCGATGCCCCCTCCGGCGGAGCTCCGGAAAAGGCCCCAAGATGGGATCTCACGGGTACATAAGGTTGCGGCGGTGGAATTAGGTTTTTGGCTCCGTATCTAGTAGTTTGGGGGTACGTAGGTATATATAGGAGGAAGAAGTACGTCGGTGGAGCAACATGGGGCCCACGAGGGTGGAGGGCGCGCCCAGGGGGGTAGGCGCGCCCCCCTACCTTGTGCCCTCCTGGTTGATGTCTTGACATAGGGTGCAAGTCCTCTGGATCACGTTCGTTCCGAAAATCACGTTCCCGAAGGTTTCATTCCGTTTGGACTCCGTTTGATATTCTTTTTCTGCCAAACTCTGAAATAGGCAAAAAAACAGCAATTCTGGGCTGGGCCTCCGGTTAATAGGTTAGTCCCAAAAATAGTATAAAAGTGCATAATAAAGCCCAATAATGTCCAAAACAAAATATAATATAGCATGGAGCAATCAAAAATTATAGATACGTTGGAGACGTATCATAAGGCCTTGTCAAGTTCAGTCGTTTTGGCTTCATTTTCCTTCTCAACTAGTTCACAGTGGCTAGCAGCATTTTTTAATTTGAGCGCCATCGTGGATATCTTCTCCTCGTCTTGGCGCCGAGCAGCTTGTTCGGCTTTTAACTCAGTCGATGCCTTTTCGGCAGCTGCATTACTAAACCGGGCCTGTTCCTTGGCCCGGACCAGCTCCGCCCAAAGAATTTCAACGGCGGTAGCACCATCTGCAGCCATGCATATTCCAGTGTATAACCTTCATCGTCATGCTTATATCACAAAAATGTTTGTGAAGGGACTTCCCCAAATACATACCTTGCGACTCGTCAAGACGCATATTGATTAACGCAATGTCATCCCCTGCCACATTAAGCTTACGTTGCAGCTCGGCAATATCCGTAGTCTGGGAAGTAGCCAGGGGGGAAGCAGCCTGTGTTCTAGTTAATCAGATTAGTCCTTGAGTATTTCTTCTTGATCCTCCGTTCGCCTCCCATGGGAAGCCAACCCGAGTCTCAGGGGCTACTACCTATCCACAGGTGCATCTTTGCAAATAAAATATAGTTGAAAACATTACATTACAAACCTCGAAGCCTCTTAGCAGGCTCATGAAGGCTTCATTCAATCTGCTCTTCGTGGACAGAATCTTCTCAACCACCGTACCCATCAAGGTACGTTGTTCCCCCAAGACAGATGCTTTTCGCAGCATATCCCTCAAGATATCCGGCGCCGCCGGGTCTCCGGAAGCCGCTGTAGGAGCACGACCATCCTTTGAAGGAACCCGTTCACCCGTCTCCAGAATCATCGTTGGCTGAAAACCGGACAGTCTGGGGCCTTCATTATTGGCCCCCGAATCCCGAACGATTGGAGGTCCACCTTCGGGTACTGCCTCCTTCATCCCCTGCACCACTTGTTGATCAAGAATAACCGTCCGAGATGACACTTTGGAGTCATCCGCCTTATTGGGCGAGGAGGTCGGGGGAGGCGTCTTGCTTTCCATCATCTCTGGGAGGAGATCTCCCGAAGAAGAGGATTGCCTAGAAAAACTCTGTGCCGGACTGTAAAAATACACAGGCACGTTACATATCTGTTCGATAACAGGAAAGAAGCGGGACGCTATCAAAGTACCCCGGATTCACTTACGGTTTGGTTGAGGTCTTGTCCTCATGACGGAGCTATTCACTGGCGTCGCCTTCCAATCCTGAGCCGCTCGACGGTGGCATCTTGCCTCTCTTAGGAGACCCCCCTCCCAACCTTTGGAGGCGGCCCTTTTCCTCCTGAATGGAGAAGGGATACTGGATTCTCTTTCGCCTTCGTCTTCGAGCGAGGAAATGTCGATTTATCCGGACTCAGTGTCTAATTTACCTCCGGAACGAAGGTCACCCCGGGTCTTCTCACTCTCCACCTTGCCCTCCCCTTTAGGCGCCTGGTACGATGTCGGTGCCAGCATCCTTGTTAGCAAGGGGTCCGCTGAGTCTTCGGGAAGAGGGGCCGGACACCTAATCCGTTCCGCTTTATTTATCCAGCCCTGGAAGAAGATGGTTTGCTCAGTGTCTTACCATAGAATATCTGATTATGAGGTGTTCGGCGGACAAGTACTTATCAGGGTGTCCGGATGGTTACAGTCTAGGCCAGTATCTTCGATGGTGTCCGGACATTGTTTTCGTCTCCCGAAGAATAATTTCCACATTCCTTCGTGCGTAGTGCCGAAGAAGTGTTGAAGAGTCCGTGGCCCTTCTGGGTTAAACTCCCACAGGCCGAGAGCCCGTCGCTGGCACGGCAGGGTCCGGCGGACTAGCATTACCTGAATAACATTGACAATATTGATATCCTTTTCAATGAGGCTTCGGATGCGACTTTGCAGAGTCCGCACCTCATCAACTGATCCCCAGCCCAACCCCTTATTAACCCATGATGCAAGCTGAATCAGGGGGCTGGATCAAAACGCAGGCGCAGCTGCCCACTTGGAACCACGGGGCTCAGTGATATAGAACCACTCCTGCTGCCATAAGTCCAAAGATTCTTTGAAAGATCATTTTAGCCAGACAACGTTGGTAAGCTTGCTCACTAAGGCACCACCACACTCCGCCTGCTCCCCTTCTATCATTTGTGGTTTCACAGTGAAGGTCTTGAGCCACAAGCCGAAGTGTGGAGGAGTTCGGAGGAAGGCTTCGCATGTGACGATAAACGCCGAGATGAGAAGAACAGAGTTCGGTGCAAGATCGTGAAAATCTAACTCGTAATAGAACATGAGCCCCCAGACGAAGGGATTGAGGGCGAACCCTAATCCTTGGAGGAAGTGGGATCGAGGGCGAACCTCTCTCACTGGATCTGGGGGTAGGGATAACCTGCCCCTCCGCGGGAAGCTGATGGAGGATTTCTGCGGTCAGGTATCTTGCCGCCCGAAGCTTTGCGATATCCTCCTCTGTGACAGAAGAACCCACCCACCGGCCTTGAAGGCTGGATCCGGACATGACTGAGGCTTACGGAGGGTGAAACCTGGGTGTTGGAACTCTAGGTAGTAAGAGTCGAGGGAGAAGCAAGCGTGGAGATGAAATGCGGGTCTATGCCCCCTTATAAAGGCCGAGAATATCGAACGCCTCTTCCCGGGCCTTAAAATTTGCCTATTCCCAAGGAGTTGTACCCTAAGGATGGTTGGGTTACCCATGTCCGTGTCGATAAAAGAATCCCTTAATAAGGGGACACGATCTCTCCTTCGATAAGACGTGTCAATGACAACCACGTTTCGAAACGTTGGGCCACAGGCGAAACAACGGTTCGAAATAATGACCGGACTGACATAATGTCATGTTGTAAAAAAAGGGAGGTTGCCAGAGGATTGGGCTTATAAATAATCATGCCCTCTGGAAAGTGTATGCTGCTCGTGTTGCTGAGCCGAACTCATTGTGAAGTATCCGGAAAAAGGGAACCCGCCTTGCAATGCCGAAGACAAATCTGCGCGCCGGACTCCTCGTCATTGAAGCCAGGTTCAGGGGCTATTGAGGGAGTCCTGGACTAAGAGGTCCTCGCGCATCCGGCATGTTAGCCATGGGCCGGACTGATGGGCTGTGAAGATGCGAAGACCGAAGACTGCACCCGTGTCCGGATGGGACTCTCCTTGGTGTGGAAGGCAAGCTTGGCGACCGAATATGTAGATTCTTTTCCTTTGTAACCGACCTTGTGTAACCCTAGATCCTCCCGGTGCCTATATAAACCGGAGGACTTAGTCCGGAAAGGACGGATACTCATTACCATAGTCATACAGGCTAGACTTCTAGGGTTTAGCCATTACGATCTTGTGGTAGATCAACTCTTGTAATACTCATATTCATCAAGATCAATCAAGCAGGAAGTAGGGTATTACCTCCATAGAGAGGGCCCGAACCTGGGTAAACTTCGTGTCCCCTGTCTCCTGTTACCATCGACCTTAGACACACAATCCGGGACCCCCTAACCGAGATCCGCCGGTTTTGACACCGACAGTCATCCCAAGCAACCAAAATCCCACCACGAGTGCCTGCCGCCGGTAAGTAGAAAAACTTCTCATGTACATTTTCTTAAATTCTAATTTAGTATTTAAATCCTGAAGATTGATAATAAAGAATAAAATACAAAATAAGAACATGAAATTTTAGTGCAAAAAATAAAGACGAAATGAAAAAACAATAGAGCCCTGTGCCTCCAATGAGCCGGCCCATAGCTCACGTGTGGGGTGCGCGTTTGTTGCCCTCCCATCGTCTTATGTGGGGAATAGGAGGGAAATCCTATCTTCCACATGATGACCCACAAGTATAGGGGATCTATCGTAGTCCTTTCGATAAGTAAGAGTATCGAACCCAACGAGGAGCAGAAGGAAATGATAAGCGGTTTTTAGTAAGGTATTCTCTGCAAGCACTGAAATTATCGGTAACAGATATTTTTGTGATAAGGTAATTTGTAACGAGTAACAAGTAATGAAAGTAAATATGGTGCAGAAAGATGTCCCAATCCTTTCTGTAGCAAAGGACAAGACTGTACAAACTCTTATATAGAGAAAAGCGCTCCCCAGGACACATGGGAATTATCGTCAAGCTAGTTTTCAACACGCTCATATGATTCGCGTTCGTTACTTCGATAATTTGGTATGTGGGTGGACCGGTGCTTGGGTTCTACCCTTCCTTGGACAAGCATCCCACTTATGATTAACCCCTATTGCAAGCATCCACAACTACAAAAGAAGTATTAAGGTAAACCTAACCATAGCATGAAACATATGGATCCAAATCAGCCCCTTACGAAGCAACTCATAAACTAGGGTTTAAGCTTCTGTCACTCTAGCAACCCATCATGTACTTATTACTTCCTAATGTCTTCCTCTAGGCCCAAACAATTGTGAAGTGTCATGTAGTCGACATTCACATAACACCACTAGAGGAAAGACAACATACATCTCATCAAAATATCGAACGAATACCAAATTCACATGACTACTTATAGCAAGACTTCTCCCATGTCCTCGGGAACAAACGTAGCTACTCACAAATCATATTCATGTTCATAATCAGAGGGGTATTAATATGAATAAAGGATCTGAACATATGATCTTCCACCAAATAAACCAACTAGCATCAACTACAAGGAGTAATCAACACTACTAGCAACCCACAGATACCAATCTAAGGCTTTGGGATAAAGATTGGATACAAGAGATGAACTAGGGTTTTAGAGGAGATGGTGCTGGTGAAGAGATTGACCCCCTATCGATGAGAGGATCATTGGTGATGACAATGGCGATGATTTTCCCCTCCCGGAGGGAAGTTTCCTCGGTAGAACAGCTCTGCCGGAGCCCTAGATTGGTTCCGCCAAGGTTCTGCCTCGTGGCGGCGGAGTTTCTTCCCGAAAGCTTGCTTATGATATTTTCCAGGGTAAAAGACTTCATATAGTAGAAGATGGGCACCGGAGGCCTGTCAGGGGGCCCACGAGGCAGGGAGCGCGCCCAGGGGGTAGGGCGCGCCCCCTACCCTCATGGATGTTGGGTGGCCCCCCTCTGGTACTTTCTTCACTCAGTATTTTTTATTAATTCCAAAAATAACTTCCGTGGAGTTTCAGGACTTTTGGAGTTGTGCAGAATAGGTCTCTAATATTTGCTCCTTTTCCAGCCCAGAACTCCAGCTGGCGGCATTCTCTTCATGTAAACCTTGGAAAATAAGAGAGAAAAGGCATAAGTATTGTGACATAACGTGTAATAACATCCCATAATGCAATAAATATCAATATAAAAGCATGGTGCAAAATGGACGTATCAACTCCCCCAAGCTTAGACCTCGCTTGTCCTCAAGCGGAAGCCGATATCGAAAAATATGTCCACATGTTTAGAGATAGAGGTGTCGATAAAATAAAATACGGACATGAGGGCATCATGATAATTCTTATAACAGCAATATATATATATATATATGTATGTGTGTATATATATATATATATATATTGTCATATGATTTCGTATGCTCAAGTAATAATCTATTCACAATGTCAAGTATGAATCAGAAACTTCATTGAGAACTAACTAACTATGATCTCGGTCATTGAAGCAATTGCAATTTATCATAACATCGAAAAGATTCAAATAAGAGCTTTTCAGCAAGTCCATGATACGTCTCCGTCGTATCTACTTTTCCAAACACTTTTGCCCTTGTTTTGGACTCTAACTTGCATGATTTGAATGGAACTAACCCGGACTAACGTTGTTTTCAGCAGAATTACCATGGTGTTATTTTTGTGCAGAAACAAAAGTTCTCGAAATGACCTGAAAATCAACGGAGAATTATTTTGGAATTAATAAAAAATACCGATGAAAGAATCAAGGCCAGGGGGCCACACCCTGTCCATGAGGGTGGGAGGCGCGCCTGCTCCCCCTGGGCGCGCCCCTGCCTCATGGGCCTCCTGGTGCTCCACCGACCTCAACTCCAACTCTATATATTCGTGTTCGGGGAGAAAAAATCAGAGAGAAGGATTCATCACGTTTTACGATACGGAGTTGCCGCCAAGCCCTAATCTCTCTCGGGAGGGCTGATCTGGAGTCCGTTCGGGGCTCCGGAGAGGGGAATCTGTCGCCATCGTCATCATCAACCTTCCTCCATCACCAATTTCATGATTCTCACCACCGTGCATGAGTAATTCCATCATAGGCTTGCTGGACTGTGATGGGTCGGATGAGATTTATCATGTAATCGAGTTAGTTTTGTTAGGGTTTGATCCCTAGTATCCACTATGTTCTGAGATTGATGTTGCTATGACTTTGCTATGCTTAATGCTTGTCACTAGGGCCCGAGTGCCATGATTTCAGATCTGAACCTATTATGTTTTCATGAATATATGTGAGTTCTTGATCCTATCTTGCAAGTCTATAGTTACCTACTATGTGTTATGATCCGACAACCCCGAAGTGACAATAATCGGGACCACTCCCGGTGATGACCGTAGTTTGAGGAATTCATGTATTCACTATGTGTTAATGCTTTGGTCCGGTACTCTATTAAAAGGAGGCCTTAATATCCCTTAGTTTCCATTAGGACCCCGCTGCCACGGGAGGGTAGGACAAAAGATGACATGCAAGTTCTTTTCCATAAGCACGTATGACTATATTTGGAATACATGCCTACATTACATTGATGAATTGGAGCTAGTTCTGTGTCACCCTATGTTATAACTGTTGCATGAATAATCGCATCTGACTTAATTCTCCATCATCGATCCAATGCCTACGAGCTTTTCACATATTGTTCTTCGCTTGTTTACTTTTCCGTTGCTTCCATTACAATCACTACAAAACTATCACTGTTACTTTCGCCACCATTACCGTTACTTCCATACTACTTTGCTACTAAATACTTTGCTGCAGATATTAAGTTATCCAGGTGTGGTTGAATTGACAACTCAACTGCTAATACTTGAGAATATTCTTTGGCTCCCCTTGTGTCGAATCAATAAATGTGGGTTGAATACTCTACGCTCGAAAACTGTTGTGATCCCTATACTTGTGGGTTATCAAGACTATTTTCGGGCGCCGTTGCCGGGGAGCATAGCTCTATTCTATGAGTCACTTAGGATTTATATCTGCTGGTCACTATGAAGAACTTGAAAGACGAGAAAACAGAAATCTATCCCTCAAGTACGAGGGGAGGTAAGGAACTGCCATCTAGATCTGCACTTGATTCACCTTCTGTTTTGAGTAAGCTTGCGACACCTAAACCTGCTTCTTCTATTTATTCTGATATGTTGCATGTTATTGATGATGCCACTTCTGCTATGCATGATACTTATGATGAAACTACTTCTATGCTTGATACTACTGTGCCACTTGGTGAATTTCTTATGAACAACTTGCTAGGGCTAGGGAGAATGAAATTATTGAAACTGATAATATTGATGAAAGTGATGATGAAGATTCTCCCCCTAGATATGAATTGCTTGTTGTGCCTGAGGGTTATGTTATGGATGAAGAAACTGCTAGAGACTTTCTTGCTTGCAATGATAGAAGCGATCTTAAGAAATTATTAGTTAAGCTGAAAGAAAAATCTCTGAATGCTAGAATGAAATATGACCCTGCTTATGCTACTTCACCTATCTTTGTTACTAATAAGGATTATGAATTCTCTATTGATCCTGATATAATTACTTTGGTTGAATCTGATCCTTTTTATGGTTATGAATCTGAAACTGTTGTGGCACATCTTACTAAATTAAATGATATAGCCGCCCTGTTCACTAATGATGAGAAAACTCGCTACTATTATATCCTTAAATTATTTCCGTTCTCATTAAAGAGTGATGCTAAGATATGGTTTAATTCTCTTGATCCTGGTTGTGTGCGTAGTCCCCAGGATATGATTTATTACTTCTCTGCTAAATATTTCCCTGCTTATAAGAAACAAGCTGCTTTGAGGGAAATATATAATTTTGTGCAAATTGAAGAAGAGAGTCTCCCACAAGCTTGGGGGAGGCTTCTCCAATTACTTAATGCTTTACCTGATCATCCTCTCAAGAAAAATGAAATACTTGATATCTTTTATAATGGACTAACCGATGCTTCCAGAGACCACCTGGATAGTTGTGCTGGCTGTGTTTTTAGGGAAAGAATTGTTGATCAAGCTGAATTTCTATTGAATAATATGTTGACTAATGAAAATAATTGGACACTTCCTGAACCAATTCCTAAGCCAACTCCGAAGAAAAGGGGTGTTCTATTTCTCAGTCCTGAAGATATGCAAGAGGCAAAGAAATCTATGAAAGAAAAGGGTATTAAAGCTGAAGATGTTAAGAATTTACCTCCTATTGAAGAAATACATGGTCTTAATTTACCGCCTGTTGAAGAAATATATGGTCTTAATTCATCACCTATTTAAGAAACGCATGGTCTTGATAACCTGACACAGGTAGTAAAGGTAAATTCTCTCTATAGATATGATAAAGCTGAAATCCCTCCTACTAAGTTTGCTAGCCAATGTTTGGATGTTTGATAACTTTATTGTTAAGCAAGAAAACTTCAATGCTTATTTTGGTAGGGAATTAAAATGCAATGCTTCTATGATTGAACACTTGAGTGATTATATGTCTAGAGTTAAAGGTGAACTTAAACTCATTAGTAAACATGCTTCTATGGTTACCACTCAAGTAGAACAAGTACTTAAAGCTCGGAATGATTTGCTCAATGAATTGAATAGTAAGAATAATGACTTTGATGTTAGAGTTGCAACTAGAGGGGGTAAATTGACTTAGGAACCTTTGTATCCTGAAGGCCACCCTAAGAGAATTGAGCAGGATTCTCAGAGAAATAATATTGATGCACCTGTCCTTCTAAGAAGAAGAAAAAGAAAAATCATAGGACTTTGCATGCTTCTAGTGAACCTGTTGTAGACACACCTGAGAATCCCAATGATATTTCTATTTCTGATGCTGAAACACAATCTGGTGATGAACATGAACCTAGTGATAATGTTAATGATGATGTTCATGTTGATGCTCAACCTAGTAATGCTAATGATGTAGAGATTGAACATGTTGTTGATCTTGATAACCCACAATCAAAGAATCAACGTTATGATAAGAGAGACTTTGTTGCTAGGAAGCACGGTAAAGAAAGAGAACCATGGGTTCGGAAACCCATGTCTTTTCCTCCCAAACCATCCAAGAAAAAGGATTATGAGGATTTTGAGCGCTTTGCTGAAATGATTAGACCTATCTTTTTGCGTATGCGTTTGACTGATATGCTCAAAATGAATCCTTATGCTAGGTATATGAAAGATATTGTTACAAATAACAGAAAGATACCGGAAGCTGAAATTTCCACCATGCTTCCTAATTATACTTTTAAGGGTGGAATACCTAAGAAACTTGGAGATCCAGGAGTACCAACTATACCATGCTCCATTAAAAGAAACTATGTTAGAACTACTTTATGTGATCTTGGAGCCGGTGTTAGTGTTATGCCTCTCTCTTTATATCGTAGACTTGATTTGAATAAGTTGACACCTACTGAAATATCTTTGCAAATGGCTGATAAATCAACTGCTATACCTGTCAGTATTTGTGAGGATGTGCCTGTTGTGGTTGCAAACGTTACTATTTTAATGGACTTTGTTATTCTTGATATTCCTGAGGACGATAGTATGTCTATTATTCTTGGAAGACCTATTTATTGCAACAAAGGCAATGTCACTTTTCATGTTAATGGTAATGAGCATACGGTACACTTTCCGAGGAAACAACCTCAAGTCCACAGTATCAATTCTATTGGAAAAATTCCATCGATTATTTTTGGAGGTTTTGAATTTCCTCTACCTACTGTCAAGAAGAGATATGATATTATTATTGTTGGGGACGTGCATATCCCCGTTGAGGTAACATATTGTTATTCGAAATTTCTCCGGTTTCATGTTATTCGGAATGAGTTTGTTAACAAGACTTGATCAACCTTGTTAGTGGATTCCTTTTGATGAGCATGAGATGGACGAAGTTAGAAAGCACAACCTTCTGTACCCTCCTTTTACTTTTTGTTATTTAGATTAAATAAAGCAAAAATAGTATTTTCTGTCTATTTTCTGAATTATTCATGCAATAAAAAATACCCCGAAAATAAAAGTTCCCGAAATGCCCCGAAATTGAAATATGATTTTTTCTGAAATATTTGAGAATATCTGGCACTGAGAACACAGTAGGGGAGCTGGCACCTGGCCACGAGGGTCCAGGGCGCGCCCACCCCCCTGGGCGTGCCCCCTACCTCATGGGCCCATGGTGGCTCCCCTCCACTTATCCCAGCAACCACACACTCCTTCTTCCTCCCAAAAAAATCACCAACCAGCTCAAGCATGAGTTCTAGCTCATCTTGCTGCCATTTTCGATCTCCTTGCTTAAAGCCACTCTCACAAAACTGCTTTGGGGGATTGTTCCTTGGTATGTGACTCCTCCAATGGTCCAATTAGTTTTTGTTCTAGTGCTTTATTCATTGCAAATTTTTGCTGCCTAGGTGACCATGTTCTTGAGCTTGCATGTCAAATTTATATGGTTCCAAGTAGTTCTAATGCATGATATAGTCTCTAGGCACTTGTAGGAGTAGTTGCTATCAATTTTGTTAAGCTTGGTTCACTTTTATTTGAAGTTACTAAAATTTTCAGAAATTTTTCAGAGGAAGAAATATGTTTAGGAAAATATACCAAGGTGGTCCTTCAAGGAAGCAAGGACCCAGGCTCGCAATACGCGATGCGGACGATGAACCACCAAGGGAAGCTCAAGTGCGGGCTTGTGAATGGCCTTCAGAGGACTTTATGGATCGAGCAGGAATCAGGGAAGAATTTAATGCATATGTGCATAACGCTGATCTTGAGAGCTTCAAGGCAGATAAGTGCCGCCAGTACCACTATCTCACTGATCCCTTTGTGAGAAGGTTTTAATTTTCATCTTCACGCAATTCTCAAACTGTCCTGTTTGATCTTTATGAAAATTCTTATACTATGGACTTAGAGGATTTCAACACTGCTCGCAAACTTCCACAATGGGGTAGCACTAGTGAGCCTCGCAAATTGGAGTATAGAGATTTCCTTGCTAGTATAACTGTGGGGGACTCTAGAGATATAACACAAGCTACCATAGGGAGCATTCATTTTCCTGCTATACATTATTTTGCTCTCTTCATAGGTAGGTGCATAAATGGTAAAGATGAAGCATCTCACATGTGTGTCCCTAATCTCAGTTTTCTCAGGAGTGCTGTATTAGGAGATAAACATTATAATTTGGGAGCCATTGTTGCACGTAGGTTGCATAATAATAGAATTAATGTAGATTTCTTTGGTGGAATTTATGCAACCCGTCTAGCTAATTTTCTTGATATACCCATACGTGAGTATGATATTGAGTTGCCTACCATTTATTTAGATTATGAGGCTATGGTTCGTCATCAGTTTGTTGAGAGGAACGATCAGTTCCTCCAGTATCGACTAATCTTTGACAGACGACGCACCTATTACGTCGCTCTCCCTGCCCATACTTTCTTTGACTTTCAGGCAAAAGGAAGATATTTTATAACCAGAGAGGAAGCGGACGAGTATAAGAGGAGGACGGAGACAGCCCGCCTCCAAGCTGCAGACCACGATGCAATAGCCGTTGCATCTCAGTACGACCCCAACTACAATTTTGGATATCCGCCAGGCCAGCCGTGGCAGTAGACCAACTTAGACCAAAAGCCTATGCTTGGGGGAGTACGTATTTCTCACCGACATTACATTCATATTCACACACTCATGCTAGTTGTGGGTGCTCATACTTTTTCACTGTATTATCCATGCCAGTTTATTTTTCTTTTTATGCCTTCTTGTGTGTTTGAAAAACCTTAAGAAAAACAAAAAAATTTAGTTGTAGCTTTTAGCTAGCTTACTTTCCATGCTTGTAGTTTATACCTACTATTAAACCAAGGTGATATTCTTGGTTTCGTCCCGCATAGATGTCGTTCAATATTTTAAATTGTGGCTACTCGAGGTGGTGCAAAATTTAGTATGTTGGTACGATATCAAGCCGAGATGGGCCGGCCCATTGGCGGACGCTATACCACAGCACCAAAGTGCGCTCTTGTCAAGAAATAATAAAAGGAAAAGTATGCCATCAGGAATCGTACCCAGAAGCTAGCGTAGGTGACTAGGCCATGCTAACCAATGCACTAGACAACTTCACGTGTCAGTTTTCAAATCTCGATTTATAAAACAATACAAGCAGTAGCACCGTATCCTAAAACATACGTGAATACTTCTTGTGAACACAAAATTTAAACTGGATCAATTTTTAAAAAGGAACAAGTTTTTGAATTTGGACTTTTTGTAAAGCATGAAGAAATTTTTAAAAACTAAGAGGTACTGTACTCGAATTTTGAATATATTTAAGCGCGAACTTTTTTAAACACAAT
Source organism: Aegilops umbellulata (assembly GCA_032464435.1). Lineage (NCBI taxonomy): Eukaryota > Viridiplantae > Streptophyta > Magnoliopsida > Poales > Poaceae > Aegilops > Aegilops umbellulata. Next base: position 636,229,551 of record CP136060.1, on the reverse strand, counting down.
TTAAAAAATACTAAAAAATGATACACTTACGTTAATCTTTTTTTAGATGGATTCAGACGTGATTCTCCTATTTAGGTAGAAAGGAAGTTTTTTTTCTATTACTCCTTCCGTTCACTTTTATATATGTGAAAACCTCTCTTTCTTTATTACTTCCTATTAATTGCAACGATGACCAAAGCTATGTTTGTCAACTCTCAACAACTTTTATTCATCATACTCTTTATATGTGAAGTCATTACTCACCATAAGATCAAAATGATTTCTTTACTTCTTTTTATTCTTTCTCTTTTCTCTCAAGATCATACCAAGATAATCAAGCCCTTGACTCAACACTAATCTTTATTATATATAGCTCACGGACTCGATTACATAGAAGGATCATAAAGCAAAACTCAAAACTAAATCATACTAAAACTTTATTCTACTAGATCAAGATATTACCAAAAGGATCGAACTAAGAAAACGGTAAAGATAGGAGTGTGATGGTGATACGATACCGGGGCACCTCCCCCAAGCTTGGCAGTTGCCAAGGGGAGTGCCCATACCCATGTGATAATATCTCTTTTGCTGGTGAAGGAGATGGTGGTGATGATGGATAGTCGCATATCGAGCGTAGGAGATCCTCCAATTTGCAAATAATTCCCTTGAGTGCGGTGATATGCTCCTTCAACAAAATATTTTCACGTGTGAGATACTTATTTTGTATGCGAGCTAACTCAATCATCTTGAAAGCTTCAATCTCCGTTGGGGTAAGAAGATTGTGATGAGGTTGGAGGATGTCTTCATCTTCTGCTACCAGAACTTGGTCCTCCATGGCCTTCTTGATCCCATCATCCTTGTTGATCTCCCCAGGTTCTTCTCTCTTCAGCTCTATCTTCATTAGCCAAGAATCGTTGTCACCATTGTTGGAGGAGGGGAACGACATGATGCCTGGCCTTGACAACTCCGCCAGAAAACAGCTCGAAATGAAAACAGAGGATATTTGCGTGGTACGGTCGTCAAAACATTCGGGAGATTATATAATGAATTTTTACCGACCAAAAGAAGTATCGTGCAAGAGAACGGAGTTCGGAGAGCACACAAGGTGCCCACGAGGCAGGGGGCGCGCCCAGGGGGTAGGGCGCGCCCTCCACCCTCGTGGACGCCTCGTGTCCTTCCCAGACTACTTCCTATTTTCTTAAATATTCCAAAATGGAGAAAAATTGCCATTAGAACTATTTTGGAGTCGGTTTACTTACCGTACCACGTACCTATTCCTTTTCGAAGTCTGAAACATTTTGGAAAGTGTCCCTTATGTATTCCTCCAAGGTTACGGTTTCAATAACATTAGTTTCAACATTTATAGGATTACCTGAGATATAATGTTTGATTCTTTGACCGTTCACCACCTTCGGATTTTTGCCTTCGAAGTTGTTGATTTTTATGGCACCAGGACGATAGACCTCCTCGATAACGTAAGGACCTTCCCATTTGGAGAGAAGTTTTCCTGCAAAAAATCTCAAACGAGAGTTGAATAGGAACACATGATCACCTACATTAAACTCACTCTATTGTATCCTTTTTTCATGCCATCTTTTAACTTTTTCTTTAAATAGTTTGGCATTCTCATAGGCTTGAGTTCTCCATTCATCAAGTGAGCTAAAGTCAAATAGCCTCTTCTCGCCGGCAAGTTTGAAATCATAATTGAGCTCTTTAATGGCCCAATATGCTTTATGTTCTAGTTCGATAGGTAAGTGACATGCTTTTCCATAAACCATTTTATACGGAGACATACTCATAGGATTTTGTATGCAGTTCTATAGGCCCATAATGCATCATCAAGTTTCTTGGACCAATTCTTTCTAGATCTATTAACAGTCTTTTGCAAAATTAATTTGATCTCTCTATTACTCAATTCTACTTGACCACTAGACTGCGGGTGATATGGAGATGCAATTCTATGATTAACATCATACTTAGCAAGCATTTTACGAAAAGCACCATGAATAAAGTGTGAACCACCATCAGTCATTAAATATCTAGGGACTCCAAACCTCGGAAAAATAACTTCCTTAAGCATCTTAATAGAGTTGTTATGATCAGCACTAGTAGTTGGAATAGCTTCTACCCACTTAGTAACGTAATCAACAGCAATAAAATATGTGTATACCCGTTAGAGGAAGGAAACGGTCCCATATAATCAAAGCCCCAAACATCAAATGGTTCAATAACAAGTGAATAATTCATAGGCATTTCTTATCGTCTACTAATATTACCAATTCTTTGACATTCATCACAAGACAAGACAAACTTACGGGCATCTTTGAAGAGAGTAGGCCAATAAAAACCGGATTGCAATACCTTATGTGCAGTTCTATCTCCAGCGTGGTGTCCTCCATAAGCTTCGGAGAGACACTTGCGTAGGATCTGTTCCTGTTCATGCTCAGGTATACAACGTCTAATAACACCATCTACTCCTTCTTTATAAAGGTGTGGGTCATCCCAAAAGTAATGTCTTAAATCATAGAAAAACTTTTTCTTTTGTTGGTATGTGAAACTAGGTGGCATAAATTTAGCAACATTGTAATTAGCATAATCAGCATACCATGGAGCAGTACGAGAAGCATTTATGACAACTAATTGTTCATCGGGAAAGCTATCATCAATAGGTAGTGGGTCATCAAGAACATTCTCTAACCTAGACAAGTTGTTTGCAACGGGGTTCTCAGCTCCCTTTCTATCAATAATATGCAAATCAAATTCTTGTAGCAAGAGAACCCATCTAATAAGGTATTTAATAGCAGCATGATCAGTGTGAACAGTTACTTTAGAATCAACAATATAAGGTCTGAACTGATCACAAGCAAATACAACTGCTAAGAATTCTTTTTCAGTAGTAGTATAATTTCTCTGGGCATTGTCTAGAGTTTTACTAGCATATTGGATAACATTTAATTTCTTATCAACTCTTTGTCCTAGAATAGCACTTCAGCATAATCGCTAGCATCACACATAATTTCAAAGGGTAAATTCCAATCAGGTGGCTGAACAATAGGTGCAGAAATCAAAGCTTTCTTAAGTATTTCAAATGCTTCTACACAATCATCATCAAAGACAAAAGGAATATCTTTTTGTAAGAGATTAGTCAGAGGCCTGGAGATTTTAGAGAAGTCCTTAATGAACCTCCTATAAAAACTGGCATGACCAAGGAAACTTCGTATACCCTTAATGTACTTGGGACACAGCATCTTTTCAATAGCATCAACTTTAGCTTTATCAACTTCAATACCTCTTTCAGAAATTTTATGCCCCAAGACAATGCCTTTATTAACCATAAAGTGGCACTTCTCCCAATTCAAGACAAGGTTAGTTTCTTCACATCTCTGCAAAACTTGATCAAGGTTGCTTAAGCAATCATCAAAAGAAGTTCCATATACGGAGAAATCATCCATGAAAACCTCAACAATATTTTCACAAAAATCAGAGAATATAGCCATCATGCATCTTTGAAAAGTAGCAGGTGCATTACATAAACAAAAAGGCATGCGTCTATAAGCAAAGGTACCGAAAGGGCAAGTAAAAGTGGTCTTTTCTTGATCCTCTTTTGACACAGGTATTTGAGAGAAACCGGAATAACCATCTAGAAAGCAAAAATGTGTATGTTTGGATAATCTTTCTAGCATTTGATCAATAAAAGGTAAAGGGTAATGATCTTTTTTAGTAGCTTTATTTAATTTGCGGAAATCAATTACCATTCTATAACCTGTAATAATTCTTTGTGGGATCAATTCATCTTTATCATTAGGAACAACGGTAATACCTCCCTTCTTAGGGACACAATGGACAGGACATACCCACTGACTATCAGAAACGGGATAAATTATACCTGCCTCCAGAAGCTTTAGTATTTCTTTCCTTACCACTTCTTTCATCTTAGGATTTAACCATCGTTGGTGATCAACAACTTGTTTAGCGTCTTTCTCCAATTTTATTTTGTGTTGGCATAGAGTGGGACTAATGCCCTTAAGATCATCAAGAGTATATCCAATAGCAGCACGGTGCTTCTTCAGAACTTTCAATAATTTCTTTTCTTCATGCTCTGAAAGGTTAGCACTAATAATAACATGATATATCTTCTTCTCATCAAGTTAAGCATATTTAAGGGTATCAGGTAATGGTTTAAGCTCAAACACAGGATCACCCTTGGGTAGAGGAGGATCCCCTAGGATTTCAACAGGCAAGTTGTGTTTCAAAATAGGTCCCTGTTTAAATAATACTTCATCTATTTCCCTTCTTTCATTCATAAACATATCATTTTCATGGTTGAGCAAATATTGTTCTAAAGGATCTTAGGAGGCACGGCAATAAAAGCAAGACCAATAATTTCATCTTTACTAGGCAATTCCTCATCATGGGGTTGTCTACGAAATTTAGCAAAGTTAAACTCATGAGACATATCCCCCAAACCAATAGTAACAACATCCTTTTCGCAGTCTATCCTAGCATTAACAGTATTCAAGAAGGGTCTACCAAATATGATGGGACAAAAGCTATCTTGTGGGGAACCAAGAACAAGAAAATCAGCAGGATATTTAATTTTCCCACACAAGACTTCAACATCTCTAACAATCCCAACCGGTGAAATAGTGTCTCTATTGGCAAGCTTAATTGTAACATCAATTTCCTCTAACTCAGCAGGTGCAATATCATGCATAATTTCTTTGTATAAAGAGTGAGGTATTGCACTTGCACTAGCACCCATATCACATAAGCCATGATAACAATAATCTCCTATCTTAACAAAAATAACAGGCATGCCTACAACAGGTCTATGTTTATTTTTAGCATCAGGTCTAGAAATTCTAGCAGCTTCATTGCAAAAGTAAATAACATGCCCATCAATATTATCAGCCAAGAGATCTTTAACCATAGCAACACTAGGTTCAACTTTAATTTGCTCAGGGGGTTTGGGTGTCTTAATGTTACTTTTATTGACCACAGTTGAAGCTTTAGCATGATCCTTTATTCTAACAGGGAAAGATGGTTTCTCAATATAAGCAGTAGGAATGATAGGATCATCATAAGTGATAGTCTTTTCTTCAACTTTAATAGGTGCAGCTACTTTTACTTCAATGGGATGATTATATTTAAACCACTTCTCCTTAGGGAGATCAACATGAGTAGTAAAGGATTCACAAAAATAAGCTACTATCTTAGAGTCAAGTCCATATTTAGTGCTAAATTCACGGAAAACATCGGTATCCATAAAAGATTTAACACAATCAAACTTAGGTGTTATACCTGACTCCCTACCTTCGTCGAGATCCCAATCTTCAGAGTTGCGTTTAATTCTTTTCAATAAATCTCATTTGAATTCAATAGTCTTCATCATAAAAGAGCCAGTACAAGAAGTATCGAGCATGGAGCGATTATTGAGAGAAAGCCGAGCATAAAAAATTTGAATAATCATTTCTCTTGAGAGCTCATGATTGGGGCATGAATATAACATTGACTTAAGCCTCCCTCAAGCTTGAGCGATGCTTTCTCCTTCCCGAGGCCAAAAATTATATATAATTACGATCACGATGAACAAGATGCATAGGATAAAACTTCTGGTGAAATTCCAATTTCAATCGGTTGTAATTCCATGATCCCATATCATCACATAGCCTAAACCATGTCAATGCCTCTCCCTTCAAATATAAAGGGAAGACCTTCTTCTTGATAACATCCTCGGGCATACCTGCAAGCTTAAATAATCCATAAACTTCATCCACATAGATTAGGTGCAAATCGGGATGTAATGTTCAATCTCCTGTAAAAGGATTAGCTAGCAGTTTCTCTATCATACCCGAAGGAATTTCAAAGTAAACATTTTTAGTAGGTTGAGGAGAAACTCTTTTCTCTACTGGTCAGGGTGAAGATACCCCGAACAAGCCCCTCAAAGGATTATGTTCCATAGTAACAAGTGACAGTAAATTTCAGCACACTATATAAATTTTTCCATACCAATTTCCACCTACCAAAGGCGCTTCACTCCCCGGCAACGGCGCCAGAAAAGAGTCTTGATGACCCACAAGTATAGGGGATCTATCGTAGTCCTTTCGATAAGTAAGAGTGTCAAACCCAACGAGGAGCAGAAGGAAATGATAAGCGGTTTTTAGTAAGGTATTCTCTGCATGCACTGAAATTGTCGGTAACAGATAGTTTTGTGATAAGGTAATTTGTAACGAGTAACAAGTAATGAAAGTAAATAAGGTGCAGCAAGATGGTCCAATCCTTTTTGTAGCAAAGGACAAGCCTAGACAAACTCTTATATAGAGGAAAGCGCTCCCGAGGACACATGGGAATTATCGTCAAGCTAGTTTTCATCACGCTCATATGATTTGCATTCGTTACTTTGATAATTTGGTATGTGGGTGGACCGGTGCTTGGGTGCAGCCCTTCCTTGGACAAGCATCCCACTTATTATTAACCCCTATTGCAAGCATCCACAACTACAAAAGAAGTACTAAGGTAAACCTAACCATTGCATGAAACATATGGATCCAAATCAGACCCTTACGAAGCAACTCATAAGCTAGGGTTTAAGCTTCTGTCACTCTAGCAACCCATCATCTACTTATTACTTCCCAATGCCTTCCTCTAGGCCCAAACAATGGTGAAGTGTCATGTAGTCGACGTTCACATGACACCACTAGAGGAAAGACAACATACATCTCATCAAAATATCGAACGAATACCAAATTCACATGACTAGTTATAACAAGACTTCTCCCATGTCCTCAGGAACAAACGTAACTACTCAAAAATCATATTCATGTTCATAATCAGAGGGGTATTAATATGCATAAAGGATCTGAACATATGATCTTCCACCAAATAAACCAACTAGCATCAACTACAAAGAGTAATCAACACTACTAGCAACCCACAGGTACCAATCTGGGGCTTTGGGACAAAGATTGGATACAAAAGATGAACTAGGGTTTTAGAGGAGATGGTGCTGGTGAAGATGTTGATGGAGATTGACCCCCTCCCGATGAGAGGATCGTTGGTGATGACGATGGCGATGATTTCCCCCTCCCGGAGGGAAGTTTCCCCGGCAGAACAGCTCCGCCAGAGCCCTAAATTGGTTCCGCCAAGGTTCCGCCTCGTGGTGGCGGAGTTTCGTCCCGAAAGCTTGCTTATGATTTTTTTTAGGGTAAAAGACTTCATATAAGAGAAGATGGGCACCGGAGGCTTGCCAGGGGGCCCACGAGGCAGGGGGGCGCGCCCCCACCCTTGTGGATGGTGGGTGGCCCCCCACTGGTACTTTCTTCGCTCACTATTTTTTATTAATTCCAAAAATAACTTCCGTGGAGTTTCAGGACTTTTGGAGTTGTGCAGAATAGGTCTCTAATATTTGTTCCTTTTCCAGCCCAGAACTCCAGCTACCAGCATTCTCCCTTTTCATGTAAACCTTGTAAAATGAGAGAGAAAAGACATAAGTATTGTGACATAACGTGTAATAACATCCCATAATGCAATAAATATCAATATAAAAGCATGATGCAAAATGGACGTATCACCGCATTCTGCGGCAGATTGTCGACACTTCGCACAGACGGCAGGGACCAGCGATCGACATGGGACAGCCCAATTATTAGCAAAGTACGTGCTACAGTGTCGGGCGGTTTTGGGAAGGTTCCAGCCGGTTTTTTCTCATTTTAAGAACCTTCTAGAAGGTAAGGGAAGGTTCGTGAACCGGTTTTATGCCTTTCTCCGTTTCTTTTTTTGTTATTTTCCTGTTTTTTCTATACTTTTTCAGTTTTCTTTCCTTTTTCTTTTTCATTATCTTTGTTTCCTTTTTGTTTCATATGTCATTTTCATTTCTTAATAAATCTTTAGAAATAAAAAATATTTCAGCTTTTCAAATTTTGTTCACAAATTTCAATAAATGTTCAGAAGTTCAAAGATTGTTCACTTCATTTTAAAAAATATTCTAAAACTCGAAAATGTTCAGAATTTCCTAGTTTTCAAAAATGGTTCCATTATTTCATTTTTTATGTATTGAAAACTGTTCGCATTTTCAAATTTTTGTTTAGGATTTTCAAATTGTTCTTGATTTAAATTTTATTCTATAAATTCAGAAAATGTTCAGGATATTCAATTTTTTGGTCCCATGTTCAATGTTTTTATCTAAATTACAAAATATTCATTGTTTCAAAAAAATGTTCGGTATTTCAAATATTTTTTGTCCATGTTCAAATTTTGTTCTCAATTTCATAAATTCAAAAAATGCTCGTGTTATAAAAGTTTGTTCACAAATTAGAATTCGTTCAGGATTTAAAAAAACATTTTACAAAATTGTTCTCAAACTTCGAAAAATGTTCCAGTTTGCAAACTTTGTTCACAAATTCAGAAAACTTTCTTGTTTTTGAATATTGTTTGCCAATTAGAAAATGTTTGAGAATTTTGGAAAATTTTGTTCCTGTTTTCCAAATTTGTTCACAAATTCAGAAAAAATCATGTTTCCAAAAAAATTCACAAACTAAAAAATGTTTGAGATTTTCAGAAAATGTTCCTGTTTTCCAAATTTGTTCAGAAATTCAGAAAATATTATTTATTTTTAAATGTTTCAGTTTTTTTTAAATTGTTTACAAAGTTGAGAAGTGTTTGTGTTTCATAAAACACTCAGGGTTGTTTCAGAAAGAAAAAATTGCGTTCTAAATTTCTAAAAATATGTCAGATTTGTGATGGATGTTTGGTATCTAATGCTTTACGCTGCTCTCTATTCATTAACCTTCGTTAGCTCAACTGGTTGTGGCGCGTGTACTCTTCCAAGATATCCTGTGTTTGATCCCATGTGAGAGCGACTTAATTTTCTAGCTACTACAGTACATGCTCGCAGCTATTTTCTTCATGGGCCGGCCTAGGTAGACACCTGCCTATGGGAACCTGCGGTTGTTTGCCGCAAAGAGCGGCATATAGGAGTTACCGAATAGGAGGTCCCCAAGACTTCGGGTGTGCAATTCCGTCGGAACTATTTTACCAGATCACTAATTAAGGGTTACAGTCACTCCCACCTTCCTACATGCTAACCAGTGTCTGGGATTTCACATTTTTCAAAATGTTTTATCTCTTGAATCATGCGTCCAAATCTTAGACTATTTTCACGGTTGGATTTCTCACGTCGAGATCTGTGAAACTAGATCCCATGTTAATAAATTTTTACAAACTTTTTTTAAGAAAAAGTCAAATAAAAACGAGAGTCGGAAGCATGTTTTTCTCAAAACAAAATTCCATTTTCGAGAGGCATAGTTGTGCTTCTCGCGTAAGCAAATTTGTGCCTCCACGGGAAGCAAATATGTGCTTCTCGTGGAAGCAAAAAATGTATTTTTTTTCTTTTCCAAGAGGCATAGTTACGCCTCCCGGGCAAGTAAGTCGGTGCCTCCACAAGAAGCAAAAAAAAAATCTTTTCTGAGGGGTATAGTTGTGCCTCTCGTGGAAGCAAAAAATACCCCTTTTCCTTTTCTGAGAGGCAGAAAGTAAATTTGTGCCTCCACGAGAATCAACTATGTGTCTCTCGTGGAAGCAAAAAAAATAATTTTTTTTCTTTCTGAAAAGCACAATTGTGCCCCCCGTGAAAGCAAATATGTGCATCCATGACAAGCAAATATGTGCTATTCGTGGATGCAAAAAAATTGAATTGTATTTTCTCCAAGACCTAGGTAAATCAGAAAAGAAGGAAAACAAACCATCTAAAACATGAAAACCATTGTTAATGAAATCATTGGTAATTGCTCGGTCGGCTTGGGAGTAACGATTAATCCGTGAATCGGCCTATTAACTGGATTAATTGGTCAACCTTCAATCGGTAGATTAAATAAGAACCTTCCAACATATATCTTATATTTTATGTATTAAACCATACTCTCATGCTTTTAGCTATGTAATATACCAAAATATGTTATGATTTGGCCGAACCCTAACTATTGAGGAGCGAGAGGGGATGGGAGGGGTTACGGGCCAAAAGTTTGGGCTTTTTTGCCCATAAGTTAATGGGCCAGTGGTGATTAATTGGTCTCAGGCCCGTTAACTGATTAATCAGATGAATTCCTGAACACTGTCGAAAACAAGTATAGAAAAAACAAAATCCCAGGGAGCGCCCAGCATGCGACACGTGGTGGCAGCTGAGAGCGCCATCAAAGTGACCCTTTGAAAGACAGTACCCCTTGATTAGTTGTTCTCCTATTTCTCGCCATTTGCAAGACGGTAATAGGCGAGGGGGCTATGGTCGCCAAGTTTGGGTTACTGTGCAATTTGGTTCTAAGAGTTGTAATTTTTTTCTTTTTTTTCATGTGTTTTTTGTGTTGGTTTTCATCAGTTTTTTTTTGTGGTTTTTAGCTTTCTGTGTTTCTTCAAAGGTTTTCCTTGGGTTTTTTTATTTGTTTTGTTTTTAGGATTTTCTTCTCTTTTCTTGGGTTTCTGTGTCAGTTTTCAATGGTTTTTTTTTAGGTTTTGGTTTTCTATGTTTCTTTACCTTTTCTTCTGAACTCGACATCTGACCCTCAGTCGCACTCTCCATCCTTTGAAAATGTTGGGACACTCGGAATGCCTGATTATTGGCACCCGCCCTATTCTCCTGATGTAATATTTAGGAACATTGTCTTTGTCACCCTCTTAACTAGCAAATTTAAGGTGCAACAACAAAAGGTCGATGCCATGCCATGGCATCAATACCTCTCCTCGGTCCTCGCGCTCTAACGCAAACTTGTAATATGATAACTTGCGGTCTTTTTGAGTAATGTATTCAGGTGGAGATCCTCCCCCACAGTAACAAAATAACAAAGTATTTAGTCCCAAACAAATTAGGGTAGGCTAGAGTTGAAACCCATAAGATCTCAAAACCAAGTCATGGTTCTGGCATGTGGATAGCTAAATTCCACGCATCCCTCTCCATGGCTAGTTTTTTTTTGTGATATTCATGTCCTTCGTTTCTCTCTTTACAAAAATGCACATGTTGGGATGGAGCCACACAAGAAAGGATCATGTGCTTATGATGATATACATGTTTTTCGGTTTGCTTTGCCCACGATCGTGTGCATATGATGATACTTATGTGTTATTTTTATCTAATCCTAATCCGCACAAGGCAGATTTCACTTGTCAAGCCGAGCTTACATGCTGCAGGTCTCATTGCGCCAAATGAAGGAAAAAAGAAGAAACTTTAGTTAGAAAAAAAACAAAAATATAGGACCTAATAAACACTACAAAAAGAAAAAAAAAAGAAAATGAATCTAAAATAGATGCCAGAAAATTTTAGAACTATACAAGGTGCACCACAAGGACTACCCAGCTCAATAATCATCATTATTCCTTAATACACTTGCATTAAATTCCAAGCATGACAGTGTAAAAATGAAATAGAGTTGACAACAGAGGCACAATGATAGCCCGGCATAACAAGGCTGCCGTCGTCGCCACAAGTTAAGCACAGTAAGGGCTACCAGGGTGTACAGATCTGTGAGTCTAAGTCCCAAGCGCAACAAATCAAAGTTGTAAACAATATACATTTCTGTGGTGCGGCTGTGCATGGGTCGAGAGCGTTCTTGCGGCGGCGTACCACTCAACCCTCCTCGCCGAACTCCTTGGTGAACTTCTCGTGCACTTCCAGGTCCTTCTTGCCGACGGTCGGTCTCTGCCTCGCGAGGACCTTCTCGAAATCATTCTTCGAGATCGGGGGTGGAAGAATCTGCAGCCAAGCAACACGCATTAGTAATTCAAATTCAGTTCAACAGAGGCCTTTTGGAAGAAACAAATGATATCTATCTTATCCTACCTGTGAGGCAAGGCCTTTGGATGCAAGCTCCTGCATCGTGGTCTGCACAGCGCCTGGTTGCTTCGATCCACAGGGCATCCACATGTCACCATCTGTCTTGAAGAAGTACATAGCATCCTGTGTTTTGCGCACAGGCTCAAACAACACATCTTTCACCTGTTAGGAAAAAGAAGAATCAGACGCATATCACAATGTACAAACACATGTGGGTTGTGCAAAAATTACTTACACAGACAGCAACATCGGAACCAGAGAATCCTTCTGTACGACGACCCAAGACCTCAAAATCACTTTCCGATAAGCTGTGCGGCGTATCCCCAAGATGTACCTGAATGAATTGAAGTTGCCAGCTTTAAGCAAAGGATCACGACAACCTTGCCAAACAGAACTTTTTTATGCAATGCTGCAGAGACATTTCCGAAGTACCTTAAACATATGCTGCCTAGCTTTCGCGTCAGGTAGAGGAATGTAAATACGCTTGTCAAACCGTCGCCGCACAGCCTGAAGTAATAATGAATACAAGTAAAGTGCCAAACAGTTCAAGAAATATAAAGAAAATCTTTATAAAGCATAAATAGCACAGCAGTGTATTTGACAAGCTTCCATATACCTGGTCCAAAGCATATGGCGTATTTGTCGCAGCAAGAACAAGAACTTTATCATCATTATGGCCAACACCCTGGGCAGTTACAGGAAAACAAAGCAACTGTATTAGCGAAAACTGTTAGGGGGAGGAATTAGTACAACTACTCTGTTTTGTGAGATATCCAGTGTTACGCAATAGCTGGTACACTATTACCCACAGATGTGTGCTAAGGAATCTGTGAGGCCAATGACTTGACCAAAATTAAATTAAATAATGCCCTTACCCTTTTACTTAGCATGCAACAATAGTGGCAAAGTTTTAAAAAATACTAGGCTCACTATGAATTCCATGCTCTGGACACAGAATGCGTCTTGCTATCACTTCTCCATGTCGGAATTATTTGAATCATTATACAATCCTAAGTATAGAATTCCAACTAAGCATGTCACCATATTCTTCAGCAGAACACATATTCAAAAACAGTTCACAACATTATAGACTGCAAAAACTCACCTGCATCTGTACAAGAAGTTCTGTTTTTATTCTCCTAGATGCTTCACTTTCGTTGCCTTCCCCACGTGTGCCGCATAAAGAATCAATTTCATCAATGAAGATGATTGAAGGGGCATTTTCACGAGCCATTTGGAAAAGATTAGCAACCAGTTTCTCACTCTCTCCCATCCATTTTGAAACAAGATCGGATGAAGATATACTGCAGGCAAATTGAACCCATAAATATAGGATAACCTCAAAAATATTGTATTAGCAGTACAAAGGAAATGGAAACTCGTAGGATATGAACATTAGCAAAATACATGAGCACACCAAGTTCAAAAGAAAGAACATGTCAGCTTGTTCAGACATAATTACATACTATTGTAAAACCTGCAATGTGCTCAGCCCGCATATTCACCAAATGCTTGTTCATGGTACCGTAGCCACTCCACATATATTCACCAAATGTATATGTGTTTTCTTGGTCTGGCTGAACACAGCTCATCAGGTAATGTTTACGAAGACTTCAAATCTGAAGTTGATAATTTACTATTCAAACTGACTGCAAAATTATTTATTCGATATTTCGATGCATAGTTGATTTGACCCATCAATTATTATAGGACTATATCTCTTGTTCTCGCAAATTTCATTTCAGTGCACATAAACAAATGGAAGCATAATACACTGATATCCTTTGGTATGTTAATATGCTAATACCATGGCTACTGCGTCATTTTCTAGACAAATTGCATGTAGACATCAAAAGTTCCCAACTTCAGCCTATGGGTTAAACATATACTATACGGCACATGAAAAGCAACACTTAAACCAAGTGTAACTTGTTAAAGCTGCTATCTTAGGACACACCTTACAATAGAGAACATTGCTAGTTTTGCAAAAAGATATTTTTAGCAAAAACTCTCTTGCCTGCATCAAATACAATTTTCGTGAACAGGGCATCTTCCTTCCATTTTTTGTTACTGTAATACATATCAATAAAGGAAACATAAAAGGCTGGTGTAGATACATGAATACCTTAACTCGTTATCCAGACATGTGTACTAAAAACATACATGTTCTCTTGTCAATATTATCAACCATGCGCAAATAAAACACCACTAGAAATTCAAAATTCACAGCGGTACCAAAAAAGTGAAAACACTAGTTGCTGCAGATGATGAACTACTACAAAGAGGCATTTGGAAACCTGAATGATACCCCAAAATACGAATTGCAGGTGTGTGTGTGTGTGTGTGTGTGTGTGTGTGTGTCCTTGTTGGCATATACCACTTTATATTGTGAGAGAAGGGAGATTTTCTTACATTACGGCCAGACCTGGCCAGATGGGCCGGCCTGGCACGGCCCGGCACAGTCCAACCAGGCACGCTAACTACACAGGCCGTGCCAGGCCGGCACGCGTGCTGGACTCCCTGGCCCAGGCACGGCACAGTAAGGAAATGGGTCGGCCCATCAGCACGCCTGATTTTGGCTATTTTGAGCCTATTTCAGCTGTTTTTAGGCTAATATGTGTAAAAAAATCTGTACAAATAAAAAATTAAATGGGTCGTGCCATGCCGGCACTCATGCCCAGCCTCGCGGACTAGGCACGGCCCTAGGCGGGCCACGTGCCGGCACGGCCCGTTGATAGACGTGCTGGGACAGGCACACAGGCACACAGGCCGGCACACTAAGACCGGCCCATTTGGCCAGGTTTGATTACGGCATAGTCAATTATCAACACATGGAAAGTAAGAGATAGTGCATGGTACTCAATGGAGAGAGAGAGAGAGAGAGAGAGAGAGCAACTAGCAATTGTGTCATCATCATAAAAGAGAAGTCGAATGTAGAAAAAGCAAAAAAAAATCCATTCCAATGCATACTATGCTCTCGTGCAGGAGTATATAACACAAGCTGGTTGAACTAGAACAATCATAAGTGTACCAGCTCTATAATTATTTGGAACAGAACAGTAAATAATTTTGAAAATTTTAGTAGCTTATGGATTGTATATACTAATTAAGTAAGCACTTATCTACTGTTTCAATCACATAGGATTTGTTTTTGTTAACTATTACACACAGAATAATATCCTGCAAATTGAAATTTTGCAATAAATCTAGGTAGCATAAACAATAGGCAACTGATTCTGTTAGTTAGTTAACTTGGCACGTACTCTCTAAATCAACAGATAACTGATTAGACAAAGGTAAAAGACATCAGACCAAACATCATTCAAGGATGAAATCAGTGAGAATAAATGATACTGTGTAGGTGAAAATATACTATAACTACCTGAAGAAAGTCGAATCAGCCTCGGTTGCAACGGCTTTAGCCAAATAAGACTTTCCTGTTCCTGGTGGACCATACAGAAGAAAAGCCCTCCATGGCCTCCTTTTGCCTAAAGAAAAGCAAAATCCATCAGTTGCATATCAGAAGTTACCTAAAGAAAAGCACTCTCCAGTATATGATAGCTAACTAGTTAAGGACAGAAAACCGTAGAACAGACACCAATTGCGACAGTATTTGGAAAAGTGTCCTGATTTTCAAATCACATAACATAGGATGTTGAATGCACAAGGCAAACAAACAGTCAGGAAGTGAAGCTAATTTTTACCATATTCAATAATCAAAGACCCATACCAAGTAGTCCAGATCTTGATCTATCCACAATCTGCTACATTTTTATTTCATTTTGACCACCTGATTGATTCTGATATACTTTTAATTGAAAAGGGTTTTCCCTATCTTCCAAAATTGGACTTTCTTAGCTGTACTATAAGAAACCAAAGTTTATATGACTCTATGGTTAAGATGGCGTTTTTTATTCCCCTTGGTTTGATAATCATCATTTAATTCACACTGCCACCATTATTCAAAAAAATTGGCTCTACTCCTTACTGTTATCTGGTACAAGAACAAGGTGATTATAAGCTGTTCAGTACGGTTCTTTGCCAGGATTGAAGAGTCAAAATAGTTACTGAACACTACACCGGCTACGGTTATTCGATACAAATCGATCTAGTACGCGCTCATGGTGGTTCAAAGTTATGCTTATTTACAGACAGAAACCAGCTTGTGTAGCATACTTTGAACCTGTACTCCAGAACCCTTATAATACATGCTCACCCAATCAGATTCAATCTAGATCAAGATGCATATAGGGCTCTAAACCAACTAAGTTTGTTGAGCACAAGTCGATCTAGTATTAGCACTCCAGGTGGTTCACAACTTTGCTTATCCACATACAAAAACCAGCATGCGTAGCCTACTTTCGACCCAATCAGATTCAATCGAGATGAAGACGCACAGGGCCTATGTATAAGATCCGCAAGGGCTGCAATCGCCTCATCCTCGGCAACAAATAATTAGGTAGAGTTACTGGATTCCCTTGCAGAGGCTCACCTGTGAAGAACTGGGGGAACTTGACGGGCAATATGACGGCCTCCTGGAGCGCCTGCTTGGCGCTCTCGAGCCCGGCGACGTCGTTCCACTTGATGTTGGGCTTCTCGGTGATGATGGCCGAGTTGAGGCCGGCCCTCAGCTTGGACTGCTCCGAGTCGTCCCCGCCGGCGCCGTCGCCCCCGCCGTCCTTCCCCTTGGTCTTGGGCCGGGTGGCGACGGCCGCGTCGCCGCCGTTGGGCGCGCCGGGGGGCCCGCCGCCGCCCTCGTCGAGGACGGCCCGGATCTCCTCGGCGCGGCGGAGGTACTCGGTGAACTTGGCGGTGATGGCCTCCTTGATCTTGGGGTTCTTCTCGTACTTGAGGTGGGTCTTGAAGTACTCGAGCGCGTTCATGTAGAGCGGGAACGCCTTGACGTAGTTGCCGGCATTGTCCTCCTGGACGGCCTGCTTCACGTACTCGATCGCCTGCTCCTTGAAGTTGCTGTACATCGGGGGAGAGCTGGAAAGGCGCCGCCTTTGCGGCGGATTCCGGCGGATCGGCGCGGGGGGCAGGCCGGGGGGGCGCGGGGGCGGCGGATTCGGCGGGGGAGCGGTGGGGAGGGGCGGCGGCGGCGGTTGCTTGGCCCTGGGGTTTGACGAAGGAGGTGGGAAGATGAGGAGAAAGAGGAACGGAGACGAGACGCGGTGCGGTGCGGTGGGGAAAAGGAGACGAAGACAACCGGGGAAGCGTGTTTTCTTTTCCTCTTTTTTTATTTGCTTGTTTTTCTTATTGTTTATTTATGTGCTTTTTAATTGGAGTGAGAAAAGGATTCGGTTACACAATCTGAAGCCACTTCGATTGGTATTGTGTAAAAAGGATTGGAATTGCTTTTTTCTTTCTTTTGAGAGAGCTCAGTTTCCTTTCCTAAACACAACACACGCAGATGCTCGTACATACGCACGTACACGTATCCCTGTAAACGCTTACACGCATATACACACATTGACCCCTATGAATGGACGCACAGCGTGCCTTATGAGCACCTATGAGTTATTGAGCCGGCATAACATAGCCTAATTGATAATCTTACCGAGACAGCCTCATGTATAATCAAAAATATAAAGATGAACATAGTTCCACACGCAACCACGTAGATAGTAAATTTGAAAATAATACTATGGAAAATTATTATAATTATTTTGAAATTTTGGGATATCAAACTTGGATTCTACTCACCTGTGAAGTTTCGTGAAGTATTGGCACCCGTGTATTCTAAGTGAAGAAAATATAGTTGGTTCATTACTATTAATCAAGCAGTGTTTTCAAATATTTTTCATTTTTGCCTAGAATACCATGGATTTTATTTCCTCGTGAAACTTCATACATGATTATACCAGTCGACTATGTATATTTACAAAAAAAAAACTTTTGATTTTTTTCTACTACTCTCTCCGATCCAAATTAATTGACTTAATTGAATTGTATTAAAGGAGCATCAATGAAGGAAATGTGTCCTAGAGGCAATAATAAAGTTGTTATTTATATTTCCTTATATCATGATATATGTTTATTATTCATGCTAAAATTGTATTAACCGGAAACTTGATACATGTGTGAATACATAGACAAAACAGAGTGTCCCTAGTATGCCTCTACTTGACTAGTTCATTAATCAAAGATGGTTAAGTTTCCTTGCCATAGACATCATTAGAGATGATGTGATGGACAAGACCCATACATTAGCTTAGCATAATGATCGTTTAGTTTTATTGCTATTGCTTTCTTCATGACTTATACATGTTCCTCTGACTATGAGATTATGCAACTCCCGAGTACCGAGGAACACCTTGTGTGCTATCAAACGTCACAACGTAACTGGGTGATTATAAAGATGCTCTACAGGTGTCTCTGATGGTGTTTGTTGAGTTGGCATAGATCGAGATTAGGATTTGTCACTCCAAGTATCGGAGAGGTATCTCTGGGCCCTCTCGGTAATGATCATCACTATAAGCCTTACAAGCAATGTGACTAATGAGTTAGTTGCGGGATGATGCATTACAGAATGAGTAAAAGAGACTTGCCGGTAACGAGATTGAACTAGGTATGATGATACCGACGATCGAATCTCGGGCAAGTAACATACCGATGACAAAGGGAACAATGTATGTTGTTATGCGGTTTGACCGATAAAAATCTTCGTAGAATATGTAGGAGCCAATATGAGCATCCATGTTGCGCTATTGGTTATTGACAGGAGATGTGTCTCGGTCATGTCTACATAGTTCTCGAACCCGTAGGGTCCGCACGCTTAACATTCGATGACGATTTGTATTATGAGTTATGTGATTTAATGTATCGAAGTTTGTTCGGAGTCCCGGATGAGATCACGGACATGACGAGGAGTCTCGAAATGATCGAGAGGTAAAGATTCATATATTGGAAGGTTGCATTCGGACATTGGAATGGTTCCGAGTGATTCGGACATTTTTCCGGAGTACCGGGTGAAGGAAATATGCCCTAGAGGCAATAATAAAGTTATTATTTATTTCCTTATACCATGATAAATGTTTATTATTCATGCTATAATTGTATTAACCGGAAACATAATACATGTGTGAATACATAGACAAACAGAATGTCACTAGTATGCCTCTACTTGACTAGCACGTTGATCAAAGATGGTTAAGTTTCCTAGCCATAGACATGAGTTGTCATTTGATTAACGGAATCACATCATGGTATAAGGAGAATGACGTGATTGACATGTCCCATTCCGTTAGCTTAGCATCCGATCGTTGCGGGATGATGTATTGCGGAACGAGTAAAGAGACTTGCCGGTAATGATATTGAACTAGGTATTGAGATACCGACGATCGAATCTCGGGCAAGTAACATACCGATGACAAAGGGAACAACATAAGTTGTTATGCGGTCTGACAGATAAAGATCTTCGTAGAATATATGGGAGCCAATATGAGCATCTAGGTTCCGCTATTGGTTATTGAATGGAGACATGTCTCGGTCATGTCTACATAGTTCTCGAACCCGTAGGGTCCGCACGCTTAACGTTACGATGACAGTTTTATTATGAGCTTATGTGTTTTGATGTACCGAAGGTTGTTCAGAGTCCTGGATGTGATCACGGACATGACGAGGAGTCTCAAAATGGTCGAGACATGAAGATTGATATATTGGAAGCCTATGTTTGGATATCGGAAGTGTTCTAGGTGAAATCAGGATTTTACCGGAGTACCGGAGGGGTTACCGGAACCCCCCGGAGGCTATTGGGCCTTATGGGCCCAAGTGGAGGAAGAGGAGAGGCGGCCAAGGGGCAGCCGCCCCCCAGTCCGAATTGGACAAGGAGGGGGGCGGCGCCCCCCTTCCTTTCCCCTCTCTCCTCCTTCCCCCCAAGTCCTAATCCAACTAGGAAAAAGGAGGGGAGTCCTACTCCCGGTGGGAGTAGGACTCCTCCTGGCGCGCCTCCTCCCTGGCCGGCCGCACCC
Source organism: Aegilops umbellulata (assembly GCA_032464435.1). Classification (NCBI taxonomy): domain Eukaryota; kingdom Viridiplantae; phylum Streptophyta; class Magnoliopsida; order Poales; family Poaceae; genus Aegilops; species Aegilops umbellulata. The sequence goes on along the minus strand of CP136060.1, from coordinate 636,209,781 downwards.
CTTGCTCCGTTATATACGGGGGCAGTGGGGCACCCCATAGACACAACAATTGATCATTGATCTCTTAGCCGTGTGCGGTGCCCCCCTCCACCATAGTCCACCTCGATAATACTGTAGCGGTGTTTAGGTGAAGCCCTGCGTCGGTAGAACATCAACATCGTCACCACGCCGTCGTGCTGACGAAACTGTCCCTCAACACTCAGCTGGATCAGAGTTCGAGGGACGTCATCGGGCTGAACGTGTGCTGAACTCGAAGGTGTCGTGCGTTCGGTACTTGATCGGTCAGATCGTGAAGACGTACAACTACATCAACCGCGTTGTGCTAATGCTTCCGCTTTCGGTCTACGAGGGTACGTGGACAACACTCCCCCCTCTCGTTGCTATGAATCACCATGATCTTGCGTGTGCGTAGGATTTTTTTTGAAATTAGTACGTTCCCCAACAGTGGTATCAGAGCCAGGTTTTATGCGTAGATGTCATATGCACGAGTAGAACACAAGTGAGTTGTGGGCGATATAAGTCATATTGCTTACCAGCATGTCATACTTTGGTTCGGCGGTATTGTTGGATGAAGCGGTCCGGACCGACATTACACGTACGCTTACGCGAGACTGGTTCTACCGACGTGCTTTGCACACAGGTGGCTGGCGGGTGTCAGTTTCTCCAACTTTAGTTGAATCGAGTGTGGCTACGCCCGTTCCTTGCGAAGGTTAAAACAGCACCAACTTGACAAACTATCGTTGTGGTTTTTGATGCGTAGGTAAGAATGGTTCTTGCTAAGCCCAGTAGCAGCCACGTAAAACTTGCAACAACAAAGTAGAAAACGTCTAAGTTGTTTTTGCAGGACATGTTGTGATGTGGTATGGTCAAGACATGATGCTAAAATTTATTGTAGGAGATGATCATGTTTTGTAACCGAGTTATCGACAACTGGCAGGAGCCATATGGTTTTCGCTTTATTATATGCAATGCAATCGCCCTGTAATGCTTTACTTTATCACTAAGCGGTAGCGATAGTCGTAGAAGCATAAGATTGGCGAGACGACAACGATGCTACGATGAAGATCAAGGTGTCGCGTCAGTGACGATGGTGATCATGACGGTGCTTCGGAGATGGAGATCACAAGCACAAGATGATGATGGCCATATCATATCACTTATATTGATTGTATGTGCTGTTTATCTTTTATGCATCTTATCTTGCTTTGATTGACGGTAGCATTATAAGATGATCTCTCACTAAACTTCAAGATAAAAGTGTTCTCCCTGAGTATGCACCGTTGCCAAAGTTTGTCGTGTCCAGACACCACGTGATGATCGGGTGTGATAAGCTCTACGTCCATCTACAACGGGTGCAAGCCAGTTTTGCACACGCAGAATACTCAGGTTAAACTTGACGAGCCTAGCATATGCAGATATGGCCTTGGAACACTGAGACCGAAAGGTCGAGTGTGAATCATATAGTAGATATGATCAACGTAGTGATGTTCACCATTGAAAGCTACTCCATTTCACGTGATGATCGGTTATGGTTTAGTTGATTTGGATCAAGTGATCACTTAGAGGATTAGAGGGATGTCTTTCTAAGTGGGAGTTCTTAAGTAATATGATTAACTGAACTTAAATTTATCATGAACTTAGTACCTGATAGTATCTTGCTCGTCTATGTTGATTGTAGATAGATGGCCCGTGTTGTTGTTCCGTTGAATTTTAATGTGTTCCTTGAGGAAGCAAAGTTGAAAGATGATGGTAGCAATTACACGGACTGGGTCCGTAACTTTAGGATTATCCTCATTGCTGAACAGAAGAATTATGTCCTGGATGCACCACTGGGTGCCAGGCCTGCTGCAGGAGCAACACCAGATGTTATGAATGTCTGGCAGAGCAAAGCTGATGACTACTCAATAGTTCAGTGTGCCATGCTTTACGGCTTAGAACCGGGACTTCAACGACGTTTTGAACGTCATGGAGCATATGAGATGTTCCATGAGTTGAAGTTAATATTTCAAGCAAATGCCCGGATTGAGAGATATGAAATCTCCAATAAGTTCTATAGCTGCAAGATGGAGGAGAATAGTTCTGTCAGTGAGCATATACTCAAGATGTCTGGGTATAATAATCACTTGATTCAACTAGGAGTTAATCTTCCGGATGATAGCGTCATTGAAAGAATTCTCCAACCATTGCCACCAAGCTAGAAGAGCTTCGTGATGAACTATAACATGCAAGGGATGGATAAGACGATTCCCGAGCTCTTCGCAATGCTAAAAGTTGCAGAGGTAGAAATCAAGAAGGAGCATCAAGTGTTGATGGTCAACAAGAGCACTAGTTTCAAGAAAAAGGGCAAAGGGAATAAGAAGGGGAACTTCAAGAAGAACAGCAAGCAAGTTGCTGCTCAGGAGAAGAAACCCAAGTCTGGACCTAAGCCTGAAACTGAGTGCTTCTACTGCAAGCAGACTGGTCACTGGAAGCGGAACTGCCCCAAGTATTTGGTGGATAAGAAGGATGGCAAGGTGAACAAAGGTATATGTGATATACATGTTATTGATGTGTACCTTACTAGATCTCGTTGTAGCACCTGGGTATTTGATACTGGTTCTGTTGCTAATATTTGCAACTCGGAACAGGGACTACGGATTAAGCGAACACTGGCCAAGGACGAGGTGACGATGCGCGTGGGAAATGGTTCCAAAGTCGATGTGATCGCGGTCGGCACGCTACCTCTACAGCTACCTTCGGGATTAGTATTAGACCTAAATAATTGTTATTTGGTGCCAGCGTTGAGCATGAACATTATATCTGGATCTTGTTTGATGCGAGATGGTTATTCATTTAAATCAGAGAATAATGGTTGTTCTATTTATATGAGTAATATCTTTTATGGTCATGCACCCTTGAAGAATGGTCTATTCTTGATGAATCTCGATAGTAGTGATACACATATTCATAATGTTGAAGCCAAAAGATGCAGAGTTGATAATGATAGTGCAACTTATTTGTGGCACTGCCGTTTAGGTCCTATCGGTGTAAAGCGCATGAAGATACTCCATACCGATGGACTTTTGGAGCCACTTGATTATGAATCACTTGGTACTTGCGAACCGTGCCTCATGGGCAAGATGACTAAAACGCCGTTCTCCGGTACTATGGAGAGAGCAACAGATTTGTTGGAAATCATACATACAGATGTATGTGGTCCGATGAATGTTGAGGCTCGTGGAGGATATCGTTATTTTCTCACCTTCACAGATGATGTAAGCAGATATGGGTATATCTACTTAATGAAGCATAAGTCTGAAACATTTGAAAAGTTCAAAGAATTTCAGAGTGAAGTTGAAAATCATCGTAAAAATAAAATAAAGTTTCTACGATCTGATCGTGGAGAAGAATATTTGAGTTACGAGTTTGGTCTACATTTGAAACAATGCGGAATAGTGTCGCAACTCACGCCACCCGGAACACCATAGCTTAATGGTGTGTCCGAACGTCATAATCGTACTTTACTAGATATGGTGCGATCTATGATGTCTCTTACTGATTTACCGCTATCGTTTTGGGGTTATGCTTTAGAGACGACCGCATTCACGTTAAATAGGGCACCATCGAAATCCGTTGAGACGACGCCTTATGAACTGTGGTTTGGCAAGAAACCAAAGTTGTCATTTCTGAAAGTTTGGGGCTGCGATGCTTATGTGAAAAAGCTTCAACCTGATAAGCTCGAACCCAAATCGGAGAAATGTGTCTTCATAGGATACCCAAAGGAGACTGGTGGGTACACCTTCTATCACAGATCCGAAGGCAAGACATTTGCTGCTAAGAATGGATCCTTTATAGAGAAGGAGTTTCTCTCGAAAGAAGTGAGTGGGAGGAAAGTAGAACTTGATGAGGTAACTGTACCTGCTCCCTTATTAGAAAGTAGTTCATCACAGAAAATGGTTTCTATGACACCTACACCAATTAGTGAGGAAGTTAATGATGATGATCATGGAACTTCAGATCAAAGTTGTTACTGAACCTCGTAGATCAACCAGAGTAAGATCCGCACCAGAGTGGTACGGTAATCCTGTTCTGGAAGTCATGCTACTAGATCATGATGAACCTACGAACTATGAAGAAGCGATGGTGAGCCCAGATTCCGCAAAATGGCTTGAAGCCATGAAATCTGAGATGGGATCCATGTATGAGAACAAAGTGTGGACTTTGGTTGACTTGCCCGATGATCGGCAAGCAATTGAGAATAAATGGATCTTCAAGAAGAAGACTGCCGCTGACGGTAATGTTACTGTCTATAAAGCTCGAATTTTTGCAAAAGGTTTTTGACAAGTTCAAGGGATTGACTACGATGAGACCTTCTCACCCGTAGCGATGCTTAAGTCTGTCCGAATCATGTTAGGGATTGCCACATTTTATAATTATGAAATTTGGCAGATGGATGTCAAAACTGCATTCCTGAATGGATTTCTGGAAGAAGAGTTGTATATGATGTAACCGGAAGGTTTTGTCGATCCAAAGGGAGCTAACAAAGTGTGCAAGCTCCAGCGATCCATTTTATGGACTAGTGCAAGCCTCTCGAAGTTGGAATAAACGCTTTGATAGTGTGATCAAAGCATTTGGTTTTGTACAGACTTTTGGAGAAGCCTGTATTTACAAGAAAGTGAGTGGGAGCTCTGTAGCATTTCTGATATTATATGTGGATGACATATTACTGATTGGAAATGATATAGAATTTCTAGATAGCATAAAGGGATACTTGAATAAGAGTTTTTCAATGAAAGACCTCGGGGAAGCTGCTTACATATTGGGCATTAAGATCTATAGAGATAGATCAAGACGCTTAATTGGAATTTCACAAAGCACATACCTTGACAAAGTTTTGAAGAAGTTCAAAATGGATCAAGCAAAGAAAGGGTTCTTGCCTGTGTTACAAGGTGTGAAGTTGAGTAAGACTCAATGCCCGACCACTGCAGAAGATAGAGAGAAAATGAAAGATGTTCCCTATGCTTCAGCCATAGGCTCTATCATGTATGTAATGCTGTGTATCAGACCTGATGTGTGCCTTGCTATAAGTGTGGCAGGGAGGTACAAAGTAATCCAGGAGTGGATCACTGGACAGCGGTCAAGAACATCCTGAAGTACCTGAAAAGGACTAAGGATATGTTTCTCATTTATGGGGATGACAAAGAGATCATCGTAAATGGTTACGTTGATGCAAGATTTGACACTGATCCGGACGATTCTAAATCGCAAACCGGATACGTGTTTACATTGAATGGTGGAGCTGTCAGTTGGTACAGTTCTAAAAAAAGCGTCGTGGCGGGATCTACGTGTGAAGCGGAGTACATAGCTGCTTCGGAAGCAGCAAATGGAGGAGTCTTAATGAAGGAGTTCATATCCGATCTAGGTGTCATACCTAGTGCATCGGGTCCAATGAAAATCTTTTGTGACAATACTGGAGCAATTGCCTTAGCGAAGGAATCCAGATTTCACAAGAGAACCAAGCACATCAAGAGACGCTTCAATTCCATCCGGGATCTAGTCCAGGTGGGAGACATAGAAATTTACAAGATACATACGGATCTGAATGTTGCAGACCCGTTGACTAAACCTCTTCCACGAGCAAAACATGATCAGCACCAAGGCTCCATGGGTGTCAGAATCGTTACTGTGTAATCTAGATTATTGACTCTAGTGCAAGTGGGAGACTGAAGGAAATATGCCCTAGAGGCAATAATAAAGTTATTATTTATTTCCTTATTTCATGATAAATGTTTATTACTCATGTTAGAATTGTATTAACTGGAAACATAATACATGTGTGAATACATAAACAAACAGAGTGTCACTAGTATGCCTCTACTTGACTAGCACGTTGATCAAAGATGGTTAGGTTTCCTAGCCATAGACATGAGTTGTCATTTGATTAACGGGATCACATCATTAGGAGAATGACATGATTTACATGACCCATTCTGTTATCTTAGCACCCGATCATTTAGTATGTTGATATTGCTTTCTTTATAACTTATACATGTTCCTATGACTATGAGATTATGCAACTCCCGTTTACGGGAGGAACACTTTGTGTTCTACCAAACATCACAACGTAACTGGGTGATTATAAGTGTGCTCTACAGGTGTCTCCGAAGGTACTTGTTGGGTTGGCGTATTTCGAGATTAGGATTTGTCACTCCGATTGTCGGAGAGGTATCTCTGGGCCCTCTCGGTAATGCACATCACTTAAGCCTTGCAAGCATTGCAACTAGTGAGTTAGTTGCAGGATGATGTATTGCGGAACGAGTAAAGAGACTTGTCGGTTGATACGTCTCCAACGTATCTATAATTTTTGATTGCTCCATGCTATATTATCTACTGTTTTGGACTATATTGGGCTTTATTTTCCACTTTTATATTATTTTTGGGACTACCCTATTAACCGGAGGCCCATCCCAGAATTGCTGTTTTTTTGCCTATTTCAGTGTTTCGAAGAAACGAAATATCAAACGGAGTCCAAACAGAATAATCCTTTCTGGAATGTGATTTTCTTCCCGAATATGACCCAGGAGACTTGGACCCTACGCCAAGGAAGCTTCCAGGTGGGCACGAGGTAGGGGGGTGCGCCCTACACCCCCAGGCACGCCCCCACCCTCGTGGCTCACCGAGGCTCCACCAACGTACTTCTTCCTCCTATATATATCCACGTACCCCCAAGCGATCAGAATAGGAGCCAAAACTTAATTCCACCGTCGCAACTTTCTGTATCCATGAGATCCCATCTTGGGGCCTGTTCCGGAGCTCCACCGGAGAGGGCCGTCATCATGGAGGGCTTCTACATCATCATAGCCTCTCTGTTGAAGTGTGAGTAGTTTACCTCAGACCTTCGGGTCCATAGTTATTAGCTAGATGGCTTCTTCTCTCTTTTTGGATCTCAATACAAAGTTCTCCCCCTCTCTTGTGGAGATCTATTTGATGTAATCTTCTTCTTTTTGCGGTGTGTTTGTTGAGACGGTGAATTGTGGGTTTATGATCAAGTCTATCTATGAATAATATTTGAATCTTCTCTGAATTCTTTTATGTATGATTGGTTATCTTTGCAAGTCTCTTCGAATTATCCGTTTGGTTTGGCCGACTAGATTGGTAGTTCTTGCCATGGGAGAAGTGCTTAGCTTTGGGTTCGATCTTGCGGTGTCCTTTCCCAGTGATAGAAGGGGCAGCAAGGCACGTACTGTATCGTTGCCATCGAGGATAACAAGATGGGGTTTGTTTCATATTGCATGAATTTATCTCTCTACATCATGTCATCTTGCTTAAAGCGTTACTCTGTTTTTAACTTAATACTCTAGATGCATGCTGGATAGCGGTCGATGAGTGGAGTAATAGTAGTATATGCAGAATCGTTTCGATCTACTTTTCACGGACGTGATGCCTATATACATGATCATGCCTAGATATTCTCATAACTATGCTCAATTCTGTCAATTGCTCAACAGTAATTTGTTCACCCACCGTAGAAAACTTATGCTCTTGTGAGAAGCCACTAGTGAAACCTATGGCCCCCGGGTCTATTCTCATCATATCAATCTCCATCACTTTAATCTTGCTTTGCTTTTTACTTTGCCTTTTACTTTTCACTCTGCATCTTTATACCAAAAATACCAAAAATATTATCTCTATCAGATCTCACTCGCGTAAGTGACCGTGAAGGGATTGACAACCCCTAATTGCGTTGGTTGCGAGTTGCTATCGATTTGTGCAGGTACGAGGGACTTGAGCGTGGCCTCCTACTGGATTGATACCTTGGTTCTCAAAAACTGAGGGAAATACTTATGCTACTCTGCTACATCATCCTCTCCTCTTCGGGAAAAACCAACGCAAGCTCAAGAGGTAGCAAGAAGAATTTTTGGCGCCGTTGCCGGGGAGTCTACGCAAAAAGTCAACATACCAAGTACCACTACTAGGGAAAACCTTATACACAGAATCTTAGCAGCAGCGCGGTCTAAAAACAGGCGCTGCTGCTAATTAGCAGCAGCGAGCTTTAGAAAAGAGCGCTGCTAATGACTGAGTAGCAGTAGCGCTCTAGGTGAAAAGAGCGCTACTACTATAATTGCCACGGTGTTGCCTCCAGGCTAGATATAGTAGTAGCGCCCTTCCCGTGGACGCGCTACTGCTAAAGAACTTAGTAGCAGCGGTTTTCCCTAAAACGCTCTGTAGATACTTTAGCTACAGCGCGTTTTCTGTACGTGCGCTACTGCTAGTTCGAGTTAACCACCCCCCGCATCAAAATTTCGCTAAGTCCTCTTCCCCCCCACCGGCCTGTTCCTACTCCCCCGCCCGAGCCCGGGCGCTTGCCCTCACCGCCGCCGCTGCCGCCCGCCCTCAACCTCACCGCCGCCGCTCTCGACGCACACTGTCGCCGCCCTCGACCTCACCGCCGCCGCCCTCGACCGAGCCCGCCGCCCAGGACCGCCGCCCTCCCGAGCCCGCCGCCCAGGACCGCCGCCCTCGACCGAGCCCACCGCCCCTCCGTCGCCGAGCACCTCCCCGCCACCGTCTTTCCCTCTATAAGCCCCCACCCTCCCCCACCCCCTCTCTCTTTGCTTAGTTAGTAGATGATTTTAGTAGTAGTAGATGTTAATTTAGGGTTCATAGATAATGATTTTTAGAAGTAGTGGATATTAATTACTAGTATTGATGGTAAACTAGTTGTATAATTAGCAGTAGTACATGTTAATTAGTAGTAGATGTAGTAGTTAGATGTTAATTAGTAATAGTAGATGTGCTAGTTTCTTTCTATTTATAGTAAGTTTATATTTAGTAAGAACTAGTTGAATTAATAGAACTAGTTTAGTTTTAGTTGAACTAGTTAAGTTTTAGTTGAACTAGTATAGTAAGTAAATTAATAACTAGTATAGTAAGTAAATTAATAACTAGTATAGTAAGAACTAGTTGAATTAATAGGAACTAGTTGAATTAATAGAACTAGTTGAACATGCCATATTTGTTGTTATTTTTTAGTTTAAGCAATTATTTCATGTTTTGGTTACACCTCCGAGTGTCCTATGTTTTGCCGGAGTGTTGATTAATTTCCGTTCCGGCAAATTTCAGGCGCTCGATATGTCCTTTTTTAGCAAAGGTCATGCCGGATTTTTCCGTGAATTCTGACATGACTTGTGCTAGAATATGTACAAGTTTAATCTTTGAATTATGAACGTAGGAAATGTCGTACTCGGACGACGACAGTCTCCCGAGGGAGTGCAGCTGGTGCCACGATGATCGAGGTATGTGCGACAGGTTCGTTGAGCTGGATGGAGCTCGGCGCTTCAGCATTAAGCTCGAGGAGACCTTCGATGTTGAAACGGTATGCAACAACGACAAGTGTTTTTTTCGTAATTAAGCATGACTTCAACTATTTCAACATCTAATTTTCATCTTTTACAATTCGACTAGCTTATCCCATGCCATGCAAGACGCTATGTGTTGGAGAGGATGGGTTTTGAAGACCATGAAAATTATGAAACAAAGAAAATACACCTAAGGACCCATCATATCGATTTTGAAGTAAATCTGTACAATTCTCAGAGCGTAACCCATTTTGGTTGCCAAAATTGGGAAGCACTTTGCAAAATCTATGGTTTTTATGAGGGTATGATGGTCACCATGGATCTTGGTGATCCTGACATCGAGCAAGACAATATGGACATTTGGGTCCTTGTTGATACACTTCCGATTCTACCGCAATGTGAGTTTCTCAACATAGTTATTAACTAATTTACATTGTTTACTTCAAAATAGTTGACAGCTTATTTCCATTGACAGCTTATTTTGAATCTTCAAAGAGTGTGCAGAAGATGGTAGACAAAACCCACTACACTGAGGGCTCCGAATTAACTTATAAGGAGAAAAATCATCTGATTGCTTATTGTACTTTTTTTTGAGAATTACAATACCTATTATCGAACTCCTCCAAATTATGGTGAATACGTGCCACTAGTGCACGTGTTGAACCACGATAACTTCTATGGAGATACCCTGGTAAGATATTTTACTATTACGACATCCGTGCATCTTTTGCATACTTCTAAAACTAGTACATCATTGCTAACTACGAAGTTATTACTTTGTTTTTCAACAGGAAATGCCGATGGATTGTGTGCCTCATCTGATGTATCAGAATGGTCGCCTTGCAGTTATGAACCTACAGCCAGGTCATCCTACGGATCTCACCTGTGCATATCGAATTTCTGAAACCGGTGAACACATGCTAATCAAAGAGTGGAAAAAATGTTTGGACATTCGTAAGGAGGTTCTTGGAAGCAACATTAAGCGAGGCAAGAATTGGAGACAGGATAATCTGCATTCTCCATAATGGAGAGCCAGGGGCTATCTTGTTTTTTTGCTATTTTACCTTAGAAAATATAGTAGGTCCTAAGAGAATGTAGTAGGTCCTATGAGGTACAATATGTTTATTATGTGATACAATGTGTTAGAGTTGAAGATGTGAGGAGTACTTGTGATTACGACTAGTGACCAATGATATGGTGATGATGATGATGATATATAAGTTGTTAATGATATGATGATGATGATATTTATTATATCATTGGGTGAAAGAACCGCGGATTAGTTTCAAATGGATGGATCCAAAGTGACCATTGGTTACTTTGGATCCATGCACTTGAAATTAATCCAAGGTTCTTTCACCTAGTGATTTAATAACTCATTATGATATAAAAACAATCTCTGAATTGCTACTGTATGAAAAATTGTATACAGATATATGAATACGACCTAAAATTCAAGAGAAATGGAATAGGGAATGATAGTAGTAGCGATTGTTTTCAAAAGCGCTACTAGTAATTAGCAGTAGCGCTTGACTAGGCAAGCGCTACTACTAAGTAGATATAGCAGTAGCGAGTTCCTGTAGGCGCTACTGCTAAGCATTAGCTGTAGCGCCTTATCAGTAGCGCGCCTACCCGCGCTACTGAGAGGCCCAAAACCCTCGCTGCTTCTAGGCTTTTCCCTAGTAGTGTACCCATCACAATCCCTATCTCTCGCATTACATTAGTTGCCATTTGCCTCTCGTTTTCCTCTCCCCCACTTCACCCTTGCCATTTTATTCGCCCTCTCTTTCTCCTTCCCCTTCCCCTGAAGGAAATATGCCCTAGAGGCAATAATAAAGTTATTATTTATTTCCTTATTTCATGATAAATGTTTATTATTCATGCTAGAACTGTATTAACCGGAAACATAATACATGTGTGAATACATAGACAAACAAGAGTGTCACTAGTATGCCTCTACTTGACTAGCTCATTAATCAAAGATGGTTATGTTTCCTAACCATAGACAAAGAGTTGTTATTTGATTAAAGGGATCACATCATTAGATGAATGATCTGATTGACTTGACCCATTCCGTTAGCTTAGCACTTGATCGTTTAGTTTGTTGCTATTGCTTTCTTCATGACTTATACATGTTCCTATGACTATGAGATTATGCAACTCCCGTTTACCGAAGGAACACTTTGTGTGCTACCAAACGTCACAACGTAACTGGGTGATTATAAAGGTGCTCTACAGGAGTCTCCGAAGGTACTTGTTGGGTTGGCGTATTTCGAGATTAGGATTTGTCACTCCGAATGTCGGAGAGGTATCTCTGGGCCCTCTCAGTAATGCACATCACTTAAGCCTTGCAAGCATTGCAACTAATGAGTTAGTTGCGGGATGATGTATTACCGAACGAGTAAAGAGACTTGCCGGTAACGAGATTGAACTAGGTATAGGATACCGACGATCGAATCTCGGGCAAGTAACATATCGATGACAAAGGGAACAACGTATGTTGTCATGCGGTCTGACCGATAAAGATCTTCGTAGAATATGTAGGAACCAATATGAGCATCCAGGTTCCGCTATTGGTTATTGACCGGAGACGTGTCTCGGTCATGTCTACATTGTTCTCGAACCGTAGGGTCCGCACGCTTAACGTTACGATGACAATTTCATTATGAGTTTATGCATTTTGATGTACCGAAGGTTGTTCGGAGTCCCGGATGTGATCACGGACATGACGAGGAGTCTCGAAATGGTCGAGACATAAAGATCGATATATTGGAAGCCTATATTTGGACATCGGAATCGTTCCGGGTGAAATCGGATTTTACCGGAGTACTGGGGGGTTACCAGAACCCCCCCGGGGGTTATTGGGCCTACATGGGCCTTAAGGGAGAAGAGGAGGGCCGGCCAGGGCAGGCCGCGCGCCCCCTCCCCCCTAGTTCGAATAGGACAAGGAAGGGGGGCGCCCCCCTTTCCTCTTCCCCTTCCCCCTTTCCTTCTCCAACAAGGCAAGAGGGGGGGAGTCCTACTCCCGGTGGGAGTAGGACTCCTCCAGGCGACCCCAAAGGGGCCGGCCGCACCTCCCCCTCCCTCCTTTATATACGGGGGCAGGGGGGCACCCTAGGACACACAAGTTGATCTTCATGATCGTTCCTTAGCCGTGTGCGGTGCCACCCTCCATGATATTACACCTCGATCATATTGTAGTGGTGCTTAGGCAAAGCCCTGCGACGGTTGAACATCAAGATCGTCACCACGCCGTCGTGCTGATGGAACTCCTCCTCGAAGCTTTGCTGGATCGGAGCCCGGGGAGCGTCGAGCTGAACGTGTGCCAAGAACTCGGAGGTGCCGGAGTAACTGTACTTGGATCGGTTGGACCGGGAAGACGTACGACTACTTCCTCTATGTTGTGTCAACGCTTCCGCTTCGGTCTACGAGGGTACGTAGACAACACTCTCCCCTCTCGTTGCTATGCATCACCATGATCTTGCGTGTGCGTAGGAATTTTTTTGAAATTACTATGTTCCCCAACAGTGGCCTCCGAGCCAGGTTTTTATGGTTTGATGTTATATGCGCGAGTAGAACACAAGTGAGTTGTGGGCGATATAAGTCATACTGCTTACCAGCATGTCATACTTTGGTTCGGCGGTATTGTTGGATGAAGCGGCCCGGACCGACATTACGCGTACGCTTACGCGAGACTGGTTCTACCGCCGTGCTTTGCACACAGGTGGCTGGCGGGTGTCAGTTTCTCCAACTTTAGTTGAACCGAGTGTGGCTACGCCCGGTCCTTGTGAAGGTTAAAACAGCACTAACTTGACAACTATCGTTGTGGTTTTGATGCGTAGGTAAGATTGGTTCTTGCTTAAGCCCGTAGCAGCCACGTAAAATTTGCAACAACAAAGTAGAGGACGTCTAACTTGTTTTTGCAGGGCATGTTGTGATGTGATATGGTCAAGACATGATGCTAAATTTTATTGTATGAAATGATCATGTTTTGTAACCGAGTTAAAGGCAACTGGCAGGATCTATATGGTTGTCGCTTTATTGTAGGCAATGCAATCGCCCTGTAATGCTTTACTTTATCACTAAGCGGTAGCGATAGTCGTAGTAGCATGAAATTGGCGAGACGACAACGATGCTACGATGGAGATCAAGGTGCCGCGCCGGTGACGATGGTGATCATGATGGTGCTTCAGAGATGGAGATCACAAGCACAAGATGATGATGGCCATATCATATCACTTATATTGATTTCATGTGATGTTTATCTTTTATGCATCTTATCTTGCTTTGATTGACGGTAGCATTATAAGATGATCCCTCACTAAATTATCATAGTAAAAGTGTTCTCCCTGAGTATGCACCGTTGCGAAAGTTCTTCGTGCTGAGACACCACGTGATGATCGGGTGTGATAGGCTCTACGTTCAAATACAATGGGTGCAAAACAGTTGCACACGCGGAATACTCAGGTTTGACTTGACGAGCCTAGCATATAACAGATATGGCCTCGGAACACGGAGACCGAAAGGTCGAGCGTGAATCATATAGTAGATATGATCAACATAGTGATGTTCACCATTGAAACTACCCCATCTCACGTGATGATCAGACAAGGTTTAGTTGATATGGATCACGTGATCACTTAGAGGATTAGAGGGATGTCTATCTAAGTGGGAGTTCTTAAGTAATATGATTAATTGAACTTAAATTTATCATGAACTTAGTACCTGATAGTATCTTGCTTGTCTATGTTGATTGTAGATAGATGGCCCGTGCTGTTGTTCCGTTGAATTTTAATGCGTTCCTTGAGAAAGCAAAGTTGAAAGATGATGGTAGCAATTACGCGGACTGGGTCCGTAACTTGAGGATTATCCTCATTGCTGCACAGAAAAGTTACGTCCTGGAAGCACCGCTGGGTGCCAGGCCTGCTGCTGATGCAACTGACGACGTTAAGAACGTTTGGCAGAGCAAAGCTGATGAGTACTCGATAGATCAATGTGCCATGCTTTACGGCCTAGAACCGGGACTTCAACGACGTTTTGAATGTCATGGAGCATATGAGATGTTCCATGAGTTGAAGTTAATATTCCAGAAGAATGCCCGGATTGAGAGATATGAAATCTCCAATAAGTTCTATAGCTGCAAGATGGATGAGAATAGTTCTGTCAGTGAGCATATACTCAAGATGTCTGGGTATTGTAATCACTTGATTCAACTGGGAGTTAATCTTCCGGATGATAGCGTCATTGACAGAATTCTCCAATCACTTCCACCTAGCTACAAGAGCTTTGTGATGAACTATAATATGCAAGGGATGGATAAGACAATTCCCGAGCTCTTCGCAATGCTAAAGGCTGCGGAGGTAGAAATCAAGAAGTAGCATCAAGTGTTGATGGTCAACAAGACCACTAGTTTCAAGAAAAAGGGCAAAGGGAAGAAGAAGGGGAACTTCAAGAAGAAGAACAAGCAAGTTGTTGCTCAGGAGAAGAAACCCAAGTTTGGACCTAAGCCTAAGACTGAGTGCTTCTACTGCAAGCAGACTGGACACTGGAAGCGGAACTGCCCCAAGTATTTGGCGGACAAGAAGGATGGCAAGGTGAACAAAGGTATATGTGATATACATGTTATTGATGTGTACCTTACTAATGCTCGCAGTAGCACCTGGGTATTTGATACTGGTTTCGTTGCTAATATTAGCAACTCGAAACAGGGACTACGGATTAAGCGAAGATTGGCTAAGGACGAGGTGACGATGCGCGTGGGAAATGGTTCCAAAGTCGATGTGACCGCGGTCGGCACGCTACCTCTACATCTACCTTCGAGATTAGTTGGAGACCTGAATAATTGTTATTTGGTGCCAGCGTTGAGCATGAACATTATATCTGGATCTTGTTTGATGCGAGACGGTTATTCATTTAAATCAGAGTATAATGGTTGTTCTATTTATATGAGTAATATCTTTTATGGTCATGCACCCTTGAAGAATGGTCTATTCTTGATGAATCTCGATAGTAGTGATACACATATTCATAATGTTGAAACCAAAAGATGCAGAGTTGATAATGATAGTGCAACTTATTTGTGGCACTGCCGTTTAGGTCATATCGGTGTAAAGCGCATGAAGAAACTCCATACTAATGGACTTTTGGAACCTCTTGATTATGAATCACTTGGTACTTGCGAACCGTGTCTCATGGGCAAGATGACTAAAACACCGTTCTCCGGTACTATGGAGAGAGCAACTGATTTGTTGGAAATCATACATACAGATGTATGTGGTCCAATGAATGTTGAGGCTCGTGGCGGATATCGTTATTTTCTCACCTTCACAGATGATTTAAGCAGATATGGGTATATCTACTCAATGAAGCATAAGTCTGAAACATTTGAAAAGTTCAAAGAATTTCAGAGTGAAGTTGAAAATCATCGTAACAAGAAAATAAAGTTTCTACGATCTGATCGTGGAGGAGAATATTTGAGTTACGAGTTTGGTGTACATTTGAAACGATACGGAATAGTTTCGCAACTCACGCCACCCGGAACACCACAGCGTAATGGTGTGTCCGAACGTCGTAATCGTACTTTACTTGATATGGTGCGATCTATGATGTCTCTTACAGATTTACCGCTATCGTTTTGGGGTTATGCTTTAGAGACGGTTGCATTCACATTAAATAGGGCACCATCAAAATCCGTTGACACGACACCTTATGAACTGTGGTTTGGCAAGAAACCTAAGTTGTCGTTTCTTAAAGTTTGGGGCTGCGATGCTTATGTGAAAAAGCTTCAACCTGATAAGCTCGAACCCAAATCAGAGAAATGTGTCTTCATAGGATATCCAAAAAAGACTGTTGGATACACCTTCTATCACAAATCCGAAGGCAAGATTTTTGTTGCTAAATTCGGAACTTTCTAGAGAAGGAGTTTCTCTCGAAAGAAGTGAGTGGGAGGAAAATAGAACTTGATGAGGTAACTGTACCTGCTCCCTTATTGGAAAATAGCACATCACAGGAACCAGTTTCTGTGACGTCTGAACCAATTAGTGAGGAAGTTAATGATGATGATCATAGAACTTCAGATCAAGTTACTACAGAACCTCGTAGATCAACCAGAGTAAGATCCGCACCAGAGTGATACGACAATCCTGTTCTGGAAGTCATGCTACTAGATCATGATGAACCTACGAACTATGAAGAAGCGATGGTGAGCCCAGATTCCGCAAAATGGCTTGAAGCCATGAAATCTGAGATGGGATCCATGTATGAGAACAAAGTGTGGACTTTGGTTGACTTGCCCGATGATCGGCAAGCAATTGAGAATAAATGGATCTTCAAGAAGAAGACTGACGCTGACGGTAATGTTACTGTCTACAAAGCTCGACTTGTTGCAAAAGGGTTTCGACAAGTTCAAGGGAATGACTACGATGAGACCTTCTCACCCGTAGCGATGCTTAAGTCTGTCCGAATCATGTTAGCAATTGCCTCATTTTATGACTATGAAATTTGGCAAATGGATGTCAAAACTGCATTCCTGAATGGATTTCTGGAAGAAGAGTTGTATATGATGCAACCAGAAGGTTTTGTCGATCCAAAGGGAGCTAAAAAAGTGTGCAAGCTCCAGCGATCCATTTATGGACTGGTGCAAGCCTCTCGGAGTTGGAATAAACGCTTTGATAGTGTGATCAAAGCATTTGGGTTTATACAGACTTTTGGAGAAGCCTGTATTTACAAGAAAGTGAGTGGGAGCTCTGTAGCATTTCTAATATTATATGTGGATGACATATTACTGATTGGAAATGATATAGAATTTCTGGATAGCATAAAGGGATACTTGAATAAGAGTTTTTCAATGAAAGACCTCGGAGAAGCTGCTTACATATTGGGCATTCAGATCTATAGAGATAGATCAAGACGCTTAATTGGACCTTCACAAAGTACATACCTTGAGAAAGTTTTGAAGAAGTTCAAAATGGATCAAGCAAAGAAAGGGTTCTTGCCTGTGTTACAAGGTGTGAAGTTGAGTAAGACTCAATGCCCGACCACTGCAGAAGATTGAGAGAAAAGGAAAGATGTTCTCTATGCTTCAGCCATAGGCTCTATCATGTATGCAATGCTGTGTACCAGACCTGATGTGTGCCCTGCTATAAGTCTAGCAGGGAGGTACCAAAGTAATCCAGGAGTGGATCACTGGACAGCGGTCAAGAACATCCTGAAATACCTGAAAAGGACTAAGGATATGTTTCTCATTTATGGAGGTGACAAAGAGCTCATCATAAATGGTTACGTTGATGCAAGCTTTGACACTGATCCAGACGATTCTAAATCGCAAACCGGATACGTGTTTATATTGATCGGTGGAGCTGTCAGTTGGTGCAGTTCTAAGCAAAGCGTCGTGGCGGGATCTACATGTGAAGCGGAGTACATAGCTGCTTCGGAAGCAGCAAATGAAGGAGTCTGGATGAAGGAGTTCATATCCGATCTAGGTGTTATACCTAGTGCATCGGGTCTAATGAAAATCTTTTGTGACAATACTGGAGCAATTGCCTTAGCGAAGGAATCCAGATTTCACAAGAGAACCAAGCACATCAAGAGATGCTTCAATTCCATCCGGGATCTAGTCCAGGTGGGAGACATAGAAATTTGCAAGATACATACGGGTCTGAATGTAGCAGACCCGTTGACTAAGCCTCTTCCACGAGCAAAACATGATCAACACCAAGACTCCATGGGTGTTAGAATCATTACTGTGTAATCTAGATTATTGACTCTAGTGCAAGTGGGAGACTGAAGGAAATGTGCCCTACAGGCAATAATAAAGTTATTATTTATTTCCTTATTTCATGATAAATGTTTATTATTCATGCTAGAACTGTATTAACCGGAAACATAATACATGTGTGAATACATAGACAACCAAGAGTGTCACTAGTATGCCTCTACTTGACTAGCTCATTAATCAAAGATGGTTATGTTTCCTAACCATAGACAAAGAGTTGTTATTTGATTAATGGGATCACATCATTAGATGAATGATCTGATTGACTTGACCCATTCCGTTAGCTTAGCACTTGATCGTTTAGTTTGTTGCTATTGCTTTCTTCATGACTTATACATGTTCCTATGACTATGAGATTATGCAACTCCCGTTTACCGGAGGAACACTTTGTGTGCTACCAAACGTCACAACGTAACTGGGTGATTATAAAGGTGCTCTACAGGTGTCTCCGAAGGTACTTGTTGGGTTGGCGTATTTCGAGATTAGGATTTGTCACTCCGAATGTCGGAGAGGTATCTCTGGGCCCTCTCGGTAATGCACATCACTTAAGCCTTGCAAGCATTGCAACTAATGAGTTAGTTGTGGGATGATGTATTACGGAACAAGTAAAGAGACTTGCCGGTAACGAGATTGAACTAGGTATAGGATACCGACGACCGAATCTCGGGCAAGTAACATACCGATGACAAAGGGAACAACGTATGTTGTCATGCGGTCTGACCGATTAATGTTCGTAGAATATGTAGGAACCAATATGAGCATCCAGGTTCCGCTATTGGTTATTGACCGGAGACGTGTCTCGGTCATGTCTACATTGTTCTCGAACCGTAGGGTCCGCACGCTTAACGTTACAATGACAGTTTCATTATGAGTTTATGTATTTTGATGTACCGAAGGTTGTTCGGAGTCCCGGATGTGATCACGGACATGACGAGGAGTCTCGAAATGGTCGAGACATAAAGATCGATATATTGGAATCCTATATTTGGACATCGGAATCGTTCCGGGTGAAATCGGGTTTTACCGGAGTACCGGGGGTTACCAGAACCCCCCCCCCCGGGGGTTATTGGGCCTACATGGGCCTTAAGGGAGAAGAGGAGAGCCGGCCAGGGCAGGCCGCGCGCCCCGTCCCCCTAGTCCGAATAGGACAAGGAAGGGGGGCGCCCCCTTTCCTCTTCCCCTTCCCCCTTTCCTTCTCCAACAAGGCAAGAGGGGGGGAGTCCTACTCCCGGTGGGAGTAGGACTCCTCCAGGCGACCCCAAAGGGGCCGGCCGCACCTCCCCCTCCCTCCTTTATATACGGGGGCAGGGGGGCACCCTAGGACACACAAGTTGATCTTCATGATCGTTCCTTAGCCGTGTGCGGTGCCACCCTCCACGATATTACACCTCGATCATATTGTAGCGGTGCTTAGGCAAAGCCCTGCGACGGTTGAACATCAAGATCGTCACCACGCCGTCATGCTGACGGAACTCCTCCTCGAAGCTTTGCTGGATCGGAGCCCGGGGAGCGTCGAGCTGAACGTGTGCCAAGAACTCGGAGGTGCCGGAGTAACTGTACTTGGATCGGTTGGACCGGGAAGACGTACGACTACTTCCTCTACGTTGTGTCAACGCTTCCGCTTCGGTCTACGAGGGTACGTAGACAACACTCTCCCCTCTCGTTGCTATGCATCACCATGATCTTGCGTGTGCGTAGGAATTTTTTTGAAATTACTATGTTCCCCAACAGTGGCATCCGAGCCAGGTTTTTATGGTTTGATGTTATATGCACGAGTAGAACACAAGTGAGTTGTGGGCGATATAAGTCATACTGCTTACCAGCATGTCATACTTTGGTTCGGCGGTATTGTTGGATGAAGCGGCCCGGACCGACATTACGCGTACGCTTACGCAAGACTGGTTCTACCGCCGTGCTTTGCACACAGGTGGCTGGCGGGTGTCAGTTTCTCCAACTTTAGTTGAACCGAGTGTGGCTACGCCCGGTCCTTGCGAAGGTTAAAACATCACTAACTTGACAAACTATCGTTGTGGTTTTGATGCGTAGGTAAGATTGGTTCTTGCTTAAGCCCGTATCAGCCACGTAAAATTTGCAACAACAAAGTAGAGGACGTCTAACTTGTTTTTGCAGGGCATGTTGTGATGTGATATGGTCAAGACATGATGCTAAATTTTATTGTATGAAATGATCATGTTTTGTAACCGAGTTATCGACAACTGGCAGGATCTATATGGTTGTCGCTTTATTGTATGCAATGCAATCGCCCTGTAATGCTTTACTTTATCACTAAGCGGTAGCGATAGTCGTAGTAGCATGAAATTGGTGAGATGACAACGATGCTACGATGGAGATCAAGGTGTCGCGCCGGTGACGATGGTGATCATGATGGTGCTTCAGAGATGGAGATCACAAGCACAAGATGATGATGGCCATATCATATCACTTATATTGATTTCATGTGATGTTTATCTTTTATGCATCTTATCTTGCTTTGATTGACGGTAGCATTATAAGATGATCCCTCACTAAATTATCATAGTAAAAGTGTTCTCCCTGAGTATGCACCGTTGCGAAAGTTCTTCGTGCTGAGACACCACGTGATGATCGGGTGTGATAGGCTCTACGTTCAAATACAACGGGTGCAAAACAGTTGCACACGCGGAATACTCAGGTTTGACTTGACGAGCCTAGCATATAACAGATATGGCCTCGGAACACGGAGACCGAAAGGTCAAGCGTGAATCATATAGTAGATATGATCAACATAGTGATGTTCACCATTGAAACTACCCCATCTCACGTTATGATCAGACAAGGTTTAGTTGATATGGATCGTGTGATCACTTAGAGGATTAGAGGGATGTCTATCTAAGTGGGAGTTCTTAAGTAATATGATTAATTGAACTTAAATTTATCATGAACTTAGTACCTGATAGTATCTTGCTTGTCTATGTTGATTGTAGATAGTATCTTGTTTAGAGTTTATGAATCCACAAAAGAATTTTAATACTTTGCTTGAAGAGAAATTGCTTAAAGTTGATGATTTGGCTAGGAGCGTTGATAGAATTTCTCTTGAGGTTGATTCTTTAAAGCTTAGATCTATTCCTCCTAAGCATGATATCAATGAGTCTCTCAAAGCTATGAGAATTTCCATTGATGAGTGCAAGGAAAGAACCGCTAGGATGCGTCCTTCCAAAGATGCCTTTATTAAAGCGTGTTCTTCCTATTCCTATGAGAATCAAGATGAAGATCTAAAAGTTATTGATGTGTCCCCTATCAAATCTTTTTTTTGCAATATGAATCTTGATGAAACTGAATATGATCTTCCTTTACCTAGAAGGCGTTCCAAAAATTCGGAGTATTTAGATCTTTATGATGAAATTGATGAAAGTGAGATTGAAAGAAATAAAAACTTAGATGTTGCTAAACCACTATATTGGATTTCAAGGAATTTAATTATGAAAGTTGCTCTTTGATTGATTGTATTTCCTTGTTGCAATCCGTGCTAAATTCTCCGAATGCTTATAGTCAAAAGAAAGCCTTCACCGAACATATTGTCGATGCCTTGATGCAATCTTATGAAGAAAAACTTGAGTTGAAAGTCTCTATCCCTAGAAAACTCTATGATGAGTGGGAACCAACTATTAAAATTAAAATTAAAGATCATGGGTTTTATGCTTTGTGTGATTTGGGTGCTAGTGTCTCCACCATCCCCAAAACTTTGTGTGATTTGCTAGATTTCCGCGATCTTGATGATTGCTCTTTAAACTTACATCTCGCGGATTCTACTATTAAGAAACCTATGGGAAGGATTAATGATGTTCTTATCGTTGCAAATAGAAATTATGTGCCCGTAGATTTCATTGTTCTTGATATAGATTGCAATCCTTCTTGCCCTATTATTCTTGGTAGACCTTTCCTTAGAACGGTTGGTGCGATTATTGATATGAAGGAAGGGAATATTAGATTCCAATTTCCATTAAAAAAGGGCATGGAACACTTTCCAAGAAAGAAAATAAAATTGCCATATGAAACCATCATGAGAGCCACTTATGGATTGCCTTCCAAAGATGGCAATACCTAGATCTATCCTCGCTTTTATGCCTAGCTAGGGGCGTTAAACGATAGCGCTTGTTGGGAGGCAACCCAATTTTATTTTTAGTTTTTTGTGTTTTTTTCTGTTAGGGAATAAATAACCCATCTACCTTCTGTTTGAATGTGGTTTTGTGTTTTAATTAGTGTTTGTGCCAAGCTAGACCTATTGGATCTTCTTGGATGATAGTTATTTGATCTTGCTGTAATTTCCAGAAACTTTGCGTTCAGTGCCTGTCGGGGATATACCCCGCGGTGCAACCCGCCGGATGTATGACCCGACTGGAGCATGGCGACTCACTGGTGATCCGCTTGGAGCTTGGCGATTCATAGATAACCCGCCCGATGATGGTGACTCATTAGTAACTTGGCGGGCGGGTCAGATGGACAATAAGGCCCAAAGCCCAGAAGGCCGACTCACGTTATGATGGGCCGGCTTAAGAGAAAAGGGATGACGAATATTTTCTTTGCGAGGAAGTAAGACCCGGACTTGTATTCAACTTGTAAAAGAAGATAGACTAGTCCTAGTCCTAATAGGACTCCACATATAACCCGCCCCTCTAACTTATATAAGAAGGGGCAGGGCTCCCCAAGAGAGAGAGGCAAGCAAGAAACAATCGCTAAGGCTAGACACAACTAAAGGGGAGCCGGCTTATGCGGCGACTCCCTCATGATCATAATGAGACCTAGCCACAAACAGCATGTAGGGTTATTACCGGATGATGTTTCCTGGGTCCGAAGCTGTCTAAATCCTTCTCGATTCCGCCCAACCCCTCTCAAGCTACCACAATAAATGCGTTGGCCTCGCGACTAAATCCTTACACTAAGGACATCTGCCGTGACAATTCCACGACAGTTGACGCCCACCGTGGGGCTCGCGCACGGTGGTGTTGAGTTCTTGAAGGGATTTCTCCTAGGGGTCGAGAAGCTCGTGAGTTCGTCAGATGAGGAAGAGCCAGCAATTTGTTGTTTTGTGATCGGAAGCATATCTAACTTCGGAGCCGGCATATGCAATACTGAGATTGAGGGAAATTAGGGTTGCGTTTGCGCGCCACCGACGTGATCTGCAATACAGCGAGGCCAAAAGAAAATCGATCTTCGCTGCTGCGTCAATTTATCAAATCGCCGGGTCACCAATGGTACAACATGCACGCGTATTCATCCTGACGCTCGTACGTATGGTTGTGTACCCGTGCATCAAGTCCCGAGGCGCATCAATGTACGCTGTTGCTGCTGCCCTCACAAGTACGGAGCAACGATTAAAGGAAAAACAGTACGTCAAGTAGTATTGCACGTGATCAAAAGTGATCTCATCTGGTTAGTACTAATCCTGATCTGGTTTTGATGATTTATTCCATCTATGGACGGAAGCCGGCGGTCGATTGGGGATTGTTTTAGGGTCGCGCTAACTGCCACACGTGTGGCAGGAAGGGAGACGCACCACACGTCTCTAATGTAAACAGATTGCCACGTCATCGCATGCATGCATGTAGGAATCTTTTTGGATTTTCAGTTTTTAAAGTGTTTTATCTCTTAAACGAAAAATCCGATTGAAAATCCGTTTTCACCTAAATCCCTCGCGATGAAATCTTCGAAACTAGATCCCATGTTGATATGTTTTGATGAATTTTTTTTGAATTAAAAGTTGTCATGTCTATTGCATATGAATTGCCATGATGTTTACAATGAAGTTATCATGATATGTTTCAGCTATTTTCTTCTACATTTAAAAGTAAATTTTGACATTTATAAAACGGGGAATTAAGAAACTAGACTTGCCATGAACCATAAACTAAAATTGCCATGATACATGCATGTAAAATTGCCATGGTTCATACAAAAAATAATTTTCATGGTCAAAATACTGGAGTTGCCATCATCAAAATACTAAAATTGCCATGATCTACAAACTAAAATTGCCACATGGCAACTTTAGTTTAAGCCCTATGGCAACTGCAGTGTAAACATCATGGCAACTTCTGGCAAAAAAAAAATTCGTCAAAACATATCAACATGGGGTCTAGTTTTGAAGGATCTCGTCGAGACGGATTTAATGGTGAAAACGGATTTTTAGTTCGCTTTTTTATTTAGGAGATACAACATTTTTAAGCCAAAAATCAAAAAAAATTCTGCCGATGTCATCTATTCATACGTGGCAAAATGAGTGGTGATGGAAGCGTGTGGGCGATGTGCAAACGCCCACACGTGTGGGCCGTTGTTTTATATGATCTGCTAAAAAAAGGAGTCAATGACTTGGAAGTGGATTCCGCCTTCGAGTTACCATCCTTGTCTGTCTTCGCCTGGCTTGAACCGCCGCGGCCAAGTATGGATCTCTGCTCGCCTATGATGGACCCCGTTGAGCCGCCGCAACCGCCTCAAGCCGCCGCGACCGCGCTCGTGCGAAGACGCCGCCTTTTCTGCTACGAGTCCCACTCCGCCGCAACGGGCCGGTTTGCGCTGCCGCCGCTGGTTCTGTCGCGCCACAGCTGGTCTTGCGCCCCTGCGCTGAGCCACCGGCTACTACTACTGCAGTATTAAGTACTACTGATAGTACAGATATTCTGCTATAAAGAAAAGAGCAAAAGGGGCGTGACACTGTTGCCACCGTGGCATCACAGTAAACCGGCCACTACTACACAAGAGGTTATGGCTACAGTCAAGACGTCGCCTACATGCGTCCATAAAAATAAATCAGGTGTTGTTTCTCCAGTATAATTCCTTAGTACACTTTAATTACTCTGAGCACAACTACTCTGCTCTACGGTATTTTTTTATGCAGGATAATCATTTACTATAAAAGTGGCATTATACCGCGGATACTGAGCGCATATCATCATCAATTTGCGCTATCGATTCATTCGACCGTGCTCACGGCCGATTCAACCGTCCGCGCCCATGACCGGCTCATCTGTCTGCGCGGTTTAAGATGCTCGCGGCCGACTCACGCATCCGCTCCATCTTCTAAATGTCGCGGTTGACTCTTGCGTATATATCAACAAATCAGAGCACCGTCTGCTCACACAAGTGGTCCAATGAACATATGTGAGTCGCCTCTGCTATGATTGAGCCGCCGGGGCCGCGTTGAGCTGCCTCTGCCGTGTTGAGCCACCGGGGTTTTGTCTGAGCTGTCTCTGTCGCGTTGAACGGTCATCCGTCGTCCAAACAAATCAGGTGATATCCATCCAAGTTTGTGTTATTAGCACATGTTGTTTTTGTCAAAGAACAAGTCTATTTTTGCCTTGGTCTGCAATATTGTTCATGCAGAGCAACTATTTTATGACAAAAAGTGATATTATACCGCGGAGATGGAGGCACGCCAACATCTTTTGGCACAGGCGGTCGTCGTTACTCAACGGACTCCCGCACCGGCTTATAACGCCATGGCCGTCTCTCGCGACCACGCCGGCTTACAACAAGGAGGACAACTTGCCCGTCCGCACCGGCTTACAACGCCACGGCCGGTTCATCCGTCTATGCCGCCTCTGATGTTACGATCGTCTTTACCGTCCGTCTCTCGCGGCCTGGTCTACATCAACACACCGGGCCGCACTTTTCTGGATGAACTGTTTATTGAGTATGAGCAAGTCACTACTTGGGAAGCCCGGTTTTCTTCCAACAAATTGGAGGCAAATTGTCATATATTATCAGCCGTCATCTGCACTGGATGGTTCAATGGGCAGGCGCACAAGTCGCCGCCACTACACTTCAAACAGCCAGTTGGAAGGAGCCATTGGCCAAGTTGCTGACACGGCTCATACGGGATCATTTATAACCCGCTGCAGTCACCTCAACCTTCTGTGGGTTCACATCGCGCTATCAACGCCAATGATATACACCTTCTGCTATGGTCAAATATGGAGAATCTCAAGCCAACTCGTCGAGTCGTCTTGAGACTCGGGGGCTACAATGGTATGACTCGGCAAAATTAGCCTATTTTTATAAAATCAAGAACTTCGGGTCATTGAAGGGAAAAATAATCCGGCCTCGGTGAAAATTTAAAGGCTGTTAGAAGATTTCTGGCCCAAAATAAGGATTCTGGTTTAAAATCCGGTTCGAGAGACATCTCTCTCCCATAAAGCACTGAAGCTCTTAATAGTCGGTTTAAAAACCGGTTCAAGGGAAATTTATCTACAACAAAGCTTTGAAGCTCTCAAATCCGGTTCAAGGTAAATTTGTCTCTCACAAAATTTTGAAGCTTTCAAATCCGGTTTAAAGTTTTGATTCAAAAAAAATTAATCTCTCGCAAGTTCGAGTTCTAAGAAAAATTAAAGGTTGCCAAAAAGAACTTGCTGCCATGATGCACGGTTCAAACATAGGTATCCTGCCTTACGGCTTATCTTATTATGGTCACTTGGGGGCTTCCTGCTCATCAATCATAGCTGTCGGTACCCTCTTGATCAGTGCAATGCTAATATATGGTCACTTGGGGGCTTCCTGTTCAAACATAGGTCGTATTCGAACCAAAGAGAACATAGCTGTCGAAACCCTTTTGATCGGCACACTGCCAAACTCAATAGGGGGCTTCTTGATCGTATCCGAATCATAGCTTAACCTCTTTCGGGTCCGACGTGGATCGTATTCGAATCAGCGTCATTAAACAACTCTCAAGGTCATTTGGGGGTTTCCTGTTCAAACATAGGTCGTATTCGAACCAAAGAGAACATAGCTATCGGTACCCTCTTGATCGGCAATGCCAAAGCCACTGGGGGCTATATGATCGTATTTGAATCTTAGCTTAACCCCTTTGGAATGGTTTTATGATCATATACGAATCAGAAGCCTTAAACTTTTTAAGTCTTTTTTGCGAACAATTTTTGGTTTTGACTTGAGACCTTTTTTGGATCATATCTCAAATATATATGAGTGGTTTATGCTTAACCCGGCTTGACTTTTCGACTATAAGTCGCCAGCTTATGACAATCATCATCTATGTGGAAGCATTGGCTTCTAAATATTGGGTTATCACCCTTACTGCACAGGTCATGTAAACCGGCAGTACAAATTCGATATCACAGTGGTTATATGTGAGGTATTATGACCCGCCCTGCGGCAAACCGCCAAGGGTTCTTGTGATCTACTTGTGTGCAGGTAAGACTACATTTGGGTGGTTACCCGCCCTGGCTCTTGACGTTAAGTCGCCAGGGCATATGTTGTTTAAACTTTGTGCAGGATTTGCAGAACTATGACTTATATAAATGCTTCAGTCCAAGCTCATCACTGAAATTGGTGTCTCAAAAGGGTTATCAATTATTGATTTTCTCAAGGGCTATAGGCCACCGGGTTATAAAAATTTCGGCTTACAATGAATGCGCATTAAGTCGTCATCAGCCAAGAGCGGCCAGGTATTTAAACTCCGGATTTACTTGTCAATCGATGAGGTATTCAAATATTCAATAGCTAAAACTGCTTGGATTTTCATGATGATATTGAATGATTGAGGTTTTCATACCGGATTATATTATTCAAATCTTGAATAGCCAACATGGCTGGATTTCTATTGTGATTATCTATAACCAGTGTTATGATTGAGGTTTTCAAAGTCGCTTTAGCGCAACGGCTATTATTTTTATCAATGGGCATGATTTATTTTACAATGGAGGAAATAGTCCCGAGTCGCTGCAGGCTTACGACCCGACACTTGGGGACTACATTGTTCAAATCAAGATTACATCGAATATACAAGTCCCATGTCACTGCCAGCATGCACCATGGCACGTGGGGGCTAACGCAAAGTCATTTTTTGTTCAACTTATTGAAGACCCGACTCATTACATTTTAAATGAGCCGGCCCTTGGGGGCTACCAATTGCTCCTGTCGGAAATTCAAGGTACACAAGCCTTAATCCATTATACTGAAAGATCCATTATTCAGTTGGTAGAGTACAAAGCTCTTAACCTTGTGGACGTGGGTTCAAGCCCCATGGTGGAGATTACATCATTTGATGGTATTATCAATGAATCATATACAAAGTCCCAGCTTAGTAATATCTTATTGAGCCGGCCCTTGGGGGCTACACGTTGTTGCTCAAGTTTACATGATCATATTTACAAAGTCCCTGCTCATTATTGCATAATGACCCGACCCTTGGGGGCTACACTGGTTGAAATCTTTATGAGCATAAGGCAATTACAAGTCCCAGGTTGCTGCAAGCATGGCAACCCGGCCCTTGGGGGCTACAGGTGATATGCATATAAGGGAGGAATAACTTCAAATTATCAGTTTTGAGCAAATCAGGTATTATATTATTATCAGAGAAATCTGCAAAGTTTATGACCCGGCGTCATCATAAGATTAACCCGGCATCAGCAACCGTTATGACCCGGTGTTATCAATATTTACAAGCCGGCAATTTTTCTCGCCAGCCTCTACATCTTTAAACCGGCGGATCACCAGATGAATCTTGAGTCCAATATGTTTATTACGCTGGCGCCTTGGAAGCCGACTCAAGTGGATTATTCTTCACAATATTTTTTTGTGAGAAACCAACATCAGCAAATTGAGTATGAAGCTAGCTTATTGACCCGGATTTTCTAGATGAAGGAAATGACAATTGGATTTAAGGATAATCAGGTCCCGGCTCAGGAGAATATTTAACCCGGAGCACAAGGAATTAAGGATGATCAGGTGCCGACTTACAAGAATTTTTAACCCGGAACACAATCTATCAAATTTGTTCTTGTGTTTGTTTTACAGGATCAGTTTAACAGGGATAAATCCAAATTAAACTGGGGGCTAATGTCGGGGATATACCCCGCGGTGCAACCCGTCGGATGTATGACCCGGCTGGAGCATGGCGACTCACTAGTGACCCGCTTGGAGCTTGGCGATTCACAGATAACCCGCCCGATGATGGTGACTCATTAGTAACCTGGCGGGTGGATCAGATGGACAACAAGGCCCAAAGCCCAGAAGGCCGACTCACGTTATGATGGGCCGGCTTAAGAGAAAAGGGATGACGAATATTTCCTTTACGAGGAAGTAAGACCCGGACTTGTATTCAACTTGTAAGAGAAGATAGACTAGTCCTAGTCCTAATAGGACTCCACATGTAACCCGCCCCTCTAACTTATATAAGGAGGGGCAGGGCTCCCCAAGAGAGAGAGGCAAGCAAGAAACAATCGCTAAGGCTAGACACAACTAAAGGGGAGCCGGCTTATGCGGCGACTCCCTCATGATCATAATGAGACCTAGCCCCAAACAGCATGTAGGGTTATTACCGGATGATGTTTCCCGGGACCGAAGCTGTCTAAATCCTTGTCTTATGTTGCGTCTCTCGATTCCGCCCAACCCCTCTCAAGCTACCACAATAGACGCGTTGGCCTCGCGACTAAGTCCTCACACTAAGGACATCTGCCGTGACAATTCCACGACAGTGCCCGAATTATTAAAAATCATCAGAACGTGTTAAAATACTGATTCCAATTGCTGCTGATCAATGAACAAATTGTCTAGGTCGTCTAATGTTGGTAGATTTTTTGGAGTTCTAGAAGTTTGCGTTAGTTACAGATTACTACAAACTGTTCTGTTTTTGACAGATTCTGTTTTTCGTGTGTTTTTTGCTTATTTTGATGAATCTATGGTTAGTAAAATAGTTTATAATCCATAGAGAAGTTGGAATAAAGTAGGTTTAACACCAATATAAATGAAGAATGAGTTCATTACAGTACCTTGAAGTGGTTTTATGTTTTCTTTCTCTAACGGAGCTCACGAGATTTCTATTGAGTTTTGTGTTGTGAAGTTTTCAAGTTTTGGGGGAATTCTTTTGATGGATTATGGAACAAGGAGTGGCAAGAGCCTAAGCTTGGGGATGCCCATGGCACCCCCAAGATAATCCAAGGACACCAAAAAGTCAAAGCTTGGGGATGCCCCGGAAGGCATCCCCTCTTTCGTCCACTTCCATCGGTAATTTACTTGGAGCTATATTTTTATTCATCAACATGATATGTGTTTTGCTTGGAGCGTCTTGTATTATTTGTGTCTTTGTTTGTTAGTGTACCACAATCATCCTTGCTGTACACACCTTTTGAGAGAGCCATACATAAATTGGAATTTGATAGAATACTCTATGTGCTTCACTTATATCTTTTGAGCGTTATAATTTTGCTCTATGTGCTTCACTTAGATCTTTTAGAGCACGGTGGTGGTTTGTTTTAAAGAAACTATTGATCTCTCATGCTTCACTTAAATTATTTTGAGAGTCGTAATAGCATGGTAATTTGCTTAATAATAACTTGCTTGGTATTCAAGATTTGTGAACCTTTCTTTTGAGTGCGTTGAATACTAAGAAAAGTTGGATGATTGATAATTTTTTTGAGATATGGAGGTAGTAATATCAAATTCATGCTAGTAGAGTAATTGTGAATTTGAGAAGTGCTTGAGTTAAAGTTTGCAAGTCCCGTAGCATGCACGTATGGTTAACATTATGCAACAAATTTGAAACATGAGGTGTTATTTGATTGTCCTCCTTATGAGTGGCGGTCGGGGACGAGCGATGGTCTTTTCCTACCAATCTATACCCCTAGGAGCATGCGTGTAATACTTTGTTTTTTGATGGCTTGTAGATTTTTGCAATAAGTATATGAGTTCTTTATGACTAATGTTGAGTCCATGGATTATACGCACTCTCACCCTTCCATCATTGCTAGCCTCTACGGTACCGTGCATTGCCCTTTCTCACATCGAGAGTTGGTGCAAACTTCGCCGGTGCATCCAAACCCCGTGATATGATACACTCTTTCACACATAAACCTCCTTATATCTTCCTCAAAACAGCCACCATACCTACCTATTATGGCATTTCGATAGTCATTCCGAGATATATTGCCATGCAACTTTCCACCATCCGGTTTATCATGACACATTCATCATCGTCATATTGCTTAGCATGATCATGTAGTTGACATAGTATTTGTGGTAAAGCCACCGTTCATAATTCTTTCATACTTGTCACTCTTGATTCATTGCATATCCCGGTACACCGCCGGAGGCATTCATATAGAGTCATACTTTGTTCTAGTATCGAGTTGTAATCATTGAGTTGTAAATAAATAGAAGTGTGATGATCATCATTCAATAGAGCATTGTCCCCCCAAAAAAAGGCCAAAAAAAGGGAAGGCTCAAAAAAATAAATAAATAAATAAATAAAAGGGGCAATGCTACTATCCTTTTTTTCCACACTCGTGCTTCAAAGTAGCACCATGATATAGTGAGTCTCATATATTGTGCTTCAAAGTAGCACCATATTCTTCATATAGAGAGTCTCTTGAGTTATCACTTTAATATACTAGTGAGAATTTTTCATTATAGAACTTGGCTTGTATATTCCAACAATGGGCCTCCTCAAGTTCCCTAGGTCTTCGTGAGCAAGCAAGTTGGATGCACACCCACTTAGTTTATTTTGTTGAGCTTTCATACATTTATAGCTCTAGTGCATCCGTTGCATGGCAATCCCTACTCCTTGCATTAACATCAATAGATGGGCATCTCCCTAGCCCATTGATTAGCCTCGTTGATGTGAGACTTTCTCCTTTTTTGTCTTCTCCACATAACCCCCATCATTATATTCTATTCCACCCATAGTGCTATATCCATGGCTCACGCTCATGTATTGCGTGAAAGTTTATGAGTTTGGAATTATTAAGGTATGAAACAATTGCTTGGCTTGTCATCGGGGTTGTGCATGATGAGAGCATTCTTGTGTGACGAAAATGGAGCATGACTAAACTATATGATTTTGTAGGGATGAACTTTCTTTGGCCATGTTACTTTGAGAAAACATAATTGCTTTGTTGGTTTGCTTGAAGTGTTATTATTCTTTATGTCAATATGAACTTTTGTCTTGAATCTTCCTAATCTGAATATTCATACCACAATTAAGAAATTTTGCATTGAAATTATGCCAAGTAGCACTCCGCATCAAAAATTCTCTTTTTATCATTTACCTACTCGAGGACGAGCAGGAATTAAGCTTGGGGATGCCTGATACGTCTCCAACGTATCTATAATTTTTGATTGCTCCATGGTATATTATATACTATTTTGGACTATATTGGGCTTTATTTTCCACTTCTATATTATTTTTGGGACTAACCTATTAACTGGAGGCCTAGCCCAGAATTACTGTTTTTTTTGCCTATTTCAGTGTTTCGAAGAAACAGAATATCAAACGGAGTCCGAACAGAATAATCCTTTCTGGAACGTGATTTTCTTCCCGAATATGACCCAGGAGACTTGGACCATACGCCAAGGAAGCTTGCAGGTGGGCACAAGGTAGGGGGGCGCGCCCCCCACCCTCGTGGGCCCATCGAGGCTCCACCGACGTACTTCTTCCTCCTATATATATATCCACGTACCCCCAAACGATCAGAACAGGAGCCAAAAACCTAATTCCACCGCCGCAACTTTCTGTATCCATGAGATCCCATCTTGGGGCCTGTTCCGGAGCTCCGCCGGAGAGGGCCGTCATCACGGAGGGCTTCTACATCATCATAGCCTCTCCGATGAAGTGTGAGTAGTTTACCTCAGACCTTCGGGTCCATAGTTATTAGCTAGATGGCTTCTTCTCTCTTTTTGAATCTCAATACAAAGTTCTTCCCCTCTCTTGTGGAGATCTATTTGATGTAATCTTCTTCTTTTGCAGTGTGTTTGTTGAGACTGATGAATTGTGGGTTTGTGATCAAGTCTATCTATGAATAATATTTGAATCTTCTCTGAATTCTTTTATGTATGATTGGTTATCTTTGCAAGTCTCTTCGAATTATCCGTTTGGTTTGGCCGACTAGATTGGTAGTTCTTGCCATGGGAAGTGCTTAGCTTTGGGTTCGATCTTGCGGTGTCTTTTCCCAGTGATAGAAGGGGCAGCAAGGCACGTATTGTATCGTTGCCATCGAGGATAACAAGATGGGGTTTATTTCATATTGCATGAATTTATCTCTCTACATCATGTCATCTTGCTTAAAGCGTTACTCTGTTTTTAACTTAATACTCTAGATGCATGCTGGATAGCGGTCGATGAGTGGAGTAATAGTAGTAGATGCAGAATCATTTCGATCTACTTGTCACAGACGTGATGCCTATATACATGATCATGCCTAGATATTCTCATAACTATGCTCAATTCTGTCAATTACTCAACAGTAATTTGTTCACCCACCGTTGAAAACTTATGCTCTTGAGAGAAGCCACTAGTGAAACCTATGGCCCCCGGGTCTATTCTCATCATATCAATCTCCATCACTTTAATCTTGTTTTGCTTTTTACTTTGCCTTTTACTTTTCACTTTGCATATTTATACCAAAAATACCAAAAATATCATCTCTATCAGATCTCACTCTCGTAAGTGACCGTGAAGGGACTGACAACCCCTAATCGCGTTGGTTGCGAGTTGCTATCGATTTGTGCAGGTACGAGGGACTTGAGCGTGGCCTCCTACTGGATTGATACCTTGGTTCTAAAAAACTGAGGGAAATACTTATGCTACTCTGCTGCATCATCCAGTCCTCTTCGGGGAAAACCAGCGCAAGCTCAAGAGGTAGCAAGAAGAATTGACCATTGATCTCTTAGCGCCTCCTCCCTGGCCGGCCGCACCCCCTTGCTCCATTATATACGGGGGCAGTCGGGCACCCCATAGACACAACAATTGACCATTGATCTCTTAGCCATGTGCGGTGCCCCCCTCCACCATAGTCCACCTCGATAATACTGTAGCGGTGCTTAGGCGAAGCCATGTGTCGGTAGAACATCAACATCGTCACCACGTCATCATGCTGACGAAACTCTCCCTCAACACTCGGCTGGATCGGAGTTCGAGGGACGTCATCGGGCTGAACGTGTGCTGAACTCGGAGGTGTCGTGCGTTCGGTACTTGATCGGTCGGATCGTGAAGACGTATGACTACATCAACTGTGTTGCGCTAACGCTTCCGCTTTTGGTCTACAAGGGTACGTGGACAACACTATCCCCTCTCGTTGCTATGCATCACCATGATCTTGCGTGTGCGTAGGAATTTTTTTGAAATTACTACGTTCCCCAACAGTGGTATCAGAGCCAGGTTTTATGCGTAGATGTCATATGCACGAGTAGAACACAAGTGAGTTGTGGGCGATATAAGTCATACTGCTTACCAGCATGTCATACTTTGGTTCGGCGGTATTGTTGTATGAAGCGGTCCGGACCGACATTACGCTTACGCTTACGCGAGACTGGTTCTACCGACGTGCTTTGCACACAGGTGGCTGGCGGGTGTCAGTTTCTCCAACTTTAGTTGAACCGAGTGTGGCTAGGCCCGGTCCTTGCGAAGGTTAAAACAGCACCAACTTGACAAACTATCGTTGTGGTTTTTGATGCGTAGGTAAGAACGGTTCTTGCTAAGCCTAGTAGCAGCCACGTAAAACTTGCAACAACAAAGTAGAGAACGTCTAACTTGTTTTTGCAGGGCATGTTGTCATGTGGTATGGTCAAGACATGATGCTAAATTTTATTGTAGGAGATGATCATGTTTTGTAACCGAGTTATCGGCAACTGGCAGGAGCCATATGGTTGTCGCTTTATTGTATGCAATGCAATCGCCCTGTAACGCTTTACTTTATCACTAAGCAGTAGCGATAGTCGTAGAAGCATAAGATTGGTGAGACGACAACGATGCTACGATGAAGCTCAAGGTGTCGCGCCGGTGACGATGGTGATCATGACGGTGCTTCGGAGATGGAGATCACAAGCACAACATGATGATGGCCATATCATATCACTTATATTGATTGCATGTGATGCTTATCTTTTATGCATCTTATCTTTCTTTGATTGACGGTAGCATTATAAGATGAGCTCTCACTAAATTTCAAGATAAAAGTGTTCTCCTTGAGTATACACCGTTGCCAAAGTTCGTCGTGCCCAGACACCACGTGATGATCGGGTGTGATAAGCTCTACGTCCATCTACAACGGGTGCAAGACAGTTTTGCACACGCAGAATACTCAGGTTAAACTTGACGAGCCTAGCATATGCAGATATGGCCTCGGAACACTGAGACCGAAAGGTCGAGCGTGAATCATATAGTAGATATGATCAACATAGTGATGTTCACCATTGAAAGCTACTCCATTTCACGTGATGATCGGTTATAGTTAAGTTGATTTGGATCACGTGATCACTTAGAGGATTAGAGGGATGTCTTTCTAAGTGGGAGTTGTTAAGTAATATGATTAATTGATCTTAAATTTATCATGAACTTAGTACCTGATAGTATCTTGCTTGTCTATGTTGATTGTAGATAGATGGCCCGTGCTGTTGTTCCGTTGAATTTTAATGCGTTCCTTGAGAAAGCAAAGTTGAAAGATGATGGTAGCAATTACACGGACTGGGTCCATAACTTGAGGATTATCCTCATTGCTGCACAGAAGAATTACGTCCTGGAAGCACCGCTGGGTGCCAGGCCTGCTGCAGGAGCAACACCAAATGTTATGAACGTCTGGCAGAGCAAAGCTGATGACTACTCAATAGTTCAGTGTGCCATGCTTTACGGCTTAGAACCGGGACTTCAACGATGTTTTAAGCAAATTCCCGGATTGAGAGATATGAAATCTCTAATAAGTTCTATAGCTGCAAGATGGAGGAGAATAGTTCTGTCAGTGAGCATATACTCAAGATGTCTGGGTATAATAATCACTTGATTCAACTAGGAGTTAATCTTTCGGATGATAGCGTCATTGACAGAATTCTCCAATCACTGCCACCAAGCTACAAGAGCTTCGTGATGAACTATAACATGCAAGGGATGGATAAGACGATTCCCGAGCTCTTCGCAATGCTAAAAGCTGCGGAGGTAGAAATCAAGAAGGAGCATCAAGTGTTTATGGTCAACAAGACCACTAGTTTCAAGAAAAAGGGCAAAGGGAAGAAGAAGGGGAACTTCAAGAAGAACATCAAGCAAGTTGCTGCTCAGGAGAATAAACCCAAGTCTGGACCTAAGCCTAAAACTGAGTGCTTCTACTGCAAGCATACTGGTCACTGGAAGCAGAACTGCCCCAAGTATTTGGCGGATAAGAAGGATGGCAAGGTGAACAAAGGTATATGTGATATACATGTTATTGATGTGTACCTTACTAGAGCTCGCAGTAGCACCTGGGTATTTGATACTGGTTCTGTTGCTAATATTTGCAACTCGAAACAGGGACTACGGATTAAGCGAACACTGGCCAAGGACGAGGTGACGATGCGTGTGGGAAATGGTTCCCAAGTCGATGTGATCGCGGTCGGCATGCTACCTCTACATCTACCTTCGGGATTAGTATTAGACCTAAATAATTGTTATTTGGTGCCAACGTTGAGCATGAACATTATATCTGGATCTTGTTTGATGCGAGATGGTTATTCATTTAAATCAAAGAATAATGGTTGTTCTATTTATATGAGTAATATCTTTTATGGTCATGCACCCTTAAAGAGTGGTCTATTTTTGATGAATCTCAATAGTAGTGATACACATATTCATAATGTTGAAGCCAAAAGATGCAGAGTTGATAATGATAGTGCAACTTATTTGTGGCAATGCCGTTTAGGTCATATCGGTGTAAAGCGCATGAACAAACTCCATACTGATGGACTTTTGGAGCCACTTGATTATGAATCACTTCGTACTTGCGAACCGTGCCTCATGGGCAAGATGACTAAAACGCCGTTCTCCGGTACTATGGAGAGAGCAATAGATTTGTTGGAAATCATACATACAGATGTATGTGGTCCGATGAATGTTGAGGCTCGTGGCGGATATCATTATTTTCTCACCTTCACAGATGATTTAAGCAGATATGGGTATATCTACTTAATGAAGCATAAATCTGAAACATTTGAAAAGTTCAAAGAATTTCAGAGTGAAGTTGAAAATCATTGTAACAAGAAAATAAAGTTTCTACGATCTGATCGTGGAGGAGAATATTTGAGTTACGAGTTTGGTCTACATTTGAAACAATGTGGAATAGTGTCGCAACTCACGCCACCCGGAACACCACAGCGTAATGGTGTGTCCGAACGGCATAATCATACTTTACTAGATATGGTGCGATCTATGATGTCTCTTACTGATTTACCGCTATCGTTTTGGGGTTATGCTTTAGAGACGGCCGCATTCACATTAAATAGGGCACCATCGAAATCCGTTGAGACGATGCCTTATGAACAGTGGTTTGGCAAGAAACCAAAGTTGTCGTTTCTGAAAGTTTGGGGCTGCGATGCTTATGTGTAAAAGCTTCAACCTGATAAGCTCGAACCCAAATCGGAGAAATGTGTCTTCATAGGATACCCAAATGAGACTGTTGGGTACACCTTCTATCACAGATCCGAAGGCAAGACATTTGTTGCTAAGAATGGATCCTTTCTGGAGAAGGAGTTTCTCTCGAAAGAAGTGAGTGGGAGGAAAGTGGAACTTGATGAGGTAACTGTACTGATACGTCCATTTTGCATCATGCTTTTATATCGATATTTATTGCATTGTGGCTGTTATTTCACAATATGTCACAATACTTATGGCTATTCTCTCTTATTTTACAAGGTTTACATAAGAAGGGAGAATGCGGGCAGCTGGAATTCTGGGCTGGAAAAGGAGCAAATATTAGAGACCTATTCTGTGCAACTCCAAAATTCCTGAAACTCCACAGAATATCTTAGAATAAATAAAGAAAAAATCCTCGCCAAAGATGAAGTTCATGGGGACCACACCCTGCTCACGAGGGTGGGGGGCGCGCCCCCCTCCTAGGGCGCGCCCCCTACCTCGTGGGCCCCCTGGTGGGTCTCCGACGTCCATCTTATGCTATATGAAGTCTTTCGTTGAGAAAAAAATAGCAAGCAACCTTTCGGGACGAGACTCGGCCGCCACGAGGCGGAACCAAGGCGAAACCAATCTAGAGCTCAGGTAGGGCTGTTCTGCCGAGGATACTTCCCTTCGGGAGGGGGAAATCATCAGCATCGTCATCACCAACGCTCCTCTCATTGGGAGAGGGCAATCTCCATCAACATCTTCACCAGCACCATCTCATCTCCAAACCCTAGTTCATCTCTTGTATCCAATTCTTGTCTCAAAGTCCGGGATTGGTGCTAGTAGGTTGCTAGTAGTGTTGATTACTCCTTGTAGTTGATGCTAGTTGGTTTATTTGGTGGAAGATCATATGTTCAGATCCTATATGCATATTATTATCCCTCTGATTATGAACATGAATATGCTTTGTGAGTAGTTACGTTTGTTCCTGAGGACAAGGGAGAAGTCTTGCTATTAGTAGTCATGTGAATTTGGTATTCGTCTGATATTTTGATAAGATGTATGTTGTCTAGCCTCTAGTGGTGTTATGTGAACATCGACTATATAACACTTCACCATTATTTGGGCCTAGAGGAAGGCATTTGGAAGTAATAAGTAGATGATGGGTTGCTAGAGTGACAGAAGCTTAAACCCTAGTTTATGCGTTGCTTCCTAAGGGGCCGATTTGGATCCATATGTTTCATGCTATGGTTAGGTTTACCTTATTACTTTTGTTGTAGTTGCGGATGCTTGCAATACAGGTTAATCATAAGTGGGATGCTTGTTCAAGTAAGAACAGCACCCAAGCACCGGTCCACCCACATATCAAATTATCAAAGTACCGAACACGAATCATATGAACGTGATGAAAACTAGCTTGACGATCTTCCCATGTGTCCTCGGGAGCGCTTTTCCTATTATAAGAGTTTTGTTCCGGCTTGTCCTTTGCTACAAAAAGGATTGGGCCATCTTGCTGCACTCTATTTACTTTTGTTACTTGTTGCTCGTTACAATTTACCTCACCACCAAACTATCTATCACCACTTATTTCAGTACTTGCAGAGAATACCTTGCTGAAAACCGCTTATCATTTCCTTCTGCTCCTCGTTGGCTTCGACACTCTTACTTATCGAAAGGACTATGATAGATCCCCTATACTAGTGGGTCATCAAGACTCTTTTCTGGCGCCGTTGCCGGGGAGTGTAGCGCCTTTGGTAGGTGGAATTTGGTAAGGAAAAATTTATATAGTGTGCTGAAATTTATTGTCACTTTGTTACTATGGAAAGTAATTCTCTGAGGGGCTTGTTCGGGGTATCTTCGCCCCGTCCAGTAGAGCAAAGAGTTGCTCCTCAACCTACTGAACCTATTGAAAATTAAACTGCTTTTGATTTTCCTTCGGGTATGATGGAAAGACTGCTAGCTAACTCTTTTGCAGGAGATGGAACAAAGCATCCTGATGAGCACTTATTATATGTGGATGAAGTTTGTGGATTATTTAAGCTTGCAGGTGTACCCGATGATGTTGCTAAGAAGAAGGTCTTTCCTTTATCTTTGAAGGAAGATGCATTGATATGGTATAGGCTATGTGATACGAGATCGTGGGACTATAAAAGATTGAAATTGGAATTTCATCAGAAGTATTACCCTATGCATCTTGTTCATCGTGATCGCAATTATATATATAATTTCTGGCCTCGCGAAGGAGAAAGCGTCGCTCAAGCTTGGGGGAGGCTTAAATCAATGTTATATTCATGCCCCAATCATGAGCTCTCGAGAGAAATAATTATGCAAAGTTTTTATGCTCGGCTTTCTAAAAACAATCGCACCATGCTTGATACTTCTTGTGCTGGCTCTTTTATGATGAAGACTATTGAATTTATATGGAACTTATTGGATAGAATTAAACGCAACTCTGAAGATTGGGACGTCGACGAAGGTAAGGAGTCAGGTATGACACCTAAGTTTGATTGTGTTAAATCTTTTATGGATACCGATATTTTCCGTAAGTTTAGCACTAAATATGGACTTAACTCTGAGATAGTAGCTTCTTTCTGCGAATCTTTTGCTACTTATGTTAATCTCCCTAAGGAGAAGTGGTTTAAATATCATCCTCCTATAGAAGTAAAAGTAGCTGCACCTATTAAAGTTGAAGAAAAGACTGTCACTTATAATGATCCTATTGTTCCTACTGCTTATGTTGAGAAACCACCTTTCCTTGTTAAAGTAAAGGATCATGCTAAAGCTTCAACTGTTGTTTGTAAAAGCAATATTAGAACTTATACACCTCTTGAGCAAGTTAAAGTAGAACCTAATATTGCTATTGCTAAAGATCTCTTGTCTGATAATATTGATGGGCATGTTATTCAGTTCGAAGGTGAAACTGTTGGAATTGCTAAACCTTGTGCTAAAGATAAACATAGACCTGTGGTAGGTGTGCCTGCTATTTCTGTTAAAATAGGAGATCATTGTTATCATGGCTTATGTGATATGGGTGCTAGTGCAAGTGTTATACCACATACTTTATACGAAGAAATTAAGAATGAAATTGCACCTGCTGAGTTAGAAGGAATTGATGTCACAATTAAACTTGCCAATAGAGATACTATCGCACCAATTGGGATTGTTAGAGATGTTGAAGTCTTGTGTGGGAAAACTAAGTATCCCGCTAATTTTCTTGTTCTCACTTCTCCACAAGATAGCTTTTGTCCCATTATATTTGGTAGACCCTTCTTGAACACTGTTAATGCTAGGATAGATTGCGAAAAGAATGTTGTTACTATTGGCTTGGCCGATATGGTTCATGAGTTTAATTTCTCTAAATTTAGTAAAAAACATCGTGAGGAAGAATTACCTAGTAAGGATGAAATTATTGGTCTTGCTTCTATTGCCATACCTCCTAGTGATCCTTTAGAACACTATTTGCTAGACCATGAAAATGATATGTTCATGAATGAAAGAAGGGAAATAGATGAAGTATTCTTTAAACAGGAACCTATTCTGCAACACAACTTGCCTGTTGAAATTTTAGGGGATCCTCCTCCACCCAAGGGTGATCCCGTGTTTGAGCTTAAACCGTTGCCTGATAATCTTAAATATGCTTATCTTGATGAAAATAAGATATATCCTGTTATTATTAGTGCTAACCTTTCAGAGCATGAAGAATAAAGATTATTGAAAACTCTGAAGAAGCACCGTGCTGCTATTGGATATACTCTTGATGATCTTAAGGGCATTAGTCCCACTCTATGTCAACATAAAATAAATTTGGAAGCAGATGCCAAACCAGTTTGTGATCCTCAACGACGTTTGAATCCTAAAATGAAAGAAGTGGTAAGAAAAGAAATACTCAAGCTTCTGGAGGCAGGTATAATTTATCCCGTTGCTGATAGTCAGTGGGTAAGTCCTGTCCATTGTGTCCCTAAGAAGGGACGTATTACTGTTGTTCCTAATGATAAAGATGAATTGATTCCACAAAGAATTATTACAGGCTATAGGATGGTAATTGATTTTCACAAATTAAATAAAGCTACTAAGAAAGATCATTACCCCTTACCTTTTATTGATCAAATGCTAGAAAGATTATGCAAACACACACATTACTGCTTTCTAGATGCTTATTCTGGTTTCTCTCAAATACCTGTGTCGGCTAGAGATCAATCAAAGACTACTTTTACATGCCCTTTTGGTACTTTTGCTTATAGACATATGCCTTTTGGTTTATCTAATGCACCTGCTACCTTTCAAAGATGCATGATGGCTGTATTCTCTGGCTTTTGTGAAAAGATTTGCGAGGTTTTCATGGACGACTTTTCCGTCTATGGTTCCTCTTTTGATGATTTCTTGAGAAATCTTGATTGAGTATTGCAGAGATAAGAAGAAACTAATCTTGTCTTGAATTGGGAAAAGTGCCACTTTATGGTTAATGAAGGTATTGTTTTGGGGCACAAAGTTTTCGAAAGAGGTATTGAAGTTGATAAAGCCAAGGTTGATGCTATTGAAAAGATGCCATGTCCCAAGGATGTCAAAGGTATAAGAAGTTTCCTTGGTCATGCTGGATTTTATAGGAGGTTCATTAAGGACTTCTCAAAAATTTCTCGGCCGCTGACTAATTTATTGCAAAAAGATATACCATTTGTCTTTGATGATGATTGTGTAGAAGCATTTGAAATACTTAAGAAAGCATTAGTCTCTGCACCTGTTGTTCAGCCACCTGATTGGAACCTACCCTTTGAAATTATGTGTGACGATAGTGATTATGCTGTAGGTGCTGTTCTAGGGCAAAGAGTTGATAAGAAATTAAATGTTATCCATTATGCTAGTAAGACTCTAGACAATGCTCAAAGAAATTATGCTACTACTGAAAAAGAACTTTTAGCAGTTGTATTTGCTTGTGATAAGTTCAGACCTTATATTCTTGATTCTAAAGTAACTATTCACACTGATCATGCTGCTATTAAATATCTTATGGAAAAGAAAGATGCTAAACCTAGACTTATTAGATGGGTCATCTTGCTACAAGAATTTGATTTGCATATTGTTGATAGAAAGGGAGCTGAGAACCCCGTTGCAGACAACTTGTCTAGGTTAGAAAATATTCTTGATGACCCACTACCTATTAATGATAGCTTTCCTGATGAACAATTAAATGTTATATGTACTTCTCATAGTACTCCTTGGTATGCTGATTATGCTAATTATATTGTTGCTAAATTTATACCACCTAGCTTCACATACCAACAAAAGAAAAAGTTTTTCTATGATTTACGACATTACTTTTGGGACGACCCCCATCTTTATAAAGGAGTAGATGGTGTTATTAGACGTTGTGTACCTGAGCATGAACAGGAACAGATCCTACGCAAGTGTCACTCCGAAGCTTATGGAGGACATCACGCTGGAGACAGAACTGCACATAAGGTATTGCAATCCGGTTTTTATTGGCCTACTCTCTTCAAGGATGCTCGTAAGTGTGTCTTGTCTTGTGATGAATGTCAAAGAATTGGTAATATTAGTAGACGTCAAGAAATGCCTATGAATTATTCTCTTGTTATTAAACCATTTGATGTCTGGGGCTTTGATTTTATGGGACCTTTTCCTGCCTCTAATGGATACACACATATTCTAGTTGCTGTTGATTACGTTACTAAGTAGGTAGAAGCTATTCCAGCTAGTAGTGCTGATCATAACACTGTTGGGGAACGTTGCAGAAAATTAAAATTTTTCCTACGGTTTCACCAAGATCCATCTATGAGTTCATCTAGCAACGAGTATTCAGATTAGATAGCATCTAGATACCACTTTGTAGATCGCAACGGAAGCGTTCGAGTGAACGTGGATGAGGTAGTCGTACTTGCCGTGATCCAATTCACCGATGATCTAGTACCGAACGGACGGCACCTCCTCGTTCAACACACGTACGGGACGGGAGACGTCTCCTCCTTCTTGATCCAGCAAGGGGGAAGGAGAGGTTGAGGAAGATCCAGCACGACGGTGTGGTGGTGGATGCAGCAGAACTCCGGCAGGGCTTCGCTAAGCAACTACGGGAGGAGGAGGAGGTGTTGCAGGGAGGAGGGAGGAGCCAGGGCATTAGGGTTGGTTTGCTCCTCCTTTTCCCCACTATATATAGGGCCAAGGGAGAGGGGGATGCGCAGCCCTTGCCCCTTCCTCCAAGGAAGGGTGCGGCCAAGGGTGGGGAGGAGTCCATCCTCCCCAAGGCACCTCGGAGGTGCCTTCCCCTTGTAGGACTCTCCCCTTTTTTTTCTCTCTTG
Organism: Aegilops umbellulata; assembly: GCA_032464435.1. NCBI lineage: Eukaryota > Viridiplantae > Streptophyta > Magnoliopsida > Poales > Poaceae > Aegilops > Aegilops umbellulata. The sequence continues at coordinate 636,166,023 of CP136060.1, read as the reverse complement.
GCGCATGGGCCTCTTGGGGCTGGTGCCCTTGGCCCATATAGGCCAAGGCGCACCCCCTACAGCCCATGTGGCCCCCCGGGGCAGGTGGACCCCCCCGGTGGACCCCCGGGACCCCTCCGGTGGTCCCGGTACAATACCGATAACACCGAAACTTGTCCCGATGGCCAAAGTAGCACTTCCTATATATAATTCTTTACCTCCGGACCATTCCGGAACTCCTCGTGACGTCCGGGATCTCATCCGGGACTCCGAACAACATTCGGGTTACTGCACATACATATCTTCACAACCCTAGCGTCACCGAACCTTAAGTGTGTAGACCCTACGGGTTCGGGAGACATGCAGACATGACCGAGACGGCTCTCGGGCAATAACCAACAGCGGGATCTGGATACCCATGTTGGCTCCCACATGCTCCACGATGATCTCATCAGATGAACCACGATGTCGAGGATTCAATTAATCCCGTATACGATTCCCTTTGTCAATCGGTATTTTACTTGCCCGAGATTCGATCGTCGGTATCCCAATACCTCGTTCAATATCGTTATCGGCAAGTCACTTTTCTCGTTCCGTAATGCATGATCCCGTGATCAAACACTTTGATCACATTGAGCTCATTGTGATGATGCATTACCGAGAGGGCCCGGTGATACCTCTCCGTCAAGCGGAGTGACAAATCCCAGTCTCGATCCATGTCAACCCAACATACACTTTCAGAGATACCCGTAGTGTACCTTTATAGTCACCCAGTTACGTTGTGACGTTTGGCATACCCAAAGCACTCCTACGGTATCCGGGAGTTACACGATCTCATGGTCTAAGGAAAGGATACTTGACATTGGATAACTCTAGCAAACAAACTATGCGATCTTATGCTATGTTTAGGATTGGGTCTTGTCCATCACATCATTCTCCTAATGATGTGATCCCGTTATCGATGACATCCAATGTCCATAGTCAGGAAACCATGACTATCTGTCGATCAACGAGCTAGTCAACTAGAGGCTCACTAGGGACATGTTGTTGTCGTCTGTTATTCACACATGTATTACGATTTCCGGTTAACACAATTATAGCACGAATAAAGACAATTATCATGAATAAGGAAATATAATAATAATGCTTTTATTATTGCCTCTAGGGCATATTTCCAACAGTCTCCCACTTGCACTAGAGTCAATAATCTAGTTACATTGTAATGAATCGAACACCCATAGAGTTCTGGTGCTGATCATGTTTTGCCTTAGGGAGAGGTTTAGTCAACGGATCTGTGACATTCAGATCCGTGTGCACTTTACAAATTTCTATGTCTCCATCTTGAACATTTTCACGAATGGAGTTGAAGCGACGCTTGATGTGCCTGGTCTTCTTGTGAAACCTGGGCTCCTTTGCAAGTGCAATAGCTCCAGTGTTGTCACAGAAGAGCTTGATTGGCCCCGACGCATTGGGTATGACTCTGAGGTCGGTGATGAACTCCTTCACCCAAATTGCTTCATGTGCTGCCTCCGAGGCTGCCATGTACTCCGCTTCACATGTAGATCCCGCCACGACGCTTTGCTTGCAACTGCACCAGCTTACTGCCCCACCATTCAAAATATACACGTATCCGGTTTGTGACTTAGAGTCATCCAGATCTGTGTCGAAGCTAGCGTCGACGTAACCTTTTACGACGAGCTCTTCGTCACCTCCATAAACGAGAAACATTTCCTTAGTCCTTTTCAGGTACTTCAGGATATTCTTGACCGCTGTCCAGTGTTCCTTGCCGGGATTACTTTGGTACCTTCCTACCAAACTTACGGCAAGGTTTACATCAGGTCTGGTACACAGCATGGCATACATAATAGAACCTATGGCTGAGGCATAGGGGATGACACTCATCTCTTCTATATCTTCTGCCGTGGTCGGACATTGAGCTGAGCTCAATTTCACACCTTGTAACACAGGTAAGAACCCCTTCTTAGATTGATCCATATTGAACTTCTTTAATATCTTATCAAGGTACGTGCTTTGTGAAAGACCTATGAGGCGTCTCGATCTATCTCTATAGATTTTGATGCCTAATATATAAGCAGCTTCTCCAAGGTCTTTCATTGAAAAACTTTTATTCAAGTAGGCCTTAATGCTGTCCAAGAGTTCTATATCATTTCCCATCAAAAGTATGTCGTCTACATATAATATGAGAAATGCTACAGCGCTCCCACTCACTTTCTTGTAAACACAGGCTTCTCCATAAGTCTGTGTAAACCCAAACGCTTTGATCATCTCATCAAAGCGAATGTTCCAACTCCGAGATGCTTGCACCAGCCAATAAATCGAGCGTTGGAGCTTGCATACCTTGTCAGCATTCTTAGGATCGACAAAACCTTCCGGCTGCATCATATACAATTCTTCCTTAAGGAAACCATTAAGGAATGCCGTTTTGACGTCCATTTGCCATATCTCATAATCATAGTATGCGGCAATTGCTAACATGATTCGGACGGACTTCAGCTTTGCTACCGGTGAGAAAGTCTCATCGTAGTCAACCCCTTGAACTTGTCGATAACCCTTAGCGACAAGCCGAGCTTTATAGATGGTCACATTACCATCCGCGTCTGTCTTCTTCTTAAAGGTCCATTTATTTTCTATGGCTCGCCGTTCAACGGGCAAGTCAGTCAAAGTCCATACTTCATTTTCATACATGGATCCTATCTCGGATTTCATGGCTTCCAGCCATTTGTCGGAATCTGGGCTCGCCATTGCTTCCTCATAGTTCGAAGGTTCACCGTTGTCTAACAACATGATTTCCAAGACAGGGTTGCCGTACCACTCTGGTGCGGAACGTGTCCTTGTGGACCTTCGAATTTCAGTAGGAGCTTGATCAGAAGTATCTTGATCATAATCATTAATTTCCTCTCTAGTCGGTGCAGGCACCTCAGGAACGATTTCTTGAGTTTCGCCATTTTTCGGTTCAAGAGGTAATACTTCATCAAGTTCTACTTTCCTCCCACTTACTTCTTTCGAGAGAAACTCTTTCTCCAGAAAGGATCCATTCTTGGCAACAAAGATCTTGCCTTCGGATCTGAGGTAGAAGGTATACCCAACAGTTTCTTTAGGGTATCCTATGAAGACGCATTTTTCCGATTTGGGTTCGAGCTTTTCAGGTTGAAGTTTCTTGACATAAGCATCGCATCCCCAAACTTTTAGAAACGACAGCTTAGGTTTCTTCCCAAACCATAATTCATACGGTGTCGTCTCAACGGATTTCGACGGAGCCCTATTTAAAGTGAATGCGGCAGTCTCTAAAGCATAGCCCCAAAAAGATAGCGGTAAGTCGGTAAGAGACATCATAGATCGCACCATATCCAATAGAGTGCGATTACGACGTTCGGACACACCATTACGCTGAGGTGTTCCAGGCGGCGTGAGTTGTGAAACTATTCCACATTTTCTTAAGTGTGTGCCAAATTCGTGACTCAAGTATTCTCCTCCACGATCTGATCGTAGAAACTTGATCTTTCTATCACGTTGATTTTCAACCTCACTCTGAAATTCCTTGAACTTTTCAAAGGTTTCAGACTTGTGTTTCATTAAGTAGATATACCCATATCTACTCAAGTCATCAGTGAGGGTGAGAACATAACGATAGCCACCGCGAGCCTCAACACTCATTGGACCGCACACATCGGTATGTATGATTTCCAATAAGTTGGTTGCTCGCTCCATTGTTCCTGAGAACGGAGTCTTGGTCATTTTACCCATGAGGCATGGTTCGCACGTGTCAAATGATTCATAATCAAGAGACTCTAAAAGTCCATCTGCATGGAGCTTCTTCATGCGTTTGACACCTATGTGACCAAGGCGGCAGTGCCACAAATATGTGGGACTATTGTTATCAATTTTAACTCTTTTGGAACTCACACTATGAATATGTGTATCATCACGTACGAGATTCATCAAGAATAAACCATTAACCATCGGAGCATGACCATAAAACATATCTCTCATATAAATAGAACAACCATTATTCTCAGATTTAAATGAGTAGCCATCTCGAATTAAGCGAGATCCAGATACAATGTTCATGCTCAAACTTGGCACTAAATAACAATTATTGAGGTTTAAAACTAATCCCGTAGGTAAATGTAGAGGCAGCGTGCCGACGGCGATCACATCGACCTTGGAACCATTCCCGACGCGCATCGTCACCTCGTCCTTCGCCAGTCTCCGTTTATTCCGCAGCTCCTGCTTTGAGTTACAAATGTGAGCAACTGCACCGGTATCAAATACCCAAGAGCTACTACGAGTACTGGTAAGGTACACATCAATTACATGTATATCACATATACCTTTGGTTTTGCCGGCCTTCTTGTCCGCTAAGTATTTGGGGCAGTTCCGCTTCCAGTGACCACTTCCCTTGTAATAAAAGCACTCAGTTTCGGGCTTGGGTCCATTCTTTGGCTTCTTCCCGGCAACTTGTTTACCGGGCGCGGCAACTTCCTTGCCGTCCTTCTTGAAGTTCTTTTTACCCTTGCCCTTCTTGAACTTAGTGGTTTTATTCACCATCAACACTTGATGCTCCTTCTTGATTTCTACCTCTGCTGATTTCAGCATAGCATATACTTCAGGAATGGTCTTTACCATCCCCTGCATATTGTAGTTCATCACAAAGCTCTTGTAGCTAGGTGGAAGCGACTGGAGGATTCTGTCAATGACCGCTTCATCCGGGAGATTAACTTCCAGTTGAGTCAAGCGGTTGTGCAACCCAGACATTTTGAGTATGTGTTCACTGACAGAACTATTTTCCTCCATCTTACAGCTAAAGAATTTGTCGGAGACTTCATATCTCTCGACCCGAGCATGAGCTTGGAAAACCATTTTCAGCTCTTCGAACATCTCATATGCTCCATGTCTCTCAAAACGCTTTTGGAGCCCCGGCTCTAAGCTGTAAAGCATGCCGCACTGAACGAGGGAGTAATCATCGCAGCGTGACTGCCAAGCGTTCATAACGTCTTGTTCTGCAGGGAGAATAGGTGCGTCACCCAGCGGTGCTCTTAGGACATAATCTTTCTTGGCAGCTATGAGGATAATCCTCAGGTTTCGGACCCAGTCCGTATAGTTGCTACCATCGTCTTTCAGCTTGGTTTTCTCTAGGAACGCGTTGAAATTGAGGACTACGTTGGCCATTTGATCTACAAGACATATTGTAAATATTTAGACTAAGTTCATGATAATAAAGTTCATTTAATCAAATTATTTAATGAACTCCCACTTAGATAGACATCCCTCTTCTAGTCATCTAAGTATTACATGATCCGAGTCAACTAGGCCGTGTCCGATCATCACGTGAGACGGACTAGCCAACATCGGTGAACATCTTCATGTTGATCGTATCTTCTATACGACTCATGCTCGACCTTTCGGTCTTCTGTGTTCCGAGGCCATGTCTGTACATGCTAGGCTCGTCAAGTCAACCTAAGTGTTTTGCGTGTGTAAATCTGTCTTACACCCGTTGTATGCGAACGTAAGGACCTATCACACCCGATCATCACGTGGTGCTTCGGAACGACGAACCTTAGCAACGGTGCACAGTTAGGGAGAACACTTTCTTGAAATTATTATGAGGGATCATCTTATTTACTACCGTCGTCCTAAGTAAACAAGATGCAAAAAACATGATAAACATCACATGCAATCAAATAATAAACGTGACATGATATGGCCAATATCACATAGCTCCTTTGATCTTCATCTTGGGGCTCCATGATCATCTTGTCACCGGCTTGACACCATGATCTTCATCATCATGATCTTCATCATCGTGTCTCCATGAAGTTGCTCGCCAACTATTACTTCTACTACTATGGCTAACGCGTTTAGCAATAAAGTAAAGTAATTTACATGGCGATTCTCAATGACACGCAGGTCATACAAAAAATAAAGACAACTCCTATGGCTCCTGCCGGTTGTCATACTTATCGACATGCAAGTCGTGATTCCTATTACAATAGCATGAACATCTCATACATCACATATAGATCATTCATCATTCATCACAACTTTGGCCATATCATATCACCAAGCACTTGCTGCAAAAACAAGTTAGACGTCCTCTAATTGTTGTTGCAAGTTTTATGTGGCTGTTATAGGTTGCTAGCAAGAACGTTTTCTTACCTACGTAATAACCACAACGTGAATTGTCAATCTCTATTTACCCTTCATAAGGACCCTGTTCATCGAATCCGATCCAACTAAAGTAGGAGAGACAGACACCCGCCAGCCACCTTATGCAACTAGTGCATGTTAGTCGGTGGAACCGGTCTCACGTAAGCGTACGTGTAAGGTTGGTCCGGGCCGCTTCATCCCACAATACCGCTGAATCAAGATTGACTAGTAACGGCAAGAAGAATTTACAATTCAACGCCCACAACTACTTTGTGTTCTACTCGTGCAATAGAGAACTACTCATAAACCTAGCTCTGATACCACTGTTGGGGAACGTTGCAGAAAATTAAAATTTTTCCTACGGTTTCACCAAGATCCATCTATGAGTTCATCTAGCAACGAGTATTCAGATTAGATAGCATCTACATACCACTTTGTAGATCGCAACGGAAGCGTTCGAGTGAACGTGGATGAGGTAGTCGTACTTGCCGTCATCCAATTCACCGATGATCTAGTACCGAACGGACGGCACCTCCGCGTTCAACACACGTACGGGACGGGAGACGTCTCCTCCTTCTTGATCCAGCAAGGGGGAAGGAGAGGTTGAGGAAGATCCAGCACGACGGTGTGGTGGTGGATGCAGCAGAACTCCGGCAGGGCTTCGCTAAGCAACTACGGGAGGAGGAGGAGGTGTTGCAGGGAGGAGGGAGGAGCCAGGGCATTAGGGTTGGTTTGCTCCTCCTTTTCCCCACTATATATAGGGCCAAGGGAGAGGGGGAGGCGCAGCCCTTGCCCCTTCCTCCAAGGAAGGGTGCGGCCAAGGGTGGGGAGGAGTCCATCCTCCCCAAGGCACCTCGGAGGTGCCTTCCCCTTGTAGGACTCTCCCCTTTTTTTCTCTCTTGGCGCATGGGCCTCTTGGGGCTGGTGCCCTTGGCCCATATAGGCCAAGGTGCACCCCCTACAGCCCATGTGCCCCCCGGGGCAGGTGGACCCCCCCGGTGGACCCCCGGGACCCCTCCGGTGGTCCCGGTACAATACCGATAACACCGAAACTTGTCCCGATGGCCAAAATAGCACTTCCTATATATAATTCTTTACCTCCGGACCATTCCGGAACTCCTCGTGACGTCCGGGATCTCATCCCGGACTCCGAACAACATTCGGGTTACTGCACATACATATCTTCACAACCCTAGCGTCACCGAACCTTAAGTGTGTAGACCCTACGGGTTCGGGAGACATGCAGACATGACCAAGACGGCTCTCGGGCAATAACCAACAGCGGGATCTGGATACCCATGTTGGCTCCCACATGCTCCACGATGATCTCATCGGATGAACCACGATGTCAAGGATTCAATTAATCCCGTATACGATTCCCTTTGTCAATCGGTATTTTACTTGCCCGAGATTCGATCGTCGGTATCCCAATACCTCGTTCAATCTCGTTATCGGCAAGTCACTTTTCTCGTTCCGTAATGCATGATCCCGTGATCAAACACTTTGATCACATTGAGCTCATTGTGATGATGCATTACCGAGAGGGCCCGGTGATACCTCTCCGTCAAGCGGAGTGACAAATCCCAGTCTCGATCCATGTCAACCCAACAGACACTTTCAGAGATACCCGTAGTGTACCTTTATAGTCACCCAGTTACGTTGCGACGTTTGGCATACCCAAAGCACTCCTACGGTATCCGGGAGTTACACGATCTCATGGTCTAAGGAAAGGATACTTGACATTGGATAACTCTAGCAAACGAACTATGCGATCTTATGCTATGTTTAGGATTGGGTCTTGTCCATCACATCATTCTCCTAATGATGTGATCCCGTTATCGATGACATCCAATGTCCATAGTCAGGAAACCATGACTATCTGTCGATCAACGAGCTAGTCAACTAGAGGCTCACTAGGGACATGTTGTTGTCTGTTATTCACACATGTATTACGATTTCCGGTTAACACAATTATAGCACGAATAAAGACAATTATCATGAATAAGGAAATATAATAATAATGCTTTTATTATTGCCTCTAGGGCATATTTCCAACAGTCTCCCACTTGCACTAGAGTCAATAATCTAGTTACATTGTAATGAATCGAACACCCATAGAGTTCTGGTGCTGATCATGTTTTGCCTTAGGGAGAGGTTTAGTCAACGGATCTGTGACATTCAGATCCGTGTGCACTTTACAAATTTCTATGTCTCCATCTTGAACATTTTCACGAATGGAGTTGAAGCGACGCTTGATGTGCCTGGTCTTCTTGTGAAACCTGGGATCCTTTGCAAGTGCAATAGCTCCAGTGTTGTCACAGAAGAGCTTGATTGGCCCCGACGCATTGGGTATGACTCTGAGGTCGGTGATGAACTCCTTCACCCAAATTGCTTCATGTGCTGCCTCCGAGGCTGCCATGTACTCCGCTTCACATGTAGATCCCGCCACGACGCTTTGCTTGCAACTGCACCAGCTTACTGCCCCACCATTCAAAATATACACGTATCCGGTTTGTGACTTAGAGTCATCCAGATCTGTGTCGAAGCTAGCGTCGACATAACCTTTTACGACGAGCTCTTCGTCACCTCCATAAACGAGAAACATTTCCTTAGTCCTTTTCAGGTACTTCAGGATATTCTTGACCGCTGTCCAGTGTTCCTTGCCGGGATTACTTTGGTACCTTCCTACCAAACTTACGTCAAGGTTTACATCAGGTCTGGTACACAGCATGGCATACATAATAGAACCTATGGCTGAGGCATAGGGGATGACACTCATCTCTTCTATATCTTCTGCCGTGGTCGGACATTGAGCTGAGCTCAATTTCACACCTTGTAACACAGGTAAGAACCCCTTCTTAGATTGATCCATATTGAACTTCTTCAATATCTTATCAAGGTATGTGCTTTGTGAAAGACCTATGAGGCGTCTCGATCTATCTCTATAGATTTTGATGCCTAATATATAAGCAACTTCTCCAAGGTCTTTCATTGAAAAACTTTTATTCAAGTAGGCCTTAATGCTGTCCAAGAGTTCTATATCATTTCCCATCAAAAGTATGTCGTCTACATATAATATTAGAAATGCTACAGCGCTCCCACTCACTTTCTTGTAAACACAGGCTTCTCCATAAGTCTGTGTAAACCCAAACGCTTTGATCATCTCATCAAAGCGAATGTTCCAACTCCGAGATGCTTGCACCAGCCCATAAATCGAGCGTTGGAGCTTGCATACCTTGTCAGCATTCTTAGGATCGACAAAACCTTCCGGCTGCATCATATACAATTCTTCCTTAAGGAAACCATTAAGGAATGCCGTTTTGACGTCCATTTGCCATATCTCATAATCATAGTATGCGGCAATTGCTAACATGATTCAGACGGACTTCAGCTTCGCTACCGGTGAGAAAGTCTCATCGTAGTCAACCCCTTGAACTTGTCGATAACCCTTAGCGACAAGCCGAGCTTTATAGATGGTCACATTACCATCCGCGTCTGTCTTCTTCTTAAAGGTCCATTTATTTTCTATGGCTCGCCGTTCAACGGGCAAGTCAGTCAAAGTCCATACTTCGTTTTCATACATGGATCCTATCTCGGATTTCATGGCTTCCAGCCATTTGTCGGAATCTGGGCTCGCCATTGCTTCCTCATAGTTCGAAGGTTCACCGTTGTCTAACAACATGATTTCCAAGACAGGGTTGCCGTACCACTCTGGTGCGGAACGTGTCCTTGTGGACCTTCGAATTTCAGTAGGAGCTTGATCAGAAGTATCTTGATCATAATCATTAATTTCCTCTCTAGTCGGTGCAGGCACCTCAGGAACGATTTCTTGAGTTTCGCCATTTTCCGGTTCAAGAGGTAATACTTCATCAAGTTCTACTTTCCTCCCACTTACTTCTTTCGAGAGAAACTCTTTCTCCAGAAAGGATCCATTCTTGGCAACAAAGATCTTGCCTTCGGATCTGAGGTAGAAGGTATACCCAACAGTTTCTTTAGGGTATCCTATGAAGACGCGTTTTTCCGATTTGGGTTCGAGCTTTTCAGGTTGAAGTTTCTTGACATAAGCATCGCATCCCCAAACTTTTAGAAACGACAGCTTAGGTTTCTTCCCAAACCATAATTCATACGGTGTCGTCTCAACGGATTTCGACGGAGCCCTATTTAAAGTGAATGCGGCAGTCTCTAAAGCATAGCCCCAAAAAGATAGCGGTAAGTCGGTAAGAGACATCATAGATCGCACCATATCCAATAGAGTGCGATTACGACGTTCGGACACACCATTACGCTGAGGTGTTCCAGGCGGCGTGAGTTGTGAAACTATTCCACATTTTCTTAAGTGTGTGCCAAATTCATGACTCAAGTATTCTCCTCCACGATCTGATCGTAGAAACTTGATCTTTCTATCACGTTGATTTTCAACCTCACTCTGAAATTCCTTGAACTTTTCAAAGGTTTCAGACTTGTGTTTCATTAAGTAGATATACCCATATCTACTCAAGTCATCAGTGAGGGTGAGAACATAACGATAGCCACCGCGAGCCTCAACACTCATTGGACCGCACACATCGGTATGTATGATTTCCAATAAGTTGGTTGCTCGATCCATTGTTCCTGAGAACGGAGTCTTGGTCATTTTACCCATGAGGCATGGTTCGCACGTGTCAAATGATTCATAATCAAGAGACTCTAAAAGTCCATCTGCATGGAGCTTCTTCATGCGTTTGACACCTATGTGACCAAGGCGGCAGTGCCACAAATATGTGGGACTATTGTTATCAATTTTAACTCTTTTGGAACTCACACTATGAATATGTGTATCATCACGTACGAGATTCATCAAGAATAAACCATTAACCATCGGAGCATGACCATAAAACATATCTCTCATATAAATAGAACAACCATTATTCTCGGATTTAAATGAGTAGCCATCTCGAATTAAGCGAGATCCAGATACAATGTTCATGCTCAAACTTGGCACTAAATAACAATTATTGAGGTTTAAAACTAATCCCGTAGGTAAATGTAGAGGCAGCGTGCCGACGGCGATCACATCGACCTTGGAACCATTCCCGACGCGCATCGTCACCTCGTCCTTCGCCAGTCTCCGTTTATTCCGCAGCTCCTGCTTTGAGTTACAAATGTGAGCAACTGCACCGGTATCAAATACCCAAGAGCTACTACGAGTACTGGTAAGGTACACATCAATTACATGTATATCACATATACCTTTGGTTTTGCCGGCCTTCTTGTCCGCTAAGTATTTGGGGCAGTTCCGCTTCCAGTGACCACTTCCCTTGCAATAAAAGCACTCAGTTTCGGGCTTGGGTCCATTCTTTGGCTTCTTCCCGGCAACTTGTTTACCGGGCGCGGCAACTTCCTTGCCGTCCTTCTTGAAGTTCTTTTCACCCTTGCCCTTCTTGAACTTAGTGGTTTTATTCACCATCAACACTTGATGCTCCTTCTTGATTTCTACCTCTGCTGATTTCAGCATAGCATATACTTCAGGAATGGTCTTTACCATCCCCTGCATATTGTAGTTCATCACAAAGCTCTTGTAGCTAGGTGGAAGCGACTGGAGGATTCTGTCAATGACCGCTTCATCCGGGAGATTAACTTCCAGTTGAGTCAAGCGGTTGTGCAACCCAGACATTTTGAGTATGTGTTCACTGACAGAACTATTTTCCTCCATCTTACAGCTAAAGAATTTGTCGGAGACTTCATATCTCTCGACCCGGGCATGAGCTTGGAAAACCATTTTCAGCTCTTCGAACATCTCATATGCTCCATGTCTCTCAAAACGCTTTTGGAGCCCCGGCTCTAAGCTGTAAAGCATGCCGCACTGAACGAGGGAGTAATCATCGCAGCGTGACTGCCAAGCGTTCATAACGTCTTGTTCTGCAGGGAGAATAGGTGCGTCACCCAGCGGTGCTCTTAGGACATAATCTTTCTTGGCAGCTATGAGGATAATCCTCAGGTTTCGGACCCAGTCCGTATAGTTGCTACCATCGTCTTTCAGCTTGGTTTTCTCTAGGAACGCGTTGAAATTGAGGACTACGTTGGCCATTTGATCTACAAGACATATTGTAAATATTTAGACTAAGTTCATGATAATAAAGTTCATTTAATCAAATTATTTAATGAACTCCCACTTAGATAGACATCCCTCTTCTAGTCATCTAAGTATTACATGATCCGAGTCAACTAGGCCGTGTCCGATCATCACGTGAGACGGACTAGCCAACATCGGTGAACATCTTCATGTTGATCGTATCTTCTATACGACTCATGCTCGACCTTTCGGTCTTCTGTGTTCCGAGGCCATGTCTGTACATGCTAGGCTCGTCAAGTCAACCTAAGTGTTTTGCGTGTGTAAATCTGTCTTACACCCGTTGTATGCGAACGTAAGGACCTATCACACCCGATCATCACGTGGTGCTTCGGAACGACGAACCTTAGCAACGGTGCACAGTTAGGGAGAACACTTTCTTGAAATTATTATGAGGGATCATCTTATTTACTACCGTCGTCCTAAGTAAACAAGATGCAAAAAACATGATAAACATCACATGCAATCAAATAATAAACGTGACATGATATGGCCAATATCACATAGCTCCTTTGATCTTCATCTTGGGGCTCCATGATCATCTTGTCACCGGCTTGACACCATGATCTTCATCATCATGATCTTCATCATCGTGTCTCCATGAAGTTGCTCGCCAACTATTACTTCTACTACTATGGCTAACGCGTTTAGCAATAAAGTAAAGTAATTTACATGGCGATTCTCAATGACACGCAGGTCATACAAAAAATAAAGACAACTCCTATGGCTCCTGCCGGTTGTCATACTTATCGACATGCAAGTCGTGATTCCTATTACAATAGCATGAACATCTCATACATCACATATAGATCATTCATCATTCATCACAACTTTGGCCATATCATATCACCAAGCACTTGCTGCAAAAACAAGTTAGACGTCCTCTAATTGTTGTTGCAAGTTTTATGTGGCTGTTATAGGTTGATAGCAAGAACGTTTTCTTACCTACGTAATAACCACAACATGAATTGTCAATCTCTATTTACCCTTCATAAGGACCCTGTTCATCGAATCCGATCCAACTAAAGTAGGAGAGACAGACACCCGCCAGCCACCTTATGCAACTAGTGCATGTTAGTCGGTGGAACCGGTCTCACGTAAGCGTACGTGTAAGGTTGGTCCGGGCCGCTTCATCCCACAATACCGCTGAATCAAGATTGACTAGTAACGGCAAGAAGAATTTACAATTCGACGCCCACAACTACTTTGTGTTCTACTCGTGCAATAGAGAACTACTCATAAACCTAGCTCTGATACCACTGTTGGGGAACGTTGCAGAAAAATTAAAAATTTTCCTACGGTTTCACCAAGATCCATCTATGAGTTCATCTAGCAACGAGTATTCAGATTAGATAGCATCTACATACCACTTTGTAGATCGCAACGGAAGCGTTCGAGTGAACGTGGATGAGGTAGTCGTACTTGCCGTGATCCAATTCACCGATGGTCTAGTACCGAACGGACGGCACCTCCGCGCTCAACACACGTACGGGACGGGAGACGTCTCCTCCTTCTTGATCCAGCAAGGGGGAAGGAGAGGTTGAGGAAGATCCAGCACGACGGTGTGGTGGTGGATGCAGCAGAACTCCGGTAGGGCTTCGCTAAGCAACTACGGGAGGAGGAGGAGGTGTTGCAGGGAGGAGGGAGGAGCCAGGGCATTAGGGTTGGTTTGCTCCTCCTTTTCCCCACTATATATAGGGCCAAGGGAGAGGGGGAGGCGCAGCCCTTGCCCCTTCCTCCAAGGAAGGGTGCGGCCAAGGGTGGGGAGGAGTCCATCCTCCCCAAGGCACCTCGGAGGTGCCTTCCCCTTGTAGGACTCTCCCCTTTTTTTCTCTCTTGGCGCATGGGCCTCTTGGGGCTGGTGCCCTTGGCCCATATAGGCCAAGGCGCACCCCCTACAGCCCATGTGCCCCCCGGGGCAGGTGGACCCCCCCGGGGCAGGTGGACCCCCCCGGTGGACCCCCGGGACCCCTCCGGTGGTCCCGGTACAATACCGATAACACCGAAACTTGTCCCGATGGCCAAAATAGCACTTCCTATATATAATTCTTTACCTCCGGACCATTCCGGAACTCCTCGTGACGTCCGGGATCTCATCCCAGACTCCGAACAACATTCGGGTTACTGCACATACATATCTTCACAACCCTAGCGTCACCGAACCTTAAGTGTGTAGACCCTACGGGTTCGGGAGACATGCAGACATGACCAAGACGGCTCTCGGGCAATAACCAACAGCGGGATCTGGATACCCATGTTGGCTCCCACATGCTCCACGATGATCTCATCGGATGAACCACGATGTCGAGGATTCAATTAATCCCGTATACGATTCCCTTTGTCAATCGGTATTTTACTTGCCCGAGATTCGATCGTCGGTATCCCAATACCTCGTTCAATCTCGTTATCGGCAAGTCACTTTTCTTGTTCCGTAATGCATGATCCCGTGATCAAACACTTTGATCACATTGAGCTCATTGTGATGATGCATTACCGAGAGGGCCCGGTGATACCTCTCCATCAAGCGGAGTGACAAATCCCAGTCTCGATCCATGTCAACCCAACAGACACTTTCAGAGATACCCGTAGTGTACCTTTATAGTCACCCAGTTACGTTGTGACGTTTGGCATACCCAAAGCACTCCTACGGTATCCGGGAGTTACACGATCTCATGGTCTAAGGAAAGGATACTTGACATTGGATAACTCTAGCAAACGAACTATGCGATCTTATGCTATGTTTAGGATTGGGTCTTGTCCATCACATCATTCTCCTAATGATGTGATCCCGTTATCGATGACATCCAATGTCCATAGTCAGGAAACCATGACTATCTGTCGATCAACGAGCTAGTCAACTAGGGGCTCACTAGGGACATGTTGTTGTCTGTTATTCACACATGTATTACGATTTCCGGTTAACACAATTATAGCACGAATAAAGACAATTATCATGAATAAGGAAATATAATAATAATGCTTTTATTATTGCCTCTAGGGCATATTTCCAACAAACACTTCTATTAAAATGCTTAAGGAAGTTATTTTTCCGAGGTTTGGAGTCCCTAGATATTTAATGACTGATGTTGGTTCACATTTTATTCATGGTGCTTTCCATAAAATGCTTGCTAAATATGACGTTAATCACAGAATTGCATCTCCTTATCACCCGCAGTCTAGTGGTCAAGTAGAATTGAGTAATAGAGAGCTCAAATTAGTTTTGCAGAAGACTGTTAATAGGTCTAGAAAGAATTGGTCCAAGAAACTTGATGATGCATCATGGGCATATAGAACTGCATATAAAAATCCTATGGGTATATCTCCATATAAAATGCTTTATGGAAAAGCATGTCACCTACCTCTCGAACTAGAACATAAGGCATATTGGGCTATTAAAGTGCTCAACTACGATTTCAAACTCGCCGGTGAGAAGAGGTTATTTGATATTAGCTCACTTGATGAATGGAGAGCCCAAGCGTATGAAAATGCCAAGTTGTTTAAAGAAAAAGTTAAAAGATGGCATGACAAAAGGATACAAAAGCGTGAGTTTAATGTAGGTGATTATGTATTGCTATACAACTCTTGTTTAAGATTTTTTGCAGGAATACTTCTCTCTAAATGGGAAGGCCCCTATGTTATCGAGGAGGTCTATCGTTCCGGTGCAATAAAAATCAACAACTTCGAAGGCACAAATCCGAAGGTGGTAAACGGTCAAAGAATCAAACATTATATCTCAGGTAATCCCATAAATGTTGAAACCAATATTATTGAAACCGTAACCCTGGAGGAATACATAAGGGGCACTTTCCAGAACGTTTCAGACTCCGAAAAGGAATAGGTATGTGGTACGGTAAGTAAACCGACTCCAAAACAATTTTTAAGGAAATATCTCTTCGTTTTGGAATATTTAGAAAAATAGAAAAATAAGTGGCAGTCCGGAAAGGACATGAGGGCCCCACGAGGGTGGTGGGCGCGCCCCCCTGCCTGGGCGCGCCCACCTACCTCGTGAGCACCTCGTGTGCCCCCCGGACTCTATTTTGTTGCACGATACGTATTTTGGTCGGTAAAAATTCACTATATATTCTCGCGAAGGTTTTGACTCCCGTATCACGCAAATCTCCTCTGTTCTTGTTTCGGGCTGTTTTCTGTCAGGGTTTTCCAGGCTAGGCATCATGTCGTCTCCCTCCTCCAACAATGGTGACAACGATGCTTGGCTAATGAAGATAGATCTGAAGAGGGAATAACCCAGGAGGGTCAACAAGGATGAAAGGATCAAGAAGGCCACGGAAGATCAAGCTCCGGCAGCAAAGGACATCCTTCAACTTGATCATAACCTTCTTACCCCAACTGAGATCGAAGCTTTCAAGATGATTGAGTTAGCTCGTATACAAAACAAGTATCTCATGCAAGAGAATATTCTGTTGAAGGAGCATATTGTCGCACTCAAGGGCATTATTCGCAAGCTGGAGGACCTCTTACGCTCAATATACGATTATCCGTCACCTCCACCTTCTTCACCGACAAAGGAGACATAATCACATGAGTATGGGAACTCCCCTAGGCAACTGCCAAGCTTGGGGGAGGTGCCCCGTTATCGTATCACAATCACATCTCCTATCTTTACCGTTTTTCTTAGTTTGATCCTATTAGTAGTATCTTGATCTAGTAGAATAAAGTTTATGGCATGATCTAGTTTTGAGTTTTGCTTTATGATCTCTTTGTAATCGAGTCCGTGAGCTATATATAATAAAGAGTAGTGTTGAGTCAAGGGCCTGATTATTTTGCCATGATCTTGGGTGAATAAAAGAAAAGAAGAAAAATAATAAAAAAGGGGGGAAACAAAGAGTTCATATTGATCTTATTGAGAGTAATGACTTCACATAGAAAGAGTATGATGATTAAAAGTTGTTGGGAATCGGCAGACATAGTTTTGGTCATCGTTGCAATTAATAAGAAGTAATAAGGAAAGAGAGGTTTCACATATAGATATATTACCATTGACATCTTTTATGATTGGAAGCACTCATTAAAATATGACATGCTAAAGAGTTGATGTTGGATAAGGAAGACAACGTAATGAGTTATGTCTTTCTTATATCTGAGATAAAGTATGTTGTCATCATGGATCCTATAACTTGTTGAGCTTGCCTTTCCCCCTCATGCTAGCCAAATTCTCAGCACTAAGTAGAGATACTACTTGTGTTTCCAAACACCCTTAAAACTAGTTTTGCCATGAGAGTCCACCATATCTACCTATGGATTGAGTAAGATCCTTCAAGTAAGTTGTCATCGGTGCAAAGCAATAGAAATTGCTCTAAATATGTATGATCGATTAGTGTGGGAGGAATAAGCTTTATACGATCTTGTGATGTGGAAGTAATAAAAGCGACGGACTGCATAATAAAGGTCCACATCACAAGGGGCAATGTTCTTTCGCATTGAGATTTTGTGCATCCAACCATAAAAGTGCATGGCAACCTCTGCTTCCCTCTGCGAAGGGCCTATCTTTTATTACTACCTTCTACCTTATGCAAGAGTCATGGTGATCTTCACCTTTTCTTTTTCATTTTATCCTTTGGCAAGCTTAGCATGTTGGAAAGAACATGATATATATATATCTAATTGGATTTAGGGGAGCATGAACCATTATTGTTGACATTACCCTCAAGGTAAAAGGTTGTGGGGCAAAACTATAAGCCCCTATCTTTCTCTGTGTCCGATTAAAACTCCATAACCGCAAGTATTGCGTGAGTGTTAGCAATCATGAAGGACTAGATGATAGTTGAGTATGCGGACTTGCTTTTAAGCTCTGACATAGACTCTTTCCGATGTTATGATAAATTGCAATTGCTTCAATGACTGAGATTATAGTTTGTTGGAGCCCAATAAGGTTTATGATTTATACTTTTGCATTGTGAATAGATCATCGCTTGAACATAAGTAATCATATGACAAAATCTATATATGTTGTTGTTATGAGAATAACCATGATGCCTTCATGTCCGTATTTTATTTTTATCGATGCCTCTACCTCTAAACATGAGGACATATTTATTGTTATCGGCTTTTCGCTTGAGGACAAGCGAGGTCTAAGGTTGGGGGAGTTGATACGTCCATTTTGCATCATGCTTTTATATCGATATTTATTGCATTATGGGCTGTTATTTCACAATATGTCACAATACTTATGGCTATTCTCTCTTATTTTACAAGGTTTACATAAGAAGGGAGAATGCGGGCAGCTGGAATTCTGGGCTGGAAAAGGAGCAAATATTAGAGACCTATTCTGTGCAACTCCAAAAGTCCTGAAACTCCACAGAATATCTTAGAATAAATAAAGAAAAATCCTCGCCAAAGATGAAGTCCAGGGGGCCCACACCCTGCTCACGAGGGTGGGGGGGCCCCCCTCCTAGGGCGCGCCCCCCTACCTCGTGGGCCCCCTGGTGGGTCTCCGACGTCCATCTTCTGCTATATGAAGTCTTTCGATGAGAAAAAATAGCAAGCAACCTTTCGGGATGAGACTCCGCCGCCACGAGGCGGAACCAAGGCGAAACCAATCTAGAGCTCTGGCAGGGCTGTTCTGCCGGGGATACTTCCCTCCGAGAGGGCGAAATCATCACCATCGTCATCACCAACGCTCCTCTCATCGGGAGAGGGCAATCTCCATCAACATCTTCACTAGCACCATCTCATCTCCAAACCCTAGTTCATCTCTTGTATCCAATTCTTGTCTCAAAGTCCGGGATTGGTGCTAGTAGGTTGCTAGTAGTGTTGATTACTCCTTGTAGTTGATGCTAGTTGGTTTATTTGTTGGAAGATCATATGTTCAGATCCTATATGCATATTATTACCCCTCTGATTATGAACATGAATATGCTTTGTGAGTAGTTATGTTTGTTCCTGAGGACAAGGGATAAGTCTTGCTATTAGTAGTCATGTGAATTTGGTATTCGTTTGATATTTTGATAAGATGTATGTTGTCTAGCCTCTAGTGGTGTTATGTGAACGTCGACTACATAACACTTCACCATTATTTGGGCCTAGAGGAAGGCATTGGGAAGTAATAAGTAGATGATGGGTTGCTAGAGTGACAAAAGCTTAAACCCTAGTTTATGCGTTGCTTCGTAAGGGGCTGATTTGGATCCATATGTTTCATGCTATGGTTAGGTTTACCTTAATACTTTTGTTGTAGTTGAGGATGCTTGCAATAGAGGTTAATCATAAGTGGGATGCTTGTTCAAGTAAGAACAGCACCAAAGCACCGGTCCACCCACATATCAAATTATCAAAGTACCGAACGCGAATCACTTGAACGTGATGAAAACTAGCTTGACAATATTCCCATGTGTCCTCGGGAGCGCTTTTCCTATTATAAGAGTTTTGTTCCAGCTTGTCCTTTGCTACAAAAAGGATTGGGCCATCTTGCTGCAATTTATTTACTTTTGTTACTTGTTGCTCGTTACAATTTACCTCACCACCAAACTATCTATCACCACTTATTTCAGTACTTGCAGAGAATACCTTGCTGAAAACCGCTTATCATTTCCTTCTGCTCCTCGTTGGGTTCGATACTCTTACTTATCGAAAGGACTAAGATAGATCCCCTATACTTGTGGGTGATCATGTACCTGCTCCCTTATTGGAAAGTAATTCATCACAGAAAACGGTTTCTGTGACACCTACACCAATTAGTCAGGAAGTTAATGATGATGATCATGGAACTTCAGATCAAGTTGTTACTTAACCTCATAGATCAACCAGAGTAAGATCCACACCAGTGTGGTACGGTAATCCTGTTCTGGAAGTCATGCTACTAGATCATGATGAACCTACGAACTATGAAGAAGCGATGGTGAGCCCAGATTCCGCAAAATGGCTTGAAGCCATGAAATCTGAGATGGGATCCATGTATGAGAACAAAGTGTGGACTTTGGTTGAATTGCCCGATGATCGGCAAGAAATTGAGAATAAATGGATCTTCAAGAAGAAGAATAACGCTGATGGTAATGTTACTGTCTATAAAGCTCGACTTGTTGCGAAAGGTTTTCGACAAGTTCAAGGGATTGACTACGATGAGACCTTCTCACCCGTAGCGATGCTTAAGTATGTCCGAATCATGTTAGCGATTGCCGCATTTTATGATTATGAAATTTGGCAGATGGATGTCAAAACTGCATTCCTGAATGGATTTCTGGAAGAAGAGTTGTATATGATGCAACCGGAAGGTTTTATCGATCCAAAGGAAGCTAACAAAGTGTGCAAGCTCCAGCGATCCATTTATGGACTAGTGCAAGCCTCTCGAAGTTGGAATAAACACTTGGATAGTGTGATCAAAGCATTTGGTTTTGTACAGACTTTTGGAGAAGCCTGTATTTACAAGAAAGTGAGTGGGAGCTCTGTAGCATTTCTGATATTATATGTGGATGACATATTACTGATTGGAAATGATATACAATTTCTGGATAGCATAAAGGGATACTTGAATAAGAGTTTTTCAATGAAAGACCTCGGTGAAGCTGCTTACATATTGGGCATTAAGATCGATAGAGATAGATCAAGACGCTTAATTGGACTTTCACAAAGCACATACCTTGACAAAGTTTTGAAGAAGTTAAAAATGGATCAAGCAAAGAAAGGGTTCTTGCCTGTGTAACAAGGTGTGAAGTTGAGTAAGACTCAATGCCCGACCACTGCAGAAGATAGAGAGAAAATGAAAGATGTTCCCTATGCTTCAGCCATAGGCTCTATCATGTATGCAATGCTATGTACCAGACCTGATGTGTGCCTTGATATAAGTCTGGCAGGGAGGTACCAAAGTAATCCAGGAGTGGATCACTAGACAGCGGTCAAGAACATCCCGAAGTACCTGAAAAGGACTAAGGATATGTTTCTCGTTTATGTGGTGACAAAGAGCTAATTGTAAATGGTTACGTTGATGCAAGATTTGACACTAATCCGGACGATTCTAAATCGCAAACTGGATACGTGTTTACATTGAACGGTGGAGCTGTCAGTTGGTGCAGTTCTAAACAAAGCGTCGTGGCGGGATCTACGTGTGAAGCGGAGTACATAGCTGCTTCGGAAGCAGCAAATGAAGGAGTCTGGATGAAGGAGTTCATATCCGTTCTAGGTGTCATAGCTAGTGCATCGGGTCCAATGAAAATCTTTTGTGACAATACTGGAGCAATTGCCTTAGCGAAGGAATCCAGATTTCACAAGAGAACCAAGCACATCAAGAGACACTTCAATTCCATCCGGGATCTAGTCCAGGTGGGAGACATAGAAAATTGCAAGATACATACGGATCTGAATGTTGCAGACCCGTTGACTAAGCCTCTTCCACGAGCAAAACATGATCAGCACCAAGGCTCCATGGGTGTCAGAATCATTACTGTGTAATCTAGATTATTGACTCTTGTGCAAGTGGGAGACTGAAGGAAATATGCCCTAGAGGAAATAATAAAGTTATTATTTATTTCCTTATACCATGATAAATGTTTATTATTCATGCTAGAATTGTATTAACCGGAAACATAATACATGTGTGAATACATAAACAAACAGAGTGTCACTAGTATGCCTCTACTTGACTAGCACGTTGATCAAAGATTGTTAAGTTTCCTAGCTATAGACATGGGTTGTCATTTGATTAACGGGATCACATCATTAAGAGAATGACGTGATTGACATGACCCATTCTGTTAGCTTAGCACCCGATCGTTTAGTATGTTGCTATTGCTTTCTTCATGACTTATACATGTTCCTATGACTATGAGATTATGCAACTCCCGTTTATCGGAGGAACACTTTGTGTGATACCAAACATCACAACGTAACTGGGTGATTATAAAGGTGCTCTACATTTGGGTTGGCGTATTTCGAGATTAGGATTTGTCACTCCGAATGTCGGAGAGGTATCTCTGGGCCCTCTCGTTAATGCACATCACTTAAGCCTTGCAAGCATTGCAACTAGTGAGTTAGTTGTGGGATGATGTATTATGGAACGAGTAAAGATACTTGCCGGTAACGAGATTGAACTAGGTATTGAGATACCGACGATCGAATCTCGGGCAAGTAACATACCGATGACAAAGGGAACACCGTATGTTGTTATGCGGTCTGACCGATAAAGATCTTCGTAGAATATGTGGGAGAGAATATGAGCATCCAGGTTCCGCTATTGGTTATTGACTGGAGACATGTCTCGGTCATGTCTACATAGTTCTCGAACCCGTAGGGTCCGCACGCTTAATGTTACGATGACAGTTTTATTATGAGTTTATGTGTTTTGATTTACCGAAGGTTGTTCAGAGTCCCGGATGTGATCACGGACATGACAAGGAGTCTCGAAATGGTCGAGACATGAAGATTGATATATTGGAAGCCTATGTTTGGATATCGGAAGTGTTTCAGGTGAAATCAGGATTTTATCAGAGTACCGGAGGGGTTACCGGAACCCCCCGGAGGCTATTGGGCCTTATGGGCCCAAGTGGAGGAAGAGGAGAGGCGGCCAAGGGGCAGCCGCGTGCCCCTCCCCCCAAGTCCGAATTGGACAAGGAGGGGGGCGCCCCCCCCTTTCCTTTCCCCTCTCTCCTCCTTCCCCCAAGTCCTAATCCAACTAGGAAAAAGGAGGGGAGTCCTACTCCCGATGGGAGTAGGACTCCTCCTGGCGCGCCTCCTCCCTGGCCGGCCGCACCCCCCTTGCTCTTTTATATACGGGGCAGTGGGGCACCCCATAGACACAACAATTGATCATTGATCTCTTAGCCGTGTGCGGTGCCCCCCTCCACCATAGCCCACCTTGATAATACTGTAGCGGTGGTTAGGCAAAGCCCTGCGTAGGTAGAACATCAACATCGTCACCACGCCGTCGTGCTGACGAAACTTGTTGGGGGAACGTAGCAGAAATTCAAAAATTTTCCTACGTGTCACCAAGATCTATCTATGGAGAGACCAGCAACGAGGGGAAGGAGAGTGCATCTACATACCCTTGTAGATCGCTAAGCGGAAGCGTTCAAGTGAACGGGGTTGATGGAGTCGTACTCGTCGTGATTCAGATCACCGATGACCAAGTGCCGAACGGACGGCACCTCCGTGTTCAACACACGTACAGCCCGGTGACGTCTCCCAAGCCTTGATCCAGCAAGGAGAGAGGGAGAGGTTGAGGAAGACTCCATCCAGCAGCAACACAACGGCGTGGTGATGATGGAGGAGCGTGGCAATCCAGCAGGGCTTCGCCAAGCACCGCAAGAGAGGAGGAAGAAGAGACGCAGGGCTGCACCAACGAGGGATGGATCAAATCGTGTGTCTTGGGCAGCCCCTAGGCCTCATATATATAGGGGCAAGGGGGGAGGGGAGGCGCCCTAGGGTTTCCCCTAAGGGGGGCGGCGGCCAAGGGGGGAAGGAGTGCCTCCCAAGTCAAGTGGAGGCCCTTCCCCTTAGGGTTTCCCCTCTCCATGCGCATGGGCCTTGGGGGGGCTGGTTCCCCTGGCCCATTAAGGCTAGGGCGCCCCCTTACAGCCCATGCTTCTGTATTGGACGTGGTGGAACAATCTCCGGACCTCCGGACCCCTCCGGAGTCCTCAGGAACCTTCTAGAAGCTTCCCGGTACAATACCGAAAAACCCGAACTTTTCCCGAAACCCGAACAACAACTTTCCATATATAAATCTTTACCTCCGGACCATTCCGGAACTCCTCGTGACGTCCGGGATCTCATCCGGGACTCCGAACAACATTCGGTAACCACATACAAGCTTCCTTTATAACCCTAGCGTCATCGAACCTTAAGTGTGTAGACCCTACGGGTTCGGGAGACATGCAGACATGACCGAGACGTTCTCCGGTCAATAACCAACAGCGGGATCTGGATACCCATGTTGGCTCCCACATGTTCCACGATGATCTCATCGGATGAACCACGATGTCAAGGACTTTAATCAATCCCGTATACAATTCCCTTTGTCTATCGGTACGATACTTGCCCGAGATTCGATCGTCGGTATCCCGATACCTTGTTCAATCTCGTTACCGGCAAGTCTCTTTTACTCGTTCCGCAACACATCATCCCGTGATCAACTCCTTGATCACATTGTGCACATTATGATGATGTCCTACCGAGTGGGCCCAGAGATACCTCTCCGTTTTCACGGAGTGACAAATCCCAGTCTTGATTTGTGCCAACCCAACAGACACTTTCGGAGATACCCGTAGTGCACCTTTATAGTCACCCAGTTACGTTGTGACGTTTGGCACACCCAAAGCATTCCTACGGTATCCGGGAGTTGCACAATCTCATGGTCTAAGGAAATGATACTTGACATTAGAAAAGCTTTAGCATACGAACTACATGATCTGGTGCTAGGCTTAGGATTGGGTCTTGTCCATCACATCATTCTCCTAATGATGTGATCCCGTTATCAATGACATCCAATGTCCATGGTCAGGAAACCGTAACCATCTATTGATCAACGAGCTAGTCAACTAGAGGCTTACTAGGGACATGGTGTTGTCTATGTACCCACACATGTATTTGAGTTTCCTATCAATACAATTCTAGCATGGATAATAAACGATTATCATGAACAAGGAAATATAATAATAACCTATTTATTATTGCCTCTAGGGCATATTTCCAACAGTCTCCCACTTGCACTAGAGTCAATAATCCAGCTCACATCGATATGTGATTGCAATGATTCCAACACCCAAGGTCACATTCCCATGTGACTAACACCCAAAGAGTTTACTAGAGTCAATAATCTAGTTCACATTACTGTGTGATTAACACTCAATGAGTTTTTGGTTTGATCATGTTATGCTTGTGAGAGATGTTATAGTCAACGGGTCTGAACCTTTCAGATACGTGTGTCCTTTACAAATCTCTATGTCATCTCCTAGATGTAGTTACCACGCTCTATTTGGAACTATTCCAAATAACTGTTCTACTATACGAATCCAATTTACTACTTAGTATAATCTGGATCAGTGTCAAAGTTTGCATCGGCGTAACCCTTTACGACGAACACTTTTCCACCTCCATAATCGAGAAAATTCCTTAGTCCACTAGTTACTAAGGATAACCTTGACCGTTGTCCTGTGATCCATTCCTGGATCACACTTGTACCCCTTGACTGACTCATGGCTTGGCACACTTCATGTGCGGTACAACATAGCATACTTTAGAGCCTATGTCTAAGCATAGGGGACGACCTTCGTCCTTTCTCTCTATTCTGCCGTGGTCAGGTCTTGAGTCTTACTCAATACTTACATGTGTAATACAGCCAAGAACTCCTTCTTTGCTGATTTATTTTGAATTCCTTCAAAATCTTGTCACGGTATGTATTCATTTGAAAGTACTATTAAGCGATTTTGATCTATCCTCATAGACCTTGATGCTCAATGTTCAAGTAGCTTAATCCAGGTTTTCCATTGAAAACACTCTTCAAATAACCCTATATGCTTTCCAGAAATTCTACATCATTTCTGATCAACAATATGTCAACAACATATACTCATCAGAAATTCTATAGTGCTCCCGCTCACTTCTTTGGAAATACAAGTTTCTCATAAACTTTATATAAACCTAAAATCTTTGATCAACTCATCAAAGTGTACATTCCGACTCCGAGATGCTTACTCCAGTCCTCAGGAGGATGCTGGAGCTTTACATACTTGTTAGCATCTTTCAGGATTGACAAAAAATCTTCTGGCTGTATCACATACAACCTTTCCTCAAGAAAATCGTCGAGGAAACACTGTTTTGACATCCTATCTGCACAATTTCATAAATAATGCAGTAATCGCTAACATAATTCCAACAGACTCTTAGCATCGCTACGAGTGAGAAAGCCTCATCGCAGTCAACTCCTTGAACTTGTCGGAAAACATCTTAATGACAAGTCGAGCTTTCTTAATGGTGACATTTACCATCATTGTCCGTCTTCCTTTTAAAATCCATCTGTACTCAATGGCCTCACGACCATCGAGCCGTTCTGCCAAAGTCTACACTTTGTTTTCATACATGGATCCTCTCTCGGATTTTATGGCCTCGAGCCATTCATTGGAATCCGGGCCCACCATCGCTTCTCCATAGCTCGTAGGTTCATTGTTGTCTAGCAACATGACTTCCAAGACAGGATTACGTACCACTCTGAAGTAGTACGCATCCTTGTCATCCTACGAGGTTTGGGAGTGCCTTGATCCGAAGTCTCATGATCACTATCATAAGCTTCCACTTCAATTGGTGTAGGTGCCATAGGAACAATTCATGTGCCTTGCTACACACTAGTTGAAGTGACAGTTCAACAACCTCATCAAGTCTCCACCATCCTCCCACTCAATTCTTTCGAGAGAAACTTTTCCTCGAGAAAGGACCCGATTCGAGAAACAATCCCTATTACTTTCGGATCTGAGACAGGAGGTATACCCAACTGTTTTGGGTGTCCTATGAAGATGCAGTTATCCGCTTTGGGTTCGAGCTTATCAGCCTGAAACCTTTTCATATAAGCGTCGCAGCCCCAAACTTTTTTTTTAAGAAATGACAGCTTAGGTTTCTCTAAACCATAGTTCATACGGTGTCATCTTATCGGAATTATGTGGTGCCCTATTTAAAGTGAGTGCGGTTGTCTCTAATGCCTAACCCATGAACGATAGTGGTAATTCGATAAGAGACATCATGGTATTCATCATATCCAATAGGGTGCAGTCATGATGTTCGGACACACCATCACACTATGGTGTTCCAGGCGGTACTAGTCGTGAAATAATTTCCACAGTGTCTCAATTGTGTACCAAACTCGCAACTCAGATATTCATCTCTATGATCATATCATAGATATTTTATCCTCTTGTCACGACGATATTCAACTTCACTCTGAAATTACTTGAACCATTCAATAATTCAGACTTGTGTTTCATCAAGTAAATATGCTCAGTATCTACTCAAATCATCTGTGAAGTAAGAGCATAACGATATCCACTGCGTGCCTCAGCACTCATTGGACTGCACACATCAAAATGTGTTACTTCCAACAAGTTGCTTTCTTGTTCCATTTTACTGAAACCGAAGCTTTCAGTCATCTTGCCCATGTGGTATGATTTGCATGTCTCAAGTGATTCAAAATCAAGTGAGTCCATACGGTCCATCTGCATGGAGTTTCTTCATGCGTATATACCAACAGACATGGTTCACATGTCTCAATCTTTTCAGAAATGAGTGAGTTCAAAGATCCATCAGCATGGAGCTTCTTCATGCGTTTTATACCAATATGACTTACATGGCAGTGCCACAAGTAGGTGGTACTATCATTACTATCTTATATCTTTTGGCATGAACGTGTGTATCACTATGATCGAGATTCAATAAACCATTCATTCTAGGTGCAAGACCATTGAAGGTATTTATTCAAATAAATAGAGTAATCATTATTCTCTTTAAATGAATAACCGTATTGCGATAGACATAGTCCAATCACCAATCTCGATGGTAGAGGGAGCGTGCGATGCTTGATCGCATCAACCTTGGAAACATTTCCAACGCATCTCGTCAGCTCACCTTTAGCTAGTCTCCGTTTATTCCGTAGCTTTTATTTCGAGTTACTAACACCTAGCAACCGAACCGGTATCTAATACCCTGATGCTACTAGGAGTACTAGTAAAGTACACATTCACATAATGTATATCCAATATACTTCTACCGACAGCCTTCTCATCTACCAAGTATCTAGGGTAATTCTGCTCCGGTGGTTGTTCCCCTTATTACAGAAGCACTCAGTCTCGGGTTTGGGTTTAACCTTGGGTTTCTTCACTAGAGCAGCAGCTGATTTGCTGTTTCATGAAGTATCCCTTCTTGCCCTTGCCCTTATTGAAACTAGTGGTTTCACTAACCATCAACAATTGATGCTCCTTCTTGATTTCTACTTTCGCGGTGTCAAACATCGCGAATATTTCAAGGATCATCATATCTATCCCTGATTTGTTATAGTTCATCACGAAGCTCTAGCAGCTTGGTGGCAATGACTTTGGAGAAACATCACTATCTTATCTGGAAGATCAACTCCCACTCGATTCAAGTGATTGTTGTACTCAAACAATTTGAGCACAAGCTCAACGATTGAGCTTTTCTCCCTTAGTTTGCAGGCTAAGAAAATCGTCGGAGGTCTTATACCTCTTGACGTGGGCACGAGCCTGAAAACCCAATTTCAGCCCTCGAAACATCTCATATGTTCCGCGACATTTCAAAATGTCTTCGGTGCCTCAATTCTAAACCATTTGTCACTACCGAACTATCATGTAGTCATCAAAACGTGTATGTCTTATGTTCGCAACATCCACAGACCACGTTCGAGGTCCAGCACACCGAGTGGTGCATTAAGGACACAAGCCTTCTACTGTCCGCATAATTGCTACTATCAACTTTCAACTATATTTTCTCTAGGAACATATCTAAAACAGTAGAACTTAAGCGCGAGCTACGACATAATTTGCAAAATCTTTTTTGACTATGTTCAGGATAATTAAGTTCATCTTATGAACTCCCACTCAGATAGACATCCCTCTAGTCATCTAAGTGATTACATGATCCGAATCAACTAGGCCGTGTCCGATCATCACGTGAGACGGACTAGTCAACGTCGGTGAACATCTTCATGTTGATCGTATCTTCCATACGACTCATGCTCGACCTTTCGGTCTTCTGTGTTCCGAGGCCATGTCTGTACATGCTAGGCTCGTCAAGTTAACCCTAAGTGTTTTGCATGTGTAAAACTGTCTTACACCCGTTGTATGTGAACGTAAGGATCTATCACACCCGATCATCACGTGGTGCTTCGAAACGACGAACTGTAGCAACGGTGCACAGTTAGGGGAGAACACTTCTTGAAATTGTTGTAAGGGATCATCTTATTTACTACCGTCGTTCTAAGCAAATAAGATGCAAAAACATGATAAACATCACATGCAATCAAATAGTGACATGATATGGCCATCTTCACTTTGCTCCTTTTGATCTCCATCTTCGGGGCTCCATGATCATCGTCGTCACCGGCATGACACCATGATCTTCATCATCATGATCTCCATCATCGTGTCTTCTTGAAGTTGTCACGTCATCTATTACTTCTACTACTACAGCTAACGGTTAGCAATAAAGTAAAGTAATTACATGACGTTTATGTTGACACGCAGGTCATGAATAAATAAAGACAACTCCTATGGCTCCTGCCGGTTGTCATACTCATCGACATGCAAGTCGTGATTCCTATTACAAGAACATGATCAATCTCATACATCACATATATCATTCATCACATCCTTTGGCCATATCACATCACATAGCATACCCTGCAAAAACAAGTTAGACGTCCTCTAATTGTTGTTGCATGTTTTACGTGGCTGCTATGGGTTTCTAGCAAGAACGTTTCTTACCTACGCAAAACCACAACGTGATATGCCAATTTCTATTTACCCTTCATAAGGACCCTTTTCATCGAATCCGATCCGACTAAAGTGGGAGAGACAGACACCCGCCAGCCACCTTATGCAACTAGTGCATGTTTGTCGGTGGAACCGGTCTCACGTAAGAGT
Organism: Aegilops umbellulata; assembly: GCA_032464435.1. Taxonomy (NCBI): domain Eukaryota; kingdom Viridiplantae; phylum Streptophyta; class Magnoliopsida; order Poales; family Poaceae; genus Aegilops; species Aegilops umbellulata. Next base: position 636,136,182 of record CP136060.1, on the reverse strand, counting down.
ACGTGTAAGGTTGGTCCGGGCCGCTTCATCCCGCGATGCCGCCGAATCAAGATAAGACTAGTAACGGCAAGCATATTGAACAAAATCAACGCCCACAACTACTTTGTGTTCTACTCGTGCATAGAATCTACGCAATAGACCTAGCTCATGATGCCACTGTTGGGGAACGTAGCAGAAATTAAAAAAAATTCCTACGTGTCACCAAGATCTATCTATGGAGAGACCAGCAATGAGGGGAAGGAGAGTGCATCTACATACCCTTGTAGATCGCTAAGCGGAAGCGTTCAAGTGAACGGGGTTGATGGAGTCGTACTCGTCGTGATTCAGATCACCGATGACCAAGTGCCGAACGGACGGCACCTCCGTGTTCAACACACGTACAGCCCGGTGACGTCTCCCAAGCCTTGATCCAGCAAGGAGAGATGGAGAGGTTGAGGAAGACTCCATCCAGCAGCAACACAACGGCGTGGTGATGATGGAGGAGCGTGGCAATCCAGCAGGGCTTCGCCAAGCACCGCAAGAGAGGAGGAAGAAGAGACGCAGGGCTGCACCAACGAGGGATGGATCAAATCGTGTGTCTTGGGCAGCCCCTAGGCCTCATATATATAGGGGCAAGGGGGTAGGGGAGGCGCCCTAGGGTTTCCCCTAAGGGGGGCGGCGGCCAAGGGGGGAAGGAGTGCCTCCCAAGTCAAGTGGAGGCCCTTCCCCTTAGGGTTTCCCCTCTCCATGCGCATGGGCCTTGGGGGGGCTGGTTCCCTTGGCCCATTAAGGCTAGGGCGCCCCCTTACAGCCCATGCTTCTGTATTGGACGTGGTGGAACAATCTCCGGACCTCCGGACCCCTCCGGAGTCCTCAGGAACCTTCTAGAAGCTTCCCGGTACAATACCGAAAAACCCGAACTTTTCCCGAAACCCGAACAACAACTTTCCATATATAAATCTTTACCTCCGGACCATTCCGGAACTCCTCGTGACGTCCGGGATCTCATCCGGGACTCCGAACAACATTCGGTAACCACATACAAGCTTCCTTTATAACCCTAGCGTCATCGAACCTTAAGTGTGTAGACCCTACGGGTTCGGGAGACATGCAGACATGACCGAGACGTTCTCCGGTCAATAACCAACAGCGGGATCTGGATACCCATGTTGGCTCCCACATGTTCCACGATGATCTCATCGGATGAACCACGATGTCAAGGACTTTAATCAATCCCGTATACAATTCCCTTTGTCTATCGGTACGATACTTGCCCGAGATTCGATCGTCGGTATCCCGATACCTTGTTCAATCTCGTTACCGGCAAGTCTCTTTTACTCGTTCCGCAACACATCATCCCGTGATCAACTCCTTGATCACATTGTGCACATTATGATGATGTCCTACCGAGTGGGCCCAGAGATACCTCTCCGTTTTCACGGAGTGACAAATCCCAGTCTTGATTTGTGCCAACCCAACAGACACTTTCGGAGATACCCGTAGTGCACCTTTATAGTCACCCAGTTACGTTGTGACGTTTGGCACACCCAAAGCATTCCTACGGTATCCGGGAGTTGCACAATCTCATGGTCTAAGGAAATGATACTTGACATTAGAAAAGCTTTAGCATACGAACTACATGATCTGGTGCTAGGCTTAGGATTGGGTCTTGTCCATCACATCATTCTCCTAATGATGTGATCCCGTTATCAATGACATCCAATGTCCATGGTCAGGAAACCGTAACCATCTATTGATCAACGAGCTAGTCAACTAGAGGCTTACTAGGGACATGGTGTTGTCTATGTACCCACACATGTATCTGAGTTTCCTATCAATACAATTCTAGAATGGATAATAAACGATTATCATGAACAAGGAAATATAATAATAACCTATTTATTATTGCCTCTAGGGCATATTTCCAACAAAACTCTCCCTCAACACTCGGCTGGATCAGAGTTCGAGGGACGTCATCGGGCTGAACGTGTGCTGAGCTCGGAGGTGTCGTGCGTTCGGTACTTGATCGGTCGGATCGTGAAGACGTACGACTACATAAACCGCGTTGTGCTAACGCTTCCTCTTTCGGTCTACAAGGGTACGTGGACAACACTCTTCCCTCTTGTTGCTATGCATCACCATGATCTTGCGTGTGCGTAGGAATTTTTTTGAAATTACTACGTTCCCCAACACCGGGAGGTTACCGGAACCCTCCCAGGGAAAGATATGGGCCTTATGGGCCATAGAAGGGAGGCTAACCAGCCCACAAGGGGCTGGTGCGCCCCCTAAAAGGGAGGAGGCCGAATTGGACTTGGGAAGGGGGCGCCACCCCTTTCCTTCTCCTACTCCCTCTCCTTCCCTTTTTCCCCTCCGGTAGAAGGAAAAAAGGGTGGGGTCGAATACTACTAGGACTGGAGTCCTAGTAGGACTCCCCTCTCCCTAGCGCGCCCCTTGTTGGCTGGCCTCCTCCTCCCCTCCTTTATATATGGGGGCAGGGGGCACCCCAAAGGCACAACAGACAATCTCTTAGCCGTGTGCGGTGCCCCTCCCCATAGTTCAACACCTCGGTCATATCGTCGTAGTGCTTAGGCGAAGCCCTGCACCGGTAACTTCATCATCACCGTCACCACGTCGTCGTGCTGACGAAACTCTCCCTCGGCCTCAACTGGATCAATAGTTCAAGGGACATCACCGAGCTGAACGTGTGCAGATCGCGGAGGTGCCGTGCGTTCTGTACTTGGATCGGTTGGATCGCGAAGACGTTCGACTACATCAACCGCGTTACTAAACGTTTCCTCTTTCGGTCTACGAGGGTATGTAGACACACTCTCCCCGATCGTTTCTATGCTTCTCCTAGATAGATCTTAAGTGATCGTAGGCAATTTTTTTGAAATACTATGTTCCCCAATAGTGGCATCCGAGCCAGGTCTATGCGTAGATGTTATATGCACGAGTAGAACACAAAGAGTTGTGGGTGATAATAGTCATACTGCTTACCAACATGTCATACTTTGATTCGGCGGTATTGTTGGATGAAGCGGCCTAGACCGACATTACATGACCGCGTTCATGAGACTGGTTCTACCGCCGTGCTTCGCACACAGGTGGCTAGTGGGTGTCTGTTTCTCCAACTTTAGTTGAATCAAGTGTGACTACGCCCGGTCCTTGTTGAAGGTTAAAACCGCACACTTGACGAAAAATCGTTGTGGTTTTGTTGCGCAGGTAAGAACGGTTCTTGCTAAGCCCGTAGCAGCCACATAAAACTTGCAACAACAAAGTAGAGGACGTCTAACTTGTTTTTGCAGGGCTTGCTGTGATGTGATATGGTCAAGACGTGATGATATATAATTTGTTGTATGAGATGATCATGTTTTGTAACAGTTATCGGCAACTGGCAGGAGCCATATGGTTGTCGCTTTATTGTATGAAATGCAATCGCCATGTAATTCCTTTACGTTATCACTAAGCGGTAGCGATAGTCGTAGAAGCAATAGTTGGCGAGACGACAACGGTGCTTCGATGGAGATCAATGTGTCAAGCCGGTGATCATGGTGATCATGACGGTGCTTTGGAGATGGAGATCAAAGGCACAAGGTGATGATGGCCATATCATATCACTTATTTTGATTGCATGTGATGTTTATCTTTTATGCATCTTATTTTGCTTAGTACGGCGGTAGCATTATAAGATGATCTTTCACTAAAATTTCAAGGTATAAGTGTTCTCCCTGAGTATGCACTGTTGCGACAGTTCTTCGTGCTGAGACACCACGTGATGATCGGGTGTGATAAGCTCTATGTTCACATACAACGGGTGCAAGCCAATTTTGCACACGCAGAATACTCGGGTTGAACTTGACGAGCCTAGCATATGCAGATATGGCCTCGGAACACTGAGACTGAAAGTTCGAGCGTGAATCATATAGTAGATATGATCAACATAGTGATGTTCACCATTGAAAACTACTCCATTTCACGTGATGATCGGACATGGTTTAGTTGTTATGGATCACATGATCATTTAGATGACTAGAGGGATGTCTATCTAAGTGGGAGTTCTTAAGTAATATGATTAAATTGAACTTTAATTTATCATGAACTTAGTCCTGATAGTATTTGCATAACTATGTTGTAGATCAATAGCTCGCGATGTAGCTCCCCGTTTATTTTTGACATGTTCCTAGAGAAAAATAAGTTGAAAGATGATAGTAGCAATGATGCGGACTTGGTCCGTGATCATAGGATTATCCTCATTGCTGCACAGAAGAATTATGTCCTTGATGCACCGCTAGGTGACATACCTATTACGGGAGCAGATACAAATGTTCTGAAGGCTCGGTATGATGACTACTTGATAGTTTAGTGCACCATGCTTTACGACTTAGAATCGGGATTTCAAAAACGTTTTGAACACGACGGAGCATATGAGATGTTCTAAGAGCTGGAATTGGTATTTCAGACTCATACCCGAGTCAAGAGGTACGAGACCTCTGACAAAGTACTTAGCCTACAAGATGAAGGAGAATAGCTCAACTAGTGAGCATGTGCTCAGAATGTCTGAGTACTATGATACGTCTCCAACGTATCTATAATTTTTTTATTGTTCCACGCTATTATATATTCTGTTTTGGATGTTTAATGGGCTTATTTACACACTTTTATATTATTTTTGGGACTAACCTGTTAACCGGAGGCCCAACCCAAATTGCTGCTTTTTGCCTATTTTAGTGTTTCACAGAAAAATAATATCAAACAGAGTCCAAACGGAATGAAACCTTCAGGGACGCGATTTTTGGAACAAACGTGATCTAGAGGACTTGGAGTGGACGTCAAGCAACCAACAAGGCGTCCACAAGGCAGGGGGCGCGCCTACCCCCACCCCCACCCCAGGTGCGCCCTCCACCTTCGTGGGCCCCTCGTGGCTCCACCGACCTACTTCTTCCTCCTATATATACCTACGTACCCCCAAACCATCAGAGGCATCCACGAAAACCTAAATCCACCGCTGCAACCTTCTGTACCCGTGAGATCCCATCTTGGGGCCTTTTCCGGCGTCCTGCCGGAGGGGGCATTGATCATGGAGGGCTTCTACATCAACACCATAGCCTCTCCGATGACGTGTGAGTAGTTTACCTCAGACCTTCGGGTCCATAGTTATTAGCTAGATGGCTTCTTCTCTCTATTTGGATCTCAATACAAAGTTCTCCTTGATTCTCTTGGAGATCTATTTGATTTAACTCTTCTTTTGCTGTGTGTTTGTCGAGACCGATGAATTGTGGGTTTATGATCAAGATTATCTATGAACAATATTTGAATCTTCTCCGAATTCTTTTATGTATGATTGGTTATCTTTGCAAGTCTCTTTGAATTATCAGTTTGGTTTGGCCTACTAGATTGATCTTTCTTGCAATGGGAGAAGTGCTTAGCTTTGGGTTCAATCTTGCGGTGGCCTTCCCCAGTGACAGCAGGGGCAACAAGGCATGTATTGTATTGTTGCCATCAAGGATAAAAAGATGGGGTTTATATCATATTGCATGAGTTTATCCCTCTACATCATGTCATCTTGCTTAGAGCGTTACTCTATTCTTATGAACTTAATACTCTAGATGCCTGCTGGCTAGCGGTCGATGTGTGGAGTAATAGTAGTAGACGCAGAATCGTTTCGGTCTACTTGTCACGGACGTGATGCCTATATACATGATCATACCTAGATATTCTCATAACTATGCTCAATTCTATCAATTGCTCGACAGTAATTCGTTCACCCACCGTAATACTTATGCTATCTTGAGAGAAGCCACTAGTGAAACCTATGGCCCCCGGGTCTATTTTCCATCATATTAATCTCCCATTATTTCTATTACCATTTATTTTGATTTTTTATTTACTCTTGATCATAAAAATACCAAAATATTATCTTATCATATCTACCAGATCTCACTCTCGTAAGTGACCGTGATGGGATTGACAGCCCCTTTATGGCATTGGTTGTGAGGTTCTTATTTGTTTGTGTAGGTGCGTGGGACTCGAGCGTAGTCTCCTACTGGGTTGATACCTTGGTTCTCAAAAATTGAGGGAAATACTTATGCTACTTTACTGCATCACCCTTTCCTCTTCAAGGGAAAACCAACGCAGTGCTCAAGAGGTAGCATACTACAATCGCTTGAATCAAGTGGAATTAATCTTCCAAATAAGATAGTGATTGACGGAGTTTTCTAGTCACTATCACCGAGTTACTAGAACTCCCTGGTGAACTATAATATGCAAGGGATAACGAAAACGATTCCCAAGCTCTTCGCGATGCTGAAATCGGCGAAGGTAGAAATCAAGAAAAAGCATCAAGTGCTGATGATTGACAAGACCGCTAGTTTCAAGTAAAAGGGCAAGGGAAAGAAAGGGAACTTCAAGAAATAATGGCAAGCAAGTTACCACTCCCATGAAGAAGCCCAAAGCTAGACCCAAGCCTGGAATTGAGTGCTTCTACTGCAAAGGAAATGGTCACTAGAAGTGGAACTGCCCTAGATACTTGGAGGATAAGAAGGATGGCAAAGTGAACAAAGGTATATTGGATATACATGTTATTGATGTGTACTTTACTAGTGTTTATAGCAACCCCTCGGTATTTGATACTGGTTCAGTTGCTAAGAGTAGTAACTCGAAACGGGAGTTGCAAAATAGGCTAGTTAAGGGCGAGGTGATGATGTGTGTTGGAAGTGATTCCAAGGTTGATAAGATCACCATCGCACACTCCCTTTACCTTCGGGATTAGTGTTGAACCTAAAAGAAATGTTATTTGGTGTTTGCGTTGAGCATGAATATGATTGGATCATGTTTATTGCAATATGGTTATTCATTTGAGTCAAAGAATAATTGTTGTTCTATTTACATGAATAAAACCTTCTATGGTCGTACACTCAATATAAATGGTTTATTGAATCTCAATCGTAGTGATACACATATTCATAAATATTGAAGCCAAAAGATGCAAAGTTAATAATGATAGTGCAACTTATTTGTGGCACTACCGTTTAGGTCATATTGGTGTAAAGCGCATGAAGAAACTCCATGATGATGGGCTTTTGGAATCACTTGATTATGAATCACTTGATGCTTGCGAACCATGCCTCATGGGCAAGATGACTAAGAATCCATTCTCCGGAACAATGGAGCAAGCAACTGACTTATTGGAAATAATACATACTGATGTATGCGGTCCGACCAGTGTTGAGCCTCGCGGCGAGTATCATTATTTTCTGACCTTCACAGATGATTTGAGCAGATATGGGTATATCTACTTGATGAAACATAAGTCTGAAACATTTGAAAAGTTCAATGAATTTCAGAGTGAAGTGGAAAATCATCGTAACAAGAAAATAAAGTTTCTACAATCTGATCGTGGAGGTGAATATTTGAGTTATGAGTTTGGTATTCATTTGAAACAATGTGGAATAGTTTCACAAATTCGTGCCACCTGGAACACAACAGCGAAATGGTGTTCGAACATCGTAACCATACTTTATTAGATATGGTGTGATCTATGATGTCTCTTACTGATTTACCACTATCGTTTTGGGGTTATGCATTAGATACATCTGCATTCACGTTAAATAGGGCACCATCTAAATCCGTTGAGACGACACCATATGAACTGTGGTTTGGCAAGAAACCCAAGCTGCCATTTCTTAAAGTTTGGGGCGACAATGCTTATGTGAAAAAGTTTCAACCTGATAAGCTCGAACCCAAATCGGAGAATTGTGTCTTCATAGGATACCCAAAGGAAACTATTGGGTACACCTTCTATCACAGATCCGAAGGCAAGATATTCGTTGCTAAAAATGGATACTTTCTAGAGAAGGAGTTTCTCTCGAAAGAAGTGAGTGGGAGGAAAGTAGAACTTGAAGAGGTAATTGTACCTTCTCCCGAATTGGAAAGTAGTTCATCACAGAAATTAGTTCGAGTGATTCCTACACCAATTAGTGAGGAAGCTAACGATCATAATCATGAAACTTCAGATCAAGTTACTACCAAACCTCATAGGTCAACCAGAGTACGGTCGGCACCAGAATGGTATGGTAATCTTGTTCTGGAAGTCATGTTACTAGACCATGACGAACCTACGAACTATGAGGAAGCGATGATGAGCCCAAATTCCGCGAAATGGCTTGAGGCCATGAAATCTAAGATAGGATCCATATATGAGAACAAAGTGTGGACTTTGGTGGACTTGCCTGATGATTGGCAAGCCATTAAGAATAAATGGATCTTCAAGAGGAAGACGGACGGTGATAATAGTGATACTATCTACAAAGCTCAAATTGTCGAAAAAGGTTTTCGACAAGTTCAAGGTGTTGACTACGATGAGATTTTCTCACTTGTATCGATGCTTAAAAGTCTGTTCAAGGTTTTCGACAAGTTCAAGGTGTTACACTACTGCAGGATGGTCCAAAGGCGACACTACGATCAGAGACCCTTCGACCAAACTGTGTGCGATGCCATAATCGCAAACGGTGGTGTAAAAAACCGTCAAAAAGGTGCAAAACATTTGCGATGACAGATGCATCAAACACGGTTCAGAATTTAGTTGCGTGTGCGATGCAGGGCATACGGTTCAGCTCAATGAACTGTTTGTGATGAGGAGGCACAAAAGAAAGGGGCAGCGAGATGAAGGCGTGTGCGATATACATCATACGGTTCACTGGGATGAACTGTGTGTGATTAGGCAACACAACTGAAACGGTTCAACTGAACAAGATGTGTGTGATACGCGGCAAACAGGTCCTTAATCTGAAATGTGTGCGAAGACCAATAATGACACAGACGATTGCTGCTAATAAACTGTGTGAATTGCTCTGTCTACAGTAGAATAACATGTATATATATAACTGAAATAAACATCCAATTACATAAGTGACTATACAAATCATTCGCACACACCTCAATAAACAATTGCATGCATTCTAAAGTAGGAGAAACGATCGTCTAGTCATCTACTTCTTGTCACGCTCCCGCCACTGCTATGTGGCTCGATCCCTCATCTGGGTTAGGAAGAAGATAAATCCTCATGTCAACGATCCGCCTGTACATCTCATAGCTTGTGTACGCGTCCATGGCCGCATACTTGACATGTTGTTCATCCAGTCTCTTATGCCACACACTGTGCCAGGCGTTCTGGTCCTTATTGCTCTCTTGCTTCATCTTCGCGTAGTAGGGGTTGATGATGACCGAGGCGAGGTCAACCAGGGAGTTCAGTTTGCTTTTGTCGGTGCCCCATACCTTGTAGTGGTGTTGGATGTTGACAAGATTCAGGCATTTCAAGTCTGAAACCTTGAGCGCTTTTAGATCGTTGGTGGTGTCCACCATAGCGAAACTGTAGTCGAAGCTCTTGATAAACCTGGAGAAACGCTCGCAAGTCCTTGTGGCAAGGTCGAAGTGGTAGACGAGGACGTCATGTCGCACGCACAACTGGGTGACGACAACCTTCTGATCGTGCCCGGCACGACCGATGGTGTACTCGAGGTCGAAGCCGACCACTCGGTACTTGTCCTCGGCAAGGAACTTCTTCATAGTCTGGATGGAGCTCTCTGATACGTCTCCAACGTATCTATAATTTTTGATTGCTACATGCTATATTACTGTTTTGGACTATATTGGGCTTTATTTTCCACTTTTATATTATTTTTGGGACTAACCTATTAACCGGAGGCCCAGCCCAGAATTGCTATTTTTTTGCCTATTTCAGAGTTTCAGAGAAACAGAATATCAAACGGAGTCCAATAGGAATGAAACCTTTGGGAAAGTGATTTTCTCATCAGATAAGACCCAGGAGACTTGGACCCTCCGTCAAGAAAGCCACGAGGCAGTCACGAGGGTGGGGGGCGCGCCCACCCCCCTAGGGCGCGCCCCCTGCCTCGTGGGCCCCTCGGAGCTCCACCGACGTACTTCTTCCTCCTATATATACCTACGTATCCCCAAACGATCAGAGACGGAGCCAAAAACCTAATTCCACCGCCGCAACCTTCTGTACCCACGAGATCCCATCTTGGGGCCTGTTCCGGAGCTCCGCCAGAGAGGGCCATCATCACGGAGGGCTTCTACATCATCCTAGCCCCTCCGATGAAGTGTGAGTAGTTCACCTCAGACCTTCGGGTCCATAGTTATTAGCTAGATCGCTTCTTCTCTCTTTTTGGATCTCAATACAATGTTCTCCCCCTCTGTTGTGGAGATCTATTTGATGTAATCTTCTTTTTGCGGTGTGTTTGTTGAGATCGATGAATTGTGGGTTTATGATCAAGTCTATCTATGAATAATATTTGAATCTTGTCTGAATTCTTTTATGTATGATTGGTTATCTTTGCAAGTCTCTTCGAATTATCAATTTGTTTTGGCCTACTAGATTGGTCTTTCTTGCAATGGGAGAAGTGCTTAGCTTTGGGTTCAATCTTGCGGTGTCCTTACGCAGTGACAGAAGGGGCAGCAAGGCACATATTGTATTGTTGCCATCGAGGATAACAAGATGGGGTTTTTATCATATTGCATGAAACTATCCCTCTACATCATGTCATCTTGCTTAAGGCGTTACTCTATTTTTAACTTAATACTCTAGATGCATGCTGGATAGCGGTCGATGAGTGGAGTAATAGTAGTAGATGCAGGCAGGAGTCGGTCTACTTGTCTCGGACGTGATGCCTATATACATGATCATACCTATATATTATCATAACTATGCTCAATTCTGTCAATTGCTCAACAGTAATTTGTTCATCCATCGTAGAATACTTATGCTCTTGAGAGAAGCCACTAGTGAAACCTATGGCCCCCGGGTCTATTTTCCTCATATCAATCTCCATCACTTTAATCTTGCTTGCTTTTTACTTTGCCTTTTTACTTTTCACTTTGCATCTCTATATCAAAAATACCCAAAATATTATCTATCATCTCTATCAGATCTCACTCCCGTAAGTGACCGTGAAGGGATTGACAACCCCTAATTGCGTTGGTTGCGTTGAGCTATTGTTTTTGGGTAGGTACGAGGGACTCGAGCGTAGCCTCCTACTGGATTGATACCTTGGTTCTCAAAAACTAGGGGAAATACTTACGCTACTTTGCTGCATCATCCTCTCCTCTTCGGGGAAATCCAACGCAGTGCTCAAGAGGTAGCAAGAAGAATTTCTGGCGCCGTTGCCGGGGAATATGCGCAGAAGTCAACATACCAAGTACCATCACAATCCCTATCTCCCGCATTACATTAGTTGCCATTTGCCTCTCGTTTTCCTCTCCCCCACTTCACCCTTGCCGTTTTATTCACCCTCTCTTTTCCGTTTGCCTTTTTCCCGTTCGTCTTTTGTTTGCTCGTGTGTTGGATTGCTTGTTTGTCGCGATGGCTCAATATAATACCAAATTGTGTGACTTCACCAATACCAACAATAATGATTTCCTTAGCACTCCGATTGCTCCTCTTACCAATACTGAATCTTGTGAAATCAATACTGCTTTGTTGAATCTTTTTATGAAAGATCAATTCGCCGACCTTCCTAGTGAAGATGCCGCTACTCATCTGAATAGCTTCGTTGATTTATGTGATATGCAAAAGAAGAAAGATGTCGATAATGATATTGTTAAATTGAAGCTATTTCCTTTTTCGCTTAGAGATCGTGCTAAAGCTTGGTTTTCATCTTTTCCTAAAAATAGTATTGATTCTTGGAACAAGTGCAAAGATACTTTAATCTCTAAGTATTTCCCTCCTGCTAAGATCATCTCTCTTAGAAACGATATTATGAATTTTAAGCAACTTGATCATGAACATGTTGCACAAGCTTGGGAGAGAATGAAACTAATGATACATAATTGTCCTACTCATGGGTTGAACTTGTGGATGATTATACAAAAATTTTATGCCGGATTGAATTTTGCTTCTAGAAATCTTTTAGATTCGGCCGCGGGAGGCACTTTTATGGAAATCACTTTGGGAGATGCTACTATACTCCTAGATAATATTATGGTTAATTATTCTCAATGACACACTGAAAGATCTACTAATAAAAAAGTGCATGCGATAGAAGAAATCAATGTTTTGAGTGGAAAGATGGATGAACTTATGAAGTTATTTGCTACTAAGAGTGTTTCTTCTGATCCTAATGATATGCCTTTGTCTACTTTGATTGAGAATAATAATGAATCTATGGATGTGAATTTTTTTGGTAGGAATAATTTTGGTAACAACGCGTATAGAGGGAATTTTAATCCTAGGCCTTATCCTAGTAATCCTTCTAATAATTATGGAAATTCCTACAACAACTCTTATGGAAATTTTAATAAGATGCCCTCTGAATTTGAGAATAGTGTTAAAGAGTTTATGAATTCACAAAATAATTTTAATGCTTTGCTTGAAGAGAAATTGCTTAGAGTTGATGATTTTGCTAGGAACGTTGATAGAATTTCTCTTGAGGTCGATTCTTTAAAGCTTAGATCTATTCCTCCTAAGCATGATATCGATGAGTCTCCCAAAGAAAGATGAGTGCAAAGAAAGAACCGCTATGATGCGTGCTTCCAAAGATGCCTTTATTAAAGCGTGTTCTTCCAATTCCTATGAAAATCAAGATGAAGATCTAAAAGTTATTGATGTGTCCCCTATTAAATCTTTGTTTTGCAATATAAATCTTGATGAAACTGAATATGATCTTCCTTTAACTAGAAGGCGTTCCAAAAATTCGGAGTATTTAGATCTTGATGATGAAATTGATAAACGTGGGATTGAAAGAAATAAAAATCTAGATGTTGCTAAACCCACTATATTGGATTTCAAGGAATTTAATTATGAAATTTGCTCTTTAATTGATTGTATTTCCTTGTTGCAATCCGTGCTAAATTCTCCTCATGCTTATAGTCAAAATAAAGCCTTTACCGAACATATTGTTGATGCCTTGATGCAATCCTATGAAGTAAAACTTGAGTTGAAAGTTTCTATCCCTAGAAAACTTTATGATGAGTGGGAACCTACTATTAAAATTAAAATTGAAGATTATGAGTTTTATGCTTTGTGTGATTTGGTTGCTAGTGTCTCCACTATTCCCAAAACTTTGTGTGATTTGCTAGATTTCCGTGATTTTGATGATTGCTCTCTAAACTTGCATCTTGCGGATTCCACTATTAAGAAACCTATGGGAAGAATTAATGATGCTATTATTGTTGCAAATAGGAATTATGTGCCTGTAGATTTTATCGTTCTTGATATAGATTGCAATCCTTCTTGCCCTATTATTCTCAGTAGACCTTTCCTTAGAACGGTTGGTGAAATTATTGATATGAAGGAAGGGAATATTAGATTTCAATTTCCATTAAAAAAGGGCATGGAACACTTCCCTAGGAAGAAAATAAAATTACCATATGAATCTATCATGAGAGCCACTTATGGATTGCCTACCAAAGATGGCAATACCTAGATCTATCCTCGCTTTTGTGCCTAGCTAGGGGGGTTAAACGATAGCGCTTGTTGGGAGGCAACCCAATTTTATTTTTGTTTTTTGTTGTTTTTGCTTCTGTTTAGGAATAAATAAGCCATCTACCTTCTGTTTAGATGTGGTTTTGTGTTTTAGTTAGTGTTTGTGCCAAATTAGACCTATAGGATCTTCTTGGATGATAGTTAATTGATCTTGCTGTAATTTCCAGAATCTTTCTGTTCACGAAAACAATTGTTAAAAATCACCAGAACGTGATAAAATACTGATTCCAGTTGTTAAAAATCACCATAATTCTGAAACATTTGAAAAGTTCAAAGAATTTCAGAGTGAAGTGGAAAATCATCGTGACAAGAAAATAAAGTTTCTACAATCTAATCGCGGAGACAAATATTAGATTTACGAGTTTGGTCTTCAATTAAAACAATGTGGAATAGTTTCACAAATTCGTGCCACCTGGAACACCACAGCATAATGGGGTGTCCGAATGTCATAACCGTACTTTATTGGATATAGTGCAATCTATGATGTTTCTTACCGATTTACCACTATATTTTTGGGGTTATGCATTAGAGATAGCTGCATTCACGTTAAGAAGGGCACCATCTAAATCTGTTAAGACGACACCGTATGAACTGTGGTTTGGTAAGAAACTAAAGTTGTCGTTTCTTAAAGTTTGGGGTTGCGATGCTTATAAGAAAAAGTTTCATCCTGATAAGCTCAAACCCAAATCGGAGAAATGTGTCTTCATAGGATACCCAAAGGAGACAGTTGGGTACACCTTCTATCACAGATCCGAAGGCAAGATATTCGTTGCTAAGAATGGATCCTTTCTAGAGAAGGAGTTTCTCTCGAAAGAAGTGAGTGGGAGGAAAGTAGAACTTGATGAGGTAACTGTACCTTCTCCCTTATTGGAAAGTAGTTCATCACAGAAATCTGTTCCTATGACTACTACACCAATTAGTGAGGAAGCTAATGATGATGATCATGTAACTTCAGATCAAGTTACTACCGAACCTCGTAGGTAAACCCGAGTGAGATCCGCACCAGAGTGCTACGGTAATCCTGTTCTATAGGTCATGTTACTTGGCCATGACGAACCTACGAACTATGAGGAAGCTATGATGAGCCCAGATTCCACGAAATGGCTTGAGGCCATGAAATCTGAGATGGGATCCATGTATGAGAACAAAGTGTGGACTTTGGTTGACTTGCCCGATGATCGGCAAGCCATAGAAAAAATGGATCTTCAAGAGGAAGACGGACGCTGATAGTAGTGTTACTATCTACAAAGCTAGACTTGTCGAAAAATGTTTTTGACAGAGTTCAAGGTGTTGACTACGATGAGATATTCTCACTCGTAGCGATGCTTAAGTCTGTCTGAATCATGTTAGCAAATTGCCACATTTTATGAAATCTGGCAAATGGATGTCAAAACTACATTCCTTAATGGATTTCTTAAAGAAGAGTTGTATATGATGCAACCAGAAGGTTTGTCGATCCTAAAGGTGTTAACAAAATATGCAAGCTCCAGTGATCCATCTATGGACTGGTGCAAGCATCTCGGAGTTGGAATATATGCTTTGATGAGTTGATCAAAGCATATAGTTTTATACAGACTTGCGGTGAAGCCTGTATTTACAAGAAAGTGAGTGGGAGCACTACAACATTTCTGATAAATATATGTGAATGACATATTGGTGATCGGAAATAATGTAGAATTTTCTGGAAAGCATAAAGGAGTATTTGAAAGGATTTTTTTCAAAGAAAGACCTCGGTGAAGCTGCTTACATATTGAGCATCAAGATCTATAGAGATAGATCAAGACGCTTGATAAGTTTTTTCAATGAGTACATACCTTGACAAGATTTTGAAATAGTTCAAAATGGAACAGTCAAAGAAAGAGTTCTTGCATGTGTTACAAGATGTGAAATTGAGTAAGACTCAAAGCCCGACCACGGCAGAAGATAGAAAGAGAATGAAAGTCATTCCCTATGCCTCAGCCATAGGTTCTATAAAGTATGCCATGCTGTGTACCAGATCTATTGTATACCCTACCACTGAGTTTGGCAAGGGAGTACAATAGTGATCTAGGAGTAGATCATTGGACAGTGGTCAAAATTAACCTTAGTGGAGTAAGGATATGTTTCTCGATTATGGAGGTGACAAAGGTTCATCGTAAAGGGTTACGTCGATGCAAGTTTTGACACTGATCCAGATGACTCTAAGTCTCCATATGGATACATATTGAAAGTGGGAGCTATTAGCTAGAGTAACTCCGTGTAGAGCATTGTAGACATAGATATTTGCAAAATACTTACGGATCTGAATGTGACAGACCCGTTGACTAAAATTATCTCACAAGCAAAACATGATCACAGCTTAGTAATCTTTGGGTGTTAATCACATAGCTATGTGAACTAGATTACTGACTCTAGTAAACCCTTTGGGTGTTGGTCACATATCGATGTGAACTATGGGTGTTAACCACATAAAGATGTGAACTATTGATGTTAAATCACATGGCGATGTGAACTAGATTATTGACTCTAGTGCAAGTGGGAGACTGAAGGAAATATGCCCTAGAGGCAATAATAAAGTTATTATTTATTTCCTTATTTCATGATAAATGTTTATTATTCATGCTAGAATTGTATTAACCGGAAACTTGATACATGTGTGAATATATAGACAAACTAAGTGTCACTAGTATGCCTCTACTTGACTAGCTCGTTGAATCAAAGATGGTTAAGTTTCCTAACCATAGACATGAGTTGTCATTTGATTAACAAGATCACATAATTAGAGAATGATGTGATTGACTTGACCCATTCCGTTGGCTTAGCACTTGATCGTTTAGTATTCTGATATTGTTTTCTTCATGACTTATACATGTTCCTATGACTATGAGATTATGCAACTCCCGTTTACCGGAGGAACACTTTGTGTGCTACCAAACGTCACAACGTAACTGGGTGATTATAAAGGTGCTCTATAGGTGTCTACGAAGGTACTTGTTGGGTTGGCGTATTTTGAGATTAGGATTTGTCACTCCGATTGTCGGAGAGGTATCTCTGGGCCCACTCGGTAATGCACATCACTATAAGCCTTGCAAGCATTGTAACTAATGAGTTAGTTGCGGGATGATGTATTACGGAACGAGTAAAGAGACTTGCCGGTAACGAGATTGAACTAGGTATTGAGATACCGACGATCGAACCTCGGGCAAGTAACATACCGATGACAAAGGGAACAACGTATGTTGTTATGCAGTTTGACCGATAAAGATCTTCGTAGAATATGTGGGAGCCAATATGAGCATCCAGGTTCCGCTATTGGTTATTGACCGGAGACATGTCTAGGTAATGTCTACATAGTTCTCGAACCCGTAGGGTCCGCACGCTTAAAGTTCTATGACGATTTGTATTATGAGTTTATATGTTTTGATATACCGAAGGAAGTTCGGAGTCCCATATGAGATCGGGGACATGACGAGGAGTCTCGAAATGGACGAGACGTAAAGATCGATATATTGGACGATTATATTCGGACATCGGAAGGTTCCGAGTGATTCGGGTATTTTCGGAGTACCGGGGAGTTACGGGAATTCACCGGGAGAAGTATTGGGCCTTATTGGGCCATACGGGAATAGAGGAGAGAGGCCAAAAGGAAGGAGGCGCGCCCCCCCTCTGGTCCGAATTGGACAAGGGGTGCAGCCCCCTTTTCCTTCTCCCTCTCTCCCTCTTTCCTTCTCTCCTACTCCGGAAAGGAAAGGTGACTCCTACTAGGACTTGGGAGTCCTAGTAGGACTCCCCACACTTGGCGCGCCCCCTCTAGGGCCGGCCTCTCCTTTCCTCCTTTATATACGGGGGCAGGGGCACCTCTAGACACAACAATTGATCTCTTGGATCTCTTAGCCGTGTGCGGTTCCCCCCTCCACCATAGTCCACCTCGATAATATTGTAGCGGTGCTTAGGTGAAGCCCTGCGTCGGTAGAACATCATCATCGTCACCACGCCGTCGTGCTGACGGAAATCTCCCTCAAAGCTCGGCTGGATCGGAGTTCGAGGGACGTCATCGAGCTGAACGTGTGCTGAACTCGGAGGTGCCGTACGTTCGGTACTTGATCGGTCGGATCGTGAAGATGTACGACTACATCAACCGCGTTGTGCTAACGCTTTCGCTTTCGGTCTACGAGGGTACGTGGACAACACTCTCCCCTCTCGTTGCTATGCATCACCATGATCCTGTGTGTGCGTAGGATTTTTTTTGAAATTACTACGTTCTCCAACAGCATATTGACCTCGATATACACTTCGTTCGTGAGCAGGTGGCTCTTGGGCGCATCCGGGGTCCTCCACGTCCCGACGGCGCATCAGTTCGCCGACGTCATGACGAAAGGACTGCCTACTTCTGTCTTCGAGGAGTTCAGGTTCAGTCTTTGCGTCTCCGGCGACGCTTCGACTGCGCGGGGGGGGGGGGTGTTGAATATATGGTTTATGAATGTATATTGTATAGCCTGGCCCACCTCCTAGTCTTTGTATAGTTGAGGTTGTGGCCCACCTTGTACTTCATATATACGTGTGCTATGCACCGATCAATACATCGTGAAGCATTGCCAAAACTCTTGTCTCCAATAGTTATCCTTCACCACATGTCTAGAGGGTTGGAGAAACAAGCCATGCCACATAAGAACTTGAAAGAATAAGTCAAAATCGTCGCACCAAGATCCAGGCAACTGTTTTCTTTAATAGACGCATCAACTACCAAGATATGAAGAGAGGCAACAACTAGACGACATGTACCTTCACAAACCCTTTGTTGCTGCCAGATTGGTCTTCATCAAGGTAAAGAGAGGTTGAAGAAAACTTATTTCTCTTACTTTTTTCACGAGGGAAGAAACCTTGTTTCAATATGTCATCACAACCAACGCCTCATCAATGCCGCTAAAAAAACAAAAACCTATGGAAAACAATAACTAAAGAACGAACCGAAGGGACGATGAGTCACAAACAATGAGTAGTATCGAACGAAGGGACAAAAAGTTTGTTCATTACACCCACTTTGTCGGGCGCGACTATGTGACGCGCAGTTCCAGATCACCTGGAGGGAGTTGTAAGGGGCCAGCCTAGTAACTAACTGATGCATCGTGTTGATGTCATGAACATTTTTTTTTCATATTTTTGTTTCTTTTTTTACTTGTGCCGATGTTTCAAAATATTTTAAATATAAATATTATGAGAACACTTTACATAAAATTTTGGAGCATGTTAATCTAGCATTTTAAAAATGTTAAACATGTATAGAAAAAATGTTTTTGTTATATATAAGAAAGTATAAAGGTGAATGTGAAAAATAGAAAATGTTAATCACATGTATGGAAAATGTTAATCATATGTACGAAAAATGTTTTTGACAATTATAAAAAGTTGAACATTTCTGTATGGGATATTTAAAAAATGTAAGAAAATTAATTTAGTTCAATAGAAATGTTTGTACATTAAAAAAATGTATGTTACATTAAAAAAACTTCACATGCTTGAAACATGTGTTTGTGACATTTAAAAATATATGTTTACAATTTTAGAAAATGTTTTTATATTTCAAAAAAGGTTTTACCATTTAAAAATATCTCAACATGTATTTGAAAATATACATTCAAAAGATGTTATCGTAAAGATGGTAAACATGTATTTGAAAAGTGTTAAAAGTGTACAAAACAATGTATTAAACATACACGAAAAGGGTAGAAACATGCACGAAAGAAACTAGACATGTATTGAGAAGACAAAGGCGATGAAAACCGACAAAAGAAACAAAAAGAAAAGCGAAGAAACCAAACAAACCGACGAAAACAAAGAAAGAAAGCAAAACATGGCATGGCTTATATGATTAGAACGGGGCTGACGTTCTCAAGGGAAAACGGGCCTGGCCCGCACGGGTTGTTGGTTGGTTGGTTGGTAGGCAGCCCAGCGAAAAGCGCTCGAGCCCACGGCGTGCGGTGAGAAGAGCGGCCGCGTCACCCCCTCTGGCCCCGACATGGAGTTAAGCCACCGTCCGCCTCGCCGTCCGCCTCGCCCCACCACCGCCCTTCCCATTCCCTTCCTCCCCCGCGATGCTGCTCCGGCTACGCGTCGGCGTCTCCCGCCGGTCCGCGGCCCTCCTCGCCGCCTCCCCCCGCGCCGATCCTCCCGCGCGCCCGCGGCCCCTCCCGCGTCGCCTCCACGACGCCGCCGATCACCGCCCGAAGCCAGGTACCGGCGCGATCTATATGGTCTTGTACTTTTTGAAATATCATGACAAGCTGATCATCTATATCTGCTCTCTGAGCTGCTGATGCCCGTATTTTGTTTTTGAAGTTTGATGACAGTTTACTCTTGGTAATTTCTCACACTGTTCTGTTGTGCTCTCTGTTCTGTTCTGCACCTGAAGGCGGTCCTCTAACGCTCTACAGGGACCTGGTGAGCCAAGGGAAGCTCCGGCATGACGTGTACCAGGAAAACGTTGCCTGCGAGTTAGACAACCTGCTCGGGAGGCTCGAGCGGTATGAGATGGAGATGGAGGATTACCATGTAAGTTGCCGACGGCTCTGCGTTCGCCGGGTCCGAGCAGCAGCACTAGGCGCATTTTTTTTTGTTTATTCAGGGAGATTGTCTCGTGGCGTCTGAGTGAGTGCCTTTGCGCGAAGTGCAGACAAAGCTGTCTATGTGGGACAGTACCCGGGAGAAAGAACGCCGGAGGCTTCTCCTCGAAGAAGCCGAGGATAAGCAGCACGATGGGGTGTGGATAGATGAGAAAAGGGGGTTTCTCGATAAGTTGATTTCACGGTAACATTTGTTCTCCTGCCTCGGTTCATTTGCTGTATAACCATCAAACTCTTAATATCAAGAGTTTTGTGTTTTAACTTTGCAGTGCCACTGTTCCTCTCCCAAATGATATAAATTTTCCCTACTGATAACCGTTTATTAAGGTGTTTGTGCAAAGAGATGAAGTTCTCATCCTTTATTTACTAAGTTTTTATTGAATTAAGAACAGTAAAACTTAGTAGATGATAAAAGAATACTAGAATTATGTGGAAAATTTTGCATACTCTGTAGAAACTTTTCTTGTTTACAATTACAAATCTCTTGTACATATCCCAAGAAGAGTGTAACTAAGTACTTCAGCGACCTATAAGTCTGTTTAACTGTTGTGTCGCGCCGCTTGGAAGTTGCTGTTTGACTTGTCTTTTGCCGATTAAACCAGGAAAAGAAGAGCTAATATAGAGCCTGGAGTTGGAAGATGGGTTTCATATTTGAACAGAGAGAGGAAACTAGATAATTTGGTTGGCCAGAAACCAGTTGCACCTGTTGCTCCAAAAGGATTATACCTTTACGGGAATGTTGGAAGTGGTAAGCTAATTAATCAATACATTGACCTGGCCTATGCCGAGAGTTAGTGGTTTGTAGTCAGGCTGTCTCCCATACATATATTAGTGTCTTAACTGTATCTACATACAGTAGTAACTAAATACTTCACTTGTGTCATTATGCTGTTCTTTTCAAAATAGTCATAAGCTGTTTATGATGATAATATTTTTTACCGAGATGATGATAATATTATCTAGCTATCTGCAATTATTATGCTAACTTTAGGGAGCAACTTGTAACACAGGCAAGACAATGTTGATGGACATGTTTTATGGGGCCACAGAAGGTGTCATCAAACACAGGAGGAGGTTTCACTTTCATGAGGTAAATTATGCAAAACTCATGTACGCGTGGCTCGGCAAGCTGACAAAACAGAGTGTATGTGTGGCTTGGCAAGCTGACAAAACAGAGTGTATGTGTGGCTTGGCAAGCTGACAAAACAGAGTGTATGTGTGGCTTGGCAAGAGTTCTGTTAATTAACTTGTTGACTATCATATTTCAGTCAGGATCCTGTTGTCTAGCATTTGAATAAAATTGAATTACGCCTTTTCATGCAGGCTATGCTTGAAATACATGACCATATGCATGATGTGTGGAAGAGACGTGATGATGGCAAGTCTATGGAATCAAGTGCTTTCAGTTGGATATCAGGCCTCCCTTTCGATGCAAAAATTAAGGAATGGCTGATCGGGGAGGAAAAGTATAAACAAGATAAACATCAAAAACATATCCTGCTAGCTGTTGCTGACAAGTTCCTTGTCGATAGACAAGCAAATAAATGTGGTGCAAGCATTCTATGCTTTGACGAGATACAGGTACCTGTAATTAACACTTCTATGGTGTGCATTTCCAACTTATTGGAGGAAACTGCCATTTCTATATCACACTTGACATCATGCTTATCAGATTACTGCCGTAGTTTATCAATCCAATGCGATTACATCAAGTATAGTCTTGTAGGAAATTGTTCTGAAACTTATTTTCCCTATTCAGCTCATGCCTTCAATAGTTATTACCGTATACAGTACATTTGTAAAAAAAAAGTGACAGTTAATATTATTGATAGTAAATTGGATTAGACACAGGTACGCACATGACTTAGCATAATTCTAACTTAACTTCTGAGTAAGATTCCATGAGGCTAATACAGCTGACAGACAATGTCAACCTTGTGCCTTAATGTGAGATATGCACTTAAAAAAAACTCTTATAAACACCTCGTGCTACTTCACTCTGTCTACCATGGTATGCTTGATGTTACTAAGAAATATTTAGCTGTCACTGTAAAAGTGTAAATGCAATAAACTCTGCAGCCTATAGTTTTGAAATGTACTAAGAAACTGCATCTGTGCAGACTATTGATGTATTCGCTATTGTTGCCCTGTCTGGTATTCTCAGCAGACTATTAAGCACTGGGACTGTGCTTGTTGCTACCAGCAATAAAGCACCGGAAGATCTGAATCAGGTACACCCTTTTGTGATTATTTCTCTTTTCTTTCTTTTTTAAATATAATAAACACTTACATTTCATCAAAAGAAGATCGGAGTGAAAGGCATAACCACATTCTGACCTGCTGGGAATATTTATTTGAACTACACTACCTAGAACTTTGTTCCCACAAACAGGAACCACTTCTCACAATTTTAACATACAATTTGAAAGAAGCTAAAGAGGCAAAACACCAGGTTGCTATCATGTTATGGATGAATAACAATGTGGAGAATGTGTAGGGGAGCTAAACTAGAGCTTATTGCTCTTTTTTCTAATCCTAGATACAGAAAATTCATTGGAAAAGGATAACATGGCTAATGGCTGTAGACTACTTATTTGCACCTGGGTTTCTTGTAATTTAACTATTCAAAAGCACATCATCCATCTACAAGAAATGACAAGAAACTTTCTGAAGCTTAGTTTTTTTATCTTCTGGATTTTTTATATGACATAAGAATGACAGCATACATTGGTACCTGGATGGATAATAGGTACCTTTGAATTAAAATAATTTTGTACTTGTTTTGATCTTTTCACTCTTCTCCGTTCGTTTTGTAGGATGGGATGCAACGAGAAATCTTCCTTGAGTTATTATCTAAGCTAGACGAGACCTGCAATAAGATTCTTGTTGGAACTGAAACGGATTATCGCCGCCTTATTCCTACGGATGGCTCAACTCAGGTTGACTTGTAATGACATAGGGAATTTATGACACTTGGTCTTAGGACCGCATAGAACATTTGCGTTACATGATCTGGAGATAAACATGATGCTTACTAGATGATAGCAGTGTTAGCAGGTTGAAAATTAGTAGTTCCCTATGATATTGTGGTCCACTGTGTACAGATGCTTAAACTGTCTAGAAATCAGTTACTGGACTGACAAGTTCAGGTGATTAAATCACATTATTTGAAGATCTTAATTTAATTTGCAAAATCTTCCACTCGGGATTCTCTTGAAATCTTCTGCCTTGATCTACTGTAGTTAAATAGACTTAATCTCATTGTTGAAGTTTGATGGGGTTTGTCATGTAGTTATTCAGGGTAGTGCATAAACAAGAAAACATAAGTTCCCTTTACTACCTTGAGGTTAATAAATTAACAGGGCCTGTAAAAATATATTCATCTTTAGTGACACTCACTAAAGTTGTAGTTATCAATTTGGTTGTTAGGACAGAGATTCAAGCATCTACTTGTACATGTCAAATCAAATTTACCTTTAAGTTACATTTTTTTATCCCTATTATAACTCTAATATGAAACCAGTAAGGTGTATCCTTTTGTGAATACACTGCATGTTTACTCTCGTTTTGCTTGGAAATTTGATATTTATTCTGCCTGTATTTATTACCTTATTCTTGGATGTCATATGCGTTATCTGGTATTTTTTCATGTAACAACTAATTTGCATATTTGTATGCAGATTCACTATTATTGGCCTACCAATCCTGACACAAGGAGTATGTTTGAGGCTATGTGGCATGACATAACTAACCAGACAGGAGGGAACATTACTGCAGTTACTATTCCTGTAATGTTTGGAAGGTGTGTCCTAAAAATCATCTCTATAGCAATATACATAAGCCTGAACTGTATTAACTTTAATATTACATGAACAGGTCTATTGAGATTCCTCAAAGTTGTAGCGGTGTGGCAAGGTTTGACTTCGAGTATTTATGTGGACGCCCAGTAATATCCCACTCTTTGAATTTACATTTCTCGATAATCAAAATGTTATTCATGATCATGGCACTGTTGGCTTGAAGAAACTATATATGGAGTAGTATCTTTCTTCCTTTCAACTGTATGAATTTGGAACTGAATTCTAATTCTATGCAGGGAAAGATGTTTTGAATGAACCCAATAAGACTTGCTTTGGTTATATTATTTATTTACTTGTATTCCTTATTCCAATACTTAGGTCGGAGCTGCAGATTATATAGCAATAGCCAGGAACTACCATACAATTTTCATATCAGACCTTCCAGCTATGAGTATGAAGATCCGTGACAAGGTTCCTCTGACTTTATCAAGTACTTAATAATTCTTTGATGCCAAATGAAGTGTTATGTTTTTTCTAATATTATTCCTCATTTAGGCAAGAAGATTCATCACCCTTATTGATGAGATGTACAATCATCACTGCCGCCTTATATGTTTAGCTACCTTACCCATTGACAATCTATTTCAAGGAACTGAGGAAGGGCCTCTTTTTGATTTAGAGAGGTAACATTTGCATTTATACTCGTGACCCTCTGAACTCATTGGTGAACTGCAGAGCGCTTACCTGATCATGTAAAGTATTGATGATTTTCAGAGAACATCTACATTTATACTTGGATAGTTGGATGCATGATCCTCTAACCACATTAGTGAACTGCAGTTAAAATTTTCTCATCCTGTGAAATTGTAATTGTGCATATTTCAATGCGACACGTGCAGGTTGTACTTTTATATTCAGTGGTAATATGATAGCTACCACGTAGGTCTTCTGAAATCTTCATCTTTGCAGGGTCAAACTTTTGAATGTGGTACTTAATAATCTTGGGCATTGCTACTTGCGGCATCATCTTGTACGGAACAACAGAAATAACAACAATCCTGTATTCTGAATCAAAACTTAGTCAGGGGCTACCGATTTCCAAAACAAACAAAAAAAATCCTGAATAAAAATGTCTTGGCTTGGCGAGCTTTGTTGTAAATTCTGTTTTTATCCATCTGTAATATCTTTTAAAGTAAAGCATCTGATTCTAAAGAATCGAGAACAGGAATTTATGATTAACATGAGAGGTTATCATGCAGTTTCCAGTTTGAAACTGAAGCCGAAGGGTCAAAGTTAAGGAGGGATGTTTCTGCAGAAGGCAATGTTGGTGCAGGGCCCTCTACTAGAGGCCTAGTGTCAATGCTGTCTGGTCAAGAAGAGATGTTCGCGTTCCGAAGGGCGGTAAGTAACTAACATAGCACCTCTTGTACATACTATTTGTTGCTCGCTTGAGACAATTCATTTTGCTAAATTCTGGGTTTTACTTTCTTATAATGTTAAACTTTCACTGCATGTAATTATTTCGAATCACTGACATTACCGTCTGGGCCTGCTGTATGATGTATCTGGTTTTAACTGTGCACCCACATTGTTGTTTCGCAGATATCCCGGCTCATAGAAATGCAGACCCCGCTGTATCTCGAGCGCGTCCAGCATGTCCATTCTTCCGCCCTTCAACAACAGCAGGGCACCCCTGTTCTTGCAAAACAGAGCACTATATCTCAGTCTGCTCCCTTGTAGACTGGTAGTACCATTCTATTTGTTCTTGGAAAATAATCTTTGAACTGTGAACAATGAGGTTGGAGAGGCCAAGCTCGACATTGTCGGAAACTGTATCGATTATATGTAAAACAGGTGATGTCAGCAAGACACACCGTTGCATCTGTGCTGTGCATCTGCACAAATTTTCTTCTCTCCCTCCGTCTCATAATATAAGAGCGTTTTTTACACTAGACGGAGGGAGTAGATCCTAGGAAACATGATTACTGGTGTTGTTTGGTGTGCTTTAGCATCTAGTGTAATAAGAATGCTACTGTTCAGTCAGAGAGAAGAAAATCAGAATCAAAATCTAAACAGGCCCAGTGTATAGCCTGATTCAGTCCTCACCGTCCTAGAAGCTGAAGGCATGTGGCTGTTCTAACTGCAGAAGAACAGATGCATCCGTACATAGTTATGTGGGAAAATATCATATGAAAACCAACATTCGATGAAAACCACACGAAAACAATGTTTTGAAGTTTGAAAAAAATCCCAAAAAAATAGGGGACGTTAAGAGAGTGATGTTCTATTCTCATGCAAAATTTCAAGTTCAAGCACATCACGAGATATGAGCTATAAGGAGATCGACCACTGTGTGCAGAGCATGACACAGTTGCTGTTCGTTTGATCTTCAGCATCTAAGACCCCGGTCATGTGAGCCACTGTTACAGTGCAAACCTAGCTCAGATAAGGATACATTCTTTCCTCTCTCCTAAGGCCACTTGGAAAAGCCTTCCTCCCCTCGATTTCTACCGGCGAGTCCGTGGATTCGCCTCCCTTGTGTCTGCCACTCTAGCGGCCGGTGGCGGGGAGGAGAATCATGGTGTCTTGGCTTTGCTAGTAGATTGGTTGGGTTTTAGTCCTCGCAGGTAGACATAAATACATGGTTATGGGCACTCCCCTTGGCAACTGCCAAGCTTGGGGCAGGTGCCGCGGTATCATATCACCATCACACTTCTATCTTTACCGTTTTTCTTAGTTCAATATTTTTGGTTATATCTTGATCTAGTAGAATAAAGTTTAGTATGATCTAGCTTTGAGTTTTTGTGTTGATCCTTATCTATGTAATCGAGTCCGTGAGTTATATATAATAAAGATTAGTTTTGAGTTGAGGACTTTGCTATCTTGCTATGATATTGAGGGGTATGAAAGAAAGAATAAAAAGAAATAAAAAGATCATATTGATCTTATGTAGAGTAATGACTTCACATATAAAGAGTATGATGAATAAAAGTTGTTGAGAGTTGGCAAACATAGTTTGGGTCATCGTTGCAATTAATAGAAAGTAATAAAGAAAGAGGGGTTTTCACATATCAATATACTATCTTGGACATCTTTTATGATTGTGAGCACTCATTAAAATATGACATGCTAAAAGGTTGATGTTGGACAAGGAAGACAACGTAATGAGTTATGTTTTCTTATATCCGAAATAAAGTATATTGTCATGGATCATCCAACATGTTGAGCTTGCCTTTCCCCCTCATGCTAGCCAAATTCTTCGCACCAAGTAGAGATACTACTTGTGCTTCCAAATATCCTTAAAACCAGTTTTGCCATGGGAGTCCACCATATCTACCTATGGATTGAGTAAGATCCTTCAAGTAAGTTGTCATTGTTGCACACAATAAAAATTGCTCTCTAAATATGTATTATCTATTAGTGTGGAGAAAATAAGCTTTATACGATCTTGTGATATGGAAGAAATAAAAGCGACGGACTGCATAATAAAGGTCCCTTTCACAAGTGGCAATATAAAGCGATGTTCTTTTGCATTAAGATTTTATGCATCCAACCATAAAAGCACATGACAACCTCTGGTTCCCTTTGCGAAGGGCCTATCTTTTATTTTTGTCTTTTACCTTATACAAGAGTCATGGTTATCTTCACCTTTCCCTTTTTACACTTTATCCTTTGGCAAGCACTATGTCTTAGAAAGATCCTGATATATATATATCCAATTGGATGTGGGTTTTCATAAAGCATTATTGTTGACGTTACCCTTGAGGTAAAAGGTTGGGAGGCAAAACAATAAGCCCCTATCTTTCTCTGTGTCCGATTAAAACTTCATACCCATAAGTATTGCGTGAGTGTTAGCAATTGTGAAAGACTAAATGATAGCTGAGTATGTGGACTTCCTGAAAAGCTTTTATACTGACTCTTTCCGATGTTATAATAAATTGCAATTTCTTCAATGACTGAGATTATAGTTTGTTAGTTTTCAATGAAGTTTCTAATTCATACTTTACAGTGTGAATAGATTGTTACTTCGGCACAAGAAATCATATGACAATATATATGTTGCTGTTTTAAGAATGGTCATGATGCCCTCATGTCCGTATTTTATTTTATCGACACCTCTATCTCTAAACATGTGGACATATTTTTCGATATCGGCTTCCGCTTGAGGACAAGCGAGGTCTAAGCTTAGGGGAGTTGATACGTCCATTTCGCATCTTGCTTTTATATCGATATTTATTGCATTATGGACTGTTATTGCACATTATGTCACAATACTTATGCCTTTTCTCTCTTATTTTCCAAGGTTTACATGAAGAGGGAGAATGCCGACAGCTGGGATTCTGGGCTGGAAAAGGAGCAAATATTAGAGACTTATTCTGCACAACTCCAAAAGTCCTGAAACTCCACGAAAGTCAGTTTTGGAATATATTAAAAATATTGGGCAAAGAAAGCACCAGAGGGGGCCACTCCCTGTTCACGGGGGTGGAGGGCGCGCCCTGCCCCCTGGGTGCGCCCCTGCCTCGTGGGCCACCTGGAAGCCCCCCGATGCCCATCTTCTGGTATAAGGTGTCTTTCGCCCTGGAAAAATTCACAAGGAAGCTTTCGAGATGAAGCGCCGCCGTCTCAAGGCGGAACCTGGGCAGAACCAATCAAGGGCTCTGGTGGAGCTGTTCTGCCGGGGAAACATCCCTCCGAGAGGGGGAAATCGTCACCATCGTCATCACCATCAATCCTCTCATTAGGAGGGGGTCAATCTCCATCAACATCTTCACCAACACCATCTCCTCTCAAATCCTAGTTCATCTCTTGTATCCGATCTTTGTCTCAAAACCTCAGATTGGTACCTGTGGGTTGCTAGTAGTGTTGATTACTACTACTAGTTGATGCTAGTTGGTTTATTCGGTGGAAGATCATATGTTCAGATCCTTTATGCATATTAATACCCCTCTGATCATGAACATGAATATGATTTGTGAGTAGTTATGTTTGTTCCAGAGGACATGGGAGAAGTCTTGTTATAAGTAGTCATGTGAATTTGGTATTCGTTCGATATTTTGATGAGGTGTATGTCGTCTTTCCTCTAGTGGTGTTATGTGTAAGTCGACTACATGACACTTCACCATTATTTGGGCCTAGGGGAAGGCATTGAGAAGTAATAAGTAGATGATGGGTTGCTAGAGTGACAGAAGCTTAAACCCTAATTTATGCGTTGCTTTGTAAGGGGCTGATTTGGATCCACATGTTTCATGGTTAGGTTTACCTTAATTCTTCTTTTGTAGTTGCGGATGTTTGCGAGAGGGGCTAATCATAAGTGGGATGCTTGTCCAAGGAAGGGCAGTACCCAAGCACCGGTCCACCCACATTTCAAATTATCAAAGTAACGAACGCGAATCATATGAGCATGATGAAAACTAGCTTGACAATAATTCCCATGTGTCCTCGGGAGCGCTTTCCTTTATATAAGAGTTTGTCCAGGCTTGTACTTTGCTACAAAAAGGATTGGCCCACCTTGCTGCACCTTGTTTACTTTTTTTACTTGTTACCCATTACAAATTATCTTATCATAAAACTATCTGTTACCGATAATTTCAGTGCTTGTAGAGAATACCTTACTGAAAACCGCTTGTCATCTCCTTCTGCTCCTCGTTGGGTTCGACACTCTTACTTATCGAAAGGACTACGATAGATCACCTATACTTGTGGGTCATCAGCGAATATTTGAGTTACGAGTTTCGCCTTCATTTAAAACAATGTGGAATAGTTTCACAACTCACGCCACGTGGAACACTACAGCGTAATGGTGTGTCCGAACATCGTAACCATACTTTATCAGATATGGTGCGATCTATGATGTCTCTTACCGATTTACCACTATCGTTTTGGGGTTATGCATTAGAGACAACTGCATTCATGTTAAATAGGGCACCGTCTAAATCCGTTGAGACGACACCGTATGAACTTTGGTTTGGCAACAAACCTAAGCTGTCGTTTCTTAAAGTTTAGGGTTGTGACACTTATGTCAAAAGGCTTCAGCCTGATAAGCTTGAACCCAAATCGGAGAAGTGTGTCTTCATAGAATACCCTAAGGAAACAATTGGGTACACCTTCTACCATAGATACGAAGGCAAGATCTTTGTTGCCAAGAATGGAACATTTCTAGAGAAGGAATTTCTCTCGAAAGAAGTGAGTGGGAGGAAAGTAGAACTTGATGAGGTAATCGTACCTTCTATCGAATTGGAAAGTAGCACATTAGATAAATCCGTTCCCGTGATGCCTACACCAACTAGAGAGGAAGCTAATGATAATGATCATGAAACTTTAGATCAAGTTACTACTTAGGTCAACCAGAGCACGATCCGCACTAGAGTGGTACGGTAATCCTGTCTTGGAGGTCATGTTACTAGATCATGGCGAACCTACGGACTATTAAGAAGCTATGATGAGCCCAGATTCCGACAGATGGCTTGAAGCCATGAAATCTGAGATAGAATCCATGTATGAAAACAAAGTATGGACTATGGTGGATTTTCCCGATGATCGGCGAGCCATAAAAATTAAATGGATCTTCAAGAAGAAGACTGACGCTGATGTCTACAAAGCTCGACTTGTCGCAAAAGGTTTTTGACAAGTTCAAGGGATTGACTACGATGAGACCTTCTCTCCCGTAGCGATGCTTAAGTCCGTCTGAATCATGTTAGCAATTGCCGCGTTTTATGATTATGAAATCTGGCAAATGAACGTCAAAATTGCATTCCTTAATGGATTTCTTAAAGAAGAGTTGTATATGATGCAACCACAAGGTTTCGTCGATCATAAAGGTGCTAACAAAGTGTGCAAGCTCCAGCGATCCATCTATGGACTGGTGCAAGCATCTCGAAGTTGGAATATACGCTTTGATGAAGTGATCAATGCATATGGTTTTATACAGACTTTCGGTGAAGCCTGTATTTAGAAGAAAGTGAGTGGGAGCTCTGTAGCATTTCTGATATTATATGTGGATGACATATTGTTGATTGGAAATGATATAGAATTTCTGGATAGCATAAAAGGATACTTGAATAAGAATTTTTCAATGAAAGACCTCGGTGAAGCTGGTTATATATTGGGCATCAAGATCTATGGAGATAGATCAAGACGCTTGATAGGACTTTCACAAAGCACATACCTTGATAAAGTTTTGAAGAGGTTCAAAATGGATCAGTCAAAGAAAGGGTTCTTGCCTGTGTTGCAAGGTGTGAAGTTGAGTCAGACTCAATGCCCGACCACTGCAGAAGATAGAGAGAAAATGAAAGTAATTCCTTATGCCTCAGCCATAGGTTCTATCATGTATGCTATGTTGTGTACCAGAACTGATGTGTGCCTTGCTATAAGTTTAGCAGAGAGGTACCAAAGTAATCCAGGAGTGGATCATTGGACAATGGTCAAGAATATCCAGAAGTACCTGAAAAGGGCCAAGGATATGTTTCTCGTTTATGGAGGTGACAAAGAGCTCGTCGTAAATGGTTACGTCGATGCTAGCTTTGACACTGATCCGGATGACTCTAAGTCACAAACCGGGTATGTATTTTTATTGAATGGTGGAGCTGTCCGTTGGTGCAGCTCCAAGCTAAGTGTCGTGGAGGGATCTACGTGTGAAGCAGAGTACATAGCTTCTTTGGAAGCAGCAAATGAAGGAGTCTGTATGAAGGAGTTCATATCCGATCTAGGTGTAATACCTAGTGCACTGGGTCCAATGAAAATCTTTTGTGACAATACTGGAGCAATTGCCTTAGCGAAGGACCAAACACATCAAGAGACGCTTCAACTCCATCAGTGATCAAGTCAAGGAGGGGGACATAGAGATTTGCAAGATACACACGGATCTGAATGTGGCAGACCCATTGACTAAGCCTCTTCCACCAGCAAAACATGATCATCACCAAGACTCCATGGGTGTTAGAATCATTACAATGTAACATAGATTATTGACTCTAGTGCAAGTGGGAGATTGAAGGAAATATTGTTGGGGAACATAGTAATTTCAAAAAAAAATCCTACGCACACACAGGATCATGGTAATGCATAGCAACGAGAGGGGTGAGTGTGTCCACGTACCCTCGTAGACCGAAAGCGAAAGTGTTAGCACAACGCAGTTGATGTAGTCATACGTCTTCACGATATGACCGATCCAAGTACCGAACGCACGACACCTCCGAGTTCAGCACACGTTCAAATCGATGACATCCCGCGAGATCCGATCCAGCAGAGCTTCGCCGGAGAGTCTCGTCACCACGATGGTGTGATGATGGTGATGATGATGCTACCGACGCAGGGCTTTGCCTAAGCATCGCCACGATATGGTCGAGGTGGATTATGGTGGAGGGGGGGCACCGCACATGGCTTGGAACAATCAACTTGTGTGTATTTGGGTGCCCCCCACCCCCGTATATAAAGG
Source organism: Aegilops umbellulata (assembly GCA_032464435.1). Classification (NCBI taxonomy): domain Eukaryota; kingdom Viridiplantae; phylum Streptophyta; class Magnoliopsida; order Poales; family Poaceae; genus Aegilops; species Aegilops umbellulata. The sequence goes on along the minus strand of CP136060.1, from coordinate 636,103,872 downwards.
AGCAAGGGGGAGGCCAGCCAGCCTTGGTGCACCCCAAGGAGAGGAGGAATCCTCTTCCTACTAGGAAGAGGATTCATCCTTTCCTAGTCCAACTAGGAAGAGGGAAAGGGGGAAGGAAAGAGAGGGAGAGGGAGAGGGAAAGAGGCGCCGCGCCCCCCCTCCCCTAGTCCAATTCGGATTCCTCATGGGAGGGGGCGTGCCACCTCCTGGGCCGCTGCCCTCTCTCTCCCCTCAGGCCCACTAAGGCCCAATACTTCCCCGGGGTTCCGGTAACCCCTCCGGCACTCCGTTTTTCTCCGAAACCATTCGGAACACTTCCGATGTCCGAATATAGCCGTCCAATATATCAGTCTTTACGTCTCGACCATTTCGAGACTCTTCGTCATGTCCGTGATCACATTCGGGACTCCGAACTACCTTCGGCACATCAAAACACTAAAACTCATAATACCGATCGTCACTGAACTTTAAGCGTGCGGACCCTACGGGTTCGAGAACTATGTAGACATGACCGAGACATGTTTTCGGTCAATAACCAATAGCGGAACCTGGATGCTCATATTGGCTCCCACATATTCTAGAAGATCTTTATCGGTCAAATCGCATAACAACATACGATGTTCCCTTTGTCATCGGTATGTTACTTGCCCGAGATTCGATCGTCGGTATCTTAGTACCTAGTTCAATCTCGTTACCGGCAAGTCTCTTTACTCGTTCCGTAATGCATCATCCCTCAACTAACTCATTAGTTGCATTGCTTGCAAGGCTTATAGTGATGTGTATTACCGAGTGGGTCCAGAGATACCTCTCCGACAATCGGAGTGACAAATCCTAATCTCGAAATACGCCAACTCAACAAGTACCTTCGGAGATACCTGTAGAGCACCTTTATAATCACCCAGTTACGTTGTGACGTTTGGTAGCACATAAAGTGTTCCTCTGGTAAACGGGAGTTTCATAATCTCATAGTCATAGGAACATGTATAAGTCATGAAGAAAGCAATAACAACATACTAAATGATCAAGTGCTAAGCTAACGGAATGGGTAAAGTCAATCACATCATTCTCCTAATGATGTGATCCCGTTAGTCAAATGACAACTCATGTCTATGGCTAGGAAACATAACCATCTTTGATCAACAAGCTAGTCAAGTAGAGTCATACTAGTGACACTCTGTTTGTCTATGTATTCACACATGTATCATGTTTCCGGTTAATACAATTCTATAACGAATAATAAACATTTATCATGGTATAAGTAAATAAATAATTTTATTATTGCCTCTAGGGCATATTTCCTTCAGTCTCTCACTTGCACTAGAGTCAATAATCTAGATTACACAGTAATGATTCTAACACCCATGGAGCCTTGGTGCTGATCATGTTTTGCTCGTGGAAGAGGCTTAGTCAACAGGTCTGCAACATTCAGATCCGTATGTATCTTGCAAATCTCTATGTCTCCCTGATACGTCTCCAACGTATCTATTATTTTTGATTGCTCCATGCTATATTATCTTCTGTTTTGGACATTATTGGGCTTCATTATTCACTTTTATATTATTTTTGGGACTAACCTATTAACCGGAGGCCTAGCCCAGAATTGCTGTTTTTTTGCCCATTTCAGAGTTTCGCAGAAAAAGAATATCAAACGGAGTCCAAACGGAATGAAACCTCCGGGAATGTGATTTTCGGAACGAACATGATCCAGGAGACTTGGACCCTACGTCAAGCAACCAACAGGGAAGCCACGAGGTAGGGGGGCACGCTTACCCCCCCAGGCGCGCCCTCCACCCTCGTGGGCCCCCTATTGCTTCACCGACGCACTCCTTCCTCCTATATATACCTACGTACCCCCAAACGATCAGATACAGAGCCAAAAACCTAATTCCACCGTCGCAACCTTCTGTACCCATGAGATCCCATCTTGGGGCCTGTTCCGGAGCTCCGCCGGAGGGGGCATCGATCATGGAGGGCTTCTACATCAACACCATAGCCTCTCCGATGATGTGTGGGTAGTTTACTTCAGACCTTCGGGTCCATAGTTATTAGCTAGATGGCTTCTTCTCTCTTTTTGGATCTCAATACAATGTTCTCCCCCTCTCTCGTGGTGATCTATTCCATGTAATCTTCTTTTGCGGTGTGTTTGTTGAGACCGACGAATTGTGGGTTTATGATCAAGTTTATCTATGAACAATATTTGAATCTTCTGAATTCTCTTATGTATGATTGGTTATCTTTGCAAGTCTCTTCGAATTATCAGTTTGGTTTGGCCTACTAGATTGATCTTTCTTGCAATGGGAGAAGTGCTTAGCTTTGGGTTCAATCTTGCGGTGGCCTTCCCCAGTGACAGCAGGGGCAATAAGGCACGTATTGTATTGTTGCCATCAAGGATAAAAAGATGGGGTTTATATCATATTGCATGAGTTTATCCCTCTACATCATGTCATCTTGCTTAAAGCGTTACTCTATTCTTATGAACTCAATACTCTAGATGCCTGCTGGATAGCGGTCGATGTGTGGAGTAATAGTAATAGATGCAGGCAGGAGTCGGTCTACTTGTCTCAGACGTGATGCCTTTATACATGATCATACCTAGATATTCTCATAACTATGCTCAATTCTGTCAATTGCTCAACAGTAATTTGTTCACCCAGCGTATAATACTTATGCTCTTGAGAGAAGCCACTAGTGAAACCTATGGCCCCCGGGTCTATTTTCCATCATATAAATCTTCCAACACTTAGTTATTTTCCTTGCCTTTTATTTTACTTTGCATCTTTATCATAAAAGTACCAAACATATTATCTTATCATATCTATCAGATCTCACTCTCGTAAGTGACCGTGTAGGAATTAACAACCCCAGGATTTATTTGTTTTGTGTAGGTGCGAGGGACTCGCGCATAGCCTCCTACTGGATTGATACCTTGGTTCTCAAAAACTGAGGGAAATACTTACGCTACTTTGCTGCATCACCCTTTCCTCTTCAAGGGAAAACCAACGTAGTGCTCAAGAGGTAGCAAGAAGGATTTCTGGTGCCGTTGCCGGGGAGGTCTACGCAAAAGTCAACATACCAAGTACCCATCACAAACCCTTATCTCCCGCATTACATTATTTGCCATTTGCCTCTCGTTTTCCTCTCCCCCACTTCACCCTTGCCGTTTTATTCGCCCTTTTTCCGTTCGTCTTTTCATTTGCCTTGATGTCTTTCTTGGCTCGTTTGCTCGTTTGGTTGAAATAGTTGAGTATTTATTCCTAAACAGAGAAGCTAATATCTATGGATCCTCATCCTCTTGCCAATGTTTTTAAGAGATCCAATTATGATGAACCAATTCCTAGTGATTTGGATGCACTAGATTATCTTTATAAGGTTTTGCTTGAAATCCGTGAATCTGAAAATTGTGATGAAGTGCTTTATGAAGTGATTCACGATAGATCTTTGAATAAAAAGCATGATTGCAATGATTTTTTTAAAATTTTGTTGATTTAAATTATGCTAATAATATGCAAAACCCTAAGCTTGGGGATGCTAGTTTTGCTATGTCCACTACCTGTTGCAATAATCATGATTGGGGAGATTCTTCTTATGATATTGAAAATTTATTTAAGCCCCATGATGAATATAAGATTGATAATAGTGCTTGCAATAATATTGAAAGTGGGTTTGGAAGAGTGTCAACTTTAGATCCCACATATTTGGATGATATTCAATCTTATGAAACTTTTGATAAAAGTGGGCTTGGAGAAATCATGACTTTAGTTAATGATAATCCCACTATTTTGGAAGAGTGTCAACTTCGCATGCATGAGGATCGTGTTGAGAATATGTTATGTGATAGCTATATTGTTGAATTTTCTTATGATCCTACATGTAATTATTATGAGAGAGGAAAATATGGTTATAGAAATTTTCATGTTATTAAATTACCTCTCGTCATGTTGAGATTGCTATTGTTCCTTTCCGCTTCCTTGCATATGCTAGTTTTTGCTTGCTACGATAATTTGTTTGCCTATAATATGCCTATGCATAGGAAGTATGTTACACTTAAGTGTGTTTGTCACATGTTTTATGATGCTCTCTTTATGCTTCAATTCTTGTCTTTCTCGTGAGCATCATTGAAATCTTAATGCCCAGCTAAAAAGGCTTTAAAGAAAAGCGCTTGTTGGGAGACAACCCAATATTTTTCCTTGCTGCTTAGTAATAAATCTTTGTTCTAGCCTCTGGTTAGATGTGTTTTTATGTTTTAGTTAGTGTTTGTGCCAAGTTAAACCTATAGGATCTTCTTGGATGATAGTTATTTGATCTTGCAGAAATTTCCAGAAACTTTCTGTTCACAAAAATAATTGTTAAAAATCACGAGAACGTGATAAAATATTGATTCCAATTGCTGCTGATCAATAAAAAAATTGTCTAGGTCGTCCTATTTTGTCTGATTTATTTGGAGTTCCAGAAGTTTTCGTTAGTTACAGATTACTACAAACTATTTTGTTTTTGACAGATTCTGTTTTTCGTGTGTTGTTTGCTTATTTTGATGAATCTAAGGCTAGTAAAATAGTTTATAAACCATAGAGAAGTTGGAATACAGTAGTTTTAACACCAATATAAATAAAGAATGAGTTCATTACAGTACCTTGAAGTGGTCTTTTGTTTTCTTTCGCTAATGGAGCTCACGAGATTTTCTGTTAAGTTTTGTGTTGTGAAGTTTTCAAGTTTTGGGTGAAAGATTTGATGGATTATGGAACAAGGGGTGGCAAGAGCCTAAGCTTGGGGATGCCCATGGTACCCCCAAGATAATATAAGGATACCAAAAAGCCAAAGCTTGGGGATGCCCCGGAAGGCATCCCCTCTACTTCCATCGGTAACTTTACTTGGAGCTATATTTTTATTCACCACATGATATGTGTTTTTCTTGGAGCGTCTTGTATGATTTGAGTCTTTGCTTTTTAGTTTACCACAATCATCCTTGCTATACACACCTTTTGAGAGACACACATGATTCTAAAATTATTAGAATACTCTATGTGCTTCACTTATATCTTTTGAGTTATATAGTTTTGCTCTAGTACTTCACTTATATCTTCTAGAGCACGGTGGTGGATTTGTTTTATAGAAACTATTGATCTCTCATGCTTCACTTAGATTATTTCGAGAGTCGTAAATAGCATGGTAATTTTCTTAAATAATCCTAATATGTTAGGTATTCAAGATAGGTAAAAACTTTCTTATGAGTGTGTTGAATACTAAGAAAAGTTTGATGCTTGATAATTGTTTTGAGATATAAAGATGGTGATATTACAGTCATGCTAGTTGAGTAGTTGTGAATTTTAGAGATACTTGTGTTAAAGTTTGTGATTCCCGTAGCATGCACGTATGGTGAACCGTTATGTGATGAAGTCGGAGCATAATTTATTTATTGATTGTCTTCCTTATGAGTGGCGGTCGGGGACGAGCGATAGTCTTTTCCTACCAATCTATCCCCTAGGAGCATGCGCATAATACTTTGCTTTGATAACTTGTAGATTTGTGCAATAAGTATATGAGTTCTTTAAGACTAATGTTGAGTCCATGGATTATATGCACCTTCTCCCTTCCACCATTGCTAGCCTCTCTAATACCGCGCACTTTTCGCCGGTATCATACACCCACCATATACCTTCCTCAAAACAGCCACCATACCTACCTATCATGGCATTTCCATAGCCATTCCGTGATATATTGCCATGCAACTTACCACCATTTTGTTTATTATGACACGCTTCATCATTGTCATATTGCTTTGCATGATCATGTAGTTGACATCATATTTGTGGCAAAGCCACCGTTCATAATTCTTTCATACATGTCACTCTTGATTCATTGCATATCCCGGTACACCGCCGGAGGCGTTCACATAGTCATATTTTGTACTAAGTATTGAGTTGTAATTTATGAGTTGTAAGTAAATAAAAGTGTGATGATCATCATTTTAGAGCATGATGGAGACTATGATTCCCCCTTAAGTCGGGATGAGACTCCGGACGAAAAATAAAAAAGAGAAAAAAAGAGGCCATAAAAAAAGAGAAAAAAGGCCCAAATAAAAAAATGAGAGAAAAAGAGAGAAGGGACAATGTTACTATCCTTTTACCACACTTGTGCTTCAAAGTAGCACTGTGATCTTCATGATAGAGAGTCTCTCATTTTGTCACTTTCATATACTAGTGGGAATTTTTCAAAATGCCCTAGGTCTTCGTGAGCAAGCGAGTTGGATGCACATCCACTTAGTTTCTTTTGTTGAGCTTTCATATACTTATAGCTCTAGTGCATCCGTTGCATGGCAATCCCTACTCACTCACATTGATATCTATTAATGGGCATATCCATAGCCCATTGATATGCCTAGTTGATGTGAGACTATCTTCTCCCTTTTTGTCTTCTCCACAACCACCATTCTATTCCACATATAGTGCTATGTCCATGGCTCACGCTCATGTATTGCGTGAAGATTGAAAAGTTTGAGAACACCAAAAGTATGAAACAATTGTTTGGCTTGTCATCGGGGTTGTGCATGATTTAAATACTTTGTGTGGTGAAGATAGAGCATAGCCAGACCATATGATTTTGTAGGGATAACTTTCTTTGGCCATGTTATTTTGAGAAGACATGATTGCTTAGTTAGTATGCTTGAAGTATTTTTTTATGTCAATATTAAACTTTTGTCTTGAATCTTTCGGATCTGAATATTCATACCACAATTAAGAAGAATTACATTGAAATTATGCCTAGTAGCATTCCACATCAAAAATTCTGTTTTTATCATTTACTTATTCGAGGCCGAGCAGGAATTAAGCTTGGGGATGCTTGATACGTCTCCAACGTATCTATAATTTTTGATTGCTCCATGCTATATTATATTCTGTTTTGGACATTATTGGGCTTTATTATTCACTTTTATATTATTTTTGGGACTAACCTATTAACCGGAAGCCCAGCCCAGAATTGCTGGCTTTTGCCTATTTCAGTGTTTCGCAGAAAAGGAATATCAAACGGAGTCCAAACGGAATGAAACCTTCGGAAACGTGATTTTCGGAACAAACATGATCCAGGAGACTTGGACCCACGTCAAGCAACCAACAGGGAAGCCACTAGGTAGGGGGCGCGCCTACCCCCCAAGCGCCCCCTCCACCCTCGTGGGCCCCCTGTTGCTCCATCGACGTACTCCTTCCTCCTATATATACCTACTGTTGGGGAACGTAGTAATTTCAAAAAATTTCCTACGCACACGCAAGATCATGGTGATGCAAAGCAACGAGAGGGGAGAGTGTTGTCTACGTACTCTCGTAGACCGAAGCGGAAGCGTTGACACGACGTAGAGGAAGTAGTCGTACGTCTTCCCGATCCGACCGATCCAAGCACCGAACGGACGGCACCTCCGAGTTCTGCACACGTTCAGTTCGATGACGCGCCCCGGGCTCCGATCCAGCAAAGCTTTGGGGGGAGTTCCGTAAGCACGATGGCGTGGTGACGATCTTGATGTTCAATTGTTGCAGGGCTTCGCGTAAGCACCGCTACAATATGACCGAGGTGTAATATCGTGGAGGGGGGCACCGCACACGGCTAAGGAACGATCACGAGGATCAACTTGTGTGTTCTAGGGTGCCCCCTGCCCCCGTATATAAAGGAGGGAGGGGGAGGTGCGGCCGGCCCTCTATGGTTGCGCCTGGAGGAGTCCTACTCCCACCGAGAGTAGGACTCCCCCTCTTGCCTTGTTGGAGAAGGAAAGGGGGAAGGGGAAGAGGAAAGGGGGGCGCCGCCCCCCTTCCTTGTCCTATTCGGACTAGGGGGGGAGGGGGCACGCGGCCTGCCCTGGCCGGCCCTCCTCTTCTCCCTTAAGGCCCATGATGGCCCAATAACCCCCCGGGGGGGTTCCGGTAACCCCCCGGTACTCTGGTAAAATCCTGATTTCACCCAGAATGATTCCGACGTCCAAATATAGGCTTCCAATATATCGATCTTTATGTCTCGACCATTTCGAGACTCCTCGTCATGTCCATGATCACATCCGGGATTCCGAACAACCTTCGGTACATCAAAACATAAACTCATAATAAAACTGTCATCGTAACGTTAAGCGTGCGGACCCTACGGGTTCGAGAACTATGTAGACATGACCTAGAACCATTCTCGGTCAATAACCAATAGCGGAACCTGGATGCTCATATTGGCTCCCACATATTCTACGAAGATCTTTATCGGTCAGACCGCATAACAACATATGTTTGTTCCCTTTGTCATCGGTATATTACTTGCCCGAGATACGATCGTCGGTATCCAATACCTAGTTCAATCTCGTTACCGACAAGTCTCTTTACTCGTCCCGTAATGCATCATCCCGCAACTAACTCATTAGCCACAATGCTTGTAAGGCTTAAGTGACATGCATTACCGAGAGGCCCAGAGATACCTCTCCGACACTCGGAGTGACAAATCCTAATCTCGAAATACGCCAACCCAACAAGTACCTTTGGAGACACCTGTAGAGCACCGTTATAATCACCCAGTTACGTTGTGACGTTTGGTAGCACACAAAGTGTTCCTCCGGTAAACGGGAGTTGCATAATCTCATAGTCATAGGAACATGTATAAGTCATGAAGAAAGCTATAGCAACAAACTAAACGATCAAGTGCTAAGCTAACGGAATGGGTCAAGTCAATCAGATCATTTACCTAATGATGTGATCTCATTAATCAAATAACAACTCTTTGTCTATGGTTAGGAAACATAACCATCTTTGATTAATGAGCTAGTCAAGTAGAGGCATACTAGTGACACTCTGTTTGTCTATGTATTCACACATGTATTATGTTTCCGGTTAATACAATTCTAGCATGAATAATAAACATTTTATCATGATATAAGGAAATAAATAATAACTGTTATTATTGCCTCTAGGGCATATTTCCTTCAGTCTCCCACTTGCACTAGAGTCAATAATCTAGATTACACAGTAATGATTCTAACACCCATGGAGTCTTGGTGCTGATCATGTCATGCTCGTGGAAGAGGCTTAGTCAACGGGTCTGCAACATTCAGATCCGTATGTATCTTGCATATTTCTATGTCTCCCACCTGGACTAGATCTCGGATGGAATTGAAGCGTCTCTTGATGTGCTTGGTTCTCTTGTGAAATCTGGATTCCTTCGCTAAGGCAATTGCTCCAGTATTGTCACAAACGATTTTCATTGGACCCGATGCACTAGGTACAACACCTAGGTTGGATATGAACTCCTTCATCCAGACTCCTTCATTCGCTGCTTCCGAAGCAGCTATGTATTCCGCTTCACACGTAGATCCCGCCACGACGCTTTGTTTAGAACTGCACCTACTGACAGCTCCACCGTTTAAAGTAAACACGTATCCGGTTTGGGATTTAGAATCGTCCGGATCAGTGTCAAAGCTTGCATCAACGTAACCACTTACGATGAGCTCTTTGTCACCTCCATATATGAGAAACATATCCTTAGTCCTTTTCAGGTATTTCAGGATGTTCTTGACCACTGTCCAGTGATCCACTCCTGGATTACTTTGGTACCTCCCTGCTAGACTTATAGCAAGGCACACATCAGGTCTGGTACACAGCTTTGCATACATGATAGAGCCTATGGCTGAAGCATAGGGAACATCTTTCATTTTCTTTCTATCTTCTGCAGTGGTCGGGCATTGAGTCTTACTCAACTTTACACCTTGTAACACAGGTAAGAACCCTTTCTTTGCTTGATCCATTTTGAACTTCTTCAAAACTTTGTCAAGGTATGTGCTTTGTGAAAGTCCAATTAAGCGTCTCGATCTATCTCTATAGATCTTAATGCCTAAAATGTAAGCAGCTTCACCGAGGTCTTTCATTGGAAAACTCTTATTCAAATATCCCTTTATGCTATCCAGAAATTCTATATCATTTCCAATCAGTAATATGTCATCCACATATAATATTAGAAATGCTATAGAGCTCCCACTCACTTTCTTGTAAATACAGGCTTCTCCAAAAGTCTGTATAAACCCAAATGCTTTGATCACACTATCAAAGCGTTTATTCCAACTCCGAGAGGCTTGCACCAGTACATAAATGGATCACTGGAGCTTGCACACTTTGTTAGCTCCTTTGGATCAACAAAACCTTCTGGTTGCATCATATACAACTCTTCTTCTAGAAATCCATTCAGGAAAGCAGTTTTGACATCCATTTGCCAAATTTCATAGTCATAAAATGCGGCAATTTCTAACATGATTCGGACAGACTTAAGCATCGCTACGGGTGAGAAGGTCTCATCGTAGTCAATCCCTTGAACTTGTCGAAAAGCTTTTGCAACAAGTCGAGCTTTGTAGACAGTAACATTACCGTCAGCGTCAGTCTTCTTCTTGAAGATCCATTTATTCTCAATTGCTTGCCGATCATCAGGCAAGTCAACCAAAGTCCATACTTTGTTCTCATACATGGATCCCATCTCAGATTTCATGGCTTCAAGCCATTTTGCGGAATCTGGACTCACCATCGCTTCTTCATAGTTCGTAGGTTGATCATGCTCTAGTAGCATGACTTCCAGAACAGGATTGCCGTACCACTCTGGTGCGGATCTTACTCTGGTTGATCTACGAGGTTCTGTAGTAACTTGATCTGAAGTTCTATGATCATCATCATTTACTTCCTCACTAATTGGTTCAGACGTCACAGAAACCGGTTCCTGTGATGTGCTATTTTCCAATAAGGGAGCAGGTACAGTTACCTCATCAAGTTCTACTTTCCTCCCACTCACTTCTTTCCGGAGAAACTCCTTTTCTAGAAAGTTTCCGAATTTAGCAACAAAAGTCTTGCCTTCAGATCTGTGATAGAAGGTGTACCCAATAGTCTCCTTTGGGTATCCTATGAAGACACATTTCTCCGATTTGGGTTCGAGCTTATCAGGTTGAATCTTTTTCACATAAGCATCACAACCCCAAACTTTAAGAAACGACAACTTTGGTTTGTTGCCAAACCATAGTTCATAAGGCGTCGTCTCAATGGATTTTGATGGTGCCCTATTTAACGTGAATGCAGCCGTCTCTAAAGCATAACCCCAAAATAATAGCGGTAAATCAGTAAGAGACATCATAGATCGCACCATATCAAGTAAAGTACGATTACGACGTTCGGACACACCATTACGATGTGGTGTTCCGGGTGGCGTGAGCTGCGAAACTATTCCGCATTGTTTCAAATGTACACCAAACTCGTAACTCAAATATTCTCCTCCACGATCAGATCATAGAAACTTTATTTTCTTGTTACGATGATTTTCAACTTCACTCTGAAATTCTTTGAACTTTTCAAATGTTTCAGACTTATGCTTCATTAAGTAGATATACCCATATCTGCTTAAATCATCTGTGAAGGTGAGAAAATAACGATATCCGCTACGAGCCTCAATATTCATCGGACCACATACATCTGTATGTATGATTTCCAACAAATCTATTGCTCTCTCCATAGTACCGGAGAACAGTGTTTTAGTCATCTTGCCCATGAGACACGGTTCGCAAGTACCAAGTGATTCATAATCAAGAGGTTCCAAAAGTCCATCAGTATGGAGTGTTCTTCATGCGCTTTACACCGATATGACCTAAACGGCAGTGCCACAAATAAGTTGCACTATCATTATCAACTCTGCATCTTTTGGTTTCAATACTATGAATATGTGTATCAGTACTATCGAGATTCATCAAGAATAGACCATTCTTCAAGGGTGCATGACCATAACAGATATTACTCATCTAAATAGAACAACCATTATTCTCTGATTTAAATGAATAACCGTCTCGCATCAAACAAGATCCAGATATAATGTTCATGCTCAACGCTGACACCAAATAACAATTATTTAGGTCTAATACTAATCCCGAAGGTAGATGTAGAGGTAGCGTGCCGACCGCGATCACATCGACTTTGGAACCATTTCCCACGCGCATCGTCACCTCATCCTTAGCCAATCTTCGCTTAATCCGTAGCCCCTGTTTCGAGTTGCAAATATTAGCAACAGAACCAGTATCAAATACCCAGGTGCTACTGCGAGCATTAGTAAGGTACACATCAATAACATGTATATCACATATACCTTTGTTCACCTTGCCATCCTTCTTATCCGCCAAATACTTGGGGCAGTTCCGCTTCCAGTGTATAGTTTGCTTGCAGTAGAAGCACTCAGTTTCAGGCTTCGGTCCAGACTTGGGTTTCTTCTCCTGAGCAGCAACTTGCTTCACTACAAGAAATATGTCAACTTGTGACCACCACTATTGGTCACTGAAAGGTCACAAATTTCCATTTACGACCTTTTTGTGACCAAAAACAGAAGGTCAAAAGCTGGCGGTCGTAAACTGACTATAGCGACCTTTAACAAAAGGTCGTTGATCCTATGACCTTCTGTTTTGGTCGCTAGCTCTCTCCCCAGGCCATGTCGGATCCAACGTGGCAATCTGACGTGGCAAAATTGCGACGAATTGAAAAGGTCGTTGGTTAAAATCAGCCCAGTCCAATTGGGGCTTTTACATGGGCCGAGCCCATTAATTCAGCCCATTTTATGTTTTTTTCAGTTAATTTTCGCTAGCTACATGGGCCTAGCCCAACATGTTGTTTTTTGTTTTCTAAGCCTTTTCCATTTTCTGGGCCTCAGCCTTTTTGCGGTCCATTTTCTATTTTTGAGACTTTTTTTTGTTCCATCTTTGTCCAGCATTGTTTGGGCCAAAGCCTCTTCCAACCCATCAATATTTTCAGCCCGCTAATTCATAGGACTGGACAACAGAGAAATAGATGAGTTCTTTTTATTTTGCTATCAAAGCAATATTTGTTTCGCCGTACAATCATATATCATATGTACATCTTCATCAGATTATCAAACGACAGCGAAGCAACAAAGAAGATATACTGCCATCACAACTCCAACAGACAACTAATGTACACTACCTACGAGAAGGCCAAACAGAAAAGGAATCGCTGAAAAGATGATCACTAGCTTAGATATTCAGAGACCACTGCCATGTTGTCAATTGGATTTGGTTGCAACCCTTCCAGTTTGCTAAGAGCATCTTTCCAGCAGCATATCTTCTCATAACCTAAAAAGAGAACATAAACCAGCATAAGAATTTGAAACTTCTTGTCCTACCAAAACATTAGTACTTGTTTAAAACAAAGGATTATCAGCAAAAGTTATTTCCACAGCCGTTTGGTGGATACTGATGGTAGTTAGTCAATAGGCTGATTAGTTCAGTAAGTGTGTTAAACAACCAGGAGCATTCTCTAAAACTGAACCAGTTATATAGTTCAAAGTGTGTTGAGCATGTGACACAAAGCATTTTCTCTACAGACCAATAACACATACAAAATTTTGTGCAGAAGGATGCTAACTTGATGTAGAAGGCATACACATTACACAATGGACATGAACGCAAAGCGACCAACATAGTCATGGCTCCATGACCACGACAAGCTCAGACCAACCACAGAGGTGGGGAGCAGAGGAAGGAAAGGATCTCACCTTGGGTGTTTTTGTAGCTAATGCCAAACAGCACCACCGCCACCACCGTTGCATGGAAGCAGCAGAAAAGAGGAGCCTGGCACGATGAACCCATTGTACCGAATCAAATCCTGCTGCACAAGGACAAGAGAAATAAGAAGATAATACGGAAGTTGTTAAACAGAATCGTAGAATGCCATCACGTAACCCGAAAAAAACGAACACATATATGCATGCTTGTCAAAGTTTAATTCCAGAGAATTATAGTGCTTCTGATAGTAACCAAATTGTTTTAATACTCAGCCATCCAGTACCACACAAGAAGCAAATCAGCGAACGTGAGAGAGGTAGAGGGAGGCTCAACCATGAATTGCTGCTGCCCCATGGTTGGGTATGTAATTGTCGCCGCTCCTCCTTGTGGATGCCAAGGTCGGAGACACCGGATCCGTGCGGGCATCCACCTCCTATCCGCATGAGCTGAAGCAAACCGTAGCAGGTAGTCCACCACAACCTTCTTCCTCTTTGGTTGCACCAGTGGCGTCTGCAGATCCGCCATGGCTGGAGGCTGACTTCTGAAATGAAAAAGAGCACAATGGGATGTTAGCTTTGCCATGATGAAATAGTAGTAACAGGGAAGCATACCAGGGATAAACTGTACACAGGGAAGGCGATAAATAACAAAAGCAGCAGTAACATATTCTCATGACAACCAGGACATAACCATCCAATTCCATTTTACCATGTACTGTACAATTTAAAACTGAAGCATATATAGTAAATCAACATTGTATCTTGCAGGCATGCAACAAGCTGTGCGGGCATATATAGTAAATCAACATTGTATCTTGCAAGTCAACAGTTATCACAGAGAACAAGATACCATAAGATGAATGATGGCACTAAAATTCTAATCTCACATAGATAAAATTCACTGCCATGGTAACAGTACATCTTCACTTGGATATATATAGTCCAGTTGGTTCTCATGAGCAAGTGTTCTCAGGTTTGCCTTAACATGATAGGTTAACTTATACTTAACTGTGAGCAAACAGTACATAGCAAAATCATGGATTTGACTTCAAATAACCAAGAGACTAATTAATGTGTTACTGCCTGATATTGTCAACCAGAAAAGCATAAGCAACAAACAATATCCTGCATATCAGTGGATTCACTCAGTGGAAACAAGGTGCCAAACTAATGTTCCTGGGAGGTAGTTTTACATAATAAAAACAAACTAATGTTCCAGGTAGTTTTACTAAAATCGCCACTCATTACAAGTCCAAACCTACATATTTCCTCAAGCACATGTCACACAGGACAGTAATGGTTAACTTATATAGATTCTCTAGCCAAATATCTCAATAGTCTGGTTGACTACTCACGGATTAACAAAGCCCCTCGTGATTAAACTATCCATCGCTCACAGATTAACAGACTAGTAGACGGTACTCCGCCCAGGAAAAAACCTCCCAAACAAGACAGGAGGGTTACCATGACGGCGATGGAGGCGGCTGCGAGCACGGCCTGGCCGAGCCGCAGCCAGAGCCCGCCCCACGTCCCGGGCCTCCCCGCCAGCTCCCTTCTCTTGAGGCCAACACCGCCGCCGCCCATGCGCATGCTCTGCTCCAGGTATGTAGGCACGAAGGGAAGCCCCAGCTTCTCCGCTGTGGTACAACAACAAAAGGGATCAGAAATCAAGAGAATGGAAACTAGGAACATCACATGGGGCTGCCATATTCCTGCGGATTCAGACCACAGCAGCGACAGAAGATTACACGGAGCAGAGACGAGGTCGTGAGCGACGCACCGAGGTAGTCGACGGGGATGCGGCCGTTGGAGAAGCGTCCGGTGGGGCGGTGGGTGTCAAAGTCCCGCCCGTAGGGCTCGCGGTCGAGCATGCCGAGGTAGTTGTTGGTGCCGACGTCGAACGTGGAGTCACCGATGACGAAGAGCGCGGGGACGAGCGGGGTGGGTCGGGTGAGGAGCACCAAATCTCGGTGGAGACGGTGCAGCGGCCAGAGGAGAGCCCGGTGGAACTGCTCGATCCGGATGGGGAGAGGAGCTACTCGATACAGATGGGCGTTTGTGTCCCGGATCTCACGGGAGGAGGGGCTATGCGCCTCCCTGATCCCGGATCCGGCGGCCTCTAGCCTCGCCGTCACCATCGCTGGTGGCTGCTCTAGCTGGAGTACCCGCGGCCAGAGACGACAGAGCCGGCGTCGCGGTTGGTGACGACGAAGGTGAAGACGATGAAGACGAGCCGGCGTCGTGTCCGGTGGCTCAGCCAGATGCCGCCGCCGAGGACGACGAGGGAGAGGACTAGGACCCCCACTCGCGGTCGGTGGTGGCGGCCATGTCCACAACGGCCTCCGTCTCGGGCCAGTTGGATCTGAGAGTGGGGAGGTTAGGGATCTAGATCAGGAGCGCGATGGGGAGTGCCGAGCGCGGTGGGGGGGAACGCCGGAGGAGTGGGTTGGGGGCGGCGGCGTGTCGAGATCCAGAGGGAGGGAGTGAGGTTGGGGGCGGCGGCGGTGGATCCAGAAGGAGAGGGAGAGGGTGAGAGCGCTAGGGTTCGCTGCGCGGGGAGAGAGTGGAATGGTGTGCGGTGTTTTTTTTAGGGGTAGCTCGCGGTGGGTGAGGTGAGGGTCGTTGGATCCAGGAGGATCCGACGGTGGTTTATCCATGATCCGCGTGAGAGGCCTTTGGACCAATCAGAACGTAGTATGATATTTTGACCATTTAAATTGGTCATAATTGACTAAAAGTAAGGTTCTAAATCATGTTAGCTATTTTATTATAACCTGAAAATATGAAGAAAAAAAACTTCTCGTTGTGTCAGAAAATTTGACTATAGTTTTCACGAATAATCACAAATTGAAATAAGACAAATATTTTTAAAAGAGTTATGAGAAATGAGTTCTCTTAAATCATTTTTTCATTTTTCGAGTGTCCAAAATGAGATTTTTTTGTGAAGGACCTATAATATATTTATTGCAAAATTGGACCAAATCAATTTTCTAAAATACTAGAACATATTTAATGCACAGTTGACCAAATGGTTGGGTATCAAAAGATTCGATCCACCTCTGGTGAAAAAGACAAATTTCTGCCGATTCAGTTGGAAGCGGGTCAAATTTGAACTGCGGCTGCCTCATAGTTTGCTATTTATTTTTTCCAAAAATCATTTCTAGGTACATAAGTATCTATTTAATCAGAGAAACACCAAAAAAATTCCAAGATTCAACCACTAGCTAGGAACGGTCAAGCCCGCCGTTTTGACCGCATTTTGAAACAGGCATAAAAAATTCAAAAAAAATCAAAAAATTGGAAAACCTTCGCATTGTGTCATTATATGTGACCAAGTTCCCAGGAAAAATAACAAACTTGTAATACGGCAATTATTTTTAAAAAGTGTTCTCAGAAATGAGCTATCATCTCTGAAGATTCATGGCTTTTAAGCCAAATGATCAATCTTATGGCCACATTCATGGCATAGTTTGTTCAAATGATCTCATATTATGCACAAGGGTGCATATTGGAATGGCAAACAATGTTGCCTAAGGAAGTTTTCATTTTCGTTGGACGAAAAAACCAATTTCCATTTTTCGAGTGCCCGGAAGGAGGTTTTTTTTGTGAAGGAACTACCAAATAATTGTTGCAAAATTGGACCAAATCATTTTTATAAAATACTAGGCCATATTTAATGCACAATTGACAAAATGGTTGGGTGTAAATTTTTTTGATCCACCTCTCGTGAAAAAGACAAATTTCCGCCGATTCAGTTGGAAGCGGGTCAAATTTGAACTGCAGCTGCCTCATAGTTTGCTATTTATTTTTTCCAAAAATCATTTCTAGGTACATTAGTATCTATTTAATCAGAGAAACACCAAAAAAATTCTAAGATTCAACCACTAGCTAGGAACGGTCATTCCCGCCATTTTGAACGCATTTTGAAACGGGCATAAAAAATCAAAAAAAATTAAAAAATTGGGAAACCTTCGCATTGTGTCATTATATGTGGCCAAGTTCCCAGTAAAAATTTCAAACTTGTAATACGGCAATTATTTTAAAAAAATGTTCTCAGAAAGAAGCTATCATCTCTGAAGATTCATGGCTTTCAAGCCAAATGATCAATCTTATGGCCACATTCGTGGCATAGTTTGTTCAAATGATCTCATATTGTGCAAAAGAGTGCATATTGGAATGGCAAACAATGTGGCCTAAGGAAGTTTTCATTTTCTTTGGACGAAAAAACCATTTTCCATTTTTCGAGTGCCCGAAAGGAGGTTTTTTTGTGAAGGAACTACCAAATAATTGTTGCAAAATTGGACCAGATCATTTTTATAAAATACTAGGCCATATTTAATGCACAATTGAAAAAATGGTTGGGTGTAAAATTTTTTGATCCACCGTTCGTGAAAAAGACAAATTTCCGCCGATTCAGCTGGAAGCGGGGCAAATTTGAACTGCAGCTGCCTCATAGTTTGCTATTTATTTTTTTCAAAAATCATTTCTAGTTACATAAGGACCTATTTAATCAGAGAAATACCAAAAAATTCCAAGATTCAACCACTAGCTAGGAACGGTCATTCCCGCCGTTTTGACCGCATTTTGAAACGGGCATAAAAAATTCAAAAAAAATCAAAAAATTGGGAAACCTTCGCATTGTGTCATCATATGTGGCCAAGTTCCTAGGAAAAATAACAAACTTGTAATACGGCAATTATTTTAAAAAAGTGTTCTCAGAAACGAGCTATCATGTGTGGAGATCAATGGCTTTCAAGCCAAATGATCAATCTTATGGCCACATTCATGGCATAGTTTGTTCAAATGGTCTCATGTTGTGCACAAGGGTGCATATTGGAATGGCAAACAATGTTGCCTAAGGAACTTTTCATTTTCGTTGGACGAAAAAACAATTTTCCATTTTTCGAGTGCCCGAAAGGAGGTTTTTTTGTGAAGGAACTACCAAATAATTGTTGGAAAATTGGACCATATCATTTTTATAAAATACTAGGCCATATTTAATGCACAATTGACAAAATGGTTGGGTGTAAAAATTTTTGATCCACCGTTCGTGAAAAAGACAAATTTCCGCCGATTCAGTTGGAAGCGGGGCAAATTTGAACTGCAGCTGCCTCATAGTTTGCTATTTATTTTTTTCAAAAGTCATTTCTAGGTAAATAAGTATCTATTTAATCAGAAATACATGGTTTGATGGAGAGACATCGAGGTTTGGACGGTGCCGAGGGGCCAAACTCTAGAGTGCGTAAGCTCGCATGCCCGCCACGTGGTCACCGCGTGACCGTGGCGTTGCCATGTGTTCTGGGTGGCCTAGAAATGTCTAGTGGGTTGGGCACTCCCCATGTAGGTGCTAGGAAGAAAATTACAACATAAGATTCTCACGAGAAGACCGACCGGTGCTCAAACATGAATTAACAGCCAAGTGTTTGATTAGCGGTACGGGAAATGTACATGGCTAATGGGCGTGAGTTTTGGCTGAGGATGATCAGTTACTAAGAAGACCGTCTTCACAAATTTTCAGCTCAAAAGGAGGAGCCTAGGTGGTACTTGCTTTGCAAACCACCACACTCGACAAAAATACGAATGTTGAAGCTCGGCTCAAAATAATGAATGGATTGAGCTGGCATTTGGTGGAGGATGGTTATTTGGGCATAGGAAAGCACTGTAGAAAATGGATACTATTTGGACATGCCAAAGTGGTACTTCCTTCACAATCTGTTACTCTGAACAGAATAGGAAAATGAATATTTTTGAATTATTTTTGAACTAGGCAAGGAAGGTTTTTACATATTTGACGAAGATATGACCCAAAGAATTTATGAGATTTTTTTGGGAATTTTGGGAATGACAGAAATATAGGTTGCTTCACAACCTAGGGCAAAAACTGCCACATGGACATGCCACATAGGCAAAACTGATGAGGTGGCGCCTAGTCAAAGCAACCCACCACAATTTACAAGGCTATGACCATCTATATTGGTCGTTAACAACTAGAAATAAGGCAGCGGACTAGCGCTGTTTGCTTTATGACCTTTTCGTGTGAGGATTTGGAGCCCCCCGAACAGCTTTTGACCAATTGGTCTGAAATGGTCATAAATTTATGACCAATTCTTCGAGGGTCACTGACAGAAGGTCATAAGTTGACATATTTCTTGTAGTGCTTTCCGTTCTTCTTGAAGTTCCCCTTTCTTTTCCCTTTGCCCTTTTTCTTGAAACTAGTGGTCTTGTTGACCATCAACACTTGATGCTCCTTCTTGATTTCTACCTCCGCAGCCTTTAGCACGGCGAAGAGATCGGGAATTGTCTTATCCATCCCTTGCATATTATAGTTCATCACAAAGCTCTTGTAGCTAGGTGGAAGTGATTGGAGAATTCTGTCAATGACGCTATCATCCGGAAGAGTAACTCCCAGTTGAATCAAGTGATTACAATACCCAGACATCTTGAGTATATGCTCACTGACAGAACTATTCTCCTCCATCTTACAGCTATAGAACTTATTGGAGACTTCATATCTCTCAATCCAGGCATTCTTCTGGAATATTAACTTCAACTCCTGGAACATCTCATATGCTCCATGACGTTCAAAACGTCGTTGAAGTCCCGGTTCTAAGCCGTAAAGCATGGCACATTGAACTATCGAGTAGTCATCAGCTTTGCTCTGCCAGACGTTCTTAACGTCCTCAGTTACATCAGCAGCAGGCCTGGCACCCAGCGGTGCTTCCAGGACGTAACTTTTCTGTGCAGCAATGAGGATGACCCTCAAGTTACGGACCTAGTCCGCGTAATTGCTACCATCATCTTTCAACTTTGCTTTCTCAAGGAACGCATTAACATTCAACGGAATAACAGCACAGGCCATCTATCTACAATCAACATAGACAAGCAAGATATTATCAGGTACTAAGTTCATGATAAATTTAAGTTCAATTAATCATATTACTTAAGAACTCCCACTTAGATAGATATCCTTCTAATCCTCTAAGTGATCACGTGATCCATATCAACTAAACCATGTCCGATCATCACGTGAGATGGAGTAGTTTCAATGGTGAACATCACTATGTTGATCATATCTACTATATGATTCATGCTCGACCTTTCGGTCTCTGTGTTCCGAGGTCATATCTGTTATATGCTAGGCTCATCAAGTTAAACCTGAGTATTCCGCGTGTGCAACTGTTTTGCACCCGTTGTATTTGAACGTAGAGCCTATCACACCCGATCATCAAGTGGTGTCTCAGCACGAAGAACTTTCGCAACGGTGCATACTCAGGGAGAACACTTTTACTATGATAATTTAGTGAGGGATCATCTTATAATGCTACCGTCAATCAAAGCAAGATAAGATGCATAAAAGATAAACATCACATGCAATCAATATAAGTGATATGATATGGACATCATCTTGTGCTTGTGATCTCCATCTCCGAAGCACCGTCATGATCACCATCGTCATCGGCGCGACACCTTGATCTCCATCGTAGCATCGTTGTCGTTTCACCAATCTTATGCTTCTACGACCATAGCTACCGCTTAGTGATAAAGTAAAGCATTACAGGGCGATTGCATTGCATACAATAAAATGACAACCATATGGCTCCTGCCAGTTGCCAATAACTCGGTTACAAAACATGATCATCTCATACAATAAAATTTAGCATCATGTCTTGACCATATCACATCACAACATGCCCTGCGAAAACAAGTTAGACGTCCTCTACTTTGTTGTTGCATGTTTTACGTGGCTGCTACGGGCTTAGCAAGAACCAATCTTACCTACGCATCAAACCACAACGATAGTTTGTCAAGTTGGTGCTGTTTTAACCTTCGCAAGGACCGGGCGTAGCCACACTCGGTTCAACTAAAGTTGGAGAAACTGACACCCGCTAGCCACCTGTGTGCAAAGCACGGCGGTAGAACCAGTCTCGCGTAAGCGTACGCGTAATGTTGGTCCGAGCCGCTTCATCCAACAATACAGCCGAACCAAAGTATAACATGCTGGTAAGCAGTATGACTTATATCGCCCACCACTCACTTGTGTTCTACTCGTGCATATAACATCAAACCATAAAACCTAGGCTCTGATACCACTGTTGGGGAACGTAGTAATTTCAAAAAATTTCCTAACACACGCAAGATCATGGTGATGCAAAGCAATGAGAGGGGAGAGTGTTGTCTACGTACCCTCGTAGACCGAAGCAGAAGCGTTGACACAACGTATAGGAAGTAGTCGTACGTCTTCCCGATCCGACCGATCCAAGCACCGAACGGACGGCACCTCCGAGTTCTGCACACGTTCAGTTCGATGACGCGCCCCGGGCTCCGATCCAGCAAAGCTTCGGTGGAGTTCCGTCAGCATGACGGCGTGGTGACGATCTTGATGTTCAATTGTCGCAGGGCTTCGCCTAAGCACCGCTACAATATGACCGAGGTGTAATATCGTGGAGGGGGGCACCGCACACGGCTAAGGAACGATCACGATGATCAACTTGTGTGTTCTAGGGTGCCCCTGCCCCCGTATATAAAGGAGGGAGGGGGAGGTGCGGCCGGCCCTCTATGGGTGCGCCTGGAGGAGTCCTACTCCCACCGGGAGTCCCACCGGGAGTAGGACTCCCCCCTCTTGCCTTGTTGGAGAAGGAAAGGGGGAAGGGGAAGAGGAAAGGCCCCCCCTTCCTTGTCCTATTCGGACTAGGGGGGGACGGGCGCGCGGCCTGCCCTGGCCGGCCCTCCTCTTCTCCCTTAAGGCCCATGATGGCCCAATAACCCCCGAGGGGGTTCCGGTAACCCCCCCGGTACTCTGGTAAAATCCTGATTTCACCCAGAATGATTCCGACGTCCAAATATAGGCTTCCAATATATCAATCTTTATGTCTCGACCATTTCGAGACTCCTCGTCATGTCCATGATCACATCTGGGATTCCGAACAACCTTCGGTACATCAAAACACAAACTCATAATAAAACTATCATCGTAACGTTAAGCGTGTGGACCCTACGGGTTCGAGAACTATGTAGACATGACCTAGAACCATTCTCGGTCAATAACCAATAGCGGAACCAGGATGCTCATATTGGCTCCCACATATTCTACGAAGATCTTTATTGGTCAGACCGCATAACAACATACGTTTGTTCCCTTTGTCATCGGTATGTTACTTGCCCGAGATTCGATCGTCGGTATCCAATACCTACTTCAATATCGTTACTGGCAAGTCTCTTTACTCGTTCCGTAATGCATCATCCCGCAACTAACTCATTAGCCACAACGCTTGCAAGGCTTAAGTGATGTGCATTACCAAGAGGGCCCAGAGATACCTCTCCGACACTCGGAGTGACAAATCCTAATCTCGAAATACGCCAACCCAACAAGTACCTTTGGAGACACCTGTAGAGCACCGTTATAATCACCCAGTTACGTTTTGACGTTTGGTAGCACACAAAGTGTTCCTCCGGTAAATGGGAGTTGCATAATCTCATAGTCATAGGAACATGTATAAGTCATGAAGAAAGCTATAGCAACAAACTAAAGGATCAAGTGCTAAGCTAACGGAATGGGTCAAGTCAATCAGATCATTCACCTAATGATATGATCTCATTAATCAAATAACAACTATTTGTATATGGTTAGGAAACATAACCATCTTTGATTAATGAGCTAGTCAAGTAGAGGCATACTAGTGACACTCTGTTTGTCTATGTATTCACACATGTATTATGTTTCCGGTTAATACAATTCTAGCATGAATAATAAACATTTTATCATGATATAAGGAAATAAATAATAACTTTTATTATTGCCTCTAGGGCATATTTCCTTCACCTACGTACCCCCAAACGATCAGATACGTCGCAAAAAACCTAATTCCACCGCTGCAACCTTCTGTATCCACGAGATCCCATCTTGGGGCCTGTTCCGGAGCTCCGCTGGAGGGGGCATCGATCACGGAGGGCTTCTACATAAACACCATAGCCTCCGATGACGTGTGAGTAGTTTACTTCAGACCTTCGGGTCCATAGTTATTGGCTAGATGGCTTCTTCTCTCTTTTTGGATCTCAATACAATGTTCTCCCCTCTCTCGTGGAGATCTATTCGATGTAATCTTCTTTTGCGGTGTGTTTGTTGAGACCGATGAATTGTGGGTTTATGATCAAGTTTATCTATGAACAATATTTGAATCTTATGATTCTTTTATGCATGATTGGTTATCTTTGCAAGTCTCTTCGAATTATCAGTTTGGTTTGGCCTACTAGATTGATCTGTCTTGCAATCGGAGAAGTGCTTAGCTTTGGGTTCAATCTTGCGGTGTCCTTTCCCAGTGAGTGTAGGGGCAGCAAGGCATGTATTATATTGTTGCCATCGAGGATAACAAGATGGGGTTTTTATCATATTGCATGAATTTATCCCTCTACATCATGTCATCTTGCTTAAAGCGTTACTCTGTTCTTATGAACTTAATACTCTAGATGCACACTGGATAGCGATCGATGTGTGGAGTAATAGTAGTAGATGCAGGCAGGAGTCGGTCTACTTGTCTCGGACGTGACACCTATATACATGATCATACCTAGATATTCTCATAACTATGCTCAATTCTGTCAATTGCTCAATAGTAATTTGTTCACCCACCGTAAAATACTTATGCTCTTGAGAGAAGCCACTAGTGAAACCTATGGCCCCCGGGTCTATTTTCCATCATATTAATCTTCCAACACTTAGTTATTTTCCTTGCCTTTTATTTTACTTTGCATCTTTATCATAAAAATACCAAAAATATTATCTTATCATATCTATCAGATCTCACTCTCGTAAGTGACCGTGTAGGGATTAACAACCCCTTGTCGTTTTGGTTGTGAGTATTTATTTGTTTTGTGTAGGTGCGAGGGACTCGCCCGTAGCCTCCTACTGGATTGATACCTTGGTTCCCAAAAACTGAGGGCTTACGCTACTTTGCTGCATCACCCTTTCCACTTCAAGGGAAAACCAACGCATTGCTCAAGAGGTAGCACTCCCACCTGGACTTGATCCCGGATGGAGTTGAAGCATCTCTTGATGTGCTTGGTTCTCTTGTGAAATCTGGATTCCTTTGCCAAGGCAATTGCACCAGTATTGTCACAAACGATTTTCATTGGACCCGATGCACTAGGTATGACACCTAGATCGGATATGAACTCCTTCATCTAGACTCCTTCATTCACTGCTTCCGAAGCATAAATATACTCCGCTTCACACGTAGATCCCGCCACGACGCTTTGTTTAGAACTGCTCCAACTGACAGCTCCACCGTTCAATATAAATACGTATCAGGTTTGCGATTTAGAATCGTCCGGATCAGTGTCAAAGCTTGCATCAATGTAACCATTTACGATGAGCTCTTTGTCACCTCCATAAATGAGAAACATATCCTTAGTCCTTTTCAGGTATTTCAGGATGTTCTTAACCGCTGTTTAGTGATCCACTCCTGGATTACTTTGGTACCTCCCTGCTAAACTAATATCAAGGCACACATCAGGTCTGGTACACAACATTGCATACATGATAGAGCCTATGGCTGAAGCATAGGGAACATCTTTCATTTTCTCTCTATCTTCTGCAGTGGTCGGGCATTGAGTCTTACTCAACTTCACACCTTGTAACACAGACAAGAACCCTTTCTTTGCCTAATCCATTTTGAACTTCTTCAAAACTTTGTCATGGTATGTGCTTTGTGAAAGTCCAATTAAGTGTCTTGATCTATCTCTATGGATCTTGATGCCTAATATGTAAGTAGCTTCACCGAGATCTTTCATTGAAAAACTCTTACTCAAGTATCCTTTTATGCTATCTAGAAATTCTACATCATTTCTAATCAACAATATGTCATCCACATATAATATTAGAAATGCTACAGAGCTCCCACTCACTTTCTTGTAAATACAGGTTTCTCCAAAAGTCTGTATAAAACCATATGCTTTGATCACACTATCAAAACGTTTATTCCAACTCTGAGAGGCTTGCACCAGTCCATAAATGGATCGCTGGACCTTGCACACTTTGTTAGCACCATTTGGATCGATAAAACCTTCAGGTTGCATCATATACAACTCTTCTTCCAGAAATTCATTCAGGAATGCAGTCTTTACATCCATTTGCCAAATTTCATAATCATAAAATGCGGCAATTGCTAACATGATTCGGACGGACTTAAGCATCGCTACGGGTGAGAAGGTCTCATCATAGTCAACTCCATGAACTTGTCGAAAACCTTTCGCAACAAGTCAAGCTTTGTAGACAGTAACATTACCATCAGCGTCTGTCTTCTTTTTGAAGATCTATTTATTTTTGATGGCTTCCTGATCATCCGACAAGTCAATCAAAGTCCATACTTTGTTCTCATACATGGATCCCATCTCAGATTTCATGGCCTCAAGCCATTTTGCAGAATTTGGGCTCATCATCGCTTCCTCATAGTTCGTAGGTTCGTCATGGTCTAGTAACATGACCTCTAGAACAGGATTACCGTACCACTCTGGTGCGGATCTTACTCTGGTTGACCTACGAGGTTCGGTAGTAACTTGATCTGAAGTTTCATGATCATCATCATTAACTTCCTCACTAATTGGTGTATGTGTCACAGGAACCGGTTTCTGTGATGAACTACTTTCCAATAAGGGAGCAGGTACAGTTACCTCATCAAGTTCTACTTTCCTCCCACTCACTTCTTTCGAGAGAAACTCCTTCTCTAGAAAGGATCCAAATTTAGCAACAACTCTTGCCTTCAGATCCGTGATAGAAGGTGTACCCAATAGTCTCCTTTGGGTATCCTATGAAGACACATTTCTCCGATTTGGGTTCGAGCTTATCAGGTTGAAGCTTTTTCACATAAGCATCGCAACCCCAAACTTTAAGAAACGACAACTTTGGTTTCTTGCCAAACCATAGTTCATAAGGCGTCGTCTCAATGGATTTAGATGGTGCCCTATTTAACGTGAATGCAGCCGTCTCTAAAGCATAACCCCAAATTAATAGTGGTAAATCAGTAAGAGACATCATAGATCGCACCATATCTAGTAAAGTATGATTACGACGTACGGACACACCATTACGCTATGGTATTCCAGGTGGCATGAGTTGCGAAACTATTCTGCATTGTTTCAAATGAAGACCAAACTCGTAACTCAAATATTCTCCTCCACGATCAGATCGTAGAAACTTTATTTTCTTGTTACGATGATTTTCTACTTCACTCTGAAATTATTTGAACTTTTCAAATGTTTCAGACTTATGTTTCATTAAGTAGATATACCCATATCTGCTCAAATCATCTGTGAAGGTGAGAAAATAACGATACCCACCGCGAGCCTCAACATTCATTGGACCACATATATCAGTATGTATGATTTCCAATAAATCTGTTGCTTACTCCATAGTTCCGGAGAACGGCGTTTTAGTCATCTTGCCCATGAGGCATGGTTCGCAAGTACCAAGTGATTCATAATCAAGTGATCCCAAAAGTCCATCGGAATGGAGTTTCTTCATGCGCTTTACACCAATATGACCTAAACGGCAGTGCCACAAATAAGTTGCACTATCATTATCAACTCTGCATCTTTTGGCTTCAATATTATGAATATGTGTATCATTACTATCCTGATTTAATATAAATAGAACACTCCTCAAGGGTGCATGACCATAAAAGATATTACTCATATAAATAGAACAATCATTATTCTCTGATTTAAATGAATAACTGTCTCGCATCAAACAAGATCCAGATATAATGTTCATGCTCAACGCTGGCACCAAATAACAATTATTTAGGTCTAATACTAATCCCGAAGGTAGATGTAGAGGTAGCGTGCCGACCGCGATCACATCGACTTTGAACCATTTCCCACGCGCATCGTCACCTCGTCTTTTGCCAATCTTCACTTAATCCGTAGCCCCTGTTTCGAGTTGCAAATATTAGCAACAGAACCAGTATCAGATACCTAGGTGCTACTATGAGCATTAGTAAGGTACACATCAATAACATGTATATCACATATACCTTTGTTCACCTTGCCATCCTTCTTATCTGCCAAATACTTGGGGCAGTTCCGCTTCCAGTGACCAGTTTGCTTGCAGTAGAAGCACTGAGTCTCAGGCTTAGGTCCAGACTTGGGTTTCCTCTCCTGAACAGCAACTTGTTTGCCGTTCTTCTTGAAGTTCCCCTTCTTCTTCCCTTTGCCCTTTTTGTTGAAATTGGTGGTCTTGTTGACCATCAACACTTGATGCTCCTTCTTGATTTCTACCTCCGCAGCCTTTAGCATTGTGAAGAGCTCGGGAATCGTCTTATCCATCCCTTGCATGTTACAGTTCATCACGAAGCTCTTGTAGCTTGGTGGCAGTGATTGAAGAATTCTGTCAATAACACTATCATCCGGAAGATTAACTCCAAGTTGAATTAAGTGATTGTTATACCCAAACATACTGAGTACATGCTCACTGAAAGAACTATTCTCCTCCATCTTGCAGATGTAGAACTTATTGGAGACTTCATATCTCTCAATCCAGGAATTCTTCTGGAATATTAACTTCAACTCCTGGAACATCTCATATGCTCCATGACGTTCAAAACATCGTTGAAGTCCCGGTTCTAAGCCGTAAAGCATGGCACATTGAACTATCGAGTAGTCATCAGCTTTGCTCTGCCAGACGTTCATAATATCTGGTGTTGCTCCTGCAGCAGGTTTGGCACCTAGCGGTGCTTCCATGATGTAATTCTTCTATGCAGCAATGAGGATAATCCTCAAGTTATGGACCTAGTCCGTGTAATTGCTACCATCATCTTTCAACTTTGCTTTCTCATGGAACGCATTAAAATTCAACGGAACAACAACATGGGCCATCTATCTACAACAACATAGACATGAAAAATACTATCAGGTACTAAGTTCATGATAAATTATAGTTCAGTTAATCAAATTATTGAAGAACTCCCACTTAGATAGACATCCCTCTATCATCTAAGTGATCACGTGATCCATATCAAATAAACCATGTCCGATCATCACGTGAGATGGAGTAGTTTTCAATGGTGAACATCACTATGTTGATCATATCTACTATATGATTCACGCTCGACCTTTCGATCTCAGTGTTCCGAGGCCATATCTGCATATGCTAGACTCGTCAAGTTTAACCTAAGTATTCTGCGTGTGCAAAACTGTCTTGCACCCGTTGTATTTGAACTTAGAGCTTATCACACCCGATCATCACGTGGTGTCTCAGCATGAAGAACTTTCGTAACAGTGCATACTCAGGAAGAGCACTTATACCTTGAAATTTAGTGAGAGATCATCTTATAATGCTACCGTCGATCTAAGCAAAATAAGATGCATAAAAGATAAACATCACATGCAATCAATACAAGTGATATGATATGGCCATCATCATCTTGTGCTTGTGATCTCCATCTCCGAAGCACCGTCATGATCACCATCGTCACCGGCGCGACACCTTGATATCCATCCTAGCATCGTTGTCGTCTCGCCAACTATTGCTTCTACGACTATCGCTACCGCTTAGTGATAAAGTAAAGCATTACAGGGCGATTGCATTGCATACAAT
Organism: Aegilops umbellulata; assembly: GCA_032464435.1. NCBI lineage: Eukaryota > Viridiplantae > Streptophyta > Magnoliopsida > Poales > Poaceae > Aegilops > Aegilops umbellulata. Next base: position 636,074,735 of record CP136060.1, on the reverse strand, counting down.
AAAGTGACAACCATATGGCTCCTGCGAGTTGCCGATAACTCGGTTACAAAACATGATCATCTCATACAATAAAATATAGCATCACGTCTTGACCATATCACATCACAACATGCCCTGCAAAAACAAGTTTGACGTCCTCTACTTTGTTGTTTCAAGTTTTACATGGCTGCTACGGGCTGAGCAAGAACCGTTCTTACCTACGCATCAAAACCACAACGATAGTTTGTAAAGTTAGTGTTGTTTTAACCTTCTCAAGGACCGGGCGTAACCACACTCGGTTCAACTAAAGTTGGAGAAACTGACACCCGCCAGCCACCTGTGTGCAAACCACGTCGGTCGAACCAGTCTCGCTTAAGCGTACGCGTAATGTCGGTCCGAGCCGCTTCATCCAACAATACCGCCGAACAAAAGTATGACATGCTGGTAAGCAGTATGACTTGTATCGCTCACAACTCACTTGTGTTCTACTCGTGCATATAACATCTACGCATAAAACCTGGCTCAGATGCCATTGTTGGGGAACATAGTAATTTCAAAAAAACTCCTACACACACACACAGGATCACGGTGATGCATAGCAACAAGAGGGGTGAGTGTGTCCACGTACCCTCGTAGACCGAAAGCGGAAGTGTTAGCACAACGCGGTTGATGTAGTCGTACGTCTTCATGATCCGACCGATCCAAGTACCGAACGCATGTCACCTCCGAGTTCAGCACACGTTCAACTCGATGACGTCCCGCGAGCTCCGATCCAGCAGAGCTTCGCCGGAGAGTTTCGTCAGCACGACAACATGATGATGGTGATGATGATGCTACCGGCGTAGGGCTTCTCCTAAGCACTGCTATGATATGATCAAGGTGGATTATGGTGGACGGGGGCACCGCACAAGACATGGAACAATCAACTTGTGTGTATTTAGGTGCCCCCCGCCCCCGTATATAAAGGAGCAAGGGGGAGGCCGGCCAGCCTTGGTATGCCCCAAGGAGAGGAGGAATCCTCTTCCTACTAGGAAGAGGATTCATCCTTTCCTAGTCCAACTAGGAAGAGGGAAAGGGGGAAGGAAAGAGAGGGAGAGGGAGAGGGAAAGAGGGGCCGCGCCCCCCTCCCCTAGTCAAATTCGGACTCCTCATGGGAGGGGGCGTGCCACCTCCTGGGCTGCTTCCTTCTCTCTCTCCCCTCAGGCCCACTAAGGCCCAATACTTCCCCGGGGGGGTTCCGGTAACCCCTCCGGCACTCCGGTTTTCTCCAAAACCATCTAGAACACTTCCGGTGTCCAAATATAGCCGTCCAATATATCAATCTTTACGTCTCGACCATTTCAAGACTCCTCGTCATGTCCTTGATCACATCCGGGACTCCGAACTACCTTCCGTACATCAAAACACTAAAACTCATAATGCCGATCGTCACCGAACTTTAAGCGTGCGGACCCTACGGGTTCGAGAACTATGTAGACATGGCCGAGACACGTTTCCGGTGAATAGCCAATAGCAGAACCTGGATGCTCATATTGGCTCCCACATATTCTACGAAGAACTTTATCGGTCAAACCGCATAAGAACATGCATTGTTCCCTTTGTCATCGGTATGTTACTTGCCCGAGATTCGATCGTCGGCATCTCAGTACCTAGTTCAATCTCATTACCGGCAAGTCCCTTTACTCGTTCCGTAATGCATCATCCCGCAACTAACTCATTAGTTGCATTGCTTGCAAGGCTTATAGTGATGTGTATTACCGAGTGGGCCCAGAGATACCTCTCCGACAATCGGAGTGACAAATCCTAATCTCGAAATACGCCAACTCAACAATTACCTTCAAAGATACCTGTAGAGCACCTTTATAATCACCCAGTTATTATGACGTTTTGTAGCACATAAAGTGTTCCTCTGGTAAACGGGAGTTGCATAATCTCATAGTCATAGGAACATGTATAAGTCATGAAGAAAGCAATAGCAACATACTAAACGATCAAGTGCTAAGATAATGGATTGGGTCAAATCAATCACATCATTCTCCTAATGATGTGATCCCGTTAATCAAATGACAACTCATGTCTATGGCTAGGAAACATAACCATCTTTGATCAACGAGCTAGTCAAGTAGAGGCATACTAGTGACACTCTGTTTGTCTATGTATTCACACATGTATCATGATTCCGGTTAATACAATTCTAGCATGAATAATAAACATTTATCATGATATAAGGAAATAAATAATAACTTTATTATTGCCTCTAGGGCAGAGGCAATAATAAATTTGTTATTTTATATTTCCTCATTCACGATAAATGTTCAGAGGCAATAATAAATTTGTTATTTTATATTTCCTTATTCATGATAAATGTTTATTATTCATGCTAGAATTGTATTAACTGGAAACTTGATACATGTGTGGATATATAGACAAAACACTATGTCCCTAGTAAGCCTCTACTAGACTAGCTCGTTAATCAAAGATGGTTAAGTTTCCTAGCCATGGACATGTGTTGTCATTTGATGAACGGGATCACATCATTAGGAGAATGATGTGATGGACATGACCCATCCGTTAGCTTAGCATATTGATCGTTCAGTTTTATTGCTACTGCTTTCTTCATGTCAAATACATGTTCCTCCGACTATGAGATTATGCAACTCCCGGATACCGGAGGAATGGCTTGTGCGCTATCAAATGTCACAACATAATTGGGTGATTATAAAGAAGCTCTACAGGTATCTCTGTAGATGTCTGTTGGGTTGGCATAGATCGAGATTAGGATTTGTCACTCCGAGTATCGGAGAGGTATCTCTGGGCCCTCTCGGTAATGCACATCATAAGAAGCCTTGCAAGCAAAGTGACTAATGAGTTGGTTGCGGGATGATGCATTACGGAACAATTAAAGAGACTTGCCGGTAACGAGACTGAACTAGGTATGAAGATACCGACGATCAAATCTCGGGCATGTAACATACCGATGACAAAGGGAACAATGTATGTTGTCATTATGGTTTGACCGATAAAGATCTTCGTGGAATATGTGGGGGCCAATATGAGCATCCAGGTTCCGCTATTAGTTATTTACCGGAAAGGTGTCTCGGTCATGTCTACATAGTTCTCGAACCCGTAGGGTCCGCACGCTTAACGTTCGATGACGATTTTATATTGTATGAGTTGTGTGATTCGATGACCAAATGTTGTTCAGAGTCCCAGATGAGATCACGGACATGACAAGGAGTCTTGAAATGGTCGAGAGGTAAAGATTTGTATATAGGACGATAGTATTTTGACACCGGAAGTGTTCCGGGGGTATCGGGTACGTATCGGGTCACCGGAAAGGGGTTCCGGGCACCCCCGGCAAATATATGGGCCTAATGGGCCATGAAGGGAAACACAGCAGCCAACATGGGCTGCTACGCCCCCCATATATGGCCGAACCAGAAGGGGAAGGAAAGAGGAGAGGAGAGAAAGGAAGGGGAGGGATTCGGCCTCCCGCTTCCTTCTCCCCCTCCTCCTTCCTTCCCCCTCCGGAAGTTATGGAAGGGGGGGATTGGATTAGGCCCCAAGTAGGATTCCTCCTACTTGGGGCGCGCCCCCTGCTGCTCCCTCCCCCTCCCACCTATATATATATAAATATAATATATATATATATATATATGTGTGTGTGTGTGTGGGGGGGGGGGCACCGCTAGCAACATTGATTCCTAGCCGTGTGTGGTGCCCCCCTCCACAGTTTACGCCTCCGGTCATATTACCGTAGTGCTTAGGCGAAGCCCTGCGCGGATTACTTCATCATCGTAGTCGCCACGACGTCGTGCTGACGGAACTCATCTACTTCCTCAACGCTCTACTGGATCAAGAGTTCGAGGGACGTCATCGAGCTGAACGTGTGTAGAACTCGGAGGTGCCGTACGTTCGGCGCTTGATTGGTCAGAACGAGAAGAAGTTCGACTACATCAATCGAGTTGTCAAACGCTTCCCCATTCGGTCTACTAGGGTACGTAGACACACTCTCCCCCTCTCATTGTTACGCATCTCCTAGATAGATCTTGCGTGTTCGTAGATTTTTTGTGAAATTGCATGCTACATTCCCAACACCGTTCACCCACATATCAAATTATCAAAGTAGCGAACGCGAATCAAACAAACATGATGAAAGTGACTAGATGAAATTCCCGTGTGTCTTGAAGAGCGCTTAGCTTATTATAATAGACCATTCTGGCCTGTCCTTTGCTACAAGAAGGATTGGGATACCTTGCTGCACCTTAGTTACTATTGCTACTTGTCGCTTGTTACAAATTATCTTGCTATCAAACTACTCATTACCGATAATTTCAGTGCTTGCAGAAAATACCTTGCTGAAAACCGCTTGTCATTTCCTTCTGCTCCTCGTTGGGTTCGACACTCTTACTTATCGAAAGGACTACGATATATCCCTTATACTTGTGGGTCATCACAACGCGCCAATCATAGGCAGCGGACCAACTGACCGGGCAGTACGCATCGGCCCCACGAGTCTACTCCAGGCGGGCCCCTATGACTGCGTCAGCCGGATCGGCCACGGGATCCGCGCAGGATCTGCTCCATGCCCCCCGCTTGCCTGGATCCTCTGCGGACGCGTCTGCTGCTCCCTCCATGTCCCGGCCACAAATGATCCCGTGCTGCATGGCGGGTCTGCTCCCTCGGAATCGGCATGATCTCCTCTGTAGCAGCCTGTCGCCCCGCCTAGATCTTCTGCAGCTCCACCACTCGCAGGCGGCTTCAGGCAAGGATTATTCAGCCCGTCAATCACAAAACTAAATATGGTTTGGCTATTTGTTCTGATTCCGCAGACGAACAACATAATTTTAATGATGGCCATGCTGGTCCACGGTGGAAGCAGGCTATGGATGAAGAGTTTCATGCTCTTCAAAAAAATCATACTTGGCACCTTGTTCCTTATCATCCACGTAAAAATTTCATTGATTGCAAGTGGGTGTACCGCATCGAACGTCGGTCGGATGGCACCATTGATTGCTATAAAGCCAAACTTGTTGCTTAATGGTTTAAGCTGATGTATGGACTTGGTTATGAGGACACTTTTAGTCGTGTTGTTAAAGCTGCCACTATTCGTCTTGTTTTGTCCATTGTTGTGTCCATAGGCTGGAGTGTTCATCAGCTAGATGTGCATAATGCGTTACTTCATGGTGTTCTGAAAGAGGAAGTTTACATGAAGCAACCTCCTGGGTTTGAGGATAAAAGCAAATTGTTTCATATCTGCAGGCTTGACAAATCCCTCTATCTAAAGCAAGCCCCCAGAGCATGGTACTCACGCTTGAGCTCCAAAATGAAAACACTTGGTTTCATTCCCTCCAAGTCAGATACATTCTTGTTCATTTACAATAAGTCACACACCATCATTTTTGTGCTTATTTATGTGGATCACATTATTGTTACCAGTTCCTCTGATAAGGCAGTGACAACTTTGTTGCAAGATTTGCACTCAGATTTTGCTCTCAAGGATCTAGGATATCTTCACTTTATTCTTGGTATTGAGGTTAATAGAAACCATGAAGGTTGGCTTCATCTTTCTCAGGAAAAATATGCAACTGATCTTTTGAGCAAGGCTGGGGTGCAAGGTTGTAAACCATCCCCAACTCCACTTTCCAATGCAGAAAAATTGTCTCTTGCAAAGGGTGTACTCTTGAATCAAGAGGATGGCACCAAGTACAGAAGTCTAGTTGCACTTGACACTTACACGGCCTGATATTACTTTTCCAGTCAACAAAGTGTGTGAGTTTCTTCATGCACCTACCTCAGCTTATTAGACTGCTGCTAAGCGTATTTTGAGATATGTAAAGAACACTTTGAGTGTTTGACTCACTTTCAGCAAGTCTGTCTCTACTCTTGTTAGTGCTTTCTCTGACACTTACTGGGCAGATTTCTTAGATGACAGAAGGTCCACAGGTGGTTTTGCATTTTCTTTAGACCTAATCTTATTTCTTGGTGTGCCAGAAGTAAGCAACAGTGTCACGATCTAGTACCGAGGTAGAGTACAAAGCACTGGGTAATGCAGTAGTAGAGATCATATGGATTAAGTCCATGCTTAAGGAACTTGGAAGATATGCTCAAACACCATGTCTTTCATGTGACAATCTTGGTGCCACATATCTTTCTGCTAATCCCATGTTTCATGGAAGGACTAAACACATTGAGATTGATTATCATTTTGTTAGGGAAAGGGTTGCAAGCAAGGAGTTGGAGATTTGATTTATTCCTTCAAAAGACCAAGTTGCAGATGGGTTGACAAAGGCCTTGGCTACAAGACAATTTGAAGAGTTCAAACGTAATCTTAAGCTGAGAAGTTCAGATTAAGGGAGGGTGTTTAACGTGCAATATGTTACAGAGGAGGAAGCGCCGTTAACACTTGGCATGGGCCAACCTTTGGCGTGGCCGCACCCTTGACATGCTCGATGTGGTGACTACTCTAGCGTAGGATTTCTGTTGAGGTTGTTAGAGATAGTTCTCATGTTTAACTAATTCTATCTCTTCCTCTGATTCTCTCTATAACCACCGCTCTCGATTATGCAATCTCTACCGAGGCTTGTACCCATCGATCATCCTATCAATATATACATGCGGGCTCTCGTGTATGAGGGTTGAGATGCTTCCATAACTCTTTACACTTTGTAGTCAACGTTCCTTTGTCATTTTTGTCTATGTGGATATCTAGAGATGTCTTCATCTCTTGCAGCATGGAGGGGTGCTCTGCTTCTTTTTCTTATCTACCATAGTATTACCTCCGTTCAAAAAGTTTCTCTTAGATTTATCTAGATACAATGTAGAATACAGGGTGCTCTGCTTCTTGGCTGCATGGGAGGGAAATGCTACTACCATGTTTGGCTTCACTCACAGGTTACTTCCCATTCATTCTTTTACGAGAAACAGTAGGATTTCTCCTAGTGTGTGTACTTTTATTGATTTTGTTTGAGAAATTGTAGCAGCACTAAACAAAAGGGAGTTAGGATCCCAGGAAAAACGGAGAAAACTAAATACCATGTGGTTAAAATTAATAGAGTTGCAATCTATATGGTATTCCTAGGGTTCATCTCATATAAAACTGATATAACTCAATAACTCATAAATTGCATGACCGCCATAACATTTTCAGATACAATCGACTAATTATTGAAATCAATAGGCATACATGAGCCAGGAATGGCATGTCATCACTTGGGGACAAGTAGGTTGATGAGGTTGCTGGCGACACTACAATGCTCCGTCATCTCACGATCTATGTAGGACACTGGGGACTTCTTCTTGATCCATTTGAACGCTTCCTTGCATGTGTCACTAGCACCCATTGCAAATGAAACAACGTTCAACGTAGAAGGGTACAACCCTCTTTCGAAGTATAAGTCGGCAAAAATCTCCAGGGCACTAGTGGCTTCAGCGTAAGCCTTGAGGCAGATGGCAATTGCAAACCCCTCCGGTGTGCTCTGGTTGTTCTTGGATAGGTCACTGATGACCTCCACATTGTGCTTGGCGGTGTTAGTGGCGATATTCAATGCAATACTGGCGAGGTCATGCTCAGTGGAGGCATGGGAGCTTTGTGGCTTGGCGGTAATCACGGCTATGCACAATGCGGTGTTGTTGGTCTTGTTACATGTGCGGGAGATGAAATCAGTGTCAGCATGGGCAACAAGGAGGCTAGAGGACACGATGGCGAGCACGGCGAGAAACATAGCTACAAATGTTGAAATACTAACCATTGCATTTTGCATTTGGGGTGCATGCTGACTATATATATTTCTATATATAGACAACCCTCCAAGAGAAAATCCTTCTCAGATCTCCATACTAGTCACATAGTATTTATTGCTTTTGCTACATAAATATGATGGCAAATCATTTCAATAAATGAATGACAAAATGACTGCTTTAGCTTTTGGGGTGCATGCTGACTATATGTATTTCTATATATAGACACCCCTCCAAGAGAAAATCCTTCTCAGATCTCCATATTAGTCACATAGTATTTATTGCTTTTGCTACATAGAATATGATGGCACATCATTTCAATAAATCAATGAAAAAATGAGTGCTTTAGCTTTTGTGAATCCAGCTAGTGAATAAATGTACAAACAATTTTAGAAATCAAAAATAAAATAAACGTAATCTATATCTCTATATGGAAAATCCTTGTGGTCTGATCTGCCTTAATTATAGTATATTTATTGCTTTTGCTACATGGACTGTAACAGCAAACCAAATAAATGAATGGATGAATGATCAAATGAGTGCTCTAACTCCTGTGAATTCATCTACTGAATCAACGTACAACCAGTTTTGCAAATGAACAAATAAAGAGTTAATTACATTTTTAGTACATAAACTTGCATTAGATGTACAGATTCAAACATAAACTTCAAAAATGACACAAATCAGCCCCACAACTTTTTTATGGGTACATTTGAGTACATTTCCCTTAACTCTGCAGCTAGCTGCCCCACGCTTCATGCATGCATTTGGGTCCCACTTGTCAGTGACGAAGAATGAAATAGAAACACAATAAAAAATAATGCTTACGTGATTTTAACATAAGACTTTCCCTTGCACGCGTATGGCACTAGCCACTGGGCCACCACCTAGCAATTGACAAATGTAGATATAGACATCATTTATATTGTCTAGCAGAAAAATTGATTTGAATCTAAAATCGCGTTGCAAGTGGCTCATTTTGTGCGCGTCTCTGTTATCACCTTTTTTCCCGCTCGACCGGTTATTAGAAATTTCAGTGAGCCCCTAATGTATTTTATATCATTCAAACTATCTAAGTTCTTTTAGTATTTACAAGCTGAGGTATATTATCAAATAGAGCTCATATACGAATGCTTTTCTTCAAGTGATAATTGGAGCAAACCATCATCTTGATGTCCCAGGATCAACTTCCCTGATTTCACAAACCAGAATTTTTTAGCGTTGAATAACTGAGAAATTGCTTTTGGAGGCCAAGCTCCATGGAGGCCTACAAATGCAAAATTCAAAATTCATGAAAATTCATACTTTTACATTTCAATTTTTTTGAGAAAATACAGATATACATGAAGACAGAATGCACAGGTGTGTAAATTTTCATCATGTAATACATTGAAATGAGGGATGTGCAAAAAAAAATCTGGGGCTTTTTAACAGATGATACTACTCATAATCCCAGACCATGAAATTTGTCTTTTTGGTACAGGGCACATTTCAACGTATATCATCCTGAAATTTTACACAGAGGCACCTCGCATCCTCGTTTATTTGTAAAAAAAATCAGATGTTTTTAAACCGAAAATTACATTTTTTTTTCAAACATTCGGCCTCTATGGAGGCCGAGATACGCCACACTATGAAGAAATCCAGTTAAAAAAGGATGATGTGGGTTAGACCTGCCTCGAACACACACCCTTCTGATTAAAACATGGCAAGCTGACCGCTTGAACGGGAGACAATTTATACCTCGTGTCATTAAACATTATATATTTATATGGTAAAACATTTTGAATTAAGAATTCTGAACAAGAAAATTCCAAAAAAAATTCAAGATTTTCCAAAAACTGGTTTATTCGGTCCCACTTTAAAAACCTAAATTGAGAAAAAAAATCTGATCAAACCCCGAGCAGCGTGTATTTTGACTTCAAAATAGTCGTTCTGTTAAACAATACAAAAGATCTCTAGCTCTGTCATTATCAATAATTTCGTGGTGTTGCAACGTCCTGAGATCGAATCCTAGTATGCAAGCATGGAACATGAGACAGCTGACGTGCAAAGTTTAACGGAGAGTTAACGGCATTGATGGGGCAATTTGTAGGGGCAATTTGTTATATATTGTCAACTTTATGTACGAATATGTATATACAGTGCAAGTTTATGTGTTAAAGTGTAATGAACTCACAAATAAATATAATCTATATCCATATGGACGAGTCCAAGAAAAATCCCTATGATCCGAGATCTGCCTTAATAAACACTATATATTTATTGTTTCTACTACATTAAATGTGATAGCAAACCAAAGAAATGAATGAATGATCTAATGGGTCCTCTAAATATCATGAATACAACTAGTGAATAAATGTACAAAAAATTGCAAATAAAAAATGTATGTAATTTATATCTCCATATTGGTGCCCACATGAGAAAATCTTTGTGATGCGAGATCTGCCTTAATCACAATATATTTACGGAAACACTAACGCCCACACGTGTGGGCGTTCCCCAACTCGCCCACACGCCTGGATCGTCGTCCAATGTCTTTTGCACGAATCTTGGCACGAAAAGGTTGATTTTCTGTGCCACGTAGGACGGGGCTGGTGTGTGGGCGTTGGAGAGTTTGCCCACACGCTCGCACCACGCTATTTGCCAGCTGCGCTGTCTGGGCGAACTAGTTTCTACCCACACAGCCACCACCTAGGTCATGCGTGTGTGGGCGAACTATTTTTTGCCCCACACGACACTTCTACGTTGTGGATGGCAACTGCAGTTACGCGAACGTGGCAACTCGGTACACACACATGGCAATTGTGATTCTTTGCTACACGACAACTGCAGTTACGTGAATGTGGCAACTCGGTACACACATGCCAACTGTGATTCTTTGCTACACGGCAACTGCAGTTGCGCGTACATGGCAACCAGATAAACACACATGGCAACTGTGATTAACAATACATGGCAACTATGGTTGGACCACACGTGGCAACTAGGTAAACACACATGGCAACTACTGTTTTGACCATATGTGGCAAGTAGTTAATCACACACGGCAACTACGGTTTGATTACACGCGGCAACTACCATAAATTAGACATGACAACTATAGTTAACCAAAACAGATAAAGTTGCCATGCTTTTACAACTACACTTGCCATCCCGGATAACTACATCTGCCAACCAGGATGGCAACTAAATCGTCATCCTGCGGGGTACCTAACGTAGCTGCATCAGGACGTGTGGGCATTTTTGCTTCGTGCCACACGCACGGGATGAAGATGAGTAGTACTTGTTGGGCGTGTGGCTCGAAGTAGCCGCGCCCACACGTGTGGCAATTCTAATGTCCGCCCACACACAGCCCGTGTGGGCTGCCTCCTGCTCACACCACACACGATGTGTGGGCGCATGTCGTATATGCCACACGTGTGGCAGTTATCGGCGTTCTATATTTATTGTTTTTGCGTCATGGAATCGAAAGAAACATCATCTCTACTATTAAAGGGATCGAATGTCGCGATGGTTTGACCTCGTTCGACCCCCCTCCCATGGCACGCACGCAGAAGCCGCGACGCCTCGCCGCTCCATATAAAAAGAAAAAGAAAAGAAAGGAAAGGAAACAGCCCACGACCGCACACCTCATCTCCCACTAACCCCACAATCCCTCGTCCCCAATCCTCTCGCGAGAGAAATCGCCGCCGGCGGCCTTCTCTCCTTCATCACTCAACTTGGCAAAAGCGACGAGCACCTACCGCCCCTGCTCCCCCTCCGCCCTCTACCCCCTTGCTTGGAAACAGCTTCCACAGCGGTCAGGGAACTCGGCAACCCCACAACGGCGCCCTCACCGAGGCCCATGGCCCAGCTCCACTTGACCTCTCATCGGAGCCATCGGTGGTAACCAAGACTGGCGATCCGCGAGACTTGCATACAGCGGCTTGGCTCGCTAGACGACGATCATCCCTACCCTCCGCGAAGCCTTTCGTCGATCTGGTCGTGCTTCCCAGCAGACATCGCCATGTTGGAGTCACGCTCCTCTCCCTTATGATGCCGTACTGGACGCATGCTCCCCGCCCCCAACGCCGGGCAATCCTGCCGGATCTGGTCGTCCCCGAACCCCAAAATCGGTGGTGGCCACGAGCAGCCAACTCTGTCCTCTGTCGTAGCTGAGGATGGGGTGACAAACACATGTCGAGGCGGGGAGCTGGTTCTTGGAGGGAGGAGCAAGCCGTCAATTGCTGCGGCGGGGTCGGAGGGGCAGATCGGAGTCAGCCGAGTGACGTTCGTCACGGCCGTGGTAACCTCTAAGGTACCTTCAGTCTATAGCTTGCAACTGCAAGCACGCCGTCACCGGAACTGCATGCAGGCCACACCCCTTCTGATTCCTTTTCTCCAATCTTCAGAGTTGTGGCCCGTCTTCAGAAGCACAAAGCCACATGACGCTGATGACAATTGGCCGTCCATCGTTTGATTCATGTTCGTAGTATTCTGTACATCTCCACAAGGTACAACACGGGTAATTTCACCCGTCACTTATTGAATCCTGAAGCAATTAACTTATAGCTTAATTACCTGCAGACTACAGTTCTTTATTGGGAATGAAGGATTGGTCTATTTTTCTTCCACTCTGTTTGGATTTCTAGGAAGTCTTTTGCCTATTGTGCAGCACATGAGTTCAAATATTTCTTATTTGATGTAGAATCAAATAAAAAGGTTGATGTTTCATGGCTCAATCAAACTGAAACCAACCTTAAGAATACAGCAATTCTTGCTCCGTTGTATGTGCTTCCAACCATTCATATTGAATGAATATGTACAGAGGCTGGGCTCGTTAAACAATACCGTAAGCCATAACATAGCTTCAACCATGAACTGCAGTTAATTAGAAAAAAAACCAATTTTTTATTCTGTGTTTGATTATCTTGCACTGCAGAATTATTATGCAATCAAATTTATAGGTGTATTCGTTGTTTCTCCTCTTAACTATGTAGATGGAACAAGGATCACACATATTACTGTAAGATATATTCTTTTCACATTTATGCATATTCTTTTTGGGACAGAAAATAAATTCAATTATAATACACAGATATATTTTCTCCCATTTATGTATTTTTGCTCGGAGAGAAAAACAAAGTAGCGATAATAATGGGTTAATCTTATGTATTAGATGTTTTGGTGATCTCAGCGCATCATGCATGTTTTTTCATTATAATCTTGGTTGTGACATATTGGCTCCCGTAGCAACGCACGGGTATTTAGCTAGTATATATAAATGAATAATCATACGAGTATTCTAACTCGTGAATTTGTCTAGTTAATAAATGTCGAAATAATTTTGCAGATGAACAAACGGATGTAATATATATCTCTAGATGGAAGTCCACCACTGAAAATCCTTACGATTTGAAATTTGTTTTAATCATAGTATATTTATAGTTTATGATGTGTGGAATGAAATAGAAAACCAAATAAATATATGAATGCTCAAATGAGTACCGCAAATCAAGTGAATCCATCTAGTTAAAAATGTACAAAGAAGTTTTGCAAATTTGTTGACGTCTGCCGGAGAAATCCTTATGATCTAAGGTCAGCCTTAGTGACAGTGTATTTATTTCTTTTGCTAGGTGGACCGTGCCGGCACCGCACGGTTTGACCATAGCCAACACGGGCTAACATGCATGGGCAATGTCAAGCCAGAACCACGCCACCAATGCCCACATGAGCGCCGTCGCATCACCACCTCTGCGTCGCAACCCACAGCCACGCCGATTCCAGGGGGAGGACAACACGATGGACGGGTGATTTTACATTTATATTAGCATAGGTCCACAAGGTATGTATTGTAAAACATTCAAACGTATAGTGATCTGAACTCTTGGTTATATATATAGTGGCACTATTCTAATCACAGGATTAGAATAACTATTTGGATCACAGCAGCCCTATATAGGGCCCTCCCGAACTTCCGAACTACCGCCGGCCCGACAGGATCCACTGGATCCTGAGGCCCCTCGACAGGATCCACCTGATCACGATCCGGATCCCGAGCCACCCCAGCCCCCTCCTCCCCTTGATCCCCGACCTCCCCCTCATCCCCGACGATCTTCGCCGGATCCGTCGCCTCCCTTCCTTCCCCAACTCCTGGCCGGCCGGATCCGCCGCCTCCCTTCCTTCCCCAGCTCCTGGCCGGCCACCGGCGCGGGCGAGCGAGCGACGGCGGACGCCGGCGCGAGGGAGCCCGCGTCACCTGGACGCAGCGAAGCCGCCATGGACTTCAGGAAGCCGCCATGGACTTCAGGAAGCCGCATCCTCGTCCCATCGTCACCGCCCGAAGCCTTGGCAGACCAGATGACGGCCCCGACGCAAGCAATGGCGAGCGGCGCGACCAACGGAGCAACTCCTCCGCGGAGGCGGCATCGGCTGCGCCCTCAAATTCAACGGCAGAAGTACATGAATTTCCTCCCAATTTTGCCTTCTTCTTCAATCTTGCCTTCTCTGACCTTCTTGCGTTGTGCAGATGAACTTCGCGCCCCCTGCAAGACATGGATTGCCATGGAATTCCTCTACTACCTCCACGACGAATTTTTCTCAAGGTGGCCTATCAGCTGCTGGAAAAAGATTGGCTGGACTTCTAGCCAGGGTATGGTTGAACTTCTTCCTTCCTTCGGTTTGTTATTTGCCTACAGCTATGTGAAGTTCAGGTGGTGTGTGAGCCTCAGTCCAGGCTACAAAAGCTTTTTAAAATTCTGCCTGCTTACAACCATGTGAAGTTCTGGTAGCGTGTGAGCCTCAGTCCAGGCTACAAAACAGCATTGTAAAAATCTGCCTGCTTACAGGCATGTGAAGTTCAGGTAGTATGTGAGCCTTAGTCCAGGCTACAAACACTATAAAATCTACCTGCATTCACATTCACATGTGAAGTTCAACTAGTAAGTGTGCTAGAGTTCAGGTTGGTATGTCTCTGGTTCTGTGCAAAAAATAAATAAAAGGAAAATAAAACATGCACGTGATATGACATGAAGGTCAGGTTGGTATGCACTAGCAGTCCATCCATTCAAACGCATGAAGGTTCAGGTTTTTTAAACTGTAGACAGTATTTCCCCTTTGCAAAACAGGAAGTTCAGGTTGTGGACAATGCTCAGTTCAGGTGCATATAAGTAATAAAATATTGGATGTGAAGTTAATTCTGTGAAGGGTGCTAAGTTCAGGTACAAAGGCATCGACAGATGCTCAAATCAGTGCATAGTGTGATCGCTCTCACCACTTTTATATGAGAAGTTCAGGCTGTGAATAATGCTAAGTTCAGTTACAAAGGTATATGTAGATATAACTTGTGTGCTAATAGACATTTTTTTCTTTTATGTCAGGAAGACGAGAGACGCATGAAGAAGCTTAGAAGTTCCCAGCAGCAAGTACACAATCCAAAGCCTGTACGCGTTGCACCACCCCCTCAATGGGTCATGCCTCAAACGCACCAACAACATTACCAACCTGCTCCAGACCAAAAAGGGATGACACCCGAAACACACGGATACTTCCAAGATGCTGGGTCACAGCAATATACGCACAGGTTTGCGCCTCCACCTAATTGGGTGACGCCGGAAATCCCCCGCGGATTCTTTGTATCCACAAGCAGGCTCCCAAGCACGCCAATGGAGGAGGGGGTTAGCTCAAGTCCTGCGTGTGACTCTGGAGGTTATCCTGGTGTGCCTCATCAACGCCAAAGCGAAGCAACTAAACCGGATCCCAGGACAAATCCAACAGCAACACACATACGGAGGAGAGTGATCTGCACACTACCACCGTTTAATCCTGCTGCTGCTGCTACAAGTCAGAATTGTACGGGGCATAAGGTAGATGGATTGCTTCACAAAACAAAAAAGCAAACCAAGACCAGGATCGCAATACCTCCACAACCACGTCAAGCAAAAAGTACGCAAACAAGAGAGAGGCCATATTCAGCCCTCCTTCCTCCTCGTGATCAACTGCTGCATCCTGCTATGATTACTCCGCCATGCCCCATCCCAGAGGGACAACAGCCGACACCGGCGGAGTTGCGATCATACACGCACGTAAGTGAAACAAAAAATATTTATAAACGCATCTTGTATTATCTGCACATTTTCTGCTCCCTCCAGAATAACAAGTTCATAAACTGCATTTTAACGTGCTGTTTGGATTAATTTTTTTCTTTTTCTGCAGACGCCGGATCTACCGGATTATCTAATACCAAGACTAAAGATGTGATTCAAAGATGTAGAGAAAGCAAGGGAATTTTATAACAGATACGCCAGGCACGCTGGTTTTGGAATCAGGAAGATGGGTGGAAATGACAATCACAAGTATTTTGTCTGCTCCTTCCAAGGAATACACACATCTTCTGTTTCAGAGGCCAATAGGAAGCGAAACAAAACATCGTAGAGGACGGGCTACAATGCAAGAATGAGGGTGAAGGTGCAGGAGGATGGCACATGCGTGGCAGTGGACATTGAGTACAATCATAATCACGAGCTCATGCCAACTGATGACATGCTGGTATTCTTGCACTCACACAAGAATTATGACCCCACTATTCTGGAGTATGTAAAGCTCCTGCAGTACCATGATGTCAAGCACACAACAATCATGTCCATGCTATCTAAAAATGAAGATGGAAGCTACTTCCTAAGCATGACCGGACGAGACCTCCTAAACCAGTAAGTATTCAAAACACCCACATGCTGCAATGTAAAATAGCATCCTAGCTCACAACCCCTTTGATAGCAAAAATAACAAATGCATGTTGGCGTGTGATTTGCGGGAAATCCATGAATGCAAAGAAAGATGATTTGGATGATGTATTAAAACTTGTTTCATTCTTCAAAGACATGAAGGCAATAAATGATGAGTTCTATGACATCCAAGTGGACAAGGACAAGTCAATTAAAAACATTTTCTGGTCCAATGCAAGCTGCCGAGGAGCCTATCAAGACTTCGGCGATTGCGTAACATTCGACACGACTTACAAGACCAACAGATTTCATATGCCCCTGGGAGTGTTTGTTGGAACAAACCATCACTTGCAGTCAACGATATTTGCCGTTGCCTTGATAAGAGACGAAGATGCAAAGTCATTCAAGTGGTTGTTCGATACATTTCTACGTTGCATGAACAACAAGCACCCAACTTGCATTCTAACAGGTGAGTTCAAAAAAAAAACTCCTCAAGTTTCATCATCTTTTCAGTCTATGTATGGGTCTCTGTTGGTTGGGTACATTTGTTTTTTTCTGAAAAATATGTAAAGAATGCAGTTCAACCACTGTTAGCACAGAAGTCCAACTAGCAAATACAAGAAAGCAAAATTATCTGTCACATGTTTAGAAAAAATTTAGTTATGAATGTGAAGTTCAAGTACATGAATCATAGAAGTTCAAGGACAAAGCTGTTAGATAAAAATATGTAGCATGTTCAGGAAAACATAGTTATTTATATGAAGTTCAATCACTGCTACCACAGAAGTTCAACAACACTGCTGTAAGAAAAAATAGATGTGACATTCTTAGATAGCCATACTACTAGATGTGAAGTTCAATTACTTGTGCAACATAAGTTCATCATCAGTACAAAAAAGAATCGAGTTTCATTTTTTTAATTCGATCAGACCAGTGCCCATCGATGGCGAAAGCTATACCACAATCATTTCCAAACACCGTCCACAAGCTATGCCGTTGGCACATATTGAAGAAGTATAGGGAATACCTCGCGTTGCTGTACAAAAAGTATGAAACATTCAAAGAGGAGTTCACAGCTATATTGAACTGGCCGCTGATGCCAACGGAGTTTGAAGATGCCTGGGTTGAACTCGTGCACAAGTACCACCTGGAGAACGACCAGATGATGATGCAGCTCTGGAGTGATAGGAAGATGTGGATTTCAGCATATTACAAGAACATTTTCTGTGCTAGACTGACTTCCACACAACGAAGCGAGAGCATGAACCATGTGCTAAAGAAAGGGTTTGTCAAGGGGACCCAGAACCTACACAAGTTTGCTAGGCGGGTCAATGCTTGCATACAAACTCGGATGCAGAAGGAGAACGAGCAAACAATGACTAGCATGGTATGATGACAAGTACAAAACACCACTATCATGTTCTGTTTACCTTCAACATGTGCACTTTGAATTTTAAGAAATGAAACAATGATTCTGCTTCGACTAATATCTTACTTTTTGACATGTGCAGACCAATCCTATGACAAAGACAACTTACGGCTACGAGGAAGACATGTCTATCAAGTACACGAGAGCCGTGTACACCGAGATGAGTGTCGTGGTTCTAAGTCTGACAGTAGTGTAGGGGGGTAAGTATGGAGAGGCTAGGTCTTAGCTATGTAGAAGTTGTAAACGCACAAAGATGTACGAGTTTAGGCCCTTCTCGGAGGAAGTAAAAGCCCTACGTCTCGGAGCCCAGAGGCGGTCGACTGGATTATATGTGTGAAAATGACAGGGGTGTGAACCCCTGATACCGAGGAGGGGGTGGCTTATATAGAGTTCGCCAGCCCTCTCCTGCCCTCAGTAATGCAGGGTTTAAGGTACATTAAGGTTGGGCGTTACTGGTAACGCCCCTAATAAAGTGCTATGATGACCATAAAGGCTACTTAATAACCGACCGTTTGCCTGCGGAGTGACTTTAGATCTCCTAGCAGTCGAGTGGTTGACTCAGCGGTCGAGTGATGGCTTCTTGGTCGAGTGTCTTGAACCCGTCGAGTGGATACCTTATGGTCGATTGAAAGGTGACTTCTTCTAATTGTGCCCTTGGGTAGGGCTCTTAGGACAGGTCCGTGCCCCTACCCTAGGTACATAGCTTCATCATTAGCCCCCAAATGGATCGAGGTTAGAGTGGGGAAAGGGTTGGAGATCTTTCCGACTGGTTCTTTGTGCCACGTGAATGCCTTGTTTCGGATCAATCGTCACGGATGACGCCATCAACTTTCTTCAGTCGCCTTGATCCATTCTAGGTCTTTTGTCGAGTGAATTATCCTACTTGTGACGTTCCGAATGGTGATGTGAAAGGGATATTCTGTCTGAAGGATTGCTCTGCAACCCGCGGATTTCGCGGGATTTGAATTTCGGGAAGCGCGCGGGACGGGAGCGGCCACAGTAATCGGATGTGATAAGGCGGAAGCTCCTCGATCCCCACGCCACCTTTTTCGCCACGTGCTGCGCGCGCGTCTACTGCGGGATTTGACTGGATAGCCTGGGCCTACCAGTCAGCCACTCGGAAGCGGCCTCTTATAAGCCGCCGGCTCGGGGTTTCCAAACAGTGTGCTCCCTCTTTTCTTTCTCCCTTCGCAAGTTCCTCCGCCACCTCTGCTCTCATCCTAGCGCCGCAAGTCCGTTCGAGCGCCGCCGGCGATGATGGTGAAGGACAAGACGTCCGCTCTGGAGCGCGTGAAGAAGGCGGCGGTGCAGGGGAAAGGGAAGAAGTCCGCTCGGGGCGGATCTTCCTCAAGGACTGCTCTGCCCAAGGGCTGGATCCAGGGTGACTGGGTGCCATCTGTGATTCGGCAGGAAGATCTTGACGACATGGTCGAGGGAGGAGTCATTCTCCATGAAGCTGCGCGTCTCCCAGGGGGAGAAATCGAGCCTCAACCAAGAGATGGTGAGTGCGTCCTCCTCGCCACCCATATCGATCATGGTTTTTCTCTGCCTCCTCATCCTTTTTTCCGGAGCTTTCTGAACTTCTTCGGAGCGCAGCTCCATCATTTCACTCCCAACTCTATCGTGTATCTTGCTGCTTTCGTTGCCTTGTGTGAGGGTTTCCTGGGTTGTCGTCCCCATTGGGGGCTCTTTAAGCACATCTTCACTTGTCGCTCCCAGTCGGTCAAGAGGGCCAAGTCGAGTGATGAGAGGACGGAGGTGATCCAGTTGTGCGGAGGCCTGGCGATCCAGACGAGGCGAAAAAGTTCTTTTCCATCTATCACTTTCCCTGAGTCGGTCCGCGGTTGGCAGGCGACCTGGTTTTATTGTAAGGACCAGGCGACCCCAGGACAGTCGACTGGGCTTCCTCCTTTCTCTCTAGACCGAGCTTAGAAACCTGCTTCTCTGAAAGTAGCGCCGGAAGAAAAAGCGCAAGTCAAAGTGTTGGTTGGTCGAGTGGTTCAGCTTGTCCGCGAGGGCGTGACTGGAATGGATCTGCTGGAGGTCTTCCTTCGGAGGCGTATCCAACCGCTCCAGGCTCGTGACCACCCGATGTGGCTGTATTCAGGCCTTGAAGACACCACTCGGGTCCACCCAGAGGAGGTCACCGATGAGATGTTGGAAGGGTGGCTGTCGAGTATCACAGGAAACAAAGACAACCCCCGAGGAGCCAGGAGGGTCCCTCCACTCGACAACTCATACGAAGTGGACCAGGTCTGCCCTTATGTTCTTGATTGGGATCTTGTTTTCTTTGCTGGTCTTCTTTGAATTGGTCGATTGACCTTTGTCTTGTCTGTTGTTTCCCAGGAAACTACTGAGATGTACTCGACGCCCAACAGGGCACAGGAGCCGACTGAGGAAGGGGAGGCGAGCGGAGGTAAGAGCGGAGACGAACACGGCGAGTGGGAATCCGATGGCGAAGGAGAGGGAGACGACGACGTCGACTCCAGCGAAGAGGAGGAGGTGGAAGTTGAACCCCCCCCGCTCGGAGAGGCGATCCAAGCTTACACACGATCCCGCGCGGGAACGTGGTAAGGCGGCTGCTCCTGTTGGGCAGTCGTCGAAACGCCCTCGGACCTCTTCTCCTACGCCGACCGAAAAGGCTCCTAAGCTCCCACGCGCGACGCCATCCAAGCCACCCAAGGCTCTGCCCAAGATGAAGATGACTGTCCCCACCATTTCTGGGTAACAATAAGACTTGTTTTCCTTTGTCGACCGTGGACAGATCCTTGGTCGATTGATTGAGCCAACTGACTGACTTCCGAAATTTGTAGTGCTGCTACTTCTGAGATCTCTGCCAAGGACGGAGATCAAGAAATGGAAGATGCTGTTACTTCCAACCCAGGTACGATTACTGATGTTCTGCCTTGAGTCGACTGAACATTTCTTGTAATTCTGGTCGATTGACTTTTCCTGCAGCTCCCCCTCATGTTATCGACCTACCAGATAATGAAAACAACGAGCCGCTGAGAGTAAGAAGGTGCCGGAGGACGTCGACTGGCAAGACCCCCCAATCTGCTCCGGTGTCTGAGGTTGTAGCTCGGGACGGTGGTGATACCACTCGGGCTTCCGTGACTTTCGCTCAACCTCTAACGAGCGTGAGGCCTTCGGCGTTGACTGCAAATCCGCCTTCGCTTTTTGCTACATACCCTGTCCCAGAGGACCAAGTGGGTGCCGCAAAGGAGGCTATATGCCAGGCGGGAATCATGATGGATCAAGTGAAGGTAGTTCGGGATGCCAGCCAAGCAGCGTATGACGCGAGTTCGGCTCTTCAGAGCAACGTCCAGGTCAGTCGACTCATCACTTGGTCTGTTGCAATATGCTGTTTGAAGAATCTCTTTCCATGGGTGTGTCTGCCAACTTTTGGACGAGTGGGGGCACGCTAAGTGCACCCACTGGGTGTAGTCCCCGAGACTACGGTGGACTGCTGGCAGTCGACTGTAGTCTTTATATTGTGTTGTTGTAGTTATACTTCTTCACTCGGTCTGGTCGGGCCATGTCGAATGGATTTGTATGCGGTCGACTGCGGACAATCGACTTTGTTTTTTTGGTCGAACCAGTGGGGGCACGCTGAGTGCACCCACTGGGTGTAGTCCCCGAGACTGTTGTCGAATGTTTTTGATTCGGCTGTAGTCTTAGAAACGCCATCATTGTCTCTTGGTTACTCGAAAGCAACCTATCCTTGACGTTTGTCGCCTGGTTTTTTGCAGAAATCCTGTGAACTTGCGGCTCGTTTCACTGAGTTGAAGGACCAACAGATCCAGCTCAACCTTGACTTAAAACTTGCTCAAGAGAACTTGCAGAAGGCTCGAGAAGAGGCAAAAGGTATGTCTAGTGAGGTCCTCCATTCTTGACGAGTGACCTTTTCTTTTTTGTCCATTCTTGATGTTGATCGCACTCGACGTGCCGCAGATAAACTGGAGGAAGCTCTGAAGAAGAAGGATCAAGACCTTGCCAAAGCGCAGAAGGAGGCCTTGACCAAAACCAAACTTGCTGCAGAAAAGCTCGCTTCAGTCTATACTCTTGAACAGGAGAACTCCAGACTGAAAGTTGCTCTCGACGCGGCTAATAAGGAGGTCAGCCGACTAAAAAACGACAAGATTGCTCTGAATGACAAGGCGGGTGAACTGGCGGGGAAGAAGAACGATCTTGAGGTTTATCTCGGGGGACTCGCCAAGAAGTTGTTCATCATGCTTGAAGGTAACAATTTTCACCCGACTGGCTTGTAGTAACCAAACTCATGTAGAGCCGCTGCCTTATACTTGAATTGTTATTTGTAGAATTCTGCCAGAACTTTGAAGAGGAGACCAGTCGACTGGAGCCAAGCTTGGACCCTGCCAATTCAATCGTGAAGGACGAGGCTGCTATGAACGTTCTCCGCCTGGAGTCCCGTGTTACCAGCGTTGTCGATTATCTGGCTCGGCTGAAGGTTGCAGTGTCGCGGATCGACACGTCTCTCTGGCCCAGGGCGACGCTTTCGAATGATCTCGAGTCCCTGATGACTCGACTGAATGACATCCCTGTTCGAGTGACGGAATGGAAGAAGTCCTCTGCAAGGTGTGGTGCTGATGTTGCCCTGTCTCTGGTTTGCGTCCACTGCAAGGAGGTGCGAGACGAGAAGTTGGCTGCCATTCAGGTTGCCAATACCAGGAAGCTCAGCTTTCAAGACTTCATGGAGACGTTCATTGCTGCTGCCACCCGTATCGCACACGGGATTGATTTGGACGAGTTCGTCACCCCTTCCAGCCCTCCGCCTGAGGAATGAAAAACTTTAATGCTTCCCATTAAATTTGCCTCGGAATGCCGAGTGGATTCTGTAACCGTTAAACTCTGTCGAGCTGAGGGTTCGAGTACTTCGATCTGAGGTCTGGGACCTTTGGGTCTTATCAGAACTTGATTTGTCGTTGAATATTTTCGTGAATTATTTGTCGAGTGGAACTTCATCTTCACTCGAAATAACTTCGTATTTGTGGTGCAGCACCGAAGGACAAGGTAACAGTCGACTCGCATCTTACCGTCCTTGCGGATTGGGACGTGTTCCGTACTTAGGCGAGCACTGGGCTGCAGCTAAGCTTCCGAGTGGGAGGTTTGCTCTCCACTCGGTAGGGTTTTTATATACTTAGGCGAGCACTGAGCTGCAGCCAAGCCTCCGAGTGGGAGGTTTGCTCTCCACTCGGTAGGATTTTTATACACTTAGGCGAGCACTGGGCTGCAGCTAAGCCTCCGACTGAGAGGTTTGCTCTACACTCGGTAGGATTTTTATACACTTAGGCGAGCAGTTGGTTGCAGCTAAGCCCCCGAGTGGGAGGTTTGCTCTCCACTCGGTAGGATTTTTATACACTTAGGTGAGCACTGGGCTGCAGCTAAGCCCCCGAGTGGGAGGTTTGCTCTCCACTCGGTAGGATTTTTATACACTTAGGCGAGCACTGGGCTGCAGCTAAGCCCCCGAGTGGGAGGTTTGCTCTCCACTCGGTAGGATTTTTATACACTTAGGCGAGCACTGGGCTGCAGCTAAGCCCCCGAGTGGGAGGTTTGCTCTCCACTCGGTAGGATTTTTATACACTTAGGCGAGCACTGGGCCGCAACTAAGCCCCCGAGTGGGAGTCTGGCTCACCACTCGGTAGGATTTTTAAATACTTAGGCGAGTACTTGGACTGCAGCTAAGCCCCCGAGTGGGAGTCTGGCTCACCACTCGGTAGGATTTTTAAATACATAGGCGAGTACTTGGAGTGCAGCTAAGCCCCTGAATGGGAGTCTGGCTCACCACTCGGTAGGATTTTTAAATACTTAGGCGAGTACTTGGACTGCAGCTAAGCCCCCGAGTGGGAGTCTGGCTCACCACTCGGTAGGATTTTTAAATACTTAGGCGAGTACTTGGACTATAGCTAAGCCCCCGAGTGGGAGTCTGGCTCACCACTCGGTAGGAATTTTAAATACTTAGGCGAGTACTTGGACTGCAGCTAAGCCCCCGAGTGGGAGTCTGGCTCACCACTCGGTAGGATTTTTAAATACTTAGGCGAGTAATTGGACTGCAGCTAAGCCCCCGAATGGGAGTCTGGCTCACCACTCGGTAGGATTTTCAAACACTTAGGCAAGCACTGGGCTGTAGCTAAGCCCCCGAGTGGGAGTCTGGCTCACAACTCGGTACAATTTTTTTTTGCAAACTTAGGCGACACGGATTCGCAGCTAAGCCACCCACTGGGGGATTTTGTACACAAACAAAAGTGACAGCAATTACAGGAAGAACTGGGACACTCTTGTCTTTGATAAAAATAAACTACAGAAGTTTTTCTTATTACATCTCATCCGAGTGAGAACTCAAGTGTAAAATGGGCGGAGTAGTTCCGCATTCCAAGCTCGAGACTTGTCGATCCGACGATCAACATTGTAAAGGTGATATGCTCCGTTGTGGAGGACTCTGGTGACGATGAAGGGGCCTTCCCAAGTAGGAGCAAGTTTGTGTGGTTTCTGTTGATCCACTCGGAGGACCAAATCTCCTTCTTGGAAGGCTTGATTCTTCACGTTTCTGGCGTGGAATCGACGCAAGTCTTGCTGATAGATGGTCGACCTGATCATAGCCATTTCTCTCTCCTCCTCTAGGAGGTCGACTGCATCCTGCCGGGCTTGCTTTGCTTCATCCTCGGTGTAAAGCTTGACTCGGGGCGCATCGTGAAGTAGATCACTCGACAGGACTGCTTCGGCTCCGTAAACCAGAAAGAACGGAGTTCTTCCAGTCGACCGGTTCGGGGTGGTCCTCAATCCCCACAGAACTGAAGGAAGCTCGTCGACCCAAGCGCCTGCTGCGTGCTTGAGATCACGCATCAGTCGAGGCTTTAGTCCTTTGAGAATTAGACCATTTGCCCTTTCAGCTTGTCCATTCGACTGGGGATGCGCGACCGACGCGTAGTCGACTCGTGTGCCTCGAGAGGCACAAAATGCTCTGAACCTGTCTGAATCGAAGTTTGAACCAATTGTCCGTGATGATGCTATGTGGGACTCCATATCTGAATGTTAGCTCCCTGATGAAACTGATAGCAGTGCTAGCATCCAGATTCTTGATAGGCTTAGCTTCAATCCACTTGGTAAACTTGTCGACTGCTACAAGCACATGTGTGAATCCGCTCCTGCCTGTTCTCAGTGGTCCAACCATGTCCAGTCCCCAAACAGCGAAGGGCCAGACGAGTGGAATGGTCTTCAGGGCTGATGCTGGCTTGTGCGACATGTTGGAGTAGAACTGGCAGCCTTCACACTTGTCTACTATCTCTTTCGCCATTTCATTTGCTCTAGGCCAGTAAAACCCCGCTCGGTATGCTTTAGCCACAATGGCCCGAGAGGACGCATGGTGACCACAGGTCCCCGAGTGGATATCGTCAAGGATTATCTGACCTTCTTCTGGCGTTATGCACTTCTGACCGATTCCAGTCGCGCTTTCTCTGTATAACTGTCCCTTTATGACCGTGAAGGCTTTGGATCGACGGACGATCTGTCGAGCCTCTTCTTCGTCTTCTGGGAGTTCTTTCCTCAAGATATACGCAATGTACGGTACTGTCCAGTCGGGAGTGATTGCCAAGACTTCCATGATTAGGTCGACCACAGCAGGAATTTCGACTTCAGTCGGATCTGTGGCACTTTTCGGCTGGGGGGGTTCCTCTGTAAAAGGATCCTCCTGGATTGATGGCGAGTGGATGTGCTCCAAGAACACATTGCTGGGAATGGCTTCTCTCTTGGAGCCTATCTTTGCCAAATCATCATCTGCTTGATTTTTCAGTCGGGGGATGTGATGAAGCTCTAACCCCTCGAATTTCTTTTCCAGCTTTCTTACTGTGTTGCAGTAGCCAGTCATAGCTGGGCTTCTGACGTCCCAATCCTTCATCACCTGATTAACCACCAAATCTGAGTCGCCATAGACCATGAGGCGACGAACGCCGAGTGAAATGGCCATGCGCAACCCATACAAAAGTGCTTCATATTCTGCTTCATTGTTGGAGGAATCGAAGTGAATCCGGAGAACATAGCTGAGCTTATCTCCTCGGGGGGAGACCAGTACTACCCCAGCACCGGAACCATTCAGCATATTAGATCCATCGAAGAACATGGTCCAGTGCTCCGAGTGAACTTGAGTCGGAAGTTGCTGTTCAATCCACTAGGCGACGAAATATGCAATTTCTTGGGACTTGATAGCCTTCTTTGCTTCGAACTTGATATCTAAGGGAAGGAGTTCAATCGCCCACTTCGCCACTCGACCAGTTGCATCTCTGTTGTGCAAAATCTCTGACAGTGGAGCGTCGCTGACGACTGTAATGGAATGATCAGAGAAGTAGTGTGCAACCTTCTTCATGGTCATGTAAATCCCATACACAAGCTTCTGGTAATGAGGATATCTTTGCTTTGAAGGGGTCAAAACTTCAGACATATAATACACTGGGCGTTGAACTCTGAAGGTCTTTCCTTCTTCTTCCCGCTCGACCGTAAGTACTGTACTGACAACTTGTCCCGTGGCTGCAATGTAAAGCAGCAGAGGCTCTTTATTGATTGGGGCAGCAAGCACCGGCTGGGTGGAGAGCAGAGCTTTGAGGTCTGCAAACGCTGCATCAGCTTCTGGAGTCCACTCGAACTTGTCAGACTTCTTCATGAGTCGGTAAAGAGGCAACACCTTTTCACCGAGACGGGAAATGAATCGACTTAGAGCGGCCAAGCAACCTGTAAGCTTCTGGACATCGTGCACACGCACGGGACGCTTCATCCGGAGTATGGTGCCAACCTTTTCAGGATTGGCGTCGATTCCCCGTTCGGAAACGAGAAAATCGAGTAACTTTCCACCTGGGACTCCAAACGTGCACTTTGATGGATTGAGCTTGATATCATACGTCCTAAGGTTGGCAAAGGTTTCGGCAAGGTCAGTCAGTAGGTCGGAACCTTTCCGTGACTTGACCACAATATCATCCATGTATGCTTCCACGTTCCAACTGATCTGAGTGAGTAAACACTTCTGAATCATCCTCATGAACGCGGCTCCAGCATTCTTGAGGCCGAAGGGCATGGTGACATAGCAGAAGCATCCGAATGGAGTGATGAAAGCTGTTTTGATCTCGTCAGGTCCATACAGACGGATCTGATGGTACCCTGAATAGGCGTCTAAGAAAGACAAACGCTCACACCCCGCGGTCGAGTCGACTATCTGGTCGATGCGGGGGAGAGGGAAATGATCTTTCGGGCAGGCCCGATTGATATGCTTGAAGTCAATGCACATGGGAAGTGACTTGTCCTTCTTGGGGACCATGACAACATTGGTGAGCCACTCGGAGTGGTAAATCTCTCTGATGAACTCCGCTGCTAGTAGCCGAGCCACCTCCTCGCTAATGGCTTTCCTCTTCTGGACGGCGGACCGTCGAAGATGTTCTTTCACAGGCTTAAATTTTGGGTCGACTCATAGACGGTGCTCAGCCAGTCCCCTGGGAACTCCAGGCATGCCAGAGGGCTTCCATGCGAAGATGTCCCAGTTCTCACGGAGGAACTGGATGAGCGCTTCTTCCTATTTGGAGTCGAGCGTCGTTGAGATGTGAGTCGGAGCTGCACTGGGATCGGACGGGTGAATGTGAACTGGCTTCGTCTCGCCGGACGACTGAAATGCTGACTCTGAAGCAGGCTTCTTGGCTCGAAGCAATTCACTCGGATCTGCAGTCTTCTGATACACCTGCAACTCGACCACTGCCATCTGGGCGTCAGCAATCTTTGAACCCTTCTGAAAACACTCTTCTGCTTTCTTCCGGTTGCCCGTAACAGTGATCACACCTCTAGGGCCAGGCATCTTCAATTTGAGATACACGTAACATGGTCGAGCCATGAAGCGTGCATAAGCTGGCCTGCCCAAAATAGCATGATAAGCACTTTGGAAGTCCACAACCTCAAATGTCAACTTTTCCTTGCGGTAATTCTTCGAATCACCGAAAACCACATCAAGAGCAATCTGGCCGAGTGACTCGGCTTTCTTCCCGGGAATGACTCCATGGAATCTCATGTTACTGCTACTGAGCCTGGACATCGGAATGCCCATCCCTTTCAACGTTTCTGCATACAGAATGTTCAGGCCGCTGCCACCATCCATCAGGACTTTGGTCAGTCGAGTGCCTTCGACGACTGGGTCGACCACCAAAGCTTGCCTCCCAGGGGTGGCAATGTGCGTGGGGTGATCAGACTGGTCGAATGTGATGGCAGTCTAAGACCACTTCAGGTAACTAGGTGTTGCCGGGGCAACCATGTTTACCTCACGGTTAATAACTTTCAGTCGACTTTTGCTTTCAACATCAGCAAAAATCATCAAGGTGGAATTGACTTGGGGGTATCCATCGTCACTATCTTCCTTGTCCTCGACTTTGTCCGACTCCTTTTCCTTGTCTTTGGACTGTTTGCCCTGAAACTGCTGGATCAGGAGCCGACACTGTCGAGTAGTATGCTTTGGGTAAATGAGTTTACCCTCTGCATCTTTCTTGGTGTGAATGTGACACGGAAGATCCAAAACATCATTTCCATCTTGATCTTTAACTTTCTTGGGGTTCCAGGGCCCCTTTGGTTTTCCCTTGAATTTTCCCTGGGTTACGGCCAGGGCCTCCCCAGGAGCGGCTGGCTCGGCCTTCCGCTTCTGTTTCCGACTGGAATTGCCTCCGGTTTCCTGGGCGACTGCTTTCTGCTTGCCACTCCGGAGTCGATCCTCATCTTCACCATTAGCGTATTTGGTGGCAATTTCCATCATCCGATTCAGAGACATTTCTCCGGTCCGACCGAACTTCAGATTCAGCTCTCTGTTCTTGACGCCTTCTTTAAAGGCACAAACTTCTTGGTGATCTGGTACATTCTAAGCTGTGTGATGCAAAGTGATCCACCTCTGGATGTAATCCCTCAGAGTTTCACTCGGCTTCTGCACGCAAGACCGCAATTCTTTGAGGCCTGCCGGTCGCTTTCATGTTCCTTCAAAGGTCGTGACAAACACTCGGGAGAGGTCCTCCCAAGTGTAGATGCTGCTGGGTGCTAACTGATTTAGCCACGCTCTGGCTGAGCCCTCTAACAGGAGAGGCAAATGCTTTATAGCCACCTCATCATTGCCGCCGACAATCTGGACAGCCACTCGGTAATCCTCGAGCCAAGTGTCAGGCTTAGACTCGCCGGTGAACTTGCTGACTCCAGTCGCCAACCTGAAGTTGGGAGGAATCACTGCGGCCCTGATGGCTTGACTGAAACACTCTGACTCTGCTGCTGGTAGGCGCATCTCTGTCATGGCCTTCTCGGTGAGCCCTATTCCTGTCGACCAAACTTTGAACGAGGATGGATCTCGGATCAAAGCCTGGTCCCCTGGGGTCGACTGGAATCCTACGCCCAACACTGTGAGGGCGTCTGTCATCCTGCTGTCGAGGCGCATATGACCCACTCCTCGGGGGAGGGGTTGGCACTCGACGCCGATCATCGCGATCGAGTCGGTGATCATACTGCTCATTTCTCCTGTACTGATCGTGCCGGTCTCCACGTCCCTCACGCCTCGGGGGCGATCTTGGGCTGTGAGCCGACTGCACTGTATCCGCTGCAACGGACCGACTGTGGATCCTATTCCGCGACTAAGAAAGAGCGGAATTCTGGTTTCCTGCTGCCCGGAGCAACGCTCTGATCTGCAACAAGCCCCTGCCAGCCTCTGACTGGGAGGGCTGAATTGATTCTGCTATTCGGGCCGCGACCACCAAATTCTGAACGGGAGTTCGATATACCTGCGTAGGCGGGAAGAGCTGACGTCGACTAGACTCGGGAGCCCGCTGACGCGCTCTCTCATCGAGTGCTCGCTGGAGATTCTCCAGTCGAGTGCGCTCGGCCAAGTTAGCCAAACGCGCGTCCTCCAAGGCTCGGGCCTCGGGGGTTTCTCCAACGATAGGAGTGTGGAGTGCATCCATGTTCCGGTGGCGAAGCTCCTCTCGCTGCTGCGACGTGAGAGGCTTGGGGAGATACTCCTCGTGGAGATGTGCCGAGTCGTCCCCACCCGCGCCTCCGTCGGTACGGGGAAAACCTGGAGGGCTGGGAGTCCCATCAATCGTCAGAACCTCCGTTGCAGGGTCACTACTGTCGCATTCGGATGCGGTCTCTGCGGAGCCAGTCGACAAATCGAACAGGCCGTAGAGAGATTCCTCGGGCTCGATTGCCGCGACTTGAGGGGTGGCCGTCTGGCGAGCCACCGCATGCCTCACCCACCTCTGAAGTCTCGACCGGCCGGAGCGCTTGCGTCGGCAAGAACAAGGTGGGGAGGTGAAACGGGAGCTGACCGATACCGGGTCGACGGCTGCCGTAGGAGGACGCCACGAACACATGCGCGGAAGTGCGTCGCCCCGCGGACGGGGAGCGCGTCAATGTCGAGTGGAGCCTCCTGAAGCCAAGCGGAGTCGTCGGCGATGAACGTGAGCGCGCCCAGACGAATCTCGTGGCCCTCCACCAAAACTCCGCACGAAACCATGATCAAGGAGATCGGAAAAATCGCAACTCCTACAACCAAGCGCTAAGATTCCTGCCCCACGGTGGGCGCCAACTGTCGTGGTTCTAAGTCTGACAGTAGTGTAGGGGGGTAAGTATGGAGAGGCTAGGTCTTAGCTATGTAGAAGTTGTAAGCGCACAAATATGTACGAGTTCAGGCCCTTCTCGGAGGAAGTAAAAGCCCTACGTCTCGGAGCCCGGAGGCGGTCGACTGGATTATATGTGTGAAAATGACAGGGGTGCGAACCCCTGATACTGAGGAGGGGGGTGGCTTATATAGAGTTCGCCAGCCCTCTCCCGCCCTCAGTAATGCAGGGTTTAAGGTACATTAAGGTTGGGCGTTACTGGTAATGCCCCTAATAAAGTGCTATGATGACCATAAAGGCTACTTAATAACCGACCGTTTGCCTGCGGAGTGACTTTAGATCTCCTGGCAGTCGAGTGGTTGACTCAGCGGTCGAGTGATGGCTTCTTGGTTGAGTGTCTTGAACCCGTCGAGTGGATACCGTCAAGTCGATTGAAAGGTGACTTCTTCTAAGTATGTCCTTGGGTAGGGCTCTTAGGACATGTTCGTGCCCCTACCCTAGGTACATAGCTTCATCAATGAGGAATAGGATGAGAAAGGCCATGCTATTTCGCGCAAAGCGTACAGCAGAGTCCACTAAGTACCTTGTGTACTACCACAACAAGCCTGGCCATGATGATGAAGAAAGATTTTCCTGGTCAAAGCATGAATTCCAGGTTGTAGATGACCCAGACAATGAAATATACGAGTGTGAATGCAAGCTCTGGACACACACAGGTGAGCGGGAAAACAAACTCATTAAATAGCTAGATTAGTAGTATCATATCAAAATTTATGAAACTCATTGCTGGCTCACAAACTATGTATTCTGCATTCATCACAAAATGCAGGCCTGTTCTGCCTTCACATCATGAACATACTGGACTACCTAAAGCCTGACAAATTTCCAAACAAGTATATCCTCAAACGGTACACAAAGACTGCAAAATCACAGCCAACCTTTGATACAAGGGACTACAACACAACTGCATCGGATGGCAGCTCAAGGCTATCGAAGCAAGACATCTTGCTGCAGCTGAATTTGGTGGTTAACAAGAAAGCGATGAGATGTGACCAGCAGTATGACAGAGCCTACTATGTTCTCAAGAGGCTCGTGGAAGAGCTTGATGCAATACATTCAGCAAATCGAGCGGATGATGACAAAAGGATGGCTGAAGAGGACGCTGAAATTGAAGATGACCTTCACTATTATGCAGCTGAAATGCTCAACGCCGCCGCTGAAGCCAACCAATGCAAGCAAGGTGATGGCCAATCAATGGAGCAACGACAGCAAGAGACGATGAAACTGCCGCTGTATTCTGAAACAAAGGGTAGGAAGAAAATTACTGCAGCAAAGAAAAGTGACAAGAGAGCGCAAATAAAGGCACCACCTGCAGGAAGAGTCGTGCTGCTCGATGAGAATGGAGTGCCACTTGGACACAGGAAATGTAGTTTGTGCAACCAGGTTGCGGGACACAACAAGCTGACCTGTCCAATACTCTTGGAAAGAAACAGTGCCGAGGAGGTCAAGCAACCCAAATCTCAAAAACAGCGACCCAAAGTTATGGAACAAAAGAATGGACCACACCCACAGAAAGCAAGCACCAGACTTTGTAGCATATGCAAGGAGTATGAACCACATAATGCAAGAACATGCCCGAAGTGAGCGGATGCTGAAAAGACAAGCAAAAAGCCAGAGAAGAAACAGAAAGCAAAACCCAGAGCCAGCAACAAGAAAGAGGTGGAAGAGGAAGACGAAGACGAAGACACCGTCGAAGAAGAGGAAGATGAAGAGGAAGAGAACGATGAAGAGAAAGAGGAAGAGGATGATGAGGAGGAAGAGGAAGAGGACGATGAAGAGGAAGATGAAGAGGAAGAGGTACATGTCAAGCAAAAACCTATACAACCAAAGCCTAGGAGGAGCGCAAGGCTGATGAACAGTTAGAATAGGTCAATTAACACAATGCAAACTTATGTCATGTCAATGTCCAGAAATATTATGTCATCCCCTTTTATTGTTGAACTTTTGAAGAAGTCCTGGTAACATACACTGTGAAGTTCACGTAGTATTACTGCAGAAGTCCTGGCATGTTATGAGATGAAGTGTTGTGCTGATGATGTACTGCATGAAAGAGCAAGCAGTAATAAAATGAAAAACATACACTGTGAAGTTCAAGTAATATTACCCAGAAGTCCTGGTATGTTATGGGATGAAGTGACGTGCTGGTTTGCATGAAAGTGCAAGCAAGAACAAACATGAAAAACATATACTGTGAAGTTCAAGTAAGCTTACTGCAGAACTCCTGGTATATTATGGCAGGAGGTGCTCGTGTTGTATTCCATAAAAGTGCAACCAGCAAATAATCATATAGTATTGAAGTTCAGGTCAGCTTATAGAAGAAGTTCTGGTATATAAAATCGATGTTGGGAAAAAATATGCTTAAAAAAATAAAGTTTCACCGCACCGCATAAACTAAGCTTAGCAAGCCTAAGACAACGCGTTCAAATGTGAAGTTTTGCTTGGATACATGCAGAAGTTCATGTACAATGCCGGCAAAAGATAAAGAAACATCAAAAATATTTCTGCACGGATTTACATATGAAATACGTTCGCACTTGAAAAAAACACAAAAAAACAAATATAGATTCTACGCAAAAGCATACATATTGGTTGGGTTGAACATTACCAATACATTACACAATACAAAATATCCTCTCCATCTGAAACCAGCAGCCCAGCCACATCTCAAAGCAGAAGTTCAAGTCTACGATCATAGGTTGGGAGCCCGAAAATAAACAACAACAAAAATCAAGCAGTTCAACCAAAACCGAGGCAGAAGTTTAGGTACATCTGTTGGGGCAAAAACATTCAACACATGGATACTAAAAAACGATGTAGTACATTGAAATTCACAAAGCCAAATCATTCTTCACACCAAATGCATTTGTCCACAAATATCATAAGTAATACTGCTGCACCTATAGATACACAAATCACTAAAAACATTCTTACAACCAAATCTTTACGGAATTGTTCCAATCATTATCAAACATAAAAATCTGTACGAAATCAAATCTACAATGAAACTAATGCTTCGAATTCACGGGCCAAAGGACTGGATCTCTTTAGGGAGCTCTGAACACACGACTTCATTCTTCTCACTAAAAATCAGAGTGTGCATGAACTCAGCCTTCCAGTCATTTGCAGCAGCCTGCAAACAAAGAAAGGTGAAAACGATGGTTTAGTAACGGATATCTAAAACCAAAGCAGGAGCGTCTCAGCAAAAACACACAAGAAATAATCAAAGGATGATGAGACGAGAACAAAGACAGAACATACTTCCACATCACCAAAATCTTCAACAATCTCATCGCCATCATACAAAGAGCTGAACTTCACGGCAAAGAAACCACAATCATTACTCTTCTACTTCGGAACGTCGATGAAAGTCGGCCTGTTTGCAATAGTCACCCAGTTAGTCTACTTGCTCGCCTTGTATGCAGCCTTGCCGTACACCTCCTCGAGCAACCCAACAAATCTCCTCATCTGCCGGAAATAACAAAATTAAATGAAGTCAAAAACATGTTAACCAAAATAGTTAAGTTCAGGTACATAAAAAAGCGACACTTGCATAAGATCCACCTAAAAC
Organism: Aegilops umbellulata; assembly: GCA_032464435.1. Lineage (NCBI taxonomy): Eukaryota > Viridiplantae > Streptophyta > Magnoliopsida > Poales > Poaceae > Aegilops > Aegilops umbellulata. Next base: position 636,040,625 of record CP136060.1, on the reverse strand, counting down.
AAAATAGCAGAAGTTCAACTTCTAAATGACAGTCAGTTCAAGCAGTATTACCAAAACAGAGACATCAACATATTTTGTCAACACAAGGCATAATAAACTTCGTGTCAAACAAGAGAATGTGAAAGGAGGTTCAGGCTAAGAAACACTCACGATATTTTGGCAGTCCCCGTGGAAACTCGATCACGACGTTTGCATATTATCGTAAGAAAGTGAATCAAGGATGTCAATGCTCCCACGATATCTATTCACCACGTACACACTGTAGTGCGCCATTGTGCCAATTGGCTTGAATAGAATCAAGAAAATCTGCCAAGAATGAAAGGACCGGTGAACACAAACTATAAAAGCATATGTACTGAAGAACCGGCATGAACAAAAACTTCTTGACAAACTCAGCAAATGGATGCACATGAAAGTAAAAAATCAAGGGTTATGAAAACCTAACCAGCTTTGCGTTAAGAAGGTCTTCTTCCTTGCGAACAAACATTGGGAGGAGACCAGCAGATTTTTTTGCATCAAACTTTGGAATTGTTGCGCCGAAGAAATCATACTCCAGGCAGTACTGTGCATTCACAAAAACACAATTAAAACACCTCCCAAATGCTACTACAACAAAACTAAGGCAAAAAGAAGGAGATAGGGGTGTAAAGAACTAAAACCTGTATGAAGTAGGGACTAAGTACAACCCTGTCAGCACTAGTGAATATCTCAGAGGTCTCTGGCTTATCCTTCCACAAATTTATGAGATAATCCATTATGTCTCCTTCCATCTGCTGCCCTTCACCGAAAAGCGTATAAAGGACACGTCCTGTGAGGTCAATCACATTCGCAGGGATGGTAAACATGCAGTAGCTTGTCCTACAGAATACAAAAGGATGGTAAAAAAACATTAGAAGTTCAGATAAAACAACAAACAGAAGTTCAGACACTATAACTCAAAAGGCAAGAGGAGACATAAAACAGAAGTTCAGATACTACAACAACGGCAGTTCAGACAATACAACTACAGAAGTTCAGACACTACAACTCCAAGGCAAGGGAACGACAGATGAGGGTAACTCACTCAGAATGCTTCTCCAGACCGTCTTTACTCAACACATACTGTTTCAACTTCCGGGCCTCAGATAGATGAGGGTAACTGTATTTTTCAGGGGAGCGACAGGAGAACGCCACTTCAAAGGCAATCTTGCTGCTCTCTTGGAGGAAGTTATGTTCCCAGACTCAACTGCCAGTTTCCTCCTGGTGATCACAACATTCTTCCCACCTCTACCAGCAACAGTACCAGCAGCACATTTAGCATTCTTCGGGTAAGCAATCTTCTCAAAATCATCATCGGACGAAATCACTTCTGCTTCGGCTGCTTCGACTGCATCAGCCTTCCTGTAGCAAGGGTTTTTTGGAGTACCACGAATACCACCAGCCTGCTTCCCCAACTTGGAAGGAATAAGGGTCAGGTCTATCATCTTCTCTAGGCTGGTATTCCTGTGACCCGAGGAATGAGTAGTGGTAATCGGTCAGCTCCAACGGTTCCACTGTCAAAGAAAAAAGGAAGAGAAAACATCACAATTAAATACAACTGAAGTTCAGGAACATCACAATGTGCGGTCCAACTAATAAACATGACATGGTTACTACTCAAGCTGACCTAAAAAAATTAGTTGCAATAAAAAACTAAATGAAGTTCAGGCACAAACCAGAGGCACAGTTCAAGATAAACCGATGAACTGTAAATCATTCAACTATAGCTAATAAAACCATAGAAAGGCATCATCTGTGAAGTTCAATTATAAAAGAAAATGCTCATGTCCATTTAAGCAAAACAAAACACACAAGCAAAATTAAAAAAGATAGAAATGAAGTTCATGTATAAAGAAAATGCTCCCCTCCTTTCGAAACCAGCATCCCAGCCAGACCTCAAGCAGAAGTCCAAGTTCAGAGAAAAATATGAAGTTCAGGTAGAATAAAAGATGCAGTGCAGGTAAGCAGTACAAGTTCCAAAATACTTACATATGTAGTAGCCAAACAGAGCTTGGAAGCCTGTCTTAAACAGGTTAGAAGAAGCGATTGAGTACAACCACGTCTTCCTGATATCCCCGATATTCTCATGGGAATAATTTGCAAGAACCCCGTCATGATATGAATTAACATTCGTAAGCATGAAGAATCCGCAGTCGATACTGCTATCAGACGAAGTAAAAGAAATAGTGTTAGGACAGAAAAAGAAAGCCAACAAATTAAACACGTCGCAGCTTAAGTACAACTACAGTTAAACAGATGTGATAAAGAGAAAAAGTCGAACTCATACTTGTTTTGCTGCTGGGGGACATCAATCCAATCCAGAGGGAAATTGTCGATGCTAAGAGGACAGAAGGGTGTCTTCCTGTCGTTGCTGACATCCTTCCAAAGCCTCTTGATGTTGCCGGTCATCCACCGAAACAGGCGTACCACACATTCATCTTTTGGTCCATAGTAGGAATCGAGAAGCTGGAACCTTGAATTCTTCAGGTCAAGGAATACCGACACCCAATGACTGACACCACCCATGGAAGCAGGAAGCTCAGGCGGGTCAAAAGTAGGGAAAACAACCTGAAGCATCATAAAACACACGAATCATTAAAAAATGAGAATTAATATCAGAACGGTACAAAAGAAAAATAAAACAAATATTAACACAGTGGATCGCACTGCAAAACTAATACAGAGGCAAAGAACAAGATATTGCATACCGAATCATGCGCATCCATGCTATCTGGACCACTCGCCATGAAGTACTTCCTCACACGGGAATCAAATTGACCTCTGAAAATCTTGTCCTAAAATAATGCAGACAACACCAACATATGAAAATATACAAAAATGAGACGAACAAGTTTTAACTAAAATGGTAAGGAACAAAACAGAAAAGAAATCACTGTATGGTTGACTTACACAAACCCAATACGGCAGGATGAGTTTATCCGATCCCTGCTTCTTCGCACGTAGACAGTAGAGTGCACACTCAGCCACATTAGATGTAAGCATTCCGCGAGGACCAAAAGATATTGCAATATCTTGAACAGAAGCTTCACACTCCTTGTTTCGGAACATAATCATTTCTCTAAAACAAGCGAATAGAAAGTAAAACAAGTTCAGCAGCAGGAATTTAGGAAGTTCATAACACATATTAGCACAGAAGTTCAGCTATATCACAACAGGCAGTACAATGCAAAAGAGGCCAGAAGTTCAGCTCCATAGAAGCAAAAAAACAAGAAGTTCAGGTACATAAAGTTGAGAAGTTCAGGTATGAAACCATAGGCAGTTCACAGGGGGTACATGGATGATGTAAATGTTGAGCAGCTGCACTCACCTCTTGGAATGGTCGTTCCTAAGCCTAGTTACACTGTAATAAAAGTCATCAACCTTCTTTCGCACGACAGCAAGGTCTCTATCTGCTCACCAAAAAGAAAATAGCAATTAACAGCAACACTCAAAGCACATAGATTCACAACAGTTTCAATTAAGACCAACATTCAAGCACAAACATTCAAAACATAAGCACATCTCAACTGCTACATCAGAAAAGATAAAAGCACAACATCATAGACATCACAACCCATGCATTACAAACCTCCACCCACATAGAAAACAGGTTCACTTAACATTCTTTACAACCCACACGACAAACAACAAAACCAGAAGTTCAACTTAGACCACACAGGCAGTTCACATGGGATATCATGGACTAAACCAAACAACAAAGAGGGAAGGGGTGGGGAAAGAAGAGAGAAGCATGCTCCTCTCTTCATGGATCCTTGCCTAGACCAGTGGCAGCACTGGATTGATCAACCTCCTCTCCATAGCTATCGCTTTCGGTATCTTCATCGTCGTCTCCAGCAGACGTTGCAGCGTCGTCAGGAAGGACACTAGCAGCAGCTGGAGCAGCTGGAGAATCTGAAACAAGAATTTTTTTTGGTTGTGCCTGTATAGCATTAACATCAACTGATGGCTTTGCTACAGGAGACTTCTTCTGGCTTGCAGCAGCACTACCACCAGTTTCAACAGTAGACTCAACATGATCTTTCTCCAAAATGATGTCTCCAGTTGTCTTGCCCTGCTCAACATCAGAAACCTTAGCGCCAATGGACGACTGAGGTTCAGTCAGGACCACCCCGTCGGAGCAGCCGTTGCCTGAGACGGACATGTCTGCAACCTTCTCTGGAGGAACACTAACATCATCATTCTGTTGCTGCAAAAAGAAACAGAAAGTCATTACAAAGGGATGACTGAACCGCAGCAAGTCCGTCTCAGGGGCAACAAGACAAATGGACAAGAAAATGGTACCTCATTTTCACTGCCATGAACCTCATCAACTATTACGCCACTAGCCGGAGCAAGTTCATGCACAGGGGCAGCCTCATGCACAGGAGCAGCTTCATGCGCAGGTAAAACATCCTCCTCAACCCTAGCATCATCATCAACATCCTAAAAAATAAAAAAATCATTTAGAAAACAAATACCTAATCAGCAGAAGTTCAGATTGCACAATCAGAGAAGGTCAGCTATCACAACTGACACATAATGGAAGTCCAAATACAGTAAACATAGCAGGTCAGATATCAAACTACTCTAAGATACAAAAGGGAACAAAAAAGGGCCAGTCATGGAAGTTCAACTGCTGTAGCAGTTGAAGTTCAGGTTCAATAAATAGATAAGGTCACCTAGGAACACTAGTGCTAAAAAGAAACAGTTTACGACACATCAAATCAACAACGCTCGCCTATGACCACAAACAGTAATAACTGAAAGCTAACATTTAACATTGAACATTAGTGCAAACCTCTTTGGTATGCTCCACGTGGCCTCCTTCACGACCCAAACGAACATAATCTTGCCTCTGAATCTGTCTCACAACAACACTTGCCTCATCTTCAAAAGTCTTGCAACGAGCATCCTGCATTTCCTTGAACAACCCAACGCTAGTCCGGAGGTGGGAAGTGCTCTGACGAAGCTCTTCAAGAAATTTAGCTTCAATACATAAGACCTCCTTCGAAGACTCAGCATCAAACCCGTGCCCGGGAGGAAGAATCCCATCAACGCGACTAAGACGCTTAGCAGTCGAAGGAACACGAGCCAACTCCCCACAAACAGTTTCAAGAAGACTGTCAATCCTAACCAGAGAAACATTGGCAGCTTCAAACAAATCCTCGCAAGAAACGCCACCTGCAGCACTCACACGGGCAGAAGAACCTCCTGGATCTACAGGGGGGCACCGGTATTAACATCCCGGGAGAATTCAAATCTTGGTGAACTTCCACTCCCTAGGCCGGCAGAACGAGGCATAGTTAGAACAGGACGTTCTATAACCCTAAAGAACACAACCTTAGCCTGTGTCTTCCACTGCATACAAAAACAAAAGTCAACACGTCAGAAAACATATGAAGGAACATGGGAACAAAAAATATACAAGACAATACCAGAAGTTCAAGGTAAACTACACAGGAAAGAATAATGCATAGAAACGCTCACAGACAGTCTCCCAAACACCCAGTTGGCTGGGTCATCATCACCTTTCGTGACCAAGTCAGCCGCAGCAAGCTCAAGAAGCTTGGTCTGATCCATGAAATTGATGCGAGGGGTCCTCAAGTCAATATTAGGCGTCTTGCCAATGATAAGGCAGTCCAGATACATAAGAAGCGGCGCGATGGCACAGCCTGTGACAACTTTTCCTCTGCTAGTACCTTGCTGATACCTAACAACAGCACTCCGAATATCGTCAACAACCAACTGGCAGTAGTCCATGTCTGCCATATCCTCAAACACAAGGTTCTCGGCCATTGCTGCCTCCCTGGACACTCGTGTAGACGTTCCAGGGATAACCACCTTCATGAAAACAATAAGGTAAAACACCTGCAGAGCAAGATCATCCTTCCTCTCATCCTTCACAAGTTCAGCGAGGATATTCCGCAAATCCTTTGTCTTGATGTCGTCACTCCTAGCATACCCAAGCTTTCCCTTCAACCTCATAACAGCATCATCGAAACCATCATTCGAGGGCCTAGGGGGGTACGATTACCTTGAGGGAACCCAAAGAGATGGTGAATAGCATCACTTGTAATACGTATAACCTTGTTCACCTCACCCATGTCCAAAATCATGGTTGAAGGGTCAATCCTCGTGTAGATGTTGCCCATCAGAGGACGAGAAATGTTGGAATCAACCTTCAAGTCAAACACACAACCAAAACCAGCCTTGATAACCCTCGTCTTGTGCCTAGCTTCTAGCATTTTCGCACACGTCTTGACCTCTCCTAGTGAGCAGCGAACCGTCTTGTTAAAACGTTTCGCCTCACCTCCTCCTTGGCCACCTTCTTCGGGCGCTTTGCCTCCTCTCTTCCTCCTCTCAGGCCGCTGCACAAGCTGATACTGAAAAAAAAATACATTGACAAGGAAAAAAGGCAGAACAATGAGACACACAACCTTCACCAAAATTCCACTAATGCCTACATATACACACTACATCTCAGAAGTCCAACCATGTCTACATAGGCAGTACAACCATGTATGACCACAAGTTAACATGCTTTCAAAAAGGTTGGAAATTTAAAAAGCAGAAGTTCAAACATGTACACTAAGGCAGTAATCAAAAAATGTATCTCAGAAGTCCAACCATATCTACATAGGCAGTACAACCATGTATGACCACAAGTTAACATGCTTTCAAAAATGTTGGAAATTTAAAAAGCAGAAGTTCAAACATGTACATTAAGGCAGTAATAAAAAATGTATCTCAGAAGTCCAACCATGTCTACATAGGCAGTACAACCATGTATGACCACAAGTTAACATGCTTTCAAAAATGTTGGAAATTTAAAAAGCAGAAGTTCAAACATGTACACTAAGGCAGTAATCAAAACATGTATACCAACAAGTTAAGCTTATTTCTTCATGTATATACCCAGAAGTCCAACTATGTACACAAAGGAAGAAATACCATAAAAGCAAAGCATGTCGGCTAATTTATTCGTCTATATTGAGATGGAGCAGAAGGTCACCTATGTACGCCAAGGCAGTGCTAAAAAGAATAAAACTACAGAAATAGCGACAAATGCTTAAAAAACAGTAAACATGAGACATTCATACCTGATTAGTGGCAGCATCATCATCGTCGTCGTCCTCATCATCATCATTGAAATCAACATCATCCTTGTCCTTTGGATTAACACGAGAACGCTTCTTCACACCCTTGTTGACCTTTGCAGGTGGAACCTTGCGCTTCACGCCACATTTCTTCCCCTTACCAGATGCACCAGCACCAAGCGGAGAAGGTGTAGGCGCGGCAGTGGCAAGCACACGAGGACTACGGCGTGGCGTACCACCAACGCCTAGCCCTTCATCTTCAACTACTTCTGCAGGCCTTGAAACACATGGGCTCCTCCGAGGAGTAACTTCACCAACTACTAGCTTCCTCGCAGCAGTCTTCTTAATTTTCTTCTTAACAGGGACAACCGTGCCATCACTGCGACACGACACGTCTTCCTCAACAATGAGCTCAGCCGCATGAACAGATCCAGGAACATCAGAACCTTTCTCAAGGCAGGCCGCCCTCTTCTTGTCAAAATCTTCTCGCTTCTTCCTCTTACGTTGGTCCTCCAGGAGAAGCTGAAAAGGCACATCCTCGGGTTGCGTCACAGGTTTAGTGCCATCAACAGACTGCGACTGCGTCTCTGACATTTGAAGAGAGCACAAAGGATCCAGAACGGAATCACAACCTTTGACTGAGGGAGCCACCTCCTCAGCTGCAGTAGGGTTTTCTGATAAACCCAACTCAGATAAAACATCGTTGATGGTGTTCACAGCTTCCTCCTCTGTGGACACATCTGCAAAGAACACAAGAAATCGAAGCAAAAAATAAAAAAAGTCATGAACAAAAACAAAAACAAACGACATGAACAAGCTAAAAAAACATGGCTGAAAACTTTAAAATGAAAAGAAAAGGGGATTCACATACTAGGTGAAGCAAGAGCTGCAGAAGCAAGATCCTTGAGGCTTGAAACATTCTCAAGGCTCGAAGCAACCACGGCAATCAAAGTCAAAGGGATAATGGGTGATTTAGCCGCATCAGATATTGGAGCATCAGTATTAACCTCTGAAGCTCCATCTTGATCACAGGCATTTTTTCAGAACTATTCAACTCATCACCAACTACAAAAAATGCAAGTAAAAAGGCAGCTGAGTTCTAATGCACAATCCTACACCAAAGGGACTTCTACTTTGACAACAATGTACAATAACAAGAAGTTCAACAATACCTAAGAAAGTAGTAAACACAACAATCAAACTAAAATCTACACACTAACTATAAATACAATCTACACTCAGAGGGGCTACTACATATAACATGAATGTCCAGAAGTTCAACGATATATAACAAAGTAGTAAACACAAAATGTGCATAACAGAAGTTCAACCAAATTTCATTATGAACAAACAATAATTAAAACCAGAAGTTCAACTATGTGACCCAAGCAAATAGCACATAAAAAATATGTAGCATGACCACAAATAGTATTTCACAGCCAAACTAAATATCAATAAATATGAATCATTTGGGAAGTCCAACAACACTTGGTGACATAGTTTCACCTGCAAATCATCAACTAAAAAGTAAGCAACACTCTACTAACTCAAGCTAAGGGTAAAAAGCATAGACATAACCTTTCTTAGAAGTTCACACTAATAAGAATGGCAGTCCAACAAGAAAACTAAGTGAAGATATGGGCAGACATATATAAGAATACTGCTTTGAAATACAAGATCCAACTACATTAAGATACCTGGAGAAGGTTTGGAAGCCATGACAACACAACCCCCTTGACGAATGAAACTCCAAACCCTAGAACAACCTACTAAAAATAGGGGATAGGATGCATATAGTTAGCAGGTAGAAAATCATACAACAAATACAAAAAACAACTAAATAAAACCCTAGGATGAAACAACTAGATAATATCAACAAGTATGAAAACATGAACAATAGCACATATAGGCAAGCACAAACAAAAAAAGAATCCAAAAACTAACTAGCATGTGACAGACACAATCTAGACTTCGAAATCAACAATACTAAGACAATTAGATACATCAGATTCAGCGTGAACCATCACACCACACCCTCTCTCACATGCATCTGAATGCTGAAATCACCAAAGGGGAAATGAAATCCAATCAACTCTGAACGGAGAAATAGCACACACAAGCATCTCATAGAAAAATCTGACCATAGGGAATGGAATCGACCCACCACACGCACAAGAACCCTACCTAATCTCCCAACAAACCATCAAAAGAAGGGGGTAGGATGCGGACGCGAGAGCACACAGGAGGCGGACTCGACAGATCTGGCGAAACTAAAAGCAAGCATTAGGGGGGGCAGCATTTGTACCTCTCGAAACAACCCCCGCACACACGAATCCGCGGCGGTTCTTCCACTCCCCACGACGCCACGCGCACCTTGCAACCGCGCAGGCAGTTGCCGCCCTCGCTTCAGAGCAGAATAGAGCGGGCAGGGCGAGGGGGAGCAGGGCATGGGGGAGAAATAGAAGCGGGGGCCTGCGCCGGTTACTCCAGCACAAGGGCAGGGAACAGGGGCGGAGAAATCGGGGGGAGTTGGAGGCGAGGAAGGCAGCGGAGCGACGGAGAGGGGGAAGAGAGCGAACGACAGGGGGAGAGGGGTTTTCTGACAGGTGGTGACGAGGGAGATGCTCACTTAATGCCTATCTGTCGTGGGAATTGCAGCGCCACTGAATTTACAGTTTTACCCCCCCCCCCCAACAGCTAAAAAAGTAATAAAATACACTAAAAAAGTAGAAGTTCAAAAAATACATACATAAATATGCACCTAAAAAAACAACAGAAAGAAGTTCAAAAAATAAAGAACAGAAGTTCAAGTACTCTAATAAAAGAAGTAACGGCATAAGAATAAATAAACCCTAAGAAACAAAAAGTAGAAGTTCAAGTACAAAAACAGAGGAAGTTCATATATATCCCTAAACCCTAATAACCCTAAACCCTAAAAACCCTAAGATAAATAGTGGGGTCACGGATGTGACACACTCGCCTCCGCAAGCGACGACGCGGCACGCCGCGTCGTCGCCTGCTCCAGCTCGTTCCTGTCTCGGCCTCGCAGGGGAGGGGAGGGGGTCCCGACCCCCCTCCCCCCTGCTCGGCCTCGCGCTACCGCATTGCTGCGCGCTAGGATTTGACAGGACACAATGCGGTTATTCTGTTTCCACCCCCACCGCATGCACCCTAAACCCTAAAAACCCTAAGATAGATAGTGGGGTCATGGATGTGACGGACTCGCCTCCGCATGCGACGACGCGGCACGCTGCATCGTCGCCTGCTCCGGCTCGTTCCTGTCTCGGCCTCGTAGGGGGAGGGGAGGGGGGTCCCGACCCCCCTCCCCCCTGCTCGGCCTCGCGCTACCGCATTACTGCGCGCTAGGATTTGACAGGACACAATGCGGTTATTCTGTTTCCACCCCCACCGCACGCACCCTAAACCCTAAAAACCCTAAGATAGATAGTAGGGTCACGGATGTGACAGACTCGCCTCCGCATGCGACGACGTGGCACGCCGCGTCGTCGCCTGCTTCGGCTCGTTCCTGTCTCGGCCTCGCAGGGGGAGGGGAGGGGGGTCCCGACCCCTTCCTCCCCTGCTTGGCCTCGCGCTACCGCATTGCTGCGTGCTAGGATTTGACAGGACGCAATGCGGTTATTCTGTTTCCACCCCCACCGCACGCACCCTAAAACCTAAAAACCCTAAGATAGATAGTGGGGTCACGAATGTGACGGACTCGCCTCCGCATGGGACGACGCGGCACGCCGCGTCGTCGCCTGCTCCGGCTCGTTCCTGTCTCGGCCTCACAGGGGGAGGGGACGGGGGGTCCCTCCCCCCTGCTCAGCCTCGCGCTACCGCATGGCTGCGTGCTAGGATTTGACAGGACGCAATGCGGTTATTCTGTTTCCACCCCCACCGCACGCACCCTAAACCCTAAAAACCCTAAGATAGATAGTGGCGTCACGGATGTGACGGACTCGCCACCGCATGCGACGACGCGGCACGCCGCGTCGTCGCCTGCTCCGGCTCGTTCCTGTCTCGGCCTCGCAGGGGGAGGGGAGGGGGGTCCCGACCCCCCCTTCCCCCCTGCTCGGCCTCACGCTACCGCATTGGTCAATACGCGCAATGCCGATTTCAATATCTACAGAATATTTAAATCTAAAAAATAACAATCTCAAATTTAACATGTTAAAAACGATTATCACACTGAAGTTCAGGATAGTTATTCAGTGAAGAACAACAACTATTATAAGTACAAATAACATACTAGAAAAAATAAAAAAAATACGCATATCCATCGCCCAATTACATGGCTGTTCACGGGACTAAGTCAAAAAAATCCAAACCAATGCAAAGAATGAAAAGTAACATAAAAAAGAAGGAAATACAGATGAATTGCTTTATTACTTTGCAAAGAAGGAAAAAGCAGAAGTTCACGTATAAAGAACATAGAAGTCCAGCTTCTACAAACGACCCTTACATGATCTGGAAAAAGTGCATGCATACTTGGGCTAATCCCATGATTGCTCACGAGACAAAAGTATAAAAAGGAACATCTGAAGAATTAAAAATACGAAAGGAAACCAAACAAAGAAAATATAGAGCACCATGCGCCTTCGCCTTGCAAATGTGGAATGTAATCTGGAAAACCAGAAGTTCAACCATTAATAAAAAAAAGAGAAGTCCAGATCTTACCAAAGATAAGTGGATGATCAAAAAACTATACCAAAACATAGACTAAGGGAAAAAGAGGATGCATGTTCCTGTGGTCCAGCTCGACGCTTACACACTAGCTACAACAAAAATTGCAGAAGAAAATCTAGTAAGGGTTTCTGATACAAAGGGCTTGCTGCATTATCTTGCAGCGAAAAGAAAAAGAAGAAGTTTAGGTATGACAACGCAGAAGTCTAGCACAGAAACCCGGACATACCCAACAGGATCCACCTGATCCTCCCCCGATCCTGATCCCGAGCCGCCCCAGCCCCGACAGGATCCAACGAAGGAAAAAAAGAAGTTCAGGTATGAAAACGCAGAAGTCCAGCTTGTACAACGACCATTAGAAGATCTAGAAATAATGAACAAACAAATTCGTCCGAAGCATAAAATCATCTCCACAAGATTGCAGCACGTCCGCACCCCCTTGGAAATGATCTGGCAACTACCTTTCGATAACTGAAAGGACCAGAGGGCAAATTTCAAAACCGCTAAAATAACATGTGCAGAAACCCGCAGGAGTGCCAACATCAAATCGCTAGAAATCAAACCGTAAGGACCCTCCCGATTAAAATTTACGGATTAGTAAGCCTCGAATTTCACTAAAGTACGCAAATCAGGCAGCAAACTTTAAAGAAAAACGAGAAATCAACAGAAGCGCGGGTTGCATCTCGGGCGGATGAAGAACACGGGCGATTTCAAATTTGTTTGAAATAACTAAGAATTTGTGCTCCAAACTCGTACTAAAACCTAATCCCCATCGTTCCAGAACTTCGACAACATCCAAAACATGCATTAAACTTGTAACAGAAACAAGTTCATCACGACCCCGAGAGCAAATCCGCCAACGTGCTAAGGCGGTAGAAGCCACGGTTGCGAAGATTGCCCGAAGGTCAGGTTAGTACATAGGGAAGTTCAGGCGCGTTACTCAGGAAGTTCAGGTTGTGATCATAATATTATTCTGATCCCGTGATCAGAATAGTGTTTATGTGTGTGTGTGTGTGTGTCTATATATATATATGCTACTCCTGGAGGGCTCACGTGATCGTGCGGAATTTTCCCTCAGCATTCGCTCAAAAAACAGAAATGAATGTTCCTTGCACGAGTGTTGGAAGGGATACGGAGGGATCGGTGGAATCGATGTTTATTGTTTGAGCCTCGTGGGCATATATATAGGAGTACAATGATCAATTTGGAGTACAAGACAATGTAGGGTAAGATTCTACGTTATCTTATCTTTCCTAATAATCATAATACTCAACATCCCCCTCTAGTCACAACGATAGCGACGCAGACGGTGATACTGGAGAAGAATCCGAAGGTAAGCCAACGGACATCCCCTCACAGCCGTAATGGTCGATGCACCGGGGAAGTCGTGGCTGGAGTGGAAATCGACGAGGTTGCTCAAGTAAGGCGGTAGCCCTTTGTGTCGATGTCGATGGAGCCGAGAGCGTAGTGTGGTGTAGCCGCGGTCAAGGTAGCCGATGTCGAGGGACGCCGTGGTCGATGTCGAGTCGGGGTGGCCGGTGTTGAGGTAGTCACCTTGAAGCCTGATATGTCTCCAACATATCTATAATTTTTTATTGTTTCATGCTATTATATTATCTATCTTGGATGTTTTATATGCATTAATATGTTATTATATATCATTTTTTGGGACTAACCTATTAACCTAGTGCCTAGTGTCAGTTGCTATTTTTTTTCCTTGTTTTTGTCTTTTACAGAAAATCAATACCAAACGGAGTTCAAACGAAACGAAATATTTTGAGGTTTTTTCTTGGACCAGAAGACGGCCACAAAGCTTCGGGAAGAGGCCAGAAGACCCACGAGGGAGCCACAAGCCCTCAGGGCACGTCCCAGGGGAGGGCCCTAGGCTTGTGGGCCCCCCGTGGACCTCCTAACCTAATCTCAGCTCTATAAACACCCAAATATCCCCCCTACGCCAGAGGGCACACCAAATATACTTTTCCGCTGCCGCAAGCTTCTGTTCTCGTGAGATCTCATCTTGGGGCATTTTTCGGCACTCCGCCGGAGGGGGATTCGATCACAGAGGGCCTCTACACCAACCTTGATGCCCTTTCGATGATGTGTGAGTAGTTTACCACAGACGGGTCCATAACTAGTAGCTAGATGGCTTCTTCTCTCTCTCTCTCTCTCTCTCTCTCTCTCTCTCTCTCTCTCTTTGATCTTCAATACAATGTTCTCCTCGATGTTTTCGGAGATCTATTCGGTGTAATCCTTTTTTGCGGTGCGTATGTTGAGATCCGATGAATTGCGGATTTATGAACAGATTATCTATGAATATATTTTGATTTTTTTCTGAACTCTTTTCTACATGATTAAGATAGCTTTGTATTTCTCTCTGGTCTATCGATTTGATTTGGCCAACTAGATTGATTTTTCTTGCAATGGAAGATGTGCTTTGTGATAGGTTCAATCTTGTGGTGTCCTCACGCAGTGACAGTATGGGTAGCGAAGCATGTATTGCTAAGCCTCTACCTATAAGTTTTTCCCTAGTAGTGATGGTCTACACGGCGAGGAAATCCATCGATTTGTTACTTGCATGGAGTAGCATTAGGCAATGACGGCAGAGTACACATTATTCTGCACTTTAAGGCTTTGTTTGGTTGATGAGGTGGATTTGAAAGGGGTTGGAAGAGATTGAGGGGGATTAAATGACTTATGGGCCAAAATCCACTCCAATCCCATGGGAGGAAGATTAACCGAACAATGCCTAAGAGCATATACAACCGGACCACCCATATCCACCCCGATCGCACGAACGGGCTGTCCGGTCAGTGTCCATATGAAAAAACGCCACTCAACCGGCCTCCCCATAGGCGACCCAAATGCTCGGGCTCTCCAATTAGTGTCCAGATGAACCTCCGCCTTGCGCTCCGCCGCTCCTGGGAGGAGGCCGCCGGACGGCAGTGCTCAGACTCATTCCGCCAGGAATCCATTGCGTCCGCCCAAATGGCACATGGATCCGGCGCGAGGTGTGTCGTCGCTGCCTCACCGGAGGCGGTGTGGTCCGTCTGGCATGCGAATGCTCCTGTGGATGTGCAACCGCTTCGTTGGCGCAATAAGGCAGAGGTGAACGCATGGGTGTCCGCCGACAAAAATATGGTGTGGCGTGCCTGCCGTGCTAGGCAGCAGGCGTGGGAGGTGGCGGTAGCCCTCGCGGACGTTGGCAAAGTGGAGTCGCATTCTCTGGCACCCCGTATGCTGCACGGCCACCCCGGGCGCTGCAACCGCATCATGGTGGACGTTGTCGGCTCCTCCCAGGATGGATCCATCATCGATCTCACGTCCATCGATGACATGCAAGCGACGGCTCCGACTAGGAAGTGTAGGACATGGGAGTCGGCGACGCCTCGAGTCCCATGAGCTGGTCCGTGTCCCATGTCCCATGTCCTACTATTCCTCGTCGGCAACTAGAGCAACACTTCGAGGGACACAGCCGGCCGCCGGACATGGGCACTATGGAGGCGGATGAGCTCCGCTTAGATTAGGTGTCATGTTGCATGTAATAATATAGAGTTGATGATTTGAAACACCGGCATACGTGGGAACCACTCGTACCCCAAGGTCTTTCAGTGCTAGTGGGCCTAGATTCCCCGATAAGTTCCTTGAAATGGAGGAAATGATGCATTCAAAGTTGTGGTTGTGGAACCAATTTTTTGGGTGTTGTCTGGTCACTGCCTGTGTTAACGGGTGTTTGGGGCCGGATTTTGACGTTTGTAGTTTTAGAGCATCTACAACCGAGGTTGCAAATATGGATCCTCAAACACCCGCGGACGCGCCCACGGACAGTGACCGGGCATCCCTCAAATTTTATAATTTACAACCACGTATCCTATTTCAAAACATCTGTTACATGCAGGGCCATGCACGTCGATCATCCTGTTCGTCTTGGGCTGGCTGGGCACCGAAAATTGCTCATACTTAACATTTTCACACCCGTATTAGTCTCACCTCGCCGACTGATGAGCTAGTCGACCAGCTTAAATATCCGGGTCGTCTAGAAGGATGAGCTTCTGACATGATTGCAACCTTTGTTAAGGATATGGACTCTTACTATGAATCTTCTATCTTTATCACATAGAAGATTCATAGTCAGGGTCTATCTCCTTCACATAGGGAACATTGCTGTCGGCTTTTTTTGAATCACTATGTGTCTATGCGTCAAAATAAAATAAAAATCTACTGTCATTGTAGTAGAGCTATCATCGCATATGATCGAGACAAACTTGACACTCGATGAACAATCACCAGTCAATGAAATGCAGTCTAGTGTCAAATTTATCTCGATCACACATGCGAAAATTGATAGACCTACACAACAACACCAACCAAGCTTGCTGCCATCCACTGGCGCAACTATTTAAGCAGGGTGGCGTCCGCCTCGCCCGGTGATGTGGGACTAAAATTTGGTTGCACCGATGAGAGATGGAGGAGTTTCGGTCGCTGCAAGTGAGATAAGGAGGAGCTTCGGTCGCTACAGGTGGGACTGCTACGACCTGTAGCAGGGTCGGCGGGCGTGCCCGGGCGCCCCATATCCGCCTCATATTTAGGCTAGATATGAGGGGTGCCGGTCAGACCGGGTGTTTGAGGCCCGTTTGAGGTGCCTGTCTGAATCAGATTTTCGCGACCGGGCAATGACTGGTCGGCCCGCCCGGGCGTATAAGATTGGTTTGAGAGGTCCGGCTGTAGATGCTCTTAGTAGATCCTCTAAACAGGACACATGCGTGACCGGACTGAAGGCCCACTATAGTCGGCAGCTCACAAGACGCGTAGGAAAAAGAGGACGTTCTACGCACTCGTCGTTCTCATCGCTCCCATCAGATGGCTCATCCTGCATTCCTGGCCCAAAGGACACGGCATAGTCGGCCACCATAGGAGTGAACTAGTGGTTGGGGTGCGCCCTAGGCGCACCCCTTGAGGCGGGATTATGTGCACTAATCTTGTCTACACACATCAGGGCGGCTAGTTGGGATCTTAATTTAAGCTTGTCTATGCATGTTGGGCTTCTTCAAACTGTCCAATATCCAACGCTTAGATTAGGGTGGCTAGTTGGCTCCTGATCTTAAGAAATGACCAACAGTACTTGGTCTCGGCTTAACAAGGCAAGAATAGTGATAACATGAATTAGAAATGACATCTAACATTTATGTAAGAGACCTTCATTGCAGTCACAACATGTCTTTAGAATGACAGACATAATTATGAGCCAAAAGATAATTACAAAGAGGATTTTTAGTGGCAACCATAGCAAGCAAATTATCCTTAGAATCCTTCATTGCAGGTTATTTGCTGATCACATAAGAAAGAACATCAACAGGTGTTGCTTCTCGGCTTTATGTTTTTACCTCACACTGATTGGTGCTTGCCACTGTACTTCCTCTATAATAATCATCATCATGTTCGTGTATTTCAGTCTTTGGCGTGTAGAACTTAGAATACACAAAAATCAACCTGAACCAAATGAGAACATACATAGAGCACCAATTAGAAGGGCACATGCACCAGTCAGTTTTCCATCGCTATGATGAAAAATATATGTTGCACAAAACTATATTAACATGTTCCTTGTGTGGGATTTGTGTCATCCTTCAAACCAAACACTTGAATTTGCAAACAAGGTTGAATTAAGAACAATACCATACCATGTTGTTCACATAAAGAAAAGGTTTTCCCAACACCTTGCAGACCTGCCCTCCCCGCCCATCAATGAACTATTCAACTAAGGTTGCTTGTGTGTACAATAATATGCACCCATCAATGATCTGGCTATGCAAGTTTCTAACATAAAATCTTCCCCACGTCAGAGAAGGCGTGTCTACAAATTAAGAGTATACTTTTATATCAACCTGGAAAAACAAATTATTATGCATCCAACAGTAGAGTCCTTGCGTATGCGCCACTCATCATTGTAATGGGATCGGAGGTGTTTACTACAAATTTAAAGTATATATATTTAGTACCTAGGGCCAACTGCTTGTGAAACAAGGGCATCCATCTTCGATGTTTAGTTGGCTGTGTCCCTCAAGCGACCAACACGTATGAAATGAAGACTGAAAGTCATAGCACCATGAAATAATTTGGAACTTTTGGTGCTAGACTGCTGAAAGGTTACTAATCTACGTCTATGTAGCAGGTTTCAGCAGCCAATGCTATTCAGAAGTTCTTAAAACAATTACCTCGACATTAACCATGGGATATGATATCTCGACTTCTTTTTCTTGGCACACTGATCACCTAACAGTGCAAATGTGAAATTGTTCTTGTTTAGAAACAAACAAACATAATATGATAAAAGCGAGTTCAGAATCCATGAAGCAGAATAATATGTCAGATTAGTCACGCTTGCACACTGGAAAACTCCCACTCTTCTAAACAGCATGGGCACTTACAGTTCCTTCGAATATCTTTAACAGTGCTTGCTGGACACCCTCTCCTGAGGCATCCTCTAGTCCTCCTGCCATCCAACCTGAATGTACTAATGGGTCCTATTAGTACCCGTAGAACGAGCGGAGTAAACTGCAAGTAGCACAGACAAGTATTGCCTTTTTGCAACCTGGAAAAGCGGAGTAAACGACTACCAAGTAATACATACATACATACATACATACATAGATAACACTATTTTCTTGGAAAAGCAGAGTAAACCACTACCAAGTAATACTACATACATTACTGTTTATTTCCTATTAGTGGGCACCATTAAGCAAGAAATGTGGCATATTGGAATATTAGTACTTCACGTAATCTTGCAATGAATACTATTTATGCCAGATCTCCAACCACCTTTCTATGAATAGTTAAAGATGTAGTGAACACTTACAGTGAGTACATATGCGAAATTTTGCTCACTGATTAAAAATTTCTCACTACTCGCACACTTCCTTGCAAAGAGGTTCTGTCAAAGAGCATGAAGGTACAGTGAGCACCTAAAAATTAATAAAGATACTGAAGATCTTGAACCAAGAAGAGAAGAGCCTGAAGGTACATGAGTCGGCTTCTTCTGTTGACAGCTCTCTTGTTCATCGGATGGACAGACGGGGACGCGTTGGGGACGAACTGAACATCCTCAACCTAGCCATGGTAAGGCCATACTCGTATCCCATGGTGGTGGAGTGGCCTAGGCGGCAGAGCAGGGGAAGGAGCACAATTTACCAGCACAGCCGGCGATGACGAAGGCACCATTGCCTGCTCGACCTCCTCGTCCTACATGTACATACTAATTAATTATAAGTTGCTCAACGCACAAATAGAATGGTTCAAACAACTCAATCATTTAGAATTCTCACTTCCACATCCATATTTTGCTACATGTCAATTTTCTACGGTAGCAGAAAGTTCATAAATTTTTTAGCGTCATCTTTAACCCAACCTGTACCATTGAATTCCTAGGATACCAGCAATTCCCCATGATATAATTTGTGAAGCTGCTGTTTTTTTCTAGAACCAATAATCAGTAATGGAGTAATCCTAGTGGCAGTAGAGTAGGAGAATAGAAGAAGAAGAGGGTGAACCTCCACGAAGCTGTCTATCCTGAGCAGGGAGATGCCGTATCGGTTAAGCAGCGGAGGCGAGTTTGTGAGGCCATGGAGCTTGCTTTATTTGATAGACACTTCTGTGGTAATTTCAGCATAAGGGGTGTGGCGTACTTTTCAGCCCCATTTTTAAGTAACCACCACTACAGTTCCAAAATGAGAGACATTTGAAAACTACTTTTTTTCCTAGCAGAAAGTCTGAACTTACATGTTGCTTATTGAGTGGAGCAAGATGCTGGAGGCCTTGAATCCGTGGCAGATCACCGGCTGGTCGGCGTTGTGGAGAAGGCAAGGCCCTTAGCCGCACCGACAACGATCTTTATCCTTGTCATCCATGGGAGGGGGGTTGTTATACCTAAAGGAAACATGATGTTTCAGGTCAGTTTCGTCCTCCACATTGACCAAGAGTTGTAACTTGCAAGCACCAAGAAGTTGGTCAGATAATTAATTTTGTAATCCAAAATATCCAGTGCCCTTTTTTAGTAAATATTCAATATCTACATTCATCTGACTTTAAAAGGAGAACGAGCTATCCCTCTGGAAGGCTGAGAGCAGCTCAACTACATTATGTATGCCATTAATTCCTGAATTTCATCTGTTAAACAAGCAATATACGTGCAATTCATCGAGTTTTGTACATCAGCAAAGATATCTAACCATGTACACATTTAAGGGGATCATTCTCAGCCTTTAGTGATATCTAAGAGTGTCATCAAGCAAACATCTAAAAAAGAAAACCTTCGGCGATAGCTCACCAGAGTGTTGCCATCAGATTTTCTGAGAAAGGCCCCAACCTATAGCATTGGTGCAGTCATTGACACAATCAGGTCAACTACCATATACCAAAATCTAGAAATCCGCTCGTCAGTGCTACCGCTATAGCTCAAATCTTTAGATCATTTGACACAATCAACCTGAACCGACAGTCTCTTTGGTGACACCGGTGCATGTTTCTCCAGTTGCAAGCAGTAGCTCCCAAAAGTCTCTAGGTTCACTTTCAGCCTGAAGTCCAGATTAAACAACAAATGCAGCTCGAGACGATTCATCTCGATTGTGTTGATTCCTCCCACCCTAGCATAGAATGTATTGTTGAAAAACCTGCAGGAGATGCATTGAGATTTGAGAAAGTTACTGGGAAACCTGTGCATGTTTGTGATATGCAAAGAAATACAGCTGAATTGCGGCTGCATTGAGTACACTTACGCATCATCTGTGAATTTGGCAGCAACCGCCACACTTGTAATTAGCAAGCGATGAACACTGAAGGGCGCCATGTACACATTTGGCTGACGTAGATAACTCTTCATGTAGACAGGTGCCAACACAAAGCAGGATGGACTGCACTCAGCATACTTGAAAATGCGTTCTGCATAGAGCTGTATACTGAGATCTGGCACCCTCTGGCCATGAAAGATAGTGGACAACTCCTTTATTCCATCAGAACCTGATAATTCTTCATTCTTCTGAACTGATCTGCCCAGATATGTGGCAAGAAGCGACAGGACATTTGGAAACTTGGTATCCCCTTTCTTTGACTGCGATACTGTCAAACCCAATGTCCGATAGCTCTTCAAATGCTTATCACCGGTATCAGTTGTAGATGAGCAGCAGGTGGCGCGGCGAAAATATTCAATAGAACATCTGCACCCCGGCCCGCTTATCCTGTACGTCCATCTATATTGAGATCTGTGCCAGCCGTTTCCATAAGAAGCTCATGTCGCGGTTATATTGCTCGTGTTATTAGTGGTACGCAGCCGTGACCGGCCTACTACCTACCTAGGGTACTGTACAACGAGATAAGGACGGATACTATCGGACACTCCCGCAGGCGGCCTGTGACTCTGGTCCATCTGCGCCCCATCTCCCTTTACTCCAGTAGCTATCCCGAGGAGCATGCTAGGCGGCGGGGGAGGCGGATTCATCTGAGATCGAACAGAGAACCCAAATCTGAGCTGGAGGCGGATTTGCCGGTGTGTAGAGGAGACGCGGAACCAGCCGCAGGTCCGGGCCGGCGTCACCGGCACAAGTTTCCCCGCCGGGGAAATCCTGCGTCGGGGCACAGCGCGCACCGCCGGGCACCCCGCGCCATCGGCCATTGGACGGATTCAGCACAGGTAAATATGTGAATTCTGGAATGCGCATAGGCCCTTTTGCTGTCGGGATGTAGTTTATCTTGGAGTACTACACCCACTTCGTTATTTGGTTTTGGGCGCATATCAGAAGGGTGATTAGCCCTGGATGTCTTTGTTCACAGGACAAACTAGGAACGTGGTCGGGACAGCAATATCTGTCAGGTGTTCATATTTCTGAGTTCTGACGCTTAGCTTGCAGGTAAAATGACATGCAGACTTGCTCTTGTTTTTCGTTTTGTTCTTCTGCAAAGGGGCCCGGGGATGCAAATGTCATGGGCACTATGTCAGATGTCTAGTTGGAATTTATTTATTTTTTGTTTTGTTATTGGTTATGCGGATGCTCATGACCTTCGCTGTATGGACGAATCTTGGCAAGGTGGCATAGATAGTACAGACAAGCTGATATGTTGCAGAGTGCAAGAATCAATTTATAGAGTCAGCTATTTTTAGTTCATGGGATGCGCAACATATAAATTTGCAAACCGTCAGTGTATCGAACCCAAAGATTTTTTTCATTTTAGAAGAGTTGTACATTTAATCATGGCTCTGATTATGCAGAATTACAGCAAGCTCAACAAGCTGCCCATGATCCTGGAAGAAGATGAGTCAGACAGGAGCGACGGGCATAACGGTCCTACTTATGTTCAGTGCAGAAGGTTTACTCCGTTATCTCACAGTTTGACCAGCAGAAACGAGACATCGTTACATCTATGGGTTGGGGTGGCACTTTATCCATGCCACTATTCGGCAAGCTGATATGGTATGGCTTTTAGGGATGGTGGATGAGGTCAGACAAGCTATTGTCTTAGGGCTGGATAGGGTATTTAAGTTCAATGAGAGTGATGTTGAGAAGGTATTCGGAATCCCAGCCGCTGGAACAAATGTGATGGACAAAAGACTGGATGAGAGCGAGACTGTATCTTCGTACTTGCGAGCTTGTTTGGGGATAGAGAATAAGGGCAAGGCCAACGCTACAGCGTGGACGGCTGCCACAGCTATCCACGTCGGCTCGGATGGTCCCAAATGGCTTGAGGTGCTGCCTGCAGACTAAAGCGTGTGCCTGCAGAGGAGGCCGGCTCCTACTTGACCAAAGTAGCAAAAAGGAGAGAGGGAGGAAGAAAAGTAGAGAAAGTTGAGCTTGCATGGATATAAAACAGGTAAGCTCTCTGTCCATGCGATGAAAAAGAGAGACCGTGGACCCCTGTGAGAAAGCCTAATGCATTGGGTGTTTGTTTTTTTAGTACTATTGCTTCATCATACTTTATCTAGGTGGAGAGGATGGAGCTACACCTACGGGTGCTTCCATTGTACATCCGTGAGCGTCTCCTTCAGGCAACACAACCGTACAAGCATTATTATTATGATAAGCATCGGCCCCTTTCTTTTGATGTTGGAGAGTGGGTTTGGCTCCGTCTTCAGCACCGGCCGACGGCATTCCTTGGAGTAGGTGCCAAAGGGAATTTGGCTCCCAAATATTATGGGCCATTCAAAGTCCTCGCTAAAATCGATACGGTTGCTTACCGTTTGGAGCTGCCCCACGCGCCCGCATTCACAATGTTTTCCATGTCGGGGTCCTGAAGAAGTACCATGGCCCACCGCCGGAAGTTCCGCCGATGCTTCCACCTCTGTTTCAGGGTCGAGTACATCCAACCCATGTCCAAGCATTGCGTGCTCGTATTGCCCGCGGTATCCAGCAGGTGCTCATTCACTGGGAGGGCCAGCCGGCGTCTGCTGCTTCATGGGAGGATGTTACAACCTTTCGCGAACGTTATCCAAGCTTCCAGCTCGAGGACGAGCTGTTTCATAATGGAGGGGGAGATGTCATGTGGGGCCAGCCCTATAGGCGTATATAAGGGACCTGCACGGGCCGGCCCTGCACCTGCCTAAAGATATGTCCTAGTTTAATTACAGTCTTTTTAGATTAGGAGTCTGGGTATTAGTTGGAAAGGTTTAGTCCCGAAGAAGGTTACTCTGCCAACACCCAATTGTAATAGGAGTCTTAGTCTGGTCTTGTAATTAGGCTATATATAGCCAGCCCTTGGATCAATAAACGGAAGCAGAATATCCTACAACCTCTCCTCCCTTGCTCCTGCACCACGGTGCCCCTCCTCACCCCCTTCTCCAACCATAGGCAAGAGAGGGCCTCGCCCTCGTCCTCCTACCAACCACGACTACAACCTGCGCGGCAATCAGCCGGGCCGTGACAACTTGGTATCAGCTTCCTCATCGATCCCAGCGGCCATGTCTCCGCCACCGCCGCCGGCGCCTTTACCACAAACCCTAGCAGACCTCGCGACCAAACAGTACGAGGATCATGAGGCCGTGGTCGCCACTTTGAACAGCCTCTCGGAGGAGAACCACAATGCTCGGACACAGTGCGCCGAGGACCGCGCCACCCTCCAGTCCATCGCCGCGACACTCAAAACCCTCCAGGACCAGCTGGCGGACACGTCACAGCAGCAGCGCGCGCAGAACCTGGCCCTCCTTTGGCTGGAAGGCAAGGGCACGCCTCAATTGGGTGGTACCGGGCTCCTGCGGCCCCCAGATGCGCCATCCCACACCGGGGCCCCGGGCGATCCATGGGATAGGGCTCCGCGCCTCTACAAGATTGATTTTCCCCTCTTTGACGGGGCCAGCGATCCACGGCCGTGGTTGACACGTTGCAATCTCTTCTTCCTCGGGCAGCGAACGCCGGAGTCGGATAAGACTTGGCTCGCCTCATACCACCTCACTGATGTCGCCGCATTATGGTATGGCCACCTCGAGACTAAGCTTGGCCAGCGGCCGTCCTGGATCGAGTTTCAAAAACTGATCGCCAACCACTTCGGACCACCGACCCGCGCCAAACCTTTTGGCGAGCTGATCTCCACCCGCCGCTCCGGCACCGTGGCAAAATACTCCAAGCACTTTCTAGAGAAGCTCTCTCGGGTGCGCCCCATTGCTGACGACGATGAGCGGGATATCTTCACCAACAACTTGGGCAAGCCTATGAAAACTCAGGTCGAGATGCTGAAACCGGCGACTTTGGACGCAGCTATGGACTTAGCAATCTCTTTTGAGCACCTCTATACTGTCACCAGCACCGCGACCACTCCAGGCCGGCCCAGCCGTCCACTCCGCCCCATGGCTGCACCTACTCCGGCCTTGCCGGACTCCTCCAACCCCATGCCCGCGCTCGTCTTTAAAAGACTCACGCCCGCCGAGATGGATGAACGGCGCACTAAGGGTCTCTGCTTTAATTGTGACGAGAAGTTCGCGCGGGGCCATCGCTACAAACGACTGTTCTATATTCAATCCGCCGACGCCGAAGAGGAGCAGTTTGAGGATTTCCAGGAAGCACAAATCTCACTCTTGGCTGTAACCGGTCCCACCAGCGACACAATGCAGGTCACTCTTCGCATCGGGGATCGTGACTTGGTTGCCTTGCTTCATTCAGGCAGCACTCATAACTTCATCCACGAAGAGTTGGCCACCATCGTCGGGCTGCCTTTCTCCTCCAACCGTCCTTTGGGAGTCACGGTCGCTAATGGCGATAAGGTGACCCGTCGGGGACTCCTTCAGCAGGCTGCGATCACCATTGACAAGGAGCATTTTGTTGTTGATCTGCATGTCATTCCATTGGGCGGGTTCGACATCGTCCTTGGTACACGATTCCTCAAAACTCTTGGGCCAATTCTCTGGGATTTCACTACGCAGTGGATGTCGTTTTGGCACTCGGATCACCGTGTGGAGTGGTCGGGCCTCGGCTCCCTCGGACGTCCTGCCCACCTACACGCGTGCGAAGGCAAGGAACTTCTGGACAGCCTGCTGGCCACTTTCACCGATGTTTTCGCCGACCCACAGGGCCTGCCACCGCAGCGCGCACATGACCATCATATTCATCTTATTCCCGGGACACCGCCGGTTGCTGTCCGTCCCTACCGCTACCCAACGATTCAAAAAGATGAACTAGAGCGCCAATGTTCAGAGATGCTGGGTCGCGGTCTGATCCATCCTAGTTCTTCTGCATTTTCATCCCCCGTTCTACTTGTCAGAAAGGTCGACTACTTGTCAGAAAGGTCGACGGGACATGGCGTTTCTATATCGACTACAATGGTCTCAACATTGTCACCATCAAGGACAAGTTTCCAATTCCTGTTGTCGATGAACTTCTGGATGAACTCAAGGGCACTCGCTTTTTCACCAAACTAGATCTCCGGTCGGGTTACCACCAGGTTCGGATGGCCCTTGAGGATATCCACAAGACGGCCTTTCTCACACATGAGGGCCTCTTTGAGTTTGTAATGATAGCCTTTGGTTTGACAAATGCCCCAGCAATGTTCCATGCACTCATGAACGACGTCCTCCATCCCTACCTTCATCGGTTTGTGCTTGTGTTCTTCGATGATATCTTGATCTACAGCTCGTCTTGGTTGGATCACCTACGTCATGTCAAGCTCGTTTTGGAGGCCATGCGCACACATCAACTGTTTCTCAAGCGCTCCAAGTGTTCCTTTGGGGAGGAAACCATGGCTTATCTGGGACACGTCATCTCCGCTCCAAGAGTTGACATGGACAGCGACAAGGTTCTTGCCGTGGTAGACTGGCCGGTTCCGTGCATCGTCCGCGCTGTGCGTGGTTTCTTAGGACTGGCAGGATACTACCGCAAGTTCATCCGGGATTTTGGCACCATTGCAGCTCCCCTCACGGCACTCCTCAAGAAAGACGGATTTCTTTGGACGCCTGCAGCGACTATTGCCTTTGAAGCCCTCAAGAAAGCTCTTACCACAGCCCCTGTGCTTCAGCTGCCGGATTTTGCTGTTTCATTCATTGTGGAGTGTGATGCATCTGGATCTGGTTTCGGGGCAGTCCTGCATCAAGGTGGTGGCCCCATTCCCTATTTCAGCAAAACCATCGCTCCGCGTCATGCTTCTGTCGCCGCTTATGAGCGGGAGCTCATTGGTCTAGTGCACGTCGTGCGCCACTGGCGGCCCTATCTTTGGGGACGTGTGCTCGTCGTCAAAACTGACCACTATAGCCTAAAGTTTTTGCTGGACTAACGCCTCGCTACCATTCCACAACATCATTGGGTGGGCAAACTGTTGGGGTTTGACTTCACTGTGGAATATAAACCGGGTCGCCAAAACATCGTCGCTGATGCACTTTCTTGCCGTGATGCTCCTGCCAGCCAGGCACTCGCCATATCTGGGCCTTCTTTTGATCTGTTTGAAGCTCTCCGTCAGGCTGCACACACGGACCCGATGCTTGTCACTTTCCGGGAACAACTAGAATTTGGTGAGTTAGGACAGCCTTGGGCTCCCGTTGATGGTGTTGTTACCTTCCAACAATGGGCTGATGTGCCACCCGCATTGCCGCTGCTCGGGGAGGTCCTGGCTGCAGCCCATGATGTGGGCCATGAAGGTATCCAGAAGTCACTTCATTGTCTTCGTTGGTATTTCCATCTGCCGCAAGCAAGGGCAGCACTTCAGCAGTATATTCGTGATTGCCAGGTTTGTCAACGCAACAAGACAGAGCAGCTTCATCCAGCCGGCTTATTGCATCCCTTCACAGTGCCCTCTCGTGTCTGGGAAGACATCTCCATGGATTTCATTGAGGCACTTCCGAAGGTGGGCGGCAAAAGTGTGATACTGACCGTTGTGGACCGTTTCTCCAAGTATGCGCATTTCATCCCCTTGGCGCATCCGTACACCGCGGAGTCTGTTGCTAAAGCCTTCTTCTCCAACATTTGTCCGACTTCATGGGTTTCCCACATCCATCGTTTCGGACAGGGATGTGGTTTTCACTTCGGGCTTTTGGAAGGCTCTGTTTGCCGCCGTGGGGACACACTTGCACATGAGTTCGGCCTTCCATCCACAGTTTGGTGGGCAATCTGAGGTCGTCAATCACATCATCACCATGTACCTCAGTTGCATCACTGGGGATCGCCCACGACAGTGACTCCAATGGTTGCTTTGGGTGGAGTACTGCTACAACACTTCGTACCACTCAGCGTTGAAGGACACGCCTTTCAGGGTGGTTTATGGACGGGACCCCCCCTCATTCCAGGACTATACGCCGGGCGAGATTCACAATCAGGCGGTGGAACGGCAGATCGTCGACCGCGATCAGTTCTTACACGACATCCGTGAGCGTCTCCTTTAGGCAACACAACAGTTCAAGCATTATTATGATGATAAGCATCGGCCCCTTTCTTTTGATGTTGGAGAGTGGGTTTGGCTCCGTCTTCAGCACCGGCCGACGGCATTCCTTGGAGTAGGCGCCAAAGGGAATTTGGCTCCCAAATATTATGGGCCTTTCAAAGTCCTCGCTAAAATCGATACGGTTGCTTACCGTTTGGAGCTGCCCCCACGCGCCCGCATTCACAATGTTTTCCATGTCGGGGTCCTGAAGAAGTACCATGGCCCACCGCCGGAAGTTCCGCCGATGCTTCCACCTCTGTTTTAGGGTCGAGTACATCCAACCCATGTCCAAGCATTGCGTGCTCGTATTGCCCGCGGTATCCAGCAGGTGCTCATTCACTGGGAGGGCCAGCCGGCGTCTGCTACTTCATGGGAGGATGTTACAACTTTCCGCGAACGTTATCCAAGCTTCCAGCTCGAGGACGAGCTGTTTCATAATGGAGGGGGAGATGTCATGTGGGGCCAGCCCTATAGGCGTATATAAGGGACCTGCACGGGCCGGCCCTGCACCTGCCTAAAGATATGTCCTAGTTTAATTACAGTCTTTTTAGATTAGGAGTCTGGGTATTAGTTGGAAAGGTTTAGTCCCGAAGAAGGTTACCCTGCCAACACCCAATTGTAATAGGAGTCTTAGTCTGGTCTTGTAATTAGGCTATATATAGCCAGCCCTTGGATCAATAAACGGAAGCAGAATATCCTACAACCTCTCCTCCCTTGCTCTTGCACCACGGTGCCCCTCCTCACCCCCTTCTCCAACCATAGGCAAGCGAGGGCCTCGCCCTCGTCCTCCTACCAACCACGACTAGAACCTGCGCGGCAATCAGCCGGGCCGTGACAATAGTCCATACTTGTGTGCTGTCACTGTGAAGATGAAGCAAGACATTCGCAAGAAAACCACCATGTCAAACATAACAGGATGTTTACTTTTCTTACAGGTACATATTTTCCTACTACCGCATTATTTCCAAGGCGCATGTTCATTCCACCGCTATTGATACAATCTATGTAATTGAACAATGAGCTAGTTTTCATCACTAAATACTGTCTTGTTTTCTGAATTTTCACTAGGTGTTCTATCTACACAGCATCGATCTGGGGGAGATAAGCATGGCACATGATGTCTTCCTAGAATAAAAGTTTTCACATCAGATAAAATTAGAGCCATGATTAGTGCCGACAAAAAGGCGATGGATTCGATGAGGAACAGAGATTTCATTTTTTGCATTTCAACGGTTAGTGTCCATCCTGTCCCTGATAGGATTCATTTTAACACTGCCTCTTGAAAGAGATGCGCTGTCATCGATTTTCCATATGTTTTTCAACCAAGAGATGCAGCTGGTTCAGCATATTCCAGGGCAGATGACGGCGTTATCGCATAGCAACAAGGGGATGCTTGGGCATGTGCATCAAAGATATGTGATTCTTTGAGCTTGTCACATCAGGTGAAACTCCCAAATGTGGGAAAGACGGCCCACAGTACCAAGATGATTGTCGGCTAACTTTCGTTCTCCCAAGATCCTTGCCCAGAACTGCCACACCACTATCAATCTCATCGACAAACTCGAGGAATGCAGGCCTCTTTCTACTCTAGAGGCGCACCTTAGAATCGCGGTAAAGCTCTCTCTCCACCGCCAAAACGTGCTTTTGGCTGCCTACTGGAGGCAGCGAGCTAAGATCAGAGATTGTGTGCTTGGTGACGAAAACTCGGCCTACTTGCACCTCTGCGCTTCGGTTAGATTTTGTAAGAACCAAATTAAATCCCTCTCGGCAAATGGTGTCACCTACTACTCTCACAGTGACAAGGAGCTCATCCTTCTAAATTTCTACAAAGATTTGGTGGGCACCCCTGCCGCCTCCCAATTTTCTTTCGATCTCAGCAATCTTATGTTGACTTCCTCCCTCTCCTCTCATCATGCCATCGAGCTTATCAGGCCCTTCACCTTAGACGAAATTAAGTTAGCCCTTTGGGGAATGAATGATCTTGCAAGCCCGGGCCCTGACGGTTTTGGCCCCGTGTTCTATAAGAAGAATTGGGACCTCGTCAAAATGGATCTTTTGAACCTTCTCAATGATTTCCATTGCTGCAACGCCGATCTCAAGAGGATTAACAAAGCCTTCGTTGTGTTGCTTCCCAAGAAGCTTGGCTCCGATGACCCTGCAAACTTTCGCCCAATCTCCCTTCAAAATTGCTCTGTTAAGCTTGCTTCTAAATGCCTCACGAACAGGGCCCAGACCATTATCCCGCACCTCATCCATCACGACCAGGCTGGGTTTATCCATGGTCGTGGCACCGCCCAAAATTTCATCTATGCTGCCGACATTGTTCAGTCCTGTCACAAGAGAAAAATTCCGACCATAGTCCTTAAGTTAGACTTCCACAAAGCTTTCGAC
Organism: Aegilops umbellulata; assembly: GCA_032464435.1. NCBI lineage: Eukaryota > Viridiplantae > Streptophyta > Magnoliopsida > Poales > Poaceae > Aegilops > Aegilops umbellulata. Next base: position 636,010,557 of record CP136060.1, on the reverse strand, counting down.
TCAGTGTCTTGGGATGCCCTCTCCTCAATCTTACGCGCCAAAGGGTTCCCCCCCCCCCAAGTGATGCCAATGGATCCAAAGCCTTAACTCTTCCAGCAGCTCCGCCATTCTGCTTAACGGCAAACCTGGGCCTTGGTTTAGTTGTCGAAAGGGCCTTCGCCAGGGTGATTCGCTCTCCCCATACCTTTTTATTATTGTCGCAGACGTTCTACAGCGGCTGATCCTCCATGCCTCTAGCTCTGGTCTTTTAACCCACCCGATCGATCATCACTTGCCTTGTCCTGTCCTTCAATACGCTGACGATACCTTGCTAGTCCTGCCTGCTGACGCGGCCCAGCTGCACCACCTTAAGCTTCTTCTAGATCAATTTTCTGAAGCCACAGGTCTCCAGATTAATTTCCAAAAGAGTACTTTTGCTCCTATCCACGTTGATGATGATCTCTCTACCTACCTCGCCTCGATCCTTGGTTGTAATGTGGCCATCTTCCCCCAATCCTACCTTGGCCTGCCGCTCTCTACAAAAAAACTAAAGCTGGCTGATTTCTTCTTCATCATCGATAAGATAGATAGACGGCTGGCCGGTTGGCGTGGCCTTTTACTCTCCTTGGCTAGGAGGGCAATTTTGGTGCGTGCCGCTCTTCGATCCCTCCCGATCTATGCTATGGGTGCGCTGTTGTTGCCGGTCGGAACGCTTCTAGAGATTGATAAACGATGTCGTGCATTCTTCTGGTCTGGGCAAGACTCGATTACTGGCGGGCAATGCAAAGTGGCTTGGGACCTTGTGTGTGCTCCTTTCGCTAATGGGGGTCTAGGGTTCTACTCTCTTAAACATATGAACGTGTGTCTTCTGCTAAAACACCTATCCAATCTCCATGATACTGATGTACCCTTCGAGCATTCCTACTTAGTTTCTAAGTATGGTTGGTCTGAAACCCACGACTTTGGATCCTCTCAAAGTTCTACCACCTCGATATGGAATGATATCCTCAAAGGTCTAGACCTTTTCCGCTCCATCACCTCTGTTGCTATTGGTAATGGTGCAACCACCGCCTTCTGGCACGATCTCTGGCTGCCCAACAACACCACTACCTTGGCTCTTCAATTCCCTGCCCTATACACCCACTCCACTAGGCAATCAGCCTCGGTAGCTAGAGTTCTCTCTTCCCCCATTTTAAACCTTGACCTTACTACTCGTCTATCCCATGCTGCAGAGTGCGAACTGGAAAACTTGCGTATTATTATGCTCTCGGTGAATTTGAATTTGCAGGTACCTAACTCTAGAATTAGCAGGCTCTCGGGCAAACCCCTTACCACCAAAAGGGCATACGAGGCAATCTGGGCTTCTAGTCTGAAGGATCAATTGGCTTCGGCGATCTGGAAGAACTTTTCCCCAAACAAATGTCGGATTTTCCTATGGCTGGCTCACAAAGACAGACTATACACAAACAAACGCCGTTTCCGCCGAGCGCTAGCCACCTCTGATGCTTGCCCATTTTGCGGGCAGTGTGAAAGCATCAACCATCTCCTATTCCACTGTGCTCCTCTCAAGCCGCTTTGGGATGAGCTCGGCAGCCTGCATGAAGGACGCACCAATAACCTCCTCCATATTTGGCAGGGGGCTACCTCGAACAAAGTCAGGTCCACGGTAATCCTTGCTATCCTGTGGAACATCTCGAAACGACGCAACGCCAAAGTTTTTCGGCAATGCAACCAAGGCACTCACTGCATTATCCAGGACGCGGCTGACGACCTTGCCCTCTGGGCCCATCGATGTAATAATTCTTCTAAAAAAAGTCTTCTTAGAGACTGGGGCTCCATGTTGTATCACCTAGCTGCGAGATTGTAGCCTAATCCCCTCCACCCCCTTGTACCCCCCCCCCCCTCTCTCCCATATGCTGTTGTAATTGGTTCTTTGGTTATTAATATATGTTCAGGCCGGCGTAAGCCCGCCGTTGACGCGTCAAAAAAAAACTCCCAAATGTATTGTTTTTCGCACAACAGCAGCGCGTCGTCAAAACGACGATCCTTTTAAGTGTTATCATTCGTATCTGAATCCATATGATTAATCGTCATGCAGACCAAAATTAAGATATACAATGGATCATTATTAGTGTTGATTTTATTCTTTTCTTTTTCTAAGAGTTAATTGATTGATGATACTTTCACTTTCATATCCAGGTTGATGACATATGTTTGGCGCCATATATGACATTTTGCATCTCAAGGGGAACAATGCAAGGAGGCCGCATCAATTTTTTTAGTCTATCGATGAATGAATAAGAGTGCAAAGCCGAGTAACGATAGGATGCTTGTTTGACGAAATAGGGTTTCCCCCCGCTTTGTATTATAAAGTAAAGACAGGATGTTTGTTTTGGGCGCAAGCGTTGTATGATAATGATTTGGGTTGGGTATGAAGACTGATTTATTCTGTCGTCAACCCATGTAACGAACTTAATGTTGGGTACAACTGTGTTTCTCGGACATAACCAATATCGTATTTTTTGGTAGGGACATCAAGTTATGAACTAACGGTTGTAGATTTACAAGTTGAAAGTACTTTTGCAATTGGTCCGTATACGAAATGTGCGACGACATCTAGACCACCAACTGCATATCCATAAATCAGACAAATCGTGATCACGGTAAGTATCATGCTAAAACATGTACCTGGCACATGGGAATTGTCGGACGTACCACCAGCCGCTTACCATGGGTTTAGCAGCACCCAAGTTGAATAATGTGCCTAGCACATTTGCAGATGTCTGGCAAGCATGTGACCGTGGAGTATGGTAGTATGGTACCGTCACGTGCCATGTACAAGCACAAGACAGTCGGGCGCCATGTACGTGCGAGGCACATGAACTACTGGCATGTGCCAGGCATCATGAACTACTTGCATGTGCCAGGCACATGATGCGTGATAGGACAATCGGGAGGAAGGGGAGCTAGGTGGCGGTGGTGTAATCTATCAATGGTGAACCCAACACATGTTTTGTGATCCTGTAACACGAATTGCTGACGTCGAAGTTCAGTGTTGTCGACAAGTACAAACCTGAGGTCGAACCAAGCACATATGATCAGCTACTCAAACTTATTTCAGACTCTTCAAGGCGGAACAAATGACCATTTGGCAAATACTCCCTCTGTACCGAATTATATGACGTTTAGAAAAACGTTTCGACGAGGTGAAAAGCAATGAAATTACATCGCTACCGTGAATCGCTACCACCAGATCGTCGTCTTCCTCCAGGTCGCCACCCAGCTCGCCAGTTCCCACTTCCCAGGGCCTCGCCCGGTCCCTCCCAGATCGTCGTCTTCCTCCAGATCCCAGGGCCTCGCCTGGTCCCTCCCAGATCGGCGTCCTCCTTCAGATCCCAGGGCCTTGCCTGGTCACCCCACTTGGTCACCAGCTTCCCAGTGGCTTCTCTGCAATCTGAAACTACCATTGTGGTAAGCAAAAGTTTCAATTCGAATGCTCCTGTGAATGATGTTGCAATTGCATATGCATCTACTCCTATTCAGTATTGTACTCGAATGCATGCTGTGGCATTTGCATATGCATCAAGAGTGAAATGGAAAACATCTGCTGAACATGAGTAAAAGGAATTGGTAAATCTTCAAAGGAATTCAACCTATCATCTACTGAAACTAGTCTCATTATCTCAATCTATCATCTACTAAAAGGAATTGGTAAATCCTCAAAGGAATCAGAGTACAGAATTACAGACACATGAAGCTTTCAAAGAACTGAAACTAGTCTTTCATAAAGGAAAAGGAATGGTTCGAATAGTCAGGAGAGTAGTTGGTACACATTTCGGGAGAAAGTGCACTCGAAGCGAATTTCCGATATGTAGTTTGATATAATGCATATATTTTCTGTCCATGTATTTGGGTGTTGGATCAGTGTGACGCCCCCGATTCAATCGTACACTAATCATGCACGCAAATGTGTACGATCAAGATCAGGGACTCACGGAAAGATATCACAACACAACTCTAAAACATAAATAAGTCATACAAGCATCATAATACAAGCCAGGGGCCTCGAGGGCTCGAATACAAGTGCTCGATCATAGATGAGTCAGCGGAAGCAACAATATCTGAGTACAGACATAAGTTAAACAAGTTTGCCTTAACAGGCTAGCACAAATGGGGATACAGATCGAACGAGGCGCATGCCTCCTGCCTGGGATCCTCCTAGCTACTCCTGGTCGTCGTCAGCGGGCTGCACGTAGTAGTAGGCACCTCCAGTGTAGTAGGAGTCGTCGTCGACGGTGGCGTCTGGATCCTGGGCTCCATCGTCTGGTTGCAGCAATCGGGTAGAGAGATGGGAAAAAGAGGAAACAAGGCAACCGTGAGTACTCATCCAAAGTACTCGCAAGCAAGGAGCTACACTACATATGCATGGATATATGTGTAAGGGGCCATATCAGTGGACTGAACTGCAGAATGCCAGAATAAGAGGGGGATATCTAATCCTGTCGAAGACTACGCTTCTGGCAACCTCCGTCTTGCAGCATATAGAAGAGAGTAGAATGAAGTCCTCCAAGTAGCATCGCATAGCATAATCCTACCCGGCAATCCCCTCCTCGATGCCCTGTTAGAGAGCGATCACCGGGTTGTATCTGGCACTTGGAAGGGTGTGTTTTATTAAGTATCCGGTTCTAGTTGTCATAAGGTCAAGGTACAACTCCGGGTTGTCCTTTTACCGAGGGACACGGCTATTCGAATAGATAAACTTCCTTGCAGGGGTGCACCACATAACCCAACACGCTTGATCCCATTTGGCCGGACACACTTTCCTGGGTCATGCCCGGCCTCGGAAGATCAACACGTCGCAGCCCCAGCTAGGCACAACAGAGAAGTGAGCACGCCGGTCTATACCTAAGCGCGCAGGGGTCTGGGCCCATCGCCCTGAGCACACCTGCATGTTGCGTACGCGGCCGGAAGCAGACCTAGCCTAGTGGCATTCCAGTCCAATCCGGCACGCGCCGCTCAGTCGCTGACGTCACGAAGGCTTCGGCTGATACCACGACGTCGAGTGCCCATAATTGTCCCCGCGTAGTTGGTTAGTGCGTATAGGCCAGTAGCCAGACTCAGATCAAATACCCAGATCTCGTTAAGCGTGTTAAGTATCCGCGAACGCCGACAGGGCCATGCCCACCTCTCTCCTAGGTGGCTCCAACCTGCCCTGTCGCTCCGCCATAAAGATCCACTCGCGGGTACTCCTACGAGCCGACCCGTCTTTAGTCACCACATGTATCATGTATTATGTATATAAGTATATTTCCGTGATCACCTCCCGAGTGATCATGGCCCGGTAGTATAGCACAGCAGACGGACAAGAATGTAGGGCCACTGATGGTAAACTAGCATCCTATACTAAGCAGGTAGGATTGCAGGTAAAGGTATCAACAGTAGTAACAAAGGCAGGCTATGCATCAGGATAGGAATAACGAAAACAATAACATGCTACACTACTCTAATGCAAGCAGTATAGAGTAGAGTAGGTGATATCTGGTGATCAGGGGGGGGGGCTTGCCTGGTTGCTCTGGCAAGAGAGAGGGGTCGTCAACTCCGTAGTCGTACTGGGTAGCAGCGGCGTCGGTCTCGGTGTCTAGCGAGAGAAGAGGGGGAAGAAACAATAAATATTTAAGCAAGCAGATGCATAGCGATGCATGACATGACAAGTATCGGTGCTAGATGTGCCCTAACGCGGTATGAGGTGATACCGGTGAAGGGGGAAAACGTCCGGGAAAGTATCCCCGGTGTTTCGCATTTTCGGGCAGAGGTGCCGGTGGGGGAAAGTTGCGAGTTAGATATATTAGGGATGCGTGGCGGACGAACGGGCTGCGTATCCGGATTCGTCTCATCGTTCTGAGCAACTTTCATGTACAAAGTATTTTCATCCGAGTTACGGATTATTTCATATTGATTTTTAAAGTTTTTTTTTAAACATTTTTAGACTTAGCAGATTTAATTTAATTCAAAAATTAATTTATTATGTCACCATGACATCATCGTGATGCCAGTGGTCAAAGCTGACCATTGACCAGTCAACCAGTCACGTGGGTCCCGGTCGTCATAGAATGTTAACTAACTAAGAGTTAAACAGTTTAATTAGTAGGTTAATTAGGTTAAGTTAATTAAGCAAAGTTCATTAATTAATTTATTGATTAACTTTATTTATTTATTTTAAATTCTTTTTTTCTCTTTTGTTTTTGTTTTCGTTTCAGCGGGTGGGGCCCCTAGTCAGTGGCTCTGGTGAGCCAGAGCTGGCGTAGGCGTCGGCCACATGCGCCTGGGCGTGGCAGAACCCGACTGAGCGATGCGGGGCGCCGGGGGCCACAGCGCTGGCCACGCGGCCGGAGCGGCGGCCGCCGGGGCGAGAGGCGGTGCGGGGACACGACGGCGGTGGTCGGCGAGCAGCTGCAGTGGGGCGGAGCGGGGGAAGCTGCAGGGTGGAGCTGGCGGTGAGAGGGGGCCAGCAGTGGGCGCGGCTAGAGCCTACGCGCGCGTGGGGGTGGGGAGCTCGGGCGAACAGGGGCGTGGCCGGCGTGGGGTAGCGAGCAGTGCGGGGCCGCACGACGAGGGCGAGGCGGCATCAGTGGGGGGCGCGGGCGAGCAGGGAGGAGGGGCACCGAGCGCTGGGCACATGCAACGGCGGAGGAGGGCGCTGAGAAGACGGCGGCGACAGCGCAGGCCATGGTAGGGCAGAGCCGGAGCGGGGTTTGCGGGGGCGCGGGCCGACGAGGCCGCAGCAGAGCGGGGGAGGCGGCCACGGTGGGCGCGCACGGGGAGGAGGCCCCGGCCCCGGGGCGGTAGCGGGTGCGGGCCGACGGGCATGGCCGGTCGGTGCAGTGCGTGGCCAGGGCGCGGCCCGACCGCGGTGAGCGCGGGGCCGGAGCGCGCGAGGCGTGGTCACGGCCGGAGTGGAGCAACGGTTGGCGCGGTGGGAGCGCGGCAGAGGAGAAGGAGGGGGAGGGCCTCACGAGGGGGTTTGTAGGGCACGGGGCAGTGGGGGACGAGGAGGAGGGCGGAGACGACGGGCGGCGACAGCATTGACGAGAAGGACAGCGTCGAGCAGCTCCAGTCGACGGAGGTCGTTGGCGCCGGGTGGCGCGGTGGCTTCGGGGTCCCTGCCCCGATCTCGATCCAGATCGGGGGAGGGGGGGGGGGGGGGGGGGGGAGCGAGCGAGTGGGGGGGGGGGGGGGGGGAGCGAGCGAGACGTGTGGGGGCGAGTGGGGGGTAGTTGGTGGATTAGGGTTTCGGGTGAGGGGTGCGGGGCCATATAGGCCAAGGCTGGGCCGCCTGCGCAGGGTGGCCGTGGCCAACCGGCTGGGCCGAGGCCCAGTTGGCCATGGGGGGGGGGGGGTTCTTTTACTTTTTTTATTTTTTTGTTTTACCTTCTGTTCATTCCGCTTTTAGTCTTTAATGTATTTTAGTTTAATTAAAAGATAAAATAAGCTTCTAAATTAGTATTACCTTTTAACCTACGGCCACTAAAAGTTTGACCCCTAAATAACATGTTTTAATATTTTATAATTTTAGAAAAGTCATATAATTAATGTTTTAGTTACTGTTTTAATTATCATAGTGCATTTAACTATTTTATAGAAATGTGGTTTCTCTACCAATATTACCTATAATTTAATTGCCACATTTAGAACATTTTAGTTTTAACATTTAAAAACTTTTATTGTTTGACTTTACATTAAATTTGAATTTGGACGGGTTTTGAACCAACGCGAGGTTATCAACAGTAACTGAGTTGATGTGTCATCATTAGCAGGGAATTACTGTAGCTTAATTATCCGGGCGTCATAATTCTCCTCCACTACAAGAAATCTCGTCCCAAGATTTATGAGGGGAGTAAGGGGGAAAGGTCTGGGTACGAAATCCTAACGAATCTTCTTGGTCTTGGTTGCTCTTCTCGAAGTGGTCGATCCATAGCGTTGATGTCGTCATTTCTCTGCTTCAGGTCATCATGATGAAGTTGTCGTCCTTCCTTCAGGATCTTCACCGTACTTACGAAAGGGTAAGAAGGGAAAACTCTATAAGGATGGAATCTAACAAGATCGAGCATCAGACGGTTAACTCAGGGAAGAAGCATAAGTATCTCTCGATTTGAAACTTAAGAAGATATCGAGAGTAAAGTAAGAAGGTACCATGAGAAGTTTCAAACGGATGGGCAATCGTTCGATGCCTAATCAGAAGGTGGAAGGGTTTCAGGGCAACGAGAATAGGTATTGCATCTCATACCAAAATAGATAATTAGACAGATGGTCCATGAATTACATACGAAGTCAAGCGCGAGGAACAACCTTGGGAACATGTGGTGTATAGGAGAGTCAGGTTTCGATCCTATGACCTGTGGGTTATGGGCCCACCATGTGGGTTAAAAGAAGGAAAGGCATTGACATCTTGCACGGCCATGATCATGTCAGAGAATAACCGGTCAGTTATGTTGGCCACATCATTGGTACCAAGGGCGAGGGACGAAGAGAACCATTTTCCTGCTCGTTGAAACGAGGCGGACCAATAGGCAAAGTTCTCGTCCATCAGTGGTTACCGAAATGTCATCAGCAATAGCAACAGGGTCTTACTAATAGAGTGGCACAACGAGGTGTTTACATAAGCAGGGAAATATTACTGCTTATATAATATAGATCACAAGGAGGTTTAAACAAACCAAAGGAAAGGAAAGTAATTACCAGGTTTAGACAGAACAATGGAAAGGAAAATGTGTATACACACATATTTCAAGGGTATATCTTTCCCAAGGACAAGCAGAGCATAATATCCAAGACATGATATAATGTAGAAAACTCATTAGGTAAGGGGAAGAATTTTCATGACATTACCCATACAATGGTGTTTGGATAATAGAGCAGGAAACATTTAGCATTGGGCTTCAAATGCTCTTGTTGAAAATCAGAGTACCATAGACATGCTTCGAGATAGCATTGACATGGTATTCAAGCAAAGGTCAGACTTTGGGATACACAAAGGATCCATCAGGAACAACTCATATAATAAGTCTTTCAATTTCCTCATGGAAGAATGGATAACCTTGCTAAAAAGGAAAACTATAACAGCAGGTCATCCGGCCAGGTGTGCTGGGCATGCCATCACCTTACCGGGTCATAAAAGACCAGTGTTATAACTCTTGGAAAAATGTTCCAACCATCATATCTGACCGATATTCAGATCTGATCGGTGTTAGGATACCTCAGACTCAGGATGCCTGAGAAGAAAGGTATAACACAAATTGTCGAGATGACATTGTTAAATTCTCAGGAACTGGACTATGGAAGTGAGTTCCAAAACAAGAGTTCATCATTAAATCAAGAAGAGGTGAGGAGGTGGCTGATTGATTCAGCGACAATTCATTGAGTTTTTCAAAAGATGGATTTCCACAATTATGTGAACAAGGAAATATCATTTGCTGGATCAAATGATATAATGATGTATGCTCGAGGGAAACATACACGACTGAACAATGATAGAAGGGTGCACCCAGGAATCTGGACTATGTAGCACGATCAATGTTCGAATGATGATTCAATAAGCAATAGACTTAGAATGAAACTGTAGACCAATAACTTCAAAGCAATATGGTTGCTAGAAGTTTAGAATTTACACATCACAGACCATTTGTCGGTAATCCGGTTAGAAACAACACGAGGACCAAAGAATGAACAGATATGACAAAAGGTATCACCTGCATAAAGAATTCTTAAGAGGTGGTGAAATTACCATGACATTCTTGACATAAAAGATGGTAATATTCCAAGGTAAAGAAGAACAAATGCTGGATAGCAAGGAACTCAATGTATAACACAAAACACGAACAAGTTTGTGTTGGAGGGAAGGCAATAAAGTGGCCGATGATAGCACAAATCATCGGGGGCAAGGATGGTATTTATCAACATGAATTCAGTTGATATCCTTGAAGAGATCAGAATGCTGATGATTAAAATTAGCACGATAATGATGTAGCCGTTCAAGCTAGGAAAGACCTAATGGAGTATTAAACTTGTGAGTGATGAAGATCTCTAATCCTTGTTGAATCGCAGTGCAGACTCGATTTTGTTATCGGTGTCCTTCAGTGTCTAACAACTCAGAACCCGGGGAAAAGTTAGAATCGGTGAGAATAATAGTAGATGAAGAACTCATATGGAGTTATGTAGTTCCGGGATATTCTCGAGATACCAGAGGGGGTAATACTCGATGACAGATCAAAGTAGAGGTTGGACTGGGGTATTGCTCTACAGAAGACAAGTGCTTAAACTTGCACGAGAAATGGTATTTAAAGGAGAACATGGTCAGAACCACGATTGCAAAAGGCCAGATCCCAGATATACGATGAACTTATACCAAAGGAATAATTAATTTAAGAGAAGCTTTAATGATAAGATCTACATCGTGTCCATGGGCATGAACCAAAGTTCAAGGTCGACTCCCACTTCTCCAATGCATAACCTTTCACTCACTTCTCACTTTCAAGGAAGTTGTAGTGTGGAAATTTTATCTGGCAAAATACCAGGAGTGTATGACTCGTGAAAACTTTCGAGTTCACACATATTAGGGAAGGCATAGGTTCGACCCATCAGGGTATTGTGGAAATATATACCACAAGCTTCAATAGTAAATACCACCAGCTCGAAAGCTGAGCATGGTTGAGAAAGCAGAGGATACAATTTACCAAAGGCATTATGTATCTGAGGGAAGGCTCACAAGGTTATTGAATATGAAGGACGCTGTTGGATAAAATCCAACAAAGGATCTGCCGGTCCATAATGGAGCTGATGTGAGTATCGGCACACGATCAGAGGACAAAACAAAGCAAGGGCTTGGATTATAGAAACAACTGACTAATTCAAAGCTCAAGGCAAAGGAATTAAGATTTCCAAATCAAAGGATCAGAAGCAAACACTCTGATTAAGGATGGATAAGTTGAGTAAGCTTAGGGGTAAAATCGACAAAAATTTGATTGGTCGAGATCCAGCTCATGTTTAAGACAATGTCTGAGCCGAAAGGATGAACTCTAGGATCTGATTGAGGATTGCGAGCATTCGCAACATATTGGATCAATGTACTCAAAATGATAGTGACAAAGGTTGCCAATAAGATTACTATACTTATGGGATTATCCATAATGCAAGCAAGCAAGAATTTCAAGAGCAATAAGCTGCTAAGGATTTTCGGAATATCGAATATTAATTCAAAGAACTTAGGGAAACACATAAACAACTGGGGATAGGTGGATTCTCGGTAAGTGCGAGGAATTACCCGTTAGGGTGTTCATGTGGGTAATGCACTGCAAGGCAATAGGCACAAGGTATTCTCTAAACAATAGAGAGAATTTTCGGGGTATCTTGTAATAACAAGATCAACGGGATTGAAAGGACAAGTGTATGTAGTTATTCATAATAATATAACAGTGGTAGGGAATTTGCAAAGGCGGTGGGCATAAGTGTCCCGAGAGAACATCGGAGATTATCTTCGGAATCTTCTGGTGAAGCAGTCGATCATCTGTAATGAAGGGGCTCTCCGGAAGGAAGTGGTAACGAGAACCTAGAGTCAGATTTGATTAAACCATTTAACCCGAATAGAAGTGAGATCAGAATCACAGAGTATAGACGAGGAATAAAAGATCCTAATACCATCCAATGGCGACGTGGGCCCATGGGCCGCACAACCATGTTAGTAAAAGTTTTGTAAAGTATAGACTCGACATCGTCCAAGGAGTGTGGAAGGGGGATTCCTACAGGCAGTCGGCTCTGATACCAACTTGTGACGCCCCCGATTCAATCGTACACTAAACATGCACGCAAATGTGTACGATCAAGATCAGGGACTCATGGGAAGATATCACAACACATCTCTAAAACATAAATAAGTCATAGAAGCATCATAATACAAGCCAGGGGCCTCGAGGGCTCGAATACAAGTGCTCGATCATAGATGAGTCAGCGGAAGCAACAATATCTGAGTACAGACATAAGTTAAACAAGTTTGCCTTAAGAGGCTAGCACAAATGGGGATACAGATCGAACGAGGCGCAGGCCTCCTGCCTGGGATCCTCCTAGCTACTCCTGGTCGTCGTCAGCGGGCTGCACGTAGTAGTAGGCACCTCCAGTGTAGTAGGAGTCGTCGTCGATGGTGGCGTCTGGATCCTGGGCTCCATCGTCTGGTTGCAGCAATCGGGTAGAGAGATGGGGAAAAGGGGAAACAAGGCAACCATGAGTACTCATCCAAAGTACTCGCAAGCAAGGAGCTACACTACATATGCATGGATATATGTGTAAGGGGCCATATCAGTGGACTGAACTGCAGAATGCCAGAATAAGAGGGGGATATCTAATCCTGTCGAAGACTACGCTTCTGGCAACCTCCGTCTTGCAGCATATAGAAGAGAGTAGAATGAAGTCCTCCAAGTAGCATCGCATAGCATAATCCTACCCGGCAATCCCCTCCTCGATGCCCTGTTAGAGAGCGATCACCGGGTTGTATCTAGCACTTGGAAGGGTGTGTTTTATTAAGTATCTGGTTCTAGTTGTCATAAGGTCAAGGTACAACTCCGGGTTGTCCTTTTACCGAGGGACACGGCTATTCGAATAGATAAACTTCCTTGCAGGGGTGCACCACATAACCCAACACGCTTGATCCCATTTGGTCGGACACACTTTCCTGGGTCATGCCCGGCCTCAGAAGATCAACACGTCGCAGCCCCACCTAGGCACAACAGAGAGGTCAGCACGCCAGTCTAAACATAAGCGCGCAGGGGTCTGGGCCCATCGCCCTGAGCACACCTGCATGTTGCGTACGCGGACGGAAGCAGACCTAGCCTAGTGGCGTTCCAGTCCAATCCGGCGTACGCCACTCAGTCGCTGACGTCACGAAGGCTTGGTTAGTGCGCATAGGCTAGTAGCCAGACTCAGATCAAATACCCAGATCTCGTTAAGCGTGTTAAGTATCCGCGAACGCCGACAGGGCCATGCCCACCTCTCTCCTAGGTGGCTCCAACCTGCCCTGTCGCTCCGCCATAAAGATCCACTCGCGGGTACTCCTACGAGCCGACCCGTCTTTAGTCACCACATGTATCATGTATTATGTATATAAGTATATTCCCGTGATCACCTCCCGAGTGATCACGGCCCGATAGTATAGCACAGCAGACGGACAAGAATGTCGGGCCACTGATGGTAAACTAGCATCCTATACTAAGCAGGTAGGATTGCAGGTAAAGGTATCAATAGTAGTAACAAGGGCAGGCTATGCATCAGGATAGGAATAACGAAAACAGTAACATGCTACACTACTCTAATGCAAGCAGTATAGAGTAGAGTAGGCGATATCTGGTGATCAAAGGGGGGGGCTTGCCTGGTTGCTCTGGCAAGAGAGAGGGGTCGTCAACTCCGTAGTCGTACTGGGTAGCAGCGGCGTCGGTCTCGGTGTCTAGCGAGAGAAGAGGGGGAAGAAACAATAAATATTTAAGCAAGCAGATGCATAGTGATGCATGACATGACAAGTATCGGTGCTATATGTGCCCTAACGCGGTATGAGGTGATACCGGTGAAGCGGGAAAACATCCGGGAAAGTATCCCCGGTGTTTCGCGTTTTCGGGCAGAGTGGCCGGAGGGGAAAGTTGCGAGTTAGATATGTTAGGGATGTGTGGCGGACGAACGGGCTGCATATCCTGATTCGTCTCGTCGTTCTGAGCAACTTTCATGTACAAAGTATTTTCATCCGAGTTACGGATTATTTTATATTGATTTTTAAAGTTTTTTTAAAAACATTTTTAGACTTAGCAGATTTAATTTAATTCAAAAATTAATTTATTACGTCACCATGATGCCAGTGGTCAAAGTTGACCATTGACCAGTCAACCAGACATGTGGGTCCCGGTCGTCATAGACTGTTAACTAACTAAGAGGTAAACAGTTTAATTAGCAGGTTAATTAGGTTAAGTTAATTAAGCAAAGTTAATTAATTAATTTATTGATTAACTTTATTTATTTATTTTAAATTCTTTTTTTTCTCTTTTGTTTTTGTTTTCGTTTCCGCGGGTGGGGCCCCTAGTCAGTGGCTCTGGTGAGCCATAGCTGGCGTAGGCGTCGGCCACATGCGCCCGGGCGTGGCCGAACCCGACTGAGCGATGCAGGGCGCCGGGGGCCACGGCGCTGGCCACGCGGCCGGAGCGGCGGCCGCCGGGGCGAGAGGCGGCGCGGGGACACAGCGGCGGTGGTCGGCGAGCAGCTGCAGTGGGGCGGAGCGGGGGAAGCTGCAGGGTGGAGCTGGCGGTGAGAGGGGGCCAACAGCGGGCGTGGCTAGAGCCTACGCGCGCGTGGGGGTGGGTAGCTCGGGCGAACAGGGGCGTGGCCAGCGTGGGGTAGCGAGCAGTGCGGGGCCGCACGACGAGGGCGAGGCGGAATCAGTGGGGGGCGCGGGCGAGCAGGGAGGAGGGGCACCGAGCGCTGGGCACAAGCAACGGCGGAGGAGGGCGCTGAGAAGACGGTGGCGACAGCGCAGGCCATGGCAGGGCAGAGCCGGAGCGTGGTTTGCGGGGGCGCGAGCCGACGAGGCCGCAGCAGAGCGGGGGAGGCGGCCATGGTGGGCGCGCACGGGGAGGAGGCCGCGGCCCCGGGGTGGGAGCAGGTGCGGGCCGACGGGCATGGCCGGTCGGTGCAGTGCGTGGCCAGGGCGCGGCCCGACCGCAGTGAGCGCGGAGCCTGTGCGCGTGAGGCGTGGTCGCGGCCGGAGCGGAGCAATGGTTGGCGCGGTGGGAGCGCGGCAGAGGAGAAGGAGGGGGAGGGCCTCACGAGGGGGTTTGTAGGGCACGGGGCAGTGGGAGACGAGGATGAGGGCGGAGACGACAGGCGGCGACGGAGTCATGGCAGTGCGGGGCGTCGGCGACGGCGTTGACGAGAAGGACGGTGTCGAGCAGCTCCAGTCGACGGAGGTCGTTGGCGCTGGGTGGCGCGGTGGCTTCGGGGTCCCTGCCCCGATCTCGATCCAGATCGGGGGGAAGAGCGAGCGAGTAGGGGGGGAGCGAGGGAGACTGTCGGTGTACTAAAGTAGGGGTACTCTAGTATCCCGAACTTGTGCACGGGCAGTCACAGCACCCTGCGGCAAGGCCCGCCAGGTGATCACCAAGGCTCTCTATGGTTCCTTTGAAGCCATTCGAGAACAAAATATTTAAGTCAAGAAGACAAGTCCCTGGCAAGAGGAGCTTGCCGGGAAGGCCATTCAAGGTACGAGACCCCGGCAAGAGGAGCTTGCCGGGAAGCCCAATAAGAGCATCTCAAAGAACCTGCCGCGGCACGCCACGCGTCCCGGCAGGACCCGGCGAGCGACAAGTTCCCGGGCGCGACAAAGCAACGGCCGCGGCAAGGCACTTGCCGCGGCAGGCAGTCACTCTGTACCCGCGCTCCAGCTCACCCACCTACGTGTCGCTCCGGGACCCTTCCCAGCGTACGTGGCGGGAGGATGTGCAACTAGGGGTACACTGTGGCATGCAGCGCTGACAGGATCGCCATCGTGGCGAGCGATAGCGCCCCTGACGGTCCCTTTTCTGCACCGTCTGGGCGACGTAGATGGGCATTTAATGCCTTTGTCTCTTGCCGTCAGGGTTAGGTATGATACACTGTGTAGGCAGCTGTACCTACCGCAGCATATTTACACTTTTACCCTTACCTATGTTGCCACCTGTTGGAGACCCCTTGGACATATAAAAGGAGGCCCATGCACAACGGATGAAGGGATCGATCCTCAGAGAAGCGCTCGGTCTCGTTAGCTGCTCGAGTGTATTGTAGCACTCAGTGCTCCCGAGCAAGAACTCAATACAATCCACAAAGCAACAGTAGGAGTGTTATCTCTCCGGGGAGCTCCGAAGCTGGGTAAAAACCCCTCGTGTGCTTCGCCTCGATCCGCTCTTTGCGCGGCCTCCGCCCCCCGCCGAACCAAGAAGGGGCTCCGTCCCCATAGGTGCTCGGGGAGCCAGGAAAACCCCGGCATCTTTGGAGCGCCAGGTAGGGGGCGTCGAGGTTGTGTGAACCTGATCCGGTGTTCACGCGAGCTGAATCTTCATCGACTTCATCGACATGCCGCCGAAGAAGAAGGCTTCGGAGGCGGCTGCGCCATCCGCGTTGAATCCACCGCCGCCGCAGCAAACGGCCGGCGGGGAGAACCCCGACGGTGGAACGGGCGCCGACGAGGGAGCCCACGGTGCCAACAAGTTCAAGGACAAGACCGCGCTGCCCGCTGGAGGCGTAGTCAGCTCCCTCGACGACCGGGCGTCCATAGACGCACCGCGCCCATCTCAAGAGGCGCTGGACCGGCAGCGTCGTGGTACTCATGGTACCATACGCTCGCTGGACCCAAATCGAGCTAGCGGATCCCGGGACGCTCAAGGCCAACATGCGCGCCGACGTGCTGGCGCGAGCGAGGCACGGTCGCCTGGACAGAGTACTGCTCCTTCCAACATCGTTGGGAGCCCGAGCATATCCTGCTCCTCGCACCATTTGCCACCGCTAGCCGCCACCCCAGCAGAAGCTCTAGCGCGAGCTCAACTGCTCCTAGACTTCCCTCCAGCGCCAGACAAGATCGACGACTGGAGGGCCACCATTCAGAGTCTCATCGGCTTCGCCAACGGCGACACTCCGCGGCCAGCTACCACATCGCAGCCGCGGCAGGCCAGCCAAGTGCGAGCCGATGGCGACAAAACCGGTGGGGGTGCAACCACCGTGCACTCTCCGCCCCGAAGGCCAAGATCGCCGACTCGCCGGGTCCGCCACGACAGCGACTCCACTGCTTCCTCAGATCCGCGAACTCGTCGCGATCAGCGCCACGTTCTTCACGAACGGCAGCAAGAAGACGCCCGCACCCGCATCGAGCGCCGGAGAGAAACGCGGCGTCAATCAGACCGACGCGCTGGCCCCACTGTCGATATGCAAGCGCCAGGGGAACCAGGCGACCTGCCGTACGCGGTAGGTTGCCCTACGTTTACTCGTGAGCTGCGGCAAGTCAAGTGGCCCAGCACGAAGAATTTCAAGCCAGACGTACCAGAGAAGTACGACGGCAGGCTGCATCCGTCGGAGTTCCTCAGCATCTACACCATTGCGGTGCAGGCTGCCAGGGGGCGGGACGACAAGTTCCTCGCCAATTACTTCCCTCTGGTGCTCAAGCCCAACGTCAGGTCCTGGCTCATGCACTTGCCGGAAAACTCCATATCTTCCTGGGTGGACCTATGCCATCAGTTTTTCGGCGCCTTTACAGGCGGCCACAAACCGCATGGCCAGGAGAGTGATCTTCACCTGCTTGCCCAGAAGGAAGGGGAGCCTCTGCGTAAGTACATCCAGAGATTCAGCCAAGTGCAACGCAACATCCCAGACGTCCACCCTGCCGCGGTAATCAGTGCGTTCCATCAGAACGTGCGCAACCGCAGGATGCGGGAGGAGATGGCGATGTGCAAGATCAGAGACGTCAGCGAGCTGTATGCCCTGGCCGACAGATGTGCATGTGCTGAGGAAGGGAGGAAACTCCCCGGAGAGAACGTAGGAACCGCAGGATCTGACAGCGACGATGCCGCCCCAGCAAGCAAAAACAAGCGGCGGAACAGCAGGAAGAGGAAGTTGATTTCTGGCGACTATCTTCCGGCTGAGCTTCCCGAAGCCGCCGCCAAGAGGGTCCCCAAGATCAACGCCTAGAGTGCTGAGGAGCAGTCTGCTCTAACAAGCCCCAAGGTTTGTTTCGTTGAAGCAAACGCTCCCGACAAGTTTCGCTCCGGCAAACTTGCCGGGGATCATCAAGCTCTGGCTGAGCCACAGGTTCTCGCCGTAGAAGCGGATGTTCCCGCAGCAGCAGTTATGCCTTTAGTCCTTGTTGTCGAGCCGCAGGCTCCAGCATGGGCACAGCAGATCGTCCGTTTCCTCCAGTCAGGAGAACTTCCCGAAGAGCCAGAAGAAGCGGAAAGAGTAGCCCGGCAGTCTAGTATGTACCAGTTCGTTGACAACACACTGTACAGAAGAAGGCTCAACGGAGTGAAATTGAAGTGTATTCCCCGGGAAGATGGACAGAAGCTGTTGGCAGAGGTGCATGGAGGCATATGTGGTCATCACATTGGCGCCAGAGCACTTGCCGGCAAAGCATTCCGGCAAGGTTTCTTTTGGCCGACAGCCCTCCAAGATGCAACTGCACAGGTAACCAAGTGTGAAGCGTGCCAGTTCCATTCCAAGCAGATACACCAACCAGCTCAAGCTCTCTAGACAATCCCTTTATCCTGGCCATTTTCGGTCTGGGGGATCGACATCCTCGGCCCTTTCCCCCGAGCTGTCGGGGGCTTTGAGTACTTGTACGTCACAATCGACAAGTTCACAAAGTGGCCAGAAGTGGAGCCAGTGAGGAAGGTGACAGCACAGTCAGCAGTCAAGTTCTTCAGGTCGATCGTTTGCCACTTCCGAATCCCTAACAGGATCGTCACCGACAACGGTACACAATTCACGAGTCGCAACTTCATGCAGTACGTCCGAGACCTTGGCGCCAAGGTCTGCTTCGCTTCTGTTGCTCACCCCAGGAGCAACGGTCAAGCAGAGAGGGCGAATGCTGAAGTGCTGCGTGGACTCAAGACCCGAACTTTCGACAGGCTGCACAAGTGCGGAAGAAACTGGATCGAGGAGCTGTTGGTGGTTCTTTGGTCGATCAGGACGACGCCAAATCGAGCCACTGGCCAGACACCTTTCGCTCTAGTCTATGGAGCAGAGGCAGTTACCCCCATGGAACTCGTATACGGGTCACCTCGAGTGCTCGCTTATGATGAGCTTGAGCAAGAGTAGCTGCGGCAAGATGACGCGCTGCTCCTTGAGGAAGACCGTCTTCAGGCTGCTGTACGAGCTGCTCGATACCAGCAAGCTTTGCGCCGCTACCATAGCCGCAAAGTTAAAGCCAGAAGTCTCGAGGAAGGCGACCTTGTTCTTCGGCGCGTTCATTCCGCCAAGAATTCCAACAAGTTGACGCCGAAGTGGGAAGGCCCTTACCAGGTGAAACGAGTCACGAGGCCTGGCGCTGTCCGCCTTGAGACCGAGGATGGCTTTTCGGTGAGCGACTCCTGGAACATCGAGCATCTTTGTAAGTTTTACCCGTAAGGCGCGGTTGTCGGACCCTGTTCGGCAACCAACATTTTGTACAAGTCTTGCCGCTGTTGCATGTAATCCTTTGTACAAAGCCAGGTGCAGACCCTGAGCGAAGATAAAGCGCTGACGCCCTGAGTTTTAGCATGCATGCTGAGTCGAGTCTCGTCCTTGGTTAGGGTTGATAGTGCTTAGTAGTGGCTAACCCCTAACTTAGAGGTCGAGTGTGCGTCCCTTTGCCGTTATTTCGTTTCCCTGGTTCGCAGGACTCACCATATCCTTGCCGGACCACTTGGGGACGAAAAGGAGAAGGAGGACGGACCAACATCTGGACCCCGGCAAGCCAGTGTTGCCGGGGGCTGCAAGACCCCAGCAAGCCAGTAATACCGGGGGCTGCAAGTGCAAGGATTAGCCCACGACGAACCAAAGTTGCCGGGGGCTGCTATCTCAGATAAGTTTTTCATCCCTTATCATGCATTCTCTTATGGATTGAGGTGTGCGAAAACCTCGTTTCTTCCTGAAAGTTACCATGCTCCCTTAACTCTAGGCCCTAGGGCCCGACCCCAGGGCTAGGTAAGGTCGTAGTCACGGCAGCTAAGGGACAAAGCGAGGAGCCTGATCCCGCCTCCTCCCTGCCTCCGCCAAGAGCGTGAGAAAGGGCGAGCGACGTGGGAAGAAGGCAGGGCCTGCTGCCGGGAAAGAAAGTGTCTATCTTAAGAGATATAAAGGATTCGCTCCTTGACGTGGGTTCCACCCGCGAGACAAGTGACCCGGCAAGCATCCCCTTTTCATTAAAAAGCATTCCACTCAGGTACAGTTCATAAGAGGATAAAGAACATGAGTAATGGGATTACAAGTTTTAAACGCAACTAAGGCCCGAGGGCTTACAAACTAAAAAGAGATAAGGTGCCCGTAATCCCTCTCTTGTCCCTATCTTCAGGAGACAGGTCAAGGAGGCGAAAAGGGCAAAAGGGGCGCCTAGATGAACTACGGGTGCCAGAAGACACCAAAAGGGCGTCGCGGCAGCATGGTGATGGCGGCGCCGGAGGCAGAAGCTTGAAGACGAGGCGGCAGGACGTCATCACGCTGTCGAGGGCGTCGTGCCCTCGTACTCCGAGTTGACGGCCTTGCCGCCTGCCCTCTTCCTCTTCCGCAGCCTCCCCGAGAAGCCCCAGGAACCAGCGACGCGGATGATGGGGTCGCCGGTGCCCCGCGAAGCGGCGCCCGACACCTAGTCGGACCCGTCATCCCGGCGCCCGTTACCCTCGTCACCGCTGTCGCTGTCCTCCTCGTCACTCCCGCTCGAGGAGGAGCCTTCGCTATTGGAGGAGCTCTCCACGCAGCACCGTGCCCGAGTCCCGAAGCACCCGAAGACCTTGACGGAGAGGAGACCGCCCTCCATCAGCATAAAATGGAGGGTGAGGCCCGCTGTCAAGCTGTGGATGCGGGTGAACATCTTCCACCCTCGACCAAGATACATCACGTCAGGGGCCGGGAAGTCGACGCGGACTCGCGTACCGCTGATTCCGCAGCCCCTCATGTGCAACCTCAGTGTCTCGGGCGGATCCAGCTCCATCGCACTCGCAAATGGAGTCGGGAGACGAAGGCGACGACGAGGCGGCCGACGCAGCCTGACGAAGAACTCGCAAGGGTCGTCCCCGATATGGTCCGCCACCGGGAGAGGATCTGCTGGCGGAGGCGAGGTCGGCGAGCTGCCTCGTCCGCCTCTTCCCCGACCACCTCGGCCTCGCCCTCGACCTCGCCCGTGGCCTCATCCCCTCCCTCTTCCCCTTGTGTCTGGCTCTGCCGCCACGGGTGCGGAGGGAGGAGGAACGCGTTGCCTAGCGGCGACCCTCGTCGCCACCGTCGAAGGACCAGGGTTCCCTTTCTCCATGGCGGATGGAAGAAAGAGGAGCAGAAGCTGAAGAAGGAAGAAGATGAGAGAATGCGGGCTTCCGTCCCCCCCGTCCCGCTCCTTATAAAGGAGCGGGGTGGGGGCTCGGCCGACCCGCTCAGCCAATCAAGACGCAGAAGGCGCAGGGAACTGGGCCCGACCTGCTGCCACGACCCATGGCGACCCGGTTTCCCGCCTCCACCGTTCGCCACTCCAAGCGCATGGAAGCCGCGTGGCGGGAGGGCAGAGTTGAGGCGACGGATGAGGCGACCTCTCCCCACCCCGTGATCGTGGGGGGGTGGACGCCTCGAAGACCACGCCTCCACGCCTCCCTCCGTTTATGAGGAAGATACGAACCACCAGGGGGCGGACGTTTCGCCTTTCTGAGTAAAGGAACCACCCACGACCTCCCCCACGACGCCGCAATCGACGCGTGCCATTCGGGAGGGCGTGGTGGATGCGGAGCAAGGTACAACGCGACCCAGGCCGTGCGTGCCCGTGCCCTGTTTTGGGCCTGGCCCAACAGCGCTTGGCACCGTGTGTGGCCCAGGCCCGGGGGCTCCTGTCGGTGTACTAAAGTAGGGGTACTCTAGTATCCCGAACTTGTGCACGGGCAGTCGCAACACCCCGTGGCAAGGCCCGCCAGGTGATCACCAAGGCTCTCTATGGTTCCTTTGAAGCCATTCGAGAACAAAATATTTAAGTCAAGAAGACAAGTCCCTGGCAAGAGGAGCTTGCCGGGAAGGCCATTCAAGGTACGAGACCCCGGCAAGAGGAGCTTGCCGGGAAGCCCAACAAGAGCATCTCAAAGAACCTGCCGCGGCACACCACGCGTCCTGGCAGGACCCGGCGAGCGACAAGTTCCCGGGCGCGACAAGGCAACGGCCGCGGCAAGGCACTTGCCGCGGCAGGCAGTCACTCTGTACCCGCGCTCCAGCTCACCCACCTACGTGTCGCTCCGGGACCCTTCCCAGCGTACGTGGCGGGAGGCTGTGAAGCCAGGGGTACACTATGGCATGCAGCGCTGACAGGATCGCCATCGTGGCGAGCGATAGCGCCCCTGACGGTCCCTTTTCTGCACTGTCTGGGCGACGTAGACGGGCATTTAATGCCTTTGTCCCCTGCCGTCAGGGTTAGGTATGATACACTGTGTAGGTAGCTGTACCTACCGCAGCATATTTACACTTTTACCCTTACCTACGTTGCCACCTGTTGGAGACCCCTTGGACATATAAAAGGAGGCCCATGCACAACGGAGGAAGGGATCGATCCTCAGAGAAGCGCTCGGTCTCGTTAGCTGCTCGAGTGTACTGTAGCACTCGGCGCTCCGGAGCAAGAACTCAATACAATCCACAAAGCAGCAGTAGGAGTGTTATCTCTTCGGAGAGCTCCGAAGCTGGGTAAAAACCCCTCGTGTGCTTTGCCTCGATCCGCTCTTTGCGTGGCCTCCGCCCCCCGCCGAACCGAGAAGGGGCTCCGTCCCCATAGGTGCTCGGGGAGCCAGGAAAACCCCGGCAGAGACGTGTGGGGGCGAGTGGGGGTAGTTGGTGGATTAGGGTTTTGGGTGAGGGGTGCGGGGCCATATAGGCCAAGGCTGGGCCGCCTGCCCGGGGTGGCTGTGGCCAACTGGCTGGGCCGAGGCCCAGTTGGCCATTGGGGGGGGGTCTTTTACTTTTTTTTATTTTTTTGTTTTACCTTTTGTTCATTCCGCTTTTAGTCTTTAATGTATTTTAGTTTAATTAAAAGATAAAATAAGCTTCTAAATTAGTATTACCTTTTAACCCACGACCACGAAAAGTTTGACCCCTAAATAACATGTTTTAATATTTTATAGTTTTAGAAAAGTCATATAATTAATGTTTTAGTTACTGTTTTAATTATCATAGTGCATTTAACTATTTTATAGAAATGTGGTTTCTCTACCAATATTACCTATGATTTAATTGCCATATTTAGATCATTTTAGTTTTAACATTTAAAAACTTTTATTGTTTGACTTTACTTTAAATTTGAATTTGGACGGGTTTTGAACCAACGCGAGGTTATCAACAGTAACTGAGTTGATGTTTCATCATTAGCAGGGAATTACTGTAGCTTAATTATCCGGGTGTCACAATCAGGTAGTAGTAACAGATCAACATCTCATTATCTCATTCTTCAGTCGACCAACTTCAAAGTAGTAGTACTGGTGAAATGATAAACTAGTGAAATGTTGAAATGGTTACTCATCAGAGAAAAAGCAATTCACCTGCTGCTACTACTGGTTGTGGTTCATCAGTGTCCTGGTCATGCTTCAGAGCACCATTGTGCCCGTCGGAGTTGAACCTATATTGGAAGAAGCAGCAAAAAGGGTTTGAGACCAGCTACCAGTAGTTTATTACAGATCACAACATTGAGATCCCGGCCTGCCACAGATCGAGTCCCGCGGCATGCCTCCACGCCGGCGAGGGGTGCTAGCGCTGGCTGCACCCACGCCTCCCCCACCCCAGCAACTTGTGATGTCTACTATGCAACCTTCTTCTTGTAGACGTTGTTGGGCCTCCAAGTGCAGAGGTTTGTAGGACAGTAGCAAATTTCCCTCAAGTGGATGACCTAAGGTTTATCAATCCGTGGGAGGCGTAGGATGAAGATGTTCTCTCTCAAGCAACCCTGTAACCAAATAATAAAGAGTCTCTTGTGTCCCCAACACACCCAATACAATGGTAAATTGTATAGGTGCACTAGTTCGGCGAAGAGATGGTGATACAAGTGCAATATGGATGGTAGATATAAGTTTTTGTAATCTGAAAATATAAAAACATCAAGGTATCTAATCATAAAAGTGAGCGTAAACGGTATTGCAATGCTTGGAAACAAGGCTTAGGGTTCATACTTTCACTAGTGCAAGTTCTCTCAACAATAATAACGTAATTGGATCATATAAATACCCCTCAACATGCAATAAAGAGTCACTCCAAAGTCACTAATAGCGGAGAACAAACGAAAAGATTATGGTAGGGTACGAAACCACCTCAAAGTTATCCTTTCTGATTGATCTATTCAAGAGCCCGTAGTAAAATAACACGAAGCTATTCTTTCCGTTCGATCTATCATAGAGTTCGTACTAGAATAACACCTTAAGACACAGATCAACCTAAACCCTAATGTCACCTAGATACTCCAATGTCACCTCAAGTATCCGTGGGTATGATTATACGATATGAATCACACAATCTCAGATTCATCTATTCAACCAACACAAAGTACTTCAAAGAGTGCCCCAAAGTTTCTACCGGAGAGTCAAGACAAAAACGTGTGCCAACCCCTATGCATAGATTCCCAAGGTCACGGAACCCGCAAGTTGATCACCAAAACACACACCAATTGAATCAATAGAATACCCCATTGTCACCACGGGTTTCCAAAGCAAGACATACATAAAGTGTTCTCAAATCCTTAAAGACTCAATCCGATGAGATAACTTCAAAGGGAAAAATCAATCCATTACAAGAGAGTAGAGGGGGAAAACATCAAGATCGTATCACCTCAAGAACACGAGAGAGAGAGAGATCAAACACATAGCTACTGGTACATACCCTCAGTCCCGAGGGTGAACTACTCCCTCCTCGTCATGGAGAGGGCCGGGATGATGAAGATGGCCACCGGTGAGGGTTCCCCCCTCCGGCAGGGTGCGGGAACAGGGTCCCGATTGGTTTTTGGTGGCTACAGAGGCTTGCGGCGGCGAAACTCCTGATCTATTCTGTTCCCCGATGGTTTTAGGGTATATGGATATATATAGGCGAAAGAAGTCGGTCAAGGGAGCCACGAGGGGCCCACGAGGGTGGAGGACGCGCCTGGGAGGGGGGGGGGGTAGGCGTGGCCCCTATCTCATGCTTTCCTCGTTGATTCCCTGATGTGTACTCCAAGTCCCCTGGATTGCTTCCGTTCCAAAGATAACTCTCCCGAAGGTTTCATTCCGTTTGGACTCCATTTGACATTCCTTTTCTGCGAAACATTGAAACAAGGGAAAAAACAGAAACTGGCACTGGGCTCTGGGTTAATAGGTTAGTCCAAAAAATAATATAGAAGTGTTTAATAGAGCCCATAAACATCCAAAATAGATAATATAATAGCATGGAACAATCAAAAATTATAGATACGTTGGAGACGTATCAGCTTGCGCCAGCCATACGCGAGAGATTCCCAGAGATCCTGTGACTGATTTCTCCATTCCCACAGGCGGTGCTCATGGCGACCAGGGCCAGGGGGTGGACGGAGCGCGCGACCAGGATCCGGGACGCCACCTTCGAGTGGATCTGGTGCGTGCAGGAGTGGAAGGCGGCGGACTGGGCGGTTGAGGCGGCGACCGAACCGGAGGCGAGATCTACGGCCGTGAAGGTCGCCGCGATTCATCGAAGGAGGGAGGATGTGGAGCAGAGGAAGCTGGCGTGGCGAATCTACGAGGACGCCATGCTGGAGGAGAGGGCAAGGATGCCCCCGTTTCCGTCCTCCCCGCCGGCCGAATTCGTGGTTTGGGCGAGGGCGGAAGCAAAATGAGAAGATCCACGGCGAGCCCTCCGCTAGGAATGCATCCTTGGCATGATTCCGCCGAGCGCATGAGGATGGTGGCGGGTGAGGCGACATCACTGCCTTGCTGCGACATGCTGGAGCCGCCGTGGTTTGGAGAACGTGGCAAGGTTCCGTCGGGCGCTAGTTCGAGGTTTCGTGAGGGGATTTGTATCCCAAGGAAACAGGTTTGTCTTATGATCTCACAGTCGACGATGGTGTTAAAACCAATGGGGATTAGCAGAGCTTGTGCTCGGAGAATCGGGATTTGCCGTCGGCGGCGAGGTCCAAATCGCCGGAGTTGGGGGATTTTCCCCCTGTGATGCGAGAGATCACCCAGTCAGATTGGCATGGGCCCCATTGCCACGTCGCTCCCACCAATCAGGTGTGAGAGGGTGAAAACGCCTTTGGCGAATACGGCTACTCTAGGATGGCTCCGGAAGAATCTGGCTCGCTCCAGATGTTTCTCTCTATCTAATCTATTCCCTGTCAAGCATCTCCGCCTGTTTGATCCTCCTCCGACACAGCTTAAGATCATCAGGGAGGGAACTAGGGACGGATCCAAATCCTTTGCTCAGGCGGTCATGGCGGACAAGAGTGCACCGACTGGGGGGCTGAAACAACGCGTTATGGCTCCGCAAAAGAACCCAGGCCGCCGGGGGGACGAGTGCTGCTGCTGCACCTGGCAAAGGGGTGCCCCCCTTGCTCAGGCAGTCATGGCAGCGCCCCCGCCGCCGGTCCCGCCTACCCCACCGGTGCAGATCCTCGACGAGCGATACAAGGATATGGTCTGCTTTACCTATGGAGGCCCTGGTCACTACGTTGGCAATTGCATCCAGAAGAAAAACTGCTTCATCTATGGATTGGAGGGGCACAATGTCAACAATTGCGCGGCTTGGGCGCAACCTCATCTAGTTGCCACGTTCTTCGGCAGTTCTGCTTTGGGACTGGGATTTTATCACATTGACGCTCCTGTGGGTCGTGAAGCAAATTGGCTTAATTTCGGAAACTGTGGTGAAGTATGGGTCATGAAAGGTGAAATCAACAAGTCTGATTTGGTTAAGAACTTGTTTGGCATATTTTGCAAAAACAAGCAATGGGCATGGTAGATCAGGCCATTGACAGAAAATAAGTTCCTGGTTAGATTCCCACCCTGGAAAGATGTGGAAGGGTTGATTGAGTTTCCTGCCTTCGACTTGCCTATCGATGGAGTTTCTGTGTCTATTGAGAAGTGGACCGGTGCAATTGACCCATTCAGGGAGCTTACTGAAGCCTGTGTGATTATTGAGGGGCTCTCATCTAAATGGTGTACGTGGAAGGTCCTATCACCGATTGCATCTTGCTTTGTAATCCTTGTTGATGTGGATTGGAATGGCCTAGTGAAGAGTTTTTATGAGAAAGTGGGAGTCAAGATTGCTTGCAGGGACCCAGCTAAAATCCCATTTGAACGGATCATGGAGATGAGGAAAAAACTATATATCTTGTCCTTTACAGTGGAAGGTTTTTATCAGATAGGGGCTGATGATCCTAATGATGACAATGGGCCTACTGACATATCTGTGGACGATGAGAACAAAGCAAATGAAGATGAGGAGCTGGACAAGGACATCCTGGATGATGGAGAGGAACCCATTGATGATCTAGACCTGGCAAACAGGGCTTCAAAAACCCCAGCTGGGAAAAAAGCAAATGATGATGGTCTTACCTTCCATCCAGCTGCTCTGTTAGAGGCATGCGTCTCTCCTGTGAGAGTTGACAAGAAAACTGAACAAGAAACTAAGACTCAGAGCATGTGCTCTTCCATACCCTTCTCTGAGACGATCAGGATCCTTGGCACTCCCAGCAACAAAACCAATGATGTCAGTGCATTCGCTGCATCTTCAAGTGGGGCTGCTGCTACCATTTCCCCAATGTCCACTCAAAAGGCCTACTTCTCTGGTCTGCTGGAAGAATTGGAAGATTCTGCATCTGATACTGCTAGTGAAGCTGCTGAATTAGAAGAGGAAATGGGTACATTTGAAGCCCCGGTAGCCAGTGGTCTGAAGATGATGGGACTAATGGAGAAATTGGCTTTGACCAATGAAAAGCCAACAACCAAGAACAAGTGGGGCCCAGTTATTGCCCCAAGACTAAGCTCTAGGGTGCACAGTAGACAAAACATCATGTAGAAAGCTGCTGCGTACAAAATGAAGAAAAATCTAGAAATCCCCCTACCTTTAAAAGTAAGTCTTTCACTACTGAGTCAGCATCTACTTTAGAGGCCTATGCTTCTGCAGTTAATATTAAGATTTGTGATAACGAAAAAGAGAAAAACCAGATTATTAATGATATCATTGGAGATACTTTTTCTCAGAACCCTGAAATATCTCTGCCTGACAATCTAGATACTGAAATTAATGTAGATGCTGGAGTTTGTACACCAAAAAAAGGCATTCCCCGCACCAACACACTAGGGGCACTGCTGGTGCTGTAGGTGGCTCAAAGAATGTTGTGAGAGGTGGACTTTCTAGTCTCACACATCCCTTTAAAATCCCATGATTGGTATCTTTTGGAACATTAGAGGTTTAGGCCATAAAGGGAAATTACAGTGCCTGTCTGATTTAGTGAACAAGTATAAGCCTATTTTTTTAGGTTTTCAAGAAATTAAGAGGGAAAATTTATCTGACTCTTTCCTCAATATCCTAGCTGGTTCCACTGCTTATGAGTGGCACATGCTACCTGCAGTAGGCTCAACTGGGGGTATCCTTGTGGGTACCAAATCCAATTGGTTTGAGGTCCTTGAGGTTAGTATAAATAAGTATTGCATTATTTTATCTTTAAAAAATAAATTTGATGGCTTCTGCTGGCATTTGATTGTGGTATATGGGACAGCTTATGCTGTAGACAAACTGGACTTTATTGCTAAATTACATGAAAGTATGGATGGCCTATGCTATCCTGTTCTGTTTGGGGGGGGGACTTCAACCTGATCAGGGAGGCTAGGGAGAAAACCTCTGGCAATATTAATACCTCATGGGCATTCTTGTTCAATGATTGGATAAACAAAAGGGGCCTAATGGAGTATAAGTTATCAAATAGGGTTTTTACCTAGAGTAACAATCAGGACGACCCCATCTTTGCCACTATTGACAGAGTTTTCTCTGCCACTAGTTGGGACAGTCACTTCCCTCTCACCACGTTATGTGCACTACCTAGAGTGGGAAGTGATCATGCCCCAATTTTATTGGACTTTGGGGTAGGTATGTGTAACCCAACCATACCCTTCAAATTTGAGAAGTGGTGGCTAGAACAACCAGATTTTCAAGCCTTAGTAGAAAAAAATCTGGGCCACACCATCACCATTTACAACTGCTATTGGGACCTGGCAATTTAAAATCAAATTATTTAGGAAACTTGTTAAGGGATGGAGTATTAACCTAGAAGCTGCCATGAAGAAAAAAATGAAGGATTTACTTCAGGAATTTGATATCCTGGATGTCTTTTCTAAGTAAAACAGAACTAATGCTGGGGATATCCTCACGATGAAACAAACTAGGGAGGAGCTTGATGAGATTTGGAAAAAAGAGGAAATTACCATGTGGCAGAGATCTAGAGATAGGAAGGTCAAAGAGGGAGATAGGAATACAGCATATTTTCATGATGTTGCCAACCAAAGAAGGAGGAAAAACCAACTGTCTATCTTGGAGGGTCTAGATGGACCTGTATACTCCACTAAAGACATGCTAGAAGTTGCTACTAACTTTAATAAAAACCTTTTTGGATATGAACCCAGACCCAATGTTCATTTAGATGACCATATTTGGTCTGAGGAAGAGCTTGTGACAGAAGCAGAAAATGCCTTGCTTGACAGGCCGTTTTCGGAAGAGGAAATTAAAGAAGTTGTGATGAGCTCCTATGCTAATGGGGCCCCTGACCCAGATGGCCTCCCATTTTTAAAGATATGAGAAAGTTCAGGCCCATTTGTTTGAGTAACTACTCTATAAAAATCTTTAGTAACGCTATGACAAATAGGGTTGCCCCTGTGGGCCATAGGCTTCTATCACCATGTCAATCTGCTTTTGTGAGAGGCAGGTTTATCCTAGAGAGTGTGGTTACTGCCCATGAGGCTATACATGAAGTTCACAAATCGAGAGATCCTGGGATTGTGCTCAAGTTGGATTATGAAAAGGCCTACGATCGTGTGAACTGGGATTTCCTAGTAGAAATGTTAACTTCTAGGGGTTTTGGAGCTAAGTGGATTCGGTGGAACCTCTCCATTTTGCAACAAAGCTCTTTCAATGTCAAGATTAATGATGTTCTAGGCCCTTACTTTATAGGGGGAAAAGGGCTCAAACAAGGATCCCGAGCTCCCCGATGCTTTTCAATTTGGTAGCTGATGTGTTCTCTCGTATGCTAGTGCAAGTTGTCAACAATAACATAACTTTTGGGATTGTTCCTCATATCATCCCATAGGGGCTGATATGCTTACAGTATGCTGATGACACAATCCTTTTCCTAAATCCTAAAGCTGAATATGTTAAAAATTTAAAATGGCTACTAGCACTAGTAGAAAAGGGGCCATTTGTCCCGGTTCATACGGGCCTTTTGTCCCGGTTGTTGAACCGGGACTAAAGGGTCGTTACTAATGCCCTGGCCCTTTAGTCCTGGTTCTTACACAAACTGGGATAGATGGGCCTCCACGTGGCCGGTGCGGCGAGCCCAGGCAGGAGGGCCTTTGGTCCCGGTTGGTGGCACAAACCGAGACCAGTAGGCGTCCACGCGTCAGCATTTCAGGGGCTAGGGTTTTTGTTTTTTTGAAGGGGGGGGGGGGTTGGGGGTTTGGGGGGTTAATTTAGGTGTTTCATATATTGTGTTAGCTAGCTAATTAATAGAGAGAATTGTCCTCTCTTATATCCGTGCTTGGTCGACACTACGTACTATATACGTATAGAGAGGACTAGACACGGTAGCTAGCTAGTAAGCAAACGAAGGAAACAGAAGATCGTCATGAACATATGCAAACAGAGAGAAGTGATATCGACCACCTCTCCTTCTCTGAGAGATTGGTTGAGGGAGTCCTGGATTAGGCGGTGTCCAGATAGCCGGACTATAACCTTTGGCCGGAGTCTTGGACTATGAAGATACAAGATTGAAGACTTCGTCCCGTGTCCAGATGGGACTTTCCTTGGCGTGGAAGGCAAGCTTGGCGATACGGATATGTAGATCTCCTCCTATTGTAACCAACTCTGTGTAACCCTAGCCCTCTCCGGTGTCTATATAAACCAGAGGGTTCTAGTCCATAGGACGAACAACCATCATACCATAGGCTAGCTTCTAGGGTTTAGCCTCTCTGATCTCGTGGTAGATCTACTCTTGTATTACCCATATCATCAATATTAATCAAGCAGGAGTAGGGTTTTACCTCCACCGAGAGGGCCCGAACCTGGGTAAAAACATTGTGTCCCTTGTCTCCTGTTACCATCCGCCTAGACGCACAGTTCGGGACCCCCTACTCGAGATCCGCCGGTTTTGACACCGACATTGGTGCTTTCATTGAGAGTTCCTCTGTGTCGTCACCATCAGGAAGGATGCCTCATCCTGTCTTTAAAGACGGCACCCTTGCCAAGGGAGCTTTTGCTATCGGCCCAACTCTCCGGGTAGGTGGTTTTCTTATGACCGCCTGTTCGGCTGCTGCGCCGACGATGACTTCTCGGGTCATCAAAAGCAATCTTCACATCAACTCAGAATTCTCCGAGCAGTTAGATCCAATAGAGCTCTCCTCCCTAAACGAGCTCTTGGATCACATCGCCGCCCTGGGAGTCGCTATAGACTACGGTCAGATTAGGCCTAAAACCGATCTGAGAGAGATCAACTCTCCCCAGGTCACCCATCACGTTGCAGTGGTGGAGGAACAATGCGGCGACCCTTCATCTATCTTAAGGACTAGCTATGTCCGGATTCCCGATCCCTCCAAGCCGGATACTCACGGAGGGGAGGACGCCACTCAAACCCTGAACCTAAAGTCAGGCAGCGGGCTAAATTCATTGGACAACATCAAAGAATCCGAGCTTCCGAGGTCGGAAACTCCGTGGCCCTTGAGTCTCAGATTGGGTGAGGCTTCGGATTCAATTCCACCCACCCACCCAAACATAAGCGATCTATCCCAAATTAGGCAAGAGCCCGATGAAACAGTACACCATTACTGGGCCAGATTCCTCCTGGTCATGAACAGGACAAGGGACTGCCGCGAGGAAGATGCAATTTTATTCTTCTGCAATAATTGCACGGACAAGGGAATCCTCAACGCCATAAGTCGCCGTGAAAATACACGCTTCGCCGACTTAGCATCCATGGTACGAAAGTACTGTGTGATGGAAAGCGCTGGAAAACCGAAATAAAATTTTGGGACAATCCGGCCCTGAATACAAACCCAGTCCAAAATAAAAGGGTGCTTCATCGCCAGACACCCGGGTTAAACACCAAAAAGCAAAAACCCTTTACAGGGCATGGAACCGTACTGGAAGGATGGCTCAATGGACCCTGTAAAATTCATAGTACAGAGGGCGCCACATCAACTCATAGCCTTAGAGCATGTTGGATACTCCGGCAGGTGGCCAAAAGTGGCGAAGATCTTCTAAACCCAGAAGCCACAGAGTACCAGCCCTTGGATACCAGTACGGTATTAACAGTCTTCGAGACTTTCGCGTCAAATAATACACGAAAACGAACACTCCGCAGCCTTGCCGAAGTCTACCATGTGGCAACAATAAACCCATGGAGTGACACGGCTATTACTTTCAATGCCAGTGACGAACCTAAATTCCGAACAGCCCGAGCACCAGCCGCATTGGTCCTGAGTCCAATAGTGGACGGCTTTCGACTCACCAAGGTACTCATGGACGGTGGCAGCGGATTGAACCTCATTTATGAGGAAACCCTTCAAAAAGTGGAAATAGACTGGAACCACATTGAGCGAAGTAGCACAACCTTTAGAGGAATAATCCCTAGTCGGGAAGCGCGCTGTACAGGAAAAATCACACTAGATGTGGTGTTCGGCACGCCGGACAATTATAGGTCCGAAGAGGTCATGTTCCAAGTGGTCCCGTTCAATAGCGGATACCACGCTCTATTAGGGCGGGAGGCGTTTACAATCTTCCAAGCCATACCCCATTACGGGTACATGAAGCTCAAAATGCCCGGGCCCAACGGAATCATCACTCTTGCTAGTGATCCGGACACAGCACTCCGCACCGAAAATAAGAGAGCGCACTAGCCCTCAAGGCACTATCCGAAGCCCTAGCGGCTGAGGAACTGATTGCGCTGCGCTCCACGGTGAACAGGGACGACGTGATACTCGACAAAAGATCCAAGTCCACCTCCTTTAAACCAACGGACAAAATAGTCAAATTCCAAGTCCATCCAACGAACCCTACAAAAACAGCTTCCATCGGGGCTCAATTAAACCCTGATGTAGACGCCGCACTACGAGAGTTCCTACATGAAAACTGGGACATTTTTACCTGGCACCCTTCAGACATGCCAGGAATCCCACGCAGGCTGGCCGAGCACAGCCTAAATATGCTAAAAGGATTCAAGCCAGTCAAGCAAGCTCTCCGGCATTTCTCCGAACCTAAGAGACAAGCCATGGGAGAGGGACTAGCCAAGCTATTGGAGGCTGGATTCAACAGAGACGTAAAACATCCGGCCTGGCTAGCAAACCTGGTGATGGAACCAAAGAAGATCAAATCCTGGCGCTTGTGCGTCGATTTTAAGGACCTCAACAAGGCTTGCCCAAAGGATCCCTTCCCCCTCCCCCGCATCGATCAAATTAACGACGCTACCGCAGGACACGACTCATTGTGTTTCCTCGACGCATACTCCGGCTACCATCAAATTAAGATGGCGGAGTCAGATCAAGCCGCAACGGCATTCATCACACCATACGGCCCATTCTGCTTCAACACAATGCCCTTCGGGCTCAAAAATGCCGGCGCAACATATCAGCGCATGATTCAGACATGTCTAGCAAACCAGATCGGCAAAACAGTGGAGGCATACATGGATGACATGGTCGTCAAAACCAAGCATATCGAATCTCTAGTAGACGACTTGAGGCTCACATTCGATAACCTGCAAACATACGACATCAAGCTCAACCCGGAAAAATGTGTTTTCGGCGTACCGGTCGGAAAGCTCTTGGGCTTCATTGTATCCGATAGAGGAATTGAAGCAAATCCAGCCAAGATCCGAGCTCTGTCGCAATTGGATATCCCAAAGGACCTCAAACAAATACAAAAATTGACCGGATGCGTAGCGGCTCTAAGCCGCTTTATCTCCCTCTTGGGAGAAAAGGCATTACCCCTTTATCGCCTCCTCCGGCACACCGAACACTTTGAGTGGACGGATGCCGCCACGGCCGGACTCGACGAAATAAAAGCCATATTGGCAACAAATCCAATCCTGGCCGCGCCAAACATCGGCGAACCAATGCTATTATACATTGCGGCAACTCATCAAGTTGTAAGCGCAGTACTCGTCGTCGAGCGAGAAACGGACGGACACAAATTCCCCCTTCAAAAGCCGGTTTACTATGTGTCCACGGTCCTTACTCCATGCAAGTCACGGTACCCGCATTATCAAAAGATAGCGTACGCGGTATTCATGGCATCCCGGGAGCTGCTACACTACTTTCAAGAGTGTTCGTAACGCTAGCCTCGGAAGTGCCACTTAACGATATTATAAACAACCGCGACGCGACGTGCCGGATTGCCAAATGGGCCATTGAGCTCCTCCCGTTCGACATAACTTACAAGCCACGGCGAGCTATTAAGTCGCAAGTTTTGGCCGACTTCGTCGCCGAATGGACGGAAGCCGAACTCCCTAAAGAGTACGGCACATATTCCAACTGGATCATGCACTTCGACGGCTCCAAAATGTTGGCTGGTCTGGGGGCTTGCGTCGTTTTGATGTCCCCAACTGGAGATACCGTTCAATACGTACTCCAGATAATGTATACGGACTCCAACAACGTAGCCGAATATGAGGCTCTTCTACATGGTCTCCGGATGGCAGTATCCATGGGCATTCAACGCCTAGAGGTGCGCGGGGATTCAAACCTCGCGATATCCCAAATAAATGGAGACTTTGATGCCAAGGATCTGTAAATGGCAGCTTATCGCAACGCCGTCCTAAAAATGTCAGCTCGGTTCGAGGGGCTCAAATTTCACCATATAGCCCGGGAAAACAATCAGGCGGCAGATGTCCTAGCACGCATCGGTGCAAAACGCGATGCCGTCCCTCCCAACATCTTCTTGGAAAGGTTGTTCAAGCCATCCATAGTATGGGAAGGGGAATCCGGATATAACATACCGGACCCAACCGCACCGAACACTCTGACATAATTGGAGGCTCTGCCAACAAGATAACATCTTCAGCCCACATAATAATGGCAGTCATCGCCCCGTGGACAGAACCATTCCTAGCCTACCTAACTAGACAGGAACTTCCTGAGGACCAAAACGAGGCACGCTGCATAGTGCGGCAATCTAAAGCCTATAAAGTCCATGAGGGAGAGCTTTATAAGAAAAGCACCACCGGAGTCCTTCAAAGGTGTATCTCCGAAGAGGAAGCGCGGAATCTCCTGGCTGAAATTCATGCCGGACTCGGCGGTCACCATGCTGCAGCCCGTGCCCTTGTAAGCAAGGCCTTCCGTACATGATTCTATTGGCCGACGGCCCGGGCAGACGCTCAGGACTTAGTCCAACAATGCGTTGGTTGCCAGCTTTTTGCTAACCAAAGCCATATGCCACCCACCGCCCTCCAAACTATCCCCATCACCTGGCCCTTCGTGGTCCAGGGGCTTGACATGGTTGGACCCCTTAAAGGATGAACCCACAAGTCAAAAATACTTACTGGTCATGGTGGATAAGTTCACCAAATCGATAGAGGCCAAGCCTGTTAAGACGGCCGAATCCGGACCGGTGATAGAATTCATATCCGGGGTCGTACACCGTTACGGCGTCCCCCACAGCATCATCACTGATAACGGCACGAACTTTATAGCCGACGAAGTAAAACTCTGGTGCAAAAACATGGGCATCAAGCTCGACTATGCTTCAGTCTATCACCCACAAACTAACGGTCAGGTCGAGCGAGCAAATGGTCTAATTATGAGCGGCATCAAACCCAGATTAGTGCGGTCACTCAAGGAATCTAACACGCACTGGGTAGAGGATCTTGACTCCGTACTCTGGGGGCTGCAGACCACGCCGAACCGCACTACCGGATACACACCATTCTTCATGGTATACGGCCCAGAGGCAGTTCTGCCCTGCGACATAATACATGACACACCTCGAGTACGCATGTACGAAGAAAGAGAAGCCGAGCTCGATCGGCAGGACCGTTCAGACGCCTTGGAGGAGGAGCGTGACGTGGCTAAAGCCTGTTCCGCGTTCTATCAACACCAGGCTCGAAGATACCAAAGCAGAGAAGTACGGGCCAAAACTTACAATGTTGGCGAGTTAGTTCTACGCCTGCCGGATAAGAAAAAGGACAAACTCAAGCCCAAGTGGGAAGGTCCCTTCATTATTGACCAAGTCCTGACCGGTGGAGCGAACCATCTGTGGGATTTAAATCACAAGTGCTCCCTGGGTGGTTTTGGTAATTAATGTCAACATATCTCTTGTTGGACTAACACTTTTACCTAGTATGTTTCAGATAAGTTCAACAATGGAGTGGCATGGACTAGAGGATGTGGAACCCCTTCAAGATGCTAAGGATAAAGGATTGGCTCAAGCTTCAAGAACAAGACTCTACATTTTCTACTTTAGTGATCCAAGATCACATTGAGTCCATAGGAAAAGCCAATACTATTAAGGAGGGATGAGGTGTTGCTTAATGAGCCTCTTGCTTCATGTGCTTAGTGATATGCTCCAAAATCCTCAACTACCTTTCCATATCCACATATGACCCAAACCTAAAGTCAAACTCAGCCCCACCTATTCTTCCTATCCGGAGCCACCGAGTTTCACATGTCATAGCCACTGCCACAAACCCTAGCAAATCGGTTTCACTGATAGGGATCTCGGTCTCACCAAGATGGGATTGCAATCTCACTGTGTATGTCCATTGCCAAAATCGGTCTCACCGAGTTTGTGCAATCGGTACTACCGAGATTACAATGCAAATCCTCTGGTTAGCTTATTACCAAATCGGTCCCACCGAGTTTGTGTAATCGGTCTCACCGAGTTTGCCTGACCAACTCTCTGGTTAGCTTATTACCAAAATCGGTCCCACCGAGTTTGTGTAATCGGTCACACCGAGATTACGTTATGCCCTAACCCTAACCATATCGGTCCTACCGAGTTGCATCTTAGTCCCACCGAAAATCCTAACGGTCACTAGGTTTGCTGAATCGGTCCAACCGAGTTAAACGATTCGGTCCCACCGAGTTTAGCAGATTGTGTATAACGGTCAGATTTTGTGTGGAGGCTATATATACCCCTCCACCCACTCTTCATTCGTGGAGAGAGCCATCAGAACAGACCTTCACTTCCAATACACATTTTCTGAGAGAGAACCACCTACACTTATGTTGAGCTCAAGATATTCCATTCCTACCATATGAATCTTGATCTCTAGCCTTCCCCAAGTTGCTTTGCACTCAAATCTTCTTTCCACCAAATCTAAATCCTATGAGAGATAGTTGAGTGTTGGGGAGACTATCATTTGAAGCACAAGAGCAAGGAGTTCATCATCAACACACCATTTGTTACTTCTTGGAGAGTGGTGTCTCCTAGATTGGCTAGGTGTCACTTGGGAGCCTCCGACAAGATTGTGGAGCTGAACCAAGGAGTTTGTAAGGGCAAGGAGATCGCCTACTTCGTGAAGATCTACCGCTAGTGAGGCAAGTCCTTCGTGGGCGACGACCATGATGGAATAGGCAAGGTTGCTTCTTCGTGGACCCTTCGTGGGTGGAGCCCTCCGTGGACTCGCGCGACCGTTACCCTCCGTGGGTTGAACTCTCCATCAACGTGGATGTACGATAGCACCACCTATCGAAACGACGACAAAAACATCCGTGTCTCCAATTGCGTTTGAATCCTCCAAACCCTTCCCTTTATATTCTTGCAAGTTGCATGCTTTACTTTCCGCTGCTCATATACTCATTGCACACTTGCTTGATATGTATTGTGTTTGTTAAACATGTGCCTAAACTCCACCTAAACTTAAGAATTTTAAAAACTGCAACTTTCGGCACTTAGTGTCTAATCACCCCCCTCTAGACACCTCTTCTCGATCCTACAATTGGTATCAGAGCTTTGGTCTCCATTGCCTTGGTTTAAACACCTTTGGAGGAAGATGGATGTGTCTACTTTAGGGAGTCTTAGACATAGAGTTCCCATTCTTGATGGAGAGTATTTTTATGAGTGGAAAAATGAAATGCTTGAGATTTTCAATGAATATCATTTGAACAAGTACATTGCTAGTCCTTGTGCGCCTCATATTGATCCTTTGCACCCTACCCTAGATGAAGATATTGACATGATTCGCAATCTTAGAACTGTTGAGCTCATCATTAGAGGATTGCCCAAAAATCTGATTGCTAGTTTGCCTACTCTTAAGTGAGCCTATACTATATGGAAATATCTTGAGGAACGATTTCCCGATTATTCCTTGAAAAATTTAGATGAAATTCTCCATAAATCTATTGCCTTGAGTAAGATGAACTCTAGTGATCCTAGTTTTGGTGATTGCTTATTTGAGCTTACAAATCTCATGCATGCTAAAGGAAATGTTGGAATCATTAGTGATATCATATCCGAAGCTATAAGAATTCATAAAGGTAACCACTTTGATGATCATGTACCTAATGAATTACCCTCTCTACGATTTGATCAATCACAAGATGATGTTGAACATGGATAATATGATGAAGATGATGATAGTGACTATGATCTTGATGGTGCATTGAGACATTTTGGTCTTATGGCGAATCTTCGCGGCTACATGGCTGGAGGAAAGGAATGGGTCCTTGATAGTAGATGTACTGATCATATGACCGGAGATGAAGAGATGTTCCGTGAGCTTGCTAAAAATGACGACCCTCGAAAATATGTCACCTTTGGTGATAATTCCAAGGGTAAGGTGGTTGGCCTTGGTAAGGCGGCCATCTCACACGATAGCTCCATACAAAATGTCATGCTCGTTGAATCCTTTGGATACAATTTACTTTCAGTTTCTAGACTTGCGGATTTTGGTTTCAATGTCTTATTCACTGAAGTAGATTGCCAAGTGTTTCGTAGAGACAATCATAAAATGGTCTTTACCGGTATACATAGAGGAGATCTTTACATTGTTGATTTCACTAAAAAGGCTCAACCTAAAACTTGCTTAATCGCTAAATCTTCTAAAGGCTGGTTGTGGCATAGAAGACTAGGTCATGTTGGTATGCGAAATATTGATAAGCTTATTAAAGGTGATCATATCCTTGGAATAAAAGATGACACATTTGACAAGGATAGACTTTGTAGTGCTTGTCAAGCAGGGAAACAAGTTGGAGGAAGTCACCGCGCGAAGAACATCATGACCACAAGAAGACCACTCGAGCTACTTCACATGGATCTCTTTGGTCCAAATGCATACAATAGTCTCGGTGGTAACTCATTTGGTCTAGTCATAGTTGATGATTTTTCAAGATTCACGTGGGTGTTCTTTCTTGATGACAAGTCGCAGGGCCAAAAGATCTTCAAAAACTTCGCTAGGAAGGCCCAAAATCAGTTTGACGTGAAGATCAAGAAGGTTCGGAGTGACAATGGAACGGAGTTCAAGAACGCAAATGTGGACACCTTTCTTGACAAAGAAGGGATTTCACACGAGTTCTCGGCTACGTACGCACCTCAACAAAATGGAGTTGTTGAGAGGAAGAACCGGACTCTTATCGAGATGGCAAGAACGATGCTTGATGAGTACAAGACGCCAAAGCACTTTTGGGCGGAAGCAGTTGAGATAGCTTGTCATGCAACAAATCGCTTGTATCTTCACAAGCTACTCGGCAAGACGGCATACGAGCTCCTCACTGGTAACAAACCCCAAGTTGGATACTTTCGAGTATTCGGCTCAAAGTGCTACATTCTTGATAAGCATCGTCGTTCTAAATTTGCTCCTAAGTCTCATGAAGGTTTTCTACTTGGTTATGGCTCAAACTCTCACACTTACCGTGTCTACAATAATTTCACCCGAAAGGTTGAAGAGATGGTGGATGTGAAGTTTGATGAATCTAAGGGCTCACAAGTAGAGCAATTGCCAATTGATGTAGGAGACAAAGACCCTTCGGAAGAAATTCAAGACTTGTCCATTGGCAAGATTCGTCCAACGTAAATGAAGGAGAGTACCTCGTTCGTCCAAGTGGAAGCTTCTACATCACGGCAAGGTGAACCAAGAGTTGATACGGAAGCATCCACAAGTGGGACACGTCAAGATGAAGAAAACGAGGAAGTACACCAAGATGAACATCAACAACCTCCTTCTCCACCACGACAAGAGAACAACAACGTCAATAATGAAGAAGGCCAAGAAGAAGAAGACCAAGATGAAGAGGATGTTCCACCCCGACCCAAGCAAAAGCCTACACGAGTTCGAGCAAGAATTGCCAAAGATCATCCCGTCGAGCAAATCTACAAAGATATCCAAACCGGGAGAATCACTCGCTCTAAAACTCGTTTAGCTAAGTTTTGTGAACATTACTCATTCATTTCTAAAATTGAACCTATGAAGGTTGAAGAAGCATTGAAGGATCCGGATTAGATAACTGCTATGCATGAAGAGCTACACAACTTTGAGAGAAATCAAGTGTGGACATTAGTCGAGAAGCCCGACAACAACCACAACATCATTGGTACCAAATGGGTATTTCGCAACAAGCAAGATGAAGATGGACAAGTGGTTCGCAACAAAGCACGTCTCGTCGCCCAAGGCTATACATAAGTTGAAGGTATGGACTATGGTGAGACATATGCTCCCGTTGCTAGACTTGAGTCCATTCGCATCTTACTTGCCTATGCTAATCATCATGATATCACCCTATACCAAATGGACATTAAAAGTGCTTTTCTAAATGGCAAAATTAAGGAGGAAGTTTATGTTAAGCAACCTCCCGGCTTTGTTAATCCTAAGAAACCTAATCATGTTTACAAACTTCACAAAGCCCTTTATGGTCTTAAACAAGCTCCTAGAGCATGGTATAAATGCTTGACCAAGTTCCTTACTAAAAAAGGCTTTGAAATTGGTAAAATTGATTCTACTCTTTTTACTAAAAGGGTTGATGGAGAACTATTTGTGTGCCAAATTTATGTTGATGATATCATATTTGGTTCTACTAACCCTCATTTTAGTGAAAAGTTTGGAAAGCTAATGTCGGAGAAGTTTGAGATGTCTATGATGAGTGAACTCAAATTCTTTCTCAGTTTGCAAATCAAACAAACTAAGGAAGGTACATTTGTCTCTCAAACGAAGTACACCAAAGACTTATTCAAGAAGTTCAATATGCAAGAATGCAAAGGTATGCCTACACCCATGCCTACTAGTGGACATCTTGATTTGACCAAAGATGGTGAACCGGTTGATCAAAAGGTTTATCGCTCTATGATCGGTTCATTGTTATATCTATGTGCCTCACGTCCCGATATTATGCTAAGTGTGTGCATGTGTGCACGATATCAAGCTGCTCCTAAAGAATGTCATCTTAAGGCCGTGAAAAGGATAGTGAGATACTTAATCCATACACCAAATTTTGGCATTTGGTATCCTAAGAGGTCCTCTTTTGATCTTGTTGGCTATTCCGACTCGTACTATGCCGGAGACAAGGTTGATAGAAAGTCTACTTTGGGTAAATGTCAATTCCTTGGTAGATCTTTTGTGTCTTGGTCTTCCAAGAAACAAAACTCGGTATCCTTATCCACCACCAAGCGGAATACATTGTCGCTGGTTCATGTTGTGCTCAATTACTTTGGATGACTCAAACTCTTAAAGATTATGGGATATATGTGAAACATGTTCCGTTGCTATGTGACAATGAAAGTGCTATTAAGATTGCTCACAATCCCGTGCAACATTCTCGAACTAAGCATATTGAAGTTCGTCATCATTTCATTCGAGATCATGTTGCCAAAGGGGACACTAACCTTAAGCATGTTCGCACCGATAAGCAATTGGCGGATATATTCACTAAACCACTTGATGAGAAAGTGTTTTGCAGGTTAAGAGGTGAATTGAACATCATTGATGCTTCAAACTTGGAGTAGGAACTCCATTTGATACATGAGAGGCATGAGCCTATGACTAATCCTTGATATTTCTCTTATGATGCTATTCATATGTCTTGGATATATTTGCACCTTGCATGTTATCTAACCCGTGTAGGTACTTGGTTGAATCCAATTCTATGAGATTGCAACTCACTCACATCTTGAGCAATCTCTACATCACCAAGTCTCTACACAATGGTGGTTGAAGACAAGGAAGCACGAAGCCATTCAAATATATCCTTTGACAAATTCTATGTTAAATCCTATAATTGTCATTTTGGATACACAAGTGCTCTTCCTTGCAAGTCTAACCCATGTAGGTAGATGAACTCAAACTCCAAGTGGTGCTCCCAACTCTTGATGAACTACATCAATCTTGAGCAACCCACACAAGTTCAACTACATGGGCAAGACCCACACCACCACCCAAGGTATGTTTTTCCATCTTAGAGAAGCTTTACTCCAAATCATGAGTCAAAGCAACTCAACAAGATGTGAATACATCAAGATGCTTAAACGAAAAATGGTAACCCCATTTTGAGCTTAAACGATGAGTATGACCTATGACCAAGTGCTCTCACTTGACTCCGGAGTCAATATACTCTAACATATGTGACTTTGTCACCGCCCAACTATAGATGAAGTTCTCTTGTGTTCTTTTCTGTGTCATTGCATTTGTTCCTTGCATATTTGTTTCCCCTTTCAAAAAAAACTTCATCTAGATCTTTTAGTTTCTTGTCTTTTCTATTTGTTCTGCATTTTCTGCATCCAATTCATTGCAAATCTTTCAGTCAATTCCTTGCAAATCTTTGTGAAGTTCTACCTGTCTAGTGAGCTGAGGTGGCAAGTGGTTCCACTCTGATGTACTCGGTCACACCGGTTTGATTACTTCGGTCTAACCGATATCTTTCGGTGCAACCGAATCACACAACTCAGAGTCACCGATTTCATCACAGGAAAACCAACTTGCCACTCATTCCTGATTTCTGTTTTGCTCCTGCTCCACTCAATGAGTCTTGTCCTCTACCAGCATCATGTTAAACATGTTGCTTTGCTTTGTGACTCAAGGACCAACCCAATTGTATCACATATCCAGAAGACCCTTCTTGGAAATTGATGTCAAAGGGGGAGAGAGAGATCACATCAAAGCTTAATATTTCCTATAGGGAGAGAAAAAGGAGAATATTCAGGGGGGGAGAAAGTAATATCATCAATGACCCCAGATGCTTGGTGTTCAAGAGGAGAGATGTCACGTGTCTTTAAGAGGGGAAAGACATGTTTGTTTGCTTGCTTTAGCTCAAGCTCTGTTGATTATATTTTCTATTCCTCTGATTTTCCGTTTCCTATCTTCTCCCAATATCTCATGTTAGATTCAGGGGGAGCAAGACATCTAAGGAAAGGAAATCTCTGATTGTATTGCATATCTTTACCTTTGGGGACATGTCTATATCAAATGTAGTACTTAGTACTCACTCTACATGTCATCCCAGTCTTGGTTCTCTTGTGGTTTCTTTTTGTTTGCTCTGATTGGTAGGTGTATCAGTGTTATCTAACCTTGTTTGCGCAGGTTCATCCCATCCTAAGCCAACTCAAGACCACAAGGTAAGTATATGCATCACAGTCATGTGAATGAGAAGTTCTTGCTGATGTACATACTATTTGCAAGAAGGAATCATGAGCATGAAGGTACATTTCTAATATTCACATCATTTGCTCTGATGCATATAGCCAAGATACATGTAACACATTGCTTACTTTGTCATGTTTATGCATTCACATAATTGCATACGTGTTGAGGGAGCCTATGCATGTTACATGTCCTTCCAAAGCTTTACTTGCTATTCTCTATATCTTTATCTAAAGCTTTGATGTATGTTGTCATTAATTACCAAAAAGGGGGAGATTGAAAGCACAAGTGCTCCCTGGGTGGTTTTGGTAATTAATGTCAACATATCTCTTGTTGGACTAACACTTTTACCTAGTATGTTTCAGATAAGTTCAACAATGGAGTGGCATGTACTAGAGGATGTGGAACCCCTTCAAGATGCTAAGGACAAAGGATTGGATCAAGCTTCAAGAACAAGACTCTACATTTTCTACTTTAGTGATCCAAGATCACATTGAGTCCATAGGAAAAGCCAATACTATTAAGGAGGGATGAGGTGTTACTTAATGAGCCTCTTGCTTCATGTGCTTAATGATATGCTCCAAAATCTTCAACTACCTTTCCATATCCACATATGACCCAGACCTAAAGTCAAGCTCGGCCCCACCGATTATTCCTATCCGGAGCCACCGAGTTTCACATGTCATAGCCACTGCCACAAACCCTAGCTAATCGGTTTCACCGATAGGGATCTCGGTCTCACCGAGATGGGATTGCAATCTCACTGTGTATGTCCATTGCCAAAATCGGTCTCACCGAGTTTGCGCAATCGGTACTACCGAGATTACAATGCAAATCCTCTGGTTAGCTTATTACCAAATCGGTCCCATCGAGTTTGTGTAATCGGTCTCACCGAGTTTTCCTGACTAACTCTTTGGTTAGCTTATTACCAAAATCAGTCCCACCGAGTTTGTGTAGTCGGTCACACCGGGATTATGTTATGCCCTAACCCTAACCATATCGGTCCTACCGAGTTGCATCTCAGTCCCACCGAAAATCCTAACGGTCACTAGGTTTGCTGAATCGGTCTGACCGAGTTTAACGATTTGGTCCCACCGAGTTTAGTAGATTGTGTGTAATGGTTAGATTTTGTGTGGAGGCTATATATACCCCTCCACCCACTCTTCATTCCTGGAGAGAGCCATCAGAACAGATCTTCACTTCCAATACACATTTTCTGAGAGAGAACCACCTACACTTGTGTTGAGCTCAAGATATTCCATTCCTACCATGTCTTGATCTCTAGCCTTCCCCAAGTTGCTTTCCACTCAAATCTTCTTTCCACCAAATCCAAATCCTATGAGAGAGAGTTGAGTGTTGGGGAGACTATCATTTGAAGCACAAGAGCAAGGAGTTCATCATCAACA
Organism: Aegilops umbellulata; assembly: GCA_032464435.1. Classification (NCBI taxonomy): domain Eukaryota; kingdom Viridiplantae; phylum Streptophyta; class Magnoliopsida; order Poales; family Poaceae; genus Aegilops; species Aegilops umbellulata. The sequence goes on along the minus strand of CP136060.1, from coordinate 635,965,665 downwards.
CATCATTTGTTACTTCTTGGAGAGTGGTGTCTCCTAGATTGGGTAGGTGTCACTTGGGAGCCTCCGACAAGATTGTGGAGTTGAACCAAGGAGTTTGTAAGGGCAAGGAGATCGCCTACTTCATGAAGATCTACCGCTAGTGAGGCAAGTCCTTCGTGGGCGACGGCCATGATGGAATAGACAAGGTTGCTTCTTCGTGGACCCTTCGTGGGTGGAGCCCTCCGTGGACTCGCGCGACCGTTACCCTCCGTGGGTTGAAGTCTCCATCAACGTGGATGTATGATAGCACCACCTATCGGAACCACGACAACAACATCCGTGTCTCCAATTGCGTTTGAATCCTCCAAACCCTTCCCTTTACATTCTTGCAAGCTGCATGCTTTACTTTTCGCTGCTCATATACTCATTGCACACTTGCTTGATATGTATTGTGTTTGTTAAACATGTGCCTAAACTCCACCTAAACTTAAGAATTTTAAAAACTGCAACTTTCGGCACTTAGTGTCTAATCACCCCCTCTAGACACCTCTTCTCGATCCTACAGGGATGCATCGGATAACCGTCTCGAGCCGAACCCGTGGAATGCAGCCCGACTCCGAAGATTCTACGCCTAGCGCCGGACTCTGTGTTCAGCTCCTTCCTCTGTCCATTTTTATATATGTCTTACATTTCTCTCCTTCTCCCCCTCTTTTCTTTCACAGCCTTTAAGGGCCCATTTTTGCCTTGTTCGCACATAACTGACGTGCTATCCGTGCTCATTATACCTTGGGGCTTCTTTTACAGAAGCTTATTTATACGGGCTTCATGCCCAACACATGTGTTATACTTCCGCATGTACCCTTTATTCACCATTATATGCACCGATATGACTTAAGTTTTGGCCAAGCTGGGTTGCCTGGCTCTTGTCTTTATGCCCTATGTTCCCGTTAATTCGGCTAGGGCACAAGGGGAGCACCTCTGCGATTGTTACTGCTGGGTCAGCCGGATGTGTACCTCAGACTGGGTGAAGCCGAAAGCTAGCGTTCTTAAGGGAATATTCGGTCGGTGAACTAAAGATGATTCCACACTTTTTACTTATGCGCCCCCAGATGTTTTTTTCTGCGTCTCTTTTCGCAGTCCGGACATGCACTTCAGGGCATGCCTCCCAGGGAAAGGAACCCCTAACGGAACTATTCTCCCTAGAAGACATTTCTTACTAACCATGTAATATAACATAACTAGTTGGCCACTTCTCTGTTAAAGCACTAATGACCCCTACGCCTGGTCTCCATGCATGTCCCGGTTCTTACATAACCGAGAGGGTATTCGGATACACTCCGGACCGTCAGGTCTCGGGGTTGAAGCGAAAAGGTCCGCCACGACAAACGATCTACAATTCGGCTAGAAGGCATTATACATGTCACTTTAAATTACATAGTCAATTTGACTGGTTGAATTCCTCTTCAATACCATCCAATAGGCTGTCTAGTCTACAGTCCTGTTGGGAATACTTTGTGGCCAATTCTATTTGGCCGTATACTAAGCTAACAGGGATCTCCTTCCCATCGGGCCCCACAGGTCCGACCTCGGCCGTGTGGTTTGGGTCAGCCTTCGTGTACCGCGTCTTCTCCATTTCCCAGGCTTCCCTGGCGCCTTGACGACAGGCTGATATCTTCCATAATCGGAAGCGCTGCCGCGCTCCCTTCAGCTTCTCGGCAAGCTCTCCAAGGCCTTCGGGCATGGAGATGGATGGCCACAAGGCCTGGGCGACGCCTTGCATCCCCTGCCGAACTTGTTCATGCAGTTGTGAGAGCTTGGGAAGAAGGTCACCCGTAGAACCGGGCATTTCCTCTGCAGGACGACCTTTTAGCATACCTACAGACATAACTCTGTCAGCCTACTTCCTTGCCGAACTCTTTTTCAAAGTTCGTTCAAGCACTTACTAAATATGCCACGTCGAAGCCGCCGACTCTCCTTAACGGAGTCCGACAGTTGGGCACGAACATCCTTTAGTTCCATGCCCAGCTTGGTGTTGGCATCTAGGAGATCATTCTTCTCCTACCTCGCCCTCGTAAGCATGCTTTCACTGGCCTTTAGCTGGCGTAGGAGTTGTTGCTTATCCGGATTAAGTCCAGCGCCATCTGCAATTTTATTGTTAGATCTGCATACACGCCGCACAGGATACTTATCATTTGAAGGATATATTACCAGAGGGGGTCTCTTTGGGCTCCCCTGCTGTGGCTAGTGCTGCCTCAAGCTAGGCTTTGCACTCTTCTAGCTCCTGGGACAGTTGGGTATTCTTTTCTGTAAGATCCTGCATAACAATTGATCCTTAAATCAGTTATTCTAATTGTTTCAAGTCTCGAGGGCTACTGGTATATATAGTCACCAAATTTTCTCACCCGTATGTCCTTTACATACTGCTCCATGGCTCTGGTTAGACCATTTTGAGCAGCACGGAGGTACGCATCTCCCGAGTTGAAGGCCTCCAACGCCTCCTGGGAGAAACAAGTGTCGCGAAGAATTGTCCGGCGACGCCTGTGGTTCATGGCACTCTCCACCTCGGAATTGGTGGCAGACAGCCTGTCTGCATCCTCTGTCGGAGGAGCGTCCGGGGCACGCCTCATGTTCGCCTCCGCTTCCGGACCCGGCTTTGGAGCGTGGCTGGTAAACGCGCGATTGGCAACCTCTCCGGATATATTCCGGCGAGCGCTCTTTTTCCTAAAGAGAGCATGGGCGTTAGTATGCCTCTGAGAATGATATCTTGGAATAAGATGGCGCCCCATACCGTTGCGCCGGCGTCTCAATCCGGACCGCACTTCTTTTCAGCTTGCTGGGCCTCGTGGCCCCTTGTTGGCTAGTCGTCGCACGCTCGGCCTCCCGCCTTGAGGGCCTCCCATGCAAAACACCGTTGGTATACGGTAGTCAAAAAAAACGCAAAAACCGATTCCCTTTTCAAAGTGTTGGGACTTCGGTCTCAGTTACCTGTGAGGCTGGGAGTAGCCCAGGGTAATCGGCTGTAATAGCCACCAAGACATTGTCAATGCTCAATTGGTAAAATACCCCGTCAATCAGCTCCACAGATATGTCCGCATCCTCTTGGGAGGCCGGGTCGAGGGACCGTTCTGGATCCTCGGGTTGTGGAGGAGGGCTGTTTATCTCCTTTACGGCCTGACGCAGTTCCTGCGTCAAAATCGCAATATAGGATACTTAACTATGGGAATATGGAACGGATGGGCAAAAAAGAAGTGTCCGCTTACCCAGCTTGGAGGGTTGTACATAGAAAATCCGCCCAATGGATTGACGTGGAGATATTCCTCCTCTTCTCCCTTGTACAAAGCGGACAAGATCTTCGTTAGAGCGGCAACCGATTCCGGCCCCTTACAGCCGCAGCGGGTGGCATCATCCTCCCTGTTGAAATCCCACATGGGGTGGCCTCTATACTGAAGCGGCTGCACCCCCCGCATAATGCATATGGCCATGACCTCGATCATGGCCAGTCCGGAATGAGCTAGTAACCTTATCCGGCTCATCAGGTAAAGGACGTCCTTGTCATTTTCCTTCTGAGGGCTCCGTGGACGCAATCTTAGGCGCTTCTTCAAGGGAGCATTATCGAACTCAGGGAGGCCAATCCGAATAGGATCCGGCAGGGGGACATCTTCTATATAAAACCATTCTAAGGGCCAGTCTTTAGACGCCTTCTTCGGGGTTCCGGATAGATACCCGGTCCCGGCGATGCGCCACACTTCGGCTCCGCCCACTTAATATACTGACCCGTTTTGAGAACGAGGCACGAGGCAGAACAGCTTCTTCCACAGCGCAAAATGAGCCTCGCAGCCCAAAAACAGCTCGCAAAGGGCTACGAACCCCGCAATATGCAATAGGCAGGCGTAAGGTTGTGCAACTGGAGGCCATAGAACTCCAGAAGCCCCCGGAGAAACGGATGAATTGGGAATCCGAGCCCTCTTATCAAATAAGGGACAAGGCATACCCGCTCTCCTTTGGAGGGATTAGGGACGCTCTCCGCTTGCTTTCCGCCATTATAGGTGGCAAGCCCGGCTCGAACCAGGACCATGTAGGCTGGGGGGGAGAAAACCCTTGGTTTGGAGCGTCACTAGCTCACTATGCGGGACGGAACATCTCTCCCAATCTCCATGTTGAGGGCTGGGAAGGCGAGAGGAGGAGCTGCAACGACCGGCCATGATGGAATGGATCTCTGTCGAAAGCGCTCCGATGAATACTTGCGGAGGGAAGATGGTGTGATTCGGATCTAAATCCTCGTCTCTTTAATAGGGAGCTCATTTACGCAGCTAGGGGGTAAATGCAAAAACACCATTCCTTTTCGCATTCATTTGACACGTGGAAGAAGGCCATTATTGGGCGTGGGAGCCAAGAAGCGCAATATTTACAAGAAGCCGGACACTATTCAACAGGTACACGGAATTTGGAGGAACCCGCCTTGCAATGCCGAAGACAATCTGTGCGCCGGACTCGTCGTCATTAAAGCCTGGTTTGGGGGCTATTGAGGGAGTCCTGGATTAGAGGGTGTCCGAATAGCCGGACTATAACCTTTGGCCGGAGTCCTGGACTATGAAGATACAAGATTGAAGACTTCGTCCCGTGTCCGGATGGGACTTTCCTTGGCGTGGAAGGCAAGCTTGGTAATATGGATATGTACATCTCCTCCTATTGTAACCGACTCTGTGTAACCCTAGCCCTCTCCGGTGTCTATATAAACCGGGGGTTTTAGTCCATAGGACGAACAACCATCATACCATAGGCTAGCTTCTAGGGTTTAGCCTCTCTGATCTCGTGGTAGATCTACTCTTGTACTACCCATATCATCAATATTAATCAAGCAGGAGTAGGGTTTTACCTCCACCGAGAGAGCCCGAACTTGGGTAAAAACATTGTGTCCCTTGTCTCCTGTTACCATCCCCCTAGACGCACAGTTCGGGACCCCCTACCCGAGATCCGCCGGTTTTGACACTGACATTGGTCGAACAACAAGTTCTCGTATATCTATCCGACACTACCGGCTACATATATACACTAATTATCTCTTACAATATAATCTCCTAATTATATATGAACACATGATCCACATAGTATCCTCCGTCTTCAGCGATCACGTGGTCAAGGAAGAATGCCGCCAATTCCTCTTGAATTGCTCGCATACGATCTGGTGCTAGGAGTTCATCCCGCATCCGAAAGATCTAATTTGAAGAAGGGGGCCAATACATATATATATATATATATATATATATATATATATATATATATATATATATATATATATATATATATATATATATATGAATAAATGAAACTCAACAGAAATGATGGTAATAAAATAAAATTGTGAATATTATTGCTTACGCACTTCATATTGTTCGTCAGAGTAGCCCCGTTCACAGGTCGTGTGCCGGATGGACTCGCAAATGTAGTATCCACAGAAATCATTCCCTTGATCCTGCCACAGCCACTTTACAAGAAATAGAGGTCAATCAAACTGATAAGCAAGTATGCCAAATGGTATTGATGAAACTAGCGCTTGAATCACTAGGAGACGCGCGGAACATGCTACTATGGTACTTACTTTCGGGTGTCTAAATTGCGGCTTCTTCAGCAGTCCCGGGGTTTTTTGGTGAATTTTCTCCAAACCCTGCCAGACAAAGAAAACAATTACTTGATATCAGGAAATGAACAAAGTTGCTGATATGGTAGATAATAATCGATTTAACTTACTTCTCGAGCATTTGAGTCATGTCCGCATACTCCTGGGGATCTTTTCATCTCGAGTCTAAGACGGTTACTAGTCCCTGCTCAAGCTTAATCTCTAGGAGAATACAGTGGAAACTGCGCACGCATGCATAACTCATCAATTACATTACTATAACCTGGACTAATATATAAGGGAAACCGAATATGCACAAGACAGTAACACTCACTTGAAGTTGTAAGGAAAGAGTATTATATATTTGTTTTCATTTATTACGAACGATCGTAGCAAGTTGGCCTCGATATCTTCGGCAGGATATTTAACCTCAGTTGCATCTATGAGATTTGTGTTAATGAACCCAATATCACCGACTTGTCTTTTCTTCAATTCGGCGATCTTCAATCTGCATAATACAGAGGATAATTATAAAAACATGCAATGAAAGAGCTGACCTATATAGAGAGACTTAATGACAGAAGTAGTACTACTTACAGACAGTAGCAAGTGACCGTTGCCTTATCGAGGGCCCTTTGATTGAAAAACTGGAAGAACTCCTCAAATGGAACATTCAACAGTTCAATTCCAACGAGGTCATGCTCCTCTCTAACTCTCAACGTCAAAGTATTCCTCCCCCCAGACTCTCTGCAGGTTTTCATGTACCAATCATGCAATCTTCGCATCATCGTTGTTAGAGATCTTTCATCTTTGACGAGAGGCTTCCCGTACTCGTATCTGTGTACCACCTCCAAGATATCATAATTTACATCGTCGGGCAGGTAATCTCCAAGATTGCTATAACCGGGCACCATCCTCAGATCATTAGCGACGACTTCGCTAGACACCTTGAGCGGGGGGCACGATTGGTTCGCTTGTTCGCCGAGCTAGGCAATTTTTTTTCCAGCTCGTCGTTCTTTTATCCTTTGATCACTGACAGTACTTCCCGACCACTCCGCTTCGACAAGTGACTTTCCAATAATGCGCTCATAGTTGCCTTTCGGCGGAGACTTTGGTGGTTTTGTCAGGGCAGCCAGAGTGCACTTCGCTTTCACCGGATCTACCTTCTCCTCCGGCGGTGGATGTTTCTTTGCTTTCACCCCTTGAAAGAAGTTCGTCACTTCGGCTCGCACGATCTTCGCGTTCTCCTCCGGGGTCATCTCGTATGGTAACTTCTCTGGAGTCTTGAGAGAAGGACCGAATCTGTATTGCCTCCCACCTCTGGCTGTACTGCTAGACGCCGGTAGACCAGACGGAGCGGCTGCGGCTGTCTTCTTTCCTTGCTTATGAGGCGGAGGAGAAGGACTACAACGTGTCGGAGCAGCTGGAGCGGCGGCGGGTATCTTCCGCCCTTGCTGACGAGGCGGAGAAGGAGGGGCTGGCTGCTCGGGCGCGCCGGTGCAGGCGGAGAAGGAGGCGGAGTACCACCACGCACCGGGGAAGGAGGCCGAGTGCCCTGATTGTCACTTGCCGGAGGAGGAGGCGGTGTTGGAGGCGGAGTGCCCTGACTCGCCGGAGGAGGAGGAGGCAGAGGCGTCCACTTTGGAAGGTTGATGAGCTCCTTCCGCCATAGGCATGGAGTCTTCAGAGTAGAACCCAGCCTAGTCTCCCCTTCACCGGTAGGGTGGTCAAGCTGGAGGTCCTCAAATCCCTCCGTTATTTCGTGCACTGTCACCCTATTATATCCTTCTGGAATCGGACGACAGTGAAAAGTTGCGCCGGGTTCCGGAGGTCGAACAGAGCTGGCAGCCACCTTGACTTTGAAGTTCTGCTATTGCGTCATAAGGTGGCAATGTTGAGACTCTGTGATAGCATCTAAGGGTAGCTAGCAGGAGCCGTCAAGACATGCTCCGGCTGAAGCAGCTCGGTGGAAGCCACACTGCTTCTCCGCTGAGATGGCGGGGTACCTTCGGGGGTAGTTTTGGCAGGTCGCTTGCTGCGAGCTACTTCTCGTTCCTCTAGCGCTTGAACCCTTTCGTGCAGCGTCTGAATTTGGGTCTGCTCCACTTTTTTCCTCCTCTCCTGGCATTTGTAACCGCCTGCGTCCGGAAAACCAGCCTTCCACGGAATGGAGCCTGGCGTGCCTCGTGTCCGTCCAGGGTGCTCAGGATTCCCGAGGGCCATTGTGAGCTCGTCGTTCTCTCTGTCTGGAACGAACGTCCCTTGCTGTGCTGCATCGATATAGTGATGAAGCCTCTTGACTGGTATTTTCATTTGCTCGTCCATCCAAAGGCATTTCCCTGATACAGGGTCCAAGGTTCCGCCAGCCCCGAAGAACCAAGTCCGGCATCGGTCTGGCCAGTTCATTGTCTCTGGTTCGATCCCTTTATCAAGCAGATCATTCTCAGCCTTGGTCCACTTAGGCCGGGCTTTGAGGTAGCCACCTGACCTCGTGCGATGGTGAAGCTTCTTCTTCGCAGCGTTTTGCTTGTTTGTCGCCGACATCTTCTTACTCTTTTCCGATGTCTTGTGGGCCACAAATGCGGGCCAGTGATCTCTAATCTTCTCATATTTGCCGATGAATTCTGGTGTCTCTTCTTTGTCGACAAACCTTTCAGCTCATTCTTCCACCTCCTGAATAGGTCTGCCATCTTCTTAAGAGCATGAGACTTGATTAATTGCTCTTTAACTGGCCTCTCTAGATCCTCCTCTGGCGGTAGGGTGAAATTTGACTTCAGCTCAGTCCAAAGATCATCTTTCTGCATATCATTGACATAAGACACCTCAGGGTCTTCGTTCTTAGGCTTATACCATTGGTGGATGCTGATCGGGATCTTGTCCCTAACAAGAACCCCGCACTGAGCAGCAAATGCTTCCTTTGTCCGGATGGGTTCAATCGGTTGGCCGTCGCGCGTGATTGCTGTGATCTCAAACCTTTCATCCGAGCGCAACTTTTTCTTCGGGCCTCATCTCTTTACCGAAGTTGTGCTCGATCCAGAGGGCTAGAAAAAAGAAGAAAGATGAGAGTTAATTAATATGTGTACATACCAAAACAATGAATGCATGAATTAGCTAGTCAGCACAGGATTAACTAATATATATACCTGGCCGGAGTCGGTTCGGTCACCGGAGCCATCATCACGGTCTCCTTCTTGCACCGTCATTGGGTCACCGGAGCCGTCATCACGGTCTGCTTCTTGCACCGGCATTGGGTCAAAGGAGCCATCATAATCATAGCCTGCTTCTTCACCCAGTCCTTCCAGACCATCGGTGTCGTTGAGAAACGAGAAGACGACATCACTTCCTTGTGCGATTATGTCCCCCAACACCGCTTCTGTTGCTTCGTCTCGGGGGGTGTCCATAGTTTCTACAAATATTTACAACATGGCAATTATTATTCAAACATGACAGATGGATATATTAGTGGACAACGTAGGACTAGCTACCTAATCACAATAAGGAATCATATTAGTGGCCTCGACGCTGCTTCTCTAGGGTTTGGAGTGGCCTCGACAACGCTTCAAGGGTTTGGGGTGGCCTCGAGAGAGTTTTTCGAGTAGGGGCGCGGCGGGAGGGGGTAGGAGACCGACATTGTTTTTTCTAGGGTTTGGGTGTCCTCGAGAGTTTTGGTCGAGCGAGAGGGTCGGGGGGTGCTCCTGCGGTATAAGTTATCACATTCGAGAGGGGGTATATATATCGACCGCCCCTCATGTCGAAGTTATCCGGGAGGGGGTAATATCGACAACGACGACATACATACACGGGAAAATAATGTTATCGGGGAGGGGGTATATCGACCCCCCCCCCCTCATTTTGAAGTTGTCGGGAAGGGTATATCGACGATGACAGACCCGATAAAACATAAGAAAACGAAGAAGAAATAAAAAGAGGAGAAGAAGAAAGGAATAGAGGAGGAGATCGAAGAAAAAAAAAAGAAGAAAAAAAGAGGAGAAGAAGAAAGGAATAGAGGAGAAGAAGAAAAAATAGAAAAGAAAGGAATAGAGGAGAAGAAGAAAAAATAGAAAATATTCCCCTCTATTCCTTTCTTCTTCTCCTCTTCTTTTTCTTTTTTTTCCTCTTCTTATTTATTTCTCCTCTTCTTCCTCTCCTCTTCTTCTCCTTTCTTCCTCTTCTTATTTTCCCTTTTCCTCTCCTTCTTTTTCTTCTTCTTCCTTCTTTCTAGCTAGATATATAAAACTTTTCTAAAAATGTAACTTTTGCATATGTAGAACTTTTTATTCTTCTTCCTTCTTCCTTCTCTTCCTTCTTCCTAAATATATAAAACTTTCCTAAAAATGAAACTAACCTAAAATTGATGTACTAAACTAGAGAACATTAATGTACTAAAATTAATGTATTTTTAAAACACCATGCATATTACAATTGAAAAAATACATACATACATACAAAAAACATGTAAAAAATACATACATACATACATATATGAACATACATAAGAAATACATATATCTAAAAAAAATACATACATACATATATGAAAAATCTAAAAACATCTAAAAACATGTAAAAAAATAGCATATAACTAAAATTAAAGCACGGCGGCGGCGGCGGGGCCGGCAAGGGCGCGCTGTGCTCACAGAGAGCGGCATCGGGGCGGGCAGGGGCGAGCGGCGGGCGGCGTCGGGGCGAGCAAGGGCGCGCGGCGGGCGGCGCCGGGGCGAGCAGGGGCGCGGGGAGTGGCGGCGACGTCGGGGCAGAGGGCAGTGGCGACGGTGAGGACGCGGGCGATGGCAACGCGAGCGACGGCGACGGCGCGGGCGATAGCGACGACGGGGACGGCGGACGGCGTCGGGGCAGCCTGGCGGCGTCGGGGCGGCAACTACGAGATGAGAAGTGAAATTTTCACTTGTGTTTGCTTATATACCAAAGCCTTTAGTCCCGGTTCATAGCCCCAACCGAGACAATGCCACCCTTTAGTCCCGGTTGGTGCCACCAACCGGGACCAAAGGCCTTGCGCTGCCCGCGGCCAAAAGTTTAGTCCAACGTCGCTAGTCGTCGGGGCAGCCTGGCGGCGTCGGGGCGGCAACTGCGAGATGAGAAGTGAAATTTTCACTTGTGTTTGCTTATATACCAAAGCCTTTAGTCCCGGTTCATAGCCCCAACCGGGACCAATGCCACCCTTTAGTCCCGGTTGGTGCCACCAACCGGGACCATAGGCCTTGCGCTGCCCGCGGCCAAAAGTTTAGTCTTACGTCACTAGTTAAGAGTGGCCCGGAGTGGTTTATAAGCCCCACTGCGGCTGCCCTCTCGACCTCCTCTCAAATCCAGGCTTACGGGCCTAATCTCACACTATGCTGTGTGTGGGCCTATTGGGCCTTCTGTGGGCCTGAATCCTGGCCCAGGTTGGGTTTCTAGTCGTATTCAGGCCGTGGTGGCCCAATAGGTGGTAGTTTTTTATTTTATTTTTTCCATATTTATTGTTTTGTTTTTTGCATTATTTATTTTCTTTTGTTTTTGGTTTATTTTTTAATTCTTTTTGCTTTTAGGTCGGAAAATTATAAACTTTCTGTTAGTGCCATTAGTTTTCAAATTTGAATAGTTAAAATTTGAATTATTTGCAAATTTGTGTGAATCACAAGTTTGTGATTAACATTACTATAAAAATAGTTTTTTTTCCATTTTTTGTTTTGTTTTTTGCATTATTTATTTTTTTTCTTTTTTTTGTTTTTTTAATTCTTTTTTCTTTTAGGTCAGCAAAATTATAAACTTTCTGTTAGTGCCATTAGTTTTAGAAAAAATTATAAACTTTCTGTTAGTGCCATTAGTTTTCAAATTTGAATAGTTAAAATTTGAATTCTTTGAAATTTGTGTGAATCACAAGTTTGTGATTAACTTTACTATAAAATAGTTTTTTTTCCAGTTTTTTGTTTTGTTTTTTGCATTATTTATTTTCTTTTGTTTTTTTCTTTAATTTTTAATTATTTTTTCTTTTAGGTCAGCAAAATTATAAACTTTCTGTTAGTGCCATTAGTTTTAGAAAAATTATAAACTTTCTGTTAGTGTCATTAGTTTTCAAATTTGAATAGTTAAAATTTGAATTCTTTGAAATTTGTGTGAAACACAAGTTTGTGATTAACTTTACTAAAAAATGAGCATAGATGCGCCTATAGAGAGAATTCAACCTAAATTCATAATAAATTTCTATGAATTTCAGAGAAATTCACTATGAATTTAGGTCAAATTCCCTGTATAAGGGCATCTGTTTTCACTTTGAGAGGAGCTCAACAAGGCAGAGAGGGACGGGCTTATAAACCGATGTGAGCGCCCTTCGGTTGGCGAGGTGGGACTAAACTCTGACCGCAATGAGGACCAACCCTTTAGTCCCGGTTTGTGGCACAAACCTGGACTAATGGTCATGGGCTAGGGGCGAGGCGCATTGGTCCCGGTTCGTGCGTGGAACCAGGACCAAAAGGTCCAGATGAACCGGGACCAATGGCCCACGTGGCTGCCCTCTTGAGTGTTCTTGGTGAGAACATAGTTGACAAGGAGCGAACCGGGATTAATGGTATTACGAGGGCCGAACCATAAGACATTAAAGCATTTCAAATGAACTCTGAAAAAGTTGAAAGTTGGCATGGTATCATAATTTCACCCGCATAGCATGTGCATGTACAAAACGGACAATGGTATCATACTCGTCTGTTACAAAGTTGGCATGGTATCATCATAATAGTTGCGGGAGAAAGTCTTCACTTTTTCTTCGCTTGTGTCATTTGCTTATTGCGCCGTAACCATGGATAATCTTCATCGTTTATCAGGATGCTTGGGTCATCCTTGACTTTGAAGGGAGGAATTTCATGAAACTTTTCATAATCTTCAGACATGTCTGTCTTGCCCTCCACTCTCACGATGTCCCTTTTTCCTAAAAGAACTATGTGGCGCTTTGGCTCATTATATGATGTATTTGCTTCCTTATCTTTCCTTTTTCTCGGTTTGGTAGACATGTCCTTCACGTAGATAACCTGTGCCACATCATTGGCTAGGACGAACGGTTCATCAGTGTACCCAAGATTTTTCAGATCCACTGTTGTCATTCCGTACTGTGGGTCTACCTGTACCCCGCCTCCTGACAGATTGACCCATTTGCACTTAAAAAGGGACCTTAAAATCATGTCCGTAGTCAAGTTCCATATGTCCACTATGTAACCATAATATGTGTCCTTTCCCCTCTCGGTTGCTGCATCAAAACGGACACCGTTGTTTTGGTTGGCGCTCTTTTGATCTTGGGCGATCGTGTAAAATGTATTCCCATTTATCTCGTATCCTTTGTAAGTCAATACAGTCAAAGATGGTCCCCTGGACAACAAGTACAGCTCATCACAAATAGTGTTGTCACCTCTGAGACGTGTTTCCAACCAACTGCTGAAAGTCCTGATGTGTTCACATGTAATCCAGTCATCGCACTGCTCCAGGTGTTTGGAGCGCAGACTGTTCTTGTGTTCATCGACATACGAGGTCACCAAGGTAGAGTTCTGTAGAACTGTGTAGTGTGCTTGAGACCAAGAATATCCGTCCCTGCATATTATTGAGTCCCCTCCAAGCGTGCCTTTTCCAGTCAGTCTTCCCTCATACCGTGATTTAGGGAGACCTATCTTCTTAAGGCCAGGAATGAAGTCAACACAAAACCCAATGACATCCTATGTTTGATGGCCCATGGAGATGCTTCCTTCTGGCCTAGCGCGTTTACAAACATATTTCTTTAGGACTCCCATAAACCTCTCAAAGGGGAACATATTGTGTAGAAATACGGGCCCCAGAATGACAATCTTGTCGACTAGATGAACTAGGACGTGCGTCATGATATAGAAGAAGGATGGTGGGAACACCAGCTCGAAACTGACAAGACATTGCGCCACATCACTCCTTAGCCTTGGTATGATTTCTGGATCGATCACCTTCTGAGAGATTGAATTGAGGAATGCACATAGCTTCACAATGGCTAATCGGACATTTTCTGGTAGAAGCCCCCTCAATGCAATGCGTCATAATCACGTGGCAGTCATGAGACGTTAGGTTCTGGAACTTTTTCTCTAGCATATTTATTATTCCCTTTATATTCGACGAGAAGCCAGTCGGGACCTTCATACTGAGCAGGCATTCAAAGAAAATTTCTTTCTCTTCTTTCATAAGAGCGTAGCTGGCAGGACCTTCATACTGCTTCGGAGGCATGCCGACTTTTTCGTGCAAACGTTGCAGGTCCTCCCATGCCTCAGGTGTATCTTTTGTCTTCCCATACACGCCCAAGAAGCCTAGCAGGTTCACGCAAAGGTTCTTCGTCACGTGCATCACGTCGATCGAAGAGTGGACCTCTAGGTCTTTCCAGTAAGGTAGGTCCCAAAATATAGATTTCTTCTTCCACATGGGTGTGTGTCCCTCAGCGTCATTCGGAACAGCTAGTCCGTCGGGACCCTTTCCAAAGATTACGTGTAAATCATTGACCATAGCAAGTACGTGATCACCGGTACGCATGGCGGGCTTCTTCCGGTGATCTGCCTCGCCTTTGAAATGCTTGCCTTTCTTTCGACATTGATGGTTGGTCGGAAGAAATCGACGATGGCCAAGGTACACATTCTTCCTGCATTTGTCCAGGTATATACTTTCAGTTTCATCTAAATAGTGCATGCATGTGTGGTATCCCTTGTTTGACTGTCCTGAAAGGTTACTGAGAGCGGGCCAATCGTTGATGGTTACAAACAGCAACGCGTGCAGGTTAAATTCCTCCTGTTTGTGCTCATCCCACGTACGTACACCATTTCCATTCCACAGCTGTAAAAGTTCTTCAACTAATGGCGTTAGGTACACATCAATGTCGTTGCCGGGTTGCTTATGACCTTGGATGAGAACTGGCATCATAATGAACTTCCGCTTCATGCACATCCAAGGAGGAAGGTTATACATATATAGAGTCACGGGCCAGGTGCTGTGATTGCTGCTCTGCTCCCCGAAAGGATTAATGCCATCCGCGCTTAAACCAAACCATACGTTCCTTGGGTCACTTGCAAACTCAGACCAGTACTTTCTCTCGATTTTTCTCCACTGCGACTCGTCAGCGGGTGCTTTCAACTTCCTGTCTTTCTTACGGTCCTCACTGTGCCGTCGCATCAACTTGGCATGCTCTTCGTTTCTGAAAAGACGTTTCAACCGTGGTATTATAGGAGCATACCACATCACCTTCGCAGGAACCCTCTTCCTGGGGGGCTCGCCATCAACATCACCAGGGTCATCTCGTCTGATCTTATACCGCAATGCACCGAATACCGGGCATGCGTTCAGATCCTTGTACGCACCGCGATAGAGGATGCAGTCATTAGGGCATGCATGTATCTTCTGCACCTCCAATCCTAGAGGGCATACGACCTTCTTTGCTGCGTATGTACTGTCGGGCAATTCGTTATCCTTTGGAAGCTTCTTCTTCAATATTTTCAGTAGCTTCTCAAATCCTTTGTCAGGCACAATATTCTCTGCCTTCCACTGCCGCAATTCCAGTATGGTACCGAGCTTTGTGTTGACATCTTTGCAATTGGGGTACAAACTTTTTTTGTTATCCTCTAACATGCGATCGAACTTCAGCTTCTCCTTTTGACTTTCGCATTGCGTCATTATCGATAATGACCAGGCGGAGATCATCATCACCGGGCACATCGTCTGGTTCCTCTTGATCTTCAGCAGCTTCCCCCATTGCAGCATCACCGTATTCAGGGGGCACATAGTTGTCATCGTCCTCTTCTTCTTCGCCGTCTTCCATCATAACCCCTATTTCTCCGTGCCTCGTCCAAACATTATAGTGTGGCATGAAACCCTTGTAAAGCAGGTGGGTGTGAAGGATTTTCCGGTCAGATTAAGACTTCGTATTCCCACATTTAGAGCATGGACAACACATAAAACCATTCTGCTTATTTGCCTCAGGCACTTCGAGAAAATCATGCACGCCCTTAATGTACTCGGGGGTGTGTCTGTCACCGTACATCCATTGCCGGTTCATCTGCGTGCATTATATATAATTAAGTGTGTCAAAAACCATTACAGAACATCATGAATAGATAATTAAGTGACCAAATTAATAGTAGTTCATCATCATATTAAAACCAAAGTACATATATAGTTCTCATCTAACAACATATAGCTCTCCAGAACATCTAATTAATTAAACCATACATTGAAACTATGTAAAACATTTCAATGTGAAAAAAATACGATCACAATCGCAACCAAGGTAACAATTGATCCAACGGCATAATGATATCAAGCCTCGGTATGAATGGAATATTTTCTAATATTTCTAATCTTCAAGCGCATTGCATCCATCTTGATCTTGTGATCATCGACGACATCCGCAACATGCAACTCCAATATCATCTTCTCCTCCTCAATTTTTTTTATTTTTTCTTTCAAGAAATTGTTTTCTTCTTCAACTAAATTTAACCTCTCGACAATAGGGTCAGTTGGAATTTCCGGTTCACATACCTCCTAGATAAATAATATCTATGTCATGTTGGTCGGCATAATTTTCATAAACAATAAATAAACCAATAGTTATAAAGATAATATATACCACATCCGAATCATAGACAGGACGAGGGCCGATGGGGGCGGATACCAAAACCATCGCACTATATAATAACAAGCAATGAAATAGTAAGAAAATTAGACAAGTAGCTATCTAAAGCAAGAATTTTTTTCTTTCAGAAAGAAGATAAGAACAAGAGGCTAACCACGGTGGTGCCGGTGACGAGATCGGCGCGGGCGATCGACGGCGGTGAAGACGGGAATGGGATGTGACGGGCCGCTAAACCTAGACAAATCTTGAGGAAAATGGAGCTTTGAGGTCGAGCTTCGAGAGGAGAAAGCTTAACTAGTGTGGCTCGGGCATTTCATCGAACACCTCATGTGCATAGGAGGTGAGCTAGAGCACCACAAAGCCCTCCCCTCGCCGGCCAGAGAAAAACAGAGCACTCTGGAGTGCACTGCTCGCGAGCGAGGGGTATATATAGGCACCTCATTGGTCCCGGTTCGTGGCATGAACCGGGACTAAAGGGCAGCCTGTGGTCTCGGTTCAAGCCACCAACTGGGACCAATGGTGGTGGGCCAGGAGCCAGGCCCATTGGTCCCGGTTCGTCCCACCAACCGGGACCAAAAGGTCCAGACGAACCGGGTCCAATGCCCCACGAGGCCCGGCAGACCCCTGGCCTCACGAACCGGGACCAGTGCCCCCATGGGTCTCGGTTCTGGACTGAACCGGGACTAATGTGCTGACCCGGCCTGAACTAAAGCCCTCTTTTCTACTAGTGTAGCATGCTTTAAAAACCTTTCTGGGTTGGAGATTAACTATGACAAGTGTGAGGTAGTTCCAATTCATATGAATGAAGATGATGCTAAGTTGTTATCCCAAATTTTCTGCTGTAAATTGGGGGATTTCCCCCTTAAATATCTTGGAGTTCCACTGCACTATCTCAAGCTGAGGAGGGAAGACATTCAGTAAATCATAGACAAAATTATTAAAAGAATTTGTGGTTGGAAGGGGAGACTACTTAGCTATGAGGCAAAGTTACTTCTACTCAATGCTTGTATTGCTAGTATTATGTCTGTTATTAAATTTCCTAAATGGACAATCAAATCCATCACTTCTCAGATGGCACATTTCTTCTCGGGGAACCTGGGGGATGAACATAAATACCATCTTGCTAACTGGGGCCTAATTTCACAGAAAAAAAGATTTTGGTGGTTTGGGGGTACCCAATTTAAGAGAATTTAACATGGCTTTGCTAGCTTCTTGGGAAAAAAGATAGTTCATGGACAGTGATAAGAATTGGGTTAGACTGGTAGATCATAAGTATGGAACCAACAACCTTAATTTGTTGTGGTCCAGACAGAGGGTGGGGTCACCTTTCTGGAAAGGAGTTACTTGGGCTTTTGAAGGTATAAGACTTTTTTTTAAATGGAACTTGGGCAATGGCAATAAAGTCAGCTTCTGGGATGACATCTGGGTGGGGGACTCTTCCCTGAAAACTCAATTTTGGGAAGTTTATGAAATTTGTCAACAACAACATTGTGCAGTTTCAGAGGTGTGGGATGGTTTCAGTCCTTTTTTTAGAAAAGGAGGATGACCCCCGGCTCTGCATCTGGGAGATGCATACGGCCACTTTATTAATTATTCTCGAGGACCTTACAAGTTATTACAAACAATATATCTGAATCCACCATCTTGGCAACATATGCCGCTACTCTTATCCATATGATGAAGGGATGCTAGCTGGGCCACTACCCAAACCACTCACCTAAACCTAACATCAAAAGCCGGAAGCCCCAGCCGAGCCACATACCGGGTCTGGGGCACAATCTGGTCAGACGCACTCTTGCGTTGTCGCCGCCATCTTCCACAAGTCCGTCTTCAGATTATATTGAGTCTTCTACCTTGTGAAGGCCAGTTCTGCCATCGACGTCACCATGACGCCAGACAGCTGCCTCCTCCTGCGCGAGTCTATCTCCATGCATCGGACGCCGAGCCTCCACGGCGCCATGCCGCCGATCTCCGCCGCCATCAATGAGTGAGATGGAGTACCACTCCACCACGGCAAGTACAAGGTGAGGAAGGGCGAGGTCGCCATCGGAGACACGGCCGGAAGATAAGCACCGCAACCACGAGAACTGCCCGGAGCTGCGACGCGGTAGATCAGACGGGCCGCCACCAGGAACCAGACAAGATCACCATGCACACCCAGCATCCCCATGCCCAAGTCGGCGCCTTCAAGAAGGTGACGACGTTGTGGCGCCGCCGCCGCTTAGCCACCGGGGCTAGGGTTTTCACCCGGGCGCAGGGGAAGGGGGGAGGCAGGGGAGGTTTAGCCTCGACGCCGCCACCAAGGAGGGAATGGCGTCTGGGACGCCATCGACGCCGTGACCGCCACCGGCGGCCAAGGGTTTCCCCTGGCCAAGCACCCTGCCGCCACCTCCGAACCAGCCACAACATCAGCAGGCGCGTGCACGCCGGAGATCCAGGCCGGCCGGAGGTCATGCATCACGAGCGGACCAGATCGCCTCCGATCTGACGAGGGGAGCCCGGGGCCTCCCCGCGCCATGACCAGCGCCCACCGGGACCTCGCTGCCCGCGCAGCCGAGGGGATCCGGCCTACCTCACCGACGAGCACTCCCTGCCGCCGGAGGAGCGTCGTCCGCACCAGCGAGGCCGCCGCCTCAGATCAGCTGGCGCGGATCTGACCAGAACAAGCTCCGCCGCGAAGAACGCCGCGCCGCCACCGGCCCGCGCACTCCACCGTGACGTGCCGCCACCGGTCAGCAGGCCGCGCCGCCCCGCCCCGACACCAGCGCGCGCCACCCGACTCGCCGGCCGCCGAGCTCTGCCGCCGCGCTTGAGGAAGTAGCCCCCCGCGGCCCCTGTTCCAGGCGAGGGCAAGCAAGATCCCGCCGCCGCCGGCCCCGCACGGGCTTTGCCCGGCGGCGCCCGCCGGCGGGGGCGGGAGGAGAGGAAGGAGGTGGGGGCTGGGTTCGGCGGCGGCTAGGGTAGGGATGGTTTCAATCTAAAACTTACCTTCAACAGATGTGTGGGGTCTGAGTTTATGGAGAGATGGCATGACCTGATCCGAGTCATTTCTACCAAAACCCTGACTAATGAGGAGGATCAACCTGTTTGGTTGTTAGAAGCATCCGGGGTCTACTCGGTCAAATCCTTCTATTCCATGATTAACTGGGGTGGGGTTTCTACTCCTGTCTGGTAGATACCGCAAAACTGCCAGTTAAGCTCGCAACAATGCCACTACCTCTGCGTGGCCTATGATTGGTGGCCTCAGGGGAAGATGCTCGAGGAACATGCCACCAAAGAAACTGGATCATGTCGTCGCCTATGTCATGCACATCGATGACACTAGGACTCTCTCTTGTCTAGTTTTCTCATGATCTCAAGAAAACATGTATTCTACTTATCGCATTCTTAAATTTTCAACCGCAGATGAATAGGCATGGTGCCTATTTGTGGATGCTTGAAAACAAAAAAAACATGTAAAAACGCTTAAGGAATTGTTGCGAGGGATCTCTCTGGGACAGATGGAGTACAAGTTGGAGTGTATATGGCAGCTACCGACTAATGGATAGGATGGGATGGGATTGAGGACGACATGTAATACATCTTTTATTTCCCGCACAGATAAAAAAATGTCATCTATTTTTTTTCTTTGGATAGCTGCAACACATTATTTTTTAAAATCCATGCAACTCATCTATACATCAATAATTTTTGCATGTTTGTCACGTCATCAGCATGACAGCTCATCATGGTTAACCCCCTTGATTTATCCACGACACCAGGTTATCTACTTTAGCATGTGTTTACACAAGTTGTACTCTCTCTGTACAAGATCTCAACTACAAGTATTTCAGTACAGAGATAGTAGTTTATACAGCGATACTACCCACCTAAAATCAGCGTACGAATATCAAGAGAAGAGTGACATGTTGCCTGCTTTTGCCTTTCTGATGGATCAGTACATCATTTGATCACACGGATTCTACACACGGCATTTAGTTTGGTAGGTGTTTGGTGACGTGTGCCTCTTCTTTAGACTAGATGTGCAAAAAAAAAAGAGCAATGCACGGTGGCAGTGACCTGGATGTACAAGCTCGGTTATGAACTGTGGTACCATATTTCGAATGAAAACAAATTACCTCGCTTGCATGCAATAATATGTCATCATGTCTGGTTGCATACAGGATGCTAGTAGCCTAGTACATCATCTCAA
Source organism: Aegilops umbellulata (assembly GCA_032464435.1). Classification (NCBI taxonomy): domain Eukaryota; kingdom Viridiplantae; phylum Streptophyta; class Magnoliopsida; order Poales; family Poaceae; genus Aegilops; species Aegilops umbellulata. Next base: position 635,945,259 of record CP136060.1, on the reverse strand, counting down.
GAAGAAGAAAAAGAGCCCTAGTAGCATTAGCACCGCACCAAAGTATGCCAGTGCTTGCTTAGCTTCTAACTAATCGACCGGCTTCGCCTTATATTTCTCTATCGTCTTCTGCATCATCATTTTTTCGCGCAGTCAAACACAAACAAATACAAAATCCAACTCACAAGATGGTACAAAATTGTGAGACTAAATAAATTACACAAAATACTCATTACTTCTTTCGCAAAAAAAAAATACACAAAATACTAATGGATTGCTCGTTGCACATTACCTTGTACTTAAATACATACTCCAGCTCATGCAATGCACAAAATACAGAATGAGTAAGGAAACCGTCCTTATACTCAATACATACTCCAGCTCATGCAATGCATGCATGAGTCCTTATATGGATGCGTTCATGTGTACACTATCATACATATATGTGATTCATGTTATTGACCGTATTTATATTTCATAATCATATACATACGCGCGTTGGTCATGGCACTGATGGAGCATTGTTTTCGACGGGACCCTGGTTCTTCTCCTCCTCGTCCGGCGAGACGGTGACAACGGCGTGACCACGGCTGCTCGGGCCGGAGGGCGGATTGTGGCGCCACCGCCAGGCCAGGATCTTCTCTCCCCGGCGGAGCACACGGCGCCGCCACGGCAACTCGACGGCCCCCACCGAGTTGGGTGAGGAGGTCGTCATGCCATGGAGTAGAGCAAGCCTCTCTTCCGCGCTCGCCAAGGATAGGCCGCCAGCAGCAGCTGCAACCATGACCAGAACGATAACCACGAGCTTGGATCGCAGCGAGCTCATTGAGATAGAGCTGGCCTAGCTGGGCTGCCCGATTAAATAATTGTCGATGATGCGATCGATATTGAGTGCCTAATTCTTGTGGCGTACTAGGTTGTTATGCATGTGACGATGTGGCGTGTGGTAAATGGATTGGATGATCGATCTCTGCCTCCATGGCCATATATAGGCACACCGAAGGAGATCTTGCGCTCGGCAATAATGGATTCTTTTGATTACCGGGCATGCATGCATGTGCTGGTGGTTACAAGGTAATGGCTGAAGCTGAATGCAATTAAGCCCAGAAAATTGAAGAGAAAGCGGTGGTGCCGTGCTGCTTTCGGTCAATAAAGCTAGCGAACGAACTTTGCAGAGTTGGCACCCATACGTGGTGGACAACACAACCGCATTCAACCTCCTGTGGCAACTGGCAAGGGAAAATGTTGAATTTGAGCTTACGGTTATGCAATGAGACTTTTCCATCTGTTTATTGTTTCGGACTTTTAGTTTGAAAGCTGGATCTGTTCGTACTATGCAGTTTTTTGTTTTTCAAATCGAATTAGTTTACGTACAGCAAGTACCCCCTCTCTTCCCCTCCCCCTCCGCCGGCCCCGCGCGGGCGACCGAGGGGTCCCAACCCTCCGCCGCCGGCCACCTCGTCCTTCCCGCTCTCCTCTCCACCAGCGCCGGTGCTCGGCGCCGGGCTAAGCCCGCGCGTGTGATGGCAGCGGGAGGCATCGCCCTCTCACTCCGGGCTAGGGATGCGCGGGATCCCCGATCTCGAGGATGAGGCCCCGATCTATGGCAGCGGCGTCAATCTGGCCCACGACAGTCTCCATGAGCGCGTCGGCGTGCCGGCCGGCCGGTTCCTAAGGGCGGCCGTGGCGGCAGCTTGGCGATGCTCTGCCTAATATGGGACGGAGGCTGCTGGATCCGGGGCGGCGACCCCTAAGCTGGCCTCCTCGTCCGAGCACGGCGGGGCAGGTGGGCTCCCAGGGATCGGATCGGGCGGCCGGTGATCCTCCGGCGGCTTTCACAACGTCAGATTTACTGGTTCCCCTCCCTCCTGCTGCCTCTCTGTCGTCCCGGTGGTCTGCGGCTGCAGGCTCCGGTGATGGTGAGCCCTGGTGGTGTAGCTTGGGTCTGGGGGAAACTTTGGCCGGTCTTGCCGGCCCAGCGGCGGTGTTGTCCATGGGCGTCGCATTCCTTCATGAAGGCGCAACTGAGGGCCCAATCCGCCCACCCCGATCTCATATCGGGTGAAAACCTACAATCCTCTTCAGATTTGGCGGTAGCGGTGCTTCACGTCGTGACCTTCCTGGAGGTGTCATTAGGGGTCTTGGAGCTCGGTTGGGAGTGCAGAGGAACTGCAGGTGGAGGGGTGGGACCAGTGGCAGCAGGTGGTGTTCGCGAAGGAGGTGCGGCATTGCATCTGACACGTCGATAATGGTGGTTCCTGGCGGCATGGAGGAGCGGGGTCTCGCTAGGGGAGGAGCAGTTGGGTTCAGCTGAACCCAACGACTTTTCGTGGCCTGGGTACAGGTATACGTATAGTATGTGCACGAACCCAATGAGAATTAAGGCCTGAACCCATTAACTTGGAATGCAACGCTAGCGAGACGCCCAAAAGCCCACAGTGGATTCCCTCCGTGCCAGCCTAATAGGCCTGATCGTGCGTATAGGGCAGCCGCCAGCCGCACCACCTTTTGCGCTCCTGTTCCCTTCCTCCCCTCTGCGATCTACTCTCGTTAGTCTCGATACCCCAACGAGGCAACGACAGCGGCAAACCCCCCAGACCAAATTCGAGGTACTGACTCACATGGTCAGATCGTGAAATCCCCCACATCTCCTCTCTGTTATGCATGCCCTAGCCAGTTGCCCATAGTTTTCTAATTACTTATTCAGTTAATCCTCATAATTTGATTGATCTAGGCTATTGAATTGTATTTCTGAAAAAAACCATCATTAGATTCAGACAATGATGCTAGCAGTTCAAGGTCACCCATTAGACGTAAATGTCATCGTGAGTATTCTTCTGAAGCCTTCTATTCAAAGAGAAATTAACATAGATGAGTTAAGATTCGGCTGGTCGGAAGATAATTTTCATGTACACAAGAAATCCTAGGAAGCAAGATGATATTAGGTTCAGATATTTAACGAATGGACCTTACATGCCACTATTTAGTTATGTTTATCCACATAGGGATATTGGAGATGGATGGAGATTTAATCCAGGCTGGTTTAAAGAAGGAAATTGTTAATTATTTTGCAAAGGGGACTTCATCATGGCATTCTTTTGCTATTATTTGTGTTTTCTTACAAGTTAAAGATGTTCCCTAATGAGTTATTTATCTTCTATGGAGATAATTTTGTATTCTATTATTGAAAAAAAAATCAGAGGTAATGTATTCATTTTGTTGATTGCTGAGGCTGCCGGCGTATCTAACAAAGAACAAATGAAATTACTTTTGAGGTACCTTAGCAAACGTTCATTTATAATTGAGCGTTTAGTTGGAGTCGAAGATGTTATGGAAACATCAACAATTTTTACTTGTAAAAAATATTCACTAATATTGCGTCAGGTATATAGGTCAGAGGACAATACTATGATCAGGAAAGCAACATGGGTGGTGAGTTCAATGGCTTGAAAGCAAATATTTTGCAAGACAAGTGCCCGTGCGTTGCAACGGGAGAGAAAATATAACACGCGCTCTTAACTCAACAACCATCACTCAAGACCATAATAGGTCCATCTTCTTTATTTTAGCGAGGCATCATATTTGTGTTACCGCTTATCCTCCTTCTCACCCTCGCCGGCGATGGCCTCGGTGTTCACACAAAACAAAACAAAATGTGTTTGAATATGGTTAATCCTAAGGCGTCTCCCTCTCCCTCTCTCCTCCCTCTCCCTCTCTCCTCCCTCTCCCTCTCCCTCTGTCGCTTTCTCTCACTCTTGCGTATCTGTTGTTTTCCCCTGCTACATTTTCAAAGGTATGCATGTATAATTATCGATATTTTCTTTTCCCTATATGGTCATACTGGTGTGTTTATTTGCAATCCGTATCGCCGCCGGTACGAAAGAAAAATGGATCGTGCGCTATAAATTATAAGTTTGCTTCCAAAACAATATTTAGAAAATATTTAACAGGTAAAATTAATATCATATTTAGATTCCACACATTTTTCTAATCAAATTTCATACATAACACGTGAAAATGGGAATTACGGTTTAAAAGATATAGATAATTTAGAAAATCATTTGTTTGACTTAATATCTTCCAAAATAATATTTAAAAATACTTAACAGGTAAAAACAATCTCATATTCATATTCTACATATTTTTTAATCAAATTTCATATATAACAAATAGAGGAACTTTTCTGAAAAATGCCATGACGGACGACCAGAAGCACTATTTGCTTTATTATTAAGGGAAGATATCTACGCAAACATGTCCGTGCGTTGCAACGGGAGAAAAAAATCACCCCTCAAACACACTCGACGACATCTGACGAGAATCAACATCTCATATAGTGCCAATAATAACTTTTGTGATAGCACAATATAATCATATTTACTCCATTTAAATGAGCAGGAAACATATATAATAGACATTTGGAAAGTACCCCATATAAAAAAGCATTAACTATTAATTAAAGTTGCATCCAAAACATAATATAAAAAATGATTAACATGCAAGATATATTGCATACTTGGAATCTACATATTTTCTGTGGCATTTTCATATATAGTATGTTATATTTGAAATTAGGGTTTAAAAGATATGAATGTTTCAAAAAGCATTTTGAATCTGCATGAAAAAACAAAAATAAAACATTAAAACAGAGTAGCGCAACCCAGGTCGCCTGGATAAAGAGCAGTGCTACAACCAGTGGGACGCACTTGTAGTTGTGACTTATTCATGGATCGCTTTCTCTTAAACAATGCAAACTGCCGACGTGAAAAACTGAAACGTTTTCTTCACTTACCGGTAGCCTGGTGGGTAATTCATAGAAACTTTCGGGGTATTTTTTTTTTTGACGGACGACCAGAAACCCAATTTGCTTTATTATTAGGTAGAGATTTCTGAAAAAACCCATCATCAGATTCAGATAATGATGCTAGCAGTTCAAGGTCACCCATTAGACGTAAATGTCATCGTGAGTATTCTTCTGAAGCCTTCTATTCAAAGAGAAATTAACATAGATGAGTTAAGATTCGGCTGGTCGGAAGATAATTTTCATGTAAACAAGAAATCCTAGGAAGCAAGATGATATTAGGTCAGATATTTAACGAATGGACCTTACATGCCACTATTTAGTTATGTTTATCCACATAGGGATATTGGAGATGGATGGAGATTTAATCCAGGCTGGTTTAAAGAAGGAAATTGTTAATTATTTTGCAAAGGGGACTTCATCATGGCATTCTTTTGCTATTATTTGTGTTTTCTTACAAGTTAAAGATGTTCCCTAATGAGTTATTTATCTTCTATGTAGATAATTTTGTATTCTATTATTGAAAAAAAAATCAGAGGTAATGTATTCATTTTGTTGATTGCTGAGGCTGCCGGCGTATCTAACAAAGAACAAATGAAATTACTTTTGAGGTACCTTAGCAAACGTTCACTTATAATTGAACGTTTTGTTGGAGTCGAAGATGTTATGGAAACATCAGCAATTTTTACTCGTAAAAAAATATTCACTATATTGCATCAGGCATATAGGTCAGAGGACAATACTATGATCAGGAAAGCAACATGGGTGGTGAGTTCAATGGCTTGAAAGCAAATATTTTGCAAGACAAGTGACCTTATTATGTCCATTAATTTGCTCAACAACTCTAGTTGGTTATTGTGGCAGTACTAAAGAACCATGGTGATATTGCGGATTTTTTTCTACATGATCACCATTTCATTCAATGTCATCCATCTGGTATGTCCCGCACTCTTACAATTTTTAATGTAATACAATATGTGATAGGTGATGTCATATTTCTATTCCTTATGTTTTTTTCAAGTGCTAAACTGGGGTTGTAAGATGGTATAAATTAGACTTGATACTTAATTATTTCATACCAAATCCTCATAACAAATCAATAAGTGAAGCCAATGGCAAAATTTTCTGGCTCGGCCCCTGGGTCTCACTGCTGGGCATGTGTTGATGGACTAGCGCAGGATGGTGGCGTTGTCTGGCGTCGTGGTGGCGTTGACGACAGCTAGACTGGGCGAGGTTGATGTGTCAGTACAGATTTGAAGATGGATTGGTAGCAGTTGGCAGCGGCGGCCTCTGAGTGTGCGCCGGACCGGTGGGTACCCCATACCCAATAGGTGGCGTGATTGGGGTCTCAGGTCTTAGATGTTAGGTTTGACTGCGAGGTCTGTTTGGTATTAGGTCCAGACTATCATCATCCCTTCATCAACTGGATAGGAGTAGCGACAGATGTTGCCTAGACGGTGGCTTCAGTCTTACTGATGTATTCTTTGTAAAGTCTTTTGTGAATAACTAATAAAATGGTTGCATGCATCGCCCAGATGCAGAGACAGGGGTCTTCCTCCTTTAAAAAAAATCAATGCATCCAGGAGACTTTATTATCCATCTAAAAATTCCAACTTTGTTACTAAGTTAACCTTATTTAATCCCGCAAGAAAAATACTTAACCTACTGTAAAAAATGAATTACCTTGGATTGCTTTAATACAAAAATATACAAATTTTCTCTGAAAACTGGAAAGACCCAAGGCACACAACCATCCATTAATTGTCGCCACGATTAACAAGGTGAAGAACAAGCCAAAGAAAAGCCACGTACACTTCTACATAAACGGTCGTTGAAAGCAGTTTGATACATGGGCATGTAGCGGTTCTCCATTCCGCCTCAAAGCATGTGTTGCTGATACTTAGAACACATGAGGTGGTTTTGAAACTGCCTCGAATGCTAGCTTTGACCAGAAGGTAGTTCCACAAAAGCAAATATTAATGATTTTAGCGTCGCTCGCAAAAATTAAGAACTTTTAGCGTTGGAGGTGGTTTCCCTCCTTTAACCCCCTTGATATGTTATAATTCATACCAAATTCCTCTTTGCAACTGATTCCATTTATTTTTCAGGGTTGAGCATTATTCTTGTTGTTTCATAACCAGTCCCGCAAATGAAATTCACAGAAAACTTTCATATACAATACACAAGCATACATTATTCATTTGCACAAGCCCTTTGTGTCACATAAAACACATGCATATTTGTTCAAATATTGAAAGCAAATACGTACATTTACATACTTTACATTCAACATATGAAACATAGTTCTAAAAGCAAAAAAGATAAGTCAGTTGTGATGTGTTTATACTATGTTGTCGTCTCGAGTAGTCTACTCATCGCTCATTTTCATGTCATCTCAATTAGATCTCCGTTTAATAATTCTGTGATGTACTAAAGTGATGCACATTAGGAGAGATGAATGGTGGAGGAGCTATAACCTTATCCTTTTATGTGAAGTACGCCTAAAATGTAATATTTGTGTCCAAACAAATATTTTATTGGCAAGTTATGAATTACAATAAACACACATGTAAGAATGAATTGAATGAAGATTGCTTAACATAAATATACCTTCCAAGACCTATTATCGGCAACATTTTAGTTTTAGTGATAATTTCTTCTTCTCGCCGCCAGGTAGAGCCCACCGTCTTCGGGCCGTACCGTCAGGCGGTCGTGGGAGCAGGGCTTCGCCTGACAGGAGTGACGTCAGGGGCGGAGTGGCAATAGTGCCGCGCCGTACGGAGCACTGTGGCCACGCCTGGCCCTAGATACGGGGGTGATGGGCTACAATGTAGCCTCACGCTGTCTTGTCCTCTTAATGGGGGCGCAGACTTTGAGGGCGCCGTGGGCCGACTATCAGGAGCCGGACTCTCTAGAGGCCACCCGCAAGGATTCGTCCCGTCTTGATGCCGCCTTCTAGCTGCCGGCCGCTTGGACCAGCTGGCCATCTGAAGGCGGCGCTTCATCTTGAGGTTCTGAGGGGCGCAGCCGGCCCCGATGTCTTGAAAGGTTCAGGGACTCGGGTTAGGCTACCCGTGGCCCATTACTCCGACAGTAGTCCTCGAAGCTGGTGAGGCGCCGCGGCTAAGGAGCTAAGGAGCCTCAACAGTTTCCTCATCTGGGTGCTCTGGAAGGAAGCTTCGTCCGACTCCTGGCAAGCCGCCTGGTGGGAGTCGGCCACGTCCAGTCGGACTTGTCTGAAACTTCAAACGCAACGGCTGGAACCTGGTGGCGTGCTAGCGAAGCCTCCAGGCCCGCCGCCCACCGTGGGACACCACGTGGCGTCAGCCAGCCGGGCCAGCCTGCTAGCCCACGCGCGCGATGGGACGTGACAGCAGGCTCGGTCCGCCACCACCGGGCCTCGGCGCCCGAGCGGAGCCGCTTCGGTCGCGGTGGGAGGTTAAGTCTCCTCGCGGAGTTACTGCGCGCAGTAACTCATGCGGTAAACGCGGGGATGTGGGCTCGTGGGCACAGTTAATCCCACGATCCCACGCCCGCCCCCTCGGCTTCATAGCCCGTTGGCTATAAGTAGGGGGGAGGAGGGGGAGCGGCGGAGCACGCGCGCCCCTCCACCTCTACTCTTCCCTCCTTCTTCCTCCTCTCGCCGCAGCGCCACCGAGCCTTGCCGGAGTGCTGCCGCTGCTCTTCTCCGTCGAACCCTTCCGCCCCGAGCCCTCTCAAGGTCCACCACCTCAAACCATACTTGCTCTTGGCGAAAACGATCTTTGTCTCCGAAGAGGACATCTAGCTGGGTCTTGCCGATTGGTGAGCAGGAAAGGCCAGGAAGTATGCCATGGAATACAGTCCGACTAGGCTGGAGATGTCTCTGCTTGATTCCCAACTTGTCCATAGTATCTTTGTACAGGATGTTGATGCTGCTGCCGCCATCTATCAGAACTCGGGAGAAGCGAGCAGCCCGCCTCTCTGTGGCAAAGGTAGCATCCAACACCAGAGCACAAGAACCCGGTGAAGGCATCACTTCCGGGTGGTCAGCTCTGCTCCAGCTGATGGGCTTTTCAGACCAGTGCATGAACTCGGGGGTCTCTGGTGCCACTACATTCACTTCTTGTTGCTGCTGTCGTCTGCTGCGCCTATCGTCGGCCACGGTGGTGAACACGACATAAGCTCCATGCTCTTCAGGATACTCGTCTTGTATTGCGCCGATCGGCCGAGCCGCCGGCTGCTGGGGAGGAGGAGGCGGCGGGCCGGCAGGCGGAGGAGTCTGGAGTCCGTCGCCCTTGGCGATCCTGGTGAGCCAGTGGTATTTCCGAGTGGTGTGGTTGGACGGCTTCGCGCCATTGTGGGACTTGCAGGGTGCATCTAGGGTCTGCTCGTATGAGAAGGAGGGCAACCAGTTGGGCTTGCCGCCTTTCTGGCGCTTGGGAGGAGGCTGCCCCTCCGGCTATTGGTCTTCAACTATCGCCACCTGCCGGCTCGTGGAAGCCGGCTGCGTGGCCTTGCGCTTATGGTCGTTCTGTTGCTGACGCCGACTGGTTTCACCAGCCGGGGTCCGAGGAGCTTGAGGGGCCACCTTGCCTGATGCGTCAACTTGGATCTCCGCCTTCATGGAGGAGTCGGCCGTGGCGTACTTGTCTGCTATGATCAGCAGTTCGTCGAGGGTCGTCGGCTCGCTGCAGAGAAGCGTGTGCTTGAGGAGGGTGCCCTTTCGGCACCCGGCGGTGAAGTACTCGATGGCCTGCACCTCATGCACGCCCTCGCAAGAGTTGCGCAGATCGGCCCAGCGCGTGAGGTAGTCGCGAGTCGACTCGATGGGTCCTTGGATGCACAAGGAGAGCTGGCGAGCCTTGGGCGGCCGCCTGTAGGTGCTGGTGAAGTTGCGGATGAAGGCTTCAGTGAAATCGACCCAACTGTTGATGTTGCGAGGCTTCAGGCTGTTCGGCCATGTCCGGGCCGTGCCCTGGAGCATGAGCGGAACGTACTTCACGGCAACGCGCTTGTTGCCGTTGGCGATACTTACGACTGTGGAGTAGTTAACCAGCCAGTCCTCCGGCTTCACGGAACCGGTGTACTTGGGCATATCTCTCGGGAGAGTGAACCCCTTGGGGAAGGGCTCATCTCGGATGCGGGGGCCGAAACAAGTCAGACCCAACTCATCTTCTTCTTCTAGCGCCAGGGATCGGTTGAGGCGGTCGATCCGGTGGGGAGCGTCGTTCTCTCCGACTCCTTCTCGGCGGCCAAGGCGGTCGCCGAGTGTTGGGTGGTCAACAGGCAGCGGTGAAATGCGCCTCTCCCTGCGGGGAGGGGGAGGCGGACAGTCATCTTGTTGTTGCACTGCTCTCGGGCGGCCGTCTTGGTCGCGCTCGATGGTGATGCGTGTCCAGCTGTGGCTGGCAGCCGACACCTTCTCTTTTCTTTCACGGACGCCACCAGTCGGCGTTCGATATGTCGCGTCTTGCTCTCGGCGGGTAGGCGGATCGTTGTTTCGCCGATTGGGCGTCTCATTGCAGCAGCCGGCTTCGTGCTGCGCGACAACGATGTCTACTACGCAACCTTCTTCTTGTAGACGTTGTTGGGCCTCCAAGTGCAGAGGTTTGTAGGACAGTAGCAAATTTCCCTCAAGTGGATGACCTAAGGTTTATCAATCCATGGGAGGCGTAGGATGAAGATTGTCTCTCTCAAGCAACCTTGCAACCAAATAACAAAGAGTCTCTTGTGTCCCCAACACACCCTTTACAATGGTAAATTGTATAGGTGCACTAGTTCGGCAAAGAGATGGTGATACAAGTGCAATATGGATGGTAGATATAGGTTTTTGTAATCTGAAAATATAAAAACAGCAAGGTAACTAATGGTAAAAGTGAGTGTAAACGGTATTGCAATGCTTTGAAACAAGGCCTAGGGTTCATACTTTCACTAGTGCAAGTTTTTTAAACAATAATAACATAACTGGATCATATAACTATCCCTTAATATGAAACAAAGAGTCACTCCAAAGCCACTAATAGCGGAGAACGAACGAAGAGATTATGGTAGGGTACGCAACCACCTCAAAGTTATTCTTTCCAATCAATCCATTGGGCTATTCCTATAAGTGTCACAAACAGCCCTAGAGTTCGTCCTAGAATAACACCTTAAGATACAAATCAACCAAAACCCTAATGTCACCTAGATACTCCAATGTCACCTCAAGTATCCGTGGGTATGATTATATGATATGCAACACAAAATCTCAGATTCATCTATTCAATCCAACACAAAGTACTTCAAAGAGTGCCCCAAAGTTTGTACCGGAGAATCAAGACGAAAATGTGTGCCAACCCCTATGCATAGGTTCATGGGCGGAACCTGCAAGTTGATCACCAAAACCTACATCAAGTGAATCACGTGATATCCTCAGCCCCGAGGGTGAACTACTCCCTCCTCGTCATGGAGAGCGCCGGGATGATGAAGATGGCCACCGGTGGGGGCTCCCCCCCTCCGGCAGGGTGCCGGAACAGTGTCCCGATTGACTTTTGGTGGTTACAGAGGCTTGCGGCGGCGGAACTCCAGATCTATTCTCGTCCTCGGAAGTTTTAAGGTACGTGGGTATATATGGGTGGAGGAAGTACGTCGGTAGACCTCCGGGGGCCCCACGAGGCAGGGGGCGCGCCCCCCACCCTCGTGGCCACCTCCCTTCTTTCCTGACGTGCACTCCAAGCTTTTCCGGTAGCTTTCCTTCCAAAAATAACTTCTCCAGTTGGTTTCATTCCGTTTCGACTCCGTTTGATATTCCTTTTCTTCAAAACACTGAAATAGGCAAAAAACAAAAATTCTTGGCTAGGCCTCCGGTTAATAGGTTAGTCCCAAAAATAATATAAAAGTGGATAATAAAGCCCAATATTGTCCAAAACAGTAGATAATATAGCATGGAGCAATAAAAAATTATAGATACGTTGGAGACGTATCAGGCACCCCCAAGCTTAATTCCTACTCGTCCTCGAGTAGGTAATTGATAAAAGAGAATTTTTGATGCGGAGTGCTACTTGGCATAATTTCAATGTAATTCTTCTGAATTGTGGTATGAATATTCAGATCCGAAAGATTCAATATAAAAGTTTAATATTGACATGAAAACAATAATACTTAAAGCATACTAACTAAGCAATTATGTCTTCTCAAAATAACATGGCCAAAGAAAGTTCATCCCTACAAAATCATATAGTTTAGTCATGCTCCATTTTTGTCACACATGAATGCTCTCATCATGCACAACCCCGATGAAAAGCCAAGCAATTGTTTCATACTTTAGTAATCTCAAACTTATAAACCTTCATGCAATACATGAGCGTGAGCCATGGATATAGCACTATGGGTGGAATAGAGTATAATGATGGGGGTTATGTGGAGAAGACAAAAAAGGAGAAAGTCTCACATCAACGAGGCTAATAAATGAGCTATGGAGATGCCCATCGATTGATGTTACTGCAAGGAGTAGGGATTGCGATGCAATGGATGCACTAGAGCTATAAATGTATGAAAGCTCAACAAAAGAAACTAAGTGGGTGTGCATCCAACTTGCTTTCTCATGAAGACCTAGGGCATTTGAGGAAGCCCATCGTTGGAATATACAAGCCAGGTTGTATAATGAAATATTCCCACTAGTATATGAAAGTGACAAAACAAGAGACTCTCTATCATGAAGATTATGGTGCTACTTTGAAGCACAAGTGTGGTAAAGGATAGTTGATATGTCTCCAACGTATCTACAATTTTTGATTGCTCCATGCTATAGTATCTACTGTTTTGGACTATATTGGGCTTTATTTTCCACTTTTATATTATTTTTGGGACTAACCTATTAACCGGAGGCCCAACCCAGAATTGCTGTTTTTTTTGCCTATTTCAGAGTTTTGGAGAAACAGAATATCAAACGGAGTCCAAACGGAATGAAACCTTCGGGAACATGACTTTCTCACCGAACGTGATCCAGGAGACTTGTACCCTACTCCAAGGAACAACAGAGGCGGTCACGAGGGAGGGGGCGTGCCCCCCTAGGGCGCGCCCCCTGCCTCGTGGGCCCCCTATTGCTCCACCGACGTACTCCTTCTGTACCCACGAGATCCCATCTTGGGGCCTGTTCCGGAGCTCCGCCGGAGAGGGCCGTCATCACAGAGGGCTTCTACATCATCCTAGCCTCTCCGATGAAGTGTGAGTAGTTTACCTCAGACCTACGGGTCCATAGTTATTAGCTAAATGGCTTCATCTCTCTTTTTGAATCTCAATACAATGTTCTCCCCCTCTCTCGTGGAGATCTATTCGATGTAATCTTCTTTTTGCGGTGTGTTTGTTGAGACCGATGAATTGTGGGTTTATGATCAAGTCTATCTATGAATAATATTTGAATCTTCTCTGAATTCTTTTATGTATGATTGGTTATCTTTGCAAGTCTCTTCGAATTATCAGTTTGGTTTGGCCTACTAGATTAGTTTTTCTTGCCATGGGAGAAGTGCTTAGCTTTGGGTTCAATCTTGCAGTGTCCTTTCCCAGTGACAGAAGGGGCAGCAAGGCATGTATAGTATTGTTTCCATCGAGGATAACAAGATGGGTTTTTTATCATATTGCATGAAACTATCCCTCTACATCATGTCATCTTGCTTAAAGCGTTACTCTGTTTTTAACTTAATACTCTAGATGCATGCTGGATAGCGATCGATGAGTGGAGCAATAGTAGTAGATGCAGGCAGGAGTCGGTCTACTTGTCTCGGACGTGATGCCTATATACATGATCATACCTAGATATTCTCATAACTATGCTCAATTCTGTCAATTGCCCAACAGTAATTTGTTCACCCACCGTAGAATACTTATGATCTTGAGAGAAGCCACTGGTGAAACCTATGGCCCCCGGGTCTATTCTCATCATATCAACCTCCATCACTTTAATCTTGCTTTGCTTTTTACTTTTCCTTTTACTTTTCACTTTGCATCTCAATACCAAAAATACCAAAAATATTATCTATCATCTCTATCAGATCTCACTCTCGTAAGTGACCGTGAAGGGATTGACAATCCCTAATCGCGTTGATTACGAGGAGCTATTGTTTTGTGCAGGTACGAGGGACTTGCGCATAGCCTCCTACTGGATTGATACCTTGGTTCTCAAAAACTGAGGGAAATACTTATGCTACTTTGATGCATCATCCTCTCCTTTTCGGGGAAATCCAACGCAGTGCTCATGAGGTAGCAAGAAGAATTTCTGGCGCCGTTGCCGGGGAGGCTTACGCAAGAGCAAGTCAAGATTTGGACTCCTAACAACGAGCCACTTATGGCGCCGTTGTCTATGCACAAAGTCAACATACCAAGCACCCATCACAATCCCTATCTCCCGCATTACATTAGTTGCCATTTGCCTCTCGTGTTCCTCTCCCCCACTTCACCCTTGCCATTTTATTCGCCCTTCCTCTGTTCAATCTTGTGTTACCATGTGCCTTCTTATTGCTTGCATCTTCGCTTGCTAAAAGTTTATGGATCCTCATCCACTTGCTAATCTCTTTAAGAGATCCAATTATGATGAACCTATTGCTAGTGAATTGAGTGCACTAGATTATCTTTATAAGGTTTTGCCTGAAATTCGTGAATCTAAAAATTGTGATGAAGTACTTTATGAAGCGATTCATGATAGATCTTTGAATAAAAAGCATGATTGCAATGATTTTACTATAAATTCTATTGATGTCAATTGTGCTAAAAATATGCAAAACCCTAGGCTTAGGGATGCTAGTTTTGCTAGGTCCTCTACTTGTTGCAATGATCATGATTGGGGTGATAGTTCTTCTTATGATCTTGAAAATTTATTTAAGCCCCATGATGAATATGAGATTGATAATAGTGTTTGCAATATTATTAAAAGTGGGTTTGGAGAGGTCATGACTTTAGTTAATGATAATCCCACTATTTTGGAAGAGTGTCAACTTTGCATGCATGTGGACCGTATTGAAAATATTTTATGTGCCGGTGTGGATCGACACCTATGGGATCACAAGAATCCCTACTACGGTTGCGGGGCGCGGGGTCGTGAGAAGAGCGGATCAAACAGATAGCACACGGTTCCTTTACCCAGGTTCAGGCCGCAAGGATGCGTAAAACCCTACTCCTGCTTTGGTGGATTGTATATCTGTGTTCTTGAGCTAGCTATGGGGTGTGAGGAGCTCCAAAAAGCCGACTCCTCTTCCTGGTCGCCTTGGGCCTCCTTTTATAGGGAAAGGGGTTCCCACAGTGGCACACAGGAGGAGGAAAGGATACAGTGATGCGAGGTTATCCCTTGCATTACATGACAAGGCGCATTTAATGCATCTCGCTTAGGTGTCTTTGCTTTATCGGGGACGGGGGAGAGCCTTGTCTCGTCCGTCGCCGCTCCCTCTTGCGTCGACACGCACCCTGGCCAGTGGTGCCCGCGGTGCCATGTAGGCAGGCAGGCAGGCAACTGAGGTGGCGCAGTGATGGGTCTCCATGAAGATCTGCTTGCCGCCACGCAGGTGCCTGCCCAGCTGGTTAGGTCGGCAGCTGCATGCGAATGGTGGTGGAGGCTTGATTAGCGTGGGCCTGATGGTGGCCCCACGGGGGTTCATGGCAAGGGCCTTGCCGCGGCCCCGGCAAGGGTCTTGCCGCGGCCCCAACAAGGGTCTTGCCGTGGCGCCTGCTGTCATCCCTGGCAAGGCTCTTGCCGGGGGCCTTGTGGTCCTCCTTGGCTGGGATCCTGCCAAGAATCATCATCTTCTAAAGTGTGTATCTGATCTTGAATGTCTTCACAAAGATCTGCATGCCACCACGGGGATGTCTCCTGAATCCTTGCCCCATGCGGGCAGTGGACTCAAGGGTGACTCGCTCCGTAGGTGTGGGGCGAGCTGCCATGGCAAGGGTCTTGCCGGGTTTGCTAGAACTGCCCCCCGGCAAGGATTTTGCCGGGGGAGTCCGCCTCGTCCCCTTTGCTCTTTGTGGTCTTTGGTCTTGGCATCGTCCTGCTTCTCTTGAGCTCCGGCCTTACCTTGGCTTACCTCCCTTGCCGTGCTTGGTGTGGCGGTGCCCGTGGCTCAGACTGCCCGTGCATAGTTATAGGGGTACAAAAAGTGTACCCCCCATTTTGTACACCGACAGGAGCCCCCGGGCCTGGGCCATACATAAGCGCAACGCGTTGTTGGGCTAGGCCCAAAAATGGTGTGCGGGCAGGCGGGCGGTTTTTACCGCGGTAAGTTCCTTCGCGCGCTGCGCTTCCCACGCGTCCCGCGCGTGGCGCGGCGTGGGGAGGCGTGCGTGACATGGGCGGCATGCGTGGGGCTGAGCTCTGCATGCATGCGTCACGTCATAGTAAAGGGGGCGGTTCGCGCCTTCCCCATAAACGGAGGGAGGCTTGGAAGTGCGACCCATTTACTAAACGGGGCTGAGGTGTGGTCTTCAAGGCGTCCACTCCCTGTGATCACGGGGTGGGGAGAGGTCGCCTCAACCGTCGCCTCGGTCCTGCACGCCTGCCACGTGGTTCCCATGCGCTTGGGGTGGCGATTGGTGGAGGCGGTAAACTGGGCCGCTGCGGGCTGGGGCAGCGGGTTGGTCCCAGTTCCCTGCGCCTTCCGCGTCTTTATTGGTGGAGCGGGGCGGCCGAGCCCCCACCCCGTTCCTTTATAAAGAGTGGGAGAGGGGATGGCGTCCCGCATTACTTCATCTCCTTCTTCCTTCAGCTTCTGCTCCCCCCTCCATCCGCCATGGAGAGAGGAAACCCTGGTCCTTCAACGGTGGAGGCGCGGGTCACCGCTCAACAACGCGTCCCTCCTTCTCCTGCACCCGCGGTGGCAGATCCAGCTGCAAGGGGAAGGGGGAGGGGGCGAGGCCGTGGGCGAGGCCGGGGCGCTCGGGGAAGAGGAGGACGGGGCGGCGCGCCGGCCTTGCCTTTGCCAGCAGTTACTCCCCCCATGGAGGGCCATGTTGGGGACGACCCTTGTGAGTTCTTCGTCAGGCTGCGCCGGCCGCCTCGCCGTCGCCCTCGTCTCCCGACCCCATTCGCACGGGGGATGGAGCTGGATCCGCCGGAATCATTGCGGCTGCACATGAGGGGCTGTGGGATCAGCGGTACGTGGGTTCGCGTCGACTTCCTAGCCCCTCACGTGATGTATCTTCGTCGGGGATGGAAGACATTTGCTCAGATCCACCGCCTGGCGGAGGGGTTCACTCTCCATTTTAAGCTGATGGAGGGCGGCCTTCTCTCCGTCAAGGTCTTAGGCGAGTTTGGAACTCGCCTGAAGTGCTACGTGGAGAGCTCCTCCGATGATGAAGATTCCTCCTCGGGCGAGAGTGACGAGGAGGACAGCGACATCGGCGATGAGGGTGGTGGGCAGCAGGATGATGGGTCCGACTAGGCGTTGGTCCCGTCATCCTGGGGCGATGTTGGCAGCAGCAGCATCTGGAACGAGCCCCCACCAACTCCTCGTGGCCGTCTCCTTGGGTGGCTGGCGTAGCAAGTGCGGGAAGGCGAAGAAGGCGGATGGCGGGCCGTCAGCTCGGAGCACGCGAGCATCGATGCCTTCGTCGCGTATTGCCGGTCTTGCCGCCTCGTCTTCCAGCTCTTCTACCGTCATCATCATCACCAGCTTCCCGTGGAGGTGGCCCCGGGATGTTTTCCTGGTGCCTTCTGCTGCTCGTATCTCGCCTGGGCGCTCCTTTTGTCCTTTTCGCCTCCTTGACCCGTCTCTTGAGGAGAGAGACAAGAAAGGGATTACGGGCACCTTATCTCTTTTTAGTTTGTAAGCCTTCGGGCCTTAGCCGAATTTAAAGCTGGTAATCCCATCATTCATGTTTTTCATTCCCTAGGGACTGTACCTGAGTGGAATGTTTTTAATGAAAAAGGGATTCTTGCCTGGTCATTTGTTTGCGGGTAGAACCCACGTCAAGGAGTAAATCCTTGATATCTCTAAGATAAACATTTCCTTGCCCAGCAGCAGGCCGTGCCCTCTTCCCACGTCGCTCAACCTTTCTCATGCTTTTGGCGGAGGCAGGGATGAGGTGGGTTCAGGCTCCTTGTTTCATCCTTTCGTTGCCGCGACTGCGACCAATCCTGGCCCCAGGAACGAGCCCTAGGGCCTAGAGTCTAGGGGAGCACGGTAGCTTTAGGAAGGAACGAGGTTTCACATACCTCAGTCCATAAGGGAATGCATGATAAGGGATGAAGAACTTATCTGAAGGTGTAGCCCCCGGCAACTCTGGTTTGCCGTGGGTGAATCTTTGTAGTTGCAGCCCCCGACAATACTGGCTTGCCGGGGTCTAGATTCTGGTCTGCCCCTCTTCTCTTTTTCATCCTCAAGTGATCCGGCAAGGATATCTGTGAGTCCTGCGAACCAAAGAAGACAAAAGAACGGCAAAGAGACGCACACTCGACCTCTAAGCTAGGGGTTAGTCGCCGCCAAGCACTACCAACCCTAACCAAGGACGAGACTCGACCTAGCATGGATGCTATAACTTAGGGCGCCAGCGCTTCATTTATTTTTGCTCAGGGTCTGCGCCTGGCTTTGTATGAAGGGTTACATGCATCATCGGCAATGCTTGTACAAAAGGTGGCTTGCCGGGAGCTCCGGCAAGCCGCGCCTCACGGGTAAAACTTGCGAAGATGCTCAATGTTCCAGGAGTTACTCACCGGAATGGCATCTTCGGTCTCCAGGCGGACTGCGCCGGGCCTGGTGACTCGTATTACCCGATAAGGGCCTTCCCACTTTGGCGTCAACTTGTTGGAATTCTTGGCCGATTGAACGCACCGAAGGACAAGGTCGCCTTCCTCAAGGCTTCGGGCATTAACCTTGCGGCTATGGTAGCGGCGCAAGGCTTGCTGGTAGCGTGCTGCTCTCACAGCCGCCCGAAGACGATCTTCCTCAAGGAGCAGTGCGTCATCTTGCCGCAGTTGCTCTTGCTCAAGCTCATCATAAGCGAGCACTCGAGTTGACCCGTATATGAGTTCAGTGGGGATAACTGCTTCTGCCCCGTATACTAGGGCAAAGGGTGTCTGGCCGGTGGCTCGATTTGGCGTCGTCCTGATCGACCAAATAACCGTCGGCAACTCATCAATCCAGCGCCTTCCGCTCTTGTGCAGCCTGTCAAAAGTCTTGGTCCTTAAGCCTCACAGCACTTCAGCATTTGCCCTCTCTGCTTGACCATTGCTTCACGGGTGAGCAACGGAAGCGAAACAGACTTTGTTGCCGAGGTCTTGGGTGTATTGCATGAAGGTGCGGCTTGTGAACTGTGTGCCGTTGTTTGTGATGACCCTGTTGGGTACACCAAAGCGGCACTTTAGTCTGTTGAAGAACTTGACGGCTGACTGAGCTGTGACCTTCCTCACCGCCTCCACTTCCGGCCACTTTGTGAACTTGTCGATTGCAACGTACAAGTACTCAAGGCCCCTGACAGCGTGGGGGAAAGGGCCCAGTATGTCGAGCCCCCAGACCACGAAGGGCCAGGAGAGAGGAATGGTTTGAAGGGCTTGAGCTAGCTGATGAAGCTTCTTTGAATGGAACTGACACGCTTCACATCTGGTGACTAGTGTCATCGCATCATGGAGGGTGGTGGGCCAGAAGAAGCCTTTCCGAAATGCCTTGCCGGCAAGGGCCCTTGACCCGATGTAGGATCCACATATGCCTCTTAGTATCTCCGCCAACAGCTCCAGTCCTTCCTCCCCAGGGATACACTTCAATTTCACACCGTTCGGCCTCTTTCTGTACAGGACGTCATCGACGAACTGGTACATGGTAGAGCGACGGGCTACTTTTTCCGCTTCTTCCTGCCCCTCAGGAAGTTCCCCTGTTTGGAGGAATCGGACGGTATGCTGTGCCCATGCTGGAGCCTGGGGCTCGACGGCGAGGACTAAAGGCATTTCCTCCGCCATAGGAGTCGCTGTCTCGACGGCAAGAGCTTGTCGCTCCGCCAGAGCTAGCCGTCCCGTGGCGGGCTCAGTGTCCCCGGCAACATCCTTGCCGGCAGCTCCGGGGAGCTCGGCGGGAAAGTACTTGCCGGGCCCTGATTTCCTCCTTTTGTTCTGCTTTGTTGATGGATCAACGGATGGCTGAGTTAGCTGAAGCACAAAGGTACCTGGTTCCATAGGTAGCTTGAGGGCAGCGCATTTTGACAGGTAGTCAGCGATATCGTTGTCCGCTCGGGGAACGTGTTTAGGCTGTATACCATCGAAACGCTCTTCCAGCTTTCTCACTTCATCGACGTAGGCCTTCATCAACGGGCTCTGGTAATCCTTGTTGACTTGCTTGACGACGAGCTGCGAGTCACCCCTGACGATGAGTTTCTTGATTCCGAGGTCTGCCGCGATCCTGAGACCGGCAAGCAGCCCTTCGTACTCTGCCGTATTGTTGGTTGACGCCTCCCTGGGGAAGTGCATCTGGATCATGTACTTGAGGTGCTCTCCGGTGGGCGCGACCAGTAGTACGCCAGCCCCGGCGCCCTGTAAGGAGAAAGCTCCATCAAAGTACATGATCCAATCGCAACTTGCCTCTTTGCCGGGGAGAGTAGTCTCTTGGGCTTCTTTGTCAGGCGTTGCGGTCCATTCCGCAATGAACTCTGCCAGGACTCGGCTCTGAATCGTCGAAGTACTTTCAAACTTGAGGCCAAAGCTGGACAGCTCCAGTGCCCATTCCACAATTCTTCCCGTCACATCTGAATTGTGCAATATCCGTTGTAGAGGGAGGCGAGTGATGACAGTGATCTCGTGTGCCTGGAAGTAGTGACGCAGCTTCCTCGAGGCCATAAGAAGGCCGAAGAGCAGTTTCTGCACGCCAGAGTACCTTGATCTAGCCCCCTGCAGGAGGGAACTAACAAAGTAGACCGGGTGCTGCATCATTTTCTTCTTCGGCGGCACCTCAACTGGCTGTGTCGTCTCTACATTGGTGGCGTCGGGCTCTGTCGCTGCCATTACCTCGTCGTCAACCTCCCTCTGCACCACTAGTGCGGCACTGACCACCTGGTTCGTTGCCGCCAGGTATAGCAGCAACGGCTCCTGTGGCCTGGGCGCAACTAGTATCGGCGTGGAGGAGAGGTACTTCTTCAAATCTTGCAATGCTGCCTAGGCTTCTTGCGTCCACTCCATCGGGCCCGCCTTTTTCATGATCTTCAAAAAGGGAAGGGCGCGCTCGGCAGACTTGGAAATGAACCTGCCCATGGCGGCGACGCAACCAGCAAGCCGACGCACATCCTTGATTCGTTTGGGTGCTTCAATCTGCTCTATAGCTTTGATCTTGTCCGGATTGGCCTCTATCCCACGCTGTGACACAAAGAACCCGAGAAGCTTGCCGGACGGGATGCCAAAGACGCACTTCTCAGGGTTCAGCTTGAGGTTGATCTTGCGCAGGTTTGCCAATGTTTCTTGCAAATCTGGTATGAGGGTTGCCCTGTCCTTGGTTTTGACCACTATGTCATCCATATAAGCTTCCATATTTCTATGGAGCTGGGGTTCAAAACTAATCTGGACCACCCTTGCAAACGTCGAACCAGCACTCTTCAACCCGAAAGGCATCCGCATGAAACAATACGTACCACATGCGGTGATGAATGTTGTTTTCTCTTCGTCTTCTCTTGTCATGAAGATCTGGTGGTAGCCGGAGTACGCATCGAGGAATGACAACTGATCGCACCCAGCCGTGGAGTCAACAATCTGGTCGATGCGCGGCAACGGGAAGGTGTCTTTAGGACAAGCCTTATTGATATCTGTGTAATCAATACACAGCCTCCAGTTCCCATTTGCCTTGCGCACTATGACCGGATTGGCCAACCATGTTGGATGGAGCACTCCTCTTACCAAACCCGTTGCTTCCAGTTTCGGGATCTCTTCTGTGATGAACTCTTGTCGTTCCAAAGCTTGCTTTCTGACCTTCTGCTTGACGGGTCGCGCATGAGGACAGACAACAAGGTGGTGCTTAATCACCTCCCTGGGAACGCCGGGGATGTCGGAAGCTTGCCATGCAAACACATCGACATTCGCCCGCAGGAAGGTGACGAGCGCGTCTTCCTATTTGTCGTCAAGGGTGGAGCTTATGGTGAAAGCTCCTCCTGTGCCGTCCCCATTGAGAGAAACCTTCTTGGTTCCCGGTGGTATGGCCCTGGGCTTCTTGTTTCCGCTGGCGGAGCTCTCTGGCACGTCCTCGACGGCAGCGCTACACTCCGAAGAGGTGCTCTTGCCAGAGTGGGTGTCCGAGGTCTCACCGGTCTTCTTCTTCTTCTTCCATCCTGGGGTCCCAGCGGCAGGATCAAGTGCCCTAGTGGCGGCAGCTGCTGCAACTTCTTGCTGGTATAGTTGGTCAGCGCAAATCAGCGCATCTTTCTTGTAAGAGGGGATGGTGATGATTGTCATAGGCCCTGGCATCTTCAGGGTGTTGTAGGCGTAGTGTGACACCGCCATGAACTTGGCGAGCGCTGGGCGGCCAAGGATCCCGTTGTAGGGCAAGGGGATCTTGGCAACATCAAACACGATCCTCTCCGTCCTGTAGTTCAGGTCGCTTCCAAAAGTCATGGGCAGCGTGACCTTTCGCTTGGGTTGGCTTCTTCCCGGGTTGACCCCTTGAAACATGCCCATCTCGTCGAGGTCTCCGTCAGGAATCTGCAATTTCTCGATCATGGCAGGCGAGATTAAGTTCAGACCGACCCCGCCATCGACTAGCATCTTTGTCACCTTGAGGTTGCGTATTGTTGGTGAAACCAACAATGGCAAGCACCCGTCCGCAGTAGTGCGATCAGGGTGATCCTCAGTGTAAAAAATGATAGGTGTGCTGGACCACTTCAGCGGCCTTTGGGCATCAAACGACGGCTCTGCCGCTGTAATCTCTCGCGTCCACTGTTTAAGCCGGCGGTGAGAGGTATGCAGCGAGGCGCCGCTGTCGACGCACATGGCCTATGTAGCTTTCCGAAACTCTTCGTCACCGGATTTGTCGTCCTCTTCGTGATCGTCGTCTTGTGGCTTTCTGTCACGGCCCCGGGCGGGCCTCTCCTTTTGCTTATCCTTGCCGCGACGGCCCGCCTGGCCGTCACGCTTCTTGCCGGACCCCTCAGCACCGTTTTGGCCCTTCTCCTTGTCCCGCCTCTCATACTCTGCCATCTGCTTCTCAGCGAGGAGCTCAACCTGTCGGCAGTCTTGGAGAGCATGGCCTTTGGTGCGATGGATCTTGCAGTATCGCTTGTCGGAGTTTCCTGGCTTCTCGGCAGCCGCCAAGGCCCGGCAGGCGACACATCCGGCAATTTCCTTGCCGGGGTCATCTGCCTTGGTTTTCTTGGCGGAGCCGGTGTCATCAGATCCCTCGACGACAAGCACGGCTTTACCTTTGTGCTTCCTGTTGCGGTGCCGGCCCTTCTTCGCCAGGGCGGCAGTATCCTCATCTGAGGAGTCGGTTTCCACGCCGGCATCTTCGCCGAGGTACTTCCTTCCATCTTCAGCCCGGGCACATCTGTCAGCAAGAACATAGAGTTCTGCCACATTTTTCACCTTGTTCATTGCCAGCTCTTCGTGCATCTTGCGCTTACGCACGTTCTGGTGGAACGCGCTGATGATGGCAGCAGGGTGAACATCAGGGATATTGTACTGTATCCGGCTGAACCTCTGCATATACTTGCGGAGACTCTCGCCTCCCTTCTGGGGGATGACGTGCAGGTCGCTCGCTTGGCCATGGGCTTGGTGGCCTCCAGTAAAGGCGCCCACGAACTCATGGCACAAATCCGACCAGGAGGAAATGGAGTCCGCCGGCAAGTGCATCAGCCATGACATGGATTGGGTTTAAGAGCCAACGGAAAGTAATTCGCAAGCACCTTATCGTCACGAGCTCCAGCAGCTTGCATCGCGATGGTGTAGATGCTGAGGAACTCGGACGGATGGGTCTTGCCGCTGTACTTTTCGCCCACGTCGGGTTTGAAGGTGCGGTGAGTGGGCCACTGGAACTGCCGCAGCTCACGGGTAAAAGCCGGACAGCCTACCTCGTAAGGTAGGCCTCCAGGGCTCTCCGGTGTCGGGTGGTTCGTAGCAGGCACTGCTCGCCTATCTGACTGGTGGCGCGCTCCGTGCCAGCGCTCGATAGTGGTTCGAGCGTCTTCATGTTCTCGTTCCCAAAGAACTTGGCGTTGGTCAAAGTGGGTCCATGGGTCGGACGACGCTATGGATATTTCGTCGCCCGTAACGTCGCGACGGGCTGGCGTCCGCGGCACCAGGCGAGGAGGAGGCGAGTGCACCGTGGTCGCGGCGCCGCAGGTTTTCCTGCCACTGGTACGTGGGACTCCGTCGGAGCGTCGACCCGGGGGCTCCACCGGACTCGGTTCGTCTTTGTTGGCCACCGCAACAAGGCTTCGGATAGTGGCTCTCCATTCGTCGAGTTTCCCCGTAGTGGGAGGAAAATCGAGGAGCAACTGCACGCGCGCCAGGGCTTCTGCTGGCGCTGGTGGCAGCGAAACATACACGGATCGCGATGCGCTTCGACTTCTGACCATGTCAGAAGGAGCTCTATCACGACCCCGCGGTCGCATGCCATCTTCACCAGCGCCTCGGCGAGCGGGCAGGTCTTCTACATCCCGGGAGAGGCGCTCCGGGCTCTTCCCGCGGCGACGCCCGGGGACTTCGGCGTGGTTACGCCGTTCGTCGCGCGCCGCTTGAGAGGAGCGCGCCGTCGGTGCCGGCGTGGGAGTCTCGGAAGCCCTCGCGTCGCCTTCGGGCGGGGTGGTAGCGATCTTGGAAGGCCCCTCGCCACCCGCGGAGGGCCTGGCTCCGTCTTTGGATTTGGCGGCGTGCGGCCCGTTACCAAGCGCACGAACACCGCCGCCTCCCAAACTTCGGCTGCTGGGACGGTGTTGGTGTTTGCGAACGGCGCCCTGGGTCCTTTCCTCGATCGGTCCGCTGCTCGCCCGCGTCGGGACGGGATGTCCGGCCTCCGACGGGCCAACCACCACCGTCGTCTTCTTCTTGGGCGCCATGACGATGAAGAAGCGTCAAACTAACTGCTAAAGCTGATTCTCACAACGGCGCCCCCTACCTGGCGCGCCAAAGATGTCGGTGTGGAACGACACATATGGGATCGCAAGAATCCCTACTACGATTGCGGGGCGCGGGGTCGTGAGAAGAGCGGATCAAACAGATAGCACACGGTTCCTTTACCCAGGTTCGGGCCGCAAGGATGCGTAAAACCCTACTCCTGCTTTGGTGGATTGTATATCTGTGTTCTTGAGCTAGCTATGGGGCGTGAGGAGCTCCAAAAAGCCGACTCCTCTTCCTGGTCGCCTTGGGCCTCCTTTTATAGGGAAAGGGGTTCCCACAGTGGCACACAGGAGGTGGAAAGGTTACAGTGATGCGAGGTTATCCCTCGCATTACATGACAAGGCGCATTTAATGTGTCTCGCTTAGGAGTCTTTGCTTTATCGGGGACGGGGGAGAGCCCTGTCTTGTCCGTCGTTGCTCCCTCTTGCGTCGACACGCACCCTGGCCAGCGGTGCCCGCGGTGCCATGTAGGCAGGGAGGCAGCTGAGGTGGCGCAGTGATTGGTCTCCACGAAGATCTGCTTGCTGCCACGCAGGTGCCTGCCCAGCTGGTTGGGTTGGCAGCTGCATGCGAACGGTGGTGGAGGCTTGATTGGCGTGGGCCCGATGGTGGCCCCACGGGGGTTCATGGCAAGGGCCTTGTCGTGGCCCCAGCAAGGGTCTTGCCGCAGCTCCGGCAAGGGTCTTGCCGTGGCGCCTGCTGTCATCCCCGGCAAGGCTCTTGCCGGGGGCCTTGTGGTCCTCCTTGGCTGGGATCCCGCCAAGGATCATCATCTTCTAAAGTGTGTATCTGATCTTGAATGTCTTCACAAAGATCTGCATGCCACCACAGGGATGTCTCCCGAATCCTTGCCCCATGGGGGCAGTGGACTCAAGGGTGACTGGCTACGTAGGTGTGGGGCGAGCTGCCACGGCAAGGAGTCCGCTTCGTCCCCTTTGCTCTTTGTGGTCTTTGGTCTTGGCGTCGTCCTGCTTCTATTGAGCTCCGGCCATACCTTGGCTTACCTCCCTTGCCGTGCTTGGTGTGGCAGTGCCCGTGGCTCAGACTGCCCGTGCACAGTTACAGGGGTACAAAACGTGTACCCCCTTTTTGTACACCGACATTATGTGATAGCTATTTTGTTGAATTTGCTTATGATCTCACATGTAATTATTAGATGAGAGGAAAATATGGTTGTAGAAATTTTCATGATAATAAATTACCTCTCGTTATGTTGAGATTGCTATTGTTTCTTTCCGCTTCCTTGCATATGCTAGTTTTTGCTTGCCTTGATAATTTGTTTACCTATAAGATGCCTATGCATAGAAAGTATGTTAGACTTAGATGTGTGTTTTCACATGCTATATGATGCTCTCTTTGTGCTTCAATTCTTGTCTTTCGTGTGAGCATCATTGAAATCTTAATACCTAGCTAGGGGCGTTAAATGATAGCGCTTGTTGGGAGGCAACCCAATTTTATTTTAGTTTTTTTGCTTTTGTTTAGGAATAAATAATCCATCTAACTTCTGTTTAGATGTGATTTTGTGTTTTAATTAGTGTCTGTGCCAAGTTAGGCCTATAGGATCTTCTTGGATGATAGTTATTTGATCTTGCTGTAATTTCCAAAATCTTTCTGTTCACGAAAACAATTTTTAAAAATCACCAGAACGTGATAAAATACTGATTCCAATTTCTGCTGATCATTAAGCAAATTTTATAGGTCTTCCTATTTTGGTAGATTTTTTGGAGTTCCAAAAGTTT
The DNA here is from genome assembly GCA_032464435.1 of Aegilops umbellulata. Taxonomy (NCBI): domain Eukaryota; kingdom Viridiplantae; phylum Streptophyta; class Magnoliopsida; order Poales; family Poaceae; genus Aegilops; species Aegilops umbellulata. The sequence continues at coordinate 635,918,717 of CP136060.1, read as the reverse complement.
GCGTTAGTTACAGATTACTACAGACTGTTCTGTTTTTGACAGATTCTGTTTTTCGTGTGTTGTTTGCTTATTTTGATGAATCTATGGCTAGTAAAATAGTTTATAATCCATAGAGAAGTTGGAATACAGTAAGTTTAACACCGATATAAATAAAGAATGAGTTAATTACAGTACCTTGAAGTAGTCTTTTGTTTTCTTTCTCTAACGGAGCTCACGAGATTTCTGTTGAGTTTTGTGTTGTGAAGTTTTCAAGTTTTGGGTAAATTCTTTTGATGGATTATGGAACAAGGAGTGGCAAGAGCCTAAGATTGGGGATTCCCATGGAACCCCCAAGATAATCCAAGGACACCAAAAAGTCAAATCTTGGGGATGCCCCGGAAGGCATCCCCTCTTTCGTGTACTTCCATCGGTAATTTTACTTGGAGCTATATTTTTATTCACCACATGATATGTGTTTTGCTTGGAGTGTCTTGTATTATTTGTGTCTTTGTTTGTTAGTGTGCCACAATCATCCTTGCTGTACACACCTTTTGAGAGAGCCATATATGAATTGGAATTTGATAGAATACTCTATGTGCTTCACTTATATCTTTTGAGCTTGATAGTTTTGCTCTATGTGCTTCACTTATATCTTTTGAGCCTTATAATTTTTGCTCTAGTGCTTCACTTAGATCTTTTAGAGCACGGTGGTGGATTTGTTTTAAAGAAACTATTGATCTCTCATGCTTCACTTAGATCATTTTGAGAGTCGTTAATAGCATGGTAATTTGCTTAATATTAATATGCTTGGTATTCAAGATATGTGAAACTTTCTTTTGAGTGCGCTGAATACTAAGAAAAGATTGGAGCTTGATAATTGTTTTGAGATGTGATGATGGTGATATTAGAGTCATGCTAGTTGAGTAGTTGTGAATTTAAAGAATACTTGCGTTAAAGTTTGTGATTCCCGTAGCATGCACGTATGGTGAACCGTTATGTGATGAAGTCGGAGCATGATTTATTTATTGATTGTCTTCCTTATGAGTGGCGGTCGGGGACGAGAGGTGGTCTTTTCCTACCAATCTATCCCCCTAGGAGCATGCGCGTAATACTTTGCTTACATAACTTCTAGATTTTTGCAATAAGTGTATGAGTTCTTTATGAATAATGTCGAGTCCATGGATTATACACACTTTTCCCTTCCTTCCACCATTGCTAGCCTCTCTAATACCGCGCACTTTTTGCCGGTATCATACACCCACCATATATCTTCCTCAAAACAGCCACCATACCTACCTATCATGGCATTTCCATAGCCATTCCGATATATATTGCCATGCAACTTTCCACCGTTCCGTTCATTATGACATGCTCCATCATTGTCATATTGCTAGCATGATCATGTAGTTGGCATCGTATTTGTGGCAAAGCCACCGTTCATAGTTCTTTCATACATGTCACTCTTGATTCATTGCACATCCCGGTACACCGCCGGAGGCATTCATATAGTCATACTTTGTTCTAAGAATTGAGTTGTAATTGTTGAGTTGTAAGCAAAATAAAAGTGTGATGATCATCATTTTTTAGAGCATTGTCCCAAGTGAGGAAAGGATGATGGAGACTATGATTCTCCCACAAGTCGGGATGAGACTCCGGACGAAAATAAAAATAAAATAAAAGAGGCCATAAAAAAGAGAAAAGGCCCAAATAAAAAAATGGGAGAAAAAGAGAGAAGGGACAATGTTACTATCCTTTTACCACACTTGTGCTTCAAAGTAGCACCAAGATCTTCATGATAGAGAGTCTCCTCTGATATCACTTTCATATACTAGTGGGAATTTTTCATTATAGAACTTGGCTTGTATATTCCAATGATGGGCTTCCTCAAAATGCCCTAGGTCTTCATGAGCAAGCAAGTTGGATGCACACCCGCTTAGTTTCTTTTGTTGAGCTTTCATATACTTATAGCTCTAGTGCATCCATTGCATGGAAATCCCTACTCACTCACATTGATATCTATTAATGGGCATCTCCATAGCCCGTTGATACGCGTAGTTGATGTGACACTATCTTCCCCTCTTTTTTCTTCTCCACAACCACCATTCTATTCCACATATAGTGCTATATCCATGGCTCACGCTCATGTATTGCGTGAAGATTGAAAAACTTTTGAAAATGTTAAAGTATGAAACAATTGCTTGGCTTGTCATCGGGGTTGTGCATCATTTAAATACTTTGTGTGGTGAAGATAGAGCATAGCCAGACTATATGATTTTGTAGGGATAACTTTCTTTGGCCATGTTATTTTGAGAAGACATAATTGCTTTGTTAGTATGCTTGAAATATTATTATTTTTATGTCAATATGAACTTTTGTCTTGAATCTTTCGAATCTGAATATTCATACCACAATTAAGAAGATTTTCATTGAAATTATGCCAAGTAGCACTCTGCATCAAAAATTCTCATTTTATCATTTACCTACTCGAGGACGAGCATGAATTAAGCTTGGGGATGCCTGATACGTTCCAACGTATCTATAATTTTTTATTGCTCCATGCTATATTATCTACTGTTTTGGACTATATTGGGCTTTATTTTTTGCTTTTATATTATTTTTGGGACTAACCTATTAACCGGAGGCCCAGCCCAGAATTGCTGTTTTTTTGCCTATTTCAGAATTTTGGAGAAACAGAATATCAAACGGAGTCCAAACGGAATGAAACCTTTGGGAACGTGATTTTCTCACCGAACGTGATCCAGGAGACTTGGACCCTACTCCAAGGAACAACAGGGGCGGTCACGAGGGTGGGGGGCGCCCCCTCTAGGGCGCGCCCCTGCCTCGTGGGCCCCCTGTTGCTCCACCGACGTACTCCTTCCTCCTATATATACCTACGTACCCCCAAAGGATCAAATACGGAGCCAAAAACCTTATTCCACTGCCGCAACCTTCTGTACCCACGAGATCCCATCTTGGGGCCTATTCCGGAGCTCCGCCGGAGAGGGTCGTCATCACGGAGGGCTTCTACATCATCCTAGCCTCTCCGATGAAGTGTGAGTAGTTCACCTCAGACCTACGGGTCCATAGTTATTAGCTATATGGTTTCTTCTCTCTTTTTGGATCCCAATACAATGTTCTCCCCCTCTCTCATGGAGATCTATTCGATGTAATCTTCTTTTTGCGGTGTGTTTGTTGAGATGGATGAATTGTGGGTTTATGATCAAGTGTATCTATGAATAATATTTGAATATTCTCTGAATTATTTTATGTATGATTGGTTATCTTTGCAAGTCTCTTCGAATTATCAGTTTGGTTTGGCTTACTAGATTGCTTTTTCTTGCCATGGGAGAAGTGCTTAGCTTTGGCTTCAATCTTGCGGTGTCCTTTCCCAGTGACAGAAGGGGCAGCAAGGCACGTATAGTATTGTTGCCATCAAGGATACCAAGATGAGATTTTTATCATATTGCATGAAACTATCCCTCTACATCATGTCATCTTGCTTAAAGCGTTACTCTGTTTTTAACTTAATACTCTAGATGCATGCTGGATAGCGGTCGATGAGTGGAGTAATAGTAGTAGATGCAGGTAGGAGTCAGTCTACTTGTCTCGGACGTGATGCCTATATACATGATCATACCTAGATATTCTCATAACTATGCTCAATTCTGTCAATTGCTCAACAGTAATTTGTTCACCCACCATAGAATACTTATGCTCTTGAGAGAAGCCACTAGTGAAACCTATGGCCCCAGGTCTATTCTCATCATATCAATCTCCATCACTTTAATCTTGCTTTGCTTTTTTACTTTGCCTTTTACTTTTCATTTTGCATCTCTATACCAAAAATACCAAAAATATTATCTATCATCTCTATCAGACTCACTCTCGTAAGTGACCGTGAAGGGATTGACAACCCCTAATCGCGTTGGTTGCGAGGAGCTATTGTTTTGTGCAGGTACGAGGGACTTGTGCGTAGCCTCCTACTGGATTGATACCTTGGTTCTCAAAAACTGAGGAAAATACTTACGCTACTTTGCTGCATCATCCTCTCCTCTTCGGGGAAATCCAACACAGTGCTCAAGAGGTAGCAATAGTAGCATTGTCCCTTTTTATTTCTGTTTTTGGGCCTTCCTTTTTTTGGCCTTTCTTTTCTTTGGCCTTCCCTTTTTTGGCCTTTCTTTTTTTTATTGGGACAATGCTCTATTAATGATGATCATCACACTTCTATTTATTTACAACTCAATGATTACAACTCGATACTAGAACAAAGTATAACTCTATATGAATGCCTCCGGCGGTGTACCGGGATATGCAATGAACCAAGAGTGACATGTATGAAAGAATTATGAACGGTGGCTTTGCCACAAATACTATGTCAACTACATGATCATGCAAAGCAATATGACAATGATGAACGTGTCATGATAAACAGAACGGTGGAAAGTTGCATGGCAATATATATCTCGGAATGGCTATGGAAATGCCATAATAGGTAGGTATGGTGGCTGTTTTGAGGAAGATATAAGGAGGTTTATGTGTGAAAGAGCGAATCATATCACGGGGTTTGGATGCACCGGGAAGTTTGCACCAACTCTCAATGTGAGAAGGGGCAACGCATGGTACCGAAGAGGCTAGCAATGATGGAAGGCTGAGAGTGCGTATAATCCATGGACTCAACATTAGTCAAAAAGAACTCACATACTTATTGAAAAAATCTACAAGTCATGAAAAACCAAGCACTACGCGCATGCTCCTAGGGGGATAGATTGGTAGGAAAAGACCATCGCTTGTCCTAAGACCGCCACTCATAAGGAAGACAATCAAAGAACACCTCATGTTTCAAATTTGTTACATAACGTTTACCATACGTGCATGCTACGGGAGTTGCAAACTTCAACACAAGCATTTCTCAAATTCACAACTACTCAACTAGCACGACTTTGATATTATCACCTCCATATCTCAAAACAATCATCAAGCATCAAACTTTTCTTAGTATCCAACACACTCATAAGAAAGCTTTTACTAGTCTTGAATACCTAGCATATTAGGATTATTTAAGCAAATTACCATGCTATTTAAGACTCTCAAAATAATCTAAGTCAAGCATGAGAGATCAATAGTTTCTATAAAACAAATCCACCACCATTGTGCTCTAAAAGATATAAGTGAAGCACTAGAGCAAATGTCAAACTACTCCGAAAGATATAAACGAAGATCAATGAGTAGTTGTATAATTATGTAACTATGTGAAGACTCTCTAAAATTTAAGAATTTAAGATCTTGATACTTTATTCAAACATCAGGCAAAACTAAATAAAATAAAATGACGCTCCAAGCAAAACACATATCATGTGGTGAATAAAAATATAGATCCAAGTAAAGTTACCGATGAACGAAGATGAAAGAGGGGATGCCTTCCGGGGCATCCCCAAGCCTAGATGCTTGGTTGTCCTTTAATATTACCTTGATGTGCCTTGGGCATCCCCAAGCTTAGGCTCTTGCCACTCCTTATTCAGTAGTCCATCAAATCTTTACCCAAAACTTGAAAACTTCACAACACAAAACTTTACAGAAAATCTCGTGAGCTCCGTTACCGAGAGAAAACAAAAGATCAGTTCAGGGTAATGTAATGAACTCATTATTTACTTATATTGGTGTTAAACCTACTGTATTACAACTTCTATATGGTTTATAAAATATTTTACTAGCCATAGATTCATCAAAATAAGCAAACAACACACGAAAAACAGAATCTGTCAAAAACAGAACAGTCTGTAGTAATCTGTAACTAACACAAACTTATGGAACTCCAAAAATTCTAAAAATAAATTGGTGGACCTTAGGGATTTGTCTAGAAATCATCTTCAAAAAGAATCAACTAAATATCCCTTTCCAGTAAAAAGTTGTAGCTAATCTCGTGAGCGCTAAAGTTTCTGTTTTTTACAGCATAATCATAAAGACTTCACCCAAGTCTTCCCAAAGGTTCCACTTGGCACAAACACTAATTAAAACACAAAAACACATCTAAACAGAAGCTAGATGGATTATTTATTACTAAACAGAACCAAAAAGTAAGAAACTAAAATAAAATTGGGTTGCCTCCCAACAAGCGCTATCATTTAACGCCCCTAGCTAGGCATGATGATTTCAATGATGCTCGCATAAAAGATAAGAATTGAAACATAAAGAGAGCATCATTAATAATGTTACTAGCACATTTAACTCTAACCCACTTCTTATGCATATGGATTTTGTGAGCAAACAACTTATGGGAACGATAATCAACTAGCATAGGAAGGCATAACAAGCAAAACTTCAAGATTTTAAGCACATAGAAAGGAAACTTGATATTATTGCAATTTCTACAAGCATATGTTGCTCCCTCATAATAATTTTCAGTAGCATCATGAATAAATTCAACAATATAACCAGCACCTAAAGCATTCTTTTCATGATCTACTAGCATAGAAAATTTACTACTCTCTATACAAGCGAAATTCTTCTCATTCGGAATAGTGGGAGTATCATAAGAGACTTGAATACTACAAATTGTTTCCACATTAAAAGAGTAATGTTCCAAAAAAGGGGAATCATAATCATGAAAAGTTTTATAAATATAATCATAACTACTTTTTATAGCATAAGTTTCATTACAATAATCATCATAAGTAGCAACTTTGTTCTCATCATAATCAATTGAAACGTCTTCCGAAATAGTGGATACATCACTAAATAAAGTCATGACCTCTCCAAATATTATAGTGGGATCATTACTTCCTAAAGTTTACACTCTTCCAAACCCACTTTCATCAATATAATCATCATAGGTAGAAGGCATGCTATCATCATAACAACTTTGCATACCAAAACTTGGGAGGGTAAAAATATCATCATTATTAAACATAGCATACCCAAGCTTGGGACAAACATTAATTTCAGCAAATACATTCTCAAATATGTCACCCTCATCAAACATAGCTTCCCCAAGCTTGGGCCTTTTCATATCATAAGCATAATCACTCTCATCATTAATAGTATGGATAGCACCAATAGTATAGCAATTATCATATTCTTCCAAGCAAGTGGCAAAAATATTTTCAAGATCATAAGAAGTATCATTATCTTCCCAATCATAATCATCACAACAAGTAATAGGCATAACGAGATCATCATCAAGTGCATCATCTTCCACAATTATTTTTGATTCATTTTCATGTGGCACAATAGTAATATGAACATCATTATTCGGGAGAGATATATTTTTACCTATCTTCCTTTTCCTTTTCTTCTTCTTCACCACATCATGTGTGGGTTCAATCCTCCTTTTGGAGCTCCTTATTAATGAGATTCGATGAATAGAAGGCTCCTCCTCATTACCTGATTCATCATAAGAAGTATAGGAGAATATTGGGAAGTCTCTTCCCTTTCCTTAGTATTCTCTTCATCCTCTATTTGTTTTCTTTTCTTTATGTAATTGGCAATATAAGGATTTTCAATGCAATTCACCACACAATACATATAAATCTTCTCTAGATCAAAATCAAGAAATCTATCAAGATTAAATTTTTCAATACCCTCAGTTATACGTTTTATTTCTTCATAACCCAAAAGAAGGCTAAGCTCTTTATGATGCTCAAGGGTAATCAAATTATCACAAATATTTGAACATGACTTGATCATGAAACAAATAGCATTGGTGCTTTAAATAACCATGTTCATTGCAAAGTTCACAAGGAGCGCGAAAAATATTGAATCTTTCAGCGCAATCATCAAGACTTTCTTGCAACAATTTAGTTTCTAAATACTTATGCCTCTTGCAATATCTATCTTCCCTATTTGGTGTGTACTTGCAAACCCAATGCACTCCACAAAAATTGACATGTTTATAGGAGACATTTTCATCATAACTAGTGCAATCATCATTAGTACTATGGATATTCAAGGAGTTCATACTAACAACATTGCAATCATGCTCATCATCCAAGGATTTTATGCCAAGCATTCTATGTAATTCTTCTTCTAGTACTTGAGCACAATTTTCCTTCCCATCATTCTCACGAAAGATATTAAAAATATGAAGCGTATGAGACAAACTCAATTCCATTTTTTTGTAGTTTTCTTTTATAAACTAAACTAGTGATAAAACAAGAAACAAAAGGATTCGGTTGCAAGATCTAAAGATATACCTTCAACCACTCATCTCCCCGGCAACGGCGCCAGAAACAGCTTGATGTCTACTACGCAACCTTCTTGTAGACGTTGTTGGGCTGCCAAGTGCAGAGGTTTGTAGGACAGTAGCAAATTTCCCTCAAGTGGATGACCTAAGGCTTATCAATCCGTGGGAGGCGTAGGATGAAGATGGTCTCTCTCAAGCAACCCTGCAACCAAATAACAAAGAGTCTCTTGTGTCCCCAACACACCCAATACAATGGTAAATTGTATAGGTGCACTAGTTCGCGAAGAGATGGTGATACAAGTGCAATATGGATGGTAGATATAGGTTTTTGTAATCTGAAAATATAAAAACAGCAAGGTAAATAATGGTAAAAGTGAGCGTAAACGGTATTGCAATGCTTTGAAACAAGGCCTAGGGTTCATACTTTCACTAGTGCAAGTTCTCTCAACAATAATAACATAATTGGATCATCAAACTATCCCTCAACATGCAACAAAGAGTCACTCGAAAGCCACTAATAGCGGAGAACGAATAAAGAGATTATGGTAGGGTACGAAAGCACCTCAAAGTTATTCTTTCCAATCAATCCATTGGGCTATTCCTATAAGTGTCACAAACAAGCCTAGAGTTCGTACTAGAATAACACCTTAAGATACAAATCAACCAAAACCCTAATGTCACCTAGATACTCCAATTTCACCTCAAGTATCCGTGGGTATGATTATACGATATGCATCACAAAATCTCAGATTCATCTATTCAATCCAACACAAAGTACTTCAAAGAGTGCCCCAAAGTTTGTACCGGAGAATCAAGACGAAAATGTGTGCCAACCCCTATGCATAGGTTCATGGGCGGAACCTGCAAGTTTATCACCAAAACCTACATCAAGTGAATCACGTGATATCCCATTGTCACCACAGATACGCACGACAAGACATACATCAAGTGTTCTCAAATCATTAAAGACTCAATCCGATAAGATTACTTCAAAGGGAAAACTCAATCCATTACAAGAGAGTAGAGGGGGAGAAGAAACATAAGATCCAACTATAATAGCAAAGCTTATGATACATCAAGATCGTGCCAAATCAAGAACACGAGAGAGAGAGAGAGAGAGAGAGAGAGAGAGAGAGAGAGAGAGAGAGAGAGATCAAACACATAGCTACTGGTACATACCCTCAGCCCCGAGGGTGAACTACTCCCTCCTCGTCATGGAGAGCGCCAGGATGATGAAGATGGCCACCGGTGGGGGCTCCCCCCCTCCGGCAGGGTGCCGGAACAGGGTCCCGATTGACTTTTGGTGGCTACAGAGGCTTGCGGCGGCGGAACTCCAGATCTATTCTCGTCCTCGGAAGTTTTAGGGTACGTGGGTATATATGGGTGGAAGAAGTACGTTGGTGGACCTCCGGGGGGCCCACGAGGTAGGGGGCGCGCCCTAGGGGGGTGGGCGTGCCCCACCCTAGTGTCCACCTCCCTTCTTTCCTGACGTGCACTCCAAGCTTTTCCGGTAGCTTTCCTTCCAAAAATAACTTCTCCAGTTGGTTTCATTCCGTTTCGACTCCGTTTGATATTCCTTTTCTTCGAAACACTGAAATAGGCAAAAAACAACAATTCTGGGCTGGGCCTCCGGTTAATAGGTTAGTCCCAAAAATAATATAAAAGTGGATAATAAAGCCCAATATTGTCCAAAATAGTAGATAATATAGCATGGAGCAATAAAAATTATAGATACGTTGGAGACGTATCAAACAACCGCGTCAAGGAGCTGCTGGACGCGCTCCGTCATGTGGCGACGCTCGTCGCCCTCGACCATGTCTAGCTCGTCTGTTGCCGCCTGGGCAGCTCGTATGTTCTCAGCGGGCGTGGTGTAGATGGGGCGATCGGCCCTGAACATGCTGGCGATGGTTGCGCCGCGCTGCCTGATTATGCCAATACGGCTAGGCCCACCAGGAGTCGGCGTGCCGCCGACTGCACGATCCATCTCACGCTGGTAGGCCTCCGAAAGGCGTCTCATGCTGGCCAGCCGGTTGGCGCTTTCGACGAGCTGGACACGGCGTGCTTCCAGCGTCTCGGCGTCAGCGTCTTCCGGAATGGGTGCAGCCAGGCCTTGCAGGGCCGCCTGCAGCGGATCCTGGCCACCTCCACCAGAGTGCTCGTCGTGGCTGATGATGAGCACCTCCGTGACGGTGCTGCCGCCGCTACTCGCGCGAGGAAGCGGCTCGTCGTAGACCACCACGTTGGTGGGGAATGCGTCAAGTGATGTCGTGTCAGAGTCGACAAGCATCGGGCCAGTGGAGCCAACCGACTCCAGGTCCGTAGCAGGCTCGCTGGCGACGTGGAGCTGATCAAGGAGGCTCACGAGGTGGCTCTCGGGGCCTTCTGTGGCCGCATCGTATACGGGCTCGTCGGAGAGGCGGATCTCGCCAACAAGATCGACGAGGCAGCTCACCGCGCAGATGACCTCCGCGTCGTGCAGAGCATCGGGGCAGACGGCATCCGGCGTGCCCGGCTGGCTGCGCTCGCCAGGGAGGAACAAGGTTGCCGTCCAGAGCAGGTCTCCGGACGACGGTGCACCTCGCCCCATGGTGGGCACCAAATGTCGGGGTTGGGTGCGACATATGCCAATGGATGGCTTATCATGGTGGGAGCGAGTAGAACATCATAGGTGCCCGGAAGCTGGATGAGGCGTAGACACGAACGTCGGCGTATTTTACCCAGGTTCGGGGCTCTCCTAGGAGATAACACCCCTAGTCCTGCTCTGCAGGGTCTCCGCATGATCACTAAGGCACTAGTGGATACAATGGTGCTCCTAGAGCTGTATTCTAGAGGAAGAAGAAGGCAGGCACGCTCTCCCCCTCCTCTATGTGTGAGTCTAGTCTAACAGGGTTGGAACCGTTTGCATGGGCGCCCTGGGGGGTTTATCTATGCCTACCCCCAGGGGTACAATGGTAATCTGGCCGTGTGTAAGACCTGACTGTCAGTCTCTCTGGTCGCCAGCTTCTCCGCCGGCTGCTTTGGCCCGCCGCCTGGTGGGCCCCACTGTCTGGTCTGGTACAGAGCCGTCAGGCCACTCTCGCCGCTTAAGGGTCTTGCCAGCTGCTGATTACTGTAGCCGTGATGCTAATGACGCTAGCTTGGTCAGGGGAGCATGGCTATAGTCCCGCTGTCTGGCGGGGGATCACTGTAGCCACTCCGGGTCTTGTCTGGTTAATGGCGCACGGCCCTTAGGAAGGAATGGGCCGCCTGCTAGAAGCCGACCTCCCTCGGGTCCGACTGGTGAGGCTTCCGCCATCTTCCGCGCTCTCGCTGCCAGGTAGGGCCCGCCATCTTTGGGCTATATCGGGCTACGCCTGACAGGAGTGACATCAGGGGCGGAGTGGCAACAGTGCCGCGCCAGGCAGAGATCTCCGCCTGTACGGAGTACTGTGGCCATGCCCGGCCCTGGATATGGGGGTGATGGGCTACACTGTAGCCTCACCCTGTCTTGTCTTATTAATGGGGGTGCAGACTTTGAGGGCGCCGTGGGCCGACTGCCAGGATCCGGCCTCTCTAGAGGCCGCCCGCTAGGAGTCGGCCCGTCTTAATGCCGGCTTCTGGAGCTTTATCGCCTTCTGGCTGCCGGCCGCTTGGGCCAGCCGGCCATCAGAAGTCGGCGCTTCATCTTGAGATTCTAAGGGGCGCAGCCGGCCCCGCTGTCTTGGAAGGTTCAGGGACTCGGGTTAGGCTACCCATGGCCCATTACTCCATAGCAGTCCCCGAAGCTCGTGAGGTGCCGCGGCTGAGGAGACGAGGATCCTCAACAGTTTCCTCCTCCGGGAGCTCTGGAAGAAAGCTTTGTCCAACTCTTGTTAAGCCGCCTGGTGGGAGTCGGCCACACCTAGTCGGACTAGTCTGAAACTTCGAACGCAACGGCGGGAAGCTGGTGGCATGCTGGCGAAGCCTCCAGGCTTGCCGCCCATTGTGGGCACACCACGTGACGTCAGCCAGACGGGCCAGCCTGCTAGCCCACGCGCACGATGTGACGTGACAGCAGGCTGGGCCCACCAACACCGGGCCTTGGCGCACGAGCGGATCTGCTGCGGCCGAGGCGGGCGGTTAAGGATCTTCGCGGAGTTACTGCGCGCCGTAACTCACGCGGTAAACGCGGGAACATGGGGTCGTGGGCACAACTAATCCCATGCTCGCATGCCCGCCCCCTCGGCTTCAATGCCCGTTGGCTATAAGTAGGGGGAGGAGGGGGAGCGGTGAAGCACGCGCGCCCCTCCACCCCACTCTTGCCTCCTTCTTCCTCCTCTTGCCATAGCGCCCCCGAGCCTCGCCGGAGTGCTGCTGATGCTCTTCTCTGTCGAACCCTTCTGCCCCGAGCCCTCTCGGCCCTGCTTCGATCCTTGGCTCCCCCGCCGCGCCATTAGCCACGTCGAGCTCTTCATGGCGCGCGAGCGGGGAGGAGATTGGGACGGGTCGAACGTCAATGAGGATCACAGTAATTTCCTCCACGAGACGCGACGGCTTCCCGGCGCGGGCTACGTGAAGGCGCGCGTGCCGTCGGAGGGGGAGATCTCGCCGGCGCCGTGGGAGGGCGAGCGGGTCGTCCTCCTCTCACACTTCATCTGCGGCTTCGGCCTGCTGGCGAGCGACTTTCTCAGATTGTTCCTCGATTTTTATCACCTCTAGCCTCATCACATCACGCCCAACACCGTGATGCTCTTGGCCGCCTTCATCACGTTGTGTGAAGGCTATCTCGGCATCCTCCCCACCATCGAGTTGTGGGGAGCGTTCTTCTACACCAAGCTGGGCACCTCCCTCCGGGAGGTGGCTGCCCAGTGTGGTGCCTTCATCGCGGTGCGCCGACCGTCGCCGAAGAATGCCTTCCCCACCATCAAGCTGCCACAATCGGTCAAGATGTGGCAGCAATCTTACTTCTATGTGGAGAATGTGAACCCGGTCGTCGACTTCATCTACCTGCCGACTTCATCAACCTGCCGACTTATGAAGCAGCCCGCCGACTGAGCCTCAGTCCAGCTGGGGCTACAAGCCGAAGCCGGTATCAGCAGACGACGCCGCCGCCATCCAACGACTCCGGGAGCTGACCAACACCGAAGGCCTCAAGGGATCCGACTTGTTGGTCGCCTTCGTCGCGCGCCGGGTTCTCCCGCTCCAAGGCCGGCCTCACTTGATCAGTCGGATGAGCGGGCACCACGACCCGTGCCGGCTGAGCACAAAGGAGATGCCGGCTACTGAGGTGGCGAACTTAGTGAACGAGATCTCCGGCCTCAAGCTGGAGGGGTCCTGGCGGTTCGGCAAGCATCCGTACTGCCGCGCCGACCCGCCGCCTGCGGTAAGTTCCTCAATTCCTTCTTTTTGATACTCATCTTAGTCTTGATCTTGGTCTTGATCAGCCGGCCTCTCACCATTTGAAATAGATCTACATGTCGGAATAGACGGCCGCAATCGTAGTGGCGGGTGGTGACTACAAGCCAAACCGGGCGGTGAGCGACGTGGACAACCCCTACTTGGGGGCGGCCGCCTTGGAGGACACCGTAACAGGCGGTGTCTACGAAGCAGGCGGCTCCGAAGAAGGTGGCATCGAGACCTGGCCTGATAATGATGAGGAGGAAGACGAGCCGCGTCCTGCGTGGGGCGCCGGCAAGGCGGCTGCAGGCCCCTCCGCCAAACCGGCTGCTCGCGGCGGCACGCACAAGCGCAAGCAGGGAGCCGCCTTGTTCCACAGCGCGCCGAATGATGACCCCCAAGTATAGGGGATCTATCGGAGTCCTTTCGATAAGTAAGAGTGTCGAACAGAACGAGGAGTAGAAGGAAATGATAAGCGGTTTTCAGCAAGGTATTCTCTGCAAGCACCGAAATTATAGGTAACAGATAGTTTTGTGATAAGATAATTTGTAACGAGTGACAAGTAACAGAAGTAAATAAAGTGCAGCATGGTGGCCCAATCCTTTTTGTAGCAAAGGACAAGCCTGGACAAACTCTTATATAGAGAAAAGCGCTCCCGAGGACACATGGGAATTATCGTCAAGCTAGTTTTCATCACGTTCATATGATTCACATTCGGTACTTTGATAACTTGATATGTGGGTGGACCGATGCTTGGGTGTTGTCCTTACTTCGACAAGCATCCCACTTATGATTAACCCCTATTGCAAGCATCCGCAACTACAAAAGAAGTATTATGGTAAACCTAACCATAGCATGAAACATATGGATCCAAATGAGCCCCTTACGAAGCAACGCATAAACTAGGGTTTAAGCTTCTGTCACTCTAGCAACCCATCATCTACTTATTACTTCCCAATGCATTCCTCTAGGCCCAAATAATGGTGAAGTGTCATGTAGTCGACGTTCACATAACACCACTAGAGGAGAGACAACATACATCTCATCAAAATATCAAACGAATACCAAATTCACATGACTACTAATAGCAAGACTTCTCCCATGTCCTCGGGAACAAATGTTACTACCCACAAAGCATATTCATGTTCATAATCAGAGGAGTATTAATATGCATATAGGATCTGAACATATGATCTTCCCAAATAAACCAACTAGCATCAACTACAAGGAGTAATCAACACTACTAGCAACCTATAGGTACCAATCCCGGACTTAGAGACAAGAATTGGATACAAGAGATGAACTAGGGTTTGAGAGGAGATGGTGCTGGTGAAGATGTTGATGGAGATTGGCCCCCTCCCGATGAGAGAGCGTTGGTGATAACGATGGCGATGATTTCCCCGTCCCAAAGGGAAGTGTCCCCGGCAGAACAGCTCCGCCGGAGCCCTAGATTGGTTCCGCCTCGTGGCGGCGGAGTCCCGTCCTGAAAGCTTACTTATGATTTTTCTTCGAACGAAAGACTTTATATAGCAGAAGATGGCCACTGGAGGGCCACCAGGGGGCCCACGAGGCAGGGGGGTGCGCCCAGGGGGTAGGGCGCGCCCCCACCCTCGTGGCCAGGGTGTGGCCCCCCTCTAGTATTTCTTCTGCTGAATATTTTTTATTATTTCCAAAAATAACTTCCATGGAGTTTCAGGACTTTTGGAGTTGTGCAGAATAGGTCTCTAATATTTGCTCCTTTTCCAGCCCAGAATTCCAGCTGCCGGCATTCTCCCTCCTTATGTAAACCTTGTAAAATAAGAGAGAATAGGCATAAGTATTGTGACATAATATGTAATAACAGCTCATAATGCAATAAATATTGATATAAAAGCATGATGCAAAATGGACTTATCAACTCCCCCAAGCTTAGACCTCACTTGTCCTCAAGCGGAAGCCGATAACAATAAATATGTCCACATGTTT
This sequence comes from Aegilops umbellulata, assembly GCA_032464435.1. Classification (NCBI taxonomy): domain Eukaryota; kingdom Viridiplantae; phylum Streptophyta; class Magnoliopsida; order Poales; family Poaceae; genus Aegilops; species Aegilops umbellulata. Next base: position 635,903,239 of record CP136060.1, on the reverse strand, counting down.
AGAGGTAGAGGTGTCGGAAAAATAAAATACGGACATGAGGGCATCATGATCATTCTTATAACAACAACATATATGGATATTGTCATATGATTTCTTACGCTCAAGTAATAATCTATTCACAATGCTAAGTATGAATCATAAACTTCATTGAGGATTAACAAACTATAATCTCGGTCATTGAGGCAATTGCAATTTATCATAACATCGGAAAGAGTCTATGTCAGAGCTTTTCAGCAAGTCCCCATACTCAACTATCATTTAGTCTTTCACAATTGCTAACACTCACGAATACTTGTGGTTATGGAGTTCTAATCGGACACAGAGAAGATAGGGGCTTATAGTTTCGCCTCCACACCTTTTACCTCAAGGGTAATGTCAACAATAATAGTTCATGCTAACTTACATCCAATTAGATATATGTATCAGGATCTTTCCAACACACTGTGCTTGCCAAAGGATAAAATGTAAAAAAGGAAAGGTGAAGATCACCAAGGCTCTTGCATAAGGTAGAGGATAATAATAAAAGATAGGCACTTTTATGGTTGGATGCACAAAATCTCAAAGCGAAAGAATGTCACTTTATATTGCCACTTGTGATATGAACCTTTATTATGCAGTCCGTCGCTTTTATTTCTTCCACATCACAAGATCGTATAATGCTTATTTCCTCCACACCAATCAATCATACATATTTAGAGAGCAATTTTTATTGCTTGCACCGATGACAACTTACTTGAAGGATCTTACTCAATCCATAGGTAGATATGGTGGACTCTCATGGCAAAACTGGGTTTAAGGGTATGTGGAAGCACAAGTAGTATCTCTACTTGGTGCAAAGAATTTGGCTAGCATGAGGGGGAAAGGCAAGCTCAACATGTTGGATGATCCATGACAATATACTTTATCTCAGATATAAGAAAACATAACCCATCACGTTGTCTTCCTTGTCCAAGATCAACTCTTTAGCATGTCATATTTTAATGAGTGCTCACAATCATAAAGATGTCCAAGATAGTATATTTATATGTGAAACCTCTCTTTCTTTATTACTTCCTATTAATTGCAACGATGACCAAAGCTATGTTTGTCAACTCTCAACAACGTTTAATCATCATACTCTTTCTATGTGAAGTCATTACTCTCCGTAAGGTCAATATGTTCTGTTTGTTTCTTTTTATTCTTTTTCTCTTTTCTATTATTCCCCCAAGATCATAGCAAAATAATCAAACCCTTGACTCAACACTAATCTTTATTATATAACTCACGGACTCGATTGCATAGAGGGATCATAAAGCAAAACTCAAGACTAAATCATACTAAAACTTTATTCTACTAGATCAAGATACTACTAAAAGGATCGAACTAAGAAAAACGGTAAAGATAGGAGTGTGATGGTGATACGATATCGGGGCACCTCCCCCAAGCTTGGCAGTTGCCAAGGGGAGTTCCCATACCCATGTGATTATGTCTCCTTTGCTGGTGAAGGGGTTGTTGATGATGTAGGCTTGTTGTTCATCTTCCAAGGCATAGGCTCACCATCATAGAATGATGATCGAGTCTCCGGGATCCTTAAATCTGCAGCCAAACTCATCCTCTTGAATCTATATTCATACTCACAGTTTTGGTTTTGCAGGTCATAGATTTGAGCTTGGAGGTGCTCGATTTTCTCGTGGAGCTTGAAGATGGCCTCCCCAATGTCCTTGGCATCCAGCTTGTGGTTGTTGGTGAACTCCTCAATCATCATGTGATTGGAGTCAAGTCCACGCTCCACCATCTCCTGGAACTTGAAAACGTGTTGCTCCATTGCCTCGAGCCTCGCCTCCACGCTTCCGGTCCTCCTTGGTCCCTCAACATCACGGATGTGCAGCACCCCCTCGTGCATCTCAATGGTTTGAGGGTGTTGTAGCACCTCCGCAAGATAGGGGTTGATGACCTTCTCGAAGAACTTGTCCTTGGGGGCACTTGGAGACGATCTAGATCTGTCAGAAAAAAAACTTGAAACAAGAACAGAGGATATTTGCGTGGTACAGGAGTCAAAACCTTTGGGAGATTATATAATGAATTTTTACCGACCAAAATACGTATCGTGCAAGAAAACGGAGTCCGGAGAGCGCACGAGCTGCCCACGAGGCAGGGGGGCGCGCCCTCCACCCTCGTGGAGGCCTCGTGTCCTTCCCGGACTGCTTCTTATTTTTCTATTTTTCTAAATATTCCAAAATGGAGAAAAAAATACCTTTAGAACTGTTTTGGAGTCGGTTTACTTACCGTACCACATACCTATTCCTTTTCAGAGTTTGAAACGTTCTGGAAGGTGTCCCTTATGTATTCCTATGGGGTCACGGTTTCAATAACATTGGTTTCAACATTTATAGGATTACCTGAGATATAATGTTTGATTTTTTGACCGTTCACCACCTTCGGATTTGTGCCTTCGAAGTTGCTGATTTTTATGGCTCCGGAACGATAGACCTCCTCGATGACGTAAGGACCTTCCCATTTAGAGAGAAGTTTTCGTGCAAAAAACCTTAAACGAGAGTTGTATAATAATACATAATCACCTACATTAAACTCACGCTTTTTGTATTCTTTTGTCATGCCATCTTTTAACTTTTTCTTTAAACAACTTGCCATTCTCATAGGCTTGGGTTCTCCATTCATCAAGTGAGCTAATGTCAAATAACCTCTTCTCACCAGCAAGTTTGAAATCATAGTTGAGCTCTTTAATAGCCCAATAAGCCTTATGTTCTAGTTCGAGAGGTAAGTGACATGCTTTTCCATAAACCATTTTATACGGAGACATACCCATAGGATTTTTATATGCAGTTCTATAGGCCCATAATGCATCATCAAGTTTCTTGGACCAATTCTTTCTAGATCTATTAACAGTCTTTTGCAAAATTAATTTGAGCTCTCTTTTTCTCAATTCTACTTGACCACTAGACTATGGGTGATAAGGAGATGCAATTCTATGATTAACATCATATTTAGCAAGCATTTTACGGAAAGCACCATGAATAAAGTGTGAACCACCATCAGTCATTAAATGTCTAGGGGTTCCAAACCTCGGAAAAATAATTTCTTTAAGCATCTTAATAGAGGTGTTATGATCAGCACTACTAGTTGGAATAGCTTCTACCCACTTAGTAACATAATCAACAACAACTAAAATATGTGTATATCCATTAGAGGCAGGAAACGGACCCATATAATCAATGCCCCCAAAATCAAACGGTTCAATAACAAGTGAATAATTCATAGGCATTTCTTGACGTCTACTAATATTACCAATTCTTTGAAATTCATCACAAGATAAGACAAACTTACGGTCCTCCTTGAAGAGAATAGGCCAATAAAAACCGGATTGCAATACCATATGTGCAGTTCTATCTCCAGCGTGGTGTCCTCCATAAGCCTCGGAGTGACACTTGCGTAGGATTTGTTCCTGTTCATGCTCAGGTACACAACGTCTAATAAAACCATCTACTCCTTTATAAAGATGTGGGTCATCCCAGAAGTAATGTTTCAAATCATAGAAAAACTTTTTATTTTGCTGGTATGTGAAACTAGGTGGTATAAATTTAGCAACAATGTAATTAGCATAATCAGCATACCATGGAGCAGTGCGAGAAGCATTTATGACATTTTATTGCTCATCAGGAAAGCTATCATCAATAGGTAGTGGGTCATCAAGAACATTTTCTTACCTAGAGAAGTTGTCTGCAACGGGGTTCTCAGCTCCCTTTCTATCAATAATATGCAAATCAAATTCTTGTAGTAAGAGAACCCATCTGATAAGTCTAGGTTTAGCATCTTTCTTTTCCATAAGATATTTAACATCAGCATGATCAATTGTGAATAGTTACTTTAGAATCAACAATATAAGGTCTGAACTTATCACAAGCAATAGAACTGCTAAGAATTCTTTTTCGGTAGTAGCATAATTTCTCTAGGCATTGTCTAGAGTTTTACTAGCATATTGAATAACATTTAATTTCTTATCAACTCTTTGCCCTAGAACAACACCTACAACATAATCACTAGCATCCCACATAATTTCAAAAGGTAAATTCCAATCAGGTGGCGAACAATAGGTGCAGAAATCAATGCTTTCTTAAGTATTTCAAATGCTTCTACACAATCATCATCAAAGACAAATGGTATATCCTTTTGTAATAAATTAGTCAGACGCCGAGAAATTTTTGAGAAGTCCTTAGTGAACCTCCTATAAAATCCGGCATGACCAAGGAAACTTCTTATACCTTTGATGTCCTTGGGAGATGGCATCTTTCCAATAGCATCAACTTTAGCTTTATCAACTTCAATACCTCTTTCAGAAATTTTATGCCCAAGACAATACCTTAATTAACCATAAAGTGGCACTTTTCCCAATTCAAGACAAGATTAGTTTCTTCACATCTCTACAAAACTCGATCAAGGTTGCTCAAGCAATCATCAAAAGATGATCCATAAACGGAGAAATCGTCCATGAAAACCTCACAAATATTTTCACAAAAGTCAGAGAATATAGCCATCATGCATCTTTGAAAGGTAGCAGGTGCATTACATAAGCCGAAAGGCATACATCTATAAGAAAAAGTACCAAAAGGGCAAGTAAAAGTGGTCTTAGCTTGATCATCAGCTGACACAGGTATTTGAGAGAAACAGAATAACCATCTAGAAAGCAAAAATGTGTATGTTTGGATAATCTTTCTAGCATTTTATCAAGAAAAGGTAAGGGGTAATGATCTTTTTTAGTAGCCTTATTTAATTTGCGGAAATCAATTACCATCCTATAACCTGTAATAATTCTTTGCAAAATCAATTCATCTTTATCATTAGGAAAAACAATAATACCTCCCTTCTTAGGGACACAATGGACAGGACTTACCCACTCACTATCAGCAACGGGATAAATTATACCTGCCTCAAGGAGCTTTAGTATTTCCTTTCTGACCACTTCTTTCATCTTCGGATTCAGCCGTCGTTGATGATCAATAACTAGTTTGGAATCTTTCTCCAAATTTATTTTATGTTGACATAGAGTGGGACTAATTCCCTTAAGATCATCAAGAGTATATCCAATAGTAGCACGGTGTTTCTTCAGAGTTTTCAATATTTTTTCTTCCTCCTTCTCTGAAAGGTTAGCACTAGTAATAATAGGATATATCTTCTTTTCATCAAGATAAGCATACTTAAGAATATCAGGCAATGGTTTAAGCTCAAACACGGGATCACCATTTGGTGGAGGAGGATCCCCTAAGATTTCAACAGGCAAGTTGTTTTTTAGAATAGGTCCTTGTTTAAAGAACACTTCATATATTTCTATTCTTTCATTCATAAACATATCATTTTCATGGTCTAGCAAATATTGTTCTAAAGGATCACTAGGAGGTACAACAATAGAAGCAAGACCAATAATTTCATCTTTACAAGGCAATTCCTCTTCACGGTGTTGTCTACGAAATTTAGAGAAATTAAACTCATGAGACATATCACCTAGACCAATAGTAACAACATTCTTTTCGCAATCTATCTTAGCATTAACAGTGTTCAAGAAGGGTCTACCAAATATAATGGGACAAAAGCTATCTTGTGGGGAACCAAGAACAAGAAAATCAGCAGGATATTTAGTTTTCCCACAGAAGACTTCAACATCTCTAACAATTCCCATTGGTGATATAGTATCTCTATTAGCAAGTTTAATGGTAAAATCAATATCTTCTAACTCAGCAGGTGCGATATCATGCATAATTTCTTTGTATAAGTCAATAGGTATTGCGCTAGCACTAGCACCCATATCACATAAGCCATGATAACAATGATCTCCTATTTTAACAGAAATAACAGGCATGCCTACCACATGTCTATGTTTATCTTTAGCACAAGGTTTGGCAATTCTAGCAGTTTCATTACAGAAATAAATTACATGCCCATCAATATTATCAGCCAAGAGATCTTTAATAATAGCAATATTAGGTTCAACTTTGACTTGCTCAGGAGGTCTATAAGTTCTAATATTTCTTTTTACGAACCACAGTTGATGCTTTAGCATGATCTTTTATTCTAAAAGGAAAAGGTGGTTTCTCAACATAAGCAATAGGAACAATAGGATCATTATTACTGATAGTCTTTTCTTCAACTTTAATAGGTGTAGCTACTTTTACTTCTATGGGAGGATGATATTTAAACCACTTCTCCTTAGGGAGATCAACATGAGTAGCAAAAGATTCACAAAAGGAAGCTACTATCTCAGAGTCAAGTCCATATTTAGTGCTAAATTTATGGAAAACATCGGTATCCATAAAAGATTTAACACAATCAAACTTAGGTGTCATACCTGACTCCTTATCTTCGTCGAGGTCCCAATCTTCAGAGTTGCGTTTAATTATTTCCAATAAATCCCATTTGAATTCAATAGTATTCATCATAAAATAGCCAGCACAAGAAATATCGAGCATGGTGCGATTGTTATCAGAAAGCCGAGCATAAATTTTTTGAATAAACATTTCTCTTGAGAGCTCATGATTGGGGCATGAATATAACATTGATTTAAGCCTCCCCCAAGCTTGAGCGATGCTTTCTCCTTCTCGAGGCCAAAAATTATATATATATATATATATATATATATATATATATATATATATATATATATAGATATAGATATATATATAATTACGATCACGATGAACAAGATGCATAGGATAAAACTTCTGATGAAATTCCAATTTCAATCGCTTGTAGTTCCATGATCCCATATCATCACATAGCCTATACCATGTCAATGCATCTCCCTTCAAAGATAAAGGGAAGACCTTCTTCTTAATAACATCATCGGGCATACCTGCAAGCTTAAATAATCAACAAACTTCATCCACATATATTAGGTGCTCATCAGGATGTAATGTTCCATCTCCTGCAAAAGGATTAGCTAGCAGTTTTTCTACCATAACCGAAGGAATTTCAAAGTAGACATTTTCATTTTAAGTAGGTTTAGTAGGTTGAGGAGCAACTCTTTGCTCTACTGGTCAGAGTGAAGATACCCCAAACAAGCCCCTCAAAGCATTATTTTCCATACTAACAAGTGACAGTAAATTTTAGCACACTATATAAATTTTTCCTTACCAAATTCCACCTACCAAAGGCACTTCACTCCCTGGCAACGGCGCCAGAAAAGAGTCTTGATGATCCACAAGTATAGGGGATCTATCGTAGTCCTTTCGATAAATAAGAGTGTCGAACCCAACGAGGAGCAGAAGAAAATGATAAGTGGTTTTCAGCAAGGTATTCTCTGCAAGCACTGAAATTATAGGTAAGAAATAGTTTTGTGATAAGATAATTTGTAACGAGCAACAAGTAACAAAAGTTAATAAAGTGCAGCAAGGTGGCCGAATCCTTTTTGTAGCAAAGGACAATCCTGGACAAACTCTTATATAGAGAAAAGCGCTCCCGAGGACACATGGGAATTATCGACAAGCTAGTTTTCATCACGTTCATGTGATTCGCTTTCGGTACTTTGATAATTTGATATGTGGGTGGACCGGTGCTTGGGTGCTGTCCTTACTTGGACAAGCATCCCACTTATGATTAATCCCTATTGCAAGCATCCGCAACTACGAAAGAAGTATTATGGTAAACCTAACCATAGCATGAAACATATGGATCCAAATCAGCCCCTTACGAAGCAACACATAAACTAGGGTTTAAGCTTCTGTCACTCTAGCAACCCATCATCTACTTATTACTTCCCAATGCCTTCCTCTAGGCCCAAATAATGGTGAAGTGCCATGTAGTCGACGTTCACATAACACCACTAGAGGATAGACAACATACATCTCATCAAAATATCGAACGAATACCAAAATCACATGACTACTAATAGCAAGACTTCTCCCATGTCCTCAGGAACAAACGTAACTACCCACAAAGCATATTCATGTTCATAATCAGAGGAGTATTAATATGCATATAGGATCTGAACATATGATCTTCCGCCAAATAAACCAACTAGCATCAACTACAAGGAGTAATCAACACTACTAGCAACCTACAGGTACCAATGCCAGACTTAGAGACAAGAATTGGATACAAGAGATGAACTAGAGTTTGAGAGGAGATGGTGCTGGTTAAGATGTTTATGGAGATTGGCCCCCTCCCGATGAGAGGAGTGTTGGTGATGACGATGGCGATGATTTCCCCCTCCCGGAGGGAAGTCTCCCCGGCAGAACAGCTCCGCCGGAGCCCTAGATTGGTTCCGCCAAGGTTCTGCCTCGTGGCGGCGGAGTCTCATCCCGAAAGCTTGCTTATGATTTTTCTTCGGACGAAATACTTCATATAGCAGAAGATGGCCACCGGAGGGCCACCAGGGGGCCCACGAGGCAGGGGGGCACGCCGAGGGGGCTAGGGCGCGCCCCCACCCTCGTGGCCAGGGTGTGGCCCCCCTCTGGTATTTCTTCCACTCAATATTTTTTTATTTCCAAAAATAACTTCTGTGGAGTTTCAAGACTTTTGGAGTTGTGCAGAATAGGTCTCTAATATTTGCTCCTTTTCCAGCCCAGAATTCCAGCTGCCGGCATTCTCCTTCCTTATGTAAACCTTGTAAAATAAGAGAGAATAGGCATAAGTATTCTCAGAAAATGTGTAATAACAGCTCATAATGCAATAAATACTGATATAAAAGCATGATGCAAAATGGACGTATCACCGAAAAAGGCCAAGAACCCGACCGCCGCGACCAGGCGGAAAGAGGCCGCCGCGATAGTGGCCAAGTTTCGAAAGCTCCCGAAGGCGCCTCCTATGGTGTCGTCATAAGTATTTCTTTCTTGTTGGCTCTATCTGAGCTTCTTCTCCTCGTCTTCTTGACTTAGGGCTCTGCTCTCGCTTGAGAAGTCGGCCACCGCCTCCGTCATCGGGTCGGCGGAGGCCTCCACCACGAGCCGGCGAATCTATCCTGCGGCCGACCTCTGAGAGGCGCAGGAATGAAACGCGCGTGAGGCGCGCGAGGAGCAGGAGGCCTCCTGCTTGGAGAAGGCGGAGGAAGACAGGGTGGAGGCCGCCACGCTGAAGAAGCTGGCAGAGGCTGAGGCCGAGGTCGCTGCGAAGAAGCGGCTTGACAAGGCCGGGCGCCAGCAGGAGCCGTTGTTCGTCGTTCCTCTGAATTCTGCACCGCCTCCACCAGAGGTCATGGCGCCGACTGGAGGAGCCGGCGATGAGAAGCCGGTCCTGGAGAGGGGAGGCGGCGACGCCGTCATGCCGGACGTAGTCGTGCCCCCGCCACCCCCATCTGGAGGGTCGCGGGATAAGCAGCCAGCTGACCCGCCGGTGCCGCCAGCCGGAGACGAGACGGCGACGGGCCCGACTCCTGGGGCCCTCACGCTAATGCGTCGTCGCCTTGCCAAGGCGGCCTCGGCACCACGACCATTGGAAGCCAGCGCCGCGAGCTCCTCCATCCCCAATGCCGAAGAGACCAGCGGCGCGCCCGCCGACTGGGTGCGGGGAGGCGGGACGGTCCCTTTGAACCAGGCGATCCTGGACGTCCAAGGAAAACTCCGAGAGGAGGCCGAGGCCCTGAAGCGGTGCAACATGGCCTTCTTGGCGTCGCGTGCAGCCATCCGGGTATGCTCCTTACTTCTTCATCTTTGATTTCTGGTACTTCTCCGTGGGGGCGCGACAGCACACCCACTGGGTGTAGTCCCCGAGTTTCGGGCCGGCTGCTGAGCAGACGTCTCGGAACTTCAATTTTCAAGCTCCGAGTACTAATATATCTGATGTCCTCATTACAGGACTATCATAACTTCCGCGCGGTCGCCTTCAACTCCAACGTCCGGGAGCTGAATCAGCGGACCGCCGACTTGTTGGAAAGCCGGAGTAAGTTCCTGTTTTCTTTCTCTCCGGGGGCGCCCTGGCGCACCCGCGGGCTGTAGTCCCCGAGATTCGGGCCGACTGCTAAGCAGTCGGGCCGGATCTCCCCGGCAACTGTTCTTCTTTTTCGTTGATCTAGACAACTTCTTTTCCTGCGGGGGCGCGCTGGCGCACTCGCGGGCTGTAGTCCCCGAGATTCGGGCCGACAACTGAGCAGTAGGGCCGGCTCTCCCCGGCGACTGTACTTCTTATCCGTTGGCTGCTGACGCCTTTTTTCTTTTTCTCTTCTTACAGAAGCCAATTCTACCCTTCAGCAGCAACTGGGTGAAGCCAACACCGCCTTGCGCGCCAAGGAGGTGGAGTGCAACAAGCTGGCCCAAGAGCGTGACCGGCTGACCACGCAACCGGCGGAGCTGAAAGTGCGTTATATCGACTAGAGGGGGGTGAATAGGCGATTTTTATGAAATTCTTCACTGAGGAATTTGCTGGTGAGGAAATTCCTTAGCAAAGAACTACTAGCAGCGGAATAATTACTCAGAGGTAAACATTACAGAATACATGCATGGTCATCATGATGAAATGAAGGCAAACACAGAGTACAGAAAGCATAAACACATGATAACACTAGATGAAGACAAAACAGACTGAAGAAATTGAACTGAGTAAATTGAGAAAGTCTTCAGTCAAAGTCTTCAAACACAGATATGAACAAACACACACCACAGTAATGAGGAAATGAAAGTGTTGAGGAAATAGAACCAGTTGGCTTGCTGAAGACAATGATTTGGTAGACCAGTTCCAACTACTGTCTCATTTGTACGTCTGGTTGGAGCGGCTGAGTATTTAAACTCGAGGACACCTAGTCCCGGACACACAGTCCTCACCGTATTCTCCTTGAGCTAAGTGTTGGGGAACGTAGCAGAAATTCAAAATTTTCCTACGTGTCACCAAGATCTATCTATGGAGAAACCAGCAACGAGGGGAAAGAGAGTGCATCTACATACCCTTGTATATCGCTAAGCGGAAGCGTTCAAGTGAACGGGGTTGATGGAGTCGTACTTGTCGTGATCCAAATCACCGATGATCCTAGTGCCGAACGGACGGCACCTCCGCGTTCAACACACGTACAGCCCGATGACGTCTACCACGCCTTGATCCAGCAAGAAGAGAGGGAGAGGTTGAGGAAGACTCCATCCAGCAGCAGCACAACGGCGTGGTGGTGGTGGAGGAGCGTGGCAATCCTGCAGGGCTTCGCCAAGCACCACGGGAGAGGAGAAGAACTTGGGAGAGAGAGAGGGGCTGCACCAAAGGCAAAAGGTGTGTCTCAAGAGGCCCTCTACCCCCACTATATATAGGGATCCCAAGGGGGGGTGCGCCAGCCCTAGGAGATCCAATCTCCTAGGGGGCGGCGGCCAGGGGAGGTTTCCCTCCCCCCCAAGGCACCTAGGAGGTGCCTTCCCTCCTTGGGACTCTTCATTAGGGTTCCCCCTTCACCCTAGGCGCATGGGCCATAAGGGAAGTGGCGCCCCAGCCCACTTTGGGCTGGATCCCTTCCCACTTCAGACCATGGGACCCTCCGGGATGGGTGGCCCCACCCGGTGGGCCCCCGGGATCCCTCCGGTGGTCCCGGTACAATACCGATGACCCCGAAACTTGTCCCGATGGCCGAAATAGGACTTCCTATATATAAATCTTTACCTCCGGACCATTCCGGAACTCCTCGTGACGTCCGGGATCTCATACGGGACTCCGAACAACATTCAGTAACCACATACAAGCTTCCTTTATAACCCTAGTGTCATCGAACCTTAAGTGTGTAGACCCTACGGGTTCGGGAGACATGCAGACATGACCGAGATGTTCTCCGGTCAATAACCAATAGCGGGATCTGGATACCCATGTTGGCTCCCACATGTTCCATGATGATCTCATCGGATGAACCACGATGTCAAGGACTTAATCAATCCCGTATACAATTCCCTTTGTCTATCGGTACGATACTTGCCCGAGATTCGATCGTCGGTATCCCAATACCTTGTTCAATCTCGTTGCCGGCAAGTCTCTTTTACTCGTTCCGTAACACATCATCTCGTGATCAACTCCTTGATCACATTGTGCACATTATGATGATGTCCTACCGAGTGGGCCCAGAGATACCTCTCCGTTACACGGAGTGACAAATCCCAGTCTCGATTCGTGCCAACCCATAAGACACTTTCGGAGATACCCGTAGTGTACCTTTATAGCCACCCAGTTACGTTGTGACGTTTGGCACACCCAAAGCATTCCTACGGTATCCGGGAGTTGCACAATTCATGGTCTAAGGAAATGATACTTGACATTATAAAAGCTTTAGCATACAAACTACAATCTTTGTGCTAGGCTTAGGATTGGGTCTTGTCCATCACATCATTCTCCTAATGATGTGATCCCGTTATCAACGACATCCAGTGTCCATGGTTAGGAAACCGTAACCATCTATTGATCAACGAGCTAGTCAACTAGAGGCTTACTAGGGACATGGTGTTGTTTATGTATCCACACATGTATCTGAGTTTCCTATCAATACAATTCTAGCATGGATAATAAACGATTATCATGAACAAGGAAATATAATAATAATCAATTTATTATTGCCTCTAGGGCATATTTCCAACAGTCTCCCACTTGCACTAGAGTCAATAATCTAGTTCACATCGATATGTGATTAACACTCAAGGTCACATCCCTATGTGACTAACACCCAAAGAGTTTACTAGAGTCAATAATCTAGTTCACATTACCATGTGATTGACACTCAATGAGTTCTGGGTTTGATCATGTTATGCTTGTGAGAGATGTTATAGTCAACGGGTCTGAATCTTTCAGATCCGTGTGTGCTTTACAAATATCTATGTCATCTCCTAGATGCAGTTACCACGCTCTATTTGGAGCTATTCCAAATAACTGTTCTACTATACGAATCCAATTTACTACTTAGAATAATCTGGATTAGTGTCAAAGTTTGCATCGGCGTAACCCTTTACGACGAACTCTTTTACCACCTCCATAATCGAGAAAATTCCTCAGTCCACCAGTTACCAAGGATAACCTTGACCGCTGTCCTGTGATCCATTCCTGGATCACACTTGTACCCCTTGACTGACTCATGGTTTGGCACACTTCAGGTGCGGTACAACATAGCATACTGTAGAGCCTATGTCTAAGCATAGGGGACGACCTTCGTCCTTTCTCTCTCTTCTGCCGTGGTCAGGTCTTGAGTCTTACTCAATACTCACGCATGTAATACATCCAAGAACTCCTTCTTTGCTGATCTATTTTGAATTCCTTCAAAAACTTGTCACGGTATGTATTCATTTGAAAGTACTATTAAGCGATTTTGATCTATCCTTATAGATCTTGATGCTTAATGTTTAAGTAGCTTAATCCAGGTTTTCCATTGAAAAACATTTTTCAAACAACCCTATATGCCTTGCAGAAATTCTACATCATTTCCGATAAACAATATGTCAACAACATATACTCATCAGAAATTCTATAGTGCTCCCACTCACTTCTTTGGAAATACAAGTTTCTCATAAACTTAGTATAAACCCAAAATATTTGATCATCTCATCAAAGTGTACATTCCAACTCCGAGATGCTTACTCCAGTCCTTAGAAGGATTGCTGGAGCTTTGCATACTTGTTAGCATCTTTCAGGATTGACAAAAATCTTCTGGTTGGATCACATACAACCTTTCCTCAAGAAAATCGTCGAGGAAACAATGTTTTGACATCCTATCTACATAATTTCATAAATAATGCAGTAATCGCTAACATAATTCAAACAGACTTTTAGCATCGCTACGGGTGAGAAAGTCTCATCGTAGTCAACTCCTTGAACTTGTCGGAAAACATTTTAATGACAAGTCGAGCTTTCTTAATGGTGACATTTACCATCATTGTCCGTCTTCCTTTTAAAATCCATATGTACCTAACAGTCTTATGACCATCAAGTAGTTCTTCCAAAGTCTACACTTTGTTTTCATATATGGATCCTCTCTCGGATTATATGGCCTCGAGCCATTCATCGGAATCCGGGCCCACCATCGCTTCTCCATTGTTGTCTAGCAACATGACGTCCAAGACAGGATTACGTACCACTCTTAAGTAGTACGCATCCTTGTCATCCCACGAGGTTTGGGAGTGACTTGATCTGAAGTTTCATGATCACTATCATAAGCTTCCACTTCAATTGGTGTATGTGCCACAGGAACAACTTCCTGTGCCCTTCCACACTCTAGTTGAAGTGACGGTTCAATAACCTCATCAAGTCTCCACCATCCTCCCACTCAATTCTTTCGAGAGAACCTTTTCCTCGAGAAAGGATCCGATTCTAGAAACAATCCCTATTGCTTTTGGATCTGAGACAGGAGGTATACCCAACTGTTTTGGGTGTCTGATGAAGATGCAGTTATCCGTTTTGGGTTTGAGCTTATCAGCCTGAAACTTTTTCATATAAGCGTCGTGACCCCAAACTTTTAAGAAACGACAGCTCAGGTTTCTCCAAACCATAGTTCAAACGGCTTCGTCTCAACGGAATTACGTGGTGCCCTATTAAAGTGAGTGCGGTTGTCTCTAATGCCCAACCCATGAACGATAGTGGTAATTCGATAAGAGACATCATGGTATGCATCATATCCAATAGGGTGCAATTATGATGTTCGGACACACCATCACACTATGGTGTTCCAGGCGGTACTAGTCGTGAAACAATTTCCACAGTGCCAAACTCGCAACTCAGATATTCATTTCTATGATCATATCATAGATATTTTATCCTCTTATCACGAAGATCTTCAACTTCATTCTGAAATTACTTGAACCATTCAATAATTCAGACTTGTGTTTCATCAAGTAAATATACTCAGTATTTACTCAAATCATCTGTGAAGTAAGAGCATAACGATATCCACTGCGTGCCTCAGCACTCATTGGACTGCACACATCAAAATGTGTTACTTCCAACAAGTTGCTTTCTTGTTCCATTTTACTGAAACCGAAGCTTTCAGTCATCTCGCCCATGTGGTATGATTTGCATGTCTCAAGCGATTCAAAATCAAGCGAGTCCAAACGGTCCATCTGCATGGAGTTTCTTCATGCGTATATACCAATAGACACGGTTCACATGTCTCAATCCTTTTAAAAAATGAGTGAGTCCAAAGATCCATCAACATGGAGCTTCTTCATGCGTTTTATACCAATATGACTTACATGGCAGTGCCACAAGTAGGTGGTACTATCATTACTATCTTATATCTTTTGGCATGAACATGTGTATCACTATGATCGAGATTCAATAAACCATTCATTTTAGGTGCAAGACCATTGAAGGTATTATTCAAATAAATAGAGTAACCATTATTCTCCTTAAATGAATAACCGTATTGCGATAGACATAATCCAATCATGTCTATACTCAACGCAAACACCAAATAACAATTATTTAGGTTTAACACCAATCTCGATGGTAGAGGGAGCGTGTGATGCTTGATCATATCAACCTTGGAAACACTTCCAACACATCTCGTCAGCTCACCTTTAGCTAGTCTCCGTTTATTCTGTAGCTTTTATTTCGAGTTACTAACACTTAGCAATCGAACCGGTATCTAATACCCTGATGCTACTAGGAGTACTAGTAAAGTACACATTCACATAATGTATATCCAATATACTTCTATCGACAGCCTTCTCATCTACCAAGTATCTAGGGTAATTCTGCTCTAGTGGCTGTTTCCCTTATTACAGAAGCACTCAGTGTCGGGTTTGGGTTCAACCTTGGGTTCCTCCACTAGAGCAGCAGCTGATTTGCCGTTTCATGAAGTATCCCTTCTTGCCCTTGCCCTTCTTGAAACTAGTGGTTTCACTAACCATCAACAATTGATGCTCCTGCTTGATTTCTACTTTCGCGGTGTCAAACATCGCGAATATTTCAAGGATCATCATATCTATCCCTGATATGTTATAGTTCATTACGAAGCTCTAGCAGCTTGGTGGCAATGACTTTGGAGAAGCATCACTATCTTATCTGGAAGATCAACTCCCACTCGATTCAAGTGATTGTTGTACTCAGACAATCTGAGCACAAGCTCAACGATTGAGCTTTTCTCCCTTAGTTTGCAGGCCAAGAAAATCGTCGGAGGTCTTATACCTCTTGACGTGGGCACGAGCCTGAAATCCCAATTTCAGCCCTCGAAACATCTCATATGTTCCGCAACATTTCAAAAATGTCTTCGGTGCCTCAATTCTAAACCATTTAACATTACCGAACTATCATGTAGTCATCAAAACGTGTATGCCAAATGTTCGCAACATCCACATACCACGTTCGAGGTCCAGCACACTGAGCAGTGCATTAAGGACATAAGCCTTGTACTGTCCGCATAATTGCTACTATCAACTTTCAACTATATTTTCTCTAGGAACATATCTAAAACAGTAGAACTAAAGCGCGAGCTTACGACATAATTTGCAAAGATCTTTTGACTATGTTCAGGATAATTAAGTTCATCTTATGAACTCCCACTCAGATAGACATCCCTCTAGTTATCTAAGTGATTACATGATCCGAGTCAACTAGGCCGTGTCCGATCATCACGTGAGACGGACTAGTCAACATCGGTGAACATCTTCATGTTGATCGTATCTGTCATACGACTCATGCTCGACCTTTCGGTCTTCTGTGTTCCGAGGCCATGTCTGTACATGCTAGGCTCGTCAAGTCAACCTAAGTGTTTCGCGTGTGTAAATCTGTCTTACACCCGTTGTATGTGAACATAAGAATCTATCACACCCGATCATCACGTGGTGCTTCGAAACGACGAACTTTCGCAACGGTGCACAGTTAGGGGGAACACTTTCTTGAAATTTTAATGAGGGATCATCTTATTTACTACCGTCGTTCTAAGCAAATAAGATGCAAAAACATGATAAACATCACATGCAATCAAATAGTGACATGATATGGCCATCATCACTTTGCTCCTTTTGATCTCCATCTTCGGGGCTCCATGATCATCATCGTCACCGGCATGACACCATGATCTCCATCATCGTGTCTTCATGACGTTGTCACGTCAACTATTACTTCTACTACTATGGCTAATGCTTTAGCAATGAAGTAAAGTAATTACATGACGTTTATGTTGACACGCAGGTCATAAATAAATTAAAGACAACTCCTATGGCTCCTGCCGGTTGTCATACTCATCGACATGCAAGTCGTGATTCCTATTACAAGAACATGATCATCTCATACATCACATCCTTTGGCCATATCACATCACAAGGCATACCCTGCAAAAACAAGTTAGACGTCCTCTAATTGTTGTTTGCATGTTTTACGTGGCTGCTATGGGTTTCTAGCAAGAACGTTTCTTACCTACGCAAAACCACAACGTGATATGTCAATTGCTATTTACCCTTCATAAGGACCCTTTTCATCGAATCCGATCCGACTAAAGTGGGAGAGACTGGCACCCGCTAGCCACCTTATGCAACTAGTGCATGTCAGTCGGTGGAACCTGTCTCACGTAAGTGTACGTGTAAGGTCGGTCCGGGCCGCTTCATCCCACAATGCCGCCGAATCAAGATTGACTAGTAACGGTAAGCATATTGAACAAAATCAACGCCCACAACTACTTTGTGTTCTACGCGTGCAAAGAATCTACGCAATAGACCTAGCTCATGATGCCACTGTTGGGGAACGTAGCAGAAATTCAAAATTTTCCTACGTGTCACCAAGATCTATCTATGGAGAAACCAGCAACGAGGGGAAAGAGAGTGCATCTACATACCCTTGTAGATCGCTAAGCGGAAGCGTTCAAGTGAACGGGGTTAATGGAGTCATACTTGTCGTGATCCAAATCACCGATGATCCTAGTGCCGAACAGACGGCACCTCCGCGTTCAACACACGTACAGCCCGATGACGTCTCCCACGCCTTGATCCAGCAAGGAGAGAGGGAGAGGTTGAGGAAGACTCCATCCAGCAGCAGCACAACGGCGTGGTGGTGGTGGAGGAGCGTGGCAATCCTGCAGGGCTTCGCCAAGCACCACGGGAGAGGAGAAGAACTTGGGAGAGAGAGAGGGGCTGCACCAAAGGCAAAAGGTGTGTCTCAAGAGGCCCTCTACCCCCACTATATATAGGGATCCCAAGGGGGGGTGAGCCAGCCCTAGGAGATCCAATCTCCTAGGGGGCGGCGGCCAGGGGAGGTTTCCCTCCCCCCCAAGGCACCTAGGAGGTGCCTTCCCTCCTTGGGACTCTTCATTAGGGTTCCCCCTTCACCCTAGGCGCATGGGCCATAAGGGAAGTGGCGCCCGAGCCCACTTTGGGCTGGATCCCTTCCCACTTCAGCCCATGGGACCCTCCGGGATGGGTGGCCTCACCCGGTGGGCCCCCGGGACCCCTCCGGTGGTCCCGGTACAATACCGATGACCCCGAAACTTGTCCCGATGGCCGAAATAGGACTTCCTATATATAAATCTTTACCTCCGAACCATTCCGGAACTCCTTGTGACGTCCGAGATCTCATCCGGGACTCCGAACAACATTCGGTAACCACATACAAGCTTCCTTTATAACCCTAGCGTCATCGAACCTTAAGTGTGTAGACCCTACGGGTTCGGGAGACATGCAGACATGACCGAGATGTTCTCCGGTCAATAACCAACAGCGGGATCTGGATACCCATGTTGGCTCCCACATGTTCCATGATGATCTCATCGGATGAACCACGATGTCAAGGACTTAATCAATCCCGTATACAATTCCCTTTGTCTATCGGTACGATACTTGCCTGAGATTCGATCGTCGGTATCCCGATACCTTGTTCAATCTCGTTACCGGCAAGTCTCTTTTACTCATTCCGTAACACATCATCTCGTGATCAACTCCTTGATCACATTGTGCACATTATGATGATGTCCTACCGAGTGGGCCCAGAGATACCTCTCCATTACACGGAGTGACAAATCCCAGTCTCGATTCGTGCCAACCCAACAGACACTTTCGGAGATACCCGTAGTGTACCTTTATAGACACCCAGTTACGTTGTGACGTTTGGCACACCCAAAGCATTCCTACGGTATCCGGGAGTTGCACAATCTCATGGTCTAAGGAAATGATACTTGACATTATAAAAGCTTTAGCATACGAACTACAATCTTTGTGCTAGGCTTAGGATTGGGTCTTGTCCATCACATCATTCTCCTAATGATGTGATCCCGTTATCAACGACATCCAATGTCCATGGTCAGGAAACCGTAACCATCTATTGACCAACGAGCTAGTCAACTAGAGGCTTACTAGGGACATGGTGTTGTTTATGTATCCACACATGTATCTGAGTTTCCTATCAATACAATTCTAGCATGGATAATAAACGATTATCACGAACAAGGAAATATAATAATAATCAATTTATTATTGCCTCTAGGGCATATTTCCAACACTAAGGACACACAGTCCTCGCCCAATCACTCGTGGTAAGTCTTTAGGTGACTTCCAATCCTTCACAAACTCGGTCACTCGGTGATCCACAATTCCTCTTGGATGCTCTAGACCTTGACGCCTAACCGTCTGGAAGAAGCACAGTCTTCAAAGGTAACAAGCGTCGGATCCATGCAGGATCAATCCCTTCAGTGATGCTCAATCACTTTGGGTTTGTAGGTGTTTGGGTTTGGGTTTTTGGAATTTCCTCACTTGATGATTTTCGCTCAAAGTCCTCGCAGGATGGGTTGCTCTCAAATGACAATTGTCAAGTTCTTGCGGAGCAGCCAACCAGCTAGTGGTTGTAGGGGGCGGCTATTTATAGCCTAGGGAGCAGCCCGACATGATAAGACATAAATGCCCTTCAATGATATGACCGTTAGGTGGATAAGATATTTTTGGACAGCTGGCGCGTAGCACAGCAACGGTCGGAAATTTGAGGTACAAATTCCTCAGGGCTATCATGTTCCTCACAGTGTAGGTAATTCGCACTGGCGAATTCCTAACTCCTAAGTCAGAGCAAAGTCCTCAGTGACCAGAAGAATTGCGTCTCTGTCACTGAAGAAATTGACTGAACTGTATGAGATTTCCAATGGCTTCAATCGAAGGGATTGGTAGGTGTAGGATTTGAGTTGAGCATCACATGGAAATTTTCTCCTTAGTATTTCCTCGACCCCCTTTAACAGTACGGTGTTTCCTATGACTCAAGAAAGAGAAAATGAAACTAGGAAAACAAAAGTCTTCACGCTTCATGTTCCTCGAATGATAACCAAGTCTTCAAGGTCACACTAATTTCTTCACTTTCAAAGTCTTCAGAAAGTCTTCAGAATATCAAAGTCTTCAGTTGAAGAACTTCATTTTTAGGGCTCGACTTTCTCTGTATATATCAAACTCCTCATAGACTTATAGTCATGTGTACACTCATAAACACGTTAGATCCTTAACCTATAAGTCTTCAATACACCAAAATCACTAAGGGGCACTAGATGCACTTACAATCTCCCCCTTTTTGGTGATTGATAAAAATATAGGTTAAGTTTTCAACGGGGATAAACATATGGAGTGTAAATACTGATATTGAGGAATTTGATTGCAAGATATAGAAGAACTCCCCCTTAAGATGTGCATAGTGAGGAATTTGCTTTGAAGCAATGCACACTTGAAGAGTTGAATCATGGAGACTCCCCCTATATCTTTTAATTCATACACGCATTTGATATATAATATGAAGAATTTGAAATGCATGATGAAATATTGTGCCTGATGTAATTCAGCATGCGTGCAATAATATTAACAAGGAATAAGCATGTCGAATAGTGCATCAAAGTATCAGAGCATAGTGCAACAAAAGTATCAGAGCACCATCGGGTTTAAGATTACAACTCAATCCAATAGAAGTTTCGGAAGAACGAGAGTTGTAACTTAGCAATAAAACGATGTATAAGGGCGTTAAAATAGACCCGCTTGAAGACTAACTCAAATTTCTCCCCCTTTGTCATCGAATGACCAAAATGATCGAAACTGAGGACTAACGCTTCTGAAGATAATCAACTTGATGAAGGAGCGCCAGCGTTGTTGGGGTCGGTTGTTGAAGTCGGGCCTGCCGCAGTGTCGTCCAAGTCTTCATGTTCATCAGTCTCATGTGATGAAGAATATGAGCTGGCCACCAAAGAAGGAACCTTGACCTTCTTGTATTTCTTCGGAGGAGGTGCAGACCAGTCAAACTCTTATTTGAGACCCATTTGCTTCAAATCATAAGCGCTGTAAACTTGAGACAGAACAGCCCAGGTGCGGTTGAGGGTTTCATGAAGGTAGTAGAGGTTTTTCTTCACTTCATTATGTGTTGCAGTCATGTTGTGAAGAATTGAACCAAACTGACGCTTGACCCATTTGTGATTGCGATCAACCTTTTGATGAAGACTGAGAAGTAACTCACGATCAGTCATCACCCTGGGTGTTGTGGCTTGAGGATTTGGCTTGGCAGTGTTGGCGGCAGTGTCATGTGTGGCAGAGTCATTATTGGTGGAGTAAGATGCAGCCTTGCGAAATTGACCATCGAATGGACGAATGCCTTCATCTATCACAGCAGTAGCTTTGCCCTTTTCTTCAGCTGAGGAAAATGTCCTTTTGAGGACTTCAATAGGGGGCAAGTAGCTGCAGTGGTTCAGAGTTTCAGCCTTGTAATTGAGTGAAGACCTTGTCCTGATGAATCTCATAATCCATGGCGCATAAGGCTTCAGCTCAAATGGTGACATAGCAATGTTGGCCAGAGTCCTCATGAAGAAATCATGGAAGTTGACGGGAACGCCATGACAAATGTTGAAAAGCATATTCTTCATGATGCCAACGACTTCTTCATCAGTTCAGTCAAGGCCTTTGATGGTACTCATTGTCTTCGTCAGAATGTGATAGACAGTCTGCGGCACATATAACAATTCCTTGACGAGGAATTTGGTTCGAGGGGCCTGCCCTGGCTTCAAACGCTTCATCAGCACTTGCATATAGTGATTTGAAAGCTCAGGTTCGTTGTAAACACAACGTGCATCTTCAAGGGGAGGACTTAGAGGAAGGGCACGAAGCAATTCAGATGCTGGTGCCTTGTAATGTGTGTTCTCAGTCATCCAGTCCAGAACCCATGAATTCACATCTTCAGAGTTGCCGGTGATGTGCAGCGTTGCGTAGAATTGAAGAATGAGTTCTTCATTCCAATCACATATGTCAGTGCAGAAATTGAGCAGCCCAGCGTCGTGAAGAACACTGAGGACTGGCGTGAAGCATGACATAGACTCCATATCCACGTGAGGAATACGTGCATGGTCGAAGACTTTGTCTTTGTTGAATAGCACTGAGGAATAGAAGTTGGCTTGACTTGCAGTCCAGAAACGCCTCTTCCTTATGCGAGCAGAGTCATATGGATTATACTCTGTGAAGAACACGTGCTCGCCAAAGAAGTCTTCAGCCTTGAACTTTTGTTTCCTTGAGAACGGATCCTTAGGCTTGGGCAGAGGAGTGTCAGTGAGTTGCATCACTACCTCAGGAATCACGATCTCAGGTTCTTTGGATTGAGGAATTTCTGGTTCCTCCTCAGGCGCAGTCACATTTTCAGCAGCAGCAACAGTTTCTTGAGCACTAGTGGCTGGAATTTCTTCATGCACAGATGTAGTGGGATGAGTTTCTTCAGAGCCCATCGAAACTGTTGGTGCAGGGGAGTGAGGAATTTGCTGCAGTGGGGTGAAGAGTGGAGAATTGGGATGCTGACTTTCCCAAAAGTCATCATTCATCACTGGGGTTGTGCTTCCAATGTCCACATCTTCATCTTTCGATTCTTCAACACCAGCCTCTTCAGGAGTAAACTGAGGCATTGGTGATGAGACCACTGGGTGTAAAATCCCAAAATTCTAAATTTTGGAATATTATAATAATTATAATAATTGATTGTTTGATTGATTGTTGAGTGGTTGATTGAGTGAAATTGATTGGAATTTAAAACTTTTGAAGTTTTGTTGAGAGGGGATAAAAGGACTTTCCAAAAAAAAGTTTCTGTTTGAAAATATTTGAATATGGAAATATTTCAAACTTCATGCCACTCAATGATCCTCGTGATTTCTTCAATGAAAGAGAGTGGGAAGTAAAGAAAATTTTCATTTTGAAGTTGTCATTTAAATTTTGTTTTTAACTCAAAGTGGCATTTGAGTTTTATTCAAAAACTTTTCTAACAAAGAACACTGGAACAAAAGTGTTGAGAGGGAGTAACATGACACCCCAAAAATGTTGGAATAAATTTTCCATAAAGTTTTGAAAGTCTTTTTGATTTTTGTTTGAATTTAAAAAAATGACTTTTCAAAAAGTATTTTATTTGCCCCTGGAAAATATCCCATTAAATTGGTCATATGTTTCTGATCATTTTGATATATTATACTCCTATATTTTGTTTTCATTTTATTTTCTAAAATGTTTTTTCTTCGCACATTATCCAAAAAAAGGGAAGGTACTGTTTTTTTGGGCCAAATCCGGCCCGATCCGAACCAAATCATCTCTTTCCTCCAGGCAAGGTACTCACGATCTCCAGCCACCGCCGGAGTACCGCCGGAATCGCGGGATTCGCGAAATCCCTCGCCCCCTCCTCCAAGACGACCTCCACCCCCTATAAATAGCCACCTCGCGCATCCATTCCCACCCCTAGAGCCGCCTCTCCTCGCCCCACACTACCGCGCCACCTCGCCGGAGTTCGCCGGACCACCGCCGCCATTGCCGCCCCGCCCCACCACCTCCGGCCATCCCCGCCACCCACCGAGCCCACCACTCGCTCCGCCCCGTTCTGACGCCCCCGACCATACCTTCCCCGACGCCAGAGGGCCACCGGAGGACGTCGCCAGAGCTCCACCAGGACCCCATCACCGGAACTGCTACAGTAAATCCCGACCTACTTTTTTTTTCGTTCTGTTTTTAAAACAGAATAGTTTCAATCTTGTAAAATCCATAGTTAATTATCTACGAGGTATTTTTGAGTGATTCCAACTGCCTTGGATCACAAATTTTATGAAGTTTCTGTTAGTTCAATTTTATTTCACATTTGAGCTGTTGAGATTTGTGTTTGTATGAATTTTCTCAAATCACTAGATTTGAGCTATTTTGAGTTAGGAATATTATTTTTGACCGATTCTTTTTGCTCCTGGTCTCTAGGACCTTTGTTTATCCAGTAGTATTTAGTGTTTTATTTCTAGGTTAATTTAATTAGGTTTTTAGCAAAACAGTACTGTTTTACTTATAGTTTTGTTTTAGTCTTTTCTTTATTGTTTTTATTAGTTTTAAATTATTTATTTTTGTCACTTTTGAAAAATTTAGTTTTGTTTCTGTTATTCAACCAAAGATTTTTTTATTATTTAAAAAAAATTATTTTATTTAGTTTCGTATAAAAACTTGTTTTGGTCATAGTTAGTGTTTCATAAAAGCTTTGTATTTGTTTCTTTTTGCAAATAAAATTTTGTGAAAAATACTTTCTGTTAAATTAGTTATTTTATATTTTATTTTCTGTTAATTTATTAGTTTAGTGTTTTAATTGTTGTTATGTTTTTACTTAGGACAAAACTATTTTGTGTTATGTCTTCGAGTTTTCTTTAGTAGTTTTGTAGTGTAGTTTTCCTTTTTATTTGGTGTCCCTTGATGATTTGCATTTTTTATTTGTTGATTTTATTATGAGTGTTAGAATTGCTTGCTTATATGAATGCTATGTTTGACTATATAGATTTTGAACGGAGTGACGAATAGTTCTACCAAGTCTTTATTTGAGTGCGACTATCTTCGTCGACATACCAGGCAAGTTCACTTTGACCATGCTTTCATACCTATGTTTTTATTGCATTTAGTGGCATCTTTGCAACAACCCTCGAGTAGTAATATTGAATTCTTGTAGTTGAATAGTATGCATGAGGTAGGAACCCATCACCCTGTTACCAAGCCCGGGACGTTATTTATTATAATGCTACGCTATAGTAGACGGGGTTTGGTATGAGTGCACGAGAGTGGTGTGAAGAAGGAGGACTCTACGTCAATGACGACAACTCCATGATGGCATCTGCAAGGATTGCATCCCCAAGGCCTCAGGACTTCAAGACTCGAGACAAGAATTCAATACACACTACTGGGTGAAGGATGGTTGACGGGCACCCTGGAGAAACCAGTGGATGGCCGGGATGCATGGAGAAGCGCCATGACATCTTGCGGAAAGCTTCACCCAGACTCAAGGAGACGGAAGAATACTTCATGCCCGGAAGCTTACCTGTGCAACCGCAAGTCATTATGGGCTCTGGCTTGGTTGACCTTAGTGGTGACTCTGGCTGGGACGGTGCTAGCAGATGTAGAACTACGGTAGGATTGGATGAGCACTGGACAGTGGTCAGAGGAACTCTTCGGAAGACCATGTTTCGGTCATATTGTTCTCAAACACCATGAAGTGCGAGAACATAAAAAGAGGGATCGAATCTTGCGGGTAAAGTGTACAAACCTCTGCAGAGGGTTTAAACCTAATCGATTAGCCGTGTCCCCGGTTACGGACAATTTGAGCCTCTGGACTTGGATCTATCTCGGAACTCTCAACACCGGATTGATAACTTAATTGTGGGCAACTTATGATGATTTTGGGCTATGGGACATCGGTTGGCGGAACCATGTCATGTTAGAAAACTCCGTAGTACAGGCTCCTGATATTCCTTTGTTGTAGGTAAAGTAAAACCAGCTTTTATGCCAAACAAAAACTCAGACCCAGAGCCACAAAGCCATATTGCATATAGAATAGTTTTATTATCAGCTTTCTCTTATTGTGATCTTGCCGGTACATTCGATGTACTGACCTACACGGCTACAACGTATCATGTTGCAGGTTTTTCTTCGACGAGTAAGAGTTACAATACAGGGTTACGGTCTACACTCAACCTGCCGATGGCGTTCATGGGACTCCACACCCGTTTGTTTGTTTCCGCTGAGTATTATGAGGTATATATCATTTTACGTTATTTATACATGTGATTGCACTTTGATATATACATTGATGTACTGTGTGGGCCAGCATACTGATCCAGGGATGGCACAGATGCACAGACGCTTGACCGTCTGAGGTCGGGTCGCTACACTAGGGTTGAAGGGATTCCATCCACTTCAATTTCTTCATCAATCTGCTCTAAGGAAGCAACAGATTGAGTTTCTTCATCTGATCCACTTGGGATCTCATAGTCTTCACCAAAAGGAACAAGGTCCTTTCATGGCATGGTTGAGATTGGAACGGCATCAATGGGATTTGCAAACAAGCTGGTCATCGGCTTCATCTTCTTGGGAGCTGAAGATTTTGAAGCATTTGATGCTTTCCTTTTCTTCACTGCAGCTCGCTCTGCAGCCTTGGTCTTCTTCACATCTAATGCAGATGAAAGGATAGGAGTTGGTGTAGGCGCAGGTGGAGCTGAGGAATCTGGTTGATTTTCCTCAGGAGCAACTGATGCAGTTGCCCTTACTTCTTCAGTTTCTTCAGGCGCACCACTAGTGGATGCCCTGGCAATTTCTTCAGTAGCTGGAATGGAGTCATCAGCCCTGGAACTAGCATTTTCTTCAGCAGCCTGAACTTCATCAGCGGTGCTGGCATGTTCTTCAGTTGGCTGTGCTGAAGGTTCAGCTTGAGGAATTTCTTGTTGCGATGGGGCTGCAGCATTTGTGAATTTCTCAGTCAGTTTCACAAACCTGACTTTTGCTCCTTTCTAGTCAGCATAGTATGCATCAAATTCATCGCTGAGGGTTTTGATGTCAGCCTGCATCTTGATGAGTTCTTCAGGTTTCATCGTGAGAACATTTTTCCTCAGCAGTTTCTCTTTCCTGTACTGCGATTTCTTGATCTGCCTGGCCCTATCATATTTCCACTTCTCCTCTTGGATGAAGTGAGTCAGCATGTGACTTTGGCCAGGTGTCATCTTGAAGTCAGGCATAGGTGTGTTGGGATCCTTATGCCAGAGATTGATGTAATCGAGGATCGCCCTTGGATCCAACAGTAGTGGCACAGGTATGCCTTTCGCTCTAGCGGCCCTTTCATGGCGGTCCCTGATGATTTCTGCAAGTTCTTCGTCAGCTTCATCATCATCAGACGGTACACTGAAGACTACCTGCTTCTTCTTAGGACTTGGCCGAGTACCGCGTCCAGCAATAGCCTTTTTCTTCAGCAGAGAGGGTCCAGCTGAGGAACTTGGTGCAGCTGAGGAACTAGCTGAGACACCAGAGGCAATAGAGATGCCTACAGTCCTTTGGCATGTGGCAGGATGCGCAGGTGCTGAGGACTTTGTCGGATCAGCTGAGGACTTGGTCGGAGGTGCTGAGGATTTCAGAGGAGCAGGGGCAGCTTGAGGAATTTGCTTTGAAGACTTTGAAGTTTCTGGCCGTGAGGGCGCAGCAGAGGAACTTGGCCGTGAGGACATTGATGGTGAAGCACTTGGCTTTCGAGCGGGCTTCTTAAGCATTGCTTTCCTCGGCTTGACAGAGGCCTCAGTGGCAGCAGCAGCAGCAGCAGAGTCTTCATTGAATTTCCTCACTGCTTCTCTGGCTTGTCTTGCCAATTTGGCTTGGCGCTTGGCCCATTCTTCAGGAAAATGCTCACCGCGTTTAACGCTAGTGGGATCAGCCACTTGGCCAGGTGCCAATGGGGCTCTTGGGCATGGAGGATTCAGTGCAAATTTCTTCATGTACTTTGGAGTGACGTATCTGTACTCCCTCCATTCACGTGCCCATCTCCGTTCAATCCTTGGAATGCGCACCTTGCGCTGATTTTTATCTTCTTTGCCAAATTTGGCTTCATCAGGCGTGCAGTAATATTTATATAAATCCTCAGGGATTTCAAAGGCAGTCATGACCTCAGGCTTCTTTCCTCCTTTCTGCGGCCTTTTACCATCAGCCATTTTCTTCAGTTGAGGATTTTGAACAATTGAATTCTCTGAAGAAGTATGCAACTTTTCTTCAAGGAACGCTGCAAATGAGTTAAGTTGATGAGAACCTAGAGATTCAGCAGCGGACATGTGTACCTGTGAATAGAGTATAATTGCGAGGAATTTGGAGAGGTCATATGCGTTCTCAGAGGGTTTTTCAAAAAGAACAAGTTTGAGGAATTTGACCAGATGCGTCTTGAAGAATTTCACTAAGCACGCTTTATCTTAGGTTCCAGAGTTGTATAGATCTAAGATCCACACAATTGAGGAATCTTGAAGAAAATGATGCTTAGGGAAATGAATCAAGAACAGATAACATGTGAGGTGTTTTGTGTGTGAGGATTTGAAGAATAAAACACCTTTGAAGATTTTGTAGAAAAGTTTCGAATCAAAGAGGGCAGTAAAAGTAACTTTTAATTACCCTGAACAAAGAACACGACGAACAGTGAGGTGAAACAGTGGAGTTCGTCGATGTAGATTTTCCACGCCCTAACTCGGCGTAGGAAGACGTTTACGGCGGCGGCGGAGGTGAAGATTTCCATGGTCGGCGCGAGTACGACGGCGACGAGGTCGAGGCAGTGAAGCTCTTCCTCACCGGCGATGATGGAGTAGCGGTGGCGCTAGGGTTCGGGAAGCTCGAGCGGGCGAGAGAGATCGGGCGAGGTAAAGGAAGTGAGGAAGGGGAGAGGGATATTTATAGAGGCAATGAAAAACTGTTTGCCCGAAGATTTAGGACGAACGTGCCCCTGACCATTCTCCTTCTCACGACATGTGTCACCCACTTACTATGTAGTGGAGATCGTGTAAGATCGTGGGTGAGTAAAATAATGCATCGTGGGATGCGGAACGGTTTGAGCGGCAAAACCGAAAATTTGGATAAGATCTGTTTTAACGTTCCGTTCGCAATTTCTTCAGCTGACAAGGACACAGTGAAGATTTTGAACGAGTTTCAAACAGAACGCACATGAAGAATTTGTGAACAGATTGGATTGAGTATAGCATAGAGGGGAAGGGTCCGATCACATTCACTTAGCAGAAAAATCAACTTGAAGAAATAGCTATAAGTGAATGCTGTAGAGGACATAAACTCATGTATATATATAGCCAATGAAGAAAAACGACGACACAAGTGAACATTTTGAAAGTTGAAGAATTTGAACAACTGAGGAATTTCGAAATTGAGGAAAAACTCAAATTGAAGATTTTCAACTTTTGTGGTGGCGTGACCCACCGTATAAGAATGATGATTTCAGACACCGCGTACAATTGTTGTAGGGTTCTGAGAATCAAATTCTTCATTAATTTCTTCACACTTAGAGTGTTATTCGTCATTGATTGAAGGAAAACGTTTCTTCATGTGTTGCACATCTAAGTCATCAATTTTGCATAAGTGTTAGGATGAGTGCCTTTTTCAAAGTACATTCGAAGACTCTAAGATATTTAGCTCACACCGCAACTTGCTAAATCTCCTCTCATCCAAGGGCTTAGTGAAGATATCGGCTAGCTGTTCTTCAGTCTTCACCTGCTCAATAGAAATGTCGCCCTTCAACACATGATCACGAAGAAAATGATGACGAATCTGAATGTGCTTGGTCTTCGAGTGCTGAACTGGGTTGTGAGCAATCTTAATGGCACTCTCATTGTCACAGAGGAGAGGCACATTCTTCACGTTGATGCCATAGTCCTTGAGTGTTTGCTTCATCCATAGCAGTTGAGCACATCAAGAACCAGCAGCAATGTACTCAGCTTCAGCAGTAGACAGTGATACGCAGTCCTGTTTCTTCGAGGACCAACAGACCAAGGATCGTCCGAGGAAATGACAAGTACCAGATGTTGACTTGCGGTCCACACGGTCACCAGCATAGTCAGAGTCAGAATATCCAATGAGATCAAAATCCGAGCCCTTGGGATACCGTAATCCTAGTGTTGGTGTGTGAGCTAGATATCGAAGAATATGCTTCACAGCCTTATGGTGTGATTCCTTCGGTGCAGCTTGAAATCGGGCACACATGCAAACACTAAGCATTATATTTGGCCTAGATGCACATAAGTTCAATAAAGAGCCAATCATGGAGCGGTATACCTTATGATCAAAGTCAATACCATTTTCATCAGTACATA
The DNA here is from genome assembly GCA_032464435.1 of Aegilops umbellulata. Lineage (NCBI taxonomy): Eukaryota > Viridiplantae > Streptophyta > Magnoliopsida > Poales > Poaceae > Aegilops > Aegilops umbellulata. Next base: position 635,873,274 of record CP136060.1, on the reverse strand, counting down.
GATGACCATTTGTGGGCATAGGAATTTTGATGCCTTTGCAATCTTGCATGCCGAATTTCTTTAGGACATCCTTGAGGTATTTCTCCTGAGATATGAATATGTCATTGCACTGTTGACGAATTTGAAGACCTAAGAAGAATTTCAACTCTCCCATCATAGACATTTGATATTCTTCACTCATCATATAGGCAAATTCATCACTATAACGTTGGTCAGTACAACCAAAGATGATATCATCAACAAATATTTGGCACACAAACAGTTCACCATCATAAGATTTAGTAAAGAGACTGGGATCGAGTGAATCGGGTGTGAAGCCTTTCTTCATGAAGAATTCCTTCAATGTATCATACCACGCCCGTGAGGCCTGCTTGAGGCCATAGAGGGCCTTGTTAAGTCTGAAGACTTTGTCAGGATGTTTTGGATCTTCAAAACCTGGGGGGTGAGCAACAGATACTTCTTCCTCGAGCTTACCATTAAGGAATGCACTTTTTACATCCATTTGATATAAGATGATATCATGATGGTTAGCATAAGCAAGCAATATGCGAATAGCCTCAAGTCTAGCAACAGGTGCAAAAGTTTCATCGAAATCAACTCCTTCAACCTGTGTGTAGCCTTGAGCTACTAGTCGTGCCTTATTCCTCACCACAACACCATTTTCATCTTGCTTGTTGCGGTAGATCCACTATGTGCCAATGATGTTATGCTTGCGAGGATCGGGACGATTGACTAGTTCCCAGATGTTGTTGAGCTTGAACTGATGTAATTCTTCTTGCATGGCCTGAATCCATTCAGGCTCCAGAAATGCTTCATCTACCTTAGCGGGCTCTGTGATAGAGATGAAAGTGCGTTATATCGACTAGAGGAGGGGTGAATAGGCGATTTTTATGAAATTCTTCACTTAGGAATTTGCTCATGAGGAAATTCCTTAGCGAAGAACTACTAGCAGCGGAATAAGTACTTAGAGGTAAACATAGCAGAATACATGTATGGTCATCATGATGAAATGAAGACACAGACAGAGTACAGAAAGCGTAAACACAGGATAGCACAATATGAAGACAAACAAACTGAAGAAATTGAATTGAGGAAATTGAGAAAGTCTTCAGTCAAAGTCTTCAAACACAGATATGTACAAACACACAACACAGTAATGAGGAAATGAAAGTGTTGATGAAATAGAACCAGTAAGCTTGGTGAAGACAATGATTTGGTAGACCAGTTCCAACTGCTGTCTCAGTTGTACGTCTGGTTGGAGCGGCTGAGTATTTAAACTCGAGGACACCTAGTCCCGGACACACAGTCCTCACCGTATTCTCCTTGAGCTAAGGACACACAGTCCTTGCCCAATCACTCGTGGTAAGTCTTCAGGTGACTTCCAAACCTTCACAGACTTGGTCACTCGGCGATCCACAATTACTCTTGGATGCTCTAGACCTTGACGCCTAACCGTCTGGAAGAAGCACAGTCTTCAAAGGTAATAAGCGTCGGATCCACACAGGATCAATCTCTTCAGTGATGCTCAATCACTTTGGGTTTGTAGGTGTTTTGGGTTTGGGTTTGGATTTTCCTCACTTGATGATTTTCGCTCAAAGTCCTCGGAGGATGGGTTGCTCTCAAATGACAAGTGTCAAGTTCTCGCAGAGCAGCCAACCAGCTAGTGGTTGTAGGGGCGGCTATTTATAGCCGAGGGAGCAGCCCGACATGATAAGACATAAATGCCCTTCAATGGTATGACCGTTAGGTGGACAAGATATTTTTGGACAGCTGGCGCGTAGCACAGCAACGGTCGGAAATTTGAGGTTCAAATTCCTCAGGGCTATCATGATCCTCACTGTGTAGGCAATTCACACTGGCGAATTCCTAACTCCTCAGTCAGAGCAAAGTCCTCAGTCACCAGAAGAACTGCATCTCTGTCACTAAAGACATTGACTGAACTGTATGAGATTTCCAATGGCTTCACTCGAAGGGATTGGTAGGTGTAGGATTTGAGTTGAGCATCACATGGAAATTTTCTCCTTAGTATTTCCTCGACCCCCTTTAACAGTACGGTGTTTCCTATGACTCAAGAAAGAGAAAATGAAACTACGAAAACAAAAGTCTTCACGCTTCATATTCCTCGAATGAATACCAAGTCTTCAAGGTCACACCAATTTCTTCACTGTCAAAGTCTTCAGAAAGTCTTCATTATATCGGAGTCTTCAGTCGAAGAACTTCATTTTTAGGGGTCGACTTTCTCTGTAAATATCAAACTCCTCATGGACTTATAGACCTGTGTACACTCATAAACACATTAGATACTTAACCTATAAGTCTTCAATACACCAAAATCACTAAGGGGCACTAGATGCACTTACAATCTCCCCCTTTTTGGTGATTGATGACAACATAGGTTAAGTTTTCAACGGGGATAAATATATGAAGTGTAAAAAATTATATTGAGGAATTTGATTGCAAGATATAGAAGAACTCCCCCTGAAGATGTGCATAGTGAGGAATTTGCTTTTGAAGCAATGCACACTTGAAGAGTTGAATCATGGAGATCTCCCCCTATATCTTGTAATTCATACACGCAATTGATATATAATATGAAGAATTTGAAATGCATGATGAAATATGGTGCTTGATGTAATTCAGCATGCGTGCGATAATATTAACGAGGAATAAGCATGCAGAAATCAAGGTATCAAAGCATAGTGCAACAAAAGTATCAGCGCACCATCAGACTTAAGATTACAACTCGATCCAATAAAAGTTTCGGAAGAACGAGAGTTGTAACTTAGCAAAAAAACGCCCTAATTATAGACCCGCTTGAAGACTAACTCAGATTTCTCCCCCTTTGTCATCAAATGACCAAAAGGATCGAAACTGAGGACTAACGCCCCTGAAGATTTTCAAGTTGATGAAGGAGCGCCAGCGTTGTTGGGGTCCGTCGTTGATGTAGGGCCTGCCGCAGTGTCGTCCAAATCTTCATGTTCATCAGTCGCACGCGATGAAGAATATGAACTAGCCACCAAAGAAGGAACTGGGACCTTCTTCTATTTCTTCGGAGGAGGTGCAGACCAGGCAAATTCTTCGTTGAGACCCATTTGCTTCAAATCATCAGCACTATAGACTTGAGATAAAACAGCACAGGTGCGGTTGAGGGTTTCATGAAGGTAGTAGTGGTTTTTCTTCACTGCATTGTGTGTGGAAGTCATGTTGTGAAGAATTGAACCAAACTGACGCTTGACCCATTTGTGATTCCGATCAACCTTTTGATGAAGACTGAGGAGTAACTCACGGCCAGTCATCACCCTGGGTGTTGTGGCTTGAGGATTTGGCTTGGCAGTGTTGGCGGCAGAGTCATGTGTGGCAGAGTCACCATTGGTGGAATAAGAAGCAGCCTTGCGAAATTGACCATCCAATGGACGAATGCCTTCATCTATCACAGCAGTGGCCTTGCCCTTTTCATCAGCTGAGGAAAATGTCCGTTCGAGGACTTCAATGGGAGGCAAGTAGCTGCAGTGGTTGAGAGTTTCAGCCTTGTAGTTGAGTGAAGACCTTGTCCTAATGAATTTCATTATCCAAGGTGCATAAGGCTTCAGCTCAAATGGTGACATAGCAATGTTGGCCAGAGTCCTCATGAAGAAATCATGGAAGTTGACGGGAACACCATGAATGATGTTGAAAAGCAGATTCTTCATGATGCCAACGACTTCTTCATCAGTCGATTCGTGGCCTTTGATGGGACTCATTGTCTTCGTCAGAATACGATAGACAGTCCTTGGCACATACAACAATTCCTTGACGAGGAATTTGGTTCTAGGAGCTTGCCCTGGCTTCAAAGGCTTCATCAGCACTTGCATATAGTGATTCGAAAGCTCAGGTTCATTGTACACACAAACGCGCATCTTCAGTGGGTGGACTCAGAGGAAGGACACGAAGCAATTCAGATGCTGGGGCCTTATAATGGGTGTTCTCAGTCATCCAGTCCAAAACCCATGAGTTGACATCTTCAGAGTTGCCGATGATGTGCAACGTTGCATAAAATTGAAGAATAAGTTCTTCATTCCAATCGCATATGTCTGTGCAGAAATTGAGCAGCCCAGCGTCGTGAAGAACACTGAGGCCTGGCGTGAAGCACGGCAAAGACTCCATATCCACGTGAGGAATATGAGCATGGTCGAAGACTTTGTCTTTGTTGTAAAGTACAGAGGAACAGAAATTGGCTTGGCTGGCTGTCCAGAAACGCCTCTTCCGTATGCGAGCAGAGTCATAGGGGTTGTATTCGGTGAAGAACACATGCTCGCCATAGAAGTCTTCATCCTTGAATTTCTGTTTTCGTGAGAACGGATTCTTTGGCCTTGGCAGAGGAGTGTCTGTGAGTTGCATCACGACCTCAGGAATCACAATCTCAGGTTCTTCAGGCTGAGGAATTTCAGGATGTTCCTCAGGTGCAGTCACCTTGTCAGTTTCAGCAGCAGTTTCTTCAGCACTAGTGGCTAGAATTTCTTCATTCACAGATGCAGTGGGATGAGTTTCTTCAGAGCCCATTTGAACAGTTTGAGCAGGGGAGTGAGGAATTTGCTGCAGTGGGGTGAAGAGTGGGGAATTGGGGTGCTGACTTTCCCAAAAGTCATCATTCATCAACGGAGTTGTGCTGCCAATATCCACATCTTCATCATCAATTTCTTCAACACCAGCCTCTTCAACATCAAACTGAGGCATTGGTGATGAGACCATTGGGGTTGAAGGGATTGCATCTGCTTCAATTTCTTCATCAATCTGCTCTGACGAAGCAGCAGATTGAGTTTCTTCATATGATCCACTTGGGATCTCATAATCTTCACCAAAAGGAACAAGGTCCTTTGATGGCACGGAGGAGATAGGAATGGCATCAATGGGATTTGCAAACGAGCTTGTCATTGGCTTCATCTTCTTGGGAGCTGAAGATTCTAAAGCATTGGATGCCTTCCTTTTCTTCACAGCATCTCGCTCTGCAGCCTTGGTTTTCTTCACATCTAATGCAGATGTAAGAACTGGATTTGGCGTAGGCGCAGGAGGAGCTGAGGAATCTGGTTGATTTTCCTCAGGTGCAACTGATGCATTTGCCCTGGTTTCTTCATTTTCTTCAGCCGCACCACTAGTGGATGCCCTGGCAATTTCATCAGCGGCTGGAGCAGAGTCCTCAGCCTTGGAACTAGCATTTTCTTCAGCAGCCTGAACTTCATCAGCGGTGCTGGCATGTTCTTCAGTTTGCTGAACAGATGCTTCAGCTTGAGGAAATTGTTGTGTTGAGGCTGCACCCTTGGTGAAGGTATCAGTTAGCCTCACAAATCTTACCTTGGCTCCTTTCCAATCAGCATAGTAGGAGTCAAATTTGTCGCTGAGGGCTTTGATGTCAGCCTGCATCTTGACGAGTTCTTCAGGCATCATTGTGAGAACATTTTTCCTTAGTAGATTCTCTTTGCGGTACTGCGATTTCTTGATCTCTCTGGCCTTATCATATTTCCACTTCTCCTCTTGGATGAAGTGAGTCAACATGTGACTTTGACCAGGTGTCAGCTTGAAATCAGGCATAGGTGTGTTAGGATCCTTATGCCAGAGATCAATATAATCTAGGATCGCCCTTGGATCCAATAGCAGGGGCACAGGTGTGACTTTGGCATTAGCAGCCCATTCTTGTCGGTCCCTGATGATTTCAGTAAGTTCTTCTTCATCAGCTTCATCATCATCAGATGGCACAGTGAAGACTACCTGCTTCTTCTGAGGACTTGTGCGAGTGCCGCGTCCAGCAGTAGCCTTTTTCTTCAGCAGCGAGGGTCCAGCTGAGGAATTTGGTGCAGCTGAAGAACTAGCTGAGACACCAGAGGCAATAGAGATGCCAGTCGTCCTTTGGCATGAGGCCAGATGCAAGGTGCTGAGGACTTTGTCGGGCCAGTTGAGGACTTTGGAGGAGGTGCTGAGGACTTTTGTGAAGCAGGAGCAGCATGAGGAATTTGCTTTGAAGATTTTGAAGCTTCTGGCCGTGAGGGCACAACTGAGGAACTTGGCCGTGAGGGCATTGAAGATGAAGCACTTGGCTTGCGAGCGGGCTTCTTGAGCATTGATTTCTTCGGCTTGACCGAGACCTCAGTGGCAGCAGCAACAGAGTCTTCATTGAATTTCCTCACTGCATCTCTGGCTTGCCTTTGCAGTTTAGCTTGGCGCTTGGCCCATTCTTTAGGAAATTCCTCACTGCGTCTGATGCTAGTGGGATCAGCCACTTGGCCAGGTGCCAATGGAGGTCTTTGGCATGGAGGGTTTACTGTGAATTTCTTCATATACTTGGGAGTGACGTATCTGTACTCCCTCCATTCACGTGCCCATCTCCTTTCAATCTTCTGTATGCGCACCTTGCGCTGATTTTTATCTTCCTCGGGAGGTGTGCACTACCCAGCATAAATGTCCTCAGGGATTTCAAAGGCAGTCATGACCTCAGGTCTCTTTCCTCCTTTCTGTGGCCATTTACCTTCAGCCATTTTCTTCAGATGAGGAATTTGAACAATTGAATTTTTTGAAGAAGTATGCAACTTTTCTTCGAGGAACGCTGCAAATGAGTTAAGTTGATGAGAACCTAATGATTCAGCAGCTGACATGTGTACCTGTGAACAGAGTATAGTTCCGAGGAATTTGAAGAGGTCATATGCGTTCTCACAGGGTTTTTCATAAAGAACAAGTTTGAGGAATTTGACCAGATTTGTCTTGAGGAATTTCACTAAGCGCTTTATATCTTAGGTTCCAGAGTTGTATAGATCGAGGATCCACACAATTGAGGAATCTTGAAGAAATTAGGCTTAGGGAAATGAATCAAGAACAGACAGCATGTGAGGTGTTTTGTGTGTGAGGATTTGAAGAATAAAACACCTATTAAGATTTTGTAGAAAAGTTTCGAATCAAAGAGGGCAGTAAAATTAGCTTTTAATTACCCTAAACGAAGAACACGACGAATTGGGAGTTGGAACAGTGAAGTTCGTCGATGCAGATCTTCCACGCCCTACTTGGCGGAGGAAGACGTCTACGGCGGCGGCGGAGGTGAAGATTTCCGCAGTCGGCGCGAGTACGACGGCGACGAGGTTGAGGCAGTGAAGCTCTTCCTCACCGGCGACGATGGAGTAGCGACGACGCTAGGGTTTGGAAGCTAGAGCAGGGGGAGTGAGATTGAGCGGGGTAAAAGAAGTGAGGACGGCGACAGGGGTATTTATAGCCACGGTAAAAAACTGCTCGTCCGAAGATTTAGGACGAACGTGCCCCTGGCCGTTCTCCTTCTTGCGACATGTGTCACCCACGTACTGTGTGGTGGAGATCGTGTAAGATTGTGGGTGGATAAAATAATCCATCGTGGGATGCGGAACGGTTTGAGCGGCAAAACCGAAAGTTTGGATAAGATTAGTTTTAACGTTTCGTTCTCAATTTCTTCAGCTGACAAGGACACAGTGAAGAATTTGAACGAGTTTCAAATAGAACGCAGATGAAGAATTTGTGAATAGATTGGATTGAGTATAACATAGAGGGGAAGGGTCCGATCACATTCACTTAGCAGAAAAGTTCCAACTTGAAGAAATAGCTATAAGTGAATGTTGTAGAGGACATAAACTCACACACACACACACACACACACACACACACACACACACACACAGAGATATATATATATATATATATATATATATATATATATATATATATATATATATATATATATATATATATATATAACGACGGCACAAGTGAAGACTTTGTAAAGTTAAATAATTTGAAAAACTAAAGAATTTCAAAAGTTGAGGAAAAACTCAAACTGAAGATTTTCTACTTTTGTGGTGGCGTGACCCACCGTATAAGAAAAATGATGATTTCAGACACCGCGTACAATTGTCGTAGGGTTCTGAGAATCAAATTCTTCATTAATTTATTCACACTTAGAGTGTTATTCTTCATTGATTGAAGAAAAACGTTTCTTCATGTGTTGCACATCTAAGTCATCAATTTTGCATAAGTGTTAGGATGAGTGCCTTTTCAAACTACATTCGAAGATTCTAAAATATTTAGCTCACCTCGCAACTTGCAAAATCTCTTCTCATCCAAGGGCTTAGTGAAGATATCGGCTAGCTGTTCTTCAGTATTCAGATGCTCAATAGAAATGTCGCCCTTCAACACATGATCACGAAGAAAATGATGACGAATTTTTATGTGCTTTGTCTTCGAGTGCTGAACTGGGTTGTGAGCAATCTTGATGGCACTCTCATTGTCACAGAGGAGAGGCACATTCTTCACGTTGATGCCATAGTCCTTGAGCGTTTGCTTCATCCATAGTAATTGAGCACAACAAGAACCAGCAACAATGTACTCAGCTTCAGCAGTAGACAGTGATACGCAGTTCTGTTTCTTCGAGGACCAACAGACCAAGGATCGTCCGAGGAAATGACAAGTACCAGATGTTGACTTGCGGTCCACATGGTCACCAGCATAGTCAGAGTCTGAATATTCAATGAGATCAAAATCCGAGCCCTTGGGATACCATAATCCTAGTGTTGGTGTGTGAGCTAGATATCGAAGAATATGCTTCACAACCTTATGGTGTGATTCCTTCGGTGCAGCTTGAAATCGTGCACACATGCAAACACTAAGCATTATATCTGGCCTAGATGCACATAAGTACAATAAAGAGCCAATCATGGAGCGGTATACCTTATGATCGAAGTCAGTACCATTTTCATCAGTGCATAAATGACCATTTGTGGGCATAGGAATTTTGATGCCTTTGCAATCTTGCATGCCGAATTTCTTCAGGACATCCTTGAGGTATTTCTCTTGAGATATGAATATACCATTGCGCTATTGATGAATTTGAAGACCTAAGAAGAATTTCAACTCTCCCATCATAGACATTTGATATTCTTCACTCATCATATATGCAAATTCATCACTATAACGTTGGTCAGTACAGCCAAAGATGATATCATCAACATATATTTGGCACACAAACAGTTCACCATCATAAGATTTAGTAAAGATAGTGGGATCGAGTGAACCGGGTGTAAAGCCTTTCTTCATGAAGAATTCCTTCAATGTATCATACCACGCCCGTGGGGCCTGCTTGAGACCATAGAGGGCCTTGTTAAGTCTGAAGACTTTGTCAGGATGTTTTGGATCTTCAAAACCCGGGGGTTGAGCAACATATACTTCTTCCTCAAGCTTACCACTGAGGAATGCACTTTTCACATCCATTTGGTATAAGATGATATCATGATGGTTAGCATAAGCAAGCAATATGTGAATAGCCTCAAGTCTAGCAACAGGTGCAAAGGTTTCATCGAAATCAATTCCTTCAACCTGTGTGTAGCCTTGAGCTACTAGTCGTGCCTTATTCCTCACCACAACACCATTTTCATCTTGCTTGTTGCGGTAGATCCACTTTGTACCAATGATGTTATGCTTGCGAGGATCGGGATGATTGACTAGTTCCCATACGTTGTTGAGCTTGAACTGATGTAATTCTTCTTGCATGGCCTGAATCCACTCAGGCTCCAGAAATGTTTCATCTACCTTAGTGGGCTCCGTGATAGAGACAAAAGCAAAGTGCCCACAAAAGTTAGATAGATGTGAAGCTTTTGAGCGTGTGAGAGGACCTGGTGCTCTAATGTCATCGATAATCTTCTCCACTTGCACTTCTTTTGCAACGCGAGGGTGAGCTGGTTGTCGTTGAGGAATTTGATCAGCATTTTCTTCATCATCAATTTCCTCAGCATTTTCTTCAGGTGCATCAGCTCGACGTTCTTCACGTTCTGGAATGAATTCTTCAGTAGGAATAACATCTTCAGTAGCCTTGTGCTTGATTGAATCCTCAGGTGCTGGCTCATCTAACACAGAAGGTAGGTGCTCTCTTTGCGAGCCATTAGTTTCATCGAACCGCACATCTACAGTTTCAACAATCTTGTGAAGAACATTGTTGAAGACTCTGTAGGTGTGCGAGTCCTTTCCGTAACCAAGCATGAAACCTTCATGTGCTTTCGGTGCAAATTTAGTGTTGTGATGAGGATCTCTAATCCAGCATTTAGCACCGAAGACTTTGAAATAACTCACATTGGGTTTCTTGTCATTGAGGAGTTCATAGGCAGTCTTCTTGAAGAATTTGTGAAGATATACTCTGTTGATGATATGGCACGCAGTATCAATTGCATCAACCCAGAAACGACGAGGGGTTTTGTATTCATCGAGCATAGTGCGAGCCATCTCAGCAAGAGTCCTGTTCTTGCGCTCCACGACGCGATTCTGTTGAGGAGTATAAGGAGCAGATAACTCATGAGTAATACCAAGTTCATCAAGATAGTCATCGAGACCCGAATTCTTGAACTCAGTGCCATTGTCACTTCTGATGTGCTTAATCTTCACACCAAAGTTGGTTGAAGCCCTCGAGGAAAATCGTTTGAAGACTTCCTGCACTTCAGTTTTGTAAGAGACAAGGTGTACCCATGTGTAACGAGAGTAATCATCAACAATAACAAAGCCATATTGAGATGCTTCATTTGAAACAGAGGAATAATGATTAGGACCGAAGAGATCCATGTGAAGCAATTCAAATGGACGAGTGGTGGTCATGATAGTCTTCGCTGGATGCTTGGCCTTTGTCATCTTTCCAGCTTCACAGGCACCGCACAAGTGATCCTTAAGGAATTTAACATTCTCAATGCCAATGACATGCTTCTTCTTCAGAAGCGTGTTCAAATTCCTCATGCCTGCATGACCAAGTCGTCGATGCCATAGCCATCCTTCTGAAGCTTTTGCATGTAGGCACACGGCTGGTTGTGAATCTGCAGAGAAATAAACAATATACAAGTCTCCTCTCCTAAAGCCTTCGAAGACTTTGGAATTGTCAGCTTCCATAATCACAACACACCGATACTTGCCAAAGACAACAACCATATCAAGATCACAAAGCATTGAGACAGACATAAGGTTGTATCCTAAGGACTCAACAAGCATGACTTTGTCCATGTGTCGATCCTTTGTGATAGCAACTTTACCTAGACCTAATACCCGACTTTTGCTTTTATCAGCGAAGATGATATGCTTCATGTGTGACGCTGATAAGGGAGCATCAATCAACAGATTCCTGTCATCGGTCATGTGATTTGTACATCCACTATCAAGTACCCATTCAGTGGCTTTGGGTTGATCATCCTGCAGATGAATTAGTGCAACTTACGACCTCGTATACTTCAGCAGTGAAGAATATGATATCACAATTCATCAGATTAATTTCATCAAGCAGTAAGACAGATTAAACAGAGGAAGGACGTGTGAAATGAAGGTTCATTTCATCATGATTAGTCTGCGTCCTTTCAGGCAGTTTTGTCAGGTCCCCAGCAAATTCTTCAGACGTTATCGTACGTCTGGAGACCTGACCCTGCAGAAGAGATTAGTTATTTTTATTCACCACCCACATCTGAAGGGGTGGCAAAGAGTTCATCACTCTGCGAGCTCCATATGAGAATGGTGGCAAAGCAGCCAAACCATTTCGTTTCACATAAGATGGGTTAGGGTAAGCATATGAATAAGCAGAGAAATTCTTCGAGGACTTCTGAACATAATAATTTGAAGAATAATGCTCATATTCATAGCCCTTGGCTCTTCCCTGTGAAACAGAGTTGTTAGCACGATGATGTTCATATGAGGACTTTGATCCATGTGAGGAATTTGATCCCCTTGAGGAACTTGGTCTGTATGAGGACTTGGATCCATATGAAGAATTTGGTCCATATGAGGAATTTGATCTGGGGTTCCTTTTCTTCACAGGTGGTGTCATGAGGACATTCACCTGAAGACTTTCAAGGCAATTTTTCGGAACCCAGATTTTCTTCATAAGGGAACCGTTCCTGCAGTTAGTGCCAACATATCTAGCAAATACTTCACCATTCTGATTTTTGAACAATTTATAGTTGGAGTCAAATGACTCATCAGAAGAATGAGAAGATTCACATGTATAGCCAGATAAATTAGATGGATCAACTGGAGGTCCCTTTGCAGCAACCCATGAGGTTTTGGGGTACTGCTCAGGCTTCCAATATGTACCATCAGCATTGAGTTTCCTCTCAAAGGCAATACCCTTTTTCCTAGGGTTCCTGTTGAGGATCTGCTTTTTAAGCACATCACACAGAGTCTGATGCCCTTTGAGGCTTTTGTACATGCCTGTCATGTACAATTCCTTCAGTCCTGCATCGTCAGTAATACTAGCAATGTCCTCAGATGAGGAATTAGTGATAGCAGAGATAGGTGAAGAATTTGTAACATTTGAAGCATTTGAACATTCAGGTGAAGAATTAGCAGATTCTCGTTCAATGCATTTTAGGCATGGAGGAATGAATTCTTCCTGAGCAGTGCTAATTTGTTGAGCAAGTAATGAATCGCACTCCTTCTGAAGATCTTCATAACTCACTCTTAGCTTCTCAAGATCTTGCTTCTTTTGAAGATATTCATAAGAAAGCTTCTCATGATCAGATAAGAGAGTGTTATGATGATTTTGAAGGTTGTCAAACCTGGTCTGAAGTCTCTGAAGATTTTCAGTTAAGGCCTTAGTGCGATCCAATTCTTTACCCAACATATCATCACTTTTGTCTAGCATGTTTTGAACCTTTTCAAAAGCCTTTTGTTGTTGCACAACAATCTTAGCAAGTTTAGAGTAGCTGGGCTTAAGATTTTCATCAGATTCATCCTCACTAGATTCAGAGGAGGCGTATTTGAGTACCTTAGCACCCTTTGCCATAAAGCAATAGGTGGGAGCGTAGTCATCACTGCCTTCATCAGCCTTGTTGGTGAGATCACTTTCTTCAGCGTTGAAGGTGGATTTGCTGACGAATGCACTGGCGAGGGCTAGGCTCGCCACACCAGGCTCAGAGTCTTCAGATTGTTCCTCTTCCTCATTTTCTTCAGATTCAGCCTCAGAGTCCATTTCCTTGCCAATGAATGCCCGAGCCTTCTTGGAGCTGCTCTTCTTGTGAGACGAAGACTTCGAGGATTTTGATGATGAAGATTTTGAGGATTTCTTCTTTTTCTTCGCATCATCAGAACTGTAATCCTTGTATTTCTTCTTCTTTGATTCCTTTTCCCACTAAGGACAATCTTGAATGTAATGTCCTGGTTTCTTGCACTTGTGACAAAGCCTCTTCTTATAGTCACTGGTTGAGGAATCATTGCTCCTTGAGGGTTTTCCAAAGCGACCACATCTTGAGAACTTCTGGAATTTCTTCACAAGCAGCGCTAGATCATGACTCAGTTCGTCAAGATCACCAAGGCTGCTACCAGAGTCTTCATCTTCGGACTCAGATACTACCTTGGCCTTCAGTGCACGTGATCTGCCATAGCTCGAACAATAGAGATCTCTCTTTTCAGCAAGCTGGAACTCATGAGTGTTTAGCCTCTCGAGGATATCAGCGCTCTTGTATCATCAGTGCCAGAGTGTCAAATGAGGAATCAAGCGATCTCAGCAATTTCTTCACCACCTCATGGTCGGTGATGTCAGTGGCACCAAGTGCTTGAAGCTCATTTGAGATATCAGTGAGGCGATCGAAGGTTTGCTGAACAATTTCATTATCGAGTCTTTTGAAACGGTTGAAGAGATTGCGAAGAACATCAACTCGGGAGTCGCGCTGAGTTGAAACTCCTTCATTGACCTTGGATAGCCTATCCCAGATAAGCTTTGCAGTTTCCAAGGCACTCACTCTACCATATTGTCCTTTGCTCAGATGGCCACATATGATATTCTTCGCTTGGGAATCGAGTTGCTTGAATCTCTTCACATCGGTAGCGTTCAGTGAGGGTGAGACGGAGGGAACACCATTTTCCACAACGTACCAGAGATCGTTATCAATTGCCTCAAGATGCATGTGCATCTTGTTCTTCCAGTAGGGGTAGTCCGTCCCATCGAAGGTAGGACACCCAGCAGAGACCTTGATCATACCTGCGGTCGACATAACTAAAACTCCAGGCGGTTAAACCAAAATCACACAGAACAAGGGAGTACCTTGCTCTGATACCAATTGAAAGTGCGTTATATCGACTAGAGGGGGGGTGAATAGGCGATTTTTATGAAATTCTTCACTGAGGAATTTGCTCGTGAGGAAATTCCTTAGCGAAGAACTACTAGCAGCGGAATAAGTACTCAGAGGTAAACATAGCAGAATACATGCATGGTCATCATGATGAAATGAAGACACAGACAGAGTACAGAAAGCGTAAACACAGGATAGCACAATATGAAGACAAACAGACTGAAGAAATTGAACTGAGGAAATTGAGAAAGTCTTCAGTCAAAGTCTTCAAACACAGATATGAACAAACACACAACACAGTAATGAGAAAATGATAGTGTTGAGGAAATAGAACCAGTAAGCTTGGTGAAGACAATGATTTGGTAGACCAGTTCCAACTGCTGTCTCAGTTGTACGTCTGGTTGGAGCGGCTGAGTATTTAAACTCGAGGACACCTAGTCCCGGACACACAGTCCTCACCGTATTCTCCTTGAGCTAAGGACACATAGTCCTCGCCCAATCACTCGTGGTAAGTCTTCAGGTGACTTCCAAACCTTCACAGACTTGGTCACTCGGAGATCCACAATTACTCTTGGATGCTCTAGACCTTGACGCCTAACCGTCTGGAAGAAGCACAATCTTCAAAGGTAACAAGCATCGGATCCACACAGGATCAATCTCTTCAGTGATGCTCAATCACTTTGGGTTTGTAGGTGTTTTGGGTTTGGGTTTGGATTTTCCTCACTTGATGATTTTCGCTCAAAGTCCTCGGAGGATGGGTTGCTCTCAAATGACAAGTGTCAAGTTCTCGCGGAGCAGCCAACCAGCTAGTGGTTGTAGGGGTCGGCTATTTATAGCCTAGGGAGCAGCCCGACATGATAAGACATAAATGCCCTTCAATGGTATGACCGTTAGGTGGACAAGATATTTTAGGACAGCTGGCGCGTAGCACAGCAATGGTCGGAAAATTGAGGTTCAAATTCCTCAGGGCTATCATGATCCTCACTGTGTAGGCAATTCACACTGGTGAATTCCTAACTCCTCAGTCAGAGCAAAGTCCTCAGTCACCAGAAGAACTGCGTCTCTGTCACTGAAGACATTGACTGAACTGTATGAGATTTCCCATGGCTTCACTCAAAGGGATTGGTAGGTGTAGGATTTGAGTTGAGCATCACATGGAAATTTTCTCCTTAGTATTTCCTCGACCCCCTTTAACAGTACGGTGTTTCCTATGACTCAAGAAAGTGAAAATGAAACTATGAAAACAAAAGTCTTCACGCT
Organism: Aegilops umbellulata; assembly: GCA_032464435.1. NCBI lineage: Eukaryota > Viridiplantae > Streptophyta > Magnoliopsida > Poales > Poaceae > Aegilops > Aegilops umbellulata. Next base: position 635,857,942 of record CP136060.1, on the reverse strand, counting down.
TCATATTCCTCGAATGAATACCAAGTATTCACGGTCACACCAATTTCTTCACTTTCAAAGTCTTCAGAAAGTCTTCAGTATATCAAAGTCTTCAGTCGAAGAACTTCATTTTTAGGGGTCGACTTTCTCTGTAAATATCAAACTCCTCATAGACTTATAGACCTGTGTACACTCATAAACGCATTAGATACTTAACCTATAAGTCTTTAATACACCAAATTCACTAAGGGGCACTAGATGCACTTACAAGAGACAAAGGCAAAGTGCCCACAAAAGTTAGATAGATGTGAAGATTTTGAGCATGTGAGAGGAACTGGTGCTCTAATGTCATCGATGATCTTCTCCACTTGCACTTCTTTTGCAACGTGAGGATGAGCTGGTTGTTGTTGAAGAATTTGATCAACATTTTCTTCAGCTTCAGTTTCCTCAGCATTTTCTTCAGATTCATCAGCTCGACGTTCTTCACGTTCTGGAATGAATTCTTCAGCAGATTCTTCAGTAGGAATGACATCTTCAGTAGCCTTGTGTTTGATAAAATCCTCGGGTGTTGGTTCATCTAACACAGAAGGTAGGTGCTATCTTTGTGAGCCATTAGTTTCATCGAACCGCACATCTACAATTTCAACAATCTTGTGAAGAACATTGTTGAAGACTCTGTAGGTGTGCGAGTCCTTTCCGTAACCAAGCATAAAACCTTCATGTGCTTTCGATGCAAATTTAAAGTTGTGATGAGGATCTCTAATCCAGCATTTAGCACCGAAGACTTTGAAATAACTCACATTGGGTTTCTTGTCAGTGAGGAGTTCATAGGCAGTCTTCTTGAAGAATTTGTGAAGATATACTCTATTGATGATATGGCACGCAGTATCAATTGCATCAACCCAGAAACGACGAGGGGTTTTGTAATCATCGAGCATAGTGCGAGCCATCTCAGCAAGAGTCTTGTTCTTGTGCTCCACGACGCCATTCTGTTGAGGAGTATAAGGAGCAGATAACTCATGAGTAATACCAAGTTCATCAAGATATTCATTGAGACCCAAATTCTTGAACTCAGTGCCATTGTCACTTCTGATGTGCTTGATCTTCACACCAAAGTTGGTTGAAGCCCTCGAGGAAAATCGTTTGAAGACTTCCTGCACTTCATGTTTGTAAGAGACAAGGTGTACCCATGTGTAACGAGAGTAATCATCAACAATAACAAAGCCATATTGAGATGCTTCATTTGAAACAGAGGAATAGTGATTTGGACCGAAGAGATCCATGTGAAGCAATTCAAATGGTCGAGTAGTAGTCATGATGGTCTTTGCTGGATGCCTGACTTTTGCTTTTATCAGCAAAGATGATATGCTTCAGATGTGATGACGATAAAGGAGCATCCATCAACAGATTCCTGTCACCAGTCATGTGATTTGTACATCCACTATCAAGTACCCACTCGGTGGTTTTGGGTTGATCATCCTGCAGATGAATTGGTGCAACTTACGACCTCATATACTTCAGCAGTGAAGAATATGATATCACAATTCATCAGATCAATTTCATCAAGCAGTAGGACAGATAAAACAGAGGGAGGATGTGTGAAATGAAAGTTAATTTCATCATGGTTAGACTACGTCCTTTCAGGCAATTTGTCAGGTTCCCAGCAAATTCTTCAGACATTACAGTACGTCTGGAGACCTGACCCTGCATAAGAGATTAGTTCTTTTTCGTCACCACCCAAATCTGAAGGGGTGGCAAAGAGTTCATCACTCTACGAGATCCATATGAGAATGGTGGCATAGCGGCCAAACCATTATGTTTCACATAAGAGGGATTAGGGTAAGCATATGAATAAGTAGAGAAATTCTTTGAGGACTTATGAACATAATAATTTGAAGAATAATGCTCATATTCATAGCCCTTGGCTCTTCCTTGCGAAACAGAGTTGTTAGCACGATGATGTTCATATGAGGACTTTGATCCATGTGAGGAATTTGATCCCCTTGAAGAATTTGGTCTGTATGAGGACTTGGATCCATATGGAGACTTTGGTCCATATGAAGAATTTGATCTAAGGTTCCTTTTCTTCACAGGTGGTGTCATGAGGACATTCACCTGAAGACTTTCAAGGCACCTTTTGGGAACCCAGATTTTCTTTATAGGAGAACCATTCCTGCAGTTAGTGCCAACATATCTAGCAAATACTTCACCATTCTGATTTTTGAACAGTTTATAGTTGGAGTCAAATGACTCATCAGAAGAATGAGAAGATTCACATGTATAACCAGATAAATTAGATGGATCAACTGTAGGTCCCTTTGCAGCAACCCATGAGGTTTTGGGGTACTGCTGAGGCTTCTAATATGTACCATCAGCATTGAGTTTCCTCTCAAAGGCAATACCCTCTTTCCTAGGGTTCCTGTTGAGGATCTACTTTTTAAGCACATCAGAAAGAGTCTGATGGCCTTTGAGGCTTTTGTACATGCCTGTCATGTACAATTCCTTCAGCCCTGCATCGTCAGTGATACTAGCAATGTCCTTAGATGAGGAATTAGTGATAGCAGAGACAGGTGAAGAATTTATAACATTAGAAGCATGTGAACATTCAGGTGAAGAATTAGCAGATTCTCATTCAATGCATTTTAAACATGGAGGAATAAATTCTTCCTGAGCAGCGCTGATTTGTTGAGCAAGTAATGAATCGCGCTCCTTCCGAAGATCTTCATAACTCACTCTTATCTTCTTAAGATCGGACAAGAGAGAGTTATGCTTATCTTGAAGGGAGTCATACTTAGAATGAAGGCTCTGAAGACTTTCAGCCAAAGCTTGTGACTGATCCATTTCTTCACCCAACATATCATTGCTCTTACTAAGCATGTTGTTAGCCCTTTCCAAAGCTCTTTGTTGTTTAGTGGCAAGAGAAGCAAGTTTGACATAACTGGGTCCAAATTCATCACCAGATTCTTCATCACTGGACTCAGATAGGTAGCATTCAGTTACCTCAGCACTTTTTGACATAAGGCATGGAGTGGAGGATGATGATTCTGGTTCGAATGTGCTCGATTTGAGCGATTCCTTGAAATCCTCAAACCAAGGATCATTACGGGTTCGATGACCTTCATAGACCTTAGAGAGCCGGTCCCAGATAAGCTTTGCGTGGTCAAGATGCAGGACGTTCTCGAACTGATTTCGAGACAGGCAGGAGCAGATGACGTCCTTCGCCGTGAGGTTGAGAAGAGTGTACTTGCGAATGTCATCAGCTCCCGCCGTCTTGCATAGATCGGTAAGACCAATCTCAGTGACGGTCCACAGTTTGATGTTCATCGCCATGAAGCGCTTCTGCATCATGGCCTTCCACTTGGGATACTCGTGACCGTCAAAGATAGGGCATGTCACTTTCTTCATACCTGCGGTCGACATAACTAAAACTCCAGGCGGTTAAACCAAAATCACACAGAACAAGGGAGTACCTAGCTCTGATACAAATTGAAAGTGCGTTATATCGACTAGAGGGGGGTGAATAGGCAATTTTTATGAAATTCTTCACTGAGGAATTTGCTGGTGAGGAAATTCCTTAGCGAAGAACTACTAGCAGCGGAATAAGTACTCAGAGGTAAACATAACAGAATACATGCATGGTCTTCATGATGAAATGAAGACAAACACAGAGTACAGAAAGCGTAAACACAGGATAACACTAGATGAAGACAAAACAGACTGAAGAAATTGAACTGAGGAAATTGAGAAAGTCTTCAGTCAAAGTCTTCAAACACAGATATGAACAAACACACAACACAGTAATGAGGAAATGAAAGTGTTGAGGAAATAGAACCAGTTGGCTTGGTGAAGACAATGATTTGGTAGACTAGTTCCAACTGTTGTCTCAGTTGTACGTCTGGTTGGAGCGGCTGAGTATTTAAACTCGAGGACACCTAGTCCCGGACACACAGTCCTCACCATATTCTCCTTGAGCTAAGGGCACACAGTCCTCGCCCAATCACTCATGGTAAGTCTTCAGGTGACTTCCAATCCTTCACAAACTCGGTCACTCGGCGATCCACAATTCCTCTTGGATGCTCTAGACCTTGACGCCTAACCGTCTGGAAGAAGCACAGTCTTCAAACATAACAAGCGTCGGATCCACGCAGGATCAATCTCTTCAGTGATGCTCAATCACTTTGGGTTTGTAGGTGTTTGGGTTTGGGTTTTTGGATTTTCCTCACTTGATGATTTTCGCTCAAAGTCCTCGGCGGATGTGTTGCTCTCAAATGACAAGTGTCAAGTTCTTGCGGAGCAGCCAACCAGCTAGTGGTTGTAGGGGGCGGCTATTTATAGCCTAGGGAGCAGCCCGACATGATAAGACATAAATGCCCTTCAATTATATGACCGTTAGGTGGATAAGATATTTTTGGACAGCTGGCGCGTAGCACAGCAACGGTATGAAATTTGAGGTACAAATTCCTCAGGGCTATCATGTTCCTCACAGTGTAGGTAATTTGCACTGGCGAATTCCTAACTCCTCAGTCAGAGCAAAGTCCTCAGTTACCAGAAGAACTGTGTCTCTGTCACTGAAGAAATTGACTGAACTGTACGAGATTTCCAATGGCTTCACTCGAAGGAATTGGTAGGTGTAGGATTTGAGTTGTGCATCACATGGAAATTTTCTCCTTAGTATGTCCTCGGCCCCCTTTAACAGTACTGTGTTTCCTATGACTCAAGAAAGAGAAAATGAAACTACGAAAACAAAAGTCTTCATGCTTCATGTTCCTCGAATGATAACCAAGTCTTCAAGGTCACACCAATTTCTTCACTTTCAAAGTCTTCAGAAAGTCTTCAGAATATCAAAGTCTTCAGTTGAAGAACTTCATTTTTAGGGGTCGACTTTCTATGTAAATATCAAACTCCTCATAGACTTATAGGCCTGTGTACACTCATAAACACGTTAGATCCTTAACCTATAAGTCTTCAATACACCAAAATCACTAAGGGGCACTAGATGCACTTACAGGAGCAGGCAGAGCTTCTCAAGAAAGCTCAGCAAGATGTCGAGGCGAGGGAGTCCGGTCTCCTGGCTAAGTTCGAGACCGAGCGCTCCGCCTGGATCGACAAGGAAGCACTGCTGACTACCCGCTTCAGCAAGATTGAGGACATGGTTGACGGTAAGCTTCCTTCTTCTTTCTTTCTTAAGGCTGCCGGCTGCTGATAAGGCCGGGCTCCGACTTCCAACTTCTGGCTTTTTCGCTTTCTTGCTTGAGCAGACTTCCTCCCTGGCCACTCGGCCGCTGCGAACCAAGCCATCGAGGCTGATCGCGAAGGGTGGCGGTCGGAATGTGCGCAAGTTGCCGCCAATGTCCCCCGGACCCTTAGCGAACAGCTTATCACCATCCAGGCCCGCCTTCGGCCGGCTCATCGGATGCTGCACCGTCTTCAGCATGCCGGCGCCCAGGAAATCTCCGCCCTGTGTCGGACATGCGGGCTCCACACACACCCAGCCGGACTGCCAACTGGCTGGAGGTGGTGGCCGACCGTCTTGAGGCTCCTCGGCCCGGGCTGGGGCTCTCCGGGCTCTGGAGTTCGTCAAGGTGTGGTACCCTGGGCTAAATCTAGCCTAGTTGGCCACACTTCGACTGGAAGGCCAAGCGGAGCTGGTGGCGGTGGAGCGCGAACTTGTCCAGCGGGCCACGACGATCGCCGAGTACACCAACACCAGCGTCTTTGTTCCTGAGCTGAGAACGGTGCCGAGGCACCGCAGGAGTGGTTTGGGCTGAACCCGGAGGATGGCGAGGACTCGGCCGAAGTGATCGACTCCAGCGACGAGGGAGAAGAGGAGGAGGACAAGGAAAGTGAGGAGGAAGCGCCAGAGGTTGGAGCCGACGGCCAGCCTCAGCTCGACTGCGCCTCCAGCAAAGACCCACGCCCGAGTGAGCCGGCTGCTGCTGAAGGCGATCAAGCGGAGACTGACCAGCCGGCCGCTTCACCAACCGGCGCCACTGACTCCACCGTTCCGTCGACCCCGTCTGCTGCTGCCTCGGCTGCCAGTTCTATCTTTTGTCTTTTCCTGCTTATCAGTCTCGAAAACTTTGTTAACCTCGCACAGTTCCACCCGCGGGGTGTATTTCAAACTTCTGTTGAATATTGGCCGAGGGCATTTTGATATGTATATATGTTTGCCGAGTTCTATCTTTCCTTGCTTTCTGCTCCTTGGCTTCTTTCCTTTGCCGCCCTCCCTGGGCTGCCCTCTTGCCAGCCAAGCAGCCGCTCTGCGGACTGCGGCTGGGTCAAGTACTTGGCTTCATAGGGAGGGTAAGTACTTAGCCGTTTAGAGCATTCAGCAAATTAAGTAGAAGCCGGCCGGCCGGCTGCTCAACAGCCCGTCGGTGAGGCGGGAAGCCGGCTTGAACTATGTGCATGCTTCGGGTCCTTAGCCATTTTTCATGTGGGAACCCTTTCCTGCCTTTTGACTCCCGCCTACTGGACAGTCGCTCTGCGAGCTGCGGCTTTGGCAGCAGAAGGCTTAAGTGCCAACACATTACTTGTCTGGCTGCAGGAAGCATTACATAGTACAAGGCGGCGAGCCCCCGGGTCGACTGGTCGAACCCGGTGCCATGCGGAGTAATGAAATAACACGTTCATAGGCATAATATTTATCATACATATAAAAGAGGGCAGTCCCGAGTCCCGAGCTCTTCTCGGGGGACCCGGAGTCTGCGTACTTAGTACAAAATTTGGCGTGGTAGATACTGCATCAACTGTAAAAACTTCGAAGGAGATTTGCACTCCATGGCTGCTCTGTCTCCTTGCCGGAGTCATCTCTCTTGCATGCTCGAGGCTTCTGAGCATGGATCAGGTAGTAGGAGTCATTGCCCAACACCTTGCTGATGATGAAGGGGCCTTCCCAAGGTGCCTAGAGCTTGTTTTGGCCGGCTGTTCGCTAGATCAGCCGGAGCACAAGGTCTCCCTCTTAGAAGGATCTTGGCTTGACCTTCCGATTTTAGTATCGGTGCAAGCTCTGCTGGTAGATGGCGGACCGACTGAGTGCCAACAGCCGGCCCTCTTCCAGCAGATCGACACCGTCTTCTCGTGCTTCTCTGGCCTCCTCTTCGGTCTACATGGTGACTCGAGGGGAGTCGAATTCTATGTCCGTCGGGATGACGGCTTTAGCACTTGAAAGTGCAACTATCCTTGGGTGGTTTTGGTAATTTCTAACAACATATAGCTCATTGAGCTAACATTATTCCAAGATGAATATTTCAGGAAAAGCTCAATGGATGGCATGGCATGGATGAGGAAAGTGGATCCCTCAAAATTATAAGGACAAAGGATTGGCTCAAACTTCAAGGACAAGACTCTACATTTTACGTTTTAGTGATCCAAGATCACATTGAGTCCATAGGAAAAGCCAATACTATTAAGTAGGGATGAGGTGTTGCTTAATGAGCCTCTTGCTTCATGTGCTTAGTGATATGCTCCAAAATCCTCAACTACCTTTCCATATCCACATATGATCTAAACCAAAAGTCAAACTCGGCCACACCGATTCTTTCTATCCAGAGCCACCGAGTTTCATTTGTCATAGCAAATGCCACAAACCCTAGCAAATCGGTTTCACCGATAAGGATCTTGGTCTCACCGAGATGGGATTGCAATTTCTCTGTTTCCCTTCGTAACGTTTCGGTCCAACCGAAGTGAGCGATCGGTCCCACCGAGATTGCAATGTAAACTCACTGTTTCCCTTTCGTAACATTTTGGTCTCACCGAAAAGAGCGAATCGGTCCCACCGAGTTTACCTGACCAACTCTTGGTTAGCTTATTACCAGAATTGGTCCCACCGAGTTTGTGTAATTGGTCACACCGAGATTACGTTATGCCCTAACCCTAACTATATCAGTCCTACCGAGTTGCATCTCAGTCCCACCGAAAATCCTAACGGTCACTAGGTTTGCTAAATCGGTTCGGCCGAGTTTAACGATTCGGTCCCACTGAGTTTGGCAAATTGTGTGCAACGGTTAGATTTTGTGTGGAGGCTATATATACCCCTCCACCCACTCTTCATTCGCAGAGAGAGCCATCAGAACAGATCTTCACTTCCAATACACATTTTTTGAGAGAGAACCACCTACCCTTGTGTTGAGCTCAAGATATTCCATTCCTACCATATGAATCTTGATCTCTAGCCTTCCCCAAGTTGCTTTCCACTCAAATCTTCTTTCCACCAAATCCAAATCCTGTGAGAGATAGTTGAGTGTTGGGGAGACTATCATTTGAAGCACAAGAGCAAGGAGTTCATCATCAACACACCATTTGTTACTTCTTGGAGAGTGGTGTCTCCTAGATTGGCTAGGTGTTACTTGGGAGCCTCCGACAAGATTGTGGAGTTGAACCAAGGAGTTTGTAAGGGCAAGGAGATCGCCTACTTCGTGAAGATCTCCCGCTAGTGAGGCAAGTCCTTCGTGGGCGACGGTCGTGATGGAATAGACAAGGTTGCTTCTTCATGGACCCTTCATGGGTGGAGCCCTCCGTGGGCTCGCGCAACCGTTACCCTCCGTGGGTTGAAGTCTCCATCAACGTGGATGTATGATAGCACCACCTATTGGAACCACGCCAAAAACATCCGTGTCTCCAATTGCGTTTATATCCTCCAAACCCTTCCCTTTACATTCTTGCAAGTTGCATGCTTTACTTTCCGCTGCTCATATACTCTTTGCGTGCTTGCTTGCATTGTGCTTGACTTGTGCTAAGATAGCTAAAATCTGCCAAAAACTAAAATTGGGAAAAGGATAGATTTTTATTTGGTCAAGTAGTCTAATCACCCCCCTCTAGACATACTTCCGATCCTACTGTCGGTGTTCTGGGAACGGGGGTCCCCAGACTTGCCTGCCTGCGGCCCGCAGCGTGGCTCAAAGGGGGGCCCAGCACGGCCCATATTCATCAACGCAGACCCAAGACCCTCGCGAGGGGCCAAGCCTCGCGGGGTGGACGACATGGAGCTTCCTCAGGCGCGGCCTCATCAGGCTGGCTCGCAAGGAGGTGGAGAGATCAAGGTGGGGTACCTCACGAGGTGCCCATGATGCAAGCCATGACGACCAAGGGCGCCAGGCGGGCGCGAGCCCGCGCAGTGTCCTCCCTTTCCTCTTTGCTGCAAAGGGAGCAAGCACAGGCGGGAGGAACAAGCAAAGGCACCCATTTTGGTGCAACGAGACCAAGACCAGCTCCGCGACAAGGAGGAAGTCACTGTGGAGCCCAAGCCGGCGTCACCACCAGAGCCTTTGGCAGGCGAAGACCAACTTTAGTCAGGATAAGTGTACCAGATGTTCCCCTTCAAAATGGCCGATTGTTGGCGCCCTTCCCGCTCAATATTTGGGAAGAGGCCCAGGGCCTTTGCCTATAAATAGGACTAGTCACCCCCAGGGTAGAGGCATCATCTTGACATCTAGCAACCCGGCAATCAGTTAGATAGGCATAGGCAACAGACAGAAAGAGAAGAGAGAGAGGGGCGATTGAACTCGTCCTGGTAGTTCATCCCCCCAGCCAAGAACAGACCCTCGCGAGGCTGTTCTTCCTTGTATTGTTCATCATCATCAGCCCAAGAGGCAATCCACCACACCACACTGGAGTAGGGTATTACACCACATCGGTGGCCCAAACCAGTATAAACTTTGTGTCTCTTGTGTTGTTCTTCTCGTAGCTTAGATCCTTGCGAGGCGGAGGGGTACATGTAGGTAGGAAGCGTGATCTCCGCGCGCACCCCAGAGTTCGAACCTCAAGGGTCTGCCGGAACCCGAAATCCGACATTTGGCGCGCCAGGTAGGGGTGCGCCGGGATTCGTCTTCCACTGCCCCGTTCTTCTCCGACCGTCGCGTCCATGTCTGACGCTCGTCGGGCCCGCGCCGAGCGCCGAGCCGCTCTCGCTTCCCACGTCGCCCAGATGGCCCCTGTCGCCGGGCGTCCCCGCCGTTCCCCGTCGCCTGCCATCAACGCCGCCACTGGCCCGGTGGGGAACGAGTAGCAAGCGTCATCTCAGCATCCTTCCGTACGGCGAGACGGCCGCACCGCTACTCCCTCGCTCACCCTAGCTGGCTCTTCGTCTCGCGCGCTCCACGCACCCTTGGAGGCTTGAGCTGCGCTCATCGCGGCAAACGAGCTCCTATGCTACCGTCCCGCCGACGACGTCTACGAAGAGTGGCTCGACCGCGTCGCCGAGCTCGTCCGCACCGCGAGGCGGGGCTCTCCTGCACCGTCCGTCCCGCTGCACCGCACCTCGCCCCGCGCGGGCGACGAAGCTCCGGGGGCGCCCCAGCTGTCTCCTCAACAAGAAGACGCCCCGGCCGCAAGGTGCGTGGCCCCTGGCTGGAACCCGCTCCGCCAGGCGCCAGCGCGGCAAGAGCAGAGCTGCCAAGAAGTCCCTCGCCCGCAAGAAGCCGCCTGGGCGCTCCATGCTCCGGCACGTTGCGGCCACGCTCCTGCTCCCGCACGTCAAGACCCCGCGCTGCTCCCAACTGCAGCGCGCGGGGACCAGCAAGACCAAGCTCTCCGTCACCCAAGGCCTCCCGTGGCCACGGCGGGCTGTCGCGCCTTCACCACCGAGCTGCGCAGCGTCGCGTGGCCTGGCAAGTTCAAGCCAGAGTTGCCTCCTCGCTAAGACGGCACGGCCGACCCTGCGGAGTTCCTCCAGCTCTATGAGCTGGGCATCGAAGCTGCCAACGGAGATGAGAAGGTCATGGCGAACTGGTTTCCCATGGCGCTCAAGGACGGAGCCCGCACCTGGCTCCTGAACCTGCCCCCAGGCACGATCTCCTCCTGGGACGAGATGCGCACCCGCTTCATCGCCAACTTCCAAGGTACTCGCGACCAGGCACCCGCTGTGAGCGACATGCGCCGCATCAAGCAGCAGCCCAGAGAGACCCTGCAAAAGTACATCCAACGCTTCAAAAACGCACGCCTCAAGATTCCCAGGGTGTCCGAGGAGGCCATCATCTCAGCCTTCTCCGATGGCGTGTGCGACGTCAAGAAGAAGGAGGAGCTGGCGATGCATTAAGACCTGTGCACTTCCTTGGAGCTGTTCAACTTGGCGACCAAGTGCGCCAGGGCTGAGGAAGGGCATCTCTCCCTCCTCGAGCTGCCTGCCGCAGACCCAGAAGAGAAGAAGTCCAAGGCCAAGGATGTGAAGCGCAAGGGGGCTGCCTTGCTCGCGGCAGAACCGGACACCAAGCGGGGCAGAGACCAGCCCGAGTCTTCCAAGGGCAGTCGCTACTGTGTGTACCACGACCTCCACACCCACAACACCAACGAATGCTAAGAGCTCCGAGCCGTGCGAGAAGGAAGGATTGGCTGTCGCCCCAACCGTGTCGACCGGGGCTACGGTCGAGGACGAGGAAGGAACGCCGGACGCTAGGAAGACCGCGGCCCGCGCCAAGGGTGGCGCGATCAACCTCGCAAGGATCGTTGGCGAGACCCGCCTCGCGAGGGAGACTGGAGGGACTAGCCTCACGAGGATCGCCCGCAAGGTAACGCAGGCCTCCCTCCGCTGCTGCCTCAGCAAGGAGAAACGAGGACCGCCATCAGGACGAAGGGGCTGGGGGCTTTCAGGAGCCGCGCGCGATCACCTGCATCCTGGGCGGAGCTCAAGCCCTAGCCTCTCAGCGCATCTTCAAGTAGTTCGCCCCTGAAGTGAATGCAGTCCTCCCCAAGCTCGAAGCCACACGTCCTCTCAGGTGGTCATCGTGCGCCATCACGTTCAGCTCAGCGGATCAGCTCAAGTGTGTAGCCACAGCCGGAGTCCTCCCGATGCTTTGTTCCCCAATCATCAGTAACGTGGTGGTCACCAGGACCCTCATCGATGGCGGGGCAGGGCTCAACGTCCAGTCCGTGGAAACATTCAACAATCTCCAAGTGCCTTACAATCAGCTTCAGCCAACCAAGCCTTTCTCCGGAGTCACTAACGGCTCCACGGTCCCGATCGGGCAGGTCCGCCTCCCTGTCACCTTCGGAGCATGCAACAACTACCGCACCAAACTCATCGACTTCGACGTCGCTCACATTCGCCTGCCTTACAACGCCATCCTTGGGTACCCGGCGCTGGCCAAGTTCATGGTCGTGACTCACCACGGCTACACCTCACAGGTGCCCAGATACACCTCACCAGGCCCTACCATGCCAGCCACGTGTCAGGGCGGGGCTGTACACGCCCCGGGGGCTCCTCTCGGAGGGGAGCCCCCTCCCACGTACCAGTGGAAGCACCATGCTCCGCGCTGGCTGACGACACTGCCGAGGAGCGGCTATGCCCGTACACATACGGAAGCGATATGCTCCACGTTGGTGATAAACAACTGAGGGTGGCCCCCGGGCCGTATCAACCTCAGGGAGCCCAGAGCTCAGTGTCTAGCCTCATCGCAACGCCTCCCACCGGTAGTGCCGCGCGAGGGGGCTGGGCACGGGGGCTGCGCCTGGGTCACGCCCAGACGCATGCCACCCAGCCAGGCCCCCTGGGCCTGGTTCGTCGCACGTCTCTACCCGAGCGGAGCCAAGGTACGAAGGCCATTTGAGCGTCAAGGAGGACTCCTGAGCATCGTGACTCAGGAGCCTAACTGGTCCCGTAGTCCCTCACTCCTTAGTTCCGAAAGGCTAACGCTGGGTGAGGTACGCGCGGGGCCGGGCTCTACAAACGTAGGACGGTAGATCCACCCACATCTCACCTCCCTACTTGTTGTTCGTGTGCCAAGGGGGACTCCTAAGCATCGTGACTCAGGAGCCTAACTGGTCCTGTAGCCCCTCACTCCTTAGTTCCGAAAGACTAATGCTGGGTGAGGTACGGGCGGGGCCGGGCTCTGCCGGCGTAGAACATAAGCAAGTAGGAAGGAACAACGTAAACTTCAAGGATCGCCTCCCTACTTGTTGTTCGTGCGCCAAGGGGGACTCCTGAGCTTCGCGACTCAGGAGCCTGACTTGTCCCGTAGCCCCTCACTCCTTTGGTCCCGTCCTGGTTTCCGGTCGGGGCTAATGCTGGGTGAGGTACGCGGGGGCCGGGCTCTGCCGGCGTAGAACATAAGCAAGTAGGAAGGAAAAGCATAAATTCAAGGAATTTAAAAAGCAAATATTACAGTCCACACTGTTATCTCAACGCCAAACGCAAGTTTAAACGCCTCCCCGAGGCATGATACATGTGCAGGAATTGAAAACAGGACAGGAGCCACGACGGAATCACCAGACGACGGTGGAGCAGCGCGGAGTGGCTTCACCTCATGGAGCAGCAGGGTCGGCAGCGCCTGGCTTCGGCTTGGTGCTGAAGGCCCGGAACTTCCCCAGCAGAGCTTCTGAGCGACCCTTCACGGCCTCAGCAGCGGCAGCAGCACGCACGCCGCTCACTGGCTCCAATAGGCTGTCGAGGTCGACATTGGGGTCGTGAAGGTGGATGTGGGTGAAGACCCGCGTCAGCGCTGCAGAAGACATGACACGCGACTCGGCTTCAGACGTGGGACCAAGGCCAAGGACGACATCTTCAAGAGCGCGAACCAGGAAGGGAACCAGCTTGGCGGGGCCGTCCTCGGCGCCAGCCAGCGAGCTCTCCAGGCCGCTCTCGTAAAGCGTCTTCAGCAAGGAACGAGCCTTCTTCTCCATCTCCGCGAAGGCCACTCGATCCTCGGCAAGGACCCGAGCCTTGCCGTCCAGTTCGACCTTCGTCGCCTCCAACTCCTTCTCCAGCACGCGTAGGCAGTCACGGCGTTTCTTGAGCTTGGCGTCCCGGACCTCGACGGCCGCCTCGCGAGCCTTCACGCCCTCTTCTTGCTCTTGGCGAAGGCGGGCCTCTTTCGTGAGCTGGTCCCGCAGGCCTTGCAGCTCGCCCTCCAGCACCTTGCAGCGACCATGGACGCCAGTCGCCTCCCCCTGGGCTGCGTCACGAGCAGCCTTCGCCTCAAGGGCGGCCTGCCTCTCCTCATCACAGGCCGTTGAGGCCTAGACTAGCGCCGCCCGAACCGAAGCGTCGGAGCGAATCCATCCTAAAGCCAGCTCCAGGCGCCCGGCCACCAAGCGAGGGTCGGCGCCAAGAAGATCCTGCCGGAGCCGGTCCAGTTCGGCAGCAACACGATCCAGAACAGCGGAAGGAGTCGGAGATATAGCAGTCGGTGGAGTATGAGGATAAGGCGGCGGCACGACTACAGCATCTCGAGGCGAAGCCTGCTGCGCCACCACGACTATGGTGGCGGCGGCAGGCAAAGGCACCTTGGGAGTCATTTGGGCCATGGGGGCTGGGCTCGCCCCAGCCAGCTCAGTCAGGCCTCGCAAGGACGACCGGGCAGGAGAGGCCCGTGCGCGGTGGTCACCTTCCTCCGCAGGCCGAGGCGCTGCCGTGGATGGAACCTCAGGAGCCCCCTTCAGCTTCTTCGTCGCGGGCGCCAGCCTATCCAAGAAACGCGGACGTCAAGCCTCAGCAGCAAAACAAGAAATAAAGACAAGGATCAAGTGCTTACGGGTCATCGCCAGTGAGCTCAGGCAGCCTTCGGCCAAACTTGAAGCCTGATAGCCGGGTGGCACTAGTGCAGAACCAGGCAATAGCACCGGTTCGTAAGGCCCTTTAGTGCCGGTTTAGGAACCGGCACTAAAGTTTGGGCACTAAAGCCCCCCCCCCTTTAGTACTGGTTCAGCACGAACCGGTGCTAAAGGGCAGCCACGTGGCACGAGCCAGCTCCGGGGGCCGGGAGACCTTTAGTACCGGTTGGTAACACCAACCGGTACTAAAATGTTTGGGGGGGTTTTGGTTTTATGATTTCTTTTTCATTTAATTTTGTGTTTTCCATTTTAATTCTTTTTCGTTTCACCCGCAGATATATATATAATAACTCATGCATGCTCGCATCATACATCATCATATATAATAACAAGTCCTACTAGCTAATTAATCAAGCATTATCATACAACTTCTACTCGTTATTAATAATAAGTCATACGATCATCATCCTCATAGTCATCGAACCCAACCCTACATAATTGTTCTTAGCACATGATCATCAAGTATCAGGTAGGATCAGACCTAAACACACTTAAGGTAAAATAGCATAAAACAATATAGACCCTGACTCTCCATTATGAAGAATGGAGATCATCCTGTCTCCAATTCTTGCGCCTCGCTTCCTTTTGCTTCCAAGAAGCTCCTTACGACTGTCCATACATTTTTTCCATCCTTTGACTGTCATGTCTCCACTTCTTTTAGAAATCCGGTATGGACAGTTGAGATTCGTAGGATGACCTGGATATATGTTCAAAACATGAAGGCTGCCGCCATTTTGATACATCAAATGAGGCACACAATCCTCTGGGATAAGCTGTTGAAAAACATAGTAATAACTTCGTAGTTAGCAATGATGTACTAGTTTTAGAAGTATGCAAAAAGATGCACGGATGTCGTAACAGTAAAAGAACTTACCAGGGTATCTCCATGGTAGTTACCGTAGTTCAACACGTGCACTAGTGGCACGTATTCACCATAATGTTGAGGAGTTCGATTGTAGATATTGTAATTCTCAATATCATTACAAAATCCAACCAGATGAGTTTCCTTCTTGTAAGTTAACTAGTAAGTTCTATCTACCATCTTCTGCACATTCTTTGATACTTCAAAATAAGCTGTCAATGGAAATAAGCTGTCAACTATTTTGAAATGAACAATATAAGTTCTATTAATAATTAACTATGTTTGAGAAACTCACATAGCGGTAGAACTGGAGGAGTATCAACAAGGACCCAAATGCCCATATTGTCTTGCTCGATTTCAGGATCACCAAGATCCATGGTGACAAGCATACCCTCATCAAAACCATACAATTTGCAAAATGCTTCCCAATTTTTGCAACCAAAATGGGTTACGCTCTCAGCATTATACAACTTTACTTCAAAATCCACATCATGATGGGTCCTTAGGTGAATTTTCTTCGTTTCAAAATGTTCATGGTCTTCAAAATCCATCCTCTCCAAGACATAGCGTCTTGCATGGCATGGGATCAACTATATACTCGAATTGTAAAAGATGAAAATTACACGTTGAAATAGTAGAAGTCATGCTTAATTATGAAAAAAACACTTGTCGTCGTTGCGTACCATTTCAACTTCGAAGGTCTCCTCGAGCTTAATGCTGAAGCGCCGACCATCGTCCAGGTGAGGCCTGTCGCACTCACCTCGATCGTCATGGCACCAGTCGCACTCCCCCGGGAGACTTCCGTCGTCCGATGATAACATTTCCTATACGTTCATAATTCAAAGACTAAATTAGATCATTATTATTCAACTAATCATATGCATATGCCTTGCAAATAGTGCTCTCCAATTTGAGCATTCAATAAGAAAAATCAAATCGCAAAATAAAGTAGTATTCAAATTAGGATGCCTTCAATTATAAGCGCCTCCCAGTACCACCCCGGCGGAGCCCAGTCCCGAACATGGCCCATCTGGTGTCGTCCTCCGCCGACTCGACGATGAGGATGCGGGATAGGCATCGTCCACGTTGATGCGGGAATAATTGCTTTAACTAAAAAAAGAAACTAGTTCTATTAATTTTCTTGCTAAAAATAAACTACTTCTATAGTAAAATGAACAAGTTTTATTAAATCAACTAGTTCAACCAGTTCTATTAATTTTCTTGACATTACTATATATTTAAGTTTTCTATCTAATTCATCTAACATTCGACATTAATCTCATATACCTAAATTTTCTTACTAAAAATAAACTAGTCATATTAATTATTGAACTAGTTCAAATCTCATATACCTAAAATAAACTAGTTCGACAATTTTCTTACTTAAAATAAACTAGTTATATTAATTATTCAACTAGTTCAAATCTCTAGTTCGACAATTTTCTATCTAGCTAATTCATCTAACATTCGATCATCTAATTAACTTTTCTAAAAAAGAGAAAATAAGTACAAAAATGTGTGTGTATGTGTATGTGTTCATGCATGTATGTACGTGTACGTATATGTGTGTGTATATGTGTGTGTGTCCCCGTACGGGCGGGGGCGTACGGGGCGGCGACGTACGGGCGGGGGCGTACGGGGCGGCGGCGTACGTGTGCGACGACGACGGACGGCTGCGGGGAGAGCGAGAGAGACATGTACCGCGGCGGGGACGACGACTTCGACGTACGGGCGGCGCGGCGGGGACGACGGGCGACGGGCGGCGGCGGGGACGACGACGATGGGCGGCGGCGGGGACGACGACGACGACGTGTGACGGACGACGGGCGGCGGCGGCGACGACGGGCGACGGGCGCGCGCGAGAGGTGTGTTGAGACGAAAGAAGTGGAGATCTAACTGAATTTTTGCAAGTGTTGTATATATAGGAGAGGCCTTTGGTACCGGTTGGAGCCACCAACCGGTACTAAAGGCCAACTTTCACCAGGCCAGGAGGCGGGAAGACAAGGCCTTTAGTACCAGTTGGTGGCTCCAACCGGTACTAAAGGGTTGTCTTTAGTACCGGTTGGAGCCACCAACTGGTCCTAAAGGCCTCGCGCTGCCACCCCAAAGTTTAGTCCCACCTCACCTGGCGAAGGGCAGCCGCACTGGTTTATAAACCCAGCCACGGCTGCCCTTTCGAACTCCTCTTTAAGCAGGCTTGTGGGCCTAAACTCTGCGCGCTGCCCAGTTCGTCTGCTGGGCCATTAAGGCCTGTAATTGCACGCATGTGGCCTAGCAGGCCCACAGGGCAGCGCCCCAATTTTTTTATTTGTTTTTCTTTTCTGCTTTATTTTCTTCTATTTATTTCTGCGTAGTTTTTTGTATAGTTTTTTTTCTTTTATATTTATTTGTGAGTAGTTTTTCATCTAGTTTGCCAAAATTCAACATTTTTAGAGTTCATTTTGTAGTGATTTTCAATTTCACGGTCATTTTGTGAATGATTGAAAAATAGCAAATACATTTTTTTTCTTTTCTGCTTTATTTTTTCTTCTATTTATTTCTGAGTAGTTTTTTCTTTTCTGCTATATTTATTTTCTTCTATTTATTTTGAGTAGTTTTTTATATAATTTTTTTTCTTTTCTGCTATTTTTTCTTTTCTGCAAAACTTGATGGTCAAAGTCTGGAGTTATAACCAAAGTTTTAAAAAAAGAAATGCCGACGTGTAGTGTAATAAGTCCGGAGTTGTAATAAGTTATTAAAAAAAAATAGGTGCAATGCTTCGTTAATTTGGTTCAAGCCTTTCGGAATAGTGTAAACTGCACTACGCGTAGCTCCGTGCAATCTACCATATTCCTGAAGGCTTGAAGCTAAGCAACGTGAGCATTGAGCCTCTTCTTCATCGTCTCTGCACTCAGGGCTTATAAACCGCTCCTAGTCCCTCTCTCTTGGCGAGGTGGGACTAAAAAACAGCCTGTAGTACTGGTCACCCTTTAGTACCAGATGGAGCCACCAACCGGTACTAAAGGTGGTGCTATGCCTGCACAAATTTAGTGTCATTTAGTTCAAAACAAATCATTGAATGCATGAAAAATAGCAAATGAAGGCAGAAATGGTTTAAAGTTGATGGTGTCGCTTTGAATGGTGCATACTGAATGCACAAAAATTCTGGAGTTGTAATAAGTTTAAAAAAATGAAATGCCTTTGTAACAGATGAGTTTAATTTCGTCAGAGACCTGAATACTTCGAAAGAGATTGTCCATTTTGTAAATGAAGTGCATCCAGTTTTAGCCGTAAGCCTCTCTACTTTCTTGCACATGCTATGTGGGTGAAATGATGATACCATGCCAAGTTTCAACTTTTTCAGAGTTCATTTATAGTGCTTTTCAATTTCCAGGTCATTTAGTTCTCAAAACAAATCATTGAATGCATGAAAAATAGCAAATGAAGGAAGAAATGGTTGAAAGTTGATGGCGTCGCTTTGAATGGTGCATACTGAACGCAAAAAAATTCTGGAGTTGTAATAAGTTTAAAAAAATAAAATGCCTTTGTAACAGATGAGTTTAATTTCATGAGAAACCTGACTACTTCGAATGAGATTGTTCAGTTTGTAAACGAAGTGCATCCAGTTTTAGCCGTAAGCCTCTCTACTTTCTTGCACATGCTATGTTGGTGAAATGATGATACCATGCCAAGTTTCAACTTTTTCAGAGTTCATTTGTAGTGCTTTTCAATTTCCAGGTCATTTAGTTCTCAAAACAAATCATTGAATGCATGAAAAATAGCAAATGAAGGCAGAAATGGTTGAAAGTTGATGGCGTCGCTTTGAATGGTGCATACTGAACGCAAAAAATATAAGAGCATTTACATCATGATCTTATATTTCTTTACAGTCTAAATTGTCAATATGATCTTATAACATAAAAAATACTTTGATCATCAATGATCTTTGTGTGTAAAATCTGAATTGTCAATATGAGTCATCAACGATTTATAAACCGACGAAGACTCATATTGCGGCCACAAATTCTACACATAGAGTTCAATGAAGACCAAGTGCTTGTGATAGTTTGAGTAATGACATATTTAAGGTGGTAAAAGGCTTGTTAGGGGAGCGAGGTGGGACTAAAAACAGCCTGCCACGACGTCATTAGTACCGGTTCGTGGTTTGAACCTGCACTAAATGGTGATGGTGGGGCCATAGCCTGACCGCAGGCTGACACAGCCTCTTTAGTGCCGGTTCATTGCATGAACCGGTACTAAAGGTTCTCCACGAACCGGTACTATTGATCGCCGCCACGAACCGACACTAGTGTACACATTAGTGCCGGCTCTAATTCAAACCGGCACTAATGTGCTTCACAAAAGACCCTTTTTCTACTAGTGTGGAAGGGTCAACCTCGGAAGCAGAGGGCGCGTCTATGGACCGCCCCGGGGCCGGGGCAGACCCGCGGGAGATCAGCCCGGTCCTGTCCTTCTTCGGGATCGGGGGCGAGCTCCCGCTGCCCAGCACGTCATCATCCTCGTCGTCGTCGCTCGGAGAGAGGCGGAAAGCGCGGGGCCTGCGCCGGGAGAGGGGAGCCCTCGACTCTCCGTCAGTCGCCTCAGAGTCAGACCCCTTCTCCCGCTCCTCTCCGTCCCCCTCTTCGCTGGAGTCGTCGGAGGACACATCCACTGGTTCCTCAGGAGCCTCCGTGGGCACGGGCCCGTCCCCGTTGAAGACAGGCATGGACTCCACCACCTACTCCCAGTAGTCGCGGAGGAACAAGGGCGTAGGAGCGCCCTCCAACCTCACCACATCGACCCCAACCAGAGATTGGAGCACCACGGCCAGATCTCCGTCACCCAAGGTCGCGGGGCTTGGATGAGGCCTCCACATTGGAGGTGAGTACTGCCGAAGCGGAGCCAGCTGGTTCTCCAGGAATTCCCTCAGCAGCAACGCGCCGGTCAGCTTCGCCGCCGCCATGCTGGCCGGCCTCAGATCCGCGTCCATCCTCTCCAACACCGGCTTCGCACGGGGGTCCGTGAGTTCCGCTCGACCCCAATCACCAGAGCTCGTGGGCAGCTCCGTGGGCAAGATCAGCCGAGGGTGAATGCGCCCAGCATCAGCCAAAACCCATTTGCTCCTGAAGCCCTCAATCCTTTTCCCGGGCTTCGAAATGGCAATGGCGCCACCATACGCGATGAAGCTCGCGCACGCGGAAGAAGAACCACGAGAGACTCGGAGGGAGAAGTAGTGGCGCAGCAAGGCCACTAAGGGCTGCACCCCTACGTGAGCCTCGCAGTAATAGGCGAAGATTTCCAGGAGAAGGACGGAGTTGGGGTGGAGATGCAGAGCCTATAGGTTGTAATGGCGGAGGACAGAGAAGAAGAACTCGGAGAAGGTAGGCACCAGGCCAGCAGTAATGGAGCTTACAAAGAGCGGATAGAAGGTGCTCCCTCGGCCCTCAGGGTTGGCGGAGCCGGCCTTGAGCACCCTCGCCCCGTCGATGCCCTACGCCGCCGCCATCCGGCGCAACCGGGCAAGGCTCGCCTCCGACACGTTCGGCGAGTCCAGGGCAGACAAGTACCAAGCTTCGGCCGGGGACTGACGAGGCGCCATGGCTTCTAGGTCACGCGGTCGAAGTAGATCTAGAGATATGGAGGAAGGAAGGAGAGGCGCAAGAAAGGGGATCTGAGCAGCAACCGGAGAAAGCGAAAAAAGCAAAGTCTGGGCAGATGCCGCTCCTTTATCAACTCCCGCGGTTACGGAGACACCCACGTCCAATCAACCGCCACGCGGGGCCCAAGGCCGCAGGCTGTTAGGTCCCGCGGCGCATCGCCCTTAGCCTTTTGCTTCCCTACACGGCCATGTCCGGGCGCGCCTTGGGCCCGGGGGCTACTGTCGGCGTTCTGGGAACGGGGGTCCCCAGACTTGCCTGCCTGCGGCCCATGGCGTGGCTCAAAGGGGGGCCCAGCACGGCCTATCTTCATCAACGCAGACCCAAGACCCTCGCGAGGGGCCAAGCCTCGCGGGGCGGATGACACGGAGCTTCCTCGGGCGCGGCCTCATCAGGCTGGCTCGCGAGGAGGCGGAGAGATCAAGGCGGGGTACCTCACGAGGTGCCCATGACGCAAGCCATGACGACCAAGGGCGCCAGGCGGGCGCCAGCTCGCGTAGTGTCCTCCCTTTCCTCTTTGATGCAAAGGGAGCAAGCGCAGGCGGGAGGATCAAGCAAAGGCACCCATTTCGGTGCAACAAGACCAAGACCAGCTCCGCGACAAGGAGGAAGTCACTATGGAGCCCAAGCCGGCGTCACCACCAGAGCCTTTGCCAGGTGTTGGGGATATTACTACTGGGCATAAACCGGCCTACCAGGGCCGGGTTAACTTCATTAGTAGTCCCAGAGCGTTAAAGCCCAAGAGGATAGATGAGGGCCCAAGGCCGTAGTCGGTCCAACACTTGTAGCCATAAACCGGCTTTGTATGTAAACTTGTATTATAAGTTAGGAATAAGGAGAGACCAACCCGGGTACGAATATGAACCGGAAATTGGGACTCTGTGAACCGACGGGCGTCACCCGTGTATATAAGGGGACGACCTGACAACGGTTCAAGGACAGACAATCACAACTCGAGACTTAGGCGAAGCTTGTTTGCTCCCTAGTCATCGAAACCCCAACAATTCCATCACAACTAGACGTAGGCTTTTACCTTCATCAAAGGGGTCGAACTAGTATAAACCCTCTGTGTCCCTGTGTCCGGTTTAACCCCTTCGAGTTAACCCGTTGCGATGGCTCCACGATTAAGTCCTTTTGCTAGGACATCTGCCGTGACAAAACCACGACAGTTGGCGCCCACCGTGGGGCTATCGCACGATGGTTTCAAGTTCTTGGAGGGCCGCTTCGAAGGACTCGAGGGATACGTTGTGGGCCGAATGACCAGGAGTCGTCGCGGCAAGATCTACATCAACGATGCAGGCTGGGGCCCCGAGGCCGGCTCGATTGAGTAAGGGTATCGGGTCCCCTTTGGTGGCATACACATTTTCATCGGCAAGATAGGTGAACCGGGCCCTGAGCTGGACACCTGCACCGACCTCGTCGAGACAGCTCAGCGTGCGCGACCTGCCGGGGTTAAGCCGGCCGTGAAACGTGCCTTCGTGGGAGTCATCCATGGAGGAAGCTATGAGGATGGATCAGGATCTGGTGGCGAAACCGTCGTTTACTCTGGCGACGAGTCGTCAACCGGAGAAACTGAGTCTTTGTATCAGCTACAAGATGGCTGGATTGGGGGCTGTTCCGATGGCGACAGTATTCCGGACCCATCTGATCTGCCCAACCGTGTTGGAATATTCATGGCCGGTATGCAAGCAGCACTTCATTCATCAACTGCGCAGCGATGGTTCCCGGTTCAGCAGCGGCAACGGCTGCCGGGGCAGGAGGCTCTGTGCGCTCACCGGCTCAAGTCTTATCAAATCTGTTCGATGCGTTGGCTACACTCATGGCAGAGGCTAACCCGGCGGATCAAGACGCTCACAACGCGGAAATTGCAAAGGTGAGGGAGCAGATCACTCAGGCCAAAGCGGATTTAGCAGCTGAGGAGGTCAGGATGACTGCGTAGCAAGCCGCATTGTACGCGCAAGCTTACAAGCTCATGCTGGACCAGAACGCATCACAGGAAGTCATGAGGAGGAAGTACCGATCTCGTTTGCCTTCAGTTTTTGAAGCAAGGGACCTTTTCAACACCCCTGGAGCGGGAACCAGTAATCCGCCGGTGGTAAACCGGGCGGAGGCACCTGCGACAGGCACGCCGGTCCAGCCCCATTTAATAGATCTACCTCGTCATAATACTGGTGTACCGCAAGCTGTGCCCACACCTCCGGGTCACTACTCCAATCCACTGCATAACCTCGTTGCGGCTGCGGGACGGTTGGAGGCTATTCCAGTTGAAGGTGATTCATTATAGGCGATAGAGACGCGCCGGGTCAAGGAGCTCCGTAGGATGGCTCTGGTCCAATAGGAAGCGTATTCATACAGCCGCGACCGGATTCATTCTACCCCACGTCCAAGCCAGAGTTATAGCAGGCATATGGAGGAACCAGCTGTATCAAGTAATGCACGGCGTGGAGCGCCCCGTGGCAACAACCCGGCCGGGGGTGTCGACAATGCCCAGGAGGTGGTGGACCGGGCCCGAGCGCATAGGGAGGCCGAGTTAGCGACACAGCATCAAGCTCGTCAGCTTCCGCCGATTCATCCGACCACTTCGGTTGAGCCTGGGCTTAATTCTAGCGCATTGGGGGTACTTTGCCTTGTCCCCGCTTTACGCAATGTGCGCCTGCCTAAGGATTTCAAGGGCCCGCGCAAGGTACCGAACTATTCGGCGGATCAACCTCCAGAGACATGGGTGGAGAGCTATGAGATGGCCATGGAGATGCTGGATGTAGATGATGCAGCCTGTGCAAAGTATTTCACCATGATGCTTGAAGGGACGGCCCGTACCTGGTTGAAGAGCTTGCCGCCCAATTCTATCAGTTCATGGGCCCAGTTACGGGCCCAGTTTATCAATAACTTCAAAGACACGTGTAAGCAGCCTATGTCGATAGTGGATTTAGCTGCCTGTGTCCAGGAAGAAGGAGAATCAACCACTCATTGGGTACGCCGCGTCTCACAAGTTCTGCATTCATCAGACCGCATCAACGCTGACACCGCAGTCATAACTTTGGAAGGCAATTGCCGGTTTGGACCCCTAAGGTTGAAGTTAGGACGGATGAAGCGCCATTGCACTGACATGGGGACTCTCATGGCCGCTTTGGTAAAGTATGCTGATTCTAATAGTACCAAGGATCCCGAGTCTGATGATGAAAAGACAGGGAAGGGAAAGAAGAACGACAACTCCAAGGGTCAGCAACATCACTCAGCAAGTAATGGCGGCGGAGGCAAGCGTAAAGCGGATGGCAACATGGACTTTGTGGAAAATACTAATGCGCAGGACAAGGGCCAGCGACGCAAAGGTAAATCGCAGAACCGCAGTGGAGCACCTAGTCCTAATCCGGACCGACTGAATTATCTATTAAACCAGCCCTGTCCAAAGCATGGAACGAAGGAGGTACCAGCAAACCACCTTTGGAAGGATTGCTACATTATGCAGGAGTTCAAGAGTCCTAATGCTTTCCGGTATGATCCCGGCTCCGGCGGTGGATCCGGGCCGGGTTCCGGTGGAGGAAACTCCGGTTCAGGATTTAATGGTAATCCGGGCGGACATAACAATCAGAACAATCAGAATAACCAGGGAGGTTACAATCAGCAACAACAGCAGTCGGATTATCGGAGCAACCCCAAGCAATTGAATAGTGGGCAATATCACGTATTCACCACTAGTTTGGACAAGCGAGACCGGAAGGTCGAGAAGCGGGCGATTAATTCTATTGAACCGGCCGTGCCCCGATATCTACGTTGGTCAGAGTAGCCAATCATATGGAGCAGAGAGGATCACCCTCCCCGGGTCGACAATCCGGGTCAGCTGGCTTTGGTGGTGGCGCCTCAGGTGGGAGGTTATAAGTTCACCAAGGTACTCATGGATGGGGGTAGCAGTATTAACATCCTATACTATGAGACCTTCCATCGCATGGGGCTAACAGATAAAGATCTCCGACCGTCGAATACGGTTTTCCATGGTGTGGTACCTAGCAAGTCAGCATACCCCGTTGGTAAGATAGCACTGGAATTGGCTTTTGGAGATGATCATGATTCCAGATCAGAGAAGCTGACGTTTGAGGTAGTAAAAATCCAGAGCCCATATCACGCCCTGTTCGGTCGACCGGCCTATGCCAAGTTCATGGCACGACCCTGCTATGTGTACTTACAGCTCAAGATGCTGGGTCATAAAGGGACTATAACGGTTCACGGAAGCCGTAAGGTCGCTTTGGAATGCGAAGAAGGAGATGCGGATTAGGCAGAATCGGTTTGTGCCACCGAGGAGCTGAAGTACTACAAGGACAATGTTGATCTGGCGGATATGACTCCTTTGAAGAAGCCTACCACGGAGCATGATCCGGCCCTGAAGTTCACATCGGCGGCTGAGACTAAGCTTGTTGACTTCGTACCTGGCGATTCATCCAAGCAGTTCAGCATCAGTGCCAATTTGGATCCGAAATAGGAAAGCGCGCTCATCGAGTTCATCCGTGAGAACCGGGACATCTTTGCATGGAAGCCTTCTGACATGCCAGGTGTACCGAGGCGACTCGCTGAGCACACTCTTAATGTGGATCCTAAATACAAACCGGTGAAACAGTTTCTCCGCTGGTTCAATGAGGAAAGACGCAAAGCTATTGGAGAAGAAGTGGCCAGGCTCCTAGCAGCTGGCTTCATTGTTGAGGTTTACCACCCTGAGTGGCTTGCTAATCTGGTGCTGGTCCTTAAGAAAAACGGCACCTGGCGCATGTGTGTGGATTCACTGATCTTAATAAAGCTTGTCCAGCAGATCCTTTTGCCCTCCCCCGTATTGATCAAATTATTGATGCTACGGCGGGTTGCGAGCGTTTAAGTTTTTTGGATGCATATTCCGGCTATCATCAGATCAAAATGGCAATTAAGGACCAGGAGAAGACAGCGTTCATAACTCTCTTTGGAGCCTTTTGCTATGTATCTATGCCTTTTGGGCTCAAGAGTGCCCAGGCAACCTATCAACGGTGTGTGCAGAATTGTCTTCACAAGCAGATTGGCCGCAATGTACATGCCTATGTGGATGATATTGTGGTTAAGTCAAGGAAGAAAGAGACTTTGGTTGATGATTTGAAGGAGACCTTTGATAACCTGAGGACGTATAAGATGATGCTCAATCCGGCCAAGTGTGTCTTCGGTGTACCGGCAGGCAAGTTGTTGGGTTTTCTGGTGTCCAACAGGGGAATTGAGGCTAATCCAGAGAAGATTACGGCAATCACCTCCTTGGCTAAACCGAAGTGTATCAATGACGTTCAACGATTGGCTGGCGGGATTGCCACGTTGAGTCGTTTTATCAGCCGTCTTGGTGAGAAAGCAATCCCCTTGTATCAGATGTTGAAAAAGACGGATCAATTCGTCTGGAGTTCTGCTGCTGATCAGGCGTTCGAGGACTTAAAGCGGCAATTGGTCAATCCGCCCGTGCTCGCCGCTCCCATCGATAAGGAGCCATTGTTGATGTATGTTGCTGCTAATGCTCGCGTGGTCAGCGTAGCTATTGTGGTGGAGCGGAAGGAGGCAGGCAAGGAGCATCCGGTTCAACGCCCGGTTTATTATATCAGCGAGGTGCTTATTGAATCCAAACAAAGGTATCCGCATTGGCAGAAGCTGGTATATGGAGTTTTTATGGCAAGCCGGAAGCTGAAGCAGTATTTCCAAGGGCATCCTATCACAGTGGTCAGTTCTGCCCCCTTGGGTGATATCATCCAGAACCGGGAAGCGACGGGCCGGATTGCCAAGTGGGCTATAGAGCTTGGGCTGCTCGGTTTAAAATATGTGCCTCGGACGGTGGTGAAGTCCCAAGCGCTTGTCGATTTCATCAATGATTGGACGGAGCTGCAAGCCCCTGAAGAGAAGCCGGATCACACATATTGGACCATCCATTTTAACGGATCACGGCAATTGGAGGGCACGGGGGCTGGAGTCGTATTAACTTCCCCACGAGGTGACAAGTTCTGTTATGTTCTCCGCTTAATGTTCCCTTGTACTAACAATGCAGCTGAGTATGAAGCCTTCCTCCATGGTCTCTGGATGGCTAAAGAGATGAATCTAAGCCGGGTTAAGTGCTTCGGTGACTCAGATCTAGTGGCTCAACAAGTGTCTAGCACTTGGGACTCTAAAGACCCACTCATGGCTGCATATCGTCGTGAGGTGGATATTGTTGCGGGTCACTTCAAGGGCTATCAGGTGGACCACGTGGACCGTCAGAAGAATGAGGCGGCAGACGCCCTGAGCCGATTGGGCTCCCAATGTAAACCAGTCCCGCATAATGTTTTTCTTGATGTGCTGCACAACCCGTCGGTCAAGCTCCCGGGTGAAGCGGATTTGGCTGTTCCTGACCCGGAGGCTCAATTGGTGGCAGCTCTTCACGTCATTCCGGATTGGACACTTCCTTACCTGGCATACATGAACCGGGGCGAATTACCAGAGGATGAGACTCTGGCTAGACAAATAATACGGCGGTCCAAGTCCATGACAGTTGTCAATGGCGAGTTGCACCATTGCAGTGTATCAGGAGCGTTTCAACGCTGTGTATCTCCTGAGGAAGGCTGTGAAATTTTGCGTGAGATCCACGAAGGGGATTGTGGTCACCACGCCGGTTCAAAATCTTTGGTGGCCAAAGCGTTCCGCCACAGTTTCTATTGGTTAACTGCCCATGCTGATGCGGAGGATCTGGTCAGACGATGTGATGGTTGCCAAAAGTTCTCAAGACGTGCTCATGTACCGGCTCAAGAATTGAGGATGATTCCAATCACTTGGCCGTTTGCAACTTGGGGGCTAGATATGGTTGGGCCTTTCAAAAGGTCCAAGGATAAGAAGACCCACCTCCTGGTGGCAGTTGATAAATTTACAAAGTGGGTGGAGGCGGAGCCTGTTAGCAAGTGTGATGCAGCCACGACGGTTCAGTTCATCAAAAAAGTGATTTTCCGGTTTGGCTTTCCACACAGTATCATCACAGATAATGGTACCAATTTGTCCAAAGGTGCCATGAAGGAGTTTTGCGAACGGGAGCACATCCGCCTTGATGTTTCATCAGTGGCGCACCCACAGTCCAATGGTCAAGCAGAAAGAGCTAATCAGGAGATCTTGAGAGGCATCAAACCACGGCTTATGGTTCCTTTGCAAAGGACGCCGGGTTGTTGGGTAGAAGAGTTGCCATCTGTATTATGGAGCATTAATACCACACCCAACAGATCAACAAGATACACGCCGTTGTTCATGGTCTATGGAGCGGAGGCGGCTCTCCCTAGTGATATCCGTCACGACTTACCTCGTGTGGCAGCTTATGTTGAAGCGGACAACAAGACAGCTCGACAAGACGCTTTGGACCTGTTCGATGAAGAGCGAGACATAGCAGCTGCCCGCTCGGCAATTTACCAACAGGATCTTCGTCGCTATCACAGTCGTCGAGTCAGAACCAGAACCTTTCAAGAAGGAGATTTGGTGCTTCGGCTCATTCAAGATCAAACTGATATGCATATGTTATCCCCGCCTTGGGAGGGACCTTTCGTGGTCAGCAAGAATCTGCACAACGGGTCATACTATCTGATCGATGTTCGAGAGCGAAAAGACTCACGCAAATCAGAAGAGGAGACCAACAGGCCGTGGAACATAGCTCATCTTCGGCCTTACTATACTTGAGCCATTGGCTCTGCTTATGTATATATTATGACAATGTACATATTACAAATACAATAAACCGGGCCCTCAGCAAAAGCGGGGTATCTGTTCTTTTACATCATGCGTGGTTACATGGAGTTGTTCTGTCTTAAAGCGGCCTCCGGTTTACCCCTTGCAAAAATTATAAATATCACTAGGGGGCTCGGTCATGTCTGAACCGATGCAACACCTTTTGATAGGCGAAAGCCACCAGATCACTTGGGGGCTCGGTCGTGTCCGAACCAATGCAACACCTTTTGATAGGCGAAAGCCACCAGATCACTTGGGGACATGGTCAAGTGTGAACCAGTCACGCCTCTTGATCGGCCTAAAGGCCATAGAATCACTTGGGGGCTTGGTCAAACCCGAACCATTTCCATGCCACTTGATCGGCGTAATGCCA
Organism: Aegilops umbellulata; assembly: GCA_032464435.1. NCBI lineage: Eukaryota > Viridiplantae > Streptophyta > Magnoliopsida > Poales > Poaceae > Aegilops > Aegilops umbellulata. The sequence goes on along the minus strand of CP136060.1, from coordinate 635,828,823 downwards.
CGGTTTCATTTGGGGACCTGGCTGACTTGAACCATAGCTACACCTATTGGGAGCTTGGTCGTGTCCGACCATGGTAACGCCATCTGATCGGCTCAGTAAAGCCTCTTTTTTGCAAACGGTTTTATCATTGCCTTTGCTTCCATATTTCTCTTGGTAAACTGCTATTTTATCTTGGTTGCGTTTTAAACCGACAACATTTTACACCGGTTCAAGCTGCCAATTTGGCGGAACACGGTCCATTGTTGAACCGGAGGTTATTTACCCGGTTTGATTTCTTCTGTTAACATCTTTTTTTTGGAGTAACAACACGATTATTATGACCAAGCACGGTTTACATAGTAAACCGGCATTGTATATACAGGAGCTGTTTTCTCCCATGATGGTGCAGGTTTATCAAACCACCGTGTCAAGATTGGCTAAGCCTACTTCCTGCCCGATGATGGCAGGTATTTTGTATCACAAAATTTAATCATATATGTCAATCTCCTTGCATATATATGAAGTTCATAAACCAGCTGGCGGTACAACCGCCCTGGTAGTTTAAGATTTTATGATCGCAGGAGGTATAGATTGGCAGCGTCGATATTTCAACCAAACATATCAGTTCAGATGCACGAAGGCATCTCAGAAGCAAAAGTATTGGCTATCCTATTACAAGGCAACATGGTGCCCAAATAAGATCATTGTTTTCTAGCAAAGTATAACAAGGCAGACTATTAAATCGGTCTCCGGTTCAAGCTTGGTCACCGCCTTGGTCTGATGGTTGTGGGTCGTCCTGCGTTGCTTCAGTTTCTTCTGCCCTACCCAGCGGCTGGAAGTCAACAGCGGTCCAGTCGATTCCCATTAAAGCTTGAAAAATAGCTTCATCATGGATCAGTGAAGACGGTTCAATATCAGGAGCATAAGTATGCTTACGGATTGGCGGGATTAGATTTTCTACTTCGGGAACCGATGCAGCCACTCGTCTGTTCTGATTATTATATTGGGCTTGATAATGCGTCAAATCTGCCTCTTCTACCAATTGACAAGCCAGAGGGCGCACTGCCCGGTTTATTGCCCTCAGATCATCTTCATTGAACTCTGACCCGTCTTCCTTCAAACTGGGATAGCCCTGAGCTGCTTCAACAGGATCGAAGTCTGGCACCCATGCCTTTGCTCGGATTAAAGCGTTGATGGCACCGGTTTGAGCAGTAGATTTTTTCAGCTCTTCAATCCGGGCAGGAAGCATTGACAATCTCTTAAGAGTATCTTGGATTAACGTGGGTGCCGGATTGTTATGTGACGCAGTCGAGATGATCCGCTGCGCTCCAGTATACAACTGTTCGATTAATGTGTAGGCAGCCTTTAATTTCATTCGAACATCTGACCCCAAGTGGTTAATGCGGGTGCCTGCAACATGATAGAATAGTTCACAAACCGGACCTATCATAGGAAGACCGAAATTATCACAGGAGTCAAAGAACGCTTACCAAAGATGGCGGCAGTCATTGCATGCACTTGTCGCTTTACGCTGGTCAGTTCATCTGTCACCGGTTTAAGGGCAGCTTCAGCAGTTTCAATTTTCTTGATCAAAGCGTTTTTCTCAGTGGCCCAATCCGCCCGATCTTTTTTGAAGCCCTCCTTCAGCTGTTCCATGATGCTTAAAGCGCTGGTCAACTCCTCTTTTGCTTTGGAGGTTTCAGCTTGTTGGGATTTTAAGTTCTCTTGAAGATCGGCGAGTTGATTTTCTTTGGTCTTCAGCTCAGCCTGCAGTCAGACAGTTATATGGTTTAAAAAATGGTATGGATATTGAAGTACCAACCACATAACGAGTTATGCACTTGGCACTTGGTGGCTAATGCCTATTTAATCTACAGCTATCAACTGATTGCAAAGTCCCAAGCTCAATACAAGTATTCAACTTGGCACTTGGGGGCTAATGGCTATTGGCTCAAAAATTATCAGTGAAATTCGAAGTTTCAGGTTTATATTATTAAGTCCCGGTTCAACTACATTAAGTTGAACCGACCCTTGGAGGCTACATCGGCGCATTCTGAAGTATGCAGCTTTATATTTCACAAAGTTCCGGTTTGAAAGAAGATTACAAACCGACCCATGGGGGCTAGGGGAGGCAGCAAGGATAAAAGATATACAAGCAGGAAGAGGCATATGAAAATTACCTCAAATTTCTCCTTCATCATGTTCACTAGGCCAGCTTCAAGATCGCGACTGGTATATAGCCGGTTCAGATAACCAGAATGAAGATCTTGAGCACTCAGTGCAGCATAAGTCGCCAAATCGACATTCCACTTGCCCTTGCCCATTGCAGCAAATTCATCCTTGGCAGTATGTCTGGACAAAGCGACAGGATTGCTGGGTTCGGTATGACCAACACCAGTGATGACAACTTCATCATCCTGGGCGTCACCGGTTTGCACTGTGGCTGTCAGTTTGCTAGTAGCTTTGGATGGACTTGTGGATTTTTCATTCCGGACGGGACTTCCAGGCTGGTCAGCAGGACCGGAAGCATCAGCAGGCCTCTCTTCGGCAATAAAGACCTCATCTTGCGCTGGCGGGTCATTCGGCATGTATTCATGAATGGCCGCCTCAACATCTGGAGCGGCGCCCGGTTCAGGGGCAGTTTCTTCTTCGGCCGCTTTATCCAGGCGAGCCTTCTTGCTCGGCCTCGGTTTGGCCCTGAGAGGAACAGCAAAATCAAAAATAGTGTATGTTGAAAGGTACAATACCAAGAATGTTATGATAAGTGCAAGCTTACCCAAGCACGGTTTTAAGCGGTGGCAGCTGAGTACCCGTTGACTCGCCGGAGGATGAGTGGGAGGTAACCTGATAATCGGAGTCAGGTCGGTTAAGCGGTTGACAAAAACAGCTTGCTTTAGAACAAGTATTGACAAGCAAATTAGGGACCTCTGAACGGCGTCTCCGAACCGGATTGTTCGGTAAACCGGCGGAGGTAACTACCTGGCCGCTATGCCGAGTCGTGCGGCGCACTTCATGCTGTTGGGTCTTCATAAGAATTTTGGGATCCAAATGAGCAAGTGGATGAGAAAATTTAACTTTCCGGATTGCTTGACGAATTTTTAGTGAAGGTAAAGAGTTTGAATCAGAAGAGAGAATAATTACGTCTGCATCATCAGCATGGCTAGCTTCGGCATCATCCTGACAAGTATTATCATCAATAAGGCGTGTAAAAGAAAGCCAAGTAAATCGAGTTCTACCTTAAGGTCCGCATTACTCACATCATCATCAGCAGGCGGATCAGAGGATGCAGTGGTTTTCCTCTTAAGGACCTTTGTCTTTGGACAGGTCGGCCTCTCCGGTTTGTCTGCCTTCTCCTGCGAAAGCTTCTTGCTCCAAAACAGATCATCACCCTGTTTTAACAGATATTGGTGTAAAGTATTAAGCAGATGTAACATTATCAGAGTTAATGAAAGGGAATATTCAGACTTACAGCTGGCGGTTTGTTAGTAGCACAGAAAGGAAGCAGGCCGGTTCGGGCACAGACGTATTCCGGTTCGTTCAAAATTTTCTTCATAGCTTCTGTGACTTCTTCGTCAGTAAGCTGGATATTCACGTGCCGCAGAGGGTCGTTAACACTGCCCGTATATTCACACATTAAACTGGAGCGTTGGCTGAGAGGCAGTACGCTCCAGGATATCCAACAACGAGCGAGATCCACTCCTGTTAAACCGTTGTCCATAAAGGCTCTGAGCTTGGACAGTTGGGGAGCATATTTACTCCTCTCTTTGGCCGTCAGCCTCTATGGAAAGGGGTGTGTGTTGCTAAGCCGTTCCGGACGATAGCCGGGCAAGAGATTTTCATTTGCGGGAGAGGTGTCTTCGCAATAGAACCACGATTGATTCCATTCTTAGGGATGGCTGTGCAGCTTTGCGTGAGGACCTCTTTCCGCTTTTGAATCGCTATGCCACCCAATTCCATATTGGAACCATCAGTAAATTCTGTGCGACGGTTTAGATGGAACAAATCTCGGAATAACTAGACTGAAGGTTCCTCTTGAAAGAACACCTCACAGAGCACTTGGAAATGACATATGTTGGTGACAGAATTGGGGCCAGTGTCTTGCCGACGAAGTTGGAAGTTGGCCAAGATGTCCCGATAAAATTTCGAACCGGGTGGATTAAAACCTCGGGCTAAGTGATCCGCAAAAACTACAACCTCTCCTTCTCGAGGTGTGGGAGGACATTCTTTGCCTAGGACCCTCCAGTGGATGGTATTCTTGCTGCTCAAAGCGCCAGTCAAGACTAAGTTATTCAGCTGCGTCTCTGTAACACGAGAAGGAGCCCAGTTGCACTCATATACTTGCTTGGCCATGGTGGAGTCTACAAAATAAGCGATCCCGGTTTGAGATTGTGTTGGGTACAAAATATACACTGATATGATCGGAGTCAAACCGAGGATAATTACATTCAAACCGAAGCTCCGTGAAGCGATGGACTATGACTAAGGGATCCTGGCGGTTCAATAAGGGGACTAATGGTATATATCGATTTATTAACTTTTCCTATGGTAAGTTAAACCGCCTGATCTAAATATTGAAAGCATTGGAGGTTCCGAAATGGCTAAGTATGCAGAAACAGGTTTCACAAATGTTCCGTTACAGCAATGGATCTAAGATAGCTTCTGAAAAACAGAAAAAATATTCAAAGGCTTCAAAGCAGGGCGGAAGTGAATCAATGGGCTGATATACAGATGAGATCCATGGACTTTAACATGAGACTATAGGTGGATGCGGAAAGCTAAGTGGTATTCAGTACAAGGTTTTACAGATCCATACAGGGGCTAACACACAAACAGGAGCAGTCGACGAACATCGCAAGAACAAGGAACCCTAGAACAGATCTAGGTTAAGAAGAACAGAGGACTTACCAGAGCTGAGGAGGGTGCGGAAGATCACCGCTGTTTTCTGGTGCATTCAGGTCGATGCAGCGGCCAAGGTCGAGGCTGAAGGCGACGGCGGCGGCGGAGCTCTGAAGCTGACGACGCGAGGAAGACGAAGATGAGAAGGCGGGAAGGGGAAAAAAGGAAATGATCCTTCGGTCCTATTTATAAGACAAAAGGACATGTGCCAGGCGCGACAAACCAGGGGCCACCGAACGGAGCTGTCGCCTCGATTTTTGCAGCCTTATTAAAATGATGAGGTATTAGGAATACTTTCTTTATGACAGATGACGTCACCCCGGTTTAACAGCAATTGGAGAAGATGACATCAAGACGGTTCAACAATCTGGGGCCTAATGTTGGGGATATTACTACTGGGCGTAAACCGGCCTACCAGGGCCGGGTTAACTTCATCAGTAGTCCCAGAGCGTTAAAGCCCAAGTGGATAGATGAGGGCCCAAGGCCGTAGTCGGTTCAACACTTGTAGCCGTAAACCGGCTTTGTATGTAAACTTGTATTATAAGTTAGGAATAAGGAGAGACCAACCCGGGTACGAATATGAACCGGAGATTGGGACTCTGTGAACCGACGGGCGTCACCCTTGTATATAAGGGGACGACCCGACAACGGTTCAAGGACAGACAATCGCAACTCGAGACTTAGGCGAAGCTTGTTTGCTCCCTAGTCATCAAAACCCCATCAATTCCATCACAACTAGACGTAGGCTTTTACCTTCATCGAAGGGGCCGAACTAGTATAAACCCTCTGTGTCCCTGTGTCTGCTTTAACCCCTTCGAGTTAACCCATTGTGATGGCTCCACGACTAAGTCCTTTTGCTAGGACATCTGCCGTGACAAAACCACGACAGCAGGCGAAGACCAACTTTAGTCAGGATAAGTGTACCAGATGTTCCCCTTCAAAATGGCCGATTGTTGGCGCCCTTCCCGCTCAATATTTGGGAAGAGGCCCAGGGCCTTTGCCTATAAATAGGACTAGCCACCCCCAAGGTAGAGGCATCATCTTGACATCTAGCAACCCGGCAATCAGTTAGATAGGCATAGGCAACAGACAAAAAGAGAAGAGAGAGAGGGGCGATTGAACTCCTCCTGGTAGTTCATCCCCCCACCCAAGAACATACCCTCGCGAGGCTGTTCTTCGCTGTATTGTTCATCATCATCAGCCCAAGAGGCAATCCACCACACCACACTGGAGTAGGGTATTACACCACATCGGTGGCCCGAACCAGTATAAACTCTGTGTCTCTTGTGTTGTTCTTCTCGTAGCTTAGATCCTTGCGAGGCAGAGGGCTACATGTAGGTAGGAAGCGTAATCTCCGCGCGCACCCCAGAGTTCGAACCTCAAGGGTCTGCCGGAACCCGAAATCCGACACCTACAAGTGGTATCAGAGCTTTGGTCTCCATTTGCTTTGATTTCCATAGCTTTTGATGGTCATAGCCTTGGTTTCACAACCTAGGAGAGTATGGCGTCTAGCGAGGGAAATTATCACCGTAGAGGTCCTTACTTTGTGGTACTAATTTTGCTAGTTGGAAGCATAAAATGAAAATGCATATTCTTGGACATAACCCCGCCGTTTGGGCTATTGTGTGTGTTGGCTTGCAAGGTGACTTCTTTGATGGGAAAGAACCAAACCATGAAGCTACCGCGGAAGAGTTGAAGATGCTGCAATAAAACGCTCAAGCTTGTGATATTCTCTTCAACGGATTGTGCCCCGAATAATTCAACAAAATCAGCCGTAAGAATGCAAAGGAAATTTGGGATACTTTGATTGATATGCACGAAGGTACCGACTCCGTCAAGGAATCCAAATTGGATGTGCGTCAAAGTCAACTTGACAAGTTCAAAATGAAGGATGGTGAAGGTGTCGCTGAAATGTACTCTAGGCTTGCTCTTATCACAAATGAGATTGCCGGCTTAGGGAGTGAAGAGATGACCGATAGATTCATCATCAAGAAGATCCTAAGAGCCTTGGAAGGAAAATATGATAGCGTGTGCACATTGATCCAAATGATGCCCAATTACAAAGATCTCAAGCCAACGGAAGTCATTGGAAGAATTGTTGCTCATGAGATGTCACCCAAGGATAAAGAGGAACTTCACAAGAAATCAAGTGGATCTTACAAAGCCTCATGTGAAGCCCCCACATCATCAAGTGAGAAGTAAACCTTCAATGAAGAATTGAGCTTAATGGTGAAGAACTTCAACAAGTTCTACAAAAGTAGAAGCAAAGATAGAAGCTCCAAGTCAAGGTCCTACAATGACAAAAGATCTTCTAGTAGAGAGCGAAACTGCTATAACTATGGAAGACTCGGACACTATTCCAATGAGTGTACGGATCCCTACAAGAGAAGAGAAGACTCTCCCAAAAGAAGAAGTAGAAGAGAAGAATCGCCATCTAGAGAAAGAAGGAGTAGAGATGATCGTTATGAATGAAGACACTCACGGAGAAGCAAGGATTCGAAAAGAAAAGAAAAGTCATCAAGGAGCTACAAAAAACGAAGACATCAAGCTCATGTTGGTGAATGGGTATCCGGCTCCGACTCCGAAAACCACTCCGAGAGAAGTTATCACTCTGATTCCGAATATACTCAAGATGAAGGTGTTGTCGGTCTAGCACTTGTGTCAACCAACTCCTACGACATATTTGAATCACCAAATGAAGGAGTTGGAACATGCTTCATGGCTAAAGGCCCAAAGGTATCACACCCCGAGTATGTTGATTTCAATAGTGACGAAGATGACTTGTTAGGTGATGATGATTTACTTATTGACAACTCTATTGATGAATACTATGATGAAACGTCGATGAATCCTGCTAAAATGAATGATAATGATAAGTAGAAGATTGAGGCTCTAACTAAAGAACCAAACACTCTTAAGTTAGCTCATGAAACTATCTTAGAAGATCATCGAGAACTTTTAAGAACACATGAGAAATTACGCTTTGAAAAGATCAACCTTGAGCAAGAGCATGAGTTCTTAAAAGCAATCAATGATGATCTTCGTAAGAAAAGTTCTTCTTACATTGCCAAGCGTTTACTCTTATCCACTTACATGCCTCAAGTCAAGTCTAGTAACAAGAACAAGAAAGATTCTTCCTCTAGTAGTAACAATGATCATGTTAAATCCAATATTGTTGCTTCTAGTAGCTCTCTTGATTCCACTAATGATTCTCTTAGCCAAGTTACACTTGAGCAAGAAAATAGCCTATTGAAGGGAAATATAGAGAAAGGAGTGTACAAGAGCCTTGCCGGGAGTAAGCAATTCGATGAAATTGTACGCAAGCAAGGAAGGCATCGGAAGAATCAAGGTGTTGGTTTTGAACGAAAGTTCAATGCCAATGGAGTTGAGTGGGAAGAAGATCAATACGCCAAGACAAAGTTTGTTCCTCAACAAGAGAAGTATGATCCTACTTCTTTCAAAGGGACACAAGCTCAATATGATCTTCCACCACAAGACTACAAGCAAAAAGGCAAGGACAAGCTTCAAGAGGAAATTGATGCATTTGAAGAAGCTCCTAAGACTTTAGTCAAGTGGATTCCCAAGTCTACTTCAAGTTCCACTTCATCAAGTACGACTACAACTTCAAGGATTCCCATCAAGATGGTGTGGATCCAAAAGAAGAAGAACTAGAGAGCTCTTGAGGGTGACTCCGCCAACATACTTCACTCTTATCATTTTGGCAAGAACAAGTGCAATCAACTTCCATATCTTGCACTAGTTCAAGGAGTCACAAACCCTCTTGTTGGTAAGTCAAGGGACAAGGTAACCTAAAAGCTTTCATAGACATCACCTTATGTGTGCATCACTCTATGTCTATGGATATCCTTGTTTGTTCCTTGTGGGACTAACCCATGTAGGTATTGAAAGTGCAATTCACTCCAATGGATAGCTCCAATTGATCTACATCAACATTGAGCATCCACATCTTCAACATCTACATGAAGTCATCATCGACAAAACCCAAGGTTAGTTCATCCCTCTTAGGGGAATATCACATCTAGGGGGAGCTTTACTCTAAGAATTGAGCTAAAGCAACTCTAATGATGTGAACACAACAATGCTTTATGTAAAAGTGGTAACCCCACTTGTGCTTAAATGATGAGTATGACCTATGATCAAATGTTCTCATTTGACTCCTAAGTCAATATACTCATATATAGATGGCCTAGTCATTGCTAATTGCTTGATAGATGCTAGAATTGGTTGTGCATGCTTTGCCACATATTTCAATTGCCATTTTATTGTGTGAGCATGTTGATTGCATATTTTACTCATTCGAGGAGATCCACTTTTGTTTTGATTGATTGGTCTTCTTTTCTCTTTCCAAGTGGATGGACAAGAATGCCTAAGAACCTTCTCTAGCTATCTATGCTTTTCTCATCTCAAACTCTATTCATGCTACATCACAAAATTTGATCAAGTCAGATTCAAACCACTCTGTGTGAGGAGCACTCGGAGTCCCCGATTTGTCATAGACTTAAACTTCCAAAACTTCTGTGTGCTTTTCGGTCTGACCGATTTCCCCATTTTGGTCATACCGAGATCACTAAGTCGATCTAGGTTTTCACCTCGGTGCAACCGATTTGAACTGTTCGGTCACACCGAGTTGCCATAACTGTCAATAGTTATGCATCTCGGTGCCACCGAGTTGTTCCACTCGGTCACACCGACAGGGTCGGGCTATATATACTCACGGGCAAAATTTTGGAAATTTCTCCGAAACCTCTTCGCCCGCGCATAGCTCGCTCTGCCTCCTGGGTCTCCGGATCGTCCTCCTCGTCGCCAGCTGCTTCCTGTCGCTGGTCTCCGCCGCCGTCAACGGAATTCGTCTCCGCCGTTGCCGCCGTAGCGAGTCCGCCGCCGAACTAGGGTATGGACTCGATCACAGTGCTATTCCCCGTCCAATTCCTAGCACATTGTGTTCTTTATGATTCTTGCTACGATTGAAACACTCCTATCCAGTCAACACAATACGTAGAATAGTTGATTCGAAAATTTAGGTTTAGGTTTCCGCCGAAACCATCTCCGACCCACCGGGTTGCGGAACTCGGTTCCACCGATTCAGCCACGGCCATTGCACATGTGGTTCTCAGTCTGACTAAGAATCACAAATCGGTTAGACCGAGTTAAGGACTTTGTGAAACCCTAGCAGTCTCGGTGCCACCGAACTGTGACTCGGTCTGACCGAGTTCACTAGTTTTGGTTCCAAAAGCTGCTTCGGTATCACCGAGTTTGCAAATCGGTTGATCCGAAATGCTTTCTGTGGAAAACTAAAACTAAGTTTTTGACTCATTCTTTTGCAAAAATCGCTGCATTTTGTGATGCTCACCCACTCTATGTCATCTATAAACTATTCACAGGGTCAGCAGTCTGTATTTGCAACATGTCTGATCAAAGTGACAGCCAGAACAAATCTGAGGAGCAGGCTCATTTGATTGAGGGCACTAGTCCCTCTAGCAGTTCTGATGAGGGTAGCAGGAGCACCCCAAGCAATCTGCCTAAAGCTGCCACTAGAGCAAACAAGAAGAGAACTTCTGAATCAGAAGATGAGGACTATGTTTTTTTGACAGAAAGACTGTAAGGGAACCCCTTACAGTATAATTGGTGCAACAAACCCAAATTGCAAGTACCATGCCTTGAACCTGGGTGGGTGGGAAGGCATCAGCCCCTTCCCACCACTAGGCTATGCCTTAGTCTGCAAGATGAGGACAATGTGGCAGAAGAGGAAGCCACATCCAAGAAGAAGGTGCTCAATAAAGAGTATGGCTCAACTGCAGCCATCAAGCCTGGAATGCAGAAAAAGGCACCTGCAAGAAGAGTTCCCACCTCTAAGCCTAGGAAGGCTGTAACTGAAGAAACCATGAAATTCACCATGGAATCAGAAGAGGAAGCAAGTGGCCAGGATAAGAGGAAGAGAGTCAGAACTACCACTGCAAGAGTTCTTGGCAAACCCTCCATGAGGAGAGACTCAGATGAAGAAGAGGAAGAAGAGGTTGCTGCTCCAGCACCCAAGGCACAGAAGCTTATGGGTGATGCCATAAGGTCAGGGGCTACTGCATCCAAGCCCAAGGAAGCACCCAAAGCTGCATCTAAGCCCAAGAGTGCACCAAAGAGAAACACCAGGAACATATCTGCTGCTGAAAAGAACAAGGCCCCAGTGCCTGACATTGCTGAAGAAGAAGAAGGACAAGTGCTTAGGAAGCTCAAGCCCAAGATCCCAGACCACAATGATGCTCATCCTGTGGCTGAGGACATGAAAATTAGAAGAGATTCAGGGCTGAAGAAGTGGAGAGAAGCAGATCCATATGCTTCAAGAAGAAGAACTGATGTGGATTACAGGTTTCACACCAAGGAACAACAAGACTTCTATGAGACAGTGCTGCTGGATAAGAAGCCCATAGTATGTGACATGAGATGGGTTGATTGGGAATACATCAAGGAGAACGAAGAACACTATCCTGGAGTGTATGACAGCTTCAAGGGTTGTGGATTTGCAGACTTTGTTGGGCAGAAGCTCACAAAGTGGAATGAGGAGCTCATCATGCAATTCTACTCCACAGCACACTTCTATCCAGATGGCGGGATAGTGTGGATGTCACCCCAGAAGAGCGGGAAGATGACTTGGACATCTATGCCAAGAAGAAGATGGATCACAATTCCATGTCCAACATGTACAAGGAGATCCCAAACAAAGCACTTGACACTTTCAAGTTTGGCTCAGTGCATTTCCTTCTGTCAGGGCTGCCCACTATCAACTGGATTCTGAGGCACACTATATTGCCCAAGTCAGGTGATCATAAGATGATCCGAGGCCATGCAATAAACATGCTCCACATATTTGATGTGCCACAAAAATTCAAGGTGATGAGCCTCATGGTAGAGACCATTAAGAGGACAGCAGCTGATCAGAAGAGGAGCTGTGGATATGCCCCATAAATTCAAGAGCTGATCAACTCAAAGATGGGCACACGCACATACCTGCTAGACAAGGAACACATGCCGATCCATCTAGACTTTGAAGACAATCAGGTTGTCATGAATGAGAATGAACCATCATCTGCACATGCTCAAGCAAAGAAGGAGAAGGCAAAGATGGAGAAAGCTGCTAAGATGCCAACTCAAGAGGAGGCATCTGAGTACTTCTTGAAGAACAAGCAGGAGCAGCTCAGTTACCTGATAGCATCCACTCTGAGAATTGAGAAAGGATTGGCCACCCTGATTCAAAACCAAGAGAGCCTGGAAAGAATCATGGAACAAAAGTTTTGTGACCTGGATGTGAAAGTAACAGAGGTTCAGTCTGCCGTGGAACAACTACAAGATGATATGCAGGAGAGGAAGGGCAAGACCACAACTGATGCATTTGCCAGAGTGCCCAGAGCTCAGAGATCATCTGCAGTGCCAGTTCCTGATACCAGAGCCACCACTTCTGCACCAGCTACAGCTTCAGTTCCACCAGCTCCAGCTCCTACCCCAGCAGCTCCAATCACTTCTACTGAAGCCTTCGTCCTTGGCGTTATCCGGACTCCACCAATTGTAGACCAAGCCTGAGAGTTGTTTAGTACTATGCATTTTCTATGAACTTTTTGGCAACTTGTTGCCAAAGGGGGAGAAAAATGTATAGATCATAGGCTTCGAGAGAGAGAGAGAGTTTGCATTTGTTCTCTCTTGTCTTCTTGGTTGAACTTTATTTGCTTTTGAGTGCTTGAGATACTATGCCGTAATTTGTGAGACATTGATGATCATGTGTTTAATCATAAGCTACACTTAATGCTTGTTGGATGTTATTATCAGTTTATCCTTATTTTGATCATTCACTTTGCTTGGTGATGAGTGCATGTATTTAATTCTTATCATTTTGAGCGCTCCACCAAGATGTATGTGACATGGAAGAGTAACCCATGATTCTAACTCTTTGTGCATTTGCAGTCCAAAGCAAATCTTAAAACATGCACAAATTTAGGGGGAGCTCTTACTGATCACATACTTCTCAAAGCAACGATATATTTCATTCTTATTATCTTTTGTCGAAGCTTTGATCTATATGTTGTCATCAATTACCAAAAAGGGGGAGATTGAAAGTGCAACTATCCCTGGGTGGTTTTGGTAATTTCTAACAACATATAGCTCATTGAGCTAACATTATTCCAAGATGAATATTTCAGGAAAAGCTTAATGGATGGCATGGCATGGATGAGGAAAGTGGATCCCTCAAAATTATAAGGACAAAGGATTGGCTCAAACTTCAAGGACAAGACTCTACATTTTATGTTTTAGTGATCCAAGATCACATTGAGTCCATAGGAAAAGCCAATACTATTAAGGAGGGATGAGGTGTTGCTTAATGATCCTCTTGCTTCATGTGCTTAGTGATATGCTCCAAAATCCTCAACTACCTTTCCATATCCACATATGATCTAAACCAAAAGTCAAACTCGGCCCCACCAATTCTTTCTATCCGGAGCCACCGAGTTTCATTTGTCATAGCCACTGCCACAAACCCTAGCAAATCGGTTTCACCGATAGGGATCTTGGTCTCACCGAGATGGGATTGCAATTTCTCTGTTTCCCTTGGTAATGTTTCGGTCCAACCGAAGTGAGCGATCGGTCCCACCGAGATTGCCATGTAAACTCACTGTTTCCCTTTCGTAACATTTCGGTCTCACCGAAAAGAGCGAATCGGTCCCACCGAGTTTACCTGACCAACTCTTGGTTAGCTTATTACCAAAATCGGTCCCACCGAGTTTGTGTAATCGGTCACACCGAGATTACGTTATGCCCTAACCCTAATTATATCGGTCCTACCGAGTTGCATCTCAGTCCCACCGAACATCCTAACGGTCACTAGGTTTGCTAAATCGGTCCGACCGAGTTTAACAATTCGGTCCCACCGAGTTTGGCAAATTGTGTGTAACGGTTAGATTTTGTGTGGAGGCTATATATACCCCGCCACCCACTCTTTGTCGGTGTACTAAAGGAGGGGTACCCTAGTATCCCGAACTTGTGCACGGGCAGTCGCAGCACCCCGCGGCAAGGCCCACCAGGTGATCGCCAAGGCTCTCTACGGCCCCTTTGGAGCCATTCGAGAACAAAGTATTTAAGCCAAGGAGACAAGTCCCCGGCAAGAGGAGCTTGCCGGGAAGGCCGCTCGAGGCACAAGACCTCGGCAAGAGGAGCTTGCCGGGAAGGCCAACCAGAGCATCTCAGAGAACCTGCCGCGACGCGCCACGCGTCCCGGCAGGACTCGGCGAGCGACAAGCTCCCGGACGCGGCAAGACAACGGCCGCGGCAAGGCACTTGCCGCGGCGGGCAACCACCCAGTACCTACGCTCCAGCACACCCACCTACGTGTCGCTCCGGGACCCTTCCTGGCGTACGTGGCGGGAGGCTGTGCAGCCAGGGGTACACTGTGGCATGCGGCGCTGACAAGATCGCCATCGGGGCGAGCAGTGGCGCCCCTGACGGTCCCTTTTCTGCACCGTCTGGGCGACATAGATAGGCATTTAATGCCTTTGTCCCCTGCCGTCAGGGTTAGGTATGAGACACTGTGTAGGTAGCTGTACCTACCACAGCATAATTCCATTCTTGCCCTTACCTACGTTGCTACCTGTTGGAGACCCCTTGAACATATAAAAGGAGGCCCATGCACAACGTAGGGGGGGATCGGACCCCGGAGAGCGATCTCTCAGAGAGGAAAACAGAAGAACGCTCGGTCTCGTTAGCTGCTTGAGTGTACTGTAGCACTCAGCGCTCCCGAGCAAGAACTCAATACAATCCACAAAGCAGCAGTAGGAGTATTATCTCTCCGGAGAGCTCCGAAGCTGGGTAAAAAAACCCTGTGTGCTTCGCCTCGATCCGCTCTTTGCGCGACCTCCGCCCCCCGCCGAACCGAGAAGGGGCTCCGTCCCCATAGGTGCTCGGAGAGCCAGAGAACCCCGACATCTTTGGCGCGCCAGGTAGGGGGCGTCGAGGTTGTGTGGACCTGATCCGGCGTTCACACGAGCTAAATCTTCATCGACTTCATCGACATGCCACCGAAGAAGAAGGCTTCGGAGGCGGCTGCGCCGTCCGCGTCGAATCCACCGCCGCCGTAGCAAACGGCCGGTGGGGAGGACGCCGGGGGAAGAACGGGCGTCGACGAGGGGGCCCATGGTGCCACCAAGTCCAAGGACAAGACCGCGCTGCCCATCGGCGGCATAGTCGGCTCCCACGACGACCGGGCGTCCGTAGACGCACCGCGCCCATCTCAAGAGGCGCAGGACCGGCAGCGTCATGGTACTCACGGTACCATATGCTCGCTGGACCCAAATCGAGCTGGCGGATCCCGGGACGCTCAAGGCCAACATGCACGCCAACGTGCTGGCGTGAGCGAGGCACGGTCGCCTGGACAGAATACTGCTCCTTCTAACATCGTTGGAAGTCCGAGCATGTCTCGCTCCTCGCACCGTTCGCCACCGCTACCCGCCACTCCAGCAGAAGCTTTGGCACGAGCTCAACTACTCCTAGACTTCCCTCCAACGCCAGACAAGATCGACAACTGGAGGGCCACCATTCAGAGTCTCATCGGCTTCGCCAACGGCGACACTCCACGGCCGGCGACCACATCGCAGCCGCGGCAGGCCAGCCAAGTGCGAGCCGATGGCGACAAAACCGGTGGGGGTGCAACCACCGTGCACTCTCCGCCCCGAAGGCCAAGATCACCGACTCGCCGAGTCCGCCACGACAGCGACTCCACTGCTTCCTCAGATCCGCGAACCCGTCGCGATCAGCGCCACGTTCTTCACGAACGGCAGCAAGAAGACGCTCGTACCCGCATCGAGCGCCGAAGAGAAACGCGGCGTCAATCAAACCGACGCGCTGGCCCCGCTGTCGACATGCAAGCGCCAGGGGAACGAGGCGACCTGCCGTACGCGGTAGGTTGCCCTGCGTTTACTCGTGAGCTGCGGCAAGTCCAGTGGCCCAGCACGAAGAATTTCAAGACAGACGTGCCAGAGAAGTACGACGGCAGGCTGCATCCGTCGGAGTTCCTCAGCATCTACACCATCGTAGTGCAGGCTGCCGGGGTTCGAGATGACAAGATCCTCGCCAATTACTTCCCTCTGGTGCTCAAGCCCAACGTCAGGTCCTGGCTCATGCACTTGCCGGAAAACTCCATATCTTCCTGGGCAGACCTATGCCATCAGTTTGTCGGCGCCTTTACAGGCGGCCACAAACCTCATGGCCTGGAGAGTGATCTTCACCTGCTTGCCCAGAAGGAAGGGGAGCCTCTACGCAAGTACATCCAGAGATTCAGCCAAGTGCAACGCAACACCCCAGACGTCCACCCTGCCGCGGTCATCGGTGCGTTCCACCAGAACGTGCGTAACCGCAGGATGCGGGAGGAGATGGCGATGTGCAAGATCAGAGACGTCAGTGAGTTGTATGCCCTAGCCGACAGATGTGGACGTGCTGAGGAAGGGAGGAAACTCCCCGGAGAGAACGTAGGAACAGGAGGATCTGACAGCGATGATGCCGCCCTGGCAAGCAAAAACCGGCGGCGGAACAACAGGAAGAGGAAAGGCAAAGATGTGCTAGTTGTCGAGCAGTCCAGCAACGAAGGTGGCGCCAAGACAGCAAAGACTGGTAGCTCCGGCAAGGAGGTCGCCGCATGCGCCAACTGCCAGGCTGTGGCGGCCGCCGACAAGCAGGACGGCACCAAAGGCCATGACCTCCAGAGCTGCAAGAAGGTCGAGCAGCTCGTTGAGCTGCAAAAGGCCGAATACGAACGACGCGACAAGGAGAAGGCCCAAGGAGGTGCTGGAGGATCCGGTACGAAGCGCACCGACCGAGGGGGACGCCGCGGCAATGCCAAGCAGCGGCAAGGCGACCGACCTCCCCGCGGCCGCGACAAGGATGAAGATGACGACGACGACGACGAAGACATGGATGACGCTGAGACCAGCAAGCAGGAGTTCCAGAAAGCCACGGAAGTTTTGTGCGTTGACGGCGGTGCTTCTCTGCATACTTCACACCGCCAACTCAAGCAGTGGGTGCGGGAAGTCAATGCAGCAGAACCACCCGTTGAGTCACGCAAGCTTCTGAAATGGTCCAGCACGCCTATCATCTTTGATATTGAGGACCACCCTGATCGCACAACTGTTGTCGGGTGTTTGCCGATGTTGGTCTCACCAACTATCCGCAACCTCAAGGTCACTAAGATGCTAGTTGACGGCGGGGCCTGCTTGAACCTGATGTCCTCCGCTGTGCTCCGGAGACTCCAAGTCGCTGACAGCAAGCTCGAAGAGACCGGCACGTTCCAAGGAATCAAGCCGGGAAGGAGCAAGCCGAAGGGGAAGATCACACTGCCGGTGACATTTGGTAGCGAGCTAAACTTCAGGACTGAGAGGATCACTTTCGACGTTGCCGATTTTCCATTGCCTTACAATGGAATTATCGGCCGTCCAGCGCTCGCGAAGTTCATGGCGGCCTCTCACTACGTGTACAACATGCTGAAGATGCCAGGCCCGATAAGTGTCATCTCTGTACATGGAGACAAGAAAGACGCTCTTATCTGTGCCGACAAGATCTACCGGGAAGCAACAGCCGCCGCAGATCGCGAGGCACTTGCCGCTGAAGCTCCCGGGGGGAAGAAGAAGACCAAGTCCGGCAAGAGCTCTGATGCCCACTCCGGCAAGCGCACCTCTTCGGAGTGCTGCGCTACCGTCGAGGACGCACCATTGAGCTCCACCGGCAAGTGTAAGAAGACGATGGCAGCTCCGCCAAGGAGGACGGCACTGGTGCTACCTTCACCATCAGTGCCACTCTCGACCCTAAATAGGAAAGCGCGCTCGTTGCTTTCCTGTGGGCGAATGTCGATGTGTTTGCGTGGCAACCGTCTGACATCCCCGGCGTTCCCAGGAAAGTAATCGAGCACCACCTTGCCGTCTATCCTCATGCGCGGACCGTCAAGCAGAGAGTCAGGAAACAAGCAGTGGAGCGCCAAGAGTTCATCGCCTAAGAGATCAAGAAGTTGGAAGCAGCAGGCCTCGTCAGAGGAGTGCTCCATCCTACGTGGTTGGCCAATCCTGTAGTCGTGCGCAAGGCAAACGGGAAATGGAGACTTTGCATCGACTTCATCGATGTCAACAAATCTTGTCCCAAAGACCCATTTCCCTTGCCGCGCATCGACCAGATTGTCGACTCCACAGCCGGATGTGACTTGCTTTCATTTCTCGATGCGTACTCAGGATACCATCAGATCTTCATGGCAGAAGAGGATGAGGAGAAAACCGCGTTCATCACTCCATGTGGCACGTACTGTTTCATACGAATGCCTTTCGGTTTGAAGAATGCTGGTTCAACATTCGCAAGGGTAATCCATACTGCTTTTGAGCCGCAAATACACAGAAATGTGGAAGCATACATGGATGACATAGTGGTCAAGAGCAGGGACAAAGCAACTCTGATTCAAGACCTAGAAGAGACTTTTGCAAATCAACGCAAGATCAGCCTCAAGCTCAACCCCGAGAAGTGCGTGTTTGGAGTCCCGTCCGGCAAGCTTCTCGGATTCTTCGTGTCTCAGAGGGGAATTGAAGCAAATCCCGACAAGATCAAGGCCATTGAGCAGATTGAAGCATCGAAGCGCGTCAAGGATGTACGAAAACTTGCCGGCTGCGTGGCGGCTCTCAGCAGGTTTATCTCTAAGTCTGCTGAACGCGCCCTGCCGTTTTTCAAAATCCTGAAAATGGCAGGTCCAATGAAATGGACTCCGGAAGCGGAGGCTGTGCTGCAGGACTTGAAGAGATACATGTCCTCCACTCCAATACTTGTCGCACCTAAACCACAAGAGAAGTTGCTGCTATATCTGGCGGCAACCAATCAAGTGGTTAGTGCTGCGTTAGTAGCGGAGAGAGAGGCAGATGGTGAGCCAGCAACCGCGGCAAGCACATCCAGCGACAAGCAGGGGGCTTCCCCAACGAGCTCTGGTCCCGACGAAGATGGATCTGCGCAGATGTGCGAAGGGATACAGAAGAAGAAAATGGTGCAGCGTCCAGTCTACTTTGTCAGTTCCCTTCTGCAGGGGGCTAGGTCAAGGTACTCTGGTGTGCAGAAGTTGCTTTTCGGCCTTCTTATGGAATCAAGAAAGCTGCGCCATTACTTCCAAGCACATGAGATCACAGTTGTCGCTCGCTTTCCGCTGAAGAGGATACTGCAGAATCCAGAAGCAACGGGCAGGATTGTCGAGTGGGCACTGGAACTGTCAAGCTTTGGCCTCAAGTTTGAGAGCACTTCAACTATTCAAAGCAGAGCATTGGCAGAATTCATAGCAGAGTGGACGCCAACACCAGACGAAGAAATTCCAGAGACGAGCATCCCCGTCAAGGAAGCAAACAAAGAGTGGCTGATGTACTTTGATGGTGCGTTCTCGTTGCAAGGCGCCGGTGTTGGCGTGCTGCTTGTCGCACCCACCGGAGAGCACCTCAAGTACGTGGTCTAGATGCACTTTCCCAAGGAGCAAGCAACAAACAATACTGCAGAGTATGAAGGATTGCTCGCCGGTCTTAGGATCGCGGCAGACCTTGGGATCAAACAACTCATTGTCAGGGGTGACTCACAGCTTGTCGTCCGCCAAGTGAACAAGGATTATCAGAGTCCGTTAATGGAAGCTTACGTTGATGAAGTGAGGAAGCTGGAAGAGCGCTTTGTCGGCCTACAGATGGAACATGTTCCAAGAGCTCAGAACGACATCGCTGACGGCATGTCAAAGTGCGCGGCATTTAAGTTACCTATGGAACCAGGGATCTTTGTGCTCAAGCTGACTCAACCATCCGTGACGCCATTAACTGGACAGAGCAAGAAGAGGAAGTTGATTTCTGGTGACTATCTTCCGGCAAAGCTTCCTGAAGCCGCCGCCAAGAAGGTCCCCAAGATCAACGCCAGGAGTGCTGAGGAGCAGTCTGCTCCGACAAGCCCCAGGGTTTGTTTCGTTGAAGCAGATGCTCCCGACAAGTTTCGCTCCGGCAAGCTTGCCAGGGATCATCAAGCTCCGGCTGAACCACTGGTTCTTGCCGTAGAAGCGGATGTTCCCGCAGCAGCAGATATGCCTTTAGTCCTTGTTGTCGAGCCACAGGCTCCAGCATGGGCACAGCAGATCGTCCATATCCTCCAGTCAGGAGAACTTCCCGAAGAGCCAGAAGAAGCGGAAAGAGTAGCCCGGCAGTCTAGTATGTACCAGTTCGTTGGCAACGCACTGTACAGAAGAAGACTCAACGGAGTGAAATTGAAGTGTATCCCCCGGGAAGATGGACAGAAGCTATTGGCAGAGATACATGGAGGCGTTTGTGGTCACCACATTGGCGCAAGAGCGCTTGCCGGCAAAGCGTTCCGGCAGGGCTTCTTTTGGCCGACAGCCCTCCAGGATGCGACTGGACAAGTAACCAAGTGTGAAGCGTGCTAGTTCCATTCCAAGCAGATACACCAGCCAGCTCAAGCTCTCCAGACGATCCCTTTATCCTGGCCCTTTTCGGTCTGGGGGCTCGACATCCTCGGCCCCTTCCCCCGAGCAGTCGGGGGCTTTGAGTACTTGTACGTCTTAATCGACAAGTTCACAAAGTGGCCGGAAGTGGAACCAGTGAGGAAGGTGACATCACAGTCAGCAGTCAAGTTCTTCAGGTCGATTGTTTGCCGCTTCGGAATCCCTAACAGGATCATCACCGACAACAGTACACAATTCACGAGTCGCACCTTCATGCAGTACGTCCAAGACCTTGGCGCCAAGGTCTGCTTCGCTTCTGTTGCTCACCCCAGGAGCAACGGTCAAGCAGAGAGGGCAAATGCTGAAGTGCTGCATGGACTCAAGACCCGGACCTTCGACAAGCTGCACAATTGCGGAAGAAACTGGATCGAGGAGCTGCCGGTGGTTCTTTGGTCGATCAGGACTACACCAAATCGAGCCACTGGCCAGACACCTTTCGCTCTAGTCTATGGAGCAGAGGCAGTTATCCCCACGGAACTCGTATACGGGTCACCTCGAGTGCTCGCTTATGATGAGCTTGAGCAAGAGCAGCTGCGACAAGATGACGCGCTGCTCCTTGAGGAAGACCGTCTTCAGGCTGATGTACGAGCTGCTCGATACCAGCAAGCTTTACGCCGCTACCATAGCCGCAAAGTTAAAGCCAGAAGTCTCGAGGAAGGCGACCTTGTTCTTCGGCACGTTCATTCCACCAAGAATTCCAACAAGTTGACGCCGAAGTGGGAAGGCCCTTACTGGGTGAAACGAGTCACTAGGCCAGGCGCTGTCCGCCTTGAGACCGAGGATGGCTTTCCGGTGAGCAACTCCTGGAACATCGAGCATCTTCATAAGTTTTACCCGTAAGGCGCGGTTGTCGGACCCTGTCCGGCAACGACCATTTTGTACAAGTCTTGCCACTGTTGCATGTAATTCTTTGTACAAAGCCAGGCGCAGACCCTGAGCGAAGATAAAGCGCTGGCGCCCTGAGTTTTAGCATGCATGCTGAGTCGAGTCTCGTCCTTGGTTAGGGTTGACAGTGCTTAGCAGCGGCTAACCCCTAACTTAGAGGTCGAGTGTGTGTCCTTTTGTCGTTCTTTCGTTTCCCTTGGTTCGCAGGACTCGCGCACCCTGACCGGACCACTTCAGGACGAAAAGAAGAAGACGGACGGACCAACACCCAGACCCCGGCAAGCCAATGTTGCCGGGGGCTGCAACACCCCGGCAAGCCAGCATTGCCGGGGGCTGCAAGTGCAACGATTATCCCACGGCGAACCGAAGTTGCCGGGGGCTGCGATCTCAGATAAGTTTTTCATCCCATATCATGCATTCTCTTATGGGCTGGGGTATGCGAAACCTCGTTTCTCCCTAAAAAGCTACCGTGCTCCCTTAACTCTAGGCCCTCGGGCTCGTTCCCGGGGCCAGATTTGGTCATAGTCGCGGCAGCAAAGGGACGAAGCGAGGAGCCTAAACCCACCTCCTCCCTGCCTCCGCCAAAAGCGTGAGAAAGGGCGAGCGACGTGGGAAGAAGGCAGGGCCTGCTGCCGGGAAAGGAAGTGTCTATCTTAAAGATATAAAGGATTCGCTCCTTGACATGGGTTCCACCCACGAGACAAGTGACCCGGCAAGCATCCCCTTTTCATTAAAGAGCATTCCACTCAGGTACAGTTCATAAGAGGATGAAAAACATGAATAATGGGATTACAAGCTTTACATGCAACTAAGGCCCGAGGGCTTACAAATTGAAAAGAGATAAGATGCCCGTAATCCCTCTCTTGTCCCTCTCTTCAGGAGGCAGGTCAAGGAGGCGAAAAGGGCAAAAGGGGCACCTAGACGAGCTACGGGTGGCAGAAGACACCAAGAGGACGTCTCGGCGGCATGGTGATGGCGGCGCCGGAGGCAGAGCTCGAAGACGAGGCGGCAGGACGTTAGCACGCTGTCGAGGGCGTCGCGCCCTCGTACTCCGAGTTGACGGCCTTGCCGCCTGCCCTCTTCCTCTTCCGCAGCCTCCCTACGCCAGCCGCCCAAGGAGACGACCCTGAGAAGCTCCAGGAGCCAGCGACGCGGATGGTGGGGTCGCCGGTGCCACGCGGAGCGACGCCCGACACCTAGTCGGACCCATCATCCCGCCGCCCGCCGCCCTCGTCGTCCCTGTCGCTGTCCTCCTCGTCACTCCCGCCCGAGGAGGAGCCTTCGCTATCGGAGGAGCTCTCCACGCAGCACCGTGCCCGAGTCTCGAAGCACACGAAGACCTTGACGGAGAGGAGACCGCCCTCCATCAGCTTAAAATGCAGGGTGAGCCCCGCCGTCAAGCTGTGGATGCGGGTGAACGTCTTCCACCCTCGACCAAGATATATCACATTAGGGGCCGGGAAATCAACGCGGAATCGCGTACCGCTGATTCCACAACCCTTGCAACCTCAGTGTCTCGGGCGGATCCAACTCCATCTCGCTCGCAAACGGAGTCGGGAGACAAAGGCGACGACGAGGCGGCCGACGCAGCCTGACGAAGAACTCGCAAGGGTCGTCCCCGATATGGTCCGCCACGGGGAGAGGATCTGCTGGCGGAGGCGAGGCCGGCGGACTGCCTCGCCCGCCTCTTCCCCGACCGCCTCGGCCTCGCCCTCGACCTCGCCCGCGGCCTCGTCCCCTCCCTCTTCCCCTTGCGGCTGGCTCTGCCACCACAGGTGCGGGGGGAGGAGGGACGCGTTGCCTAGCGGCAACCCTCGTCGCCACCGTCGAAGGACCAGGGTTTCCTTTCTCCATGGTGAATGAGAGAGAGGGGAGCAGAAGCTGAAGAAAGGAGGAGATGAGAGAATGCGGGCTTCTGTCCCCCCTATCCCGCTCCTTATAAAGGAGCGGGGTGGGGGCTCGGCCGCCCCGCTCAGCCAATCGAGACGCAGGAGGCGCAGGGAACTGGGCCCGACCTGCTGCCTCGACCCGTGGCGACCCGGTTCCCCGCCTCCACCGTTCGCCACTCCAAGCCCATGGAGGCCGCATGGCAGGAGGGCAGAGTTGAGGCGATGGATGAGGCGACCTCTCCCCACCCCGTGATTGTGGGGGGTGGACGCCTCGAAGACCACGCCTCCATGCCTCCACGCCTCCCTCCGTTTATGAGGGAGATACGAACCGCCAGGAGGCGGGCATTTCGCCTTTCTGAATAAAGAAACCACCCACGATCTCTCCCACGACGCCGCAATCGACGCGTGCCGTTCGGGGAGGGCATGGTGGGTGCGGAGCAAGGTACGACGTGACCCAGGCCGTGCGTGCCCATGCCCTGTTTTGGGCCTAGCCCAACAGCGCTCGGCACCGTGTGTGGCCTAGTCCCGGGGGCTCCTGTCGTTGTACTAAAGTAGGGGTACCCTAGTATCCTGAACTTGTGAACGGGCAGTCGCAGCACCCCGCGGCAAGGCCCGCCAGGTGATCGCCAAGGCTCTCTACGGCCCCTTTGGAGCCATTCGAGAACAAAGTATTTAAGCCAAGGAGACAAGTCCCCAGCAAGAGGAGCTCGCCGGGAAGGCCGCACGAGGCACAAGACCCCGGCAAGAGGAGCTTGCCGGGAAGGCCAACCAGAGCATCTCAGAGAACCTGCCGTGACGCGCCACGTGTCCCGCCAGGACTCGGCGAGCGACAAGCTCCCGGACGCGGCAAGACAACGGCCGCGGCAAGGCACTTGTCGCGGCGGGCAACCACCCATTACCTACGCTCCAGCACACCCACCTACGTGTCGCTCCGGGACCCTTCCTGGCGTACGTGGCGGGAGGCTGTGCAGCCAGGGGTACACTGTGGCATGCGGCGCTGACAAGATCGCCATCGTGGCAGGCGGTGGCACCCCTGACGGTCCCTTTTCTGCACCGTCTGGGCGACGTAGATAGGCATTTAATGCATTTGTCCCCTGCCGTCAGGGTTAGGTATGATACACTGTGTAGGTAGCTGTTCCTACCATAGCATGTTTCCATTTTTTCCCTTACCTATGTTGCTACCTGTTGGAGACCCCTTGAACATATAAAAGGAGGCCCATGCACAACGTAGGGGGGATCGGACCCCGGAGAGCGATCTCTCAGAGAGGAAAACAGAAGAACGCTCGGTCTCGTTAGCTGCTTGAGTGTACTATAGCACTCAGCGCTCCCGAGCAAGAACTCAATACAATCCACAAAGCAGCAGTAGGAGTATTATCTCTCCGGAGAGCTCCGAAGCTGGGTAAAAAAACCCTGTGTGCTTCGCCTTGATCCACTCTTTGCGCGACCTCCGCCCCCCGCCGAACCGAGAAGGGGCTCCGTCCCCATAGGTGCTCGGGGAGCCAGAGAACCCCGGCACTCTTCATTCGTAGAGAGAGCCATCAGAACAGATCTTCACTTCCAATACTCATTTTCTGAGAGAGAACCACCTACCCTTGTGTTGAGCTCAAGATATTCCATTCCTACCATATGAATCTGGATCTCTAGCCTTCCCCAAGTTGCTTCCCACTCAAATCTTCTTTCCACCATATCCAAATCCTGTGAGAGAGAGTTGAGTGTTGGGGAGACTATCATTTGAAGCACAAGAGCAAGGAGTTCATCATCAACACAACATTTGTTACTTCTTGGAGAGTGGTGTCTCCTAGATTGGCTAGGTGTTACTTGGGAGCCTCCGACAAGATTGTGGAGTTGAACCAAGGAGTTTGTAAGGGCAAGGAGATTGCCTACTTCGTGAAGATCTACCGCTAGTGAGGCAAGTCCTTCATGGGCGACGGCCGTGATGGAATAGACAAGGTTGCTTCTTCGTGGACCCTTCATGGGTGGAGCCCTCCGTGGACTCGCGCAACCGTTACCCTCCGTGGGTTGAAGTCTCCATCAACGTGGATGTACGATAGCACCACCTATTGGAACCACGCCAAAAACATCCGTGTCTCCAATTGCGTTTAAATCCTCCAAACCCTTCCCTTTACATTCTTGCAAGTTGCATGCTTTACTTTCCGCTGCTCATATACTCTTTGCATGCTTGCTTGCATTGTGCTTGACTTGTGCTAAGATAGCTAAAATCTGCCAAGAACTAAAATTGGGAAAAGGATAGATATTTATTTGGTCAAGTAGTCTAATCACCCCCCTCTAGACATACTTCCGATCCTACAGCACCGTAGACGAGGAATAAGGGCATGAAGCCGGTTGACTTGTTCGGAGTTGTGCGCAGGCTCCAGAGGACGGCCGGTAGCTCGTCGAGCCAGCAGCCGGCCGAACGCTCCAGGGGTTCGACCAGTCGGGGCTTGATGCCGGATACAATGAGGCCGTTTGCTCGCTCCACCTGGCCATTTGGCTGCGGATGGGCAACGGACGCTAAGTATAGACAGATGCCCCGCGTCGCGCAGAAACGAGCCAAGGCGTCATTGGCGAAGTTCGTGCCATTGTCGGTGATGATGTTGTGTGGTATGCCATACCGGATGGTGATCTCAGAGATGAAGGTCACAGCAGTCGGACCATTCAACTTCTTAATTGGCTTTGCCTCAATCCACTTGGTGAACTTGTCCACCCCCACAAGCAGATAAGTCATGCCGCCGCGTGCTGTCTTGAATGGTCCCACCATGTCCAGCCCCCAAATTGCAAAGGGCCAGGCGATGGGGATGGTCTTGAGTGCAGAAGTCGGCAAATGTGGCTTGGAGCGGAACTTCTGGCACCCTTTACACTTCTGGACCAAATCTTTGGCGTCTTCCAGAGCAGTCGGCCAGAAGAAACCATGGTGGAAAGCTTTGGCCACGAGTGCTCTTGATGCTGCGTGGTGGCCACACTCGCCTTGGTGGATATCTTTGAGGATTGATTGGCCTTGCTCCGGTTCTACGCAGCGCTGGTACACACCAGTGACACTGCGCCTCACAAGTTCTCTATTGACAATTGTGTATGCTACTGCCCGATGCTGCACTAGTCAGGCCGAGATCTCATCAGTCGGCAGCTCTTTGTTCACCAGATAGATGAGGATTTGATGTGCCCACAAAGGTGCTGCTATTTCTTCGACTGCCAAAACTGCAACTTGCACGAGGGCGGTTGGGCCGGGAGGCGGCGGGTTGGAGTTGGCTGCCGTTTGCTGGGTCGATGAAGTCCCCGGGCCAATTGCTGCAGTCGCCGGGCCGGGTCCTGAAGTCCCCGGGCCGGGTGCGACTGCCGAAGTCCCCGCTCCGGCTGCTAGGGTCCTCAAGTCGGATCCGACTGCTTTAGGAGGGGCCGGCACGAAGATGGAGTCAGATTCAGGCGACGGCTTGACAGACGGCGTGAGGAGGCGTTGTAGGCCGACGTCGGCTGGTATTGCTTGTCGGGTGGAGCCGATCCGTGCCAGGGCATGTGCTTGCTTGTTGTCGTCTTGTGGCACATGGAGGAACTTGCACCCTTTAAAGTATCCACTGAGTTGTTGGATGAGGAAATGGTAGCTTTCCATGTTTGCATCCTTGGCGTCCCAGTCTTCTGACGACTGCTGGACCACCAAGTCAGAATCTCCATAGCACAGGATCCGGCGAATGCCGAGTTCCTTGGCAAGCCGGAGGCCGTGTATGACCGCTTCATATTCTGCTACGTTGTTGAAGGCGGCAAAGTGGATTTGTAGTGTGTATTTGAGCTTGTCGCCTTCGGGAGAGATGAGGACGACGCCGGCTCCCAAACCGGTGCGCATCTTGCAACCATCAAAATGGATTCGCCAATGAGTGGAGTCCGGCGCTGGCGGCAAGTACTGGGTCTCGGCCCAGTCGACGAGGAAGTCGGCCAATGCTTGTGACTTGATGGCGGTGCGAGGCTGGTAGTAGATGGCGTAGGGGGACAAATCTATGGCCCATTTGGCCACTCGTCCTGAAGCATCCTGGCTTCCAATGATCTCGGCAAGTGGGGCAGTACAGACCATAGTGATTGGGTGCTCTTGAAAGTATGTCTTCAGCTTCTTGGCGGCAAAATGCATGCCGTAACACATCTTCTGGTAGTGTGGATAGTTCTGCTTGGAGGCGGACAACACTTCACTCAGGTAATATACCGGCCTCTGGACTGGCAGTGCCTTGCCCTCCTCCTTGCGTTCCACAACTATGATTGTGCTGACCACCCGGCTAGTGGCGACGATGCAGAGAAGCATGGTCTCCTTATCAGTCGGAGCCACCAGGACAGGCGGAGTGGTCAACATCTTCTTGAGCTGGAGAAAAGCTTCATCCGCCTTGGCGTTCCACTCGAAAAAAGTGGTCTTCTTCATGAGCTGGTACAGGGGAAGAGCCTTCTAGCCCAGCCGACTAATGAAACGGCTGATGGATGCCAGGCAGTCGGTAAACTTTTGCACGTCCAGCAGTCGGGTGGGCACCTCCATCCTCTCGATGGCCTTGATCTTCACAGGGTTGCACTCTATGCCGCGCTCTAAGACTAGGAAGCCAAGAAGCTGGCCGGCCGGTACTCCAAAGACACATTTCTCTGGGTTGAGCTTGATCTGAAAGCGGCGGAAGTTTTCAAATGTCTCCTTGAGGTCTTCTAGCAGCATTCCATGCTTCTCCATCTTCACCACCACATCATCCACATAGACGTGGGCGTTTCTGCCGAGTTGCTTGAGGAGACACTTCTGCATGCAACGCTGAAACGTGGCGCCGACTTTTCTCATGCCGAACGTCATGGCTAGGTAGTAGAAGCCTCCGAATGGCGTTATGAAGGTGGTCTTCAGGTTGTCAGTTGGGTTCAGCTTAATCTGATGATACCCTGAGTATGCATCCAAAAAGTTCAACAGCTCGCATCCGGCTGTGGAGTAAATCACTTGGTCGATTCTCGGCAGAGCAAATGGGTCTTTGGGGCAAGCTTTGTTGAGGCTGGTGTAATCAATGCACATGCGCCACTGCTTGTTCTTCTTTAGTACAAGGACTGGATCAGCTAACCATTCTAGAAAGAACACCTCCATAATGAAGCCAGCTGCTAGAAGTCGGGCTGTCTCTTCTCCAACGACTCTTCTTTTCTTTTCTGACAAGCGGTGCAAGGGCTGCCTGACTGGCTTGGCATCAAATCGGACGTGTAGTTTGTGCTCGGCGAAATCCGTCGGAACACCGGGCATGTCCTTAGGAGACCATGCAAAGATGTCCCGATTCTCACGGAGAAAATCGACGAGCTCGCCTTCCTATTTGCTGTCAAGGTTTGCACCTATGACAGCGTGCCTCTCTGGGTGCTCCGGGTCCAAAGGTATCTTCTTCGTTTCTTTCGCCGGCTTGAACGAGCCCTCGGCTTCCGACTCCTTGGGGTTGGGAGACATTTCCGGCTACTTGCCTGCCATCGCCACAACCCGGTCAAGGAGCCGCTTCTCAGCCGCAATCACGAGGGACTCGGCTAACTGGCTGCTTTTTGCTGCGCAGGCGGACGACTTCTTGTAGTCCCCTTCAATGGTCAGGATTCCCTTGGAACTCGGCATCTTCATCTTGAGGTAAGCATAGCCGGGGACCGCCATGAACTTGGCCAGAGCGGGCCCGCCAAGCAACGCATGATAGGGGCTCTCATGGTCCACCACCTCAAACCATACTGGCTCTCGGCGAAAATGATCTTTGTCTCCGAAGAGGACATCTATCTGGTCTTGCCGATTGGCGAGCAGGAAAGGCCAGGAACTATGCCATGGAATACAGTCCGACTGGTCTGGAGATGTCTCTGCTTGATTCCCAACTTCTCCATAGTGTCTTTGTACAGGATGTTGATGTTGCTGCCACCGTCTATCAGAAATCGGGAGAAGCAAGTAGCCAGCCTCTCCGTGGCAAAGGTAGCATCCAACACCAGATCATAAGAACCCGGTGAAGGCATCACTTCCGGGTGGTCAGCTCCGCTCCAGCCGATGGGCTTTTCAGACCAGTGCATGAACTCGGGGGTCTCTGATGCCACTGCATTCACTTCTTGTTGCTACTGCCGTCTGCTGCGCCTATCGTCGGCCACGCTGGTGAACACAACATAACCTCCATGCTCTTCAGGATACTCGTCTTGTATTGCACTGACTGGCCGAGCCGCCGGCTGCTGGGGAGGAGGAGGCGGCAGGCCGGCAGGCGGAGGAGCCTGGAGTCCGTCGCCCTAAGTGATCCTAGTGAGCCAGTGGCATTTCCGAGTGGTGTGGTTGGATGGTTTCGCACCGCTGTGGAACTTGCAGGGTGCATCTAGGGTCTGCTTGTACGAGAAGGCACGCAACCAGTTGGGCTTGCCGCCCTTCCGGATGTTGGTCTTCAACTATCTCCACCTGCCGGCTCGTGGAAACTGGCTGCGTGGCATTGCGCTTATGGTCGTTCTGTTGCTGACGCCGACTGGTTTCACCAGCTGGTGTCCGAGGAGCTTGAGGGGCCACCTTGCCTAATGCGTCAACTTAGATCTCCGCCTTCATGCAGGACTCGGCCATGGCGTACTTGTCTGCTATGATCAGCAGTTCGTCGAGGATCGTCGGCTCGTCGCAGAGAAGCTTGTGCTTGAGGAGGGTTCCCTCTCGACTCCCAGCGGTGAAGTACTCGATGGCCTGCACCTCGTGCACGCCCTCGCAAGAGTTACGCAGCTCGGCCCAGCGCGTGAGGTAGTCGCGACTCGACTCGTTGGGGCCTTGGACGCACAAGGAGAGCTGGCGAGGCTTGGGCGGCCGCTTGTAGGTGCTGGTGAAGTTGCGGATGAAGGCTTCAGTGAAATCGACCCAGCTATTGATGTTGCGAGGCTTCATGTTGTTCAGCCATGTCCGGGCCGTGCCCTGGAGCATGAGCAGAACGTACTTCACAGCAACACGCTTGTTGCCGTTGGCAATCCTGACGGCTGTGGAGTAGTGATACGTCTCCAACGTATCTATAATTTTTTATTGCTTCATGCTATATTATATTCTGTTTTGGACATTAATGGGCTTTATTATACACTTTTATATTATTTTTGGGACTAACCTATTAACCGGAGGCCCAGCCCAGAATTGTTGTTTTTTGCCTATTTCAGAGTTCCGCGGAAAAAGAATATCAAACGGAGTTTAAACAGAATGAAACCTTCGGGAACGTGATTTTCGGAACAAACATGATCTAGAGGACTTGGAGTGGAGGCCAAGCAACAGAGGAGGTGGGCACGAGGTAGGGGCGCGCCTACCCCCTAGGCGCGCCCTCCACCCTCGTGGGCCCCACGTTGCTCCACCGACGTACTTCTTCCTTCTATATATACCTACGTACCCCCAAACTATCAGATACGGAGCCAAAAACCTAATTGCACCGCCGCAACCTTCTGTACCCGTGAGATGCCATCTTGGGGCCTATTCTGGAGCTCCGCCGGAGGGGGCATCGATCACGGAGGGCTTCGACATCAATGCCATAGCCTCTCCGATGATGTGTGAGTAGTTTACCTCAGACCTTCGGGTCCATAGTGCTAGATGGATTCTTCTCTCTCTTTGGATCTCAATACAAAGTTCTTGCAATGGTCATACCTGATATTCTCATAACTATGTTCAATTCTGTCAATTGCTCAACAGTAATTTGTTCACCCACCGTAATACTTATGCTCTCGAGAGAAGCCACTAGTGAAAACTATGGCCCCCGGGTCTATTTTCCATCATATTAATCTTCCAACACTTCGCTATTTCTTGCGCTGTTTATTTTGCTTTATTTACTTTGCATCTTTATCATAAAAATACAAAAAATATTATCTTATCATATCTATCATATCTCACTTTCGTAAGTGACCGTGAAGGGATTGACAACCCCTTTATCGCGTTGGTTGCGAGGATTTTATTTGTTTGTGTAGGTGCGAGGGACTCGTGCATGGCCTCCTACTGGATTGATACCTTGGTTCTCAAAAACTGAGGGAAATACTTACGTTGCTTTACTGCATCACCCTTTCCTCTTCAAGGGAAAACCAACGCAGTGCTCAAGAGGTAGCAAGTAGTCAACTAGTCAGTCCTGCGACTTCACAGAACCGGTGTACTTGGGCGTATCTCTCGGGAGAGTGAACCCCTTGGGGAAGGGCTCATCTCGGATGCGGGGGCCGAAACAAGGCGGACCCAACTCATCTTCATCTTCTCGCACCAGTGATCGGTTGAGGCGGTCAATCCGGTGGCGAGCGTCGTTCTCTCTAACTCCTTCTCGGCGGTCAAGGCGGTCGCCGAGTGTCGGGTGGTCAACAGGCGGCGGTGAAATGCGCCTCTCCCTGCAGGGAGGGGGAGGCGGACAGTCACCGCGTTGCTGCACTGCTCTCGGGCAGCCGTCTTGGTCGCGCTCGATGGTGATGCGAGTCTGGCTGCGGCTGGCAGCCGGCTCCTTGTCTTTTCTTTCGCGGATGCCACCAGTCGGCGTCCGAGATGTCACGCCTTGCACTCGGCGGGGAGGCGGATCGTTGTTTCGCCGATTGGGCGTCTTAGTGCGGCAGCCGGCTTCGTGCTGCTCGGCAGCCGTGTCAAGGAGCTGTTGGGCGTTCTCCGTCATGTGGCGACGCTCGTCACCCTTGAGCTTGTCTAGCTCGTCTATTGCCTCCTGGGCAGCTCGTATGTTCTCAGCGAGCGTGGTGTAGACGGCGCGATCGGCCCCGAACATGCTGGCGGTGGTTGCGCCGCGCTGCTGGACTGTGCTAATGCGGCTAGGCCTACCAGGAGCCGGCGTGCCGCCGATTGCATGGTCCATCTCATGCTAGTAGGCCTCCGAAAGGCGTTGATAACCCACAAGTATAGGGGATCACAAAAGTTTTCGAGGGTAGAGTATTCAACCCAAATTTATTGATTCGACACAAGGGGAGCCAAAGAATATTCTCAAGTATTAGCAGTTGAGTTGTCAATTCAACCACACCTGGATAACTTAGTATCTGCAACAAAGTATTTAGTAGCAAAGTAATATGGAAGTAACGGTAATGAAAGCAAAAGTAATATTTTTGGGTTTTGTAGTGATTGTAACAGTATCAACGGAAAAATAATTAAGCGAAGAACAGTATAGGAAAAGCTCGTAGGCATTGGAACGGTGATGGAGAATTATGTCGGATGCGGTTCATCTAGTAACAATCATAACATATGGTTACACAGAACTAGCTCCAATTCATCAATGTAATGTAGGCATGTATTTTGAATATAGTCATACGTGCTTATGGAAAAGAACTTGCATGACATCTTTTGTCCTACCCTCTCGTGGCAGCGGGGTGCTAATGGAAACTAAGGGCTATTAAGGCCTCCTTTTAATATAGTACCGGAACAAAGCATTAGCACATAGTGAATACATGAACTCCTCAAACTATGGTCATCACCGGGAGTGGTCCCGATTATTGCCACTTCGGGGTTGCCGGATCATAACACAAAGTAGGTGACTATAGACGTGCAAGATAGGATCAAGAACTCACATATATTCATGAAAACATAATAGGTTCAGATCTGAAATCATGGCACTTGGGCCCTAGTGACAAGCATTAAGCATAGCAAAGTCATAGCAACATCAACCTCAGAACATAGTGGATACTAGGGATCAAACCCTAACAAAACTAACTCAATTACATTATAGATCTCATCCAACCCCTCACCGTCCAGCAAGCCTATGATGGAATTACTCACGCACGGCGGTGAGCATCATGAAATTGGTGATGGAGGATGGTTGATTATGATGATGGCGACGAATTCCCCTCTCCGGAGCCCCGAACGGACTCCAGATCAGCCCTCCCGAGAGGTTTTAGGGCTTGGCGGCGGCTCCGTATCGTAAAACACGATGAATTCTTCTCTCTGGTTTTTTCTCCCCGAAAGCAAATATATAGAGTTGGAGTTCAGGTCGGAGGAGCTCCAGGGGGCCCACAAGGTAGGGGCGCGCCCTAGGGGGGCGCCCCCACCCTCGTGGACAGGGTGTGTGCCCCCTGGTCTTCATCTGTTACAAGGATTTTTCATTAATTCCAAATAGACATTCCGTGAAGTTTCAGGTCATTCCGAGAACTTTTGTTTCTACACATAAATAACACCATGGAAAGTCTACTGAACACAGCGTCAGTCCGGTTTGTTCCATTCAAATCATGCAAGTTAGAGTCCAAAACAAGGGCAAAAGTGTTTGGAAAAGTAGATACGACAGAGACGTATGAAATCCCCCAAGCTTAAACCTTTGCTTGTCCTCAAGCAATTCAGTTGATAAACTGAAAGTGATAAAGAAAAACTTTTACAAACTCTGTTTGCTCTTGTTGTTGTAAATATGTAAAGTCAGCATTCAAGTTTTCAAAAAATATTATGACTAACCACATTTGCAATAATTGTCAGGTCTCATGTTTACTCATGTCAATAGCATAATCAACTAGTGAGCCATCATAATAAATCTCAGATGACAACACTTTCTCAAAACAATCAAGATATGATATATGGTATCTCGCTAGCCCTTTCCGAGACTGCAAAACATAAATGCAGAGCACCTTTAAAGATCAAGGACTGACTAGACATTGTAATTCATGGTAAAAGAGATCCAATCATAGTCATACCCAATATAAATTAATTGTAATGAATGCAAATGAACATTGTGCTCTCCAGCTAGTGCTTTTTAATAAGAGGGTGATGACTCAAAATGAAATTAAATAGATAAGCCCTTCGCAGAGGGAAGCAGGGATTTGTAGAGGTGTCAGAGCTCGATTTTGAAGTAGAGATAAATAATATTCTGAGCGGCATACTTTCATTGTCAACATATCAACCAAAAGATGGCGATATCTTCCATGCTACACACATTATAGGCGGTTCCCAAACAGAATGGTAAAGTTTATACTCCCCCTCCACCAACAAGCATCAATCCATGACTTGCTCGACACAACGAGTGTCTCCAACTAGCAACACTCCCAATGGGAATTTTGTTTGCAATTAATTTGATTTAGTTTGCATAAAGCATGGGACTGGGCATCCCGGTGACCAGCCATTTTCTCGTGAGTGAGGAGCGGAGTCCACTCCTCTTGAGAGTAATCCGCCTAGCATGGAAGATATAGACAACCCTAGTTGATACATGAGCTATTCGAGCATACAAAACAGAATTTCATTGGAAGGTTTGGAGTTAGGCACATACAAATCTACTTGGAACGGCAGGTAGATACCGCATATAGGAAGATATAGTGGACTCATATGGAATAACTTTGGGGTTTAAGGGATTGGATGCACAAGCAGTATTCCCGCTTAGTACAAGTGAAGGCTAGCAAAAGACTGTGAAGCGACCAACTAGAGAGCGATAACAGTCATGAACATGCATTAAAATTAATAGACATTGAGTACAAGCATGAGTAGGATATAATCCACCATGAACAAAAATATCGTGAAGGCTATGTTGATTTGTTTCAACTACATGTGTGAACATGTGCCAAGTCGAGTCACTTAAATCATTCAAAGGAGGATACCACCCCACTATACCACGTCACAACCATTTTAATAGCATGTTGGCACGTAAGGTAAACCATTATAACTCATAACTAATCAAGCATAGCATAAGTAGCTATGATCTCTAATTGTCATTGCAAACATGTTTATACACAATAAGGTGAATCAGGAACGATGAACTCATCATATTTACAAAAACAAGAGAGGTCGAGTTCATACCAGCTTTTCTCTCAGTCAGTCCATCATATATCATCATAATTGCCTTTCACTTGCACGACCGAACGATGTGAATAATAATAAGAGTGCACGTGCATTGGACTAAGCTGGAATTTGCGAGCATTCAATAAACAGGAGAAGACAAGGCAATATGGGCTCTTGGATAAATCAACAAAAATGTATATAAGAGTCACTTCAACAATTTAATTATGGTCTTCTCCTATGGACCCCCAAATAAAAGAAAAGGAATAAAACTATTTACACGGGAAAGCTCCCAACAAGCAAAAGAAGAACGGTAAATATTTTTGGGTTTTCCTTTTAATTATTACTACTACAGCAAGAAAGTAAACTAGCTAGAAGCTATTACTAATTTTTTTTGGTTTTTCTTAAGGTTTAACAAACACACAAGAAGAAAGCAGGAAAATGAAAAATAAACTAGCATGGATATTACAGTGAAAGAGTATGAGCACCGACATCTAGCAATGAGTGTGTGAACATGAATGTAATGTCGGTGGGAAATACGTACTCCCCCAAGCTTAGGCTTTTGGCCAAAGTTGGTT
Organism: Aegilops umbellulata; assembly: GCA_032464435.1. Taxonomy (NCBI): domain Eukaryota; kingdom Viridiplantae; phylum Streptophyta; class Magnoliopsida; order Poales; family Poaceae; genus Aegilops; species Aegilops umbellulata. The sequence goes on along the minus strand of CP136060.1, from coordinate 635,793,387 downwards.
TACTGCCAAGGATGGCATGGCGGATATTCGTAGGTGTAGCTGGGGTCGTACTGAGATGAAGAAGACTCTGATTGCCAGTGGCTGGCAGTCATCTCCGGATCCCAAAAGTAATCAGACTGTCGTGGAGGCTCAAATTGCGGTTCCAGCTCCGGGGCTGGTGTAGGGTTCCGGTAGGCTTGAATGGCAGCCCACGGAACGAGATATAGACCTTCAGATAAATTAAACAAGGAAGGAGCAGGCAATGTAATAGTCTCAGGGTGATGTTTATCAAAGAACAATTTGTATTTAAGCTCCCCTTCCCTATTCTTAACAATAAAGTCATGCGCTAGCATACTCTTATAATCTAAATAAGCATTGGGCAGCAATTTTTCTTCTTTCTCATAGTGCCTAATAGGTATGTTATAATGTGCAGCAAGGCGTGAAGCATAAATACCTCCAAAGATGGGACCCTTTGTACAGTTCAAACTTAACCGTTTAGCAATAACTCCGCCCATACTAACAGTGTTATCACAGAATAAACCATGGAACAAGATGATAATATCAGGAACACTAAGGTTTCCACAGTTTCCGCGACCAATCAAGCAACGACTAGCAAATAGGGCAAAGTAGTGTAAAACAGGAAAATGCATGCTAGTGATTCTTGCATCGGAAACCTTCCTGGTTTCCCCCACAGTAATGGTGTCAATAAACCCGTCCACATCTTTACGATGTGGTTCATCTAAGGTACACTCGAAGGGTATTTTGCAAACCTTGCAAAATTCATCTAGTGTCATATTCTTAACAACATCATATATATGAAACTCTACTGAAGGAGGTGATTCCTTAGGAAAATAGTAGAAGTTTTGCAAAAAGGTATTGGTGAGTAAGAGATACCAATGACATTGGTCATGGAGGAAGTCGGTGAGGCCAGCATTCTCAGCCAATGAATAGAAATCATCATAAATCCCGGCTTCCCTCAAGAAATCATCGGAAGGCCATTCACATCGTGCTTGAGCTGGATATTGTTGTTTGTGGGAGGAAGAAGGAGTGTAGGGGTGCAGGAATAAGTGGAGGAGGGCCACCGTGGGCCCACGAGGCAGGGGCGCGCCCTGGGGGTAGGGCGCGCCCTCCACCCTCGTGGCTAGGTGCTTGCCCCTCCTGCTGTGTTCTCATTGCCAGATATTGTTAAATATTCCAGAAAAAATAATATTCCATTTTCAGGGCATTTGGAGAACTTTTATTTTCGGGGTATTTTTATATTGCACGGATAAAATAGAAAACAGACAGAAAAAATACTATTTTTACTTTATTTCAACTAAATAATAGAAAGTAGAGTGTCGTGGGTTTGTCACGGCAGATGTCCTAGCGAAAGGACTTAGTCGTGGAGCCATCGCAACGGGTTAACTCGAAGGGGTTAAAGCGGACACAGGGACACAGAGGGTTTATACTAGTTCGGCCCCTTCGATGAAGGTAAAAGCCTACGTCTAGTTTGTGATGGAATTGATGGGGTTTCGATGACTAGGGAGCAAACAAGCTTCGCCTAGGTCTCGAGTTGTGTTGTCTGTCCTTGAACCGCTATCGGGTCGTCCCCTTATATACACGGGTGACGACCGTCGGTTCACAGAGTCCCAATCTCCGGTTCATACTCGTATCCGGGTTGGTCTCTTCCTATTCCTAACTTACAATACAAGTTAATATACACGTCGGTTTACGGTACACATGCTGAACCGACTATGGCCTTGGGCCTTTATCTAGCTTATGGGCTTTAACGCCTTTGGACTACTGATGAAGTTAACCCGGCCCAGGTAGGCCAGTTTATGCCCAGTAGTAATATCCCCAACATTAGGCCCCAGATTGATTTGAATGGGTTCATGTCAATCCTTAGCAGAAATCTTCACTTTCAACATCTTCTCGTAATTGTTGAACCGTCGTGTCATCATCTTCTCTGGTCGCTATAAACCGGAATGACGTCATCTGCCATTATGAAGTGATACTTTCTTATTTTAATAGATCTGCAACAATCGAGGCGTCAGCTCCGCTTCGTGGCTCCCTGATTCTCGCGCCTGACACATATCCCTTTTCCTTATGAATAGGACCGAGGGGTCATTTCCTTTTTCCCTTGTGTGCCCTTCTGCTTCGTCTTCCTCAAGCCATCCTGCTCCGGAGCTCCGCCGCCGTCGTCAACTTCTGCATTGACCTAGGCCGCTGCATCATCCTGAACGTACCATAGTACCGCGGCGATCCCCCGCGTTCCCATAGCTCCGGTAAATCTTCTGCTCTTTTTCAGTTCAGATCTATTCTTAGGGTTTCCATGTTCTTCTAGTGTTCTTCGTCTGCTTCGAGCTCAAACGAGATAGATCTTCAGATGAATCTATGAACCTTTGCTCCATACAGCGGTAGTTTCTAGCATCCGCCTGTACTGTAATATTTTTCGACCGTAGATCTGATCCATGACTGCACAACTCCTTCTAGGTCTTGAATATTTATCCCTTTTACGAGCACGCGCCAGATCCAATGCTAAAATAGAATTTTGTGAAATCTGTTTCTGCACACTTGTTCATCCGCAATACCAATTGTTTCATTGTTTAGATACAGCGGTTTAACTTTGTAGAATAGAAATACCAAACTGGTATACACCATTAGTCCCCTTGTTTAACCGCCAGAATTCCTTAACCAATTATGCCACTTTGCAAACTTCGATCTATAATTAGCTTCCTCCAGTTTAACATTAATCATATCAGCATATAACATGTACTCAACACAACCTTGAACCGGAATCGCTTTGTTATGTAGACTCCGTCATGGCTAAACAAGTGTACGAGTGCAACTGGGCTCCTTCTCGGGTTACAGAAACGCAGCTGAACAACTTGGTCTTGACCGGTGCTTTAAGCAATAAAAACACCATCCACTGGAGGATCCCAGGCAAAGAGTGTCCTCCCACACCTCGAGAAGGAGAAGTTGTAGTCTTTGCGAATCACCTAGCCCGAGGTTTTAATCCGCCCGGTTCAAAATTCTACCGGGATGTCTTGGCCAACTTCCAGCTTCATCCACAAGATATTGGCCCCAATTCTGTCACGAATATATGCCATTTCCATGTGCTCTGCGAGGTGTTCTTTCAAGAGGAACCTACAGTGGAGCTATTCCGAGATTGTTTCCATCTGAACCGCCGTACAGAATTTCCTGACGATTCCAATATGGAGCTGGGTGGCGTGGCAATTCAAAAAAGGAAGGAGGTCACTTATCCTCATGCGAAACTGCACAGTCATCCTCAGGAGTGGAATAACACCTGGTTCTATTGCAAAGACAACTCCCCTGCTAATGAGAATCCCTTGCCCGGTTTTTGTCCGGAACGGCTTAGCAACACACACCCCTTTCCTCAGAGGCTGACTGACAAAGAGAGGATGAAGTACGCTCCCCAACTGTCCAAGCTCAGAGCCTTTATGGCCAACGGTTTAACAGGAGTTGATCTTGCCCGTTGCTGGATATCCTGGAGTATACTGCCCCTCAGCCAACGCTCCGGTTTGATGTGTGAATATACGGGCAGTGTTGACGATCCCTTGCGGCATGTAAACATCTAGCTTACTGATGAAGAAGTCACAGAAGCTGTAAAGAAAATTTTGAACGAACCGGAGCACGTCTGCGCCCGTACCGGCCTGCTTCCTTTCTGCGCCATCAACAAACCGCCAGCTGTAAGTCTGAATTTTCCCTTTCACTAGCTCTGATACTATTGTACTTGCTTATTACTGATACCAATATCGGTTTGACACAGGGCAATGATCCGTTTTGGAGCAAGAAGCTTCCACATGAGAAGGCAGAAAAACCAACCCGGCCTAAGACAAAGGTCGTTAAGAAGTCTGCCCACAAAAGGAAGACCACCGCATCTTCTGATCCGCCTGTTGATGACGATGTGGGTAATCCGGACCTTGAGGCAGAACTTGATTCCCTCGGTTTACTTTTTATGCACCTTATTGATGATAATATTTGTCAGGACGATGCCGAAGCTAGCCATGCTGATGATGCAGAGGTAATTACTCTTTCTCCCGATTCAAGTCCTCTGCCTTCACAAAAAATCCGTCAGGCAAACCGAAAAGTTAAATTTTCTCATCCTCTTGCTTACTTGGATCCCAACTTTCTTATGAAGACCCGACAGCATGAGGTGCGCCGCACGACTCGGCATAGTGGCCAGGTAGTTACCTCCACCGGTTTACCGAACAATCCGGTTCGGAGACGTCGCTCAGAGGTCTCTAATTTGCTTGTCAGTATTTGTCCTAAAGCGGGCTGTTTTCGTCAACCGCTTAACCCATCTGACTCCGATTATCAGGTTACCTCCCACTCATCCTGTGGCGAGTCAACTGGCACCCAGCTGCCTCCACTAAAAACCATGCTTGGGTAAACTTGCACTTATCATAAGGTTCCTGGTATTTTATCTTGCAACATAAACCGTTTTTAACTTTGCATATCCTTTCAGGGCTAAACCGAGGCCGAGCAAAAAAGCCCGCCTGGATAAAGTGGCTGGAGAAGAGAGTGCTCCTGAACCGAGTGCCACCCCAAATATTGAAGCGGTCATCCAGGAAGATGTGGCCAATGACCCGCTAGTACAGGATGAAGTTGTTACGGCTGAAGAAAGTTTTGTTAACGCCTCCGGTCCTGCTGACCAGCCTGCCAGCCCCATCCGGATTGAGAGATCCACCAGTCCCTCCAAACCTGCCGTTAAATCGACTGCGCCCGTGCAAACCGGCGAGTCTAAGGATGATGAAGTCATAATCACCGGCATTGGTCATTCCGAGCCAGGGAATCCCGTCGCTTTAGCCAAGCATACTGCCAAAGAAGAATTTTCTGCCATGAGCAAAGGCAAATGGGATGTTGATCTGGCGACGTACGCTGCTCTGAACGCCCAAGACCTTCACTCTGGTTATTTGAACCGGTTATATACTAGCCGTGATTACGAGGCTGGTCTGGTAAATATGATGAAGGAAAAACTTGAGGTAATTTCCATGTGCTTGTTCCGGTATATTGCCAATATAGCCCCCAAGGGCCGGTTCAACTTATTATAGTTGAATCGGGTCTTGACATAAAACTTCAACACTCCAAAGTTCACTGATGTAGTCCCCAAGGGTCGGTTCAACTTGATGTAGTGAAACCGAGACTTACTAACATAAGCTTGAATACTTCGAAATTCACTGATGTAGCCTCCAAGGGTCGGTTCAACTTAATGTAGTTGAACCGAGACTTTCAATCTTCATACAATATCATCAGAAAGAATATTGAACAAATAGCCATTAGCCCCCAAGTGCCAAGTTGAATATTTGTATTGAGCTTGGGACTTTGCAATCAGGTGACAGCTGTAGATCAAATAGGCATTAGCCCCCAAGTACAAAGTGCATAACTTGTTATGTGGTTGGTACTTCATTTTCTGCATCATTTGTTAAACCGTATAACTGTCTGAATGCATGCTGAATTAAAGGCCAAAGAAAACCAAGTTGCTGACCTTCAGGAGAACTTGAAAACCCAACAAGCTGAAACCTCCAAGGCAAAGGAGGAGTTAACCAGCGCTTTAAACACCATGGAATAGCTGAAGGAGGGTTTCAAGAAGGAACGGGCTGATTGGGCCACAGAAAAGGCCACTTTGACCAAGAAGATTGAAGACGCTGAGGCTGCCCTTAAACCGGTAACAGATTAATTGACTAGCGTGAAGCGACAAGTGCATGCAATGACTGCCGCCATTTTTGGTAAACATCCTGTGACTTCTATGATAATCTTGATCCTCTTATAATAGGTCCGGTTTTGTGAACCGCTCTATCATGTTGCAGGCACCCGCATTAGCCACTTGGGGTCGGATGTGCGAATGAAGCTGAAAGCTGCCTATACCTTAACCGAGCAGTTGTACACTGGAGCGCAGCGGGTTATCTCAACTGCGTCACATAATAATCCAGCACCCTCCTTGATTCAAGATACGCTGAAGAGATAGTCAATGCTTCCTGCTCGGATTGAGGAGCTAAAAAAGTCTGCTGCTCGAACTGGAGCCATCAATGCCTTAATCCGGGCCAAAGCATGGGTGCCTGATTTTGATCCTGTTGAGGCAGTTCAAGTCTATCCCAGCTTGAAAGAAGATGGCTCATAATTCAACGAAGAGGACCTAAAAGCGATAAACCGGGCAGTGCGCCCTCTGGCCTGCCAATTGGCAGAAGAAGCTGATTTGTCGCATTATCAAGCTCAGTATAATGATCAGAACAAACGAGTGGCTGCACCAATCCCTGAAGCGGAGAACCTGATTCCTCCAATCTGTAAGCATACTTACGCTCCTGATATTGAACCGTCTTCACTGATCCATGAGGAGGCTGTCTTTCAAGCATTAATGGGAATCGACTGGACCACTGTTGACTTCCAGCCACTGGGTAGGGATGAGGAAGCTGAAGCGGCGCAGGATGATCAACAACAGTCAAACCGGGGCGGCGAGCAGGCGTGAACCGAAAGTAGGCTTATCCAGCTGCCTTATTATATTCCGCCAAGAAAACAATGATCTTATTTGGGCACCATGCTTGCCTTGTAATAGGATAGACAATACTTTTGCTTCTTGAGATGCCTTCGCGCATCTGTGCTGATACTTTTATTTGGAAGATCGACATTGCCAATTTATATCTCCTGCCATTATTGGGCATGAAGTAGCTGTTAGCCAATCTTGAAACGGAGGTTTAATAACGCTAAACCATCATGGGAGAAAGCAGCTCCTGCATACATAACACCGGTTTACTGTGTAAACCGTGCTTTAAAACATTTTGTTACTCAAAAAAAGGATGTTAACAGAAAAAACCAAACCGGGTAAATAATCTCCGGTGTAAAAATGGACCGTGCTCCGCCAAGTTGGCTGCTTGAACCGGTGTAAAACGCTGTCGGTTTAAGAACGCAACCAAAACAAAACAGCAATTTTTATCAAGAAAAGATATGTGAAGCAAAAGGCAATGACAGAACCGTTTGCAAAAAAGAGGCTTTACTGAGCCGATCAGATGGTGTTACCGTGGTCGGACACGACCAAGCTCCCAATAGGCGTAGCTGTGGTTCAAGTCAGCCAGGTCCCCAAATGAAACCGTGGCATTACGCCGATCACGTGGCATGGCAATGGTTCGGGTTCGACCAAGCCCCCAAGTGACTCTAAGACCTTTAGGCCAATCAAGAGGCGTGACCGGTTCAGACTTGACCGTGTCCCCAAGTGATCTGGTGGCTTTCGCCTATCAAAAGGTATTGCATCGGTTCAGACATGACCGAGCCCCCAAGGTGATATTTTTAATTTTTGCAAGGGGTAAACCGGAGGTCGCTTTAAAACAGAACAACTCCATGTAACCACACATGATATAAATGAACAGATACCCCGCTTTAGCTGAGGATCCGGTTTATTTTATTTATAATATATACATTGTTATAATATGTACATAAGCAGAGCCAATGGCTCAAGTATAGTAAGGCCGAAGATGAGCTATGTTCCACGGCCTGTTGGTCTCCTCCTCTGACTTACGTGAGTCCTTATGCTCTCGAATATCAATCAGATAGTATGACCCGTTGTGCAGATTTTTGTTGACCATGAAAGGTCCCTCCCAAGGCGGAGATAACTTATGCATATTGGTTTGATCTTGAATGAGTCGAAGCACCAAATCTCCTTCTTGAAAGGTTCTGGTCCTGACCCGACGACTGTGATAACGACGGAGATCTTGTTGGTAAATCACTGAGCGGGCAGCTGCTATGTCTCGCTCTTCATCCAACCGGTCCAAAGCGTCTTGTCGAGCCGTCTCGTTGTCCGCTTCAACATAAGCCGCAACACGAGGTGAATCGTGACGGATATAACTAGGGAGAACCGCCTCTGCTCCATAAACCATGAAGAACGGCGTGTATCCTGTCGATCTGTTGGGTGTAGTATTAATACTCCATAACACGGATGGTAACTCTTCAACCCAACAACTCGGCGTCCTCTGCAAAGGAACCATAAGCCGGGGCTTGATGCCTCTCAAGATCTCCTGATTAGCTCTTTCTGCTTGACCATTGGACTGTGGGTGCGCCACTGATGACACGTCAAGGCGGATGTGCTCTCGTTCGCAGAACTCTTTCATGGCACCCTTGGACAAATTGGTACCATTGTCTGTGATGATACTGTGTGGAAAGCCAAACCGGAAAATCACCTTTTTTATGAACTGAACCGCGGTGGCTGCGTCACACTTACTAACAGGTTCTACCTCCACCCACTTTGTAAATTTATCAACCGCCACCAGGAGGTGGGTCTTCTTGTCCTTGGACCTTTTGAAAGGCCCAACCATATCCAGCCCCCAGGTTGCAAACGGCCAAGTGATTGGAATCATCCTCAATTCTTGAGCCGGAACATGAGCGCGTCTTGAAAAATTTTGGCAACCATCACATCGTCGGACCAGATCTTCCGCATCAGCATGGGCAGTTAACCAATAAAAACCATGGCAGGACGCTTTAGCCACCAGAGATTTTGAACCGACGTGGTGACCACAATCCCCTTCATGGATCTCACGCAGAATTTCACAGCCTTCCTCAGGAGACACACAACGTTGAAATGCTCCTGATACACCGCAATGATGCAACTCGCCATTTACGATTGTCATGGACTTGGACCGCCGTATTATTTGTCTGGCCAGAGTCTCATCCTCTGGTAACTCGCCCCGGTTCATGTACGCCAGGTAGGGAAGTGTCCAATCCGGAATGACGTGGAGTGCTGCCACCAACTGAGCCTCCGGATCAGGAACAGCCAAATCTGCTTCCCCAGGTAGTTGAACCGATGGGTTGTGCAGTATATCGAGAAAAACATTGGGCGGAACCGGTTTACGCTGTGAGCCTAGCCGGCTCAAAGTGTCCGCCGCTTCGTTCTTCCGGCGGTCCACGTGGTCCACCTGATAACCCTTGAAGTGACCTGCAATAGTATCAACCTCACGACGATATGCAGCCATGAGTGGGTCTTTAGAATCCCAAGTACCAGACACCTGTTGAGCCACCAGGTCCGAGTCACCGAAGCACTTAACCTGGCTTAAGTTCATCTCTTTAGCCATCCGAAGACCATGGAGCAAGGCTTCGTACTCAGTTGCATTGTTAGTACAAGGGAACATTAAGCGGAGAACATAACAAAACTTGTCACCTCGTGGGAAAGTTAATACGACTCCAGCCCCCGAGCCCTCCAATTGCCATGATCCGTCAAAATGGATGGTCCAATATGTGTGATCCGGCTTCTCTTCAGGGGCCTGCAGCTCCGTCCAATCATTGATGAAATCGCCAAGTGCTTGGGACTTCACTGCCGTCCGAGGCACGTATTTCAAACCGTGCGGTCCAAGCTCTATAGCCCACTTGGCAATCCGGCCCGTTGCTTCCCGGTTCTGGGTGATATCACCTAAGAGGGTAGAGGTGACCACTGTGATGGGATGCCCCTGGAAATACTGCTTCAACTTCTGGCTTGCCATAAAAACTCCATACACCAGCTTCTGCCAATGTGGATACCTTTGTTTGGATTCAATAAGCACCTCGCTGATATAATAAACTGGACGCTAAACCGGATGCTCTTTGCCCGCCTCCTTCCGCTCCACCACAATAGCTACACTGACCGCGCGAGCATTAGCAGCAGCATACAGTAGCAATGGTTCCTTGTCAATGGGAGCGGCGAGCACGGGCGGACTGGCCAATTGCCGCTTTAAGTCCTCCAACGCATGATCAGCGGCAGAACTCCAGACGAACTGATCCGTCTTCTTCAACATCTGATACAACGGGATTGCTTTCTCACCAAGGCGGCTAATAAACCGGCTCAACGCGGCAATCCGGCCAGCCAAACGTTGAACATCATTAATACACTTCGGTTTAGCCAGAGAAGCGATGGCCGTAATTTCCTCCGGATTAGCCTCAATTCCCCTGTTGGACACCAGAAAACCCAATAACTTGCCTGCCGGTACACCAAAGACACATTTGGCCGGATTGAGCATCATCTTGTACGTCCTTAGGTTATCAAAGGTTTCCTTCAAATCATCGACCAAAGTCTCCTTCTTCCTTGAATTAACCACAATATCATCCACATAAGCATGCACATTACGGCCAATCTGTTTGTGGAGACAATTTTGCACACATCGTTGATAGGTTGCCTGGGCACTTTTGAGCCCAAAAGGATAGATACGTAGCAGAAGGCTCCAAAGGCAGTTATGAACGCTGTCTTCTCCTGGTCCTTAACTGCCATTTTGATCTGATGATAGCCGGAATATGCATCCAGGAAACATAAACGCTCGCAACCCGCCGTAGCATCAATAATCTGATCAATACGGGGGAGGGAAAAAGGATCCGCAGGACAGGCCTTATTAAGATCAGTATAATCCACACACATGCGCCAGGTGCCGTTTTTCTGAAGGACCAGCACCGGATTTGCAAGCCACTCAGGGTGGAAAACTTTAATGATGAAGCCAGCTGCTAAGAGCCTGGCCACCTCTTCTCCAATGGCTTTTCGCCTCTCCTTGTTGAACCGCGGAGGAACTGTTTCACCGGTTTGTATTTAGGATCCACATTAAGAGTGTTCTCAGCGAGTTGCCTCGGTACACCTGGCATGTCAGAAGGCTTCCATGCAAACATATCCTGATTCTCACGGATGAACTCGATGAGCGCGCTTTCCTATTTTGGATCCAGATTGGCACTGATGCTGAACTGCTTGGACGAATCGCCAGGTACAAAGTCAACAAGCTTAGTCTCAGCTGCCGATGTAAACTTCAGGGCCGGATCATGCTCCGTAGTAGGCTTCTTAAAGGAGTCATATCTGTCGGATCAACATTGTCTTTATAATACTTGAGTTCCTCGATGGCACAAACCAACTCTGCGCAAGCCGCATCTCCTTCTTCACATTCCAAAGCGACCTTGCGGCTTCCGTGAACCGTGATGGTCCCCTTATGACCTGGCATCTTGAGCTGCAGATACACATAGCAGGGCCGTGCCATGAATTTTGCATAGGCCGGTCGACCGAACAGGGCGTGATACGGGCTTTGGATTTTCACCACCTCGAACGTCAGTGTCTCTGATCGGGAATCGTGATCATCTCCAAAGGCCACTTCCAACGCTATCTTTCCAACGGGGTATGCTGACTTGCCAGGTACCACACCATGAAAAACCGTATTCGAAGGTCAGAGATCTTTATCTATTAGCCCCATTCGACGGAAAGTCTCATAGTATAAGATGTTAATGCTGCTACCTCCATCCACGAGCACTTTGGTGAACTTATAACCTCCCACCTGAGGTGCCACCACTAAAGCCAACTGACCCGGATTGTCAACCCGGGGAGGGTGATCCTCTCTACTCCATATGATTCGCTGCTCTGACCAGCGCAGATACCGGGCCACGGCCGGTTCAACAGAATTAACTGCCCGCTTCTGGACCTTCCGGTCCCGCTTGTCCAAGCTAGTGGTGAACACATGATATTGCCCACTATTTAGTTGCTTTGGATTGCTCTGGTAACCCGACTGCTGCTGTTGCTGATTGTGACCACCCTGATTATTCTGATTATGCTGATTGTTATGTCCGCCCGGATTACCATTAAATCCTGAACCGGAATTTCCTCCACCGTGACCTGGTCCAGATCCAGAACCACCACCGGAACTGGGGTCATACCTTAAAGCATTGGAGCTCTTGAACTCCTGCCTAATATAACAATCCTTCCAAAGGTGGTTTGCTGGTTCCTCCCTTGTCCCATGCTTTGGACAGGGCTGGTTCAACAGATAGCTTAGGCGTTCCGGATTAGGATTAGGCGCTCCACTGCGGTTTTTGCCCTTACGTCGCTGGCCCCTGTCCTGCACGTTAGTATTAGCCACAAAATCCATGTTGCCATCCGCTTTACGCTTGCCTCCACCACCGTTTCCTGCTGAGTGATGCTGCTGACCTTTGAAGTTGTTGTTCCTCTTTCCCTTCCCTGTCTTTTCATCGTCAGACTCGGGATCCTTGGTACTATCAGAATCAGCGTACTTTACCAAAGCGGCCATGAGAGTTCCCATGTCAGTACAATGGCGCTTCATCCGTCCTAGCTTCAGCTTCAAGGGTCCAAACCGGCAATTGCCTTCCAAGGTTATAACTGCGGTGTCCGCATTGATGCGGTCTGATGAATGCAGAACTCGTGAGACCCTGCGCACCCAATGAGTCGTTGATTCTCCTTCCTCTTGGACACAGGCAGCTAAATCCACTATCGACATGGGTTGCTTGCACGTGTCTTTGAAATTATTGATGAACCGGGCTCGCAACTGGGCCCATGAACCGATAGAATTGGGCGGCAGGCTCTTTAACCAAGTACGGGTTGTCCCTTCAAGCATCATGGTGAAATATTTTGCACATGTCGCCTCATCTACATCAAGCATCTCCATGTCCATCTCATAACTCTCCACCCATGTCTCCGGGGGTTGATCCGCCGTATAGTTCGGCACCTTGCGTGGTCCCTTAAAATCCTTAGGCAGGCGCACATTGCGTAAAGCGGGGATCAGGCAAGGCACTCCCAAAGCGCTAGAAGTGAGTCCCGGCTCAACCGAAGTGGTGGGACGAACCGGCGTAAACTGACGAGTCTGATGCTATGCTGCTAACTCGGATTCCCTGCGCGCTCGGGCCCGGTCTACTACCTCTTGGGCATCGGGAGCCGGATTGTTGCCACGGGGCGCTCCACGCCGTGCATTACTTGACTCAGCTGGCTCCTCCACATGCCTGCTATAACTCTGGCTTGGACGTGGGGTAGAAAGAATCCGCTCACGGCTGTACGAATACGCTTCCTGTTGGACCAACGCCGTCCTGAGGAGCTCCTTGACCCGGCGTGTCTCTATCGCCTGCAATGAATCCCCCTCGACCGGAATAGCCTCCAACCGTGCCGCCGTTGCAACAAGGTCATCCAGCGGATTGGAATAGTGATCCGGAGGTGTGGGCACAACCTGCGGTACTCCAGTGTTATGACGGGGTAGATCTATTACACGGGGCTGAACCGGCGCACCCGTCCCGGGCGCCTCCGCCCGTTTTACCACTGGTTGATTACTAGTCCCTTCTCCAAGGGTGTTGAAAAGGTCCCTTCCTTCAAAAACTGAGGGCAAACGAGATCGGTACTTCCTCCTCGCGACTTCCTGTGAGGCGTTCTGGTCCAGCATGAGTTTATAGGCTTGCGCGTCCAAAGCGGCCCGCTTCGCAGTCATCCTGACCTCTTCAGCTGCTAGATCCGCTTTGGCCTGGGTAATCTGCTCTCTCACCTTTGCGATCTCTGTGTTATGAGCATCCTGATCCGCCGGATTAGCCTCCGCCATGAGTGCAGCCAATGCGTCGAACAGATCGGATAACACTTGAGCCGGCGGGCATACAGAGCCTCCTGCTCCGGCAGCCGTTGCCGCTGCTGAACCGGAAATCATTGCCGCGGCAGCCGATGAGGTGAGGTGCTGTTTGTGTACCGGCCATGAATATTCCAACCCGGTTGGGCAGATCGGAGGGGTCCGGAATACTGTCGCCATCGGAACAGCCCCCAATCCGGCCATCTTGTAGCTGATACAACGACTCAGTCTCTCCGGTCGATGACTCGTCGCCAGAGTAAACGACGGTTTCACCACTAGATCCTGATCCGTCCTCATAGCTTCCTCCATGGATGACTCCCACGAAGGCACGTTTCACGGCCGGTTTAGCCCGGGCAGGTCGCGCACGCTGAGCTGTCTCGACGAGGTCGGTGCAGGTGTCCAGCTCAGGGCCCGGTTCACCGATCTTGCCGATGAAGACGTGTATGCCACCAAAGGGGACCCGGTACCCGTACTCAATTGAGCCGGCCTCGGGGCCCCAGTCTACGTCGTCGATGTAGATCTTGCCGCGACGACTCTTGGTCATCCGGCCCACGGCGTATCCCTCGAGTCCTTCGAAGCGGCCCTCCAAGAACTTGAAACCATCATGCGATAGCCCCACGGTGGGCGCCAACTGTCGCGGGTTTGTCACGGCATATGTCCTAACTCGAAGGGGTTAAAGCGGACACAGGGACACAGAGGGTTTATACTAGTTCGGCCCCTTCGATGAAGGTAAAAGCCTACGTCTAGTTTGTGATGGAATTGATGGGGTTTCGATGACTAGGGAACAAACAAGCTTCGCCTAGGTCTCGAGTTGTGTTGTCTGTCCTTGAACCGCTATCGGGTCGACCCTTATATACATGGGTGACGACCGTCGGTTCACAGAGTCCCAATCTCCGGTTCATACTCGTATCCGGGTTGGTCTCTTCCTATTCCTAACTTACAATACAAGTTCATATACACGTCGGTTTACAGCACACATGCTGAACCGACTATGGCCTTGGGCCTTTATCTAGCTTCTGGGCTTTAACACCTTTGGACTACTGATGAAGTTAACCCGGCCCAGGTAGGCCGGTTTACGCCCAGTAGTAATATCTCCAACATAGAGCGAGGGTACAGAAGGTTGTGCCTTCTAGTTTCATCCATCTCATGCTCATCAAAAGGAATCCACTAACAAGGTTGATCAAGTCTTGTTAACGAACTCATTCCGAATAACATGGAACCGGAGAAATTTCGAATAACACTATGTTACCTCAACGGGGATATGCACATCCCCAATAATAAGAACTAGCAGTGCGACCCGCGCATTTGAGCGGCTAGGGTATTTTTATATATGCCTCTTTGATTTTGGTTATCTCCAGATCAAAATTTTGGTCACCTTTTTCATATGAATATGCTAAATCAATTTTAAAATGAAGTGTAAATTACTGATAATATGTTCTATTTTCTAGGCACAATTCTAAACATGATTAACATATTGGGGTATAATTTATATTAATTAGATTTCATTTTCTTGACCTATTTTTATTATACAACTTTTGCGTTTACATTTTTTTATCTAAAACATTATAATTAGTATTCCACATAGCGAGTTATTTACCCCTTGCGGACATATGTAGTGGCTACTATTTTGGTTGTACTTTCTATACCTTGATCATCGACTCGGTAGCTCCTTAATTTCATTTCTCATATAGGCAAGCACTCATAATCCACGTCATATCTCTGGCTGATTGGATTATGTAGATGTGCACAGTCTTTTTGGTGATATACTTTCTTCTTTACATTTTGTCGTCTCTCTCATTTCTTCTAATAAATACAATCCACACGATTGGTTTGTGCCTGTTTTCTCTAATATGTGTAATTGCCACTCTCTCACCACCCATTCTTCTTGCACCAATAAAACCTGACTATATTTTTCACTCGTCACTCCATTAGTCTCCTTCAACACAATTACTACTGCACATTGAACTCATAGGTCATACCTGATTTGGACATTCTTAGGTTCTCCGAGATTGAGCGGCTTTTTGATGATGGTTGTGCATGTTCCTCTAATATAATCATACAATATATCATATGTTCCAAAATATATGGCACACTTGATTATTTGCATTTTCTAATCACATTTTAACTACTATTTTTATTTAATAAATAAAAATATTGTAAGATGGCATACAATAGAAAAAGACTTTTGTGGTCAATACGGCGTTGTTAGTTATTCTTAAATCAAAAATGCCAAACGGAGACCGAGCTCCATGGAGGCCTTTATTTAAAAACTTCAAAATTCAAACTTTTTAGTTTCAAAAAAATCTGAAAATAAATACAGACATTGCTAGATACAAAATATACATGTGTGAAAATTTTTAGTCGAAATACAGTAAAATGTGAGCTACACAAAAAAGACAAATCTGGGGCTTTTTAGCATATGTATTGTTCATCTTTAAAGTCCATGATTTTGCTTTTTTTGTGCAGCTCGCAATTCAAGGTATTTCATCCTTAAATTTTACACACATACAATTTACATCCTTGCATACATGTGTAGTTTTTTTCAGAATTTTTTTAAACCAATTTTTTTTTTCAAAATAAAGGGCTCCATGGAGCTCGCTCTCCAAAATGCCCTATTCTTCTTAAATGTCCTATGTGTTATTGGTCAAAGGTTTCAGCCAGGTGGGGCCTTCATATGCATATTCTTAAATGTCCTTCTCATGACAATTTTTTCAAGATGTATACTTATTTTGATCTGAAGCATTTTTTGTGAGGAATTTAAACTGGAAGCATTGGAATGCATTGGTTCTTTCCATTGACTTTTAGAGTATTAACAACTGTAATTAGAGCACACACACATTGATCCAATGGCATATTTTGTGATAATTCAATATTAAATGTTGGCACTTCGATGTTCACGTATCCCACATCTCCGTTGTCCATCCATGATTGACTACAATTAACATCATATTTTATTGTATCAAACAAAAGCATATTTCTACTCAGTTTGTCCCACCTCTTTAATATGTATATACGTACACATATATTTTCAGGTTGTCTAGAGAAAGATTGTTATTCTATCGCAAACTATGAGCACCATATTTCTAATCTGTTTTCCCAATCTCATTGATATGCGTATGCGCGTATATGTAGACATATATTTTCAAGTTGGGTAGAAAGTGATTCTTATTTTATCCCAAACGTGGAGCACTAAGATCAGTCTAGACTTTCCGGCAAAAAAAACTCAGTCTATACTGTTTTATTTTAATGCGGAAGGACTCCAGCCTAATTACGTTGCTAAAACGTTACTCCGATTTAAGCTCTGTTTCTTTAGGAGTATCAGCACACGTATTCTATTAGGACCCTTGCTGGTATATGACACGTTGATCCCGTTTTCTCATAACATGTTGAAACTATTAGTATATGACACGTGACATGTCAAAACTGTTTGTACGTAATAATATTTATGTGTAACGCTATATCTTTTAAATCTCAACCGTTGATATCTAAATTTTACGGTCGCGATAATTTAATCTATGTGGATTAACGTGGTGTCTTATTTGTCTTCTGTCTTAATTATATAATAGATATCATATTTCTTCTTGTCAGTAGGAAGAGGAAATTGAAAACCTCCAATAATAATCGATGGAATTTTTCCAATAGAGTTGATACTTTGGACTTGAGGTTGTTTCCTCGGAAAGTGTATCGTATGCTCATTACCATTAACATGAAAAGTGACATTGCCTTTGTTGCAATCAATAACAGCCCCTGCAATATACAAAAAAGGACTTCCAAGAATAATAGACATACTATTGTCCTCGGGAATATCAAGAATAACAAAATCCGTTAAAATAGTAACGTTTGCAACCACAAGAGGCACATCCTCACAAATACCGACAGGTATAGCAGTTGATTTATCAGCCATTTGCAAAGATATTTCAGTAGGTGTCAACGTATTCAAATCAAGTCTACGATACAAAAGGGAGAGGCATAACACTAACACCGGCTCCAAGATCACATAAAGCAGTTTTAACATAATTTCTTTTAATGGAGCATGGTATAGTTGGTACTCCTGGATCTCCAAGATTCTTTGGTATTCCACCCTTAAAAGTGTAATTAGCAAGCATGGTGGAAATTTCAGCTTCCGGTATGTTTCTTTTATTTGTAACAATATCTTTCATATACTTAGCATAAGGATTCATTTTGAGCATATCAGTTAACCGCATACGCAATAAGATAGGTCTAATCATTTTGGCAAAGCGCTCAAAATCCTCATTATCCTTTTTCTTGGAGGGTTTGGGAGGAAAAGGCATGGGTTTCTGAACCCATGGCTCTCTTTCTTTACCATGTCTCCTAGCAACAAAGTCTCTCTTATCATAACGTTGATCCTTTGATTGTGGGTTATCAAGATCAACAACAGGATCAATCTCTACATCATTATCATTACTAGGTTGAGCATCATCACGAACATCATCATTAACATTTTCATTAGGTTCATGTTCATTACCAGATTGTGTTTCAGCATTAGAAATAGATATATCATTTGGATTCTCAGGTGGTTCGGCAATAGGTTCAGTAGAAGCATGCAAAGTCCTGTCATTTTTCTTTTTCTTCTTTTTAGAAGGACTAGGTGCATCAATATTATTTCTCTGAGAATCTTGTTCAATTCTTTTAGGGTGGCCTTCAGGATACAAAGGTTCCTGAGTCATTCTACCAGTTCTAGTAGCCACTCTAATAGCATAGTCATTTTTCTTACTATTCATTTCATTGAGCAAATCATTTTGAGTGGTAACTATGGAAGCATGTTTGCTAATAAGTTTAAGTTCACCTTTAACATTAGCCATATAATCGCCCAAGTGTTTAAGCATATCGGAATTGTATTTCAATTGTCTACCAAAATAAGAATTAAATTTTCTTTTTTGACAATAAAATTATCAAACTCATCTAAGCATTGACTAGCAACCTTAGTAAGAGGGATTTCAGCTTTATCATATCTATAGAGAGAATTTACCTTTACTACCTGTGTCGGGTTATCAAGACCATGAGTTTCTTCAATAGGTGATGGATTAAGATAATATGTTTCTTCAACACGTAGTAAATTAAGACCACGTATTTCTTCAATAGGAGGTAAATTCTTAACATCTTTAGGTTTAATACCTTTTTTTTTATAGATTACTTTGACTCTTGCATATCTTCAGGACTCAGAAAGAGAACACCTCTCTTCTTCGGAGTTGGTTTAGGAATTGGCTCAGGAGTTGGCTCAGGAATTGGCTCAGGAGCTGGCTCAGGTAGTGTCCAATTATTTTCATTTGTCAACGTATTATTCAATAGAATTTCACCTTCATCCGGTGTTCTTTCCCTGAAAACAGAACCAGCACAACTATGCAGGTAATCTCTGGAAGCATCAGTTAGTCCATTATAAAAGATATCAAGTATTTTATTTTTCTTAAGAGGATGATCAGGCAAAGCATTAAGTAACTTGAGAGGCCTCCCCCAAGCTTGTGGGAGACTCTCTTCTTCAATTTGCACAAAGTTGTATATTTCCCTTAAAGCAGCTTGTTTCTTATGAGTAGGGAAATATTTAGCAAAGAAGTAATAAATCATATCCTGGGGACTACGCACACAACTAGGATCAAGAGAATTAAACCATATCTTAGCATCACCCTTTAATGAGAACGGAAATATTTTAAGGATATAGAAGTAGCGAGATCTCTCATCATTATTGAACAGGGTGGCTATATCATTTAATTTAGTAAGATGTGCCACAACAGTTTTAGATTCATAGCCATGAAAAGGATCAGATTCAACCAAAGTAATTATATCAGGATCAACAGAGAATTCATAATCTTTATCGGTAACACAGATAGGTGAAGTAGCAAAAGCAGGGTCGGGTTTCATTCTATCATTAAGAGATTGTCGATTCCATTTAGCTAATAACCTCTTGAGTTCATATCTATCTTTGCAAGCTAAAATAGCTAAATAAGCTTCTTTATCAAAAACATAACCCTCAGGAATAACAGGCAAGTCTTCATCATCACTTTCATTAATAGAATCAGTTTCAATAATTTCTTTCTCTCTAGCCCTAACAATTTGTTCATCAAGAAATTCACCAAGTGGCACAGTAGTCTCAAGCATAGAAGTAGTTTCATCATCAGTATCATGCATAGCAGAAGTGGCATCATCAATAACATGCGACATATCAGAACGAATAGCAGAAGCAGGTTTAGGTGTCGGAAGCTTACTCAAAACAAAAGGTGAATCAAGTGCAGAGCTAGATGGCAGTTCCTTACCTCCCCTCGTAGTTGAGGGATAAATTGTTGTCTTAGCGTCTTTCAAGTTCTTCATAATGACCAGCGGATATAAATCCCAAGTGACTCAAAGAATAGAGGTATGCTCCCCGGCAATGGCGCAATAAAATAGTCTTGATAACCCACAAGTATAGGGGATCGCAACAGTTTTCGAGGGTAGAGTATTCAACCCAAATTTATTGATTCGACACAAGGGGAGCCAAAGAATATTCTCAAGTATTAGCAGTTCAGTTGTCAATTCAACCACACCTGGATAACTTAGTATCTGCAGCAAAGTATTTAGTAGCAAAGTAATATGGAAGTAACGGTAACGAAAGCAAAAGTAATATTTTTGGTTTTTGTAGTGATTGTAACAGTAGCAACGGAAAAGTAAATAAGCGAAGAACAGTATAGGAAAAGCGAACAACAGTATAGGAAAATATCGTAGGCATTGGATCGGTGATGGAGAATTATGCCGGATGCAGTTCATCATGTAACAATCATAACATTGGGTAACACAGAACTAGCTTCAATTCATCAATGTAATGTAGGCATGTATTCCGAATATAGTCATACGTGCTTATGGAAAAGAACTTGCATGAATCTTTTGTCCTACCCTCCTGTGGCAGCGGGGTCCTAATGGAAACTAAGGGATATTAAGGCCTCCTTTTAATAGAGTACCGGAACAAAGCATTAGCACATAGTGAATACATGAACTCCTCAAACTATGGTCATCACCGGGAGTGGTCCCGATTGTTGTCACTTCGGGGTTGCCGGATCATAACACATAGTAGGTGATTATAGACTTGCAAGATAGGATCCAGAACTCACATATATTCATGAAAACATAATAGGTTCAGATCTAAAATCATGGCACTCGGGCCCTAGTGACAAGCATTAAGCATAGCAAAGTTATAGCAACATCAATCTCAGAACATAGTGGATACTAGGGATCAAACCCTAACAAAACTAACTCGATTACATGATAGATCTCATCCAACCCATCACCATCCAGCAAGCCTACGATGGAATTACTCATGCATGGCGGTGAGCATCATGAAATTGGTGATGCAGGATGGTTGATGATGACGATGGCGACGGATTCCCCTCTCCGGAGCCCCAAACGGACTCCAGATCAGCCCTCCCAAGAGGTTTTTGGGCTTGGTGGCGGCTCTGTATCATAAAACGCGATGAATTCTTCTGTCTGGTTTTTTTCTCCCTGAAAGCAAATATATAGAGTTGGAGTTGAGGTCGAAGGAGCTCTAGGGGGGCCATGAGGTAGGGGCGCGCCCTAGGGGGCACCCCCCACCCTCGTGGACAGGTTCTGGGCCCCCTGCTCTTCATCTTTTGCAAGGATTTTTTATTAATTCCAAATAGACGTTCCGTGAAGTTTCAGCTCATTCGAGAACTTTTGTTTCTGCACATAAATAACACCATGGAAAGTCTGCTAAAAACAGTGTCAGTCCGGGTTAGTTCCATTCAAATCATCTCGAAACAAGGGCAAAAGTGTTTGGAAAAGTAGATACGACGGAGACGTATCAGGCGTCTAATGCTGGCCAGCCGGTTGGCGCTTTCGACGAGCTGGACACGGTGTGCTTCCAGCGTCTCGACGTCGGCGTCTTCCGGAATGGGCGCAGCCAGGTCTTGCAGCGCCGCCTGCAGTGGATCCTGGCCACCTCCACCAGAGTGCTCGTCGTGGAGGATGACGAGCACCTCCGTGACAGTGCTGCCGCCGCTGCTCGCGCGAGGAAGCGGCTTGTTGCAGACCACCACGTTGGTGGGGAATGCGTCAAGCAATGCCGTGTCGGAGTCGACAAGCATCGGGTCGGTGGAGCCAACCGACTCCAAGTCCGCAGCAGGCTCGCAGGTGATGTGAATCTGATCAAGGAGGCTCACGAGGCGTCTCTCGGGGCCTTCTGTGCCCGCATCGGATACGGGCTCGTCGGAGAGGCGGATCTCGCCAACAAGATCGGCGAGGCAGCTCGCCGCGCAGACGACCTCCGCGTCGTGCAGAGCTTCGGGGCAGACGCCATCCGGCATGCCCGGCTGGTTGCGCTCGCCAGGGAGGAACAAGGTTCCCGTCCAGAGCAGGTATCCGGACGACGGTGCACCTCGCCACACAGTGGGCGCCAAATGTCGAGGGTTGGGTGCGACATATGCCAATGGATGGCTTATCATGGTGGGAGTGAGTAGAACGTCGCTGGTGCCCGGAAGCGGGATGAGGCATAGACACGAACGCCGGCGTACTTTACCCAGGTTCGGGGCTCTCCTAGGAGATAACACCCCTAGTCCTGCTCAGCGGGGTCTCCGCATGATCACTAAGGCACTACTAGATACAATGGTGCTCGTAGAGCTGTATGCTAGAGGAAGAAGAAGGCAGGCATGCTCTCCCCCTCCTCTATGTGTGAGTCTAGTCTAACAGGGTTGGAACCCTTTGCATGGGTGCCCTGGGGGTTTATATAGGCCTACCCCTCAAGGGTACAATGGCAATCTGGCCGGGTGTAGGACCCGGCTGTCAGTCTCTCTGGTCGCCGGCTTCTCCGCCAGCTGCTGGGGCCCGCCGCCTGGTGGGCACCGCCGTCTGTTCTGGAACGGAGCCAACAGGCCGCTCCCACCGCTCGTGGATCTTGCCGGCTGCTGATTACTGTAGCCGTCATGCTAATGACGCTTGCTTGGTTAGGGGAGCATGGCTACAGTCCCGCTGCCTGGCGGAGGATCACTGTAGCCACACCGAGTCTTGTCTGGTTTATGGAGCATGGGCCCCGAGGAAGGAACGGGCGGCCTACTAGAAACCGGCCTCCCTCGGGTCTGAGTTGTGAGGCTTCCGCCGTCTTCCGGGCTCTCGCTGCCAGGTAGAGCCCGCCGTCTTCGGGCCGTACCGACAGGCGGTCTTGGGAGTAGGGCTTCGCTTGACAGGAGTGACGTCAGGGGCGAAGTCACAACAGTGGCGCACCGGGCGGGGATCTCCGCCTGTACGGAGTACTGTGGCCACGCCCGGTCCTAGATACGGGGGTGATGGGCGACACTATAGCCTCGCCTTGTCTTGTCTTCTTAATGGGGGTGCAGAGTTTGAGGGCACCGTGGGCGGACTGCCAGGAGCCGGCTTCTCTAGAGGCCACCCGCAAGGAGTCGGCCCGTCTTGATGCCGGCTTCTGGAGCTTTGCCGCCTTCTAGATGCCGGCCACTTGGGCCAGCCGGCCATCAGAAGGCGGCGCTTCATCTTGAGGTTCTGAGGGGCGCAGCCGGCCCCAATGTCTTGAAAGGTTCAGGGACTCGGGTTAGGCTACCCGTGGCCCATTACTCCCATAGTAGTCCCCGAAGCTGGTGAGGTGCCGCGGCTGAGGAGCCGAGGAGCCTCTACAGTTTCCTCCTCCGGGTGCTCTAGAATAAAGCTTCGTCCAACTCCTGTCAAGCCGCCTGGTGGGAGACGGCCACGCCTAGTCGTACTTGTCTGAAACTTTGAACGCAACGGTGGGAATCTGGTGGCGTGCTGGCGAACCCTCCAGGCCCGTCGCCCATCGCGGGGACACCACGTGGCGTTAGCCAGCCGGCCCAGCCTGCTAGCCCACACGCGCGATGAGACGCGACAGCAGGCTGGGCCCGCCACCACCGGGCCTCGGCGCGCGAGCGGATCTGCTGCGGCCGAGGCGGGCGGTTAAGGCTCATCGCGGAGCTACTGCGCGCAGTAACTCGCGCGGTAAACGCGGGAACGTGGGGTTGTGGGCACAGTTAATCCCACGATCCCACGCCCGCCCCCTCGGCTTCAAAGCCCGTTGGCTATAAGTAGGGAGAGGAGGGGGAGCGGCGCAGCACGCGCGCCCCTCCAACCCACTCTTGCCTCCTTCTTCCTCCTCTTGCTACAGCGCCCCCGAGCCTCGCCGGAGTGTTGCTACTACTCTTCTCCGTCGAACCCTTCCGCCCCGAGCCCTCTCGGCCCTGCTCCGATCCTCGGCACCCCCACCACGCCATTAGCCTCGTCGAGCTCTTCATGGCCCGCCAGCAGGGAGGAGACTGGGACGGGTCGAATGTCAATGAGGATCACATCACTTTCCTCTGCGAGATGCGACAGCTTCCCGGCGCGGGCTACATGAAGGCGCGCGTGCCGCCGAAGGGGGAGATCTCACCGGCGCCGCGGGAGGGCGAGCGGGTCGTCTTCCGCTCGCACTTCAACCGCGGCTTCGGCCTGCCGGCGAGCGGCTTTCTCCGCTCGTTCCTCGACTTTTATCACCTCCAGCCTCATCACATCATGCCCAACACCGTGATGCTCTTGGCCGCCTTCGTCACGCTGTGCGAAGGCTATCTCGGCATCCTCCCCACCATCGAGTGGTGGGGAGCGTTCTTCTACACCAAGCTGGGAACCTCCGTCCAGGAGGTGGCTGCCCAGTGTGGTGCCTTCGTCGCGGTGCACCGACCGTCGCCGAAGAATGCCTTCCCCACCATCAAGCTGCCACAATCGGTTAAGATGTGGCAACAATCTTACTTCTATGTGGAGAACGTGAACCCGGCCGTCGACTTCATCAACCTGCCGGCTTATGAAGCCGGCCCGCCGGCCGAGCCTCGGTCCAGCTGGGGCTACAAGCCTAAGCCTATATCAGCAGACGGCGCCGCCGCCATCTAACGACTCCGGGAGCTGACCAACACCGAAGGCATCAAGGCGTCTGACTTGTTGGTTGCCTTCGTCGTGCGCCGGGTTCTCCCGCTCCAAGGCCGGCCTCACTTGATTAGTCAGATGATCGGGCACCACGACCCATGCCGGCTGAGCACCAAGGAGATGCCGACTGCTGAGGTGGCGAACTTGGTGAACGAGATCTCCGGCCTCAAGCTAGAGGTGTCCTGGCGGTTCGGCAAGCAGTTGTACTCCCGCGCCGACCCTCCGCCTGCGGTAAGTTCTTCAATTCTTTCTTTTTGATACTCGTCTTAGTCTTGATCTTGGTCTTGATCAGCCGGCCACTCACCATTTGAAACAGATCTACATGTCAGACGCGACGACCGCCATCGTAGTGGCGGGTGGTGACTACCAGCCGGACCGGGCGGTGAGCGATGTGGATGACCCCGACTTGGGGATGGCCGCCTTGGAGGACACCGCGACAGGCGGCGTCTATGAAGCAGGCAGCTCCGAAGAAGGCGGCATCAAGACCTGGCCTGATGATGAGGAGGAGGAAGACGAGCCGCGTCCTGCGCGGGGTGCTGGCAAGGCAGATGCAGGCCCCTCCGCCGAACAGGCTGCTCGCGGCGCCACGTGCAAGTGCAAGTAGGGAGCCGCCTTGTTTGGCAGCGCGCCGATGAAGGCCAAGAACCCGACCGCCGCGACCAGGTGGAAAGAGGCCGTCGCGAAGGTGGCCAAGTTTCAGAAGCTCCCAAAGGCGCCTCCTGTGGTGTCGTTGTAAGCATTTCTTTCTTGTGCTTTATTTCTTGTTGACTCTATCTGAGCTTATTCTCCTCTACTTCTTGACTTAGGGCTCCGCTCTCGCTTGAGAAGTCGGCCGCTGCCTCCGTCATCGGGTCGACGGAGGCCTCCACCACGAGCCGGCGAATCGATCCTGCGGCCGACCTCCGAGAGGCGCAGGAACGAAACACGCGTGAGGCGGGCGAGGGGCAGGAGGCCGCCCGCCTGGAGAAGGCGGAGGCCACCGCGTTGAAGAAGCTGGCAGAGGCCGAGGCCGAGGTCGCCGCGAAGAAGCGGCATGACGAGGTCGCGCGCCAGCAGGAACCGTTGTTCGTCGTTCCTCTGAATTCTGCACCGCCTCCACCAGAGTTCACGGCACTGACTGGAGGAGCCGGCGATGAGCAGCCGGTCCTGGAGAGGGGAGGCGGAGACACCGTCATGCCGGACGTAGTCGTGCCTCCGCCATCGCCATCTGGAGGGGCGCGGGACAAGCAGCTGGTTGACCCGCCGGTGCCGCCAGCCAGAGACGAGACGGCGACGGGCCCGACTCCTTGGACCCTCACGTCAACGCGCCGTCGCTTTGCCAAGGCGGCCTCGGCGCCACGGCCACTGGAAGCCAGCGCAGCGAGCTCCTCCATCCCCGATGCCGAAGCGACCAGCGTCGCGCCCGCTGACTGGGTGCAGGGAGACGGGACGGGCCCTTTGAACCAGGCGATCCTGGACATCCAAGGCAAACTCCGAGAGGAGGCTGAGGCCCTGAAGCGGTGCAACATGGCCTTCTTGGCGTCGCATGCAGCCATCCGGGTATGCTCCTTACTTCTTCATCTTCGATTTCTGGTACTTCTTTGTGGGGGCGCGACAGCGCACCCATCGGGTGTAGTCCCCGAGTTTCAGGCCGGCTGCTGAGCAGGCGGCTCGGAACTTCAATTTGCAAGCTCCGATTACTAATATATCTTATGTCCTCATTACAGGACTATCATAACCTCCGCGCGGTCTCCTTCAACTCCAACGTCCGGGAGCTAGATCAGCGGACCGCTGACATGTCGGAAAGCCGGCATAAGTTCTTGTTTTCTTTCTCTGCGGGGGCGCGCTGGCGCACCCTCGGGCTGTAGTCCCCGAGATTCGGGCTAACTGCTGAGCAGTCGGGCCGGATCTCCCTGGCAACTGTTCTTCTTTTTCATTGATTTTGACAACTTCTTTTCCTGCGGCGGCGCGCTGGCGCACCCGCGAGCTGTAGTCCCCGAGATACGGGCCGACTGCTGAGTAGTCGAGCCGGATCTCCCCGGCGACTGTACTTCTTCTCCGTTGGCTGTTGACGCCTTTTTTCTTTTTCTCTTCTTGCAGAAGCCAATGCTACCCTGCAGCAGCAGCTGGGTGAAGCCAACACCGCCTTGCACGCCAAGGAGGTGGAGTGCAACGAGTTGGCCCAAGAGCATGATCGGCTGACCATGCAACTGGCGGAGCAGGTGGAGCTTCTCAAGAAAGCTCAGCAAGATGCTGAGGGAAGGGAGTCCGGTATCCTTGTTGAGTTCAAGACCGAGCGCTCCGCCTGGACCGACAAGGAGGCACTGCTGACTGCCGGCTTCAGCAAGATTGAGGACATGGTTGACGGTAAGCTTCCTTCTTCTTTCTTTCTTAAGGCTACCGGCTGCTGATAAGGCCGGGCTCCGACTTCTAACTTCTGGCTTTTTCGCTTTCTTGCTTGAGCAGACTTCTTCCCTGGCCACTCTGTCGCTGCGAACCAAGCCACTAAGGCTGATCGCGAAGGGCGGAAGGCGCACAAATTGCCGCCAACGCCCCTGGACCCTTAGCGAACAGCCTCTCAGCATCCAGGCCCACCTCCGGCCAGATCATCGAATGTTGCGCCGCCTTTCGCGTGTCGGCGCCTAGGCAATCTCCGGCCTGTGGCCGGACATGCCGGCTCCGCGCACACCCAGCCGGACTGCCGACTGGCTGGAGGTGGCGGTCAGCCATCTTGAGGCTTGGAAGGGCTCCTCGTCCCAGGCTGGGGCTCGCCGGGCTCTGGATTTCGTCAAGGCATGGTAGCCTGGGCTAAATCTATCCTAGTTGGCGACGCTTCGACTGGAAGGCCAAGCGGAGCTGGTGGCGGTGGAGCGCGAACTTGTCCAGTGGGCTGCGGTGATCACTGAGTACACCAACACCAGCATCTTCATTCCTGAGCTGGCTGAAAACGGTGCCGAGGCGCCGCAGGAGTGGTTTGGGCTGAACCCGGAGGATGGCGAGGACTCGGTCGAAGTGATCGACTCCAGCAACAAGTGGGAAGAGGAGGAGGACGAGGAAAGCGAGGAGGAAGCGCTAGAGGTTGGAGCTGACGGCCAGCCTCAGCTCGACCGCGCCTTGATAACCCAGCTTTTGATGGTAGAGTATTCAACCCAAATTTATTGATTCGACACAAGGGGAGTCAAAGAATATTCTCAAGTATTAGCAGCTGAGTTGTCAATTCGAGCACACCTGGAAACTTAGTATCTGCAGCAAAGTGTTTAGTAGCAAGGTAATAAGATAGTGGTGGTAACGGTAACAAAGGTGTAATGAAAGCAAAGTAATATTTTTGGTATTTTGTAGTGATTGTAACAGTAGCAACAGAAAAGTAAATAAGCGTAAACCAGTATATGGAAAGCTCGTAGGCATCGAATCAATGAGGGATAATTATGCCGGATGCGGTTCATCATGTAACAGTCATAACATAGAGTAACACAGAACTAGCTCCAATTCATCAATGTAATGTAGGCATGTATTCCGAATATAGTCATACGTGCTTATGGGAAAGAACTTGCATGACATCTTTTGTCCTACCCTCCCATGGCAGCAGGGTCCTATTGGAAAATAAGGGATATTAAGGCCTCCTTTTAATAGACAACCGGAACAAAGCATTAGCACATATTGAATACATGAACTCCTCAAACTATGGTCATCGCCGGGAGTGGTCCCGATTATTGTCACTTCGGGGTTGCCAGATCATAACACATAGTAGGTGACTATAGACTTGCAAGATAGGATCAAGAACACACATATATTCATGAAAACATAATAGGTTCAGATCTGAAATCATGGCACTCAGGCCCTAGTGACAAGCATTAAGCATAGAAAAGTCATAGCAACATCAATCTCAGAACATAGTGGATACTAGGGATCAAACCCTAACAAAACTAACTCGATTACGTGATAGATCTCATCCAACCCGTCACCGTCCAGCAAGCCTATGATGGAATTACTCATGCACGGCGGTGACCATCGTGAAATTAGTGATGGATGATGGTTGATGATGACGACTGGGACCAATCCCCCTCTCCGAAGCCCCGAACGGACTCCAGATTAGCCCTCCCGAGAGGTTTTAGGGCTTGGCGGCGGCTCCGTATCATAAAACGCGATGATTTCTTCTCCTCTATTGTTTTCTCCCCGAAAGCGAATATATAGAGTTGGAGTTGGCGTCGGAAGGTCTCCAGGGGGCCCACGAGTAGGGGGGTGCGCCCTAGGGGGGCGCCCCCACCCTCGTGGATAGGGTGTGGGCCCCCTGGTCTTCATCTTTGGTGAGGATTTTTTATTATTTATTGTAAGATATTCCGTGGAGTTTCAGGTCATTCCGAGAACTTTTGTTTTATGCAAATAAAACAACATCATGGCAATTCTGCTGAAAACAGCGTCAGTCCGGGTTAGTTCCATTCAAATCATACAAGTTAGAGTCCAAAACAAGGGCAAAAGTGTTTGGAAAAGTAGATACAACGGAGACGTATCAACTCCCCCAACCTTAAACCTTTGCTTGTCCTCAAGCAATTCAGTTGACAAACTGAAAGAGAAAAATAAAGACTTTTACAAACTCTGTTTGCTCTTGTTGTTGTAAATATAACAAGCCAGCATTCAAGTTTTCAGCAAATACTATAACTAACCACATTTGCAATAATTCTAAGGTCTCATAATTACTCATATCAATAGCATAATCAACTAGGGAGCCATAATAATAAATCTCGGATGACGACACATTCTCAAAACAATCGTAATATGATATAACAAGATGGTATCTCGCTAGCCCTTTCTGAGACCGCAAAACATAAATGCAGAGCACCTTTAAAGACCAAGGCCTGACTAGATATTGTAATTCATGGTAAAAGAGATCCAATCATAGTCACACCCAATATAAATTAACAGTGATAAATGCAAATGACAGATGTGCTCTCCAGCTAGTGCTCTTTAATAAGAGGGTGATGACTCAACATAAAAGTAAATAGGTAGGCCCTTCGCCGATGGAAGCAGGGATTTGTAGAGGTGCCAAAGCTTGTTTTTGAAATAGGGCTAAATAATATTTTCAGCGGTATACTTTCATTGTCAACATAGCAACTAAGAGATGGCGATATCTTCCATGTCACACACATTATAGGCGGTTCCCAGACAGAATGGTAAAGTTTATACTCCCCCTCCACCAACAAGCATCAATCCATGGCTTGCTCGAAACAACGAGTGCCTCCAACATACATCAGGTCCCAGGGGGAGTTTTGTTTGCAATTAATTTTTATTTAGTTTGCATAAAGGATGGGACTGGGCATCCCGACGACTAGCCA
This sequence comes from Aegilops umbellulata, assembly GCA_032464435.1. Classification (NCBI taxonomy): domain Eukaryota; kingdom Viridiplantae; phylum Streptophyta; class Magnoliopsida; order Poales; family Poaceae; genus Aegilops; species Aegilops umbellulata. Next base: position 635,763,869 of record CP136060.1, on the reverse strand, counting down.
TTTTCTCGTGAATGAGGAGCGGAGTCCACTCCTCTTGAGAATAACCTGCCTAACATGGAAGATAAGGGAAGCCTTGGTTGATACATGAGCTATTCGAGCATACAAAATAGAATGTTTATTTGAAGGTTTAGAGTTTGGCACATACAAATTTACTTGGAACGGCAGGTAGATACCGCATATAGGAAGGTATAGTGGACTCATCTGAAATAACTTTGGGGTTTAAGGGATTGGATGCACAAGAAGTATTCCCGCTTAGTGCAGGTGAAGACTAGCAAAAGAATGGGAAGCGACCAACTAGAGAGCGACAACGGCAATGTACATGCATTAAAATTAATAAACTTTGGATGCAAGCATGAGTAGGATATAATCCACCATGAACATAAATATCATGAAGGCTATGTTGATTTTGTTTCAACTACATGCGTGAACATGTGCCAAGTCAAGTCACTTAAATCATTCAAAGGAGGATACCACCCCACTATACCACATCATAAGTATCTCAACCCAGCACAGCACAGCCTCTGCCCAGACCAAGCTAAAATGCCAGGACCCATTGTCCACAGTGAGACCACAGCAACCAACCTTGGAGGCTTTGTGACCATACTCGCAAACCTCACCCGTCGTGCCTATGCGTTAGAACAGCCCCCAGAATATGTTGTGTACCAAGGGTCCATAAGCGAGGAGAGCCGTCAATTCTGGGCCACTGTACACATCTATGGTAGGGGTCTAGCACCCGAGCGCCCCTACAGGTTCACTGGAAGGACGACTTCCTTTGAGCCACCAGCCATTCAACTAGCTGCTCGAGAAGCTATAGTTCATCTCCGGCACTTGTCACCCAGAGTTAACTGTCGCTCATTCCACTACTACCCCAGACGTGAAGGGTATGGTAAACCACCCCAAGTTGCCAACGGAGATCACGAGACAGATCCTGCATTATTACACCTAGTACGCTATGTGGGTGCACTAGAGGAACTATGCGATCAAATCACCATTGATCTAATCGCAGCTCGTGGAGAGCTGGTTCGTCGAGCCCCGGCGAGAGAAGAGAACGAACCCAACACCGACAACCCAGTCGTGCTGTTTGGACAACCGATCGAGTCCCTGAGGACTGCCCAAGCCATCGGCCAAGGTGTTGCGATAACCCCAGAAGTGCTACGTCGCATATTGGGAACACACTCCAACGAAGTTGTGGCCAGCAATCCCCGAGGTGGCCATCATCGCTACCCCGAGCCTGCAGCCCCTCAACCCACTCCAGTTAATTCCGATGGTGAGACCCGCGGAGAAGCCTCAACAACCACCAGGCACGCCCGCTTGGATGTAAACGAGGTAGGCTAGGTCGCCCGAGTCATACCGAGTCCCAGTGTATTCTCGCTTGTAATTGCGTGACCTTGTAAATAAACGCTACCTGTAGTTGAGCCCCTGAAGCCTTGCATGGATATGCCAGCATTTCTACCCCAGGCACAGTTGCCAAAGACCTCCCCGATAACCCCCACAGTAACACGTCACCTCGGTGAAATATGTGTATCTGTGGCTTGACTCCGACCCTTGGAGCAGAGCTGTCAATTTCTTTACCATTCACCATGGTAAAAGTGACCCAGCTCCGGTGCTATAAAAAAGGCCACCGCGTGACCTTGCCAAGCACCTCTCACCTTGTGCACCACCCTCACAACCATTTCTTGCCATGCCAAGCCCCAGCATTCATCTGATAACCCCAGATGCAACCCCGGGTAGTTTCGTCAAGATATTGTGGGACTTTACCTGCAGTACCATGGGCGCTACCCAGCCACCCCAGTACGAGTTGTTCAAATCAAGAATCACCTCTTCCACCTCGAGATACTGGGCAGCAGTGCACATCCCTCCCGTGAACTCAGACCAAGACCCAACGGAGGTCTCCTTCGTGGGGAAATCTATGCCAACCCCGCTTATGGCCATAGAAGCTACTGCATACGAAGCGCTTGCTCGCCTTCGATTCGCGGTACCCTATGCCAGCGAACGAGGGTATTATTACTTCCCGGGCCGTGCAGCACCTGGTGGAGTAACATCTTTTCCCGGTGGACGATTGAGAGACACCCAGTCCTAGCCAACCTTATCCAGTACGCCATCGCTCAAGAACGTTTATCCCAACATGTGATGGGTTATCTCCAGAGCCTCGTGGATTTAAATCCACAGATCGCCATCGGCAGATCACTAAGGCCCGACCAGGAGAAACGCATTCATCGACTGGTCAATCCCCTTCCCCCGATAGAAGAGGAATGTGTCCCTTTACCAGAGACGTTTTCTCAGGACCCCGTCCAGTTACCATTTCCATTTTAGACGTCGCTGCTGTGTTCATTATTGCAACATTTGATTGTGTATTGTAACTTGTGCATGGTAACCTGAGCTTGCGCGACGAATAAATTATCCGGCTTCTACTAATATGTATGGTGACTTATGCTCCTTTTTTTAACCGTTTTCCCTCGCGAAAAATGCCGGAGATTTTTTGTTTTTCTAAACAACCCTTAACAAATCTCGAGGACGAGATTTTTCTTAAGGGGGGTAGTATTGTGACACCCCAAAATTTTCGACCTTGTTTTACTACTTCAAATTTTGCCAGGAATTAAAACTTTTATTTTCTGGGCTCCCTTTTTATTTCTGAATCTTTTTTTCCCCTTGTTATTATGAAGTTTTTCCCCAAAATGAAAACTTTTCAAACATGTTATTGGACTTGCTTAAATCTCTCAATAAAAACTTTTCTTTTATTAGTAGAACTAATTACATAATTAATTTGCTTGGTCCTTATTTTCTTGAAAAATGATTTCCCATGACTATATGGCCATATTTGTACTACAACCTCTTTAAAAATTTATTAAAAAATCCCACCAAAATTTGGAGATGTCATGTGATGTTTTTAAATCACTTTCGTACAAAAATATCTTTTGTTCTTGAAATATTTTGAGCTCTACACCCAATTTTCTTCTCTGGTCCAGTGGGCAGTTTTGCACTACAACTCATACTTCTTTCTAGCCTCCACCAAAATTATGGGATGTTAGTAGCAGCATATGATTCAACTTTATGCAAAAACCTAGTGGTGTTATTTGCAAGTTTTGAGTGGATCAACCTCATCTTCATTCTGGTACAACATGATGGTTTGTACATCAACCACTTTTTTAGTTGCTCCTTTATCCATGATCCCTTTTCCTACTTGTAGCCCTCCCTACTAAACCCCTAAGTCCAAGAGCATGCAACAATTGGATCACTTTTGGTTCCTGGAATAATGCCCTTTCCTTTCTGTCCAGAATTGGAGTTCAGCAAAACTTGCACTAGCAAGTTTCTCCTTTTGTCCAAATGACCTTACCATCCTCTCTTACATCTAAGGAGACACTGATCTGGAAGTTTTGGCCACTCCAAGACCTGCCTAGCTGCCTGTGGCATTTTGTCAAACACCTTGAGAGCATGAACAGATTTGGCATGAGTTTTGATTTGCATTCTGGACCTGATCCACTGACCCAACCGCCTTGTCCCTTGATCTCCCCACCATCTCTAACCTAGCTATGTTGCTTGCCAGCCTCTCCCACGACCGTTAGCATGCTCTGGCATTGTGTCGAACACATCCCGTGCGTGCTCTGGGCGCGCCCAGAGCGTGCGTTTGGCACGCACGTGCGCCCGAGCCTCCGCATCGCGCCCCTGGTCTTTACCCACCCTGCAGAGCCGCGCCACGCGCTCCCCTACTCGCCGCGTCACGCCAAAGGCCCCGACCGCTCCCTGGCGCCCTACAGCGCCGCCGTCAGGGCGCTCTTGGCGGCACGCCGGCGTCGGCAGTGCGCCTCTGCCACGGCAGTGCCGCCCAAGCCCCCAGCGCTCGCCACCTGCCCCCTGGAGCAGCGCGAGCTCATCCGCAGCCATGTCCACTAGCGCTCGTCGCCGCCATGTCGCCCTGCAGCACAGAGAGGCGGTTCGCCGCCGTTCTTATCCCCGGCCGCCGCAAACCGACATGGACGTGCTATAAAGGAGGTCCCCAAACTACCCGAGCATGCAGGCAACCCTCAGGCCACCCTAGTGGCGCTCCCCTAGCTCACATTCGACCCAGGGAGGCTTTCTTCCCCGTCTCCGGCAACTCCAGCCGCCGCCACTGCCCCGGCTGTTCCGGCACCACCAAGGCCTCCCCCTCTCCATTCTCTTCACCAGGAACTTCCCCTTCCTCCCATGAACCTTTCCCCCTCCTCAATTTTGATCGGGAACCACCGCCGCCCCAAAACCACTTCGCCACCGAGGCCTTCCTCCGCCACAGAGCTCGCCGCCGGTGACTCCATCCGTCCCCGTCCCTCCCTCGACCACCGGGAGAATCGCCCCAGTCATACGGATCCATCTCCACCCTCGGATGCCCGCGAAGGGCCACCGTTCACCGGCGACGATCGCCGGAGCCCCGCTCCACTCAGGAAGAGGAGGGAGACGACGCGGGCGACTGGTCAAACCTGACCAGTGGGCCAGGCGGGCCCACCGTCAGAGACCCAGCGCCGGTCCACGTGGGTTAAGTGGAGGTGTAAAACCTCAAGTACGCCTCCTCTGACCGAAAGCGTATTCTCGTTTGAAACGTTTTCTTTTTCTGTTTTTATTTAAATCAGTTTTTGACCAAAACTTGGACCGGCTATAACTTTTTAAATATAACTCCAAATGAATTAATTCTTTTTCCTACATCTCTAAAATTCTGTCTAGTTTATTTTAAGATTTATTTGAAAAAAAATTCAAACAACTTTTTGTACTGTTTTTGAAATATGTGTTATTTGCATATTTTTGAAAATAGGAATTTTTTGAGAGAGGAAGAAAGCTTTCAAAAGATTTGGAGTGTACCCTGCCTTTCTACATCATGAAGGCAAGCATTCTGAACCCCGGGATAATAATTTTGGTGTGTTAGTTGACACATTTATAACACCACCTTAATTCGGGGTGTTATTATTTCATGTGATATGATCATTTGCATGGATGCATTATTGTGATGTCATTTCTGTTGGAAATGAGCATACTAGTGTGATGACAATCATCCTCATATGCCTTACATGCATGCCGGCAAGGAATCCGGGAAAGCCTCTGCCTTGGGTAGGCGTGAGCTTGTCGCCGGTCTCCGTCGGGTCGGTTATATCCGGTATGGCATGGTAAGGTATGATGGGTGGTGATTTGTTCGTTGAAGTATTTTTGTTGTGCTAACCATGCAGGGAACCTTTATAAGCCTCCTGAGTCGGGCATAGATCGAGTCTTGTTCCGGTAACCCCCATACTTGTTTCGTACTGCCACTGGTCCCTACCGTAGGTGGGGTATGGTTCAGTAAGTTGTTAACCCTTGTCTTGGCACACACACCGTACAGAGAGGCCATGGTGGAAGATACAGGCTGCATCCGGTAGGCAGGCCACCTGGTCCGGGGGCATGGGTGTATCCGGTTGGGACCGAGAGGGGGATACCCCTTAGAGCGCGCGATAGAAATTTGATCCCATGCTACGCGAGGTTGTAGCCTCCCCACTTAGAGTTTGCTTGACAGGTGTCGTGGGTGATTCCAGACACCGGTGAGTTAAGCTGGTGTGTGCAAGTCAGGTGTGTTTTCAATTAAAAGACCGTAGACGGAATTAGTCCTCATGGGCTAAAGGAATCTGTTACTCGTGGGTAAAGAGTACACCATCTGCAGAGATATCAAACCTATTCGAATAGCTGGGTCCACGGTTAAGGATTACACTCTGGGATAGGTCAAGTGTCGGTCTTAGCGTCGGTCTTCGGAAGAAAAATCACTAGACTCGAATATTGATTATAACTTGTGATATATGATGTTTATGATTATTATCATTGTGGACTAACCGTTTGCATTGTTTGAAATAATGAATATTCCTGGGACGGTACCACCTTCTGGATATTCACTATGATTATAATATTGTATAAGCCCTTTATGTGGCGTCGCTCAGACGCCCGACTGTGGCATGTTTGTTATTTCCTTTTCATACAAGCCCTTTCTGTGGTGTCGCTTAGACGCGAGACTGTGGCATGCTTGTTATTTAATTATCTTATAAGCCCTTTCTGAGGTGTCGCTCAGACGCCCGACTGTGGCATGCATGTTATTTCATTTACTTTTAAAGCCCTTTCTGTGGTGTCGCTTAGACGCCCGACTGTGGCATGCATGTTATTTCATTTACTTTTAAAGCCCTTTATGTGGCGTCGCTAAGACACCCGACTGTGGCCTGCTTGTTGTTTATTTCACAAATTTTAATACTACTAGGTTATTGCGTATTCATAAATAACATGCTTGCACACATCATAGTTTTATTTATCTTTTGTGACTAACGCCATGAACATAAAATATTTCCAGCACATCATTGTTATATTATACCTATGTTCATAATGTTTGCGAGTACATTCAACGTACTCACTGGCTTGTCCCTGGCTATTGTCTTGGCCAGATTGCTTGCTTGGAGAGGAGCGTTGCGACGACAGCCTCGAAACCTAAGCAGCGGTGATAGCAGCCTCGCGAAGATAGAAGTTAACCTGGTCAGCTGTTTCCGTGGTAAATGGAGCCCCACAGACCGTGGTGATACACAAACCGCTTCCGCCCTCAACCACTAGAAACCATTTGATGTACTCATAGGCCACAATGGTCTTGTACTACATATTTTGTACCTTTGCTTGGAATTTCTGTAACAAGTTGGTGCCTCATCAGCTAACAGTAATCCTGGGGCTGGTGAGCACAACGGCCCTTTTTCTGGAAATTAAAGCCCGAAAAACCGGTCGTGACAAAACACCCTCCTCCCGCGGCCATCCTCCCCCCTACGGCGAGCCGCCGGTGAGCCACTCACGGCCGGAAATGAGTGGACCGGCTATGTTGACCTTAGAGTGGGTCCCATCGAGAGGAGAGGGATGAGAGAGAGAGTTTTTTTCTTTTTTTCCTGGGTAGGTCCCACCGGTAAGTGACTGATCCGCAGGAGGGCCGAGCTGGCCTAGTTTTCCTTTCATTTTTTGAGTGGGTCCCGCATGTAAGTGTCACATGGAGACAGGGGCAAATTGTTCGACAAACATCGGGAAAACGGTCAAAGCCCTTTGACCAGACGGAAACGGCATGGAAGGGCATTTTTATAAAGACACTTAACGGCAGAGGGGCAAATTTGAGCAGGCTTTCAAATTACGGGTATATCTGATTAGGTGGTTCGAGTTAGGGATAGAAATGAAAATGGCCCTATTTCTTTTTGACAGTAGGAAGAGGAAATTCAAAACCTCCAAATATAATCGATGGAATTTTTCCAATAGAATTGATAATGTGTACTTGAGGTTGTTTCCTCGGGAAATGTACCGTATGCTCATTACCATTAACATGAGAAGTGACATTGCCTTTGTTGCAATCAATAATAGCCCCTGCAGTATTAAGAAAAGGTCGTCCAAGAATAATAGACATACTATCATCCTCGGGAATATCAAGAATAACAAAGTCCCTTAAAATAGTAATGTTTGCAACCACAACAGGCACATCCTCACAAATACCGACAGGTATAGCAGTTGATTTATCAGCCATTTGCAAAGATATTTCAGTAGGTGTCAACTTATTCAAGTCAAGTCTATGATATAAAGAGAGAGGCATAACACTAACACCGGCTCCAAGATCACATAAAGCAGTTTTAACATAATTTCTTTTAATAGAGCATGGTATAGTAGGTACTCCTGGATCTCCAAGTTTCTTTGGTATTCCACCCTTAAAAGTATAATTAGCAAGCATGGTGGAAATTTCAGCTTTCGGTATCTTTATTTTATTTGTAACAATATCTTTCATATACTTAGCATAAGGATTCATTTTGAGCATATCAGTCAATCGCATACGCTAAAAGATAGGTCTAATCATTTCAGCAAAGCGCTCAAAATCTTCATCATCCTTTTTCTTGGATGGTTTCGGAGGAAAAGGCATGGGTTTCTGAACCCAAGGTTCTCTTTCTTTACCATGTTTCCTAGCAACAAAGTCTATCTTATCAGAATGTTGATTCTTTGATTGTGGGTTATCAAGATCAACAGCAGGTTCAATTTCTACATCATTATCATTACTAGGTTGAGCATCATCATTAACATTTTCACTAGGTTCACGTTCATTACCATATTGTGTTTCAGCATCATACATAGAGATATCATTTGGATTATCAGGTGGTTCAGCAATAGGTTCACTAGAAGTTTGCACAGTTCTATCATTTTTCTTTTTCTTCTTTTTTAGAAGAACTAGGTGTATCAATACTATTTCTCTGAGAATCTTGCTCAATTCTCTTAGGGTGGCCTTCAGGATACAAAGTTTCCTGAGTCATTCTGCCAGTTCTAGTAGCCACTCTAAAAGCATAATCATTTTTCTTACTATTCATTTCATCGAGCAATTATTTTTGAGCCTTAAGTACTTGTTCTACTTGAGTGGTAACCATAGAAGCATGTTTGCTAACAAGTTTAAGTCCACCTCTAATATTAGCCATATAATCACCCAAGTATTTAATCATATCGGAATCGTATTTCAATTGTCTACCAAAATAAGCATTAAATTTTTCTTGTTTGACAATAAAGTTATCAAACTCTTCTAAGCATTGTCTAGCAGACTTGTAGTGAGGAATATCACCTTCATCAAATCTATAGAGAGAATTTACCTTTACTACCTGTGTCGGGTTATCAAGATCAGGAGGTTCTTCAATAGGTAATGGATCAAGATCATATGTTTCTTCGACAGGCGGTAAATTAAGACCATGTATTTCTTCAATAGGAGGTAAATTCTTAACATCTTCAGCTTTAATACCTTTTTCTTTCATAGATTCCTTTGCCTCTTGCATATCTTCGGGACTAAGAAATAGAACACCTCTCTTCTTCGGAGTTGGTTTAGGAATAGGATCATTAATTGGAGCAGGAACTGGCTCAGGAGGTGCCCAATTATTTTCATTGGTCAACATATTATTCAATAGAATTTCAGCTTCATCCGGTGTTGTTTCCCTGAAAAGAGAACTAGCACAACTATCCAGGTAATCTCTGGAAGCATCGGTTAGTCCATTATAGAAGATATCAAGTATTTCATTTTTCTTAAGAGGATGGTCAGGCAAAGCATTAAGTAACTTGAGAAGCCTCCCCCAAGCTTGTGGGAGACTTTCTTCTTTAATTTGCACAAAGTTGTATATTTCCTTTAAAGCAGCTTGTTTCTTATGAGCAGGGAAATATTTAGCAGAGAAGTAATAAATCATATCCTGGGGACTACACACACAACCAGGATCAAGAGAATTAAACCATATCTTAGCATCACCCTTTAATGAGAACGGAAATTTTTGAAGTATATAAAAGTAGTGCGATCTCTCACCATTAGTGAACAGGGTGGCTATAGCATTTAATTTAGTAAGATGTGCCACAACAGTTTCAGATTCATAGCCATGAAAAGGATCAGATTCCACCAAAGTAATTATATCAGGATCAACAGAGAATTCATAATCCTTATCGGGAACACAGATAGGTGAAGTAGCAAAAGCAGGGTCAGGCCTCATTTTATCTTTAAGAGATTCTTTGTTCCATTTAATTAATAGCCTTTTAAGTTCATGACGATCTCTGCAAGCTAAAATAGTGGCAGAAGATTCCATATCAAAAACATAACCCTCAGGAATAACAGGCCTATCTTCATCATCACTTTCATCATTATAATCAGATTCAATAATTTCTTTCTCTCTAGCCTTAGCAATTTATTCATCAAGAAATTCACTAAGGGGCACAGTAGTATCAGGCATAGAAGTAGTTTCATCATAAGTATCATGCATAGCAGAAGTGGCATCATCAATAACATGCGACATATCAGAACGAACAGCAGAAGCAGGTTTAGCTGTCGCAATCTTACTCATAACAGAAGGTGAATGAAGTGCAGAACTAGATGGCAGTTCCTTACCTCCCCTCGTAGTTGAGGGATAAATTGTTGTCTTAGCGTCTTTCGAGTTCTTCATAGTGTCTAGCAGATATAAATCCCAAGTGACTCAAAGAATAGAGCTATGCTCCCCGGCAATGGCGCCAGAAATTAGTCTTGATAACCCACAAGTATAGGGGATCGCAACAGCTTTCGAGGGTAGAGTATTCAACCCAAATTTATTGATTCGACAAAAGGGGATCCAAAGAATATTCTCAAGTATTAGCAGCTGAGTTTTCAATTCAACCACACCTGGAAACTTAGTATCTGCAGCAAATTGTTTAGTAGCAAGGTAATATGATAGTGGTGGTAACAATAACAAAAGAGTAATGAAAGCAAAGTAATATTTTTGGTATTTTGTAGTGATTATAACAGTAGCAATGGAAAAGTAAATAAGCGTAAATCAGTATATGGAAAGCTCGTAGGCATCGGATCAGTGATGGATAATTATGCCGGATGCGGTTCATCATGTAACAGTCATAACATAGGGTGACACAGAACTAGCTCCAATTCATCAATGTAATGTAGGCATGTATTTCAAATATAGTCATACGTGCTTATGGGAAAGAACTTTCATGACATCTTTTGTCCTACCCTCCCGTGGCAGCAGGGTCCTATTGGAAACTAAGGGATATAAAGGCCTCCTTTTAATAGAGAACCGGAACAAAGCATTAGCACATAGTGAATACATGAACTCCTCAAACTATGGTCATCACTGGGAGTGGTCCCGATTATTGTCACTTCGGGGTTGCCGGATCATAACACATAGTAGGTGAATATAGACTTGCAAGATAGGATCAAGAACACACATATATTCATGAAAACATAATAGGTTTAGATCTGAAATCATGGCACTCAGGACCTAGTGACAAGCATTAAGCATAGCAAAGTCATAGCAACATCAATCTCAGAACATAGTGGATACTAGGGATCAAACCCTAACAAAACTAACTCAATTACATGATAGATCTCATCCAACCCATCACCGTCCAGCAAGCCTACGATGGAATTACTCACGCACGGCGGTGAGCATCATGAAATTGGTGATGGATGATGGTTGATGATGACGACGGCGATGAATCCCCCTCTCCGGAGCCCGGAACGGACTCCAGATCAGCCCTCCCGAGAGGTTTAAGGGCTTGGCGGCGGCTCCGAATCGTAAAATGCGATGATTTCTTCTCCTCTATTTTTTCTCCCCAAAAGCAAATATATAGAGTTGGAGTTGGCATCGGAAGGTCTCCAGGGGGCCCATGAGGTAGGGGGTGCGCCTAGGGGAGCGCCTCCACCCACGTGGACAGGGTGTGGGCCCCCTGGTCTTCATCTTTCGCGAGGATTTTTTATTATTTATTGTAAGATATTCCGTGGGGTTTCAGGTCATTCCGAGAACTTTTGTTTTCTGCGCATAAAACAACATCATGGCAATTCTGCTGAAAACAGCGTCAGTCCGGGTTAGTTCCATTCAAATCATACAAGTTAGAGTCCAAAACAAGGGCAAAAGTGTTAGGAAAAGTAGATACGATGGAGACGTATCACGCCTCCAGCAACGAGCCACGCCCGAGCGAGTCGGCTGCTGCTGAAGGCGATCAAGCGGAGACTGACCAGCGGGCCGCTCCACCAACCGGCGCCACCGACTCCACCGTTCCGTCGACCCCATCTACTTATGCCTAGGCTACCAGTTTTATCTTTTGTCTTTTCCTGCTTATTGGTCTCGAAAACTTTGTTAACCTCGCACAGTTCCACCCGCGGGTTGTATTTCAAACTTTTATTGAATATTGGCCGAGGGCCTTTTGATATGTAAATATGTTTGTAGAGTTCTATCTTTCCTTGCTTTCTGCTCCTTGGCTTTTTCCTTTGCCACCCTCCTTGGGCTGCCGTCTTGCCAGCCAAGCAACCGCTCTGCGGACTGCGGCTGGGTCAAGTACTTGGCTGCTTTGGGAGGGTAAGTACTTAGTGTCGGTGTCAAAACCGGCGGATCTCGGGTAGGGGGTCCCAAGCTATGCGTCTAGGATCGATGGTAACATGTACACGGGGTTTTACCCAGCTTCGGACTCTCTTGATGAGATAATACCCTACATGCTGCTTTAGATTGTATTCATATGGGTGTAGTACAGAGTTTATCTACCTCGAGATCATATGTTGTGGTCTAAACCCTAGAGGTACGATGAGTCATATAATAATGATCTATCGACTAGCCTGGCCTCGGCCTATATAACATACCAAAGGCCTAGGATAACAAGAGTCCTAGTCGAATACGCCGGTGGGGAGGAGTCCTCGTCTTGATCACCAAGTCTTGTGGAATCTTCCTTGCATATGTCATCGGTTGTCCGAACTGGCCCATGAGTATACGGACCTGGGGGTCCTCGGCCCAATCCAACTGATCGGGAGACGACGTGGTGAGTCCCCCCTAGTCCAGGCCACCGTCAGTAGCCCCCTGAACCGGTCTTCAAGTTGGGGACGCTCCTCGATTCCTACGAACTGTTCTTCATCTTCGGTCATCGGTCTTGAAAACTAGTTCAACAGATCTTCTCATCTTCGATCTTGAGGATCGCCGAAGTGAATCCGAAAAGTTTACACGTCGGGTATCCGAGGAGCCCTTTTAAGTTCTCGGCCTTTATCACTGCCTTGTAATATTTTATGCCACAACTCGGGTTTGAAGTGTTTCTCGTGCGGCGGTGTCTTCTCACGTCCGAGCTCCAACGCCGAACTGCATTCGAGGTATCTTTCGAAAGTCGAGCATGAACATCGGACCGCTTCCGAGCTCCAACGCCGGATTGTATCCAAGCTCCAACGCCGGACTATGTCCAAGCTCCAACGCCGGACTGTATCCGAGCTCCAATGCCGGACTATATCCGAGGTGTCATAGAACACCTCGGTTCAAAAAATTTGAAGGAGTTTAGCCAAGCTTAATGTCGGAAATGCCATTTACTGAGCCATCCATTCGAATCCGAGCTTTATGCCGGACTGCCTCCGAGGTGATGCACCGCCTCGGGCTTAATAAACCAAAATTTTCACTCCCGTCGATGCCGACCAATATGATCCTTTAAGATTGCTAGCTTTTGGCTTCACCCAGTCTGAGGTACTTACTCGGATGACCCGGTAGTAACAATCGCAGAGGTGCTCCCTTTACCACCTAGCCGAACAATCGGGAACGTAGGGGTCAGAACAGGAGCCAGGCAACCCAGCTTGGCCAAAATCTTAAGTCAAATTGATGCATATTTATGGCTTTATCATGATAATTACGGAAGGTAGTGCTTGTATAATGAATACAAATACTGGTGATACATGTTTATTTTATGTATAATGATTGTACATACCAAAGTACTTATATCATATCTGTGTTCGCCGGAACATTAAACGCGTCTTAACCGACCATTGGCTTCTCCCACTTCGGTCAAGGGCCGAAAAGTGTTATGTACTCCACCTGTCGAGAATATCGGCGGTGTTTCCGATAACCAGGCAACTAGGCCATAAGGCTATAACAGACAAAGCGCGCTCAGGGAACTTATGCTATATTACTGACGAAGTGTAAGAAGCATCTTCGAAGAAAATAGTACCTTCACCGATACCTTTCTTCGGTGCTCATTATTACTATGAGACTTGTGCAATAGATTTTTTGTACTCATGAGTTCCGTTGTGTGCCGACCATGATTGAAAATAATAAGATCGCTAGCTTTCAGCTTCACCCAGTCTGAGGTCAGAGCTCGGATGACCCGGTCGTGACAATCACAGAGGTTCTACCTTTACTACCTAGCCGAACAATCGGGAATGTAGGGGTAAGCACAGGAGCCAGGCAACCCAGCTTGCGGAACACTTAGGTCAATATGGTGCATATTGTGGCGTAATACACGAACAAGGAACGAAGCCGTACAAGTATAATCATATGCAAAAGGAAAGACTTCAAAAAGGAAGCCCCCAAGTGAACGGGATATTCAAATTTGTGTGTCACAAACCAAGTTTTGACAAGAAAGTATAATGCTTGGTCGAACCGAAGAAAAAATTAAAACCGAAAGCTTTTGAGGTTGAAAGCGACTTAGCTTGTTAATGTGTTCGGCATTGATGACGCGGTCCAAGCTTGATGCGGGACAGAGTTCCATCCCCCAAGCCGTCCCCAAGCTGGTGGAGCGAAGAGCTCGACAATCCGAAGTGGTGGCATAGAACGGCCAATACAGGCTGGCAGACTAACGCCGAAGCCCCTGGCGTGGGTTAATGAAGTGTTGACGAAGCCTCCCGTCCAGTCGAGGAGACAACGCTGCCCCACCCAAATCATTTATCTCTGCACAAAAAAATAGTGCAAACCGGAGATAATAATAATAATAATGAATAACATTCTTGCATAATAAATAATTTATGCAAAGTGAATAATAAATGAGGTATGTCCTGTGCGCCGAACACTCCATGGGGTAGAGCTCTCTCGGCGATGCCGAAGTCCCCGAGGCAACCGAAGATGTCGGTATGACTACTCGACCAACAATGTGAGCAAGCGAGCTGCTTTACGCCGATTGGGACGACGGTGTCGGCCTGCCGAAGAGACCCAGTGACGCAGTCGAAGTCCATTACCTGCACATGTAAAATAGTGCAGGCCAACAACAGTAATATAAATATATAAAAATCCTCGCGTAATTAATTTATGAAAAATAATTTATTTTAAAATATGTGGCCTGGCGCCGAAGTCAGTGTCGATGCAGGGCGTCCGCGTGATGCGGTAAAGGCGTGGTAAAGCCCGAATTTACAGGTCGGTCCGAGTTACGGATGCAGCGTTCACCGAACTATGTACGAAAACTGATCGAACCACTATGCGACCGTCGTTAATGCGGCCACCATTTGATAGACCTGTGTACAGATGATGGAACAAACCAGAGTAATAATTCCTTGGAAAAAATAAACCAAACAAGCAAAAATTGTTAGGATTAATAGCACCTGGTTTATTTGTTGTAGCAGTCCGAAGAAAGGTTACTCCCCAAACTAGGACACGATCCGCACACCCATTGCCTGATGGGTGATGAAGCAACGGCATGGCGATGCTGGCAAAGATTGTCTCGCCGAGGTAAAGCCCCCGGTCCAGCTAATGTAACGAAGTTGGTCGACTGGTGACGTCGAAGTCTCTAGAGTAGGTTGATGAAGAGGACGACGCGGGGTTGCCAACACAGGGCAGCACGCCAGGGCAACGACACAATTGTGTTGACAGAGGTGGGACGACATCGTAGGCACGCCGAGGTGACAGCGCGGCCCGGTCTGAACCAATCGCCTGCACACACAAGATAGTGCAAGCCAGAAATAGTAACAATGATATGCTTAAAATAATTCTTCTACTTAATTAATTTAAATGAAGGAAATAATTAAAGAAATATGGCCTGGATGCCGAGATGACGGAGCATGTCAGTAAGGTGATGTTGCAGCCGGCATGCCAGCCGGTGTGTCGAAGCTGGTCGGCCGGTGACGCCGGAGTCACCGGAGCATGTTGATGAAGAGATGGTGGAGCCCTCGGTCCAGCCGAGGTGTCGAAGTAGGTAGGCATGATGGACATCGGCTTGAAGAAGCAACAGTGCAGCCATGCCGGTGCAGGTTGTAGCTCGTGACGTGGTCGATGCCGGCTTGATGAAGTGACCATGCGGCGATGCCGGCTTGATGAAGTAATCCATGGGGCGGCGATGTTGGTGATGAGTTATCCTTCGCGATGTCGAACTCTTGTTCGGCTCGCCGAGATGATGATCGGAAGAAGTTGAGCTCGGCTCAACAGAACGGCGACGTGTCTAGCGCAGGTCGGTAGCCGCACAGCAATATTGTTGGACTGGTTTGACGCCAGTTTGATGGTGAAGAGTACCTCAGAGAAGTCTTAAAATTTTATGGGCACATGTTTAAGAACAAATCGCAATACCCTAGAAGGAAATTCCTTTCAAAAGGTTGTCCAATACCCCATTCATGAAGAAAGATGAATTCAGGTCGGATTCTTATTCGCGCGGAAAACAGATCTAAAAAGTGATGCACTAATCGGAAGGTTCCTGGAGTTTGGACGGTCGGATCGAGCTGAAATTTTGAGGGGTGGGAAATATGAGAATTCCGCAGCCGATCAATGGTTGGATCTTCCAAAGGATGTCCGAGCTAGTCTCTGGAGACCGCGCCCTAAACTCGTCCAGATTCCCATCCAAACTCGATAGGCCTCCAGTATATCATAGATCGCCGAAGATTCCTCCATCGAAACGCGATGAAATTTTACAGGGTTGCTATATACCCAATTCCGCACTATTCCATCGAAGCAATCGTCCAACCGACGCTCGAGGAGGCAGTGACGGTGAATACGAGTTCGCTTGTCCAGAAAAACAGCACTGTCGCACAAGGGCAATGTTGACGTTGAGCCCCCGGGCTCCATGGATGATTCCTCCATGATCTTGATAGATATCGAAGTTGATGACGATGAGGACATATATCCGATCTTGACGATCCGAAGAGGAGTCTAGCCATCGGACCAGCCGAGGTGACCAGGCGAGCCGGTGACGAAGATGTCGGCGTCGCAGTTAATCTGCAAACGAGGCATTGATCCTTTGCCGATCACACAGCGGAACTCTCAATGAAAGCACCATTGTTGGTGTCAAAACCGGCGGATCTTGGGTAGGGGGTCCCAAGCTATGCGTCTAGGATCGATGGTAACATGTACACGGGGTTTTACCCAGCTTCGGGCTCTCTTGATGAGATAATACCCTACATACTGGTTTTGATTGTATTCGTATGGGTGCAGTACAGAGTTGATCTACCTCAAGATCATATGTTGTGGTCTAAACCCTGGAGGTATGATGAGTCATTAATAATGATCTATCGACTAGCCTGGCCTCGGCCTATATAACATACCAGAGGCCTAGGATAACAAGAGTCCTAGTCGAATACGCCGGTGGGGAGGAGTCCTCGTCTTGATCACCAAGTCTTGTGGAATCTTCCTTGCATATGTCATCGGCTGTCCGAACTGGCCCATGAGTATACGGACCTGGGGGTCCTCGGCCCAATCCAACTGATCGGGAGACGACATGGTGAGGATGCCCTGCGTCGCACAGAAACGAGCCAAGGCTCCCTTGGCGAAGTTCGTGTCGTTGTTGGTGATGCTGCTGTGTGGTATGCCATACCGGATGGTGACCTCGGAGATTAAGGTCACAGCAGTCGGACCATTCAACTTCTTAATTGGCTTTGCATCTATCCACTCGGTGAACTTGTCCATCACCACAAGTAGATGAGTCATGCCGCCGCGTGCTGTCTTGAATGGTCCCACCATGTCCAGCCCCCAAACTGCAAAGGGCCAGGTGATCGGGATGGTCTTGAGTGCACAAGCCGGCAAATGTGGCTTGGAGCAGAACTTCTGGCACCCTTTACACTTCTGGACCAAATCTTTGGCGTCTTCCAGAGCAGTCGGCCAAAAGAAACCATGGCGGAAAGCTTTGGCCACGAGTGCTCTTGATGCTGCGTGGTGGCCACACTCGCCTTGGTGGATATATTTGAGGATTGCTTGGCCTTGCTCTGGTTCTACGCAGCGCTGGTACACACCAGTGACACTTCACCTCACAAGTTCTCTATTGACAATTGTGTATGCTGCTTCCCGACGCTGCACTTGTCGGGCCGAGATCTCATCAGTCGGCAGCTCTTTGTTCACCAAAAAGTTCAGGATTTGTTGTGCCCACAAAGGTGCTGCTATTTCTTCGACTGCCAAAACTGCAACTTGCACGAGGGCGGTTGGGCCAGGAGGTGGCGGATTGGAGTCGGCTACCGCTTGCTGGGTCGATGAAGTCCCCGGGCCAACTGCTGCAGTCCCCGAGCCGGGTGCGACTGCTGCATTCTCCGGGCCACCTGCATCTTGTTCATCGTGATCGCAATTATATATATAATTTTTGGCCTCGCGAAGGAGAAAGCATCGCTCAAGCTTGGGGGAGGCTTAAATCAATGTTATATTCATGCCCCAATCATGAGCTCCCAAGAGAAATAATTATTCAAAACTTCTATGCTCGGCTTTCTGAAAATAATCGCACCATGCTCGATACTTCTTGTGTTGGCTCTTTTATGATGAAGACTATTGAATTTAAATGGGATGTATTGGATAGAATTAAACGCAACTTTGAAGATTGGGAACTCGACGAAAGTAAGGAGTCAGGTATGACACCTAAGTTTGATTGTGTTAAATCTTTTATGAACACCGATATTTTCCGTAAGTTTAGCACTAAATATGGACTTGACTCTGAGATAGTAGCTTCTTTCTGTGAATCTTTTGCTACTTATGTTGATCTCCCTAAGGAGAAGTGGTTTAAATATCATCCTCCCATAGAAGTAAAAGTAGCTGCACCAATTAAAGTTGAAGAAAAGACTGTAACTTATAATGATCCTATCGTTCCTACTTCTTATGTTGAGAAACAACCTTTCCCTGTTAGAATAAAGGATCATGCTAAAGCTTCACCTGTGGTTCGTAAAAGCAATATTAGAACTTATACACCTCCTGAGCAAGTTAAAGTTGAACCTAATATTGCTATTGTTAAAGATCTCTTGGCTGATAATATTGATGGGCATGTTATTCAATTCTGCGATGAAACTGCTAGAATTGCTAAGCCTTGTGCTAAAGATAAACATAGACCTGTGGTAGGCGTGCCTGTTATTTCTGTTAAAATAGGAGATCATTGTTATCATGGCTTATGTGATATGGGTGCTAGTGCTAGTGTTATACCTTATGATTTGTATAAAGAAATTAAGCATGAAATTGCACCTGCTGAGTTAGAAGATATTGATGTCACAATTAAACTTTCCAATAGAGATACTATATCAGCAATGGGAATTATTAGAGATGTTGAAGTCTTGTGTGGGAAAACTAAATATCATACTGATTTTCTTGTTCTCAGTTCCCCACAAGATAGCTTTTGTCCCATTATATTTGGTAGACCCTTCTTGAACACTGTTAATGCTAAGATAGACTGCGAAAAGAATGTTGTTACTATTGGCTTGGATGATATGATTCATGAGTTTAATTTCTCTAAATTTAGTAAACAACACCGTGAAGAAGAATTGCCTAGTAAGGATGAAATTATTGTTCTTGCTTCTATTGTCGTACCTCCCGGTGATCCTTTAGAACAATATTTGCTAGACCATGAAAATGACATGTTTATGAATGAAAGATGGGAAATAGATGAAGTATTCTTTAAACAGGAACCTATTCTGAAACACAATTTGCCTATTGAAATCCTAGGGGATCCTTCTCCACCCAAGGGTGATCCCGTGTTTGAGCTTAAACTGTTGCCTGATAATCTTAAATATGCTTATCTTGATGAAAAGAAGATATATCCTGTTATTATTAGTGCTAACCTTTCAGAGCATGAAGAAGAAAGATTATTAAAAACTCTGAAGAAGCACCGTGCTGCTATTGGATATGCTCTTGATGATCTTAACTCTTAAGGGCATTAGTCCCACCCTATGTCAACATAAAATAAATTTGGAAGCAGACGCCAAACCAGTTCGTGATCCTCAACGACGTCTGAATCCTAAAATGAAAGAGGTGGTAAGAAAAGAAATACTAAAGCTTCTGGAGGCAGGTATAATTTATCCCGTTGCTGATAGTCAGTGGGTAAGTCCTGTTCACTGTGTCCCTAAAAAGGGAGGTATTACTGTTGTTCCTAATGATAAAGATGAATTGATTCCACAAAGAATTATTACATGTTATAGGATGGTAATTGATTTTCGCAAATTAAATAAGTCTACTAAGAAAGATCATTACCCCTTACCTTTTATTGATCATATGCTAGAAAGATTATGCAAACATACACACTACTGCTTTCTAGATGGTTATTCTGGTTTCTCTCAAATACCTGTGTCAGCTAAAGATCAATCAAAGACTACTTTTACATGCCCTTTTGGTACTTTTGCTTATAGACGTATGCCTTTTGGTTTATGTAATGCACCTGCTACCTTTCAAAGATGCATGATGGCTATATTCTCTGACTTTTGTGAAAAGATTTGTGAGGTTTTCATGGATGACTTTTCCGTCTATGGATCCTCTTTTGATGATTGCTTGAGCAATCTTGATCGAGTTTTGCAGAGATGTGAAGAAACTAATCTTGTCTTGAATTGGGAAAAGTGCCACTTTATGGTTAATGAAGGTATTGTCTTGGGGCATAAAGTTTCTGAAAGAGGTATTGAAGTTGATAAAGCCAAGGTTGATGCTATTGAAAAGATGCCATGTCCCAAGGATATCAAAGGTATAAGAAGTTTCTTTGGTCACGCCAGATTTTATAGGAGGTTCATTAAGGACTTCTCAAAAATTTCTCGGCCTCTGACTAATTTATTACAAAAAGATATACCATTTGTTTTTTATGATGATTGTGTAGAAGCATTTGAAATACTTAAGAAAGCGTTGGTCTCTACACCTATTGTTCAGCCACCTGATTGGAATTTACCCTTTGAAATTATGTGTGATGCTAGTGATTATGTTGTAGGTGTTGTTCTAGGGCAAAGAGTTGATAAGAAATTAAATGTTATCCATTATGCTAGTAAGACTCTAGACAATGCTCAAAGAAATTATGCTACTACTGAAAAAGAACTTTTAGCAGTTGTATTTGCTTGTGATAAGTTCAGACCTTATACTGTTGATTCTAAAGTAACTATTCACACTGGTCATGCTGCTATTAAATATCTTATGGAAAAGAAATATCCTAAACCTAGACTTATTAGATGGGTTCTCTTGCTACAAGAATTTGATTTGCATACTGTTGATAGAAAAGGAGCTGAGATCCCTATTGCAGACAACTTTTCTAGGTTAGAAAATGTTCTTGATGACCCACTACCAATTGATGATAGCTTCCCTGATGAACAATTAAATGTCATAAGTACCTCTCGTAGTACTCCGTGGTATGCTGATTATGCTAATTACATTGTTGCTAAATTTATACCATCTAGCTTCACATACCAGCAAAAGAAAAAGTTCTTCTATGATTTGAGACATTACATTTGGGATGACCCACATCTTTATAAAGAAGGAGTAGATGGTGTTATTAGACGTTGTGTACCTGAGCATGATTAGGAACAGATCCTACGCAAGTGTCACTCCGAAGCTTATGGCGGACACCGCGCTGGAGATAGAACTGCACATAAGGTATTACAATCCGGGTTTTATTGGCCTACTCTCTTCAAGGATGCCCGTAAGTTTGTCTTGTCATGCGATGAATGTCAAAGAATTGGTAATATTAGTAGATATCAAGAAATGCCTATGAATTATTCACTCGTTATTGAACCATTTGATGTTTGGGGCTTTGATTATATGGGACCTTTTCCTGCCTCTAATCGATACACACATATTCTAGTTGTTATTGATTACGTTACTAAGTGGGTAGAAACTATTCATCTAGTAGTGCTGATCATAACACTTCTATTAAAATGCTTAAAGAAGTTATTTTTCCGAGGTTTGGAGTCCCTAGATATTTAATGACTGATGATGGTTCACACTTTATTCACGGTGCTTTCCGTAAAATGCTTGCTAAGTATGACGTTAATCATAGAATTGCATCTCCCTATCACCCACAATCTAGTGGTCAAGTAGAATCGAGCAACAGAGAGCTCAAATTAATTTTGCAAAAGACTGTCAATAGGTCTAGGAAGAATTAGTCCAAGAAACTTGATGATGCATTATGGGCCTATACAACTGCATATAAAAATCCTATGGGTATGCCTCCATATAAAATGGTTTATGGAAAAGCATGTCACTTACCTCTCGAACTAGAACATAAGGCATATTGGGCTATTAAAGGGCTCAACTATGATTTCAAACTTGCCGGTGAAAAGATGTTATTTGATATTAGCTCACATGATGAATGGAGAACCCAAGCTTATGAAAATGCCAAGTTGTTTAAAGAAAAAGTTAAAAGATGGCATGACAAAAGAATACAAAAGCGTGAGTTTAACGTAGGTGATTATGTATTGCTATACAACTCTCGTTTAAGATTTTTTGCAGGAAGACTTCTCTCTAAATGGGAAGGCCCCTACGGTATCGAGGAGGTCTATCGTTCCGGTGCCATAAAGATCAACAACTTCGAAGGTACAAATCCGAAGGTGGTAAACGGTCAAAGAATTAAACATTACATCTCAGGTAATCCCATAAATGTTGAAACCAATATTATTCAAACCATAAACCCGGAAGAATACATAAGAGACACTTTCCAGAACGTTTCAGACTCCGAAAAGGAATAGGTATGTGGTACTTTTGTGTAACATGCTATGGTCTCAACGCCCTTTGGAGTGAAAAGTAAGGAGGGACTTGTGATTGGTTTTCTACAGGGAAGAGAGATACCAAGCCGGGTGCTGCACTGCCTTTCGGCATTTTAGTTAGGCGCATCCTCTTGCGGGATTAAAATCTGCCATAGCACGCTCCGCGCCTTTGAAGGACCATTTGCTCGATGATGGCCCTACCCTACGCAGGCCGTCACGATAAGTCCTCTGTCCTACTACAGGTGCTACAACAACCTTTACAAAGTCCGAACAATTGTCAACTACCAGATGCGCTGGTCCACTATATTCACCCTAGCCCGGTAAGTAAACCGACTCCAAAACAGTTTTTAAGGCAATATTTCTCCGTTTTGGAAAATTTAGAAAAATAGAAAAATAAGTAGCAGTCCGGGAAGGACACGAGGGCCCCACCAGGGTGGAGGGCGTGCCCTGCCCCCCTGGGCGTGCCCCGTGAGCACCTCGTGTGCCTTCCGGACTCCGTTTTCTTGCACGATACGTATTTTGGTCGGTAAAAATTCATTATGTATTCTCCCGAAGGTTTTGACTCCTGTATCACGCAAATATCCTCTGTTCTTGTTTCGAGCTGTCCCACTACAGATTAGATCAACATGTCGTCCCAGGATTCGGAAGGAGAAAACTATGTGGATGATTACTTAGCAAACCCCAAGGTCTATGGAGATGTGGAACACGATGGTTGGACCATGGAGGAAGAAGAGGACTATGAACCCAAGGGTAAGGAGGAGACGAGCTCATGAAGATGAAGCCTCATTACCTCAACCTGGGGACATGCACGTGGAGTTCAAAAAGTCAAGTCTCCCTGATAGGGTTAAGAAACCAAAGTTCGAGTTTATCCCTTTTCGTCTCTTGCAGGAAAATAAGCAGGACCTATGCAAAAAGATATTAACCCTGAAGTGGGAGATTGATGATCTGAGGGATCAAAATGTCGTCCTCAAGCTCAAATTAAGGGACAAGTTTATGCCATCAACTAAGTCAACGACACCTCCAACCTCTTCGCCAACAACAAAGAAGTAGACATAATCACATGGGTATGGGCACTCCCCTTGGCAACTACCAAGCTTGAGGGAGGTGCCCCGGTATCGTATCACCATCACACTCCTATCTTTACCGTTTTTCTTAGTTCGATTCTATTAGTAGTATCTTGATCTATTAGAATAAAGTTTATGGCATGATCTAGTTTTGAGTTTGGCTTTATGATCTCTCTATGTAATCAGAGTCCGTGAGCTATATATATATATATATATATATATATATATATATATATATATATATATATATATATATATATATATATATATATATATATATATATAATAAAGATTAGTGTTGAGTCAAGGGCTTGATTTTCTTGCTATGATCTCTTGGATGAATAAAAGAAGAAAAAGAATAAAAAGAAACAAAGAGTTCATATTGATCTTATTGAGAGTAATGACTTCACATAGAAGAGTATGATTTTTAAAAGTTGTTGGGAGT
Source organism: Aegilops umbellulata (assembly GCA_032464435.1). Taxonomy (NCBI): domain Eukaryota; kingdom Viridiplantae; phylum Streptophyta; class Magnoliopsida; order Poales; family Poaceae; genus Aegilops; species Aegilops umbellulata. The sequence goes on along the minus strand of CP136060.1, from coordinate 635,740,243 downwards.
TGCCGGACATAGCTTTGGTCATCGTTGCAATTAATAGGAAGTAATAAGGAAAGAGAGGTCTCACATATAAATATATTATTATTGACATCTTTTATGATTGGGAGCACTCATTAAAATATGACATGCTAAAGTGTTGATATTGGACAAGGAAGACAGCGTGATGAGTTATATTTTCTTATATCTGAGATAAAGTATGTTGTCATGGATCCTCCAACATGTTGAGCTTGCCTTTCCCCTCATGCTAGCCAAATTCTCAGCACTAAGTATAGATACTACTTGTGCTTCCAAAACCCTTAAACCAGTTTTGCCATGAGAGTCCACCATATCTACCTATGGATTGAGTAAGATCCTTCAAGTAAGTTGTCATCGGTGCAAAGCAATAAAAATTGCTCTAAATATGTATGATTGATTGGAGTGGGAGAAATAAGCTTTATACGATCTTGTGATGTGGAAGTAATAAAAGCGACGGACTACATAATAAAGGTTCATATCACAAGGGGCAATATAAAGTGACGTTCTTTCGCATTAAGATTTTGTGCATCCAACCATAAAAAGCGCATGGCAACCTCTGCTTCCTTCTGCGAAGGGCCTATCTTTTATTATTATCTTCTACCTTATGCAAGAGTCATGGTGATCTTCACCTTTCCTTTTTCATTTTATCCTTTGGCAAGCACAGTATGTTGGAAAGATCCTGATATATGTACCTAATTGAATGTAGGGGAGCATGAGTTATTATTGTTGACATTATCCTTGAGGTAAAAAGTTGTGGGGCGAAACTATAAGCCTCTATCTTTCTCTGTGTCCGATTAAAACTCCGTACCCACAAGTATTGCATGAGTGTTAGCAATTATGAAGAACTAGATGATAGTTGAGTATGTGGACTTGCTTTTAAGCTCTGACATAGACTCTTTCTGATGTTATGATAAATTACAATTGTTTTTCAATGACTGAGATTATAGTTTGTTGGTTCTCAATAAAGTTTCTGATTCATACTTTTGCATTGTGAATAGATCATCACTTGAACATAAGTAATAATATGACAATATCTATATATGTTGCTGTTATGAGAATGATCATGATGCCCTCATGTCTGTATTTTATTTTTATCAACACCTCTACCTCTAAACATGCGACATATTTATCGTTATCGGCCTTCGCTTGAGGACAAGCGAGGTTTAAGCTTGGGGGATTTGATACGTCCATTTTGCATCATGCTTTTATATCGATATTTATTGCATTATGGGCTGTTATTTCACATTATCTCACAATACTTATGGCTATTCTCTCTTATTTTAGAAGATTTACATAAGGAGGGAGAATGCCGGCAGCTGGAATTCTGGGCTGGAAAAGGAGCAAATATTAGAGACCTATTCTGCGCAACTCCAAAAATCCTGAAACTCCACGAAAGTGATTTTCAGAATATATAAAAAATATCCAGCGGAAGAAGTTCACCAGAGGGGGCCCCACCTGGTCACGAGGATGGGGGGCATGCCCTAGCCCCCTGGGCGCGCCCCCCTACCTCGTGGGCCCCCTGTTGGCCCTCCGATGCCCATCTTCTACTATATGAGGTCTTTCGTCGAGGAAAAATAAAAAAGGACCCCGATATCTCCCGACCGTTCGGTCTGGGAGAGCCCTAGACCGAATGAGTCGTTCGGTACGGGGGAGCAGATCGATCGAACATGTCTGTTCGGGACGAGAACCTCCCAGCCCGAACACCATCGCTCTAGGCTTTTTTTTCTTGCGTTGAATAAAAAGGAAAATAAAGCCCAGTTTATCCAAAAACTATTTTGACTAAGAAAGCTCACTTTTGGATGTGAATAGTAGAGGTCAGATTTGCATTACTATAAAAAATTGAAACGGTTTAAAAATAACTTTGTCATGGTAGATAGAAAATAAAGAACAAGATACTACTAAAAAATCACTATGGGTTGAAACCAAAAAAATTGCCATAATCTTTATAAGAAAAAATTTCCATGGTAAAAAAAAGATCTTTTTGTGCAAATGGCAAAAAAGAATACAGTTCATGGCAATGTTGCATCTCTACCATGATGGCAAGAAATTCGGATTAAAAATTAATGCTATTTTTACTATATAATTGAAGAGACAAAAAATGTGAATGGAAAATTGTCATCATGTGGAGCAGAAATAAAAATGCATAATCCTTTATTTAGTAGTAATTGCCATGTTTTGTAAAGTAAATGTACCATAGTCAATAGAAGCAAAAATCACCATGGACGGTGTAAAAGGCAAAATTTGCCGTGGATGTAAAGTATTTTTGCCATGGAAAAACTAGAAGTCAAACTTGCCATGCTCCATAGAAGTGAATGTGTCCATGAGTGAAAAAAAAGTATATTTGTCATGTATGTAACATAAAAATTGTCGTGGCAATAAAAGGCTAATTTTTCCATGTTAATACAGTTAAATTAGCCATGAAAAAAATAGAAAGTAAAACTTGCCACGGCAATAAAAGTTAGATATAGCCATGGGGATTGGGGTAAAATTGTCATGTCAATGATGGTCAATTTACCATCGATAAATAAAAAAGTAAAACTTGCCATGGCAATAAAAGTTAAATATTGTCATGGGATTTAGGTAAATTTGCCATGTTAATGAAGATATATTAGCCATGACAAATAAATAGTAAAACTTGCCATGGCAATAAAAGTTCACTATTGCCATGACGATTTAGGTAAATTTGCCATGTTAATAAAAAGTCAAATAAATAGTAAAACTTGCCATGGAAATAAAAATTAAATATTGCCATGGGGACTTAGGTAAATTTGCCGTGTTAATAAAAGGTAAATTTGCCATGGCAAATAAATAGTAAAACTTGCCATGGCAATAAAATGTTAAAAATTGGCATGGTGGATGTAGGTAAATTCGCCATGCTAAAGAAGGTGGAATAATTAGTAAAACTTGCCATGCAATAGTTTCCTTTTTGTGTTGTTTTGAACAATTTAAAGAATTACTGGGACAATTTAAAAAATCCAAAGTTGCCATGGCAAGAAAGCAATGAATTTACCATGATCCGAGAACTAAAATTGCCATGATTCGACAACTATATTTGCCATCTTCCAGGAAGCAAATTTGCTATGATGAGTATACTAAATTTGCCATCATCAATTTAACTATTTTTTTAATGTTTACATGGCAAGAAGTATAAGATTAGTTGCCATGGTAGAAAACATTAAAATTGCGTCATGATCCAATATCGAAAGTTGCCATGGCAAGAAAGCAATGAATTTTCCATGATCCGAGACTAAATTTGCCATGATTCAATAACTATATTTGCCATCTTCCAGGAAAATTTAAGAAAAACTATAAAGTGAGAAAAAATGTATAGTACAATACATGTTCAGTCTTGAAACGTTCTCTCTAAACGAAAAGCAAGCTTTGATTACTCCATATACCTTTTCAGTTTAATTACCTCTAATGTTGTTCAACGAAGATGAGCACAAACTCTAAAAATCCCTTTCCCCACTACAGAAATTCAGCCCACATAGCCGATCAAATCTAGCTGCAAATCATTTATTTTCTTCTCAAAACTCATAGCCTATCACCACTACAACAAAATCTATGGACACAAAAAAATGCCATTCCGTCCTGGAAGACTAGTATGCATTTCTGTTTTGTTCAGATCACAAAAAGTAAATGATTTTCAGTCAGTAGAGTGGTAACGAAATACATAGAAAAGGTTGTTCTACGGAATCAATAACTCCTAGAATCACTTGTTTTATTGGTTCAGTTGACACATTCAAAACAAAATGGCCTAGTTCACCTCTGCCCAGCCGATTCACTTGTGAGGCATCGCTAGAACAGAAAAAATCGTAGAAATGGAACAATTATGGGGCTGGGCATTACCGAGCAAAGCTCTGACTAGGACACCGGCGCTGATCTCCAAGCACCCCGGCAGGAGCGGGGCAGCTCGCGTTCGTGACCACGTCGGGAAGTCCAAATGCCTGGGGTGGTCATGGTCCCCGCGGCCGTCGTCGAAGTGCAGCCCCACGCCAGGGAGCGGCAGATGCGTGGACATGGTCGTCGCCGTTGCGGGCACCGTCGACGCAGCCCAGCGTCGGGGGGAGCGGCAGAAGCCTGTAGGTGCTTGTCGTAGTGTAAATTTGCCATGGCCCGTAGTGTAAATTTAGCATTAGTAATAAAAGTAAATTTGGCATTGCTGTAAATGTATATTGCCATGTATTTAACAGTAAATTTGCCATGAACTATACATTTTGAGGCTGCCCATGAACTACATATACTAGAATTGCCATGGAAATTGTGACGCCCCCGATCCAATCGTACACTAATCATGCACGCAAATGTGTACGATCAAGATCAGGGACTCACGGGAAGATATCACCACACAACTCTAAAACATAAATAAGTCATACAAGCATCATAATACAAGCCAGGGGCCTCGAGGGCTCGAATACAAGTGCTCGATCATAGACGAGTCAGCGGAAGCAACAATATCTGAGTACAGACATAAGTTCAACAAGTTTGCCTTAACAAGGCTAGCACAAACGGGGATACAGATCGAACGAGGCGCAGGCCTCCTGCCTGGGATCCTCCTAACTACTCCTGGTCGTCATCAGCGGGCTGCACGTAGTAGTAGGCACCTCCAGTGTAGTAGGAGTCGTCGTCGACGGTGGCGTCTGGATCCTGGGCTCCAGCATCTGGTTGCGGCAACCGGGTAGAAGGAAAAGGGGGAAAAGGGGGAGAAAAGCAACTGTGAGTACTCATCCAAAGTACTCGCAAGCAAGGAGCTACACTACATATGCATGGATATATGTGTAAAGGCCCATATCAGTGGACTGAACTGCAGAATGCCAGAATAGGAGGGGGATAGCTAGTCTTATCGAAGACTACGCTTCTGGTCGCCTCCGTCTTGCAGCATATAGAAGAGAGTAGACTGAATTCCTCCAAGTAGCATCGTATAGCATAATCCTACCCGGCGATCCCCTCCTCGTTGCCCTGTTAGAGAGCGATCACCGGGTTATATCTGGCACTTGCAAGGGTGTGTTTTATTAAGTATCCGGTTCTAGTTGTCATAAGGTCAAGGTACAACTCCGGGTCATCCTTTTACCGAGGGAAACGGCTATTCGAATAGATAAACTTCCCTGCAGGGGTGCACCACATAGCCCAACACGCTTGATCCCATTTGGCCGGACACACTTTCCTGGGTCATGCCCGGCCTCGGAAGATCAACACGTCGCAGCCCCACCTAGGCACAACAGAGCGGTCAGCACGCCGGTCTAAACCTAAGCGCGCAGGGGTCTGGGCCCATCGCCCCGAGCACACCTACACGTTGCGAACGCGACCGGAAGCAGACCTAGCCTAGTGGCGTTCCAGTCCAATCCGGCACGCGCCACTCAGTCGCTGACGTCAAGAAGTGCTTCGGCTGATACCACGACGTCGGGATACCCATAACTACTCCCGCGTAGGTGGTTAGTGCGTATAGACCAAATGGCCAGACTCAGATCAAATACCCAGATCTCGTTAAGCGTGTTAAGTATCGCGAACGCCGACTAGGGCCAGGCCCCAGACGGCGACGGCCCTGGCGGGCGCGGCCAGGCGCCGCGGGATGGAGGCGGTGGTGGCCGGGCGACGGTAGGGGCTGCACGGGGAGTGCAGTCGGGAGCAGGGGCGGACGCAGCGCGTGCGGGACGGCGCGGGGGGGCGCGGTGACCGTGCGGGGCGGAGGAAGTGCGAGGAGAGGAGGAGCTCACGGGGGATTGTAGGGACTGAGGCAGCGGTTCGCGGGGAGGAGACGGAGAAGACGGCGTCGGTGACGAGGTGCAGCGGCACGGCAGCTCCGACGAGGTGTCGAGGTGGCCTCCGGCGATGTCGACGTCCAGGGAGCGCGAGGCTCGTTGGAGACCGGTGGGGGGGGGAAGTTGGGGAGGCGAGCGACGGGTCGAGGTAGCAGGAGGGGCGAGGTGGCGGCGCGCCAAGGGTAGGGCGGCGTCGGGGCGAGGTGGCGCCGGTGTGGTGCGCCCCGATCCCGATTGGATCGGGAGGAGAGGGAGAATGGGGGGGTCGGAGGGGTAGGGTTTCCGGGGGTGGGGGAGTGGATAAGAGGGAGTGGGAGAGTGGCCGGCTGGGCCTGGTGGTGGCTCAGTTGGGCCTGTGGTCAGCTGGGCCGAAGCCCGGGGGGTTTCTCTTCTATTTTTTTTCTTTTGTTTTTTTTGTTTTATCTCTTTTCTTTTATTTATTTTCTTTTACTGTTTCAATTGAACTTAGGGCACTTAAGTATTTTATAAATTTGTGTTTTCTTTACTATGATTACCTATGCCATTTTTGGCACTGCCCGAACATTTTGTTTCAATATTTGAAAACTTTTATTGTTTGACACATTTTGAATTTGAATTTTGGAACGGTTTTTGATCTAACGATAGCTTAGCAATAGTAATTGTGGTGACGTGGTATCATTAGCCGACGTTACTGTAGCTTGACTAACCGGGCGTCACAATTCTCCTCCACTATAAGAAATCTCGTCCCGAGATTTAAGAGGCGGAGTAGAGGGGGAAGGTTCTGGTTACGAATTTCTAACGAGTGTTCTCGGTCTTGGTTGCCCTTCTCGAAGAGGTTGATCCATTACACGGATGTCTCCAGTTCGCTGTTTCAGGGCATCATGATGAAGTTGTCGTCCTTTCTTCGGAAACTCCATCGTACTTACGAATAGGTCAGGGGCAGCTTTACAACAATTGAATGTTATAAGAGAAAATCATCTGGGGGGTATCCCAAGAATGATCATAAGAGTATCTCTCGAGTTGAACAAATGAAACACAACGTGAGCAAGGTAAGAAGGTACCATAAGAAGTTTGAAGCGGATAGACAACCGTCGTTGCCTGAAACATCGCGTGAAAGGGGTTCAAGGCAACGCGAATAGTTATTGTGTTTAATACCAGAATTGATGATCTCACGGAAGGTGGTTGGTGATCTTCATACGAAGCCATTCGTGAGGTATAACTTCGGAGATATGGGTGTACCGGAGAGTCAGGTTTCGATCCTGTGGAACTGTGGGTTATGGGCCCACCATGTGGGTTAAAAGAAGGAGAGGCATTGACATCTTGCACGGTCATGATAACAAGGCACGTCAGAGAATAACCGGTCAGTTATGTTGGCAACATCATTGGTACCAAGGGCGAGGGACGAAGAGAACCATTTTCCTGCTCGTTGAAACGAGGCGGACCAATAGGTAAAGTTCTCGTCCATCGGTGGTTACTGAAATGTCATCAGCAATAGCAACAGGGTCTTACTGACAGAGTGGCACAACGAGGTGTCTACATAAGCAGGGAAATATTACTGCTTATAGATCACAAGGAGGTTTAAATAGACCAATGAAAAGGAAAAGTAATTACCAGGTTTAGACAGAACAATGGAAAGGAAAATGTGTATACACACATATTTCAAGGGTATATCCTTCCCAAGGACAAGCAGAGCATAATATCCAAGACATGATATAATGTAGAAAACTCATTAGGTAAGGGGAAGAATTTTCATGACATTACCCATACAACGGTGTTTGGATAATAGAGCAGGAAACATTTAGCATTGGGCTTCAAATGTTCTTGTCTAAAATCAGAGTACCATAGACATGCTTCGAGACAGTATTGACATGGTCTTCAAGCAAAGGTCAGGCTTTGGATACGAAGGATCCATCGAAAACAACTTATTGAATAAGTCTTACAGTTTCCTAATGGAAAAATGGATAACCTTGCTGAAAAGGAATCTATAACAATAGGGCCTCCGGCCAGGTGGGCTAGGCACGACAACACCTTACGGGTCACATAAAGACCACTGCTATAACTCTTCGAAATATGTTCCAACCATCATATCTGACCGAGATTCAGATCTGATTGGTGTCAGGATAACTCAGACTCAGGATGCCTGAGAAGGAAAGGTGCAACACAATTTGACGAGATGGTGCTGCCAGATTCTCGGGAAATGAACTATGGAAGCGAGTTCCGAAGCAAGAGTTCGTCATTAAACCAAGGAGAGGGTGAGGAGCTGGCTGATGGACTCGGCGACAATTCACCAAGAATTCCAACAAGTCGGATTTCCACAATTATGTGAACAAGGAGATAACATTTGTTGGATCAAATGATATAATGATGTATGCTCGAGGAAAACATACACAATTTAATCATTGGTTGAACGATGCACCCGAATTATGGGCTTAGGTAGCAAGATCAATGATAGAAGGGTGATTCGATATCCAACACAGAAAGAATGTATCTATCGTTCATTAACTTACAAGCAATAGGGTTGCTAGAAGTTTTGAAATTTTCACATCATAGTCCATTTGTCGGTATTCCGGTTGGAACACGGGGGCCATGAGAAGAATGGTGATGGTGAGAAGCATCTCTTGCATCAATAATTCATAAAAGATGGTGAAATTCTCACAACATACTTGACATAAAGGATGATAATATTCCAAGGTAAAGAAGAACAAACGCTGGATAGCAAGGAACTCAAGGTATAACACAACACAGGAACAAGTTTTGTGTTGGAGGGAATGCAATAATGTTGTCGATGATAACCCAAATCATCGAGGGCAAAGGATGCTATTTCTCATTAAGAATTCGATAGATATCTTGGAAGACCTCATAATGTTGATGATGATCACGACACATTTGTCGAGAGGTTTCGAGAAGATGTAACTGATCGGCGATGACATCAAGTCAATGGAATGATGAAGCAAAAAGTTATTGGAACCATGGGTTCGACACAGACTCGAAATCAAGCTTGCTGTTCAAGGTGAAATATATGACAAGGAAAATCGACGTAAGCTTAGCTTGTCGTCAAAATTTGTGCTTCGGGAAGAAGGACTAGGTAGCATAGTTAAAATTTAGCACGATGATATAGCTGATCAGGCTAGGAATGACTTGAAGGATTGCTAAACTCATAAGCAATGAAAATTACTTAGAGTTATTGAATCGGAGTGCGGGATCGATTCACTTATCGGTGTTCTCGAGTGACTAATAACTCAGAGCCCGTGGAAAATTGGATCAGTGAGAATGTAGCACTTGATGAAGAACTCATAAGAAGTTATGCAGTTCCATGATAATCTCGAGATACTAGGGGGTAATACTCGACGATAGATCAAGGTAGAGGTTGGATTAGGGTATTGCTCTGCAGAAGACAAGTGCTTTACCTGGTCCGAGAAATAGAATCAAAGGAGAACAATCATGGTCGGAACCGCGGTCGCAAAGGACCAACATAGATACAAGATGAACTTATAACAAGAGACCATTATTAATACAAGAAGCTTTCATGATAGATTCCACATCGGGTCCACGGGCATGAACACAAAGTTCAAGGTCGACTCCCACTTCTCCAAAGCAGAACCTTACATTCACTTCTCGTTTTGATAATGGTATTAGTGTTGAAAGTTTTACCTGGTGAAGTACCAGATGAGTATGGCCCGTGAAATCTTTCGGGCTCACATAGATTAGTTAAGGCATTGGTTCAACCCATCGAGGCATCTTAGGAACATATACCACAAATTTTTAGAAGTAATTAACACAAGCTCGAAAGTAGAGCATGGTTCACAAAGCAGAGGATACAATTTACCAAAGGCATTACGTATCAAGGAAAGAACTTCCAAAGTGATTGAATATGAAGGACGTTGTCGGATAACGTCCAACAAGGTTCTGATGGTCCATAAAGGATCTGATGTGAGTATCGGCTCACAACCAGAGGAAGAATCAATGCAAAGACATTGGATTATAGAAACAACTGAGTAACTTAGAGCTCAATTGCAAAGGAATTATGATTTACAAAGCGAAGTATCAGAAGCAGACGCTCCGATCAAGGATGGATAAGTTCAATAAACTTAGGGGCACAATCGATGACAATTTGAGTGGCGAGAACCAGCTCACGTTTGAAATGACGTCTGAGCCGGAAGGATGAATTCTAGGATATGACTGAGGATTGAGAGCATTCACATCATATTGGATCAACCGACTTAAAATGATAATGACAAAGAATGCCAATAAGATTACCAGACTTATAGGATTTAATCCCAATGCAAGCAACCAAGAATTTCAAGAGCAATAAGTTGTTGAGGATCTTTCAAAGATCGAATGGTATTTCAAAAACTTTTGTGAAATACCAGAATCAACTGGGGATGAGCGGATACTCGATGAGTGCGAGAAATTATCCGTAGGGATATTCAGGTGGCAAAGAACTGCAAGGCAGTAGCCACAAAGTATTCTCAGAACAATAGAGGGAATTTTCGGTGTATCTTGTAATAACAAGAGCAGCCGGGAATAAAGGTAAGAACGACAAGTGTATGTATTTATTCATAGGGATATATTGATAATAGGGAATTGCAAAAGTGACGGGCACAAGGGTCTCGGGAATGATCAAAGAGTATCTTCAACATCTTCTGGTGCAGCCGGCGATCATCTGTGATAAGGGTGCTCTCCGGGAGAAGTAGTTACGAGAACCTAGAGTCAGATTTAGTAAAATCTTTTAACCCGAGTAGAAGAGAGATAAGAGTCCCAGATTAAAGGTCGAGGAGTAAAAAGATCCTAGTACCACCCAATGGCGACGTGGGCCCGTAAGGCACACAGCTAAGTTAGTAAAAGTTTTTTGCAATGTCTAGACTCGACTTCGGCCAAGGAGTGTGGAAGGGGGATTCCTACAGGCAGTCGGCTCTGATACCAACTTGTGACGCCCCCGATCCAATCGTACACTAATCATGCACGCAAATGTGTACGATCAAGATCAGGGACTCACGGGAAGATATCACCACACAACTCTAAAACATAAATAAGTCATACAAGCATCATAATACAAGCCAGGGGCCTCGAGGGCTCGAATACAAGTGCTCGATCATAGACGAGTCAGCGGAAGCAATAATATCTGAGTACAGACATAAGTTCAACAAGTTTGCCTTAAGAAGGCTAGCACAAACGGGGATACAGATCGAACGAGGCGCAGGCCTCCTGCCTGGGATCCTCCTAACTACTCCTGGTCGTCATCAGCGGGTTGCACGTAGTAGTAGGCACCTCCAGTGTAGTAGGAGTCGTCGTCGACGGTGGCGTCTGGATCCTGGGCTCCAGCATCTGGTTGCGGCAACCGGGTAGAAGGAAAAGGGGGAAAAGGGGGAGAAAAGCAACTGTGAGTACTCATCCAAAGTACTCGCAAGCAAGGAGCTACACTACATATGCATGGATATATGTGTAAAGGGCCATATCAGTGGACTGAACTGCAGAATGCCAGAATAGGAGGGGGATAGCTAGTCTTATCGAAGACTACGCTTCTGGTCGCCTCCGTCTTGCAGCATATAGAAGAGAGTAGACTGAATTCCTCCAAGTAGCATCGTATAGCATAATCCTACCCGACGATCCCCTCCTCGTTGCCCTGTTAGAGAGCGATCACCGGGTTATATCTGGCACTTGGAAGGGTGTGTTTTATTAATTATCCGGTTCTAGTTGTCATAAGGTCAAGGTACAACTCCGGGTCGTCCTTTTACCGAGGGACACGGCTATTCGAATAGATAAACTTCCCTGCAGGGGTGCACCACATAGCCCAGCACGCTTGATCCCATTTGGCCGGACACACTTTCCTGGGTCATGCCCGGCCTCGGAAGATCAACACGTCGCAGCCCCACCTAGGCACAACAGAGCGGTCAGCACGCCGGTCTAAACCTAAGCGCGCAGGGGTCTGGGCCCATCGCCCCGAGCACACCTGCACGTTGCGAACGCAGCCGGAAGCAGACCTAGCCTAGTGGCGTTCCAGTCCAATCCGGCACGCGCCACTCAGTCGCTGACGTCAAGAAGTGCTTCGGCTGATACCACGACGTCGGGATACCCATAACTACTCCCGCGTAGGTGGTTAGTGTGTATAGACCAAATGGCCAGACTCAGATCAAATACCCAGATCTCGTTAAGCGTGTTAAGTATCGCGAACGCCGACTAGGGCCAGGCCCCAGACGGCGACGACCCTGGCGGGCGCGGCCAGGCGCCGCGGGATGGAGGCGGTGGTGGCCGGGCGGCGGTAGGGGCTGCACGGGGAGTGCGGTCGGGAGCAGGGGCGGACGCAGCGCGTGCGGGACGGCGCGGGGGGGGGGCGCGGTGACCGTGCGGGGCGGAGGAAGTGCGAGGAGAGGAGGAGCTCACGGGGGATTGTAGGGACTGAGGCAGCGGTTCGCGGGGAGGAGACGGAGAAGACGGCATCGGTGATGAGGTGCAGCGGCACGGCAGCTCCGACGAGGTGTCGAGGAGGAGGACGGCGAGGTGGCCTCCGGCGACGTCGACGTCCAGGGAGCGGCGAGGCTCGTTGGAGACCGGTGGGGGGGGGAGTTGGGGAGGCGAGCGACGGGTCGAGGTAGCAGGAGGGGCGAGGTGGCGGCGCGCCAAGGGTAGGGCGGCGTCGGGGCGAGGTGGCGCCGGTGTGGTGCGCCCCGATCCCGATTGGATCGGGAGGAGAGGGAGAGTGGGGGGATCGGGGGGTAGGGTTTCCGGGGGTGGGGGAGTGGATAAGAGGGAGTGGGAGAGTGGCCGGCTGGGCCTGGTGGTGGCTCAGTTGGGCCTGTGGTCAGCTGGGCCGAAGCCCGGAGGGTTTCTCTTCTATTTTTTTTTCTTTTGTTTTTTGTGTTTTATCTCTTTTCTTTTATTTATTTTCTTTTACTGTTTTAATTGAACTTAGGGCACTTAAGTATTTTATAAATTTGTGTTTTCTTTACTATGATTACCTATGCCATTTTTGGCACTGCCCGAACATTTTGTTTCAATATTTGAAAACTTTTATTGTTTGACACATTTTGAATTTGAATTTTGAAACGGTTTTTGATCTAACGATAGCTTAGCAATAGTAATTGTGGTGACGTGGTATCATTAGCCGACGTTACTGTAGCTTGACTAACCGGGCGTCACAGAAATCTGGTCAATTAGCATCTCATCAACTACAAAGTCTCTGCACACTAACTACACAACACTAAACTTCTGACATCTCACAAAAAATTGCAAAAAAGAGTGGGAGCTGGTCAAAGAAAACAACTACTTGAACTCACTAGCTTGCTGCCGCAGTCAAAGCGAGGACCAGCTGCACCACGCCGAGCTTGTGCTCCACCTACCAATGGGCCTGCCGAACTTAAGATCCCGGGGGTGGCGGCGCCGTCGCGTGGACTAGATTTGCCATGGTTACACACAAAGAAAAGTTTGTCACGTTGCAAAAAAAAAAACAGAAAAAAAATTCCATGCTCACGGGAAAAATGTGTACTATATTGCCGTCACACCACACAAATCATCACTATATTGCCGTCACTAATGGAACAGAACTAAATGACATCAAAAACATGACCAAAAATTGCCATGGGAAAACATGTTAAGTTGCCATCATAGGAAAAGGAACTACAAAAAAATGGTGCCTCTAGCTAAAACAAATTCAAACTGGGAGATAACAGGGCACTAGCAAGCATTACGACTGAAGAGAAACGTGAATGATACCAATAGCAGAAAAATGGGGACGCACCAACCGCAAAAGCCAAGAGCTAGCAGCCCGTTCGATCCCTGCTCTTCTGCAAGGCCGCACGGCCAACCATCACACCAAGCGCGCCTAGAGCCCGTGCGCCGCGCCATTTAATTGGTCGTCGCCGCGTAGCCGTCCAGGCAGCCTCCCTCGCGCGGTCGTCTGAATGTGTGCAGCCCAGTACACCTGCGCATCGCCGCTTCGGCGCGAAGCCGACCACCGTCACAACGTGGTTCAACCTCTGTCAGACGACGAGCTGCCAGCGACGGGACGAAGCTGCCGAGCACAAGCTCGAGGCTCCACTCCGGGAAGTTTGGAGGGTGCGACACAAGCCGCGACTCCGGCGAAGACAGAGCACCCCGCCCGGTCTCCGCCGCGCTACGTCCCGATGTTGGGACCGGTGGTCGCTGGAGCTCTTCCCCGTTGCTGCCTGCCTTGCCTCGGTTTCGCAACGATCCGGCGACGACAGAGCACCCCGCCCCATCTCCGCCGTGCGTCGTCCCGAGGCTGGTCCGGTGGCGCTCCTCCCCGCATACGGCGGCCTCGCCTCTACCGCATCTCCGGCTAGGACAGAGTCCCGAGCAGGCTGACCGGCAAGGCGAGGAAGGCCGCAGCGTCCTCGGCCGATCTTGGAGGGATGGCGCTGGCTGCGCCTCGACGCCGAGGAGCCTCACGCCGAGCGGCATCCCCCTCCCCCCTATCTGATCGAAATCTCAGCCGGCCCACCTCGTCGCCGGCGCATGGCCGCCTCCTCCATGCCCTGCGGAGATTTCAGTTTTGCTTGGGAGTGGGCTGCGAGGCGAGAGGAGTGGATAAGGTAGTGTTCGTGTGGGTGGGGGGATGGAAGCATTCGGGGGCGGTGCCTGCTTTTCCGAACGAAAAAAGTGATGATGTGTCTGGCCTGACATGCTTTAAGATCGGTATTGTCATCTAACGGTGAGAAGGGCGTTCGGGACGAAATGCTAAAAAACGGCACGTTCGGGACTTATTAATCTGTCCCTCTGTCCCTAATAATAAACCAGCGATTGCTTCTGGTCGTACGTCGTCGAAGTTTTTGCAAAAAAGTCCATGCTGTTGTAGTTATTCGACCCGCAGTCCTCGTCATAAGTCAGCCTGAACTGGTACGAAGGGAAAAAATAACCCGCGCTCCCCCTCTCCGTGCCGCGCTCCGCCCCGCCTCCTGCTCCGCCGGCCGCCTCCTGCCCTGCCTCGCTGCGCTCCGCCGGCGGCCTCCTGTCCCGCCCCGCCTCGCCGCGCTCCGCCGACCGCCTTCTGCGCCGCCCCGCCTCACCGTCCTCCGCCGCCCCCTCCTGCCCTGCCTCGCCTTGCTCCTCTGGCGGCCTCCTGCGCCGCCCTGCCTCGCCATGCTCCGTCGCCCACCTCCTGCGCCGCCCTGCCTCGACGAGCTCCGCCGGCTGCCTCCTACGCCGCGCCCATCTCTTCGTGCTCCGCCGGCCGCCTCCTGCTTCCCACCATGGAGAACGACGACAGGCGGCTGCCAATGGACGGATACAGGCAGAGGAGGGTCAGAGAGGTGCGCGGAAGGCCGACGAGGTTGGGGGGCGCCGGATCCAGAGTTTGGGGTGGTGCCATGGTTGCTCGGTGAGCTCCTGCAGGGTAAGATGGCGGGGCGAGATTTAAAGGGAGATGGGAGAGAGAAGGGAAAGGGAGTGGCGGCTAGGATTTTGCTGCGCACCGGCGAATATCGAGCGCTTGGGCACCATTCAAGGCTGCGGCTGCGGGCGGTTGGAGACGCAGCCTTAGGCAAGCTGCTGCTGCTTTCGAGTGCGAGCGTCGCTCCGTCAAGTCTGGCGGACGAAGGATTAGGGGAGGGGCGGGCTGTGGAGACTTCGGGGCGGTTGGTGGAGGCGTTGGCCTTGTCGGAAGGCCGGAGGAGGCGACCGGTGACGGCTCGCCATGGCTGCACTTGACGGCGGAGGTAGGCGTTCGATGGCCAGTCCGTGTGGATGCAGATGAGACCAAGCCATGATGAACAAATAGTAGCAGACTGTGCTGGTCTTTTCCTCCTATCTGAATTTTCTGCAGATGAGACCCAGCCGTGATAAACAAACAGCAGTAGGCCGTGCTGCTCTTTTATCTATCTGAATTTTGTGCAACTCAGATCCACCAAGGAAGAGATGGATGAGTCCGTGCTGCTCCTTTCATCTATCTCAATTGCTATATGAAAAACTCTGAATTTCCAATCAGGTAAATATCACCACTAACTCTCATTTTCAGGCATAGTATATGTGCTTCTGCATATAAAGAATATGCGTGCTTCTTTCATTTTCTCGCTTCATACTTATACTGCAGCAGATAGATACATTTGTATATGGCACTACCATTTGTGTCCTGTCTGATATAGTTCTTTTTTTAGGGATTGAACAACATCAGTTATTTTTTTAGGATTAAACAACATCAGTTAATTGTACTTGCTTGAAGTCTTGACCCTGAGCATAACCTGATATCAACAAGCAAAAACATTTGTTTTAATGTATGCAAATAGTCACATTGTCTGTTTAGTTGAGGGTCGTTTTTCAGTACATGAATTTGATGCCTGATGCTAATCATAGTTCTATGGAACTGAATCAACATGGTATGTAATCCTTCTCGACATGAGTTACAAGTTATTTAATTATTATCCTGTTAATTTAGTACTAATTAAGTAATTTTGACATGAAGGTCTGCCTTTGTAAGCAGCCATGAAGGACCGATTAGAAGCGAGGTCCTTGCTGCTCGTGTCTCCTTGCTGGTGGCAACCGGACCTTCAGCTTGCCAGCGGCAGGCAGGAATCCGGTCAGTGGCCGCCAAATAAGTACAGATTACGGAAGAGACCTAAGTCCGACCACCGCCTAGCTCCCAGCTACTCGCTGCAATTCCCACATCCACCTCAAATGGGATAAGCGCTCCAGGCGAGGCGTCCCCAGCTAGGAGCAGATCTGGATCCCATGGGTCCACTTCTCCCCGTTCGTTGGATCTTTGCCCCCCAGCCGTGGCCACTCCTCAGGTTTGCTGGCTGATGTCACGCCCGTTCCAAGGCAGGTTTCTCCCAGGGGAACCTCCTGGGGTGTGTCCTATGAGGTATATATATGCTTTCATGCCTCTTTGTGCTCGACCTTTGTATGCTCGTTCATGCAATCTTAGTTGACTCACGCGATAGATCATTTATGTTGTGTGTTTAGGTAGAAGTTTCTTGCTCGGTTCCTTTTGTTTGGGATGGTCTAGATGAGATAGTGCATCAATTGCTCACAGGAAGAAACCACCACAATGAGAATCCTCTTCTAATCTGGCAAGTATTATTCCTACTTGACTGACGAACATCGTATCTGTAGTATCTCTCATTGTGCACTGTTGGTTATGTTGTATTACTTCTGCGGGTTTTTTTTTCATATTTTAACAATGGATTTTTGTGTTAGAAACTGAGATTCACTAGCTTCTGCTTTAGTTTTCGAATACTGAAAGTGCATACCCAATCTTAATAAAGACTGGAATCGAATTGTCTCACGGATGATTGATATTGATTTTTTTAACACAACATTTTCTTGTGATGACACAACTTTAGTTAGTAGGTTTCGCAAACGTCACCAAGTATCAGTTATCTACCATTTAAATCTCGAGTAGTGCCGGCACGAGGTACGAGCTGTGGGTGTGGGAAGCAGGTAGACTGCCCCTTATGCTGTATTTAATTACAGTTGAAAATTATGCATGTTGGTCCTACAGTATCACATGTTGTTGCTTCTTTTTTCTAAGTGATGAGTGTGTGCGGGATTGGTATGGTTTTTTAAGGCCGGTTGCCTTTGATTGATTTGAAAAATTGTTGACCAGTCAAAATCATGAACGAAATTCAATATTGAATTTCTCATTTGAATGTGAGAGCTCCAAAATTAGAGAGCATTTTCAATTAAAAAAATTGAGTGAGAGAATGTTGACTCGGTCAAAATCGATGACCCAATTCCAAATTGATGACCTCAATTGAATGAGAGCCCTCCAATCCTAGGGAACTTAGTGATATAGTAGACAGACTGGTTTCATGAATTGATCAATATCATCGTTCCAAAATGTTACCCATAGAATTTTCAAGCATAACCACGTACTGATTTACCAGAATTTAGTGTAATGTTGTTTTTCTAAAATTCTAACCAATGGAATAATTGTAATATTTTATGTGTGTGTTAAAACACAATCTGTGGACTATAACTACATAGATGGGCAAGTATACATGGTAGAAATAAATAAAAATAAATTGCTAAGAATACATCATGGAAAACAATTTTAGGCCCACTCTGCTCAAGACTGGTAACCACATTATTTTTAAAGGCATGGGCAATTCAAAGTTTCACACTATTTTCTGATTCGAAAATGCTTATAAGGTGCTCGAACAAACAACCACACTATCATATAACATATTGCATAAAGGTGCGGCGCCGTGTTAAATAGAAGACATGAACCTATGATAGTCTTGAACTAAGCTTATTGGGTCAGTGACGTATGTTATTTTTCCCCGTTGCAACGCACGGGCATTTTACTAGTTCCGATAAAAAAAGCAATTTTTCGGGACTAGACTCCGCCGCCACGAGGCGGAACCTTGGCGGAATCAATTTAGGGCTCCGGTAGAGCTATTCTGCCGGGGACACTTTCCTCCGGTAGGGGGAAATCATCGCCATCGTCATCACCAACGCTCCTCTCATCGGGAGAGGGCAATCTTCATCAACATCTTCACCAGCACCATCTCATCTCAAAACCCTAGTTCATCTCTTGTATCCAATTCTTGTCTCCAAGTCCGGGATTGGTACTAGTAGGTTGCTAGTAGTGTTGATTACTCTTTGTAGTTGATGCTAGTTGGTTTATTTGGTGGAAGATCATATGTTCAGATCATTTATTCATATTATTACCCCTCTGATTATGAACATGAATATGCTTTGTGAGTAGTTACGTTTGTTCCTGAGGACACGGGAGAAGTCTTGCTATTAGTAGTCATGTGAATTTGGTATTCGTTCGATATTTTGGTGAGATGTATGTTGTCTAGCCTCTAGTGGTGTTATGTGAACGTCGACTACATAACACTTCATCATTATTTGGGCCTAGAGGAAGGCATTGGGAAGTAATAATTAGATGATGGGTTGCTAGAGTGACAGAAACTTAAACCCTAGTTTATGCGTTGCTTCGTAAGGGGCTGATTTGGATCCACATGTTTCATGCTATGGTTAGGTTTACCTTAATACTTTTGTTGTAGTTGCGGATGCTTGCAGTAGAGGTTAATCATAAGTGGGATGCTTGTTCAAGTAAGAATAGCACCCAAGCACCGGTCCACCCACATATCAAATTATCAAAGTACCGAACGCGAATCATATGAACGTGATGAAAACTAGCTTGACAATATTCCCATGTGTTCTCAGGAGCTCTTTTCCTTATATAAGAGTTTGTCCAGGCTTGTCCTTTGCAACAAAAGGGATTGGACACCTTGCTGCACTTTATTTACTTTTGTTATTTGTTGCTCGTTACAAATTATCCTATCACAAAACAATTTGTTACCACTTATTTCAGTACTTGCAGAGAATACTTTGCTGAAAACCGCTTATCATTTCCTTCTGCTCCTCGTTGGGTTCGACACTCTTACTTATCAAAAGGACTACGATAGATCCCCTATACTTGTGGGTCATCAGAATGCGTCAAGCGATGTTGTGTCAGAGTCGACAAGCATCGGGTCGGTGGAGGAAACCGACTCCAAGTCCGCAGCAGGCTCGCTGGCGACGTGGAGCTGATCAAGGAGGCTAACGAGGCGGCTCTCAGGGCCATTTGTGCCCGCATCGGATATGGGCTCGTCGGAGAGGCGGATCTCTCCAACAAGATCGGCGAGGCAGCTCGCCGCGCAGACGACCTCCGCATCGTGCAGAGCGTCGGAGCAGACGCCATCCAGCGTCCCCGGCTGGCTGCGCTCGCCAAGGAGGAACAAGGTTCCTGTCCAGAGCAGGTCTCCGGACGATGGTGCACCTCGCCCCATGGTGGGCGCCAAATGTCGAGGGTTGGGTGCGACATATGCCAATGGATGGCTTATCATGGTGAGAGCGAGTAGAACGTCGCCGGTGCCCGGAAGCTGGATGAGGCGTAGACACGAACGCCGGCGTACTTTACCCAGGTTCGGGGCTCTCCTAGGAGACAACACCCCTAGTCCTACTATGCGGGGTCTCCGCATGATCACTAAGGCACTAGTGGATACAATGGTGCTCCTTGAGTTGTATGCTAGATGAAGAAGAAGGTAGGCACGCTCTCCCCCTTCTCTATGTGTGAGTCTAGTCTAACAGGGTTGGAACCCTTTGCATGGGTGCCCTGAGGGGTTTATATAGGCCTACCCTCCAAGGTACAATGGTAATCTGGCCGGGTATAGGACCCGGCTGTCAACCTCTCTGGTCGCCGGCTTCTCCGCCGGCTGCTGGGGCCCGCCGCCTGATGGGCCCCACTGTCTGGTCTGGTACGTAGCCGACAGGGCGCTCCCGCTGCTCGCGGGTCTTGCCGGCTGCTGATTATTGTAGTCGTGATGCTAATAACGCTTGCTTGGTCAGGGGAGCATGGCTACAGTCCAGCCGCCTGGCGGGGGATCACTGTAGCCATTCCGAGTCTTGTATGGTTAATGGTGCACGGGCCTCGAGGAAGGAACGAGCCGCCTGCTAGAAGCCGGCCTTCCTCGGGCCCGACTAGTGAGGCTTCCGCCGTCTTCCGGGCTCTCGCAGCCAGGTAGGGCCCGCCGTCTTCGGGCCGTACCGACAGGCGGTCGTGGGAGCAGGGCTTCACCTGACAGGAGCGACGTCAGGGGCGGAGTGGCAACAGTGTCACACCGGACGAAGATCTCCGCCTGTACGAAGCACTGTGACCACGCCCGGCCCTGGACACGGGGGTGATGGGCTACACTGTAGCCTCACCCTGTCTTTTCCTCTTAATGGGGGCGCAAACTTTAAGGGCGTCGTGGGCCGACTGTCAGGAGCCGGCCTCTCTAGAGGCCGCTCACAAGGAGTCGGCCCGTCTTGATGTCGCCTTCTGGAGCTTTGCCGCCTTCTGGCTGCCGGTCGCTTGGACCAGCCGGCCATCAGAAGGCGACACTTCATCTTGAGGTTCTGAGGGGCGCAGTCGGCCTCGATGTCTTGAAAGGTTCAGGGACTCGGGTTAGGCTACCCGTGGCCCATTACTCCGACAAATGGCAAGAATAGCCTTGCTATAGGAACATCCTGTAACAAGAGCCCTATGGCACAACAAAAGTCTTGTTGCAATTGCAACAGGGCCATTGTTCAAAAAATAAAAAACATATCCGCTCATGTCGCCACCACCTATGCTGGCCGATTCCGGCGAGTAATGGCAGCAATCGGCAACATGTGGCACGCTCCCGAGGTCACCTCACTGCGCCCCTTACTTCCCTCCAGCTAGACATCGCCGAAGCAGCCGCCCAAGTACCCACTCTAGCGCCTCCTGTCCCGACCCTACGGCTCCTCCAGCCGCTGATTGCCGACGCCAGCGAGCCTGCTCCATTGCCCTCCCACCTGATCTCCTTTCCTTTCCTCCACCGCGCCTCCCTCTCGAGTCAACAACGTCCTCTGGCTCGACCATGGCTCCACCCGTCCACCCCAGAAGCCATGGCATCACTGGCTCCCCTTCATCAAAAAGACTAGTTGTTATAGTGGAAATTTTTTTTACAACGGAGACCCAGTTGCAAATCTAAACTATAGAAGAGGTTGCTCCCGAGCCGTCTGATCAAAGTCGGATCTGACAGCGACAAAGACAACAGACATAAGTGGCTTTATCAGTCAGGTGATGCCAAGTGTTTTTTATAAATTTATATTTTTCTCTCAGAAAAGGAAGATAAACTCCATTTTTCCTTGTGTGTTTCCACCGATTCCCCTCGTCTTTGATAGCTACTTCGCCACCAGAAGTTGGGGGGAACCACATAGTCAAAATGGAGTGAAGTCTAAGTTATTTTCATATTTGTTTTGCATGTCCATTGCGGTGGAGACTAGACCGTGGAGGCAAAGTCACATAGGGCGTGTTTGGTTGCCATTTGCTACAGTGTCTGCATCGCATACACTTCTCAACCCAGCCTGGTTGAGCAAAAACAGGCCCTAATACGCCATCTGCAACTTGTTTGGTTGCCTGCATCTACTGTCCCTGCATTAGGTAATACGCAAGTGCACTTTGTTTGGTTGCCTGCATTGGCCGTAGCGGCACATGAACATGGTGTTTGGTTGCATAAGGCGTACATGTTGTGCTTACCTTGTACCCTAGTTGGTGAGCTTACCCACACCTAGCACACCAACGCCACAGCACAGCAATGGTGATGACTGGGCGAAGATGATGAAGTTCTTCAGCTTTAGCCCAAACTGACGATCCACCTTGACACCTCCAACCTTGGCACTGTCAACACTGCTGCCTCTGTGCTTTCGCACTCAGTCGGAGTAAGCTTGTTCTGCTGCCTGCCTAGTCTTGAACCCTCTATGGGTGATGTTGCTACACAATGCCACTTGTGCACTGGCTTCTTCACATGAACTGTAAACCCCTGAAACCTCACTGATGAACACGGCATACCACTTGCCCTGGCAATGCACGAGAGCAAGAGTTGAAGCAGCAAATCAATGGAGCACACAAGTAGCAAGCAAAGTAGCACACAAACAACAATGGAGCAGAAGAGAAGTAAAGCATGCATGATCATACGGCATAGCAAGTTCTTCCTAGCACTACCTTGGTGTTAACCTACCACCACATCCAAAAGAGGGTGTCGTCCTACCACCGCAAGTTCACCGTCAGCGTGAGGGGCTAGTATATACTACCTCACCAAAATATACAGACCATCAAATAGTTTTTGAGCACTAGCTACACAAAATGTACGTCGTCATCGTCATCGTCGTCGTCGTCGCCACCGTCAGGCCGTCGGGGATCATGCACGCTCACAGGAAGCACTACTCTAGTAGTAGTGCTTGCCCAGCCAGCTCCTGAGCCACAGCACCCTATGAGCGTCAGCCATTGCAACGAACCCAACACCCAGGGCCTTCTTGTCAAGCAGGTGGCTGAGAGCTTCCATGAGAGCCTCGTCGTTGAAGCCACCCTGGGTCATGACAGCGCCATACAGGTCAGGTTGGACGTCGAGGGGCTTGCACTCCCTGATGGTTGTTGCCACCTCCTTCACCGCCTCAGTCATGTTGCAAAAGACATGGATCTCCTCCTCCATCAGGCCTCCTCTCTTCCTCTTCCTATCATGGACATGGTCAAATGGCTTGTCGAAGGGCTTCGCAGCGGGCTTGTCAGGGCCATCAAGGACCTCGATGTCCGGGGTCCCAGGGAAGTCTGGCCTGGGAGAACCAAGAGGCTCCCCCGAGCCCATGGCATGCTTCCCAGTTGCCAGCCCGAAGGAGAAGATGTGATGCATCCGGCTGTAGTTCTGTATGAGTGTGTTGACGAACTCAGCGTCCCTTGGGTGGTCCTAAGAATGAAACACAAGTGTTGTTAGTTGCGATTAGGAGTAGGCAATGGTGGACAGTATGAAAAGGAAGAGGGATGTGAGCTAACTGCGACATGGCCGGCGTAGTGCTCTGCCTCCAGAACTATGGAGCAAGTATTCTCATCCCATGAGGTGCCGCTAAGGTCTCTTAGCTTGGACACTTGGATCCATCGACTTCTCCATTTCCTCAGGTGGTTGTACACCTGGGTGGCGGACACCTCCTGCCCATAGAACTCGAACACCTGCTTCGCAATGGTGTTAAAGTGCACCTCCTTGAAGCCCTTGTCAGTCCTAACTCCACTAGAGATGAGCTCACACAGCTTGTTATGCACGAAGGTGGACATGAACGGCTGCCACTTCATGTTGTTTGACCTACCATCCTTCTTTGCCTTTGCTGCTGCTACCTTGAGTGCAGCGGCAGTATCAGCAACAGCAAGAGTTGGCTCAACGAGCACTACCGGCACATAGAGGGAATCAGACGCGAACACCTCTGAATCAGGTGCCATTTCGGACATAGGTTGCGAGTCCTCGACAAACGATGGAGCAAACTGGCTGTCGGACAGGACAAGGGCCTGACTAAGATCTTCCGTCTGCGTGGTCATGTCCTATAATTGCAGCACGCATTGATAAGCATAGCACACAACATACCAGACAATCCATGAAAGCAGAAGCATACAAGTATATGGTTCATCACTATCATAGTAAGCACATGCTTCGTCGCTATCATACCAAGCATACCGGACAATCTATGAGCAGGAACATACATATACAACAAACAACATGCTACAAATGGACCACCAATAGCTACAAATCACAGATCTAAGCACGAATCAACACAAGCACAAGGTTCAACTTCAAACTCTACTACTAATCTAGCCTACCACAGGCTTGAACATCTAGCCCTACCACAAATTGCAACCGCACCATATCAATCAACCATACCAGCTCACATATCAGATCACTAACCAACCATGCATCTAGATCAAACCCTAACTGCAGCTCAGATATAGCTAGAAGGAACAGAGAGAAAGGGGGATTGAACTCACAGAGGCCATGGCTGCAGCTCGAGGACGATGGGGACGGTCGTGGAAGATCAACGTCCGCCGATGAAGTGCACCGACGCCGTGGACTGCTGGCCGATGAAGATGCGCCGCTTACCTGCTCGTCGGTGCCGATGCACGTCGGTGGGAAAGCTTGAACGGAGGGAGAATAGTGGCGGAAGGTGGGGCGGTGAGGGAGGGGATAAATAGGGGTGGACTCGGAGGAAGGTGAGCCAAAATCCTCCCGCTGACTGTTCGGCGACGCGGGCGAGCTCGCGCCATCTCCCTGCTCGCACGAGGGAAGAAGCGCGTCACCCTCCCCTACCTCGCCCGAGGGAGGCTCGCGAGCTACTGCCGATTCGGGCGTTTCCCCTGGGCCTGGCCTAGACGTGCTTTAAGTTCCGTGTGATGAAGGCCGCACAGTGAAAGCAGGCTACCAAACGGGCTCAATCTTTCCCGCACGGGCCAGGCTGGGCCATATGCAGGCAACCAAACACGCCCATAGAATAGAAGTCGCACGATTGTCCCCGCCCTAGTATGTTCATCATGGCCGGCATGATGCACATTGAGGAGGCCATGCTATTGTCACCCCACAGATCGTCAGTTCTAATTCCGATGGATTATGTCAAAAGCAAAAAAAATTAGTTGTGTGATAATTTTTTGTCCATCTATGATTCAGTTTCTCCGGTTGATGTAGTTTCTTTATTTTATAACGAATATATAAAGTCACATCATTCTTAAAAAAATGGAGACATGCACGTATGCTTTGGGATTGGTGTGGATGATGTAAACGTCGGTTGAACTCGAGGCGCTGCCCGGAATTGTTTATCTCTACGTTGCCGTTACAAGCAAATGAAGTTGATCGGCTAGGTCCGGTCAAATCTTAGTGAAGTAAAAATACTTCGCTAAGGATTTAATCCGTCGGATCCTCCTTTATCTTTAAGGGATCGGTTAAAGTTGCTCTAAGCCACATCTACATGGCCTCCTCCGCTTTAGCCTGGAGGACGAGAGCTTTAGCATCACCCGTCTACTCCTTGGACGACGAATCAGCCTTCTCGGTGGATGAGATGAACCGAAGCTATGACTGAGTCGTTGCTTTCAGAGGCAGTAAGATTCCTGAGCAACCTCTAAATATCCGGGCGTTGGTACAAGATAATAGCTTGGGCTCGCCGTGGGAGCCCCGCTACTCTCCCTCTCCATGACAGAGTTGGTGCATCTGGTGGCTCTTCTTTCAGGCAGTGCGGTGATGATATGGTTTGATCGAAACATTTGCCGCTATGATCTGCAAATACATGATCAGACTAACCTGTGTGAGCTCGACCGCCTAAACTACGAGCGCCGTAGGCAATGGATAAAATATTTTACTTCAATGTAATACCTTCTGCTTCGAATTACAGAATGGGAGTATGCACAGGCAAGTTAATGGAGGGATTAGGCATAGGAAGTAGATTTCTACTCGAGAGTGGCCATGTTGCACACGGGTTCACCTGCTCACGCTAAGTGTGCCAATCGAACACTGGCGAGTGTAAGCGGGCATTGAATGCGATCGGAGGGCCAAGACATATGTACGTATCATGGAACAGTCGTATACGGCGAACTCGCCGGTTAATATGACGATTCCGTCACGGCAGGATGTTACCTGTTCCAATTGTACATGGTGGGGTGCGCTTTGCATGGCCCATGCGTGATGTAGTATATGGATACATGCCTACCCTGTGTCCTGTGGTAAGATTGCATGCGTACTCTTAGCGCATGCAGGCATCAAATTGGGTCAAGTGGGGCTCCAACACGTAGGCTAAGAGTATAAGATTAGCCAGGGCTCATAGGTACGTTCCCGAATACCTGCAAGTCGGCCGACAAATACGTGTACGTATACCTGAATATCTGATCGATAGTTGCCGTGTTGCAAACCGATCAAAGAGATAACGGAAACACTAACGCCCACACGTGTGGGCGTTCCCCAACTCGCCCATACGTTTGGATCGTCGTCCAGTGCCTTTTGCACGAATTTTGGCACGAAAAGATTGATTTTCTATGCCACGTAGGACGGGGCTGGTGTGTGGGCGTTGGAGAGTTTGTCCACACGCCCGCACCACGCTGTTTGCCAGTGGCGCTGTGTGGGCGAACTAGTTTCTGCCCACACAGCCACCATCTAGGTCATGCGCGTGTGGGCGAACTGTTTTTTACCCCATACGACACTCCTATGTTGTGGATGGCAACTGCAGTTACGCGAACGTGGCAACTCGGTACACACACATGGCAACTGTGATCCTTTGCTACACGGCAACTGCAGTTACACGAACGTGGCAACTCGGTACACACACATGGCAACTGTGATTCTTTGCTACACGGCAACTGCAGTTGCGCGTACATGGTAACCAGATAAACACACATGGCAATTGTGATTAACAATACATGGCAACTATGGTTGGACCACACGTGGCAACTAGGTACACACACATGGCAACTACTGTTCTGATCATATGTGGCAAGTAGTTAATCACACAGGGCAACTACGGTTTGATTACACGCGGCAACTACAATAAATTAGACATGGCAACTATAGTTAACCAAAACAGATAGAATTGCCATTCTTTTACAACTACACTTGCCATCCCGGATAACTACATCTGCCAACCAGGATGGCAACTAAATCGTCATCCTGCGGGATACCTAACGTAGTTGCATCAGGACGTGTGGTCATTTTTGCTTCGTGCCACGTGCACGGGGTGGAGATGAGTAGCATTTGTTGGGCGTGTGGCACGAAGTAGCCGCGCCCACATGTGTGGGCAATTCTAATGCCCGCTCACACACAACCCGTGTGGGCTGCCTCCTGCTCACACCACACACGGTGTGTGGGCGCATGTCGTATATGCCACACGTGTGACAGTAATCGACGTCAAGAGGTAAACATCGACACTGTTTTGGCATGTGTATCTCTTCCAACAAAATCGGAGCGGCCAAACGGCTGTGCGCATCACCTGCGCCTTGCTCCTTTGCCTATAAATAAAGAGGACACACACATCAGGGAACACCGGCAGAGCTTCAGCAAGGCTGAAAGGCTATGGCCCGCCCAGGGCTGGAGCAAAATAAAGTTTTATATGAAGTTCAACCCAAATAAATCATTGATTTCTAATTCGATAGCATTGTTTGTACTACCCGGCCCGCCCTGGAGCAAGTTGAAGTTGAGACGCGCCCACGGCCACAACATCAACGAGATGGACGGAGGAGGCCGAGGAGAGGGCGCGCCCACGGCGGAGACGCACTTGCCCGGTAACATGCACCCAGCCTGGTGCTGTCCGGCGGCGGCAGCATGCGCCGAGGAGGACGCACGGTAGCGAGCAGAACTCACCGGCGGCTGCGTCTACAATCCGGTGGATCGCACGTTAAGGACCACGCCCAGTGTAGATCCTGCGCGGGACGCCTGACGATCGTGCTATCGATGGCACAACATGGAGCTTCGTCCAGGTCAACATAATTTTTATACATTCATCTATCTCTTGTGTACCCAGGCCGGGATATTACATGAGTGTCCGGGAGCAGCACCTCCAAGACACGGAGGAGGGAGACGTGCCCATGCGTCTGCGTTGAGGAGATCGTATCGACGGTGACAACTCACGCAAGAGAAGCCGGAAACACAGAGGGCACCCACGGTGGCGGCGGCGGACCCGGAAAGAGCGCCCACGGCGACAGCAGCACGTTCGGCATCGCGGTGACACCGGCGCCCTCGCACACAGCCACACACCACTCTTGTGTGTCGGGCTCTGCGGACGAACCCGCGGCGGAGATGTGTACGCAGGGCGAAGAATATGCCATGCAACTGCATCGTATCGTTATCACCGTGGACAACCGCCGAAGAGCTCGCCGACGGTGTCTTCTTCCATATACGTTTCCACGACAACGGCGGCGAGGTCGTCAGCAAGTAGCTTGGCGCCAAATCCACCTCGGCGGTGATATTGAAGGGATGGCCGGCATGCGGCCCGACAACATCTACACCACCATGATGATGTCAAAGGTGCCAGTGGGCATCCCGGCGCCATCTCCTCTTCCTCGCACCCCTGCACGTACACGACGGTGACGGATGTGCACTAGCTGGAGAATGACCCGACGATGCTTTCTTCCATCTGCACCGATGTTAAACGATGTAATCTACGGTATTGTATAAGGGTCTATCTAGGACACATCTAGATGTGACATAGTTATGTCACATCTAAACTGATGTTCACTCTGTGGTCTATTTTTTTTTGTCTTTGTTTTTTTTTTTGAGCATCAGTACAGACACAAGCGCTCATATACACGCGCATACACTCACCCCTATGAACGCTCACACGCACACCCTACCCCTATGAGCACCTCCGAAAGATTGAGCCGGCATATCATCTTGAGATTTACGACATATCATCTTGAGATTTACGAAGTCACCGTGAAATCCTGAAATAAATCCAGGAATAATGCGAGCACCAGGATTTGAACCCTGGTGGGTTGAGGATACCACTGTCCACCTAACCAACTCAACCACAGGATGATTCTTTTTTTTTGTTTTTTGTTGCTATATTATGTGTTTGTGGGGGTTTAGATGTGACATCCTTAAAAAACATCTAGATGTGAATTAGTCAAACTGATTGTATAAACCGTATAGTTAACCGTATAGGGATGTAGATAGGCGTGAGTTGTTAGGCTGTTAGGATTGTTTCCTTGGAGATCAATCTAACCTAGCCGCATGTGTATATCTCATCTGTAACAACCGGCCTAATGCCCTATATTAACACGCAGCGTGTCCCTGCTCAATGCATACGCTTAACCTATTTTCGCACGATACTTGCATCCTGAAGTAGCCGGCGACAACATAGACATACCACAACGACGCCTGAGGGCCCGCTGGCGGTACCTTCTTCCATCTGCACCAACACGCTACATCGACACCCACCCGGGAGCGGTGACACCGGAGTGCCCCAGACGGAGAGTCCACACACGTGCCCAAGGTGGCAATGGATGGCGGGCCGGCGACCAAGGCATACGTCGAGACAGTGAAGCAACAAAGGCATCATCGGGCGAAAAGGTTAAGCCGTGTACATGCAAGGAAGAGGAGGACCATCTACCTCAACTACATCTACCTCAACTACGTGAAGAGTGAGGTCACGGCATCCATCTTCTTCGGTGGCATGCCTCCATAATTCATCTTCCATCTATTTTTTTCGTTTTCTCTTTTTCCATCTCTCTCATTTCAGGGCATCGAGCGAGTGGGCAATGGCGCAATGCAAACCACGACGGAGGGAAGATCGGAGCTGGCCCACGTGCAACCGGTTGCTAGCTCTGCCCCACACTACATCACCAAATACGAATATCATATGACGACGTTGCTAGCGAGAAATCCTGCCTCGCCATGGACCTCGTAGAAGACGACGGAGGAGGAGTTAATTACCCATGCACAACATGCCCTGCATCGTCTTCACATCTTCATCAACCTCGCTGGTGCCCTCATCACCAACCTCCGGCTCGACGTGGAAGGCTGCTACATCAACATGATTTCGCCATCTTCATCAACTTCTCTCCTAGCAAGGAGGACGACCGCCTCGACACCCCGCCCGACTACATCGACATGGCGTCGCCAGCTTAATCAACTCTTCATCCGGCGAGGAGGTCGTCTACATCAGCGCTACTGGACACTTACATCAACATGATGTCGCCACTTTACCGACTTATCACCCGACGAGGATGCCTACTACACCGGCACGCCGTCGTTCTTCTACATCAACCGTCTACGCCAAGCCAGGGTCGTCCCCGTAACTACGACGCCTCGAGGTACATCAACGAGCTCGTATTGTCGTCATCTTCAAGCAACGCCGCCACGCGGCGACACTCAAGTCTACTCTGACTTCTACATCAACACACTTCCCAAACCTCGTCCAAGCTTCGACGGGGCGAAACCACTTCACCGACATGTCTTTTTCCGATGAAGCTACCCATATCTTGCCGGGCACCGACGAGACGAAGGCAAGCTACCATGTCTGAAACCAATGAGGCGGACACCACCAGGCAGGGCACCGACAAGGCGAAGGCCGCCCATCTGTCTGAGCTGACGAGGCCAGACATCTTCATCATCGGACATCGACAAGCCGAAGGGATACGATTAAGCATCGCAGGCGACGGATGTACCGCTCCACCCCGCTATACCGCCACATCATCACCATCGCCTACACCGAGCACTAGACGAGACTTGAAGACGAAGACCATCGCAACAGCTTAATCGGAGGTGGTCCGCGACTTCGACGAACTTCACAATCGCCCAAGTCATGTCGGGCGAGCTAGCAGGCCACGGAACACTTATGTAAAGGGATCATGTAATTTGAATCTCCGATGAGAGATTAATAAAATACATGTTTCTCTATATTTTTTTATGTACTTAGTACACTCGAACGTCCGTAATGTTTATTTTCCCCGACAGATAGAGAGATAATGATATAACAACCATATTATTTTTATTATCTCTCATGTCAAACAATTTCATCAAATATGAAAATAATTAGACTTTCCATTCAGTGCCTAATTATGGCGACAAGTTCATACCACCTTTCTTTCCTAATGCTTTGCTTGAGCAATGGTCTGGTCCGACTATCCAGCTTTGCAGGTAAGAGCACTCCCTCCATGTGCCCACGACATAACAGGTGTCAAAACATGTATGGCTCCTCTGTTCAACCAGGCGGCCGTTTGCACCTACGGCCCACGTAGGTACAGTACCTCCACGCCGTCACTATGTCCTATGTCCTAGACGTCCGTCCATCCTCACCGAACAAGCGTCACGCACTCCGTCCGAACTGTACGCATTAACTATTCCGTGTATACGCCTTGACTACGACGGCCATCCCAATTCCCATCGCAAACCAACGAATGAGGATACCGTGAGCAGGCGTGGACGAGCACGCCAATGAATTTGCGATTTCTACTCCCATTTCTCTTTGTTTGGTATATGATCGAATCAGTGTGGAACAAAATTCTGCCTACGAATTAACTGGGTATCCCGTGGGAAGAAAATGGTGGGAATTGGCTTCCACAACTCCCATTCACCCTCCCACTTTAACTCACATTCCCCCTAATCAATCAATGGACTTTTAATCCCCTCACCCCCTCTACTTCTATTCCCCATCTTTATTTCCCATGAACCAAACACGCTGGTCTGAATTCAAGGCCTCTATTTGCAATAAAACTTAGAGTCGTCAATTTACTAATTAGGAGGCCTGAATTTGAGGCTTCTATTTGCAGTCGCTGATTCCAACACCCTTAGTCGCCGGTTGCAGCAGAAATCGACGTCATCCAGCACCTCGAGTCGCCGGTTCCAGCACCCAGGCCACCAGTTGCAGCATCCAGAGAGCCGGTTCGAGCAAAATGTTGCAGCTTGTGTCACCATCATCGTAGCTCTCTGGTGACTGGTTGCACCTTCTACACCGACTGGTTGCAGCAGAAAACGACGCCACATCTGGCACCTCGAGTCACCGGTTCCAGCACCCCAGGCAACCAGTTGCAGCATCCAGAGAGCCGGTTCCAGCAAAACATTGCAGCTTGTAGTTACCACCATCGTAGCTCTCTAGTGACTGGTTGCACCTTCTACACTGACGGGTCCCAGCACACAGCACTGCTCCAAGCCGTCGAGGCAAGTCGCCGTGCCGGTTGTAGCAAAAACCACCGTGGCACACGTCTTCGCCGTCGTAGCTAGCTGGTACCGCGGATGCAGGCCTCGCCATTGCCGGTTGAAGATCTTGCCATGAGCGGTTCCAGCCCAGCTGTTCATGGGTGCAACAAAAACACTTGCCAGTTCCATTCTAGCATGCGGCCGGTTGTAGCTGCACCACTGACCGGTCGCAGCACCACAGGCTGTCGTTGTAGCATCTTGAATTGGTGGTTGCAGCTAGGTTGCAAGCAACACTATGGCTATCTTTGCATGCTAGGGACAGGTGGTTGTCAAGTTTGCCCCGCGGTGAGCGGTGGCCTTCGAGTCATTAGCGGAGGCAGCTGTGCGGCATCCCTCGCCCCTTTCGCAGCTCATATGGCATGCCATGCGGTGGTGAGAGAGAGATGTGGCGCTCACTCTGGGGGAGAAAAAGAAAACAAGTGCGTGAAGGACAAGAACAGATAAGGGAGGAAGAGAGACGCACGCAGGGACGCACGATTCTAACAGATCACATGGCTCGCACGCGACCCGTTCAGTTTTAGCCTGTCACGCAAAACATTTTCCTTAACCAAGTGCCAAAAAGCGGTTGTCTTCCAAAAGGTTAAGGATGGCATGCAACCAGTTATAAATCCGCCACAACTTCACCTGGGATATCAAGCAGAACATATTTACAGTTATTCAATTATAGTAATGAAGTGAGAATGTGACATTGCCTTAAATAAAGCAATGGTTCGGCTTCATCAAATGTCTGGAAAGCAAGAAGTCACTGTTACGCAGTGGCCAGTTCCGTGATCATTAATTTATCATGCCTTGGTGACTGATACTGTTAGCATAGCTAATCTTGCAAGCTCATCATGCAAGCTTCCATCTAGGCTCCAACACCGCTCCGCAGTCCTCACGAATTGATCCATCACTTCACCGAAATGTTGCACAACTGTCTGCTCAAACGCTGCTCTTAGCTGGTTTGCGGTCCAGGTTGGGGTGATGAGTGCACTGTCCACGCCGCTATTAAAGTCATGCACTAGCATCTCCCTGATTGAAAAGGAGCCCTCTTTGTGGATAAGCTCCCTCAGCTCTTCTATTGAAGGTCCATACATCGGCATGTAGAAAGAATTAAACTTTGCTTTGTCGATTAGACCCTATCAATCATACAGAAAGATCATCTGCTCGTTTGTATGTCAGAGAATAATAAAATTGTACAAGAGAAAAACTAACAAAATGTACCT
This sequence comes from Aegilops umbellulata, assembly GCA_032464435.1. Classification (NCBI taxonomy): domain Eukaryota; kingdom Viridiplantae; phylum Streptophyta; class Magnoliopsida; order Poales; family Poaceae; genus Aegilops; species Aegilops umbellulata. The sequence continues at coordinate 635,707,351 of CP136060.1, read as the reverse complement.
CTGAGGCCATGACACATAGAAACCGACTTACGATTTCCCATATGTGAAAGGACGCTGTACCATCAATATTCCTCCCTATTATTGAAACAACCATTCGGCCTCCTGGGGCTAACTCTTTGGCTCTTAGCTCCAGAAAATGTGTGAAATCATTCTTAAATTGTTGTGCATAAGCCTCAAGGACCATAGGGAGCCTTTCCCGCCTAGCATGCTCGTCAATGTCATATGACGGGATCTGGTTGCTCGTTAGAACTTCAGGAGCCTGTAAAGATAAAAGATCTTCATACATAATCAAGAGGTTTGTTCATTGTATCTATCCATCGAGCAGTGTCACACTCACACCTTTGAGAGCCATTGCAGGCTACTAGACGAGCACACAAGATGCATGGAGCTACTAGTGAAGAGTCTCTCGTAAAACGACCCTGGTACGACACCAGTCATGACAACATGCTCGTTGTTTTGACAGAGCGTGACTAGACTCTTCACGACTGTGTTGAAGTCGTTATCAGGCAGGTCGTTAAGTAGCACACACAGTTCCGGTGGTGGTTGCTGAAACTGAATAGAGTTATTGTGTATCGCCTTGACAGCAATGGATACTAGGGCCAACGCGTTTGGGCCAGTGGAGCAGCCCAAATCCGTGATCACCATCTCTTTGGGCCACAAGGTGTTGTTGTTGCATAAGGCAACAATGGCCGCTTCTACCAGCTCCTTCATCCTCTTCTGTTGAGCGCTCTACAATTGACTTGTACTATTTCGTTAAAAAAGCTAGTCTAGCCTTATAGCTAAATAGCATGCTTCTTAAATTCCTACATTAATTTTAAATTTGAGTAATATAAGCTACCTATTTTATGAGCTCCCGATTTTTCTTGGCAAAGGTCAACGAGGTTGTAATATGAATAAGTTCTTGATAATGTAGCTTTGAAAGAGGGTACCTGAATACCGGAATTGTGAGCATAGCTTGTTTCCCCTTGTCCTTGATTCATATGCACTGTCTGTTTGGAGGCCATGACTTTGTTTACAAGAGGGATAACCTCCAAAGGTCTTCAAAACTAGAAAACTAGATTAGAAAGCCACGACTAATGGTGCATTGGAAGCTCAATTCTTATTTTTCTATGCTAACTAGAGATGGTGGCTAATCCATCTTATGGCCAGGTTGCCAGACGACAGATAGAGCTGGTCAAATTCAAAGAATGATACAAATAGAACATTAAATTAACTGTGTGTGGACCATCACAATCAATCTTGCGTGACCCTCCTGCGTCCCCACCCCTCCCCCCCCCCCCCCCGCGGGCAGCCAGGAGGGAACCCTAGCCGCCGCCGCGGGGGCGCCCCCTCCTCCTCTCCTCCCGCAGCCGGGCGAAGCGCGGCTGGTGCCGGCGGCGGCGGGGAGATTTTGTCCTCTCGCGCGGAGCCCTGATGTGGAACGGGGCGGCCGCGCTGGGGTGCGGCGGGGAGCCGGAGCTGTGCAGCGACGGCATCTTGTTGGCTGCGCGATGGGCGTCGTGGTGGCGGAGCGTGCTGGGCGGCCGGTGGCGGCGGATGGTGCGGGTCAACGCAGCTCCGCCAGATCTAGCCGCTTCGCGACGCGGCCTGCGGGTGGCGAGGACTGCGGGCGGCGCCGTGGGGTGCGGCGGTGGTCGTCCGTGGCAGCGACGTGGCCTCAGCTGGTGTCCGAGGTGGTGGTGCGTTTGGCGGCGGCGACCCCGTCCAGCACCATTCTGGTCTGGCGGGCATGTGGGCGCCGGGCGGCGCGGGGGCGGGCTGCGACCTGGTGTGGTCGTGGCCATGACCGTGGCCCATGGCGGCGCACTAGCTGCTGCTGCTGGCGGCAGTGGTGGTGGAAGGTTGATTGCGGCGGCGGCCAGATTTTCCTGGCGTCGGCCCGTGTGTAGGCTACCTGTATCGGCCTTCGACCCCTCTCCTCGGCGCCCGTTCGCTTCTCTCACCGGAGGGCTGGCCTTCTCCCGGCTGCGGTCCATCATCCGTCTCGCACCCCGGTGATGTAGGACCGAGCTGGTCTTGCGCCCGGCAGCAGGACCGGCTCATCTCGCGCCCGGTAGCAGGACTGCCTTCGTCTCGCGCCCGGCAGCAGGACTGCCTTCGTCTCGCGCCCGGCAGCAGGACCAGCCCGTCTCGCGCCCGGCGGTAGGACTGCGCTCGTCTCGCGCCCGGTGTAGCGGGATGGCTCGATGGAGGCTTGTTGTGGTCGGCCTATTGGGTCTCAGCGTTGGGACTGGCCAGGGGTGTGAAAGGCGGATCCTTTCCGCCCGTCTATGCGGTGGGGGTAGCGGTGGGGCTCGGGGGACTTGGTCTCAAGGTCTTGGATTCCAGGGCGGCGGCCCTGGTGGTGGTGGCGCGGTGCTCATTAGCAGAGCTCGTGCCTCGGTGCTGCCCGGCTACCACGGCCGCGTGAGCGGCGTGGTAGCCGGGGTGTGGCGTTCGGTGGCGGTGAATGTTGGCCGGGGTGAAAACCTACTCTATCTTCGGACAGACTGGCGACGGCGAAGATCGCTACCTTCTTGAAGGCGTCGTCGCGGCTATCACTGCCCGTCGTGGTGCTCCAGGGAAAACTCTGATCCTCGGATTGGGCGGTAGCGTTGCTCCGGTGCCGTATCCTTCCTGAAGGCACCACCTTGGAGCCCACGGTTCGTCATATGCGGCTTCACTTCTTCGGATGAAGCCCTCGGCGGCTCTTGTAGTGCTAGGGTGTGTTGCTGCGCTCAGCGCCTATGTATCCTGCCTTGGGCGCGTGTGTGTGTTTTGATGGGTGAGTGCGGTTGTATCGGGCACTGTAGATCTTTGCTTTATATATAAAGCGGGACGAAAGCCTTTTTCGATAAATTAACTGTGTGTCGCTACTACATCCATATAAACACATTGATTTTTTTCAGAATTTTTTGATATTGAAATACTATTTTGGCACTATTCAAAATATAAGGCTCACTAAAGCCCTACCTCCAAAGTGACTTTTTGGTGTCGCTACTCACTACTAGAAGTTCTTTTAGAACATCAGACTTGTTATTTTGATACGGTTACATTGATTTAGTTCTTTAGTATAGGATTCAATGGCAAAAGCAAACATTTTGGACATTCTGGAGCATCACGTGCACATATGGTTTCGAATATTTTCTACAGTTGTTAGTCCTTATGCTTCCATATGATGCTTGTTTCTTTTTTTGCTTGTTCCGTACGATTCTTGATGAAGACAACCAAGTGCATAACTAAATCAAATACATCAAGCCACCTAATAATGAACTATGATTAAAAATATATTCAGACAGTAATCGATGGAATGGTGCTGGTGGTCCTAGGTAGGGATACGCTTTTTTTATAATATATGTGTGATATATTATATCAAACTGACACTAAACACACTTGGCCTCTCCAATAATGCAACACCAAGATCTACTTGTGACATTAATGATGCACACAAAATAGACATGACCTCAAATAGTATGCATCAACTACTGTCTTTGACAACAGCTGGACTACTAGAAAGACTCTCCAAAAGTGATGTCTTCGAGAAGGAAACGACGTGAGCGCTAGCATTGCTGGATGAGAATAGATCATAGGTTTCATTTAGTTATGGAGCTTATGATCGGGGTTAACTATGCAGCTTTCTTTCTGGGTCATGATTGAAGAGAGTTTAAAATTGCTAGCGTGTAAAGAACTGCATCTTGGCCCACACTGCATAATTGCCCAAGCAAAAGGAAACTTATTGAACAAAATATGAGTGGGATGACGTGGATAAAATAAAGAACGTCATTATTTAAAAGTGTTGTGAAAAATCTGGTCAACCCTCTGCTCTATGGGCGACAAGGCCCTAAAGTCTTCCATGTAGATAATGATCTGATCTTTTTTCTTATGGGGGAATCTGACAATATATTAATCACCTTACAATGATGACCAAGCAACTTTATACACTAACAAAAAGTATAATTAACATGAAAATCATTCCTGCAAATTAAAAACCATGACCTATGTATTAAGATATAATTTTACATCCAAAAGGAGGAGCTCGTCAATACAAAATCAGTCCGAGAGATCAGCCTCAGCGCAAACATGCAAACTGGAGAGAAAACACACATGTGCCTGCATAGTTAAACTGGGCAAGCACATAACGAAACCTCCTAATGGCAGGAGTGAAGAAATATTTTCTAGTACTAGTACCGGCAGCTATTATGTTTGATAGGAAATGAAAGATTACTGTCAAAACTAGCTGAAAATAGTAACTCGGAGGATGCACCCTTGATCTCACAGATGCAGGGTATGGCAAGCATGCTCTTGGGTTTAGGGTTTGGTGGATGGGTTGTCACAATTTGAATTAATTCAGTTCCAAAATACATATGGGGTACACAGTGTCGAGGATAATTACGTCGGTGCCTCGCAATGGTGGGGTATTTGTACATGAGTTGTTTGGTCCTGAAGGTACTGTCAGGTCACCATGGATCACTCGAAAATGATTTACCTAGAATCGAACTCCCTTGGGTTGGATAGCCACAACCTATGGGTAAATCGTTATCTATTGATCCTAACTACTGACCGATCGTATACCAACTAGATCAGCGGTCTTCTAGTGGACCCTAAAGCATGTAAGATCCGTAACGGCATACACGTATGTGGTAGTACGACTACCCACATGGTATAAACCCTTAGTTTCCTTAACTTTCAGGCCTATATGACTTGACTATTTTGGTAACAAATATCCTTTCAAAAGGAGAATAAGATCGACCAAAGTGAAAACGAGGCTCTCATTCTTCAAACATATTGTCTCATTTTCTCGATAATCTTATCCTTTTAAGTTGATGCATGCATAAAAGACGACATATCGCACTATACAGCCGTTCTCTATCGTAGGGAGCAGCTGCAGAGGTACGATTGCGGACCAAACTGAACTGAAAGAAGGCACTCACCTGGAGATGGATGCAAGCAGCTAACTCTGTGGCTTGGACAAGCGAGTAGTAGAGAGGAGGAGGGAGATGGGGCAGGGGAACGGCACGGCGTGGCCGGGAGAACCTGCCTGGCTCGGGCGGCCAAGAAGCTCCTCTTGTGGGTTGTAAAACTAATCCTTATGGTTATGGGCAATAATACACAGCCTATTATATTCTTACTTGCAAGTTGCTCCATTATTGTAGAGATTGTCAAAGTCTCCCAATCTTGTGAAAGCTACTCCAGCATGTCCATGTCTCGTGTACCGCTCGATGATGAAATATTGATTAGCTGAGAAGTTGTACATATTTTACTATTAGTTAGCAACCCAAATTATACACGAGGGAAAGATGATGACATGCTGACAAATGCTAAATTTGTGTACTTATTAGTTAGCAACTCAAATACATATTCTTAAAACTTCTAATGTGGTCCAGAAAAAAAAGAATGGTTCATGAAAAGTAAGCGAACAGGGAAAATTTAGGAGATACCAATAGAAAAATACTGAAAATAGGGAAAATAGTAAGCCAGGACCTATATTATTTACTTATTATTTATTATTTATTAATTGCTAGATCCAATTTCATAATTGTTGATAGGGAAGAAAGGAAGAAAAGTTCATAGGGTTCATGAAGATTCCGCCAAAGAAGGTTTAACTTGATAAGGAGAGTCTTGCTCTTGAGATTAAGCAAGTTGGACTGGCAAGGTTCACCAAGTCAAAGGCCATGGTCGCCCACATTAGCATCGCGGATGCGGGTGCGTTCACTTGGATTCGAAGGATGCGTTCCAACATCAATGTGCAGCATGAAAATAATGATGGTCATGGATTCATTTGGTTTGTAGATTCAATATGATGAACTTGTATTGAATTGTTGACTTGTTGTTCAATTGTTGAATAGTTGTTAACTCTTGCGAATGGGTAAAATCTCACTTTGATAAAAGAGGACAGGTAAGTAGCTGGCATCGGCGGACAAGTAGAGGACAATTTTAATGAATAAAGGAAATTCCTAGTGGTGGATTTTATCTCCGCTACTCAAAAAATATGTAAGGTTTCTCTTGTCCGCCCATCCTTCGTCTAACCTTACATATGGGATTGCTTTGGTTTTTTCCCCACCACCTCTATTTGTTTCATCGGATTTCCATGGAAACTTCATAACTGGCCCACCTCTTATTGACTTATGAAATAAATATTTGCTTTCACTAGTAATATATTAAGTTTTCACCAAATAAAATATTTTTAATAATACAGTTACATTAATATGGGAAGGTAAATCAAGGGTCAATGTACTAGAATATGTATACCGTCGTTGTGATGCATGGGCGATTATGTAGTCGAATATAAATTTAAAAGATTACATCGATCAAAATGCTGAGACCCCCAAAGGAGAGTCACTGAGTCAAACTTTCCACATTTTCGCACAAGGGGCAAGCGAGTCTGCCAGTCATTAAAGACACATTGTAGTAACTTGGAGGAGATAGCGAGAGGTCCAATTTTTATCCCGTTCGACCATCTAGTGATTTTTTCCAGTCTTCGGATTTTTCAGTTGTGAAAACATTATTTAATTATTAAAAAGAGAAACTTTCTTATTTGTGAAGCTTTTTAGGAAAAAGCGAACACTGCTTGAAATCATTCAATATTTTTTACAAAACATGAATATTTTCTAAAAACTTGAACATTTTTCAAAAATCCGAACATTTAATGAAAGTGAACATTTTTGGAAAACAGGAAATATTTTCAAAGTTTTGAAACTTTGATTTTTTTTCCTTGAAAAAATGCAGACACAGTTCAAAAGGTTGATTTTTTTAAAGAGTGCACATTTCTTAAATTCTGAACAACTTTTGAAAAGTTTGAACATGTCGTGACTTCGAAACATTTTCTAAAAAAATCGAAACATTTTATGTAGTATTCAAACATCTTTGCCAAAATGCATACTTTTTAAAATTACAAACATTTTAAAAATGTTGAGCATTTCGAAGAGAAAACATGAATTTTATCATAAGATCCAGACATTTTTTATTCACTTTCGAAAATAAAAAATATTTTTTAAACAAAATTAAACTGTGAAGAAGCCAACACAGATAATAAAAATGTAATTAGAAAATTGGAAATACCCTTTTTTTACTGCAAAATACGAAATGCCCAAAAAAAACCTCCTACGCAGCGTGGCCTATAGTTTTTCTTTTTGAAAATGTTAAAATCCGTATAGAAGAACATGTTTACCAGGTATTCATTTTTTTTAAATATTTGAGATGCAAAATGTTAAAAAGGCATTTGAATTTTTTTAAATGTGTTTAGAAAAAATGTTGACCATGTATTTGAAAAGTGTTAATGAAGCATTTGCAAAATGTTAAATGTGTATAATGAAAATATTTCTCATGTATAGAAAAATGAATCCAAAAAATATACAATATATGTGAAAATGATTTATCACGAATTTAGAAATTTTAATCAAATACTTGAAACATTTCAAACAAGTATTCAAAATATTAAGCAAGCATTTCAAAATGTTAAATGTGTTTACAAATGTTAATCTTGTATTTGAAAAATGCTAATCAAGCATTTTAAAATTCTAAAATTGACATAGAAAAAATGTTGACCATGTATTAAAAATATTAATATATTACTTGAAAAATGTTAATCAGGCATTTGAGAAATGTTATTACGTATAAAAAATGTGTTGGCCATGTATAAAAAATGCTAAACTGGTATTTGAAAAATGTTAAACTACTATTAGGAAAATATTCTTGATGTGTACCAGAAATGTAGAATGAAAACCAAAAGAAAGAAATAAAACAAAGAAAAAAAAATACAAAAGGAACTAAAGATAAAAACATAAAACATAACCGAAGAAAATAGTTCAATAAGAATGGAAACACACAAGAAACAAAGATAAAAGAAATTGAAGACCAAGATAAAAAACTAAGGAAAATGAGAAAGAAATGAAAAACACCAAAGAACGAAAACAGAAACCAAAGGAAAAAAACCGAATTATGATGATAAAAAAGAAAACCAAAAAAAACTAACGAAAACAAAAGAAAATGAAAAAGCAAAAAAATGAACAAGTGGAAATAGTGGAATCCGATAAGGAAACAAAGAAAAACGACGAAGAAACAATAAATAAACCAAAATAGCTGAGAAAGAAATAAGGAGAACCAAAGAAAAGGAATAAAAAAAGTAAAAGAAAAAACCAAGGAAAAACAATGGAAAAAGAGCGGGAAACAATTTTCATGAGAAAGAAAAAAGAAAACCGAAAAATAAAAACCAAGAAAGAAACAAAGGAAATAAAGAAAAAATAACCCAAAAACCGAAAACAAAACTAAGAAAAAAAATCCTTCGGCGAACAGGGACTTGATGGGAACCCATATGAGGAGCTAGCGAATGATGTAAAAAATGAAACAGGCCAGCCCATTACCTAAGCAAGGAGGAAATCATTAGATGAGGGAAGCCCATTACCTAAGCAAGGGGGATCCAGCCAATTTTAATGATAAATACATTCATTTCTATTACTCTCTTCGATCCATCTTACCTATCGCTCAAATGGATGTATCTATCATTAAAATATGTGTAGGACATCCGTTTGAGTGACAAGTAATATGGATGGAGCGAGTACAAAACTTCATTTTATATTAAAAAAATGTTCAATTTGTATTTTAATATGTTCGTCGTTTATTAATAAATGTCCATCCTATATAAAACAAAGTGCAATGTGTATTTGAAAAAATTAACCGTATATTATCAAATTGTTCACAGTACATAATACATAAAGCTATAAAAATGAAAAGGTGCAAAAAGAAAAGAAGAACAGGAAAAAATAACAAAAAGGCACATAAACCATTACATTATAAAACATTTCACTGTATATAATCAAGATGTTCATACCCAAGCCTCTATATCCGGCAAGGTTTTCGCTCTAATATTCATACACTTGGTTGAAAATGACCCATGGTGAATTGTGGTTGTGGCACGTGCTATTTTTTTTGGTACACGGTGGTGTACAAAGGCCTTGTGGATTCAGGTTTTTGATTCAAATTTTTTGAACGGGTGTGGCTATCAGCTTTGGTTGGTTTAGCGTTTTTGTACTGCATGTGGGGTAGGCTGATGTGTTCGGTGTTCTTGCGTGCTTCTTTTGCGTCGCTGTCACATTGGAATTTGTGCGCTGACACATCTTTCTGCTTTGATACTTCTACGTATTTCAATTGGTCACGCGTTTGTGTCCCGGCCGATGTTGCACAATCGATGCGTCGCTTTCTGTTCTTGCCGCTGTTGGTCAGTCGTCATGTCGCTTTCTGTTTATCATCGATGCCGCTTTGGTCGCGCATTCCAGAGTGTGTTGATCTTCTTCCGGCAGTGCTGATTTTCCTGTGTTTTCTAGAGTCGTCCTGTGTGTTATGGAGCTATAAATAGGCTCCTTCATCTCTTGTGGTAGGCGGCATTGGCGACGCTGTCACCGCGCACCTCGCATCCCTCGGCGCTCGCATCGTCGTCGGCTACATCGGCGACTCGGCACCCGCGGAGCAGCTGGTCTCATCCCTGAACGCGGCCGCGGGCAGCTTGGGGCCACGCGCGGTCGCCGTGTGCGCGGACGGTGGAGCGTCTGTTCGACGTGGCGCAGGTGGCGTTCGGGCGCGACCTCCACATCGTGGTGACGGCCTCCGGGTTCTAGGACGCAGGATACCCGGCCATTCGGTGCTCGATGGTTGCTTCTTCATCCAGTCGTAATGGTTTGTGTCGTCCTGGCCGGCCTCGTCGCTCGCATGGGGTTACGGTTGGTCGTCGCGGTGGCTCGGGTCGTCGTGCTGCTTCTACTGCGCCTACGTTTTCCTATCCTCGCCCGGCTTGGTCGTTCCGCGCGTGGTTCGCCTTCTTAGCGTGCTTGCTCCGTGTGGTCGCCTGTTTCGGTGGATATTGCCGTGCAATCTGGTTTGTCCTTTTTTTTTCTTTTGTTCGATTGGCTTCCGCTGTTTTTGTAGACTAATTGTTGTGGTTCGTTGCTGTAAACAGGTCCTAATGTTTCTGTTGCGTCTCGCAGAGAGAAGATTCGTTTGGGCAAGCGCGTTGTTGATTCTGCTCTTGGTTTGTGTTCTTGGCTGGATGAGGGTATCTACAATAGGGGGGCGATAGGGGTAGGCGCTAGGATTAATATCCTTCCCGACCAGCCGTTAAGCTAATAAATCCTGGCGCTTACCAGGCATCGACGCAAACTCACGAGGCGGCCGCTTAGCTTTTATTTTCTTCCCGCATGAGTATGAACGGTGAGTCCAGCGATCGACTTCTGGCCTGTTTCACGATTAATTAGCGCCTACCACTAGCGCCTTGCGTTGGGTTAGAAAGCGCGTGGCTGATTTTTTATTTCAGAAAATTACTTTTTCTCTTCTTAAGCGTCTACGGAAGCGTCTTGCAATGGAGATGCCCTGAAGTTTCATTTTTGGCTGTTGTTTGTTGGTACTTACTTATGTGGTTTATTTTGTATTTAGAGATATATTTTTCTGCAAGTCGGAGTCGTCTGGACGTGATGTTGTTGCTGCTACTGGCTGCTTGCCTTGTCCAGATTCTGGTATTCCCCCACTTTTTTTTCTTTTTTAGTGTGTACGTGGATTTGGGTAGTTGAATATGGGTGTTGTCGGCAGTAGGTATTTTTTTATTGGGTTGGGATCTGTGCGTGGTTTGCCGACGAAGCTCAACCAGATGTGTTAGTTGCAGAACCTGAATTGGAGATGACTTTTGACACCGAGAATGAGGTGCGAGAGTACTACATCAAATATGCTAAAGCAAAAGGCTTTGATGTGACGAGAACAAGCTCACACAGTGATGATAATGAGCAATTGAAGTACCTTACACTTTCCTGCTCTCGCTATGGTAAGACTCAATCAAACTCAAGAAATATGTTGAAGCCAAATCCAACAGCCAGGATAGGATGTAAAACTAAAATTAATATTGCACGTGGTCCGGACGGGAAGCTTCATCTTTCGACGGCGATTTTGGATCATAATCACACATTGAGTCCACAAAAATCTCGGTTATTCAGATGTAATAAAATGTTATGTTAAGAGAAGGCTTGAGCTGAATGACCACGCTGGAATACGAGTAAACAAAAATTTTAATTCATTTGTTGTGGCAGCAGATGGTCATGACAACCTGACTTTTGACGAGAAAAATTGTCACAATTTTCTAGAGAAAACTAGAAGGTTAAAACTTGGCACTGGTGATGCTAAAGTGGTTCGCGACTATTTTGTCAAAATGCAATCTGCCAATCCAATTTTTTTTGGTGTCATGGATGTTGATGATGAATCCCGACTTAGGAATGTTTTTTTATGCTAATGCCAGAAGTAGACCAGTGTATGAGTCTTTTCATGATGTCATTACTTTTGATGGAGTATTTGATGAACAAATATGGTAATGTTGTTTACTTGTCTGGTGCTGATGTGTGCACTCCATGGTGAAAAAGGGGGTGCGTGCATGGGCCATGCACGTGTGTGTCTTCATGTTAGGTACACCCCGTGGCGTACCCGCGCGCTTGCGTGCATGGGCCATGCACGTGTGTGTCTTCATGTTAGGTGCACCCCGTGGCGTACCCGCACGCTTGCGTGCATGGGCCATGCACGTGTGTGTGCGACGTTTTTTTCCTCTTTTTTTTGTTTTTTTAATTTTGTTTGTGGCAAATTTTTGTATTTGCAGATATTTTTGTTCCCAGTGCTGAGGAGGCTACTGCTGCGTCGGGTGGTTCCTATTTTTCTGATTGGTTGCGTGGCCCTTCGGTGGTTACTCATCTGCATGTTGTTCCGCTTCGATGTGTGGGGACTTCGTCTCGATCCGTTCCGTTAGGTTAGTTGCTATGTACGTGTGATTATGTGACAAAATATATTAGTTTACTGACTTTTGTCTTTTTTTTCGTTAGTTTTGCCTACGCAGTCACGTTCGAAGTCCTATGCTATCTTCTGTGCAAGTGTCGGTCGTCTCAGTGTCCTTCAGTCGTTTTAGTCCCTTTTTACCAAGTTGTGTCCAGTTGTAATAAAGGAATCTCCTCTATGTTGTAATTCTGTATGAACGTATGCTATATGTAAGTCAATTATGAATGTAAACTTTCTATCTTTAGGTACCTTCTGCGACGATTGCAACCCGATATTGGTTTCTAAATAACATATGAAAAATCAAGTAATCGCACCAAATAAACCAGTATGTACGATATAAGCTGTCGACGGGCGCGGCGTGCTGCCACGCGAGGTTCGCTAGTAGTATACTACTACTCATGCTTACTAGGCTAACCCACTGCGATCGCCACAGTGTGTTACATCATCTGTTTGACGCATGCGACTATCGAACTGGTGCCTATATCTTGCTTACTGTGCGTCGTACCTAGCGGTCGCCTATGGTCTTCTTTTAGCAGGCCACGACCCAAATAGTGGGATAGGGTATCCGTTTTGGAAAACTCCTCAAAGGTTCTATTAGATTTTTCTGTTTCAATTTTCTGTGTTGCAGAAATAGAGGCTTATTTCGCAGCACTGGATCGACAATGAAAGCATCTGACAAAGGTTACAACGGTTCGGATATTTCTGCTGCCTAATCCAGATCTTGCTATGGCTTTAGCACAAGATGAGAGCACATCTATTGCAATGGTTGCTGAGATGACGGTTGCGCCATTAGACATTGATCTTGTCGTGGCATCATATAAAGCAACGGCTTTGAATGCAGATGAGCAGTCCATGTTTCCTCTAGAAGTACTTATGTGGCTGTATCTGCCTATGGACTTAGATGACATAGGCATCCCTGATTGGAGCTATGAGATGGCTGGATGAGGAGGAGGGCGACATCCAAGACCATAACCACCTTAGGAAGATTCATGATGTGATTGACTGATCGGCAACAGTACAACATCTTCATTGTGAGTATTGTGGGGGCAATTGCCATTATAATGTGATAGACAATGTGAGAAGATGGGCATGCTGCTAGAGTGACCATTAGCAGCGCTTCTCCTGGAGTGCACGCTGCTAACATAATTTAGTATATTAAGCAGATTTACTAAAATTATAAATGTTGCCTGAAAAAAATTGCATGGTGGCATCCTTGTTAGATGATATTGTATAGAGGTAGGAGAGGTGTTTTAAACTTGTATCTTTCTATCTCTTCTTCTGTTGTAACCTCCCTGATCTCCTGTAAACGATCGATCCCGATCTCTCTCGATCCTCTCGATCTCTTGTAAGCCACGGCACACATGTGATATAAATAGAGATGCGGCCCGAGCAAAGGGTTCAACGCTTCCACCAAAGTTTACATGGTAACAGGGCCTCTTCCTCAATAGATTGGATAGAGATTGCATCTAGCTACCCAGGCGACCGCAACCATGTCCACCACCACCGCCGCCATGACGGCTAGCACCATGGGTGCGCTCACCACCGACACCTCCTCCACCTTTGCATCCTCGTCCACCTCCACCTCCACCAACTCCTTCCTCGGATCGCTGCCGCAAGAGAAGCTGACGAGGGGCAACTTCCTGCTCTGGAAGGCCATCGTCCTACCCCAGATCAAGGGCGCGCAGATGGAGCATCATCTCGACGCGAAGAGTCCGGCACCGCCGGCCACCCTCACCATTACCAAGGACGGCAAAGAAGAACAGGTACTGAACTTTGCACGATCTCTTTGGTTTGCACAACAGCAACAGCTCCAAGGCTACCTGATGGGCTCCTTCTCCCGCGACATCCTTGCTCAAGTCGCCACGCTCCAGACGCCGGCTGAAGTCTGGCGCGCCATCCACAACATGTTCGTCGCCCAGAGCCAAGCCCAAGCTATCAATACACGCATCGAGCTCAAAAATCTCCAAAAAGGTAACATGACTATGGCCGAATACCTTGGAAAGATTAAGAGCCTTACCGATGAAGTTGCCTGCACTGCTGCCATGCTCTTCGATCCGAAGATCATGTCCAAAATCTTGGCCGGACTAGACATGGATTACAATCCAGTCATCTCGGCCCTTGCTGCCCGGGTTGAGCCCATCACTGTTCAGGAGTCGTACAGCCAACTCCTCAGCTTCGACGCCCGCCTCAGTCTCCTTCATGGTGCCATCTTTCGCCAGTCCTCTGCCAACGCTGCCTCGCGTGGATGCGGCCGTGGGCGCGGTCACCACGCGCAACATGGCGGTGGGCGCAGGTGTGGCAACGCTCCGGGCGACAGCGGCTACAACAACACCTACAGCAACGCCGACGGCAGCAGCTACAACAACACCGGCAACCGATCAGGGGGTGGTGGCTTCAACAACAACAACAATAGCTGCCGCCCCCTTCCTCCTCCCGTGGCCGCCCTCGCTGTCAACTCTGGAAGAAGGCCGGCCATGAGGTGATGGATTGCTGGCACCGGTTCGATGAGAACTATGTGCCCGATGTTCGCCATGTTGTTGCAGCCATGCGTGAGCAAGGAGGAGATGGCGTCTGGTATGTTGACTCCGGTGCCACAGATCATGTCACGAGTGAGCTGGAGCAACTTGCCCTCCGTGAACAGTACCACGGCCATGATCAGATTCATACCGCAAGCGGTGGAGGTATGGATATTCAACACATTGGTCAAGTTTATATTAATTCCCCTATGCTTAAACGTGATCTAGTCCTCAAAGATGTCCTGCATGTTCCTCAAGCTGATAAAAACCTTGCCTCTATGTCTCATTTAGCCAATGATAATAACATCTTCTTTGAAACTCGCCCTCGTTACTTTTTTATCAAGGATCGGGTAACGAGAGAACTTCTACACCACGGTAGATGCATTGGAGGTCTCTACCCCATCACATCCGGAGCACTTAGTCGCAAGCGTCGTCAGGTCTACTCCGCCATCAAGCCCTCTTTGGCAAGGTGGCATCAACGATTAGGACATCCTTCTTCAGTCATAGTTAAGGAAGTAGTTAATAAAGGCAATCTTTCTTTGTCACATAGCCATGTTAGTGATTCGGTTTGTGAAGCTTGTCAATAACATAAGGTGCGTTTTGCTACATTACAATAACATAATATATTTATACAGTTAGTAGTGTGTATTCTTCTGTACACACTGACGAAGACATGTATTGGGGGTAGGGTAACAGGCCTGACCTAAAGGCCCTACCCATGGACTCCGTATACTTTGTACTGGACCCCTGGGCCAGATCGCCGTCCAGATGTACCGCAACTTGAAAGTCACTCGGACAGCGACAACCACTCGGAGCACGGCACTTCACTCGACGAGCTTATTCCACTCGACCGTGTAACTCACTCGGATATGCAAAGACCAATAGTCAGCATGACGGTTTTGTAGTGGGCAGGCATTAGGGCATTAATGCCCCACCGTGTAACATAAGGGGTGAGGGGGTGGCGCACTCTATATAAGCCACCCTCCACCACTAGACTAGGGGGCTTTTTCTTCCACCTCTCTCTCTTTCGCATCATTAGTCTCAGGACATAGCTCAGGCATGGAGATTCGCTCTCCTCTCTCTCTCTCTCTCTCTCTCTCTCTCTCTCTCTCTCAAATACACCATGTAATCTCCGGATACATAGACAGATAAAACAAAGCCTCTCCGGAGCACGAGACGTAGGGTTGTTATCTCCACCGTGAGAGGCCCGAACTCGCTAAAACCACCGTGTCACCCATATGCATCTCGATAGATCATGCTCCTTTATCCTACCCCTCTCTTATTGTCGGAATCGTTCCCACGACAGTTGACGCCCACCGTGGGGCATGGCGTCTGTCGAGCCATGATGCAGATGGTTTTATTCTTCAATCGCCGGCAACAGACTAATTTCTGCGGGCGACCCAAGCTTTCTTGGGATGATCTCCCCAGATCAAACAATCACCCCTACCAATTTTGACTATTGGAGTCCCGGCCATCACACGAAATACTCCTCATCATACAAAAGGATCAGGGAGTTGCTCATATCAACTTGTCCTCTTTACAATCAAACATTACAATGATCTAACTATGGTTTGTTCTTTTTCTGTACGCACATGAGCTCATACAAAAGGATACCTCCCTTTGTACCGATTGGTGGCTCGGCTCCCGGACGATGAAGCACCGCTGTCCGCCGTCATCCCTGGTCTCATGTGCGAACGTCGTCGCCGAGCGCCCACACACGCACAGCCGCTAATGCTTGGCCTGGCTCCTCGGCTGGCAGAGGACGACGACCGGCGGCCGACCCGGCTCTCGGGCGACGAGGCCCGGCTGCCGGCACTCGGCTCAGCTCCGCGGGCGTTGAAGTGCGACTCCAACCGGCGCACGGCTCCGGCCCCTCGAGCAGTGAAACGCGATCACAGCGCTCGCACCGGCCTCGCCCTTGGCTGTGCTGGCCTGCGACTCCCGGCCTGCGACTCCCACGCCTGGACTGCAGCCAGCTGCTTATCCTCTTCATCGCCATCTCTCGACTGCCGTCAGTTCCGGCCTGACCGGCAGTTTTCACCGCAGCGGAGCTCTCCGGACTCCGGGCTGCCTTCACACCTCTCCTAATTTCAACCCGCATCACATGCAGAAACTTCCATGTTTTACTTCCGGCGTAATTAGCGCTAATTAATGCCTCTTACATGCAGATTCTACGTGCTCCTACATGGTCAGGACGTGAGCTGTTTCTTCCATCAATTAACTTCATGCAGGAATATTTGGAAACGGAAGGAATCTTCAATGCCGGATTAATTGGCTGCCTCATTAATCAGCCATTCAAATAAGGTGCGTTGATTCATTTTTTTTCCGCAGCCACCTGCACCAGCCTCCAGCGCACAGGCAGCTTGCGTTGACTTCAAGCTGGCCCACCCGGCCCGCTACTCCGAGTGGGTACTCTGGTACGCTCGGACAAGTGCAAGTCTACACTCGACATATGCTACACTCGGGCATGCATCATTTTCTTGGACACGTTTAGGCGACTAATGTGCAGGCACTTGATCATTCGTGTGTTCCCACTCGGTCGGATGCCTCCTCGACGACATGCTCAACTCGACCGTCACATAAGGTGCCACTCAGTTGGACGTGTCCTCGACACTCAGTTGGACGCCCCGTCCATCGTCATTTCGCGGGAGTCGTCTATTTTACTTGGACGCCCCGTGCATTGTCACTCTGCGGCACGCGTCTACATCACCCGGACGCTTCGCGCGTCGCCACTCTGCGGGACGCGTTTACGTCACTCGGACGCCCCGCTCGTCGCCACTCCACGGGACGCGTCTACATCACTCGGACGCCCCGCGCGTTATCACTCCACGACACGCGCCTGTACTTCACGCGGCCGCCCCGTGCGTCGCCATCGGTTGGTCACCTCATAACCACTCGGCCGCCCCGCGCATCGCCACTTGGTTGGTCACCTCATAACCATTCGGCCGCTCCGCGCGTTGCCACTTGGTTGGTCACCTCATAACCACTCGGCCGCTCCGTGCGTCGCCTCTCGGTTGGTCACCACATAACCACTCGGCCGCTCCGTGCGTCGCCCATCGGTTGGTCACCTCATAACCACTCGGCCGCTTCGTGCGTCGTCTCTCGGTTGGTCACCTCATAACCACCCGGCCGCCCCGCGCGTCGCCATCGGTTGGTCACCTCGTCACCACTCGGCCGCCCCACGCGTCGCCATCGCCAAAATCCCCCAGTGGGTGACTTAGCTGCGAATCTGTTTCGCCTAAGTTCGAGAAATCGATCCTACCGAGTGGAGAGCAAACCTCCCACTCGGGGGCTTAGCTGTAGTCCAGTACTCGCCTAAGTTTGAAAAAAATCCTACCGAGTGGAGAGCAAACCTCCCACTCGGGGGCTTAGCTGCAGTCCAGTACTCGCCTAAGTTTTAAAAAATCCTACCGAGTGGAGAGTAAACCTCCCACTCGGGGGCTTAGCTGCAGTCCAGTACTCGCCTAAGTTTTAAAAAACCCTACCGAGTGGAGAGCAAACCTCTCACTCGGGGGCTTAGCTGCAGTCCAGTACTCGCCTAAGTTTTAAAAAATCCTACCGAGTGGAGAGCAAACCTCCCACTCGGGGGCTTAGCTGCAGTCCAGTACTCGCCTAAGTTTTAAAAAATCCTACCGAGTGGAGAGCAAACCTCCCACTCGGGGGCTTAGCTGCAGTCCAGTACTCGCCTAAGTTTTAAAAAATCCTACCGAGTGGAGAGCAAACCTCCCACTCGGGGGCTTAGCTGTAGTCCAGTACTCGCCTAAGTTTTAAAAAATCCTACCGAGTGAAGAGCAAACCTCCCACTCGGGGGCTTAGCTGCAGTCCAGTACTCGCCTAAGTTTGAAAAAAATCCTACCGAGTGGAGAGCAAACCTCCCACTCGGGGCTTAGCTGCAGTCCAGTACTCGCCTAAATATTTGAAATCCTACCAAGTGGAGAGCAAGCCTCCCACTCGGGGCTTAGCTGCAGTCCAAGGACTCGCCTAAGTAGCCAAAATCCGACTGAGACAAGAGCAAACCTCTAATTCAAGGAGCTGCATCACAAGTATAATGTGCGCTCCATCCCTATCCGCAAAGACACCGAGACGAAGGTCGACTGTCACCATCACCTCGTCATCACTCGGCCGCTCCGCGCGTCGCCACTCGGTTGGTCGCCTCATCACCACTCGGACACTCGCGCGCCTTCAGACAGCTAAGTTATTCTAGCACTACATTCTGCTATTTCCCCGTGCCTGAGTATCCCGTGATTCACAAATCATGTTCACTCGGAGGCCACGCCACCGAGTGTGCCCCTACGCTCGGTTTCTTATTTTTCACATACTTGCTTAGTACTCACTCCTGAGTCCAACTTCCATTTTTAATGCATACGTCATTCATGAACACCATGTGTTCTTCATTTCGAGTTTGCATCCGTCCTCGGGGGCTGCAACTCAGTGGGAACACTACACCTCCATTTTATTTGAGCCAGCACTCCAACATATCCAGTTGGATCCTTCACTTCGTCAAGTTCGACTTGATCCTTCACTCTTTTAGAATCTTGTTGGTTTTGAACCAGCAAGCCCCTTGCACTCCCAGTGGGTGTCTATGGGTGTTATTCACATAAATCATTTCAGCACACATCAAATTTCCTCGATAAATTATTTCGTTAGCTTGTGCCATTTTTTTACAAAAGTTACGCGATCACTCGACGGCCCTATGCGCCAACTTCATCGCTACTCGGACTCGGTCACCGTGCCAGCCCTAGCGCACCACAACACCAACCTTGTCGCTCTGTTGACTTCAAACACATTCAGCCAACCCCTCAGAGGAATCCTCTTCATCATATCAATGACATAGACCTTGTCAGGCATGAGACTGATAAGTCCCTTTTATAATTAAACTGCACCCTTCACTCCTTGCGAGTTTGCCTCTTTCGAGCATCACTCGGAAGCTTCTCCTCATCTTTACCCGAGTCCGACTCGATTAATTACAAATTATCCATTCAAAACTATATTTCTCGTATTCCAGCACGTCCGTTGTCGAAGCCTATAGTACGCTCGGGGGCTACGCCGCACTCGGGAGCTGCAACTCATTCGGAATGATACTTTCCTAAGTGGTCGAGTACTTCATCACCAGTCAGACCCTTCACTTCAACAAGTACATTCGATCCGTCACTTTGACAAATTACATAATCACCCAGACACTCTGCATGCCATCTTCGTTCCTACTCAGACTCAGTTGTCGCGCCGGTCTTGTTGCGCCGCAACCACACAACACCGACCTCGTCACTACATCAGCTTCGAAAGCATCTGGCTAATTCCTTCGAAGACCATTTCAGCCACTTGGCTGGACACGCAGTCCTTCACTCGACCACCTCACACATCCTCACTCGACCGCCCCGCGCGTCGCCACTCGGTTGGTCACCTCATCACCGCTCGGCCACCCCGCGCGTCGCCACTCGGTTGGTCACCTTATCACCCCTCGGCCGCCCCACGCATCGCCACTCGGTTGGTCACCTCATAACCACTCGGCCGCTCCATGCGTCGCCTCTCGGTTGGTCACCTCATAACCACTCGGCCTCCCCGCGCGTCGCCTCTCGGTTGGTCACCTCATAACCACTCGGCCGCCCCGCGCGCCGCCTCTCGGTTGGTCACCTCATAACCACTCGGCCGCCCCGCGCGTCGCCATCAGTTGGTCACCTCATAACCACTCGGCCGCCCCGCGGGTCGCCATCGGTTGGTCACCTCATCACCACTCGGCCGCCCCGCACGTCGCCACTCGGTTGGTCACCTCATAACCACTCGGCCGCCCCGCCTTGGCTGTGCACGTCTTCACCACTCGGCCGCCCCGCGCGTTGCCACTCAGTTGTGCACGTCTTCATCATTCGACCACCTCGCACATCATGACTCGGCCGCTCCACGCGTCGCCACTCGGTTGTGCATGTCTTCACCACTCGACCGCCTCACGCGTCGTCACTCGGTTGTACACATCATCGCCCATCGGACACCTCGCGCGTCTCGATCATTTGGACATGTCTTTACCTCTACACCCCCAGCACAGGAACAACTAAGTTACTCATATGTTCAAACCTCATATCACACTCTGTAACAATCTTACCTTTTTCGAGCATCACTCGGGGGCTTCGCACAGCCCTGGACCATGTCGTCCTCATGGGTTACGCCCATTTGGTCAACCTATTGATCACATCAGAAATATTTCTTTTGACCATACATGTTTGGTCTGCCGAAAATCTATAAGGGTAGTACTGTCCACTCGGACGATCGCCCAAATCATTTCTTGAAGTCATCTTCAGGACTGCAAAAGGGCGAAAACGACGCTCCTCTACAGATACACTTGGCCCTTATCCTAGGCTCCAAGACGTCAGTTTCACAAACTTGGACTCAGAGATGGCATGTGTTGGTGTTCCCCCGGGATAATGAGTGGCATCTCTCCGGAGAGTCAGCCCACACACTAGCCTCGCCACTCGGGTTTCATGGCACGTCCATGTCAGACCACTAGTCTATCTCCTCTGGGAGACATACGAGTGCCACCAAGTTTTTCCTTGTAGTCGACATACCCCAATCAGTTGGGAAGCACGTCCACTCGGACAAATACTCCTTTCACGCAAAATCTAACGGTCAATATAAGTACTACTGGAACGATTACTCCCTGGAGTGTCCGGCCTTTTTCTACAGTCGGCAGTTTCAAAGCCGAATTCATTCACCGTGCCGAGAGCACGAAGATTCACCTGCTTGATCGAGTTCCAGTCTGAATTTATTTACCGTGCCGAGTGCACGAAGATCATTCCGACTGACTCAGCTCCAGGCTGAGCTTATTTACCATGTCAAGCACCTGAAGATGCATCCGATTGACTCGATTTCAGACTAAAAGATATTTACCGTGTCGACTGCGTGGAGGTTTACCAGGAGACTTAAGCCCTCTGCCCGACTCATCTAGTCCGATAGAGGCTCGGGGACTACACCCAGCGGGTGCACTCAGCGTGCCCCCACTGGAAGAGAACTCGGAAAGAAACATTTTGCTCGATGCAAAACCAGCTCCAGAATTACTTGAGCTCCGAGTCAGAGAAGAACAAGTTCGATCAGTATCATCTAAGAAGAGTTTTAGTTCTCTCAGACCCCCGCCGACTGCCCGCAGTCGACGGCGGTCTCGGGGACTACACCCAGTGGGTGCACTCAGCGTGCCCCCACCGGAGTAATCTCCACTCGGTACGGCCTGACCAGTCCGAGTGATGAACAACAACAAAAAAGACAGGCTCTAAGACTCCCGCCGACTATTGGTATCCACTCAGAACGGTCCGCCCGGTCCGAGTGACGGCCAAACAACAACAAAAAAGACAGGCTCTAAGACTCCCGCCGACTGCCCGCAGTCGACAGCAGTCTCTGGGACTTCACCCAGTGGGTGCACTCAGCGTGCCCCCACTGGAATGGTATCCACTCGGAACGGTCCGCCTGGTCTGAGTGACGGCCAAACAACAACAAAAAAGACACGTTCCAGGCGTGAAGAAATTCCGAGTAATCAGTTACTCAATGCAGGACCAGCTCCAAATCACTCCAAAAAAAATTGCTATAAGGTGAGTTTAACGCTCCTCCGCGGACCCGTTTGAGCTCATTTCACTCGGACACCATACAGTCTGGAATCCGTCAAGGCAACATGCGGAGATAAGATCGTCGGGTGACCAGAGGGAGTTCATAAGTGCCTCCGCAGCACTCGACTCATCTGGGAATTCACCTCGACTCGACCCGGTCAACCTCGACCGATTCGGGGGCTAATGACGAAGACATGTATTGGGGGTAGGGTAACAGGCCTGACCTAAAGACCCTACCCATGGACTCCGTATACTTTGTACTGGACCCCTGGGCCAGATCGCCGTCCAGATGTAACGCAACTTGAAAGTCACTCGGACAGCGACAACCACTCGGAGCACGGCACTTCACTCGACGAGCTTATTCCACTCGACCGTGTAACTCACTCGGATATGCAAAGACCAATAGTCAGCATGACTGTTTTGTAGTGGGCAGGCATTAGGGCATTAATGCCCCACCGTGTAACATAAGGGGTGAGGGGGTGGCGCACTCTATATAAGCCACCCTCCACCACTAGACTAGGGGCTTTTTCTTCCACCTCTCTCTCTTTCGCATCATTAGTCTCAGGACATAGCTCAGGCATGGAGATCCGCTCTCCTCTCTCTCTCTCTCTCTCTCTCTCTCTCTCTCTCTCTCAAATACACCATGTAATCTCCGGATACATAGACAGATAAAACAAAGCCTCTCCGGAGCACGAGACGTAGGGTTGTTATCTCCACCGTGAGAGGCCCGAACTCGCTAAAACCACCGTGTCACCCATATGCATCTCGATAGATCATGCTCCTTTATCCTACCCCTCCCTTATTGTCGGAATCGTTCCCACGACACACACTGCTAGATTTAGCGTTAGCAGCGTTTCCCTGGCGGCGCATGCTGCTAACCAAACTTAGAATTTTAAGCATGTTTACCAAGAGTTACAAATTTATAGGATTATTCAAATACTTCACGGCTATATACTAGCTAGCTTTAAAAATGACAATGTACTTAATTGATTAACAAAAATTCGAAAACAAAGTACTCTTCGAATCCTACTCATCCACAATGTACTTAACAAGAACACTGATCATGAAGCCTGCTCGTAAGCCTCCAATTATAGATGGCACACATGAAGAGGACTGGCCCATCATGTCCTAGGTGGAGCACGGTGGTCAACATGGCATCTTCCTTGCTAATGCAAATGTCATGCATCTCGTTCCACCCATTGACGACGAGATGTCTACCTTTTGACGACGTCGAGTAAGTGGTTGCCATGTCAGTTATGTCAGAGATGACAATTCACAAGTCACCACCACACTGAACCTGCATTTGCTCAGGCACGACACGTCGTGTAAGTTTCGGTTTTGCAAAACATAAATAGTAAACACACATGTACATATGTATATCGAGTAAGCAAAAGCACTCCATGTTTGATTTAATTCAAACATGAATAAGTTGACATGGAACACAATGCAATTCTTACTACTAGTGGCTTCTTCTTAACATTGATATTGTTTAACATGTGCACAAATGCCACAAAAGATACATCGTATGGGCCAACATTGGCATCCAGAACGCCGTCCTTGATGGTCACAAATTCTACCACGATATGCAGCTCTTGCCAAATAAAAGTCGTTCCTGCACCTGTGTGAATAGTAAACTCCTAAAAAAAACTACTTCTAATACATAAGCGATAACATATGTTAACCCGAAAGTACATTTCTACACCCAGGAGCAAATGCTCCTGGTATGAACATTAAAATAAAAAATATTCAAAAAATTCTGAAATTTTTTTATGACATACATTCACAAATGCTTGTTGCGCATGCAAAATTTTATCGCGAAATCACATTGGTGGAAGGCGTGCCAAAAAACAAAATCAGAGCTCCAAAATGCTTTTGTAAGTAACATTTTCAGAGCATCGATTTTGTTTTTTACCACACCTTCCACCAATGTGATTTTGCGACGAAATTTTGCATGCACAACAAACATTTATGAAAGTATGCCACAATTTTTTGTGAATTTTTAGAATTATTTTTGGTTTTATTTGATGTTACTGTTCACATCAGGAGCATTTGCTCCTGGGTGTAGAAACTCCACGTCCAGTTTAACCACCTTTCTTTTTCTTGAGAGATAGGCCAGGCAACCATGAACACACGGGGCTGTGCACTACTCCGTAATCTTTCCTTGTACAGCAAGTACACCGTATTTTACTTTCATTTTTTACACACGAGTAGTACTCTAGTTAACGTGGAAAGGTAGTAGGAATACACTCAGATTAATAAATTAGAGCTAGTTTCTATGTTGAACCGATCTCCTCACGGGACGTTAGCACATACGGCTGGGACGTACAGTCTGGTTCCCTTCGTCATTGATGACGTTGTGATTTATAGCATTATGCGCCTTCGTTCATAGGATGATCGTCATATATTAGCATACTATATACGGACAAAGTGAACATCCAGGTTCTTTCGGTCTGCCACCTTGAAGCAGTAGAGCAGCAGAAGCTGAGAAGGTTCGGTGACCATTAGAGTGATGGGGATGCATGCAAGTTCAAACACAATCTCCACCTGACCTGGGCAGCACGGTTTACGGATATTTGAATGATAGTTCTGGACAACTGGGAGATGTTGGGATCACGTGTCCTATAACTATATTTAAATTACTTGAAATTATTAATATTCGGAATGCTCCGTTGTGAAATTATACATGGAAATACTTTGCATGTTTAACATGAAATTAGTACTTGTTGGAACGTACTTAAGTATTATATATATGTTTAAGAAAACTAGTGATTATTAGTGGAACACAATATACTACTCTCTCCGTCCCAGAATTCTTGTCTTAGATTTGTCTAAATATGTATGTAGTACATTGAAAAGACTATGCGGGTATACTGATGAAAGCAACTAGATCGATGGTTAGATTACAACCCTGACTTTGCTCTACATAATTAATCATTTAGATTAATGATGGCGTACAACTCACATGTGTGTGTCCTAAAATCTAAAAATAATGTTCAATTAAAATTGGATCATATTGTGGTTGTTAATCCCACCTGAACTTTATTTGTAAATAAGTTGGTTTAAACTTGGAAGGTTATCTGCATACAGACAGATGAGGACTGAAATTAGTAGTATAAGTAGGTCTAACCCACTAGCCTCAAATTGCATTGTGAAGAGCGTCACCGAGACGGCAGAGGAATAGAGGGTAGGCTGAAAAGTCCAGTTTTCTTAATATGAAGTTGGTTTCTTTGATTTCAAGAAAGAAAGTTGGTTGCTTAACATTATTTCTCCTAGGAGGGTTTACCTTCTCCTAAATATAACTTAAAATAAGAAACTATATATACAAGAGTACAACGCGCATACTGTTCATTTAAATCAGAAAGTATATTTTGACCTATGTTTGATTTAATAGCCTCTGAAATCTTACAGAATTTATTACAATCAGTACTGGAAAATCACACATCACTGTGTGGTTGGATGTAAGCTGAGTGAAAAAACACGGGCACTCGGCTTACTTTCTCGTGAGCCCAGTACACATGGCAAAGAATGAGAACTCAGCTTAATTGCCCATAAGCCGAGTGTGAGAAAAATAAGTGTTCGCTTATCAAACCACTTGGCATATACTCCCTCCATACCAAAATATAAGACATGTGCTGTTTGAAACGGACTGCCTAACAGTACAACAAGTGGTGTGCTCTGAATCGCACATTTTTGCTCCTTTGGGGCGGCTATTTCAAGAGACCAAGGCCAAGCTGAGTTCTCTGTTTATCCAGGCGGGAGTGGTCCATGTTGGACGCAGTTGTAATATGCCAGCGCATGTGTTGGCGGCGATGAGTACAGGGTATGCTAGGACTAAATCGAACTTTTGGCTGGATGGCTTCCCTGTTGATGTAACCCGTCATGTAACCGGCAATGTTGCCATGATATAAATGGAATACGAGTGTTCTATCTTAAAAAAAATAAGACTCTTTTCGAACTATTATAGTGTCAAAAATAGTTCTTTTATTTTGATACAGAGGGAGTAGAAGAAAAAAAAGCTCTCGGCTAACAGTCAAGCCTCAGGAATGTTTAATGCCACGTGACCATCACAGATGTGCTTGACGGCCCGTGACAAACGAGACTATAAGCCAAGTGGGTGCCAGAAGATTCTCCGCCTACTATAGGCAATTATACTTTATCTTTAAAAGTATGCAAAATATAAGCCGAGTGCCTGTGAAACATAACTAGCTTACACGTGGCCTATTTTTTAATGCAAAATGACCTTTCAACCTGTGCTTGGGATGGTTAGGTGGACAATGGTATCCCCAGCCTACCAGGATTCAAATCCCGGTGCTCGCATTTATCCTGGATTTATTTCAGGATTTCCGGCTATATGCTTTCAGTGGGAGGAGATGTTCCTACGCGACTTCGTAAAATCTCAAGATGATATGCCGGCTCAGTCTCTCAGAGGTGCTCATAGGGGTAGGGCGTGCGTGTGTGTTCATAGGGTGAGTGTATGCGCGTTTATATGAGCTCTTGCGTATGTACAGTGCTCAAAAAAATGTTTTGCATTGCATTTATATTTTTACTTATTACATTTTATTTCTTTCCCCTCTTTTCCTCCCATTGTCTCTGGCCTAGTTTTCATCGCCCTTTCGATTCCCCAATTTCCTGATCTTTCTCTAATAATTACCGTCATTTTGCACTTTAAAGTGGTATTGCCTTGTACTCTTCACACCCTCTAGTCTACCCATATTAAGATTAATCATAAGGAATTAAGAATAAGGCTAGAAGACTAGTTTTGTGTAACATAACACCGATATTATTTTGATTAAGGATCGATTGCCAATAATATATACTTAGGTGCCCCATACCCGGCATGCGTTCTGGTTGGGATCTTAGGTCTTAGATGTTTAGGTTTGGCTGCGATGTATGTTTGGTATTAGGACCAGGCTATCTGCGCTCTTTCATCAACTGGATAGGTGTAGCGACAGTTTATTGCTTAGACGGCGTCTTTAGTCTTACTGTTGTATGACTTTGTAAGGTCTTGTGAGAATAATTAATAAAATGGTCGAATGCATCGCTCAGATGTAGAGGCCGGGGGTCTTTCTCCTTTTCTAAAAAAAAAGTAGTTGATCCAGATAGGTCTTCCGTAACCAAAAAATAAAAGGTACTGCCGCATTTTTTTAATCAAAAAAAGTACTGCAGCTAACACAATAAGCGATGACGTACGTTCAGCGGCCCGCTGCCACTCCATACTATTTTCTTGGACAGCACTACTCCCTACTGTATTAGTTAACGTGCAAAGGTAGTGGGAGTAATTGGTTTCTATGTTGAACTGATCTCCCCATGGGACGTAAAGTCTCAGTCCGTTCGTCATTGATGACGTCGCCCTTTCTTGAATAATGTGCTTCATCGGATGATCACCATATATCATAAACATAAAGTGAGCATCCAAGTACTTTCTGTCTGCCACCTTGAGGCTGAGAAGGTTCGGTGCCCACTAGATTAGAGTGACGGATGCAAGTTCAAACAATAATCTCCACCTAATAACCTGGGCAACACGGCTGCAATCCATATTGAGCTTCTATAAATGTCCGATCCTTCTTGGTCATCTTCATCAATCACTTGCCATCC
Organism: Aegilops umbellulata; assembly: GCA_032464435.1. NCBI lineage: Eukaryota > Viridiplantae > Streptophyta > Magnoliopsida > Poales > Poaceae > Aegilops > Aegilops umbellulata. The sequence goes on along the minus strand of CP136060.1, from coordinate 635,679,882 downwards.
TACTCCCTTGTGACATTCCAAACACAAACCTACGTACACTCCACAACCCACACCACCAGTCAAGAACGGAAGTTATTGTTGACCACATGGAAGGCACCACAGCCAACAAGATCATGATCAGTGCCCGGAAGCCGCGGGTGATGCTCTACTCGTCCCCACTCATGGGGCACCTCGTCCCCATGATCGAGCTCGCCAAGCTCTTCGCCGCCCGTGGGCTAGCCATCACCGTCGTCCTCATGGACCCGCCGTACGATACCGGCGCCACGGGCCCCTTCCTCGCTGGTGTCTCCGCCGCCAACCCCTCCCTTTCTTTCCATCGTCTGCCACAGGTCAAGCTCCTAGAGTCTGACCACTCCGTGATGCCAGCCTTAGCGTTCGCCCGCCTCTCCAACCCGCACCTACGTGACTTCCTTGCTGGCGCTTCTCCGGACTTCCTCGTGGTGGACTTCTTCTGCAGTGCCGCTATGGACGTAGCCGCGGAGCTCAACATCCCCGCCTACTTCTTCTCCACCTCCGGCGCCCAGATCCTGGCTTTCTTTATGCACCTCACGGTTCTGCATGGGAAAAGCATGAGGAGCTTCCGGGAGATGGGCGAAGAACTCGTGCACGTCCCGGGGATCACCCCGTTTCCGGCGACGCACTCCATCGAGCCACTCATGGATCGTGACAGTGCGTCCTACCAGGCGTTACTAAATGTGAGCCTCAACCTCTTCCGATCACAGGGCATCTTCATCAACACCTTCCGCTCACTGGAGCCTCGTGCCATGGACACCATCCTCGCGGGGCTCTCCACCCCAGCTGGCCTCTCGACACCCCCAGTCTACTGCATTGGGCCGCTAGTCAAGTCAGAGGAGGTGGGCGTGAAGCGTGGAGACGAGTGCCTCGCATGGTTGGACACGCAACCCAAGGCCAGCGTGGTGTTCCTGTGCTTTGGCAGTCTCGGTCGGTTCAGCGCCAAACAAACCAGGGAAGTGGCAACCGGGCTGGAGGCTAGTGGACAAAGGTTCCTCTGGGTCGTGCGGAGCCCGCCGAGCGACGCCCCGACTACAGAGCCGGACTTGGATGTGCTGCTTCCGAAGGGTTTCCTGGACCAGACCAAGGGCAGGGGCCTCGTCGTGAAGTCATGGGCACCACAAGGTGACGTTCTAGCACATCATGCCGTGGGAAGTTTTGTGACACACTGCGGGTGGAACTCGGTGCTCGAGTCTACAATGGCAGGTGTGCCTATGCTGGCCTGGCCATTGTACGCGGAGCAAAAGATGAATGCGGTGTTCCTCGAGAAAGAGATGGAGTTGGCTGTCGTGATGGAAGGATACAACAAGGAGGTGGTGGAGGCAAAGGAGATTGCCAAAAAGGTCAGGTGGATGATGGATTCAGAGGGCGGGAGGGTGCTCCGAGAGCGCACTCTAGCGGTGATGCGGCAGGCGAATGAGGCTCTACTCGAGGGTGGAGAATCAGAGGCGACGTTGACGGAGCTTGTTGATGCGTGGGTTAAAGCTTGATATGTGCAACATCATTTATAAATGACCATGGAAATAAGGAGTGCTTAAAAGTTTGATTTTAGTTTCTTCCTCTCTGTAACATGTACTATCAACACACAATAGAGAAATTTCTATACATGTCACTCCAAACTTTACCGTGTACTTATATGACGTCTCAAAAAATGTATCCAGAACCATGTTAGACACATATCATATAGCCTATCTTACCCCCCAGTCCAGGATGTCAAAAAATGGAGAGGACTTACGATCTACTAAAAGATGTGGTGCATTTCAAACTCGACGGGCTGTCCAATCTGACCGGCTATAAGAACTAAAAAGGCCCCCTACGCGCACCAGTAAATCTGCTTCATTGCCCAGGTCGGCGACACCGCTGCCAGACTTGACGTCCCATTGTCTAGCTCAGTTCAGGCGAGGCCTCACCGCGAGGACACCGCGTCGAGCCCATGTTGTTCTTGGCGAATGCGTGAAAATTTCCAGGTGACCATTTAATAGAAAACGCGACCGAAGATTTGTATATGTTGCTTACCACTAGTCGTTGATCATATGTAGCAGATCCAAAGCCTAGTTAGATTCTTCTCAAATTGGTCATCCTACACCCCTGAGTCTAGGAGGTCGGTGAACGGAGAGAATTGACGCTCTACCAGCCAATGTGGTGTGTTTTTACCCAGTGCACGATTTTAGTGGCATCTGTGTATCCCTGGAATTTAACCGTGTGGGTAGCTCAACTGTTTGCCTAATCGATCCTCAATGGCAACGTTGGTGGGCGAGACGAAGCGTCGTCTGCATGAAGGACATGAGCATGGCATAGTTCATGTTCAAAGAGGAGCAAATGGTGCAACTCACTATATGGCTCAGTATGGCCGCACTTCTGAACGAACTGCTGTATGGCTGGGCAATGGCCCTGAGGATCTGTGTAACCTCTGTCAAAACGAGTGTATCTCTTTGATTTGATCAATATAATCTCGTTTGACCCGCAAAAAAAAAAAAGGTCAACTGTTTGCCTACAAAAAGGATCAGTTCTCCGACAGGCACAGGCTCATCCGAGTTGGTTCCGACATATACCCAATTACCCATGCAGCTTCATGACTAGACCTGGCCATGGGAAGCCCGGCCCGACCCGGCCCGAAAAAGCCCGACCCGGCCCGGCCCGACGCTGCTCCCGGGACGGGCTTGGGCCTAGATTTTGAGCCCGATGGCCGGGCCGGGCCCGGGCCCGTTGTTTTTGCACTTTTCTAAAGGTCGGGCCGGGCCGGGCCGGAGCCCGACAGGCTTGTACGTGTTCGGGCCTAGAAAATAGGCCCGATGGCCGGGCCGGGCCCGAACCTGGGTTTTCTGTGTCGGGCTTGGCTAGGCCCGGCCCGAAGCCTGGCCCGGCCCGGGGTATGGCCAGGTATATTCATGACCCTGGCTCCATAACCCCCCCCCCCCCCCCCACCACACACACACACACAATGGTTGCCAATGTGTTGGATGAGGCAAAGTTCACGTGATGTGCAAGAGCAGGAGTCATGGTAGAGTGACACAACTGGCCTGAGTGTAGCCTCGATAGTTGGACCCGCAAACTAAGCGAAGTCGCAACCCGAGTGGCGACCAAGCAGGGACTGCCTTGACAGTTTCACGACCACAGTACCATCGGTCTCTGTATAGGGGCCGGTGACGGAGGTTAAGTTAACCTCTCTGCGTGCATGCTCTTTGGAGAAGATGAACAGTGAAATATCTGAAAACTTAGATGGTCAACAACGAACTTGCTCTATAACTTAGGTGGTTACTGACTAAATTAATTTTGTAACTAACGCCAATTTAAGAGTTGATACGTCCTCTCCCTAACTCAAGATACGGGCCCAACTCTCACATGTACACAGGGAAAGTCATATTGAGCGGTTCCATCTCCTACCGGTGATAATCTCACCATTCCATAGTTGCTTTAAGATTCGGTAAAAAAACACTTATTTTCCTCCTTTTCCTATACAAACTGATTACTCAGTCTAATACAACTACTGTCCCACGCCATTTTGCCCTTGCATGGCAGGCATTGATGTTACAACTCTCTCTCTCTCTCTCTCTCTCTCTCTCTCTCTCTCTCTCTCTCTCTCTCTCTCTCTCTCTCTCTCTCTCTTTTCTCACACACACACGCATGCATATGTCTCTTCTCTCTAACTTGCAAACAAATCCATGGACTTTATTTCATCTTAGCAAATTTAAAATATTCCTATCTTTTAAACCATAGTTTCATATTTCAAATAATTTATATATTTGAACTCCTGGCGCCAAGACCTTTAGAAGTAAACCAATTTTGGATATATTTCAAACACATTTAATTTTCAACGTTTCACATTTTGTATGTGAAACAAACCTATTTCACTTGAAAATGTGCTTTTTGTGAAACACGACAGTGGAAGTGAAATATTGGTTTTGAAAGTGAAAAAAATTATGAAACTGAAATGTAAAATTGTGAAACTGATTATTTTGCAATGTGTATCTGTTTATTTTCAACAGAGTGAAATATGTTTTTTCAAAAATGTGCAACTAAAATTGATGTCATTTTTGTGAAACAAGCCAACGAAGAGTGAAATGTAGCTTCTGAATTGTGAACTAGCAACCACAAAAAGTGAAATTATAATGTATCATTGTGAACCTTATTGTTCGAAAATGTGAAACAATTTATTTCAAAAGAGTGGTATAGTTTATTTGATAAATGTAAAATTGAAATCTATTTTTTTATGAAACAAGCCAGTGAAAAATGAAATGTAGGATCTGAATTGTGAAATAGTAACCACGGAAAGTGAATTTCTAATGTATCATTGTGAAATTCATTATTTGGATATATGAAACAATTTATTTCAAAAGAGTGAAACAAGTTATTTGAGAAATGTACAATTGAAATAGGTGTTATTTTTGTGAAACAAGCCAGTGGAAAGTGAAATGTTGGTTCCGAATTTTGTTATTAACTTGTTTCAGATTTTTCGAGTGAAATATTTTAGTTCCACATACGAAATGTGAAATGTTGAAATTTATATGTGTTTGAAATGCATCCAAGATCGGTCTAGTTTCAAAGGTCTTGGCGTCAAGAGTTCAAATATATAAATTATTTAAAATAAGAAATTATGGTTTAAAAGAAAAGAATGTTTTAAATTTGCTAAGATGAAATAAAGTCCATGGATTTGTTTGCATGGGAGAGAGAAGAGGCTGATGTATGCACGTCTTGTCTGACAAAAGGTAATACTCCGGACCTGCTGGACTGACAAAAGTAGTACTCTGTTGGTGGGGCAGTTACTGAAATACCAATATTTCATAAATAGTAAAAAAATTGTATACAACACACAGTATTTAACATACGGTACGAGGTGTCACTAGTTAATTGGCTGGCCAGTCGCCGGTACATCACGGAACCGTGCAATTTTCCGCTTCGCATGTACACATTAAGGCCTCATTTGGTTCACATGAAAATTAAAGAAAATGAGATGACACGTCTCAATTCAATTCCTCTTCCGCACACATCTTGCTTTTGCTCCCCTATTCCTCTTCCACTCCCTCTCGCCCACCTCCCTCTCAAGCAGAGCAATTTGAACCGCGCTCACGCTGCAAATTAGTAGTTGCAATTACAAAGCACTGATCCCCCTCCGTCCGGGTTTATTAGGTCTCTTAGCATCCCTAGCATGTCCATTTTTATAAGCCCTCGCTTTGAAAAGATGCATGCATGCAACTATTTCATTGGTTGCATTGAGAGCCATCGTTGTTGGTGTCATGGCTGAAAAATTAATACACTTCATGCGTGCTTTTTTATTGGTTGCATGTATATGAGAGAATGCATTGGGAGTGGAATGGAAGAGTTAATGTGAGTAAATTACTATGTGTCTTGGTTTAAAAAAAGTTGTCTTTAGGCCTAATAAACCCGGATGGAGAGAGTACGTCCCTACGAGCCCTCGCAAGCGGCGCCGGCGTTAAGGCGCCTCTCTGCCAGGAGCTGACGCTCCCATCCCGCATCCTTGGAGCCACTTCCCCAGCTGTTACCTGGTTTCATTAATACAATGGAGCCGGGGGTGGGGGTGGGGGTGGGGCCGTGGGGATGTAAGGTAGCGTCGACGTCGAGCTACCTTTCCGTCAGTGTTGAATATATGGTTTGTACATGTCTATTGTATAGTCCGGCCCACCTCCTAGTCTTTGTATAGTTGAGGTCGAGGCCCACCTTGTACTCCATATATACGTGCGCTATGCACCGATCAATACATCGAGTAGCATTGTCCAAATATTCGTTTTCAACATGGTATCATACCTACGATCCTAAACCCTAACTACAGCTGCCGCCGCCGCCGCCGCGATCCCATCACCGCCGCCGCCGCCGCCACTTCGGGCCGCCACCGCCGCCGCGTCTCCCCCCCCCCCCCCCCCCCGCCGCGCCGCCGCCCCCGTGTGCCGCCGCCGCCTCGCGCTTCCGCCCGCAACCCCGCAGCGCCGCCACCCGCCGCGCCGCCTCCCGCTAACCGCCGCGCCGCCACACGCGCCGCCGCACTCCCCTCTGACCATGGCCTCCCCCGGTTCCTCTAGTACCACCCGCAGCCGCCGCACCAACCCCTTCGAAGGCCCCGATCCCGTCGTGATCCGCGATCTCAACATCTTCGCTCGGGTTCCTGTTGTCCTCGATCATCTCACCTCCACCTACTATGCCTGGAAGACGTACTTCTCCCTTGTGTTCGGTGAGTACAATCTCCGGGATCACATCGATGGCTCCGTGGACTCCCGCTTTATGAAGGACGATGAGGAGTGGACGTCCATCGACGCCACCCTCATCCGATGGTTCTACACCACCATCTCGAAGGACCTCTTCCACACGGTGGTCTCCGCCGAGGATGACGCTCACGCCATTTGGACTAAACTCAACGGCCTCTTCACCGACAACGCGCTCCAACGCAAGGTTTTCTTGCACGGTGAGTTTTTTGGGTGCCGGCAACTTGACTCGTCGGTGGACGATTATTGCATGCGCCTCAAGAAGCTCGTCGACGAGCTCCGTGACCTCGGCGAGAAGGTCTCCGACGAGCTTCTCCTCAGTACTCTCATCGCCGGCCTGAACGAGGACTTTGGGAACGCCGCCTCCAACATCCCCCTCATCACCAACCCGACCTTCCCCAAGATCGTCGCGTACCTGAAGCTAGAGGAGAGGAGGATGCGGATGTCGCGCACCCGGGCCACCCACACGGCCCTCACCGCAGGACCCGTGGCGGTGCGCCGCCCACCGCTCCGGCTCCCCCGCCACGGCCCGCCAAGGGGCCCTTCCATGCGCCGCCGCCACCCGGGTTCCCCTACCCCGTGCCGCCGCAGCCCCCCCCCCCCCCCCCCGCCGCCCCCTGCCGAGCAGCAGCAGCGCCGGGGCGGGCGTCGCGGCCGAGGAGGCCGCAAGCAGCAGCAGCAGCCGGCTGCCCAGGGCGGGGCGCCGCGCCCGCCGCAGCACCAGCTCCCGCCGGCGCCCTGGCAGGCCGGCCAGAACCCCTGGACGGGGGTGGTTCACGCATACTCCATGCCGATCCCGCGTGCCCCCGTCCCCGGTGTCTTTGGCGCTCGTTCAGCCCCTCATCAGGCTATGTACGCGGCCCCTCAGGCGTATCCGCCGGCGCCGCTCTATGGCCCCTCGGCGGCCTATGGCCTGCCCTCGGCCGGTGGGTTCACGGCGCCGCCACCGCAGCCTCTGCCGTCGGCCCCGGCCCTCCCGCCGGCGCCCTGGGACCCCGCGCTGTTAGTGGCCCTCCACACCGCCCCCACGCCACAGCAGTACACTGGCGGTGGCGACTGGTACATGGACACCGGAGCCACGGCTCACATGGCCGCCAACCCCGGTAACCTTCTTACCGCTCATCCCGTTCGCACTGCTGCTCGCATTACCGTGGGCGACGGCTCTTCCATGCCCATCACTCATGTCGGCCATGCTGTTTTTCCTTCTAACTCCCTTCCATTATATCTTTCTAATGTTCTTGTTTTCCCTGACATCATTAAAAATCTATTTTCTGTTCGTTCTCTTACACGTGAAAATCCTGTCACCGTTGAATTTGACATGTTCGGCTTTTCTGTTAAGGATGCCCGTACCCGGATGATGCTCCACAGATGTGACAGCCCCGACGAGCTCTACCCGGTCCACTCATCCACATCCTCCGTTGCTGCACCCATGGCGCTCTCCGCCGGAGTGGACCTTTGGCACGCCCGTCTCGGTCATCCCAACACCGCCACCCTTCGTCATATTCTTCGTAGTTTTTCATTCACGTGTAATAAGATCGACGATCACACTTGTCATGCTTGTCGTCTCGGCAAACGTACTCGTTTACCCTTTAGCACTTCCTCGCATGTTGCTTCATACCCATTTGAGTTGATTCATAGTGATGTTTGGACATCTCCTGTTGCTAGTAACACGGGCTATCTTTATTATCTTGTTCTTCTTGATGATTTTTCGCACTATGTGTGGACCTTTCCGTTGCGGCGAAAGTCGGATTCTGTTGCCACTCTCACCGCTTTCTACTCCTATGTCGCCACGCAGTTTGGTCGCCCCATTCATGCGTTGCAAACAGACAACGGGAAGGAGTTTGATAATCTTGCGATCCGCAACCTTCTCGCCACACACGGCACGATTTTTTGTCTCACTTGCCCGTACACTTCGCAACAAAATGGCCGTGCTGAGCGTGTGCTTCGCACTCTTAATGACTGCGTTCGCACCCTCCTCTTTCACGCCAACGTGCCACTACGTTTCTGGCCCGACGCGCTCGCCACCGCATCACTACTTCTCAACATCCGTCCCTATCGCACTCGCGGGAACTTTGCTCCTCATCATCTCTTGTTCGGCACGCCACCCTCCTACACCGAGCTCCGCATCTTCGGTTGCTTGTGCTACCCTAGCATCGCTTCCACTACTCCTCATAAGCTCGCACCACGGTCCGTGGCCTGCATTTTTCTTGGCTATCCCCCCAACACCAAAGGCTACCACTGCTATGATCCTATCTCCCATCGGGTCATCACTTCCCGACACGTTTATTTTGATGAGATGGTTTTTCCGTTTCAGCAGGTACCTTCGGATGTTGCGGCCTTGCCCGCTCCTGGCGACGGCCGCTCGAGTGCTTCTCTCAGGCCGCCTCCTGGCTTTGAGGGTGCCCCCCGTGCCCCGGGTCGAGTTCCTCCCCGGCTGGCTCCATTAGGGGATACACCCCTCCCGGCGCCTGCGACGCCCCTCGCGCCGTCCTTGGAGCGGGACTTCTCGGCGCCCCCCGCGCCCTCCCCGGCCGCCTCGCCCGCGGCGACCTCGCCGGCGGCCTCGCCCGCGACATCAGCGGCGGCGGGCTCTTCTTCGTCATCGCCCGTCGCCCCGGACTCGCTGCCTCGCCCGATGACTCGCTCTCGGGCCGGTACCTTCCGACTGAGTACGCGGTACACCAGCGATGAGTATCTTCTCGCTGCTTCCGTCTCTAAGCCGTCCCCTCTCCCATCGTCAGCTCGAGCCGCCCTTCGGGACCCTCATTGGCTCGCTGCGATGCAGGAAGAGTTCGATGCGCTCCAACAGAACCGCACCTGGCAGCTTGTCCCTCGACCACCTCGTGCCAACGTCATCACGGGGAAGTGGGTCTTTCGGCATAAGAATCATCCAGACGGGACTCTCGAGCGCTACAAAGCTCGCTGGGTGGTTCGAGGCTTCCGGCAACTTGCGGGCGTGGACTTCACCGACACCTTTGCTCCGGTTGTTAAACCGGGCACGATCCGCACCGTGCTTCAGCTGGCCGTCTCCCGAGCTTGGCCTGTGCATCAGTTGGACGTCTCCAACGCCTTCTTGCACGGCCACCTCGCCGAGCAGGTGTTCTGTGAGCAGCCCATCGGCTTCGTCGACTCCACACAGCCGGATCATGTGTGCTTGCTCTCCCGTTCGCTTTACGGGTTGAAGCAGGGCGAGGCCTGGTACCAACACATCGCTGGCTTCCTGCAGACGCTCGGATTTACGTCGACCCGCTCCGATGCGTCCCTCTTCGTGTATCATCACGGGATTGACACGACCTACTTGTTGCTCTACGTCGACGACATCATCCTGACGGCATCCACTGTCGCATTTCTCCAGCGGCTTACTGCTCGTCTTCGCGATGAGTTTGCCCTGAAGGATTTGGGGCCCCTTCACTACTTCATCGGCATTGAGGTGGTTCGACGGCCAGATGGGTTCTTTCTGCACCAGCAGTGTTACGCCCATGAGCTTCTCGATCGTGCCGACATGCTTAATTGCAAGCCTGCTCCCACGCCTGTTGACACCAAGGCCAAGGTTTCAGCTCTGGAGGGCTCTCCCGCATCCGACGCGGCCTTCTATCGCTCCATTGTGGGTGCCTTGCAGTACCTCACTCTGACGCACCCGACTTGCAGTATGCCGTCCAGCAGGTCTGCCTTCACATGCATGCTCCGCGTGATTCTCACTGGACCTTGGTGAAGCGTATCCTTCGTTACATACGCGGCACCTCGTCCATGGGACTTACACTGACGGCCTCCGCCTCCACCGACCTCGTCGCCTACTCTGATGCGGACTGGGTTGGCTGCCCGGACACACGGCGCTCCACTTTGGGGTACTGTGTCTACCTTGGGCCGTCCCTGATCTCTTGGTCTTCCAAGCGATAGCCCATAGTCTCTCGCTCGATTGCCGAGGCAGAGTATCGGGCAGTGGCTAACGCCGTTGCTGAATGCTCTTGGCTTCGTCAGCTGCTCCAGGAGTTGCTTTATGATGTTCACAAGGCCACGCTCGTCTACTGCGACAACGTCTCCGCCGTGTACCTCTCCGCCAACCCGGTCCATCATCGACGAACGAAGCACATTGAGCTCGACATACACTTTGTTCGCGAGCAGGTGGCCCTTGGGCGCATCCGGGTCATCCACGTCCCGACGGCGCAACAGTTTGCCGATGTTATGACAAAAGGACTGCCTACTTCTGTTTTGGAGGAGTTCAGGTCCAGTCTTTGCGTCTCCGGCGACGCTTCGACTGCGGGGGGTGTTGAATATATGGTTTGTACATGTCTATTGTATAGTCCGGCCCACCTCCTAGTCTTTGTATAGTTGAGGTCGAGGCCCACCTTGTACTCCATATATCCGTGCGCTATGCACCGATCAATACATCGAGTAGCATTGCCCAAATATTCGTTTCCAACAGTCAGGAACTGAGGCCCCCAGCCGCAGAGATCAAAGATGTTCCGGTTCTAAAAGCCCAAATAGAAAATCTGACGAGAACAGTTCAAGATCTCAAAGAGCAAAACAAAGATTGGAGATTAGCGCCAATATGTACCGCAAAATGTACGAGGATGCAGGCGTTAAGCTCAACACAGTCAAAAAGACTGCCGTGTACGAGCTCATCAACATTATAATCATAGGAGGCAGATTAGCGGTGGATGTATTCCTCCGTGTGTTCAAGTGCATCGTCTCGTCAACATGCAACGCGCACCCCGCCGTGGCCGCACTCCCTGTCTTTCTTCCGCTCCCCGCCTACATCACGAACCCGTGCAGAACAACTAACCAGGTACGTGTTGTAGGTTATGATTTACTTAAAAGGGTGAGCTGCCATCCATGCTCGTCTGCACATCTGCATGAAACCAATGTTTTAAATAGCGGGCTATATATGGCATATAGCGGCAACACTTTAAAACAGCTATAGCGAGGCTATAACCCCAAATTATACATGAAATCATTTAGCGGCAACATGCTCAAACAGCTATAGCCGGTTACTTAAAGCTATGCATGAAACATAAACCATAACTAAGAGATTTTCTAAACTATCAGAGAAACTCATTTTGTATGGAAGCTCTAATCTTCAAGGGCCAACTAGTATTGGTCATTTGCTTGAGCCAACACCTTCTTATTGGTCAACCATTAAAGCATCGATCTGACCTGATCGGCCCCCAGGTGGACCATCTCATTCCTGGGCTTGGCCCCACGGCGCTTCTCGCTACCAGAAACATTTTGCTGCAAGTTCCTCGAAATTACTTGTTAAGAAATACTCAAGGGCTGACAAATGGCGCATTGTATGCGTGCGACTTATTGCAACCTCGGAGTTTTTTTGGACCCTGATAACTACCATAGGTCACACACCAACATATAGCAACTCCAAACATTTTCGACAACAAGTTTGGCAACTTTAGTTGCCAAGCATGTCAACTTTCATGCTTCAATTTATTTTTGACAGAAACTTGCCGTGTGTCACTAGAAATTGCCATCTTTGCGTGACTAAAACTGCCATCGAAAAACGTCAGGGCCAGAGTTCCACGCACCTGACATGTGGCACTTATCATTTGATTTTTTTAGATTCATTTTTCAAAATATTTTATCTCTTTAACCATGGTTCCAAATCCCGAACCATTTTTATCATTGGATTCCTTGCGTCGAGATCTCTGAAACTAGATCTCATGTTAATAGGTTTCGACAAACTTTTTTCATGGAGAAATCGGTAGAGAAAACGTAGTCGGAAACATAATTTTTTCCACCTTTATCCCTTTCCGAGAGGCATAGTTGTGTCAAGCAAAAGAAAATCTAGGCCTCCACGTGAAAACAAATGTGCCTCTGGTGAAACCAAAGAAAAGAAAAACGTGTTCCTTTCGAGAGGCATCGCGGACGCAAATCTGTGTCACCACCAGAAGCAATTCTTTGTTTCTCGTGAAAGCTAGAAAAACGTGTTTTTTCATTTTCGGGAGGCATAATTTTGCCTCTGATGAAGCAAACATGTACCTCTCGTGTAGGGAAAAAATTCCGAGAGGCACAGTTCGGCCAAGGGCCTTCCGAAACATAGAGCCAGCCCTATTCACTCAAAAAGTTATATTGAAGTGTTTTACATGCAACAATTGATGTTTCGAGCGTACCATCCATTGTTATGTTAGATTCGCCACTGACAGGAAGTACTCCTTATTTTACTTTATCTATAGAGCTCTTTTACAGTACCCACAAGTAAATATGAGCCATCCATTTTCTCTAATCTGATGGCTACCGTTGCCTGGTACTCCAGTATAGATATCTAGGAGTACCGCAACAAATTGTTCGGGAGTACCTTGATTTCAAGGGCAAATTGGTAATCTAGACCAGCAACTAATGTGGTATTGTGTGGTAATTCCCCATTGACTACGGGGTGTGATTAACGTCCAATAGAAAACCAGCCGGATATCTAGGCTAGGATTCACAGTGGTATTGTGTGGTAGTTACCCACTAATTACGGGACGGGATTAATGTCCATAGCGAACCAGCCGGATATCTCCGCTAGGATTCACGCTTACGATTGCCTGGCCGAGTACTCAGATTAGGCGGACATCCGAAAGGCCTTGCCGCCGATCAAAGGTTGTAGTTAAGATTCCATGTAGCGCAGTCGGCGGCGGATGCATGCAATAGGGCCTCCGGGGATGATGCAGCCATGGCCGTGCAAGGTCAATCGATCAGGGGTGGCAACATGTGCTTGACAAGTCTTCGGGAGGGGAGATGCACGGACGATGCAGCCATGGCCGTGCATGGTCACTCGATCCAGGGAAAAAATAATTAAACATTACCCTTACATGAGCTGTCAAAAAGTCTAAACTACCCTTTTAAACCAGTGGTCAGATTTAACTGGTATTCCCACCCTTACCTAAGGAGTACCAGGGTACCGTAAAAAAGCTCTATCTTTAACACGAGTAGTACTATTATATTTAGCGTAGAGAAGGTAGTAGGAGTATACTTTGATTAATACACACAGTAATTAAGAGTTGGTTTCTATGTTGAACCGATCTCCTCAGGCAACGTTAGCACATACGTCCGGGACGTAATGTCTGGTTCTGTTCGTCATTAATGACGTGCCCCTTTGTTACATATATATGTGCCTACATCGGATGATCGCCATATATTGGCATTACTATATATACGGATAAAATGAGCATTCAGGTTCTTTCAGTCTGCCACCTTGAAGCTATATACTAGCAGCTGAGAAGGTTCGATGCCATTAGAGTGATGGGGATGTATGCAAATTCAAAGTCAATTTTGCAACAGGCTTTCGCTTCAATTTATATATAAAGCAACAACCGAATAAAGTATACGAACGAACGATATAAGGTGATGAGTTAGCCCTCATAAACATTAATCCTATGATAATCAAATCACGCGGGACACCCGCAACTACGCTACAGAAAGAGAGCACAAGAAGAAATGGAGTACAACGTCACACTACGTCCTATAGCACCTAAGCTCGACGACAACGTCCCCAGGAGGGAGAACAACGCTAAGTGTCGTCGACATCGAGTCCACAATCGGACAAAGATTTTAACCGAAACCCATACACGGAGAGGAGCATCACGTTAACTTCTTCAAGAAGATAGCAGCGCCCGTGAGCGGCGCCGTCGTCGACGACAAACTGCGGAGCTTTCGCTCGGCAACTCCATGCCACCACAAGGCCTCCAGAACAAGTGTGACAAGTTCAGAACTCCAGTTCTGGATTGGGGTGTCTCCACTGCATGCGACGGAGAGCACTCCTGAGCCATCCGCCGCTCACCCTCTTGCCGCCCACACGACCAAGAGGGAAAGACACCACCGGCGTCATAGTGCCTGCCGGAGAGCCAACCATACGGACCGCCATCTAGGGATGCCTCCCTGGCATCAATGTTCGAGACTCCACCCACCATGGTAGGAGGAGTAAATGGTGTCTCCCTTCACTCCTAGTCCGACATCAGCCACGAGGTCACCCATGTCTACGTCTCCAGCCAGTCCTGATGGATTAAGGGAGTCGCAATCCTGTGACTACCGGCGGCCGTCCCCAAGCACGCTGACACGACACCAAGCCGTGGTCATCAAAACCGATCTTCTCGACGTAGAAGCGGGGTCCTGACCACCAACAACCACCACCACACCCGTGTGGAGAGAGAGCTCACCGCTCGCGGGCACCACCCGGATCGCGTCCAACTTCACTTACCAGAACTGAGAGCCTCGACCTGCCTCGGGCCCAAATCTGGTCTACCCAAGCACGAGCCCCAGGCCGGAGCCACCGCCACCCTACTCCTCCCCGCTCATACATACGTGCATACACTCACTCCTATAAACGCACACATGCACACCCTACTCCTATGAGCACCTTTGACAGACTGAGCCAGCATATCATCTTGACATAAAAATTACTGCTGATAACAAACAAGTGATGACGTACGTTCACCGGACCGCTGCTACCCCATTTTTTTTGTTGGACAGAATTTTTGGATCTCACGTGCAAGCGCACCCTGTGTGCGCAATTCTTTTTCATAATTTCAGAAAAAATAAAAAGTGCCGAATCTGTTTTGGAATGAGATATGATCAAGTATTGTGCTCGTATAAAAAGTTTGGTCAAGAAATGATTTCCGTTGACTTGCTTGAGGGCAAAAAAAAATTATGCCGACAATATAGCGTGAATAGTATTTGTATATAGTAATTTTTGGCGAATTTTAACCCAGGATATATTGAAAGTCATTCCTTGGTGAATCTTTTATATAAGTAGAATACTTGGTCATGTTTGATCCCAAAAAAGCTTCATAATTTTTGACTATTTTTCAGTTACTCCCTCTGTAAAAGAAAATATAAGAGCGTTTAGGGAGTAATACTCATTTCTTTACAGAGGGAGTAAATTATTTTGGCATATAGGGTCCGCTGGCACCCAAGAGCACCCGTGTATTTCCTAGTACACTACTCCCTACTATATTAGTTAACGTGTAAAGGTAGTAGGAGTACCAGACTTTAATAATTAAGTGACTGATTTCTATGTTGAACAGATCTCCTCATGGGACGTTAGCACATACGGCGGCGTTTGTCATTGATGACGTCGCCCAGTATAGCATAATGCGCCTTCATCGGATGATCACCATATATCAGCATACAATATACGGATAGAGTGAGCATCAAGGTTCTTTCTGTCTGCCACCCTGAAGCTCTAGAGTACGTAGAAGCTGAGAAGGTTCAGTGCCCATTAGAGTGTGACGGATGCATGCAAGTTCAAACACGATCTCCACCTGACCTGAGCAACATGGTTGCGATCCATGTCGCGCCTCTATAAATGACCAGTTCGTCTTCTTCATCTTCATCGATCACTTGTCATCCTTACTCCCCTGTCACATTCGAAACGGAAACCTACGCTCCACAACCCACACCACCGATCAGAATTCAGAAACGGAAGCTCTTGTTGCCAACATGGACGGCACCAAAGCCAACACCACCACGATCAGTCCCCGGAAGCCGCGGGTGATGCTCTACTCCTCCCCGCTCATCGGCCACCTCGTCTCCATGGTCGAGCTCGCCAAGCTCTTCGTCGCCCGTGGGCTAGCCGTCACCATCGTCCTCATGGACCCGGTGTACGACACTGGCGCTACGGGGCCCTTCCTGGCCGGCGTCTCCGTGGCCAACCCCTCCATCTCTTTCCACCGTCTACCACAGGTCAAGCTCCTGGATTCCGACCACTCCATGATACCAGCCTTAGCCATCGCCCGCCACTGCAACCCGCACCTACGTGACTTTCTCGCCGGCGCCTCCCCCGACGTCCTCGTGGTGGACTTCTTCTGCAGTGCCGCTGTGGACGTGGCCGCGGAACTCGGCATACCCGTCTACTTCTTCAACACCTCCGGCGCCCAGATCCTGGCTTTCATCATGCACCTCCCGGTTCTGCATGGGAAAAGCACGAGGAGCTTTCGGGAAATGGGTGAGGAAATCGTGCACGTCCCGGGGATCACCTCCTTCCCGGCGACACACTCCATCCAACCGCTCATGGATCGTGACGGCGCGTCCTACAATGCGTTCCTAAACGTGAGCCTCAACCTGTTCCGCTCACAGGGCATCATCGTCAACACCTTCCGCTCACTGGAGCCTCGTGCCATGGACACCATGCTCGCCGGGCTCTCCGCCCCACCCGGCCTCTCGACACCCCCGGTCTACTGCATTGGGCCATTGATCAAGTCGGACGAGGTGGGCGTGAAGCGCGGCAATGAGTGCCTCGCATGGCTAGACGCGCAGCCCAAGGCCAGTGTGGCCTTCCTGTGCTTTGGCAGCCTCGGCCGATTCAGCGCCAGACAAACCAGGGAAATGGCCACCGGGCTAGAGGCTAGTGGACAACGGTTCCTCTGGGTCGTGCGGAGCCCGCCAAGTGACGACACAACGACAGAGCCAGACTTGGATGTGCTGCTTCCAAAAGGTTTCCTAGAACGAACCAAGGGCAGGGGCCTTGTCGTGAAGTCTTGGGCGCCACAGGGTGACGTGCTAGCACATCACGCCGTGGGTTGTTTCGTGACACACTGCGGGTGGAACTCGGTGCTCGAGTCTATTATGGCTGGCGTGCCTATGGTGGTGTGGCCGTTATACGCGGAGCAAAGGATGAATGCGGTATTTCTCGAGAAAGAGATGCAGCTGGCCGTCCCGATGGAAGGGTACGACAAGGATGTGGTGGAGGCTAAGGAGGTTGCCAAGAAGGTCAAGTGGATGATGGATTCAGAAGGTGGGAAGGTGCTCCGAGAGCGGACTCTAGCGGCGATGCGACAGGCGAAAGAGGCTCTGCTCGAGGATGGAGAATCAATGGCGACATTGGCGAGGGCTTGTGGATGCATGGATTCATGCTTGACATGTGCAACATCATTGATAATTGTTTGTGGAGATAAGGAGTGAGGGTTATGTCTTTCACTTTCAGGTGTGATTTTAGTTTCTTCATTTATGTAACATGTACTGCCTACACATAGTGGAGAAATTTCCATACATGCCACTGCAAGCTTCCCATATGCTAATATTTTGTCTAAAAGATTCATAGATCTAGAACCCTATCAGATTCTTTTCATATTGGCTATCTTACCCCGTGAGTCTAGGAGGTCAGAAAATGGATGACATTGAGAGTAAACTAATAGATGTGGTGCATTTCAAACTAGACCAGATGGCCAATCTGAGAGGCGGTCAGAAGTAGAAGTCCCCTACCCGCACCGGTCAATTTGCTTCCTCACCCCTGCCAGCGACCCCGTTGCCACACTCGATGTTCTGTTCTCCTGCATGATTCAGCCAAAGCCACATCGAGGACGCCGTGTTGAGCATGTCTCTGTCTCAGCATTGCCTTGCTCTCACATGTGGGAATCAACTGAACGCGAGAATTTTTCTAGTTGACTGATTGATTAATAGCAAACACAAATAAAAATTGTACATGTTGCTTACCACTACCAATCTTTGACCATGTAGAAGATCCAAAACCCAATTGGATTGTTCTCAGATTGGCCAGAGGTCAAAGAATGGAGAACACTGGGCTTTGGCAGCCTCGGCCGATTCAGCGCTAGGCAAACCAGAGAAATGGCCACTGGGCTATAGGCTTGTGGACAGAGATTCCTCTGGGTCGTGCGGAGCCCACCAAGCGATGACACGAAGATAGAGCCGGACTTGGATGTGTTGCTTCCAAAAGGTTTCCTAGAACGAACCAAGGGCAGGGGCCTTGTCGTGAAGTCTTGAGCGCCACAGGGTGATGTGCTAGCACATCACGCCGTGGGTTGTTTCGTGACAGACTGCGGGTGGAACTCGGTGCTCGAGTCTATTATGGTTGGCGTGCCTATGGTGGCGTGGCCGTTATACGCAGAGCAGAGGATGAATGCGGTATTTCTCGAGAAAGAAATGGAGCGGGCCGTCCCGATGAAAGGGTACGACAAGGAGGTGGTTGAGGCTAAGGAGGTTGCCGAGAAGGTCAAGTGGATGATGGATTCAGAAGGCGGGAAGGTGCTCCGAGAGCGGACTCTAGCGGTGATGCGGCAGGCGAAAGAGGCTCTGCTCGAGGATGGAGAATCAATGGCGACATTGGCGAGGGCTTGTGGATGCATGGATTCATGCTTGACATGTGCAACATCATTGATAATTGTTTGTGGAGATAAGGAGTGAGGGTTATGTCTTTCACTTTAAGGTGTGATTTTAGTTTCTTCATTTATGTAACATGTACTGCCTACACATAGTGGAGAAATTTCCATACATGCCACTCCAAGCTCCCCGTATGCTAATATTTTGTCTAAAAAATTAACAGATGCAGAACCCTGTCAGATTCTTCTCATATTGGCTATCTTACAATGTGAGTCTAGGAGGTCAGAAAATGGATAACATTGACGGTAAAGTAATAGATGTGGTGCATTTCAAACTCGACCGGATGGCCAATCTGAGAGGCAGTCAGAAGTAAAAGTCCCCAGCCCGCACCAATCAATCTGCTTCCGCGCCCCTGCCGGCGACGCCGTTGCCACACTCGATGTTCTGTTCTCCTGCGCGGTTTAGGCAAAGCCATATCGAGGACGTCGTGTCGCGCCCGTCTCTGTCAGCGTTATCTTGCTCTCACATGTGAGAATCGACCGGAAGGGCGAAATTTTTCTAGCTGACTGATTAATGGCAAACATAAATAAAAATTTGTACATGTTGCTTACCACCACCAATCTTTGATCATGTAGAAGATCCAAAACTGAATATGATTCTTCTCAGATTGGCCAGAGGTCGAAGAATAGAAAGCATTGATGGTCCAGCAACCGATGTGGTGCGTTTCTACCCCCGTTGATGATTTTAGTGGCATTTTTGTATTCTTGAAGTTTCACCATGTTTAAATTAAAAAATAGCAAAAAATAAAAAAACTGAAATTTTTACACATAAAAGTTGAGAGAATCTTCTAGGTGCATGCAAAATTTCATAGTGTTTTGGACATTTGAGGAGTGATTCTCGCCCATCTCGCGGACTTCATCAAGGTGACCCGTTGCAAAGTTTAATGCTTCTGAATAAGTAAATTTTATTTTTTTTGGGGGGGGGGGGGGTCACAGTTATCAAGAAATACCAAACAAATATTCCCAAAATTTGAAAAAGAATTTTGAATTCAATTTCTTTAACTCGATACATGCTGAACTCGAACTGTACAGAAACTTGCAGCTAGCCCAATGGATATTCCTCCATGGTTCCTCACGTCCTTGGAATCATCTTATCATATGACGAAATTGACACATACCACCTATATTACTTGTGTAGTTTTGCCGCATCGTTCTCTAGAAATGTGGCTTTCAGTACGCGACTAAAAAAAGAACTGTATTATCGTGCTTTCTATTTTTTTCAGAATAATGAATTACATATACTTAGCTTAACAAAAAAAATAACTAAAACTAGTTTTGCTAAAATTCCACCGAAAACCTGTTTTCTAATATTTCTCATCTAATTTTGGGTACCCAAACAACAGTAGTGATAGAGGTATGCCCAATTTAGCATAACATGCCTTGTGCTGCAACACCACTTAAACCAATTGGATTTTCCCATCTAAGCATCTCCAACGGTTTCCCTTTCCCCTAAACAAACCCTGATACATGAGAAGTTGGCACAGGAAACACGCGCAAATAGCTCCTGTATACCCAAAATGTTTTAGGTAATCACCTAAAAAAACACCCCGTCCATCTTTCCCTATAGCATAGGTTATGTTGAGCTCCCTTCCTCGCCTCTTCCTCCTGGTTGAGCTCCCCATGGAAGCCACCCCTCATCCTCCTGCTGCTGCTGCTGCTCGAGCTCCCCATGGACCAATGTGACGACCTCGTTGGATCCGCGCCATCGTCGCCTTCTCGCCGCGCATGCTGGCTCTAGCAAACTAGTTCGCGGTAGCCACCGATGAGGATGTGTTCATGACCGCATCTTACTCGAGTTCCCCCGCGGTCCACCGCCCGCAAGGTCTGTGCCACCATTGCTACTATCATGGTTGCCGACAGGGAGGGGGAAATGGATGTCGAAATGGGAACGTAACTGCAGGGCAGTGTGGTGGTGAGAGGATATATGGTCCTGTCGGTGAGGACGTTCTCGCGAGGAAGCATGCCCAGCGAATGTTTGGTTTCGGCTGACGTGCCGACCGGGCCTGATTCAAGATTCGTGTTTTCTATTGACAGCCGTTGGCGCGTTCGCTAGGAACTCCCTCCAAGCAAACGTTCGCCAAGTAACATTTCCATTTTTAAAAGGGAAAATAACTAGTACCACTACTAGAAACAAACCGGTGGACTGCACGCTGCGCTGCCTATCCTTCCACGGTTTCCACCTACCCACCGGTCAGCTCAGTCCACGGCACCGGAGCATGCTCACCGTCGGCGGCCGCTTCCAGGGTGGAGCTCCCCCAAGGCGACGGCAAAATATGAAGATGCAAAATCATTTTGGTTTTCCATTGGAAGGACACCCTGCATTAGAATGGATGAGGCATGTGCTTACGCTTGGCTACAATGATTTGTCTTTGGAACTTAAGACATGTTTGTTGTATCTTGGTATATTCCCGAAGGCTTATAAAATAAAGAAGGAAGATTTGGTGAAGAGATGGATTTCCGAGGGTTTTATTACTGAAAAGCATGGTTATAGCCATCAGGAGATTGCCGAAAGCTACTTTAGTGAGCTCATCAACAGAAACATGATCCAAATAGCCGAGTACGATGACTGTGGGCATGTGCTGTCGTGTAGAGTGCATGATCTAATGCTTGACTTTATCATACTGAAGTCCACGGAAGAAAACTTTATCACTGTAATCAAGGAACCACCTACAGTTAATGGTGCACACAACATGAAAGGCCATTTCGAATTCCGCCGGCTATCCCTCCAAGTTGGTAATTCGGAATGCACTCAGGTGCTGGGTAACAACGCTCTCACCCAAGGTAGGTCTTTGAACTTTTGGGGTGAACCAGAATGTATGCCTTGTCTCTCAAGTTTTCAACTTCTGCGAGTTCTGCATCTTTATGCTTGCGGCGACGAATATCAACACTATGATCTATCTCCCATATGCAACTTTTTCCAACTGAGTTATCTGAAGATTGGAGGTGTGCATTGTGAGAAACAGCTAAGAGAATTGCATAAGTTACAACATTTGAAGACATTGGAGCTAGCTAGTGGTGTAGGGTCTTTTCGGCTAGATGTCAGCATATTACCCTCGACGCTGTGCCACCTGATTGTTCCGACTAGTGTGGAACTGTTTGGTGAGATCGGCAGGATGAAAGCCCTTTGTACTTTGGTTGGATTTTCCATACTTCGCCGAGATGTGAAGAGCATGAAGGCCTTGGGTGATCTGAGCAATCTGAGTGAGCTAGAGCTATATCTTCAAGGGCCTTTTGTTCCTGATTCTGATTCTAATTATGATTCTGTTTATGATGCTCTACTCCTCTCCCTCAGCAGACTTGGCAGGCTTCAATCCATAACCTTCCACGGTCTCGCAAGATATACTTACCTGACGAAGTATGTCTTAACTTGTTGGTCCGCTCCACCGCCAAGCAATCTTCATAGATTACATGCGCAGGGCTTCACCTTCTCTATCGTCCCAGACTGGGTTGCACAACTCAACCAACTCAGAAGCCTGAAAATTGAAGTTCGGTCACTGCTGAGAGATGGTGTGGAGGTTCTGGCCAGGCTGACCATGCTGGTGCACCTTACATTATTTGTTAGGGAGCATGTTCCCCTAGAAGGCTTAGTCATCCGAGGTGCAGCATTTCCAAACCTCAAAGAACTTTGGTTCAGGCATAAAGTGCCTTTCCTCATGTTTGAGGCAGGGGCCATGCCCAGGGTTCAGAGCCTCACTATAGAGTGTTATGCACAAGCAGAGCGGCAAGGTGATGATAGTGTACTTGATGGCATCGAGCATCTGGGAAGCCTAGAGACATTCAAGGTGTACATTTGTAACCAGGAGAATTTCAGCATGTTGTATCCATTGACATTGAATCTTTCCAAGAAGCCGCACGTGGAAGATATTCAACGGTGGGACAAACATAGTATTGAGGCAATGCTGAGGAAGGCGATCAACAAGCATCCAGGGAATCCACATGTTAGCATTGAACTTGTGTAGCGCGATCAAGTGGACAGGATGGGAGGAAGTGCAGAGCTCAAAATGGTAGGTTCAGAAACTTCTATGCTACAGTACTTCATTTCTCTCTTGCCTGCTATGTGAAAGTTAAAAGTACTGCTTATTAAAAAAGTGCAGCATTTGCATGGTCATGAACCTACAAGCTAGCCGATTCTAATTATATGTGATTTAGATATAGTTCTTCTCTTCATCATTTCTTGCTATTCTGACATGCATTACCCTACATTTCACAACTAATTGGCAGGGCCATGTTACAATGGGCGCCCTACTGCGGTTCCATGGCCAGAATAAACATTGACTGGTGGAGTGCCATGGAGAGGGCTGCTTAGCTAGGCACATGTACATTGCTGTCAGTGTTAGGATGTAAGCATTGTCATGTTGCCTGCTTGATATAGTGTGTAAGAACTCTTTAAATTGTGCGTCCGTTCTATGATAAACTGATTCAAGCTTGAACTTAGTGCCCAAAAACTTGAGAACTTTCGGAGGTAGAAAGTTACTAGTCTTCGAACTGATTCAGCTGTTAAGAAGTACAAGAAGCTCTGTCATCAGCAGGTCATGGATTGTTTCGCAAACGTCGTTAGGGGTTTGGATTCATCAGATGGCATGTAATCTAAACGTATATGGTTGCATATATAATAGTAACCTTATACGTCAATGTTTTCCTGATGAGCAGGATTAAACGGTTCTTTCGCGACTAATGTTACATCCTACTGTTATTCGGTGTGGATGATCTTTCTAGACAATGTTAATCATTTTTCTCTAGGTGGATATTCAGAGATGTCTTCATCTCTTGCAGCATCGAAGGGACTCTGCTTCTTTTAGAATACAGGGTGCTCTGCTTCTTGGCTGCATGAGAGGGAAACGCTACTGCCATGTTTGGCTTCATTAACAGGTTACTTCCCATTCATTTTTGACGGGAAACAGTTGGATTTCTCCTAATGCGTGTTCTATTATTGATTTTGTTTAAGAAATTGTAGCAGCATTATACAAAAGCGTTTAAGCTTCATGAAAGAAAAAGGACGCCGATAACTGCCACACGTGTGGCATCTAGGGGGTTGTGCCGCACGTCCTATGTAGCATGGAAACAACCCCGCCCGCACGACGGCATCCGGGCGCACCCAGCCACAGCCCGCATGTCCGGTGTGTGGCACAATCGCCCACACGTGGACACCATCCTCGTGCCATGGACACCATCCTCGCGGGGCTCTCCGCCCCAGCTGGCCTCTCGACGCCCCCAGTCTACTGCATTGGGCCGCTAGTCAAGTCAGAGGAGGTGGGCGTGAAGCGTGGAGACGAGTGCCTCGCATGGTTGGACACGCAACCCAAGGCCAGTGTGGTGTTCCTCTGCTTTGGCAGCCTCGGCCGGTTCAGCGCCAAACAAACCAGGGAAGTGGCAAACGGGCTGGAGGCTAGTGGACAAAGGTTCCTCTGGGTCGTGCGGAGCCCGCCAAGCAACGACACGACTACAGAGCCGGACTTGGATGTGCTGCTTCCGAACGGTTTCCTGGACCGGACCAAGGGCAGGGGTGTCACGCCCCAAAACATAGCAGTGACAATTGCCACATGCTTATAAATTCAATTCAAATTTATAAGCATGTTAGGCCATCAGATTAACAAAGGTAGTACACTGGGATCATTTTTATTCATTATCATAGGAACGACTACAAGTGTTCTTGCTAGTACATGCATGCAAGTTTCTTTATTTCATCCCCTCCCGTAGTACTACTTCTACTGTTCATCATCATTTCCATTGCTCATCTCTGCAAAAAAATAAATAAGATAGCAAGAATGAGTATGATAACATACTCAGCAAGCACACATGTAGCAGGGAAAATATGTGACACCGGAAACAAGTATATGGATTAGCCGTAAGAAAAGAAAATAAACAAGAATGGTAGAGAAAATAAAGATGTGCTTAGGAATAAAAATTTTGGCATCACACATGACCGCAAGCTTCCCGACCCGGGAGTCACAGGGGTGAAATTTCACGCTTTTACACTCTTAAGAGGGGTACTCCGACGTCAACAGTCTCAACTGGAACCACACAGGCTCTAGTTGGACAAGATTCTTTTACCCGCAAAGACCCGACTACCCGACCTTACTAGTGTCGATCGCTCCTATGGATCCATCATCGACACGCTTCCGAACGGGTGTCGTTCTTGGCGGAGAACCTCAACAGTCCCATACCTGTACTGTGACCGGTACAATGTTTTTGCCGTCGTGATGCCTTAGAGTTAGATTTTTCATTAGGACTGGAACATTAGAAGAGGAAATATTATCTCAAAAGATCACCAATATATCATCTCTAGCTTCTGCACAAGATTAGCTAGTCTTGCATGTGCTATTCTTAGCATAACGAGTGTACAGGTCCAACAAGTAAAAGCGAGGCGTACTTAGAACAAGGCATGTGGTACAAGATAGAAAGAGAGAAAAGACAAAATAATCTAGAGGAGTTCTTGGGAGATAGGACGCATGCATCTTTCACAACTAGCATGCAGAACCAAACCACCATGCGTACTGTACAAAGACAACTAGCTGATGTGAAAGAATTAACAACAAGAATAGTGCTACAGACTAGTTATATAGAGAAAAACTAGCAACAACGGCATGGCATGAGTAAAGAAAGAGAAGGAGCAGGACATCTAGAGAAGCTAGATGGAACGCATGCTTGCCTTCTCCTGATTCTCTCGACACAGCAGCAAGATTTCTAACGCCTGCTCTACACCAGCAGCTACGGCTCTACTACTACTACCCCTAGTGAAGAGAGACAATGGTTGTGGTTTGAGGTCCAGCTACCCGGCCCTTGGCCCTTTATATAGGCGTGCAGCCGTGCAAGGGACAGCAATGCATGCGGTGATCTAAAATATCTACCACCCATCCGGGCTCTTCTACACACAGCTTTATTTTAATTGCCACTAAGTAAAATTGATCTAATTGACACGTATGTCTGACAAGAGGAATAGATAAGCTTGATGGCCTGTACCTGAGTCAGCAGCATAATCATTTCCATTTACTAAACATTTTATTTTTAGTTGCCTCCTCAACCCTTCCTACAGACAGCTACTTGTTGAGCAAAATATCTGGTCTAACTCTTCTCACAAAATAAGGGAAAGAAAAAATAAAAGTCTGCCTAGACAAGTACGTGTACATGCATTTGGGTTCTAAGCAACTACTACTAATTCTCAAAAAGTGGCATCCATCATATATTATTAGTGCAAGCTATCAATCCATTCGATAATATCTATAATTGGCTTAAAATATTACTACTATACTACTTTGCATAATTTAATTTTCACGGGCGTTACAAGGGGCCTCATTGTGAAGTCATGGGCACCACAAGGAGACGTTCTAGCACATCATGTTGTGGGAAGTTTTGTGACACACTGCGGGTGGAACTCGGTGCTCGAGTCTACTATGGCAAGTGTGCCTATGCTGGCCTGGCCATTGTACGCGGAGCAAAAGATGAATGCGGTGTTCCTCGAGAAAGAGATGGAGTTGGCTATTGTGATGGAAGGGTACGACGAGGAGGTGGTGGAGGCAAAGGAGATTGCCAAAAAGGTCAGGTGGATGATGGATTCGGAGGCCGGGAGGGTGCTCCGAGAGCGGGCTCTAGCGGTGATGCGGCAGCCGAATGAGGCTCTACTCGAGGGTGGAGAATCAGAGGCGACCATGACGGGCTTTGTGGATGCGTGGATTAAAGCTTGACATGTGCACCGTCATTTATAAATGATCATGGAAATAAGTAGTGAGCATTGAGTCTTAAAACTGTGATTTTTGTTCCTTCCTCTCTGTAACATGTACTATCAACACGCAATAGAGAAATTTCTATACATGCCATCCAAACTTTACCGTGTACTTATATGACGTCTCGAAAAATGTATCCAGAAAAGAAAACTCGTTTTATTCGTGCAAAATAAACCGATTTTTTTACCCAAAAGCTAAGGAAGACCGGTAGAAAACTGAAACGTCGAAAAAACCCAGAGAAAAAACCGTTTAAAAAGCCGAAAAACACGTGCAAAAAAATAAAAAAATAAAATCTGGAGGGAGCGTCCAGAGCACGACACGTGGTGAATGGCTGAGAACCCGTCAAACGGCGCTGATCGTTGCGAGGCTCCCGAAGGAGCACTCGTTAATTAGTTGCTCCCGTCAGCACATCAGAAGCGGGGCTGGGTGTGGCAACGTGGTTTTGGGCTGGACAAACAACATGAGACAACGTTGACAACGGCAGCGACACACTGGGAAGGAAGCGAGCGTAGTTGACAACGTGAGGGCCACAAACAGAGGGGTGATGTCATGTTAGATGTGAGATAAATATCTCACATCTAGATGTGACATAGATAGACCCTTCTTGTTTTGTTAATTTACCGAAACACTAAAGATCTCATGTTAGATTTTTGTCTCTGGGCGTGAACGCGTTGGTTGTCGTCCGATTCGTAGCACAAATCTTGAAGCATGGATAGGAGCCACGTCATCATATGAAAAGACTCCACATTGTTTTCAATTTCTTCATGTATGTATGAATGATTATGTGTGTATGCCATGCATGTGGTAACAACCATCAAGCCAAGGAATTTTTTTGTGATATGTGTATTGCGTTGTGTGGTTTCTTTTCAGGAAAATGTACATAAGTGTCAATGTTTTGGTGAAATGTTGATTCACCAATTTTCTGGCACCCAATTTGATTCACTTTTAGTGAAAGTCATGCTGAGTTTTTTAATAAGTTTTTAATATATTACTCCAGTTATGATAATTTTTAACATTCATCTAACAATTTAACATTCTAATGGTTTAACAATATGAACACGACAAATGGACCAAATGTGCCCTAGGTATGGCGACAACCGGGCATGAAGGCGCGCCAAGGTGGTTCAACAATAGGGTAGGTGGCTAGAACATGTGTTGGTCCAATATTAATTTGAGAAAATCTTGACATTTGTTCTAGCACAGCCACCCAATGCCTTGAGCTTGCTTAGACACTGCGGCATGAGTAACGCTACATCAACGGGGAGTTCTTTTATGGGTTTAACGGACTATCAACCTGTGGACCAATAAGATTTAAGATTAGGAGAGGATGGGGCCCATCCCATCCCAAAATCGGGGGGGGGGGGGGTAGTTAGAAGGAGATTTTGTAAAAGTCCCGTAAGGGTCCGTGCATCTAGGGTTATCGTGTTGGCCGCGCAACACGACCCCTTGATGCACCTAGGTCGTCCCTTAACCGACATTGGCAGGAACTCAAGCTATGGTAGAAGGAGATGTCGAAGAAATTGTTGTCGCCAAACTGGTTCAGGGAGACCAAGTCAGCGGATGTGATATTTGGCTGGCATCTCTCATGCATGCAAACAAGTCGTCACACTCGCATGTCCGGCATTAGTCATTGCCTTTGCGATCGAATGAGCCGCCTACAGGAACATCTTTATCAAGTTATCGTAAATGCAAACACTTCATATTATTATTATTATTTGCAGGAAAAATTTTCCATCTATTTATCACATGTCATGACAGTACAAAGAACATAAAAAATAATAAAAATTATATCCAGATTCGTAGACCACCTAGCCACGACACCCACCAGAGCGAGCCGAAGGAGCGCTGCCGTCATTGCCCCTGCCTCGCCAAAGCCGGAAAAACTTATTGTAATAGACATTTGGAAAGACGCCGTACTAAGGCCGCACATGACCAGCGCACTAAAACATCAATTGTCACTGCATAGACCGGAAGGATCCAACTTATAGGCACACGAAGAAAGAATGGATCCACGGACATCCATCATAGACCAATACCGACTGAAGCCCACAGGATTTGTCGGAGGCACACATTCACACGCCCTACGATGATGCTAGACGCACCGCTGGAACAGGGGCAAGGCGGGGAGGTCTTTACTCTATCTTCAGGGAGCTGCCGCCACCATGCCTTTCTAAGCATGACAGAAACCCTAATCGACCTTGAAAAAGCACCTACAATGAAGTAGGAACCCTCTCACTAGCAAGGCCCGAGGTCCACCACGCGCTCCATGGACCTAAGGCCACTGGAGACGAAGCAGACCGATGGCGGCACCGACGGGAGGTCGAGAAACCCTAACTGCGCGTGTACTCACATGAGGAGGCAAAAGGGTACTTTATACATATGTCAACATAAGTTTAGGTGATATAACTTTTTTCAGGGTATATTTGGTTTATGCCCCCTTTGGTCCTAGCTAATATTGGCAAGAACTAGCTTGTGAATTTTCTGTCAAGGAATCCTTCATGCTCACTTGCAATCATTTTTTCACAAGAAACCAAACAAAGACCAAAAATATGATAGACAGCCAATTTTTTAGAAGGGCTATCATGGGACACTAAGCAAACACAACTTTTGCCACCTTTTATATTCAACTAGGACAATGCCCGTGCATTGCAACGGGATATAAAAATTATACTCTCTCCATCCCGAATTACTTGTCGCTCGTGGTTGGTGCTTTATATATAAAGCGGGGCGTAAAGCCTTTTTTGGCAGCACTAAAATAGTGCTAGATACATCCATTTGAACGACAAGTAATTTGAGATGGAAGGGGTAGTACGTTAACTTGTGATTTACCTGCCCATATTAATGCAATTGTGTAAATATGTTTATCAAATCCTACTGGTGATTTACATTAATATTGTGATGAGAAGTTTGATAATAAATTAAAGTGAAATTGGTTCAGAAGATTAGTAAATTAAGGTGATTGATTATCATACGAGAAAGGTTGGATGAAGGGGAGGTAGTAAAGATAAAGATAGAGATAGAGAGTAGAAATGATGCCTCCATCTCTTCTAAGGTTTTAGTCAACTTTTTGCTTTTACCTACTTTCGTTTTATTTTCTATTTTGTATTTGTCGCAATAGATTTTTTTTGTTATTTGTTGCCGTCGTACTGTGCTTTGGATTAATAATCTTTTCTTTTGCAACCACACTTCTTTTTAGGAATTTTTTTTCAACAAAACTTTATCTGTGAGGCACCCCTTTGTCCAGGTTTATTAGCCTCCTTCATATACTGTGTCGTACTCTAGCCCTAAATTTAATTAATTAAATACCAGATACATCCATGTGAATAAAAATTAAATTAATTTAAGTAATTTCGGACTAAGGGAGTATATGTATAAAAAAGAATACCATTCAAAATTTCTTTCGAATAAAAATTCAATGATATGAATTTTATGACGTATGACTTATATTTTGCTAGTTAAATCTATAATTAAAATTTTGATAAAATATATAGGTGAGATTTATAAACCTGTACAGAGGAAATATAAGCAATTTTTTCTTGAGAAAGCCAGCCAAGGTGTGCCCTAGATCACTGCCTTGCACAAGCCCAAACGGCGCGAGCCCAACCGACCCCAAGCACCCCAACCGCTTTGGTTCCCCGCCGTCGCGTCTCTGCCCACACCACACACCTTCCTCCCTTCCCCTCGCTCTTCCCGCTTCCCCAGGCCCCCCTCCGCCGCCCCGCCGACCCACGGGCCCCACAATGGCCGCCCCCGCCCGCGCCCGCTTCGTCCACAACCGCAGCCGCCGCCGCGCGGCCGACGAGTCCTCCGACGAGCAGCAGGACGCCTCCTCCTCGTCCTCCTCTGACGACGACGGCGGCGACGAGGAAGAGGAGGAGATGGAGGTCGAGGGTTCCGAGGAGGAGGAGGAAGAGGCGGTCGCCGACGAGCCAGCGGCCAGGGAGTGCCCCGCGGCAGCGGGGAGGGGCGGCAGGAAGGGCCCGATTACCATCAGCCTCAAGAAAGTCTGCAAGGTAGTGGCCGGCCGGCCGCCGCCGCCGGGGTTTCCCCTGTTTTCTCGGAGCTTTTTGCTCCCGATTTTGCTACGCGCTTTCCATGATTTCCCATAAAGATTGTTTATTTCCGAGATTTCGGGCTTAAGTTTCGTGCTGATGCGCCGCAGTCGCCAGCTTCCGTAATAATCCCCTGCGGCTGTTTTGGGGGCTCAGTTCAGAGCAGGGGCGGTTGCTTCCCCTTGCGTGTGCTGTGGAAATGGCTGCTTCATTCTGCATTTATCAGGACTAATTTAGGATCTGCCCACTTGAGCATCGTTTCAAGCTTCTTTGTTGGGAATTTTTTTATCCTTGATGGTGTCTGAACTTCTGAGTGTTCTTTTACTGTAGTAATTTTGATGTGTTATTTGCTATGTCTGGTTGCAGGTGTGCAAGAAGACGGGGCATGAGGCAGGGTTCAAGGGGGCGGTGTACATCGATTGCCCCATGAAGCCTTGCTTCCTGTGCAAGATGCCAGGTCCTGATATCTGTAACTACGCTTGCTTGTTTATTTGTTCGTTTGTGCTCTGGGAAGTAGAAACTGGCAGTATATATCCCAATGAGAAGAGGACAGCTCAGGAACTCTGTTTTATGAATTAGTACTTCCTTGTGTGCATACTCACTGGAGTTTAGGCTTTAGACTAACTGCTTGTTCCAGATAGTTCTGAAAAAAAGTCTGCATTTCTATTGAGATAAGATGGATAAAAATAGTTCAGTATTCATGAACCTCCACATGCCATTGATCTGCAGACATGAATCTCTGATTGCTGTTTCCTTTTGAGTGTTCAATAGTAACTTATGCATTTGGCATTTACTACTCGAAAGCTTGGCATGGATGGAGACTTTCAGGGTCACTGATGGTTTCGCCGTTTGCACTTTGCAGGTCATACGACCTTGACTTGCCCACACAGGGTAGCAATGGAGCATGGCGTTATCCCAGCCCCTAGAAGGAACACAAACACTTCACTGGATTATGTCTTCCAGAGTCAAGTCAAAGGCAAGATCTCCATGGTGCGTGAGTTGATGACCACTGTCCTTTTTCCGCATCATTATCAGTCGCAACACTTGATATCACTGCTTTCTCTAGTACCAAATATGTTTAAAATAAATTCCTCTCCCTAATTTTAGGTTAAGCCTCGGTTTCTAGTACCTAACCAATTGGAGTGTGGCAACATAAAATTTCACCAAAGACGTGTGACCTGCCTGGAATTTCATCCAACTAGGAACAATGTGCTTTTATCAGGAGACAAGGTATTACGGTCCTACCACTTGGCTGTGTTTTCCACTTAATTCCTTGTAAGTATGGTCACATTGCAGGTATATTTAGGTGACTAACAATCGCCCCTTTCTTTTTCTTCCACAGAAAGGGCTACTAGGCATTTGGGATTATGTTAAGTTGCATGAGAAGATTACTTATGATTCTGTGCACTCCTGCATTCTGAACACTATGAAGTAAGAGCTTTAGCTTGATGGCTATTATCAGTTCTGTTCTCCAAGGGTGAAATGTGGCAATTTGATATGATCTTATTCAGGTTCGACACCGCCAATGATGGAGTGCTATACACAGCTTCGTCTGATGGGACTATCAGCAGCACAGACTTAGACACTGGAATTGGCTCGCCCTTGTTAAATCTTAACCCAGATGGTTGGAGTGTAAGTTTTCCCCATTGCTTTCTGATCAAGCTTATCCAGATTGCTGCGCTAAAATGGATTTTGTACACATTGCATTTTGATATTATCTTTATACATCTTGTGCTGTGTTAGGCGAACATTTCTTTGCATTGTTCTGATTTTTTTTTTTGGCATCCACTTTGGACTTGATTTAATCACCCCTGTTTGTTGCTTTTAACAGGGTCCAAGCACTTGGCGCATGATATATGGGATGGACTTAAACACCGAGAAAGGTCTTCTTTTGGTGGCGGATAGTTTTGGGTTTCTTTACTTGTGAGTAAATGAGTATCCCCAGGAGCTTTTTCATACCTTCTCTGAAATTAATAGCTTACATGCAGCATATGCAGCTTCTTTTGAAACTGTTGACTTGGATGTTAATATGGCTTATTCCATGCATTTTCTTGGAAACTCAATTCCAAATGAAGTTATCAGTGATGAGTTTCTATTTTTATTTGAGTTCAAGATATAGGTGTATACTGCCATATGTGATTCAAAGATATCACTGTACATTGCCATATGTGACATATACCATATACGCCTTTGCCGTATCAGAGTATCTTGCATGTTAGCTATATGTATGTTTTACACCTTAATTCTTGCAGATTGGATAGACGGTCGAAGGAAAGAATTGGGCAACCAGTTCTTATACATAAAAAAGGTAGCAAGGTAACTGGCCTTCATTGCAACCCTGCACAACCTGAAGTTCTTCTGAGCAGCGGGAATGACCACTTTGTGAGTGTGCTCTGCTATGCATACATACAAATCCCTTTCTTTACCCGATATCTAATAATACACATCACTCTATGATTGTAGGCCCGTATTTGGGATACAAGGAAACTTGATCCCAAGTCCGCTCTTGCCAGCCTTGCTCATGGACGGGTTGTTAATTCAGGATATTTTTCTCCACGAAGTGGGAATAAGATCATGACAACATGTCAGGACAATCGAATTCGTGTTTGGGATTATATTTTTGGTAATCTGGAATCCCCAAGTAGAGAAATTGTTCACAGCCATGATTTCAATCGTCACTTGACTCCCTTCAAAGCAGAGTGGGATCCAAAGGTTCAGTTCTAGCTATGAATTGTTTCCTTTTTTTTTCCTTCCATTTTGTTTTTGTTGCCAAGTTGCAAAAACCAACATGCCAACTTTGATATGAAATGTTATTGTTCTGCAGGATTACTCAGAAACAGTTGCAGTTATTGGTCGTTACATAAGTGAAAACTACAATGGGGTTGCTCTACATCCCATTGATTTCATAGACACCAGCACTGGGAAGCTTCTGGCTGAGGTGATGGACCCCGACATAACCACTATCAGCCCAGTGAACAAGCTACATCCTCAAGATGACATCCTAGCTACAGGAAGCTCAAGGTAGACCATTGGATCTGTATTTACCCAGCATATCTACCAATGCTAGATCTTTTTGACTCTTACGAGGTTCTGCCCGTGCAGGTCCATTTTCATTTGGAAACCAAAGAATGACATCGATCCCACGGAAGAGAGGACCAGCCAGAAGGTCAAGGAATATGTATACGGGTCAGGTTCGCGGAAGAAACCAAATGGCAAGCATGACAACAGTAGTGATGACGACTCGGATGGTGGTGGTGGAAAGAACAAGAAAGCGAAGAAGACCCGCTTCACTCATACCGCAAAGGGAAAGGGCAAACCCAAAACTTGATGATAGATGTAGTTAGCGCAGCAGCTATTTTGGTAGAAAGAACCTATTGACAGCCTCGCGTCTTAGTCCTAGCTTAACACGCTGAAGCCCTGTGGTAGCATACCACGATCATCTTAAGCAACAAACGTATTAGAGTTAGTTTTGTCTTGCTTTTGAATCCTGATGTGCTGAAGCCTTGGTACTATGGCAGTATGCCACAGCCATCTTAAGCAACAAACATTTAGAATTAGGTATGTGCTGCTTTTGAATCCTGACGTGCTTTAGGTGTTAAATCTGTGTGTATATATATGCTCCTTATATTTGCTCCTACTCAGTTGCTTGGATGCAGTTTCGAACACAAGTTGCTGATCATCTGTCCTATGGGTTTCACTGTTTGTTGTCTGCTTCTTGTCCATGAAGTTAAGCAATTAATATGCACAAATGGTATGTCTAAGCAAAGTAACTAACTATACCAACTGGACAACAGTGTGCCATCATGTGAATGCCTGAGATTATGTCACTGGGTCAGAAATCCACCAATATGCCACTATACTGACTGCTGAGTGATGCTAGATTAACCGTGAATTTCTGTTTTTGACAGTACAAAACATTGAGCCACATGCCAAACAATGTTTCTTTCAATGTAGACTGTTACTAGCTCACTAAGCATCGACCATCAGAGGCTTTTGAGCTTCAGTTTGCCGTTCGGTTGGAACTGATTTGGTTAGCATCGGTCAAACCCCAAAATTGATCCATCTGTCATCTCACACCTCCTGGTCAAGGTGTTCCAACACCAAGACAGGTTCTTTTGGCACCTTCAAGAAGATTTGGCTTTGATCCCAGCCAGCTTCCTCCATCTGTTTGATGAAGTTTGCAAACCCATCCTCCAATGCAGCGAGGCTCTCTTCTAGCCAGGCGAAAACGTCGTCCTGCTTCAGTTGATTTTGGTGAAGCCAGTGGGCTTGCCATAGGCTCCTTAGGACCGACATGCTCGTTGCCGCCTCCTGAAAACAAGCATGCATTTGTTGATACATGATGCATAATTATTTCCATACACCGATGTTTAGCAGTACTTTACCTTGAATGTAACCAGGTATGTTGCCTCTTCTGACCCAAGCTGCTCAACACAGAGGATGTACTTCTCATTCTTGTATAGCTTCAGCAGCATATTCACCTGTTTTGGAAGTTCAGAACACGCATGAGCAAGTTGTACCAAAAGCCATTTGTGGAGTTACGAAATTGGTTGCAAGTACCACTCGGAAACTGCAAGGCAGCCACCAGCAAATGGCTCTGGTGATTTCAACTCTACCAGACTATGATACAGCTGGTTTATGCTCACACTGACTAATTTTACATTGTCTTTGATGCAAGATATTTTACTTCACGACACTATTGTGAAATGACTGCATTAATGGGGAGAAGTTCGCAGCTTGGCTGTGAGTTCCACTTGATGTTGCATTTTTACGTTTAAAACTGGGTGCAAATCAATGCCAGTGCCTCATTGGAAATTAGGTGTTGGACAAGTCCTTAAACAATTGTTACGACTATACATATCGCTATGTAAATATTTAACAAAGCAAACTCCCTTTTGTCCCTTCAGTTCTACTAGTTACCAAGGAAGCTCAACTACAAAAAACATTGTAATGATGAAGTCAAGAAACAACTTCCCAGTTTTGCATTCCGAAAACTCATACCATAAAAGAAAAAAATTGCTAAAGATACAAACCATGTCCATGTGAGTGGATTCCTCTCCACCGAGCATCCTCTCGATGGGCACACCAAAAGAAATTCGGGGTTGCAAGAATCTCTCCCATGTTAAAATATTCTCTTCCTCATTGCAAGCAACATAGCCTAGAACAGAAGGACAAAACAAGTATCAACAATTTTTCCAAAAGCAACCAAGAAAAAAAATGTAAAATCAAGAAGTGAAGAACATGTCACCAGGAACTGTATGATTTGCAACATGTGACCTCACAAGAATCCGAGCACGTTTTAGGTTAACCTACCAATAGACATGAAGAGGGTATAAAGGCAATGAATTAAAAACCAGTACACTAATATTATATACTTGTGTATATGGGTGAAAATACATGGTCTAAAAGTGCAAACATGGAGCTTTATTAAATTGAGCAAACATAATTTAAGTCCAGCACCTTACTGTGCGGAACTTGAGAACTACTAGGGACTGGTAGCGAAACCAAAGATGCAGAAGACGAACACCCAGCCATGTCAGAGTAAGAGTTAAGTATGAAGACTGTATACCTGGCGTGTCCTGGAATGAAATACAAACAGTGAGGAAAGTTCAAGGTTGTTATACTTGAAGGAGGTTGGTTATTACAAATAAAGAGAACTCAATAAATAGTATTACCAGAATAAGTACACCGATAGAAAGGCCTACCAGCTGAGCTCCTACTTCCCATACTTCCTCCTGAAAAAAACATAACATTTGCTTGGTGAAAATTTTGCAAAATTATTCAGCAAGATCTTTTAGTACTGAACCAAAAAACATGATTGGTGCACAATGAAAGAAATTTTAAGTCCATTTGATCATGAAACTCCAAAGGAACTCTTGGATACTCATAATAATAATATTATTTTTCCTATACAACTAGTACCATTTTTCTGCGGTTTCGCAGAATTGACTGAACAATAGGACACTGAACTGACTATTAGAGAGAAGAGTACTGAAATAGCTAGTACCTTTGCAGCAATCTCCCCTAGATTTCCAGATTTTGCGAAGTGATTTTGGATAACACGATTGGAAGGATCTCTAAATCCTCTTCCTACAGCCTGCTTAAGAAGTCCAGAGTCAAATCATTTTCTAAGGGAGCTCTCTACAAAGTTCGAGTTAGGCTTTAGTCACATGTGCTGCTTTCAATATACCTTTGCAAGATTCCCCAATGATGCAAGTGGGAGGAAGTAGCCAGGATAGAGAGGAGTGGTGAGATCAAAGATGCTGCCATATTGCACAGATAAATAGATAATATTAAGCGGGTTTTGCTTCTTCACTTGATTTTATACATTTGCTGTTATAATTTAACAGAGTTAGTGCATGAACCTTCCAGCACTCCCAATGAAATCAGCATACATCCGCCACTTCTTTGGGTCATCATCAAAAAGTGTTCCAAATCGTCCACCTAAAACAAGTCATTCATTGATATTCCAGGACAAAATATTCTGAATAAATAGTCAGGCATAATCATACCAATAAGAAGACGCCCAAAAGCTCCGATGCCATCTTTTGATACCCATCTACAGAAGAGGATTTACATCAGCAAATACAAAGTAGGTGAGTTAACCACGAGCATAAAATGAGCTGATCCACTCGCATTCATGTTTCTTGTTGACTGTTAGCATGTTGGTATGTGCCCTCTGGTATGTTGAATTGTTGATACATTATTTGGTTAAGACATGAGTTGTGTATACAAATATAATAATAGTGATCAAATCAGGATGAAACATAGCTAAGCTAAAACTTATACGAAGATTCTTTGTCTTCCAAAGAACATAAATTAATACTAAAGTTCCGGGTTTCTTAATAGCCTATAAAACATAACAAAGATGGTAATGACCTGATAGCAGCGGCAGCAGCAGCTGCTGAAGTTCCTGTAAAGGACCCAACACCTACAGCCTGTGCCAATCTATGATCAGCTAATCATCAGTTTTGACATAATAATTGAAGATCATGACTTGGAAGTCTTTTCAGACTACGATTGTTTGAGAGCACGTGGCAAAATCTTGAAGCCATTTCAGAGGTATCAAATAATGCAATCCATATGATCATATACCACATCACGTAAGATGCGTCAGCCCATCTTTTCAGTCACTACAACATTGTTTACTTCTGCAAACATCTTGATTAATAGATTATGGGATACCTTCAGAAGACTTGATGTAACCAACGTGTGACAGATCCATCCTGTCACGTTTGTGGGGAATTGCAATAGCATGTACTGCAGGTAATCATCCGAGACAGATTCTGAAATATAAACGAGGGACAGCAGAGAGTTATAGGTTTGAGAATTGGTATATAGTTTCAGACATTTTGTCAGTCTACAACTTTGCAAATTGCAATAATGACCTCTTAAGCAGCATACTGAGAGAAACCGAGGAAAATTCGTATACAAAATCAAGCTCTACATTTGACAGTACTTGATAAGAATGGTAAGATAGAAAAAAAAATCAGACTACAGAACTAGCAAAACAATTTGTTTGCTGCATTATGATTAGAAAACACCTCAATCACTGCATTTCCTAGATTGTGAACCTGAACCTCCACAGTTCATACTCCATGACAAAGAGCAAAAGTAATGCATAGATGCATAACCAAACCACAGAGGGATACCAGCATTCACCTGGAAAACCTGCTGGAAGCACAAAATCACTAACAGCCCGGGGAATCGAAGAATTTGCCTTTTCATCTTGGCAAGTGTTCATCGAAGATTCATCATGCTTCTCCCACTGAACTTGCAGCTTAGAGTCGTCGCCCAACATATACCTGCTCGTCACATCAATCAGACGATGAGAAGCTCGTCGCAAATACAGACTTGATAACTCTTTGCAAATTCAGTCAGGCGTATCAGCAAACACATGGAGTTCAGAAGAGAAGAGACCTCTTGGTGGCGCCGTCCCGGTACCTCTCCACGAGCAAAGGTCTGGCCTTTCTGCAGGAGCCGGACACGTTTTCCATCAAAATGAGAAATTGCGGCAGGAATTCAAGAAAGGGAACGGTGAAATCGAGGGTCGAACTCGGAGTCGCCGGGGCCGCTGCTGGAGGCCGGCGGAGAAGCCAGGCGCGAGCGTGGCCGGGGCCGTCGCCATGGGGGAGCTCCGCCCTGGAAGCGGCCGCCGACGGTGAGCATGCTCCGGTGCCGTGGACTGAGCTGACCGGTGGGTAGGTGGAAACCGTGGAAGGATAGGCAGCGCAGCGTGCAGTCCACTGGTTTGTTTCTAGTAGTGGTACTAGTTATTTTCCCTTTTAAAAACGGAAATGTTACTTGGCGAACGTTCGCTCGGAGGGAGTTCCTAGCGAACGCGCCAACAGCCGTCAGATAGAAAACACGAATCTTGAAGCAGGCCGGGTCTGAGCCAAAACCAAACATTCGCTGGGTATGCTTCCTCACGAGAATGTCCTCACCCACAGGACCATACACCACCACACCGCCCCGCAGTTATGTTCCCATTTCGACATCCATTTCCCCCTTCCCTGTTGGCAACCGTGATAGAGGCAATGGTGGCACAGACCTCGCGCGCGGTGGGAGGCGACGGTGGTGTGGCACCGCATCCTTCGGGAGTGGCTCCCGCCGAGGAACTCAAGTAGGATGCGGTCGTGGCGACACATCCTTATCGGTGGCTACCGCGAGCTGGTTTGCTAGAGCTAGCACACGCGGCGAGAAGGCGGCGGTGGTGCGGATCCAACGAGGTCGTCACGTTGGTCCATGGGAAGCTCGAGCAGCAGCAGCAGCAGCAGGAGTGGCTTCCATGGGGAGCTCAACCAGGAGTAAGAGGCGAGGAAGGGAGCTCAACATGACCTATGCTATAGGGGAAGATGGACGGGGTGTTTTTTTAGGTGATCACCTAAAACATTTTGGGTATACAGGAGCAACTTGCGCGTGTTTCCTGTGCCAACTTCTCATGTATCAGGGTTTGTTTAGGGGAAAGGGAAACTGTTGGAGATGCTTAGATGGGAAAATCCAATTGGCTTAAGTGGTGTTGCAGCACAAGGCATGTTATTGTAAATTGGGCATACCTCATCATTATGGTTGTTTGGGTACCCAAGATTAGATGAGAAATATTAGAAAATAGGTTTTCGCTGGAATTTTAGCAAAACTAATTTTAGTTATTTTTTATTAAGCTAAGTATATGTAATTCATTATTCTGACAAAAAATTATAGAAAGCACGATAATACAGTTCTTTATTTAGTCGCATATTGAAAGCCACATTTCTAGAGACCGATGCGACACAACCACACAACTAACATAGGTGCTATGTGTCAATTTCGTCATATGATAAGATGATTCCAAGGACGTGAGGAACCATGGAGGAATATCCATTGGGCTAGCTGCAAGTTTCTGTACAGTTGGAGTTCAGCATGTATCGAATTATTTTAAATTTTTTGAGAATATTTGTTCAGTATTTCTTGATAACTGCGCCCCCCCCCCCCCCCTCAAATAAAATTTACTTATTCAGAAGCATAAAACTTTGCAATGGATTACGAGAATCACTCCTCAAATGTCCAAACACCTTGAAATTTTGCATGCACCTAGAAGATTCTCTCAACTTTCATGTGTAAAAATTTCAGATTTTTTAAATTTTTTGCTATTTTTTTGAATTTACTGTTCAACATGATGAAACTTCAGGAATACAAAGACGCCACTAAAATCATCAACGGGGTAAACAGGCACCACATCGGTTGCTAGACCGTCAATGCTTTCTATTCTTCGACCTGTGACCAATCTGAGAAGAATCATATTCAGTTTTGGATCTTCTACATGATCAAAATTGGTAGTGGTAAGCAACATGCAGAAATTTTTATTTGTGTTTGCCATTAATCAGTCAGCTGGAAAATTTCCGCGCGTCCAGTCGATTCTCACATGTGAGAGCACGGGTTGGGGACTTCTACTTCTGACCGCCTCTCAGATTGGCCATCCGGTCGAGTTTGAAATGCACCACATCTATTAGTTTATTGTCAATGTTATCCATTTTCTGACCTCCTAGACTCACATGGTGAGATAGCCAATATGAGAAGAATCTGATAGGGTTCTGCATGTGTGAATTTTTTAGACAAAATATTAGCATATGGGAAGGTTGGAGTGGCATGTATGGAAATATCTCCACTATGTGTAGGACATAACCCTACACATGAAATGAAGAAACTAAAATCACACCTTAAAGACATAACCCTCACTCCTTATTTCCACAAACAATTATAAATGACGTTGCACATGTCAAGCATGAATCCACGCATCCACAAGCCCTGCCAATGTCGCCATTGATTCTCCATCCTTGAGCAGAGCCTCTTTCGCCTGCCGCATCACCGCTAGAGTCCGTTCCCGGAGCACCTTCCTGCCTTCTGAATCCATCATCCACTTGACCTTCTTGGCAATCTCCTTAGCCTCAACCACCCCCTTGCCGTACCCTTTCATCGGGACGGCCAGCTCCATTTCTTTCTCGAGAAATACCGCATTCATCCTCTGCTCCGCGTATAACGGCCACGCCACCATAGGCACGCCAGCCATAATAGACTCGAGCACCGAGTTCCACCCGCAGTGTGTCACGAAACAACCCACCGCGTGATGTGCTAGCACGTCACCCTGTGGCGCCCAAGACTTCACGACAAGGCCCCTACCCTTGGTTCGGTCTAGGAAACCTTTAGGAAGCAACACATCCAAGTCCGGCTCTGTTGTCGTCTCATCGCTTGGCGGGCTCCACACGACCCAAAGGAACGTCTGTCCACTAGCCTCCAGCCCAGTGGCCATTTCCCTGGTCTGTCTAGCGCTGAATCGGCCGAGGCTGCCAAAGCACAAGAACACCACACTAGCCTTGGGCTGCGCGTCCAGCCATGCGAGGCACTCATTGCCGCGCTTCACGCCCACCTCGTCCGACTTGATCAACGGCCCAATCCAGTAGACCGGGGGTGTCAAGAGGCCGGGTGGGGCGAAGAGCCCGGCGAGGATGGTGTCCATGGCACGAGGCTCCAGCGAGCGGAAGGTGTTGACGATGATGCCCTGTGACCGGAACAGGTTGAGGCTCACGTTTAGAAATGCATTGTAGGACGCACCGTCACGGTCCATGAGCGGCTGGATGGTGTGGGTCGCCGGGAAGGAGGTGATCCCCGGGACGTGCACGATTTCCTCGCCCATTTCCCGGAAGCTCCTCGTGCTTTTACCATGCAGAACCGGGAGGTGCATGAAGAAAGCCAAGATCTCGGCACCGGAGGTGTTGAAGAAGTAGACGGGTATACCGAGTTCCACGGCCACGTCCACAGCGGCACTGCAGAAGAAGTCCACCACGAGGACGTCCGGGGAGGCGCCAGCGAGAAAGCCACGTAGGTGCGGGTTGGAGTGGCGGGCGATGGCTAAGGCTGGTATCATGGAGTGGTCGGACTCCAAGAGCTTGACCTGTGGTAGACGGTGGAAAGAGATGGAGGGGTTGGCCACGGAGACGCCGGCCAGGAAGGGCCCCGTAGCGCCAGTGTCGTACACCGGGTCCATGAGGACGATGGTGACGGCTAGCCCACGGGTGACGAAGAGCTTGGCGAGCTCGACCATGGAGACCAGGTGGCCGATGAGCGGGGACGAGTATAGCATCACCCGCGGCTTCCGGGGACTGATCATCGTGGTGGTGTTGGCTTTGGTGCCGTCCATGTCGGCAACAAGAACGTGGCTTGTGGAGTGTAGGTTTGTGTTTGAAATATCACAGGAGAGTAAGGATGGCAATTGATCGATGAAGATGAAGAAGACGAACTGGACATTTATAGAGGCGGGACCGTGTTGCTCAGGTCAGGTAGAGATCGATCGTGTTTGAACTTGCATGCATCCGTCAGTCTCTAATGGGCACCGAACCTTCTCAGCTTCTACGTACTCTAGAGCTTCAAGGTGGCAGACAGAAAGAACCTGGGTGCTCACTTTATCCGTGTATTGTATGCTGATATACGATGATCATCCGATGAAGGCGCATTATGCTACAAAAGGGCGACGTCATCAATGACGAACGGAAGTTTTAGGTCCCGGCCGTATGTGCTAACGTCCCATGAGGAGATCAGTTCAACATAAAAATCAATCACTTAATTATTAAAGTCTGGTACTCCTACTACCTTTGCACGTTAACTAATATAGTTGGGAGTAGTGTACTAGGAAATACACTGGTGCTCTTGGGTGTCAGCGCAGCCTATATGCAAAAATAATTTACTAATTAAAAAGTAGTCGAAAATTCTGAAAAAAAATCGGATCAAACATGATCAAGTATTCTACTCATATAAAAAGATTCACCGGGGAATGACTTTCAATATATCCTTGGTTAAAATTCGTCAAAAAACGCTATATAAATATTAGTATTCACGCTATGTTGTCGTCATAAATTTATGTTTTTGCCCTCAAGTCAACGGAAATCATTTCTTGACCAAACTTTTTATACGAGTACAACACTTGATCACATTTCATTCAAAACAGATTCGACATCTTTTTGTTTTTTCTGAAATTATTAAAAAGAATTGCGCACACATGGTGCGCTCACAGTGAGATCCAAAAGTTCTGTCCAAGAAAAAAATGGGGTAGCAGCGGTCCGGTGAACGTATGTCATCACTTGTTTGTTAGCAGCAGTAATTTTTTATGTCAAGATGATATGGCGGCTCAGTCTGTCGAAGGTGTTCATAAAAGTAGGGTGTGCGTGTATGCGTTCATAGGAGTGAGTGTATGCACGTATGTATGAGCGCTTGCATCTGTACAGTGTTAAAAAAATAGCACTAGTTTCTATTTCAAATAAAAGGTTGTGTGTTATACTTCTATACATATGATTCCTTATTTTAAGTTAAGACTAGCAAAAAGGCCCATGCGTTGCAACGGGAGAGAAAAAAAATCCTCTTATATCTCTAGCTGGGTCAGTTGGACAAACCGTGCGTGGCCAGTTGGTGGGTTATGAGATCTAACCCTGCCATCGGCTATTTTAATTTTTGCTATCTCTTCGGACGTGGGCCACAGTGCACCGTCAGGTGGGCTTCCTCCGTTGGGCCAAAACGGGTGGCAAGTAACGAAATCAAATAGCCTATGTGAAATTAATTAAACTGGGACTAAACGAAGTGGGACGAAACCAAGAATAACACCTCTTTTTAATAGTAGGTATAGAGGTATAGATATAGATATAGATATAGATACAGATACAGATACAGATACATATATAGATATAGATATAGATATAGATATATAAATTTATTACAATCAAGATCTAGGCCCCTTCCCGGGACTGGTCATGGTGGCCGTGTTGGCTGTGGTGCCGTCCATGTTGACAACAACTTCCGTCCCGATATGGTGTGACTTGTGGAGCGTAGGTTTCTTCTTGGAATGTCACGAGGGAGTAGGATGACAGGCGATTGATGAAGATGAAGATGATGAAGACGAACCAGAACTTTATAGAGGGGCAAGATGGATCACAAAAGTGATGCCCTGGTCAGGTGGAGATTGTGTTTGAATCATCT
The DNA here is from genome assembly GCA_032464435.1 of Aegilops umbellulata. Classification (NCBI taxonomy): domain Eukaryota; kingdom Viridiplantae; phylum Streptophyta; class Magnoliopsida; order Poales; family Poaceae; genus Aegilops; species Aegilops umbellulata. The sequence goes on along the minus strand of CP136060.1, from coordinate 635,636,281 downwards.
GCCTTTCCCCTACCACGTCGCTCCCATGGGTGACAAGGAGGGTTCGCCCACCGTTGCAGCAAACTTCCTCCTCTCCCTCCCTTCCCCCTCATCGCCGCCATGGGGCACGGCCAGGCAGTGGCTAGCTGGCATCAGCGGGGCATTTCGCCCCCTCGTGTAGGGACTTCATCACAGGGCGGCACCGTAGGGCTGGGACGCCACACTGGCGTCGGGCGCGGGGGAGCTGCGTCAGCTACCCACGGCACTGGCTCTTGATCGGTGGCTTCGTGGTGGTGGCATGGGCTAGCATTCTTGGTTGCAGCGGATCAAGATCCGGCTCGATCTGGTTCCTGACGGTGGCTGGCGTCACGGGCTGCGGACAACATGGGCATGTGGCCTCTGCCAAGGCGACAACAACGTGGTGGAGGCGGTAGCATGGTGGGTCTTGCTCCTGGAGGTGGTGACGGCTCGGTTGGCTCGTTCCAGCGGGTTCGTGTGGCTGCGGGCAGCCGAGTATGGGTGTTTGTGCTTGTGTTGATGATGGTGGCGCGGATCTAATGGCCATGTTCCGGCAGGCGGCACAGGGTGGTGGTACGACCTTCTCTTCTCATGGGTTTGAGCCAGCGGTGCTGGAAGCGGTACCGGTGGCACACGCGGTGGTGGTGGTGGCTCCGACCTGGGGCTCGTGCTTGGGCAGACCAGATTTGGGCCCGAGGCAGGTCCAGGCTCTCGGTTCTGGTAAGTGAGGTTGGACGCGGTCCGGGTGGTGCCCGCGAGCGGTGAGCTCTCTCTCCTCACGGGTGTGGTGGTTGTTCTTGGTGCTCAGGACCCCACTTCTACGTCGAGAAGATCGGCGTTGATGACCATAGCTTGGTGTCGTGTCAGCATGCTTGGGGACGGCCGCCAGTAGTCACAGGGTTGCGACTCCCTCAATCCATCGGGACTGGCTGGAGACGTAGACATGGGCTCCTCATACCATGAGGCGTCGACCCATACCTCGTGGTTGATGTCGGGCTAGGAGTGAAGGGAGACACCTTTTACTCCTCCTACTATGGTGGGTGGAGTCTCGAACATTGATGCCAGGGAGGCATCCCTAGATGGCGGTCCGCATGGTTGGCTCTCCGGCGGGCACTATGAAGGCGGTGGTGTCTTTCCCTCTTGGTCGTGTGGGCGGCAAGAGGGTGAGCGGCGGATGGCTCAGGAGTGCGCTCTGTCGCATGCAGTGGAGACACCCCAATCCAGAACTGGAGTTCTGAACTCGTCGCACTTGTTCTGGAGGCCTTGTGGTGGCATGGAGTTGCCGAGCGAAAGCTCCGCACTTTGTCGCCGACAACGACGCCGCTCACGGGCGCCGCTATCTTCTTGAGGAAGTTGTCGTGGTGCTCCTCTTCGTGTCTGGGTTTCGGTGAAAATCTTTGTCTGATTGTGGACTTGACGTCGACGACACTTAGCGCCTTTCTCCCTCCCGGGGAGTTGTCGTGGAGTTTAGGTGCTATAGAAGGTAGTGTGACGTTGTACTCCATTCTTCTTGTGCTCTCTTTCTGTAGCGTAGTTGCGTGCGTCCTGCTTGATTTGATTATCATAGGATTAACGGTTATGAGGGCTAACTCACCACCTTATATCGTTTGTTCGTGTACTTTGTTCGATTGTTGCTTTATATATAAAGTGGAGCGAAATCCTGTTTCAAAATTGACTTTGAATTTCCATGCATCCCATCACTCTAATGGCACCGACCACCGAACCTTCTCAGCTTCTAGTCTATAGCTTCAAGCTGGCAGACTGAAAGGACCTGAATGCTCATTTTATCCGTATACATAGTATGCCAATATAGGCAAATTTGATAAATTTGACCTATGGACGAAATCAATTCACGGAATGAACTGTCCGTGAAACTATTTCACATGCCTGACCCTTTTGTGTAGCGCCCGCCACGACGGCGCCACACTACACTGTGCAACGCCTCATAGATAGGTGCTACACGGCCAGCGTCGTACCCGTGTAATCCATGACCTATCTCTCAAGAAAAAGAAAGGTGGTTAACAAATGCCATGCTTGTGTATTAGAAGCAGTCATCTTTTAAGGAATTTACCATTCACCCAGGTGCAGGGTGCATTTGCACCCAGGAGCAGAATGACACTTTCATTAAACTATCTAAAGTTATGCATCAAACTAGATTATTTTGGAGAGTCCCTCCACATTATGGTAAAGTAACTATAGATGACCTGCATCCTATAACAGACAAGACCTTGAAAGTATATTTCTGGTTGGAGAGGGAAACTTGAATTACAACGGAAGAAGAGTTGTTCTCATGGAAGCATGAACAACCCGCATTCCTATTTATGTTATCTCCTTCTTCCAATTCTCTAAGTGGGCCTCGGACCTGATTAATACACAAATGACCCATTGCTTGTGGAATGATTTTTTTGGCGGGTGATTTGTGGAATGATTTTGAGGGGCATACGAAATGTCATCTTTTTTAGGGGTGTCTCTAGATTTTATTCAATCAAAACATGATTCAACATCATAGGGTAGACTATGTGCTTTGTAATTCATAAAAGTATATATGTATTTTGAAAAAAAAGGAAAAGGAAAAAAGAATAAAAGAACAGAAAAAACAAAAAACTAAATAAAAGTAAAACATACAAAAAAACAGAAACCCAGTATATACAAAACATGAAAAAGGAAACAGAAAAAATAAAATTGAACCTTCCATACGTTTCCGAAAAGGCCAATGCTAGGCACCGCGCGCCGGCCCAACTTTCGGCCGGCCTGCCCCTAGCCGTTCGATATGGCCTCTCCTAGTCGTCTGATGCGGACCTCTCCACCCTCGACTGTCTTCTTCCTCTGGTCAACGCAGCGCTTCATCCTCCCGCAGCCAATCTTCCTCCCGTGTGCGCTCCCTGCTCCCCTGACGCTCGCAACACCCCCACGCCCTTGCAAAAAAACTGACTGGCCCCCTTCCCCGCGGCCTCGCTTTGAACCAATTCGTCGCCATGGTCGTAACCCCTCGCCGTCACGGTTGCAGCACCCGTATCTCGCCGCTGGCAAATCTCGCCACCGAGCTCATGGCGCCCATGGCAGCTGGTTCCAACATCTGGTGTTGCCGGTTCCAGCATCTCCGGGAGGCGGTTCCAGCTTTCGATGCCTCGCCCGTAACTTCATTCAGGGCCGCATGTAGCAAAACGCGACACCTGTTGTAGCTTTTCGCTATGCGGTTGCAGCAAAAATGCGACGCCGCCCGTCGTCGCCCAAGAACTGCTCCGTCGATGTAGCAAAACAATCCATCGGTTCCACCTTTTGCCATTGTTGGTTCCAGCAAAAACAATCTATAGTTCCAACATCTGCCTCGTCAGTTGTAGCAACCACCACCGCCCGTCCGAGCACCCACATGGCCGATTCCAGCAAAAAAATGTCGCCGTTTCCAGCATCTCCTAGTGCCAGATGTAGCACCCCGGCGTCTGGACGCATCTTCTCCAGCACCGATGGGCCATCCCCGTGTTGCCGGTCAAGGTCGTTGCAACTCCGGCCATGTCGCCGGTCGAGGTTGTTGCAGCTCCGCCATGTCGCCGGTTGAGGTCATTGCAGCTCCGACGACCCGCGGTTGTAGCATCCGCCACCGCCGTTACAATGTCCCGTCAACGCCGGTCTCCGGCACCCGCAGCACCGTGGCCCGTCGATGGGTGCCGTCGTTGCCACAGCTTGGATTTTTTGACCTCAAAAAGACCTCTTTATTCAATAGATAATAATGCTATATCGTTCACCATGAGAGGTACAATAGAGGGGGGAGGATCATCCAACCAGACCCTACTGACCTAGGCTAGCCACCTACCCTGTTGTCAAACCACCTTGGCGCACCTTTGTACCCGGCTATCGCCACACCTAGGACACATTTTGTTGTGTTCATATTGCTAAACCATTAGAATGCTATAAATTGTTAGATAAATATTAAAAATATACATAACTAGAGCAATATATTAAATTTATTTAAAAAATGGCATGACCTTCGCTAACAGTGAATCAAATGGGTGCCAGAAAAATGACGAATCAACATTTCGCCAAAACATTGACGCTCGTATATATTTTCCTGAAAAAGGAACCACACAGTGCAACAGCAATGCTACATCTACAGGGGTTTTACAGGAGCTTTACGGACTAGGCTAAGATGGGGTGTGTTGATTGGTTGTTATTTTGTTAAGATGAAGCGGGCCCCACCCTGAAAATCAGGGGGGAGAGCTTAGTGAGGGGAGAGGGTTAGTCCATTAATTCTTGTAAAAGTTTTTCGTACGTCTAGCATTTTTGCACAGTGCAATACACATATCACAATTTTTTCTTTGGCTTTATGGTTGTTACCACATGCATTGCATACACATATAATCATTCATACATACATGAAGAAATTGAAAACAGTGTGGAGTCTTTTCATAGGATGATGTGGCTCCTATCCATGCTTCAAGATTTGTGCTACGAATCAGACGACAACCAACGCGTTCGCGCTCAGATTTTTAGTGTTTGTTTAAATTATGGACCCCGATAAATTCCAAACGTTCGGATTTTAAGCATGTCATCATGAATGTTTTTTTCATGACAACTTTAGTTGACGCGAGGTGGCAACTTTGTCTCAGTTTGTTTTTTGTCAGAAAACTGTTATGTTTGCCTACCTCACATGAACTAAAGTTGCCATGAAAAACGTTTGGGTTGCCATGCTTAAAATCTGAATGTTCAAGATTTATCATTTTTGTAAATTAGTGGGTGAAAAACAAAACCATCAAAACAGACTATTATGGAGTATAATATTTAAACTCTCGTCGAAATAAAGTACATACACGGTGAGGATGGACGGTAAATGGGATGCACAGCTAGCCACAGTTTGAAGTTGAAGACATTTTTAAGTTTGAGTTTGCACGATGTCATTGTCATCGCTCCGTCAGACTTGGCACATCACATTATTGGCGTTCTAAGGACTAGCTAGCTCGCTCGCTGATCCTCGGACGAGGTCGACGAACCGTGCGAGATTCCGGCGCGACGACCCGCCGTCTGCGACGGCGCCCCGAGCAACGTCCCTCAGCGCGAGCGCCCTGGCCTTGATCTCCGCGTCGCCGAGCAGCTCCTCCACCTTGCCCCGTATCGCCTCTCTCCCCACGAGCGTCCCCGCCGTCATCTCGCCGGCGACCTGCAGCCCCGTCCGCCACACGTCGCAGATGTAGCCCCGGTCGAGGAACTGGTCCGTGAAGTAGGGCCAGCATAGGAACGGCACGCCGTTCACCAGCCCTTCCAGCGTCGAGTTCCACCCACAGTGCGAGAGGAAGCACGCCGTCGACGGGTGCGCCAGCACCCGCTGCTGGGGGCACCAGCCCACCACGCGGCCGCGCGGCCCGGCGCGGCGGCGGAGGTCCTCGACCCACTCCTCGCTCGCGGAGTCCGCCCTGACCACCCACAGGAAGGGCCGGGAGGTCAGCGCCAGCGCCTCGGCCAGCTCCACGAGCTGCGCCCGGTCGAAGATGGCGAAGCTGCCGAAGGCGACGTAAACGACGGAGCCGGCCGGCTGCGCGTCGAGCCACGCCGCGCACGTGGCGTCCTCGGCCCAGAAGCTGGCGACCGGCTTGTCGGATAGGAGCGGGCCCACGGTGAGGACGTCGGGGAAGAGCGCCATGGCTCCCGGCTCGAGCTCTTGGACGGAGTTGGTGACGACCGCCTCTGCGAGGTGGGTGGCCGCGTTGTTCCGGAGGATGAAGTCCAGTATGAAGGGCTGGTCCTCGGGGCTGCCGGCGCGGTTCCACGAGAGCTCCGTGGTGTCCATGGGTGGCATCCCCGGAGCCAGCCGAAACGTGCCGCGCCGCTTCGGCAGGCCTTTCTCGTCGACGACGCCGTCCCTTATCAGCTCGGGGATGCGGATCCTTGTGGCGAACATGGCCACCGACAGCGGGTTGAAGGCGGCGGCGCGGAGGCCGAGCCGCTTCGCCACGGGAAACGCCCACGCCATGCTCGCGTCGGCGATGATCCACGTCAGCTTGCAATTGCATGCACCGGATTTGGATTCCGATTCGGACACCCTTGCGATCAGCTTCTCCAGCTCGCCGGGCATGACCTGCGAGAAGGACTCGGCGAGCCGCGCGAGGTCCTTCCTGTCCTCGCCGTCGGCCAGCCCGTCCGGTATGCACACCATGTCGACCCCTGCGAGGCTGCTAATTCCGTCTTGAGAGTTGGACTTGGAGACGTGGAGGGAGCCGAGGATGAGGTGGTGGTTGTGCTGGGTGTTGACGAAGGTGACCTTGATGCCGTGCTCCACAAGGCTGTGGGACAGCTCCATGAGAGGGATGACATGGCCTTGCGCGGGGAAGGGCAAGGCCAGCACATGGGGCGCGGGTGCGGCCATGGCGGGCGATCGAGCCGGCGCTGGAAATTAAACTGGATGTGGAGAAGAGTGGTGATTAATTGGGAAGGGTTGTCGATCAGCTGCTTGCTTTGTGTACAGTACTTGTACAATTACTGGGAACCCTGTCTTCGTGTTGACATGTTGGACGAATAATCTGATGCGTGAACTCGGCATCTTTGGATTATGGACGATTGTGGGTCAGCCACACTATGCAGGCGGCTGAGTATTTCAGGTTTAACGTAAGTACGAACCGCGGCGAGGTTGTATGTGTATGGATTAGCGCCTAAGGGGAGACAACTGCAGACAGTGAGATGTTTGATCCACTTGTTTTCTTTTTTTTCTTTTGACAAGAAAGAGAGCATCGGTCATCTCCGATTTTACTTAACTGATTAATTAATTGAAACCACAGTCTTAGAGCATCTGCAATAGATGATGTAGATACAAAACTAAGAGGTAATTACGCCAGTGATGCCTAAACGTGCCACCAATATTCAGTTTGGTGCATGAACTTGAAGAATATGCCGATTTGGTGCAAAAGCTTGGCTCTTTGGTGCAAATACAGTTTGAATCACGTTTTCACACATCCGCGCTGCAGACTAGGATGCCAATGTATCCGCGGACCCACTGTCAGCGAGTGCAATCACGCACAGTGGTGTGTGGCCGCATGCGTGGGTGAAATATTGTGGAAAAGCCGTTCGTTCATTTATTTTTCGCACATAAGCACCTGAGTCGGTGGGACACAGCAGCCCGCCCGTATCCCAGCATCCCGCCTGTTCATTGTTGGAATTTTGCTAGTAGGCCTTTGGCCCAAAGCCCAACTAAAATTCTGAAATTCTCTTGGCCCATTCATGCGCACGTGAAGTTTAGTCCCACCACAGAAGTTGAGTGAGACTTGCACCTTTTTTTATAAGGTGAGCTCTTCTACCACTTGGATGAGCATGAGAAGAGGAGACCTACACGCGCGCTCCTCCTCATCGCCCGCCTCGCCACGCCACGCCTCGTCATGACGCGCCGCGGGTTGCGGGATTGAGCCGAGCCGAGGACAGAGCTATTTGGATCGCGACTTGGACGTGAGGTTTATTCCCACGACCTACCCGGCCCGCACTATATAGTTAGGAAGACGTCAACCCTAGCCACCGCCGTATCGTATGGTTTCGCACCACCGTTCCAGATTATTGGCCGCCAAGCAAGTCTTTCCATCCCTTTTTTCGGCGTGCACCGCAAGAAGGGACAGCAGGCCTACGGAACCCCGCCTCTCGTGATCCTGTACAGGAGAGGGGCGATCAGGTTTTTGGGGAGCGCACTTGCGCGACTGCTGGCAGTGACGACTTCGCCAACGACGACTTCTTCCCCTACCTCGGCAATCTCATCCTCGACGACATGGGCGACAACGTCAACGCTGGCGGTGCTGCTCCCGCTGCATCGTATGTGTTTCTATCCTTCTTGTTCGAGATCGTGGTAGAATTCATGTTTCTAGTATGTGCCCTAGATGTGATTTGTTCATCTACTATGCTAGTTCGCATGATTAGTTTAATCTCTGCTATTGCTGTCATGATTTATCTTATGTTTATTCGGATTAAATCTCGTAGTAATTTGCTTATATTTCCAACAACCCAAAAACCTGATTATAGGTAATTTACTCCGAGTGGTTTTGCTGCGCATTTGAAGCCGCCTGCCTTTAAGGGGGTGCAATATAAGAGGTGGCGCATGAGAGCAATCTACTGGTTTCAGACCATATGCTGCTATGACGCCACTAAGGGCAAGCCTAAGGGCGATCTTAATCCAGCACAGCTGAAAGCTTTTGAGAAGATCGATACTCTCTTTAAAGGCGCTCTTTTGAGTGTTCTTGATGATTCCATTGTGGATTTGTATATGTTGTTTGACAACGGCAAGGACATGTGGGCTGCGCTCGAGGCCAAGTTTGGTGCCTCGAACGCCGGCAGCGAGTTCTACGTCATGGAGCAATTCTATGACTACAAGATGACTGATGAGCTCTCTATTGTACAGCAAGCTCATGAGATACAGTCGCTCGCAAAGGAACTTGAGTACTTCAAGTGTGTGTTGCTGGACAAATTTGTTATCGGAGGCATCATTGCCAATCTTCCACCTTCGCGGAACAATTTTGCTACTTCCCTGAAACACAAGAGACATGAGTTTTCCGTTGTGGATCTCATTGGTACTCTTGATGTTGAAGAGAAGGCGAAAGCAAAGGACACACGTGCTCGAGTTGCTGAGGGAGCTTCTAGTGCCCACATGGTACAGAAGAAGAACTTCCAGCCCAACAAGTTCAAAAACAACAAGAACAAAAATCAGGAAATGGCAAGTTTGATACAAAGAACAAGCCGTCACATTCTTCCAACTTCAAGAAGAATTCTCATAAGAAGGGGAAGAGACTTTACCATGTCTGTCGTGATCCTAATCACTAAGCTCCGAAGTGTCCTAACCGCTTTGAGGAGCGCGAACATGAGAAGAGCGGCAAGTCCGCTAATGTTGTCATCGGCGATACTGATATGAAGGAATCTGGGTACGGTATTCTTCCTACCATATTTTCTGTATTTCAATCTCCTGATTGGTTAATTGACATCGGTGCCAATGTACATGTTTGTGCTGACGCCTCCATGTTTTCTTCTTACTAGGTCATAGGGACTTCTCCAGTGCTGATGGGGAACGGGTCACATGCCATCGTTCGAGGTGTCGGTACAGTCGATCTGAAGTTTACTTCAGGGAAGACCGTGCGCCTGAAGTACGTTCATCATGTGCCAAACATCAATAAAAATCTCGTTAGCGGTTCCCGTTTATGTCGAGATGGTTTTAAGTTGGTTTTCGAGTCCAATAAAGTTGTAATTTCTAAGTATGGACAATTTGTTGGAAAAGGCTATGAGGGCGGAGGCTTGTTCTGCCTGTCTTTGTCAGATATTTGCACTAAAGTTATTAATAATGTTTGTCACAATAATTAGTTGATATTTGGCGTTCACGACTTTGTCACATTAATTTTGGTTGCATGACGCAGCTAGCCAATATGAATTTAATTCCGAAAATCTCTAGTGTCAAAGGCTCCAAGTGCCAAGTATGTGTGCAAGCTAAGCAACCTCGCAAGTCCCATAATACTGCAGAGGCAAGAGACTTGGCACCACTAGAGCTTATACATTCCGATCTTTGTGAGACGAATGGCGTGTTGACAAAAGGTGGAAAGAGATACTTGATGATGTCGATTGATGACTCCACTAGATATTGTTATGTGTATCTTATGAAAGAAAAAAAGATGAGGCTTTAACTTTCTTCAAAAACTATAAAGCTGAGGTAGAGAACCAACTTGATCGAAAAATTAAACGGCTTAGGTCTAATAGTGGTGGAGAGTATTTTTCCAATGAATTTGATTTGTTTTGTGCGGAACATGGTATAATCCATGAGAGGCCGCCTCCCTAGTCACCTCAGTCAAATGAGGTAGCCGAAAGAAAGAACCAAACTCTAACTGATATGGTTAACACCATATTAGACACATCGGGAGGCGCTAATGACTGCGTATTGAAGGAAATATGACCTAGAGGCAATAATAAAATTGTTATTTCACTAGTAGAAAACAGGGCTTTGGTTCGGGCCTGGCCAACCCATTAGTCCCGGTTCTTCACGAACCGGGACCCATGGGGGGCATTAGTCTCGGTTCGTGAGCCCAAGGGGCCGGCCGGGGCCTCATGGGCATTGGTCCCGGTTTGTCTGGATCCATTTGTTCCGGTTCTAGGCACGAACAGGGACCAATGGGCCGGGCTCCTGGCCCACAGCCATTGGTACCGGTTCGTGCCTAGAACCGGTACAGAAGGGAGGGGATTTAGTCCCGGTTCCTGACATGAACCGGGACAAATAAGTTGCCTATATATACCCCATCACCGCAGCAGAGCACTCCACAGGCTCTGTTTTTTGCTGGCCGGCGAGGGGGAGGGCATTGGGTGCTCTAGCTCACCCCCTATGCACATGAGGTGTTCGATGAAATGCCCGAGCCACACTAGTTAAGCTTTCTCCTCTCGAAGCTTGACCTCGGAGCTCCATTTTTCCTGAGATTTGTCTAGGTTTAGCGGTCCGTCACGCCCCGTCCCCGTTTTCACCGCCGTTGATCGCCCGCGCCGATCTCGTCGCTGGCACCACCGTGGTGAGCCTCTTGTTCTTATCTTATTTCTGACTTTCTTACTTTAGATAGATACTTGTCTGATTTTCTTATTTTAGATAGATACTTGTCTGATTTTCAAACTTTTGACACACATAATTATATATAATGCACACAGATGAACCGACAATGGATGTACGGTGACAGACACACTTCCGAGTACATTAAGGGCGTGCATAATTTTCTCGAAGTGGCTGAGGCAAACAAGCAGAATGGTTTTGTGTGTTGTCCATGCCCTAAATGTGGGAATACGAAGTCTTACTCTGACCAGAAAATCCTTCACACCCACCTGCTTTACAAGGGTTTCATGCCACACTACAATGTTTGGACGAGGCACGGAGAAATAGGGGTTATGATGGAAGACAGCGAAGAAGAAGAGGACGATGACAACTATGTGCCCCCTGAATACGGTGATGCTGCAACAGGGGGAGCTGCTGAAGATCAAGAGGAACCAGACGATGTGCCTGATGATGCTGCAACGGGGGAAGCTGCTGAAGATCAAGAGGAACCAGACGATGTGCCCGATGATGATGATCTCCGCCGGGTCATTGTCGATGCAAGGACGCAATGCCGAAGTCAAAAGGAGAAGCTGAAGTTCGATCGCATGTTAGAGGATCACAAAAAAGGGTTGTACCCCAATTGCAAAGATGGCAACACAAAGCTCGATAACGTACTGGAATTGCTGCAGTGGAAGGCAGAGAATGTTGTGCCTGACAAAGGATTTGAGAAGATACTGAAAATATTGAAGAAGAAGCTTCCAAAGGATAACGAATTGCCCGATAGTACGTACGCAGCAAAGAAGGTCGTATGCCCTCTAGGATTGGAGGTGCAGAAGATACATGCATGCCCTAATGACTGCATCCTCTATCGTGGTGCGTACGAGGATTTTAACGCATGCCCGGTATGCGGTGCATTGCGGTATAAGATCAGATGAGATGACCCTGCTGATGTTGACGGCGAGCCCCGCAGGAAGAGGGTTCCTACGAAGGTGATGTGGTATGCTCCTATAATACCACAGTTGAAACGACTGTTCAGAAACAAAGAGCATGCCAAGTTGATGCGATGGCACAGTGAGGACCGTAAGAAAGACGGGAAGTTTTTGAGCACCCGCAGACGGGTCGCAGTGGAGAAAAATCGAGAGAGAGTACTGGGCTGAGTTTGCGGGTGACCCAAGGAACGTATGGTTTGCTTTAAGCACGGATGGCATTAATCCTTTCGGGGAGCAGAGCAGCAATCACAGCACCTGGCCCGTGATTCTATGTATGTATAACCTTCCTCCTTGGATGTGCATGAAGCGGAAGTTCATTATGATGCCAGTTCTCATCCAAGGCCCTAAGCAACCCGGCAACGACATTGATGTGTACCTAAGGCCATTAGTTGAAGAACTTTTACAGCCGTGGAATGGAAATGGTGTACGTGTGTGGGATGAGCACAGACAGGAGGAATTTAACCTGCGCGCGTTGCTGTTTGTAACCATCAACGATTGGCCCGCTCTCATTAACCTTTCAGGACAGACAAACAAAGGATACCACGCATGCACGCACTATTTAGCTGACATCGAAAGTATATACCTGGACAAATGCAGGAAGAATGTATACCTGGGCCATCGTCGATTTCTTTCGACCAACCATCAATGTAGAAAGAAAGGCAAGCATTTCAAAGGCGAGGCAGATCACCGGAAGGAGCCCGCCATGCGTACCGGTGATCACGTACTTGCTATGGTCAATGATTTACACGTAATCTTTGGAAAGGGTCCCGACGGACTAGCTGTTCCGAATGACGCTGAGGGACACACACCCATGTGGAAGAAGAAATCTATATTTTGGGACATACCCTACTGGAAAGACCTAGAGGTCCGCTCTTCGATCGACGTGATGCACGTGACGAAGAACCTTTGCGTGAACCTGCTAAGCTTCTTGGGCGTGTATGGGAAGACAAAAGATATAGCTGAGGCATGGGAGGACCTGCAACGTTTGCACGAAAAAGACAGCATGCCTCCAAAGCCGTATGAAGGTCCTGCCAGCTACGCTCTTACCAAAGAAGAGAAGGAAATCATCTTTGAATGCCTGCTTAGTATGAAGGTCCCGACTGGCTTCTCATCGAATATAAAGGGAATAATAAATATGCCAGAGTGTCTCATGACTGCCACATGATTATGATGTAACTGCTTCCGGTTGCATTGAGGGGGCTTCTACCGGAAAACGTTCGATTAGCCATTGTGAAGCTATGTGCATTCCTCAATGCAATCTCTTAGAAGGTGATCGATCCAGAAATCATACCAAGGCTAAGGAGTGATGTGGTGCAATGTCTTGTCAGTTCCGAGCTGGTGTTCCCACCATCCTTCTTCAATATCATGACACACGTCCTAATTCATCTAGTTGATGAGATTGTCATTATGGGCCCCGTATTTCTACACAATATGTACCCCTTTGAGAGGTTCATGGGAGTCCTAAAGAAATATGTCCGTAACCGCGCTAGGCCAGAAGGAAGCATCTCCATGGGCCATCAAACAGAGGATGTCATTGGGTTTTGTTTTGAATTCATTCCTGGCCTTAAGAAGATAGGTCTCCCTAAATCGCGGTATGAGGGGAGACTGACTAGAAAAGGCACGCTTGGAGGGGACTCAATAATATGCAGGGACGGATATTCTTGGTCTCAAGCACACTACACAGTTCTACAGAACTCTACCTTGGTGACCCCGTATGTCGATGAACACAAGAACAGTCTGCGCTCCAAACACCCGGAGCAGTGCGACGACTGGATTACATGTAAACACATCAGGACTTTCAGCAGTTGGTTGGAAACACGTCTCAGAGGTGACAACACTATTTGTGATGAGCTATACTCGTTGTCCAGGGGACCATCTTCGACTGTATTGACTTACAAAGGATACAAGATAAATGAGAATAGATTTTACACGATCGCCCAAGATCAAAAGAGCAGCAACCAAAACAGCGGTGTCCGCTTTGATGCAGCAACCGAGAGGGGAAAGGACACATATTATGGTTACATAGTGGACATATGGGAACTTGACTACGGACATGATTTTAATGTCCCTTTGTTTAAGTGCAAATGGGTCAATCTGTCAGGAGGCGGGGTACAGGTAGACCCACAGTATGGAATGACAACAGTGGATCTGAACAATCTTGGGTACACTGATGAACCATTCGTCCTAGCCAATGATGTGGCATAGGTTATCTATGTGAAGGACATGTCTACCAAACTGAGAAAAATAAAAGATAAGAAAGCGAATACATCATACGAAGAGCCAAAGCGCCACATAGTTCTTTCAGGAAAAAGGGACATCGTGGGAGTGGAGGGCAAGACAGACATGTCCGAAGATTATGAAAAATTTCATGAAATTCCTCCCTTCAAAGTCAAGGTTGACCCAAGCATCCTGATAAATGATGAAGATTATCCATGGTTAGAGTGCAATAAGGAAAGTACACAAGCGAAGAAAAAGTGAAGACTTTCTCTCCACAACTATTATGATGATGGCATGCCAACTTTCAACATTTTCGTAGTTCATTTGAAATGCCTGTTGTAACAGACGAGTTTCCGTATGAAATCCTGATACTTCGAAAGAGATTGTCCGTTTTGTACAAGAAGTGCATCCAGTTTTTGCCGTAACCCTCTCAACTTTCTTACACATGCTATCTGGATGAAATGATGAAACCATGCCAACTTTCAACCTTTTCAGAGTTCATTTGAAATGCTTTTCAATCTCAGGGTCTTATAGCTCAAAATAATCAGTAAATGCATGAAAAATAACAAATAAAGTCAGAAAGGGTTAAAAATGATGATGTGGCTTTGAATGGTGCATTTTGAACACACAAAAAGTCAGGAGTTCAAATAAGTTTTTAAAAAATGAAATCCCTTTGTAACAGACGAGTTTCCGTATGAAATTCTGATACTTCGAAAGAGATTGTCCGTTTTGTACACGAAGTGCATCCATTTTTTGCCGTAACCCTCTCAACTTTCTTGCACATGCTATGTGGACGAAATGATGATATCATGCCAACTTTCAACCTTTTCAGAGTTCATTTGAAATGCTTTTCAATTTCAGGGTCTTATAGCTCAAAATAATCAGTAAATGCATGAAAAATAACATTTAAAGTCAGAAAGGCTTGAAAATTGATGATATGGCTTTGAATGGTGCATTTTGAACACTGAAGATAAACCTCTAGTATTATATAAAATTGATGCAACTAAAATTATCAAAGTATTTTCTGTTCAAAACATTATAAGTAACCTCTAGTATTATTGAAACTAAAATTATATAAAATTGATGCAACTAAAATTATCAAAGTATTTTCTGTTCAAAATCATTAAAAGCAAAAAGAATTTTCATAAACAACTTTTTGTTAGAAACTTTAATAGCAAAAAGAATTATCATAAAGTAAAATAAATAAGTAATTAGAAACAAAATAAATAAAGCAAAAAATAAAACAAAAAATAGGGGAAAATAAAAAATATGCCACCTACTAGGCCACCACTGCCTGAATACGACTAGAAACCCATCCATGGGCCAGGATTCAGGCCCGCAGAAGGCCCAGTAGGCCCATCAGCCATAGCAGTGACAATTAGGCCCGTAAGCCTGCAATGGAGAGGAGCTCGAGAGGGGTGCGGCAGTGGGGCTTATAAACCACTGCGCCCCTCTCAACTAGCGAGGTGGGACTAAACTCCCACCACCACGCCGCTGTGCAAGGCCTTTGGTCCCGGTTGGTGGTACCAACCGAGACTAAAGGAGTGCATTGGTACCGGTTCATGGAACCAACCAGGACCAATTCCACCCTTTAGTCCCGGTTGTTGCCACCAACCGGTACCAAAGGCCTCTGCTTTCCGTTTGGGCTGCTGAAAAGAGGCCTTTGGTCCCGGTTGGTGGCACCAACAGGTACTAAAGGTTGCATTCGTCCTGGTTGCTGTCACGAACCGGGACCAATGCTTCGTCTATATAACTATCACTTGTGAAAATTTTCATTCAGTTCTTCTTCCCCGCACCGACGATGCCGCCAGGCTGCCCCTCTGTGCCTCGCCGTCGCCGTCGTCGCCCCAGCCTCTGACGCCGTCCCGCGTCGCCCCGACGCCGTCCCCGCCCCGCGCCCCCCTGCCTCGACGCCGCTGGCCCTGCCTCCTCGTCGCCTGTTGCCGTGCCCCTCACCGTGGCCGTCGCCGCGCCCTGCTTTTCCTCATCGCTGCGCCCTCACCGTCGCCGTCGCCGCGCCCCTCACCGTCGCCCCCGTGCCCTACCTCCTCGTCGATCGCCGCCCCCTTGCGCAGTGAGCTCATATGAATTTTCCTAATTTAGATGTGTAGTTAATTTAGATGTGTAGTTTAGATGTGTAGTTAATTGAGTTGTTGTAATTTGTTCATAAATGAATATGCAAAAGTTATAATTTTTTCTGTTCATAGACTTTTTTGGTGATATTATTGTTCAATATGCAAATGTTTGTATGTTCATATATATGCAAAGAATATGTCAATTTTTTTCATAGAATTTTTATGATTTTTTTCTGTTGTAATTTTGTTCATAGAATTTTTTTTGTTCATAGAATTTTTATGATTTTTTCTGTTGTAATTTTGTTCATAGAATTTTAATGATTTTTTTGTTCATAGAATTTTCTTTGTCAATTTATGTATATGTTCATATTGTGTATGTATAGGAAAAGTGTGTATGATCAAAGTCATTTATGTATATATTCATATTTAGAAAAAAAAAGCAGGAGAGGAAAAAGGAAAATAAGAAGAGAAAGTGTTTAATATAATTAGTTAGAAAAATAATAGAACTAGTTAAACTAGTTTATTTTTAATTAGTAAGTACTGCTTTATTTTATTTATAGTAAGTGCTTAGTAGTTGAACTATTTGATTTAATAAAACTACTTTATTTTACTATATATAGAAGTAGTTTATTTTTAGTAAGTAATACTTTATTTTATTTATAGTAAGTTCTAAGTAGTTGAACTAGTTGATTTAGTAAAACTACTTTATTTTACTATAGAAGTAGTTTAGTTTTAGTAAGTACTAGTTTATTTTATTTATAGTAAGTGCTTAGTAATTGAACTAGTTGATTTAATAAAACTACTTTATTTTACTATAGAAGTAGTTTATTTTTAGCAAGAAAATTAATAGAACTAGTTTGTTTTTTAGTTCAAGCAATTATTCCCGCATCGGCGTCGACAATGCCTATCCCGCATCCTCGTCGTCGACTCGGCGGAGGAGGCCGGCTTGATCAGAGGGGCCATGTCCGGGACTGGGCTCCGCCGAGCTGGTATTGGGAGGTGCTACCTTCCGGGGGGCGTAGGTTGGTGAGGAGCCAGCCCGTCATTGACCCGATCCTTGTTTGGTGGCGGTCGCGTGGGCCAGTGACGGTGTCGAGGCTTCCGGACACCGCGGAGGTGGTACGTCACCGTGTCAGCGAGGAGGACGAGTGATACGTCCATTTTGCATCATGCTTTTATATTGATATTTATTGCATTATGGGCTGTTATTACATGTTATGTCACAATACTTATGCCTATTCTCTCTTATTTTACAAGGGTTACATAAGGAGGGAGAATGCCGGCAGCTGGAATTCTGGGCTGGAAAAGGAGCAAATATTAGAGACCTATTCTGCACAACTCCAAAAGTCCCGAAACTCCACGAAAGTCATTTTTGGAAATAATAAAAAATATCCAGTGGAAGAAGTTCACCAGAGGGGGCCCACCTGTCCACGAGGGTGGGGGCGCGCCCCCTACCTCGTGGGCCCCTTGTTGGCTCTCCGATGCCCATCTTCTGCTATATGACGTCTTTCGTCGGGGAAAAAATTAGAAGCAACCTTTCGGGACGAAACTCCGCCGCCACGAGGCGGAACCTTGGCGGAACCAATCTAGGGCTCCGGCAGAGCTGTTCTTCCGGGGACACTTCCCTCCGGGAGGGGGAAATCATCGCCATCGTCATCACCAACGCTCCTCTCATCGGGAGAGGGAAATCTCCATCAACATCTTCACCAGCACCATCTCCTCTCAAAACCCTAGTTCATCTCTTGTATCCAATTCTTGTCTCTAAGTCCGGGATTGGTACTAGTAGGTTGCTAGTAGTGTTGATTACTCCTTATAGTTGATTATAGTTGGTTTATTTGGTGGAAGATCATATGTTCAGATCCTATATGCATATTAATACCCCTCTGATTATGAACATGAATATGCTTCGTGAGTTGTTACGTTTGTTCCTGAGGACATGGGAGAAGTCTTGCTATTAGTAGTCATGTGAATTTGGTATTCGTTCGATATTTTGATGAGATGTATGTTGTCTAGCCTCTAGTAGTGTTATGTGAACGTCGACTACATAACACTTCACCATTATTTGGGCCTAGAGGAAGGCATTGGGAAGTAATAAGTAGATGATGGGTTGCTAGAGTGACAGAAGCTTAAACCCTAGTTTATGCGTTGCTTCGTAAGGGGCTGATTTGGATCCATATGTTTCATGCTATGGTTAGGTTTACCTTAATACTTTTGTTGTAGTTGCGGATGTTTGCAATAGACGTTAATCATAAGTGGAATGCTCGTTCAAGTAAGAACATCACCCAAGCACCGGTCCACCCACATATCAAATTATCAAAGTACCGAACGCGCGCGAATCATATGAACGTGATGAAAACTAGCTTGACGATATTCCCATGTGTCCTCGGGAGCGCTTTTCCTTATATAAGAGTTTGTCCAGGCTTGTCCTTTTCTACAAAAAGGATTGGGCCACCTTGCTGCACTTTATTTACTTATGTCACTTGTTGCTCGTTACAAATTATCCTATCATAAAACTATCTGTTACCACTTATTTCAGTACTTGCAGAGAATACCTTGCTGAAAACCGCTTATCATTTCCTTCTGCTCCTCGTTGGGTTCGACACTCTTATTTATCGAAAGGACTACGATAGATCCCCTATACTTGTGGGTCATCAATGTGTCTCTGATGGTGTTTCTTGAGTTGGCATAGATCATGATTAGGATTTGTCACTCCGATTGTCGGAGAGGTATCTCTGGGGCCTCTCGGTAATGCACATCACTATAAGCCTTGCAAGCAATGTGACTAATGAGCTAGTTACGGGATGATGCATTACGAAACGAGTAAAGAGACTTGCCGGTAACCAGATTGAACTAGGTATGATGATAAGAACGATCGAATCTCGGGCAAGTAACATACCCATGACAAAGGGAACAAGGTATGTTGTTATGCGGTTTGACGATAAAGTCGCCGCATTCCCGTCCAGAAATTTTGGCAGCATAATGCGTCGAGGCCAAATGCATCCGCAACAGCACTGCTTGCTTGAGCGAAAAAGCAATTTCTGCCACAAAGGAATTAATGGATGTATGTATGGATGGATGGAGTAATACATGAGTCAACTAAAATTTTGACGAGCCGCGCTAGCTAGAAATTTCGGCAGCATAACGCGTCGAGGCCAAATGCATCCGCAACGGCACCGCTTGCTTGAGCGAAAAAGCAATTTCTGCCACAAAGGAATTAATGGATGTATGTATGGATGGATGGATTAACACATGAGTCAACTAAAATTTTGACGAGCCGCGCTAGCTAGAAATTTCGGCAGCATAACACATTCTACGGCGGGGTAACTATTGCATCCACAACCAATACCATGACATCAATAATTAATATGCTAATTAGGATAAGGACAAGGCAACTCTTCTTTGACCGAAAACATGCAGTACATTAATCAAACACACACAAGCTCATTAATTGGTTGCAATCAAATTAATGGTTCTAAAAGAATTAGGCTGTCTAAATTTTATTGTAAATAAATGTGTTAGTTGATAACAAATAGGAGATAACACAAATGAAGGATATATGATAATCCCCAAGTGCAAGGAATCATCGTAGCAATTTCCAAAGGTGGAAGTGATAAGTATGGAGTGTCGAACCCACAAGGAGCTAAAGGTAAGATCAATATTCTCTCAAGCCCTATCTACCACTGATATGACTCTACGTACACCGAACGTTTGCTTCCAACTAGAAACGAGAAATAAAACTACGTTGTAGGTATGAAGAGGATAACTTTGTATGATATCGGAGAGCTAAAATATAAAAGTAGGTGATGTTATCATAAAGTTAGAATATATTACTAAATATTATAAATAGCGAGTGTGGAATAATGGTGGATCAGTGTGCGGAATTGTCCTAGGCAATTGTTAACAAGACCGATAATCACTATTGCAGTTTCACATGAGGGAGAGGCATAAGCTAACATACTTTCTCTACTTGGATCATATGCACTTATGATTGGAACTCTAGCAAGCATCCGCAACTACTAAAGATCATTAAGGTAAAACCCAACCATAGCATTAAAGCATCAAGTCCTATTTATTCCCATACGCAACAACCCCACTTACTCGGGTTTGTGTTTCAGTCACTCACCAACCCACTATAAGCGAATCATGAACGTATTGCAACACCCTACAGCGGGAATCCCTCACGCTTGCACGACACGGAGGGCACCATAGGACAGCACCAAAGTAAAACATACAACTCATACCAATCTAGATCATCAATCAACCCAAAGACAAAAGATATCTACTCAAAACATCATAGGACGGCAACACATCATTGGATCATAATATGTGGCATAAAGCACCATGTTCAAGTAGGGATTACAGCGGGGTGCGGGAGAGTGGACCGCGTAAAATAGATGAGGATGGTGATGATGATGGTGATGTTGATGAAGACGATCACCGCGGCGATGATTCCCCTCTCAATGGCACTCTGGTGCCACCAAGAGAGAGGAGGAGAGGTTCTCCCCCTTGTGCTTCCTCCTCCATGGCCTCCCCCCTAGATGGGGAGAGGTTCTCCCTCTAGTCCTTGGCCTTCATGACGATGATGGCCCCTCCGGGATCCTCCTCCATGGCCTCCCATGATGATGGCCCCCTCCAGCAGGGTGCCAGAGAGGGCCTAGATTGATTTCTCGTGGCTACAGAGGCTTCTGGCGGCGGAACTCCGGATCTAGGTTAATTTTCTGAGGTTTCTGTATTTATAGAAATTTTTGGCGTCGGTCCCACGTCAAGGAGGTGCCCGAGGTGTCCACGAGGCAGGCCCACGCGCCTGGGGGCGGGGGCGGGCACGCCCCCACCCTCGTGGGCACCCCGGGACTCTCCTGGCCCAACTCTTTTACTCCAAGGTCTTCTTTTGGTCCATAAAAAATCATCAAAAATTGGCTCGTCAATTGGACTCCGTTTGGTATTCCTTTTCTGCAAAACTCAAAAACAAAGAGAAAACAGAAGCTGGCACTGGGCTCTAGGTTAATAGGTTAGTCCCAAAAATCATATAAAATAGCATATGAATGCATATAAAACATCTAAGATGGATAATATAATAGCATGAATACTTCATAAATTATAGATACGTTGGAGACGTATCAGCATCCCCAAGCTTAATTCCTGCTCGTCCTCGAGTAGGTAAATGATAAAAGAAATAATTTATGAAGTGTGAATGCTAGCAGGTGCACAAGTTTGATTAATGATAATTTCAATCACCTTTTCTAGCATCATTATATGTCATAACAGTAGCTCATCGCATAAAACTTTTCATGATTGTCGTGGAATTGTCACGGCAGGTGTCCTAATGTAAGGACTTAATCGCAAGGCCAACGCATCTATGTGGTAGATTGAAGGGGTTGAGCGGAATCGAGAGACGCAACACACAAGACGAGGATTTATACAGCTTCGGGTCCCGGGAAACATCATCTGGTAATAACCCTACATGTTGTTTGAGGCTAGGTCTCATTATGATCACGAGAGAGTCGCCGGTAAGCCGTCTCTTTGTGTCTAGCCCTAGATATTGTTTCTTGTTGCTTGTCCCCCTTTGGGGAGCCCTGCCCCTCCTTATATAAGTTGAAGGGGCGGCTTACATGTAGAGTCCTAGTAGGATTAGAACTAACTTATTCTCTATTACAAGTCGGATACAAGTACGGGTCTTGCTTCCTCGTAAAGGAAATATTCCTCATGCCTTCCGTCTTAAGCCGGCCCACAATAAGATGAGCCGGCCTACTGGGCCTTGGGCCCTTGTCATCTTCTGACCCGCCGTCGGGGCCATTATTAAGTCGCCAGGCTCGTGAGTCGTCACACCAGTGAAACGCCAGACCCATGAGTCGCCAATCCTCCGGCGGGTTACGATGAAGTGCCAAGTTCGGCGGGTCATACTTCCGGCCGGGTCATACCACGGGGTATATCCCCGACATTAGCCCCGAAGTTTAGCTTGGATTTATCCATGGTAAACTTATGCTGCAAAATAAACACAAGAACAATTTTGACAGGTTGTGCTCCGGGTTAAGAATTCTTGTAAACTGGCACCTGATCATCCTTAAGTCCTTGTCATTTCCTCCTTCTAGAAAATCCGGGTCAATAAGCCAACTTCATACTCAAATCGCTGACGTTGGTTTCTCACAGAAAAATATTGTGAAGAAAAATCCACTTGAGTCGGTTTCCAAGGCGCCGGCTTAAAAAATTTTGGTCTTCAAATACTCATCTGATATTCAGCCGGCTTGAAGATGTAAAACTTACCGGTTTATCATTACCAAAATTGCCGAGTTATAAAGCAGACGATGACGGATCATAACTGTTGTTGACACTGGGTCATGTAATTGATCTTCCTGATTTGCTCAAAACTGATAATTTGAGGACGTTCCTCCTTTATATGCATAATACCTGTAGCCCCCAAGTCTTAAGAGGAGAACATAGTGATAGCTTAAGACTTGCTCCAATATAAGTGTTGCAACCTTGAAGAAATCCGGGTTGTTCATCTCAATCATTAGTCATAAACTGAATATTCCACACATGTAGCCCCCAAGTGCCGGGTTGTCATGCTTGCAGCAACCTGGGACTTGTAATTGCCTTATGCTCATAAAAACTTCAACCAGTGTAGCCCCCAAGGGTCGGGTCATTATGCAATAATGAACAGGGACTTTATAAATATGATCATGTAGATTTGAACAGCAACGTGTGGCCCCCAAGGGCCGGCTTAGTAAGATATTACTGAGCTGGGACTTTGTATATGATTCATTGATAATAACATCATATGATGTAATCTCCACCATGGGGCTTGAACCCACGTCCACAAGGTTAAGAGCTTTGTGCTTTACCAACTGAGCAGTGGATCCTTCAATATATAATGGAATAAGGCTTGTGTATCTTGAATTTTAACAGGAGCAATTGATAACCCCCAAGGGCCGGCTCATTACAACTGGATGAGTCGGGTCTTCAATAAGGCCAATAAAAATGACTTTGCATTAGCCCCCAAGTGTCATGGTGCATGCTTGCAGCGACATGAGACTTGCATATTTGATGTAACCTCAACTTGAATAATGTAGCCCCCAAGTGTCGGGTCGTAAGCCTGCAGCGACTCGGGACTATTTCCTCCATTGTAAAATAAATCATGCCCATTGATAAAGATAATAGCTGTTGCGCTAAAGCGACTTTGAAAACCTCAATCATAATACTGGTTATTGATAATCATAATAGAAATCCAGCCATGTTGGCTATTCAAGATTTGAATAATATAATCCGGTATGAAAACCACAATCATTCAATATCATAACGAAAATCCATCCAAGTTTGGCTATTTAAAGATTTCAAATACCTTATCTGTTGACAAGTAAATCCGGAGTTTAAATACCCGGCAGCTCTTGGCCGATGGCGATTCAATACGCCTTCATTGTAAACCGGAATTTTCATGACCCGGCGGCTTATAGCCTTTTGAGAAAAATCCAGAACAGATAATCATTTTGAAGCATCAACTTTGGTAATGAGCTTGAACTTAATCATTTATATGTCATATTTCTGCAAATCCTGCAGAGAGTTTAAACAACATATGCCCTGGCGACTTAGCGTCAAAACCAGGGCGGGTCATAATATCTCACATATAACTACTGTGATATTGAATTTGTACTGCCGGCTTACATTACCTGTGCAGTAAGGGTGATAACCCAATCCTTAGAAGCCAATGCTTCCACATAGATGATGATTGTCATAAGCTGGCGACTTATACACTACAGGAATCAGGTAATTTGCCGTCTGTGGATTACAGACGGCAAAGACCTAAATACAGACGGCAAAGATTTTGCCGTCAGGAAGCAGACGGCAAAGATTAGCCGGCAAAGAATACTTTGCCGTCAGCATTTCATCGGGCAGACGGCAAAGATTTTGCCGTCAGCCAACTACAGATTTGCCGTTTGTCGCAAAAGTAATAGACGGCAAAACCTTATTCTTTGCCGTCAGTCAAAACTTATTCTTTGCTGTCATCAAGAGTAAAGTAGCAGACGGCAAAGATTGTTTTTCATTTAAAAAAAAGTGAGTCAGAGTAGAGCATCTCGCCGGACACATGCACGTCAAACCAAGACAGCAGATTCAGCTCACATAAATTTTGGATTAGACACGGCGCCTTTCATTCATCGTAGGTGGAGTTACATAGAAGAAAAAAAGCTGTCCTGAAAATTTACACAAAGGACCCTAGAAAGTAAAAGTAAAAGCAAGCAAGCCCTTCACTACAACAACATGGACTTCACCGCCGGCCGTCCTTCTTTTGGCCGGAGACAAAACCACAGGGATTCCACTGCCACCGCCTTGCCCTGCCCACGCCGGCACGTAGCACCAATAGGAGCCGAACGGAGGAGAAGCTATCCGATCTGCCCACGCCGGCCCGAAGCACCAACCGGAGATGTTCCCCTGCCCGCAGCGGCCTCCCGCGCCGGCTGTGCCCTGCTCGCGCCGCATGCCCGCCGCCTGCCCGCGCGTCGCTCGCAGCGGCCTCCCGCGCCGTTCGCTCTGCCCGCACCGGCCATGTCCTGCTCGCGCCGCCCGCCCCTTGGAGAAGCTGCAGCGGCCTCCCGCGCCGGCCGCTCTGCCCGCACCGGCCAAGCCCTGCTCGCGCCGCCCGCCCCGCTGGAGAAGCTGCAGCGGCCTCCCACGCCGGCCGCTCTGCCCGCACCGGCCAAGCCCGGCTTGCGCCGCCCGCCCCCGCTGGAGGAGCCGAAGCGGCCTCCCGCACCGGCCAAGCCCGGCTTGCGCCACCAGCCCCCGCTGGAGGAGCCGAAGCAGCCTCCCGCACCGGCCGCCCCTGCCCACATGAAGGGGAAGGAGGGAGCCGGAGGAGGCGAGGCAGAGGAAGGGGAGGACGAAGATGTGCCGGCGGTGCCGGAGGGTTTGCCTGCCGAAGGAGCCGCGGCTGGTGGTACTGGCAAGTGGATCGGGACGCGGGCGAGGTGGTGGGGGTGGGCTGCGTGCGTGTGTCAGAGAGACAGGTACGAGAGAGAGAGAGAGAGAGAGATTTGTGCGGGATAAGGGAGAGAGATCGTGCGGGATAAGGGAGAGTGTTGGGGTGGGCTGCGATTGTGCCCGGGGATGTGTGGGTTGAGATGCTGCCACGTCATCGATCCACGTGATCGATCCGCGTGGTGTGCTTTCTTGCCGTATGCATTTTATATTACAG
Organism: Aegilops umbellulata; assembly: GCA_032464435.1. Classification (NCBI taxonomy): domain Eukaryota; kingdom Viridiplantae; phylum Streptophyta; class Magnoliopsida; order Poales; family Poaceae; genus Aegilops; species Aegilops umbellulata. The sequence continues at coordinate 635,611,306 of CP136060.1, read as the reverse complement.
ACGGCAAAGAGCTCATTTTGCCGTCTGCAAAAAAAAAATATAGACGGCAAAGATATTTGTCGTCTGTGTTTATATTATAGATAGCAAACTGAGCACTTTGCTGTCTGTATTTTTTTTGCAGACGGCAAAGTGAGCTCTTTGCCATCTGTAGTTTTTTTGTAGACGGCAAATTCTATTTTACCGTTACTTTTTCTTTGCCGTCTACTGATGACGGCAAACCCTTTCTTTGCCGTCTTCCCCGACGAAATGCTGACGGCAAAGAAAGTACTGACGGCAAATCTTCTGTTTCCCGTAGTGATAGTCAAAAGTCAAGCCGGGTTAAGCATAAAACACTTATATACATTTGAGATATAATCTCAAAAAGGTCTCAAGTTAAGTAATTATGGCTGCAATAAACTTTACCAGAGACAGAATAAAACTTTTTGAGGATTCTGATTCGGATACGATCAGTAAACCGTTCCAAAGGGGTTAAGCTAAGATTCGAATACGATCATATAGACCCCTAGTGGGTTTGGCAGTATGCCAATCAAAAGGGTTTCGACAGCTATGTTCTCTTTGGTTCGAATACGACCTATGTTTGAACAGGAAGCCCCCAAGTGACCATATAAATTTTGGCATTGCGCCGATCAAGAGGGTACTGATAGCTATGCTCGAAGAGCAGGAAGCCCCCAAGTGATCATAATAAGATAAGCCGTAAGGCAGGATATCCAAGTTTGAACCGCGCATCATGTCAGCAAGTTTTTTTGGCAACCTTTAATTTTTCTGAGAACTCGAACTTGCGAGAGATTAAATCTTTTTGAACCGGAACTTTAAACCGGATTTAAAAGCTTCAAAACTTTGTGAGAGACAAATTTACCTTGAGCCGGATTAAGAACCGGATTTGATAGCTTCAAAGCTTTGCGAGAGAGAGATGTCTCTTGAGCTATATTTTAAACCGGAATCTTCATTTTGAGTCGGAAATTTTTCTAACGGCCTTTAAATATTCGCCAATAAAGAGTAGCCTCCGGGGCCGGGTTATCTTCCCTTCAATGACCCGGAGTTCTTGAATTCATTAAAACCGGCTAATTTTGCCGAGCCATACCATTGTAGCCCCCGAGTCTCAAGATGACTCGAAGAGTTGGCTTGAGATTCTCCATTTTTGACCATAGCAGAAGGTGTATATCATTGGCGTTGATAATACGATGTGAATCCACAGAAGGTTGAGGTGGCTGCGGCGGGTTATAAATGATCCCGTATGAGCCGTGTCAGCAACTCGGTCAATGGCTCCTTCCAACGGGTTGTTTGAAATTTAACCAAACTGTAGTGGCGGCGACTTACGCGACTGCCCATTGAACCATCCAGTGCAAATGGCGGTTGATAATATATGATAATTTGCCTCCAATTTGTTGGAAGAGAAAACCGGGCTTCCCAAGCAGTGACTTGCTCATACTCAATAAACAGCTCATGCAGACAGATGTGGCCCGATGTGTTGACGTAGACCAGGCCGCGAGAGGCGGACGGTAAAGATGACCGCAATATTTGATGCGGCACAGACAGATGAACCGGCCGTGGCGTTGTAAGCCGGTGCGGACGGGCAAGTTGTCCTCCTTGTTGTTAGTCGGCGTGGTCGCGAGAGACGGCCACGGCGTTGTAAGTCGGCGCGGACGCGAGAGGCGGCCACGGCGTTGTAAACCGGTGCGGGAGTCCGTTGAGTAACGACGACCACCCGTGCCACAAGATGTTGGCGTGTCTCCATCTCCGTGGTATAATATCACTTTTTGCCATAAATAATTGCCCTGTATAAACAATATTGCAGACCAAGGTAAAAATAAACTTGCTCTTTGACAAAAAACCACACGTGCTAATAAAACAAACTTGGATGGACATCACCTGATATATTTTGACGAAAAATATCACAAGGCCACAGGGGCGACTCAACGAGGGGCGAGTCATCCGCGGAGAGGTTGAACAGGTTGAAACAAAATGGCAACGGCAACAGCAGGGCCGCTAGGCAACTCACAGGTGGCCGTAGCAGAGGCGGCAAGCCGGCTTGAACGGGGATCACGGTGGAGACCACGGCAGTGTCAACTCGTGGTGGCGGAGCGACGGCTCGCTGGAGACCGCGACAGCGACTTGCCGGCAGTGGCTACGGCCGAGTCATACGGATGCAGCCAGCAGCGGCGACTTGCCCGGGCGCGCGGGCGGCTTAAATCGTCAAAGACGGGCGGCTCAGGCCGGCCGCAGTACGTCCGCTTCCGGGTCGTCGTTTCCTTTTCCCATATGTATCGTAGCATATAATATCCACCCTTGGCAGAAGTAAAAACACGACGGCTCGGGCGCGGTCATGGCAGAGGCGAGCCCCTGGACATTTTGACTCGTCGTTGCTTGTTGATGTAACACCTGAGAGTATCTCCTGGGCAGATGTAGTAAGAAAGAACAAAATCTGAACCACCAGTAACCTTCACGTTTAACAGACTTCTCCAAAATCAATCTGTACATATGCACTAGTACTTGAGGATGTGCCCCACGTTTCCACTAGTATTTGAGGATGTGCTACTTCACCCAAGAGATAGTGATTGCCTCAGTACTTGACCCACACAATTTTTTTCTTGATGGGAGTGGATCATGAGTGGAGGAGCAGCATCAGTCAGCATTAGGTGATTTTCATAACCCCCAAAAAACATAACATAGCAGATATATTAGGTGATTTTGATAGATATAAACATGGATTTAATTGTTTTCTCAAAGAATCAAATAGATTGTTTTTTCTCATCGCGACTACACACCCCATGCACAATTGATAACAAGTCAAATCTAAATGGTAGAATCGTTGCGTCATTGTAATTTGCGGTATCAAATTGCGAGAAATTGCCGCACCTGACGAATTTCATCTAAATAAAAAAGAACTGCAGCAGAGTTTAAAAAAAAAACTGCAGCAAGACTGATCCATCTAAATCAATAAATCCTAAGAGTCGACGAAGGAGCGACTGACCGCAAATTGTATCGCACAGAACAAATAAACGGATACTAACGACCTGGAACAAATGAACAAACCTGGAGCGATTGATGCTTGGCCACTGATCCATCTAAATATTATCACACAAAACAAATAAACGAAGGAGGGACTGACCGCAAATTTTCTAGGGCGTCATTGCGGTTGCCGGGTGCGGCCCAACAATTTTGGCCGTTGGTGTTGATCGGCTGCGAGGCACGGCGCCGCCCCACCATTTTGCCAACCGGCGAAGGGCGAACTGCCCTAGCCTCCGCGAGACGTGCGTTGGGATCAAAATAAGCGATAATTATGTCATCAGCATTATGGACAAAGCCGCCTGTTTGTCTTCGTTAGTGGGTGGGCTACCATGGACTACAAAGGTCCAATACTGGTCTGGCTAGTATGCTGAGTTGGTGGGGGCCGAATTATGCCTAGTTGACTAAATCAATTGAACTTAGGCATACATGTATGCGTTCCCTCTCGTTAGGGTTTTAGTCCTCCCGGGGCGACCATAGTCGCCGCCGTCGAGATCTTGATTTCCCCACCTCGATCACAGGCCGCCGCACTTTGCGATCGCATCAGGATCTTCTCCTGGGCTTTGCGCGAGGCGGGGAGGAGTGGGGATCAGGGGTTCTGGGGCTGCTGCTACAAGGCCCGATTTTGTCTCAATCGGGTTAGGGTTCCAGAGAAGATGTCTTCGAGCGCGGCTCAGGCGACGGCCGCAGGCTCATCAGGGACAGATGATGTGGAAAAGATGATGAGGGAATTGGGGCTTCGAGAAGAAGACCTCGACGATGTGATCGTTGACAAGAAGGAGGTGCCGCAGGAAGCAGCCAGATGGATCGCCCTAGCAAGGGTGCACTCCGAGAAGACGTATAGCCAATACTGGTTTTTCAAGAATATGAGGTCAGCGTGGGATCTGGTGGCGCAGGAGGCGAATTTCAAGCCTCTTGAGGATAATCTTTATACCATCCAATTCTCGTGCTTAGGGGATTGGGAGAGAGTCATGCGTGATGGACCTTGGCACTTCAGGGGGGATGCGGTGATCATCAAGCCTTATGATGGGATCACGAAGCCGTCCACAGTTCAGCTAGACACCATAGAGATATGGGCACAAATCCATGATGTACCACAGCTATATGCTTACCTGGTGCCGTCACTTGGCGCTAAACTTGGAGAGGTGCTTTTCACGGAGCCACGGTCGCAAGATTTTAAGGGTAACTTTCATCGTGTTTGGGTGAGGGTCAATGTCTCTAAACCTCTCAAGAATGTTGTATCGATGATTCGTGATGGCAAAAGGCAAATTTACAGGGTCAGATATGAAAAGCTCCCGGATTGGTGTGCGGTCTGCGGGATGCTTGGCCACCAATACAAGGAGAATGGCAATGGGATACACCCTCCTTCAGCTTTAGTCTTTAAGGATCTGAGGGCAGGCTGGTTTATGTGGACTGGTCGGGGTCCTGGTGAGGGACGAGGCCGGAGAGGAGGCCGAAGGGGTGGTCGATCAGATGGCCAAGGAAAGAGCGCTCAGTACCAGCCTTACCATGGAAATAATGGGTCTGAGGAGGATTTAGAGGATGCTAATGATGCTGTGATGAAGGAGGCTGAGAATAACAGAAAGAGGGGATCAGATCTAGCAGGGGGGAAGAGTGTGGTGCCGGTAGAAAATCATGTAGCCACAAGCAATGGACAGCAAGCTACGTTGGCACTTCCAGCCCCCGCTGTCCCTCCCAGCCCGAGTAGTAAGCAGGAGGCCAAGAGGACAAAGATGCAGAAAGATGATGACAAGAACAACATGGACAAGACTGGAGTACAAGGCAAGGGTGACATAATATTGGCGGGCCTCGAGGGGCGCCGCCGAGGTCAATGAGTACCCTATGTTGGAACTGTCGCGGCGCGGGCAACGCCGCGACAGTTCGTGAGCTTCGCGACTTCGCGAGGCAGTTTGCCCCTACCCTACTGTGTATAGTTGAGACACAAATCGAAGGAGCTAGGGTAGAAACTTTAGCTAGTACTCTTGTTTATGATAAATCTTATGCTGTTGATAGCCGTGGTAGAAGCGGTGGTATTGGACTGTTTTGGAAAGATTCAATAAAAGTGGAGATTCTTGGCTATTCTGACTATCATTTAGATGTGTCGGTAGAGGAAGATGAGCATGAAATATGGCGGATGACTTGTGTGTACGGTGAGGCTCAGACACATCTTCGACACCAAACATGGCAGGTTTTGAAAAACATTAGTACTACGAGTACACTTCCTTGGCTCTGCATAGGCGATTTCAACGAAGTTTTACGTCCGAACGAACATGAGGGGGTTGGACAGCGTAGTAACGCTCAAATCCAGGCCTTCAGGGACGCTACGGATGTTTGCATGCTGCTGGACTTAGGCTATAAGGGCAATTTTTGGACGTTTGAAAAAAAGGTGGTGGGGGGTACCTACACACGGTGTCGTCTCGACAGAGCAATGGCGAATGCGGACTGGCTAGCGAGGTTCCCTTTGGCATCAGTTTCACACATTACATGTGCCACATCAGACCACTCTCCAATCTTGCTTGACTATGGAAACAAAACAACCGAAAGAGGGGAGAGACCTTTCAAATATGAGCTAATGTGGGAGAGACATGAGGGGCTCAAAACGATCTTGTCAGAAGGATGGGCTAGGGAACCACCATGCAGTAGCGTGGAACAGATGCGTGACAAGCTGCGGAGCCTTGCAGGCGGGCTGATAAGATGGAGCAAGGACACTTTTGGAAGTGTTAGGAAGGAAATTAAGAGGCTTAAGCAAATGCTGGAGGAGCTCAGGGGCGACCCACTAAGAGAGGGACCTTCTCATGTTGAACTAAAAATCAACGAGCAGCTGATCGAGATGTATCACAGAGAGGAGATCATGTGGGGACAGCGGGCACGGGTCGAGTGGCTTTCAGAGGGAGACAAGAATACCAAATTCTTTCACCTTCGCGCGAGCCTTCGAAGAAAGAAAAATATGGTGAAAGCCTTACAGAATTCTCTGGGTGTTGTTATCTCGGATCCGGCTGAACTCCGGGACATGGCAAACATGTTCTACCAGAATCTGTATACTACGGAGGGAGTTAGTAACATGGAAGAAGTGCTGGAGCAGGTCCCGCAGAAGGTGACGGAGGAGATGAACGCATCACTGTGTGCTCCATACACAAACGAAGAGGTAAAAAATGCTTTGTTTTAAATGTTCCCTACTAAGGCGCCGGGTCCGGATGGCTTTCCCGCACATTTTTATCAGCGACATTGGGATGTATGTGGTGACGAGGTTACCAAGGTCGTCCTGAGCATAGTCCGCGGGGAAGAAAGTCCTGAATGCATCAATGACACAGTGCTGGTTCTTATTCCGAAGGTAACAAATCCCACTGCTTTGTCTCAGTTTCGACCTATTAGTCTTTGCAATGTATTGTACAAAATCGCATCCAAGGTGGTCGCCAATAGGCTGAAGATCATATTACCTGATATTATTTTGGAGGAGCAGTCTGCATTTGTGCCAGGGAGGCAAATTACGGATAACATCATTTGTGCGTATGAATGTTTGCATTTTATGAAACGGTCCAGGGCGAAGTCAAACAGTTTTTGTGCACCGAAGTTGGATATGATGAAGGCCTATGATAGGCTAGAGTGGACATACTTGAGAGCTATCATGACTAAACTTGGTTTTGCAGAACAGTGGATAAATACAGTCATGGCTATGATTTCATCGGTCTCTTTTTCAGTTCTGTTCAATGGCGAGAAGCTTGATCCTTTCAAACCAACCAGAGGAATCCGGCAGGGAGACCCAATCTCCCCCTACTTATTCTTGATTGCAGCAGAGGGCCTTTCGTGCCTCCTGAAATCCAGTTCTCAGTCATCACTAGCAGGTATCAAGGTGGCCCCAACGGCTCCAACCATTAACCACCTTCTATTTGCAGATGACAGCCTGTTGCTTTTCAAGGCGAGTGTAGAGGGAGCAGTTGCAGTGTCAAACCTGTTAGAGAAATATTGTGATGCTTTGGGGCAAAGGATAAACCATGATAAATCCTCCATATTTTTCAGTAAGGGGTGTCCGGGTCCCACAAGAACAGAGGTGAAGAATGCTTTACAGGTACAAAACGAGTCCTTGTCTGAACGGTATCTGGGAATGCCAACTGATGTGGGTCAGTCAAAGAATGGAACGTTTAAATACCTGAGAGATAGAGTATGGGAAAAAATCAAAGGTTGGATGGGGAAGCTGCTGTCCTCGGCGGGCAAAGAAGTTTTGATTAAGGCTGTGGCACAAGCGATACCTGTTTATTCCATGGCATGCTTCCGGTTGCCACGGGGGCTTTGCGAGAACATCACATCGATCATAAGGCAATTCTGGTGAGGGAGTAAGCAGGGCAGAAGGAAGCACAGTTGGGTGTCATGGGATGTCATGACGAGACCGAAATATATGGGGGGCCTCGGATTCAGAGACATGGAGATATTTAACCTAGCACTTCTTGCACGGCAGGCTTGGCGCACAATGGTTTCGGAATCCTCATTAAGCTCCAGGATCCTAAAATCAGTTTATTTTCCAAACTGTGCATTGCTAGACGCAGAGCTGGGGTCTCATCCATCGCAGATTTGGAGGGCCATTTTGGATGGCCGGGACATTTTGGCACAAGGCTTGATCAGGAGGATTGGAGACGGAGAAACCACAGACATTTGGGGACACAACTGGATACCGAGGGAGAGTTTCAAAAGACCTATAACTTCTCTGGTACAGCATCCTCCTACTAGAGTGGCGCAACTCATCAGTGCATCTACTGCGTCTTGGAATGAAGGACTAGTTCGGTCTATTTTCACTCCCTTTGACTCTGAGGAAATCCTAAAGATACCACTGTGTACGCGTACAGTTTCAGACTTTTGGGCATGGCACGAGGAACGACGCGGTATTTTCAGTGTTGGCTCGGCCTACCGAATGATTTTGAGAACAAAAATCAATCGAGAGGCATGGCTGCATGAAATGGAAGGATCGTCATTTGGTCAGCATGAAAGCAAGAATTGGAGCAGTATTTGGCACATCCAAGTACCTTCAAAGCTCAGGATGTTCGTCTAGAGGTTAGCTAGACATTCTATGCCCTGCGGTAAGCTACTTATGCATCGCCATATGTCGACAGAAGATACATGCAATCTCTGCGGGGCGAGAGACACATGGAAGCATGCGTTACTGACATGTCCGATGTCCAGCAGTGTATGGGCGCTGGCCCCTGAGCATCTGGTGCAACAACTTGTTTATCGCCAAGAGGAGAGCCCAAAGGACTGGCTATTTGTGCTACATGATATACTAAGTAAGGGAGATTTTGTTCGGCTTGTTGTCACGTTATGGGCAATTTGGGGAGCGAGAAGGAAAGCAATCCACGAAGCCATATTCCAGTCACCTTTATCGATACAGGGGTTCATCACGCGATACCTGGCTGAGCTTCAAGTGTTGAATACAGTATCGTCGAAGCCGGCGGCAGCAAAGGCCGTTAGATCGTCTATATGGCAACCGCCGGTAGCGGACAGTGCAAAAGTAAACGTGGATGCTGCAGTACCCCAACACAGAAGATATGGAGCCATGGGTGCGATAAGCAGGAGCGCTGATGGATCGTTCCTGGGAGCTTCAGCCCTAGTGTTCAGACATGTTTCTGAACCGGAGACATTGGAAGCATTGGCCATTCGCGAAGCCCTTGCTCTATCAGATGATTTATACTTGCGGAGGATCCATGTGGCATCTGACTGCAAAGTGGTGGTTGAGGATATTTCGAAGGAGAATGCATCTCGATATGGAGCAATCATACATGAAATAATAGATCACTCGTCGTCTTTTGATTTTTGTAAGTTTAGCCATGAATTTAGGAGCTCAAATTATGAGGCTCACAATTTAGCGAAGCATGCACTTTCTCTAGGGGTTGGCCGACATGTTTGGTTAGGCCAGCCCGGAGACTTACCGTTCGTCCCTGTAAACATTGTGACGGTTTAATAAAAGCTTCGCGAGATTGTCTCAAAAAAAAACTTAGGGGGGTGGCCCCTGCTCGTCCCCCTGGCTCTGCCACTGTTTCTAAGTTTGAGTTTGCACGATGTCATTGTCATCGCTCCGTCAGACTTGTCACATTATTGGCACAATAATGCTACAACTATGGATGTTTTACACGACTTTTACAGGCAAAGCTGAGGTGGGTTGTTTTAATTGGTGATTAGATGAGGCGGGCCCCACCCTAAAAATCAGGAGGGGAGAGATTAGTGAGGGGAGAAGGGTTGGTCTGTAACTTCCTGTAAACACAATCCGTACGTGGCGTTTTGGGGACTAGCTAAGCTCGCTCGTTGATCCTCGATCGGACGAGGTCCACGAACCGTGCGAGATTCCGGCGCGACGACCCGCCGTCTGCGACGGCGCCGCGAGCAACGTCCCTCAGCGCGAGCGCCCTCGCCTTGATCTCCGCGTCGCCGAGTAGCTCCTCCACCTTGCCCCGTATCGCCTCTCTCCCCATGAGCGTCCCCGCCGGTATCTCGCCGGCGACCTGCAGCCCCGTCCGCCACACGTGGCAGATGTAGCCCCGGTCCAGGAACTGGTCGGTGAAGTAGGGCCAGCACAAGAACGGCAGGCCGTTGACCAGCCCTTCCAGCGTCGAGTTCCATCCGCAGTGCGAGAGGAAGCACGCCGTGGACGCGTGCGCCAGCACCAGCTGCTGCGGGCACCAGCCCACCACGCGGCCGAGCGGCCCGGCGCGGCGGCGGAGGTCCTCGACCCACTCCTCGCTCGCGGAGTCCGCCCTGACCACCCACAGGAAGGGCCGGGAGGTCAGCGCCAGCGCCTCGGCCAGCTCCACGAGCTGCGCCCGGTCGAAGATGGCGAAGCTGCCGAAGGCGACGTACACGACGGAGCCGGCCGGCTGCGCGTCGAGCCACGCCGCGCACGTGGCGTCCTCGGCCCAGAAGCTCGCGACCGGGTTGTCGGATAGGAGCGGGCCCACGGTGAGGACGTCGGGGAAGAGCGCCATGGCTCCCGGCTCGAGCTCTTGGACGGAGTTGGTGACGACCGCCTCGGCTAGTGGGGTGGCCGCGTTGTTCCGGAGGATGAAGTCCAGTATGGCCGGCTGGCCACTGGGGTCGCCGGCGCAGTTCCACGACAGCTCCGTCGCGCGCATGGGCGGCATCCCTGGGGCCAGCCGAAACGTGCCGCGCTGCTTCGGCAGGCCTTTCTCGTCGACGACGCCGTCCCTTATGAGCTCGGGGATGCGGATCCTCGTGGCGAACATGGCCACCGACAGCGGGTTGAAGGCGGCGGCCCGGAGGCCGAGCCGCTTGGCCACGGGAAACGCCCACGCCATGCTCGCGTCGGCGATGATCCACGTCAACCTGTACGCACCTGACTCGGATTCCGATCCGTAGACCCTCCCGATGAGCTTCTCCAGCTCGCCGGGCATGGCATCCGAGAAGGACCGGGTGAGCAGCGCGAGGTCCTTGCGGTCCTCGCCGTCGGCGAGCCCGTCTGGTAGGGAGACCATGTGGACCCCTCCGAGGCTGCTGCCGTGTTGGGACCTGGAGAGGTGGAGGGAGGCAAGGATGAGGTCGTGGTTGTGCTGCGTGTTGACGAAGGTGACCTTGATGCCCTCCTCCACGAGGCGGTGGGACAGCTCCATGAGAGGGATGACATGGCCTTGCGCGGGCAAAGGCAAGGCCAGCACATGGGGCGCGGGTGCGGCCATGGCGGGCGAGCGAGCGGGCGCTGGAAAACTGGATGTCTGGATGTGTGGAGCAGAGTGGTGGTTTACCGGGAACCGTTGGTTGTTGATCAGCTGCTTGCTTTGCTCTACTACTTGTACAGTTACTGAGAACCCTATCTTCAGGAGTTCAGGTTCCGAAAATATCTAATAGAACACCTGCGCCCCGGCCCGCCTATCCTGTACGTCCATATATATAGGGATTTGTGCCAACCGTTTCTGTATAGGAATCTCAGAGCATCTCCAACAGGCGAGGCAAAACGCGCGCCCGCGCGGTAAAAGCAGTTTTTCGCGCGCGCCGGTTGGTTCCGCGCGCTCCAGCGGTGGCGGGAAGTTACCGCGCGCGGGAGAAAGCGGCACGCGCCGCGGTAGATTTGGCGCGCCGCTTCGCGCGCGCCTATAAAATGCCGTGCTCGCCACGCGCACAACCACAGCCACGCGCCCTCCCCACGAGCCATGGCGGAGTGGCGCCGTCGCCACCCGGAGGACGTCGCCGACGAGCGTGCCTACTGGGCGGAGAGGACGGCAAGGCGCCGCGCGGAGCGGGCGGACCGGCGTCGGCGGAAGGCATTGGCGAATGCGCAGTGCGACATCGTTTCAGCAGGTGGGAGGTCGATCTTCACGTCAGACGATGAACGTTGGGACGACATTTGGCTCGATACCTCGGACAACACCGACGAGGATGATGATGGTGATGATGATGGTAGCGATTTGGAGTAGTTTCTATCTAGTATGCCGTAGTAGTTTCTATCTACTTGCACCGTAGTTCTATCTATCTATGTTTTCGAACTATCTATCTAGTTGTACCGATGTAAAATACCTTTGTATCGTTTTTTTATCTATGCAATTTATCTTTACATTTTATCCATGCAACTTATTATCTTTATTTTTATGCTTCCGAAAATGTTATCGCGCGCTGCATTTTAGCACGCTGCTGCAGCGGCGCGCGCGCTGCATTTTAGCGCGGCTGCTGGAGCCAGCGCTGCGCGCCGCGCCAAATCAGGCTATGCGCGCGCGGCAAATCTGTTTTTTGCGCGCGGCGCGTCCAGCGTCTGTTGGAGATGCTCTCATGTGACGGTTATAGCGCTCGTGGTATTAGTGGGACGCGGGCGTGATCGGCCTACTTCCTACATCAGGCTACTGTACAACGAGATGAGGACAAATACTGTCGGACAGGCGGCCCGTGACTCTGGTGATCTGGTCCATCTGCCTTCCCCCTTTGTGGTAACTATCCCTAGGAGCATCCTAGGCGGCGGAGGAGGCGGATTTATTTGAGATAGAACATGGAGGGACGCAGCTTCGGTGCCTTAAAGGCACATGCCTTTGGGTCGCTGACATGTCGACCAGCCACCTGTTGGGCCCACATGTCACAGACACAAAGGTAGGTGCCTTAAGGCACCGAAGCATCGTCCAACATGGAGAGAACATAAATCTAAGGGCATCTCCAACAGTCGTATGATAATCGTTAGTTAAATTGCCACCTAGACTGTTCTGATGACATGGCACATAATAAAAGAAGAGAGAGAATGGAATCGTATGAACCTGAACTAACACTCCACGCACAAGCTCCGAGACAAGTCTGTTCATTTCTTCAACATTTAGTGGACCCGCCTGGTTGTTTAACATACGCTGAACATACACTCCGTTGAAGAACTTGTATGATGTGCTGTTGGCTGCTGACGTGGACACTTATACCAACAATTGAACATACAAACTATTGCAGATGCTCTAAGCGGAGGCCGGGGTTTCTGGGACAAGAGGAGGCGCAGAACCAGCCGCAGGTCCGGGCTGGCGGCACCGGCACAAGTTTCGCCGCCGGTGCTATCCAGCGCCGCGGCACAGCGCGCACCGCTGCAGGTGACATCCCGTGCCGTCGGGTATTGCCCGGATCCACCACAGGTAAATATGTGATTTATAGAATGCGCATAGGCATTTTTGCTGTCGGGATGTAGTTTATCTGGGAGCCCCAAATCGTTGCTTGGTTTTGGGCGAATATCAGAAGGATGATTAGCCCTGGATGTTTCTGTTTTGCAGGTCAAACTAGGCACGGGCTTGTGACAGCAAAAACTTTCTGGTGTTCATATTTGACCGTCATCATGCAGGTAAAATGGCATGCATGCATAATCTTGTCTTTCGTTTTGTTCTTCTGGAAGCAGCCGTTGAAGATCGTCATGGCCAGGAACCGGTCCCTGCCCCCACCGTCGCCGTCGGCACGCCACTCGCTGTCGAGGTCCATGTACGCGCCCTCAAGCTCCTCGGCGACTTCCTCCATGGCGGCGACGAAGTCGTCGAGCAGCCGGTCTGCGCGCCGGAGCAGCTGCCGCAGCGCCCGGTGCTTGTGCCCATCCATGGGGCGCAAGTCGCATTCCCCGTGGTGGAAGGGGCCCAGCGACACCACCTGCGGCTGGTACGCCTTGCTCTTGATGTTGGTCATGCAGGGCGACACTTGGTAGATGCAGTGGCCACATCAAATGCTCCTCTTGAGAAGCTGTGGGACAATTTTGAGGGGTCTCTCGAAATCTAGTCAAAACTTGCCTTCTCAAACGACAAAGAATACATCAATTATTTGATTATTAGCTTTTGGTTGCACCGACGGCGCGTTGCAACTGAACACTTTGTGTTTTAACTATTTGAAGTACTTTTGAAATTAGTTCGTAGCGAATGGTACGATGATATGTAAACGATCATTCGCATTTTCAAATCAGTCGATCAGTGCGCGTGATGAGTCGTGACACCAAAACATGAGCATGGTACATATTAGGATGAAACATGTGCCTCGCCCAGGTTGAATAGTGTGCCTGGCACATTTGCAGCAGTTTTCAGGATGAATGATGTGCCTGGCACATTTGCTACATGCTGGCAATCATGTGACCGCGCCCGATGATACACTCACGTGTCCTGTACAAGGCACAGGATGAAGAGCCATGGTGGATTTTCAATGGTAAAGTGTTATGTGCGAGGACCATGATTCATTTCCATGTGCCAGGCTCATGATGCGTATTAGGACATTAAGGACGGAGGGGAGGGGGTGGCGGCGGTGCGATCCATGAATGGGGAACCAAGCACATGTGTGGTGAACATGTAAAAAAAAGGTGCGTATTATCCATATGACCTACTGCTCTACTCAGGTAAAATCCAACAGGGACAGCTACCTAAGCATATATATCATCGGCATACAAACTAGTACTATATTTGTACATATAATGTATGGTCAGATCAATATGGTTTTGACGCACGGTACATCAGACCGTCATGGGGGAGACCCAGCGCGCATGTGAAACGTGATAACCACAAGATGGTCTTCCTGCAATTCAAGTTGTACGACATACTTCCGAAAACCTCCTTGTATGACAAGTCCGCCATCGTTTGCCTTCTTGAATGAAGCCGCTACATGGGCTCCTGTATCATCATGCAGCAGAATACTCCCTGATTCATCCATGTGGCCCGTTTTGCTTTCAACAAGATCAACGGCCTTCTTCAGAATCCTCTTCAAACGGAAACAACAACATGTTGGGGCGAGTGATCAAACATTTGCTAACTGTAACTATGAAATAATAATCTGAATTAATAGGGTATTAGAGTCATGCTCACTAACCATCTAGCCGTCTCTGATGTAAACAACATTCATCTTGTGTACAAAGATGCAACATACATCTTCCAACAGTCCGAAAGCACATCTGATCATCTTTCTCATATCTGGATATTCTAGCTGTACCCCCTAGTGTACACACTGGTCGACGAGTTCGTGCTTCATGAGGGATAGGCCATTCACAGCTGGCCAAAATCACAAGATTATAAGCCAAGACAAATTATTAAGCGAATGTAAAATGATCACACAGTCATGCAGATTCGGAACGTTAGTCTTACCAATATAAGGAAGTGGGTTTTGCCTTATGCCATCCCTCTCAACATCCACAAAAAATCTTTCATCACCACGAAGGAGGCATATATATACCATGTCCCTAGGCCGCACTGCATACTCATCAAGAAACCTCTGCTAGACAGTTCCATGAATTCTGGTCCTTATATCTCCATGATCGATCATCACTTGATACTCCAGTAGTTCTCGGGTTACGAAGATTGGGTTACCCATAGGCTTATTCTCTCTGGTAGCAACGGATTGCCACATGCCTGAAGCAGCATGGAACAAACTGCAAAAGATGTGACACAATCATGGCAGTTTGTCGGACATATCATAAATCATTGACAAGGTCGAAAATAACGGAGCAATGTCATGATGATTCAGTCTTAGAAATGTGTATATCTTCCAGATTATTGATTGCCGCCATAAGACATTGATAAAAAAATTGCTCATCATGAGGATTTCACACATTCAGTATGAACTAAAGTTTCAGAAATTGATAATCAGCATGTTCCATAGCCCATAGACGGCCAACGGGCTGCGCAATCCGATCCATATGTACGGTTGTAAACGAAAGTAGCATCTGGACGTTGACAAGTAGCATCCAGCATGCACAGGCGTGAGTATTTGAAAAAATAAAAGATCTTGAGCAGTGTAAATGTATCATACGATGCTCAGATTTAGCTGGCAATAATCCTAAAGAAACTTGGCCGAGCCGACATTGATGTCAAAGAAAAAACTTGCCGAGCCGACACATCTATTCTATCCCAGCCCCGCAGAAAAATCATGATATAAAAGCGCATTACACCGATCCACAAGCTGATTTGCAACATGGATAAAACGAGTATGCGCTTTTGTTGTCGATATGCGTCAATCCGCACTAATACGCCTCATTCCAGGGGGAAAACGATGGGATATAGCTTAGATTTATGAACCAAATTAGAATCAAGAAGGGCCGCACCGGCCCCTAAATCCAGCACCCTACCCCATCACCACTCAACCCCCTTACTTTCCACCCTTGGTCAAAAATCTCAAGTCAAGATACTACCACACCGACCTAGAAGTTATCGGATCTTGGATGGAAAGAGAATGCGAGGCTTTCGATTTGCGTTCAGAAGCAATAATATGTATTTTTGTGTTTGGAGAGAACTCTGGGATATAGCGGAGGAGGAAGGGGAATCTGCACACCTTGGATCTGGGCGAAACCAGCTCCTCGCGATTTAGCCGTGAGTCCTGTATCGGAATCAGCCCAGCTTCCCACCTGAGAATATTGGATTGCCGGCGACGAAGTTGGATCTGTGGTCCGGCACACAATCCGTATGAAAAGGGGATTTAGTGATTCATAAGGGAAACATAGATCGATTGGAGCGAGTCCACCCCAGAAGAACAGGCGAACAATGGTGCAGGCTGCTGAGCTATTGCGTACCTATCGCCGTCCGCCGGGGTGGTTTCTAGGCGGCCGAGCGCCGGCTCCATCGGATCGCCGCCTTGCAGCCCATCATTGAGCGTCGTGAGGGCATCTTTAAAAGCGCCGCCTGGGGTGAGCCGGCGAAAAAATGGTCCTGGGCGAGTCGGTCCCCAGCCGTCGGCCCCAGGGCCACCCCCAGGCGCGTATATTAAAAAAACAAAACCGTTCGATGAAGATATGATAAAAATTAGTTAAATTTCGGCCAAACATGATAAATTTCGGCGAAATTTCGGCCAAACATTACATTAACCTAATCTAAAAAAGAAAGGGCTGAAGTCGTCGCCGCCGTCGCCGTCATCGTCGTCGTCGGCCTTCTCCTCCTTGACGCGGGTGCCCCTGCTGGACCCCTGTCCGGCGTCGCCATGGCGAACAGGTGGCGGCGTGTCGTCGTCGTCGTCGCTGTCGCACAAGACGACGACCCCGCCTTCCTCGCGGCCGCGTCGGCGCTCCTCGAAGCGGCGTAGGGCAGCGCACTGGCGCTCCTTCTCCTTCTCGCGGCATCGTGGCACACCTTCTCCATCGCAACGGAGTTCTGGCGCGCCCATTCGAGGGTTGCGTCGTCGTCGTCGAACTCCGCCTTCACCGGCGCCAGCCCCGGCTCCGCCTTCATCGGCGCCAGCCCCGGCTCCGTCTTCACCGGTGCTAGCCCCAGCTCCGTCTTTGACTTGACGAAGCGCGGAGGAGCCGACGAGGAGGCGCGCCGGCCGCCCTCGTTGATGACGATGCCGGCGCTGCGAGTGCGCCGGCCGAGCGGCGTCTCCGCCGCGGGCTCGGCCTTGACGCCGAGCAGCGCCGGAGAGCCGGAGGAGTGTGAAGAAGAGCGTGATGAGGAGGAAGAAGAGGAGGCGCCGATCCTCCTTGGCGCCCATGGCCCGGCGCGTCGGTGCTACGCCGGGGCGGCCACCCTCGCCGGGGGGTACGCCAACGGCGGGTCGTTACCGCCCTCGAGGTACGTGAGCACGTCCTCGAGTGTGCGGCCGGGGACGCCCCACGAGAGGTGGCGCCCCTCGCTGTTCTGCCGGCCGCCGACCACCGGCGCGCCGTTGGTGGACGCCAAGCGCTGCTGTTGGCGGCGCTCGAAATACGCCGCCCAGGCCGCGTGGTTGTCGGCGGCGTACTGGGGGAGGGAGAGTTCGGCGTCGGCGAGGGACGCGCGCATGATCTCGACCTCCTCGGCGAAGTACTTCGGCTTCGCCACGGCGTCGGGCAACGGGGGAATGGGCACTCCCCCGGCGCTGAGCCTCTACCCGTCGGCCCGGCGCGCATGTCCGGCGGCGCCGGGATGTTCGCCTGGAACAGGAGCCAGGACTCCTGTTCGCGGAGCGAACGGCGGCCGAAGCCGTTGGCTGCCGCCTCATCTCCGGGGAAGTGTTCTGCCATGGCGAAGGCGGGGCTGGGCGGGCTCGGGAGAGGTAGAGGGAGGGCTGGGCGGCGGCGCTCGGGGAGAGGAAGGGAGAGGAAGGGCTGGACGGCGGCGAGGGGCGGGGTTGGTGTGGGCACAAGCGAGTGGAGGCCGCCGGCTTTTATAGCCGGGCCGCGCCCGTGTGTACGCGTGCGAGGGAGGGAAGGCGTCGGCGCGCCGTCCCGTGACGCGCCGCCCGTGAGGAATCAATGGCAAGGCTGACCGGCGGCAGCCTTGCCATTGATTCCCTGCTGGAACCAAGGCCGTTGGGGGACAACGAGGCGCCGAGTCACTGACGCGGCTGGCCCGCGTCTTTTTCGTGCCAAAACAACTCGCCCCGGCGCCTCTGGGCGCACCCCAGCGCGCCGGGTTCGGCCTCGGTCCGCCGGCGCTGTTTTCGACCTAAGCCGGCGAAAATCGGGCTTCTGAAGACGCGACCGGACCGTTTTTTTGACGCCGGCGCGAAAAAATCGCCTGGGGAGGCCTTTGTGGGGCGCGGCTGCAGATGCCCTGGGTCGTAGTCACGGGTGCGCGTGGGTATGTTGGCGAGAGGGGGCGGTGGAAGATAAATTTAGGCAGAGCCTACGATGGAACAGTGCCCCTATGACGCCAACGACCGTAACAGTAGTATCTGCCACTGTAATAGGTACAGTGAAGCTGGTGTTTGTGACAGGCATCTCGAGGTACAGCGCCATGATTCAACAGCTACGATAACGCGGCCCGGGTGCAGGTGCTCAAAAAATCCGCATCCGGTCAGGTTCACGTGTTGGACGAATAAACTCGATCGGCATCTTTGGATTCTGGACGTTTGTGGATCAGCCACACTGTGCCGGCGGCTGAGTATTTCAGGTTTAACGTAAGTACGAACCGCGGCGAGGCTGTATGTGTATGGATTAATTAGCGCCTAGGGGGAGACAACTTCAGACAGTGAGATGTTTGATCCACTTGTTTCTTTAACCAGAAGAGAGAGAGAGAGCATCCTCTCCGATTTTATTTAACTGATTAATTGAAACCACAGTCCTAGAGCATGTGCAATAGATGATGTACTCTCACCGTTTCTAAATATAAGTCTTTGTATATGGACTACATACGGAGCAAAATGGATGAATTTACATTCATCCATATACATTCATATATAGTCCATAGTGAAATCTTTACAAAGAATTATATTTAGAAACGAAGGGAGTAGATGCAAACATAACTAACTTTTGCATCTCCCAGGCTCAAAAACCCACCTCCAAACGATGATATAGATGCCAACAAAAAATTACATCTCTTGGCTTAGGAGATGTAAATTACAACACCTGTCTCCACCTACAGAAGATATAAAATCAATAGCCGCGTACCAACCGTCCAACTGCCTTGATTTTCCTTCCCCTCCTCCTCTCTTTGCCTTGATTTGTGCTGCCGTGGCCCGATTCGCCACACCCACCGGCCGGACGCTTCTTGGCTGCCGCCGCCCCGACGCTCCCCCGCTACCGCCACCATCCCCACTACCGCCGCCCCAATTCAGCAGCCGCAACCACCTCGTCGTCATGATGCCACCGAAGAAGCTCCCGAAGAGCAAGATGGTGTTCTTCGGCGTGCAGGCGAAGCCGTCCGGCAACTTCAGCGTCGAGTTCTCTGACGCCGACCGCCGCTTCTGGCTTGGCACGTACACCACCGCCGACAAGGCCGCGTGTGCCTACGACATGGTAGTGTGGCGTGCCGGGAGGCCGAAGACGGACCTCAATTTCCCGGAGATTGAGACCCGGGCGGATGCGGAGTTTCTCATGCCGGAAGGTATTCCGATGGAGGAGATACCGAAGAAGAAAACCAAGCAGAGGCTAGCCATTGTCGTTTCTCCAGGCGATAGCGACGAGGCGGTGATGGCGCGGTTCAAGCGGGAGCACCCGGAGTATGTTCAGGCTGACCGGGCCCTTTGTTTCTTGTATCCTTTGGTGGAAGCTCGGTTGGATGGGTTATCTCAGTCAGGTACCTCTGTTATCGATGAAGGTAACCAAACGCGTCCATGTTATCGATGCTCAGTGCAGTCTAGCACCTTAAAACACAGTGTGAAAATTTTGGTTGTTCTGGACAAAATTGACCACATATTGCCACAAATTTAGAAATCAATTCTACATCCCCGCCCGAAACAAAAATGACAAACTCGTTGGAAGTAAAATTTTTTTTGGCAAACTCGTTGGAAGTAAAAAAATTGTTGGCAAACTCGTTGGAAGTAATTAAGGGGCACTTCTATGGGACCCAGCATTCAATGCCTCCTCTCAGTGACAAAAATTGATCCCCAGAGAAGATACTAGCAAATCTTGAGAGTGATTTTACTAAGATAGACTAGATCATGAAGACGCGCGTTGCCACACGCCTGCCCATATTTGAGAAAGTATAGATATATGCATTAGGATGGGTCAGAAAACACATATGTTAACACAGTTTATCTGTAACAATCTAGGATAACACTCCCTTCTGTCAAATGTCAAGTTGGTCAGTATATCATCTTAACACTGGAAAAAGTAAGACATCATATTTGGCTACTATGAGAAGCAAGCGCCTATGAGTGTGTTATCACAAAGGCATTCAGCAAAGACGTTAAACTTCAGTAAAGTACTGATAATAGAGACTCCCAAGAAAGTACTCCTGAATAGATTCAGAAAGCAATCAATAGGGAACATCTATATGTTGCAACAGAATAGGGACCAAATAAAGTAAAAATATGAGTGAAGATAAGAGCATGGATAGGATAAGGAATGTGTCATTCAACAATATCCGGCATCAAGATTACACACCTTACATCCTAATGGATAGACTTGTAATTATCATCATTTGGATACGGCACTTTATTTCCAGATATCCAGAATAACATAATGCATGGTCAGCAACTGATGTTTATCATGATTCATGCATCGGGGATATTCTACCCATTCCCACTCATATCTGACTGACGGAGTTTTTTTAGCTAGAACAATTTTAAAGTGTTGATGGCAGTAGCACAGGAAAAGAAGAAAACCAAGAAGCGTTATTCAGTCTTACATACCCAGGCGGGGCCATACCAAATAAGCCAATATGCATAGGTCCAGCTCATGCCATAGCCAGATTATATCAAATCTGAAACAAATTGAGGGAAAGGGAGCGTCCGGTTGGATAAAGTTGAACAAATTGCATATAATGCGGAACTAAACTTGCAGTAATAAAGAAAACAAATATGAACAGGAGGAGAATTTGTTAGTAGTTGCCTTGTCCAGCAGCCATGGTCGCAATTGGATGTGCGACACACCCTCTGAGCAATTCCAACACAGAAACTCCATCGAGTCAGCACTGCAACTTTCCATAGATTTGAAGACATGGGGAAGAATTACGGGGAGGTAGATGGATGGTCTGCAATAGCGAAACTAAGAAATGGGCATGCCTGACTAACGGTGAGAAACAACACCGAAGCGAGGAACGAGGAGGGAGAACGGGAGACTGTGATAACGCAGCGATAACGGAAATCAATTACCATCATTACACGAGGGAAACACTCAGACCTTACGCGCCGGCGACGGTTTCAGCTTCCACGTTCTGACGTTTCAGTTACGGAATGGGAAAAGATGCGGTCATGATGTGGCGGTACAGCCGCAATGGCATGGCGGCCGATACACGCCGAGGACAGCCGGGAACGGACGTCGACGGCACATGCGGCCGTCGCAGCCGCAATGGAGGAACACAACAGGGTAAGACATAGTAGGAGAGAAGGGACTCACTATGCGGGCCAGCTGAGGAAGAGTAGAGGGCACCGACACTCACACACACACACGTGCAGTAGAAGCTCACTGTCGGGACTCGGGACGGCGGCGGCGGCGCAATGCGGAGGAACACGCGAGGTGCTTGGGGATACGGATGTTGAATGGGTATGACGTACGGATCAGGAAGCTGCACAAATTCACGGACTGGGCAAGCTAAGCACGTTCGACAGGCCTTTTGGGCCTTCGACCTGTTCGGCCCGATCACGCACCGCACTTCTAACTCGTTCTGAGGAGCAGCGGCCCAGACAACGGTGCCCTGAATGGCCCAGGCGGGCAGAGCGGTAAAAAACTGGCTCAAATGACGTGTGAGACGACCAACCTAATCCTGAGGGTAGCTAAGAGTGATCCATAACATCGTCGTCTCAATGGATTTAGACGGTGCCTTATTTAAAATGAATGCATAACATCAAAATGATAGTGACAAATCGGTAAGAGACATCATAGAATGCACAATATCCAATAAAGTACAGCTATGATGTTCAGACACACCATTACACCGTGGTGTTCTAGGTGAAATGAGTTGTAAAACAATTCCGCATTGTTTTAAATACGTGCCAAACTCGTAACTCAAATAACACCTTCACAATCAGATCGTAGAAATTTTATCTTCTTATTATAATGATTCTCCACTTCACTCTGAAACTGTTTGAACTTTTCAAATGTTTTAGAGTTGTGTTTCATTAAGTAAATATATCCATATCTACTTAAGTCATTTGTGAAGGTTAGGAAATAGTGATATCCACCACGTGCTTCAACACTCATTGCACCGCATACATCGGCATGTATTATTTTCAACAAGTCACTTGCCGCTTCATCGTATCAGAAAACGGGGTTTTCGTCATCTTGACCATGAGGCATGATTAACATGTTTCAAATGATTCATAATCAAGAGATTTCAAAAGTCCATCGGCATGGAGTCTCTTCATGCGCTTTACACCAATATGATCAAAGTGGCAGTGCCACAAGTATGTGGTACTATCATCATCGATCCCTCCGAGGTTGTCATCGTCTTTGGCTTGGAGAGGTAGAGGGAGCCGACGATGAGGGCATGATTGTGGTCGGCAGCTCCATGCGAGGGATGACATGGCCTTGCGCCGGGAAGGGCAAGACCAGCACATGGGGTGCGGGTGCGGCCATGGCGATCGAGCGCTGGAAAACTGGATGTGAAGAAGAGATGGCCACACGGTTGTCAGCTGCTTTGCTTTTGTACTATAAATAAATGGAACCAAAGTCTGTCATTTTCTTTTGCAAGACACACAATGTCTCCGTGTACGATGAATCATCTGAGATTCGTGAATTCGGCATCTTCAGCATATCGTGGTTTTTCCTGTGTGGATTCTGGACGTTTGTGTGTGCTTTTCACGGAATGGACCTCTGTGAATTTGTCTTGTGGATGCGTCATTCACACTGTGCCGACGCACTTTAGAAGATTTCAGGTTTAATGTACTATATACATCTCATTCATAAAAAAGCTAGAACATCTTATGCCATCTTCGTCCGAAATTAGTTATCGCAGGAATGGTTGTATCTAACGCATTTTAGTGCATCATCATTTGATGCATAGGCCAAGAATTTGACTTTGTTTATGAAGAGAAAACAATCATCGAATAATTGGCAAAAAATGTCGCGATCTTCGTTAGGCTACTAGCCTTTCTCAAGTGAATGCTTTACAAATTGCCTATGAACAGGGAGATCAACCCGGGCACACGGGGTGAGGCCCCTAGATATTACTCATCAAAATATTAGCAAATTATTTTATTGGCTCAAGAGACTCAATTTACATTAGCAAGTCCACGATATAAAGCAAATTTAGTTAGGCTACTAACCTTTTTTAGTCGAATGACTTACAAGTTATACTGAAGGTTATCATAGTTAGAGCAATGTTGTTTCGGTACCAAGTACATAACAGACACACATGACCAATAGATTTTCAAACCCACTATGATATGTAAGACACATTTGACCCCAAAAAATGATAAAGGAGTTAGCCAATAATTAAGTGACAAGCTTCTCGTAAACATCTTATGTAATCTAGATTATTCTGTTTGTGTATGCCTAATCAAAGACCGCCATCAAGATATTTTGAATACCACACACTTTAGAGATCTATAATAAGTTATTTAAGAATACACATAAAAAGATATACACTAATTTATGAATATTCACAAATAATTGGAGAAGGCAAGTAACTTTTTTGATTTCTTATTTTGTAACATTTAAGAGGATTTGGTTTCAATTTATTTTGAGGTGTAATATGTTTAGAATTTATTTTTTAAAGAAATAGTATAAATCACCATATTATATTATCTATGATTGTGATTTAATGAGTTTTTATATAAATAAGCAATGAAATTTAGTGTAAATGATTATATATATGTTGATTTTTGGGCCTAATATTTGTTTGGATCGACCCTGATGTCGACAAGTTGAGGAGAAGGCAAATAAATGGCTGATTTTGTTTGTTCTATGAAAGCGCCAGAGAATACATGATCAAGTCATTAATAACATTACCTCTTAAGTGTTTGTGTTGGGAGAATAATGAGCCCAAGAAGAGGCACAAGCCCGGCATGACTGCGAAGAAGAGCACAAATGATGATGGCCCAAAGGCAATGTCTTGCAACGTCGACGATGTCGGTCGTCGGCTCGATCGTGGCCTCACGCTCTATTTTTGTGTATTTACTACGAGAGAGACAATTGTTAAAGTTACTAATGTTTGCTAAGCAGACACCAGTCTGAAACTTCTTTAGCTGCTAGATTTTACATATTGGTGTGCAACTTTTGTGCTATGTTCAACACCCTTTAGTGGCCAACGAAGGGTGTTGTGGCAGAAGAACGTATCTTATCTTCACGTAATACAGTTTCATAGAATTTACATACATGAATGAAAGGTCAACAAAAACTGAGGTGTAGTGTGTAAAAATACACAAGTGCATTAACTAAATATTTACAACATGAGACCACACTTTCTATAACGTTTTGATGCAACTTAAGTTGCAAGTTGCTCTTCAAGGTAACCTAGTAGTGGATATATTGCACTTGTTAAACTGTGCAAGTGTCTATAGTTTCCTTAAAAAGTAACAACTTAAAAGGTAACAAGAAAGAGGAACAAGATCTATAAGATATAATCAGCATAATCTATTCAATATCTCAATTTCTCATATTAACACCTGCGTATATACCGAACTTGATTTTGTCAGAGCAAAGAAACCCAGTTGGACATGGAGTATCTGATCCCAAGCTCAAATGAACTCTGATGAACAGTAAAATTGAAAAAAAAGTTTAAAAATTCAGAAAATTCTTATTTTCTATGGTAAACTTTGACGAATGTTTTGTATGGTCAACAAATTTCAGCACGAAATGACATTTGTGGAAGTCATGGCAAATAAGCAAAATCAGCACTCCAAAAATGCTTTTCAGAATTTTTTGAATTTGTTAAACTCAGCTATATAGACAAAATAATGGAGCGCTTTTTTCTAGCATCATTATGGTAGTAAAAGAAACCAAAGCATTATGCAGTTATTTGATGTTGTGCCTTTTCCAAAAAAAAGTTATTTGATGTTGTAACAGCTGGGAATGGTACCTCTTCATTCAGGATAATATGGTAGAATTTCTTTCCTTGATTTGTATAATAAGAAAATAACAAGGAGTTAAGTCTATCCATTTCAGATTTCCAAAAGTAATGGTCAAAATCATCACATCTCATAATAGTAAAAAAAACTAAAGATAATGTAACAGTAGGGAATGGTACCTCTTCATTCAATAAGTTCGAATTTCTTGCCTTTACCGGTAACCTCAACTTTTTGCAGCAGATTCCTTATTGTACTGATGATGTGCCCTGTGCTTGTCATGCAACTGCTCAATGCTTCCTAAATCCTGACGTAATAAAGGAGCATAAACAAAAAGGTATTGACAAAAGAAACTATAGAGCACATTTTAACGGTACTGCATAGTGAGACAATAAGAGACACCAAGGTAAAAGGAAAGAGGTTGTGTTCAGACTGAACCAACATAGCAACTACTCACTCAATACTACTGATCTCATGAACTTGGGCACACTGGACCATGATATGTTGTAATATACATGTAATATACATGAAACTACTTGATAAAATCATGATAATTAGTATGGAATTTTTTATATAATGTTGTTTTTTTTTGTTTTTTAATGGATGTATAGAAGTTGTTTTTCTGTTTTTAGTGTTAGATGCTTAATTAGTATGAAATAGCATATAGAATTTTGACATATGCAATGATAGCATAATTAGTGTTACATTTGCATATAGTATTTGTTGTCGACGATGCCCGGCCCGCATCCTCGCCGTCGACCCGTTCGCGACGACGTCCTGCTTCAGAGGACCCATGTCTGGGACTGGGCTTCGCCGGGCTGGCACTGGGAGGTGCTACCTTCGGGGGCGCGACGCTTGGTGAGGAACCCGGCCCCGGGTCCCGTCGTCGACCCTCATCTCCTTTGGTGGCATTCGCGTGGGCCACTTTCGGTACGGAGGGAGCCGGCCCCTGCCGGAGGTGGTACGTCGCCGTGTCAGGGAGGAGGACGAGCACGTCCATCGCTACATGGCTGCTATGGACGTCAGGTTCTCCAATACCTGGCAGGTTCTTTGGGGAGATCACCCGAGCTATGATCCAGTGATGGTTCCTTCACTTTGGTTGTCCACCGCCCGCGCCTCAGGAACCGCGAGTGGCCTAAATTACTCTTTAGTATTCGATCTTTATTAGCTGCTAGATAGTATAGCTAGCTAGTGATGTATTCGAGATGATTTATTCGAGACGATGTATTCAAGATTATATCTATTATTCGAGACGATGTATTCGAGATTGTATTCGATTATGCTTATTATGTACTATGATTGATTCAGTTTTTCCTTATTAATTGATTGCATCCATGCATTGTAATTTGAATACTAAATTTTTTTATATTTCTTTTGGATTAGTTAAATAAAAGCTATGGCGGACAATACCGGCAGAGAGGGAGAAGAGACCCTGTTCGATATCATACGCCATCCTCGCGGGCCAGATGATGATCAGAATGAAGAAGATTATGACGGCTCCGAATTTCTAAACAACAACGGGGAGGGTGATATGATATTCGATCGCGACGACCGAATTGATGAAGTCATGAACTATGATCACGATGATGACAAAGAAAATGTTGATCTTGAAACAACAAAGACCGGCGAGGTATATATATTTATATAAGCAGGCATCTGGTGATCATCACATGTTTGAAATGACTTGAAGATATATTAACGAATCGATCTTTCTTCTTTCAGCCATCCGGATCGAGCAAATCTTCAGGCAACAAGAAACGAGGGCCAAACAAAAAGTTGAAGGAGGGCTTAAAGTACAATATCGAGGCCATCAAACCTAATGGCGAACCATTAGCGCCTAAGAAGATTGCGGACATGTTCATACGTCAGTGCGGAGTTCTTGTGAAGGACCAACTCCCGATCTCCCTTCAAGCATAGAGAGAGCCAGCAAAGCCACGTCTAGATGTTACTTTTGTCGACGACAGACAAAAAGGCCTACTTTGGGAAACTCTCATGGAACATTTCACCCTACCAAATCATTTCACAGATGCAGATGTGGAGAAAGTCAAGGACGCTGCTCTTAGGAAGATGGCGGTTGCATTCAACAACCACAAGAATCGTGTATGGGACAAGTACGTCTAGGGAGGAAGGAAGACTCCAGTATTCGAGGGAACACTAGAGAAGCAAAGTGCTCATTGGGACGATTTCGTGAAATTCAAGGATTCGGAATTAGCTAAGGAACGGTCGGGAATAAACAAGTAGAATGCCGAAAAAAAGGATAAGTTCCATAAGCTGGGGCCAGGTGGCTACGCGATGGCAATGCCTAAGTGGGATAAGTCTGAGAAAGAGATGGAGGATGCAGGTGTCACTCCGGTTACTAGGAGCTGCCCCCCCAGGTGCAGGACTTGATTCTATGCGCATGGGGGGAGTTGGACCCAAAGACAGGTAAAGTTTCGACGAAGGCATGTCTGAACGGAGCCGACGATAAGCTACTTGTTGCAATAGAAGAGGCTCGATCGGGGGTGTTCCAGCCCAACAGAGAGAACGACGAGCTTACACGTGCCCTGGGAAATCCTGAACACCCGGGAAGAACAATAGGCAAGGGGGCTATTCCGTGGTATGAGGGGTTTTCGGACTGGAACGCCGACTACAGAACCCGTGCGAGAAAGAAGATTGCGGAGGAGAAGAAGAGGAAGATGGAGGAGGAGCAGAGGAAGCTGGACTACGAACGCCTTCAAGGCCTAGAATCAGCGCACGCAGACTTGGCAGTCAAATTCCAGCGGCAGCCGGAGCAGATCGACTCACTTAGCCAGCAAAGGGGGTCTCAGCAGCTGCAGCAGCTAGTGGATGATCCAGCATTGGATAGCACCGCCCCATCCATGCCGAGAAGCAGCGTGGGTTCCGCCCCGGGCGACACAATGCTGGATAGATACCCCGTGGATGACATCATGGAGAACACTAACTGCGAGCTACACTTCAAAATGAAGAACATATCCATGAAGGTGGCGGACGCCGTTGCTTTTACAAATCCCCCCGAGGCAACCTTCCGTTGCAACCCGATTCTAGCGGGCTATGCTCGTGTCTTGGTTGATGAGGTGGTGGACCCATATTCGGGGCTATAGCTTGACATTCCTGGAGGTGACGACGAGCACACATAGGGAGAGGCCATACATCGTATCACCCTATGGAGAAAGGATTGCATCGTCTCTCAAAGGCCACCGACACCGCGTCACCCGACTCCTCGTTGAAGTCCGCCACCGAGTCAGCAGACTCCCGCTCCTCCAAGTCCACCAACGCGTGAGGCCACTCCTCCTCCTCCAAGTCCGGCAAAGTGTCAGGCCACTCCTCCTCTAAGTCCGACACAGCGTCAGACGTCCACTCCTCCTCCAAGTCCGGCACAACTTCAGGACACTCCTCCTCCAAGTCCGGCACAGCTTCAGGCCACTCCTCCTCGTCCAACTCAGCCACGTCAGCCGTCTCCGCCACCTTAGTAATCACGGAAGAGAGCCGCCGCAGCTATGGTGCGTAGCGGTACAAGTCGACGTAGTACGGGAGGTACAGGCGGAGGCAAGCGATTTCAATATGGTCCAAGCAGCCTCGTGCCTCTTCCGCATAGGCCTTACGACAAGTCCGAGGAGGAAAACGCAGCCATATCGAAGGCTGAGGCGGAAGCCCATTTTGCACCAAAACCGCCACCGCCGCCAAGGGAGAAAGTGCCTGAGGAAAAGATTGACCACTTCATTCGTAAGGCTACACCACCAGCTCCCAAGCCCGTTGACATAGACTATGAGCGCCACCTCAGGAAGCTAAATCGAGCACATCTACAGAAAGAGGCGAGCTCGAGCAAATTAGCTGGCAAAAAATGCGGTAAAACCGTTCCCCAGCTGGGAGAACAGGCGGCGCAATCAATCCTCCCGCTTGTTGTGCCAACAACACATAAGAGTACACACGCCCAATATTATTGTGGGCAAACCGTTAACGTTCCCCAGCTGGGCGATGTGGTAATAACCGAGGAGCATATAAGGCAGGCTGAAATCCTCAAGAGCACTGTTGGACAACTCCTCGAGATCGAGCCCATGCCTCTGCTTACAGAGGAGGAAATAAAACGGAAATATGTCCGGGGCCAACCTTTGGTCGAGCCAGACGAGGTCAAGAAGCTCCCAACGAGAATGTATGAATTGCATCAATGGTACATGAACATTACCAAGATTTCCAATCAAGAGTCCCTAATGGTGGATGTCAAGAAGGATCATTACTACCATGAGAAAGTTGTGACCGTTGAGTATTCTAAACTGTTTCAGTTATACAATCAAGACGCACTCGACAAATCTATCGTCAGTTGCTATTGTCTGTAAGTGATTTCTTCCTGTAATGTAAGTCTCAAGCTAGCTATAGTGATCCTTTTGATCAATCATTACCTGTAATTATCCTCACTATATTCTTTTCTGTGGTATTATGCAGGATGAAGATGTATGAAATGAAAAAAGGTGGACGCTATGGCATTGGGTTCATTGACCCAAACACCGTTAATGAATACACATGGAAAATAGATGCATATCATGAAAAAAGTGTAGAGGACAGCATGCTAGAGTTCTTGAAGCGCCTCAATACCAATGAAGATATACTACTTCCTTACAACTTCGAGTGAGTCACACTGTCTTGTACTACAAATTCTCTGTTTTTGCCTACTAGCTAGCTACATGTTTTTGCTTACATATGCCCGCTTAATTAAGACATGCAAACGTGTGTGCATGCAGATTCCACTGGATCTTGTGTATCATTAAAGTTGACGCCGGAACAGTTGAAATACTGGACTCACTACTCAAAGAAAAACTGACTACAACATCTTGTATGGGATAGTCAACAGGTAATTTCAATCATTATTAACTATATATCTCGGCCTATTTAATTCGTCATTTCCTGATATGAACTATTTAATAACCCCTTTATTCATTTGCTTTGTCGGCGGGCAGGGCTTGGGCATGGTTCATCAGCGTTACTCCAGGCCAATGGAAAGGAAAGCTGAAATGGTTTCGACCCAAGGTAAGTAATTAAGTAGTACTAGCTAGCTAGCTAGCTGCCATCTCTTTAATTATCATGCTTGATTAATTATTATCTGATCAAATTCCATTCTCGTAAAGGCCCTTGAGCAGGCGCAGGGGACTGATCTGTGTGCATACTGCGTTTGTGAGAACATTCCATGATGGCGTCCGAAAGGAGCAGATCTCAAAGACAGGAATGAGTACGTTTGTCAGAACACTATTCACAATTTTTACACCATTATCGAAATCTAGTCACACAACTAATACACATGCATATTGATCTCCTTCTTAACAGTTCACAGAGGTGCGGGAGAAGCTCCTACCAACGGAGCGCGTACAAGCACTTCAAGAGGAAATAGCAGGATTTTTGCTCGACCAGGTCATAAATCCGAACGGAGAATACCATTACCCGCTACCGCCCCCATGAACCACTTCCAATTGTCATCGTGCTCCGAAGGCACCAATTAGGCTAATGCCACTGGCTCTGAAGGCAACATGCAGGAGAAATTGTATATAGCTAGCTAATTGTATATATATATATATATATATATATATATATATATATGTGTGTGTGTGTGTGTGTGTGTGTGTGTGTGTGTGTGTGTGTGTGTGTGTGTGTGTGTGTATGTGTGAATTAATATGGTGGTCCGTGAGACATTTGATGATATATATATGATCGGCTCTACTAGAAATTCTATATATATATATATATATGCATAACGTGTACAATGTGTAGTATCGTAAAATACTAGCAAATAAAAAAGAATTAAATGGAAAACACAAAATTAAATGAAAAAGAAATCATAAACCCAAAACCCCCCAACCTTTTAATACCGGTTGGTTTCACCAACCGGTACTAAAGGGCTCCCTGCCCCCGGAGCTGGCTCGTGCCACGTGGTTGCCCTTTAGCACCGGTTCGTGCTGAACCGGTACAAGGGGGGGGGGCCTTTAGTGCCCACACTTTAGTGTCGGTTACCGAACCGGCACTAAAGGGCCTTACGAACCGGTGCTATTGCCCAGTTCTGCACTAGTGGAAAAATTGCTTTGACAGTCAATGAGAAAGAATTTAGGGTACGAAATACACATTGTGGAATATTCAAAAATAATAATACACATTGTGGTGCATGAATCTTGAAGCTTGAAAGCTTGAAAGACAGTGCACATACACTCATGAATTGAGGCCCTGAAATGCATGGAATTACAAGTTATCTCTCTGTCTGAAAGCTTGAAAGATAGTGCACACACAAGTTTATGGAATTAAACTAATTAACTCGAACTAAAAACTCGAGGCGGTGTGAACAGAAGAATAGTAAGCCTGGTTATGTTTGTTTTCTGCACCATTATTCATGATAAGAAGCAAGGATACTTCCCTATTATTGAAGCAAAAGATATGTTTGATACATTGCGAAACAAATGTATCTGGCAATACAAAATCAACGGTCATTAGCAGAAGTGTTTAAGTTAATGGGTTGATGTACATCATATGTCACTTACTGTCAGGAACTTTAGGAAGTGGCATACACATATAGGTAAACCCAAGATTTCATTCACGACAAGTAACTATTTTTATCTCATTTCCTAGTGGTAGAACTTGCATGATTTGTAGAGACTGGTAATTCTTACGAAAAACGAGAGACCTATGGTAGTTTTGAATGTTTGTCAGCATGAACAGTACAATGAGGGCACCTAGGACCAAACAAAGAAAAAACACCTACCAACGAGCCATTGTTTCTACTTGGTGTGGAATGGTTTAGCGGACATCTTCTACACGATCTCGGATGGCTCTGCAAATATAATGTGAACAACAAATATAGATATTGTAAAACTGGAATTTACCCAAGCCCTTCCTAACAAGAGCAGTGGGGAAAATCTGGAAGAAAGGGTCTGCCGGTGCCGATGATCCCATTAGCATGACATAAGCGGAAGGAATACTCAACGGACGAACTGGAGGGAGTAAAAGGGACAATCCAAATGATAATAATGCCGTCTAAGAGGCACAACAGCCGGTAGATGAGGAGATCATTTTTTTGCGGCAAGAAGAAGAGATCAACTTTTGGGGCATAAGAACATACCTGAGCGAGGATGCGTACGAGAAGAACCGAAGCGGAAGGTACGCGATAGCGCTCGCCGCCGGCGCTGAGCCTAATTGCGGAATCTGCGTATCGTGGGGGACTTGGGGTTAGGTTTTTCTCTTTCGAGGGGATGGAGGACGCACGCAACAGGTGGAAGAATCCCGTGCGGCAGTGCCTAGGCTACATGGGCCTTTGGTTGCTGATCGGCCCATTAAACGAGGTGACCCTGGCTCGGTTCATGGAGCATCGGCCCGACTGCGTGTGCTGAAGCGTCGCGCGACGTGATGAAAATGACCTGTAGCGCTCGGTGGGACGACGGATCGATCTGGTTCCTTACTGTGTTTGATCCGACGGCTGACGACGTCAAAACGCTGTGGAGGCTCGTAGGTAGCTACATATTACTGTTTAGTAATTAGCAAAAGGCACACAGAGAAAGGACAACTCGAAAAGCTCAATATCAAGGGAGAGCGCTGCTGAAAAATTAATAGGAGGCACAAGGTTTTGATCCCCAACCACGCGATAGTATGCCCGTTATCATACCATCATGCCAAGTACTTTAGATAGGCATATACTCCCTCCTCCCTCCGTTCCAAATTACTCGTCGTGGTTTTAGTTCAAAGTACATAAAATCAAGATGGGGCGGCTGCCTTTTTTTTTTGAACCGAAAACCATAGAACAATCGTTCTACGGTAATTTTCATTCAAAGCAAATCAAAGTTAATTACATACAAGTAAAGTAAAAGAACAACATGGTACATCTAACCAATACCAGCTCGAGGAATTGTTGGGGAACGTTGCAGAAAATTAAAATTTTTCCTACGGTTTCACCAAGATCCATCTATGAGTTCATCTAGCAACGAGTATTCAGATTAGATAGCATCTACATACCACTTTGTAGATCGCAACGGAAGCGTTCGAGTGAACGTGGATGAGGTAGTCGTTCTTGCCGTGATCCAATTCACCGATGATCTAGTGCCGAACGGACGGCACCTCCGCGTTCAACACACGTACGGAAAGCGTGACGTCTCCTCCTTCTTGATCCAGCAAGGCAAAGGAGAGGTTGGGGATGAAGGCTCCAGCAACAGCACGACGACGTGGTGATGATGGAACTGCAGTACTCCGGCAGGGCTTCGCCGTGCTCAATGGAGGAGGAGGAGGTGTTGGAGAGGGAGAGGGAGGCGCCCGGGCAATGGGTGGTCAGCCCCCTCTCTCCCCCCCTTTATATAACCCCCAAGGGGGGGCGCCTGCCCTAGGAGATGAGATCTCCTAGGGGGGGCGGCGGCCAGGGAAGGGGGGCTTGCCCCCCAAGCAAGGGGGGCGCCCCCTTTAGGGTTTCCCTCCCCCCAAACCCTAGGCGCATGGGCCCATGGGGGGGAGGCGCACCAGCCCACTATGGGCTGGTTCCCTCCCTCATACAGCCCATGGGGCCCTCCGGGATAGGTGGCCCCACCCGGTGGACCCCCCGGGACCTTCCGGTGGTCCCGGTACAATACCGATAACCCCGAAACTTGTCCCGATGTCCGTATGATGACTTTCCATATATAAATCTTTACCTCCGGACCATTCCGAAACTCCTCGTGACGTCCGGGACCTCATCCGGGACTCCGAACAACATTCGGGTTACTGCACATACATATCCCTATAACCCTAGCGTCACCGAACCTTAAGTGTGTAGACCCTACGGGTTCGGGAGACATGCAGACATGACCGAGATGGCTCTCGGGCAATAACCAACAGCGGGATCTGGATACCCATGTTGGCTCCCACATGCTCCACGATGATCTCATCGGATGAACCACGATGTCAAGGATTCAATTAATCCCGTATACGATTCCCTTTGTCAATCGGTATTTTACTTGCCCGAGATTCGATCGTCGGTATACCAATACCTCGTTCAATCTCGTTACCGGCAAGTCACTTTTCTCGTTCCGTAATACATGATCCCGTGATCAAACACTTTGGTCACATTGAGCTCATTGTGATGATGCATTACCGAGAGGGCCCGGTGATACCTCTCCGTCAAGCGGAGTGACAAATCCCAGTCTCGATCCATGTCAACCCAACAGACACTTTCAGAGATACCCGTAGCATACCTTTATAGTCACCCAGTTACGTTGTGACGTTTGGCACACCCAAAGCACTCCTACGGTATCCGGGAGTTGCACGATCTCATGGTCTAAGGAAAGGATACTTGACATTGGAAAACTCTAGCAAACGAACTATGCGATCTTATGCTATGTTTAGGATTGGGTCTTGTCCATCACATCATTCTCCTAATGATGTGATACCGTTATCGATGACATCCAATGTCCATAGTCAGGAAATCATGACTATCTGTCGATCAACGAGCTAGTCAACTAGAGGCTCACTAGGGACATGTTGTTGTCTGTTATTCACACATGTATTACGATTTCCGGTTAACACAATTATAGCACGAATAAAGACAATTATCATGAATAAGGAAATATAATAATAATGCTTTTATTATTGCCTCTAGGGCATATTTCCAACAGTCTCCCACTTGCACTAGAGTCAATAATCTAGTTACATTGTGATGAATCGAACACCCATAGAGTTCTGGTGCTGATCATGTTTTGCCTTAGGGAGAGGTTTAGTCAACGGATCTGCAACATTCAGATCCGTGTGCACTTTACAAATCTCTATGTCTCCATCTTGAACATTTTCACGAATGGAGTTGAAGCGACGCTTGATGTGCCTGTTCTTCTTGTGAAACCTGGGCTCTTTTGCAAGTGCAATAGCTCCAGTGTTGTCACAGAAGAGCTTGATTGGCCCCGACGCATTGGGTATGACTCCGAGGTCGGTGATGAACTCCTTCACCCAAATTGCTTCATGTGCTGCCTCCGAGGCTGCCATGTACTCCGCTTCACATGTAGATCCCGCCACGACGCTTTGCTTGCAACTGCACCAGCTTACTGCCCCACCATTCAAAATATACACGTATCCGGTTTGTGACTTAGAGTCATCCAGATCTGTGTCGAAGCTAGCGTCGACGTAACCTTTTACGACGAGCTCTTCGTCACCTCCATAAACGAGAAACATTTCCTTAGTCTTTTTCAGGTACTTCAGGATATTCTTGACCGCTGTCCAGTGTTCCTTGCCGGGATTACTTTGGTACCTACCTACCAAACTTACGGCAAGGTTTACATCAGGTCTGGTACACAACATGGCATACATAATAGAACCTATGGCTGAGGCATAGGGGATGACGCTCATCTCTTCTATATCTTCTGCCGTGGTCGGACATTGAGCTGAGCTCAATTTCACACCTTGTAACACTGGTAAGAACCCTTTCTTAGATTGATCCATATTGAATTTCTTCAATATCTTATCAAGGTATGTGCTTTGTGAAAGACCTATGAGGCGTCTCGATCTATCTCTATAGATCTTGATGCCTAATATATAAGCAGCTTCTCCAAGGTCCTTCATTGAAAAACTCTTATTCAAATAGGCCTTAATGCTGTCCAAGAGCTCTATATCATTTCCCATCAAAAGTATGTCGTCTACATATAATATGAGAAATGCTACAGAGCTCCCACTCACTTTCTTGTAAACACAGGCTTCTCCATAAGTCTGTGTAAACCCAAACGCTTTGATCATCTCATCAAAGCGAATGTTCCAACTCCGAGATGCTTGCACCAGCCCATAAATCGAGCGTTGGAGCTTGCATACCTTGTCAGCATTCTCAGGATCGACAAAACCTTCCGGTTGCATCATATACAATTCTTCCTTAAGGAAACCATTAAGGAATGCCGTTTTGACGTCCATTTGCCATATCTCATAATCATAGTATGCGGCAATTGCTAACATGATTCGGACGGACTTCAGCTTCGCTACCGGTGAGAAAGTCTCATCGTAGTCAACCCCTTGAACTTGTCGATAACCCTTAGCGACAAGCCGAGCTTTATAGACGGTCACATTACCATCCGCGTCTGTCTTCTTCTTGAAGATCCATTTATTTTCTATGGCTCGCCGTTCGACGGGCAAGTCAGTCAAAGTCCATACTTCGTTTTCATACATGGATCCTATCTCGGATTTCATGGCTTCCAGCCATTTATCGGAATCCGGGCCCGTCATTGCTTCCTCATAGTTCGAAGGTTCACCGTTGTCTAACAACATGATTTCCAAGACAGGGTTGTCGTACCACTCTGGTGCGGAACGTGTCCTTGTGGACCTTCGAATTTCAGTAGGAACTTGATCAGAAGTATCTTGATCATAATCATCAATTTCCTCTCTAGTCGGTGCAGGCACCTCAGGAACGATTTCTTGAGTTTCGCCATTTTCCGGTTCAAGAGGTAACACTTCATCAAGTTCTACTTTCCTCCCACTTACTTCTTTCGAGAGAAACTCTTTCTCTAGAAAGGATCCATTCTTGGCAACAAAGATCTTGCCTTCGGATCTGAGGTAGAAGGTATACCCAACAGTTTCTTTCGGGTATCCTATGAAGACGCATTTTTCCGACTTGGGTTCGAGCTTCTCAGGTTGAAGTTTCTTTACATAAGCATCGCATCCCCAAACTTTTAGAAACGACAGCTTAGGTTTCTTCCCAAACCATAATTCATACGGTGTCGTCTCAACGGATTTCGATGGAGCCCTATTTAAAGTGAATGCGGCAGTCTCTAAAGCATAGCCCCAAAAAGATAGCGGTAAATCGGTAAGAGACATCATAGATCGCACCATATCTAATAGAGTGCGATTACGACGTTCGGACACACCATTACGCTGAGGTGTTCCAGGCGGCGTGAGTTGTGAAACTATTCCACATTTTCTTAAGTGTGTGCCAAATTCGTGACTCAAGTATTCTCCTCCACGATCTGATCGTAGAAACTTGATCTTTCTATCACGTTGATTTTCAACCTCACTCTGAAATTCCTTGAACTTTTCAAAGGTTTCAGACTTGTGTTTCATTAAGTAGATATACCCATATCTACTCAAGTCATCAGTGAGGGTGAGAACATAACGATAGCCACCGCGAGCCTCAACACTCATTGGACCACACACATCGGTATGTATGATTTCCAATAAGTTGGTTGCTCGCTCCATTGTTCCTGAGAACGGAGTCTTGGTCATTTTACCCATGAGGCATGGTTCGCACGTGTCAAATGATTCATAATCAAGAGACTCTAAAAGTCCATCTGCATGGAGCTTCTTCATGCGTTTGACACCTATGTGACCAAGGCGGCAGTGCCACAAATATGTGGGACTATTGTTATCAACTTTAACTCTTTTGGTACTCACACTATGAATATGTGTATCATCACGTACGAGATTCATCAAGAATAAACCATTAACCATCGGAGCATGACCATAAAACATATCTCTCATATAAATAGAACAACCATTATTCTCGGATTTAAATGAGTAGCCATCTCGAATTAAGCGAGATCCGGATACAATGTTCATGCTCAAACTTGGTACTAAATAACAATTATTGAGGTTTAAAACTAATCCCG
The DNA here is from genome assembly GCA_032464435.1 of Aegilops umbellulata. NCBI lineage: Eukaryota > Viridiplantae > Streptophyta > Magnoliopsida > Poales > Poaceae > Aegilops > Aegilops umbellulata. Next base: position 635,573,972 of record CP136060.1, on the reverse strand, counting down.
TAGGTAAATGTAGAGGCAGCGTGCCGACGGCGATCACATCGACCTTGGAACCATTCCCGACGCGCATCGTCACCTCGTCCTTCGCCAGTCTCCGTTTATTCCGTAGCTCCTGCTTTGAGTTACAAATGTGAGCAACTACACCGGTATCAAATACCCAAGAGCTACTACGAGTGCTGGTAAGGTACACATCAATTACATGTATATCACATATACCTTTGGTTTTGCCGGCCTTCTTGTCCGCTAAGTATTTGGGGCAGTTCCGCTTCCAGTGACCACTTCCCTTGCAATAAAAGCACTCTGTTTCGGGCTTGGGTCCATTCTTTGGCTTCTTCCCGGCAACTTGCTTACCGGGCGCGGCAACTTCCTTGCCGTCCTTCTTGAAGTTCTTTTTACCCTTGCTCCTTTTGAACTTAGTGGTTTTATTCACCATCAGCACTTGATGCTCTTTCTTGATTTCTACCTCTGCTGATTTCAGCATAGCATACACCTCAGGAATGGTCTTTACCATCCCCTGCATATTGTAGTTCATCACAAAGCTCTTGTAGCTAGGTGGAAGCGACTGGAGGATTCTGTCAATGACCACTTCTTCCGGAAGATTAACTTCCAGTTGAGTCAAGCGGTTGTGCAATCCAGACATTCTGAGTATGTGCTCACTGACAGAGCTATTTTCCTCCATCTTACAGCTAAAGAATTTGTTGGAGATCTCATATCTCTCAACCCGGGCATGAGCTTGGAAAACCATTTTCAGCTCTTCGAACATCTCATATGCTCCATGTCTCTCAAAACGCTTTTGGAGCCCCGGCTCTAAGCTGTAAAGCATGCCGCACTGAACGAGGGAGTAATCATCGCATCGCGACTGCCAAGCGTTCATAACGTCTTATTGTGCAGGGAGAATAGGTGCGTCACCCAGCGGTGCTCTTAGGACATAATCTTTCTTGGCAGCTATGAGGATGATGCTCAGGTTCCGGACCCAGTCCGTATAGTTGCTACCATTGTCTTTCAGCTTGGTTTTCTCTAGGAACGCGTTGAAGTTGAGGACTACGTTGGCCATTTGATCTACAAGACATATTGTAAATATTTAGACTAAGTTCATGATAATAAAGTTCATTCAATCAAATTATTTAATGAACTCCCACTTAGATAGACATCCCTCTTCCAGTCATCTAAGTATTACATGATCCGAGTCAACTAGGCCGTGTCCGATCATCACGTGAGACGGACTAGTCAACATCGGTGAACATCTTCATGTTGATCGTATCTTCTATACGACTCATGCTCGACCTTTCGGTCTTCCATGTTCCGAGGCCATGTCTGTACATGCTAGGCTTGTCAAGTCAACCTAAGTGTTTTGCGTGTGTAAATCTATCTTACACCCGTTGTATGTGAACGTTAGAATCTATCACACCCGATCATCACGTGGTGCTTCGAAACAACGAACTGTCGCAACGGTGCACAGTTAGGGTGAACACTTTCTTGAAATTATTATAAGGGATCATCTTATTTACTACCGTCGTTCTAAGTAAACAAGATGCAAAACATGATAAACATCACATGCAATCAAATAATAAACGTGACATGATATGGCCAATATCACATAGCTCCTTCGATCTCCATCTTGGGGCTCCATGATCATCTTGTCACCGGCTTGACACCATGATCTTCATCATCATGATCTTCATCATCGTGTCTCCATGAAGTTGCTCACCAACTATTACTTCTACTACTATGGCTACCTCGTTTAGCAATAAAGTAAAGTAATTTACATGGCGATTCTCAATGACACGCAGGTCATACAAAAATAAAGACAACTCCTATGGCTCCTGCCGGTTGTCATACTCATCGACATGCAAGTCGTGATTCCTATTACAATAGCATGAACATCTCATACATCACATATAGATCATTCATCATACATCACAACTTTGGCCATATCATATCACAAAGCACTTGCTGCAAAAACAAGTTAGACGTCCTCTAATTGTTGTTGCAAGTTTTACGTGGCCGAATTAGGGTTCTAGCAAGAACGTTTTCTTACCTACGTTCAGACCACAACGTGATTTGTCAACTTCTATTTACCCTTCATAAGGACCCTTTTCATCGAATCCGCTCCAACTAAAGTAGGAGAGACAGACACCCGCCAGCCACCTTATGCAACTAGTGCATGTTCGTCGGTGGAACCGGTCTCACGTAAGCGTACGTGTAAGGTTGGTCCGGGCCGCTTCATCCCACAATACCATTGAAGCAAGATAAGACTAGTAGCAGCAAGAAGAGTTGACAACATCTACGCCCACAACAAATTGTGTTCTACTCGTGCAAGAAGAACTACGCATAGACCTAGCTCATGATGCCACTGTTGGGGAACGTTGCAGAAAATTAAAATTTTTCCTACGGTTTCACCAAGATCCATCTATGAGTTCATCTAGCAACGAGTATTCAGATTAGATAGCATCTACATACCACTTTGTAGATCGCAACGGAAGCGTTCGAGTGAACGTGGATGAGGTAGTCGTTCTTGCCGTGATCCAATTCACCGATGATCTAGTGCCGAACGGACGGCACCTCCGCGTTCAACACACGTACGGAAAGCGTGACGTCTCCTCCTTCTTGATCCAGCAAGGCAAAGGAGAGGTTGGGGATGAAGGCTCCAGCAACAGCACGACGGCGTGGTGATGATGGAACTGCAGTACTCCGGCAGGGCTTCGCCGTGCTCAATGGAGGAGGAGGAGGTGTTGGAGAGGGAGAGGGAGGCGCCCGGGCAATGGGTGGTCAGCCCCCTCTCTCCCCCCCTTTATATAACCCCCAAGGGGGGGCGCCTGCCCTAGGAGATGAGATCTCCTAGGGGGGGCGGCGGCCAGGGAAGGGGGGCTTGCCCCCCAAGCAAGGGGGGCGCCCCCTTTAGGGTTTCCCTCCCCCCAAACCCTAGGCGCATGGGCCCATGGGGGGGAGGCGCACCAGCCCACTATGGGCTGGTTCCCTCCCTCATACAGCCCATGGGGCCCTCCGGGATAGGTGGCCCCACCCGGTGGACCCCCCGGGACCTTCCGGTGGTCCCGGTACAATATCGATAACCCCGAAACTTGTCCCGATGTCCGTATGATGACTTTCCATATATAAATCTTTACCTCCGGACCATTCCGAAACTCCTCGTGACGTCCGGGACCTCATCCGGGACTCCGAACAACATTCGGGTTACTGCACATACATATCCCTATAACCCTAGCGTCACCGAACCTTAAGTGTGTAGACCCTACGGGTTCGGGAGACATGCAGACATGACCGAGATGGCTCTCGGGCAATAACCAACAGCGGGATCTGGATACCCATGTTGGCTCCCACATGCTCCATGATGATCTCATCGGATGAACCACGATGTCAAGGATTCAATTAATCCCGTATACGATTCCCTTTGTCAATCGGTATTTTACTTGCCCGAGATTCGATCGTCGGTATACCAATACCTCGTTCAATCTCGTTACCGGCAAGTCACTTTTCTCGTTCCGTAATACATGATCCCGTGATCAAACACTTTGGTCACATTGAGCTCATTGTGATGATGCATTACCGAGAGGGCCCGGTGATACCTCTCCGTCAAGCGGAGTGACAAATCCCAGTCTCGATCCATGTCAACCCAACAGACACTTTCAGAGATACCCGTAGCATACCTTTATAGTCACCCAGTTACGTTGTGACGTTTGGCACACCCAAAGCACTCCTACGGTATCCGGGAGTTGCACGATCTCATGGTCTAAGGAAAGGATACTTGACATTGGAAAACTCTAGCAAACGAACTATGCGATCTTATGTTATGTTTAGGATTGGGTCTTGTCCATCACATCATTCTCCTAATGATGTGATCCCGTTATCGATGACATCCAATGTCCATAGTCAGGAAATCATGACTATCTGTCGATCAACGAGCTAGTCAACTAGAGGCTCACTAGGGACATGTTGTTGTCTGTTATTCACACATGTATTACGATTTCCGGTTAACACAATTATAGCACGAATAAAGACAATTATCATGAATAAGGAAATATAATAATAATGCTTTTATTATTGCCTCTAGGGCATATTTCCAACAGGAATATCCATGATCAATTAATAGAGGTTATCTGTAATCCATGCACTAAAAGCTTCCCTGTATTTTTCTTTGGTTCTCAAAATCAACAACTTTAGGTCATCTTTGAGTAGCTTTCTCCATACTTGAACCGAAGGATTTTGTGCTTGGAAGATTTTGGAGTTCCTCTGCATCCAAATGTGCCAACAACCCATGGTGATGATGCTCATGGCAAACTGTTTGGGCAGATGGGTTGACAGCAAGTTGATCTCATCGAATACATTTATACCTCTGACTTTGGAAGGAACAATTGAGTCCCAGCATTGCAGAGCAAAAGGGCAATCCCAAATGAGATGGAGGCTGGTTTCTTCACAGGAACAGTTACAGAGTTCACAGCAGTAATTTGGCAAATGAAAGTGTTTTCTGGCAAGAAGATTTCTGACATTCACTCTATCATGCAGCAGTAGCCATAGGAAAATTTTATATCTTAACATGGCAGCACTTTTCCAGATCCTTTTAAAGAGAGGAGAATGAACTTATTTTCCTTGCATGTGGCAGTACATTTTGATGGCCGAAAATTCATTGTTGTGCTTGTTCCATGGCAGACTCCAGGTGTCCAGATTATGATTTAATTGGGTATCCTGCATGAGAGCAAAAAGCTCTTGAAATTGCTGATGGGCCTGAGTTGATAGTGGGGTGAAGAAATGTTCAGATGCATCCTCCAGGTCTTTGATTTTCTGGACAGAAATCTGCTCCTGTCTACTGAAAGAGAACAACTGAGGGTATCTGTCTTTCAAGATGCCCTGATTCCAGTTGTCAAGCCAAAATCTGATAGTGTTGCCAGAGCCTAACTTGGGGACAGCAGCTAGTCTGAACTCAGGCACTAATTTGAGAATGCTTTTCCACCAAAAGGATCCTATTGGATTAGTGTGAAGCATTCTGTCAGGATAATAAGTCTCCCAAATCAATTTGACCCAAGGAATATCCTGCTGATTTAAGAACTTGTGGACATGCTTCATGAGTAAACATTTGTTGTGAGCTTCAATATCCAACACCCCAAGTCTTCCTTTCTCTTTAGGTTTGCACACTTTGTCCCAAGCAATCAATGCAGTGCCCCTGTCTTCCATTCCATATTTTCTCCAAAAGAAATGTTTGAGATATTTCTTAATTTGCTCCATGACACCAGCTGGTAGTGCAAGTGTACACATGAAGAAAATGGGCAGGCTGTAGAATACAGACTTTACCAGAACCAATTTATCTCCATAAGATAATAGTGATGAACAACCAACCAGTCTTCTTTCAATTCTTTGCATGACAGGCATGAAATCCTCAATCTTTGGCTTGGACAGACATAGAGGCAAACCCAAATATGTGAACGGAAGAGTGCCAACTTTGCAACCCATAATATTAGCCAAATCCAGCATTTTATCATTAGCAGTGTTAATGGGAACAATCACTGATTTTTCATAATTGACTCTCAAGCCAGTGAAAGTACTGAAATACATGAGCAAATTTTGAAGCTGTTGAAGCTGTGCAGCATTGGCTTGCATGACAAGGACTGTATCATCTGCATACTGGATTACAGGAAAATCTTGGCCAGAATTATTGTTTATAGGAGCAGAGATGAGGCCATTCCTCATGGCTTCATTTAAGATTGTTTGAAGCAGATCAGCAGCTATGACAAACAGCAGAGGTGAAAGAGGATCCCCCTGTCTAACTCCTCTTTTATAGAGAAATTGCTTTCCAGGCACCCCATTTAGTAGTATAGAAGACAATCCAGAAGATAAAATCATATCCATCCACATAATCCATTTAGGTCCGAAGCCTCTAGCAATGAGGATTTTCCTGATAGCTACATGCTCAATCATATCAAAAGCTTTTTCAAAGTCTAGCTTTAAGATAATTAATTCTTGCCCAGATTGATGACATTGGTGAATGAATTCATATGACCAGGCCAGACAGTCTTGTATTGATCTTTTCTTAAGGAACCCATATTGATTTTGATGAATTAACTTTAATATGACAACCTGTAATCTGTTGGCAAGAAGTTTTGTGATGATTTTGATGGAGCAGTTGAGCAAAGATATTGGTCTGAAATCATTAGCATTGACAGGAGTATCTTTTTTTGGTACCAGAGTAATGAAGGAGGAGTTGATGCTTTGCAAGTTTAATTTGCCATTGTAAAAGTCTTCAATCAGCTCATAGAAATCTGGAGCAATGATATCCCAACAATGCTTGATAAAGTCTGTATTGAAACCATCTCGCCCTGGAGCCTTATCAGATGGTAGATCTTTAACCACTGCATCAATTTCCTCCTTAGTGAAAGGCTTGTCCAGCTCAATTAGTTCAGGCATCTTTGGGACAATGGACTCAAGGTTGAGAAGATCAAAAGTGGGCACAGAAACATTTAATCTTTTTTTGAAGGCTTTCCACAGAATTGCAGCTTTAGTCTGATGATCATCTTGCATGTTACCAGCTTCATCCTGCAAACTAGCAATGTAGTTTCTTCTGTAATTAATGGTTGCTTTGACTTTCAGATATTTACTATTGGCCTCCCCTTGTAATATCCATCTGATTGTTGCTCTTTGCTTCCAGTATGCCCTTTGCATTTCCAACAAGTTAAGCAGATGCTGTTTAACAATTTCTCTGCCATTCCACTCAACATTGGACAGATATCTAAATTCTTCAAGAGTGTCAAAGAGCATAATGAGATCATTACAAGCTTGAATGATTTTAGATAGCTGTGAGAGCTCTTTGGCCCAAATCTTCAGGCCCTTTCTTAATCTCTTAAACTTAGCAGTGATTCTCTTTGCACTATCTGTTTCATTGACATCTTGTTGCCAAATATTGTTCACAGTGTCCTTGAAACTGTCAATCTGCATCCAGTAATTTTCAAACCTGAAAATTTTAGACTTTGGAATCCCGGTGACAATATTGATTATGCATGGAACATGGTCAGAAATAGGCTTTGAGAGAGGCAACACCATGGTGTTAGGGAAATTCGAAGTCCAGGCTTCAGATGAAAAAACCCAATCAAGCTTCTCAAACAAAGGGGCTGTCTGCATGTTGCTCCATGTAAATTCTCTCCCTTTCAAAGGAATTTCTAGAAGTCCCAAATTGCTAATTGCTTCATTGAATAAGAGCATATCATTGAGGTTACCCCCTTCTCTGTTTCTGTTGGAAGGATATCTAATATAATTGAAATCTCCCAGACTCAACCAATTACAATCATCTGGAATGTGTATATTGGAAAACCAGTCCATAAAAATAGCTCTATCAGGGGAATGACAAGGGCCATAGATATTTGATAAAGTCCAGTTATCTGAAGAGAGCTTAGAGGTGAATCGGATGGAAATGGAGAAGGAGTTCTTAGAGATAGTTTCTCCTGTGAAAAGAGAATCATTCCAGACCACTAGTAATCCTCCTGATGCACCTACAGATGGTTGATAATCAAACTTGTTCAGACGATTCAGGCAGAACTGCTTAAGATACCTACTGTCAAATGTTTCCCTCTTTGTTTCTTGGATGCAAATCACGTCACAATCTGACTCATCAATTTTGTTACGAATAGCTAACCACTTTTCTTTATCATTAATACCTCTAATATTCCAGTTCAAGATTTTCCACTGCTTATACATGATAGATAAGGAGGAATAACTGAATATAACAAGTCTGCGTAGCTTTGCATAACTTAAAGATCTCTGTCTACAACAGAAGTAGCAGTACCACACTCCAAAACATAGGTTTACACAGAGTCATCTGATATGACATAAACATTACATCCAAAGCTCAAAATGAAACTAGACAGATCTCCTAAGAAGTCCTTATGCCGGGCTAGGCAGACCTCCCTTCTGAGGGCTTTTCTTGCTCTTCTCTTTCCCCTCTTTGTCCTTGCTCCCTTTCTTCTTCTTGGCTTGGTGCAGGGCCTCATCTGAGCAATCTTTCTCAGGAATCTTGCAAAAAGCAATAGAGAGATTTTTAACCACTTTGCTAGGTAATGAGGGAGGGTTAACATTGCAAGGCAAGCAGTTTCTATCCATGCATGTTTTCTTTCTGTAACCATGATTCAACTGCTGAATTCTACAACTTCTTCTCACCTGAGTTTCAACTAGTGGAGCTTTTTCCTTCCTCTTTTTGTAAATTTGAATGGCAGAGGTGCTGGATGACATTCCAACTGATGAGTGCTTTGATGGTGGGGTGGAAGCCACAACATTGGGGAGTACCTCTTCATCAATCTGATTTTGGCAAAAATTCTGCAGAACAGATTCACACTTCTCAGGCAGGACAAAAGGTTTCAAGTTGGTGCTATCTGAATCTTCAGAAATAATTTTCCATAATTGAGAAGAAAGCAACTTCTTAACCCACTCAAACTTATCTGGAGTAAGCAGTGCAAGGGCACTGAAATTAGCCCACTCATTAGGTACCTGAATCACATCCTTGGGTTGCCCTTCAGGTGCAAAGTACTTCTTCCAAAGCTCTGCCTCTTCCTGACCGGAGCAGGTCTTGTGCAACTCTTCCTGAGCTTGGGACAGATACATCTTTTGCATGACAGGATCTGCTGCATCAGGCAAAAGTTGACAAGCACCTAGATGAATTTGATCCTTAAAAATGGGCAAAGGGAAACCTGGAGGAGGATTAGAACTACCTGAATCTGGACTTGGTAGCTCTGAGGTTGCAGCGTTAGCAGTTTGGTTGATCGTGGCCAACACAGGCTCTTGAATTTTGTCCGGTGCAGCTTCCACCGGCTCCATAGCAGAACCAGGAATGTGCTGCAGCAGATTGTCCTCTTGAACAGAAAAAGAGGCTGGCAACAAATGGTGAGGAAGCAGAGCATTATCAGGAAGCGGCTCTGCATGGTTGTGCAGCAGCGTCTCAACTGGAGCTGGCTGATCCTGCGCCATCTGTAAGGCCATGTCATCATTAACCTGATCATTTGGTGGCCCAAACATTGCAACATCAACATGGGCTTCTGGCACCTGCACCATCACCTCCTGCAGGTCAGCCTGCAACAATGCAACAGGGACCTCTGGTTGCTGCAATTCCACCTCAAGTGGCACATTGAGATCTGGAAGTTGAATTTCTGGCAGCAATGCAGGTAACTCATGTGGAGCTAGGAGATTTCCAAACAACATAAGATTGCCAGCCCCTTGAACTGAGTTGGCAGTTTCAACACTGTTGGAGTCAATTCCCAGAGAGAGGGTGAGACCACTGTGAACCATCTCATGAGCTTGTATAGCCGCTTGATTCTGAACTGGAGCGTTGTCAAGGAGTGGGGGCATCGCCCAGTGGCCCCAACCAAGATCGTCTGCATTCTGAGCATCTCCATCCTGAACATCTTGATCATTCCCAGGCTGTTCATTGTTGGCATGTTGCGGTACAGGGCCAAAGAATAGATTGTGCTGATTGGGATGGTGGTGCTGCTCAGGAGGCCTTGGGTGGGGGTTATTATCATCCGGAATGGGCTCCTCATCTTGGGGACCACCGCCCAGCAGTTCATCTTGAAATATAACTACAGGGCAAGTCCAAGACTCCCCTTGGAAATGTCTGTCCCCGGTGACCGCCAAACTGACAGGAACATCTGACAGAGCATCGATTCTGACTTTAACTGCCACTGCAGCATCCGTGGTTTTAACTCTATCCCAAGACAGCAGTTTCCCAAAACTAGACACTGCATTATTGATCTCATTCATACAGTGCAGATCCGCAGGGAAACCGATTAACAGCAGCCAGCAGTCTCTGGCCAGGTTAAACTTCCTCCAGTTCATACCTTGGTCGTGCTTCTCGAAGATGATGTGGATATCATTGAAAGGATGCGGGCTCCTATTGACCAAAGAATCCCTATCCGCTTTGCTGTTGCATCTAACAAACGCCTGACCAAAAGGGCATTTGGATATAGAAGAGAAAACGACCCTTTGCGAAACCAAGAAATCACTTAGAACTTCTCTGACGTTGACGAAAGCGACTTCACCTTGGGGCATTGGCACTTAGAGTGGCGATTGCAAGATTCTCGTTGGATAGTTGCATATCTCCATGGATGACCCGAGCACGAGCTGGCCTCCCTTCCACCTCGATCGCTTGAGTGCCCGGCAGCAAGAAAGGCGTTGGATCGAAAGGAAAATTTGCCATTGCAGAAGACCTCGGCGGAGCAGTACTGGTGGGGCGGAGCAATGTGGAATCCCTGGTTGGGCGGAGCGATGGATGAGACTGAGGAGGACGGAGAGAAAGAATTGGGAAATGGGCGGCAGCAGAGGGCAGTAAATTTTCTGCAGGGCCGGCATTACGGGAAGACGGAACGATAGAGCCGCTGACGACTGGGTCCCGCGTGCCACTGTTACCGGCTACCAGATTATTCACCACAAAAGGTGGATTCGACGTGTCAGAAGAGGAAGGCGGAGCGACAACTTCGGGCCGGAATCTACAGTTAACTGCAATATGCCCCAATCTCTTGCAGGCCTTACAGCAGATTCTATTCTGGCATTTGGGCCTGGAGTGACCCGTCATGAGGCAACGAACACAGAAAAGGCGCGCCACATTATTGTCCAAAGGGCCCAAAGATTCAAAACGCGTCAATCCCGCCCTACCCAGCGCAGTGTTATTGGGCGAAGTTAAAACAGAATTTAATGGGCCCCTTGATTGCTGCATGGCTTGATCATGCGAATTAGGCGTGGTTTGCGAAGAAAAGAATTGAGGCTGTTGAACAGCTTGAACATATGATCGACGAGATTTAGAATTGGATACTACGGTCCACTCTTTAGAGGCCGCATCAAGATAACTTCGATAAAGCTGCTTAAGATCATCGTCCCCCTCTCCCCAGAGAAGGAAATTCATAGAGAAAAGGTTGGTGGACAAGTTGCCGCCTCGAATAATTTCAAAACCCACTTCCCGAGATGAGACACAGAACTTATATGACCGATTGCGCAGATGAGATACCTTAAAAAGATTGGCAGAACCACCAAAGCAGGCTTGAATGATGAGGCCCACTGAGTCTGGATTAAGCTTGATCGACGATCGCTTGAATTCAACCACGATAAAGAATTTTGATGATCCTGGTAGAGCTTGAGCATTGACGCCAGCATTGCATTGCTTCTTGATGTACTCCTCGAAAGCTTTCCCCAGGGCGAAGTTAAGATCTGAGAGAGCCATTTGAAAATGTGGTCGATGGGATTGGAGCAATCACCGGCGAGAGATGGCGGCCGGGGTCGCAGCGACCCCAGCGCAGAGGCTTTGGTGGCCGCCGGGGCCGGAGTGGCCACCGGCGGGGGGCGGGGGGAGGGGCGCAGCGGAGGCTAGTTGGAGGCTAGTTATCAAGGCCGCCTTACCTTGCCCTACGGGGAGCTTCGCTAGTGCTTAAATGCATGCATAAATGTAAATAATATTGCCTTGCTGAATCCCTACTCATACCACGATAAGTCGCTCTCGCATGTTATTTATGTCCATGTGCTTTTGGAATCACCAGTACCATCTTTAACGTTTTATGCACGCATGTAGGCTAAGCATCCCAAACCTTGGGAAGGCCCGAATGTTGACCCACTCCTTCGGTAGGGCAGTAAGCTAAACACTTATAGTACTTTTCTTGTTCATCTATTTGAGTTTACAAGTTCATTTTCATTCTTAGCCAGGAGATCGAGGAATTGGAGAAGGTGGCTGAGGCATATGACAAGGAGGTCGAGGCATTCAAGAAGGAGGTGGAGGTTTTCGAGAAGGAAGTTAGGGCGATCCGACGGAAGGATGAGATTAGCGGTGGTATAATGGGTGCTTTTGCTGGTGCGTTTATCTATGCGCTTTATTTAGAGTTAGCTGCCCGCGCGGCTCTTGATTCAAACCAAGATTCAAGAAAAGAATAAGGGGTTGAAGGAAGCTGGTTAGCCTTGATGCCATTGGTTTTATAACTGGTAGGGTTGTCTTATATGTTTAACTATCTATCTTATTGTTTAATTACTTTTTACTGGCCAATTGAATGCATGCATTGTACGTTTTAAAACAGAAAATGCACAAGTTTATTGATTATGTCATAAGTGGCTGATTACATAGGAAAAACTTTGGAGAACCATACATTGGATGGATCCATGATCACGATTATACAACGGAGTGAGCTTTGATCTAATAGAGACTTCTAGGAGTTGCATTTGTGGCTTATGGCTAGTGGTCGTCCTCGTCGTCTGAAAGGATTGCGGTGGCGTCTTGATTCTTTTATGTATTCTTAAGTAGGGGATCCTTCCTTTTCCTTTTGGGCCTGCTTGGTGCTTTTCTCAAGGGCTTGATATTCCCTAACAACAATTTTCGTGCAGCAAATAACCAAGTGTCGCGGACTTTTAGTTAGCTTTGTTAATGCTAATATTGAGTTTATAATTCTTCCCTGTAAACATTACTATCCATGTATGAAAAGTCAGATATAATCTCCGAGCAGAGCTTCTTGTAGGTCGGAGGAAGGCAAAAACAATGTTAACCAAAAGAAGCAAATACTTCTTAATGTAAATACTTATTTATGTGCTCCCTAATGAGGACATAAACCTGGGGTAGGGTAATAGGCCTGACCTTTACGTCCTACCTAAGGTCCTTGTCCTAAAAGTAAAGAAGTTCAAGAGTCAATAAAGGGGATCTAGCAAAGGTGTCGAGTCAAATCCACTCGACCTTCCATTCACTCGGAGACCCCTCTTCATCAAAGTCACTCGACCAATAAACCACTCGACATACAGAAGATCTAAAGCCGCTCTGCGCAGCAACGGTCGGGCGTTTACTCGTATATTTAATGATCACTTATAGCACTTTATTGCAGGCGTTACTTGTAACGCTCTCCCTTTATGAATATTGAACCCTGTGTAACAGAGGGGAGCTGGGGTCCTTGCGCACTCTATATAAGCCACCCCCTCCTCTGGGACAAGGGTTCGCACCCCCTGTAACTCACATGCATATAATCCAGTCGACCGCCTCCGGGCTCCGAGACATAGGGTTGTTACTTCCTCCGAGAAGGGCCTGAACTCGTAAAACTCGCGTGTACAACTCATCCATAGCTAGGATCTTGCCTCTACATCCCTACCCCCCATTCTACTGTCAGACTTAGAACCACGACAGTTGGCGCCCACCATGAGGCAGGTGTCTTAGCGACTTATTGGAGAAGTTGCGATTCTTTCGGTCCCCATCAACATGGTTTCAGGCGGAGGTTTGGCCGAGGGCCGCGAGATCTGTATCGGCGCGCTCGTGTTTGTCGTCGACGACTCCACTTGGCTCCAAGAAGCTCCACTCGACGTCGAGGCGCTGCCCGTCCGCCGGGCAACGCACTTTCACGCGTGCGTCCGCGGCGTCCTCCTGCGGCAGCCGTCGACTCAGTATCAGTCGGCGCCTGCAGCGTCCTCACTCCCCGCTGCCCGTCGACGCAAGCGTTCTAGTCGATTGAGGCTTCAGCGGTGGGTGAGGCACGCGGTGGCTCGCTAGTCGACCACCCCCCAAGTCGCGGCAATCGAGCCCGATGAAACTCTCTACGGCCTGTTCGACCTATCGACTGGCTCCGTAGAAACTGCATCCGAGTGCGACAGCAGTGACCCCGCGACGGAAGTTTTGATGATCAATGGACCGCGCAGTCCACCTGGCTTCCCCTGCGGTGACGACGGCGATGGTGGTGGCGATCCGTCGCGTGTTCATGACGAATACCACCCCGAGCCTCTTTCTTCGTAGCAGAGGGAATGGCTCCGCCGCCGCAATATGGATGCACTACACACTCCTATCGTCGGAGAAACCCCCGAGGCCCAAGCCTTGGAGGAAGCGCACCTGGCAAATTTAGTCGAGCGCACTCGACTGGAGAATCTCCAGCACGCACTCGACGAGCGCGCTCGACAACGGATTCCTGAATCCAGTCGCCACAGCTTTTTCCGCCTCCAACTCAGGTATACCTTACTCCGATTCAGAATCTCACAGCTGCAGCCCGAATAGCGGAGTCAATCCAGCCTTCCCAGTCAGAGGCTGGCAGAGGTTTGATGCAGATCCGGGCTCTCCTTTGAGCAGCAGGGGAGCAAAACTCAACGGTATCTCAGTCGCGGAATAGGATCCATAGCAGATCCGTGGTTGCAGACACAGTCTAGTCGGCTCACACCCCAAGATCGCCCCCGAGGCGTGAGGGACGCGGAGACCGAAGAGATCAGTACAGAAACCGTGAGCAGTATGATCACCGACTTGATCACGATGATCGCCGTCGAGTGTCCATGACTCCCCCAAGGAGTGGGTCATACGTGCCTCGGCAGCATGATGACAGACGCCTTCATAGTGGTGGGCGAAGGATTCCAGTCGACCCTAGAGAACCGGGCTTTGATGCGAGATCTATTCTCGTTCAGGGTTTGGTCGACAGAAACAGAGCTCACAGAGAAGGCCATGATAGTGATTTACCAACTAGCAGCAGAGTGCATGTCTCAGGTCCAGAGTGCTTCAGCAGAGCCATCAGGGTTGCGGTTATTCCTCCTAACTTCAGGTTGGCGACTGGAATCAGTAAGTTTACTGGTGAGTCCAAGCCTGACACTTGGCTTGAGGACTACAGAGTGGCTGTGCAGATTGGTGGAGTCAATGATGAGGTGGCCATGAAGCATCTTCCTCTAATGTTGGAGGGCTCGGCCAGAGCATGGTTAAATCAGTTAGCACCCGACAGTATTTACAGTTGGGAAGAACTTGCTCGAGTGTTTGTCAGAACATTCGAAGGAACATGCAAACGGCCAACAGGGTTGACAGAGCTGCAATCTTGTGTGTAGAAGCCAAATGAAACTTTGAGGGATTATATCCAGAGATGGATCACGTTGCACCACACGGTGGAAAATGTATTGGATCACCAAGCAGTTTGTGCCTTCAAGGAAGGTGTCAAATATCGAGAGTTGAATCTGAAGTTCGGTCGGACCGGAGATATGTCTGTGAGTCGGATGATGGAAATTGCCACCAAGTACGCCAATGGTGAATAGGAGGATCGGCTCCGGAGTGGCAAGCACAAAACAGTTGCCCATGAAACCGGAGGTGGGAACTCCAGTCGGAAGCAGAAGCGCAAAGCCGAGCCAATTGCTCCTGGAGAAGCCTTAGCCGTGACTCAAGGAAAGTTCAAGGGGAAGCCCAAGGGGCCACGGAACCCTAAGAAAGTAAAAGATCAAGATGGGAACGATGTGTTAGATTTGCCATGCCACATTCACACAAAGAAAGATGAAAAGGGTAATCTCATTTACCCGAAGCATACCACTCGATAGTGTCGGCTCCTAATCCAGCAGTTCCGAGAGAAACAACCCAAAGAGAAGGAAAAAGAGTCGGAAAAAGTTGAAGACAAATAGGAAAGCGATGATGGTTACCCTCACTGAGGGAGTCCTGGATTAGGGGGTATCCGGACAGCCGGACTATAACATTTGGCCGGACTGTTAGACTATGAAGATACAAGATTGAAGACTTCGCCCCGTGTCCGGATGGGACTTTCCTTAGCGTGGAAGGCAAGCTTGGCAGTACGGATATGTAGATCTCCTTCCTTGTAACCGACTCTGTGTAACCCTAGCCCCCTCCAGTGTCTATATAAACCGGAGGGTTTAGTCCGTAGGACATAACAACAACAACAATCATACCATAGGCTAGCTTCTAGGGTTTAGCCTCTCTGATCTCGTGGTATATCCACTCTTGTACTACCCGTATCATCAATATTAATCAAGCAGGAGTGGGGTTTTACCTCCATCGAGAGGGCCCGAACCTGGGTAAAAACATCGTGTCCCTTGTCTCCTATTACCATTCGCCTAGACGCACAGTTCGGGACCCCCTACCCGAGATCCGCCAGTTTTGACACCGACATTGGTGCTTTCATTGAGAGTTCCTCTGTGTCGTCATCCTTAGGCTCGATGGCTCCTTCGATCATCAACAGCGATGCAGTCCAGGGTGAGACTTTTCTCCCCAGACAGATCTTCGTGTTCGCTGACTTTGCACTGCGGGCCAACTCGCTTGGCCATCTGGAGCAGATCGAAAGTTAAGCCCCTGGCCATCAGGTCAGGTTTGGTAGCTTAAACTACACGGCCGACATCCGCGGAGACTTGACTTCGACGGATTCGAGCCCCGGCCGAGTGTGCTGCACTGTCACGATGGGCATGATTTAGCTCTGCCACCGAACAGTGTCCTGGAGACTGCGCCTGCAACTGCTCTATAGGATCGGAAGTATGTCTAAAGGGGGGGTGATTAGACTACTTGACCAAATAAAAATCTATCCTTTTCCCAATTTTAGTTCTTGGCAGATTTTAGCTATCTTAGCACAAGTCAAGCAATCTCCACACAATTCAAGCAAGCATGCAAAAAGAGTATATGAGCAGCGGAAAGTAAAGCATGCAACTTGCAAGAATGTAAAGGGAAGGGTTTGGAGGATTCAAACGCAATTGGAGACACAGATGTTTTTGGCGTGGTTCCAATAGGTGGTGCTATCGTACATCCACGTTGATGGAGACTTCAACCCACAGAGGGTAACAGTTGCGCGAGTCCACAGAGGGCTCCACCCACGAAGGGTCCACGAAGAAGCAACCTTGTCTATTCCATCACGGCTGTCGCCCACGAAGGACTTGCCTCACTAGCGGTAGATCTTCACGAAGTAGGCGATCTCCTTGCCCTTACAAACTCCTTGGTTCAACTCCACAATCTTGTCGGAGGCTCTCAAGTGGCACCTAGCCAATCTAGGAGACACCACTCTCCAAGAAGTAACAAATGGTGTGTTGATAATGAACTCCTTGCTCTTGTGCTTCAAATGATAGTATCCCCAATACTCAACTCTCTCTCACAGGATTTGGATTTGGTGGAAAGAAGATTTGAGTGGAAAGCAACTTGGGGAAGGCTAGAGATCAAGATTCATATGGTAGGAATGGAATATCTTGAGCTCAACACAAGTGTAGGTGGTTCTCTCTCAGAACATTTGTATTGGAAGTGTAGATGTGTTCTGATGGCTCTCTCTACGAATGAAGAGTGGGTGGAGGGGTATTTATAGCCTACACACAAAATCTAACCGTTACACACAATCTGCCAAACTCGGTGGGACCGAATCGTTAAACTCGGTCGGACCGATTCAGCAAACCTAGTGACCGTTAGGATTTTCGGTGGGACTGAGATGCAACTCGGTAGGACCGATATGGTTAGGGTTTGGGTATAACGTAATCTCGGTGTGACCGATTACACAAACTTGGTGGGACCGATTTTGGTAATAAGCTAACCAAGGGTTGGTCAGGTAAACTCGGTGGGACCGATCCGCTCTTTTCGGTGAGACCGAAATGTTACGGAAAGGAAACAGTGAGTTTACATTGCAATCTCGGTGGAACCGATCGCTCACTTCGGTTAGACCGAAACATTACGAAGGGAGAGAAATTGCAATCCCATCTCGGTGAGACCGAGATCCCTATCGGTGAAACCGAATTGATAGGGTTTGTGGCAATGGCTATGATATGTGAAACTCAGTGGCGCCGGATGGAAAGAATCGATGGGGCCGAGTTTGACTTTTGGTTTAGGTCAAATGTGGATGTGGGAAGATAGTTGAGGGTTTTGGAGCATATCACTAAGCACATGAAGCAAGAGGCTCATTAAGCAACACCTCATCCCTCCTTAATAGTATTGGCTTTTCCTATAGACTCAATGTGATCTTGGATCACTAAAATATAAAATGTAGTCTTGATCTTGAAGTTTGAGCCAATCCTTTGTCCTTATAATTTTGAGGGATCCACTTTCCTCATCCATGCCATGCCATCCATTGAGCTTTTCCTGAAATATTCATCTTGGAATAATGTTAGCTCAATGAGCTATATGTTGTTAGGAATTACCAAAACCACCCAGGGATAGTTGCACTTTCAATCTCCCCCTTTTTGGTAATTGATGACAACATATAGATCAAAGCTTCGACAAATAATAATAAGAATGAAAATATATCGTCGCTTTGAGAAGTATGTGATAAGCAAGAGCTCCCCCTAAATTTGTGCATATTTTAAGATTTGTTTTGGACTGCAAATGCACAATGAGTTAGGATCATGGTTTACTCTTCCATGTCACATACATCTTGGTGGAGCGCTCAAAATTATAAGAATTAAATACATGCACTCATCACCAAGCAAAGTGAATGATCAAAATAAGGATAAACTGATAGTAACATCCAACAAGCATTAAGTGTAGCTTATGTCTCAAGCACTCAAAAGCAAATAAAATTTCAACCAAGAAGACAAGAGAGAACAAATGCAAACTCTCTCTCTCGAAGCCTATGATCTTTACATTTTTCTCCCCCTTTGGCAACAAGTTACCAAAAAGTTCATAGAAAATGCATAGCACTAAACGACTCTCAGGCTTGGTCTTCAGTTGGTGGAGTCCGGATGACGCCAAGGACGAAGGCTTCAGTAGAAGTGGTTGGAGCTGCTGGGGTAGGAGCTAGAGCTGGTGGAACTGAGGCTGTAGCTGGTGAAGAAGTGGTGGCTCTGGTGTCAGGAACTGTCACTGCATACGATCTCTGAGCTCTGGGCACTCTGGCAAATGCATCAGTTGTGGTCTTGCCCTTCCTCTCCTACATATCATCCTGCAGTTGCTCCATGGCAGACTGAATCTCAGTTACTTTCACATCTAGGTCATAGAACTTTTGTTCCATGATTCTTTCCAAGCTCTCTTGGTTTCGAGTCAGGGTGGCCAATCCTTTCTCAATCCTCAGAGTGGATGCTATCAGGTAACTGAGTTGCTCCTGCTTGTTCTTCAAGAAGTACTCAGATGCCTCCTCTTGAGTTGGCATCTTGGCAGCTTTCTCCATCTTTGCCTTCTCCTTCTTTGCTTGAGCATGTGCTGATGATGGTTCATTTTCATTCATGACAACTTGATTGTCCTCAAAGTCTGGATGGATGGGCAGGTGTTCCTTATCCAGCAGGTATGTGCATGTGCCCATCTTTGAGTTAATAAACTCCTGAATTTGTGGGGCATATCCCCAGCTCCTCTTCTGATCAGCTGCTGTCCTCTTAATGGTCTCTACCATGAGGCTCATCACCTTGAATTTTTGTGGCACATCAAATATGTGAAGCAAGTTTATTGCATGGCCTCGGATCATCTTGTGATCACCTGACTTAGGCAAGAGAGTGTGCCTTAGAATCCAGTTGATAGTGGGCAGCCCTGACAGAAGGAAGTGCACTGAGCCAAACTTGAAGGTGTCAAGTGCTTTGTTTGGGATCTCCTTGTACATATTTGACATGGAATTGTGATCCATCTTCTTCTTGGCATAGACGTCCAAGTCATCTTCCTGCTCTTCTGGGGCATCGATCAGCTGTACTCATTCAGCAACTGTAGACTGATATCTAGTTCCTTCTAACATCCACACTATCCTGCCATCTGGATAGAAATGTGCTGTGGAGTAGAATTGCATAATGAGCTCCTCATTCCACTTTGTGAGCTTTTGCCCAACAAAGTCTGCAACTCCACAAGCACTGAAGCTGTCATACACTCCAGGATAGTGTTCTTCGTTCTCCTTGATATATTCCCAGTCGACCCATCTCATGTCACACACTATGGGCTTCTTATCCAGCAGCACTGTCTCATAGAAATCCTTCTGTTCCTTGGTGTGAAACCTGTAATCTACAGCAGTTCTTCTCCTTGAAGCATATGGACCCGCTTCTCTCCACTTCCTCAGCCCCGAGTCTCTTCTAATTTTCATGTCCTCAGCCACATGATGAGCATCATTGTGGTCTGGGATCTTGGGCTTGAGCTTCCTGAGAACTTGTCCTTCTTCTTCTTCAGCAATATCAGGCACTGGGGCCTTGTTCTTTTTAGCAGCAGATATGTTTCTGGTGTTCCTCTTAGGTGCACTCTTGGGCTTGGGGGCAGCTTTGGGTGCTTCCTTGGGCTTAGATGAAGTAGCCCCTGTCCTTATGGCATCACCCATAAGCTTCTGTGCCTTGGGTGCTGGTGCAGCAACCTCTTCCTCTTCTTATCCCTTAGAGTCTCTCCTCATGGAGGGTTTCCCAAGAACTCTGGCAGTGGTAGTTCTGGCTCTCTTCTTATTCTTGTCCTGGCCACTTGCTTCCTCTTCAGATTCCATGGTAAACTTCATGGTTTCTTCAGTTACAGCCTTCCTAGGCTTAGAAGTAGGAGCTCTCCTTGCAGGTGCCTTTTTATGCATTCCAGGCTTGATGGCTGCAGCTGACCCATATTCTTTCTTGAGCACCTTCTTCTTAGATGTGGCTTCCTCCTCTGCCACATAATCCTCATCCTCTGATTCAAAAGTTCTCTTCTTGCTAGCTCTAGTGGCAGCCTTAGGCAAGTTGCTTGGGGTGCTCCTGCTACCCTCATTAGAGCTGCTAGAGGGACTAGTGCCCTCACTCATATGAACCTGCTCCTCAGATTTGTTCTGGTTGTCACTCTGATCAGACATGTTGCAAACTCTGACTGTTGACCCTGTGAATAGATTATAGATGAGATAGAGTGGATGAGCATCACAAAATGCAGAGATTTTTGCAAAAGAATGAGTCTAAAACTTAGTTTTAGTTTTCCACAGAAAGCATTTCAGATCAACCGATTTACAAAGTCGGTGATACCAAAGCAGCTTTTAGAACCAAAACTAGTGAACTCGGTCAGACCGAGTCACAGTTCGGTGGCACCGAGACTGCTAGGGTTTCACAAAGTCCTGAACTCGGTCTCACCGATTTGTAATTCTTGGTCAGACCGAGAACCACATGTGCAATGGCCGTGGACGAATCGGTGGAACCGAGTTCTGCAACCCGGTGGGTCCGAGATGGTTTCGGCAGAAACCTAAACCTGAATTTTCGAATCGCAACTATTCTACGGATTGATTTGACTGGATGGGAGTGTTTCAATTGTACCAAGAATCATAATGAACACAATGTGCTAGGAATCAGACGGGGATAGCACTCTGATCGAGTCCATACCCTAGTTCGGTGTTGGACTTGCTACGGCGGCAATGGCGGAGGCGAAATCCGTTGACGGCAGCGGAGACCAGCGACAGGAGGCGGCTGGCGACGAGGAGGACGATCCGGAGACCCAGGAGGCAGAGTGAGCTATGCGCGGGTGAAGAGGTTTCGGAGAAATTTCCAAAATTTTGCCCGTGAGTATATATAGCCCGACCCTGTCGGTGTGACCGAGTGGAACAACTCGGTGGCACCGAGATGCATAACTGTTGACAGCTATAGCAACTCGGTGTGACCGAAAAGTTCAAATCGGTTGCACCGAGGTGAAAACCTAGATCGACTTAGTGATCTCGGTATGACCGAAATGGAGGAATCGGTCAGATCGAAAAGCACAAAGAAGTTTTGGAAGTTTAAGTCTATGACAAATCGGGGACTCCGAGTGCTCCCCACACAGAGTGGTTTGAATCTGACTTGATCAAATTTTGTGATGTAGCATGAATAGAGTTTGAGACGATTTAAGCATAGATAGCTAGAGAGGGTTCTTTGGCATTCTTGTCCATCCACTTGGCAAAAGAAAAGAAAAACCAATCAATCAAAACAACAAGTGGATGTCCTCGAATGAGTAAAATATGCAACCAACATGCTCACACAATAAAATGGCAATTGAAATATGTGGCAAAGCATGCACAACCAATTCTAGCATCTATCAAGCAATTGGCGATGACTAGGTCATCTATATATATGAGTATATTGACTTAGGAGTCAAATGAGAACATTTGATCATAGGTCATACTCATTGTTTAAGCACAAGTGGGGTTACCACTTTTACATAAAGCATTGTTGTGTTCACACCATTAGAGTTGCTTTAGCTCAAGTCTTAGAGTAAATCTCCCCCTAGATGTGATATCCACCCTAAGAGGGATGAACTAACCTTGGGTTTTGTCGATGATGACTTCATGTAGATGTTGAAGATGTGGATGCTCAATGTTGATGTAGATCAATTGGAGCTATCCATTGGAGTGAGTTGCACTTTCAATACCTACATGGGTTAGTCCCACAAGGAACAAGCAAGAATATCCATAGACATAGAGTGATGCCCATACAAGATGATGTCTATGAAAGCTTTTAGGTTACCTTGTCCCTTGTCTTACCAACAAGAGGGTTTGTGACTCCTTGAACTAGTGAAAGATGTGGAAGTTGATTGCACTTGTTCTTGCCAAAATGATAAGAGTGAAGTATGTTGGCAGAGTCACCCTCAAAAACTCTCTAGTTCTTCTTCTTTTGGATCCACACCATCTTGATGGGAATCCTTGGAGTTGTAGTTGTACTTGATGAAGTGGAACTTGAAGTAGTCTTGGGAATCCACTTGACTGAGGTCTTAGGAGCTTCTTCAAATGCATCAATTTCCTCTTGAAGCTTGTCCTTGCCTTTTTGCTTGTAGTCTTGTGGTGGAAGATCATCTTGAGCTTGTGTCCCTTTGAAAGAAGCGGGATCATACTTCTCTTGTTGAGGAACAAACTTTGTCTTGGGTTATTGATCTTCTTCCCACTCAACTCCATTGGCATTGAACTTCCGTTCAAAAGCAACGCCTTGATTCTTCCGGTGCCTTCCTTGCTTGCTTACAATTTCCTCGAATTGCTTACTTCCGGCAAGGCTCTTGTAAACTCCTTTCTCTATAATTCCCTTGAATAGGCTATTTTCTTGCTCAAGTGTAACTTGGCTAAGAGAATCATAGTGGAATCAAAAGAACTACTAGAAGCAACAATATTGGATTTAACATGATCATTGTTACTACTAGAGGAAGAATCTTTCTTGTTCTTGTTACTAGACTTGACTTGAGGCATGTAAGTGGATAAGAGTAAACGCTTGGCAATGTAAGAAGAACTTTTCTTACGAAGATCATCATTGATTGCCTTTAAGAACTCATGCTCTTGCTCAAGGTTGAGCTTTTCAAAGCGTAATTTCTCATGTGTCCTTAAATGTTCTCGATGATCTCCTAAGATAGTTTCATGAGCTAACTTAAGAGTGTTTAGTTCTTTAGTTAGAGACTCAATCTTCTCCTTATCATTTTCATTTGTTTTATCCTGATTAACATGATTAATTGACGTTTCATCATAGTATTCATCACTAGAGTTGTCAACAAGTAAATCATCATCACCTAACAAGTCATCTTCATCACTATTGAAATCAACATACTCGGGATGTGATACCTTTGGGCCTTTAGCCATGAAGCATGTTCCAACTCCTTCATTTGGTGAGTCAAATATGTCGTAGGAGTTGGTTGACACAAGTGCTAGACCGGCAACACCTTCATCTTGAGTATATTCGGAATCAGAGTGATAGCTTCTCTCGGAGTGGTTGTCGGAGTCGGAGCCGGATACCCATTCACCAACATGAGCTTGATGTCTTCGTTTTGTGTAGCTCCTTGATGACTTTTCTTTTCTTTCCGAATCCTTGCTTCTCCGTGAGTGTCTTCGTTCATAACGATCATCTCTACTCCTTCTTTCTCTAGATGGTGATTCTTCTCTTCTACTTCTTCTCTTGGGAGAGTCTTCTCTTCTCTTGTAGGGAGCCGTACACTCATTGGAATAGTGTCCGGGTCTTCCACAATTGTAGCAGTTTCGCTCTCGACTAGAAGATCTTTTGTCATTGTAGAACCTTGACTTGGAGCTTCTATCTTTGCTTCTACTCTACTCTTGTAGAACTTGTTGAAGTTCTTCACCATTAAGCTCAATTCTTCATTGAAGGTTTGCTTCTCACTTGATGATGTGGGGGCTTCACATGAGGCTTTGTAAGCACCACTTGATTTGTTGTGTAGTTCCTCTTTATCCTTGAGTGACATCTCATGAGCAACAATTCTTCCAATGACTTCCGTTGGCTTGAGATCTTTGTAATTGGGCATCATTTGGATCAATGTGCACACGGTATCATATTTTCCATCCAAGGCTCTTAGGATCTTCTTGATGATGAATCTATCGGTCATCTCTTCACTCCCTAAGCCAGCAATCTCATTTGTGATAAGAGCAAGCCTAGAGTACATTTCAGCAACACCTTCACCATCCTTCATTTTGAACTTGTCAAGTTGACTTTGGAGCACATCCAATTTGGATTCCTTGACGGAGTCGGTACCTTCGTGCATATCAATCAAAGTATCCCAAATTTCCTTTGCATTCTCAAGACGGCTGATTTTGTTGAATTCTTCGGGGCACAGTCCGTTGAAGAGAATATCACAAGCTTGAGCGTTGTATTGCAACATCTTCAACTCTTCCGCGGTAGCTTCACGGTTTGGTTCTTTCCCATCAAAGAAGTCACCTTGCAAGCCATCACACACAATAGCCCAAACGGCAGGGTTATGTCCAAGAATATGCATTTTCATCTTATGCTTCCAACTAGCAAAATTTTTACCATCAAAGTAAGGATCTCTACGGTGGTAATTTCCCTTGCTAGACGCCATACTCTCCTAGGTTGTGAAACCAAGGCTATGACCACCAAAAGCTATGGAAATCAAAGTAAATGGAGACCAAAGCTCTAATACCACTTGTAGGATCGGAAGTATGTCTAGAGGGGGGGTGATTAGACTACTTGACCAAATAAAAATCTATCCTTTTCCCAATTTTAGTTCTTGACAGATTTTAGCTATTTTAGCACAAGTCAAGCAATCTCCACACAACTCAAGCAAGCATGCAAAAAGAGTATATGAGCAGCGGAAAGTAAAGCATGCAACTTGCAAGAATGTAAAGGGAAGGGTTTGGAGGATTCAAACGCAATTGGAGACACGGATGTTTTTGGCGTGGTTCCGATAGGTGGTGCTATCGTACATCCACGTTGATGGAGACTTCAACCCACGGAGGGTAACGGTTGCGCGAGTCCACGGAGGGCTCCACCCACGAAGGGTCCACGAAGAAGCAACCTTGTCTATTCCATCACGGTCGTCGCCCACGAAGGACTTGCCTCACTAGCGGTAGATCTTCACGAAGTAGGCGATCTCCTTGCCCTTACAAACTCCTTGGTTCAACTCCACAATCTTGTCGGAGGCTCCCAAGTGACACCTAGCCAATCTAGGAGACACCACTATCCAAGAAGTAACAAATGGTGTGTTGATAATGAACTCCTTGCTCTTGTGCTTCAAATTATAGTCTCCCCAACACTCAACTCTCTCTCACAGGATTTGGATTTTGTGGAAAGAAGATTTGAGTGGAAAGCAACTTGGGGAAGGCTAGAGATCAAGATTCGTATGGTAGGAATGGAATATCTTGAGCTCAACACAAGTGTAGGTGGTTCTCTCTCAGAACATGTGTATTGGAAGTGTAGATGTGTTCTGATGGCTCTCTCCACGAATGAAGAGTGGGTGGAGGGGTATTTATAGCCTCCACACAAAATCTAACCGTTACACACAATCTGCCAAACTCGGTGGGACCGAATCGTTAAACTCGGTCGGACCGATTCAGCAAACCTAGTGACCGTTAGGATTTTCGGTGGGACTGAGATGCAACTCGGTAGGACCGATATGGTTAGGGTTTGGCCATAACGTAATCTCGGTGTGACCGATTACACAAACTCGGTGGGACCGATTTTGGTAATAAGCTAACCAAGGGTTGGTCAGGTAAACTCGGTGGGACCGATCAGCTCTTTTCGGTGAGACCGAAATGTTACGAAAAGGAAACAGTGAGTTTACATTGCAATCTCAGTGGGACCGATCGCTCACTTCGGTTAGACCGAAACGTTACGAGGGGAAACAAAGAAATTGCAATCCCATCTCGGTGAGACCGAGATCCCTATCGATGAAACCGAATTGCTAGGGTTTGTGCAATGGCTATGACATGTGAAACTCGGTGGCGCCGGATGGAAAGAATCGGTGGGGCCGAGTTTGACTTTTGGTTTAGGTCAAATGTGGATGTGGGAAGATAGTTGAGGGTTTTGGAGCATATCACTAAGCACATGAAGCAAGAGGCTCATTAAGCAACACCTCATCCCTCCTTAATAGTATTGGCTTTTCCTATAGACTCAATGTGATCTTGGATCACTAAAATATAAAATGTAGTCTTGATCTTGAAGTTTGAGCCAATCCTTTGTCCTTATAATTTTGAGGGATCCACTTTCCTCATCCATGCCATGCCATCCATTGAGCTTTTCCTGAAATATTCATCTTGGAATAATGTTAGCTCAGTGAGCTATATGTTGTTAGGAATTACCAAAACCACCCAGGGATAGTTGCACTTTCACGCTCCGACCTTCAATTCGGAGCCAACTGCACCATCTCTGGGCGGGTGGTTAGACCCCGCCACAGAGGCAGCAGCCTCAACGGTGATCGAGCCGAACACCAGTCTTACCCTTCGCGAGGCCCGTGACTCCACATCGTCGGACTCTCCTCCGGACTCTGAACCACCCACACCCCTGCCAATCGAAGCCGATTGGGCGCCGATCATGGAGTTCACCGCCGCGGATATCTTTCAGCACTCGCCCTTCGGCGACATATTGAATTCACTAAGGTCTCTCTCCTTGTCAGGAGAGTCCTGGCCGGATTATGACCGGCAGGATTGGGATGCGGACGACGAAGAAATTCGACGCCCACCCACCACCCACTTCATAGCCACTGTCGATGATTTGACCGACATGCTCGACTTCGACTCCGAAGACATCGACGGTATGGACGACGATGTAGGAGACGAACAGGAACCAGCGCCTACAGGGCACTGGACAGCCACCTCATCGTATGATATATATATGGTGGACACACCCAAAGAAGGTAATGGCGACGAAACATCGAAGGATGACCCCTCCAAGAAGCAACCCAAGCGCCGGCATCAGCGGCGCCACTCTAAGTCTCGCCAAAGCAAAAACAGTGATACCGGCACAGGAGATAATAACACCCCGGACAGTGCCGAAGACAACCCCCTCCAGCAAGATTCAGCGCAGAGGACGGAGAAGCCAGCCCTCATGAGAGAGCGGCAGATAAAGAGGAAGAGGATGATAATTACATGCCTCCCTCCGAAGACGAGGCAAGCCTCGACGACGATGAATTTGTCATGCCTGAGGATCCCGTTGAACAAGAGCGCTTCAAGCGCCGGCTTATGGCCACGGCGAATAGCCTTAAGAAAAAGCAGCAGCAGCTTAGAGCTGATCAAGACTTGCTAGCTGACAGATGGACAGAAGTCCTTGCAGCCGAGGAGTACGAACTCGAACGCCCCTCCAAGAGCTACCCAAAGCGCAGGTTGCTACCCCGATTAGAGGAGGAAGCATCTAAACCTATATCTCCAGTGTATGACGCGGCTGACCAGCCACCTCGTGGCCGCGACAGAGAGGCCTCTCGGCCCACAGCTCAAGCCGCACCCCGGCGTCACTCAAAAAATACCAAGGCACGGGGAAATACGCTAGATCTGCAAGACATATTGGAGGACAAAGCAAAGCAAACAAGATCGATCTACGGATCGCGTGGGCGCCCCACCACACGAGACGATAACCGTCACGCCGGATACAGCAAAAGTAAATCCGGCCAGGCGGAACACAGCAGACAAAACTCATTCGAGCTGCGCCGTGATATAGCCCTGAAGGAAATATGCCCTAGAGGCAATAATAAAGTTATTATTTATTTCCTTATATCATGATAAATGTTTATTATTCATGCTAGAATTGTATTAACTGGAAACATAATACATGTGTGAATACATAGACAAACAGAGTGTCACTAGTATGCCTCTACTTGAATAGCTCATTAATCAAAGATGGTTATGTTTCCTAACCATGAAAAAAGAGTTGTTATTTGATTAACGAGATCACATCATTAGTTGAATGATCTGATTGACATGACCCATTCCATTAGCATAGCACCCGATCGTTTAGTATGTTGCTATTGCTTTTATCCATGACTTATACATGTTCCTTTAACTATGAGATTATGCAACTCCCGTTTACCGTAGGAACACTTTGTGTGCTACCAAACGTCACAACGTAACTGGGTGATTATAAAGGTGCTCTACAGGTGTCTCCGAAGGTACATGTTGGGTTGGCATATTTCGAGATTAGGATTTGTCACTCCGATTGTCGGAGAAGTATCTCTAGGCCCTCTCGGTAATGCACATCACATAAGCCATGCAAGCATTGCAACTAATGTGTTAGTTGTGAGATGATGTATTACGGAACGAGTAAAGAGACTTGCCGGTAACGAGATTGAACTAGGTATTGGATACCGACGATCGAATCTCGGGCAAGTAACATACCGATGACAAAGGGAACAACGTATGTTGTTATGCGGTCTGACCGATAAAGATCTTCGTAGAATATGTAGGAGCCAATATGGGCATCCAGGTCCCGCTATTGGTTATTGACCGGAGACGTGTCTCGGTCATGTCTACATTGTTCTCGAACCATAGGGTCCGCACGCTTAACGCTACGATGACAGTTATTATGAGTTTATACATTTTGATGTACCGAAGGAGTTCGGAGTCCCGGATGTGATCACGGACATGACGAGGAGTCTCGAAATGGTCGAGACGTAAAGAATGATATATTGGAAGCCTATGTTTGGACATCGGATGCATTCCAGGTGAAATCAGGATTTTACCGGAATACCGGGAGGGTTACCGGAACCCCCCGGGGGCATAATGGGCCAACATGGGCCTTGGAGGAGAGGTGAGAGGGCTGCCCTCATGGGCTGCGCGCCTCCCCCCTTCCCCTAGTCCTATTAGGACTAGGAGAGGTGGGCGCCCCCCTCCCTCTCTCCCCCTTGGAGAATCCTAGTCCAACTAGGATTGGGGGAGGGGGGAATCCTACTCCTAGAGGGAGTAGGACTCTTCTGGCGCGCCAGGCTTGGCCGGCCAGCCCCTCCCCCTTGGCTCCTTTATATACAGGGGCAGGGGGCACCCCGGAGACACACAATTGATCATTGAGATCTTTCCTTAGCCGTGTGCGGTGCCCCCTTCCACCAAATTCCACCTCGATCATATCGTTGCAGTGCTTAGGCGAAGCCCTGCGCGGTAACACATCAAGATCGTCACCACGCCGTCGTGCTGACGGAACTCTTCCCCGACGCTTTGCTGGATCGGAGCCCGGGGATCGTCATCAAGCTGAACGTGTGCCAAGAACTCGGAGGTGCCGGAGTAACGGTGCTGTGATCGGTTGATCGCGAGGAGAACGTACGACTACTTCCTCCACGTTGTGTCAACGCTTCCGCTTCGGTCTACGAGGGTACGTAGACAACGCTCTCCCCTCTCATTGCTATGCATCACCATGATCTTGCGTGTGCGTAGGAAATTTTTTGAAATTACTACGTTCCCCAACAGTGGCATCCGAGCCTAGGTTTTTATGGTTTGATGTTATTTGCACGAGTAGAACACAAGTGAGTTGTGGACGATACAAGTCATACTGCCTACCAGCATGTCATACTTTGGTTCAGCGGTATTGTTGGACGAGACGATCCGGACCAACCTTACGCGTACTCTTACGCGAGACCGGTTCCCTCGACGTGCTTTGCACATAGATGGCTTGCGGAAGACTGTCTCTCCAACTTTAGTTGAACCGAGTGTGGCTACGCCCGGTCCTTGAGAAGGTTAAAACGGAGTCTATTTGACAAACTATCGTTGTGGTTTTGATGCGTAGGTAAGATGAGTTCTTGCTTAAAGCCCGTAGCAGCCACGTAAAACTTGCAACAACAAAGTAGAGGACGTCTAACTTGTTTTTGCAGGGCATGTTGTGATGTGATATGGTCAAGACATGATGCTAAATTTTATTGTATGAGATGAGTATGTTTTGTAACCGAGTTATCGGCAACTGGCAGGAGCCATATGGTTGTCGCTTTATTGTATGCAATGCAATCGCGATGTAATGCTTTACTTTATTACTAAGCGGTAGTGATAGTCGTGGAAGCATAAGATTGGCGAGACGACAACGATGCTACGATGAAGATCAAGGTGTCGCGCCGGTGACGATGGTGATCATGACGGTGCTTCGAAGATGGAGATCACAAGCACGAGATGATGATGGCCATATCATATCACTTATATTGATTGCATGTGATGTTTATCCTTTTATGCATCTTATCTTGCTTTGATTGATGGTAGCATTATAAGATGATCTCTCACTAAATTATCAAGAAGTGTTCTCCCTGAGTATGCACCGTTGCGAAAGTTCTTCGTGCTGAGACACCACGTGATGATCGGGTGTGATAGGCTCTACGTTCAAATACAACGGGTGCAAAACAGTTGCACACGCGGAATACTCAGGTTTAACTTGACGAGCCTAGCATATAACAGATATGGCCTCGGAACACAGAGACCGAAAGGTCGAGCGTGAATCATATAGTAGATATGATCAACATAAGATGTTCACCATTGAAACTACTCCATCTCACGTGATGATCGGACATGGTTTAGTTGATTTGGATCACGTGATCACTTAGAGGATTAGAGGGATGTCTATCTAAGTGGGAGTTCTTAAGTAATATGATTAATTGAACTTAAATTTATCATGAACTTAGTCCTGGTAGTATTAGCATATCTATGTTGTAGATCAATAGCTCGCGTTGTTGCTTCCCTGTGTTTATTTTGATATGTTCCTAGAGAAAATTGTGTTGAAAAATGTTAGTAGCAATGATGCGGATTGGATCCGTGATCTGAGGTTTATCCTCATTGCTGCACAGAAGAATTATGTCCTTGATGCACCGCTAGGTGACGGACCTATTGCAGGAGCAGATGCAGACATTATGAACGTTTTGCTAGCTCAATATGATGACTACTTAATAGTTTAGTGCACCATGCTTAACTGCTTAGAATCGGGACTTCAAAGACGTTTTGAACGTCATGGAGCATATGAGATGTTCTAGGAGTTGAAGTTAATATTTCAAGCAAATACCCGAGTTGAGAGATATGAAGTCTCCAACAAGTTCTATAGCTAAAAGATGGAGGAGAATCGCTCAACTAGTGAGCATGTGCTCAGATTGTCTGGGTACTACAATCGCTTGAATCAAGTGGGAGTTAATCTTCCAGATAAGATAGTGATTGACAGAATTCTCTAGTCACCATCACCAAGTTAGTAGAACTTCGTGATGAACTATAATATGCAAGGGATAACGGAAAATATTCCCAAGCTCTTCGCGATGCTAAAATCAGCGAAGGTAGAAATCAAACAAAAACATCAAGTGTTCATGATTGACAAGATCACTAGTTTCAAGAAAAGGGCAAAAGGAAAGAAGGGGAACTTCAAGAAGAACGGCAAGCAAGTTGCTGCTCAAGTGAAAAAGCCCAAGTCTGGTCCTAAGCCTGGGACTAAGTGCTTCTACTGCAAAGGGACTGGTCACTGGAAGCGGAACTACCCCAAGTGATTGGCGGATAAGAAGGATGGCAAAGTGAACATAAGTATATTTGATATACATGTTATTGATGTGTACTTTACTAGTGTTCATAGCAACCCCTCAGTATTTGGTACTAGTTCAAGTTGCTAAGATTAGTAACTCGAAACGGGAGTTGCAGAATGAACAAAGACTAGTTAAAGGGCAAGGTGACGATGTGTGTTGGAAGTGGTTCCAAGATTGATATGATCATCATCACACACTCCCTATACTTTCGGGATTAGTGTTGAAACTAAATAAGTGTTATTTGGTGTTTGCGTTGAGCATGAATATGATTTGATCATGTTAATTGCAATATGGTTATTCATTTAAGTAAGAGAATAAATTGTTGTTCTGTTTACATGAATAAAACCTTCTATGGTCATACACACCAATGAAAATAGTTCATTGGATCTCGATCGCAGTGATACACATATTCATGATACTGAAACCAAAAAGATGCGAAGTTAATAATGATAGTGCAACCTATTTGTGGCACTGCCGTTTAGGTCATATTGGTGTAAAGCGCATGAAGAAACTCCATGCTGATGGGATTTTGGAATCACTTGATTATGAATCACTTGATGCTTGCGAACCATGCCTCTTGGGCAAGATGACTAAAAACGCCGTTCTCCGGAACAATGGAGCAAGCAACAGATTTGTTGGAAATCATACATACTGATGTATATGATCCGATGAATATTAAGGCTCGCGACAAGTATCATTATTTTCTAACCTTCACAGATGATTTGAGCAGATATGGGTATATCTACTTGATGAAACATAAGTCTGAAACGTTTGAAAAGTTCAAAGAATTTTAGAGTGAAGTGAAAATCATCGTGACAAGAAAATAAGGTTTCTACGATCTGATCGCGGAGACAAATATTTGAGTTACGAGTTTGGTCTTCAAATAAAACAATGTGGAATAGTTTCACAAATTCATGCCACCCGGAACACCACAACGTAATGGTGTGTCCGAACGTCGTAATCGTACTTTACTGGATATGGTATGATCTATGATGTCTCTTACCGATTTACCGCTATCTTTTTGGGGTTATGCTTTAGAGACGGCCGCATTCACGTTAAATAGGGCACCATCAAAATCCGTTGAGACGACACCTTATGAACTGTGGTTTGGCAAGAAACCAAAGTTGTCATTTCTTAAAGTTTGGGGCTGCGATGCTTATGTGAAAAAGCTTCAACCTGATAAGCTCGAACCCAAATCGGAGAAATGTGTCTTCATAGGATATCCAAAGGAAACTGTTGGATACACCTTCTATCACAGATCCGAAGGCAAGACTTTTGTTGCTAAGTTCGGAAACTTTCTAGAGAAAGAGTTTCTTTCGAAAGAAGTGAGTGGGAGGAAAGTAGAAAACTTGATAAGGTAATTGTACCTTCTCCCTTATTGGAAAGTAGTTCATCACAGAAATCTGTTCTTGTGACTACTACACCAATTAGTAAGGAATCTAATGATGATGATCATGTAACTTCAAGATCAAGTTACTACCGAATCTCGTAAGTAAACCAGAGTGAGATCCGCACCAGTGGTACGGTAATCCTGTTCTGGAAGTCATGTTACTAGACCATGACGAACTTGCGAACTATGAGGAAGCGATGATGAGCCCAGATTCCGCGAAATGGTTAGAGGCCATGAAATCTGAGATATGATCCATGTATGAGAACAAAGTATGGACTTTGATGGATTTGCCCGATGATCGGCAAGCCAAAGAAAATAAATGGATCTTGAAGAGGAAGACGGACACTGATAGTAGTGTTACTATCTACAAAGCTAGAATTGTCGCAAAAGGTTTTCGACAAGTTCAAGGTGTTGACTACGATGAGAGTTACTCACTCGTATCTTTGCTTAAGTCTGTCCGAATCATGTTAGCAATTGTCGCATTTTATGAAATCCGGCAAATGGATAAACAAAACTACATTCCTTAATGGATTTATTAAAGAAGAGTTGTATACGATGCAACTAGAAGGTTTTGTCGATCCTGAAGGTGTTAACAAAATATGCAAGCTCCAGCGATCCATCTATGGACTGGTGCAAGCATCTCGGAGTTGGAATATACGCTTTGATAAGTTGATCAAAGCATATAGTTTTATACAGACTTGCGGTGAAGCCTGTATTTACAAGAAAGTGAGTGGGAGCACTACAGCATTTCTGATAAGTATATGTAAATGACATATTATTGATCGGAGATAATGTAGAATTATTCTGTAAAGCATAAAGGAGTATTTGAAAGGAGTTTTTCGAAGAAGGACCTCGGTGAAGCTGCTTACATATTGAGCATCAAGATCTATAGAGATAGATCAAGACGCTTGATAAGTTTTTCAATAAGTACATACCTTGAAAAGATTTTGAAGTAGTTCAAAATGGAACAGTCAAAGAAAGAGTTCTTGCCTGTATTACAAGGTGTGAAATTGAGTAAGACTCAAAGCCCGACCACGGCAGATGATAGAAAGAGAATGAAAGTCATTTCCTATGCCTCAGCCATAGATTCTATAAAGTATGCCATGCTATGTACCAGATCTATTGTATACCCTACACTGTGTTAAGCAAGGGAGTACAATAGAGATCTAGGAAGTAGATCACTGGACATCGGTCAAAATTATCCTTAGTAAAATAAGGATATGTTTCTCGATTATGGATGTGACAAAAAGGTTCGTCGTAAAAGGTTACGTCGATGCAAGTTGTGACACTAATCTAGATGACTCTAAGTCTCAATCTAGATACATATTGAAAGTGGGAGCAATTAGCTAAAGTAGCTCCATGCAGAGCATTGTAGACATAGAAATTTGCAAAATACATAACGGATCTGAATGTGGCAGACCCGTTGACTAAACTTCTCTCACAAGCAAAACATGATCACACCGTAGTACTCTTTGGGTGTTAATCACATAGCGATGTGAACTAGATTACTGAATCTAGTAAACCCTTTGGGTGTTGGTCACATATCGATGTGAACTATGGGTGTTAATCACATGGTGATGTGAACTATTGCTATTAAATCACATGGCGATGTGAACTAGATTATTGACTCTAGTGCAAGTGGGAGACTGAAGGAAATATGCCCTAGAGGCAATAATAAAGTTATTATTTATTTCCTTATATCATGATAAATGTTTATTATTCATGCTAGAATTGTATTAACTGGAAACATAATACATGTGTGAATACATAGACAAACAGAGTGTCACTAGTATGCCTCTACTTGACTAGCTCATTAATCAAAGATGGTTATGTTTCCTAACCATGAACAAAGAGTTGTTATTTGATTAACGAGATCACATCATTAGTTGAATGATCTGATTGACATGACCCATTCCATTAGCATAGCACCCGATCGTTTAGTATGTTGCTATTGCTTTTATCCATGACTTATACATGTTCCTTTAACTATGAGATTATGCAACTCCCGTTTACCGTAGGAACACTTTGTGTGCTACCAAACGTCACAACGTAACTGGGTGATTATAAAGGTGATCTACAGGTGTCTCCGAAGGTACATGTTGGGTTGGCATATTTCGAGATTAGGATTTGTCACTCCGATTGTCGGAGAGGTATCTCTAGGCCCTCTCGGTAATGCACATCACATAAGCCTTGCAAGCATTGCAACTAATGTGTTAGTTGTGAGATGATGTATTACGGAACGAGTAAAGAGACTTGCCGGTAACGAGATTGAACTAGGTATTGGATACCGACGATCGAATCTCGGGCAAGTAACATACCGATGACAAAGGGAACAACGTATGTTGTTATGCGGTCTGACCGATAAAGATCTTCGTAGAATATGTAGGATCCAATATGGGCATCTAGGTCCCGCTATTGGTTATTGACCGGAGACGTGTCTCGGTCATGTCTACATTGTTCTCGAACCGTAGGGTCCGCACGCTTAACGCTACGATGACAGTTATTATGAGTTTATACATTTTGATGTACCGAAGGAGTTCGGAGTCCCAGATGTGATCACGGACATGACGAGGAGTCTCGAAATGGTCGAGACGTAAAGAATGATATATTGGAAGCCTATGTTTGGACATCGGATGCATTCCAGGTGAAATCAGGATTTTACCGGAATACCGGGAGGGTTACCGGAACCCCCCGGGGGCATAATGGGCCAACATGGGCCTTGGAGGAGAGGTGAGAGGGCTGCCCTCATGGGCTGCGCGCCTCCCCCCTTCCCCTAGTCCTATTAGGACTAGGAGAGGTGGGCGCCCCCCTCTCTCTCTCCCCCTTGGAGAATCCTAGTCCAACTAGGATTGGGGGGGGGGGGAATCCTACTCCTAGAGGGAGTAGGACTCTTCTGGCGCGCCAGGCTTGGCCGGCCAGCCCCTCCCCCTTGGCTCCTTTATATACAGGGGCAGGGGGCACCCCGGAGACACACAATTGATCATTGAGATCTTTCCTTAGCCGTGTGCGGTGCCCCCTTCCACCAAATTCCACCTCGATCATATCGTTGCAGTGCTTAGGCGAAGCCCTGCGCTGGTAACACATCAAGATCGTCACCACGCCGTCGTGCTGACGGAACTCTTCCCCGACGCTTTGCTGGATCAGAGCCCGGGGATCGTCATCAAGCTGAACGTGTGCCAAGAACTCGGAGGTGCCGGAGTAACGGTGCTGTGATCGGTTGATCGCGAGGAGAACGTACGACTACTTCCTCCATGTTGTGTCAACGCTTCCGCTTCGGTCTACAAGGGTACGTAGACAACACTCTCCCCTCTCGTTGCTATGCATCACCATGATCTTGCGTGTGCGTAGGAATTTTTTTGAAATTACTACGTTCCCCAACAAGCCCAGTACAGAGGCGCCGCACACCCACTTTGCTTCACAAATGAAGTAATGGATCATCAAATCCCAAAGGGTTTCAAACCTGTGAATATGGAATCATATGATGGTACGACAGATCCCGCGGTATGGATTGAGGACTATCTCCTTCATATCCACATGGCCCATGCCGACGATCTACACGCCATCAAATACCTCCCACTCAAGCTTAAAGGACCAGCCCGACATTGGCTCAACAGCTTGCCAGCAGAATCCATTGGTTGTTGGGAAGATCTGGAAGCCGCATTCCTTGACAACTTCCAGGGCACTTATGTGCGACCACCAGATGCCGATGACCTGAGCCACATAATTCAACAGCCAGAGGAATCGGCCAGGAAATTCTGGACACGGTTCCTAACCAAGAAAAATCAAATCGTCGACTGTCCGAACGCAGAGGCCCTAGCGGCTTTCAAGCATAACATCCGCCACGAGTGGCTTGCCCGGCACCTTGGACAGGAAAATCCGAAATCTATGGCAGCCCTCACGACACACATGACCCGCTTTTGCACGTGAGAAGACAGCTGGCTGGCTCGCAGCAATAACATGTCAAAGAGCCCTGGTACTTCGGATACCAAGGACAGCAATGGCAGGTCACGTCACAACAAACACAAGCGCCGCATTAACAGCGACAATACTGAGGATACGGCAGTTAATGCCGGATTCAGAGGCTCTAAGCCCGGTCAGCGGAAAAATCCATTCAAAAGAAGCACACCGGGCCCGTCCTGTTTGGACCGTATACTCGATTGCTCGTGTCAGATACATGGCACCCCCGACAAGCCAGCCAATCACACCAACAGGGATTGTTGGGTGTTCAAGCAGGCCGGCAAATTAAATGCCGAAAACAAAGACAAGGGGCTACATAGCGACGACGAGGAGGAGCCCCGACCGCCTAACAACAGAGGACAGAAGGGTTTTCCCCCACAAGTGCAGACGGTGAACATGATATACGCAACCCACATCCCCAAGAGGGAGCGGAAGCGTGCATTAAGAGACGTATACGCGTTGGAGCCAGCCGCCCCAAAGTTCAACCCATGGTCCTCCTGCCCGATCACTTTTGATCGCAGGGACCATCCCACTAGTATCCGCCATGGCGGCTTTGCTGCATTGGTTCTAGACCTAATCATTGACGGGTTTCACCTCACTCGAGTCCTTATGGACGGCGGCAGTAGCCTGAACCTGCTTTATCAGGACACAGTGCGCAAAATGGGCATAGATCCCTCAAGGATTAAACCCACAAAAACGACCTTTAAAGGCGTCATACCAGGTGTAGAGGCCCATTGCACAGGCTCAGTCACACTAGAAGTGGTCTTCGGATCCCCGGATAATTTCCGAAGCGAGGAGTTAATCTTCGATATAGTCCCGTTCCGTAGTGGCTATCATGCACTGCTCGGGCGAACCGCATTTGCAAAGTTCAATGCGGTGCCGCACTATGCATACCTCAAGCTCAAGATGCCAGGACCTCGGGGAGTCATCACAGTCAACGGAAACACCGAGCGCTCTCTCCGAACAGAGGAGCACACGGTGTCCCTCGCAGCTGAAGTACAAAGCAGCCTCTCAAGGCAATTCTCCAGTCCGGCGACAAAACGTCCGGACACTGTCAAGCGTGCTCGGAGTAATCTACAACAAGACCGCCTGGCACGTTCCGAGCAAGCGTAGCAATACGGCCCCAACCCCAGCCCCAGCGAAACAGCGAAATCCGTGCTACGCGTACATAATTTGGCTCTGAAAATACCATGGGCATAGGGGGAGGGGCACGACCACGACATGCCCCACAAACGCGGCTTAACCGCACTAGGGGCTTCCGACTTTGTTATTTTTTCTCACTTTCAGGACTTTACTCTCCGGAAGACCTATTCGGCAGTGCAATCGCAGAACACACGATACAACAACCAGGGAGGCAGAAAGCTACGTCGCATTATGGAACTCCCAGGTGGTCTCTATAACGAGCAGAATACCTGCTTTAAATACCATTCCGCAGCTCGGCCCTGGGAGGGACATGTCAAATAGTCCCATTTCTTGCCTATCGCACTATTTGTATCGTTCTGCTTTTAATGCACCTTTTTCGAATAAACAATGCATAGCTTCAGTCTAATTATTCAATTCTCTGTTCCTTCTTTTTTATGTATATATGTTCATTCATGACATTCAGCACCCGTACACTTTGGTACGGCTAATACGCCAGGGGCTTAAGCACCCCATAATATGGCGTGAGAAGTCCGAACACTTTCACAAGTATGGCACTCCGAACTTATAGCATTATATGCATCAGCTCCGAATCATGTCTTGGGTCAATAGTTGGGTTTGCCCGGCTCCCATGCTTTGGTACCTTACGTTCCGTTATATTGGCTAAGGTAGCACTGGGAGAACTATTGCGATTGTGCCCCCCCTCAGCTGGGCTAAGCACCTTAGCAGAGAAAGCTAAAACTAACTGTCATGATAGGGCGAGAGTTGGTCGCTGTTCGAGAGGTTTCGAGTCCCTAAAGACTTATGCCGCTTAGGGCGAGGAGTCAGCTTTGTCCGGCCTAGGCGTGTATAGCGCCTCGAACTCGGTCTTCCGAACACTAGGGGCTTCACCAGAATTTAAAATTATAGAATTCTCTGGCTAAGTGAGAATGATAAAGCATTATAGTCCGATTGCCTTGTTCGTTGTGCTGAGCACCTCCCTCGAAGGACCCAAGAATGGGAAAAAGAGTGCTCAGGTTTATCCCGAAGACCCCAACACTCGTGGCACGGGGGCAGAAGCCGACGACTCGCCATCTCTCAGATTTAATAAACGGCCGCACAGAAGGTAATATTTTAAATTCACACAAGCGTTGCATAGCGCATATGAACAAGTTTTCAGCGACATGATCACACGAGCGAGTTTACTCGAATATTACATCTTTGGAACATTCATCCGCCATAAGGCGGGCACCCTTCAGGACGCCATCATAATACATTTTAGGGTGGCGATGCTCCTTGCCCTGCGGTGGCCCATCCTTCACCAGCTTCTCCGCATCCATCTTGCCCCAGTGTACTTTAACACAGGCAAGCGCCCTACGGGCGCCCTCGATGCAGACGGAGCACTTGATGACCTCAAGCCAAGGACAGGCATCCACAAGCCGCCTCAAAAGCCCGAAGTAGCTCCCTGGCAGGGCCTCTCCAGGCCACAGCCGGACTATAAGATCCTTCATGGCCTGTTCGGCCGCCTTGTGAAGCTCGACCAATTGCTTCAGTTGGTCGCTTAAGGGCACCAGGTGTTCGACCTCAGTATACTGAGACCAGAACACCTTCTCCGTCGAGCTCCCCTCCTCGGCTCAGTAGTGCTTTGCAGCATCTGACAAACTGCGGGGCAAATCTGCGAACGCTCCTGGAGAGCTCCGGACTCGGGTAAGTAACAAGTAATTTACTTTCACATGCTTGCTTTGCATAATGAATGCCTTACCCACTATCTTCTTCATCTCCTCAATTTCCTGGCGGGCCTTCTGGGCTTCGTCCTTAGCATGCTTGGCGCTCTCTTGGGCCGAGGCAAGCTCGGACTCTCACGTCCTCGAGTCAAGCTCCAAACTCTCATGCTTTTTCGCGAGAGCCTGGAGCTCTTGCTGCACCTCGGCAACCCGTGCCTCTTGCTTCTCCCGCTCGGTGCACTCCGCGGCCGCTTTGTTTTCGGCCTCGGACAGTGCTTGCTTCAGGGTCGCCACCTCGGTCATGGCCCCTAGCACATTAATAACGATCCTATCATTTTTGCAACTGCATCTTTTTTATATATACACACATAGACAAGGCATTACGTACCTTGGTTCTCCTCGAGCTGCTTCTTGGCAAGGTCGAGCTCTTTCTCGGACCACTCGAGGTTCTGCTTCAGCGCGTCAACCTCCGCAGTCAGTGCGGTAGAGGTCAGCAGCGAAGCCTGCATACGCATATCGACATAATTATGTTAGACTCCTGTGGATATTTTTAGATCCTCTATTCGGCTTTTCTTTGTGAACACCAAACAGAGCATCAGGGGCTACTGTCTATGCGGTAATATTTTCATATATTTTTAATATATACCTCAAAGCCTGTTAGAAGGCTAGCACAGGCTTTAGTCAGTCTGTTCTTGGCAGACTGAACCTTCTGGACCACCGCACTCATAATAGTGCGGTGCTCCTCGTCGATGGAGATGCCGTTAAGCACCTCCAGCAAATTATCCGGTGCCTCCGGTTGGACGGAGGTCACCGGCGCGGTAGGCTTGCCCTTCTTAGTGGGGGCCGTCTGTTGGAGTCCAGAACCACTGGGGTTCCGGTGCGGTATTCGGCCCAGGGCCGAACTTGGAGCCCTTGGGAGCCTTGCTCCCCTTGCGCCTGCAGTCCGGAAGGTCGCCCTGGGGCGCCTCCAGGACTACCTCCCCTCGGCTTGGTGCCCTTTGAGACAACACCTCGGCGTTGTCCGTAGGGCGAGGGGTTGAGGCAGTCGGAATTGATCCTTCGCTGCTCATGGCCGACGAGTCCAAAGAACCGCTCGACGAGGATACGTCGATACAGGCCCGGGACGGACTGCATAACCATGTCCGGCGTTAGAAGAAGCTGTGCAATTAAACAGCGCCATGAGTTAATCTGGTGTCCGAATACTTACGATCTCGCCAAGGGCTTGGCTCTGGGCGGCCACTCATCTTTGCTGTCGGCGGCGGTGGTGAAGTAGTCCGGAGGGAGAGCCCTTCCCTTCTTGGAGCCTCCGGCCTCCCCAGTTGGGGCGGCCTTCCTCTTCTTATCTTCCCCGGCTAGAGGGGAAGAACCTTTATCTGCCTCCTCCTCGTTTCCACGGGAGGAGTGCGTCTTGGAGTTATCGGCCGATAAGTCCGATAACACCTAGTGCCGGGAACTCTTTCGGGTTCCCGTGGCCTTCTTCTTGATCTTCTTCTCCGGCACCTCGTAGGGCGCCGGAGTCAGCATCTTTGTCAGGAGAGCGTCCGCAGGGTCTTCGGGCAAAGGGGTCGGGCAGTCAATCTGCCCCGATGTCTCCACCCATTCCTGTCAAGGACATGGAAGCTCAGACCCTGTACATAGCTAGACTATGAAAAATGAATACTCTATGAGAGATAAAATAGCTTACCGCGCTGGCTTGGCGCTTCGCGCTGAATCCGCGATCCTCCGTAAGGGGAGGGGGAACTTCGTCGCTCTTAAACAACACTTTCCAAGCATTCTCATGTGTTGTGTCGAAGAGCTCGCTCAGAGTTTGGTGCTGGGCTGGGTCGAACTCCCACAAGTTGAACGCCTGTTGTTGACATGGGAGGATCCAGCGGATGAGCATGACCTGGACTATGTTGACAAGCTTGAGTTTCTTGTTCATCATGTTTTGGACACAGGTTTGGAGTCCAGTCAGCTCTCCCGGACTACCCCAGGGCAGGCCCTTCTCTTTCTAGGAGGTGAGGCGCGTGGGGATTCCAGACCGGAACTCGGGGGCCGCTGCCCATCTCGGGTCACGCGGCTCGGTGATGTAGAACCACCCCGATTGCCACCCCTTTATGGTCTCCACGTAGGAGCCCTCGAGCCATGCGACGTTGGGCATTTTGCCCACCATGGCGCCTCCGCACTCCGCCTGCTGGCCGCGCACCACCTTCGGCTTGACATTGAAGGTCTTCAGCCATAAGCTGAAGTGGGGCTTCATGCGGAGGAAGGCCTCACACACGACAATAAAACGCCGAGATGTTGAGGATGAAGTTCGGGGCCAGATCGTGGAAATCCAGGCCGTAGTAGAACATGAGCCCCCGGGCGAATGAGTGGAGAGGGAATCCCAGTCCGCAGAGGAAATGGGTAAGGAACACTACCCTTTCATGGGGCCTAGGGGTGGGGATGAGCTGCCCGCATCTGGGAGCCGGTGTGCGATATCGTCGGACAAGTATCCGGCTCCCCTCAGCTTCTTGATGTGTCCCTCCATGACGGAGGAGACCATTGTTGACACACGAACACGTCACATGTACCCTCGACACCGGGGGTGATGCACCGCAGCTCACGTCGAAGGAGACCCGACCGACAGCGCGATACGCAAGACAGTCGGTGGGCGCTTTTGCAGACCCGAAAACCCCACACCCCCAGGAGGGACCCCGTCAGGGAGTGCGGCGGCTATGGGCTTCCCTAGGTCGATTCGCTCGCCCCTAGAGCCTCGGGATTCGCAGCTCTCAAACACTAAGAACAACGAAGAACGAGAGAGAAAAACGGTGGAGAGATAAAACGTAGATGAAAAAGTAGTATATTGATTTGTTCGATTGTGTGTTGTTCAATCGGCCATCACCCCCAACATATATAAGAGGCGGCTGGACTTCCCGTACAAGTAAAGGATTCATCTAGGCTTTCCTGACAAGAAAAATTACATCAATTCACGTCCTAGAGTCCTAATTCTATTCCAACTCGGATTAAGTCTGAATCTGGCCCAAACTCTGTCTTCCTTCTTGCGCGGGCCACAGGTCTTGCATATGATCTCCGATCAAGATGGCCCAAATATCAAACTCGTGTGCCTCAACGATACGAACAACTCTCATGTTGATCACTTTTTCAAATAAGGCCATCTTGAATACTTTTCGAGGTCATCTTATCTTCCAGTCGGACTCGGTCTTGCGTTAGACTGGATTATCCGTGTCTCGTAGTGAATTTGTAGGCTATATACTATCTCTGATGATGATGACTCGAAAATCAAAGTTTACCGTCTTGATGATACGCACAACTTTTATATTGAACACTTCTTCATCCGAGGTCATCTTGATAAACTTTCAGGCATATGCTCAATTTCACTCGGATTCGAGCTCATCCACTCGGATTAGAGTCATTCACTTGGATCGTCCGACTGGACTTTTCACTCGGATGTTTAGAGTCTTTCACTCGGAATACAATTTTCACTCGGATGACGATATTTCCACTTGGATAATAATAAGTTCATCCGGTCAGCAAACTTTCACTCGACCGGTAAATTTTCACTCGACCGTAAACTTTCACTCGGAATATTTTCACCTGGAGGACAATTTCACTCGGATGACCATATTTCCACTCGGATGACTATATTTCCACTTGGATAATAATAAGTTTATCCGGTCAGCAAACTTTCACTCGACCGGTAAATTTTCACTCGACCGTAAACTTTCACTCGGAATATTTTCACCTGGAGGACAATTTCACTCGGATGACCATACTTCCACTCGGATGACTATATTTCCACTTGGATAATAATAAGTTCATCCGGTCAGCAAACTTTCACACGACCGGTAAATTTTCACTCGACCGTAAACTTCACTCGGATGGTAAACTTTTCACTCGGATTTTCCGACTGAAAACATAGTCTGATCTTGATTTGTCTCTCCAGGCCTCATACAATCTCGGATTGAGACGAATTATATATGAAAATCGATCGGCTCGACGAGACGAAACTTTTCCGTGTTGAAGGTTTTCCGATTAAAGGCCGTCTTGATGGCCTAATTACTCGCGCAACCTATCAGACAAGTGTCTGGCACCTCGCGCCATATTTCCGTTGAGGTTCGGTCTGCAGTGTATTGCCTCTAACTTTTGCATATGAACTCGGATTGAGATGATTTATATATCAAAATCGATTGCCTTGACGAGATGAAGACAATTCCTTAAGTGTGATCCTTCATCTGAGGTCATATTGAGGGGGTAATCGGCCGAAAAGCACTCAGAACATTAAATTTTGGCACTCGGAGTACAGCTTCGGCCACTGAGATGAGGTCAAATGGCGATAGCCTAAACATCAAAGTTGTTCCACTCGACGATACGAAACTTTCTCATGCTGAAAACCCTTTCACTCTGTATCTTGCCAAAATCAGGTGTCAACACATGCCCCCCTGTTTTTCAGCAAAGCTTGCACGCCGAAAAATAATATGCATGGTGTTCGTTCTAAGGACGATGTCAACACTCCATCGGCCATTTATTTTCTCAGGGCGATAATTATGTATCAGCTATGTTTGTGCTAAGGGAGATAATTGTATATCGGCCATTGCCTACTTAGGCTTCCTGCCACACACTCGGGTGGTACTTCTTCAAATATTTGCCATTGAGAGCTCGAGGTAACAATGCCCCTTGTATTGATTCCACCAAATATGAATTTCCGGGAACAACTCTTGTAATCCTAAAAGGACCTTCCCAACTTGGAGACCACTTCCCGAATTTTCTATCTCTTGAACCAATCGGCAGAATCACTTTCCAGACGAGATCACCAACTTGAAATTTCTTCAACTTGACTTTCTTATTGTAAGCTCTTGCCACCCTTAACTTATCTCTCTCTATGGCCTTTAAAGCAGCCAAACGTTTATCAGCAACCTCATCAATGTTGTCCATCATCAAGTTATAGAAGTCTATTGCCGATAAATCATTTTGTTTGGCTATTCTCAAAGCATTCAAATTTACTTCCACCGGTAAAACAACCTCCTGACCATATACTAGCTCATATGGAGTCACTTTCGTAGCACCATGCCTTGAGATTCTATGTGCCCATAATGCCTCAGACAACAAGTCATGCCATCTCCTTGGGTTATCCTCAATCTTATTCTTGATGAGCTTGATTAAAATTTTATTGCTAGACTCAGCTTGTCCATTAGCTTGGGCATAATATGGGGAGGAATTGAGCAACTT
Source organism: Aegilops umbellulata (assembly GCA_032464435.1). Lineage (NCBI taxonomy): Eukaryota > Viridiplantae > Streptophyta > Magnoliopsida > Poales > Poaceae > Aegilops > Aegilops umbellulata. Next base: position 635,529,313 of record CP136060.1, on the reverse strand, counting down.
TATGTTATAAGATTCGGCAAACTCTCTGACTTGGTGTGACATAAAAGATGAACCTTGATCTGTAGTTAACGTTTGAGGAATACCGAATCTATGAATAATGTGCTCGGTTATGAATTGAATTACCTCCGTATGCGTCATGTTCTTGAGAGGTACTGCTTCAGACCACTTAGTGAAATAATCAGTTGCCACCAATACGAACCGATGCCCTTTTGAAGAAGACGGATGGATTTGCCCAATAAAGTCTAAACCCCATCCTCTGAAAGGCCACGGCTTGATAATAGGATGCAACATAGCAGCAGGAGCCAATTGAATACCACCAAATTTTTGATAAGCTTCGCACCCTTTATAATATCTGAAGCAATCATTAATCATGGTCGGCCAATAAAACCCAGTGATGAAGTCATGTACCTAGGGTAGGGTCATAGGCCTGCCCAAGGGTACCCTCCCCAAGGTCACTTACAAAAAGAGGCTGCTTACCAGTCGACCTGATAAGCATCCACTCGACTAATACAAAAACACTCGACGAGCGCAGAGACACTCGACCATGAAGACTCACTCGACCATCGGAAGCACAGGAGCCACTCCGCATCCAAACGGTATGTAATTAAACGGCCTTTATAGCCTTAATAGCACTTTATACAGGGCGTTTCCAGTAACGCCCTGCCTTAATGTACCTTAAGATCCTTCATTACGTGGGCTGGCAGGGGTCTTGGCGAACTCTATATAAGCCACCCCCCTCCACAGGAAGAGGGGGTCGCATCTTTGTAACACACACGCATATAATCCAGTCGACCGCCTCGGGGCTCCGACACGTAGGGCTATTACTTCTTCTGAGAAGGGCCTGAACTCGTTAATCTCTTGTGTGCACAACTACTCCAAAGCTAGGATTCTGCCTCTCCATTCCTACCCCCCATTCTACTGTCAGACTTAGAACCACGACAGTTGGCGCCCACCGTGGGGCAGGTGTTCTAGCGATTTGTTGGAGGAGTTGGGATTCTTTCGATATCTCCCATCTTCGAGCGGAGTCCTGGTCGAGGACCGCGAGATCCGTCTCGGCGCCCTCACTTTCGTCGTCGATGACTCTGCTTGGCTCCAGGAGGCTCCACTCGACATGGACGCGCTTCCCGCCCGCGGGGCAACGCACTTTCGCGCGTGCATTCGTGGCGTCCTCCTGCGGCAACCGTCGGCCCAATACGGGTCGGCATCCGTTTCGTCCTCGCTCCCAGTTTCCCACCGGCACAAGTGCTCTGGTCGGTCGAGGCTCCAGCGGTGGGTGAGGCATGCATTGGCCCGCCAGTCGGCCACCCCCCAAGTCGCGGCAATCGAGCCCGGCGAATCTCTCTACGGCCTGTTCGATCTGTCGACTGGCTCCGTAGAGACTGCGTCCGAGTGCGACAGCAGCGATCCAGCGGCGGAGGTACTGATGGTCGACGGACCGTGCAGTCCCCCCGGATTCCCCCACACCGAAGAGGTTGCCGGAGGAGGAGTTCCGGCGCGGGGCCACGAAGAGTACAGACCCGAGCCCCTCACCTCATTGCAGAGGGAGGAACTTCGTCGCCGAAACATGGACGCGCTTCACACTCCTATCGTTGGAGAAACCCCCGAGGCGCGCGCCTTGGAGGAGGCGCGGTTGGCCAACCTGGCTGAACGCACTCGACTGGAGAATCTCCAAAGAGTACTCGACGAGCGCGCTCGACCGCCAGTCCCAGAATCCAGTCGACATCGCCTCTTTCAGCCACCAACTCAGGTATACCGAACTCCGATTCAAAATTTAGCAGCTGCAGCTCGCATAGTAGAGTCGATCCAGCCTTCTCAGTCAGAGGCAGGGAGAGGTCTGCTACAGATCAGAGATTTGCTCCGGGCAGCAGGGGATCAGAACTCAGTTGTATCACAATCGCGTAACAGGATTCACAGCCGATCCGTCGCTGCGAATTCTGTACAGTCGGCTCACAGTCCAGGATCGCCCCTGAGGCGTGAGGAACGTAGAGGCTGGCATGATGATCAATATCAAGGCCGTGAGCGGTACGAACATCGATTCGATCACAATGATCAACGTCGAGTGCCCACTCCTCCCCCAAGGGGTGGATCGTACGTTCCTCGGCAGCAAGATGACAGATGCCAGCACAGTGCTGGGCGAAGGTTTCCAGTCGACCCCAGGGAACTAGGCTTTGATGCGAGATCCATTATCGTTCAAGGTCTGGTCGATAGGAATAGAGTTCACCGAGAAGGCCATGACAGAGACGTTCCCTCCAGCAGCAGGGTTCGTGTATCAGGACCAGAATGTTTCAGCAGAGCAATCAGGGCCGCAGTAATTCCTCCCAACTTCAGGTTGGCGACTGGAGTTAGTAAGTTCACCGGTGAGTCCAAGCCTGACACATGGCTTGAAGATTACCGAGTGGCTGTTCAGATTGGCGGCGGCAACGACGAGGTAGCCATGAAGCATTTGCCTCTTATGTTGGAGGGATCAGCCAGAGCATGGTTGAACCAGTTGGCACCCAGCAGTATTTACACTTGGGAAGATCTTGCCCAAGTGTTTGTCAGGACATTTGAAGGGACTTGCAAGCGACCAGCAGGGTTGACAGAGTTGCAGTCGTGTGTTCAGAAGTCGAGTGAAACTCTGAGGGATTATATCCAGAGGTGGATCACTTTACATCACACGGTCGAGAATGTATCCGATCACCAGGCAGTTTGCGCCTTCAAGGAAGGCGTCAAGAACAGAGAGCTGAGTTTGAAATTCGGTCGAACCGGAGATATGACATTGAGTCGGATGATGGAACTTGCCACCAAGTATGCAAACAGTGAAGAAGAAGATAGGCTCCGGAGTGGCAAGTACAAAGCAGGCGCTAATGAGGCCAGCGGAGGAAACTCCAGTCGGAAGGAAAAGCGCAAAGCCGAGCCAGCTGCTCCTGGAGAGACCTTGGCTGTGACCCCAGGAAAGTTTAAGGGGAAATCCAAGGGTCCCTGGAACCCCAAGAAAGTGAAAGACCAGGATGGGAACGATGTGATGGACTTACCGTGTCACATTCACACGAAGAAAGACGAGGAGGGTAAACTCATTTACCAAAGCATACCACTCGACAATGTCGACTCCTGATTCAGCAGTTTCAAGGGAAACAGGCCAAAGATAAGGAGAAAGAGTCAGACAAAGTTGAGGGCAAAGAAGACAGCGGTGAGGAATACCCCCAAGTCAACTCCACCCTGATGATTTTTGCAGATGTCGAAAGCAAGAGTAGATTGAAGGTCATCAATCGAGAAGTGAACATGGTCGCTCCGGCGACACCCAATTATCTGAAATGGTCCCAGACTGCCATCACTTTCGACCAGTCTGATCACCCGACTCATATTGCTACCCCAGGGAGACAAGCGTTAGTGGTCGACCCAGTCATTGAAGGCACTCGACTGACCAAAGTTTTGATGGATGGTGGCAGTGGATTGAATTTGCTGTATGCAGAGACGCTGAAAGGGATGGGCATTCCGATGTCCAGACTCAGCACCAGTAACATGAGCTTCCACGGAGTCATTCCTGGAAAGAAGGCTGAGTCACTTGGCCAAATCACTCTCGATGTAGTTTTTGGTGACTCGAAGAATTTCCGGAAGGAAAAGTTGACCTTTGAGGTCGTGGATTTTCAGATTGCATACCACGCCATACTTGGAAGGCCAGCGTACGCTCGTTTCATGGCCCGACCATGCTACGTGTACCTTAAATTGAAGATGCCCGGTCCCAAAGGTGTGATCACTATCACGGGTAATCGGAAGAAGGCAGAACAGTGCTTCCAGAAGGGCTCCAAAATTGCTGATGCTCAGATGGCCAAAATGGAGTTACAAGAGTACCAGAAGACCGCAGACCCGAGTGATTTGTTGCGAGCCAAGAAGCCTGCCACAGAGTCAGCATTTTCAATCATCCGGTGAGACAAAACAGGTTCACATCCACCCGACTGACCCCAATGCGGCTCCGAGCAACATCTCCACTACACTCGACTCTAAATAGGAAGAAGCGCTCATCCAGTTCCTCCGTGAGAACTGGGACATCTTTGCATGGAAGCCTGCTGACATGTCGGGTGTTCCCAGGGGACCGGCTGAGCACCGCCTTCGAGTCGACCCAAAAGTCAAACCAGTTAAGGAACATCTTCGACGGTCCGCCGTCCAGAAGAGAAAGGCCATTGGCGAAGAGGTGGCTTGACTCTTAGCGGCAGAGTTCATTCACGAGATCTGCCACTCCGAGTGGCTCGCCAATGTTGTAATGGTCCCCAAGAAGGACAAGTCATTGCGCATGTGCATCGATTTCAAACATATCAATCGGGCCTGCCCGAAAGATCACTTCCCTCTTCCTCGCATCGACCAAATAGTCGACTCGACCGCAGGATGCGAGAGGTTGTCTTTTTTAGGTGCTTAATCCGGATACCATCAGATCCGTCTGTATGGACCTGATGAAATAAAAACAGCTTTCATCACCCCATTCGGATGCTTCTGTTATGTCACCATGACTTTCGGTCTCAAGAATGCCGGAGCTACATTCATGAGAATGATTCAGAAGTGCCTGATCACTCAAATCAGTCGGAATGTAGAAGCATACATGGATGATATAGTGGTCAAGTCGCGAAAAGGTTCCGACCTGCTGACTGACCTTGCTGAAACATTTGCCAATCTCAGGAGGTATGATATCAAGCTTAATCCATCAAAATGCACATTTGGAGTCCCTGGAGGAAAGTTAATCGGTTTTCTTGTTTCCGAATGAGGAATCGACGCTAACCCTAAAAAGTTGGCACCATACTCCGAATGAAACGCCCTGTGCGTGTGCACGATGTCCAGAAGCTTACTGGATGCTTGGCCGCTTTAAGTCGATTCATCTACAGACTCGGTGAAAAGGCACTGCCTCTTTACCGACTGATGAAGAAGTCAGACAAGTTCGAGTGGACTCCAGAAGCTGATGCAGGCGTTTGCAGAGCTAAAAGCTCTGCTCTCCACCCAGCCGGTGCTTGTTGCCCCTGTCAGCAAAGAGCCATTGTTGCTTTACATTGTAGCCACTGGACAAGTCGTTAGTACCGTACTTACGGTCGAGCGAGAAGAGGAAGGAAAAGCCTTCAAAGTTCAGCGCCCAGTTTATTAACTTTTTGAAGTTCTGACCCGATCAAAGCAAAGATACCCTCACTATCAGAAGCTTGTTTATGGGATTTACATGACCACGAAGAAGGTTGCTCATTATTTCCCTGATCACTCCATTACAGTCGTCAGCGACGCCCCGTTATCAGAGATTCTTCATAACAGAGATGCAACTGGTCGAGTGGCAAAATGGGCGATTGAACTTCTTCCTCTTGATATCAAGTTCGAGGCAAAGAAAGCTATCAAGTCCCAAGCATTAGCTGATTTCCTCGCCGAGTGGACTGAACAACAACTTCCGACTCAAGTTCACTCGGAGCACTGGACTATGTTTTTCGATGGCTCCAAGATGCTGAATGGGTCCGGTGCGGGGGTTGTATTGGTTTCCCCCTGAGGAGATAAGCTCAAATATGTCCTCCAGATTCACTTTGATTCCTCCAACAATGAGGCAGAATATGAAGCACTCCTATATGGACTGCGTATGGCCATTTCACTCGGCGTTCGTCGCCTTATGGTCTACGGCGACTCAGATCTGGTTCTTAATCAAGTGATGAAGGAGTGGGATGTCCGAAGCCCAGCCATGACGGGTTATTGCAATGCAGTGAGAAAGTTGGAGAAGAGATTCGAGGGGTTAGAGCTCCATCATATACCCCGACTGAAAAACCAAGCTGCGGATGATTTCGCGAAAATAGGGTCCAAGAGAGAAGCCATCCCCAGTGATGTGTGTTTGGAGCACATTCGTGCGCCATCGATACAGGAAGATCCTTTCACCGAAGAACCTCCGCAGCCAAGGAGCGCCAGCGATCCGACCGAAGTGGAGATTCCAGCCGTGGTCGAACTGGTTATGGAAGTTGTAGTCGTCACTCCCGACTGGACAGCACCATACATCGCGTATATTATGAGGAAAGAGCTCCCAGAAGATGAAGGAGAGGCTCGACAGATCGTCCGTCGATCCAAGGCCTTTACAGTAATCAAAGGGAAGTTGTACAGAGAAAGCGCGACTGGAGTTGGCCAGAAGTGCATCACGCCAGAAGAAGGTCAGATAATTCTTGAGGATATCCACTCGGGGACCTGTGGCCATCATGCGTCCTCTCGGACCATTGTGGCTAAAGCGTACCGAGCGGGATTTTACTGGCCGAGGGCGAATGAAATGGCAAAAGACATAGTCGACAAGTGCGAAGGGTGCCAGTTTTATTCCAACATGTCACACAAGCCCGCCTCTGCTCTGAAGACCATTCCACTCGTCTGGCCCTTTGCTGTTTGGGGGCTAGACATGATTGGACCGCTGAGAACTGGTAGAAGCGGCTTCACTCACTTACTGGTTGCAGTCGACAAGTTCACCAAGTGGATATAAGCCAAACCCATCAAGAACCTCGATGCAAGCACTGCTATCAGTTTCATCAGAGAGCTGGTATTCAGATATGGAGTTCCACATAGCATCATCACGGACAATAGATCAAACTTTGATAACGACAGATTCAAAGCTTTCTGCGCCTCCCAAGGCACGCAGGTCGACTATGCCTCAGTTGCCCATCCTCAGTCGAATGGGCAGGCAGAGCGTGCAAATGGTCTCGTCCTAAAAGGACTGAAACCCCGACTGATGCGTGATCTCAAGCACGCGGCAGGATCTTGGGTCGACGAACTTCCGTCAGTTCTTTGGGGATTAAGGACCACTCCTAATCGGTCGACTGGAAGAACGCCATTCTTTCTGGTCTACGGGGCTGAAGCGGTTCTGCCGAGTGATCTGCTTCACAATGCACCTCGAGTCGAACTATACTCTGAAGCAGAAGCGGAACAAGCTCGGCAAGATGCAGTCGACCTCTTGGAAGAAGAGAGGGAGATGGCCCTAATCCGCTCGACTATCTACCAGCAGGACTTATGTTGGTTCCACGCCAGAAACGTGAAGAGTCGAGCCTTTTAGGAAGGAGACTTGGTCCTCCGAATGGATCAGCAAAAACCTCACAAGCTCGCTCCAACCTGGGAAGGACCCTTCATCGTCACCAAAGTCCTCCACAACGGAGCATATCACCTCTACAACGTTGATCGCCGGATCGACGAACCTCGAGCTTGGAATGCGGAGTTACTCCGTCCTTTTTACACTTGAAAAAAAACTCACTCGGTTGAGATGTAATAGAAGTACCTCTGTAGTTCTTTTATCTAAAGCAAGAATGTTATAATTTTCACAGAAGATTGCTATTTCTTTTTGTTGAAATTTCCCCCAGTGGGTGGCTTAGCTGCGAATCCGTTTCGCCTAAGTTTGTAAAAAATCCTGCCGAGTGGAGAGCCAGCCTCCCACTCGGAGGCTTAGCTGCGAATCCGTTTCGCCTAAGTATTCAAAATCCTACCGAGTGGAGAGCCAGCCTCCCTGAGGGAGTCCTGGATTAGGGGGTGTTCGGATAGCCGAACTATATCTTCAGCCGGACTCCAGGACTATGAAGATACAAGATTGAAGACTTTGTCCCGTGTCCGGAAGGTTCTTTCCTTGGCGTGGAAGGCAAGCTAGGCGTGCGGATATTCAAGATCTCCTACCAATGTAACCGACTCTGTGTAACCCTAACCCTATCCGGTGCCTATATAAACCGGAGGGTTGTAGTCCGTAGGACGAACACATCATAACCATCATCATACCCATAGGCTAGCTTCTAGGGTTTAGCCTCCTTGATCTCGTGGTAGATCTACTCTTGTACTACCCATATCATCAATATTAATCTAGCAGGAGTAGGGTTTTACCTCCATCGAGAGGGCCCGAACCTGGGTAAAATAAAGTGTCCCTTGTCTCCTGTTACCATCCGACCTTAACGCACAGATCGGGACCCCCTACCCGAGATCCGCCGGTTTTGACACCGACATTGGTGCTTTCATTGAGAGTTCCTCTGTGTCGTCGCCTTTAGGCCCGATGGCTCCTTTGATCATCAACAACGATGAGGTCCAGGGTGAGACTTTTCTCCCCGGACAGATCTTCATCTTCGGCGGCTTCGCTCTGCGGGCCAACTCGCTTGGCCATCTGGAGCAGATCGAAAGCCACGCCCCTGGCCATCAAGCCAGGTGGGGAAGCTTAAACTACACGGCAGATACCCTCGGAGACCTGATCTTCGACGGATTAAAGCCACAGCCAAGCGCGCCGCACTATCTCGAGGGGCACGATATAGCTCTGCCTCCGAATAGTGTCCTGGAGGCCGCATACGCTCCGGCCCCGATCCTCGATCCGGAGCCCGCTGCGTTCTTTGAGGATGAACGGTTGGACGTCACCTCGGGGGCTGCGATCTTAAAAGCCATTGAGCCAAACGCAAGCCCCGCACTCTGCATGGCACATGACTCCAAGGAGCCGGACTCTTCTCCGAACTCCGAACCTCCCGCGCCCCTGCCAATCGAATCAGATTGGGCGCCGGTAATGGAGTTCACCGCCGCGGACATCTTTCAGTATTCGCCTTTCGGTGATATTCTGAAATCTCTCAAGTCTCTCTCTTTTTCAAGAGAGCCCAGGCCAAACTGTGGCCTGCGAGGTTGGGATTCAGACGACGAAGAAATTCAAAGCCCACCCACCACCCACTTAATAGCCACTGTCGACGATTTAACCGACATGCTCGACTTCGGCTCCGAAGACTTCGACGGTATGGACGACCAAGACGGAGACGAACGGGAACCAGCGCCCATAGGGCACTGGACCTCCACCCCACTTATGACATATTCATGGTGGATACACCTGAAAAAACTCACAACGAGGAAGAAGGGGGCGAAAATAAGGGTAAACCCTCCGAAAAGCACTCAAAGCGGCGACGTAAACGCCGAGCGAAGCCCCGCCTCGATCAAGACCCAGCCATAGAGCAGGACGAGCCGGCAGATGACGAACGCATCCCAGAACAGCCATCCGAATAGGGTAACACGGGCAGAGAGGACGAACAGTCCTCCCCCGGTCATAACAGAACTCCGGACGATACCACGCCGGATAAAATCATGGAGCAGAAGAATCACCAAGAAAGGCTCGTCGCCACAGCACGAAGCCTGAAGAAGCAGAAGCAAAAGCTAAAGACGGCGGAAGATGCACTCAAAACAAGATGGAGCAAAGTAATCAAGACCGCAGACAAATACGGCGGCAGCCGCCGGACCAAAAGCTATCCGAAGAGAAAGCTACTGCCCGAATTCGACCAGGAGGCCTTAGAGCCCCCAAACTCGAAAAACAAAAAGGCTACACGGTCGAATAAACGACCTCTCGGCCACTACAATACGGCAAACGGCGCCGCACTCAATGCGGCATGCGACACAATCAAAGACTCGCATCATGGCCCAGCCAGGTCCATTTACGGGCCAAGAAAGCAAGCTCTCGCAAGCAATGCAAAAAATCCACCATCAGAATCCGGCACACCCAAATATAGGGGTGCCGCACACCCTCTATGTTTCACCGATGAGGTCCTGGAATATGAATTCCCAGAGGGATTTAAACCCGTTAACATAGAGGCGTACGATGGAACAACAGACCCGGGAGTCTGGATCGAGGATTATATACTCCACATACATATGGCTAGAGGAGATGATCTCCACGCCATAAAATATTTACCCCTTAAGCTTAAAGGGCCAGCCCGGCACTGGCTTAAAAGCCTTCCCGAAAACACAATTGGAAGTTGGGAAGAGCTCGAGGACGCTTTCCGAGCAAATTTTCAAGGGACCTACGTCCGTCCCCCGGACGCAGACGACCTCAGTCACATAACTCAGCAATCCAGAGAATCAGCTCGGCAGTTCTGGAACAGATTCCTCACTAAAAAGAATCAAATAGTGGATTGTCCGGACGCCGAAGCCCTAGCGGCTTTCAGGCACAATGTCCGAGACGAATGGCTCGCCAGACACCTCGGCCAGGAAAAGCCAAGAACAATGGCCGCACTCACAAGCCTCATGACCCGCTTTTGCGGAGGAGAGGACAGTTGGTTGGCACGATGCAGCCCCAGCGACCCAAGTACATCAGAAATCAGGGATGGAAACGGGAAACCACGGCGATACAAGGACCTTCGCCGAATCAAAAGAAAAAGTCCGAAGAGCACGACAGTCAATGCCAGATTCAAAGGCTCACGGCAGAATCAGACAAAATCACCCCCTCAGGATAATAGGGAAGATCCGTCCAGTCTAAAGAGAATCATGGACAGGATATGTCAGATACACAGTACCCCTGGAAAGCCTGCTAATCATACCCACAGAGACTGTTGGGTTTTCAAACAATCCGGAAGGCTTAACGCCGAACACAAGGGGCTCGACACACCAAGTGAGGAAGAGGACGAACCCCAAAAGCAGAACACCAGGAAGCAAAAGAACTTCCCGCAAGAAGTCAAAATAGTGAACTCACTTCACATAACAAGGCATGAGGCACCCATAAAGGTCCGCACATTCAAGCCTATCCCTCGGGAGTCTGGCCACTGGTCACTAAAGCCAATCATTTTTTATCAGCTAGATTATTCTCGCAATATCAAACACGCAGGCCGGATTGCCCTAATGCTTAATCCAATAATAGACAGATTCCAGTTTACCAACGTCCTTATGGACGGTGGCAGTGGACTAAATCTGATATATCAGGATACAATTCACCGCAAGGGCATAAACCCAGCACGAATCCGTCACAGTAAAACCTCCTTTCAAGGAGTAGCACCAGGCCCGGACACCCACTGTATGGGTTTTCTCCAGCTTGTGGTCATATTTGGCTCTGCCAATAACTTTTGTCGCGAAAAGCTTATCTTCCACATAGTCCCGTTTTCAAGTCGCTATCAAGCACTAATGGGACGCGGAGCTTTCGCTCGCTTTAACGCAATACCGCATTATGCATCCCTCACGCTAAAGATGCCCGGTCCTCGAGGCATCATCTCTTTAAAGGGAGCATACTAAACTACATCTCCTCCAAACGGAGGATTGTGCGGCCGCTTAAATGGTTGCCCAACAAAATGGCCTCGCCAGCCAAAAGACTTTTTCGATGTAAAGTCACAAAAGGCCGCGGACCCGGACTCAATGAGTTCGGCACAAGCCCATTTTCGTTATAGGCTTGGTACGCCTCACCAGGGGCTGTACGCAGAGACAATAAAACTCGACCGTATCTATTTCTCACTTCACATTTTATTTATTATTCTTTTTTATCCGCACGACCCATTTTTTAATTTAGTTCTTCCCTTTTACAGATGAACGTCGTACGGCGCCCGTCCAGGACACGGCACAGCGGAGACACAGGCGTAGACGTGCAGTAGGGACCCGCCCCAAAGGATTCTTCTTAGATTAAGACCCTGCGTAAACCTTTTTTACTGTCTCTTGCTGCCATACATCCCCTGGTTTACCTCACTATAACCATGGAGGAGACTGGTGTTTTGGCATGTGGCCACGCCAGGATTCTTGCTCGTACCTGGACACAAGGGGATTTTTTATTTTTCAAGGGCGTTGTTTCACACGCACCCACAAAGACCGAACACCTTAGGGAGTGTTCGGCGTCGCGAGTTTTGGCACTATATGCATCAGCTCCGAGTCATGATTTTGGTCACATGTTGGGTTGCCCGGCTCCTGAGTTCGGCCACCTTACGTTCTGTTCTGTCGGCTAAGGTTGCACCAGGAGAACTACTGCGATTGTGCCCCAGTTCGGCCGGGTGAGCACTTCAGTAGAGAAAGCCGAAAACCGACTGTCATGATGTAGCACGAGACTGGTCGCCACTCGATGACCTATAGGAATTTATCGAATTCCTCCGTTTTGACGAAGGGCCGCTTCCCGGTCAGGCACATATGCGTCCCGAATTCAGGTAAACGCAGTCGCCACTAAAGGGCTACCTAAAGAGTCCCACTGTCAAGCTCCTATGGCTAAGTGAAAGTGTTAAAGCATTATAGTCCGGTTGCCTAGCCCGCGGCGCTATCACCTCCTTTGTAGGACCAAGACGTTGGGTTAAGTGTGAAAATGCGTTCTCCGCGCGCACCCCCGCACTATGTGCGTGGGGGCTGAAGCCAACGACTGCAATCTTTCAGAATTTATATATTAAAACGGCCGCACAGGAGGTGTTATTAATACTTGAAGGCACAAGTCTAAATTACGCCATTACAATTTATAAAAATATTGATCTACGATTACATATGCTGTCATAAAACAGCATCTTTCGAACACTGCGTCTCTATTATACGAGCGCCCGCGAGGACTTCCTCAAAATAGTGCTCGGAAGGAATTCGGCTTTTATCCGAATCACGGGACGCAACAACAGTGGGCTCCATATCTGCCCAGTATGTCTTGACACGGGCAAGAGCCAGCCGCGCGCCCTCTGTGCAAGCGGACCTCTTTAGAGCTTCAATCCGAGGCACCACGTCAAGAAATTGTTGCACCAAACTGAAATAGCTTCTCGGCTTCGATCTCCCCGGACACAGGCGGTCCATGGCATACTTCATGGCGAGTCCGGACAACCTATTCAGCTCGGCCCATTGGGCCAGGCGATCATCCACTGATAGTGGACGCTCTGGATTAGTGAACTGCGACCAGAAGAGCTTTTCCACTTCATGATCTTTCTTATCTTGAAAGTACCTGGTCGCATCAGCGGCACTAGCCGACAAATCCAGATAGGTGTCCTCCACGCTCCACGCTCGGTCCAACGGGGCGAACTTCGGATCACAGAATTTTCTCCGCAGCAGGAAGGGCTTTCCATCCGCAATTAGTTCGGCCTGACGCAGCTCTTCCCTTGACGCTCTCATACCAGAGCGGGCGTCCTTGGCGTCGGCGACGGCCTTCTCTAAATCCGTCTGCGGGGCTCGACCTTCCTCCTCAAGAAGTTTGCAACGGTCAGTAGCACTTTTCAACTTCACGGCTATATCAGCCATCTCCTCCTTGCTTCGGCAATGGGAAGCCTGTTCGGCTTTTAGCTCTTCACGGGCTCTTCCGGCAGCCGCATCGCTTTTTCTAGCTTGTTCCTTTGCTTTGGCGAGCTCGGCCCTAAGTCTTTCTACGGCCGCCGCACCATCTGCATCAAGCATACACAAGGTAAGATATTGACATAAAGCTCCTCTTACTAACAATCGCCAAATAAACTCAATACCTTGAGCATCATCAAGCCACTTGTTAACAAGCACGATGTCGGCTTCTACCTCATCGAGTTGCCGTTTCATTTCGGCAAAATCTCGAGTCCGGCTCGACTCCGGACAACCTGCCACCTACATACAAAGGTGCCACTTAAAGGACCTGGGATTAAGATCCTCTGCGCGCCGCTAATCTTTGCGGCACACAGAGTCTCAGGGGCTACTATCTATACAAGGCGCATGTTATTATGCGCAATTAACACTAATGTTCGTTATTCAAAACGTACCTCAAGGCCCGCCAGTAAACTCTTGACAGCCTCGTTCAGTCCGCTTTCCGCGGATGAAATATTTTCAATCACCGTGTGCATCAACGCACGATGCTCCTCTGAAACAGAGGCTCGGCCCAGCAGAACCTTCAGCTCCTCCGACCGAACACCAGATGGTGTCGGACTCGTCCCATGGCCTTCTTCGGAGGCCAGACACGGAGAACCCCGGGGGGGCGCATGATCACCTTCTGCCTCTGGCAGATTCGGAGAAATCCTCTGCGACGACACTTCGATGTCGCCCGCCTTGCTAGGCGATGAAGGAGGAGGTGTTCCGCTCTCCATCATCTCCGGAAGAAGATCCCCCGATGACGAGCTCTGCCGAGAAGGGTCGAGGTCCGAACTACAAGGTAAGGTTTCGGTTAAAACTTCTCAGATATAAATTAAGGATTTCTCTTAAAAGAATGACTCTCTTTCTACTTACGGCTCGTTGGAGGGCTGCTCCTTTTGAGGATTTAGTTCGGCCGAGGGGCTCCCCAGCGTCGGGTCCTCTGACACGGATTCTTTCCCCCGCTTTGGAGCTACGACTCCCGGGTCGTCAGAGGCGGCCCTTTTCTTCCCCTTTGGAGAGGAGTTGTCGATTCCCCCCTTTGGGATGGCCCCTTTCGAAGAGGCCACGGTTTCCTTGTCCGCCCATTCATTTTCCTCCAGAGGCGCCACCTCCAACATCCTGACTAGCACAGGATCTAGCCTGGTCTCGGGAAGGGGAGCCGGACACCGGACCAGCTTCGCCTTCGCTATCCACTCCTGCGTAAAAAGGAGAAGTACTGTTAAAAAATAAGTCAATTGTACGGATAGAAGTTCCGGGCGCAAGGTCACCTACTTCTGTATCCGGGCGGTTGCGGCTTAAACCAGCATCCTCGGTCAAATCCGGACTCACTCCTTGTGCTCCGAAGAACAGTCTATACATCTCCGTAGGCGTCACGCCCATGAAATTTCGAAGAACTCGCGGCCCCTCTGGGTTGAACTCCCACAAGCGGAGCGGGCGACGTTGGCCGGGCAGTGTCCGGCGAATCAGCATAACTTGTGTCACCTTGACCAGGTTGAGGTCTCCTTTTAGGAGATCCGTTATGCAGCCCTGCAACAGAGGAATGTCTTTGGGCAAGCCCCGGTCTAACCCTGTGTTGATCCACGATGTTAAATGTGGTGGGGGGCCCGAGCGAAAGGCAGGAGGCGCTACCCAAGTGGTGCCCCGAGGAGAGGTGATGTAGAACCACTCCTGTTGCCATAAGCCGAGCTCCTCTTGAAAAGTGCCCTCGGGCCATGGAGCATCGGTATTCCTTTTTATAACAGCACCTTCGCACTCTACGTGACGCCCCCCGATTATCTTCGGTTCTACCTTGAAGGTCTTGAGCCATAATCCGAAGTGAGGAGTGATATGGAGAAACGCTTCACACACAACAATGAAGGAGGAGATATGGAGGATGGACTCCGGAGCTAGGTCATGGAATTCCAGCCCATAATAAAACATCAGCCCCCTTACGAAAGGATCCGTTGGGAAGCCTAATCCCTGAAGGAAGTGGGAGATAAATACTACGCTCTCACCAGGCTGAGGGCTTGGGATCGCTTGTCCTTGAGCAGGCAACCTGTGCGGGGTCTCGCTGGTCAGGAACCTAGCCTCCCTCAACCTTGATACGTCCTCCTCCGGAACGGAGGAGGGCATCCATTGGCCTTGAAGGCCGGAGCCGGACATTGTCGATGGTCCGGTGCGCCTAGAATCTAAAAGCCTGGGGTGTTGGAACTCGAGGCTATGGGCGAGCTTGTTTTGAGAACACAAGAGGGGAGCAAGGTCTCGGTCTCTTTAGAAGAGGCAGAATATCAAGAGCCCTCCCCGTAACCGTCTTGGACTAGCCTTTAATCAAGGCAGGACGTGCTTAACGGGCACGGTTGGGTTACCCACGTCCGTATTAATGAGAATCCCGTTAAAGGGGGCACATGATCTCTGCTTCGACAAGACGTGCCAAGGAAACCGCCTCGTTGAACATGCTGCGGTGGAACAACAAAAAATAATCCATACAGAAGGCTTGGTCGCAGTGTTATGACGCACTGCGGAATACGTCAGCAGATTTGATTTGTGTTTGTATTATTCTCTATATGGCAATACGTGGAAACTTGTTTTGCAGAGCCGGACACTATTTTTTGGTGTTTATTATCTTCTTGAAGAATTTGGAGGAGGAACCCGCCTTGCAATGCCGAAGACAATTTGCGCGCCGGACTCGTCGTCATTGAAGCCTGGTTCAGGGGCTACTGAGGGAGTCCTGGATTAGGGGGTGTTCAGATAGCCGAACTATATCTTCAGCCGGACTCCAGGACTATGAAGATACAAGATTGAAGACTCTGTCCCATGTCCGGAAGGTTCTTTCCTTGGCGTGGAAGGCAAGCTAGGCGTGCAGATATTCAAGATCTCCTACCAATGTAACCGACTCTGTGTAACCCTAACCCTATCCGGTGCCTATATAAACCGGAGGGTTATAGTCCGTAGGACGAACACATCATAACCATCATCATACCCATAGGCTAGTTTCTAGGGTTTAGCCTCCTTGATCTCGTGGTAGATCTACTCTTGTACTACCCATATCATCAATATTAATCTAGCAGGAGTAGGGTTTTACCTCCATCGAGAGGGCCCGAACCTGGGTAAAATAAAGTGTCCCTTGTCTCCTGTTACCATCCGACCTTGACGCACAGATCGGGACCCCCTACCCGAGATCCGCCAGTTTTGACACCGACACTCCCACTCGGGGGCTTAGCTGCAGTCCAAGTAGTCGCCTAAGTATTTAAAATCCTACCGAGTGGAGAGCCAGCCTCCCACTCGGGGGCTTAGCTGCAGTCCAAGTACTCGCCTAAGTATTTAAAATCCTACCAAGTGGAGAGCCAGCCTCCCACTCGGGGGCTTAGCTGCAGTCCAAGTACTCGCCTAAGTATCTAAAGTCCTACCGAGTGGAGAGCCAGCCTCCCACTCGGGGGCTTAGCTGCAGTCCAAGTACTCGCCTAACTATCTAAAATCCTACCGAGCGGAGAGCCAGCCTCCCACTCGGGGCTTAGCTGCAGTCCAAGTACTCACCTAAGTATTTAAAATCCTACCGAGTGGAGAGCCAGCCTCCCACTCGGGGGCTTAGCTGCAGTCCAGTGCTGGCCTAAGTATTTTAAATTCCTACCGAGTGGAAAGCCAGCTTCCCGCTCGAGGGCTTAATAACAGTCCAAGGATTTAGTCAAACTCTCAATATAGTGGACGCTTCGCAAGGACGACAAGGCGCAGGTCGAATGCCTCCTTCTCCTTCAGAAGCTATATTCAAAAATCCTACCGAGTGGAGAGCAAACCTCCCACTCGGGGGCTTAGCTGCAGCCCAGTGCTTGCCTAAGTGATTAAAATCCTACCGAGTGGAGAGCAAACCTCCCACTCGGGGGCTTAGCTGCAGCCCAGTGCTTGCCTAAGTGATTGAAATCCTACCGAGCGGAGAGCAAACCTCCCACTCGGAGGCTTAGCTGCAGCCCAGTGCTCGCCTAAGTGATTAAAATCCTACCGAGTGGAGAGCAAACCTCCCACTCGGGGGCTTAGCTGCAGCCCAGTGCTCGCCTAAGTAATTAAAATCCTACCGAGTGGAGAGCAAACCTCCCACTCGGGGGCTTAGCTGCAGCCCAATGCTCGCCTAAGTGATTAAAATCCTGCCGAGTGGAGAGCAAACCTCCCACTCGGGGGCTTAGCTGCAGCCCAGTGCTCGCCTAAGTAATTAAAATCCTACCGAGTGGAGAGCAAACCTCCCACTCGGGGGCTTAGCTGCAGCCCAGTGCCCGCCTAAGTAATTAAAATCCTACCGAGTGGAGAGCAAACCTCCCACTTGGGAGGCTTAGTTGCAGCCCTGTGCTCGCCTAAGTCATTTTGAGTGAAAGTCAAGTCTCACTCGACGGATAAATCACGAAGATATTCAACGATAAATCAAGTTCGGATAAGATCAAAAGGTCCTGGACCGCAAATAAAAGTACTCGAGCCTCCAGCTCGACAGAGTTTATCGGTTACACAAACCACTCGGCATTCCGAGGCAAATTTAAAGTGAGACACAGCAGTTTTTTACTCCTCCGGCGGAGGACTGGATGGGGCAACAAACTCGTCCAAATCAATCCCGTCTGAGATACTAGTGGCAGCAGCAATGAAGGTCTCCATGAAGTCCTGAAAATTATGCTTCCTAGTATTGGCAACTTGGAGGGCGGCCAGCTTCTCTTCTCGCGCCTCCTTGCAGTGGACACGAACCAGCGACAGAGCAACATCGACACCACACCTGGCAGAAGACTTTTTCCATTCATGCACTCGACTTGGGATTTCATTCAGTCGAGTGACCAAGGATTCAAGGTCATTCTAAAGTATCTGTTTTGGCCAGAGTGCGGAGTCGATCAGCGACACTGCAGCCTTCAGTCGAGCAAGGTAGTCCACCACGCTGGCGAAGCGAGACTCCAGCAGGAGGACATTCATGGCAGCTTCGTCCTTCACAGGAGAGTTGATGGGGTCCAGACTGGTTTCCACTCGACCAGTTTCTTCCTCGAAGTTTTGACAGAATTCTTAAAGGTACAGTCCAAAATTATAATTGAATGATGAGTCGACAACGACAAGTCAATCGAGTAAAGGGGATTACCTTCAAGCATGAGGAATAATTTCTTGGCGAGCCCTCCGAGATAAACCTCCACATCATTGCGCTTCCCCGCCATATGGCCGACCTTGTCAGTCAGAGCAATCTTGTCATTTTTCAATCGACTTGCTTCCTTGTTGGCTGCGTCAAGAGCAGACTTCAGCCTGGCATTCTCATTTCAAGCTGACCAACTGAAGCAAGCTTCTCCTCAGCGAGCTTCTTCTTCTCCGAAGCCGCCTTCTGTGCTTCCGCAAGGTCAAGATCTTTCTTCCTCAGAGCCTCCTCCAGTTGGTCTGCAAAACAATAATGAGAACGGAGTTGAGAATAGGCAGAAAAACAAAGACAGCCGTCGAATCCTCACCAGCCATACCTTTTTCTTCGTCCTTCGCCTTCTGCAAGCTTTCCTGGGCAAACTTCAAGTCGAGGTTAAGCTGGACTTGTTTCTCCTTCAATTCAGCAAAATGAGCAACAAGCTCGCAAGACTTCTGCAAAGAGTCAATTGACAAAAGACATCGAAGACAAGTTGCTTCCGAGTGACTAAAGGAAAAGTTGTAGCACTTCTAAGACTACAGCCGAATCAAAACATTCGACAGTAGCCTCGGGGACTACACCCAGTGGGTGCACTCAGCGTGCCCCCACCGGTAATCTTTCAAAATTCTGCTCGATCAGTCGACCAAATATGATTCTAAAGCCATGACTAATAGTCAGCGGTCAGCCGTATAAAAAAAAGAGGAGAGCATAAAGTTCTTTAGACTATAGTCGACTGCCAGCAGTCGACCATAGCCTCGGGGACTACACCCAGTGGGTGCACTCAGCATGCCCCCACAGGTTTTTCTTGGTTCCACTCGACTTGGTCCGACCAGGCCGAGTGAAGAAGTTTGAAAGTATAAAGACTATAGTTGACTGCCAGCAGTCCACCATAGCCTCGGGGACTACACCCAGTGGGTGCACTCAGCGTGCCCCCACAGAAATTCAATCGACACACACACCCCAGTGGGTGTACAAACAGCAAGAATCATCAGAAAGAAGCAGTTTTCAGGTGGTGTTTCATAACGAAACAGACAAGTCGACTTACCTTAACATTATTCTGAAGAGCGGAACTAGCATCATAAGCCGCCTGACCGGCCTCTCGGACCACCTTCACTTGTTCCATCATAATCCCTGCTTGGCGTATAGCTTCCTTAGCAGCGCTCACTGGGTCTTCCGGGACGCGGTGGGTAGCAAAAAGAGATGGTGGAGCAACAGTCGACGAAGTGGGTCGAGCACTCGTCAGCGGTACAACAAAAGTCACTGAAGTCCGAGTACCATCACCTCCATCCCGAGCCACGACCTCAGGCGCCGGGGTAGCTTGTGGAGTCTTGCCGGCCAGAGCCTTCCTGTTCCTCCTCGCCCTCAGCGGCACTTCGTTGTCGTCATGAGGGAGGTCAATGACATGAGGAGGAGCTGCAAGAAAAGTTCAACCGACCGGAATGATAAGAAATCAGCAGTCGACCCAAAACAAAGCATCAGTAATTATACCCGGGTTGGAGGTAACAGCGTATTCCATCTCCTGATCATCACCCTTGGCGGAAATCTCTGAGGTAGCAGCACTGCAAATTTCGAAAGTCAGTCGACTCGCTCAATGAATCGACCAAAATCTGTCACATTCAACAAGAGAAGACGAGTTCAACTCTTTACCCAGAAATGGTGGGGATAGTCATCTTCATCCTGGGCAAGGCCTTGGGGGGCTTGGACGGCGTCACACGCGGATGCTTGGGAGCTTTTTCAGTCGGCGCAGGCAAAGAGGTCCTGGGACACTTCGACGACTGCCCAACAGGAGCAGTCGCCTTGCCCCGCTCCCGCGTAGGGTCGTGCGTAAGCTTGGACCGCTTTTCTATGTGAGGAGGCTCATCTTCCTCTTCCTCCTCCTCCTCCTCACTGGAGTCGGCGTCGCTGCCTCCCTCCCCTTCGCCATCGGACTCCCACTCCTCTGGCTCGTCTTCGCTCTCGCCTCCGCTCGCCTCTCCTTCCACAGCCTGCTCATGCGCTCCATTGGGCGTCGAATACATTTCAGTAATTTCCTGGAGAACAACAAACAAGGTAAAGGTCAATCGACTGTCTCGGAAGAGGAAACAAGCAGATTGAATATTGCAGATCAGTCAGAGAAAGGTGTTCGTACCTTATCTGGCTGACGAGACTGGTTGAATGGGAGAACTCTCCTGGCACCTCGAGGATTGTCCTTGTTCCCAGTGATGGCAGTCATCCACTCTCCAATGTGGCTTCGTCGACCTCCTCTGGATCAACCCGAGTAGTGTCGTTGGTACCAGAGTACATCCACATCGGATGGCCTCGGTATTGCAGTGGCTGAATTCGCCGTCGGAGAAAAACTTCCAGGAGATCCATGCCAGTCACCCCGTCGTGAATAAGCTGGACTACGTGCTCCATCAACAACTTCACTTGGGCCTTCTCCTCCGGTAACACCTTCAGAGAAGATGGCTTGTCTACTCGACTCATGGAGAATGGGGGGAGCCCAGTCGACTGCCCCGGCGTCGACTAGTCTTGGCAGTAGAACCAGGTCGACTGCCACCCTCTAACCGAGTCGGGCAGAGTCATCGCCGGAAAGGCGCTCTTGCCCCTCGTCTGGACTCCGAGTCCCCCGCACATCTGGATCACTTGAGTTCTCTCGTCGTCTGGGTTTGTTTTCTTCACCGAATGAGAGTGGCAGGTGAATATGTGCTTGAAAAGCCCCCAGTGCGGCCGACAGCCCAAGAAATTTTCACACAGCGAAACAAAGGCAGCAAGGTAGACGATGGAATTGGGAGTGAAATGATGGAGTTGCATCCCAAAAAAGTTCAGAAACCCTCGGAAGAAATGACTCGGCGGCAGAGAAAACCCACGATCTACATGAGTGGCCAGAAGAACACACTCACCCTCCTCAGGCTGCGGTTGCGACTCCTTTCCCGGGAGCCTCGCCAACCCGTGGGGGATCAGTCCCTCGTCGGCCAGATCGGTGAGGTCCTTCTCGGTGATGGTCGAGCGGATCCAATCTCCTTGGACCCAACCCTGCGGCAGCTGGGACCGTGACGAGGATCCTCCCCGGCTTGACGCCCTTCCCTTTGCCGTCGCCGTCGCCTTCTTTGCCCGCTCCAGAGCCGTGGTCTTCTCCTTCCCCATTGTCGCCGGCGAGACTGGTGCGAAGCGGCGGCGTTGAGAAAGCTACGGGCGCTACAGAGAGATTTGGGGGCGGAGGGAGACTAAGATTGTGTTGGCACTGTTCAAAATACACCCGCCCGGCGCCTTAAATAAGGCCACTTTCGAGTGGCTGACCGGTACGCCCAGGCAATCTATCAAATCCCGAAACAGGCGCACGAGCGGTACGTGGCGAAAAAGGCGGCGCGAAGATCGAGGCGTCATCGTCTCGTCCCATCCGAGTGCTGCGGTTTTCTCCGCTTCGCACGCTTCCCAAAATTCGGATCCCGTGAAATCCGCTAACTTCAGAACAACCAGCCAGACAGCGAGTCTCCACCGATCTGTCACTCAGAGATCCTCAAGACCACGAAGTTCACTCGACAAACGCAAAGAATGGATCAAGGCGACTGAAAGAGAATTTGAAGCCATCGCTGAAAAGCCATTGATCCAGAGCAAGACACACTTGCAACGCAAGAAACAAGTCGGAAGTCTATCAAATCCTTCCTCACTCAAACCTCGATCCATTCGGGGGCTAATGATGAAGTCATGTACCTAGGGTAGGGTCATAGGCCTGCCCAAGGGTACCCTCCCCAAGGTCACTTACTAAAAGAGGCTGCTTACCAGTCGACCTGATAAGCATCCACTCGACTAATACAAAAACACTCGACGAGCGCAGAGACACTCGACCATGAAGACTCACTCGACCATCGGAAGCACAGGAGCCGCTCCGCATCCAAACGGTCTGTAATTAAACGGCCTTTATAGCCTTAATAGCACTTTATACAGGGCGTTTCCAGTAACGCCTTGCCTTAATGTACCTTAAGATCCTTCATTACGTGGGCTGGCAGGGGTCTTGGCGAACTCTATATAAGCCACCCCCCTCCACAGGAAGAGGGGGTCGCATCTTTGTAACACACACGCATATAATCCAGTCGACCGCCTCCGGGCTTCGAGACGTAGGGCTATTACTTCTTCTGAGAAGGGCCTGAACTCGTTAATCTCTTGTGTGCACAACTACTCCAAAGCTAGGATTCTGCCTCTCCATTCCTACCCCCCATTCTACTGTCAGACTTAGAACCACGACACCCAGCACGTCGTAATAACCATTTCATCTTGGGAGCCGACTCGTGAGTACCACAAATGCCTTCATGTACCTCTCCCATAGCAACTCTCGCTTGGTCCTCATCCAAGCACTTTAAAAGAACATCATCAACTGTTCGGCGATAAAGATCATCATCCCTCATAGTATATTTAAAAGCCATACGCCGAACAGCCCTGTCCACCCTTTCACTTGGATTACGCAAGTAAGCAACAATGGGCTTCCTCCAATCGGAATTGTCATCTGCACTACATTTTTTGTTAATGACCGAATCAGTGGGTTCTGGTTCGGCCTCTTCTATACTGGTAAGACAAGACATCGGACTTTGAGAAATATGAAACATGCCATGATCAACATGATATCCAGATTCTTGCTGTGCCAACTCATTTGCTTTCCAATTGTCATGTCTAGATATATGTGCAATGCTAAAACAATCCAAAGTGGAAATTATATCTAGACATCTATCAAGATAAACATTAAGTGATTCGTCCAAACACTGAAAGACTTTAGATATTTGCTACACTACTAGTAACGAATCACCGTAAGCCTCAATATGTGTAACCTATAGCAAGTAACATCTCTAGGCCGAATAACAACGCTTCATATTCGGCTTGATTGTTTGTGCTAAAATATTCTAAGCGGCATGAGGCTTCAAAAACAGCACCATGAGGAGATATATAAACAATACCAACACCTTGGCCATTGCCACAAACTGAACCATCAAAGTATAATCTCCATGGTACTAATGAAACAAGGTTCATATCAACATCATTCTTGTCATTGATCCGATGTTCAACAATGAAATTAGCAACAATTTGGCCTTTCATGGATTTTAGAGATTCATAAGCCAAATCATATTCAATCAAAGCATAAGCTCACTTGCCAATTCTACCACTAAGAATTGTCCTATGCAACATGTATTTAATGACATCGGTTTGACAAGCTACTACACAAGCACTCGGCACTAAATAATGTCTCAGTTTTGTGCAAGCATAATATAAGCATAGACATAATTTTTCAATAAATGTATACCTTGTCTCGGCATCCAATAAGCGCCTGCTCAAATATGTAATAGCATGCTCTTTTCCCTCGGTTTCTTGAGTCAAATAGCACCAATAACTCCTTCCTCTGCTGCAATGTAAAGCCTGAAGGGTTCTCTATGCTTGGGTGCTTTCATCACCGGAGGAGTGCACAAATAGTTTTTGATCATATCAAATGCTTCTTGCTGTTTTGCCCCCCAAGTGAAATCAGCATCATTCTTTAACCGAAGGATAGGAGTAAATGCATCAACTTTCCCTGATAGATTAGCCATGAACCTTCTCAAATAATTGACCTTGCCAAGGAACTTTTGCATATCTCTCTTGCATGTTGGAGCCTCCACTTTCTGTATAGCCTCTATCTTTTTGGGATCAATCTCTATACCATCTTCATGAATAATGAAACCCAAAAACTTGCCAGCTGACACGCCGAAAGCACACTTCAAAGGATTCATCTTCAGTCCATACTTTTTCATTCTTTCAAAAGCTAAACGCAAATCGGCCAAGTGAGATTCAAAAGCATCCGATTTGACAACAATATCATCAATATAAACTTCAAGTATGACACCGAGTAAATCATGAAAATCAAATTCATAGCCCTTTGATATGTGGCGCCAACATTTTTTAATCCGAATGTCATCACTGTCCACTCGAATAAACCAAGGAAACCAGGGCATCGAAAAGCCGTTTTGTACATGTCCTCTTCGGCCATAAAAATTTGATTGTATCCGGCATTACCATCTAGAAAGCTAATAACCTTATGTCCAGAAGCATCATTAATAAGCATATCGGCTATTGGCATAGGATACTCATCTTTGGGTGTAGCCCTATTCAAATCTCTGAAATCAATGCACGCCCTTAACTTGCTAGATCCTTTCTTCTCCACTGGGACAATGTTAGAAATCCACTCGGCATACCTGCAAGGTCGAATGAAATTAGCTTCAAGCAGTCGACCGATCTCTTCCTTGATCCGGTCATATGTTTTCGGATTAAACTTTCTGGCCGACTGTTTATATGGTCTAAAACCGGCCTTTATAGGTAACCGATGCTCCACTAGCTCTCGGCTTAAACCTGGCATCTCATGATATTCCCATGCAAAGCAACAAACATATTCTTTCAATAGCTTGATTAACTTAGCTTTACAATCGGCTTTCAAATTTTTGTTTACCAACGTCGGTCGAGTGACTGAACCATCTCCAATATCTACCTCTTCTAACGGATCGGCCGATGTAAAACCTTGTCCAAGTTTATCCATGTCATCCAACTCCTCTATAGACTCATACATATCGTTCTCGCTGGACCGATATTTCACAAGACGTTTTTGTAACCACTCGGAATTAGGATCCATTTAAACATATCATACCTTGGAGCCGATTGCATTCAGTCGGCTTTAAAGAGACGGGCACAAAACCATTCTTGGTCGCGCTGAGAAAATCAAACTCTGATAAGTCACGTCCCGTCAAGCAAGTAGCATTGGGATGTTGCCAATCCACCGATGCATCGGCCAAAGCAACACAGGCCGAGTTATCCGCATGAATGACTTCCACTTCATATCAACCCACTGAATCAAAAACTGGTGCATAGTGGATGGCACGCACTGGTTTGCATGAACCCAATCACGGCCTAGTATGACGTTGTAGTTACCTTGCACCTCAGCGACAAAGAATGCAGTAGCCAAAGTTTTGCTTCCGACTGTAAGCTCCACATACATTACACCTTTGGCTTCAGTTTTTTCTTTGCCTTCAAATCCGTTGAGCACCATATTGGTCTTGATCAATTCTTCATCAGGCAAACCCAATTTCTTGAAGACCGAATAGGGCATAAGATTTACCACAACACCACCATCAACAAGCATCCGAGTGAGTGGCGACCCATTGATATGACCTCTGAGATATAATGGTTTCAGATGCGTTACTAGTTCTTTTGGCTTCTCGAATATTGCGTTTTTAGGGCCAAAATCCATCTGAGCCACCTCCCCTTCCTCATCTACAGCACGAAACTCAGCAGGTAAGTAATACACCATATTGATATCCATACCTTCATGAACCGGCGTAGACTCATAGTCCAACATATCAGTCTCCTCCTCGAGTGCATCCACCGGTTCTGAAATTTGTCCGAGTGAAGGAGAAGTAAGAAGTGTCACAGACGATGTGATATCTGTTGCATCGTCTTCCTTTGGTGATGTAGGTGTTGCTGTGATAGATGTAGAAGCTGTTGTATCTTGTATTTGTTTAGGCCTCCACATTTGTTTTGCTGGAACCATGGGTCGAGTGTCATTGAACAACTTATCCCTTTGTTTCTCGGCCTCCTGTTCTGCCATCTCTTGACTCCTTAACCTCTGTAGTTTCCTCTTTTGTGTCTTTGTTAGCCCTGGAGGACACCACTTTGGCTGAGTGTATTTAGGATCTCTCGTTTTTACCTGGCTGGTGCTTGCTTCATGGTCATTGGTCGAGTGCTTTGGCGCAATAGCAAGTATCGGCTCAGTCGGATTGCTATGCACAATCGGCTGTCGTATGGCGAATGTTTCGGTGCCCAAGATAAGTGAGTCGGCATCCATTTTCTCCTTGCCTTTTGCCGACTCAACTGCTGCAACACTTGGTGATTTAACACGCCATTCTTTTCGACTTTCCAGATGCATGAAATTTCCACTCGGGCGCAGCTTTTTACTCTGATGGAATCCACTCGGATGGATGTCACTCAGACGGAATTCACTCGGATGGAATCCACTCGGATGAAAGTCAATCGGATGGAATCTACTTGGCCACATTTTTTCACTCGGATACCTTCCACCTGGGTGCATTCTTACACTCGGATAATTTCCACTCGGTCGCATATTTTGACCAGCCGACTGATAATCACAGATGTTGAGTCGGCCATTATATGAGTAATCAAGTCGATCCCACACAGATTGCCTCTGCTCTTCTGAAAACTGTGCCCTTGGTCCACTCGGTTTTGTATACCGACTGAACATATCAGCTGATGGTGACCTCGGTCGTTTCAGATGAGTCGGTCGATTGAAACTAGAACCGGCCGACTGGTTAGCATACTTGGACAGCAACATATGAAAAGTTGGCTTGATCCGCTTGCGCCGCACTTTAACTTCATTCTTCTTCCACTTGCCAACTTCTGGACTCTTGGGCTTGAGAAATTTAACACGAGTACTTTCTTGCACTTGCGGTTGCCCCCCGAGTGTAGGATTCTTGATGGTGATTTTGATCACTTCCTTGCCATCGGGTTGCTTATCAAGCACAACCTGTCTCCCCAAGACCTTGTTGTCCTCCTTGTCTTTCCTGGGCTCACCAACAATGACATTAGCTTTACTAGCAGATTCGGCTACCTTCGGCCGAATGAGTAGCTTCTTCCCCTCCAAATCCATGGTATTCATTGGAAAAGGTTCTTTATCAACTTATATCTCAGAAAAGTTCAATCGTCCGTCATTAATGGCCGATTGTATCTGTCGTCGAAAAACATTGCAATCGTTAGTACCATGAGAAAAAGAATTATGATACTTGCAATAAGCACGCCGTTTTAGCTCTTCAAACGGCGGTAAAGTATGAGATATTCTAATAATCTTAGCTTGCAGCAAAGCATCAAATATTCTATCACACTTAGCAATGTTAAAAGTAAACTTCATCTCTTCATCATGATTCTTATTAATCGGTTTCAGATCATTGCAAGTAAAGGGTTTGGCCTTAGATGGCCAAACAAATTTAGTAGCAAAAACATCACCCTCATCGTCCGAGTGATCACTGTCATATTCCACCATATTCATCTTTGGACGATCGGCTTTGTATCTATGCACTTCTTTGAGGTCTTTGCTTCGGCTTTCCTGAGCCAAAGCCCTTTGTAAGACTTGGTTGATATTTAAGAACTCGTAGCCTTCTAGCTTTTCTCTAATGGGAGTTCTCAAACCACTCAGCACTAGGTCTGCCAAGTCCCTCTCGGTTATCACCAAACTAAAACACCGGTTTTTTGTTTCTCTAAATCTCTTGACGTAATCGGAGACTAATTCATCATGCTTCTGTTTAACCGATGTTAGATGTGACAACTTGAGTTCATTGTCGCCTCTATAAAAGTGATCATGAAACTTCTGCTCTAGTTGCGACCAAACCCGAATGGAACCATGCGGCAAAGAAGAAAACCATGAAAATGCAGTACCAGTTAATGATAAAGGAAACAAACGCACTTTCAATTCATTCAATGAGCCTGCCTCACCCAATTGTGCCAAGTATTGACTAACATGCTCCCATGTGGTTTTTGTGCCCTCTCCATTGAACTCAACAAAATCTGGAACCTTATATCTAGGAGGGCACTGGATGGCATCAAAGTACTCGGGGTACGGCTTTTGGTAAATCCGATTCCGAGGTAACTCAACTCCAAAATTCTCTCGAAGCATCTTAGCCATCTCCTCTCTAAGATTAGCTAGACCATCATCCATAGTGGACGATGAAGCTTGTGGCAGTGGCATAGGAGGAGTAGGGTTACTAGCCATAGGTAAGAATTGTGGCATGTATGTCGACCCATAATTTGGTAGTGGTCGAGTGGTTGTAGCTGTAGGTAGGGTTTGGTTTGGCGTTGCCACCGAACCTGGCATGCTCATGATAGGACTAATGGGTGCAGCCACAATCTGATTTGTATGGGTAGGGTAATAAGCCATCGGCATGGGAGGCACAGATGCAATAGGTAAAGCCAGATTAGGGTTTTGCACACTAGCAGCTACACCATCATTACCACTAGACGATTGAGATATATTCTTCTGAGCATTAGTATTTTCTATGAAAGTTTGATAGACTAGATTGTTACCATCAGCAATACGACTTTCAATCTCAGCCCACTGCTCAGGAGAAAAGGCAGTACTCACAGAGGGCTTAACCTGCTCGGTTTGAAGAGGAGGGAACTTTATTTCTTCAATCGGAGTGATGTTGCCTTGGCGATCCTTCTTGAACTTTGCAAGGAACTCCTGCAGGTCCTTCTCCTCGCGCGCCTTCTTGTACTCCTCATAGACTTGGCGATGATCGGACGATATCTCATCAAGACTAGGCTTAATGATGTTATCGGCGTCTACCTCAGATGGCTTGGGAAGATCTGACATGGTGGATGATGACGATTGATCTTCGATCCCTAGCGGAGTCGCCAAAAAGTGTGTTGACACACGAACACGTCACGTGTACCCTCAACGCCGGGGGTGATGCACCCCAGCTCACGTCGAAGGAGACCCGACCGACAGCGCGATACGCAAGACAGTCGGCGGGCGCTTTTGCAGACCCGAAAACCCCACACCCCCGGGAGGGACCCCGTCAGGGAGTGCGGCGGCTATGGGCTTCCCTAGGTCGATTCGCTCGCCCCTAGAGCCTCGGGATTCGCAGCTCTCAAACACGAAGAACAGCGAAGAACGAGAGAGAAAAACGGTGGAGAGATAAAACGTAGATGAAAAAGTAGTATATTGATTTGTTCGATTGTGTGTTGTTCAATCGGCCATCACCCCCAACATATATAAGAGGCGGCTGGACTTCCCGTACAAGTAAAGGATTCATCTAGGCTTTCCTTACAAGAAAAATTACATCAATTCACGTCCTAGAGTCCTAATTTTATTCCAACTCGGATTAAGTCTGAATCTGGCCCAAACTCTGTCTTCCTTCTTGCGCGGGCCGCCGGGCTTGCATATGATCTCCAATCAAGACGGACCAAATATCAAAATCGTGCGCCTCGATGATACGAACAACTCTCATGTTGATCACTTTTTCAAATAAGGCCATCTTGAATACTTTTCGAGGTCATCTTATCTTCCAGTCGGACTCGGTCTTGCGGTAGACTGGATTATCCGAGTCTCGTAGTGAATTTGTAGGCTATATACTATCTCTGATGATGATGACTCCAAAATCAAAGTTTACCATCTTGATGATACGCACAACTTTTGTATTGAACACTTCTTCATCCGAGGTCATCTTGATAAACTTTCAGGCATATGCTCAATTTCACTCGGATTCGAGCTCATCCACTCGGATTAGAGTCATTCACTTGGATCGTCCGACTGGACTTTTCATTCGGATGTTTAGAGTCTTTCACTCGGAATACAATTTTCACTCGGATGACGATATTTCCACTTGGATAATATAAGTTCATCCGGTCAGCAAACTTTCACTCGACCGGTAAGTTTTCACTCGACCGTAAACTTTCACTCGGAATATTTTCATCTGGAGGACAATTTCACTCGGATGACCATATTTCCACTCGGATGACTATATTTCCACTTGGATAATAATAAGTTCATCCGGTCAGCAAACTTTCACTCGACCGGTAAATTTTCACTCGACCGTAAACTTTCACTCGGATGGTAAACTTTTCACTCAGATTTTCCGACTGAAAACATAGTCTGATCTTGATTTGTCTCTCCAGGCCTCATACGATCTCGGATTGAGAGGAATTATATATGAAAATCGATCGGCTCGACAAGGCGAAACTTTTCCGTGTTGAAGGTTTTCCGATTCAAGGCCGTATTGATGGCCGAATTACTCGCGCAACCTATCAGACAAGTATCTGGCACCTCGCGCCATATTTCCGTTGAGGTTCGGTCTGCAGTATATTGCCTCTAACTTTTGCATATGGACTTGGATTGAGATGATTTATATATCAAATCGATTGCCTTGACGAGACGAAGACAATTCCTTAAGTGTGCTCCTTCATCTGAGGTCATATTGAGGGCGTAATCGGCCGAAAAGCACTCAGAACATTAAATTTTGGCACTCGGAGTATAGCTTCGGCCACTGAGATGAGGTTGAATGGCGATAGCCTAAACATCAAAGTTGTTCCACTCGACGATATGAAACTTTCTCATGCTGAAAACCCTTTCACTCTGTATCTTGCCAAAATCAGGTGTCAACAACCATCCACTTGCCTCCCGCTCCGGACATGGTTGGAGAAGGTTGAGGAAGAAAATGTGAGCTTGGGCACTGGAGCTCAAGTATGCAAGAATGGATGAGCAAAGGAGGAAGAAGGCGTGGATGGAAAAGGGTGAATCCTTATCCCTTTATATGGGCGGACGAAACTATGCGTCCCCACCAGCCTGGTAGAACCCGCTCATCCCCCAAGCGCCGTAATTGATGGTGCGGTTGGGTTACCCACGTCCGTATTGATGAGAATCTCGTGATAAGGGGACACGATATCTGCTTCGACAAGACGTGCCAAGGAAACCACCTCACAAAACGTGCTGAGGTTGGCTGTAAAAAACGATTCGCATAAGGGCTTGGCTGTGGTGTGATGTCACACTACGGAATACGTCAGCAGGATAGATTTGTGGAAATATTATTCTCTCTATGGTGGAATGTGGAACTTGTTTTGCAGAGCCAGACACGATCCTCATGTTCAAAATCTTCTATGAAGTATTCGGAGGAGGAACCCGCCTTGCAATGTCGAAGACAATCTGCGCGCCGGACTCATCGTCATTGAAGCCTGGTTCAGGGGCTACTAAGGGAGTCCTGGATTAGGGGGTATCCGGACAGCCGGACTATAACCTTTGGCCGGACTGTTGGACTATGAAGATACAAGATTGAAGACTTGGCCCCATGTCCGGATGGGACTTTCCTTGGCGTGGAAGGCAAGCTTGGCAGTACGGATATGTAGATCTCCTTCCTTATAACCGACTCTGTGTAACCCTAGCCCCCTCCGGTGTCTATATAAATCGGAGGGTTTAGTCCGTTTTGAAATTGTTCCGAATTTTAAACAAGGGTTTTTGTCACTGTTTTGAAATTGTTCCAAATTTTAAACAGTGGCAGAATGTTAATCAAAAGAAAACAAAACAAAAAGTTAAAAAAGGGCAGAAACCTCACCTGGCCTCCCTGTAGCCTGGCCCAGCTTCTCTCGGCCCAGCCCACCAACCCAACCGCCAGGAGCTTCTTCAAGCTCCTGCCAGTAGGAGCTGCTGCGTGCCCGCATCACAGCCAACCGCGGCCACGTCTCCCCGCCACCTCCTGCTTCCTTCCCCGTCCTCGATCGGGCGCCTGGAGACGCCCGAGCCCCATTGGTCCTTCCCCTCTCTCGCAGCTCACTCTCCCTTCCCCTGCTCTCTCCCTGTAGCACGCTCGAGCGCGTCTGTCGTCGCCGCTCGCCGTAGCCACGGCCACCGGCCACCCCATGCCTCGCCAACGCGCTAGGATGCTCCGCTACTTCGTCCTCGTTCCTCCTTGCTGAGCCACGCGACGAGGAGAGCCCCGAAGCGATGCTCGCAACATCATCTCCAACCACGGCCGGCCGAGATCGCCGCCGCCGTCTCGTCGCCCCCGGGCCTTCCCCGAGCACGCTGACCTTCCCTACGTATCCGCTGTGAGCTCAGGGACCGAACCCCCCTCTCCTCCGCCTCGATTACTCGCCGTAGTCATCGATTCATCGGATACAGAAACCCGCCGCCGCACGAGCTCATCGCTGGTGATGCTCCGGTGGCCTTTCAATCACAATGACCTATCCAACACACTCGCACACGCATGTAGTTGCTGCCCCGCTGCTCGCTTTGCTCGCCCGCTTGCTCTAGCCGCAGCTGCCTTACACACCGAACTCCGGTCCCCGCATTTGAGGACGTCGCCGTCGTTCTAGGCCACCTACGGCGACGCCACCTACACCAAACGACGCGGACGGGTTCCAGCTCTGCGTAGCACCCCTCCGCGCATCAAACCGTGGCCGAAGCAGCGATTCCGCAGCACTCCGTTGCGTCTGCCGTCGCCGGCGTCAAGCCGCCGGCGCGTTTGACCTTGACCAGGGGTTTGACAACCCTGAGTCAACCACGTGTGGGCCCAGGCCCCTAATTAACCTGGGTTTAGGGTTAGTTTAGCGTTAACTAGCTTTGTTAATTAGCCTAGACAGTGACACGCGGGACCCACTGGTCAGATTTGACCAGGAACGGTCATGTTGACATGCTGACATCACGCCGACGTCATGCTCACATAGTAAATGCTTCTCTGGTTTTCTTATTTCAGAAATGATTTTGAAATTCCAGAAAATAGTTGAAACTTCTAAAAATCATAGAAAATCAACCGTAACTCCAAATCAAACAAATTATGTATGAAAAATGATCATAAAAATCTAATCTATCCATCTGTACCATTTGCATGCATGTTTGAACAACCTAAGGTTGTTGTATATGGCAATGTGCATAATTGGCATTTAATTAAGCACATATGGAGTTTGAATTTGAACCCTTGGTTCAAACCAACTTCATTTAATTTGGTTCTAGTTGCATTAGCTCAAAACATAGCATATTGACATGTCATGATCATGCATCATATTGTGCATTGCATTGATTGTGTTCTTTTTGTGTTTGCCGGTATTTGTCCCCTCTCAATAGACGACGTTCCGGCGATGAGTTTGATGACACCGATGAAGAGCTATATTATCTTCAGAAGTGCTAGGCAAGCAAAAACCCCTTGTTCATCCTGATACAATCCCACTCTCTCGCTCCTGCTCTCTTTTACTGCATTAGGACAACAACGATTCAACTGTTACATGTTGCGGTAGTTGAACCCCTTTCCTCTGCATGACCTGTCATTGCCACAGTAAATAGATGGAACCCACTAGCATGAGTAGGAGTTGTTTGAGCCCTGATGTGCCTACTCATTCATGCTTGTTTGTCATGCCTGCTATTGCTTAGAGTTGTGTCAGGTCTGATTCATCGGGGATGAATTGGAATGTGGTGAACATGTCCTACTGTTGAGAGCTAAGTGTGTGAACACGATTTGGTAAAGGTAGCGGTGAGAGGCCATGTAGGAGTACATGGTGGGTTGTCTCATTGCAGCCGTCCTTAGGAACTGAGTTCTGTGTTTGTGATCCATGAACAGTTACTACCACACATTGGGTTCCGGTAACTCGACCCCTCTCGACTTATTAATCAACATGATCTCTGTCCAAGAGTTGCAACTAGTTTTTGGTGTTTGTAGGTAGTGTTAGTACTCTACCAAGTGGCACCTGGTACAGGTGGGCTTGGGACAGACTAGGCACAGTGGCACGATGTACCAAGTGGCACCCGGATGGTGGGCTTGGGAACCCTGCTCACATCGTTTGGGGCCGTGAGCGACACCACGGCCGGATCTCCTTGCGGATGGAACCCGAAATAGGCGATAAACCTGGACAAGAGACTTGTGTGGTTAGTCAGGTCGTGGTCGACTCCCTTGCCAGGCTTCTCAGCCTTTTTCATTTGTAGATGTCTGTACTCAGACATGTTAAGCTTCCGCATGTGTTTTGACTTGTATGCTCTGAATGTTGGGTCATGAGACCCATGTTTGTAATATCTCGCTCCTTGGAGCCTAATGAATAAATACTTGAGTCGTAGAGTCTTGTTGTGATGCCATGTTGTATTTACACATGTCAAGCATATTGTGTCTATGATTGAAATGCTTGGTATGTGTGGGATCCGGCAATCTAGTTGTTTATCCTTGGCAGCCTCTCTTATGGGGAAATGTAGTCTAGTGCTTCCTTGAGCCATAGTAGTCCGCTACAGCCCGGTTCACCGGAGTCCTGCTAGCCCAGCACTACTGCTCAGGACACTTGACTGGCCGGCATGTGTTTCACTTCGTTCCTGTGTCTGTCCCTTCGGGGAAATGTCACGCGGTGACATCCGGAGTCCTGCCTAGCCTGCTATAGCCCGGGTTACCGGAGTCCTGTTAGCCCAGTGCTACAGCCTGGATTCACACGTTGTTAACCGACATGCTAGAAGTTGATTCATGTTTGCCTGTCCCCATGGGTTAGTGCCGCGTTGGTTTCACGACTAGTCATGTCGGCCCGGGTTCTCTGTCATATGGATGCTAGCGACACTATCATATACGTGAGCCAAAAGGCGCAAACGGTCCCGGGCCAGGTAAGGTGGCACCCATGGGAATACTGTGCGTGAGGCCGCAAAGTGATATGATGTGTTACAAGCTAGATTGGTGTGACTTTGGAATCGGGGTCCTGACAGCTTTGGTATCAGAGCCTGACTGGCTGTAGGATTACCAAGCCAAACTGGTCGAAGTTGAGTCTAGAAATGCTTTAGTTATATAAGGGAATTGATTGTGGAAGGGAACGTAAGGCTCTTTTTACTCCTTATACCCTATGTCCTTCTGATCTAAGTCATCCTCTTCTCTTCTACGGGGATTAAGAACTAGGCCTTCTCATCTATCTATCAGGATGACATGTTACTAATCCATAGACTTATAGGATTGATGGATTCAAGCCTCTGTTCAGTTTCTACTAGTTCCATGTGTTCATAGTTGGTCTCGGAACCTTTATATTGTGTTGTTGAGTGGTCATGCCACCATTTTGCAGGATGTCTCAAATCATTTTGAGCAATTACAGCCGTTATGCTGTCCGAATCATCCCATGTTTCTAAATAGTCTGATGCATTTGCAAATCCCTTCTTCCGTTCCCGATGTCCTTTTGGGCCGGATTAATCACACTAATTGCTGAGTTGAGGTACTCCATTGCCTCGACATATATGTTGGAGTTATTATTATGACCCTAGGTGTCTTAGGGGATCACCTAGCAATCTAGCCATGTTTTGTGTTCCCAGCGTGATGATTCTGGCCACCAATCTTGAAAGCATCCCGTGATGCCATTTAGTAGTAGGTATTCTATTCCTGGGTTTTGAACCCGAGATTCACCCCACTCACCTCCTGTTGGTAGTGTTTGCTAGTTCCTTTAGGATATTAGTAACTTTGTGATAGTCCTCGAGGTCCGTGGTATATCGTTCTTCCAAATACCATGAACTGCTTATGGCAGAAGTTCTTTTGAACCAAAAGATCACAACCAGAGTGCTCTTGATGAGTTCTCGATTCTATATTGTGAATCTGTCAGTCCTACCTTTCTGCATGGATTATCTGGAAGAAATATGTTGAACTGGTCTGACATACTAAATCTATGCATCCGCAACTCAGAAAACCATATGTTCCTTTGAGTTGTCTCTCTTTAGTTGTATTCTGACCTCTGTCTATCAATTGATAGTCGGGTCTAGTTGTGCATTCGTGTTATCGATGCCTATTATTCTTGTGGTCCGTCAAGCCGTTCTAATTCAGAATGACTAGGAGAAACAAACTCCAGAACCTCATCCATATCTAGGATTGGGTCAAAGCAGTTGTATTCCGCAGATCAAATTGCCAATCCAGCCTTTGATCTATTCTACCCTGGAGTATTACCCTCGTTATGTTGAGAATATCATAGGAATTGCACCAACTCTTATGAATTCGTGATGCAGTGATACTTCTCACCATCATCATTCATTCCTCGGTCCTCGTGTTGTTGTAACCGGAATGCCGACAAGTGAATTGTGATGTGTGAAATCAATACTCCGAGCAACTCGTTCCTTGGTAGTTAATGGACAATACTCTCATTCTTAGCGTGCTGGTTATTGAATTATCATTCTAAGACTGATCGTGCTACCTAGTCCTTATTTCTGGTGCACTCTTCGATCAATGAGTTAGGATTATTCAATCCCTTACTTATTTGATCATATCGTCTTGCTCTGAAAAGCAAGATTGTTCTTGAGCTTAGTAACATATTAGTGGTTTGTGAAGTTCCGAATATCTTCTCGGAAGTGTTACCAGGTTGTCACCTGACCGCTATGTTGAGTTCATGATCAAGTTGGTTTTCCACTAAACCACCCCTTCTCCAAGAGTCTGTGTTGGATACCCCTGAACTAGTTGGTTAAGCTAAACAACAACTTGGAGAGTTGGAAGATAAAAAGCTTTGACGAATTTGGTTCTTTCTGAAGGGATATCTTCTATGTGTGTTTGTGTTGAAGAAAGATGATATCTCCATTGATTGGTCCTCGTGATCAGTTGTTGGATCTATTGCCTTGACAAAATTTTGACTTGAGTATGGGCTATCGTCAAGTCAAATCAGAACCAACGATGTTCGTAATATTGTCTTACTCATGGTTGATCCCTCGAGCATACACCATTACATCTTTTGGTCTGACCAATGCTATCACCGTGTTCACATGATGGTGGAAGTCCAGTGATATGGAAGTTTCGATGAGTCACTGTTGAGCCCATCAGCAGCATTTTGTCTCCCCCATGATTCATGTTGAACATTACACTAGTATTGGAAACTTTGTAATCATTGCCTTCATGTTCCGCTCATGAGGTATACGTCTGGATGAAAGTAGTGACTTCCTCGAAATCACGTGCATTAGGTGTAAGTTGCAGCCATGAATTTGAGAAAGGTTTGTTTTGTTTCCCTTGGAATCGTCCCAAGTCAGTCAAGCATGTGCGAAGTATTCTGTGGTTCGGAGACTTGCAACCTTCGTTCTATATGTGTCCCTAGCACACCAAGCCACTGATTGATTTGTTCAAGGATAAGAAGTTCAAGTGTTATTCCTGAAGGGCCCAAATGGACATGCACAAGACTTCGTTATTCCAATGATGGTTCCCAATCAGAACTCAGTAGTGTTTCGTTGTAAGACTACTATGTGGTCATGCTTGTCTGCGACAACGTGTTCACATGTATGTAGCAGAACCAGCTCATGCTTTGGAGCTTGCTATCGTAGTTCATCTCCCGAGAGTCTTGCAACGTTATCTCGTCGATTTGTGTTGCAGCTCTTCTTTTCAGGCATGTGAATCTGAAGTATCCTGTTTCTAACCAGATCTGAATCTCAGGCAGATATGATGGTTGGAACATTTTCCCAAGAACTATAATAATGGTCTCTATAACCCGGTAACGTGGATGTCGTAGCCAACACACCCAGCCGGAAGACCTATTATTGTAGTATCTTGATTGAGTAAGTTGGCCACCTCCCCATAAGGATTTCGTAGGAATTACTCTAGTATTTATTCCTTATGGATTCTTGTGCTCCCGAAGTCCGACCTTTTACTTGCTAGATACCAAACCATATCTATGAATGGGTTACACTAGCACATCAAGGAGAACATTAGAAGCGGAGTGCTAAATGTCTCTCGGTCGATCATCCAGATTTTTTTTCCTTGGCCTCGCTAAGGTGAAATCTGAGAAGTTGTTATCTCCCTTTGCATCTGCACCCTCCATCACTATTTGTCATGGTAGTATGTTGTGTTGCCACGATCCTTGACAGGGATGTTGGTAAGACCTTGATGAGTATGGAAATGCTCAAGTTCTTGAGAGCACGCTCGGACACTAGGTTAAATCCTCGGTATCAACTGGAATGTGCCTTCCATTTGCTGAGTCGTCTTATAACTCTAGTTTTCATTCCAACTGAGTATGCTATTTCTCCGAACTCCTTCAAACGATCATTCGTGATTTTCCTTAGGCTGGTTTAGAGAGTTTCAATGATCTATGTGTCAAAATTAATTCTTTTTGCCACTTAAGGGGATAACTCTACAAGACACCTTTCCTAAGGTGCCCCGCTAGAGAATCATGGCAATTATTTCCTCGCTGCCTTGACACCATCCACCATCTTCTTAAGCGTGGAATTGTTGCCATCAAATCGAACTTCCTCGTTTTTTCTTCCATCCCTCTCGATGTGTGTTTTGTATGTCAACTCGAGATGTTTCAACATCTCATTCCGCGAGTTGATTTTGAATAACTCGATCTTCGGGAAGATCAAACCTAGTAGAGTTTCTTTCCGTCGTCATCATGTGGATGAAGATCTCAAAAGCAAGGATGCCAAGATTAACGTGATGCAACGAATCAACAACCTTATGAAGTGCAACCTGGATCGTGAAGTTTGTGTTGGTCTTGTGTCCCACTGTCTTCTCACCTCGCGTCTTGAATCTCAGGACGAGATTCTTGTTTAGTGGGGGTGAGTTGTCACAGCCCTAGTTTAATGCTTGTAATTAGTGGCATTGCATCCATGCATCATGCCTAAAGTTATGTGAAATTGAAATGGGGATTGTTCCAAACCCTAGCACCAAAATTAAATAAACTAGGTTCAACTGAAAATTGCATTCAATGAAACCAAAATGCCTTCATCAATGTTTGATATTTTTGGCAAGGCTTTGAGTCCAAACCAAAAATGGTGAACATTTTTGTGGAATATTTTGGGCACTGAATTTAAATCATTATTGTATTTGAATTTGGAATTATATTCATAATATATGGAATATGTTTCAAATAACTTTGACATGTTTTATGTGCTATTGGAAAAGTCCATCCAGCAACATAAAAATATTCAAAGGGTTTTTATCACTGTTTTGAAATTGTTCCGAATTTTAAACAGTGGCAGAATATTAATCGAAAGAAAACAAAACAGAAAGTTAAAAAAAGGGCAGAAACCTCACCTGGCCTCCCTGTAGCCTGGCCCAGCTTCTCTCGGCCCAGCCCACCAGACCAACCGCCAGGAGCTTCTTCAAGCTCCTGCCAGTAGGAGCTGCTGCGTGCCCGCATCACAGCCGACCGCGGCCACGTCTCCCCGCCACCTCCTGCTTCCTTCCCCGTCCTTGATTAGGCGCCTGGAGATGCTCGAGCCCCCTGGTCCTTCCCCTCTCTTGCAGCTCACTCTCCCTTCCCCTGCTCTCTCTCTGTAGCACGCCCGAGCGCGTCTGTCGTCGCCGCTCGCCGTAGCCACGGCCACCGGCCACCCCATGCCTCGCCAACGCGCTAGGACGCTCCGCTACTTCGTCCTCGTTCCTCCTTGCTGAGCCACGCGACGAGGAGAGCCCCGAAGCGACGCTCGCAACATCATCTCCAACCACAGCCTGCCGAGATCGCCGCCGCCGTCTCGTCGCCCCCGGGGCCTTCCTCGAGCACGCTGACCTTCCCTACGTCTCCGCTGTGAGCTCACGGACCGAACCCCCCTCTCCTCCGCCTCGATTGCTCGCCGTAGTCATCGATTCATCGGATACAGAAACCCGCCGCCGCACAAGCTCATCGTTGGTGATGCTCCGGTGGCCTTTCAATCACAATGACCTATCCAACACACTCGCACACGCACGTAGTTGCTGCCCCGCTGCTCGCTTTGCTCGCCCGCTTGCTCTAGTCGCAGCTGCCATACACACCGAACTCTGGCCGCCGCATTTGAGGACGCCGCCGTCGTTCTAGGTCACCTACGGCGACGCCACTTGCACCAAACGATGCGGACGGGTTCTAGCTCTGCGTAGCACCCCTCCGCGCATCAAACCATGGTCGGAGCAGCGCTTCCGCAGCACTCCGTTGCACCTGCCGGCGCCGGCGTCAAGCCGCCGGTGCGTTTGGCCTTGACCAGGGGTTTGACAACCCTGAGTCAACCACGTGTGGGCCCAGGCCCCTAATTAACCTGGGTTTAGGGTTAGTTTAGCGTTAACTTACTTTGTTAATTAGCCTAGACAGTGACACGCGGGACCCACTGGTCAGATTTGACCAGGAACGGTCATGTTGACTTGCTGACGTCACGCCGACGACATGCTGACGTAGTAAATGCTTTTCTGGTTTTTCTTATTTCAGAAATGATTTAGAAATTCTAGAAAATAGTTGAAACTTCTAAAAATCATAGAAAATCAACCGTAACTCCAAATCAAACAAATTATGTATGAAAAATGATCATAAAAATCCAATCTATCCATCTGTACCATTTTCATGCATGTTTGAACAACCTAAGGTTGCTGTATATGGCAATGTGCATAATTGGCATTTAACTAAGCACATATGGAGTTTGAATTTGAACCCTTGGTTCAAACCAACTTCATTTAATTTGGTTCTAGTTGCATTAGCTCAAAACATAGCATATTAACATGTCATGATCATGCATCATATTGTGCATTGCATTGATTGTGTTCTTTTTGTGTTTGCCGGTATTTGTCCCCTCTCAATAGACGACGTTCCGACGATGAGTTTGATGACACCGATGAAGAGCTATATTATCTTCAGAAGTGCTAGGCAAGCAAAACCCCCTTGTTCATCCTGATACAATCCCACTCTCTCGCTCCTGCTCTCTTTTACTGCATTAGGACAACAACGATTCAACTGTTACATGTTGCGGTAGTTGAACCCCTTTCCTCTGCATGACCTGTCATTGCCATAGTAAATAGATGAAACCCACTAGCATGAGTAGGAGTTGTTTGAGCCCTGATGTGCCTACTCATTCATGCTTGTTTGTCATGCCTGCTATTGCTTAGAGTTGTGTCAGGTCTGATTCATCGGGGATGAATTGGAATGTGGTGAACATGTCCTACTGTTGAGAGCTAAGTGTGTGAACACGATTTGGTAAAGGTAGCGGTGAGAGGCCATGTAGGAGTACATGGTGGGCTGTCTCATTGCAGCCGTCCTCAGGAACTGAGTTCTGTGTTTGTGATCCATGAACAGTTACTACCACACATTGGGTTCCGGTAACTCGACCCCTCTCGACTTATTAATCAACATGATCTCTGTCCAGGAGTTGCAACTAGTTTCTGGTGTTTGTAGGTAGTGTTAGTAGTCTACCAAGTGGCACCTGGTACAGGTGGGCTTGGGACAGACTAGGCACAGTGGCACGGTGTACCAAGTGGCACCCAGATGGTGGGCTTGGGAACCCTGCTCACATCGTTTGGGGCCGTGAGCGACACCCCGGCCGGATCTCCTTGCGGATGGAACCCGAATAGGCGATAAACCTGGACTAGAGACTTGTGTGGTTAGTCAGGTCGTGGCCGACTCCCTCGCCAGGCTTCCACTTGAAGGTTGCCGAGGTACATGACGTGTACATGGTGGTAAGTGGCGAGAGCATGTGTGAAGAAGTACACCCTTGCAGGGTTATCATTATCTATTCGAATAACCGGATTCCTCGGATATGGAAACTTGGACCCTTTGCATAGTTCATAGCAAGTGAAAGTGGATACTCTAAAATGCGCAAGATAAGCGTGAGTGCTATGGATGGCCTTCTCGTAGGGAGACGGGAGCGGATCCATAGTGGTGTATTGAAATGGTGAATATGTGGACTCGTGTGCGCCACCTCAAAAGAGTTGCTTGCAGTCGTAGTTCAGGATAGCCACCGAGTCAAAGCTGGCTTGCAGAAGTTAAAATCCACCACCCCCTTTGTTGATACCGATGCATATGTAGTTAGTTCTGATGTAAGTCTTGCTGGGTACATTTGTACTCATGTTTGCTTATTTTATGTTTTGCAGAGAGACTTCAGTCTCACTAGTAGTTCCGCTTGGACTTCGGCGTTTAGCTTGATACCTCAGCTACGATCTTGTGCCCTCGGCAGGATCTAGTGGATAGTCAGGCTTCTCAGCCTTTTTCATTTGTAGATGTCTGTACTCAGACATGTTAAGCTTCCGCATGTGTTTTGACTTGTATGCTCTGAATGTTGGGTCATGAGACCCATGCTTGTAATATCTCACTCCTTGGAGCCTAATGAATAAATACTTGAGTCATAGAGTCTTGTTGTGATGCCATGTTGTATTTACACATGTCGAGCATATTGTGTGTATGATTGAAATGCTTGGTATGTGTGGGATCCGACAATCTAGTTGTTTATCCTTGGCAGCCTCTCTTATGGGGAAATGTAGTATAGTGCTTCCTTGAGCCATAGTAGTCCGCTACAGCCCGGTTCACCGGAGTCCTGCTAGCCCAGCACTACTACTCAGGACACTTGACTGGCCGGCATGTGTTTCACTTCGTTCCTGTGTCTGTCCCTTCGGGGAAATGTCACGCGGTGACATCCCGAGTCCTGCCTAGCCTGCTACAGCCCGGGTTACCGGAGTCCTGTTAGCCCAGTGCTACAGCCCGAATTCACACGCTGTTGATCGACATGCTCGAAGTTGATTCATGTTTGCCTGTCCCCATGGGTTAGTGCCGCTCTGGGTTCACGACTAGTCATG
This sequence comes from Aegilops umbellulata, assembly GCA_032464435.1. Lineage (NCBI taxonomy): Eukaryota > Viridiplantae > Streptophyta > Magnoliopsida > Poales > Poaceae > Aegilops > Aegilops umbellulata. The sequence continues at coordinate 635,487,256 of CP136060.1, read as the reverse complement.
TCGGCCCGGGTTCTCTGTCATATGGATGCTAGCGACACTATCATATACGTGAGCCAAAAGGCGCAAACGGTCCCGGGCCAGGTAAGGTGGCACCCGTGGGAATACCGTGCGTGAGGCCGCAAAGTGATATGATGTGTTACATGCTAGATCGGTGTGACTTTGGAATCGGGGTCCAGACATGGTGGCAGTGGCTTGAATATTCTGTATGCGGATACATTGAAAGGAATGGGCATTCTGATGTCCAGACTCAGTGAAAGCAATATGAGTTTCCATGGAGTTATTCCTGGCAAGAAGGCTGAGTCACTCGGCCAGATCGCCCTTGACGTGGTCTTCGGTGATTCCAAAAATTACCGCAAAGAAAAGTTGACATTTGAAGTTGTGGATTTCCAGAGTGCTTATCACGCTATTCTAGGCAGACCAGCTTATGCACGTTTTATGGCTCGACCATGTTACGTGTACCTCAAATTGAAGATGCCTGGTCCTAAAGGTGTGATCACTATCACTGGTAATCGAAAGAAAGCAGAAGAGTGCTTCCAGAAGGGCTCTAAGATCGCCGATGCACAGATGGCGGTAGTGGAATTGCAGGAGTATCAGAAAAATGCAGATCCTAGTGATTTGGTGCGAACTAAGAAGCCTGCCACGGATTCAGCATTTCAGTCGTCTGGTGAAACGAAGCCGATTCATATTCACCCGACCGATCCCAATGCTGCTCCGACTCACATTTCAACAACACTTGACTCCAAATAGGAAGAAGCGCTCATCCAGTTCCTCCATGAGAACTAGGACATCTTTGCATAGAAACCTTCTGACATGCCGGGTGTTCCCAGGGGGCTGGCTGAGCATCGTCTGCGAGTCGACCCAAAAGTGAAACCAGTCAAAGAACATCTTCGACGGTCCGCCGTGCAGAAGAGAAAGGCAATCGGTAAAGAAGTGGCTCGGCTTCTAGCAGCTGAGTTTATCCGAGAGATTTACCACTCCGAGTGGCTAGCTAATGTTGTCATGGTCCCTAAGAAGGACGACTCACTTTGCATGTGCATTGACTTCAAGCATATCAATCAGGCCTACCCGAAAGATCACTTTCCTCTCCCTCGCATCGACCAAATAGTCCACTCGACTGCAGGGTGTGAGCGTTTGTCCTTTTTGGACGCTTATTCAGGGTATCATCAGATCCGTCTGTATGGACCCGATGAGATAAAAACAGCTTTCATCACCCCATTTGGGTGCTTCCGTTATGTCACCATGCCATTCGGCTTGAAGAACGCTGGAGCCACATTCATGCGGATGATTCAGAAGTGTTTACTCACTCAAATCAGTCGGAATGTGGAAGCGTACATGGATGGCATTGTGGTCAAGTCACGAAAAGGTTCCGACCTACTGGCTGACCTTGCTGAAACCTTTGCCAACCTCAGAAGGTATGATATCAAGCTTAATCCATCAAAGTGCACATTCGAAGTTCCAGGCGGGAAATTACTCGGTTTTCTCATTTCCGAACGAGGGATCGATGCTAACCCAGAGAAAGTGGGTGCCATACTCCGGATGAAACGCCCTGTGTGTGTGCATGATGTCCAGAAGCTTACTGGTTGCTTGGCCGCCCTAAGTCGATTCATTTCTCGCCTCGGTGAAAAGGCACTGCCTCTTTACCGACTGATGAAGAAGTCAGATAAGTTCGAGTGGACTCCCAAAGCTGATGCAGCATTTGCTAAAAGCCCTGCTTTCCACCCAGCCGGTGCTTGCTGCCCCAATCAGCAAAGAGCCTTTACTGCTTTATATTGCAGCCACTGGACAAGTCGTCAGTACAGTACTTCGGTCGAGCGGGAAGAAGAAGGAAAAGCCTATAAAGTTCAGCGCCCAGTATATTATGTTTCTGAAATTTTAACTCTATCAAAGCAAAGATATCCACATTATCAGAAGCTTATTTATGGGATTTATATGACTGATACGTCTCCAACGTATCTATAATTTTTTATTGCTCCATGCTATATTATCTAATGTTTTGGACAATATTGGGCTTTATTTTCCACTTTTATATTATTTTTGGGACTAACCTATTAACCGGAGGCCCATCCCAGAATTGTTGTTTTTTGCCTATTTCAGTGTTTCGAAGAAAGGAATATCAAACGGAGTCCAAATGGAATGAAACCTTCGGGAACGTGATTTTCTCAACAAATAAGATCCAGGAAACTTGGACCCTCCATCAAGAAAGCCACGAGGCGGTCATGAGGGTGGAGGGCGCCCCTCCTAGGGCGCGCCCCCTACCTCGTGGGCCCCTCGAAGCTCCACCGACGTACTCCTTCCTCCTATATATACCTACATACCCCCAAACGATCAGATACGGAGCCAAAAAACTAATTCCACCGCCGCAACCTTCTGTACCCACGAGATCCCATCTTGGGGCCTGTTCCGGAGCTCCGCCGGAGGGGGCCATCATCATGGAGGGCTTCTACATCATCATAGCCCCTCCGATGAAGTGTGAGTAGTTTACCTCAGACCTTCGGGTCCATAGTTAGTAGCTAGATGGCTTCTTCTCTCTTTTTGGATCTCAATACAATGTTCTCCCGCTCTCTCGTGGAGATCTATTCGATGTAATCTTCTTTTTGCAGTGTGTTTGTTGAGATCGATGAATTGTGAGTTTATGATCAAGTCTATCTATGAACAATATTTGAATCTTCTCTGAATTCTTTTATGTATGATTGGTTATCTTTGCAAGTCTCTTCGAATTATCGGTTTGGTTTGGCCTACTAGATTGGTTTTTCTTGCAATGGGAGAAGTGCTTAGCTTTGGGTTCAATCTTGCGGTGTCCTTTCCAGTGACAGTAGGGGCAGCAAGGCACGTATTGTATTGTTGCCATCGAGGATAACAAGATGGGGTTTTTATCATATTGCATGAAACTATCCCTCTACATCATGTCATCTTGCTTAAGGCGTTACTCTGTTTTTAACTTAATACTCTAGATGCATGCTGGATAGCGGTCGATGAGTGGAGTAATAGTAGTAGATGCAGGCAGGAGTCGGTCTACTTGTCTCAGACGTGATGCCTATATACATGATCATACCTAGATATTCTCATAACTATGCGCAATTCTGTCAATTGCTCAACAGTGATTTGTTCACCCACCGTAGAAATACTTATGCTCTTGAGAGAAGCCACTAGTGAAATCTATGGCCCCCGGGTCTATATTCATCATATTAATCTTCCATCACTTTATTATTGCTTTGCTTTTTTACTTTACCTTTTATTTTACTTTGCATCTTTATATCAACAATACCAAAAATATTATCTATGAGATCTGACTCTCGTAAGTGACCGTGAAGGGATTGACAACCCCTAATCCCGTTGGTTGCGTTGAGCTATTCGTTTTTTTGTAGGTACGAGGGACTCGCGCGTGGCCTCCTACTGGATTGATACCTTGGTTGTCAAAAACTAAGGGAAATACTTACGCTACTTTGCTGCATCATCCTCTCCTCTTCGGGGAAATCCAACGCAGTGCTCAAGAGGTAGCAATGACCATGAAGAAGGTTGCACACTACTTCTCTGACCACTCCATTACAGTCATCAGCGAAACTCCATTATCAGGGATTCTAAACAACAGAGATGCAACTGGGCGAGTGGCAAAGTGGGCGATTGAACTCCTTCCCTTAGATATCAAGTTTGAGGCAAATAAAGCTATCAAGTCCCAAGCAATAGCAGATTTCCTTGCCGAGTGGATCGAACAACAACTGCCGACTCAAGTTCACTCGGAGCACTGGACCATGTTCTTTGATGGATCCAAGATGCTGAATGGTTCCGGTGCTGGGGTGGTCCTGGTATCCCCCCGAGGAGACAAGCTCAGATATGTCCTCCAGATTCAATTTGATTCCTCCAATAACGAAGCAAAATATGAAGCACTCTTGTATGGGTTGTGTATGGCCATCTCACTCGGCGTCCGTCGCCTCATGGTCTATGGCGACTCAGATTTGGTTGTCAATCAAGTGATGAAGGAGTGGGACGTCAGAAGCCCAGCCATGACTGGTTACTACAACACGGTGAGGAAGTTGGAAAAGAAGTTTGAGGGGTTAGAACTCCATCATATACCCCGACTGAAAAATCAAGCAGCCGATGATTTGGCAAAGATAGGTTCCAAGAGAGAAGCCATTCCCACCAATGTGTTTTTGGAGCACATTCACACACCGACAGTCCAAGAAGATCCTTTCACTGAAGAGCCCCCGCAGCCTAAGAGTACCTCAGATCCGACTGAAGTCGAGGTCCCAGCTGTGGTCGACCTGATCATGGAAGTTTTGGCCATCACTCCCGACTGGACTGTGCCATACATTGCATATATCCTTAGGAAGGAACTCCCAGAGGATGAAGAAGAAGCTCGGCAGATCGTCCGTCGATCCAAAGCCTTTACTGTGATAAGAGGACAACTGTTCAGAGAAAGCGTAACCAGAATCAGCCAGAAATGCATAACACCAGAAGAAGGTCGAGTGATCTTCAACGACATCCATTCGGGGACCTGTGGTCACCATGCGTCCTCTCAGTCCATTGTGGCTAAAGCATACCGAGCTGGATTTTACTGGCCTCGAGCAAATGAAAGGATATAGTCGACAAATGTGAGGGCTGCCAGTTTTACTCCAATATATCGCACAAGCCTGCGTCAGCCTTGAAGACCATACCACTCGTCTGGCCCTTTGCTGTTTGGGGATTAGACATGGTTGGACCACTGAGGACCGGTAGGAGCGGCTTCACTCATGTGCTGGTAGCAGTCGACAAGTTTACCAAATGGATTGAAGCCAAACCTATTAAGAATCTTGAAGCCAGTACTGCCGTCAGCTTCATCAGAGAGTTGACATTCAGATATGGGGTTCCGCACAGCATCATCACTAAAAATGGATCGAACTTCGATTCTGATGAGTTCGGAACCTTCTGCGCCTCCCAAGGCACACGAGTCGACTATGCTTCAGTCGCCCGTCCCCAGTCGAATGGACAAGAAGAAAGAGCAAATGGCCTGATTCTCAAAGGATTGAAACCCTGACTGATGCGAGATCTCAAACACGGAGCGGGTGCCTGGGTTGATGAACTTCCATCAGTTCTTTGGGGATTGAGGACAACTCCCAATCGGTCGACTGGCCAAACTCCTTTCTTCTTGGTCTATGGAGCTGAAGCTGTTCTGCCGAGTGACTTGCTTCACAATGCACCACGAGTCGAGCTCTTCTCTGAAGATGAAGCAGAACAAGCTCGGCAGGACGTAGTCGACCTCCTAGAGGAGGAAAGAGAGATGGCCTTGATCCAGTCGACCATTTATCAGCAAGACTTGCGTCGATTCCACGCTAGAATTGTGAGGGGTCGAGCCTTTCAAGAAGGAGACTTGGTTCTTCGAGTGGATCAGCAGAAACCACACAAGCTTGCCCCTGCTTGGGAAGGTCCCTTCATCGTCACCAGAGTTCTCCATAACAGAGCATATCATCTTTACAATGTCGAGCATAAGAAAGACAAGCCACGGGCTTGGAATGCAGAACTTCTCTGCCCCTTTTATACTTAAGTTCTCATTCGAATGAGATGTAATAAAAAATACCTTTGTAGTTTGTTTATCAAAGACGAGAGCTTTACAGTCTTCTTAAATGATTGTTGTTGCTTTTTTGTTTTTGTCTAAAATCCCCCAGTGGGTGACTTTGCTGCGAATCCGTTTCGCCTAAGTTTGAAAAATCCTACCGAGTGGTGAGCAAGCCTCTCACTCGGGGGCTTAGCCGCGAATCTGTTTCGCCTAAGTTTAAAAAAAATCCTACCGAGTGGTGAGCAAGTCTCTCACTCGGAGGCTTAGCCGCGAATCCGTTTCGCCTAAGTTTAAAAAAATCCTACCGAGTAGTGAGCAAGTCTCTCACTCGGAGGCTTAGCTGCAGTCCAGTACTCGCCTAAGTTTGGAAAATCATACCGGGTGGTGAGCAAGTCTCTCACTCGGGGGCTTAGCTGCAGTCCAGTACTCGCCTAAGTTTAAAAATCCTACTGAGTGTTGAGCAAGTCTCTCACTCGGGGGCTTAGCTGCAGTCCAGTACTCGCCTAAGTTTAAAAAATCCTACCGGGTGCTGAGCAAGTCTTTCACTCGGGGGCTTAGCCGCAGTCCAGTACTCGCCTAAGTTTAAAAATCCTACCGAGTGGTGAGCCAGCCTCCCACTCGGGGGCTTAGCTGCGGTCCAGTACTCGCCTAAATTTGATAAATCCTATCGAGTGGTGAGCAAGCCTCTCACTCAGGGGCTTAGCCGCGAATCCGTTTCGCCTAAGTTTAAAAAAATCCTACCTAGTGGTGAGCAAGTCTCTCACTCGGGGGCTTAGCCGCGAATCCGTTTCGCCTAAGTTTAAAAAAATCCTACCGAGTGGTGAGCCAGCCTCCCACTCGGGGGCTTAGCTGCGGTCCAGTACTCGCTTAAGTTTGAAAAATCCTACTGAGTGGTGAGCAACCCTCCCACTCAGGGGCTTAGCTGCAGTCCAGTACACGTCTAAGTTTGAAAAATCCTACCGAGTGGTGAGCAACCCTCCCACTCGGGGGCTTAGCTGCAGTCCAGTACTCGCCTAAGTTTGAAAAATCCTACCGAGTGGTGAGCAACCCTCCCACTCGGGGGCTTAGCTGCAGTCCAGTACTCGCCTAAGTTTGAAAAATCCTACCGAGTGGTGAGCGACCCTCCCACTCGGGGGCTTAGCTGCAGTCCAGTACTCGCCTAAGTTTGAAAAATCCTACCGAGTGGTGAGCAACCCTTCCACTCGGGGGCTTAGCTGCAGTCCATTACTTGCCTAAGTTTGAAAAATCCTACCGAGTGGAGAGCAACCCTCCCACTCGGGGGCTTAGCTGCAGTCCAGTACTCGCCTAAGTTTGAAAAATCCTACCGAGTGGTGAGCGACCCTCCCACTCGGGGGCTTAGCTGCAGTCCAGTACTCGCCTAAGTTTGAAAAATCCTACCGAGTGGAGAGCGACCCTCCCGCTTGGGGGCTTAGCTGCAATCCAGTACTCGCCTAAGTTTAAAAAATCCTACCGAGTGGTGAGACACCCTCCCACTCGGGCGCTTAGCTGCAGTCCAGTACTCGCCTAAGTTAAAAAAAATCCTACCGAGTGGTGAGCAAGCCTCCCACTCGGAGGCTTAGCTGCAGTCCAGTACTCGCCTAAGTTCGAAGCTCCATCCCTATCCGCAAGGACGACGAGGTGCAGGTCGACTGCAACCTTCCCCTTCAGAGCTGCGCCACAAATACAATGTGCGCTCCATCCCTATCTGCAAGGACAACGAGATGCAGGTCGAAAGATTATTCCGAGTGAAGAGTAAATTCCACTCGAAGGCAAATACAAGCATATTCAGAGATAAACCAAGTTCAGATAAATCCTAAAGTTCCGGGCGACGGATCAAAAGTATTCGAGCATCAAGCCCGAAGAAGTTTAACGGTTACACAATCACTCGGCATTCTGAGGCAAATAAAAGTGGAGCATACTGTTTCTTAGTCACGCATCAGGAGAAGGACTGGCTGGGTCGCAGAAACTGTCAAGGTCTATGCTGTCTGCAATACGAGTGGCGGCATCAAGGAAAGTGTCCATGAAGGACTGGAAAGTGTGTCTCTTTGTGTTAGCAACCTTGAGTTCCGCCAGCTTGTCTTCTTTGATGTCTTTGCAGTGCACTCAGACCAGGGACAACGCGACATCAGCACCACAGTGAGCGGATGACTTCTTCCATTCTTGCACTCGGTCGGGGATTTGATCCAGTCGAGCCATCAGGGACTCAAGATCTTGAGATAATTCCGCCTGAGGCCAGAGTTCAGCATCGACCCGAGTCATCGCCGCTTTCAGGCGGGCAAGATAAGCAATCACTTTGTCCATGCGAGATTCCAACCGCAGCACGTTCATCGCAACATCATCCTTGACTGGACACTTTATGGGATCAAGACCCGTCTCGACCCACCCAGTTTCCGCTTCAAAGTCTTGGCAAAATACTGCACAGTCGAGTAAATGGTGAGTCGACGATGTAATTAAACTTGACAGTCGACAGAAATAAATCAGTCAATCATCAGTACCTTCAAGGTTTAAGACCAGCTTTGCAGCAAGCTGGCCCAGATAAGACTCCAACTCGCCCTTCTTAACTTTGAGGCTCCCAAGCTCGTCAGTCAGCTTGTCCGTGTCCTTCTTCAGTCGCTCGACCTCCCGATTGGCGTCAGAAACAGCAGCCTTCAGTTTGGAATTCTCTTCTTCTAGCTTGCCGACCGAAGCAAGCTTCTTGTCAGCAAGCACAGTTTTCTCTCGCACTTCCTTCTGTGCAGCAGCAAGATCCAGATCCTTCTTCTCCAAAGCTTGCTTCGTTTTCTCTAAAGAAATAACATTCTTCAGACGGGATTGGAGTTGACAGTTTTCACTACATACATCTACTCGAGTGGAATCACTCGGTTAAAAAAACATAAAGGAAAAGTGCCAACAGCAGTAAGATAGACAGTTGATGATTAGTTACCTCCCATAGCAGCTACTTCATCGCGAGCAGTCTTGAGATTCTTTCTGGCCAGTTACAGATCAAGGTTGAGGCTGATTTGTTGCTTGTTTAGGGTAGAGAGTTGAGCACCGAGATCACAAGATTTCTGCGGCCAACACATAAGACTTGTCAGTCGACTGAAATGAAAGACATCACTGCGACAGTTACTTCAAGACTACCAAGAGGTTCAGATTCTCAGACCACAATCGACTGCCCACAATCAACTATGATCTCGGGGACTACACTCAGTGGGTGCACTTAGCGTGCCCCCATTGGTTTTGGTTCCACTCGGCATGGTTCGCCCAGCGCGAGTTGTAAAAAAAGGGGGGGAGTTCAGATTATCAGACCACAGTCGACAGCCCGCAGTCAACTATGGTCTTGGGGACTACGTCTAGTGGGTGCACTCAGAGTGCCCCCACTAGTTCAATGATTCAGCTTGAATCGACCCAAAGTGACTTATACAATTTCAAAACAGCCACACCCCAGTGGGTGATCAGACGAGAAATATGATCAATCGGAAATCAACTAACCTGGACATTGGTTTGCAGAGCAGCTCCGGCATTGAAGGCCACCTGACTGGCCTCATGCACTACTTTCATTTGCCCCATCACAAGATTCAACTGAAGAAGAGCCTCCTTAGCAGTAGTCGGTGGGTCATCCAGAGTTTGATACGTAGTGAAAAGCGATGCTGGCAGAGCAACCGAAGTAACCGCAGGATCTGAAGCGTGGAGTTGTATTGGGGCAGTAGGAGTCTGAGCAGCTCATCCTGACGGGCAATCAGTCGACAGCGGAACAGCGAAGGTGACGTTGGTTCGAGCCGAATCTATCGATCGCTCGGCTGCCGTCCCAAGTGTCACGGTCGACTGAGGAACCTGGACCTCAGGCGCTTTCGTGCCCAGTTCCTTGTCCTTCCTCCTCCTCCCCCTCAGCGGTACTTCTTCTTCATCGTCCGGGAGCACAACAACGTCTCGTGGAGCTGCAATAAACAGAGAAAGTCGTACGGATAGCTGACAAACCATCCAGTCGACCGAATAAATTCGAATCGGGCAGACTTACTGGCTTTGGAGTTAGCTGCGTCGTCGATTTCCTCGTCTTCCGGATTCTTGTCAATGTCCATGTCAGTCGCAGCTGAGACCAGGCTGTAAAGGTTCATCATCCTCTCAGTCAGAACAAGAAAGTCAGTCGAAACAAGAGAATACGGGAAGAACATTTACCCAGAAGCAACAGGAACGTCCATCTTGATTTTAGGCAAGGTCTTCCGAGCCTTCGAAGGATTGATCTTGGGCTGCTTGGTGACCTTCTTAGTCAGTTCTGGAGTCGAAGACCGAGCGCGTTTTTTAGATGGATCACTCGGCGCCACAACTTTGCCGCGCCTGCCCGCGGGATCATGGTACTGCTTGGATCGACGTTCAGAACGAGGCGGTGAGTCGACTACTTCCTCAGCACCCGACTCGTCGCTCTCATCGTCATCATCGTCGGCTGGTGACTCCCACTCGCCGCTCTCCTCCGCACTATCCTCGCCCTCTTGGTCTTGCTCCAGAGCCTGTTCGCCATTGGGCATTGAGTACATCTCCGTGTAAATCTACAAAACAAGGAGCCGAATACGAGTCAGTCGGGTCAACAAACAGTCGGAAAACACGTCAGTTGCAATGGTCAAACCTTGTCTGGTTGGTTGCTATCGCTGAAAGGGGTGACTCTCCTGGCGCCCCTAGGGTTGTCCTTATTCCCGGTGATACTCCTCAGCCACTGAGCCACTGTTTTGGCCGTCACCTCCTCCGGATGAACCTGAGCGGTGTCACTAGCCCCAGAATACATCCACATGGAGCGGTCGCGAGCTTGGAGTGGTTGGATACGCCGACTGAGGAACACCTTTAGCAGATCCATGCCAGTGACGCCTTGGTTGATCAATTGAACTACTCTCTCAACCAGCATGCCTGTCTCCGCCTTCTCTGCGGCAGTCACTTTCAGCGAAGAGGGAGTTTGGACACGATCAAAAGAGAAAGGGGGAAGTCCAGTCGACTGTCCTGGGATCGCGATATCCTGGCAGTAGAACCAGGTCGACTGCCAGCCCCTGACCGACTCCGGAAGAGTCATCGAAGGGAAGGAACTCCTCTTCCTCTTTTGAATACCCAGAGCCCCACACATCTGGATAACGTGGGTTTTCTCGTCATTCGAGTTCGCTTTCTTCACTGTTTGGGAGCGGATGGTAAAGATGTGCTTGAAAAGACCCCAGTGCGGTCGACACCCCAGGAAATTCTCGCACATGGATACGAACGCAGCAAGATATGTGATGGTGTTGGGAGTGAAATGATGGAGTTGGGCCCCAAAGAAATTCAGGAAACCTCAAAAGAAGGGATGTGAAGGAAGCGAGAAGCCGCATTCGACATGAGTGGCGAGCAGAACGCACTCACCCGGTCGCGGCTGCGGCTCCGTTTCCCCCTCCGGCAGTCGCGCAGACTCATGGACGGTCAGCCCTAGCTCGGCCATATCGTCCAAGTCTTCCTGCCGAAGTGAAGATAGGAACCAATCTCCCTGGATCCAACCCGAAGCAGCCCCGAGCGCGATGAAGACCCCCGATTCGTCTTCTTGCCCTTTGTCGCCTCCTTCGCTCGTTCCAGCGCTGCCGTTTTCTCCTTCCCCATGGCGACGGAGCGGCAGCGTCGAGAGTGGAGAGGCCGAACGAGGTGGAGGTGCGAGAGGAAGAAGAAGGGAAATGGACGCGCATAGTGAAGGCACCTCGGCCTTGCCGCTTTTAAAGGCCTACTTCCGAGTGGCTAACATGTGGGCCCGAGCGATCCTGTCAAATCCCCCCAACAGTCGCACACAGGATACGTGGCAAAAAAGGTGGCGCGGAAATCGAAACATCCCATTTATCTACTCCACTTACCGCGACGCGCTCCGCCTGGCGCGCTTCTACCAAAATTTCGAATCCCGCGAAATCCGGGATCCTTTACAACTGATCACGCCAAAGATTCCATGTCAAAGATGTCACTCGACGGATGACATTATATAAACCAGTCGGCAATTTCTGAATCGATCAAGGCGACTGAAAGGAAGCTGAAGTTCCGACAACTGACCTCCGTTTGGAGACGAAGGCGAGTCCAAGCAAGGTCAACTTCCCCTTATTTTTCATTCAAACCTCAATCCATTCGGGGGCTAATGATGAGGACATAAACCTGGGGTAGGGTAATAGGCCTGACCTATACGTCCTACCTAAGGTCCTTGTCCTAAAAGCAAAGAAGTTCAAGAGTCAATAGAGGGGATCTAGCAAAGGTGTCGAGTGAAATCCACTCGACCTTCCGTTCACTCGGAGACCCCTCTTCATCCAAGTCACTCGACCATTAAACCACTCGACATACAGAAGATCTAAAGCCGCTCTGCGCAGTAACGGTCGAGCGTTTACTGTATATTTAATGATCACTTATAGCATTTTATTGCAGGTGTTACCTGTAACGCTCTCCCTTTATGAATATTGAACCCTGTGTAACGGAGGGGAGCTGGGGTCCTGGCGCACTCTATATAAGCCACCCCCCTCCTCTGGGACAATGGTTCGCACCCCCTGTAACTCACATGCATATAATCCAGTCGACCGCCTCCGGGCTCCGAGACGTATGGCTGTTACTTCCTCCGAGAAGGGCCTGAACTCGTAAAACTCGCATGTACAACTCCTCCATAGCTAGGATCTTGCCTCTACATCCCTACCCCCCCCCCCCCCATTGTACTGTCAGACTTAGAACCACGACACTCCCTTTATAGGCATGTACGGTTCATAGCTATGCTGATGTAGTATTGATGCACAAAAGTCATAAACCGCTATTTTCTTAAGCTCTATGTAATTTAGAAACACAATATATCAATCCAACAATGATAAGTGGCCTTAGTGCTTCCACCAGGGCTGATGAGGAAGGGGTAGCTGCGCTTCTTCGGTTTCTTTGGATCTAGCGATTTCTTCGGACGTGAGACATGACATCACAATACTCCCTGTCCCGTAATATAAGATCGTTTTTTACACTAGATAATTCTCTCTTGCCATGAAAACAGGGCAACACTATAAGAACGGTAGCAAGTATGTTCGTTATATTTTCCTTTCTTTTTTCTTTGAAAGTACATATGTAGCTTTCCTCGGTGGTCGCGGCTCATCTTGCATGCATGCATGCTTCTCGATGAAAGAAAGAGCCATGCCCAATTGCCGCTCGACCTGTATACTCCCTCGGTTTCAAAATATAAAGTATATTAATTTTATTTAAAATTGAACATATGCATGTTTGACCAAGGTTTTAGAAAGTATCAATATGTACAATATCAAATTTGTATCATTAGATCCATCACGAAAACCATTTTCCTATGTTATTCATTTTGTATTGTAGATATTCTGTTCTATATAATCATGGTCAGACATACATATATTTGAATTGCACAAAAATTGTTGCACCTTATATTTTGGAATGGGGAAAATATTATTGTTGTTTTATTATCTTCATTTAGTTCATATTTCCCTTAGATGTCTCCATATATACCTCCGGGTAGAATATAGATATTTCTAAATGTCACAGTATATCTCAGTCTCATATATATAATATAGACATCACCGTATAACCCTGGGATAGATAGCCAGGGTTGCTGCTGCACAACACATCGCCCCAACACCATGCTGACCTGCATGAAAGAGTCTTGCTTAGAGCATCTCTAGCAGATCCCGTAAAAAAAGGCAAAGCCGCAAAATAATTGTTTTTTCACGGTTTATGTCGACAAAACGTTCATCGAATAGATGCCGCAAAACAATGGAACCCCCACATCCCCATATTTTCAGTCTTGGAGCCAAAAAAATTAGCTCCCCCGATACCAGAAAACTGTTGGCGGGAGGGAAGTATAGGAGATTAGAGGATAGATGCAACTCACGATGCTAGAGATGCTGATCGGGTGCATATGCACGTATATATATAGGTACAAGGGTAGCCACGTCCTCAACTATACAAGGGAGGAGGACGGCTTGTGGTACAAGAAATATACATGCAATATACATATCTCAACACCCCCCCGCAGTCGAAGCATCGGGTCGTCCGACGCAGAGACTGGAGCGAAAATCCTCGAAAGACGCCGTAGGCAACCCTTTGGTCATGATGTCCGCGAACTGTTGGGAAGTAGGGACATGGAGAACCCGGATGTGTCCAAGAGCCACCTGTTCCCGAACAAAATGGATATCGAGCTCAATATGTTTGGTGCGGCGGTGATGAACTGGGTTGGCGGAGAGGTACACAGCGGAGACATTGTCGCAGTAGACAATGGTGGCCTTGGCGACAGGACAAGAGAGCTCAAGAAGAAGCTGGCGAAGCCAAGAGCACTCTGCAACAACATTAGCCACTGCTCGATACTCGACTTCAGCACTGGAGCGAGAAACAGTGGGCTGCCGCTTAGACGACCAAGAGATCAATGACGGTCCAAGATAAACACAATAGCCCGAGGTGGAACGTCTCATGTCAGGGCAGCCGGCCCAGTCAGCATCCGAGTAAGCGGTGATGTCCAGAGCCGGAGAGGCATGAAGAGACAAACCGAAATCCAAGGTGCCGCGGATGTAGCGGAGGATCCGCTTGACCGCAGTCCAATGAGCATCACGAGGAGCATGCATGTGTAAGCAGACCTGCTGAACGGCGTACTGAAGCTCCGGGCGTGTCAGAGTGAGATACTGAAGAGCGCCCACAATAGACCGATAAAACGAAGCATCCCGAGCAGGTGATCCGTCGGTGGCAGAGAGCTTGGCCTTCGTGTCGACAGGAGTAGACGCATGTTTGCAAATAAGCATCCCAGCGCGATCAAGAAGCTCATGAGCATACTTCCGCTGATGAAGAAAGAAGCCATCCGCACGTCGAACAACCTCGATGCCGAGGAAATAGTGCAGAGGACCCAGGTCCTTAATGACAAACTCAGCGCGAAGACGATCGGTAAGCTGTCGAAGAAGAGCACTAGAGCAAGCTGTCATGATGATGTCGTTGACATAAAATAGTAAGTAGGTAGTAGCATCCCCGTGTTGGTAAATGAACAGCGAAGCATCGGAGCGAGCGGAGCGGAAGCCGAGTTGATGAAGAAACGCTGCAATGCGCTGGTACCAAGCGCGGGGAGCCTGCTTGAGCCCGTACAAGGAGCGAGAAAGCAGGCAAACATGCTCCGGACGAGTGTCGTCGACGAACCCCGTAGGCTGCTGGCAATAGACCTGCTCCTCAAGATGGCCATGAAGAAAGGCGTTGGAGACGTCCATCTGGTGCACCGGCCAGGCACGAGATACCGCGAGCTGAAGAACAGTGTGAATCGTCCCGGGCTTGACAACCGGTGCGAATGTATCCGTGAAGTCAACGCCAGCACGCTGTCGAAAACCTCGGACCACCCAACGTGCTTTATAGCGGTCGAGGGTGCCATCGGGATGAAACTTGTGCTTGAACACCCACTTCCCGGTAATGATGTTGGCGTGCCGGGGGCGGGGAACAAGCTGCCAAGTCGTATTGCGCTGTAGAGCCTCAAATTCCTCCTTCATCGCTGCATACCAAAGCGGGTCGCGAAGAGCCATACGAGCGGAGGTTGGAAGAGGCGACAGTGGCACCGTAGACGCCGGACAAGCATACTCATCAGTGGAGTAACGGAGACTCGGCCGATGAACGCCCATGCGTGCACGAGTGATAGGACCAGCAGGTGGTGGTGCAGTAGCCGTAGAAGCAACAGGTGCCGGGGGAGCGCCATGCACGGCCGGGCTGGGCGACTGCCCCGACGAAGCTGGTGAAGGCGCCAGCGTTGCCAGCAAAGAGGCCGGGGTGGCCGGCGTGGCCGGCGAGCCCGGTGTGGCCGGTGAGGCCGACGAGACCGGCGTGGCCGGCGAGCCAGGCGAGACCGGCAAAGACGCTGACGAAGCCAACAGAGGGGCTGGCGAGGCCAACGGCGCACGACCCAAAGAAAAAGGTCCCAGTGCAACACGTTGGTGTGTAGAGCCAGCCAAGTGGTGATCATCTCCAGCAGGTGGCACCTCCATTTGTTCCTGTGCAAAAGGAAAAGAGCACTCGTAGAAATAAACATGCCTAGAGGTGATGACACGGTGAGACACCGGATCATAACATCGGTAGCCTTTAGTGTTAGCCGGGTAACCGAGGAAGACACAAGGCAAGGAGCGAGGGGCAAGTTTATGAGGGGCGGTGGCTGCGACACTAGGATAATAGAGGCATCCGAAAATGCGAAGACCGTCGTAGGATGGAGGAGACCCAAAGAGAAGATGATGTGGGGAGTAGTTCCAACGGACACGACACGGACGTAGGTTAACGAGGAGGGTGGCGGTGGCAAGGGCATCCGGCCAAAACCGGGGTGGCATGTAGGCATGAAACAAAAGAGTGCGGACGCAGTCATTAAGAGTGCGAAGAACGCGTTCGGCCCGGCCGTTTTGCTGGGAGGTGTATGGACAGGTTAACCTAAAGATGGTGCCATGATTGGAGAGAAGTGTACGGATGGTGAGGTTATCGAATTCCTTCCCGTTGTCAGTTTGTAGAGCATGGATGGGACGACCGAACTGTGTAGACACATAAGGGAAAAAGGCGAGGAGGGTGGCGGGAACGTCAGATTTCCGACGAAGCGGAAAGGTCCACACAAAATGAGAGTAGTCATCGAGAATAACAAGATAGTATAGAAAACCAGAATTACTTGTGATAGGTGACGTCCATACATCGCTATGAATTAATTTAAAAGGATAAGAAGCAACTGTCGAAGAAGAACTAAACGGGAGTCTAACATGTTTGCCCATGCGGCATGCTTGACAAGAATGAGCATCCGCTTTATTACATGAAAAAGAAAAACCCTTGACTATTTGACGAAGTGCGGTGGTGCTAGGATGACCGAGACGGGCGTGCCAAAGATCAATGCCGGCGGAAAGAGCGAGAGGTCCAGTGCGTGATGATGATGAAGGCTGGACGGGGTACATGTCGCCGGGACTGTCACATCGGTGAAGAACCATCCGGGTGCGGGCGTCCTTAACAGAGAAACCAACTTCGTCAAATTCAACAGTTACAAAATTATCACGGGAAAGATTACGAACAGAGACTAAGTTCTGAATAAGTTGAGGAGACACGAGCACATTATTAAGAGACAATGGCCTAGACGTAGATGGAAAAGGAGTAGAACCGACATGAGTAATGGGAAGACCAGCGCCGTTACCGACGATGATACGGGAAGATGTGTGAACAAGAGACGCGGAGGAGAGGTTACCCGGGTAGGCTGCCATATGAGATGATGCACCGGTGTCCATGAACCAGTCGCCACGGCTGAGGCGTGTATTGCAGCGCCGAGAGCAGAGCCGGGTCGTAGGAGACCGGCGGCGTGGGGTAGCCAGCAAACCCCGTCACCCCCCCCCCCACTGGGGTTTGGCGCGCCATAGCCAAACTGTGCAGGGTAGGGGGGAGGCGGTGGTGTCGGAGCGCCGTGCTGGGGGCCGCGTAGAAGGCCTGGTGTGCCGCTGGTCGAGGCCCGAGAAGTCCTGGAAGTGGAGCGCAGGGAACCGGCATTGTATAGGCGTGTACAACCCTGGTCCAGGGATTGTGGCCGGTGCCCCATGGTGGCGAGGGAAGTTGCTGTTGCTGGCCACCACCACGCTGTTGTCCACCGCCGTTGTTGCTGCGGTTTCCACGGCCACGGCGACCACCACGGCTGCGCCGGTCACCCTGGTTCTGCTGCTGTTGTTGGGGCTGGGGCACCGGCGCCGGAGGCCGAGGCGGAAGGGCGCCGTAGGAGGCGTCGTAGGGTGTTCCATAGCCACCAGCACCAGCGGCTGCTGGAGGCACCGATGGGCGAGGGTGCGGAGGCAGCGAGGCGTCGTGGCCCCCGGTGGGAGGTGTTGATGTAGACCCGCCGTGGGAGTAGCCGGCGGCGAAGGCGGTATGAACCGCACGAGCCCGCAGGTTCTTCAGGGGACGCTCCTCAAGACGCAGATAGGCCACCGCCCGTTCATAAGTAGGGTTAGCCATAAGAGTAAGATTGGACGCGGCATTACCGAGATCTTCGTTGAGGCCGGCGGTGAGGGTGGAGAGGAGGAGCTCGTCCCCAACCTTGAAGCCAACGTCGTTGAGCTCGTCGGAGAGAGTCTTGAGGCGCATGCAGTAGGCGTCGATGGAGGAGTCGTTTTGGTGGCAACCAAAAAACTCCTGCTGCAAGAAGACGACCCGTTGGAGCTTGTTGTCGGTGAAGAGGCCAACGATCTTCGTCCACACCGTGTAGGCATCATCACCGTCGCGAACAACAGTGTGAAAGGTGTCCTTGGACACGGTGAGGAAGAGCCACCGGATGATGGTGGCGTCAACCGCCATCCAATCCTCATCGCGACGCATGGTGAGGAAGTCGGTGGTGCCGTCGATGTGGTCACGGAGGTTGTACTCACGGAAAAGGAGGTTGAAATAGGTTTTCCATGCATAGAAGTTGGCCTCCGTGTGGGATAGCTTGATCGGAACGCGATCGAAGATCGGAACGTCACGGATGTACGCCGGGTTGGGGAGAGAGCCGGCCTCAGAGGAAGAGGTGAACGGGTTGCTACGGTGGGAGAGGCTCGAGTGCGACATGGCAGCGATGGATGAGCGGCGCGGCTGGGAGGCAAAAGCGGCGCGGCTGGGTGCTAGGGCAGAAGTGACGCACGGCTTGAGGAAAACGGCGGCGCGGCTGGAGATGCGAAAGCAGTGCTGGGCGTGGCTGGAAGCAAGGGAGCGTGGCTGGAAGCAAGGGAGCAGCGCAGCTGATTGGGACGTGAGGTGCAGCGGCGACTAGGGCGCGCTGGGGAGAGGCGCAGCAGCAGCTAGAGCGGCGGCGGAAAGAGGTAAGGCGCGGCGGCAGCTAGGGTTGCAGGGCGCGCGAGGTTAGACCGAGTTAGGCTGATACCATATAGGAGATTAGAGGATAGATGCAACTCACGATATATTGATCGGGTGCATATGCATGTATATATATAGGTACAAGGGTAGCCACGTCCTCAACTATACAAGGGAGGAGGACGGCTTGTGGTACAAGAAATATACATGCAATATACATATCTCAACAGGAAGTTTCACGTCAACCGCCACCGCCGCTAGCCCAGATTCCGACCGTCCCCGCCGCCGACGACCAGCCGGTTGACGTCCCCCGCCCTTGCTCGCCTCATTCCTGACGGCCATGGCGCCCGTTGAGCTCCCGGGTGGCAGTGGCAGCTCTGCCATGGATGCGAGCTCGAGGTCATCGGGGCCCAACAGCCATCGAGTTCCTCGCCGTGCATCCTCGTGTTGTTCGCTGCACGACCACACGCCACCAGATGGCCAGCAGACGCTCGTCGCAGTGTCCATGTGCCGTTGGCCTCGTTGTGGGCCATGTGTGCCTCTGCTTGTGCTGGAGCGTGATCGCGCGCCGCCGGCTGGCCAAGAGCGTTCGACGTCGAGGCCATGCCGGCGGCCAAGCTCGTCGTCGCCGGGGGACTGTCCAGCTGCTCTGGCGACGCTATGGCGTCCTCCTCGTCTGTGCTCTGGGTGAAAACCCTTTGTCCGTTTCTGGGTAGGTCAGCCACGACGCTATGGTGTCGTTCCCTTTGAAGTATAATCCTAGTTGCTAGTTTCAGTATTTCTCTAAGTTGCCTTAGCTGAATAAGTGGCCGGTAGCGTGTGTATGTCCACGTCCGGTTCAGCTCTTTCTTCAGTTAGTTCAGTTAGTTCAGTTAGCGTCGGCAAGACCGCTTCCATGGGATGGCGTGGAACTCCAGCGGGTTTGACGGCGGCGTAGTGGCTCGCGCAAGCTTACCATCGTGGGATGGCACGATCAGTAGGCTAGGTGCGTGTGGGCATGATCGCCTTTGTATTCGGCAACTCGTTTGAGCTCTGCATAAATAACAGAAGGACCAGAAAAGCTGCAATCAGTTAGGCAGCGCAAAACTCTCTGTCAGACTTGTTCTTCCTCCTCCTCCTCTCCTCCCTTCTCTCGCGTTCGGTTGGTCAGTTTCTGCAACAACACCCTTTCTACAGGCTCCGTCTCTTGAGCAAGGCCCTTCCTGTTGATGGTCGGGGTGTGGTGCTGGACGACAACCTCTTCTCTTCGTGTTGATGCCTGGTCCCGTGGCCTCGACGGTGGCGCTCTCAAGGTGTATAAGTTTTGATTGTGGGGTGGTGCTCGGAGTCTACACTGCGCGACCTCGGCGGTAGTTTCATCTAGGCTCGATGGTGATGAGCGCAACCATTGCACAACCACTCGGCCCCCTCTCACTTCAGGACAAGAGAGCAGAGGGCTCCTTTAGGCAATGGAGCTGGATGGTGACGTCTTTGTGGAGGTCTAGATGTTGGCGATGGCATGGCCTCCCATGTCGGTTGGTTGCTCGCGGAAGAGATTTCAGAAGTCCCCAAGTGGTTCTTCTTTTCCAATCAATGTTCGCTTGTTATTTTTCTAGGTTGTGTCGTTGTGCCTCGACACCATTGTATCCTGCTGGTTATTTTCTTTCTTTCTTTGTTGTGTGCTTGTGGTATTGTGGTGTTTTAGCTTACTATATGGGCTTCATTAATTTAAAGCCTCTCCGTGCGGTAGCCTTTTTTCCTTAAAAAATGCAGGAATTTTTTCTACTTTTTTATTCTCAGATCCTATAAATCCTTTGAATTAATGAGGGTAAACTGGCAATGCAGGATAAGCAAAGCACCCCTATATCTCGTATTCAGCGAGTTTAGCTTCTGATTCGCTGAAGGGGCGAGCGAGATGGGTCGGCCGCCGCGTGTGGGGCCACAGCCTCCCTTTTCCAAATTTTTTATGTTTTCTGTTTTCATTTTTTGTACTTTTGTTTATACTTTAATATATTTTTATATTTATATATTTGAAAAAATGTTGAACAAGTATTTAAAAAAATTTAATCAGACATTCGGAAAAATGTGGGACGTTTATAGAAAAATTGTTGATCATGTATTAAAAAATTATGAATTCTTTTATTATGTATATAAAAATGTTAATCAAGAATTTTGAAAAATGTTGAACAGGTATTTGAAAAATGTTAGTCAAGCATTTGGGGATGTGTATAGAAGAAATGTTGACCATGATTAAAAAATGATGGAAAAATTTTCTTCATGTATATAAAAAAAGTTAATCAAGTATTTGAAAAATTATTTAACAAGATTTGAAAAATGCTAAACAAGCATTAAGAAAATGTTAAATGTGTATAGAAAAATGTTTACCATGTATTAATAAAATGGCGAAATTTGTTTGATCGTATATGTGGTTGAACAAGTGCAGGGCCACAAAATGTTAATCGAGCATTTGTAAAAATGTTGAACAAGTGCTTGAAAAATGTTAATCAAGCGTTTGGAAAATGTTAAAGTGTATAGAATAAATGTTGACCATGTATTAAGTAAACGTTAATATTTTTATCTAAAAATTGTTAATCAAGATATCAAAAGAATGTAAAAAATGTATAGAAAAATTGACCGTGTATTCAAAATATGTTAATCTCGTATTTAAAAAATGTTAAAAATGTGTGTAGTAAAAACGTTGAGCATGCATTAAAAATGTTAAGTTTGTATTGGAAATATGTTAAACGTGTATTAGAAAAAGTGTTGTTGACACAGGCCCTGATTTTGCCGGCCCGGCCATGCACTTTGCCCATTGACTACAATCTTTTCGCGAACTGAGCATAATTTAGATGGTTGTGTTCTTTGTGATGGAACTAATCCATCAGGGCTCAAGTCCTGATACTCGCATTTTTCTGGATTTATTTCAGGGTTTCCGACGATGTTCGTTTAAGGGGATAAGATGTTCCCGTCGAGTACAAGGCGCATATGATGACCTCCTTAGTCTTAAGATATTGTCCGGCTCGGTATTTTGGAGGTACTTATAGGCAGGGGCGGAGCTGCATGTCTGCTCCCTGATGCACATGCATCATGGTCGAATTGTTTGTCCAGTAGTGATTAGCTTCCATAATACGTGTGTGCATCAGGTTACACTAGATTGTTGTGCATCAGGGAGCAAAAAAATTGCGCCAGTGACAGCCTCTGTTCATTTTTTTATTTTTTTTGAGTAATGCCTCCGTTCAGACTGCCTTTTTGGCTGGAGCCTGTAGTCCTTTCGGGCAGGGAAGTCGTGGGCTTTTTTACAGCAGGCCCTAGAAGCTAATTGATGTAGGAAGACGACGAGAGCCAGCCATGTGAGCCAGAAATCAATTTATCGCCACTAGGCGCGTAGCCAGGACTCATTTTTGGTCATTTTCTCATGTGTTTTTTTATTCAGGCCTGTTTGTATTTGTTGAGTATATTGTGTACGTGTATATTTGTGTGTAGGGCCCGTCTTCAATTTCCTTTGTATAGTTGAGGTTGTGGCCCACCTCTGTACTTATATATACGTGTCTGGTGCACCAATCAATACATTGAGATTGCACAGCCCATATCTTGTCCTTCTACATGGTATCTATCGCAGCACGATCCTAACCCTAGCCGCCGCCGCCGCCGCCGCCCCTGGTCACCGCCGCCCCGCCCTCCCCGCTTCACTCGCCGCCGCCACCGCCGCCCCTCCCGAGGCCGCCGCCACCGCGCCTCGTCGCTTCCGCCTCTCCCCGCCCGCGCCGCGCCCCTCCCTCTCTCCCCGCGCCGCGCCGCCATCCTCCCTCCCCTCCAAACTCCCTGCCACCTGCGCCGCCCCCTCTCCCAACCCACGCCGCGTTCCAAACCCTAACCCTAGCCATGAGCTCCTCCTCCTCCACCGTCTCCAACCCGTTCGCCGGTCCCGATGTCACCCTCGTCCGCGACCTCAACATCCATGAGCGTGTCCCGGTCAAGCTTGATCACACCACCGCGTCCTACTCCGCTTGGAAACGGTATTTTTCGCTTGTGTTCCGTGAGTACCTCCTGCACGGCCACGTGGACGGCACCGTGGACTCGGCGCTCATGATCAACGACGAGGAGTGGATGATCCTCGACGCCACCATCATCCGCTGGTTCTACCTCACCATCTCCAGCGACCTCTTCCACACCGTGGTGAACGACGAGGACGACGCCTATGCGGTCTGGACCAAACTCAACGGCTTCTTCACCGACAATCGGCTGCAGCGCAAGGTCCTCCTCTATGGTGAGTTTTACGGGTGCCAGCAACTTGACTCGTCCATCGATGATTTTTGCATGCGCCTCAAGAAGCTCGCCGACGAGCTCCGCGATCTGGGCGAGAAGATCGGCGACGAGCTCCTCATCAGCACCCTCTCCCGCGGCCTCAACGAGGATTTCGGGAACGCCGCCTCCAACCTCACCCTCATCCCGGAGCCCACCTTCGCCAAGGTGGTCGCGTACCTCAAGCTGGAGGAGCGCCGGATGCGGGTGGCCCGGACACGCGCGACCCACACCGCCCTCGTCGCCGGCACTCGCGGGGGTCAGGCCCCGCCACCGCCCCGCCCGACGCCGCCCAGCCGGCGGCGCCCGCCTTCCCGCCGGGCTTCCCGCCCGCCCCAGCCGCCCCCTTCCCGTCGCCCCAGCCGGCGGCCAATGGGGGAGCTCGTCGCGGCGGCCGCCGTGGAGGCCGCAAGCAGGGCGGCGGCGGTGCTCAGGGAGGAGCGCCCCGCCCGCCGCCGCAGGCTCCTCAGTCGGCCCCGTGGTACGCCGGCCAGAACCCATGGACCGGCGTTGTACACGCCTACTCCATGCCGGTTCCTCGGGCCCCTGCCCCGGGCATTCTCGGCACCCGGCCACAGCCGCATCAGGCGTACTACGTCGCGCCGCAGCCTTACGCGGCGCCCTATGGTCAGCAGTCGCCGCCAGGTGGGCCGCCGCTGCTGCCCCTGACGGCCGCGCCACCTCTCCCGCCGGCACCGTGGGACCCGGCCTTGTTGGCGGCTCTCCACAACGCTCCCTCTCTGTCCAGCTACACCGGCGGCGGCGACTGGTACATGGATAGCGGTGCCACTGCTCACATGGCGGCGTACCCCGGTAACCTCCATACCGCTCATCCTGTCCACACTTCCAACCGCATCACCGTCGGTGACGGCTCTTCCCTTCCTATCACTCATATTGGTCATACATATTTTCCGTCTAACTCCACTCCTTTATCCATGTCCAATATTCTCGTTTCTCCTGAATTTATTAAAAATCTTGTTTCCGTTCGTTCTCTTACACGTGAAAATCCGGTTACCGTTGAATTTGACGCATGTGGTTTTTCTGTTAAGGACGCTCGCACGCGGATGGTGCTCCATCGATGTGACAGCCCCGACGAGCTCTACCCGGTTCACTCCGCCACCTCCATCACTTCCGCCGCCCACGTCGCCCTCGCCATCGGAGTGGATCTTTGGCATGCTCGCTTGGGTCATCCTAATCCTGCCACCCTTCGCCACATACTTCGGAGTTTTTCTTTCACGTGTAATAAGAACGAGGATCACTCGTGTCATGCATGTCGCCTCGGCAAACATGCTCGTCTTCCGTTTAGGGCTTCTTCTTTTGTTGCATCATACCCGTTTGAGTTAATTCATAGTGATGTTTGGACCTCTCCTGTTGCTAGTAATACGGGCTTTCTTTATTATCTTGTCATACTTGATGATTTTTTGCACTATGTGTGGACCTTCCCGTTGCGCCGCAAGTCGGATGTTATATCCACTCTCGCCGCGTTCTACTCTTATGTTCTCACGCAGTTTGGTCGTCCCATTCTCGCGTTGCAGACAGACAACGGGAAGGAGTTTGACAACCTCGCCGTTCGTAATCTTCTTACCACACATGGCACGATCTTTCGTCTCACTTGCCCGTACACCTCGCAACAGAACGGTCGTGCTGAGCGCATCCTTCGCACTCTCAATGACTGCGTTAGGACTCTTCTCTTTCATGCCAATGTGCCTCCGCGCTTTTGGCCTGACGCTCTCGCCACCGCTTCTCTCCTCATCAACATCCGCCCATGTCGTACTCATGGGAACTTTACACCTCATCATCTTCTCCTCGGTGCACCCCCCTCTTATGATGGGCTTCGCATCTTCGGCTGTCTTTGCTACCCTAGCACCGCCGCTACTGCGCCTCATAAGCTTGCACCTCGCTCCGTCGCATGCATCTTTCTCGGCTACCCACCCAACACTAAGGGCTATCGCTGTTATGATCCCGTCTCCCATCGTGTTTTCACCTCCCGACACGTTTACTTTGATGAGATGGTGTTTCCGTTTCAGCAGCAGGTACCCCTGGCCGTCTCGTCGCCGCCGGCCACCGGCGGCCCCTCGCCGACTCCGTCAAGCGGACGGTCCCGTTCGGCCCGCAGACCGCCTCCGGGCTTTGGCGGTCCTCGCGCCCTCATGCCAGTGCCCGCCCCCTCGGCCGGCGCCCCGGCCGGCGCCCCTGGCGCCCCTCCCTCACCCGCCGCGGGATCAGGCGCGGCTGGCTCGGCCGCTTCTTCAGCCGCCTCGACGCCCGCCGCCCCGCCGTCCCCGCCGCCGGTCGCCTCGCCGGCCGCCTCGCCGGCCGCCTCGCCGGCCCACTCGCCGGCCCCGACGCCGGCCGCCTCGCTGGTGGCTCAGCCGGTGCCCTCTGGCCCCGTCACCCGCGCTCGTACCGGCATTCATCGTCCGAGCCTCCGGTACACGAGTGACGAGTACGTCCTCGCTGCCTCCACTACGGAGCCGTCGCCTCTTCCCGTGTCCGCCCGCGCCGCCCTACGTGATCCTCACTGGCTTGCGGCGATGCAAGAAGAGTTCGATGCGCTCCAACGGAACCGTACTTGGACACTGGTTCCCCGACCTCCTCGCGCCAACGTCATCACCGGCAAGTGGGTCTTTCGCCATAAGACCCGCTCAGATGGCACTCTCGAGCGCTACAAGGCTCGCTGGGTGGTCCGTGGTTTTCGCCAGCGTGCTGGAGTGGACTTCACCGAGACGTTCGCCCCAGTTGTAAAACCGGGCACGATCCGCACCGTCCTCCAGCTCGCCGTGTCTCGCGGCTGGACCGTTCATCAGATGGATGTCTCCAACGCCTTTCTCCATGGCCATCTCGAGGAGCAGGTGTATTGTGAGCAACCCACCGGTTTTGTCGACGCCACACTTCCCGGCCATGTGTGTCTGCTGTCCCGCTCTCTTTACGGGCTCAAGCAGGCACCCCGTGCCTGGTACCAGCGGATCGCCGGGTTTCTTCAAACACTGGGCTTCAGTGTTACTCGCTCGGACGCCTCACTGTTTGTCTATCGCCATGGTGACACGACTGCATATTTGCTGCTTTACGTCGACGACATCATCTTGACGGCCTCCTCCGCAGCTGTTCTTCAGCAGATTACTCTCCGGCTGCGTGATGAGTTTGCTATTAAGGACCTGGGTTCTCTACATTACTTCCTTGGCATTGAGGTCGTTCGGCGTCCGGACAGTTTCTTTCTTCATCAGCAGAAGTATGCACATGAGCTTCTTGAGCGTGCCGGTATGCTCAACTGTCATCCTGTTGCTACTCCTGTTGACACGAAGGCCAAGGTCTCTGCTCTTCAGGGCTTGCCTGCGTCGGATGCTCCCTTCTACCGGTCTATTGTCGGCGCTCTTCAGTACTTGACTCTCACTTGACCGGATCTTCAGTATGCTGTTCAGCAGGTGTGTCTCCACATGCACGCCCCTCGTGACACTCATTGGACTCTCGTGAAGCGGATCCTTCGCTACATCCGCGGCACGATGACCCTCGGGCTGACACTCACGGCGTCTACTTCTCTGGAGATGGTGGCCTACTCCGATGCTGACTGGGCTGGCTGCCCTGACACCCGTCGGTCCACCTCTGGCTACTGTGTCTACCTCGGTCCTTCACTCGTCTCGTGGTCGTCTAAGCGACAACCCACTGTTTCGCGCTCCAGCGCGGAGGCCGAGTACCGGGCTGTGGCCAACGCCGTCGCCGAGTGCACCTGGCTACGACAGTTACTGCAGGAGCTGCATCACGACGTGTCCCAGGCTACGGTTGTCTACTGTGACAATGTCTCTGCGGTGTACCTCTCCGCCAACCCCGTTCATCATCGCCGGACTAAACACATCGAGCTGGACATCCACTTTGTTCGCGAGCAGGTGGCTCTTGGACGCATGAGGGTTCTCCATGTGCCGACCGCTCAGCAGTTCGCCGATGTGATGACTAAGGGACTGCCGACTTCTACTTTCGAGGAGTTTCGTTCCAGTCTTTGCGTCACTGGCGCCGCTTCGACTGCGGGGGGGTGTTGAGTATATTGTGTACGTGTATATTTGTGTGTAGGGCCCACCTCCTGTTTTCTTTGTATAGTTGAGGTTGTGGCCCACCTCTGTACTTATATATACGTGTCTGGTGCACCGATCAATACATTGAGATTGCACAGCCCATATCTTGTCCTTCTACAGTATTTATCAAAGAGGTAAATACACCCGTGGTGCTTGAACTTGCCGTGGATGTTCACTTTAGTGCCTGAACTTGAAAAATACGCCAAAGTAGTTCTAAAACTTGGCACGAACATGCAAATACGGTGCTAATCCTGTCCATAGGCATAAAGTACGTCGACATTGCATCGTATGTGGCTTACGTGGCACTGACGTTGCAAAGGGCCCACTTGTAGCTATGAAACATGATAACTTAGTAATTTATGACTATGGTTAGTGGGCCCGCCTGTCAGTAATTAGGAAAATTAACATAAAAATGCCCTAGACGGAATCGAACCTGCAACATGACGCTTGGTCCATGCTTGGGCTAGCCAACAAAACCAAAATTGTATTGACGATAATGGTGACCCTTCTGGCTTAATGTTGTTGAACAAAAAACTGTCGTGTACATCAACGGCTGCAGGTAGTGGCCCATTTTGCAAGGTCTATTTTTTTAATGTAAAAATTATGTAAATAATAATCATAATAATTAAAGTTAGATTCAAATATTCACGTGTAATAAATAATTACCTCATGCTACACAAATATCCGTGTGCAGACAAAATAAATATAAAGCGGTTTGCAATAAAATAATTTACTTTTTAGAAAAATACTATTTTAAAAATAATCAATGGGTATTAAAAAATGTTTGTAAATACAAACATTTAAAATACACAGTCATGGATTATATTTAACAATTATATGAATATTTAAAATATATAGTAATGAAATAATATATGAATAATAACAATGTTTGTATGATATAAATAATATATTTCTTCCATATTACAGTTTTCTAAATATTCTTTCAATTATTCAAACATTTTAATATTTATATGCATATTTTTAAATATTTGTATTTGCAAACATTTTTAAATACTCATGGGTTATATGTAAAATTATTAACTAACAATGTGCTCGTGCCTTGCAACGGATCCAAAGTAAAATAATACTTGCTCACAAACTTGAAAAAAATACTCTAGTTTTGATATACATATATCACTAAAATTATATTATGTTTCACTCAAAAATATTTTTGGGCTGTTTTGATGTGGTGAGGGAGACATGTGGTTGGTTTCAAGATATTAAGGTGTTTTCTGGACATTGGCACAAAGAAGTGGGCTATTTTTGTAAAAAGGTCACAACTTCCCTCACAGTTTTTAGATGTAGATTTAATGGTCAAAAATAACGGATGATAGACACACCATCAACACCAACTGAATCTCTTATAGGAGTAGAGATTTCTAAATTATAAAGTTAATATTTCTAAAAGTTACAGTTTTAATAAGTTATTTTATTGTATACCTCTAGATATTTATATTGTGTGCACACTGATATATGCGTGGCATGAGATAATTATCAGTAACACATGAATATTTGAATCTAATTTTTCTTATTATGATTATTATTTACTTTAAAAAAATAATGTGTGTAAAATGAGCCACTGGCTGCAGCCCATTTATGGACAGAAGAGTTTTAGTTAAAATACATTAAGAACGAGAGGTCGTCTTAGTTATCAAATAATATTCTATGTTGTGGCTAGGGCGACCAGCTCACAAGCAGCAGGTTGCTGGTTCAAGTCCCATACGGCGCATTTTTCATATCAGTCTTGCTAACGTACAGACAGGCAGGCCCACTATTCATAGAGACAGATAGTATTCAAGTAATTATGTTTTGTAGATATAAGTGGGGCCCATGCCAGGTCAGTGCCACATCAGCCATATACGGTGCCATGTCGACGAACTTTACGTCTATAGACCGGATTAGCACCGTATTTGCACGTTTGTGCCAAGTTTTAGAACCAGTTTGGCGTATTTTTCAAGTTCAGGCACTAAAGTAAACGTCCATGGCAAGTTAAAGCACCGCTGATGTATTTACCTCTTTATCAAATGTACGACATAAGCTCTGAAAAACATGAATTGGGATAAAGAGATTCAATACGATCAAGGCAAGAGGAAATTGCTAGATTACTACAATCTCAATTTAAAAAATGTGATAAGAAGGAAGTACTTGGTTAGTGGACTTTATCAACTAAGAAAATATATTTTGCATGTTCAGAGTTTGGGACTGAAGAGCGAAGGTTTAATCGTCATTTGTTTGACTCTGAAAGTCACCAATGATCAATGTGGTTGAGTATTTCATGGCTTTGAAGAAGCAAATGTACTAAAAGGTAACATGCAAATATTTAGCTACTTAACTACTTTTATTTAGCCATTATGTGTTCTAGATGAAAATTTCAAGTCAATTTTTTGCCATGTAGACTATCGAACCTTCATGTTTGGTGGTCTATTTTGATATTTGAAATCCAAAACATTTATTCACAGTGATTTTGTCGTTTGTTGCGCCATTCTAGTAACATTTTTGTTGTTGCTTTTTTTATTTCATTTTACATGCATTCACTTGCATTATGTTCGTTAGTCTATGATTGACGTAGGGAACACATTATTATTTGGTACACTCTTGCTAGAAAAATTTACGTCATATTGAAGTGGTGCATCAGGGTGACCTTAGGTCCAGCTCCGCCCCTGCTTATGGAGATATAGTATGTGTGCATTTATAGAAATGCGTGTATGTACGGGTAAGTGTTGTAGTGTGTTAAAAACAAGACTGGAATCTCCCGTAATTGCCCCTCCCACACAAAAATACAGCGGTGCCCATTCGAACCAGTCGTGAACAATTTGAAACGAGGGGCAAAACCGATAAATCCGACCGTGTAACAACACGGATCTCATCAGGCGCAGCAGGCGCACGGCGCTGACGTCCCAGAAAGGGCAACCGCCGTAGCGCCTCACAGGGGTCTCGCCGCACCCCACACACTGACAAGCGGGCCACGTGGCACGACCCACCGCGCGTCGCCTTACGGGTAAGCTGGGCGTCCGGTGCGAAAATGCCCGAGACGAGACAGGGCAGTGCGTCACGCGTGGGGCTGGCCTCGCCTTGTCCGGTCGCCTCGCTCGTTAGGGCGGCACGTGGCCGCCGGTGATAGGTGCGTACGATGTGCGGTGGGCCTACAGTCAGTGGATAGCTACAGCTCTGGCCTCTCGTGTGTTGAGGCTGGAAAAAGGGCCAAGCTGAAATTGCCATGCCCACACGCAGAGCGAGTCCGGAGCAAAATGATTATTCTCCTTGATTTTGCTATCGAAAACACAGCACGTTTTTAATGCTTAATAGTAACCCCCCAAAGTTTATTGTATTTGTATGTAATATAAAAGTAGTAATGTGAGCAACATTTTTGCCAGAATCAATGGTTTTGTTGCACATGATGCGAAAATATCCTCAAGATCCTCTACCTCTAGGTTTACTCCCTTTGATCAATATTCATTGTCGCTTATTTAGTAGTACTACAATTTTAGTATAAAGCTATACTCAATGAGCGACAATTAATATGTATCAGAGGGAGTACTATATTTAAGGGAGCTAAAAATGTCCGTGATGCAAGATGGATCTATCTCGTCTTGGAACGCGCCAAGGGAGAATGCACAAGTGTATCGTGTTGGACTAATTTTTGGTAAGCATCTCAATGAATATCACTGTGGTATGTTACAGCAAACGACCCCGATTGATAAGCTTAAAAAAAACAGCCTAGATGGTTGAGAACCACTCGTCCTCACACAAACCAATTGGGCAAGTACATCACAGAAAATATTGATTCACCCTGGCACACCATTTTCCCATAGCTCAAACCATAAGGTACCCTATGGTCTCATCTGGTTACAATTCTAAAAACACGGGAATTGAATATAGATGCATGTGTAAAATAGAGGATTGAAAAAAAATTGCAGGCTTGTGTGTTTGGTTCACAGAAACAAAAAAAACCCACAGGAATCAATAACAAATATGGTCAAATCAAAGTCAAACCACATTAAAAGGTAGTATAATCAACATGTCACAGTGCTACTAAGGATCTTGGTCTCTTTCTTCATGAGTAACAGTTTGAAAAGGAAAACCAAATGGATCGGATAATCCATGTGCTTTTCCTCTAAAACCGAGAACAAAGAAAAATTCCCTTCATTTTTCTCGCTGGCGAGGAAAATGTCCTGGCTAACTCGCGCTCGTCTGCCAGGCGCTCACTTTCCGACAAGTTCAATTTCCCCAATTAGGAAAGTGCGTAGGCCCCCTCCCCCAGCGTTCCATTATGATGATTAGGTGGCACTAGTAGAAAACAGGGCTATGGTCACGGGGCAATATTCACATTAGTCCCGGTTCAGTCTAGAACCGGGACTAATGTGAGCATTGGTCCCGTTTCGTGCGGCTAAGGCATTAGTCCCGGTTCACCTGAGCCCTTTAGTCCCGGTTTAAGACACGAACCGGGACTAAAGGGTGCGATGACCTTTAGTCCCGGTTTAAGACACGAACCAGGACTAAAGGGTGCGATGACCTTTAGTCCCGGTTCGTGCCTCAAACGGGACTAAAGATTAGACCTTTAGTCCCGGTTTGAGGCACAAACCGGGACTAATGGGGTTGAGACCTTTAGTCCCGGTTCGTGCCACGAACCAGTACTAAAGGTCCCATTTTCAAACTCTACCCCCCCTGGATCGCCTTTTCAGTTTTAAAAAAAATAAAAGAAAATGATGGAATTGTCAAAAAAATAAAAGAAAATAAGATTCCCATGTGATATGTGGTCTAGTTGTTGGGAAAATTTGCAAATGTACAGCAAACGGCCCCAATTGATAAGCTCGAAAAAAAACAGCCTAGATGGTTGAGAACCACTCGTTCTCACACAAACCAATTGGGCAAGTACGTCACAGAAAATATTGATTCACCCTGGCACACCATTTTCCCATAGCTCAAACCATAAGGTACGCTAAGGTCTCATCTGGTTCACAATTCTAAAAACGTTGGAATTGAATATAGATGCATGTGTAAAATAGAGGATTGAAAAAAAATTGCAGGCTTGTGTGTTTGGTTCACAGAAACAAAAAAACCCACAGGAATCAATAACAAATATGGTCAAATCAAAGTCAAACCACATTAAAAGGTAGTATAACCAACATGTCACATCGTTACTAAGGATCTTGGTCTCTTTCTTCATGAGTAGCAATTTGAAAAGGAGAACCAAATGGGTTGGAAAATCCAAGCGTTTTTCCTCTGAAACCGAGAAAAAAAAAATTCCTTCATTTTTCTCGCTTGCGAGGAAAATGTCCTGGCTAACTCGCGCTCGTCTGCCAGGCGCTCATTTTCTGACAAGTTCAATCTCCCTGATTAGGAAAGTGCGCAGGCCCCTCCCCAGCGTTCCATTTGATGATTAGGTGGGGGCTTAATACTGGAAAGTAGGGATGGCCAACCTGTGAAATTCAGGCGAGGGATGGGAGAAATAGGCGGAGACTTAACCGAAAATTAGAAGGGCACACCCTGCGGCCGATGGGGGGGATTACGCGTAGACTAGGTGGGCTTGCACACGTGTCGCCTTATCGCCGCACATCTTGGATGGTTCGCTCGTTGCGGCGCGCCGGCGTGAACGTGTCATTTCGTGTGAAAATTTCCTATTCCGATGATTTTTCTCGACCTCTCCTTTAAACCAAAGGAAAGGAGACATAAACTTCTACTCCCTTAAAGTAGTAATCTAAATGTTCTTATATTTTTTTATAGAGGGAGTATTTACCAAAATAAGACGTAGAAGTTTGATTGTGAGGACAGGTGGACTTGAGATGCCTTTCACTTCACTGCCACTCCACACTGAAAGAGGAGGTGTGCACATAGCATTTACCCCTCCATGGACCAGATTGAGCACAACAGTCCATGCCCCCTCGGCCATTTTATATTTCAAAAAACACAAATGGATGGATTTCAAACGGTCCAGGCCGAGCGAGGCTGCTGCTAATTAATTAACCCCAACGCCCAAACCAAATTCAAATTCACAAAGCCTCCTTAACTCTCACCTGAAAGCAAAGCAGAGACCTTTCCCCCTTCGCTCTGCCGTTCGCTTCACTCCCACTGCTGCTGCTCCTCCCCTCCTCTCCCCTCCCTCGCTCACGCTCACGGCCGCGCCCGCCCCCCCACCGAGGCCGAGGACACCCGCGCGGGCGCGCTCGCGCTAGATCTGGCCGGGCGGCGAGCCCCGCATTGCGGCGGGCGGCGGGGTGACGCGCGGGGCCGGATCGAGCGATGCACCGGGTGGCCATGGCGGAGGGGGCCGGCGGCGGGGGGCGGACGCTGGGGGCCGTCATCCGGGAGAAGGACGAGGAGCTGGCGCTCTTCCTCGAGATGCGCCGCCGCGACAAGGAGCGGGCCGGCGCCGACATGCTGCTCGCCGGCGACGGCGACGGCGACGACGCGGACGGGCTGCTGCTGCTCGACCCCTCCCCGCCGCCGCCTCCCCCGGTGCCTGCCGGTAAGAAAGGACGACGAGCTCCGACGCACGCCTCTTATCCAGGCCCGTCCGTCCCCCTATTGGGGATTGCTGCCATTTTCTTTCCCCTTTGGCGAAAACCCTAGCTTACCCCCGGTCTGGGTTTATGGGCGCAGAGCCCAGGGCGGCGCCGGCGCCGGCGTACAGGATGGCGGGCGGGTTCAGGCGGGCGCCCGGCGGGGCCGACGACTTCCTCCACTCCGACGCCGGGGACAAGAGCGACTACGACTGGTAGGTGCCCCCCACCGCCTGCCTTTCACTCACAAATTTGTGATTTTTCCGTTACGGGCAACATAATCATTGGTGGGACAAGGTTGGGGGCTAATCTGGACTTCACCATTGTGAATTCAACTTACATCTAGCCGGTTTGAAGCTGCCGATTGGTTGGTGTTGGTACCCTGAAGTCTGAGCCTCCACTCTTTTGGCAATGTAGGTGGGGGTAGGGTAGGGGTTTCTGAGCCTTGCTGATTGAGGGGTTCTGTTCCAGATGGTCTTACCGGAGGCCCCATCCTTACAATTCGGAGCTACATTAATACCACTGTGTACTGCAAATTCATGTGTAGTTACATTAATGTACTATACTGTGTATTGCAAGATTTTGGGTTGCAAAGCAAAATGCGCTTTCAGCTGCTGCTACGGTCCGCACTAACCAAACCTGAATGCCAAACCATAAAGTTTGGCTTTTGCCCCATGCTGTTAGTATTATGTGCAGTGATCTAGTAAAAGTATACAAGATTTTGGCTTGCATAGCAAAATGTGCTTTCAGCTGCTGGTGCTGCTACACTCCACACTACCAAACCTGAATGCTAAACCATAAAGTTTGGCTTTCTCCTGGATTCGGTGCTGTTAGATAGAGTTTAGCTGTTATTGTTGGAAAGTAGCTGGTTGTTGGAGGAACAGTTGGCTCCCTTGTTTCCCTTAGCTGCTGCTTCTTTCTTCGATCGCTTGCCTTGTTAATGTGTTGTAATCAGGTTGCTCCCTTTTCTTTTAGTCGTTGCGCTTTAGGACGTGCAATCCGGATGGGCTGGGTCTTAGGTGATTGTGAGATCTTCTGGAAAGCTCTGTCTGTTTGTGGAGTTGTCAATTTGTTGAGCTTTAGTTGGCCCCAGTTTCCTCTCTTTGCTTTTTTGGTTGGTTAGCTAGTGAGTCCATCATGTCGTGAGCTTTCTGTGATTTTATCAATTTTTTGTACACAACTGGAATAGTTTGGTGCCAGACACATAAATTTCAACATTCAATACCTTAGCCCCAGCAAGCTACCTAGCTTAGCGCTAGTTGATTTGAAGTGTACTTGATTGTCATGTTTGGACTTATACCTGCTAAGTTTTTGTCCTTAATGCCTGTCCAATCATTAATTTGCCAGCAGGTGTGTGAGTGTTAGATCTCTAGGCAGCCACTTGACATTTGAAGCATATTCTTTTTGTTTAGAGGGCTATTGGATTGTTTGGTGGTGATTGGTTGTTGGTAGGTGGCAGGTGAACTATGGAACAAGTTCACATGATACTTGTCTTGATTGGTTGCTTGACTTTGTGGGGATGCAATTACTTAGTGATAGTGACATGTTTTAGCATGAGTCATGAAATGGATTTGAGTGGGCATTTTTTAATTCAACTACTCATTGCCCATCTCTTTCATTCAGAGTGCTCAATATCAGACACTGTGTGAGATAAATGGCTCCTTTTGGTGCATGTTACACATTTGATCCTTTTGTTGCTGGCGGTTTTGAAGTTTTTTAAGTTCATTCTCCTACACCATACGTTTTATATAGAGAGCACAGCTGGGCTGCAGTTCAGAGTATTTTACTGACCTTCCTGACCAATAAACTTGTTCACTTTCAGGCTTCTCACTCCACCTGGAACTCCACTCTTCCCATCTCATGAAGCTGCGCCAAAAAGGTCTCCGGTGAGCCAAACAGGATCACCAAAGACTCGCCAGAACTCCTTGAAATCAAGGGTGAGCCATTGGAACATGACCGTTACTTGGTTTATACAAGATTATCTATTGTGGTGAATACTTCTCAGCAACCCACATAATTCACAAACCTGCTATCACAGTGGATATAAAGTGATATGATCTAGCTGAATCTGTACACCACTTTATAGTATACGTATTATTTTGGATCTGCAAGCAAATAGGAGCTCCAAGATAATATTTCCTTGTCTCACAACTTCGTAGTGGATTTTTTTTTATCTCAGAGATAGCACTTTTGAGTTTTGGTTAGTGGATTTTTTTTATCTCGGAGATAGCATTTTATTATTTGACTGAACAGTTTTACTTGTCTATATTTTTACAGAGGTGGTAATTAATTTTTTCCATTTTTAAGAAGTCTTCTAGAATCTAGTTTTTGGGGGTAAACTGCCCTTTTAAGTATGATGAGTACTCTTCAATAATTTCTTTTTAAAATCAAGGGTGAGCCATTGGAACATGAGCATTACTTGGTTTCTACACGATGACCTATTGTGGTGAACTTCTCAGCAATCCACATAATTCCACAAACTTCCACTCATGCTGGATACAAAGTATGGTCTAACTGAATCTGTACACCACTTTTACAGTATAGGAGTATACTTCCTTGTGTCTTCCGAATTATTTTGGATTTTCAAGCAGACAAGCTCTCCATATGCTTATTATTTATCTCAGAGATAGTAGTACCTTTGATCCATTTGTGATGTATCGGACTGAAGATTTTACTTGCCTATGACGGTACAGTGGTTAAGATGTTCTTTAGAATCTAGTTTTGGGGTTCCATTGCGTTCTGTAAATATAATTTGTACTCATAAGTTTCTCTCTGTCTGCTCTTGCATGGTATTTTAGTTGGCCAATCATCCAGATCCTCCACCAAGAACCACACATCCATTGAGAACAACATCATCAAACAGCTTGAACTCAGCTGCGACAACTCGTCGGCCGACATCATCTGGAGGGCTTACAGCTAATTCTTCGAGACCTTCAACACCAACTGGACGTGCTCCATCGACCACCGTGTCCAAAGGTTCAAGACCTTCATCCCCCAATTCTCGGGCAACTCTGCCTGCCAAGACTGGACCTACTGCCCCAAGATCTTCGACACCCACTTCCAGGTCAACACTCCCTTCAACAAGGTCAGCACTGCCTTCATCAAGGTCAACAACTCCATCAAGGACATCTGGCCCTGCTACTGCTACCAGGACATCTGGCCCTGCTGCTGCTACCAGGACATCTGGCCCTGCTGCTGCTACCAGGACATCCGGCCCTGCTACTACTACCAGGATATCAGTTCCTTCAGGCAGAGCATCAGCACCTGCTAGCAGATCATCAACGCCTACTTCAAGATCATCAATGCCTGCTACTAGGTCAACTACACCTTTGTCAAGGCCCTCCTTACCAGCACAAAGCAAGCCTGCATCCAGGTCATCAACCCCAACAAGGCGGTCTTCTGCCCCTCCCACCCACACTCAGCACAGTAACTTGCCTGGACCAGTTCGATCCTCCTCAATCTCCAGACCAGGACCTACAATGCCCAAAAGCTCTGCATCGGCAGCGACAATAACAGCACCAGCACCTTCAAGGGGCAGCTCACCTACTGTCAAATCAAGACCATGGAAGCCATCTGAAATGCCCGGCTTCTCGCTTGATGCGCCTCCAAATCTGAGGACGTCGCTACCGGAAAGACCAACCTCTGCTACTCGCGGTAGGCCTGGAGCACCTAGTTCTAGATCTTCCTCTGTGGAGCCTGGGCCAGCTGCTCGACCGAAACGCCAGTCTTGCTCTCCTTCAAGGGGGAGGACTTCAAATGGCAGCGTGCCTTCAGGGAGTTCCATGCCGGCAGTGAGAAGATCACATCTTAACGGAGGTGACAGTGTGAACCCAGTTCAAATGGGCAATAAGATGGTTGAGAGGGTAGTGAACATGAGAAGACTAGCTCCTCCGAAACATGATGATCAAAGATCCAGCCTCAATAGTCTCTCCGGAAAATCATTAAATTCTCCAGATAGCTCTGGCTTCGGTCGGTCACTGTCAAAAAAGTCACTGGACATGGCACTTCGGCACATGGTAATTTATTTATTTCTCTCAGTTTAGTGAACACCAAAACTCCTCCTTTTAGTTAAATTAAATCTGAGGTGTGATTTTTGTATGCAGGACATACGGCGCAGCATTCCAAACAATCTACGGCCTCTTATGACGAGCATTCCAGCATCATCTGTGCATAGCGGCCGGTCTGGCTCCACAAGGGGCAGACCGATAAGTGTCTCGGACTCCCCTCTCGCGACCAGCAGCAATGCCAGCTCCGAGCCGAGCGTCAACAACAACCTTATGTGCTTTGACAGCATCGACATTGATGACGAGCTGTGCAGCGATAGAGCAGGACACTATGCGCGATGATTTGCCTCTTTGCTAGTACAAAGTTCTGACTGATGAATTTTCACGACCACAAAATGTTAAGAGCGGCAGCGTTGAAGATCATCTCTGATGAGCTCTATTCTCATATGTAGGTTCTTTGGGTGTCCAGTGCTCATTCATTTATGCTATGTGGGCAGCTCCATGTCCAATGTTAATCCATTTATGTTATTGAAAAGGATCCGTCTTTTCTAAGTTCTTTCTTCGACCAGTTCATTATGCTGGTAGTGAAGCATGCCCCACTGGCTGAACTGTGTTGACTTTTGTTGTATCGCGATGTAAATTCGGTAGCTGTTTATTTGAAGTAGTATATGATTTTGGAGTTGCCAGTTATGGTAGCTCGTCTTACTGAATGTTGAATCCCATAATGTCAGGGCTGTTGCATTGATGCTACTGAAATGTTTGCAAAAACCTGTCATGAACTCATCAGCAGAATTGAACAGATGAACAGTTACAGCCGGAGCAAATGAGCTGGACTATTTTTGTTCTACTCTGATACAAGGTGAACTTTCACTAGCTACCACAAGAAAAAACTCCTGCCTTTTTATTTTGCTACTGCAAGGAGCACTGGAGCATCAAAGGCTCCAAGCTATTCTTATGATCACAAGGAATTGCAAAGATGGCAAAACATCTCACAGATACAGTTGGAGGAAGAGAAGCCGTGGCGAGTTTCGAAACTCTTCTGTCAAAAGTCGAAATCAGTAACTTGTGAAGGGTCGAAGAGGAACGGGTAGGGCAGGCAGACCAGCAGCCCCAGGAACAAAATGGCGACGCCGAGGCCGATGTAGATGTTCTCGGGCTCCGTTATCTCCTCGGAGAGGGGAGCGACCGGACCCCTCTGCAGGAAGAAGATGAGCACCGCCCAGTAGAAAGCCACGTCGCTGAAGAGCGACGAGAGCCCGAGCAATGCAATGGTGACGCTGCCGAGCCGGGATGATATCTGTCGGCAAAAATGCAAGTTTGGGTTCATCAGAGGGTGCATTGCAAGTCAAGGGTGAGAAAAGCAAGCACAGAAGTTCTTCATAGCTTCAGGTAGCCTTCCATCCTGTTTATTCTTTGAGCAGCAGCATCTTTACCTTTCTTCCCCACATGGCGAGCGCTATGCGGCCGCCGTCGAGCTCTCCTGCGGGGATGCTGTTAATGGCGTTGATCAGGAGACCAGCCCAAGCCCACAAAACCAGTGGGTTGATTGATAGCTGTGTCCCTTCTTTTAGAACATCTCCAAGAATAAGTTTTGCTGTACCAAGGAAAGATATATCAAATTAAACAAAATTTGCATAGTTCAAAAGCATGCTGTTTTTGTGCAATTCATAATTCAGTACATTCAGAACAAGGATGATGCGTAGTTTTAGTATCCTTACCAAGACCACCAAGAAGAAATGATTGATGAAATACGGCGGGATCTACGATGATGCCAAGACCGTCACTTGGAGGTAACGTGAAGCCCAGCAGAAGAAGACCAAATCCGAGCGAAAACCCCGCAACCGGTCCAGCAGCTGCTACCTTGAGCAGGTCCCCGCGATTGCGGACAATATTGACTATTCTGGTGATGCCACCAAAAGATCCTATCTACAGAAAACACAAAAATGAGATACTCATAGTCAAGTAGATAAGCCGGGAAATGGTGCAAAAATGAATGTTACTGCCAAAGCTATGATCTATCTCCCAATATTCCTATATTTCTAGAAGGCCGCTAAGAACACATTTCAGATCAAACATTGCTTTTGCATTACAAATAGGAAATAGAAACAAAAAAAAGTTAGACAAAGTTCTTCTAATTTTGTCTCATAATCTGGGATAGCATGTTATATAATTAAAGGAAATAAGCAAACAAGGAAATCATCTAAGATTTTTTTTCTTTTTATAGAGAATGGCAATTTTCTAAGCTAGGCATAATTTCTAACAATTAAATAGACACTCCTTAGATGAAATTGTAGGCTTGCAACTTACCTGCCAGCTAGGAACAAAATACGGTACTGAAAGCTTGACCCCAGCATCCTTGGCAGCGAGGATGTGTCCAATTTCATGAACCCCTACTATGAGTCCCGTTACCAGGGCACCGGGGAGTCCATCTTTCAATAGCTCAAGGTTATCAAATGTTGATCTGGAGAAGATTATCTCGTTAGAAGATTATCTCGTTCCCAAAGTAAAGGAATCGGTAGAAATTATTGCATGAATCGAGATGCATAACTAATGTAAGTGGCAAAACAAATTTCACATGCATTAGGAATGCTTCATCATGACAGGAAGACAGAAGTTTTAGCATCATATTGCCTAGTGTCAAGATAACATCACTTGGCCCCAGATGAGACTTCAAAGTTGTTTTAACACAAAGGTATAAGCACATACTGCCATTCGAAGATGACATCGAGCTAGAGAAACTGTAAATTAATTATTACCTCAAAATTCTTATAGTACCAAGAAATCAACAATGCTCAGAACAGAAGACAAAGCAAAATGGTGAATAAATGGAAGAGGAACCTCATACAGCAAGTTGTCCTGAAGGACAGGTACATTCCGAAGCAGCAGAGTGAAGATGGTAACTACTCCGAATGCACCAGCAGCAGCCCACTCTGGGACGGCTGAAAATTTAATTTACCGACAGTTGGATCAGCAAGTTTTTAAACTAAACGCAGACATAGTAATGCAAATTTTTGGGTGCCTGACATAAGAAAAATATTTGACCAATTCATGTAGCATTGACTAGTGAAGATATGAGGAAAGAATTATTACATCCAGTGGCAGGCTCCACTGTCTGCTTAGGTACAACTACCGCAACTGGCTTCTCATCCTCTGGATTGATGAGAAGAAAAACCTTAAATTCATCGCCAAATTTGTTCTGTGGATAACCGGGAGCAGCACACAGATCAGAACATTCACATATTCGTACACACTTGTATCTGTGAAAGGATCTACTTTTCAAGTATCTTGTTACCTCTAGTCGAGTTGTGATCTTTTCAAAACTTTTGGCTGGCACACCACGCAAGTTCCCTTTAAATAGTATTCCACCCTGATGTACAAAAGTGAAGGTAACAATAACAATCTGTCATTTTGAGCATTTGATGAATATTTACATGCTGTCATTTCAATTGAGAATATGAATCATATACATGATTAGTTTAACCGAACAGTCATATTATGTAAGAATATTTGGTTGATTTGACCCAATGGCATGCCTGGTCATGTCGCCACGTATCGGTTCGAGCATGGATGCTACTTTATAAACACAATTTGTAAACAAAAGGTTGCAACTTGCTAGTGAGATCGATATTTCATTGGAATAAGACAATAAGTAACAAAATCTGCTGTATGAACATGAAGATAAACCATATGGCATCTGAGACGCTCACCTCATAAGGCTCGTGGCTGGTCACGAAGAACGTGTCAAAACTGAAAACTTGATCCTTTAGGATGTCTACTGTAGCCTTGGGGATACTCACAGCTTCTTCAAGCTGTTGCTGCAGATCATTGAGTTTTAAGAGGTAAACAAGAAGGCTCATTACCCTCATCGGGTTTCAGATTTCAGAAACATTGAACTTTAGAGAATTCTCTATTTATGATGAACAAGCAGTATATCTCTTTGATTTCTGAAGTTTCACTCAACTTATGAACATACAAACCAAGAAAACTGATACGGAAACATCGCTTACCTTCATTCCAGGCAAAGGGGAGCCACTGGCAACATTAACATCAACCTCCACCAGCTGCTCCTGTTTCTGAACAGAATATCCAACATGTCATGACTACATTCTCAATGTCTTTTATGGCCTATACTAGATCACCACAAGTGTACCTGCGCAGCGCTGTCAGCGGCTGCAGTAGCATCTCCGTCGATGTTCCGAGCCGTGTCGCTGGCGCTTACCGGCTCTGCATTCGGGGATTCGTCTTTCGTCTGTTTATTAACAGAATATCAGACATGATGGCGCTCTCAATGTCTTTCTGGAATAAACTAGATCACTACGAGCGTACCTGTGCAGCGCTGTCAGCGGCTGCATTGACATACCGGTCGATGTTCTGAAGTGATTTGACAGCGGCGCTTACAGGCTCTGCATTCGGGGATTCATCTTTCGTCTGCTTTTTTAACAGACTATCAGACATGCTACTATGATGGCGTTCTCAATGCCTTTCTGGCATGAACTAGATCCCTGCGAGCGTACCTGCGCAGCGCTGTCAGCGGCTGCTTTGGCATACCGGTCGATGTTCTGAAGCGATGTGAGAGCGGAGTTTAGCGGCTCTGCATTCGGGGATTCATCTTTCGTCTGGTGAGGCATGGGAAAGCTAGATAATTATAGTTCAGTTACTCACATGTTCATCCATCTAGCTAGGATCCTAGGTCTAACAGACATAAGAAATCACAGACTGCAAGGTGCTCTGGTAACTGGTAAGTAAGGCACAGTGCAGTTCAGAGTTCAAACTGAATTTGGGAAAAGCAAGGATGGTTACATTGTCTGCACCAGAATCGGTCTCTGCAGCTGCATCTGCTTGGACGACACTGTCGGCAGGAGGCGATGGGGCATCAGCCACAGCCTCGTCGCCATTGCTGGCGGCTGGCGGCTCAGGCTCGTCGGCCGCTCGGCATGCGACTCTCCGGCTCCTCGACCTTCGATTAGCGCCATGAAATCGTGCAATGGATCATGGATATGATGAGCAATCTAAGAAACGGCATGGAGCCTCATGCCCCTGATAGAAACCAAGAAACGGCCGCTCACCTGCTGCGAGGGCCGGCGGGAAGCGGGAGGGACGGGGAGCGGAGCGTGAGCGTGAGGCGAGCGCCTCTGCTCCTCGCCGGTGCGGAGGTGGACGCGAGGAGGGGGCGGTGGCAGCAGCACCCGTACGCCGACGTGGCCTGCGACGGCGGCGGGCAAGGAGGAGAAGAGCTCATGGCCGTGGAGTCGTGAGCGGGGAGGGGGAGGACGCGCGCGCCTTATCTCTTTCTCTCCTCTTGCAAACGGATGTAAAAAAAAGTTGGGAGATCTTCTGCGGCTGCGATCTGGCGCCAGCACGAATCTCAAAGGTACAATCTTCCATGCCGTACATGCATTGCACGTATCACCCGATGATGCATTTAAAAAGAATCTAAGTTCAGTATCCTTTTTTTTGCAAGGGTAAAGTTCAGTATTCAATAACAAAGTATCTCTTATGAAAATCACGAGCAAATATTAATACGCAAGATTGGTTTTAAAAAGGCGAATAATTGTGGGATTGCCAACTACTGAGTGAGCCGCCAGTACTGGGGGAGTCTAGAATCAGACAAACCACCGACAATCTGCGGGAAAAGAAAACCATGGCGCTGGCCTCCATGGTTTTAGTGGTATCGTCCTCGTCCACAAGGGGGTACTGCGAAGGCGGAAGGAGCCTTGTGTAAGCATACAGTCTCAATGTGGTTACGTAGCTGAACATGTTAGGCTGAGCAATCGGACCACTATAAGATTATTGTGCATAAAACCGTCCTGAAAGCAGACCTCACTTTGTTAGAACTAGGGTCAGATGGCAAACAGGGAGGGAGGGGTTGAGTGTGAGCGTGAAATGAGTGCACTCCCTTATTATCACGAGATGAAGAGCGATGGCAGTAACAATTGTACGACAAAGAGCCGGTAGAGAGCAAGAAGAAGAAAAAGAAGAAGAAGAAGGAGAAAAAGAAGAATAATTCATGGTGGGGTAACGGCAAGCGCACACACATTACCTCTCACTTTTTCTCTTACACCTAGAAATAGAGAAAAATATAGAAGATCTTTACTATGGCTAGGAACCTCTTGCATCACAAATATCAAAGCTAGAGCCTAAGGCATCAAAGGTCTCCCTCTCTGTGCTTCCCCCGCTGACTTACCTAGGATTTTAAACATCTTCTCCTTCACGTGCTAACCTAAATGGATTCTCTAACTTACCGAATCAAATAGAGCCTAAATATCCGAAATTCATTAAAAAAAGATACACAACAAATGCTACGATATTTGACCATCTTGATTGTTGATTTTTGATCCAACGTCCGTGAAATGCCAAGTTAGAGAATCCACTTGTCTTCAACCCCTACTTTGCCCACTTTGAGGATTACCCCTCTTTGCATTGTATTGTAATAATGCATTTTTTGTCCTAATTTTCACTTGTAAACCCATTTGTTTTAATAGATGTTAAGTTCATTCTTTTTTTAGAAAGGCATCCAAAGGGCGTATTAAATCTGAAAACTATTGAGGAAAACAAAAACCAGTACAATGTCGTCCCCCGGAGATAGAAAATTGCACTGAACGACCAGTAAAGGCAATAAACTCCCTCGCCATACAGGGGCTTTCAAGACCGCAAACTCACTGCTTGAGACAAGGTCTACAAATCGCTGAAGAAAAATTATTTTGACCATCACCCCATGCAGTACATGCCTGCAATCCATCACCACAGGTCGGAGAAACTGAAACATGTTGTAGAATAACACAAAAGAAGATGTCGAAGTCGCCACGCCAATGCTCTCCTTGATAGACACACAAACTATCAAGATCTGAGAAGAGATAACAGATCTAGCGACACAAAACTCTCATGGACCCTTCGCAACGGCGGATCGGACGTTGTTGAGATAGGGAGAGGCTGAAGAGACCTTGATTCAACATGTCATCAGCGTCATCACCTCGCTGATCCTGTCAGGGAAACAAAAACCTAGAGAAAAGCAAAATGAAACGAATGATTCTCACCCGTCTTCGTCAACAAGGGCACCAAACAAGGAAAAGATTGGGGACCAAGACAACAGCGTGTGAAGAAAACCTTTGTGTTGGGG
Organism: Aegilops umbellulata; assembly: GCA_032464435.1. Taxonomy (NCBI): domain Eukaryota; kingdom Viridiplantae; phylum Streptophyta; class Magnoliopsida; order Poales; family Poaceae; genus Aegilops; species Aegilops umbellulata. The sequence continues at coordinate 635,442,998 of CP136060.1, read as the reverse complement.
ACAGGGCGGGTGTTAGGAAGGTTTTCTTAGGTCGGAGATTGACTTGAAATTGCGTGGCGCTAAGTTCATTTGTTAATGGCGACTACTAAGCGTTGGTCGGCCGGCCTAGATTTGGGTCAGTCGCACCCTGGACGTCTGATATGCCGCATCCTAACCATCTGATCAGAGCATCCTTCTTCCTCGACTCACTCCTTTCTGATTTTGCGCCCAAATCATGTGAGTGCGCGCGGGATGGGAACGAGACGATGAAGCTCGCCAGATCGCCATCGCTCGCTGGATCGCTGCCACTAACGACGGCAAGGCCGCACGTCGTCTCCGACAACGGTGCTCACCGAGGAACCTCCCTTCTATTGCAGGCCCCGTCGTCGACCGGTTGCAACTTATCCGTCGACCGGTGGCAACTCCTGCCATCGACGCTCTATGGTTGCAGCACTCCGGTGTGTCGCCCCGCCATCGCCGTCGACGCTAGCTGCATGATTTTCCGCGAACAAACGGCCACCAGTCGCACCATAAAACGGATGTAGCAAAAAAAAACATGTTGGTAGTAGCAAAAATCAATGCCGGTTGCAGCAAAAATACCGTCGTCATCGTCGCAGGTTGCAGCTCGCCATGAATGGACATAGCAAAAAATTGCCGGCCGTAGCATAAATCGACGACGATTGCAGCAAAATCATCTCGCCGCCGTGACGGGTCGCAGCTCCGCCGTGAATGGACGTAGCAAAAAGCATGATGGTTGCAACAACATCGCCGTCGCGGGGTCGCAACTCAGTCATGAACTAATGTAGCAAAAATCCTCGCCGGCTGTAGCAAAATCCGATGGCGGTGGCAGCAAAAATCGTCGTCTCCGTTTGGTTGCAACTCTTTGTCAGAGGTAGGCGTCCTTGGGAACTCCTATGCGCCGCTTATTGCGGCAAGTAGTCACAGTTTCGCATAGGAGACGACTTGCCTGGGCCGGCCCGCTAGCTAACCTCCGCAGAATGAAAAATTGGAAAAATAAAAGCGCGCTAGCTAAGAATCAAACCCGCGAGCTGCTGTAGATAAGCACCGCGCGCTAGCCACTGCAACACGCGAGTTAATATGACAAATTTGCAGCGCCAGCATTAAAGAACCTGAGCGAGTCAATTTAAAATTATTGGACATTTTCTGAAATTGTAAACAAGTACATTTTAAAATTCCAGAACATTTTCTGAAACATGGAACATTTTTTCAAATTTTGAACACGAGAACATTTGTTAATATTGAGAACAAATATTTGAAAATTTCAAACAAAAGAAACATGAAAAATAACAACAAAAAAGTACAAACATTTTGTAAAGTGCAAACATTTTTTTGAATCTTGAGAACAAATTTTGAAACAAAGAACAAATTTGGACAATTTCTTAAAGCATGAACATTTTTTGAATCTTGAGAATATATTTATGAATGGAAAGAACATTTTTTGAACAAAAATTTAAAATCCCGAACATTTTTTGATTTTAGAGAACAAAATTTTCAAATTGAGAACAAAATTTCAACATAAATATTTTCTAAAAGTACGAACATTTTTTGAATCTTGAGAACAAATTTTGAAACGAAGAACAAATTTGGACAATTTCTTAATGCATGAACATTTTTTGAATCTTGAGAACAAATTTATGAATGAAAAGAACATTTTTTGAGCAAACTTGTTCACGAACATTTGAAAAAGCGCGAACATTTTTTTGAAAGAGAAAACATAAACTTGAAAGACAAAAAAGAAAAAAAGAAATTTAAAAGAAACAGAAATAAAAAAAGAAAGGAAAATAAAAAACCTGTTCAGGAACCTTCTAGAAGGTTCCCAAAACCGAAAAAAACCCAGCTGGGAACCTCTAGAAGGTTCCCAAAACCGGGAGCGCTGGACGGTTAAACGGGCCGGCCCGTTGCGTCACTGCTCGGTCGCTCGCCTGTGCGAAGCGCCGGCAGTTTGACGCAACGAGCGGCATATAGGGTTTTCCGGCGTCCTTGTCGTCGACCGATTGCAGCACTGGGCTGGCTGGTTTTAGCATTGGGCTGGGCTGGTTGCAGCAAAACATGTTTATTGGCCCAGCCCAAACTGAGGACAAAGAAGGCACGCAGCGAACCAGACAGACGACACGCGCGGACGAGGAGCCGAGCGGGCGAGCACCTCTCCCACTCTCCCTCCCCTCCCAGACCTAGCGGCGCCGCGTGGGCGGCGGCGATTCCAAGTCCGGCCGGCCCTCGGCCTCTGGCTCCGGCGCTCCGCCCCTCCCCTCCGCCGCTCTTCCTCTCCTCCCCTCCCCTCCGCTCGGGCGGCGGCGATTCCAAAGTCCGGCCGGCCCTCTCCCTCCCCTCGGCCGCCGGCTCCGCCCCCTGCTGACTCCCTCCACCGCTGACCGTCTCCTCCAGCACAGCTCCACCAAGGTATTTTTTGCCTTTTTGCCCTCTGTTTTTTTAAGAAATCCGAAGATTTGTTTGTAAACTGAAATTGAAGTAAACGGACATTGAAGTTTGAAGAAGAAGGATGTTTATGTGATGGATTTGATGCCACAATTGCCACTGCCACTGATTTCTACTTTGTTTATGTGATTGTAATGTAGATGAAGAAGAAGGATGTTAGCCTGTTTGAATTGTGGGACAAATCTTACTTGCATTGCAACTTCACGAGTTGGATGCAAGATTTGATGAGTTAAAACTGAACTACTTACTTACATGGCAGCATCTAGTCCCACGTGATTCATTTGCTGCTTATGGTCAAGACAAGTTAGTTAGGCTTGCTAGAAAGTTTTATGCTAAGGATTTCACAAACGATGAATTGTCAACACTTCCATGGTCCATTATGTTGCCACAATGATATTTTGCTACTATTATCGACGTATGGTCATTGAGTCATTGATATTGCCTAATTGCCATCTTATTGCACATTTGTTGTTCTATTATGTTGCTTTGGCCAATTTTTTTTTTTTGATAAGAATACCCAGGAGCAAATTCCTGGCTCCGCCACCCTGCAGGTCACCGTCCAGGCGGACACCTCCGCGCACGCAGCCGCGCCGCTCGCGCGCCGCCCTACAGAGGAAGAGTAGGCTCGTCGCCGGCGGGCGGCATGAAGAGCTTCCCGGTGGCCGGCGGCCGTAGCGTCTCCCTCGCCCTCTTCTCCGATGTCTCCAACAGCCAGTACGTCTTCTCCCCCCTCTTCCTTCACCTTCTTCTTCTGTGACCCCGAAAGTTGTACGGCTGGACAGAGCTCACGGTTACTGATGATGCCGGATGAATGCAGGGAGCTCCTCGACCTGATGCAGTCGGGGAAGCTGGAGCCGGAGGCCGCTTTTATCAATGCATCGCTGGTACTGTACCACACTCTACCATTCTTTTGATGCTAAATCCCCAATCGCTGCAAGTGAGGATACCAATTAGTCAAGTCGATGCAATGTCAGGTGCCGGATGTGTTCCCGGTTCTTGCGGCGGCGCACAAGGCGCTGCTCTCGAAGTCGAGGGAGTCGCTGACTACGAGGACCCTGCACTCCGAGCTCGTCTACAACTACTCTGGATCGAAGCATGTGAGTTACTCTAGCTGTTATTTTTTCTTCTCTGTTCAGAGAACTAGTTTTATTACTCTGGATGTACTTAACATTACATGATGATGATATTATTCTAGCACGGTGCGGTGACAGTTTGCTTGGTTTTGTGTTTTTAGATATCAGAGTCCCTGAAGCGATGCGGTATCGCTGATGACACACAGTATATCCTCGCAGCTCGGTTTGATGCTTCAGATGAAGAGGTATGATGCACCCCTTGCCCAGTCATGGTTTTGAACCTGTCAGTTTCTTGCTAATAACCCTGCTTGAATCGACATTGAATCTTGATGAACCTGTCAGTCTCTTGCTAATTGCCTGAGCTTGAGTACCACAAATCTGAAGTTCTGAACTTTCTTGCACTAACGGTTGTAGTGTAAAAACTGAAGAAAAATAAATCAAAACCTAGCTGAAACTTTCTGGCTTTGGACATCTAGTGTTAGTACGCTAATTATGGGCCTTGAATCAAGAGCTTATTTGTAATGTAATGACTCAAGATTTCAGTAAATAACTTGAAGCGTTTTATGTGCGTCACAGTCTGGTTCCCGTTGCCAATTATTGGGATATATGAAAAACAAAACATTATAAGAAACCGAATTCTCATGTTAGATTGATATCTTTGATTCCATATCTGGGTAAAAAAATTGCGGGGCCATCTTTGAGTTACTACAAAATATGAAGTTCAAAAGGAACAGTTTGAAATGCAAGTGTCTTCTCATAGATGTTTGCTCATAATATACCAAAATCACCTATTTCTAGTAATGTGCATAGCAGTGTGGAAGAACTGCAGAGCATGGTTGCAAACATTTTCTGAAGAACTGATGGTCCCTCTCCTGCTCAACACAGACCACTCTAAATGTGTCAGAAGTACTATGAGATGAATCGAACAAGTAGTATTACTGTATGTGGTGCCATCGAAATGAAATGTTACTTTCTGCATGCACCCTCAGTTTCTTGTCATTTGTATTCCTTATACATTGCTGTGAGTCATTAATTATCATTCTGAATGGAGCAGTTCCAACAACCTTTGAGTGTGAAATGGTTACATCGCAGATGAAAGCACTGGAAAAGCTCATCAACGGAACCGAGATTGATCTATCGGAATTGGTGACAAGAGCAGACCAACCAAAGATTCTGAAGGTTTTTCAGCTAAACTTGACACTAGCTATATGACTCTTGAGTATCATAATTATTTTATTTTTGCTTTTCCTTGACCGAATTTCCTTTTTCCCTACTGGCAGCACTACAAAATAACTCCACAGGAACTATCAATATCTACATTGCCAGAGGCAATCGTTTGCAGGATTGCTGCTCGAGATGCCCTCTGAGGTCTTAAACGATGGTCGGGGCATTTTCTAGCTGTGTGTGCTGAACTCTTCGGAAGAACACTGCATCTGTTGTGCACTTGCGCCTCCTGTTGATGGTCAAGCTCGCGGCAGGGCGTTTCAAGTCTGAACTTAGGAACTGCATTACGATAGGCATGTAGTCTTGGATGCTGTAGCAACAATTGAATATCTGTATGGTGACAGGCTCTAAGATCACTTCGTTAAGATTTTAGGCAGGCCACCTGCAGAGATATTGCGATGTTGATTCAGAACAGTTGTTTCAGTGGTAGGACCGATAATCAGATAGGGCAAGGCACTATTGGTTGGACCAGTTTCTCCGCCCTAGGGTTTGGAGAAACCCTGCCGCCACTAAGAGCATCTCCTAGATGGTCCAAATTTTGATGGTCCAAAACCAAAGATGTAAAATTTGGACAGCCAAAAAGTGCGTTTTGGGGCTATGGAAAAAGGCCAACTCTAACAGATGGTCCAAATCCATGGTCCAAAAGAGCAACTCCAATAGGTCCAAAACCGGCCAGCAACTGCGCGGTTGGCCGCTGTCCAGTCACTGTACAACCGCACATATTGCATAAAACATGTTTTAAAACAACATAATTGTTTTTTCATGTCCACAATATCAAATTATTACATAGTTCTTCAGATCCAGGAGATGAAATGCAACACAAATACAACATAGTTTTGCACAATACAACATAGTTTTGAACAAACAAATAATGAATCTATGCAGATCTTTCACCATGCCATTTCCAATGCTCTTCCATCAAATCTTTCTGAAGTTGGTCATGCACATCGGTGTCTCTAATCTCGCTGTACACCTTCCATGAAACGTCTGATGCTCCTCTTTGCGTATGGGGTTAACATGAATGCCCATCAACTGATAGAAGTTGTAATCTAAATTTTTTCCACGCTCGTTCTCAATGATCATGTTATACATGATCACGCAAGCGGTCATGATGTACCAAAGGATCTTTTGATCCCAAAATCTAGATGGTCCTCGCACAATAGCAAATTGGGATTGCAAAATCCCAAATGCCCTCTCAACATCTTTTCTAGCCGCCGCTTGTGCACAAGTTCTTTCTTACCTTCAGGTTTTGCAACCGGCTTGACGAATGTACTCCACCTCGGGTAGATTCCATCTGCAAGATAGTACCCATAGTTGTAGGTGCGTCCATTTGCTTCGAAGGTCACCGGTGGTGGTTCTCCATTTGCTAAGTTGGCAAAGAGAGGTGACCGGTCGAGCACGTTGATGTCGTTGCAAGAACCGGGCATACCAAAATATGCATGCCAAATCCATGTTTCATGATCACCAACTGCCTCAAGAATGATAGTGGCATCCTTCCCACGACACTTGAATTGTCCATGCCATGCTTTTGGACAGTTCTTCCATTTTCAATGCATGCAATCCACAGACCCCGAGCATACCTGGAAACCCTCGAGCTTTGTTCATCTCCAAAAGCCTCTGAGTGTCCTGAGCATTGGGTGCTCTCAAGTACTGTGGGCCGAACACTTCTACCATAGTTATTGCAAATTGCTTGACATAGAAGATAGAAGTGCTCTCTGCCATCGTCAAGTTGTCATCAATGTAATCTGCCGGAACACCATATGCCATCATGCGCAAAGTGGCAGTGACCTTCTGCTCAATGCTATGGCCAAGCAACCCAGCACAGTCCCTTCTCTGCTCGAAGACTGGATTATGCTGCTTCACGGAATTGCAAATGCGGAAGAACAAGTCTTTCGACATTCTGAAACGGCGTCGAAAGTAATTGTCCAGAAAAACAAGTGATGATGCAAAGTAGTTGCGCACCAACCATTTGTGCGCATCAATCCGTTCTCTCCGAATGAACGCACAACCATAAACGGAACCACCGTGCTTCGGTTTCTTCCTCTTGTGCATGGCCACTAGCATAGCAATCTCCTCTTCTTCATGCAAATCAAATTCCTCGTCCGACGATGAATCCTCCACGAAAGAGGAGTCAACCGAGCTCATCTACAATGCACACAACCACCATCAAACATACTATCCAATCCCAAGTTAAATCATCAAGTTTCGTCACTTTTTTACCTTGGGGAATTCCGTCGAACACCTTGTGCGCGCGGTGGAAGAAGATGGCCGCCGGTTGGATTGGCTGCTGCTGACGGCTCCAGACGGCGGCGGTGATAAGAAATGAGCTTGGAGGCCGGCCAAGAGGAGCTCGGCGGGCGGCGAAGAATAGTTCGGTAGCCGGGCGTAGGGCTTGGTGCGACGGTCGTGCGGCTGGCGCAACAGCTGTGGACAGGCTCACGACCGACGGGGAGGAGGTCGGCGGCAGCCTAAGACCCGACAGAGGCCTACCGCAGCAGCCGGACCACCGGAGGCGCCGGATCCCGTGTCGGCTGCCTCCCGATTCGGCGGCGTCCGGGCGGTTGCGAGCCGGCTACCGGCGAGGGAGGCGACGGGGGCGGAGGGCGGCGGCGGGGATGTGGGGTGGTGGTGGCGCCGACGGCGAGGTTTTGGGCGGTCGCGGCGGCGGATTCCGGCCGGCTGGTCTTCGGGCGGGCGGACGGGCGCGGGCGGGAAAGGAAAGGAAGTGGCGGTTGGGCGTTTGCAGGCGGCGGCTGGTTTTGGACCTGATGCACCTCGTGATGTAAATTTGCACCACGAGGTGTTGTATTTTACATCATGAGAAGGCCGCGGTTCAGATTTTTTTGCATATGGATCGTCTGTTGAAGCAGCGTTTTTTGTCCCAGACGGTCCAAAAGTTAGGTACTTTTACATTTGGACCATCTATTGGAGATGTTCTAAGGCGCTTGCGAGCAAACCTAACAGTTCGCCACCGGCTGTTTTGCACTGTATGTGTGGATACCTCCGTGGCGTATGTTAGGATGAATCGTTTGTGGGATTGGTCAAGGAGGAGCCATTGCAAAAGTGCTCAACAATAGAGCCATTGTTGTAGCAGATAAAGTTGTAGCTCCTGTCCAGACAGCCTTTATTAGAGGTAGATATATTCTGGATGGGGTGATTGTGTTGCATGAAGTACATAGGAAAAAAGAGAGTGCGGTGTTTTTTAAAGTAGATTTTGAAAAACCTTATGATAAAATCAATTGGGATTTTCTGTATTTTGTCATGGAAAAGAAGGGCTTCCCTCCTAAATATATAGAATGGGTCAAACAGACAGTAGAGAGGGGTAAGGTAGCTGTTATGGTGAATGACCAGATTGGTCCTTTTTTTGAAACGAAAAAGGGGCTGAGGCAAGGAGATCCTTTGTCCCCAATCTTGTTTAATATTGCTATTGATATTCTTAACTTGCTCATTTTAAAAGCTCAAGAATTGAATCTGGTACAAGGCCTAGTGCAAAACTTAATACCAAATGGGATCAATATGTTACAATATGCAGACGATACTATCTTTATGTTTAAGGATAATCTGGAGAGTGCTAGGAACTTGAAATTGATTCTTTGTCTGTTTGAACAACTTTCAGGTCTCAAAGTTAACTTCCATAAAAGTGAGGTTTTTTGTTTTGGTGAGGCTAAAGGGAAACAAGAGTGTTATTCTAATATTTTCACTTGTGCTGTTGGTAAACTACCTTTTAAGTATTTAGGGATACCAATTAATGCTGTGAGGTTATGTAATAGTGATTGGAATTGGCCTGAGGAGAAGATGGAGAAGAAATTGAGTGTTTGGAAAGGTAGAAATAGATCTTATGGGGGTAGATTAATACTGATTACTTCCAGTTTGTGCAATATTCCCCTTTATATGATTTCTCTTTTTGAATTGCCTAAAGGACCTAGTAAGAAAATAAATTTCTACATGAAAAGAATGCTATGGCAAGAGGAAGAAGTTGTTAAGAAATATCATTTAGTGAAATGGGAGGATGTGTGTAGACCTAAAGAGATGGGAGGTTTAGGTGTTTTAGAGTTGGATATTATGAATATTTGCTTACTTTGTAAGTGGATATGGAAACTTGAAAATAATAATGGTCTTTGGCAAGATTTAGTAAGGAAGAAATACCTGAGCAAATGTACTCTTAGGGGGTGCAAAAAGAAGGTTGGGCAGTCTCATTTTTGGCAAGGAATTATGAGAGTCAACCCTATTTTTCTATAGTATAGTAGAAAAATAGTGGGTAATGGGGAGAGAACTATGTTCTGGAGCGATATTTGGCTGGGAGACAAACCACTCAGTGTGCAATTCCCTAGATTGTATGGCCTAACTTTCAGTGCTAATTTTACTGTTGCTAAAGCCTTATCCGACAACATGAAATTGATAAGATTTAGAAGGATATTATGGGGGGACACTGCTGATATGTGGTATGAGCTGAAAAGCATCTGTAGTAGTGTAACCTTGAATGAGCAGGAGGACAAGTGTAGTTGGTTATTAACTAGATCAGGAAAATTCTCTGTTCAATCCTTGTATCTAGCTCTTAAAACTAATCAGGTAGCTTGGCCTCATAGAAATCTATGGAAAGCTAAGATTCCTCTAAAAGTTAAAGTTTTCATCTGGTTGGTATTTAGGAACAGTGTGTTGACTAGAGATAATTTAGCTAAAAGAAACTGGAAAGGTAAAGATAAAAGCTGCAGTGAGCATCTTTTTTGCACTTGTGTGGTAGCCAAGTTTGTGTGGGGGGTTGTTTGGAATGTCACTGGTATTTATGATATTCCTTGCAAAATGAAGAGTTCAGCAGTTGGATAGAGATGTTTCCTAAAAAGATGAGACAAACAGTAGCAGTGGGTGTAGCGGCGGTATTCTGGTCTTTATGGAAAGCCAGAAACGCTGCCACTTTTCATCACATTTACCCGCATGATCCGAGTGTGCTGTTTTTTCAAATAGCTTACTGGATGTCGTACTGGGCTGGCTTACAGAGAAAAGAAGGGCAACAGAAGCTGCGCGACGTGGCGGCGTTGTTGGTTGATGTTGCAAATGGCTTCTTCAACAAGAGCAGAGGTTGGGCGCCAATGACAAGACGTCTGGGAGTGGGTTCAAAGCTTTTCTATGTTTTGAGTTTCTTCGCTGGAATATCATGTAGTTTTATGTCTGGATAATATGGTTGTTCTAAGCTCTGTTACTGTTTAGTAGAGGTAAAGTTCGGGGATGGAGCTCTGTGTGGTAACCATTTTCCCCATAGCGTTTTTTAGTCTTTTCTCCCCTTGGAGGCCAAGGTAGGGTATCTGGGGCTGAGTAACAAACTTTTTTATGACTCTGTTTATTCGGTTTCTTTTCATTCAATGAAATGAAATTGGGGCGTGCCCCTCAATTCAAAAAAAAATTGATCAAGGAGGAGCCTGTACGACGACTGAGGGAGGTGTACGACTACAGCTGCATCGTTGAGCGCCATCAACTCTACTTCCTCTACGGGTCGGCGCATTGAGTGGTAATCTTATTCCTGTGATCTCCTTCCTGCAACATGTTCCTGGGTGTGCAGCGGAAATTTTTGGTCTTCCACGAATGGGTGGGTTTGCGTTAGACACTTGTGTTAGACTATACGTGTACAGCCTGTGTATATGTCAAGGGTGTACGCGTCGTGTGTGTGCGCGCGTGGGTAGCGCACGATGGTGGTAGTGGCACACAATCTCCCTCTCGGGCGTGGTCTCTGTGTATATATAGCCCGGCCGATGAGCCTAATGGAGTGTGTTGATTCCCTAACCATCCTTCTCCTACCTTCTCACTACCATGGCATCAGATGCTTCTGACTGGATCCGACCCCGATCCTTCTTCCGCTGCTCCTGACGGCCCTCTCGCCGCTCCTGGCGACGCCTCCGCGCCGGCTGCCGCGACCACCGACGCTTCTGCGTCTGCCGTCACCCGGCAACTACGCGCAGTGGCGCCGCCATTTCGACACGGCGATCGGCATGTTCGGTCTCCACGACCACGTCGATGCCGAGGCCCTGCCGCGCTCAGACGATCCCGAGTGGGTGATGGCGAATCACACCGTCGTCTACTGGCTCAACACAACCGTCTCCCCCGAGCTCCTGGACGCCGTCATGCAGGAAGAGGACACCACCCTCACTGTGTGGACGGCGATCGACGCTATCTTCCGGGACAACCAGCTCGCTCGGGCTGTCTACATCGACGCCGAGTACCATGCCGTCGTGCAGGGCGATATGACCATCAAGCAGTACTGCACTAATCTCAAGACTTACGCCGATCAGCTGCGTGATCTGGGGCAGCCCGTGCCGGAGCCGCAGCAGGTTTTCCACCTCCTGCGTGGGCTCGAGCGGCAGTTCCACGGCGCCATCCCCCACATTACCTCGCGCACACCGCTCCCCTCATTCATCTAGGCACGCTCCTTCCTCCTGCTCGAGGAACACCGTGCTGATCAGGCCACGCGCATCCAGGGCGCCCACACGCTCGTCACCAGGCATGGCGTCGCCGCGCCCTCTCTAGTCGCGCCCCCACCCCTGCTTCGCCCGCCACGCCCGATGGCTCTTCCACACGCGGCCGTGGGCGCCAGCGTCGCCGTGGACGTGGCCACAACCATAATGGAGGGCCATCTGCCGCCCCCTCACCGCCGCGTCTCCCTGGGCTTCCTGCTCCGGCGCTTGGCGCCAACTCATGTACTGGCCTGGTGCAGGCCTGGCCCGTTCCTTGGCGCGCCCCCGGCTCTGGTGTGCTCGGTCCGCGCCCTGGCACGCCTCCTCAACAGGCCATGTACGCCGCTCCCTCCGCGCCGCTGCTTGGCGCCTACGGCTACGGCGGCTACGGGCCTCCGCCGGGTTACGGGCCCCTGCCGTACTATGATGTGCCTCCCGCCGCCACGCACCCGTCTGCGCAGCCACTCGACATGACATCCCTCCAGGCGGCGCTGCACAGCGCCACGGCTGGCCCCTCCTTGTCAGGCAGCTCCTCCGACTGGTACCTCGACTCAGGTGCGGCCTCCCACATGTCCAACAACACCGGTACTCTCCACTCCGTTCATCCTCCTTCTCTCTTCCGCATATCATCGTTGGTAGCGGTGAGCATCTCCCGATTACTGACGTTGCTATTGGTTCTCTTATCTCTGGTACCTCACCAATTCAGCTCGGTAACGTGCTTGTCTCTCCCTCTTTAATCAAAAACCTTCTTTCTGTTCGTCAGCTATGTCGTGACAATCCAGTTTCTGTAGAGTTTGACTTGTTTGGATTTTCTGTCAAGGACAACCGAACCAGAATGGTGATCCTCCGCTGTGATTCCACCGGCGATTTGTATCGGGTGAGGCCTGCGCCGTCGCTGCTTTCGTGCCCTTTCGCTGGTGTGGCCACTGTCGAGCTACTGCACCAGCGTGGTCGCTGCTTTCGCGCCCTTTTGCCGGTGTGGCCACTGTCGAGCTACTGCACCAGCGCCTTGGGCACCCGGGGGTGGCCGCCGTTCAGCAGATCGCCTCCCACCTCTGCTTCAGTTTCAACAAGTCGTCGCCGCATCACTGCCGAGCCTGTCAATTAGGCAAACATGCATGTTTACCCTTTCAGTCTTCAGATAGCCGTACACATTTTCCCTTTGAGCTGCTCCACTTAGATGTATGGACTTATCCCTTTACCAGCATTTCCGGTTATCGGTTTTACCTTGTGATCCTTGATGACTACACTCATTATGTATGGACGTTTCCCCTCAAAAACAAATCTGATGTACTTCCCATATTGTGTGAATTTTATGCATATGTCCGCACATAGTTTCAGCTTCCTGTCGTTTCGCGCAACGTCCGCGAGTTCCATATTGCTTCAGTGCGCTCTCTGCTCATGGCTCTGTTCTTCGTCTCTTCTGTCCTTATACTAGCCAACAGAACGGGAAGACGGAACGCATCCTAGTACCCTCAACGAAAGCGTTCGCGCCCTTCTGCTTCACGCGTCCATGCCACCGCGGTTCTGGGCTGAAGCTCTGAACACCGCCACCTACCTGCTGAATCAGCGTCCTTGCCATTCCAGTGCACCTCGCTCACCGTACGAACTCCTGCTTGGCGTCGACCCTAATTACAGCCTCATGTGCGTCTTTGGCTGCCTCTGCTACCCCAACGTCGCCGCCACAGCTCGCCACAAGGTCGATGCCCGCTCTGTTGCGTGCGTCTTCCTCGGCTATCCATCTGACTACCACGGGTCTCGGTGCTTCGATCCCGTCTCGACTACCACGGGTCTCGGTGCTTCGATCCCGTCTCGCGGCACGTCTTGACCTCGCGCCACGTCCTCTTCCATGATCATGACTTCCCCTTCGCTCGCTCCGCCGCCCCCGCCGCCGTGCTGCCTCCACCATCGGCGCCGTCTGCTGCGCCACTGATCCTGCAGGTACCAGCTCCGCGCTCCGTCGTTGCGCCCTCTTTCGCGCCTCAGAGCGGTTCAACTGCGACCGCCCGATCGTCATCCAGCGGCTCCACGTCCGCGCGTTCCACTGCCCATTCTCCTATTTCAAATGGGGGTGTTGGATCCACGATCGACGGCTCCGGCTCATGCGTGCCATCTGCTACTTCAAACTCCACCGCTTCCTCGTCCTCAGGCGCCCGCGGTGCTTCCTCGCCACTTCCTCCTCCTGCTGCACTCCCTCCGTTGGCTGTGGCCTCTCCGCACGCCGGATGGTCACGCCGCAGACTGGGGTCTTCTGGCCCAACCCGTGCTACTACGACGCCGCCACTTCCTCGACCAGCACGTCGATCTCTCCGCTCCCCAGCTCTGTTTGTGTCGTTGTGCGTGACCCGAACTGGCTAGCGGCGATGCGTGAAGAGTTCGCCGCCCTCGTCAGCAACCGCACCTGGGAACTGGTGCCGCGCCCCCCGACACCAATCTAATCACCGGCAAATGGGTGTTCAAGCACAAGATGCGCGCTGACGGTAGCCTCGAGCGCTACAAGGCTAGGTGGGTCGTGCGTGGGTTCTGGCAGCGCGCCGGGGTTGACTACGGCGAGACCTTCTTCCCCGTGGTGAAGCCGGCGACCATCCGCACGGTTCTCACCGTCGCCGCCTCCCGCCACTGGCCCGTGCATCAGCTTGATGTGAAGAACGCCTTCCTGCATGACACTCTTGAGGAGGAGGTGTACTGCCACCAGGCCGCCGGCTTCATCGATGACACCAAGCCCGAGCACGTCTGTCGCTTGGCCAAGTCCCTCTACAGCCTCAAGCAGGCGCTGCGCGCCTGGTTTCTGCGCTTCGCCGGCTTCCTCAAGACGCTCGGCTTCGCCGGGACTCACTCCGACTCGTCCCTGTTCGTCTACATGCACGGCACCGAGATGACATTTCTCCTGTTGTATGTGGACGACATCGCCCTCACCGCATCTACTACCGCACTTCTACAACGCATCGTCCATCGTCTCACTGGCGAGTTCGCCATGAAGGACCTTGGCCTGCTCCATTTCTTCCTCAGCATTCGGGTCCAGCGCACTCCTACCGGATTCTTCCTCTGCCAACAACAGTATACCGAGGATGTGCTCGATCGTGCGGGCATGGACGCTTGCAAACCTTCATCGACCCCGATTGGCACGAAGGGCAAGCTCCCGCAGGCCGACGGCCCGCGCGTCGATGACCCCTCCGCCTACTGCAGCATTGCCGGGGCGCTGCAATACCTCACCATCACTCGGCCCGAGCTGGCCTACGCAGTACAACAGATCTGCTTGCACATGCACGACCTGTGCAACTGCCATCAGAACTTGGTCAAGCGTGTGCTTCGCTATGTTCGCGGCACGCCTTCCCTCGGCCTGCACCTCCGCGCCTCGTCGACCTTGGATCTCCGTGCCTTCACCGGCGCTGACTGGGCCGGATGCCCTGACACGAGGCGCTCGACGTCCGGCTTCTGCATCTACCTCGGCGACACCCTCATCTCCTGGTCCTCGAAGCGACAAGCTGTCGGCTCCTGCTCCAGCGCTGAGGCGGAGTACCGCGGCGTTGCAAACGCTGTGGCTGAGTGCGTCTGGCTACGCCAACTCCTCGGTGAGCTCCATGTCCCCGTGACCAAGGCCACGCTTGTCTTCTGCGATAATGTCTCATCGGTGTACCTCTCGGCGAATCCCGTCCACCATAGGCACAACAAGCATGTGGAGCTCGACATCCATTTCGTTCATGAGTGTGTCGCTCTTGGCGAATTCCGAGTGCTGCACATCCCCACCAAACAACAACTGGCTGACGTGATGACCAAAGGACTGCCTACCGACACCTTTCTTCAGTTCAGGTCTAGTCTTTGCGTCGCCCTGAGCGACGTCACGACTGCGGGGGGTGTTAGACTATACGTGTACAGCTTGTGTATGCCAGACAAGACAGTGCACCAAGATATTTTATATCGCATCCCACATGATTCTTGCTAGTAAACTGTTTGTGATGTACCTAATTTTTTCATTCTGATTTGAAAGACAAAATGGTGTTACGGAGGGAACGGATGGTGTTTGAATTGCTAGAACAATTATCTACAGTGAACATGCAAATATATGAGTGTCGTCTTAAAATTGGGAATTATTCCGGGTTCGTTTGGCATTTTTATGCATTAATTGAGTTTCTAGGCATTTAATGTGCATAATTCAAATTTGAACTACAAGCACATGCTCCAGTGCACCAAGGTTGGTTAAAAACTCACATGTGTGTCCTTGGGTGAATTTCTAGGTCCCATGCAAGAAATGGGAATGAAATTCAAACATCTCGGCGTCGTGGCTCGGCAGGAAACATTGAGAAACTTGGTTTTTAAATTCCTGCAAATCCCAAACTCGCCTGAAAATCGTAAACTTGGCATGGTGTCATTTCATGGCACCAACATGTACTGGTAAAGAAATTGGACGAATTGGGACAAGTTTTGGTATAAGCTTCTTGCAAATTGGAGCTTTTCTCATGAAGGCGTGTGGTTTCGAGAGGGAACGTGCCACCTTTGTGTGCAAAAAGACATACGCTGCCCCCGCCCCCTCTTGATTTTTTATAGAGCAAACATAGAACTATATGAGTGTCGTGTTAAAAGTTGGAATTATTCTGGGTTCGTTTGGCATCTTTATGCATTAATTGAGTTTCTAGGGATTCAATATGAATAATTCAAATTTGAACTACAAGCACATGCTCCAGTGCACCAAGGTTGATTGAAAAATCACATGTGTGTCCTTGGGTGAATTTCTAGGTCCCATGCAAGAAATGAGAATGAAATTCAAACATCTGGGCGTCGTGGCTCGGCTGGAAATATTGAGAAACTTGATTTTTTAATTCCTGTAAATCCAAAACACGCATGAAAATCATGAAACTTGGCATGGTGTCATGACATGGCACCAACATGTTGTGGTAATTTTTTTGGCCGAATTGGGACAAGCTTTGGTATAAGCTTCTTGCAAACCCGAGCTTCTCTCCAAAAGGCTCATGGTTCCGAGAGGGAACATGTCACCTTTGTGTGCGAAATGATATACACTGCCTCTCCCCCTCCCCCGCCCTTGATTTTTTACAGAGGCAACATAGAACTATATGAGTGCCATGTTAAAATATTGAATTATTCCGGGTTCGTTTGGCCTCTTTTATTCATTAATAGAGTTTCTGGGCATTTAATCCGCATAATTCAAAATTGAACTACAAGCACATGCTTCATTGCACCAAAGTTGGTTGAAAAATCACATGTGTGTCCTTGGGTGAATTTCTAGGTCCCATGCAAGAAATGAGAATGAAATTCAAACATCTGGGCGTCGTGGCTCGGCCAGAAGTATTGTGAAAAACTTGGTTTTTTAATTCCTATGAATCCAAAACACACATGAAAATCAAGAAACTTGGCATGGTGTCATGACATGGCACCAACATGCTGTGGTAATTTTTTTGGCTGAATTGGGATAATCTTTGGTATAAGCTTCTTGCAAACCGGAGCTTCTCTTAAGAAGGCCCGTGGTTCCGAGAGGGAACGTGTCACCTTTGTGTGTGAAATGATATACGCTGCCTCCCCCCGCCCTTGATTTTTTACACAGGCAACATAGAACTATATGAGTGTTGTGTTAAAATATTGAATTATTCCAGGTTCGTTTGGCTTTTTTATACATTAATAGTGTTTCTGGGCATTTAATGTGCATAATTCAAATTTGAACTACAAGCACATGCTCCAGTGCACCAAAGTTGGTTGAAAAATCACATGTGTGTCCTTAGGTGAATTTCTAGGTCCCATTCAAGAAATGGGAATGAAATTCAAACATCTGGGCGTCGTGGCTCGGCCGGAAACATCGAGAAATTTGGTTTAAAATTATCGTCAATCCAAAACACGCCTAAAAATCATGAAACTTGGCATGGCGTCATGACATGGCACCAACATGCTGTGGTGATTTTTTTGTTCGATTTGCGAAGCACACACATTAACAATCAACAAAGTCATTTTGGAACAAGTGTTGTCACGTTACAATCGGAAACACAAGTATTATTGAAACTGTGGACGTTCTACTTACCATTTACGTGCCGCCACGCGTCCCCATTTTTTATTGGCTAGGAGGTGTCGTGTGGGGTAGCTATTTGAGTACGGGAGGCGTGCGATCAGACCCATGCTCGTGCTCATCGGGAGGAGAGCCCTTAGGCCTCTATCCGCTGCCCACCTCCTTCCCAATGTCTCCATTAATGGCGCCCGAGCCCCTGTTTAATGGCATGGCTATGTCTCACTCGACTGAGATTTAAGAGAGAAAAAAGAAAATCTGAAAAGAAAGTTTTGCACGGATCTTGATGTAAGATCCGACGGACCTATATAGCATCGACCGCGACTTATAGCAAGACTGATGAATATAAGGATGATGTTTTGTTGGTGTGGAACGACACCTATGGGATCACAAGAATCCCTACTATGGTTGCCGGGGCGCGGGATTGCAAGGAGAGCAGGGCTAGTAAATAGCACAAGGATCGTTTACCCAGGTTCGGGCCGCGAGGATGCGTAAAACCCTAGTCCTGCTTTGGTGGGTGTATTTCAGAGAGTTCTTGAGCTCTCGAACTAGCTGCGATCAGTGCGTGGTTCCAAAGAGCCGAATCCTTCTCCAGCATGCGATGGGCCTCCTTTTATAGGCGGAAGAGGCTGCCACAGTGGCATACAGGAGGTGGAAAGGCGTACAGTATTGCGAGCTTATTGCTCGTATTACAGGACAAGACGCATTTAATGCGTAGCTTAGGTGTCCCCTTGCTTTATTGGGGATGGGGGCGAGGCCCGCCCCGTCCGTCGCCGCTCCTCCACGCTCCGACACGCGCCCTGGCCACTGATGCATGCGGTGCCATGTAGGCAGGCAGGCAGCTGAGGTGGCGTGGTGGTGAAGCCTTCACGAAGATCTGCATGCTGCCATGCAGGCGCTTGATAAGTTGGCCCGGGAGCTGCATGTTGCCACGCAGGTGCCTGCCCAGCTAGTTGGGCTAGCAGCTGCATGCGAGCGATGGTGGAAACTTGGTTGGTATGGGCCTGGCGGTGGCCCTGCTGGCGTCCTTGGTGAGGGCCTTACTGGGTGGCTCGGCAAGGGTCTCGCCGTGTGGCCCGGCAAGGGTCTTGCCGTGGCGCGCTGTCGTCCCTGGCAAGGGCCTTGCCGGGGGTCTAGTGGCCTTCCTCGGCAAGGATCTTGCCGAGGATCGTCGTCTTCTAATCCTCATCTGATCTTGAATATGTCTTCACAAAGATCTGCATGCCACCACGGAGGTGCCTCCCTAGCCCTGGCCCAACATGACGTTGGAGACCGTGGGCTCAAGGGTGGCTCGCTCCGTTGGTGTGGGGCGAGCTGCCCCGGCAAGGGTCTTGCCGGGGCTGCTGAGGCTGCCCCCGGCAAGGGTCTTGCCGGGGTAACATGCTTCGTCCCTCTGCTCTTTGTGGTCTTGGCCTTGTCGTCGCTCTGATCATCTTGGGCTTCGGTTTTACCTTGGCTCACCTGCCCTGTTCTGCTTGGCGTGACCGTAGGCGCGGCTTCGACTGCCCATGCACAGGTATAGGGGTACAAAAATGCACCCCTCTTTTTTGTACATCGACAGGAGCCCCCGGGCCTGGGCCACACATAAGCACGACACGTTGTTGGACCAGTCCCAAAATGGTGCGCGGGCAGGCGGGGCGGTTCTTACCGCGGTAGAACTTTTCGCGCGTGGCGCTTCCCATGACCCGCGCGCGCGGCACGGCATGGAGGGGTGTGCGTGGCGTGGGCGGCATGCGTGGGGCGGTTTCCACACGCATGCGTCACATCACAGTAAATGGGTAGCGCGCCCTACGGCTTCCCCACAAAAAGGGATAACCGCGGGCGCACTGTTCCTTTTACCCTTCGCGCAACCACAATCTCGGAAACCTCCGCCTGCCTTCCTCTTCTCCAAGCTTCGTTCCCGTTCGCCGCCGCTGCGCTCCCGTCGCCCTCTGTCCTGCCCTCCTCCCCTAGCCGCCATGGCGCCAAAATCCACCAAGGGCAAGGGAGTGGCCAAGGACGCCGGAACCGCGGAGCCGCCGGAGAGTGCACAAGCGGTGCAACGGACACAGTCCGCTGTCTTCCCCTCAACGGTTGACGTGTTTGAGCTTCGGGACTCCTTCAAGCCCCTGTGGGGAGTGAAGACAGGGGGGGGGGGAATTCGGGGCATCCAGCCACGCGTGTCATCCCTGCTGACTGCGCCGAGGCTGCCCCAAATCGGTACCCCTTCTTTGTTGATTACTTTTCCTACGGGCTCTGTCCTCCCTTCTCCGATTTCTTCAGCGACGTCATGCATACCTTTGGCTTCCGCCTCCTGGATTTTACTCCGAATGCGGTGGCATGCATGGCCCTTTTCGCGCATCTCTGCGAGGGCTTCGCCGGGGTGCACCCCAACACGGCGCTCTTCCTCCATTACTTCTCCCCTCGGATCCAACCAGGGGGCGCCATCTCCGGTTGCATTGCCTGGGTCTCAAGATCCAAGGGGGCGTACCCGGAGGGCGCCATGAAGGAGTGGTGGGAAGAATGGTGGGGGCGGTGGTGCTGGATCGAGGAGAGGGACCCGCCGGCGTTCTGTGTAGTTCGCCGGGTGTCGCCAGTCCGTAGAGGCGAATGGAGCGACATCGATGCTGACGACGAGAAGCTCACCGTCGCCACCACCAGGATCCTTTGGCTCACCGAGGCCGGCCTCACCCTTGAGATGATCAGGACGGACTTCATCCGCCGCCGGATCGCTCCACTGCATAACAAGGGGAGGCCAGCCTGGCTCTTCACGAACCCTGCTGACATCATGCGGCTTCGTCCCGGCCTCGACCATAATTTCACAGTGATGGGGCACGCCCATTTCTGCCAGTGGCTCTTCCAGCTTGACATGGGCCGCGACGGCGAGGTCGAGCGGACCGACAAGGTCGCGAGGGCCGCCGCGAAGGCCGGCAAGGTCCTCAAGGGGCCTCTGTTCAAGCTGCCGACGGGGGTGGTCCCGTTGTGCAATAACTCGCGCCGGTCCGACATCATCGCCATGATGACGGACTGCAACACGCACGACCCTGATCCGAGATGGAAGGAGCCAGAGGACGCCGAGGTGCAGCAGTTCTTTGACACTCTGCACGAGGGGTACATCAACGCCGACGCCGAGCGGCTGCTTGTCCAGGACACTACTCAGGCGGAGCTGGACTACATCGCCACCAGGGCGAGGGAGGCACAACTTGCCAGGGAGGCCAGCAGCGCCGGTAGTGTGGAGGACAAGGCCGTGACGGCCGCGGAGGAGGAGGAGGAGGTTGCCCGGTGGGCAGCGGCCGCCGGGGGAGCCAACAACGCCAGCACCGAGGCTCCTCTGGTTGAAGATGTGACCGACGAGTCGTCGTCGGAGGAGGCCGAGACCGCAGGCCCGACGCCGGTGATGGGGAGAGGGCGAGTCCTACGGCGGGCCAGTTTCGGCGAGCAGGTCCGGCCCGGCAAGGCTGCGCGGCCACAGCTGACCTTGGAGGGGTCTGGGCACCACACGAGGGCCGCAGCGGCAAAGAAGCTGGCGAAGGCTGCGGTGAAGAAGAAGACAGCCGCCCCTTCTTCGTCCACGCGTGCCCAGACACCACCTCCTTCTCCTCCCCTGGCGGATGTCGATGCAGAGGTTACTTTTGATTATGGATCCCTCAGCCCGAGGAGGAAGAGGAAAACATCAGAGGAGGAGGCGAACGACGAGTAAGTATCCGGTTCCTTTTCATTATCTCTGCCTCCTCAATCTGTGTTGCTCGTCTTGACTTGTCTTCATCTTTGCAGGGACATGGAGACGTTGGCCGAGAGAGTGAAGAGGGCCAAGGTCTCGGCGGGTGGCCAGCCCCCAGTTGGTACTTCAGGGGCGCCACTGGTGGTGTCGAGCAGCCCGGACAGCAGCCCCCGGCATAGCCCCCAGCGTAAGTTCATCACTCTTCCCCTCGTCGACATGTGTCAGGGGCACGACACTTTGGCACTGACCTTGCCAGGTATGCAGGAGGAGAGCAGCAGCAGGAGGAGCCACGGAGGGCTACTCCCAACACGCCGCCCCCATCGACCACGCCGCCCCGAGGGGCGTCCCCGGCGAGGGTGCTAGGCACCGAGCCCACGCACATGGACGAGGAGGAGGAGAACTTGGGCGCCGACGGTTTTGCCTCGACGCCAAACACTTGTGGGGAGGGGACTTCCGTTTCCCAGCCGGGTACTGGCGCAGGTAAGTTGTCCGCCGTTCGTCCCTGCTTCTTTTTCTTTTCGGCTCTTGGTCCTGGCCTTGCCTCACCCCCTTCTTAGACATCCAAATTCCTCCTCGATGAACCGAGAGGACGTGGACGCCGTCATCGAGGACGTCGCCAAGGCCGCCGAGGCGGACGCCGAGAGGATCACCACCGAGGACGCCGCCAGGGGCGCTGCCGAGGACGCCGCCAAGGGGCCTGCAGGGCAGGCCGGCAAGGATGCCGCCGAGGAGGCCGGCAAGGGGTCTGCCGAAGAGGCTGGCAGGGCCGCTGCCGAGGAGGAGGAGGAGGCGGCTGGTGACCAGCCTTCCTCTTCTACTGCTTCCGGCTCCGGCAAGTACTTGAGGGTGAGCGATGACTTGTTCGTCGACCTTCCAGGCGCGTCGAGCACCAGGACACCCGTTGAGGGAGAGGTGTTCGACGACGAAGTGCTTGCCGCTGCCGGGCTTGAGGTCGTCGATGAGCCGATCGTTCGCGGCGCCGGTTTGCAGGAAGAGCGGCTCCTCCACGCCATGGGCGCCAGCTTCTGGAAGCTCCAGGCACTCCACTGCGCCCGCCTGGACAAGGCTAAGTCCAGGACGGCGGTGGTGGAGAAGGTGGAGGCGGACCTCCAGGAGCGCGTTGCCGAGACGCAGGACTGGTTCCGCGAGGCCCACAAGGAGCTCAAGGCCGCCCAGGGCGAGCTAGCCAAGCGCGACGTGGAGCTCACCATGAAGCTCGCCGACGTCAAGAAGGCTCAAGAGACGGTGAGGAACTTGGCCGCGGCCGCACAAGCCACCCGAACCCAGCACGAGGCCGCGCTGAACTCCCAGGAGGAGGACCTCGCTGCACGCGAGGAGAAGCTTGCCGCCACACTTCGCGGCAAGGATGCAGAGGTGGAGAAGCTGGTCTTGCAGCGGACCAGTGATCTGGAGCACAAAGAGGCGCTCAATGCCTAGGCCCATGTCCACGCCGGCAAGGTGGAGGAGTTGGAGGCGGAGCGCGACAGGCTTAAGGAGCAGGCCCTGAAGCTGTCCTAGGAGAAGGACACGCTTAACAGTGCCCTGATAGAGGCGCAGGACGCGGTCGTCAGCAAGGCTGGGGAGCTCTCCGAGGCCAACAACTCCATCAAAGACCTCAAGCTGAAGCTGGAGGGTCTCGAGAAGGTGCTGTCGGAGGCCAAAACCTAAGAGGGGACCCTGGCCAAGGAGATGGAGGCCGAGAAGCTGTTGCGGAAGAACGAGGGCCTCAACTTCGCAGACCAAGTGGAGGGCGAGAACCGCTGGCTCGATTGCCTTGCCACCGTCGCCAACCAGGCCGCCGCGCAGCTGGCCATCATGGGGATGTCGGACGGGAGGTGTGTCCCGGAGCGGGGCGTGAGCACCAATTGCAGCCTGACCATGTTCTTTGAGAGGGTCGTCGGCGCTCTGGAGCGGCTCCACGCCAACGGGGCGGCCTCACTGGCCGACGAGTCCCGGAGGCTCTGCCA
This sequence comes from Aegilops umbellulata, assembly GCA_032464435.1. Classification (NCBI taxonomy): domain Eukaryota; kingdom Viridiplantae; phylum Streptophyta; class Magnoliopsida; order Poales; family Poaceae; genus Aegilops; species Aegilops umbellulata. Next base: position 635,420,148 of record CP136060.1, on the reverse strand, counting down.
GGGTGCCATGACCAAGGTTCTCTCCAAGGTGGCGCACTGGTACCCCAACCTCGACTTCAACGCCGTGCTGGAGAGCTTGCCCGAGGGTACCGACCTCGGGACGCTCAGGAAGCGCATCAAGCCCATCATCAACCGAGTCGGCGAAATTCAGAGGGTGGAGGGCCAGCGCCGGGATTAGGCACCCCGTTCTTTATCGCCGCTGCAGGTTCACAACCAAGACAATCGCTATCTCTAGTTAGAACCGCAGCAATAATTCGATGTAATATAACTCTGCAACACTTTCAGTATTATGCATGTTATTTTCCTGTTCGATTTTGCTTTGTATGTCCACCCTACATTACTGGGTAGGCTCGCCGGCGCGTAAACCCAAGGCGGCGTCTTGGCGACGGATCCCCATTGGCCTGCCGGGTGTGCTCGCTACCGGGCGAACCACCTTGCCGCGCTCTAGCGCGGCCGCCCGAACTGTCGAGCTTGACGCGAGTCAGAGTCGGGAGCATTGCCGAGCGCGGAAGGCTACCCTGCCACTCTCGACGCGGCCGCTTTGAGCTGTTGAGCGGACTCGAAACAGAACAAGGGCGTTGCCAATTGCGGGAGGGCCCCTTTGCGTGCAAGTTTCTCAGACATAGGCGAGATCTCCGAGGACGATAACCTTATATGTATGAGGAAATAACTCAAAGCCCTGAATGACTTAGCTTTTCCGTTGCTGAGTTGGCGTCGTTCCTCCAGCCGCCTTCTTCTCAGGACCCATGGCCACGAAGAACTCCTAGGCTAACTACTAGACCAGATTCTCACAATTGCACCCCCTACCTGGCGCGCCAAAGATGTCGGTGTGGAACGACACCTATGGGATCACAAGAATCCCTACTATGGTTGCCGGGGCGCGGGATCGCAAGAAGAGCAGGGCTAGTAGAGAGCACAAGGATCGTTTACCCAGGTTCGGGCCGCGAGGATGCGTAAAACCCTAGTCCTTCTTTGGTGGGTGTATTTCAGAGAGTTCTTGAGCTCTCGAACTAGCTGCGGTCAGTGCGTGGTTCCAAAGAGCCGAATCCTTCTCCAGCATGCCATGGGCCTCCTTTTATAGGCGGAAGGGGCTGCCACAGTGGCATACAGGAGGTGGAAAGGCGTACAGTATTGCGAGCTTATTGCTCGTATTACAGGACAAGACACATTTAATGCGTAGCTTAGGTGTCCCCTTGCTTTATTGGGGACGGGGGCGAGGCCCGTCCCGTCCCTCGCCGCTCCTCCACGCTCCGACACGTGCCCTGGCCAGTGATGCATGCGGTGCCATGTAGGCACGCAGGCACCTGAGGTGGCGTGGTGGTGGAGCCTTCACGAAGAACTGCATGCCGCCATGTAGGCGCTTGATGAGTTGGCCTGGGAGCTGCATGTTGCCACGTAGGTGCCTGCCCAGCTAGTTGGGCTGGCAGCTGCATGCGAGCGGCAGTGGAAACTTGGTTGGCGTGGGCCTGGCGGTGGCCCTGCTGGCGTCCTTGGTGAGGGCCTTGCCGGGTGGCTCGGCAAGGGTCTCGCCGTGTGGCCCGGCAAGGGTCTTGCCGTGGCGCGCTGTCGTCCTCGGCAAGGGCCTTGCCGGGGGTCTGGTAGCCTTCCTCGGCAAGGATCTACCTGAGGATCGTCGTCTTCTAATCCTCATCTGATCTTGAATATGTCTTCACAAAGATTTGCATGCCACCACGGAGGTGCCTCCCGAGCCCTGGCCCAACATGATGTTGGAGACCGTGGGCTCAAGGGTGGCTCGCTCCGCTGGTGTGGGGCGAGCTGCCCCGGCAAGGGTCTTGTTGGGGATATTCCTACTGGGCATAAACCGGCCTACCAGGGCCGGGTTAACTTCATCAGTAATCCCAGAGTGTTAAAGCCCAAGAAGACAGATGAAGGCCCAAGGCCGTAGTCGGTTTAACACTTATGGCCGTAAACTGGCCTTGTATGTAAACTTGTATTATAAGTTAGGAATAATGAGAGACCAACCCGGGTACGAATATGAACCGGAGATTGGGACTCTGTGAACCGACGGGCGTCACCCGTGTATATAAGGGGACGACCCGACAGCGGTTCAAGGACAGACAACCACAACTCGAGACTTAGGCGAAGCTTGTTTGCTCCCTAGTCATCGAAACCCCATCAATTCCATCACAACTAGACGTAGGCTTTTACCTTCATCGAAGGGGCCGAACTAGTATAAACCCTCTGTGTCCCTGCGTCCGCTTTAACCCCTTCGAGTTAACCCGTTGCGATGGCTCCACGACTAAGTCCTTTGGCTAGGACATCTGCCGTGACAAACCCACGACAGTTGGCGCCCACCGTGGGGCTATCGCACGATGGTTTCAAGTTCTTGGAGGGCTGCTTCGAAGGACTCGAGGGATACGCTGTGGGCCGGATGACCAAGAGTCGTCGCGGCAAGATCTACATCGACGATGCAGGCTGGGGCCCCGAGGCCGGCTCGATTGAGTACAGGTACCGGGTCCCCTTTGGTGGCATACACGTCTTCATCGGCAAGATCGGTGAACCGGGCCCTGAGCTGGACACCTGCACCGACCTCGTCGAGACAGCTCAGCGTGCGCGACCTGCCCGGGTTAAGCCGGCCGTGAAACGTGCCTTCGTGGGAGTCATTCATGGAGGAAGCTATGAGGATGGATCGGGATCTGGTGGCGAAACCGTCGTTTATTCTGGCGACGAGTCGTCAACCGGAGAAACCGAGTCTTTGTATCAGTTACAAGATGGCCGGATTGGGGGCTGTTCCGATGGCGACAGTATTCCGGACCCCTCAGATCAGCCCAACCGGGTTGGAATATTCATGGCCGGTACGCAAGCAGCGCTTCATTCATCAACTGCTGCAGCGATGGTTCCCAGTTCAGCAGCGGCAACGACTGCCGCGGCAGGAGGCTCTATGCGCCCGCCGGTTCAAGTCTTATTAGATCTATTCGATGCGTTGGCTACGCTCTTGGCGGAGGCTAACCCGGTGGATCAAGACGCTCACAACACGGAAATTGCAAAGGTGAGGGAGCAGATCACTCAAGCCAAAGCGGATTTAGCAGCCGAAGAGGTCAGGATGACTACAGAGCGAGCCGCATTGGACGCGCAAGCTTACAAACTCATGCTGGACAAGATCGCATCACAGGAAGTCATGAGGAGGAAGTACCGATCTCGTTTGCCTTCAGTTTTCGAAGCAAGGGACCTTTTCAACACCCCTGGAGCGGGAATCAATAATCCGCCGGTGGTAAACCGGGCGGAGGCACCTGCGACAGGCGCGCCGGTCCAGCCCCGTTTAATAGATCTGCCTCGTCATAATACTGGTGTACCGCAAGCTGTGCCTACACCTTCGGGTCACTACTCCAATCCGCTGGATAACCTCGTTGCGGCTGCGGCACGGCTGGAGGCTATTCCAGTTGAAGGTGATTCATTACAGGCGATAGAGACGCGCCGGGTCAAGGAGCTCCTTAGGACGGCTTTGGTCCAACAGGAAGCATATTCATACAGCCGAGACCGGATTCATTCTACCCCATGTCCGACCTAGAGTTATAGTAGGCATATGGAGGAACCAGCTGTGTCAAGTAACGCGCGGCGTGGAGCGCCCCGTGGCAACAATCTAGCCGGTGGTGCCGACAATGCCCAGGAGGTGGTGGACCGGGACCGAGCGCGCAGGGAGGCTGAGTTAGCGGCACAACATCAAGCTCGTCAGCTTACGCCGGTTCGTCCAACCACTTCGATTGAGCCTGGCCTTAATTCTAGCGCATTGGGGGTACCTTGCCTTGTCCCCGCTTTACGCAACGTGCGCCTGCCTAAAGATTTCAAGGGCCCGCGCAAGGTACCGAATTATACGCGGATCAACCTCCAGAGACATGGGTGGAGAGCTATGAGATGGCCATGGAGATGCTTGATGTGGATGACGCAGCGTGTGCAAAGTATTTCACCATGATGCTTGAAGGGACGGCCTGTACCTGGTTGAAGAGCTTGACGCCCAACTCTATCAGTTCATGGGCCCAGTTACGGGCCCGGTTTATCAATAACTTCAAAGACGCATGTAAGTAGCCTATGTCGATAGTGGATTTAGCTGCCTGTCTCCAGGAGGAAGGAGAATCAACTACTCATTGGGTGCGCCGGGTTTCACAAGTGCTGCATTCATCAGACCGCATCAATGCTGACACCGCAGTCATAACTTTGGAAGGCAATTGCCGGTTTGGACCCCTGAGGTTGAAGTTAGGACGGATGAAGCGCCATTGCACTGACATGGGGACTCTTATGGCCGCTTTGGTAAAGTATGTTGATTCTGATAGTACCAAGGATCCCGAGTCTGATGATGAAAAGACAGGGAAGGGAAAGAGGAACGACAACTCCAAGGGTCAGCAACATCACTCAGCAGGTAATGGCGGCGGAGGCAAGCGTAAGGCGGATGGCAACATGGACTTTGTGGCTAATACCAATGCATAGGACAAGGGCCAGCGACGCAAGGGTAAATCGCAGAACCGCAGTGGAGCGCCTAGTCCTAATCCGGACCGACTGAATTATCTATTGAACCAGCCCTGTCCTAAGCATGGGACGAAGGAGGCACCAGCAAACCACCTTTGGAAGGATTGTTACATTATGCAGGAGTTCAAGAGCTCTATTGCTTTCCAGTATGATCCCGGCTCCGGCGGTGGATCCGGGCCAGGTTCCGGTGGAGGGAATTCCAGTTCCGGATTTAACAGTAAACCGGGCGGCGTTAACAATCAGAACAACCAGAATAACCAGGGGGGTTACAATCAGCAGCAGCAGCAGTCGGGTTATCAGAGCAACTCGAAGCAACTAAATAGTGGGCAATATCATGTATTCACCACTAGCTTGGACAAGCGAGACCGGAAGGTCCAGAAGCGGGCAGTTAATTCTGTTGAACCGGCCGTGCCGAGATACCTGCGCTGGTCAGAGCAGCCAATCATTTGGAGCAGAGAGGATCACCCTCCCCGGGTTGATAATCCGGGTCAGCTGGCTTTGGTGGTGGTGCCTCAGGTGGGAGGTTTTAAGTTCACCAAGGTACTCATGGATGGGGGTAGCAGTATTAACATCCTATACTATGAGACTTTCCGTCGCATGGGGTTAACGGATAAAGATCTCCGACCATCGAATACGGTTTTCCATGGAGTGGTACCTGGCAAGTCAGCATACCCCGTTGGCAAGATAACACTGGAAGTGGCCTTCGGAGATGATCATGATTCCAGATCAGAGACACTGACGTTTGAGGTGGTAAAAATCCAAAGCCCGTATCACGCCCTGTTTGGTCGACCGGCCTATGCCAAGTTCATGGCACGGCCCTGTTATGTGTACTTGCAACTCAAGATGCCGGGTCATAAAGGGACTATAACAGTCCATGGAAGCCGTAAGGTCGCTTTGGAATGCGAAGAAGGAGATGCGTCTTACGCAGAATCGGTTTGTGCCACCGAAGAGCTGAAGTATTACAAAGACAATGTTGATCTGGCGGATATGACCCCTTTGTAGAAGCCTACCACGGAGCACGATCCGGACCTGAAGTTCACATCGGCGGCTGAGACTAAGCTTGTTGACTTCGTACCTGGCGATCCGTCCAAGCAGTTCAGCATCAGTGCCAATTTGGATCTGAAATAAGAAAGCGCGCTCATCGAGTTCATCCGTGAGAATCGGGACATCTTTGCATGGAAGCCTTCTGACATGCCAGGTGTACCGAGGCGACTCGCTGAGCACACTCTTAATGTGGATCCTAAGTACAAACTGGTGAAACAATTCCTCCGCCGGTTCAACGAGGAAAGACGCAAAGCTATCAGAGAAGAAGTGGCCAGGCTCCTAGCAGCTGGCTTCATCATTGAGGTTTTTCACCCAGAGTGGCTTGCTAATCCGGTGCTGGTCCTTAAGAAAAACGGCACCTGGCGCATGTGTGTAGATTACACTGATCTGAATAAAGCTTGTCCAGCAGATCCTTTTGCCCTTCCCCGTATTGATCAAATTATTGATGCTACGGCTGGTTGCGAGCGTTTAATTTTTTTGGATGCATACTCCGGCTATCATCAGATTGAAATGGCAATTAAGGACCAGGAGAAGACAACATTCATAACTCCCTTTGGAGCCTTTTGCTATGTATCTATGCCTTTTGGGCTCAAGAGTGCCCAGGCAACCTATCAGCGGTGTGTGCAGAATTGTCTTCACAAGCAGATTGGCCGCAATGTGCATGCCTATGTGGATGATATTGTGGTCAAGTCAAGGGAGAAAGAGACTTTGATTGGTGACTTGAAGGAGACCTTTGATTATCTGAGGACGTATAAGATGATGCTCAATCCGGCCAAATGTGTCTTCGGTGTACCGGCAGGCAAGTTGTTGGGTTTTCTGCTGTCCAACAGGGGAATCGAAGCCAATCCGGAGAAGATTACGGCCATCACTTCTTTATCCAAACCGAAGTGTATCAATGACGTTCAACGATTGGCTGGCCGGATCGCCGCGTTGAGTCGGTTTATCAGCCGTCTTGGTGAGAAAGCAATCCCTTTGTATCAGATGTTGAAAAAGACGGATCAATTCGTCTGGAGTTCTGCTGCGGATCAGGCGTTCGAGGACTTAAAGCGGCAATTGGCCAATCTGCCCGTGCTTGCCGCTCCCATTGACAAGGAGCCATTGCTGCTGTATGTTGCCGCTAATGCTCGCGTGGTCAGTGTGGCTATTGTGGTGGAGCGGAAGGAGGCAGGCAAGGAGCATCCAGTTCAACGTCCGGTTTATTATATCAGCGAGGTGCTTATTGAATCCAAACAAAGGTATCCACATTGGCAGAAGCTGGTATATGGAGTTTTTATGGCAAGCCGGAAGCTGAAGCAATATTTCCAAGGGCATCCCATCACAGTGGTCAGTTCTGCCCCCTTGGGTGATATCATCCAGAACCGGGAAGCAACAGGCCGGATTGCCAAGTGGGCTATAGAGCTTGGGCCACACGGTTTAAAATACGTGCCTCGGACGGCGGTGAAGTCCCAGGCGCTTGTCGATTTCATCAATGATTGGACGGAGCTGCAGGCCCCTGAAGAGAAGCCGGATCACACATATTGGACCATCCATTTTGACGGGTCACGGCAATTGGAGGGCTCGGGGGCTGGAGTCGTATTAACTTCCCCACGAGGTGACAAGTTTTGTTATGTTCTCTGCTTAATGTTCCCTTGTACTAACAATGCAGCTGAGTATGAAGCCTTGCTCCATGGTCTCCAGATGGCTAAAGAGATGAATCTAAGCCGGGTTAAGTGCTTCGGTGACTCGGATCTAGTGGCTCAACAAGTGTCTGGCACTTGGGATTCCAAAGACCCACTCATGGCTGCATATCGTCGTGAGGTGGATATTGTTGCGGGTCACTTCAAGGGTTACCAGGTGGACCACGTGGACCGTCGGAAGAATGAGGCGGCAAACGCCCTGAGTCGATTGGGCTCCCAACATAAACCGGTCCCTCCTAATGTTTTTCTTGATGTGCTGCACAACCCGTCGGTCAAGCTCCCAGGTGAAGCGGATTTGGCTATTCTTGACCCGGAGGCTCAGTTGGTGGCAGCTCTTCACGTCATCCCGGATTGGACACTTCCTTACCTGGCATACATGAACCGGGGCGAGTTACCAGAGGATGAGACTCTGGCAAGGCAAATAATACGGCGGTCCAAGTCCATGACTATTGTCAATGGCGAGTTGCACCATTGCAGTGTATCGGGAGCATATCAACGCTGTGTATCTCCTGAGGAAGGCTGTGAAATTTTGCGTGAGATCCACGAAGGGGATTGTGGTCACCACGCCGGTTCAAAGTCTTTGGTGGCTAAAGCGTTCCGCCATGGTTTCTATTGGCTAACTGCTCATGCTGATGCAGAGGATCTGGTCAGACGATGTGATGGTTGCCAAAAGTTCTCAAGACGTGCTCATGTACCGGCTCAAGAATTGAGGATGATTCCAATCACTTGGCCGTTTGCAACTTGGGGGCTGGATATGGTTGGGCCTTTCAAAAGGTCCAAGGATAAGAAGACCCACCTCCTGGTGGCGGTTGATAAATTTATAAAGTGGGTGGAGGCGGAGCCTGTTAGCAAGTGTGATGCAGCCACGACGGTTCAGTTCATCAAAAAGGTGATTTTCCGGTTTGGCTTTCCACACAGTATCATCACAGATAATGGTACCAATTTGTCCAAAGGCGCCATGAAGGAGTTTTGCGAGTGGGAGCACATCCGCCTTGACGTTTCATCAATAGCGCACCCACAGTCCAATGGTCAAGCAGAAAGAGCTAATCAGGAGATCTTGAGAGGCATCAAACCATGGCTTATGGTTCCTTTGCAAAGGACGCCGGGTTGTTGGGTAGAAGAGTTGCCATCCGTATTATGGAGCATTAATACCACACCCAACAGACCAACAGGATACACGCCGTTCTTCATGGTCTATTGTGACGCCCCCGATTCAATCGTACACTAATCATGCACGCAAATGTGTACGATCAAGATCAGGGACTCACGGGAAGATATCACAACACAACTCTACAAATAAAATAAGTCATACAAGCATCATAATACAAGCCAGGGTCCTCGAGGGCTCGAATGCAAGTGCTCGATCATAGACGAGTCAGCGGAAGCAACAATATCTGAGTACAGACATAAGTTAAACAAGTTGCCTTAAGAAGGCTAGCACAAACTGGGATACAGATCGAAAGAGGCGCAGGCCTCCTTCCCGGGATCCTCCTAAACTACTCTTGGTCGTCGTCAGCAGCCTGCACGTATCAGCAGGCACCTCCGGTGTAGTAGGAGTCGTCGCCGAAGGTGGCGTCTGGATCCTGGGCTCCAGCATCTGGTTGTGACAACCAGAAAGAAAGGAAAAGGGGGGCAAAGGGGGGAGAAAGCAACCGTGAGTACTCATCCAAAGTACTCGCAAGCAAGGAGGTACACTACATATGCATGGGGATATGTGTAAAGGGGCATATCGGTGGACTGAACTGCAGAATGCCAAAATAAGAGGGGGATAACTAATCCTATCGAAGACTACGCTTCTGGCAGCCTCCGTCTTGCAGCATATAGAAGAGAGTAGACTAAAGTCCTCCAAGTAGCATCGCATAGCATAATTCTACCCGACGATCCCCTCCTCGATGCCCTGTTAGAGAGCGATCACCGGGTTGTATCTGGCACTTGGAAGGGTGTGTTTTATTAAGTATCCGGTTCTAGTTGTCATAAGGTCAAGGTACAACTCCAAGCCGTCCTGTTAGCGAAGCTCACGACTATTCGAATAGATTAACTTCCCTGCAGGGGTGCACCACATAACCCAACACGCTTGATCCCATTTGGCCGGACACACCTTCCTGGGTCATGCCCGGCCTCGGAAGATCAACACGTCGCAGCCCCACCTAGGCACAACAGAGCGTTCAGCACGCCGGTCTAAACCTATGTGCGCAGGGGTCTGGGCCCATCGCCCTGAGCACACCTGCACGTTGCGTACGTGGCCGGAAGCAGAACTAGCCCCCTTAATACAAGAGCAGGCTTACGTTCCAATCCGGCGCGCGCCGCTCAGTCGCTGATGTCACGAAGGCTTCGGCTGATACCACGACGCCGAGTGCCCATATCTTTCTCACGTAGTTGGTTAGTGCATATAGACCAAAAGGCCAGACTCAGATCAAATAACCAGATCTCGTTAAGCGTGTTAAGTATCCGCGAACGCCGACAAGGGCAGGCCCACCTCTCTCCTAGGTGGTCTGAACCTGCCCTGTCGCTCCGCCACAAAGTGACAGTCGGGGGCCGTCGGGAACCTAGGCCCACCACTAACTGGGTGGAACCACCTGCCCCTTCAGCCCCCATCTCCGAACAGTATCACAGGTAATGTAACAGTGTAAAGTATATAGTATATGCCCGCGATCACTTCCCGAAGTGATCACGGCCCAGTAGTATAGCATGGCGGACGGACATGAGTGTAGGGCCACTGATGGAACACTAGCACCCTATACTAAACAATAGGATAGCAGGTAAAGGTAACAATAGTAGTAGCAAGGACAGACTATGCGGCAATATAGGATTAACGGAAAGCAGTAACATGCTACACTACTCTAATGCAAGCAGTATAGAGAAGAATAGGCGATATCTGGTGATCAAGGGGGGGCTTGCCTGGTTGCTCTAGCAAGAGAGAGGGGTCGTCAACTCCGTAGTCGAACTGGGGGGGGGGGTCCCGGTAGTCTCGGGGTCTACCGGAAAGAAGTAACGGAGGGGGAACACAATAAATAACAGAGCAATCAAAGCATCAGAAAGCGTAACAAGGCAATACACGATGTTCGGTGTGCCCTAACGCGATAGTAGGTGGTACCGGCGAAAGGGGGAAACATCCGGGAAAGTATCCCCAGTGTTTCACGTTTTCGGGCAGAGGAGCCGGAGGGGGAAAGTTGCGAGTTGGATAGGTTAGGGATGCGTGGCGGACGAACGGGCTGCGTATCCGGATTCGTCTCGTTTTTCTGAGCAACTTTCATGTACAAAGTATTTTCATCCGAGCTATGGATTATTTTATATTAATTTTTAAAGTTTTACATCATTTTCTAGAATTAACAGATTATTTTAATTCGAAATTGCATTTATGATGTCAGCATGACATCAGCAGTCAACTCTGACCGTTGACTGGTCAAACTGACACGCGGGTCCCATTGGTCATAGACTCGAGTTAGCTAAACCGGTTTAATTAGTTTAACTAATTGATTAGGTTAACTAATCTTAATTAGTTTGGTTAAACAGTTAATCAACTTAATTAATTCACTAATTAATTGATTAATTAATTATTAATTTTACTAATTTCATTTTCGTTTCTTTGTTTTTAACGTTCTAGGCAGTGGGCCCCGTTTGGCAGTGGCCCAAAGGCCATAGCGGGCACGGGCGCTAATGGGCACAGCCCGAACGGGCGCTAGCCCGCGGGTGCACCCGACACGGGTGCTGCGAGCGCTGCGGAGGGGCGGAGCGGCGCGTGCGGTCGCGGGCAGAGGCTGCCGCCGATGCCAGCTGCGGCAGGAGGCACGATGGCGGGTCCGGCCGGACGAAAGCCGCCTCGGCTGGGTGCGGCGATGCGCGTGACGGCGCACGGGAGCAACGGCAAGCTGGTTGCAGGGCGACGAGCTGTGCGGTTGCGGGCGTGTGCGACGGCGCGTCGGGTGGGGCAAGGCCGCGGTGAGCGCGGTCGGCACGTGTACGGGGCGACGACCAGGGGTGCCGGGGCGCGTGGTGACGGCGGCGCGTGCGCACAGAGGAGGAGAGGGAGGAAGAGGAAGGCAGGTGCGGTGCTCACAACGAGGGTGTAGGGAAAGGGCAGCGGGCGCGGGATCGGCCGGTGAGGATGAGATGGGGACGGGGCGGCGCCGGCGTGGTCGACGGCGGCAGGGGCGGATCCGGGCGGCGGGGTGGTGCAGGTGAGGAGCCAAGGACGGATCGGTCCGGCGAGGGCGGGTCATCGAGCGGCGACGCGGGGTGATGGCGATGGCGATCCGAGGCAGTGTCGTCGGGGTCGGGGCGTGGTCACCTCGATCCCAATCTGGATCGAGGGAGTGAGGGGAGAGTGGGGATCGGGTGGGGGTTAGGGTTCGGGGAGGTGCCTTTCAGGCGTGAGAGGAGGGCCGGCTGGGCCGGCCGGTTGGCTAGCTGGGCCGGTTGGCCCAGCGGGGGGGGGGGGGCGTTGTGTATTTTCTTTTTCTTTTGTTTATTTTTTATTTGTTCTTTATTTTTGTTTCTCTTAATTATACTTCTTACTTAATATTAAAATGAACCCTAAATTAGTAATACCACGAAACCCACTGCCCCAAAAGGTTTTACCCCAAAACAATTTTGTTTAGAATTTATTAATTATGAAAGCCTTTAAATATCGGTTTTTGCAACTATTTTATTCACCTTAGAGTATTTAAACATTTTTTAAAGTGGGGTTCCTCCATCATAATTACCTATGCATTATTTGGTACAACCCGAACAATTTTTGTTTTAAGGTTTGAAAACTTTTATTGTTTGTTTGATTTTTAATTTGGACTCGAACCGGTTTCGAACTAACGCGAGTTTAGCAACAGTAATCAATGTGACATGGCATCATTAGCAGAGGTTCACTGTAGCTTAAGTACCCGGGCGTCACAATTCTCCTCCACTACAAGAAATCTCGTCCCGAGATTTAAGAGGGGAGTAGGGGGGGGGGGTTCTGGTTACGAAATTCTAACGATTGTTCTCGATCATAGTTGCTCTTCTCGAAGAGGTCGATCCATTGCATTGATGTCTTCATTTCTCTGCTTCAGGTCATCATGATGAAGTTGTCGTCCTTCCTTCAGGAACTCCACCGTACTTATGTAAAAGGATAAGGGATAACTCGGAAGAACGGAACTCTGCACTGTTGCTTATCTGGTAGATAACATTAGGGAAGGTGGTGAAAAGTAACTCTTGAATTGAAACTTAAGAAATTATCGAGAGAAAAGTAAGAAGGTACCGTAATATGTTTGAAACGGATAGACAATCGTCGTTGCCTGAAACAAGGCAACGGGCATAGGTATTGTGATTAATATCAGAATTGATGATCCCATGGAAGGTGGCTCGTGAATTACATACGAAGCCAAGCGTGAGGAATAACTTTAGAAACAGGGTTGTATAGGAGAGTCAGGTTTCGATCCTGTGGAACTGTGGGTTATGGGCCCACCATGTGGGTTAAAAGTAGGAAGGGCGGTGACGCTTGTATGACCATGTAGGCAACACATGTCAGCGAATAGCCTGTCAGTTATGTTGGCAACAACGTCGGTACCAAGGGCAAGGGACGAAGAGAACCATCTTCCTGCTCGTTGAACGAGGCGGACCAATAGGCAAAGTTCTCATCCATCGGTGGTTACCGGGATGCTATCAACAATGGTAACAGGGTCTTACTGACAGAGTTGTACAACGAGGTGCTTACATAAGCAGGAGAATATTACTGCTTAGATTATATAGATCACAAGAAACGTTAAGCCAACCAAAGGAATGGAAAATGTGTTTAAACACATTATTCACGGGTATATCCTTCCCAAAGACAAGCAGAGCATGATATCCATGATAGGATATAATGTAGAAAACTCTTTAGGTAGGGGAGAGAAATTTCATGACATTACCCATACAACGGTGTTTGGATAATTGAGCAAGAAACATTTAGCATTGGGCTTCAAATATTCTTATTGAAGATCAGAGTAACATAGACATGCTTTGAGATAGCATTGACATGGTCATCAAGTGAAGATCAGACTTAGGATACACAAATGATCCATCAGGAAAACTCATAGAATAAGTCTTACAATTTCCCCATGGACGAATGGCTAACCTTGTAAAATGATACTATAACAATAGGTCCTCCGACCAGGTGGGCGAGGCATGATACCACCTTACTGGGTTATATAAGGACCAATGTTATGACTCTTGGAAAACGTTCCAACCATCATATCTGGCCGAGATTCAGATCTGATTGGTGTCAGGATAACTCAGACTCATGATGCCCGAGAAGTAAAGGGGGCAACACAATTTGATGAGATGGAGTTGCAAGATTCTCGGGAAATGGACTATGGAAGCAAGTTCCGAATCATGAGTTCATCATTAAACCATTGACAGGATGAGGAGGTGGCTGATGAACTCAACGACAAATCATTGAGATTTCCAAAAGATTGATTTCCACAGTTATGTGAACAAGGAGATAACATTTGTCAGATCAAATGACTTAACGATGTATGCTCGAGGAAACATACCCATTTAAACATTGGTTGAAAGGTGCACCCGAAATATGGGCTTAGGTAGCATGATCAGTATTAGAATGGTGATCATGATAAGTATCACTTGTATCAGGAATTCTCCAGTGGTGGTGAAATTCTCATGACAATCCTGACATAAAAGATGGTAATACCCCAAGGTAAAGAAGAATAATGGCTGGATAGCAAGGATATCAAGGTATAACACAAAACACGAACAAGTTTGTGTTGGAGGGGAGACAATAAAGTGGTCGATGATAACACAAATCATCGAGGGAAGGGTGGTATTTCTCATCATGAATTCAATTGGTATCCTGGAAGAGCTCATAAGGTTGATGATGTTCATGACACATTTGTTGAGAGATTTCAAGATGTAATCAATCAGCGATGACATCGAGTCAAAGGAATGATGAAGCAAGAGGTCAATGAAAGCACAGATATGACACAGACTCGAAACCAAGCTTGCTTTTCAAGGTGAAATATATGACAAGGAAAATCAGCATAAGCTTAGGTCATCGTCGAAATTGGTGCTCCCGGAATAAGGACCAGGTAGCACAGTTTAAAATCATCAAGACAATGATATAGCCAAACAGGCTAGGAATGATGGAAGGATTATTAAACTCATAATCAACGAAATGTAATTAGGGTTATCGAACCGGAATGAGGAATCGGTTCACATATCGGTGTTCTCGGTTGATGACAACCCAGAACCCAGGAAATCTGAAATCGGTGAGAAATAACAGTTGATGAAGAACCCATAAGAAGTTATGCGGTTCCATGACATTATCAAGATATCCTAGTGTAATACTCGATGGTAGATCAAAGTAAAGGTTGGACAGGTGCAATGGTCTGCACAAGACAAGTACTCAACTTGTTCGATAAATGGTATTAATGAGAAACTATGGTCGGAACCATAATTTCCAAAGGAACAAACATAGGTACAGGACGAACTTATAACAAGGGGATTAATATCATTTACAAGAAGTTTTGATGATAAGTTTCACATCGGGTCCATGGGCATGAACGCAAGGGCTCAAGGTCGACTCCCACTTCTTCCATGCAGAACCTTTCATTTTACTTCTCGCTTTTGATGAAGCTGTAGTGTAGAAATTTTATCTAGCAAAATACCAGAAGAGTATGACTCGTGAAAACTTTCGAGTTCACACAAATAAGGAAGGCATAGGTTCAACCCATCAGGGTCCCTTAGGAACATGTACCACAAACTTCAGGAGTAATTAACACAAGCTCAAAAGTAGAGCATGGTTGACAAAGCAGAGGATACAATTTACCAAAGGCATTATGTATCGGGTAAAGAACTCATAAGAGTTTTGGTTGTGAAGGGCACTGTCGGATAATAACCCGGCAATGGGTATGGCGGTCCACAACGGGGCTGATGTGAGTATCGGTATTCAGCCAGAGGAAGAAGGAATGCCAAGGCATCAGATTATAGAAACAACTGACTAATCCAGAGCTCAAATGCAAAGGAATTGTGATTTACAAAGCGAAGGATCAGAAGCAGACGCTCTGATCAAGGATGGATAAGTTCAATATACTTAGGGGCACAATCGATGACAATTTGATTGGCGAGAACCAGCTCACGTTTGGAATGACGTCTGAGCCGGAAAGATGAATTCTAGGATATGACTGAGGATTGAGAGCATTCACATCATATTGGATCAACAGACTTAAAATGATAATGACAAAGGATGCCAATAAGATTACCAGACTTATAGGATTTAATCCCAATGCAAGCAACCAAGAATTTCAAGAGCAATAGGTTGTTGAGGATCTTTGAAAGATCGAATGGTATTTCAAAAGCTTTTGTGAAATACCAGAATCAACTGGGATGAGCGGATACTAGATGAGTGCGAGAAATTATCCGTAGGGATATTCAGGTGGCAAAGAATTGCAAGGCAGTAGCCACAAAGTATTCTCAGAACAATAGAGAGAATTTTCGGTTTATCTTGTAATAACAAGAGCAGCTGGGAATAAAGGTAAGAACGACAAGTGTATGTATTTATTCATAGGGATATATCGATAATAGGGAATTGCAAAAGTGACGGGCACAAGGGTCTCGGGAATGATCGAAGAGTATCTTCAACATCTTCTGGTGCAGCCGGCGATCATCTGTGATAAGGGGGCTCTCCAGGAGAAGTAGTTACGAGAACCTAGAGTCAGATTTAGTAAAATCTTTTAACCCGAGTAGAAGAGAGATAAGAGTCCCAGAGTAAAGGTCGAGGAGTAAAAGATCCCAGTACCACCCGATGGCGACGTGGGCCCGTAAGGCACAAAGCCAAGTTAGTAAAAGTTTTTTTTCAATGTCTAGACTCGACTTCGGCCAAGGAGTGTGGAAGGGGGATTCCTACAGGCAGTCGGCTCTGATACCAACTTGTGACGCCCCCGATTCAATCGTACACTAATCATGCTCGCAAATGTGTACGATCAAGATCAGGGACTCACGGGAAGATATCACAACACAACTCTACAAATAAAATAAGTCATACAAGCATCATAATACAAGCCAGGGACCTCGAGGGCTCGAATACAAGTGCTCGATCATAGACGAGTCAGCGGAAGCAACAATATCTGAGTACATACATAAGTTAAACAAGTTGCCTTAAGAAGGCTAGCACAAACTGGGATACAGATCGAAAGAGGCGCATGCCTCCTACCTGGGATCCTTCTAAACTACTCTTGGTCGTCGTCGTCAGCCTGCACGTATCAGCAGGCACCTCCGGTGTAGTAGGAGTCGTCGCCGAAGGTGGCGTCTGGATCCTAGGCTCCAGCATCTGGTTGCGACAACCAGAAAGAAAGGAAAAGGGGGGAAAAGGGGGGAGAAAGCAACCGTGAGTACTCATCCAAAGTACTCGCAAGCAAGGAGCTACACTACATATGCATGGGGATATGTGTAAAGGGGCATATTGGTGGACTGAACTGCAGAATGCGAGAATAAGAGGGGGATAACTAATCCTATCGAAGACTACGCTTCTGGCAGCCTCCGTCTTGCAGCATATAGAAGAGAGTAGAATGAAGTCCTCCAAGTAGCATCGCATAGCATAATCCTACCCGGCGATCCCCTCCTCGATGCCCTGTTAGAGAGCGATCACCGGGTTGTATCTGGCACTTGGAAGGGTGTGTTTTATTAAGTATCCGGTTCTAGTTGTCATAAGGTTAAGGTACAACTCCAAGCCGTCCTGTTACCGAAGATCATGGCTATTCGAATAGATTAACTTCCCTGCAGGGGTGCACCAGATAACCCAACACGCTTGATCCCGTTTGGCCGGACACACTTTCCTGGGTCATGCCCGGCCTCGGAAGATCAACACGTCGCAGCCCCACCTAGGCACAACAGAGCGGTCAGCACGCCGGTCTAAACCTATGCGCGTAGGGGTCTGGGCCCATCGCCCTGAGCACACCTGCACGTTGCGTACGCGGCCGGAAGCAGAACTAGCCCCCTTAATACAAGAGCAGGCTTACGCTCCAATCCGGCGCGCGCCGCTCAGTCGCTGATGTCACGAAGGCTTCGGCTGATACCACGACGCCGAGTGCCCATATCTTTCCCACGTAGTTGGTTAGTGCGTATAGACCAAAAGGCCAGACTCAGATCAAATAACCAGATCTCGTTAAGCGTGTTAAGTATCCGCGAACGCCGACAGGGCTAGGCCCACCTCTCTCCTAGGTGGTCTGAACCTGCCCTGTCGCTCCGCCACAAAGTAACAGTCGGGGCCGTCGGGAACCCAGGCCCACCACTACCTGGGTGGAACCACCTGCCCCTTCAGCCCCCATCTCCGAACAATATCACAGGTAATGTAACAGTGTAAAGTATATAGTATATGCCCGCGATCACTTTCCGAAGTGATCACGGCCCAGTAGTATAGCATCTCAGAAGCAAAAGTATTGGCTATCCTATTACAAGGCAACATAGTGCCCGAATAAGATCATTGTTTTTCTGGCAAAGTATAACAAGGCAGCTTATTAAACCAGTCTCCGGTTCAAGCTTGGTTGCCGCCTTGATCTGATGGTCGCGGGTCGCCCTGCGCCGCTTCAGTTTCTTCTGCCCTACCAAGCGGCTGGAAGTCAACAGTGGTCCAGTCGATTCCCATTAACGCTTGAAAAACAACTTCATCATGGATCAGTGAAGACGGTTCAATATCAGGAGCGTAAGTATGCTTACGGATTGGCGGGATCAGATTTTCTGCTTTGGGAACTGGTGCAGCCACTCGTTTGTTCTGGTTACTATATTGGGCTTGA
The DNA here is from genome assembly GCA_032464435.1 of Aegilops umbellulata. Classification (NCBI taxonomy): domain Eukaryota; kingdom Viridiplantae; phylum Streptophyta; class Magnoliopsida; order Poales; family Poaceae; genus Aegilops; species Aegilops umbellulata. The sequence goes on along the minus strand of CP136060.1, from coordinate 635,402,192 downwards.
TAATGGGTCAAATCTGTCTCTTCTACCAATTGACAAGCCAGAGGGCGCACTGCCTGGTTTACTGCCCTCAAATCCTCTTCATTGAACTCTGACCCGTCTTCCTTCAAACTGGGATAGCCCTGAGCTGCTTCGACGGGATCAAAGTCTGGCACCCATGCCTTTGCTCGGATTAAAGCATTGATGGCACCGGTTCGAGCAGCAGATTTTTTCAACTCTTCAATCCGGGCAGGAAGCATTGATAATCTCTTAAGAGTATCTTGGATTAACGTGGGTGCCGAATTGTTATGTGACGCAGTCGTGATGATCCGCTGCGCTCCAGTATACAGCTGTTCGATTAATGTGTAGGCAGCCTTCAACTTCATTCGAACATCTGACCCCAAGTGGTTAATGCGGGTGCCTGCAACATGATAAGCAGTTCACAAACCGGACCTATCATAGGAAGACTGAAATTATCACAGAAGTCAAAGAACGCTTACCAAAGATGGCGGCAGTCATTGCATGCACTTGTCGCTTTACGCCGGCCAGTTCGTCTGTCACCGGTTTAAGGGCAGCTTCAGCAGTTTCAATTTTCTTGATCAAAGTGTTTTTCTCAGTGGCCCAATCCGCCTGATCTTTCTTGAAGCCCTCCTTCAGCTGATCCATGACGCCTAAAGCGCTGGTTAACTCCTCTTTTGCGTTGGAGGTTTAAGCTTGTTGAGATTTCAAGTTCTCTTGAAGATTGACGAGTTGGTTTGCTTTGGTCTTTAGCTCAGCCTGCATTCAGACAGTTATATGGTTTAACAAAACGGTATGGATATTAAAGTACCAACCACATAACGAGTTATGCACTTGGCACTTGGGGGCTAATGCCTATTTGATCTACAACTGTCAACTCATCGCAAAGTCCCAAGTTCAATATAAGTATTCAACTTGGCACTTGGGGGCTAATGGCTATTCGCTCAAAAATTATCAGTGGAGTTTGAGACATTCAGGTTTATATTATTAAGTCCCGGTTTAACTATATTAAGTTGAACCGACCCTTGGGGGCTACATTAGCACATTCTGAAGTATGCAGCTTTGTATTTCACAAGTTCCGGTTTGATAGAAAATTACAAACCGGCCCTTGGGGGCTAGGGGAATCAGCAAGAATAAAAGATAGACAAGCAGGAAGAGGCATATGAAAATTACCTCAAAATTTTCCTTCATCATGTTCACTAGGCCAGCTTCATGGTCACGACTGGTGTATAGACGGTTCAGATAACCAGAATGAAGATCTTGAGCACTCAGTGCAGCATAAGTCGCCAAGTCGACGTTCCATTTGCCCTTGCCTATTGCAACAAATTCATCCTTGGCAGTTTGTCTGGACAAAGCGACTGGGTTGCCGGGTTCGGTATGACCAATGCCAGTGATGACAACGTCATAATCCTAGGCGTCACCGGTTTGCACTGTGGCGGTCGGTTTATCAGTAGCTTTGGATGGATCTGCGGATTTTTCATTCCGGACGGGACTTCCAGGATGATCAGCAGGACCAGAAGCATCGACAGGCCTCTCTCAGCAATAAAGACCTCATCTTGTGCTGGCGGGTCATTTAGCATATATTCATGAACGGCTGCCTCAACATCTGGAGCGGCGCCCGTTTCAGGGACAATTTCTTCTTCGGCCGCTTTGTCCAGGCGAGCCTTCTTGCTCGGCCTCGGTTTGGCCTTGAGAGGAACAGCAAAATCAAAAACAGTATATATTGAAGGCTACAAGATCAAGAAAGTTATGATAAATGTAAGCTTACCCAAGCACGGTTTTAAGCGGTGGCAGCTGAGTACCCGTTGACTCGCCGGAGGATGAGTGGGAGGTAACCTGATAATCGGAGTCATATGGGTTAAGCGGTTGACGAAAACGGCCCGCTTTAGGACAAGTACTGACAAGCAAATTAGAGACCTCTGAACGGCGTCTCCGAACCGGACTGTTTGGTAAACCGGCGGAGGTAACTACCTGGCCGCTGTGCCGAGTCGTGCGGTGCACTTCATGCTGTTGGGTCTTCATAAGAAATTTGGGATCCAAATGAGCAAGAGGATGAGAAAATTTAACTTTCCGGATTGCCTGACGAATTTTTAGTAAAGGCAGAGAGTTCGAATCAGAGGAGAGAATAATTACCTCTGCGTCATCAGCATGGCTAGCTTCGGCATCATCCTGACAAGTATTATCATCAATAAGGCATGTAAAAGAAAGCCAAGTAAATTGGGTTCTACCTTAAGGTCCGGATTACTCACATCATCATCAGCAGGCGGATCAGAGGATGCAGTGGCTTTGCTCTTATGAGCAGGTTTCTTAAGGACCTTTGTCTTTGGACGGGTTGGCCTCTCCGGTTTGTCTGCCTTCTCCTGCGAAAGCTTCTTGCTCCAAAACGGATCATCACCCTGTTTTAACAGATATTGGTATCAAGTGTTAAGCAGATATAACATTATCAGAGTTAATGAAAGGGGAAATTCACACTCACAGCTGGCGGTTTGTTGGTAACACAGAAAGGAAGCAGGCCGGTTCGGGCGCAGACATATTCCGGTTCGTTCAAGATTTTCTTCACAGCTTTTGTGACTTCTTCATCAGTAAGCTGGATGTTCACGTGTCGCAGAGGGTCGTTAACACTGCCTGTATATTCACACATCAAACCGGAGCGTTGGCTGATAGGCAGTACGCTCCAGGATATCCAGCAACGAGTAAGATCCACTCCTGTTAAACGTTGGCCATAAAGGCTCTGAGCTTGGACAGTTGGGGTGCATATTTACTCCTCTCTTTGGCCGACAGCCTCTGTGGAAAGGGGTGTGTGTTGCTAAGCTGTTCCGGACGATAGCCGGGCAAGGGATTTTCACTTGCAGGAGAGGTATCTTTGCAATAGAACCATGATTGATTCCATTCTTGGGGATGGCTATGCAGCTTTGCGTGAGGATAAGTGACCTCTTTCCGTTTTTGAATCGCCATGCCACCCAATTCCATATTGGAACCATCAGTAAATTCTGTGCGACGGTTTAGATGGAACAAGTCCCGGAATAACTCGACTGAAGGTTCCTCTTGAAAGAACACCTCGGAGAGCACTTGGAAATGACATATGTTGGTGACAGAATTGGGGCCAGTGTCTTGCGGACGAAGTTGGAAATTGGCCAAGACGTCCCGATAAAATTTTGAACCGGGTGGATTAAAGCCTCGAGCTAAGTGATCCGCAAAAACTACAACCTCTCCTTCTCGGGGTGTGGGAGGACATTCTTTTCCTGGGACCCTCCAGTGGATGGTTTTCTTGCTGCTCAAAGCGCCAGTCAAGACTAAGTTATTCAGTTGTGTCTCTGTCACACGAGAAGGAGCCCAGTTGCACTCATATACTTGCTTGGCCATGGTGGAGTCTACAAAATAAGCGATCCCGGTTTGAGATTGTGTTGGGTATAAAATATACACGGATATGATCAGGATCAAACCGAGGATAATTACATTCAAACCGAAGCTTTGTGAAGCGATGGTCTATGACTAAGGGATCCTGGCGGTTCAATAAGGGGACTAATGGTATATACCGATTTATTGATTTTTCCTATGGTAAATTAAACTGCCTGATCTAAGTATTGAAAGCATGGGAGGTTCCGAAACGGCTAAGTATGCAGAAACAGGTTTCACAAAAATTCCAGTACAACAACGGATCTAAGGTAGCTTCAGAAAAACAGAAAAAATATTCAAAGGCGTTAAAGCAGGGCGGAAGTGAATCAACGAGCAGATATGCAGATGAGATCCACAGACTTTAAACACGAGACTATAGGTGGATGCGGAAAGCTACATGGCATTTAGGATAAAGTTTTTACAGATCCGTACGAAGGCTAATACACGAGCAGGAGCTGTCGGTGAACATCTCAAGAACTGAGAACCCTAGAACAGATCTAGGTTAAAAGGAACAGAGGACTTACCGGAGTTGAGGAAAGTGCGGAAGAGCACCGCAGTTTTTCTGGTGCGTTCAGGTTGATGCAGCGGCCAAGGTCGAGGTTGAAGGCGACGGCGGCGGCGGAGCTTCGAAGCTGACGACGAGGAAGACGAAGACGAGAAGGCAGGAAGGGGGAAAAAGGAAATGACCCTGCGGTCCTATTTATAAGGCAAAAGGATATGTGTCAGGCGCGACAAACCAGGGGCCACCGAACGAAGCTATCGCCTCGATTTTCGCAGCCTTATTAAAATGATGAGGTATTATGAATACTTTCTTTATGACAGATGACGTCACCACGGTTTAACACCAAGTAGAGAAGATGACGTCAAGACGGTTCAACTATTACCAGAAGATGATAAAGATGAAGATTTCTGCTAAGGATTGACATGAACACGTTCAAATCAATCTGGGGCCTAATGTTGGGGATATTCCTACTGGGCGTAAACCGGCCTACCAGGGCCGGGTTAACTTCATCAGTAATCCTAGAGTGTTAAAGCCCAATAAGACAGATGAAGGCCCAAGGCCGTAGTCGGTTTAACACTTATGGCTGTAAACCGGCCTTGTATGTACACTTGTATTATAAGTTAGGAATAAGGAGAGACCAACCCGGGTACGAATATGAACTGGAGATTGGGACTCTGTGAACCGACGGGCATCACCCGTGTATATAAGGGGACGACCCGACAACGGTTCAAGGACAGACAACCACAACTCGAGACTGTTGGGGAACGTTGCAGAAAACAAAATTTTTCCTACGGTTTCACCAAGATCCATCTAGGAGTTCATCTAGCAACGAGTGATCGGATGCATCTACATACCTTTGCAGATCGCGAGCGGAAGCGTTCAAAAGAATGGGGATGAGGTAGTCGCACACGACGTGATCCAAATCACCGGAGATCCTAGCACCGAACGGACGGCACCTCCGCGTTAAACACACGTACGGTCAGCGTGACGTCTCCTCCTTCTTGATCCAGCAAGGGGAAGGAGAGGTTGATGAAGATCCAGCAGCACGACGGCGTGGTGGTGGATGCAGGGCGTCACAACAGCAGGGCTTCGCCGTGCACTGCGAGAGGGAGAGGTGTAGCAGGGAGAGAGGGAGGCGCCAGGGGCAAGGGTGCGGCTGCCCCTCCCTCCCCCCTTTATATAGGCCCCTGGGGGGGGGGGCGCCGGCCCCTGGATATCCAATCTCCAGAGGGGGCGGCGGCCAAGGGGGGTGGAGTGCCCCCCAAGGCAAGTGGGCGCCCCCCACCCTAGGGTTCCAACCCTAGGCGCAGGGGATGGGCCTTGGGGGGCGCACCAGCCCACTAAGGGCTGGTCCCCCCTCCCACTTCAGCCCATGGGGCCCTCCGGGATGGGTGGCCCCACGCGGTGGACCCCCGGGACCCATCTAGTGGTCCTGGTACAATACCGGTGACCCCCAGATCACTCCCGATGGCCGAAACTGTACTTCCTATATATCATTTTTCTCCTCCGGACCAATCCGGAACTCCTCGTGACGTCCAGGATCTCATCCGGGACTCCGAACAACATTCGGGTTACTGCATATACTTATCTTCACAACCCTAGCGTCACCGAACCTTAAGTGTGTAGACCCTACGGGTTCGGGAGACATGCAGACATGACCGAGATGGCTCTCGGGCAATAACCAACAGCGGGATCTGGATACCCATGTTGGCTCCCACATGCTCCACGATGATCTCATCGGATGAACCACGATGTCGAGGATTCAATTAATCCCGTATACGATTCCCTTTGTCAATCGGTATTTTACTTGCCCGAGATTCGATCGTCGGTATCCCAATACCTCGTTCAATCTCGTTACCGGCAAGTCACTTTACTCGTACCATAATGCATGATCCCGTGATCAAACACCTTGATCACATTGAGCTCATTATGATGATGCATTACCGAGTGGGCCTGGTGATACCTCTCCGTCATGCGGAGTGACAAATCCCAGTCTCGATCCGTGTCAACCCAACAGACACTTTCGGAGATACCCGTAGTATACCTTTATAGTCACCCAGTTACGTTGTGACGTTTGGCACACCCAAAGCACTCCTACGGTATCCGGGAGTTACACGATCTCATGGTCTAAGGAAAGGACACTTGACATTGGAAAACTCTAGCAAACGAACTATACGATCTTGTGCTATGTTTAGGATTGGGTCTTTTCCATCACATCATTCTCCTAATGATGTGATCTCGTTATCAATGACATCCAATGTCCATAGTCAGGAAACCATGACTATCCGTTGATCAACGAGCTAGTCAACTAGAGGCTTACTAGGGACATGTTGGTGTCTATCATTCACACATGTATTACGATTTCTGGATAACACAATTATAGCATGAATAAAGACAATTATCATGAACAAGGAAATATAATAATAATGCTTTTATTATTGCCTCTAGGGCATATTTCCAACAGTCTCCCACTTGCACTAGAGTCAATAATCTAGTTACATTGTGATGAATCGAACACCCATGGAATTCTGGTGTTGATCATGTTTTTCTCTAGGGAGATGTTTAGTCAACGGATCTGCTACATTCAGGTCCGTATGCACTTTACAAATATCTATGTCTCCATCTTGAACATTTTCATGAATGGAGTTGAAGCGACGCTTGATGTGCCTGGTCTTCTTGTGAAACCTGGGCTCCTTGGCAATTGCAATAGCTCCAGTGTTGTCACGACTGGTTTTCCAATAAAAATATTTATTGAGAAACCAATCTTTAGAATCCAGTTTGAGATGAAACCTCCTCACTGGCAGACAAACTTTTGATACAATAAGCCAGTAGCATGAATATATTACAGGGTTGAGCTGACGATGCTCAACAATTTATTACAAGCGTGCCAATAATTATACATAAAGGCGATTTATGACACAAGAGAGTGGTGGCATACTACTGACTCGCGAATGTGGTAGAGGTGGAGTAACACAGTGGGGAGTGGATATGTGACTCTCAAACTAACATCCCATCGAGCGTTGAGGTGAGGCTCGATGAATTTATTTGGTTTGCGGAAGCGGGTATAAAACAGAGACCAAGTCCAGGGTCGCATGAGACTGACTGGGACTCCTCTAGGCGTCGGATTCGCTATCGAACTCTTCATCCATGAGATCACCTTCGTCAGCATCTGGCCAAATCAACAAGCCAGTGAGTACTTTGAAAGTACTCGCAAGACAGTTCGGACGTAAGATATAACCAATGCATGCATGAGTGCGTCATGATTAAATTTCCAATGCATATTTAAAATGTAGCATGCAAGGCAAGTAAATGAAAAGGGAAACAGCGGTAGTCCGCCTGAAATCCCAACAGTAAAGTAATGGAAAACAATCGAGTGTCTAGAGCGACGCCATGAAGGTATATTAATAAAAGAAAGAAAATTCATGCCACAGTCAGGATAATTATACAATACATCACTCAGGATAGGCGTACATATCCTGACATGTTATTTAGGCTAGTGCACTTCTCCAGATCCTACATGATGCGCAAACAGGCTACTTCCCATATCTTACATGGCGGTTCAACGCGCGAAGGCTAAGCGTACTTAGTCGGAGATGTTGATGATGTCCTTGGCCCTGCCAAGGGTGAGGCGTAGCGAGGCTGGAGACTCAACTTCCTCCTCGCTAATGGGTTCCATACGAGTAGTGCTGCGCCAAGTTGATGGAGCGGGTGCCAGGGGTGGAATAACACGAATAGGAGTCGGCGTGAGGGGCGGTGCAGAGCGTGCTGGAGTGGGCGCAATGACCTGGTTGAACTCCTCAATAGAAGGCAGGCGACGAGCTGGTGCATAGGTTGCTGATGATGAGGCATAAGTCAGTGGCGGTGCTGTGGGCAGGAGCTCCCTCCTGTTGGCAGCACAGCCATGGACTGAGTCCATGCGGGCGGCCACAAGGTCGTCCACCAAGTTGTCGAAGGCGGCCTCAAGAGCCCGAAGATTCTCAATAAGCATCTCAAAGGCCTCGTCTCGTTCTCCTTTGGGGCAGGAGTATGCGTAATGACAGGTGTAAGGCACGTGGCATGGAAGATAGCGGTAGCGACGAGCCTTCATCACGGGAAGGACATCCCTGAGGCGAGCTATTGACTCGCAGGCTACCATCTAGATGGCGTGCTTCTCCATGGGCATGGCTCTTCCCACGAACCGGAAGCGGCGTAACTCACCACGCCCTCCCCTGAATTGCACCGAGGCCTGGTGCATAGTCAGACTGTCGTTGACTTTGTGCTGGCAGAGTGAGACGACCGGGCGCACAGATGGCCCCATCGCGACCTGAATGACGAAGGATAGAAGCTTGATGAACCCATTGGGCACGTTGGCGAAGGTCTGAGACTCGCAGCTGTTGTCGGCCATCTACAAAAAGTAGACAAAAATTTCTGAAGCGTCATATCATAAATATATGCTGACTGTCAGAAAAATGTCGACAATTGCAAAAACATAACATGGCTCTAATATGCTAATAACCAATTAGCTATCGCACCTAGTGGCTTCCTACAGTCAGCCTGGCTCTGGTACCAAGCTTGTCACGACTGGTTTTCCAATAAAAATATTTATTGAGAAACCAATCTTTAGAATCCAGTTTGAGATGAAACCTCCTCACTGGCAGACAAACTTTTGATACAATAAGCCAGTAGCATGAATATATTACAGGGTTGAGCTGACGATGCTCAACAATTTATTACAAGCGTGCCAATAATTATACATAAAGGCGATTTATGACACAAGAGAGTGGTGGCATACTACTGACTCGCAAATGTGGTAGAGGTGGAGTAACACAGTGGGGAGTGGATATGTGACTCTCAAACTAACATCCCATCGAGCGTCGAGGTGAGGCTCGACGAATTTATTTGGTTTGTGGAAGCGGGTATAAAACAGTGACCAAGTCCAGGGTCGCACGAGACTGACTGGGACTCCTCTAGGCGTCGGATTCGCTATCGAACTCTTCATCCATGAGATCACCTTCGTCAGCATCTGGCCAAATCAACAAGCTAGTGAGTACTTTGAAAGTACTCGCAAGACAGTTCGGACGTAAGATATAACCAATGCATGCATGAGTGCGTCATGATTAAATTTCCAATGCATATTTAAAATGTAGCAGGCAAGGCAAGTAAATGAAAAGGGAAACGGCGGTAGTCCGCCTGAAATCCCAACAGTAAAGTAATGGAAAACAATCGAGTGTCTAGAGCGACGCCACGAAGGTAAATTAATAAAAGAAAGAAAATTCATGTCACAGTCGGGCGTCTTAGCGACACCTCATAAAGGGCTTTAAAAGAAATGCCACAGTCGAGCGTCTTAGCGACACCTCATAAAGGGCTTTAAAAGAAATGCCACAGTCGGGCGTCTTAGCGACACCTCATAAAGGGCTTTAAAAGAAATGCCACAGTCGGGCGTCTGAGCGACACCACATAAAGGGCTTTAAAAGAAATGCCACAGTCGGGCGTCTGAGCGACACCACATAAAGGGCTTTAAAAGAAATGCCACAGTCGGGCGTCTGAGCGACACCACATAAAGGGCTTTAAAAGAAATGCCACAGTCGGGCGTCTGAGCGACACCACCTAAAGGGCTTTTAAAAGAAATGCCACAGTCGGGCGTCTGAGCGACACCACATAAAGGGCTTTAAAAGAAATGCCACAGTTGGGCGTCTGAGCGACACCACATAAAGGGCTTTAAAAGAAATGCCACAGTCGGGCGTCTGAGCGACACCACATAAAGGGCTTTAAAAGAAAAGCCACAGTCGGGCGTCTGAGCGACACCACATAAAGGGCTTTAACTGATAAAGAAATAATATATTCATCATAAATATATTCAACTCATGAAATTAAACGGGTTAGTCCATCCACAAAAATAAACATTTAACCGGTCTTAGTGCTCATGTGTCCCACCGGGTAATCTGTCACCAAAACTGGCACTTATCAGTTAGTACAAATCTTGGATATAGATAAGATGATTTGAAGATATAGAGCTCTGCGGAGTTTGTACAAAAATTCCCACAGTTAACGGATTTTCGTAGTCACGAGGACTAGTTCCGTTTACGGTATTTCGGAAGGAAACACAGCTGACCAGTACACACCCATCCAACCTCTCGATGCCAGGAATCACCCTAGACATCATCTAAGAAAAACTTTTGAGACGGGGAGATCACAATCTCGAATAGCATAGGATCAAATTTATATACGCGCGCTCTAAGGGGTGCCCCCTCTCGGTCCCAACCGGAAACACCCATGCCCCCTGACCGGATGATTGGCTTTAATCCAGGGCCATGGAACCATCATCCCGGCCTCTCCTTTTTGGTGTGTACCAAGAAAGCGGTTTGCGACTTACTAAACCATATCCCTTTTCTGGAAACATGTGGTAGTACAGGGAGGGGAGATGGATACGAGCCCAACCGATACGGGTTGGTACTGAAGTGAACTTGCATGGCATAAGACTGGCATGCTACCACACTGCCATCTTACCCACCTTCATGCCAACACATGGCCTTGCATACTCACATTCAACAAGGTATGAATCATCGAACTTACTTGTCTCAACAATGCATAATACATAGTTCATCGGTATGCTCCACCACATGCCATGAAACTAACTAAATGCAAAACATGCCAAGACACTCATCATATCAAAAGTTCAAACATGCTTGCCTGGTTCAGAATAGTCGGAGCCTAGCTCGGTGTAGTTCGCGGCCCCGTCACCTTCTTCGGTATCTACGGTATAGAGAAAACATACGCGCTAACGTGAATACCGAGAGGTGCAGAAAAAGTATTGCAACTATTTTTCAAATAAATCTGATAAAAAACTAGACAAAATTTTGAAGAGAACAGAAAAAGAATCACTCAAAAATATGCTCCTGTTAAAAAGATATAAAGGTTTTTGTCCAGGGACCTATCTGTAATGAAACAGAAACTTCCCAGGGTTTTTATTGTAAAAAACAGAAAACGTTTCGATAGCAACTACGCCGGCCCAGAGGGAAAGCGTACTCTGGCAAAAGACGTTTTCAGAAAACGATTCGTAAAAAGAGAGAAACCTGACGGGGTGGTCCCACTCGTCGGGTTTGAAAACGGCGGGCGCTTTTGGCGCCAGAGGGCCGCGGCGATCGCCGGCGGCGATCCATGGCGAGGTAGGGTGATCGGAGGTTACCTCCGTGCTCAGGGTGTTGTTCCGCGCCGGGTGGTGGTCGAGGTGGTCGCCGACATGCACCGTGTCGACGGTGGCCCTGGCTCCGGCGGACGGCGGTTCTGACGAGGATGGAGCTCGCCGGAGAGGGCTGCAATGGTTAAATTGACGAGGGGGTTAGGTATCTGGTAGCTAGAGAAGGTGCTTGACGGAGTTTGGGCGCCGGAGATGATCTCACCGCAGCGGATCGAGCTGGAGCCCGAGGCAGACGGAGGTGGCCGGAGTCGAGGAAGAAGGGCTCCTCGAGGCCCTTCCAGTGGCCAGGCGAGGTGTGATGAGGTGGTGGAGTCGTGCGGGAGTGGTAGCGGGCTCGGGGGCGCTATATATAGCCACCCCGAGGCGATTGCCGAGAACGGGGTTCTACGGCGAGGGATTACGGCGGCGCATTGCTTGGTCGGGCGAGATTAGGAGCCGAGCGCCGTCGTGGAGGTTCACTGAGCCTGTTTAGGTGCCAACGGCGTCGGGTTTTGCTTGCTGAGGTGGAGTTCGACGGAACGGGACGACGCGGACCCGTCGGCGGCAGAGAGCGTGCGCTGTGCACGCCGCGCCACGGCGACCGTGCTACATGCGTGCGCTGGCGCGGAGAGGGCCACGCGGAGCCACCAGCGAGTTTGGGCGGTGCTGAACGGCGTTGCGCCGCCGTTCTGCTGCCTGTCGGCTGTTACGGTGGTTCAGCTGCCGCAAGACACGCCGGCGCAGGCGGGCCAGGGCGCCACCGACGCCGGGAAGCTGCCAAGCACGCGTGCGGGGCTCCGGACAAGCGAGCCAGGCGGCGAGCAATGCGCCAAAGCACTGTGATCTCATGACTGAATCTGTCTGACGAAAATCGACAATGAAAACTGAATTTGACTGAAAGTGATAGAAACAGTGCATGCAAGGTGTTCGACAGAATGATCCAGGCATGTAGGGATTTTTCCTTGGGCTGATTTTTGGTGGAGTGACTTCTCATTGCTCCAGTAGGCTGCCTGATTTTTGGTGGAATTTTTGGAGAAGTGTAGATATGAATTTCACCAAATTTGACAAATCTGGTCCAAACTTGTAGGGAGTGTAAGTTGAAATTTTTTGAAAAGAAGATGAGTGGATCAAGATGGTTCTGGGTTGTGGGAGCAAAGGACTAGCCAGTAGAGTTGGTTTGAAGTCAAATCTCAAATGCAATGGGGTACTTGTTTTGAAAATCCATCAGCCTCAAAATAATTGACAGAAAATATTTGAGAGATGAAACAATAAAAATAAAATCCAAAACTTGTTTGGTTGAGTTGGGACAGGGAACTTAGGTTGATAACAAAGAGGAGAGGAGGTTTTGGAGTGGTTTTACCTCATGGGCAAAAATACAAGGTCATGGGTGGTTTTCAATAGAATGAAAATCCCAAAATTTTCATAGAGTTTTTCTTAAAAAGAAAAGATTAAACTCCCAAAAATAAAATTTGAGAAGAGAAATAACTGAGAAGGAGTTTTAAGAAGGTCAAACCGAAAGTTTGAAGAAGAAAACAGAAATAACAATTCCTAGCCAAAGAAAAGGATTTTTAAGAGGATTGCTTTTTCTGGATTTTTTTTTGAAAGGCCTCAATCCACAAAAGAAAAACCAGCAAGGTTTTTGCTAAAACCAAATAAAATTTTTGGAGTGTCACAACACCTACCCCCTTAGGAAAAATCTCGTCCCCGAGATTTCAGCTGTCCCTCAAATAAGTGCGGATACTCTGCTCGAAGAAAATCCTCTCTTTCCCAAGTTGCTTCGTTGCCGGTGTGATTGCTCCACTAAACTCTGAAAAATTTAATGGTCTTTTGTCGGGTCCTCCTTTCAGACTCCTCTAGTATCTTCACTAGACGTTCCTGATAAGTGAGGTCTTGTTGCACGTCAATGTTCTCATGGGATACTTGTTTCTCTGGGTTGCTTATGCACTTCCTTAACAGCGAAACGTGGAACACGTTGTGGATATCTGACAGTTCCTTAGGTAAGTCTAGTTGGTATGCGACCGTGCCTCTTCGTGCCAATATACAGAATGGTCCGATAAATCTTGGCGCTAGATTTCCTTTTATTTTGAATCGTTGTAATCCCCTCATAGGGGATACTCGTAGGTATACAAAATCTCCGGGTTCGAAGCTGACCCCATGATGCTTCTGATCGTAATAACTCTTCTGTCGGCTTTGGGTGGTCTTGAGTCTATTTCTGATTAGTTTGACTTTCTCCTCGGCTTCTAAGAGCATGTCTGGCCCGAAGATGCGGCTGTCTCCGGTTTCTGACCAATTCAACAGGGTACGACATCTTCGTCCATATAAAGCCTCAAATGGTGCCATTTGCAGGCTGGCCTGGTAACTGTTGTTGTATGCGAACTCGGCATATGACAGACTTTCTTCCCAACTGGCTCCATACGTGAGGACACATGCTCTCAGCATGTCTTCTAAGATCTGGTTTATGCGTTCCGTTTGCCCATCTGTTTGGGGGTGGTAAGCTGTACTGAAGGCTAGCTGAGTCCCCAGTGCCTGTTGTAAGTGATCCCAAAATCTCGAAACGAACTGAGTGCCCCTGTCGGATATTATAGTCCTTGGGACACCGTGTAGACAAACTATGCGGGAGAGGTAAATCCTGGCAAGCTTCTGAGTGGTGTGGGTTGTCTTTACTGGAATAAAATGTGCTACCTTGGTTAACCTGTCGGTGATGACCCATATAGCATCATTCCCGTGTCGTGACCGAGGTAGTCCGACAATGAAATCCATCCCTATTTCATCCCATTTCCACTCAGGTATTTTGTTTGGTTGCAGTAGTCCGGCTGGTCTCTGAAGTTCAGCTTTTATGCGTTGACATGAGTCGCAACATGCAATGAAGGTAACGATGTCCCTCTTCATACCGTGCCACCAAACTCTTTCTTGAATATCTTTATACATTTTGGTCCCTCCAGGGTGAATTGAATATGGGGTGGTGTGGGCTTCAGCCAAAATTTGCTGTTTAAGATCTTCTATGTCTGGTACGCAGAGTCTTTCCCCGTACCATAGTATTCCTCCATTGTCTATGACGAATTCTGAGGTTTTGCCCTTACTCACCTTCCTTTTTATACCTTCTATACTGGGGTGACCCGGCTGAGCTTCTTTAATTTTCTCTACAAGGTCGGGTTGTATCTCCAAATTTGATATGGTGCCTTCCGCTACCATCAATAAGTTAAGTCTGGCAAATTCTTGTTGGAATTCGGATCTCAAGCCGTGCAGACTGCTTTCGTTGGAGCTGGGGTTTCGACTAAGAGCATCGGCCACTACATTTGCTTTACCTGGATGGTAGTGGATACCGACATCATAATCCTTTACTAACTCCAACCAGCGTCGTTGCCGTAAATTTAATTCTGGCTGTGTGAAAATATATTTGAGACTTTTGTGGTCTGTATATATTTCACATCGATTTCCAAGTAGGAAATGCCTCCATTCCTTAAGTGCATGAATGACTGCTGCCATCTCTAAGTCATGAGTGGGATAATTCTCCTCATGCTTGCGAAGTTGCCTTGAAGCGTATGCGACAACCTTGCCTTCTTGCATCAACACGCATCCGATACCTTTCCTGGACGCGTCACAATATACTTCAAAATTCTTGTGTATGTCTGGCACCATTAATACTGGTGCTGTTGTTAATCTCCGCTTTAGCTCTTGGAAACTTTTCTCGCAGGCTTCTGTCCATTCAAACTTCTTTTCCTTCTTGAGTAACTGTGTCATAGGTTTGGCTATGGTGGAGAATCCTTCAATAAATCTGCGGTAATATCCTGCCATTCCCAGGAAGCTCCGGATGTCTGTCATGCTGGCTGGTGACTTCCAACCAAGTACGACTTTTACTTTCTCCGGGTCTACGGCGATACCGTCTTGGGTCAGCACGTGACCTAGAAAGCCTACTTGCTTTAGCCAAAATTCGCACTTGCTGAATTTGGCGTATAATTGATGTTTCCTGAGTTCTCCTAGTACAATTCTGAGATGTTCAGCGTGCTCTTCCGGTGTCTTGGAGTACACCAGAATGTCGTCGATGAATACCACAACGAACTTGTCCATAAATTTCATGAATACTTTGTTCATGAGGTGAACAAAATATCCAGGAGCATTTGTTAACCCAAAAGGCATTACTGTGAACTCATACAGTCCATATCTGGAGGTAAAAGCTGTCTTGGGGATATCTTCTGTTCGTACTTTTAATTGATGGTATCCTGACCTTAGGTCAATTTTTGAGAATACCTTGGCCTTAGCGAGCTGATCGAATAAATCATTTATTCTTGGCATCGGGTATTTGTTCTTGACCGTGACCATGTTAAGTGCTCGGTAGTCAATACACAATCGCAGTGTTCCATCTTTCTTTTTGGCAAATAAAATTGGTGATCCCCATGGTGAGGAACTGGCCCGAATGTATCCTTTGTCTAGCAATTCCTTTATTTGCTTCTTCAGCTCAACTAACTCGGACGATGCCATTCTGTACGGTTTCTTGTATATGGGGGTGGTTCCTGGTGCAAGCTCAATGCTGAATTCTATTTCTCGGTCTGGTGGCATGCCTGGTAGCTCTTCGGGGAATACGTCTGGAAATTCACATACTACTGGAACCTTGCTTAGCTCCGAAACATCTACCTTATTCAGTCTTGGTTGCCTGGGTATTTTCCTTTCCTTGGCGGATACCCTTATCGTCTTCCCGAGGTGATGCGTGAGTATTACGGTCCGGTTGAAACAGTCCATGAAACCTTTATTTGTGGTTAGCCAATCCATCCCAAGGATGACATCTAGTCCCTTATTTTCCAACACAATAAGGTTCGCATAAAACTTCAGCCCTTCGAACTCAATAATCACATCCTGACAGTAATTCTGAGTAACTTGCTGAATCCCAGGGGACTTGATGATCATGGATTTCTCCAAAGGAAGCATCGAAAAATTATTTTGCAAGGCAAAACTTTTCGAAACAAAAGAGTGAGAAGCTCCAGAATCAAACAAAACCATTGCAGGTATTGTGTTGACAGGAAACGTACCGAGTACGATATCCGGAGCATTTTGTGCCTCCTCTTTGGTTACGTGGTTCAGATGACCCTTCCTGTGGTTGTTGTTGGGATTGAAATTGTTTCGCTTGGGCGCTGAATTGTTGTTGCCGTTGTTCGGCTTTGGTGCTGAATTTCTAGGCTTGGGACACTGCTTGGCATAGTGTCCTTCCTCTCCGCAGGCGTAACAAGTAACGCCGAGGCGATATGTGAACTCCTTGTCCCTTGCATGAAAATTCTTGATTGGGCGTGAGACGTTGGACGGGGATTTGTGTGTCCCACCCTTTTGGAAATCTGTCTTGCTTCGGTGATTGCGAGCCGGGTTAGTCTGGTCCCTTTTTCGCTTGCGGATATCTTCCAGACTGCGTCTTTCATTTTCCAGAGTAATGGCTTTATCCACCAGCGTCTTAAAATCTGGAAAAGTGTGTATGACCAGCTGGCATTTAAGCGCGGGCGCTAGGCCGTCAAGGAATTTCTCCATTTTCTTGCTTTCAGTCATACGTTCTTCGTTTGCGTAGCGAGACAATAGAGTAAACTGACTGTTGTAATCCGATACTGTGATGTTCCGTTGTTTGAGGTCATCGAATTCCCTCTTCTTGATTTTCATAATACTTTTAGGAATATGCGCGCCACGGAAACCTTCTTTGAAATCATCCCAGGTTATATCATTTTCGTTGGGATGCATGTGCAGGAGATTCTCCCACCAGGATGCGGCTGCTCCCGTGAGATAATGCGGTGCGTACAGTACCTTTTCTGGGTCTAAGCATTTTGCAATAATTAATTTTCTCTCCATATCATGAAGCCAGTCTTCGGCCTCAAGCGGCTTGTCAGTGTGAGAAAATGTCTGGGGACGTGTCTTCTGTAGTTCGGATAATTTAGAATGCTGTTGATACTGTCCATGGTGATTCCCCATGTTGATGACTTGGTTCATCATTTCACGATGCTGTTGCTGACTTTGTTCATAAAGGCGTCACATTTGAGATAGTGCCGTCTCACTGCCTTGTTGACTTGATTGACCTTGAGTGAAATTGTTGCCTGGTTGATTGTCATAAAATTGGTTCGACTGCCCTTGTGCAAAATTGTTGTCTGCTTGAGTGCCATAATTTTCCTCTGGCGGAGCTGGCATGGAACGAGTCCAAGGACGAGACATTTTTCACTCTAGGGATATATATTGCGAAGCCCATAAGTAAACGAAAATAAATCCATAAAAGCACAAGGTTGGCAGAGAAACCAAATAGCCAAGATTACTAGGGAAAACCATTTAATTTGCGCACGGAGAAAGACTGCTCATTACGTATCTTACATGCGGGCGATAATTATACAATACATCACTCAGGATAGGCGTACATATCCTGACATGTTATTTAGGCTAGTGCACTTCTCCAGATCCTACATGATGCGCAAACAGGCTACTTCCCATATCTTACATGGCGGTTCAACGCGCGAAGGCTAAGCGTACTTAGTCGGAGATGTTGATGATGTCCTTGGCCCTGCCAAGGGTGAGGCGTAGCGAGGCTGGAGACTCAACTTCCTCCTCGCTAATGGGTTCCATACGAGTAGTGCTGCGCCAAGTTGATGGAGCGGGTGCCAGGGGTGGAATAACACGAATAGGAGTCGGCGTGAGGGGCGGTGCAGAGCGTGCTGGAGTGGGCGCAATGACCTGGTTGAACTCCTCAATAGAAGGCAGGCGACGAGCTGGTGCATAGGTTGCTGATGATGAGGCATAAGTCAGTGGCGGTGCTGTGAGCAGGAGCTCCCTCCTGTTGGCAGCACAGCCATGGACTGAGTCCATGCGGGCGGCCACAAGGTCGTCCACCAAGTTGTCGAAGGCGGCCTCAAGAGCCCGAAGATACTCAATAAGCATCTCAAAGGCCTCGTCTCGTTCTCCTTTGGGGCAGGAGTATGCGTAATGACAGGTGTAAGGCACGTGGCATGGAAGATAGCGGTAGCGACGAGCCTTCATCACGGGAAGGACATCCCTGAGGCGAGCTATTGACTCGCAGGCTACCATCTAGATGGCGTGCTTCTCCATGGGCATGGCTCTTCCCACGAACCGGAAGCGGCGTAACTCACCACGCCCTCCCCTGAATTGCACCGAGGCCTGGTGCATAGTCAGACTGTCGTTGACTTTGTGCTGGCAGAGTGAGACGACCGGGCGCACAGATGGCCCCATCGCGACCTGAATGACGAAGGATAGAAGCTTGATGAACCCATTGGGCACGTTGGCGAAGGTCTGAGACTCGCAGCTGTTGTCGGCCATCTACAAAAAGTAGACAAAAATTTCTGAAGCGTCATATCATAAATATATGCTGACTGTCAGAAAAATGTCGACAATTGCAAAAACATAACATGGCTCTAATATGCTAATAACCAATTAGCTATCGCACCTAGTGGCTTCCTACAGTCAGCCTGGCTCTGGTACCAAGCTTGTCACGACTGGTTTTCCAATAAAAATATTTATTGAGAAACCAATCTTTAGAATCCAGTTTGAGATGAAACCTCCTCACTGGCAGACAAACTTTTGATACAATAAGCCAGTAGCATGAATATATTACAGGGTTGAGCTGACGATGCTCAACAATTTATTACAAGCGTGCCAATAATTATACATAAAGGCGATTTATGACACAAGAGAGTGGTGGCATACTACTGACTCGCAAATGTGGTAGAGGTGGAGTAACACAGTGGGGAGTGGATATGTGACTCTCAAACTAACATCCCATCGAGCGTCGAGGTGAGGCTCGATGAATTTATTTGGTTTGTGGAAGCGGGTATAAAACAGTGACCAAGTCCAGGGTCGCACGAGACTGACTGGGACTCCTCTAGGCGTCGGATTCGCTATCGAACTCTTCATCCATGAGATCACCTTCGTCAGCATCTGGCCAAATCAACAAGCTAGTGAGTACTTTGAAAGTACTCGCAAGACAGTTCGGACGTAAGATATAACCAATGCATGCATGAGTGCGTCATGATTAAATTTCCAATGCATATTTAAAATGTAGCAGGCAAGGCAAGTAAATGAAAAGGGAAACGGCGGTAGTCCGCCTGAAATCCCAACAGTAAAGTAATGGAAAACAATCGAGTGTCTAGAGCGACGCCACGAAGGTAAATTAATAAAAGAAAGAAAATTCATGTCACAGTCGGGCGTCTTAGCGACACCTCATAAAGGGCTTTAAAAGAAATGCCACAGTCGAGCGTCTTAGCGACACCTCATAAAGGGCTTTAAAAGAAATGCCACAGTCGGGCGTCTTAGCGACACCTCATAAAGGGCTTTAAAAGAAATGCCACAGTCGGGTGTCTGAGCGACACCACATAAAGGGCTTTAAAAGAAATGCCACAGTCGGGCGTCTGAGCGACACCACATAAAGGGCTTTAAAAGAAATGCCACAGTCGGGCGTCTGAGCGACACCACATAAAGGGCTTTAAAAGAAATGCCACAGTCGGGCGTCTGAGCGACACCACCTAAAGGGCTTTTAAAAGAAATGCCACAGTCGGGCGTCTGAGCGACACCACATAAAGGGCTTTAAAAGAAATGCCACAGTCGGGCATCTGAGCGACACCACATAAAGGGCTTTAAAAGAAATGCCACAGTCGGGCGTCTGAGCGACACCACATAAAGGGCTTTAAAAGAAAAGCCACAGTCGGGCGTCTGAGCGACACCACATAAAGGGCTTTAACTGATAAAGGAATAATATATTCATCATAAATATATTCAACTCATGAAATTAAACGGGTTAGTCCATCCACAAAAATAAACATTTAACCGGTCTTAGTGCTCATGTGTCCCACCGGGTAATCTGTCACCAAAACTGGCACTTATCAGTTAGTACAAATCTTGGATATAGATAAGATGATTTGAAGATATAGAGCTCTGCGGAGTTTGTACAAAAATTCCCACAGTTAACGGATTTTCGTAGTCACGAGGACTAGTTCCGTTTACGGTATTTCGGAAGGAAACACAGCTGACCAGTACACACCCATCCAACCTCTCGATGCCAGGAATCACCCTAGACATCGTCTAAGAAAAACTTTTGAGACGGGGAGATCACAATCTCGAATAGCATAGGATCAAATTTATATACGCGCGCTCTAAGGGGTGCCCCCTCTCGGTCCCAACCGGAAACACCCATGCCCCCTGACCGGATGATTGGCTTTAATCCAAGGCCATGGAACCATCATCCCGGCCTCTCCTTTTTGGTGTGTACCAAGAAAGCGGTTTGCGACTTACTAAACCATATCCCTTTTCTGGAAACATGTGGTAGTACAGGGAGGGGAGATGGATACGAGCCCAACCGATACGGGTTGGTACTGAAGTGAACTTGCATGGCATAAGACTGGCATGCTACCACACTGCCATCTTACCCACCTTCATGCCAACACATGGCCTTGCATACTCACATTCAACAAGGTATGAATCATCGAACTTACTTGTCTCAACAATGCATAATACATAGTTCATCGGTATGCTCCACCACATGCCATGAAACTAACTAAATGCAAAACATGCCAAGACACTCATCATATCAAAAGTTCAAACATGCTTGCCTGGTTTAGAATAGTCGGAGCCTAGCTCGGTGAAGTTCGCGGCCCCGTCACCTTCTTCGGTATCTATGGTATAGAGAAAACATACGCGCTAACGTGAATACCGAGAGGTGCAGAAAAAGTATTGCAAATATTTTTCAAATAAATATGATAAAAAAACTAGACAAAATTTTGAAGAGAACAGAAAAAGAATCACTCAAAAATATGCTCCTGTTAAAAAGATATAAAGGTTTTTGTCCAGGGACCTATCTGTAATGAAACAGAAACTTCCCAGGGTTTTTATTATAAAAAACAGAAAACGTTTCGATAGCAACTACGCCGGCCCAGAGGGAAAGCGTACTCTGGCAAAAGACGTTTTCAGAAAACGATTCGTAAAAAGAGAGAAACCTAACGGGGTGGTCCCACTCGTCGGGTTTGAAAACGGCCGATGCTTTTGGCGCCAGAGGGCCGCGGCGATCGCCGGCGGCGATCCACGACGAGGTAGGGTGATCGGAGGTTACCTCCGTGCTCAGGGTGTTGTTACGCGCCGGGTGGTGGTCGAGGTGGTCGCCGGCGTGCACCATGTCGACGGTGGCCCTGGCTCCGGCGTACGGCGGTTCTGACGAGGATGGAGCTCGCCGGAGAGGGCTGCAATGGTTAAATTGACGAGGGGGTTAGGTATCTGGTAGCTAGAGAAGGTGCTTGACGGAGTTTGGGCGCCGGAGATGATCTCACCGCAGTGGATCGAGCTGGAGCCCGAGGCGGACGGAGGTGGCCGGAGTCGAGGAAGAAGGGCTCCTCGAGGCCCCTCCAGTGGCCAGGCGAGGTGTGATGAGGTGGTGGAGTCGTGCGGGAGTGGTAGCGGGCTCGGGGGCGCTATATATAGCCACCCCGAGGCGGTTGCCGAGAACGGGGTTCTCCGGCGAGGGATTACGGCGGCGCAGTGCTTGGTCGGGCGAGATTAGGAGCTGAGCGCCGTCGTGGAGGTTGCCAAGCGCGCGTGCGGGGCTCCGGACAAGCGAGCCAGGCGGCGAGCAACGCGCCAAAGCACTGTGATCTCGTGACTGAATCTGTCTGACGAAAATCGACACTGAAAACTAAATTTGACTGAAAGTGATAGAAATAGTGCATGCAAGGTGTTCGACAGAATGATCCAGGCATGTAGGGATTTTTCCTTGGTCTGATTTTTGGTGGAGTGACTTCTCATTGCTCCTGTAGGCTGCCTGATTTTTGGTGGAATTTTTGGAGAAGTGTAGATATGAATTTCACCAAATTTGACAAATCTGGTCCAAACTTGCAGGGAGTGTAAGTTGAAATTTTTTGAAAAGAAGATGAGTGGATCAAGATGGTTCTGGGTTGTGGGAGCAAAGGACTAGCCAGTAGAGTTGGTTTGAAGTCAAATCTCAAATTCAATGGGGTACTTGTTTTGAAAATCCATCAGGCTCAAAATAATTGACAGAAAATATTTGAGAGATGAAACAATAAAAATAAAATCCAAAACTTGTTTGGTTGAGTTGGGAAAGGGAACGTAGGTTGATAACAAAGAGGAGAGGAGGTTTTGGAGTGGTTTTACCTCATGGGCAAAAATACAAGGTCATGGGTGGTTTTCAATAGAATGAAAATCCCAAATTTTTCATAGAGTTTTTCTTAAAAAGAAAAGATTAAATTCCCAAAAATAAAATTTGAGAAGAGAAATAACAAAGAAGGAGTTTTAAGAAGGTCAAACCCAAAGTTTGAAGAAGAAAACAGAAATAACAATTCCTAGCCAAAGAAAAGGATTTTTAAGAGGATTGCTTTTTCTGGAATTTTTTTTGAAAGGCCTCAATCCACAAAAGAAAAACCAGGAAGGTTTTTGCTAAAACCAAATAAATTTTTTGGAGTGTCACAAGTGTTGTCACAGAAGAGTTTGATTGGCCCCGACGCATTGGGTATGACTCTGAGGTCGGTGATGAACTCCTTTACCCAAATTGCTTCATGTGCTGCCTCCGAGGCTGCCATGTACTCCGCTTCACATGTAGATCCCGCCACGACGCTCTGCTTGCAACTGCACCAGCTTACTGCCCCACCATTCAAAATATATACGTATCCGGTTTGTGACTTAGAGTCATCCAGATCTGTGTCGAAGCTAGCGTCGACGTAACCCTTTACGACGAGCTCTTCGTCACCTCCATAAACGAGAAACATTTCCTTAGTCCTTTTCAGGTACTTCAGGATATTCTTGACCGCTGTCCAGTGTTCCTTGTCGGGATTACTTTGGTACCTTCCTACCAAACTTACGGCAAGGTTTACATCAGGTCTGGTACACAGCATGGCATACATAATAGAACCTATGGCTGAGGCATAGGGGATGACACTCATCTCTTCTATATCTTCTGCCGTGGTCGGACATTGAGCTGAGCTCAATTTCACACCTTGTAACACTGGTAAGAACCCCTTCTTAGATTGATCCATATTGAACTTCTTCAATATCTTATCAAGGTATGTGCTTTGTGAAAGACCTATGAGGCGTCTTGATCTATCTCTATAGATCTTGATGCCTAATATATAAGCAGCTTCTCCAAGGTCCTTCATTGAAAAACTCTTATTCAAGTAGGCCTTAATGCTGTCCAAGAGTTCTATATCATTTCCCATCAAAAGTATGTCGTCTACATATAATATGAGAAATGCTACAGAGCTCCCACTCACTTTCTTGTAAACATAGGCTTCTCCATAAATCTGCGTAAATCCAAACGCTTTGATCATCTCATCAAAGCGAATGTTCCAACTCCGAGATGCTTGCACCAGCCCATAAATCGAGCGTTGGAGCTTGCACACCTTGTCAGCATTCTTAGGATCGACAAAACCTTCCGGCTGCATCATATACAATTCTTCCTTAAGGAAACCATTAAGGAATGCCGTTTTGACGTCCATTTGCCATATTTCATAATCGTAGAATGCGGCAATTGCTAACATTATTCGGACAGACTTCAGCTTCGCTACCGGTGAGAAAGTCTCATCGTAGTCAACCCCTTGAACTTGTCGATAACCCTTAACGACAAGCCGAGCTTTATAGATGGTCACATTACCATCTGCGTCTGTCTTCTTCTTAAAGATCCATTTATTTTCTATGGCTCGCCGCTCAACGGGCAAGTCAGTCAAAGTCCATACTTCGTTTTCATACATGGATCCTATCTCGGATTTCATGGCTTCTAGCCATTTGTCGGAATCCGGGCCTGCCATCGCTTCTTCATAGTTTGAAGGTTCGCCGTTGTCTAACAACATGATTTCCAAGACAGGGTTGCCGTACCACTCTGGTGCAGAACGTGTCCATGTGGACCTACGAATTTCAGTAGGAGCTTGATCAGAAGCATCTTGATCATCATCATTAATTTCCTCTCTAGCCGGTGCAGGCACCTCAGAAACGTTTTCTTGAGTTGCGCCATTTTTCGGTTCAAGAGGTAACACTTCATCAAGTTCTACTTTCCTCCCACTTACTTCTTTCGAGAGAAACTCCTTCTCTAGAAAGGATCCATTCTTGGCAACAAAGATCTTGCCTTCGGATCTGAGGTAGAAGGTATACCCAATAGTTTCTTTAGGGTATCCTATGAAGACGCATTTTTCCGACTTGGGTTCGAGCTTTTCAGGTTGAAGTTTCTTGACATAAGCATCGCATCCCCAAACTTTTAGAAATGACAGCTTAGGTTTCTTCCCAAACCATAATTCATACGGTGTCGTCTCAACGGATTTCGACGGAGCCCTATTTAAAGTGAATGCGGCAGTCTCTAAAGCATAGCCCCAAAAAGATAGCGGTAAATCGGTAAGAGACATCATAGATCGTACCATATCTAATAGAGTGCGATTACGACGTTCGGACACACCATTACGCTGAGGTGTTCCAGGCGGCGTGAGTTGTGAAACTATTCCACATTTTCTTAAGTGCGTGCCAAATTCGTGACTCAAGTATTCTCCTCCACGATCTGATCGTAAAAACTTGATTTTTCTGTCACGTTGATTTTCAACCTCACTCTGAAATTCCTTGAACTTTTCAAAGGTTTCAGACTTGTGTTTCATTAAGTAGATATACCCATATCTACTCAAGTCATCAGTGAGGGTGAGAACATAACGATAGCCACCGCGAGCCTCAACACTCATTGGACCGCACACATCGGTATGTATGATTTCCAATAAGTTGGTTGCTCGCTCCATTGTTCCTGAGAACGGAGTCTTGGTCATTTTACCCACGAGGCATGGTTCGCACGTGTCAAATGATTCATAATCAAGAGACTCTAAAAGTCCATCTGCATGGAGCTTCTTCATGCGTTTGACACCTATGTGACCAAGGCGGCAGTGCCACAAATATGTGGGACTATTGTTATCAACTTTAACTCTTTTGGTATTCACACTATGAATATGTGTATTATCACGTACGAGATTCATTAAGAATAAACCATTAACCATCGGAGCATGACCATAAAACATATCTCTCATATAAATAGAACAACCATTATTCTTTGATTTAAATGAGTAGCCATCTCGAATTAAACGAGATCCAGACACAATGTTCATGCTCAAACTTGGCACTAAATAACAATTATTGAGGTTTAAAACTAATCCCGTAGGTAAATGTAGAGGTAGCGTGCCGACGGCGATCACATCGACCTTGGAACCATTCCCGACGCGCATCGTCACCTCGTCCTTCGCCAGTCTCCGCTTATTCCGCAGCTCCTGCTTTGAGTTACAAATGTGAGCAACTGCACCGGTATCAAATACCCAAGAGCTACTACGAGTACTGGTAAGGTACACATCAATTACATGTATATCACATATACCTTTTGTTTTGCCGGCCTTCTTGTCCGCTAAGTATTTGGGGCAGTTCCGCTTCCAGTGACCACTTCCCTTGCAATAAAAGCACTCAGTCTCAGGCTTGGGTCCATTCTTTGGCTTCTTCCCAGCAACTTGCTTACTGGGCGCGGCAACTTCCTTGCCGTCCTTCTTGAAGTTCTTTTTACCCTTGCCCTTCTTGAACTTAGTGGTTTTATTCACCATCAACATTTGATGTTCCTTCTTGACTTCTACCTCTGCTGATTTCAGCATAGCAAATACTTCAGGAATGGTCTTTTCCATCCCCTGCATATTGAAGTTCATCACAAAGCTCTTGTAGCTTAGTGGAAGCGACTGGAGGATTCTGTCAATGACCGCGTCATCCGGAAGATTAACTCCCAGCTGAGTCAAGCGGTTGTGCAACCCAGACATCTTGAGTATGTGTTCACTGACAGAGCTATTTTCCTCCATCTTACAGCTGAAGAATTTGTCGGAGACTTCATATCTCTCGACCCGGGCATGAGCTTGGAAAACCATTTTCAGCTCTTCGAACATCTCATATGCTCCATGTCTCTCAAAACGCTTTTGGAGTCCCGGCTCTAAGCTGTAAAGCATGACGCACTAAACGAGGGAGTAGTCATCGGAACGTGACTGCCAAGCGTTCATAACGTCTTGTTCTGCAGGGAGAACAGGTGCGTCACCCAGCGGTGCTTGTAGGACATAATCTTTCTTGGCAGCTATGAGGATGATCCTCAGGTTCCGGACCCAGTCCGTATAGTTGCTGCCATCGTCTTTCAGCTTGGTTTTCTCTAGGAACGCGTTGAAATTGAGGACTACGTTGGCCATTTGATCTACAAGACATATTGTAAATATTTTAGACTAAGTTCATGATAATAAAGTTCATCTAATCAAATTATTTAATGAACTCCCACTTAGATAGACATCCCTCTACTAGTCATCTAAGTATAACATGATCCGAGTCAACTAGGCCGTGTCCGATCATCACGTGAGACGGACTAGTCAACATCGGTGAACATCTTCATGTTGATCGTATCTTCTATACGACTCATGCTCGACCTTTCGGTCTTCTGTGTTCCGAGGCCATGTCTGTACATGCTAGGCTCGTCAAGTCAACCTAAGTGTTTGCATGTGTAAATCTGTCTTACACCCGTTGTATGTGAACGTTAGAATCTATCACACCCGATCATCACGTGGTGCTTCGAAACAACGAACTGTCGCAACGGTGCACAGTTAGGGGGAACACAATTTAAATTATTATGAGGGATCATCTTAGCTACTACCGTCATTCTAAGTAAACAAGATGCAAAACATGATAAACATCACATGCAATCAAATAATAAACGTGACATGATATGGCCAATATCACATAGCTCCTTTGATCTCCATCTTGGGGCTCCATGATCATCTTTGTCACCGGCTTGACACCATGATCTCCATCATCATGATCTCCATCATCGTGTCTCCATGAAGTTGCTCGCCAACTATTACTTCTACTACTATGGCTAACGCGTTTAGCAATAAAGTAAAGTAATTTACATGGCGTTTCCATTGACACGCAGGTCATAAAAGAATAATGACAACTCCTATGGCTCCTGCCGGTTGTCATACTCATCGACATGCAAGTCGTGATTCCTATTACAATAGCATGAACATCTCATACATCACATATAGATCATTCATCATTCATCACAACTTTGGCCATATCATATCACAAAGCACTTGCTGCAAAAACAAGTTAGACGTCCTCTAATTGTTGTTGCAAGTTTTATGTGGCTGAATTAGGGTTCTAGCAAGAACGTTTTCTTACCTACGTGAAAGCCACAACGTGATTTGTCAACTTCTATTTACCCTTCATAAGGACCCTTTTCATCGAATCCGCTCCAACTAAAGTAGGAGAGACAGACACCCGCCAGCCACCTTATGCAACTAGTGCATGTTAGTCGGTGGAACCGGTCTCACGTAAACGTACGTGTAAGGTTGGTCCGGGCCGCTTCATCCCACAGTACCGCTGAAGCAAGATAAGACTAGTAGCAGCAAGAAAATTTGACAAATCTACGCCCACAACAAATTGTGTTCTACTCGCGTAAGAAGAACTACGCATAGACCTAGCTCATGATGCCACTGATGGGGAACGTTGCAGAAAACAAAAATTTTCTTACGGTTTCACCAAGATCCATCTAGGAGTTCATCTAGCAACGAGTGATCGGATGCATCTACATACCTTTGCAGATCGTGAGCGGAAGCGTTCAAAAGAACGTGGATGAGGTAGTCGCACACGACGTGATCCAAATCACCGGAGATCCTAGCACCGAACGGACGACACCTCCGTGTTGAACACACGTACGGTCAGCGTGACGTCTCCTCCTTCTTGATCCAGCGAGGGGAAGGAGAGGTTGATGAAGATCCAGCAGCACGACGGCGTGGTGGTGGATGCAGGGCGTCACAACAGCAGGGCTTCGCCGTGCACTGCGAGAGGGAGAGGTGTAGCAGGGAGAGAGGGAAGCGCCAGGGGCAAGGGTGCGGCTGCCCCTCCCTCCCCCCTTTATATAGGCCCCTGGGGGGGGCGCCGTCCCCTGGAGATCCAATCTCCAGAGGGGGCGGCGGCCAAGGGGGGTGGAGTGCCCCCCAAGGCAAGTGGGCGCCCCTACCCTAGGGTTCCAACACTAGGCGCAGGAGATGGGCCTTGGGGGGCGCACCAGCCCACTAAGGGCTAGTCCCCCCTCCCACTTCAGCCCATGGGGCCCTCCGGGATGGGTGGCCCCACCCGGTGGACCCCCGGGACCCATCTGGTGGTCCCGATACAATACCGGTGACCCCCAGACCACTCCCGATGGCCGAAACTGTACTTCCTATATATCATTTTTCACCTCCGGACCAATCCGGAACTCCTCGTGACGTCCGGGATCTCATCCGGGACTCTGAACAACATTCGGTGTCGGGGCGGACCGAGTCCCCTGCGAGCACCTATGGGGCCGGAGCCCCTTACGTTGTCCGGTGAGGGGGGCGGAGGGAGCACGGAGAGCAGCTCGAGGCGAGCACACGGGCGGTTTACCCAGGTTCGGGCCGCGATGCACGCGTAAAACCCTACTCCTGCTTGGTTGTATTGAACTGGGGAGCTCGGGAGCTTGGAGAGCTAGCTGCACCGAGCGTATGGCTATCTGGATCCCAAATCTCCGAACCTCGGAACCTGGAACCTCGAACCCCCTCTACGTTGCACACGGGCCTCCTTTTATAGAGCAAAGGGGTCACCGACAGGTGTCAACGTAAGAGAAAGGGGTAAAAGTGTAAAAGGGGTGGTAGTTGTAACAGTGCGGGAACAGTGGCGCTACAGTGCGGCACAGTGTTATCATACCTACTTCTGACGGTAGGGAACAAGGGCATTAAATGCCCGTCACGGTCGCCCGGGCAGCACCGAGGCAGACCGTTAGGTGCGCCACCGCTCGCCACGATGGTGGCTGCATGCCACCGCATGCCCCAGGCTGCGCGGTGCCCCGCCACGTGCCCTTGGGGGAAGCCCCGGAGCGACGCGTGGGCGGGCGAGCTGGAGCGCAGTCCTGAGGTGGCGATTTGCCGCGGCAAGTGGCTTGCCGCGGGGGTCGTCTTCCTGTGCCTGATAGCTTGCCGGCTATCAGGCCTTGCCGGGGCGCATAGCGCGCCGTGGCGGGCTTCTCTTGTGGTGCCTGGGTTCGGCCTTCCCGACAAGCTCCTCTTGTCGGGGTCTCGATCTTCTGTCCTGTATACTCTGTTCTTGGATGGTATTACACGGGCTTAGTCGTCCCGGCAAGCTCCTCTTGCCGGGGTCTTGCCTTCTTGGCCCGACAAGCTCCTCTTGCCGGGGCCTTGTCTTCTTGGCCCGGCAAGCTCCTCTTGCCGGGGGCCTTGTCTTGAATGCTTGGTCTTCTCTTGGCGCTTCCTGGGCGGGCCTCGCCGCAGGGTGCTACAACTGCCCGTGCACAAGTCTGGGGTACTAAGGTACCCCTACTTTAGTACACCGACAGGAGCCCCCGGGCCTGGGCCATACACGGTGCCGAGCGTCGTTGGGCCAGGCCCTAACAGTGCTCGGGCACGCGTGGCCTTGGTCGCGCTGCTTCTTAACTCCGCACCCGTCGCACCTTCCCCAGGCGGCGCGCGCTTATCGCGGCGTCGTGGGGGCGAAACGCCCGTTCCCTCTTTAAGTGGAGGGAGGTGCGGAGGCGCGGCTCGATAAATGAACTGGGGTGAGGCGCGGCTTTCGAGGCGTCCGTTCCCTATAATCACGGGATGGGGAGAGGTCGTCCCACCCGTCGCCTCGGTTCTGCGCGCCCACCACGCGGTCCTCATGCACTCGGAGTCGCGGCGGCGGAGGCAGGGAGTCGGGCCGGCGCGGGTCGATGCAGTGGGTCGGCCCCAGTCGCCTGCCCTTCCTCCGCTTCTATTGGAGGAGCGAGGCGGCCGCGGTCCCACTCCGCCCCTTTATAAGGAGCGAAAGGGGGCGACGGAAATCCGCACTCCACCTCCTTCCTCCTTCTGCTTCTGGTTTCCTTCCCCCATCTGCGATGGAGGGGGGGAACCCTGGTTCTTCTTCGGTTGCCGCGAGGGTGTCTGCTAGGCAACGCGCCCCTCCTCCCCTTGCGCCCGCGGCGGCGGAGCCGGTCGTCAGGGGAAGAGGGAGAGGGCGAGGTCGCGGACGAGGTCGTGGACGGGGCCGAGGCGCTCGGGGCGGACGGATCGGTGCGCCGTCCTTGCCTCCGCCAGCGGCTTCGTTCCTTCCCGCGGTCCATCTCGGGGACGACCCCCGTGAGTTCATTATCAGGCTGCGCCGGGAGCCTCGTCGCCACCTCCGGCTTCCCGCTCCATTCGCGAGCGTGTTGGAGGTGGAGCAGCCTGAGACGCTAAACCTGCGCATGAGGGGCTGCGGGATCAGTGGGACGCGAGTCCACGTCGAGTCCCGAGCCCCCGGCGAGGTGTGTCTGGGCCGCGGGTGGAAGACGTTCGCCCGGATCCATAGCTTGACGGAGGGGTTCACCCTCCACTTTAAGCTAGTGGGGGAGGACCTCCTCTCCGTCAAGGCCTTCTGGGGCTTCGGCATCCGGGCCCGGTGCTGCGAAGATAGCTCCTCCGACAGCGAAGGCTCCTCCTCGAGCGAGAGTGACGAGGAGGGGAGCGACAGCGA
Source organism: Aegilops umbellulata (assembly GCA_032464435.1). Taxonomy (NCBI): domain Eukaryota; kingdom Viridiplantae; phylum Streptophyta; class Magnoliopsida; order Poales; family Poaceae; genus Aegilops; species Aegilops umbellulata. Next base: position 635,371,620 of record CP136060.1, on the reverse strand, counting down.
CGACGAGGGGAGCAGCCGCCGGGATGACGGGTCCGACTAGGCGTCGGTCGCAGCTCCGTGTGGCACCGGCGGCCCCATCGCCCGCGCCGGGCTCCGTGAACTCCCCGGGGTCGTCTCCTTGGGCGGCTGGCGTAGGGGGGGCTGCTGAGGAGGACAGAGGGCGGACGTCGAAGGCCGCGAAGTCGGAGTACGGGCCGACTTTGACAGCTGGCTGACGCTCCGGTGCCTCGTGTTCCAGATGCGCCCCAGACGCCGTCATCACCCTTGCTCTCAGTGACGACCACCGGGGTCTTCTCTCCGGCCCGGCAAGCTCCTCTTGCCGGGGGCTTGATCTCCTCGGGCGGCCGGAGTGGCGAGGCTGGGGAAGAGGAAGAGGCTGGCGGCAAGGCCGCTGCCTCATCTTCCAGCTCTGCCTCCGGCGCCTCCGTCTTCTTCAGCCTCCGGAGACCCCCCGGGCGGAGCCCCCGGATCTTCTCTTGGTGCCTTCTGCCACCCGTAGCTCATCTAGGTGCCCCTTTCGCCCTCTTCGCCTACTTGCCCTACCTCCTGGGGAGAGAGACAAGAAAGGGATTACGGGCACCTTATCTCTTTTCAGCTTGTAAGCCTTCGGGCCTTAGTTGCGTTTAAGCCTTATAATCCCTCCTTTCATGTTTTTCATTCTCTCTGAACTGTACCTGAGTGGAATGTTTTTAATGAAAAGGGGATGTTTGCCGGATCATTTGTCTCGCGGGTGGAAACCGCGGTAAGGAACGAATCCTTTACATCGTTAAGATAGACGGTTTCTCGCCCGGCAACAGGCCCAGCCGCTCCCCCGCACTGCTCGACCTTTCTCACGCCCTTGGCGGAGGCGGGGAGCAGGCGGGTTCCGGCCCCTCGCTTCCCTCCCTCTTGCTGCCGCGGCTGCTATCGAAACGGGCCCCAGGAACGCGCTCTGGGGCTTGCCGCTAAGAGAGCACGGTAGCTTTCCAGGAGGAAAGGAGGCTTTCAAATTCCACAGTCCACAAGAGAATGCATGATGAGGGATGCAAAAACATATCTGAGGTTGCAGCCCCCGGCGACTCTGGCTCGCCGGGGCGTAGGTGTTGGCTCGTCCTTCTCCTCTTCCTTGTCCTTGAGCGGCCCGGCAAGGACATTCAACTCCTGCGAGCCAAGAGGGAAAGGACGGGAAAAAGACGCGGACTCGACCTCTAAGTTAGGGGTTAGCGACAGTTAGGAACTGACAACCCTAACCAAGGACGAGACTCTGACTCGGCATGCATGCCAAAATCTAGGGCGCCAGCGCTTCTTTATCTTCGGCCAGGGGCTTCGCCTGGCTTTGTACGAGGGCTTACATGCAACATCGGCAAGGCCTGCACAAACCGGTGGTTGCCGGAGCGGATCACGGCAACCGCGCCTTATGGGCGAAACTTGCGAAGATGCTCTATGTTCCCAGGAGTTGCTCACTGGTAGGCCCTCTTCGGTCTTGAGGCGGACAGCGCCGGGCCTCGCGACTCGTCTCACCCGATAAGGGCCTTCCTGCTTCGGCGTCGACTTGTTATAATTCTTGGCCGACTGAACGTGCCTAAGAACAAGGTCGCCTAACAGGGCAACTTTATCTGATGCCAGGGGCTTCGCCTGGCTTTGTACAAGGGGTTACATGCAGCAGCGGCAAGGCCTGTACAAACCGATGGTTGCCGGAGCGGATCACGGCAACCGCGCCTTATGGGCGAAACTTGCGAAGATGCTCTATATTCCCAGGAGTTGCTCACTGGTAGGCCCTCTTCGGTCTTGAGGCGGACAGCGCCGGGCCTCGCGACTCGTTTCACCCGACAAGGGCCTTCCTGCTTCGGCGTCGACTTGTTATAATTCTTGGCCGACTGAACGTGCCTAAGAACAAGGTCGCCTAACAGGGCAACTTTATCTGGTGCCAGGGGCTTCGCCTGGCTTTGTACAAGGGGTTACATGCAACAGCGGCAAGGCTTGTACAAATCGATGGTTGCCGGAGCGGGTCACGGCAACCGCGCCTTATGGGTGAAACTTGCGAAGATGCTCTATGTTCCAGGAGTTGCTCACTGGTACGCCTTCTTCGGTCTCGAGGCGGACAGCGCCAGGCCTCGTGACTTGTCTCACCCGATAAGGTCCTTCCCACTTTGGCGTCAACTTGTTGGAATTCTTGGCCGACTGAGTGCGCCGAAGAACAAGGTCGCCCTCTTCGAGACTCCTGGCCTTGACCTTGCGGCTATGGTAGCGACGCAAGGCTTGCTGGTATCGAGCAGCTCGTACCGCAGCCTGGAGACGTCCTTCCTCAAGGAGCAGCGCGTCATCTTGGCGCAGCCGCTCTTGCTCGAGCTCGTCATAAGCGAGCACCCGAGGAGATCCGTATACGAGTTCCGTGGGGATAACTGCTTCCGCTCCATAGACTAGAGCAAAGGGTGTCTGTCCGGTGGCTCGACTCGGCGTCGTTCTGATTGACCAAAGAGCCGCCGGCAGCTCCTCAATCCAATTTCTTCCGCACTTGTGCAGCCTGTCGAAGGTCCTGGTCTTGAGTCCGCGCAGCACTTCGGCGTTGGCCCTTTCTGCTTGACCGTTGCTCCTGGGGTGAGCAACCGAAGCGAAACAGACCTTGGTGCCGAGATCCTGGGCGTATTGCATGAAGGCGCGACTTGTGAATTGTGTCCCGTTGTCGGTGATGATCCTGTTGGGGATTCCGAAACGGCAGACGATCGACCGGAAGAACTTGACTGCTGACTGCGCGGTCACCTTCCTCACTGGCTCCACTTCTGGCCACTTCGTGAACTTGTCGATTGCAACGTACAAGTACTCGAAGCCCCCGACGGCTCGGGGAAAAGGGCCGAGGATATCGAGCCCCCAGACCGAGAAGGGCCAGGATAAAGGGATTGTTTGGAGAGCTTGAGCTGGCTGATGAATCTGTTTTGCATGGAACTGGCACGCTTCACACTTGGTTACTAGTGCAGTTGCATCTTGGAGGGCTTCTTGCCAGAAGAACCCTTGCCGGAAGGCTTTCCCGACAAGTGCTCTTGCGCCAATGTGATGGCCGCATATGCCTCCGTGTATCTCTGCCAACAGCTTCTGTCCGTCTTCCCTGGAGATGCACTTCAATCTGACACCGTTGAGTCTCCTTCTGTACAGCTCGTTGTCCACGAACTGGTACATACTTGACTGCCTGGTGATCTTCTCCATCTCTTCTGGGTCGTCGGGAAGTTCTCCAGTTTGCAGAAAACGGACGATCTGCTGCGCCCATGCCGGAGCCCGGGGCTCGACGGCAAGGACTAAAGGCATGAAGGCCGCTGCGGGGACCCCGGCTTCTACGGCAAGAACCTCTGGTTCCGCCGGAGCCGGTGATCCCCCGGCAAGCTTGCCGGGGCAAAGCTTGTCGGGAACCCCCGCTTCAACTGGACAGATCCTCGGATCCGCAGGAGCGGACTGTTCCTCAGCGTTCAGACTGCTGATCCGCTTGCCGGAGCAAGGCTTATCGGGGACACCTGCTTCGACTGGACGGATCCTGGGATCCGCAGGAGCGGGCTGTCCCCCGGCGCTCTGGTTGTTGATCTTGGGGACCTTGGCGGCGGTCTCAGGGAGGTCCGCCTGCAAGTAGTCGCCGGAGATCAACTTCCTTTTCTTGGGCTGCCCAACTGATGGTGTAACGGATGGTTGAGTCAGCTTGAGTAAGAAGGTCCCTGGTTCCACAGGTAACTTCAACGAAGCACACTTCGAAAGGCCGTCTGCTATCTCATTCTGAGCTCTCGCGACGTGCTCCATTTGCAGCCCTTCAAAGTGTTCTTCCAGCTTCCTCACTTCATCTACATAAGCTTCCATCAGAGGGCTCTGGTAGCTCTTGTTGACTTGCCGGACCACCAGTTGAGAATCTCCCCGCACAATCAGCTTTCTGATCCCAAGTTCGGCCGCAATCCTGAGGCCGGCGAGCAAGCCTTCATACTCAGCAGTATTGTTGGTTGCTTGCTCTCTTGGGAAGTGCATCTGGATAACATACTTGAGGTGCTCTCCGGTGGGCGCGATGAGTACCACGCCAGCACCGGCGCCTTGCAGCGAGAAGGCACCATCGAAGTACATTACCCACTCGCTTGTTGCTTCTTGTACGGGCGCGCTTGTTTCTTGGGCTTCTCCATCTGGCGTCGGGGTCCACTCAGCTATGAATTCTGCCAAAGCTCGGCTCTGTACGGTTGAAGTACTTTCAAACTTGAGTCCAAAGCTCGACAGCTCCAGTGCCCACTCGACGATCCTGCCTGTTGCCTCGGGATTGTGCAATATCCTCTTCAGCGGGAAGCGAGTGACTACTGTTATCTCATGTGCTTGGAAGTAATGGCGCAGCTTTCTCGAGGCCATGAGGAGGCCGAAAAGCAACTTCTGCACCCCAGAGTATCTTGATCTAGCCCCCTGCAAGAGGGAACTCACAAAATACACCGGGCGCTGCACCATCTTCTTCCGCGCTCCATCCTGTTCCTGCGCAGGGTGGTCCTTGTCGGGGCCAGAGCTTGCCGGAGCAGCCCCCCGCTTGTCGCTGGATTCGCTTGCAGGTGGTATAGACTCCTCGTCGGCCTCCCTCTCCGCCACTAACGCAGCACTAACCACCTGGTTGGTTGCCGCTAGGTATAGCAACAACTTCTCCTGTGGTCTAGGTGCGACAAGTATTGGAGTGGAGGATAGGTACCTTTTCAAATCTTGCAGCGCTGCCTCCGCTTCTGGAGTCCACTGCATGGGGCCTGCCTTCTTCAAGATTTTAAAGAAGGGCAGGGCGCGTTCTGCAGACCTTGAAATGAACCGACTGAGGGCGGCCACACAACCTGCAAGCTTTCTGACGTCCTTGACGCGCTCTGGGGCTTCGATCTGCTCGATGGCTTTGATCTTGTCGGGGTTAGCTTCAATCCCCCTCTGTGACACAAAGAACCCGAGAAGCTTGCCGGAGGGGACTCCGAAAACGCACTTCTCGGGGTTCAGCTTGGGCTGTATCTTGCGCAGGTTCTGAAATGTCTCTTCCAGATCTTGGACCAGGGTTTCCTTGCTCCTGCTCTTCACCACGATGTCATCCATGTAGGCCTCCACGTTCCTATGGATCTGTGGCTCGAAAGCAGTGTGCACTACCCTTGCAAACGTTGATCCCGCATTCTTCAGTCCAAACGGCATGCGTATGAAGCAATAGGTGCCGCACGGAGTGATAAATGCGGTCTTCTCTTCATCTTCTTTGGCCATAAAGACTTGGTGGTAGCCTGAATATGCATCAAGAAAAGAGAGTAGCTCACATCCGGCAGTGGAGTCAACAATCTGGTCAATGCGCGGCAAGGGAAATGGATCCTTGGGACATGCTTTATTCACATCGGTGAAGTCTATGCACAGTCTCCACTTCCCATTGGCTTTGCGCACGACGACCGGATTGGCTAGCCACGTTGGATGGATCACACCTCTCACTAGGCCTGCTGCCTCTAGCTTCTTGATCTCTTCGCTGATGAATTCTTGGCGCTCCACGGCTTGCTTTCTCACTTTCTGCTTGACGGGTCGCGCGTGAGGACAGACAGCGAGCTTGTGCTCAATCACCCTCCTGGGAACACCGGGGATGTCGGACGGTTGCCATGCAAACACGTCGTCATTCGCCCGCAGGAAGGCAACGAGCGCGCTTTCCTATTTGCTGTCAAGCGTGGCACTGATGGTGAAGGTACCGCCAGTGCCGTCCTCCTTGGCGGACACCTTCTTGGTTGCCGGAGGAGCGGTCATTCCCTTCTTGTACTTGCCGGTGGAGCTCGATGGAGCGTCCTCGACGGCGGCGCAGCACTCCGAAGAGGTGCGGTTGCCGGAGTAGGCCCCAGAGCACTTACCGGACTTGGTCCTTGTCTTCTTCCGCCCGGGGGCTTCAGCGGCAAGTGTGTCCTTCTCTGCCGCGGCTGCTACATCCCGGTAGATCTTGTCGGCGCAGATAAGCGCGTCCTTTTTGTCGCCATGGACAGTGATGACGCTTATCGGCCCCGGCATCTTGAGTACGTTGTAGGCGTGGTGGGAAGCTGCCATGAACTTGGCGAGAGCGGGACGGCCGAGGATCCCATTGTATGGTAACGGGATATCAGCGACGTCGAACGTGATGCGCTCAGTCCTGAAGTTGAGCTCGCCGCCGAAGGTCACAGGCAGAGTAATCTTCCCCTTGGGCTTGCTCCTCCCCGGGTTGATTCCTTGGAAAGATCCGGTCTCTTCGAGCTCGCCGTCTGGGATCTGGAGTTTCTTGATCACAGCGGAGGAGATCAAGTTCAGCCCGGCCCCGCTGTCTACCAACATTTTGGTGACCTTGAGGTTGCGGATGGTGGGTGAGACCAGCATCGGCAAGCACCCGACCGCGGTTGTGCGGTCGGGGTGATCCTCAAGATCGAAAATGATGGGCGTGCTGGACCATTTGAGGAGCCTGCGCGACTCCACGGACGGCTCTGCTGCGTTCACCTCTCGCGCCCACCGCTTAAGCTGGCGGTGGGAGGTGTGCAGAGAGGCGCCGCCGTCAACGCACAGGACCTCCGTGGCCTTCTGAAACTCCTGCTCGCTGTTATCTTCGTCTTCCACGTCTTCGTCGTCGTCTTCTTCATCCTCGTCGCGGCCCCGGGGAGGCCGATCGCCTTGCCGCTGCTTGGCCTTGCCGCGGCGTCCTCCCCGGCCGATGGGCGGCCGCTTCTTGCTTGGTTCGCCACCTCCACCCTGGGCCTTCCCCTTGTCGCGCCTCTCGTACTCAGCCTTCTGCTGCACGACGAGGTTCTCGACGCTTTTGCAGTTGGAGAGATCGTGGCCCTTGGTGCGGTGGATCTTGCAGTATTGCTTGTCGGAGCCGTCCTGCTTGTCGGCTGCCGCCACAGGGGCAGGCTCCTTGCCGGAGCCGCCAGCCTGCGTTTGCTTAGCGGGGGCCTCCTTGCCGGACTCCTCGACGGCAAGCACCTCTTTCCTGTTCTTCCTCCTATTATTCCGCCGCTGGCTTCTCTTCGCCGGGGCGGTGTCGTCACTGTCGCTTTCTCCTGCGCCAGCATCCTCCCCGGGGAGTTTCCTCCCCTCCTCCGCGCGCGCGCACTTGTCAGCCAGGGCATATAGCTCGCTGACGTCCCGGATCTTGGTCATGGCCATCTCTTCACGCATGCGGCGGTTACGCACGTTCTGGTGGAACGCGCTGATAACCGCGGCAGGGTGAACGTCGGGGATGTTGCGATGCACGCGGCTGAAGCGCTGGATGTACTTGCGCAAGGGTTCTCCTTCCTTCTGGGCTAGGATGTGGAGGTCGCTATCCTGGCCATGAGGTTTGTGGCCGCCTGTGAAGGCGCCAACAAACTGATGGCAAAGATCCGCCCAGGAAGAAATGGAGCCTTCCGGCAAGTGCATAAGCCACGAACGAACGTTCGGCTTAAGCACGAGCGGGAAGTAGTTCGCCAATATCCTCTCGTCGCGCCCCCCGGCAGCTTGTACAGCGATCGTGTAGATGCTGAGAAACTCCGAGGGGTGCGTCCTGCCGTCGTACTTCTCCGGTACGTCAGGCTTGAAGTTCTTCGTGCTGGGCCACCGGACGCGCCGCAGCTCACGGGTGAACGCAGGGCAACCTGCCGCGTACGGTAAGTCACCTGGTTCACCGGGCGCGTGCGCGTCGACAGCGTTCCCAGCCCGCTGGTCTGATTGCCGCCGAGTTTCTCGGCGGCGCTCAATCCTTGCTGAAGCGTCTTCTTGCTGCCGCTCGTCGAGGACTCGGCGCTGGTCCCGGCGGGTCCGCGGGTCTGACGACGCTGTAGAGCCGTCGTCGGCATTGCTCCAGCGGGGCGGCGTCTTCTGCTTCTGCGCCGGGGAGTGCATGGTGGTTGCACCCCCGGCGGTCTTGTCGCCGTCGGCCTTCGTCTTCTCGACCTGCCGTGGCCGTGAGGTCGCCGGCTGCTGCGGCGTGTCGTTGTTGGCGAAGGCGATCAGGCTCTGGATGGTGGCCCTCCATCCTTCGGCCTTGTCAGCCGCTGGAGGGTAGTCGAGGAGCAGTTGCGCTCTCGCGAGCGCTTCTGCCGGAGCGGAGGGGAGCGGGGGCGAGTGGCGCGAGGAGCGGGATACGCTCGGACTCCTAACAATGTTAGAAAGAGCGGGGTCCCTCCACGGCGCCTTCGCCTTGCCCGTGTCCGGACAGGGGCCCGGGGCGTCCCGTGAACCTCCAGTTTGCCCTTGATCCAGCAAGCGGATGCCACCTCCTGTGGCATGGCGCTGCTGGGTCGTTGTTTGTCGGAACGGCTGCGACGCGCCCTCGGAGGCCGAGGCTCGGTCGTCCGCCCTGTTCTTGGATTTGGTGGCGCCGCGATTGTTCTCGCCGGTGGCCACCCCTCCGACGGCGTCTCCCCCGCCCACCGTTGGCTCCGGTAGCGGGGGAAGAGACGCGGACGGGCCCGCGACCTCCGAAGCCTTCTTCTTCGGGGCCATGGTGAAGCTGACGAAGAGCGCGCTCGTGCGAACGCCGGATCTGATCCGCACAACCTCGACGCTGCCCCTACCTGGCGCGCCAAAGATGTCGGGGCGGACCGAGTCCCCCGCGAGCACCTATGGGGCCGGAGCCCCTTTCGTTGTCCGGTGAGGGGGGCGGAGGGAGCACGGAGAGCAGATCGAGGCGAGCACACGGGCGGTTTACCCAGGTTCGGGCCGCGATGCACGCGTAAAACCCTACTCCTGCTTGGTTGTATTGAACTGGGGAGCTCGGGAGCTTGGAGAGCTAGCTGCACCGAGCGTATGGCTATCTGGATCCCAAATCTCCGAACCTCGGAACCTGGAACCTCGAACCCCCTCTACGTTGCACACGGGCCTCCTTTTATAGCGCAAAGGGGTCACCGACAGGTGTCAACGTAAGAGAAAGGGGTAAAAGTGTAAAAGGGGTGGTAGTTGTAACAGTGCGGGAACAGTGGCGCTACAGTGCGGCACAATGTTATCATACCTACTTCTGACGGTAGGGAACAAGGGCATTAAATGCCCGTCACGGTCGCCCGGGCAGCACCGAGGCGGACCGTTAGGTGCGCCACCGCTCGCCACGATGGTGGCTGCATGCCACCGCATGCCCCAGGCTGCGCGGTGCCCCGCCACGTGCCCTTGGGGGAAGCCCCGGAGCGACGCGTGGGCGGGCGAGCTGGAGCGCAGTCCTGAGGTGGCGATTTGCCGCGGCAAGTGGCTTGCCGCGGGGGTCGTCTTCCTGTGCCTGATAGCTTGCCGGCTATCAGGCCTTGCCGGGGCGCATAGCGCGCCGTGGCGGGCTTCTCTTGTGGTGCCTGGGTTCGGCCTTCCCGACAAGCTCCTCTTGTCGGGGTCTCGATCTTCTGTCCCGTATACTCTGTTCTTGGATGGTATTACACGGGCTTAGTCGTCCCGGCAAGCTCCTCTTGCCGGGGTCTTTCCTTCTTGGCCCGGCAAGCTCCTCTTGCCGGGGCCTTGTCTTCTTGGCCCGGCAAGCTCCTCTTGCCGGGGGCCTTGTCTTGAATGCTTGGTCTTCTCTTGGCGCTTCCTGGGCGGGCCTCGCCGCAGGGTGCTACAACTGCCCGTGCACAAGTCTGGGGTACTAAGGTACCCCTACTTTAGTACACCGACATTCGGGTTACTGCATATACTTATCTTCACAACCCTAGCGTCATCGAACCTTAAGTGTGTAGACCCTACGGGTTCGGGAGACATGCAGACATGACCGAGACGGCTCTCGGGCAATAACCAACAGCGGGATCTGGATACCCATGTTGGCTCCCACATGCTCCACGATGATCTCATCGGATGAACCACGATGTCGAGGATTCAATTAATCCCGTATACGATTCCCTTTGTCAATCGGTATTTTACTTGCCCGAGATTCGATCGTCGGTATCCCAATACCTCGTTCAATCTCGTTACCGGCAAGTCACTTTACTCGTACCATAATGCATGATCCCGTGATCAAACACTTTGATCACATTGAGCTCATTATGATGATGCATTATCGAGTGGGCCCGGTGATACCTCTCCGTCATGCGGAGTGACAAATCCCAGTCTCGATCCGTGTCAACCCAACAGACACTTTCGGAGATACCCGTAGTATACCTTTATAGTCACCCAGTTACGTTGTGACGTTTGGCACACCCAAAGCACTCCTACGGTATCCGGGAGTTACACGATCTCATGGTCTAAGGAAAGGACACTTGACATTGGAAAACTCTAGCAAACGAACTATACGATCTTGTGCTATGTTTAGGATTGGGTCTTGTCCATCACATCATTCTCCTAATGATGTGATCTCGTTATCAATGACATCCAATGTCCATAGTCAAGAAACCATGACTATCTGTTGATCAACGAGCTACTCAACTAGAGGCTTACTAGGGACATGTTGGTGTCTATCATTCATACATGTATTACGATTTCCGGATAATACAATTATAGCATGAATAAAGACAATTATCATGAACAAGGAAATATAATAATAATGCTTTTATTATTGCCTCTAGGGCATATTTCCAACAGAGACTTAGGCGAAGCTTGTTTGCTCCCTAGTCATCGAAACCCCATCAATTCCATCACAACTAGACGTAGGCTTTTACCTTCATTGAAGGGGCCGAACTAGTATAAACCCTCTGTGTCCCTGCGTTCGCTTTAACCCCTTCGAGTTAACCCGTTGCGATGGCTCCACGACTAAGTCCTTTGGCTAGGACATCTGCCGTGACAAACCTACGACAGGTCTTGCCGGGGCTGCCCCCGGCAAGGGTCTTGCCGGGGGAACCTGCTTCGTCCCTCTGCTCTTTGTGGTCTTGGCCTTGTCATCGCTCTGATCATCTTGGGCTTCGGTTTTACCTTGGTTCATGATACGTCTCCAACGTTTCTATAACTTTTGATTGCTCCATGATATATTATCTACTGTTTTGGACTATACTGGGCTTTATTCTCCACTTTTATATTATTTTTGGGACTAACCTATTAACCGGAGGCCCAGCCCAGAATTGCTGTTTTTTGCCTATTTCAGTGTTTCGAAGAAACAGAACATCAAACGGAGTCCAAACGGAATAAAACCTTCGGGAACATGATTTTCTCACCGAACGTGATCCAGGAGACTTGGACCCTACTCCAAGGAGGCAAAGAGGCGGTCACGAGGGTGGGGGGCGCGCCCCCTGCCTCGTGGGCCCCTTGGTGCTCCACCGATGTACTCCTTCCTCCTATATATACCTACATACCCCCAAACGATCAGATACGGAGCGAAAAACCTAATTCCACCGCCACAACTTTCTGTATCCACGAGATCCCATCTTCGGGCCTGTTCCGGAGCTCCATCGGAGAGGGCCATCATCACGGAGGGCTTCTACATCATCATAGCCTCTCCGATGAAGTGTGAGTAGTTTACCTCAGACCTTCGGGTCCATAGTTATTAGCTAGACGACTTCTTCTCTCTTTTTGGATCTCAATACAATGTTCTCCCCCTCTCTTGTGGAGATCTATTCGATGTAATCTTCTTTTTGCGGTGTGTTTGTCGAGACCGATGCATTGTGGGTTTATGATCAAGTCTATCTATGAATAATATTTGAATCTTCTCTGAATTCTTTTATGTATGATTGGTTATCTTTGCAAGTCTCTTCGAATTATCAGTTTGGTTTGGCCTACTAGATTGGTTTTTCTTGCAATGGGAGAAGTGCTTAGCTTTGGGTTCAATCTTGCGGTGTCCTTTCCTAGTGACAGAAGGTGGAGCAAGGCACGTATTGTATTGTTGCCATCGAGGATAACAAGATGGGGTTTTTATCATATTGCATGAAACTATCCCTCTACATCATGTCATCTTGCTTAAGGCGTTACTCTGTTTTTAACTTAATACTCTAGATGCATGCTGGATAGCGGTCGATGAGTGGAGTAATAGTAGTAGATGCAGACAGGAGTCGGTCTACTTGTCTCGGACGTGATGCCTATATACATGATCATACCTAGATATTCTCATAATTATGCTCAATTCTGTCAATTACTCAACAGTAATTTGTTCACCCACCGTAGAATACTTATGCTCTTGAGAGAAGCCACTAGTGAAACCTATGGCCCCCGGGTCTATTCTCATCAGATCAATCTCCATCGCTTTATTATTGCTTTGCTTTTCTCACTTTGCCTTTTACTTTTCACTTTGCATCTCTATATAAAAAATACCAAAAATATTATCTATCATCTCTATCAGATCTCACTCTCATAAGTGACCATGAAGGGATTGACAACTCCTAATCGCGTTGGTTGCGAGGAGCTATTGTTTTTGTGTAGGTACAAGGGACTTGCGTGTAGCCACCTACTGGATTGATACCTTGGTTCTCAAAAACTGAGGGAAATACTTATGCTACTTTGCTGCATCATCCTCTCCTCTTTGGGGAAATCCAACGCAGTGCTCAAGAGGTAGCGGTTCACCTCCCCTGTTCTGCTTGGCGTGACCGTAGGCACGGCTCCGACTGCCCGTGCTCATGTATAGGGGTACAAAAACGCACCCCTCTTTTTTGTACACCGAGATGTTTCCTCAAAAAGATGAATATAAGGACGATGATAGTGGATAATAATTGTATTACATATTTAGGAAGATAATTAAAAAAGCAACAGGCGGGAACCCTCAAAATACACTATGGCAAAAGAAGAAGGAAGAGGCAAACAATGATCTGGCTCACTGATCTCTACTTTCTTGATGCGTTGTTGCAGGCCACGGAGACTAGTTCTCGTGGCGAGCGGCGATGACCTCTTTCATGTCCTCAAGGCATTGCTTGAGAGCATTCACGGATTCCTCTACCAGCCTTTGGCAGAGCATGGCATTCGCGTCCATAAGTTTCTTGACGTTGACGCCGGTCGTCTTCAACAAGGTAGTGGTCTCCTCCTGCTGCTCCGCACTTCCGATGATCTTCGCCCTCAAAAGGTCGCGCTCGGTCCAGAGCTTCGCATTGCCCTCCCTTAGTTACCGGATGACGCCGGTAGCCTGTTCAAATGAGGTATTCATGTCGTCCTGCAACCTCGCCCAGCTGGAGATCTGATCCATCTGGCTATGGATGATCGCATGCATGCGCCCATAAGAGTCCTCGCCTGCCTGCGAGACATTTTCCCAGGCCGCCGCTGTGCGGGAGGACATCCCTGCTGCATTCGCGGCATGGTAGGACATCTCTGCTGCTTCCGTGGCATGGCCGGACCAGCCTACTGCATCGACGGTGCGGCGGGACCTGCATGCTGCTTCGGCGGCGTGGCGGGACCTCTTTGCTGCTACGGCCGCGCGGCGGGACATGTCGGCTGCTTTCACGGCGAGGCGGGACATATCTCATGCTTTCGTTTCCATGCTCGCCTCTTCCTGGTAGTAATCTATCAACCCAGAATTCATGCGGGCCATGGCTGACGGCAGATGCAAGGCAACGACGATCAATGACTTGTTTGTTTTTGTGGATAAGGAGTTGAGGAGGAATGTGCAGTCATCTTGGAGTAGGTGGTATTTATAACCGAGTACTAATACACTCCTAAGTGGGAAACCGTTTTGGTTTTGATCGGTGTGAATAGTTTTTTATCGGCGTGAATAATAATTGTGAATGTGAAGGGAAGCAAGTTCAAAATTTATTGACGATTCATATTTTGAAGTGCGGTACGATTCTCAGAAGGGTAAAGTGGGCATGCGTTCTCGGCCGCGTACATGGCGTTTGCACCATAGGGTGCACCGCAATAGGCAATGTCAGCACATGTCTTGTTCCATCAACCGTGCACGCTCGTTATTACCATCATGCACACTTCTTTTAATTAGAATGTGTGCCCGTCTAGCTCACACACGTTGATTTGTCTAACCGTTTCTATTTGTTGTGGCTAATCGTAAACAGTTCATCCATGTGAACCATTTGCCCCGTATCGCAGACACGTTGATCTGGCTGACCGTTTCTATTGTTCCGCCTAATCACAAACAGTTCATCCGAGTGAAGTGTATGCCATGAATCGCAGACACCTTGATCTGGCTACCCATTTCTGTTGTTCCGCCTTATCACAAATAGTTTATCAGACTGAACTATATGCCGTATATCACACACACGTTCATCTGGCTGCCCATTTATGTTCTTCTACCTCATCACAAACAGTTCATTGAACTGAACCGTATGCCCCGGATCGCACACGCAACTAAAATCTGAGCCGCGTTTGATGTATCCGCCATCGCAAATGTTTTGTAACTTTTTGATGGTTTTTTACATCACCGTTTGTGATTAATGCATCGCACATGGTTTCGTCAAAGGGCCTCTAATCGTAGTGTTGCTTTAACAGGATCCTGAAGTAGTGTAGCCTTTGATGCCAAATCCAGCTCTCTGAAGCTTTTGCTAGAAGGCATACGGCAAGCTGTGGTCCTGCAGAGAAATGTACCATATACAGATCACCTCTTCGATAACCTTCAAAGACTTTAGATTTGTCAATAGCCATTAGCACAAGACATCGATATTTTCCTAAATCACAATCATGTCAAGATCACAAAGTATTGAGACGGGCATGAGGTTGTAAACAAGGGATTCAACAAGCATCACTTTATCCATGTGTTGATCCTTTGAGATAGCAACCCTACCTAGACCCAACACCTTGCTTTTACCAGTGTCAGCAAATGTGATGTACCTTTTTGTAGATGGTCGAAGAGTAGACTTCGATCACCAGTCATGTGGTTAGTGCATCCACTATCCATGATCCATTCAGTAGCTTTTGGAGTTGTACCCTATAGTGCAGTTAGTAGGATAGGCTTCACCAAGAGTACTGTGAAGAACAAACATGTATTGATAGAGTTGTTCATCATAGGTAAACATAGTTGAGGATATGGTAGGACAATCATCGAGAAAACCATGGCGAAATAAATGGTAAGACCATTTTGACATTTTATCTCGCGCCCAACACGATTTTTCAGGTCCCCAGCATTATCTTGAGAAGTTGTCGGGGGAAATCTGCCTCCACGGACACCTATGGGGACCGAGCCCCTTTCTGGTTCGGCGGGGGGCAGAGGTCGCGCGAAGAGCGGATCGAGGCGATGCACACGAGGGGTTTACCCAGCTTCGGGCCGCACGGATGCGTAAAACCCTACTGCTGCTTTGTGGTGTGTATTATGTTCTTGCTCGGGAGCGCTGAGTGCTACAGTACACTCAGGCAACTAATCGGACTGAGCGTGAGTGTCCTCCTTCCTCTCTACGTTGCGCATGGGGCCTCCTTTTATATGCGCAAGGGGTTACCCACAGGTGGCAACGTAGGCGGGGGTAAAACTGGAAAACGCTGTGTTGGGTACAGCTGTTTGCACAGTGCTATCATACCTAACTCTGACGGCAGGGGACAAGGGCATTAAATGCCCGTCTAGGTCGCCCAAACAGTGCAGAAAAGGGACCGTCAGGGGCACCACCGTTTGCCACGACGGCTATCCTGTCAGCGTTGCTTCGCCACCGCATGCCCCTGGCTGCGCAGCCTTTCGCCATGTACGCCTGGAATGGCCCCAGAGCGACACGTTGGTAGATGAGCTGGAACGCAGGCGTGGGGTGGCGACTTGCCGCGGCAAGCGCCTTGCCGCGGTTGATGCCTTGTCGCGCCCGGGAGCTCGTTGCTCACCGGTCCTCGCCGGGACGCGTGGCGCGTCGCAGCAAGTCTCTTGTCGTGCCCTGGTCGGCCTTCCCGGCAAGCTCCTCTTGCCGGGGCCTTGTGCTTCGAGCGGCCGTCCCGGCAAGCTCCTCTTGCCGGGGCCTTGCTCTCTTCGGGTGGCCTTCCCGGCTAGCTCCTCCTGCCGGGGCCTTGGCTCAAATACTTTGTTCTTGGATGGCCCAAAAAGGGACCATGGAGAGTTTTGGCGATCACCTGGCAAGCCTTGCCGCGGGGCGCAACGACTGCCCGTGCACAAGTTCGGGGTACTAAGGTACCCCTACTTTAGTACACCGACAGGAGCCCCCGGGCCTGGGCCATACACGGTGCCGAGCGCTGTTGGGCCAGGCCCAAAACAGTGCACGGGCACGCGCGGCCTGGGTCACGCTGCATCTTTTTCTGCATCCACCACGCCCTCCCCGAACGGCACGCGTCGAACGCGGCATCGTGGGGAGAGGCGTGCGTGACGTGGCCGGCGTGCGCGGGGCTGAGCCCCGCAGGCATGCGTCACGTCGCAATAAAGAGGGGGCGGTTCGCGCCATCTCCATAAGTGGAGGGAGGCGTGGAGGCGTGGCTCGTTTGCTGGACGGGGCTGAGGCACGGTTTCCGAGGCGTCCGCTCCCCACAATCACGGGGCGGGGGAGGTCGCCTCATCCGTCGCCTCGGTCCTGCACGCCAGCCACGCGGCTTCCATGCACCTGGAGTTGCGGACGGTGGAGGCAGGAAACCGGGTCGTCGCGGGTCGAGGCAGGAGGCCGGTCCCAGTCGCTTGCTCTTCCTGCGTCTTGATTGGCTGAGCGGGGCGGCGGAGCCCCCACCCTGCTCCTTTATAAAGAGCAAGAGGGGGCGACGGAAATCCACACTCCTTCATCTTTTCTTCCCTTCAGCTTCTGATCCCCTCTCTCCATTCGCCATGGAGAAAGGGAACCCTGGTCCTTCATCGGTGGCGGCGAGGGTCGCCGCTAGGCAACGCGCCCCTCCTCCCCTTGCACCCGCGGTGGCAGAGCCAGTCGTAAGGGGAAGGGGGAGGGGGCGAGGTCGTGGACGAGGTTGTGGACGAGGCCGAGGCGCTCGGGGACGAGGCGGACGGGGCGACGCGCCGGCCTCGCCTCCGCCAGCGGCTCCTCTTCTCACGGCGATCCACATCGGGGACGACCCTTGCGAGTTCTTCGTCAGGCTGCGCCGGGCGCCTCGTCGTCGCCTCCGTCTCCCGGCTCCCTTCGCAAGCGTGATGGAGATGGAACAACCCGAGACGCTAAGACTGCGCATGAGGGGCTGCGGGATCAGCGGCACGCGGGTCCACGTTGAGTCCCCAGCCCCCGGCGTGATGTATCTTGGTCGAGGGTGGAAGTCGTTTGCCCGTATCCATAGCTTGATGGAGGGGTTCACCCTCCATTTTAAGGTTATGGAGGGCGATCTCCTCTCCGTCAAGGTCTTCGGGTGCTACGGGACCCGGGCCCGGTGCTGCGTGGATAGCTCCTCCGACAGGGAAGGCTCCTCCTCGAGCGAGAGCGACGAGGAGGGGAGCGACAGCGACGACGAGGGTAGCGGTCGTCGGGATGACGGGTACAACTAGGCGCCGGTCGCGGCTCCGTGTGGCACCGGTGACCCCATCAGCCGTGTCGCGGGCTCCTTGAACTTCCCGGGGTCGCCTCCTTGGGCGGCTGGAGTGGCGAGGCTGCGGAAGAGGAAGAGGGCTGGCGGCAAGGCCGTCAAGTTGGAGTACGAGGGCGAGGTGCCCTCAACAGCGTGCTGACGCCCTGCCGCCCCGTCGAGCCCTGCTTCCGGAGCCGCCACCACCACCTAGCCTTCTGACGGCCCCCGGGACGTTCTGTTGGTGTCTTCTGCCTCCCGCAGCTCGCCTAGGCGCCCCTTTTGCCCTTCTCGCCTCCTTGTCCTACCTCCTGAGGAGAGAGACAAGAAAGGGATTACGGGCACCTTATCTCTTTTTAACTTGTAAGCCCTCGGGCTTTAGTTGCATTTAAAGCTTGTAATCCCATCTCTCATGTTTTTCATTCTCTCTGAACTGTACCTGAGCGAAATGTTTTTTTAATGAAAAGTGGATGTTTGCCGGGCCATTTGTCCCGCGGGTAAAACCCATGACAAGGAGCGAATCCTTTATATCATTAAGATAGACACTTCTTTGCCCGGCAACAGGCCCTGCCGTCTTCCCGCGCCACTCGACCTTTCTCACGCCTTTGGCGGAGGTAGGGATGAGGCGGGTTCGGGCTCCTCATTCCGTCCCTTTGCCGCCGCGGCTACTACCAAAACTGGCCCCAGGAACGCGCTCTGGGGCCCAGAGTTAAGGGAGCATGGTAGCTTTTTAGGAAGAAACAAGGTTCTCGCATTCCTCAGTCCATAAGAGAATGCATGATAAGGGATGAAAAACTTATCTAGGATTGCAGCCCCCGGCAACTTTGGCTTTCCGCGGGCGAATCTTTGTACTTGCAGCCCGCGGCAACACTGGTTTGCCGGGGACCAGATGCTGGTCCGCCCTTCTTCTCTTCTTCGTCCTTAAGCGGTCTGGCCAGGATATGCAAAACCCTGCGAACCAAGGGAAACGAAAGAACAGGAAAAAGGGACGCAGACCCGACCTCTAAGCTAGGGGTTAGCAGCTGTTAGGCACTATCAACCCTAACCAAGGACGAGACTCGACTCAGCATGCATGCTAAAACTTAGGGCGCCAGCGCTTCATTTACTGCTGCTCAGGGTCTGCGCCTGGCTTTGTACAAAGGATTACATGCAACAGCGGCAAGACTTGTACAAAAGGGTGGTTGCCGGACGAGGTCCGACAACCACGCCTTACGGGTAAAACTTACAAAGATGCTCAATATTCCAGGAGTTGCTCACCGGAGTGCCATCTTCAGTCTCAAGGCGGACAGCGCCGGGCCTCGTGACTCGTCTCACCCGGTAAGGGCCTTCCCACTTCGGCGTCAACTTGTTGTGATTCTTGGCGGACAGAGGGCGCCGGAGAACAAGGTCGCCTTCCTCGAAGCTTCTGGCTTTAACTTTGCGGCTATGGTAGCGACGCAAAGCTTGCTGGTAGCGAGCGGCTCGCACAGCAGCCTGAAGACGATCTTCCTCAAGGAGTAGCGCGTCATCTTCACGCAACCGCTCTTGCTCAAGCTCATCATAAGCGAGCACTCGAGGTGACCCGTATACGAGTTCCGTGGGGGTAACTGCTTCTGCTCCATAGACTAGAGCAAATGGTGTCTGGCCAGTGGCTCGATTTGGCATCGTTCTGATCGACCAAAGAGCCACCGCCAGCTCCTCGATCCAGTTTCTTCCGCACTTGTGCAGCCTGTCGAAAGTTCTGGTCTTGAGCCCGCGCCACACTTCGGCATTGGCCCTCTCCGCTTGACTGTTGCTTCTGGGATGAGCAACAGAAGCGAAGCAGACCTTGGCGCCGACATCTTGGACGTATTGCATGAAGGCGCGGCTCGTAAATTGCGTACCGTTGTCGGTGATGATCCTGTTGGGGATCCCGAAGCGACAAACAATCGACCTGAAGAACTTGACTGCTGACTGTGCTGTCACCTTCCTCACTGGTTCCACTTCCGGCCACTTTGTGAACTTGTCGATTGCGACGTACAAGTACTCAAAGCCCCCGACAGCTCGGGGGAAGGCGCCGAGGATGTCGAGCCCCCAGACCGAAAATGGCCAGGATAAAGGGATCGTCTAGAGAGCTTGAGCTGGCTGGTGTATTTGCTTTGAATGGAACTGGCACGCTTCACACTTGGTTACTTGTGCAGTTGCATCCTGGAGGGCTGTCGGCCAGAAGAAACCTTGCCGGAACGCTTTGCCGGCAAGTGCTCTTGCGCCAATGTGGTGACCACATATGCCTCCATGTATCTCTGCCAACAACTTTTGTCCGTCTTCCCGGGGAATACACTTCAATTTCACACCGTTGCACCCTCTTCTGTACAGTGTGTTGTCGACGAACTGGTACATACTTGAGCACTGGGCTACTCTTTCCGCTTCTTCTTGTTCTTCGGGAAGTTCTCCGTTCTGGAGGAAACGGACAGTCCGCTGCGCCCATGCTGGAGCCTGTGGCTCGACAACAAGGACTGAAGGCACATCTGCTGGTGCGGGAACGTCCGCTTCTACGGCGAGGATCTGGGGCTCAGCCGGAGCTTGATGTTCCCCGGCAAGCTTGCCGGAGCAAAACTTGTCGGGAGCGCCTGCTTCTACAGAACAAACCCTGGGGTTTGCCGGAGCAGACTGCTCGTCAGCACTCTTGGCGTCGATCTTGGGGACCTTCTTGGCGGCGGCTCTGGGGAGCTCTGCCGGAAGATAGTCGCCGGAGACCAACTTCCTCTTCTTGCTCTGTCCGGTTGATGGTGTTATGGATGGCTGAGTCAGCTTGAGCACAAAGGTTCCTGGCTCCACAGGTAACTTAAGTGCTGCGCACTTTGACAGGCCATCAGCAATGTCGTTCTCAGCTCTTGGAATGTGTTCCATTTGCAGGCCGTCAAAGTGCTCTTATAGCTTCCTCACTTCATCAACGTACGCTTCCATCAACGGACTCTGGTAATCTTTGTTCACTTGGCGGACGACAAGCTGCGAGTCACCCCTGACAATGAGCTTCTTGATCCCAAGTTCTGCCGCGATCCTGAGACCGGCAAGCAAACCTTCATACTCTGCAGTATTGTTGGTTGCTTGCTCCTTGGGGAAGTGCATCTGGACTATGTACTTGAGATGCTCTCCGGTGGGCGCGATAAGCAACGCGCCAGCACCGGCGCCTTGCAGCGAGAAGGCACCATCAAAATACATCAGCCACTCTTTGCTTGCTTCTTTGACGGGGATGCTCGTCTCTGGGATTTCTTCATCTGGTGTCGGTGTCCACTCCGCTATGAACTCCGCCAATGCTCTGCTTTGGATAGTTGAAGTGCTCTCGAACTTGAGACCGAAGCTTGACAGTTCCAGTGCCCACTCGACAATCCTGCCTGTTGCTTCTGGATTCTGCAGTATCCTCTTCAGCGGAAAGCGGGTGACAACTGTAATCTCATGTGCTTGGAAGTAATGGCGCAGCTTTCTCGAGGCCATGAGAAGGCCAAAAAGCAATTTCTGCACACCAGAGCACCTTGACCTAGCCCCCTGCAGGAGCTGACAAAGTAAACTGGGCGCTGCACCATTCTCTTCTTCTGCACCTCCACTTGCTCCTGCGCAGATCCATCCTTGTCGGGGCCAGAGCTTGTCGGGGAAGCCCCCTGCTTGTCGCTGGACGCGCTTGCCGCGGTTGCTAGCTCATCATCTGCCTCCCTCTCCGCTACTAACGCAGCACTAACCACTTGATTGGTTGCCGCCAGGTACAGCAGCAACTTCTCTTGTGGTTTAGGCGCGACAAGTATTGGAGCGGAGGACAGGTATTTCTTCAAGTCCTGCAGCGCAGCCTCTGCTTCCGGAGTCCATTTCACTGGGCCCGCCTTTTTCAAAACTTTGAAAAATGGCAGGGCACGTTCTGCAGACTTGGAAATAAACCTGCTGAGAGCCGCGACGCAGCCGGCAAGCCTTCGTACATCCTTGACGCGTGTTGGTGCTTCAATCTGCTCGATGGCCTTGATTTTGTCTGGATTGGCTTCGATCCCTCGCTGAGACACGAAGAACCCGAGAAGCTTGCCGGAAGGGACTCCAAACACGCACTTCTCGGGGTTGAGCTTGAGGCTGATCTTGTGCAGGTTCGTAAAGGTCTCTTCTAAATCTTGAATCAGGGTTGCCCTATTCCTGCTTTTGACCACTATGTCATCCATGTAGGCTTCCACATTTCTGTGGATTTGCGGCTCAAAAGTGGTATGGACAACCCTCGCAAACGTCGAACCAGCATTCTTCCAACCGAAAGGCATCCGTACGAAACAGTACGTGCCACACGGAGTGATGAATGCGGTCTTTTCCTCATCTTCTTCAGCCATGAAGATCTGATGGTATCCTGAGTATGCGTCAAGAAATGAAAGCAGGTCACATCCGGCCGTGGAGTCAACAATCTGGTCAATGCACGGCAAGGGAAAGGGATCTTTGGGACAAGCTTTGTTAACATCAGTAAAGTCGATGCAAAGCCTCCATTTCCCATTTGCTTTGCGCACGACAACAGGATTGGCCAACCACGTCGGATGGAGCACACCTCTGACAAGGCCTGCCGCTTCCAACTTCTTGATCTCTTCTGCGATGAACTCTTGGCGCTCCACCGCTTGCTTCTTGACTTTCTGCTTGACGGGTCGCGCATGAGGACAGACGGCGAGGTGGTGCTCAATCACTTTCCTGGGAACGCCGGGGATGTCAGATGGTTGCCAGGCAAAAAAATCGACATTCGCCCGCAGGAAAGCAACGAGCGCGCTTTCCTATTTGGTGTCGAGAGTGGCACTGATGGTGAAGGTACCACCAGTGCCGTCCTCCTTGGCGGACACCTTCTTGGTCATTGGCGGGGCTGCCATTGACTTCTTACTCTTGCCGGTGGAGCTCGATGGCGCGTCCTCGACGGTAGCGCAGCACTCTGAAGAGGTGCGCTTGCCGGAGTGGGCACCAGAGCACTTGCCGGGCTTGGTCTTCTTCTTCCCTCCGGGAGCTTCAACGGCGAGTGGCTTGTGATCCGTTGCGGCTGCTGCTTCTCGGTAGATCTTGTCGGCACAGATAAGGGCATCCTTCTTGTCGCCGGGGACAGAGATGACGCTTATCGGGCCTGGCATCTTGAGCATGTTGTATGCGTAGTGAGAGGCCGCCATGAACTTGGCGAGCGCTGGACGGCCGAGAATTCCATTGTAGGGCAATGGAAAATCGGCAACGTCAAAAGTGATCCTCTCTGTCCTGAAGTTCAGCTCGCTGCCAAATGTCACTGGCAACGTTATCTTCCCCTTCGGCTTGCTCCTTCCCGGGTTGATTCCCTGGAACGTGCCGGTCTCTTCGAGCTCGCTGTCGGGGACTTGGTGTTTCTGGAGCACAGCGGAGGAGATCAGGTTCAAGCTGGCCCCACCACCGACTAGCATCTTAGTGACCTTGAGATTGCAGACTGTTGGTGAGACCAACATCGGCAAGCACCCGATCGCAGTTGTGCGGTCAGGGTGGTCCTCAATATTGAAGATGATAGGCGTGCTGGACCATTTCAGAGGCTTGCGTGACTCGACGGGTGGTTCCGCTGCATTGACTTCTCGCGCCCACTGCTTGAGCTGGCGGCGAGAAGTATGCAGAGAAGCACCGCCGTCTACGCACAAGACCTCTGTGGCTTTCTGAAACTCCTGCTCACTGGTCTCGATATCATCCATGTCTTCGTCTTCGTCGTCGTCTTCGTCCTTGTCGCGGCCGCGGGGAGGTCTGTCTGCTTGCCACTGCTTGTCCTTGTCGCGGCGTCCTCCCTGGCCGGGGCGCTTCGTGCCGGATCCTCCGCCACCTCCCCGGGCTTTCTCCTTGTCGCGTCGCTCGTACTTGGCCTTTTGCAGCTCGACGATCCGCTCGACCTGCTTGCAGCTCTGGAGATCATGGCCCTTGGTGCGGTGGATCTTGCAGTGCTGTTTGTTGGTGCCGTCCCGCTTGTCGGCGACCGCCACAGCCTGGCAGTTGGTGCATCCGGCAACCTCCTTGCCGGAGCTACCAGCCTGGGCCTTCTTGGCGGCGCCTTCATCGCCGGACTGCTCAACAACCAGTACTTCTTGGCTCTTCTTCTTCCTGTTGCTCCGCCGCCGGTTCTTCCTTGCCGGGGCGGTATCCTCACTGTCAGATTCTCCTGCTCCAGTGTTCTCTCCGGGGAGTTTCCTTCCTTCCTCAGCACGTGCACACTTGTCGGCCAGGGCATATAGCTCGCTGACGTTTTTGATCTTGCACATCGCCATCTCCTCCCGCATCCTGCGGTTACGCACGTTCTGATGGAACGCGTTGATGACTGCGGCAGGGTGGACGTCTGGGATGTTGTAGTGTACGCGGCTGAATCTCTGGATGAACTTGCGCAAGGGTTCCCCTTCCTTCTGGACGAGCAGATGAAGGTCGCTCGCTTGGCCATGGGGTTTGTGACCGCCTGTAAAGGCGCCAACAAACTGATGGCACAAGTCTGTCCAGGAGGTTATGGAGTTGTCCGGCAAGTGCATGAGCCAGGATCTGACGTTAGATTTGAGTACCAGCGGGAAGTAGTTGGCAAGGATCTTGTCGTCTCGCCCTCCAGCAGCCTGCACCGCAATGGTGTAGATGCTGAGGAACTCTGACGGATGCGACTTGCCGTCGTACTTCTCTGGTACGTCTGGCTTGAAATTCTTTGTGCTGGGCCACTGGACTTGCCGCAGCTCACGGGTGAACGCAGGGCAGCCTACCGCGTACGGCAGGTCGCCTGGTCCCCCCGGCGCATGCATGTCGACAGAGGGCTCAGCATGCTGGTCTGATTGACGCCGCGCTTCTCTTCGACGCTCGATGCGGGTACGAGCGTCCTCTTGCTTTCGTTCGTGAAGAACTTGGCGTTGATCGCGACGAGTTCGCGGATTTGACGATGCGGTGGAGTCGTTGTCGTGATGGTTCCGGCGAGTCGGCGATCTTGGCCTTTGGGGCAGAGAATGCACGGTGGTCGCACCCCCACCGGTCTTGGCGCCATCGGTTCTCGCCTGGCCGACCTGCCGCGGCTGCGACGCACTGTGCTGCCGCGGGGTGTCGCCGTTAGCGAAGCCGATGAGGCTCTGTATCGTGGCCCTCCAGTCGTCGAGCTTGTCCGCCGTTGGAGGGTAGTCTAGGAGCAGTTGAGCTCGTGCTAGAGCTTCTACTGGAGTGGCGGGCAGCGGTGGCGAACGACGCATGGAGCGGGATGTGCTCGAACTTCTAACTATGTTAGAAGGAGCAGCACCCGGTCCAGGCAGTCGCGCCACGATCACGCCAGCACGTTGGTGTGTATGCTGGCCTTGAGCACCCTGGGATCCGCCAGCTCGATCTGGGTCCAGCGAGCGTATGGTACCGTGAGTGCCAAGACGCTGCTGGTCCCGTGCCTCTTGAGAGGGGCGCGGTGCATGTTCGGACGCCATGGCGCCATGAGCCAGCTCGGCGACGCCCGTTCCGCCGCCGGTGCCGTCCCCATCACCCGTTCGCTCCAGGGGCGGTGGGTTCGACGCGGACGGACCAGCCACCTCCGGAGCCTTCTTCTTCGGTGGCATGTCGAAGAAGATGATGGAGATCAAGCCTGTGCGGACGCCGGATCAGGTTCACACAACCTCGACGCCCCCTACCTGGCGCGCCAAAGATGTCGGGGGAAATCTGCCTCCACGGACACCTATGGGGACCGAACCCCTTTCTGGTTCGGCGGGGGGCGGAGGTCGCGCGAAGAGCGGATCGAGGCGATGCACACGAGGGGTTTACGCAGCTTCGGGCCGCACGGATGCGTAAAACCCTACTGCTGCTTTGTGGTGTGTATTATGTTCTTGCTCGGGAGCGCTGAGTGCTACAGTACACTCAGGCAACTAATCGGACCGAGCGTGAGTGGCCTCCTTCCTCTCTACGTTGCGCATGGGGCCTCCTTTTATATGCGCAAGGGGTTACCCACAGGTGGCAACGTAGGCGGGGGTAAAACTGGAAAATGCTGTGTTGGGTACAGTTGTTTGCACAGTGCTATCATACCTAACTCTGACGGCAGGGGACAAGGGCATTAAATGCCCGTCTAGGTCGCCCAAACAGTGCAGAAAAGGGACCGTCAGGGGCGCCACCGTTTGCCACGACAGCTATCCTATCAGCGTTGCTTCGCCACCGCATGCCCCTGGCTGCGCAGCCTTTCGCGACGTACGCGTGGAATGGCCCCATAGCGACACGTTGGTGGATGAGCTGGAACGCAGGCGCGGGGTGGTGACTTGCCGCGGCAAGCACCTTGCCGCGGTTGATGCCTTGTCGCGCCTGGGAGCTCGTTGCTCACCGGTCCTCGCCGGGACGCGTGGCGCGTCGTAGCAAGTCTCTTGTTGTGCCCTGGTCGGCCTTCCCGGCAAGCTCCTCTTGCCGGGGCCTTGTGCTTCGAGCGGCCGTCCCGGCAAGCTCCTCTTGCTGGGGCCTTGCTCTCTTCGGGTGGCCTTCCCGGCTAGCTCCTCCTGCCGGGGCCTTGGCTCAAATACTTTGTTCTTGGATGGCCCAAAAAGGGACCATGGAGAGTTTTGGCGATCACCTGGCAAGCCTTGCCGCGGGGCGCTACGACTGCCCGTGCACAAGTTCGGGGTACTAAGGTACCCCTACTTTAGTACACTGACAGAAGTCAATGATTTTTGGCTGGAGACCCGACCCTGCAAGAGAAGTTAATCCTTCTTAACCACCCACATCTTA
This sequence comes from Aegilops umbellulata, assembly GCA_032464435.1. NCBI lineage: Eukaryota > Viridiplantae > Streptophyta > Magnoliopsida > Poales > Poaceae > Aegilops > Aegilops umbellulata. The sequence continues at coordinate 635,345,787 of CP136060.1, read as the reverse complement.
AGGGGTGGCTTAGAAGCAATGAGTCTAAGTGAAGCATCTGAGAATTTTGGCTTTGAAGCCCTACCAAATAGCTTCACAAGGGGTATATAGTATTCATATGAATAAGTAGAAAAGTTCTTCGATTTGTGAACATAATGGTTCGAAGATAAATGCTCATATTCACGAGTCTGATGATAGTTTCCCTGCAAAACATTGGTGTTAGGGTGACCGTATGAGGTCCTGGGTCTTTATGAGGCCTTTGGGACATACGAAGCCTTTTGTTTGGGTTTTGTCTTCTTCCTGGGTGGTGTCATGATGACATTCACGAGGAGCTTCTCAAGACGAATTTTAGGAACTCAGATCTTCTTCATGGGAGACCCATTCCTGCAGTTAGTTCCAATAAACCTGGCAAACACTTCACCATTCTGGTTTTTGAACAGTTTATAGTTCGAGTCAAAGGACTCATGAATGATGTTAGTATTATCACAAGTGAAATAAGATAAGGTGGATGGATCCACTGAAGGGCCCTTTGCAGCAACCCATGTAGTTTTGGGATACTACTCAGGCTTCCAGTAGGACCCATCAACATTCATATTCCTCTCGAAACCAATACCCTCTTTTCTAGGGTTTCAGTTCAGAATCTGCTTCTTGAGGAAATCACATAGAGTCTGATGCCCTTTGAGGCTTTTGTACATGCATGTTTCAAGCGATGTCTTCAACCTGACATTCTCATTAGCAATAGTAGAGGTATCCTCAAAAGAGGGGTTAGTCACCACATCAACAATTGAAGATATTGCAAGTTCAGAAGCATTTGAACATTCAGCAATAGATATAGCATTATCACGCTCAAGACATTTCAAGCAAGGTGGCACAAACTCTTCCTGAGCGGAACTGATCCGTTGAGAAAATACTGAATCGTTTTCCTTTTGAAGAGCTTCATGAGACGCTCTCAGTTTCTCTAGATCTTACTTCCTTTGCAGATAATCATAGGAAAAGCTTCTCATGATTAGCTGAGAGGGTTTCGTGACGACTTGCAAGATCCTCATACTTAATTCGAAGATTTTTTATGTATTTGATTAAGGACTGAGTTCGATTCATTTCCTCGTCCAGCAGGTCATCACTTTTGTCTGTTTGTTGCTCAGCTGCAATTTTAGCAAGGGTTTTATAGCTGAGTTTGGGTTCACATTCATAGTCATCTTCACTAGAGGTCTGCAAGTATGCATCGGGTGAGTTTACATTAGCACCGCTTTCCATGAAGCAGTAGGTAGGAGCAGAGTCGTCATCATCATTGGCTTCGGCATCGGTGACGTGACCATTTCATTTAGTGTTGAAGATTGACTTGGCTATGAATGCCGAAGATAGAGCCAGGCTTGCAACTCCCGAATCAGACTCCTCTTCCGACTCCACCTCTTCCTCCTTAGAAGTAGACTCCTCCTCTGAATCCATCTCCTTGCCGATGAAACCATGATCCTTGACAGATGAGCTCTTCTTGTGAGATGAAGACTTGGTAGAAGACTTTGAAGATTTCTTCTTCTTCTTATCGTCAGAGTCATATTCCTCGCTCTTCTTCTTTTTCTTGGCTTCCTTTCCCATTGAGGACATTCAGATATGTAATGGCCTAGTTTCTTGCATCTGTGACAAGTTCTCTTCTTGTAGTGATGAGTGGAAGCCTCACCATTCTTGGAGCTGGATTTTGAAGACTTTCTGAAGCGATTCTTCTTAGAGAACTTTTGAAATTTTCTCACAAGCATTGCTACCTCTTTGCCAATATCTTCAGGGTCATAAGAACTACAGTCAGAGTCTTCAGATGAGGAAAGAACCTTTGCCTTCAAAGCACGGGATCGGCCATAGTCGGGACCATAAATATCTCTCTTCTTAAATAGCTAAAACTCATGTGTATTGAGCCTCTCAAGTATGTCAGATGGGTCGAGATCCTTGAAGTCAGGATGTTCTTGGATCATCAAGGCTAGAGTGTCAAATGAGCTGTCAAGTGATCTTAGTAGCTTCTTCACGACTTCATGCTTAGTGATCTCAGCGGCACCAACCATTTGTGATACTAGTGAGACGGTCAAAGGTGTGCTGTACATTTCCATTGTCAAGCCTTTTGAAGCGGTTGAAGAGATTGCAAAGCACATCAATTCTTGAGTCTCTCTGAGTTGAGACGCCTTGATTGACCTAGGATAACCAGTCCCAGACTAGCTTCACAAACTCTAGAGCACTCACATGACCATACCGCCCTTTGGTCAGATGACCACAGATGATGTTCTTGGCAGTCGAGTCCAATTGTGCGAATCTCTTCAGGTCAGCAACGGTGACACCTTCACCGACTTTGGGAACTCCATTCTTGATGGCATACCAGAGGTCATTGTCAATGGCTTCAAGATGCATGCGCATCTTATTCTTCCAGTAGGGGTAATCAGTGTCATCAAAGATAGGGCACACAACGGAGACCTTGATTATCCCTGTAGTCGACATAGCTAAAACTCCAGGCGATTAAACCGAATCAGAGAGAACAAGGGAGCACCTTGCTCTGATACCAATTGAAAGTGCTAGTTATCGACTAGAGGGGGTGAATAGGCGATTTTTATGAATGTCTTCAAGGTAGGAAATGTCTTTGAAGACAGACAACCAAATAAAACCTACACAGCATGCAGCGGAAGACAAACTATACTAGCCATGCCATAATGAAAGAAATAGTACAGAGTAAGCTTGAAGACAAATAGCAGCTAGGTAGATTAAATCAGAATAGGCAAACAGTATGAAGCCAAATATGCAATCAGAGAGAATGTCTTCATACAACAAAGTCAAACAAAACAGACAAGCAATGACTTCATGAGACTGGACTATAAGTAAAGGAGTAAGGAGATAGAACGAGTAGCTTGGTGAAGTCAAGGATTTGGTAAACCAGTTCCAGTTGTTGTGAAAACTGTAAGTATGGTTAGGGATGCTGAGATTGAACTCAGAAGACCACGTATTCACACTACAAAGCAAGACACATCCGTGACATTTTGGGCCGAAGGAACAAAAATATGTCATGCTTATGACACTTCTATGACGATAATTGTGACATAACCCGGTATCATCATATATGTGGTGGGCTCCTACTTCTATGACAAAAAATCATGCCAGAAAATGGGCTTTTCGTCGTGGGAGGGCCGGAGACGCAGATGCATGACATTCTTTGGGCCGTCCATGACAGAAAAAACCGTGGTAGAAGCGAGGGTGAGGAAAATATCGGGGAGTTCCCAGTTATGGTGGGTGGTCGGGGCCAAGCGATGCACAGAGGGATTACGCATCTCTCTCGTACAGGTACGAGCGTGGGTGCGAGGCGTTGGGCTCTAACTGAACTCGAGCGAGGCGTTGGCCTACTGAAACCGAGAGATTGCACTGGCCACGCGTTACTGAACCCGAGTGAACGATCGATCCCTGGCTGTTAACTGAACCCGATCGAGCGATTCCTTCGCTACTGTTGCTAACTGAAGCTGATCGAACCTGCTGCCTCTTGATGAATAGTGAGTGTCATTGGGGGTTGGATGAATAGTTCCCAGTGGGGGTTGGATGAACAGGGCCCATGGTAGTCGAGGCCGTTGCCGCTGGATGAACAAGACCCCGATCGAGCCGGTTGGGGGTGGATGAACAGGACCCCGTGGAGGGCTGGTTGAACAGTAGCTGGTGGAGGGCTATATGAATAGTATCTCATGGAGGGCTGGTTGAACAGTAGCCCATGGAGGCTGGACGAATAGGAGCCCGTGGATGGAAAGTAGCTGGTGGAGGCACGAGGGAGACGCCGTGGATGAACAGTCGCAGGTGGAGGCTGAAGGAGGTCGATGGTGGATGAACAGTAGCCCATGGAGTCTGGAGTGAGGCAGTAGACGGTGGATGAATAGTAGCCCATGGAATGCCGTTTTGCGGTACGCCACACCCCTCCTGATGAACAGGACCCCGTTTCGACCATAGGAGGTCGAAGAGAAGTTCGTTTCCTTGGTTTTGCGGTACGGCACACCCCTCCCGATCAACAGGACCTCATTTCGACCGTTGGAGGTCGAAGAGAAGTCTGTTTCCTCTATTTTGCGGTACACCAGACCCCTCCCGGTGAACAGGATCCCGTTTCGACCGTAGGCGGTCAAACAGAAGGCCGTTTCCTCCGTTCTGCAGTACGCCAGACCCTTCGCGATGAACATGACCCCGTTTCGACCGTACGCGGTCGAACAGAAGGCCCGTTTCCTCCGTTCTACGGTACGCCATACCTCGTTTTGGATGTTCCGTCCAAGCCGGTTGGCTCTCGATAAACACGACGCATTCCGTTGCCTCCCGGTGAACAAAACGCATTCCGTTGCCTCCCAATGAACATGACGCAGTTTCTCTGTTCCGACCCATCCGGTTGGCTTCCAATGAACAGGACACCGTTGCTGCCGTCCATTGCCTCTCCACGTACACGAGCCGTGGTCGTACAAATGCGCAAGTAGGCGTTCGAGACCCCGCCCGTATGTACGCGCGTGGCCGTATTTTTTGGCATCTAGCTGTACATACGTGTACACGGTTTTGACTGGACTGCCTGAACTGCTACATCGGGAGCTCTACTACTACACGTGTCGCTACTTGCTCGACCACGGTTCATCATTGCAGAGACCGATTGACTAGTATGTACGTACACGTTCGCGACCAAAATGACAACGCTACGTATGCTTCGACCAGGTGGGTCCTGAGGGAGTCCTGGATTAGGGGGTCCTGGATTAGGGAGTCTATTCGATATGGGCCGGACTAATGGGCTGTCAAGATAAAGCAGAAGACTATCCCCCGTGTCCAGGTAGGACTCCTATATGCGTGGAAGGCAAGTTTGGTGTCAGGATGTGCTATTTCCTTCTTCTGCGAACCGATTCTGTACAACCATAGGCCCCTCTGGTGTGTATATAAACCGGAGGGTTTAGTCCGTAGAGGCTATCAGAATAATCATAGGCTAGACAGCTAGGTTTAGCCATTACGATCTTGAGGTAGATCAGCTCTTGTAACCCCTATACTCATGAAATACAATCAAGCAGGACGTAGGGTTTTAACTCCTTTAAGAGAGCGCGAACCTGGGTAAACATCGTGTCCCTACTGTTCCTTGTTACCATCGATCCTTAGACACACAGCTTGGGACCCCCTACCCGAGATCTGTCAGTTTTGACACCGACATTGGTGCTTTCATTGAGAGGCCCGTTGTGTTGTCGACAGAAGAATCGATGGCTCGCCTCGCTATCGACAATGGCGCTGTTTCTGGGGAAACCTTTCTTCCTGGGCAGCTTTTCGTGCTTGGCGGCTTCGTGCTACGTGCCAACTCAACCTGTCACTTTGAGCAGGTCGACAGCTATGCCCCTGGTCGCCAGATCAGGTTAGGAAGTTTGAACTACATCGCTGATATCCGAGGAGATCTAATCTTCGAGGGGTTCATGGCCTTGATCGCCGCTCCCCACCCACACGAAGAAGGCTCTTCGGATCTACCATCAGACCCCGTCCAGGGGTCGACTCTCGCGTTCGCCCCAGCCTTACACTACTAGGGAAAACCTTATACACAAAAATTTAGCAGTAGCGCGTGTTAAAAAAGCACGCTGGTGCTAAGTAGCAGTAGTGTGCTGATGTAAACGGCGCTACTACTAAAATTCCCACGACTTAGCCGATAGGCTACACGTAGTAGTAGCAATCTACGTCGAATCGCGCTGCCGCTACTTGCTTTGTAGCAGCACGTTTATGCTGAAAGGCGCTACTGTCACGACCGGTTTTCCAATAAACATATATTTATTGAGAAACCAATCTAAAAATCCAGTTTGAGATAAACATCCTCACTGGTGGACAAACACTTGATACAATGAGCCAGTAGCTTCAAATATATTACAGGGTTGAGCTGAGGATGCTCAACAATTTATTACAGACGCGCCAATAATTATACATAAAGGCGAATATGACACAAGGGAGTGGTGGTATACTACTGACTCGCAAGCAGGGTAGTGGTGGAGTAACACAGTGGGGAGTGGATAAAGTGGCTCTCAAACTAACACCTCATCGAGCGTTGGAGAGAGGCTCGAGGAATTATTCGGGTTGCGGAAGCGATTATGATATAGTGACCGAGTCCAGGGTCGCACGAGACTGACTGGGATTCCTCTAGGCGTCGGATTCGCTATCGAACTCTTCATCCATGAGATCACCTTCGTCAACATCTGGCCAAATCAACAAGCCAGTGAGTACTTTGAAGGTACTCGCAAGACAATTCGGACGTAAGATATAACAAATGCATGCATGAGTGCGTCATGATTAAATCACCAATGCATATTTAACAATGTGGCAAGGAAGGTAAGTAAATAAAAAGGGAAACGGCGGTAGTCCGCCTGAAATCCCAACAGTAAAGTAATGGAAACCAATCGAGTGTCTAGAACGACGCCTCGAAGGTAAACTAATAAATGAAAGAAAAATCATGCCACAGTCGGGCGTCTTAGCGACACCACATAAAGGGCTTTTAAAAGAAATGCCACAGTCGGGCGTCTGAGCGACACCACATAAAGGGCTTTAAAAGAAATGCCACAGTCGGGCGTCTGAGCGACACCACATAAAGGGCTTTAAAAGAAATGCCACAGTCGGGCGTCTGAGCGACACCACATAAAGGGCTTTAAAAGAAATGCCACAGTCGGGCGTCTGAGCGACACCACATAAAGGGCTTTAAAAGAAATGCCACAGTTGGGCGTCTGAGCGACACCACATAAAGGGCTTTAAAAGAAATGCCACAGTCGGGCGTCTGAGCGACACCACATAAAGGGCTTTAAAAGAAATGCCACAGTCGGGCGTCTGAGCGACACCACATAAAGGGCTTTAACTGATAAAGAAATAATATTCATAATAAATATATTCAACTCATGAAATTAAACGGGTTAGCCCATCCACAAGAATAAACATTTAACCGGTCTTAGTGCTCATGTGTCCCACCGGGTAATCTGTCACCAAAACTGGCACTTATCAGTTAGTACAAATCTTGGATATAGATAAGATGATTTGAAGATATAGAGCTCTGCGGAGTTTGTACAAAAATTCCCACAGTTAACGGATTTTCGTAGTCACGAGGACTAGTTCCGTTTACGGTATTTCAGAAGGAAACACAGCTGACCAGTACACACCCATCCAACCTCTCGATGCCAGGAATCACCCTAGACATCGTCTAAGAAAAACTTTTGAGACGGGGAGATCACAATCTCGAATAGCATAGGATCAAATTTATATACGCGCGCTCTAAGGGGTGCCCCCTCTCGGTCCCAACCGGAAACACCCATGCCCCCTAACCGGATGATTGGCTTTAATCCAAGGCCATGGAACCATCATCCCGGCCTCTCCTTTTTGGTGTGTACCAAGAAAGCGGTTTGCGACTTACTAAACCATATCCCTTTCGGGAAACATGTGGTAGTACAGGGAGGGGAAATGGATACGAGCCCAACCGATACGGGTTGGTACTGAAGTACACCTGCATGGCATAAGACTGGCATGCTACCACACTGCCATCTTACCCACCTTCATGCCAACACATGGCCTTGCATACTCACATCCAACAAGGTATGGATCATCGAACCTACTTGTCTCAACAATGCATAATAAACAGTTCATCGGTATGCTCCACAACATGCCATGAAAATAACTAAATGCAAAACATGCCAAGACACTCATCATATCAAAAGTTCAAACATGCTTGCCTAGTTCAGAGTAGTCGGAGTCTAGCTCGGTGAAGTTTGCGGTCCCGTCACCTCCGTCGGTATCTACGGTATAAAGAGGATACACACACTATCGTAAATACCAAGAGGTGTACAGAAATTAAACCAAATAATTTTTAAATAAATCTGATAAAAAACTAGACAAAATTTTGAAGAGAACAGAAAAAGAATCATTCAAAAATATGCTTCTGTTAAAAAGTTATAAAGGCATTTTCCCAGGGACCCATCTGTAATGAAACAAAAACTTCCGAGGGTCTTATTTATAAAAACAGAAAACGTTTCAGTCTCAAATACGCCGGCTCGGAGGAGAAGACGTATTTTGCCCGAATGCGCTTTCAGAAAACGATTCGAAAAAGAGAGAAATCTGACGGGGCGGTCCCACCCGTCGGGTTTGAAAACGGACGACGCTTTTGGCGCCAGAGAGCCGCGGCGATCGCCGGCGGCGATCCACGGTGAGGCAGGGGGATCGGAGGTTACCTCCGTGCTCAGGGCGTTGTTCCGCGTCAGGTGGTGGTCGTGGTGGTCGCCGACGTGCACCGTGTCGACGTTGGCCCTTGCTCCGGCGGACGGTGGTTCGGACGAGGGTGAAGCTCGCCGGAGAGGGCTGAAATGATCAAATTGAGGTGGGGGTCAAGTATCTGGTAGCTAGAGAAGGTGCTTGACGGAGTTTGGGCGCCGGAGATGACCTCACCGCAGTGACTTGAGCTGGAGCTCGAGGCGGGCGGAGGTGGTCGGAGTCGAGGAAGAAGGGCTCCTCGAGGCCCCTCCAGTGGCCAGGCAGGTTGTGGTGAGGTGGTGGAGCCGTGCGGGAGTGAGAGCGGGCTCGGGGGCGCTATATATAGCCACCCCGAGGCGGTTGCCGAGAACGGGGTTCTCTGGCGAGGTGATTACGGCGGCGTGGAGGTTGCATGAGAGGTTTTAGGAGTTGAGCTTCGTTGTGGAGGTCCACTGAGTCCGCTTAGGTGCCAACCGCGCCGGGATTTGCTTGCTGAGGTGGAGTTCGACGGAACGGGGCGGCGCGAGCTCGTCGGTGGCAGAGAGCGTGCTCTGTGCTTGCCGCGCCACGGCGATGGTGCTGCTTGCGTGCGCTGCCGCGGAGATGGCCATGCGGAGCCACCAGGGGGCTTGGGCGGTGGTGAACGGCATTGAGCCTCCGTTCTGCTCCCTGTCTGCTGCTACGGTGGTTCGACCGCCGCAAGACACGCCGGCGCAGTCGGGCCAGGGCGCCACCGACGCCGTGAAGCTGCCAAGCGCGCGTGCGGGGCTTCGGACAAGCGAGCCAGGCGGCGAGCAATGTGCCAAAGGCACTGTGGGCATGTGACTGCACTTCTCTGACGAAGATCGACACTGAAACTGAATTTGATTGAAAGTGTCTGAAACAATGCCTGCAAGGTGTTCGACAGAATGTTTCTGGCTTGTAGGAATTTTTCCTTGGTCTGATTTTTGGTAGAGTGACTTCTCATTGCTCCAGTAGGCTGCCTGATTTTTGGTGGAATTATTGGAGAAGTGTAGATATGAATTTCACCAAATTTGGCAAATCTGGTCCAAACTTGCAGGGAGTGTAAGTTGAAATATTTGAAAAGAAGATGAGTGGATCAAGACGGTTCTGGGTTGTGGGTACAAAGGACTAGCCAAAAGAGTTGGTTTGAGGTCCAGATACAAAAGCTATAGGGTACTTGCTTTGTAAATGGGTCAGGCTCAAACTAAAGATCAGAAAAGAATTGAGAGGTGAAATAATCAAAATAAAATCCAAAACTTGTTTGGATGAGTTGGGACAGGGAATTTAGGTTGTTAACAAGAAGGAGAGGAGGTTTTGGAGTGGTTTTACCTCATGGGCAAAAATACAAGGTCATGGGTGGTTATCAAAAGAATGAAGATCCCAAATTTTCATAGAGTTTTCTTTTCAAAAAGAAAAGATTGAACTCCCAAAAATAATTTGAGAAGAGGACCAATCAGAGGAGAAGTTTTTAAAAAAAGTCAAAACCCAAAGTTTGAGGAAGAAAACAGAAATAACAATCCTAGCCAAAGAAAAAGATTTTTAAGAGGATTGTTTTTCTGAATTTTTTTTGAAAGGTCTCAATCCACAAAAGAAAAACCAGCAAGTTTTTTTTGCTAAAACCAAATAAAATTTTTGGAGTGTCACAACACCTACCCCCTTAGGAAAAATCTCGTCCCCGAGATTTCAGCTGTCCCTCAAATAAGTGCGGATGCTCTGCTCGAAGAAAATCCTCTCTTTCCCAAGTTGCTTCGTTGTCAGTGTGATTGCTCCACTGAACTCTGAAAAATTTAATGGTCTTTTGTCGGGTCCTCCTTTCAGACTTCTCTAGTATCTTCACTGGACGTTCCCGATAAGTGAGGTCTTGTTGCACGTCAATGTTCTCATGGGATACTTGTTTCTCTGGGTTGCTTATGCACTTCCTTAACTGCGAAACGTGGAACACGTTGTGGATATCTGATAGTTCCTTAGGTAAGTCTAGTTGGTAGGCCACTGTGCCTCTTCGTGCCAATACACAGAATGGTCCGATAATTCTTGGCGCTATCTTTCCTTTTATCTTGAATCGTTGTAATCCCCTCATAGGGGTTACTCGTAGGTACACAAACTCTCCGGGTTCGAAGCTGACCCCACGATGCTTCTGATCGTAATAACTCTTCTGTCGGCTTTGGGCGGTCTTGAGTCTATTTCTGATTAGCTTGACTTTCTCCTCGGCTTCTCTGATCAAGTCTGGTCCGAAGATGCGGCTGTCTCCGGTTTCTGACCAGTTTAATGGGGTGCGACATCTCCGTCCATATAAGGCCTCAAATGGTGCCATTTGCAGGCTGGCCTGGTAACTATTGTTGTATGCGAACTCGGCGTATGGCAGACTTTCTTCCCAACTGGTTCCATATGTGAGGACACATGCTCTCAGCATGTCTTCTAAGATCTGGTTTATGCGTTCCGTTTGCCCATCTGTCTGGGGGTGGTAAGCTGTACCGAAGGCTAGCTGAGTTCCCAGTGCCTGTTGTAAGTGATCCCAAAATCTCGAAACGAACTGAGTGCCCCTGTCGGATATTATAGTCCTTGGGACACCGTGTAGACAAACTATGCGGGAGAGGTAAATCCTGGCAAGCTTCTGAGTGGTGTGGGTTGTCTTTGCTGGAATAAAATGTGCTACCTTGGTTAACCTGTCGGTGATGACCCATATAGCATCATTCCCGTGTCGTGACCGAGGTAGTCCGACAATGAAATCCATCCCTATTTCATCCCATTTCCACTCAGGTATTTTGTTTGGTTGCAGTAGTCCGGCTGGTCTCTGATGTTCAGCTTTTATGCGTTGACATGAGTCGCAACATGCAATGAAGGTAGCGATGTCCCTCTTCATACCGTGCCACCAAAATATTTCTTGAATATCTTTATACATTTTGGTCCCTCCAGGGTGAATTGAATATGGGGCGGTGTGGGCTTCAGCCAAAATTTGCTGTTTAAGATCTTCTATGTTTGGTACGCAGAGTCTTTCCCCATACCACAGTATTCCTCCATTGTCTACGACGAATTCTGAGGCTTTGCCCTTACTCACCTTTCTTTTTATACCTTCTATACTGGGGTGACCCGGCTGAGCTTCTTTAATTTTCTCCACAAGGTCGGGTTGTATATCTCCAAATTTGATATGGTGCCTTCTGCTACCATCAATAAGTTAAGTCTGGCAAATTCTTGTTGGAATTCGGGTCTCAAGCCGTGCAGACTGCTTTCGTTGGAGCTGGGGTTTCGACTAAGAGCATCGGCCACTACATTTGCTTTACCTGGATGGTAGTGGATACCGACATCATAATCCTTTACTAATTCCATCCAGCGTCGTTGCCGTAAATTTAATTCTGGCTGCGTGAAAATATATTTGAGACTTTTGTGGTCTGTATATATTTCACATTGATTTCCAAGTAGGAAATGCCTCCACTCCTTAAGTGCATGAATGACTGCCGCCATCTCTAAGTCATGAGTGGGATAATTTTCCTCATGCTTGCGAAGTTGCCTTGAAGCGTATGCGACAACCTTGCCTTCTTGCATCAACACGCATCCGAGACCTTTCCTGGACGCGTCACAATATACTTCAAAATTCTTGTGTATGTCTGGCACAATTAATACTGGTGCTGTTGTTAATTTCCGCTTTAGCTCTTGGAAACTTTTCTCGCAGGCTTATGTCCATTCAAACTTCTTTTCCTTCTTGAGTAACTGTGTCATAGGTTCGGCTATGGTGGAGAATCCTTCAATAAATCTGCGGTAATATCCTGCCATTCCCAAGAAACTTCGTATGTCCGTTACGCTGGCTGGTGACTTCCAGCCAAGTACGGCCTTTACTTTTTCCGGGTCCACGGCGATATCGTCTTGGGTTAGCACGTGGACTAGAAAGCCTACTTGCCTTAGCCAAAATTCGCACTTGCTGAATTTGGCATATAATTGATGCTTTCTGAGTTCTCCTAGCACAATTCTGAGATGTTTAGTGTGCTCTTCTGGTGTCTTGGAGTACACCAGAATATCGTCGATGAATACCACAACGAACTTGTCCATAAATTTCATGAATACTTTGTTCATGAGGTGAACAAAATATGCGGGGGCGTTTGTCAACCCAAATGGCATTACTGTGAACTCATATAGTCCATATCTGGAGGTGAAGGCTGTCTTGGGGATATCTTCTGTTCGCACCTTCAATTGATGGTATCCTGACCTTAAGTCAATTTTTGAGAATACTTTGGCCTGAGCGAGCTGATCGAATAAATCATTTATCCTGGGCATCGGGTATTTGTTCTTGACTATGACCATGTTAAGTGCTCGGTAGTCAATACACAATCTCAGCGTTCCATCTTTCTTTTTGGCAAATAAAATTGGTGATCCCCATGGTGAGGAACTGGCCCGAATGTATCCTTTGTCTAGCAATTCCTTTATTTGTTTCTTCAGTTCAACCAACTCGGATGGTGCCATTCTGTACGGTTTCTTGTGTATGGGGGTGGTTCCTGGTGCTAACTCAATGCTGAATTCTATCTCTCGGTCTGGTGGCATGCCTGGTAGCTATTCGGGGAATACATCTGGAAATTCACATACTACTGGAACCTTGTTTAGCTCAGAAACATCCACCTTATTCAATCTCGGTTGCCGGGGTATTTTTCTTTCCTTGGCGGACACCCTTATTGTCTTCCCGAGGTGATGCGTGAGGATTACGGTCCGGTTGAAACAGTCGATGAAACCTTTGTTTGTGGTTAGCCAGTCCATCCCAAGGATGACATCCAGTCCTTTATTATCCAACACAATAAGATTTGCGTGAAATTTCAGCCCTTCAAACTCATAATCACATCCTGACAGTAACTCTGAGTAACTTGCTGAATCCCAGGGGACTTGATGATCATGGATTTCTCCAAAGGAAGCATCGAAAAATTATTTTGCAAAGCAAAACTTTTCGAAACAAAAGAATGAGAAGCTCCAGAATCAAACAAAACCATTGCAGGTATTGTGTTGACAGGAAACGTACTGAGTACGATATCCGGAGCATTTTGTGCCTCCTCTTTGGTTACGTGGTTCAGATGACCCTTCCTGTGGTTGTTGTTGGGATTGAAATTGTTTCGTTTGGGTGCTGGATTACTGTTGCCGTTGTTCGGCTTTGGTGCTGAGTTTCTAGGCTTGGGACACTGCTTGGCATAGTGTCCTTCTTCTCCACAGGCGTAACAAGTAATGCCGGGGCGATAGGTGAACTCCTTGTCCCTTGCATGGAAATTCTTGATTGGGCGTGAGGCGTTGGATGCAGACTTGTGTGTTCCACCTTTTTGAAAACCTGCCTTGCTTCGATGATTGCGAGCATGGTTGGTCTGGTCCCTTTTTCTCTTGCGGATATCTTCCAAACCGCGCCTTTCATTTTCTAGAGTAATGGCTTTATCCACCAGTGTCTTAAAATCTGGGAAAGTGTGTACGACCAGTTTGCATTTTAGTGCGGGCGCTAGACCGTCAAGGAATTTCTCCATTTTCTTGCTCTCAGTCATACGATCTTCATTGGCGTATCGAGATAATAGAGTAAATTGACCGTTGTAATTTGACACTGTTATGTTACGCTGTTTGAGGTCATCAAACTCTCTCTTCTTGATTTTCATGATACTCTTAGGAATATGCGCGCCACGGAAACCTTCTTTGAAATCATCCCAGGTTATGTTATTTCCGTTGGAATGCATGTGCAGGAAATTCTCCCACCAAGATGCGGCTGCTCCCGTGAGATAATGCGGAGCATATAGTACCTTTTCGGGGTCTGAACATTGTGCAATATTTAATTTCCTCTCCACGTCTCGAAGCCAGTCTTCGGCCTCAAGAGGCTTATCAGTATGAGAAAATGTTGGGGGACGCGTCTTCTGTAGCTCAGATAATTTGGAATGCTATGGATACTGTCCATGGTGATTTCTCATGTTGATGACTTGGTTCATCATTTCCCGATGTTGTTGCTGACTTTGTTCATAAAGGCGGCACATTTGAGATAGTGCCGTCTCACTGCCCTGTTGACTTGATTGACCTTGAGTGAAATTGTTGCCTGGTTGATTATCCCGATATTGGCTCGAGTGCCCTTGTGCAAAATCGTTGTCCGCTTGAGTGCCATAATATTCCTCTGGCAGGGCTGGCATGGAGCGAGTCCAAGGACGAGACATTTTCCACTCTGGGGATATATTTTGTAAAACCCATAAGAAAACGAAGAGGGGCGAAAAATAAATCCATAAATGCACAAGGTTGGCAAAGGAACCAAATAGCCAAGATTACTATGGAAAACCACTTAATTTGCGCACGGAGAAAGACTGCTCATTACGTATCTTACACGGGGGCGATAATTATACAGTACGTCACTCAGGATAGGCGTACATATTCCTGACATGTTATTTAGGCTAGTGCACTTCTCCATTTCCTACATGATGCGCAAACAGGCTACTTCCCATATCTTACATGGCTGTACATCGCGCGATGGCTGAGCGTACTTAGTCGGAGATGTTGATGATGTCCTTGGCCCTGCCAAGGGTGAGGCGTAGCGAGGCTGGAGACTCAACTTCCTCCTCGCTAATAGGTTCCATACGAGTAGTGCTGCGCCGAGTAGATGGAGCGGGTGCCAGGGGTGGAATAACACGAATAGGAGTCGGCGCGAGAGGCGGTGCAGTGCGTGCTGGAGTGGGCACAATGACCTGGTTGAACTCCTCAGTAGAAGGCAGGCGATGAGCAGGTGCATAAGATGCTGATGATGAGGCATAAGTCAGTGGCGGTGCTGTGGGCAGGAGCTCCCTCCTGCTGGCAGCACAGCCATGGACTGAGTCCATGCGGGCGGCCACGAAGTCGTCCACCAAGTTGTCAAAGGCGGCCTCCAGAGCCCGAAGATACTCAATAAGCATCTCAAAGGCCTCGTCTCGTTCTCCTCTGGGGAAGGAGTATGCGTAGTGACAGGTGTAAGGCACGTGGCATGGAAGATAGCGGTAGCGACGAGCCTTCATCACGGGAAGGACATCCCTGAGGCGAGCTATTGACTCGCGGGCTGCCATCTGGATAGCATGCTTCTCCGTGGGCATGGCCCTTCCCACGAACCGGAAGCGGCGTAACTCACCACGCCCTCCCTTGAATTGCACCGAGGCCTGGTGCATGGTCAGACTGTCGTTGACTTTGTGCTGGCAGAGAGAGACGACTGGGCGTACAGATGGCCCCATCGAGACCTGAACGATGAAGGATACAAGATTGACGAACCCATCGGGTACGTTGGCGTAGGACTGAGACTCGCAGCTGTTGTCGGCCATCTACAAAAGTAGGCAAGAATTCTGATTGGTCAGATCATAAATATATGCTGACTGTCAGAAAAAAAAGACTACTGTTGCAAATATATAGTTTAGCTCGAACATGCTAATAACCAATTTAGCGATCGCACCTAGTGGCTTCCTACCGTCAGCCTGGCTCTGGTACCAAGCTTGTCACGACCGGTTTTCCAATAAACATATATTTATTGAGAAACCAATCTAAAAATCCAGTTTGAGATAAACATCCTCACTGGTGGACAAACACTTGATACAATGAGCCAGTACAATCGAATAGATTACCCCCACGACCTGTGCAACTTCCATCAGAACTTGGTCAAGCGTGTGCTTCGCTATGTTCGCGGCACGCCTTCCCTTGGCCTGCACCTCCGCGCCTCGTCGACCTTGGATCTCCGTGCCATCACCGGCGCTGACTAGGCCGGATGCCCTGACACGAGGCGCTCGACGTCCGGCTTCTGCATCTACCTCGGCGACACCCTCATCTCCTGGTCCTCGAAGCGACAAGCTGTCGGCTCCTGCTCCAGCGCTGAGGCGGAGTACCGCGGTGTTGCAAACGCTGTGGCTGAGTGCGTCTGACTACGCCAACTCCTCGGTGAGCTCCATGTCCCCATGACCAAGGCCACACTTGTCTTCTGCGATAATGTCTCGTCGGTGTACCTCTCGGCGAATCCCGTCCACCATAGGCACAACAAGCATGTGGAGCTCGACATCCATTTCGTTCACGAGTGTGTCGCTCTTGGCGAATTCCGAGTGCTGCACATCCCCACCAAACAACAGCTGGCTGACGTGATGACCAAAGGATTGCCTACCGACACCTTTCTTCAGTTCAGGTCTAGTCTTTGCGTCGCCCCGAGCGACGTCACGACTGCGGGGGTGTTAGACTATACGTGTACAACTTGTGTATGCCAGACAAGACAGTGCACCAAGATATTTAATATCGCATCCCACATGATTCTTGCTAGTAAACTGTTTGTGATGTACCTAATTTTTTCATTCTGATTTGAAAGACAAAATGGTATTACGGAGGGAACGGATGGTGTTTGAATTGCTAGAAGAATTATCTACAGTGAACATGCAAATATATGAGTGTCGTCTTAAAATTGGGAATTATTCCGGGTTCGTTTGGCATTTTTATGCATTAATTGAGTTTCTAGGCATTTAATGTGCATAATTCAAATTTGAACTACAAGCACATGCTCTAGTGCACCAAGGTTGGTTAAAAACTCACATGTGTGTCCTTGGGTGAATTTCTAGGTCCCATGCAAGAAATGTGAATGAAATTCAAACATCTCGGCGTCGTGGCTCGGCAGGAAACATTGAGAAACTTGGTTTTTAAATTCCTGCAAATCCCAAACTCGCCTGAAAATTGTAAACTTGGCATGGTGTCATTTCATGGCACCAACATGTACTGGTAAAGAAATTGGACGAATTGGGACAAGTTTTGGTATAAGCTTCTTGCAAATTGGAGCTTTTCTCATGAAGGCGTGTGGTTTCGAGAGGGAATGTGCCACCTTTGTGTGCAAAAAGACATACGCTGCCCCCGCCCCCTCTTGATTTTTTATAGAGCAAACATAGAACTATATGAGTGTCATGTTAAAAGTTGGAATTATTCTGGGTTCGTTTGGCATCTTTATGCATTAATTCAGTTTCTAGGGATTCAATATGAATAATTCAAATTTGAACTACAAGCACATGCTCCAGTGCACCAAGGTTGGTTGAAAAATCACATGTGTGTCCTTGGGTGAATTTCTAGGTCCCATGCAAGAAATGAGAATGAAATTCAAACATCTGGGCGTCGTGGCTCGGCTGGAAATATTGAGAAACTTGATTTTTTAATTCCTGTAAATCCAAAACACCCATGAAAATCATGAAACTTGGCATGGTGTCATGACATGGCACCAACATGTTGTGGTAATTTTTTTGGCCGAATTGGGACAAGCTTTGGTATAAGCTTCTTGCAAACCCGAGCTTCTCTCCAGAAGGCTCATGGTTCCGAGAGGGAACATGTCACCTTTGTGTGCGAAATGATATACATTGCCTCTCCCCCTCCCCCGCCCTTGATTTTTTACAGAGGCAACATAGAACTATATGAGTGCCATGTTAAAATATTGAATTATTCCGGGTTCGTTTGGCCTCTTTTATTCATTAATAGAGTTTCTGGGCATTTAATCCGCATAATTCAAAATTGAACTACAAGCACATGCTTCATTGCACCAAAGTTGGTTGAAAAATCACATGTGTGTCCTTGGGTGAATTTCTAGGTCCCATGCAAGAAATGAGAATGAAATTCAAACATCTGGGCGTCGTGGCTCGGCCAGAAGTATTGTGAAAAACTTGGTTTTTTAATTCCTATGAATCCAAAACACACATGAAAATCAAGAAACTTGGCATGGTGTCATGACATGGCACCAACATGCTATGGTAATTTTTTTGGCTGAATTGGGATAATCTTTGGTATAAGCTTCTTGCAAACCGGAGCTTCTCTTAAGAAGGCCCATGGTTCCGAGAGGGAACGTGTCACCTTTGTGTGTGAAATGATATACGCTGCCTCCCCCCGCCCTTGACTTTTTACATAGGCAACATAGAACTATATGAGTGTCGTGTTAAAATATTGAATTATTCCAGGTTCGTTTGGCTTTTTTATACATTAATAGTGTTTCTGGGCATTTAATGTGCATAATTCAAATTTGAACTACAAGCACATGCTCCAGTGCACCAAAGTTGGTTGAAAAATCACATGTGTGTCCTTAGGTGAATTTCTAGGTCCCATTCAAGAAATGGGAATGAAATTCAAACATCTAGGCATCGTGGCTCGGCCGGAAACATCGAGAAATTTGGTTTTAAAATTATCGTCAATCCAAAACACGCCTAAAAATCATGAAACTTGGCATGGCGTCATGACATGGCACCAACATGCTGTGGTGATTTTTTTGGTCGATTTGTGAAGCGCACACATTAACAATCAACAAAGTCATTTTGGAACAAGTGTTGTCACGTTACAATCGGAAACACAAGTATTATTGAAACTGTGGACGTTCTACTTACCATTTACGTACCGCCACGCGTCCCCATTTTTTATTGGCTAGGAGGTGTCGTGCGGGGTAGCTATTTGAGTATGGGAGGCATGCGATCAGACCCATGCTCGTGCTCATCGGGAGGAGAGCCCTTAGACCTCTATCCGCTGCCCACCTCCTTCCCAATGTCTCCATTAATGGCGCCCGAGCCCCTGTTTAATGGCATGGCTATGTCTCACTCGGCTGAGATTTAAGAGAGAAAAAAGAAAATCTGAAAAGAAAGTTTTGCATGGATCTTGATGTAAGATCCGACGGACCTATATAGCATCGACTGCGACTTATAGCAAGACTGATGAATATAAGGATGATGTTTTGTTGGTGTGGAACGACACCTATGGGATCACAAGAATCCCTACTATGGTTGCCGGGGCGCGGGATTGCAAGGAGAGCAGGGCTAGTAAACAGCACAAGGATCATTTACCCAGGTTCGGGCCGCGAGGATGCGTAAAACCCTAGTCCTGCTTTGGTGGGTGTATTTCAGAGAGTTCTTGAGCTCTCGAACTAGCTGCGATCAGTGCGTGGTTCCAAAGAGCCGAATCCTTCTCCAGCATGCGACGGGCCTCCTTTTATAGGCGGAAGGGGCTGCCACAGTGGCATACAGGAGGTGGAAAGGCGTACAGTATTGCGAGCTTATCGCTCGTATTACAGGACAAGACACATTTAATGCGTAGCTTAGGTGTCCCCTTGCTTTATTGGGGATGGGGGCGAGGCCCGCCCCGTCCGTCGCCGCTCCTCCATGCTCCGACACGCGCCCTGGCCACTGATGCATGCGGTGCCATGTAGGCAGGCAGGCAGCTGAGGTGGCGTGGTGGTGAAGCCTTCACGAAGATCTGCATGCTGCCATGCAGGCGCTTGATGAGTTGGCCCGGGAGCTGCATGTTGCCACGCAGGTGCCTGCCCAGCTAGTTGGGCTAGCAGCTGCATGCGAGCGATGGTGGAAACTTGGTTGGCATGGGCCTGGCGGTGGCCCTGCTGGCGTCCTTGGTGAGGGCCTTACTGGGTGGCTCGGCAAGGGTCTCGCCGTGTGGCCCGGCAATGGTCTTGCCGTGGCGCGCTGTCGTCCCTGGCAAGGGCCTTGCCGGGGGTCTGGTGGCCTTCCTCGGCAAGGATCTTGCCGAGGATCGTCGTCTTCTAATCCTCATCTGATCTTGAATATGTCTTCACAAAGATCTGCATGCCACCACGGAGGTGCCTCCCGAGCCCTGGCCCAACGTGATGTTGGAGACCGTGGGCTCAAGGGTGGCTCGCTCCGTTGGTGTGGGGCGAGCTGCCCCGGCAAGGGTCTTGTCGGGGCTGCTGAGGCTACCCCCGGCAAGGGTCTTGCCGGGGTAACATGCTTCGTCCCTCTGCTCTTTTTGGTCTTGGCCTTGTCGTCGCTCTGATCATCTTGGGCTTCGGTTTTACCTTGGCTCACCTGCCCTGTTCTGCTTGGCGTGACCGTAGGCGCGGCTTCGACTGCCCATGCACATGTATAGGGGTACAAAAATGCACCCCTCTTTTTTGTACATCGACAGGAGCCCCCGGGCCTGGGCCACACATAAGCACGACACGTTGTTGGACCAGTCCCAAAACGGTGCGCGGGCAGGCGGGGCGGTTCTTACCGCGGTAGAACTTTTCGCGCGTGGCGCTTCCCATGACCCGCGCGCGCGGCACGGCATGGAGGGGTGTGCGTGGCGTGGGCGGCATGCGTGGGGCGGTTTCCACACGCATGCGTCACATCACAGTAAATGGGTAGCGCGCCCTGCGGCTTCCCCATAAAAAGGGATAACCGCGGGCGCACTGTTCCTTTTACCCTTCGCGCAACCACAATCTCAGAAACCTCCGCCTGCCTTCCTCTTCTCTAAGCTTCGTTCTCGTTCGCCGCCGCTGCGCTCCCGTCGCCCTCTGTCCTGCCCTCCTCCCCTAGCCGCCATGGCGCCAAAATCCACCAAGGGCAAGGGAGTGGACAAGGACGCCGGAACCGCGGAGCCGCCGGAGAGTGCACAGGCGGTGCAACGGACGCAGTCCGCTGTCTTCCCCTCGACAGTTGACGTGTTCGAGCTTCGGGACTCCTTCAAGCCCCTGTGGGGAGTGAAGACAGGGGGGGGGGATTCGGGGCATCCAGCCACGCGTGTCATCCCTGCTGACTGCACCGAGGCTGCCCCAAATCGGTACCCCTTCTTTGTTGATTACTTTTCCTACGGGCTCTGTCCTCCCTTCTCCGATTTCTTCAGCGACGTCATGCATACCTTTGGCTTCCGCCTCCTGGATTTTACTCCGAATGCGGTGGCATGCATGGCCCTTTTCGCGCATCTCTGCGAGGGCTTCGCCGGGGTGCACCCCAACACGGCGCTCTTTTGCCATTACTTCTCCCCTCGGATCCAACCAGGGGGCGCCATCTCCGGTTGCATTGCCTGGGTCTCAAGATAGAAGGGGGCGTACCCGGAGGGCGCCATGAAGGAGTGGTGGGAAGAATGGTGGGGGCGGTGGTGCTGGATCGAGGAGAGGGACCCGCCGGTGTTCTGCATAGTTCGCCGGGTGTCGCCGGTCCGTAGATGCGAATGGAGCGACATCGATGCTGACAACGAGAAGCTCACGGTCGCCACCACCAGGATCCTTTGGCTCACCGAGGCCGGCCTCACCCTTGAGATGATCAGGACGGACATCATCTGCCGCCGGATCGCTCCACTGCATAACAAGGGGAGGCCAGCCTGGCTCTTCACGAACCCTGCTGACATCATGCGGCTTCGTCTCGGCCTCGACCATAATTTCACAGTGATGGGGCACGCCCATTTCTGCCAGTGGCTCTTCCAGCTTGACATGGGCCGCGACGGCGAGGTCGAGCAGACCGACAAGGTCGCGAGGGCCGCCGCGAAGGCCGGCAAGGTCCTCAAGGGGCCTCTGTTCAAGCTGCCGACGGGGGTGGTCCCGTTGTGCAATAACTCGCGCCGGTCCGACATCATCGCCATGATGCCGGACTGCAACGCGCACGACCCTGATCCGAGATGGAAGGAGCCAGAGGACGCCGAGGTGCAGCAGTTCTTTGACACTCTGCACGAGGGGTACGTCAACGCCGACGCCGAGCGGCTGCTTGTCCAGGACACTACTCAGGCGGAGCTGGACTACATCGCCACCAGGGCGAGGGAGGCACAACTTGCCAGGGAGGCCGGCAGCGCCGGCGGTGTGGAGGACAAGGACGTGACGGCCGCGGAGGAGGAGGAGGAGCTTGCCCGGTGGGCAGCGGCCGCCGGGGGAGCCAACAGCGCCGGCACCGAGGCTCCTCTGGTTGAAGATGTGACCGATGAGTCGTCGGAGGAGGAGGCCGAGACCGCAGGCCCGACGCCGGTGATGGGGAGAGGGCGAGTCCTACGGCGGGCCAGTTTCGGCGAGCAGGTCCGGCCTGGCAAGGCTGCGCGGCCACAGCTGACCTTGGAGGGGTCTGGGCACCACACGAGGGCCGCAGCGGCAAAGAAGCTGGCGAAGGCTGCGGTGAAGAAGAAGACAGCCGCCCCTTCTTCGTCCACACGTGCCCAGACACCACCTCCTTCTCCTCCCCTGGCGGATGTCGATGCAGAGGTTACTTTTGATTATGGATCCCTCAGCCTGAGGAGGAAGAGGAAAACATCAGAGGAGGAGGCGGATGACGAGTAAGTATCTGGTTCCTTTTCATTATCTCTGCCTCCTCAATCTGTGTTGCTCGTCTTGACTTGTCTTCATCTTTGCAGGGACATGGAGACGTTGGCCGAGAGAGTGAAGAGGGCCAAGGTCTCGGCGGGTGGCCAGCCCCCAGTTGGTACTTCGGGGGCGCCACTGGTGGTGTCGAGCAGCCCGGACAGCAGCCCCCGGCATAGCCCCCAGCGTAAGTTCATCACTCTTCCCCTCGTCGACATGTGTCAGGGGCACGACACTTTGGCGCCGACCTTGCCAGGTATGCAGGAGGAGAGCAGCAGCAGGAGGAGCCACGGAGGGCTACTCCCAACACGCCGCCCCCATCGACCACGCCGCCCCGAGGGGCGTCCCCGGCGAGGGTGCTAGGCACCGAGCCCACGCACATGGACGAGGAGGAGGAGAACTTGGGCGCCGACGGTTTTGCCTTGACGCCAAACGCTTGCGGGGAGGGGACTTCCATTTCCCAGCCGGGTACTGGCGCAGGTAAGTTGTCCGCCGTTCGTCCCTGCTTCTTTTTCTTTTCGGCTCTTGGTCCTGGCCTTGCCTCACCCCCTTCTTAGACATCCAGATTCCTCCTCGATGAACCGAGAGGACGTGGACGCCGTCATCGAGGACGTCGCCAAGGCCGCCGAGGCGGACGCCGAGAGGATCACCACCGAGGAGGCCGCCAGGGGCGCTGCCGAGGACGCCGCCAAGGGGCCTGCAGGGCAGGCCGGCAAGGATGCCGCCGAGGAGGCCGGCAAGGGGTCTGCCGGAGAGGCTGGCAGGGCCGCTGCCGAGGAGGAGGAGGAGGCGGCTAGTGACCAGCCTTCCTCTTCTACTGCTTCCGGCTCCGGCAAGTACTTGAGGGTGAGCGACGACTTGTTCGTCCACCTTCCAGGCGCGTCGAGCACCAGGACACCCATTGAGGGAGAGGTGTTCGACGACGAAGTGCTTGCCGCTGCCGGGCTTGAGGTCGTCGACGAGCCGATCGTTGGCGGCGCCGGTTCGCAGGAAGAGCGGCTCCTCCACGCCATGGGCGCCAGCTTGTAGAAGCTCCAGGCACTCCACCGCGCTCGCCTGGACAAGGCTAAGTCCAGGACGGCGGTGGTGGAGAAGGTGGAGGCGGACCTCCAGGAGCGCGTTGCCGAGACGCAGGACTGGTTCCGCGAGGCCCACAAGGAGCTCAAGGCCGACCAGGGCGAGCTAGCCAAGCGTGACGTGGAGCTCACCATGAAGCTCGCCGACGTCGAGAAGGCTCAAGAGACGGTGAGGAACTTGGCCGCGGCCGCCGAAGCCACCCGAACCCAGCACGAGGCCGCGCTGAACTCCCAGGAGGAGGACCTCGCTGTACGCGAGGAGAAGCTTGCCGCCACACTTTGCGGCAAGGATGCAGAGGTGGAGAAGCTGGTCTTGCAGCGGACCAGTGATCTGGAGCAGAGGCACAAAGAGGCGCTCAATGCCTAGGCCCATGTCCACGCCGGCAAGGTGGAGGAGTTGGAGGCGGAGCGCGACAGGCTCAAGGAGCAGGCCCTGAAGCTGTCCTAGGAGAAGGACACGCTTAACAGTGCCCTGATAGAGGCGCAGGACGCGGTCGTCAGCAAGGCTGGGGAGCTCTCCGAGGCCAACAACTCCATCAAAGACCTCAAGCTGAAGCTGGAGGGTCTTGAGAAGGTGCTGTCGGAGGCCAAAACCTAAGAGGGGACCCTGGCCAAGGAGATGGAGGCCGAGAAGCTGTTGCGGAAGAACGAGGGCCTCAACTTCGCAGACCACATGGAGGGCGAGAACCGCTGGCTCGATTGCCTTGCCACCGTCGCCAACCAGGCCGCCGCGCAACTGGCCATCATGGGGATGTCGGACGGGAGGTGTGTCCCGGAGCGGGGCGTGAGCACCAATTGCAGCCTGACCATGTTCTTTGAGAGGGTCGTCGGCGCTCTGGAGCGGCTCCACGCCAACGGGGCGGCCTCACTGGCCGACGAGTCCCGGAGGCTCTGCCAGGGTGCCATGACCAAGGTTCTCTCCAAGGTGGCGCACTGGTACCCCAACCTCGACTTCAACGCCGTGCTGGAGAGCTTGCCCGAGGGTACCGACCTCGGGCAGCTCAGGGAGCGCATCAAGCCCATCATCAACCGAGTCGGCGAAATTCAGAGGGTGGAGGGCCAGCGCCGGGATTAAGCACCCCGTTCTTTATCGCCGCTGCAGGTTCACAACCAAGACAATCGCTATCTCTAGTTAGAACCGCAGCAATAATTCGATGTAATATAACTCTGCAACACTTTCAGTATTATGCACGTTATTTTCCTGTTCGATTTTGCTTTGTATGTCCACCCTACATTACTGGGTAGGCTTGCCGGCGAGTAAACCCAAGGCGCCGTCTTGGCGACGGATCCCCATTGGCCTGCCGGGTGTGCTTGCTACCGGGCGAACCACCTTGCCGCGCTCTAGCGCGGCCGCCCGAACTGTCGAGCTTGACTTGAGTTAGAGTCGGGAGCATTGCCGAGCGCGGAAGGCTACCCCGCCACTCTCGACACGGCCGCTTTGAGCTGTTGAGAGGACTCGAAACAGAACAAGGGCGTTGCCAATTGCGGGAGGGCCCCTTTGCGTGCAAGTTTCTCAGACATAGGCGAGATCTCCGAGGACGATAACCTTATATGTATGAGGAAATAACTCAAAGCCTTGAATGACTTAGCTTTTTCATTGCCGAGTTGGCGTCGTTCCTCCAGCCGCCTTCTTCTCAGGACCCATGGCGACGAAGAACTCCTAGGCTAACTACTAGACCAGATTCTCACAATTGCGCCCCCTACCTGGCGCGCCAAAGATGTCGGTGTGGAACGACACCTATGGGATGACAAGAATCCCTACTATGGTTGCCGGGGCGCGGAATTGCAAGAAGAGCAGGGCTAGTAGAGAGCACAAGGATCGTTTACCCAGGTTCGGGCCGCGAGGATGCGTAAAACCCTAGTCCTTCTTTGGTGGGTGTATTTCAGAGAGTTCTTGAGCTCTCGAACTAGTTGCGGTCAGTGCGTGGTTCCAAAGAGCCGAATCCTTCTCCAGCATGCCATGTGCCTCCTTTTATAGGCGGAAGGGGCTGCCACAGTGGCATACAGGAGGTGGAAAGGCGTACAGTATTGCGAGCTTATTGCTCATATTACAGGACAAGACGCATTTAATGCGTAGCTTAGGTGTCCCCTTGCTTTATTGGTTACGGGGGCGAGGCCCGTCCCGTCCCTCGCCGCTCCTCCATGCTCCGACACGTGCCCTGGCCAGTGATGCATGCGGTGCCATGTAGGCACGCAGGCACCTAAGGTGGCGTGGTGGTGGAGCCTTCACGAAGAACTGCATGCCGCCACGTAGGCGCTTGATGAGTTGGCCTGGGAGCTGCATGTTGCCACGCAGGTGCCTGCCCAGCTAGTTGGGCTGGCAGCTGCATGCGAGCGGCGGTGGAAACTTGGTTGGCGTGGGCCTGTCTGTGGCCCTGCTGGCGTCCTTGGTGAGGGCCTTGCCGGGTGGCTTGGCAAGGGTCTCGCCGTGTGGCCCGGCAAGGGTCTTGCCGTGGCGCGCTGTTGTCCTCGGCAAGGGCCTTGCCGGGGGTCTGGTAGCCTTCCTCGGCAAGGATCTAGCTGAGGATCGTCGTCTTCTAATCCTCATCTGATCTTGAATATGTCTTCACAAAGATTTGCATGCCACCACGGAGGTGCCTCCCGAGCCCTGGCCCAACATGACGTTGGAGACCGTGGGCTCAAGGGTGGCTCGCTCCGCTGGTGTGGGGCGAGCTGCCCCGGCAAGGGTCTTGTTGGGGATATTCCTACTTGGCGTAAACCGGCCTACCAGGGCCGGGTTAACTTCACCAGTAATCCCAGAGTGT
Organism: Aegilops umbellulata; assembly: GCA_032464435.1. Classification (NCBI taxonomy): domain Eukaryota; kingdom Viridiplantae; phylum Streptophyta; class Magnoliopsida; order Poales; family Poaceae; genus Aegilops; species Aegilops umbellulata. The sequence goes on along the minus strand of CP136060.1, from coordinate 635,319,727 downwards.
TAAAGCCCAAGAAGACAGATGAAGGCCCAAGGCCGTAGTCGGTTTAACACTTATGGCCGTAAACCGGCCTTGTATGTAAACTTGTATTATAAGTTAGGAATAAGGACAGACCAACCCGGGTACGAATATGAACCGGAGATTGGGACTCTGTGAACCGACGGGCGTCACCCGTGTATATAAGGGGACGACCCGATAGCGGTTCAAGGACAGAAAATCATAACTCGAGACTTAGGCGAAGCTTGTTTGCTCCCTAGTCATCGAAACCCCATCAATTCCATCACAACTAGACATAGGCTTTTACCTTCATCGAAGTGGCCGAACTAGTATAAACCCTCTGTGTCCCCGCGTCCGCTTTAACCCCTTCGAGTTAACCCATTGCGATGGCTCCACAACTAAGTCCTTTGGCTAGGACATCTGCCGTGACAAACCCACGACAGTTGGCGCTCACCGTGGGGCTATTGTGCGATGGTTTCAAGTTCTTGGAGGGCTGCTTCGAAGGACTCGAGGGATACGCTGTGGGCCGGATGACCAAGAGTCGTCGCGGCAAGATGGCAAGATCTACATCGACGATGCAGGCTGGGGCCCCGAGGCCGGCTCGATTGAGTACGGGTACCGGGTCCCCTTTGGTGGCATACACGTCTTCATCGGCAAGATCAGTGAACCGGGCCCTGAGCTGGACACCTGCACCGACCTCGTCGAGACAGCTCAGCGTGCGCGACCTGCCCGGGTTAAGCCGGCCGTGAAACGTGCCTTCGTGGGAGTCATTCATGGAGGAAGCTATGAGGATGGATCAGGATCTGGTGGCGAAACCGTCGTTTATTCTGGCGACGAGTCGTCAACCGGAGAAACCGAGTCTTTGTATCAGTTACAAGATGGCCGGATTGGGGGCTGTTCCGACGGCGACAGTATTCCGGACCCCTCAGATCAGCCCAACCGGGTTGGAATATTCATGGCCGGTACGCAAGCAGCGCTTCATTCATCAACTGCTGCAGCGATGGTTCCCGGTTCAGCAGAGGCAACGGCTGCCGCGGCAGGAGGCTCTGTGCGCCCGCCGGTTCAAGTCTTATTAGATTTGTTTGATGCGTTGGCTACGCTCTTGGCGGAGGCTAACCCGGCGGATCAAGACGCTCACAACACGGAAATTGCAAAGGTGAGGGAGCAGATCACTCAAGCCAAAGCGGATTTAGCAGCCGAAGAGGTCAGGATGACTGCAGAGCGAGCCGCATTGGACGCGCAAGCTTACAAACTCATGCTGGACCAGAACGCATCACAGGAAGTCATGAGGAGGAAGTACCGATCTCGTTTGCCTTCAGTTTTCGAAGCAAGGGACCTTTTCAACACCCCTGGAGCGGGAATCAATAATCCGCCGGTGGTAAACCGGGCAGAGGCACCTGCGACAGGCGCGCCGGTCCAGCCCCGTTTAATAGATCCGCCTCGTCATAATACTGGTGTACCACAAGCTGTGCCTACACCTCCGGGTCACTACTCCAATCCGCTGGATAACCTCGTTGCGGCTGCGGCACAGCTGGAGGCTATTCCAGTTGAAGGTGACTCATTACAGGCGATAGAGACGCGCCGGGTCAAGGAGCTCCTTAGGACGGCTTTGGTCCAACAGGAAGCATATTCATACAGCCGCGACCGGATTCATTCTACCCCACGTCCGACCTAGAGTTATAGCAAGCATATGGAGGAACCAGCTGTGTCAAGTAACGCGCGGCGTGGAGCGCCCCGTGGCAACAATCCGGCCGGTGGTGCCGACAATGCCCAGGAGGTGGTGGACCGGGCCCGAGCGCGCAGGGAGGCTGAGTTATCGGCACAGCATCAAGCTCGTCAGCTTACGCCGGTTCGTCCGACCACTTCGATTGAGCCTGGGCTTAATTCTAGCGCATTGGGGGTACCTTGCCTTGTCCCCGCTTTACGCAACGTGCGCCTGCCTAAAGATTTCAAGGGCCCGCGCAAGGTACCAAATTATACGGCGGATCAACCTCCAGAGACATGGGTGGAGAGCTACGAGATGGCCATGGAGATGCTTGATGTGGATGACGCGGCGTGTGCAAAGTATTTCACCATGATGCTTGAAGGGACGGCCCGTACCTGGTTGAAGAGCTTGCCGCCCAACTCTATCAGTTCATGGGCCCAGTTACGGGCCCGGTTTATCAATAACTTCAAAGACGCATGTAAGTAGCCTATGTCGATAGTGGATTTAGCTGCCTGTCTCCAGGAGGAAGGAGAATCAACTACTCATTGGGTGCGCCGGGTTTCACAAGTGCTGCATTCATCAGACCGCATCAATGCTGACACCACAGTCATAACTTTGGAAGGCAATTGCCGGTTTCGACCCCTGAGGTTGAAGTTAGGACGGATGAAGCGCCATTGCACTGACATGGGGACTCTTATGGCCGCTTTGGTAAAGTATGCTGATTCTGATAGTACCAAGGATCCCGAGTCTGATGATGAAAAGACAGGGAAGGGAAAGAGGAACGACAACTCCAAGGGTCAGCAACATCACTCAGCAGGTAATGGCGGCGGAGGCAAGCGTAAGGCGGATGCCAACATGGACTTTGTGGCTAATACCAATGCACAGGACAAGGGCCAGCGACGCAAGGGTAAATCGCAGAACCGCAGTGGAGCGCCTAGTCCTAATCCGGACCGACTGAATTATCTATTGAACCAGCCCTGTCCTAAGCATGGGACGAAGGAGGCACCAGCAAACCACCTTTGGAAGGATTGTTACATTATGCAGGAGTTCAAGAGCTCTAATGCTTTCCAGTATGATCCCGGCTCCGGCGGTGGATACGGGCCAGGTTCCGGTTGAGGGAATTCCAGTTCCGGATTTAACAGTAATCCGGGCGGCGGTAACAATCAGAACAACCAGAATAACCAGGGGGGTTACAATCAGCAGCAGCAGCAGTCGGGTTATCAGAGCAACCCGAAGCAACTAAATAGTGGGTAATATCATGTATTCACCACTAGCTTGGACAAGCGAGACCGGAAGGTCCAGAAGCGGGCAGTTAATTCTGTTGAACCGGCCGTGCTGAGATACCTGCGCTGGTCAGAGCAGCCAATCATTTGGAGCAGAGAGGATCACCCTCCCCGGGTTGATAATCCGGGTCAGCTGGCTTTGGTGGTGGCGCCTTAGGTGGGAGGTTTTAAGTTCACCAAGGTACTCATGGATGGGGGTAGCAGTATTAACATCCTATACTATGAGACTTTCCGTCGCATGGGGTTAACGGATAAAGATCTCCGACCATCGAATACGGTTTTCCATGGAGTGGTACCTGGCAAGTCAGCATACCCCGTTGGCAAGATAACACTAGAAGTGGCCTTCGGAGATGATCATGATTCCAGATCAGAGACACTGACGTTTGAGGTGGTAAAAATCCAAAGCCCGTATCACGCCCTGTTTGGTCGACCGGCCTATGCCAAGTTCATGGTACAACCCAGTTACGTGTACTTGCAACTCAAGATGCCGGGTCTTAAAGGGACTATAACAGTCCATGGAAGCCGTAAGGTCGCTTTGGAATGCGAAGAAGGAGATGCGGCTTACGCAGAATCGGTTTGTGCCACTGAAGAGCTGAAGTATTACAAAGACAATGTTGATCCGGCGGATATGACCCCTTTGAAGAAGCCTACCACGGAGCACGATCCGGACCTAAAGTTCACATCGGCGGCTGAGACTAAGCTTGTTGAGTTCGTACCTGGCGATCCGTCCAAGCAGTTCAGCATCAGTGCCAATTTGGATCCAAAAAAGGAAAGCGCGCTCATCGAGTTCATCCGTGAGAATCGGGACATCTTTGCATGGAAGCCTTCTGACATGCCAGGTGTACCGAGGCGACTCGCTGAGCACACTCTTAATGTGGATCCTAAGTACAAACCGGTGAAACAATTCCTCCGCCAGTTCAACGACGAAAGATGCAAAGCTATCGGAGAAGAAGTGGCCAGGCTCCTAGCAGCTGGCAGAGTGGCTTGCTAATCCGGTGCTGGTCCTTAAGAAAAACGACACCTGGCGCATGTGTGTAGATTACACTGATCTGAGTAAAGCTTGTCCAGCAGATCCTTTTGCCCTTCCCCGTATTGATCAAATTATTGATGCTACGGCAGGTTGCGAGCGTTTAAGTTTTTTGGATGCATACTCCGGCTATCATCAGATCGAAATGGCAATTAAGGACCAGGAGAAGACAACGTTCATAACTCCCTTTGGAGCCTTTTGCTATGTATCTATGCCTTTTGGGCTCAAGAGTGCCCAGGCAACCTATCAGCGGTGTGTGCAGAATTGTCTTCACAAGCAGATTGGCCGCAATGTGCATGCCTATGTGGATGATATTGTGGTCAAGTCAAGGGAGAAAGAGACTCTGATTGGTGACTTGAAGGAGACCTTTGATAATCTGAGGACGTATAAGATGATGCTCAATCCGGCCAAATGTGTCTTCGGTGTACCGGCAGGCAAGTTGTTGGGTTTTCTATTGTCCAACAGGGGAATCGAGGCCAATCCGGAGAAGATTACGGCCATCACTTCTTTATCCAAACCGAAGTGTATCAATGATGTTCAACGATTGGCTGGCCGGATCACCGCGTTGAGTCGGTTTATCAGCCGTCTTGGTGAGAAAGCAATCCCTTTGTATCAGATGTTGAAAAAGACGGATCAATTCGTCTGGAGTTCTGCTGCGGATCAGGCGTTCGAGGACTTAAAGCGGCAATTGGCCAATCTGCCCGTGCTTGCCGCTCCCATTGACAAGGAGCCATTGCTGCTGTATGTTGCCGCTAATGCTCGCGCGATCAGTGTGGCTATTGTGGTGGAGCGGAAGGAGGCAGGCAAGGAGCATCCGGTTCAACGTCCGGTTTATTATATCAGCGAGGTGCTTATTGAATCCAAACAAAGGTATCCACATTGGCAGAAGCTGGTATATGGAGTTTTTATGGCAAGCCGGAAGCTGAAGCAATATTTCCAAGGGCATCCCATCACAGTGGTCAGTTCTGCCCCCTTGGGTGATATCATCCAGAACCGGGAAGCAACAGGCCAGATTGCCAAGTGGGCTATAGAGCTTGGGCCGCACAGTTTAAAATACATGCCTCGGACGGCGGTGAAGTCCCAGGCGCTTGTCGATTTCATCAATGATTGGACGGAGCTGCAGGCCCCTGAAGAGAAGCCGGATCACACATATTGGACCATCCATTTTGACGGGTCATGGCAATTGGAGGGCTCGGGGGTTGGAGTCGTATTAACTTCCCCACGAGGTGACAAGTTCTGTTATGTTCTCTGCTTAATGTTCCCTTGTACTAACAATGCAGCTGAGTATGAAGCCTTGCTCCATGTTCTTCGGATGGCTAAAGAGATGAATCTAAGCCGGGTTAAGTGCTTCGATGACTCGGATCTAGTGGCTCAACAAGTGTCTGGCACTTGGGATTCCAAAGACCCACTCATGGCTGCATATCGTCGTGAGGTGGATATTGTTGCGGGTCACTTCAAGGGTTACCAGGTGGACCACGTGGACCGTCCGAAGAATGAGGCGGCAGACGCCCTGAGTCGATTGGGCTCCCAACATAAACCGGTCCCTCCTAATGTTTTTCTTGATGTGCTGCACAACCCGTCGGTCAAGCTCCTAGGTGAAGCGGATTCGGCTGTTCTTGACCCGGAGGCTCAGTTGGTGGCAGCTCTTCATGTCATCCTGGATTGGACACTTCCTTACCTGGCATACATGAACCGGGGCGAGTTACCAGAGGATGAGACTCTGGCCAGGCAAATAATACGGCGGTCCAAGTCCATGACTATTGTCAATGGCGAGTTGCACCATTGCAGTGTATCGGGAGCATATCAACGCTGTGTATCTCCTGAGGAAGGCTGTGAAATTTTGAGTGAGATCCACGAAGGGGATTGTGGTCACCACGCCGGTTCAAAGTCTTTGGTGGCTAAAGCGTTCCGCCATGGTTTCTATTGGCTAACTGCTCATGCTGATGCGGAGGATCTGGTCAGACGATGTGATGGCTGCCAAAAGTTCTCAAGACGTGCTCATGTACCGGCTCAAGAATTGAGGATGATTCCAATCACTTGGCCGTTTGCAACTTGGGGGCTGGATATGGTTGGGCCTTTCAAAAGGTCCAAGGATAAGAAGACCCACCTCCTGGTGGCGGTTGATAAATTTATAAAGTGGGTGGAGGCGGAGCCTGTTAGCAAGTGTGATGCAGCCACGACGGTTCAGTTCATCAAAAAGGTGATTTTCCGGTTTGGCTTTCCACACAGTATCATCACAGATAATGGTACCAATTTGTCCAAAGGCGCCATGAAGGAGTTTTGCGAGCGGGAGCACATCCGCCTTGACGTTTCATCAGTAGCGCACCCACAGTCCAATGGTCAAGCAGAAAGAGCTAATCAGGAGATCTTGAGAGGCATCAAACCACGGCTTATGGTTCCTTTGCAAAGGACGCCGGGTTGTTGGGTAGAAGAGTTGCCATCCGTATTGTGGAGCATTAATACCACACCCAACAGATCAACAGGATACACGCCGTTCTTCATGGTCTATTATGACGCCCCCGATTCAATCGTACACTAATCATGCACGCAAATGTGTACGATCAAGATCAGGGACTCACGCGAAGATATCACAACACAACTCTACGAATAAAATAAGTCATACAAGCATCATAATACAAGCCAGGGGCCTCGAGGGCTCGAATGCAAGTGCTCGATCATAGACGAGTCAGCGGAAGCAACAATATCTGAGTACAAACATAAGTTAAACAAGTTGCCTTAAGAAGGCTAGCACAAACTGGGATACAGATCGAAAGAGGCGCAGGCCTCCTGCCCGGGATCCTCCTAAACTACTCTTGGTCGTCGTCAGCAGCCTGCACGTATCAGCAGGCACCTCCGGTGTAGTAGGAGTCGTCGCCGAAGGTGGCGTCTGCATCCTGGGCTCCAACATCTGGTTGCGACAACCAGAAAGAAAGTAAAACAAAAGGGGGGAGAAAGAAACCGTGAGTACTCATCCAAAGTACTCGCAAGCAAGGAGGTACACTACATATGCATGGGGATATGTGTAAAGGGGCATATCGGTGGACTGAACTGCAGAATGCCAAAATAAGAGGGGGATAGCTAATCCTATCGAAGACTACGCTTCTGGCAGCCTCCGTCTTGCAGCATATAGAAGAGAGTAGACTGAAGTCCTCCAAGTAGCATTGCATAGCATAATTCTACCCGGCGATCCCCTCCTCGATGCCCTGTTAGAGAGCGATCACCGGGTCGTATCTGGCACTTGGAAGGGTGTGTTTCATTAAGTATCCGGTTCTAGTTGTCATAAGGTCAAGGTACAACTCCAAGCCGTCTTGTTAGCGAAGATCACGACTATTCGAATAGATTAATTTCCCTGCAGGGGTGCACCACATAACCCAACACGCTTGATCCCATTTGGCCGGACACACCTTCCTGGGTCATGCCCGGCCTTGGAGGATCAACACGTCGCAGCCCCACCTAGGCACAACAGAGCGGTCAGCACGCCGGTCTAAACCTATGCGCGCAGGGGTCTGGCCCCATCGCCCTGAGCACACCTGCACGTTGGTACGCGGCCGGAAGCAGAACTAGCCCCCTTAATACAAGAGCAGGCTTATGTTCCAATCCGGCGCGCGCCCCTCAGTCGCTGATGTCACGAAGGCTTCGGCTGATACCACGACGCCGAGTGCCCATATCTTTCTCACGTAGTTGGTTAGTGCATATAGACCAAAAGGCCAGACTCAGATCAAATAACCAGATCTCGTTAAGCGTGTTAAGTATCCGCGAACGCCGACAGGGCCAGGCCCACCTCTCTCCTAGGTGGTCTGAACCTGCCCTGTCGCTCCGCCACAAAGTAACAGTCGGGGGTCGTCGGTAACCTAGGCCCACCACTACCTGGGTGGAACCACCTGCCCCTTCAGCCCCCATCTCCGAACAGTATCACAGGTAATGTAACAGTGTAAAGTATATAGTATATGCCCGCGATGACTTCCCGAAGTGATCACGGCCCAGTAGTATAGCATGGCGGATGGACATGAGTGTAGGGCCACTGATGGAACACTAGCATCCTATACTAAACAATAGGATAGCAGGTAAAGGTAACAACAGTAGTAGCAAGGACAGACTATGCGGCAGTATAGGATTAACGGAAAGCAGTAACATGCTACACTACTCTAATGCAAGCAGTACAGAGAAGAATAGGCGATATCTGGTGATCAAGGGGGGGCTTGCCTGGTTGCTCTGGCAAGAGAGAGGGGTCGTCAACTCCGTAGTCGAACTGGGGGGTCCCGGCAGTCTCGGGGTCTACCGGAAAGAAGTAACGGAGGGGGAACACAATAAATAACAAAGCAATCAAAGCATCAGAAAGCGTAACAAGGCAATACGCGGTGTTCGGTGTGCCCTAACGCGATAGTAGGTGGTACCGGCGAAAGGGGGAAACATCCGGGAAAGTATCCCCAGTGTTTCACGTTTTCGGGCAGAGGAGCCGGAGGGGGAAAGTTGCGAGTTGGATAGGTTAGGGATGCGTGGCGGACGAACGGGCTGCGTATCCGGATTCGTCTCGTTTTTCTGAGCAACTTTCATGTACAAAGTATTTTCATCCGAGCTACGGATTATTTTATATTAATATTTAAAGTTTTACATCATTTTCTAGAATTAACAGATTATTTTAATTCGAAATTGCATTTATGATGTCAGCATGACATCAGCAGTCAACTCTGACCGTTGACTGGTCAAACTGACACGCGGGTCCCACTGGTCATAGACTCGAGATAGCTAAACCAGTTTAATTAGTTTAACTAATTGATTAGGTTAACTAATCTTAATTAATTTGGTTAAACAGTTAATCAACTTAATTAATTCACTAATTAATTGATTAATTAATTATTAATTTTACTAATTTCATTTTCGTTTCTTTTTTTTAACGTTCTAGGCAGTGGGCCCCGTTTGGCAGTGGCCCAGAGGCCATAGCGGGCACGGGCGCTAATGGGCACAGCCCGAACGGGCGCTAGCCCGCGGGGGTGCACCCGACACGGGTGCTGCGAGCGCTGCGGTGGGGCGGAGCGGCGCGTGCGGTCGCGGGCAGAGGCTGCCGCCGATGCCAGCTGCGGCAGGAGGCACGATGGCGGGTCCGGCCGGACGAAAGCCGCCTCGGCTGGGTGCGGCGATGCGCGTGACGGCGCACGGGAGCAACGGCAAGCTGGTTGCAGGGCGACAAGCTGTGCGGTTGCGGCGTGTGCGACGGCGCGTCGGGTGGGGCAAGGCCGCGGTGAGCGCGGTCGGCACGTGTACGGGGCGACGGCCAGGGGTGCCGGGGCGCGTGGTGACGGCGGCGCGTGCGCACAGAGGAGGAGAGGGAGGAAGAGGAAGGCAGGTGCGGTGCTCACAGCGAGGGTGTAGGGAAAGGGCAGCGGGCGCGGGATCATCCAGTGAGGATGAGACGGGGACGGGGCGGCGCCGGCGTGGTCGACGGCGGCAGGGGCGGATCCGGGCGGCGGGGTGGTGCAGGTGAGGAGCCAAGGACGGATCGGTCCGGCGAGGGCGGGTCATCGAGCGGCGACCGGGGGTGATGGCGATGGCGATCTGGGGCGGTGTCGTCGGGGTCGGGACGTGGTCACCTCGATCCCAATCTGGATCGAGGGAGTGAGGGGAGAGTGGGTGGGAGTGGGGATCGGGTGGGGGTTAGGGTTCGGGGAGGTGCCTTTCAGGCGTGAGAGGAGGGCCGGCTGGGCCGGCCGGTTGGCTAGCTGGGCCGGTTGGCCCAGCGTGGGGGGGGGGGGGCGTTGTGTATTTTCTTTTTCTTTTGTTTATTTTTTATTTGTTCTTTATTTTAGTTTCTCTTAATTATACTTCTTACTTAATATTAAAATGAACCCTAAATTAGTAATACCACGAAACCCACTGCCCCAAAAGGTTTTACCCCAAAACAATTTTGTTTAGAATTTATTAATTATGAAAGCCTTTAAATATCGGTTTTTGCAACTATTTTATTCACCTTTGAGTATTTAAACATTTTTTAAAGTGGGGTTCCTCCATCATAATTACCTATGCATTATTTGGTACAACCCGAACAATTTTTGTTTTAAGGTTTGAAAACTTTTATTATTTGTTTGATTTTTAATTTGGACTCGAACCGGTTTCGAACTAACGCGAGTTTAGCAACAGTAATCAATGTGACATGGCATCATTAGCAGAGGTCCACTGTAGCTTAAGTACCCGGGCGTCACAATTCTCCTCCACTGCAAGAAATCTCGTCCCGAGATTTAAGAGGGGAGTGGGGGGGGGGGGTTCTGGTTACGAAATTCTAACGATTGTTCTCGATCATAGTTGCTCTTCTCGAAGAGGTCGATCCATTGCATTGATGTCTTCATTTCTCTGCTTCAGGTCATCATGATGAAGTTGTCGTCCTTCCTTCGGGAACTCCACCGTACTTATGTAAAAGGATAAGGGATAACTCGGAAGAACAGAACTCTGCACTGTTGCTTATCTGGTAGATAACATTAGGGAAGGTGGTGAAAAGTAACTCTCGAATTGAAACTTAAGAAATTATCGAGAGAAAAGTAAGAAGGTACCGTAATATGTTTGAAACGGATAGACAATCGTCGTTGCCTGAAACAAGGCAACGGGCATAGGTATTGTAATTAATATCAGAATTGATGATCCCATGGAAGGTGGCTCGTGAATTACATACGAAGCCAAGCGTGAGGAATAACTTGAGAAACAGGGTTGTATAGGAGAGTCAGGTTTCGATCCTGTGGAACTGTGGGTTATGGGCCCACCATGTGGGTTAAAAGTAGGAAGGGCGGTGACGCTTGTATGACCATGTAGGCAACACATGTCAGCGAATAGCCTGTCCGTTATGTTGGCAACAACGTCGGTACCAAGGGCGAGGGACGAAGAGAACCATCTTCCTGCTCGTTGAACGAGGCGGACCAATAGGCAAAGTTCTCATCCATCGGTGGTTACCGGGATGCTATCAACAATGGTAACAGGGTCTTACTGACAGAGTTGTACAACGAGGTGCTTACATAAGCAGGAGAATATTACTGCTTAGATTATATAGATCACAAGAAACGTTAAACCAACCAAAGGAATGGAAAATGTGTTTAAACACATTATTCACGGGTATATCCTTCCCAAAGACAAGCAGAGCATGATATCCATGATAGGATATAATGTAGAAAACTCTTTAGGTAGGGGAGAGAAATTTCATGACATTACCCATACAACGGTGTTTGGATAATTGAGCAAGAAACATTTAGCATTGGGCTTCAAATGTTCTTATTGAAGATCGGAGTAACGTAGACATGCTTTGAGATAGCATTGACATGGTCATCAAGTGCAGATCAGACTTAGGATACACAAATGATCCATCAGGAAAACTCATAGAATAAGTCTTACAATTTCCCGATGGACGAATGGCTAACCTTGTAAAAGGATACTATACCAATAGGTCCTCCGACCAGGTGGGCGAGGCATGATACCACCTTACTGGGTTATATAAGGACCAATGTTATGACTCTTGGAAAACGTTCCAACCATCATATCTGGCCGAGATTCAGATCTGATTGGTGTCAGGATAACTCAGACTCATGATGCCCGAGAAGTAAAGAGGGCAACACAATTTGATGAGATGGAGTTGCAAGATTCTCGGGAAATGGACTATGGAAGCAAGTTCCGAATCATGAGTTCATCATTAAACCATTGACAGGATGAGGAGGTGGCTGATGAACTCAACGACAAATCATTGAGATTTCCAAAAGATTGATTTCCACAGTTATGTGAACAAGGAGATAACATCTGTCAGATCAAATGACTTAACGATGTATGCTCGAGGAAACATACCCATTTAAACATTGGTTGAAAGGTGCACCCGAAATATGGGCTTAGGTAGCATGATCATTATTAGAATGGTGATCATGATAAGTATCACTTGTATCAGGAATTCTCCAGTGGTGGTGAAATTCTCATGACAATCCTGACATAAAAGATGGTAATACCCCAAGGTAAAGAAGAATAACAGCTGGATAGCAAGGATATCAAGGTATAACACAAAACACGAACAAGTTTGTGTTGGAGGGGAGACAATAAAGTGGTCGATGATAACACAAATCATCGAGGGAAGGGTGGTATTTCTCATCATGAATTCAATTGGTATCCTGGAAGAGCTCATAAGGTTGATGATGTTCATGACACATTTGTCGAGAGATTTCAAGATGTAATCAATCAGCGATGACATCGAGTCAAAGGAATGATGAAGCAAGAGGTCAATGAAAGCACAGATACGACACAGACTCTAAACCAAGCTTTCTTTTCAAGGTGAAATATATGACAAGGAAAATCAGCGTAAGCTTAGGTCATCGTCGAAATTGGTGCTCCCGGAATAAGGACCAGGTAGCACAGTTTAAAATCATCAAGACAATGATATAGCCAAACAGGCTAGGAATGACGGAAGGATTATTAAACTCATAATCAACGAAATGTAATTAGGGTTATCGAACCGGAATGAGGAATCGGTTCACATATCGGTGTTCTCGGTTGATGACAACCCAGAACCCAGGAAATCTGAAATCGGTGAGAAATAACAGTTGATGAAAAACCCATAAGAAGTTATGCGGTTCCATGACATTATCAAGATATCCTAGTGTAATACTCGACGGTAGATCAAAGTAAAGGTTGGACAGGTGCAGTGGTCTGCACAAGACAAGTACTCAACTTGTTCGATAAATGGTATTAATGAGAAACTATGGTCGAACCATAATTTCCAAAGGAACAAACATAGGTACAGGACGAACTTATAACAAGGGGATTAATATCATTTACAAGAAGTTTTGATGATAAGTTTCACATCGGGTCCATGGACATGAACGCAAAGGCTCAAGGTCGACTCCCACTTCTTCCATGCATAACCTTTCATTTTACTTCTCGCTTTTGATGAAGCCGTAGTGTAGAAATTTTATCTAGCAAAATACCAGAAGAGTATGGCTCGTGAAAACTTTCGAGTTCACACAAATAAGGAAGGCATAGGTTCAACCCATCAGGGTCCCTTAGGAACATGTGCCACAAACTTCAGGAGTAACTAACACAAGATCAAAAGTAGAGCATGGTTGACAAAGCAGAGGATACAATTTACCAAAGGCATTACGTATCGGGTAAAGAACTCATAAGAGTTCTGGTTGTGAAGGGCACTGTCGGATAATAACCCGGCAATGGGTATGGCGGTCCACAACGGGGCTGATGTGAGTATCGGTATTCAGCCAGAGGAAGAAGGAATGCCAAGGCATCAGATTATAGAAACAACTGACTAATCCAGAGCTCAAATGCAAAGGAATTGTGATTTACAAAGCGAAGGATCAGAAGCAGACGCTCTGATCAAGGATGGATAAGTTCAATATACTTAGGGGCACAATCGATGACAATTTGATTGGCGAGAACCAACTCACGTTTGGAATGACGTCTGAGCCGGAAGGATGAATTCTAGGATATGACCGAGGATTGAGAGCATTCACATCATATTGGATCAACAGACTTAAAATGATAATGACAAAGGATGCCAATAAGATTACCAGACTTATAGGATTTAATCCCAATGCAAGCAACCAAGAATTTCAAGAGCAATAGGTTGTTGAGGATCTTTGAAAGATCGAATGGTATTTCAAAAGCTTTTTTGAAATACCAGAATCAACTGGGGATGAGCGGATACTAGATGAGTGCGAGAAATTATCCGTAGGGATATTCAGGTGGCAAAGAATTGCAAGGCAGTAGCCACAAAGTATTCTCAGAACAATAGAGAGAATTTTCGGTGTATCTTGTAATAACAAGAGCAGCTGGGAATAAAGGTAAGAACGACAAGTGTATGTATTTATTCACAGGGATATATCGATAATAGGGAATTGCAAAAGTGACGGGCACAAGGGTCTCGGGAATGATCGAAGAGTATCTTCAACATCTTCTGGTGCAGCCGGCGATCATCTGTGATAAGGGGGGTCTCCAGGAGAAGTAGTTATGAGAACCTAGAGTCAGATTTAGTAAAATCTTTTAACCCGAGTAGAAGAGAGATAAGAGTCCCAGAGTAAAGGTCGAGGAGTAAAAGATCCCAGTACCACCCGATGGTGACGTGGGCCCGTAAGGCACAAAGCCAAGTTAGTAGAAGTTTTTTTTCAATGTCTAGACTCGACTTCGGCCAAGGAGTGTGGAACGGGGATTCCTACAGGCAGTCGGCTCTGATACCAACTTGTGACGCCCCCGATTCAATCGTACACTAATCATGCACGCAAATGTGTACGATCAAGATCAGGGACTCACGGGAAGATATCACAACACCACTCTACAAATAAAATAAGTCATACAAGCATCATAATACAAGCCAGGGACCTCGAGGGCTCGAATACAAGTGCTCGATCATAGACGAGTCAGCGGAAGCAACAATATCTGAGTACAGACATAAGTTAAACAAGTTGCCTTAAGAAGGCTAGCACAAACTGGGATACAGATCGAAAGAGGCGCAGGCCTCCTACCTGGGATCCTCCTAAACTACTCTTGGTCGTCGTCAGCAGCCTGCACGTATCAGCAGGCACCTCCGGTGTAGTAGGAGTCGTCGCCGAAGGTGGCGTCTGGATCCTGGGCTCCAGCATCTGGTTGCGACAACCAAAAAGAAAGGAAAAGGGGGGAAAAGGGGGGAGAAAGCAACCGTGAGTACTCATCCAAAGTACTCGCAAGCAAGGAGCTACACTACATATGCATGGGGATGTGTGTAAAGGGGCATATCGGTGGACTGAACTGCAGAATGCCAGAATAAGAGGGGGATAACTAATCCTATCGAAGACTACGCTTCTGGCAGCCTCCGTCTTGCAGCATATAGAAGAGAGTAGACTGAAGTCCTCCAAGTAGCATCGCATAGCATAATCCTACCCGGCGATCCCCTCCTCGATGCCCTGTTAGAGAGCGATCACCGGGTTGTATCTGGCACTTGGAAGGGTGTGTTTTATTAAGTATCTGGTTCTAGTTGTCATAAGGTTAAGGTACAACTCCAAGCCGTCCTGTTACCGAAGATCACGGCTATTCGAATAGATTAACTTCCCTGCAGGGGTGCACCACATAACCCAACACGCTTGATCCCGTTTGGCCGGACGCACTTTCCTGGGTCATGCCCGGCCTCGGAAGATCAACACGTCGCAGCCCCACCTAGGCACAACAGAGCCGTCAGCACGCCGGTCTAAACCTATGCGCGCAGGGGTTTGGGCCCATCGCCCTGAGCACATCTGCACATTGCGTACGCGGCCGGAAGCAGAACTAGCCCCCTTAATACAAGAGCAGGCTTACGTTCCAATCCGGCGCGCGCCGCTCAGTCGCTGATGTCACGAAGGCTTCGGCTGATACCACGACGCCGAGTGCCCATATGTTTCCCACGTAGTTGGTTAGTGCGTATAGACCAAATAACCAGATCTCGTTAAGCGTGTTAAGTATCCACGAACGCCGATAGGGCCAGGCACACCTCTCTCCTAGGTGGTCTGAACCTGCCCTGTCGCTCCGCCACAACGTAATAGTCGGGGCCGTCGGGAACCCAGGCCCACCACTACCTGGGTGGAACCACCTGCCCCTTCAGCCCCCATCTCCGAACAGTATCACAGGTAATGTAACAGTGTAAAGTATATAGTATATGCCCGCGATCACTTTCCGAAGTGATCACGGCCCAGTAGTATAGCATCTCAGAAGCAAAAGTATTGGCTATCCTATTACAAGGCAACATACTGCCCGAATAAGATCATTGTTTTTCTGGCAAAGTATAACAAGGCAGCTTATTAAACCGGTCTCCGGTTCAAGCTTGGTTGCCGCCTTGATCTGATGGTCGCGGGTCGCCCTGCGCCGCTTCAGTTTCTTCTGCCCTACCAAGCGGCTGGAAGTCAACAGTGGTCCAGTCGATTCCCATTAACGCTTGAAAAACAGCTTCATCATGGATCAGTGAAGACGGTGCAATATCAGGAGCGTAAGTATGCTTACGGATTGGCGGGATCAGATTTTCTGCTTCGGGAACTGGTGCAGCCACTCGTTTGTTCTGGTTATTATATTGGGCTTGATAATGGGTCAAATCTGCCTCTTCTACCAATTGACAAGCCAGAGGGCGCACTGCCCGGTTTACTGCCCTCAAATCCTCTTCATTGAACTCTGACCCGTCTTCCTTCAAACTGGGATAGCCCTGAGCTGCTTCGACGGGATCAAAGTCTGGCACCCATGCCTTTGCTCGGATTAAAGCATTGATGGCACTGGTTCGAGCAGCAGATTTTTTCAACTCTTCAATCCGGGCAGGAAGCATTAATAATCTCTTAAGAGTATCTTGGATTAACGTGGGTGCCGGATTGTTATGTGATGCAGTCGTGATGATCCGCTGCGCTCCAGTATACAGCTGTTCGATTAATGTGTAGGCAGCCTTCAACTTCATTCGAACATCTGACCCCAAGTGGTTAATGCGGGTGCCTGCAACATGATAAGCAGTTCACAAACCGGACCTATCATAGGAAGACTGAAATTATCACAGAAGTCAAAGAACGCTTACCAAAGATGGAGGCAGTCGTTGCATGCACTTGTCGCCTTACGCCGGCCAGTTCGTCTGTCACCGGTTTAAGGGCAGCTTCAGCAGTTTCAATTTTCTTGATCAAAGTGTTTTTCTCAGTGGCCCAATCCGCCTGATCTTTCTTGAAGCCCTCCTTCAGCTGCTCCATGACGCCTAAAGCGCTGGTCAACTCCTCTTTTGCGTTGGAGGTTTCAGCTTGTTGAGATTTCAAGTTCTCTTGAAGATCGACGAGTTGGTTTGCTTTGGTCTTCAGCTCAGCCTGCATTCAGACAGTTATATGGTTTAACAAAACGGTATGGATATTAAAGTACCAACCACATAACGAGTTATGCACTTGGCACTTGGGGGATAATGCCTATTTGATCTACAACTGTCAACTCATCGCAAAGTCCCAAGTTCAATACAAGTATTCAACTTGGCACTTGGGGGCTAATGGCTATTCGCTCAAAAATTATCAGTGGAGTTTGAGACATTCAGGTTTATATTATTAAGTCCCGGTTTAACTATATTAAGTTGAACCGACCCTTGGGGGCTACATTAGCACATTCTGAAGTATGCAGCTTTGTATTTCACAAGTTCCGGTTTGATAGAAAATTACAAACCGGACCTTGGGGGCTAGGGGAATCAGCAAGAATAAAAGATAGACAAGCAGGAAGAGGCATATGAAAATTACCTCAAAATTTTCCTTCATCATGTTCACTAGGCCAGCTTCATGGTCACGACTGGTGTATAGACGGTTCAGATAACCAGAATGAAGATCTTGAGCACTCAGTGCAGCATAAGTCGCCAAGTCGACGTTCCATTTGCCCTTGCCTATTGCAACAAATTCATCCTTGGCAGTGTGTCTGGACAAAGCGACAGGGTTGCCGGGTTCGGTATGACTAATGCCAGTGATGACAACTTCATCATCCTGGGCATCACTGGTTTGCACTGTGGCGGTCGGTTTATCAGTAGCTTTGGATGGATCTGCGGATTTTTCATTCCGGACGGGACTTCCAGGATGATCAGCAGGACCAGAAGCATCAACAGGCCTCTCTCATCAATAAAGACCTCATCTTGTGCTGGCGGGTCATTTAGCATATATTCATGAACGGCTGCCTCAACATCTGGAGCGGCGCCCGTTTCAGGGACAATTTCTTCTTCGGCCGCTTTGTCCAGGCGAGCCTTCTTGCTCGGCCTCGGTTTGGCCTTGAGAGGAACAGCAAAATCAAAAACAGTATATATTGAAGGCTACAAGATCAAGAAAGTTATGATAAGCGATGGCAGCTGAGTACCCGTTGACTCACCGGAGGATGAGTGGGAGGTAACTTGATAATCGGAGTCATATGGGTTAAGCGGTTGACGAAAACGGCCCGCTTTAGGACAAGTACTGACAAGCAAATTAGAGACCTCTGAACAGCGTCTCCGAACCGGACTGTTTGGTAAACCGGCGGAGGTAACTACCTGGCCGCTGTGCCAAGTCGCGCGGCGCACTTCATGCTGTTGGGTCTTCATAAGAAATTTGGGATCCAAATGAGCAAGAGGATGAGAAAATTTAACTTTCTGGATTGCCTGACGAATTTTTAGTAAAGGCAGAGAGTTTGAATCAGAGGAGAGAATAATTACCTCTGCATCATCAGCATGGCTAGCTTCGGCATCATCCTGACAAGTATTATCATCGATAAGGAGTGTAAAAGAAAGCCAAGTAAATCAAGTTCTACCTTAAGGTCCGGATTACTCACATCATCATCAGCAGGCAGATCAGAGGATGCAGTGGCTTTGCTCTTATGAGCAGGTTTCTTAAGGTCCTTTGTCTTTGGACGGGTTGGCCTCTCTGGTTTGTCTGCCTTCTCCTGCGAAACCTTCTTGCTCCAAAACGGATCATCACCCTGTTTTAACAGATATTGGTATCAAGTGTTAAGCAGATATAACATTATCAGAGTTAATGAAAGGGGAAATTCACACTCACAGCTGGCGGTTTGTTGGTAACACAGAAAGGAAGCAGGCCGGTTCGGGCGCAGACATATTCCGGTTCGTTCAAGATTTTCTTCACAGCTTTTGTGACTTCTTCATCAGTAAGCTGGATGTTCACGTGCCGCAGAGGGTCGTTAACACTGCCTGTATATTCACACATCAAACCGAAGCGTTGGCTGATAGGCAGTACGCTCCAGGATATCCAGCAACGAGTAAGATCCACTCCTGTTAAACCGTTGGCCATAAAGGCTCTGAGCTTGGACAGTTGGGGTGCATATTTACTCCTCTCTTTGGCCGACAACCACTGTGGAAAGGGGTGTGTGTTGCTAAGCCGTTCCGGACGATAGCCGGGCAAGGGATTTTCACTTGCAGTAGAGGTATCTTTGCAATAGAACCACGATTGATTCCATTCTTGGGGATGGCTGTGCAGCTTTGCGTGAGGATAAGTGACCTCTTTCCGTTTTTGAATCGCCATGCCACCCAATTCCATATTGGAACCATCAGTAAATTCTGTGCGACGGTTTAGATGGAACAAGTCCCGGAATAACTCGACTGAAGGTTCCTCATGAAAGAACACCTCGGAGAGCACTTGGAAATGACATATGTTGGTGACAGAATTGGGGCCAGTGTCTTGCGGACGAAGTTGGAAATTGGCCAAGACGTCCCGATAAAATTTTGAACCGGGTGGATTAAAGCCTCGAGCTAAGTGATCCGCAAAAACTACAACCTCTCCTTCTCGGGGTGTGGGAGGACATTCTTTTCCTGGGACCCTCCAGTGGATGGTTTTCTTGCTGCTCAAAGCGCCAGTCAAGACTAAGTTATTCAGTTGTGTCTCTGTCACACGAGAAGGAGCCCAGTTGCACTCATATACTTGCTTGGCCATGGTGGAGTCTGCAAAATAAGCGATCCCGGTTTGAGATTGTGTTGGGTATAAAATATAAACGGATATGATCAGGATCAAACCGAGGATAATTACATGCAAGCCGAAGCTTTGTGAAGCGATGGGCTATGACTAAGGGATCCTGGCGGTTCAATAAGGGGACTAATGGTATATACCAATTTATTGATTTTTCCTATGGTAAGTTAAACCGCCTGATCTAAGTATTGAAAGCATGGGAGGTTCCGAAACGGCTAAGTATGCAGAAACAGGTTTCACAAAAATTCCAGTACAGCAACGGATCTAAGGTAGCTTTAGAAAAACAGAAAAAATATTCAAAGGCGTTAAAGCAGGGCGGAAGTGAATCAACGAGCAGATATGCAGATGAGATCCACGGACTTTAAACACGAGACTATAGGTTGATGTGGAAAGCTACATGGCATTCAGGATAAAGTTTTTACAGATCCGTACGAAGGCTAATACACGAGCAGGAGCTGTCGGTGAACATCTTAAGAACTGAGAACCCTAGAACAGATCTAGGTTAAAAGGAACAGAGGACTTACCGGAGTTGAGGAAAGTGCGGAAGAGCACCGCAGTTTTTCTGGTGCGTTCAGGTTGATGCAGCGGCCAAGGTCGAGGTTGAAGGCGACGGCGGCGGCGGAGCTTCGAAGCTGACGATGAGGAAGACGAAGACGAGAAGGCAGGAAGGGGAAAAAAGGAAATGACCCTTCGGTCCTATTTATAAGGCAAAAGGATATGTGTCAGGCGCGACAAACCAGGGGCCACCGAACGAAGCTATCGCCTCGATTTTCGCAGCCTTATTAAAATGATGAGGTATTATGAATACTTTCTTTATGACAGATGACGTCACCCCGGTTTAACACCAAGTAGAGAAGATGACGTCAAGACGGTTCAACTATTACCAGAAGATGATAAAGATGAAGATTTCTGCTAAGGATTGACATGAACACGTTCAAACCAATCTGGGGCCTAATGTTGGGGATATTCCTACTGGGCGTAAACCGGCCTACCAGGGCCGGGTTAACTTCATCAGTAATCCCAGAGTGTTAAAGCCCAATAAGACAGATGAAGGCCCAAGGCCGTAGTCGGTTTAACACTTATGGCTATAAACCGGCCTTGTATGTAAACTTGTATTATAAGTTAGGAATAAGGAGAGACCAACCCAGGTACGAATATGAACTGGAGATTGGGACTCTGTGAACCGACGGGCGTCACCCGTGTATATAAGGGGACGACCCGACAACGGTTCAAGGACAGACAACCACAACTCGAGACTGTTGGGGAACGTTGCAGAAAACACAAATTTTCCTACGGTTTCACCAAGATCCATCTAGGAGTTCATCTAGCAACGAGTGATCGGATGCATCTACATACCTTTGCAGATCGCGAGCGGAAGCGTTCAAAAGAACGGGGATGAGGTAGTCGCACACGACGTGATCCAAATCACCGGAGATCCTAGCACCGAACGGACGGCACCTCCGTGTTCAACACACGTACGGTCAGCGTGACGTCTCCTCCTTCTTGATCCAGCAAGGGGAAGGAGAGGTTGATGAAGATCCAGTAGCGCGACGGCCTGGTGGTGGATGCAGGGCGTCACAACAGCAGGGCTTCGCCGTGCACTGCGAGAGGGAGAGGTTTAGCAGGGAGAGAGGGAGGTGCCAGGGGCAAGGGTGCGGCTGCCCCTCCCTCCCCCCTTTAAATAGGCCCCCTGGGGGGGCGCCGGCCCCTGGAGATCCAATCTCCAGAGGGGGCGGCGGCCAAGGGGGGTGGAGTGCCCCCCAAGGCAAGTGGGCGCCCCCCACCCTAGGGTTCCAACCCTAGGCGCAGGGGATGGGACTTGGGGGGCGCACCAGCCCACTAAGGGATGGTCCCCCCTACCACTTCAGCCCATGGGGCCCTCCGGGATGGGTGGTCCCACCCGGTGGACCCCCGGGACCCATCTGGTGGTCCCGGTACAATACCGGTGACCCCCAGATCACTCCCGATGGCCGAAACTGTACTTCCCATATATCATTTTTCACCTCTGGACCAATCCGGAACTCCTCGTGACGTCTGGGATCTCATCCGGGACTCCGAACAACATTTGGCTTACTGCATATACTTATCTTCACAACCCTAGCGTCACCGAACCTTAAGTGTGTAGACCCTACGGGTTCGGGAGACATGTAGACATGACCGAGAGGGCTCTCGGGCAATAACCAACAGCGGGATCTGGATACCCATGTTGGCTCCCACATGCTCCACGATGATCTCATCGGATGAACCACGATGTCGAGGATTCAATTAATCCCGTATACGATTCCCTTTGTCAATCGGTATTTTACTTGGCCGAGATTCGATCGTCGGTATCCCAATACCTCGTTCAATCTCGTTACCGGCAAGACACTTTACTCATACCGTAATGCATGATCCCGTGATCAAACACTTTGATCACATTGAGCTCATTATGATGATGCATTACCGAGTGGGCCCGGTGATACCTCTCCGTCATGCGGAGTGACAAATCCCAGTCTCGATCTGTGTCAACCCAACAGACACTTTCGGAGATACCCGTAGTATACCTTTATAGTCACCCAGTTACGTTGTGACGTTTGGCACACCCAAAGCACTCCTACGGTATCCGGGAGTTACACGATCTCATGGTCTAAGGAAAGGACACTTGACATTGGAAAACTCTAGCAAACGAACTATACGATCTTGTGCTATGTTTAGGATTGGGTCTTGTCCATCACATCATTCTCCTAATGATGTGATCTCGTTATCAATGACATCCAATGTCCATAGTCAAGAAACCATGACTATCTGCTGATCAACGAGCTACTCAACTAGAGGCTTACTAGGGACATGTTGGTGTCTATCATTCCCACATGTATTACGATTTCCGGATAACACAATTATAGCATGAATAAAGACAATTATCATGAACAAGGAAATATAATAATAATGCTTTTATTATTGCCTCTAGGGCATATTTCCAACAGAGACTTAGGCGAAGCTTGTTTGCTCCCTAGTCATCGAAACCCCATCAATTCCATCACAACTAGACGTAGGCTTTTACCTTCATCGAAGGGGCCGAACTAGTATAAACCCTCTGTGTCCCTGCGTTCGCTTTAACCCCTTCGAGTTAACCCGTTGCGATGGCTCCACGACTAAGTCCTTTGGCTAGGACATCTGCCATGACAAACCTACGACAGGTCTTGCCGGGGCTGCCCCCGGCAAGGGTCTTGCAGGGGGAACCTGCTTCGTCCCTCTGCTCTTTGTGGTCTTGGCCTTGTCGTCGCTCTGATCATCTTGGGCTTCGGTTTTACCTTGGTTCATGATACGTCTCCAACGTTTCTATAACTTTTGATTGCTCCATGATATATTATCTACTGTTTTGGACTATACTGGGCTTTATTCTCCACTTTTATATTATTTTTGGGACTAACCTATTAACCGGAGGCCCAGCCCAGAATTGTTGTTTTTTGCCTATTTCAGTGTTTCGAAGAAACAGAATATCAAACGGAGTCCAAACGGAATAAAACCTTCGGGAACATGATTTTCTCACCGAACGTGATCCAGGAGACTTGGACCCTACTCCAAGGAGGCAAAGAGGCGGTCACGAGGGTGGGGGGTGCGCCCCCTGCCTCGTGGGCCCCTTGGTGCTCCACCGATGTACTCCTTCCTCCTATATATACCTACATACCCCCAAACGATCAGATATGGAGCCAAAAACCCAATTCCACCGCCACAACTTTCTGTATCCACGAGATCCCATCTTCGGGCCTATTCCGGAGCTCCACCGGAGAGGGCCATCATCATGGAGGGCTTCTACATCATCATAGCCTCTCCGATGAAGTGTGAGTAGTTTACCTCAGACCTTCGGGTCCATAGTTATTAGCTAGATGACTTCTTCTCTCTTTTTGGATCTCAATACAATGTTCTCCCCCTCTCTCGTGGAGATCTATTCGATGTAATCTTCTTTTTGCGGTGTGTTTGTCGAGACCGATGAATTGTGGGTTTATGATCAAGTCTATCTATGAATAATATTTGAATCTTCTCTGAATTCTTTTATGTATGATTGGTTATCTTTGCAAGTCTCTTCGAATTATCAGTTTGGTTTGGCCTACTAGATTGGTTTTTCTTGCAACGGGAGAAGTGCTTAGCTTTGGGTTCAATCTTGCGGTGTCCTTTCCTAGTGACAGAAGGTGGAGCAAGGCACGTATTGTATTGTTGCCATCGAGGATAACAAGATGGGGTTTTTATTGTATTGCATGAAACTATCCCTCTACATCATGTCATCTGGCTTAAGGCGTTACTCTGTTTTTAACTTAATACTCTAGATGCATGCTGGATAGCGGTCGATGAGTGGAGTAATAGTAGTAGATGCAGGCAGGAGTCGGTCTACTTGTCTCGGACGTGATGCCTATATACTTGATCATACCTAGATATTCTCATAACTATGCTCAATTCTGTCAATTGCTCAACAGTAATTTGTTCACCCACCGTAGAATACTTATGCTCTTGAGAGAAGCCACTAGTGAAACCTATGGCCCCCGGGTCTATTCTCATCAGATCAATCTCCATCACTTTATTATTGCTTGCTTTTCTCACTTTTCCTTTTACTTTTCACTTTGCATCTCTATATAAAAAATACCAAAAATATTATCTATCATCTCTATCAGATCTCACTCTCATAAGTGACCATGAAGGGATTGACAACTCCTAATCGCGTTGGTTGCGAGGAGCTATTGTTTTTGTGTAGGTACAAGGGACTTGCGTGTAGCCACCTACTGGATTGATACCTTGGTTCTCAAAAACTGAGGGAAATACATACGCTACTTTGCTGCATCATCCTCTCCTCTTCGGGGAAATCCAACGCAGTGCTCAAGAGGTAGCGGTTCACCTCCCCTGTTCTGCTTGGCGTGACCGTAGGCACGGCTCCGACTGCCCGTGCTCATGTATAGGGGTACAAAAACGCACCCCTCTTTTTTGTACACCGAGATGTTTCGTCAAAAAGATGAATATAAGGACAATGATAGTGGATAATAATTGTATTACATATTTAGGAAGATAATTAAAAAAGCAACAGGCGGGAACGCTCAAAATACACTATGGCAAAAGAAGAAGGAAGAGGCAAACAACGATCTGGCTCACTGATCTCTACTTTCTTGATGCGTTGTTGCAGGCCACGGAGACTAGTTCTCGTGGCGAGCGGCGATGACCTCTTTCATGTCCTCAAGGCATTGCTTGAGAGCATTCACGGATTCCTCTACCAGCCTTTGGCGGAGCATGGCATTCACGTCCATAAGTTTCTTGACGTTGACGCCGGTCGTCTTCAACAAGGTAGTGGTCTCCTCCTGCTGCTCCGCACTTCCGATGATCTTCGCCCTCAAAAGGTCGCGCTTGGTCCAGAGCTTCGCATTGCCCTCCCTTAGTTACCGGATGACGCCGGTAGCCTGTTCAAATGAGGTATTCATGTCGTCCTGCAACCTCGCCCAGCTGGAGATCTGATCCATCTGGCTATGGATGATCGCATGCATGCGCCCATAAGAGTCCTCGCCTGCCTGCGAGACATTTTCCCAGGCCGCCGCAGTGCGGGAGGACATCCCTGCTGCATTCGCGGCATGGTAGAACATCTCTGCTGCTTCCGTGGCACGGCCGGACTAGCCTACTGCATCGACGGTGCGGCGGGACCTGCATGCTGCTTCGGCGGCGCGGCGGGACCTCTTTGCTGCTACGGCCGCGCGACGGGACATGTCGGCTGCTTTCACGGCAAGGCGGGACATCTCTCGTGCTTTCGTTTCCATGCTCGCCTCTTCCTGGTAGTAATCTATCAACCCAGAATTCATGCGGGCCATGGCTGACGGCAGATGCAAGGGAACGACGATCAATGACTTGTTTGTTTTTGTGGATAAGGAGTTGAGGAGGAATGTGCTGTCATCTTGGAGTAGGTGGTATTTATAACCGAGTACTAATACACTCCTAAGTGGGAAACCGTTTTGGTTTTGATCGGTGTGAATAGTTTTTTATCGGCAAGAATAGTAATTGTGAATGTGAAGGGAAGCAAGTTCAAAATTTATTGATGATTCGTATTTCGAAGTGCGGTATGATTCTCAGAAGGGTAAAGTGGGCACGCGTTCTCGGCCGCGTACGTGGCGTTGGCACCATAGGGTGCACCGCAATAGGCAATGTCAGCACATGTCTTGTTCCATCAACCGTGCGCGCTCGTTATTACCATCACGCACACTTCTTTTAATTAGAATATGTGCCCGTCTAGCGCACACACGTTGATTTGTCTAACCGTTTCTGTTTGTTGTGGCTAATCGTAAACAGTTCATCCCTGTGAACCATTTGCCCCGTATTGCAGACACGTTGATCTGGCTGACCGTTTCTATTGTTCCGCCTAATCACAAACAGTTCATCCGAGTGAAGTGTATGCCATGAATCGCAGACACCTTGATCTGGCTACCCATTTCTGTTGTTCCGCCTTATCACAAATAGTTTATCAGACTGAACTATATGCCGTATATCACACACGCGTTCATCTGGCTGCCCATTTATGTTCTTCTACCTCATCACAAACAGTTCATTGAACTGAACCGTATGCCCCGCATCGCACACGCAACTAAAATCTGAACCGTGTTTGATGTATCCGCCATCGCAAATGTTTTGTAACTTTTTGATGGTTTTTTACATCACCGTTTGTGATTAATGCATCGCACATGGTTTCGTCAAAGGGCCTCTAATCGTAGTGTTGCTTTAACAGGATCCTGAAGTAGTGTAGCCTTTGATGCCAAATCCAGCTCTCTGAAGCTTTTGCTAGAAGGCATACGGCAAGCTGTGGTCCTGCAGAGAAATGTACCATATACAGATCACCTCTTCGATAACCTTCAAAGACTTTAGATTTGTCAATAGCCATTAGCACAAGACATCGATATTTTCCTAAATCACAATCATGTCAAGATCACAAAGTATTGAGACGGGCATGAGGTTGTAAACAAGGGATTCAACAAGCATCACTTTATCCATGTGTTGATCCTTTGAGATAGCAACCCTACCTAGACCCAACACCTTGCTTTTACCAGTGTCAGCAAATGTGATGTACCTTTTTGTAGATGGTCGAAGAGTAGACTTCGATCACCAGTCATGTGGTTAGTGCATCCACTATCCATGATCCATTCAGTAGCTTTTGGAGTTGTACCCTATAGTGCAGTTAGTAGGATAGGCTTCACCAAGAGTACTGTGAAGAACAAACATGTATTGATAGGGTTGTTCATCATAGGTAAACATAGTTGAGGATATGGTAGGACGATCATCGAGAAAACCATGGCGAAATAAATGGTGAGACCATTTTGACATTTTATCTCGCGCCCACCAAGATTTTTCAGGTCCCCAGCATTATCTTCAGAAGTTGTCGGGGGAAATCTGCCTCCACGGACACCTATGGGGACCGAGCCCCTTTCTGGTTCGGCGGGGGGCGGAGGTCGCGCGAAGAGCGGATCGAGGCGATGCACACGAGGGGTTTACCCAGCTTTGGGCCGCACGGATGCGTAAAACCCTACTGCTGCTTTGTGGTGTGTATTATGTTCTTGCTCGGGAGCGCTGAGTGCTATAGTACACTCAGGAAAATAATCGGACCGAGCATGAGTGGCCTCCTTCCTCTCTACGTTGCGCATGGGGCCTCCTTTTATATGCGCAAGGGGTTACCCACAGGTGGCAACGTAGGCGGGGGTAAAACTGGAAAACGCTGTGTTGGGTACAGCCGTTTGCACAGTGCTATCATACCTAACTCTGACGGCAGGGGACAAGGGCATTAAATGCCCGTCTAGGTCGCCCAAACAGTGCAGAAAAGGGACCGTCAGGGGCGCCACCGTTTGCCACGACGGCTATCCTGTCAGCGTTGCTTCGCCACCGCATGCCCCTGGCTGCGCAGCCTTTTGCCACGTACGCCTGGAATGGCCCCAGAGCAACACGTTGGTGGATGAGCTGGAACGCAGGCGTGGGGTGGTGACTTGCCGCGGCAAGCGCCTTGCCGCGGTTGATGCCTTGTCGCGCCTGGGAGCTCGTTGCTCACCGGTCCTCGCCGGGACGTGTGGTGCGTCGCAGCAAGTCTCTTGTCGTGCCCTGGTCGGCCTTCCCGGCAAGCTCCTCTTGCCGGGGCCTTGTGCTTCGAGCGGCCGTCCCGGCAGGCTCCTCTTGCCGGGGCTTGCTCTCTTCGGGTGGCCTTCCCGGCTAGCTCCTCCTGCCGGGGCCTTGGCTCAAATACTTTGTTCTTGGATGGCCCAAAAAGGGACCATGGAGAGTTTTGGCGATCACCTGGCAAGCCTTGCCGCAGGGCGCTACGACTGCCCGTGCACAAGTTCGGGGTACCAAGGTACCCCTACTTTAGTACACCGACAGGAGCCCCCGGGCCTGGGCCATACACGGTGCCGAGCGCTGTTGGGCCAGGCCCAAAACAGTGCACGGGCACGCGCGGCCTGGGTCACGCTGCATCTTTTTCTGCATCCAGCACGCCCTCCCCGAACGGCACGCGTCGAACGCGGCATCGTGGGGAGAGGCGTGCGTGACGTGGCCGGCGTGCGCGGGGCTGAGCCCCGCAGGCATGCGTCACGTCGCAATAAAGAGGGGGCGGTTCGCGCCATCTCCATAAGTGGAGGGAGGCGTGGAGGCGTGGCTCGTTTGCTGGACGGGGCTGAGGCACGGTTTCCGAGGCGTCCGCTCCCCACGATCACGGGGCGGGGGAGGTCGCCTCATCCGTCGCCTCGGTCCTGCACGCCAGCCACGCGGCTTCCATGCACCTGGAGTTGCGGACGGTGGAGGCAGGAAATCGGTTCGTCGCGGGTCGAGGCAGGAGGCCGGTCCCAGTCGCTTGCTCTTCCTGCGTCTTGATTGGCTGAGCGGGGCGGCCGAGCCCCCACCCTGCTCCTTTATAAAGAGCAAGAGGGGGCGACGGAAATCCACACTCCTTCATCTTTTCTTCCCTTCAGCTTCTGATCCCCTCTCTCCATTCGCCATGGAGAAAGGGAACCCTGGTCCTTCATCGGTGGCGGCGAGGGTCGCCGCTAGGCAATGCGCCCCTCCTCCCCTTGCACCCGCGGTGGCAGAGCCAGCCGTAAGGGGAAGGGGGAGGGGGCGAGGTCGTGGATGAGGCCGAGGCGCTCGGGGACGAGGCGGACGGGGCGACGCGCCGGCCTCGCCTCCGCCAGCGGCTCCTCTTCTCACGGCGATCCACATCGGGGACGACCCTTGCGAGTTCTTCGTCAGGTTGCGCCGGGCGCCTCGTCGTCGCCTCCGTCTCCCGGCTCCCTTCGCAAGCGTGATGGAGATGGAACAACCCGAGACGCTAAGACTGCGCATGAGGGGCTGCGGGATCAGCGGCACGCGGGTCCACGTTGAGTCCCCAGCCCCCGGCGTGACGTATCTTGGTCGAGGGTGGAAGTCGTTCGCCTGTATCCACAGCTTGATGGAGGGGTTCATGTTGGGGAACGTAGTAATTTCAAAAAATTTCCTACGCACACGCAAGATCATGGTGATGCATAGCAACGAGAGGGGAGAGTGTTGTCTACGTACCCTCGTAGACCGAAGCGGAAGCGTTGACACAATGTAGAGGAAGTAGTCGTACGTTCTCCTCGCGATCCAACCGATCACAGCACCGTTACTCCGGCACCTCCGAGTTCTTGGCACACGTTCAGCTCGATGACGATCCCCGGGCTCCAATCCAGCAAAGCGTCGAGGAAGAGTTCCGTCAGCACGACAGCGTGGTGACG
The DNA here is from genome assembly GCA_032464435.1 of Aegilops umbellulata. Lineage (NCBI taxonomy): Eukaryota > Viridiplantae > Streptophyta > Magnoliopsida > Poales > Poaceae > Aegilops > Aegilops umbellulata. Next base: position 635,290,577 of record CP136060.1, on the reverse strand, counting down.
ATCTTGATGTGTTACCGGCGCAGGGCTTCGCCTAAGCACTGCAACGATATGATCGAGGTGGAATTTGGTGGAAGGGGGCACCGCACACGGCTAAGGAACGATCCGTAGATCAACTTGTGTGTCTTTGGGGTGCCCCCTGCCCCCGTATATAAAGGAGCCAAGGGGGAGGGGCTGTCCGGCCAAGCTAGGCGCGCCAGGAGAGTCCTACTCCCTCTGGGAGTAGGATTCCCCCCCTCCCCCCAATCCTAGTTGGACTAGGATTCTCCAAGGGGGAGAGAGAGAGAGGGGGCGCCCACCTCTCCTAGTCCTAATAGGACTAGGGGAAGGGGGGGAGGCACGCAGCCCCTAGGGCAGCCCTCTCACCTCTCCTCCAAGGCCCATGTTGGCCCATTATGCTCCCGGGGGGTTCCGGTAACCCTCCCGGTATTCCGGTAAAATCCTGATTTCACCTGGAATGCATCCGATGTCCAAACATAGGCTTCCAATATATAATTCTTTATGTCTCGACCATTTCGAGACTCCTCGTCACGTCCGTGATCACATCCGGGACTCCGAACTCTTTCGGTACATCAAAATGCATAAACTCATAATAACTGTCATCGTAACGTTAAGCGTGCGGACCCTACGGTTCGAGAACAATGTAGACATGACCGAGACACGTCTCCGGTCAATAACCAACAGCGGGACCTGGATGCCCATATTGGCTCCTACATATTCTACGAAGATCTTTATCGGTCAGACCGCATAACAACATACGTTGTTCCCTTTGTCATCGGTATGTTACTTGCCCGAGGTTCGATCGTCGGTATCCAATACCTAGTTCAATCTCGTTACCGGCAAGTCTCTTTACTCGTTCTGTAATACATCATCTCGCAACTAACTCATTGGTTGCAATGCTTGCAAGGCTTTATGTGATGTGCATTACCGAGAAGGCCCTGAGATACCTCTCCGACAATCGGAGTGACAAATCCTAATCTCGAAATACGCCAACCCAATATGTACCTTCGGAGACACCTGTAGAGCACCTTTATAATCACCCAGTTATGTTGTGACGTTTGGTAGCACACAAAGTGTTCCTACGGTAAATGGGAGTTGCATAATCTCATAGTTAAAGGAACATGTATAAGTCATGGATAAAAGCAATAGCAACATACTAAACGATCGGGTGCTAAGCTAATGGAATGGGTCATGTCAATCAGATCATTCAACTAATGATGTGACCTCGTTAATCAAATAACAACTCTTTGTTCATGGTTAGGAAACATAACCATCTTTGATTAACGAGCTAGTCAGGTAGAGGCATACTAGTGACACTCTGTTTGTCTATGTATTCACACGTGTATTATGTTTCCAGTTAATACAATTCTAGCATGAATAATAAACATTTATCATGATATAAGGAAATAAATAATAACTTTATTATTGCCTCTAGGGCATATTTCCTTCAGTCTCCCACTTGCACTAGAGTCAATAATCTAGTTCACATCGCCATGTGATTTAATAGCAATAGTTCACATCACCATGTGATTAACACCCATAGTTCACATCGATATGTGACCAACACCAAAAGGGTTTACTAGATTCAGTAATCTAGTTCACATCGCTATGTGATTAACACCCAAAGAGTACTACGGTGTGATCATGTTTTGCTTGTGAGAGAAGTTTAGTCAACGGGTCTGCCACATTCAGATCCGTTATGTATTTTGCAAATTTCTATGTCTACAATGCTCTGCACGGAGCTACTTTAGCTAATTGCTCCCACTTTCAATATGTATCTAGATTGAGACTTAGAGTCATCTAGATTAGTGTCAAAACTTGCATCGACGTAACCTTTTACGACGAACCTTTTTGTCACATCCATAATCGAGAAATATATCCTTATTTTACTAAGGATAATTTTGACCGATGTCCAGTGATCTACTTCCTAGATCACTATTGTACTCCCTTTGCTTAACACAGTGTAGGGTATACAATAGATCTGGTACATATCATGGCATACTTTATAGAATCTATGGCTGAGGCATAGGAAATGACTTTCATTCTCTTTCTATCATCTGCCGTGGTCGGGCTTTGAGTCTTACTCAATTTCACACCTTGTAATACATGCAAGAACTCTTTCTTTGACTGTTCCATTTTGAACTACTTCAAAAAAATTTCAAGGTATGTACTTATTGAAAAACTTATCAAGCGTCTTGATCTATCTCTATAGATCTTGATGCTCAATATGTAAGCATCTTCACCGAGGTCCTTCTTCAAAAAACTCCTTTCAAATACTCCTTTATGCTTCACAGAATAATTCTACATTATTTCCGATCAATAATATGTCATTTACATATACTTATCAGAAATGTTGTAGTGCTCCCACTCACTTTCTTGTAAATACAGGCTTCACCGCAAGTCTGTATAAAACTATATGCTTTGATCAACTTATCAAAGTGTATATTCCAACTCCGAGATGCTTGCACCAGTCCATAGATGGATCGCTGGAGCTTGCATATTTTGTTAACACCTTTAGGATTGACAAAACCTTCTGGTTGCATCGTATACAACTCTTTTTTAATAAATCCCCTGAGGAATGCAGTTTTGTTGATCCATTTGCCAAATTTCATAAAATGCGGCAATTGCTAACATGATTCGGACAGACTTAAGCATAGATACGAGTGAGAAACTCTCATCGTAGTCAACACCTTGAACTTGTCGAAAACCTTTTGCGACAATTCTAGCTTTGTAGATAGTAACACTACTATCAGTGTCCGTCTTCCTCTTGAAGATCCATTTATTTTCTATGGCTTGCCGATCATCGGCCAAATCCATCAAAGTCCATACTTTGTTCTCATACATGGATCATATCTCAGATTTCATGGCCTCAAACCATTTCGCGGAATCTGGGCTCACCATCGCTTCCTCATGGTTCGCAAGTTCATCATGGTCTAGTAACATGACTTCCAGAACAGGATTACCGTACCACTCTGGTGCGGATCTCACTCTGGTTTACTTACGAGATTCAGTAGTAACTTGATCTGAAGTTACATGATCATCATCATTAGCTTCCTCACTAATTGATGTAGTAGTCACAGGAACAGATTTCTATGATGAACTACTTTCCAATAAGGGAGAAGGTACAATTACCTTATCAAGTTCTACTTTCCTCCCACTCACTTCTTTCGAAAGAAACTCTTTCTCTAGAAAGTTTCCGACTTTAGCAACAAAAATTTTGCCTTCGGATCTGTTATAGAAGGTATACCCAATAGTATCCTTTGGGTATCCTATGAAGACACATTTTTCCGATTTGGGTTCGAGCTTATCAGGTTGAAGCTTTTTCACATAAGCATCGCAGCCCCAAACTTTAAGAAACGACAACTTTGGTTTCTTGCCAAACCACAGTTCATAAGGCGTCGTCTCAACGGATTTTGATGGTGCCCTATTTAACGTGAATGCGGCCGTCTCTAGAGCATAACCCCAAAAAGATAGCGGTAAATCGGTAAGAGACATCATAGATCGCACCATATCTAGTAAAGTACGATTACGACGTTCGGACACACCATTACGTTGTCGTGTTCCGGGTGGCGTGAGTTGCGAAACTATTCCGCATTGCTTCAAATGTAGACCAAACTCGTAACTCAAATATTCTCCTCCACGATCAGATCGTAGAAACTTTATTTTCTTGTTACGAGGATTTTCCACTTCACTCTGAAATTCTTTTAACTTTTCAAATGTTTCAGACTTGTGTTTCATTAAGTAGATATACCCATATCTGCTTAAATCATCAGTGAAGGTGAGAAAATAACGATATCCGCCACGAGCCTCAACATTCATTGGACCACGTACATCAGTATGTATGATTTCCAATAAATCTGTTGCTCCTCCATAGTACCGGAGAACGGTGTTTTAGTCATCTTGCCCATAAGGCACGGTTCGCAAGTGCCAAGTGATTCATAATCAAGTGACTCCAAAAGTCCATCAGTATGGAGTTTCTTCATGCATTTTACACCGATATTACCTAAACGGCAGTGCCATAAATAAGTTGCACTATCATTATCAACTCTGCATCTTTTGGCTTCGACATTATGAATATGTGTTTCACTACTATCGAGATCCAACAAACCATTTCGTTGGTGTGTATAACCATAGAAGGTTTTATTCATGTAAACAGAACAACAATTTATTCTCTTACTTAAATGAGTAGCTGTATTGCAATAAACATGATCAAATCATATTCATGCTCAACGCAAACACCAAATAACACTTATTTAGTTTCAACACTAATCCCGAAAGTATAGGGAGTGTGTGATGATGATCATATCAATCTTGGAACCACTTCCAACACACATCGTCACCTTGCCCTTTAACTAGTCTTTGTTCATTCTGCAACTCCCGTTTCGTGTTACTAATCTTAGCAACTTGAACTAGTACCAAATACTGAGGGGTTGCTATGAACACTAGTAAAGTACACATCAATAACATGTATATCAAATATACTTATGTTCACTTTGCCATCCTTCTTATCCACCAATCACTTGGGGTAGTTCCGCTTCCAGTGACCAGTCCCTTTGCAGTAGAAGCACTTAGTCTCAGGCTTAGGACCATACTTGGGCTTTTTCACTTGAGCAGCAACTTTCTTGCCGTTCTTCTTGAAGTTCCCCTTCTTTCCTTTTGCCCTTTTCTTGAAACTAGTGATCTTGTCAACCATCAACACTTGATGTTTTTCTTTGATTTCTACCTTCGCCGATTTTAGCATCGCGAAGAGCTTGGGAATATCTTCCGTTATCCCTTGCATATTATAGTTCATCACGAAGTTCTACTAACTTGGTGATGGTGACTAGAGAATTCTGTCAATCACTATCTTATCTGGAAGATTAACTCCCACTTGATTCAAGCGATTTTAGTACCCAGACAATCTGAGCACATGCTCACTAGTTGAGCGATTCTCCTCCATCTTTTAGCTATAGAACTTGTTGGAGACTTCATATCTCTCAACTCGGGTATTTGCTTGAAATATTAACTTCAACTCCTGGAACATCTCATATGGTCCATGACGTTCAAAACGTCTATGAAGTCCCGATTCTAAGCAGTTAAGCATGGTGCACTAAACTATTAAGTAGTCATCATATTGAGCTAGCAAAACGTTCATAATGTCTGCATCTGCTCCTGCAATAGGTCCGTCACCTAGCGGTGCATCAAGGACATAATTCTTCTGTGCAGCAATGAGGATAAACCTCAGATCACGGATCCAATCCGCATCATTGCTACTAACATTTTTCAACACAATTTTCTCTAGGAACATATCAAAATAAACACAGGGAAGCAACAACGCGAGCTATTGATCTACAACATAGATATGCTAATACTACCAGGACTAAGTTCATGATAAATTTAAGTTCAATTAATCATATTACTTAAGAACTCCCACTTAGATAGACATCCCTCTAATCCTCTAAGTCATCACGTGATCCAAATCAACTAAACCATGTCCGATCATCACGTGAGATGGAGTAGTTTCAATGGTGAACATCTTATGTTGATCATATCTACTATATGATTCACGCTCGACCTTTCGGTCTCTGTGTTCCGAGGCCATATCTGTTATATGCTAGGCTCGTCAAGTTAAACCTGAGTATTCCGCGTGTGCAACTGTTTTGCACCCGTTGTATTTGAACGTAGAGCCTATCACACCCGATCATCACGTGGTGTCTCAGCACGAAGAACTTTCGCAACGGTGCATACTCAGGGAGAACACTTCTTGATAATTTAGTGAGAGATCATCTTATAATGCTACCGTCAATCAAAGCAAGATAAGATGCATAAAAGGATAAACATCACATGCAATCAATATAAGTGATATGATATGGCCATCATCATCTCGTGCTTGTGATCTCCATCTCCGCAGCACCGTCATGATCACCATCGTCACCGGCGCGACACCTTGATCTTCATCGTAGCATCGTTGTCGTCTCGCCAATTTTATGCTTCCACGACTATCACTACCGCTTAGTAATAAAGTAAAACATTACATCGCGATTGCATTGCATACAATAAAGCGACAACCATATGGCTCCTGCCAGTTGCCGATAACTTGGTTACAAAACATGATCATCTCATACAATAAAATTTAGCATCATGTCTTGACCATATCACATCACAACATGCCCTGCAAAAACAAGTTAGACGTCCTCTACTTTGTTGTTGCAAGTTTTACGTGGCTGCTACCGGCTTTAAGCAAGAACTCATCTTACCTACGCATCAAAAGCACAACGATAGTTTGTCAAATAGACTCCGTTTTAACCTTCTCAAGGACCGGGCGTAGCCACACTTGGTTCAACTAAAGTTGGAGAGACAGTCTTCCGCAAGCCATCTATGTGCAAAGCACGTCGAGGGAACCGGTCTCGCGTAAGCGTACGCGTAAGGTTGGTCCGGATCGTCTCGTCCAACAATACCGCTGAACCAAAGTATGACATGCTGGTAGGCAGTATGACTTGTATCGTCCACAACTCACTTGTGTTCTACTCATGCAAATAACATCAAACCATAAAAACCTAGGCTCGGATGCCACTGTTGGGGAACGTAGTAATTTCAAAAAATTTCCTCCGCACACGCAAGATCATGGTGATGCATAGCAACGAGAGGGGAGAGCGTTGTCTACGTACCCTCGTAGACCGAAGCGGAAGCGTTGACACAACGTAGAGGAAGTAGTCATACGTTCTCCTCACGATCCAACCGATCACAGCACCGTTACTCCGGCACCTCCGAGTTCTTGGCACACGTTCAGCTCGATGACGATCCCCGGGCTCCGATCCAGCAAAGCGTCGAGGAAGAGTTCCGTCAGCATGACAGCGTGGTGACGATCTTGATGTGTTACCGGCGCAGGGCTTCGCCTAAGCACTGCAACGATATGATCAAGGTGGAATTTGGTGGAAGGGGGCACCGCACACGGCTAAGGAACGATCCGTAGATCAACTTGTGTGTCTTTGGGGTGCCCCCTGCCCCCGCATATAAAGGAGCCAAGGGGGAGGGGCTGGCCGGCCAAGCTAGGCGCGCCAGGAGAGTCCTACTCCCTCTGGGAGTAGGATTCCCCCCCCCAATCCTAGTTGGACTAGGATTCTCCAAGGGGGGGAGAGAGAGAGAGGGGGCGCCCACCTCTCCTAGTCCTAATAGGACTAGGGGAAGGGGGGAGGCGCGCAGCCCCTAGGGAAGCCCTCTCACCTCTCCTCCAAGGCCCAGGTTGGCCCATTATGCTCCCGGGGGGTTCCGGTAACCCTCCCGGTATTCCGGTAAAATCCTGATTTCACCTGGAATGCATCCGATGTCCAAACATAGGCTTCCAATATATAATTCTTTATGTCTCGACCATTTCGAGACTCCTCGTCACGTCCGTGATCACATCCGGGACTCCGAACTCTTTCGGTACATCAAAATGCATAAACTCATAATAACTGTCATCGTAACGTTAAGCGTGCGGACCCTACGGTTCGAGAACAATGTAGACATGACCGAGACACGTCTCCGGTCAATAACCAACAGCGGGACCTGGATGCCCATATTGGCTCCTACATATTCTACGAAGATCTTTATCGGTCAGACTGCATAACAACATACGTTGTTCCCTTTGTCATCGGTATGTTACTTGCCCGAGGTTCGATCGTCGGTATCCAATACCTAGTTCAATCTCGTTACCGGCAAGTCTCTTTACTCGTTCTGTAATACATCATCTCGCAACTAACTCATTGGTTGCAATGCTTGCAAGGCTTTATGTGATGTGCATTACCAAGAAGGCCCTGAGATACCTCTCCGACAATCGGAGTGACAAATCCTAATCTCGAAATACGCCAACCCAATATGTACCTTCGGAGACACCTGTAGAGCACCTTTATAATCACCTAGTTACGTTGTGACGTTTGGTAGCACACAAAGTGTTCCTACGGTAAATGGGAGTTGCATAATCTCATAGTTAAAGGAACATGTATAAGTCATGGATAAAAGCAATAGCAACATACTAAACGATCGGGTGCTAAGCTAATGGAATGGGTCATGTCAATCAGATCATTCAACTAATGATGTGACCTCGTTAATCAAATAACAACTCTTTGTTCACGGTTAGGAAACATAACCATCTTTGATTAACGAGCTAGTCAGGTAGAGGCATACTAGTGACACTCTGTTTGTCTATGTATTCACACATGTATTATGTTTCCAGTTAATACAATTCTAGCATGAATAATAAACATTTATCATGATATAAGGAAATAAATAATAACTTTATTATTGCCTCTAGGGCATATTTCCTTCAGTTCACCCTCCATTTTAAGGTTATGGAAGGCGATCTCCTCTCCGTCAAGGTCTTCGGGTGCTACGGGACCTGGGCCCGGTGCTGCGTGGATAGCTCCTCCGACAGCGAAGGCTCCTCCTCGAGCGAGAGCGACGAGGAGGGGAGCGACAGCGACGATGAGGGTAGCGGTCGTCAGGATGACGGGTCCAACTAGGCGCCGGTCGCGGCTCCGTGTGGCACCGGCGACCCCATCATCCGTGTCGCGGGCTCCTTGAACTTCCCGGGGTCGCCTCCTTGGGCGGCTGGAGTGGCGAGGCTGCGGAATAGGAAGAGGGCTGGCGGCAAGGCCGTCAAGTTGGAGTACGAGGGCGAGGTGCCCTCGACAGCGTGCTGACGCCCTGCCGCCCCGTCAAGCCCTGCTTCCGGAGCCGCCACCACCACCTAGCCTTCTGACGGCCCCCGGGACGTTCTGTTGGTGTCTTCTGCCGCCCGCAGCTCGCCTAGGCGCCCCTTTTGCCCTTCTCGCCTCCTTGTCCTACCTCCTGAGGAGAGAGACAAGAAAGGGATTACGGGTACCTTATCTCTTTTTAACTTGTAAGCCCTCGGGCTTTAGTTGCATTTAAAGCTTGTAATCCCATCTCTCGTGTTTTTCATTCTCTCCGAACTGTACCTGAGCGGAATGTTTTTTTAATGAAAAGGGGATGTTTGCCGGGCCATTTGTCCCGCGGGTAAAACCCGCGCCAAGGAGCGAATCCTTTATATCGTTAAGATAGACACTTCTTTGCCCGGCAACAGGCCCTGCCGTCTTCCCGCGCCACTCGACCTTTCTCACGCCTTTGGCGGAGGTAGGGATGAGGCGGGTTCGGGATCCTCATTCCGTCCCTTTGCCGCTGCGGCTACTACCAAAACTGGCCCCAGGAACGCGCTCTAGGGCCCAGAGTTAAGGGAGCACGGTAGCTTTTTAGGAAGAAACAAGGTTTTCGCATTCCTCAGTCCATAAGAGAATGCATGATAAGGGATGAAAAACTTATGTGGGATTGTAGCCCCCGGCAACTTTGGCTTGCCGCGGGCGAATCTTTGTACTTGCAGCCCGCGGCAACACTGGTTTGCCGGGGACCAGATGCTGGTCCGCCCTTCTTCTCTTCTTCGTCCTTAAGCGGTCTGGCCAGGATATGCAAAACCCTGCGAACCAAGGGAAACAAAAGAACAGGAAAAAGGGACGCAGACCCGACCTCTAAGCTAGGGGTTAGCAGTTGTTAGGCATTATCAACCCTAACCAAGGACGAGACTCGACTCAGCATGCATGCTAAAACTTAGGGCGCCAGCGCTTCATTTACTGCTGCTCAGGGTCTGCGCCTGGCTTTGTATAAAGGATTACATGCAACAGCGACAAGACTTGTACAAAAGGGTGGTTGTCGGACGGGGTCCGACAACCGCGCCTTACGGGTAAAACTTACGAAGATGCTCAATATTCCAGGAGTTGCTCACCGGAGTGCCATCTTCGGTCTCAAGGCGGACAGCGCCGGGCCTCGTGACTCGTCTCACCCGGTAAGGGCCTTCCCACTTCGGCGTCCACTTGTTGTGATTCTTGGCGGACGGAGCGCGCCGAAGAACAAGGTCGCCTTCCTCGAAGCTTCTGGCTTTAACTTTGCGGCTATGGTAGCGACGCAAAGCTTGCTGGTAGCGAGCGGCTTGCACAGCAGCCTGAAGACGATCTTCCTCAAGGATCAGCGCATCATCTTCACGCAGCCGCTCTTGCTCAAGCTCATCATAAGCGAGCACTCGAGGTGACCCGTATACGAGTTCCGTGGGGGTAACTGCTTCGGCTCCATAGACTAGAGCAAATGGTGTCTGGCCAGTGGCTCGATTTGGTGTCGTTCTGATCGACCAAAGAGCCACCGGCAGCTCCTTGATCCAGTTTCTTCCGCACTTGTGCAGCCTGTCGAAAGTTCTGGTCTTGAGCCCGCGCAACACTTCGGCATTGGCCCTCTCCGCTTAACCGGTGCTTCTGGGATGAGCAACAGAAGCGAAGCAGACCTTGGCGCCGACATCTTGGACGTATTGCATGAAGGCATGGCTCGTAAATTGCGTACCGTTGTCGGTGATGATCCTGTTGGGGATCCCGAAGCGGCAAACAATCGACCTGAAGAACTTGACTGCTGACTGTGCTGTCACCTTCCTCACTGGTTCCACTTCCGGCCACTTTGTGAACTTGTCGATTGCGACGTACAAGTACTCAAAGCCCCCGAGAGCTCGGGGGAAGGGGCCGAGGATGTCGAGCCCCCAGACCGAAAATGGCCAGGATAAAGGGATCGTCTGGAGAGCTTGAGCTGGCTGGTGTATTTGCTTTGAATGGAACTGGCACGCTTCACACTTGGTTACTTGTGCAGTTGCATCCTGGAGGGCTGTCGGCCAGAAGAAACCTTGCCGGAACGCTTTGCCGGCAAGTGCTCTTGCGCCAATGTGGTGACCACATATGCCTCCATGTATCTCTGCCAACAGCTTTTGTCCGTCTTCCCGGGGAATACACTTCAATTTCACACCGTTGCGCCCTCTTCTGTACAGTGTGTTGTCGACGAACTGGTACATACTTGAGCGCTGGGCTACTCTTTCCGCTTCTTCTTGTTCTTCGGGAAGTTCTCCGTTCTGGAGGAAACGGACAGTCCGCTGCGCCCATGCTGGAGCCTGTGGCTCGACAACAAGGACTGAAGGCACATCTGCTGCTGCGGGAACGTCCGCTTCTACGGCGAGGATCTGGGGCTCAGCCGGAGCTTGATGTTCCCCGGCAAGCTTGCCGGAGCAAAACTTGTCGGGAGCGCCTGCTTCTAAAGAACAAACCTTGGGGTTTGCCGGAGCAGACTGCTCCTCAGCACTCTTGGCGTCGATCTTGGGGACCTTCTTGGCGGCGGCTCCGGGGAGCTCTGCCGGAAGATAGTCGCCGGAGACCAACTTCCTCTTCTTGCTCTGTCCGGTTGATGGTGTTACGGATGGCTAAGTCAGCTTGAGCATAAAGGTTCCTGGCTCCACAGGTAACTTAAGTGCTGCGCACTTTGACAGGCCATCAGCAATGTCGTTCTCAGCTCTTGGAATGTGTTCCATTTGCAGGCCGTCAAAGTGCTCTTCTAGCTTCCTCACTTCATCAACGTACGCTTCCATCAACGGACTCTGGTAATCTTTGTTCACTTGGCGGACGACAAGCTGCGAGTCACCCCTGACAATGAGCTTCTTGATCCCAAGTTCTGCCGCGATCCTGAGACCGGCAAGCAAACCTTCATACTCTGCAGTATTGTTGGTTGCTTGCTCCTTGGGGAAGTGCATCTGGACTATGTACTTGAGATGCTCTCGGGTGGGCGCGATAAGCAACGCGCCAGCACCGGCGCCTTGCAGCGAGAAGGCACCATCAAAATACATCAGCCACTCTTTGCTTGCTTCTTTGACGGGGATGCTCGTCTCTGGGATTTCTTCGTCTGGTGTCGGTGTCCACTCCGCTATGAACTCCGCCAATGCTCTGCTTTGGATAGTTGAAGTGCTCTCGAACTTGAGACCGAAGCTTGACAGTTCCAGTGCCCACTCGACAATCCTGCCTGTTGCTTCTGGATTCTGCAGTATCCTCTTCAGCGGAAAGCGGGTGACAACTGTAATCTCATGTGCTTGGAAGTAATGGCGCAGCTTTCTCGAGGCCATGAGAAGGCCGAAAAGCAATTTCTGCACACCAGAGCACCTTGACCTAGCCCCCTGCAGAAGGGAGCTGACAAAGTAAACTGGGCGCTGCACCATTCTCTTCTTCTGCACCTCCACTTGCTCCTGCGCAGATCCATCCTTGTCGGGGCCAGAGCTTGTCGGGGAAGCCCCCTGCTTGTCGTTGGACGCGCTTGCCGTGGTTGCTAGCTCATCATTTGCCTCCCTCTCCGCTACTAACGCAGCACTAACCACTTGATTGGTTGCCGCCAGGTACAGCAGCAACTTCTCTTGTGGTTTAGGCGCGACAAGTATTGGAGCGGAGGACAGGTATTTCTTCAAGTCCTGCAGCGCAGCCTCCGCTTCCGGAGTCCATTTCACTGGGCCCGCCTTTTTCAAAACTTTGAAAAATGGCAGGGCACGTTCTGCAGACTTGGAAATAAACCTGCTGAGAGCCGCGACGCAGCCGGCAAGCCTTCGTACATCCTTGACGCGTGTTGGTGCTTCAATCTGCTCGATGGCCTTGATTTTGTCTGGATTGGCTTCGATCCCTCGCTGAGACACGAAGAACTCGAGAAGCTTGCCGGAAGGGACTCCAAACACGCACTTCTCGGGGTTGATCTTGAGGCTGATCTTGCGCAGGTTCGTAAAGGTCTCTTCTAAATCTTGAATCAGGGTTGCCCTGTTCCTGCTTTTGACCACTATGTCATCCATGTAGGCTTCCACATTTCTGTGGATTTGCGGCTCAAAAGCGGTATGGACAACCCTCGCAAACGTCGAACCAGCATTCTTCAAACCGAAAGGCATCCGTACGAAATAGTACGTGCCACATGGAGTGATGAATGCGGTCTTTTCCTCATCTTCTTCAGCCATGAAGATCTGATGGTATCCTGATTATGCGTCAAGAAATGAAAGCAGGTCACATCCGGCCGTGGAGTCAACAATCTGGTCAATGCGCGGCAAGGGAAAGGGATCTTTGGACAAGCTTTGTTAACATCAATAAAGTCGATGCAAAGCCTCCATTTCCCATTTGCTTTGCGCACGACAACAGGATTGGCCAACCACGTCGGATGGAGCACACCTTTGACAAGTCCTGCCGCTTCCAACTTCTTGATCTCTTCTGCGACGAACTCTTGGCGCTCCACCGCTTGCTTCTTGACTTTCTGCTTGACGGGTCGCGCATGAGGACAGACGGCGAGGTGGTGCTCAATCACTTTCCTAGGAACGCCGGGGATGTCAGATGGTTGCCAGGCAAACACATCGACATTCGCCCGCAGGAAAGCAACGAGCGCGCTTTCCTATTTGGGGTCGAGAGTGGCACTGATGGTGAAGGTACCACCAGTGTCGTCCTCCTTGGCGGACACCTTCTTGGTCGTTGGTGGGGCTGCCATTGACTTCTTACTCTTGCCGGTGGAGCTCGATGGCGCGTCCTCGACGATAGCGCAGCACTCCGAAGAGGTGCGCTTGCCGGAGTGGGCACCAGAGCACTTGCCGGGCTTGGTCTTCTTCTTCCCTCCGGGAGCTTCAGCGACGAGTGGCTTGTGATCCGTTGCGGCCGCTGCTTCCCGGTAGATCTTGTTGGCACAGATAAGGGCATCCTTCTTGTCGCCGGGGACAGAGATGACGCTTATCGGGCCTGGCATCTTGAGCATGTTGTATGCGTAGTGAGAGGCCGCCATGAACTTGGCGAGCGCTGGACGGCCGAGAGTTCCATTGTAGGGCAATGGAAAATCGGCAACATCAAAAGTGATCCTCTCTGTCCTGAAGTTCAGCTCGCTGCCAAATGTCACTGGCAACGTTATCTTCCCCTTCGGCTTGCTCCTTCCCGGGTTGATTCCCTGGAACGTGCCGGTCTCTTCTAGCTCGCTGTCGGGGACTTGGAGTTTCGTGAGCACAGCGGAGGAGATCAGGTTCAAGCCGGCCCCGCCGTCGACTAGCATCTTAGTGACCTTGAGGTTGCGGACTGTTGGTGAGACCAACATCGGCAAGCACCCGATCGCAGTTGTGCGGTCAGGGTGGTCCTCAATATTGAAGATGATAGGCGTGCTGGACCATTTTAGAGGCTTGCGTGACTCGACGGGTGGTTCCGCTGCATTGACTTCTCGCGCCCACTGCTTGAGCTAGCGGCGAGAAGTATGCAGAGAAGCTCCGCCGTCTACGCACAAGACCTCTATGGCTTTCTGACACTCCTGCTCATTGGTCTCGACATCATCCATGTCTTCGTCTTCGTCGTCCTCTTCGTCCTTGTCGCGTCCGCGGGGAGGTCTGTCTGCTTGCCGCTGCTTGTCCTTGTCGCGGCGTCCTCCCTGGTCGGGGCGCTTCGTGCCGGATCCTCCGCCACCTCCCCGGGCTTTCTCCTTGTCGCGTCGCTCGTACTCGGCCTTTTGCAGATCGACGAGCCGCTCGACCTGCTTGCAGCTCTGGAGGTCATGGCCCTTGGTGCGGTGGATCTTGCAGTGCTGTTTGTTGGTGCCGTCCCGCTTGTCGGCGACTGCCACAGCCTGGCAGTTGGTGCATCCGGCAACCTCCTTGCCGGAGCTACCAGCCTGGGCCTTCTTGGCGGCGCCTTCATCGCCGGACTGCTCAACAACCAGTACTTCTTGGCTCTTCTTCTTCCTGTTGCTCCGCCGCCTGTTCTTCCTTGCCGGGGCGGTATCCTCACTGTCAGATTCTCCTGCTCTAGTGTTCTCTCCGGGGAGTTTCCTTCCTTCCTCAGCACGTGCACACTTGTCGGCCAGGGCATATAGCTCGCTGACGCTTTGATCTTGCACATCACCATCTCCTCCCGCATCCTGCGGTTACGCACGTTCTGATGGAACGCGTTGATGACCGCGGCAGGGTGGACGTCTGGGATGTTGTAGTGTATGCGGCTGAATCTCTGGATGAACTTGCGCAAGGGTTCCCCTTCCTTCTGGACGAGCAGATGAAGGTCGCTCGCTTGGCCATGGGGTTTGTGGCCGCCTGTAAAGGCGCCAACAAACTGATGGCACAAGTCTGTCCAGGAGGTTATGGAGTTGTCCGGCAAGTGCATGAGCCAGGATCTGACGTTAGATTTGAGTACCAGCGGGAAGTAGTTGGCAAGGATCTTGTCGTCTCGCCCTCCAGCAGCCTGCACCGCAATGGTGTAGATGCTGAGGAACTCTGACGGATGCGACTTGCCGTCGTACTTCTCTGGTACATCTGGCTTGAAATTCTTCGTGCTGGGCCACTGGACTTGCCGCAGCTCACGGGTGAACGCAGGGCAGCCTACCGCGTACGGCAGGTCGCCTGGTCCCCCCGGCGCATGCATGTCGACAGAGGGCTCAGCGCGCTGGTCTGATTGACGCCGCGCTTCTCTTCGACGCTCGATGCGGGTACGAGCATCCTCTTGCTTTCGTTCGTGAAGAACTTGGCGTTGATCGCGACGAGTTCGCGGATTTGACGACGCGGTGGAGTCGTTGTCGTGATGGTTCTGGCGAGTCGGCGATCTTGGCCTTTGGGGCGGAGAATGCACGGTGGTCGCATCCCCCACCGGTCTTGGCGCCATCGGTTCTCGCCTGGCCGACCT
The DNA here is from genome assembly GCA_032464435.1 of Aegilops umbellulata. Taxonomy (NCBI): domain Eukaryota; kingdom Viridiplantae; phylum Streptophyta; class Magnoliopsida; order Poales; family Poaceae; genus Aegilops; species Aegilops umbellulata. The sequence goes on along the minus strand of CP136060.1, from coordinate 635,275,089 downwards.
GCCGCGGCTGCGACGCACTGTGCTGCCGCGGGGTGTCACCGTTAGCGAAGCCGATGAGGCTCCGTATCGTGGCCCTCCAGTCGTCGAGCTTGTCCGCCGTTGGAGGGTAGTCTAGGAGCAGTTGAGCTCGTGCTAGAGCTTCTGCTGGAGTGGCGGGCAGCGGTGGCGAACGACGCATCGAGCGGGATGTGCTCGAACTTCTAACAATGTTAGAAGGAGCAGCACCCGGTCCAGGCAGTCGCGCCACGATCACGCCAGCACGTTGGTGTGTATGCTGGCCTAGAGCACCCTAAGATCCGCCAGCTCGATCTGGGTCCAGCGAGTGTATGGTATCGTGAGTGCCAAGACGCTGCTGGTCCCGTGCCTCCTGAGAGGGGGCGCGGTGCATGTTCGGACGCCGTGGCGCCATGAGCCAGCTCGGCGATGCCCGTTCCGTCGCCGGTGCCGTCCCCATCACCCGTTCGCTCCAGGGGCGGTTGGTTCGACGCGGACGGACCAGCCACCTCCGGAGCCTTCTTCTTCGGTGGCATGTCAATGAAGATGATGGAGATCTAGCCTGTGCGGACGCCGGATCAGGTTCACACAACCTCGACGCCCCCAACCTGGCGCGCCAAAGATGTCGGGGGAAATCTGCCTCCACGGACACCTATGGGGACCGAGCCCCTTTCTGGTTTGGCGGGGGGCGGAGGTAGCGCGAAGAGTGGATCGAGGCGATGCACACGAGGGGTTTACCCAGCTTCGGGCCGCACGGATGCGTAAAACCCTACTGCTGCTTTGTGGTGTGTATTATGTTCTTGCTCGGGAGCACTGAGTGCTACAGTACACTCAGGCAACTAATCGGACCGAGCGTGAGTGGCCTCCTTCCTCTCTACGTTGCGCATGGGGCCTCCTTTTATATGCGCAAGGGGTTACCTACAGGTGGCAACGTAGGCGGGGGTAAAACTGGAAAACGTTGTGTTGGGTACAGCTGTTTGCACAGTGCTATCATACCTAACTCTGACGGCAGGGGACAAGGGCATTAAATGCCCGTCTAGGTCGCCCAAACAGTGCAGAAAAGGGACTGTCAGGGGCGCCACCGTTTGCCACGACGGCTATCCTGTCAGCATTGCTTCGCCACCGCATGCCCCTGGCTGCGCAGCCTTTCGCCACGTACGCCTGGAATGGCCCAGAGCGACACGTTGGTGGATGAGCTGGAATGCAGGCGCGGGGTGGTGACTTGCCGCGGCAAAAACCTTGCCGCGGTTGATGCCTTGTCGCGCCCGGGAGCTCGTTGCTCACCGGTCCTCGCCGGGACGCGTGGCGCGTCGCAGCAAGTCTCTTGTTGTGCCCTGGTCGGCCTTCCTGGAAAGCTCCTCTTGCCGGGGCCTTGTGCTTCGAGTGGCCGTCCCGGCAAGCTCCTCTTGCCGGGGCCTTGCTCTCTTCGGGTGGCCTTCCCGGCTAGCTCCTCCTGCCGGGGCCTTGGCTCAAATACTTTGTTCTTGGATGGCCCAAAAAGGGACCATGGAGAGTTTTGGCGATCACCTGGCAAGCCTTGCCGCGGGGCGCTACGACTGCCCGTGCACAAGTTCGGGGTACTAAGGTACCCCTACTTTAGTACACCGACAGAAGTCAATGATTTTTGGCTGGAGACCCGACCCTGCAAGAGAAGTTAATTCTTCTTAACCACCCACATCTTAAGGGGTGGCTTAGAAGCAATGAGTCTAAGTGAAGCATCTGAGAATTTTGGCTTTGAAGCCCTACCAAATAGCTTCACAAGGGGTATATAGTATTCATATGAATAAGTAGAAAAGTTCTTCGATTTGTGAACATAATGGTTCGAAGATAAATGCTCATATTCACGAGTCTGATGATAGTTTCCCTGCAAAACATTGGTGTTAGGGTGACCGTATGAGGTCCTGGGTCTTTATGAGGCCTTTGGGACATACGAAGCCTTTTGTTTGGGTTTTGTCTTCTTCCTGGGTGGTGTCATGATGACATTCACGAGGAGCTTCTCAAGACGAATTTTAGGAACTCAGATCTTCTTCATGGGAGACCCATTCCTGCAGTTAGTTCCAATAAACCTGGCAAACACTTCACCATTCTGGTTTTTGAACAGTTTATAGTTCGAGTCAAAGGACTCATGAATGATGTTAGTATTATCACAAGTGAAATAAGATAAGGTGGATGGATCCACTGAAGGGCCCTTTGCAGCAACCCATGTAGTTTTGGGATACTACTCAGGCTTCTAGTAGGACCCATCAACATTCATATTCCTCTCGAAACCAATACCCTCTTTTCTAGGGTTTCAGTTCAGAATCTGCTTCTTGAGGAAATCACATAGAGTCTGATGCCCTTTGAGGCTTTTGTACATGCATGTTTCAAGCGATGTCTTCAACCTGACATTCTCATTAGCAATAGTAGAGGTATCCTCAAAAGAGGGGTTAGTCACCACATCAACAATTGAAGATATTGCAAGTTCAGAAGCATTTGAACATTCAGCAATAGATATAGCATTATCACGCTCAAGACATTTCAAGCAAGGTGGCACAAACTCTTCCTGAGCGGAACTGATCCGTTGAGAAAATACTGAATCGTTTTCCTTTTGAAGAGCTTCATGAGACGCTCTCAGTTTCTCTAGATCTTACTTCCTTTGCAGATAATCATAGGAAAAGCTTCTCATGATTAGCTGAGAGGGTTTCGTGACGACTTGCAAGATCCTCATACTTAATTCGAAGATTTTTTATGTATTTGATTAAGGACTGAGTTCGATTCATTTCCTCGTCCAGCAGGTCATCACTTTTGTCTGTTTGTTGCTCAGCTGCAATTTTAGCAAGGGTTTTATAGCTGAGTTTGGGTTCACATTCATAGTCATCTTCACTAGAGGTCTGCAAGTATGCATCGGGTGAGTTTACATTAGCACCGCTTTCCATGAAGCAGTAGGTAGGAGCAGAGTCGTCATCATCATTGGCTTCGGCATCGGTGACGTGACCATTTCATTTAGTGTTGAAGATTGACTTGGCTATGAATGCCGAAGATAGAGCCAGGCTTGCAACTCCCGAATCAGACTCCTCTTCCGACTCCACCTCTTCCTCCTTAGAAGTAGACTCCTCCTCTGAATCCATCTCCTTGCCGATGAAACCATGATCCTTGACAGATGAGCTCTTCTTGTGAGATGAAGACTTGGTAGAAGACTTTGAAGATTTCTTCTTCTTCTTATCGTCAGAGTCATATTCCTCGCTCTTCTTCTTTTTCTTGGCTTCCTTTCCCATTGAGGACATTCAGATATGTAATGGCCTAGTTTCTTGCATCTGTGACAAGTTCTCTTCTTGTAGTGATGAGTGGAAGCCTCACCATTCTTGGAGCTGGATTTTGAAGACTTTCTGAAGCGATTCTTCTTAGAGAACTTTTGAAATTTTCTCACAAGCATTGCTACCTCTTTGCCAATATCTTCAGGGTCATAAGAACTACAGTCAGAGTCTTCAGATGAGGGAAGAACCTTTGCCTTCAAAGCACGGGATCGGCCATAGTCGGGACCATAAATATCTCTCTTCTTAAATAGCTAAGACTCATGTGTATTGAGCTTCTCAAGTATGTCAGATGGGTCGAGATCCTTGAAGTCAGGATGTTCTTGGATCATCAAGGCTAGAGTGTCAAATGAGCTGTCAAGTGATCTTAGTAGCTTCTTCACGACTTCATGCTTAGTGATCTCAGCGGCACCAAGAGCATGATGCTCATTTGTGATACTAGTGAGACGGTCAAAGGTGTGCTGGACATTTCCATTGTCAAACCTTTTGAAGCGGTTGAAGAGATTGCAAAGCACATCAATTCTTGAGTCTCTCTGTGTTGAGACGCCTTGATTGACCTAGGATAACCAGTCCCAGACTAGCTTCACAAACTCCAGAGCACTCACATGACCATACCGCCCTTTGGTCAGATGACCACAGATGATGTTCTTGGCAGTCGAGTTCAATTGTGCGAATCTCTTCAGGTCAGCAATGGTGACACCTTCACCGACTTTGGGAACTCCATTCTTGATGGCATACCAGAGGTCATTGTCAATGGCTTCAAGATGCATGCGCATCTTATTCTTCTAGTAGGGGTAATTAGTGTCATCAAAGATAGGGCAGGCAACGGAGACCTTGATTATCCCTGTAGTCGACATAGCTAAAACTCCAGGCGATTAAACCGAATCATAGAGAACAAGGGGGCACCTTGCTCTGATACCAATTGAAAGTGCTAGTTATCGACTAGAGGGGGTGAATAGGCGATTTTTATGAATGTCTTCAAGGTAGGAAATGTCTTCGAAGACAGACAACCAAATAAAACCTACACAGCATGCAGCGGAAGACAAACTAAACTAGCCATGCCATAATGAAAGAAATAGTACAGAGTAAGCATGAAGACAAATAGCAGCTAGGTAGATTAAATCAGAATAGGCAAACAGTATGAAGCCAAATATGCAATAAGAGAGAATGTCTTCATACAACAAAGTCAAACAAAACATACAAGCAATGACTTCATGAGACTGGACTATAAGTAAAGGAGTAAGGAGATAGAACGAGTAGCTTGGTGAAGTCAAGGATTTGGTAAACCAGTTCCAGTTGTTGTGACAACTGTAAGTATGGTTAGGGACGCTGAGATTGAACTCAGAAGACCACGTATTCACACTACAAAAGAAGACACATCTGTGACATTTTGGGACGAACGAACAAAAATATGTCATGCTTATGACACTTCTATGACGATAATTGTGACATAACCCGGTATCATCATATATGTGGTGGGCTCCTACTTCTATGACAAAAAATCATGCCAGAAAATGGGCTTTTCGTCGTGGGAGGGCCGGATACGCAGCCGCATGACATTCTTTGGGCCGTCCATGACAGAAAAAACCGTGGTCGAAGCGAGGGTGAGGAAAATATCGGGGAGTTCCCAGTTATGGTGGGTGGTCGGGGCCAAGCGATGCACAGAGGGATTGCGCGTCTCTCTCGTACAGGTACGAGTGTGGGTGCGAGGCGTTGGGCTCTAACTGAACTCGAGCGAGGCGTTGGCCTACTGAAACCGAGAGATTGCACTGGCCACGCATTACTGAACCCGAGTGAACGATCGATCCCTGGCTGTTAACTGAACCCGACCGAGCGATTCCTTCGCTACTGTTGCTAACTGAAGCCGATCGAACCTACTGCCTCTTGATGAATAGTGAGTGTCATTGGGGGTTGGATGAATAGTTCCGAGTGGGGGTTGGATGAACAGGGCCCATGGTAGTAGAGGCCGTTGCCGCTGGATGAACAAGACCCCGATCGAGCCGGTTGGGGGTGGATGAACAGGACCACGTGGAGGGCTGGTTGAACAGTAGCTGGTGGAGGGCTATATGAATAGTATCTCATGGAGGGTTGGTTGAACAGTAGCCCATGGAGGCTGGACGAATAGGAGCCCGTGGATGGAAAGTAGCTGGTGGAGGCACGAGGGAGACACCGTGGATGAACAGTCGCAGGTGGAGGCTGAAGGAGGTCGATGGTGGATGAACAGTAGCCCATGGAGTCTGGAGTGAGGCAGTAGACGGTGGATGAACAATAGCCCATGGAATGCCGTTTTGCGGTACGCCACACCCCTCCTGATGAACAAGACCCCCGTTTCAACCATAGGAGGTCGAAGAAAAGTCCGTTTCCTTGGTTTTGCGGTACGGCACACCCCTCCCGATCAACAGGACCTCATTTCGACCGTTGGAGGTCAAAGAGAAGTCTGTTTCCTCTGTTTTGCGGTACACCAGACCCCTCCCGGTGAACAGGATTCTGTTTCGACCGTAGGCGGTCAAACAGAAGGCCGTTTCCTCCGTTCTGCAGTACGCCGGACCCTTCGCGATGAACATGACCCCGTTTCGACCGTACGCGGTTGAACAGAAGGCCCGTTTCCTCCGTTCTACGGTACGCCATACCTCGTTTTGACTGTTCCGTCCAAGCCGGTTGGCTCTCAATAAACACGACGCATTCCGTTGCCTCCCGGTGAACAAAACGCATTTCGTTGCCTCCCAATGAACACGACGCAGTTTCTCTGTTCTGACCCATCCGGTTGGCTTCCAATGAACAGGACACCGTTGCTGCCGTCCATTGCCTCTCCACGTACACGAGCCCTGGTCGTACAAATGCGCAAGTAGGCGTTCAAGACCCCGCCCGTATGTACGCGCGTGGCCATATTTTTTGGCATCTGGTTGTACATACGTGTACACGGTTTTGACTGGACTGCCTGAACTGCTACATCGGGAGCTCTACTACTACACGTGTCGCTACTTGCTCGACCACGGTTCATCATTGCAGAGACCGATTGACCAGTATGTACGTACACGTTCGCGACCGAAATGACAACGCTACGTATGCTTCGACCAGGTGGGTCCTGAGGAAGTCCTGGATTAGGGGGTCCTTGGGTGTCCGGTCTATTCGATATGGGCCGGACTAATGGGCCGTCAAGATAAAGCATAAGACTATCCCCCGTGTCCAGGTAGGACTCCTATATGCGTGGAAGGCAAGTTTGGTGTCAGGATGTGCTATTTCCTTCTTCTGCGAACCGATTCTGTACAACCATAGGCCCCTCTGGTGTGTATATAAACCGGAGGGTTTAGTCCGTAAAGGCTATCAGAATAATCATAGGCTAGATAGCTAGGTTTAGCCATTATGATCTTGAGGTAGATCAGCTCTTGTAACCCCTATACTCATGAAATACAATCAAGCAGGACGTAGGGTTTTAACTCCTTTAAGAGAGCCCGAACCTGGGTAAACATCGTTTCCCTACTGTCCCTTGTTACCATTGATCCTTAGACACACAGCTTGGGACCCCCTACCCGAGATCTGTCAGTTTTGATACCGACATTGGTGCTTTCATTGAGAGGCCCGTTGTGTTGTCGACAAAAGAATCGATGGCTCGCCTCGCCATCGACAATGGCTCTGTTTCTAGGGAAACCTTTCTTCCTGTACAGCTTTTCGTGCTTGGCGGCTTCGTGCTACGTGCCAACTCAACCTGTCACTTTGAGCAGGTCGACAACTATGCCCCTGGTCGCCAGATCAGGTTAGGAAGTTTGAACTACATCGCTGATATCCGAGGAGATGTAATCTTCGAGGGGTTCATGGCCTTGATCGCCGCTCCCCACCCACACGAAGAAGGCTCTTCGGATCTACCATCAGACCCCGTCTAGGGGTCGACTCTCGCGTTCGCCCCGGCCTTACACTACTAGGGAAAACCTTATACACAGAAATTTAGCAGTAGCGCGTGTTAAAAAAGCACGCTGGTGCTAAGTAGCAGTAGTGTGCTGATGTAAACGGCGCTACTACTAAAATTCCCACGGCTTAGCCGATAGGCTACACATAGTAGTAGCAATCTACGTCGAATCGCGCTCCCGCTACTTGCTTTGTAGCAGCACGTTTATGCTGAAAGGCGCTACTGTCACGACCGGTTTTCCAATAAACATATATTTATTGAGAAACCAATCTAAAAATCCAGTTTGAGATAAACATCCTCACTGGTGGACAAACACTTGATACAATGAGCCAGTAGTTTCAAATATATTATAGGGTTGAGCTGAGGATGCTCAACAATTTATTACAGACGCGCCAATAATTATACATAAAGGCGAATATGACACAAGGGAGTGGTGGTATACTACTGATTCGCAAGCAGGGTAGTGGTGGAGTAACACAGTGGGGAGTGGATAAAGTGGCTCTCAAACTAACACCTCATCGAGCGTCGGAGTGAGGCTCGAGGAATTATTCGGGTTGCGGAAGCGATTATGATATAGTGACCGAGTCCAGGGTCGCACGAGACTGACTGGGATTCCTCTAGGCGTCGGATTCGCTATCGAACTTTTCATCCATGAGAACACCTTCGTCAACATCTGACCAAATCAACAAGCCAGTGAGTACTTTGAAGGTACTCACAAGACAGTTCGGACGTAAGATATAACAAATGCATGCATGAGTGCGTCATGATTAAATCACCAATGCATATTTAACAATGTGGCAAGGAAGGTAAGTAAATAAAAAGGGAAACGGCGGTAGTCCACCTGAAATCCCAACAGTAAAGTAATGGAAACCAATCGAGTGTCTAGAACGACGCCTCGAAGGTAAATTAATAAATGAAAGAAAAATCATGCCACAGTCGGGCGTCTTAGCGACACCACATAAAGGGATTTTAAAAGAAATGCCACAGTCGGGCGTCTGAGCGACACCACATAAAGGGCTTTAAAAGAAATGCCACAGTCGGGCGTCTGAGCGACACCACATAAAGGGCTTTAAAAGAAATGCCACAGTCGGGCGTCTGAGCGACACCACATAAAGGGCTTTAAAAGAAATGCCACAGTCGGGCGTCTGAGCGACACCACATAAAGGGCTTTAAAAGAAATGCCATAGTCGGGCGTCTGAGCGACACCACATAAAGGGCTTTAAAAGAAATGCCACAGTCGGGCATCTGAGCGACACCACATAAAGGGCTTTAACTGATAAAGAAATAATATTCATAATAAATATATTCAACTCATGAAATTAAACGGGTTAGCCCATCCACAAGAATAAACATTTAACCGGTCTTAGTGCTCATGTGTCCCACCGGGTAATCTGTCACCAAAACTGGCACTTGTCAGTTAGTACAAATCTTGGATATAGATAAGATGATTTGAAGATATAGAGCTCTGCAGAGTTTGTACAAAAAGTCCCACAGTTAACGGATTTCCGTAGTCACGAGGACTAGTTCCGTTTACGGTATTTCGGAAGGAAACACAGCTGACCATTACACACCCATCGAACCTCTCGATGCCAGGAATCACCCTAGACATCGTCTAAGAAAAACTTTTGAGACGGGGAGATCAGAATCTCGAATAGCATAGGATCAAATTTATATACGCGCGCTCTAAGGGGTTCCCCCCTCTCGGTCCCAACCGGAAACACCCATGCCCCCTGACCGGATGATTGGCTTTAATCCAGGGCCATGGAACCATCATCCCGGCCTCTCCTTTTTGGTGTGTACCAAGAAAGTGGTTTGCGACTTACTAAACCATATCCCTTTCGGGAAACATGTGGTAGTACAGGGAGGGGAAATGGATACGAGCCCAACCGATACGGGTTGGTACTAAAGTAAACCTGCATGGCATAAGACTGGCATGCTACCACACTGCCATCTTACCCACCTTCATGCCAACACATGGCCTTGCATACTCACATCCAACAAGGTATGGATCATCGAACCTACTTGTCTCAACAATGCATAATAAACAGTTCATCGGTATGCTCCACAACATGCCATGAAAGTAACTAAATGCAAAACATGCCAAGACACTCATCATATCAAAAGTTCAAACATGCTTGCCTGGTTCAGAGTAGTCGGAGTCTAGCTCGGTGAAGTTTGCGGTCCCGTCACCTCCGTCGGTATCTACGGTATAAAGAGGATACGCGCACTATCGTAAATACCAAGAGGTGTACAGAAATTAAACCAAATAATTTTTAAATAAATCTGATAAAAAACTAGACAAAATTTTGAAGAGAACAGAAAAAGAATCATTCAAAAATATGCTTCTGTTAAAAAGTTATAAAGGCATTTGCCCAGGGACCCATCTGTAATGAAACAGAAACTTCCCAGGGTCTTATTTATAAAAGTAGAGAAAGTTTCAGTCTCAAATACGCCGGCGCGGAGGAGAAGACGTATTTCGCCCGAATGCGCTTTCAGAAAACGATTCGAAAAAGAGAGAAATCCGACGGGGCGGTCCCACCCGTCGGGTTTGAAAACGGACGGCGCTTTTGGCGCCAGAGAGCCGCGGCGATCACCGGCGGCGATCCACGGCGAGGCAGGGGGATCGGAGGTTACCTCCGTGCTCAGGGCGTTGTTCCACGTCGGGTGGTGGTCGTGGTGGTCGCCGACGTGCACCGTGTCGACGTTGGCCCTTGCTCCGGCGGACGGTGGTTCGGACGAGGGTGAAGCTCGCCGGAGAGGGCTGAAATGATCAAATTGAGGTGGGGGTCAAGTATCTGGTAGCTAGAGAAGGTGCTTGACGGAGTTTGGGCGCCAGAGATGACCTCACCGCAGTGACTTGAGCTGGAGCCCGAGGCGGGCGGAGGTGACCGGAGTCGAGGAAGAAGGGCTCCTCGAGGCCCCTCCAGTGGCCAGGCAGGTTGTGGTGAGGTGGTGGAGCCGTGCGGGAGTGAGAGCGGGCTCGGGGGCGCTATATATAGCCACCCCGAGGCGGTTGCCGAGAACGGGGTTCTCCGGCGAGGTGATTACGGCGGCATGGAGGTTGCACGGGAGGTTTTAGGAGTTGAGCTTCGTCGTGGAGGTCCACTGAGTCTGCTTAGGTGCCAACCGCGCCGGGATTTGCTTAATTAGGTGGAGTTCGACGGAACGGGGCGGCGCGGGCCCGTCGGTGGCAGAGAGCGTGCTCTGTGCGTGCCGCGCCACGGCGACGGTGCTGCTTGCGTGCGCTGGCGCGGAGATGGCCACGCGGAGCCACCAGGGGGCTTGGGCGGTGGTGAACGGCATTGAGCCGCCGTTTTGCTCCCTGTCTGCTGCTACGTTGGTTCGACCGCCGCAAGACACGCTGGCGCAGGCGGGACAGGGCGCCACCGACGCTGCGAAGCTGCCAAGCGCGCGTGCGGGGCTTCGGACAAGCGAGCCAGGCGGCGAACAAAGGCAAAGGCACTATGGGCATGTGACTGCACTTCTCTGACGAAGATCGACACTGAAACTGAATTTGACTGAAAGTGTCTGAAACAATGCCTGCAAGGTGTTCGACAGAATGTTTCTGGCTTGTAGGAATTTTTCCTTGGTCTGATTTTTGGTAGAGTGACTTCTCATTGCTCCAGTAGGTTGCGTGATTTTTGGTGGAATTATTGGAGAAGTGTAGATATGAATTTCATCAAATTTGGCAAATCTGGTCCAAACTTGCCGGGAGTGTAAGTTGAAATATTTGAAAAGAAGATGAGTGGATCAAGACGGTTCTGGGTTGTGGGTACAAATGACTAGCCAGAAGAGTTGGTTTGAGGTCCAGATACAAAAGCTATAGGGTACTTGCTTTGTAAATGGGTCCGGCTCAAACTAAAGATCAGAAAAGAATTGAGAGGTGAAATAATCAAAATAAAATCTAAAACTTGTTTGGATGAGTTGGGACAGGGAATTTAGGTTGTTAACAAGAAGGAGAGGAGGTATTGGAGTGGTTTTACCTCATGGGCAAAAATACAAGGTCATGGGTGGTTATCAAAAGAATGAAGATCCCAAATTTTCATAGAGTTTTCTTTTCAAAAAGAAAAGATTGAACTCCCAAAAATAATTTGAGAAGAGGACCAATCAGAGGAGAAGTTTTTTAAAAAAAGTCAAAACCCAAAGTTTGAGGAAGAAAACAGAAATAACAATCCTTGCCAAAGAAAAAGATTTTTAAGAGGATTGTTTTTCTGAATTTTTTTTGAAAGGTCTCAATCCACAAAAGAAAAACCAGCAATTTTTTTTTGCTAAAACCAAATAAAATTTTTGGAGTGTCACAACACCTACCCCCTTAGGAAAAATCTCGTCCCCGAGATTTCAGCTGTCCCTCAAATAAGTGCGGATGCTCTGCTCGAAGAAAATCCTCTCTTTCCCAAGTTGCTTCGTTGTCAGTGTGATTGCTCCACTGAACTCTGAAAAATTTAATGGTCTTTTGTCGGGTCCTCCTTTCAGACTCCTCTAGTATCTTCACTGGACGTTCCCGATAAGTGAGGTCTTGTTGCACGTCAATGTTCTCATGGGATACTTGTTTCTCTGGGTTGCTTATGCACTTCCTTAACTGCGAAACGTGGAACACGTTGTGGATATCTGATAGTTCCTTAGGTAAGTCTTGTTGGTAGGCCACTGTGCCTCTTCGTGCCAATACACAGAATGGTCCGATAATTCTTGGCGCTAGCTTTCCTTTTATCTTGAGTCGTTGTAATCCCCTCATAGGGGTTACTCGTAGGTACACAAACTCTCCGGGTTCGAAGCTGACCCCACGATGCTTCTGATCGTAATAACTCTCTGTCGGCTTTGGGCGGTCTTGAGTCTATTTCTGATTAGCTTGACTTTCTCCTCGGCTTTTCTGAGCAAGTCTGGTCCGAAGATGCGGCTGTCTCCGGTTTCTGACCAGTTTAATGGGGTGCGACATCTCCGTCCGTATAAGGCCTCAAATGGTGTCATTTGCAGGCTGGCCTGGTAACTATTGTTGTATGCGAACTCGGCGTGTGGCAGACTTTCTTCCCAACTGGTTCCATATGTGAGGACACATGCTCTCAGCATGTCTTCTAAGATCTGGTTTATGCGTTCCGTTTGCCCATCTGTCTGGGGGTGGTAAGCTGTACTGAAGGCTAGCTGAGTTCCCAGTGCCTGTTGTAAGTGATCCCAAAATCTCGAAACGAACTGAGTGCCCCTGTCGGATATTATAGTCCTTGGGACACCGTGTAGACAAACTATGCGGGAGAGGTAAATCCTGGCAAGCTTCTGAGTGGTGTGGGTTGTCTTTACTGGAATAAAATGTGCTACCTTGGTTAACCTGTCGGTGATGACCCATATAGCATCATTCCCGTGCCGTGACCGAGGTAGTCCGACAATGAAATCCATCCCTATTTCATCCCAATTCCACTCAGGTATTTTGTTTGGTTGCAGTAGTCCGGCTGGTCTCTGATGTTCAGCTTTTATGCGTTGACATGAGTCGCAACATGCAATGAAGGTAGCGATGTCCCTCTTCATACCATGCCACCAAAATCTTTCTTGAATATCTTTATACATTTTGGTCCCTCCAGGGTGAATTGAATATGGGGCGGTGTGGGCTTCAGCCAAAATTTGCTGTTTAAGATCTTCTATGTTTGGTACGCAGAGTCTTTCCCCATACCACAGTATTCCTCCATTGTCTACGACGAATTCTGAGGCTTTGCCCTTACTCACCTTTCTTTTTATACCTTCTATACTGGGGTGACCCGGCTGAGCTTCTTTAATTTTCTCCACAAGGTCGGGTTGTATCTCCAAATTTGATATGGTGCCTTCTGCTACCATCAATAAGTTAAGTCTGGCAAATTCTTGTTGGAATTCGGGTCTCAAGCCGTGCAGACTGCTTTCGTTGGAGCTGGGGTTTCGACTAAGAGCATCGGCCACTACATTTGCTTTACCTCGATGGTAGTGGATACCGACATCATAATCCTTCACTAATTCCAACCAGCGTCGTTGCCGTAAATTTAATTCTGGCTGCGTGAAAATATATTTGAGACTTTTGTGGTCTGTATATATTTCACATCGATTTCCAAGTAGGAAATGCCTCCATTCCTTAAGTGCATGAATGACTGCTGCCATCTCTAAGTCATGAGTGGGATAATTTTCCTCATGCTTGCGAAGTTGCCTTGAAGCGTATGCGACAACCTTGCCTTCTTGCATCAACACGCATCCGAGACCTTTCCTGGACGCGTCACAATATACTTCAAAATTCTTGTGTATGTCTGGCACAATTAATACTGGTGCTGTTGTTAATTTTCGCTTTAGCTCTTGGAAACTTTTCTCGCAGGCTTCTGTCCAGTCAAACTTCTTTTCCCTCTTGAGTAACTTCGTCATAGGTTCGGCTATGGTGGAGAATCCTTCAATAAATCTGCGGTAATATCCTGCCATTCCCAAGAAACTTTGTATGTCCGTTACGCTGGCTGGTGACTTCCAGCCAAGAATGGCCTTTACTTTCTCCGGGTCCACGGCGATACCGTCTTGGGTTAGCACGTGGCCTAGAAAGCCTACTTGCCTTAGCCAAAATTCGCACTTGCTGAATTAGGCATATAATTGATGCTTTCTGAGTTCTCCTAGCACAATTCTGAGATGTTCAGTGTGCTCTTCCGGTGTCTTGGAGTACACCAGAATATCGTCGATGAATACCACAACGAACTTGTCCATAAATTTCATGAATACTTTGTTCATGAGGTGAACAAAATATGCGGGGGCGTTTGTCAACCCAAATGGCATTACTATGAACTCATAAAGTCCATATCTGGAGGTGAAGGCTGTCTTGGGGATATCTTCTGTTCGCACCTTCAATTGATGGTATCCTGACCTTAAGTCAATTTTGAGAATACTTTGGCCTGAGCGAGCTGATCGAATAAATCATTTATCCTGGGCATCGGGTATTTGTTCTTGACTATGACCATGTTAAGTGCTCGGTAGTCAATACACAATCTCAACGTTCCATCTTTTTTTTTGGCAAATAAAATTGGTGATCCCCATGGTGAGGAACTGGCCCGAATGTATCCTTTGTCTAGCAATTCCTTTATTTGTTTCTTCAGTTCAACCAACTCGGATGGTGCCATTCTGTACGGTTTCTTGTATATGGGGGTGGTTCCTGGTGCTAACTCAATGCTGAATTCTATCTCTCGGTCTGGTGGCATGCCTGGTAGCTCTTCGGGGAATACATCTGGAAATTCACATACTACTGGAACCTTGTTTAGCTCAGAAACGTCCACCTTATTCAATCTCGGTTGCCGGGGTATTTTTCTTTCCTTGGCGGACACCCTTATTGTCTTCCCGAGGTGATGCGTGAGGATTACGGTCCGGTTGAAACAGTCGATGAAACCTTTGTTTGTGGTTAGCCAGTCCATCCCAAGGATGACATCCAGTCCTTTATTATCCAACACAATAAGATTTGCATGAAATTTCAGCCCTTCGAACTCAATAATCACATCCTGACAGTAACTCTGAGTAACTTGCTGAATCCCAGGGGACTTGATGATCATGGATTTCTCCAAAGGAAGCATCGAAAAATTATTTTGCAAAGCAAAACTTTTCGAAACAAAAGAATGAGAAGCCCCAGAATCAAACAAAACCATTGCAGGTATTGTGTTGACAGGAAACATACCGAGTACGATATCCGGAGCATTTTGTGCCTCCTCTTTGGTTCCGTGGTTCAAATGACCCTTCCTGTGGTTGTTGTTGGGATTGAAATTGTTTCGTTTAGGTGCTGGATTACTGCTGCCGTTGTTCGGCTCTGGTGCTGAGTTTCTAGGCTTGGGACACTGCTTGGCATAGTGTCCTTCCTCTCCACAGGCGTAACAAGTAACGCCGGAGCAATAGGTGAACTCCTTGTCCCTTGCATGGAAATTCTTGATTGGGCATGAGGTGTTGGATGCAGACTTGTGTGTTCCACCATTTTGAAAACCTGCCTTGCTTCGATGATTGCGAGCATGGTTGGTCTGGTCCCTTTTTCTCTTGCGGATATCTTCCAAACCGCGCCTTTCATTTTCCAGAGTAATGGCTTTATCCACCAGTGTCTTAAAATCTGGGAAACTGTGTATGACCAGTTGGCATTTTAGCGCGGGCGCTAGACCATCAAGGAATTTCTCCATTTTCTTGCTCTCAGTCATACGATATTCATTGGCGTATCGAGATAATAGAGTAAATTGACCGTTGTAATTTGACACTGTCATGTTACGCTGTTTGAGGTCATCAAACTCTCTCTTCTTGATTTTCATGATACTCTTAGGAATATGCGCACCACAGAAACCTTCTTTGAAATCATCCCAGGTTATGTCATTTCCGTTGGAATGCACGTGCAGGAAATTCTCCCACCAAGATGCGGCTGCTCCCGCGAGATAATGCGGAGCATATAGTACCTTTTCGGGGTCTGAACATTGTGCAATATTTAATTTCCTCTCCACGTCTCGAAGCCAGTCTTCGGCCTTAAGAGGCTTATCAGTATGAGAAAATGTTGGGGGACGCGTCTTCTGTAGCTCAGATAATTTGGAATGCTGTGGATACTGTCCATGGTGATTTCTCATGTTGATGACTTGGTTCATCATTTCCCGATGTTGTTGCTGACTTTGTTCATAAAGGCGGCACATTTGAGATAGTGCCGTCTCACTGCCCTGTTGACTTGATTGACCTTGAGTGAAATTGTTGCCTGGTTGATTGTCCCGATATTGGCGCGAGTGCCCTTGTGCAAAATCGTTGTCCGCTTGAGTGCCATAATATTCCTCTGGCGGGGCTGGCATGGAGCGAGTCCAAGGACGAGACATTTTCCACTCTGGGGATATATTTTGTAAAACCCATAAGAAAACGAAGAGGGGCGAAAAATAAATCCATAAATGCACAAGGTTGGCAAAGGAACCAAATAGCCAAGATTACTATGGAAAACCACTTAATTTGCGCACGGAGAAAGACTGCTCAGTACGTATCTTACACGCGGGCGATAATTATACAATACGTCACTCAGGATAGGCGTACATATTCCTGACATGTTATTTAGGCTAGTGCACTTCTCCATTTCCTACATGATGCGCAAACAGGCTACTTCCCATATCTTACATGGCGGTACATCGCGCGATGGCTGAGCGTACTTAGTCGCAGATGTTGATGATGTCCTTGGCCCTGCCAAGGGTGAGGCGTAGCGAGGCTGGAGACTCAACTTCCTCCTTGCTAATAGGTTCCATACGAGTAGTGATGCGCCGAGTAGATGGAGCGGGTGCCAGGGGTGGAATAACACGAATAGGAGTCGGCGCGAGAGGCGGTGCAGTGCATGCTGGAGTGGGCGCAATGACCTAGTTGAACTCCTCAGTAGAAGGCAGGCGACGAGCAGGTGCATAAGATGTTGATGATGAGGCATAAGTCAGTGGCGGTGCTGTGGGCAGGAGCTCCCTCCTGCTGGCAGCACAGCCATGGACTGAGTCCATGCGGGCGGCCACGAAGTCGTCCACCAAGTTGTCGAAGGCGGCCTCCAGAGCCCGAAGATACTCAATAAGCATCTCAAAGGCCTCGTATCGTTCTCCTCTGGGGAAGGAGTATGCGTAGTGACAGGTGTAAGGCACGTGGCATAGAAGATAGCGGTAGCGACGAGCCTTCATCACGGGAAGGACATCCCTGAGGCGAGCTATTGACTCGCGGGATGCCATCTGGAAAGCATGCTTCTCCGTGGGCATGGCCCTTCCCACGAACCGGAAGCGGCGTAACTCACCACGCCCTCCCTTGAATTGCACCGAGGCCTGGTGCATGGTCAGACTGTCGTTGACTATGTGCTGGCAGAGAGAGACGACTGGGCATACAGATGGCCCCATCGCGACCTGAACGATGAAGGATAGAAGCTTGACGAACTCATCGGGTACGTTGGCGAAGGACTAAGACTCGCAGCTGTTGTCGGCCATCTACAAAAGTAGGCAAGAATTCTGATTGGTCAGATCATAAATATATGCTGACTGTCAGAAAAAAATGACTACTATTGCAAAAATATAGTTTAGCTCGAACATGCTAATAACCAATTTAGCGATCGCACCTAGTGGGTTCCTACCGTTAGCCTGGCTCTGGTACCAAGCTTGTCACGACCGGTTTTCCAATAAACATATATTTATTGAGAAACCAATCTAAAAATCCAGTTTGAGATAAACATCCTCACTGGTGGACAAACACTTGATACAATGAGCCAGTAGCTTCAAATATATTACAGGGTTGAGCTGAGGATGCTCAACAATTTATTACAGACGCGCCAATAATTATACATAAAGGCGAATATGACACAAGGGAGTGGTGGTATACTACTGACTCGCAAGCAGGGTAGTGGTGGAGTAACACAGCGGGGAGTGGATAAAGTGGCTCTCAAACTAACACCTCATCGAGCGTCGGAGTGAGGCTCGAGGAATTATTCGGGTTGCGGAAGCGATTATGATATAGTGACCGAGTCCAGGGTCGCACGAGACTGACTGGGATTCCTCTAGGCATCAGATTCTCTATCGAACTCTTCATCCATGAGATCACCTTCGTCAACATCTGGCCAAATCAACAAGCCAGTGAGTACTTTGAAGGTACTCGCAAGACAGTTCGGACGTAAGATATAACAAATGCATGCATGAGTGCGTCATGATTAAATCACCAATGCATATTTAACAACGTGGCAAGGAAGGTAAGTAAATAAAAAGGGAAACGGCGGTAGTCCGCCTGAAATCCCAACAATAAAGTAATGGAAACCAATCGAGTGTCTAGAACGACAATCGAAGGTAAATTAATAAATGAAAGAAAAATCATGCCACAGTCGGGCGTCTTAGCGACACCACATAAAGGGATTTTAAAAGAAATGCCACAGTCGGGCGTATGAGCGACACCACATAAAGGGCTTTAATAGAAATGCCATAGTCGGGCGTCTGAGCGACACCACATAAATGGCTTTAAAAGAAATGCCACAGTGGGGCGTCTGAGCAACACCACATAAAGGGCTTTAAAAGAAATGCCACAGTCAGGCGTCTGAGCGACACCACATAAAGGGCTTTAAAAGAAATGGCACAGTCGGGCGTCTGAGCGACACCACATAAAGGGCTTTAAAATAAATGCCACACTCGGGCGTCTGAGCGACACCACATGAAGGGCTTTAAAAGAAATGCCACAGTCGGGCGTCTGAGCGAGACCATATAAAGGGCTTTAAAAGAAATGCCACAGTCGGGCGTCTGAGCGACACCACATAAAGGGCTTTAACTGATAAAGAAATAATATTCATAATAAATATATTCAACTCATGAAATTAAACGGGTTAGCCCATCCACAACAATAAACATTTAACCGGTCTTAGTGCTCATGTGTCCCACCGGGTAATCTGTCACCAAAACTGGCACTTGTCAGTTAGTACAAATATTGGATATAGATAAGATGATTTGAAGATATAGAGCTCTGCAGAGTTTGTACAAAAATTCCCACAGTTAACGAATTTCTGTTGTCACGAGGACTAGTTCCGTTTACGGTATTTCGGAAGGAAACACAGCTGACCAGTACACACCCATCCAACCTCTCGATGTCAGGAATCACCCTAGACATCGTCCAAGAAAACTTTTGAGACGGGGAGATCACAATCTCGAATAGCATAGGATCAAATTTATATACGCGCGCTCTAAGGGGTGCCCCCCTCTTGGTCCCAACCGGAAACACCCATGCCCCCTGACCGGATGATTGGCTTTAATCCAGGGCCATGGAACCATCATCCCGGCCTCTCCTTTTTGGTGTGTACCAAGAAAGTGGTTTGCGACTTACTAAACCATATCCCTTTCGGGAAACATGTGGTAGTACAGGGAGGGGAAATGGATACAAGCCCAACCGATACGGGTTGGTACTAAAGTAAACCTGCATGGCATAAGACTGGCATGCTACCACACTGCCATCTTACCCACCTTCATGCCAACACATGGCCTTGCATACTCACATCCAACAAGGTATGGATCATCAAACCTACTTGTCTCAACAATGCATAATAAACAGTTCATCGGTATGCTCCACAACATGCCATGAAAGTAACTAAATGCAAAACATGCCAAGACACTCATCATATCAAAAGTTCAAACATGCTTGCCTGGTTCAGAGTAGTCGGAGTCTAGCTCGGTGAAGTTTGCGGTCCCGTCACCTCCGTCGGTATCTACGGTATAAAGAGGATACACGCACTATCGTAAATACCAAGAGGTGTACAGAAATTAAACCAAATAATTTTTAAATAAATCTGATAAAAAACTAGACAAAATTTTGAAGAGAACAGAAAAATAATCATTCAAAAATATGCTTCTGTTAAAAAGTTATAAAGGCATTTGCCCAGGGACCCATCTGTAATGAAACAGAAACTTCCCAGGGTCTTATTTATAAAAACAGAAAACTTCCCAGGAGAAGACGTATTTTGCCCGAATGCGCTTTCAGAAAACGATTCAAAAAACAGAGAAATCTGACGGGGCGGTCCCACCCGTCGGGTTTGAAAACGGACGGCGCTTTTGGCGCCAGAGAGCCGCGGCGATCGTCGGCGGCGATCCACGGCGAGGCAGGGGGATCAGAGGTTATCTCCGTGCTCAGGGTGTTGTTCCGCGTCGGGTGGTGGTCGTGGTGGTCTCCGACGTGCACCGTGTCGACGTTGGCCCTTGCTCCGGCGGACGTTGGTTCGGACGAGGGTGAAGCTCGCCGGAGAGGGCTGAAATGATCTAATTGAGGTGGGGGTCAAGTATCTGGTAGCTCGAGAAGGTGCTTGACGGAGTTTGGGCGCCGGAGATGACCTCACCGCAGTGACTTGAGCTGGAGCCCGAGGCGGGCGAAGGTGGCCGGAGTCGAGGAAGAAGGGCTCCTCGAGGCCCCTCCAGTGGCCAGGCAGGTTGTGGTGAGGTGGTGGAGCCGTGCGGGAGTGAGAGCGGGCTCGGGGGCGCTATATATAGCCACCCCGAGGCGGTTGCCGAGAACGGGGTTCTCCGGCGAGGTGATTACGGCGGCGTGGAGGTTGCACGGGAGGTTTTAGGAGTTGAGCTTCGTCGTGGAGGTCCACTGAGTCCGCTTAGGTGCCAACCGCGCCGGGATTTGCTTGCCTAGGTGGAGTTCGATGGAACGGGGCGGCGCAGGCCCGTCGGTGGCAGAGAGCATGCTCTGTGCGTGCCGCGCCACGGCGACGGTGCTGCATGCGTGGGCTGGCGCGGAGATGGCCACGCGGAGCCACCAGGGGGCTTGGGCGGTGGTGAACGGCGTTGAGCCGCCGTTCTGCTCCCTGTCTGCTGCTACGGTGGTTCGGCCGCCGCAAGACACGCCGGCGCAGGCGGGACAGGGCGCCACCGATGCCGCGAAGCTGCCAAGCGCGCGTGCGGGGCTTCGGACAAGCGAGCCAGGCGGCGAGCAACGTGCCAAAGGCACTGTGGGCATGTGACTGCACTTCTCTGACGAAGATCGACACTGGAACTGAATTTGACTGAAAGTGTCTGAAACAATGCCTGCAAGGTGTTCGACAGAATGTTTCTGGCATGTAGGAATTTTTCCTTGGTCTGATTTTTGGTAGAGTGACATCTCATTGCTCCAGTAGGCTGCCTGATATTTGGTGGAATTATTGGAGAAGTGTAGATATGAATTTCACCAAATTTGGCAAATCTGGTCCAAACTTGCAAGGAGTGTAAGTTGAAATATTTGAAAAGAAGATGAGTGGATCAAGATGGTTCTAGGTTGTGGGTACAAAGGACTAGCCAGAAGAGTTGGTTTGAGGTCCAGATACAAAAGCTATAGGGTACTTGCTTTGTAAATGGGTCAGGCTCAAACTAAAGATCAGAAAAGAATTGAGAGGTGAAATAATCAAAATAAAATCCAAAACTTGTTTGGATGAGTTGGAAGAGGGAATTTAGGTTGTTAACAAGAAGGAGAGGAGGTTTTGGAGTGGTTTTACCTCATGGGCAAAAATACAAGGTCATGGGTGGTTATCAAAAGAATGAAGATCCCAAATTTTCATAGAGTTTTCTTTTCAAAAAGAAAAGATTGAACTCCCAAAAATAATTTGAGAAGAGGACCAATTAGAGGAGAAGTTTTTTAAAAAAAGTCAAAACCCAAAGTTTGAGGAAGAAAACAGAAATAACAATCCTAGCCAAAGAAAAAGATTTTTAAGAGGATTGTTTTTCTGAAAAAAATTTTGAAAGGTCTCAATCCACAAAAAAAAACCAGCAAGGTTTTTTTTTTGCTAAAACCAAATAAATTTTTTGGAGTGTCACAGCTACTGCTAAAGGAAATAAAATTAAATGGAAAGCAAATAGACAAGTAAATGAAAATGAAAGAAAAAGAAAAAGGTTTAAGGAAAAAAATGTAAAAAAAATAAATGAAAAGGGGAAAAAGAGAAAGGAATAGCAGTAGCGCGTATCGAGGAACGCGCTGTAGCTAGCTTAGCAGTAGCGCACTTCCTGGAAAGCGCTACTACTACTTCTGACTTAACCGCGCGATTCGTTCTTCCCCGCGGCCACTTCCCCCAAATCCACCTCCTCCACGCTGTCGCCGCCGCCATCGCCCGTCGGCCGCCGCGCGCTCCCCCGTCGCTCTCCGCACACCCTCGACGTCGCCCCTGACCCCGACCTCGACGCCGCCCCTGACCCCGACCTTGACGCCGCCCCCGACCTCGACACCGCCCCCAACCCGACCTCGACGTCGCCTGCCCCTCCCTCGCCGCAGGCACTCAAGGTGAGCATGCCTGCCCCTCCCCTACTTCTACCTAGGGTTCTTCAAATTTTATTTGCATCAAATTAGTTAGGGTTCATCTATGTTATCGGATACAGATGCGGCTCAGATGTTTTCTTAGATGATGAATAAACACTATTGTAATGCATAATAAAACGAGTAAAATTTGACCACTTATTTCACTTTTAAGTTGGATAACTGGAATATCCGCTACCACTTTCCACCCCTAAGTTCATCAAATTAGATGGTAATTAGGGCAGTAGTTCCTAGGTACTAATTAGTTAGTAAGAACTAGCCACTAATTAGGTACTAGTTTATTTTTATTTACAATAAGTTTATTTTTAGTAAGAACTAGTTGAACATGTCACATTTGTTGTTATTTTTTTAGTTAAAGCAATTATTCCCGCATCGACGTCGATGATGCCTATCCCGCATCCTCATCGCCGTGTTCGGGACTGGGCTCCGCCGGGCTGGTACTGGGAGGCGCTACCTACGGGGGGGGGGGGGTAGCTTGGTGAGGAGTCAGCCCGTCGTTGATCCGAACCTTTTTTAGTGGCGGTCACGTGGGCTGGTGACGGTCCAGAGGCTTGAGGACCCCGTGGAGGTGGTACGTCACCGTGTCAGTGAGGAGGACGCGCACGTCCGTCGCTACTTGTTTGCGTTGGAGCACATGTTCTCCAATACCTGGCAGGTTCTCCAGGGATCTCACTGGAGCAATGATCCTGTGATGGTTCCTTCCCTTTTAGGGTCCACCGCCCGCGCCGATACCCGTCGTGCGCTAGGGTTTTAGTTGTATTAGTGATGTTATATGTATGATACTATTCGGGATGTATTAGTGATAATATTCGACGATGTACGTACGCATGAGATGATTTACTTTTGCTTATTGAATGCATGCTAATTTGAATACTTATTTATTTTACGATTTGGTTTTTCTTATTGAATGCTCATGTCAATATGAGTCCTATAAGATATTTTGAAATGTATATCTTGTGTTGCTCAAATAGGATATGTGCTTGCCTAAGTGGCCGGTCATGTTTGCAGGTTACACCTCCGAGTGGCCTATGTTTTGCTGGAGTGTTGATTCATTTCCGTTTCGGCAAATTTCAGGCGCTCGATATGTCCTATTTTAGCAAAGGTCATGCCGGATTTTTCCTTGAATTTTGGCATGCTTGTGCTAGAATATGTAGAAAATATCAAGTTCCCCGGATTTATGTGTTGAGTATCCTGGTAGTTGCCTTCGATCGATTTTCAATTAATATTTCAACTATGAACATAGGAAATGTCTGACGACGAAAAGGATTTTGGTATTTGCGAATACTGTGAAGACGAACGCGGCCTGTGCGATAGAATCTTCCTAGATGATGATAGGCGCTTCAGCATCAAGCTGGACGAGAACTTCGAAGTGGATACAGTAAGTCACAACGTCAAGTCTTTTTTCATAATTAAGCATGACATCTGCTTCAACTTATAATTTAAATCTTTTACTATTCTATTAGCGTCTCCATTGCCATGCAAGAGTTTTTGTCTTGGATAAGATAGGTTTCAGTCCTATGAAAACTACGATGGAGGTAAAGAGAGTTTACTTGAAGACCGAGCAAGGTTATACTTTCCACGCAAAATTATACAACGCAGACACCTACACCTATTTTGAATGCAAAACTTGGCAAACACTATGCAAGGCTTATGCATTTGAGCCTGATATGTTTATCACCTTTGATATTCGTCCCGAAGATGATATTGAAGGTAATAGAGACATCTGGGTCGATGTGCAGACGCCTCCAGTTATACCATTATGTGAGTTTCTCAACCATATTTATGTCTTCGATATTGTTTATTCAAAGATAGTTGACAACTAATTTCTATTGACAGCTTATTTCCATTCAAGCAAACATGTCCGACGCTTGGTAGGCATGACCGTCCACTATCCCGGGGCTGAACTAAACTGCGAGGAGATAGGTCATTAAGTTTCATGGCTTGATGATCTTCATACTGTCAAGACAAATTATTTTCCTGGACTTAAAAATCTTAGTACTCAAAACGTGCGACCAATAGTGTTCGTACTGAACTACGGTAACATCTATTTAGGAAAGAGTTTTACTATTTGTCCTCTATGCATCTTTTGCATACATTATTTTTTAAGCTAAACTTCATTGCTAAGTATGTTACCATACGATGTTCTTCAACAGGGACTCCCGATGAATGTTGTGCCTCATTGGATCGAGACTAAAGGTCCCATGAGAATTGTTAGCTTACGACCAAGATATCCTACAATGCACTTTAGTGCATTCAGGATTTCTAATAGCGAGGAATGCTTAATAGTGAAAGACTGGAGCAAAATTGTGAACGATCGCAGAGAAGTACTAGGGTCCTGCAATCAGAAGCGTAGACTACGATTAGGAGACAGGTTCATCTACATGCTCCAACTTGATGAAGCAGGAGTGCTACACATGTTTTATGTTATTTTACCTGAGAGAGAGCAGCAGGAGTGATTAGCTAGCTAGAAATGAGTTATGCTGATTAAATAGCTAGTGTTGGTGGTAATGACTATGATGATTATTATTCGCTAGTGTTGGTGGTGATTAGATAGCTACCGCAACTAGTGTTGGTGGTGATTGATTAGCTAGAATGTGTTTGAAGATGATGATGTGTGCTACACTATGACTATGATGATTAAATAGCTACTGTTGGTGGTAATGACTATGATAATGATTAAATAGCTTGTGTTGGCGGATTAGATTCAAGTGGAGGCAACATGTGGTGCACATCGATAGTACTACTAGTCCAAACTAGATCAAGTTTGGATTAGTAGTATACTTTTGACATGCACCACATGTTGCCTCCACTTGAACCTAATCCACCTTCATTTGACACACTATTATGGACATATTGATATAACAACCTCATAATTGGTATTGTACCAAAATTTGTATAACGGCGTATAAATACACTAAAAATTTAAAAAATGAGAAAAAGAATACTAGTAGCAATGGAGAGTAAACACGCTACTACTAGCTATATTAGCAGTAGCGCGGGAGTGAACAAATGCTGCGACTATATGTATTAGCAGTAGCGCGTGTTGAACGCGCTACTGCTAAGGAATAGCTGTAGCGCCTTACTAGTAGCACGGTGTACCGCGCTACTAGTGGGCATTAAACCCGTGCTACTACTAGGGTTTTCCCTAGTAGTGTTAGATCCGGAGCGGACCACTTCATCCGAAGATGGGAGGGAAAATACCGCCTGACTCTCCCTCCCCACGGAGCTTCTGGCCAGAGACTCAGATGCGACCGCGCCTTTGGCGGAACCGGAATCAAACGGGACTCTTCCCATCATCAAGAAGCCGGACTCTCCTCCGGATACGAACTCCAAACTATTGAGATCCGCACCCCTCGAGCTCAGTCAAGAGGTTGTCGCCAAATCTGGCTCTGCAGATCATCAGACACCTCTCCAGCGCTCGCTCTTAAACGAGGCGCTGGACTTACTACAATCTCTCGCCATCACGGAGATATCACCCCTGAACTACGCCCAGCTTGAACTGGGGCCTGAGACTAGGGAATTTTTCGTCCCACCCACAACCCACTTAGTAGACACTGCCGAGGATTTAACCGACATGCTAGACTACGCTTCCGAAGGCATCGACGGCATAAACGATGATGTCGAAGCCAAACCAGGTCAAAACCCGCCCCTCACCAGGCGTTGGATGACCCCTTCTACTTACGATCTATACATGGTGGACACGCCAGAGAAGAAGGACGACGACGACACTGAAGATCCAGATGAGGATAAGCCCGTCCATGAACCACCAAAACGTCGATGTCAGCGGCGCCTCATACGTCTCCAACGTATCTATAATTTTTGATTGCTCCATGCTATATTATCTACTATTTTGGACCATATTGGGCTTTATTTTCCAATTTTATATTACTTTTGGGACTAACCTATTAACCGAAGGCCCAGCCCAGAATAGCTGTTTTTTGCCTATTTCAGTGTTTCGGAGAAACGGAATATCAAACGGAGTCCAAACGGAATGAAACCTTCGGGAACACGATTTTCTCACCGAATATGATCCAGGAGACTTGGACCCTCCGTCAAGAAAGAAAGGAGGCGGCCACGAGGGTGGAGGGCGCGCCCCCTGCCTCGTGGGCCCCCCTTTGCTCCACCGACGTACTCCTTCCTCCTATATATACCTACGTACCCCCAAATGATCAGATACGGAGCCAAAAACCTAATTCCACCGCCGCAATCTTCTGTACCCATGAGATCCCATCTTGGGGCCTGTTCCGGAGCTGCGCCGGAAGGGGAATCCACCATGGAGGGCTTCTACATCAACACCATAGCCTCTCCGATGAAGTGTGAGTAGTTTACCTCAGACCTTCGGGTCCATAGTTAGTAGCTAGATGGCTTCTTCTCTCTATTTGGATATCAATACAATGTTCTCCCCCTCTCTCTCGTGGAGATCTATTCGATGTAATCTTCTTTTTGCGGTGTGTTTGTTGAGATCGATGAATTGTGGGTTTATGATCAAGATTATCTATGAACAATATTTGAATCTTATTTGAATTCTTTTATGTATGATTGGTTATCTTTGCAAGTCTCTTCGAATTATCAGTTTGGTTTGGCCTACTAGATTGGTTTTTCTTGCAATGGGAGAAGTGCTTAGCTTTGGGTTCAATCTTGCGGTGTCCTTTCCCAGTGACAGTAGGGGCAGCAAGGAACGTATTGTATTGCTGCCATCGAGGATAACAAGTTGGGGTTTTTATCATATTGTATGAATTTATCCCTCTACATCATGTCATCTTGCTTAAGGCGTTAGTATGTTTTCTTGAACTTAATACTCTAGATGCATGCTGGTAGCGGTCGATGAGTGGAGTAATAGTAGTAGATGCAGGCAGGAGTCGGTCTACTTGTCTCGGACGTGATGCGTATATACATGATCATACCTAGATACTCTCATAACTATGCTCAATTCTGTCAATTGCTCAACAGTAATTTGTTCACCCACCGTAGAATACTTATGCTCTTGAGAGAAGCTACTAGTGAAATCTATGGCCCCCGGGTCTATTCTCATCATATCAATCTTCATCACTTTATCATTGCTTTCCTTTTTACTTTGCTTTTATTTTACTTTGCATCTTTATACCAAAAATACCAAAAATATTATATATCATCTCTATTAGATCTCACTCTCGTAAGTGACCGTGAAGGGATTGACAACCCCTAATCGCGTTGGTTGCGTTGAGCTATTTATTTTGTGTAGGTACGAGGGACTCACGCGTAGCCTCCTATTGGATTGATACCTTGGTTCTCAAAAATTGAGGGAAATATTTACTCTACTGTGCTGCATCACCCTTTCCTCTTCAAGGAAATCTAACGCAGTGGTCAAGAGGTAGCAGGAAGATTTCTGGCGCCGTTGTCGGGGAGTCTACGCAAAAGTCAATATACAAAGTACCTATCACAATCCCTTATCTCTCGCATTACATTATTTGCCATTTGCCTCTCGTTTTCCTCTCCCCCACTTCACCCTTGCCGTTTTATTCGCCCTCTCTTTTCCGTTTGCCTTTTTCTTGCTTGCCTTTTGTTTGCTCGTGTGTTGGATTGCTTGCTTGTCACGATGGCTCAAGATAATACCAAATTGTGTGACTTTACCAATACCAACAATAATGATTTCCTTGGCACTCCGATTGCTCCTCTTACCAATACTGAATCTTGTGAAATCAATACTGCTTTGTTGAATCTTGTTATGAAAGATCAATTCGCCGGCCTTCCTAGTGAAGATGCTGCTACTCATCTAAATAGCTTTATTGATTTATGTGATATGCAAAAGAAGAAAGATGTCGATAATGATATTGTTAAATTGAAGCTATTTCTTTTTTCGCTTAGAGATCGTGCTAAAGCTTGGTTTTCGTCTTTGCCTAAAAATAGTATAGATTCTTGGAACAAGTGCAAAGATGCTTTTATCTCTAAGTATTTTCCTCCCGCTAAGATCATCTCTCTTAGAAACGATATTATGAATTTTAAGCAATTTGATCATGAACATGTTGTGCAATCTTAGGAGAGAATGAAATTAATGATACGTAATTTCCCTACTCATGGTTTGAACTTGTGGATGATTATACAAATTTTTTATGCCGGATTGAATTTTGCTTCTAGAAATCTTTTAGATTCGGCCGCGGGAGGCACTTTTATGGAAATCACTTGAGGAGATGCTACTAAAATCCTAGATAATATTATGGTTAATTATTCTAAATGGCACACTGAAAGATCTACTAATAAAAAAGTGCATGCGATAGAAGAAATCAATGTTTTGAGTGGAAAGATGGATGAACTTATGAAATTTTTTGCTACTAAGAGTGTTTCTTCTGATCCTAATGATATGCCTTTGTCTACTTTGATTGAGAATAATAATGAATCTATGGATATGAATTTTGTTGGTAGGAATAATTTCGGTAACAACGCGTATAGAGGGAACTTTAATCCTAGGCCTTATCCTAGTAATCCTTCTAATAATTATGGAAATTCCTACAACAACTCTTATGGAAATTTTAATAAGATGCCCTCTGAATTTGAGAATATTATTAAAGAATTTATGAATTTACAAAAGAATTTCAATGCTTTGCTTGAAGAGAAATTGCTTAAAGTTGATGAATTGGCTAGGAACGTTGATAGAATTTCTTTTGATGTTGATTCTTTAAAGCTTAGATCTATTCCTCCTAATCATGATATCAATGAGTCTCTCAAAGCCATGAGAATTTCCATTGATGAGTGCAAAGAAAGAACCGCTAGGATGCGTGCTACGAAAGATGCCTTTATTAAAGCGTGTTCTTCCAATACCTATGAAAATCAAGATGAAGATCTAAAAGTTATTGATGAGTCCCCTATTAAATCTTTGTTTTGCAATATGAATCTTTATGAGACTGAATATGATCCACCTTTACCTAGAAGGCGTTCCAAAAATTCGGAGTTTTTAGATCTTTATGATGAAATTGATAAAAGTGGGATGGAAAAGAATAAAACCCTAGATGTTGCTAAACCCACTATTTTGGATTTCAAGGAATTTAATTATGAAAGTTGCTTTTTAATTGATTGTATTTCCTTGTTGCAATCCGTGCTAAATTCTCCTCATGCTTATAGTCAAAATAAAGCGTTTACTAAACATATCGTTGATGCCTTGATGCAATCTTATGAAGAAAAACTTGAGTTGGAAGTTTCTATCCCTAGAAAACTTTATGACGAGTGGGAACCAACTATTAAAATTAAGATTAAGGATCATGAATTTTATGCTTTATGTGATTTGGGTGCTAGTGTTTCCACTATTCCCAAAACTTTGTGTGATTTGCTAGATTTCTGTGATTTTGATGATTGCTCTCTAAACTTACACCTTGCGGATTCTAATATTAAGAAATCTATGGTAAGAATTAATGATGTTCTTATTATTGAAAATAGGAATTATGTGCCCGTAGATTTTAGCGTTCTTGATATAGATTGCAATCCTTCTTGCCCTATTATTCTTGGTAGACCTTTCCTTAGAACGATTGGTGCAATTATTGATATGAAGGAATGCTATATTAGATTCCAATTTCCATTAAAGAAGGGCATGGAACACTTCCCTAGGAAGAAAATAAAACTAACATATGAATTTATTATGAGAGCCACGTATGGATTGCCTACCAAAGATGGCAATACCTAGATCTATCCTTGCTTTTATGCCTTGCTAGGGGCGTTAAACGATAGCGCTTGTTGGGAGGCAACCCAATTTTATTTTAGTTTTTTTGTTTTTGCTTCTGTTTAGGAATAAATAATCCATCTACCTCCTGTATAGATGTGGATTTATGTTTTAATTAGTGTTTGTGCCAAGTTAAACCTATAGGATCTTCTTGGATGATAGTTATTTGATCTTGCTATAATTTCCAGAAACTTTCTGTTCATGAAAAAAATTATTACAAATCACCAGAACGTGATAAAATAGTGATTCCAATTGATGCTGATCAATAAACAAATTACCTAGGTCGTCCTATTTTAGCTGATTTTTTGGAGTTCCAGAAGTTTGTTTTAGTTACAGATTACTACAGACCGTTCTGTTTTTGACAGATTCTGTTTTTCGTGTGTTGTTTGCTTATTTTGATGAGTCTATGGCTAGTAAAATAGTTTATAAACCATAGAGAAGTTGGAATACAGTAGGTTTAACACCAATATAAATAAAGAATGAGTTCATTACAGTACCTTGAAGTGGTCTTTTGTTTTCTTTTGCTAACAGAGCTCACGAGATTTCTGTTGAGTTTTGTGTTGTGAAGTTTTCAAGTTTTGGGTGGAATCTTTTGATGGATTATGGAACATGGAGTGGAAAGAGCCTAACCTTGGGGATGCCCATGGCACCCCCAAGATAATCCAAGGACACCAAAAAGTCAAAGCTTGGGGATGCCCCCGGAAGGCATCCCCTCTTTCATCTACTTCCATCGGTAATTTAATTGGAGCTATATTTTTATTCACCACATGATATGTGTTTTGCTTGGAGCGTCTTGTATGATTTGAGTCTTTGTTTTTTCTAGTTTACCACAATCATCCTTGCTGTACACACCTTTTGAGAGAGCCATACATGAATTTGAATTTGTTAGAATACTCTATGTGCTTCACTTATATCTTTTGAGCTATATAGTTTTGCCCTAGTGCTTCACTTATACCTTTTAGAGCACGGTGGTGGATTTGTTTTATAGAAACTATTGATCTCTCATGCTTCACTTAGATTATTTTGAGAGTCTTAAATAGCATGGTAATTGCTTAATAATAATAATATGCTTGGTATTCAAGATTTGTAAAACTTTCTTTTGAGTGCGTTGAATACTAAGAAAAGTTTGATGCTTGATAATTGTTTTGAGATATGAAGATGGTGATATTAGAGTCATGCTAGTTGAGTAGTTGTGAATTTGAGAAATACTTGTGTTAAAGTTTGTGATTCCCGTAGCATGCACGTAAGGTGAACCGTTATGTGATGAAGTCGGAGCATGATTTATTTATTGATTGTCTTCCTTATGAGTGGCGGTCGGGGACGAGCGATGGTCTTTTCCTACCAATCTATCCCCCTAGGAGCATGCGCGTAATACTTTGCTTTGATAACTTCTAGATTTTTGCAATAAGTATATGAGTTCTTTATGACTAATGTTGAGTCCGTGGATTATACACACTTTTCCCATCCTTCCACCATTGCTAGTCTCTCTAATACCGCGCACTTTTCGCCGGTATCATACACCCACCATATACCTTCCTCAAAACATCCACCATACCTACCTATCATGGCATTTCCATAGCCATTCCGAGATATATTTCCATGCAACTTTCCACCGTTCCGTTTATTATGACACGCTCGATCATTGTCATATTGCTAGCATGATCATGCAGTTGACATAGTATTTGGGGCAAAGCCACTATTCATAATTCTTTCATACATGTCGCTCTTGATTCATTGCATATCCCGGTACACCACCGGAGGCATTCACATAGAGTCATATTTTGTTCTAAGTATCGAGTTGTAATTTTTGAGTTGTAAGAAAAATAAAAGTGTGATGATCATCAATTTTAGAGCATTGTCCCAAGTGAGGAAAGGATGATGGAGACCATGATTCCCCCATAAGCCAGGATGAGACTCCGGACGAAAAAAAAAGAAAAAAAAAAGAGGCCATAAAAAAAGAGAAAAGGCCCAAATAAAAAAAATAAAAAAATGAGAAAAAAAGAGAGAAGGGACAATGTTACTATCCTTTTACCACACTTGTGCTTCAAAGTAGCACCATGATCTTCATGATAGAGAGTCTCTCATTTTGTCACTATCATATACTAGTGGAATTTTTCTTTATAAGAACTTGGCTTGTATATTCCAATGATGGGCTTCCTCAAAATGCCCTAGGTCTTCGTGAGCAAGCGAGTTGGATGCACACCCACTTAGTTTCTTTTGTTGAGCTTTCATATATCTATAGCTCTAGTGCATCCGTTGCATGGCAATCCCTACTCACTCACATTGATATCTATTGATGGGCATCTCCATAGCCCGTTGATACACCTAGTTGATGCGAGACTATCTTCCCCTCTTTTTTGTCTTCTCCACAACCACCATTCTATTCCACATATAGTGCTATATCCATGGCTCACGCTCATGTATTGCGTGAATATTGAAAAAGTTTTGAGAATGTCAAAAGTATGAAACAATTGCTTGGCTTGTCATCGGGGTTGTGCATGATTTAAATACTTTGTGTGGCGAAGATAGAGCATAGCCAGACTATATGATTTTGTAGGGATAACTTTCTTTGGCCATGTTATTTTGAGAAGACATAATTGCTTTGTTAGTATGCTTAAAGTATTATTATTTTTATGTCAATATGAACCTTTGTCTTGAATCTTTCGGATCTGAATATTCATACTACAATTAAGAAGAATTACATTGAATTTATGCCAAGTAGCACTCTGCATCAAAAATTCTGTTTTTATCATTTACCTACTCGTGGACGAGCAGGAATTAAGCTTGGGGATGCCTGATACGTCGCCAACGTATCTATACTTTTTTATTGCTCCATGCTATATTATGTACTGTTTTGGACCAAATTGGGCTTTATTTTCCACTTTTATATTACTTTTGGGACTAACCTATTAACCGGAGGCCCAGCCCAGAATTGCTGTTTTTTTTGCCTATTTCAGTGTTTCGAAGAAACAAAATATCAAACAGAGTCCAAACGAAATGAAACCTTCGGGAACACGATTTTCTCACCGAATATGATCCAGGAGACTTGGACCCTGCATCAAGAAAGAAAGGAGGCGGCCACGAGGTTGAAGGTCGCGCCCCCCTAGGGCGTGCCCCTTGCCTCATGGGCCCCCCTTTGCTCCACCGACGTACTCCTTCCTCCTATATATACCTACGTACCCCCAAACGATCAGATACGGAGCCAAAAACCTAATTCCACCGCCGCAACCTTCAGTACCCATGAGATCCCATCTTGGGGCCTGTTCCGGAGCTCCGCCGGAAGGGGAATCCACCATGGAGGGCTTCTACATCAACACCATAGCCTCTCCGATGAAGTGTGAGTAGTTTACCTCAGACCTTCGGGTCCATTGTTAGTAGCTAGATGGCTTCTTCTCTCTTTTTGGATCTCAATACAATGTTCTCCCTGCTACCTCTTGAGCATTGCGTTGGATTTCCCCGAAGAGGAGAGGATGATGCAGCAAAGTAGCGTAAGTATTTCCCTCAGTTTTTGAGAACCAAGGTATCAATCCAGTAGGAGGCTACACGCAAGTCCCTTGTACCTACACAAAAACAATTGCTCCTCGCAACCAACGTGATTAGGGGTTGTCAATCCCTTCACGGTCACTTACGAGAGTGAGATTTGATAGAGATGATAGATAATATTTTTTGTATTTTTGATATAGAGACGCAAAGTGAAAAGTAAAAGGCAAAGTAAAAAAGCAAAGCAATAATAAAGTGATGGAGATTGATATGATGAGAATAGACCCGGGGGCCATAGGTCTCACTAGTGACTTCTCTCAAGAGCATAAGTATTCTACGGTGGGTGAACAAATTACTGTTGAGCAATTGACAGAATTGAGCATAGTTATGAGAATATCTAGGTGTGATCATGTATATAGGCATCACGTCCGAGACAAGTAGACCGACTCCTGCCTGCATCTAGTACTATTACTCCACTCATCGACCGCTATCCAGCATGCATCTAGAGTATTAAGTTAAAAATAGAGTAATGCCTTAAGCAAGATGACATGATGTAGAGGGATAGTTTCATGCAATATGATAAAGACCCCATCTTGTTATCCTGGATGGCAACAATACAATACGTGCCTTGCTGCCCCTTCTGTCACTGGCAAAGGACACCGCAAGATTGAACCCAAAGCTAAGCACTTCTCCCATGGCAAGAAAAACCAATCTAGTAGACCAAACCAAACTGATAATTCGAAGAGACTTGCAAAGATAACCAATCATACGTAAAAGAATTCAGAGAAGATTCAAATATTATCCATAGATAGACTTGATCATAAACCCACAATTCATCGGTCTCAACAAACACACCGCAAAAAGAAGATTACATCAAATAGATTTCCATGAGAGAGGGGGAGAACATTGTATTGAGATCCAAAAAGAGAGAAGAAGCCATCTAGCTAATAATTATGGACCCAAAGGTCTGAGGTAAACTACTCACACCTCATCGGAGAGGCTATGATGATGTAGAAGCCCTCCGTGATGAAGGTCCTCTTTCGCGGAGCTCCGGAACAGGCCCCAAGATGGGATCTCATGGATACAGAAAGTTGCGGCGGTGGAATTAGGTTTTTGGCTCCGTATCTGATCGCTTGGGGGTACGTAGGTATATATAGGAGGAAGGAGTACATCGGTGGAGCAATAGGGGCCCCACGATGCACGGGGCACGCCCTATTGAGGGGCGCCCCCCACCCTCGTGACCTCCTCTTTTGTTCCTTGGAGTAGGGTCCAACTCTCCTGGATCACGTTCGGTGAGAAAATCACGTTCCCGAAGGTTTCATTCCGTTTGGACTCCGTTTGATATTCTGTTTCTTCGAAACACTGAAATAGGCAAAAGATAGCAATTCTGGGCTGGGCCTCCGGTTAA
Organism: Aegilops umbellulata; assembly: GCA_032464435.1. NCBI lineage: Eukaryota > Viridiplantae > Streptophyta > Magnoliopsida > Poales > Poaceae > Aegilops > Aegilops umbellulata. The sequence goes on along the minus strand of CP136060.1, from coordinate 635,240,581 downwards.
TAGGTTAGTCCCAAAAATAATATAAAAGTGGAAAATAAATCCCAATATAGTCCAAAACAGTAGATAATATAGCATGGAGCAATAAAAAATTATAGATACGTTGGAGATGTATCAGGCATCCCCAAGCTGAATTCCTGCTCGTCCTCGAGTAGGTAAATGATAAAAAGAGAATTTTTGATGCGGAGTGCTACTTTGCATAATTTCAATGCAAATCTTCTTAATTGTGGTATGAATATTCAGATTCGAAAGATTTAAGACAAAAGTTCATATTGACATAAAAACAATAATACTTCAAGCATACTAACAAAGCAATTATGTCTTCTCAAAATAACATGGCCAAAGAAAGTTATCCCTACAAAATCATATAGTCTGGCTATGCTCTATCTTCACCACACAAAGTATTTAAATCATGCACAACCCCGATGACAAGCCAAGCAATTGTTTCATACTTTAACATTTTCAAAACTTTTTCGATCTTTACGCAATACATGAGCGTGAGCCATGGATATAGCACTATATGTGGAATAGAATGGTGGTTGTGGAGAAGACAAAAAGAAGGGGAAGATAGTCTCACATCAACTAGGCATATCAACGGGCTATGGAGATGCCCATCAATAGATATCAATGTGAGTGAGTAGGGATTGCCATGCAACGGATGCACTAGAGTTATAAGTATATGAAAGCTCAACAAAAGGAACTAAGTGGGTGTGCATCCAACTTGCTTGCTCACGAAGACCTAGGGCAATTTCAGGAAGCCCATCATTGGAATATAAAAGCCAAATTCTATAATGTAAAATTCCCACTAGTATATGAAAGTGACAAATGAGAGACTCTCTATCATGAAGATCATTGTGCTACTTTGAAGCACAAGTGTGGTAAAAGGATAGTAACATTGTCCCTTCTCTCTTTTTCTCTCATTTTTTTATTTTTTTATTTGGGCCTTTCTTTTTTTATGGCCTCTTTTTTTTCGTCCGGAGTCTCATCCCGACTTGTGGGGGAATCATAGTCTCCATCATCCTTTACTCACCTGGGACAATGCTCTAAAAAAATGATGATCATCACACTTTTATTTTTCTTACAACTCAACAATTACAACTCAATACTTAGAACAAACTATGACTCTATATGAATGCTTCCGGCGGTGTACCGGGATATGCAATGAATCAAGAGTGACATGTATGAAAGAATTATGAACGGTGGCTTTGCCACAAATACGATGTCAACTACATGATCATGCTAGCAATATTACAATGATGGAGCGTGTCATAATAAACGGAGCAGTGGAAAGTAGCATGGCAATATATCTCAGAATGGCTATGGAAAGGCCATGATAGGTAGGTACGGTGGATGTTTTAAGGAAGGTATATGGTGGGTGTATGATACCGGCGAAAGGTGCGCGGTATTAGAGAGGCTAGCAATGGTGGAAGGATGGGAAAAAGTGTGTATAATCCATGGACTCAACATTAGTCATAAAGAACACATATACTTATTGCAAAAATCTAGAAGTTATCAAAGCAAAGTATTACGCGCATGCTCCTAGGGGGATAGATTGGTAGGAAAAGACCATCACTCGTCCCCGACCACCACTCATAAGGAAGACAATCAATAAATAAATCATGCTCCGACTTCATGACATAACGGTTCACCATACGTGCATGCTACGGGAATCACAAACTTTAACACAAGTATTTCTCAAATTCACAACTACTCAACTAGCATGACTCTAATATCACCATCTTCATATCTCAAAACAATTCTCAAGCATCAATCTTTTCTTAGTATTCAACGCACTCAAAAGAAAGTTTTACAAATCTTCAATACCAAGTATATTATTATTAAGCAAATTACCATGCTATTAAAGACTCTCAAAATAAACTAAGTGAAGCATGAGAGATCAATATTTTCTTTAAAACAAATCCACCACCGTGCTCTAAAAGATCTAAGTGAAGCACATAGAGCAAAATTATAAAGCTCAAATGATATAAGTGAAGTACACAGAGCAAAACTACATAGCTCAAGAGATATAAGTGAAGCACAAAGAGTATTCTATCAAATTCCAATTCATGTATGGCTCTCTCAAAAGGTGTGTACAGCAAGGATTGTTGTGGCACACTAACAAACAAAGACATAAATAATACAAGACGCTCCAAGCAAAACACATATCATGTGGTGAATAAAAAATAGCTCCAAGTAAAGTTACCGATGGAAGTAGACGAAAGTGGGGATGCCTTCCGGGGCATCCCCAAGCTTTGACTTTTTGGTATCCTTAGATTATATTGGGGGTGCCATGGGCATCCCAAAGCTTAGGCTCTTGCCACTCCTTGTTCCATAATCCATCAAAAGAATTTACACAAAACTTGAAAACTTCACAACACAAAACTCAACAGAAATCTCGTGAGCTCCGTTAGAGAAAGAAAACAAAAGACCACTTCAAGGTACTGTAATGAACTCATTCTTTAGTTATATTGGTGTTAAACCTACTGTATTCCAACTTCTCTATGGATTATAAACTATTTTACTAGCCATAGATTCGTCAAAACACTACTAGAAAAAGGGCTATCCGTAATATCACTATTAGTGGCGCACCGTGGATGTGGTGCGCCACTGCTATATAGCAGTGGCGCACCATAAGCAGGTGCGCCATTACTATTTTTTTACTAGTGGCACACCTGGTGTGTGGTGCGCCACTAGTAAGTTTGTTCTGTGCACACCCCCCTCCCCAGACATACTAGTGGCGCACCGTGTGGAGGTGCGCCATTACTAGTTCAAACTAGTAATGGCGCACCTCCACACGGTGCGCCACTACTAGTAGTGGCGCACCGTGTGGAGGTGCGCCATTACTAGTTTGAACTAGTAATGGCGCACCTCCACACGGTGCGCCACTACTAACATTTTATTTTTTAAATTTTTTTTTCAAAGGTAGTAGTGGCGCACCGTTGCAGAGGTGCGCCATTACTAGTTTTAACTAGTAATGGCGCACCTCTGCCACGGTGCGCCACTACTAACATTTCTATCATTTTTCAGATTTAACGCATTTTCACCAAATGCACCCCCCTGGACCGCCTTTTCAGTTTAAAAAAAATAAAGGAAAATGATAGAAATGTCAAAAAAATAAAAAAAAATAAGATTCCAATGTGATTTGTGGTCTAGTTGTTAGCAAAATTTACAAACATGAATTTCGACTTTTTTTGCAAAATCTCTCGAGAATTTGTAAAATGGGCATAACTTTTGCATACGAACTCCGATGAAAAAGTTTTTTATATGAAAAAGAATCTACTCGAAAAGTTATGGGGCTTTTAAGATCTACCCGTTGAAGATTCTTAGAATCCCCAAAAACCTAACCGAATAAAAGATACGGGGCTTTTAAGATCTAGAGGCAAAAAAATTCAAAAAAATTCAAAAATAGTAGTGGCGCATCGTGGGTGTGGTGCGCCACTAATATAGTTCTTTTTTTGAATTTTTTTTTTGAAAAACTATTTTTTTTGGAATAAATATTTTTTTTTAAAAAAAAAATTTTGGGAAAAAAAATGGTTTTTTTTTGGAAAAATGTTTTTTTTGAAAAAATGTTTTTCTTGAAAAAAAATAGTTTTTTTGAAAAAAAATGGTTTTTTTAAAAAAAAATTCAAAATATGATATGTAAAATGACCGGGAAGTTTGAAATATTTTTTCAAAATTTCATCACACTCATGAACATGAACAAACTCCTAGACATCAACAAGGTTTAATAGGATTGATATGATAGATATATCAACAAGTGCCTGCTAAGTGAGCTGGTGCTGGGGTTGGATAGAACTCAGAAGTTAAGCGTGCTTGGGCTGGAGTAGTGTAGGATGGGTGACCTTCCGGGAAGTTTGACCACGGAGTGCGATTTGACCCGAGATTAAGCCATATTGACCCGAGATTAAGCCATAGTGACCCGAGATTAAGGAAAAAAAATTCCCGCCAAAATTGAAGAAAAAATTCTGGAAAAAAATTTGAAAAAAAAAATTGTTACTAGTGGCGCACCTGTAGCAATATCAGTGGCGCACCTGTAGCAATTCTGGAATAAAATTTGAAAAAAAAATTTGAAAAAAAAATTCTGAAAAAATATCAGTGGCGCACCCTTATACTTAGTAGTGGCGCACCAGCAGGCCACCCCTATACATTATCAGTGGCGCACCCGGGGGGATATCAATGGCGCACCAGGTGGTGCGCCACTGATATCTGGATTAGTAATGGCGCACCTCTGGTGCGCCACTAATACACATTACTAGTGGCGTGGTAATAGTGGCGCACCAGAGGTGCGCCACTAATACCCAAAAGTGGTGCGCCACTAATGAGCTTTTTTCTAGTAGTGAAATAAGCAAACAACACACGAAAAACAGAATCTGTCAAAAACAGAACAGTTTGTAGTAATCTGTAACTAACACAAACTTATGGAACTCCAAAACTTCAGTGAAAATAGGAGGACCTAGGCAATTTGTTTATTGATCAGCAGAAATTGGAATCAGTATTTTATCATGTTCTGGTGAATTTTAATAATTCGGGCACTGAGCGCAAAGTTTTTGGAAATTACAGCAAGATCAAATAACTATCATCCAAGATTTCCTATAGGTTTAACTTGGCACAAACACTAATTAAAACACAAAACCAAATCTAAACAGAAGGTAGATGGATTATTTATTCCTATACAGAAGAAAGAAAAACTAAAAATAAAATTGGGTTGCCTCCCAACAAGCGCTATCGTTTAACACCCCTAGCTAGGCATGGATAGATTCAATGATGCTCACATGAAAGCAAAGAATTGAAGCACAAGAGAGCATAATGAAACATGTGACAAACACACTTAAGTCTAACATACTTCCTATGCATAGGCATATTATAGGCAAAAAAATTATCGAGGCAAGCAAAAACTAGAATATGCAAGGAAGCGGAAAGAAACAATAGCAATCTCAACATAGCGAGAGGTAATTTATTATCATGAAAATTTCTACGACCATAGTTTCCTCTCTCATAATAATTACATGTGGGATCATAAGCAAATTCAACAAAATAGCTATCACATAAAATATTTTCAACACGATCCACATGCATGCAAAGTTGACACTCTTCCAAAATAGTGGGGTTAACATTAACTAAAGTCATGACCTCTCCAAACCCACTTTTATCAAAAATTTTCATAAGATCAAATATTCTCCAAATATGTGGGATCTAAACTCGGCACTCTTCCAAACCCACTTTCAATATTATTGCAAACAAAATTATCGATCTCATATTCATCATGGGGATTAAATAATTTTTCAAGATCATAAGAAGAATCACCCCAATCATGATCATTGCAATGAGTAGTAGACATAGCAAAACTAGCATCCCCAAGCTTAGGATTTTGCATATTATTAGCACAATTGACATCAAGAGAATTTATAGTAAAATCTTTGAAATCATGCTTTTCATCGAGGGAACTAGCAAGCATGGGTGCCATAGCAACGACCTCATTTTTAACATAAGGAACTATAGGAAATTCGTCTACATAAATATTGGCATCATGGCCACAAGAATAGCAAGCATCATGTTCATCAAGGGATATTTCAACTAAATCATCAGAATCATCATGCATATCATTATTTTCTTCCAAAACAACGGTCATTCTTTAAATAAATTCTTGGACATAGACATTATGAGCCATGTTTTCATTCCAATATTTAAGTATGACGGAATTTTCAGATTTGTTGAGAGTAAAATCATACTTTTCAATCAAAGATGCAACTTCATGAGCACCCTTAAAAACGAGAAATTCTTCAATTTGTTAGATATCATAGTAACTATAAACACCCTTTGCATAAGAAGATAAGATTTCATTATCATTGAACTCACATAGGTAGGGAAGGTGTTTTTAGGGTTCTTAGAGCAACAAGTAAAATCACACATTTCACAAAGATTCCAAGCATAGCATACCAAACTATTTATATGATACCATAAGAGCTTCCCTTTTTCAGACAAACGATGACACACAAAATGAGCATGCTCATCTAAAGATTTCCCATCAACTAGGCTACTTGGGTTTTCAGCACGAGCGCATAAGGATCAAAGATGATCCAAGTAGAACACTTTAAGTGGATCCATATCAATAGATTTTCAGCAAGCAAAGATGCAAGCATATAGAAGGCACATGGCAACACAAGCAAACACAAGGACGAACGGAAAAGAGAGGGCAAATAAAACGACAAGGGTGAAGTGGGGGAGAGGAAAACGAGAGGCAAATGGAAACTAATGTAATGTGGGAGATAGGGATTGTGATGGGTACTTGGTATGTTGACTTTTGCGCAGACTCCCCGACAACGGCGCCAGAAATTATTCTTGCTGCCTCTTGAGCACTGAGTTGGATTTCCCCGAAGAGGAGAGGATGATGCAGCAAAGTAGCGTAAGTATTTCCCTTATTTTTTGAGAACCAAGGTATCAATCCAGTAGGAGGCTACACGCAAGTCCCTTGTACCTACACAAAAACAATAGCTCCTCACAACCAACACGATTAGGGGTTGTCAATCCCTTCACGGTCACTTATGAGAGTGAGATCTGATAGAGATGATAGATAATATTTTTGGTATTTTTGATATAGAGATGTAAAGTGAAAAGTAAAAGGCAAAGTAAAAAAGCAAAGCAATAATAAAGTGATGGAGATTGATATGATGAGAATAGGCCCGAGGGCCATAGGTTTCACTAGTGGCTTCTCTCAAGAGCATAAGTATTCTATGGTGGGTGAACAAATTACTGTTGAGCAATTGACAGAATTGAGCATACTTATGAGAATATCTAGGTGTGATCATATATATATAGGCATCACGTCCGAGACTAGTAGACCGACTCCTGCCTGCATCTACTACTATTACACCACTCATCGACCGCTATCCAGCATGCATCTAGTGTATTAAGTTAAAAACAGAGTAACGCCTTAAGCAAGATGACATGATGTAGAGGGATAGTTTCATGCAATATGATAAAAACCCCATCTTGTTATCCTTGATGGCAACAATACAATACATGCCTTGCTGCCCCTTCTGTCACTGGGAAAGGACACTGCAAGATTGAACCCAAAGCTAAGCACTTCTCCCATGGCAAGAAAAACCAATCTAGTAGACCAAACCAAACTGATAATTCGAAGAGAATTGCAAAGATAACCAATCATACATAAAAGAACTTAGAGAAGATTCAAATATTATTCATAGATAGACTTGATCATAAACCCACAATTCATCGGTCTCAACAAACACACCGCAAAAATAAGATTACATCGAATAGATCTCCACGAGAGAAGGGGAGAACATTGTATTGAGATCCAAAAAGAGAGAAGAAGCCATCTAGCTAATAACTATGGACCCGAAGGTCTGAGGTAAACTACTCACACTTCATCGGAGAGGCTATGATGATGTAGAAGCCCTCCGTGATGACGGCCCTCTCCGGCGGAGCTCTGGAACAGGCCCCAAGATGGGATCTCGTGGATACAGAAAGTTGCGGCGGCGGAATGAGGTTTTTAGCTCCGTATCTGATCGTTTGGGGGTACGTAGGTATATATAGGAGGAAGGAGTACGTCGGTGGAGCAACAGGGGGCCCACGAGGCAGGGGGCGCGACCTAGGGGGGTGGGCGCCCCCACCCTCGTGACCGCCTCTTTCGTTCCTTGGAGTAGGGTCCAAGTCTCCTGGACCACGTTCGGTGAGAAAATCACGTTCCCGAAGGTTTCATTCCGTTTGGACTCCGTTTGATATTCTGTTTCTTTGAAACACTGAAATAGGCAAAAAAACAACAATTCTGGGCTGGGCCTCCGGTTAATAGGTTAGTCCCAAAAATAATATGAAAGTGGAAAATAAAGCCCAATATATTCCAAAATAGTAGATAATATAGCATGGAGCAATCAAAAATTATAGATACGTTGGATACGTATCACTCCCCCTCTCTCGTGGAGATCTATTCGATGTAATCTTCTTTTTGCGGTGTGTTTGTTGAGACCGATGAATTGTGGGTTTACGATCAAGATTATCTATGAACAATATTTTAATCTTCTCTGAATTCTTTTATGTATGATTGGTTATCTTTGCAAGTCTCTTCGAATTATCAGTTTGGTTTGACCTACTAGATTGGTTTTTCTTGCAATGGGAGAAGTGCTTAGCTTTGGGTTCAATCTTGCGGTGTCCTTTCCCAGTGACAGTAGGGGTAGCAAGGCACGTATTGCATTGTTGCCATCGAGGATAACAAGATGTTTTTTTAATCATATTGCATGAATTTATCCCTCTACATCATGTCATCTTGCTTAAGGCGTTACTCTGTTTTCCTGAACTTAATACTCTAGATGCATGCTGCTTAGCGGTCGATGAGTGGAGTAATAGTAGTAGATGCAGGCAGGAGTCGGTCTACTTGTCTCGGACGTGATGCCTATATACATGATCATACCTAGATACTCTCATAACTATGCTTAATTCTGTCAATTGCTCAACAGTAATTTGTTCACCCACCGTAGAATACTTATGCTCTTGAGAGAAGCCACTAGTGAAATCTATGGCCCCCGGGTCTATTCTCATCATATCAATCTTCATCACTTTATCATTGCTTTACTTTTTTACTTTGCTTTTATTTTACTTTGCATCTTTATACCAATAATACCAAAAATATTATCTATCATCTCTATCAGATCTCACTCTCGTAAGTGACCGTGAAGGGATTGACAACCCCTAATTGCGTTGGTTGCGTTGAGCTATTTGTTTTGTGTAGGTATGAGGGACTCGCGCGTAGCCTCCTACTGGATTGATACCTTGGTTCTCAAAAACTTAGGGAAATACTTACTCTACTCTGCTGCATCACCCTTTCCTCTTCAAGGAAATCTAACGCAGTGCTCAAGTGTCAGGACCCCGATCCTAAGCCACATCGATCAAGCGTGTAACACATCATATCACTTTGCGGCCTCACGCACGGTACTCCCACGGGTGCCACCTTACCTGGCCCGGGACCGTTTGCGCCTTTTGGCTCACGTATATGATAGTGTCGCTAGCATCCATATGACAGAGAACCCGGGCCGACATGGCTAGTCGTGAACCCAAAGCGGCGCTAGCCTATGAGGACAGGCATACATGAATCACATCGAACATGTCGGTCATCAACGTATCTATTCGGGCTGTAGCACTGGGCTAACAGGACTCCGGTAACCCGGGCTGTAGCAGGCTAGGCAGGACTCCGAATATCAGCGCGTGACATTTCCCCGAAGGGACAGACATAGGATCGACGTGAAACACATGCCGGCCAGTCAAGTGTCCAAGCAGTAGTGCTGGGCTAGCAGGACTCCGGTGAACCGGGCTGTAGCGGACTACTATCGCTCAGAAGCACAAGACTTACATTTCCCCATATGAAAGGCTGCCAAGGATAAACAACTAGATAGTCGGATCCCACTCATACCAAGCATTTCAATCATACACACAATATGCCGATATGAGTAAATACAACATGGCATCACAACAGTACTCTACGACTCAAGTACTTTATTTAGAAGGCTCCGAGGAGCCATACATATCATCCATACAGATAGGGGTCACATGACCCAACACTCAAGTCATACAAACATACAAGCACATGCGGAAGCAAAGTAGTCTGAGTACAGACACTAGAAAGAAAGAAGGCTTGACGAAGCCTGTCTATCTACAACGACCCTTCACAAGTCTTGGATCACCACCTGGGTGATAAGTCACTCGTCAACGTCGAGGTCTACATAGAACCCATCAGAGGGGTTGGTGCAGTCGTCTGAAAAACATGATTAAAGCAACATGAGCACGGAGGTACTCAGCAAGTCTTACAACAGGAACCTACTATACATGCACATTCTCAAGAAGGTAGTGGGGTTATTGCAGCAAGCCAGCTTTGACTCTTGGCTAAGCTATCCTACGAAAGACACCACTTGTAAAACATTTGTCGCACACGAGTCCACTATCACCATCACAATACTCCACCGTGGATCCTCTCTCGCCATCCTACGAGAGGGCCATCCGCGGTACTCACACTTATCTTGAGATTTTTAGTAGTATCCATTTAACTTATCTATGAACTGTATAGGTGACCAAGTAGTCCTTTACCGTGGACGCGGCTATTCGAATAGATTTATACCCTGCAGGGGTGTACTTCTTCACACACGCTCTCACCACTTATCGCCGTTTACACGACATGTACTCGGCAACCTTCAAGCGGAAGCCCAGCGAGGGTGTCGGCCACGGCCTACCTAAACACTCAAGTCTCTAGTCCAGGTTTATCGCCTATTCGGGTTCCATCCGCAGGGAGTCCGGCCGAGGTTTCCACTAACGGCCCCGAACGATGTGAACAGGGTTCCCGAGACACCAAACGGGCGAGTCGGTACACCGTGCCACGTGCCTACCGCAACACAGCCCACCCCGATGGTCAGCGCCGCGTGCGGCCCCCAGCATGCTACAAACACCAGAAACTACTTTGCAACTCCTGGACAGAGGACAAGCGTGATCAAGAAGCCGAGAGGGTCCATTGGTTTCGGGCCCAATGCGTGGTAGTAGCTGAGTCTTAAATCACACACACAGATCTCAGTTCTTAAGAGCGGCCTCAATGAAACAACCCACCATGTACTCCTACATGGCCTTCCATCGATTCCTTTACCAAATCGTGTTCAACACTTCCACACTATTGACAACGATACAACCTTTCACTCCGGATCATCATCCCGATGAGCCAGACCTGACACAACTCTAAGCATAGCAAGCATAGCATGGTAGGAACACACATACACATGTATTGGCTCAATCAACTCCTACACATGCTAGTGGGTTTCATCTAGTTACTGTGGCAATCACAGTTCATGCAAAGGAAGTGGGTTCAACTACCGCGACACACAGCAGTTTGAAACGCGTTGTCTTAATGCAGTAAACGAGAGCAGAAGCGAGAACATGGGTTTGTATCGGAATGATCAATGGTTTGCTTGCCTGATGGAGTGGTCGTGGGATACTGCCCTTCAGTTGGATACTCGGAGATATCCTCGGAGGCAGAACCTACCACGATGAACACATCGGAACACAATCAATACATGGCAATATGCAACAATATGATGCATGCTATGACATGGCAATATGGATGTGCCCTGACCTAGTGCAAGTTAAACCAGAAGGGAATGAACCCATTTGAACCAAAGATTCAAATGGTAGCTCATTTATGAAGATCATATTAGTGTATCAACTTGTAATGCCTAAACAGTGGGTTTAACTTGTTCTGACATGCATGAAACCAGTACCAATGGATAGGTTGGATTTTTCTGATAATTTTTCATATATAAAACTTTGCATTTGGAGTTACAGATAATTTTCTATGAATTTTTGAAGTTTGAACTATTTTCTGGATTTTCCTGTGCAAAAATAAATCCAGAAAATTAATTGTGGCGTCAGCATGAGGTCATGCTGACCTCAGCAGGTCAACAGACCCGGTCCAGGTCAAACCTGACGCGTGGGTCCCGCGTGTCAGGGTCATTAGCTTAAACAGATTAGATTATTTCTAATCCTGGATTAGTTAGCAGGCGGGGCCCACATGTCATAGACCCAGGGGGTCAAACTGGGCCCACCCGTGGTCAAAAAGGGTCAGCGGGTCAACTCCGCTGGCGTTGAGCCGCCGGCGACGTCCAGACGCGGCGGAGGAAGTGCAGATTCGCGCTCCGGCGACCAAATCGACGGCGGAGCACGTCTACGTGATGCGGGAGGTGAGCCGCATTGAGTGGTGGTGGTAGTTGGCCTCGGGGTCGCCGGAAATGACGCCGGCGACGAGTTTGGCGGCGGCCAGGCTCGGGTGAGCTCGGACTCGTCGCTAGAGGGCAAGGCGAGGCGCGTGGAGTGCTTTGTGGGACTCCTGGAGATGCGGTAGGGCCAGTGGACAAGGTGGCGTGGCCGTTAGGTGGCCGGAGCCTCGTCGGTGACGTGCTCCGCGGCGGCGGGTGCGGTTGAACTACGTGCAGTCGCTGTGGTGCACGAGAAGCAGAACGGAGGGGATGGGAAGCTAGCTAGGCTCACCGCGGTTGCGATGAGGCTGGCGGCGAGGTCGGGGACGAGCTGGTGCGGCGGCGACGGCGAAAGGGATCTCCGGCGATGCTCGGTGAAGACGAGGTCGGTGTAGTGGCTTCGAGGCACGCGAGCGCTCGGGCTCGTGCTGCTCGACGAAGTCGACGACGGCGGAGAGGTTGGACACGGTCTCGTGGCACGGGGACGACGGTGGCTACGGCTATGACGGCGGAGCGGCGACGGTGGCGTCGGCCATGGCGGGGGAGAGCGAGGGAGAGAGACAGGGGAGAAGTGGACGTGTCCACGGGCTCGGGGGCACGACGTGGAGGCCGTCCAGCGCGTCGGGCGGCGAAGCGGCGAGCAGGTGGCGTCGTGGCGAGCTCGCGCTCGTCGGCGTCACCACCCTGCCTGCCTGGCGGGGACGAAGCAGCTGGCTGGCTCGGGCCAGCACAGTGCTGGGCCGCCAGGTGGGCCGGCTGGGGGGGGGGGGGTTTGGCCAGGTAAGTCTTTTCTGATTTTTGTTTCCTTTTCTATTTCTTTTGTAACTTTGTAGACTTATTAAAAATACTAGCACAACTCCAAAAATCACCAAACTGCACGTGATCCTTAGTTGGAATATTTCCAGCAAGGAACATTTTAGTTTGGAGATATTTGGGCATTTGAAATGTTTTATAAATTTTAAATGCCCAAATTCAAATACTTATGCATTAATTCAATGACCTTCTGTTGACCTAGAAAAATGTGCACAATTTTTGCCAGAGGTTTAAGACCAAAGCAAAGATGATGAACATTTTAGAAGGGCATTTCAGGTTCATTGAAAAAGGTTTTATTAAACCCTAGTAGATTCAGGAGGGGTGCTGGGGGTTCTGCCTTCCCCATTTCAATTTTCTTGTCAAAAGAAAACATGATGCACACTCTAATGCATGAACTAGGTAGGATGTGACAACTCACCCCCACTCAAAAGAATCTCGTCCCGAGATTTAGGATCTGTCGGAAAGAAGGTGGGATACTCAAGTCGAAGACGATCCTCCCTTTCCCATGTAGCTTCTTGCTCGGAATGGTGTGACCATTGAACCTTGAGAAACTTGATATTGTGGCGTCGAGTGGTATGCTCGGCTTGATCAAGGATACGAACGGGGTATTCCCGATAAGTGAGGTTATCTTGGAGATCAAGCGTTTCGTGGTCCACTCCACGGATAGGATCCGCGAAGCAACGCCTGAGTTGAGAAACGTGGAAGACATCATGAACTCTGGAGAGATGCGGAGGTAGTTCCAGTTGGTAGGCAACTTCCCCTCGTTTGGCAAGAATGCGAAAAGGTCCAATTTAACGAGGAGCCAATTTGCCTTTGATACCGAATCGATGGGTTCCCTTTAAAGGTGTAACCCGAAGATAAGCCATCTCGCCGACTTCATAAGCCATGGGCTTATGCTTGCGGTCATACTGACTCTTTTGTCGAGACTGGGCGGTTTTCAACTTCTCACGAATAATGCGAACCTGCTCTTCTGCATCCTGGATCATGTCTGGGCCAAAGAGTTGTCTCTCGCCGGTTTCTGACCAGTTAAGAGGCGTCCGACATTTTCGTCCATAAAGAACTTCGAAAGGAGCTTTACCCAAGCTAGCTTGATAACTGTTGTTATAAGCGAACTCGGCGAATGGAAGGCACTTCTCCCAATTCATACCGAAAGAGATGACAGAAGCTCGGAGCATATCCTCCAGAATTTGATTGACTCGTTCTACTTGACCACTTGACTGAGGATGGAAGGCGGTGCTAAAGGAGAGACGAGTCCCCATAGCATTTTGGAAACTTTCCCAAAATCGAGAGGTGAAAAGACTTCCACGGTCTGAATTAATTTCCAATGGAACACCATGGAGAGATACTATTCGAGAGATGTACAAATCCGCTAGCTGGCTAGCGGTTATATTCTCGCGAACAGGTAAGAAGTGGGCTACTTTGGAAAGACGATCGACAACAACGAAGATAGCATTATTCCCTCTCTTGGTTCTGGGAAACCCGGTAATGAAATCCATACCGATTTTATCCCATTTCCATTCAGGAATCTGCAATGGTTGAAGGGTGCCAGCAGGCCGTTGATGCTCTGCTTTAACACGACGACAGACGTCGCAAGTTGCAATGTATTGAGCGATTTCTCTCTTCATCCTAGTCCACCAAAACCTCTGGCGTAGGTCTTGATACATCTCAGTACTACCGGGATGAATGGTGAGAGGGGATTCATGAGCTTCCTTAAGGATCAATCGCCTCAAGTTGCGTACCTTGGGAACCACTAGACAGTTTCCAAAGAACACAACACCTTGATCATCAATGGAGAAACAATCTGCAACTCCCTTCTTGATGTTTCTCTTGATACGGGAAATTCCCGGATCCACCTTTTGTGCCTTGATGATCTGATCCGTAAGGTTAGGTTTCGCCACTAGGGTGGAAAGGAATCCTCGAGGAACAATGTGAAGGTTAAGCTTATGAAATTCCTCGTGGAGAAGTGGTTGACCTTGTTGTAACATCAAGTTGTTACAATAAGATTTACGACTTAGTGCATCAGCCATGACATTGGCTTTGCCTGGGGTGTAAGTTATTCCTAAGTCGTAATCCGAGATCAACTCGACCCAACGTCTTTGCCTGAGGTTCAAATCCGGTTGGGTGAAGATATATTTCAAACTTTGGTGATCAGTGTAGATTTCGCAACGATTACCCAGAAGGTAGTGTCGCCAGGTTTTGAGTGCATGGACTACTGCTGCAAGCTCTAGATCATGAGTGGGATAATTATCCTCATGTGGACGCAACTGTCGAGATGCGTAGGCAATCACATGACGATCTTGCATGAGTATGCAACCTAGTCCTTGTCGCGAGGCGTCGCAATAGATAACAAAGTCCTTAGAAAAATCTGGTGGTACCAGTACGGGGGCAGATGTCAGGCGTCTTTTCAGTTCCTGAAAGCTGAACTCGCACTGTGGGGTCCACTCGAACTTTTTATCTTTCTTGAGGAGTTCAGTTAGAGGCTTAGCAACCTTGGAGAAATTCTCGACGAAGCGGCGGCAATAGCTCGCTAAACCAAGAAAACTCCGAACTTGCTTGACCGTTTCAGGTGGAGTCCAGTCAAGGACAGCTTGAACTCGCTCGGGATTGACAGCAATGCCCTTGCGAGAGATTACATGGCCCAGATAGGTCACTTCTGGCAACCAGAATTCGCACTTGGAGAATTTGGCATAAAGGCGATGCTCTCGAAGTTTCATCAATACTAGCCTTAGATGTTCGGCATGTTCTTCCTAATTCTTGGAGTAGATGAGTATATCATCGAGGTATACCACGACGAATTTATCCAAGTACTCCATGAAGATCGAGTTCATTAACCGAGAGAAGGTGGCTGGAGCATTGGTTAAACCGAAGGACATGACGGTGTACTCGTATTGGCCGTAACGAGTAACGAAAGCCGTTTTGGGAATGTCCCCGTTCTTGATTTTGATTTGATGGTAGCCCAACCTCAAATCCATCTTGGAAAAGACTGAGGATCCAGCGAGCTGGTCATACAGGTCGTTGATCCTGGGGAGCGGATACTTGTTCTTGATAGTGACCAAATTGACAGGTCGGTAATCTACAACCATCCGATCCGTTCCATCCTTCTTCTTGACGAAGAGGACGGGGCAAGCCCATGGAGATGAACTAGGACGGATGAAACCCTTTTGCAAGGACTCGTCGAGTTGTTTTTTAAGCTCAGCTAGTTCTAGGGGTGCCATCTTATAGGGTCTCCTAGAGATTGGGACGGTTCCTGGAACAAGGTCTATCACGAACTCGACATCTCTGTCAGGTGGAACACCTGGCAGTTCCTCTGGAAAGACATCCGGGAAGTCACGGACTACTGGAATATCTTCGAGGTCTGGAAGGGGATTGGCATTTAGAGAGTAGAGCTGACGCTCCGATACTCGGGTCAAAACGTTGACTGTCTTGCCCGATGGATGGGTAAGTTGAACAGTTCTAGTTGAGCAGTCAATCTTGGCGTAATGAGCTGACATCCAGTCCATACCCAAGATGATGTTAATGTCTGAGGACTTGAGAGCTATTAGTGACGCAAGGAAGACCAATATGTCAACAAGAATTTCATTTCCATGGCTGATTCTAGAGGTTTGCCACTTAGAACCAGGGGTTTGAATTACCATGGAGGTGGGCATGTCACAAAAGGTGGTGTTGTGCAAACGAGCATAGCTCTCAGAAATAAATGAATGAGATGCTCCAGTATCAAAGAGAACAGTTGCCGGATGGCAATTAACAAGGAGAGTACCGAGAACGACGTTGGGGTCCTCTTGAGTTTCTTCAGCTGAAACGTAGTTGACATGGCCACGAGCAGTGGTGGCTGGCTTGGCGACAAGCACTTTCGCTGTTGACTTACCACGTCCAACAGACTTTCCGAACTGGCTGGGGTTGTTTTGGGGACACTCACGGATGTAGTGGCCCGGCTCACCACACTTGAAGCAAGTTATCATATTGGGGCGTGGAGCAGTATTGGCAGTGGGGCCACCAAAAGTCTTGGGCGGCATATACTGCTGATTGGGGCGAGGCGCCTCAAAGGATGGCCTCGGAGTATACCTGGGTGGCATAGCAGAATTTGGAATCCAGACCCGGCGCTTCTGAGGTCCAGAGCTGGATGATGAACCATAGTCACGGGAGTGTTTGCGTGAAGCTTCAAAATCATTCTGCCCTGTCTCGGCACTGATGGCCTTATTGACTAGCTTCGGAAAAGAAGTGCAATCATGCAGACGAAGGTCACGACGGAGCTCAGGGCTAAGTCCCTTGCGGAACCTTGCCTGCTTCTTGGCGTCGATGGATACCTCTTCGGGAGCATAGCGTGCAAGCTTTCCAAACTCGCGACTGTATGCATCCACAGTCAGCTTCCCCTGGGTGAAGTTACAGAACTCCTCCCTCTTGCGATCCATGAGACCTTCTGGAATATGATGCTCACGAAAAGCGGCACTGAAATCAGCCCAAGTAGTGAGTTGGCCGACCGGACGCATAGCTTCATAATTCTCCCACCAAAGGCTGGCAGGGCCTTCGAGGTGATAGGCAGCAAAGGTGACTTTATCATCTTCAGCCACGTTGGCAGAACGTAGCTTGTGGGCGATGCTGCGGAGCCAGTCATCCGCATCGAGAGGTTCGATGGAATGATTGAACTTTGGCGGGTACAGCTTGACAAAGTCATTGATGGACACCGAATTGATCCTCTGCTGGCGTGCAGTGTTCTGCTCAATCCGCTCTAACAAGCGGTTGGTGTCGCGCCTGTTGCGCTCTTCCTCCAGCATCACTTCGGCCAGAGAAGGTGGTTGAGGCAGACTTTCCTCTCTAGGTGCACTAGCTTCTCCCTGCTCCGAAGCAGCAGGGTTGCTGCGGGTGTTGACCATCCTGGGAAAACAAAACAGCGATTTAAACCAGGATGGCAAAATCTGGCCAAAGAAGTGCGGAATGTAATGGATAACAAGGAATGCAGAGATGATCATCCGTATGACATGGTAATATAGAAACTGCCATATATATACCAACGGTCATACACATCATACATAGTTTAGTACAAGCTCAAGCTGAAGTACAACTAAGACGAAAGACGTTACATCTCATCGGAGGCATTCCAAGCTCCCATACATTATTTTTCTACACCTCCGGAATTGATAGACACTAAGTTATATTCCACAATCACGCAGGACGGTGGACATACAACTATTACAATACTAGCGAGACTACTACTAGCTCAGACGGCTCCGTAGAAGTCCTCATAGAAGTCACCACCCAGACCTGGGAGCGGAACATGGTCATCTGGGAACAGACGGTCCTGCGGTGCTTGTGGACCATAGGGACTTGGGTGCGGCCTCGGTCCAACAGATGGCGGCAGAAGAGGCCCACGAGGAGGGGTGATGCCTCCCACCTCACGCCATTCCATGAAGTCTGGCAGACTAGCCCGCACAGGGTACAAGTCTCTCGTGTCCATGTATCCGGCTTGCACAGCAGGTGCAAACCTCGTCAAGGTGGCCCAATGATCAGCATGAGCATTAAAGAGCTCCATACGCAAGGCCCGGTTTTCACGGTCCTTATCTTCCAACATCTCAGTAGTGGTGCAAAGGAGTGAGTCCTCATGGGATGCATCACTGTACATGCCCTGAAGGTAACCATGCGCCCCAGGGAGGGATGCTGGCATGTAGCGAAAGTCAGTGTTGCTCAACAAAGCAATTCTAGCTCGCATAATGGTCATCATCGAGTAGGCTGCATCTTGAACGGACATCCCAATAGTGATCCCGAGTCCATAAGAACAGTGGAGTGGTTCCGTGGCTCCGGGATAAGATGGATATATCCTGACCGTGCACAGATATTGGCTCTGGTTGAAATCTCTAAACTGCTCTTCGACGGTGTATTCAGGGTACCATCGATAACCTGCCTCAACCATCACTCGAACCAACATGGCGGTATGACCACATACACCGATGCAACGGGTCAGACGAACCACTTGGTTTTGGGGACGGGTAGCCATCTGAAAGCACAAAATAGTGCAAAGGCATTAGAATTTCTGGATGAAATTGGACAGCATAACGGCTGTAAATGCTCAGAAAAAGAATTGAGACATCCACAACAGTTTGCGAAACCACTCAACAACAACATATCAAGGTTCTGGTTCAATTGGCGACATACTAAACTTTAGTAGAACTGAACTGGGTTGTATCCAACAATCCTATAAGTTACTACGGATTTAGTAACACGTGAACCTGATAGAGAGCAGAGAGCCTAGTCCTTAACCCACGTAGAATGAGAAGAGAATGACTCAGAATAGAGGGCATAAGGTAAAGAAGTAAAAGAGCCTTACGTTCCCTCCCACAATCAATTCCCCTACATATAACTAAAGCATTTCTAGACTCGACATTGACCAGTTTGGCTTAGCGAACCTACAGGCAGTCCGGCTCTGATGCCAACGCTGTCAGGACCCCGATCCTAAGCCACATCGATCCAGCGTGTAACACATCATATCACTTTGCGGCCTCACGCACGGTACTCCCACGGGTGCCACCTTACCTGGCCCGGGACCGTTTGCGCCTTTTGGCTCACGTATATGATAGTGTCGCTAGCATCCATATGACAGAGAACCCGGGCCGACATGGCTAGTCGTGAACCCAAAGCGGCGCTAGCCTATGAGGACAGGCATACATGAATCACATCGAACATGTCGGTCATCAACGTATCTATTCGGGCTGTAGCACTGGGCTAACAAGACTCCGGTAACCCGGGCTGTAGCAGGCTAGGCAGGACTCCGAATATCAGCGCGTGACATTTCCCCGAAGGGACAGACATAGGATCGACGTGAAACACATGCCGGCCAGTCAAGTGTCCAAGCAGTAGTGCTGGGCTAGCAGGACTCCGGTGAACCGGGCTGTAGCGGACTACTATCGCTCAGAAGCACAAGACTTACATTTCCCCATATGAAAGGCTGCCAAGGATAAACAACTAGATAGTCGGATCCCACTCATACCAAGCATTTCAATCATACACACAATATGCCGATATGAGTAAATACAACATGGCATCACAACAGTACTCTACGACTCAAGTACTTTATTTAGAAGGCTCCGAGGAGCCATACATATCATCCATACAGATAGGGGTCACATGACCCAACACTCAAGTCATACAAACATACAAGCACATGCGGAAGCAAAGTAGTCTGAGTACAGACACTAGAAAGAAAGAAGGCTTGACGAAGCCTGTCTATCTACAACGACCCTTCACAAGTCTTGGATCACCACCTGGGTGATAAGTCACTCGTCAACGTCGAGGTCTACATAGAACCCATCAGAGGGGTTGGTGCAGTCGTCTGAAAAACATGATTAAAGCAACATGAGCACGGAGGTACTCAGCAAGTCTTACAACAGGAACCTACTATACATGCACATTCTCAAGAAGGTAGTGGGGTTATTGCAGCAAGCCAGCTTTGACTCTTGGCTAAGCTATCCTACGAAAGACACCACTTGTAAAACATTTGTCGCACACGAGTCCACTATCACCATCACAATACTCCACCGTGGATCCTCTCTCGCCATCCTACGAGAGGGCCATCCGCGGTACTCACACTTATCTTGAGATTTTTAGTAGTATCCATTTAACTTATCTATGAACTGTATAGGTGACCAAGTAGTCCTTTACCGCGGACGCGGCTATTCGAATAGATTTATACCCTGCAGGGGTGTACTTCTTCACACACGCTCTCACCACTTATCGCCGTTTACACGACATGTACTCGGCAACCTTCAAGCAGAAGCCCAGCGAGGGTGTCGGCCACGGCCTACCTAAACACTCAAGTCTCTAGTCCAGGTTTATCGCCTATTCGGGTTCCATCCGCAGGGAGTCCGGCCGAGGTTTCCACTAACGGCCCCGAACGATGTGAACAGGGTTCCCGAGACACCAAACGGGCGAGTCGGTACACCGTGCCACATGCCTACCGCAACACAGCCCACCCCGATGGTCAGCGCCGCGTGCGGCCCCCAGCATGCTACAAACACCAGAAACTACTTTGCAACTCCTGGACAGAGGACAAGCGTGATCAAGAAGCCGAGAGGGTCCATTGGTTTCGGGCCCAATGCGTGGTAGTAGCTGAGTCTTAAATCACACACACAGATCTCAGTTCTTAAGAGCGGCCTCAATGAAACAACCCACCATGTACTCCTACATGGCCTTCCATCGATTCCTTTACCAAATCGTGTTCAACACTTCCACACTATTGACAACGATACAACCTTTCACTCCGGATCATCATCCCGATGAGCCAGACCTGACACAACTCTAAGCATAGCAAGCATAGCATGGTAGGAACACACATACACATGTATTGGCTCAATCAACTCCTACACATGCTAGTGGGTTTCATCTAGTTACTGTGGCAATGACAGGTCATGCAAAGGAAGTGGGTTCAACTACCGCGACACACAGCAGTTTGAAACGCGTTGTCTTAATGCAGTAAACGAGAGCAGAAGCGAGAACATGGGTTTGTATCGGAATGATCAATGGTTTGCTTGCCTGATGGAGTGGTCGTGGGATACTGCCCTTCAGTTGGATACTCGGAGATATCCTCGGAGGCAGAACCTACCACGATGAACACATCGGAACACAATCAATACATGGCAATATGCAACAATATGATGCATGCTATGACATGGCAATATGGATGTGCCCTGACCTAGTGCAAGTTAAACCAGAAGGGAATGAACCCATTTGAACCAAAGATTCAAATGGTAGCTCATTTATGAAGATCATATTAGTGTATCAACTTGTAATGCCTAAACAGTGTGTTTAACTTGTTCTGACATGCATGAAACCAGTACCAATGGATAGGTTGGATTTTTCTGATAATTTTTCATATATAAAACTTTGCATTTGGAGTTACAGATAATTTTCTATGAATTTTTGAAGTTTGAACTATTTTCTGGATTTTCCTATGCAAAAATAAATCCAGAAAATTAATTGTGGCGTCAGCATGAGGTCATGCTGACCTCAGCAGGTCAACAGACCCGGTCCAGGTCAAACCTGACGCGTGGGTCCCGCGTGTCAGGGTCATTAGCTTAAACAGATTAGATTATTTCTAATCCTGGATTAGTTAGCGGGCGGGGCCCACATGTCATAGACCCAGGGGGTCAAACTGGGCCCACCCGTGGTCAAAAAGGGTCAGCGGGTCAACTCCGCCGGCGTTGAGCCGCCGGCGACGTCCAGACGCGGCGGAGGAAGTGCAGATTCGCGCTCCGGCGACCAAATCGACGGCGGAGCACGTCTACGTGATGCGGGAGGTGAGCCGCATCGAGTGGTGGTGGTAGTTGGCCTCGGGGTCGCCGGAAATGACGCCGGCGACGAGTTTGGCGGCGGCCAGGCTCGGGTGAGCTCGGACTCGTCGCTAGAGGGCAAGGCGAGGCGCGTGGAGTGCTTTGTGGGACTCCTGGAGATGCGGTAGGGCCAGTGGACAAGGTGGCGTGGCCGTTAGGTGGCCGGAGCCTCGTCGGCGACGAGCTCCGCGGCGGCGGGTGCGGTTGAACTATGTGCAGTCGCTGTGGTGCACGAGAAGCAGAACGGAGGGGATGGGAAGCTAGCTAGGCTCACCGCAGTTGCGATGAGGCTGGCGGCGAGGTCGGGGACGAGCTGGTGCGGCGGCGACGGCGAAAGGGATCTCCGGCGATGCTCGGTGAAGACGAGGTCGGTGTAGTGGCTTCGAGGCACGCGAGCGCTCGGGCTCGTGCTGCTCGACGAAGTCGATGACGGCGGAGAGGTTGGACACGGTCTCGTGGCACGGGGACGATGGTGGCTACGGCTATGACGGCGGAGCGGCGACGGTGGCGTCGGCCATGGCGGGGGAGAGCGAGGGAGAGAGACAGGGGAGAAGTGGACGTGTCCACGGGCTCGGGGGCACGACGTGGAGGCCGTCCAGCGCGTCGGGCGGCGAAGCGGCGAGCAGGTGGCGTCGTGGCGAGCTCGCGCTCGTCGGCGTCACCACCCTGCCTGCCTGGCGGGGACGAAGCAGCTGGCTGGCTCGGGCCAGCACAGTGCTGGGCCGCCAGGTGGGCCGGCTGGGGGGGGGGGGGGTTTGGCCAGGTAAGTCTTTTCTGATTTTTGTTTCCTTTTCTATTTCTTTTGTAACTTTGTAGACTTATTAAAAATACTAGCACAACTCCAAAAATCAGCAAACTGCACCTGATCCTTAGTTGGAATATTTCCAGCAAGGAACATTTTAGTTTGGAGATATTTGGGCATTTGAAATGTTTTAAAAATTTTAAATGCCCAAATTCAAATACTTATGCATTAATTCAATGACCTTCTGTTGACCTAGAAAAATGTGCACAATTTTTGCCAGAGGTTTAAGACCAAAGCAAAGATGATGAACATTTTAGAAGGGCATTTCAGGTTCATTGAAAAAGGTTTTATTAAACCCTAGTAGATTCAGGAGGGGTGCTGGGGGTTCTGCCTTCCCCATTTCAATTTTCTTGTCAAAAGAAAACATGATGCACACTCTAATGCATGAACTAGGTAGGATGTGACATCAAGAGGTAGCAGCGCCGCTCACGACCCCGTCGGGGAAGGGAAAGTAACACCGGCACGGGAGATATTGACACTTCGGACAATGCCGTAGACCCCGACAACCTCGTTGAGCCTGAGGTCGAGCAAGATGAAAGGGAAGAGGGTCAATTCGGCCTCAAAGTACTTGCCGATCACGAAGATTTGGAAGATAGCAACTATATCCCTCTCCAAAGAGGATGCTAGACTTGGTGACGAAGAATTCATCATCCCAGAGGAACCCCTCGAACAAGAACACTTCAAGTAACAGCTTATCACCACCGCGCGGAGCCTGAAAAAACAATAGTCGCGGCTTAAAGCCGAACAGGACACACTCAATGATAGATGGACTAAGGTCCTAGCCTCCGAAGAAGGATATGGCCTTGATCGCCCAACAAAGAGTTATCCCAAACGTAGCCTACTGCCACAAATTGACGACGAGGCACTGGAGCCAATACGGTCAAGATACAATCAGGCTGATCAACCTGACCGACCACCACATGGATGGGACAAAACGGCCAATAATGTCGAACACCGGCCCGCGTCCCCTTGCCATAGAGGCAAGGAGATGGCAGCTCCGGGCTTCAAGTATGAACTACGGCAGGACCTGGCCAATAGAGCTAGCCAGACCAGATCAATCTATGGATCAAGAGGACATGCACCCACACGGGATGACGGCCATCAAGCCTGGCACGACAAACATTATCAGGTTCGAGGTCAGCACCAAACACATATGCCATCCAAACTCCGCCGCGATGTTTCACAGTACAGGCGTGTGGCACACCCCATGTGCTTCACCGATGAGGTGACGCATACTACAAGAAATATGGCCAATTATGACTCCCCATTTTTGTCGTTAATTCGTCATTGCTTTCGTTTATTGACTTTTTTGACCAAATTCGGAAGGTCAACAGTTGGCCGTCAAGAACGAACAAACGTGACCTGAGATGGCACCAACCAAAACAACACAACCAGTGAAGAAATGTGCTGGAGGGACATTCTTTAGTGAGAATGTCAGCAACAATAGCAGCATCACTCTTTGGTTCTCCACCTTTCGGTACCTCTTGTTCCATAGCACTTTCCATGTCAACCTGACATTTAAAGAAAGATGTACACATGAGAAGAGTACTATGTCCATCAATATATCACTGTTGGTTCTGAATGACTAGGAAACTTTATAAGAAAACTATTCAAGAATAGATTTCCTAGTAGCAGCAATTTAAGAAGATAACATCATAATACTAATACAACACTTGACATTTTAAAAAAAGATGGGAAAATCTATACTTCACACGACGCACAACAACGTCTCGTGCGGCGGCTAGCTACAGCGCGGTGCACTGTTTGCTCAATACAGACTAGCAGTGATTGCTACATGGGCTGGACAACACATGCTTTTGTATATCCAGACTACATGCTACTAATTAAGTAGTAGTTATTTGAAAACTTTGTAGCAGACAAGCATAACAAATCTTACTTGCTATTTTTTTTGCAAGTTACTGTTAGCTGCATGAAATAAGCATGGCACAACGTTTACTAAACATGTAAGAATGCGAAACAAACCATTGTTGAAATTTAAATCGAGCATGTAGCTTAAATGGGAACATGAAGCAGAGAAGAACTTAGTACGTTTCAGGAGCGCACATGTTGTTTCTGTAGTACATTATACAGGATCAGATAAAATGCCGCAAGTCCTAGACATTTCATTCCAATCATATATGAAATGACACGAGTTTCTCCATTCTGAAAGCTGGGAAGATAGATGCTTCAGGCAATCACTAGACAATTAATCGAAGAGCATACAACGCCCTCTCTTAATTACTAGTGTCCAACGACTAAGCTATGTCTGCTAGACTACTATAGGAACTGAAATTGCCTGTATACTATCACATTTCCAGTACCAAAAATGAATGTGCAATGCGATTAGGAAAGGGAAAATAGCAGCCATGCAACAGAGGACTGGGACAAACAAAAAACTATAATAAAACAAGAATCACATATTGTACTACTTTGAGCGAATCATCTCTATTAGATCGGCCGAGCAGAAATCATATAAGGAAATCAAGTGTAACAAGGATGAGGTAAACAAGCCACATCAACACATTAGAGAATACTAGAAACTTACTAACGCTTGAGTTGTCCCCTCCACTTGGAGTGGACGACGATCTGGTTGCTGAGCATCTTCCTGGCTGTGCCCTAGTAGAGAGGGTAATGGCAGGCATGGCCATAGACGTGGCCATTAGCTGCACCCACGACCCCTCAACGCTCTCACCGCCCGGAGAGGAGGTGCCTTCCATATGGGCTCCTTCGGGTCTGAGAGAGCAAGAGCGAGGTGGGGTTAGTAAGCATCAAGGATGTTGCTGTTCTCGGTCAAGCTAAGTAAAAAATCAAGGGCACAACAGATTCAAGTAAAAAAAATTAACATGTGTAAATCTTGCGCAAACTATCATCATTGATAAAAAAAATACAAAACAAATATGCAAACAGCTGTACAATGGTTAATTGCTCATACTTATATCATATCATGCAATGGCATTTAGCAACAGTGAGGATCAAGTACACTATTGACAAATCATGAATACTTAATCCTCAAGATGCATATCGCTTATTTACAGTAGTTTGGGTTTTAAAATGTTTCATCTTGAAGCATTACACTAGCAAATGATAGGAAAGATCACAGGAAACAGCACTACCCTGATCAAGTATACTACAAGCACATCAAAAAAGTCAAACAAGCTCATTGTGCATTTTCTTTCAGCGTGAGACACAATATGCATAAGTAGCCACTAGGAAAATAAATTGCTATCTACAGGCCCTATTATCAGTAACAAGAACATTAGGCGATGAAGAATATAATTCCAATGCAATCTGTTAGCCAAACACACCCTGCCACCCTAACCATCTGACGATCCAATAAAATGTCTAGGAAATTCTGTTGAGTGGCATCGGTCATGATTTCTATCTGGTGGCATGCATAGAAATATGGAAATAAACTAACCTATAAAAGACGAATCAACAAGAGCATCTTGCCAGGCATGTGGCAGACCACACGATCTACCACGAGCATGAGCAGAGCCCAATCAGATCGGATCCTTACTTAGTGCACATCTTGCAGTCCCCCTGGCTGCACGTCGGTCACTCCTTCACCGACACTCTCAACAATTCTATCAGAAGCTATGGAAGCAAACTTATTAGTGCATAGTTATCTTTAGCTGTGGATGATAATACCTGAAATCACACAAATTTTTGGGCTTACCCATCAGCCTTGTCACCGAGAATGCAAGGAAAGAGGCCCTCGGGATCCTGCATAGCAAAAGAAATCCTTTCATGACACGTACACAAATTCTAGTAAATCTCTACAACATGCAGTAGGCTTTTAGGTTTGCACAAACATTTTCTACTATACATCATGTCAATTCACTCTACACCCAACCCGACACTATGAGGAACAACTCGTACAATGCTACATGGAAGTCAATTAATCCACAATTACTCAGTCTCATCGCAACCATTGACACAGTGGAATAACACTGACGGTAGGGAAAATCCAAGGATAAGTTGCTGGGGTTGGGGGAGGTGGTGACTAGCAGTAGTGCCAGCGCTGGCTACAGGCCCTGGGCAACCACGGCCATTGAAACCTAGAATCGAGGAAGCGCAGGGCGAGGAGGATGGGGGGGCGACGGACCTTGCCGCTCCATGCTTCGCCCGCCATGCCCGATGGCTCTTCCACACGCGGCCGTGGGTGCCAGCGTCGCCGTGGACGTGGCCACAACCATAACGGAGGGCCATCTGCCGCCCCCTCACCGCTGCGTCTCCCTGGGCTTCCTGCTCCGGCGCTTGGCGCCAACTCATGTACTGGCCTGGTGCAGGCCTGGCCCGTTCCTTGGCGTGCCCCCGGCTCTGGTGTGCTCGATCCGCGCCCTGGCACGCCTCCTCAACAGGCCATGTACGCCGCTCACTCCGCGCTGCTGCTTGGCGCCTACGGCTACGGCAGCTACGGGCCTCCGCCGGGTTACGGGCCCCTGCCGTACTATGATGTGCCTCCCGCCGCCAAGCACCCGTCTGCGCAGCCGCTCGACATGACATCCCTCCAGGCGGCGCTGCACAACACCACGGCTGGCCCCTCCTCGTCAGGCAGCTCCTCCGACTGGTACCTCGACTCAGGTGCGGCCTCCCACATGTCCAACAACACCGATACTCTCCACTCCGTTCATCCTCCTCCTCTCTTCCGCATATCATCGTTGGCAGCGGTGAGCATCTCCCGATTACTCACGTTGCTATTGGTTCTCTTATCTCTGGTACCTCACCAATTCAGCTCGGTAACGTGCTTGTCTCTCCCTCTTTAATCAAAAACATTCTTTCTGTTCGTCAGCTATGTCATGACAATCCAATTTCTGTAGAGTTTGACTTGTTTGGATTTTCTATCAAGGACATCCGAACCAGAATGGTGATCCTCTGCTGTAATTCCACCGGCTATTTGTATCGGGTGGGGCCTGCGCCGTCGCTGCTTTCGTGCCCTTTTGCTGGTGTGGCCACTGTCGAGCTACTGCACCAGCGTGGTCGCTGCTTTCGCGCCCTTTTGCCGGTGTGGCCACTGTCGAGCTACTGCACCAGCGCCTTGGGCACCCGGGGGTGGCCGCCGTTCAGAAGATCGCCTCCCATCTCTGCTTCAGTTTCAACAAGTTGTCGCCGCATCACTGCCGAGCCTGTCAATTAGGCAAACATGCATGTTTACCCTTTCAGTCTTCATATAGCCGTACACATTTTCCCTTTGAGCTGCTCCACTTAGATGTATGGACTTATCCCTTTACTAGCATTTCCGGTTATCGGTTTTACCTTGTGATCCTTGATGACTACACTCATTATGTATGGACGTTTCCCCTCAAAAACAAATCTGATGTACTTCCCATATTGTGTGAATTTTATGCATATGTCCGCACATAGTTTCAGCTTCCTGTCGTTTCGCGCAACGTCCGTGAGTTCCATATTGCTTCAGTGCGCTCTCTGCTCATGGCTCTGTTCATCGTCTCTTCTGTCCTTATACTAGCCAACAGAACGGGAAGACGGAACGCATCCTAGTACCCTCAACGAAAGCGTTCGCGCCCTTCTGCTTCACGCGTCCATGCCACCGCGGTTCTGGGCTGAAGCTCTGAACACCGCCACCTACCTGCTGAATCAGCGTTCTTGCCACTCCAGTGCACCTCGCTCACCGTACTAACTCCTGCTTGGCGTCGACCCCGATTACAGCCTCATGTGCGTCTTTGGCTGCCTCTGCTACCCCAACGTCGCCGCCACAGCTCGCCACAAGGTCGATGCCCGCTCTGTTGCGTGCGTCTTCCTCGGCTATCCATCTGACTACCACGGGTCTCGGTGCTTCGATCCCGTCTCGCGGCGCATCTTGACCTCGCGCCACGTCCTCTTCCATGATCATGACTTCCCCTTCGCTCGCTCCGCCGCCCCCGCCGCCGTGCTGCCTCATCGTCGGCGCCGTCTGCTGCGCCACTGATCCTGCAGGTACCAGCTCCGCGCTCCATCATCGCGCCCTCTTTCGCGCCTCAGAGCGGTTCAACTGCGACCGCCCGATCGTCATCCAGCGGCTCCACGTCCGCGCGTTCCACTGCCCATTCTCCTATTTCAAATGGGGGTGTTGGATCCACGATCGACGGCTCCGGCTCATGCGTGCCATCTGCTACTTCAAACTCCACTGCTTCCTCGTCCTCAGGCGCCCGCGGTGCTTCCTCGCCACTTCCTCCTCCTGCTGCACTCCCTCCGTTGGTTGTGGCCTCTCTGCACGCCGGATGGTCACGCCGCAGACTGGGGTCTTCTGGCCCAACCCGTGCTACTACGATGCCGCCACTTCCTCGACCAGCACGTCGATCTCTCCGCTCCCCATCTCTGTTTGTGTCGCTGTGCGTGACCCGAACTGGCTAGCGGCGATGCGTGAAGAGTTCGCCGCCCTCGTCAGCAACCGCACCTGGGAACTGGTGCCGCGCCCCCCGACACCAATCTAATCACCGGCAAATGGGTGTTCAAGCACAAGATGCGCGCTGACGGTAGCCTCGAGCGCTACAAGGCTAGGTGGGTCGTGCGTGGGTTCTGGCAGCGCGCCGGGGTCGACTACGGTGAGACCTTCTTCCCCGTGGTGAAGCCGGTGACCATCCGCACGGTTCTCATAGTCGTCGCCTCCCGCCACTGGCCCGTGCATCAGCTTGATGTGAAGAACGCCTTCCTGCATGACACTCTTGAGGAGGAGGTGTACTGCCACCAGGCCGCCAGCTTCGTCGATGACACCAAGCACGAGCACGTCTGTCGCTTGGCCAAGTCCCTCTACAGCCTCAAGCAGGCGCTGCGCGCCTGGTTTCTGCGCTTCGCCGGCTTCCTCAAGATGCTCGGCTTCGCCGGGACTCACTCCGACTCGTCCCTGTTCGTCTACATGCACGGCACCGAGATGACATTTCTCCTGTTGTATGTGGACGACATCGCCCTCACCGCATCTACTACCGCACTTCTACAACGCATCGTCCATCGTCTCACTGGCGAGTTCGCCATGAAGGACCTTGGCCTGCTACATTTCTTCATCGACATTCGGGTCCAGCGCACTCCTACCGGATTCTTCCTCTACCAACAATAGTATACCGAGGATGTGCTCGATCGTACGGGCATGGACGCTTGCAAACCTTCATCGACCCCAATTGGCACGAAGGGCAAGCTCCCGCAGGCCAACGGACCGCACGTCGATGACCCCTCCGCCTACCGCAGCATTGCCGGGGCGCTGCAATACCTCACCATCACTCGGCCCGAGCTGGCCTACGCAGTACAACAGATCTGCTTGCACATGCACGACCTGTACAACTGCCATCAGAACTTGGTCAAGCGTGTGCTTCGCTATGTTCGCGGCACGCCTTCCCTCGGCCTGCACCTCCGCGCCTCGTAGACCTTGGATCTCCGTGCCTTCACCAGCGCTGACTGGGCCGGATGCCCTGACACCAGGCGCTCGATGTCCGGCTTCTGCATCTACCTCGGCGACACCCTCATCTCCTGGTCCTCGAAGCGACAAGCTGTCGGCTCCTGCTCCAGCGCTGAGGCGGAGTACCGCGGCATTGCAAATGTTGTGGCTGTGTGCGTCTGGCTACGCCAACTCCTCGGTGAGCTCCATGTCCCCGTGACCAAGGCCACGCTTGTCTTCTGCGATAATGTCTCGTCGGTGTACCTCTCGGTGAATCCCGTCGACCATAGGCGCAACAAGCATGTGGAGCTCGACATCCATTTCGTTCACGAGTGTGTCGCTCTTGGCGAATTCCGAGTGCTGCACATCCCCACCAAACAACAGCTGGCTAATGTGATGACCAAAGGACTGCCTACCGACACCTTTCTTCAGTTCAGGTCTAGTCTTTGCGTCGCCCCGAGCGATGTCACGACTGCGGGGGGTGTTAGACTATACGTGTACAGCTTGTGTATGCCAGACAAGACAGTGCACCAAGATATTTTATATCGCATCCCACATGATTCTTGCTAGTAAACTGTTTGTGATGTACCTAATTTTTTCATTCTGATTTGAAAGACAAAATGGTGTTACGGAGGGAACGGATGGTGTTTGAATTGCTAGAACAATTATCTACAGTGAACATGCAAATATATGAGTGTTGTCTTAAAATTGGGAATTATTCCGGGTTCGTTTGGCATTTTTATGCATTAATTGAGTTTCTAGGCATTTAATGTGCATAATTCAAATTTGAACTACAAGCACATGCTCCAGTGCACCAAGGTTGGTTAAAAACTCACATGTGTGTCCTTGGGTGAATTTCTAGGTCCCATGCAAGAAATGGGAATGAAATTCAAACATCTCGGCGTCGTGGCTCGGCAGGAAACATTGAGAAACTTGGTTTTTAAATTCCTGCAAATCCCAAACTCGCCTGAAAATCGTAAACTTGGCATGGTGTCATTTCATGGCACCAACATGCAGTGGTAAAGAAATTGGACGAATTGGGACAAGTTTTGGTATAAGCTTCTTGCAAATTGGAGCTTTTCTCATGAAGGCATGTGGTTTCGAGAGGGAACGTGCCACCTTTGTGTGCAAAAAGACATACGCTGCCCCCGCCCCCTGTTGATTTTTTATAGAGCAAACATAGAACTATATGAGTGTCGTGTTAAATGTTGGAATTATTCTGAGTTCGTTTGGCATTTTTATGCATTAATTGAGTTTCTAGGGATTTAATATGAATAATTCAAATTTGAACTACAAGCACATGCTCCAGTGCACCAAGGTTGGTTGAAAAATCACATGTGTGTCCTTGGGTGAATTTCTAGGTCCCATGCAAGAAATGAGAATGAAATTCAAACATCTGGGCGTCGTGGCTCGGCTGGAAATATTGAGAAACTTGATTTTTTAATTCCTGTAAACCCAAAACACGCATGAAGATCATGAAACTTGGCATGGTGTCATGACATGGCACCAACATGTTGTGGTAATTTTTTTGGCCGAATTGGGACAAGCTTTGGTATAAGCTTCTTGCAAACCTGAGCTTTTCTCCAGAAGGCTCATGGTTCCGAGAGGGAACGTGTTACCTTTGTGTGCGAAATGATATACACTGCCTCTCCCCCTCCCCCGCCCTTGATTTTTTACAGAGGCAACATAGAACTATATAAGTGCCATGTTAAAATATTGAATTATTCCGGGTTCGTTTGGCCTCTTTTATTCATTAATAGAGTTTCTGGGCATTTGATCCGCATAATTCAAAATTGAACTACAAGCACATGCTTCATTGCACCAAAGTTGGTTGAAAAATCACATGTGTGTCCTTGGGTGAATTTCTAGGTCCCATGCAAGAAATGAGAATGAAATTCAAACATCTGGGCGTCGTGGCTCGGCCAGAAGTATTGTGAAAAACTTGGTTTTTTAATTCCTGTGAATCCAAAACACACATGAAAATCAAGAAACTTGGCATGGTGTCATGACATGGCACCAACATGCTGTGGTAATTTTTTGGCTGAATTGGGATAATCTTTGGTATAAGCTTCTTGCAAACTGGAGCTTTTGTTAAGAAGGCCCGTGGTTCCGAGAGGGAACGTGTCACCTTTGTGTGTGAAATGATATACGCTGCCTTCCCCCCGCCCTTGATTTTTTAAACAGGCAACATAGAACTATATGAGTGTCGTGTTAAAATATTGAATTATTCCAGGTTTGTTTGGCTTTTTTATACATTAATAGTGTTTCTGGGCATTTAATGTGCATAATTGAAATTTGAACTACAAGCACATGCTCCAGTGCACCAAAGTTGGTTGTTAAATCACATGTGTGTACTTAGGTGAATTTCTAGGTCCCATTCAAGAAATGGGAATGAAATTCAAACATCTGGGCGTCGTGGCTCGGCCGGAAACATCGAGAAATTTGGTTTTAAAATTATCGTCAATCCAAAACACGCCTAAAAATCATGAAACTTGGCATGGCGTCATGACATGGCACCAACATGCTGTGGTGATTTTTTTGTTCGATTTGCGAAGCGCACACATTTACAATCAACAAAGTCATTTTGGAACAAGTGTTGTCACGTTACAATCGAAAACACAAGTATTATTGAAACTGTGGACGTTCTACTTACCATTTACGTGCCGCCACGCATCCCCATTTTTTATTGGCTAGGAGGTGTCGTGCGGGGTAGCTATTTGAGTACGGGAGGCGTGCGATCAGACCCATGCTCGTGCTCATCGGGAGGAGAGCCCTTAGACCTCTATCCGCTGCCCACCTCCTTCCCAATGTCTCCATTAATGGCGCCCGAGCCCCTGTTTAATGGCATGGCTATGTCTCACTCGACTGAGATTTAAGAGAGAAAAAATAAAATCTGAAAAGAAAGTTTTGCACGGATCTTGATGTAAGATCCGACGGACCTATATAGAATCGACTGCGACTTATAGCAAGACTGATGAATATAAGGATGATGTTTTGTCGGTGTGGAACGACACCTATGGGATCACAAGAATCCCTACTATGGTTGTCGGGGCGCGGGATTGCAAGGAGAGCAGGGCTAGTAAACAGCACAAGGATCGTTTACCCAGGTTCGGGCCGCGAGGATGCGTAAAACCCTAGTCCTGCTTTGGTGGGTGTATTTCAGAGAGTTCTTGAGCTCTCGAACTAGCTGCGGTCAGTGCGTGGTTCCAAAGAGCCGAATCCTTCTCCAGCATGCGATGGGCCTCCTTTTATAGGCGGAAGGGGCTGCCACAGTGGCATACAGGAGGTGGAAAGGCGTACAGTATTGCGAGCTTATCGCTCGTATTACAGGACAAGACACATTTAATGCGTAGCTTAGGTGTCCCCTTGCTTTATTGGGGACGGGGGCGAGGCCCGCCCCGTCCGTCGCCGCTCCTCCATGCTCCGACACGCGCCCTGGCCACGGATCCATGCGATGCCATGTAGGCAGGTAGGCAGCTGAGGTGGCGTGGTGGTGAAGCCTTCACGAAGATCTGCA
Organism: Aegilops umbellulata; assembly: GCA_032464435.1. Taxonomy (NCBI): domain Eukaryota; kingdom Viridiplantae; phylum Streptophyta; class Magnoliopsida; order Poales; family Poaceae; genus Aegilops; species Aegilops umbellulata. Next base: position 635,207,028 of record CP136060.1, on the reverse strand, counting down.
TGCTGCCACGCAGGCGCTTGATGAGTTGGCCCGGGAGCTGCATGTTCCCACGCGGGTGCCTGCCCAGCTAGTTGGGCTGGCAGCTGCATGCGAGCGATGGTGGAAACTTGGTTGGCATGGGCCTGGCGGTGGCCCTGCTAGCGTCCTTGGTGAGGGCCTTACTGGGTGGCTCGGCAAGGGTCTCGCCGTGTGGCCCGGCAAGGGTCTTGCCGTGGCGCGCTGTCGTCCCCGGCAAGGGCCTTGCCGGGGGTCTGGTGGCCTTCCTCGGCAAGGATCTTGCCGAGGATCGTCGTCTTCTAATCCTCATCTGATCTTGAATATGTCTTCACAAAGATCTGCATGCCACCACGGAGGTGCCTCTCGAGCCCTGGCCCAACGTGACGTTGGAGACCGTGGGCTCAAGGGTGGCTCGCTCCGTTGGTGTGGAGCGAGCTGCCCCGGCAAGGGTCTTGCGGGGGCTGCTGAGGCTGCCCCCGGCAAGGGTCTTGCCGGGGGAACATGCTTCGTCCCTCTACTCTTTGTGGTCTTGGCCTTGTCGTCGCTCTGATCATCTTGGGCTTCGGTTTTACCTTGGCTCACCTGCCCTGTTCTGCTTGGCGTGACCGTAGGCGCGGATCTGATTGCCCATGCACAGGTATAGGGGTACAAAAATGCACTCCTCTTTTTTGTACATCGAAGGAGCCCTCAGGCCTGGGCCACACATAAGCACCACACGTTGTTGGACCAGTCCCAAAACGGTGCGCGGGCAGGCGGGGCGGTTCTTACCGCGGTAGAACTTTTCGCGCGTGGCGCTTCCCATGACCCGCGCGCACGGCACGACATGGAGGGGTGTGCGTGGCGTGGGCGGCATGCGTGGGGCGGTTTCCACACGCATCCGTCACATCACAGTAAATGGGTAGCGCGCCCTGCGGCTTCCCCATAGAAAGGGGTAACCGCGGGCGCACTGTTCGTTTTACCCTTTGCGCAACCCCAATCTCGGAAACCTCCGCCTGCCTTCCTCTTCTCGAAGCTTCGTTGCCGTTCGCCGCCGCTGCGCTCCCGTCGCCCTCTCTCCTGCCCTCCTCCCCTAGCCGCCATGGCACCAAAATCCACCAAGGGCAAGGGAGTGGCCAAGGACGCCGGAACCGCGGAGCCGCCAGAGATTCCACAGGCGGTGCAGCGGACGCAGTCCGCTGTCTTCCCCTCGACGGTTGACGTGTTCGAGCTTCGGGATTCCTTCAAGCCCCTATGGGGAGTGAAGACAGGGGAAGAATTCGTGGCATCCATCCACGCATGTCATCCCTGCTGACTGCGTCGAGACTGCCCCAAATCGGTACCCCTTCTTTGTTGATTACTTTTCCTATGGGCTCTGTCCTCCCTTCTCTGATTTCTTCAGCGACGTCATGCATACCTTTGGCTTCCACCTCCTGGATTTTACTCCGAATGCGGTGGCATGCATGGCCCTTTTCGCGCATCTCTGCGAGTGCTTCGCCAGGGTGCACCCCAACACGACGCTCTTCCGCCATTACTTCTCCCCTCGGATCCAACCAGGGGGCGCCATCTCCGGTTGCATTGCCTGGGTCTCAAGATCCAAGGGGGCGTACCCGGAGGGTGCCATGAAGGAGTGGTGGGAATAATGGTGGGGGCGGTGGTGCTGGATCAAGGAGAGGGACCCGCCGGCGTTCTGCGAAGTTCGCCGGGTGTCGCCGGTCCGTAGAGGCGAATGGAGCGACGTCGATGCTGACGACGAGAAGCTCATGGTCGCCACCACCAGGATCCTTCGGCTCACCGAGGCCGGCCTCACCATTGAGATGATCAGGACGGACTTCATCCGCCGCCGGATCGCTCCATTGCATAACAAGGGGAGGCCAGCCTGGCTCTTCACGAACCCTGCTGACATCATGCGGCTTCGTCCCGGCCTCGACCATAATTTCATAGTGATGGGGCACGCCCATTTCTGCCAGCGGCTCTTCCAGCTTGACGTGGGCCACGACGGCAAGGTCGAGCAGACCGACAAGGTCGCGAGGGCCGCCGCGAAGGCCGGCAAGGTCCTCAAGGGGCCTCTGTTCAAGCTGCCGACGGGGGTGGTCCCGTTGTGCAACAACTCGCGCCGGTCCGACATCATCGCCATGATGCCGGACTGCAACGCACACGACCCTGATCCAAGATGGTAGGAGCCAGTGGACGCTGAGGTGCAGCAGTTCTTTGACACTCTGCACGAGGGGTACGTCAACGCCGACGCCGAGCGGCTGCTTGTCCAGGACACCACTCAGGCGGAGCTGGACTACATCACCACCAGGGCGAGGGAGGCACAACTTGCCAGGGAGGCCGGCAGAGCCGGCGGTGTGGAGGACAAGGCCGTGACGGCCGCGGAGGGGGAGGAGCTTTCCCGGTGGACAGCGGCCGCCGGGGGAGCCAACAGCGCCGGCACCGAGGCTCCTCTGGTTGAAGATGTGACCGACGAGTCATCGGAGGAGGAGGCCGAGACCGCAGGCCTGACGCCGGTGATGGGGCGAGGGGGAGTCCTACGGCGGGCCAGTTTCGGCGAGCAGGTCCGGCCCGGCAAGGCTGCGCGGCCACAGTTGACCTTGGAGGGGTCTGGGCACCACACGAGGGCCGCAGCGGCAAAGAAGCCAGCGAAGGCTGCGGTGAAGAAGAAGACAGCCGCCCCTTCTTCGTCCACGCGTGCCCAGACACCACCTCCTTCTCCTCCCCTGGCGGATGTTGATGCAGAGGTTACTTTTGATTATGGATCCCTCAGCCCGATGAGGAAGAGGAAAACATCAGAGGAGGAGGCGGACGACGAGTAAGTATCTGGTTCCTTTTCATTATCTCTGCCTCCTCAATCTGTGTTGCTCGTCTTGACTTGTCTTCATCTTTGGAGGGACATGGAGACGTTGGCCGAGAGAGTGAAGAGGGCCAAGGTCTCGGCGGGTGGCCAACCCCCAGTTGGTACTTCGAGGCCGCCACTGGTGGTGTCGAGCAGCCCGGACAGCAGCCCCCGGCATAGCCCCCAGCGTAAGTTCATCACTCTTCCCCTCGTCGACATGTGTCAGGGGCACGACACTTTGGCACTGACCTTGCTAGGTATGCAGGAGGAGAGCAGCAGCAGGAGGAGCCACGGAGGGCTACTCCCAACACGCCGCCCCCATCGACCACGCCGCCCCGAGCGGCGTCCCCGGCGAGGGTGCTAGGCACCGAGCCCACGCACATGGATGAGGAGGAGGAGAACTTGGGCGCCGGTGGTTTTGCCTCGACGCCAAACGCTTGCGGGGAGGGGACTTCCGTTTCCCAGCCGGGTACTGGCGCAGGTAAGTTGTCCGCCGTTCGTCCCTGCTTCTTTTTCGTTTCGGCTCTTGGTCCTGGCCTTGCCTCACCCCCTTCTTCGACATCCAGATTCCTCCTCGGTGAACCGAGAGGACGTGGACGCCGTCATCGAGGACGTCGCCAAGGCCGCTGAGGCGGACGCCGAGAGGATCACCACCAAGGAGGCCGCCAGGGGCGCTGCCGAGGACGCCGACAAGGGGCCTGCAGGGCAGGCCGGCAAGGCTGCCGCCGAGGAGGCCGGCAAGGGGTCTGCCGGTGAGGCCGGCAGGGCCACTGCCGAGGAGGAGGAGGAGGCGGCTGGTGACCAGCCTTCCTCTTCTACTGCTTCCGGCTCCGGCAAGTACTTGAGGGTGAGCGACGACTTGTTCGTCCACGTTCCAGGCGCGTCGAGCACCAGGACACCCGTTGAGGGAGAGGTTCCGCGATGCCCACAAGGAGCTCAAGGCCGCCCAGGGCGAACTAGCCAAGCGCGACGTGGAGCTCACCATGAAGCTTGCCGATGTCGAGAAGGCTCAAGAGACGGTGAGGAACTTGGCCGCGGCCGCCGAAGCCGGCCAAACCCAGCACGAGGCCGCGCTGAACTCCCAGGAGGAGGACCTCGCTGCACGCGAGGAGAAGCTTGCCGCCACACTTCGCGGCAAGGATGCAGAGGTGGAGAAGCTGGTCTTGCAGCGGACCAGTGAGCTGGAGCAAAGGCACAAAGAGGCGCTCAATGCCTAGGCCCATGTCCACGCCGGCAAGGTGGAGGAGTTGGAGGCAGAGCGCGACAGGCTGAAGGAGCAGGCCCTGAAGCTGTCCTAGGAGAAGGACACGCTTAACAGTGCCCTAATAGAGGCGCAGGACGCGGTCGTCAGCAAGACTGGGGAGCTCTCCGAGGCCAACAACTCCATCAAAGACCTCAAGCTGAAGCTGGAGGGTCTCGAGAAGGTGTTGTCGGAGGCCAAAACCTAAGAGGGGACCCTGGCCAAGGAGCTGGAGGCCGAGAAGCTGTTGCGGAAGAACGAGGGCCTCAACTTCGCAGACCACGTGGAGGGCGAGAACCGCTGGCTCGATCGCCTTGCCACCGTCGCCAACCAGGCCGCCGCGCAGCTGGCCATCATGGGGATGTCGGACGTGAGGTATGTCCCGGAGCGGGGCGTGAGCACCAATTGCAGCCTGACCATGTTCTTTGAGAGGGTCGTCGGCGCTCTGGAGCGGCTCCACGCCAACGGGGCGGCCTCACTGGCCGACGAGTCCCGGAGGCTCTGCCAGGGTGCCATGACCAAGGTTCTCACCAAGGTGGCGCACTGGTACCCCAACCTCGACTTCAACGCCGTGCTGGAGAGCTTGCCCGAGGGTATCGACCTCGGGCCGCTCAGGGAGCGCATCAAGCCCATCATCAACCAAGTCGGCGAAATTCAGAGGGTGGAGGGCCAGCGCCGGGATTAGGCACCTCGTTCTTTATCGCCGCTGCAGGTTCACAACCAAGACAATCGCTATCTCTAGTTAGAACCGCAGCAATAATTCGATGTAATATAACTCTGCAGCACTTTCAGTATTATGCACGTTATTTTCCTGTTCATCGGGAGGAGAGCCCTTAGACCTCTATCCGCTGCCCACCTCCTTCCCAATGTCTTCATTAATGGCGCCCGAGCCCCTGTTTAATGGCATGGCTATGTCTCACTCGACTGAGATTTAAGAGAGAAAAAAGAAAATCTGAAAAGAAAGGTTTGCACGGATCTTGATGTAAGATCCGACGGACCTATATAGCTTCGACTGCGACTTATAGCAATACTGATGAATATAAGGATGATGTTTTGTTGGTGTGGAACGACACCTATGGGATCACAAGAATCCCTACTATGGTTGCCGGGGCGCAGGATTGCAAGGAGAGCAGGGCTAGTAAACAACACAAGGATCGTTTACCCAGGTTCGGGCCGCGAGGATGCGTAAAACCCTAGTCCTGCTTTGGTGGATGTATTTCAGTGAGTTCTTGAGCTCTCGAACTAGCCGCGATCAGTGCGTGGTTCCAAAGAGCCGAATCCTTCTCCAGCATGCGATGGGCCTCCTTTTATAGGCGGAAGGGGCTGCCATAGTGGCATAAAGGAGGTGGAAAGGCGTACAGTATTGCGATCTTATCGCTCGTATTACAGGACAAGACACATTTAATGCGTAGCTTAGGTGTCCCCTTGCTTTATTGGGGACAGGGGCGAGGCCTGCCCCGTCCGTCGCCGCTCCGACACGCGCCCTGGCCAGTGATGCATGCGGTGCCATGTAGGCAGGCAGGCAGCTAAGGTGGCGTGGTGGTGAAGCCTTCACGAAGATCTGCATGCTGCCATGCAGGCGCTTGATGAGTTGGCCCGGGAGCTGCATGTTGCCACGCAGGTGCCTGCCGAGCTAGTTGGGCTCGCAGCTGCATGCGAGCGATGGTGGAAACTTGGTTGGCATGGGCCTGGCGGTGGCCCTGCTGGCGTCCTTGGTGAGGGCCTTACTGGGTGGCTCGGCAAGGGTCTCGCCGTGTGGCCCGGCAAGGTTCTTGCCGTGGCGCGCTGTCGTCCCTGGCAAGGGCCTTGCCGGGGGTCTGGTGGCCTTCCTCGGCAAGGATCTTGCCGAGGATCGTTGTCTTCTAATCCTCATCTGATCTTGAATATGTCTTCACAAAGATCTGCATGCCACCACGGAGGTGCCTCCCGAGCCCTAGCCCAACGTGACGTTGGAGACCGTGGGCTCAAGGGTGGCTCGCTCTGTTGGTGTGGGGCGAGCTGCCCCGGCAAGGGTCCTGCCGGGGCTGCTGAGGCTGCCCCCGGCAAGGGTCTTGCCGGGGCTGCTGAGGCTGCCCCCGGCAAGGGTCTTGCCGGGGGAACATGCTTCGTCCCTCTGCTCTTTGTGGTCTTGGCCTTGTCGTCGCTCTGATCATCTTGGGCTTCGGTTTTACCTTGGCTCACCTGCCCTGTTCTGCTTGGCGTGACCGTAGGCGCGGCTCCGACTGCCCATGCACAGGTATAGGGGTACAAAAATGCACCCCTCTTTTTTGTACATCAACAGGAGCCCCCGGGCCTGGGCCACACATAAGCACGACACGTTGTTGGACCAGTCCCAAAACGGTGCGCGGGCAGGGGGGCGGTTCTTACCGCGGTAGAACTTTTCGCGCGTGGAGCTTCCCATGACCCGCGCGCGCGGCACGGCATGGAGGGGTGTGCGTGGCGTGGGCGGCATGCGTGGGGCGGTTTCCGCACGCATGCGTCACATCACAGTAAATGGGTAGCGCGCCCTGCGGCTTCCCCATAAAAAGGGATAACTGTGGGCGCACTGTTCCTTTTACCCTTCGCGCAACCACAATCTCGGAAACCTTCGCCTGCCTTCCTCTTCTCCAAGCTTCGTTCCCGTTCGCCGCTGCTGCGCTTCCGTCGCCCTCTGTCCTGCCCTCCTCCCCTAGCTGCCATCGCGCCAAAATCCACCAAGGGCAAGGGAGTGGCCAAGGACGCCGGAACCGCGGAGCCGCCGGAGAGTGCATAGGCGGTGCAGCGGACGCAGTCCGCTGTCTTCCCCTCGACGGTTGACGTGTTCGAGCTTCGGGACTCGTTCAAGCCCCTTAGGGGAGTGAAGACTGGGGGGAGAATTCAGGGCATCCATCCACGTGTGTCATCCCTGCTGGCTGCGCCGAGGCTGCCCCAAATCGGTACCCCTTCTTTGTTGATTACTTTTCCTACGGGCTCTGTCCTCCCTTCTCCGATTTCTTCAGCGACGTCATGCATACCTTTGGCTTCTGCCTACTGGATTTTACTCCGAATGCGGTGGCATGCATGGCCCTTTTTGCGCGTCTCTGCGAGTTCTTCGCCGGGGTGCACCCCAACACGGCGCTCTTCCGCCATTACTTCTCCCCTCGGATCCAACCAGCGGGCGCCATCTCCGGTTGCATTGCTTGGGTCTCAAGATCCAAGGGGGCGTACCCGGAGGGCGCCATGAAGGAGTTGTTGGAAGAATGGTGGGGGCGGTGGTGCTGGATCGAGTAGAGGGACCCGCCGGCGTTCTGCGAAGTTTGCCTGATGTCGCCGGTCCGTAGAGGCGAATGGAGCGACGTCGATGCTGACGACGAGAAGCTCACGGTCGCCACCACCAGGATCCTTTGGCTCACCGAGGCCGGCCTCACCCTTGAGATGATCAGGACGGACTTCATCCGCCGCCGGATCGCTCCACTGCATAACAAGGGGAGGCCAGCCTGGCTCTTCACGAACCCTGCTGACATCATGCGGATTCGTCCCGGCCTCGACCATAATTTCACAGTGATGGGGCACGAACATTTCTGCCAGCGGCTCTTCCAGCTTGACATGGGCCGCGACGGCGAGGTTGAGCGGACCGACAAGGTCGCGAGGGCCGTCGCGAAGGCCGGCAAGGTCCTCAAGGGGCCTCTGTTCAAGTAGCCGACGGGGGTGGTCCCGTTGTGCAATAACTCGCGCCGGTCCGACATCATCGCCATGATGCCGGACTGCAACGCGCACGATCCTGATCCGAGATGGAAGGAGCCAGAGGACACCGAGGTGCAGCAGTTCTTTGACACTCTGCACGAGGGGTACGTCAACGCCGACGCCGAGCGGCTGCTTGTCCAGGACACTACTCAGGCGGAGCTGGACTACATCGCCACCAGGGCGAGGGAGGCACAATTTGCCAGGGAGGCCGGCAGCGCCGGCGGTGTGGATGACAAGGCCGTGACGGCTGCGGAGGAGGAGGAGCTTGCCCGGTGGGCAGCGGTCGCCAGGGGAGCCAACAGCGCCGGCACCGAGGCTCCTCTGGATGAAGATGTGACCGACGAGTCGTCGGAGGAGGAGGCCGAGACCGCAGGCCCGGCGCCGGTGATGGGGAGAGGGTGAGTCCTACGGCGGGCTAGTTTCAACGAGCAGGTCCGGCCCGGCAAGGCTACACGGCCACAGCTGGCCTTGGAGGGGTCTGGGCACCACACGAGGGCCGCAGCGGCAAAGAAGCTGGCGAAGGCTGCGGCGAAGAAGAAGACAGCCGCCCCTTCTTCGTCCACGCGTGCCCAGACACCACCTCCTTGTCCTCCCCTGGCGGATGTCGATGCAGAGGTTACTTCTGATTATGGATCCCTCAGCCCGAGGAGGAAGAGGAAAACATCAGAGGAGGAGGCGGACGACGAGTAAGTATCTGGTTCCTTTTCATTATCTCTGCCTCCTCAATCTGTGTTGCTCGTCTTGACTCGTCTTCATCTTTGCAGGGACATGGAGACGTTGGCCGAAAGAGTGAAGAGGGCCAAGGTCTCGGCGGGTGGCCAACCCCCAGTTGGTACTTCGGGGGCGCCACTGGTGGTGTCGAGCAGCCCGGACAGGAGCCCCCGGCATAGCCCCCAACGTAAGTTCATCACTCTTCCCCTCATCGACATGTGTCAGGGGCACGACACTTTGGCGCTGACCTTGCTAGGTATGCAGGAGGAGAGCAGCAGCAGGAGGAGCCACGGAGGGCTCCTCCCGACACGTCGCCCCCATCGACCACGCCGCCCCGAGGGGCGTCCCCGGCGAGGGTGCTAGGCACCGAGCCCACGCACATGGACGAGGAGGAGGAGAACTTGGGCGCCGGCGGTTTTGCCTCGACGCCAAACGCTTGCGGGGAGGGGACTTCCGTTTCCCAGCCGGGTACTGGCGCAGGTAAGTTGTCCGCCGTTCGTCCCTGCTTCTTTTTCTTTTCAGCTCTTGGTCCTGGCCTTGCCTCACCCCCTTCTTCGACATCCAGATTCCTCCTTGATGAACCGAGAGGACGTGGACGCCGTCATCGAGGACGTCGCCAATGCCGCCAAGGCGGACGCCGAGAGGATCACCACCGAGGAGGCCGCCAAGGGCGCTGCCGAGGACGCCGCCAAGGGGCCTACAGGGCAGGCCGGCAAGGGGTCTGCCAGAGAGGCTGGCAGGGCCGCTGCCGAGGAGGAGGAGGAGGCGGCTGGTGACCAGCCTTCCTCTTCTACTGCTTCCGGCCCTGGCAAGTACTTGAGGGTGAGCGACGACTTGTTCGTCCACCTTCTAGGCGCGTCGAGCACCAGGACACCCGTTGAGGGAGAGGTGTTTGACGATGAAGTGCTTGCCGCTGCCGGGCTTGAGGTCGTCGACGAGCCGATCGTTGGCGGCGCTGGTTCGCAGGAAGAGCGGCTCCTCCACGCCATGGGCGCCAGCTTCTGGAAGCTCCAGGCATTCCACCGCGCCCGCCTGGACAAGGCTAAGTCCAGGACGGTGGTGGTGGAGAAGGTGGAGGCGGACCTCCAGGAGCGCGTTGCCGAGACGCAGGACTGGTTCCGCGAGGCCCACAAGGAGCTCAAGGCCGCCCAGGGTGAGCTAGCCAAGCGCGACGTGGAGCTCACCATGAAGCTCACCGACGTCGAGAAGGCTCAAGAGACGGTGAGGAACTTGGCCGCGGCCGCCGAAGCCGCCCGAACCCAGCACGAGGCCGCGCTGAACTCCCAGGAGGAGGACCTCGCTGCACGCGAGGAGAAGCTTGCGGCCACACTTCGCGGCAAGGATGCAGAGGTGGAGAAGCTGGTCTTGCAGCGGACCAGTGAGCTGGAGCAGAGGCACAAAGAGGCGATCAATGCCTAGGCCCATGTCCATGCCGGCAAGGTGGAGGAGTTGGAGGCGGAGCGCGACAGGCTGAAGGAGCAGGCCCTGAAGCTGTCCTAGGAGAAGGACACGCTTAACAGTGCCCTGATAGAGGCGCAGGACGCGGTCGTTAGCAAGGCTGGGGAGCTCTCCGAGGCCAACAACTCCATCAAAGACCTCAAGCTGAAGCTGGAGGGTCTCGAGAAGGTGATGTCGGAGGCCAAAACCTAAGAGGGGACCCTGGCCAAGGAGCTGGAGGCCGAGAAGCTGTTGCGGAAGAACGAGGGCCTCAACTTCGCAGACCACGTGGAGGGCGAGGACCGCCGGCTCGATCGCCTTGCCACCGTCGCCAACCAGGCCTCCGCGCAGCTGGCCATCAGGGGGATGTCGGACGTGAGGTATGTCCCGGAGCGGGGCGTGAGCACCAATTGCAGCCTGACCATGTTCTTTGAGAGGATCGTTGGCGCTCTGGAGCGGCTCCACGCCAACGGGGCGGCCTCACTGGCCGACGAGTCCCGGAGGCTCTGCCAGGGTGCCATGACCAAGGTTCTCACCAAGGTGGCGCACTGGTACCCCAACCTCGACTTCGACGCCGTGCTGGAGAGCTTGCCCGAGGGTACCGACCTCGGGCCGCTCAGGGAGCACATCAAGCCCATCATCAACCGAGTCGGTGAAATTCACAGGGTGGAGGGCCAGTGCCGGGATTAGGCACCCCGTTCTTTATCGCCGCTGCAGGTTCACAACCAAGACAATCGCTATCTCTAGTTAGAACCGCAACAATAATTCGATGTAATATAACTCTGCAGCACTTTCAGTATTATGCACGTTATTTTCCTGTTCGATTTTGCTTTGTATGTCCACCCTACGTTACTGGGTAGGCTCGCCGGCGCGTAAACCCAAGGCGGCGTCTTGGCGATGGATCCCCATTTGCCTGCAGGGTGTGCTTGCTACCGGGCGAACCACCTTGCCGCGCTCTAGCGCGGCCGCCCGAACTGTCAAGCTTGACTCGAGTCAGAGTCGGGAGCATTGCCGAGCGCGGAAGGCTACCCCGCCACTCTCGATGCGGCCGCTTTGAGCTATTGAGCGGACTCGAAACAAAACAAGGGCGTTGCCAATTGCGGGAGGGCCCCTTTGCGTGCAAGTTTCTCAGACATAGGCGAGATCTCCGAGGACGATAACCTTATATGTATGAGGAAATAACTCAAAGCCCTGAATGACTTAGCTTTTCCGTTGCCGAGTTGGCGTCGTTCCTCCAGCTGCCTTCTTCTCAGGAGCCATGGCGACGAAGAACTGCTAGGCTAACTACTAGACCAGATTCTCACAATTGCGCCCCCTACCTGGCGCGCCAAAGATGTCGGTGTGGAACGACACCTATGGGATCACAAGAATCCCTACTATGGTTGCTGGGGCGCGGGATTGCAAGAAGAGCAGGGCTAGTAGAGAGCACAAGGATCGTTTACCCAGGTTCGGGCCGCGAGGATGCGTAAAACCCTAGTCCTTCTTTGCTGGGTGTATTTCAGAGAGTTCTTGAGCTCTCGAACTAGCTGCGGTCAGTGCGTGGTTCCAAAGAGCCGAATCCTTCTCCAGCATGCCATGGGCCTCCTTTTATAGGCGGAAGGGGTTGCCACAGTGGCATACAGGTGGTGGAAAGGCGTACAGTATTGCGAGCTTATTGCTCGTATTACAGGACAAGACGCATTTAATGCGTAGCTTAGGTGTCCCCTTGCTTTATTGGGGACGGGGGCGAGGCCTGTCCCATCCCTCACCGCTCCTCCACGCTCCGACACATGCCCTGGCCAGTGATGCATGCGGTGCCATGTAGGCACGCAGGCACATGAGGTGGCGTGGTGGTGGAGCCTTCACGAAGATCTGCATGCCGCCACGCAGGCGCTTGATGTGTTGGCCTGAGAGCTGCATGTTGCCACGCAGGTGCCTGCCCAGCTAGTTGGGCTGGCAGCTGCATGCGAGCGCCGGTGGAAACTTGGTTGGCGTGGGCCTGGCGGTGGCCCTGCTGGCGTCCTTAGTGAGGGCCTTGCCGGGTGGCTCGGCAAGGGTCTCGCCGTGTGGCCCGGCAAGGGTCTTGCCGTGGCGCGCTGTCGTCCCCGGCAATGGCCTTGCCGGGGGTCTGGTGGCCTTCCTCGGCAAGGATCTAGCTGAGGATCGTCGTCTTCTAATCCTCAACTGATATTGAATATGTCTTCACAAAGATTTGCATGCCACCACGGAGGTGCCTCCCGAGCCTGGCCCAACATGACGTTGGAGACCGTGGGCTCAAGGGTGGCTCGCTCCGCTGGTGTGGAGCGAGCTGCCCTGGCAAGGGTCTTGTCGGGGCTGCCCCCAGCAAGGGTCTTGCCGGGGGAACTTGCTTCGTCCCTCTGCTCTTTGTGGTATTGGCCTTGTCGTCGCTCTGATCATCTTGGGCTTCGGTTTTACCTTGGTTCATGATACGTCTCCAACGTTTCTATAACTTTTGATTGCTCCATGATATATTATCTACTGTTTTGGACTATGCCGGGCTTTATTCTCCACTTTTATATTATTATTGGGACTAACCTATTAACCGGAGGCCCAGCCAAGAATTGCTGTTTTTTTGCCTATTTCAGTGTTTCGAAGAAACAGAATATCAAACGGAGTCCAAACAGAATAGAACCTTCGGGGACATGATTTTCTCACTGAATGTGATCCAGGAGACTTGGGCCCTACTCTAGGGAGTCAAAGAGACGGTCACGAGGGTGGGGGGCGCGCCCCCCTTCCTCGTGGGCCCCTTGGTGCTCCACCGACGTACTCCTTCCTCCTATATATACCTACATACCCCCAAACGATCAGATACGGAGCCAAAAACCAAATTCCACTGCCAAAACTTTCTGTATCCACGAGATCCCATCTTCGGGCCTGTTCCGGAGCTCCGCCGGAGAGGGCCGTCATCACGGAGGGCTTCTACATCATCATAGCCTCTCCGATGAAGTGTGAGTAGTTTACCTCAGACCTTCGGGTCCATAGTTGTTAGCTAGATGACTTCTTCTCTCTTTTTGGATCTCAATACAATGTTCTCCCCCTCTCTCGTGGAGATCTATTCGATGTAATCTTCTTTTTGCGGTGTGTTTGTCGAAACCGATGAATTGTGGGTTTATGATCAAGTCTATCTATGAATAATATTTGAATCTTCTCTGAATTCTTTTATGTATGATTGGTTACCTTTGCAAGTCTCTTCGAATTATCAGTTTGGTTTGGCCTACTAGATTGGTTTTTCTTGCAATGGGAGAAGTGCTTAGCTTTGGATTCAATCTTGCGGTGTCCTTTCCTAGTGACAGAAGGTGCAGCAAGGCACATATTGTATTGTTGCCATCGAGGATAACAAGATGGGGTTTTTATCATATTGCATGAAACTATCCCTCTACATCATGTCATCTTGCTTAAGGCGTTACTCTGTTTTTAACTTAATACTCTAGATGCATGCTGGATAGCGGTCGATGAGTGGAGTAATAGTAGTAGATGCAGGCAGGAGTCGGTCTACTTGTCTCGGACGTGATGCCTATATACATGATCATATCTAGATATTCTCATAACTATGCTCAATTCTATCAATTGCTCAACAGTAATTTGTTCACCCACCGTAGAATACTTATGCTCTTGAGAGAAGCCACTAGTGAAACCTATGGCCCCCGGGTCTATTCTCATCAGATCAATCTCCATCACTTTATTATTGCTTTGCTTTTTCACTTTGCCTTTTACTTTTCACTCTGCATCTCTATGTAAAAAATACCAAAAATATTATCTATCATCTCTATCAAATCTCACTCTCATAAGTGACCATGAAGGGATTGACAACTCCTAATCGTGTTGGTTGCGAGGAGCTATTGTTTTTGTGTAGGTACAACGGACTTGCGTGTAGCCACCTACTGGATTGATACCTTGGTTCTCAAAAACTGAGGGAAATACTTATGCTACTTTGCTGCATCATCCTCTCCTCTTCGGGGAAATCCAACGCAGTGCTCATGAGGTAGCGGTTCACCTCCCCTGTTCTGCTTGGCGTGACCATAGGCACGGCTCTGACTACCCGTGCTCATGTATAGGGGTACAAAAACACACCCCTCTTTTTTGTACACCGACATGTTTCCTCAAAAAGATGAATATAAGGATGATGATAGTGGATAATAATTGTATTACATATTTAGGAAGATAATTAAAAAAGCAACAGGCGGGAACGCTCAAAATACACTATGGCAAAAAAAGAAGGAAGAGGCAAACAACGATCTGGCTCACTGATCTCTACTTTCTTGATGCGTTGTTGCAGGCCGCGGAGACTAGTTCTCATGGCGAGCGGCGATGAGCTCTTTCATGTCCTCAAGACATTGCTTGAGAGGATTCACGGATTCCTCTACCAGCCTTTGGCGGAGCATGGCATGCTCGTCCATAAGTTTCTTGACGTTGACGCCGGTCGTCTTCAACAAGGTAGTGGTCTCCTCCTGCTGCTCCGCACTTCCGATGATCTTCGCCCTCAAAAGGTCGCGCTCGGTCCAGAGCTTCGCATTGCCCTCCCTTAGTTGTCGGATGACGCCGGTAGCCTGTTCAAATGAGGTATTTATGTCGTCCTGCAACCTCGCCCAGCTGGAGATCTGATCCATCTGGCTATGGATGATCGCATGCATGCGCCCATAAGAGTCCTCGCCTGCTGGCGAGACATTTTCCCAGGCCACCACAGTGCGGGAGGACATCGCTGCTGCATTCGCGGTGTGGTAGGACATCTCTGCTGCTTCCGTGGCATGGCCGGACCAGCCTACTGCATCAACGGTGCGGCGGGACCTGCGTGCTGCTTCGGCGGCGCGGCGGGACCTCTTTGCTGGTACGGCCGCGCGGCGGGACATGTCGGCTGCTTTCACGGCGAGGCGGGACATCTCTCGTGCTTTCGTTTCCATGCTCGCCTCTTCCTGGTAGTAATCTATCAACCCAGAATTCATGCGGGCCATGGCAGACGACAGATGCAAGGGAACGACGATCAATGACTTGTTTGTTTTTGTGGATACGGAGTTGAGGAGGAATGTGCAGTCATCTTGGAGTAGGTGGTATTTATAACCGAGTACTAATACACTCCTAAGTGGGAAACCGTTTTGGTTTTGATCGGTGTGAATAGTTTTTTATCGGCATGAATAGTAATTGTGAATGTGAAGGGAAGCAAGTTCAAAATTTATTGACGATTCATATTTCGAAGTGCGGTACGATTCTCAGAAGGGTAAAGTGGGCACGCGTTCTCAGCCGCGTACGTGGCGTTTGCACCATAGGGTGCACTGCAATAGGCAATGTCAGCACATGTCTTATTCCATCAACCGTGCGCGCTCATTATTACCATCACGCACACTTCTTTTAATTAGAATGTGTGCCCATCTAGCGCACACACGTTGATTTGTCTAACAGTTTCTGTTTGTTGTGGCTAATCGCAAATAGTTCATCCGTGTGAACCATTTGCCCCGTATCGCAGACACCTTGATCTGGCTGACCGTTTCTATTGTTTCGCCTAATCACAAACAGTTCATCCGAGTGAAGTGTATGCCATGAATCGCAGACACCTTGATCTGGCTACCCATTTCTGTTGTTCCTCCTTATCCCAAATAGTTTATCAGACTGAACTATATGCCGTATATCACACACGCGTTCATCTGGCTGCCCATTTATGTTCTTCTACCTCATCACAAACAGTTCATTGAACTGAACCGTATGCCCCGCATCACAAACGCAACTAAAATCTGAACCGTGTTTGATGTATCCGCCATCGCAAACGTTTTGTAACTTTTTGATGGTTTTTTACATCATCGTTTGTGATTAATGCATCGCACATGGTTTCATCAAAGGGCCTCTGATCGTAGTGTTGCTTTAGCAGGATCCTAAAGTAGTGTAGCCTTTGATGCCAAATCCAGCTCTCTGAAGCTTTTGCTAGAAGGCATACGGCAAGCTGTGGTCCTGCAGAGAAATGTACCATATACAGATCACCTCTTCGATAACCTTCAAAGACTTTAGATTTGTCAGTAGCCATTAGCACAAGACATCGATATTTTCCAAAATCACAATCATGTCAAGATCACAAAGTATTGAGACGGGCATGAGGTTGTAAACAAGGGATTCAACAAGCATCACTTTATCCATGTGTTGATCCTTTGAGATAGCAACCCTACCTAGACCCAACACCTTGCTTTTACCAGTGTCAGCAAATGTGATGTACCTTTTTGTAGATGGTCGAAGAGTAGACTTCGATCACCAGTCATGTGGTTAGTGCATCCAGTATCCATGATCCATTCAGTAGCTTTTGGAGTTGTACCCTATAGTGCAGTTAGTAGGATAGGCTTCACCAAGAGTACTGTGAAGAACAAACATGTATTGATAGGGTTGTTCATCATAGGTAAACATAGTTGAGGATATGGTAGGACGATCATCGAGAAAACCATGGCGAAATAAATGGTAAGACTATTTTGACATTTTATCTTGCGCCCAACAAGATTTTTCAGGTCCCCAGCATTATCTTCAGAAGTCAATGATTTTTGGCTGGAGACCCGACCCTGCAAGAGAAGTTAATTCTTCTTAACCACCCACATCTTAAGGGGTGGCTTAGAAGCAATGAGTCTAAGTGAAGCATCTGAGAATTTTGGCTTTGAAGCCCTACCAAATAGCTTCACAAGGGGTATATAGTACTCATATGAATAAGTAGAAAAGTTCTTCGATTTGTAAATGGTTCGAAGATAAATGCTCATATTCACGAGTCTGATGATAGTTTCCCTGCAAAACATTGGTGTTAGGGTGGCCGTATGAGGTCCTGGGTCTTTATGAGGCCTTTGGGACATACGAAGCCTTTGGTTTGGGATTTGTCTTCTTCCTGGGTGGTGTCATGATGACATTCACGAGAAGCTTCTCAAGATGAATTTTAGGAACTCAGATCTTCTTCATGGGAGACCCATTCCTGCAGTTAGTTCCAATAAACCTGGCAAACACTTCACCATTCTGGTTTTTGAACAGTTTATAGTTCGAGTCAAAGGATTCATGAATGATGTTAGTATTATCACAAGTGAAACAAGATAAGGTGGATGGATCCACTGAAGGGCCCTTTGCAGCAACCCATGTAGTTTTGGGATACTACTCAGGCTTCCAGTAGGACCCATCAACATTCATATTCCTCTCGAAACCAATACCCTCTTTTCTAGGGTTTTGGTTCAGAATCTGCTTCTTGAGGAAATCACATAGAGTCTGATGCCCTTTGAGGCTTTTGTACATGCATGTTTCAAGTGATGTCTTCAACCTGACATTCTCATTAGCAATAGTAGAGGTATCCTCAGAAGAGGGGTTAGTCACCACATCAACAATTGAAGATATTGCAACTTTAGAAGCATTTGAACATTCAGCAGTAGATATAGCATTATCACGCTCAAGACATTTCAAGCAAGGTGGCACAAACTCTTCCTGAGCGGAACTGATCCGTTGAGAAAATACTGAATCGTTTTCCTTTTGAAGAGCTTCATGAGACGCTCTCAGTTTCTCTAGATCTTACTTCCTTTGCAGACAATCATAGGAAAAGCTTCTCATGATTAGCTGAGAGGGTTTCATGATGACTTGCAATATCCTCATACTTAATTCGAAGATTTTTTATGTATTTGATTAAGGACTGAGTTCGATTCATTTCCTCGTCCAGCAGGTCATCACTTTTGTCTGTTTGTTGCTCAGTTGCAATTTTAGCAAGGGTTTTATAGCTGAGTTTGGGTTCACATTCACAGTCATCTTCACTAGAGGTCTGCAAGTAAGCATCGTGTGAGTTTACCTTAGCACCGCTTTCCATGAAGCAGTAGGTAGGAGCAGAGTCGTCATCATCATTGGCTTCGGCATCGGTGACGTGCCCATTTTCTTTAGTGTTGAAGATTGACTTGGCTATGAATGCCGAAGCTAGAGCCAGGCTTGCAACTCCCGAATCAGACTCCTCTTTCGACTCCACCTCTTCCTCCTTAGAAGTAGACTCCTCCTCTGAATCCATCTCCATGCCGATGAAACCATGATCCTTGACAGATGAGCTCTTCTTGTGAGATGAAGACTTGGTAGAAGACTTTGAAGATTTCTTCTTCTTCTTATCGTCAGAGTCATATTCCTCGCTCTTCTTCATTTTCTTGGCTTCCTTTCCCATTGAGGACATTCAGATATGTAATGGCCTAGTTTCTTGCATCTGTGACAAGTTCTCTTCTTGTATTGATGAGTGGAAGCCTCACCATTCTTGGAGCTGGATTTTGAAGACTTTCTGAAGCGATTCTTCTTAGAGAACTTTTGAAATTTTCTCACAAGCATTGCTACCTCTTTGCCAATATCTTCAGGGTCATAAGAACTACAGTCAGAGTCTTCAGATGAGGAAAGAACCTTTGCCTTCAAAGCACGGGATCAGCCATAGTCGGGACCATAAATATCTCTCTTCTTAGATACCTAAAACTCATGTGTATTGAGCCTCTCAAGTATGTCAGATGGGTCGAGATCCTTGAAGTCAGGATGTTCTTGGATCATCAAGGCTAGAGTGTAAAATGAGCTGTCAAGTGATCTTAGTAGCTTCTTCATGACTTCATGCTTAGTGATCTCAGCGGCACCAAGAGCATAAAGCTCATTTGTGATACTAGTGAGACGGTCAAAGGTGTGTTGGACATTTCCATTGTCAAGCCTTTTGAAGCGGTTGAAGAGATTGCAAAGCACATCAATTCTTGAGTCTCTCTGAGTTGAGACGCCTTGATTGACCTAGGACAACAAGTCCCAAACTAGCTTCACAAACTCCAGAGCACTCACATGACCATACTGCCCTTTGGTCAGATGACCACAGATGATGTTCTTGGCAGTCGAGTCCAATTGTGCGAATCTCTTCAGGTCAGCAACGGTGACACCTTCACCGACTTCGGGAACTCCATTCTTGATGGCATACTAGAGGTCATTGTCAATGGCTTCAAGATGCATGCGCATCTTATTCTTCCAGTAGGGGTAATCAGTGTCATCAAAGTTAGGGCACGCAACGGAGACCTTGATTATCCCTGCAGTCGACATAGCAAAAACTCCAGGCGATTAAACCGAATCACAGAGAACAAGGGAGCACCTTGCTCTGATACCAATTGAAAGTGCTAGTTATCGACTAGAGGGGGTGAATAGGCGATTTTTATGAATGTCTTCAAGGTAGGAAATGTCTTCGAAGACAGACAACCAAATAAAACCTACACAGCATGCAGTGGAAGACAAACTATACTAGCCATGCCATAATGAAAGAAATAGTACAGAGTAAGCATGAAGACAAATAGCAGCTAGGTAGATTAGATCAGAATAGGCAAACAGTATGAAGTCAAATATGCAATCAGAGAGAATATCTTCATACAAAAAATTCAAACAAAACAGACAAGCAATGACTTCATGAGACTGGACTATAAGTAAAGGAGTAAGGAGATAGAACGAGTAGCTTGGTGAAGACAAGGATTTGGTAAACCAGTTCCAGTTGTTGTGACAACGGTAAGTATGGTTAGGGACGCTGATATTGAACTCAGAAGACCACGTCTTCACACTACAAAACAAGACACATCCGTGACATTTTGGGCCGAACGAAAAAAAATGTCATGCTTATGACACTTCAATGACGATAATTGTGACATAACCCGGTATCATCATATATGTGGTGGGCTCCTACTTCTATGACAAAAAATCATGCCAGAAAATGGGCTTTTCGTCGTGGGAGGTCCGGAGACGCAGCTGCATGACATTCTTTGGGCCGTCCATGACAGAAAAAACCGTGGTAGAAGCGAGGGTGAGGAAAATATCAGGGAGTTCCCAGTTATGGTGGGTGGTCGGGGCCAAGCGATGCACGGAGGGATTGCGCGTCTCTCTCGTACAGGTACGAGCGTGGGTACGAGGCGTTGGGCTCTAACTGAACTCGAGCGAGGAATTGGCCTACTGAACCCGAGAGATTGCACTGGCCACGCGTTACTGAACCTGAGTGATCGATCGATCCCTAGCTGTTAACTGAACCCGATCGAGCGATTCCTTCGCTACTATTGCTAACTGAAGCCGATTGAACCTACTGCCTCTTGATGAATAGTGAGCGTCATTGGGGGTTGGATGAATAGTTCCCAGTGGGGGTTGGATGAACAGGGCCCATGGTAGTAGAGGTCGTTGCCGCTGGATGAACAAGACCCCGATCGAGCCGGTTGGGGGTGGATGAACAGGACCCCGTGGAGGGCTGGTTGAACAGTAGCTGGTGGAGGGCTATATGAATAGTATCTCATGGAGGGCTGGTTGAACAGTAGCCTGTGGAGGGTGGATGAATAGGAGCCCGTGGATGAAAAGTAGCTGGTGGAGGCACGAGGGAGACGCCGTGGATGAACAGTCGCAGGTGGAGGCTGAAGGAGGTCGATGGTGGATGAACAGTAGCCCATGGAGTCTGGAGTAAGGCAGTAGACGGTGGATGAACAGTAGCCCGTGGAGTGCCGTTTTGCGGTACGCCACACCCCCCCCCCCCCCCGATGAACAGGACCCCCGTTTCGACCATAGGAGGTCGAAGAGAAGTCCGTTTCCTTGGTTTTGCGGTATGGCACACCCCTCCTGATCAACAGGACCTCATTTCGACCGTTGGAGGTCGAAGAGAAGTCTGTTTCCTCTGTTTTGCGGTATGCCAGACCCTTCCCGATGAACATGACCCCGTTTTGACCGTACGCGGTCGAACAGAAGGCCCGTTTCCTCCGTTCTACGGTACGCCATACCTCGTTTTGGCTGTTCCGTCCAAGCCGGTTGGCTCTCGATGAACACGACGCATTCCGGTGCCTCCCGGTGAACACAACGCATTCCGTTGCCTCCCAATGAACACGACGCATTTTCTTTGTTCCGACCCATCCGGTTGGCTTCCAATGAACAGGACACCGTTGCTGCCGTCCATTGCCTCTCCACGTACACGAGCCCTGGTCGTACAAATGCGCAAGTAGGCGTTCGAGACCCCGCCCGTATGTACGCACGTGGCCGTATTGTTTGGCATCTGGCTGTACATACGTGTACACGGTTTTGACTGGACTGCCTGAACTGCTACATCAGGAGCTCTACTACTACACGTGTCGCTACTTGCTCAACCACGGTTCATCATTGCAGAGACCGATTGACCAGTATGTATGTACATGTTCGCGACCAAAATGACAATGCTACGTATGCTTCGACCAGGTGGGTCCTGAGGGAGTCCTGGATTAGGGGGTCCTTGGGTGTCCGGTCTATTCGATATGGGCCGGACTAATGGGCCGTGAAGATAAAGCAGAAGACTATCCCTCGTGTCCAGGTAGGACTCCTATATGTGTGGAAGGCAAGTTTGGTGTCAGGATGTGCTATTTCCTTCTTCTGCGAACCGATTGTGTACAACCATAGGCCCCTCTGGTGTGTATATAAACCGGAGGGTTTAGTCCGTAGAGGCTATCAGAATAATCATAGGCTAGACAGCTAGGTTTAGCCATTACGATATTGAGGTAGATCAACTCTTGTAACCCCTATACTCATGAAATACAATCAAGCAGGACGTAGGGTTTTACCTCCTTTAAGAGAGCCCGAACCTGGGTAAACATCGTGTCCCTACTGTCCCTTGTTACCATCGATCCTTAGACACACAGCTTGGGACCCCCTACCCGAGATCTGTAAGTTTTGACACCGACATTGGTGCTTTAATTGAGAGGCCCGTTGTGTTGTCGACAGAAGAATCGATGGCTGGCCTCGCCATCGAAAATGGCGCTGTTTCTGGGGAAACCTTTCTCCTTGGGCAGCTTTTCATGCTTGGCGGCTTCGTGCTACGTGCCAACTCAACCTGTCACTTTGAGCAGGTCGACAGCTACGCCCCTGGTCACCAGATCAGGTTAGGAAGTTTGAACTACATCACTGATACCGAGGAGATCTAATCTTCGAGGGGATCATGGCCTTGATCGCCGCTCCCCACCCGCACGCGCTACTGCTACTACTGACTTAACCGCTCAATTCGTTCTTCCCCACGGCCACTTCCCCCAAATCCAACTCCTCCACGCTTTCACGGCCGCCATCGCCCGTCGGCCGCCGCGCGCTCTCCCGTCGCTCTCCGCACACCCTCGACGCCGCCCCTGACCCCGACCTTGACGCCGCCCCCGACCTCGACGCCGCCCCCAACCCGACCTCGACGTCGCCTGCCCCTCCCTCGCCGCAGGCACTCAAGGTGAGCACGCCTGCCCCTCCCCCTCCCCTACTTCTACCTAGGGTTCTTCAAATCTTATTTGCATCAAATTAGTTAGGGTTCATCTATGGGTGGAAACGAATCGGATGCGGATGTTATCGGATACAGATGCGGCTCGGATGTTTTCTTAGATGATGAATAAACACTATTGTAATGCATAATAAAACGAGTAAAATTTGACCACTTATTTCACTTTTAAGTTGGATAACTGGAATATCCGCTACCACTCTCCACCCCTAAGTTCATCAAACTAGATGGTAATTAGGGCAATAGTTCCTAGGTACTAATTAGTTAGTAAGAACTAGGCACTAATTAGGTACTAGTTTATTTTTATTTATAATAAGTTTATTTTTAGTAATAACTACTTGAACATGTCACATTTTTTGTTATTTTTTAGTTAAAGCAATTATTCCCACATCGACGTCGACGATGCCTATCCCGCATCCTCGTCACCGTCGACTCGGCGGAGGACACCTACTTGACCAGATGATCCATGTTCGGGACTGGGCTCCGCCGGGCTGGTACTGGGAGGCGCTACCTACGGGGGGGGGGGGGTAGCTTGGTGAGGAGTCAGCCCGTCATTGACCCGAACCTTTTTTGGTGGCGGTCACGTGGGCTGGTGACGGTCCAGAGGCTTGAGGACCCCGCGGAGGTGGTACGTCACCGTGTCAGTGAGGAGGACGCGCACGTCCGTCGCTACTTGTTTGCGTTGGAGCACATGTTCTCCAATACCTGGCTGGTTCTCCAGGGATCTCACTGGAGCTATGATCCTGTGATGGTTCCTTCCCATTGGGTGTCCACCGCCCACGCCGATACCCGTCGTGCGCTAGGGTTTTAGTTGTATTAGTGATGTTATATATGATACTATTCGGGATGTATTAGTGATAATATTCGACGATGTACGTACGCATGAGATGATTTACTTTTGCTTATTGAATGCATGCTAATTTGAATACTTATTTATTTTACGATTTGGTTTTTCTTATTGAATGCTCATGTCAATATGAGTCCTATAAGATATTTTGAAATGTATATCTTGTGTTGCTCAAATAGGATATGTGCTTGCCTAAGTGGCCGGTCATGTTTGCCGGTTACACCTCCGAGTGGCCTATGTTTTGCTGGAGTGTTGATTCATTTCCGTCGGCAAATTTCAGCCGCTCGATATGTCCTATTTTAGCAAAGGTCATGCCGGATTTTTCCTTGAATTTTGGCATGCTTGTGCTAGAATATGTAGGAAATATCAAGTGCCCCGGATTTATGTGTTGAGTGTCCTGGTAGTTGCCTTCGATCGATTTTCAATTAATGTTTCAACTATGAACATAGGAAATGTCTGACGACGAAAAGGATTTTGGTATTTTCGAATACTGTGAAGACGAGCGCGGCCTGTGCGATAGAATCTTCCTAGATGATGATAGGCGCTTCAGCATCAAGCTGGACGAGAACTTCGAAGTGGATACAGTAAGTCACAACGTCAAGTCTTTTTTCGTAATTAAACATGACATCTACTTCAACTTATAATTTAAATCTTTTACTATTCTATTAGCGTATCCCCTGCCATGCAAGAGTTTTTGTCTTGGATAAGATAGGTTTCAGTCCTATGAAAACTACGATGGAGGTAAAGAGAGTTTACTTGAAGACCGAGCATGTTCATACTTTCCACGCAAAATTATACAACGCAGACACCTACACCTATTTTGAATGCAAAACTTGGCAAGCACTATGCAAGGCTTATGCATTTGAGCCTGATATGTTTATCACCTTTGATATTCGTCCCGAAGATGATATTGAAGGTAACAGAGACATCTGTGTCGATGTGCAGACGCCTCCAGTTATGCCATTATGTGAGTTTCTCAACCATATTTATGTCTTCGATATTGTTTATTCGAAAACAGTTGACAACTAATTTCTATTGACAGCTTATTTCCATTCAAGCAAACATGTCCGACGCTTGGTAGGCATGACCGTCCACTATCCCGGGGCTGAACTAAACTGCGAGGAGATAGGTCATTAAGTCTCATGGCTTGAGGATCTTTATACTGTCAAGACAAATTATTTTCCTGGACTTAAAATTCTTAGTACTCAAAACGTGCGACCAATAGTGTTCGTACTGAACTACGGTAACATCTATTTAGGAAAGATTTTTACTATTTGTCCTCAATGCATCTTTTGCATACATTATTTTTTAAGCTAAACTTCATTGCTAAGTATGTTACCATACGATGTTCTTCAACAGGGACTCCCGATGAATGTTGTGCCTCATTGGATCGAGACTAAAGGTCCCATGAGAATTGTTAGCTTACGGCCAAGATATCCTACAATGCACTTTAGTGCATTCAGGATTTCTAATAGCGAGGAATGCTTAATAGTGAAAGACTGGAGCAAAATTGTGAACGATCGCAGAGAAGTACTAGGGGCCTGCAATCAGAAGCGCAGACTACGATTAGGAGACATGTTCATCTGCATGCTCCAACTTGATGAAGCAGGAGTGCTACACATGTTTTAGGTTATTTTACCTGAGAGAGAGCACCAGGAGTGATTAGCTAGCTAGAAATGAGTTATGATGATTAAATAGCTAGTGTTGGTGGTAATGACTATGATGATTATTATTAGCTAGTGTTGGTGGTGATTAGATAGCTACCGCAACTAGTGTTGGTGGTGATTAGCTAGCTAGAATGTGTTTGAAGATGACGATGTGTGCTACACTATGACTATGATGATTAAATAGCTACTGTTGGTGGTAATGACTATGATAATGATTAAATAGCTTGTGTTGGCCGATTAGATTCAAGTGGAGGCAACATGTGGTGCACATCGATAGTACTACTAGTCCAAACTAGATCAAGTTTGGATTAGTAGTATACTTTTGACATGCACCACATGTTGCCTCCACTTGAACCTAATCCACCTTCATTTGACACACTATTATGGACATATTGATATAACAACCTCATAATTGGTATTGTACCAAAATTTGTATAACGACGTATAAATACACTACAAATTTAAAAATGAGAAAAAGAATACTAGTAGCAATGGAGAGTAAACACGCTACTACTAGCTATATTAGCAGTAGCGCAGGAGTGAACAAACGTTGTGACTATATTTATTAGCACTAGCGCGTGTCAAATGCGCTACTGCTAAGGAATAGTTGTAGAGCCTTCTAGTAGCACGTTGTCCCGCGCTACTAGTAGGCATTAAACCCGTGCTACTACTAGGGTTTTCCCTAGTAGTGTTAGATCCGGAGCGGACCACTTCATTCGAAGACGGGAGGGCAAATACCGCCGGACTTTCCCTCCCCACGGAGCTTCTGTCCAGAGACTCAGATGCGACCGCGCCTTTGGCGGAACCGGAATCAAACGGGACTCTTCCCATCATCGAGAAGCCGGACTCTCCTTCGGACACGAACTCCAAACTATTGAGATCCGCAGCCCTCGAGTTCAGTCAAGAGGTTGTCGCCAAATCTGGCTCTGCAGATCCTCAGACACCTCTCCAACGCTCACTCTTAAACTCTCACCATCACGGAGATATCACCCCCGAACTACGCCCAGCTTGAACTGGGGCCTGAGACTAGGGAATTTTTCGTCCCACCCACAACCCACTTAGTAGCCACTGTCGAGGATTTAACCGACATGCTAGACTACGCTTCCGAAGGCATCGACGGCATAAACGACGATGTCAAAGCCGAACCAGGTCAAAACCCGCCCCTCACCAGGCGTTGGATGACCACTTCTACTTACGATGTATACATGGTGGACACGCCAGAGAAGAAGGACGACGACGACACTGAAGATCCAGATGAGGATAAGCCCGTCCATGAACCACCAAAACGTCGATGTCAGCGGCGCGTGATACGTCTCCAACGTATCTATAATTTTCGATTGCTCCATGCTATATTATCTACTGTTTTGGACCATATTGGGCTTTATTTTCCAATTTTATATTACTTTTGGGACTAACCTATTAACCGGAGGCCCAGCCCAGAATTGCTATTTTTTGCCTATTTCAGTGTTTCGGAGAAACAGAATATCAAACGGAGTCCAAACGGAATGAAACCTTCAGGAACGCGATTTTCTCACCGAATATGATCGAGGAGACTTGGACCCTCCGTCAAGAAAGAAAGGAGGTGGCCACGAGGGTGGAGGGCGCGCCCCCTGCCTCGTGGGCCCCCTTTGCTCCACCGACGTACTCCTTCCTCCTATATATACCTACGTACCCCCAAACGATCAGATACGGATCCAAAAACCTAATTCCACCGCCGCATCCTTCTGTACCCATGAGATCCCATCTTGGGGCCTGTTTCGGAGCTCCGCCGGAAGGGGAATCCACCATGGAGGGCTTATACATCAACACCATAGCCTCTCAGATGAAGTGTGAGTAGTTTACCTCAGACCTTCGGGTCCATAGTTAGTAGCTAGATGGCTTCTTCTCTCTTTTTGGATATCAATACAATGTTCTCCCCCTCTATCTCATGGAGATCTCTTCGATGTAATCTTCTTTTTGCGGTGTGTTTGTTGAGATTGATGAATTGTGGGTTTATGATCAAGATTATCTATGAACAATATTTGAATCTTATTTGAATTCTTTTATGTATGATTGGTTATCTTTGCAAGTCTCTTCGAATTATCAGTTTGGTTGGGCCTACTAGATTGGTTTTTCTTGCAATGGGAGAAGTGCTTAGCTTTGGGTTCAATCTTGCGGTGTCCTTTCCTAGTGACAGTAGGGGCAGCAAGGAACGTATTGTATTGTTGCCATCGAGGATAACAAGTTGGGGGTTTTATCATATTGCATGAATTTATCCCTCTACATCATGTCATCTTGCTTAAGGCGTTAGTATGTTTTCTTGAACTTAACACTCTAGATGCATGCTGGTTAGCGGTCGATGAGTGGAGTAATAGTAGTAGATGCAGGCAGGAGTCGGTCTACTTGTCTCGGACATGATGCCTATATACATGATCATACCTAGATAATCTTATAACTATGCTCAATTCTGTCAATTGCTCAATAGTAATTTGTTCACCCACCGTAGAATACTCATGCTCTTGAGAGAAGCCACTAGTGAAATCTATGGCCCCCGGGTCTATTCTCATCATATCAATCTTCATCACTTTATCATTGCTTTCCTTTTTACTTTGCTTTTATTTTACTTTGCATCTTTATACCAAAAATACCAAAAATATTATATATCATCTCTATCAGATCTCACTCTCGTAAGTGACCGTGAAGGGATTGACAACCCCTAATCGCGTTGGTTGCGTTGAGCTATTTATTTTGTGTAGGTACGAGGGAATCACGCTTAGCCTCCTATTGGATTGATACCTTGGTTCTCAAAAACTGAGGGAAATACTTACTCTACTCTACTGCATCACCCTTTCCTCTTGAAGGAAATCCAACGCAGTGCTCAAGAGGTAGCAGGAAGATTTCTGGCGCTGTTGTCGGGGAGTCTACGCAAAAGTCAACATACCAAGTACCTATCACAATCCCTTATCTCTCGCATTACATTATTTGCCATTTGCCTCTCGTTTTCCTCGGCCCCACTTCACCCTTGCCGTTTTATTCGCCCTCTCTTTTCCGTTTGCCTTTTTCTTGCTTGCCTTTTGTTTGCTCGTCTGTTGGATTGCTTGCTTGTCACGATGGCTCAAGATAATACCAAATTGTGTGACTTTACCAATGCCAACAATAATGATTTCCTTGGCACTCCGATTGCTCCTCTTACCAATACTAAATCTTGTGAAATCAATACTGCTTTGTTGAATCTTGTTATGAAAGATCAATTCGCCGGCCTTCCTAGTGAAGATGCTGCTACTCATCTAAATAGCTTCATTGATTTATGTGATATGCAAAAGAAGAAAGATGTCGATAATGATATTGTTAAATTGAAGCTATTTCTTTTTTCGCTTAGAGATCGTCCTAAAGCTTGGTTTTCTTCTTTGCCTAAAAATGGTATCGATTCTTGGAACAAGTGCAAAGATGCTTTTATCTCTAAGTATTTTCCTCCCTCTATGATCATCTCTCTTAGAAACGATATTATGAATTTTAAGCAACTTGATCATGAACATGTTGCGCAAGCTTGGGAGAGAATGAAATTAATGATACGTAATTTCCCTACTCATGGTTTGAACTTGTGGATGATTATACAAATTTTTTATGCCGGATTGAATTTTGCTTCTAGAAATCTTTTTGATTCGGCCGCGGGAGGCACTTTTATGGAAATCACTTTAGGAGATGCTACTAAACTCCTAGATAATATTATGGTTAATTATTCTCAATGGCACACTGAAAGATCTACTAATAAAAAAGTGCATGCGATAGAAGAAATCAATGTTTTGAGTGGAAAGATGGATGAACTTATGAAATTTTTTGCTACTAAGAGTGTTTCTTCTGATCCTAATGATATGCCTTTGTCTACTTTGATTGAGAATAATAATGAATCTATGGATATGAATTTTGTTGGTAGGAATAATTTTGGTAACAACGCGTATAGAGGGAACTTTAATCCTAGGCCTTATCCTAGTAATCCTTCTAATAATTATGGAAATTCCTACAACAACTCTTATGGAAATTTTAATAAGATGCCCTCTGAATTTGAGAATATTATTAAAGAGTTTATGAATTTACAAAAGAATTTCAATGCTTTGCTTGAAAAGAAATTTCTTAAAGTTGATGAATTGGCTAGGAACGTTGATAGAATTTCTTTTGATGTTGATTCTTTATAGCTTAGATCTATTCCTCCTAAGCATGATATCAATGAGTCTCTCAAAGCCATAAGAATTTCCATTGATGAGTGCAAAGAAAGAACCGCTAGGATGCGTGCTACGAAAGATGCCTTTATTAAAGCGTGTTCTTCCAATACCTATGAAAATCAAGATGAAGATCTAAAAGTTATTGATGAGTCCCATATTAAATCTTTGTTTTGCAATATGAATCTTTATGAGACTGAATATGATCCACCTTTACGTAGAAGGCGTTCCAAAAATTCGGACTTTTTAGATCTTTATGATGAAATTGATAAAAGTGGGATGGAAAAGAATAAAACCCTAGATATTGCTAAACCCACTATTTTGGATTTCAAGGAATTTAATTATGAAAGTTGCTTTTTAAATGATTGTATTTCCTTGTTGCAATCCGTGCTAAATTCTCCTCATGCTTATAGTCAAAATAAAGCGTTTACTAAACATATCGTTGATGCCTTGATGCAATCTTATGAAGAAAAACTTGAGTTGGAAATTTCTATCCCTAGAAAACTTTATGACGAATGGGGACCAACTATTAAAATTAAGATTAAGGATCATGAATTTTATGCTTTATGTGATTTGGGTGCTAGTGTTTCCACTATTCCCAAAACTTTGTGTGATTTGCTAGATTTCTGCGATTTTGATGATTGCTCTCTAAACTTACACCTTGCGGATTCTAATATTAAGAAACCTATGGTAAGAATTAATGATGTTCTTATTGTTGCAAATAGGAATTATGTGCCCGTAGATTTTATCGTTCTTGATATAGATTGCAATCCTTCTTTCCCTATTATTCTTGGTAGACCTTTTCTTAGAACGATTGGTGCAATTATTGATATGAAGGAATGCAATATTAGATTCCAATTTCCATTAAAGAAGGGCATGGAACACTTCCCTAGGAAGAAAATAAAACTACCATATTAATCTATTATGAGAGCCACGTATGGATTGCCTACTAAAGATGGCAATACCTAGATCTATCCTTGCTTTTATGCCTAGCTAAGGGCGTTAAACGATAGTGCTTGTTGGGAGGCAACCCAATTTTATTTTAGTTTTTTTGTTTTTGCTTATGTTTAGGAATAAATAATCCATCTACCTGCTGTTTAGATGTGGATTTATGTTTTAATTAGTGTTTGCGCCAAGTTAAACCTATAGGATCTTCTTGGATGATAGTTATTTGATTTTGCTATAATTTCCAGAAACTTTCTGTTCACGAAAAAATTCATTACAAATCACCATAACGTGATAAAATAGTGATTCCAATTGATGCTGATCAATAAAAAAATTACCTAGGTCGTCCTATTTTGGCTGATTTTTTGGAGTTCCAGAAGTTTGCGTTAGTTACACATTACTACAGATTGTTCTGTTTTTGACAGATTCTGTTTTTCGTGTGTTGTTTGCTTATTTTGATGAGTCTATGGCTAGTAAAATAGTTTATAAACCATAGAGAAGTTGGAATACAGTAGGTTTAACACCAATATAAATAAAGAATGAGTTCATTACAGTACCTTGAAGTGGTCTTTTGTTTTCTTTTGCTAACGGAGCTCACGAGATTTCTGTTGAGTTTTGTGTTGTGAAGTTTTCAAGTTTTGGGTGGAATCTTTTGATGGATTATGGAACAAGGAGTGGAAAGAACCTAATCTTGGGGATGCCCATGGCACCCCCAAGATAATCCAAGGACACCAAAAAGTCAAAGCTTGGGGATGCCCCCTGAAGGCATCCCCTCTTTCATCTATTTCCATCGGTAATTTAATTGGAGCTATATTTTTACTCACCACATGATATGTGTTTTGCTTGGAGCGTCTTGTATGATTTGAGTCTTTGTTTTTTCTAGTTTACCACAATCATCCTTCCTGTAAACACCTTTTGAGAGAGCCATAGATGATTTGGAATTTGTTAGAATACTCGATGTGCTTCACTTATATCTTTTGAGCTATATAGTTTTGCTCTAGTGCTTCAGTTATACCTTTTAGATCACGGTGGTGGATTTGTTTTATAGAAACTATTGATCTCTCATGCTTCACTTAGATTATTTTTAGAGTCTTAAATAGCATTGTAATTGCTTAATAATAATATGCTTGGTATTCAAGATTTGTAAAACTTTCTTTTGAGTGCGTTGAATACTAAGAAAAGTTTGATGCTTGATAATTGTTTTGAGATATGAAGATGGTGATATTAGAGTCATGCTAGTTGAGTAGTTGTGAATTTGAGAAATACTTGTGTTAAAGTTTGTGATTCCCGTAGCATGCACGTAAGGTGAACCGTTATGTGATGAAGTCGGAGCATGATTTATTTATTGATTGTCTTCCTTATGAGTGGCGGTCGGGGACGAGCGATGGTATTTTCCTACCAATCTATCCCCCTAGGAGCATGCGCGTAATACTTTGCTTTGAGAACTTCTAGATTTTTGCAATAAGTATATGAGTTCTTTATGACTAATGTTGAGTCCATGGATTATACGCAGTTTTCCCGTCCTTCCACCATTGCTAGTCTCTCTAATACCGTGCAGTTTTCACCGGTATCATACACCCACCATATACCTTCCTCAAAACAGCCACCATACCTACCTATCGTGGCATTTCCATAGCCATTCCGTGATATATTTCCATGCAACTTTCCACCATTCCATTTATTATGACACGCTCGATCATTATCATATTGCTAGCATGATCATGTAGTTAACATAGTATTTGGGGCAAAGCCACTATTCATAATTCTTTCATACATGTCTCTCTTAATTCATTGCATATCCCGGTACACCGCCGGAGGCATTCACATAGAGTCATATTTTGTTCTAAGTATCGAGTTGTAATTGTTGAGTTGTAAGAAAAATAAAAGTGTGATGATCATCAAATTTAGAGCATTGTCCCAAGTGAGGAAAGGATGATGGAGACCATGATTCCCCCATAAGCCAGGATGAGACTCCGGACGAAAAAAAAAGAAAAAAAAAGAGGCCATAAAAAAAGAGAAAAGGCCCAAATAAAAAAAATATAAAAATGAGAGAAAAAGAGAGAAGGGACAATGTTACTATCCTTTTACCACACTTGTGCTTCAAAGTAGCACCATGATCTTCATGATAGAGAGTCTCTCATTTTGTCACTATCATATACTAGTGGGAATTTTTCATTATAAGAACTTGGCTTGTATATTCCAATGATGGGCTTCCTCAAAATGCCCTAGGTCTTCGTGAGCAAGCGAGTTGGATGCACACCCACTTAGTTTCTTTTGTTGAGCTTTCATATATCTATAGCTCTAGTGCATCCGTTGCATGGCAATCCCTACTCACTCACATTGATATCTATTGATGGGCATCTCCATAGCCCGTTGATACGCCTAGTTGATGTGAGACTATCTTCCCCTCTTTTTTGTCTTCTCCACAACCACCTTTCTATTCGACATATAGTGTTATCCATGGCTCACTCTCATGTATTGCGTGAATATTGAAAAAGTTTTGAGAATGTCAAAAGTATGAAACAATTGCTTGGCTTGTCATCGGGGTTGTGCATGATTTAAATACTTTGTGTGGCGAAGATAGAGCATAGCCAGACTATATGATTTTGTAGGGATAACTTTCTTTGGCCATGTTATTTTGAGAAGAAATAATTGCTTTGTTAGTATGCTTGAAGTATTATTATTTTATGTCAATATGAACTTTTGTCTTGAATCTTTCGGATCTGAATATTCATACTACAATTAAGAAGAATTACATTGAAATTATGCCAAGTAGCACTCCGCATCAAAAATTCTGTTTTTATCATTTACCTGCTCGAGGACGAGCAGGAATTAAGCTTGGGGATGCCTGATACGTCTCCAACGTATCTATAATTTTTTATTGCTCCATGCTATATTATCTACTGTTTTGGACCATATTGGGCTTTATTTTCCACTTTTATATTACTTTTGGGACTAACCTATTAACTGGAGGCCCAGCCCAGAATTGCTGTTTTTTTGCTTCAGTGTTTCGAAGAAACGAAATATCAAACAGAGTCCAAAAGAAATGAAACCTTCGGGAACGCGATTTTCTCACCGAATATGATCCAGGAGACTTGGACCCTGCATCAAGAAAGAAAGGAGGCGGCCACGAGGTTGAAGGTCGCGGAGATCTATTCGATGTAATCTTCTTTTTGCGGTGTGTTTGTTGAGACCGATGAATTGTGGGTTTATGCTCAAGATTATCTATGAACAATATTTGAATCTTCTCTGAATTCATTTATGTATGATTGGTTATCTTTGCGAGTCTCTTCGAATTATCAGTTTGGTTTGACCTACTAGATTGGTTTTTCTTGCAATGGGAGAAGTGCTTAGCTTTGGGTTCAATCTTGCGGTGTCCTTTCCCAGTGACAGTAGGGGTAGCAAGGAACGTATTGCATTGTTGCCATCGAGGATAACAAGATGTTTTTTTAATCATATTGCATGAATTTATCCCTCTACATCATGTCATCTTGCTTAAGGCGCTACTCTGTTTTCCTGAACTTAATACTCTAGATGCATGCTGGATAGCGGTCGATGAGTGGAGTAATAGTAGTTGATGCAGGCAGGAGTCGGTCTACTTGTCTCAGACGTGATGCCTATATACATGATCATACCTAGATACACTCATAACTATGCTTAATTCTGTCAATTGCTCAACATTAATTTGTTCACCCACCGTAGAATACTTATGCTCTTGAGAGAAGCCACTAGTGAAATCTATGGCCCCCAGGTCTATTCTCATCATATCAATCTTCATCACTTTATCATTGCTTTACTTTTTTACTTTGCTTTTATTTTACTTTGCATCTTTATACCAAAAATACCAAAAATATTATCTATCATCTCTATCAGATCTCACTCTCGTAAGTGACCGTGAAGGGATTGACAACCCCTAATCGCGTTGGTTGCGTTGAGCTATTTGTTTTGTGTAGGTACGAGGGACTCGCGCGTAGCCTCCTACTAGATTGATACCTTGGTTCTCAAAAACTGAGCGAAATACTTACTCTACTCTGCTGCATCACCCTTTCCTCTTCAAGGAAATCCAACGCAGTGCTCAAGAGGTAGCAGCGCCGCTCACGACCCCGTCGGGGAAGGGAAAGTAACACCGGCACGGTAGATATTGATAGTTCGGACAATGCCGTAGACCCCGACAACCTCGTTGAGCCTGAGGTCGAGCAAGATGAAAGGGAAGAGGTCAATTCGACCACAAAGTACTTGCCGATCACGAAGATTTAGAAGATAGCAACTATATCCCTCTCCAAAGAGGATGCTAGCCTTGGTGACGAAGAATTCATCGTTCCAGAGGAACCCCGCGAACAAGAACACTTCAAGCAACAACTTATCACCACCCGCGGAGCCTGAAAAACCAATAGCCGCGGCTTAAAGCCGAATAGGACACGCTCAATGATAGATGGACTAAGGTCCTAGCCTCCGAAGAAGGATATGGCCTTGAGCGCCCAACAAAGAGTTATCCCAAACATAGCCTACTGCCACAATTTGATGACGAGGCACTGGAGCAAATACGGTCAAGATACAATCAGGCTGATCAACCTGACCGACCACCATGTGGACGGGACAAAACGGCCAATAATGTCGAACACCGGCCCGCGTCCCCTTGCCACAGAGGAAAGGACACGATAGATCCGGGCTTCAAGTACGAACTACGGTAGGACCTGTCCAATAGAGCTAGCTAGACCAGATCAATCTATGGATCAAGAAGACATGCACCCACACGGGATGACGGCCATCAAGCCTGGCACGACAAACATTATTAGGTTCGGGGTCAGCACCAAACACATATGCCATCCAAACTCCGCCGTGATGTTTCACAATACAGGCGTGTGGCACACCCCATGTGCTTCACCGATGAGGTGACGCACACTACAAGAAATATGGCCAATTATGACTCCCCATTTTTGTCGTTAATTCGTCATTGCTTTCGTTTATTGACTTTTTTTTACCAAATTCGGAAGGTCAACAGTTGGCCGCCAAGAACGAACAAACGTGACCTTTTCCGGAATTTTCGTCATGGCCACCCTTGACAAAAATTTAGGTCGTTAAATCTTTGACCAAAACTATGGTCATTACTAATGAGCCTGGACCACGTAGCATCTGATGTGGCCGAGCCAACGTGGCACATACGATGACATGGATGCCATGTAGGATCAGTCCAAATCAGTTGTTTTAATGGGCTGAGCCCAATAATTTAGCCCACTTGTAAATTTACTTTTGGGCCACAAGCATGGGACAAGCTCAACAAATCAGTTGTTGGGCTGAGTTGTGCAACCCATTTATTTAATCCATCATTAATTGGGCCAGCCCTTTTATCTGCCCAACAAAAACATTTAGTTTTTTCTGTTAAAGGGCCTTGAAACGGTCCAGCCCACTAACACAATTTAGTATTTTCAGTCCAACCCTTATTGAAGGGTGACCAACAACAGCCCACTAACACAATTTAGTATTTTTAGTATCTCAAAAAGAAAAATACATTGCACAATTTGGCAGTGAACCAACACAGGAGAATATAATGACAATAATAATATAATTCTCCAAGATTTCAATAACTTAGGCCCAACATTATCTTCACACCACAGGTTCATAAGATGCACCGAACAAAATAACAAAACCAATGTTCATAAGATGGCCATGTCCATATTGTGCACTTGTAACCAGTAACATGAGATGGCACCAACCAAAACAACACAACCAGTGAAGGAATGTGCTAGAGGGACATTCTTTAGTGAGAATGTCAACAACAATAGCAGCATCACTCTTTGGTTCTCCACCTTTCGGTATCTCTTGTTCCATAGCACTTTCCATGTCAACCTGACATTTAAAGAAAGATGTACACATGAGAAGAGTACTATGTCCATCAATATATTGCAGTTGGTTCTGAATGACTAGGAAACATTATAAGAAAACTATTCAAGAATAGATTCCCTAGTAGTAGCAATTTAAGAAGATAACATCATAATACTAATACAACACCTGACATTTAAACAAAAAGATGGGAAAATCTATACTTCACACGATGCACAACAGCGTCTCGTGCGGCGGCTACCGCGCGCGGCTAGCTACAGCGCGGTGCACTGTTTGCTCAATACAGACTAGCAGTGATTGCTACATGGGCTGGACAACACATGCTTTTGTATATCCAGACTACATGCTACTAATTAAGTAGTAGTTATTTGAAAACTTTGTAGCAGACAAGCATAACAAATCTTACTTGCTATTTTTTTTGCAAGTTACTGTTAGCTGCATGAAATAACCATGGCACAACGTTTACTAAACATGTAAGAATGCGAAACAAACCATTGTTGAAATTTAAATCGAGCACGTAGCTTAAATGGGAACATGAAGCAGAGAAGAACTTAGTACGTTTCAGGAGCGCACATGTTGTTTCTGTAGTACAATATACAGTATCAGATAAACTGCCGCAAGTCCTAGACATTTCATTCCAATCATATATGAAATGACACGAGTTTCTCCATTCTGAAAGCTGGGAAGATAGATGCTTCAGGCAATCACTAGACAATTAATCGAAGAGCATACAACGCCCTCTCTTAATTACTAGTGTCCAACGACAAAGCAATGCCTGCTAGACTACTATAGGAACTGAAATTGCCTATATACTATCACATTTCCAATACCAAAAATGAATGTGCAATGCGATTAGGAAAGGGAAAATAGCAGCCATGCAACAGAGGACCGGGACAAACAAAAAACTGTAATAAAACAAGAATCACATATTGTACTACTTTGAACGAATTATCTCTATCAGATCGGCCGAGCAGAAATCATATAAGGAAATCAAGTGTAACAAGGATGAGGCAAACAAGCCACATCAACACATTAGAGAATACTAGAAACTTACTAACGCTTGAGTTGTCCCCTCCACTTGGAGTGGACGACGATCTGGTTGCTGAGCGTCTTCCTGGCTGTGCCCTTGTAGAGAGGGTAATGGCAGGCACGGCCACAGACATGGCCATTAGCTGCACCCACGACCCCTCAACGCTCTCACCACCCGGAGAGGAGGTGCCTTCCATACGGGCTCCTTCGGGTCTGAGAGAGCAAGAGCGAGGTGGGGTTAGTAAGCATCAAGGATGCTGCTGTTCTTGGTCAAGCTAAGTAAAAAATCAAGGGCACAACAGATTCAAGTAAAAAAAATTAACATGTGTACATCTTGTGCAAACTATCATCATTTATAAAAAAATACAAAACAAATATGCAAACAGCTGTACAATGGTTAATTGCTCATACTTATATCATATCAAGCAATGGCATTTAGCAACAGTGAGGATCAAGTACACTATTGACATATCATGAATACTTAATCCTCAAGACGCATAATCCTTATTTGCAGTAGTTTGGGTTTTAAAATGTTTCATCTTGAAGCATCACACTAGCAAATGATAGGAAAGATCACATGAAATAGCACTACCCTGATCAAGTATACTACAAGCATCAAAAAAGTCAAACAAGCTCATTGTGCCTTTTCTTTCAACGTGAGACACAATAAGCATAAGTAACCACTAGGAAAATAAATTGCTGTCTACAGGCCCTATTATCAGCAACAAGAACATTAGGCGATGAAGAATATAATTCCAATGCAATCTGTTAGCCAAACACACTCTGCCACCCCAACCATCTGACGATCCAATAAAATGTCTAGGAAATTCTGTTGAGTGGCATCGGTAACGATTTCTATCTGGTGGCATGCATAGAAATATGGAAATAAACTAACCTATACAAGACGAATCAACAAGAGCATCTTGCCAGGCATGTGGCAGACCACACGATCTACCACGAGCATGAGCAGAGCCCAATCGGATCGGATCCTTACTTAGTGCACATCTTGCAGTCCCCCTGGCTGCACGTTGGTCACTCCTTCACCGACACTCTCCACAATTCTATCAGAAGCTATGGAAGCAAACTTATCAGTGCATAGTTATCTTTAGATATGGATGATAATAAATGAAATCACACAAATTTGTGGGCTTACCCATCAGCCTTGTCACCGAGAATGCAAGGAAAGAGGCCCTCGGGATCCTGCATAGCAAAAGAAATCCTTTCATGACACATACACAAATTCTAGTAAATCTCTACAGCATGCAGTAGGCTTTTAGGTTTGCACAAACATTTTCTACTATACATCATGTCAATTCACTCTACACCCAACCCAACACTATGAGGAACAACTCGTACAATGCTACATGGAAGTCAATTAATCCACAATTACTCAGTCTCATCGCAACCATTGACACAGTGGAATAACACTGACGGTAGGGAAAATCAAAGGATAAGTTGCTGGGGTTGGGGGAGGTGGTGACTAGTAGTAGTGCCAGCGCTGGCTAAAGGCCCTGGGCAACCGCGGCCATTGAAACCTAGATTCGAGGAAGCACAGGGCGAGGAGGATGGGGGGGTGACGGACCTTGCCGCTCCAGGTGTAGTATTCGGTGTGGTAGAGCACAATGGAGAGGACCTTGATGCAGACTTGCCGGCTAGCAGCGGCGCCACCTACACGTCCTCGACCACAAGCGGCTTGTTAGCCTCGTATGCCACCGCCGTTGAACACAAACCGAACCCCAGCTCATAGGTGGAGGAAGGGCGAGGAGAGGGCGCCAGGTCGGCCTTGAGGCACCGCGGCCTCCGGGGAAGACGAGGTCGCCGTCGTCGCCGCGCAAGAAGCCAGCCGCGAGGGCGGTCGGTGGGCGCCGCTGCGGGATGCGTCGCGGAAGGAGGCCCGGGACAGGAAGGTGGTGATGGCGTCCACCCTGTTACGCTTCTGCTGCTTGGACATGCGGGACGGCAGCCTCAGGAAGGAGGCGGCGAACACCAACGCCGGCGCGCTTGATCTGCTGTGGGAGGGCAAAGGGGAGTGACTGGGAGGGGGAGGAGGGGCGGCGACAGGGCGAGGAAAAGGGGGAGGGAGATCCGGATTGGGTTGCTAGGGTTTGGGTTGGGTGGCTGAGACTTGAGAATGAGTGAGAGATGTTGGATCCATTGGGTGTGGACGGTCTAGATCGGCTACAGTGGGATGATCCGTGGGAAAAGCCCTGACTGGTTCAGAAAATTTGTGACATAAAATAGTTCTAAGTACTAAAACTAGAGGCATTTTGTGAAGCAGCTATAAAAAATATTTTGCAAAACAGCACATCTAAAATTTTCACTCAAGTTATACCACATTTTACGAATGATCACCAATTTGCATGCATTTTTTTATCTTTCTAGCTATTTTAAATCATTTTTCTAGTTGCAAAAAAGGATTTTTTTGTGAAGAACCTACCAAATATTTGTTGCAAAATTGGACCAAATCAATTTTCTAAAATACTAGGTCATATTTAATGTACAATTGATCAAATGGTTGGGTGTCAAAAGCTTTGATCCACCTCTCGTAAAAAAGAGAAATTTCCGCCGATTCAGTTGGAAGTGGGTCAAATTTGAACTGCGGTTGCCTTATAGTTTGCTCTTTAATTTTTCCAAAATTCATTTCTAGGTACATAAGTATCTATTTAATCAGAGAAACACCAAAAAAATTCCAAGATTCAACCACTAGCTAGGAACGGTCATTCCCGCTGTTTTGACCGCATTTTAAAACGGGCATAAAAAATTAAAAAAAAACAAAAAATTGGAAAACCTTCGCATTGTGTCACAAAATGT
Organism: Aegilops umbellulata; assembly: GCA_032464435.1. Lineage (NCBI taxonomy): Eukaryota > Viridiplantae > Streptophyta > Magnoliopsida > Poales > Poaceae > Aegilops > Aegilops umbellulata. Next base: position 635,167,567 of record CP136060.1, on the reverse strand, counting down.
GACCAGGTTACAAGGAAAAATAATAAACCTGTAATACGGCAATTCTTTTAAAAAGTGTTATCAGAAATGAGCTATCATGTGCGAAGATTCATGGCTTTGAAGCCAAATGATCAATCTTATGGCCACATTCATGGCATAGTTTGTTTAAATGATCTCATATTGTGCACAAGGGTGTATTTTGGAATGGAAAACAATGTTGCCTAAGAAAGTTTTTATTTTCTTTGGACGAAACATTCATTTTCCATTTTTTTGAGTGCCCAAAATAAGTTCTTTTGTGAAGGACCTACCATATATTTGTGCAAAATGGGACCAGATCATTTTTATAATATATTAGGCCTTATTTAATGCACAATTTACCAAATGGTTGGGTGTCAAAATATTTTATCCACCTCTGGTGAAAAAGATAGATTTTCGCCGATCTAGCTAGAAGCAGGTCAAATTTGAACTACAACTGCTTTATAGTTTGCTCTTTATTTTTTCCAAAAATCATTTCTAGGTATATAAGTATCTATTTAATCAGAGAAACACCAAAAGTTTTCCAAGATTCAACCACTAGCTAGGAACGGTCATGCCCGCCATTTTGACCGCATTTTGAAACGGGGATAAAAAATTCAAAAAAATCAAAAAATTGGAAAACCTTCACATTGTATTATTATATGTGACCAAGTTACCAGGAAAAATAATAAACTTGTAATACGGCAATTCTGTTAAAAAAGTGTTCTCAGAAATGAGCTATCATGATTGATGATTCATGGCTTTTCAATCCAAAGGATCAATCTTATGGCCACATTCATGGCATAGTTTATTCAAATGATCTCATATCGTGCACAAGGGTGCATCTTGGAATGGCAAACAATATTGCCTAAGGGAGTTTTCATTTTCTTTGGACAAAAAATTCATTTTCCATTTTTTGAATGCCCAAAGTAAGTTTTTTTTGTGAAGGACCTACCACATGTTTGTTGCAAAATGGGGCCAGGTCATTTTTATAATATATTAGGCCATATTTAATGTACAATTGACAAAATACTTTTTTGTCAAAACTATTTATACACCTCTAGTGAAAAAGACAGATTTCCACCGATTCAGTAGGAAGCGGGTCAAATTTGCACTGCAGCTGCCTCATAGTTTGGTCTTTATTTTTCCAAAAATCATTTCTAGTTACATAAGTATCTATTTAATCATAAATACATGGTTTGGTGGCGATACATCGAGGTTTGGACGGTGGCCGAGGGCCCCAACTCCAGAGCGCGTAAACTCGCATACCCGCCACGTGGTCACCGCGTGACCGTGGCGTTGCCTTGTGTTCTGGGCAGCCTAGGCATGTCTAGTGGGTTGGTCACTCCCAGGTATGTTCTAGGAAGAAAATTACAATATAAGATTCTCACGAGGAGACCGAACTATGCTCAAACATGAATTAGCAGCCAATTGTTTGATTAGCGGTACAGGAAATGCGCATGGCCAATGGGCGTGAGTTTTGGCTGAGGATGATCATCTACTAAGGGGACTGTCTTCACAAATTTTTAGCTCAAAAGGAGGAGCCTAGGTGGTACTTGCTTTGCAAAATAACACACTAGACAGAAATATGAATGTTGAAGTTGGGCTCAAAATAATGAATGCTGAATGTTGGTTTTCATTCTACATTTTTCATATACGTCAAGAACATTTTTAATGCATGTTTAATATCTTTTAAATACTTGTTTAATATTTTTTTCAAATGCTTGCTTTAATATTTTTTAAATACAAGATTGACTTTATTCACACACATTGTATATTTTCTGTATACATTTTTCTTATACATGAGACACAATTTTTTATACACAATTACAATTTCAAGTGCTTGGTTAGAAATTTTTGAATACATAGTCAACATTTTTATATACAACATATTTTTTAAATACAAGATTAATATTTTTAATACATGGTTAATAATTTTTTATTTACACATTTTAACATTTTCAAATGCTTGATTTTCATTTTTATATAATTGTTTAACATTTTTTAAATGCTTGATTAACATTTTTAAATACATGATCAACTTTTTGCACACACATTGTATATTTTTTGTACATATGGTAATCATTTTCTTTATACACATGTAAGATTTTCAAATGCTTGGTTAACATTTTTTCAAACGTTTTATGTGAAGTTTGTTTTTCAATATATATATATATATATATATATATATATATATATATATAGAATAATTGGAAGTATAAATAATAAACAAAATTAAAAAAAAAGAATGAACGAACAAAAAACAAACCAAAAAACGAGCCGCGACCCAGTAGTTGGCCCACTCGGCGGACGAAAAATATAAAAGAAAAAAGGTGCCCTTGTCCCACCAAGGCCCAAGCCCAATCGACACTACCCATTAAATAGGTTACGGGCGAGAATGTACCAGTGTCTTTGTTACGGTGTGGTGGTTTGTCTCCTTAGGGGAATTCTACTGGTAGCTAGTTCGAATCACGCGGTGTGGTTTCTTTTTTGCTTTATTCACCTTTGTGGGGTGGGTCCTTTTTTTTTCTTTGAGATTGGCGTTTTGGATCTTAGATGTAGATACACCTATTATGAAATATGTATAGAAAAAATCCCGCGTGTACATCTGGATATCCTATGTTCGCACACAAAATTTTGGTGAACAAGGGCATTTTGTTGCATGTGTAAAAAAGATTAAAAATGGCTTGTGATAGCTGTAATCAAGCATCGAAAATTGTCTTTTTTACACAAGCCACAAAAAATGTCATTTTTCATTGAAACTTGGTGCACACATAGTGTCCGGATTTACACGTGGGATTTTTTTCTCGATTTTTTATACTTTTTAAAATATGTATTTAGACAATGGGTGCATATACACCTATGAGCCAAAGTGAATTTTCGCCTTTTTTTACTTTATTCACCTTTGTGGGACGGGTCCCACATGTCATTTGTACTGTGTTAGTTGGCCCCGTCTGTAAATATATACCCAGTTTAGTCAACAAGTCAATCTATGGACGGACTGACGCTACAACCGACACATAAGGCAAAATGATACGACAAATAGGTAAAATTGATGATGTGGACGTCCAGTCATCCATGTTACAACACCATGACCATCTGGATTGGTCGTAATCAGCTAGAAATAAGGCTGTCGACCACCGTTGTCTGCTTATGACCATTTTGTGTAAGGCAATTATGACCTTTTTGACCAAAATAGTAACTATGGTTTATGGTTTCGACTCTCCTAAACAGGCCACGACCAATTGGATCGAAATGGTCATAGATTTATGACGATTTCTTCCACGGTCATTGCCAGAAGGTCACAATTGAGCATATTTCTTGTAGTGGCAGCACCAATTTCCGAAAGGGTTTAAACCCGTGAACATCGAGCAATACGATGGAACGATCGATCCTGTCGTATGGATTGAAGATTTTCTTCTCCATATTCACATGGCTAGCGGAGATGACCTCCACGCCATTAAGTACCTTCCCCTAAAGCTGAAAGGACCAGCACGACACTGGTTGAACAGCCTCCCAGAAAACTCCATTAGAAGTTGGGAATATTTGGAGGATGCTATTCGGGCCAACTTCCAGGGCACTTATGTCCGGCCACGGGATGTGGACGACCTAAGTCACATAGTCCAGCAGCCCGGAGAGTCAACCCGCAAACTTTGGAACCAGTTGTTGACTACAAATAACCAAATCATCGACTGTCCGGACGCCAAAGCCCTAGCGGCATTTAAGCACAGCGTCCGTGAGAAATGGCTCGCCCGACATCTCGGCTAGGAAAATCCGAAGACTTGGCAGCTCTTACCGCACTTATGACCCACTTTTGCGCGGGCGAGGATAGTTGGTTGGCTCGTAGAAGCAATAGTACCAGCGACCCCGACATTTATGAAACCAGGGACGACAATGGCAAGCCACAGTGCAACAAAAACAAGCGTCGAAACAACAATGGTGATAGAGTGGATACGATGGTAAATGCCGGATTCAGTGGCTCCAAATTCGGTCAGCAGAAGAAGCCGTTCAAAGGTAATAAGGACGGTCCATCCAATTTGTACAGAATACTAGAGAGACCTTGTCAGACTCATGGCACCCCGGACAAGCCCGCCAACCACACCAACAGAAATTGCTGGGTTTTCAAGCAGGCCGGCAAATTAAATACTGAACATAAGGGGAAATGACCTCAAAGCGAGGACGATGATGAGCCTCGCCCGCCGAACACTGGGGGACAGAAACAATTTCCCCCCGAGGTGAAAACGGTGAATATGATCTATGTCACCCACATCCCCAAGAGGGAGCGTACGCGTGCATTAAGGGACGTCTACGCCATAGAGCCTGTCGCCCCAAAATACAACCCATGGTCGGCTTGTCCGATCAGATTCGATCACAGGGATCACCCAACCAGTATCCGCCACGGGGGTTCGGCAACCCTGGTACTTGATCCTATCATCGAGGATATCATCTTACTAGAGTCCTTATGGACGGCAGCAGCAGCCTCAACTTGATCTATATGGATACTGTCTGCAAGATGGGGATAGACCCGTCGCGAATCAAGCCTAGCAACACTACCTTTAAAGGAGTGATACCCGGCGTGGAGGCCCGCTGCACGGGCTCACTAACACTGGAAGTAGTACTCGGCTCTCCACACAATTTTTGAAGCACATAATTGAGCTTCGACATCGTCCCTTTTCACAGTGGTTATCACGCTCTGCTTGGACGAACTGATTTCGCCCGCTTTAGTGCAGTCCCCCACTATGTTCATCTAAAGATCCAAATACCTAGACCCCGTGGCGTCATCACAGTAAATGGGAACACAGGGCACTTCCTCCGTACTGAGGAGCATACCGCGGCCCTACCTGCTGAAGTACAGGGCGGCCTCATTAAGCCGAACATCCCATCGGTCGTCAAGACCCGTGACACCGCCAAACGTGTCTTGTCAGTGTTACAATGCGGTAGCTTAGTGGAACCGGAGCTTGAATAGCAGTTTTGCCTCCGCCGATTGCCCCATAAGTTTGCGGCATACGTACCTCGTGTACATAACTAAGCACTTAAAATACCTTGGGTAGCGCCGGAGGTACACTGCGGAAAATGTCTATTGTACGGCTTGACCCTATTTTGACCTTCAACATTTTTTCTACTATATGTTCGTTAAAAAACCTACCTGATCTACGGTCATGCAGGGACCCCTTTCTAGGTTCTTCTCTCTAGCCGACGACCATCAGACTCCTACTCTCTAAGGATGTCTCACCAAGGAGAAATGGTGCAGACGTGCAACAGGGCATCATTGGGATTCTTAAAACCACTAATTTTAGGCTCTGTGTAAACCTTTCCCTTGTGTAAACTTCTGGCATGTCGAATGGCCCCTATGTTATTTGCATAACTTGTAACAACTCGGCTTGACGTATTAATCAGGGTATAAAAGAAACAGTAGACCACCACTTTGTTTGGTAAACATGTTATTTTACATTATCATCTGCATCCCCCCTACTTGAGATTGCCACACGTGCCTTAGTCCAGCCTTAACACCGGGGGCTATATTTAGCCCTGCACATTTCAAATCCGAACTCCTATAGGGAACTCTTCAGCGTCCCGGATATTGCATTATATGCATGAGCTCCGAATCATGTCTTTGGTCTATAGTTGGGTTGCCTGGCTCCTGTGCTTATCACCATACATTCCGCTTGTTCGGCTCAGGTAATAAAGGGAGAACTACTGCGATTGTATTTCTGGATTCTTCTGGTCAAAAACCTCAGTAGAGAAAGCCGAAAACTGACTGTCGTGATAGGCGAGAACTGGTCAGCGATTCGGTGACTTAGTGTTACACTACAAATCGTTAGCGATTAACCCCGTGTTACACGAAGGGCTGGTCCTCGTCCAACCGCGTGAAGAAGGCACCGTAATCCGAATAACTGCACACGCACAAGGGGCTAGTACTTAACCCCATAGTCAAACTCCTATGGCTAAGTGAAAGTAATAAAGCCGCATAGTCCGATTGACTGGTTCACCTCGCGGACACCTCCTTTACGGACCAAGACGTTGGATAAACTATGGTCATGCGTTATGCCAAACACCCCCGTAGCATCTACATGGGGGCTGAAGCCGACGACTGGCAACTTTCAGAAATACAATAATAAATGGCCGCACAGGAGGAAAAGTCGCTCGAATAAAAGGCACAAACATAGATATGTAACAACATGGGTTCATCACATAGTTTCGTACAACCCGCACACATTCAATCAAACATCACGCTCTTAGAACACTGACCCTCTATCTCTCGGGCTCCCTTTACGACGTCGTCGAAGTACCTTACCGGCTTCCGATGATCTTTGCCTTCGGGCGGGCCTGCGGTTGCCACTTCGGTGGCCTTCTTCTTCGCCCATTGCATTTTGACGCGGGCAAAGGCCATCCGGGCACCCTCTATGCAGGCCGTATGCTTGATGTCACTTGAAGCTACGTTGGTATTTCCCCAAAGAGGAAGGGATGATGCAGCACAACGGCGGTAGGTATTTCCCTCAGATATGAAACCAAGGTTATCGAACCAGTAGGAGAACCAAGCAACACAACGTAAATAGCCCCTGCACACAGATAACTAATCCTCGCAACCCGACGTGCTAAAGGGGTTGTCAATCCCTTCCGGAGTACGGCGCCTCAAGATAGGCAAACAGACATGAGATAAATTTGTAGTAGATTGATAGATCGAACGCCAAACAAAATAAATAGAAATAATACACGGCAAGGTATTTTTGTATTTTTGGTTTAATAGATCTGAAAATAAATGCAAAGGAAAAGGAGATCGCAAAGGCAAATATATGAGAAAGAGACCCGGGGGCCGTAGGTTTCAGTAGTGGCTTCTCTCGAGAAAAATAACAAACGGTGGGTGAAAAAATTACTTTGGGCAATTGACAGAACTTCAAATAATCATGACGATATCCAGGCAATGATCATTATATAGGCATCACGTCGAAGATTAGTAGACCGACTCCTGCTTGCATCTACTACTATTACTCCACACATTGACCGCTATCCAGCATGCATCTAGTGTAGTAAGTTCATGGAGAAACGAAGTAATGCAATAAGAATGAAGACATGATGTAGACAAGATCTATCTATGTAGAGATAAACCCCATCATTTTATCCTTAGTAGCAACGATACATACGTGTCGGTTCCCCTTCTGTCACTAGGATCAAGCACCGTAAGATCAAACCCACTACAACGCACCTCTTCCCGTTGCAAGATAAATAGATCAAGTTGGCCAAAAAAACCAAATATCGAAGAAGAAATACGAGGCTATAAGCAATCATGCATATAAGAGATCAAAGCAACTCAAATAACTTTCATGGGTATAAAAAGATAGATCTGATCATAAACTCAAAGTTCATCGATCCCAACAAACACACCACCAAAGAGTTACATCATATGGATCTCCAAGAGACCATTGTATTGAGAATTCAGCGAGAGAGAGGAAGCCATCTACTCCCTCCATTCCAAAATAGATGAAACAATTTTGTACTAAAGTTAGTAGAAAGTTGAGTCATCTATTTTGCAGCGGAGGGAGTAGCTACTAACTACGGACCCGAAGGTCTACAAAGAACTACTCACGCATCATCGGAGAGGCACCAATGGAGGTGGTGAACCCCATCCGAGATGTTGTCTAGATTGGATCTGGTGGTTCTGGACTCTGCGGTTGCTGGATGAATATTTCGTCGACTCCCCTAGGGTTTCTGGAATATTGAGGTATTTATAGACCAAAGAGGCGGTCCATGGGCACCCGAGGTTGGCACAACCCACCAGGGCGCGCCTGAGCCTCCTGGCGCACTTGGTGGGTTGTGCCCCCCTCGAGGCACCCCCAGGCGCCGCCAGGGCCCATTGTGTTCCTTGTGGTCCAAAAAAATCTCCGTGGAGTTTCGTTGCGTTTGGACTCCGTCTGATATTGATTTCGTGCGATGTAAAAAACAAGCAGAAAACAGCAACTGGCACTTGGCACTATGTCAATAGGTTAGTACCAAAAAATGGTATAAAATGACAATAAAATGGTTATAAAACATCCAAGATTGATAATATAACAGCATGGAACAATAAAAAATTATAGATACATTGGAGACGTATCAACATCCCCAAGTTTAACTCCTACTCGTCCTCGAGTAGGTAAGTGAAAAAGAAACATAATTTTTGACGTGGAATGCTGCCTAACATGTCATATCATATTATTTTCTTTATAGCTTGGACATTTGGACTTTTATATTGTTCAAAGCAATATTCTAGTTTTGACATAATAATTTAGATACTCAAGCATATCAACAAGCAACCATGTCTTTCAAAATATCAATGCTAAAATAAGTTATCCCTAGCCCATCATGCTCAACCATTGATCCATTCATGGTACACACTCGAATATTAGTTACACCCAATACTTAAGTACGATCATATTGCCTCATAGTTTGTGCTTTTGTAAGAGAAGATGGAGACTCAAATTCAAAATAAAAAGGGAAGTAGGGATTTGTGGAGGTGCCAGAGCTCTAAGCGAAAAAATAGAGATAAAAACATTTTGGGAGGTGTATCCATCCCACCAACGAAAACGACTTAGAGTTCCCAACACTTTCCATGCTAGATATATCATAGGCGGTTCCCAAACAGAAATAAAGTTTATTCCTTTTTCCACCATACTTTCACTTTCCATGGCGAACTGTATCCACGGGTGCCTTCCATACCAACACGTTCCAAGGAATTTATTATTTGACAACATAAAGTAAATTAAGTTTTTTTCATTTTGGGACTGGCCATCCCTTAAACCTTTTCCTTACTCTCGTGCAATGAGAAGTGAATAAACAATCATCATGATAATAACACATCTAGCATGGAAAATATTAGCCACCCCTCATTGCTCCGCGAGCGAAAACAGACACACAAAAGAGAAGTTTATTTTGAAAATTAGAGATGGCACATGCAAATTTACTTAGGACGACAAAAGAATACCACATATAGGTTGATATAGTGGACTCATGTGGCAAAACTGGTTTAAAGGATTTCGGATGCACAAGTAGAGGTCATACTTAGTGCAAAATGAAGGCTAGCAAAAGATTGAGAAGCGACCGACCAAGAAATGGATAATCTCATAAGAAAGCATTAAGCATAAATAACACTGAATAATGCACCACAAGTAGGATATAATTTCATTGCATGACTATTGACTTTCGTGCTTGCATAGGGAATCACAAACCTTAACACCAATATTCTTATAAAGCACAATTACTGATCAACATAACTCACATATCACATCATCATATCTCAAAACTATTACTAAGAACCAAGTTTATTTTGTCCAATGATCTTCATGAAAGTTTTTATTATATCCTTCTTCGATATCTATCACTTTGGGACAAATTTTCGTGTGTTGCTTTTCATAAGTTCAAACAAATATAAGTGAAGATCATGAACATAAAAAAAATTTCTTTCTCTTAAAATAATTTAAGTGAAGCAAGAGAGAATTTTTTTCAAAATTTTACTAACTTTCAAATAAATCTAAGTGAAGCAAGAGAGCATTTCTTAAAAAATACTAAGCACACCGTGCTCAAAAAGATATAAGTGAAGCACTAGAGCAAGTCCATTGCTCATAAAAATTTAAGTGAAGCATAGAGAGCAATTCCAACAAGTAATGCCATAATTTCAGCTCTCCCAAATAGGTGTGTCCAGCAAGGTATCAATACTTAAAACACAAAATAAAACAAGCAAAGATTCATATCATACAAGACACTCCAAGCAAAACACATATCATTTGACGAATAAAAATATAGCTTCGAGTAAAATACCGATGGTCGTTAGAAGAAAGAGGGGATGCCACTCGGGGGCATCCCCAAGCTTTGTTGGTTGCTCACTTTTGGATAATGTCTTGGGATGTCGGGGCATCCCCAAGCTTAGGCTCTTCTATGCTTCCTTCATCCATCGTAAGATAACCCAAAACTTGAAAACTTCAATCACACAGAACTCAACAAAACCTCCGTGAGATCCGTTAGTATAAGAAAGCAAACCACTACTATAAGTAATGTACCAAACCAATTCATATTTTGTTTTTGCATCATATCTACTGTATTCCAACTTTTCTATGGCAAAAATACATCAAAGAAAACCATAGAGCCATCAAAATAAGCACACAACATGAAGAAAACAGAATCTGTCAAAACAGAACAGTTTGTAGTAATCTGACTTTTTTCGAATACTTATGTAACTCGAAAACATCTGAAAAACTAGGAAGTCCTTGGTAATTTGTATATTAATCTTCTGCAAAAAGAATTCGCATTTTATCACATTCTGGTAATTTTTAACAATTATTTTCGTGAGCGCAGAAGTTTCTGCTTTTCAGCAAGATCAAACAACTATCACCCAAGAAGATCCTATAGGTTCTACTTGGCACAAACACTAATTAAAAAAAAACACAATCAAAATAGTTGCATAATTGTGCAAACACTCAAGAACAGAAAGCAAAGAGTAAAAATAAAATTTATTCATTAGGTTGCCTCCCAACAAGCGCTATAATTTTATGTCCTTAGCTACACTACAGGAATCAGCTACTTTGCCATCTGCCACGGCAGACGGCAAAGGCACGGATGGCGGACGGCAAAGGTCTTTGCCGTCTGCCGCGGACGGCAAAAGGGGACGGCAAAGACAGGGTCGGCAAAGGCCTTCTTTGCCGTCTGTTTTTTGCAGCGGACGGCAAAGAGGCCTTTGCTGTCAGTGGAATACGGCAAAGGGCGTGGCTCTTTGCCATCTGCTGGCAGACGGCAAAGGCTGCAGGCTCTTTGCCGTCTGCCAGGCTGCAGGCTCTTTGCCGTCTGCCAGGCTGCAGGCTCTTTGCCATCTACTGGCAGACGGCAAAGGCTGCAAGCTCTTTGCCATCTGTTGGCAGATGGCAAAGAGACCAAATAGGCATTAATTATGTTTCTTCTTATATCAATTCATTTTCACAGAAAATCAAACACACACACACACACACACACACACACACACACACACACACACACACACACACACACACACACACACACACACATATATATATATATATATATATATATATATCCATGAACACATATCCAACACATGTTACCAATAGCCATGAACACATATCCAACACATGTTACCAATAGTCATGAACACATATATATCCAACACATATCCATGAACACATATCCAACACATATTACAAGGAGCCAAAGGAGAGAACCAATACCAAAGAGCCAAAGGAGAGAACCAGCACCACACTTGCACCTAGTATTTTTCTGCAATTAGGGCACTGCACCCACAAGCAAAGGGGGCTAGTACCATTATAAACTGCTAAAAAAATCACTGATGCATCTTCACACACACAAAATCCAGCTACTTGTGAGCCTAGCCTAATTAAATGGCCATCTCTTTTACTTCCATGATAGTGGCTGAAATGTCAGATATACAAGAAAGGAAATCATTTACTTGTGAATATTCTAAATGAAGAGCAGAACCTAGAATATTTTGCCTTCGCTAAAATAAATAAATTGAGAACGAAGATGATAGTTTCAAGTGACAACTCACCATTTCCCTTTGGTAGCACGCCAAGGAAGCACTCTCTTGACTGTGACCCCCCGATCACATTCAGTTCCGCTCCCTGCAGGCAAAAGAGTTTTCTTTCTATTCCATTTCACACCATACCTCAGCCATCGTTCACCATGCATCTGGACAACTTCGGACCCAACAAGGTTTTTTCTACAAAGATCAAAGTGCTAAGTATAAGTTGTTAGGAGAAAAAGTGAATTTAATGGCACATGTACTCTATTCCCACCACATGTAAATTTTAGGAGGAAAAACCAGCTACAACCATCAACCACAAAATACTAACCAATCTCCACAAATATGAAAATATTGCAATGAATACATGTTGCACGCCACTGCAGCCTGCATCACTTCATTAAAAAACATCACCACTTTCATAGTAGCAAGATACAAGCACTTACGCTTATTCTAAATATAGGCAACAAGCATCCAACCAGCAGAATGGTGAAATGTCAGTTCATCGAAAACTGTTTGTTTGTTCAACAAGGAGAATATATCAAGGGAAAGGGTAAGAATCTAGATTTATTTTCTTTTATCTTGCATGGCTGCTACAAGTGTGAATCAAGCTATACATTGCAACTGAAATATGGATTTACATAATGTATAATTGTAACATCCAAATGGACAGAACGGTAGCATAGATGGATATCTAAACTAAAATAAGCATGTTCAAGTCTTATCAAATAGAACAACCATAGGAGCATGATCATGTCCTAATACCCAATATTAAAGCATAGAGCAATGACTAGTAGAATTTAAACAAGAAACATGGTTTTCCAAAACATAAATTCAGATTTGTGCAGGTTGCCCAGACTATATGACCAGTTTAGGAATTACTATAATCAAGGAAGGAGGCCTTTTTCAAGAGCCAGCGTACTCGGATATCGTCCTTATGATTCATCACAACAAACAATTAACTTAACGCAAAATTGTTAGCGATGCATATATTTTGCATATCAATGCAAGGGAATAAAAACAAAACTCTGTGATGGGGATCATGGAAGGTTCTTTGCTCATAATTTATTTTCTGTTTAGGATTTATAATCAAAGAAGGGACCTTTTTCAAGAGCTGCCTTGCTATACTGTCCTAGTGATTCATCACAGCAAACTATTCAGTTAACAAAAGATATCAGCTAAGCATGAACATTGGAAACTTCTGTGCAGCATACACTATAATCACTCCTTAGGTGGTAGAAAGGGGAAGGAATGAGAGGAGGGATACCTCGGTCGGGACCTCGTCTACGACCTGCAGCTCATTGGGAAGGGGTCAAAGCTGCTGCTGCAAGCTCCCACTCCGCTTATCTGCCATCCAAAGCAGATCCAACACATGAGATTGTCCACGAGCAAAACAGCTCTCACCGATAGACTTAGCAAAAGCATGGTCAAGTATACATGGTCAAATAGCCGAATGTTCTACTATAAGATGATGATATAAACCAACCATCCAGCAAAACATTTTCTTTCATGTCACAGTAATCTAAATAGTGAAAAGTCAAGACTCTGACAAGTTTCTAAGCAGAAAAGGCTTGCAATTAATGTATAAGAGTAGAAACCATAGAAAATAAACTGCAGGTTGCTCTAAACTAAAATTGCTGACAAATAATGGCCGGGATACCTTATGGGTTAGTAAATAGAAAAAACAATGATAACATATTGGATGGCCAAGAGCAACAAAAAAAGAACATAAGATGCAGTTAAATTTCAGTGCATATACACTGTAAAGTTAATAGGTAGGGATCCAAGTTGCATGCTAAAGCTAGGTAACTACCAGAAATTACACCACTTAGTGTTGTAGCATGGTCTTTCTTGTTTCCTCCTACATCTAGGTAACTACCAATATCCAGATCTAAGTCGACATAGCATCACAGATATAATTGGCCTTTGACAACAGCTACTCAATCGTAACAAGTGAGGAGGGAGAGGAAGATGCCAAGAACTACTCTTTCTGCCCATGTTAATAACTGGCGTCTCTGTTTTACTTTCCTTAACATCAGAATTGATGATATTCATTTGCTTCTATTCAGGTCATACAAAAGCCAGTGTATCTATGTAGAATCATCATCTGATATTTAAGCATCTGATCCTAAAAATACGCATAATTCAAAGAACGAAACTGTTGTTCATAGTTGCTTCTGAATGTACACATATTCAGAGAAAGAAACAATGAACTATTACATCTAAGCTGAGGAAAGACACATTAATTTAACCAGAGGCGGAGGATGGAAAAAAAAATTAAGGTGTGGCAAACTGTCAACTAGACACAATTGATGCTCCCTCAATAAAAAATTGATGCAAAAACATAATAGCCAATTTGATAGGCCGCGGGTCGAAACGGTGTTAGGGATGGATGGACGGGCGGGGGCGGCGGCGTTGTTGGGCACAAATCGCCGGCGGCGGAGGCAGGCCATCATCAACATAGCAGACTCAAATCGGCAGGTCGGCGGGGAATACGATTGCGCTGCCGGCGGCGGGGTCAGGAATGGGCCGGCGGGCGGCGGCGGCGCGTTTCAGGGCAAAAGTCGCCCGCGGGCAGGCTGGCAGAAGTCAATCATGTACTCTTATATATGTCATAGAAAAAAAATACATGTTGCACGCATCAACAAAAATTTATCCGTTCTGTTTTTGGATCGCCTAGTCACGAGTTCCATCAGGAGCGAGCCGCGGAGAGAAATGATCCGATCATTGTGTAGCGGAAGCGAGCTGGTTCGCGTACGTCTACGTAGTGAGATGGGCATGTGCTGGAAAACACATCAGTCAAACTACCTGCTTGTGTGCTTCCAGTCTAACTTACGTGCTTCATCTAGCTTTGTTTGGGTGAATCGATGGTCTAAAACTAACAAGCAGTATTTCCATCAAGAAAAGTATATGCTTATATATATAAAAAAATTGGTGGAAATCAAGGTGTGGCGGCTGCCACACCTTGCCCACTGGGCTCCTCCGTCAGTGAATTTAACCAAATGAAGAGAATACCTGGAGGGCAGTTGGTGACCAGAATGCTATCCGGCCACATGCGTGAGTCCTAATCAGAGTGGTGTCGCCGGCCTGTAGGGGAGCTCAGGGCAGCGGCTTGAGGCTGAAAGGAGAGACGCTGCGCCCGCAGCAGCAGCAGCTCGACGCAGCTGCTCCCCGGCTCGTTGTCGTGCCCGCAGCAGCAGTAGCTCGGCGCAGGAGTAGCATCCCAACGTAGCTCCTCCCCAGCACGTCACTGTGCCCGCAGCAGCAGCAGCTCGACGCCGCTGCGGCCTCCTCGTGGTGCACCACCACCAGTGCCTGGGCGTGGCTCTCCTAGGCGAGGAGAGAAATCGGTCGGTGGAGATGGTGAGCGGGGAGAGGTGACCCCGGGGAGGAGAGCTAGGCGATGGGGAACGGCGGAGATCGCCGGAATCTGGTGGCGGCGTGGGGTGGAGAAAGGGGATCGAGGAGGATGAGAGAGATGGGATCCAACGTGGGTGTGTGTGCGTGGGTGGGGCCCGGGGCTGTGTGGGTCGAGGGTCCGTGGGATCGATCCGCGGCATGCGCTTCTTCTTTGCCGTCCATGGAAAAAGAACAGACGGCAGCCCTGCCTCTTTGCCGTCTGCTGGGGTGAGCCTGGTGGGCTATCACAGCGCTGTCGTCCACTGGACCCACCCACCTCTTTGCCGTCTGCCAGCAGATGGCAAAGATTCTTTGCCGTCTGCTGACGGACGACAAAGAATTGGCTGATGGCAATCAGGTTCTTTACCGTGTGTCAGTTCTTTGCCGTCTGTTTTTTGTAAGCAGACGGTAAAGACATTCTTTGTCGTCCGCTAGCAGACGGCAAAGAGCTGGCTGATGGCAAATTTCTTGTTTCCAGTAGTGCTAGGCATAAAGCAAGGATCTAAGTTTTGCCATCTTTCTTCCAACTCTTCAAACAAAAACTTGGAATCCGATTTAGCATAAATATCTTCAATAACAACACTCATAGGAATAAATTCAAAAATTTCATTCTTGCAAAAAGGATCTCTTATCACTTCAACGAAATCCGGGTGAATACCAATCATCTTAAGATCTTCCTTATTACTATTACTAGTAGTTGCACCCTTGTTCTTGGAAACTTTGCCAATCTTTACGGGAGGTTTTTTGATAGTTTTAGCGGAAGTGAAAGCCATGCTTAGCTTACTAAAAATTTCTTCTAATTTATCGATCCGAGATGGGCTTTCTTCTATTCTTTCATGGATTACGGTACCCTTTTCTTTTAACAACTTAAAAATATCTCCTGCTTTTGACCCAATATTGGTGGAAAAATTATGCATCTTTTTATCTATAATTTCCATATGATCTTCGGTGAGCATTTTCTTTTCCATAGCATCTAGTCTTTCCATAACATGCTCAAGTGTCAAAGTTGTTTCATTAATCATGAGAGGTGGCGAATCCACTAAATTTCCCATTGCATTAAAAGCATCAAGAGAAGCACACATCAAGAAATTTCCACCTGTAATCGTATCAAGGATGAATCTATACCAAGTGGTGATGCCAACATAAAAAAACGAAGAACAACAACAGTAGATTGCAGATAGATCTGTTATGAGCATTGCAAATTCTATACCAAGCATCTTTTAAACATTCTCCTCCCTTTGTTTAAAGTTAAGAACCTCGTTCTCGGGAGTGCAGGCAATAGAGGAAGAGCTATCCATAACAATAATAATGGCAAAACAGATTGCACACAAAATTAGACCCGGCAAGAAAACAGCGAACGGAAAAGAGAGGCGAATAAAATGGTGAAATTTTTGTGAAGTGGGGGAGAGTAAAATGAGAGGCAAATGGAAAATAATGTAAATTGCGAGGATATGAGATTTGTGATTAGGAACCTTGTATATGTTGAGGATCCTCCCTAGCAACGGCGCCAGAAATTACTTTTGATGTCGCTTGAAGCTACGTCGGTATTTCCCCAAAGAGGAAGGGATGATGCAGCACAGCGGCGGTAGGTATTTCCCTCAGATATGAAACCAAGGTTATCGAACTAGTAGGAGAACCAAGCCACACAACATAAACAGCCCCTGCACACAGATAACAAATCCTCGCAACAGACGTGTTAAAGGGGTTGTCAATCCCTTCCGTGGTACGGCGCCTCAAGATAGGCAAACAGACGTGAGATAAATTTGCAGTAGATTGGTAGATCGAACGCCAAACAAAATAAATAGGAATAAAACGCAGAAAGGTATTTTTGTATTTTTGGTTTAATAGATCTGAAAATAAATGCAAAGGAAAAGTAGATCGCAAAGGCAAATATATGAGAAAGAGACCCAGCGGCTGTAGGTTTCACTAGTGGCTTCTCTCGAGAAAAATAGCAAACGGTGGGTGAAAAATTTACTGTTGGGCAATTGACAGAACTTCAAATAATCATGACGATATCTAGGAAATGATTATTATATAGGCATCACATCCAAGATTAGTATACCGACTCCTGCCTTCATCTACTACTATTACTCCACACATCCACCGCTATCCAGCATGCATCTAGTGTATTAAGTTCATGCAGAAACGGAGTAATGCAATATGAACGATGACATGATGTAGACAAGATTTATCTATGTAGAGATAGGTCCCATTGTTTTATCCTTAGTAGCAACGATACATACATGTCGGTTCCCCTTCTGTCACTAGGATCAAGCACCGTAAGATCGAACCCACTACAAAGCACCTCTTCCCATTGCAAGATAAATAGATCAAGTTGGCCAAACAAAAACCAAATATCAGAGAAGAAATACAAGGCTATAAGCAATCATGCAGATAAGAGATCAAAGAAACTCAAATAACTTTCATGGATATAAAAAGATAGATCTGATCATAAACTCAAAGTGCATCGATCCCAACAAATACACCACAAAAGAGTTACATCATATGGATCTCCAAGAGACAATTGTATTGAGAATTTAGCGAGAGAGAGAGGAAGCCATCTAGCTACTAACTACGGACCCGAAGGTCTACAAAGAACTACTCACGCATCATCGGAGAGGCACCAATGGAGGTGGTGAACCCCATCCCGAGATGGTGTCTAGATTGGATCTGGTGGTTCTGGACTCTGCGGCGGCTGGATGAATATTTCATCGACTCCTCTAGGGTTTCTGGAATATTGTGGTATTTATAGAGCGAAGATGCGGTCCGGGCGGCACCCGAGGTGGGCACAACCCACCAGTGCGCGCCTGGGCCTCCTGGCGTGCCCTAGTGGGTTGTGCCCCCCTTGGGGCACCCCCAGGCGCTGCCGTGGCCCACTGTGTTCCTTCTGGTCCAAAAGAAAATCTCCATGGAGTTTTGTTGCGTTTGGACTCCGTCTGATATTCCATAAATTGCATATAGCAATATAAATCAGCAAAATTCTTTCTAATTTTTAAATAGAAGAAGCGACAGAAGTATGGAAATAGGATAAGGTAGTGGCAAGACGAGCCATTTAAATAGGTGTCAAGGGGAAGTGTTCCTCATTTTCTGTTTTCTTATTCGGGACCTAGCTTTTCATGATTGTCATCTCTGGAACTCGCGATTTTCACGAGAGAACCAAATCCAAGTTGGTGAAGATCATGATTTGGGCTGGCACAGGGATCGTTTGATCGATTTCCTTAACCTAAGCATGCCCTCAATTTTCTTTAATGAGCTGATATTATATTAATTGAATATCCTTTTTGTTTTACGAGATTTCTGCTAAAGTTTCATTTACGCCTAATTAACATCGAGTAGGATACATAAAAAATATTTTTTACTTTACTAGACTTTTGAACTTAGAACACTAATAGGTCAAATTTTAGATATTTTAGACATTTATTTTAATAAGTAAAACAAGTCAGTTAATTCATTAAGGTGGTTATGTATGCAGCTTAGGCATCCTAACAAACGAACGAACCGACCAGTCAGTTAACAGCCGACCGCTCTACCATTGAGCTACTGAGGAACATGGGGGATTCGACCTCCTAGAGTTCAACTCCCGCTCTCAACACATGAACAATATGAGTCCGAAGCTTCTTTCTTAACTCCCATAATTTCTTCGTCTATTTGGAAGGTTGTTATTTCTGAACCGCAGCAGTTTCTACCCCTGCCAATAGTTTAGCTCACTCTTTGTTGCTACTATGAGGGCTCGAAGCGCAAGGAGATGGAGGAAGAGTGGCCTTGAGTTTCTCTCCACTTTGCCTTAAGTTTTCTATTTTTATATGCCGATGAAAACTTTAGTTCTTATAAAGGATTAAATCCTTTTCCACTTTGTTTAGAGTTTAGGCATTATTTTTTCCCTTGGTTTCAAAAAAAGAGTCAAGAAACACTAACGGCAACCCTTCGAGTTGGCGAAATTCATAAAATTCTCCGCGAACGTATTGAATAATATAATAGGAAAGTAGGGATTGAGAATATAGGTCACGTTCGGGTCACTTGTTGACTCACGATTACGCCTGTTAAAGTTTCAAACGTCCTCTTTTTCGAAATTGAAAGAGTCCTATAAAAAGGTCTAACTTCCAAATATGTCCTTTTTCACATTAACTTTAGGTCTTTTTTAGATATTTTTTGATTCATTCAACCGTGAAGTACCATCGGTATCTAGGAAATAGTTACTTCAAAGTGAATCTTCCCTAGATACCTAAAATCCATTTTATTATCATCCATTTTGCAAAAACATAGATTGTACCAAAGCGATGTAAAAAACATGCAGAAAACAGCAAATGGAACTTTGCACTATGTCAATAGGTTAGTACCAAAAATTGATATAAAATGACTATAAAATGATTGTAAAACATCCAAGATTGATAATATAACAACATGGAACAATCAAAAAATTTAGATACATTGGAGATGTATCAATGCTTCACAACATCAATCCGCGGCCGCACATCGATAAGCCGCTTCACCAAACCGAAGTAGCTGGTAGGGATCGGTTCGGTCGGCCAGAGCTGGACTATTAAGTCCTGCATAGCCAAACCTGCCACCCTATGTAGCTCAGTCAGCTGCTTCAGTTTGACGTTCAGGGGTGTTGGGTGTTCCGGCGCGAGAAATTGCGACCAAAGCAGCTTCTTAGAAAAGTTCCCCTCTTGGGCTCGAAAAAACTGTGCAGCATCGGCGGCGCTCCTCGGAAGATCCGCAAATGCGCCTGGAGAAATCCATACTTGTGTGAGAAAAGCATACCTCTAACCTCCAAAGATACTCTGTAAAAGAAAGGCCTTACCATCCACTATCTGCCTCGCCTGGCGATTTGTCAGTGTACTAGAGTAGGGGTACCCTAGTATCCCGAACTTGTGCACGGGCAGTCGCAGCGTCCCACGGCAAGGCTTGCCGAGTGACCGCCAATATCCTCTGTGGTTCCTTTGGAGCCATTCAAGAACAAAGTATTCAAGCCAAGGAGACAAGGCCCCGGCAAGAGGAGCTTGCCGGGAAGGCCACTCAAGACACAAGACCCCGGCAAGAGGAGCTTGCCGGGGAGGCCACCCAAGGCATCTCAAGGAACTTGCCGCGACGCGCCACGCATCCCGGCAAGACCCGGCGAGCGACAAGCTTCCGGACGCGACAATACAACGACCGCAGCAAGGCGTTTTGCCGCGGCTAGCAACCACTCTGTACCCGCGCTCCAGCACACCCACCAACGTGTCGCTCCGGGACCCTTCCAGGCGTACATGGCGGGAGGCTGTGCAGCCAGGGGTGCACTGTGGCAAGCGGCGATGACAAGATCGCCATCGTGGCGAGCGGTGGCGTCCCTGACGGTCCCTTTTCTGCACTATTTGGGCGACGTAAATAGGCATTTAATGCCCTTGTCCCCTGCCTTCAGGGTTAGGTATGTCACACGTTGCAGGTAGCTGTACCAACTGCAACACCTTTCCATTTTTACCCTTGTCTACGTTGCCACCTGTTGGAGACCCCTTGAGCATATAAAAGGAGGCCCATGCACAACGTAGAGGGGGAAGGACAGAAGAACGCTCGGTTTCGTTAGCCGCTTGTGTGTACTGTAGCACTCAGCGCTCCCGAGCAAGAACTCAATACAAACCACAAAGCAGCAGTAGGAGTATTAAGTCTCCGGAGAGCTCCGAAGCTGGGTAAACTGCTCGTGTGCTCCGCCTTGATCTGCTCTTCGTGCGACCTCCGCCCCCCGCCGAACCGAAAGGGGCTCCGTCCCCATAGGTGCTCGTGGATCAGTTTCCCGACATCTTTCGCGCGCCAGGTAGGGGGCGTCGAGGTTGTGTGAACCTGATCCGGCGTTCACACGAGCTAGATCTTCATCATCTTCATCGACATGCCGCCGAAGAAGAAGGCTTCGGAGGTGGCTGCTCCGTCCGCAACAGACCCACCGCCGCCGGAGCAAACGGCTGGTGGGGAAGACGCCGGCGGAAGAACGGGCGTCGACGAGGGAGCCCACGGTGCCGCTAGGTCCAAAGACAAGGTTGCGCTGCCCATCGGCGGTGTAGCCGGCTCCCACGACGACCGAGCGTCCGTAGATGCACCGCGCCCATCTTAGGAGGCGCAGGACCGGTAGCGTCGTGGTACTCACGGTACCATACGCTTGCTGGACCCAGATCGAGCTGGCGGATCTTGGGATGCTCCAGGCCAGCATGCGCGCCAACGTGCTGGCGCGAGCGAAGCACGGTCGCCTGGACGGGATATTGCTCCTTCTAACGCAGTTAGAAGTCCGAGCATATCCCGCTCCTCGCACCGTTCGCCACTGCTACCCGCCACTCCAGCAGAAGCTTTGGCGCGAGCTCAACTGCTCCTAGACTTCCCTCCAACGCCAGACAAGATCGACGACTGGAGGGCCACCATTCAGAGTCTCATTGGCTTCGCCAACGGCGACACTCCACGGCAGCCGACTACGTCACAGCCGTGACAAGTCAGCCAAGCGCGACTCGATGGCGACAAGACCGGTGGGGGTGCAACCACCATGCACTCTCCGCCCTGAAGGCCAAGATCGCCGACTCGCCGGGTCCACCGCGACAGCGACTCCACTGCTTCATCAGATCCACGAGCTCGTCGCGATCAACGCCAAGTTCTTCACGAACGACAGCAAGAAGACGCTCGTACTCGCATCGAGCGCCGAAGAGAAGCGCGGCGTCAGTCAGACCAGCGCGCTAGGCCCACTGTCGACATGCGTGCGCCAGGGGAACCAGGCGACCTGCCATACGCGATAGGTTGCCCTGCGTTTACCCGTGAGCTGCGGCAAGTCTAGTGGCCCAGCACGAAGCATTTCAAGCCAAACGTACCCGAGAAGTACGACGGCAAGTTGCATCCGTCGGAGTTCCTCAGCATCTACACCATCGCGGTGCAATCTGCTGGGGGGCGGGACGACAAGATCCTTGCCAACTACTTCCCGCTGGTGCTTAAGCCCAACGTCAGGTCCTGGCTCATGCACTTGCCGGACAACTCCATATCTTCCTGGGCAGACCTATGCCATCAGTTTCTCGGCGCCTTTACAGGCGGCCACAAACCTCATGGCCAGGAGAGTGATCTTCATCTGCTTGCCCAGAAGGAAGGAGAGCCCCTGCGCAAGTACATCCAGAGATTCAGCCATGTGCAACGCAACATCCCAGATGTCCACCCTGCCGCAGTCATCAGCGCGTTCCATCAGAACGTGCGTAACCGCAGGATGCGGGAGGAGATGGCAATGTGCAAGATCAGAGACGTCAGTGAGCTGTATGCCCTGGCCGACAGGTGTGCACGTGCTGAGGAAGGGAGGAAACTCCCTGGAGAGAATACAGGAACAGGAGGATCTGACAGCAATGATGCTGCCCCGGCAAAGAAAAGCCGGCGGCGGAACAACAGGAAGAGGAAAGGCAAAGATGTGCTAGTTGTTGAGCAGTCCGACAATGAAGGTGGCGCCAAGAAAGCCAAGGCCGGTAGCTCCGGCAAGGAGGTTGCCGCATGCGCCAACTGCCAGGCTGTGGCGGCCGCCGACAAGCAGGACAGCACCAACAAACAGTACTGCAAGATCCACCGCACCAAGGGCCATGACCTCCAGAGCTGCAAGAAGGTCGAGCAGCTTGTCGAGCTGCAAAAGGTCGAGTACGAGCGACGCGACAAGGAGAAAGCCCAAGGAGGTGCTAGAGGATCCGGTACGAAGCGCCCCGGCCGGGGAGGACACCGCGGCAAGGCCAAGCAGCGGCAAGGAGACAGACCTCCCCGCGCCCGCGACAAGGATGAAGACGACGACGACGAAGACATGGATGATGACGAGACCAGTGAGCAGGAGTTCCAGAAAGCCACAGAGGTCTTGTGCGTTGACGGCGGTGCTTCTCTGCATACTTCACACCGCCAACTCGAGCAGTGGGTGCGGGAAGTCAATGCGGCAGAACCACCCGTTGAGTCACGCAAGCTTCTGAAATGGTCCAGCACGCCTATCATCTTTGATATTGAGGACCACCCTGATCGCACAACTGCTGTCGGGTGCTTGCCGATGTTGGTTTCACCAACTATCCGCAACCTCAAGGTCACTAAGATGCTAGTTGACGGCGGGGCCGGCTTGAACCTAATCTCCTCCGCTGTGCTCAGGAAACTCCAGGTCCCTAACAGCGAGCTCGAAGAGACCGGCACATTCCAAGGAATCAACCCGGGAAGGAGCAAGCCGAAGGGGAAGATCACGTTGCCGGTAACATTTGGCAGCGAGTTGAACTTCAGGACTGAGAGGATCACTTTTGACGTTGCCGATTATCCATTGCCTTACAACGGGATTCTCGGCCGTCCAGCGCTCGCCAAGTTCATGGCAGCCTCTCACTACGCGTACAACATGCTGAAGATGCCAGGCCCGATAAGTGTCATCTCTGTCCCTGGCGACAAGAAAGATGCTCTTATCTGTGCCGACAAGATCTACCGGGAAGCAGCAGCCGCAACGGATCGCGAGACACTTGCCACTGAAGCTCCCGGGAGGAAGAAGAAGACCAAGTCCGGCAAGAGTTCTGATGCCCACTCCGGCAAGCGCACCTCTTCGGAGTGCTGCGCTACCGTCGAGGACGCACCATCGAGCCCCACCGGCAAGCGTAAGAAGACGATGGCAGCTCCGCCAGTGACCAAGAAAGTGTCCGCCAAGGAGGACGGCACTGGTGGTACCTTCACCATCAGTGCCACTCTCGACCCTAAATAGGAAAGCATGCTCATTGCTTTCCTGCAAGCGAACGTCGATGTGTTTGCATGGCAACCATCTGACATCCCCGGTGTTCCCAGGAAAGTAATTGAGCACCACCTTGCCGTCTGTCCTCATGCGCGGCCCGTCAAGCAGAAAGTCAGAAAGCAAGCAGTGGAGCGCCAAGAATTCATCGCAGAAGAGATCAAGAAGTGGGAAGCAGCATGCCTTGTCAGAGGAGTGCTCCATCCTACGTGGTTGGCCAATCCTGTAGTCGTGCGCAAGGCAAACGGGAAATGGAGGCTTTGTATCGACTTTACCGATGTTAATAAAGCTTGTCCCAAAGACCCATTTCCCTTGCCGCGCATTGACCAGATTGTTGACTCCACGGCCGGATGTGACTTGTTTTCATTTCTTGACGCATACTCAGGATACCATCAGATCTTCATGGCAGAAGAGGATGAGGAGAAAACCGCATTCATCACTCCCTGTGGCACGTACTGTTTCGTACGGATGCCTTTCGGTTTAAAGAATGCTGGTTCAACATTTGCAAGGTTCGTCCATACCGCTTTTGAGCCACAAATACACAGAAATGTGGAAGCCTACATGGATGATATAGTGGTCAAGAGTAGGGACAAAGCAACTCTGATTCAAGATTTAGAATAGACTTTTGCAAATCTATGCAAGATCAGCCTCAAGATCAACCCCGAGAAGTGCGTGTTTGGAGTCCCTTCCGGCAAGCTTCTCGGGTTCTTCGTGTCTCGGCGGGGAATTGAAGCCAATCCCAACAAGATCAAGGCCATTAAGCAGATTGATGCACCGAAGCGCGTCAAGGATGTACGAAGACTTGCCGGCTGCGTGGCGGCTCTCAGCAGGTTTATCTCTAAGTCTGCTGAGCGCGCCCTGCCGTTTTTCAAAATTTTGAAAAAGGCAGGTCCAATGAAATGGACTCCGGAAGCGGAGGATGCGCTGCAGGACTTGAAGAGATACCTGTCCTCCACTCCGATACTTGTCGCACCTAAGCCACAAGAGAAGTTGCTGCTGTATCTGGCGGCAACCAATCAAGTGGTTAGTGCTGCGTTAGTAGCGGAGAGGGAGGCAGATGATGAGCCAGCAACCATGGCGAGCGCATCCAGCGACAAGCAGGGGGCTTCCCCGACAAGCTCTGGTCCCGGCAAAGATGGATCTGCGCAGGCGCCCGAGGAGATACAGAAGAAAATGGTGCAGCGCCCAGTCTACTTTGTCAGTTCCCTACTACAGGGGGCTAGGTCAAGGTACTCTGGTGTGCAGAAATTGCTTTTCGGCCTTCTCATGGCCTCGAGAAAGCTGCGCCATTACTTCCAAGCACATGAGATAACAGTTGTCACTCGTTTTCCGCTGAAGAGGATACTGCAGAATCCAAAAGCAACAGGCAGGATTGTTGAGTGGGCACTGGAACTGTCAAGCTTTGGCCTCAAGTTCGAGAGCACTTCAAGTAACCAAAGCAGAGCATTGGCAGAATTCATAGCAGAGTGGACGCCAACACCAGATGAAGAAATTCCAGAAACGAGCATCCCCGTCAAGGAGGCAAGCAAAGAGTGGTTGATGTACTTTGATTGTGCTTTCTCGCTGCAAGGCGCCGGTGCTGGCGTACTGCTTGTCGCGCCCACCGGAGAGCACCTTAAGTACGTAGTCCAGATGCACTTTCCCAAGGAGCAAGCAACAAACAATACTGCAGAGTATGAAGGATTGCTTGCCGGTCTCAGGATCGCGGCAGACCTTGGGATCAAGAAGCTCATTGTCAGGGGTGACTCGCAGTTTGTCGTTCGCCAAGTGAATAAGAGTTATCAGATTCCGTTGATGGAAGCTTACGTTGATGAAGTGAGGAAGCTAGAAGAGCACTTTGTCGGCCTACAGATGGAACCTGTTCCAAGAGCTCAGAACGACATTGCCGATGGCCTGTCAAAGTGCGCAGCACTTAAGTTACCTGTGGAACCAGGGATCTTTGTGCTCAAGCTGACTCAACCGTCTGTAAAGCCATCAACTGGACAGAGCAAGAAGAGGACACTACTAGAAAAAAGGCTATTAGTGGCGCACCCAATATTGCCATTAGTGGCGCACCATGGGTGGGCCACTAATACCACGCCACTAATAAGGAATACTAATGGCGCACCTCCGATGCGCCACTGTTAATCCAAATAACAGTGGCGCACCACTGGTGCGCCATTGGTATTCCACCTAGTGCGCCACTGGTATTCATATGGGTGCGCCACTGATATTCATACGGGTGCGCCACTGATATTCATACGGGTGCGCCACTGATATTCATATGGGTGCGCCACTGTTATTTAATTGGGTGCGCCACTAATGTGCAAGATGGTGCGCCACTGGTATTGCAGCAGGGGTCCCTACTGATGCGCCACTGATATCCATATGGGTGCGCCACTGTTATTTAACTGGGTGCGCCACTAATGTGCAATATGGTGCGCCACTACTATTAATTCTAGGAATTTTTTTTTCTGCATTTCTGGTATTTGCACAGGTTACAAAATACAATACATCACAGAATATAAACTGCACATAATACAAATCATCACATTAGTCTCCGAATTCGAAATAGCGAACAAAGTTCAAATATTAGACAAGTTTAGGTCTCGAGACCGAGTAGCGAGTTTGTCGTCACATTACAAAGTTGATATCATCTAAACTACCATCACATAGAAGAGAGCTGCGGTCACGATGAGCATCATCGCGATGAAACTAGTCTTCATCCGGTTCCTCCTCCGCTCCCTCCTCTCTCCCTCTAGATAGCGCTCGTATCTAGCTTCCGCCTCCGCCCTAGTGGTGTACCCTTTGTAACTGTTACCGCTGAAACGGTGAACCTGTCTCCGACACTCCTCCCAGTCGTCATAGACTCCGGGAACCCTACCCTTGTACACGACATACGACGGCATCTCTATGCACTAGACAAACAAAACGTTAGTAGCAATTCACAGATAATATATAAGTATGCAACAAAAGGATCGGAAGAGAAAAGCAACACATTAATAGCACGGTTCATGGTCCTACTAATAAATAGCATCGATTACATATAAGTTGAACGACTCTCCAAACTAAAGAGACATACAAGTTCATTAAAGTTTAATTACAACACGAGCTAATCGACATTTCAGAACTATATACCATCAATACTTTCTTCGACTCGACTCAGGGACCGGAGCGTGGATGAAGCCGCCGTCATCCGTCGGTGTCATGAATGTGCGGTAGTTGTCAGCCTGCATTTGTAGCGTTGTTTCTATTTCCCTGTTGGACGGTTGATATTTGAGGTGGAACTGCCCCGAGGTACGAAGGACATCTTGACAGATGATTTCCGCAAACTCCGACTGGATGCGAAAGAATTCTTGTCTGATGTCCATGTCCTGGATTGCCGACAAGCGTGCGGCCCAATCTTGGAGACCCTTTGGTAGCATAAGGTGATTATGGTCCTGTACGATCGCCCGCATGTGATGGAGGGCGTAGTAGGCATCCTTCTGACTGCTAGGCGGCTGCTTAACGCAGGGGAACGTCGTTACGTGGGTGAACACGTGCTTGCCGTACCTACACATTTCCTTCCTGAAGGTGCCTCCAGATTTGGCGTAGCCGGGGAGAGCATCATCAAGAACTTTCTTGATATTTGTGTAGTCTTTCTTCGACTGACGGTCCGAGTCGAAATACGTGGCCGTGGAATATTTCGGGCTTAAGAGGATGAGTGTGCAACGTGTGTCACTGCACAAAACACGGAATGTTAGAAAAAAAAGAACGATCGAAATCTAAGAAATCATATGTTACGGGGCGGTGAGGGGATGACTTACTCGGGAAAGTAAGGCACGAGGAAGGTATCCTTATCTTTGTTCGCCATAATGACGCCTTCGAGGTATGAACTCGCGATTTGCCGGTCCCCAGCGCTGTCCAAGTGCTTGGCACGCATGTAGAAGGGGTCGACTATCACGATGTCCGGGGTCTTGTCTCTAATGATCTGCATCTCCATATTGAGCGAAAATAGCCGAATGAAGGTGTAGTGCAGCGGATGAAGGTTACACATAGCGAAGATGTCATCAAACCGCAGGACGATCATACTCCCGATGGTGCCATCGACAAAGCCCTTGCCCTCTGGCACCTTGGCCACGAAAACCGGGTATGAGTCATCTTTCTCGGAGAGACGCCGCTTCTCCATAGAAAGAACACTGTCATGCAGACTCCGCATAGCACCGGTTGCAGCCTTGAGCAGATTAGCCGGTAGCATCGGCCTACCCGCCACATGCACCGCCCTCATGATATCCTTAGGTATTGGTGGCCCGTCCTGAGCACGGATCGTACTCGGTGCCGGCTGGCTCGCACCCTTGTTAGTTTTTCTTTTCCGTCCCTTCTTTGGCTTCTGCTGATGTAATGGGATCGAGGTCTGCTCAGAGACCACCTTCTTGAGTGTGGTGGGGCTGATAATATTTCCCACCTCGGCTGTTTGAGTCTCGGTGAAGGCGGCAGCTGGAGGCGTCTCCTGAGAACCAAACAGACGACGCCTGTTGCAATTGGGTTTCTCCGCGGTACCAGCTAGATCGCGATCGACTTTTGCAGGGTTGGGTTCTTGAGAAGGAGGCGCCAAGAATTCGTCACCGTACCCACCATGTTCGTTGAAGTAGTCATCGACGTTGACAAATGTACCGTCGTCGACGTCCGGATCCTGTGCCATATGCATGCCCGGATCAACTGACGGCGGTAGCGTTGCGGCGGTCTTGCCATGGCTTGGCGCCGGCAGGACTGGCGGTGTTGTCTGTGGGGTGGTGACCCCCGCCCCCAAACGAATCTGGCTCTTCGGCCAAAGCAATGGCCAGTTGAAGCAGGCGCCGAGGGTCATCACATCCTCTTCGTCGGCCCCATGGGGTCGATACGGAGGTAACAAGTCGTCGCAGCCCCGCAACACCCGAACCAGTTGAACCCTATACACAGTGGGTGGCATCGGATTATGGTGGAACACGCGGTTGCCCGGTTCAACGATTTTGGCCTTGGCGACATCGATCAACTTGCCGTCCACGAAGTGCAGGAGAGTGCATGGAACTTCGTTGGCGGCGCCCTACGAAAACATGTAGGGCGTCAGGGATGCCCAGTCAAAGGCAAGGAGATGAAGTCATCGGCCGAGGCTTAGTTACCGTGATGGCGTCGAGCTCGGCTAATGTCGAGGCACCGCCAACGGCGGGCGTGCAAGTGACGGAGGGGCCGCTTGCTGCCGAGGTGCCGGCCGGCGTATTCTTCCCACACCCGGGTGCATCAAGCTCCAATGCCGGCGCCGGCACCGGAGACACCAATGACGCCTCCGCCGGAGACACCACTGCCGGCGCGTTGTGCGAGTTGCTGCCCGTCAAGCTGGGAATCGGGGGCGGCCCCTGTTGGCCGCCCACAAACCACCCCCGCAGCCCCTCAACCAAGGTAGGCATAATGGCGGTGATCGTCGCTCCCAGTTGGTCTCGCACTTGCTCTTCGACTATCTGAGGAATCTGCGCCACTTTTGCCTTGAGTTCTTTAACCTCCTGGCTTTCCAAGCTGGTCTTTCTCTCCTTTCGCCCAGTCTTATAGTATTCCGACCATTTCGTGGACAAGCCTTCGCCGGCCACACGACCAACTGACGTCGGCTTAGTTAACTTATCCTTCTGTTTCATTACATTCAACGCCCTATTTAAAGTGGTGTCCCAAGGGGCAGACGGGGAGCTCTGAGACCCCGCGCTACTGCTTTCAGTTTCCTGCGGAAGGAACGTGAACCATTTAGAAATTTGGCTTCATTAATTAGAATGCAACCATATGGAGCTAATTACGCGGGGGTGTATTCCTTACCAGAACAAGCTCAAGCGCCTTCACCTTCGGATCCGTGGTAAGCTCCTTTGTTACCGGGTCCTCCTTGTACCGGGCTCTGATATAGTTCCTGGTCTGCTTTTCATGGCGGTATTTATCGAAGAGGGGCGGTAGGCCTTGCTCGACACGCTCCGCGTCCTCCTTGTCCCATTTAGGTTCCGCCACTCTGTAACCGCCGGGATCGAGTTTGTGGACCCCTAAGTTCAATTCCCGCATTTCTTTCCCCCACTGACTTGATTCCACGGATGCGTTGCTCTCGCACTTGGTCTTGAACTCCAGGTAGTCAGCTTTGCTGATCGAAGGATTTTTCTCCTTGATCTTCTCATAACTATCACCTCTTTCAATCATTTTCTTCACCCGGGCTCTCCAAGAAGCCAGGGCCGTGCTCATCTTTGTGAGGGCGGAACTGTTCACTTTATTCCCTGAGAGGCGTGTGTTTGCGAAGTCACCGGGGAACTTGTATCGTTCGTGCAGCTTCGTGAAGAGGAGGATCCGCAAATTCCCTCGTTCACGATGCCTTAGGTTCTCGGTGTTGATCGTGACGGTGCTCCGGACAATGCACCCGAGTTGTCCCGCGTACCCACTGACTAATTCTTTGGGCGTCGTTGGATGCCCACTGGAGGACACTTCAGTAAATTCCTCCTTGACGGTGCCGAGCACGTTCGGGCGCCGGTCCTTCCGTTGCCTCTTCGGTTGGCTACCATCTGTGCGTTCGCTGCCATCATCAGTGGTGGCATCCCCGGCGGCACCATCAGTGGTGTCATCCCCGACGCAACTAGGGGTTGTGTAGTCGGGATCGGTGTCTTCCGCGGCGTCCTCATAGCGGTGAGGGTATTCCTCCATCTCCTGGGACAGCTCCCAGAATGGCTTGCCGCCCGAACCGCCGGCCTCATCGTTGTCGGCCATGTTCGCTCTAAATAGGAAAAAAGTTTGGTCAAAAAGTTGGTTATTGTCAAGGAACAAGATCTCATCATTTAGGGTTTGTGAGGAATTATCATGGTCTCATCACTTAGGGTTTGTCGACACCGAGGCATCCTAAAAGCTACGGTTTTATCATTTAGAGTGCCGTTGATAGAAGCTATTCAGAACTAGTCCTACTTAATTTTTGATCCTACTTAATTAAGTACTAAGATACCCCGGCCCATGCATTAGTCGCAAGTACCCCATATGTCCTATTTTTAGCAAAGTCATGCTAAAATTCACGGAAAATTTCAGCATGACCTTTGCTGAAAATAGGACATATGGAGTACCCGAACTTGCCGGAACGGAAGTTAATGGACATTCCGGCAAACTCAAGGGCCTCTCGGGGTACCTGCAAAATCATCACGACACGATGGTCGGAGACAAAACCCAGCAAACTAGCACCACAATGTGCCTCTACTTTCATATGGATGAAAAGGCCACAGACCATATGGTCCTCTGCACAACAGAGCAGCAAGCCCATCACTCTTTTGGTGAACAGAAACTATGTTTGAATCTGTATAATAACAGAGCAGCAAGTCTATTGTCCAATACTGAAGCGGAATTCAGTTTGCCCTAGGACTTGGTGCTATTCTGAACAAGTGTACTTTCAGAACCATGATAATAATTTAAGTAAAGTAGTATAAGAACCTGTATAGGAACATGGCAGTAGCCATATAACTAGTGCTTATATACCTACAAGAGTGTAACAGGACCAACAGCATAACTGCATTTAAAGAAAATACAACAGTAGTATAAACCTACCAGTAGAAGTGTAGAACTAGACATAACAGGAAACCCAATTATACAGTGTAGAACTAGTATGCACACGTGCTTTTTGTACAGAATTGGAAAATCACATTCAGTCTTGTTTTCTTCAGTTATCTTTTTTGAGTTATTTTACATGTCCTAGGTAAAATCTGCCACTAGTAACTAGTTGTTTCTCTAAGCATGTCTCAATCGTTTTCTGAATCTCCGTTTTTATGACACCTAAAGAATTATTCAGTAAAATGGATCTCATTTAATGTTCATTCGTTTTTGTTATCAAGTAAAATGGAGTTTTTTTTTAGATTTTTAGTAGGACAGCTACCCTTTTTTAGCTTTTTAAATCCTCGGGTTTGATTTCTTCAGAACCATGGTGTGGCTAGTACAATGTAGTTAAAACTAGTTTTCTCCCTTAACACGTGCCTCTTTTTCAAAGGAATGGGAAGTCACATACTGTCAAGTGTTCCTTCTTTCAGTGAAGTTTTTTGACTTATCTACTCCATCCTAGGGAAAATCTGCCACTAGTACTAGTAGTCTACACACATGCTAATTGGAAATTCAGATTATAGTCTTGTTTTTATTGAGTCACAGTGAAATTGGAAAATCTGCCACTAGTACTAGACATAACAGTAGTATAAGAGAGAAGTTTAGAGTTCTATCATGCCTATTAGGTGTAGAAAATAAACCAGTTGCAAGTTCAATACAGAGTATCTCAGGTTCGCAAAGTGCAGGAAACAACAGTAAGAGTGGGAGCGAAACCAAACCTCCTTCTCCTGGAGCTGGAGCTTGTTTGTTGGGCCCAAAGATTTACTTCAACAGGCAGAGCTTGCTCTCGTTGGTGGTGGTGTCGGGCAGCGTCTTGGTCTTCTCCGCGTACTCCTCAAACTCCTCCTGAAGAACCATTAGGTGAGTTCAATTAGTTCCGACAAAGAGAACACTGAAGTTTATAATCTGTAAATAAGACACGCTTAACAAATACATCCAGCTGAATTAATTGATTAATACATGATATGGTTATAGTCAAACCATTAGGATTTAGGAGTAGCAGTAGTGGTAATTAAATAGTTAGGGATCATTGGATCCAGGGCAATTAGGAGTAGAACCTCTAGTGTTGCATAACCAGTAATAGAAGTGAACCAACACTGCATAACTGAATTTAGCCAACACTTGACAGTTCACTGTCAGAACTGAAATCACATTCAGTTCAATTAACCCTGTAAAGCAGCTGTTTTCCTAGCTTACTCCCATTGAACCCCAACTTGTTGATACCTGAGTATGTATATACATGCATATTGAGAGATGTGCAGCAAGAGGGGTGCTCTGTCTGCTGGAATAACAGAGGAAGCTACTATACTCTAGCAGCAATTGAAATAGGCAACCAAACAGAAGACGATGGTTGCAGTTTGAAACAAACACGTACACAAGACTAATCTGAACCCTGCAAACAAGTATAAGTAGATGTTATCCTTACTTCTGAAACCCTACTATCTTCACATATACAGAATCAGTGAGCTAAAGTACACTGCCTTAGTGAGCTAAATTCCCTTTGAAATAAACTATCCATCCTGAAAACAAGTGCAGCTTGTTAGCTGTGTTGCGATCTGAAAGGCAAAAGGAACTAAACTGTTCCCTAAATTCAGAAGCCTCTTACTTCATCTGTACTGCTGGCAGCTTTCTTCGTAGCAGCATTACATTTTTGAAAACTAAGCCCACTCATTTTTTTGGCAGCACTTTGAAACAATCAGGTGAAAACAAACACAAAAGACGAGTAGCGTCTGAACCCTTACTGCAAACCAAATTATTCTTTCCTGAGAACAGAGCTCGAGTGGCTGTTTTCACCCCGGGAGCCTTTCCATAACCCTGCATCGACAAGTAAAATAAGTAGAGCATTAACAACACGTATCAAACATTGATGTATGATAGCTTAAAGTAAGGCCAGCACTGAAAGTCTGAAATGTTTACTTTGTTACAAATGCTTACCTGACAACTTTTCTGCTTGGTATGGCTGAAGCACCAGCGAACTCTCTCAGCACGGCAAATCACCAAATTACGTCAGCCATCTCTGACCATTGCCATATGTCTGAATCTGAATACAAAAGAAGAACCATGAAAGGTATGAGTGCTAACAGTTGCAGATACTGCAATACAAATGCAAACAAAACAGGGGAATGGTACAAGCTAGCCGTATGCATCGCAGACGTCATGCCCCCTAAACAGCCACCGAAGATGAACATGTTACAGCCAACGGCAACAACCATGTGGAGGACCATCCGGCTTGTCCCTAGAATTTTGACTAGAATTTTGACTAGAATTTGACTAGAATTTGACCATGTGGAGGACCATCTAGGGTTTGACTAGAATTTTGACTACCCTAGAAAGAGAGAGGGAGAGGAAGGGAACTCACGAGGAGGGCGTCGGAGGAGGTCGTCAGAGGAGGGCGTTGGAGGAGGGGTAGCGCAGGCGCAGGGGTAGCGCAGCGGGTGCTCGTCGTCGCCGCGGTTGCGGCAGATCCGGCACACGTCCCCCTCCTCCTCCTCGTCCTCGTCGTCGTCCGCGGCCGCGGTCCAGGCCGGCAGCACGCGGGGAAGGAGAGAGGGCGAGGGCGGAGTGCGGCGGCGGTGGGGGCGGGCGGCGGGGAGGGGGGATGCGTGGGTGCTCTCGTCCAAAGTGCGGGAGTGGGAGGAGAGGGAGGCGCGGGGAGAGAAGAGAAAGCAGGGGGAGGGCCAGCTAGCAATGGCGCACCAGGGGACATGCGCCATAACAGATCGATATCAATGGCGCACTTTTACGTCGTGCGCCATAAACAGCTCAATATCAAAGTCATAAGAATTGTGTGTGTGGTTATGGACAGAACCACACACATGGCCTAGTGGTTGGCGCGTTGGTTATGGACAGAACCACCCAGGTTCGAATCCTGGCAACCCCACTTTTTGCATATTTTTTAAAATTTTATTTTAACCTTATGATAAACATCCAAACACTTTAAAATAAACACATGGCAATTTTAATACTCCCTCCATTCCTAAAAGTAGGGCGTATAATTTTTTTACAATGCATCTCCTTTACTCAATCACAATATAGAATCATTTACAATGCTATGGCATGGTTGAAATCAAGTGAGATGAAATAACAGTCATCAAAGATTGACATGAAATAACAGTCGTCAAATTAAGATTGAGTTTGCATGTAAAGTAATATAATGTTTAAAAGATCTTTAATAATGGTTGAAATCAAGTGATACATGTAATAATTTAGTTGCATGTAATAATTGAGCTTGCCACTGACACACACACACACGCGGCCGACACGTCGTGATTCAATCTTAGCTATCTTTTCACAATCTTCTTGCCCTTCTTCCTCGCGGTTGAATAATTTAGCCCCGGAACCCCTTGAATTGATCTTCTCTTGAACGGACGTCCTTTAGGTAGGGTGGTCCTGCTTCTTCTTGTGGTGTATGGTACTTCATCGTCGTCGTCATCTTCCATCTTCGGGTCGCCGTACTTGTCAAAGTCTTGCTCATTGGCGACTCCATCCATTCCGATGATGTTCCTTTTGCCTCTCCTCACGACAACACGACTGGGCTTTGGCGGGTCGGTAATGAAGAAGCATTGGTCCACTTTGGAAGCCAGTACCCATGGCTCATTTTTCGCGGTGACGTTTGCGCCCGCGGTCTTGGATTTGGCTTCGGGTATAACCATGGTGGTGAAATACCGGTCTTCTTTTAGGACGCTCTTGGCCCATCTGACACGGAACATCGGGACCTTCTCTCCAGCGTAGCTCAGCTCCCAGATCTCCTCGATCCTTCCGTAGTATCTGTCCTTGTCGTTACCGGTGTAGGATTCCATCGTTACCCCGGAGTTCTGATAATCGCTCTTCATGTCCTTTTCCTCGGTGTAGAATGTGTAGCCGTTGATATCGTACGCCTCATAGGTCATCAGGTTGTGCTCGGCGCCCTGTGACAAGGCGAATATGAGTTTTTCTTCCGCGGAAGAATCCTCATGTAAAGGGTACGACAGAAGCTTCTCCTTGAACCAACGCGTGAAACATGAGTTGTGCTCTTTGATTATAGCTCCCTCCGTCCTCTGTTGGCCTCGGTCATTGTACATCTTCTCAATAAAGATTTTGTGCTCTACCACCCAAGGATCGACCACGTCTATGTGTTGTAGCGCGACTAGGTTTGCTCTTTCAAAGTCGGCGAGTCGAGCCATGAAGTCGACATGCATTTCGCGGCGACCCTCGCGGTGACCCCATCCAGCGAGCCTGCCGAGGTGCCTGTTGACGGGCAGACCAACGGGGTTCTCGATGCCTAGATAATTCGTGCAGTACGAGATGCACTCTTCGGTCAGAAAGCCCCTGGCTATGCTTCCCTCTGGACGTGACATGTTGCGAACGTATCCTTTGATGACACCATTCATCCTTTCGAACGGCATCATGCTGTGCAGGAACGTCGGCCCGAGTTGGATGATATCCTCCACTATATGGACCAGCAGATGCACCATAACGTCGAAGAATGCGGGCGGGAAGTACATCTCAAGCTCGCATAGTATCACCACGATCTCTTCCTGTAGCCTTCTGAGTTGCCTCACGCCAACCGACTTCCGAGAGATGACGTCGAAAAAGTTGCATAGGCCAAATAGCGTGTCACGGACGTGCGCGTCCATGATCCCACGGATTGCAACTGGAAGTATCTGCATCATCAGCACGTGACAGTCGTGAGACTTCATCCCGCTGAACTTCTGCTTGGCTGAGTCTAGGTATCTGCTTATCTTCCCCGCGTAACCGTAAGGAAGTTTTACTCCTACGAGGCAGGTGAAAAACTGCTCGATCTCCTTCTGACTTAGAGTGAAGCACGCGGGAGGGTAGTCATATTCGATCTTCTTGGCCTTTTTGCCTTTGCGATGACTTTCCGTGTCCTTCGCCTCATCATCATCATCATCATCATCATCATCATCATTAGGGCGCCAGAGCTCCTCCCTGATGCCCATTTTTTGCAAGTCTGCCCTTGCTTTCGGCCCATCTTTGGTCCTCTCTGGCATGTTGAGCAGGGTACCAAGCAGACTCTCGCACACGTTCTTCATGATATGCATGACATCAAGGCTGTGAGGCACACGGAGGATCTTCCAGTACGGCAAGTCCCAGAAAACAGACCTCGTTTTCCATACCTTCAGCAGCGGCTCTGGCGCCTTTCGCTTCTTTCCCGGCGGTGGGCACTCTTTCCAATTTTTCAACAGCTCGTCTATTTCCTCGCCGCTCCTCGTACGTGGGGGTCTTCGGGGTTCGGTTTCACCATCGAACAGATCCTTGCGTTTTCTCCATGCGTCATCGTCGCGAAGCCACCTTCGATGTCCCATGAACACGGTTTTCGAAGACCCGGGATCTCTATCTAGCTGGCGGTACGTTGTGTCATCCATGCACCGTACGCATCCAGAAAATCCATGGACTACCTGCCCCGCGAGATATCCGTAACCGAGATAGTCGTGCACCGTCGTGAGCAGTGCGGCTCTCATAGGGAAATATTCTTTCTCTGCGGCGTCCCACGTATTGGCTGGCGTTTTCCACAGCGTGTCTAGCTCCTCCTTCAGCAGCCCCAGATACAGATTGATGTCGTTCCCTGGTTGTTTCGGCCCTTCAATTAGCATACTCATGTGAATGTACTTCCTCTTCATGCACAACCAGGGGGGAAGGTTGTACATCCACACAAACACAGGCCAGGTGCTATGTGTGCTTCTCTGGCTGCCAAACGGATTGACTCCATCGGTGCTCGCGCCGAGCACGATGTTCCTTGGATCCTTCCCAAATTCTGGGTATTCAAAATTCAACGCTTGCCACTGGCTCGCATCCTTAGGGTGACTCAGCATCTTGTCTTTTTTATCTATCTCCGGATCATTTGCGTCATCTTCTCGCTTCTTCTCCTCCCTATCCGCGTGCCAACGCAGGAGCTTTGCTACCTTAGGATCCGCGAAATACCGCTGCAGACGAGGAGTGATCGGAAAGTACCACACCACTTTTCGAGGAGCTTTCTTCCTCTTCTTGTATCGAGTGACGCCGCACACCGGACATATGGTAGACTCCGCGTGCTCGCCCCGATAAATGATGCAATTGTTCATGCAGACATGGTATTTCACGTGCGGTAAATCCAGAGGACACCCGATTTTCTTCGCCTCCTCCAAACTGGTCGGGCACTTGTTCCCCTTCGGAAGACGTTCGTGCCAGAATGACATGTTCTCGTCGAAGCATGCGTCCGTCATTTTGTGTTTTACCTTCATCTCCAGAGCCATGAGCGTTACTTTCAGGCGGGTATCCTCGGGCCTGCATCCTTCATACAATGGAGTAACCGCGTCTGTCTCCAGTTGATCCAGCTTGGCTTTCTCTCGGGCGGCAGCTCTTGCGTTACCCGTCTGCTTGCGAAGCAGCTCTTGAATATGATGGTCATGCACCCAGCCCATCGATGGTCCATCGTCGTCTGCTCCGGCATATTCATCTTCATGATCACGCCCTTCGTCTTGATCTTCCTCATCATCATGTCCGGCATCTTCTACATGATGACCGTGTCCTGCATCTACTTCGTGATCATGTCCTGGAGATTCTTCGTCTTCTCGCCCGCCCTCGCCGCTATTGTCTTGCTGCCCTTCCTTTTTTCTGCTTGCCCGGCCCCCATGGATGACTTCATAGTCATCTTCATCACCTTGCCACCGATAGCCATCCATGAAACCACACAAGAGCAAGTGGTCCCGCACCTGCCCGGAATCCGGGTCCGCAATAAGGCTCTTCAGCTTGCATCTTCGACAAGGACATCTTATCTCCGTCTCGTTCTTTTGAAGCATCTCGGCCTTCGCGGAGCTCAAAAACCTATTTACGATGCCTTCGGTCATCGTGCGGACCATGGTCGCCTGCGGGGTAGAGCAAAATGATATTTTAGAACAAAAAAAAATTTGGCATGACTTTGCCTAAAAATAGGACCAAAAAGAATGCATATAGTGCCAAATTCTTGCCGAAACGGAAATGAATCAACATTCCGGCAAAATATTGGCAACTATCGCATTTCAAATACCGGTACCTGCAAACACAAACATATGCAACACCACAAACATACGTAGATCTCTAGGCCATAAAAAGTGTGTACGTTGTTGGAGACGGAGAGAAAAGTAGATCTAGAACATAAAGAAAGCTTTCCCCTTACTTACCTATCAAAAAAAAGAAATTTAACCACTTAATTTGGGTGAATCTATGGTGCAAATGAGGTGAGGAGGAGGAGCAAGAAGACCAAATCTGTTTTGGTGGAGGGGGGAAAGTGAGTGTGTGGTAGGTGTGGCTGCCTAATTATAGCTACTGCTCCCAGGTTACCAGTGGCGCACCCCTTCACTGGTGCGCCACTAGTAGCCAGGAATACTAGTGGCGCACCAGTGAAGGGGTGCGCCACTGCTATGTTTTTTTTTTGGACCACCACGCCCAGCCTTACCAGTGGCGCACCAGGGCAACGTGCGCCACTACTATCAAAAATAGTAGTGGCGCACCATGGCCTGGTGCGCCACTGGTAATCCTGGGCATGGCTGGCTACTGTTCAAAAAAATAGTAGTGGCGCACCAGGGCAAGGTGCGCCACTACTATCAAAAATAGTAGTGGCGCACCTTGTCCTGGTGCGCCACTGGTAAGCCTGGGCATGGCTGGTTACTGTTCAAAAAAATAGTAGTGGCGCACCCCACACCTGGTGCGCCACTAGTAATGTCACTATTAGTGGAGCACCTGTTTGTGGTGCGCCACTGCTATATAGTAGTGGCGCACCACATCTCTGGTGCGCCACTAACAGTGATATTACCTATAGCCGTTTTTCTAGTAGTGGGAAGTTGATTTCTGGTGACTATTTTCCGGCAGAGCTTCCCGAAGCCGCCGGCAAGAAGGTCCCCAAGATCAACACCAAGAGTGCTGGGGAGCAGTCTGCTCCGGCAAACCCCAGGGTTTGTTCCGTTGAAGCAGACGCTCCCGACAAGTTTTTCTCCGGCAAGCTTGCCGGGGAACGTCAAGCTCCGGCTGAGCCGCAGTTTCTCGCCGTAGAAGCGGATGTTCCCATAGCAGAAGATGTGCCTTTAGTCCTTGTTGTCGAGCCAGAAGCTCCAGCATGGGCACAACAGATCGTCCGTTTCCTTCAGACAGGAGAACTTCCCGAAGAGCAAGAAGAAGCGGAAAGAGTAGCCCGCCAGTCAAGTATGTACCAGTTTGTCGACAACGCACTGTACAGAAGAAGACTCAACGGGGTGAAATTGAAGTATATTCACCGGGAAGACGGACAAAAGCTGTTGGCAGAGATACATGGAGGCATCTGTGGTCACCACATTGGCGCAAGAGCACTTGCCGGCAAAGCATTCCGGGAAGGTTTCTTTTGGCCGACAGCCCTCTAGGATGCAACTGCACAAGTAACCAAGTGTGAAGCGTGCCAGTTCCATTCCAAGCAAATACGCCAGCCAGCTCAAGCTCTCCAGACGATCCCTTTATCCTGGCCATTTTCGGTCTGGGGGCTCGACATCCTCGGCCCCTTCCCCCGAGCAGTCGGGGGCTTTGAGTACTTGTACATCGCAATCGACAAGTTCACAAAGTAGCCGGAAGTGGAAGCAGTGAGGAAGGTGACAGCATAGTTAGCAGTCAAGTTCTTCAGGTCGATTGTTTGCCGCTTCGGGATCCCTAACAGGATCATCACCGACAATGGTAAGCAATTCACGAGGCTCACCTTGTTGGGGAACGCAGTAAATTCAAAAATTTTCCTACGCACACGCAAGATCATGGTGATGCATAGCAACGAGAGGGGAGAGTGTTTGTCTACGTACCCTCGTAGACCGAAGCGGAAGCGTTGACACAACGTAGAGGAAGTAGTCGTACGTATAGGAAGTAGTCGTACGTTCTCCTCGCGATCCAACCGATCTAAGCACCGAACGTACGGCACCTCCGAGTTCTGCACACGTTCAGCTCGATGACGATCCCCGGGCTCCGATCCAGCAAAGCGTCGGGGAAGAGTTCCGTCAGCACGACGGCGTGGTGACGATCTTGATGTGTTACCGGCGCAGGGCTTCGCCTAAGCACTGCAACAATATGATCGAGGTGGAATTTGGTGGAAGGGGGCACCGCACACGGCTAAGGAACGATCCGTAGATCAACTTGTGTGTCTTTGGGGTGCCCCCTGCCCCCGTATATAAAGGAGTCAAGGGGGAGGGGCTGGCCGGCCAAGCCAGGGCGCGCCAGAGAGTCCTACTCCCTCTGGGAGTAGGATTCCTCCCCCCCAATCCTAGTTGGACTAGGATTGCTCCAAGGGGGAGAGAAAGAGAGAGGGGGCGCCCACCTCTCCTAGTCCTAATAGGACTAGGGAAGGGGGGAGGCGCGCAGCCCCTAGGGCTGCCCTCTCACCTTTCCTCCAAGGCCCATGTTGGCCCATTATGCTTCCGGGGGGTTCCGGTAACCCTCCCGGTATTCCGGTAAAATCCTGATTTCACCCGGAATGCATCCGATGTCCAAACATAGGCTTCCAATATATAATTCTTTATGTCTCGACCATTTCGAGACTCCTCGTCACGTCCCCGATCTCATCCGGGACTCCGAACTCCTTCGGTACATCAAAACTCATAAACTCATAATATAACTGTCATCGAAACCTTAAGCGTGCGGACCCTACGGGTTCGAGAACAATGTAGACATGACCGATACATGTCTCCAGTCAATAACCAATAGCGGGACCTGGATGCCCATATTGGCTCCTACATATTCTACGAAGATCTTTATCGGTCAGACCGCATAACAACATACGTTTGTTCCCTTTGTCATCGGTATGTTACTTGCCCGAGATTCGATCGTCGGTATCCAATACCTAGTTCAATCTCGTTACCGGCAAGTCTCTTTTCTCGTTCCGTAATACATCATCTCGCAACTAACTCATTGGTTGCAATGCTTGCAAGGCTTATGTGATGTGTATTACCGAGAAGGCCCTGAGATACCTCTCCGACAATTGGAGTGACAAATCCTAATCTCGAAATACGCCAACCCAACATGTACCTTCGGAGACACCTGTAGAGCACCTTTATAATCACCCAGTTACGTTGTGACGTTTGGTAGCACACAAAGTGTTCCTACGGTAAACGGGAGTTGCATAATCTCATAGTTAAAGGAACATGTATAAGTCATGGATAAAAGCAATAGCAACATACTAAACGATCGGGTGCTATGCTAATGGAATGGGTCATGTCAATCAGATCATTCAACTAATGATGTGATCTCGTTAATCAAATAACAACTCTTTGTTCATGGCCAGGAAACATAACCATCTTTGATTAATGAGCTAGTCAAGTAGAGGCATACTAGTGACACTCTGCTTGTTTATGTATTCACACATGTATTATGTTTCCAGTTAATACAATTCTAGCATGAATAATAAACATTTATCATGATATAAGGAAATAAATAATAACTTTATTATTGCCTCTAGGGCATATTTCCTTCAGTCTCCCACTTGCACTAGAGTCAATAATCTAGATTA
Organism: Aegilops umbellulata; assembly: GCA_032464435.1. NCBI lineage: Eukaryota > Viridiplantae > Streptophyta > Magnoliopsida > Poales > Poaceae > Aegilops > Aegilops umbellulata. The sequence goes on along the minus strand of CP136060.1, from coordinate 635,125,876 downwards.
CAAAGTAATGATTCTAACACCCATGGAGTCTCGGTGCTGATCATGTTTTGCTCGTGGAAGAGGCTTAGTCAACGGGTCTGCAATATTCAGCTCCGTATGTATCTTGCATATCTCTATGTCTCCCACCTGGACCAAATCCCGGATGGAGTTGAAGCGTCTCTTGATGTGTTTGGTTCTTTTGTGAAATCTGGATTCCTTTGCCAAGGCAATTGCACCAGTATTGTCACAAAAGATTTTCATTGGACCCGATACGCTAGGTACAACACCTAGATCGGATATGAACTCTTTCATCCAGACTCCTTCATTAGCTGCTTCCGAAGCGGCTATGTACTCAGCTTCACATGTAGATCCCGCCACGACGCTTTGTTTTGAACTGCACCAACTGACAGCTCCACCGTTTAATGTAAATACGTATCCGGTTTGCGATTTAGAATCGTCCGGATCAGTGTCAAAGCTTGCATCGACATAACCGTTTACGACGAGCTCTTTGTCACCTCCATAAATGAGAATCATATCCTTAGTCCTTCTTAAGTACTTAAGGATGTTCTTGACCGCTGTCCAGTGATCCATTCCTGGATTACTTTGGTACCTTCCTGCTAAACTCACAGCAAGGCACACATCAGGTCTGGTACACAGCATTGCATACATGATAGAGCCTATGGCTGAAGCATAGGGAACAATTTTCATTTCCTCTCTATCTTCTGCGGTGGTCGGGCATTGAGTCTTACTCAACTTCACACCTTGTGCCACAGGCAAGAACCCTTTCTTTGCCTGATCCATTTTGAACTTTTTCAAAACTTTGTCAAGGTATGTGCTTTGTGAAAGTCCTATTAAGCGTTTTGATCTATCTCTATAGATCTTAATGCCCAATATATAAGCAGCTTCACCGAGGTCTTTCATTGAAAAACTCTTATTCAAGTATCCCTTTATGCTATCCAGAAATTCTATATTATTTCCGATCAGCAATATGTCATCCACATATAATATCAGAAATGCTACAGAGCTCCCACTCACTTTCTTGTAAATACAGGCTTCTCCAAAAGTCTGTATAAATCCATATGCTTTGATCACACTATCAAAGCGTTTATTCCAACTCCGAGAAGCTTGCACCAGTCCATAAATGGATCGCTGGAGCTTGCACACTTTGTTAGCTCCCTTCGGATCGACAAAACCTTCTGGTTGCATCATATACAACTCTTCTTCCAGAAATCCATTCAGGAATGCAGTTTTGACATCCATTTGCCAAATTTCATAATCATAAAATGCGGCAATTGCTAACATGATTCGGACAGACTTAAGCATCGCTACGGGTGAGAAAGTCTCATCGTAGTCAATTCCTTGAACTTGTCGAAAACCCTTTGCAACAAGTCGAGCTTTATAGACAGTAACATTACCATCAGCGTCAGTCTTCTTCTTAAAAATCCATTTATTCTCAATTGCTTGCCGATCATCGGGCAAGTCAACCAAAGTCCACACTTTGTTTTCATACATGGATCCCATCTCAGATTTCATGGCCTCAAGCCACTTTGCGGAATCTGGGCTCACCATCGCTTCTTCATAGTTCGTAGGTTCACCATGGTCTAGTAACATGACTTCCAAAATAGGATTACCGTACCACTCTGGTGCGGATCTTACTCTGGTTGATCTACGAAGTTCAGTAGAAACTTGATCTGAAGTTTCATGATCATTATCATTAGCTTCTTCCCTATTTGATGTAGGTGTCACAGAAACAGATTTTTGTGATGTACTACTTCTCAATAAGGGAGTAGATACTGATATCTCATCAAGTTCTACTTTCCTCCCACTCACTTCTTTCGAGAGAAACTCCTTCTCTAGAAAGTTTCCGATTTTAGCAACAAAATTTTTGCCTTCGGATCTGTGATAGAAGGTATACCCAATAGTCTCCTTTGGGTATCCTATGAAGACACATTTTTCCGATTTGGGTTCGAGCTTATCAGGTTGAAGCTTTTTCACATAAGCATCGCAGCCCCAAACTTTAAGAAATGACAACTTTGGTTTCTTGCCAAACCATAGTTCATAAGGTGTCGTCTCAACGGATTTTGATGGTGCCCTATTTAACGTGAATGCGGCCGTCTCTAGAGCATAACCCCAAAAAGATAGCGGTAAATCGGTAAGAGACATCATAGATCGCACCATATCCAGTAAAGTACGATTACGACGTTCGGACACACCATTACGTTGTGGTGTTCCGGGTGGCGTGAGTTGCGAAACTATTCCGCATTGTTTCAAATGTAGACCAAACTCGTAACTCAAATATTCTCCTCCACGATCAGATCGTAGAAACTTTATTTTCTTGTTACGATGATTTTCTACTTCACTCTGAAATTCTTTGAACTTTTCAAATGTTTCAGACTTGTGTTTCATTAAGTAGATATACCCATATCTGTTTAAATCATCAGTGAAGGTGAGAAAATAACGATATCCGCCACGAGCCTCAACATTCATTGGACCACATACATCAGTATGTATGATTTCTAATAAATCTGTTGCTCTCTCCACAGTACCGGAGAACGGTGTTTTAGTCATCTTGCCCATAAGGCACGGTTCGCAAGTGCCAAGTGATTCATAATCAAGTGACTCCAAAAGTCCATCAGTATGGAGTTTCTTCATGCGCTTTACACCGATATGACCTAAACGGCAGTGCCACAAATAAGTTGCACTATCATTATTAACTCTGCATCTTTTGGTTTCAACATTATGAATATGTGTGTTACTACTATCGAGATTAAGTAAGAACAAACCACTCTTTAATGGCGCATGACCATAAAAGATATTACTCATATAAATAGAACAACCATTATTCTCTGATTTAAATGAATAACCGTCTCGCATCAAACAAGATCCAGATATAATGTTCATGCTCAACGCTGGTACTAAATAACAATTATTTAGATCTAATATTAATCCCGAAGGTAGATGTAGAGGTAGCGTGCCGACCGCGATCACATCGACTTTGGAACCATTTCCCACGCGCATCGTCACCTCGTCCTTAGCCAATCTTCGCTTAATCCGTAGTCCCTGTTTTGAGTTGCAAATATTAGCAACAGAACCAGTATCAAATACCCAGGTGCTACTGCGAGAATTAGTAAGGTACACATCAATAACATGTATATCACATATACCTTTGTTAACCTTGCCATCCTTCTTATCCGCCAAATACTTGGGGCAGTTTCGCTTCCAGTGACCAGTCTGCTTGCAATAGAAGCACTCAGTTTCAGGCTTAGGTCCAGACTTGGGTTTCTTCTCTTGAGTAGCAACTTGCTTGCTGTTCTTTTTGAAGTTCCCCTTTTTCTTCCCTTTGCCCTTTTTCTTGAAACTAGTGGTTTTGTTAACCATCAACACTTGATGCTCCTTTTTGATTTCTACCTCCGCGGCTTTTAGCATCGCGAAGAGCTCGGGCATAGTTTTGGTCATCCCTTGCATATTATAGTTCATCACGAAGCTCTTGTAGCTTGGTGGCAGTGATTGGAGAATTCTGTCAATGACGCAATCATCTGGAAGATTAACTCCCAGTTGAATCAAGTGATTGTTATACCCAGACATTCTGAGTATATGCTCACTGACAGAACCATTCTCCTCCATTTTACAGCTATAGAACTTATTGGAGACTTTATATCTCTCAATCCGGGCATTTGCTTGAAATATTAACTTCAACTCCTGGAACATCTCATATGCTCCATGGTGTTCAAAACGTCGTTGAAGTCCCGGTTCTAAGCCGTAAAGCATGGCACACTGAACTATAGAGTAGTCATCAGCTTTGCTTTGCCAGACGTTCATAACATCTGGCGTAGCTCTTGCACCAGGCCTGGCACCCAGCGGTGCTTCCAGGACGTAATTCTTCTGTGCAGCAATGAGGATAATCCTCAAGTTACGGACCCAGTCCGTGTAATTGCTACCATCATCTTTCAACTTTGCTTTCTCAAGGAACGCATTAAAATTCAACGGAACAACAGCACGAGCCATCTATCTACACAACATAGACAAGCAAGATACTATCAGGTACTAAGTTCATGATAAATTAAAGTTCAATTAATCATATTACTTAAGAACTCCCACTTAGATAGACATCTCTCTAATCCTCTAAGTGATCACGTGATCCAAATCAACTAAACCATGTCCGATCATCACGTGAGATGGAGTAGTTTCAATGGTGAACATCATTTATGTTGATCATATCTACTATATGATTCACGCTCGACCTTTCGGTCTCTGTGTTCCGAGGCCATATCTGTATATGCTAGGCTCGTCAAGTTAAACCTGAGTATTCCGCGTGTGCAACTGTTTTGCACCCGTTGTATTTGAACGTAGAACCTATCACACCCGATCATCACGTGGTGTCTCAGCACGAAGAACTTTCGCAACGGTGCATACTCAGGGAGAACACTTCTTGATAATTTAGTGAGAGATCATCTTATAATGCTACCGTCAATCAAAGCAAGATAAGATGCATAAAAAGGATAAACATCACATGCAATCAATATAAGTGATATGATATGGCCATCATCATCTTGTGCTTGTGATCTCCATCTTCGAAGCACCGTCATGATCACCATCGTCACCGGCGCGACACCTTGATCTTCATCGCAGCATTGTTGTCGTCTCGCTAATCTTATGCTTCTACGACTATCACTACCGTTTAGCAATAAAGTAAAGCATTACATCGCGATTGCATTGCATACAATAAAGCGACAACCATATGGCTCCTGCCAGTTGCCGATAACTCGGTTACAAAACATGATCATCTCATACAATAAAATTTAGCATCACGTCTTGACCATATCACATCACAACATGCCCTGCAAAAACAAGTTAGACGTTCTCTACTTTGTTGTTGCAAGTTTTACGTGGCTGCTACGGGCTTTAAGCAAGAACTCATCTTACCTACGCATCAAAACCACAACGATAGTTTGTCAAATAGACTCCGTTTTAACCTTCTCAAGGACCGGGCGTAGCCATACTCGGTTCAACTAAAGTTGGTGAGACAGTCTCCCGCAAGCCATCTGTGTACAAAGCACGTCGAGGGAACCGGTCTCGCGTAAGCGTACGCGTAAGGTTGGTCCGGGTCGTCTCATCCAACAATACCGCTGACCCAAAGTATGACATGCTGGTAGGCAGTATGACTTGTATCGTCCACAACTCACTTGTGTTCTACTCGTGCAAATAACATCATACCATAAAAACCTAGGCTCGGATGCCACTGTTGGGGAACGCAGTAAATTCAAAAATTTTCCTACGCACACGCAAGATCATGGTGATGCATAGCAACGAGAGGGGAGAGTGTTTGTCTACGTACCCTCGTAGACCGAAGCGGAAGCGTTGACACAACGTAGAGGAAGTAGTCGTACGTATAGGAAGTAGTCGTACGTTCTCCTCGCGATCCAACCGATCTAAGCACCGAACGTACGGCACCTCCGAGTTCTGCACACGTTCAGCTCGATGACGATCCCCGGGCTCCGATCCAGCAAAGCGTCGGGGAAGAGTTCCGTCAGCACGACGGCGTGGTGACGATCTTGATGTGTTACCGGCGCAGGGCTTCGCCTAAGCACTGCAACAATATGATCGAGGTGGAATTTGGTGGAAGGGGGCACCGCACACGGCTAAGGAACGATCCGTAGATCAACTTGTGTGTCTTTGGGGTGCCCCCTGCCCCCGTATATAAAGGAGTCAAGGGGGAGGGGCTGGCCGGCCAAGCCAGGGCGCGCCAGAGAGTCCTACTCCCTCTGGGAGTAGGATTCCTCCCCCCCAATCCTAGTTGGACTAGGATTGCTCCAAGGGGGAGAGAAAGAGAGAGGGGGCGCCCACCTCTCCTAGTCCTAATAGGACTAGGGAAGGGGGGAGGCGCGCAGCCCCTAGGGCTGCCCTCTCACCTTTCCTCCAAGGCCCATGTTGGCCCATTATGCTTCCGGGGGGTTCCGGTAACCCTCCCGGTATTCCGGTAAAATCCTGATTTCACCCGGAATGCATCCGATGTCCAAACATAGGCTTCCAATATATAATTCTTTATGTCTCGACCATTTCGAGACTCCTCGTCACGTCCCCGATCTCATCCGGGACTCCGAACTCCTTCGGTACATCAAAACTCATAAACTCATAATATAACTGTCATCGAAACCTTAAGCGTGCGGACCCTACGGGTTCGAGAACAATGTAGACATGACCGATACATGTCTCCAGTCAATAACCAATAGCGGGACCTGGATGCCCATATTGGCTCCTACATATTCTACGAAGATCTTTATCGGTCAGACCGCATAACAACATACGTTTGTTCCCTTTGTCATCGGTATGTTACTTGCCCGAGATTCGATCGTCGGTATCCAATACCTAGTTCAATCTCGTTACCGGCAAGTCTCTTTTCTCGTTCCGTAATACATCATCTCGCAACTAACTCATTGGTTGCAATGCTTGCAAGGCTTATGTGATGTGTATTACCGAGAAGGCCCTGGGATACCTCTCCGACAATTGGAGTGACAAATCCTAATCTCGAAATACGCCAACCCAACATGTACCTTCGGAGACACCTGTAGAGCACCTTTATAATCACCCAGTTACGTTGTGACGTTTGGTAGCACACAAAGTGTTCCTACGGTAAACGGGAGTTGCATAATCTCATAGTTAAAGGAACATGTATAAGTCATGGATAAAAGCAATAGCAACATACTAAACGATCGGGTGCTATGCTAATGGAATGGGTCATGTCAATCAGATCATTCAACTAATGATGTGATCTCGTTAATCAAATAACAACTCTTTGTTCATGGCCAGGAAACATAACCATCTTTGATTAATGAGCTAGTCAAGTAGAGGCATACTAGTGACACTCTGCTTGTTTATGTATTCACACATGTATTATGTTTCCAGTTAATACAATTCTAGCATGAATAATAAACATTTATCATGATATAAGGAAATAAATAATAACTTTATTATTGCCTCTAGGGCATATTTCCTTCACACCTTCATGCAGTACGTCCAAGATCTTGGCGCCAAGGTCTGCTTCGCTTCTGTTGCTCACCCCAGGAGCAACGATCAAGCGGAGAGGGCAAATGCTGAAGTGTTGCGTGGACTCAAGACCAGGACTTTCGACAGGCTGCACGGGTGCGGATGAAACTGGATTGAGGAGCTGCCGGTGGTTCTTTGGTCGATCAGGACGACGCCAAATCGAGCCACTAGCCAGACACCTTTCGCTCTAGTCTATGGAGCAGAGGCAGTTCTCCCCATGGAACTCGTATACGGGTCACCTCGAGTGCTCGCTTATGATGAGCTTGAGCAAGAGCAGCTGCAGGAAGATGACGCGTTGCTCCTTGAGGAGGACCGTCTTCAGGCTGCTGTACGGGCTGCTCGCTACCAGCAAGCTTTGCGCCGCTACCATAGCCGCAAAGTTAATGCCAGAAGTCTCGAGGAAGGCCACCTTGTTCTTCGGCGTGTTCAGTCCGCCAAGAATTCCAACAAGTTGACGCCGAAGTGGGAAGGCCCTTACCGGGTGAAACGAGTCACTAGGCCTGGCGATGTCCGCCTTGAGACCAAAGATAGCATTCCGGTGAGCAACTCCTGGAACATTGAGCATCTTCGTAAGTTTTACCCGTGAGGCGCGGTTGCCGGACCCTGCTCCGGCAACCATCTTTTGTACAAGTCTTGCCGCTGTTGCATGTAATCCTTTGTACAAAGCCAGGCGCAGACCCTGTGCATAAATAATGCTCATGTGCTCCGCACATCTTGTCAATTTCATGCTTTTTATTTTTTTGCGTGAGTTATCTGACACTTTGTGCAACGAACACCCCCGGTAAGCAATAACGAGCCATAAGGCTCCATATCATTATTTTCTCTACTTCCTTTTTTTCTCAAGGAAATGAAGGTTCCTTCGCCCACAAGTTTGCCGGGGGGAAGGGGAAGATAATGGTATGGGCCAGGCGTCATTCAAGAAAGTCTCGCCTTGCCGGGAAGCAAACGACAGAAAAGCTAAGTTGCCAAAGTTTGAGCAATCAGATGTTTTTAATTTTTAAGTTATCTTCCTCAGACGACCGTGCTTTGTATGGAAAACCTGTGCGCGAAGGAACCGGCTCGTGGCAAGTTGCGCCCTTACTTTGATTCGAGTTCGCTCCACAGTTTAAGTGTGCTGCGACTAGAGTCGCGCCCTTACTTTGTTTCGAGTTCGCTCAACAACTTAAGCGAGCTGCGACTAGTTACGACAAGGTTTCTTGTCGGCAATGGCACCGCCAGCAGGCTGCTGATGTTCCACACTCAGTGCTCGCGGCTCGGGTGCCTGCGCCGGCAAGTTGCCTAAAAAGCGTAGGGCAAAAACATACAAAGGAAGGGATCAAGTAAAGGAAATAACATTGCAATCGCTGCCCAAAATAGAGTTATATTACAAAATAACTTGTCGCGGCTCTAATAGACTGTTTTCATAACATGATCAGCAGCGACAAGAAAAGAAGAAAATAGGCGGCCTAGTCCACGCGGTCGCCCTCAATCCTCTTGATCCCGCTCACCTTGTCCACAATAGGTGCGACAAGGGCCTTGAGCGCCTCCAGATCAGCTTCCGCCGGCAGGGATCTGAGGACGTTGGTGAGGTTGAGGCCCGGGTTGCGGAAGGCTACCTTCACCAACACCTTCTGAAGAGCTCCTGCGCAGATCTTGCGCGACTCGTCGGCCAGCTGCTTTGGGATCCTCTCCCGGAGTCGCTGGAGGGCCGTCGCCACGCCTTTGAAGAACAGAGTGAGCTTGGCGCTGGATGGGAGGGTCTCATCAGAGGGATACCCGAGATCCTCCATTCCCAGTTGCGCCAGCTCCTTGTCGATGTCTGCGGCAGCATTCACAAGACCGTCCATCCACTGCTCCACAGTTTCTCTAAAATCGTTCTGGGTGGCGGCAATGCTCTCCAGCAGCGCCTTGTCGGCCTTGATCTCCTTCTTCAGGGCCGCCACCTGCTCCCTGGCGCCGTCCAGCGTCTTGGTCAAAGCGGTCAGCTTCAACTCAAGATCGGCGTTGGAGTCCTTGGTGGCGGCAAGCTCCTTGATCTTCTCGGCGAGACGACCCTGCAGCTCGCCAAAGGTGTAGGCGTCCTTCTCGCGCTCATGCTTGAGCGCGACAAGCTCTTCACCGCTCGCCTTGAGATCAGTCTCCAGGTGCGCCGCCTTCGTCTCCAGCTCCTTCTTGGCGGCCTCGGCAGCTGCGGCAGTGTCCTTTGCTTCCTTGAGAGCTCCGCTGAGTGTTTGCTCGCGCGCAGCAAGCTCCTCTTTGTGGCTGTCCAGGCTGACCTTCAGCTGCGCCAACTCGCCCTCCCACGCAGATAGCTCCTCGGCGGCAAGCCGCTGTTGCTCGGCAACTTCTGCCTTCTCGAGGATGAAGGCCTTCTGCGCCTCATCGAGCTACACACGCTCCGCCGCCAGCGACCGGAGAGCTGCCTGGTTGAGACCTCGGATCTCCTCCGCGCGCTTCTCCATGTCCACCCCCGCCTTCGCGACAAGCGCTTCGCGGGACTCCAGTTTGGCTTGTCGAGCGCGATAGAGCGACACCAGCCTCCGGAGCAGCCGCTCCTCCTCAGACTCGCTACTCCTGCTGCTCGGCGCATCAACCAACGTCAGCCCAGCGGAGGCGAGCACCTCTTCATCCAAGATTTCTCCTTCGACCGGCGCCCTGGAGCTTGACTCCCAAGGAAACTTGATGAAGACACCATCGCCGGCCTTCAAGTATACACCTGGCTGGGGCTCTTCGGAGCCTGACGCTGCGGCAGCGGCGGGAGGATCGGCGGTCGGTGTAGCGCCTGTCGCTCCTGCGGCCTCAGGGTCGTCAGGGCGATCGCCAGACCCCTCGTCAGCTGCTGCGGCGGCAGCCTTGGTGGCCTCTTCGCCGGCGGGATCATCAACGCCGGCCGCTTTTTCGGTGGCGGCGACATCATCAACAGCAACCTCGGTCTCCATCGGCTTCGCAGTAGATGGATCTGACGGCCGGAAAAGGAAGAAAAGTCAAGCAAATATCCAAAAAGAAGATCAAAAGAAGAAGAACCCAAGGGAAGTTTTGAAGCAAGAGATTTACCTGCACCAGGCTCAGCAGTTGTGGTCTCCACCACCGGAGGACCGCTGGTATTGTCCCTTGCCGAAGACTCCTCCCTTGCCGGAGAGCTCCCCCTTGCCGGAGAGCTCTCCCTTGTCGGAGGATCCTCCCTTGCCGGGGAACGCTCCCTTGGCGGTGTAGTTGAAGCAGATGGCAAGTCAGGGGCGGTCTCCGGGTGCTCCTGGTGGGGTTGCTCTGCTCCTACACAAACCAACAGTCAGATATCAGCAAACAAAGAGTATCCATGCGCACCTAACAGCGGGAAGCAAACCATATACTTACGTTGGGGGCTGCGCTGGGGGCTGCTCTGAAGAGCAGCTGCCGGGTCTGGCAAGTTTGTCTCGGGCGCACCCCCTGCTGACACGGTGGGATCGTCCTCGATGACAATCACCGGAACCTTGGCTCTCTTTGCCGCTCTCTGGGCCAGAGTCCTAAAAAAGGAATAAGTTCAGAGTAGAGCAAATGAGATACAAGACAAGATAGCAAGTATTGAAGACATACAAGTACAACAAGAATCTTACTCTTCTTCTTCCTCGTCGGAGCTGAGCGCGGAGAAGTCAAAGCCTGGCCCACCTCCGGCGCGAGGAGGCGGAGGAGTAGGATCCCTTGGCCGTTGGCGGGAGCTGGAGCGGCGGACCAGGAGGACCCTGCTCCAGTTACCGCTGCAGCGTGAGGTGCTTCCGCGGCAACAGAACTTGCCGTGGTGGAGCGTGTCGTGCGGCGCGGCGGGGGTTGACTCGTCCGCCGCTTCGCTACGTCCCCGGCCTTGCGAAGACGCCTTCTTGGTGGAGCCGGGGGCTCTGCTTGTGGAGCCAGGGGCTCTGCTTGTGGCAAGCTGCCCGAAGACGAAGAGGAAGAGGAGCCGATCTCCAACGAGCCGCTCGTATCCTCGGCGGGCCCGCTCGGCCCGACGTCATGCCCGGCGGACTTCTCCTCGCCGGCAAGATCCTCTCGCTCGGCAAGGCTTGCCGCCTCTGCTGCCTTTGCCTCCTCCACGGTGAACCCAAACTCGCCAGCAGCTGCGGCTGCCGCCGCCTCTTCCATCCCGGTGGCGATGCGCTTGAGCTCCTCGTCGGTGGTGTCCCGGGTGAGGCCCCTCTGCTCATCGGCGTCGATCGGCACTTCTACCAAGCCATCGAAGAACGCCTGCACGACATCATCTGCAGGCTCTATCCAGGCTGGGTCAATTCCATGCGACTCGCACAGCGGCATCATTGCACGGATGCGGTCGAGCGAGGAGTTGTTGCACAGCGGAACGATGCCCGTCGGCAACCTAAACACTTCGGGATGCTGAGGGTCGTACTTGAACAGCTCCTGGAGCATCGCGTTGAGCTCCAGGACAGTGAAGTTGAGGCCCGGCCGCAGCCTCATGATATCCGCCGCGTTCTGGAACTCCCAGGCGGGTCTCCTCCTCTCCTGCAGGGTGGCGATGCGGCGGCGAAGGAAATCTGCGCCAACCGCTCCTACAGTAAGCCCGGCAAGCCTGAGGCGTAGGATCCGGGCGACGGCAATCTTCAGTCTGTCGTCTTCCGGGGCCAAGCTACTCCAATCACTGTCGCGCACTACTGGAGTTTGGCATAGGGCGGTAAACGGCTGCGGGTTCTCCTCGACAATTAGGCACCAATCCGCCCTCCACTCCTCCCACTTGCTGCGGAACTCTCCATCCAGATAAGCATCCTTCTTGCCGGCTTTTGAGATCCAGGCGATTCCGCCCGGATAAAGGCTCTCCTTTCTCAACTGGAGGAGAAAAGAAGTGGCGGAAAAGGGCTACGTTTGGATGGATTCCAACAAAGTTTTCGCAGAGATGTGCAAAAACTGCCATGGTCAGGACAGCATTGGGGGTGAAGTCAAGGAGGCGGAGCCCGTAGGTGTTCATGACGTCACAGAAAAATTCAGAAAAGGGAGGGCAGAGCCCGCAGTAGAAGAACAAGGCGAAGAAAGGGTACCCAGTGGGAGCCTTTTTCCAAGCAGCGGCTGGGAGTACTTTCGTGCGCGGATGCGCTCGCGTTCCCGTCGACCAGAAGAGGTAGTAGTACTCCTTCAGCTCTTCTGCGGCAAGCCTAGGAGGGAAGATTGCCCGCTCCTTTCGCAGCGCCGCGAGCTGCTGCGCCTCGGCCGACTTCACCTTCTCGGCTTTCGGAGCCATGGCGGGAGTGGTGAGGGAGGACGACGACGTTGGTGGTGCTGGTGGCGATGGGAGCGGGGCGGTGCTCTCCTTCAGTTTTGGGAAGAAGGGGAGTGGCGGAGATTCTCGAGGAACGAACAACAACGGGCAGATGGGCGAACTGCCCCTGTTTCCCCTGCTTATAAGGAGGAAGGGAGCAGACGTTCTGCCTTTCCGAATAAAGAAACCACCCACGATCTCTCCCACGACGCCGCAATCGACGCGTGCCGTTCGGGGAGGGCGCGGTGGATACGGAGTAAGATAGGGCGTGATCCAGGCCGCGCGTGCCCGTGCCCTGTTTTGGGCCTGGCCCAACAGCGCTCGGCACCGTGTATGGCCCAGGCCCAGGGGCTCCTGTCGATGTACTAGAGTAGGGGTACCCTAGTATCCCGAACTTGTGCACGGGCAGTCGCAGCGTCCCGCGGCAAGGCTTGCCGGGTGACCGCCAATATCCTCTGTGGTTCCTTTGGAGCCATTCAAGAACAAAGTATTCAAGCCAAGGAGACAAGGCCCCGACAAGAGGTGCTTGCCGGGAAGGCCACTCAAGACACAAGACCCCGGCAAGAGGAGCTTGCCGGGGAGGCCACCCAAGGCATCTCAAGGAACTTGCCGCGACGCGCCACGTATCCCGGCAAGACCCGGCGAGCGACAAGCTTCCGGACGCGACAAGACAACGACCGCGGCAAGGCGTTTTGCCGCGGCTAGCAACCACTATGTACCCGCGCTCCAGCACACCCACCAACGTGTCGCTCCGGGACCCTTCCAGGCATACGTGGCGGGAGGCTGTGCAGCCAGGGGTGCACTGTGGCAAGCGGCGCTGACAAGATCGCCATCGTGGCGAGCGGTGGCGTCCCTGACGGTCCCTTTTCTGCACTATTTGGGTGACGTAGATAGGCATTTAATGCCCTTGTCCCCTGCCGTCAGGGTTAGGTATGACACACTGTGCAGGTAGCTGTACCAACCGCAGCACCTTTACATTTTTACCCTTGTCTATGTTGCCACCTGTTGGAGACCCCTTGAGCATATAAACGGAGGCCCATGCACAACATAGAGGGGGGAGGATAGAAGAACGCTCGGTTTCGTTAGCCACTTGTGTGTACTGTAGCACTCAGCGCTCCCGAGCAAGAACTCAATACAAACCACAAAGCAGCAGTAGGAGTATTATCTCTCCGGAGAGCTCCGAAGCTGGGTAAACTGCTCGTGTGCTCCGCCTCGATCTGCTCTTCGTGCGACCTCCGCCCCCCGCCGAACCGAAAGGGGCTCCGTCCCCATAGGTGCTCGTGGATCAGTTTCCCCGACACGAATCTCTTCGCGAGCGCTTCGGGACTCGCTCCGCGCCACTTTGGCATCCTACAGGGCCTTGGCAAGCTCGGGGGACAGGGCCGAAGTCTTCTCCTCCAGTGTCTTGCATTTGCCGATGGCATCCTTCAGCTCCTTCTCAACTTCGATCACCCGAGCTTCGTGTTGACGACGGGCTGTTTGTTCAGCCTCTAATTTAGCAGCCGCTTTGTCAGCGGCTGCCTGATTCGCCTCCGCCTCTTTTTTGGCCTGGGCGAGGTCACCTTTGAAGGTCTCGGCCTCGGCTGCACCAGCAGCGATCATAATCATAGCATCATATGAGTGAGCCTTTCAATGTACACATCATTTCCGATATAAAAATAAACATCGGGTGCATACCTTGCGTTTCATCGAACCGCTTGTTGATGAGGTCGATTCCTTGTTGGCCACCTGAAGCTTCCGATTAAGTTCGGAAACTTTGGCAACCTCGGCGGTTACCGCCAACATGGAGGCCTATTCAAATAAATAGCACAATATATTATACTCCCGAATACTATGTGGATTCTCTGTCCGGCTTCTTCCAAACCGGACAGACCATCAGGGGCTACTGTCTGCACACAGGTTTATTCTTCCATACAAATATTGTAAAGTTTTTAGAACATTATGCCGCATAGCTCAAAGCCTGTCAGTAGGCTGCTGAAGGATCCATTCAGTCCGTTCTTGGCAGACTGAACCTTCTCCATAACCACACTGATACGTCTCCGACGTATCTATAATTTTTTATTGTTCCATGCTATTATATTATCTGTTTTTGATGTTTAATGGGCTTTAATATGCTCTTTTATATTATTTTTGGGACTAATATATTAACCGGAGGCCCAGTACCAGTTGCTGTTTTTGCCTATTTCAGTGTTCACAGAAAAGGAATATCAAACGGAATCCAAACGGAACGAAACCTTCGCGAGGATCTTTTTTCGGAACAAACACAATCCAGGATACTTGGAGTGGAAGTCAAGGAAGCAACAAGGCGACCACGAGGTAGGAGGGCACGCCCAGGGGGGTAGGCGTGCCCCCCACCCTCGTGGGCCCCTCGTGGCTCCACCGACCTACTTCTTTCACCAGTATATACTCTTATACCCTGAAAACACCCAAGGGAGCCACAAAACCACTTTTCCACCGCCGCAACCTTCTGTACCCGTGAGATACCATCTTGGGGCCTTTTCCGGCGATCTGCTGGAGGGGGATTCGATCACGGAGGGCTTCTACATTAACACCATAGCCTCTCCGATGATGTGTGAGTAGTTTACCACAGACCTTCGGGTCCATAGTTATTAGCTAGATGGCTTCTTCTCTCTCTTTGGATCTCAATACAAAGTTCTCCTCGATTCTCTTGGAGATCTGTTCGACGTAATATTCTTTTGCGGTGTGTTTGTCGAGATCCGATGAATTGTGGGTTTATGATTAAGATTATCTATGAACAATACTTGATTCTTCTCTGAATTCTTATATGCATGATTTGATATCTTTGCAAGTCTCTTTGAATTATTGGTTTAGTTTGGCCTACTAGATTGATCTTTCTTGCAATGGGAGAAGTGCTTAGCTTTGGGTTCAATCTTGTGGTGTCCCTTCCCAGTGACAGCAGGGGCAGCAAGCCACGTATTGTATTGTTGCCATCGAGGATAAAAAGATGGGGTTTATATCATTTTGCTTAAGTTTATCCCTCTACATCATGTCATCTTGCCTAATGCGTTACTCTGTTCTTATGACCTTAATACTCTAGATGCATGCTGGATAGCGGTTGATGTGTGGAGTAATAGTAGTAGATGCAGAATCGTTTCGGTCTACTTGACACAGACGTGATGCCTATGTTCATGATCATGCCTAGAGATTCTCATAACTATGCGCTTTTCTATCAATTGCTCGGCAGTAATTTGTTCACCCACCGTAATATATGCTATCTTGAGAGAAGCCACTAGTGAAACCTATGGCCCTCGGGTCTACTTTACATCATATAAGTTTCCGATCTACAATTCTAGTTTACTATCTATTTTATTTTGCAATATTTATTTTACAATCTATACAACAAAAATACCAAAAATATTATCTTATTATATTTATCAGATCTCACTTTTGCAAGTGGTCTTGAAGGGATTCACAACCCCTTTATCGCGTTGGTTGCAAGGTTCTTAATTGTTTGTGCAGGTACTAGGTGACTTGTGTGTAGTCTCCTACAAGATTGATACCCTGGTTCTCAAAAACTGAGGGAAATACTTACGCTACTTTGCTGCATCACCCTTTCCTCTTCAAGGGAAACCAACACATGCTCAAGAGGTAGCAAGAAGGATTTCTGGCGCCGTTGCCGGGGAGATCTACACCAAGTCAAGACATACCAAGTACCCATCATAAACTCTTCTCCCTCGCATTACATTATTCGCCATTCGCCTCTCGTTTTCCTCTACCCCACTTCTAAAACGTTTTTCGAAAAGATTCGCCTTTTCGTCGCCCCTCTTCCGTTCGATCTTGTGTTACCATGTGCCTTCTTTCTGCTTGCATCTTAGCTTGCTAAAAGTTTATGGATCCTCATCCACTTGCTAATCTTTTTAAGAGATCCAATTATGCTGAACCAATTGCTAGTGAGTTGTGTGCACTAAATTATCTTTATGAGGTTTTACTTGAAATTCGTGAATCTCAAAATTGTGATGAAGTATTGAAAGAATAAATTTATGAAGTGATTCACGATAGCTCCTTGAATAAAAAGCATGATTGCAATGATATTATTATAAATTCTATTAATGTCAATTGTGCTAATAATATACAAAACCCTAAGCTTGGGGATGCTAATTTCGCTATGTTTACTACTTGTTGCAATGGTCATGATTGGGGTGATTCTTCTTTATGATCTTGAAAATTTATTTAAGCCCCATGATGAATATGAGATTGATAATAATGATTGCAATAATATTGAAACTGGGTTTGGAAGAGTGTCAACTTTAGATCCCACTACTTTGGAGTATGTGCAATCTTATGAAATTTTTGATAAAAGTGGGTTTGGAGAAGTCATGACTTTAGTTAATATTAATCCCACTATTTTGGAAGAGTGTCAACTTTGCATGCATGTGGATCATGTAGAGAAAATTTTATGTGAGAGCTATATTGTTGAATTTGAATATGATCCCACATGTAATTATTATGAGAGAGGAAAATATGGTAGTAGAAATTTTCATGTTACTAAATTACCTCTCGTTATGTTGAGATTATTATTGTTTCTCACTTCTTTCTTGCATATGCTAGTTTTTGCTTGTCTTGATAATTTATTTGCCTATAAGATGCCTATGCATAGGAAGTATGTTAGACTTCGATGTGTTTTTCATATGCTATATGATGCTCTCTTTGTGCTTCAATTCTTGTCTTTCCTGTGAGCATCATCGAAATTATCAATGCATAGCTAGGGGCATTAAACGATAGCGCTTGTTGGGAGGCAACCCAATTTTATTTTTGTTCCTTGCTTTTTGTTCCTGTTTAGTAATAAATAATTCATCAAGCCTCTGTTATGATTGTGTTTTTTATGTTTTGATTAGTGTTTGTGCCAAGTAAAGCCTTTAGGATCTTCTTGGGTGATTGTTGTTTGATCTTGCTGAAAAAACAAAAAGTATGCGCTCACGAAAATAGTTACCATTTTTTACCAGAAAGCGATAAAATACCAATTCCAACTGCAGTAGATCAATAAAAAAATTATTTAGGACTTCCTAATTTCTCAGAATTTTTGGAGTTACAGAAGTATTCGAACTATCCAGATTGCCACAGACTGTTCTGTTTTTGATAGATACTGTTTTTCACGTGTTGTTTGCTTATTTTGATGAATCTATGGCTAGTATCGGGGGTTATGAACCATAGAGAAGTTGGAATACAGTAGGTTTAACACCAATATAAATAAAGAATGAGTTCATTACAGTATGTTAAAGCGGTAATTTATTTTCTTATACTAACGGAGCTCATTAGATTTTCTGTTGAAGTTTTGTGCTGTGAAGTTTTCAAGTTTTTGGGTAAAGATTTGATGGATTTTGGAACAAGGAGTGGCAAGAGCCTAAGTTTTGGGATGCCCAAGGCACCGCAAGGTAAAATTCAAGGACAACCACAAGCCTAAGCTTGGGGATGCCCCGGAAGGCATCCCCTTTTTCGTCTTCGTCTATCGGTAACTTTACTTGAGGCTATATTTTTATTCACCACATGATATGTGTTTTGCTTGGAGCATGTTGTATGATTTGAGCCTTTGCATTTTAGTTTACCACAATCATCCTTGCTGTACACACCTTTTAGGAGAGACACGCATGAATAGGAATTTATTAGAATACTCTATGTGCTTCACTTATATCTTTTGAGCTAGATAATTTTGCTCTAGTGCTTCACTTATATCTTTTTAGAGCACGGTGGTGGTTTTATTTTATAGAAATTATCGATCTCTCATGCTTCACTTATATTATTTTGAGAGTCTTTTAGAACAGCATGGTAATTTTCTTTGGCTATAAAATTAGTCTTAATATGATAGCCATCCAAGATGGGTATAATAAAAACTTCCATATAGAGTGCATTGAATACTATGAGAAGTTTGATACTTGATGATTGTTTTGAGATATGAAAATGTTAATATTAGAGTCGCGCTAGTTGAGTAATTTTGAATTTGAGAAATACTTGTGTTGAAGTTTGCAAGTTCCGTAGCATGCACGTATGATAACCGTTGGGTAACAAATTTTAAGTATGAGGTGTTTCTTTGATTGTCCTCCTTATGAGTGGCGGTCGGGGACGAGCGATGGTCTTTTCACCAATCTACCCCCTAGGAGCATGCGCGTAATGCTTGGTTTTGATGCTTGGTTTTGATGACTTGTAGATTTTTGCAATAAGTATGTGAGTTCATCTATTTATATATAAAAAGTATTTGATAGCCTCACCAGAAAAAAAAGATATTGATTAGAAAATCCCACAATAATTAGAAACATCTAACCATTAATTAGGTGGGCCTTTTACAACCGACGAATTATAACCATCAGATATTCGTGAAAACAAGGGTGGACCCATGACAAGAACGTCTTCGATCTTTCCTATCCACGTGCAGTCACCGCCGCCGCTGCCATGCATGCCTGGTGGTAAACTCCCTGTGATTCCTCACGTCCTCGCCTGCATGGCCGGAGATTGCGTTCTTCAATGGTGCACAAGGAAGCGAGGCAGATTTTGATTCAACACGTCCAAGCAACAATCTCCTGCATGAGGCAAAAATCAAGGAGGTTAGCACCGTGTGCTCTATCTTTTTTATCGATGCCATATATTCTTGCAATTTACTAGGTTCTCCAGACTAGATGAGCGAGAAGTGTCATTCCAAAGATCCTCGACAAATAGCCATTAATCTGATCGGATGCAGACATGAGGAGTGAATAAAATTGTGGCCGCTTAGATGTCAACAGATTGAGCACATACGAGTTTTGATCTACTTCTAGATGCATTTGCCTATATCCATCCGTCAACTACAAGAGGACAGGTTCATCTCGCTCCATAGTTCACTATCTCTGAAAAGGTGCATGCAGGTATTAAGCGGACACACTGTTGTCGTCCAATCAACAGGCGCTTGGTCCGCGAGAAAAATCACATCTCTAAACTAGCGTTTAGTGCATAGCTGGGTAGCGATGTACTCTGGTGTTAACTCTGGGAGACAATGGCCGGTCGTGCGCAGGTACTGAGGTACCGGTCGACGATGAGCTTCTAGCTGCTTCAACATGCATCCAGAAGAGAGCACTAATATGTGCGAGTAGTTAATTTTCTTCATCATCCACCGAAAGTAGATCTTTGAGCCAGTAGAAAAGACAATTAGCACTCCGACATCAGTACGCATCTAGGTGCATTGGTATTTAGTGGGCTGAGGTTGTCAGTTTTTTCTAATACTATATTATTTCAATAGGAAATGAAGATGTATGAATTGCACCTTCTATTGATTTGGTGCAATGTGCATGGTATATATGAGTACAATATGGGGCCTCTACCTCAATCTATACAACAAACTAGAGAGGTGGGCCTAATGTACAAAAGCCAATATACATGCACAAATAATATCCTCAACACCCCCCCCCCCCCCCCCGCAGTCGAAGCGGCACCGCGGCTGACGCAAAGACTGGACCGAAACTCCTCAAATGACGCCGTAGGCAAGCCCTTGGTCATGATATCTGCAAATTGTTGGGAAGTAGGGACGTGTAAAACACGAATATGACCAAGAGCCACCTGTTCCCGAACAAAATGAATATCCAACTCAATATGCTTGGTCCGTCGATGATGCATCGGGTTAGCGGAGAGGTAGACCGCCGATACGTTATCGCAGTAGACCACCGTGGCACGATCAACAGGACAAGACAACTCCTGAAGCAGCTGACGAAGCCAGGAACACTCAGCGACGGCGTTGGCCACCGCACGATACTCAGCCTCAGAACTGGAGCGAGAGACCGTAGGCTGCCGCTTGGAAGACCACGAGATAAGTGAGGGTCCAAGGTAGACACAATAGCCCGAGGTGGAGTGACGTGTGTCAGGGCAGCCCGCCCAGTCTGCATCGGAGTAGGCTGTGAGGACGATGTCGGCGGAGGCGTGAAGCGTGACTCCAAAATCCATAGTGCCACAAACGTAGCGGAGAATCCGCTTGACAGCGGCCCAGTGAACATCCCGAGGAGCATGCATATGAAGACACACCTGCTGCACTGCATACTGGATCTCTGGTCGAGTCAAAGTGAGGTACTGGAGAGCACCAACAATAGACCGATAGAAAGCAGCATCCGAAGAAGGGGAACCATCCTTGGCAGAGAGCTTGGCCTTCGTATCAACAGGCGTGGCGGCGGGCTTGCAGTTAAGCATGCCAGCACGCTCTAGGAGCTCATGAGCGTACTTCCGCTGATAAAGAAAGAAGCCATCCGGACGGCGCACCACCTCAACACCGAGGAAGTAGTGCAGAGGACCCAAGTCCTTGATGGCGAACTCAGCGCGAAGACGAGCCGTGAGCTGACTGAGAAGGCCGATCGTACATGCCGTCAGGATGATGTCGTCGACATATAGCAGCAAGTAGGCCGTGTCGGAGCCCTGGTGATAAACAAAGAGCGATGCGTCCGAGCGAGTGGAGCGGAACCCAAGCTGATGAAGAAACGCCGCGATGTGCTGGTACCAAGCGCGCGGAGCCTGCTTGAGTCCATACAAGGACCGTGAAAGCAGGCACACGTGGTCGGGAAGTGCCGGATCAGCGAACCCGGTGGGTTGCTGGCAGAAGACCTGCTCCTCGAGGTGACCATGAAGGAAGGCGTTGGTGACGTCCATCTGGTGCACCGGCCAATCACGGGAGACCGCAAGGTGGAGAACCGTGCGTATCGTGCCGGGCTTGACGACCGGAGCAAAGGTGTCAGTGAAGTCGATGCCAGCACGCTGTCGGAATCCATGAATGACCCAACGTGCTTTATAGCGATCAAGGGTACCATCGGGACGGAGCTTGTGTTTGAAGACCCACTTCCCGGTAATCACGTTGGCGTGCCGGGGACGGGGAACAAGCTGCCACGTCCGGTTGCGCAACAGGGCGTCAAACTCCTCTTGCATCGCAGCCATCCAGAGCGGGTCACGAAGAGCGGCTCGGACAGAGGATGGCAACGGCGACGGCTCAGAGGTGGACGCCGCATGGACGTAGTCATCCGCGGCGTAGCGCGAGCTCGGGCGAAAAACGCCCGTACGCGCACGGGTGACCGGACCGGCCACAGGTGCCGGAGGCGCCGGGGGCGCCGAGGGGGGCGCCGGGGGCGCCGAGGGGGGCGCCGTGGAGGAGGCCGCGGGGGCCAGGGCCGCGGCTGTTGGAGGCGCCGCATGCGGAGGGTGCGCCTCAAAGCCAGGGGGCGGGCCAAGAGAGGCGCGCGGGCGCCCTGGGAGCGGTGTCGAGGAGCCCGCGTCACTGGTGGCCGGAGGAACAGCCGGAGGTACCTCCTGAAACGGAAACACATGCTCATCAAAGTAAATGTGCCGGGAAGTGAACACACAGTGGGAGACGGGATCATAGCACCGATATCCCTTGGATTTGGAAGGGTAGCCGATGAAGATGCAAGCGACAGAACGAGGTGCGAGTTTGTGAGGAGCGGAGTCCGCAGTGCTAGGATAGCAAAGGCACCCGAAAATACGCAAGTCATCATAAGATGGGGGCGTACCGAAGAGAAGATGGTGAGGTGCATAGTTCCACCGTGGGCGGCAAGGGCGAAGGTTAAGGAGTAGTGAAGCAGTAGCGAGTGCATCCGGCCAGAAACGAGGCGGCACATTAGCGTGGAATAGGAGCGTCCGAACGCAATCGTTCAGAGTGCGAAGGACGCGTTCGGCTCGACCATTCTGCTGTGAAGTATATGGACATGTGAGACGAAAAACTGTGCCGTGGTGCGACAGAAAAGTGCGGAAAGCAAGATTGTCGAACTCTTTCCCATTGTCAGTCTGAAGAGCAAGGATGGGACGCCCAAACTGCGTGCTGACATAGGAGTAAAAGGCCGACAAAGTGGAGAGTGCATCCGACTTTCATCGTAAAGGAAACGTCCACACATAGTGAGAATAATCATCAAGAATAACCAAATAATATAAATAGCCCGAATTACTAGGAACCGGAGAGGTCCACACATCGCTATGAATCAACGGAAAAGGAAAAGAAGCTATGGTGGTGGAGTTATTAAACGGAAGGCGAACATGTTTGCCGACACGACAGGCATGACAGGTGTGATCCTCTATCTTATTACAACTGAAACTGAAACTCCTAAGAATATGACGAAGTGTGACGGGGTTGGGATGACCCAAACAAGCATCCCAGAGATCGACGCCGACGGAGAGAGCAACCGGTGCGCTGGTGGAGGTGGACGGCGGATGCACCGGATAGAGCTCGTCGAGGCTGTCACATCGGTGAAGTACCATCCTGGTTCGAGCGTCCTTGACACAAAAACCAAGTTTGTTAAATTCAACAGTAACAGGATTTTCACGAGTTAAACAACGAACGGAAACAAGGTTTTTAATAAGATGAGGTGACACAAGAATGTTAGACAAAGTAATAGGCATAGAAGTAGAAGGAAAAGAAGTGTGGCCGACATGTGTGATAGGTAGTGTGGAACCGTCGCCGACAATGATGCGGCGGTCGGTGGTGACAGGAGTGAAGGAGGCAAGATTACCAGGATGAGCAAACATGTGAGCCGTAGCGCCGGTGTCCATGTACCAATCACCGCCTCCAGTGTAGTTGTTCGGCGTAGGCGCAACGTGCAGCGCGGCAAGAAGTGCCGGATCCCAAGGTGCCAGCGGCAGGGCCGGCGAGGGCGGCGGCAGGGCCGCAGGGAGACCATAGGCGCCGCTCATCTGCGGCGGTGGGTATCCTCCATACGGCTGCGGAGCCGCGTAGTACGTCTGGTGCGCCGGTGGGCGCGGCACGGGAAGCGTCGGTGCAGGAGCCCGTGGAACCGGCATGGTGTACGCATGAAGGACACCGGTCCAGGGGTTGTAGCCGGAGGCCCATGGGGGCGGCACCTGGAGCTGCTGGGGCGGCACCGGGAGCTGCTGCGGCGCCTGAAACTGCTGCTGCTGGCCAGCTTGCTGTGGCTGCTGCTGTTGCTGACCGCCGCGTCGGCCACCTCGCCGGCCCCCGCGGCGCTTTTCAGCGGGAGGGGCGGGGGGCGCGGGTGGGCCGTACGGCACTGGCAGGAGCCCTGGCTGCTGGGGCGCCGAAAAAGGCGCCTGATGACGCTGCTGGGGCGCCGGGGCAGCGGGAGGCGCCGGAGGCCCACCGCGGGAGGTGCCGGCGACGAGGGCGGTGTGGATGGCGCGCTTCTTCACCTGCTTCATCCGCTTCTCCTCCAAGCGGAGATACACAACGAACTTGGCAAAGGACGGGTTGGGGATGAGGCTGAGGTTCCCCGCGGCGTTGCCGAAATCCTCGTTGAGCCCGGCGGTGAGCGTGCTGAGGAGGAGGTCATCATCGACCTTGGCGCCAATATCGCGAAGCTCATCGGCGAGAGTCTTAAGGCGGCGACAATAGTCGTCGATGGAGGTGTTGTCCTGATGACACCCAAAGAACTCTTGCTGCAGAAAAACGCGACGCTGGAGCTTGTTGTCGGTGAAGAGCCCGTTCAGCTTGGTCCACACGGCGCAGGCATCATCACCGTCCGTCACGACCGTCTGGAAGAGGTCGGGCGTGATGGTGAGGAAAAACCAGCGGATGATCGTGATGTCGATGGTGGATCAGTCGTGAAACTCGGGGACGAGACTGGAGTCGACGGTGCCGTCCACGTGATCCATGAGATGGTACTCCCGGAACACGAGGGAAAAGTATGTCTTCCACGTGTGGTAGGAGGAGTCCGCCTACGAGAGACGAACCGGTACCCTCTCGAAGATGTTGAGCTTGCGGATGTCGTTGACGTTGGGAGGATTGGCATCGACGAACGGGTTGGAATTGGTGGACGCGGAGGAGGTGACTGACGACATGACGCTCGGCGGCTCCGTGGCAGCAGCGGCTGCAGAGGACAGGTATCGCGGCGCGGGCTGGCGAAGGAAGCGAGAGCGGCCAGGTGATGGCACGGGGGACTGGAGGCGATCGTAGCTGGCAGCGCGCGGAGCGAGGCGTAGCTGGCGGCGCGATGCGAGCGTAGGCGCGAGGCGATGCGTAGCTAGCTAGGCTGCGAGGCGATGCGTAGCTGGCTAGGCTGCGAGGCGTAGCTAGCTTAGGCTGCGAGGCAATGCGTAGCTAGGCTGCGCGCGTAGGATAGTAGCGCGGTAGGGAGAGGCGCGCGTGACGGGCGGCGGCCGGCGCAGGGGTGCGCAGTCGGCGGCGGCAGCGGAAGCTAGGGTTTTGAAACCTAAAAAACTGATACCATGAAGATGTATGAATTGCACGTTGTATTGATTCGGTGCAATGTGCACGGTATATATAAGTATAATGTGGGGCCTCTACCTCAATCTATACAACAAACTAGAGAGGTGGGCCTAATGTACAAAAGCCAATATACATGCACAAATAATATCCTCAACAGGAAAAGTGGTCGTGATGGCATGTGTAAATAAACAACTTTTGTTAATAATAGTTTACATTAATGGTATTACATACTCATCTAATTTTGTATGGTCCGAGTACTTAATAGAGATAATAACTGCCTTGCGAAATTAGGTAACGATATTATGTATAGCAAAATTGAACAGTCCAGCGGTTCTCTATTTATTTATTTTTAATTTGCAGAATATCTTGATTCTTTTTGTTTTGCTATGGTAGGTTTCTTAGTTGGCATGCCAAAATTTAACAAATCTATAATCTGTGTTCTGCACGTTCTTTTAGCATTGCTCCTTGGTCCTTGAAAGAATGTGCTTCTACAAATTACAGAGTGAGAATTATAGGAAAAATGACAAGGGTGTTATCCTTTGTACCATGAGTTGATAGATAAATATGCGCACAAGATGACAGCCATGATACATCTTATGCATGATGAAATGATGGTAGGAGGCGGTTCATTTATGGAATCACAACTGTCCCTTAGTTATATGACTACCTGTTTGCAATTCCATGCCATGTGAAGTTGTGGTTACTGAATGATCATCACATGATGTGTGTACTGCTTTTGTTTTAGAGGAACGCATGCTTTGAATTCTTTCCCGCAGCTAATTCTCCGGTACACGCAGTCCTGAGGATGCTACACCAATTAGATATTTTCCAACGTAAGCAGATTTCTTATCTTCCACCAAATTGCACTATTTAATTTCCTTTTTCATTCAAATTTAAATCATGTTGACTTTTTTTGCTGGAAGTCCATACTCCCCATCGTTTATTTATAATATATTTGTGCAGCTCCAGTTGATGTTAAATTGCAGAGTTTGATTGGAGGTATGTATCTACTTTGCTCGCTCCTATACAACAGAGTTAATTTATTTTAGGTTTCTTCTATAGTGCTGGAACCGTGGTTACAATTCTCTGTCAATTTTTTATGTCATAAATTATGCATATATATGACGTTAGTACTCTTTTCATGTCCTTCCACCATACTAAAACCTACTGTAAAATATTAGTTAGTACTCATCCGCTATCTAAAAAAAATGTATTGTGTTTATTACAAATACAGATCTCAATTTCCAAAATTTCCGTAGTAACTAAGAAATCCATTTTGGTTTTGTTGCATCACATAATTAGCTATTTTATATATTCCTTGTATATTATTTCCCTGTTTTGGATCATGGCATAACATGTTGCGTCGGGTTGATTTTGCACGTAAGAATGTTTTTCAGATCTAATTGGGTTCAAATTATATGTCAATAGGAGAGGGAAGGAATATTGGTTCATCCAGTATGCATGGCTTCATGTGGAGTCAGGTCCTACATTGGCTTGGATTGATGAGATTACCTTTTATTAGAAGACTTTGTTTTAGAGTCGGAGGGAGTAGTCAAAGATGTACATCTTATAATTAATTTTCCAATGTTAGAAATTAAATTTTACTGCATTTTTCAATTAGTTTGCCTTCTATAGAGAGGACAAACTATTTCCTTTGAAAGACATGATATAATTATTATACATATATACGTAATAAAATAGTAAAAATTAAGAGGCATATCATATATAATTAAATATGTGTGAGAAAATAAAACATACATATGACAAAACTATGTTTGTGAAAGGTTCCTATTGGTGAATGTGATTACATTTGGTTCAAAATTTCTTTACACAAAACAAATAATATATTCTAACGACATAACTTTATAAAATTCTAGCCCGCACATCGGGCGGGCCACTTTGCTAGTTATGACTAATGTTGAGTCCATGGATTATACGCACTCTCACCCATCCATCATTGCTAGCCTCTTCGTTACCGTGCATTGCCATTTCTCACCTTGAGAGTTGGTGCAAACTTCACCGGTGCATCCAAACCCCATGATATTATACGCTCTATCACACATAAGCCTCCTTATATCTTCCTCAAAATAGCCACCATACCTACCTATTATGGCATTTCCATAGCCATTCCGAGATATATTGCCATGCAACTTCCACCATTCCGTTTATTATGACATGCTTCATCATTGTCATATTGCCTTGCATGATCATCTGGTTGACATCGTATTTGTGGCAAGGCCACCATGCATAATTTTTTATACATGTCACTCTTGATTCATTGCCCATCCCGGTACACCGCCGGAGGCACTCATATAGAGTCATATTTTGTTCTAGCATCGAGTTGTAAATAAATAGAAGTGTGATGATCATCATTACTAGAGCATTGTCCCGTGTGAGGGAAAAAAAGAGAAAGGCAAAAATAAAGAGAAGCCCCAAAAAATGAGAGAAAAAGAGAGAAGGGACAATGCTACTATTCTTTTTTCACACTTGTGCTTCAAAGTAGCACCATGATCTTCATGATAGAGAGTCTCTTATTTTGTCACTTTCATATACTAGTGGGAATTTTTCATTATAGAACTTGGCTTGTATATTCCAACAATGGGCTTCCTCAAATGCCCTAGGTCTTCGTGAGCAAGCAAGTTGGATGCACACCCACTTAGTTTCTTTTGTTGAGCTTTCATACATTTATAGCTCTAGTGCATCCGTTGCATGGCAATCCCTACTCCTCGCATTGACATCAATTGATGTGCATCTCCATAGCCCGTTGATTATCCACGTCGAAGTGAGACTTTCTCCTTTTTTGTCTTCTCCACGCAACCTCCATCATCATATTCTATTCCACCCATAGTGATATGTCCATCGCTCGCGCTCATGTATTGCGTGAAAGTTGAAAAAGTTTGAGAATACTAAAGTATGAAACAATTGCTTGGCTTGTCATCGGGGTTGTGCATGATGACAACATTTTGTGTGACGAAGATGAAGCATGGCCAAACTATATGATTGTGTAGGGATGAGCTTTCTTTAGCTATGTTTTTTTGAGAAGACATAATTTCTTAGTTAGTAGGCTTGAAGTATTATTATTTTTATGTGAATATTAAACTTTTGTCTTGAATCTTTAGAATCTAAACATTCATGCCACAATAAAGAAAATTTACATTGAAAATTATGTTAGATAGCATTCCACATCAAAAATTCTGTTTTTATCATTTATCTACTCGAGGACAAGCAGGAATTAAGCTTGGGGATGCTGATACGTCTCCAACGTATCTATATTTTTTTATTGTTCCA
This sequence comes from Aegilops umbellulata, assembly GCA_032464435.1. Taxonomy (NCBI): domain Eukaryota; kingdom Viridiplantae; phylum Streptophyta; class Magnoliopsida; order Poales; family Poaceae; genus Aegilops; species Aegilops umbellulata. The sequence continues at coordinate 635,098,181 of CP136060.1, read as the reverse complement.
TGATATTATATTATCTGTTTTGAATGTTTAATGGGCTTTAATATGCTCTTTTATACTCCCTTCGTTCCTTGATATAAGGTGTATAGATTTTTGAGAAAAAGTCCGAAATATAAGGTGTATTGCGTTGCACCACTCGTTTGGATAACTTTTTTAGGGATTTGATTACATTTCCTTATATCATGTAAGCTCCTCTATTTTCTCATGTCAATTAGTCATGTGTAATCTCACTTAAAACTTGTGAAATTTTCCCTCCACGTGCGTTCTTTAATTTCCGTGCCAAAAACTATACACCCTATATCTAGGAACGGAGGGAGTATTATTTTTGGGACTAGCCTATTAACCGGAGTCCCAGTGCCAGTTGCTGTTTTTTTGGCCTATTTCAGTATTTCGCAGAAAAGGAATATCAAACGGAACGAAACCTTCGCCGGGATCTTTTTTGGAACAAATGCAATCCAGGAGACTTGGAGTGGAATTCAAGGAAGCAACGAAGCGGCCAGGAGGTAGGAGGGCGCGCCCCCCACCCTCGTGGCTCCATCGACCTACTTCTTTCGCCTATATATACTCTTATACCCTGAAAACATCCACAGGAGCCACAAAACCACTTTTCCACCGCCGCAACCTTCTGTTCCCGTGAGATCCCATCTTGGGGCCTTTTGCGGCGATCTACCGGAGGGGGATTCGATCACGGAGGGCTTCTAGATCAACACCATAGCCTCTCCGATGATGTGTGAGTAGTTTACCACAGACCTTCGGGTCCATAGTTATTAGTTAGATGGCTTCTTCTCTCTCTTTGGATCTCAGTACAAAGTTCTCCTCGATTCTCTTGGAGATCTATTCGATGTAATATTCTTTTGCGGTCTGTTTGTTGAGATCCGATGAATTGTGGGTTTATGATCAAGATTATTGATACGTCTCCATCGTATCTACTTTTCCAAACACTTTTGCCCTTCGTTTGGACTCTAACTTGCATGATTTGAATGGAACTAACCCGGACTGACACTGTTTTCAGCAGAATTGCCATGGTGTTATTTTTGTGGAGAAACAAAAGTTCTCGGAATGACCTGAAACTTCACGGAGATTATATTTGGAAATAATTAAACATACTGGCGAAAGAATCAAGGCCAAGGGCCCCACACCCTGTCCACGAGGGTGGGGGGCGCGCCTACCCCCTGGGCGCGCCCCGCTGCCTCGTGGCCCCCCTGGTGCTCCACCGACCTCAACTCCAACTCTATATATTCATGTTCGGGGAGAAAAAAAATCAGAGAGAAGGATTCATCGCGTTTTACGATACGGAGCCACCGCCAAGCCCTAATCTCTCTTGGGAGGGCTGATCTGGTGTCTATTCGGGGCTCCGGAGAGGGGAATCCGTCGCCATCGTCATCATCAACCATCCTCCATCACCAATTTCATGATGCTCACCGCCGTGCATGAGTAATTCCATCGTAGGCTTGCTGGACGGTGATGGGTTTGATGAGATTTATCATGTAATCAATTTAGTTTTGTTAGGGTTTGATCCCTAGTATCCATTATGTTCTGAGATTGATGTTGCTATGACTTTGCTATGCTTAATGCTTGTCACTAGGGCCCGAGTGCCATGATTTCAGATCTGAACCTATTATGTTTTCATGAATATATGTGAGTTCTTGATCCTATCTTGCAAGTCAATAGTCACCTACTATTTGTTATGATCCGGCAACCCCGAAGTGACAATAATCGGGACCACTCCCGGTGATGACCATAGTTTGAGGAGTTCATGTATTCACTATGTGTTAATGCTTTGTTCTGGTACTCTATTAAAAGGAGGCCTTAATATCCCTTAGTTTCCAATAGGACCCCGCTGCCATGGGAGGGTAGGACATAAGATGTCATGCAAGTTCTTTCCCATAAGCACGTATGACTATATTCGGAATACATGCCTACATTACATTGATGAATTGGAGCTAGTTCTGTGTCACCCTATGTCGGTGTCAAAACCGGCGGATCTCGGGTAGGGTGTCCCGAACTGTGCGTCTAGGCCGGCTGGTAACAGGAGACAAGGGACACGAAGTTTACCCAGGTTAGGGCCCTCTCGATGGAGGTAAAACTCTACTCCTGCTTGATTAATATTGATGATATGGGTAGTACAAGAGTAGATCTACCATGAGATCAAGGAGGCTAAACCCTAGAAGCTAGCCTATAGTATGGTGTGTTGGGGAACATAGTAATTTCAAAAAAATTCCTACGCACAAGCAAGATCATGGTGATGCATAGCAACGAGAGGGTAGAGTGTTGTCTACATACCCTCATAGACCGAAAGCGGAAGCGTTATATCAACGCGGTTGATGTAGTCGTACGTCTTCATGATCCGACCGATCCAACCACCGTTACTCCGGCACCTCCGAGTTCTTGGCACATGTTCAGCTCGATGACGATCCCCGGGCTTCGATCAAGCAAAGCATCGGCGAAGAGTTCCGTCAGCACGACGGCGTGGTGATGATCTTGATCTTCTACCGTCGCAGGGCTTCGCCTAAGCACCGCTACAATATATCGAGGATTATGGTGGAGGGGGGCACCGCACACGGCTAAGAGAATGATCACGAAGATCAACTTGTGTGTCTATGGGGTGCCCCCTGCCCCCGTATATAAAGGAGTGGAGGAGGGGAGGGCCAGCCCTCTCTATGGCGCGCCCTAGGGAGTCCTACTCCCACCGGGAGTAGGATTCCCCCTTTCCTAGTCCAACTAGGAGTCCTTCCATGTAGTCGGAGTAGGAGACAAGGAAGGGGAAAGGAGAAGGGAAGGAAGGAGGGGGCGCAGCCCCTCCCCCTAGTCCAATTCGGACTAGGCCTTGGGGGGGAGCGCGGCCTTCCCTAGGCAGCCCCTCTCTCTTTTCCGTATGGCCCAATAAGGCCCAATACTTTTCCCCCGTATTCCCGTAACTCCCCGGTACTTCGAAAAATACCCGAACCACTCAGAACCTTTCCGATGTCCGAATATAGTCGTCCAATATATCGATCTTTACGTCTCGACCATTTCGAGACTCCTAGTCATGTCCCCGATCTCATCCGGGACTCCGAACTCCTTCGGTACGTCAAAACTCATAAACTCATAATATAACTGTCATCGTAACGTTAAGCGTGCGGACCCTACGGTTCGAGAACAATGTAGACATGACCGAGACATGTCTCCGGTCAATAACCAATAGCGGAACCTGGATGCTCATATTGGCTCCTACATATTCTAGGAAGATCTTTATCGGTCAGACCGCATCACAACATACGTTGTTCTCTTTGTCATCGGTACGTTACTTGCCCAAGATTCGATCGTCAGTATCTCAATACCTAATTCAATCTCTTTAACGGCAAGTCTCTTTACTCGTTCTGTAATACATCATCTCGCAACTAACTTATTAGTTGCAATGCTTGCAAGGCTTATGTGATGTGCATTACCGAGAGGGTCATACCTCTCTGACAATCGGAGTGACAAATTCTAATCTCGAAATACGCCAACCCAACATGTACCTTTGAAGACACATGTAGAGCTCCTTTATAATCACCCAGTTACGTTGTGACGTTTGGTAGCACAAAAAGTGTTCCTCCAGCAAACGGGAGTTGCATAATCTCATAGTCATAGGAACATGTATAAGTCATGAAGAAAGCAATAGCAACATACTAAACGATCGGGTGCTAAGCTAATGGAATGGGTCATGTCAATCAGATCAATCACCTAGTGATGTGATCCCGTTAATCAAATAACAACTCTTTGTCCATGGTTAGGAAACATAACCATCTTTGATTAATGAGCTAGTCAAGTAGAGGCATACTAGTGACACTCTGTTTGTCTATGTATTCACACATGTATTATGTTTCCGGTTAATACAATTCTAGCATGAATAATAAACATTTATCATGAAATAAGGAAATAAATAATAACTTTATTATTGCCTCTAGGGCATATTTCCTTCAGTCTCCCACTTGCACTAGAATCAATAATCTAGATCACATCGTCATGTGATTTAACATCAGTAGTTCACATCATCATGTGATTAACACCCATAGTTCACATCATCATGTTACCAACACTCAAAGGGTTTACTAGATTCAGTAATCTAGTTCACATCTCTATGTGATTAACACCCAAAGAGTACTAAGGTGTCATAATGTTTTGCTTGTGAGAGAAGCTTAGTCAACGGGTCTGCCAAAATTCAGATCCGTATGTATTTTGCAAATTTCTATGTCTACAATGCTCTGCACGGAGCTACTTTAGCTAATTGCTCCCACTTTCAATATGTATCTAGATTGAGACTTAGAGTCATCTAGATTAGTGCCAAAACTTGCATCGACGTAACCTTTTACGATGAACCTTTTTGTCACGTCCATAATCGAGAAACATATCCTTATTTCACTAAGGATAATTTTGACCGATGTCCAGTGATCTACTTCCTAGATCACTATTGTACTCCCTTGCTTAACACAATGTAGGGTATACAATAGATCTGGTACATAGCATGGCATACTTTATAGAATCTATGGTTGAGGCATAGGGAATGACTTTCATTCTCTTTTTATCATCTGCCGTGGTCGGGCTTTGAGTCTTACTCAATTTCACACCTTGTAACACAGGCAAGAACTCTTTCTTTGATTGTTCCATTTTGAACTACTTCAAAATCTTGTCAAGGTATGTACTCATTGAAAAAACTTATCAAGCGTTTTGATCTATCTCTATAGATCTTGATGCTCAATATGTAAGCAGCTTCACCGATGTCCTTCTTCGAAAAAACTCCTTCCAAACACTCCTTTGTGCTTTGCAGAATAATTCTACATTATTTCCGATCAACAATATGTCATACATATACTTATCAGAAATGCTGTAGTGCTCCCACTCACTTTCTTGTAAATACAGGCTTCACTACAAGTCTGTATAAAACGATATGCTTTGATCAAAGCGTATATTCCAACTCCGAGATGCTTGCACCAGTCAGTAGATGGATCGCTGGAGTTTGCACATTTTGTTAACACCTTTAGGATTGACAAAACCTTCTAGTTGCATCATATACAACTCTTCTTTAAGAAATCCATTAAGGATTGCAGTTTTGTTATCCATTTGCCAGATTTCATAAAATGCGGCAATTGCTAACATGATTCGGACAGACTTTAAACATCGATATGAGTGAGAAAATCTCATCGTAGTCAACACCTTGAACTTTGTCAAAAACCTTTTTCGACAAGTCTAGCTTTGTAGATAGTAACACTACTATCAGCGTCCGTCTTCCTCTTGAAGATCCATTTATTCTCAATTGCTTGCCGATCATCGGGCAAGTCAACCAAAGTCCACACTTTGTTCTCATACATGGATCCCATCTCAGATTTCATGGTCTCAAGCCATTTCGCGGAATCTGGGCTCACCATCGCTTCTTCATAGTTCATAGGTTTGTCATGGTCTAGTAACATAACTTCCAGAACAGGATTACCGTACCACTCTGGTGCGGATCTCACTCTAGTTTATCTACGAGAATTCGGTAGTAACTTGATCTGAAGTTACATGATTATTATCATTAGCTTCCTCACTAATTGGTGTATTAGTCACAGGAACAGATTTATGTGATGAACTACTTTCCAATAAGGGGGAAGGTACAATTACCTTATCAAGTTCTACTTTCCTCCTACTCACTTCTTTCGAGAGAAACACCTTCTATAGAAAGGATCCATTCTTAGCAACGAATGTCTTGCCTTCGGATCTATGATAGAAGGTGTACCCAACAGTCTCCTTTGGGTATCCTATGAAGACACATTTCTCCGATTTGGGTTTGAGCTTATCAGGACGAAACTTTTTCACATAAGCATCACAACCCCAAACTTTAAGAAATGACAACTTTGGTTTCTTGCTAAACTATAGTTCATATAGTGTCGTCTCAACGGATTTAGATGGTGCCCTATTTAATGTGAATGCAGCTGTCTCTAATGCATAACCCCAAAACGATAGTGGTAAATCGGCAAGAGACATCATAGATTGCACCATATCTAATAAAGTACGGTTATGACGTTCGGACACACTATTACACTATGGTGTTCCACGTGGCGTGAGTAGTGAATCTATTTCACATTGTTTGAACTGAAGGCCAAACTCGTAACTCAAATATTCTACCTCTGTGATCATATCGTAGAAACTTTTATTTTCTTGTTACGATGATTCTCCACTTCATTCTGAAATTCTTTGAACTTTTCGAATGTTTCAGACTTGTGTTTCATCAAGTAGATATACCCATATCTGCTCAAATCATCTGTGAAGGTCAGAAAATAATGATACTTGCCGCGAGCCTCAACACTCATCGGATCGCATACATCAGTATATATTATTTCCAATAAGTTAGTTGCTCGCTCTATTGTTCCGGAGAACGGAGTCTTAGTCATCTTGCCCATGAGGTTCGCAAGCATCAAGTGATTCATAATCAAGTGATTCCGAAAGCCCATCAGCATGGAGTTTCTTCATGCGTTTTACACCAATATGACCAAAACGGCAGTGCCACAAATAAGTTGCACTATCATTATTAACTTTGCATCTTTTGGCTTCAATATTATGAATATGTGTATCACTACGATCGAGATCCAACAAACCATTTTCGTTGGTGTGTATGACCATAGAAGGTTTTATTCATGTAAACAGAACACCAATTGTTCTCTAACTTAAATGAATAACCTTATTACAATAAACATGATCAAATCATATTCATGCTCAACGCAAACACCAAATAAAACTTATTTAGGTTCAACACTAATCCCGAAAGTATAGGGAGTTTGCGATGATGATCATATCAATCTTGGAACCACTTCCAACACACATCGTCACTTCACCCTTAACTAGTCTCTGTTTATTCTGCAACTCCCGTTTCGAGTTACTAATCTTAGCAACTGAACTAGTATCAAATACTGAGGGGTTGCTATAAACACTAGTAAAGTACACATCAATAACATGTATATCAAATATACTTATGTTCACTTTGCCATCCTTCTTATCCGCCAATCACTTGGGGTAGTTCTGCTTCCAGTGACCAGTCCCTTTGCAGTAGAAGCACTTAGTCTCAGGCTTAGGACCAGACTTGGGCTTCTTCACTTGAGCAGCAACTTGCTTGCTATTTTTCTTGAAGTTCCCCTTTTTTTTTCCTTTGCCCTTTTCTTGAAACTAGTGATCTTGTCTACCATCAACACTTGATGCCCTTTCTTGATTTTTACCTTCATTGATTTCATCATTATGAAAAGCTCGGGAGTCGTTTTCGTCATCCCTTGCATACTATAGTTCATCACGAAGTTCTACTAACTTGGTGATGGTGACTAGAGAATTCTGTCAATCACTATCTTATCTGGAATATTAACTCCCACTTGATTCAAGAGATTGTAGTACCCAGACAATCTGAGCACATGCTCACTAGTTGAGTGATTCTCCTCCATCTTTTAGCTATAGAACTTGTTGGAGACTTCATATCTCTCAACTCGGGTATTTTCTTGAAATATTAACTTCAACTCCTGGAACATCTCATATGGTCCATGACGTTCAAAACGTCTTTGAAGTCCCGATTCTAAGCCGTTAAGCATGGTGCACTAAACTATCAAGTAGTCATCATATTTAGCTAGCCAAATGTTCATAACGTCTGCATCTGCTCCTGCAATAGGTCTGTCACCTAGCGGTGCATCAAGGACATAATTCTTCTGTGCAGCAATGAGGATAAACCTCGGATCACGGATCCAATCCGCATCATTGCTACTAACATCTTTTCAACACAATTTTCTCTAGGAACATATCAAAATAAACACAGGGAAGCAACAACGCGAGCTATTGATCTACATCATAGATATGCTAGTACTACCAGGACTAAGTTCATGATAAGTTAAAGTTCAATTAATCATATTACTTAAGAACTCCCACTTAGATAGACATCCCTCTAATCCTCTAAGTGATCACGTGATCCAAATCAACTAAACCATAACCGATCATCACGTGAAATAGAGTAGCTTTCAATGATGAACATCACTATGTTGATCATATCTACTATATGATTCACGCTCGACCTTTTGGTATCCGTGTTCCGAGGCCATATCTTCATATGCTAGGCTCGTCAAGTTTAACCTGAGTATTCTGCATGTGCAAAACTGGCTTGCACCCGTTCTAGATGGACGTAGAGCTTATCACACCCGATCATCACGTGGTGTCTGGGCATGACGAACTTTGGCAACGGTGCATACTCAGGGAGAACACTTTTATCTTGAAATTTAGTGAGAGATCATCTTATAATGCTACCGTCAATCAAAGCAAGATAAGATGCATAAAAGTTAAACATCACATGCAATCCATATAAGTGATATGATATGACCATCATCATCTTGTGCTTGTGATCTCCATCTCCGAAGCATCGTCATGATCACCATCGTCACCGGCGCGACACCTTGATCTCGATCGTAGCATCGTTGTTGTCTCGCCAATCTTATGCTTCTACGACTATCGCTACCGCTTAGTGATAAAGTAAAGCATTACAGGGCGATTGCATTGCATACAATAAAGCGACAACCATATGGCTCCAGCCAGTTGCCGATAACTCGGTTACAAAACATGATCATCTCATACAATAAATTTTAGCATCATGTCTTGACCATATCACATCACAACATACACTGCAAAAACAAGTTAGACGTCCTCTACTTTGTTTGTTGCAAGTTTTACGTGGCTGCTACGGGCTTAAGCAAGAACCAATCTTACCTACGCATCAAAACCACAACGATAGTTTGTCAAGTTGGTGCTGTTTTAACCTTCGCAAGGACCGGGCCTAGCCACACTCGGTTCAACTAAAATTTGAGAAACTGACACCCGCCAGCCACCTATGTGCAAAGCACGTCGGTAGAACCAGTCTCGCGTAAACGTACGCGTAATGTCGGTCCGGGCCGCTTCATCCAACAATACCGCCGAACCAAAGTATGACATGCTGGTAAGCAGTATGACTTATATCGTCCACAACTCAGTTATGTTCTACTCGTGCATATAACATCAACACATAAAACCTAGGCTCGGATGCCACTGTTGGGGAACGTAGTAATTTCAAAAAAAATTCCTACGCAAATGCAAGATAATGGTGATGCATAGCAACGAGAGGGGAGAGTGTTGTCTACGTACCCTCGTAGACTGAAAGCGGAAGCGTTATATCAACGCGGTTGATGTAGTCGTACGTCTTCATGATCCGACCGATCCAAGCACCGTTACTCCGGCACCTCCGAGTTCTTGGCACACGATCAGCTCGATGACGATCCCCGGGCTTCGATCCAACAAAGCGTCGGGGAAGAGTTCCGTCAGCACGACGGCGTGGTGACGGTCTTGATCTTCTACCGTCGCAGGGCTTCGCCTAAGCACCGCTACAATATTACCGAGGATTATGGTGGAGGGGGGCACCGTACACGGCTAAGAGAACGATCACGAAGATCAACTTGTGTGTCTATGGGGTGCCCCTGCCCCCGTATATAAAGGAGTGGAGGAGGGGAGGGCCGTCCCTCTCTATGGCGCGCCCTAGGGAGTCCTACTCCCACCGGGAGTAGGATTCCCCCTTTCCTAGTCGAACTAGGAGTCCTTCCATGTAGTAGGAGTAGGAGACAAGGAAGGGGAAAGGAGAAGGGTAGGAAGGAGGGGGCGCAGCCCCTCCCCCTAGTCCAATTCGGACTAGGCCTTGGGGGGCGCGCGGCCTGCCCTAGGCAGCCCCTCTCTCTTTCCCGTATGGCCCAATAAGGCCCAATACTTTTCCCCCGTATTCCCGTAACTCCCCGGTACTCCAAAAAATATCCGAACCACTCAGAACCTTTCCGATGTCCGAATATAGTCGTCCAATATATTGATCTTTACTTCTCGACCATTTCAAGACTCCTCGTCATGTCCCCGATATCATCCGGAACTCCGAACTCCTTCGGTACATCAAAACTCATAAACTCATAATATAACTGTCATCGTAACGTTAAGCGTGCGAACCCTATGGTTCGAGAACAATGTAGACATGACCGAGACATGTCTCCGGTCAATAACCAATAGCGGAACATGGATGCTCATATTGGCTCCTACATATTCTACGAAGATCTTTATCGGTCAGATCGCATAACAACATACGTTGTTGCATTTGTCATCGGTACGTTACTTGCCCAAGATTCGATCGTCGGTATCTCAATACCTAGTTCAATCTCATTACCGGCAAGTCTCTTTACTCGTTCTTTAATACGTCATCTCGCAACTAACTTATTAGTTGCAATGCTTGCAAGGATTATGTGATGTGCATTACCGAGAGGGCCCAGAGATACCTCTCCGATAATCAGAGTGACAAATTTTAATCTCGAAATACGCCAACCCAACATGTACCTTTGGAGACACCTATAGAGCTCCTTTGTAATCACCCAGTTACGTTGTGACGTTTGGTAGCACACAAAGTGTTCCTCCGGCAAACGGGAGTTGCATAATCTCATAGTCATAGGAACCTGTATAAGTTATGAAGAAAGCAATAGCAACATACTAAACGATCGGGTGCTAAGCTAATGGAATGGGTCATGTCAATCAGATCATTCACCTACTGATGTGATCCCCTTAATCAAATAACAACTCTTTGTCCATGGTTAGGAAACATAACCATCTTTGATTAATGAGCTAGTCAAGTAGAGGCATACTAGTGATACTCTGTTTGTCTATGTATTCACACATGTATTATGTTTCCGGTTAATACAATTCTAGCATGAATAATAAACATTTATCATGAAATAAGGAAATAAATAATAACTTTATTATTGCCTCTAGGGCATATTTCCTTCAGGTTGTTGTATGATGAAGTTGTCCTACGGACTAGAACCCTCCGGTTTATATAGACACCGGATAGGGTTAGGGTTACACAAAGTCGGTTACAATGGTAGGAGATCTTGAATATCCGCATCGCCAAGCTTGCCTTCTACGCCAAGGAAAGTCCCTTCCGGACACGGGACACAGTCTTCAATCTTGTATCTTCATAGTCCTGGAGTCCGGCTGAAGGTATAGTCCGGCTATCCGAACACCCCCTAATCCAGGACTCCCTCAGTAGCCCCTGAACCAGGCTTCAATGACGACGAGTCCGGCGCGCAAATTGTCTTCGGCGTTGCAAGGCGGGTTCCCCCTCCAAGTTCTTCAAGAAGATTTTAAACACCAAGAATAGTGTTCGGCTCTGCAAAATAAGTTTCCACATACTGCCATAGAGAGAATAATATTAACACAAATATAATCTGCTGACGTATTCCGTAGCGTGACATCACACTACGACCAAGTCCTTTTCTCGAATCGTTTTTACTCTTCCACCTCAGCGTGTTTTGCGAGGCGGTTTCCTTGGCACATCTTGTCAAAGCAGAGATCGTGTCCCCCATTTATGGGAGTCTCATCAATACAGACGTGGGTAACCCAACCACGCCATTTATCACGGCGCTTGGGAGGAAAGCGAGTTTTACCAGGCTGGTGGGGACGCATAGCCGCATCCGCTCATATAAGGGGATAAGGATCCACCTTTTTACCTACGCCTTCTTCCTTCTTTGCCTATCCATCTTCTGCGCACCCGAGCTCCAGCGCCCAAGCCAGCACTTCCCACCTCAACCTTCTCCAGCAATGTCCGGAGAGGGAGGCAAGTGGATGGTCTCCTCCGTCACGGAGGGCCATGTCAAGAAGCTAAGGAAGGCCGGATACTTGTCCAAGGACATCGCGCACCGGCTTCCCGGGGAGGGGCAGCTTCTCCCCACCCCAAGGCCCCACAAGAGGGTAGTTTTCCTTCCCCACTTCCTCCGCGGACTGGGTTTTCCACTCCACCCATTCATCCGGGGGCTCATGTTCTACTACGGCCTGGATTTCCATGATCTGGCCCCAAAATTCGTCCTCAACATCTCGGCGTTTATTGTCGTGTGCGAGGCTTTCCTCCGCGTCCGCCCCCATTTCGGCCTCTGGCTCAAGACCTTCAACGTCAAGCCCAAGGTGGTGCGCGGCAGCCAGGCGGAGTGTGGAGGCGCCATGGCGGGCAAGATGGCCAACGTCCTATGTCTCGAGGGCTCCTTCGTGGAGACCCTAAAGGGGTGGCAATCCGGATGGTTTTACATCACCGAGCCACGCGATCCAAAATGGGTCGCAGCCCCTGAGTTTCGATCCGGACCCCCCACGCGGCTTATGTCCAGGAAAGAGACGGGCCTGTCGTGGGGTGACGAAAAAGAGGTGACCGGACTGCAAACATGCATCCAGTCCCTGGTGAACAAGCCGATCAAGCTTGTCAATGTGGTCCAGGTCATGCTCGTCCGCAGGATCCTCCCGTGTCAACAACTAGACTATACTCTATGGGAGTTCAACCCGGCGCAGCACCAAATCCTCAACAGGCTCTTCGACACGACGTATGAAGACGTCTGGAAGGTACTAACCAAAGGCGCCGAGGCTCCCACGTCCGCCTCCGAGGACCGCGGATACAGCTCGCAGCGTCACGCTAGCGAGGTAACCTATTTTCACCTTTCACAAGATGTTTAAGTTCTTTTTCATAGTTTGACTCTATGCAGGATCTAAACTCCCTTACCTTTGACAGGCTTGGCAGGTGATATCCGGATTGATTAACTGTCCGGCTCCCTTGCCCGAACACCCAGCCCCTGCTCTCCAAGTGAAGCTGCTGGCTCCGGCGCCTTATGTGGTGCCGGAGAAGAAGGCCAAGAAGAAGAAGGCCACGGGGACTCGAAAGAGTGCCCGTAACTTGGCGGTGTCGGACTCATCATCTGACGAGTCCGAGACGCTCTCCTCCCATGAAAACGAGGAGGAGGAAGAAGAAACCTCTCCCCCTCCAGCGGGGGGAGGAAAGAAAAGGAAGGCCGCCCCAACGGGGGAGGCCGGAGGGTCCAAGAAGAGGAAGACCCCTCCGCCGGACTACTCCCCCGACGCCAACGAGGACGACGAGGAGTGGCCGGACAGGGCCAAGCGCCCGGCGAAATTGTAAGTATTCAGATACTAGAGTGACTCATGATATTCCTTTGTCGTTCAGCTTTCCGTAATGCCGAACATAATTGTGCAGCCCGCCCCGGGACGGAGTCGATGAGTCGTCGAGCGGCTCGCTGGATTCGTCAGACGTGAACTTAGTTCCGCCCGCTGTCTCCCCCCGCACTGCAGACGACGCGGAAGTGGCATCGCAACAAGCTCCGGGGCAGGAGGAGGTGGTCCTGGAGGAGCCGCAAGGCGACCTCCCGGACTCCAGGAGTAAAGGGGACAAAACCCCCAAGGGCTCCAAGTCCTGCTTTGAGACGGGCACCGCGCCTGAATCCTCAACGGTTCCGGACCGCAGCAGGCGAACTCCTGTCAAGAGGAGCAAGCCTTCTGAGCCGGCGGCCTCCGTCCAACCGGAGGTGCCGTACAGTCTGCTGGAGGTGCTTGACGGCGCCTCCATCAACGAGGAGCACCGTACTATTATGAGTACGGTGATCCGGAAGGTTCAGTCTGCCAAGAGCGGACTGAACGAAGCTTGCGCTAGCCTTCTAACAGGCTTAGAGGTAAGTAAAAAATATGTAAGAATATAACCGCATAGACAGTAGCCCCTGATGCTCTGTTTGACGTTCTGAAAGAAAAGCCGAATAGAGGATCTATTAAATTTCGCAGGAGTCTAACAAAAAGCAGTCAAATATGCGTATGTAGGCTTCACTGCTAGCCACTGCCGCGCTGACTGCGTAGGTGGATGCCCTGAAACAGGGCCTCGAGCAGACCGAGCAAGAGCTCGGCCTTGCCAAGCGGCAGCTCGAGGAGAAAGAAGGTAAGAAATACCTTACAGAAAAAATGCCTATAAAAAGACATGATTGCAAAAAAATAACAGGATTGTACTGCCTATTGTAGGGGCCACGACTGAGGTGGCGACCCTTAAGCAGGCGTTGTCCGAGGCCGAAAAGAAAGCGGCCGCGGAGCGCACCGAGCGAGAGAAAATTGAAGCCCAGGTCGGCGAGGTGCGGCAAGAGCTTCAGACTCTTATGAAAAAACATGAGAGTTTAGAGCTTGAGTAAAAAACGCAAGCGTCGAGCTCGCGACGGCCTCTGAGACTGCCAAGTCCGCCAAGGCCGAAGCCCAAAAGGCCCTCCAAGAGTTGGAGGATATGGAAAAGATAGCAGAGGGTAAGGCATTCTTTATGCAAAGCAAAAATATAAAAGTAAGCTACTTGTTACTTACCCAAATCGGAGCTCTCCAGGGGCATTCGCAGATCTTCCCCGCAGCGTACCCGACGCATTCTACCGAGCTGAAGAGGGAAGCTCGATGGAGAAGGTGTTCTGGTCTCAGTATGCTGAGGCCGGACACCCTGTGCCCTTGAGCGACCAGCTGAAACAGCTGGTCGAGCTCCACAAGGCGGCCGAACAGGCCATGAAGGGCTTCATAGTTTGGCTGTGGCCCGGAGAGGCCCTGCCTGGGAGCTACTTCGGGCTGGTGCGACGGCTGGTGGAGGCCCGTCCAAGGCTCGATGTCATCAAGCACTCCGTCTGCATCGAAGGTGCCCGTAGGGCCCTTGCCCGTGCAAAGGTGCACTGGGGTAAGCTAGACGGTGAGAAGCTTGTGAGGGACGGGCCGCCGCCAGGGAAGGAGCATCGCAAGCCCGAGAACTACTACAAGGATGTTCTTGCGGGTGCCCGCCTTGTGGCGGATGAATGTACCAAGGATGTAATTTTTGAATGAACTCGCTCGTGTTTATCCTGTGCGCTGAAAACTTGTTCATATCCGCTAAGCAATGCTTGTTGAATTTAAAATATTATTTTCTGTGCGGCCGTTTATCAAAAAATTGAGAGATGGCGAGTCGTCGGCATCCGCCCCCATGCCACTAGTGCTGGGGTGTTCGGGATAAACCTGAGCGCTCTTTTCCCCATATTTGGGTCCTTCGAGGGAGGCGCTCAACACAACGAACCAGGCAATCGGACTATAATGCTTGAACACTCTCACTTAGCCATAGAACTTTATAATTTTAAATTTCAGCGAAGCCCCTAGTTCGAAAGACCGAGTTCGGGGCGCTATCCACGCCTTGGCCGGACAAAGCCGGCTCCTCGCTCGAAGCTGCGTAAGTCTTTAGGGACTCGAAAAACCTCTCGAACAGCGACCGGTATCTCGCCTCATCATGACAGTCAGTTTTAGCTTTCTCCACTGAGGTGCTTAACCCAGCTCAACCGGGGCACAATCGCAGTGGTTCTCCTAGTGCTACCTTAGCCGATATAGCGGAACATAAGGCACCAAAACATAGGAGCCGGGCAAACCCAACTATTGACCCAAATCATGATTCGGAGCCGATGCATATAGTGCTATAAGTTCGGGGTGCCGCACTTATGAAGTGTTCGGACTTCTTACACCATGTTAAGGGGTACTGAAGCCCCTAGCGTATTTGCCATACCAAAGTGTACGGGCGCCACATGTCATTAATGAACATATATATAGAAAGAGGATAATGCAAAAAAACAGACAAAAAGCTATGCATTGTTTATAAAGAGGCTGCTATCAAAGCAGAACGACACAAATAGTGCGATAAGCGAAAGATATTGGACTATTTAACATGTCCTTGCCAGGGGAAGGCCGCGGAATTGTATTCAAAAACAGGTATACTGCTCGTAACAGAGACCACCTTGGGGTTCCATAGTGCAGCATGGCTTGTCTCCTTCCCTGGGTCTTGCATTGTTTGTGCGGCGGTTGAATTGCCGAACAGGTCGTCCGAAGTATGGAGTCCTGAAAGTAAGAGAAAAGAAAAAAAATCGGCAACCCCTAGTACGTTTTAGGCCGTATTTTGGGTTTGCCATTATTGTGCCCCTCCCCCTTCGCCCATGGTATTTCAAGGGCGTGGTTATGTACGCGAAGCACTCTTTTCGCTATGTCGCGAGGGCTGGGGTTGGGGTCGCGCTGCTATGCCTGCTCAGAACGTGCCAGGCGGCCTTGTTGTAGGTTATTCCGGGCGCGCTTGGCGGTGTCTGGCTTTTTAACGGCCGGACTGGAGAATTGCCTAAGAAGGCTGCTTTGTACTTCTGCTGCAAGGGCCGCCGTGTGTTCCTCCGTTCGGAGGGAGTGCTCGGTGTTTCCATTGACCGTAATTACTCCTCGAGGGCCTGGCATCTTGAGCTTGAGATATGCGTAGTGCGGCACCGCATTGAACTTTGCAAATGCGGTTCGCCCGAGCAGGGCGTGATAGCCGCTGCAAAACGAGACTATATCAAAGATTAACTCTTTGCTTCAGAAATTTTCCGGAGATCCGAAGACCACTTCAAGTGTTACTGAGCCTGTGCAGCTGGCCTCTACACCTGGTATAACGCCTTTAAAGGTCGTTTTTGTGGGCTTGATCCTCGAGGGATCGATGCCCATTTTCCGCACTTTATCCTGGTACAGCAGGTTCAGGCAGCTGCCGCCGTCCATGAGGACTCTTGTGAGATGAAATCCGTCTATAATTGGGTCAAGAACCAATGCGGCAAACCCGCCATGACGGATGCTAGTGGGATGGTCCCTTCGATCAATGGTGATCGGGCAGGAGGACCATGGGTTGAAGTTAGGAGCGACTGGCTCCAGCGCGTATACGTCTCGTAGCGCATGCTTCCGCTCCCTCTTGGGAATGTGGGTTGGGTATATCATGTTCACCGTCCGCACTTGTGGGGGGAAACCCTTCTGTCCACTGCTATTTGGCGGCCTGGGCTCCTCCTCGTCATCACTTTGCAGCCCCTTGTCTCTGTTTTCGGCTCTTAACTTGCCTGCCTGCTTGAACACCCAACAATCCCTGTTGGTGTGATTTGCTGGCCTTTCAGGGGTGCCATGTATCTGGCACAAGCGGTCGAGTATTCGGTCCAAACTGGACGGGCCCTGAGTATTCTTTTTGAAAGGATTTTTCCGCTGACCAGATTTATAGCCTCTGAATCTGGCATTTACTGCCGTATCCTCGTTGCTGTCGCTGTTAACACAGCGCTTTTGCTTGTTCCGGCGTGTCCTGCCACTTTTGTCCTTGGTATCCGAATTACCAGGGTTCTTTGCTAAGTTGTTGCTGCGAGCTAGCCAGCTATCTTCTCCCGCGCAAAAGCGGGTCATGAGTGTCGTGAGGGCTGCCATAGATTTCGACTTTTCCTGTCCCAGGTGCCGGGCAAGCCATTCGTCGCGGATATTATGCTTGAAGGCTGCTAGGGCCTCAGCGTCTGGACAGTCGACTATCTGGTTTTTCTTTGTTAGGAACCGTGTCCAGAATTGCCTGGCCGATTCCTCTGGCTGCTGGATTATGTGGCTTAGGTCATCGGCATCCGGTGGCCGCACATAAGTGCCCTGGAAGTTGTCGAGGAGTGCGGCTTCCAGGTCCTCCCAAGAACCGATTGAGTCTGCTGGCAAGCTGTTGAGCCAATGTCGGGTCGGTCCCTTGAGTTTGAGTGGGAGGTATTTGATGGTGTGTAGATCATCACCACGGGCCATGTGGATATGAAGGAGATAATCCTCGATCCAGACCGCGGGATCTGTTGTGCCATCGTATGATTCGATGTTTACGGGTTTAAAGCCCTCAGGAATTTTATGATCCATTACTTCATCTGTGAAGCATAGTGGGTGTGCAGCGCCTCTATACTGGGCTATATCATGGCGCAGCTTGGAGGAGCCTTGTCCATTGTGTTTGGCCCGGCCGGATTTATCGTATCCGGAGTGACGATCACCGTCACGTGTCGTGGGGCGCCCGCGCGATCCGTAGATCGACCTTGTTTGCCTTGCCTTGTCCTCTAGTATATCTCGCAGGTCCGGCAAGTTTTCCCGTGCCTTAGCATGTTTTGAGCGGCGTCGGGGCATGGCTTGAGTGGAGGGCTTAGAGGCCTCTCTGTCGCGGCCACGAGGTGGCCTGTCTACTATGTCATGCAATCGTGATGTAGGTGCCTCCTCATCTAATTGGTGTAGCAGCCTATGCTTTGGGTAATGCTTGGAGGGGCGTTCGAGTTCATACTCTTCGGCCGCAAGGACTTCAGTCCATCTGTCAGCTAGCAGATCTTGATCAGCTCTAAGCTGTTGTTGCTTTTTCTTGAGGCTGCTTGCCGTGGCTAAAAGCCTGCGCTTGAAATGCTCTTGTTCGGCAGGGTCTGATGGTACGACAAATTCGTCGTCGTCGAGGCTTGCCTCGTCTTCGGAGGGAGGCATGTAGTTATCGTCCTCAACCTCTCGGTCTGCCGCCCTCTCACGAGGGCTGGCTTCTCCATCTTCCTGTGCCGAATCTTGCTGGAGGGGGTGTTCTTTGGTGCTATCCGAGGTAGTATTATCTCCCGTGTCGGAATCACCGTTTTTGCTTTGGCAGGATTTAGAGCGGCGCCGCTGACGCCGGCGCTTTGGCTATTTGTTGGAGGTATCATCCTCCGCTGTTCCATCGCCATCTCCATCTTTTGGAGTATCCACCGTATATATATCATATGACGAGGTGGCCTTCCAGCGCCCTACAGGTGCTGGTTCCTGTTCGTCTCCTGCATCGTCGTCCATACCGTCGATGTCTTCGGAGTCGAAGTCAAGCATGTCGGTTAAATTGTCGACAGCGGCTACAAAGTGGGTGGTGGGTGGGGTTTGAATTTCTTCATCGTCCGTATCCCATCCTTGTTGGCCATAGTCCGGCCAGGGCTCTCCCGATAAAGAGAGACTTTAGTGAGTTCAGGATATCGCCAAAGGGCGAGTGCTGAAAGATGTCCGCGGTGGTGAACTCCATGACCGGCGCTCAATCGGATTCGATTGGTAGGGGCGCAAGAGGTTCAGAGTCCGGAGGGGAATCCGGATCCTCGGAGTCACGGGTCATGCAGAGTGCGGGGCTAGCGTTCGGCTCGATCGCTTTTGAGATCGCATCCCCCGGGGTGACGTCCAACCGCTCACCCTCGATTAGCGCCGCAGGTTCCGAATTAAGGGTCGGAACCGACGCGCGTGCGGTCTCCAGGGCACTGTATGGCGGCAGATCTAGATCTTGCCCATCGAGACAGTGTGGCGCGCTTGGCTGTGGCTCGAATCCGTCGAAGATCAAGTCCCTGCGGATGTTAGCCGTATAGTTCAAACTTCCAAACCTGACCTGATGGCCAGGGGCGTAGCTTTCGATCTGCTCTAGGCGGCCAAACGAATTGTCCCGCAGTGCGAAGCAACCAAAGATGAAGATGTGTCCGGGGAGAAAAGTCTATCCCTGGAGTACATCGTCGTTGATGATCAAAGGAGCCATCGGGCCTAAAAGCGACGACACAGAGGAACTCTCAATGAAAGCACCAATGTCGGTGTCAAAACCGGCGGATCTCGGGTAGGGGGTCCCGAACTGTGCGTTTAGGCCGGATGGTAACAGGAGACAAGGGACACGAAGTTTACCCAGGTTCGGGCCCTCTCGATGGAGGTAAAACCCTACTCCTGCTTGATTAATATTGATGATATGGGTAGTACAAGAGTAGATCTACCACTAGATAAAGGAGGCTAAACCCTAGAAGCTAGCCTATAGTATGGTTGTTGTATGATGAAGTTGTCCTACGGACTAGAACCCTCCGGTTTATATAGACACCGGATAGGGTTAGGGTTACACAAAGTCAGTTACAATGGTAGGAGATCTTGAATATCCGCATCGCCAAGCTTGCCTTCTACGCCAAGGAAAGTCCCTTCCGGACACGGGACGAAGTCTTCAATCTTGTATCTTCATAGTCCTGGAGTCCGGCTGAAGGTATAGTCCGGCTATCCGAACACCCCCTAATCTAGGACCCCCTCACCCTATGTTATAACTGTTGCATGAATAATCACATCCGGCATAATTCTCCATCACCTATCCAATGCCTACGAGCTTTTCACATATTGTTCTTTGCTTATTTACTTTTACGTTGCCACTGTTACAATCACTACAAAATTATCAATGTTACTTTTGCTACCGTTACCGCTACTATCATACAACTTTGCTACTAAATACTTTGCTGCAGATATTAAGTTATCCAGGTGTGGTCGAATTGACAACTCAACTGCTAATACTTGAGAATATTCTTTGGCTCCCCTTGTGTCGAATCAATAAATTTGGGTTGAATACTCTACCCTCGAAAACTGTTGCGATCCCCTATACTTGTGGGTTGTCAAGAATATTTTCGGGCGCCGTTGCCAGGGAGTATAGCTCTACTCTTTGAGTCACTTGGGATTTATATCTGCTGATCACTATGAGGAACTTGAAAGACGAGAAAACCAAAATTTATCCCTCAACTACGAGGGGAGGTAAGGAACTGCCATCTAGCTCTGCACTTGATTCACCTTCTGTTTTGAGTAAGCTTCCGACACCTAAACCTTCTTCTTCTATTAATTCTGATATGTCGCATGTTATTGATGATGCCACTTCTGCTATGCATGATACTTATGATGAAACTGCTCCTATGCTTGACACTACCGTGCCATTGGGTGAATTTCTGGATGAACAACTTGCTAGGGCTAGAGAGAATGAAATTATTGAAACTGATAATATTCATGAAAGTGATGATGTAGATTCTCCCCCTAGATATGAATTGCCTGTTGTGCCTGAGGGTTATGTTATGGATGAAGAAACTGCTAGAGATGTTCTTGCTTGCAATTATAGATCAGATCTTAAGAAATTATTAGTTAAGCTGAAAGAAAAATCTCTGAATGCTAGAATGAAATATGATCCTGCTTATGCTACTTCACCTATCTTTGTTACTGATAGGGATTATGATTTCTCTGTCGATCCTGAGATAATTACTTTTGGTTGAATCTGATCCTTTCTATGGTTATGAATCTGAAACTGTTGTGTTACGTCTTACTAAATTAAATGATATAGCCAACCTGTTCACTAATGATGAGAACACTCGCTACTATTATATCCTTAAATGATTTCCGTTCTCATTAAAGGGTGATGCTAAGACATGGTTTAATTCTCTTGATCCTGGTTGTGTGCGTAGTCCCCAGGATATGATTTATTACTTCTCTGCTAAATATTTCCCTGCTCATAATAAACAAGCTGCTTTAAGGGACATATATAATTTTGTGCAAATTGAAGAAGAGAGTCTCCCACAAGCTTGGGGGAGGCTTCTCCAATTACTTAATGCTTTGCCTGATCATCCTCTCAAGAAAAATGAAATACTTGATATCTTTTATAATGGACTAACCGATGCTTCCAGAGACCACCTGGATAGTTGTGCTGGTTGTGTTTTCATGGAAAGAACTATTGATCAAGCTGAAATTCTATTGAATAATATGTTGACTAATCTATACCTATACTAATTTCTGACTCCCTAAAAATTCCCACGTTAATCAGTAATTATGAACCGTTAATCAAGTGGGACCGAATAATTACGGTGTAGATCTAATCTTTAATCTAGAGAAAAAAATTGGACCAAAACTGATCTTTTCGGAAAAATAGGACCAAGATCTTTTGGGCCCGCAAGAGGCTCCACGTTTAATCCCTGAAATATCTAATCAGTAGTGAGCCATCGTTTAATCCCTGAAACATCTAATCTGTAGTGAGCCATTAGATGTTGTTAAAAAGCAAATATAAGCCGTTAGATGTCTAATTGCTTTGATCGGGAGTCTTGAACAATCTATCTTCTTTTTTTAGAAAAAAAAGAGTCCTGATGCAAATATCACGTTGTCTCCTTCGTTAAACTCTTTCCATATTCTCAGCTCCACGGGAAGAAACCCTAGCGCCGCTCTTCTCCATGCGATGCATCCTAAAACTTTGAAGTTTCATATTGGACGACTATGTAGTGGACGTGGAGCCTTGATTGAAATAAGGCCTCCATCACGGCAGTGCATGCCGGCCTCTCCTATTGTGAGCTAGCGGGACTGCATGATGCGGGCCTCTCCTATTGTGAGCATGTGGGACTGCATGATGTGGAATCAGGTTGGAGGACCTCCGTTTAGGACTGCACATCGGTCTTAATTCTGCTGACACGGGATTATGCAAGTAGGCTTTGGAAGAAGTCCGATGGATCGATTCAGTCAAAGGAAAGCTTGATTTTGATCGGCCGGAAAACATGTACATAGTGCAGACTACAGCTTTACAACCTTGACTAATCGATTTCCTTGGTCAGATCAGCCAATGCGAACGTACCGGATGATTAGACGCCGGGCTGCACGGCGGCCTCGGCCTCGGAATTGCTCGCGGTGCTATGTAAGTGGTTGTGCAAATTCACTGTATGGTCTCTTTTCTCACCTTCTATTCCTTTGTGTTTCCTCCATTGGCATGTATAAATTGCTATCTGCATGTATAGGATCGATATCTACACTACAGTATGATACGAAAGAATTACGTGCAATATTATCGATATGATTAATTTTTAGTCTTACAAGAATTAAGGTATGTTATACAGTCCACTCAATTTTCATCATATTTTCTCTACCTATGCTCATGCGCCATACTAGCCATCAGGCTCTTCTCAAAGCAAGATTACTAATAGGTTTTACAAACAGCCATACGTACACACCCAGATTCATCCATCAGTCAAGGCTTTATAACACATATTCGCCATTGCTGCACCATGTTGCACCTCCCTCAGTCAGCGAGTCCCTAATGGAAGCAGTTTGGAGCAGCCTTGAAGCTTAGCCTGCAAGTCTGCAACGAGTCAGATCCATCCAAGGAAGTGACCATGAAGTGCTAAGAAAAAGCATCGGCTGGCAGCAAATGCGTAAGGTGGACATGAAAAGTAGTGTTCACTATGTTGCTTCTTTAACTTCTCCGGTGTCTTCTATTTTTGTGATTATTTTGTTCTGTCCCCGAAAGCTAAAAGTATGTGCAGTGCAAATTCGATCCATTGTATAAATGAAAGCCTGGAAACTACTTATCTTTTTTTAATATCTCCATTCAATTCAGTGTCCTGATCTGTCCAATTATCAGAGATTTAGATCATAACTTGAAATAATGCCGAATTCAAATTTTGTCCATTATGTGCACACTTTAGGTTATAAAGGATTTATTTTGAGCAGTTTAGCTTTGCCTTTATCTATATAAATAGAATAATTCACACGTGAGTTTACTTTCTTCTTTTTAATTTAGATGCATTATTACTTACAATGGGCAACATAATTTTGGCGCACACACAAAAAATGCATTGGTTTACTTTTGTCCTACTGAATTGATAGTTGTAGCATTGAGATTGCTCTAGGAAAATCACATTGTTCGACAACCCTGAGTGTTCGTTCCAGTTAGTATCTACTGATTACGGCTCTACTTTGCCATTGTTTCCAGATGGTCTGACTGGCCCACACAGCTTATCCAATAAATTTAGACCCAAGTATATAAAGAAATAGATACAACTTTTCATATAATGAGATAAAGCAAGGATTGCACAACTTATGTTGATATATGATGCCCACTATTGGAATACCATTGCACCGAGCATTAAATTTCTATATGGCGCGGAGCATTGAATTTCTATATGGTGCTGAGCATTGAACAGTATCCCTCCACATCTGAAAATGTGCCCTTACCAGTTTATTGGAACAATGATTTTTTATCCTTCCAATGGGTTTTGGTCTGATGCAAACATACAAGTACATGCACACGTTCACAATTTTGGCGCAAATCATTTAACTCGAGATATAATTAATTTTGTATTTGTAGTCGTTGCATGTATTATCTCCTCTCTAAGTTGTTCAAATAAACACGTATCCAGTTCTCTTATGATACCATTGCTCTATCCTAACAGGAAAGGCAATCGTCTCACAAAATTCTCATGTTGAGGAGCTCTATATAAATAGGTACATGCACGACGTTATTTTGTGTTTAAGAGTAATGGACTCACTCGGGAGCTATGCTATATGATGCTATGTCTAGCATGTCACGTTTGCTCAGGTTATTATCTGGTGTGTCCTTAAATTTAGTATTTTTTATTTTCCTACATTTATCATATTATTTTGTTGCCATTTTAATAAAAAATTCCCTTTTTGGATTATGAAACTGCATTCAGGTCCATCTCTCTGCTCCTAATTAAAACGGCTGCCTTGAAGTATAAAAAATTCAGGCTTGAGTGTACTGAAAGATTATATGGACATTGTTTTATCAATTGATGCGACCACATGTACTTCAGGTAACTTTGTAATTCATTGCCTATTCCTATCTAGGTATGGTGTACCCTTTTCTTAGAAGATGGTTCATAATTTGGATAGATGCACTGCTTTTCCGAAATAAAATAAAATAAAATTGGATGCACTGCTAGCTTATGACAAGTGAAATGCTTCATCAACTTCTTATTATGATACGCTGGCTGCAAATACATTATGTTTGGTCTGCTTTGCATACCATTTTACAACTCCCTACTATTTACATTATCAACAAACTTCATTTTTTTACTACCTAATTAGTTTAAATAATTAAATGAACAACTAACTTAAGCCACATGCCATACATTGGAAACTGTGCAAGATTTCACATAAAAGCCGTGATAGTGAAATCCTTTGTCAATATATTTATAACACTTTGCAACAAAAGATGTGAATGCATTTTCCCTATGATATCTTTGTGTGTACATGTCTATTTTTTGTGCATGACATGTCAATATGTGACTTAGAATTGGTCAAAAGTCACATTTCTTTCATGAATTTAGTCATGGATTTTCTTATCTACTTCCGTGAATAAGAAAAATCTACAAAAATGCTCTACCGAGATTTTAGACATTCTATATGGTAAGCAAAGGTCTAATATTTTTAATACAAATATTTTATCTATGATTTTCAGCATATTATATGTCAATATTTATATGTTTAATGAGTTCGCAAATAATAATATTTTATCTTGGCATGTCATATGAATAAAAGAGAGATGTAGGTTTGGTCTCGGAGATACACTAGAAATTTCTACCATACATGCTCTTAGACTCCTGGCACAAGCACAACACTAGGTATTACGACAACAAGGAGTCCAATGGCAAGTGGCGCGTCTCCCTTGGCATGGAGAAAGGGGCCAGTGTCGCACATGATTTCTTAGTCCGTCTTCTTTTAATTGATGATTCTCATTTGTTGAAATTTCTGTTATTTATAACTAATCCTCCTCATGTCTTGATAGCCAAGTTTTTCCTGATGTCTTTGGCTGAAAACTGGACTGATCATGACTTTGTTCCAGCTTTGCTAATGTGTAGCTGGGATTTCTATTGCTATAAGATGTGAAATACTGATAATTGCATTTATATTATTGCAAATACAATATATAATTTATGCTATTTTACTGGCTCTCTCCGTGTTATTTTCATGATAGGTTATCCTTGCTGATCAAATTTATTCCTCATTGTAGTATATGAGAATTCATGAATAATGTCATTTGAAAGTAGGATATTTTCAGGTCGTAATTTCTCAAACATGAACTTTTCTGTATTTTGTTACTTTTTATATGATTTAATTCATCGCTATGCCCTATAGAGTGGCGGGAATTCATTTGTACTTATGGACATTTAACTTTGCACCTGTCCTTGGAGCAGAACTCACAGTTATCTACATAAAGTGTACTTATGGTCTACGGATGTCCTCCATGGAATCTATGAAAAGTAGCAAACATAGCCTCCACATGGCCACGCTTATTATTAAGCAACCATTATGCTCCTGCTTCTTACTCATTTGACATTGAAGTGAATTCTAATATGATTATTCAAACATTTCAGTCCTACTAATCATTGTAGTTAAGATGTTAAAGGGGCAAGCTTTCCATAAGAATAATATTTTTTTCCAATCAAATTTGTGAAGTCTTCTGATAAAACAAGTTGTTAGATTTAATGAAGTCTACTTAAAACCATAAGAAATTTTAAGTGCGTCTACATACACTACTAGATGTTATATTAATATTCAAAAACATATTTATAAAGATTTCATTCAACTTTTTGAGAAATAGTTTCAAACTAAGTTGTGAAACTAATTCATATTCTTAATATCCACATGTTTCTCAAAATAGCTAGCCCGTGCAGGTGCACGGGTTGACGACTAGTGAAAATAATTGGACACTCCCTGAACCAACTCCTAAGCCAACTCCGAAGAAAAGGGGTGTTCTATTTCTCAGTCCTGAAGATATGAAAGAGGCAAAGAAATCTATGAAAGAAAAAGGTATAAAAGCTGAAGATGTTAAGAATTTACCTCCTGTTAAAGAAATACATGGCCTTAATTTACCACCTATCAAAGAAATACATGATCTTGATAATCCGGCATAGGTAGTAAAGGTAAATTCTCTCTATAGATATGATAAAACTGAAATCCCTCCTACTAAGTTTGCTAGCCAATGCTTAGACGAGTTTGATAATTTTAAGGTTAAGCAAGAAGATTTTAATGCTTATTTTGGTAGAAAACTGAAATGCAATGCTTATATGATTGAACACTTGAGTGATTATATGTCTAGAGTTAAAGGTGAACTTAAACTCATTAGTAAACATGCTTCTATGGTTACCACTCAAGTAGAACAAGTACTTAAAGCTCAGAATGACTTGCTCAACGAATTAAATAGTAAGAAGAATGATAATGCTGTTAGAGTTATGACTAGAGGGGGTAAAATGACTCAGGAACCTTTGTATCCTGAAGGCCACCCTAAGAGAATTGAGCAAGATTCTCTGAGAGTTAATGTTGATGCACCTAGTCCTTCTAAGAGGAAGAAAAAGAAAAATGATAGGACTTTGCATGCTTCTAATGAACCTGTTGTTGACAGACCTGAGAATCCCAATGATATTTCTATTTCTGATGCTGAAACATAATCTGGTGATGAACATGAACCTAGCAATAATGTTAATGATGATGTTCATGTTGATGCTCAACCTAGCAATAACGATGATGTAGAAATTGAACCTGTTGTTGATCTTGATAACCCACCATCAAAGAAACAATGTTATGATAAGAGAGACTTTGTTGCTAGGAAGCACGGTAAAGAAAGAGAACCATGGGTTCAGAAACCCATGCCGTTTCCTCCCAAACCATCCAAGAAAAAGGATGATGAGGATTTTGAGCGCTTTGCTGAAATGATTAGACCTATCTTTTGGCGTATGCGTTTGACTGATATGCTTAAAATGAATCCTTATGCTAAGTATATGAAAGATATTGTTACAAATAAAAGAAAGATACCGGAAGCTGAAATTTCCACCATGCTTGCTAATTATACCTTTAAGGGTGGAATACCAAAGAAACTTGGAGATCCAGGAGTACCAACTATACCATGCTCCATTAAAATAAACTATATTAAAACTGCTTTATGTTAAATTAGACTTGATTTGAATAAGTTGACACCTACTGAAATATCCTTGCAAATGGCCGATAAATCAAGTGCTATACCTGTTGGTATTTGCGAGGATGTGCCTGTTGTGGTTGCAAACGCTACTATTTTAACGGACTTTGTTATTCTTGATATTCCCGAGGACGATAGCATGTCTATTATTCTTGATAGACCCTTTTTGAATACTGCAAGGGCTGTTATTGATTGCAACAAAGGCAATGTCACTTTTCATGTCAATGGTAATGAGCATACGGTACACTTTCCGAGGAAACAACCTCAAGTTCACAATATCAACTCTATTGGAAAAATTCCATCAATTATTTTTGGATGTTTTGGATTTCCTCTTCCTACTGTCAAAAAGAGATATGATATTCTTATTATTGGGAATGTGCATATCCCCATTGAGGTAACCTAGTGCTATTCAAAATTTCTCCGGTTCCATGTTATTCGGAATGAGTCTGTTAACAAGACTTGATCAACCTTGTCAGTGGATTCCTTTGATGAGCATGAGATGGATGAAGTTAGAAAGCACAACTCTCTGTACCCTCCTTCTACTTTCTGTTATTTAGATCAAATAAAGCAAAAATAGTATTTTCTGTCTGTTTTCTGAATTATCCGTGCAATAAAAAATACCCCAAACATAAAAGTTCTCCAAATGCCCCGAAATTGAAATATGATTTTTTCTGGAATATTTGAGAATATCTGGGACTGAGAACGCAGCAGGGGGAGCAAGCACCTGGCCACGAAGGTCCAGGGCGCACCCACACCCCCTGGGCGCGCCCCCTGTCTTGTGGGCCCATGGTGGCTCCCCTCCACTTATTCGTGCACCCACACACTCCCTTCCTCCAAAAAAAATCACCAACCAGCTCAAGCACGAGTTCTAGCTCATTTTGCAGCCATTTTCGATCTCCTAGCTCAAAGCTCCATTCACAAAACTGCTTTGGGGGATTGTTCTTCGGTATGTGACTCCTCCAATGGTCCAAATAGTTTTTGTTCTAGTGCTTTATTCATTGCAATTTTTTGCTGCCTAGGTGACCCTGTTCTTGAGCTTGCATGTAAAATTTATTTGGTCCCAAGTAGTTCTAATGCATTATAAAGTCTCTAGGCACTTATGGGAGTAGTTGCTATCAATTTTGTTTAGTTTGGTTCACTTTTATTTGAAGTTACTAAAAATTCCAGAAATTTTTCAAAGGAAGAAATATGTTTAGGAAAATGTACCAAGGTGGTTCTTCAATGAAGCAAGGACCTAGGCCCGCAATACGTGAGCCGGACCTTGAACCACCAAGAGAAGCTCAAGTGCGGCCTTGTGAATGGCCGTCAGAAAACTTCATGGTCCGAGCAGGAATTAAGGAGGAATTTGTGGCATATGTGCGTAACGCTGATTTGGAGGGCTTCGTGTCAGATAAGTGCCTCCAACACTATTACCTTACTGATTGCTTTGTGAGAAGGTTTAGATTTTCATCTTCACACAACTCTCACACGGTCCTGTTTGATCTTTATGATAAATTCTATACCATGGCCCTAGAGGATTTTACTACTGCTTGTAAACTCCCGCAGTGGGGTAGTGCTAGTGAACCCCGCAAATCTGAGTTTAGAGATTTTCTTGCTAGCATCACAGTGGGGGAATCTAGAGAAATAACACAAGCTACCATAGGGAGCACTCATTTAACTGCTATACATTATTTTGCTCTCTTTATGGGCCGATGCATAAATGGTAAGGATGAGGCATGCCACATGTGTGTTCCTGATCTCAGCGTTCTCAGGAGTGCTGTATTAGGAGATAGAAATTATAATTTGGGAGCCATTGTGGAACGTAGGTTGCATAATAATAGTATTAATGGGGATTTCTTTGGTGGAATTTATGCAACCCATTTAGCTAATTATATTGAGATACCTATTCGTGATTGTGATATGGAATTGCCTCCTGCTTATCTAGATTTTAATGACATGGTTCGCCATCAGTTTGTTGAGAGGAATAAACTGCCTCTCCAGTACCGACTAATCTATGATAGGCGTCATGCTGTCAATATTGTTCCCCCTGCTCCTACTCTCTCTGACTTTCACGCAAAGGGGAGATATGTCATAACTAGGGATGAGGCAAATGAGTACGAGAGGAGGACGAGGGCAGCTCGCCTCCAAGCTGCAGCCCACGATGCAATAGCCGTTGCATCTCAGTATGACCCCAAATACAACTTCGAATATGGCCATAGACCAACTTAGGCTAAAAGTGTTGGAAATATGCCCTAGAGGCAATAATAAAATCATTATTATTATATTTCCTTATTCATGATAATTGTCTTTATTCGTGCTATAATGGTGTTATTCGGAAATCATAATACATGTGTGAATAACAGACAACAAACATGTCCCTAGTGAGCCTCTAGTTGACTAGCTCGTTGATCGACAGATAGTCATGGTTTCCTGACTATGGACATTGGATGTCATCGATAACGGGATCACATCATTAGGAGAATGATGTGATGGACAAGACCCAATCCTAAACATAGCATAAGATCGCTTAGTTCGTTTGCTAGAGTTTTCCAATGTCAAGTATCCTTTCCTTAGACCATGAGATCGTGTAACTCCCGGATACCGTAGGAGTGCTTTGGGTTTCACAAACGTCACAACGTAACTGGGTGACTATAAAGGTATACTACGGGTATCTCTGAAAGTGTCTGTTGGGTTGACATGGATCGAGACTGGGATTTGTCACTCCGCTTGACGGAGAGGTATCACCGGGCCCTCTCGGTAATGCATCATCATAATGAGCTCAATGTGATCAAAGTGTTTTGATCATGGGATCATGCATTACGGTACGAGAAAAGTGACTTGCCGGTAACGAGATTGAACGAGGTATTGGAAATATGCCCTAGAGGCAAGTAAAATACCGATTGACAAAGGGAATCGTATACGGGATTAATTGAATCCTCGACATCGTGGTTCATCCGATGAGATCATCGTGGAGCATGTGGGAGCCAACATGGGTATCCAGATCCCGCTGTTGGTTATTGCCCGAGAGCCATCTCGGTCATGTCTGCATGTCTCCCGAACCCGTAGGGTCTACACACTTATGGTTCGGTGACGCTAGGGTTGTGAAGATATGTATATGCAGTAACCCGAATGTTGTTCGGAGTCCCGGATGAGATCCCGGACGTCACGAGGAGTTTCGGAAAGGTCCGGAGGTAAAGATTTATATATGGAAAGTCATCATACGGACATCGGGGCAAGTTTCGGGGTTATCGGTATTGTACCGGGACCACCGGAGGGTCCCGGGGGGTCCACCGGGTGGGGCCACCTATCCCGGAGGGCCCCATGGGACGTATGAGGGAGGGAACCAGCCCATAGTGGGCTGGTGCGCCAACCCCCCCAAGGGCCCATGCGCCTAGGGTTTGGGGGGGAAACCCTAAAGGGGGCGCCCCCCTTGCTTGGGGGGCAAGCTCCCCTTCCTGGCCGCCGCCCCCCCTAGGAGATTCCATCTGCTAGGGCCGGCGCCCCCCCAAGGGGTTATATAAAGGGGGGAGGGGAGGTGGGCTGAACACCCTATGCCCTGGCGCCTCCCTCTCCCTCTCCAACACCTCCTCCTCCTCCGTAAGAGCTCGGCGAAGCCCTGTCGGAGTACTGCGGCTCCACCATCACCACGCCGTCGTGCTGCTGCTGGAGTCTTCTTCCCCAACCTCTCCTTGGCCTTGCTGGATCAAGAAGAAGGAGACGTTACGCTGACCGTACGTGTGTTGAACGCGGAGGTGCCGTGCTTTCGGTGCTAGGATCTCCGGTGATTTGGATCACGGTGTGTACGACTACTTCATCCCCGTTCGTTGAACGCTTCCGCTCGCGATCTACAAAGTGGTATGTAGATGCAATCTCTCTCTCCCATGACTCGTTGCTAGATGAACTCATAGATGGATCTTGGTGAAACCGTAGGAAAAATTTTAATTTTCTGCAACGTTCCCCAACAAAAAGCCTAAGCTTGGGGGAGTACGTATTTCACACCGACATTTCATTCATGTTCACACACTCATTACTAGTTGTCGGTGCTCGTACTTTTTAATTGTACTATCCATGCTAGTTTATTTTCCTTTTCATGGTTTCTTCTTGTGTGTTTGAAAAACCTTAAGAAAAACCAAAAAATTAGTTGTAGCTTTTAGCTAATTTACTTTCTTGCTTGTAGTAGTAGTACTTAAAAGAAAACCCAAAAGCATTTCATGTTCTTCTTTTGTTTTTTGGGATCTTTCCCGTGTAAATAGTTTTATTTCTTTTCTTTTCTTTGGGGGTCGATAGGAGAAGCCCATAATGAAAATGTTGAAGTGGCTCTTATATACATTATTGTTGATTTAACCAAGAGCCCATATTACCTTGTCTTATCCCTTGAATTGAATGTCTGCAGATTCCAGCTTAGTCCAATGCACGTGCACTAATATTATTATACACATCGTTTGGTCGTGCAAGTGAAAGGCAATA
This sequence comes from Aegilops umbellulata, assembly GCA_032464435.1. Classification (NCBI taxonomy): domain Eukaryota; kingdom Viridiplantae; phylum Streptophyta; class Magnoliopsida; order Poales; family Poaceae; genus Aegilops; species Aegilops umbellulata. Next base: position 635,066,566 of record CP136060.1, on the reverse strand, counting down.
ATGACGAGATATGATGAACTGATTGAGATGAGAGAAGCTGGTATGAACTCGACCTCTCTTGTTTTTGTAAATATGATTAGTTCATTGTCGGTGTACTAGAGTAGGGGTACCCTAGTATCCCGAACTTGTGCACGGGCAGTCGCAGCACCCCGCGGCAAGGCTTGCCGAGTGACCGCCAAGGTCCTCTATGGTTCCTTTGGAGCCATTCAAGAACAAAGTATTCAAGCCAAGAAGACAAGGCCCCGGCTAGAGGAGCTTGCCGGGAAGGCCACTCAAGGCACAAGACCCCGGCAAGAGGAGCTTGCCGGGAAGGCCAACCAAGGCATCTCAAGGAACTTGCCGCGACGCGCCACGTGTCCCGGCAAGGCCCGGTGAGCGGCAAGCCTCCGGACGCGACAAGACAACGACCGTGGCAAGGCGTTTGCCGCGGCAAGCTACCACTCCGTACCCACGCTCCAGCGCATCCACCAACGTGTCGCTCTGGGACCCTTCCAGGCGTACGTGGCAGGAGGTTGTGCAACCAGCGGTACGCATTGGCAAGCGGCGCTGACAAGATTGCCATCGTGGCGAACGGTGGCGTCCCTGACGGTCCCTTTTCTGCACTGTTTGGGCGCCGCAGATGGGCATGTAATGCCCTTGTCCCGTGCCATCAGGGTTAGGTATGATACACTGTACAGGAAGCTGTACCAACCGCAACACCTTTCCATTTTTACCCCTGTCTACGTTGCCACCTGTCGGTGACCCCTTGAGCATATAAAAGGAGGCCCATGCGCAACGTAGGGGGAGAGGAGGACGAACAGAAAAACACTCACGCTCGGTCTCGTTAGCTGCTGGTGTGTACTGTAGCACTCGGCGCTCCCGAGCAGGAACTCAATACAAACCACAAAGCAGGAGTAGGGTTTTACGCATCCATGCGGCCCGAACCTGGGTAAACTACTCGTGTGCTTCGCCTTGATCTGCTCTTCGTGCGATCTCCGCCCCCGCCGAACCGAAAGGGGTCGGGTCCGCCGGTCCCCATAGGTGCTCGTGGATCAGCTTCCCCGACATCTTTGGCGCGCCAGGTAGGGGGCGTCGAGGTTGTGTGAACCTGATCCGGTGTTCACACGAGCTAGATCTTCATCGACATGCCGCCGAAGAAGAAGGCTTCGGATGCGGCTGCTCCGTCCGCGACAAACCCAACAACGCCGGAGCAAACGGCTGGTGGGGTAGACGCCGGTGGAAGAACGGGCGTCGACGAGGGAGCCCACGGTGCCACCAGGTCCAAGGACAAGGCTGCGCTGCCCATCGGTGTCGTAGCCGACTCCCACAATGACCGGGCGCACTCCAAGACCTCGGCGTCCGTACATGCACCGCGCTCATCTCAGGAGGCGCGGGATCGGCAGCGTCACGGTACTCACAATACCATACGCTTGCTGGACCCAGATCGAGCTGGTGGATCTCGCAATGCTCAAGACCAGCATGCGCGCCAACGTGCTGGCGCGAGAGATGCACGATCGCCTGGACGGGATACTGCTCCTTCTAACATAATTAGAAGTCCGAGCATATCCCGCTCCTCACACCGTTCGCCACCGCTACCCGCCACTCCAGCAGAAGCTTTGGCGCGAGCTCAACTGCTCCTAGATTACCCTCCAACGGCGGACAAGATCGACGACTGGAGGGCCACCATTCAGAGTCTCATCGGCTTTGCCAACGCCGACACTCCACGGCAACCGAGTACATCGCAGCCACGGCGAGTCAGCCAGGCACGAGCCGGTGGCGACATGACCGGTGGGGGTGCAACCACCGTGCACTCCCCGCCGCAAAGGCCAAGATTGCCGCCTCGCCGGATCCACCTTGACAGCGACTCCACCGCGTCATCGGATCCACGAGCTCGTCGCGATCAAGACCAAGTTCTTCACGAACGACAACAAGAAGACGCTCGAACTCGCATCGAGCACCGAAGAGAAGAGCGACGTCAATCGGACCAGCGCGGTGGGCCCTCTGTCGACATGCATGCGCCAGGGGAACCAGGCGACTTGCCGTACGCGGTAGGTTGCCCTGCGTTTACCCGTGAGCTGCGGCAAGTACAGTGGCCCAGCACAAAGAATTTCAAGCCAGACGTACCGGAGAAGTACGACCGCAAGTTGCATCCGTCGGAGTTCCTCAGCATCTACACCATCGCGGTGCAAGCTGCTGGGGGTCGGGACGACAAGATCCTTGCCAACTACTTCCTGCTGGTGCTCAAGCCCAACGTCAAGTCCTGGCTCATGCACTTGCCGGACAACTCCATATCCTCCTGGGCAGACCTATGCCATCAGTTTGTCGGCGCCTTTACAGGCGGCCACAAACCTCATGGCCAAGAGAGTGACCTTCATCTGCTTGCCCAGAAGGAAGGAGAGCCCCTGCGCAAGTACATCCAGAGATTCAGCCGTGTACAGCACACCATCCCAGATGTCCACTCTGCCGCGGTTATCAGCGCGTTCCATCAGAACGTGCGTAACCGCAGGATGCGGGAGGAGATGGAGATGTGCAAGATCAGAGACGTCAGTGAGCTGTATGCCCTGGCCGACAAGTGTGCGCGTGCTGAGGAAGGGAGGAAACTCCCCGGAGAGAATACAGGAGCAGGAGGATCTAACAGCGGGGATGCTGCCCCGGCAAAGAAAAACCAACGGCGGAACAACAGGAAGAGGAAAGGCAAAGATGTGCTAGTTGTTGAGCAGTCCGGCAACGAAGGTGGCGCCAAGAAATCCAAAGCTGGTAGCTCCGGCAAGGAGGTTGCCCCATGCGCCAACTGCCAGGCTGTGGCGATCGCCGACATGCAGGACGGCACCAACAAACAGTACTGCACGATCCACCGCACCAAGGGCCATGACCTCTAGAGCTGCAAGAAGGTCGAGCAGCTTGTCGAGCTACAAAAGGCCGAATATGAGCGACGCGACAAGGAGAAAGCCCAAGGAGGTGCTGTAGGACCCGGCATGAAGCGCCCCGGCCGAGGAGGACGCCGCGGCAAGGCCAAGCAGCGGCAAGGAGACAGACCTCCCCGTGGTTGCGACAAGGATGAAGATGACGACGACGACGAGACATGGATGATGTCGAGACCAGTGAACAGGAGTTCCAGAAAGCCACAGAGGTCTTGTGTGTTGACGGCGGTGCTTCTCTGCATACTTCACACCGCCAACTCAAGCAGTGGGTGCGGGAAGTCAATGCGGCAGAACCACCCGTTGAGTCACGCAAGCTTCTAAAATGGTCCAGCACGCCTATCATCTTTGATATTGAGGACCACCCTGATCGCACAACTACGGTCGAGTGCTTGCCGATGTTGGTTTCACCAACTATCCGCAACCTCAAGGTCACTAAGATGCTAGTTGACGGCGGGCCCGGCTTGAACCTGATCTCCTCCGCTGTGCTCTAGAAACTCCAGGTCCCTGACAGCGAGCTCGAAGAGACTGGCACATTCCAAGGAATCAACCCGGGAAGGAGCAAGCCGAAGGAGAAGATCACGTTGCCGGTGACATTTGGCAGCGAGTTGAACTTGAGAACTGAGAGGGTCACTTTTGACGTTGCCGATTTTCCATTGCCTTACAATGGGATTCTCGGCCGTCCAGCGCTCGCCAAATTCATGGCGGCCTCTCACTATGCGTATAACATGCTGAAGATGCCAGGCCCGATATGTGTCATCTCTGTCCCTGGCGACAAGAAGCACTACTGGAATCTGGCAATTTGCCATGTGCCATGGCAGATGGCAAAGGCATGGTCGGCGGATGGCAAAGGCTTTGCCATCAGCCAGCAGATGGCAAACAGTTTGTCTAAGATCCTATCGGCAAAGGCTTCTTTGCCATCTGCTGGCTGATGGCAAAGAGCTTGTGGCTTTGCCATCAGCTGGCAGGTGGCAAAGCCTCTTAACGGGGTTAGCCCCATTAGAAGGCTAACGGCATACTTTGCCGTCAGCCAGCAGATGGCAAAGGCTGCAGGCTCTTTGCCGTCTGCCAGCAGATGGCAAAGGCTGCATGCTTTGCCGTCTGCCAGCACATGGCAAAGAGCTTTGCCATCTGCTGGAGGATGGCAAAGAGCCCAAATAGGCCAGCCCAAATTTTACATGTAGATGACACGTGGCCTCTTTGCCATCTGTCAGCTGATGGCAAAGCTCTTTGCCATCTGCCAGCAGATGGCAAAGTGACTATATTGCCACCCATTTAATTTTGTTTTTTCTTATATCAATTCATTTTCACAGAAAATCAAACACAAATATATTTATATGACCAATATAGCATATTCAACACATATTACTAATAGTCATGAGCACATATATCCAATACATGTTACCAATAGTAGCAAGTTTCATCCGTATATATACATAGTTTCATCAATATTACACAGTTTCATCCATAGGTAGCAAGTTTCACAAGGTCAAAACAAAAACTAAAGAAAGAAGTATAATTTTCACCCTCAAATCCTGTCCAATGTTAGCCTATTTTCTTGGAGAAGTCCATTGTTAGCTGATTGCAATGCAATTTCAGGGTCTGGACTGTTGGTGAATCGTGGCATGATGTTGCTGAATCGTCTGAAAAAAGAGAAGATGTAATTGAAGAATCTCGCTCTTGGCTGAAGCTTGCATGGCGAAGGTAGTTGACTGGAGATGGGCATGAGGTTGTTTGTGAATGATATGCAATTCAAGCACGCAACAGTAGTAGAATTAGGTCCTTAAGTAGAAGACTTGCTGATAAAATTAGCAAGATTTAGACGTGAGTAGTGCCTGTTGTAATTCACATGAGTAGTGCTTCATGCTGAGAATTTATAAGAAAATGTCCGTATGATGTTCAGAAGATTGATTTTTTCAGAAAAAGAATACCTCAGCATAAGCACACAATTCTGCATAACTGAGCATAAACGCCTCTGCCTCTAGTTCTACTGTGTAGTCAGCCTGTCCATTTTTCTCTCAAATGAGCCGGCTTAATGATATCTGGCCAACAAGTAATCAAGTGGATCTCGCGGATCCAAACGAGCTGCAAAATGAATGAATTTCTTGTCAGTTATACTTACATAGTAAACAAATGCAATCATAATTCAGTCCATATTCTGTCCAAATGCACTAGTTTATTTAGGCAAACTTAAACCCTCATTATATTCCCAGATTAGTGGGGATAAACCCCGCAAGTACATCACGTTACAATAGATGGCACCAAGAAAATAAAAATATACAACCATGCCACCAAGCATGTGTACACGTACATGAAGATAAATGACATGTACAGAACTTGAAGCTGCAATCAAAACTACTAAAACTACTGAAAATACAGTCAAAACTACTAAAATTGCAGTCAAATGCAAATGCACTATTGAAACTGCAGTCAAAGCTGTATTCAAAACTACTAAAACTACTATGAATTCTGTCCAAATTCAGACTAGTTATACTGCAGTACTAAAATTACAATAAAAGTTCTGTACAAATGCTGTCAAATTCAGAGTATTTATACTGCACTACTAAAACAGTAGTCAAAATTCAGAGTTAACACTCTTCAGCAATCAAATTCGGTCAAAAACGTCACGTTCTGTTTCTATAAGACAATCATCACTACAAGCACAATGCAAATTCATCTACTTTATTTCTGAAATTAATAGGCTGGTCATCTGCAAATTAGCCCCTTTTAATATCAAAACAACAGAGCTATCACGAACACATGATGCGATCAAGCCTCGCCCTTAACACGGTCATTACTGATCCCATGTGCTGTAAGCATATCTGAAGCCATCGCTTGATTCCGATGAAGACGGACTCGCGACGATCGACGGCAGCGTAGCCCTAACCGCAGAATACGACAGACCGAGCGCTTCCTCTATCCCATGCCAAGGCGATGTCAAGTGAGAGAGACGGTGGCCACTGCCGGCGACAACGGCGGCAACGAGGGCGACACAATTCCAGTAGGTGTGGACGGCGAAACAGGACGAAGACGAACGCCCACTTATTGCAGCGACCAACTGCCACATAAGCACGCCACGTTAGTGACAAATCAGTGCCTAATCACAAAATCAAATGCAAAACCACTCTTGATGTGACACTAAACCACTCAGGAGGAGATTAAACCGGTATTGACATTTTTGGGGTCTAAATCAGACCAAAATCGACTTTGGGGGGTTATGGAGACATTGAACATTAACCCTATATTTCTTTTAAAATAGCTTTCAGTTGGCTGCTATTAAGAAAATACAAACCCAGAATCCTATATTACGGGACGGAGGGAGTAGGTGCTTTCGGCATGCAACTAAGCTGTGCATCCTTTACAGACTTACTTTGTAGATTACTCCCTCGGTAAAGAAATATAAGACTGCTCAGATCACTATTGTAGTGATCTAAATGCTCTTATATTTCTTTACGGAGGGATTAATAAGCAAGACGACTAAAATTTCAGCAAATAAAATGCCAAAAGAAGGGATTCTAAAGCACTTCCATAGCAAGATCTCGAGTCGTTTTTTATCTACGGGAACACATTATAAGCTGCTCAGTCAGGCCACACAGATATAAGCTGCTCCATGAGCTATGTTTCAAAGGAGGAATCGAGGTAACTTAGGAAGCGGAATCGTAGTAATATAGTGAAATAGCGCACAAACAAATGCTAAAACAAGCCATGCACTCCCCATCATGAAAAACTAATTCTGAATTTGGGAACCTCTGCAGCAAGCACATATATCAGGAGAATAATTTCCTGATTTTTTCACTGCATACTACAAGAAGCAAAGCTGCTACCAGTTCACTAGAGAACCCAGCATCAAAGGGATTTTTGAAAATTAGACAGATGTGTGGCTAGGATATCAAATTAGACAGGATGATTAAACCATCCCACACTCGCGCAGATATGCCCCTCTCCAGCACCTAAACGGAAGCAAATCTGAGCAGCGAAGCCGCACGGCACCCAACATTTCAAAATCGGCCGTCCCTGTCTAAGAAATCCGAAGCACCACAGGCGAAACAGGGCACATCCTAGGGCCCGGCGGCGAAATCGCGGCGTAATCGGGAGGGACAAGGGGAGTGGTCACTCACAGCTTCAAGCATCTGGACTTTTTGCAGGCACAATGCTTGCACCCATCCGCGGCGTCCTCCACCTTCTGCCTGCTTGTCGATGAGAGACGCGGCGTCCTCCACGGTCCTGATCTCCTGTGCGCTGGATTCGTCCACCGTGATGCTGAATGCCTCCTCCAGACCCATCACGATCTCAACCTGCATCATGTTTGCAATAAGATCCAGCACTATGTTATGGAACAATACATACACGAGAATAACAAATGAAATTGATTATATAATTATGGAATAAAGTAGACACGATAATAGCATACAGTATTTGTTCTATATTGTATGGAATAATAAACATACAAGAATAACATTATGAAATTGGTTCTATGTTTTGGAGGAATGGCAGATTGAATTGGTTCTGTATTATGGAAGAAGACTTGTTTTAGAGTGTACACGAATGAAGTTGTAGCACCAGATGCATGATGTTCACCAGCTAGTCGAGGGGAGGGAGGGAGGGAATTAGTTACCGTGTCGAGAGAATCGGTGCCGAGGTCGGTGAACTTGGTCTCTCCGCTCACGACGGTGCCCTCGGCAACGGCCAGCTGCTTCTTGACGATCCCGCATACCTTGTCAATGGTGTCCTGTTTGGCCTATCCAAGTTTTTTGGAAATTCAGAGCAGATCTTCAGTGACACATTGTAAAATGCAGGAGTGTGTGTGTGTGCGTGTGTGTACCGAGCAAGCCAGGTGGAGGAAGCGCTTCTTGGTGGGAGCCGACCGGATCGAGATCGACGGGAAGCCCTGCAGCCTCGAGAAGCACGCCACGGCGGCGGCGCTCCGGCGGCGTCCTCCACCATCCGCATTCTGCCGCCTCAGTCAGATCAGCCGGCGGGGGAACCCCGGCGAGAAGCCGCAACAGGGGAACGGCGACGAACGGGCACGGGGCAGGGGGGGGGGAGCTCACCTCTTGGGCGTGGTGGCGAGCGCGAGCTGGTTCATGCTGCCGGGATCCGGCAGCGCCTCGAGGCCCTCCGGGGCCGCCGCCACCGGCAGCGGCGGTGAGGGCGGGGGCTCCACGGCCGAGAGGGGCACGGCCGCCGTGAGGTGATGGTGCGGGGGCGGGGGCGGGGGCGGCGAGGGGGGCTTGACGGAGATCGGGGTGGCCTCCATGGGAGGAGCACGGGGCGAACGAGGGCACACGCGGGGGTGGGTGGGTGGGTGGGGTATGGCCTCTGTACGTCATTTTTTTACCTGGATGGGTGGGGCCAGGCTGGGAGAGAGGGGCCCACCTCTTTGCCATCAGCCAGCAGATGGCAAAGGCTCACTTCTTTGCCATCAGCCAGCGGATGGCAAATCCCTACCTCTTTGCCATCAGCCCGCTGATGGCAAAGAATGTTTGCCTTCAGCTGGAAGATGGCAAAGAGGTGGGGCTAGTGGGCCGTTACAACGTCGTTACCCACTGGGCCTTTCCACTTCTTTGCCATCTGCCAGCGGATGGCAAAGAATCTTTTCCGTCTGCTGGCAGATGGCAAAGAAATGGCTGATGGCAACCAGGTTCTTTGCCATCTGTTATTTCTTTGCCATCTGTTTTTTGTAAGCAGATGGCAAAGACGTTCTTTGCCATCTGCTGGCAGATGGCAAAGAACTGACTGATGTCAAATTCTCTGTTTCTAGTAGTGAAGGATGCTCTTATCTGTGCCGACAAGATTTATCGGGAAGCGGCAGCCACAATGGATCGCAAGTCACTTGCCGCTGAAGCTCCCGGGGGGAAGGAGAAGACCAAGTCCGGCAAGAGTTCTGATGCCCACTCCGGCAAGCGCACCTCTTCGGAGTGTTGCGCTACCGTCGAGGACGCACCATCGAGCTCCATCGGCAAGTGTAAGAAGACAATGGCAGCTCCGCTAGAGACCAAGAAGGTGTCCGCCAAGGAGGACGGCACTGGTGGTACCTTCACCATCAGTGCCACTCTCGACCCTAAATAGGAAAGCGCGCTCGTTGCTTTCCTGCGGGCGAACGTCGACGTGTTTGCGTGGCAACCGTCTGACATCCCTGGTGTTCCCAGGAAAGTAATTGAGCACCACCTTGCCGTCTGTCGTCATGCGCGGCCCGTCAAGTAGAAAGTCAGGAAGCAAGCAATGGAGCGCCAAGAATTCATCGCAGAAGAGATCAAGAAGTTGGAAGCGGCAGGCCTAGTCAGGGGAGTGCTCCATCCTACGTGGTTGGCCAATCCTGTAGTCGTGCGCAAGGCAAACGGGAAATGGAGGCTTTGTGTCGACTTTACCGATGTTAACAAAGCTTGTCCCAAAGACCCATTTCCCTTGCCGCGTATTGACCAGATTGTTGACTCCACGGCCGGATGTGACTTGCTTTCATTTCTTGACGCATACCCAGGATACCATCAGATCTTCATGGCAGAAGAGGATGAGGAGAAGACCGCATTCATCACTCCATGTGGCACATACTATTTCATATGGATGCCTTTCGGTTTAAAGAATGCTGGTTCAACATTCGCAAGAGTAGTCCATGCCGCTTTTGAGCTACAAATACACAGAAGTGTGGAAGCCTACATGGATGACATAGTGGTCAAGAGCAAGGACAAGGCAACTCTGGTTCAAGATTTAGACGAGACTTTTGCAAATCTGCGCAAGATCAGCCTCGAGCTCAACCCCGAGAAGTGTGTGTTTGGAGTCCCTTCCGGCAAGCTTCTCGGGTTCTTCGTGTCTCAGCGGGGAATTGAAGCCAATCCCGACAAAATCAAGGACATTGAGCAGATTGAAGCACCAAAGTACGTCAAGGATGTACGAAGACTTGCTGGTTGCGTGGCAGCTCTCAGCAGGTTCATCTCTAAGTCTGCTGAGCGTGCCCTGCCGTTTTTCAAAATATTGAAAAAGGCAGGTCCAATGAAATGGACTCCGGAAGCGGAGGCTGCACTGCAAGATCTGAAGAGATACCTCTCCTCCACTCCAATACTTGTCGCACCTAAGCCATAAGAGAAGTTGCTGCTGTATCTGGCGGCAACCAATCAAGTGGTTAGTGATGCGTTAGTAGCGGAGAGGGAGGCAGATGATGAGCCAGCAACCACGGCAGGCGAATCCAGCGACAAGCAGGGGGCTTCCCCGACAAACTCTGGTCCCGACAAAGATGGATCTGCGCACGTGCGTGAAGAGATACAGAAGGGAATGGTGCAGCGCCCAGTTTACTTTGTCAATTCCCTTCTGCAGGGGGCTAGGTCAAGGTACTTTGGTGTGCATAAGTTGCTTTTCGGCCTTCTCATGGCCTCGAGAAAGCTGCGCCATTACTTCCAAGCACATGAGATCACAGTTGTCACTCGTTTTCTGCTGAAGAGGATACTGCAGATTCCAGAAGCAATAGGCAGGATTGTTGAGTGGGCACTAGAACTGTCAAGCTTTGGCCTCAAGTTTGAGAGTACTTCAACTATCCAAAGCAGAGCATTGGCAGAATTCATAGCAGAGTGGACGCCAACACCAGATGAAGAAATTCCAGAAATGAGCATCCCCATCAAGGAAGCAAGCAAAGAGTGGCTGATGTACTTTGATGTTGCCTTCTCGCTGCAAGGCGTCGGGGCTGGCGTGCTGCTTGTCGCACCCACCGGAGAGCACCTCAAGTACATAGTCCAGATGCACTTTCCCAAGGAGCAAGCAACAAACAATACTGCAGAGTATGAAGGTTTGCTTGCCGGTCTCAGGATCGCCGCAGACCTTGGGATCAAGAAGCTCATTGTCAGGGGTGACTCGCAGCTTGTCGTCCGCCAAGTGAATAAGAGTTATCAGAGTCCGTTGATGGAAGCCTACGCTTATGAAGTGAGAAAGCTATAAGAGCACTTTGACGGCCTACAGATGGAACATGTTCCAAGAGCTCAGAACGACATTGCCGATGGCCTGTCAAAGTGCGCAATGCTTAAGTTACCTGTGGAACCAGGGATCTTTGTGCTCAAGCTGACTCAACCGTCTGTAACGCCATCAACTGGACAGAGCAAGAAGAGGAAGTTGATTTCTGGTGACTATTTTCCGGCAGACCTTGCCGAAGCCGCCGCCAAGAAGATCCCCAAGATCAACACCAAGAGTGCTGGGGAGCAGTCTGCTCCGGCAAGCCCCAGGGTTTGTTCCGTTGAAGCAGACGCTCCCGACAAGTTTTGCTCCGGCAAGCTTGCCGGGGAACGTCAAGCTCCGGCTGAGCCGCAGGTTCTCGCCGTAGAAGCGTATGTTCCCGCAGCAGCAGATGTTCCTTTAGTCCTTGTTGTCGAGCCGCAAGCTCCAGCATGGGCACAGCAGATTGTCCGTTTTCTTCAGACAGGAGAACTTCCCGAAGAGCAAGAAGAAGCGGAAAGAGTAGCCCGACAGTCAAGTATGTACCAGTTTGTCGACAACACACTGTACAGAAGAAGACTCAACGGTGTGAAATTGAAGTGTATTCACCGGGAAGACGGACAAAAGCTGTTGGCAGAGATACATGGAGGCATATGTGGTCACCACATTGGCACAAGAGCACTTGCCGACAAAGCATTCCGGCAAGGTTTCTTTTGGCCGACAGCCCTCCAGGATGCAACTGCACAAGTAACCAAGTGTGAAGCGTGCCAGTTCCATTCCAAGCAGATACACCAGCCAGCTCAAGCTCTCCAGACGATCCCTTTATCCTGGCCATTTTCGGTCTGGGGGCTCGACATCCTCGGCCCCTTCCCCCGAGCAGTCGGGGGCTTTGAGTACTTGTACGTTGCAATCGACAAGTTCACAAAGTGGTCGGAAGTGGAAGCAGTGAGGAAGGTGACAGCACAGTCAGCAGTCAAGTTCTTCAGGTCGATTGTTTGCCGCTTCAGGATCCCTAATAGGATCATCACCGACAAAGGTACGCAATTCACGAGCCGCACCTTCATGCAGTACGTCCAAGATCTTGGCGCCAAGATCTGCTTCGCTTCTGTTGCTCACCCCAGAAGCAACGGTCAAGCGGAGAGGGCAAATGCTGAAATGCTGCGTGGGCTCAAGACCAGGACTTTTGACAGGCTACACAAGTGCGGAAGAAACTGGACTGAGGATCTGCCGGTGGTTCTTTGGTCGATCAGGACGACGCCAAATCGAGCCACTGGCCAGACACCTTTCGCTCTAGTCTATGGAGCAGAGGCAGTTCTCCCCACGGAACTCGTATACGGGTCACCTCAAGTGCTCGCTTATGATGAGCTTGAGCAAGAGCAGCTGCGACGAGATGACACGCTGCTCCTTGAGGAAGACCATCTTCAGGCTGCTGTACGAGTTGCTCGCTACCAGCAAGCTTTGCGCCGCTACCATAGCCGCAAAGTTAAAGCCAGAAGTCTCGAGGAAGGCGACCTTGTTCTTTGGCGTGTTCAGTCCGCCGAGAATTCCAACAAGTTGACGCCAAAGTGGGAAGGCCCTTACCGGGTGAAACGAGTCACTAGGCCTGGCGCTGTCCGCCTTGAGACCGAAGATGGCATTCCGGAAGGTTCCCTCGCCCGCAAGTTTGCCGGGGGGAAGGAGAAGATAATGGTATGGACCAGGCGTCGTTCAAGAAAGTTTCGCCTTGCCGGAAAGCAAACAACAGAAAAGCTAAGTTGCCAAAGTTTGAGCAATCAGATTTTTTTTTAAATTTTTAAGTTATCTTCCTTGAACGACCATGCTTTGTATGGAAAACCTGTGCGCGGAGGAATCAGTTCGTGGCTAGTTGCGCCCTTACTTTGTTTCGAGTCCGCTCAACAACTTAAGTGTGCTGCAACTAGAGTTGCGCCCTTACTTTGTTTCAAGTCCGCTCAACAACTTAAGTGAGCTGCGACTAGTTGCGACAAGGTTTCTTGTCAGTAACGGCACCGCCAGCAGGCTGCTGACGTCCCGCACTCAGCGCTCGCGGCTAAGGTGCCTGCGCCGGCAAGTTCCCTAAAAGCGTAGGGCAAAAACATACAAAGGAAGGAATCAAGTAAAGGAAATAACATTGCAGTCACTACCCAAAATAGAGTTATATTACAAGATAGCTTGTCGTGGCTCTAATAGATTGTTTTCATAACATGACCAGTAGCGACAAGAAAAGAAGAAAACGGGCGGCCTAGTCTACACGGTCGCCCTCAACCCTCTTGATCCCGCTCACCTTGTCCACAATGGGTGCGACAAGGGCCTTGAGCGCATCCAGATCAGCATCCGGCGGCAGGGTCTTGAGGATGTTGGTGAGGTTGAGGCCCGGGTTGCGGAAGGCCACCTTCACCAACACCTTTTGAAGAGCTCCCGCATAGATCTTGCGCGACTCGTCGGCCAGCTGCTTTGGGATCCTCTCCCGGAGTCGCTGCAGGGCCGTCGCCAGGCCTTTGAAGAACAAGGTGAGCTTGGCGCTGGATTGGAGGTTCTCATCGGAGGGATACCCGAGATCCTCCATCCCCAGCTGCGCCAGCTCCGTGTCAATGTCTGCGGCAGCATTCACGAGACCCTCCGTCCAGTGCTCCACAGTCTCCCTAAAAGTGTTCTGGGCGGCAGCAGCACTCTCCAGCAGCGCCTTGTCGGCCTTGATCTCCTCCTTCAAGGCCACCTCCTGCTCCCTGGCGCCGTCCAGCGTCTTGGTCAAAGTGGTCAGCTTCAACTCAAGATCTGCGTTGAAGTCCTTGGCGGCGCTGAGCTCCTTGCCCTTCTCGGCGAGACGGGCCTGCAGCTCTGAGTGGCTATAGGCGTCCTTCTCCCGCTCAAGCTTGAGCGCGGCAAGCTCCTCGCCGCTCGACTTGAGATCGGCCTCCAGCTGCGCCACCTTCGTCTCCAGCTCCTTCTTGGCAGCCTCGGCAGCTGCGGCAGTGTCCTCTGCTTGCTTGAGAGCTCCGCCGAATGTTCTCTCGCGCATGGCAAGCTCCTCCTCATGGCTATCGAGGTTGATCTTCCGCTGCGCCAGCTCGCCCTCCTGCGCAGACAGCTTCTCAGTGGCAAGCCGTTGCTGCTCTTTGACGTCAGCCTTCTCGAGGAGGAAGGCCTTCTGCTTCTCAGCGAGCTGCTCCCGCTCCTCCGCCAGGGACCGAAGAGCTGCCTGGTTGAGACCTCAGAGCTCCTCCGCGCGCTTCTCAATGTCTGCTCCCGCCTTCGCGACAAGCGCCTCGCGGGATTCCAGCTTGGCTTGCCGAGTGCGGTAGAGCGACAACAGCTTTCGCAGCAGCCGCTCCTCCTCGGGCTCACCGCTGCTGCTGCTTGGCGCGTCAACCAGCATCATCCCAGCAGAGGCGAGCACCTCTCCGTCGAAGCTTTCTCCTTCGACCGGTGCCCTGTACATTGACGCCCAGGGGAGGTTGATGAAGACGCCATTGCCGGCCTTCAAGTAGACGCCTGGCTGGGGCTCTTCGGAGCCTGGCACAGCGGCAGCGGCGGAAGGGTCGGCGGTCGGTGTAGCGCCTGGCACTCCTGCGGCCTCAGGGCCGTCAGTGCGATCGCCAGACTCCTCGCCAGCTGCTGCGGCGGCAGCCTTGGCGGCCTCTTCGCCGGCGGGATCATCTGCGTCGGCTGCTTCTTCGGTGGCAGCGGCGTCGTCGACAGCAACCTCGGTCTCCATCGGCTCCGCAGCAGATGGGTCTGATGGCCGGAAAAGGAAGAAAAGTCAAGCAAATATCCAAAAAGAAGATCAAACGAAGAAGAACCCAAGGGAAGTTTCGAAGCAAGAGGTTTACCTGTACCGAGCTCTACGGTTGTGGTCTCCGCCGCCGGGGGGCCGCTGGTGCTGTACCTTTTCGGAGACTCCTGCCTTGCCGGATAACTCCCACTTGCCGGAGAGCTCTCCCTTGTCGGAGGATTCTCCCTTGCCGGAGAACTCTCCCTTGGCGGTGTAGTTGAAGCAGATGGCATGTCAGGGGCGGTCTCCGGACGCTCCTGGTGGGGCTGCTCTGCTCCTACACAAACCAACAGTCAGATATCAGCAAACAAAGAGTATCCATACGCGCCTAACAGCGGGAAGCAAACCATATACTTACGCTGGGGGCTGCGCTGGGGGCTTCTCTGAAGAACAGTTGCCGGGTCCGGCAAGGATGTCTCGGACGCACCCCCTGCTGTCGCGGTGGGGTCGTCCTCGATGATAATCACCGGGACCTTGGCTCTCTTCGCCGCTCTCTGGGCCAGAGTCCTAAAAGGGAATAAGTTCAGAGTAAAGCAAATGAGATACAAGACAAAACAACAAGAATTGAAGAAATACAAGTACAACAAGAATCTTACTCTTCTTCTTCCTCGTCGGAGCTGAGCGCGGAGAAGTCAAAGCCTGGTTCACCTCCAGCACGGGGAGGCGGAGGAATAGGTTCCCTTGGCAGCTTGGCGGGAGCAGTGACGGTGGTCTGAGACGACCCCGCTCCAGCTGTCGCCGCGGCATGAGAAGCGGCAGGAGCAGAAGCGGCGGTACGGGAGGACCCCGCTCCAGTTGCCGCAGCAGCGTGATGTGCTCCCGCGGCAATAGAACTTGCCACAGTGGAGCGTGTCGCGCAGCGCGACGGCTGTCGACTCGCCTACCGCTCCGCTACGTCCCTGCATTTCGGAGACGCCTTCTTGGTGGAGCCGGGGGCTCTGCTTGCGGCAAGCTGCCCGAAGATGAGGAGGAAGAGGAGTTGATCTCCAACGAGCCGCTCGTATCCTCGGCGGGCTCGCCCGACTCGACGTCATGCCCGGCAGGCTCTTCCTCGCCGGCGAGCCCCTCTCGCTCGGCAAGGCTTGCCGCCTCCGCTACCTCTGCCTTCTCCACGGTGAATCCAAACTCGCCCGCCGCTACGGCTGCCGCCGCCTCTTCCAGCCTAGTGGCGATGCGCTTCACCTCCTCATCGGTGGTGGCGCGAGTGAGGCCCTTCTGCTCGTCGGAGCGGATCGGCATTTCTACCGAGCCATCAAAGAACTCCTGCACGACGTCGTCTGCAGGCTCTAGCCAAGCTGGGTCAATTCCACGCGAATCGCAAAGCGGCATCATTGCACAGATGCGGCTGAGCGAGGAATTGTTGCATAGTGGAACGACACCCTTCGGCAACCTGAACACTTCGGGATGTTGAGGGTCGTATTTGAACAGATCCTGGAGCATCGCGTTAAGCTCCAGAACAGTGAAGTTGAAGTTGCGGCCCGGATGCAGCCTCATGATATCCGCCGCATTCTTGAACTCCCAAGCGGGTCTCCTCCTCTCCTGCAGGGGGGCAATGCGGCGGCGAAGGAAATCTGCGCCAACGGCGCCTATAGTGAGCCCGGCAAGCCTGAGGCGTTGGATCCGGGCGACGGCAATCTTCAGCCTGTCATCTTCCGGGGCCACGTTGCTCCAATCGCTGCCGCGCACTACTGGAGTTTGGCGCCGGGCGGTAAACTTCTACGGGTCCTCCTCGACAATCCAGCACCAGTCTGCTCTCCATTCCTCCCACTTGCTGCGGAGCTCTCCCTCCAGATAAGCTTCCTTCTTGCCGGCTTTTGAGATCCAGGCGATTCCGCCGGATAAAGGCTCTCCCTTCTCAACTCGGGGCATAAAGAAGTGGCGAAAAAGGGATACATTTGGATGGACTCCGACAAAGTTTTCGCAGAGATGTGCGAAAACTGCTATGATCAGGACAACATTGGGGGTAAAGTCAAGGAGGCGGAGCCCGTAGGTGTTCATAATATCACAGAAGAACTAAGAGAAAGGCGGACAAAGCCCGCAGTAGAAGAACAAGGCGAAAAAGGGATATCCAGTTGGAGCCATTTTCCAAGCGACGGCTGGAAGTACCTTCGTGCGCGGGTGCGCCCGCGTCTCCGTCGACCAGAAGAGGTAGTAGTACTCCCTCAGATCCCTCGCGGCAAGCTTGGGGGGGAAGATTGCCCGCTCCTTTCGCAGCGCCACGAGCCGCTGCGCCTCGGCCGACTTCACGACCTTCCCCTTCTCGGCTTTTGGAGCCATGGTGGAAGTGGTGAGGGAGGTCGACGGCGTTGGTGGTGCTGGTGGCAATGGGGGGCGGAGCGCTGCTCTCTTTCGGCTTTGGGAAGAAGGGGGGTGGTGGAGATTTTCGAGGTTGGAGTAGCAACTGGCGGAAGGGCGAACTGCCCCTGTTTCCCCTGCTTATAAGAAGGGAGGGGCGGACGTTTCGCCTTTCGGAATAAAGAAGCCACCCACGATCTCTCCCACGACGCCGCAATCAACGCGTGTCGTTCGGGAAGGGCGTGGTGGATACAGAGAAAGATACGGCATAACCCAGGCCGCGTGTGCCCGTGCCCTGTTTTGGGCCTGGCCCAACAGCGCTCGGCACCGTGTATGGCCCAGGAACGGGGGCTCCTGTCGGTGTACTAGAGTAGGTGTACCCTAGTATCCCGAACTTGTGCACGGGCAGTCGCAGCACCCCGCGGCAAGGCTTGCCGAGTGACCGCCAAGGTCGCGTGTGGTTCCTTTGGAGCCATTCAAGAACAAAGTATTCAAGCCAAGGAGACAAGGCCCCGGCAAGAGGAGCTTGCCGGGAAGGCCACTCAAGGCACAAGACCCCAGCAAGAGGAGCTTGCCGGGAAGGCCAACCAAGGCATCTCAAGGAACTTGCCGCGACGCGCCACGCGTCCCCACGAGGCCCGGTGAGCGGCAAGCCTCCGGACGTGACAAGACAATGACCGCGGCAAGGCGTTTGCCGCAGCAAGCTACCACTCCGTACCCACGCTCCAGCGCATCCACCAACGTGTCGCTCTGGGACCATTCCAGGCGTACGTGGCGGGAGGCTGTGCAGCCAGCGGTATGCGGTGGCAAGCGGCGCTGACAAGATTGCCATCGTGGCGAACGGTGGCGTCCCTGACGGTCCCTTTTCTGCACTGTTTGGGCGATGCAGATCGGCATTTAATGCCCTTGTCCCCTGCCGTCAGGGTTAGGTATGATACACTGTACAGGTAGCTGTACCAACCGCAACACCTTTCCATTTTTACCCCTGTCTACGTTGCCACCTGTCGGTGACCCCTTGAGCATATAAAAGGAGGCCCGTGCGCAATGTAGGGGGAGAGGAGGACGAACAGAAAAAGACTCACGCTCGGTCTCGTTAGCTGCTGGTGTGTACTGTAGCAGCGGCGCTCCCGAGCAAGAACTCAATACAAACCACAAAGCAGGAGTAGGGTTTTACGCATCCATGCGGCCCGAACCTGGGTAAACTGCTCGTGTGCTTTGCCTCGATCTGCTCTTCGTGCGATCTCCGCCCCTGCCGAACCAAAAGGGGCCTGGTCCGCCGGTCCCCATAGGTGCTCGTGGTTCAGCTTCCCCGACATTCATCATTCCTGATTCAGCCTATTATGAATAAACATATTTGCAATAACTATTAGAGATTATAGTTGTTTATGTCATGCTTAATTATCTAGGAGTTTATAATGGTTTATCTTGCGTGCCAACATGCTATTAAAATGATTGTGATGTGGTATAGTAGGGTGGTATCCTCCTTTGAATGATTCGAGGGACTCAACTTGGCACATGTTCACACATGTAGTTAAAACAAAATCAACATAGTCTCCACAATATTTATGTTCATGGTGGATTATATCCTACTCATGCTCGCACTCAATGTTTATTAATTTTAATGCATGTTCATGACAGTTGTCGCTCTCTAGCTGGTCGCTTCCGAGTCTTTTTCTAGCCTTCACTTGTACTAAGTGGGAATACTGCTTGTGCATCCAATCCCTTAAACCCCAAAGTTATTCCATATGAGTCCACCATACCTTCCTATATGCGGTATCTACCTGCCGTTCCAAGTAAATTTGTATGTGCCAAACTCTAAACCTTCAAATGAAATTCTATTTTGTATGCTCGAATAGCTCATGTATCAACTAGGGCTGTCTGTATCTTCCATGCTAGGCAGGTTATTCTCAATAGGGGTTGAATCCGCTCCTCACTGACGAGAAAATGGCTGGTCACTGGGATGCCCAGTCCCATGCTCTAAGCAAATCAAATCAAAATAATTGCAACCAAAACTCCCCCAGGATTGTTGTTAGTTGGAGGCACCTGTTGTTTCGGACAAGCCATGGACTGATGTTTGTTGGTGGAGGAGGAGTATAAACTTTACCATTCTGTTTGGGGAACCGCCTATAATGTGTGTAGCATGGAAGATATCGAGATCTCTCGGTTGTTATGTTGACAATGAAAGTATACCACTCAAAATATTATTTATCTCTATTTCAAAAATCGAGCTCTCGCGCCTCTACAAATCCCTGCTTCCCTCTGCGAAGGGCATATCCATTTACTTTTATGTTGAGTCATCACCCTCTTATTAAAAAGCACCAGTTGGAGAGCACTGCTGTCATTTGCATCCATTACTATCAATTTATATTGAGTATGACTGGATCTCTTTTACCATGAATTACAATGTTTAGTCAGTCCTTGATCTTTAAAGGTGCTCTGCATTTATGTTTTGCGGTCTCAGGAAGGGCTAGCGAGATACCATCTTGTTATATCATATTATGATTGTTTTGAGAAAGTGTTGTCATACGAGATTTATTATTATTGCTCGCTAGTTGATTATGCCATTGATATGAGTAAACATCAGACCTAAGTGTTATTGTGAATATAGTTAGTCATAATCTTTGCTAAAAACATGAATGTTGGCTTTACATATTTACAACAACAATAGCAAACAGAGTTTCTAAAAGTTTTGCTTTATCACTTTCAGTTTATCAACTGAATTGCTTGAGGACAAGCAAAGGTTTAAGCTTGGGGGAGTTGATACGTCTCCGTCGTATCTACTTTTCCAAACACTTTTGCCCTTGTTTTGGACTCTAACTTGCATGATTTGAATGGAACAAACCCGGACTGACGCTGTTTTCAGTAGAATTGCCATGGTGTTATTTTTGTGTAGAAACAAAAGTTCTCGGAATGACCTGAAACATCACGGAGATTATTTTTGGAAATAATAAAAATACTGGCGAAAGAATCAAGGCCAGGGGGCCCACACCCTCTCCACGAGGGTGGGGGGCGCGCCTACCCCCTGGGCGCGCCCCCTGCCTCATGGGCCCCTTGGTGCTCCACCGACCTCAACTCCAACTCTATATATTCACATTCAGGGAGAAAAAAATCAGAGAGAAGGATTCATCGTGTTTTACGATGCGGAGCCGCCGCCAAGCCCTAATCTCTCTCGGAAGGGCTGATTTGGAGTCTGTTCGGGGCTTCGGAGAGGGGAATCTGTCGCCATCGTCATCATCAACCATCCTCCATTACCAATTTCATGATGCTCACCGCCGTGCGTGAGTAATTCCATCGTAGGCTTGCTGGACGGTGATGGGTTGGATGAGATTTATCATGTAATAGAATTAGTTTTGTTAGGGTTTGATCTCTAGTATCCACTATGTTCTAAGATTGATGTTGCTATGACTTTTCTATGCTTAATGCTTGTCACTAGGGCCCAAGTGCCATGATTTCAGATCTGAACCTATTATGTTTTCATGAATATATGTGTGTCCTTGATCCTATCTTTCAAGTCAATAGTCACCTACTGTATGTTATCATCTGGAACCCCGAAGTGACAATAATCAGGACCACTCCCGGTGATGACCATAGTTTGAGGAGTTCATGTATTCATGATGTGTTAATGATTTGGTCTGGTACTCTATTAAAAGGAGGCCTTAATATCCCTTAGTTTCCAATAGGACCCCGCTACCACGGGATGGTAGGACAAAAGATGTCATGCAAGTTCTTTCCCATAAGCACGTATGACTATATTCGGAATACATGCCTACATTACATTATTGAATTGGAGCTAGTTCTGTGTCATCCTATGTTATAAATGTTGCATGAATAATCGCATCCGGCATAATTCTCCATCACCGATCCAATGCCTATGAGCTTTTCACATATTGTTCTTCACTTATTTACTTTTCTGTTGCCACTGTTACAATCACTACAAAACTATCACTCTAACTTTTACCACCGTTACCACTACTATCATACCTGCTACTAAATACTTTGCTGCCGATATTAAGTTATCCAGGTGTGGTTGAATTGACAACTCAACTGCTAATACTTGAGAATATTCTTTGGCTCCCCTTGTGTCGAATCAATAAATTTGGGTTGAATACTCTACCCTCGAAAACTGCTGCGATCCCCTATACTTGTGGGTTATTAATTATCTATGTACAATATTTGATTCTTCTCTGAATTCTTATATGCATGATTTGATATCTTTGCAAGTCTCTTTGAATTATCGGTTTGTTTGGCCTACTAGATTGATCTTTCTTGCAATGGGAGAAGTGCTTAGCTTTGGGTTCAATCTTGTGGTGTCCTTTCCCAGTGACAGCAGGGGCAGCAAGGCACGTATTGTATTGTTGCCATCGAGGATAAAAAGATGGGGTTTATATCATATTGCTTGACTTTATCCCTTTACATCATGTCATCTTGCTTAATGCATTACTCTATTCTTATGAACTTAATACTCTAGATGCATGCTTGATAGAGGTCGATGTGTGGAGTAATAATAGTAGATGCAGAATCATTTCGGTCTACTTGACACGGACGTGATGCCTATGTTCATGATCATGCCTAGATATTCTCATAACTATGCGCTTTTCTATCAATTGCTCGGCAGTAATTTGTTCACCCACTGTAATATATGCTATCTTGAGAGAAGCCACTAGTGAAACCTATGCCCCCCGGGTCTACTTTACATCATATAAGTTTCCGATCTACAATTCTAATTTACTATCTATTTTATTTTGCAATCTTTATTTTCCAATGTATACAACAAAAGTACCAAAAATATTATCTTATTATCTTTATCAGATCTCACTTTTGCATGTGGCCATGAAGGGATTGACAACCCCTTTATCGTGTTGGTTGCAAGGTTCTTGATTGTTTGTGCAGGTACTAGGTGACTTGCGTGTAGTCTCCTACTGGATTGATACCTTGGTTCTCAAAAACTGAGGGAAATACTTACGCTACTTTGCTGCATCACCCTTTCCTCTTCAAGGGAAACCAACGCATGCTCAAGAGGTAGCACACACCCATCAGGGTACGAAGCTCCTCCACGATGGACGCACTTTGCAGTGCCTCCTCCAGAGCGTTGGGCGCCTCCGTATTAGTGGAGGTTGCCAATGGAGCTAATGCTCCTCCCCCCTCTTTTGGAGGGGGGGGGGGGTACATATACGATCCCGGAACCGTTCTTGCCTCCGAGATGGTGTTCGGCCGGAGCCCGGATTGCTGTGGCCTCCCACCGTCGGTTGCCATAGGGATTTCCTCCCCTCGATTTTCGGTGACCAAGCTATTAATCCCGGCCGCTCTCTTGTCGGCCCCACTCGCCTCCTCTCGGCCAGGGGATGTCCTCTGGGACGACACCTCGGTGTCCTCCATGGCGATAGATGAGGGGGCTAGTGGCGGTGTGTCACTCTCTGCCATTTTGGGCAGCAGAGAGTTCCCCTTCGGTAGTGGAGTACTCGGGAGTACGCGGGTAGGGCTGAAAGGCAAATAATGAAATGATTTACATAATGAAATAAAATTATACCGAAGATAACAGTAAGTTCCTGAATACTTACGAGCTGGCCAGGGGCTTCGCCCTGGGTTGTCTCTTGGGGACCTCTTCGGACCCTGAGTCTGAACTGTCCGGGAGGGCCAGCTTCCTCCTCTTGGACACCACGTCTTCCGTGTCGTCAGAGGCTGCCTTCTTTTTCTTCCTCCCCTTATGGGGAGAGTCACTTTTCACCTCCTCCTCCTCTTCCTCCTCTTCTCCCTCATGGGAAGAGAGGGCTCACTACAAAAAAAGTACACTTTCGTGATGATACGTGTTTGTCACAGTAGGTTGCTTTTTTTGTCATGCATGTACATCCAAGACAAATTTATGACATAATCAAGATAGTCATACCTATGTTGTCGTAGAAGTGTTCCATGACATTACCAAAATTATCATCACGGAATTGTCCACTTCTATGACGATAAATCGCGTGTCACAGAAGTGCTTTCGTCAAAGGTGACCGACACATGTCATCCACCGTAACGGTACACCGTTAAGCTATCGGGTCGGGTTTTGGATCCGATAATGTAACGCCCGGATAATCTTGCTACAGTAATCCCACGCTAATCATGCCACGTCATCCCGATTACTGTTGCCATCCTCGCACTAATTCGAAACCGTTCAAAATTCAAATCCAAACTAATGACAACAATAAAAGTTTTCAAAAATTGAAACAAAAATGTTCGGTGGTTGCCGAATATTACCAGGGTAATTATGATGCAACAAACACATTTTTATAAAATGGCTAGATGGTTTTAAGTTAAATAAAACAGAGAGAAAATAAATAAAAGAAATAAAATACAAAAGAAGAAAACAGAAAACAAAAAAAAAGGAGAGCACCCCCTTCCCTGGGCTGTGGCCCAACTGGGCCAACCCACCTAGCCCAGCCGGCCCGCCCCGGCTATAACACCCCCCACTACCCGAAACCCTAACCTAACCCACCCCCACTCGCACCACTCCCCCTCCGTCGTCTGGATCTGGATCGGGGGATCCCGATCCCCTCGCCCCACTCCCCCGCGCGCTCGCCGCCGCCTGGAACCGCCAGACGCCGCCCCGAACCCCCTCGTCGGACCATCTCACCGGCCTGCTCCTCCACGTCGACGTCGTCCCCGCCCCCCTCCACAACGGCCCTCCCCGACCTCGACCGAGCCCGCTGCCCAGGCCCTGCGAATCCCTGTGAGCTCTCCCTCTCCTCCTCCCTCCCGCGCGTGCACGCGCTCGCCGCACTTGACCGTGCGCCCCACGCATCCAGGCCCGGCGCCTCGCTGCTCGCCCGCACCCACTGCCGCTGTTCGCCCGCCTCCCGCGCTCGCCGTCGCCGTGCTGCTCGCCCGCCACCCCCGCGCGCCGTCGCCGCGCTGTTGCCCCGTCGCCGCGCCTCTCGCCCGCCTACTGCCGCACACGCGCACCCAAGCCCCACCTCACCCCTATCGCTGCCAAGCGAGGCCACCGTCGCCTCGCCCCCTCCCCCCTGCTCACCCGCGCGCATCCGCACTTGTCGCTGCCGCGGCCATGCCGCGCCCGCGCCATTCGCGCCCCTGCTCCCCAGCGCGCCCATAACTGTCGCCTGCGGTCCTGCTGCTCGTCGTTCGGCCTAGCGCGCCGCCGCCCACTGCGCCTGCGCCCTCCGCCGCAGGTCCCTCCCGCGCCGCAGCGGCCGCGCCCCGGCGCCGCCCCGCCGTGGCCTCGCCGCCGCCTGGCACGGCCCGAGCCGGCCTCGCCTCCCCTCGCATGGTGGGCGCCTGGGTGCGCCCCGCACCCACATGCCCGTAACCCGTTTAGGCCCCCTGTGCCTATGACAGGGGGCCCCACGACCAAAATGGTTTTAATAAAAAAAAGAATTAAAAAATAATAATATAAATAAAAAAAATAATAATAATTAAATAAATAATAATAATTAAATTAATTAATTAAGGAATTAATTAAGTTAATTAATCATAATTAGATTAAACTAATTAACTAATTAATTTAATTAAACAGTAGTTAGATTAGTTAAACACTGATTAGGCTAAAAAGTCAATGACCAGTGGGACCCACATGTCAGCGACCCAGTCAACACCTCTGTTGACTGCTGATGTCATGCTGACGTCATCATGACGTCAACAAACACTGTTCTAGATAATGTTGACTTAAAATATTTAAATTAATCTTAAAAAATGATTTAAATCTTTTAAAATTAATATAAAATAAACCGTAGCTTGGATGAAAATACTTTCTACATGAAAGTTGCTCAGAACGACGAGACGAATCTGGATATGCAGCCCGTTCTTCCACCGCACATCCCTAGCATAGCAAACACGAAACTTTCCCCTCCGATTCATTTGTCTGAAAACGCGAAACACCGGGAATACTTTCCCGGATGTTTCCCCCCTTCGCCGGTATCACCTATCCCTACGCTAGGTCACCTCTAGCACAACGTATTGCCGCTTCTTGCCTTTTGTTACATTAGATTGCTCTGTTATTTATTGTGTTCCCCCTCCGTTACTTCTTTCCGGTAGACCCTAAGACCGATGTCGGTACCCCTGTGATCGACTACATCGACGACCCCTCTCTCTTGCCAGAGCAACCAGGCAAGCCCCCCCTGGATCACCAGATATCGCCTACTCTCCTCTATACTGCTTGCATTAGAGTAGTGTAGCATGTTACTGCTTTCGTTATTCCTATCCTGATGCATAGCCTGTCCTTGCTACTACTATTGTTACCTTTACCTTCTATCCTACATGCTTAGTTTAGGATGCTAGTATTCCATCTGTGGCCCTACATTCTTGTCCGTCTGCCATGCTATACTATCGGGCCGTGATCACTCGAGGGTGATCACGGGAATATACTTATATACATAATACATGATACATGTGGTGACTAAAGACGGGTTGGCTCGTAGGAGTACCCGCGAGTGGATCTTTGTGGCGGAGCGACAGGGCAGGATGAGACCACATGGGAGAGAGGTGGGCCTGGCCCTGGTCGGCGTCCGCGGATACTTAACACGCTTAACGAGATCTTGGCATTTGATCTGTGTCTGGCTACTGGCCTATACGCACTAACCAGCTACGCGGGAAAGATATGGGCACTCGGCGTCGTGGTATCAGCCGAAGCCTTCGTGACGTCAGCGACTGAGTGGCGCGCGCCAGATTGGACTGGAACGCCTGCTAGGCTAGGTCTGCTTCCAGCCTCGTACGCAACGTGCAGGTGTGCTCAAAGCAATGGGCCCAGACCCCTGCGCGCTTACGTTTAGACCGGCGTGCTGACCTCTCTGTTGTGCCTAGGTGGGGCTGCGACGTGTTGATCTTCCGAGGCCGGGCATGACCCAGGAAAGTGTGTCCAGCCAAATGGGATCAAGCGTGTTGGGTTATGTGGTGCAACCCTGCAGGGAAGTTAATCTATTCGAATAGCCCTGTCCCTCGGTAAAAGGACGACTCGGAGTTGTACCTTGACCTTATGACAACTAGAACCGGATACTTAATAAAACACACTGCTTACAACCCGGTGATCGCTCTCTAACAGGGCATCGAGGAGGGCATTGCCGGGTAAGATTATGCAATGCGATGCTACTTGGAGGTCTTCAGTCTACTCTCTTCTATATGCTGCAAGACGGAGGCTGCCAGAAGCGTAGTCTTCAACAGGATTAGCTATCCCCCTATTATTCTAGCATTCTGCAGTTCAGTCCACTGATATGGCCCTTTACACATATATCCATGCATATGTAGTGTAGCTCCTTGATTGCGAGTACTTTGGATGAGTACTCATGGTTGCCTTGTTTTCCGTTTTTCCCCATCTCTCTACCCGATTGCTGCGACCATACGATGGAGCCCCGGATCCAGACACCACCGTCGATGATGACTCCTTCTGCACTGGAGGTGCCTACTACTACGTGCAGCCCGCTGACGACGACCAGGAGTAGTTAGGACGATCCCAGGCAGGAGGCCTGTGCCTTGTTCGATCTGTATCCCCGTTTGTGCTAGCCTTCTTAAGGCAAACTTGTTTAACTTATGTCTGTACTCAGATATTGTTGCTTCTGCAGACTCGTCTATGATCGAGCACTTGTATTCGAGCCCTTGAGGCCCCTGGCTTGTATTATGATGCTTGTATGACTTATTTTATTTGTAGAGTTGCGTTGTGATATCTTCCCGTGAGTCCCTGATCTTGATCGTACACATTTGCGTGCATGATTAGTGTACTATTGAATCGGGGGCGTCACAAGTTGGTATCAGAGCCGACTGCCTGTAGGAATCCCCTTTCCAAACTCCTTGGCCGAAGTCGAGTCTAGTCATTGAAAAACTTTTACTAACATGGCTGTGCGGCTTACGGGCCCATGCCGCCATTGGGTGGTATTAGGATCTTTTATTCCTCATCTATACTGTGGGATTCTACTCTCTCTTCTATTCGGGTTAAATGATTTTCTAAAAATCTAACTTTAGGTTCTCGAAAATACTTTCTACCGGAGAGCCCCTTCAATCCAGATGATCGCCGGCTGCACCAGAAGATTCCGAAGATACTCTCCGATATTCTCTCAATACTCTGTGCCCACCACTCTTGCTATTCCCGACCATCGATAAATCCTTATGGATAACTGCTTACACTTTCCACTCATACAATCATTCCTCGATGATCTTGTTATTACAAGATACACCGAAATTCTCTCTATTGATTCAAGAATACTTCGTGTCTACTACCTTGCAGTTCCTTGCCACCTGAATACCCCTATGGATAATTCTCACACTTATCGAGTATCCTCTCATTCCCTAGTTGTTCATGTGTTTCACAATGGTCTTCGAAATACTATTCGATCCTCCAAAAATCCTTAGTAGCTTATTGCTCTGCAATACTTGTCTGCTTGCATGATGGATGCTTTCCATATGTCTGGCAATATTCGTTAGTATCCTTAGGCACCTTCATTTTGATCCTATTGATTCAACATGAGTGCGAATGCACGCAATCATCAGTTGATCCTTTTATATTATCTTTTCAGCTCAGACGTCATTTTAAACATGAGCTGGTTCTGAACCAATCCAATTGCCATCGATTGTACCCCTAAGACTATTCAACTTATCCATCCCTAATCAGAACATCGCTTCTGATCCCTTGATTTGAAAATCATAATTCCTTTCCATTTGAGCTCTGGATTAGTCAGTTGTTTCGATAATCCAATGCCTTTACATTGTTACTTCCTCTGGTTGTGTGCCCATGCTCACAACAGCTCTGTTATGGAACTATAGATCCTTAAATGGATTTTTTCCAACAGCGTCCTTCATATTCAATAACCTTGTGAGCCCTCCCTCGGATACATAATGCCTTTGGTAAATTGTATCATCTACTTTCTCAACCTTGCTCTACTTTCGAGCTGGTGATGATTACTCTTAAAGATTATGGTATTTGTTTCTAAGATGCCCCGATGGGTTGAACCTATACCTTCTCTAAGACCGTGTGAACCCGAAAGTTTTCACGAGTCGTACTCTTCTAGTATTTTGCCAGATAAAATTTCAACACTACAACTTCTTCGAAGGTGGGAAGTGAATGAAAGGTTGTGCATTGGAGAAGTGGGAGTCGACCTTGAACTTTGTGTTCATGCCCATGGACACGATGTAGATCTTATCATTAAAGCTTCTCTTAAATTAATTATTCCTTTGGTATAAGTTCATCTTATATCTGGGATCTGGCATTTTGCAATCGTGGTTCCGACCATGTTCTCCTTTAAATACCATTTCTCGTGCAAGTTTAAGCACTTGTCTTATGTAGAGCAATACCCAGTCCAACCTCTACTTGGATATGTCATTGAGTATTACCCCCTCTGGTATCTCGAGATTATCACGGAACTGCATAACTTCTTATGCGTTCTTCATCAAGTATTACATTCTCATTGATTCCAATTTTTTTTCACGGGCTCTGAGTTAATAAACACTCAAAGACATCGATAACTGAATCGAGTTCACACCGCGATTAAACAACTCTTGGTAACCTTCATTACTTACGAATTTGAACTCGATCACGTGAATCCTAGCCTGCTCGGCAATATCATTATCGTGCCAATTTTAACTGTGCTACCTGGTCCTTAACCCCAGAGCACAACTTTCGATGATGAGCTAAGCTTACGACAATCTCCCTCGTCATTACATTTCGCCTTGAACAACAAGCTTGATTTCGAGTTTGTGTCGTACATGTGGTTCCAATAACCTCTTGCTTCATCATTCCTTTGGCTTGATGTCATCGCTGATCGATTACATCCTCATGAAATCTCTCGACAAAATTTGTCGTGATCATCATGAACAATTGACTCCTTCCAAGATATCAATTGAATTCATGATGAGAAAGACCATCCTTGCCCTCGATGATTTGTTTTATCATCTACCACTTTATTGCCTTCCGTTCAACACAAACTTGTTCGTGTTTTGTGTTATGCCTTGCTATCCAACATTGGTTCTCCTTTACCTTGGAGTATTACCATCCTTTATGTCAAGAATGTTGTGAGAATTCCACCACCTCTTGAGAATTCTTGATATAAGTGATACTTCACCATCACCATTCTTTCTTGGTCCTCGTGTTGATTCCAACCGGGGTACCAACAAGTGAACGGTGCTGTTTGGATTCTGCACTTCTAGCAACCCTATTGCTTTGAAGTTAATGGTCGGCCATTCATTCTTAGACTATTGATTATTGAATCACCATTCTAACATTGGTCGTGCAACCCAACCCATATTTCGGGCGCACCTTTCAACCAATGTTTAATTGTGTATGTTTTCCTCGGGCATACTTCCTTATATCATTTGATCTGACAAATGTTATCTCCTTATCCGCATAATTGTGGAGATCCATCTTTTTGCATACCTCGTTGAATTATCGCTGAGTCCATCAGCCACCTCCTTATCCTCTTCTTGATTTAATGATGAACTCTTCTTTTGGAACTCACTTCCATAGTTCATTTCCCGAGAATCTTCGATGCCATCTCGTCATTGTGTGTCGCACCTTTTCTCCTCGAGCATTGTGAGTCTGAGGTATCCTAACACCGATCATATCTGAATCTCGGTCAGGTATGATGGTTGGAACATTTTTCCAAGAGTTATAACACTGGTCTTTTATGACCCGGTAAGGTGATGTCATGCCCAACACACCTGGCCAGAGGACCTATTGTTACATTTCCCTTCTTAGCAAGGTTAGCGATTCTTCCATGAGGAAATCGTAAGACTTATTATATAAGTTCTTCCTGATGGATCCTTTGTGCATCCAAATTCTGACCCTTACTTGATGGCCATGTCAATGCTATCTCGAAGCATGTCGGTGGTACTCCGATTTTCAACAACAACATTTGAAGCCTAATGCTAAATGTTACTTGCTCATTTATCCAAACACCGTTGCATGGATAATGTCATCAAATTCCTCTCCCCTTACCTAAATGTTTTCTATGTTATATCCTGTCATGGATATCATGCTCTGCTTGTCCTTGGGAAGGATATACTCCCTAAATTATGTGTTTAAACACATTTTCCTTTCCATTGTTCTGCTTAATCTGATGATTATATTTTCATTTCTATTGTTTTGTTTAATCTTGTTGTGATCTACATGATCTAAGCAGTATTAATTCACTGCTTATGTAGACACCTCGGTGTACAACTCTGTCAGTGAGACCCTGTTTCTATTGTTGATGACATTCCGGTAACCATCGATGGATGAGAACTTTGCCTATTGGTCCGCCTCGTTCAACGAGCAGGAAAAATGGTTCTCTTCGTCCCTCGCCCTTGGTACCGACGTTGTTACCAACATAACTGACAGGCTATCCTCTGACATGCCTTGCTTACATGATCGTGCAAGACGTTACCGCCCTTCCTACTCTTAACCCACATGGTGGGACCATAACCCAAAGTTCAACAGGATCGAAACCTGACTCTCCTGTACACCCTATTGTCAAAGTTATTCCTCGCGCTTGACTTTGTAAGTAATTCACGGGCCACCTGCCCAGTGATCTATTCTGGTGTCTGATGCAATGCTTATTCACATTGCTCTAAACCCCTTCAATACTTTGTTCCAGGCATCGAACGATTGTCTACCCGCTCAAAACTTCCCATGATACCTCCTTACTTTGCTCTTGATATTTTCTTAAGTTTCAATTCGAGAGTTACTTTCCGCCACCTTCCCCGATGTTAACTACCAGGTAGTCTACCTTGCAGAGGTGCGTCCTTACCGATTAACCACCCTTTATTCTTTCGTAAGTACGATGGAATACCTGAAGAAAGGATGCCGGCATCATCATGATGACCCGAAGCAGAGAAATGAAGACATCAATGTATTGGACCGGCCTCTTCGAGAAGAGCATGCCAGGATGAGAAGACCCGCTAGATTCGTTACCAAACCTTACCCCTTTCACGACCTCTTAAATCTCGGGACGAGATTTCTTGTAGTGGAGGAGATTTGTAACGCCCGGATAATCTTGCTACAGAAATCCCACGCTAATCATGCAACGTCATCCCGATTACTGTTGCCATCCTCGCACTATTTCGAAACCGTTCAAAATTCAAATTCAAATAAATGACAACAATAAAAGTTTTCAAAAATTGAAACAAAAACGTTGGGTGGTTGCCGAATATTACCAGGGTAATTATGATGCAACAAACACATTTTTATAAAATGGCTAGATGGTTTTAAGTTAAATAAAACAGAGAGAAAATAAATAAAAGAAAGAAAATACAAAAGGAGAAAATAGAAAACCAAAAAAAAGAGAGCACCCCCTTCCCTGGGCCGTGGCCCAACTAGGCCAACCCACCTAGCCCAGCCGGCCCGCCCCGGCTATAACACCCCCAGTACCCGAAACCCTAACCTAACTCACCCCCATTCGCACCACTCCCCTCCCTCGTCTGGATCTGGATCGGGGGATCCCGATCCCCTCACCCCACTCCGCCGCGCGCCCGCCGCCGCCTGGAACCGCCTGACGTCGCCCAGAACCCCCTCGCCGGACCACCTCACCGGCCTGCTCCTCCATGTCGACGTCGTCCCCTTCCCCCTCCACAACGGCCCTCCCCGACCTCCACCGAGCCCGCTGCCCATGCCCTGCGAATCCCCGTGAGCTCTCCCTCTCCTCCTCCCTCCCATGCGTGCACGCGCTCGCCGCACTTGACCGTGCGCCCCACGCATCCAGGCCCGGCGCCCCGCTGCTCGACCGCACCCACTGCCGTTGTTCGCCCGCCTCCCGCACTCGCCGTCGCCGTGCTGCTCGCCCGCCACCCCCGCGCGCCGTCGCCGCGCTGTTGCCCTGTCGCCGCGCCTCTCGCCCGCCTGCTACCGCACACGCGCACCCAAGCCCCGTCTCGCCCCTATCGCTGCCAAGCGAGGCCACCGTCGCCTCGCCCCTCCCCCCTGCTCACCCGCGCGCCTCCGCGCTTGCCGCTGCCGCGGCCACGCCCGCGCCATCCGCGCCCTTGCTCCCCAGCGCGCCCGTAACCGTCGCCTGCGGTCCTGCTGCTCGTCGTCCGGCCTAGCGCGCCGCCGCCCACTGCGCCTGCGCCCTCCGCCGTCGTTCCCTCCCGCGCCGCAGCGCCCGCGTCCCGGCGCCGCCCCGCCGTGGCCTCGCCGCCGCCTGGCATAGCCCGGGCCGGCCTCGCCTCCCCTCGCATGGTGGGCGCCTGGGTGCGCCCCGCACCCACACGCCCGTAACCCGTCGCCCGTTTAGGCCCCCTATGCCTATGACAGGGGGGCCCCACGACCAGAATGGTTTTAATAAAAAAAGAATTAAAAAATAATAATATAAATAATAATAATAATAATTAAATAAGTAATAATAATTAAATTAATTAATTAAGGAATTAATTAAGTTAATTAATCATAATTAGATTAACCTAATTAACTAATTAGTTTAATTAAATAGTAGTTAGATTAGTTAAACACTGATTAGGCTAAAGAGTCAATGACCATTGGGACCCACACGTCAGCGACCCAGTCAACACCTCTGTTGACTGCTGATGTCATGCTGACGTCATGATGATGTCAGCAAACACTGTTCTGGATAATGTTGACTTAAAATATTTAAATTAATCTTAAAAATGATTTAAATCTTTTAAAATTAATATAAAATAAACCGTAGCTCGGATGAAAATACTTTCTACATGAAAGTTGCTCAGAACAATGAGACGAATCTGGATATGCAGCCCGTTCGTCCACCACACATCCCTAGCATAGCAAACACGCAACTTTCCCCTCCGATTCATCTGTCCAAAAACGCGAAACACCGGGAATACTTTCCCGGATGTTTCCCCCCTTCCCCGGTATCACCTATCCCTACGTTAGGTCACCTCTAGCACAACGTATTGCCGCTTCTTGCTTTTTGTTACATTTGATTGCTCTGTTATTTATTGTGTTCCCCCTCCGTTACTTCTTTCCGGTAGACCCTGAGACCGATGCTGGTACCCCTGTGATCGACTACATCGACGACCCCTCTCTCTTGCCAGAGCAACCAGGCAAGCCCCCCTCTATACTGCTTGCATTAGAGTAGTGTAGCATGTTACTGCTTTCGTTATTCCTATCCTGATGCATAGCCTGTCCTTGCTACTACTGTTGTTACCTTTACCTTCTATCCTACATGCTTAGTTTAGGATGCTAGTATTCCATCTGTGGCCCTACATTCTTGTCCGTCTGCCATGCTATACTATCGGGCTGTGATCACTTGGGGGTGATCACGGGAATATACTTATATACATAATATATGATACATGTGGTGACTAAAGACGGGTCGGCTCGTAGGAGTACCCGCGAGTGGATCTTTGTGGCGGAGCGACAGGGCAGGATGAGACCACCTGGGAGAGAGGTGGGCCTGGCCCTAGTCGGCGTTCGCGGATACTTAACATGCTTAACGAGATCTTGGTATTTGATCCGAGTCTGGCTACTGGCCTATACGCACTAACCCGCTACGCGGGAAAGATATGGGCACTCGGCGTCGTGGTATTAGTCGAAGCCTTTGTGACATCAACGATTGAGTGGCGCGCGCCGGATTGGACTGGAACGCCTGCTAGGCTACGTCTGCTTATGTCCGCGTTCACAACATGCAGGTGTGCACAGGGCGATGGGCCCAGACCCCTGCGCGCTTAGGTTTAGACCGGCGTGCCGACCTCTCTGTTGTGCCTAGGTGGGGCTGCGACATGTTGATCTTCCAAGGCCGGGAATGACCCAGGAAAGTGTGTCCGGCCAAATGGGATCAAGCGTGTTGGGTTATGTGGTGCACCCCTGCAGGGAAGTTAATCTATTCGAATAGCCGTGTCCCTCGGTAAAAGGACGACCCGGAGTTGTACCTTGACCTTATGACAACTAGAACCGGATACTTAATAAAACACACCCTTCCAAGTGCCAGATACAACCCGGTGATCGCTCTCCAATAGGGCATCGAGGAGGGGATTGCCGGGTAGGATTATGCTATGCGATGCGACTTGGAGGTCTTCAGTCTACTCTCTTCTATATGCTGCAAGACGAAGGCTGCCAGAAGCGTAGTGTAGCTCTTATTCTGGCATTCTGCAGTTCAGTCCACTGATATGGCCCTTTACACATATATCCATGCATATGTAGTGTAGCTCCTTGCTTGCGTGTACTTTGGATGAGTACTCACAGTTGCCTTGTTTTCCCTTTTCCCCATCTCTCTACCCGATTGCTGCGACCAGACGATGGATCCCCGGATCCAGACGCCACCGTCGACGATGACTCCTTCTGCACCGGAGGTGCCTACTACTACGTGTAGCCCGCTGACGACGACCAGGAGTAGTTAGGAGGATCCCAGGCAGGAGGCCTGCGCCTCGTTCGATCTGTATCCCCGTTTGTGCTAGCCTTCTTAAGGCAAACTAGTTTAACTTATGTCTGTACTCAGATATTGTTGCTTCCGCTGACTCGTCTATGATCGAGCACTTGTATTCGAGCCCTCGAGGCCCCTGGCTTGTATTATGATGCTTGTATGACTTATTTTATTTGTAGAGTTGTGTTGTGATATCTTCCCGTGAGTCCCTGATCTTGATCGTACACATTTGTGTCACGTCCCTAGTTCTTGTATGATCTAGGCTTGCTTTGTGCATCATGTTTAAGTTCCAAATGAATTTGAAATGGGGAATGTTTCAAACCCTAGCACCAAAGCAAATTCAAATAGATGCAAATTCAAAATGGAATTTCAGTTAACCCAAAATGCTTTTAAAAAATGTTCATGGTCTTTGGAAAATGTTGCAAACAACAACCAGAGGTGATGCACAATTTTTCTAAACATTTTGGATTTTTGAATGAACCCATATGTATTTGAATTGGAGCTATTTAAAATAATATAAATATTTTGAAGGCTCCAAAAATGTTGGAAATTGGTGAGGGTCTCTGGTATATTATAACCAATGGTCACAAGGATTATCAACATTTTTATAATTGTTCTAGTATTTATTTTAAGTCAAAAACAAATGTCAGAAATAGAAAAGAAAACAAAAAAGGGAAAGGAACTTACCCTGGGCCACTTACCTGCGTAGCCGGGCACTGTGCAGGCCAGCGGCCCAACAGGCCGGCCCAGCTGACGGGCCGACGCCAGTCGTCCCTGACCTCTCGCTAGGAGGACAGGGGCACGCGCCGGCGCGCGCGGCCACGCGTCCGGCCGGGGCCACGTTCCCCGCCACCTCCTGCTTCTCCTCGTCGTCGTCTAGACACCCCGTGCGACGCCACGTGCCGCCCTGGACCCGCCGCATCTCTCCCCCTCTCCCTCCTCCCCTGGATTCCTCCTCTCCCCGCGACCAAGCGCTGCCGTCGCCACCGCTCGCCGTTGCCGCGGCCACAGCCTCCCCCTCACCCCTCCTCCGAGTCCACGAGCTCCGCGCCGTCACCTGCTACCTCCTGGTCGAGCCACGCATCTCCGTACGCCCCGCATCCCCGTCACCGCCGCCTACTACATCGCCGGCCGCCGGAGATCGCCTTCGCCGCCCTGCACGCTCCGCGCCTTCCCGAGCTCTCCGACGCCTCCACCGGGCCCGCTGTGAGCCCCGCCGTCGCACACTCCTCTCTCCTGCTCTTCCAGTGCCCCGTAGCTCGCTCCCGCTCAGAGCCGTGCTCCGGCCGCCGCCGCAAGCTCTACTCCGGCGAGCTCCGGCGCCCCAGCAGCCTCTCACCAGCTCCCCTGGATGCGGACGACGACGGGCTACGCCCCGGTGGTCTTCGCGCGTCCAAACGCCGTCCGTAGCGCAACTCCGGCGAAGAACCGCCGCGGATCGAGCTCGTCGCCGGCCGAACTCCGAGGAGGCCGACGTGGCGTCATTAGCGCCTAATTCCGCAACCTAAACCACCCCCTAAGCCACTGACTATGGGCCCCAGGGCTCGGCCAAACCCTGGTCAGCTGGGTTTGACTCGGTTTTAGCCCCTGTGTCACTGACGTGTGGCCCCCACACGCCAGGTTTGACCAGTCAGCGCCGTTGACTTGCTGACGCAAGCATGACGCAGTGCTGACGCAATTATTATTTTCTGGAATTATTTTAAAACAGGAAATTCCAGAAAATATTCAAAACTTCAAAAATTCATATCAATTCAACCATAGCTCAGATTGAAATAAGTTATATATGAAAAATCATGAGAAAAATGCAACCTAACCATATGTAACAGTTTCATGCATGAAAAACCAACTTAAACCTGCTGTATAAGTGAAACAATGTAATGACATTTATAAAGGACTTACCTTGGAAGTGCATTTGAATCTTTGGTTCGAATGAACTTCAACCAAATGAACTCTAGCTGCATTAGCTCAAACCACATCACATCTTCATGCCATGTTCATGCATCATATTGTTGCATATGATTGTGTTTTGATTTCCGACACCGTTCCTTCTCGATAGGTCCTGCTACGGAGACCGTTCCATAGTACCTGTCAGAGGAGCAGTGCCCCCCCCCCCTTGTTGATCTACCAGGCAAGCAAACCCCCTTGTTCATTTCGATATGATCCCACCCTCTCGCTCCTGCTCTCTTTTATTGCATTAGGACAACCGCGAATCAACTGCTACTTTATGCTGCGGTAGTTGAACCCATTCCTTTGCATGACCTGTCATTGCCACAGTAAATAGTTGAAACCCACTAGCATGTGTAGGAGTTGATTGAGCCATGTTGTGTTCCTACCATGCCATACCTGCTATTGCTTAGAGTTGTGTCAGGTCTAATTCATTGGGTATGAATTGGAGTGTTACGATGTGTTCTGATGCTGAGAGTTAAGTGTGTGAACACGATTTGGTAAAGGTAGCGGTGAGAGGCCATGTAGGAGTACATGGTGGGTTGTCTCACTGGAATCGTCTTTAACCACCAAGTTCTGTGTATGTCGTCCAATGACTAGCTACTACCACGCATTGGAATGCTTAAGTGCCCCTCTCGACTTATTAATCACCTCGATCTCTATCCAAGAGTTGCAACTAGTTTCTGGTGTTTGTAGGTAGTGCTATTTTTCTACCGAGTGGCACCCGGCAGGGTGGGCTTGGGACAGACTAGGCACACGTGGCCCGGTGTACCGAGTGGCACCCGGTTGGTGGGCTCGGGAACCCTGTACACATCGTTTGGGGCCGTGAGCGACACCCCGGCCGGATCTCCTTGCCGATGGAACCCGAATAGGCGATAAACCTGGACTAGAGTCTTGTGTGGTTAGTCAGGTCGTGGCCGACACCCTCGCTAGGCTTCTGCTTGAAGGTTGGCGAGATACATGACGTGTACATGGCGATAAGTGGTGAGAGCGTGTGTGAAGAAGTACACCCCTGCAGGGTTATCATGATCTATTCGAATAGCCGTGTCCTCGGTTATGGACTTCTTGGATGCTTACGTGGTACATAGAAAACTTAAAGCGGATACTCTAAAATGCTCAAGACAAGTGTGAGTGCTATGGATGGCCTTCTCGTAGTGAGATGGGGATGAATCCATAGTAGTGTATTGATGTGGTGATTAGTGGACTCGTGTGCGCTGCTTCACCTCAAAGAAGTTTCTTGTAGTCGTAGAACATGATAGCCACTGAGTCAAAGCTGGCTTGCTGCAACTAAACCCCACATTACCTCCTTGATACTAATGCATGTATGATAGGATCTGATGTAAGTCTTGCTGAGTACCTTTGTACTCATGTTTGCTTTATTTATGTTTTGCAGTGGAGACTTCGGTCTTTCTAGTAATTCCGCTTGGACTTCGACGAGTAGCTTGTTACCTCAGCTACGATCTTGTACCTTTGGAGGGTCTTGTAAATAGTCAGGCTTCTCAGCCTTTTTCTTTTATAGTTGTCTGTACTCAGACATGTAATGCTTCTACTTGTTGCTTGTATGCTCTGAATAATGGGTCATGTGACCCTTGCTTGTATTTAATGCTATGTGGCTCTTCCGAGCCTTTATCTATATGAGTTGGCGTTATGTTGTGATGCCATTATGTACAACACATACTTGCATGTTATGCGTACGTGTAACGTGTATTGCTATGTGTGGGATCCCACAATCTAGTTGTTTATCCTTGGCAGCATATCATATGGGGAAATGTAGTCTGGTGCTTTCTGAGCGATAGTAGTCCGCTACAGCCCGGTTCACCGGAGTCCTGCCAGCCCAGCACTACTGCTCGGAACACTTGACTGGCCGGCATGTGTTTCACTTCATTCCTATGTCTATCCCTTCGGGGAAATGTCACGCGGTGACATCCGGAGTCCTGCCTAGCCTGCTGCAGCCCGGGTTACCAGAGTCCTGTTAGCCCAGTGCTACAGCCCGGATTCACACGCTATTGACCAACATGCTCGAAGTTGATTCATGTATGCCTGTCCTCATGGGTTAGTGCCGCTTTGGATTCACGACTAGCCATGTCGGCCCGGGTTCTTTGTCATATGGATGCTAGCGACACTATCATATACGTGAGCCAAAAGGCGCAAACGGTCCCGGGCCAGGTAAGGTGGCACCCAGGGGGAATAGCGTGCGTGAGGCCGCAAAGTGATATGATGTGTTACATGCTAGATTGGTGTGACTTAGGATCGGGGTCCCGACAGCTTTGGTATCAGAGCCTGACTGCCTGTAGGATTTCCAAGCCAACCTGGTCGAAGTTGAGTCTAGAAATTCTTTAGTTATGTAAGGGAATTGATTGTGGAAGGGAACGTAAGGCTCTTGTTACTCCTTATATCTCATGCCCTTCTGATCTGAGTCATCCTATCTTTCCTACGGGGTTAAGGAACTAGGCTTCCTCTCCTATCTATCAGGATCACGTGTTACTACTCTGTAGTCTTTTAGGATTGGTTGATCATAGTCATATCCCAGTTCAAGTACTTCTAGTGTAGTCTGTTTAGTAATATCTCAGAACCTTGAGTGATGATGTTGAGTATGGTGCTACCTCGTCTTTTGCTGAATGTCTCATCTTGAGAATTTTACTGCCGTTATGCTGCCGGAATTGTCCTAGGAGTTTGGAGATACTAAATTCTTGTGCTACCTTGTGCATCCTATAGTTGGTGCTGAATCCATCCTTGTTTTCCTTGGTTTCATTCTTCAGGATGTTGCCGGTTAGCCGAAGTTCTGTTGCTCGTAGCCGGAACCACGGAGATGGTAGGGATGAGGATCCTCCCGATCAGTCTTCGTTGGCAAAGTTCATGTTAGAGGTTGAGATGAACAAGCGTGAGACCAACCGCTTGTTAGCACGTATCAAGGAGAACACCGCACCTCAGTTCAAAGGGTCTGCAACCATTCATGACTTCATTCGCTTGCACCCACCCACCTTCCATCATTCTATTGAGCCACTCGAGGCAGATGAATGGCTCCGTAGTATCACACACAAGCTCCATTCTGCGAACGTAGCTGAAGGAGACAAGGTCACCTATGCTGAATATCATCTGGAAGGTCCTGCTAGTCTTTGGTGGCAGAACTATGAGGCTATGCTTCCAGCCGGCCAGATACCGACCTGGAGAGACTTCACCGAGGCTTTTCGCGAGCATCACATTCCTCTGGCTCTCATTGACCGCAAGAGAGAAGAGCTCTGTAGTTTCACCCAGGGTAAGCTGGCTGTTGATGATTACAGTAGAGAGTTTGAGAACCTCGCCCGCTATGCTACAGAAGAAGTGTCCACAGACGCCAAGAAGCAGGCTAGGTTCCGGAAGGGTCTCAACCCCAAGTTGTGTCGTGATCTCCACTTGCACCATTGCAATACATTCCAGGCTATTGTGAACAAGGCCATTAACGCAGAGACAGCTCAGCTCACTTACGAGGAGTCTTGTAAGCACACCCGTGATTTGGCTTCCTCCTCCGGTTCTAGTTCGCAGAAGCGCCGGATTTGAATTCCGAACTCCGCTCTTCCACCCGGTTATACACCGAGGCCATCTTGTGTGGCACCTCACCCAGTTCAGCAGTATGCTCCACCCAGACCTATTGGTAGACCGCCTGCCAATGCGGGTCCACATCTAACTTCAGGGACTTGCTTCACATGCGGAGAGCCGGGACACTATGCACGTGACTGCTCTCAAGCCAGCTATGCTCCACCCCCGCCCGAGAAGTCTGTTGGCTGTGATAAGCCATCACGCAAGATGATCAGTGTCAAGTCAGCTCCCACTGAACGTGGACGTGTGCATCACGTCTTAGCTAAAGACGCTCATGATGATCCAGATGTCGTTCTTGGTACACTCCTTGTCAACTGTCATCCAGCTTCGGTTCTTTTCGATACCGGAGCATCTCACTCCTTCATCTCTGAAGGCTATGCTCGTTTGCACGACATGTCATTTTGTGATATGCCAACTCCACTTGAAATCCAAACTCCAGGGTCTAGATGGCAAACTACCAGAATAAGCCATGGCAATGAAATCCTTGTCGACAGAATCGTATTCCTTGCGTCACTCATAGCCTCAAGTCTACAGATATTAACATCTTCTTGGGTATGGACTGGATGAAAGCTCATTATGCCAAGATTGATTGTTACACTAGGTTTGTTCAGCTTACACACCCCTCTGGCAAGATAGTCACTGTCTCCACCAGAATTGCAAAGCGTCAGCTTTATTCTCTTAATGCCAGCCCTCTTCCAGACCTTGAGGATATCCCGGTAGTCCGTGACTTTCCGGATGTCTTTCCAGAAGAACTGCCAGGTGTTCCACCTGATAGAGAGGTAGAGTTTGTCATAGATCTTATCCCAGGAACTGCTCCAATCTCTAGGAGACCTTACAAGATGGCACCCTTAGAACTAGCCGAGCTTAAGAAACAACTCGATGAGTCCTTGCAAAAGGGTTTCATCCGTCCTAGTTCTTC
This sequence comes from Aegilops umbellulata, assembly GCA_032464435.1. Taxonomy (NCBI): domain Eukaryota; kingdom Viridiplantae; phylum Streptophyta; class Magnoliopsida; order Poales; family Poaceae; genus Aegilops; species Aegilops umbellulata. Next base: position 635,025,964 of record CP136060.1, on the reverse strand, counting down.
TCCTTGGGCTTGCCCCGTCCTCTTCGTCAAGAAGAAGGATGGTACGGACCGGATGGTTGTAGATTATCGTCCCGTTAATTTGGTCACGATAAAGAACAAGTATCCGCTCCCAAGGATCAACGACCTGTATGATCAGCTCGCTGGATCCTCAGTCTTTTCCAAGATGGATTTGAGGTTAGGCTACCACCAAATCAAGATCAGAAATGCGGACATTCCTAAGACGGCTTTTGTCACTCATTATGGCCAGTACGAGTACACCGTCATGTCCTTTGGTCTAACCAATGCTCCCGCTACATTTTCCCTCTTGATGAACTCGATCTTCATGGAGTACTTAGATAAGTTCGTCATGATTTACCTCGATGACATTCTTATTTACTCGAAGAACGAGGAAGAGCATGCCGAACATCTTAGACTTGTGCTAGAAAAACTCAGAGAGCACCGCCTTTATGCCAAGTTCTCCAAGTGTGAATTTTGGTTGCCATAAGTGACCTATCTGGGCCACGTGATCTCTGGTAAGGGCATTGCTGTCAATCCCGAGAGAGTTCAGGCCGTTCTTGATTGGGCTCCACCTGAAACAGTTAAACAAGTTAGGAGTTTCCTTGGTCTAGCCAGTTATTGTCGCCGCTTTGTTGAAAACTTCTCTAAAGTGGCCAAACCTCTCACGGAACTTCTCAAGAAAGATAAAAAGTTTGAGTGGTCCCCACAGTGTGAGTACAGTTTTCAGGAACTGAAAAGACGCCTGACTTCTGCTCCCATACTTGTGCCACCGGATTTCACTAAGGACTTTGTTATCTATTGTGACGCCTCACGACAGGGACTAGGTTGCATTCTTATGCAGGATCGTCATGTGATTGCCTATGCATCTCGACAGTTGCATCCACATGAGGATAATTATCCTACACATGATCTAGAGCTTGCAGCCGTAGTCTATGCACTTAAGACATGGCGACATTACCTTCTTGGTAAGCGTTGCGAGATTTACACCGATCACCAGAGTCTCAAGTATATCTTCACCCAACCAGATTTGAACCTTAGGCAAAGACATTGGTTGGAGTTGATCTCAGATTACGACTTAGGTATTACCTACACACCAGGCAAGGGCAATGTCATGGCTGATGCACTAAGTCGTAAGTCCTATTGCAACAATCTTATGTTGCAGCAGGGCCAACCACTTCTCCATGAGGAATTCTGTAAGCTAAACCTTCACATTGCTCCTCACGGATTCCTTTCTACCTTCGTGGCGAAACCTACCCTTGGGGATCAGATCATCTCTGACCAGAAGTTTGATAAGGGTGTTATCCGCATTAAGAGAAACATTAAGAAGGGAGTTGGTGGAAGTTTATCTATAGATGATTGAGGTGTTGTTTTCTTTGAGAATCACTTGGTGGTTCCCAAGAATCAACATCTTCGACAATTAATCCTTAAGGAGGCTCATGAATCTCCTCTCACGATTCATCCCAGTAGTACTAAGATGTATCAGGACCTACGCCAGAGGTTCTGGTGGACTAGGATGAAGAGAGAAATCGCTCAGTTCATTGCTAACTGTGATGTTTGTCGTCGCGTTAAGGCAGAACATCAAAGGCCTGCTGGCACCCTTCAGCCTTTAGCTATTCCTGAGTGGAAATGGGATAAAGTTGGTATGGACTTCATCACCGGCTTTCCCAGGACCAAGAAAGGGAATAATGCTATCTTCGTAGTCATTGATCGTCTTTCCAAAGTGGCCCACTTCCTACCTGTTCGAGAGAATATCACCGCCAGTCAGCTCGCTGACTTATATATTTCTCGAATAGTTTCACTTCATGGTGTTCCACTAGAGATCAATTCAGACCGTGGTAGTCTTTTCACTTCTCATTTCCGGGAGAGTTTCCAAACTGCCATGGGCACCCATCTTTCCTTCAGTACCGGTTTCCACCCTCAATCAAGTGGTCAGGTGGAAAGGGTCAACCAAATTCTTGAAGACATGCTTAGAGCTTGCGTTATCTCATTCGGTATGGATTGGGAGAAGTGTGTTCCTTTCGCCGAGTTTGCTTATAACAATAGCTACCAATCCAGTCTCAAGAAAGCTCCTTTTGAGGTTCTGTATGGACGAAGATGTCGAACACCTTTGAACTGGTCAGAAACCGGTGAGAGACAATTCTTTGGACCGGATATGATCCAGGAGGCAGAAGAGCAAGTTCGCATCATTCGTGAGAATTTGAAAACAGCCCAATCTCGTCAAAAGAGCCAGTATGACCGTCGTCATAAGGAAGTGGCTTATGAAGTTGGCGACAAGTCTTACCTTCGGGTTACTCCTTTGAAGGGTACCCATCATTTCGGTATCAAGGGCAAGTGGGCTCCTCGTTACATTGGTCCTTTTCGCATTCTCGCTAAACGAGGAGAGGTTGCCTAGCAGTTGGAACTACCCCCACATCTTTCTCGAGTTCATGATGTCTTCCACGTCTCTCAACTCAGGCGTTGCTTCTCGGATCCCATCCGCGGAGTGGACGACGAAAAGCTTGATCTCCAAGATAACCTCACATATCGAGAGTACCCTGTTCGCATTCTTGATCAAGCAGAGCGTGTTACTCGACGTCAGAACATCAAGTTTCTCAAGGTTCAGTGGTCTCATCATTCTAAGAGAGAAGCTACCTGGGAGCGAGAAGATCGTCTTCCACTGGAGTACGCCACCTTCTTTCCGCCAACTCCTGAATCTCGGGACGAGATTCTTTCAAGTGGGGGCGAGTTGTCACGTCCCTAGTTCTGGTATGATCTAGGCTTGCTTTGTGCATCATGTTTAAGTTCCCAAATGAATTTGAAATGGGGAATGTTTCAAACCCTAGCACCAAAGCAAATTCAAATAGATGCAAATTAAAAATGGAATTTCAGTTAACCCAAAATGCTTTTCAAAAATGTTCATGGTCTTTGGAAAATGTTGCAAACAACAACTAGAGGTGATGCACAATTTTGCTAAACATTTTGGATTTTTGAATGAACCCATATGTATTTGAATTGGAGCTGTTTAAAATAATATAAATATTTTGAAGGATCCAAAAATGTTGGAAATTGGTGAGGGCCTCTGGTATATTATAACCAGTGGTCACAAGGATTATCAACATTTTTATAATTGTTCTAGTATTTATTTTAAGTCAAGAAGAAATGTCAGAAATAGAAAAGAAAACAAAAAAAGGGAAAGAAACTTACCCTGGGCCACTTACCTGCGTAGCCGGGCACTGTGCAGCCCAACGGCCCAACAGGCCGGCCCAGCTGACTGGCCCACGCCAGTCGTCCCTGACCTCTCGCCAGGAGGACAGGGGCACGCGCCGGCGCACGCGGCCACGCGTCCGGCCGGGACCACGTTCCCCGTCACCTCCTGCTTCTCCTCGTCGTCGTCTGGATGCCCCGTGCGACGCCACGCGCCGCCCCGGACCCCTCGCACTCTCTCCCGCTCTCCCTCCTCCCCTGGATTCCTCCTCTCCCCGCGACTGAGCGCTGCCATCGCCACCGCTCGCCGTTGTCGCGGCCACAGCCTCCCCCTCGCCCCTCCTCCGAGTCCACGAGCTCCGCGCCGTCACCTGCTACCTTCTCGTCGAGCCACGCATCTCCGTACGCCCCGCATCGCCGTCACCGCTGCCTGCTACATCGCCGGCCGCCGGAGATCGCCTTCGCCGCCCTGCACGCTCCGCGCCTTCCCCGAGCTCTCCGACGCCTCAACCGGGTCCGCTGTGAGCCCCGCCGTCGCACACCCCTAACCCCTGCTCTTCCAGTGCCCCATAGCTCGCTCCCGCTCAGAGCCGTGCTCCGGCCGCCGCCGCGAGCTCTGCTCCGGCGAACTTCGGCGCCCCCGCAGCCTCTCACCAGCTCCCCTGGATGCGGACGACGACGGGCTATGCCCGGGTGGTCTTCGCGCGTTCAAACGCCGCCCGTAGCGCAACTCCGGCGAAGAACCGCCGCGGCTCGAGGTCGTCGCCAGCCGAACTCCGGCGAGGCCGACGTGGCGTCATTAGCGCCTAATTCCGCAACCTAAACCACCCCCTAAGCCACTGATCGACTATGGGCCCCAGGGCTCGGTCAAACCCTGGTCAGCTGGGTTTGACTCGGGTTTAGCCCCTGTGTCACTGACGTGTGGACCACACACGTCAGGTTTGACCAGTCAGCGCCGTTGACTTGCTGACGCAAGCATGACGCAGTGCTGACGCAATTATTATTTTCTGGAATCATTTTAAAACAGGAAATTCTAGAAAATATTCAAAACTTCAAAAATTCATATCAATTCAACCGTAGCTCAGATTGAAATAAGTTATATATGAAAAATCATCAGAAAAATGCAACCTAACCATCTGTACCAGTTTCATGCATGAAAAACCAACTTAAACTTGCTGTATAAGTGAAACAATGTAATGGCATTTATAAAGGACTTACCTTGGAAGTGCATTTGAATCTTTGGTTCAAATGAACTTCAACCGAATGAACTCTAGCTGCATTAGCTCAAACCACATCACATCTTCATGCCATGTTCATGCATCATATTGTTGAATATGATTGTGTTTTGATTTCCGACACCGTTCCTTCTCGATAGGTCCTGCTACGGAGACCGTTCCATAGTACCTGTCAGAGGAGCAGTGCCCCCCCCTTGTTGATCTACCAGGCAAGCAAACCCCCTTGTTCATTTCGATATGATCCCACCCTATCGCTCCTGCTCTCTTTTATTGCATTAGGACAACTGCTACTTTATGCTGCGGTAGTTGAACCCATTCCTTTGCATGACCTGTCATTGCCACAGTAAATAGTTGAAACCCACTAGCATGTGTAGGAGTTGATTGAGCCATGTTGTGTTCCTACCATGCCATGCCTGCTATTGCTTAGAGTTGTGTCAGGTCTAATTCATTGGGTATGAATTGGAGTGTTACGATGTGTTCTGATGCTGAGAGTTAAGTGTGTGAACACGATTTGCTAAAGGTAGCGGTGAGAGGCCATGTAGGAGTACATGGTGGGTTGTCTCACTGGAACCGTCTTTAAGCACCGACTTCTGTGTATGTCGTCCAATGACTAGCTACTAGCACGCATTGGAATGCTTAAGTGCCCCTCTCGACTTATTAATCACCTCGATCTCTATCCAGGAGTTGCAACTAGTTTCTGGTGTTTGTAGGTAGTGCTATTTTTCTACCGAGTGGCACCCGGCAGGGTGGGCTTGGGACAGACTAGGCAAACGTGGCCCGGTGTACCGAGTAGCACCCGGTTGGTGGGCTCGGGAACCCTGTACACATCGTTTGGGGCCGTGAGCGACACCCCGGCCGGATCTCCTTGTCGATGGAACCCGAATAGGCGATAAACCTGGACTAGAGTCTTGTGTGGTTAGTCAGGTCGTGGCCGACACCCTCGCTAGGCTTCCGCTTGAAGGTTGGCGAGATACATGACGTGTACATGGTGATAAGTGGTGAGAGCATGTGTGAAGAAGTACACCCCTGCAGGGTTATCATGATCTATTCGAATAGCCGTGTCCTCGGTTATGGACTTCTTGGATGCTTACGTGGTACATAGAAAACTTAAAGTGGATACTCTGAAATGCTCAAGACAAGTGTGAGTGCTATGGATGGCCTTCTCGTAGTGAGACAGGGATGAATCCATAGTAGTGTATTGATGTGGTGATTAGTGGACTCGTGTGCGCTGCTTCACCTCAAAGAAGTTTCTTGTAGTCGTAGAACAGGATAGCCACTGAGTCAAAGCTGGCTTGCTGCAACTAAACCCCACATTACCTCCTTGATACTAATGCATGTATGATAGGATCTGATGTAAGTCTTGCTGAGTACCTTTGTACTCATGTTTGCTTTATTTATGTTTTGCAGAGGAGACTTCGGTCTTTCTACTAATTCCGCTTGGACTTCGACGAGTAGCTTGTTACCTCAGCTACAATCTTGTACCTTTGGAGGGTCTTGTAAATAGTCAGGCTTCTCAGCCTTTTTCTTTTATAGTTGTCTATACTCAGACATGTAATGCTTCCGCTTGTTGCTTGTATGCTCTGAATGATGGGTCATGTGACCCTTGCTTGTATTTAATGCTATGTGGCTCTTCTGAGCCTTTATCTATATGAGTTTGCGTTATGTTGTGATGCCATGTTGTACAACACATACTTGCATGTTATGCGTACGTGTAACGTGTATTGCTGCGTGTGGGATCCGACAATCTAGTTGTTTATCCTTGGCAGCCTATCATATGGGGAAATGTAGTCTGGTGCTTTCTGAGCGATAGTAGTCCGCTACAGCCCGGTTCACCAAGTCCTGCTAGCCCAGCACCACTGCTCGGAACACTTGACTGGCCGGCATGTGTTTCACTTGGTTCCTATGTTTGTCCCTTCAGGGAAATGTCACGCGGTGACATCCGGAGTCCTGCCTAGCCTGCTATAGCCCGGGTTATCGGAGTCCTGTTAGCCCAGTGCTACAACCCGGATTCACACGTTGTTGACCGACGTGCTCGAAGTTGATTCATGTATGCCTGTCCTCATGGGTTAGTTCCGCTTTGGATTCGCGACTAGCCATGTCGGCCCGGGTTCTTTGTCATATGGATGCTAGCGACACTATCATATACGTGAGCCAAAAGGCGCAAACGGTCCCGGGCCAGGTAAGGTGGCACCCAGGGGAATACCGTGCGTGAGGCCGCAAAGTGATATGATGTGGTACATGCTAGATTGGTGTGACTTAGGATCGGGGTCCCGACAATTTGCGTGCATGATTAGTGTACGATTGAATCGGGGGCGTCACAGATAACCCGTTAACAGCCCCGAACAATGGGAAGTTTCCACGTGTAAAATTCTTATTGGCCGGACGAAACACGTGTCAGCTCGTCAGTGGGTCAGATAGGCGCCTATGATATGTCGACACATGGCACGGCCCAACAGTGGCCCATTTAGCTTACAAAGCCGGCCCGTTTAACTTGGTCAAAAGTTAACAGGCTGGCCCATGAAAAGCCTGTTAACAGTCTCTTCTTAAATAGCCCATTTTACGGCCCGTTAACTCACGGCCCGTTAGGCCCTAAAGGAAATCGGCCCAACAACGTCATGTGGGCCGTCGAATATAATACCAGCCCATTTCACTTTCGGCCCATGTATGGCCCACGATGTCTTTCTGCCCGTATGAGGCCTTCGTATCTTTCGGCCCATTACAGGCCCATGGTGAGTCTAGCCCATAATGAACAATAATTTTCTTTATACCCGTTAACGGCCCATGATTTACATGGGCTGTTTCCAGCCCGTGTTAGCTTTCGGCCTATTGACGGCTCATACGTTCATGGGCTCCTTTTTGGCCCTTGATTACTTCCGGCCCGTTACTGGCCTGTTCCCCAAATGGGCCAAATTCGACCCATGGCAAGAGTCGGCCCGTTACTGTCCTATTCCACTAATGGGCCAAATTCAGCCCATGGCAAGAGTCGTCCTGTTACTGGCCTGTTACCTTAATGGACCAAAATCGGCCCATGGCAAGAGTCGGCCCATTTCTGTCCTCTTAACCCGTTGCGCCGTTTCCAGCCGGTCCTATGTTCTGGCCCATTATCGACCCGTAATGCCTGTGGCAGAATTAAGCCTTTGCTGTCCTACGGCCTGTTAACGGCCTGTTACCGTGCTGGGCCGATACCAATTACGCCCGATTATGGCCCATGTAGACACATTTATCCGACGGCCGAGGCCCACCGATTACAGGCCCATTTATCGACGGCCCATAGGAGACCCATGGATCCTACGGCCCGTATAGGGCCCATGGTAGTTGCGGCCACTAGAAAACCAGGGAAAAGAAGACTAGGAAATAAATAAGGCCGAAAATAACGCTAGGCTATTAAGGCGATTGCACAGATTACATCCACTCGGCATCAAAGATCGCCACCAGTGCAAATATAGGGAAATCTACTCTTGTATTACCCATATCATCAATATTAATCAAGCAGGAGTAGGGTATTACCTCCATCGAGAGGGCCCGAACCTGGGTAAAAACATCATGTCCCTTGTCTCCTGTTACCATCCGGCCTTGACGCACAGATCGGGACCCCCTACCCGAGATTCGTCGGTTTTGACACTGACATTGGTGCTTTCATTGAGAGTTCCTCTGTGTCGTCGCCTTTTAGGCCCGATGGCTCCTTTGATCATCAACAACGATGAGGTACATGGTGAGACTTTCTACCCGGACAAATCTTCGTCTTCGGCGGCTTCGCTCCGCGGGCCAATTCGCTTGGTCACCTGGAGAAGATCGAAAGCTACGCCCCTAGCCGTCAATTCAGGTTTGGAAGCTTAAACTAGACGGCTGATATCCGCGGAGACTTGGTCTTCGACGGGTTCAAGCCACAGCCAAGCGCGCCGCACTATCTCGAGGGGCATGATCTAGCTCTGCCTCCAAACGGTGTCCTGGAGGCCGCACACACACCGGTTCCGACCCCTAACTCGGAGCCTATTGCGCCAATTGAGGATGAGCGGTTGGACGTCACCTCGGGGGCTGCGATCTCAAAGGCGATCGAGCCGAACGCCAGCCCCGCACTCTGCGTGACCCGTGACTCCGAGGGTCCGAACTCTTCTCTGGACTCCGAAACCCCCGCGCCCCTGCCAATCGAATCCGATTGGGCACGGATAATGGAGTTAACCGCCGCGGACATCTTTCAGCACTCGCCCTTTGGCGACATCCTGAATTCTCTCAAGTCTCTCTCTCTCTATCAGGAGAGCCCTGGCCGGACTACGGTCAGCAAGGATGGGCTACGGACGATGAAGATATTCAAAGCCCACCCACCACCCACTTTGTAGCCACTGTCGACGATTTAACCGACATGCTTGACTTCGGCCCCGAAGACTTCGACGGTATGGACGACGAGGTAGGAGACGAACAAGAACCAGCACCTGTAGGGCGCTGGAAGGCCACCTCGTCATATGATATATATATGGTGGATACTCCAAAAGATGGAGATGGCGATGGAACAGCAGGGGATGACACCTCCAAGAAGCAGCCAAAACGCTGGCGTCAGTGGCGCCGCTCTAAATCCCGCCAAAGAAAAAACGGTGATTCCGGCACGGGAGATAATACTGCCCGGATAGCGCCGAAGAACATCCACCCCAGCAAGATTCAGCGCAGGAAGATGGAGAAGCCAGCCCTCATGAGAGAGCGGCAAACCGAGAGGTTGAGGATGATAACTATATGCCTCTCTCCTAAGATGAGGCAAGCCTCGATGACGACGAATTCGTCATACCATCAGACCCCGCCGAACAAGAGCGTTTCAAACGCAGGCTTTTAGCCACGGCAAACAACCTTAAGAAAAAGCAGCAACAACTTAGAGCTGATCAAGACTTGCTAGCTGATAGATGGACTGAAGTCCTTGCGGCCGAAGAGTATGAACTCGAACGCCCCCCCCAAGAGTTATCCAAAGCGCAGGCCGCTACCCTGATCAGAGGAGGAAGCGCCTACATCACTAGCGCACGACATGGCAGACTGGCCACCTCGCGCCCGCGACAGAGAGGCCCCTCGGCCCTCCACCCACACTACAAGAAATATGTCAACTTATGACCTTCTGTCAGTGACCCTCGAAGAATTGGTCATAGATTTATGACCATTTGAGACCAATTGGTCAAAAGCTGTTCGGGGGGCTCCAAATCCTAAACCATTGCGACCATTTTGGTCAGAAAGGTCATAATTTCCTTACACGAAATGGTCATAAAGCAAACAGCGCTAGTCTGCTGCCTTATTTCTAGTTGTTAACGACCAATATAGATGGTCATAGCCTTGTAAATTGTGGTGGGTTGCGATGACTAGGCGCCATCTCATCAGTTTTGCCTATGTGTCATGTCCATGTGGCAGTTTTTGCCCTTGGTTGTGAAGCAACCTATATTTCTGTCATTCCCAAAATTCCCAAAAAAATCTCATAAATTCTTTGGGTCATATCTTCATCAAATATGTAAAAACCTTCCTTGCCTAGTTCAAAAATAATTCAAAAATATTCATTTTCCTATTCTGTTCAGAGTAACAGTTTGTAAAGGAAGTACCACTTTGGCATGTCCAAATAGTATCCATTTTCTACAGTGCTTTCCTATGCCCAAATAACCACCCTCCACTAAATGCTAGCTCAATACATTCATTATTTTGAGCCGAGCTTCAACATTCGTAGTTATGTCCAGTGTGGTGGTTTGCAAAGCAGGTACCACCTAGGCTCCTCCTTTTGAGCTGAAAATTTGTGAACACGGTCTTCTTAGTAACTGATCATCCTCAGCCAAAACTCACGCCCATTAGCCATGTACATTTCCCGTACCGCTAATCAAACACTTGGCTGCTAATTCATATTTGAGCATCGATCGATCTCCTCGTGAGAATCTTATGTTGTAATTTTTTTCCTAGCACCAACCTAGAGAGTGCCCAACCCAATAGACATGCCTAGGCCGCCCAGAACACATGGCAACGCCACGGTCACGCGGTGACCACGTGGCGGGCATGCGAGTTTACGCGCTCTAGAGTTGGGGCCCTTGGCCACCGCCCAAACCTCGACGTATCGCCACCAAACCATGTATTTATGATTAAATAGGTCCTTATGTAACTAGAAATGATTTTTTGAAAAAATAAATAGCAAACTATGAGGCAGCTGCAGTTCAAATATGACCCGCTTCCACCTGAATCGGCGGAAATTTGTCTTTTTCACGAGAGGTGGATCAAAACATTTTACACCCAACCATTTTGTCAATTGTGCATTAAATATGGCCTAGTATTTTATAAAAATGATTTGGTCCAATTTTTCAACAATTATTTGGTAGTTCCTTCACAAAAAAACCTCCTTTCGGGCACTCGAAAAATTGAAAATGGTTTTTTCGTCCAACGAAAATGAAAACTTCCTTAGGCAACATTGTTTGCCATTCCAATATGCACCCTTGTGCACAATATGAGATCATTTGAACAAACTATGCCATGAATGTGGCCATAAGATTGATCATTTGGCTTGAAAGCCATTGATCTCCACACATGATAGCTCGTAGCTGAGAACACTTTTTTTTAAATAATTGTCGTATTACAAGTTTGTTATTTTTCCTAGGAACTTGGCCACATATTATGACACAATGCAAAGGTTTCCCAATTTTTCGATTTTTTTTGAATTTTTTATGCCCGTTCCAAAATGCGGTCAAAACAGCGGGAATGACTGTTCCTAGCTAGTGGTTGAATCTTGAATTTTTTTTGGTGTTTCTCTGATTAAATAGGTACTTATGTACCTAGAAATAATTTTTGGAAAAAATAAATAGCAAACTATGAGGCAGCTGCAGTTCAAATTTGACCCGCTTCCAGCTGAATCGGCGGGAACTTGCCTTTTTCACGAGAGGTGGATCAAAAAATTTTACACCCAACCATTTTGTCAACTGTGCATAATATGACCTAGTATTTTATAAAAATGATTTGGTCCAATTTTTCAACAATTATTTGGTAGTTCCTTCACAAAAAAACCTCCTTTCGGGCACTCGAAAAATGGAAAATGGTTTTTTCGTCCAACGAAAATGAAAACTTCCTTAGGCAACATTGTTTGCCATTCCAATATGCACCCTTGTGCACAATATGAGATCATTTGAACAAACTATGCCATGAATGTGGCCATAAGATTGATCATTTGGCTTGAAAGCCATTGATCTCCACACATGATAGCTCGTTTCTGAGAACACTTTTTTAAAATAATTGTCGTATTACAAGTTTGTTATTTTTCCTAGGAACTTGGTCACATATGATGACACAATGCAAAGGTTTCCCAATTTTTTGATTTTTTTTGAATTTTTTATGCCCATTCCAAAATGCGGTCAAAACAGCGGGAATGGCCGTTCCTAGCTACTGGTTGAATCTTGAAATTTTTTTGGTGTTTCTCTGATTAAATAGGTACTTATGTACCTAGAAATGATTTTTGGAAAAAATAAATAGCAAACTATGAGGCACCTGCAGTTCAAATTTGACCCGCTTCCGGCTGAATCGGCAGGAATTTGTCTTTTTCACGAGAGGTGGATCAAACCTTTTTACACCCAACCATTTTGTCAATTGTGCATTAAATATGTCCTAGTATTTTAGAAAATTGATTTGGTCCAATTTTGCAACAAATATTTGGGAGGTCGTTCGCAAAAAAACCTCCTTTCAGGCACTCGGAAAATGGAAAATGGCTCTTTTGTGCAATGAAAGTGAAAACTCCCCAAATCAACATTGTTTGTTATCCCAAGATACACATATGTGCACACTATTGGTTTATTTTAGCAAACTATAAGTGGTTAATATGTTGAATGTTTACCCTGAATTAGACCTGGTATAATGTGCACACTATCGATGACCTGGCAAACATTAGTCCATCCATAGGTCCATCGATCCGTCCCATCTGACGGAAGCAAATCCCCACCCAACCCTTCTCTCTCGCGCGAACCCCACCCAGCCCTCCTCTCTCTCGCGCAAACCCTAGCGCTACACTCCTCCCTTGCCGCCGCCACCTCCGGCACCAGATCTTGGCTGCCGCGTCTCCCTCCGACCTCGCCGTAGGCGCTCCCCCCTCTCCCCCTCCCTCACCTCCCCTCACCTCACCGGAAGAGAAGATGGAGATCATGCACGCGAGCAAGTCAGGCGGTGGCGGCGGCACCCAGATCCGCAAGGGCCTGGACCTGGAGCTCCATCCCCATGGCAGCGGCTAGGGTTCCTCCCGCCAGGCCGCCGGCCAGCAGCAGCAGTAGATGCCACCCGCCGCCATGGCGCCGCCGCAGGCCCCTCCGCAGGTATGCAGCCTTCCAGATCTGGCCAGAGCGACCGCAATCCTCCTCCTCGTTGGTCGCTGACGTTTGCCGGCGCTGGTTTTCCGAGCAGGGGATCCGCTCTACGATGAGCTCTGGCACGCCTGCATCGGCCCGCTCGTCACCGTCCCGCGACCTCTTCTTCTACTTCCTGCAGGGCCACATCGAGCAGGTCGGCCAAGCCCCGCCTCCCTCCCCTCCTCGCTTAATTCTAACCTCGCCTCGCGGTTTCGCGCAGGGAGGCTCTTCTGCTTCGGTTTGCGTGCTGAATTTACTTGATCTTTTGGGTTTCCAGGTCGGATCTGTCGAGTTCTCCCGGTGCTCCCACCCCGGCCCGCCACCACCATCGGTCGCCGGTCGCCGGAGAGGACGCCACCACCACCACCACCCTGGCACCCCCGCGCTGTCTAGAGTCGTCAAGCACCAGAGCGATGTCGTTTGTGAAATGTCAGTACTTGCGTAATCTGACTAGAACTAGATTTTGGTGGTTCTCTTTTGGTAGAACTTTTTAGATGTATTCTTTCTTCCGTAGCAAGTTGGTGGTATGTCAGTACTCGGTAGTATGTCTCTTGATATAGTTGGCTCTTGCAGATTGTGCTGCTAGTCCAGATACTTGAATCTTAGGTGCTACGTTGACTTGCTGGTTCATGGGTGACATCTATTTTTAGGATTTGGGAATCATTAGTGGGATCGGACGGCCCATTGTTGTTGCCAAAAATAGTGTGATGTGGTTTCGCTTGTATGCCATATTCTCGCACTAAGTCTTGGTATATATATGTTGATCCCATGTTGAACCTGAGCTCAATTATTTTGGGAAATACTGAGACATCAGATGGCCTATCATCATCTATACGCAGGTGTTAGTTGACTTATCGTTATATATAAGCAGCTCATCTGGGGGTAGTACTATTGGTTATTATTTATAAGAAGTCATACTGTTTGTTATCTAGAGTATAGATATGCCCCAAGCCAAACGTGTGCGCTTGGACTGTCAGACTATTTTAGGCTCAACTAAAACTGAATCTCGGTAGGAATCATTATGTATCCATGGTGTATTGTTTATGATTTGGATGGCTTGGAGTGGCCATTTTCTGTCAGAATCTTGTGCCGATAGCTTTGCTTTAACTAGTAAGTTCAGTTTGGGGAAAGCCAGGATGTGTTTGAATAAACCATTTAGTATGCTTGATTGTGAGTCGATGATATTGGGGTAACCAAGTAGAAGCATATTACTCTGTTGTTTTATTTGGCTGATATAAATGCATTGGCGTCAAACACTCAACCGTTTCTTCTTATGTTCGCTGACATATTCAGATGCTTCTTCTGTTAATCTGCAGGTGCTGTTGCTGGAGTGTATGTAGGCATGGAGTATGGAGTGGAAAGGGTCCGCAGAGAGTATGACTGGGTAATGATGCTCTGAATACTGTTTGCTACTGTTACACTGTCTTGTTGATTTCTTTTAACAATCATACCTAGCTAAAATATTCTTGTCCACAGCAGAGCAGCCTCATCCTCTTCATGCTGGCTCGACTGCCTCTGATTCTTCCTGTTTGCTGCCTTGCCTTGCAGATGCGGCAGCTCAAGGGCGAGGTTGACATCTTCTCCAGGGCCGACGGGTCGGCGCTGTTCGAGATGGGAAACACCAGGGTCATCGCCGCCGTCTACGGCTCCTGAGAGGTAGTCGCTTTTTCTTTGCATACCAACTCTTCTATTCGATGCCATGGCTGTTAGGGCTTTGGCTCCTGGGAGGTCTCTAGTTAATGATCGGTATTGAGATATTTTGGTGGTTACTTATGCTTATTGTGTATCACATTGAAGAAGAAAATGCACAATGAGCTTACCTTTGTATATCAGGATTTTTTCTTCATCGGTTACCCTTCCTTTAGCTGTAGTTTATTTTCATACAGAAACCAATCTTGGTGTTCTTCCTATTTGCATTTGATTATGTTTTAAAAATTCCCTAGCAGAACTATGTATAATAATGTGGGTATGTGTTTTCTTCTTTCAGTGTCTATAGTGCATTTGCATGATGTTGAATTATGTGCTACAGAATATACATTTGCTGAATTAAACTGTAGTTTTCCTTCGCCTAATCAAATGCCCTTTGTTTTAAAGTATGCATACCTAGTTCAAGCTTGCGGTCATGGTGAAGGTGCTGATCTGGGTTTCCTTCTTGAGAAGTAAAATGTTTGCTTGCTACTTTCTTTAGGGTACTGCTTTCTAATCAAGTTCTTGAACACAGGAGTTATGTATGCAAATCATGTGCTATTTATACACTGATAGCCATTTTCTTGTCTACTTAGCAGAATCATGTCTTTGTGTACTAAACATCAGTTACTGGTATTTGGCTTTTATGTGCTAATTAAACCTGGTCAGTATGTATACTTCTTTGATGTTGTATAATATTGGTGCCAAAGGAGTTAATTTAAATCGGATATGATCTACTGGAACAAGTTTTTTGCTGTTCAAACGGTTAAATTCTGGTTCTTTGTTTCGAACATCTAAATGATGTTTAATTTGTCCTTCTATGCTTACATGATAAAAATGTCGCATTTACAGGATTGTAAACCTGATGTGATTGGAGTAGTATTTACTTCTGCTGATAGTAACTACTTGTATCCACTGATTTCTATGCCTCATTTTGCTTGTTTTACTTTATTTATGCACACAGACTGCCTACAAGTTAATGTGCTTTTAGATTTGCCTTTATTTTGCTCCTTACCATATTGTTTGATAACTTGCAGATGCGGTACTTCATTCGTGTTTTGTCGTGGGCTCCAAGAAGTGAAGAAGCATTGAGTTCTAGCTCATTGGAGCTAGTTATACTCTGATAGATAGTTATATTTTGATATTTAGCTCTGTTCTTGGTGGCTGTAAACCTGATGTGAAGTATGTTCGATTATAAACGTGGTGTATGTTTGATTGTAAGGTGCCAAATTTGGTTGTTGAAGTATTACTTCTGTTTTCAGTCAGTTCTGATTTAAATATTTGTTTTTATTTACTGGAAAATCAGAAATTGAAGAACATGACTCTGACCATTGGGACCCACTCAAACCCATTTGACTATTGGATCTGTCTTAAAAAAAGAAATGTAACTAAAAAAAGAAATGTAACTGTTGAGCCAAAAAGGCCATGGCCCAAAAACGAAAGGCCCAATTGTTGGGTCAGGCCAACGTAGAAATCGAAACTATTAGAAAAAATAACCCATGTAGCTAGCAGAAAATAACAGGAAAAAAATACAGTAAAAAGGCCGAATTGTTGGGCTAGGCCCATGTAGAAAACCGAATTGGACCGGGCTGAATCTTGTGCCACATCAGCTTGCCACGCTGTATGCCTACGTGGTCTGGGGGAGGTTGCTAGTGACCAAAACAGAACAATAAGCTTATTTTGGTCGTAAACGTCTTCGACCATTCCAGAAGAAAGGTCGCTATAGTCAGTTTATGACGGCCAGCTTTTGACCTTCTGTTTTTGGTCACAAAAAGGCCGCAAATGGAAATTTGTGACCTTTCAGTGACCAATAGTGGTGGTCACAAGTTGACATATTTCTTGTAGTGCCAAGCCATGCCCCGACGCCGCTCAACTAAGGCACGAGAAAATGCGCCAGACTTGCGAGACGTATTGGAGGATAAGGCAAGACAAACAAGATCGATCTACGGATTGCGCAGGCGCCCGACGACACGTGACAATGATCTTCACTCCGGATACAACAAATCCGGCCGGGCCGAACACAACAGACATAGCTCTTCCGAGCTGCGTCGTGACATAGCCCAGTACAGGGGCGCCACACACCCACTATGCTTCACAGATGAAGTAATGGATCATAAAATCCCAAAGGATTTCAAAGCCGTGAACATCGAATCATACGATGGCACCACAGATCCGGCGGTATGGATCGAGGATTATCTCCTTCACATCCACATGGCACGTGGCGATGATCTACACGCCATCAAATACCTCCCGCTCAAACTCAAAGGACCGGCCCGGCACTGGCTTAACAGCTTGCGAGTGAACTCAATCGGTTGTTGGGAGGACCTGGAGGCCGCATTCCTCGACAACTTCCAGGGCACCTACGTGAGACCACCGGACGCCGACGACTTAAGCCACATAATTCAGCAGCCAGAAGAATCGGCCAGACAATTCTGGACACGGTTCCTAACAAAGAAAAACCAGATAGTCGACTGTCCGGACGTAGAGGCCCTAGCAGCCTTCAAGCATAACATCCGCGACGAGTGGCTTGCCCGGCACCTGGGACAGGAAAAGCCGAAATCTATGGCAGCCCTCACGACACTCATGACCCGCTTTGCGCAGGAGAAGATAGCTGGCTAGCTCGCAGCAACAACTTATCAAAGAACCCTGGTAATTCGTATACCAAGGACAAAAGTGGCAGGACACGTCGAAATAAGCAAAAGAGCCACGTAAGCAGCGACAGCAATGAAGATACGACAGTTAATGCCGGATTCAGAGGCTATAAATCCGGTCAGCGGAAAAAGCGATTCAAAAAGAATACTCAGGGCCCGTCCAGTTTGGACCGAATACTCGACCGCTTGTGCCAGATCCATGGCACCCCTGAAAGACCAGCCAATCACACCAACAGGGATTGTTGGGTGTTCAAGCAGGCAGGCAAGTTAAGAGCCGAAAAGAAAGACAAGGGGCTACATAGCGATGACGAGGAGGAGCCCAAGCCGCCAAACAACAATGGACAGAAGGGGTTTCCCCCACAAGTCCGGACGGTGAACATGATATACGCAACCCACATTCCCAAGAGGGAACGGAAGCGTGCGCTATGGGACGTATACGCGATGGAGCCAGGCGCCCCAAAGTTCAACCCATGGTCCTCCCGCCCGATCACTTTTGATAGAAGGGACCACCCCACTAGCTTCCGTCATGGCAGCTTTGCCGCATTGGTTCTCGACCCAATCATCGATGGATTTCATCTCACAAGAGTCCTAATGGATGGTGGCAGTAGCCTGAACCTGCTTTACCAGGATACAGTGCGGAAAATGGGCATAGATCCCTCAAGGATTAAGCCCACAAGGACGACCTTTAAAGGCGTTATACCAGGTGTAGAGGCCAATTGCACAGGCTCAGTAACACTTGACGTGGTCTTCGGATCTCCGGATAATTTCCGAAGCGAAGAGTTAATCTTCGATATAGTCCCGTTCCGCAGTGGCTATCACGCCCTGCTCGGACGAACCGCATTCGCAAAATTCAATGCGGTGCCGCACTACGCATACCTCAAGCTCAAGATGCCAGGCCCTCGAGGAGTAATCACGGTCAACGGAAACACCGAACGCTCCCTCCGTACGGAGGAGCACACGGCGGCACTCGCAGCGGAAGTACAAAGCAGCCTTCTTAGGCAATTCTCCAGTCCGGCCATTAAAAAGCCAGACACTGCCAAGCGCGCCCAGAGTAACCTACAACAAGACCGCCCGGCACGTTCTGAGCAGGCGTAGCAATGCGGCCCCAACCCCAGCCCTCGCGATATAGCGAAACCAGTGCCTCGCGTACATAACTACGCCCTTGAGATACCATGGGCACAGGGGAAGGGGAACAATAACGACATGCCCAAAATACGGCTTAAAACGTACTAGGGACGACCTGTTCGGCAATTCGACTTCCGCACAAACGATGCAAGATCCAGGGAAGCAGACAAAGCCATGCCGCATTATGGAACTCCCAGGTGGTCTCTGTTACGAGCGGTATACCTGTTTCAAATACAATTCCGAGGCCTGCCCCTGGTCAGGACATGATTAATAGTCCAGTAAATTTTTGCTTATCGCACTACTTGTATCGCTCGGCTTTGATAAATAGCCTCTCTATAAACAATGCATAACTTTTTGTCTATTTTTTGCATTATCCTATTTTCATATATATGTTTTAACATAATTGCACCCGTACACCATGGTAAGGCCAACACGCCAGGGGCTTCAGTACCCCTTAATATGGTGTGAGAAGTCTGTGCACTTTCACAAGTGCGGCACCCCGAACTTATAGCACTATATGCATCGGCTCCGAATCATGATTTGGGTCAATAGTTGAGTTTGCCCGGCTCCTATGTTTTGGTGCCTTACGTTTCGCTATATCGACTAAGGTAGCACTAGGGGAACCACTGCGATTGTGCCCCGGTTCAGCTGGGTTAAGCACCTCAGTGGAGAAAGCTAAAACTGACTGTCATGATGGGGTGAGAGACCGGTCGCTGTTCGAGAGGTTTTTCGAGTCCCTAAAGACTTATGCCGCTTCGAGTGAGGAGCTGGCTTTGTCCGGCCAAAGGCATGGATAGTGCCCCGAACTCGGTCTTCCGAACTAGGGGCTTCGCCGAAATTTAAAATTATAAAGTTTTATGGCTAAGTGAGAGTGTTAAAGCATTATAGTCCGATTGCCTGGTTCGTTGTGCTGAGCGCCTCCCTCGAAGGACCCAACCATGGGGAAAAGAGCGCTCAGGTTTATCCCGAACACCCCAGCACTAGTGGCATGGGGGCAGAAGCCGACGACTGGCCATCTCTCAATTTTTTGATAAATGTCCGCACAGAAAATAATATTTTAAATTCAGTAAGCATTGCTTAGCGCATATGAAAAAGTTTTCAGCGCACAGGATAAACTCGAGCAAGTTCATTCAAAAATTACATCCTTCATACATTCATCCGCCACAAGGCGGTCACCTGCAAGAACATCCTTGTAGTAGTTCTCGGGCTTGCGATGCTCCTTCCCCGACGGCGGCCCGTCCTTCACAAGCTTCTCTCCGTCCAGCTTACCCCAGTGCACCTTTGAATGGGCAAGGGCCCGACGGGCACCTTCGATGCAGACAGAGCGCTTGATGACCTCGAGCCTTGGACAGGCTTCCACCAGCCGCCGCACCAGCCCGAAATAGCTCCCAGGCAGGGCCTCTCCGGCCACAGCCGAACTATGAAGCCCTTCATGGCCTATTCGGCCGCCTTGTGGAGCTTGACCAGCTGTTTCAGCTGGTCGCTCAGGGGTATAGGGTGTCCGGCCTCAGAATACTGAGACCAGAACACACTCTCCGTCGAGCTGCCCTCTTCAGCTCGGTAGAATGCGGCGGCGGCGGATACGTTGCGGGGAAGATCTGCAAATGCCCCTGGAGAGCTCCAGATTCGGGTAAGTGACAAGTAGTTTACTTTTATATTTCTGCTTTGCATTAAGAATACCTTACCCGCTGCTATCTTTTTCATCTCCTCCAACTCTTGGAGGGCCTTTTGGGCTTCGGCCTTGGCACCCTTGGCGGTCTCAAGGGCCGACACGAGCTCGGATGCTTGCGCCTTTGACTCAAGCTGCAAGCTCTCATGTTCTTTCATGAGAGCCTGCAGCTCTTGCTGCACCTCGCCGACCTGAGCCCCAAGTCTCTCTCGCTCGGTGCGCTCCTCGGCCGTTTTCTTTTCGGCCTCAGATAGCGCCTGCTTGAGGGTCGCCACCTCAGTTGTGGCCCCTATAATAAGCAGTGCGATCCTATTATTTTTTGCAATCACGCCTCTCTATAGGAACCTTTTTCTGTAGGGTATTTCTTACCTTCCTTTTCCTCGAGCCGTCGTTTGGCAAGGCCGAGCTCTTGCTCGGTCCGCCCAAGGTCCTGTTTCAGGACATTCACCTGCGCAATTAGTGCGGCGGTGGATAGCAGCGAAGCCTGCATACGCATATTGACTCTTTATTGTTAGACTCCTGCGAAAATTAATAGATCCTCTATTCGGCTTTTCTTTCCGAACGCCAAACAGAGCATCAGGGGCTACTGTCTATGTGGTAATATTTTGACATATTTTTACTTACCTCGAAGCCCGTCAGAAGGCTAGCGCAAGCTTCAGTCAGTCCGCTACTGGCGGACTGAACCCTCTGGATCACCGTACTCATGATAGTACGGTGCCCCTTGTCGATGGAGGCGCCGTCAAGCACCTCCAGCAGATGGTCCAGCGACTCCGGCTAGACGGAAGTCGCTAGCTTAGAAGGCTTGCTCCTTTTGGAAGGAGTTCGCCTACCACGGCTCGGAATGTTGAGGATTCCGGCACGGTGTCCGGCTCAAAGCCGGACTTGGAACCCTGGGGGGTCTTGTCCCCTTCACTCCTGGAGTCCGGGAGGTTGCCTTGCGGCTCCTCCGGGACCACCTCCTCCTGCCCTGGAGCTTGTCGCGACGCCACTTTGGCATCATCCGCAGTGCTGGGGGAGACAGCGGGCAGAACAGAGTTCACGTCCGATGAGTCCAGGGAGCCGCCCGACGATTCGTTGTATTCGGCCTGGGGCGGGCTGCATAATTACATTCGACATTAAGGAAAGTTGTGCAACAAAGTAAAATCATGAGTTACTCTGATATCCGAACTTACGATTTCGCCGGACGCTTGGCCCTGTTCGGCCACTCCTCTTTGCTCTCTTCGGCGTCATGGGAGTAGTCCGGTGGAGGGGTCTTCCTTTTCCTAGACCTCTCGGCCTCCCCTGCTGGGGCGGCCTTCTTCTTCTCTCCTCCCTCCGCTGGGGGGGAGCTTTCTTCTTCCTCCTCCTCGTTTTCACGGGAGGAGGGCGTCTTGGACTCGTCAGACGACGAGTCCGACACAACCACGTTACGGGCACTCTTTCGAGTCCCCGTGGTCTTCTTCTTCTTGACCTTCTTCTCCGGCACCACATAAGGTGCCGGAACTAGCAGCTTCACTAGGAGCGCAGGGGCTAGGTCCTCGGGCAAGGGAGCCTGATAGTTAATTGGTCCGGATATCGCTCGCAAGCCTGTCAAAGTTAAGGGAGTTTAGTTCCCGCACAGAGTCAAAACCGTGAAATGAAAAAAGAGCTTAGTATCCTGTAAAAGACAAAGACATCTTACCTCGCTAGCGTGACGCTGCGAGCTGTATCCGCGTTCCTCGGAGGCGGATGCGGGAGCCTCGGCGCCCTTGAAGAGCACCTTCCAAGCATCTTCGTACGTCGTGTTGAAGAGCCTGTTAAGGGTTTGGTGCTGCGCCGGGTCGAACTCCCACAAATTGAAACCCCGTTGTTGGCACGGGAGGATCCGGCGGACGAGCATGACCTGGACTATATTAACAAGCCAGATTGGCTTGTTCACCAGAGACTGGATGCAAGTTTGCAATCCGGTCACCTCTTCTTCGTTGCCCCACGACAGGCCCGTCTCTTTCCAGGACATTAGCCGCGTGGGGGGTCCGGATCGGAACTCGGGGGCTGCGACCCATTTCGGATCGCATGGCACGGTGATGTAAAACCACCCTGCTTGCCACCCCTTTAGGGTCTCCACAAAGGAGCCCTCGAACCATAGGACGTTGGCCATCTTGCCCGCCATGGCGCCTCCGCACTCCGCTTGGCTGCCGCGCACCACCTTGGGCTTGACGTTGAAAGTCTTAAGCCAGAGGCCGAAATGGGGGCGGACGAGGAGGAAGGCCTCACACACGACGATAAACGTCGAGATGTTGAGGATGAAGTTTGGGGAAAGATCGTGGAAATCCAGGCCGTAGTAGAACATGAGTCCCCGGACGAATGGGTGGAGTGGAAAATCCAGTCCGCGGAGGAAGTGGGGAAGGAAAACTACCCTCTCATGGGGCCTTGGGGTGGGGAGAAGCTGCCCCTTCTCGGGAAGCCGGTGCGGGATGTCCTTGGACAGGTATCCGGGCTTCCTCAGCTTTTTCACTTGAACCTCCGTAACGGAGGAGACCATCCACTTGCCTCCCGCTCCGGACATTGCTAGAGAACGTTGAGGTGGGAAGAGCGGGCTTGGGCGCTGGAGATCGAGTGCGCAAGAGATGGATTGGCAAAGGATGAAGAAGGCGTAGGTAAAAAGGTGGATCCTTATCCCCTTATATTGGCGGATGCGGTTATGCGTCCCCACCTGCCTAATAAAACTCGCTTGCCTTCCAAGCGTCGTGGTAAATGGCGCGGTTGGGTTACCCACGTCCGTATTGATGATAATCCCGTAAAAAGGGCACATGATCTCTGCTTTGACAAGACGTGCCAAGGAAACCGCCTCGCTAAACGTGCTGAGGTGGAAAAGTAAAAATGATTTATGTAAAGAACTTGGCCGTAGTGCGATGATGCACTGCAGAATACGTCAGCAGATTTGATTTGTGTTAATATTATTCTCTCTATGGCTCTATGTGGAAACTTATTTTGCAGAGCCGGACACTATTCTTGGTGTTTACAGTCTTCTATGAAGGACTTGGAGTAGGAACCCGCCTTGCAATGCCGAAGACAATCTGCCCGCCGGACTCATCGTCATTGAAGCCTGGTTCAGGGGCTACTGAGGGAGTCCTGGATTAGGGGGTGTTCGGGTAGCCGGACTATACCTTCGCCGGACTCCTGGACTATGAAGATACAAGATTGAAGACTTCGTCCCGTGTCCGGATGGGACTTTCCTTGGCGTGGAAGGCAAGCTTGGCGATGCGGATATTCAAGATCTCCTACCATTGTAACCGACTCTATGTAACCCTAACCCTATCCGGTGTTTATATAAACCGGAGGGTTATAGTCCGTAGGACAATCATCTTCAGACACAATCATACCATAGGCTAGCTTCTAGGGTTTAGCCTCCTTGATGTCGTGGTAGATCTACTCTTGTACTACCCATATCATCAATATTAATCAAGAAGGAGTAGGGTATTACCTCCATCGAGAGGGTCCGAACCTGGGTAAAAAAATTGTGTCCCTTGTCTCATGTTACCATCCGGCCTGGACGCACAGATCGGGACCCCCTACTCGAGATCCGCCGGTTTTTACAACGACAACGGGCTTTCCTCTGCGTTTGGAACAAGTCAATATAGATCTGATAATATGGTACAGCGAAAAGAGTGAAACAGCAGCTAATTACACGAGCCTCACAGTGTGCAATATAGCTATGAGATCCTGTCGTCTGTTGGAATTTCACTTTCGTACGGTTGGCCTTGTTCTTTGAACAGTTCACCTACAAGAAGATAGATTTGTATGGCACATGCGTAAATAGGACTTCAACATGTGATCTGATGACATATATATAATGTACCTGATACTTCGGATCGGACCAGTGTTTAACGAGGCCTCTCCAGTCTTCATCAGATATATTTTCCACTGAAGATGTTTGGGCAAGTTCACTATTAGCCTTGCCTTCAAAGTGAGTTTTCCTCAAGTTATACCGATAATGTCGCAGAGGAGACTTGAAAACATGGGTGCAAGCTTGTCTGGTTGCATCATCTTGGCTATCCAACTTGAACCTCATCTGTCGAAAATTATGGGAGTCTCATTATCAGCAACCTAGAAAGTATTGGACAGAGCAAGACGATATTACTAGTTTCCATACATAACCATACTTACAGATAAATGGTCGAGGAAGGTGTTGAACTGGGTTTCGTCTTTGTCATTCCTGTACTGAATCCATGTTGGGAGGATATGTACATGACACCTAACAGCAACCGCTGCCTCTGATACTAACGTGGCTGACTCTGTAGCATCACGTGGCCTTTTTAAACCTGCCTCAAAACGGATCTCCGTTCTTCCTCCTCTAGATTTAGTTAACCTATCGAGCATTATCCCTGATGTTTGTTTCCTCTTGCGCCTAGGTGCTAGTCCAACAACAAACATAGGAAGAGCAGACTAAGGCATATCCTAGTGGTGGGGAGGGGTTGATGCCTTCCCACCCACCCAGGTTCAAGGCATGGTACTTGCAATTTGGGTTTGTTGCACCAATTATACTGTAGGGGGTTCCCTTATAGTCTTTCTATCAAAAAAAACAAACATAGGAAGTGTTAGTGTACATCAAACTGTGAGACTACATATAAAGAAGCATGCAACTGTAACTTGACTCCAGCAACTACCTTCTTGTTGTTGAAGCTCACAAGGTTCATCTGATATTGCCAACTCGTCTTGTGTCAAGAGTTCTTGGGAAGTAGTGTCGGGTGGCAAGGGAGCTTGGGAACGTGCTGCTAGCTCAGTTGACGCACGAATACGTCGTGCAGCTGGTAGTACTATGGTAGGTGTTGCAAGAACTAGGGCTGTCTCTGCTTGTTTGGTGGCAGCTATTTGTTTCTGTTTGTCTTTTTTTGCAACTCGTGTAGCATGGGATGCCGTGTTTGTAGAATTTTCTGCTGGACTTTGACCTTCTATTGCAGCATCAGTACCAGCAGAATCTGCAGGATTCATCCGCTTCTTATTCCCTGCCATTCTGTGTTTCTTCCTCTTTCTCTGTGCCATGTTAAGTCAAGCCGACAAGAAAAACGAATAACAATTTAGTTCTTTAGAACAAATTGATGCACGATGCACACGAACTGAACTTTGATGTTAGACAACCACATAATAGGAGGATGTAATATGTATGAAAAACAGGACGGAAGAGATAACCAGAACTATGATGTGTAAACTAAGAAGAAGACATTTCACCAAATTAGAAGCAATGCAATGGAAGGTAGACACCATATGAAAGATTCTACAAATGTTGCTCTGCCAAGTTAACAGTGTCTCATCATAAATGGCGCTTAAACAAATGTGAAGCAGTACAAGAAATAAATCATATGCAAGATGCGAACAACATCACACTACCATGTTAGAGGTCTCTCTTCATTAGTGCCATTCCATATTCACAGCACTGGATATTCACAGCTTATGATGTGTAAACTAAGGAGAAGGCATTTCAACAAATTAGAAGCAATGAAAGATAGACACAATATGAAAGATGCAACAAATATCACCCTACCAAGTTAAAACTGTCTCGTCATAAGTGCCATTTCAACAAATTAGTAGTACAAGCTAGAAAAGAATGTGAGATGTAACCTATATCACACTCCAAAGTCAAACGTGTCTTATGATAAGTGATTGTTGCAGGTTACACAACAATAGTAATATGATGTAAGAACATGGTGTGATAGACATATATTGTATGTTCTAGAAACAGGAACACGTGTCTTACTCAAGTATAATGTGTAAAGTAAGCAGATGGAATTCAACAAAATTAGAAGCAATACAAGCTAGACATCACACATAATATGCAACCAAATATAACACTGCCAAGTTAGAGGGAGCACCGATGATGCTGCACTAGGGGAGACGTGCTCGTCAGAAACACAGCTTTGTTGAGTGTCTATGCATGTGTTGTCTTGGAAATCATCTTGGGGGTGTGGAGGAGTAGAAACTATAGAGGCCCTCCGTTCGGAAGGAGCACCTTTATCCGCTGCCTTGCTAACTTCCTTCCGCTTTATTGATTTTGAATTGTCAAGTAAAACAGACAAGAAAAAGTAATAAAATTCTCTCTTCAGAACTCATTCATGCATGATACTGACAATCACTACTTTAATGTAAGGCAAACGCATGATACCAGGATGGAATATGTACGAAAAACAGGACGACATGGCATGTTCACAACTGTTTGTGTAAACTAAGCAGAAACTATTCCAGCAAATAAGAAGCAATGCAAGCTAGACACCACATGAAAGATGCAACCAATATGACTCTGCCAAGTTCAAAGCGTCCCATCATAAATGGAATTTCAACAAATTAGAAGCAGCGCATGCTATAAATCATATGAAAGATGCAACTAATATCGCACTGCATATACTAAAGGTGTCTCGTCATGTTGATTGATGCGGGATACAAAAAAAACAATAGTTTTATGTAAGGACATGCTTAATAGACAGATGTACTATGTACTAAATACAGGAAGGCATGTCACATTAACAGGTATAATGTATAAGCTAAGCATACTAGCACATGCAGTTTAACCAGATTGGAAGAATTACAATCTAGACACCATATGCAACATGCAACCAAATATCACGCTGCCAAGTTAGAGTAAGCACCTCCGATGCTAGTGTAGGGGAAATGCTGTAATCAACTACAGAGCTACGTTCACTATCTTCATGTAGCATTTATGTTTCATGAGAATCATGTCGGGAGGCTCACGCTGCATTCTTTAAATGAGGAGTAGTCCCCTTGCCTGCCTGCCTCGTCATAAGTGATTGATGAGGGATACACAAGAACATTAGTTTGATTTAAGAACATGGTTAATACACAGATGTACTAGTATGTACCAAAAACAGAAAGGCATGTCATATTCAAAGGTATAATGTGTAAGCTAAGCAGATGCAATTTAACCAAATTGGAAGCAATACAAGCTAGACATCCGGCTGGAGTGGTGAGCATGATCATCTAGGACCTGAGAGCCTGGTGGGAGGCGGGCTGCTTCGCCACCATCGCAGCTTTTTATTTGGCTTCCAGGTGATGCCTATCTTTGCTGGGATTGTCACTGGCTCGGCCAGTGCCCTGACTAGCTATTTGTCTTCTGGTGCTCACGGGGATGGTGGTTCATGTAAAAAAAATATTTCCTTATCTTATCGACTTCGGCCTTTCGAATACAAGCTAGACACCATATGGAACATGCAACCACATATGACACCGCGAAGTTAAAGCAAGCACCTGGGATGGTGGCTCATTGCGAGCGAGGTCATCAACTCCAGAGCTACGTTCCCCGTCTCCATGTGCTGACACTGCACCCATTAAAGCATTGAGACGTGTCTTGCCTAGCCGCACAACAAGCTGGAGCGACTTATCTCTTTTCTTTTTGGCTTCTCTCATGGCAGCAGAGTCAGAAATACCCTTGCATAAAAACACAACAATGAGAGTAAGGGTGAAGTGTGTGCAGAACTAGTGCATTGTAAAAGTAGCAGATAGCAGGTGGCTGAAAAATAAATGACAGGAGACATATGATAGCTCTACAACATTGCATGGCAAAAAAAATTAGATTCTACCCCGTATGATTTTGTAATATATGAGCACAGGAAATGCTGGTACTCCTCCAGCACACCACCACATGTGGTCATATCTAAGATAACAGTCGACTGAAAATAAATAGGTCAGTCGATTTTTCTAATGAACCGTTCGATCTATAAGGAACGGGCAGATGGCCTTCGTCTACCTCCCGCCAGTCACTGTTGACGATCTTTCTTGAACCGCTAGAGACCACTGGCCCAGACCCCTGACTCCGCCGCCCCGCCCTCCCATCGACCTCACACCACCGCCGTGCTTGGCAGCGCCCCCAGGCCATCCCTTTAATCTCGTCCGATCTCCAGATCGGGCGCCAATAGTTCTAGGCCGCACACGCCCCTAAGATAAACACCAAGGCGCTGCTTCCCCAACGTAATAGGCGTACTAGCGCCTGTTACGCCGGGGAATGCTTCCGTTAATTGGGAATCAACTGGCCAGAAATTGAAATTCAGGGGGCGACGGACCTCTAGCTAAGGTGAAATAGTATATGAGGAGAAACCTTGTGCATCGCGAGTTACTAGGAACATCTAGTATCAAGAAGAAGCGGTCAACTATTGTCTTTTGTGGGATGAATACCGTGCAAGCAGAGACGTAAGATTTGCACGAATAAGGGAAGAGGAGTACCTTTTTCGGTTGCCGGTGTGGTCACCCCCACATGTCACGCCGATCTTCTTGTTTTTACCGGGGAAACCGATGTTCTGGAGGGTGCATGCTTGGACGAACCCATGGCCGAATTGTTGACTGTGTTTCCATGGTCGTATGTCGGCGGAGGGGAAGCAGATCCGAGGCGGCGAAGGACGGCATAGCAGGAACAGCTCCGGTGCGGTGGAGGGTGGCAAAGTTGGAGCGGCAGCGGTGAGGCGCAGGACGGCGTGGTTGAACTGGCTCGGGTACGGACGGCTCGGCCTCGGCTTCAACTACTAGCCGTGGAGGGCGTTGCAGTTGAGGTTGCGGTGGACGACGACGTCGGGGTGTCGGCTCCGGCGTGATGGAGGAGGGCGGCGGTTGATGGGTGGGATGGGGTGGCGGACGGAGGACGCCGGGGTTTTGCGGCTGGTGGAGAGGTAGTTTTGGCGCCCACAGAGTACGAATGGGGAATTGGATGGGTGGGGGGAACCATGTTTCGGTCTAGGACGCGCTTGTTTTTGGCTTTTTTGAACAGAAGATGGGACGTACTTGTTTGAAATTTGGGGGAAGTACAAACTTTGCCCTCCTCTTAAATTTCAGACCTACTACGAGTCGGGGGTAGGATGGTAATCCCAGATGTCCCAAATAGTGGGCGGGAGCGATTTCGGCCGCTCGCATGTGTGCTTAGGCGCCATTGTGCATGAATGTTTTTCGGATGCGGTTGCGTGGCGTCTAGACGAAGCTACAAACCTACCCCGGTTTAGACCTTTGGACGTCGGGCCGGTAGGTTTCACGGGTCGAAGTTATTAGAAAAGTAATTTCCTTGTACTACCAAAAATTGGTCTCACGCGGTTTCGGGCCAGTAGAGGCTCTTTTGGCGCTTCGTTCGAAATTTTGAAACACAAGCATTCACGTTGAGAGTACTCTTGAACTATGAGGATTGACCTAAATATACAACGTTATATTTGACCTTGTATGTTTGAAAACCTCATTAAATTATCCGCTTCTTTTTGAAATTTTGACACTTGAAAATCCTATAACTACGATTATTTTGGAATGGAGGAGCTAAATTTGAATCTATTTTGTACACGACTACATATTTAGTTATGGTTTACAAACGCCATGATATCAAATTCAAATAATTGAATGGACTTCATGTTGAATTCGATTTTTTTAAACCACCTTAAGTTGAATTCAAATGTATGCTAGTTCATAGGTAGTAGCTATTTATAATGTCCATTGTGTAACTTTCATATGTATAATGTGCTTTACACACACAACATGAACTATACTCACGTTTATATTCGACTGCTAAAGCGATGCATTGTCTAGAGTTCAAAATACTAACTATGTGGATCAATTGTCTCGAATAATAACATAGACATGCTCAAATTCGATAGAATCTAGATGTCTGATGGATCAATCACTAGTGCAGAACCGGGCAATAGCACCGGTTCGTAAGGCCCTTTAGTGCCGGTTTCGTAACCATCACTAAAGTGTTGGCACTAAAGGCCCCCCCTTTAGTACCGGTTCAGCACGAACCGGTGCTAAAGGGAAACCACGTGGCACGAGCCAGCTCCGGGGGCCGGGAGCCCTTTAGTACCGGTTGTAACACCAACCGGTGCTAAATGTTTGTGGGTTTTTGTTTTATTTTGTATTTTTCAATTAAATTTGTGTTATCAATTTAATTTAGGATTGTTTTACGTTATAATGAGTTGTGGTCGTCATCATCATCATCATTATCATCATCGCATATTAATAAATAAATAAAATCTAGCTAGCTAAAAATCATCGTAGTCGTCTAATTACCACTATTTAATCATCATAGTCATTACCGCTAGCTATCTAATCATCACCGACACTGGATAGCTTAAAGAGGAAACATTCACTTTTTACCAGAAGCAAAGATATCATTAAGTTCAACATAATCATCACCAACATCGAAGTTCAGGACATGGACATGAGACAAGTACTAATTAAGAGCATGAACTAGTAGCTACTCCTGCTGCTCCCTCTCGGGTAGAATAGCATAGAACATGTATAGCTCTCCTGATTCATCATACTAGAGCATGCAGATGAATCTGTCTCCTAATCTTGGGTTGCGCTTCTCCTTGCTGCCCCCTAGTACTTCTCTGCGATCGTTAACAATTTTGCTCCAATCTTTCACTATTAAGCATTCTTCGCTTTCAGAAATCCTGAATGCACTCATGTGTAATGTAGGATATCTTGGCTGTAAGCTAACCATTGACATGTCACCTTTCGTCTCGATCCAGTAAGGCACAACTATCATCGGAAGTCCCTGTTGAAGAACATCGTATAGTAATTAATATACTAAGCAATGAAAGTTTAGCTTCAAAATTAATGTATGCAAAAGATGCACTAATTAAGGACAAATAGTTAAAATCTTACCATCTTTCGATTATAGATGTGACTGTAGTTCAATACCATCACCATTGGTCGCATGTTTTGAGTACTAACATTTCTAAGTTCAGGAAAAAAAATTGTCTTGACAGTATTAAGATCCTCAAGCCATGAAACATAATGACTTATCTCCTCGCAGTTTAGTTGAGCCTCGGGGCAGTAGTAGGTTCTGTCTACCAAGCGCCGGACATGTTTGCTTGAACCGAAATAAGCTGACAATACAAATTAGTTGTCAACTATTTTTGAATAAACTGTATCAAAGATATAAACATATGCATGCATGGTTGAGAAAAACTCACATAATGGTAGAACTGGAGGCGTTTGCACATCGACCCAGATGTCTATATTACCTTCAATATCATCTTCCGGACGAATATCAAAGGTGATAACCATATCAGGCTCAAATGCATAAGCCTTGTATAGTGCTTGCCAAGTTTTGCATTCAAAATGGGTGTATGTGTCTCCATTATATAATTTGACATTGAAAGTATACCCATGCTCCGTCTTCAAGTAAACTCCCTTTACCTCCATATCATCTATAGAACTAAAACCTATCTTATCCAAGACAAAAAAATTTGCATGGCAGGGGATGCGCTAGTAGAATAGTGAAAATTTAAAATTATAAGTTGAAGAAAATGAAGCATAAGTTTTGCATTCAAATAATAATTGACAAAGTGACTTACTGTATCAACTTCGAATGTCTCATCCAACTTGATGCTGAAGCGCCTACCATCAACAAGAAAATTTCTATCGCACATAATGAAATCTTTTTCATCGTCAGATGACATTTCCTATGTTCATATAGGTGAAACATTAAACACCTATATCTAGCCAGATATATATTCATCTAACATTTGACATTAATATATCTAACTATATTCATCTCTAACAATTGACATTACTATATATTTAACATTTCTATCTAATTCATCTAACATTCGACATTAATCTAACAATTATATAAACTCAAAATATAAAAAAATTTAAATAAACAGAAAAACTCATTAACAAATACTATTTTAATTAGATCATCAAATCTCAGATACCTAAATTTTCTTACTAAAAATAAACTAGTTATATTAATTATTGACCTAGTTCAAATCTCATATACCTAAATAATCTAGTTATATTAATTATTGAACTAGTTCAAATCTCATGTACCTAAATAAACTAGTTCGATAATTTTCTTACTAAAAATAAACTAGTTATATTAATTATTGAACTAGTTCAAATCTCATATACCTAAATAAACTAGTTCGATAATTTTCTTACTAAAAATAGATTAGTTATATTAATTATTCAACTAGTTTGAATCTCTAGTTCGACAAATTTCTATCTAGCTAATTCATCTAACATTCGACATTAATCTAACATTCGATCATCTAATTAACTTTTCTAAAAAACAGAAAATAAGTAAAAAAATGTGTGTGTGTGTGTGTATGTGTGTGTGTGTATATGTGTATGTGTGCGCGCGGCCTCGTACGCCGCCGCCCCGTACGTACGAGCGGGGGCGCCGGCGTACGGGGCGGGGGCGGCGGCGTACGTACGGGCGGGGGTGCCGGCGTACGGGCCGGGTGCGACGACGACGACGGACGGCAGCGCCGCGGGTACATACGCGAGAGCGAGAGACGTACGGGACCGCGGCGGGACAACGGACGGCGGCGGGCGGCGTTTGGGGCGGCGGCGCGAGACGGCGACGACGACGGGCGGCGGCGGGGACAGAGACGACGGGCGACGGGCGGCGAGGACGGGTTCGAGCGGCGCGCGAGAGGTTGGAGACGAAAGAAGTGGGGAGATCTAACTGAATTTTCGTCAGTGTTGTATATATAAGAGAGGCCTTTAGTACCGGTTGGAGCCACCAACCGGTACTAAAGGCCAACTTTGTCCAGGCCAAGAGGCGGGAAGAGCAGGCCTTTAGTACCGTTTGGTGTCTCCAACCGGTACTAAAGGGTGGTCTTGAGTATCAGTTGGAGCCACCAACCGGTACTAAAGGCCTCGCGCTGCCACCCCAAAGTTTAGTCCCACCTCGCCGGGCGAAGGGCAGCCGCACTGGTTTATAAACCCAGCCGCGGCTGCCTCTTTGAACTCCTCTATATAGCAGGCTTGTGGGCCTAAACTTTATGCGCTGCCCTGTGAGTCTGCTGGGCCTTTAAGGCCTGTAATTGCACGCCCGTTTCCTAACAGGCCCACAGGGCAGCGCCCCAATTTTTTTTATAGGTTTTCTCTTTTCTGCTTTATTTTCTTCTATTTATTTTTGCGTAGCTTTTTGTATAGTTTTTTCTTTTCTGTTATATTTATTTTCTTCTATTTATTTGTGAGTAGTTTTATTCATCTAGTTTGCCAAAATTCAACATTTTCAGAGTTCATTTTGTAGTGGTTTTCAATTTCACGGTCATTTTGTGAACGATTGAAAAATAGCAAATATAATTTTTTTCATCTATTTATTTCTGAGTAATTTTTTCTTTTCTGCTATATTTATTTTCTTCTATTTATTTCTGAGTAGTTTTTTTATATAGTTTTTTTCTTTTCAGCTATAGTTTTTTTTCTTTTCTGCTATTTTTTCTTTTCTGCAAAACTTGATGGTCAAAGTCTGTAGTTATAACCAAAGTTAAAAAAAAAGAAATGCCAACGTGTAGTGTAATAAGTCCGGAGTTGTAATAAGTTATTAAAAATAAAAAAGAGGTGCAATGCTCGTTAATTTGCTTCAAGCCTTTTGGAATAGTGTAAACTGCACTGCGCATAGCTCCGTGCAATCTACCATATTCCTGAAGGCTTGAAGCTAAGCATCGTGAGCATTGAGCCTCTTCTTCATCGTCTCTGCACTCAGGGCTTATAAACCGCTCCTAGTCCCTCTCTCTTGGCGAGGTGGGACTAAAAAGAGCTTACTAAGAAACTGTAGTACTGGTCACCCTTTAGTACCGGTTGGAGCCACCAACCAGTACTAAAGGTGGTGCGCTGCCTACACAAAATTTAGTGTCATTTAGTTCAAAACAAATCATTGAATGCATGAAAAATAGCAAATGAAGGCAGAAATGGTTGAAAGTTGATGGCGTCGCTTTGAATGGTGCATACTGAATGCACAAAAAGTCTGGAGTTGTAATAAGTTTAAAAAATGAAATGCCTTTGTAACAGATGAGTTTAATTTCGTCAGAAACCTGAATATTTCAAAAGAGATTGTCCATTTTGTAAACGAAGTGCATCCAGTTTTTGCCGTAACCCTCTCTACTTTTTTGAAAAATCTATGTGGGTGAAATGATGATACCATGCCAAGTTTCAACTTTTTCAGAGTTCATTTGTAGTGCTTTTGAATTTCCAGGTCATTTAGTTCTCAAAACAAATCATTGAATGCATGAAAAATAGCAAATGAAGGCAGAAATGGTTGAAAGTTGATGGCGTCGTTTTGAATGGTGCATACTGAATGCACAAAAAGTCTGGAGTTGTAATAAGTTTAAAAAAATGAAATGCCTTTGCAACAGATGAGTTTAATTTCGTCAAAAACCTGAATACTTCGAAAGAGATTGTCCAGTTTGTAAACGAAGTGCATCCAGTTTTTGCCGTAACCCTCTCTACTTTTTTGAACAATCTATGTGGGTGAAATGATGATACCATGCCAAGTTTCAACTTTTCCAGAGTTCATTTGTAGTGCTTTTCAATTACCAGGTCATTTAGTTCTCAAAACAAATCATTGAATGCATGAAAAATAGCAAATGAAGGCAGAAATGGTTGAAAGTTGATGGCGTCTCTTTGAATGGTGCATACTGAACGCAAAAATATAAGAGCATTTACATCATGATCTTATATTTCTTTACAGTCTAAATTGTCAATATGATCTTATAACATAAAAAATAATTTGATCATCAATGATCTTTGTGTGTACAATGTGAATTGTCAATATGAGTCATCAACGATTTATAAACCGATGAAGACTCATATTGCGGCCACAAATTCTACACATAGAGTTCAATTAAGACCAAGTGCTTGTGATAGTTTGAGAAATAACATATTTAAGGTGGGAAAAGGATTGTTAGGGGAGCGAGGTGGGACTAAAAACAGCTTGCCATAACCTCATTAGTGCCGGTTCGTGGTACGAACCGGCACTAAATGGTGATTGTGGGGCCATAGCCTGACCGCAGGCTGACACAGCCTCTTCAGTACCGGTTCGTGGAATGAACCGGTACTAAAGGTTCGCCACGAACCGGTGCTATTGATCGCCGGCACGAACCGGTGCTATTGTACACATTAGTGCCGGCTGAAATTCAAACCGGCACTATTGTGCTTCACGTTTGACCCTTTTTCTACTAGTGAATGACCGCTCCTTACGCGAATTGCAAATATCATGATCCCATCCTAATATTTGGATACAGTTTATATCTTTAATCAATGTGTCGAGCAGTCTTTTATGTGTAGTTTCACTCTCCATCGGTGGTCTCTCACACATGCTCACACACTCTCTCCCGAGGTGTCTTTCTCGCACCGATGCTCTAGATATAACCCTCCCTCTCTCTCGTAACCATTTACAACTGTTTTCACTAACCTTTATCACAAGCACTCTTCCTCTCGCAAACATACACACGCACAATCCTCATCGACCCTTTCTATATACATGGACCTGCCTACGTGTCTCATGTACGCACATTATCTTTACGCCTGTCTCTCACGCATTCTCTCACACCTCTCTTCCTAATCGACGAGTATGATTCTAGCAGAGCATTCTGTAGGATGCCCCTTAAAGTTAAGTTGGTTGAATAGTAATATCAAAGATAAAGGGGTTACCTTAGTCCGAGAACCTAGGGTTGCAAATCCTAGACGGATTTGTCAGTGGACACAGAGTCCTTCACAATTCTGCTATCTTTGTCTTGTACAACTAGTCATGCATGGGTCTTCCTAAATGCATCATGAGCCGACCAATGTGGCGCAGTATGGAACAGAACGAAGGGCCTCACATCGACCCACTGGACA
Source organism: Aegilops umbellulata (assembly GCA_032464435.1). Taxonomy (NCBI): domain Eukaryota; kingdom Viridiplantae; phylum Streptophyta; class Magnoliopsida; order Poales; family Poaceae; genus Aegilops; species Aegilops umbellulata. The sequence continues at coordinate 634,990,518 of CP136060.1, read as the reverse complement.
TCACGTGGGGACACACCCTCTACCCCCACGTCTCATTATCTTCTCACACCCACACATACCAACACAAACACCACACACACAAAAAATTTCTCATGGTGCCTCTATTCCCTCCCCCCTTGCATATACACACTCAAGGGAATGGAATCTCTTGTCGTGACGTCATATTCGTCTCTCTCTCTAGACCACTCTCATTTCTCGTGCTATCTCTCCAACGCCCCCCCATCGGCCCCTCTATCCATGCCTCTCTCGAATACGTAATACACACACATACCTCTCTAGGCCCCGCCAAATGCATCAACTACACATTCACACATGTTACATCATGTACCCCATTGATCTAAAAAGCCCTCTCTTCACGTTTATTTCGCATACAACATTCCTTTTGAATAAAGTCTAGCCAAAAAATATTTTAGAGTTTCTACATATATACAACATTACAAAGTTATATGGAGGAGTACGAACGCTAATTTGAATTGCATGGTGCCCACAATGATATTTATTCCGCACTGTGAATTTTTATATTTTTATACTATATACAAAGTTAGTCATAATAAACAGAAACGAAGAGCATCTCTCTCTCCATCGCATACCCCCCTGTACGCTCTTTCACGTATGCACACAAAACTATATCCAGGTCCTCTAAAAGTAAGCCCCCCAGAAAATCCAGGCATGTTTCATCTTTCTCTCGCGATATATGCAATGACGATCATTGTATTTGAAGCGAAAGCACGATACGTGCATTGGACTTCAGAATCCACTCATTACGGTCACCATTTATGTTTAGTGGTTATTATGCAGTCGCGGGCTCACCGTACAACTCTATATTTGCTCATGACATGACTAATTGACCAGTTAAACGCTCCACGTGGCACCTCTTGTGTTGCATCACATTATCTCACTACCATCGTGCCCACCTGTCGACTTGTATCTACTCTACATCTACACTCTTATAAAATACATAAAATACACTCTTATAAAAAAGCAGAGTTGGTGATGATGGTGTGCCTGCCATCCTGCAATATAGGCCGTCCGATTTATATCTGACGGATAGGAAAGAAACTATGACAATTTTGCAAAAAGGTACCCACACACCTCTCCACATTTGCAAATAAGGCCTTCCCTCATTCATCCTTTTCTCTCACAAGATAAAAAAGTCATACAAATGCATCTTGATGTTACTTGCAACGCACGGGCATCTTGCTAGTAAGAATGAAAACAAACGACAAACAATATTTGGACGGTGGTTCGAAGTCATGACCGCGGGTGCAGTGGACAAGGTGGCCTTGTATTGGTATGCTGAGCCATCTGTTTTAACACACATGAGCTGGTGTGGTGATTATACACACACGCACGCATGCACACGAACTGCATCCACGCAACACTCACACAAACACATGCACCCACGCACGCACGCAACACTCACACGTACACACGCAGCCACGCACGCACGCAACACTCACATGCACGCACGCACGCACCAGTACACCACACGACCAACACACACTCTCACGCTCAAGTGCTCAACCAACACGTGCATCCGCACACATCAGGCCTTGACAGACACATACACAACCAGGTGATTCCCGCGCACGGGTTGGAGCCTTGTCGCACCTGCGTAAAATTGTGTTTATCTGACCTTTTGCCTATGCGAACTGACATGTGGGACCCACAACGAACGTGGTCAATTTAACTAGTCAACATGGCGCCATGCAGACTATTTGGCCGGTCAACAGAGTGCAATCCGATGCTGAGCTGTGAGCAAGTGACCGTATAATCACTGCAAAATGTATATAGTGACTGTAATCAGCTTATTCTAAAGTTCGGTGACCGTATTACGCTTTTCTCTCTGTAGGCCCTCCAAAACTACATCTCTACACGTTTTCGCATGTTACATCTAACAACTATGCAATACAGCACTACTACTACACTCTAACACAATAAATCATATGTGTTTTTAGTTTTACTAGATATCATATTGTTACTTATAATTATTCAGTTTGCATACATTAAAATTGCCTTTGAAATGTATGGCCAGTATCATCTACCGCGCAGGAAAAATCCCGCCCTTTCCTGTTTAATCGGGTTTGTATCGATGGATCGTGCGAAACAGCAAAACTATACAAGTACTATACAATACAAGTGACAGTTCACTGGGCCGTCGTGTCGTCTACTCCTCCGTCGAAAGAGTGGAGCGCTCGCTTTGATAAATCTTCTAGTCCCTTTCGCCGACATGTGGGACATCAAGCTACCGGGTCCACGTGCCATACCGGAATACAGTGCAGAGCAGCCGGGGTGAAGCACCCCAGTCATGGCGTCGGCGTAGTAATGAGCAATGAGGCGTCAAATCACAAAGCTGCACCTTTCCCGTAGTTAAGTTGGAGGGACGAAGCAACCATCATTTCACTCGTTGTTGAATCCGCTTCTCCCTCATCTTCTTCAACTTAACCACGTGTTGCTTCTGCCGTTGTTCTGCCTCATGTGGGACGCGGATCGGCTTGGTAAAGCACTAACACGTGGGACCGCATGTTAGCAAACCGCCAGAACAACTTCCTCCTAAAATAAGAAGCCTAATCCTAGACTTACAAAGGGCTACGTAATTTCTCAAATAAGAAACCTCCCCCGCCATCTGCGCGGCAAAATCAACTCCTTTTTACTAATCTCGATTCTATAATTTTTTAGATCAATATAACTGAGATTCGTATATATAGCACACAGGAGCAAAACCAAGTGGTACGGTTAAGGGCATCCACAATGTGTAGACAAATGTGAAAATAGCTTTTGGCATCATGGGAACCATTGTGGACGGTGTTGCCAAAGCCAAAAAGATGGAACCGAAGCTCCGTGATTGATTGATTGAAGGAATAGAAAAATGCAACGTCTCTCCTCTTTCTCCCATGCTTGGACGCGTGTAGTACTACAGTATAGAACACGGAGTCTACTCCCCTGTCCCTTCTATCACAAATCACAAACCAGTGAGGCGTCAAATCACAAAAGCACGGACGAAGCAACCATCATTTCACTCTTCCCTGACTCTGCTTCTCCATCGTTTCTTCGAGAAGCCATCTCACCACATTAGTTACTACTAGAGTACTAGTAAAGGACTTCCTGAATGCAAATGGTGTTCTCCGTCGAACGCACTTCGCCAAACCACCACCAAAAAAAATATCGTCGACGTCACCGCAATGGGGAAGGAATTCAAATATAGTTACTACCTCCATTTTTTTGTACACAAGGCCAGTATATCAAAATTACAATTTGGAAAGGTCCACTAACACTAATCGAGGCAAAATTGATGGGGTTAGCAACCAAGGACATTAATATCCCCTGCATGCATGCAGAAGTGAGAAAGTTGGTTTGCATGGCGCTGCATTAATCAAGCGATGAGGAGTGAGATGGTTAGCTCTTTGGTCTTTGGAGAAGAAAATATGCATTAATTGACACGTGAAACGAGGATTTGTATCGATTAAATCCCGCGAAGGAAAACCCAGCCTTTCTTTTTTAACACTAGTACTCCTAATATGTACGTACTTATCCAGTTTGGGTCTAGGCCTTGCATTGCCAAACTTCGCCACACATTTTTGCCAAGCTTGCCTAAAGTTTTCAAAATGAGAAGGAGGTACACTTGCGCACGGCTATTGCGGTCGCACCGCACCCTCACACGGTCGCTCCTGCACGCCGCGGTCGCACCGAACCCTCACGCGATCGCTCCTGCACGCCGCAAACCCAACCAAGGGAACGCACCCTCACTGACACGTGTTGTCGCATGTGAACACACCAAACTTAGCCATCCTATCGCTGACACAAAATTTTCGTTCATAGAGTATGTTTATCCAACCGCATGTTGGGGAGTATCCGTACGGCCCGTGCGGTGGTCTGTTGGGGAAGAAGAAGAGGTGAGGAAGAAGGAAAGAAGGGTTAGGAGACGTAGGATATTCATCCAACTGCCTGAAATGGTAGACTGACCCAAGTCAGGCGACTTGCATAACAAATATATATTTTTACACAGCAAAAGATCCATGAAAACAACAACATAAAGAAAAACTATCACTGCTCGCGGAAAGAGACGGCCTCGTCGTCTTTGGCTGCCGGTGCGAACCAGTCGTCGCTGCCGACGTGTGTCTCTGCATCGTGGTTGTCCTCGGCCTCCAGCTACTTGTTCAAGCGGAGCGTGCGGGCGCTCTGCACGGACGAGAGGATAGCCCGGTTCAAGTCGAGGACGTCCGGTTCCGCCTGCAGGAGGGCCTCAATGGCATCGACATCCGTGCCCTGTGCGTAGAGTCGAGCCTCCGCCGCCCGGTTCAAGTCCAGGACCTCCGGTTCCGCCTGCAGGAGGGCGTCGATCAGAGCGGCATCCACGCTCTCTGTGTCGAGTCGAGCCTCTGCCCCCGGTTCAAGTCCAGGACGTCCGGTTCTGCCTGCAGGAGGGCCTTGATGGCAGCGGCATCCGCGCGCTCCGCCTCAAGTTGAGCCTCCGCCGCCCGGTTCACATCCACGACATCCGGTTTCCCCTGCAGGAGAGCCTCGATGGCAGCAGCATGCGCGCGCTCCGCGTCGAGTTGAGCCTCTGCCTCCCGGTCCTCCTTTAGTATTGCCATGTGGAACTGCTGGTCCGCCTGCACCATGCGGGACTCGGACGCCGGCACGAAGTCGACGTCCATCGTCTCATACCCATCGGTGGCCTTCTGCGCCGCGACCTCCGCCATGAACTTTGGATCGGCTTCCTCCTCCTTGTAGCTTGGCTCCAGAGAACTCGGGGATTGGCCCGCCGCAAAGCAAGCTTGGGAACGGAGGTCTGTGGCGCCGACCGCCACCGCGATTTCTGCGCGTCGCTCCGGCGTCGGCATCTTGTAGTAAGTGATCTTGCGGCGCACCATGGCTTTCTGGCGAACTAGGGGACGCTTGATGCGTTCTAGGCGATCGAAAGGTGGGGGAATGGGCTAGAGATTTGGTGATGTTATATGGCAGTGGCTGGCGTAGGCCGAGCAGCGAAGGTTCAGGTGTGAATAGTGCTTCCGGTGACGACCGGTCAATCGGTTTTGACTGTACATCGCTCTTGTCGCGTTCGCGTTGCAGCCCGGCACGCTGGACCCTCCACGTCGCTCACCGAATGGAACGCGCTTCGTCTTGCGTTTTCGCTCGCTTGTGGGACCGCCAATTGAGAGCAAACCGACGGCCCTCCCCCTCCGCCGCCCGCGTCATTTATTATACCACCACTCCCTCCATTTTATGCGGAGTAAATAAAAATAGAGGGAGTATTACTACGGATGAGGATCCCCTGACGTGGCCGAACCCATTGAGTAACTGACATGCGGGGCCTACCAAGCATGGGGTCCGCCAGTAAGTGACCGAAAGGGAGGGTAAGGCAGGGATACCTACGTCAGAGGATCCACTTCCACTATACTACTTTGACCAAATGTTAGAGTAATAATATATGACATGCAACTTACAGAAATGTTAGAGTAATAGTATATGACATGCAACTTACACAAAGCATACAGGGTCTAATGCGTTTTTCGAGGCTAACTTTGACCAAATGTTAGAGTAATAATATATGACATGCAACTTACACAAAGCATACGGTCAAATTCGTATGTGAAAGGAGTTTCCAATGATATAATTTTCACAATATACATCTCATGTACTATTAATCTTGTCAATAGTCAAAGTGGAAACCATCTCGAGTACAAATCTAGGAGTACTTACGAATCTAACAATATTGATTGGGCGTTGTTGAATGTTGATACCTATTTTTATCAAAGTAGATATAATTTGACAACACATAAAACTTATATGTAAACTACTGTTTATATATGATTTGCGGAGTAGAAAGGATAGGAGGGAGTATATTGTACGTTCAAAAGCGAAACGAACATTGAATACCCTTTATATATGATTTGCGGATGCTATGATCACATGTTCAAAATTTTGAATCCGCCTTAGGTATCACGTGCCCCCACTCGTTCCCTCTCGATTTCATCTCGGGGTCCGGAGATCTATTGAAAGAGGAGTAGGGTGGGTACATGCGAATGATACTCGAATGTTCAAATGAGGCATGCGGGAGGATGGACTCGACTGGAGGGCGACATGATCGATGGAGAAGAGGGTTGGAGAGGAATGAGAAATAAGCAAACGCCACATGATTATACTTGAACGGCTCAAATAAACAATAAGTTGTCTCGCTTGGCCTACATAGTGAAAGGCCTAATGCGCAACGCGGAGCACTGACGCTCGAATATGGCCGGGAAAACAGGGATGCAGACATGTGGGGCACAACCGTCGGGACGACGTAGCGCAGACTAGTCCAATGGAGGAGCTGGCCCACGACCTCCTCGCCACCGACAACCCTTCATGTGGGTCGTTGGGGCCAACAACGGGGCGCAGCTCCAGCACCGCCTCTCGACACGGCGATCGCGGTGAGCGACACGCTCATATCGTTGCTAGACACAGTCGGTTTCAGTTTGCCGAGGGTGACGTTAGTGCTGTGGCACGACCAACGGTATGTTTGGTTTTTGCCCAAGGTTGCCCCATCAAAGCATTGGGTAGCCAAAATTTTGGTTGAGGTATTGGTTGCCCATGATTTGGCCAACATTGGCAATAAAAATGAACTTGAGTTGGCTAGAGTTCATTGGCATGCCAAAGAAATGGCAACCATCCAAACAAAGACCAATCTTTGGGTCATGACCAAAATTTTGGTTGAGGTATTGGTTGCCCATGATTTGGCCGACATTGGCAAGAAAAATGAACTAGAGTTGGCTAGAGTTCATTGGCATGCCAAAAAATGACAACCAACCAAACAAAGACCAATCTTTTGGTCATGACCAAAATTTTGGCAAGGTGCACTTTCGCCACAATCCAAACACAGCCCAACACCCGGCTCGTCGAGGATGCACGGGGCGCCGCGACGTGTCCGCGGAGTGGTGTAGCGCGGCCAACTGCATCCTCTGGACCTGAGACCATGCCGGGTCGTCCTGCTTTTTCAATGACATGTGGGGATCGCATGTGAGCATAGGGCATCTCCAACGTTGCCACGACCGCAGCTGACTACCCTGGCACACCAAAACCCTCGTCCCTCGCGCCGTCGTGCGGTGCGTTCCCAGCCGGCGCCAGCTGCCCACATTCATGCCGCTCGTTCGTATGTCGTCATTAAGAGGCTCAGTGCCCGAGGCACAACTCCGGCGACTTAATGACGCACCCGGACGCTTGGCCTCACTGGAATGTGCTACTTAAAGCGGCAACGCCCAGCTAACCTCCACACCATAGCGCATCGTCCTCCTACTTGGAACCACATCCGCCATGACTGCAAGCGCGAACACTCTGCGGGAGAGCTTGTCTTCGGGGATGGAGCTTGAGGTCGCCGCCCTCGCTGAAGTCACCGCACAAGCGGTGACCACGCTGGCGGCCGAAGACGGGAGCACCGTCAGCCACGCGTCCTACTTGCCGCCGTCCAACGTCCGGCACCGCCGAGGTCGGGGACTCCTCCGAGGATGCGTAGGGCATGGGAGGCGGTAGGGCATGGTGTGCCAACTGGCCGGTCCGTCTCCCGTGTTCTACTTTTCCTCGCCGAAGACCACACCTTCACTTCACGGGTCTTGAACCCCGCCCCCGTACATGGAGATCATAGATGGAGGACGTCGGTCACCTCCGTAGAATAGGTTTAGGGTCGGGTTTGTTTTATTTTTTTGTCCTATAAAAGTTCGAAATGTAATGAAAATCTGCCGTGTTTGCATTATCTCGGCCGGTGTATATGAACGTTCACAATAATATACATATTGTAGGAGTACTAGCAAGATGCCCATTCGTTGCACGGAAGATCAAGATCTTGTGTGAGAAAAGGATTAACGAGGGAAAGCCTTATCTGCAAATGTATAGAGGAGTGCGGGTAAATTGTCATAGTTTCCTTCCTATCCGTTAGATATAGATCGGACGACCTATATTGCAGGATCGGACACATCTTTCTACATCTACGGGAACCTACGAATGGGTTAACGTAAATTGCCTCTCTCTCCTCCCCTGATTTTCATGGTGGTGGGCCCCTCCCTCCCCCCGAATCTACAATCAACAGCTCACATTTTTCACATTACGTTAATTACGTAACTGGGATTACGTAGGTGTAGCATTACTCGTCCTAAAAAACCCAACTAAGCCAACCTCCTAGCATATCGCGCGGGAAAAGACCCGGCCGCGCCGTTTTAGTCGGGATTACCGGATTACTAGTAGTAGTATCGATGGATCGTGCAAAGCAACATATTTCTTTTGTGGGGGAGAAGCACCTAGTTTAAAAGGAAAAAATGTGGTACACTCACAGCACTCCTGTCGCGGTCTCATTGCACCCCACACACGTTCGGTCCTGCACACGGCTCACACAAACAGAACGTGCTTCGGCTTGCCTCTTCACTGACACGTGGGACTGCACTATGAGAAACCGACCATGCGCCAAACTCCCCCCGCCCACGGCGCTGAAGTCCTCCCACCCCACCCAAAAATACCCCCAAATCCGATTCAACCGCCCTTCGGCCAACTAGCCAATAATATTCCCCAAACCCCCGTCCCCCCTGTCCCCCTCCACTCCATTCGCTCCGCCAAAGCCACCCTCCCCGCCGCGCCGATATGTCGGCGCCGTGGTTCAACGATCCTCTCGCTCCCACATTACGCTCTCGTACACTGTCGTCCTCTAGCCGCGCCGCCACCTCTGGCTACGTTCTTGTGGAGGCGCACGGTAGTCAGCGCCGCCACCGCTGGCGACGTTCGTGTGGAGACGCCCGGCGGTCAGCTTCTCCCACGGTACCCGCATTCTAGACTGACGCCCCATTCATGTCGGTGTAGCGCTGAATGTTAGCTGATAGACGCTGTTAATCTCACTGTTTGCCGAAATAGTTTACTGTCAATATGCTCTACTTAAGAAGCTTCCTTGCCCTGTTTTGCACTCAATCTGTTTAACTGAGATGGCATGCGAAGGCCGATTAGTTGCTAAAATATCCTGACATATATTTATTGTGACGTAGATTGCCATGGTCTAGTAGCCAATCTGTTAGGTGAAATAGCTCTACACCGTTTTATACTCGATCTTTGTTGCTGCGATGGCCTTCGATAGTTCGATGGCTGTGTGCTCGGCCTCATTGACTGTTGAAACAGCCTGCCATAATTTGGCACTCAAATCTGTTTGCTGAATTAGCTTTACATATATTTCGTTACTTAGATCTGCTCGTACAAATATCTTGCCATAGCTTTAGATATCGACCTAGGTATTTTTTTCTGGACTTCATAAAAAAGCATATATTTTTTCCTGTAATATCTAGTAGAAGAACTAATTTGTATGTCTAACAGATGGACAAGACTTGGATAACTTCTGCTCGAAGATTCTCCGCTGCATATGTCTAGGGGGTTGAAAACTTCATGAACTTTATCAGAGCTGAGTACGGTGGTCCAAAATCAGATGTTCTCTGCCCGTGTAGCAGTTGTATGAATTCAGTTACAAGACCCCAGTTAACTGTGCAAAATCATCTACACTTGTATGGGATGTCGGTCACATATACTAGGTGGGTTCATCATGGTGAAGCTGTGAACGTCAATGTTATTGACTATGTGGAAGCAGAAGATCACCATCTTGATCTGCCTGATGCTCAGGTGGAAGAGGAGGAGGAGGTGGTGGTGGCGGAGCCAGTGAGTTTGACCAACATTGAAACAATGCTACGAAATGCTCGTGCATTCCGTGAACTCACCTGTAGAAGAAAAACGATGGGCCCGCATGTTGGAACAATGCAACGTTGCTGTCACCCCAGGAAATAAGTTGTCAGTATTCTCAGCTATGTTCACCTTTCTTCAGGTGAAGACATCTGAGCGGATGACCAACAAATCGTTCGATGCGATGTTGGCTGCTTTCCGTGAATCTTTCCGAGATGCATCTGAGCTGCCACACACCTACAGTAAAATGAAGAATTTCCCTCATGCAGTTGGAATTGGATATGATATGATCCATGTTTGTAAGAATAATTGTGTTCTATTACGGAAGGATTATGCCAACTTAAGTGAATGCCCGAAATGCAAATCATCAAGATGGAAAGATGGCGATGCTGTGAAGAGGATTCCTCATAATGTTCTGAGACATTTTCCAATTACACCAAGATTGCAGAGGTTGTTTCATGATGCTGAAACAAGAGAGGATGTAATGTGGCATTCTAGGAACCAGGAGTACAGAGATCAGAATGTAATGAGCCATCCATCTCATGGTAGTTAGTGGAAAAGCTTCAATGATAAACACAAAGAGTTTGTTGCTGACCCGAGAAACATTAGACTTGGCTTAGCTTCAGATGGATTTAACCCATTTGGCCACCAGAGCGCCACATATAGCATGTGACCAGTGCTTGTTATCCCTTACAACATGCCTCCAAATGTCTGCACCAAAGAATCAAACTACATGATGGCCTTGCTCATCCCAGGTCCAAAAAGTCCTGGAAAGGATTTTGATTTGTTCATGGAGCCTCTTGTGGAGGAACTTCAACAACTATGGAAGGGTGTTCTCACTCGAGACCTATATAGCAGCCCACCAGCTAATTTCTTTCTGCATGCTGTTATAATTTGGTGCATCCATGATTATCCGGCTTTGGGCAATATGTCAGGGCGAACAACACATGGTTACAATGCATGTGTTCGCTGTGACAGGAATCCGCTATCATACGCAATACTTAGCAAGATTTGTTACATTGGCCACCGCCGTTTCCTTTCTAAGGACAAGCCGCTTCCTAGAAAATACTGAAGACATGTGTTCAATGCAAAGCATGAAAACCGTGATGCGCCAAAGAGGCTCACCGGCGATGAGTTTCAAGTGGAATTAGAGAAGGTCAGGCATATTACACCAGGAAACCATCCTGATAATGGTAGCGGGAAAAGGAAGTGTGGCAGGGAAGAAGAGAGATTATTGTTTACACGCAGGTCTACTTTGCGGGACTTGGAGTATTGGAAAGATTTGGATCTGCGGCATAATCTTGATGTGATGGACATCGAGAAATATATATGTGTTAGCATTATCGGCACACTTCTTAATATTGAAGGCAAGACGAAATATACCTTAAAATCTGGGAATGATTTGACACACCTGGGTATCAGACAGGATTTGCAGGTGCAAGATGAAGGTAAACCACGGGATATGGCACGAGCTGTGTACGTCTTGGACAAGGTAAAAAGAAAAGAATTCTGCGAGGTCCTGTCACGTGTGAGATTCCCACATGGATTTGCATCCAACCCTGAAAGGAGAGTCACTACAGATGGAAACAAGGTACAAGGGTTGAAAACTCCTGACTGCCACGTCCTACTTCAAAGGGTTTTACCTATTATCCTTAGAGGATTGGGCCGCCCTGACTTATACAGAGGAGTTGCAGAGTTGGGACAATTCTTCAGGGAACTCTACAGTAGGAATATCAAGTTAGATGCTTTAGAGCGTCTTAGAGACAACATACCAACTATCCTATGCGACCTTGAGAAGATATATCCTCCAGCCTTCTTTGATGTGATGGTGCATTTGGCTGTTCATCTACCTGATGAGGCACTACTTAGAGGTCCAGTACAGTATGGTTGGATGTACCCTATTGAAAGGCGGCTAGGTACTTTCAAGGGCTATGTTAGGAACAGAGCTAGACCCGAGGGTTCCATTGCAGAGGCCTACATTGCTACAGAAGCATTGACATTCTGCTCAAAATACATTGAAACAGCTGATCAGCTTAGCAAAGAGGTGGGTGAAGACAATCCCGGGCTCAATGTTTTCGATTATTCTGTTCGAGTTACAGGGAAGAGTCGACAAGAGGACAAACCTAAAGATTTCAACAAAATGGTTTGGTATGTGTTGAATAACTATCCTGAGATACTACCTTATATCAAGTAAGTGTAGTACTGCAGCTTATACATCGTAATCTACTAAACTTGCAGCACATTCTTATATATTGAGATGTTTGACGCGGTCACTATGTTGTGCAGCATCTACAAAGAGGAGTTACTGCCGCAAAATCCAAGAAACATTAACAAACTGGTTATGGCAGGATTTGCTAAATGGTTCAAGAACCATGTAAGCTTTTGAAGTGCACTGGTAGTTTTTTTAATATATTGAGTACATAACATGATCATCTTGTCTATTTTCTAACCATAGGTTAAGAAGATGCGGGAGGATGAGCAGGCAGTTGATCACGCCCTTTACTCACTAGCAATGGGTCCTGATACTCGGGTAAGACATTATGAATCTTGCGTTCTTGGAGATGTGCGCTACAACACCCTTGCATGAGACGAAGGCAAGAAGACACAAAACAGTGCCATCATGAGCACGGATACGTATGACAAAGAGACAACTGAAATGTATGCTAACATAACAGACATTTTTCAGTTGCAGTATATCTCCAGGTTCAAGGATCATCGGTGTGTGGTTCTGTTGTGCTGTCGTTGGTATAACCTGTTTTCCATGATCGCAAAACCCAGAGCTAATGATTATTTCAAATCCATCAATGTCAAGGCGGCGTACCAGACCAACTAGCCTTTTATTTTGGCAAATCAAGCAACACATATATTTTTCTTGGAAGACACATTTGCACGCAGCGATGACTGGAGGGTATTGCAAAGGTTTGTGCAGAGGAATTCGTTTAATGAAGTTGCACAACAAGATGATGCTTACACTGCTCCTGATGTACAAGATAACACAGATGTTCCTAATATCTTTGAGAACCATCACGTCAATGACACCAGCAAAAAGATTGCCTGTCGTGCTTTGGACATACAAGAGTTGATCAAGAAGAAGCCAACGTTCGAGGACGTTGAGGACGAAGAAGAAGATGACACCGTGGGGAATTACGATTCAGACTGATACACATGGCGAAGATGTTGACGCTGCTGCTCCGGATGATGATTACATTGCTTTTGTCGTATTTGCCTGTCAGAAGACGTTTTTTTATCTACTAAGTGAAATTGTGTTTGCTATGACAACTGAAACCTGATGAACATGTTGTTTAGTATTTTGCTGTGAGAACATCACTTGTTATGTATGTTGATTTGTGTTTGGTGATTGTATGCCAACTAAAACATGATGACATTGTTGTTTAGTTGTACTCATATTTGGCTGTGAAACATGAATTTGATGACATAGTTTGTTGTTGGACTGCAATTTGCTCGACGTCTTCGAATGAGAACAAAGCTGGCCCGACAAGGCCTCTGCTATTTATTTATTTATATGAGCAAAAGGGGATACCCCCTGATTTCCGTTAATAGAAATCATTAGATGTTCAAAACACTACGCCCAGCCTGCTACACAGGTTTCATTCATTACTAGTTTCAGCAAAGTGCTCATGTCGTACATCACGAGTGCTACATACACTGCAAATAAAGAGACAATCATCCTACAGAGCACATCGATTTTGCCCATTATCTTCACAAGCTCTTTCATCTCCTCATTGCTGTCAAGGCCGTTCAGCAGCTGTTGCTTGGCCATGATCAGAGGAACTGCATCTTTAACCTTCTGCTCTGCATCTTCCTCTTGTGTCGTTCCTTCAGTTACTTGTTGTAACGCCCCGGATGTAACTTGCCATATTTGTATTCCAACTCTTGCCATTTTCGGCATTGTGATATAATATTCCCTCCGTGGTTGGGTTTCCCTCTGTTTTGCATTTTGTTCATGTCATGCATTTCATATCATGTCATCATGTGCATCGCATTCGCATACGTGTTCGTCTCATGAATCCGAGCATTTTCCCCGTTGTCCGTTTTGCAATCCGGCGCTCCTATGTCCCCCGGCGTCCCCTTTTACATTTCTTCGTGAGCGGGTATTAAACTTTCTCGGATTGGACCGAGGTTTGTCAAGCGGCCTCGGTATAACACCGGTAGACCGCCTGTCAAGTTTCGGGTCAATCGGAGGTCATTTGATACTCCAATGGTTAACTGGGTGACCGTGAAGGCCTCGTGTGTGTTGCAGCCCATCACCCCTTCAAAACAGCCCAACAACCCATCTAAGTCACTCCCATGTCCACCGCCATTCGATCACGATCGCGTGGCCGAAAACCGCACTCCATTTGGAGCTTCCTAGCCCCCTCTACCTATAAATATACCTCCCCCTCCGAAATCACGGGTCCAAACCACCCTAACCCTAGGTCTTCTCCCACCTCCCGCCGCCGGACGTGTCCGTCCCGGACGCGGACGTGTCTGTCCGCGCGCCCGGCGAATCCCGGGGCACCACGTGTCCCCGCCGCCGCCCGTGCCGCGCCGGCCCGCCGGGGCTCGAGGCCGGCCCCCCCGGCCCGCCGCCGCGCCACCCGCTCCGCCCTCCTCCTCGCGCCTCCCGCCGCCTGGGCCCGCGCCGGATCTGGCCCTCCGCCGCCCGGATCCGGAGTCCCCCATCTCGGGCATCCTCCCCGAGATACTCCGGCGAGCCGCCGCCCCGTCTCCGGCGATCCTCGACGTTCATGCCGCCCGGTTGACTTTCTTCCCCCCTCAGATATTCTGCAAAGTCCCATGATTTTCACATTATTATCACATGTTCATCGCATCATATCTCGGCATCCATAGCTCCGTTTTGTGCGTACAATATGTCAAATTGTTCGCCCCGAAGAGTACATCATTTCATTCCATTGCATCATTTTCATTCAAGGTCATCTTGATGCCCGAAATGCTGTTGGAAGAGGGCTATGTGATGTTAGTTCCTGATTCTTATCAGACCATGCACTTTTGTCATTTTTGCCATGATTGATGTTACCTTTCCAGAGAATTATGCCATGTATTTTTGTGATCTTTGTGGTGACTAGCACAAGCATGCAAACTAGGGTACTTGATGTTGCTGATTTCAGAGACTTGGTAATTTCACTAAGTCCCTGCCTGCTGTTATTTTTATGCCATGTGTTCATTTTGTTTCCGAGAGATCTATGCCTATTTTGAGCATGATCAGTAAGAGTGTTTTGAGCATATGGATTTGCTCTATCCATGCATGCCTTTGTTTATAATTATGGAGTGCCATAGCTTAAGTCAATCGAGCTCTACTTTTGCTATAAAATGTTGCTGGCAGATTGTTTACGTGTTATTCGATTTTGCCAAGCTTGGTGTAGTTGATCCTTGCATGATATGATGTTATTCTTGCCATGTCTAGTTCCTATGCCATGTCTTCTTGATGTATGTATGCTTAGTTTATCATGCAATGCTCTGTAGTGAGTGCATCGAGCTCGTAAACATGCCTACTTGTTGTCTGTTTTTGACATGTCCAGTTTTCTGCTAAGTCTGAAACCTGTAACGAAATTTGCTTAATTGACATGGGTGCTATCATATTTTCTGGTCCTTTTTGGCTTATGGTCAGTAAGGGACTTTTGTTAAGGGCTTTGAGTAGATTCATGCCATGCCTTATCTTTTGCACTTTTGCCATGCTATGTCCTGATCCTTTAGCATGTTGTTTCATTGCTCTAAACATGTCATCCTGATGTTAATTTCTGGCATGTTATTTTCACCAAGTCTGTGAACCTGTTATCTTTTGCACTTTTGCCATGCTTGTTTGAACCTGTTGTGGTGTGTTTTAGCCGTAGCTCAGTGTTCATCTTTTTACAAGCATCTTGAGTAGATTACTGTCATATGCTTTGTTGATATGTTTGGGTGCAGTAGCTTAATTTTTTGTGTCTTGCTAAGTAGCATCATGCTGTTAATGGCAGATTCTTGTCATTCTTGTTTTGCTTGTCATTTGCAAACCGTGCATCCGATTCCGGTGATCTTTATATCGATTTCAACCGAAATCACCTCACCTATCCACTGGCATACTTGGTTTGCCAAGATTATTCCTTGTTCATCCTTGTCCTTCTGGAGCATGCATATCCATTGCATATCACATCTCGTACATCATGCCATGTTTTGCATCATGTTGCTTGCGCATTGCATCGTGATTGATATTTGTCCTGTTTGCTTGTGTTCTTGCTTTGGGTAGAGCCGGGAGACGAGTACGTGAACGAGGAACCTGTTGAGAACGCTTTCGAGGACCAAGCTTTCGACAACTCTGAGAACCTTGCAGGCAAGATGACCATACCCTCGAAATCACTTCTATCTTTGCTTGCTAGATGCTCGCTCTTTTGCTATGCCTATGCTGCGATACCTACCACTTTCTATATCATGCCTCCTATATTGCCATGTCAGCCCCTAACCATCCATGTCCTAGCAAACCGTTGATTGGCTATGTTACCGCTTTGCTCAGCCCCTCTTATAGCGTTGCTAGTTGCAGGTGAAGATGAAGTTTGTTCCTTGTTGGAACATGGACTTGTTGTTCCTTGTTGGAACATGTTTACTTGTTGGGATATCAAAATACCTCTTATTTAATTAATGCATCTATATACTTGGTAAAGGGTGGAAGGCTCGGCCTTATGCCTATTGTTTTGTTCCACTCTTGCCACCCTAGTTTCCGTCATACTGGTGTTATGTTCCCGGATTTTGCGTTCCTTACACGGTTGGGTGATTTATGGGACCCCCTTGATAGTTCGCTCTGAATAAGACTTTTCCAGCAAGGCCCAACATTGGTTTTACCATTTGCCACCTAAGCCTTTTTCCCTTGGGTTCTGCAGACTCAAGGGTCATCTTTATTTTAACCCCCCCGGGCCAGTTCTTCTTCGATTGCTGGTCCAAACTAGAGCGCTGTGCAGCGCCCCCTCAAGGAAACTTGAGGCTTGGTTTTAGTTGTACGGACAGCTCATCCGGATGTGCCCTGAGACCGAGATATGTGCAGCTCCTATCAGGATTTGTCGGCACAATCGGGCGGTTTTGCTGGACTTGTTTTATTGTTGTCGAAATGTCTTGTAGTCCGGGATTCCGAGACTGATCGGGTCTTCCCGGTAGAAGGAATATCCTTCGTTGACCATGAGAGCTTATAATGGGCTAAGTTGGGACACCCCTGCAGGGTATTATCTTTCGAAAGCCGTGCCCGCGGTTATGAGGCAGATGGGAATTTGTTGATGTCCGGTTGTAGAAAACCTGAAGTTGACCTTAAATAAAATCTTTGAGAACCATCAACCGCGTGTGTAACCGTGATGGTCTCTTCTCGGCGGGGTCCGGGAAGTGAACACGGTGTTGGAGTTATGTATGACGTAGGTTGTTCTAGGATCACTTCTTGATCACTTCTAGCTTCACGACCGTGCTTTGCCTTCTCTTCTCGCTCTCTTTTGCGTTGTAGCCACTATTTATGCTAGTCGCTTGCTGCAGCTCCACCACACAATCCTTTCCTACCTATAAGCTTAAATAGTCTTGATCTCGCGGGTGTGAGATTGCTGAGTCCCCGTGACTCACAGATTCTACCAATTCAGTTGCAGGTGCCAACGATGCCAGTGCAGATGACGCGTCCGAGCTCACTTGGGAGTTCGACGAGGAACGTGGTCGTTACTATGTGTCTTTTCCAGATGATCAGTAGTGGAGCCCAGTTGGGGTGACCCGGGGATCTATGTAGCATTTGGGGTAGTCTTCTTTCATTTTGGTACCGTAGTCGGACCTTGAGTGTAACCTGGTTGATGAATGTTTATTTATGTATTGTGTGAAGTGGCCACTGTAAGCCAACTATGTATCTCTTTTCCCTTATGTATTACATGGGTTGTGTGAAGATTACCTCACTTGCGACATTGATTTCAATGCGGTTATGCCTCTAAGTCGTGCCTCGACACGTGGGAGATATAGCCGCATCGAGGGCGTTACAAGTTGGTAATCAGAGCCTTCCCCGACCTTAGGAGCCCCCACTGATTGATCGTTTTTAGTGGCCGAGTTATGTCTAGAAAAAATGTTTTGAGTCATTTAGGAATTATATATCGGAGAGTTTAGGAATTCTTTTTACTTCCCAGTCTCCTCATCGCTCTGGTAAGGCATCCTGACGTAGAGTTTTGACTCTTCTCTTCTCAAATTTCACTAAAAAAAATTTTAGGATCACGCGGGTATCTTAGAATCGTTCTGATGGTTTTATGATGACAACATTGTCTTGGTTGCCTCCCGTCAGCAGGGGTTTTAGAGGAGGTGTCCCGGGGAGTTGAGCTCCGAGGTGTTGTCGTCATAATTTTATCGTTGCAGTTTTGGGATACCTGAGTTTAGTACGCCGACATCGAAAATCTCTTTTGTACAGTTGTTGGTGAGATAACCCTGATAGCCCAGTACTGAGGCTAGTGCGGGAGTATCGCCATGACTTGTATAACGGATGCTTTTCGAAGGTTGAGGTAGATGATTTTCGAGGATTTCATGGTTATGTGTTGAAGGATGGATACAACTGGATCTAGGTATTGTTAGTTTGGGTGATATATTTTGTGTCCCCTGTATCCCCAACACCTAATTGCATAACCAGAAAGTTTCGGGAGTTTATAAGTGGGAATTCATGTAGCTCTAGTATTTCTTCCGCAGATATTTGGTTTGTGATTGGGTAATCCTTACCAAGTATTTCTTCACATCCGTACCTTGTTGATTTTATTCCATACCTTTTTCTAAGTGGCTTCTCAGCTTATGGAAGTGTGATGCTTCACTTTGGAATTCATTCGTTCATTCTCGTTCGGATGTTTATTGTGAAGACTATATGTTGCAATTTCGTTCCTTTGATTCAGCTTCAGTATATATCTGTCAAGATGCGAATGGATGTCACCCTCTTCAGGATGGCTCCGCCAACGCGTCAGAATCCGGAACGCAATGAAGGAAGTCAGGCTAACCCTCCGCCACCACCTCCGCCTCCGGAGGCTTGGCAAGCCTTGATGACTGCCACAAATGCCAACGCTCAGATTCTGATTCAGCTCTTGCAAGACCGCAACCAAGGGCAAGATAATCAAGGGAATCAAGGCCAAGGCAACAATCAGTCGCACTTCGCTTCACTCAACCAGTTCCTTGCTAATCAGCCAAAGACCTTCAGCTTCTGTGTCGAGGCCACAGACGCCGATGATTGGCTAGTGGACAACAGCAAGCATTTCGAGTGCAGCAATGTCAGACCTGAGGACTTTGTCCAGTTTGCCTCTTTTCAACTCAAAGATCAAGCTGCTGAGTGGTTCCAGCAATACAAAGATTCCAGAGGAGGTCGTGTGATTACATGGGATGATTTCCGCCGTGACTTCAAAGCTCACCACATTCCAGAAAGTGTTGTTGAGCTTAAGCGTGAGGAATTCCGCAATCTCAAGCAAGGCAACATGTCCGTGTATCAATACAACACTCAGTTCCAGAAGCTCTCTCGTTTTGCGAGGCAAGACATCCCTGATGAGAAGAGTATCATATACCAGTTCAGGCGTGGTCTCAGGGAAGATCTGCAACTTGCTCTCGTGCTTTTCGAGCCATTAAAGTATGATGAATTCTACAACATGGCGCTGAAACAAGAAGCTGCTCAGCTCAAGTGTGAGGCATCTAAGAAGAGAGTCAAAGACGCAGTTCAGTCTTCTTCTTCTTCACTTGTGGCAGCTAAGCAACAGAAGTTCTGGTTGCCTCCTCCTCCTCCGTTCCATCAGCCTTATTAGCAGAAGAACTCAGGTGGTCGTGGATCTTCCCACCCACCCATCCCTGGCTATCAGAACAAGTCTCAGAACCAAGCTCCAAGGCCAAGTGCTCCTTTCTATTGTCCGCTCTCTGAGGTGACTTGCAGGAAATGTCAGCAAAAGGGTCACTATGCGGACAAGTGCTTCAATCAAAGGCGCCTTCCGCCTCCTCCTCCTGTGAAATCTTCCAGCAATGGAGTGGTCAAGCATAATCCTAAGCATGCCAAGGTGAACATGATGAATGCAGCTCAAGCAGAGGATTCTTCTGACGTGATCATGGGTAATCTTCCTGTTAATGATATTCCTGCAAAAGTCTTATTTGATACTGGTGCCTCGCATTGTTTCATCTCAAGACCTTTTGCATCTAAGCATGAGTTGGGTTATCAAGTTTTGCCTAGTTCTTTATCAGTGGTGTCCCCGGGTAAGCATATGACATCTAATTTGTGCGTTCCGAATGTCGGTATCAAGATGGGTGACTATAGAATCCTGGCTAAACCAATTGTTCTTGGTGACTCTGATATTGATCTTATTCTCGGGATGGACTGGCTTTCTAAGCACAAGGCTCAGCTTGATTGTGCTGCCAGGGAAATCAAATTGACTCACTCTTCTAACGATGTGATCATCTATGCCTCTCATGATGATACCATTCGGTTGTTTTCTCTCAATGAGAATGGTGAAATGGAGGCTATCTCTCAGATTCCAGTCGTTTGTGAGTACCAAGATGTCTTTCCAGAAGAGCTTCCGGGTATGCCTCCCCGCCGGCCAGTGGAATTCGTTATTGATCTTGAGCCTGGCACGGAACCCGTTTGCAAGCGTCCTTACAAGCTTGGACCAGATGAGTTGAAGGAATTGAAGAAACAACTCGATAAAAAAGAGCGTCTGGGTCTGATCAGACCGAGTTCTTCTCCTTGGGGTTGTGGTGTTCTTTTTGTCCGGAAGAAGGATGGCACGGACCGACTTTGCGTCGATTACCGTCCATTGAACAATAAGACAATCAAGAACAAGTACCCACTTCCCAACATCAATGAGCTATTCGAGCAACTTAAAGGTGCTAAGGTGTTCTCCAAGCTTGACCTTCGTATGGGTTATCATCAAATCCGCATTCGTGAAGAAGATATTCCCAAGACAACATTCAGAACAAGCTTTGGTTCTTATGAATATACTGTCATGTATTTCGGCCTTGTCAATGCTCCTCCAGCATTCTCTCGCTTGATGAATTTCATCTTCAACCCCTACATCAACGAATTTGCCTTGGTCTATCTCGATGATATTTTGGTCTTCTCCAAGAATAAGGAGGATCATGCCAAACATTTGTGATTGGTGCTCGGCAAGCTCAGAGAGTATAAATTATATGCAAAGTTCTCCAAATGTGAATTTTGGCTTGATGAAGTTCTTTATCTTGGCCATATCATCTCTGCCAAGGGCATCGCTGTTAATCCTGAGAAGGTGTCTGCAGTTGTGAATTGGGAACCCCCTCAGAATGTCAAGCAGCTTCGCAGTTTTCTTGGACTTGCAAGCTATTGCCGAAGATTCGTTGAAAATTTCTCTAAGATTGCAAAGCCTCTTTCCAACCTCCTCCAGAAGCATGTGAAGTATGTCTGGTCTCCTGAGTGTGACATTGCTTTCAACACTCTCAAAGAGAAACTCGTCACTGATCCAGTTCTGACTCCTCCTGACGAATCCAAGCCTTATCAAGTATTCTGTGATGCTTCTCTTCAGGGCATCGGTGCCGTCTTAATGCAAGAAAAGAAGGTTGTGGCCTATACCTCTCGTCAGTTGAAGCCAAACGAAAAGAACTACCCCACTCACGATCTTGAGTTGGCGGCAGTTGTCCACGCACTAATAACATGGAGACATCTCCTGTTGGGAAGGAAAGTGGACATATTCACCGATCACAAGAGTCTCAAGTATATCTTCACTCAGCCTCACCTGAACCTCAGGCAAACTCGATGGGTCGAAATGATTCAAGAGTATAATCCGAGTATTGAGTATACTCCAGGCAAGGCTAATGTGATTGCAGACGCATTGAGCAGGAAGGCTTACTGCAACAGCTTAATCCTCAAGCCATTTCAACCGGATCTCTATGAGGCTTTCCGCAAGTTGAATCTCCAAGTTGTCCCTCAAGGTTTTCTTGCCAACCTCATCGTCTCTCCTACTTTGGAAGATCAAATTCGTGAGGCTCAACTGTTGGATACCATGGTGAAGAAGGTGAAACGTGGTATCGACAAGAGCATTTCCAAATACAAGTGCTATCGAGTTGATGACAGAGATACTCTTTTCTTCGAGGACCGGATTGTGGTTCCAAAGGGTGATGTTCGTAAAGTCATTATGAACGAAGCGCACAACTCTCTTCTGTCAATTCATCCTGGAAGTACGAAGATGTACCATGACATCAAGCAGTCGTATTGGTGGACTCGAATGAAGCGAGAGATTGCTCAATTCGTGAATGAGTGTGATGTCTGCAGAAGGGTGAAAGCAGAACACCAACGACCAGCTGGTCTTCTCCAACCTCTTGCTATTCCAGAATGTAAGTTTGATCATATCGAAATGGACTTCGTGACTGGTTTTCCTAAGTCCAAGCGTGGAAATGATGCTATCTTCGTCGTCATCGACAAGCTCACCAAAGTGGCTCATTTTCTTCCTATCAAAGAGACTATCACAGCAGCGCAGCTGGCAGAGCTCTACACATCCAGAATTGTCTCCTTGCACGGCATTCCACAATTGATCTCTTCAGACCGTGGCAGCATCTTTACCTCCAAGTTTTGGGATTCTTTTCAGAAGGCCATGGGCACCAACATTCGCTTCAGCACAGCTTTCCACCCTCAAACTAGTGGACAAGTCGAGCGTGTCAACCAAATTCTTGAAGATATGCTCAGAGCTTGTGTTATCTCTTTCGGCATGAAGTGGGAGGATTGTCTTCCTTACGCTGAGTTCTCTTACAACAACAGTTTTCAAGCCAGCTCGGGCAAAGCCCCATTCGAGATTCTCTATGGCAGAAAGTGTCGTACTCCCTCTCAACTGGTCTGAAACCGGTGAACGCCAATTGCTTGGCAACGATTTGATCTTAGAGGCTGAGGCAATGTGCAAGGTGATTCGAGAGAACCTCAAAGCTGCGCAATCGCGCCAGAAGAGCTATTACGATAGCAAACACCGTGATTTGGCATTCGAGATCGGAGACCATGTCTACCTCCGCGTCTCTCCAATGAAAGGATCTCGTCGCTTCGGTATCAAGGGGAAACTTGCCCCTAGATACGTGGTCCCTTTCAAGATCATCGGCAAACGAGGCGATCTCGCCTATCAACTTGAGCTTCCCTCCAACTTTGCAAATGTGCACGATGTCTTCCACGTGTCACAGCTTCGCAAGTGCTTCAAGACGCCTGAGCGCACCATTAACTTCGAAGAGATTGATCTTCAAGAAGATTTGTCCTATCATGAGCACCCCGTTGCTATTCTTGAAACAACTGAGCGCAAGACTCGCAACAAGTCAATCAAATTCCTGAAAGTGAAATAGTCACACCATTCAGACCGAGAAGCCACCTGGGAGCGTGAGGACCACCTACGTTCCGAGTATCCGGAGTTCTTTCAGTCCTAGATCTCGGGACGAGATCCTCTCGTAGTGGTGGAGTGTTGTAACGCCCCGGATGTAACTTGCCATATTTGTATTCCAACTCTTGCCATTTTCGGCATTGTGATATAATATTCCCTCCGTGGTTGGGTTTCCCTTCGTTTCGCATTTTGTTCATGTCATGCATTTCATATCATGTCATCATGTGCATCGCATTCGCATACGTGTTCGCCTCATGAATCTGAGCATTTTCCCCGTTGTCCGTTTTACAATCCGACGCTCCTATGTCCCCCGGCGTCCCCTTTTACATTTCTTCGTGAGCGGGTATTAAACTTTCTCGGATTGGACCGAGGTTTGTCAAGCGGCCTCGGAATAACACCGGTAGACCGCTTGTGAAGTTTCGGGTCAATCGGAGGTCATTTGATACTCCAACGGTTAACCGGGTGACCGTGAAGGCCTCGTGTGTGTTGCAGCCCAACACCCCTTCAAAACAGCCCAACAACCCATCTAAGTCACTTCCATGTCCACCGCCGTTAGATCACGATCGCGTGGCCGAAAACCGCACTCCATTTGGAGCTTCCTAGCCCCCTCTACCTATAAATATACCTCCCCCTTCGAAATCACGGGTCCAAACCACCCTAACCCTAGGTATTCTCCCACCTCCCGCCGCCGGACGTGTCCGTCCCGGGGCGCCACGTGTCCCCGCCACCGCTCGTGCCGCGCCGGCCCGCCGGGGCCCGAGGCCGGCCCCCCCGGCCCGCAGCCGCGCCGCCCGCTCCGCCCTCCTCCTCGCGCCTCCCGCCGCCTGGGCCCGTGCGCCGCCCCCGCGCGCTCCCCGCGCCGCCGCTGCAGCCCGCCGGCCGGCGCCGCCCGCCCCGCCGCCTCCCGCGGATCCCGCCGCCCGCGCCGGATCTGACCCTCCTCCGCCCGGATCCGGAGTCCCCCGTCTCCGGCAGCCTCCCCGAGCTACTCCGGCGAGCCGCCGCCCCGTCTCCGGCGATCCTCGACGTTCGTGCCGCCCGGTTGACTTTCTTCCCCCCTCAGATACTCTGCTAAGTCCCATGATTTTCACATTATTGTCACATGTTCATCGCGTCATATCTCGGCGCCCGTAGCTCCGTTTCGTGCGTATAATATGTCAAATTGTTCAGCTCGAAGAGTACATCATTTCCTTCCATTGCATCATTTTCATACAAGGTCATCTTGATGCCCGAAATGCTGTTGGAAGAGGGCTATGTGATGTTAGTTCCTGATTCTTATCAGAACATGCACTTTTGTAATTTTTGCCATGATTGATGTGTGCACCCTATGAAGTTGAGTCCTACATGAGTTTTGTAATATGCCATGTTAACTTTCCAGAGAATTATGCCATGTATTTTTCTGATCGTTGTGGTGACTAGCACAAGCATGCAAACTAGGGTACTTGATGTTCCTGATTTCAGAGACTTGGTAATTTCACAAAGTCCCTGCCTGCTGTTATTTTTATGCCATGTGTTCATGTTGTTTCCGAGAGATCTATGCCTATTTTGAGCATGATCAGTAAGAGTGTTTTGAGCATATGGATTTGCTCTATCCATCCATGCCTTTGTTTATAATTATGGAGTGCCATAGCTTGAGTCAATTGAGCTCTACTTTTGCTATAAAATGTTGCTGGCAGATTGTTTACGTGTTATTCGATTTTGCCAAGCTTGGTGTAGCTGATCCTTGCATGACATGATGTTATTCTTGCCATGTCTTGTTCCTATGCCATGTCTTCTTGATGTATGTATGCTTGGTTTATCATGCAATGCTCTGTAGTGAGTGCATCGAGCTCGTAAACATGCCTACTTGTTGTCTGTTTTTGACATGTCCAGTTTTCTGCTAAGTCTGAAACCTGTAACGAAATTTGCTTAATTGACATGGGTGCTATCATATTTTCTGGTCCTTTTTGGCTTATGTTCAGTAAGGGACTTTTGTTAAGGGCTTTGAGTAGATTCATGCCATGCCTTATCTTTTGCACTTTTGCCATGCTATGTCCTGATCCTTTAGCATGTTGTTTCATTGCTCTAAGCATGTCATCCTGATGTTAATTTCTGGCATGTTATTTTCACTAAGTCTGTGAACCTGTTATCTTTTGCACTTTTGCCATGCTTGTTTGAACCTGTTGTGGTGTGTTTTAGCCGTAGCTCAGTGTTCATCTTTCTAAAAGCATCTTAAGTAGATTACTGTCATATGCTTTGTTGATATGTTTGGGTGCAGTAGCTTAATTTCTTGTTGCTTGCTAAGTAGCATCATGCTGTTAATGGGAGATTCTTGTCATTCTTGTTTTGCTTGTCATTTGCAAACCGTGCATCCGATTCTGGTGATCTTTATATCGATTTCAACCGAAATCACCTCACCTATCCAGTGGCATACTTGGTTTGCCAAGATTATTCCTTGTTCATCCTTGTCCTTCCGGAGCATGCATATGCATTGCATATCACATCTCGTACATCATGCCATGTTTTGCATCATGTTGCTTGCGCATTGCATCGTGATTGATATTTGTCCTGTTTGGTTGTGTTCTTGCTTTGGGTAGAGCCGGGAGACGAGTACGTGAACGAGGAACCTGTTGAGAACGATTTCGAGGACCAAGCTTTCGACAACTCTGAGAACCTTGCAGGCAAGATGACCATACCCTCGAAATCACTTCTATCTTTGCTTGCTAGATGCTCGCTCTTTTGCTCTGCCTATGCTGCGATACCTACCACTTGCTATATCATGCCTCCTATATTGCCATGTCAGCCCCTAACCATCCATGTCCTAGCAAACCGTTGATTGGCTATGTTACCGCTTTGCTCAGCCCCTCTTATAGCGTTGCTAGTTGCAGGTGAAGATGAAGTTTGTTCCTTGTTGGAACATGGACTTGCTGTTCCTTGTTGGAACATGTTTACTTGTTGGGATATCAAAATACCTCTTATTTAATTAATGCATCTAAATACTTGGTAAAGGGTGGAAGGCTCGGCCTTATGCCTAGTGTTTTGTCCCACTCTTGCCACCCTAGTTTCCGTCATACTGGTGTTATGTTCCCGGATTTTGCGTTCTTTACACGGTTGGGTGATTTATGGGACCCCCTTGACAGTTCGCTCTGAATAAGACTTTTCCAGCAAGGCCCAACATTGGTTTTACCATTTGCCACCTAAGCCTTTTTCCCTTGTGTTCTGCAGACTCAAGGGTCATCTTTATTTTAACCCCCCCGGGCCAGTTCTCCTTCGATTGCTGGTCCAAACTAGAGCGCTGTGCAGCGCCCCCTCAAGGAAACTTGAGGCTTGGTTTTAGTTGTACGGACAGTTCATCCGGATGTGCCCTGAGACCGAGATATGTGCAACTCCTATCAGGATTTGTCGGCACAATCGGGCGGTTTTGCTAGACTTGTTTTATTGCTGTCGAAATGTCTTGTAGTCCGGGATTCCGAGACTGATCGGGTCTTCCCGGTAGAAGGAATATCCTTCGTTGACCATGAGAGCTCATAATGGGCTAAGTTGGGACACCCCTGCAGGGTATTATCTTTTGAAAGCCGTGCCCGCGGTTATGAGGCAGATGGGAATTTGTTGATGTCCGGTTGTAGAAAACCCGAAGTTGACCTTAACTAAAACACATCTACCGCGTTCGTAACCGTGATGGTCTCTTCTCGGCGGGGTCCGGGAAGTGAACACGGTGTTGGAGTTATGTATGACGTAGGTTGTTCTAGGATCACTTCTTGATCACTTCTAGCTTCACGACCGTGCTTTGCCTTCTCTTCTCGCTCTCTTTTGCGTTGTAGCCACCATTTATGCTAGTCGCTTGCTGCAGCTCCACCTCACAATCCTTTCCTACCTATAAGCTTAAATAGTCTTGATCTCGCGGGTGTGAGATTGCTGAGTCCCCGTGACTCACAAATTCTACCAATTCAGTTGCAGGTGCCAACGATGCCAGTGCAGATGACGCGTCCGAGCTCACTTGGGAGTTCGAT
This sequence comes from Aegilops umbellulata, assembly GCA_032464435.1. NCBI lineage: Eukaryota > Viridiplantae > Streptophyta > Magnoliopsida > Poales > Poaceae > Aegilops > Aegilops umbellulata. The sequence goes on along the minus strand of CP136060.1, from coordinate 634,963,517 downwards.
GAGGAACGTGGCCGTTACTATGTGTCTTTTCCAGATGATCAGTAGTGGAGCCCAGTTGGGGTGATCCGGGGATCTATGTAGCATTTGGGGTAGTCTTCTTTCATTTTGGTACCGTAGTCGGACCTTGAGTGTAACCTGGTTGATGAATGTTTATTTATGTATTGTGTGAAGTGGCCACTGTAAGCCAACTATGTATCTCTTTTCCCTTATGTATTACATGGGTTGTGTGAAGATTACCTCACTTGCGACATTGATTTCAATGCGGTCATGCCTCTAAGTCGTGCCTCGACACGTGGGAGATATAGCCGCATCGAGGGCGTTACAAGTTGGTAATCAGAGCCTTCCCCGACCTTAGGAGCCCCCACTGATTGATCGTTTTTAGTGGCCGAGTTATGTCTAGAAAAAAATGTTTTGAGTCATTTAGGAATTATATATCGGAGAGTTTAGGAATTATTTTTACTTCCCGGTCTCCTCATCGCTCTGGTAAGGCATCCTGACGTAGAGTTTTGACTCTTCTCTTCTCAAATTTCACTAAAAAAAATTTTAGGACCACGCGGGTATCTTAGAATCGTTCCGATGGTTTTATGATGACAACATTGTCTTGGTTGCCTCCCGTCAGCAGGGGTTTTAGAGGAGGTGTCCCGGGGAGTTGAGCTCCGAGGTGTTGTCGTCATAATTTTATCGTTGTAGTTTTGGGATACCTGAGTTTAGTACGCCGACATCGAAAATCTCTTTTGTACAGTTGTTGGTGAGATAACCTTGATAGCCCAGTACTGAGGCGAGTGCGGGAGTATCGCCATGACTTGTATAACGGATGCTTTTCGAAGGTTGAGGTAGACGATTTCCGAGGATTTGTTGGTTATGTGTTGAAGGATGGATACAACTGGATCTAGGTATTGTTAGTTTGGGTGATATATTTTGTGTCCCCTGTATCCACAACACCTGATTGCATAACCAGAAAGTTTCGGGAGTTTATAAGTGGGAATTCATGTAGCTCTAGTATTTCTTCCGCAGATATTTGGTTTGTGATTGGGTAATCCTTACCAAGTATTTGTTCACATCCGTACCTTGTTGATTTTATTCCATACCTTTTTCTAAGTGGCTTCTCAGCTTATGGAAGTGTGATGCTTCACTTTGGAATTCATTCGTTCATTCTCGTTCAGATGTTTATTGTGAAGACTATATGTTGCAATTTTGTTCCTTTGATTCAGCTTCAATATATATCTGTCAAGATGCTAATGGATGTCACCCTCTTCAGGATGGCTCCGCCAACGCGTCAGAATCCGGAACGCAATGAAGGAAGTCAGGCTAACCCTCCGCCACCACCTCCGCCTCCGGAGGCTTGGCAAGCCTTGATGACTGCCACAAATGCCAACGCTCAGATTCTGATTCAGCTCTTGCAAGACCGCAACCAAGGGCAAGATAATCAAGGGAATCAAGGCTAAGGCAACAATCAGCCGCACTTCGCTTCACTCAACCAGTTCCTTGCTAATCAGCCAAAGACCTTCAGCTTCTGTGTCGAGGCCACAGACGTCGATGATTGACTAGTGGACATCAGCAAGCATTTCGAGTGCAGCAATGTCAGACCTGAGGACTTTGTCAAGTTTGCCTCTTTTCAACTCAAAGATCAAGCTGCTGAGTGGTTCCAGCAATACAAAGATTCCAGAGGAGGTCGTGTGATTACCTGGGATGATTTCCGCCGTGACTTCAAAGCTCACCACATTCCAGAAAGTGTTGTTGAGCTTAAGCGTGAGGAATTCCGCAATCTCAAGCAAGGCAACATGTCCGTGTATCAATACAACACTCAGTTCCAGAAGCTCTCTCGTTTTGCGAGGCAAGACATCCCTGATGAGAAGAGTATCATATACCAGTTCAGGCGTGGTCTCAGGGAAGATCTGCAACTTGCTCTCGTGCTTTTCGAGCCATTAAAGTATGATGAATTCTACAACATGGCGCTGAAACAAGAAGCTGCTCAGCTCAAGTGTGAGGCATCTAAGAATAGAGTCAGAGACGCAGTTCAGTCTTCTTCTTCTTCACTTGTGGCAGCTAAGCAACAGAAGTTCTGGTTGCCTCCTCCTCCTCCGTTCCGTCAGCCTTATTAGCAGAAGAACTCAGGTGGTCGTGGATCTTCCCACCCACCCAACCCTGGCTATCAGAACAAGTCTCAGAACCAAGCTCCAAGGCCAAGTGCTCCTTTCTATCGTCCGCTCTCTGAGGAGACTTGCAGGAAATGTCCGCAAAAGGGTCACTATGCGGACAAGTGCTTCAATCAAAGGCGCCTTCCGCCTCCTCCTCCTGTGAAATCTTCCAGCAATGGAGTGGTCAAGCATAATCCTAAGCATGCCAAGGTGAACATGATGAATGCAGCTCAAGCAGAGGATTCTTCTGACGTGATCATGGGTAATCTTCCTGTTAATGATATTCCTGCAAAAGTCTTATTTGATATTGGTGCCTCGCATTGTTTCATCTCAAGACCTTTTGCATCTAAGCATGAGTTGGGTTATCAAGTTTTGCCTAGTTCTTTATCAGTGGTGTCCCCGGGTAAGCATATGACATCTAATTTGTGCGTTCCGAATGTCGGTATCAAGATGGGTGACTATAGATTCCTGGCTAAACCAATTGTTCTTGGTGACTCTGATATTGATCTTATTCTCGGGATGGACTGGCTTTCTAAGCACAAGGCTCAGCTTGATTGTGCTGCCAGGGAAATCAAATTGACTCACTCTTCTAACGATGTGATCATCTATGCCTCTCGTGATGATACCATTCGGTTGTTTTCTCTCAATGAGAATGGTGAAATGGAGGCTATCTCTCAGATTCCAGTCGTTTGTGAGTACCAAGATGTCATTCCAGAAGAGCTTCCGGGTATGCCTCCCCGCCGGCCAGTTGAATTCGTTATTGATCTTGAGCCTGGCACGGAACCCGTTTGCAAGCGTCCTTACAAGCTTGGACCAGATGAGTTGAAGGAATTGAAGAAACAACTCGATAAAAAAGAGCGTATGGGTCTGATCAGACCGAGTTCTTCTCCTTGGGGTTGTGGTGTTCTTTTTGTCCAGAAGAAGGATGGCACGGACCGACTTTGCGTCGATTACCGTCCATTGAACAAGAAGACAATCAAGAACAAGTACCCACTTCCCAACATCAATGAGCTATTCGAGCAACTTTAAGGTGCTAAGGTGTTCTCCAAGCTTGACCTTCGTATGGGTTATCATCAAATCCGCATTCGTGAAGAAGATATTCCCAAGACAGCATTCAGAACAAGCTTTGGTTCTTATGAATATACTGTCATGTCTTTCGGCCTTGTCAATGCTCCTCCAGCATTCTCTCGCTTGATGAATTTCATCTTCAACCCCTACATCAACGAATTTGCCTTGGTCTATCTCGATGATATTTTGGTCTTCTCCAAGAATAAGGAGGATCATGCCAAACATTTGTGATTGGTGCTCGGCAAGCTCAGAGAGTATAAATTATATGCGAAGTTCTCCAAATGTGAATTTTGGCTTGATGATGTTCTTTATCTTGGCCATATCATCTCTGCCAAGGGCATCGCTGTTAATCCTGAGAAGGTGTCTGCAGTTGTGAATTGGGAACCCCCTCAGAATGTCAAGCAGCTTCGAAGTTTTCTTGGACTTGCAAGCTATTGCCGAAGATTCGTTGAGAATTTCTCTAAGATTGCAAAGCCTCTTTCCAACCTCCTCCAGAAGCATGTGAAGTATGTCTGGTCTCCTGAGTGTGACGTTGCTTTCAACACTCTCAAAGAGAAACTCGTCACTGCTCCAGTTCTGACTCCTCCTGACGAATCCAAGCCTTATGAAGTATTCTGTGATGCTTCTCTTCAGGGCATCGGTGCCGTCTTAATGCAAGAAAAGAAGGTTGTGGCCTATACCTCTCGTCAGTTGAAGCCAAACGAAAAGAACTACCCCACTCACGATCTTGAGTTGGCGGCAGTTGTCCACGCACTAATAACATGGAGACATCTCCTGTTGGGAAGGAAAGTGGACATATTCACCGATCACAAGAGTCTCAAGTATATCTTCACTCAGCCTCACCTGAACCTCAGGCAAACTCGATGGGTCGAAATGATTCAAGAGTATAATCCGAGTATTGAGTATACTCAAGGCAAGGCTAATGTGATTGCAGACGCATTGAGCAGGAAGGCTTACTGCAACAGCTTAATCCTCAAGCCATTTCAACCGGATCTCTATGAGGCTTTCCGCAAGTTGAATCTCCAAGTTGTCCCTCAAGGTTTTCTTGCCAACCTCATCGTCTCTCCTACTTTGGAAGATCAGATTCGTGAGGCTCAACTGTTGGATACCATGGTGAAGAAGGTGAAACGTGGTATTGACAAGAGCATTTCCAAATACAAGTGCTATCGAGTTGATGACAGAGATACTCTTTTCTTCGAGGACCGGATTGTGGTTCCAAAGGGTGATCTTCGTAAAGTCATTATGAACGAAGCGCACAACTCTCTTCTGTCAATTCATCCTGGAAGTACGAAGATTTACCATGACCTCAAGCAGTCGTATTGGTGGACTCGAATGAAGCGGGAGATGGCTCAATTCGTGAATGAGTGTGATGTCTGCAGAAGGGTGAAAGCAGAACACCAACGACCAGCTGGTCTTCTCCAACCTCTTGCTATTCCAGAATGGAAGTTTGATCATATTGAAATGGACTTCATGTCTGGTTTTCCTAAGTCCAAGCGTGGAAATGATGCTATCTTTGTCGTCATCGACAAGCTCACCAAAGTGGCTCATTTTCTTCCTATCAAAGAGTCTATCACAGCAGTGCAGCTGGCAGAGCTCTACACATCCAGAATTGTCTCCTTGCACGGCATTCCACAATTGATCGCTTCAGACCGTGGCAGCATCTTTACCTCCAAGTTTTGGGATTCTTTTCAGAAGGCCATGGGCACCAACATTCGCTTCAGCACAGCTTTCCACCCTCAAACTAGTGGACAAGTCGAGCGTGTCAACCAAATTCTTGAAGATATGCTCAGAGCTTGTGTTATCTCTTTCGGCATGAAGTGGGAGGATTGTCTTCCTTACGCTGAGTTCTCTTACAACAACAGTTTTCAAGCCAGCTCGGGCAAAGCCCCATTCGAGATTCTCTATGGCAGAAAGTGTCGTACTCCTCTCAACTGGTCTGAAACCGGTGCACGCCAATTGCTTGGCAACGATTTGATCTTAGAGGCTGAGGCAATGTGCAAGGTGATTCGAGAGAACCTCAAAGCTGCGCAATCGCGCCAGAAGAGCTATTATGATAGCAAACATCGTGATTTGGCATTCGAGATCGGAGACCATGTCTACCTCCGCGTCTCTCCAATGAAAGGATCTCGTCGCTTCGGTATCAAGGGGAAACTTGCCCCTAGATACGTGGGCCCTTTCAAGATCATCGGCAAACGAGGCGATCTCGCCTATCAACTTGAGCTTCCCTCCAACTTTGCAAATGTGCACGATGTCTTCCACGTGTCACAGCTTCGCAAGTGCTTCAAGACGCCTGAGCGCATCATTAACTTCGAAGAGATTGATCTTCAAGAAGATTTGTCCTATCATGAGCACCCCGTTGCTATTCTTGAAACAACTGAGCGCAAGACTCGCAACAAGTCAATCAAATTTCTGAAAGTGAAATGGTCACACCATTCAGACCGAGAAGCCACCTGGGAGCGTGAGGACCACCTACGTTCCGAGTATCCGGAGTTCTTTCAGTCCTAGATCTCGGGACGAGATCCTCTCGTAGTGGTGGAGTGTTGTAACGCCCCGGATGTAACTTTTCATATTTGTATTCCAACTCTTGCCATTTTCGGCATTGTGATATAATATTCCCTCCGTGGTTGGGTTTCCCTTCGTTTCGCATTTTGTTCATGTCATGCATTTCATATCATGTCATCATGTGCATCGCATTCGCATACGTGTTCGTCTCATGAATCCGAGCATTTTCCCCGTTGTCCGTTTTGCAATCCGGCGCTCCTATGTCCCCCGGCGTCCCCTTTTACATTTCTTCGTGAGCGGGTATTAAACTTTCTCGGATTGGACCGAGGTTTGTCAAGCGGCCTCGGTATAACACCGGTAGACCGCTTGTCAAGTTTCCGGTCAATCGGAGGTCATTTGATACTCCAACGGTTAACCGGGTGACCGTGAAGGCCTCGTGTGTGTTGCAGCCCAACACCCCTTCAAAACAGCCAAACAACCCATCTAAGTCACTTCCATGTCCACCGCCGTTCGATCACGATCGCGTGGCCGAAAACCACACTCCATTTGGAGCTTCCTAGCCCCCTCTACCTATAAATATACCTCCCCCTCCGAAATCACGGGTCCAAACCACCCTAACCCTAGGTCTTCTCCCACCTCCCGCCGCCGGACGTGTCCGTCCCGGACGCGGCCGTGTCCGCCCGCGCACCCGGCGAATCCCGGGGCGCCACGTGTCCCCGCCACCGCTCGTGCCGCGCCGGCCCGCCGGGGCCCGAGGCCGGCCCCCCCGGCCCGCAGCCGTGCCGCCCGCTCCGCCCTCCTCCTCGCGCCTCCTGCCGCCTGGGCCCGTGCGCCGCCCCCGCGCGCTCCCCGCGCCGCCGCTGCAGCCCGCCGGCCGGCGCCGCCCGCCCCGCCGCCTCCCGCGGATCCCGCCGCCCGCGCCGGATCTGGCCCTCCGCCGCCCGGATCCGGAGTCCCCCATCTCCGGCAGCCTCCCCGAGCTACTCCGGCGAGCCGCCGCCCCGTCTCTGGCGATCCTCGGCGTTCGTGCCGCCCGGTTGACTTTCTTCCCCCCTCAGATATTCTGCTAAGTCCCATGATTTTCACATTATTGTCACATGTTCATCGCATCATATCTCGGCATCCGTAGCTCCGTTTCGTGCGTATAATATGTCAAATTGTTCAACTCGAAGAGTACATCATTTCATACCATTGCATCATTTTAATAAGAGGTCATCTTGATGCCCGAAATGCTGTTGGAAGAGGGCTATGTGATGTTAGTTCCTGATTCTTATCAGAACATGCACTTTTGTAATTTTTGCCATGATTGATGTGTGCCCCCTATGAAGTTGAGTCCTACATGAGTTTTGTAATATGCCATGTTAACTTTCCAGATAATTATGCCATGTATTTTTATGATCTTTGTGGTGACTAGCACAAGCATGCAAACTAGGGTACTTGATGTTGCTGATTTCAGAGACATCTATGCCCCTGCCTGCTGTAATTTTTATGCCATGTGTTCATGTTGTTTCCGAGACATCTATGCCTATTTTGAGCATGATCAGTAAGAGTGTTTTCAGAATATGGATTTTCTATATCCATCCATGCCTTTGTTTCTAATTATGGAGGTCCATAGCTCGAGTCAATCGAGCTCTACTTTTGCTATAAAATGTTACTGGCAGATTGTTTACGTGTTATTCGATTTTGCCAAGCTTGGTGTAGTTGATCCTTGCATAATATGATGTTATTATTGCCATGTCTAGTTCCTATGACATGTCTTCTTCATGTATGTATGATTAGTTTATCATGCAATGCTCTGTAGTGAGTGCATCGAGCTCGTAAACATGCCTACTTGTTGTCTGTTTTTGACATGTCCAGTTTTCTGCTAAGTCTGAAACCTGTAACGAAACTTGCTTAATTGACAAGGGTGCTATCATATTTTCTGTTCCTTTTTGGCTTATGGTCAGTAAGGTACTTTTGTTAAGTGCATTGAGTAGATTCCTGCCATGCCTTATTTTGCTATGTCCTGATCTTGTAGCATGTTGTTTCATTGCTCTAAACATGTCATCCTGATGTTAATTTCTGGCATGTTATTTTCACAAAGTCTGTGAACCTGTTATCTTTTGCACTTTTGCCATGCTTGTTTGAACCTGTTGTGGTGTGTTTCAGCCGTAGCTCAGTTTTCATCTTTTGTCAAGCATGTTGAGTAGGTTACTGCCATATGCTTTGTTGATAAGTTTGGGTGCAGTAGCTTAATTTCTTGTTGCTTGCTAAGTAGCATCATGCTGTTAATGGGAGATTCTTGTCATTCTTGTTTTGCTTGTCATTTGCAAACCGTGCATCCGATTCCGGTGATCTTTATATCGATTTCAACCGAAATCACCTCACCTATCCAGTGGCATACTTGGTTTGCCAAGATTATGCCTTGTTCATCCTTGTCCTTCCGGAGCATGCATATAAATTGCATATCACATCTCGCATATCATGCCATGTTTTGCATCATGTTGCTTGCGCATTGCATCGTGATTGATATTTGTCCTGTTTGCTTGTGTTCTTGCTTTGGGTAGATCCGGGAGACGAGTACGTGAACGAGGAACCTATTGAGAACGCTTTCGAGGACCAAGCTTTCGACAACTCTGAGAACCTTGCAGGCAAGATGACCATACCCTCGAAATCAGTTCTATCTTTGCTTGCTAGATGCTCGCTCTTTTGCTATGCCTATGCTGTGATACCTACCACTTGCTATATCATGCCTCCTATATAGCCATGTCAGCCCCTAACCATCCATGTCCTAGCAAACCGTTGATTGGCTATGTTACCGCTTTGCTCAGCCCCTCTTATAGCGTTGCTAGTTGCAGGTGAAGATGAAGTTTGTTCCTTGTTGGAACATGGACTTGTTGTTCCTTGTTGGAACATGTTTACTTGTTGGGATATCAAAATACCTCTTATTTAATTAATGCATCTATATACTTGGTAAAGGGTGGAAGGCTCGGCCTTATGCCTTGTGTTTTGTTCCACTCTTGCCACCCTAGTTTCCGTCATACCGGTGTTATGTTCCCGAATTTTGCGTTCCTTACACGGCTGGGTGATTTATGGGACCCCCTTAACAGTTCGCTTTGAATAAGACTTTTCCAGCAAGGCCCAACATTGGTTTTACCATTTGCCACCTAAGCCTTTTTCCCTTGGGTTCTGCAGACTCAAGGGTCATCTTTATTTTAACCCCCCCGGGCCAGTTCTCCTTCGATTGCTGGTCCAAACTAGAGCGCTGTGCAGCGCCCCCTCAAGGAAACTTGAGGCTTGGTTTTAGTTTTACGGACAGCTCATCCGGATGTGCCCTGAGACCGAGATATGTGCAGCTCCTATCAGGATTTGTCGGCACAATCGGGCGGTTTTGCTGGACTTGTTTTATTGCTGTCGAAATGTCTTGTAGTCCGGGATTCCGAGACTGATCGGCTCTTCCCGGTAGAAGGAATATCCTTCGTTGACCATGAGAGCTTATAATGGGCTAAGTTGGGACACCCCTGCAGGGTATTATCTTTCAAAAGCCGTGCCTGCGGTTATGAGGCAGATGGGAATTTGTTGATGTCCGGTTGTAGAAAACCCGAAGTTGACCTTAACTAAAACACATCAACCGTGTGTGTAACCATGATGGTCTCTTCTCGGCGGGGTCCGAGAAGTGAACACGGTGTTGGAGTTATGTATGACATAGGTTGTTCTAGGATCACTTCTTGATCACTTCTAGCTTCACGACCGTGCTTTGCCTTCTCTTCTCCCTCTCTTTTGCGTTGTAGCCACCATTTATGCTAGTCGCTTGCTACAGCTCCACCTCACAATCCTTTCCTACCTATAAGCTTAAATAGTCTTGATCTCGCGGGTGTGAAATTGTTGAGTCCCCGTGACTCACAGATTCTACCAATTCAGTTGCAGGTGCCAACGACGCCAGTGCAGATGACGCATCCGAGCTCACTTGGGAGTTCGACGAGGAACGTGGCCGTTACTATGTGTCTTTTCCAGATGATCAGTCGTGGAGCCCAGTTGGGGTGATCCGGGGATCTATGTAGCATTTGGGATAGTCTTCTTTCATTTTGGTACCGTAGTCGGACCTTGAGTGTAACCTGGTAGATGAATGTTTATTTATGTATTGTGTGAAGTGGCGACTGTAAGACAACTATGTATCTCTTTTCCCTTATGTATTACATGGGTTGTGTGAAGATTACCTCACTTGCGACATTGCTTTCAATGCGGTTATGCCTCTAAGTCATGCCTCGACACGTGGGAGATATAGCCGCATCGAGGGCGTTACACTTGTCCAACACCCCAACCTGCTGGTATTGGGATTCCTCGGCTAACCAAATAATCGCGTAGTTGCATTCCCCCACATCAGCAACTTCCCAGAAATACAAATCACACGAATCTTCCCTTTTCTGCACGAATCAAATTGGTAGATCATCAACCAAAATATTAAAAAAATCAGCAACTGAAAGCAGCAGAACAACACTTAAACATATTATTACCCCATGATTCGGGCATTTGTAGAAGACTCGGCCAGGGTTGCGGATTGTGGTTGAGACACGACGGATGACTCTGCGTGATTTGCAGTAGTGGCACCACACCAACGATAGCGGGTTGCGATGAGCAATCGGCTGCGGTGCGCGTGCCGGCGAGGGTGTGATGAGACCCACAGGCGATGGTACGGGTTGCGACTTGGCGCATATCTGGTTGTTTCCTTCTGAAGAGCAGGTGGACGAGCAGCCAGCGGACATGGTTGCTGCGGCCAGAGCTTATAATGCTAGGCAGAGTAAGTAGAGAAGAGGAGAAGCGAATGTTGGATATGTCAGTTTCATTACTTGCAGAGTAGAATAGCACCATATATAGTAGTAGTCTAGGTTTGGATTCGAACCAGCTACAGGAGAACGTCTTTCTTTTTTCTAAAACCCAGCAACGTCTCTTTACTGGTACACTAGCTTGTTCTGTACGCCTTCCCAAGTCTTTGATTTTCTTTCCCTTTTTTCTGCGAGGACCTGACAGCTGGGACCCACCAGAAGGCCTCTGTATTTCGCGAAAAAAATGTTCCCCCCGCTGACATGTCTGACCCACCAGCAATATCTTCGCACGCAAGGAAGTGCCTCCTTATTACGCACAAAAAAATGAATACCCCCTGCTAGCTGGGACCCACCATAGTGGGAGGATGAATTGTGGGCCAACAAAGTTGACGGGGACGAAGGGCTTTGTCAACTTAGTCAAGATGAACGATTCTAGCTTTAGTGACCGTACGATGTCCATCCAACGGGCGTAGTGCTTCTTCAACCTCTGGTCTTCTTGCTCTAGCCGCCAAAAGCAGCGCCGGTCGTGCCGCATGCTCCTACCTCCCGTGGCCGGCTGTGCTGCCGTGGAGGCCTCACCGCCCCCTACTATTCCCACTGCTGGCCAGGCCCTGCGGCGACAGCAGCCTCACACCGCAGCCGAACTAGTGAACCCTCGTACTCCTCTTCGCACGGGCTTCCACTGCCGCGTCTTCCCCAACTCCGCGTCGTCCCCTTCATACGCCTCGCCGTCGTCCACCGCCGTGGTGCTCTCCGCGCGGCGTGGTCAACGTGGTCAAGGAACGACTTCCATCGGAAGAGTACTGCATGTGGAGAGGCCGACAGCTGGGTCCACGGCCACGACCCAGTTTTTTTGTGATTTGCCAAGTAAGTCGCTTTGTCAGTCCTGTTGGGCTGCAAACCTTTCAAGACGAGGAGAGCTTTCATTCGGCTGGCCGAGAAAATGGCCCATCAGTAATGAGAAATGGGCTGTACATTTTTAAAACACATCAAACCGGCAATTAGTTTCAAATATCTTTTTTTCATTTCAAGATATTAAATTACATTAATTTTTATGCGTGGAGAATTTGTTGGATTTTATATTGATATACATTTATTTTTAAAATCAATCTGAATGTGAGTTGAAATTTCGGGATTAAAAACAGTTTGGACCACACCGAAATATGCAAAATTTCGTATAATTTTTTAACCGTGGCCACAATTTGGGCTGTAATGCTAACAAAAAGAATATGGGTGTCAGTGTCAAAACCGGCGGATCTCGGGTAGGGGGTCCCGAACCGTGCGTCTAGGCGGATGGTAACTGGAAACAAGGGACACAATGTTTTACCCAGGTTCGGGCCCTCTTGATGGAGGTAAAACCCTACGTCCTGCTTGATTAATATTGATGATATGGCTAGTACAAGAGTAGATCCACCACGAGATCAAGGAGGCTAAACCCTAGAAGCTAGCCTATGGTATGATTGTTGTATGTTCTGTTCTCTATCGACTAGCTTGGCCCTGGTTTATATAATGCACCAGAGGCCTAGGTTAACAAGAGTCCTAACCGAATACACCGGTGGGGAGAAGTCCTTGTCTTGATCGCCAATTCTTGTGGAATCTTCCTTGGATGCGGCAGCTGTCCGAACTGGTCCATGAGTATACGGCCACGGGGGTCCTCGTCCCAATCTAATAGATTGGGAGACGACGTGGTGAGTACCCCCTAGTCCAGGACACCGTCAGTAGTCCCCTGAACCGGTCTTCAAGTTAGGGACACTCCTCGATTCTTCCGAACAGTTATTCATCTTTGGTTGTCGGTCTTGAAAACTGGTTCAACAAATCTTCCTTATCTTCGATCTTGAGGATCGCCGAAATGCATTCGACGGGTTTATATGTCGGGTATCCGAGGAGCCCCTTTAACTTTCCGGCCTTTATCAATGCCTTGTTTATTTTTATGCCACACCTCGTGTTTGAAGTTGTTCCCGGGAGGCAGTGTCCTCTTCCGTCCGAGCTCGAACGCCGGACTGCATTCGAGGTATCCTTTGCAGCCGAGCACCAACGCCGGACCGCTTCCCAGCTCTAATGCCGGAATGTATCCGAGCTCCAACGCCAGACTATGTATCCGAGCTCTAACGCCGTACTGTATCCGAGCTCCAACGCCGGACTGTATCCGAGGTGTCGTAAATCACCTTGGTTCAAAGAAGTTTGAAGGAGTTTAGCCGAGCTTAATGCCGGAAATGCCCTCTATGGAGCCAGCCACTAGCGCCCGAGCTTTATGCCGGACTGCTTCCGAGGTGGTGCACCACCCCGAATGTGGGCCGAATATTGTCAATATTTTTGATTGGTGCAATTTATTCTCTACCGAGATATATAGCCAGTAGCCCTCAAGGTGGGTATCGGTCTAAAACCCGAGATGCACATGAAGGATGACATAAGACCGCTGATCCCAGTAGCCGCTGAGACTCAGGTCGATTTGCAAAATCGGCCTGAGGATCAAGTCCTAGCTCGACAGAATACTTCGGGACACTAAAAGCGGCGTGCTCAGTCCTCGAGACTCAGGTTGGGTGCGGCCGACCAACATGAGGATCAAAATCTCCTCGGGAACTATATTGCACATAAAATTTTCTGCATTGGACAAGCAATGCAGTAGCCCCCGAGACACTGGTTGTGTGGCAACACCAGATCAGGGGATCGATGTGCCCCTTTAATATGTTTAAATAATAAGCCCGAAGCCCAGTAGCCCCCGAGCCTTAATGCGGGCACGGGTGGCCGAATTAAGGATCGATATCCATAGTAAAAATCACAAATTGTGTGTAATGACTCTATGTATCCTTGTACTTTACGTCATTTAATGCTCGGATCCGCATTGTACAAAACTTCGTTGACCGACCATCGGCTTCCACCTCCTCGGCCAGTAGCCGAGGAGTGTTTGTCTTACTTTATAAAGCCTTTATGAGGACGACAAACAAGGCAGTCTGGCCATACGGTTTTATAAACAAAGGTACGCGGAGAGATATGCTATATTACTGTTTAACAGAAGAAATGTCTTCCAAAGAAAATAGTCCCGCTATCGGTTCCTTTCTTTGGCTTGTAATGCTAAGCATGATCATAAAACCTCAGCTCCAATGTAAGAGCAAAATATCGAGGATTTAGTTTGGGAGGCTAGTTAATAGCCCCCGGTAGTGTTCGGCGACAGTCGAGGTCAAGTCGTAAACACTTCGGCCAATGTTATGAATGGCCTGTTATTTAACATAGGCATCGGATCGCTGACCAGTTTACGCTTATTGTGACATTCAGTTTTCTGCTTTCTCCACTGAGGTGCTTAACCATGTGAGCTGGAAGCACAATCGCAGTGGTTCTCCCTTTGCACGCCTAGCCGAACAAAACGGAACGTAGGAAGCAAGTGCAGGAGCCGGGCAACCCAACTATTGACCGAAGACACAATTTGAAATCAATGCATATATAGCAATATCTGAGAATGTTTTTGCCGAATCCCTAAAAGGTGTCCGGCGTTGCACTGTGAGACTAATGCTGGAAAAGCACAAATAGTTTAAAAGTGCCAAAAAGCTTGGAAAACCAAGAAACGTCAGTAAAAACATGACGTCCGAACAATATCAAGTGTTCGGTGCCAATCCGAAAATTGGTCTTGGAAAAAAGAAGTGCTTCTGTCGTGCTTTAACATGATACATCCTATCTCAAAACTTCGAGCGGGTCAGCCTACGGCTTCAACCTCCTATGCCGAGGGCGGAGTACTTCTCATCAGGCCAGTTTAGCAAACTAAACTCTAGCGGCTTTGAGAGAGAAATTAGGCTCCCCGGCTAGTGACCGCACACTCGTGTCAAAAAAAGGAGTCATAAATAATAATGATAAAACTTTGCAACGAATAAGAAGAAGAACACTTATTATAAAACGGCTCAAATAAACTTAAGAGCCCCCAAGTGACTTGGGTAGGAGAATGATTGCATGTACAGAAGTACTTATATCATATCTATGTTCAACCGAACTTTAAACGCGTCTTAACCGACCGTCGGCTTCTCCCTCTTCGGTCAAGGACCGAAGAGTGTTATGTACTCCATCGGTCGGGAATATCGACGGTGTTTCCAATAACCAGGCAATCAGGCCATAAGGCTGTAACAGACAAAGCGCGCTCAGGGAACTTATGCTATATTACTGCGAAGTGTGTTGGGGATATTACTACTGGGCGTAAACCGGCCTACCTGGGCCGGGTTAACTCCACCAGTAGTTCAAAGGTGTTAAAGCCCAAAGAGGCAGATAAGGGCCCAAGGCCTGTAGTCGGTTTAAGATATGTAGCTGTAAACCGGCTTTATATGTAAACTTGTGTTGTAAGTTGGGAATAAGGAGAGACCAACCCGGGTACGAGTATGAACCGGTGTTGGGACTCTGTGGACCGATGGGCGTCACCCGTGTATATAAGGGGACGACCCGTCAGCGGTTCAGGGACAGACAACAACAACTCGAGACTTAGGCGAAGCTTGTTTGCTCCCAAGTGATCGAAACCCCATCAATTCCATCACAACTAGACGTAGGCTTTTACCTTCATCGAAGGGGCCGAACTAGTATAAACTCTCTGCATCCTTGTGTCCGCTTTAACCCCTTGAAGCTAACCCGTCGCGATGGCTCCACGACTAATTCCTTTCACTAGGACATCTGCCGTGACAAAACCACGACAGTTGGCGCCCACCATGGGGCTATCGCACGATGGTTTCAAGTTCTTGGGGACCGCTTTGAAGGACTCGAGGGCTACGCTGTGGGCCGGATGACTAAGAGTCGTCGAGGCAAGCTCTACATCGACGATGCAGGCTGGGGCCCTGAGGCCGGCTCAATTGAGTACGGGTACCGGGTCCCCTTTGGTGGCATACAGGTTTTCATCGGCAAGATCGGTGAACCGGGCCCTAAGCCGGACATCTGCACCGACCTCGTCGAGACGGCTCAGCGTGCGCGATCTGCCCAGGTTAAACCGGCCGTGAAGCGTGCCTTCGTGGGAGTCATCCATGGAGGAAGTTATGAGGACAGATCGGAATCTGGTGGCGAGACCGTCATTTACTCTGGCGACAAGACATCAACCGGAGAAACCAAATCTTTGTATCAACTGCAAGATGGCCGGATTGGGGGCTGTTCCGATGGCGACAGTATTCCGGACCCCTCCGATCCGCCCAACCGGGTTGGAATATTCATGGCCGGTACACAAGCCGTGCTTCATTCTTTGACCGCTGCGGCAATGAACTCCAGTTCAGGAGCGGCGACGGTTGCCGGGGCAGGTGGCTCTGTGCACCCGCTGGCTCAAGTTTTGTCGGATCTGTTCGATGCGTTGGCTGCGCTCATGGGAGAGGCTAACCCCGCGGATCAGGATGCTCACAACGCGGAGATTGCAAAAGTGAGGGAGCAAATCACTTAGGCTAAGGTGGACCTAGTAGCTGAAGATGCCAGGATGACTGCAGAGCGGGCCGCTTTAGATGCACAGGCCTACAGGCTCATGTTGGACAAGAACGCGTCGCAGGAAGTCATGAGGAGGAAGTACCGATCTCGTCTGCCTTCAGTCTTCGAAGCTAGAGACCTCTTCAACACCCCCGGAGCGAGAACCAGTAATCCGCCAGTGGTAAACTGGGCGGAAGCACCTGGGACGGGCGCGCTGGTCCAGACCCGTTTAATAGATCCACCCCGTCATAATACTGGTGTACCTCAGACTGTGCCAACACCTCCGGGTCACTACTCCAACCCGATGGACAACCTTGTTGCGGCTGCTGCACGGCTCGAGGCCATTCCAATTGAAGGTGATTCTCCCAGGCGGTAGACACGCGTCGGGTCAAGGAGCTTCTTAGGACAGCTTTGGTCCAATAGGAAGCATATTCGTACAGCCGCGACCGGATCCACTCAACCCCTCGTCCAAGCCGGAGCTATAGCAGGCATATGGATGAACCGAACTTGTCAAGTAATGCACGACGTGGAGCGCCCCGTGGTAACAACACGGCAGGTGGTGTCGATAATGCTCAGGAAGTGGTGGACCGGGCCCGAGCGCGCAGGGAGGCCGAGTTAGCGGCACAGTATCAAGATCGTCAGCTTACGCCGGTTCTTCCGACCACCATGGTCGAGCCTGGAGTTACCTCTAGCTCTTTGGGGGTGCCTTGCCTTGTCCCCGCTTTACGCGATGTGCGCTTGCCCAAGGATTTCAAGGGCCCGCGCAAGGTACCAAATTAGACGGCGGATCAACCTCCAGAGACATGGGTGGAGAGCTATGAGATGGCCATGGAGATGCTTGATGTGGATGATGCGGTGTGTGCAACGTATTTCACCATGATGCTTGAAGGAACGGCCCGTACGTGGTTAAAAAGCTTACCGGCCAATTCTATCAGTTCATGGGCCCAGTTACGAGCCCGGTTCATCAGTAATTTCAAAGACACTTGTAAGCAGCCGATGTCGATAGTGGATCTAGCTGCCTGTGTCCAGGAGGAAGGAGAATCAACGACACATTGGGTGCGCCGGGTCTCGCAAGTTCTGCATTCACCAGACCGCATCAACGCTGACACCGCGGTTATAACCCTGGAAGGCAATTGCCGGTTTGGGCACCTAAAGCTGAAGTTAGGGCGGATGAAGCGCCACTGCACTGACATGGGGACTCTCATGGCCGCTTTGGTAAAGTATGCTGATTCAGATAGTACCAAGGATCCCGAGTCTGATGATGACAAGACAGGGAAGGGAAAGAAGAACGGCAACTCCAAAGGTTAGCAACATCACTCGACAGGTAATGGTGGCGGAGGCAAGCGCGAAGCAGATGGCAACATGGACTTCATGGCTAATACCAACGCGCAGGACAAGGGCCAGCGACGCAAGGGTAAAACGCCAAATCGCAGTGGAGCGCCTAACCCTAACCCGGACGGCCTAAATTATCTATTGAACCAGCCCTGTCTGAAGCATGGGACGAAGGAGGTGCCAGCAAACCACCATTGGAAGGATTGCTACATTATGCAGGAGTTCAAAAATTCTAATGCTTTCCGGTATGATCAAGGCTCTAGCGGTGGCTCAAGATCCGAGCCGGGTAACGGTGGAGGAAATTCCGGTTCAGGATTTACTGGTAATCTGGGCGGACATAATAATCAAAATAATCAGAATAACCAGGGTGGTTACAACCAGCAGCAGCAACAGTCGGTTTACCAGAGCAATCCAAAGCAGTTGAATAGTGGGCAGTACCATGTCTTCACCACTAGCTTGGACTAGCGACACCGGAAGGTTCAGAAGCGGGCAGTCAACTCTGCTGAACCGGCTGTGCCCCGTTACTTACGCCGGTCTGAGCAGCCAATCATATGGAGCAGAGAGGATCACACACCCCGGGTTGATTAGCCGGATCAGCTAGCATTGGTGGTGGCACCTCAGGTGGGAGGTTATAAGTTCACCAAGGTACTCATGGATGGAGGGAGCAGTATTAATATCTTGTACTACGAGACCTTCCGACGTATGGGACTAACAGATAAAAATCTCAAACCGTCCAATACGGTGTTCCATGGTGTGGTACCTGGCAAGTCAGCATACCCTATTGGCAAGATAGCTCTGGAAGTGGTCTTTGGAGATGATCATGCTTCCAGGTCGGAGACATTGACGTTTGAAGTGGTAAAAATCCAAAGTCCGTATCACGCCCTGTTTGGGCGACCGGCCTACGCCAAGTTCATGACACGGCCCTGTTATGTGTATTTACAGCTCAAGATGCCGGGTCACATGGGGACAATAACGGTTCATGGAAGCCGTCGAGTCGCTTTGAAGTGCGAGGAAGGAGATGTGGCCTACGCAGAGTCGGTTTGTGCCACCGAGGAGCTGAAATTTTATAAGGACAATGTTTTTTTTTCGCGACTGTTATAAGGACAATGTTGATCCGGCAGACATGACTCCGTTGAAGAAACCAAGTACAGAGCATGATCCGGCCCTGAAGTTCAAATCAGCAGCTGTAACTAAGCTTGTTGACTTCGTACCTGGCGATTCGTCCAAGCAGTTCAGCATCAGTGCCAACTTGGATCCGAAATAGGAAAGCGCGCTCATCGAGTTCATCCGTGAGAATCGGGACATTTTTGCATGGAAACCTTCTGACATGCCAGGTGTACCGAGGCAACTCGCTGAGCACACTCTTAATGTGGCTCCTAAATACAAACCGGCGAAACAGTTCCTCCGCCGGTTTAACAAAGAAAGACACAAAGCTATTGGAGAAGAGGTAGCCAGGCTTTTAGCAGCTGGTTTTATTGTTGACGTTTTTCACCCTGAGTGGCTTGCTAATCCGGTGCTGGTCCTTAAGAAAAACGGCATCTGCCGTATGTGTGTGGATTACACAGACCTTAATAAGGCTTGTCCAGCAGATCCTTTTGCCCTCCCCCGTATTGATCAAATCATTGATGCTATGGCGGGTTGCGAGCGTTTGAGTTTTTTGGACGCATATTCTGGTTATCATCCGATCAAAATGGCGGTTAAGTACCAGGAGAAGACGGCATTCATCACTCCCTTTGGATCCTTTTGTTATGTGTCTATGCCTTTTGGGCTCAAGAGTGCCCAGGCAACCTATCAATGGTGTGTACAAAATTGCCTTCACAAGCAGATTGGCTGTAATGTACATGCTTACGTGGATGATATTGTGGTTAAGTCAAGGAACAAGGAGACTCTGGTTGAAGATTTGAAGGAAACCTTTGATAACCTGAGGACGTACAAGATGATGCCCAATCCGGCCAAATGTGTTTTTGGTGTACCGGCAGGCAAGTTATTGGGTTTTCTGGTGTCCAACAGGGGAATTGAGGCTAATCCGGAGAAGATCACAGCCATCACCTCCCTGGCTAAACTGAAGTGTATGAATGACATTCAACGTTTTGCTGGCTGGATTGCCGCGTTGAGCCAGTTTATCAGCCGCCTTGGTGAGAAGGCAATTCCTTTGTATCAGATGTTGAAGAAGACGGATCAGTTCGTCTGGAGTTCCGCTGCTGATAAGGCATTTGAGGACTTAAAGCGGCAATTGGCCAATCCGCCTGTGCTTGCCGCTCCCATTGACAAGGAGCCGCTACTGCTATATGTTGCTGCTAACGCTCGTGCAGTCAGTGTGGCTATTGTGGTGGAGCGGAAGGAGGCAGGCAAGGAGCATCCGGTTCAGCGTCCGGTTTACTATATCAGTGAGGTACTCATTGAATCCAAGCAAAGGTATCCACATTGGCAGAAGCTGGTATATGGAGATTTCATGGAAAGCCGGAAGCTGAAGCAGTATTTCCAAGGGCACCCCATCACAGTGGTCAGTTCTGCTCCCTTAGGCGATATCATCCAGAACCGGGAAGCGACTGGCCGGATTGCCAAGTGGGCTATAGAGCTTGGGCCGCACGGGTTGAAGTACGTGCCTCGAACGACTGTGAAGTCTCAAGCACTTGTTGATTTCATCAATGATTGGACGGAGTTGCAAGCACGTGAAGAGAAGCCGGATCACACATATTGGACCATCCATTTTGACGGATCCGGGCAATTGGAGGGCTCGGGGGCTGGAGTCGTATTAACTTACCCACGAGGTGATAAGTTCTGTTACGTTCTCCGCTTAATGTTCCCTTGTACTAATAATGCAGCTGAGTATGAAGCCTTGCTCCATGGTCTCCGGAAGGCTAAGGAGATGAATCTAAGCCAGGTTAAGTGCTTCGGTGACTCAGACCTAGTGACTCAATAGGTGTCCGACACTTGGGATTCCAAGGACCCACTCATGGCTGCATATTGTCGTGAGGTGGATATTGTTGCAGGTCACTTCAAGGGCTATCAGGTGGACCACATGGACTGTCGGAAGAATGAAGTGGCGGACGCTTTAAGCCGGTTGGGCTCTCAACGTAAACCGGTCCCGCGTAATGTTTTTCTTGATGTGCTGCACAACTATAACACCCCGGATGTAACTTGCCATATTTGTAACTCCAACTCTTGCCATTTTCGGCAATGTGATATGATATTCCCTCCGTGGTTGGGTTTCCCTTCATTTTGCATTTTGTCTTTGTCATGCATTTCATGTCATGTCATCATGTGCATCGCATTCGCATACGTGTTCGTTTCATGAACCCGAGCATTTTCCTCGTTGTCCGTTTTGCAATCCGGTGCTCCTATGTTCCCCGGCGTCCCCTTTTACCTTTTTCCGTGAGCGGGTATTAAACTTTCTCGGAATGAATCGAGGTTTGTCAAGCGGCCTTGGTATAGCACCGCTAGACCGCCTGTCAAGTTTCGGGTCATTCGGAGGTCGTTTGATACTCCAACGGTTAACCGGGTAACCGTAAAGGCCTCTTTTGGGTTGCAGCCCAAAACCCCTCCAATACAGCCCAATAACCCATCTAAGCCACACCCATCACCTAGGCCGTTCGATCACCATCGCGTGGCCGAAAACCGTGCTCAATTTGGAGCTTCCTAGCTTCCTCTACCTCTATTTAAAGACCTCCATTTCCAAATCCCGGGTCCAAAACCAACCCTAACCCTAGCCCCGCTCCTCTCGCGCGCCGCCGGACAACTCCGCCGCCGCGCCCGCGCCAATAGGAACGCGCCACGTGGCCCAGGCGCCCGCACGCCGCCGCCGGCCCGCCAGGCCCGCGCGGGGCCCCCGCGACCCAGATCCGCCGCCGCCCCCGTCGCCCGCTCCCCGCCTCCGCGCCGCCGCATTCGACCCGCACCGCCTCGCCGCTTCCCTGCCGCCGTCCGGTCTCCTCCGCCGCGCCTTCGCCGGCCTCGCCCCGCGGCCACGCCGGAGCCGGCCGCACCCGCTCCGCCGGCGCCCGTCCGCGTCGCCCCGCCCCGCTCCGGCCTACCTCCTCGTCACCGGGTCTCCTCTCCAGCCATCTCTCTCACCCCAGCGCAAGTCTCCGGCGAGAGCCCGGCCAACCTTGGGAACCGAGCTCGGGCCCGATCTAGATCCAGATCCAGGTTGACTTTCCCCTCCCCGAAATTTCTCGAAGTCCCGAATATTTTGTATAATCATGTCATGTTCAACGCATCATAACTTGCTGCATACTGCTCCGTTTCGTGCGTATAATATGTCTAGTTGTTAGCCTCGATGAGTACATCATTTCATCTCATTGCATCATTTTCATTTGAGCTCATCTTGTTGCCCGAAATACTGTTAGAAGAGGGCTATGTGATGTTAGTTTCAGATCTGTTTCAGAACATGCACTTTTGTCATTTTTGCCATGATTGATATGTGCATCCTATGAGTTGGAGTCCTACATGTGTTTTGTAATATGCCATGCCATCTTTACAGGGGTGTATGCCATGTATTTTTGTGATCTTTGTGGTGACTAGCACAAGCATCCAAACTAAGTCATTCCCTGCTGTTATTTTTATGCCATGTGTTCATGTTGTTTCAGAGAGATCTATGCCTCTTTTGAGCATGATCAGTAAGAGTGTTTTGAACATATGGATTTGCTCTATCCATCCGGGCCTTTGTTGGTAATTATGGAGTGCCATAGCTTGAGTCAATCGAGCTCTACTTTTGCTATAAAATGTTACTGGCAGATTGTTTACATGTTATTCGATTTTGCCAAGCTTGTTGTAGTTGACCCTTGCATGCTATGATGTTGTTCTTGTCATGATTAGCTTCTATGCCATGTCTTCTTGATGGATGTATGCTTAGTTTATCATTAAAAGCTCTGTAGTGAGTGCATCGAGCTCGTAAACATGCCTACATGTTATCTGTTTTGACATGTCCAGTTTTCTGCCAAGTCTGAAAACTGTAATGAAACTTGCTTAATTGACATGGGTGCTATTATATTTTCTGTTCCTTTTTGGCTCATGGTCAGTAAGTCACTTTTGTTCAATTCTTTGAATAGCTTCATGCCATGCCATACTTTGCTATGTCCTCTTCCCTTAGCATGTTGTTTCCTTGCTCTAAACATGTCATCCTGATGTTAATTTCTGGCATGTTGTTGATTTCACCAAGTGTGTGAACCTGTTATCTTTTGCACTTTTGCCATGCTTGTTTGAACCTGTTATAGTGTGATTTGGTGGTAGCTCAGTGTTCATCTTTTCTCAAGCATCTTGAGTGGTTCGCTGTCATATGCTTTGCTGATATGTTTGGATGCAGTAGCTTAATTTCTTGTTGCACGCTGAGTGGCATCATGCTGTTAAACGCAGAAATATGTCATTCTTGTTTTGCTTGTCATTTGCAAACCGTGCATCCGATTCCGGTGATCTTTATATCGATTTCAACCGAAATCACCTCACCTTTACAGTGGCATACTTGGTTTGACAATATTATGCCTTGTTCATATTTTTCCTTCCGGATCACGCATATGCATTGCATACCACATCTCGCATATCATGCCATGTTTTGCATCATGTTGCTTGCGCATTGCATCGTGGTTGATAGTTGTTCCTTTGCTTGTGTTCTTGTTTTGGGTAGAGCCGGGAGACGAGTACGTGAACGAGGAACCTGTTGAGAACACTTACGAGGATCAAGCTTTCGACAACTTTGGGAACCTTGCAGGCAAGATGACCATACCCTCGAAATCACTTCTATCTTTGCTTGCTAGATGCTCGCTCTTTTGCTATGCCTATGCTGCGATACCTACCACTCGCTATATCATGCCACCCATATTGCCATGTCAAACCTCTAACCATCCTTTCCTAGCAAACCGTTGATTGGCTATGTTACCGCTTTGCTCAGCCCCTCTTATAGCGTTGCTAGCTGCAGGTGAAGATGAAGTTTGTTCCATGTTGGAACATGATTATTTTGGGTTATCACAATATCTCTTATTTTAATTAATGCATCTATATACTTGGTAAAGGGTGGAAGGCTCGGCCTTATGCCTGGTGTTT
This sequence comes from Aegilops umbellulata, assembly GCA_032464435.1. Lineage (NCBI taxonomy): Eukaryota > Viridiplantae > Streptophyta > Magnoliopsida > Poales > Poaceae > Aegilops > Aegilops umbellulata. Next base: position 634,940,224 of record CP136060.1, on the reverse strand, counting down.
TGTTCCACTCTTGCCACCCTAGTTTCCGTCATACCGGTGTTATGTTCCTTGATTTTGTGTTCCTTACATGGTTGGGTTATTTATGGGACCCCCTTGACAGTTTGCTTTGAATAAGACTCCTCCAGCAAGGCCCAACCTTGGTTTTACCATTTGCCACCTAAGCCTTTTTCCCCCGGGTTTTCGCGAGCCCGAGTGTCATCTTTATTTTAACCCCCCCCCCCCCCCGGGCCAGTTCTCCTTCGATTGCTGGTCCAAACTAGAGCCACTTGCGGTGCCGCCCTGAGGCAACTTGGGGTATCCTCCGTTGCCGTACGTACTGCTCATCCGTATGTGCCCCTGAGAACGAGATATGTGCAGCTCCTATCGGGATTTGTCGGCACAATCGGGCGGCTTTGTTGGTCTTGTTTTATTACTGTCGAAATGTCTTGTAGTCCGGGATTCCGAGACTGGTCGGGTCTTCCCGGTAGAAGGAATATCCTTCGTTGACCGTGAGAGCTTATAATGGGCTAAGTTGGGACACCCCTGCAGGGCATTATCTTTCGAAAGCCGTGCCCGCGGTTATGAGGTAGATGGGAATTTGTTAATGTCCGGTTGTAGAAAACCCGAAGTTGACCTTAATTAAAACACATCAACCGCATGTGTAACCGTGATGGTCTCTTCTCGGCGGAGTCCGGGAAGTGGACACGGTGTTGGAGTTATGTCTGATGTAGGTTGTTCTAGGATCACTTCTTGATCACTTCTAGCTTCACGACCGTGCTTTGCTTCTCTTCTCGCTCTCTTTTGCGTTGTTGGCCACCATATATGCTAGTCGCTTGCTGCAGCTCCACCTCACAACCTCTGTCCTACCTTTAAGCTGAAATAGTCTTGATCTCGCGGGTGTGAGATTGCTGAGTCCCCGTGACTCACAGATTCTACCAAAACAGTTGCAGGTGCCGACGATGCCAGTGCAGATGACGCTTTCGAGCTCAAGTGGGAGTTCGACGAGGAACGTGGTCGTTACTATGTGTCTTTTCCTGATGATCGGTAGTGGAGCCCAGTTGGGACGATCGGGGATCTGTTTAGCATTTGGGGTAGTCTTCTTTCATTTTGGTTCCGTAGTCGGACCTTGAGTGTAATCTGGATGATGGATGTTTATTTATGTATTGTGTGAAGTGGCGACTGTAAGCCAACTATGTATCTCTTTCCCTTATGTATTACATGGGTTGTGTGAAGATTACCTCACTTGCGACATTGCTTTCAATGCGGTTATGCCTCTAAGTCGTGCTTCGACACGTGGGAGATATAGCCGCATCGAGGGTGTTACAACAACCCGCCATCGGTCAAGCTCCCTGGTGAAGCGGATTTGGCTATTCCTGATCCGGAGGCTCAATTGGTGGAAGCTCTACACGTCATTCCAGATTGTACGCTTCCTTATCTTGCGTACATGAACCGGGGCGAGCTACCAGAGGATGAAACCTTGGACCGACAGATAATCCGACGATCCAAGTCTATGACTATTGTTAATGGCGAATTGCATCATTGCAGTGTGTCAGGGGCGTTTCAACGCTGCGTGTCTCCTGATGAAGGCTGTGAAATTTTGCATGAGATCCACGAAGGAGATTGTGGTCATCATGCCAGTTCAAAATCTTTGGTGGCTAAAGTGTTCCGCCATGGTTTTTATTGGTTAACTGCTGATGCTGATGCAGAGGATCTGGTCAGACGATGTGACGGTTGCCAAAAGTTTTCAAGATGCGCTCATGTGCCGGCTCAAGAATTGAGGATTATTTCGATCACTTGGCCGTTTGCAACTTGGGGGATGGATATGGTTGGGCCTTTCAAAAGGTCCAAGGATAAAAAGACTCACCTCCTGGTGGCGGTTGACAAGTTTACAAAGTGGGTGGAGGCAGAACCTGTTAGCAAGTGTGATGCGGCCACGACGGTTCAGTTCATCAAAAAGGTGATTTTCCGGTTTGGCTTTGCACACAGTATCATCACATATAATGGTACCAATTTTCCAAGGGGGCCATGAAGGAGTTCTGCGAACGTGAGCACATCCGTCTTGACGTTTCATCAGTAGCCCACCCACAGTCCAATGGTCAAGCAGAAAGAGCTAATCAAGAGATCTTGAGAGGCATCAAACCCCGGCTTATGGTTCCTTTGCAGAGGACACCGGGTTGTTGGGTAGAAAAGCTACCATCTGTGTTATGGAGTATCAATACTACGCCCAACAGATCCACAGGATACACACCGTTCTTCATGGTCTACGGAGCGGAGGCGGTTCTTCCCAGTGATATCCGTCATGACTCACCTCGTGTGGCAGCTATGTTGAAGCGGACAACGAGACGGCACGACAAGATGCTTTGGACCTGTTGGATGAGAAGCGTGACATAGCAGCTGCCTGCTCGGTGATTTACCAACAGGATCTTCGTCGTTATCACAGTCACCGAGTCAGAACCAGAACCTTTCAAGAAGAAGATTTGGTGCTTCGGCTCATCCAAGATCATACTGATATGCATAAGTTATCCCCAACTTGGGAGGGACCTTTTGTGGTCAGCAAGAATCTGCACAACGGGTCATACTATCTGATCGATATTCGAGAGCATAAAGACTCACGTACATCAGAGGAGGAGACCAACAGGCCGTGGAACATAGCTCATCTTCGGCCTTACTATACCTGAGCCATCCGCTCTACTTATGTACATATTATGACAAGTGTATATATTATGATTAATATAACAAACCGGAGCCTCAGCTAAAGCGGGGTATCTGTTCTTTTACATCATGCATGGTTACACGGAGTTGTTCTGTCTTAAAGCGGCCTCCGGTTTACCCCTTGAAAGTTTTATAAACATCACTTGGGGGCTTGGTTGTGTCCGAACCAATGCAACACCTTTTGATAGGCGAAAGCCACCAGATCACTTGGGGACATGGTCAAGTCTGAACCAGTCACGCCTCTTGATCGGCCTAAGGCCATAGAATCACTTGGGGGCTTGGTCGAACCCGAACCATTGCCACGCCTCTTGATCGGCATAATGCCACGGTTTCATTTGGGGACCTGGCTGACTTGAACCATAGCTACACCTATCGGGAGCTTGGTCGTGTCCGACCAGGGTAACACCATCTGATCGGCTCAATAAAGCCTCTTTTTGCAAACGGTTTTATCCTTGCCTTTGCTTCAACATTTTTCTTAATAATTGTTGCTTTATTTTTGTTGCGTTTTTTTAAACCAGCAACGTTTTAAACCGGTTCAAACTGTCAATCGATGGAACACGGTCCATTTTTAATCTGGAGATTATTTGCCCGGTTTGACTTTTTCTGTTAACATCCCATTATGGAGCAGCAGGGTGTTTTTCATAACCCGGCACGGTTTACATAGTAAACTGACATTGTATACACAGGAGCTGTTTTCTCCTTTGACGGTATAGGTTTATAAACCTCCGTTTCAAGATTGGCTAAGCCAACTTCATGCCCAGCGATGGCAGGTATTTTGTATCACAAAATTTGATCATATGCCTCAATTTCATTGCATATATATATAAAGGTCATAAACCGGCTGGCGGTACAACTGCCGCGGCAGTTTAAGATTTTGTGATTGCAGGAAATATAGATTGAAGGTTTCACCCATTCAAACAAAAGTATCAGTACCTATGCACGAAGGCATCTCAAAAGCAGGAGTATTGGCTATCCTATTACAAGGCAACATGGTGCCCAGATAAGATCATTGTTTTCTTGGCGGAGTATAACAAAGCAGCCATTTAAACCGGCCTCTGGTTCAAACTTGGTCACCGCCCTGGTCTGATGGTTGTGGATCGTCCTGCGCCATCATGGATCAGGAAGTCAACAATGGTCCAGTCGATTCCCATTAAGGCTTGAAAGACAGATTCATCATGGATCAGTGACGACGGGTCAATGTCAGGAGCGTAAGTATGCTTACGGATTGGAAGGATCGGATTCTCCGCTTCAGGAATTGGTGCAGCCACTCGTTTATTCTGGTTGTTATAGTGAGCTTGATAATGTGACAAGTCTGCCTCTTCCACCAATTGGCAAGCTAGAGGGCGCACCGCCCGGTTTATCGCTCTGAGGTCATCCTCATTGAACTCCGAACCATCTTCCTTCAAACTGGGACAACCCTGAGCTGCCTCAACAGGATCGAAATCCGGCACCCATGCTTTTGCCCGGATTAAGGCATTGATGGCACCGGTTCGAGCAGCAGATTTCTTCAGCTCTTCAACCCGGGCGGGAAGCATTGACAACCTCTTAAGAGTATCTTGAATTAAAGTGGGCGCCGGATTGTTATGTGATGCAGTAGAGATGATCCGCTGCGCTCCAGTATACAACTGTTCGATTAATGTATAGGCGGCCTTCAATTTCATCCGAACATCTGACCCCAAGTGACCAATGCGTGTACCTGCAACATTACAAAAAGTTCACAAACCGTACCTATCATAGGAAGGCCAAATTATTACAGAAGTCAAAGGAAGCTTACCAAAGATAGCGGCAGTCATGGCATGCACTTGCCGCTTTACACTGGTCAGCTCATCTACCACCGGTTTAAGGGCAGCTTCAGCAGTTTCAATTTTCTTGGTCAAAGTGGCCTTCTCAGTGGCCCAATCCCCCCGCTCTTTCTTCAAGCCCTCCTTAAGCTGTTCCATGACGCTTAAAGTGATGGTCAATTCCTCTTTCGCCTTTGAGGTTTTAGCTTGACGGGATTTCAAATTTTCTTGAAGATCGGCGAGTTGGCTTTCTTTGGTCTTCAGCTCAGCCTGCATACAGACAGTCATATGATTTAACAAACAGTGCAAGAATTGAAGTACCAACCACATAACAAGTTATGCACCTGGCACTTGGGGGCTAATGCATATTTGATCTTCATCTGTCAATTGATTGCAAAGTCCCAAGCTCAATACAAGTATTCAACTTGGCACTTGGGGGCTAATGGCTATTTGCTCAAATAAGTTTTGATGCCGCCATGTTAAATTACTTAAGTACCCGGTTTAACTACATTAAGTTGAACCGGCCCTTGGGGGCTACATCAATGAATTTCGAAGCATTCAGATTTATATTAGTAAGTCCCGGTTTAAAAGAAGATTGCAAAACCGGCCCTTGGGGGCTAGGAGAGTTAACAAAATTGAAGTATCCAAGCAGGGAACAGCACATGGAAGTTACCTCAAATTTTTCCTTCACCATATTCACCAGGCCAGCTTCATAGTCACGGCTGGTGTACAGCTGGTTCAAGTAGCCGGAATGAAGATCTTGGATATTAAGAGCAGCGTAAGTCGCCAGATCAACACTCCACTTGCCTTTGCTCATAGTAGTGAATTCTTCTTTGGCAGTATGCTTGGATAAGGCGACCGGATTACTTGGTTCAGTACGGCCAATGCCAGTAATCACAACATCATCATCCTTGGTTTGACCAGGGGCAGTTGCTTTGTCAGCAGGCCGGATAGGACTGTTGGATTTCTCAGTCCGGATGGGGCTTCCGGGCTGGTCAGCAAGGTCTGAGGTATTAGCAGGCCTTTCTTCGGCAATAACATCATCATCTTGCAGTGGGGGGGCGTTGGGTATACCTTCACGAATGGCCGCTTTAGGATCTGGTGTTTTATCCGGTTCAGGAACGGCATCCTCCTCGGCCGCTTTATCCAAGCGGGCCTTCTTGCTTGGCCTAGGCTTGGCCCTAAAAGGAGTAATCAAAATCAAATACAGCATATGTTCCAACGTGATGTATTAGAAATATTATGATAAGTGTAGCTTACCCAAGCACCGTTTTGAGCAGTGGCAGCTGAGTAGCTGATGACTCGCCAGAGGATGAGTGGGAAGTAACCTGATAATCGGAGTGAGATGGATTAAGAGGTTGACGAAAACAACCCGCTTTAGGACAAGCACTGACAAGCAAATTAGATACCTCTGAATGGCATTTCCGAACCGGACTGTTCGGTAAACCGGCGGAGGTAACTACCTGGCCGCTGTGCCGGGTTGTGCAGCGAGCTTCGTGTTGTTGGGTCTTCATAAGAAGTTTGGGATCCAAGTAAGCAAGAGGATGAGAAAATTTAACTTTCCGGTGTGCCTGACGGATGTTTAGTGAAGGCAAAGGGTTCGAATCAGAAGAGAGAGTAATTACGTCTACAATATCAGCATGACTAGCTTCGGCATCATCCTGACAAATATTATCATCAATAAGGCGTGTGAAAAGTAAGCCAAGTGAATCAAGTTCTACCTCAAGGTCCGGATTACCCACATCGTCATCAGCGGGCGGATCAGAGGATGAAGTGGTTTTCCTCTTCTCAGCAGGCCTCTTAACGACTTTGGTTTTTGGCCGGATTGGTCTTTCCGGTTTATCTAGTTTTTCTGGTTTCTCCTGAGGAAGCTTCTTGCTCCAAAACGGATCATCGCCCTGTTTAAGCAGCAGTTGATATTAAAGAATATACAGAAATAGCAATGCCATGTTCAGTAAAAAGTACAATCAAAATCTTACAGCTGGCAGTTTGTTGGTAGCACAGAAGGGGAGCAGGACGGTTCGAGCGCAGAGGTGTTCCGGTTCGTTCAACATTTTCTTCATAGCTTCTGTGACCTCGTCATCTGTGAGCTGGATGCTAACATGTCAGAGTGGGTCATCGACACTACCGGTATACTCGCACATCAAACCGGAGCGCTGGCTGAGGGGCAATATGCTCCATGATATCCAACAGCGTGCGAGATCAATTCCTGTTAAACCGTTGGCCATGAAGGCTCTGAGCTTGGATAGTTGAGGAGCGTATTTACTTCTCTCCTTGGCAGTCAAACTTTGCGGAAAGGGGTGTGTATTGCTAAACCGCTCCGGACGAAATCCAGGCAGGGGATTTTCATTAGCAGGGGAGGTGTCTTTGCAATAGAACCATGATTGATTCCACTCCTTCGGGTGGCTGTGCAATTTGGCGTGAGGGTAAGTGACCTCCTTTCTTTTCTGAATCGCCACACCACCCAATTCCGTATTGGAACCGTTAGTGAATTCAGTGCGGCGGTTTAGGTGAAAGCAGTCTCTAAACAACTCAACTGTGGGTTCCTCTTGAAAGTATGCCTCACAGAGCACTTGGAAGTGACATATGTTGGTAACAGAGTTCGGGCCAGTGTCTTGCGGGCGGAGTTAAAAATTGGCTAAGACATCCCGGTAAAATTTAGAGCCGGGCGGGTTAAAACCCCGGGCTAAGTGATCTGCGAAGACGACAACCTCCCCCTCTTGAGGTGTGGGAGGACATTCTTTACCAGGGACCCTCCAATGGATAGTATCTTTGCTGCTTAAAGCGCCGGTCAAGACTAAGTTGTTCAGTTGAGTTTCTGTGACGCGAGAAGGAACCCAGTTGCACTCATATACTTGTTTGGCCATGGTGAAGTCTACAAAATAAGTGATTCCGGTTCAAAATTGTGTTGGGTAAAAGTATACACTGGTATGAACAATGTTAAACCGGAGGCAACTATATCTAAACTGGAGTTCTATGAAGCAGTATCATATGGCTAACGAGTTCTGGCGGTTCAACAAGGGGACTAATGGTATATAGTGGTTTATTAACTTTTTCTATATTAAGTTAAACCGCCTGATCTAAACATTGAAAGCAATTGAGGTTGCGGATGGCTAAGTATGCAGAAACAGGTTTCACAAGGTCTTATTACAGCAATGGATCTGAAGTAAGTTCAGAAAACAAGAAAAAATATTCAAAGACTTAAAGCAGAGCGGAAGTGAATCAATGGGCAGATATATAGATGAGATCTACAGACTCGAGCATGAAACTATAGGCGGATGCTAAAAGCTACTGCTAATCAGAGCAGGGTTTCACAGATCTATCTAGGAGTCTGGGTACGAGCATGAACAAGTGATGAACACGGCAAGAACACGAAACCCTAAGAACAGATCTATGTTAAGAAGAACAGAAGGCTTACCAGAATGGAGGAAGATGCGAAAAGCTACCGCAGTGCTCTGGTACGTTCAGGTTGATGCAGCGGCCCAAGACGGTGCAGAGGTCAACGGCGGCGGCAGAGCTCCGAGGCTGGCGACGCGAGGAAGACGAAGAGAAAGGGGACAAAGGGGAGAAAATAAATGACCCTTCGGTCCTATTTATAAGGCAAGAGACATGTGTCACGCGCGTGAATCAAGGAACCACAAATCTTGGAAACGAAGTTGTCGCCTCGGTTATTGTGGATCCATTAAACAAAGAAGATATCATGAATGTTATATTTATGATGACGTCATGTGGGTTTACAGCAACTAGAGAAGGTGACATCACGGCGGTTCAACAACTACAAGAAGATGTTGAAGACGAAGATTTTTTGTTAAGGATTGACATGAACCCATTCAAATCAATCTAGGGCCTAATGTTGGGGATATTACTACTGGGCGTAAACCGGCCTACCTGGGCCGGGTTAACTCCACCAGTAGTTCAAAGGTGTTAAAGCCCAAAGAGGCAGATAAGGGCCCAAGGCCTGTAGTCGGTTTAATACCTGTAGTTGTAAACCGGCTTTATATGTAAACTTGTGTTGTAAGTTGGGAATAAGGAGAGACCAACCCGGGTACGAGTATGAACCGGTGTTGGGACTATGTGGACTGACGGGCGTCACCCGTGTATATAAAGGGACGACTCGGCGGCGATTCAGGGACAGACAACAACAACTCGAGACTTAGACAAAGCTTGTTTGCTCCCTAGTCATCGAAACCCCATCAATTCCATCACATCTAGACGTAGGATTTTACCTTCATCGAAGGGGCCAAACTAGTATAAACTCTCTACGTCATTGTGTCCGCTTTAACCCCTTCAAGCTAACCCGTCGCGATGGCTCCACGACTAAGTCCTTTCACTAGGACATCTGCCGTGACAAAACCACGACAAAGTGTAAGAAGCATCTTCGAAGAAAATAGTACCCCCACCGATACCTTTCTTCGGTGCTCATTGTTATTATGAGACTTGTGCAATAGATTTTTTGTACTCATGAGTTCCGTTGTGTGCCGATCATCATTGAAGACTATAAGAGCGCTAGCTTTCGGCTTCACCCAGTCTGAGGTCCGGATCGGGCGACCCGATCGTGACAATCGCAGAGGTGCTCCCTTTACTCCCTAGCCGAACAATCGGGAACGTAGGGGTAAACACAGGAGCGAGGCAACCCAGCTTGCAAATCGCTTAAGTCACTATCGTGCATATTGTGGCGTAATACACGAAAAAGGAACGAAGCCGTACAAGTACAATCATATGCAACAGGAAAAGCTTCATAAAGGAAGCCCCCAAGTAAACGGGGTATTTGAATATATGCGTCAAAAAAAAGTTACAAGCATTTTTTTTCCAAAAAAGTATAACGCTTGGTCGAACCGAACACAGGTTAGAAATTAAAGCTTTAAGCATGAAAGCGACTTAGTTGGTTAATGTGTTCGCAGTCCGAGCTTGATGCGGGACAAGGTTCTATCCCCCAAGTCGGTCCCGAGGTGGCGGAGCGGAGAGCTCTACACGCCGAAGTGGTGACATAGCACGGTCGATGCAGACCGGCAGAGTGACGCCGAAGTCCCCGGATCATTTTCCTGTGCACAAAAATAGTGCAAGCGGGAGATAATAGTAATAATGATAATTAAAAAAATCATTGCATAATGAATAATTTATGCAAAGTGAGTAATAAAAGAAATATGGCCTGGCGCCGAAGTCAATGTCGATGCAGGGCATCGGCGTGATGCGGTAAATATGTGGCAAAGCCTGAATTGGCAGGTCGGTCCGAGCTCCGGATGCGGCGTTCACCGGACTATGTACAGAAACTGACCGAACCACCATGCGATTGTCGTGAATGCGGCCACCATTTGATAGACCTGTGTACATATGATGGACAAACCAGAGTAATAATTCCTTGGGAAAAATAAACCCAAACAAGCAAACAATATTAGGGATTGATAGCACCTGGTTTGTTTGTTGTAGCAATCCGAAGGAAGGTTATTCCCAAAATTGGGACTCGCTCCGCACACCCATTGCCTGCTGGGCGATAAGACGACGGCATGGCAATGCTGGTAAAGGTTGGCTCGCTGAGGCAAAGCCCTCGGCCCAGCTAACGTGACGAAGCTGGTCGGCTAGTGACGTCGAAGTGTCCCAAGTAGGTTGATGAAGAGATGGTGAAGCCTCCGGTCCAGCCGAGATGTCGAAGTAGGTCGACATGATGGGCACCATCTTGAAGAAGCGATAGTGCGGCCCTGTTGATGCAGGTCGTGATGTGGTCGATGCCAGCTTGATGAAGCAACCGTGCGGCGATGCCGGTATGCCCGCTCCGTGTAATCCGTGGGGCGGCGATGTTGGTGATGCTTTATCCTTCGCGATGCCGGACTCTTGTTCGGCTTGCCGAGATGATTATCCGAAAAAGTTGAGCTCGGCTCAACAAAGTGACGCCGTGTCTTAGCGCAGGTCGGCAGCCGTGGAGTAATATTGTCGGACTGGTTTGACACCAGCATGATGTTGAAGATCATGTTTAAAAGATCTTAAAGATAGTGGGATGTGTTCGGGAACAAAACACAATACCCCACACAAAACTTACTTCAAAAGGGATGTCCGAAATCCCGTTCACAGAAAAGATGAACTCGGGTCGGATTGGTTTTCGCGCAGAAAACAGATCCGAAAAGTGATGCACTAATCGGAATGTTCCCGGAGTTTAGACGGTCGAATCGAGCTGAAATTTTGAGAGGTAGTAGATACAGGAATTCCTCAACCGATGAACGTTTGGATCTTCCAAAGGACGTCCGAGCTAGAAGCTGGACACCACGCCCTAAACACATCCAAATTCCCGTCCAGATTTGACAGGGCTCCGGTATATCGTCGATTGCCAGAGATTCCTCCATCGGAACTCGACGAAATTTTCCAGGGTTGTTGTAGACTCAATTCCGCACAATTCCACCAAAGCGATCGTCAAAGCGATACTCAAGGAGGTGGTGGCAGCAGATACGAGTTCGCTGTACAAAAAAACAACACGGTCGCTTGAGGGCAATGTTGACATTGAGCCCCCGAGCTCCATGGATGATTCATCCGTGATCTTGATAGAGATCGGAGTTGATGTTTGATGAAGGCCCTCGTCCGAACATGGTGATCCGAACACGGGGCGCAATTCTTGGTCGAACCAAGGTGACAAGTCGAGCTGGTGCCGAAGATGCCGAAGTCGCAGTTGATCTGCAGGCGAGCCATCGATCCTTTTGTCGATCACACAGCGGAACTCTCAATGAAAGCACCAATGTTGATGTCAAAACCGATGGATCTCGGGTAGGGGGTCCCGAAATGTGCGTCAAGGCGGATGGTAACAGGAAACAAGTGACACAATGTTTTACCCAGGTTCGGGCCCTCTTGATGGAGGTAAAACCCTACGTCCTTCTTGATTAATATTGATGATATGGGTACTACTAGAGTAGATCTACTACGAGATCAAGGAGGCTAAACCCTAGAAGCTAGCCTATGGTATGATTGTTGTATGTTCTGTTCTCTATCGACTAGCCTGGCCCTGGTTTATATAATGCACCAGAGGCCTAGGTTCACAAGAGTCCTAGCCGAATACGCCGGTGGGGAGAAGTCCTTGTGGAATCTTGCTTGTATGCGGCAGCTGTCCGAACTGGCTCTTGAGTATACGACCATGGGGGTCCTCGACCCAATCTAATAGATTAGGAGACGACGTGGTGAGTACCCCCTTAGTCCAGGACACCCTCAGTAGCCCCCTGAACCGGTCTTCAAGTTAGGGACGCTCCTTGATTCTTCCGAACTTTTCTTAATCTTCGGTCGTCGGTCTTGAAAACTGGTTCAACAAATCTTCTTTATCTTCGATCTGGAGGATTGCCGAAATGCATTCGACGGGTTTACACGTCGGGTATCCGAGGAGCCCCTTTAAGTTTCCGGCCTTTATCAATGCCTTGTTTATTTTTATGCCACACCTCGGGTTTGAAGTTGTTCCCAGGAGGCAGTGTCCTCTTGCGTCCGAGCTCCAACGCTGGACTGCATTCGAGGTATCCTTTGCAGCCGAGCACCAACGCAGGACCGCTTCCCAGCTCTAATGCCGGAATGTATCCGAGCTCCAACGCCGGACTATGTATCCGAGCTCAAGCGCCGGACTGTATCCGAGCTCCAACGCCGGACTGTATCCGAGGTGTCGTAAATCACCTTGGTTCAAAGAAGTTTGAAGTAGTTTAGCCGAGCATAATGCCGGAAATGCCCTCTATGGAGCCAGCCACTAGCGCCCGAGCTTTATGCTGGATTGCTTCCGAGGTGGTGCACCACCCCGAATGTGGGCCGAATTTTGTCAATATTTTTGATTCGTCCAATTTATTCTCTACCGAGATATATAGCTAGTAGCCCTCAAGGTGGGTATCGGTCTAAAACCCGAGATGCACACGAAGGATGACATAAGACCGCTGATCCCAGTAGCCGCTGAGACTCAGGTCGATTTGCAAAATAAGCCTGAGGATCAAGTCCTAGCTCGGCAGAATACTTCGGGACACTAAAAGCGGCGTGCTCAGTCCTCGAGACTCAGGCTGGGTGCGGCCGACCAACCTGAGGATCAAAATCTCCTCGAAAACTATATTGCACATAAAATTTTCTACATTGAACAAGCAATGCAGTAGCCCCCGAGACACTGGTCGGGTGGCAACACCAGATCAAGGGATCGATGTGCCCCTTTAATATGTTTAAATAATAAGCCCGAAGCCCAGTAGCCCCCGAGCCTTAATGCGGGCACGGGTGGCCGAATTAAGGATCGATATCCACAGTAAAATCACAAATTGTGTGTAATGACTCTATGTATCCAAATACTTATATCATATCTATGTTCAAGCGAACTTTGAACGCGTCTAAACCGACCATCCGCTTCTCCCTCTTCCGTCAAGGACCGAAGAGTGTTATGTACTCCATCAGTCGAGAATATCGACGGTGTTTCCAATAACCAGCCAATCAGGCCATAAGGCTGTAACAGACAATGCGCGCTCGGGGAACTTATGCTATATTACCACGAAGTGTAAGAAGCATCTTCGAAGAAAATAGTACCCCCACCGATACCTTTCTTCGGTGCTCATTGTTATTATGAGACTTGTGCAATAGATTTTTTGTACTCATGAGTTCCGTTGTGTGCCGACCATCATTGAAGACTATAAGAGCGCTAGCTTTCGGCTTCGCCCAGTCTGAGGTCCGGCTCGGGCGACCCGATCGTGACAATCGCAGAGGCGCTCCCTTTATTCCCTAGCCGAACAATAAGGAACGTAGGGGTAAACACAGGAGCGAGGCAATCCAGCTTGCAAATCACTTAAGTCAATATGGTGCATATTGTGGCGTAATACACGAACAAGGAACGAAGCCATACAAGTATAATCATATGCAACAGGGAAAGCTTCATAAAGGAAGCCCCCAAGTAAACGGGGTATTTGAATATATGCGTCACAAACAAAGTTTGGACAAGGAAAAAAATTACAAGCAATTTTTTCCAAAAACTACAACGCTTGGTCGAACCGAACACAAGTTAGAAATTAAAGCTTTGAGCGTGAAAGCGACTTAGCTGGTTAATGTGTTCGCAGTCCGAGCTTGATGCGGGATAAGGTTTTATCCCCCAAGCCGGTCCCGAGGTGGCGGAGCGGAGAGCTCGACACGCTGAAGTGGTGACATAGCATGGTCGATTGAGACCGGCAGAGTGACGCCGAAGTCCCTGGATTATTTTCCCGTGCACAAAAATAGTGCAAACCGGAGATAATAGTAATAATGATAACTAAAAAAATCGTTGCATAATGAATAATTTATGCAAAGTGAGTAATAAAAGAAATATGGCCTGGCGCCGAAGTCAATGTCGATGCAGGGCGTCGGTGTGATGCGGTAAAGGCGTCGCAAAGCCTGAATTTGCAGGTCGGTCCGAGCTCCGGATGCGGCGTTCGCCGGACTATGTACGGAAACTGACCGAAGCACCATGCGACTGTCGTGAATGCGGCCACCATTTGATAGACCTGTGTAAATATGATGGACAAAACAGAGTAATAATTCCTTGGAAAAAATGAACCCAAACAAGCAAAAAATATTAGGGATTGATAGCACCTGGTTTATTTGTTGTAGCAACCGAAGGAAGGTGATTCCCAAAATCGGGACTCGCTCCACACACCCATTGCCTGATGGGCGATAAGACGACGGCATGGCAATGCTGGTAAAGGTTGGCTCGCCGAGGCAAAGCCCTCGGCCCAGCTAACGTGACGAAGCTGGTCGACTAGTGACGCCTAAGTGTCCCGAGTAGGTTGATGAAGAGATGGCGAAGCCCCCGGTCCAGCCATAATGTCGAAGCCCCGATGTCAGCCGATGAGTCAAAGTAGGTCGGCGTGATGGGCACCAGCTTGAAGAAGCGATAGTGCGGCCCTATCGATGCAGGTCGTGACGTGGTCGATGCCGGCTTGATGAAGCAACCGTGCGGTGATGCCGGTATACCCGCTCCGTGTAATCAGTGGGGCAGCGATGTTGGTGATGTTTTATCCTTCATGATGCCGGACTCTTGTTCGGCTTGCTGAGATGATGATCCGAAAAAGTTGAGCTCGGCTCAACAAAGTGACGCCGTGTCTTAGCGCAGGTCGGCAGCCGTGGAGTAATATTGCCGAACTGGTTTGACACCAACATGATATTGAAGATCATGTTCAAAAGATCTTAAAGTTAGTGGGATGTGTTCGGGAACAAAACACAACACCCTATACAAAACTTCCTTCAAAAGGGATGTCCGAAATCCCGTTCATAGAAAAGATGAACTCGGGTCGGATTGGTTTTCGCGCAGAAAACATATCCGAAAAGTGATGCACTAATCGGAAGGTTCTCAGAGTTTGGACGGTCGGATCGAGCTGAAATTTTGAGAGGTAGTAGATACAGGAATTCCGCAACCGATCAACGGTTGGATCTTCCAAAGGACGTCCGAGCTAGAAGCTGGACACCACGCCCTAAACACATCCAAATTCCCGTCCAGATTTGACAGGACTCCGGTATATCGTCGATTGCCAGAGATTCCTCCATCGGAACTCGACGAAATTTTCCAGGGTTGTTGTAGACTCAATTCCGCACAATTCCACCAAAGCGATCGTCTAAGCGATACTCAAGGAGGTGGTGGCAGCAGATACGAGTTCGCTGTCCACAAAAACAGCACAGTCGCTTGAGGGCAATGTTGACGTTGAGCCCCCGAGCTCCATGGATGATTCCTCCGTGATCTTGGTAGAGATCGGAGTTGATGTTTGATGAAGGCCCTCGTCCGGACATGGTGATCTGAACGCACGGCGCAATTCTGGGTCGAACCAAGGTGACCAGTCGAGCTGGTGACGAAGATGCCGAAGTCGCAGTTGATCTGCAGGCGAGCCATCGATCCTTTTGTCGATCACACATCGGAACTCTCAATGAAAGCACCAATGTCGGTGTCAAAACCGGCGGATCTCGGGTAGGGGTTCCCGAACTGCGCGTCTAGGCGGATGGTAACAGGAAACAAGGGACACAATGTTTTACCCAGTTTCGGGCCCTCTTGATGGAGGTAAAACCCTATGTCCTGCTTGATTAATATTAATGATATGGGTAGTACAAGAGTAGATCTACCACGAGATCAAGGAGGCTAAACCCTAGAAGCTAGCCTATGGTATGATTGTTGTATGTTATGTTCTCTATCGACTAGCCTGGTCCTGGTTTATATAATGCACCAGAGGCCTAGGTTCACACGAGTCCTAGCCGAATACGCCGGTGGGGAGAAGTCCTTGTCTTGATCGCCAAGTCTTCTGGAATCTTCCTTGTATGCGGCAGCTGTCCAAACTGGCCCATGAGTATACGGCCACGGGGGTCCTCGGCCCAATCTAATAGATTGGGAGACAACGTGGTGAGTACCCCCTATTCCAGGACACCGTCAGTAGCCCCCTGAACCGGCTTCAAGTTAGGGACGCTCCTCGACTCTTCCGAACTGTTCTTCATCTTCAGTCGTCGGTCTTGAAAACTGGTTCAACAAATTTTCTTTATCTTCGATCTTGAGGATCGCCGATATGCATTCGACGGGTTTACACGTCGGGTATCCGAGGAGCCCCTTTAAGTTTCCCGCCTTTATCAATGCCTTGTTTATTTTTATGCCACACCTCGGGTTTGAAGTTGTTCCCAGGAGGCAGTGTCCTCTTGCGTCCGAGCTCCAACACCGGACTGCATTCGAGGTATCCTTTGCAGCCGAGCACCAACGCCGGACCGCTTCCCAGCTCTAATGCCGGAATGTATCCGAGCTCCAACGCCGGACTATGAATCCGAGCTCCAACACCGGACTGTATCCGAGGTGGCGTAAATCACCTTGGTTCAAAGAAGTTTGTAGGAGTTTAGCCGAGCTTAATGCCGGAAATGCCCTCTATGGAGCCAGCCACTAGTGCCCGAGCTTTATGCCGGACTGCTTCCGAGGTGGTGCACCACCCCGAATGTGGGCCGAATTTTGTCAATATTTTTTATTGGTGCAATTTATTCTCTACCGAGATATATAGCCAGTAGCCCTCAAGGTGGGTATCGGTCTAAAACCCGAGATGCACATGAAGGATGACACCCGCTGAGACTCAGGTCGATTTGCAAAATCGGCCTGAGGATCAAGTCCTAGCTCGGCAGAATACTTCGGGACACTAAAAGCGGCGTGCTCAGTCCTCGAGACTCAGGTTGGGTGCGGCCGACCAACCTGAGGATCAAAATATCCTCGGAAACTATATTGCACATAAAATTTTCTGCATTGGACAAGCAATGCAGTAGCCCCCGAGACACTGGTCGGGTGGCAACACCAGATGAGGGGATCGATGTGCCCCTTTAATATGTTTAAATAATAAGCCCGAAGACCAGTAGCCCCCGAGCCTTAATGCGGGCACGGGTGGCCGAATTAAGGATCGATATCCATAGTAAAATCACAAATTGTGTGTAATGACTCTATGTATCCAAGTACTTTACGTCATTTAATGCTAGGATCCGCATTGTACCAAACATTGTTGACCGACCATCGGCTTCCACCTCCTCGGCTAGTAGCTGAGGAGTGTTTGTCTTACTTTATAAAGCCTTTATGAGGACAACAAACAAGGCAATCTGGCCATACGGTTTTATAAACAAAGGTACGCAGAGAGATATGTTATATTACTGTTTAACAGAAGAAATGTCTTCCAAAGAAAATAGTCCCGCTGTCGGTTCCTTTCTTTGGGTTGTCATGCTAAGCATGATCATAAAACCTCAGCTCCAATGTAAGAGCAAAATATTGAGGATTTAGTTTGGGAGGCTAGTTAATTGCCCCCGGTAGTGTTCGGCGACAGTCGAGGTCAAGCCGTAAACACTTCGGCCAATGTTATGAACGGCCTGTTATTTAACATAGGCATCGGATCGCTGACCAGTTTACGCTTATTGTGACAGTCAGTTTTTTGCTTTCTCCACTGAGGTGCTTAATCATGTGAGCTGGAAGCACAATCGCAGTGGTTCTCCCTTTGCACGCCTAGCCGAACAAAACGGTACGTAGGAAGCAAGTGCAGGAGCCGGGCAACCCAACTATTGATCAAAGACAGAATTCGAAACCGATACATATATAGCAATATCTGAGAATGTTTTTGCCGAATCCCTAAAAGGTGTCCGGCATAGCACTGCGAGACTAATGCTGGAAACGCACAAATAGTTTAAAAGTGCCAAAAAGCTTGGAAAACCAAGAAACGTCATTAAAAACATGACGTCTGAACAATATCAAGTGTTCGGTGCCAATCCGAAAATTGGTCTTGGAAAAAAGAAGTGCTTCTATCATGCTTTAACATGATACATCCTATCTCAAGACTTCGAGCGGGTCAGCCTACGGCTTCAACCTCCTATCCCGAGGGCGGAGTACTTCTCATCAGGCCAGTTTAGCAAACTAAACTCTAGAGGCTTTGAGAGAGAAATTAGGCTCCCCGGCTAGTGACCGCACACTCGTGTCAAAAAAAGGAGTCATAAATAATAATGATAAAACTTTGCAACGAATAAGAAGAAGAACACTTATTATAAAACGGCTCAAATAAACTTAAGAGCCCCCAAGTGACTTGGGTAGGAGAATGATTGCATGTACAGAAGTACTTATATCATATCTATGTTCAACCGAACTTTAAACGCGTCTTAACCGACCGTCGGCTTCTCCCTCTTCGGTCAAGGACCGAAGAGTGTTATGTACTCCATCGGTCGAGAATATCGATGGTGTTTCCAATAACCAGGCAATCAGGCCATAAGGCTGTAACAAACAAAGCGCGCTCAGGGAACTTATGCTATATTACTGCAAAGTGTAAGAAGCATTTTTGAAGAAAATAGTACCCCCACCGATACCTTTCTTCTGTGCTCATTGTTATTATGAGACTTGTGCAATAGATTTTTTGTACTCATGAGTTCTGTCGTGGATTTGTCACGGCAGATGTCCTAGTACGAGGACTTAGTCGTGGAGCCATCGCAACGGGTTAGCTTGAAGGGGTTAAAGTGGACACAAGGACACGGTTTTTATACTAGTTCGGCCCCTTCGATGAAGGTAAAAGCCTACGTCTAGTTGTGATGGGATTGATGGGTTTCGAGGGCTTAGGGAGCGATAAGCTTCGCCTAAACCTCGAGTTCTTCTTCTCTGTCCCCAAACCGCCGTCGGGTCGTCCCCTTATATACACGGGTGACGCCCGTCGGTCTGCAAAGTCTCGACCTCCGGCTTATAAACGTGCCCGGGTCGGTCTCTCTATTCCTATCTTACAATACAAGTTGGCCCCAGGCCGGTTTACACCATAAACCTTTAAACCGGTTATAGACCTTGGGCCTTTCTACTCCTCCTTGGGCTTTAACATCTCGGGTCTGTTGACGGTGGTAACCCGGGCCCTGCAGGCCGGTTTACCCCAGATAGCAACATCCCCAACATTAGGCCCCAGATTGATTTGAACAGGTTCATGTCAATCCTTAATAAGAATTTCTGTCTTCAAATGTCTTCCAGTGACTTGTTTAAACCGTCGTTTCTCCGTCTCCTCTTGCTGTGGTAAACCGATATGACGTCAGCGCAAGCTACCGTCTCCTTTCGCTAACCCGCAAGAATCAGGGCGACGGCTGGGCTTCCGAAATCTCCGGCCCCTGGATTCGCACGCCTGACACGCGCGCCGTGCCTTATAAATAGGACTTGAAGGCCATCTTCCTTTCCTCCCCTTCTTCGTCTTCCTCGCGACCCAGACCTCAAAGCTCCGCCGCCGCCGTCAGCTGCTGCACCAACTCCGGCCGCTGCATCAACCTGATCGGTTCAGAGCACCGCGGCGACTTTCCGCATCTGTTTGGACCCCGGTAAGGCCCCTGTTCTTGTTGCTTTAGATCTGTTCTAGGGTTCATCGTTCTGCTACTGTTTCTTGCTCATCCCCATAGCAGCCTTTGCGAACAGATGATGCTACCTGTATCTGGATTTGTAGTTCCTCTTAGCAGTCGCTATAAATCTGCACTCATTTCCTTAGATCTTACTCTTGTTCCTGCTTGTCGAACTTATGTTGTTCTGCTGTGAGCCCGACTTCATATTACCTGTTTTTATTTCTTTTCGCCCTAGCTGTAGATCCATTGCTTTGAAAGAATCCGTACGGGATCTGTTTCTGTTTTCATACTCACAACTGTTTAGATCTGGTCGGTTTAACTCTTAGCAAAGCGAACAAACCGATCTACACATCCATTAGTCCCATTGATGAACCGCCGGTTGATATTATTGTAGATAACCTGACTCTATATAAGAGCATCTTCGGTTTACAATCATACTTGCTCTCAAACCGAAATACCTTTGTCTTGTAGATTTCCTCATGGCAAAACAGGTGTATGAATGCAACTGGGTTCCCTCTTGCATCACTGAGACCCAACTAAACAACTTAGTTCTGACTGGTGCTTTGAGTAGCAAAAATGCCATCCATTGGAGGGTTCCAGGAGACGAATGTCCTCCTACCCCGCAGGAGGGAGAAGTGGTGGTGTTTGCGGATCACCTGGCCCGGGGGTTTAACCCACCCGGTTCAAAATTTTATCGGGACGTCTTGGCTAATTTTAGGTTGCGCCCCCAAGATGTTGGTCCAAATTCAGTCACGAACATCTGCCATTTTCAAGTACTTTGCGAGGCATACTTTCAAGAGGAACCCACTGTAGAGCTGTTCCGGGACTTTTTCCATCTGAACCGACGTACTGAATTTACCGATGGCCCCAATATGGAACTGGGTGGTATGGCGATTCAGAAGAGGAAAGAGGTGACTTATCCTCACGCCAAGTTGCATAGTCATCCGCAAGAATGGAATTGCACTTGGTTCTATTGCAAGGATACTTCCCCTGCTGAAGAAAATCCACTGCCCGGTTTCCGTCCAGAGAGACTTAGCAACACTCACCCCTTCCCCCCACGGCTAACTGCCAAAGAGAGGAGTAAGTATGCCCCTCAGCTGTCCAAGCTCAGAGACTTCATGGCTAATGGTTTAACGGGGGTTGATCTTGCTCGTTGCTGGATTTCATGGAGCATCCTGCCCCTTAGCATTCGCTCCGGTTTGATGTGCCAATACACGGGTCGGGTTGATGATCCTTTGAGGCACTGCAACATTTAGCTGACGGAGGACGAAGTTGCTGAAGCTGTGAAGAAGATGCTGAACGAACCGGAACATGTTTGCGCTCGAACCGGCCTGCTTCCATTTTGTGCCACAAACAAACCACCTGCTGTAAGCAACTCCTCTGTTTATAGAATCTTTGATCTCCTTATATATATGTTGTTAACTCCAGTCCTTCCTGAGACAGGGAGATGATCCATTTTGGAGCAAGAAGTTACAAGAGCCGACCGAAAAGGTAACCCGACCCAAGACGAGGGTGAAAAAGCCTGCTCAGAGGAAAAGGAACACCGCTTCCAATACTCCGGATTTAGAGGAGGATGATGTGGGTAATCCGGACCTCGGGGTAGACCTCGATTCAGTTGGTTTGCTTTTTATACGTCTTATTGATGATGATATTTGTCAGGACGACGCTGAAGTGAGCCATGCCGAAGGCCCAGAGGTAACTATTCTTTCTTCTGATGCCGTTCCTTTGCCTTTGAAAAAACCTCGCCAAGCAAACCGGAGAATTAAATTTTCTCACCCTCTTGCTTACTTGGATCCCAAATTTCTTGTGAAGACCCAGCAACATGAAGCTCGACGCACCACTCGTCATAGCGGCCAGGTAGTCACCTCCGCCGGTTTACCGAACAGCCCGGTTCGGAAACGCCGCTCAGAGGTCTCCGATTTACGCGCTAGCTTTCCTCCTAAAGCAGGTTTAACTCGTCAGCCTCTAAATCCATCTGACTCCGATTATCAGGTCACTTCCCATTCCTCTTCCGGTGAATCTTCAGCCACTCAACTGCCCCCGTTGAAGACAGTTATTGGGTAAGTTGGACCGATCACAACATATCTCTGTATGGGTCTCTTAATCCATCTTATACCGTTTTTTCAATCTTTGGGCTTTTTTCAGGGCTAAGCCTAGACCGAGCAAGAAGGCTCGTCTGGATAACCCGGCTGAAGGAACTGCCGCTCCTGAACCGGAGAAAACTCCTGGTGCTGACGCTCTGGGTTGTGAAGATACTCAGAACTATCTATCTCCGCAAGATGACATCTGCGCTGAAGAAAGGACTACCGAACCTGCTAGCCGTACTGATCCGCCTGCCAGTCCTGTTCGGGTTGAGGAATCCATCCCCCCTTCTGCAACTGCTGATAAACCGACAGGGCCACTGCAGAGCAGCGACTCCAAGGATGATGATGTCGTGATTACCGGTATTGGCCGCTCTGAACCGGGGAACACTGCTACTTTGACCAAGCATACTGCCAAGGACGAAATCTCGGCCATAAAGGGCAAATGGGACCTTGACTTGTCTACGTACGCCTCTTTAAGCGCCCCGGATCTTTATTCTGGGTATCTGTACCGGCTGTACACCAGTCGGGATTATGAGGCTGCCATGATCAAGATGATGAAGGAGAAACTTGAGGTAACTCCCTTGTGCTTCATTCTATTGCAACTTAGCTTATACATATTTCCAAACCGAGATGGTAAACCGGACCAGGCTGCTTTTGACTATTAAGGTCTGGTTTAGAAAACCCCAGGTTTCAACATCGGTCATAATCAGAAAACATCATCAGATAACCATTAGCCCCCAAGTGCCAAGTTTAAATACTTGTATTAATCTTGGGACTCTTTGTAATGGAAAACTTGCGTTAAAATCAAGTATGCATTAGCCCCCAAGTATCGAGCACATAACTTGCTTGTGTGGTTGATACTTCCAAACCGTGCAATATTTTCTGAACACTGTTGATGACCTGCTGCAGGGGGATTTGAAGACCAAAGAGAACCAAGTCTCAGACCTTCAGGAAGCTTTAAAAGCCCAGCAGATTGAAACTGAAAAAGCAAAGGAGGAATTGACCAAAGCCTTAACTGTTATGGAGCAGCTGAAAGCAGGCCGCAAAAAGGAGCAAGCCGATTGGGCTACTGAAAGAGCTCTTTTGACGAAGAGGGCTGAAAATGCCGAAGCTGCTCTTAAACCGGTGGTTGATGAGTTATCCACCGTGAAGCGACAAATACACTCCATGACATCTGCCGTCTTTGGTAAACCTTTCAATGCCCTTCTTCCAATTTGTACCTTGTTTGCTACATCCTATGTCCGGTTTGTAATCCACCTTGAAACACTGCAGGCTCACGTATTGGACACTTGGGTTCTGATGTGCGGATGAAACTCAAAGCTGCTTATACCCTGATTGAACAGTTATACACCGGAGCACAAAGAGCTATCACCACTGCATCGCATAACAACCCTGCGCCGTCTCTGATTCAAGACACATTAAAGAGGCTGTCCATGCTTCCGGCCCGGATTGAAGAACTGAAAAGATCAGCTGCTCGAACTGGATCCATTACTGCCTTGATCCGGGCCAAAGCATGGGTACCAGATTTCGACCCTGTCGAAGCGGCCCAAGGATACCCCAGCTTGAAGGAAGATGGTTCAGACTTTGGTGAAGATGATTTGAGGGCGATAAACCGAGCAGTGCGCCCCCTAGCTTGTCAACTGGCTGAGGAGGCAGATCTGTCACGTTACCAAGCCCAATACGACAACCAGAACAAACGAGTATCTGCCCCGGTCCCTGAAGCGGGAAACCTTGTTCCTCCAATCCGTAAGCACACTTACGCCCCAGACATTGAACCGTCTTCGCTGATTCACGAAGAAGCCGTCTTTCAAGCGCTAATGGGAATCGACTGGACCACTGCTGATTTCCAGCCAATGGGTAACCAAGATGGAGCTGAAGCGGCGCGAGACGATCCTCAGCCTTCGAACCGAGGCGGCGAACAGGCGTAATCAACGCTCCGGTTCACCTTACTTGGTGACGTCTTAATCCGTCAACGAACAATATATTCAGGCACTACGCTGCCTTGTAATAAGATAGTTTAATACCTCTGCATTTGAATGTGCCTTCGCGCACGGGTCCTGATGCTCTTTCCAATGACGTTTCCAACTTATATTTCCTGTTTTTACTGAGTACACAATGTGATTTTTCGACCACCTGAACCGTGCTGCGCCTTTGCCGAACCGGGCAATTTGTCTCCGGGTTAAAACGGACCAGGCTATGCCAGTTGAATCGGTTTAAGGATACTTGACGTTCCGAAGAACCAAAAAAAACACCACAATAAAGGCAGAAAACAAAACCAAATATGAAAAGGCAACGCGATAGTGAAACGCATGCGAATAGTGGTTACTATGAACCGTTCAGAAGACGTGACCATCGTCAAGACAAAACCGAGCCCCCAAGAGGTGTAGCTACGGTTTAAGTCGACTAGGTTCCTAACTGAATCGTGGCAAATATGCCGGCCAAATGGCATTGCATTGGTTCGTCAACCAAGCCCCCAAGTGACTCAATGGCTAAAAAGCCGACCAGAAGGCATTACCATCATCAAGACATGACCGAGTTCCCATAAGGCGTAATCTACGGTTCAAGTCGATTAGGTCCCCAACTGATTCAGTGGCAAATATGCCAGCCAGAAGGCATTACCGTCGTCAAGACCTGACCAAGCCCCCCGGAGGTGTAGCTACGGTTCAGGCCGACTAGGTCCCCAACTGACTTTATAGGGATAGCTATGTTCTCTTTGGTTCGAATACGACCTATGTTTGAACAGCTGTGTTCTCTTTGGTTCGAATACGACCTATGTTTGAACAGAAATCCCCATGTTTGAATAGCTATGTTCTCTTTGGCTCGAATACGGCCTATGTTTGAACAGTAAGCCTTATGCTTGAACCGGGATATTGAACCGGATATTAAGAGCTTCACAACCCTGTAGGAGACATCTTCCCTTGAACCAGCTTTTAAACCGGAATTTGAACTTCTGTGAAGCGACCTCCAGGGGTAAGTACACATGATGTGAAGAACAGTAGAGACCCCGCTTTACTCGAGGCTCCGGTTTATTGTATTAATCATAATATATACATGGTCATGATATGTACATAAACAGAGCCCAGGGCTCATGTATAATAAGGTCGAAGATGAGCTATGTTCCACGGCCTGCTGGTTTCCTCCTCTGATGTGCGTGAATCCTTGCGCTCTCGAATATCAATCAGGTAATATGACCCATTATTCAGATTCTTGCTGACCACAAAAGGTCCCTCCCAAGGCGGGGATAATTTATGCTGATCAGATTGATCCTGGATGAGCCGAAGCACCAAATCCCCCTCCTGAAAGGTTCTGGTCCTAACCCGACGGCTGTGGTAACGGCGAAGATCTTGCTGGTAGATCGCTGAACGGGCAGCTGCCAAGTCACGCTCCTCATCCAACAAGTCAAGAGCGTTCTGCCGTGCCTGCTCATTATCCGCTTCAACATATGCTGCCACGCGAGGTGAGTCATGTCGTATATCACTTGGGAGAACCGCCTCTGCTCCATAAACCATAAAAAACGGCGTAAACCCCGTGGATCTGTTAGGAGTGGTGTTGATGCTCCATAATACAGACGGTAGCTCCTCCACCCAACAACCCGGCGTCCTTTGCAAAGGGACCAGAAGCCGGGGTTTGATACCTCTCAAGATCTCTTGGTTCGCTCGTTCTGCCTGACCATTAGACTGTGGGTGCGCTACCGAAGAAACATCAAGCCGTATATGCTCCCGTGCACAAAACTCTTTCATGGCCCCCTTGGATAGATTGGTACCATTATCTGTGATGATGCTGTGTGGGAAACCAAACCGAAAGATCACCTTCTTTATAAACCGAACCGCCGTGGCTGCATCACACTTACTGACAGGTTCTGCCTCTACCCACTTCATAAATTTGTCAACCGCCACCAGTAGGTGGGTCTTCTTATCTTTGGAACGCTTAAAAGGCCCAACCATATCAAGCCCCCAAGTCGCAAACGGCCAAGTGATTGGAATCATCCTCAATTCTTGAGCCGGTATGTGTGCTCGTTTGGAAAATTTATGGCAACCATCACATAATCTGACCAGGTCTTCCGCATCAGCATGAGCAGTTAACCAGTAGAAACCGTGGCGGAACGCTTTAGCCACCAATGATTTTGAACCGGTGTGGTGGCCGCAATCCCCTTCATGTATTTCTCGTAGTATCTCGCACCCCTCCTCAGGGGATATGCACCGTTGCAGCGCTCCTGACACGCTGCGATGATGTAACTCTCCTTGGAAAATCGTCATAGACTTGGACCGTCGTACTATCTGTCGAGCCAAGCTTTCGTCTTCTGGCAACTCACCCCGGTTCATATATGCCAGGTAAGGGAGCGTCCAATCCGGGGTGGCGTGAAGAGCCGCTACTAACTGAGCCTCCGGATCAGGAACAGCCAATTCCAGCTCTCCGGGCAGCTGTACCGATGGGTGGTACAATACATCCAAGAAAACATTGGGCGGGACCGGTTTACGCTGAGAGCCCAAGCGAATTAAAGCGTCCGCTGCCTCATTCTTTCTGCGGTCCACATGATCCACTTGATAACCTTTGAAATACCCAGCCACCATATCTACTTCCCGTCGGTATGCAGCCATAAGCGGATCCTTAGAATCCCAGGTGCCAGATACCTGCTGAGCGACCAGATCCGAATCACCAAAGCACCTAACTCTGCTCAGATTCATCTCTTTAGCCACCCGAAGACCATGAAGCAAAGCCTCATACTCAGCCGCATTATTTGTACAGGGGAACATTAAACGGAGGACATAACAAAACTTATCTCCTCGTGGGGAAGTTAAAACGACTCCAGCCCCCGAGCCTTCCAATTGCCTTGACCCGTCGAAATGAACGGTCCAATAGGTGTTATCTGGCTTCTCCTCAGGCGCTTGTAACTCTGTCCAATCGTTTATGAAATCGACAAGTGCCTGTGACTTTATGGCCGTCCGGGGTACGTACCTTAAGTCGTGCGGCCCGAGCTCGATAGCCCACTTGGCAATCCGACCGGTCGCCTCCCGGTTCTGTATAATGTCACCCAAAGGAGCAGAACTGACCACCGTGATTGGGTGTCCTTGAAAATATTGCCTCAGCTTCCGGCTTGCCATAAAAACACCATATACCAGCTTCTGCCAATGCGGATACCTTTGTTTGGACTCGATAAGCACTTCACTGATGTAGTAAACCGGTCGCTGAACCGGATGTTCCTTTCCAGCCTCCTTTCGTTCTACCACCATCGCCACACTGACTGCTCTGGCATTCGCTGCAACATATAACAGGAGTGGCTCTTTATCTACAGGGGCTGCCAACACTGGCGGATTGACTAGTTGTCGCTTCAAGTCCTCAAACGCTTTATCAGCCTCCGGACTCCAGACAAACTGATCCGTCTTCTTGAGCATTTGATACAAGGGGATCGCCTTTTCACCAAGGCGACTGATAAACCGGCTTAACGCCGCAATCCGCCCGGCCATGCGCTGAACATCATTGATGCATTTCGGTTTGGCCAGGGAGGTGATGGCTGTGATCTTTTCTGGATTGGCCTCAATTCCTCTATGGGACACTAAAAATCCCAACAGCTTGCCTGCAGGTACACCAAAAACACATTTAGCCGGGTTGAGCATCATTTGGTACACTCTCAAGTTATCGAAAGTCTCCTTCAAATCGTCAACCAGGGTCTCCTTCTTTCGTGACTTGACCACGATATCATCCACATAAGCATGCACATTACGCCCAATCTGCTCGTGGAGGCAATTTTGCACACATCGTTGATAAGTAGCCTGCGCACTCTTAAGCCCAAAGGGCATAGACACATAGCAGAAGGCTCCAAAGGGAGTAATAAACGCTGTCTTCTCCTGGTCCTTAACTGCCATCTTGATCTGATGATAACCCGAATAAGCATCCAAAAAACTTAAACGCTCGCAACCTGCCGTAGCATCAATGATCTGATCAATCCGGGGGAGAGCAAAAGGATCTGCTGGGCAAGCTTTATTCAAGTCTGTGTAATCCACACACATGCGCCAGGTGCCATTTTTCTTAAGAACTAACACCGGATTAGCGAGCCATTCGGGATGAAAAACCTCAATGATAAACCCAGCTGCCAGGAGCCTGGCCACTTCCTCACTAATCGCTTTACGTCTTTCTTCGTTAAACCGCCGTAAGAACTGCTTTACCGGCTTGTACTTAGGATCCACATTAAGGGTGTGCTCAGCGAGTCGCCTCGGTACACCAGGCATGTCAGATGGCTTCCATGCAAAGATGTCCCGATTCTCACGGATGAACTCGATGAGCGCGCTTTCCTATTTTGGATCCAAGTTTGCACTGATGCTGAACTGCTTGGATGAATCGCCAGGTACGAAGTCAACAAGCTTAGTTTCGGCCGCTGACTTAAACTTCAAGGCCGGATCGTGGTCCGTAGTTGGCTTTTTTAATGAAGTCATATCCTCCGGATCAACACTGTCTTTGTACTGCTTTAGCTCCTCCGTAGCACAAACAGATTCAGCATAAGTCGCATCTCCTTCCTCGCATTCCAAAGCGATTCGGCGGCTCCCATGAACCGTTATAGTGCCCTTGTAACCTGGCATCTTAAGTTGCAGATATACGTAGCAGGGCCGTGCCATAAATTTTGCATAAGCTGGCCGCCCGAACAAAGCGTGGTATGGACTTTGGATTTTAACCACCTCGAACGTCAGCGTCTCTGATCTGGAATCGTGGCTATCGCCAAATACCACTTCAAGGGCTATCTTACCAACCGGATACGCAGACTTGCCAGGCACCACCCCGTGGAACACTGTATTGGTCGGTCTGAGATCCTTATCTACCAGTCCCATACGACGGAAGGTCTCATAATACAAGATGTTAATGCTGCTCCCTCCGTCCATGAGCACCTTGGTGAGCTTATAACCTCCCACCTGAGGCGCTACCACCAGTGCTAACTGACCCGGATTATACACCCTGGGAGGATGATCTTCTCGGCTCCATATGATAGGCTGTTCCGACCAACGCAGATAGTGAGGCGTGGCCGGTTCGACAGCACTGACTGCCCGCCTCTGAAGCTTCCTATCTCGTTTATCCAAGCTCGTAGTAAAGACATGATACTGTCCACCACTCAACTGTTTCGGGTTGCTCTGATAACCACTTTGATTACTTTGATTATTCTGATTATTTTGGCTGACCTGTCCGCCTGGGTTACCCTGGAACCCTGGACCGGAATTCCCGCCACCGTACCCTGATCCGGAACCGGAACCGCCACCGGAGCTGTGATCATATTGGAAAGTGTTTGAGCTTTTGAATTCCTTCATCATATAACAATCCTTCCAAAGATGGGCTGCTGGTTCCTCCTTTGTTCCGTGCTTCGGACAGGGCTGGTTTAGGAAAAAGTTCAAACGCTCCGGATTAGGACCAGGATGTGCGCGGAAACTTGGCTGTTTCCCCTTATGCCGCTGGCCTTTATCCTGTGCACTTGTGCTGGCCACCAAGTCCATGCTCCCGTCCGGTTTACGCTTTCCTCCGCCTCCATTACCTGTCGGTCGATGCTGCTGGCCTTTGGTGTTGCTATTCTTCTTTCCCTTCCCTGCTTTGTCATCACCAGAGTCAGGATCCTTGGTACTGTCAGAATCCGCATACTTCACTAAAGCGGTCATGAGCGTTCCTATATCTGTACAATCACGCTTCATCCGGCCCAGCTTTAGCTTCAAAGGGCCAAACCGACAGTTGCTCTCCAACAGCACCACGGCGGTGTCTGCGTTGATGCGATCTGACGAGTGCAAAACTTCTGATACCCGCCGTACCCAATGGGTAGTTGATTCCCCTTCTTGCTGAACGCAGGCTGCTAGGTCAACTATTGACATTGGCTATTTGCACGTGTCCTTGAAATTCTTGATAAACCGGGCGCATAATTGGGCCCATGAACTAATTGAATTAGGCGGTAAGCTTTTCAGCCAAGTCCGGGCCGTTCCTTCTAACATCATAGTGAAATACTTGGCACACGCCGTGTCGTCCACATCCAGCATCTCCATAGCCATTTCATAGCTCTCCACCCATGACTCCGGAGGCTGATCTGCCGTGTAGTTTGGTACCTTGCGGGGGCCTTTGAAGTCTTTGGGCAGTCGTACATTGCGTAAAGCGGGAACAAGGCACGGTACTCCCAAAGAACTGGAAACCACCCCCGGTTCAACCGTAGCTGCTGGGAAGATAGGTGTAAGCTGACGAGCCTGATGCTGCGCTGCTAATCCGGCCTCCCGTGCACGGGTGCGATCCACATTCTCGTGAGCATTGTCGACGCCCGCCAGATTGTTGCCGCGGAGCGCTTCATGCCTGTCGTTAGAAGAGACGGCCGGCTCCTCCACGCGCCTACTATAGCTCCTGCTGGGGCGAGGGGTGGAGTGAATCCGATCACGGCTTTGCGAATACGCTTCTTGCTGGGCCAACGCGGTCCTAAGGAGCTCCTTGACCCGGCGTGTCTCTTCATCCTGCGGTGAATCTCCTTCGATCGGAATGGCTTCCAACCGAGCCGCCGCCGCGACGAGGTTATCCATCGGGATGGAATAATGACCTGACGGCGTCGGCATGGCCGGTGGCGTATCAGTGTTATGACGAGGCAGGTTTATAATCCGGTGCTGAACCGGGGCGCCGGCCGTCGCCTCCGCACGGTTTACCCCCGGGGTGTTGAAGAGGTTTCGAGCGTCGAGGGCGGCGGGCAACCGAGACCGGGATTTTCTCTTCAGGACCTCCTGAGACGCCTTCTGGTCCATCATGAGCCTGTAAGCCTGTGCATCTAAAGCGGCGCGCTCCGCTGTCATCCTGATCTCTTCGGCTGCCAGCTCCGCTTTAGCCCGAGTGATCTGCTCTCTCACTTTGGCAATCTCAGCACTGTGAACCTCCTGATCCACCGGGTTGGCCTCCGCCATGAGCGCTGCTAGTGCGTCAAACAGGTCTGACAAAACTTGGGCTGGTGAACCGGTAGGGCCTCCTGCCCGCGCAGCCGTTGCTGCTGCCGATCCGGAGATCGCTGCTGCTGCAGTTGATGATCGTGGCGCCGCCTGTGTCCCAGCCATGAAGATCCCAACTCGATAGGGCAGATCAGAGGGGTCCGGAATACTGTTGCCATCGTAGCCGCCCCCAACCTGATCATCTTGTAGCTGGTAAAGAGATTCGGTCTCCCCGGTCAACGTTTCATCGCTAGAGTAGATGGCGGTTTCGTCACCAGATTCGGATCCTTCCTCGTAGCTTCCCCCGTGGATGACTCCCACGAAGGCGTGCTTCCTGGTCGGTTTAGCCAGGGTCGATCTCGTGCACTGAGCTGTCTCAATGAGGTCGGCGCAGTCGCCTAACTCGGGGCCCGGCTCTCCGATCTTGCCGATGAAAACATGGATGCCGCCAAAGGGGACCCGGTACCCGTACTCGATCGAGCCGGCGTCGGGGCCCCAGCCTGTGCTGTCGATGTAGAGTTTTCCGCGGCGGCTCTTGGTCATCCGTCCCACAGCGTAACCCTCGAGTCCTTCAAAGCGGCCCTTCAAGAACCTGAAACCATCTCGCGATAGCCCCACGGTGGGCGCCAACTGTCGTGGATTTGTCACGGCAGATGTCCTAGTACGAGGACTTAGTCGTGGAGCCATCGCAACGGGTTAGCTTGAAGGGGTTAAAGTGGACACAAGGACACGGTTTTTATACTAGTTCGGCCCCTTCGATGAAGGTAAAAGCCTACGTCTAGTTGTGATGGGATTGATGGGTTTCGAGGGCTTAGGGAGCGATAAGCTTCGCCTAAACCTCGAGTTCTTCTTCTCTGTCCCCAAACCGCCGTCGGGTCGTCCCCTTATATACACGGGTGACGCCCGTCGGTCTGCAAAGTCTCGACCTCCAGCTTATAAACGTGCCCGGGTCGGTCTCTCTATTCCTATCTTACAATACAAGTTGGCCCCAGGCCGGTTTACACCATAAACCTTTAAACCGGTTATAGACCTTGGGCCTTTCTACTCCTCCTTGGGCTTTAACATCTCGGGTCTGTTGACGGTGGTAACCCGGGCCCTGCAGGCCGGTTTACCCCAGATAGCAACATCCCCAACAAGTTCCGTTGTGTGCCGACCATCATTGAAAACTATAAGAGCGCTAGCTTTCGGCTTCACCCAGTCTGAGGTCTGCCTCGGGCGACCCGATCGTGACAATCACAGAGGTGCTCCCTTTACTCCCTAGCCGAACAATCGGGAACGTAGGGGTAAACACAGGAGCGAGGCAACCTAGCTTGCAAATTGCTTAACTCAATATGGTGCATATTGTGGCGTAATACACGAACAAGGAACGAAGCCGTACAAGTATAATCATATGCAACAGGAAAAGCTTCATAAATGAAGCCCCCAAGTAAACGGGGTATTTGAATATATGCGTCACAAACAAAGTTTGGACGAGGAAAAAAATTTACAAGCAATTTTTTTCCAAGAAAGTATAACGCTTGGTCGAACCGAACACAGGTTAGAAATTAAAGCTGTGAGCGTGAAAGCGACTTAGCTGGTTAATGTGTTCGCAGTCCGAGCCTGATGTGGGACAAGGTTCTATCCCCCAAGCCGGTCCCGAGGTGGCGGAGCAGAGAGCTCGACACGCCGAAGTGGTGACATAGCACGGTCGATGCAGACCGACAGAGTGACGCGGAACTCCCCGGATCATTTTCCTGTGCACAAAAATAATGCAAACGGGAGATAATAGTAATAATGATAATTAAAAAAATCATTGCATAATGAATAATTTATGCAAAGTGAGTAATAACAGAAATATGGCCTAGCGCCGAAGTCAATGTCGATGCAGGGTGTCGGCGTGATGCGGTAAAGGCGTGGCAAAGCCTGAATTCGAAGGTCGGTCCGAGCTTCGGATGCGTCGTTCGCCGGACTATGTACGGAAACTGACTGAACCACCATGCGACTGTCGTGAATGGGCCACCATTTGATAGACCGGTGTACATATGATGGACAAAACAGAGTAATAATTCCTTGGGAAAAATGAACCCAAACATGCAAAAATATTAGGGATTGATAGCACCTGGTTTATTTGTTGTAGCAATCCGACGGAAGGTGATTCCCAAAATTGGGGCTCGCTCCTAACACCCATTGCCTGATGGGCGATAAGACGATGGCATGGCAATGCTGGTAAAGGTTGGCTCGCCGAGGGAAAGCCCTCGGCCCAGCTAACGTGATGAAGCTGGTCGGCTAGTGACGCCGAAGTGTCCGGAGTAGGTTGATGAAGATATGGCGAAGCCCCCGGTCCAGCCGAGATGTCAAAGCCCCCATGTCAGCAGATGAGTCGAAGTAGGTCGGCGTGATGGGAACCAGCTTGAAGAAGCGATAGTGCGGCCCTGTCGATGCAGGTCGTGACGTGGTTGATGCCGGCTTGATATAGCAACCGTGCGATGATGCCGGTATGCCCGCTCCGTGTAATCCGTGGGGCGGCGATGTCGGTGATGTTTTATCCTTCGCGATGCCAGACTCTTGTTCGGCTTGCCGAGATGATGATCCGAAAAAGTTGAGCTCGGCTCAACAAAGTGACGCCGTGTCTTAGCGCAGGTCGGTAGCCGTGGAGTAATATTGCCGGACTGGTTTGACACCAGCATGATGTTGAGGATCATGTTCAAAAGATCTTAAAGTTAGTGGGATGTTTTCGTGGATTGCCAGAGATTCCTCCATCGGAACTTGACGAAATTTTCCAGGGTTGCTGTAGACTCAATTCCGTACAATTCCACCAAAGCGATCGTCAAAGCGATATTCAAGGAGGTGGTGGCAGCAGATACGAGTTCGCTGTCCAGAAAAACAGCACGGTCGCTTGAGGGCAATGTTGACGTTGAGCTCCCGAGCTCCATGGATGATTCCTCCGTGATCTTGATAGAGATCGGAGTTGATGTTTGATGAAGGCCCTTGTCCGAACATGGTGATCCGAACACGGGGCGCAATTCTTTGTCGAACCAAGGTGACCATTCGAGCTGGTGACGAAGATGCCGAAGTCGCAGTTGATCTGCAGGCGAGCCATCGATACTTTTGTCGATCACACGGCGGAACTCTCAATGAAAGCACCAATGTCGGTGTCAAAACCGGCGGATCTCGGGTAGGGGGTCCCGAACTGTGCGTCTAGGCAGATGGTAACATGAGACAAGGGACACGGAGTTCTACCCAGGTTCGGGCCCTCTCGATGGAGGTAAAACCCTACTTCCTGCTTGATTAATATTGATGATATGGGTACTACAAGAGTAGATCTACCACGAGATCAAGGAGGCTAAACACTAGAAGCTAGCCTATGGTATGATTGTTGTATGTTCTGTTCTCTATCGACTAGCCTGGCCTTGGTTTATATAATGCACCAGAGGCCTAGGTTAACAAGAGTCCTAGCCGAATACGCCGGTGGGGAGAAGTCCTTGTCTTGATCGCCAAGTCTTGTGGAATCTTCCTTGTATGCGGCAGCTGTCCGAACTGGCCCATTGTCACGACCGATTTTCCGGGTATTAATTTCCGGAAAATGGCCGTCGTGCTCACCAGCCCCAGGATTACTGTTAGCTGATGAGGCACCAACTTGATACAGAAATTCCAAGCAAAAATACAAAATATGCAGTACAAGACCATTCGGGCCTGTGAGTATGACAATTGGTTTCTAGTGGTCGATGGCGGAAGCGGTTTGTGAGTCATCAGTGTCTATGGGACTTCATTTCCCACAGGAACAACTGACGAGGATAACTCCTATCTTGGTGAGGCTGCTATCACCGTTGCTTAGTTCCGGGGCTGTCATCGCAACGCTCCTCTCCATGCAGAAATCTGGCCAAGACAATAGCCAGGGACAAGCCAGTGAGTACTTTGAATGTACTCGCAAACATTATGAACACTGGGATAATATAATTGATAATCATGCACTGAAATATTCTATGATCACACCCTCAGTCATAAATAAAACACCTTTTATGCATGCAAGCATGTATTTATATGGAACATGAATAAGCAATAATGGAGTGGGAATAAAATGACGCAGTCGGGTGTCTGTGCGACACCACATAAAGGGTTTATAAAGTAAATAAATAACGAGCAATGCCACAGTCGGGCGTCTCAGTGACACCACATAAAGGGCTTATAAAGTAAATAAATAACGAGCAATGCCACAGTCGGGCGTCTCAGCGACACCACATAAAGGGCTTATAAAGTACTCCCTCCGTTCCAAATTACTTGTCACGGATATGGATGTATCTAGATGTATTTCAGTTCTAGATACATCCATTTCTATGACGAGTAATTAGGAACGGAGGGACTAAATAAATAACGAGCAATGCCACAGTCGGGCGCCTTAGCGACACCACATAAAGGGCTTATAAAGTAAATAAATAACGAGCAATGCCACAGTCGGGCGTTTCAGCGACACCACATAAAGGGCATATAAACTAAATGATCACAATGAATATCCAGGAGGTAGAACCGTACCAGGGATACTCAGTGATATAATGGGTTAGTCCATAATAACAATAATCATAATCTTCACCAGTCACAAGTCACGATCCAAGTTCTGGTTTAACAATTTCTCCTCCGAAGACCGACACTAAGACCAACCCATGACCCATCCCATACTGTAGTCCTTAACCATGGACACGGCTATTTGAATAGGTTTAATACCTTTGCAGAGGGTGTACTCTTTACCCACAAGTAACGGATTTCTTTAGTCCATCAGGACTAATTCCGTGCACGGTCTTTTAATTGAAAACACACCTGACTTGCACACACCAGCTTAACTCATCGGTGTCTGGAATCACCCACGACACTTGTTAAGAAAAACTCTAAGTGGGGAGGCTACAACCTCGCGTAGCATGGGATCAAATTTATATTGCGCGCTCTAAGGGGTGGCCTCCCCTCTCGGTCTCAGCCGGAAACACCCATGCCCCCGGACCAGGTGGCATGACTATTGGCTACAACCGGTATCTTCCACTGTGGCCTCTCTGTACGGTGTGTGCTTGAAAGGGGTTGACGACTTACTGAACCGTACCCTACTTGCGACAGGGACAAGTGGTAGTACGAGGCAAGTATGGGGTTACTGGAACAGGACTCGATCTACGGTAGACTCAGGAGGTTTATAAATTTCCTTGCATGATATGTATAACAAAAATATTTCAACCAACAAATCAACACTCATTATACCTTACTATGCCGTACCGGACATAACCATCCCGACGGAGACCGGCGACAAACTCATGCCTACCCAAGGCAGGGGTTTTTCCCGGATTCCTTTCCGGCAGGCATGCAAGGCACTTGAGGATGATTACCATCACATGAATATTTATTCCCAACAGCAAGGAAATCACTAATATGCATCCATGCAAATGATCATATCACATGAAATAACAAGTTCTCCGAAATAAGGTGGTGTTATAAACGTGTCAACTAACACACCAAAAATATTATGCCGGGGTTCAGAATGCTTGCCTTCAAGGGGTGGAAAGGCAGGGTGCACTCCAAAACTTTTGAAAGCTTTCTCCTCTCTCCAAAAATCCTATTCAAAATATTTTTTTGAATCAATATGTAGTTTCAAAAACAGTACCAAAAAGTTGTCTGAAGATTTTTGTAATAAATCTTAAAATAAACTAGACAAAATTTGAGGAAGGTAGGAAAAAGAATCAACTCATTTGGAGTTACAATTAAAAAGTTATAGGCAGTCAAAGTTTTGGTCAAAATCTGTTTTTTTAAATAAAACAGAAAAAAAAACGTTTCGAATTGACCACGTCGAAGGCATATTCTGGAAAATACGTTTCCACTTATCTAGCGTGGATCGCGCTAGGAGTCACTGATAGTGGGTCCAGGTGGCTCACTAGTCAGGTTTGACTAGTCCACCTTCCCTCCTCTTCCTCTGCCTGAGAGGGGGCGGAACTCCAGCGATCGTCGCCGGCGAACGGCAGATCCTTGTGGGGAGCTGATTGCGGGGATGGATCCGCGGATCTAGGGCGATCCTTCCGGTGGTTGTAGGGTCGTCGGGGGTGGAGGGAATCACCGTCTATGAGCTTGGCGATGGCCGGTTGCTTTGAGAGCAAAGTGAACTTGTGGCTACGATGGCTCTCCGTCGTAGTTGGGAGTCTGGGCAGCTCCGCAAGACGAAGTGGAGTCGTTTGGTGGTGTTGGGAGGGCCGGGGAGGTTCAGGTTGTGACGAACGGAGCCGGGAGGCGGTGGTGGCCGAACTGGCCGGAGTCGGGGAAGACGGCCTTCCCGATTCGATTGCTGACCAAGGGAGTTCCTAGGGAGATGGCTTGAGACTGCCTGCGTGCGGGGACGAGCACGGGGCTTCTTAAATAGGCGGTCGGGTCGGTTCCGTCGGTGGCCGCGGATAAGGTCGCCGGCGACCGCCATTCTGTAGCTAGGGCTTCGTGGCGGCGATGAGCGCTAGGGGCCACGCTTGTGGATGAGCTCGCGCTGCTCCAGGGGGCAGGTGGCGAGCGGAATAGGCTCGGGCGGCGCCGACCTAAGCAGGGGCTGTAGGGCGGCCGTGGCGGCTAGCTCCTGGCCTGCCGGGGACGTGGCGAGGGGCTGCTTGGCGTGATGCGGTGAGAAGGGGAGTGCGTGGCGCAGCTCTGTAGTGACGGCAAAACCAGGGGCGTGACGCGGCGGCTCGGGCACGGCACGTGCAAAATGCGCGCTCTGCTCGCGCTCCGGGCGTGCACGGCACTCGTTTGACGAAATTCCAGGGCGACCAAAATTGCTAGAGAGCTAATGCGAATCCACAGGCCTGGGTTAGAGACATATTGAAGGATACTAGACAACTTGGTTTGGACAAGGGGAAAGTTCACAACACAAAACTTTCAACCATGCCAAATCTGTCTATGCACACAGGGTGTTTGACAAAATGCCAGAGGCATTTAGGAAGTTCTTGGAGTGGCCAAAACTTCCAGAGTGGGGTCTCTTTAGATGCATAAGAAAGTGGTGAGGTTAGTTTGTCCAAAGCACAAAGTTGCTAGTGCAAGCTTTGCAAAGCTCCAGTTCTGGACAGAAGGTAAAAGGCATTATTACATGAACCACAAATATTCAAATGGGTGCGTGCTCCTGGACTTAGGGGTTTTGTAGGGAGGACTACAAGAAGAAAAAGGAATCAAGGGCCAAAGAGCAAGCAAAAATATGGTTGCTGTACAAACCATCAAGTTGGACCAGAATGAAAATGAGGTTGATTCACTCAAATTTTTCAAATAACATCACTGGGTTTTTTGCATAAAGTTGAATCATATGCTACTGCCAACATCCCATAATTTTGGTGGAGGCTAGAAATAAATATTTAAATGGGTTGTAGTGCAAAATTGCACTCTGGACCAGGGAAGAAAATTGGGTGCAGAGCTCAAAATATTTCATGAATAAAAGATATTTTTTGTATAAAAGTGATTTAAAAGCATCACATGACATCTCCAAATTTTGGTTGGAATATTAAGTGAATTTATAAAATGGTTGTAGTTCAAATATGGCCAAATAATCCTGGGAAACCATTTTTCAAGAAAATAAAGATTATGAGAAATAAATTATGTAATTAAATGCACTTATAATAGAAATGTTCTTTTAGAGGGAGGAAACAAGTCCAGTAATATATTTGAAAAGTTTTCACTTTGGGGAAAAACTCCATAATAACAAGGGAGAAAATGGTTCAAAAATCAAAAGGGAGACCACAAAATAAAAGTTTTAATTTCCTGGCAAAATTTTAATCTATTAAAACAAGGCCGAAATTTTGGGGTGTCACAACACTACCCCCCTTAAGAAAAATCTCGTCCTCGAGATTTGTTAAAAGTTGTTTTAAGAAAAATTATATGCCATAAAATGTGGTTACAGTGAGAGGGTAATAAGTGGTGCAAACCACAGTGTGGACACTGGCGCTGCGTGGAAAAATCTACGGTAAAAAAACGAGCGATTTCTACGTCAGACGCAGTAAATTTAGAATAAATTCTAAATCTTATAATACGCTGGTCGTACCCGAGAGCACAGTGCTCCCTCTGGCTGACAGGTGGACCCGGGCCCACTGTCAGTCTCTTCTTCTTCCTCCGGCTATTTCTTCTTCCTCTCTCCCGCGTGCTTTCCCGCGCTTTCTCCACCGGCGACATTTAGCGCGCAGGATATCTAGGCTGTATCGCGGTAGTGTGCGGCGTGCTAGCTGCCGGGGCAGCGTGCACTCACCTCGCGGGCCAGCGTGCTGTCGGCACTGCTCGCGGATTCGTCTCCGAACACCGGCGATCGGGCGACGAGCGGCGTTGGTGGACTTCGCCCACCGTACACCGAGCTCGAGCTATAAAATGGCCGAGGTGTTCCTCTCTTCTTCCTCACACCTGGCCTCGCTTCTCCTTCTCCTTCTTCCTCCTCCATTTCTGTTTATAGAAGCTCGGGTGAGGTTCGCGATACTGATATGCGGAGGGCTGGCGACACTGCTGGGGCTCTCCGTGCTCCTGTGCGCGATGATCCTCGATGATCGTCGCGATGCTGCTGCTCGGGTGTTGGCTCTCCGCGGTGGTGGTGATCACGAGGAGTAGGTGGGGTGTGCCGGGTGCTAACTGTTGTTCGGGGGTGCTTAGTTAGATGTAACACCGTTGCAAAGTTTTGCCAACAGTGTATGTGTTCGAATGATTATGGTTGTGAATCTGTTGTCGTGGTGTTGCGTGAAATGAAATAATCCGCGTCGTGAGAAGGTGCAGATGCAGCAACACAGGGAAAAGAAATCTCACTCCGGGATTATTCGCAAGAGAAAATCGTAATACATTAGAGTCAAACCGCAACAGAACCACTCACATAAATAGAAACTAAAAGATTGGCTCGCTGTGCAAACTCGGGGTACCACGCATAAGTTACAACTTATAAATAAATGTTGCAATAATAAACACAGCAGTGACGTCTATAATAAAAACGGTAACTGGACGGGGTCCCTAGAAAATGTCTCTGGTACTGGGATACACTCCTCTTCTATCGGGGAAAGTGGATTGACCAGTCGATGAATGTGTCTCTCCTGGTCAGGCCTTAGTGATCTGAGGATTTAAATCCGCGAGGCTCTGGAGATAACCCATCACACGTTGGGTTAAACGTTCTTCAGCGATGACGTACTGGACAAGGTTGGCCAGGACTGTGTCTCTCTCAATTCATCCACCGGGAAAAGATGTTACTCCTCCGGGTGCTACATGGCTCGGAAAGTAATAATACCCTCGTTCGTTGGCATAGGGTACCGCGAATCAAAGGCGAGCAAGCGCTTCGTATGCAGCAGCTTCTACGGCCATATGCGGGGTCGGCATAGATTTCCCTACGAAGGAGACCTCCGTTGGGTCTTGGTTTGAGTTTACGGGAGGGATGTGTACTGCTGCCCAATATCTCGAGGTGGAAGGGGTGATTCTCGATTTGAACAGCTCGTACTGGGGTGGCTGGGTAGCGCCATGGTACTGCAGGTAAAATCCCACAATATCTTGACAAAACTACCCGGGGTTGCATCTGGAGCTCTCAGATATATACTAGGGCTCGGCATGTCAAGAAATGGTTGTGAGGATGGTGCACAAGGTGAGGGGTGTTTGGCAGGGTCACGCGGTGGCCTTTTTATAGCACTGTGGTGAAAGGTAATTAATTTGCCAGCTCAGCTCCAAGGGGTCAAGCCACAGATACACATATTTCACTAAAGTGACGTATTACTGTGGGGGTTGTCGGGGAAGTTTTTGGAAACTATGTCTAGGGTAGATATTTTATACCGCATGCTGGCATACCCATGCAAAGCTAGTATTTAAAACAGAGGAACGACAACAGGCGGCATTTATTTACATAGTCACACGATTTACAAAGCGAGGAATACACTGAGACTCGACACTACTCGAGTGACTTAGTCTACCCCACTTACATCCAAGAGGGCGTGCCTTGTGGATGTCAAGGCTTCTCCACGGGTCTCACCGTCGGAATTAGCTGGAGTGGGTTGAGGGGCTGCAGGCTCGGGGTAGCGATGATGACCATCTCGGGGATTGTTGGCCACAACCCCGTTGGAGTGTGCTCCCAAGAGGCGACGAAGCACTTCTGGGGTCATCAGAGTACCTTGGCCGACGGCTGGGGCAGACCTCAGGGACTCGATCGGGTGTCCAAACAGCACGACTGGGTTGTCGGCGTTGGGCTCGTTCTCTTCTCTCGCCGGGGCTCAACGAACCAGCTCTCCACGAGCTGCGATTAGATCAATGGTGATTTGATCGAACAGTTCTTCTAGTGCACCTACATAGCGCACTAGGTGCAACAATGCAGGATCTGTCTCGTGATCTCTGTTGGCAACTTGGGGTGGTCTACCATACCCTTCACGTCTGGGGTAGTAGTGGAACGAGCGGCAGTCAACTCTGGGCGACAAGTGCCGGAGATGAACTATATCTTCTCGAGCAGCTAGTTGGATGGCTTGTGGCTCAAAGGAAATTGTCCTTCCGGTGAACCTGTAGGGGTGCTCGGGCGCTAGACCCCTACCGTAGATGTGTACAGTGGCCCAGAATTGTCAGCTCTCACCGCTCATGGGTCCTTGGTACAGAACATATTCCGGGGGCTCTTCTAACGCATAGGCACGACGGGTGAGGTTTGCGAGTATGGTCAAAAAGCCTCCAAGGTTGGTTGCTGTGGTCTCATTGTGCACGACAGGGCCAGGCATTATGGCGCGGTTTGGGGTAGCGGCTATGCTGTGCTGGGTTGGGGCAACCATGCCCTTTTTATAGGAAAAAGGGGACGGAGTATTCCTTCGCACGCTTGCGAAAAAAGGACTATTCAGGGGCCGGTCACTGGCGCCTGATCGACGGCTAGGCTGGTAGGTTGGGCACCGACTTCCAAAAGGTGTCGGGTCACTGTGTGGCTATCTTACATGAGAAGCTTGGCCGGGGTTTGGCTGAGGTCTGGAGGGTTGCTTTGCCTAAGTTTATTGACCTGGCTAAGATAGGATTAGCCAATGGTCAACCTGGCTCTGATACCAAGTTTGTCGCGACCGGTTTTCCGGGTATTAATTTCCAGAAAATGGCCATCGTGCTCATCAGCCCCAGGATTACTGTTAGCTGATGAGGCACCAACTTGATACAGAAATTCCAAGCAAAAATACAAAATATGCAGTACAAGACCATTTGGGCTTGTGAGTATGACAATTGGTTTCTAGTGGTCGATGGCGGAAGCGGTTTGTGAGTCATCAGTGTCTATGGGACTCCATTTCCCACAGGAACAGCTGACCAGGATAACTCCTATCTTCGCGAGGCTGCTATCACCATTGCTTAGTTCCGGGGCAGTCATCGCAACACTCCTCTCCATGCAGAAATCCGGCCAAGACAATAGCCATGGACAAGCCAGTGAGTACTTTGAATGTACTCGCAAACATTATGAACACTGGGATAATATAATTGATAATCATGCACTGAAATATTCTATGACGACACCGTCAGTCATAAATAAAACACATTTTATGCATGCAAGCATGTTATTTATATGCAACATGAATAAGCAATAATGGAGTGGGAATAAAATGTCGCAGCCGGGCGTCAGTGCGACACCACATAAAGGGTTTATAAAGTAAATAAATAACGAGCAATGCCACAGTCGGGCGTCTCAGCGACACCACATAAAGGGCTTATAAAGTAAATAAATAACGAGCAATACCACAGTTGTTGGGGAACGTAGTAATTTCAAAAAAATTCCTACGCACACGCAAGATCATGGTGATGCATAGCAACGAGATGGGAGAGTGTTGTCTACGTACCCTCGTAGACTGAAGCGAAAGCGTTGACGCAACATAGAGGAAGTAGTCCTACGTCTTCCTGATCCGACCGATCCAAGCACCGAAACTACGGCACCTCCGAGTTTTAGCACACGTTCAGCTCGATGACGATCCCCGGGCTTTGATCCAGCAAAGCGTCGGGGAGGAGTTCCGTCAGCATGATGGTGTGGTGACGATCTTGATGTTCTACCGTTGCAGGGCTTCGCCTAAGCACCGCTACGATATGACCGAGGTGGAATATGGTGGAGGGGGGCACCGCAAACGGCTAAGGAACGATCACGAAGATCAACTTGTGTGTCTATGGGGTGCCCCCTGCCCCCGTATATAAAGGAGTGGAGGAGGGGAGGGCCGGCCCTCTCTATGGCGCGCCCTAGGGAGTCCTACTCCCACCGGGAGTAGGATTCCCCCCTTTCCTAGTCCAACTAGGAGTCCTTCCATGTAGTAGGAGTAGGAGACAAGGAAGGGGAAAGGAGAAGGGAAGGAAGGATGGGGCGCAGCCCCTCCCCCTAGTCCAATTCGGACTAGGCCTTGGGGGAGCACGCGGCCTGCCCTAGGCAGCCCCTCTCTCTTTCCCGTATGGCCCAATAAGGCCCAATACTTCTCCCCCATATTCCTGTAACTCCCCGGTACTCCGAAAAATACCCGAACCAGTCAAAACCTTTCCGATGTCCGAATATAGTTGTCCAATATATCGATCTTTACGTCTCGACCATTTCGAGACTCCTCGTCATGTCCCCGATCTCATCCAGGACTCCGAACTCCTTCGGTACATCAAAACTCATAAACTCATAATATAACTGTCATCGTAACCTTCAGCGTGCGGACCCTACGGGTTCGAGAACAATGTAGACATGACCGAGACACGTCTCCGGTCAATAACCAATAGCGGAACCTGGATGCTCATATTGGCTCCTACATATTCTACGAAGATCTTTATCGGTCAGACCGCATAACAACATACGTTGTTCCCTTTGTCATCGGTATGTTACTTGCCCGAGATTCGATCGTCGGTATCCAATACCTAGTTCAATCCCGTTACCGGAAAGTCTCTTTACTCGTTCCGTAATACATCATCCCGCAACTAACTCATTAGTTGCAATGCTTGCAAGGCTTAAGTGATGTGCATTACCGAGAGGGCCCAGAGATACCTCTCCGACATTCGGAGTGACAAATCCTAATCTCGAAATATGCCAACCCAACAAGTACCTTTGGAGATACCTGTAGAGCACCTTTATAATCACCCAGTTACGTTGTGACATTTGGTAGCACACAAAGTGTTCCTCCGGTAAACGGGAGTTGCATAATCTCATAGTCATAGGAACATGTATAAGTCATGAAGAAAGCAATAGCAACATACTAAACGATCGAGTGCTAAGCTAACGGAATGGGTCGTGTGAATCAGATCATTCACGTAATGATGTGATCCCGTTAATCAAATAACAACTCTTTGTCCATGGTTAGGAAACATAACCATCTTTGATTAACGAGCTAGTCAAGTAGAGGCATACTAGTGACACTCTATTTGTCTATGTATTCACACATGTATTATGTTTCCGGTTAATACAATTCTAGCATGAATAATAA
Source organism: Aegilops umbellulata (assembly GCA_032464435.1). Classification (NCBI taxonomy): domain Eukaryota; kingdom Viridiplantae; phylum Streptophyta; class Magnoliopsida; order Poales; family Poaceae; genus Aegilops; species Aegilops umbellulata. The sequence goes on along the minus strand of CP136060.1, from coordinate 634,896,578 downwards.
ACATTTATCATGAAATAAGGAAATAAATAATAACTTTATTATTGCCTCTAGGGCATATTTCCTTCAGTCTCCCACTTGCACTAGAGTCAATAATCTAGTTCACATCGCCATGTGATTTAACAGCAATAGTTCACATCACCATGTGATTAACACCCATATCTCACATCGATATGTGACCAACAGCAAAAGGGTTTACTAGAGTCAGTAATCTAGTTCACATCGCTATGTGATTAACACCCAAAGAGTACTAAGGTGTGATCATGTTTTTCTTGTGAGATAATTTTAGTCAACTGGTCTGTTATATTCAGATCCGTAAGTATTTTGCAAATTTCTATGTCAACAATACTCTGCACGGAGCTACTCTAGCTAATTGCTCCCACTTTCAATATGTATCTAGACCGAGACTTAGAGTCATCTAGATCAGTGTCAAAACTTGCATCGACGTAACCCTTTACGACGAACCTTTTGTCACCTCCATAATCGAGAAACATATCCTTATTCCACTAAGGATAATTTTGACCACTGTCCAGTGATCTACTCCTAGATCACTATTGTACTCCCTTGCTAAGCACAGTGTAGGGTATACAATAGATCTGGTACACAGCATGGCATACTTATGGCCAAGGCATAGGGAATGACTTTCATTCTCTTTCTATCTTCTGCCGTGGTCGGATTTTGAGTCTTACTCAATTTCACACCGTGTAACATAGGCAAGAACTCTTTCTTTGACTGTTCCATTTTGAACTACTTCAAAATCTTGTCAAGGTATGCACTCATTAAAAACTTATCAAGCGTCTTGATCTATCTCTATAAATCTTGATGCTTAATGTGTAAGCAGCTTCACCGAGGTCCTTCTTCGAAAAACTCCTTTCAAATACTCCTTTATGCTTCGCAGAATAATTCTACATTATTTCCGATCAACAATATGTCATTTACATATACTTATCAAAAATGTTGTAGTGCTCCCACTCACTTTCTTGTAAATACAGGCTTCACCGCAAGTCTGTATAAAACTATATGCTTTGATCAACTTATCAAAGCGTATATTCCAACTCCGAGATGCTTGCACCCTTCCATAGATGGATCGCTGGAGCTTGCATATTTTGTTAACACCTTTAGGATCGACAAAACCTTCTAGTTGCATCATATACAACTCTTCTTTAATAAATCCATTAAGGAATGCAGTTTTGTTTATCCATTTGCCGGATTTCATAAAATGCGACAATTGCTAACATGATTCGGACAGACTTAAGCATAGATACGAGTGAGAAACTCTCATTGTAGTCAACACTTGTCGAAAACCTTTTGCGACAATTCTAGCTTTGTAGATAGTAACACTACTATCAGCGTCTGTCTTCCTCTTGAAGATCCATTTATTTTATATGGCTTGCCGATCATCGGGCAAGTCCACCAAAGTCCACACTTTGTTCTCATATATGGATCCCATCTCAGATTTCATGGCCTCAAGCCATTTCTCGGAATCTAGGCTCATCATCGCTTCCTCATAGTTCGTAGGTTCGTCATGGTCAAGTAACATGACCTCCAGAATAGAATTACCGTACCACTCTGGTGCGGATCTCACTCTGGTTAACCTGTGAGATTCGGTAGTAACTTGATCTGAAGTTACATGATCATCATCATTTAGCTTCCTCACTAATTGGTGTAGGAGTCACGGGAACAATTTTCTGTGATGAAATACTTTCCAATAAGGGAGAAGGTACAATTACCTTATCAAGTTCTACTTTCTTCCCACTCACTTCTTTCGAGAGAAACTCCTTCTCTCGAAAGGATCCATTCGTAGCAACGATTGTCTTGCCTTCGGATCTGTGATAGAAGGTGTACCCAAAATTCTCCTTTGGGTATCCTATGAAGACATATTTCTACGATTTGGGTTTGAGCTTATCAGGATGAAACCTTTTCATATAAGCATCATAATCCCAAACTTTAAGAAACGACAACTTTGGTGTCTTGCCAAACCACAGTTCAGATTGTGTCGTCTCAACGGACTTAGATGGTGCCCTTTTTAACGTGAATGCGGCTGTCTTTAATGCATAATCCCAAAACGATATTGGTAAATCGGTAAGAAACATCATAGATTGCACTATATCCAATAAAGTACAGTTATGACGTTCAGACACACCATTATGCTGTGGTGTTCCAGGTGGCATGAGTTTGTGAAACTATTCCACATTGTTTTAATTGAAGACCAAACTCGTAACTCAAATATTCTCCTCCACGATCATATCGTAGAAACTTTTATTTTCTTGTTACGACGATTCACCACTTCACTCTGAAACTCTTTGAACTTTTTCAAATGTTTCAGACTTGTGTTTCATCAAGTAGATATACCCATATCTGCTCAAATCATCTGTGAAGGTCAGAAAATAATGATACCCGCTGCAAGCCTTAATATTCATCGGACCACATACATCAGTATGTATGATTTCCAACAAATCTGTTGCTTGCTTCATTGTTTCGGAGAACGGCGTTTTAGTCATCTTGCCCAAGAGGCATGGTTCGCAAGCATCAAATGATTCATAATCAAATGATTCCAAAATTCCATCAGCATGGAGTTTCTTCATGCGCTTTACACCAATATGACCTAAACGGCAGTGCCACAAATCAGTTGCACTATCATTATTAACTTTGCATCTTTTGGCTTCGATATTATGAATATGTGTATCACTACGATCGATATCCAACAAACCATTTCGTTGGTGTGTATAACCATAGAAGGTTTTATTCATGTAAACAGAACAACAATTGTTCTCTAACTTAAATGAATAACCGTATTGCAATAAACATGATCAAATCATATTCATGCTCAAGGCAAACACCAAATAACACTTATTTAGGTTCAACACTAATCCCGAAAGTATAGGGAGTGTGCGATGATGATCATATCAATCTTGGAACTATTTCCAACACTCATCGTAACTTCACCCTTAACTAGTCTCTGTTCATTCTGCAACTCCTGTTTCGAGTTACTACTCTTAGCAACTGAACTAGTACCAAATACTGGGGGGTTGCTATGAACACTAGTAAAGTACACATCAATAACATGTATATCAAATATACCTTTGTTTACTTTGCCATCCTTTCTTATCCACCAAATACTTGGGGTAGTTCCGCTTCCAGTGACCAATCCCTTTGCAGTAGAAGCACTTAGTCTCAGGCTTAGGACCAGACTTGGGCTTCTTCACTTGAGCAGCAACTCGCTTGCCGTTCTTCTTGAAGTTCCCCTTATTCCCTTTGTCGTTTTCTTGAAACTAGTGGTCTTGTCTACCATCAACACTTGATGTTTTTCTTGATTTCTACCTTCGTCGATTTTAGCATCACGAAGAGCTTGGGAATCGTTTCCGTTATCCCTTGCATATTATAGTTCATCACGAAGTTCTACTAACTTGGTGATGGTGACTAGAGAATTCTGTCAATCACTATTTTATCTGGAAGATTAACTCCCACTTGATTCAAGCGATTGTAGTACCCAGACAATCTGAGCACATGCCTAGTTGAGCGATTCTCCTCCATCTTTTAGCTATAGAACTTGTTGGAGACTTCATATCTCTCAACTCGGGTATTTGCTTGAAATATTAACTTCAACTCCTGGAACATCTCATATGGTCCATGACGTTCAAAATGTCTTTGAAGTCCCGATTCTAAGCCGTTAAGCATGGTGCACTAAACTATCAAGTAGTCATCATATTGAGCTAGCCAAACATTCATAACGTCTGCATCTGCTCCTGCAATAGATCTGTCACCTAGCGGTGCATCAAGGACATAATTCTTCTGTGAAGCAATGAGGATAAACCTCAGATCACGGATCCAATCCGCATCATTGCTACTAACATCTTTCAACACAATTTTCTCTAGGAACATATCAAAATAAACACAGGGAAGCAACAACCCGAGCTATTGATCTACAACATAGATATGCTAATACTACCAGGACTAAGTTCATGATAAATTTAAGTTCAATTAATCATATTACTAAAGAACTCCCACTTAGATAGACATCCCTCTAATCCTCCAAGTGATCACGTGATCCAAATCAACTAAACCATAACCGATCATCACGTGAAATGGAGTAGCTTTCAATGGTGAACATCACTATGTTGATCATATCTACTATATGATTCACGCTCGACCTTTCGGTCTCAGTGTTCCGAGGCCATACCTGCATATGCTAGGCTCGTCAAGTTTAACCTGAGTATTCTGCGTGTGCAAAACTGGCTTGCACCCGTTGTAGATGGACTTAGAGCTTATCACACCCGATCATCACGTGGTGTCTGGGCACGACAAACTTTGGCAACGGTGCATACTCAGGGAGAACACTTTTATCTTGAAATTTAGTGAGGGATCATCTTATAATGCTACGGTCAATCAAAGCAAAATAAGATGTATAAAAGATAAACATCATATGCAATCAAAATATGTGACATGATATGGCCATCATCATCTTGTGCCTTTGATCTTCATCTCCAAAGCATCGTCATGATATCCATCGTCACCGGCATGACACCATGATCTCCATCATCTTGATGTATATCAATGTGTCGTCACATGGTTGTCTCGCCAACTATTGCTCTTGCAACTATTGCTATCGCATAGCGATAAAGTAAAGCAATTTATTTGGCGCTTGCATCTTATGCATAGAGAGACAACCATAAGGCTTTTGCCAGTTGCCGATAACTTCAACAAAACATGATCATCTCATACAACAACTTATATCTCATCACGTCTTGACCATATCACATCACAACATGCCCTGCAACAATACGCGTAATGTCGGTCCGGGCCGCTTCGTCCAACAATACCGCCGAACCAAAGTATGACATGCTGGTAAGCAGTATGACTTATATCGCCCACAACTCACTTGTATTCTACTCGTGCATATAACATCCAACCATAGAACCTAGGCTTTGATACCACTGTTGGGGAACGTAGTAATTTCAAAAAAATTCATACGCACACGCAAGATCATGGTGATGCATAGCAACGAGAGGGGAGAGTGTTGTCTACGTACCCTCGTAGACCGAAGCGAAAGCGTTACGCAACATAGAGGAAGTAGTCGTACGTCTTCCCGATCCAACCGATCCAAGCACCGAAACTACAGCACCTCCGAGTTTTAGCACACGTTCAGCTCGTTGACGATCCACGGGCTTCGATCCAGCAAAGCGTCAGGGAGGAGTTCAGTCAGCACGACGGCGTGGTGATGATCTTGATGTTCTACCGTCGCAGGGCTTCGCCTAAGCACCGCTACGATATGACCGAGGTGGAATATGGTGGAGGGGGACACCGCACACGGCTAAGGAACGATCACGAAGATCAACTTGTGTGTCTATGGGGTGCCCCCTGCCCCCGTATATAAAGGAGTGGAGGAGGGGAGGGCCGGCCCTCTCTATGGCGCGCCCTAGGGAGTCCTACTCCAACCGGGAGTAGGATTCCCCCCTTTCCTAGTCCAACTAGGAGTCCTTCCATGTAGTAGGAGTAGGAGACAAGGAAGGGGAAAGGAGAAGGGAAGGAAGGAGGGGGCGCAGCCCCTCCCCCTAGTCCAATTCGGACTAGGCCTTGGGGGGGGGGAGCGACCTGCCCTAGGCAGCCCCTCTCTCTTTCCCGTATGGCCCAATAAGGCCCAATACTTCTCCCCCGTATTCCCGTAACTCCCCGGTACTCCGAAAAATACCCGAACCACTCAGAACCTTTCCGATGTCCGAATATAGTCGTCCAATATATCGATCTTTACGTCCCGACCATTTTGAGACTCCTCGTCATGTCCCCGATCTCATCCGGGACTCCGAACTCCTTCGGTACATCAAAAATCATAAACTCATAATATAACTGTCATCGTAACCTTAAGCGTGCGGACCCTACGGGTTCGAGAACAATGTAGACATGACCGAGACACGTCTCCGGTCAATAACCAATAGCGGAACCTGGATGCTCATATTGGCTCCTACATATTCTACGAAGATCTTTATCGGTCAGACAACATAACAACATACGTTGTTCCCTTTGTCATCGATATGGTACTTGCCTGAGATTCGATCGTCGGTATCCAATACCTAGTTCAATCTCGTTACCGGCAAGTCTCTTTACTCGTTCCGTAATACATCATCCTGCAACTAACTCATTTGTTGCAATGCTTGCAAGGCTTAAGTGATGTGCATTACCGAGAGGGCCCAGATATACCTCTCCGACATTCGGAGTGACAAATCCTAATCTCGAAATACGCCAACCCAACAAGTACCTTTCGATACACCTGTAGAGCACCTTTATAATCACCCAGTTACGTTGTGACGTTTGGTAGCACACAAAGTGTTCCTCCGGTAAACCGGAGTTGCATAATATCATAGTCATAGGAACATGTATAAGTCATGAAGAAAGCAATAGCAACATACTAAACGATCGAGTGCTAAGCTAACGGAATGGGTCATGTCAATCAGATCATTCACCTAATGATGTGATCTCGTTAATCAAATAACAACTCTTTGTCCATGGTTAGGAAACATAACCATCTTTGATTAACGAGCTAGTCAAGTAGAGGCATACTAGTGACACTCTGTTTGTCTATATATTCACACATGTATTATGTTTCCGGTTAATACAATTCTAGCATGAATAATAAACATTTATCTGGAAATAAGGAAATAAATAATAACTTTATTATTGCCTCTAGGGCATATTTCCTTCAACAGTCGGGCGTCTCAGCGACACCACATAAAGGGCTTATAAAGTAAATAAATAACGAGCAATGCCACAGTCGGGCGTCTCAGCGACACCACATAAAGGGCTTATAAAGTAAATAAATAACGAGCAATGCCACAGTCGGGCGTCTCAGCGACACCACATAAAGGGCTTATAAAGTAAATAAATAACGAGCAATGCCATAGTCTGGCGTCTCTGCGACACCACATAAAGGGCTTATAAAGTAAATAAATAACGAGCAATGCCACAGTCGGGCGTCTCAGCGACACCACATAAAGGGCTTATAAAATAAATGATCACAATGAATATCCAGGAGGTAGAACCGTAGCAGGGATACTCAGTGATATAATGGGTTAGTCCATAATAACAATAATCATAATCTTCACAAGTCACAAGTCACGATCCAAGTTATGGTTTAATAATTTCTCCTCCGAAGACCGACACTAAGACCAACCCTTGACCCATCCCAGACTATAGTCCTTAACCATGGACACGGCTATTTGAATAGGTTTAATACCTCTGCAGAGGGTGTACTCTTTACCCACGAGTAACGGATTTCTTTAGTCCATCAGGACTAATTCCGTCTACGGTCTTTTAATTGAAAACACACCTGACTTGCACACACCAGCTTAACTCATCGGTGTCTGGAATCACCCACGACACTTGTTAAGCAAAACTCTAAGTGGGGAGGCTACAACCTCGCGTAGCATGGGATCAAATTTATATTGCGCGCTCTAAGGGGTGGCCTCCCCTCTCGGTCTCAACCGGAAACACCCATGCCCCCGGACCAGGTAGCATGACTACCGCCTACAACCGTTATCTTCCACTGTGGCCTCTCTGTACGGTGTGTGCTTGAAAGGGGTTGACGACTTACTGAACCGTACCCTACTTGCGGCAGTGGTAGTACGAGGCAAGTATGGGGTTACTGGAACAGCACTCGATCTACGGTCGACTCAGGAGGTTTATAAATTTCCCTGCATGACATTTATAACAAAAATATTTCAACCAAGAAATCAACATTCATTATACCTTACTATGCCATACCGGACATAACCGTCCCGACGGAGACCGGCGACAAACTCATGCCTACCCAAGGCAGGGTTTTTTCCCGGATTCCTTTCCGGCAAGCATGCAAGGCACTTGATGATGATTACCATCACATGAATATTTATTCCCAACAGCAAGGAAATCACTAATATGCATCCATGCAAATGATCATATCACATGAAATAACAAGTTCTCCGAAATAAGGTGGTGTTATAAACATGTCAACTAACACACCAAAAATATTATGCCGGGGTTCAGAATGCTTGCCTTCAAGGGGTGGAAAGGCAGGGTGCACTCCAAAACTTTTGAAAGCTTTCTCCTCTCTCCAAAAATCCTATTCAAAATATTTTTTTGAATCAATATGTAGTTTCAAAAACAGTACCAAAAAGTTGTCTGAAGATTTTTTAAATAAATCTTAAAATAAACTAGACAAAATTTGAGGAAGGTAGGAAAAAGAATCAACTCATTTGGAGTTATAATTGAAAAGTTATAGGCAATCAAAGTTTTGGTCAAAATCTGTTTTTTTTTAATAAAACAGAAAAAAGAAAAATGTTTCGAACTGACCACGTCGAAGGCGTATTCTGGAAAATACGTTTCCACTTATCCAGCGTGGATCGCGCGGGGAGTCACTGACAGTGGGTCCAGGTGGCCCACTAGTCAGGTTTGACTAGTCCACCTTCCCTCCTCTTCCTCTGCCCGAGAGTGGGCGGAACTCCGGCGAACGGCGGATCCTTGTGGGGAGTTGAGGGCGGGGATGGATCCTTGGATCTAGGGCGATCCTTCCGGTGGTTGTAGGGTCGTCGGGGGTGGAGGGAATCACCGTCGACGAGCTTCGCGGCGGCCGGTGGCTTTGGGAGCAAAGTGAACTTGTGGCTACGGTGGCTCTCCGTCGTAGTTGGGGGTCTGGGCGGCTCCGCAAGACGAAGTGGAGTCGTTTGGTGGTGTTGGGAGGGCCGGGGAGGTTCGGGTTGTGACGAACGGAGCCGGGAGGCGGCAGTGGCCGAATTGGCCGGAGTCGGGGAAGACGGCCTTCCCGGTTCGATTGCTGGCCAAGGGAGTTCCTAGGGAGATGGCTTGAGACTGCCTCCATGCGGGGACGAGCTCGTGGCTTCCTAAATAGGCGGTCGGGGTCGGTTCCATCGATGGCCGCGGATAAGGTCGCCGGCGACCGCCATTCTGTAGCTAGGGTGTCGTGGCGGCGACGAGCGCTAGGGGCCACGCTTGTGGATGAGCTCGCGCTGCTCCAGGGGGCATGTGGCGAGCAGAAGAGGCTCGGGCGGCGCCGACCTGAGCAGGGGTTGTCGGGCGGCCGTGGGGGCTAGCTCCTGGCCTGCCGGGGACGTGGCGAGGGGCTGCTTGGCGTGATGCGGTGAGAAGGGGAGTGTGTGGCGCGGCTCTGCAATGAGGGCAAAACCAGGGTCGCGACGCAGCGGCTCGGGCACGGCACGTGCAAAATGCGCGCTCTGCTCGCGCTCCGGGCGTGCACGGCACTCGTTCGTCGAAATGCCAGGGCGACCAAAATTGCTAGAGAGCTAATGCGAATCCACAGGCCTGGGTTAGAGACATATTGAAGGCTACTAGACAACTTGGTTTGGACAAGGGGCAAGTTCACAACTCAAAACTTTCAACCATGCCAAATCTGTCTATGCACACAGGGTATTTGACAAAATGCCAGAGGCATTTAGGAAGTTCTTGGAGTGGCCAAAACTTCCAGAGTGGGGTCTCTTTAGATGCATAAGAAAGTGGTGAGGTTAGTTTGTCCAAAGCACAAACTTGCTAGTGCAAGTCTTGCAAAGCTCCAGTTCTGGACAGAAGGTAAAATGCATTATTACATGAACCAAAAATATTCAAATGGGTGCGTGCTCCTAGACTTAGGGGTTTTGCATAAAGGAATCAAGGGCCAAAGAGCAAGCAAAAATATGGTTGTTGTACAAACCATCAAGTTGGACCAGAATGAAAATGAGGTTGATTCACTCAAAATTTTCAAATAACATCACTCGGTTTTTTGCATAAAGTTGAATCATATGCTACTACCAACATCCCATAATTTTGGTGGAGGCTAGAAATAAATATTTAAATGGGTTGTAGTGCAAAATTGCACTCTGGACCAGGGAAGAAAATTGGGTGCAGAGCTGAAAATATTTCATGAATAAAAGATATTTTTGTATAAAAGTGATTTAAAAGCATCACATGACATCTCCAAATTTTGGTTGGAATATTAAGTGAATTTATCAAATGGTTGTAGTTCAAATATGGCCATATAATCCTGGGAAACCATTTTTCAAGAAAATAGAGATTATGAGAAATAAATTATGTAATTAAATCCACTTATAATAGAAATGTTCTTCTAGAGGGAGGAAACAAGTCCAGTAATATATTTGAAAAGTTTTCACTTTGGGGAAAAACTCCATTATAACAAGGGAGAAAATGGTTCAAAAATCAAAAGGGAGACCAGAAAATAGAAGTTTTAATCTCCTGGCAAAATTTTAATCTATTAAAACAAGGCCAAAATTTTGGGGTGTCACACCAATGAGTATACGGCCACGGGGGTCCTCGGCCCAATCTAATAGATTGGGAGACGACGTGCTGAGTACCCCTTAGTCCAGGACACCGTCAATTTCGTATAATTTTTTAACCGTGGCCACAATTTGGGCTGTAATGCTAACAAAAAGAATATGGTCTCCAAAAAAACCTTAAGAATTAGCAATTGGGCTGAAAATTATTAGAAATAATGGCAGATGGGTTGTATGCCGCTTTCCACATATTTGAGGCTTTCCTAAAAAAAGGTTAACGCACAAGCAGTGACTGTTGGATGTCCATCCAACGGCCGTCGTGCTTCTTCAATCTCTGCTCTTCCTGCTCCAGTCGCTCAAACAGGCGCCGGCGGGACTGCCTGCTCCCTCCTCCCCGCGCTCGGCTCTGCTGCCTTGCAGGCCTCACCGCCCCACCGTACTCCCATCGCTGGCCTAGCCATCCCTCTACTCACCCACACCTGCTGTTATTCTTCGGCGACGGCAGACGAAACAGTAAACCCTCGTACATTCGTACTCCCCTCCCCGTGGAAAACAAGTGATTCCGTGTCGTTCCCTTCCTAGGCCTCGCCGTCGTCCACCGCCCTGGCGGTGCTCTCGGCGCGGCCTGGTCAACGTGGTCAACGATCGACATGCATCTGAAGTGGACTGTACGTGGAGAGACCGACAACTGGGTCCATGGCCGCACGCAAGGAAGTGCCTCCTTATTACACACAAAAAATGAATACTCCCCCTGTTAGCTGGGACCCAGTATAGTGGCAGGCTGACTTGTGGGCCTACTAAGTTGACGGGGACGGAGGGCTTTGTCATCTTAGTCAATAATGCACGATTCTAGCTCCAGTGACCGTACGGTGTCGATCCAACGGCTGTAGTGCTTCTTCAACCTCTGGTCTTCTTGCTCCAGCCGCCCAAACCAGCGCCGGTCCTGCCTCGTGCTCCTGCCTCCCATTGCCTGCTGCGATGCGGCGGAGGCCTCACAGCCCCCTACTACTCCCACCGCTGGCCAGTCCATCCCTCTACTCACCCACACCCCCTGTTACTCTGTGACGATGGCAGCCTCACACCGCAGCGAACCAGTGCCCTCGTACTCCTCTACGTGTGGGCATCCACTACCGCGTCTTTCCCGGCTCCGCGTCATCCCCTTCCTAGGCCTCGCCGTCGTCCATCGCCCTGGTGCGCTCGGCACGGCGTGGTCAACGTGGTCAAGGAACGGCTTCCATCGGACGTGGAATGTACGTGGAGAGGCTGACAGCTGGGTCCACGGCCGCAGCAAGGAAGTGCCTCCTTATTACGTGCAAAATAATCATTCCTCCACCTGACAGCAGGGACCCACCGGACAGGCCACCAGTGTTTTGTGAAAAAAATCGTTTCCCCCTGACTGCTGGGACCCACCTTGGTGGGAGGCTGACTTGTGGGCCTGCTAAGTTGACGGGGATGAAGGGCTTTGTCAACTTAGTCAATATGAATGATTCTAGCTCCAGTGACCGTACGATGTCCATCAAACGGGTGTAGTGCTTCTTCAACCTCTGGTCTTCTTGCTCCAGCCGCCCAAAGCAGCGCCGGTTGTGCCGCATGCTCCTGCCTCCCATGGTCGGCTGTGCAGCCGCGGAGGCCTCACCGCCCCCTACTATTCCCGCTGGCCAGGCCCTGCGGCGACGGCAGCCTCACACAGCAGCCGAACCAGTGAACCCTCGTACTCCTCTCCGCACGCGGGCTTCCGTTGCCGCGTCTTCCCCAGCTCCCCTTTGTCCCCTTCCTAGGGCTCGCCGTCGTCCACCGCCCTGGTGCTCTCGGCGCGGCGTGGTCAACGTGGTCAAGGAATGACTTCCATCGGACGTGGACTGTACGTGGAGAGGCTGACGGCTGGGTCCACGGCCGCAGCAAGGAAGTGCCTCCTTATTACGTGCAAAATAATTATTCCTCCACCTAACAGCGGGGACCCACCGGACGGGCCACCGTATTTTGCCCCCCTAACTGCTGGGACCCACCAGCTACATCTTCGCAGGCAAGGAAGTGCCCGATAGTCGGGACCCACCTGGTCGAAGTGTACGTAGTGTTGTCATTCTTGTCGCGAACGTGTACGTACATATATACTGGTCGATGTAGAGGCACGCACGTGTCGTAGTACAGGCGCGCACGTAGCATGTACACGTACGTACAGCGGCCAGGGTGCAAGAAAGAAAATACGACCACGTATGTGTACATACGAGCGGGGTCTCGAACGCCTACTCGCGCATACGTACGGCGAGGGCTCGTGTACATGGCTGGGTCTGAACGGAGAAACAGCGTCGTCGTCATGTTCATGGGGAGGCAACAGAATGTGTCGTGTTCATGGGGAGGCAACGGAATGCGTCGTGTTCATTGGGAGGCAACGCGGCTGGGTCGGAATGGAACGCGTGGTCGTGTTCATCGGGAGGGCTTGGACGGAAGAGGCGATGGAAACGAGGCTCAGCGTACCGCAAAACGGAAGAAACGGACCTCCTACGGTCGAAACGGGGGTCCTGTTGATCGGGAGGGGTGTGGCGTACCGCAAAATGGAGGAAACGGACCTCCTACGGTCGAAATGGGGGTCCTGTTGATCGGGAGGGGTGTGGCGTACCGCAAAACGGACAAAACGAACTTGTGTTGGAGCGCTACGGTCGAAATGGGGGTCCTGTTCATCGGGAGGGTGTGGCGTACCGCAAAACGGGACTCCGCGGGATACTGTTCATCTCCACCTTCGACCCCCTCCAGCCTCCACGAGCTGTTGTTCATCCATCGTCGACCTCCTCCAGCCTCCACGGGCTCCTGTTCATCCAGCCTCCACTGCGCGCTACTCCACCGGCTACTGTTCAACCACCCCTCCACCATCTACTATTCATCCAGCCCTCCACACCACGGGGTCCTGTTCAACCACACCTCCACGGGCACCCCTCCATCATCTACTGTTCATCCTGCCCTCCACACCACGAGGTCATGTTCATCCACCCCTCCACGGGCACCCCTCCACCATCTACTGTTCATCCAGCCCTCCACCACACCACGAGGTCTTGTTCATCCAGAGGCAACACCACGGGGTCCTGTTCATCCAACCCCCCCCCCCCCCCGCAACGCTCACTGTACATCCAGAGGCAGCATCCATCGGCTTCAGTTAGCAGCAGTAGCCAAGGAATCGCTCGATCGGGTTCAGTTAACAGCCATCGATCGATCGCTCGGGTTCAGTAACGCGTAGCCTGCAGTGCAACCGCTCGGGTTCAGTTAGAGCCCAACGCCTTGCTCGGGTTTAGTTAGAGCCAACGCCTCGCACACACGCGCATACGTGTACGAGAGAAATGCGCATCGCTCGGCCCCCGACCTCCCACCGTAACCGGGAACTCCCCGAAATTTTCCTCCCCCTTGCTTCTACCATGGTTTTTTCCATCATGGATGGCCCAAAGAATGTCATGCAGCTGTGTCTCCGGCCCGCCCTGGATGAAAATCCTATTTTCTGTCATGATTTTTTGTCATAGAAGTAGGAGCCCACCACATCTATGATGATACCGGGTTTTGTCACAATTATCATCATAGAAGTGTCATATGTATGACAGAAAAAAAATTCGTTCGGCCCAAAATGTCACGGATTTTTCTTTTTTTGTAGTGGCTTCGGTCTCTCCGGACACTGCCTCCGAAGGACCGTTGGGGCGGGGGCCGCTCTTGGTCTCCTTGCCCTTCTTATTCTTGGTTTTCTTCTTCGGCGCCAGATAAGGCGCCGGGACCAGCATCTTCGTCAGCTGGGGTGTGGCTGGGTTCTCGGGCAGCGATGCCGGATAGTTGATCCGCTCCACCTTTGCCATCCAGCCCTGTACGGAAGGCAAGCAATATAATCTTTATTATATCTGAAGTATTGACCGGACAGGTCTTCGGAAAAGTTATGCTCACCGCTGAGGCCGGGTTCTCGATGTCGAGTCCAATGTCCTCGGTCTTAAAAGACCAATTTTTCCGGGCCTTGAAGAGCTGCTTCCATATATCTTCGTGTGTGGCGCCGAAGAAGCGCTTCAGGGTCCATGGCTCCTCCGGATTGAACTCCCACATGGGGGATGCCCGGAGCTGGCAGGGAAGTGTGCGGCGGAAGAGCATCACTTGAATCACGTTTGTGAGACCTGTGTGTGCACCCAATATGTTGGAGATGCAATTTTGTAGCATCTGCACCTCCCGTTTGGACCCCCAATCAAGGCCCTTGGCGGTCCATGAGGTGAGTCTCGTGGGGGATCCGGATCTGAAGTTAGGCGTGGCCGCCTAGTTGGCATCGCGGGGTTCGGTGATTGTCTCTACGAATGCCCCTTTGGGCCAGACGGTGTTGGGGAGCTTGATTACCATAGCCCCACCACGTTCCGCATGCTGTCCGTCAACCACTTTCGGCTTTGGATTGAAGACCTTGAGGCACAGTATGAAGTGTGGGGGGATGCAGAGAAGGGCCTCGCACACGACGATAAACACCGATATGTGGAGGAAGGAATTAGGGGCTAGATCATGGAAATCTAAAACGTAGTAGAACATAAGACCCTGGATGAAGCGGTGAAGGGGAAACCCTAGCCCCTGGAGGAAATGGGGGATGAACACGACCCTCTCACCAGGCTCCGGAGTAGGAATAACCTGATCTTTGGCAAGGAGCCTATGCGCGATATCCACGGATAGATAGCCCGCGCTCCGGAGATCCTTGACGTCCTTTTTGGTGACAGAGGAGACCTCCCACTTGCCTTGGAACCGGAACCGGCCATTGTTGGGGAGGGTGGCAGCAGTGGAGGAGATTGGAGTTGTGGGCGCTAGAGCTTGGAGATTGGGAGATGGAAGCTAGAGGAAGGTGTGAGGAAAAAGGAGGGATCTTTGTCCTTTTATGGGCGGTGAAAATACCAAGCGCCCCCCTCTCAAGCCATAAACTCGCCTGTTCCCAACGAAATCATGCGTATGGTGAGGTTGGGTTACTCAAATCCTATTGATGAAAATCCCGTAATGGGCGGGCATGATCTCTGTTTCGACAAGACGTGCTAATGGAGGTTAGGCCTCGAAATGCGAAACGAAAGGCGTGAAAATGGTTCGAAATGTTAAAGAGTCAAGTGTGACGCTTCACCAAAAAAGTTGTGAGTAAAAAACATTGTTGATATTTTGACATCTTGCCTTCGTGGCTAAGGGTTGTATTGTTTATGCAGAGCCAGATATAGTTCCTTCATGCAGGAGGCCAGCTTAAAGTATTCAGGAGAAGGAACCCTCCTTACAATGCCAAAGATAATCCGCGTGCCGAACTCATCATCATCGAAGACTGGTTCAGGGGCTACTGAGGGAGTCCTAGATTAGGGGGTCCTCGGGTGTCCGATCTATTCGATATGCGCCGGATTGATGGGCCGTGAAGATAAAGCAGAAGACTATCCCCCGTGTACGGGTAGGACTCCTATATGCGTGGAAGGCAAGTTTTGTGTTTGGATGTGCTATTTCCCTCTTCTGTGAACCGGCTCTATACAACCCTAGGCCCTTTCAGTGTGTATATACACTGGAGGGTTTAGTCCGAGAGGATATCCGAATAATCATAGGCTAGACAACTAAGGTTTAGCCATTACGATCTCTAGGTAGATCAACTCTTGTAACCCCTATACTCACCAAATACAATCAAGCAGGACGTAGGGTTTTACCTCCTTTAAGAGGGCAAGAACCTAGGTAAACATCATGTCCCAACTGTCCCTTGTTACCATCAATCCTTAGACACACAACTTGTGACCCCCTACACACAGCTTGGGACCCCCTATGACGCTTGGGAGGGGCGATGCCATGGTGGTCGACGTGAGAGGGAGGGGGAGGAGATAGCGATGAACGTGAGCATTCTTCCGAATGTCATGGGAGGCGCAGTATTTATAGCAAGCAATGGCACACCTACATAAGATATGTTGGGTGACTAACATAACAACTACGTGCGCATATTTGTTGGAGTAAATTATGGGGGAGGGAAGGGGTGGAAATTTTGCTGGTCACAACGGATTGGACGAGCGCGGGGGGAGGAGAGTCATGCATGCAGATTTTTGTCCACACGGGGTGGAGTGGTGGGACTACCGGAGGGAGAAGAGAGTCAAGCAGGAAGATTGTTTTCCACATGGAGAGGAAAATATTTGGAGACGAACGGGCTTCCTGCAGGTATGGGGAATGGTGCATAATAAATCATCTAGCATGCCGGGATAGGTATAGTCTCAAGTCATTAAATACATACACCCCCCCCCGCCACATGTTCAGATTTCAAGGTGCACTAAATTATTGCATGCGATGATTAAGGCTGGCTATAGTGGTGGTATCTTAGCTGGTATCATGCACACGGGAATAGCAAACATGCTAATACGGCAAATAATTAAAGAAGAGAGGAGGGCTAGAGTAACATAGGTAGATACCGTATCATGTTAAATGCTATGCTACTTTGTGTCATGCATGGCACTATAAAGGTAGTCCCATATCATACACTAGACTCATGCACAAGATACTAGTATATGATACTTTCCTTTATGAGTAGCCTAAAGATAATATTAACTAATGCATGTAAAAGTATTTGTCATTTAGTAGTGTTCGTGCATGCATGCAATGCGATAATGCATTGGTAAACACATTTTTCATGAAGAACCGAGAGCATTAATTGAGTACTTTTGCAGACTACAAAAACTATTCCACCGCCTCTATCTTGGTAAGAGTAGGTGAAAATTTTGAATCGAGCCCTTTAAACACTACAAAAAAATACACTTCCGTGATGATACGTGTTTGTCACAGTAGTTCGCGTTTTTTGTCATGCATGTACATCCATGACAAATTTATGACAGAATCAAGATAGTCATACCTGTGCTGTCGTAGAAGTGTTCCATGACATTACCAAAATTATCATCACAGAAGTGTCCACTTCCAGGACGATAAATCGCGCATCACCGAAGTGCTTTCGTCAAGGGTGACCGACACGTGGCATCCACCGTTACGGAATGCCGTTAAGCTATCGGGTCGGGTTTTGGATCCGATAACCCGTTAACAGCCCCAACCAATGTGAAATTTCCACGTGTAAAATTCTTATTGGCCGGACAAAACACGTGTCAGCTCATCAGTGGCACGACCCAACAGAGTCCCATTCCTGTGAAAAGCCCGGCCCGTTTGACTTGGTCAAAAGCTGGTGGGCCGGCCCATGGAAAGCCTGTTAACGGCCTGTTCGCTTATAGCCCATTTACAGCCTGCTAACCTAAGGCCCGTTACGCCCTATTCGAATTAGGCCCAGTAGCATCATCTGGGCCATCCAATATGATTTCAGCCCGTCTTCACTTCTGGCCCATGTATGGCCCATGACGTCTTTCGGCCCATATGAGGCCCTATGTAACTCTTGGCCTATTAACGGCCCGTGGTGAAACTGGCCTGTAATGAACAGTGTATCATTATACACCCATTAACGGCCCGTGGTGAAACTTGCCCGTAATGAATTGTGTATCACTTTATACTCATTAATGGCCCGTTATTCCGTTGGGCCGTTTGCAGCCCATGTTATCCTTTGGCCTTCTCAGAGCCCATTTATTCTTGGGCTCATTTGCAGCATTCGTTAACTTACGGCCCGTTACTGCAATTTTCTGCTTGTGGGCCAAATTCAGCCCGTGGTTACAGTCGGCCCGTTTGTGGTCCGTTAATATGTTGGGTCGTTTTCATAGCGTCATCAAATACGGCCTATTAACGTTGGCCCATTACGGTCGGCCCATGAACTGACGATTCCAACTCTTTCCCGTTTACGACCATAATGCGGCCTGTTATTGGCCCATGTTTGGCCAATCGATCATACGGCCCGTATAAGGCCCATTGATGATACGACCCGTAGAAGGCCCATTGTTTCTACGGTCCGTAGAAGGCCTACTGTTTCTATGGCCCGTAGAAGGCCCACAGTTTCTACGGCCCGTAGGAGGCCCAGTGTCACTACAGTAAATATTAGCCCATGGTTATTGTGGCCTAGTTTTAAAAAATAGGTTATTGCAACCACTAGTTAACCGCGGAAAAATAACTGCAATGACTAGAAGCAAACAAATAAACAAGAGAACAAGGAAATAAATAAGCAAGCAACTAACGCTAGGCTAT
Source organism: Aegilops umbellulata (assembly GCA_032464435.1). Taxonomy (NCBI): domain Eukaryota; kingdom Viridiplantae; phylum Streptophyta; class Magnoliopsida; order Poales; family Poaceae; genus Aegilops; species Aegilops umbellulata. The sequence goes on along the minus strand of CP136060.1, from coordinate 634,878,207 downwards.
CACGGCTATTACACATATTACATCCACTTGGCATCAAAGTTCGCCACCAGTGCAAATATAGGGAACAAAGTAGCATATCATATACACTGGCCGTCAAAATTGGCCACCAGTGCAAATAAACGCGCCAGCAAAACAAGAGCATAACTGAAACAACTTCAGAAGAGCGAAAGAAACGTTATCCTGGGTATCCACCATGCTGGCAATAAGCTTAGCAAGCAGATTAGCTTTGTCCTGTTTGGCGCTAAAATCCTCCAACGCTTGCTGTTGCACCAGAAAGTATGCATCTGAATGCTCCAGGGACTTCCGCAGTCCTTCCGCTTCTTGTCGCAGCACAGCTGATCGATGTCTTTCAGCTTGTAGTTGAGACTCAACAAACCGAACTGATTCAGACAGTGAGTTTGAATAGCTTGTGCAAGCGGTAGTGGCCAGTAACTCCAACACTAAACCAAGAAAGGATATGTCACTATCCTGAACCTTATCTGCATTACTTCCTTTATCGTTGCTTGATAAGGCACTCTTCCCCAATATTCTGTCAGCATTCTAAAAGAAGAAACAAGCAGACACATAACAAGTTTAGCATGTACTAGTATATGAAAATCATTTCGGTGAACCAGTTCATTAGTAAGGTGGACAGGATTAAACTACCAAGTCTTCTATTGCCAAGTACTAGTACATAATAAAAGCATCAAACAAACATATATCTATGTCCTATGGTAGCAATGGAATCTTAAATTAGAACAGTTGTTCTTCAGGTTTAGGCACTTGTTCTACATGAACAGAGTACAGTAAGACGCAAGAATATAATACTTAAAAATAGAAAATGAGCTCATAGACCTTACCACATTCTTGGTTCGGGACCAGTACAGAACAAGGCGTTCCCAGTCATCGTCCAGTAAATGTGTCTCAGGAGAACGTAAGAGAATTTGATGAGTTTCTTTGCCTATGAAGTACGTTTTCTTCAGGTAATTCCAATACTGCCATCAAGCATTCTTGAAGATAGTAGAGGTATTAGCACAGGTTACCTCATCCTGAGTTTCCAAATCGGTCCTTCTCTATAGAGAAAAATGGGAAAATTTCTTGTATTATAACCATCATGGAGGTAGGATGTATGGGACGAAGCAAAGTAATTGCCATGAATAACATTACTTACACATAACTCCTGGACAAACACCTGCAACTGGCATTTTCCTTCATCTTCAGTATAATATTTCCAAGATGGGAAGATATACGCACATACGATTTAACAACACCAAGTGCGATAGATGCTAAACTTCGACTAGCTGGTTGTGCTTCCTCCACAGGAATAGGCGTACTAACTGGTGTAGTTGGTGTTCGCCGTGATAGTACTGGCCCTTTGGGCACTAGAGCTTCCTTACTAACTGCTCTTGTTTGGGAGCTCTGTGGTGGAGATGGTGTTGTGTCAACAGGAACTGGGTTACTCTCGGCTTGGGTTGGGGTTAGATTGGGTGAAGCTGGTTCTCTGTCCATCATAGTAGGGGTACAATCTGCGAGAGTTTGGGTTATGTGTGGTAGGGCTGGTTCTTGTGCATGTACAACCGGGGTGCTATCTCCACCAAGAGGTAGCACTGTTTTATTTGAAGACCGTGTTTTTAGTCCGCTAGATATTGGCATCACCCGCTCCAATTCAAATGGTTGATAAACATGAAACATAGTTCAATGTACAGACATTGTATGAGAGACAGATGCAATAGATAGTGTGGAAAAAAGAGGGCATGAAATAGTTGACATGTATATTGTTTAACTAAAACGGATAGCATGACATAATTTCACATATATGATGTCTATCTAAACTGGATAGCATAGCATAACATAATTCAAAGATATGATGAATAACTAAACAGGATCGCCTGACATAATTCACCTACATGTTATCTAAGTAATCAGGATCGCATCATTTAATTCACATATATGATTTATATGCTAAACAGAGGGCATTCGATATGATGTCTGAACTAAGAACATGGTGTTGAATATTGCGTATATGATGTCTAAACTATGCAATGCAAGACATCGTATACATGATATGAGCAGTATAACCGTGCCAAGTTAGAGCATACACCTCAGTGGGGGAATAGGACTGGTCATCTATCTCTGAATCCATCTCTGAGGAACTACCGGGACCCAACAAGAGATCAGCTTCGACAGGTAGCACTGTCTGCTCTAAAGGCCTTGTTTTCACTCTAGATTTTTCCATCTCCCACCCAAATGGCTGATTCACAGGAAGAGTAGTTTAATGTACAAACATGGTCGACAAATGGAAATGTAATGAAGAAAAGGATGGGCAAGATATCATTCGAATATATGATGCCTGGTTAAACAGGATGGCATTGCACATTTCACATATATTATAGTTGGCTAAAAGACATGAGATTGCATAATTCCCATATATGATATAGAAACTAAAAAGGTGGCATTACAGAACATGTCTAAACTAAGCAAATGACATATATGATGTCAAAAGTAGGCACTTCAAGGCAACATATGCATGATATGACTAACATCATCGTGCCAAGGTAGAGCAAACACCTTGGGGGTAAATAGGAGTGGTCAGCGGTGTCCGAATCCGCCTCAGAACAGATATCTTCCTCTGGATTACAATCTGGAGAGGGGTGGGGAGGGTTTGCAATTGAACCCACCATGGAGCGATGTCTGCATGGCATTGTATTGCCGTGCAAAACTCTTCTCTTTTTCTCTACATGTTCAGCAGGACTGTGTACAATATCTGACATGCATACGAAAAAAATATGGTGAGATTATGTAAGGAGAGCATGTAGAAATTTAGAGTGATGGTAACAACCAGTGGATCGATGTTTTTCCGTTGAACCAAAATAGCCCTAAGGGATCGACGTGAATGTATAGTAATAAGTGATGCAACAAGTGTACAACCTCTTTGCCGTAGCCGTGTCGACCTCAGCATCATTGGGTTGGTCGCTGAAGCAGTTGAGGAAGAGGTGGCTGTCGGAGGTGTGGAGGAAGATCTGAGGAATCTGTAGACGGCGTCCAGGGCACTGCTCTGTTGTGATGGATGGTTCTGTCGTTGGAGCAGCTCCGGTGAGCCGTAAGACGTCAAGGCTGAAGCATCACAAGATAGACATCGTCAATATCAAATGGGATTCTAATAGCATCTCCAATAGATGATGTAAGATGGATGTAAAATTAACATCACCAAAAACTACCTGACTACAACAGATGAGGTAAAAGCTATTGACTCTGAACTTAACTGTCGAAACTGAAATTTACTGTGGAATCTGAATGCTACTGTCGAAACTGAACGCAATGGTAGCAGAGAGGCACTTGACATGTAGTTTAGGGAGGGCCTGCAGTTCATCTTCAACCTGCACCCCCCTGAGCCGCCAGCCACCACCAGACGAACCGCCGGCCCCAGCGCCGCCTCGCCACCCCAAAACAACTCGCCACCGCCGCCCCGGCCAGCCCTCTAGGCCCCCCGCCCCCACCCTGAACCCTAAGATAGATAGTGGGGTACCTCTCTGGCGAGCCCCCGTCCCTGTTGCGCATGGTTCTTCCTTAACTCCGGCGAGCCCCCCCAACCCCTGAAAATCGACTGCCCCAAAAGTCGATTCAGTCGAATGAAGTGTGGCTTAATCGGAGCAGAGCAGCAGCACGAGCGAGGGGGAGAGCAGCAACAACAGCTGGGCGAGCGAGCAATCGAGCGAGAGCCGGAGCAGCAGCAGCAGATCCGGCTGGTATGGACGCCGCCGCCGAAGGGGCCTCGCACTGGGGGTGAGCCGTCGTGGAGATGTCGCCTGCGGCGCCGGCTTCAAGGTAGCCACTCCATGAGGGTGTGGGATGGAGCATCGTCAGTGCCGGGAGGTCGAATTAAGGAGAAGGTGCGATGTGATGAGTGTACAACCTCTTTGGTGGCACCGAGTAGGCCTCGGCTTCGTCCGAGGAGTCGGTGAGGATGATGCGGTTCTGGTGGAGCAGGTTAAGGTGGCGATGTGGGGATGAAGCAGCCGCGATAGACGAGGCGATCATCGGAGCAGCTCCTTGGAGGTGGAGGACGGGGCGGCTGAACCGGCGGGACGACGAGATGGACGACGGATCCTCATCCGGGGAGGTGGACGAGGGACGTCGAGCTGTTGCGGTGGACGACGTCGTCGGGGAAGAGGCTCCGGCTGGGCAGCGGTGACGTGGCGGACGGAGGAGGGTGGGGTTTCGCGGCTGGAGCGGAGAGGTTATGGCGGCCTGGGATTTCGAATGGCGAAAAGGGGGTGATGCGAGGGGGTGAAGCATGACTTAGGAACGCGCTTGTCCAAACTGTAGGGTGTGTTACAAAAGTACCCCCCCAACGATTTGAACTAGCGGCCCTTTCGGCTCAGGGTTAGAAGGGGGATTTCGCGTGTCAGGATTTGGCAGCTGGAGGGAGTTTTCGCGCGCGTTGTAATTTCGGGATAGCAAGGTGCGGGTTGTGAAGGCGCCAGTTTTGGGAGCACGATATCTGAATTTTTGGGATATAACAAGACGCGGGTTGAATTTTAGGGATAGGCCTAATGTGTCGTAATATTGTACTTGTATGTACCAAATCAATTCGCACTTCCCTCAACCAAAAAGAAAATGAAAAAGATAAAACTATTCACACCACACAAAGAGATAGTCTTGCCCCGTTTTACTATACAAATGTTGTTCAAAGCTACTCCGTCCTTCCATCTATATAGGGCCTAATGCATTTTTTGATGCTAACTTTTGGTCAAATATTAGAGCAATGATATATGACATGCAACTTACACAAAGCACACCGTTAAATTCGTATGTGAAAAGTTCTTTCAATGATATAATTTGCACATTGTGCATGTCATGTACTATTAATCTTGTCAACGGTCAAAGGCGGTCTTAAAAATCTCATTACGCCCTATATAGATGGAAGGAGGGAGTATGAATCCATGTTATGTCCAATTAAATTTTTTCGCTTGCTGTATAATGCATGTAACCTACTCATACCAACATTTTAGTGCATTCCAAATGTCTATACTACCGCTGCAATTCGAACTAAATTTGAATTCGTTTCTGTATTTCAATAAGAATCTACAATCATGATTGTTGCCAACTTCAACCATCATAGTTTCCTTGCTATCCGCCAGATATAAATCAGACGGCCTATAATGCAGGATGGTAGGCACACCATCATCAAGAACTCCGTTTTTATAAGAGTAGAGATAAAATATATTAAATGTAGTATACCATGTTCATAACCATACCATGTGTATCACCGTTATATATATTCACACATCCGTCGGTTTGAAACACTATGATAAATTCTTCAAATATCCGAATTCTCTTCTTATAATGAAGTATATATGATCTCTATTCGTCTTTTACACCCACACGACCCTCTTATCTTTTTAGCTAGCTCTAACTTTCTCTTGTGCATGCACACACTACTAGGAAAAGGCCTACTAATGGCGCACTGGTTTTGCCTACTAATGGCGCATTACCAGTGCGCCATTAGTAGCACGCCACTAGTATATCTTACTAATGGTGCACCACAGGTGCGCCATTAGTATCTGGTATACTAATGGCGCACCCACTAGTGCGCCATTAGTATGTAACAGCATGCGCCATTAGTGTGCCTCTAGGGGGGCCATACGTAAGCATGGCTTTGACATACTAATGGCGCATTCTCCGCTGATGCGCCATTAGTATCCTTTGGCATACTAATGGCGCACCAGGTGGTGATGCGCCATTAGTATGAATATTTGGTTTATTTTTTTCCTTTTCTGATTTTTGCGCAGGTTACAAAATATATTATTAGACTGAATATAAAATATATTATTAGACAGAATATAGACAACAGCACACAGCAACATCAGTTTCATCGAATACAATAGAAGATTAGTCTCCGAATACAATTCATCATATTAGTCTCCGAATTCAAAAGACCGAACAAAGATAAAACATTACAAGTCTCAAGACCGCGAGTATCGAGTTTGTCTTCACATTACAAGTCGATATCGATCATCTAAACTACCATCACATAGAAGAGAGTTGTGGTCATCACGATGAGCATCATCACGATCAAACTGGTCTTCATCCGGTTCCTCCAACGCTCCCTCCTCTCTCCCACTAGATAGCGTGCGTATCTAGATTTGGCTTCCACCCTAGTGGTGTACCCTTTGTAACTGTTACCACTGAAATAGTGAACCTGTCTCCGACACTCCTCCCAGTCATCATAGACTCCGGGAACCTTACCCTTGTACATGACATACGACGGCATCTCTATGCACAAGCCAAACAACAGACAATACATAAGCAATATGTAAGTATGCAACAAAAGGACCAGAAGAGAAAAGCAAGACATTAATAGCACGATTCATAGTCCTACTAATAAATAGCATCGATTACAGCTAAGTTGAACAACTGTCCAAACCAAAGAGACATACGAATTCATTAAAGTTTAATTACAACATGAGCCAATCAATGTTTCAGAACTACACATCACTACTTTCGACTCGACTCATCAGACAGGAGCATGGGTGAAGCCGCCGTCTGTCGTGATGGTCATGAAATCACGGTCGTTGTCACCTTGCATTTGTAGCGTTTCATCTATCTCACTGTTGGATGGTTGATATCTGAGGAAGAACTGCCCCGCGCTATGAAGGACATCTTGATGGATGATGTCTGCAAACTCTGACTGGATTCGAAATAATTCTTGTCTGAGGTCCGCGTCCTGGACTGCCGACAAGCTCGCGGCCCAATCTTTGAGATTATCTAGTAGCAGAAATTGATGATGGTCCCTTAAGATCGCCCGCATGTGATGGAGGGTGTAGTAGGCATCCTTCTGACTGCTAGGCGGCTGCTTGACGCAGCAGAACTTCGTATTGTGTGAGAACATGTGCTTGCCGTACTTACGAACTGGCCTGGTGAAGGTGCCTCCAGATTTGGCGTAGACGGGGAGAACATCATCAAGAACTTTCTTGACATTTGTGTAGTCTATGTTGGAGTTACGGTTCGGGTCTAAATACGTGGCCATGGAATATTTCGGGCTTAAGAGGATGAGTGTGCAATGTGTGTCACTGCACAGAACACGGAATGTTAGAAAAAAAACGACCGAAATCTAAGAAATCATATGTTACGGGGCGGTTAAGGGATGACTTACTCGGGAAAGTAAGCCACAAGGAAGTTATCCTTATCTGCGTTTGCCAGAATGACGCCTTCGAGGTGTGAACTCGCAACTTGGCGGTCCCCAGCACTGCTCAAGTGCTTGGCACGCATGTAGAAGGGGTCGACTATCACGATGTCCGGGGTCTTGTCTCTAATGATCCACATCTGCATGCTTAGCGAAAATAGCCGAACGAAGGTGTAGTGCAGCGGATGAAGGTTAAACATAGCAAAGATGTCATCAAACCGCGGGACGATCGTACCCCCGATGTCGCCATCCACAATGCCCTTGCTCTCTGGCACCTTGGCCACGAAAACCGGGTATGCCACATCCTTCTCTCTAAGACGCCGCTTCTCCAAAGAAAGAACACTCTCGTGCAGACACCGCATAGCACCGGTTGCAGCATTCAGCATATTTGGCGGTAGCATCGCCCTACCTGCCAAATGCACCCTCCTCGAGATATTCTTGTTGCATCTAATAATTTGTTTTTTTATCAAATTTGTTATTTTCATGAGGACTAGAACAGAAGATATCATCACATATCATCAAAAAAAATTGAAAAAATCATCAAATTAGTTCTTTTATTTTTAATTGAAAATATTATCACATTTGTTATTTCAAGATATCATCAAATTTCTTATTTGAAAATATCATCAAATTTGTTATTTTAAAATATCTTCAAAAAGTGGGGGAGGGTGCGGGTGTCGGCGGTGGCGGTGGAGCGGGCCGGGGGAAGGTGCGGGGTGTTGGCGGCGGCGGTGGAGCGGGCCGGGGAGGGTGCGGTGGGTCGTCGGCGGCGGTGGAGCGGGGGAGGGTGCGGGGGGTCGGCGGCGGCTGTGGAGCAGGGGGAGGGTGCGGGGGGTGCTCGAGAATTCATGATGTCAAAAGGTGCCCATGAAATTTAAAAAGTGCCCATGAATATCAAAAAATATTCATGAATTCAAAAAGTGCCCATGAAATTTAAAAATATTCATGATATCAAAAAGTGCCCGAGAAATGAAGACTACGATTTAAATACAATCGATCTTAGCTAGCTATCTGTTCACAATCTTCTTGCCCTTCTTTTTCGCAAATGGAGTTCTTCTGTGGAACGGACGTCCTTTAGGTAGGGTGGTCCTGCTTCTTCTTGTGGTGTGTGCTGCTACTTCCTCATCGTTGTCATGTTCGATCTTCGGGTCGCCGTACTTGTCGAAGTCTTGCTCATTGGCTACTCCATCCATTCCGATGATCTTGCTTTTGCCTCTCCTCACGACAACATGATTGGGCTTTGACGGGTCAGTAATGAAGAAGCATTGGTCCACTTGGGAAGCGAGTACCCATGGCTCATTTTTCATGGTGACGTTTGCGCCGGGGGTCTTAGATTTGGCTTCGGGTATAACCATGGTGGTGAAATACCGGTCTTCTTTTAGGACGCTCTTGGCCCATCTGACACGGAACATCTGGACCTTCTCTCCAGCGTAGCTCAGCTCCCAGATCTCCTCGATCCTTCCGTAGTATCTGTCCTTGTCGTTGCCGGTGTAGGATTCCATCGTTACCCCGGAGTTCTGATAACCATCGCTCTTCATGTCCTTGTCCTCGGTGTAGAATGTGTAGCGGTTGATATCGTACGCCTCATAGGTCATCAGGTTGTGCTCGGCGCCCTGTGACAAGGCGAATATGAGTTGTTCTTCCGCGGAAGAATCCTCATGTAAAGGGTACGACAGAAGCTTCTGCTTGAACCAACGCGTGAAACATGAGTTGTGCTGTTTGAGTATATCTCCATCCGTCCTCTGTTGGCCTCGGTCATTGTACATCTTCTCAATAAAGGTTTTCTGCTCTACCACCCAAGGATCGACCACGTCTATGTGTTGTAGCGCGACTAGGTTTGCTCTTTCAAAGTCGGCGAGTCGACCCTCGAAGTCGACATGCGTTTCGCGGCGACCCTATGGTGACCCCGTCCAGCGAGCCTGCCGAGGTGCCTGTTGACGGGCAGACCAACGGGGTTCTCGATGCCTAGATAATTCGTGCAGTAGGAGATGCACTCTTCGGTCAGAAAGCCCCTGGCTATACTTCCCTCTGGACGTGACATGTTGCGAACGTATCCTTTGATGACACCATTCATGCTTTTGAACGGCATCATGCTGTGCAGGAACGTCGGCCCGAGTTGGATGATATCCTCCACGATATGGACCAGCAGATGCACCATAACGTTGAAGAATGCGGGCGGGAAGTACATCTCAAACTCGCATAGTATCACCACAATCTCTTCCTATAGCCTTCTGAGTTGCCTCACGCCAATCGACTTCCGAGAGATGACGTCGAAAAAGTTGCATAGGCCAAATAGCGTTTCACGGAAGTGTGCGTCCATGATCCCACGGATTGCAACTGGAAGTATCTGCGTCATCAGCACGTGACAGTCATGAGACTTCATCCCGCTGAACTTCTGCTTCGCTGGGTCTAGGTATCTGCTTATCTTCCCCGCGTAACCGTAAGGAAGTTTTACTCCTAGGAGGCAGGTGAAAAACTGCTCGATCTCCTCCTGACTTAGAGTGAAGCATGCTGGTGGGTAGTCATTTCCGGTCTTCTTGGCCTTTTTGCCTTTGCGACGACTTTCTGTGTCCTGCTTCGCCTCATCATCATCATCATCATCATCATTAGCGTGAAGCTCCTGCCTGATGCCCATGGATTTCAAGTTTGCCCTTGCTTTCGGCCCATCTTTGGTCCTCTCTGGCATGTTGAGCAGGGTACCAAGCAGACTCTCGCACACGTTCTTCATGATATGCATGACATCAAGGCTGTGAGGCACACGGTGGATCTTCCAGTACGGCAAGTCCCAGAAAACAGACCTCGTTTTGCATACCTTCAGCAGCGGCTCTGGCGCCTTTCGCTTCTTTCCCGGTTCTGGTGCCTTTTGCTTCTTTCCCGGCAGTGGATAGTCTTTCCAATTTTTCAACAGCTTGTCTATTTCCTCGCAGCTCCTCGTACACGGGCGTTTTCGAGGTTCGGTTTCACCATCGAACAGATCCTTGCGTTTCCTCCATGGGTCATCGTCGCGAAGCCACCTTCGATGTCCCATGAACACGGTTTTCGAAGACCCGGGATCTCTATCTAGCTAGCGATACGTTGTGTCATCCATGCACCTTACACATCCAGAAAATCTGTGCACTACCTACCCCGCGAGATATCCGTAACCGAGATAGTCGTGCACCGTCGTGAGCACTGCGGCTCTCATAGGGAAATATTCTTTCTCTGCGGCGTCCCACGTATTGGCTGGCGTTTTCCACAGCATGTCTAGCTCCTCCTTCAGCAGCCCCAGATACAGATTGATGTCGTTCCCTGGTTGTTTCGGCCCTTCAATTAGCATACTCATGTGAATGTACTTCCTCTTCATGCACAACCAGGGGGGAAGGTTGTACATCCACACAAACACAAGCCAGGTGCTATGTGTGCTTCTCTGGCTGCAAATGCGCCATTAGTAACCCTGGTTACTAATGGCGCACCAGCAGGTGGTGCGCCATTAGTAGTTTTGCAAAAAAGTAAAAAAATAATATATAACTAGTAATGGCGCACTCAGAGAAGATGCGCCATTAGTAGTTTTGCAAAAAAAAAGAATAATTTTTTTTGCAGTAATGGCGCACTGTCTGCTTGGTGCGCCATTAGTAGTTATAACTAGTAATGGCGCATTATGGACCAGATGCGCCATTAGTATGTGTGGATAAATTGAAAAAAAATCATACTAGTGGCGCACCCTGTTTCCGGTGCGCCATTAGTGTCTTCCACACTAATGGCGTATCACAAACAGGTGCGCCATTAGTATATAGTAATGGCGCACTGCTCTCATGGTGCGCCATTAGTACCAATCCTATCTATAGCCCTTTTCCTAGTAGTGACACGCCCGCATCCCTCTCACCCTTCCTCAGCATTCTCTAGCTCCATCGCGCAAATTCGTCTTTTCACTTTAGGTCGTTCACCCATGGTGTGTGTAGGCCCCCAGCTCCTTCTTTACAGCACACATCGATCGATATGCCTCTCTAACCAGGTGTGCCTAGCACAAACACAAGCTTCCCCTCTTCTCTTGTCACCGTCCATGCCTCACTCCCACCACTCTTTTCATCGTTCTCATACTCGCACACTCCTGCCCCTCGATATAGTATGCCTCTCGTACCACCTTGTACATGCATCCCTCTCTCTCTATCCTACTCCTCGTGCCTCATTTCTTCTAACACACACATGCATGTATACCGATTGATCTCCCAACATATACCTAGATCGACTTTAACTACCCCCCCATCGATCGACGTACCTCACAAGTTATGTCTCTCCTTTCTCTTACAAAGGGCGATTGATCTTCCTATGTAGTTATGTCTGCTTACCACAGCCACATCGTCCCCCTCATCATTCGTGCATGCCTCCTGACCCGTCTCTCACATGCACGTGCACAGACAACAAGTAGCCATCTCCTCTCTTATTGATATTGCGGGCCTATCCCACCATTTGTTAGAAGCAACTTCACTACCACCCCCTCCAACACTCTAGCTCTGTCTCTCTTCCAAACTTATTCATCTCCTGCACATATGCATGGATGCCGATCGATCTCCCTTAATACATGAGGCAGATCGATCTCCTTAGTACATGAGGTAGGCCTCTCTCCTCCTCCACACATATACCAGCCATTGTACCTCTTTCATTAATTGGGCCTCCCTCTTCCCCCACCACACACCTATAGTCGAGCGCTACAGGTAGGTATCCATGCCACAGAGACAAACTGCACATGTCCCATCTCACGTTGCAGTAGGCCAGCCACTCTATATCTTTGATGTGGGCACACACAAATTCAATGGCACTCCTTATCGATCGCGTGCGCACACACACACACATCATCCCTCTCTTCGATTCTATAGACACCTCAAGCCGATGATACCTCCACACTCTTCTCGTGGATCGCCCCCTCTATATATATGTTATATCTAGGACTCTATTTCACACACATTGGATATGTTAAAAATTTTGATTGACCCCCCCCCCCCAAAAAAAACTCTCAAGAACCCAGACACTATATCTCTTTAGGTTTGTATCTCTCTCACACAACCCCACGGAGGTGGTGTACGTATACAAGAAGAGAATAGGTGCACCGTGCACGTACTCACGCTTCGTGCCCAGCCACACCCGCGTGGGTACACGGTGGAGCTCATTTCTTTACGAAATGGCAGCCCACATGCTAATTTGAACGCCTGTGGCGGTTGTTTACCTAGGGAGGTCGTGTACCACGGGTGCACGAAACAAAGTTCGACTTGACGCGTTGTCACGTTATTTTTAAACAAAGTTATAGCGCTCAATGGCACAGAATATAAAACAATTTTTATGGAGGAAAAGGTAGTCCTCTACTCCGCTCTTCAGAGTATCTCACACAAGACTCCGGTGGCCTCTCTCTCTCACCGTTGGTCACTGGTCCGGCCGCATCCCGTCCGCCGGGGGAAAGGGAGTGCGGTGGCCTCTCTCTCTCTCACCGTTGGTCACTGATCCGGCCGCATCCCATCCCCTGGGGGAAAGGAAGGAAGTGCATCGTTTCTCCATTCGACGACGCCGAGGCAGCACGTCCCGATCTGCGGTACATGTCGTTCTCTCTGACCAAGCTCCGGCGCGGCAGGGCCTACGCCACCTGCTCGCAGATTCCGCCCGCTGCCGTTCACCTAGTTACAACCCGACGACCTCCAGGTATCCCCTCTGGCCTTGGTCCACTGCCCGTTTTCCCACGTCGCTGCATGTGGATCTTCCATAGTTCTTTTCCCAAAACGCAGCTCGCCTGACGTACTTTCTGTCGTGGATTTGTCACGGCAGATGTCCTTAGTGTCAGGACTTAGTTGCGAGGCCAACGCATCCATGTGGTAGCTTGAGAGGGGTTGAGTGGGACGAGAGACGCAGGACGGATCAACACGCAAGACAAGGGTTTAGACAGCTTCGGGCCCCGGGAAACATCATCCGGTAATAACCCTACATGCTGTTTGAGGCTAGGTCTCATTATCATCCCGAGGGAGACGCCGTAAACCGGCTCTTGTGTCTAGCCCTAGAGATTATTGATTGCTTGTAGCTTGTAGCTTCTAATTTCTAACCTGTCCCTCTTTGGGGAGCCCCGCCCCTCCTTATATATGTTGAAGGGGCGGTTTACATGTGGAGTCCTATTAGGATTAGGACTAGTCTATCTCTAATACAAACCGGGTACAAGTCTCGGTCTTAACTCCTTGTAAGATAAATATTCCTTTCCTGTTAAACCGGCCCACAATAGTTGAACCGGCCTTCATGAACCGCCAGACGGGCCACCGGGTCTTGTCGCTCCTCTGACCCGTCCGTCGGGTTACCATTGAGTTACAACGTCCAAGCGGGTTGCTTGTAAACCGCCAAGGTCAGGGCGGGTCTTCAGCTAAACCGTCAAGTCCGGCCGGTTTAACTTCCGGCCGGTTTACACCGCGGGGTATATCCCCGACATTAGCCCCCAAGTTTAACTTGGATTTATCCATGGTAAACTTATGCTGCAAATAAACACCAGAACAAATTTGACAGGTTGTGCCCCGGATTAAAAATTCTTGTAAACCGGCATCTGATCATCCTTAGTCTTTGCCGTTTCCACCTTATAGAAAATCCGGGTCAATAACCAGCTTCATATTCAACTTGCTGACATTGGTTTCTCATAGAAAATATATTTGTGAAAAAATAATCCACTTGAGTCGGCTTCCAAAACGCCGGTTTAAGAAATATTGGTCTTGAAATATTCATCTGATATTCAGCCGGTTTGAAGATGACCCCGGTCTTGAAAACTTGCCGGTTTAACATTACCAAATGGCCGGGTTATAAAACTGATGACCCCGGATTATGATTGTTGCATACACCGGTTCATGATTGTTGCCAACATCGGTTTATGATTGGTAACGCCGGGTCAATCTGATTTGCTCAACAGAGAACTTGGAAATCTTTCTTCGATAATAATATATAATACCTGTAGCCCCCAAGTGTCGGGTTGTCATGCTTACAGCAACCTGGGACTTTTAATTGACTGATGCCCATAAAACTTCGACCAATGTAGCCCCCAAGGGCCAGGTCATTATGTAATAATCAGCAGGGACTTTGTAAATATAATCTTGTAAACTTTGAACAGCAATGTGTAGCCCCCAAGGGCCGGCTCAGTAAGATAATATTGAGCTGGGACTTTGATATATGCTTCTATGAAAATAACATCATATGATGTAACCCCGCATCATGGGGCTTGAATCCACGTCCACAAGGTTAAGAGCTTTGTGCTTTACCAACTGAGCAGTGAACCCTTCAATATAATGGATAAAAAGCTTTGTACCTTTAGTAGTTGACAGGAGCAATTGGTAGCCCCCAAGGGCCAGCTCATTACGATGTGATGAGTTGGGTCTTCAATAAGATGAGCAAAAATGACCTTGCATATTTGATGTAATCTCAATTTTGAATAATGTAGCCCCCAAGTGCCGGGTTGTAAGCCTGCAGCAACTCGGGACTATTCCTTCAATTGTAGAAAATGATGACCATTGCGCTAAAGCGATTTTGAAAACGTTAATCATAACATTAATAACCATAATAAAAATCCAGCCATGTTGGCTATTCAAGATAACATAATCTGGTATGAAAACCTTATTCATCCAATATCATAATGAAAATTCAGCCAAGTTTGGCTATTTGAATAATGTAATCCAATAATATATAAGCGCATGATTCCAATGGCGCAATCCAAATATATACTGGCGACTTATAGTCCAAAGCCAGTCCGGTTTAATAAACACTGGATAATTTCTCATCATATACTGGCAATTTTATCGTCTTCAAAGCCAGGCCGGTTTAACAAACACCGGATAAGTTATCATCATACTGGCGACTTATCGTCTTAAAGCCAGGCCGGTTTAACAAACACCGGATAATTTATAACCATGCGTTATTCAACCTGTTTCTGCATACAACAAGTTTAAAGTGTCCTGGCGGTTTACCGCCGGACGGGTCATAATGCCCAACATTTAAGAATAATCAAATATGAAATATATCATACCTGTGATATAGTCGGTTTACCAACTTTCCATAGTAGGGGAATTTTGAGTAATGATAACTCCTTCCCTATTGCGCCGGTTTATGATAAAACCGTACCGGGCTGTGATAAACACCGGTTTAACAATATATAATACTGGTGACTTGCAGTCAAACCAGACCGGGCTGATAATCTCCGGATTATAACTTGATCATGTACTCACAACTTGTAGTTGAAAGCCGAGCCGGGTTGATAAACACCGGTTTACTCCATAATAAGATGGTAACAGGAAATTAAACCGGGCAGATAACCTCCGGATCATAGTTTGATCATGCACTCACAACTTGTAGTTGAAAACCGAGCCGGGTTGATAAACACCGGTTTACTCCATAATAAGATGGTAACAGGAAATTAAACCGGGCAGATAATCTCCGGTCTAAAAATGGACCGTGTTCCGCCAATTTTAGCTGTTTGAACCGGTACAAAATACTGTCGGTTTAAAAAGTGCAAATAAAATAGCAACTTCTCAAGAAAGGCTATTAAAGCAAAAGCAATGGCAACAATTTTTTGCAAAAGAAGAGCTCTACTCAGCTTGGTCAGATGGAATTACCATGGTCAGACGCAACCAAGCCCCCCGAAGGCGTAGCAATGGTGCCAGTCAGCCAGGACCCCAAAATGACTCGTGGCGTTACGCCGGCCAAGTGGCATTGCATTGGTTCGGATTCGACCAAGCCCCCAAGTGGCTTAGTGGCCTAGGGCCGATCAAGTGGCATTGCATTGGTTCGGACACGACCAAGCCCCCAAATGACTTATTGGCTAAAAAGCCGATCAGAAGGCATTACCATCATCAAGACATGACCGAGCTCCCATAAGGTGTAACTACGGTTCAAGTCGATTAGGTCCCCAATTGACTTAGTGGCAAATGTGCCAGCCAGAAGGCATTACCGTCGTCAAGACATGACCAAGCTCCCAGGAGGTGTAGCTACGGTTCAAGTCGACTAGGTCCCCAACTGACTTTGTAAGGATAGCTATGTTCTCTTTGGTTCGAATACGACCTATGTTTGAACAGGAATCCCCATGTTTGAACCGCGCATCATGGCAGCAGGTCCTCTACAGTAATTTTTAACCTTTTTTGCAAGAGATAAATTCTTCTTGAACCGGGATCTTGAACCGGATATTAAAAGCTTCAAAGCTGTGGGAGACATCTTCCCCTTGAACCGGATTTTAAACCGGAATCCTCATTTTCAGCCGGAAATTTTCTGACGGCCTTTAACCTCGAACTTGCGAGAAGTTAATTCCTTTTTGAACCGGACATTGTTAAACCGGATCTGAGCGCTTCAGAACTTTGTGGGAGAATAGATTTCTTTTGAACCGGATTGTAAACCGGATATTTGAGAGCTTCAGTGATACTGACTTCCCTTCAGCCAGGTTTCAAACCGGAATCCTTTCTGATGATCCGAAACTTCATTGAGCCGGGATTTTGTAACTGTCATATACTTTCTAAGCCGGAAATTTTCTGACGGCCTTTTCATCAACATAACAGTAGCCTCCGGGATCGGGTTATATTTCCCTCCATCGTCCTCGGGTTCTTAAACCGGCTGAAACTGGCAAGAGTTGCTGCGTCATATCATCGTAGCCCCCAAGTCTAAAGGTGACTCGAGGAGTTGGCTTGAGATTCTCCATATTTGACCGTGATATAAACCGGTATAACTTGTATATCATTGGTGTTGATAACATGATGTGAATACACAGAAGGTTGAGGTGACTGCGGCGGGTTGTAAATGATCCCGTATGAACCGTGTCAACAACTCGGCCAATGGTTCCTTCCAACTGGTGATTTCAAGTTTAACCAAACTGTAGCGGCGGCGACTTGTGCGCCTGCCCATTGATCCACCGAGTACAGACGGCGGTTGATGATAATTTGCCTCCAATTTGAAAGAAAACCGGGCTACCCAAGCTGTGACTCGTTCATACTCAATAAATGGCTCATGCAGACAGGTGCGGCCCGGTATGCTGATGTAAACCGGACCACAGGGATGGCGACTTGCGCATGCTCATTCATCGGGTGGTATGACACGGACGAAACGCCGATGCAGAATATTGCTAGCGCGTGCTCCGTGCCCGTAACATAGCGCCTCATTTGTAATGAACAATTGTCCTGCATAAACAGTATTGCAGATCAAGGCAAAGATAAACTGCTCTTTGATATGTGCTAATAAAATATATCTTAGATGGATATCACCTGATGTGTTTAGGTCAGAAATAACCCGTCATGAAGTTGATGATAACTGTATAAAGCTGAAATTAACCACGGGTGAACCAGCCTCATTATGGTAAACCGGTGCGGACGGGTGAGTCGGCCGTGATGTTCGTAAACCGGCGCGGACAATGAATCATCCGCATGCGTTGGACGGATGTAAACCGAACAGCGGGGGCGGCGATTTGCATGTGTATCTGTCGAGCAGCATGGCCCGAAAGAAAGCCACTGCAAAACTATACCGGCACGTGCTCCATGTCCGCGGTATAACAATACCTTTGTCATAAGTAATTATTCTGCATAAAAATATTTACAGTGCAAAGTAATTGTTCTTTTGACAAAAACAATAAGTATTAATAAGAGAAATTTAGATGGATATCACCTGATGTTTCTGAACGACAGATGATCTGTACGTGAATACTGATGATCCGGTGGTTTGAAACGAGCGTAGTGGCCGGACACAGGAAACTCGTACAGAAAGCGACTCCGCGGAGGCGGTTCAGGAGCGGCGGTGGCTCGACGGCAGAGACGAACCGGGCGGCCGGTTTAGCACCTGCTGGCTGGCGCAGATCGTTTTACCGGAGGCCTGAGGCGACGGGGAGGAGCCGGCGCAGCGGCTGATCTCGGGGAGGAGCCACTTTATTTAGAGTAGGCCTCGAAGATGCCATTCCTTAATTGATTGGTGTAGTTAAGCACTTCATCATTGGTTGTAGTTGCGAGTGCTGACATCATAACCCAGTTCCTGAAGGATTTAGTCTGTGTGCCATGCCCACGATACTAAGGGCGCCAGCCTTGCTCATAACAACCGCTGAAAAGACATATTACTGAAGCGATCTTCCCATGTATTAACTGCTGGCGATAGTAATTTCCTTGTTTTTCAATGGTAGTAGCTTCCCATCAGACATAGGGAGCCACGCCACACTGCTTGTTTCTCATACTCTGACTCCTCACGTCTTGTTGCTAGCATGTCAGGAAGGGGAAAACCACTTGTATTGATTTTGTAATACATGTCCATGTACATGTACTATACTCCTTTTGATCAACTCCACAGTTGGGGCTGGGACTGGTTTGGTCACCCGTCACGGAGGAAATCAGGCGCGACGGCGACTTGCCGAGGCCTTGGGCGAAAAAACAAGCCAGAGCAGTGGCTGAATCCACAGCAGTAGTGGCTTGGCGCAGCTGCAGGTGAGAAAAGCGAGGCGGGTCAGGACGCCGCAATCTCGCGGAAACGACGGGTCGACGAGGCTACGGCAGGCAGGGCCCGGCTCAAAGACGGCGGCTTGAACGGCACGAGGTAGAGGCACATCCCCGGACCCTTGAAGGCGGCGGTAAGCAGAACCACGGAGACGGAGCAGCTCGACGCGCGGCGAGGCCACGGCGGGGGCTCCGTGCAGGCGGGCCCGCCACGAAGCGGCGGCCGGCTGGTTGAGGCGAGGGCAATTTTGGAACAGAGCCGCGGGGACGAGGCCGGGGGCGACTCGGCTGTACGTCCGTGGAGACGGCGGCTTCAAATCCAGGGCAAGACGACGTGACTCCGGCAACTCGCGGCGACGGGGCGATTCACAAAGGACGGCCTCGCGGCCGAGCAAGGCCGTAACCGCGGAGGCGCGGTGGTTCGACGAAGCGAGTCGCAGGAGGAGTCCGAGCTCGTGTTTTTCCTTTTCTTTGACTATTTACTTTGACCCAACTTTTACTAGTAATCTTCTCACCGATTGATAGAACCCGGCGGATCAACATCGGAGACTTTCTTTTATCCATCTCGACGGAAACTGCTATTTGACAGATTGCAAGATTCGGCATACAAACGGAATCAATCCCCCGTCGGTTTCGACGAATCGCGTCGCGCCGGTGACGTACTGAGCGTCAAAACCTAATTGTTGTACCTCAGTCCGGGATATGCTATTCAGTTTTTCTCGTCATGTAAATCCTTTGCACTGGCTCTTTCATCCTGCGAAATTCTCGATCCCTAAAAGAGATCCCTCCAAAAACTCAACACCACCGTGCGATAGCCCCACGGGTGGGCGTCAACTGTCGTGGATTTGTAGCTAGGGTTCGTCGGCTGGTCCAACATCACCTACTAGTACTACTATTATAGAGGAAATGCCACTCAAAAAGTTGTCTTGATTTATGCCTCGGTGGAGGTATACATGTTGTTTCGACAAAAAGTACATGGTGGTTGTGCGGTCATTGTACATATGGTGGTAGTACTATCACTGGTTAATTGAAGAAATGGTTTTTTTTCTCGGGCATCCTGGTTTAGTTCTCATCAAGATAGTATGATGCTTATGTTTGTTGGTGTACTTTTCATTAATTCTTATTGACAATTGAGATGTCGTTGCTAACCCTTTTATATATTTTTGGAAACAGTGATGCGTGTCTCCATACCCGGGCATGTCTTCCTCAATTTTAGTGGAACTGCACAAAATTGGATGGCCATTTTTGTTCCACCTCACGGTCCTCTGCCACGTGGTTCTTGATTCCTCGAGCTTGATTACTGAGAAGAAACAGACCACAGTGAGGATTTGTCGAACTTCTTAGGTGCCTCACCCAAACTTGATGCCAAATGGATGATGCATCACCGCGATGACCTATCGATGCTCATGGTTGCACCTCATGGTTGCGTCGGCTGGTGAAGTTGATCGATTTTCGACGAAAAACAAGCTGTCTTCCATCAGTGCTCTTTGCTTGTTACGCACAAAGATGATATCCTTCGTCAGTTCACCTTGGTTGCATTGGAGACGCAGTCGTCTTTCACGTTGGTGCAATTTTATCACACAATTGGCTATGAACCAAATGTTTCCCCGAAGAAGGATCGATGTTGGTACTAAGAGCATAAGTTTTGTATTGATCTCTAAGCCTTCTCACAACTTTGTCTCCAGCTCCCCTGTAATTTTATTTGTCCAGCTATTAACTTTGATTTAAAAAATGGTGTGGACTAAAAACCCGGATGGACGTAGTAGCCCTCCATTTTTATTTACTCCGCATATTAGATTTGACTGAAGTCAAACTTTGTAATACTCTCAAACCTTTCCGATAATTGAAATTAAATTTCTTTATTTGTACATACTCTCACACGTTTCCTATAATTTGGCGCATGTGTGGTTGTTCACTTAAGGGAGGGTAGTGTACCACACGTGAAGGACAAGAAGTGCGACCAGGACGCGTGGGCATGGATCGTTAGTTCATCGGAAGTAGTACTAGTTTTCTTCACTGTAAATTAAATAAAGAGTTTCGTTTCGTACTTACACAATTTAAAACGATTGTTATGGAGAGAATAAGAAAACCACTCCACTATATTTTAGTCGTATACACGAGAGTACTATATGGACGCAGCTTCATTGATTTAGTGCACCTGCCTTTCGATCTACAACAGGTGGGCCCAAAATGTGGCTGGCTCACCTGTCATACAGCCAAAAGTAGGTGTAGTGAAGGCACCGAAGCTCAGTCCGTACTACAGTAGTATATATATAAGCAGGAGCCTCAGTGCTTGTTCGCTAGGGTTTGCACTCTCCACACGCTCGCCGCACTACATATATGTTACACGCTGGAGGCTCAGCGTTCATTTGCTAGGGTTTGCTATATTCACAGTCTCTCACCCTCTCTTCACCCGATCTAAACAAGACTGCATTGGCCTCTTTTCTCTCTCTCCCCCCTCATAGCTAGTGAAGGAGGCGTATGTATCCCGTCGCACCGGGAAGGGGAGGAGGTGCAATGTTCACTCTATCGCCTTCGGCGAGGGATGCAATCCACTGCCGGTTGTGCTGTTCTCTTTCACCCAGCGCCTGTGCGGGAGGGCCACCGACCCCTTCTTTCTCGCTGTCATACGTAGTGTGGGCAGACCCGGCCTCCCGCCGCACGCCTTGCCACATCCCGACGACCCTAAGGTATAAGTTTCTTCGAAACCGTCGTTGCTCTAGCTGCATGTGGATCTTTTTCGATCTGTAGTCGAATCTAGGTCTTGGTTCAAAGAGGAAAGAAGGGTGCGGTGGGCTGGAGCAAGAATCTAGGACGTGGTTCAATGAGGAAAGGAGCGGCGGAAAGTAGTATAGACTGGCTATCCAGCCGCTTTGTAGGTCGAAAAGGGAAAAAGGGGGTAGCCCAGTACACACATCTGTAAGGAACCGATCTCTTTGTTGAAAAGGGAAAGAAACTGGGGCCTCGGGTAGTTTGTGCATGACTAGATTTGCTTCCCTCACATAGGAAGAAGGTTCAAAGAGAACAAATATGGGACCAGCGCATATATGCTGCTTGGCTACATACTCTGCATCACCCATTTATACGTGTGGACGCACATGGTGCTGGCATGTCCCATGCAGCTATTTTGTTGTTGTTAATCTCAGAATTAACTACTGATCTGTTTTAAAAGAATTTCTCAGTTAATATGAATCAATGCAACAACTTTAGAAATGCTACTTTCCTATACTTTGTTTTCCATCAAGATAAGGTAGATGCTTCTTTTTGTGGCCGCATGTTTCATCCTCCTTTATTGGCCAGTAATTGTTTTCTTTTTTGCCTCTTAAAACAGGGATATCTATTCAACTTGTTGCTATAGAAAATTTAAATGTCACACCGGCAACT
This sequence comes from Aegilops umbellulata, assembly GCA_032464435.1. Taxonomy (NCBI): domain Eukaryota; kingdom Viridiplantae; phylum Streptophyta; class Magnoliopsida; order Poales; family Poaceae; genus Aegilops; species Aegilops umbellulata. Next base: position 634,856,220 of record CP136060.1, on the reverse strand, counting down.
TTGCTTGATTTTAGTGCAACTGCACAAAACTTGATTGGATTTCCTATTCGTGTTGGTAGATTCATATTTTATCTTGGTCGTCTCATGAAAGGTCAGTACAGGCCTTCATCCACATGATTGTGAAGTGTGCTTTGAGATGTTGTGCTACTTGTATTGGTACTATTTTAAACAAATGATGAATTGAAGCTATTTTATTGCTGTCTTTTTCCATTAAGTAGTGAAAAAAAAGGGGACCAACCCAGAGATGATGCTTGTTGCTTTGTTACAAAAAATTCAGCATCACCCCCTTTATAAGCCAGTAATTGATGCCACTCTCAAAATTAACTACTGAATCTTATTTCAAAACTGGAACACTTGTTAGGGATTGCCGGGATTGCCATTTTTGTGGCCGCATGTTTCATCCTCCTTTAGTAGCCAGTAATTGATTCCTTTATTGCCTCTGTTTATACAGGGATATATATTCAACTTGTTGCTATTGCGACATTTTGCTTCGCTACGCGCAACACTTTGCTTGATTTCAGTGCAACTGCACAAAACGAGATTGGATTTCCTATTCGTGTTGGCAGATTCGTATTTTATCTTGTTCGTCTCATGAAAGGTCAGTACAGGCCTTCATCCACATGATTGTGCAGTGTGCTTTGAGATGTTGTGCTACTTGTATTGGGACTGTTTTAAATAAATGTTGAATTGAAGCTATTATATTGTTGTCTTTTCCCATTAAGTAGAGAACAAAAATGGAACCAACCCAGACATGATGCTTGTTGCTTTGTTACAACAAACTCTGCATCACCCCCTTTATAAGTAGATGGAAGCACATACTGTTGTTGTGCCCACTCTCCCCTGGATCTGTTTATGCTTTTCGTTAATCAATGCCGCTGGTAAATTTAAGCAATGCCACTCTCAGAATTAATTAACTACTGAATCTTAGTTCAAAACTGCAGCACTTGTTAGGGATGTTGGAAATATGCCCTAGAGGCAATAATAAATTGATTATAATTATATTTCCTTGTTCATGATAATCGTTTATTGTCCATGCTAGAATTGAATTGATAGGAAACTCAGATACATGTGTGTATACATAGACAACACCATGTCCCTAGTAAGCCTCTAGTTGACTAGCTCGTTGATCAATAGATGGTTACAGTTTCCTGACCATGGACATTGGATGTCATTGATAACGGGATCACATCATTAGGAGAATGATGTGATGGACAAGACCCAATCCTAAGCCTAGCACAAGATCATGTAGTTCGTATGCTAAAGCTTTTCTAATGTCAAGTATCGTTTCCTTAGACCATGAGATTGTGCAACTCCCGGATACCGTAGGAATGCTTTGGGTGTGCCAAACGTCACAACGTAACTGGGTGGCTATAAAGGTACACTACAGGTATCTCCGAAAGTGTCTGTTGGGTTGGCACGAATCGAGACTGGGATTTGTCACTCCGTGTGACGGAGAGGTATCTCTGGGCCCACTCGGTAGGACATCATCATAATGTGCACAATGTGATCAAGGAGTTGATCACGGGATGATGTGTTGCGGAACGAGTAAAAGAGACTTGCCGGTAACGAGATTGAACAAGGTATCGGGATACAGACAATCGAATCTCGGGCAAGTATCGTACCGATAGACAAAGGGAATTGTATACGGGATTGATTAAGTCCTTGACATCGTGGTTCATCTGATGAGGTCATCGTGGAACATGTGGGAGCCAACATGGGTATCCAGATCCCGCTGTTGGTTATTGACCGGAGAACGTCTCGGTCATGTCTGCATGTCTCCCAAACCCGTAGGGTCTACACACTTAAGGTTCGATGACGCTAGGGTTATAAAGGAAGTTTGTATGTGGTTACTGAATGTTGTTCGGAGTCCCGGATGAGATCCCGGACGTCACGAGGAGTTCCGGAATGGTTCGGAGGTAAAGATTTATATATGGGAAGTCCTATTTTGGTCACCGAAAGAGTTTCGGGTTTTATCGGTAACGTACCGGGACCACCGGAGGGTCTCGGGGGTCCACCAAGTGGGACCACCTGCCCCGGAGGCTTGCATGGGCCAAGGGTGGGGAGGGACCAGCCCCTAAGTGGGCTGGTGCGCCTCCCACAAGGGCCCTAGGCGCCTAAGAGGTGGAAAGGGGGCAAACCCTAAGGGGATATGGGCCTTAGGGCCCATATTGGTGCGCCTCCCTCTCCCCTCCCCTCTTAGCCACCTCCCCTTTCCCATCTAGGGCTGGCGCCCCCCTAGGGGTGGGAACCCTAGAGGGGGCGCACCCTCCCCCTCTCCCCTATATATAGTGAGGCCTGGGGCTGCCCAAAGATACGCGATTCAATCTCTCTCTTGGCACAGCCCTGCCTCTCTCCCTCCTCCTCTCTTGCGGTGCTTGGCGAAGCCCTGCTGGATTGCCACGCTCCTCCACCACCACCACCACGCCGTTGTGCTGCTGCTGGATGGAGTCTTCCTCAACCTCTCCTTCTCTCCTTGCTGGATCAAGGCATGGGAGACGTCACCGGGTTGTACGTGTGTTGAACGCGGAGGTGCCGTCCGTTCGGCACTTGGTCATCGGTGATTTGGATCACGACGAGTATGACTCCATCAACCCCGTTCACTTGAGCGCTTCCGCTTAGCGATCTACAAGGGTATGTAGATTAACTCTCCTTCCCCTCGTTGCTGGTTTCTCCATAGATAGATCTTGGTGATACGTAGGAAAATTTTGAATTTATGCTACGTTCCCCAACAGTGGCATCATGAGCTAGGTCTATTGCGTAGATTCTTTGCACGAGTAGAACACAAAGTAGTTGTGGGCATTGATTTTGTTCAATATGCTTACCGTTCCTATTCAATCTTGATTCGGCGGCATTGTGGGATGAAGCGGCCCGGACCGACCTTACACGTACACTTACGTGAGACAGGTTCCACCGACTGACATGCACTAGTTGCATAAGGTGGCTAGCGGGTGCCAGTCTCTCCCACTTTAGTCGGATCGGATTCGATGAAAAGGGTCCTTATGAAGGGTAAATAGCAATTGACATATCACGTTGTGATTTTGCATAGGTAAGAAACGTTCTTGCTAGAAACCCATAGCAGCCACGTAAAACATGCAAACAACAATTAGAGGACGTCTAACTTGTTTTTGCAGGGTATGCCATGTGATGTGATATGGCCAAAGGATGTGATGTATGATATATGTGATGTATGAGATGATCATGTTCTTGTAATAGGAATCACGACTTGCATGTCGATGAGTATGACAACTGGCAGGAGCCATAGGAGTTGTCTTAATTTATCTATGACCTGCGTGTCAACTTAAATCGTCGTGTAATTACTTTACTTTATTGCTAACCGTTAGCCATAGTAGTAGAAGTAATAGTTGGCGAGACAACTTCATGAAGACACGATGATGGAGATCATGATGATGGAGATCATGGTGTCATGCCGGTGACGACGATGATCATGGAGCCCCGAAGATGGAGATCAAAAGGAGCAAAGTGATGATGGCCATATCATGTCACTATTTGATTGCATGTGATGTTTATCATGTTTTTGCATCTTATTTGCTTAGAACGACAGTAGTAAATAAGATGATCCCTCATTAAAATTTCAAGAAAGTGTCCCCCCTAACTGTGCACCGTTGCGAAAGTTCGTCGTTTCGAAGCACCACGTGATGATCGGGTGTGATAGATTCTTACGTTCAAATACAACGGGTGTTGACGAGCCTAGCATGTACAGACATGGACTCGGAACACATGCAAACACTTAGGTTGACTTGACGAGCCTAGCATGTATAGACATGGCCTCGGAACAAAGAAGACCGAAAGGTCGAGCATGAGTCGTATGGTAGATACGATCAACATGAAGATGTTCACCGACGTTGACTAGTCCGTCTCACGTGATAATCGGACACGGCCTAGTTGACTCGGATCATGTAATCACTTGGATGACTAGAGGGATGTCTATCTGAGTGGGAGTTCATAAGATGAACTTAATTATCCTGAACATAGTCAAAAGATCTTTGCAAATTATGTCGTAAGCTCGCGCTTTAGTTCTACTGTTTTAGATATGTTCCTAGAGAAAATATAGTTGAAAGTTGATAGTAGCAATTATGCGGACAGTAGAAGGCTTGTGTCCTTAATGCACCGCTCGATGTGCTGGACCTCGAACGTGGTCTGTGGATGTTGCGAACATCTGACATACACGTTTTGATGACTACATGATAGTTCGGTAATGATAAATGGTTTAGAATTGAGGCACCGAAGACATTTTGAAATGTTGCGGAACATATGAGATGTTTCGAGGGCTGAAATTGGGATTTCAGGCTCGTGCCCACGTCAAGAGGTATGAGACCTCCGACGATTTTCTTGGCCTGCAAACTAAGGGAGAAAAGCTCAGTTGTTGAGCTTGTGCTCAGATTGTCTGAGTACAACAATCACTTGAATCGAATGGGAGTTGATCTTCCAGATAAGATAGTGATGCTTCTCCAAAGTCATTGCCACCAAGCTGCTAGAGCTTCGTAATGAAGTATAACATATCAGGGATAGATATGATGATCCTTGAAATATTCGCGATGTTTGACACCGCGAAAGTAGAAATCAAGCAGGAGCATCAATTGTTGATGGTTAGTGAAACCACTAGTTTCAAGAAGGGCAAGGGCAACAAGGGATACTTCATGAAACGGCAAATCAGCTGCTGCTTTAGTGGAGAAACCCAAGGTTGAACCCAAACCCGAGACTAAGTGCTTCTGTAATAAGGGGAACAACCACTGGAGCAGAATAACCTTAGATGCTTGGTAGATGAGAAGGCTGTCGATAGAAGTATATTGGATATACATTATGTGAATATGTACTTTACTAGTACTCCTAGTAGCATCAGGGTATTAGATACTGGTTCGGTTGCTAAGTGTTAGTAACTCGAAATAAAAGCTACGGAATAAATGGAGACTAGCTAAAGGTGAGCTGACGAGATGTGTTGGAAGTGTTTCCAAGGTTGATGTGATCAAGCATCGCACGCTCCCTCTACCATCGAGATTGGTGTTAAACCTAAATAATTGTTATTTGGTGTTTGCGTTGAGCATAGACATGATTGGATTATGTCTATCGCAATACGGTTATTCATTTAAGGAGAATAATGGTTACTCTATTTATTTGAATAATACCTTCAATGGTCTTGCACCTAAAATGAATGGTTTATTGAATCTCGATCATAGTGATACACATGTTCATGCCAAAAGATATAAGATAGTAATGATAGTACCACCTACTTGTGGCACTGCCATGTAAGTCATATTGGTATAAAACGCATGAAGAAGCTCCATGTTGATGGATCTTTGGACTCACTCATTTCTGAAAAGATTGAGACATGTGAACCATGTCTGTTGGTATGTACGCATGAAGAAACTCCATGCAGATGGACCGTTTGGACTCACTTGATTTTGAATCGCTTGAGACATGCAAATCATACCACATGGGCAAGATGACTGAAAGCTTCGGTTTCAGTAAAAATGGAACAAGAAAGCAACTTGTTGGAAGTAACACATTTTGATGTGTGCAGTCCAATGGGTGCTGAGGCACGCAGTGGATATCGTTATGCTCTTACTTCACAGATGATTTGAGTAGATACTGAGTATATTTACTTGATGAAACACCAGTCTGAATTATTGAATGGTTCAAGTAATTTCAGAATGAAGTTGAAGATCTTCGTGATAAGAGGATAAAATGTCTATGGTATGATCATAGAAATGAATATCTGAGTTACGAGTTTGGCACTGTGGAAATTGTTTCACAACTAATACCGCCTGGAACACCATAGTGTGATGGTGTGTCCGAACATCATAGTTGCACCCTATTGGATATGGTGCGTACCATGATGTCTCTTATCGAATTACCACTATCGTTCATGGGTTAGGCATTAGAGACAACCGCACTCACTTTAAATAGGGCACCACGTAATTCCGATGAGATGACACCGTATGAACTATGGTTTAGAGAAACCTAAGCTGCCATTTCTTAAAAGTTTGGGGCTGTGACGCTTATATGGAAAAGTTTCAGGATGATAAGCTCGAACCCAAAGCGGATAACTGCATCTTCATAGGACACCGAAAACAGTTGGGTATACCTCCTAATTCAGATCCGAAAACAATAAGGATTGTTTCTTGAATCGGGTCCTTTCTCGAGGAAAGGTTTGTCTCGAGAATTGAGTGGGAGGATGGTGGAGACTTGATGAAGTTATTGAACCGTCACTTCAACTAGTGTGTAGCAGGGCATAGGAAGTTGTTCCTATGGCACCTACACCAATTGAAGTAGAAGCTTATGATAGTGATCATAGAGTTTCGGATCAAGTTACTACCATACCTCGTAGGGTGACAAGGATGCGTACTGCTTCAGAATGGTACAGTAATCCTATCTTGAAGGTCATGTTGCTAGACAACAATGAACCTACGAGCTATGGAGAAGCGATGGTGGGCCCGGATTCCGAAAATTGGCTCGAGGCCATAAAATCCGAGAGAGGATCCATAGTGTAGACTTTGAAAGAACTACTTGATGGTCGTAAGGCTGATGGGTACATATGGATTTTAAAAGGAAGACGGACAATGATGGTAAATGTCACCATTAAGAAAGCTCGACTTATCATTAAGATGTTGTCCGACAAGTTCAAGGAGTTGACTGCGATGAGACTTTCTCACTCGTAGAGATGCTAAGAGTCTGTTGGAATTATGTTAGCGATTACTGCATTATTTATGAAATTGTGCAGATAGGATGTCAAAACATTGTTTCCTCGACGATTTTCTTGAGGAAAGGTTGTATGTGATGCAACCGGAAGGTTTTGTCAATCCTAAAAGATGCTAATAAGTATGCAAAGCTCCAGCAATCCTTCTGAGGACTGGAGTAAGCATCTCGGAGTTGGAATGTATACTTTGATGAGATGATCAAAGATTTTGGGTTTATACAAAGTTTATGAGAAACTTGTATTTCCAAAGAAGTGAGTGGGAGCACTACAGAATTTCTGATGAGTATATGTTGTTGACATATTGATGATCAGAAATGATGTAGAATTTCTGGAAAGCATATAGGGTTATTTGAAAATAGTTTTTCAATGGAAAACCTAGATTAAGCTACTTGAACATTGAGCATCAAGATCTATAAGGATAGATCAAAACGCTTAATGGTATTTTCAAATGAGCACATACCTTGACATGACCTTGAAGGTGTTCAAGATAGATCAGTCAAAGAAGGAAGTTCTTGTCTGAGTTGTAAGGTACGAAGTTAAGACTTAAAGCTTGACCACGGCAGAATAGAGAGAAAGGACGAAGGTCGTCCCCTATGCTTAAGACATAGGCTCTACATTATGCTATGCTATGTACCGCACCTGAAATGTGCCTTGTCATGAGTCAGTCAAGGGGTACAAGTGTGATCTAGAAATGGATCACAGGACAACGGTCAAGGTTATCCTTAGTAACTAGTGGACTAAGGAATTTTCTCGATTATGGAGGTGGAAAAAGAGTTCGTCGTAAAGGGTTACACCGATGCAGACTTTGACACTAATCCAGATTATACTGAGTAGTAAATTGGATTCGTATAGTAGAACAGTTATTTGGACTAGCTCCAAATAGAGCGTGGTAACTGCATCTAGGAGATGACATAGATATTTGTAAAGCACACACGAATCTGAAAGGTTCAGACCCATTGACTATAACATATCTCACAAGCATAACATGATCAAACCCAGGACTCTTGGGTGTTAGTCACATAGGGATGTGACCTTGAGTGTTAATCACATAACGATGTGAACTAGATTACTGACTCTAGTGCAAGTGGGAGACTATTGGAAATATGCCCTAGAGGCAATAATAAATTGATTATTATTATATTTCCTTGTTCATGATAATCGTTTATTGTCCATGCTAGAATTGTATTGATAGAAAACTCAGATACATGTGTGGATACATAGACAACACCATGTCCCTAGTAAGCCTCTAGTTGACTAGCTCGTTGATCAATAGATGGTTACAGTTTCCTGACCATGGACATTGGATGTCATTGATAACGGGATCACATCATTAGGAGAATGATGTGATGGACAAGACCCAATCCTAAGCCTAGCACAAGATCATGTAGTTCGTATGCTAAAGCTTTTCTAATGTCAAGTATCGTTTCCTTAGACCATGAGATTGTGCAACTCCCGGATACCGTAGGAATGCTTTGGGTGTGCCAAACGTCACAACGTAACTGGGTGGCTATAAAGGTACACTACAGGTATCTCCGAAAGTGTCTATTGGGTTGGCACGAATCGAGACTGGGATTTGTCACTCCGTGTGACGGAGAGGTATCTCTGGGCCCACTCGGTAGGACATCATCATAATGTGCACAATGTGATCAAGGAGTTGATCACGGGATGATGTGTTGCGGAATGAGTAAAAGAGACTTGCTGGTAACGAGATTGAACAAGGTATCGGGATACAGACGATCGAATCTCGGGCAAGTATCGTACCGATAGACAAAGGGAATTGTATACGGGATTGATTAAGTCCTTGACATCGTGGTTCATCTGATGAGATCATCGTGGAACATGTGGGAGCCAACATGGGTATCCAGATCCCGCTGTTGATTATTGACCGGAGAACGTCTCGGTCATGTCTGCATGTCTCCCAAACCCGTAGGGTCTACACACTTAAGGTTCGATGACGCTAGGGTTATAAAGGAAGTTTGTATGTGGTTACCAAATGTTGTTCGGAGTCCCGGATGAGATCCCGGACGTCACGAGGAGTTCCGGAATGGTCCGGAGGTAAAGATTTATATATGGGAAGTCCTGTTTTGGTCACCGAAAGAGTTTCGGGTTTTATCGGTAACGTACCGGGACCACCGGAGGGTCTCGGGGGTCCACCAAGTGGGACCACCTGCCCCGGAGGCTTGCATGGTCCAAGGGTGGGGAGGGACCAGCCCCTAAGTGGGCTGGTGCACCTCCCACAACGGCCCTAGGCGCCTAAGAGGTGGAAAGGGGGCAAACCCTAAGGAGATATGGGCCTTAGGGCCCATATTGGTGCGCCTCCCTCTCCCCTCCCCTCTTGGCCGCCTCCCCTTTTCCATCTAGGGTTGGCGCCCCCCCTAGGGGTGGGAACCCTAGAGGGGGCGCACCCTCCCCCCTCTCCCCTATATATAGTGAGGCCTGGGGCTGCCCAAAGATACGTGATTCAATCTCTCTCTTGGCACAGCCCTGCCTCTCTCCCTCCTCCTCTCTTGCGGTGCTTGGCGAAGCCCTGCTGGATTGCCACGCTCCTCCACCACCACCACGCCGTTGTGCTGCTGCTGGATGGAGCCTTCCTCAACCTCTCCTTCTCTCCTTGCTGGATCAAGGCATGGGAGACGTCACCGGGCTGTACGTCTGTTGAACGCGGAGGTGCCGTCCGTTCGGCACTTGGTCATCGGTGATTTGGATCACGACGAGTATGACTCCATCAACCCCATTCACTTGAACGCTTCCGCTTAGCGATCTACAAGGGTATGTAGATGAACTGTCCTTCCCCTCGTTGCTGGTTTCTCCATAGATACATCTTGGTGATACGTAGGAAAATTTTGAATTTATGCTACGTTCCCCAACAAGGGATTGGCGGGATTACCATTGTTGTGGCCGCATGTTTCATCCTCCATTATTGGCCAGTAATTGATTCCTTTTTTGCCTCTGTTAAAACAGGAATATCCATTCAACTTGTTGCTATTGCGACATTTTGCTTCGCTTAATTTTGGTGGAACTGCACAAAATGAGACCGGATTTCCATATATGTGTTGAGTTTTCTCTAAGATCTTCCTCACGAGTTGTTTCAAATCTTGGTCTTGATTGGTCAGTACCGACCTTCCTCAGAATTAACTACTGAATCTTAGTTCAAAACTGCAAACACTTGTTAGGGATCGGCAGGAGTACCATTTCTGTTAGGGATCGGCCGGAGTACATGTTTAAGAAATGTATTGTTCAGATAATGTCTCTATTATTATATATCAGTTACAGACTTACAGTGTTTTACAAATGGTACTATCCTGTTTTATAGTTCTTTCTACATGTTTAACCAAGGTATTGTTAAGATAATGTCTCTGTTAAAATGAATCAGTTGCATTGTTTTAGGAATGATACTTAACTGCTTTTTCGTTCTTTATACATCTTGAAACAAGGCATTGTTAAGATAATGTCTTAGTTAATATGAATGAATCACACTGATTGAGAATTGCTACTCTCCTGCTTTGTTTCCCATTAAGATAAGGTAGATCAGTAGATGTTTTTTCTTCTGGGAGTACAAGTCATCAACCGTTATTTTTTAGTAATTGTTTCCCTTATACCTTTTGTTGCTTACAGGAATATCAAAATTAAAGCTCGGTTTTATTCCGACTTCGATTTTAGTTCAACTGCACAAAAGGAGCCAATGTGTCCAAGGCAAACTGCTGCATTACTGGGTCCAGTTGGTCGTTCCACTTTGTAGAAAGAAGCAGTCATTGTTTGCGCTACATTACAGAAGGAATGACCGAGAAGCTTTACAGAGTATGAGGCCTTCCACTATGTAGGCCAAAAGAGGTGCCAATTTCACCTTTTCTTAGTTTGGCACCAAATCCCTCCATTGCTACAGCCGGTGCTATAAATATTAGACACCGGTGACATGACTAGTCTGCAGAGACCATTGGCAATTTAACAACACGTGGAGTGCCCTAGGCAAGACACTACTAGGAAAAGGCTTACTAATGGCGCACCAGTTTTGCCTACTAATGGCGCACCACCGGTGCGCCATTAGTATCATGCCACTAGAATTTTTTACTAATGGCGCACCACCGGAGGAGGAGGAAACCGGAGAGGCGCTCGCCTACATCGCCGGAGAGGAGGAGGAGGAGTTCGCCGGAGAGGAGGAGGAGGAGGTCGCCGGAGAGGAGTTCACCGGAGCATCAGAGAGGAGGAAGGAGAAACCATGAGGGGATGGGAGGAGAGGAGGGAGGAGGATCTCACCGGAGAGGAGGGAGGAGGAGCTCACCGGAAAGGAGGGAGGAGGAGCTCACCGGAGAGGAGGTAGGAGAAACCGTGAGGGGAGGGGAGGGGAGGAGAGGAGGGAGAGGAGGAGGTCGTCGGAGAGGAGGAGGAGGTCACCGGAGAGGAGGAGGAGGAGGGTAGTATGGTGGAGGAGAGAAGGGAAGATGGAGTGGAGGAGAGGAGGAGATGGAGTGGAGGAGAGGTGGAGTGGAGGAGAAGAATGAAGAGGTAAGGAGGAGAGGACCACGCCCAACCATATATACGGCATAGTAATGGCGCACCGCGGGCAGGTGCGCCATTAGTAACTTTTTATTATTATTTTTATTTATTTTGAATTTTGAAGGCGGGAAGATACTAATGGCGCACCATGGGCAGGTGCGCCATTAGTTACTTTTTTTTGATTTATTTTGAATTTTTAAGACGGGAAGATAGTAATGGCGCACCATGGGTAGGTTCGCCATTAGTAAGTTTGAATTTTTTTGAATTTTTTTGCCTCTCCAGATCTTAAAAGCCCCGTATCTTTTTTTCTATTAGGTTTTTGAGGCTTTTGAAAATGTTTAACGGGGTTCTCCCGTTAAATTTGGATGTAACTTTTCGAGTAGATGATTTTTCATATAAAAAACTTTTTATCTGAGTTCGTACGCAAAAGTTATGCCCATTTTACAAATTCTTCAGAGATTTCGCAAATAAAGTCGAAATTCATATTTGTAAATTTTCACAACAAATAGACCACATATCACATGGGAAACTTATTTTCTTTTATTTTTTTGACATTTCCATCATTTTATTATTATTTTTTTAACTAAAAAGGCGGTCCACGGGGGGGTGAATTCGGTGGAAGTGGTGGCCAAGTTACTAATGGCGCACCGTGGCATGGTGTGCCATTACTAGTTCAACTAGTAATGGCGCACCACTCCCACGGTGTGCCATTAGTAGTTTTGAAAAAAAATTAATTTTTTTTTACTAATGGCGCACCGTGTATGTGGTGCGCCATTACTAGTTCAACTAGTAATGGCGCACCACTCCCACCGTGTGCCATTAGTAGTTTTGAAAAAAAAATTACTAATGGCGCACCGTGTATGTGGTGCGCCATTACTAGTTCAACTAGTAATGGCGCACCACTCCCACGGTGCGCCATTAGTAGTTTTGAAAAAAGTTAAATTTTTTTACTAATGGCGCACCGTGGATGTGGTGCGCCATTAGTATTTGGACACTCATGGCGTACCAACACATGGTGCGCCATTAGTATATAGTAATGGCGCACCACATGTCTGGTGCACCATTAGTGTCAATTCCATCTATAGCCATTTTCCTAGTAGTGAGAAGTGCCATGGGCAAGAAGTGCCCAAACAAGTACAAGAAGCGACAGGACTCCACGATCATAGGCATTACATATTTTGAATGGGAAAATCTTGTCAAAGTTTAATCATTGATGTTAGCAAGAAGACGTTAGTTTAATATATTGGAATTGGAAAACCTTGTCAAAATTTGCTCATTGATGTTAGCCAGAAGACATGCTTTTGATATTTTTGAGTGGGACGCCCTTGCTGTGAGCAGCGTCGAGTGTTTTTTCCTATTCCTGTGTTTAGTTTAGAAGTAAATAGTTACTCTGCTGAGATATTCCCGTGTTAAGAGTTTGTTTTGAATATGGCCTATGGAATGTCAGGCCTTGTGTTTTGAGCTTTGAATGTTGTGGCATGCGCCATCACGAGCTGTTCACCGTGCCTCCTGAGGATAATGCTTCGTATTGTTTTGCATGTCGATCTAATGCCAGTGATTTGCTTGTTAAGAAGATCATCCTCTTCTGTTGTTTCCGTGCTTAAGAAGTTCATCGTTTGATGTTTCATTCATAGCCTATACGACAAGTCGGGTAGATTAGACGTGAAACCATATGATCTTCGGACCAACACATGATATTAGGCCGTGATTGGATCGTCGTTTTCCTACCAAAACCGCTTGTAAAACTGACGCTTGTAAATTAAAGCAGATGGTCCCGGGCGAAGGTGCTTGGTTGGTCGATTTCGACTAGTAAAATATCGGAACTACTTGACACACGATAAAAACGCTGAACGACACTCGGACGATTGCTAATCCAGCCGTTAGCTGCTGTTCCAGCCTTGCCCATTGAGGGAGTCCTGGATTAGGGGGTGTTCGGATAGCCGGACTATACCTTCAGCCGGACTCCAGGACTATGAAGATACAAGATTGAAGACTTTGTCCCGTGTATGGAAGGATCGTTTCTTGGCGTGGAAGGCAAGCTAGGCGTGCGGATATTCAAGATCTCCTACCATTGTAACCGACTCTATGTAACCCTAACCCTATCCGGTGTCTATATAAACCGGAGGGTTGTAGTCCGTAGGACAACCATCATCATACACAATCATACCATAGGCTAGCTTCTAGGGTTTAGCCTCCTTGATCTCGTGGTAGATCCACTCTTGTACTACGCATATCATCAATATTAATCTAGAAGGAGTAGGGTTTTACCTCCACCGAGAGGGCCCGAACCTGGGTAAAATAAAGTGTCCCTTGTCTCCTGTTACCATCCGACCTTGACGCACAGTTCGGGACCCCCTACCCGAGATCCGCCGGTTTTGACACCGACATTGGTGCTTTCATTGAGAGTTCCTCTATGTCGTCACTTTTAGGCCCGATGGCTCCTTTGATCATCAACAACGATGAGGTCCTGGGTGACACTTTTCTCCCCAGACAGATCTTCGTCTTCGGCGGCTTCGCTCTGCGGGCCAATTCGCTTGGTCATCTAGAGCAGATCGAAAGCTACGCCCCTGGCCACCAAGTCAGGTTTGGAAGCTTAAACTACATGGCAGATATCCGCAGAGACTTGATCTTCGACGTGTTCGAGCCACAGCCAAGCGCGCCGCACTATTTCGAGGGGCATGATATGGCTCTGCCTCCGGATAGTACCCTGGAGGCCGCACACGCCCCGGCCCCGTTCCTCAACTCAGAGCCCGCTGCGTTCTTCGAGGATGAACGGTTGGACGTCACCTCGGGGGCTGCGATCTCAAAGGCGATCGAGCCGAACGCAATCCCCGCACTCCGCACGGCCCATGACTCTAAGGAGTCGGATTCTTCTCCGAACTCCGGGCCTTCCATACCCCCGCCGATTGAATCTGATTGGGCGCCTGTAATGCAGTTCACCGCCGCGGATATCTTTCAGTGCTCACCTTTCGGTGACATCCTAAATTCTCTCAAGTCTCTCTCTTTATCAGGAGAGCCCAAGTCGGACTATGGTCTGCGAGGTTGGGATTCGGACAATGAAGAAATTCAAAGCCCACCCACCACCCACTTAATAGCCACTGTCGACGATTTAACCGACATGCTTGACTTAGGCTCCGAAGACTTCGATGGCATGGACAACGAAGGAGGAGACGAACAAGAAACAGCACCCATAGGGCGCTGGACCTCCACCCCACCTAACGATGTATTCATGGTGGATACCCCTATAGGAAACGACAACGAGGAAAAAGGGTGCGAAAAAAAGGGGTAAACCCTCCGAAAAGCAGTCAAAGCGGCGACGTAGACACCGAGCCAAGCCCCGCCTCGATCAAGACCCAGCCATAGAGCAGGATGAGCAAGTAGACAACGAGCATGCCTCAGAGCAGCCGTCCGAACAGGGCGACACGGATAGAGAGGATAGACAGCCCTCCCCCGGCCATAACAGAACTCCGGACGATCTCACGCCGGATAAAACCATGGAGCAGAAGAATCTCCACGAAAGGCTCGTTGCCACAACACGCAGCCTGAAAAAGCAGAAGCGGAAGCTAAAGACGGCAGAAGATGCACTCAGAACAAGATGGAGCAAGGTAATCAAGACCGCAGACAAATACGGCGGCAGCCGCCGCACCAAAACCTATCCGAAGAGAAAACTACTGCCCGAATCCAACCAGGAGGCCCTAGAGCCCCCACATTTAAAAAATAAAAAAGCCACACGGTCGGATAGACGACCCCACGGCCACCATAAAACGGCAAGAGGGGATGCACTCAATGCGGCATGCGACCCAATTAAAGACTCGCATCATGGCCCAGCCAGGTCCATTTACGGGCCAAGAAAGCAAGCTCTTACAAGCAATGCAAAAAAGCCATCATCAGAATCCGGCACACCCAAATATAGGGGCGCCGCACACTCCCTATGTTTCACCGATGAGGTCTTGGAATATGAATTTCCAGAGGGATTCAAACCCGTCAACATAGAGGCGTACGATGGAACAACAGACCCTGGAGTCTGGATCGAGGATTATATCCTCCACATACATATGGCTAGAGGAGATGATCTCCATGCCATAAAATATTCACCCCTTAAGCTTAAAGGGCCAGCCCGGCACTGGCTTAAAAGCCTTCCCGAAAACACAATTGGAAGTTGGGAAGAGCTCGAGGATGCTTTCCGAGCAAATTTTCAAGGAACCTATGTCCGCCCCCCTGACGCAGACGATCTCAATCACATAACTCAGCAGCACGGAGAATCAGCTCGACAGTTCTGGAACAGATTCCTCACTAAAAAGAATCAGATAATGGATTGTCCGGACGCCGAAGCCCTAGCAGCTTTCAGGCATAATGTCCGAGACGAATGGCTTGCCAGACACCTCGGCCAAGAAAAGCCAAGAACAATGGCCGCACTCACAAGCCTCATGACCCGCTTTTGCGCAGGAGAGGACAGCTGGTTGGCACGATGCAGCCCCAGCGACCCAAGTACATCAAAAATCAGGGATGGAAACGGAAAACCGCGGTGAAATAAGGACCGTCGCCGAATCAAAGGAAAAAGTTCGAAGAGCACGCCAGTCAATGCCGAATTCAAAAGCTCACGTCAAAATCAAACAAAACCACCCCTTCTGGATAATAGGGATGATCGGTCCAGCTTAAATAGAATCCTGGACAGAATATGTCAGATACACAGTACTCCTGGGAAGCCTGCCAATCACACCCACAGAGACTGTTGGGTTTTTAAACAATCCGGAAAGCTTAACGCCGAACACAAGGGGCTCGATACACCAAGTGAAGAAGAGGACGATCCCCAAAGGCAGAACACCAGGAAACAAAAGAACTTCCCGCAGGAAGTCAAAACAGTAAACTCACTTCACGTAACAAAACGTGTGGCACCCATAAAGGTACGCACAATCAAACCTACCCCTCAGGAGTCCCGCCACTGGTCACTAAAGCCAATCATTTTCGATTAGCTAGATTATTCCAGAAATATCAAAAACGCAGGCCGGACTGCCCTGATACTGGATCCAATAATCGAAGGATTCCAATTTACCAATGTCCTTATGGACGGCGGCAGTGGACTAAACCTGATATATCAGGATACAATCCACCGCATGGGCATAAACCCAACAAGAATCTGCCACAGCAAAACCTCCTTTCAAGGGGTAGCACCAGGCCCGGACACTCATTGTATGGGTTTTCTCTGGCTTGTAGTCATATTTGGCTCTGCCAATAACTTTCGTCGCGAAAATCTTACCTTCCATGTAGTCCCGTTTTGAAGCCGCTATCAAGCACTAATGGGACGCGGAGCTTTTGCTCGCTTTAACGCAATACCGCATTATGCATCTCTCACGCTTAAGATGCCCGGTCCTCGAGGCATCATCTCTTTAAAGGGAGTGCACTAAAATACGCCTCCTCCAAACGGAGGATTGCGCGGCCGCTTAAACAACCACACAATAAAGTGGCCTCGCCAGCCAAAGGACTTTTTCGATATAAGTCATTAAAGGCCACGGACCCGGACTCAGCGAGTTCAGCACGAGTCCATCATCAACGCAGGCTTAGTACGCCATATACCCCCATACCAGGGGCTGTATGCAGAGACAATAAAGCTCAACCTTATATATTTATTTTATATTTTGTTTATTATCCTTTTTGTCCCGCACGACCCATTTTCAATTTCGTTCCTCTTTTCTACAGATGAACGTCGTGCGGCGCCCATCCAGGACACGGCACAGTGGAGACACAGGCGCAGACGTGCAGTAGGGACCCGTCCTAAAGGATTCTTTTTAGATTAAGACCCTGTGTAAACCTTTTTTACTGTCTTTTGCTGCTATACATCCCCTGGTTTTTTCTGCCATAACCAAGGAGGAGGCTGGCGTTTTGGCATGTGGCCACGCTAGAATTCTTGCTCGTACCTGGACACTAGGGGCTCTTTTCTTTTGTTTAAGGGTGTTGTTTCACACGCACTCACAAAGACCGAACACCTTAGGGAGTGCTCGGCGTCGCGAGTTTTGGCACTATATGCATCAGCTCCGAATCATGTCTTTGGTCAAATGTTGGGTTGCCCGGCTCCTGAGTTCGGCTACCTTACGTTCCGCTTTATCGGCTAAGGTAGCACCAGGAGAACTACTGCGATTGTGCCCCGGTTTGGCCGGGCGAGCACCTCAGTAGAGAAAGCCGAAAGCTGACTATCATGATGTAGCGTGAGACTGGTCGCCACTCGATGACTTATAGGAATTTATCAAATTCCTCCATTTTGACGAGGGGCCGCTTCCCGGTTAGGCACGTATGCACCGTGAATTAGGGTAAACGCAATCGCCACTAAGGGGCTACCTAAAGAGTCCCACTGTCAAGCTCCTATGGCTAAGTGAAAGTGTTAAAGCATTATAGTCCGGTTGCCTAGCCCGCTGCGCTATCACCTCCTTTGTAGGACCAAGACGTTGGGTTAAGTGTGAAAATGCGTCTTCTGCGTGCACCCCGGCACTATGTGCGTGGGGGCTGAAGCCAACGACTGCAATCTTTCAGAATTTATATATTTAAACGGCCGCACAGGACGTGTTCCTAATACTTGAAGGCCCAAGTCTAAAAATATGCCCCTACAATTTATCAAAATACTGTTTTATGATTACATATGCTATCATAACATAGCATCCTTCGAGCACTGCGTCTCTATTATGCGAGCGCCTTCGAGGACTTCCTCAAAATAGTGCTCGGAAGGTATTCGGCTTTTATCCGAATCCCGGGACGCAACAACGGTGGGCTCCATATCTGCCCAGTATGTCTTGACACGGGCAAGAGCCAGCCGAGCGCCCTCCGTGCACGCTGACCTCTTCATAGCATCGATACGTGGCACCACGTCGAGAAATTGCTGCACCAAGCTGAAATAACTCTTCGGCTTCGATCTCCCCGGACACAGATGATCCGTGACGTACTTCATGGCGAGTCCAGACAACCTATTCAGTTCGGCCCATTGGGCCAGGCGATCGTCCACTGCAAGTGGACGCTCTGGATTGATGAATTGCGACCAGAAGAGCTTCTCCACTTCATGACCCTTCTTATCTTGAAAGTGTTTGGTCGCATCAGGAGCACTAGGCGCCAAATCCAGATAGGTGTCCTCTACACTCCATGCTCGGTCCAACGGGGCAAACCTCGGGTCACAAAATTTTCTCCGCAGCAAGAAGGGCTTTCCATCTGCAATTAGTCCGGCTTGACGTAGCTCTTCCTTTGCCGCTCTCATTACAGAGCGGACGTCCTTGGCGTCGATAACAGCCTTCTCTAAGCTCGTTTGCCTCGGCCGACCTTCTCCTTCAAGAAGCTTGCAACGGTCAGTAGCACTTTTTAACATTACGGCCATATCAGCCACCTCCTCCTTGCTTCGGCAATGGGCAGTCTGTTCGGCTTTTAGCTCTTCAAGGGCTTTCACGGCAGCAACATCACTTTTTCTGGCTTGTTCCTTTGCTCGGGCGAGTTCGGCTCTAAGATCTTCCATGGCGGCCGCACCATCTGCGTCAAGCATACACCCGATAAGATATTGACATAAAGCTCCTCTTACTCACAATCGCCTAATGATTTCAACACCTTGAGCACCATCAAGCCGCTTGTTAACAACCACGATGTCGGCTTCCGCCTCATCCAGTTGTTGCTTCAGTTCGGCAAATTCACGAGTCCGGCTTGACTCCGGACAATCAGCCACCTACATATAAAGGTGCCACTTAAAGGACCTGGGATTAAGATCCTCTGCGCGCCGTACATCTTTACGACACACAGAGTCTCAGGGGCTACTATCTACACAGGGCGCACTTTATTTATGCGCAATTAACACAAATATACGTTATTTAAAACGTACCTCAAGGCCTGCCAGTAAACTCTTGACAGCCTCGTGCAGTCCGCTTTCTACGGATGAAATCTTTTCAATCACCGTGCTCATTAACGTGCGATGCTCCTCTGAGACAAAGGCTCGCCCCAGTAGAATCTTTAGCTCCTCCGACCGAACACCAGATGGTGCCGGGCTCGTCCCATGGCCTTCCTCAAAGGCCGGACACGGAGAACCTCGGGGGGCTGCACCATCCGCCCCTAGCGGATCCGGAGAAATCCCCCGCGACGACATTTCAGCGTCGCCTGCCTTGCTAGGCGATACAGAAGGAGGAGGCGTTCCGCTCTCCATCATCTCCGGAAGAAGATCCCCCGAGGAAGAATTCTGCTGAGAAGGGCTGAGGTCCGAACTACAAAGTAAAGTTTCGGTTCAAACTTCTCAGATATAAATCAGGGATTTCTCTTAAAAGAATAACTCTTCTTCTACTTACGGCTTGCTGGAGAGCTGTTCCCTTTGAAGGTTTAGTCCGGCCGAGGGGCTCCCCGGTGTCGGGCCCTCTGACAAGGATTTTTCCCCCACTTCGAAGCTATGGTTTCCCGGGTTGTCAGAGGAGGCCCTTTTCTTTCCCTTAGGAGGAGAATTATCGATTCCCCCCTTAGGAATGGTCTCTTTCGAGGGGGCCACGGTCTCCTTGTCTGCCCCCTTATTTCCCTCCAAAGGCACTACCTCTAGCATCCTGACTAGCACAGGATCCAGCCTGGTTTCGGGAAGGGGAGCCGGACACCGGATTAGCTTTGCCTTCGCTATCCACTCCTGCTTAAAAGGAAAAGTGATGTTAAAAAACAATTTAATTATGCGGATAGAAGGTCCGGTTGCAAGGTCACCTACTTGAGTATCCAGGCAATTGCGGCTTAAACCAGCATCCTCGGTCAAATCCGGACTCACTTCTTGTGATCCGAAGAACAGTTCATACATCACCATAGGCGTCACGCCCATAAAATTCTGCAGAGCTCGCGGTCCCTCTGGATTGAATTCCCACAAGCGAAGGGGGCGATGTTGGTCGGGCAGTGTCCGGCGGATCAGCATGACTTGTGTCACCTTGACAAGGTTGAGGTCTCCCTTCAAGAGATCTTTTATGCGGCCCTGCAGCAGAGGAACGTCTTTGGGCAAGCCCCGATCTAAACCTGTGTTGATCCATGATGCTAACCGTGGTGGGGGACCCGAGCGAAAGGCCGGAGGCGCCACCCATGTGGGGCCCCAAGGAGCGGTGATGTAGAACCACTCCTGTTGCCATAAGCCAAGCTCCTCTTGAAAAGCGCCCTCGGGCCATGGAGCGTCGGTATTTCTTTTTATAGCAGCACCTCCGCACTCTGCGTGGCGCCCCTCGATTATCTTCGGTTCTACTTTGAAGGACTTGAGCCATAATCCGAAGTGAGGGGTAACACGGAGGAATGCTTTGCACACAACTATGAACGAGGAGATATGGAGGATGGAATCCGGAGCTAGGTCGTGGAATTCCAGCCCATAATAAAACATCAGCCCCCTTACAAAGGGATCCATTGGGAAGCCTAATCCCCGAAGGAAGTGGGATATGAATACCATGCTCTCGCCGGGCTGAGGGCTAGGGATCACCTGTCCTTGAATAGGCAGCCTGTGCGGAATCTCCCTGGTCAGGAATCTAGCTTCCCTCAACCTTGATACGTCCTCCTCTGTAACAGAGGAGGGCATCCATTGGCCTTGAAGGTCGGAGCCTGACATTGTCGAAGATCCAGTGCGCCCGGAATCTGGAAGCCTAGGGTGTTGGAACTCGAGGCGACGGGCGAGCTTGTTTTGAGAATAGAAGCGGGGAACGGGGCCTTGGTCTCTTTATAAGAGGCAGAATACCAAGAGCCCTCCCCGTAACCGTCTTGGACTAGCCTTTAATTAAAGCAAGACGTGCTAATGGGCACGATTGGGTTATCCACGTCCGTATTAATGAGAATCCCGTTAAAAGGGGCACACGATCTCTGCTTTGACAAGACGTGCCAAGGAAACCGTCTCGCTAAACGCGCCGAGGTGGAACGATGAAAATAATTTATATAGAAGGCTCGGTCGCAGTGTTACGACGCACTGCGGAATACGTCAACAGATTTGATTTGTGTTAATATTATTCTCTATACGGCAATATGTGGAAACTTATTTTGCAGATCCGGACACTATTTTTTGTGTTTGTAATCTTCTTGAAGAAACTTGGAGGAGGAACCCGCCTTGCAATGCCGAAGACAATCTGCGCGCCGGACTCATCGTCATTGAAGCCTGGTTCAGGGGCTACTGAGGGAGTCCTGGATTAGGGGGTGTTCGGATAGCCGGACTATACGTTCAGCCGGACTCCAGGACTACGAAGATACAAGATTGAAGACTTCGTCCCGTGTCCGGAAGGATCTTTTCTTAGCGTGGAAGGCAAGCTAGGCGTGCGGATATTCAAGGTCTCCTACCATCGTAACCGACTCTGTGTAACCCTAACCCTATCTGGTGTCTATATAAACCGGAGGGTTGTAGTCCGTAGGACAACCATCATCATACACAATCATACCATAGGCTAGCTTCTAGGGTTTAGCCTCCTTGATCTCGTGGTAGATCCACTCTTGTACTACCCATATCATCAATATTAATCTAGCGGGAGTAGGGTTTTACCTCCACCGAGAGGGCCCGAACCTGGGTAAAATAAAGTGTCCCTTTTCTCCTGTTACCATCCGACCTTGACGCACAGTTCGGGACCCCCTACCCGAGATCCGCCGGTTTTGACACCAACTCCCATGGATGGCATGATACGCACATCGTGCATGTATCGTCTGGTAATGTCGTCCATATAGCAGTGCTCGTAAAATATACACTGGTCTCTCAAATTGCACGCGTAACCCGCCGGTTTTACTTACTGACCTCGGGCCCTCGGTTTCATTACACCTGTATTTTACGTGTTGTTTTCGATGACGAGTGAATTACACTTGTATGTTAATACAGGTTTGAAACAAACTAGAGCTCCCAAGCGCGGCCTTACCGTTTCATGCCGTCTCAGTTTCCCGAAGGTGCTCATAGGTGTTCGATGATCCTAGCTTCCTGAATGAGTAGCGGGCGCTGTATCAGACCATTCGTAGGGCCCGCGAGGCCCTCTCCGTTGTCCTTCGAGTTGTTGCGCTTGCCGTGGCACCGAGCATTGTTAACATCGTCAACGAACATGAGGATTCAGGAGATGACTTTATTTTGACTGGATGACACTAGGGACCCACTAGGGCCATAGTCGTACGCATGCAAGTGCCTCCTTATTATGTACAACTATATTATTTTTGCTTTCTCCTGGTTTCCTGACATCACGGTCCCACACCATTGTCAACCTATGTAGTCAATATAAACGAGAGAATTGCACAAGGTGCGGCCGACAGCTGGGACCAAGCAGCTCGAGCAGTATTTGTGTTTTTGAGGCGTGAGCACTGCAGAGTTTTTCTTGGCGATGATTTCGTTGTTGTTCAGAGGAGAGCAGGGTATTAACTGGGTGGGTTGTGGCCCGTCTAGCCCAGGCCAGATATCCAGCCCAGATACTAATTTTTTCAAGATGAAAATGGCTAGCCAGCTATACGTCTTTTTGAGGAATACCCAGGCAAGGTCAACTTGTTATTCTCCGCCCCGCTGGGCTGCAAATCTTACCTAGCAGGGATGCATTGGGCTTAACAGGAAAATGGGCTTTAAAAAATAATAAATGGGATGTAATTATAAAAACTGGGCAGTAACTATAAAAAAATGCACCAAACACGAAATTAGTTTATAAAATATTATTTATGGATTTTGAAAATCTTAAATTTTAGTTGTTGCGCGCGCAATGTTTCGTTAGATTTTTATGCAATACAAATTTATATTTAATCTGACTAGAAATTTCGGGATAAAAATATTTCGGAGCCCATCAAAATGTGGGAAATTTTATTGAATTCTGTCTTCAACGGTTGGTTGAAATTATTAATCATTGTCCTAGCTAGAAAATGGGATGTACTTTTAAGAAACTGTAAATGGGTTGTTGTAAATTCCACTAGAATTCCAAAATGGGTTGTACATTCTTACAAAACATAAATGGGCTATAAGTTCTCTGCCACACACTTGTGGGCCTACTAAGTGACGCGTCCCCTAAAAAAATAAGTTGACGCGTATGCAAGGCTTTGCCAACTTATTATAGTCAACACACGGTTCTAGCAGCAGTGGTCGTTCGATGTCTATCCAACGGATGTCGTGCTTCTTCTTCAATCTCGGATATTCTTAGTTTCGGCCGCCCAAAAAATGATTCCTCCCCCTGAGAACTGGGGCGCAACGTTTTGGAGGCTGACCTGTGGGCCTTGTCGGAGTAATTGGACACGGATACCCCAAAGACGTCAAGACGATAAATCAAGACATCGGTGCTAGCAAAGCCCCTTAGTCCGACTGCCCGGCCGCTCCTGTCGGCTCCCCGTCCAACTGCTCTGTCCGGCCGGCTGCCGACTGCCGACTGCGCCAACCAGCCGGCTGCCGACTGCAGCCCGACCCGACAATGTTGATGAATAGTAGCGACGACATCATCTATAGTGTATCTGTCCCTGGGCACTATTTTATAAAGTGCCCCAGGGACAAGGAGGCATGCACATCACGTACATGGGCATGGTGCCCCATGCCCACTTGCCCCCCACGCCACTACCTAGCTTAGGTTGTAAGCTACCCTCACACTATATATAGCATCCATCCATCCACACTCTCACGACACACACATTGAGCTACTAGCAAGCTAGCTAGTCGGCCACAGGAACACATCCATCCATCCATCTAGCCACAAGGCACCCTGGCTCCCATGCCATACACACATATAAGAGGCCAGATGCCCGTAGCACTGACGTCGGATACAGCTCTAGGAGCAACTCTGTATCAGATATACCAGATATACTCAGACATGCAGGAGTAGGGGTGTTGTCTCTCTGGAGAACCCCGAACCTGGGTAAACTAGCGCGTGCTACTCGCATACCCGCTCCCGGGCCTATCAGCAATGGTCTTGCCCTCACACGAAGCCACCTTGTGGCATATGTCATATCGCAACCCCCGTGAGAATACCACGACATTTGGCGCCCACCGTGGGGCGGTACTATGCTACCGCGCTGCTGCTGGTTTCGCAGTCCGGGCGGGACCATCTTCGTCATCTCCGCCGCGACGTCGCCGTCGTCTCTCCGGTAGCGCTCGGGGGCTCAACTTCGACCCGCCCCCGGAGCGGCCTTGCGGGACGGCGCATCCTCGTCGTCGGCCTCGCCGCCTTCGTCATCACCATCGTTGCGACGCCGGCTGTCCGTCCGCGTGCGCGCCACGCGCGGGCCTCGTTTCGGTCGACCGCAACCGCCCACGCGCCGGTCGCGTCTGCTCCCCTCTTTGTTGCGCCTTGCTCTGGCTGAAACGCGCGTTCACTTCTCCATATCTCATTCATACAAGCTATCTAGATGCAAGTCATACATGGGTCAAACCATGGCCATACACAAGCAAGATAACGCTTGTACACTGCCCATGCACTAGCCTTATACAAGTCAGACGACGCCTGTACATTGCACGTACGCTAACCACACAATGGCCAAATACTGGCTCGACCTCAACCCCGCATGCTGCCCCACCGCGGCCGCAGGCCCGCTCCTCTGCGCCGCCTCTCTACGGCCACGCCTAGCGCCCGCCTGCGCCCCTGTTGTCGTGGCTGCGCTGCTAGCCAGCCCCGGTCGTCCTCGACCGTGCACGCGGGCCACAGCCCCGCTTCGCTCCTCCAGAGCCTCGCAGTGTGCAATATAGCTACGAGATCCTGTGGTCTGTTGGAATTGCACTTTAGAACGGTTGGTTTTGTTCTTCAAACAGTTAGCCTAGAAGAAGATACACTTTTAAGGCACATACATAAATACAAGTTCAATATGTTGTCTGATAAAATACATATAGCCTACCTGATACTTTGGATCAGACTAGCGTTTAACGAGAGTTGTCCAGTCTTCATCTGTAATATATTCCACTGGAGATATTTGGGCGATTTCATTGTTAGCCTTGCCTTCAAAGTGAGATTTTCTAAGGTGGTACCAATACTGTCGCAGAGCAGACTTAAAAACATGAGTGCATGCTTGTCTAGTTGCATCATCTTTCGGATCCAACTTGAATCTCATCTGTTGAAAAAAGAATGTGAGTCTTATTAGGAGGAAGCTAGAAAGTATGGGACAGAGCAAGACCATATTACTAATTGCGATGAATAGCATTACTTACAGATAAATGGTCAAGGAAGGTGTTAAGCTGGGTATTGTCTTTCTCATTCCTGTACTGGATCCACGTTGGGAGGATACGTGCATGACACCTAACGGCAACGGCTGCGTCTGATACTAACTTGGCTGACTCTGTAGCATCACGTGGCCTTTTTAAACCTGCCTCAAAATGTATCTCCATTCTTCCTCCTTTAGATTTTGTTAATCTATCAAGCATTATCCCTCATGTCTGTTTCCTATTGCGCCGTGGTGCTAGTTCAACAACGAATATGGAAAGTGTTAGTGTACATCAAACTGTGAGAGTACATATAAAGGAGCATGCAACTGCAACTTGACTCGGTCAGGTACCGTCTTGGTGTTGATGCTCATGAGGTTCATCTGATCTTGCCAAGTCTTGTTGTGTCAGCAGTGCTTCGGAAGTAGTGTTATGTGTGAAGGCAGCTTGGGAACTGGCCAGTTCCAGAGCAAACGAATGAGTAACTGGTTGAGATGCTGGTACAGTTGAAGCGGATGCTGCAACTGCTTGGAGCAGGTGATATTTTCTTTGTAGATTTAGCTGGTGGACTTGGACCTTCTACTGCACTATAAGTACCAGCAGAATCTCGACGGCGGAACCTTTTCCGTTTCACCGGACGAGTAAGAGCACTCCCTACTATATTATTTTCCTTGCTCTTTTTTGACTTTGCCATGTCAAGCTGTACCCACAACACAAAACAATAAAATCACTCTTCAGAACTCATTGATGCATGATACAGACAAGCAATACTTTGATGTAAGACAACCATATGAGGATGGAATATGTAAGAAAAACAGGACGGCATGACAAATTCACAGCTACGATGTGCAAAAAAAGCAGAAGGATTTTCAAGAAAATAGAAGTAATGCAAGCTAGACACCATGTGAAAGATGCAACCAATATTACTCTGCCAAGTTAAAAGTGTCTTGTCATAAGTGGCAATTCGAAAAATTAGAAGCAGTACAACGTAGAAATCAATGCAAGACGCAACCACTATCAAACTGCCATGTTAAAAGCGTCCAATCATGAGTGACTGATGCGGGATACATAACAGCAGTACTTTGATGTAAGAACATGGTATTATAGATAGATCCAGGGTATTCTAGACACAGAAAGCCATGTCATATGCACATGTATAACGTATAAACTCAGCAGGTGCAATTTAATCAAAATAGAAGAAATATAGGCTAGACAACATATGCAACATGAAACCAATTATCACACTGTCAACTTAGAGCAAGCACCTACGATGGTGGAGTACGGGAGATGAACTCATCATGTAGACTTGGGACTTCAACTTCATTAGCAGTAGCAGTGGAAAATCTAGAGAGCCTCTGTTTGTGTCGGTGCGGAGGACACCAACATCCCCTAACTTACTCTTTTCCTTCCTATTTTCTGATATTGCCTTATGAAGTCAAAACCACAAGAAGATGAATAAAATTAGCTCTGCATAACTGGTTGATGCATGATACAGACGAACACTACTTTGATGTAAGGCAAGCACATGATAGGAGGATGGAATATATACAAAAAAAGACAGTGTTTCATATTCACACGTACGATAGCGTGTCTTATGGGTAAGTAATCGTTGCAGGTATAAGTTGTAAGCTACGCAGATGCAATTCAACATAATCAGAAGCAATACAAACTAGACATCATACGGAAAACACAACCACGTATAACAGTTCCAAGTAAGAGCAAGCACCGGTGATGGTGGAGTAGGGGAGATGTGCTCATCATGTACATGTATGTTCTAGAAACAGGAACACGTGTCATATTCACAGGCATTATGTGTAAAGTAAGCAGATGCAATTCAACTTAGAAGCAATACAAGCTAGACATCATACGCAACATGCAACCACATATAATAGTGTCAAGTTAGAGCAAGCACCTGTGATGGTGGAGTAGGGGAGTCATCATCTACATAGCTACGTTGACTGTCCAGCCTTGTGTTGTCTTGAGAATCTTGGTGGGAGCATGGCGGAGTAGAATCTATAGAGACCCCCTGTTTGAGTTGCTCCGAAGCACCACCATCATCCACTGGTGGACTAATTTCCTTCAGCTGTAATGATTTTGCATTGTGAAGTCAAACCGATAAGAAAAAGGGATTAGAAACACTGCAAGACACCATATGGAAGGTGCAATCAATATCACTCTGCCAAGTTAAAACTGTCTCGTCATAGGTGGCGTTCATCAAACTAGTAGCAATACATGCTAGAAATCATATTCAACACGCAAACCAATATCACACTGCCAACTTAAAGGTGTCCCATCATAAGTGACTGATGCAGGATACACAAGAAGAGTAGTTTCATGTAAGAAGATGGTGTGATAGACAGATATAGTATGTACCAAAAATAGGAAAGCGTGTCATATTTACATGTATCATGTGTAAGCTAAGCAGACGCAGTTTACACTAATTAGGAGCAATACGAGCTAAACACCATATGCAACATGCAACCAGATATCACACTGCCAAGTTAGAGCAAGCACCTTGGATGGTGGAGTAGGGGAGCGGAGACTTGGCCCTTGTAATGCCCTATCATTACAAGGAGAATCGGTACAGATGCTCCATTTACGTTGCTGCAGGGGACCATCATCATCCACTGTTGGACTAATTTCCTTCCTCTTTCTTGATTCTTCCTTGTGAAGTCAAACCGATAAGAAAAAGGGATTAGAAACATTGCAAGACACCATATGGAAGGTGGAATCAATATCACTCTGCCAAGTTAAAACTGTCTCGCCATAGGTGGCGTTCATCAAACTAGAAGCAATACATGCTAGAAATCATATTCAAGACGCAAACCAATATCACACTGCCAACTTAAAGGTGTCCCATCATAAGTGACTGATGCAGGATACACAAGAAGAGTAGTTTCATGTAAGAACATGGTGTGATAGACAGATATAGTATGTACCAAAAACAGGAAAGCGTGTCATATTCACATGTATCATGTGTAAGCTAAGCAGA
The DNA here is from genome assembly GCA_032464435.1 of Aegilops umbellulata. NCBI lineage: Eukaryota > Viridiplantae > Streptophyta > Magnoliopsida > Poales > Poaceae > Aegilops > Aegilops umbellulata. Next base: position 634,827,945 of record CP136060.1, on the reverse strand, counting down.
TACAGTTTACACTAATTAGGAGCAATACGAGCTAGACACCATATGTGACATGCAACCAGATATCACACTGCCAAGTTAGAGCAAGCACCTTGGATGGTGGAGTAGGGGAGCGGAGACTTGGACCTTGTAATGCACTATCAGTACAAGGAGAATCGGTACAGATGCTCCGTTTACGTTGCTGCAGAGGACCACCATCATCGCCTTCCTTACTCTTTTCCTTCCTCTTTCTTGATTTTGCCTTGTCAAGTCAAACCCACATGAAAAAGGAATAAACTTTGCTCTTTAGAACTCATTTATGCATGATACTGACGAACACTACTTTCATGTAAGGGAGCCGCATGATAGGAGGATGGAATATGTATGAAAAACAGGACGGCGTGACATTTTGACATGTATGATGTATAAAGTGTAAACTAAGCACAAGGTGCTTGAACTTGTTAGAATCGATTGCAAGCTCGAAACCATATGAAAGATGAAACCAATATCACTCTGCCAAATTAAAAGGGTGCCCTAACAAATGTATTTGACCAAATTAGAAGCAATACATGGCAACATGCTAGAAATAATATGCAATATGCAACGAATAAAGGTGACTCATCATAAGTGATTGATGCAGGATACAGAAGAGAGGTAGTTTCATGTAAGAACAAGGTTAACACATAGATGTAGTGTGTACCAAAAATAGAAGGCATGTCATATTCACAGGTATAGTGTGTAAACTAAGCAGATGCAATTTACCCTAATTAGAAACATTACAAGCTAGACACCATATGCAACATGCAACCACATATCACACTGTGAAGTTAGAGCAAGCACCTGTGATGGTGGTGTAGGGGAAGTGTTGTCTTCAGGTACAGAGCTACGTTCAATATCTCCATTTAGGCTTGCTGTTTCTTGAGAATCGTGTGGAGGATGAAATTGCATTCTTTATAAGAGTATTGCGTCTCATATTAACCAACGCGCGTGACTGTCTCATCATAAGCGATAGACGCAGGATACACAAGAACAGTAGTTTGATGTAAGAACATGGTGTGGCAGGGTTCAACCGTGGCGCAGGACTTTTGATCCGCTCATTCGCTTGGATTTTTGATGTACGAACATGAATTTTTCCCTAGGAATGGCCCTTTCTCAGGAGATCTGGCGCTCTTTTCGGAGGACGGTGCATCCTACGGAACGATCTGGCCACTTCATCATGGTGGTCTCTTTTGCTCGGAGTTCTTTCCGACTGGATGAGGATAATGTTGGTCTCTCTCTTGAAGCTGCTCTTGGAGGGTATTGTTCTTCACTTAAGGTATCTTGCCTACGAGACCGTGTATTCTCCTTCCATGTCTCTTGCAAGGATGTTGGTTTTTTCATTCTGCACCAAAGATCCTTTGTGTGCGACCATTTTAAGTGTTTCTTTCATCTTTGGGGACATGAGGGTCCTGATTGGGAGCAAGAGTTTAAGCGTTGGCAATTAGAGTGTCAACAGGAATGGATCTTGGTTAGTCCCTCTAAGGCTAGAGCCAAATTAGGGTTGTTAGCGATGAAAAAACTTCCGGCCAAATCATCTCTTAAAACCTCTTTGGGTGCCAAGAAGAAGCTTAGGTTTGCCACCTTCATTAACTATGAGGCGTGCAAAGGTTATCATTATCCTGCCTCCTCTCAAGATTGTTTAACTGTTCGGGAGGCTAGTTATGTTGTTAATTCTGATGAGGAGCCTTCCTAGCCAGAGATACACACCCCCTCGCCGCCGGTGGCCATCAAATTTGGATCTTTGCCACCTTCTCCGGAATCTCCGCGTTCGGTTCCTTCTTCATCCGGATCTTCAGGGATTTTGAAAGTTATTGTTGGGCTGAAGTTCTCGGGTTCAAAAGATTTTCCTATTGATCAAGATACCGCTGGCCCACCTAGCCCTGACACCCTGGGCCCAGATACTGTCAATGCCCCAATCGACGTATCTGATGATGATTCTATTGATGTTGGACCTCAGGCTGCTCATATTCCATCCCCACATGATATTGTTTCCGATCTGCAGAGTTTTGATGAGATGATTGAAGACCTCGCTGCCAAGTTTTGGGACTGTCAACATTGTTTGGGTATGGCCCACACTTCAGCGACCTGCACAAATTTGGTCTGGTGCCGTAAGTGCTTTAGGTCTGGTCACATTAAAAAAGATTGCATCCGCCAGCTGCCCGAGTCGTCCATCTGGGTGCCCAAAGTCCCATCGCCAGGTTTCGTTTCTCGCGCCCGAACAGAGCAGCTGGCCTCTCCGCCTTCCAATCCACCGCCGCCCCCCAAAAAACCCCAATCTGCTACTGCTTCATCGTCGTCGCCGCCTCCATTTCAACCCCCTATGGTCTCTCCGCTTGATCTCTCAATGGTGGTCTAAGCTCTCGACCCGCGGCGTTTTCTTCCGGCCGGCTACGACATCATCGACGGTGGTGGAGACAGACTGCCGCGCACCTACTTCACCTCCCAGCAGCCGCCCCCGCGCATGCATGAGCAGTTCATGGTGGCCATCATTGAGCCAGTGCCACCCGCTCATCTAGTGGCCATCAGGCGGGAACAGGTGCTGCTCTTCATCACCCAGACCCTGCAAGTTCCGGTATGTTCCGCTCAGCCATGGGTTCATGGAGTTGGCCTGTTTGAGATGGATGACCCAGTAGTCCGTGGATCCTTTACCTTGCATCCGCCTTTTCCTTTGGGCCTAGACGAGGAGGGAGAAGAGTTCTTTGTCAGATTTATTCCGCACGACCATGGCGAGGGGTTCCGTGCGCTGCATGGATATTGTACGGGCTGGCTTATGTTCATTGGAATCCCTTTGGATTAACGGAACACGCATGGGCTTGCTGATGTGGTCGGGACTTTTGGTCATTTTCATTATTGGAACCACACCGACTGTCGACGCGCCCGCTCCCTTGTCCGAGCTTCTTTTCCGGACAATGCTCTGGTTCCTCGCGATGTGGTTTTCCGTGAGTTTGCTAATTGGGGTGGTACGATTGTGTCTTGGACGTCTGCATGCTATATACTGTCTGCTGAGTTTGCTGAAGCCATGATTGGGGCAGATGAGGATCCGATGCCGTTGGATGGCAATCCACATCCGATGCCTGGAGAAAACCCCCCGCAACCTTTTTGGGCTATGCCACCTTACCCAGCTTTGGGGTGGAATGTCGTCCCGCCACATCATCAGCCAGTTCAGCAAGGATTCAATGGTTGGGAACTGAATGTTCAGCAGGATGAGGGATGGGGTGTTTGGGAAGATCAAGCTCAGAATCAGCATGTGGATCATAATCAGGATGCCGCGCAGAATGAGGAGGAGGTTTAACAGAACTCCATCGTCATGGACGTGCCTTCTTTTGGTTCCTCTGGCTCTGTGGCAATTATGGATCACCAGGGTATCAATTTGGAGGTCCAGCAGCAATTGCACCAGCCTGTGGTTGATCCAATTCAGTTGGGCATTGTGCGTGTAGTTTACGAGCCGGTTCTGCCGCCACAGATGATCTGGGAACGAAATTTCCATATGATGCTGCCTGAGATTGTTACGGCACGGATCCCCTGTTCTCTTTCTTTGTCAGTGCTCCCACCTTTTGTCTTGCCCACACGCTTTTTGCCGTGGGCGATTGAGCTGGAGTTTATCAATCAGATGGCAGTTGCTGGTTTCTTCTCGTCTGCCCTGTGCACTCCCAGGAACAGGTCTTCAGTTACAATTGCGCCGCTATAGCCGCATCCACTTACCATGACAGAACCAGAGCAGCCTACTCAGGAGGTACAGCACGTGGAGGAGCAGCCGTCCAGCGAGGATATTTCTTCGGGGGATTTTCAGTTCGAGGCTTAGACTCCTCCTATCCTTGGGAAGCGAACATCCAGCAGATCACGCAAGACTGCCCAGTTGGTTGCTGTAGAGCCAGACTTCTCCACCAGACGGGTAACTCGGAGTTGCGCCAAGGCGACAGGTTTCAAGCCCATCTCTGCCATCCCGATGAGGACTTCAAGCTTACGTCGACCGCGGGCCAAGAAGCCACGCCTCCCTGTGCCAGAGCCAAACGAAGATAGAGTCACGCTTCCACCTTCGACGCCTATCCCTACTCTGCAGTTGTAGGGTGAGGCGCTACAAATCCCTCCTAAAGATCTTACGGTGGCCAAGCTTATGGCGGGCCCGGAGTCTGATGAATCGACCAAGCCTCCCAACGATGATTGATCTTGTTTATTTTGGATGGGGATGGGTTCAGAGACCTCGTTTCTTTTGGGTCGTTATTATCCTGGACTTATGTGTGTTGGTTTTATCTGTCGTTTGGGTGAACTTTGTTATGCTCTGCTACTCATTCTGTTATGCAGTTATGAGTTTACTATGCTTATATTACTGTGTATATGGATCATACATCTTATCGTAATTGGCGAGTGTTGTGCTGGAATGTGCGTGGCCTGAACTCTGAGGACAGGCAACGGGATGTCAGGGCTAAAATTGAGGAGAGCAAATGTTCTATCATATGTCTGCAAGAAACTAAGGTCGAGCATTTTGATCTCAGATCATACGTGCTTTTTGTCCGCGTAGGTTCGATCGCTTTGCGTTTTCCCCTTCTGTGGGAGCCTCACGTGGTATCCTGGTTATTTGGAATTCAGCAGTTTTTAGTGGCACTCTGGTTGAGGTACAACGCTTTGGCCTAGTTATATCTTTCAAGTCTGTGCATAATTCTGAAACTTGGACTTTGGTGTCTGTCTATGGCCCATGCCATGGGCCACAACAGGATGATTTTGTTCAATGGTTGTATAACCTTCCTATACCTGTGGATCAAAACTGGCTCTTACTTGGAGATTTCAATTTTATCCGTTCATTGGATAATAGGAATAGGCCTGGGGGAGATGTTAATGATATTTTTTAGTTCAATGAGATCATCGGCCATCTAGGTTTGCTTGAGTTACCACTGAAAGGCAGAGCCTACACCTGGTATAATATGCAGGAACAACCTCTTTTGGAGCAGCTGGATTGGTTTTTTACTACTGCTGACTGGATATCTGCTTATCTGAATATAGTAGTATTTCCTTTGGCTAAAACCTCCTCTGATCATGTGCCTTGTGTTGTGTCAATCGATACCACTATTCCAAAGTCGAAGATCTTCCGCTTTGAGAATTTTTGGGTGGAAATGCCAGGTTTTCTTGACTGTGTTAGGACCTCTTGGGAGGAGCCTGTTGTTGTGGGCTTATCTGCACCTGCCACTTTGTCTGTTAAATTCAAGAGGTTGAGACTTGCACTAAAGAAGTGGAGCACTAATCATTCCTCCTTAAAAAGGTTGGCCACTAAATGTTCCGAGGTGGTTTTGTATTTTTGATAACCTTGAGGAACTTAGACCCCTTACCAGACCTGAGTTTAACTTCAGGAAAATGGTCAAGCTTCAGTATGAACGCGTACTGAAACTGCATCATATATATTGGAAGCAGAGGTGCACCATCAGATATATCATGGTGGGGGATGAAAACTCCAAGTTCTTTCATGCTATGGCCTCGGAGAGGCTTAGACGAAGCACGATCTCCTCGTTGCAGAGAGAGGATGGTTCTGTTGTCAGTGATCATGACCAAATGGCAGGAATTTTATGGAGCTCCTTTAAGTCCAGAATGGGCAAAGCACATGGTATCTCCATGGGTTTTGATCTCTCCTCTCTGATTGCCCCTGTCTTGGGCCTTGAGGAATTGGACGCTCCCTTTTCTGATGAGGAGATTTCTGCGGTGCTTAAAGATTTGCCTACTGATCGGGCACCTGGACCTGATGGGTTTAACGGTATGTTTGTCAAGAAATGTTGGACTATTATTGACACAGATTTCAAAAAGTTAGTTAAGGATTTTTTGAGGGGAGGATTAGCTTGCAGAATATCAATTCTTCCTTCATCACCCTCATCCCCAAAATGTTGGTACCAAGGGGCCCTAATGATTTTCGGCCTATTTCCTTAACTAACACCTGCCTCAAATTCCTCACTAAACTGTTGGCCAATCGACTGCAAAAGGTAATCCTCAAGTGCATACACAAGAACCAATATGGTTTTTTGAAACATCGGTCAATTCAGGATTGCGTGGCATGGGCGTTTCAGTACATCTATCAGTGCAAGCAATCAAAGAAACAAATCATTCTATTAAAGTTGGATTTTGCTAAGACTTTTGATACTGTTGAGTATGAGGCCATTCTAGCTCTGCTTATGGCAAAAGGTTTTCCCCCCAAATGGATTGGTTGGGTCAAGGAAATTTTGTCCTCTGGTGACTCTCAGGTACTTCTCAACGGCATCCCCGGCAATCACTTTAAGTGTAAGCGTGGGGTTAGGCAAGGGGACCCTTTTTCTCCATTGCTTTTTGTTTTGGCAGCAGACCTGTTGCAGTCGGTTGTTAACAAGATCTTGCTTGATGGTATTCTCTCTCTGCCGATTGATTGCAATGACAAGGATTTTCCAATAATCCAGTATGCTGATGATACTATCATGTTACTCCCTGCGGATGAAGCCCAGCTTGTAGCCCTCGGAGATATGTTGCAGGTTTTTGTTGAATCTACTGGTCTCAGAGTAAACTTTGCTAAATCCATGATGGTACCTATTAATGTCCCGGAAGCTGAGGCTCTTCGGCTTTCTCAGGTCTTTCAATGTACTCTAGGATCACTGCCATTCACCTATCTTGGCCTCCCCTTGGGAACGACCAAGCCCACGATCCTTGATCTGATGCCTTTGGTGGATTCACTTGAGAGGCGTTTGACTGCAAGTTCAGCTATGTTGAACCAAGGTTGCAGGCTCCAGTTGCTGAGATCGGTTCTTTCGTTCATGCCTATATACTTCCTCTGCTCCCTATCCATTGCACCTGGCATCATCAAGCAATTAGAGCGGATTATGCGCCAATGTCTTTGGAGAGGAAACTCTAATACACCGAGGCTATCCCTTGCTGCGTGGGATATGGTTTGCAGACCCAAGGAAAAAGGAGGATTGGGGGTCATCAACCTGCAGCTTCAGAACCAAGGGCTCCTCATTAAACACTTGCATAAATTCTACAATAAAGCGGATATACCCTGGGTATCCTTGTTGTGGGATTCATACTATGATGGAGTGGTCCCTCATGCCACTGTTCTTTGTGGCTCCTTTTGGTGGAAGGATATTTTTAAGTTAGCTGATAATTACAGAGTTGTTGCCTCTGTTTTAGTTAACAAAGGGGACTCGGTTTTGTTCTGGTCTGATGCTTGGAATTTGGGTGGTTCAACGATGCCTTTGAGACAAAGATTGCCTCGGTTGTTCTCTTATGCTTTGGATGATAAGATTTCTGTGGCAGATTTCATTGACAGTCACGATAGGGCTTCTTTCTTTCAGTTGCCTATTTCCCAGCAGGCTGCTATTGAACTTTTTTCACTCACCATCTGGGTGAACAATTTGGATAGGGACCCGTTGGCTAATGATGTTTGGTCTTGGGTAGGACCCACGGGATCTTACACATCAAAGAGCTACAAAACCATCATGCACTCTCATATGGTCACCATTCAGCCTTGCAAATGGTTATGGAGCAGTCGATGTACGCTGAAAATCAAGGTTTTTGCTTGGCTCCTATTCTTTGACAGGCTCAACACCAAGGATCTGCTGGTGAGGAGGCACGGGCGGGCTGGGGATGCCGATAATCTTTGTGTGCTGTGCCACCAGCATATATATGAGGATCGTCAACACATGTTTTTTTCCTGCAACTTCAGTATAAGGATCTGGACTTATTTGCAGATTGACTGGTCTGGTGGTTCTAATGTCCATCAATGTATTTCTTTGGCCAGACAAAGATTTGCTAAATGCTTTTTCTTTGAGGTGGTGTTCACAGCAGCTTGGAACATTTGGATTCTTCGCAACGGAAGGACTTTCAGAGGGGAACGACCTACGTTTAGTGCTTGGTGTTGTAAATTTGTACATGACCTAACTTTGCTTTCTAATAGAGTTAAGGCTCATGTTAGACCCCTCCTCCTAGCCTGGTTGGAAGGGTTACCTTGAGTTCTCCTTTGTATAGGTTGGTTTAGGTAAGTTTGCCTCCCTCGGCCCTCTTTTGTTTCTTTCTGTATATAGTTAACTTGTACTGGACTATTGCTTTATTTGGAATAAAAGACTGTGAAGTTGTGCCTTGCAGTCGTTAGTCAAATAAACATGGTGTGATAGGCAGATGTAGTATGTACCAAAAACAGGAAGGCGTGTCATATTCACATGTATAATGTGTAAGCTAAGTAGATGGAATTTAACAAATTAGGAGCATTGATGAGGGATACACAAGAAAAGTAGTTTGATGTAAGAACATGGTTAATAGAAAGACGTAGTATGTACCGAAAACAGGAAGGCGTGTCATGTTCACAGGTATAATGTGTTAACTAAGCAGATAAAATTTACCCTAATTAGAAGCATTACAAGGTACGACACCATATGCAACATGCAACCACATATCACACTGCCAAGTAAGAGCAAGCACCTGCGATGGTGGTGTGGGGGAATTGCGGTGATCAACTAGAGAGCTACGTTAACTATCTTCATTTAGCCTTGTTGTTTCTTGAAAATCATGTGGGAAGGATGACACTGCACTCTTTAAACGAGTATGGGGTCTCACAGTAACCTACCCGGGTGACTGTCTCATCATAAGTGATTGACGAGGGATACAAAAGAGCATTAGTTTGATGTACGAACATGGTTAATAGACATATGTACTATGTATCGAAAACAGGAAGACATGTCATTATCAAAGGTATAATGTGTAAAGAAACAGATGCAATTTAACCAAATTGGAAGCAATACAAGCTAGACACCATATGCAACATGCAACCACATTTGACAGCGCGAAGTTAAAGCAAGCACCTGGGATGGTTGTGTGTGTCAATTGAGATCATCAACTGCAGAGCTACGTTTACTGTCTCCAACTGCTGACACTGCACCCGTTAGAGCGCTGGAACGCTTAGTGCTTATCTTCGAATTACACTTGAGCGACTTCTGTCTTTTCTTTTCTGCATTCATCAACACTGCGTCAGAGTCTGAAATACCCATGCATAAAAAAACAATAGTGTGAGTATGGGTGAAGTGTGTGCACAATTAGTATAGTGTAAAGGTAGCAGATAGCAGGTCGGTGAGAACTAAATGACGGGAGACATATGTGTGACACCCCAAAATTTTTGGCCTTGTTTTATTAATTAAATTTTGCCAGGATTTAAAAACTTTATTTTCTGAGCTCCCTTTTTATCTTTAACCTTGTCATTGTGGAGTTTTCCCCCTAAGTGTGGACTTTTCAAATGTGTTATTGTACTTGTTTAACATCTCTAGAAAAACTTTACTTTTATCAGTGCAACTAATTGCTCAATTAAGTTGCTTGATCTTCACTTTCTTGAAAATGGTTTTTCAAGGTTAAATGGCCATATTTGAACTACAACCATTTGATAAATTCACTTAAAATTCCCACCAAAATTTGGAGATGTCATGTGATATTATTAAATAACTTTTATGCAAAAGGATCCTTTATTCTTGAAATATTTTGAGCTCTACACCCTTTTTTCTTCTCTGGTCCAGTGGGCATTTTTGCACTACAACCCTTTTAAATATTTTCTTTTAGCCTCTACCAAAATTATGGGATGTCAGTTATATCATATGATTCAACTTTATGCAAAAACCCAGTGATGTTATTTGCAAATTTTGACTGAATCATCATCACCTTCATTCTGGACCAGACTGGTGTTTTCTACTGCAACCCTATTATTTCTTGCTCCAGTGACCTTGTGTTTTCTCATGCTCATAGTCTTCCCTACCAAACCCCTAAGTCCAGGAGCATGCACCCTTTGGGGCAATTTTGGTTCATGAAATGATGCCATTTATTTCCTGTCCAGAATTGTAATTCTGCAAAATTTGCACTAGCAAGTTTCTCCTTTTGCCAAACTAAGCTCACCACTCTCTTGTGCATCCAGGGAGACACTGATCTGGAGATTTTGACCACTCCAAGACTTGCCTAAGTGCCCTTGGCATTGTGTCAAACACCTTGTAGGCATGATCTGTTTTGGCATGATGCTTGTCATTGCACTGTGATCTTGCTTCCCTGGCCTAGCTACCTTGTCCAATGGACTCCCCACTACCCCTAGCTTAGGCCTGCTAAGTCCCAGCCTCACCCGAGACCTCTAGCTCGCCCTGGCATTTTGCCGAGCAGCTGGTGAGCGTGCTCTGGGCGCGCCCAGAGCGCGCGAATTGCAGCCGCACGCCCGAGCCGACACGCTGGCCACCTGGTTTTGGCCCGCTCTGCAGCGCTACCCCACGCGCTACCCTCCTCGCAGCAACGCGCCAAGCCGCCCTGACAGCAAGCAGCGCCGCCGTCAGAGCCTTTTAGCGGCACGCCGGCGTCGGCCGACAGTTTCTGCTCCGTGCAGCGCCGCCCAAGCATCCCCCGCTCGCCACCTGGCCCTGGAACAGCGCGAGCTCATCCACAAGGGTGTCGTCTAGCTCCCGTCGCCGCCACGTTCCCCTAAAGCTACAGAACGTCGGTTCGCCGGCGATCTTATCCCCACCGCCGCGGAACCGACCTCGTCGCGCTATAAAAGGATGCCCCGAGACCATTCGGGCACGCAGGCGACCTCAGGCTACCCCCTTGGCGCCCCCACAACCCACAATCGTCGGGGAAACGCCGTCTTCCCCATCTCCGGCAACCGCAGCAGCCGCCACTGCTCCAGCCATTCCGGCGCCATCAGGGCCTCCCCCTCCCATTTCTCTCCACCAGTAACACCCTATTCCTCCCACGAACCCAACCCCCTACTCAATTTTGATCGGTAGCTGCTGTAGCCCCAACCACACCTTGCTCCCGAGGCCACCTCCGCCGAGGAGCTCGCCGCCGGCAGCTTCCTCCACCCCCACCTGCCAGGCGACCACCGGGAGGACCGCCCCAGAGTAGCGGATCCATCCCCGCTCTCGGAGCCCCGCGAGGAGCCGCCAGTCGCCGGCGACGATCACCGGAGTACCGCTCTCTCTCGGAACAGAGGAAGAAGAGGGAGGGAGGAATAGTCAAACCTGACTAGTGGGCCCCCTGGACCCACTGTCAGTGTCATACCATGGCATCCACGCGTTTAAGTGAAAGCGTAAACCCCGCTAGTACGTTTCCTCCACACCGAAAACGTATTTCCGTCCGAATCGTTTTCTTTTATATGTTTATTTTGAAAACAGATTTTTGACCAGATCTTTGACTGCCTATAACTTTTTAATTACAACTCCAAATGAGTTGATTCTTTTTCCTACCTTCCTCAAACCTGGTCTAGTTTATTTTAAGATTTATTTGAAAATTTTCCAAACAAACTTTTTGTACTGTTTTTGAAATGCGTGTTAATTCAAATTTATTTAAAATAGGAATTTTGGAGAGAGGGAAGAATCTTACAAGAGTTTTGGAGAGCACCTCACCCCTCCACAACTTGAAGGCAAGCACCTTGAACCTTGGCATAATAATTTTGATGTGATGGTTGACACATTTATAACACCACCTCATTTCGGTGGAATTGATATTTCATGTGACATGATCTTTTGCATGGAAGCATATCAACGTTTTCCTTGCTATTGGAAATGAATATGATTGTGATGATAATCATCCTCATGTGCCTTGCATGCATACTGGAAAGGAATCCGGGAAAGCCTCGGCCTTGGGTAGGCATGAGCTTGTCACCGGTCCCCGTCGGGACGGTTATTTCCGATATGGCATGGTAAGGTATATTGAGTGGTGATATTTGTTGGTTGAAATATATCTGATATACATGTCATGCAGGGAACTTATGAACCTCCTAAGTCGACCGCAGATCGAGTCTTGTTCCAGTGACCCCCATACTTGCCTCGTGCTACCACTCGTCCCTGCCGCAGGTCGGGTACGGTTCAGTAAGTTGTTAACCGCTTCCCAGCATACACCGTACAGAGAGGCCATGGTGGAAGATATCGGTTGTAGCCGGTAGGCATGCCACCTGGTCAGGGGGCATGGGTGTTTCCGGTTGGGACCGAGAGGGGAGGCCACCCCTTAGAGCACGCGATTTAAATTTGATCCCATGCTACGCGAGGTTGTAGCCTCCCCACTTAGAGTTTTGCTTGACAAGTGTCGTGGGTGATTCCAGACACCGATGAGTTAAGCTGGTGTGTGCAAGTCAGGTGTGTTTTCAACTAAAAGACCGTAGACGGAATTAGTCCTGATGGACTAAAGGAATCCGTTACTCGTGGGTAAAGAGTACACCCTCTGCAGAGATTTAAACCTATTCGAATAGCCGTGTCCATGGTTAAGGACTACAGTCTGGGATGGGTCAAGCGTCGGTCTTAGTGTCGGTCTTCGGAGGTGAAATTGTTAAACCAGAACGGGAATTACTACTTGAGACTTGTGATGATTATGATTATTACTACTGTTGACTAACCCGTGATATTATTGTTATCATCGAATATCTCTGGGATGGTTCTACCTCCGGGATATTTCACTATGATTATTTAATCTTTTAAAGCCCTTTATGTGGTGTCGCTCAGACGCCCGACTGTGGCATTTCTATTGAAGCCCTTTCTGTGGTGTCCCTCAGACGCCCGACTGTGGCATTTATTTTAAAGCCCTTTCTGTGGTGTCGCTCAGACGCCCGACTGTGGTATTTATTATTCTGCATTTTTCCGCTCGAGGAGTCTTTCAGACACTCGCTTGGCACCAGTATTTATTATTCTACATTTTCCGCTCGAGGATTCTTCCAGACACTCGTTTGGCACCAGTATTTATTATTCTGCATTCTTCCGCTCGAGGAGTCTTTCAGACACTCGCTTGGCACCAGTATTTATTATTCTGCATTTTTCCGCTCGAGGAGTCTTTCAGACACTCGCTTGGCACCAGTATTTATTATTCTGCATTTTCCGCTCGAGGAGTCTTCCAGACACTCGCTTGGCACCAGTATTTATTATTCTGCATTTTTCCGCTCGAGGAGTCTTCCAGACACTCGCTTGGCACTAGTATTTATTATTCTGCATTTTCCGCTCGAGGAGTCTTTCAGACACTCGCTTGGCACCAGTATTTATTATTCTGCATTTTCCGCTCGAGGAGTCTTTCAGACACTCGCTTGGCACCAGTATTTATTATTCTGCATTTTTCCGCTCGAGGAGTGTTTCAGACACTCGCTTGGCACCAGTATTTATTATTCTGCATTTTTCCGCTCGAGGAGTCTTTCAGACACTCGCTTGGCACCAGTATTTATTATTCTGCATTTTCCACTCGAGGAGTCTCTTGGTCACTCGTTTGGCACCAGTATCTATTATTCCGTACTTTCCACTTGAGGAGTCATTCAGACCCTCGCTTGGCACACAGTATTCATTACCTCTATGTGGCCTTTGCGTAAATTTGCGTTTGCATATGAATGACTAGTTTTACATGCATCAAGATAATTATTTATGACTAACTAAGTGAGTATAAGGATATTGCAAGCATGAGTATCGACGGTTATATTATACCTGTGTTCTTAATGTTTGCGAGTACATTCAAAGTACTCACTGGCTTCTCCCTGGCTATTGTCTTGGCCAGATTGCTTGCTTGGAGAGGAGCGTTGCGACGACCGCCTCGGAACCTGCGCAGCGGTGATAGCAGCCTCGTGAAGATAGGAGTTAACCTGGTCAGCTGTTCCCGTGGGAAATGGAGTCCCATAGCTGTGGTGATCCACAAACCGCTTCCGCCCTCAACCACTAGAAACCATTGGTTGTACTTATAGGCCACAATGGTCTTGTACTTCATACTTTGTACCTTTGCTTTGAATTTCTGTAACAAGTTGGTGCCTCATCAGCTAACAGTAATCCTGGGGCTGATGAGCTTGACGGCCATTTTCTGGAATTTAATGTCTGGAAAACCGGTCGCGACAGACTTGGTATCAGAGCCAGGCTGACCATTGGCTAATCCTATCCTAGCCAGGTCAATAAACTTAGGCAGGCCAAACCACCGAGCCATAACCAAACCCGCAGCCAAGCTTCTCCTGCAAGATAGCCCCACAGTGACCCGACACCTTTTGGCAGTCGGTGCCCAACCTACCAGCCTAGCCGTCGATCACGCGCCAGTGACCGGCCCCCTAAATAGTCCTTTCTCGCAAGCGTGCGAAGGAAGACTCTGTCCCCTTTTTCTATAAAAAGGGCACGCTAGTCTCAACCCAGCACAGCCCGGCCGCTATCCTAACCTAAGCCTCAATGCCTGGTCCTATTGTGCACCATGAGACCACAGCGACAAACCTTGGAGGTTTTGTGACCATACTCGCAAACCTCACCCGTCGTGCCTATGCATTAGAAGAACCCCCAGAATATGTTGTGTACCAAGGGCCTGTAAGCGGTGAAAGCCGTCAATTCTGGGCCACTGTACACATCTACGGTAGGGGTCTCGCACCCGAACGCCCCTACAGGTTCACCGGAAGAACAACTTCCTTTGAGCCACAAGCCATCCAACTAGCTGCTCGAGAAGCTATAGTTCATCTCCGGCACTTGTCGCCAAGAGTTGACTGTCGCTCGTTCCACTACTACCCCAGGCGTGAAGGGTATGGTAGATCACCCCAAGTTGCCAACGGAGATCATGAGACAGATCCTGCATTGTTGCACCTAGTGCGCTATGTAAGTGCACTGGAAGAACTGTGCGATCAGGTCACAATTGATCTCATCGCAGCTCATGGAGAGCTGGTTCATCGAGCCCCGGCAAGAGGAGAGGACGAGCCCAACGTCGACAACCCAGTCGTGGTGTTTGGACAACCGATCAAGCCCCTGAGGTCTACCCCAGCCATCGGCCAAGGTGTTGCGATAACCCCAGAAGTGCTACGTCGCATTTTGGGAGCACACTCCAACGGAGTTGTGGCCAGCAATCCTCGAGATGGCCATCATCGCTACCCCGAGCCTGCAGCCCCTCAACCCACTCCAGTCAATTCCGACGGCGAGACCCGTGGAGAAGTCTCGGCATCCACAAGGCACGCCCGCATGGATGTGAGCGAAGTAGACTAGGTAACCCGAGCTGTATCGAGTCCCAGTGTATCCTCGCTATGTAATCGTGTGGCCTGGTGTTTAAACGCTGTCTGTTGTCATGCCTCTGCTTAAATGATAACCTCGGTTAAACGCCCGGTGCGCGGTGTGAGATTGCTACCCCGGCGCAGCTACCAAAAACCTTCCTGACACCCCCCCCCCCACAGTGACATGTCACCTCGGTGAAATATGTGTATTGGTGGCTTCGACTTCCGGATCAGAGCTGGAAATTTCATTACCCTTCACCACGGTGAAAATGATCCAGCTCCAGCGCTATAAGAAGGCCACCGCGTGACCTTGCCAAGCACCATTCACCGTGTGCACCGCCCTCACAACCATTCCTCGCCATGCCGAACCTCAGCATTTTCCTGAGAACCCCAGATGCAACCCCGGGTAGTTTTGTTAAGATATTGTGGGATTTTACCTACAGTACCATGGGCGCTACCCAGCCACCCCAGTACGAGCTGTTCAAATCAAGGATCACCTCTTCCACCTCGAAATACTGGGCAGCAGTGCACATTCCCCCCGTGAACTCAGACCAAGACCCAACAAAGGTTTCCTTCGTGGGGAAATCTATGCCAACCCCACAGATGGCCGTGGAAGCTGCGGCTTGCGAAGCACTTGCTCGCCTTCGATTCGCGGTACCCTATGCTAGCGAGCGTGGGTATTATTACTTCCCGAGCCGTGCAGCGCCCGGAGGAGTAACATCGTTTCCCGGTGTGCGAATCGAGAGAGACCCCGTCCTGGCCAACCTTGTCCAGTATGTCATCGCTCAAGAGAGTTTGATCCAACGCGTGATGGGTTATCTCCAGAGCCTCTTAGACTTAAATCCTCAGATCGCCATCGGCAGATCACTGAGGCCCGACCAGGAGAGACACGTGCATCAGCTAGTCAATCCGCTTTCTCCGATAGAGGAAGAATGTGTCTCAGTACCAGAAACATTTTCTCTGGACCCCATCCAGTTACCGTTTGCATTATAGACGTCGCTGCTACGTTATTTATAGCAACCTTTATTTGCGTATTGTAACTTGTGCGTGGAGCTTAATATGTGCTTTAAGTGTGTTATTTTTATTAATTTCGATTAATATGAGTGATTCTGTCGCATTACTGTTTTCTCCCGCGAATAATCCTGGAGTGAGACATCTTTTTCTGAGTCGATACTTCGGCACTTTCTCATAACGTGGATTTCACGCTAGCACCACAGCTGACCCACAACCGCAAACACTCGGGCACACACACGTGCACCGTTTACAAAACTTTGCAACAGTGTTGCAGCTGGCTAACCCCTCTCCTAACCATGGTTAGAACCCGGCATCCCACCTAATCCTCGTGATCACCACCGCCGTGGAGAGCCAACACCCGAGCAGCAGCATCGCGACGATCATCGAGGATCATCACGCACAGGAGCACGGAGAGCCCCAGCAGAGTCGCCAGCCCCCCGCATATCAAGATCGCGTACCAGTCCGGCATCGCCTCTGCCATTAGAGCCTCGCCCGAGCTTCTGCAAGCAGAAATGGAGGAGGAAGGAAGGGGAGAAGCGCGAGCAGAGGTGAGGAGAATAGAGAAGCACCTCGGCCGTTTTATAGCTCGAGCTCGGTGCACGGTGGGCGAAGTCCACCAACGCCGCTCGTCGCCCGATCGCCGGTGTTCGGAGTCGAATCCGCGAGCAGTGCCGACAGCGCGCTGGCCCGCGAGGTGAGTGCACGCTGCTCCGGCAGCTAGCACGCCGCGCACTACCGCGGTACGGCCTAGATGCCCCACGCGCTAGGCACCGCCGGTGGAGAAAGCGCGCAGGAGAGAGGAAGAAGAATAGCCAGTGGGAGAAGAAGAGGCTGACTGTGGGCCCCGGGTCCACCTGTCGGCCAGAGAGAGCACTGTGCTCCCGGGTACGACCAGCATATATTTAAATTTAGACTTTATTCTAACTTTATACCCAGCGTAGAAATCTCGCGTTTTTGTCTCAGACCGTAGATCTTTCTCCGCGCAGCACCAGTATTTCACACTGTGGTCTTCATCACTTATTGCCCTCTTACTGTAGCCACTTTTTCGTTGCATACAATCTCTTCTTATGCGACTTTTAACAAATCTCGAGGACGAGATTTTTCTTAAGGGGGGTACCCCAAAATTTTTGGCCTTGTTTTATTAATTAAATTTTGCCAGGATTTAAAAACTTTATTTTCTGAGCTCCCTTTTTATCTTTAACCTTGTCATTGTGGAGTTTTCCCCCTAAGTGTGGACTTTTCAAATGTGTTATTGTACTTGTTTAACCTCTCTAGAAAAACTTTACTTTTATCAGTGCAACTAATTGCTCAATTAAGTTGCTTGATCTTCACTTTCTTGAAAATGGTTTTTCAAGGTTAAATGGCCATATTTGAACTACAACCATTTGATAAATTCACTTAAAATTCCCACCAAAATTTGGAGATGTCATGTGATATTATTAAATAACTTTTATGCAAAAGGATCCTTTATTCTTGAAATATTTTGAGCTCTACACCCTTTTTTCTTCTCTGGTCCAGTGGGCATTTTTGCACTACAACCCTTTTAAATATTTTCTTTTAGCCTCTACCAAAATTATGGGATGTCAGTTATATCATATGATTCAACTTTATGCAAAAACCCAGTGATGTTATTTGCAAATTTTGAGTGAATCATCATCACCTTCATTCTGGACCAGACTGGTGTTTTCTACTGCAACCCTATTATTTCTTGCTCCAGTGACCTTGTGTTTTCTCATGCTCATAGTCCTCCCGACCAAACCCCTAAGTCCAGGAGCATGCACCCTTTGGGGCAATTTTGGTTCATGAAATGATGCCATTTATTTCCTGTCCAGAATTGTAATTCTGCAAAATTTGCACTAGCAAGTTTATCCTTTTGCCAAACTAACCTCACCACTCTCTTGTGCATCCAGGGAGACACTGATCTGGAGATTTTGACCACTCCAAGACTTGCCTAAGTGCCCTTGGCATTGTGTCAAACACCTTGTAGGCATGATCTGTTTTGGCATGATGCTTGTCATTGCACTGTGATCTTGCTTCCCTGGCCTAGCTACCTTGTCCAATGGACTCCCCACTACCCCTAGCTTAGGCTTGCTAAGTCCCAACCTCACCCGAGACCTCTAGCTCGCCCTGGCATTTTGCCGAGCAGCTGGTGAGCGTGCTCTGGGCGCGCCCAGAGCGCGCGAATTGCAGCCGCACGCCCGAGCCGACACGCTGGCCACCTGGTTTTGGCCCGCTCTGCAGCGCTACCCCACGCGCTACCCTCCTCGAAGCAACGCGCCAAGCCGCCCTGACAGCAAGCAGCGCCGCCGTCAGACCTTTTGGCGGCACGCCGGTGTCGGCCGACAGTTTCTGCTCCATGCAGCGCCGCCCAAGCATCCCCCGCTCGCCACCTGGCCCTGGAACAGCGCGAGCTCATCCACAAGGGTGTCGTCTAGCTCCCGTCGCCGCCACGTTCCCCTACAGCTACAGAACGTCGGTTCGCCGGCGATCTTATCCCCACCGCCGCGGAACCGACCTCGTCGCGCTATAAAAGGACGCCCCGAGACCATTCGGGCACGCAGGCGACCCCAGGCTACCCCCTTGGCGCCCCCACAACCCACAATCGTCGGGGAAACGCCGTCTTCCCCATCTCCGGCAACCGCAGCAGCCGCCACTGCTACGGCCATTCCGGCGCCATCAGGGCCTCCCCCTCCCATTTCTCTCCACCAGTAACACCCTCTTCCTCCCACGAACCCAACCCCCTACTCAATTTTGTTCGGTAGCTGCCGTAGCCCCAACCACACCTTGCTCCCGAGGCCACCTCCGCCGAGGAGCTCGCCGCCGGCAGCTTCCTCCACCCCGCTCTCTCTCGGAACAGAGGAAGAAGAGGGAGGGGGGAATAGTCAAACCTGACTAGTGGGCCCCCTGGACCCACTGTCAGTGTCATACCACGGCGTCCACGCGTTTAAGTGAAAGCGTAAACCCCGCTAGTACATTTCCTCCACACCGAAAACGTATTTCCATCCGAATCGTTTTCTTTTATATGTTTATTTTGAAAACAGATTTTTGACCAGATCTTTGACTGCCTATAACTTTTTAATTACAACTCCAAATGAGTTGATTCTTTTTCCTACCTTCCTCAAACCTGGTCTAGTTTTTTTTAAGATTTATTTGAAAATTTTCCAAACAAACTTTTTGTACTGTTTTTGAAATGCGTGTTAATTCAAATTTATTTAAAATAGGAATTTTGGAGAGAGGGAAGAATCTTACAAGAGTTTTGGAGAGCACCTCACCCCTCCACAACTTGAAGGCAAGCACCTTGAACCTTGGCATAATAATTTTGGTGTGATGGTTGACACATTTATAACACCACCTCATTTCGGTGGAATTGATATTTCATGTGACATGATCTTTTGCATGGAAGCATATCAACGTTTTCCTTGCTATTGGAAATGAATATGATTGTGATGATAATCATCCTCATGTGCCTTGCATGCATACTAGAAAGGAATCCGGGAAAGCCTCGGCCTTGGGTAGGCATGAGCTTGTCACCGGTCCCCGTCGGGACGGTTATTTCCGATATGGCATGGTAAGGTATATTGAGTGGTGATATTTGTTGGTTGAAATATATCTGATATACATGTCATGCAGGGAACTTATGAACCTCCTAAGTCGACCGCAGATCGAGTCTTGTTCCAGTAACCCCCATACTTGCCTCGTGCTACCACTCGTCCCAGCCGCAGGTAGGGTACGGTTCAGTAAGTTGTTAACCCCTTCCCAGCATACACCGTACAGAGAGGCCATGGTGGAAGATATCGGTTGTAGCCGGTAGGCATGCCACCTGGTCAGGGGGCATGGGTGTTTCCGGTTGGGACCGAGAGGGGAGGCCACCCCTTAGAGCGCGCGATATAAATTTGATCCCATGCTACGCGAGGTTGTAGCCTCCCCACTTAGAGTTTTGCTTGACAAGTGTCGTGGGTGATTCCGGACACCGATGAGTTAAGCTGGTGTGTGCAAGTCAGGTGTGTTTTCAACTAAAAGACCGTAGACGGAATTAGTCCTGATGGACTAAAGGAATCCGTTACTCGTGGGTAAAGAGTACACCCTCTGCAGAGATTTAAACCTATTCGAATAGCCGTGTCCATGGTTAAGGACTACAGTCTGGGATGGGTCAAGCGTCGGTCTTAGTGTCGGTCTTCGGAGGTGAAATTGTTAAACCAGAACAGGAATTACTACTTGAGACTTGTGATGATTATGATTATTACTACTGTTGACTAACCCGTGATATTATTGTTATCATCGAATATCTCTGGGATGGTTCTACCTCCGGGATATTTCACTATGATTATTTAATCTTTTAAAGCCCTTTATGTGGTGTCGCTCAGACGCCCGACTGTGGCATTTCTATTGAAGCCCTTTCTGTGGTGTCGCTCAGACGCCCGACTGTGGCATTTCTTTTAAAGCCCTTTCTGTGGTGTCGCTCAGACGCCCGACTGTGGTATTTATTATTCTGCATTTTTCCGCTCGAGGAGTCTTTCAGACACTCGCTTGGCACCAGTATTTATTATTATGCATTTTCCGCTCGAGGAGTCTTCCAGACACTCGCTGGGCACCAGTATTTATTATTCTGCATTCTTCCGCTCGAGGAGTCTTTCAGACACTCGCTTGGCACCAGTATTTATTATTCTGCATTTTTCCGCTCGAGGAGTCTTTCAGACACTCGCTTGGCACCAGTATTTATTATTCTGCATTTTCCGCTCGAGGAGTCTTCCAGACACTCGCTTGGCACCAGTATTTATTATTCTGCATTTTTCCGCTCGAGGAGTCTTCCAGACACTCGCTTGGCACCAGTATTTATTATTCTGCATTTTCCGCTCGAGGAGTCTTTCAGACACTCGCTTGGCACCAGTATTTATTATTCTGCATTTTCCGCTCGAGGAGTCTTTCAGACACTCGCTTGGCAGCAGTATTTATTATTCTGCATTTTTCCGCTCGAGGAGTCTTTCAGACACTCGCTTGGCACCAGTATTTATTATTCTGCATTTTTCCGCTCGAGGAGTCTTTCAGACACTCGCTTGGCACCAGTATTTATTATTCTTCATTTTCCACTCGAGGAGTCTCTTGGACACTCGTTTGGCACCAGTATCTATTATTCCGTACTTTCCACTTGAGGAGTCATTCAGACCCTCGCTTGGCACACAGTATTCATTACCTCTATGTGGCCTTTGCGTAAATTTGCGGTTGCATATGAATGACTAGTTTTACATGCATCAAGATAATTATTTATGACTAACTAAGTGAGTATAAGGATATTGCAAGCATGAGTATCGACGGTTATATTATACCTGTGTTCTTAATGTTTGCGAGTACATTCAAAGTACTCACTGGCTTGTCCCTGGCTATTGTCTTGGCCAGATTGCTTGCTTGGAGAGGAGCGTTGCGACGACCGCCTCGGAACCTGCGCAGCGGTGATAGCAGCCTCGTGAAGATAGGAGTTAACCTGGTCAGCCGTTCCCGTGGGAAATGGAGTCCCATAGCTGTGGTGATCCACAAACCGCTTCCGCCCTCAACCACTAGAAACCATTGGTTGTACTTATAGGCCACAATGGTCTTGTACTTCATACTTTGTACCTTTGCTTGGAATTTCTGTAACAAGTTGGTGCCTCATCAGCTAACAGTAATCCTGGGGCTGATGAGCTCGACGGCCATTTTCTGGAATTTAATGTCTGGAAAACCGGTCGCGACAATATGATAGCTCTACGACATGCATGGCACACTAAATTACTACAGGATTCTATGAAAATAACAGTCGAATGAAAGCAAATAGGTCAGTCCATTTTTTCTGCACCATCCGATGTACAAAGAACGGGCAGATCGCCTTCATCTACCTCCAGCCAGTCAGTGTTGATGATCTTCCTCGAAACGCCAGCGACCATCGGCCCAGTATTCCTCCCCTGCCTGCGCCCTCCCCTCAACCTCACCACACCGTCGTGCTTGGCACCGCCCCCGGCCATCCATTCAAGCCCCGCCGACCTCCAGATCGGGCGCAAGCAGCTCCTGCGCCCCACACCCTGCTTCCTCGGGGAGCAGGCGGACTAGGGGCTCCGCGCGCCTAAGCGGGTGCTGCTTCTTTTAATTGCGGTTCGAGTGACCCTGAATTGAAATCCAGGCGGGCTACTGACCTCTAGCAAAGGTGAAATAGTAAACGGGAGGAAACCTTGTGCATTTAGTATCACGAAGAAGATGCAGTAAGAAGTGCTCAACTAGTTTCTTTCGTGGGATGAATACGGTGTGAGCGGAGACGTAAGATTTGCACGAATATGGGAAGAGGAGTACCTCTTTCTGCTTGCAGTGCTGTGTCCTCCTTTTGTTTTTTCCGATGATCTTCTTGTTGTTTGCTGGAAACCAGAAGTTGTAGAGGATGGTGCAGCCTTGGACGAACCCATGGCCAAGTTGTTGAGTGTGGTGCGGTGGCCGTCTGTTGGCGGCGGGGAAGCAGATCCGAGGCGGCGAATGACGGCGTAGCGGGAACAGCTCCGGTGCGGTGGACGGTTGCGACAGTGGAGCCGGAGCAGTGAGGCGCAAGACGGCGTGGTCGGAGTGGTTCTGGTACGGCGCACGTTGGCGTCGGCGTCGTGGAGGCAGCTCTGCCTCAGCTTCATCTGCTAAGTCCTTAAGGGCGTTGCGGTTGCGGTTGCGTTGGACGATGATGTCGTGGTACCGGCTCCGGCGTGATGGAGGAGGGCAGCGGTGGATTGGCCGCTATGGGGTGGAGGACGGAGGAGACTGGGGTTTCGCGACTGGTGGAGAGGGCGTTTTCGCGCCCACGGAGTATGAATGGGGAAACGGAGGGAGGCGGAAACTAAGGGGGAACAATGTTTCGGTTCGAGATGCGCTTGTTTGAAATTTGGGGAAAGTTACAAACTTTCCCCCCATCTAAAATTTCGGATAAATTGCGGGTTGGGGGTAGGACAGTCATGTCAGGTGTCCCAAATGTGGGTGGGATAGATTTCGGCCGAGCGCATGGGTAGGCGCCCACGGCGTATGAATGCTTCTCTGGCGTCTTGGTGAAGTTACAAACCTACCCCGGTTTAGACCTTTGGACATCGGGCCGATAGGCTACACGGGCCAGAGTCAGGACAGTAATTTCCTACCACCAAAACATTAGTCTCGCGCGGTTTCGGGTGACCAGAGGCCTATTTGGCGCTTCGTTCAATATTTAGGAGCAGAAGCATTAACGTTTTCGGTTCTCTTGAAGTGAACTTTTAGGATTTGTCAAACTTCACAAATATTTACTCTAAATCCTAAAGCTACGATTATTTTGGAATGGAGGGGGTACATTTGAATATACATTGTACACGAGTATATATTAAAAAATATGCAACTTACCTCAGTTCATGCATGGTTCCAGATATAATCTCCTTGGTTGCAAAAAAAGTTAGATATGCGTATGAATATATATAGCATGTTCAAACTCACAACAAAGATTGATGCCCCCTTTTACATCTGATTTACAAATGCCATTATCTCGGGTTCAAATAGATGAATGCACTTCCTATGAATTCGAATCTTCGAAACCCCCTTTATGTTGACTTCGACATGTATTCTATTTCGTAGCTAGCAATTTGGAATGTATCCATGCAAGTGACAAATGTATAAAGTTCTTCACACTAACAACATGGAGTGCACTAATTAATGTTTATATATGAATTGCAAAAGCATCCATTGCCTGTATTTCAAACCGCTCTCACTCTATGGATCGATAATATGAAATAAACACATGCACATGCTAGCATTCAATTGCAGTTGAAGAAAGAGCCAACTCCTGGTACTGTATATTAGTGATAGGGGTGTGTACAAAGTACACGTGAATATCAGGCATTGTGCGTGTGTGGATACTATCGACGAACTGGCCCCCAAGCTTGCATAACATACTAAGGGCCTAGGGTTACAAATCATATATAGTCGGCTTATCACCAGTGGGGATAGAGTCCTCCACGACTCTGCTAGCTTCGTGTTGTACGCCGAGTCCTCCACATGGGTCTTCGTATAACACGTCTCGGTCCAACCTATATGTGGCGCAGGATGGAACCGACCCATGAGTCTTCATGTTGACCCACCACAACTAGAAATGATGTGCCCACCACACCACACACGCAATCGGCCACTAAGAGAATAAGCATATACAATAGTACAACGGTATCTAGCTCACGATACGTCTCCATATTTTGTTGATGACACTGACGGACTTTGCATTTGATGCGTGCTCCGTATTTTGTTGACGACACTTAAGGTCATTGTATTTGAAACGAAAGCACGATATGGTCACTGGACTTCAGAATAAGCTCATCATGGTCACCGCATACATTTTGTTGTGCTAACCAACATGTGGTTGGATGGTTAGAGGACAGTGGTTTCTCGAGCCGACCAAGGTTAAAGTCCCGGTGCTCGCATTTATCTTGCGTTAATTTCAGTATTTTCCGACGACGTACATTCAGTGGGAGGAGACGTTCCACTCGACTACGAGGCACCTATGGTGACTTCGTAAAATCTCAAGATCATATATGCTGGCCCACTCTCTCGAAGGTGCTCATAGGGGTCGGGTTCACGTGTGTGCGCTTATAGCGGTGACTGCTTGCGCGTATATATGAGCCCTTGCGTCTGTACCATGTTAAACAAATACATATCATGATTATACGGTCACTGGCTCACCCTTACAACTCCGTATTTTGTTGATGACACAATCAATTGACCAGTCAAACGTTCCACGCGACGCAACTAGTGTTGCACCATCGAGTCGCATAACCGTGGGGCCCACCTATCAGCCCGTATATGAAAGAAAGAAATGGTAGTTTGAGTTTGTACTGTGTTAATAAAATAGGAGTACATTTGAGGGTGATCGTACGGTCACTGGCTCACCATACAGCTCCGTAATTTGTTGATAACACGATCAATTGACCAGTCAAATGGTCCACACTAAGCAGCGCACATTACCATAGGGCCCACCCGTCAGCGCGTATATGAAGGACAGAAATGGTAATAAATTAGTGGTTGGTGGGTATTCGAAGTCGTGAGACCTCTGGTTGGCAGTCACCGGCGGTTGGGGGCGTTCATTGGGCGGTGGGGTGGGGATCCCCGAAGAAAAAGCTCGGCGGGGGGGGGGGGGGGGGGCTAGCGGGATGGCTGGTGTGGCAGCGGACCGGCGGTGGGGAGTGGTTTCGGGGAGGGCAGGCCGGCCGCGGGCTGCAGGGGCTGGTAGTTCGGCCGGTGGTGGCTGGCGGCTCCGGGGGGTGGAGTTTGATGATAAACTGGAGGCCCTTGATTTCGTATCCAACGGCTGGAAAATCTAATGACCAGAGATGAAAAGGTTAGTCGACTGACGTGTAGCCTCACCCCGCACGTACACATGCATGCATGCAAGACACACACGCATGTAGGCGTGCAACACTGACACGTACACACGCACGCATGCTGGCGTGCAACACTGACACGTACACATGCACTCACGAACACACGCACGTACGCACCCATGCATGCAACACTGAAACGTACCCTTGCACGCACGCAACACTCGCACGCTTGCGTGCCCACAGCACACGACGCAAGACACACGTTCAACCTATACGTGCATGCACCCTTTGTTAAGGACATGGATTGTTACGGGTATTAATCAATCTTATCTGTGATGAGCAGAACATTGATGTTTGCAGCGGTCTTTATGAATCACAACGTATCGAACGGGCTATCAACATAGTAGGCTAATCTACATGAAAAAGATGATGTCACACTCAATGAACAATCATCGATTTATGAAATGCCCGCTTCTAACCGCCCTGGCCCACCAAAGGTTCCTCTGTTGTGCGCTGCCTGCGTTGGGTCACTGACATACAGGCCATGCACCCAAAGAGCCCACACGTCAGTGGAAGAACGGCGCAGTGTCCTAGGTCAGAGTCGAGAGCGCCACTCGAGGCACACCCGGCTGAACACGCCTCCGTGCCGCATTCAAATGCCTCCATGAAACCCGCCCATGTGGAAGCCGAGAAACCCACACTAGACACATGTCCGTTCATGACCGGGCCGGTGTTAAACGCAACGCCGGCCGCGCCATCTATTTAATATCCTATTTAAACGAGGCCAAACGCCGGCCAACAATCGCTGCTACCGTCCACGCCGCCGCCTCGAACCGCATCTCCCGTTTCTGTGGCCTAGACTCCCATGCCGGCGGCCGCACCATGCAAGCAGCAACAGAAGCCAGGTGCGCGGAGAGCTGCCAGTCGGTGGCCAGCGCCTCCGCGTCTGGCGCCATCATCGAGGAGAAGTAGAACACGGGAGGCCGCCGCCGCTTGGGTCCCATGAAGGCCACCGTGGTGGCGACGCCGGCGTACACAGCAGGTGTCTTACCGGATCCTTTTGTTGCGAGGACCTTCGTCGACCCCGCATGGGCTCCACATAAGAGGGCAATGTTAGGATGATCTCGAGCCGGTGCCAGCCATGGCGAAGTAGTCGCCAATATTTTGGCTACCCCGAGCAAGATCCAAACAGCATCTCCCAACAAATTCAAATCCCTCGTTTGCCGTGGAATTTTTCCATGTGTTGTTTTCATGGACTAGCAAGATGCCCGTGCATTGCACGGAACATCAAGATGCATTTTTTTACAAACTCCCGCATGCATGCAAGGGATAATTAATGTCCTCCTTTTCTAGTACCATGAGGCAAACACCATTAATATTGCATCGATTAATGTTAGTGGCCTTGTATATCTGCAAATTGTAATTTTAATAGTGGCCCCTTGTATATACAAATGGAGGGAGAAAGATGAGAGATAAGGCGAGGAGGAGTGGGGCATTGTGGTGACTGGTGGTCGGACTGGGTGGAGGCATGGGGATGGACGGCGCATTATGTCTAGGTTTGTATCTCTCTCACACACACCCACGTAGGTGGGGGACGTGCACGAAGAGAAGAGGTGCACGCACGGCGCACGTACTCCCATTTCTTTCCCAACCACACCCGCGCGGGTACACGGTGGAGCTCATTTCTGTACGAAAAAGGCAGCCCACGTGGTAATTTGGCACATGTACTGGTTTTCCACTTGGTGGAGGGAGGACCGTCTACCACGGGTGAACAAACAAATTGTGACTTGACGTGTTATATTAAAAAAAGAGGCAAACCATGTGGGGCCTACCTTAGAGGCAAGGCTCTATACACTGGAGTGCTTTTGATGTGTCTCGTCAACTCGCAGAACGAGGAGAAGCTTGCTTAGTACACCGTCTCCCCCGTCCACGGGCGTGGTGGCTCGCAGGATGAGGTGAAGCTTGCTCCCTCGCCCACGCGCGCGGTGGCTCACTGCACGAGGAGAAAATTTTACTACTCCCTCTGTTTACTCCTCGTCCCTACTACGTACTTTGGTTAGTACTCCCTCCATTTACTTATACAAGGACACTATAAAAAAAATACATTTTGCATCTATACAAGGCCACAAATAGTAATCGAGACAAAAGTTACTACTCCCTCCTTTCCAGTTTATGGCTCAATTTCAAAATCTCTCCAACCAAGGTAGACGGTGAGTGGTCGAATTAATTTTGTAGTTTGCACAAGTAATTAGTACACTCGCTTTTCTCAAGAAGTTTTGTTTACCGAGGCATTAATTAGAACGAATGCATGAATGACCACTAAATTTCCATGAACTTGTACATGCATTGGTTAGTTTCCTCTTGACACTGCTTGCGTCGGGTGATCTAACACACCTCGAAATCCAACATATAATGGTACTACTACTAGTATAGTAGAATTGAGACTTATCAAACGGAAAAACGAATGTTTTTTAGATGAGCCCTATAAACCGTAGTGGGTACGTACTCCGTAAAAACAGATTTTTCCAAAACAAAGTCGCTCCCTTTCATGAATTCTGTAGTAGTATACTCCTCCGTCGACGCTCCCTTTCATGAATTCTATACTTCCTGTCGCTGACATGTGGGACATATAGCAACCGGGTCGACGTGTCAAGCACCAAATAACAGTGCAGAACAGCAGGGGGGACGCACCCCACTCGTACCGGCCCAGTAGTAGTAATGAGCAATGAGACGTCAAATCACAATGCCGCACTTTCCCAGACGGACGAAGCAACCCTTATTTTACACTTCCGTTCGCCATCATCTCAAACCACGTACTAGTATCACTTCTGCCTCAAGAGGGACACGCGCATCGCCTTGGTACATCATGACACGTGGGACCGCATGACAGGCCATGCTCCCCCGCCGATCGCTCGGTAAAATCACCTCATTTTTACTATACTTCCTCCGTATCGGTTTACTACATGGCATGCACGTCATTCTAGGTTGAGAATTTAACTGGCTATATATGTGATGAACAGTACTCTAGCCTTTTAAAAAATATATACTTTTGTACAGTAGTACTATCGATGGATTGCGCCATGGAGCAAAAACTGAAATAAAAAAAGGTGGTACATATAGAGAGCGCTCGTCGCCGAATTATGCATATAGTACTATTAAAAAAGCTAGTACGTGCTTAATTGGGGTGCTAAATTCAATTAAAGAAATACTAGTAGTATGTACATACTAAAGAGTTAAAGTAACGAGAAGAAACATAACATAGTTCTGCTGGGGGCTCAGCACAACACACCCCTCAAATTAAACTTAGCACACCTGAAATTAAACTATGCAACTAATCCGGTAGACACTGCATTAGAAGTTTAGAACCACCATGAGCAACGACACTGCCACCTTACTCGGAGTCCTCGTCCACGTCCTCGACTTCGTCCTTGTCCCTATTCCTCTTGGCCGATACTTCTTTGCTTGAACCGCACACTTGGCTGTTGCTCTTCATCCAACCCTTGTAGATATTGAAGCAAAGGTAGCCATCCATTGCAGCGTAGTGGATGTGGTCTATATCTAGTACATTTCGCTGCCATGCATGACGATGAAACGTGTATGGAGGTTTCTCCAGTTTACCGTATGAAGGATGAACCATGGCTCCTGCCAGGGTCAGCATTGAAGGCTGACGAGAGGGCACCAGCCGATTCTTCTGGAGGTCGAAGGGGTTGCCTACAACGAGGCCTATCCGACCCAGGACTTCTTCGTCGTTCGTAAAGTCTATAGTAACGAATTTCATTGTTTTGTCCTTGAGGAAGGTCTTAAAATCCCGGCACTCAACGTCGGCATGGCATATGTGGTAGACCAAGCAAACGTTATGTACGCAAACCTGGATCACGGCAGGCATCTTCCTCTCTTCGTCCTTTAGATACTTCTCTCGTCCCAGGACTGTGGTGTACTCAACATCTAGCCCAGCGACCCACTCATCATCTGAGTTTTCGAACATGCGTCTGAAGCGAGAAAGGCATCCTTTCACCGTTGCAGAAGAACGGGTGTAGATGACGTCGAACTCATCGCCGATGATGGTTCTAACCTTGTACTCACCGCCGATCATGGAGATTTGGGACACCATGGATTTGGGAGGAGGGTTAGGATTAGTGGAACTGCCGTAATGAGAATGGACGGGACAACTAGGAGCGAACACTACTAGGAAAAGGGCTATAGATAGAATTGATACTAATGGCGCACCATGGAAGCAGTGCGCCACTTAGTATATACTAATGGGGCACCTGCTGGTGATGCGCCATTAGTGTGGAAGACACTAATGGCGCACCAGAAATAGGGTGCGCCACTAGTAAAACAATTTTTTTTTCATTTTTTCAAACATACTAATGGCGCATCCGGGCAAAGTGCGCCATTAGAAGTTAGAACTAGTAATGACGCACCAGCGACAGAGTGTGCCAGTAATTTTTTTTACTTTTTGGCAAAAAAACATTCTAATGGCGCACCGCTGCTCGGTGCGCCATTAGTAAGCTTCCCCCCTCCACCTATTCCCCTCCCTCCCTTCCTCCCCACTCAGTACGCCCCCTCCGCCCGAACCGTACGCCGCCGCCGCGCCTGCACGCCCCCTCCGCCCCCTCCGTCCCCTGCCGCCGCCGCCCCGACCCCCGCCCCCGCGCCCCCACGCCCCCTCCGTCCCCTGCCGCCGCCGCCTCGACCCCCGCCCCCGCGCCCCCACGCCCCCTCTGTCCCCTCCGTCCCCTGCCGCCGCCGCCCCGACCCCCGACCCCCGCGCCCCCACGCCCCCTTCGTCCCCTCCATCCCCTGCCGCCCCCTGCCGCCGCCGCCCCGTCCCCACCGATCTCCGTCCGTCGACCATGGGAGCCGGCCAGGACCTGGAGGCCGGCGCTGGCGATGGCGGCGAGAAGAAGATGGCCCACTCCTCCTCCTCTGGCCCGCTCCCTCCGTCGGAGCCGCCGCACCTACGGGGCCAGGACCCCGTCCACCCCCCTGCCCCCACCCCGACGTCCGCTACCAGGCCGCCCCAGGTACAGTTCCATTTCTGGCACTAGTGCAATGCAAATGTTTCCTCGTGTACATGTGAATACCTTGCCTAGAACTATCTCTGATCATTCGCCTTTAGTTGTTAATTTGGCATTAAATATCCCTAAAATTGTAAAGCCTTTTAAGTCCGAGTTATGCTGGTTTCTTAGAGAGCATCTAAGTGAGGTGGCCAGCAAAGTTTGGAATGCATTTCATTTTGATACAACTAAGTTAGATAAGTGGCAAAATAGAGTTAGAGTAGTGAGAAAAAAGTTGAAAGGATGGAACATTAACTATGAAAGTTTTTATAGAAAACAGAAGAAAATTTCGGAAACTGCTATCGATGATATAGACAAAGAGAGTGAAATTATGCTTTGTCTATACACAAGTATAACAGTAGAAAAGTTCTAGCTGTGCAGTAACAACATATTAGAAAGGTGGAGATGGTGAAGTGGTATCAGAGGTCAAAAGACACTGACCTGCTCCAGGGAAATTCTCTTACTAAATATTTTATGGCTAAAGCTAGTGGTAGAAAACGGAAGAAACATAAGATTTTATTATCTCTACAACAAGAGGAGGGTTTGATTGTAGGGGATGATAACATACTACTTAAGTATGCCATTAAATACCCTACAGAGCTCTTTGGTCCAGAGGCTAGTGTTATTAATGTCTCTTTAGATGTTACTTCACAATGTGTGCTTGATGATATAGATAAGCAGTTGCTGATCAAACCTTTTACAGTTGAGGAACTAAAACATGATGTTTTCCAGATGAAACATAATAAATGCCCTGGTCCTGATGAGTTTCCCAGAGTTTTTCCAGCATTTCTGGGACTTGAGTTGTGATGATTTGATGCCTCTGTTTCACGATTTTTTTAATGGAAAGTTGGATGTAGGAAGACTTAACTATGGCATTATTACTTTGTTGCGTAAAGGGAATGATAATCCAAAGATATAGGCCTATATGTTTGCTAATTGTTCCTTTTATGACATTTACTGTGGTCAAAGCAGAGCCGTTGTTGTAGCTGATAAGATTATATCCCCTGTGCAGACGGCTTTTGTGAGAAATATGTTTATTTTAGATGGTGTGCTATTGTTGCATGAGATAATTCATGAGATTAGAGTTAAGAAAAGAAGTGTTGTTAATTTCAAGCTTGAATTTAAGAAAGGACAAAATTAACTAGGATTTTTAGAAAAGGTGATGGTTATGAAAGGGTTCCCAATTAAATTTGGAAAGTGGGTTATGACTTATGAGTACTGTTAATGATGGTAAGGTGGCTTTTCTAGCTTATTACATGTATTGTTTGTAGATACAAATAATTATGCATAGTGATACCTTTTATCGAGTCCTTTTTGCTCAAGCTTTTAGTTCTTTCTGCAATACAGTTGTATTACATCTTTTACTAGTGAGTAAATTCGCTTCATAAAATTAAAGTGATCATCAGTAAGCTGTGCCTTAGTGCTATTTAGTTGTGAGTGTGAAGTAAAATAAATAAATCAGGTTTCTCTAGGTATATTCCAAACATCAAAGTTGAAATAACTTTGATTTCCTAGATATAGATAGTTAGGCACACAAGTTTGCTGGTAAATCTATATGTCTGCCAGATCATGATTTCTTCTTATATACAAGGTGTTAATTTAGCTATGAACAACGATATGATTACAAGTCCATTGCCATACCACATTCACAGTTTGGAATGTATCTCTCTGCTATCTTATCATACAATCCATTTTCGATGGGGATCGACCATCCATTCACCAGCTAACAGAGAATAGCATAGAAGAAATAGACAGGGTACTCCATATGTTTTATGATATGTTGTAAGGGTACTAATTGGTCTCTTCTGCTGCTTATCAGAGATGGCGGAAAGCAGCCACCACCGCTCTGCGATACCGCAGTACGAGTTGGATGCTTCCGAGTTCTTCACTATCATACTTGGGACTTCAGTATCATCCATGACGCAGGTATATAAAATGAGAGATCTCCCCTAGCTTCACCCATCTCATTATGATATCTGTTGTTTGCCTAATCACTCATTGTCCCAAACTGCAGAGTCTGCCTGACAGTTTTAAGAACATGCTGATGGATGAAGATCCGCCAAATAATGTGAAGGTGCGACAGGCCGGCAGCGCGTTTTGCAGGCCGTGGGATGTGGAGTTGGTGATCAAGGAGGGCCACATGTACTTGTCTCGTGGGTGGGAGAAGTTCTACCGTGCCTACGACTTGTGGCTGGGGTACTTCCTTCTCTTTAGGTACGACGACGACGCCACCATGCTCATCGTGAAGGTGTTCAACGCGACTATGTGTCGCATGCGCTACGCTGAAGATTATGATGCCGGTACGTTCTGCCTCTTCTTATTCCTCTACATTTGGCTTTGTCTCGCATCGATTGTTAACGGTCATTGTTGCATTTGGACAGGTAATGGGAGCAGCAGCAGCGACAATGGCTACAGCCAAAGCAGCAGCGACCATGCCTGTAGCGAAAGCAGCAGCGATTCTGGCAGCGGCATAGACAACAAGAAGGATGATCCGGACTGGAGTGCGGGAGAAGAGGAGCAGAGTGGGGATGAGGAGCTACAGGATGACGATGGGCATCAGGCTGAGGATGACCTAGCACTGGTGGTGGCTGACCAAGGGCAAGAGATGGTGGTGGCTGACCAAGGGCAAGAGATGGTGGTGGCTGACAATGGGCAAGAGATGGAGGTGGCTGAGAATGACCTAGCGATGGTCACGCCTGAAGGTGGCCTCGCGATGGTGGTGGTGCCTGACAATGACCACGCACCGGTGGTGGCGCCGGCGATCCCACAGCTGGGCGACATGACCACGCCAATTGAGGTAGAAGACTACATCCCACTGCCTCCACCGCCTCCACCGCCTCACCGCTCTTGGCGCATCAGGCTGAGGCAGGAGAAGGAGAAGAACAATGCCTGAGAACTGAACTTTGTCAGGTATGTCAGATCTCCAAAATGATATATATACTTAGTTACCTATGTTATCTCTAATATGCTTAGTTTTCTATAGGTTAGCTTCATTTTACCTAAGTTGGCTCTAATATGCTAACTTAGAGCTTATATGCTTAGTTTCCTATAGGTTAGCTCCAAAATAACTTATGTTAGCACAAAATGATCAAGTTTACATAATAAGGTTATAGTCTTTTTCTTATTCTTCTTCTTTTCCAAAATGACATAGGTTAGCTTCATTTTACCTAAGTTGTCTCTAATATACTAACTTAGAGCTTATATGCTTAGTTTCCTATAGGTTAGCTCCAAAATAACTTATGTTAGCACAAAATGATCAAGTTTACATAATAAGCTTATAGTCTTCTTCTTATTTCTTTTCCAAAATTCTTCTTATTCTTCTTCTAGTGTTCTTCTTTTCTAGTATTCTTCTAGTCTTCTTCTTTTTCTTCTTCTAACTTCTTGTTTATCATTTTGCAGATTTGATTTAATTCACGGAAGCTTGCATGGATGGAGTGCTTCTTTTCCATTTGTGTTTTTATTTTGTATCAATGTGAAACTTTTGTGAATTGATGGATAACGTTGTTGGATGAACAATGTGAAACTTTTGTAATATGTGACGATGGAACTATGTGTTGGCTATGTATGTATATATGATGGAACTTGTGTGTTGGCTATGTATGTATAGATGATGGAACTTGTGTGTTGGCTATTATTGTTATATGGATGCTTGTTGTATATATATGTGTTGGATATCTCATAGGTGAAATAGTGACCTGAGATTAAGAAAAAAAATTAAAAAAATTGTTACTAATGGCGCATTACCGTGTGGTGCGCCATTAGTATAGCAGACACTAGTGGCGCACCATGGGCAAAACTAATGGCGCACTATCTGGTGCGCCATTAGTATACCAGATACTAATGGCGCACCAGTGGTGCGCCATTAGTAAAAAATTCTAGTGGCGTGATACTAATGGCGCACCAGTGATGCGCCATTAGTAGGCAAAACTGGTGCGCCATTAGTAGCCCTTTTCCTAGTAGTGGAACCGTCGTAGTATTGAAGGACGTGCGGGGACGAGTAGGAGCGAACTGCCAGCGTGCGAACGGCAGGGTAGTGGCTTTCCATTCTCCCATGATACGGGCTTCGGGGAGCCCTTGGATCTGAGATCGAACGGTTGCATGGCGTGATTCTAGACCTATGGGTGAATGTCCTATCCTGGAGGGTTATTCTGCAAATTTTTAGCAACTTAGCATGCGACCGTTTGATCTCATATCCAAGGGCTGCCAGCAGCCCGTATCATGGTCGGACCTACCACGACCGTCGCATCGCTCGCGCGGTCGCGCTCTTGGAGATTTAACACGGTGCGTTAGGCTATCTGATGTTGGCATGTCATACATAGTCATCACTTAGTCACTCATACTACAACAAGGTTGGCTATAAGTGTATTTTTTGTTACTCCTCTCTATCTCTTTCTTCGTACTCAAGGAAGAAACGGTGCTAGTAAGCGCGTGTATTTATTGCATTTGCCAAGGAGTGACCTCTTCCAATGAAATGGTGTTGCTAAGTTTGCTTCATTTAATTAGCTATAGACTCAAAGTTGTCTTTTCACCTAGGTACACGCGCTTAGCACCGTTTCTTCTTTGGGTCACCAAACTAGTCACTCACTTCTTGATTAACTTGCCACATCAGACTTTATGCCTATGTGGCAAGCTTAAGCACCTGTAGGAGCAAGTAAAAGTAAGTACAATAGTGCGCTTTACATGGCATTTTTGTATCTGTCGAGGAAATAGAGGCAAGGAAAAGGTGGAGAAGTGGGCTCTCATGCAAGAGCAAGCCTCTACTACATGGTGGAGCATTGGGAGAAGCACCTGTATGGAGGTGGTCAGAAATCTGGGAGACTCACGCCGGTCGTAGCACCGCAGTTATAATGATAATGGCAAGTCAAATCACGGGGCCCCACCTGTCCAGCAGTAACTCACTGTCAAATCACACAACCCTACATTCGCAGCAGCTACTCCCTCGTCTTCTCGCGTCTCTGTCGAACCGACTAGGCGGAACTGCCCCGCCGCCTATCGCGCAGGAAAAGCCCCGCCCTTGACTTTTAAATACAACTACATCCGCTTAAGAATCCAATGATATACTTTTTGTGACGTAGTAACTCATATTTAGTTAGTCAAATGGATGACCTAGAACTACGTGCATGCCCTATAAACCGAGACGCCTAAAAATAAAACAACCGAGACGGAGAGGGTAGTTCAGCACGTATCTTTTCAGATCAATATAGTCAGGATTCAACAAGGAACAAAACCAAGTGGTAGGCTGCTCCTGTCGTGTTGGCATAGCAACTCAGGCAGGGTCAGTCCGCACACGAAATGGCGACACACTTAATAGGACCCCTTTGGCCGACATGTGGCTCATCCACCGTCTTGTTCCACGTGCGATGCACCAAATTACAGTTCGGAGCAGCAGTTGGAATTGGAGGCACCCCGGTCGTAGCGCCGCAGTAGTAGAAAATGAGCGACGAGGGGTCAAATCACAAATCCCCACCTTTCCCGCATTAAGCTGGACGGACGAAGCAACCATCATTTCACTCTAGGGCGCAAGAGCATAAAGAAAAGAGAAAATAGTGATGTGTGCGGCAGCTACCTAGGGCACCCTAGGGTAGGGGTCTCCACTACAGATCCTTTTTTTTAAAAGCGCCTCCACTACAAATCGGCTTCTCCCTTGTCCTCTTGAAGAAAACCGATGATGACTGCGGCGGTAGGGTTTGTAGGAGTACTACGGCGTGCGGGGCCACGTCGTAGTAAATGGGTTCAAGCCGACGCCTTAAATATGTGTGGGCCGCTTGGTTTTACGGGAACGAGGCAACATTTTGGGTTCGGGGACCAGTGGAGATATAGTACGTACAAAAAATTGTGGACGTAGGTTCGACCGAAAGGCAATGATGCATGGGCCCTGCATTTTGATATACCCGGGGCCGGGTGAAATTTGCTACTCTACTCAAAACTAGTAAGGTACACATGTATTGAACGCATGAGATTTTGAAACCAAATTATGAATAAATACACACTATAGCATGTAAAGCTTGGAGTCATATATGCATGATGTATATGTTCATTTAGTTCTTATAATTCATCTCATTCAAAATCAATAAGTTTTATAAAAATGTTAAGGTTCATGGGGTTGTGCATTGTACTCCCTCCGTTCCAAAATAGATGACCCAACTTTGCACTAACTTTGTGCAAAGTTGGGTCATCTATTTTGGAATGG
Source organism: Aegilops umbellulata (assembly GCA_032464435.1). Taxonomy (NCBI): domain Eukaryota; kingdom Viridiplantae; phylum Streptophyta; class Magnoliopsida; order Poales; family Poaceae; genus Aegilops; species Aegilops umbellulata. Next base: position 634,791,399 of record CP136060.1, on the reverse strand, counting down.
AGGGAGTAAATCATAAAGTAAAAAACAAATAATGGCAATTCATTTATAAAATAATAATCAATTATGATACAGAAGATTCTAGAACAAAGGAGAAGTGCTTGTATTTTGAGGTTTGTGCATTATGCTTAAGTTCAACCATGGAGTCTTCTAAATTGTACATGTGGCAGATCTGGTGGAATGTTGATGATATCCAACAGCCAGTAGTGCTCGGATTTGCCTATCTCTGCACTGTTGGGTTAGCTTCATCCAGTGACCATCTTTCAAAGTTATTGGCACACTATATAGGTCTTGTGCCATAGTTGCATGTTTTGGAAAAAAGCTACTAGTGGGTTGTACTATCTATTTAGGAATAGAAGATGTATACATGGAAGTTGTAGGTAAAGAGATGACATGGAGCATCTCAATTCCTATGAGTAGGGATTGGAAAAGAGATGTCATTTGGTTCACATCATAGGAACTTTTCTATTGAATCTAGAGATGACATGTATCTCAATTCCTATGAGGAGGGATTAGAAAAGAGATGTAATTTGGTTCATATCATAGGAACTTTTCTATTGAATATACGCTAATGTTTATTTTCCTTTGAAATTAAGGGAGTATAGGAATCCATTCATATGAACCAAGTGGCTCTAAAGCTATAGAAATGATATCATGTTTATTTCCATTGAAATGTGGAGTATATGAATCTATTCCTATGAACCAATTGGCTCTAAAGGAAAAAATCCTATAAAAATCATATCATATAGAGTTCCTATGATATTCCTCGACACTAAAGGATGCTTGAAATTGCTGCGGGTGATACGATGGTCTTTCTTTGTAGACTCCTCACCCAACTTTATAGTTACCTCTTGAAGATGAATGAAATGACATATACATGGTATTCTACATGTGCAATTTGGTACACGAAAACTCGGTAAAAGTTTGCGAGGTTCGAATTTTCAATAAAGCTATATGCACTGCATTTCGGAACAGATGGAGCATACGGCAGTTGCTAACACTCACGTGGAAGATTTGTGTGTAGGAGGACTAGCTGTTCTGTTAAATGACATGGCAAAACTGACACTGTCGGATGCTGATCTAACGGTTCTTACGGCGTTCGTCCGGAAAAGGCTTGTGGCGAACGTTTGTTGAATAATGATTTACGGACACATGCATTGCATTGATACGTGCCCCCCTCTCTCTCACACACATGCACCCTCACGAGTCACGACTCTCCCGAGTCCTCTCGCAGACTCGCACGTCGCACCCACCGTCTATCTGCAGGTAGACGTCACGCACATATGTGCTCTTCACACCCTACCCTCAAAACTTCTAAAAAACAAAAGACGGCGCGCACATTTTATTTTAGCTCACACATCACACACTTGTACTATTACTCTTGCGGCGAACGTTCTTTGGGCATAGCATATTGTACTCTCACGAAGAGAAGCGGTGCACGCACGCACTAGTTCTCTCACACCCACTCGCGGGTACACGTAGGAGCGCATTTTTTTGAAGCTGGTACAACAAAATCACTCGACTATATATAAAAGCAGGAGCCTTAGCGCTTGCTTTACTAGGGTTCCTCTCGTTCACTCTCTCATGCTCTCCAGATCTAAGCAACACATAGCTGGCCACACTCTCTCTCAGCTCACGGCTGGTCACAAATCCGGCCGGACAACCTCGACTGGGGCAGGGGTGTAGGTGCATCGTTCACGCTGTCGTCGGCGGCGAGGGAGGAGACCAACGGCTGCCCGCGCATCCCAATCGGCGGCCGTGCCGTTCTCTCCGAGAGAGCGTCGGCTCGTGAGGGCCTTCGACCCATTCTTCCTCCCTGCGGTATTGTGGCCAAGATGCGGCCTCCCGACGCCGTCTTTGCGACATGCCGACGATCCTCAGGTATATTCCTTCGAAACCTGCCTTGCTCTACTGCCCCAGCTCCCTTTGTGTGGATCCTTTTCCACTTCCGTCCGCTGTTCCAAAGCCACCTAGACTTATACTATTATTAGAAGTAAAGCTATTTCATACAGTCGACTTAAAGCGTTGGTTCAAACAGGGAAGAATGTGGGAAAGTTGTAGCATGAATCTAGGACTTGGTTCTAAGAGGAAACGGGGGAAAGTAGTAATATATGTCACTTTTTAAATAACCGTATTTCTTATTTGCGCAAACAGGGATGTCTGTCTCCATATCGTTTCGGGATGTATGTCTCCGTATCGTTTCTGTCCGCGCAATCAAAAGCACACACCTCAGTTTTAGTACAACTGCGCAAAATGAGAAGGCTATCCCTCGTTGCTGTTGTCTAACCTCCCGTCTTCAAGGTATCCCTACATTGGTAGTAACTAAGGTAGAATGACCAACGCAATCTAAAAGAAGCTGATTCGTACGTTTTACTTCCTGATTGCAGTGCAGGGATGAGCAAAAACAACTGCATCCTAGTCCGGAATGCACTTTCTACCAGTTCATCCATGGACCGAGGACTAGCTGGCACGGCTGCACGGCGGTTTTTTGGACAGGTGCGCGGACAAGAGGCATTGTGGTTTGCTTATTTATGCAAATAGCGGTGCTTAAATTTAGTGGAATGCACAAGAATTTCACCTGGTCAGTACACTACATGGTTCAGTTCAGCATTCCAGCTGAGACCACAATTATAATTGGTTATTGTGGAATGAGAGAACCTAACCCTGAATGGTGGCAACAAGAAAAAACCAGAGTGAACTCCAGGAAATTTAAGCCTGCCGGGAGGCCCTTTGCTCAGAGAGAAGCCTTGCTTGTTTTTCCTGATTTGTAAACCTTCTCACCACTTTGTCTTTTGCTGTGAACTAGTATATGTTTGATATGTTCTATGAATCATTGAGATGTATAAAATTGCTTACCTTATGCTTTTCAAGTTTTTTATGAAGACGAGTTTAATGTGAGTGTTCCACATGAGCGCTGGACTAGCGTGTGAACGTTTGGAATTTATTACATTATGGCCTCAATTAACTACATGAACCACTGTAACAAGATACATAGTTGCTTATATGTCAGACAGCAGATTGTTGATTGTTAGCCGGTCGATAGCCTAGTGTTGAAACGAGCTGAGCCAATGTGCCATGTTTTGCACAACTGCTTACAAGTGGGGTAGCACCAACAGTGTTTACAAGTACTTATGTATACATCAGCGCACGGTTCTCGAACGAGTGCTCTATTTCATCAAAACACACACTGCTCGTATGATAAACCGTGACAACTTATGTCTTACCATGCCATATTCATGAAAAAACTAGTGAGGATGCATCTATTTCGGCAACAATTACGATGGTTCTCACATGATTCACGGGCACACAAAAGTAGCAGCAGTTCCCATAGACGGATTCAAACGGAGTACTAGCCCCAGAGGGGTCGATAACAGGGAAGGTTCGGATAATTAGACACAATCCAAACTACTATTAAACACTAGCTGGGGCAACTATTTCATGCCTCGATCTAATTTGGGCTGGACACAAGACGGACCTTGCCATGAACATCATCGAGGACGTCCCGCAGCAACTCAATCCTGTGAACCTTCATGAAGACAATCTTGTGGCCTTGCCACTGATAAACTTGTTTGTGGAGGCATGCCACATCATCTTCCTGCGTAAGCTTGACAAGAACAGTATTCCTCACAAACGAAGGAGTAGCTTTGAACTTCTTGTCCTTCAGTACACCCTGGACAACACGCCTGACAACAGTGAGGCTGAAATACAACTCTTCATTGGTATAACCGCAAATGGCTTCCAGGATCCAACAGCCTGAGAATTCTGTTTTCCCAGTGCGTATATTCAGGTTGTCCGCCTCATAGCGAGTGACATGTACAACCACACAATCCTTGTGTGCATCAGGGCTCAAATTGAAACAGAAAGTTCTGAATTACTTTTCAGTATAAGAAATACAAGTTATTTAAACGAGTACGTATACCATGGCATCGAAGCTAATAAAATTTTGCATTATTAATCACCACATACTTCCTTTTCTAAAAAAATCACCACATACTTAGATGAAAAACCACAATCGAGATCGGCAAAGAAGGAAATCACCTTGGGCAGCTCAGCGAGGGGGGGGGGGACACATTCTCGAAGGAGGAAAACTGCTCCTGCAGTGCCATGGGGGCTGTAACCTCGAACGGGGCGTTGACCATCTCAGTATCTGGGGTCGCCTCGGTGGTTGCCTCCATCTTCTTGGAGCTCTCTGTCTCGTGGGGATCAGCCCCCCGCGTTTGCTCCAATATCGGTAGATCTTTGCCTGTTTCTCCTTGGTCCATCATGAAATTGACGAGTACTAGGAGACCATTGAAAGGAAAACACAATCGTAATGACAATGAAACAAAAAAGATAGTGAGGATCGGTTACTGCTTTGCAAAAGTTCTTTTTTTTTCTCTGAACGAAAATATACCAACATCACGGATCCGCTTACCTTCCCTTCGTTCGGAGAGAAGAACAGTGGCAGATGCAAGTGTTGCCTTTCTTGAAGACGGTGAGGGATAAGGGGATTCAGCGAAGAGTGAAATGATGGTTGCTTCGTCCATCAAACTTAGACTGCGGGGAGGTGGGGTTTTGTGATACGACGGATCGTTATTGCCGTGCTACGACCGGGGTGACTCTCCGCCTGCATACTGCCTTCTAATTTGGTGGATGGAATTTGGGCCCGCGCGCTGCATGGCCCGCATGTCGGTGAACAAAAGTATAACGGCATTCAGTAGAGGGAGACGTTTCAATGACCTAGGAGGAGCCAGAAGCGGTAGAGTGTCTCCACCGTACTAGTAGTAATTGTTTTTCTGGGTAGCTGTAGAGTGTCTCCACTGTACTAGTAGTAATTGTATCTCGGGTCCCAAGACAAAACATCCCAGCCACACTAGTAAATAGTAAAATCAATTCAAAAGCCCATATATTTACTGAATGAGATGCGCTACCCACACCCAGCACACCGCCCCCCCCCCCCAAAAAAAACCCTGGGTGCTCTTCTTCCTCCTCGCTCCCACCCACCTCACGTCAGCTCGCTCCACTCGTACCCCCAAAATCCTCACCTCACTCCTACAAAAAACCCTAGCTCCCCTTCTTCCTCACTCCTACAAAAAACCCCCAGCTCCCCTTCTTCTTCTCTCGCATTACAACTAGGCTCGTCATTCATTACTCTGCTCAAATCTGTGAGCGCGACGTGACGCCCTCGAGGAAAATGGAGTCGGCTGACCCCAGCGCCAAGAAGATGAGGCTCCCGCCAGCGGCGACGCCTATTGTAGATCCCGCACCCGGCAGCGCGGGGAGAAGCGGCGACCCCGCCCCCACTGGATCCCAGGAACCCGTGGAATCTCGGTGGACCGCATCAGCGATCTCCGGACGCCATCCTTGGGGAGATCATCTCACTTCTCCCCACTAAGGATTGCTGCCGCACCCAAATCCTCTCAATTCGGTGGCGCCCTCTATGGCGCGCCGTTCCCCTTAATCTCGACTATCGTCAGCTATCTCTCTTCAATGATTTTGAAATCCCTAGAGCCATCATCTCCTCCCACCAGGGCTCCGTTCAAAGCCTCTGCATCCCGTCATGCTACCTGAGCAAGCATACCATGCCCTGCACGGTGGACGCCTGGCTGGAATCCCCTGAATTCAGAGAACTACAACTGCTTGAGTTCTACTATTCCCCTGGAAATCACATACCACATACCGAACGCCATGAACTTGTGCCCTCAACACCGATGTCCATCTCGGGGTTTTCGCCCTCTCTCCACACCGCCACCTTTGCGCAGTGCTACCTACCAGACAATCTGGTACTAAACCTTCGACTCACATTTCTCAAGAAACTTTCACTTGTGCGGGTTCGTATATCGGAGGCCTCATTGCACAACATCATCCACTCCAGTTGCCCTGCGCTGGAGTGCTTGGTGCTTGTTTTCACAGCTAGAATCGATTGTCTCCAAATAAAGTCGCCTAACCTTGTAAGAATTGGAATTTCTTTTGACGGAAAGCAGGTCATCATCCAAGATGCCCCTTCACTTCAAAGGTTGATCCTTGATTCTAGTTATTCACCGTTGCAAATAACCGTCCTCTCTGCGCCTAAACTGGAGACCTTGGGTGTAATACATGATCTCTGTGCTCATTTCAATATGGTGTTTGGCTCCATAGTTCTTCAGGTACTTTATATTATCATCTACACTTGTAACCATAAGCTGCATTTTAAATTTCTGTAGATAATTTATATATCCTCTTGGAGTACACATTTTGTACTAATATTATGTTCTATGCTCAATGAAGAGTTTCTCCGTGGATGGCCTATCAATGGTGCTGGATTCTGTCAAGATCTTATATATCCAAATGAATAGTTTTGATCTGAACAATATTATTGGCTTGCTGCAATGCTTTCCATGTCTGGAGAAGCTGTATATATAGGTGATAATTTCAAGCACATTGGAAGCCCGCATATAGTGTACTAGAATTAACCGTTCAGCTGTTGCTCTTTTGACACTCTTCTTTTAGACCTTAACTGTTTTCAATCTTCATGTCTATTTAGGCAATAGGACGGGGTAACAAAGTTATAACCAATCGGTGGATTTGTAAGCATTGGGATTTTCTCACTTCTCATGAGATTCGATTGAAGACAATAACGCTAGAACGATATGTAGCCAACCGTGCAAACACAAGATTTGTCACATTCTTCCTGCTGAATGAGAGGTTACTATTGTCCATCAGGCTTAAGTTTATCAGCAGCATGATTTTGACGGATGGGTATGTCGAAGAGCAAAATAGGAGTTTCAGGTGGGCAAAAGAGCTTCTGAACATGCCGGGCTTCTATTTACAACATATTGTGGTCATAATCCTGTAAATTTTACAACCCAGGATGTTCTTTCTATGGACCTGACCGATCCATTTGACTGTGACTGCCGAAAACAGTGCTGGAGTTAGATGTTGTTGCCCTTTTCAATCTGGTTTTTTTTAACCTGATGAAGAATTAACCCTCGTACTTTTGTACAGTTTGTAAGCTGGAGTTAGATGTTCCTGCCCTTTTCAACTCGGCTGTGACTGTCAAATTTTCTTTGAAACAAGGCAAATGGCTTGCCATTCGTTTAATTTAGAGTGAAATATTGTAACAAATCCAAACCAAGGGAAATAACATCACTCTCGCTGGCTGCTTGAGCTCACTGTGCATTACAGAAGCCAAGTGATTAGCCCCCACTAGCACCCACAAACTTATTTCGAACTAGCACATCAAATGGGCTGTAAATTTTCATAGGAAAGGCTGGACATCTGGGGCTCACGCCATTGTCAACGTAGTCAATAAACAAGAGAATTACACTACGAGAGTCTGACACCAGGGACCCAGCAAGTCGCGTAGCTTTTTTTTAAGGAACAAGCAGTTGTTATTTATACTAGTTTTAGCGACGGATCAGGGTAACAACGGGGCTGTGCGGGAGCTGTGGCCCGTCTAGCCAGGGTTTTATTTATCTTTACCACATCATGAGCCCAGATGTGTTTTTTTCTTGCTGAAAATCGCTAGCCCAGCTCTAATTTTTTTAAAGAAATACCCAAACAAGGCCTACTTGCTTTACCGGCCCTGCTGGGCTGCAAATCTTTCAAGACGAGGAGAGTTTCATTTGGTTTGCCCAGAAATGGGCTGTACATTTTTAAAACACATCAAACCGGGAATTAGTTTCAATTTTTTTTCATTACAAGATCTTAAATTCCATTGATTTTTATGCGTGGACAATTATTTGGATTTTATATTTATATAAATTATTTTTCAAAATAGTTTGAATGTGAATCGATATTTCTAGATTAAAAACAGTTGACCGCACCGAAATATGCAAAATTTCGTATACTTTTTAACCGTGGTCGCAATATGGGGTGTGATGCTAACAAAAAGAAGGATGGGCTCCAAAACAATTCTTAAGAATTAGCAAATGGGTTGTACATTATTAGAAATAATGGCAGATGGGTTGTATGCTGTTTTCCATAGACTTGAGGCTGACTTGTGCGCCTACTATAGGTTGACGCGTACGCTTTCATAAAACAAAAGTTTGACGCACACGCAACGCCCTGTCAACTTAGTCAACACACGAGATCAGTGACTGTTGGATGTCCATCCAACGGCCGTCGTGCTTCTTCAATCTCTGCTCTTTCTACTCCAGCCGCTCAAACAAGCCCCGGTGGGACTGCCTGCTCCCTCCTCCGTGTGGCCGGCTGTGCTGCCGCGCAGGCCTCACCGCCCGACCGTACTCCCATCGCTGGCCTAGCCATCCCTCAACTCACCCACACCTGCTGTTATTCTCCGGCGAAGGCAGACGAACCAGTAAACCCTCATACAGTCCTACTCCCCTCCGTGTGGGAAACAACTGCCGAGTATTCCCTGGCTCCGTGTCGTTCCCTTCCTAGGCCTCGCCGTCGTCCACCGCCCTGGTGCTCTCGGCGCGGCCTGGTCAATGTGGTCGATGAACGACATCCATCGGAAGTGGACTGTACGTGGAGAGGCTGACAGCTGGGTCCACGGCCGCACGCAAGGAAATGCCTCCTTATTACGCGCAAAATAATGATTCCTCCACCTGACAGCTAGGACCCACAGGAAGGGCCTCTGTATTTCGCGAAAAAAACGTTCCCCCCGCTGACAGGTCGGACCCACCAGCTATATATTCGCACACAAGGAAGTGCCTCCTTTTTACGCCCAAAAAAATGAATACCCCCTGCTAGCTGGGACCCACCATATTGTTGGGCTGACTTGTGGGCCTACTAAGTTGATAGGGACGGAGAGCTTTGTCAACTTAGTCAATATTCCAGTGACCATATGATGTCCATCCAACGGCCATAGTGCTTCTTCAACCTCTGGTCTTCTTGCTCCAGCCGCCCAAAGCAGCGCCGATCGTGCCGCCTGCTCATGCCTCCCGTGGCCGGCTGTGCTACCGCAAGAGGCCTCACCGCCCCCATCCTACTCCCATCACTGGCCAGGCCATCCCTCCACTCACCCACACTGTAACACCCCGGATTCAATGCGCCCGGTGTCCGCCAGTTATTCGCCGTCATTGCCAAGTCGTTTTGCTTGCGTGTTGCATTTTGTCATGTCAACATGTGCATTGTATTGCATACGTGTTCGTCTCATGCATCCGAGCTTTTTTCCCGTTGTCCGTTTTGCAATCCGACACTCCTATGTCCTCCGACGCCCCCTTTTACCTCGTTTCATGAGTGGCCGAAAAATGTTCTCGGAATGGGTCGAAGCTTGGCGTGCGGTCTTATTATAGTGTGGGTAGACCGCCTGTCAAATTTCGTCGCATTCGGAACCCGTTTGACTGCCCAACCGCCATCTGTAGCGGCACCGTTGCTGGTTTATTCGTCGGACGTTTTCGGTCTCCGGAAACCCGTGCCGGGCTGCCCTCTCTTCTATTCCCACATCCCAAATCATCGTACCTAACCCCCCTCCACTCTGGACCGTTCGATCGAGATTGAACGGCTCCGAAACGGAGCAAACCCCCCAAACCCTAGCTCATACCATATATATACACCTCCCATTCTAAATTTGGGCATCCCCTAGCCTCCATCTACCTTCTAGCCTTTTGTCGCCGGCGCCGCCACCGCCCCGCCACCGCCATTTGTCGCCGGCGCAGAGGCCACGCCGCCACCTGAGGCGTTGCCCCGACTAACCGGGAGTTGTCACGTCACCTCCCCGCTTCCCACAGCCACTCGTAGCCCTCCACGTCGCCTCCCCAGCGCCCCACTTCGTAGTGGCCCTCAGGGCCCATCTAGAGCCCACCCCGAGACCATCCAGGACCCGAGCCGCCGCCGCCCTCGCATCTGAGCTCCCCGTGCGGGAGAGCTCCCGATCCAGCGCATCCCCGCCGCCTCGTGACCCCGCCTCCTCGTCGCTCGTCGTCGGACCTCGTCCAGGCCGTCACTTCCCCACAGCTGTGCTCCGCCGTCCCTGCCTCTTCTCTCTCTCTCTTCTCCTCCCATCGCTCACCTCGCCAGCTCTCTCTTTCTCTCCCGCAGGTAATAGCGCGCCCCGCCGTCGTTCATCCAACGCTCTGCCTCGCCGCCGGTCGGATCTGGCGACCTTCGCCTCAGATCCGTCGCCCCGACCCGTTTCCGGCCTCCCCCTGCCGCTGCCTTGTCCGGATCAGGTGGATCTGGCGAGCTCTTCGCCGCCCCGTCCACTCCCGTCGTAGCCGCCGCCTTGCGGGATCGGGAGGTCCCGATCCAGGCGACGCACCCGCTCGTGGCCCCGCGTGGGCCTAGTCCCTCACCGGCCCAGCCCAAGCCTCCCGCCGGCCTGCCTCGCCTCCTCTTCGTTTTGGGCTGAAGCCCATGGTGAGCAGCCCGACTATACCCCGCCCGTGCGTCTTTTAGTTCAGAGCGCTCGCTCGTTTTTTTTTCCAAAAATCTGCCAAGTCCCTGGATAGTTACGTTCTGGTGCAATGTTTGACCTGCCATATCTTCATGCATATAGCTTTGTTTTGCATGCATGATATATGTAAACGTTCATCTGGTTGTGTTATCCATTTTGTTACATTGTGCCATGTTCATTAGAGTTCATCTTGACGCCCTAATCATCGTTGCAAGAGTTCTATATAATGTTGTCTGTTGTAGTTTATCAGAACATGCTCATTTGTCATTTTTGCATCTTTTTGTGTGATTTTCTTTAGAGCATGAAGTCTACATGTATTATGAGATACAACATGCCATCTTTGCTGTGGTGCAATCCATTCTTTATGATATGCCATGTATTGTTTGTTTCAAGCTTGCAAAGTAGCCTCTGTGATGTTGCTGATTTCAGAGACTTAGAATTTCACTAAGTCTATCTGCTGTTATTTTTTATGCCATGTATTCATGTTGCTACAGTGATATACATGCCTCTTTTGAGTATGTTTAGTAAGGATGTTTTGGACATATGGTTATGCTCTATACATCAATGCCTCTGTTTGCATTTATAGAGTGCTCTAGAATGTCTTAATCTTGCTCTACTTTTTCTATAAAATGTTCTTGGCAGATTGTTTACATGTTAATCAATTTTGCAAAGGTTGTTATAGTTGATCCTTGCACGATATGAACTTGCTCTTGACATGCTTAGCTTCATAACCCAACTGCAAGAGGAGAAAAGCAGTTGGCCCGACGACGCTTCCCCGCCATCGTCTCCCTCTCCGTTCACATCGTCTCATGGGGCGGTTGTCTGCCGTCGAGGAATAGGAGGGGGCTGCCCCCCCCCCCCAGCCCAATAGTCGGGCAGGTTGTCAGTTGTCAGGAGGAGCTTAGGGTTGTCAGTATTTGCAGGTTGTGAATTGTGTTTTGTGTTGTGTATTTTGAGAGTACTTTCATATATGAATTTCTTTTGAATTTCAGATTTGTAGTATTGAGCATATGAAGTATTTTATGAATTCTAGAGATCTATTTTTAGCACTTAAAAAAATGTAGTTTCATAGGAGTATAAAAGTGCAGACAATGTGATTCTCAGAGAAGAAACTACAAGTTTCAGTTTCAGATAAGAAACTGCAAGTTCAGTTTCAGATAAGAAACTGCAACTTTAAGAGGCAGAGCATTTATATTAACACGGCCTTTTCAAACAGGGTTAACATCATGTTGGAAGTTTTATTCATGGTCGAAAATGGAACTACCAGCCAGTTAACATCATGCTGATCAACATTCATGCATAGCACATCTTCATATGATGCACAGTCAAAATGCCCACATAATATTGAGTGTGCGAAACACAGAGAAGACAAGGGACAAAGTTTTGGCAAGTGTTGGACGTGGTTTTGGGCTGCCCCGTCTAGGCTTTCATTTTTAACATGCGCAGCCCACGACCTCAGATGGGAGGTCCATAGGCCTTTTTGTATTTTCTTAGGGCCGTCATGTATCGACCGGCCTATGGACATCCTATCCGAGGTTTTATTTTTGGCAGCCCAATTTATGTATTTTTTTAAAGAAAACGCAGTGGTCTATTCTATTTTTCTATATAAGAATAGGAATGCCAGGTCCAACTTATCTTTCCCTTCTAACTATATTATATATATTTAAATTATTTTATATGTTATTATATATTATTTTTATTGTCATCATATATTTAACAGATACTTACATATGTAAGAAAACAATATCCCAGGACGAGACTCGATCTAGCATGCATGCTATAACTTAGGGCGCCAGCGCTTCATCTATGCTCAGGGTCTGCGCCTGGCTTTGTACAAAGGATTACATGCAACAGCGGCAAGACTTGTACAAAAGGTGGTTGCCGAAACAGGGTCCGGCAACCGTGCCTTGCGGGTAAAACTTAGAAGATGCTCGATCTTCCAGGAGTTGCTCACCGGAATGCCATCTTCGGCCTCAAGGCGGACAGCGCCAGGCCTAGTGACTCGTTTCACCCAATAAGGGCCTTCCCACTTTTGCGTCAACTTGTTGGAATTCTTGGCGGACTGAACGCGCCGAAGAACAAGGTCGCCTTCCTGGAGACTTCTGGCGTTAACTTTGCGGCTATGGTAGCGGCGCAAAGCTTGCTGGTAGCGAGCAGCTCGTACAGCAGCCTGAAGACGGTCTTCCTCAAGGAGCAGCGCGTCATCTTGTCGCAGCTGCTCTTGCTCAAGCTTATCATAAGCGAGCACTCGAGGCGACCCGTATACGAGTTCCGTGGGGAGAACTCCCTCTGCTCCATAGACTAGAGCGACAGGTGTCTGGCCAGTGGCTCGATTTGGCGTCGTCCTGATCGACCAAAGAACCACCGGCAGCTCCTCAATCCAGTTTCTTCTGCACCCGTGCAGCCTGTCAAAAGTCCTGGTCTTGAGTCCACGCAGCACTTCAGCATTTGCCCTCTCCGCTTGACCGTTGCTTTTGGGGTGAGCAACAGAAGCGAAGCAGACCTTGGCGCCAAGATCTTGTACGTACTGCATGAAGGTGCGGCTCGTGAATTGCGTACCGTTGTCGGTGATGATCCTGTAGGGATCCCAAAGCGGCAAACAATCGACCTGAAGAACTTGACTGCTGACTGTGTTGTCACCTTCCTCACTGCTTCCACTTCCGGCCACTTTGTGAACTTGTCGATTGCGACGTACCAGTACTCAAAGCCCCCGACTGCTCGGGGGAAGGGGCCGAGGATGTCAAGCCCCCAGACCGAAAATGGCCAGGATAAAGGGATCGTCTGGAGAGCTTGAGCTGGCTTGTGTATTTGCTTGGAATGGAACTGGCACGCTTCACACTTGGTTACTTGTGCAGTCGCAACCTGGAGGGCTGTTGGCCAAAAGAAACCTTGCCGGAAAGCTTTGCCCGCAAGCGCTCTTGCGCCAATGTGGTGACCACCTATGCCTCCATGTATCTCCGCCAACAGCTTCTGTCCATCTTCCCGGTGAATACACTTCAATTTCACAGCGTTGAGTCTTCTTCTATACAGTGCATTGTTGACAAACCGGTACATACTTGACTGCCGGGCTACTCTTTCCGCTTCTTGTTGCTCTTCGGGAAGTTCTCCTGTCTGAAGGAAACAGACGATCTGCTGTGCCCATGCTGGAGCTTGTGGCTCGACAACAAGGACTAAAGGCATATCTGCTGCTGTGGGAACATCCGCTTCTACGGCGAGAAACTGCGGCTCAGCCGGAGGTTGACGTTGCCCGGCAAGCTTGCCGAAGCAAAACTTGTCGGGAGCGTCTGCTTCAACGGAACAAACCCTGGGGTTTTCTGGAGCAGACTGCTCCCCAACACTCTTGGCGTTGATCTTGGGGACCTTCTTGGTGGCGGCTTCGGGAAGCTCTGCCGGAAAATAGTCACCAGAAATCAACTTCCTCTTCTTGCTCGGTCCAGTTGATGGCGTTATAGACGGTTGAGTCAGCTTGAGCACAAAGATCCCTTGTTCCACAGGTAACTTAAGTGCTACGCACTTTGACAGGCCATCAGCAATGTCGTTCTGAGCTCTTGGAACATGTTCCATCTGTAGGCCGACAAAGTGCTCTTCTAGCTTCCTCACGTCATCAACGTAAGCTTCCATCAACGGACTCTGATAACTCTTATTCACTTGGCGGACGACAAGCTGCGAGTCACCCCTGATAATGAGTTTCTTGATCCCAAGGTCTGCCGCGATCCTGAGACCAGCAAGCAAACCTTCATACTCTGCAGTATTGTTTGTTGCTTGCTCCTTGGGAAAGTGCATCTGGACTACGTACTTAAGGTGCTCTCCGGTGGGTGCGACAAGCAGCACGCCAGCACCAGCGCCTTGCAGCGAGAAAGCACCATCAAAGTACATCAGCCACTCTTTGCTTGCCTCCTTGACGGGGATGCTCGTCTCTGGAATTTCTTCATCTGGTGTTGGCGTCCACTCTGCTATGAATTCTGCCAATGCTCTGCTTTGGATAGTTGAAGTGCTCTCAAACTTGAGGCCAAAGCTTGACAGTTCCAGTGCCCACACAACAATCCTGCCTGTTGCTTCTGGATTCTGCAGTATCCTCTTCAGCGGAAAGCGAGTGACAACTGTGATCTCATGTGCTTGGAAGTAATGGTGCAGCTTTCTCGAGGCCATGAGAAGGCCGAAAAGCAATTTCTGCACACTAGAGTACCTTGACCTAGCCCCCTGTAGAAGGGAACTGACAAAGTAGACTGGGCGCTGCACCATTTTCTTCTGTATCTCCTCGGGCGCCTGCGCAGATCCATCTTTGCCGGGACCAGAGCTTGTCAGGGAAGCCCCCTGCTTGTCGCTGGATGCGCTCGCCGTGGTTGCTGGCTCATCATCTGCCTCCCTTTCCGCTACTAACGCAGCACTAACCACTTGATTGGTTGCCGCCAGATACAATAACAACTTCTCTTGTGGCTTAGGTGCGACAAGTATTGGAGTGGAGGATAGGTATCTCTTCAAGTCCTGTAGCGCATCCTCCGCTTCCGGAGTCCATTTCATTGGACCTGCCTTTTTCAAAATTTTGAAAAACGGCAGGGCGCGCTCAGCAGACTTAGAGATAAACCTGCTGAGAGCCGCCACGCAGCCGGCAAGTCTCCGCACATCCTTGACGTGCTTCGGTGCTTCAATCTTCTCAATGGCCTTGATCTTGTCGGGATTGGCTTCAATTCCCCGCTGAGACACGAAGAACCCGAGAAGCTTGCCAGAAGGGACTCCAAACACGCACTTCTCGGGGTTGAGCTTGAGGCTGATCTTGCGTAGATTTGCAAAAGTCTCTTCTAAATCTTGAATCAGAGTTGCTCTGTCCCTGCTTTTGACCACTATATCATCCATGTAGGCCTCCACATTTCTGTGTATTTGCGGTTCAAAAGCGATGTGGACTACCCTTGCAAATGTTGAACCAGCATTCTTTAAACCTAAAGGCATCCGTATGAAACAGTACGTGCCACAGCGAGTGATGAATGCGGTTTTCTCCTCATCCTCTTCTGCCATGAAGATCTGATGATATCCTGAGTATGCGTCAAGAAATGAAAGCAAGTCACATCCGGCCGTGGAGTCAACAATCTGGTCAATGCGCGGCAAGGGAAATGGGTCTTTGGGACAAGCTTTATTGACATCGGTAAAGTAGATACAAAGCCTCCATTTCCCGTTTGCCTTGCGCACGACTACAGGATTGGCCAACCACGTAGGATGGAGCACTCCTCTGGCGAGGCCTGTTGCTTCCAACTTCTTGATCTCTTTGGCGATGAATTCTTGGCGCTCCACTGCTTGCTTCCTGACTTTCTGCCCGACGGGCCGCGCATGAGGACAGACGGCAAGGTGGTGCTCAATTACTTTCCTGGGAACACCGAGGATGTCGGACGGTTGCCATGCAAACACATCAATATTCGCCCGCAGGAAAGCAATTAGCGCGCTTTCCTATTTAGGGTCGAGAGTGGCACTGATGGTGAAAGTACCACCAGTGCCGTCCTCCTTGGCGGACACCTTCTTAGTCGCTGGCGGAGCTGCCATTGTCTTCTTACACTTGCCGGTGGAGTTCGATGGTGCGTCCTCGACGGTAGCGCCGCACTCCGAAGAGGTGCGCTTGCCGGAGTGGGCATCAGAACTCTTGCCGGACATGGTCTTCTTCTTCCCCCCGGGAGCTTCAGCGGCAAGTGTCTCGCGATCCATTGCGGCTGCTGCTTCCCGGTAGATCTTGTCGGCACAGATAAGAGCATCTTTCTTGTCGCCAGGGACAGAGATGACACTTATCGGGCCTGACATCTTCAGCATGTTGTACGCGTAGTGAGAGGCCGCCATGAACTTGGCGAGCGCTGGACGGTCGAGAATCCCATTGTAAGGCAATGGAAAATTGGCAACGTCAAAAGTGATCCTCTCAGTCCTGAAGTTCAACTCGCTGCCAAATGTCACCAGCAGCGTGATCTTCCCCTTCGGCTTGCTCCTTCCCGGGTTGATTCCTTGGAATGTGCTGGTCTCTTCGAGCTCGCTGTGAGCGACTTGGAGTTTCCTAAGCATAGCGGAGGAGATCAGGTTCAAGCCGGCCCTGCCGTGAACTAGCATCTTAGTGACCTTGAGGTTGCGGATAGTTGGTGAAACCAACATCGGCAATCACCCGACAGCAGTTGTGCGATCAGGGTGGTCCTCAGTATCAAAGATGATAGGCGTGCTGGACCATTTCAGAAGCTTGCGTGACTCAACGGGTGGTTCTGCCGCATTGACTTCCCGCACCCACTGCTTGAGTTGGCGGTGTGAAGTATGCATAGAAGCACCGCCGTCAACGCACAAGACCTCTGTGGCTTTCTAGAACTCCTGCTCACTAGTCTCCTCATCATCCATGTCTTCATCGTCATCGTCATCTTCATCCTTGTCGCGGTCGCGGGGAGGTCTGTCTCCTTGCTGCTGCTTGGCCATGCCGCGGCGTCCTCCCCGGCCGATGCGCTTCGTACCGGATCCTCCAGCACCTCCTTGGGCTTTCTCCTTGTCGCGTCGCTCGTACTCGGCCTTTTGCAGCACGACAAGCTGCTCGACCTTCTTGCAGCTCTGGAGGTCATGGCCCTTGGTGCGGTAGATCTTGCAGTACTGTTTGTTGGTGCCATCCTGCTTGTCGGCGGCCGCCACAACCTGGCAGTTGGCGCATGCGGCAACCTCCTTGCCGGAGCTACCATCTTTGGCTTTCTTGGTGTCACCTTCGTTGCCGGACTGCTCAACAACTAGCACATCTTTGCCTTTCCTCTTCCTGTTGTTCCGCCGCCGGTTTTTCTTTGCCGGGGCTGCATCATCACTGTCAGATCCTCCTATTCCTGTATTCTCTCCGGGGAGTTTCCTCCCTTCCTCAGCACGTGCACACCTGTTGGCCAGGGCATACAGCTCACTGATGTCTCTGATCTTGCACATCGCCATCTCCTCCCGCATCCTGCGGTTACGCACGTTCTGGTGGAACACGCTGATGACCGCGGCAGGGTGGACATCTGGGATGTTGCGTTGCACTTGGCTGAATCTCTGGATGTACTTGCGCAGGGGCTCTCCTTCTTTCTGGGCAAGCAGATGAAGATCACTCTCCTGGCCATGAGGTTTGTGGCCGCTTGTAAAGGCACCGACAAACTGATGGCATAGGTCTGCCCAGGAAGATATGGAGTTGTCCGGCAAGTGCATGAGCCAGGACCTGACGTTGGGCTTGAGCACCAGCGGGAAGTAGTTGGCAAGGATCTTGTCGTCCCGCCCCCCAGCAGCTTGCACCGCGATGGTGTAGATGCTGAGGTACTCCGACGGATGCAACTTGCCGTCGTACTTCTCGGGTACGTCTGGCTTGAAATTCTTCGTGCTGGGCCACTGGACTTGCCGCAGCTCACGGGTAAACGCAGGGCAACCTACCGCATACGGAAGGTCGCCTGGCTCCCCTGGCGCACGCATGTCGACAGTGGGCCCAGTGCACTGGTCTGATTGACGGCGCGCTTCTCTTCGGCGCTCGATGCGAGTACGAGCGTCTTCTTGCTGTCGTTTGTGAAGAACTTGGCGTTGATCGCGACGAGCTCGTGGATCTGATGAAGCAGTGGAGTCGCTGTCGCGGTGGACCCGGCGAGTCAGCAATCTTGGCCTTCGGGGCGGAGAGTGCACGGTGGTTCCACCCCCACCGGTCTTGTCGCCATCGGGTCGCGCCTGGCTGACTTGCCGTGGCTGCGACGTAGTCGGCTGCCGTGGAGTTTCGCCGTTGGCGAAGCCGATGAGACTCTGAATGGTGGCCCTCCAGTCGTCGATCTTGTCTAGCGTTGGAGGGAAGTCTAGGAGCAGTTGAGCTCGTGCCAAAGCTTCTGCTGGAGTGGTGGGTAGCGGTGGCGAACGGTGCGAGGAGCGGGATATGCTCGGACTTCTAACTGCGTTAGAAGGAGCAATATCCTGTCTAGGCGACCGTGCTTCGCTCGCGCTAGCACGTTGGCACGCATGCTGGCCTGGAGCATCCCGAGATCCGCCAGCTCGATCTGGGTCCAGCGAGCGTATGGTACCGTGAGTACCACGACGCTGCCGGTCCTGCGCCTCCTGAGATGGGCGCGGTGCATCTACGGACGCTCGGTTGTCGTGGGAGCCGGCTACACCGCAGATGGGCAGCGCAGCCTTGTCCTTGGGCCTGGCGGCACCGTGAGCTCCCTCGTCGACGCCCGTTCTTCCGCTGACGTCTTCCCCACCAGTCGTTTGCTCCGGCGGTGGTGGGTTCGACGCGGACGGAGCAGCCGCCTCCAAAGCCTTCTTCTTCGGCGGCATGTCGATGAAGTCGATGAAGATCTAGCTCGTGTGAACGCCGGATCAGGTTCACACAACCTCGACGCCCCCTACCTGGCGCGCCAAAGATGTCGGGGAAACTGCCTCCACGAGCACCTATGGGGACGGAGCCCCTTTTCGGTTCGGCGGGGGGCTGAGGTCACACGAAGAGCAGATCGAGGCAGGGCACACGAGTGGTTTTACCCAACTTCGGACCTCTCCAAAGAGATAATACACCTACTGCTGCTTTGTGGTTTGTACTGAGTTCTTGCTCGGGAGCGCTGAGTGCTACAGTACGCACCAGCAGCTAACGAGACCGAGCGTGAGTGTTCTACTGTCCTCCCCCTACGTTGTGAATGGGCCTCCTTTTATATGCTCAAGGGGTGTTCAACAGGTGGCAACGTAGATAAGGGTAAAAATGGAAAGGTGTTGTGGTAGGTACAGCTACCTACACAGTGTATCATACCTAACCCTGACGGCAGGGGACATGGGCATTAAATGCCTATCTACGTCGCCCAAACAGTGCAGAAAAGGGACCGTCAGGGACGCCGCCGCTCGCCACGCCGCCGCTCCAAAGGAACCATAGAGGATATTGGCGGTCATCCGGCAAGCCTTGCCGCGGGGCGCTGCGACTGCCCGTGCACAAGTTCGGGATACTAGGGTACCCCTACTCTAGTACACCGACACACTTTCAGTGCATTTGGAGATCTTTTATTTTCGAGGTATTTTTTTATTGCACGGATAATTCAGAAAACAGGCAGAAAATACTATTTTTACTTTATTTCAACTAAATAACAGAAAGTAAAAGGAGGGTATAGAAGGTTGTGCTTTCTAACTTCATCCATCTCAAGCTCATCAAAAGGAATCCACTAACAAGGTTAACAAACTCATTCCGAATAACATGGAAGCGGAGAAATTTCGAATAACACTATGTTACCTCAACGGGGATATGCACATCCGCAATAATAAGAATATCATATTTCTTCTTGATAGTAGGAAGAGGAAGTTCAAAACCTCCAAAAATAATCGATGGAATTTTTCCAATAGAGTTTATACTATGAACTTGAGGTTGTTTCATCGGGAAGTGTACCGTGTACTCATTGCCATTAACATGAAAAGTGGCATTGCCTTTGTTGCAATCAATAACAGCCCCTGCAGTGTTCAAAAAGGGTCTTCCAAGAATAATAGACATACTATCGTCCTCGGGAATATCAAGAATAACAAAGTCTGTTAAAATAGTAATGTTTGCAACCACAACAGGCACGTCCTCACAAATGCCGACATGTATAGCAGTTGATTTATCAGCCATTTGCAAAGATATTTCAGTAGGTGTCAACTTATTCAAATCAAGTCTACGATATAAAGAGAGAGGCATAACACTAACACCGGCTCCAAGATCACATAAAGTAGTTTTAACATAGTTTCTTTTAATGGAGCATGGTATAGTGGGTACTCCTGGATCTCCTAACTTCTTAGGTATTCCACCCTTAAAAGTATAATTAGCAAGCATGGTGGAAATTTCAGCTTCCGGTATCTTAATTTTATTAGTAACAATTTCTTTCATGTACTTAGCATAAGGATTCATTTTTAGCATATCCGTCAAACGCATACACAAAAAGATAGGTCTAATCATTTCAGCAAAGCGCGCAAGATCCTCATCATCCTTTTTCTTGGATGGTTTGGGAGGAAAAGGCATGGGTTTCTGAACCCATGGCTCTCTTTATTTACCGTGCTTCCTAGCAACAAAGTCTCTCTTATCATAACGTTGATTCTTTGATTGTGGGTTATCAAGATCAACAGCAGGTTTAATATCTACATCATTATTATTGCTAGGTTGAGCATCAACATGAACATCATTATTAACATTATCACTAGGTTCATGTTCATTACCAGATTGTGTTTCAGCATCAGAAATAGAAATACAATAGGATTCTCAGGTGTGTCAACAACAGGTTCACTAGAAGCATGCAATGTCCTATCATTGTTCTTTTCCTTTTTCTTTGAAGGACTAGGTATATCTACATCATTTCTCTAAGAATCTTGCTCAATTCTCTTAGGATGGCCCTCAGGATACAAAGGTTCCTAAGTCATTTTACCCCCTCTAGTCATAACTCTAACTGCATTATCATTTTTCTTAATATTTAATTCATTGAGCAAATCATTCTGAGCTTTAAGTACTTGTTCTACTTGAGTGGTAACCATGGAAGCATGTTTACTAATGAGTTTAAGTTTACCTTTAACTCTATACATATAATCACCCAAGTGTTCAATCATATAAGCATTATGTTTTAATTGTCTACCAACATAAGCATTAAAGTTTTCTTGTTTGACAATAAAATTATCAAACTCATCCAAACATTGGCTAGCAGACTTATAACGAGGAATATCACCTTCATCAAATCTATAGAGAGAATTTACCTTTACTACCTGTGTCGGGTTATCAAGACCATGTGTTTCTTCAATAGGTGATGAATTAAGTCCATGTATTTCTTCAACAGGCGGTAAATTAAGACCATGTATTTCTTCAACAGGAGGTAAATTCTTAACATCTTCAGCTTTTATGCCCTTTTTCTTTCATAAATTTCTTTGCCTCTTGCATATCTTCAGGACTGAGAAATAGAATACCCCTTTTGTTCGGAGTTGACTTAGGAGTTGGTTCAGGAAGTGTCCAATTATTTTCGTTGGTCAACATATTATTCAATAGAAATTTTAGCTTCATCAGTTGTTCTTTCCCTGAAAACACAACCAGTACAACTATCCAGGTGGTCTCTGGAAGCATCGGTTAGTCCATTATAAAAGATATCAAGTATTTCATTTTTCTTAAGAGGATGATCAGGCAAAGCATTAAGTAATTGGAGAAGCCTCCACCAAGCTTGTGGGAGACTCTCTTCTTCAATTTGCACAAAAATATATATTTCCCTTAAAGCAGCTTGTTTCTTACGAGCGGGGAAATATTTAGCAGAGAAGTAATAAATCATATCCTGGGGACTATGCACACAACCAGGATCAAGAGAATTAAACCATATCTTAGCATCACCCTTTAATGAGAACGGAAATAATTTAAGGATATAATAGTAGCGGGTTTTCTCATCATTAGTGAACAGGGTAGCTATATCATTTAATTTAGTAAGATGTGCCACAACAGTTTCAGATTCATAGCCATAAAAAGGATCATATTCAACCAAAGTAATTATATAAGGATCAATAGAAAATTCATAATCCTTATCAGTAACAAAGATAGGTGAAGTAGCATAAGCAAGGTCATATTTCATTCTGGCATTTAGAGACTTTTCTTTCAGCTTAGCTAATAATTTCTTAAGATCACTTCTATCATTGCAAGCAAGAAAGTCTCTAGCAGTTTCTTCATCCATAACATAACCCTCAGGCACAACAGGCAGTTCATATCTAGAGGGAGAGTCTTCATCATCACTTTCATCAACATTATCAGTTTTAATAATTTCATTCTCTCTAGCCCTAGCAAGTTGTTCATCATGAAATTCACCAAGTGGCATAGTAGTATCAAGCATAGAAGTAGTTTCATCATAAGTATCATGCATAGCAGAAGTGGCATCCTCAATAACATGTGACATATCATAATTAGTAGTAGAAGTAGGTTTAGGTGTCGCAAGCTTACTCAAAACAGAAGGTGAATCAAGTGCAGAGCTAGATGGCAGTTCCTTACCTCCCCTCGTAGTTGAGGGATAAATTTTGGTTTTCTCGTCTTTCAAGTTCTTCATAGTGACCAGCAGATATAAATCCCAAGTGACTCAAAGAATAGAGCTATGCTCCCCGGCAACGGCGCCAGAAAATAGTCTTGATAACCCACAAGTATAGGGGATCGCAACAGTTTTCGAGGGTAGAGTATTCAGCCCAAATTTATTGATTCAACACAAGGGGAGCCAAAGAATATTCTCAAGTATTAGCAGTTGAGTTGTCAATTCAACCACACCTGGATAACTTAATATCTGCAGCAAAGTATTTAGTAGCAAAGTAGTATGGAAGTAATGGTAACGGTGGCAAAAGTAGTAGTGATAGTTTCGTAGTGATTGTAACAGTGGCAACAGTAAAGTAAATAAGTGAAGAACAATATGTGAAAAGCTCATAGGCATTGGATCAGTGATAGAGAATTATGCCGGATGCGATTATTCATGCAACAGTTATAACATAGGGTGGCACAGAACTAGCTCCAATTCATCAATGTAATGTAGGCATGTATTCCGAATATAGTCATATGTGCTTATGGCAAAGAACTTGCATGTCTTTTGTCCTACCCTCCCGTGGCAGCGGGGTCCTATTGGAA
Organism: Aegilops umbellulata; assembly: GCA_032464435.1. Lineage (NCBI taxonomy): Eukaryota > Viridiplantae > Streptophyta > Magnoliopsida > Poales > Poaceae > Aegilops > Aegilops umbellulata. The sequence goes on along the minus strand of CP136060.1, from coordinate 634,768,510 downwards.
ACTAAGGGATATTAAGACCTCCTTTTAATAGAGTACCAGACCAAAGCATTAACACATAGTGAATACATGAACTCCTCAAACTATGGTCATCACCGGGAATGGTCCTGATTATTGTCACTTCGGGGTTGCCAGATCATAACACATAGTAGGTGACTATAGACTTGCAAGATAGGATCAAGAACTCACATATATTCATGAAAACATAATAGGTTCAGATCTGAAATCATGGCACTCGGGCCCTAGTGACAAGCATTAAGCATAGCAAAGTCATAGCAACATCAATCTCAGAACATAGTGGATACTATGGATCAAACCCTAACAAAACTAACTCGATTACATGATAAATCTCATCCAACCCATCACCGTCCAGCAAGCCTACGATGGAATTACTCACGCACGCGGTAGAGCATCATCAAATTGGTGATGGAGGATGGTTGATGATGACGATGGCGATGGATTCCCCTCTCCGGAGCCCCGAACGGACTCCAGATATGCCCTCCCGAGAGAGATTAGGGCTTGGCGGCTGCTCCGTATCGAAAAACGCGATGAATCCTTCTCTCTTATTTTTTTCTTCCCGAACGTGAATATATAGAGTTGGAGTTGAGATCGGTGGAGCTCCTGGGGGCCCACGAGGCAGGGGGCGCGCCCCCACCCTCGTGGACAGGGTGTGGGCCCCCTGGCCTTGATTCTTTTGCCAGTATTTTTTATTATTTCCAAAAATAATCTCCGTGAAGTTTTAGGTCATTCCGAGAACTTTTGTTTTTGCACAAAAATAACACCATGGTAATTCTGCTGAAAACAGCGTCAGTCCAGGTTAGTTGTATTCAAATCATGCAAGTTAGATTCCAAAACAAGGGCAAAAGTGTTTGGAAAAGTAGATATGACGGAGACGTATCAGTCCAACGGTCGGATTTCAGACACACACGACAGCTTGACTTGGGCCACAAGTAAAGTTGAATCCTCCAACTCTGGATAAGATTCTCTCTCACTGCCTTCACTTGAAGACATAGGATTTTCGTTGAGCATCACGTCAGTTTTTTGACTTTGTTCACTTGGACCCCACTTGACATTTCAGTGGTTCCTATGACTCAAGAAAGAAGGAAATGAAACTATAAAAGAAGCTATGTCTTCCGCTCCATTGTCTTCAAATGAATATCTTCACGAGTCATTATCTTCAACACAAATGTCTTCGCGAACCACCATTTTCTTCAATGTCTTCATACATTTTAGGGGTCATCTTTGATGGGTAAACTGAATCAATAGGGACTTCTACCTGTGTTTTCATGTGAATATCAACCATGTTTGTCATCAATACTCCAAAACCAACTAGGGCTGCCACTAGATGCACTTACACATACCCATAGGATTTTTATAAGGTGTTCTATAATCCCAAAGTGCATCATATAAATTGTTAGCCAATACTTTCTAGACCTATTAACAGTCTTTTGCAATACTAACTTTATTTCTCTGTTGCTCAACTCAACTTGGCCTCTAGATTGAGGATGGTAAGGGGATGCAATTCTATGGTTGACATCATATTTAGCAAGCAATTTACGAAAAGCACCATGACTAAAATGTGAACCATCAGTCATTAAATATCTAGGGACTCCAAACCTTGGGAAAATAACATCTTTAAGCATTTTAATGGAGGTGTTATGATCAGGACTACTAGTTTGTATAGCTACTAAACACTTAGTGACATAATCAACAACAACCAAAATATGTGTATACCCATTAGAGGAAGGAAAAGGTTGTCGGGGAACGCAGTAATTTCAAAAAAAAATCCTACGCACACGCAAGATCTATCATGGTAATGCATAGCAACGAGAGGGAAGAGTGTTGTCTACAAACCCTCGTAGACCGTAAGCGGAAGCGTTATGACAACGTGGTTGATGTAGTCGAACGTCTTCATGATCCAACCGATCCTAGCACAGAAGGTACGGCACCTCCGCGATTTGCACACGTTCAGCTCGGTGACGTCCCGCGAACTCTAGAACCAGCTGAGTGTCGAGGGAGAGTTTCGTCAGCACGACAGCGTGATGACGGTGATGATGAAGCTACCGGAACAGGGCTTCGCCTAAGCACCGCAACAATATGATCGAGGTGGATTATGGTGGAGGGGGCACCGCACACGGCTAAGACAATTGTCAACTTGTGTGTCTATGGGGTGGTCCCCTCCCCCGTATATAAAGGTGTAGAGGAGGGGGAGGGGCCGGCCCTCTATGGCGCGCCCAAGGGGAGTCCTACTCCCACTGGGAGTAGGATCCCCCCCTTCCCTAGTTGGATTAGGAGAGGAAGGAAGGGGGAGAGAGGGGGAAGGAAAGGGGGGCCCGCCCCCCTAGGCTCCCTTCTCCTCTCTCCCGCTATGGCCCAATAAGGCCCATATACTTCCCGGGGGGTTCCGGTAACCTCCCGGTACTCCGGTAAATGCCCGAACTCACCCGGAACCATTTCGTTGTCCAAACATAGTCATCCAATAAATCAATCTTTATGTCTCCACCATTTCAAGACTCCTTTTCATGTTCGTGATTTTATCTGGGACTCCGAACAACCTTCGGTACAACAAAACACATAAACTCATAATGTCGATCATCACCGAACATTAAGCGTGCGGACCCTACGGGTTCGAGAACTATGTAGACATGACCGAGACTCATCTTCGGTCAATAACCAATAGCGGAACCTGGATGCTCATATTGGTTCCTACATATTCTATGAAGATCTTAATCGGTCAAACCGCATAACAGCATACGTTGTTTCCTTTGTCATCGGTATATTACTTGCCCGAGATTCGATCGTCGGTATCTCAATACCTAGTTCAATCTCGTTACCGGCAATTCTCTTTACTCGTTTCGTAATGCAACATCCCGTAACTAACTCATTAGTCACATCCTTGCAAGGCTTATAGTGATGTGCATTACCCAGAGGGCCCAGAGATACCTCTCCGATACACTGAGTGACAAATCCTAATCTTGATCTATGCCAACTCAACAAACACCATCGGAGACACCTGTAGAGCATCTGTATAGTCACCCAGTTACGTGGTGACGTTTGATAGCACACTAAGTGTTCCACCGGTATTCGGGAGTTGCATAATCTCATAGTCATAGGAACATGTACAAGTTATGAAGAAAGCAATAAACTAAACGATCATCGTGCTAAGCTAATGGATGGGTCAAGTCAATCACATCATTCCCTAATGATGTGATCCCGTTTATCAAATGACAACTCTTTGTCCATGGCTAGGAAACTTAACCATCTTTGATCAACGAGCTAGTCAAGTAGAGGCATACTAGTGACACTCTGTTTGTCTATATGTATTCACACATGTACTAAGTTTCTGGTCAATAAAATTCTAGCATGAATAATAAACATTTATCATGATATAAGGAAATATAAATAACAACTTTATTATTGCCTCTAGGGCATATTTCCTTCAGTCTCCCACTTGCACTAGAGTCAGTAATCTAGATTACATTGTAATGATTCTATCACCCATGGAGTCTTGGTGCTGATAATGTTTTGCTCGTGAGAGAGTCTTAGTCAACAGGTCTGCAACATTCAGATCCATATGTATCTTGCAAATCTCTATGTCTCCCTCCTTGACTGGATCGCGGATGGAATTGAAGCGTCTCTTGATGTGCTTGGTTCTCTTGTGAAATCTGGATTCCTTTGCCAAGGCAATTGCACCAGTATTGTCACAAAAGATTTTCATTGGACCCGATGCACTAGGTATGACACCTAGATCGAATATGAACTCCTTCATCCAGACTCCTTCATTTGTTGCTTCCGAAGCCGCTATGTACTCCGCTTCGCATGTAGATCCCGCCACGACGCTCTGCTTAGAACTGCACCAACTGACAGCTCCACCATTTAATAAAAATACCTATCTGGTTTGTGACTTAGAGTCATCCGGATCAGTGTCAAAGCTTGCATCGACGTAACCGTTTGCGATGAGGTCTTTGTCACCTCTATAAACGAGAAACATATCCTTAGTCCTTTTCAGGTATTTCGGGATGTTCTTGACCGTTGTCCAGTGATCCACTCCTGGATTACTTTGGTACCTCCCTGCTAAACTAATAGCAAGGCACACATCAGGTCTGGTACACAACATTGCATACATGATAGAACCTACGGCTGAAGCATAGGGAATGACTTTCATTTTCTCTCTATCTTCTGAAGTGGTCAGGCATTGAGTCTGACTCAATTTCACACCTTGTAACACAGGCAAGAACCCTTTATTTGCTTGTTCCATTTTGAAATTCTTCAAAACTTTATCAAGGTATGTGTTTTGTGAAAGTCCAATTAAGCGTCTTGATCCATCTCTATAGATCTTGATGCCCAATATATAAGCAGCTTCACCGAGGTCTTTCATTGAAAAATTCTTATTCAAGTATCCTTTTATGCTATTCAGAAATTCAGTATAATTTCCGATCAACAATATGTCATCCACATATAATATCAGAAATGCTATAGAGCTCCCACTCACTTTCTTGTAAATATAGGCTTCTCCAAATGTATGTATAAAACCATATGCTTTGATCACACTATCAAAGCATATATTCCAACTCCGAGAGGCTTGCACCAGTCCATAAATGGATCGTTGGAGCTTGCACACTTTGTTAGCACCTTTTGGATTGACAAAACCTTCTGGTTGCATCATATATAACTCTACTTTTAGGTATCCTTAAGGAATACATTTTTGACATTCATTTGCCAAATTTCATACTCATAAAATGCGGCAATTGCTAACATGATTCGGACGGACTTAAGCATCGCTACGGGTGAGAAGGTCTCATTGCCGTCAACTCCTTGAACTTGTCGAAAACCTTTTGCAACAAGTCGAGCTTTGTAGACAGTAACATTACCGTCAGCGTCAGTCTTCTTCTTGAAGATCCATTTATTCTCTATGGCCTGTCGATCATCAGGCAAGTCAACCAAATTTCACACTTTGTTCTCATACATAGATCCCATCTCAGATTTCATGGCCTCAAGCCATTTAGCGGAATCTGGGCTCATCATCGCTTCCTCATAGTTCGTAGGTTCATCATGGTCAAGTAACATGACCTCAAGAATAGGATTACCGTACCAATCTGGTGCGGATCTGAATCTGGTTGACCTACGAGGTTCGGTAGTAACTTCATCAGAAGTTTCATGATCATCATCATTAGCTTCCTCACTTACTGGTGTAGGAATCACTGGAACTAATTTCAGTGATGAACTGCTTTCTAATAAGGGAGTAGGTACAATTACCTCATCAAGTTCTACTTTCCTCCCACTCACTTCTTTTGAGAGAAACTCCTTCTATAGAAAGGATCCATTCTTAGCAATGAATATCTTGCCTTCGGATCTGTGATAGAAGGTGTACCCAACAGTCTCCTTTGGGTATCCTATGAAGACACATTTCTCCGATTTTGGGTTCGAGCTTATCAGGTTGAAGCTTTTTCACATAAGCATCGCAGCCCCAAACTTTAAGAAACGACAACTTGGGTTTCTTGCCAAACCATAGTTCATAAGGTGTCGTCTCAATGGATTTTGATGGTGCCCTATTTAACGTGAATACAGCCATCTCAAAAGCATAACCGCAAAATTATAGCAGTAAACAAGTGAGAGACATCATAGATTGCACCATATATAATAAAGTGCGGTTACGACGTTCGGACACACCATTACGTTGTGGTGTTCTAGGTGGCGTGAGTTGCGAAACTATTCTGCATTATTTTAAATGAAGACCAAACTCGTAACTCAAATATTCTCCTCCACGATCAGATCGTAGAAACTAAATTTTCTTGTTACGATGATTTTCCACTTCACTCTGAAATTCTTTGAACTTTTCAAATGTTTCAGACTTATGTTTCATCAAGTAGATATACCCATATCTGCTCAAATCATCTGTGAAGGTAAGAAAATAACGATACCTGCCGCGAGCATCAACACTCATCGGACCGCATACATTAGTATGTATTATTTCCAACAAGTCTGTTGCTCGCTCCATTGTTCCGGAGAACAGATTTTTAGTCATTTGCCCATGAGGCATGGTTCGCAAGCATCAAGTGATTCATAATCAAGTGATTCCAAAAGCCCATCAACATGGAGTTTCTTCATGCGCTTTATACCAATATGACCTAAACGATAGTGCCACAAATAAGTTGCACTATCATTATTAAACTTATATCTTTTGGCTTCAATACTATGAACATGTGTATCACTACTATCAAGATTGAGTAAAAACAGACCACTCATCAAGGGTGCATGACCATAAAAGATATTACTCATATAAATAGAACAACCACTATTCTATGATTTAAATGAATAACCGTCTCGGATCAAACAAGATCCAGATATAATGTTCATGCTCAACGCTGGCACCAAATAACAATTATTTAGGTCTAAAACTAATCCCGAAGGTAGATGTAGAGGTAGTTTGCCGATGGCAATCACATCGACTTTGGAACCATTTCCCATGTGCATCGTGTTGGAAATATGCCCTAGAGGCAATAATAAATTAGATATTATTATATTTCCTTGTTCGTGATAATCGTTTATTATCCATGCTAGAATTGTATTGACAGGAAACTCAGATACATGTGTGGATACATAGACAACACCATGTCACTAGTAAGCCTCTAGTTGACTAGCTCGTTGATCAATAGATGGTTACGGTTTCCTGACCATGGACATTGGATGTCGTTGATAACAGGATCACATCATTAGGAGAATGATGTGACGGACAAGACCCAATCCTAAGCCTAGCACAAGATCGTGTAGTTCGTATGCTAAAGCTTTTCTAATGTCAAGTATCATTTCCTTAGACCATGAGATTGTGCAACTCCCAGATACCGCAGGAATGCTTTGGGTGTACCAAACGTCACAACGTAACTGGGTGGCTATAAAGGTGCACTACAGGTATCTCCGAAAGTGTCTGTTGGGTTGGCACGAAACGAGACTGGGATTTGTCACTCCGTGTGACGGATAGGTATCTCTAGGCCCACTCAGTAGGACATCATCATAATGTGCACAATGTGATCAAGGAGTTGATCACAGGATGATGTGTTACAGAACGAGTAAAGAGACTTGCCGGTAACTAGATTGAACAAGGTATTGGGATACCGACGATCGAATCTCGGACAAGTACTATACCGATTGACAAAGGGAATTGTATACGGGATTGATTGAATCCTTGACATCGTGGTTCATCCGATGAGATCATCGTGGAACATGTAGGAGCCAACATGGGTATCCAGTTCCGCTGTTGGTTATTGACCGGAGAGTTGTCTCGGTCATGTCTACATGTCTCCCGAACCCGTAGGGTCTACACACTTATGGTTCGATGACGCTAGGGTTATAAGGGAAAGTATGTACGCGGTTACCGAATGTTGTTCGGAGTCCCGGATGAGATCCCGGACGTCGCGATGAGTTCCGGAGGTAAACATTTATATATGGGAAGTCCCGTCTTGGTCACTGGAAAGGTTTCAGGTACTATCAGTAATGTACCGGTACCACCAGGAGGGTCCGGGGGTCCACCAGGTGGGGCCACCAGCTTCAGTGGGCTGCGTGGGCCAACTGTGGGAGGGGACCAGCCCCAGGTGGGCTGGTGCACCCCCCACCAAGGCCCAAGGCGCAGGGAGAGTGGGAGCGGGGCAAACCCTAGGTCCAGATGGGCCTTAAGGCCCACACTAGGTGCGCCCCCCCTCTCTCCCCCTTTGGCCGCACCCTAGATGGGTTTTGGGGGCTGCCGCCACCCCTAGGGAGGGAACCCTAGATGGGTCGCAGACCCTCCCTTTCCCCTATATATACTTGAGGTATTGGGGGCTGCAACACATACGATTTGATCTCTCTCTTGGCGCAGCCCTACCTCTCTCCCTCCTCGTCTCTCCTAGTGCTTGGCAAAGCCCTGCTGGAGTTCCGCGCTCCTCCACCACCACCACGCCATCGTGCTACTGCTGGACGGAGTCTTCCCCAACCTCTCCTTCTCCCCTTGCTGGATCAAGGCGTGGGAGACGTCACCCGGCTGCATGTGTGTTGAACGCGGAGGTGTCGTCCGTTCGGCACTAGGATCATCGGTGATTTGGATCACGACGAGTACGACTCCATCAACCCTGTTCACTTGAACGCTTCCGCTTTGCGATCTACAAGGGTATGTAGATGCACTCTCCTTCCCCTCCTTGCTAGATTAATCCATAGATTGATCTTGGTTATGCGTAGAAAATTTTAAATTTCTGCTACGATCCCCAATAGTGGCATCATGAGCTAGGTCTATGCGTAGTTTATATGCACGAGTAGAACACAAGTTGTTGTGGGCGTCGATTTTGTCAATTTACTTGTCGTTACTAGTCTTATCTTGATTCGGCGGCATCATGGGATGAAGCGGCCCAGACCGACCTTACACGTACTCTTACGTGAGACAGGTTCCACCGACTGACATGCACTAGTTGCATAAGGTGGCTAGCGGGTGTCTGTCTCTCCCACTTTAGTCGGATCGGATTCGATGAAAAGGGTCCTTATGAAGGGTAAATAGAAATTGGCATATCACGTTGTGGTTTTGCGTAGGTAAGAAACGTTCTTGCTAGAAACCCATAGCAGCCACGTAAAAACATGCAACAACAATTAGAGGACGTCTAACTTGTTTTTGCAGGGTATGATATGTGATGTGATGTGGCCAAAAAAGAATGTGATGAATGATATGTGATCTATGAGATTGATCATGTTCTTGTAATAGGAATCACGACTAGCATGTCGATGAGTATGACAACCGGCAGGAGCCATAGGAGTTGTCTTAATTTATTTATGACCTGCGTGTCAACATAAACGTCATGTAATCACTTTACTTTATTGCTAACCGTTAGCTGTAGTAGTAGAAGTAATAGTTGGCGAGACAACTTCATGAAGACACGATGATGGAGATCATGATGATGGAGATCACGGTGTCATGCCGGTGACGATGATGATCATGGAGCCCCGAAGATGGAGATCAAAAGGAGCGAAGTGATGATGGCCATATCATGTCACAATTTGATTGCATGTGATGTTTATCATGTTTTTACATCTTACTTGCATAGAACAACAGTAGCTTAAATAAGATGATCCCTCACTAAAATTTCAAGAAAAGTGTTCTCCCTAACTATGCACCGTTGTGAAGGTTCGTTGTTTCGAAGCACCACATGATGATCGGGTGTGATAGATTCTAAAGTTCGAATACAACGGGTGTTGACGAGCCTAGCATGTACAAACATGGCCTCGGAACACATGCGAAACACTTAGGTTGACTTGACGAGCCTAGCATGTACAGACATGGCCTCGGAACACGGAGGACCAAAAGGTCGAACATGAGTCGTATAGAAGATACGATCAACATGAAGATGTTCACCGATGATGAGTAGTCCGTCTCACGTGATGATCGGACACGGCCTAGTTGATTCGGATCATGTATCACTTAGATGACTAGAGGGATGTCTATCTGAGTGGGAGTTCATGAAATAATCAGATGAACTCAATTATCATGAACATAGTCAAAAGGACTTTGCAAATTATGTCGTAGCTTATGCTTTAGTTCTACTGTTTAAGTTAGGTTCCTAGATAAAATTTAGTTGAAAGTTGATAGTAGCAATTATGCGGACTGGGTCCGTAAACTAAGGATTGTCCTCATTGCTGCACAGAAGGATTATGTCCTTAGTGCACCGCTCAATGAGCTGAACCTCGAGCGTCGGTTGTGGATGTTGCGAACATATGACATACACACTTTGATGACTACATGATAGTTCAGTGCGTATGGTTTAGAATTGAGGCACCAAAGACGTTTTTGAAACATCGCAGAACATATGAGATGTTCCGAGAACTGAAATTGGGATTTCAGGCTAGTGCCCGCGTCAAGAGGTATGAGACCTCTGACAAGTTTCCTAAGCCTACAGACTAAGGAGAAAAGCTCAATCGTTGAGTATGTGCTCAGATTGTATGAGTACTACAATCACTTGAATCGAGTGGGAGTTAATCTTCCAGATAAGATAGTGATGGTTCTCGAAAGTCACTGCCACCAAGCTACTAGAGGTTCGTGATGAACTATAACATATCAGGGATAGATATGATCCTTGAGCTATTCGCGACACCGCGAAAGTAGAAATCAAAAGGGAGCATCAATTGTTGATGGTTAGTAAAACCACTAGTTTCAAGAAGGGCAAGGGCAAGAAAGGGATATTTCATGAAACAACAAATCAGTTGCTGCTCCAGTGAAGAAACTCAAAGTTGAACCCAAGCCCGAGACTAAGTGCTTCTGTAATAAGGGGAACGGTCACCAAAGCAGAACTACCCTAGATACTTGGTAGATAGAAGCCAAGCAAGGTCAACAGAAGTATATTGGATATACATTACATTAATGTGTACTTTACTAGTACTCCTAGTAGCACCAGGGTATTAGATACCGGTTCGGTTGCTAAGTGTTAGTAACTCGAAATAAAAAGGCTACGGAATAAACGGAGACTAGCTAAAGGTGAGATGACGGTATGTGTTGGAAGGATTTCCAAGGTTGATGTAATCAAATATCGTACGCTCCCTCTACCATCGAGATTGGTATTAAAACCTAAATAATTGTTATTTGGTGTTTGCGTTGGGCATAGACATGATTGGATTATGTTTATCGCAATACGGTTATTCATTTAAGGAGAATAATGGTTACTCTGTTTATTTGAATAATACCATCCCGATCGTAGTGATACACATGTTCATGCCAAAAGTTATAAGATAGTAATGATAGCACCACATACTTGTGGCACTGCAATTTGAGTCATATTGGTATATATGCATGAGGAAACTCCATACAAATGGATCGTTTGGGCTCGTTTGATTTCGAATCACTTGAGACATGCAAATCATACCACATGGGCAAGATGACTGAAAGGCCTCGTTTCAGTAAGATGGAACAAGAAAGCAACTTATTGGAAGTAATACATCTTGATGTGTGCATTCCAATGAGTGCTAAGGCATGTAGTGGATATCGTTATGTTCTTACTTCACAGATGATTTGAGTAGATGCTAATTATATTTACTTGATGAATCATGAGTCTGAATTATTGAAAGGTTCAAGTAATTTCAGAGTGAAGTTGAAGATCGTCGTGACAAGAGGATAAAATGTCTATGATATGATCATAGAGATTTATACCTGAGTTACGAGTTTGGCACACAATTAAGACATTGTGGAAATTGTTTCACGACTAATACCGCCGGGAACACCATAGTGTGATGGTGTGTCCGAACATCATAACTGCACCCTATTGGATATGGTGCATACCATGATGTCTCTTGTCGAATTACCACCAACGTTTATGGGTTAGGCATTAGAGACAACCGCATTCACTTTAAATAGGGAACCACACAAATCCGTTGAGACGACACCGTATGAACTATGGTTTAGAGAAACCTAAGCTGTTGTTTCTTAAAGGTTTGGGGCTACGACGCTTATGTGAAAAAGTCTCAGGCTGATAAGCTCGAACCCAAAGCGGATAAATGCATCTTCATAGGACACCCAAAATAGTTGGGTATACCTCCTGTCTCAGATTTGAAAGCAATAGGGATTGTTTCTGAAATTGGGTCCTTTCTCGAGGAAAAGTTTCTCTCGAAAGAATTGAGTGGGAGGATGGTGGAGACATGATGAGGTTATTGAACCGTCACTTCAACTAGTGTGTAGCAGGGCACAGGAAGTTGTTCCCGTGACACCTACACCAATTGAAGTAGAAGCTTATGATAGTGATCATGAAACTTCGGATCAAGTCACTACCAAACCTCGTAGGACGACAAGGATGTGTTCTACTTCAAAGTGGCACGTGATCCTGTCTTGGAAGTCATGTTGCTAGACAACAATGAACCTACGAGCTATGGAGAAGCGATGGTGGGACCGGATTCCAAAAATTGGCTCGAGGCCATCAAATTCGAGAGAGGATCCATGTATGAAAACAAAGTGTAGACTTTGAAAGAACTACTTGATAGTCGTAAGGCTGTTGGGTGCAGATGGATTTTAAAAGGAAGACGGACAATGATGGTAAGTGTCACCATTGAGAAAGCTCGACTTGTCGTTAAGATGTTTCCCGACAAGTTCAAGGAGTTGACTACGATGAGACTTTCTCACTCGTACCGATGCTAAAAGTCTGTTGGAATTATGTTAGCAGTTACTGCATTATTTATGAAATCTTGCAGATAGGATGTCAAAACATTGTTTCCTCGACGATTTTCTTGAGGAAAGGTTGTATGAGATACAACCAGAAGGTTTTGTCAATCCTAAAAGATGCTAACAAGTATGCAAAGCTCCAGCAATCCTTCTAAGGACTGGAGTAAGCATCTCGGAATTGGAATGTACGCTTTGATGATATGATCAAAGATTTCAGGTTTATACAAAGTTTATGAAAAACTTTTATTTCCAAAGAAGTGAGTGGGAGCACTATAGAATTTTTGATGAGTATATGTTGTTAACATATTGTTGATCAGAAATGATGTAGAATTTCTGGAAAGCATATAGGGTTATTTGAAAAGTGTTTTTCAATGGAAAACCTAGATTAAGCTACTTGAACATTGAGCATCAAGATTTACAAGGATAGATCAAAATCGCTTAATAGTACTTTCAGACAAACATGTTGGGGATATTACTACTGGGCGTAAACCGACCTACCTGGGCCGGGTTAACTTCATCAGTAGTCCAAAGGTGTTAAAGCCCAGAGGATAGACAAAGGCCCAAGGCCATAGTCGGTTCAGTATCTGTAGCCGTAAACTGGCGTGTATATGAACTTGTATTGTAAGTTAGGAATAGGGAGAGACCAACCCGGATACGAGTATAAACCGGAGATTGGGACTCTATGAACCGATGGGTGTCACCCGTGTATATAAGGGGACGACCCGGTAGCGGTTCAAAGACACACAACCACAACTCGAGGCCTAGGCGAAGCTTGTTTGCTCCCTAGTCATCGAAACCCCATCAATTCCATCACAAACTAGACGTAGGCTTTTACCTTCATCGAAGGGGCCGAACTAGTATAAACTCCCTGTGTCCCCTTGTCCGCTTTAACCCCTTCGAGTTAACCCGTTGCGACGGCTCCACGACTAAGTCCTTCCGCCAGGACATCTGCCGTGACAAAACCGCGACAGTTGGCGCCCACCGTGGGGCTATCGCACGATGGTTTCAAGTTCTTGGAGGGCCGCTTCGAAGGACTCGAGGGATACGCCCTGGGCCGGATGACCAAGAGTCGTCGTGGCAAGATCTACATCGACGATGCAGGCTGGGGCCCCGAGGCCGTCTCAATTGAGTACGGGTACCGGGTCCCCTTTGGTGGCATACATGTCTTCATCGGCAAGATCGGTGAACCGGGCCCTGAGCTGGACACCTGCACCGACCTCATCGAGATAGCTCAGCGTGCACGACCTGCCCGGGCTAAACCGGCCGTGAAGCGTGCCTTCGTGGGAGTCATCCATGGAGGAAGCTATGAGGACGGATCAGGATCTGGTGGTGAAACCGTCGTTTACTCTGGCGACGAGTCATCGACCGGAGAAACTGAGTCGTTGTATCAGCTACAAGATGGCCGGATTGGGGGCTGTTCCGATGGCGACAGTATTCTGGACCCCTCAGATCTGCCCAACCGGGTTGGAATATTCATGGCTAGTACACAAGCAGCGCCTCACTCATCGACTGCCGCAGCGATGATTTCCGGTTCAGCAGCAACAACGGCTGCCGGAGCAGGAGGCTCTGTGCACCCGCCGGCTCAAGTGTTATCCGATCTATTCGATGCATTGGCTGCACTCATGGCGGAGGCTAATCCGGAGAATCAGGATGCTCATAATGCAGAGATCGCAAAGGTGAGAGAACAGATTTCCCAGGCCAAAGTGGATCTAGCAGCCGAAGAGGTCAGGATGACTGCAGAGCGGGCCGCTTTGGATGCGCAAGCCTATAAACTCATGCTGGACCAGAACGCCTCACAGGAAGTCATGAGGAGGAAGTACCGATCTCGTTTGCCCTCAGTTCTTGAAGGAAGGAACCTTTTCAACACCCCTGGAGCGGGAATCAATAATCCACCGGTGGTAAACCGGGCGGAGGCACCTGCGACAAGAGCCCCGGTTCAGCCCCGTTTAATAGATCTGCCTCGTCATAATACTGATGTACCACAAGCTGTGCCTACACCTCCGGGTCACTACTCCAATCCGATGGATAATCTCGTTGCGGCTGCGGCACGGTTGGAGGCTATTCCGGTTGAAGGTGATTCATTACAGGCGATAGAGACGCGCCGGGTTAAGGAGCTCCTTAGGACGGCCTTGATCCAACAGGAAGCATATTCATACAGCCGTGACCGGATTCATTCTACCCCACATCCAGCCCAGAGTTATAGCAGGCACATGGAGGAACCAGCTGTGTCAAGTAACGCACGGCGTGAAGCACCCATGCCAACAATCCGGCTCCCGATGCCCAGGAGGTGGTAGACCGGGCCCGAGCGCGTAGGGAAGCTGAGTTAGCAGCGCAGTATCAGACTCGTCAGTTCACACCGGTTCGTCCCACCACTTCGGTTGAACCGGGTCTCACTTCTAGCGCTTTGGGAGTGCCTTGCCTTGTCCCTGCTTTACGCAATGTGCGCCTGCCTAAGGATTTTAAAGGCCCGCGCAAGGTGCCGAACTATACGGCGGATCAACCCCCAGAGACGTGGGTGGAGAGTTATGAGATGGCCATGGAGATGCTTGATGTGGATGAGGCGGCGTGTGCGAAATATTTCACCATGATGCTTGAAGGGACAGCCCGCACTTGGTTAAAAAGCCTGCCGCCCAATTCTATCGGTTCATGGGCCCAGTTGCGAGACCGGTTCATCAATAATTTCAAAGACACATGTAAGCAGACCATGTCGATAGTGGATTTAGCTGCCTGTGTCCAGGAGGAAGGAGAATCAATGACTCATTGGGTGCGCAGGGTTTCACGAGTTCTGCATTCCTCAGACCGCATCAATGCGGACACCGCAGTTATAACCTTGGAAGGCAATTCCCGGTTTGGACCCTTGAAGTTGAAGTTAGGACGGATGAAACGCCATTGTACTGACATGGGGACCCTCATGGGCGCCTTGGTAAAGTACACTGATTCTGATAGTACCAAGGATCCCGAGTCTGATGATGAAAAGACAGGGAAGGGAAAGAAGAACGGCAACTTCAGAGGGCAGCAGCATCACTCAGCAGGAAACGGTGGCGGAGGCAAGCGTAAAGCGGATGGCGGTATGGATTTTGTGGCCAATACTAACGTACAGAACGGGGGCCAGTGACATAAGGGAAAAAACCGCAGCGGAGCACCTAGTCCTAATCCGTAACGCCTAAATTATCTGTTGAACCAGCCCTGTCCAAAGCATGGGATGAGGGAGGAACCAGCAAACCACCTTTGGAAAGATTGCTATATTATGCAGGAGTTCAAGAGCTCCAGTGCCTTCCGGTATGACCCCGGCTCTGGCGGTGGTTCTGGATCTGGACCGAGTCACGGTGGAGGAAATTCCGGTTCAGGGTTTAATGGTAACCCGAGCAGACATAACAATCAGCATAATTAGAATAACCAGGGTGGTCACAATCAGCAACAGTAGCAGACGGGTTACCAGAGCAATCCAAAGCAGCTAAATAGTGGGCAGTATCATGTATTCACCACTAGCTTGGACAAGCGGGACCCGAAGGTCCAGAAGCAGGCAGTTAATTCTGTTGAACCAGCCGTGCCCCGGTATCTGCGCTGGTCAGAGCAGCCGATCATATGGAGTAGAGAGGATCACCCTCCCCGGGTTGACAATCCGGGTCAGCTGGCTTTAGTGGTGGCACCTCAGGTGGGAGGTTATAAGTTCACCACGGTACTCATGGATGGGGGTAGCAGCATTAACATCCTGTACTATGAGACTTTCCGTCGAATGGCGCTAACAGATAAAGAACTCCGGCCTTCGAATACGGTTTTTCATGGTGTGGTACCTGGCAAATCAGCATACCTCGTTGGGAAGATAGCATTGGAAGTGGCCTTTGGAGATGATCACGATTCCCGGTCAGAGACACTGACGTTCGAGGTGGTGAAATTCCAAAGCCCGTATCACGCCCTGTTCGGTAGACCGGCCTATGCGAAATTCATGGCACGGCCCTGTTATATGTACCTACAACTCAAGACGCCAGGTCATAAGGGGACCATCACGGTTCACGGAATCCGCAAGGTCGCTTTGGAATGCGAAGAAGGAGATGTGGCGTACGCAGAGTCGGTTTGTACCACCGAGGAACTCAAGTATTACAAAGACAATGTTGATCCAACGGATATGACTCCTTTAAAGAAGCCTACTATGGAGCATGATCCGGCCCTGAAGTTTACATCAGCCCCTGAGACTAAGCTTGTCGACTTCGTACCTGGCAATCCATCCAAGCAGTTCAGCATCAGTGCCAATCTGGATCCGAAATAGGAAAGCGCGCTCATCGAGTTCATCCGTGAGAATCGGGACATCTTTGCGTGGAAGCCTTCTGACATGCCAGGTGTACCAAGGCGACTCGCTGAGCACACTCTTAATGTGGATCCTAAGTACAAACCGGTGAAACAGTTCGTCCGTCGGTTCAACGAGGAGAGGCTAAAAGCTATTGGAGAAGAGGTGGCCAGGCTCTTAGCAGCTGGTTTCATTGTTGAAGTTTCCCACCCTGACTGGCTTGCTAATCCTGTGCTGGTCCTTAAGAAAAACGGCACCTGGCGCATGTGTGTGGATTATACTGATCTTAATAAATCCTGTCCTGCAGATCCTTTTGCCCTCCCCCGTATTGATCAGATTATTGATGCTACGGCGGGTTGCGAGCGTTTATGTTTCTTGGATGCATATTCCGGTTATCATCAGATCAAAATGGCACTTAAGGACTAGGAGAAGACGGCGTTCATAACTCCTTTTGGAGCCTTCTGCTATGTATCTATGCCTTTTGGGCTCAAAAGTGCCCAGGCAACCTATCAACGGTGTGTGCAAAATTGTCTTCACAAACAGATTGGCCGTAATGTGCATGCTTATGTGGATGATATCGTTGTTAAATCAAGGAAGAAGGAGACTTTGGTCGATGACTTGAAGGAAACCTTTGATAACCTGAGGACGTACAAGATGATGCTCAATCCAGCCAAATGTGTCTTTGGTGTACCGGCAGGCAAGCTATTGGGTTTTCTGGTGTCCAACAGGGGAATTGAGGCTAATCCGGAGAAGATCACGGCTATCACTTCTCTGGCTAAACCGAAATGTATTAACGATGTTCAACGTTTGGCTGGCCGGATTGCCGCGTTGAGCCGGTTTATCAGCCGCCTTGGTGAGAAAGCGATCCCGTTGTATCAGATGTTGAAGAAAGCGGATCAGTTCATCTGGAGTTCTGCCGCTGACCAGGTGTTGGAGGATTTAAAGCGGCAATTGGCCAATCCGCCTATACTCGCCGCTCCCATTGACAAGGAACCATTGTTGCTGTACGTTGCTGCTAATGCTCGTGCGGTCAATGTAGCTATAGTGGTGGAGCGGAAGGAGGCGGGCAAAGAGTACCCGGTTCACCGTCCGGTTTATTATATCAGCGAGGTACTTATTGAATCCAAACAAAGATATCCGCATTGGCAGAAGCTGGTATACGGAGTTTTTATGGGAAGCCAGAAGCTGAAGCAGTATTTCCAAGGGCATCCCATCACAGTTGTCAGTTTTTGCCCCTTTGGGTGATATCATCCAGAACCGGGAAGCAACAGGTCGGATTGCCAAATGGGCTATAGAGCTTGGGCCGCACGGTTTGAAATACGTGCCTCGGACGGTGGTGAAGTCCCAAGCACTTGTCGATTTCATCAATGACTGGACGGAGCTGCAGGCCCCAGAAGAGAAGCCGGATCACAAATATTGGACCATCCATTTTGACGGATCACGGCAATTGGAGGGCTCGGGGGCTAGAGTCATATTAACTTCCCCACGAGGTGACAAGTTTTGTTATGTTCTCCGCTTAATGTTCCCTTGTACTAACAATGCAGCTGAGTACGAAGCCTTGCTCCATGGTCTCCGGATGGCTAAAGAGATGAACTTAAGCCGGGTTAAGTGCTTCGGTGACTCGGACCTGGTGGCTCAACAGGTGTCTGGTACTTGGGATTCTAAAGACCCACTCATGGCTGCATTTCGTCGTGAGGTTGATACTGTTGCCGGTCATTTCAAGGGTTATCAGGTGGACCACGTGGACCGTCGGAAGAATGAAGCGGTGGACGCTTTGAGCCGGCTAGGCTCACAGCGTAAACCGGTTCCGCCCAATGTCTTTCTCGATATAGTACACAACCCATCGGTTCAACTACCTGGAGAAGCAGATTTGGCTGTTCCTGATCCGGAGGCTCAGTTGGTGGCAGCACTCCACGTCATTCCGGATTGGACACTTCCCTACCTGGCGTACCTGAACCGGGGTGAGTTACCAGAGGATGAGACTCTGGCCAGACAAATAATACGGCGGTCCAAGTCCATGACAATCGTCAATGGCGAGTTGCATCATTGCAGTGTATCAGGAGCATTTCAACGCTGTGTGTCTCCTGAGGAAGGCTGTGAAATTTTGCGTGAGATCCATGAAGGGGATTGTGGTCACCATGCCGGTTCAAAATCTCTGGTGGCTAAAGCATTCCGCCACGGTTTCCATTGGTTAACTGCCCATGCTGACGCGGAAGATTTGGTCCGACGATGTGATGGTTGCCAAAAGTTTTCAAGACGCGCTCATGTTCCGGCTCAAGAATTGAGGATGATTCCAATTACTTGGCCATTTGCAACCTGGGGGTTGGATATGGTTGGACCTTTCAAAAGGTCCAAGGACAAGAAGACCCACCTCCTGGTGGCGGTTGATAAATTTACAAAGTGGGTGGAAGCAGAGCCTGTTAGTAAGTGTGATGCAGCCACCACGGTTCAGTTCATCAAAAAGGTGATTGTCCGGTTTGGCTTTCCACACAGTATCATCACAGACAATGGTACCAATTTGTCCAAGGGTGCCATGAGAGAGTTCTACGAATGAGAGCACATCCGCCTTGACGTGTCATCAGTGGCGCACCCACAGTCCAATGGTCAAGCGGAAAGAGCTAATCAGGAGATCTTGAGAGGCATCAAGCCTCGGCTTATGGTTCCTTTGCAGCAGACGCCGGGTTGTTGGGTTGAAGAGTTACCATCTGTGCTATGGAGTATTAATACTACACCCAACGGATCGACAGGATACACGCCGTTCTTCATGCTCTATGGAGCAGAGGCGGTTCTCCCTAGTGATATCCGTCATGATTCACCTCGGGTTGCGGCTTATGTTGAAGCGGACAATGAGACGGCTCGACAAGACGCTTTGGACCGGTTGGATGAAGAGCGAGACATAGCAGCTGCCCGCTCGGCGATTTATCAACAAGATCTTCGTCGCTATCATAGTCGTCGGGTCAGGACCAGAACCTTTCAAGAAGGAGATTTGGTGCTTCGACTCATTCAAGATCAAACCGATATGCATAAGTTATCTACGCCTTGGCAGGGACCTTTCGTGGTTAGCAAAAATCTGCACAACGGGTCATACTATCTGATTGATATTCGTGAGCATAAGGACTCACGTAAGTCAGAGGAGGAGACCAGTAGGCCGTGGAACATAGCTCATCTTCGGACTTACTGTACTTGAGCCATTGGCTCTGCTTATGTACATATTATGACAATGTATATATTCTCAATACAATAAGCCGGATCCTCAGCTAAAGCGGGGTATCTGTTCGTTTCTATCATGTGTGGTTACATGGAGTTGTTCTGTTTTAAAGCGACCTCCGGTTTACCCCTTGCAAAAACTATAAATATCACCTGGGGGCTCGGTCATGTCTGAACCGATGCAATACATTTTGATAGGCGAAAGCCACCAGATCACTTGGGGGCTCGGTCGTGTCCGAACCGATGCAATACCTTTTGATCGGCGAAAGCCACCAGATCACTTGGGGACACGGTCAAGTCTGAACCGGTCATGCCTCTTGATCGGCCTAAAGGCCTTAGAGTCACTTGGAGGCTTGGTCGAACCCGAACCATTGCCATGCCACTTGATCGGCGTAATGCCACGGTTTCATTTGGGGACCTGGCTGACTTGAACCACAGCTACGCCTATTGGGAGCTTGGTCGTGTCCGACCATGGTAACACCATCTGATCGGCTCAATAAAGCCTCTTTATTGCAAACGGTTCTATCATTGCCTTTTGCTTCACATATCTTTTCTTGATAAACTTACTGTTTTGTTTTGGTTGCATTCTTAAACCGAAATCGTTTTACACCGGTTCAAGCAGCCAAATTGGCGGAACATGGTCCATTTTTACACCGGAGATTATTTACCCGGTTTGGCTTTTTCCTGTTAACATCCTTTTTTGTAGTAACAAAATATTTATTATAACAAAAGCACGGTTTACACAGTAATCCGGCGTTATATATTAGGGGCTATTTTCTCCCATGACGGTTTAGGTTGTTAACCTCCGTTTCAAGAGTGGCTAACGCCTACTTCATGCCCAATAATGGCAGTTTAAGATTTATGATTGCGGGAGATATAAATTGGCAATATCGGTCTACCAGATAAAAGTATCAGCATAGATGCACGAAGGCATCTCAAGAAGCAAAAGTATTATCTATCCTATTACAAGGCAGCATGGTACCCGAATAGGATCATTGTTCTCTTGAGGCAGCTAATTAATCCTGCTTCCGGTTCACGCCTTCTCGCCGCCTCGGTTTGACTGTTGTGGGTCATCCTGCGTCGCTTCAGCTTCCTCATCCCTACCGAGTGGCTGGAAGTCAACAGTGGTCGATTCGATTCCCATTAATGCTTGAAAGACAGCCTCCTCATGGATCAGTGAAGACAGTTCAATATCAGGAGTGTAAGTATGCTTACGGATTGGAGGAATCAGGTTCTCCGCTTCGGGGATTGGTGCAGCCACTCGTTTGTTCTGATCATTATACTGAGCTTGATAATGTGACAAGTCAGCTTCCTCTGCCAATTGACAGGCCAGAGGGCGCACCGCCCGGTTTATTGCTCTTAGATCTTCTTCATTGAATTCTGAACCATCTTCTTTCAAGCTGGGATAGCCTTGAGCTGCTTCAACAGGATCAAAATCGGGCACCCATGCTTTGGCTTGGATTAAGGCATTGATGGCTCCGGTTCGAGTCGCAGACTTTTTTAGCTCTTCAATCCGAGCAGGAAGCATTGACGGTCTTTTCAGCGTGTCTTGGATCAAAGTGGGTGCTGGATTATTATGTGACGCAGTTGAGATAATCCGCTGCGCTCCAGTGTACAACTGCTCGATCAAGGTGTAGGCAGCTTTCAGCTTCATTCGCACATCCGACCCCAAGTGGCTAATACGAGTGCCTGCAACATGATAGAGCGGTTAACAAACCGGACCTATTCTCAGAGGATCAAGATTATCATAGAAGTTACAGGATGCTTACCAAAGATGGCGGCAATCATTGCATGCACTTGTTGTTTTACGCTGGTCAATTCATCTGTTACCGGCTTAAGGGCAGCCTCAGCGTCTTCAATCTTCTTGGTTAAAGCGGCTTTTTCTGTGGCCCAATCAGCCCGTTCCTTCTTAAAGCCCTCCTTCAGCTGTTCCATGCTGCTTAAAGCGCTGGTTAGCTCCTCCTTGGCCTTGGAGGTTTCAGCTTGTTGGGTTTTCAAGTTTTCTTGAAGGTCGGCGACTTGGTTTTCTTTGGCCCTTAGTTCAGCCTGCATTCCGACAGTGATACGGTTTAACAAATAGTGTGAACAATGAAGTACCAACCACATATCAAGTTATGCACTTTGTACTTGGGGGCTAATGCCTATTTGATCTACAGCTATCAATTAATTGACAAGTCCCAAGCTCAATACAAGTATTCAACTTGGCACTTGGGGACTAATGGCTATTTGCTCTGATAAATTTCTGATGCCACGGTATGAAGATTAAAAGTCTCGGTTTCACTACATCAAGTTGAACCGACCCTTGGGGGCTATATCAATGAATTTTGGAGCATGGAGTTTTTTATGTCAAGACCCGATTCAACTATAATAGGTTGAACCGGCCCTTGGGGGCTACAATGGTGATAAGTAGGAACAAACTCATGGAAGTTACCTCAAGTTTCTCCTTCATCATCTTTACCAGATTAGCTTCATAATCACGGCTAGTATATAGCCGGTTCAAATATCCAGAATGAACATCTTGGGCGCTTAGAGCGGTATATGTCGCCAGGTCAACATCCCACTTACCTTTGCTCATGGCAGAAAATTCTTCTTTGGCAGTATGCTTGGCTAAAGCGACGGGATTCCCCGGCTCTGAACGACCAATGCCAGTGATTACGACCTCATCATCCTTAGACTCGCCGGTTTGTACTGGCGCAGTCGGTTTATTAGCAGGTTTGGAGGGACTGGTGGATCTCTCAATCCGGATGGGGCTGGCAGGCTGGTCAGCGGGACCGGAGGCGTTAACAAAACCTTCTTCAGCAGGAATAACTTCATCTTGCATCAGCGGGTCACTAGACACATCTTCCTGGATGACCATTTCAACATTTGGGGTGGCGCTCGGTTCAGGAGCAGTTTCCTCTCCAGACGCTTTATCCAAGCGGGCTTTTTTGCTCGGCCTTGGTTTAGCCCTGAAAAGATATGCAGAGTTAAAAACGGTTTATGTTGCAAGATAAAACACCAGGAACCGTATGATAAGTACAAGTTTTACCCAAGCACGGTTTTTAGTGGAGGCAGCTGGGTGCCAGTTGACTCGCCAGAGGATGAGTGAGAAGTAACCTGATAATCGGAGTCAAATGGGTTAAGCGGTTGACGAAAACAGCCCGCTTTAGGACGAATACTGACAAGCAAATTAGAGACCTCTGAACGACGTCTCCGAACTGGATTGTTCGGTAAACCGGCGGAGGTAACTACCTGACCGCTGCGTCGATTTGTGCGGCGCACTTCATGCTGTTGGGTCTTCATATGAAAGTTGGGATCCAAATAAGCAATAGGATGAGAAAATTTAACTTTTCGGTTTGCCTGACGGATTTTATGTGAGGGCGGAAGGCTTGAATCAGAGGAAAGAATAATTACCTATGCATCGTCAGCATGGCTAGCTTCGGCATCATCCTGACAAATATCATCATCAATAAGGTGTATAAAAAGTAAACCGAGGGAATCAAGTTCTGCCTCAAGGTCCGGATTACCCACATCATCATTAGCGGGCGGATCAGAGGAGGCGGTGGTTCTCCTTTTGTGAGCAGACTTCTTAACGACCTTTGTCTTAGGCCGGGTTGGTCTGTCCGGTTTATCTGCTTTCTCTTGCGGGATTTTCTTGCTCCAAAACGGATCATTGCCCTGCATCAAACAGATATCGGCATCAGTAATAAGCAAGTACAATAGTACCAAAACTAGTACAAAGGAAAAATGCAGACTTACGGCTGGCGGTTTGTTGGTGGCACAGAAAGGAAGCAGGCCGGTACGAGTGCAGACGTGCTCCGGTTCGTTCAAAATTTTCTTCACAGCTCCTGTGACTTCTTCATCAGTAAGGTGGATGTTTACATGCCGCAGCGGATCATCAACACTGCCCGTATATTCACACATCAAACCGAAGCGTTGGCTGAGGGGCAGTATACTCCAGGATATCCAACAACGGGCAAGATCAACTCCAGTTAAACCGTTGGTCATGAAGGCTCTGAGCTTGGACAATTGGGGATCATACTTACTCCTCTCTTTGCCAGTCAACCTCTGAGGAAAGGGGTGAGTGTTGCTAAGCCGTTCTGGACGGAAACCAGGCAATGGATTCTCTTCAGCCGGGGAGGTTTCTTTGCAATAGAACCAGGAATTATTCCACTCCTGGGGATGACTGTGCAGTTTCGCATGAGGATAAGTGACTTCTTTCCTTTTTTGAATAGCCATGCCACCCTGTTCCATATTAGGGCCATCAGTAAACTCTGTGCGACGGTTCAAGTGAAAGCAGTCTCGGAACAGCTCAACTGTGGGTTCCTCTTGGAAGAACACTTCGCAAAGCACTTGGAAGTGGCATATATTGGTAACAGAGTTGGGACGGATATCTTGTGGGCGCAATTGAAAGTAGGCTAAGACATCCCGATAAAACTTTGAACCGGGCGGACTAAAGCGCCGGGCCAGGTGATCCGCAAAAACAACAACCTCTCCTTCTTCAGGGGTGGGAGGACATTCTGTGCCTGGGACTCTCCAGTGGATCGTGTTTTTACTGCTTAAAGCGCCGGTTAGAACTAAATTGTTCAGTTGTGTTTCCATAACACGAGAAGGAACCCAGTTGCACTCATATATTTGCTTGGCCATGAGGAAATCTACAAGACAAGTGGTTCCGGTTCAAGTATATGTTTGTTAAACCGGATGCATATCTATTTAAACCGAAGGCAGTCCTATCTAAACCGGAGTTATGCAAGGTGGCAACGTCTGGCGGTTCAACAAGGGGACTAATGATATATACTGGTTCATTACATTTGCTACGTCAAAGTTAAACCGCCGGATCCGAACATTGAAAGCAGTTGAGGGTGTATAAATACAGAAACAGATTTCACAAGATTTCTCTATAGCGATGGATCTAAAGCCAGTTCAGAAAAAGGAAAATATTTAAAAGCTTTAGGCGGAACAATATTGATTCAAAGAGCAGAAAGATTATTGAGATCTATGAACTTAAGTATGAATCTACAAGACGAATGCTAAAGGCCCATTGGTAATCACAGTAGGGTTTCATGGATCTATCCAGAGGTATGAGCATGAGTATGAACAGCGAGCAAGAATACTGCAAGAACATGAAACCCTAGAACAGATCTAGGTTGATAAAAGCAGAGGACTTACGGGAGCTCGGGGAGACGCGGAAGGACGCCGCGGTTTTCTGGTACGGTCAGGTTGATGCAGCGGCCCAAGATGATGCAGAGGTCAGCAACAGCGGCGGAACTCCGAGGCTGGCGACGCGAAGAAGACGAAAAGAAAGGGGATGAAGGGGAGAAAAGGAAATGACCCTTCGGCCCTATTTATGAGGCAAAAGACATGTGTCAGGCGCGCGAATCCAGGAGCCACAAATTTCGGAAGCGGAGCTGTCGCCTCGATTATTGCGGATCTGTTAAACAAAGAAGGCATCATAAAAGGTAGCTTCATGATGAAGTCATGCCGGTTTACAGCAGCCAAAGAAGATGACAACACGATGGTTCAACAGATACAGGAAGATGATGAAGACAAGGATTTTGGCTAAGGATTGACATGAACCCGTTCAAATCAATCTGGGGCCTAATGTTGGGGATGTTGGGGAACGTTGCAGAAAATTAAAAATTTTCCTACGGTTTCACCAAGATCCATCTATGAGTTCATCTAAGCAACGAGTCATGGGAGAGAGATTGCATCTACATACCACTTTGTAGATCGCGAGCGGAAGCGTTCAATGAATGGGGATGAGGTAGTCGTACACGACGTGATCCAAATCACCGAAGATCCTAGCACCGAACGGACGGCACCTCTGCGTTCAACACACGTACGGTCAGCGTAATGTCTCCTTCTTCTTGATCCAGCAAGGCAAAGGAGAGGTTGGGGAAGATGGCTCCAGCAGCAGCACGACGGCGTGGTGATGGTGGAGCTCGCAGTACTCCGGCAGGGCTTCGCCGAGCTCTATGGAGGAGGAGGAGGTGTTGGACAGGGAGAGGGAGGCGCCAGGGCAAGGGTGCGGCTGCCCCCTCCCCTCCCCCTTTATATAGCCCCCTAGGGGGGGGGCGCCGGCCCTAGGAGATGCAATCTCCTAGGGGGGCGGCGGCCAAGGGGTGGGGCTTGCCCCCCAAGCAAGGGGGGCGCCCCCCCTTTAGGGTTTCCCCCACCCTAGGCGCATGGGCCTCTAGGGGCTGGTTCCCCTTGGCCCATGTAGGCCAAGGTGCACCCCTAGAGCCCATGTGGCCCCCCGAGGCAGGTGGCCCCACCAGGTGGACCCCCCCCCCCCCCCCGATACCCTCCGGTGGTCCCGGTACAATACCGATAACCCCGAAACTTGTCCCGATGGCCAAAACAGCACTTTCTATATATAATTCTTTACCTTCGGACCATTCCAAAACTCCTCGTGACGTCCGGGATCTCATCCGGGACTCCGAACAACATTCGTGTTACTGCATATACATATCTTCACAACCCTAGCGTCACCGAACCTTAAGTGTGTAGACCCTACGGGTTCGGGAGACATGCAGACATGACCGAGATGGCTCTCGGGCAATAACCAACATCGGGATCTGGATACCCATGTTGGCTCCCACATGCTCCACGATGATCTCATTGGATGAACCACGATGTCGAGGATTCAATTAATCCCGTATACGATTCCCTTTGTCAATCGGTATTTTACTTGCCCGAGATTCGATCGTCGGTATCCCAATACCTCGTTTAATCTCGTTACCGGCAAGTCACTTTTCTCGTACCGTAATGCATGATCCCGTGATCAAACACTTTGATCACATTGAGCTCATTATGATGATGCATTACCGAGAGGGCCCGGTGATACCTCTCCGTCAAGCGGAGTGACAAATCCCAGTCTCGATCCGTGTCAACCCAACAGACACTTTCAGAGATACCCGTAGTATACCTTTATAGTCACCCAGTTACGTTGTGACGTTTGGCACACCCAAAGCACTCCTACGGTGTCCGAGAGTTACACGACCTCATGGTCCAAGGAAAGGATACTTGACATTGGAAAACTCTAGGAAACGAACTGTGCGATCTTGTGCTATGTTTAGGATTGGGTCTTGTCCATCACATCATTCTCCTAATGATGTGATCTCGTTATCATTGACATCCAATGCCCATAGTCAGGAAACCATGACTATCTATTGATCAACGAGCTAGTCAACTAGAGGCTTACTAGGGACACGTTGTTGTCTGTTATTCACACATGTATTACGATTTCCGGATAACACAATTATAGCAATAATAAAGACAATTATCATGAATAAGGAAATATAATAATAATGCTTTTATTATTGCCTCTAGGGCATATTTCCAATAGTCTCCCACTTGCACTAGAGTCAATAATCTAGTTACATTGTGATGAATCGAACACCCATAGAGTTCTGGTGCTGATCATGTTTTGCCTTAGGGAGAGGTTTAGTCAACGGATCTGCGACATTCAGATCCGTGTGCACTTTAGAAATTTCTATGTCTCCATCTTGAACATTTTCACGAATGGAGTTGAAGCGACGCTTGATGTGCCTGGTCTTCTTGTGAAACCTGGGCTCCTTGGCAAGTGCAGTAGCTCCAGTGTTGTCACAGAAGAGTTTGATTGGCCCTGACGCATTGGGTATGACTCCGAGGTCGGTGATGAACTCTTTCACCCAAATTGCTTCATGTGTTGCCTCCGAGGCTGCCATGTACTCCGCTTCACATGTAGATCCCGCCACAATGCTCTGCTTGCAACTGCACCAGCTTACTACCCCACCATTCAAAATATACACGTATCCGGTTTGTGACTTAGAGTCATCCAGATCAGTGTCGAAGCTAGCGTCGACGTAACCCTTTACGACGAGCTCTTCGTCACCTCCATAAACGAGAAACATTTCCTTAGTCCTTTTCAGGTACTTCAGGATATTCTTGACCGCTGTCCAGTGTTCCTTGCCGGGATTACTTTGGTATCTTCCTACCAAACTTACGGCAAGGTTTACATCAGGTCTGGTAGACAGCATGGCATACATAATAGAACCTATGGCTGAGGCATAGGGGATGACACTCATCTCTTCTATATCTTCTGCCGTGGTCGGACATTGAGCTGAGCTCAATTTCACACCTTGCAATACAGGTAAGAACCCCTTCTTAGATTGATCCATATTGAACTTCTTCAATATCTTATCAAGGTATGTGCTTTGTGAAAGACCTATGAGGCGTCTTGATCTATCTCTATAGATCTTGATGCCTAATATATAAGCAACTTGTCCAAGGTCCTTCATTGAAAAACTTTTATTCATGTAGGCCTTAATGCTGTCCAAGAGTTCTATATCATTTCCCATCAAAAGTATGTCACCTACATATAGTATGAGAAATGCTACAGAGCTCCCACTCACTTTCTTGTAAACACAGGCTTCTCCATAAGTCTGCGTAAACCCAAACGCTTTGATCATCTCATCAAAGCGAATGTTCCAACTCCGAGATGCTTGCACCAGCCCATAAATTGAGCGTTGGAGCTTGCACACCTTGTCAGCATTATTAGGATCGACAAAACCTTCCGGCTGCATCATATACAATTCTTCCTTAAGGAAACCATTAAGGAATGCCGTTTTGACGTCCATTTGCCATATCTCATAATCATAGAATGCGACAATCGCTAACATGATTCGGACGGACTTTAGCTTCGCTACCGGTGAGAACGTCTCATCGTAGTCAATTCCTTGAACTTGTCGATAACCCTTAGCGACAAGCCGAGCTTTATAGACGGTCACATTACCATCCGCGTTTGTCTTCTTCTTAAAGATCCATTTATTTTCTATGGCTCGCCGTTCAACGGGCAAGTCAGTCAAAGTCCATACTTCGTTTTCATACATGGATCCTATCTCGGATTTCATGGCTTCTAGCCATTTGTCGGAATCCGGGCCCGCCATTGCTTCCTCATAGTTTGAAGGTTCACCGTTGTCTAACAACATGATTTCCAAGACAGGGTTGCCGTACCACTCTGGTGCGGAACCTGTCCTTGTGGACCTACGAATTTCAGTAGGAGCTTGATTAGAAGTGTCTTGATCATCATCATTAATTTCCTCTCTAGTCGGTGCCGGCACCTCAGGAACGTTTTCTTGAGTACCGCCATTTTCCAGTTCAAGAGGTAACACTTCATCAAGTTCTACTTTCCTCCCACTTACTTCTTTCGAGGGAAACTCTTTCTCTAGAAAGGATCCATTCTTGGCAACAAAGATCTTGCCTTCGGATCTGATGTAGAAGGTATACCCAATAGTTTCTTTAGGGTATCCTATGAAGACGCATTTTTCCGACTTGGGTTCGAGCTTTTCAGGTTGAAGTTTCTTGACATAAGCATCGCATCCCCAAACTTTTAGAAATGACAGCTTAGGTTTCTTCCCAAACCATAATTCATACGTTGTCGTCTCAACGGATTTCGACGGAGCCCTATTTAAAGTGAATGCGGCAGTCTCTAAAGCATAGCCCCAAAAAGATAGCGGTAAATCGGTAAGAGACATCATAGATCGCACCATATCTAATAGAGTGCGATTACGACGTTAGGACACACCATTACGCTGAGGTGTTCTAGGCGGCGTGAGTTGTGAAACTATTCCACATTTTCTTAAGTGTGTGCCAAATTCGTGACTCAAGTATTCTCCTCCATGATCTGATCGTAGAAACTTGATCTTTCTATCACATTGATTTTCAACCTCATTCTGAAATTCCTTGAACTTTTCAAAGGTCTCAGACTTGTGTTTCATTAAGTAGATATACCCATATCTACTCAAGTCATCAGTGAGGGTGAGAACATAACGATAGCCACCGCGAGCCTCAACACTCATTGGACAGCACACATCGGTATGTATGATTTCCAATAAGTTGGTTGCTCGCTCCATTGTTCCTGAGAACGGAGTCTTGGTCATTTTACCCATGAGGCATGGTTCGCACGTGTCAAATGATTCATAATCAAGAGACTCTAAAAGTCCATCTGCATGGAGCTTCTTCATGCGTTTGACACCTATGTGACCAAGGCGGCAGTGCCACAGATATGTGGGACTATTGTTATCAACTTTAACTCTTTTGGTATTCACACTATGAATATGTGTATCATCACGTACGAGATTCATTAAGAATAAACCATTAACCATCGGAGCATGACCATAAAACATATCTCTCATATAAATAGAACAACCATTATTCTCGGATTTAAATGAGTAGCCATCTCGAATTAAACGAGATCCAGATACAATGTTCATGCTCAAACTTGGCACTAAATAACAACTATTGAGGTTTAAAACTAATCCCGTAGGTAAATGTAGAGGTAGCGTGCCGACGGCGATCACATCGACCTTGGAACCATTCCCGACGCGCATCGTCACCTCGTCCTTCGCCAGTCTCCGTTTATTCCGCAGCTCCTGCTTTGAGTTACAAATGTGAGAAACTGCACCAGTATCAAATACCCAAGAGCTACTACGAGTACTGGTAAGGTACACATCAATTACATGTATATCACATATACCTTTTGTTTTGCCGGCCTTCTTGTCCGCTAAGTATTTGGGGCAGTTCCGCTTCCAGTGACCACTTCCCTTGCAATAAAAACA
The DNA here is from genome assembly GCA_032464435.1 of Aegilops umbellulata. Taxonomy (NCBI): domain Eukaryota; kingdom Viridiplantae; phylum Streptophyta; class Magnoliopsida; order Poales; family Poaceae; genus Aegilops; species Aegilops umbellulata. The sequence continues at coordinate 634,738,284 of CP136060.1, read as the reverse complement.
CTCAGTCTCGGGCTTGGGTCCATTCTTTGGCTTCTTCCCGGCAACTTGCTTACCGGGCGCGGCAACTTCCTTGTCGTCCTTCTTGAAGTTCTTTTTACCATTGCCCTTTTTGAACTTAGTGGTTTTATTCACCATCAACACTTGATGTTCCTTCTTGATTTCTACCTCTGCTGATTTCAGCATAGCATATACCTCAGGAATGGTCTTTACCATCCCCTGCATGTTGTAGTTCATCACAAAGCTCTTGTAGCTAGGTGGAAGCGACTGGAGGATTCTGTCAATGACCGCTTCATCCGGGAGATTAACTTCCAGTTGAGTCAAGCGGTTGTGCAACCCAGACATCTTGAGTATGTGTTCACTGACAGAGCTATTTTCCTCCATCTTACAGCTAAAGAATTTGTCGGAGACTTCATATCTCTCGACCCGGGCATGAGCTTGGAAAACCATTTTCAGCTCTTCGAACATCTCATATGCTCCATGTCTCTCAAAATGCTTTTGGAGCCCTGGCTCTAAGCTGTAAAGCATGCCGCACTGAACGAGGGAGTAATCATCGGAACGTGAATGCCAAGCGTTCATAACGTCTTGTTCTGCAGGGAGAACAGGTGCGTCACCCAGCGGTGCTCGTAGGACATAATCTTTCTTGGCAGCTATGGGGATGATCCTCAGGTTCCGGACCCAGTCCGTATACTTGCTTCCATCGTCTTTCAGCTTGGTTTTCTCTAGGAACGCGTTGAAGTTGAGGACTACGTTGGCCATTTGATCGACAAGACATATTGTAAAAAATTTAGACTAAGTTCATGATAATAAAGTTCATTTAATCAAATTATTTAATGAACTCCCACTTAGATAGACATCCCTCTTCTAGTCATCTAAGTATAACATGATCCGAGTCAACTAGGCCGTGTCCGATCATCACGTGAGACGGACTAGTCAACATCGGTGAACATCTTCATCTTGATCGTATCTTCTATACGACATGCTCGACCTTTCGGTCTTCTGTGTTCCGAGGCCATGTCTGTACATGCTAGGCTCGTCAAGTCAACCTAAGTGTTTGCATGTGTAAATCTGTCTTACACCCGTTGTATGTGAACGTTAGAATCTATCACACCCGATCATCACGTGGTGCTTCGAAACAACAAACTGTCGCAACGGTGCACAGTTAGGGGGAACACTTCTTGAAATTATTATGAGGGATCATCTTATTTACTACCGTCGTTCTAAGTAAACAAGATGCAAAACATGATAAACATCACATGCAATCAAATAATAAACGTGACATGATATGGCCAATATCACATAGCTCCTTTGATCTCCATCTTGGGGCTCCATGATCATCTTGTCACCGGCTTGACACCATGATCTCCATCATCATGATCTCCATCATCGTGTCTCCATGAAGTTGCTCGCCAACTATTACTTCTACTACTATGGCTAACGCGTTTAGCAATAAAGTAAAGTAATTTACATGGCGTTTCTCAATGACACGTAGGTCATACAAAAAATAAAGACAACTCCTATGGCTCCTGCCGGTTGTCATACTCATCGACATGCAAGTCGTGATTCCTATTACAATAGCATGACTCATACATCACATATAGATCATTCATCATTCATCACAACTTTGGCCATATCATATCACAAAGCACTTGCTGCAAAAACAAGTTAGGCGTCCTCTAATTGTTGTTGCAAGTTTTACGTGGCTGAATTAGGGTTCTAGCAAGAACGTTTTCTTACCTACGTGAAAGCCACAACGTGATTTGTCAACTTCTATTTACCCTTCATAAGGACCCTTTTCATCGAATCCGCTCCAACTAAAGTGGGAGAGACAGACACCCGCCAGCCACCTTATGCAACTAGTGCATGTTAGTCGGTGGAACCGGTCTCACGTAAGCGTACGTGTAAGGTTGGTCCGGGCCGCTTCATCCCACAATACCGCTGAAGCAAGATAAGACTAGTAGCGGCAAGAAAGTTGACAACATCTACGCCCACAACAAATTGTGTTCTACTCGTGCAATAGAGAACTACGCATAGACCTAGCTCATGATGCCACTGTTGGGGAACGTTGCAGAAAATTAAAATTTTTCCTACGGTTTCACCAAGATCCATCTATGAGTTCATCTAAGCAACGAGTCATGGGAGAGAGATTGCATCTACATACCACTTTGTAGATCGCGAGCGGAAGCGTTCAATGAACGGGGATGAGGTAGTCGTACACGACGTGATCCAAATCACCGGAGATCCTAGCACCGAACGGATGGCACCTCCGCGTTCAACACACGTACGGTCAGCGTAACGTCTCCTTCTTCTTGATCCAGCAAGGCAAAGGAGAGGTTGGGGAAGATGGCTCCAGCAGCAGCACGACGGCGTGGTGATGGTGGAGCTCGCAGAACTACGGCAGGGCTTCGCCGAGCTCTATGGAGGAGGAGGAGGTGTTGGAGAGGGAGAGGGAGGCGCCAGGGCAAGGGTGCGGCTGCCCCCTCCCCTCCCCCCTTTATATAGCCCCCTAGGGGGGGCGGCGGCCAAGGGGTGGGGCTTGCCCCCCAAGCAAGGGGGGCGCCCCCCCCCCCTTTAGGGTTTCCCGCACCCTAGGCGCATGGGCCTCTAGGGGCTGGTTCCCCTTGGCCCATGTAGGCCAAGGTGCACCCCTAGATCCCATGTGGTCCCCCGAGGCAGGTGGCCCCACCCGGTGGACCCCCCCCCCCCCGGGACCCTCCGGTGGTCCCGGTACAATACCGATAACCCCGAAACTTGTCCCGATGGCCAAAACAGCACTTTCTATATATAATTCTTTACCTCCGGACCATTCCGAAACTCCTCGTGACATCCAGGATCTCATATGGGACTCCGAACAACATTCGGGTTACTGCATATACATATCTTCACAACCCTAGCGTCACCGAACCTTAAGTGTGTAGACCCTACGGGTTCGGGAGACATGCAGACATGACCGAGATGGCTCTCGGGCAATAACCAACAGCGGAATCTGGATACCCATATTGGCTCCCACATGCTCCACGATGATCTCATCGGATGAACCACGATGTCGAGGATTCAATTAATCCCGTATACGATTCCCTTTGTCAATCGGTATTTTACTTGCCCGAGATTCGATCGTCAGTATCCCAATACCTCGTTCAATCTCGTTACCGGCAAGTCACTTTTCTCGTACCGTAATGCATGATCCCGTGATCAAACACTTTGATCACATTGAGCTCATTATGATGATGCATTACCGAGAGGGCCTGGTGATACCTCTCCGTCAAGCGGAGTGACAAATCCCAGTCTCGATCCGTGTCAACCCAACACACACTTTCAGAGATACCCGTAGTATACCTTTATAGTCACCCAGTTACGTTGTGACGTTTGGCACACCCAAAGCACTCATACGGTGTCCGGGAGTTACACAACCTCATGGTCTAAGGAAAGGATACTTGACATTGGGAAACTCTAGCAAACGAACTGTGCGATCTTGTGCTATGTTTAGGATTGGGTCTTGTCCATCACATCATTCTCCTAATGATGTGATCTCATTATCATTGACATCCAATGCCCATAATCAGGAAACCATGACTATCTATTGATCAACGAGCTAGTCAACTAGAGGCTTACTAGGGACACGTTGTTGTCTGTTATTCACACATGTATTACGATTTCCGGATAACACAATTATAGCAAGAACAAAGACAATTATCATGAATAAGGAAATATAATAATAATGCTTTTATTATTGCCTCTAGGGCATATTTCCAACAGGGGATATTACTACTGGGCGTAAACCGGCCTACCTGGGCCGGGTTAACTTCATCAGTAGTCCAAAGGTGTTAAAGCCCAGAGGCTAGACAAAGGCCCAAGGCCATAGTCGGTTCAGTATCTGTAGCCATAAACCGGCGTGTATATGAACTTGTATTGTAAGTTAGGAATAGGGAGAGACCAACCCGGATACGAGTATAAACCGGAGATTGGGACTCTATGAACCGACGGGTGTCACCCGTGTATATAAGGGGACGACCCGATAGCGGTTCAAAGACAGACAACCACAACTCGAGGCCTAGGCGAAGCTTGTTTGCTCCCTAGTCATCGAAACCCCATCAATTCCATCACAAACTAGACGTAGGCTTTTACCTTCATCGAAGGGGCCGAACTAGTATAAACTCCCTGTGTCCCCTTGTCCGCTTTAACCCCTTCGAGTTAACCCGTTGCGATGGCTCCACGACTAAGTCCTTCCGCCAGGACATCTGCCGTGACAAACCCGCGACACATACCATGACAAGATTTTGAAGGAGTTCAAAATAGATCGGCAAAGAAGGAGTTCTTGGCTGTGTTATAAGGTATGACTGTTGAGTAAGACTCAAGACCTGACCACGGTAGAATAGAGAGAAAGGACAAAGGTCATCCCCTATGCTTTAGACGTAGGCTCTAAAGTATGCTATGTTGTGTACCGCACCTGAAGTGTGCCAAGCCATGAGTCAGTCAAGGGGTACAAGTGTGATCTAGGAATAGATCATAGGACAACGGTCAAGGTTATCCTTAGTAACTAGTGGACTAAGAAATTTTCTCGGTTATGGAGGTGGTAAAAGAGTTCGTCGTAAAGGGTTACGCCGATGCAATCTTTGACACTAATCTGGATGATTCTGAGTAGTAAACCGGATTCGTATAGTAGGAAAGTTATTTGGAATAAATCCAAATAGAGCGTGGTAGCTGCATCTACAAGATGATATAGAGATTCGTAGAGCACACTCGGATCTGAAAGGTTGAGACACGTTGACTATAACATCTCTCACAAGCGTAACATGATCAAACCCTAAACTCTTTGGGTGTTAGTCACATGGGGATGTGACCTTGAGTATTAATCACATAGCGATGTGAACTGGATTATTGACTCTAGTGCAAGTGGGAGACTGTTGGAAATATGCCCTAGAGGCAATAATAAATTAGTTATTATTATATTTCCTTGTTCGTGATAATCGTTTATTATCCATGCTAGAATTGTATTGATAGAAAACTCAGATACATGTGTGGATACATAGACAACACCATGTCCCTAGTAAGCCTCTAGTTGACTAGCTCGTTGATCAATAGATGGTTACGGTTTCTTAACCATGGACATTGGATGTCGTTGATAACGGGATCACATCATTAGGAGAACTAGTCGTCAACCCATGCGGTCGCACGGGCTAGCAATATTAAAAGGAGCATGGTGATTCTGTCGAATAAAAGCATTCTAGAAGAAATAATGTTAGAAATATCTTGGGCTTCATTATTATTAAAAGCATGAACAATTTCTTTTGTTCTGACGGTGTCAAAGGGCAATATGAACACCTGAAACATTTTTCTGATAAAAAGATGATTTTTCAAACGTGACATACTTTTATATAGGTGTAAAACCATGTAGATTGTAATAGTAAACTTATTCGAATGAACTTTACTCTCTAACTAAAAGTTGAACGCGAATGTTTGATCTAATTCAACAGAGAAAATTAAAATGGAAAGATACACATCCTGGCAAATGTTAATGACGAAACACTCGTACAGTATCAAATAAATTAGAATACAGTGTCGTATCTATATTGCAATGATAGCATGCAGCAACCCGAAAGTATTCATTGTGCGCTGCTATACACACGCACCAACAACCCCACCAACAAAGCAAGAAGAATACCATACAAAAAAGGGCAAGCTACAATTGAATAAACTTGGTGAAATAAGATCTATGCAAAGAAAACTTAAAAACATGCGTGAAGTAGGCAAGCAATCTAGCCCTCAAGATCTAGAATAGTACCAGTTAGGGCTAGTTTCTAAACATGGTACATCAATGATTATATAAAGGCTAGCATCAGCTTTTTAATCACTTAATACAGCAACTATAATAAAATGAATCACTAATAAAGTGATTGAAATAGATGGCAACAAAAATCTAGCTAATTACCTTGTTCAAAATAAAAAAAAATAATACACACAACTGTGTCGTACGAATATATCTAATGACAGTGAAGTTAGAATACATTACATGAAGTTATTCTGTTAGACCCTCACATACATGCATGGCCGCAAGAGATACAAAGAACCAACCATAAACGTGCTATGTTGATTAATTTTGTATGGACACATGATGCTCCAGCTGTGTCATAGTGGTAAATAGGTGTAACACAATCAAGAGTACAACAATAACATTTATCAAGTGTTTGCTTTTCAACGAATGAACTTTTTTCACTAAGATTTGAATGTGATTATTTTATGTAATTCAAGCAGATGAAATTAGAAGACGTAAATACATGGAAAAATCATACTCTGTGGGTATAATAGGAAGTGTGAAAATCAAATATTAATAATAAAACCAGTCATACAATTGCAAAGAAATCACAATACAGTGAAGTATCTCCATTGCAAAGAATGCATGCAACCCCAAAGTAATCATGATGCCATGTTATACCTCTGGATCAACAGACCAAGAAAAATACCAGATATGAAAGCGCAGGTTACACATTAATAAATTGAGTGAACTAAGAAGTTCTAACAAAAGTGAAGCGGAAAAAAGTGTGAATCAAGCAATCAATCTAGGCCTCAAGATCTAGAATAGTTCCACTTTAGGGCTAGTTCCTAAACCGAGTACAACAACGATTACATGAAGGCTAACATCAGATTCTTAGTCACTTAGTATAGCTTATTGCACTGTTCAAAATGTAGCTAATTACACTGTTCAAAATGAGAAAATTATGCAATACCTAACATTGTGTTGTAGAGATATATCTAATGACAATGAAGTTAGAATACATGAATTTTTTGATAGGTCGCCACATGCATGGACGCCTCTAAGACCAAGAACTAAACATATATAAGCCCATTTAATGTCAAAACAATTTTACTTTTCCTTTCTCCCTGGTCCTGACTTATTATCATATAATTTAGATTTATTTTCCAGTCCAAATGACACCTCCAGTTTCCTTAAGGAGATGTTATATATTTTCAACGTCTATTTTCTTTGTTCTAAGCAACATGGCCACTTATATTTCTTATATCTGCTCTGCAGTAGTTTTTGGGTCACAGAGTCTGAACTCTGAACACGCTATAACAAAGGTGTTAACTGAGCCATTAGCCTGGCCGCATTGGATCAAGTAGCAAGAAGATTTTAATTTTCCTAGAACTTGCACTGGCGTCATGTGCAGATGGCCTGACCCCAACACAGCCCATAACAGTTTTGACATGGGAAGAACTGATGAATGTTCCAATGTGTTGGGTGGCCAGCACCTTTTCCTGCAAGCTGCGACTAATTTAGTTACATGGAAGATCAATAAACTGAATTCCAAACATCCTGAATATCCATAAACCTATTTGTAAATCTTTGTCACAGGGTGCTAGACAATTCTAGACTGATCTTTAAGACTTAAACTGTTTCCAAATTTACTATAGAAAAAATAATCCGAAGGGCCATGAACGATCTATGTCCGCAGCAGCTACAATCAAAAATAAGCTAATCGCATTAGTGGAGTCAAATCATAACAGCGCACACACCTAGATCATGTTGAGTAGTCTCTTATTGAGAATTGACCTTCAGTGGGCGTGAAGCATCAGCCAAACCATGTAGAAGCCCTGCCATAGCATGTACGCTAGCTAGCTCCATGCCTCTAGCCACGTTTATCGGATGGGATATGGACCGCGCACTTCAACTTCTGCTGCCCGAGGATGCTGGTGAACTATTTCGCTACTACTCCTGTCTATAAAGATACCACGGCAACCACGGGCGATGGCGTGGAGTACTGGATCTCCCAATATGTACGTGCAGTTGTGCACCATACTGCTCGTGTTTGGACCTGCAGCACAGGAGAACATGGAGGCTTCAACAGGAGAAGAACGCAAGTAGCCAAGATCATGCTGGTGGATATCCTCGTCACGTGATGCGGACATCACATGGCGAGATGTACTCACGGTAGTGGGCTCGTGTCTGCCCTACTGGGTACCTGGAGGCCGGACGGGGCCGCTGCTCATGTATGACTGGTCAATGAGGAGGCCGGCGGATGGAGAGGGCAACGGATGGAGGCAGGCTGGATGATGGGGCTCTCGCATAGAGAAGGAATCAACAATTAGAAATCTGCATCCACCTTGCAATAGCATAGCAAGAACGAACCAGAGGCAGGCCCGATGATAGGAGATCAATTCGATTCGATTTCTTTTAGGAAAAGAAAAGATGGAGGTCACTAGGAGTAGGAGCGCTGCACGATGGCTACTACGTGGTATGCTTTTTTTTCACATAGTTGAATCCTTTTTTTTACATAGTACGTGGACAGTTTTTCTTTGAACATGCGTGGACAGATTTTTTACCTGGATTGAATCTCATCGCATGATTTTTGTGGACTCTTAATTTCATTCAGATAGACGTGAGAGATTAAAAGAGTTAGAAATCTGCATCCACCTTGCAATAGCATAGCAAGAACGAACCAGAGGCAGGCCCGATGATAGGAGATCAATTCGATTCGATTTATTTTAGGAAAAGAAAAGATGGAGGTCAATAGGAGTAGCAGTGCTGCACGATGGCTACTACGTGGTATGCTTTTTTTTCACATAGCTGAATCCTTTTTCTTACATAGTACGTGGACAGTTTTTCTTTGAACATGCGTGGAAAGATTTTTTACCTAGATTGAATCTCATCCCATGATTTTTGTGGACTCTTAATTTCATTCAGATAGACGTGAGAGATTAAAAGAGTTGGGTTCTGCGATACAGATTGATATACGTGAGCTTTTTTATTCTATGAATCGAACTGCACCGTAATAATTCGGTCCCACCAGATTAGCGGCTCGTAAAATCTAATTAACGTGAGAATTTCTAGGAAGTCAAGAATTAGTATAGGTATAGATAGATGATGTGATGGACAAAACCCAATCCTAAGCCTAGCACAAGATCGTGTAGTTCGTATGCTAAAGCTTTTCTAATGTCAAGTATCATTTCCTTAGACCATGAGATTGTGCAACTCCCGGATACCGTAGAAATGCTTTGGGTGTACCAAACGTCACAACGTAACTGGGTGGCTATAAAGGTGCACTACAGGTATCTCCGAAAGTGTCTGTTGGGTTGGCACGAATCGAGACTGGGATTTGTCACTCCGTGTGACGGAGAGGTATCTCTGGGCCCACTCGGTAGCACATCATTATAATGTGCACAATGTGATCAAGGAGTTGATCACGGGATGATGTGTTACGGAACGAGTAAAGAGACTTGCCGGTAACGGGATTGAACAACGTATTGGGATACCGACGATCGAATCTCAGGCAAGTACTATACCGATTGACAAAGGGAATTGTATACGGGATTGATTGAATCCTTGAAATCGTGGTTCATCCGATGAGATCATCGTGGAACATGTAGGAGCCAACATGAGTATCCAGATCCCGCTGTTGGTTATTGACCGGAGAGTTGTCTCGGTCATGTCTACATGTCTCCCGAACCCTTAGGGTCTACACACTTAAGGTTCGATGACGCTAGGGTTATAAGGGAAAGTATGTACGCGGTTACCGAATGTTGTTCGGAGTCCCGGATGAAATCCCGGACGTCGCGATGAGTTCCAGAATGGTCCGGAGGTAAAGATTTATATATGGGAAGTCCCGTCTTGGTCACTGGAAAGGTTTCAGGTACTATCGGTAACGTACCGGGACCACCGGGAGGGTCCGGGGGTCCACCAGGTGGGGCCACCAGCTCCAGTAGGCTGCGTGGGCCAAGTCTGGGAGGGGACCAGCCCCAGGTGGGCTGGTGCGCCCCCCCACCAAGGCCCAAGGCGCAGGGAGAGTGGGAGGGGGCAAACCCTAGGTCCAGATGGGCCTTAAGGCCCACCCTAGGTGCGCGCCCCTCTCTCCCCCCTTGGTCGCACCCTAGATGGGTTTTGGGGGCTGCCGCCACCCCTGGGGAGGGAACCCTAGATGCGGGCGCAGCCCCTCCCCTTCCCCTATATATACTTGAGGTATTGGGGGCTGCAGCACATACGATTTGATCTCTCTCTTGGCGCAGCCCTACCTCTCTCCCTCCTCGTCTCTCATAGTGCTTGGCGAAGCCTTGCTGGAGTTCCGTGCTCCTCCACCACCACCACGCCGTCGTGCTGCTGCTGGACGGAGTCTTCCCCAACCTCTCCTTCCCCCTTGCTGGATCAAGGCGTGGGAGACGTCACCGGGCTGCATGTGTGTTGAACGCGGAGGTGTCGTCCGTTCGGCACTAGGATCATCGGTGATTTGGATAACGACGAGTACGACTCCATCAACCCCGTTCACTTGAACGCTTCCGCTTAGCGATCTACAAGGGTATGTAGATGCACTCTCCTTCCCCTCGTTGCTAGATTACTCCATAGATTTATCTTGGTGATGCGTAGAAAATTTTAAATTTCTGCTACGATCCCCAACACATCGTCACCTCATGCTTAGCCAATCTTCGCTTAATCCGTAGCCCCTGTTTCGAGTTGCAAATATTAGCAACAGAACCCGTATCAAATACCCAGGCGCTACTGCGAGCATTAGTAAGGTACACATCAATAACATGTATATCAAATATACCCTTCACTTTGCCATCCTTCTTCACCGCAAAATACTTGGGGCAGTTCCGCTTCTAGTGACTAGTCCCTTTGAAGTAGAAGCACTCAGTCTCAGGCTTAGGTCCAAAGTTGGGCTTCTTCACTTGAGCAGCAACTTGCTTGCCATTCTTCTTGAAGTTCCCCTTCTTCCCTTTACCCTTTTTCTTGAAACTGGTGGTGTTGTTGACCATCAACACTTGATGCTCCTTTTGATTTCTACCTTCGCAGCCTTTAGCATTGCGAAGAGCTCAGGAATTGTCTTATCCATCCCTTGCATATTACAGTTCATGACAAAGCTCTTGTAGCTTGGTGGTAGTGATTGAAGAACTCTGTCAATGACACTATCATCAGGAAGATTAACTCCCAGCTGAGTCAAGTGGTTGTGGTACCTAGACATTCTGAGTATATGTTCACTAACAGAACTATTCTCCTCCATTTTGCAGCTGCAGAACTTATTGGAGACTTCATATCTCTCAATCCGGGCATTTGCTTGAAATATTAACTCCAACTCCTGGAACATCTCATATGCTCCATGACGTTCAAAATGTCGTTGAAGTCCCGATTCTAAGCCGTAAAGCATGGCACACTGAACTATCGAGTAGTCATCAGCTTTGCTATGCCAGACGCTCATAGCATCTAGTGTTGCTCCTGCAGCAGGTTTGTCACCCAGCGGTGCTTCCAGGATGTAATTCTTCTATGCAGCAATGAGGATAATCCCCAAGTTACGGACCCAGTCCATGTAATTGCTACCATCATCTTTCAACTTAGCTTTCTCTAGGAACGCATTAAACTTCAGTGGAACAACAGGACGGACCATCTATCAACAACAACATAGACATGCAAAAAACTATAAGGTACTAAGATCATGATAAATTAAATTTCAATTAATCATATTACTTAAGAACTCCCACTTAGATAGATATCCCTCTTATCATCTAAGTGATCACGTGATCCATATCAACTAAACCATGTCCGATCATCATGTGAGATGGAGTAGTTTTCAATGGTGAACATCACTATGTTGATCATATCTACTATATGATTCACGCTCGACCTTTCGGTCTCAGTGTTCCGAGGCCATATCTGCATATGCTAGGCTCGTCAAATTTAATCCGGGTATTCTGCATGTGCAAAACTGGCTTGCACCCATTGTATGTGAACGTAGAGCTTATCACACCCGATCATCACGTGGTGTGTCGGCACGACGAACTGTAGCAACGGTGCGTACTCAGGGAGAACACTTGTACCTTGAAATTTAGTGAGAGATCACCTTATAATGGTATCACCGAACTAAGAAAAATAAGATGCATAAAGGATAAACATCACACGCAATCAATATAAGTGATATGATATGGCCATCATCGTTTTGTGCGTTTGATCTCCATCTCCAAAGCACAGTCATGATCACCATGATCACCGGCTTGACACCTTGATCTCCATCGAAGTATCGTTGTCGTCTCACCAACTATTGCTTCTACGACTATCGCTACCGCTTAGTGATAAAGTAAAGCAATTACATGACGATTGCATTTCATACAATAAAGCGACAACCATATGGCTCCTGCCAGTTGCCGATAACTCTGTTACAAAACATGATCATCTCATACAATAAAATTTAGCATCATGTCTTGACCATATCACATCACAACATGCCCTGCAAAAACAAGTTAGACGTCCTCTACTTTGTTGTTGCAAGTTTTACGTGGCTGCTACGGGCTGAGCAAGAACCGTTCTTACCTACGCATCAAAAACCAAAACGCGGTATAGTGATTGTTTTTTGATCCTCAGAAAGTACCCTGTTCATTGAATCCGATTCAACTAAAGTTGGAGAAACTAACACCCACCAGCCACCTGTGTGCGAAGCACGTCGGTAAAACCAGTCTCGCGTAAGCATACGCATAATGTCGGTTTGAGTCGCTTCATCCGACAATACTGCTGAATCAAGAATCAACTAGTGATGGCAAGCAATATGTATATACCCACGCCCACAACTCCTTTGTGTTCTACTCGTGCATATAACATCTACGCATAGACCTGGCTCAGATGCCACTGTTGGGGAACGCAGTAATTTCAAAATTTTCCTATGCACACGCAAGATCTATCATGGTGATGCATAGCAACGCGAGGGAAGAGTGTTGTCTACGTACCCTCGTAGACCGTAAGCGGAAGCGTTATGACAATGCGGTTGATGTAGTCGAACGTCTTCACGATCCAACCGATCCTAGAACCGAAGGTACGGCACCTCCGCGATCTGCACACGTTCAGCTCAGTGATGTCCCGCGAACTCTAGATCCAGCTGAGTGTCGAGGGAGAGTTTCGTCAGCACGACAGCGTGATGATGGTGATGATGAAGCTACCGTAACAGGGCTTTGCCTAAGCACCACAACGATATGACCGAGGTGGATTATGGTGGAGGGGGGCACCACACACGGCTAAGACAATTGTCAACTTGTGTGTCTATGGGGTGCCCCCTCCCCCGTATATAAACGAGTGGAGGAGAGGGAGGGGCTGGCCCTCTATGGCGCCCAAGGGGAGTCCTACCCCCACCGGGAGTAGGATTCCCCCCCCCCTTCCCTAGTTGGATTAGGAGAGGAAGGAAGGGGGAGAGAGGGGGAAGGAAAAGGGGGGCCAGCCCCCCACCTAATTCTGATTGGGCTTGGAGGGGCCCTCCTAGGCTCCCTTCTCCTCTCTCCCACTATGGCCCAATAAGGCCCATATACTTCCCGGGGGTTCCGGTAACCTCCCTGTACTCCGGTAAATGCCCGAACTCACCCGGAACCATTCCGATGTCCAAACATAGTCATCCAATATATTGATCTTTATGTCTCGACCATTTCGAGACTCCTTGACATGTCCGTGATCATATCCGGGACACCGAACAACCTTCGGTACATCAAAACACATAAACTAATAATATCGATCGTCACCGAACGTTAAGCGTGCGGATCCTACAGGTTCGAGAACTATTTAGACATGACCGAGACTCATCTCCGGTCAATAAACAATAGCGGAACCTGGATGCTCATATTTGTTCCTACATATTCTACGAAGATCTTTATCGGTCAAACCGCATAACAGCATATGTTGTTCCCTTTGTCATCAGTATGTTACTTGCCCGAGATTCGATCGTCGGTATCTCAATACCTAGTTGAATCTCGTTACCGACAAGTCTCTTTACTCGTTCTGTAATGCAATGTCCCGTAACTAACTCATTAGTCACATTGCTTGCAAGGCTTATAGTGATGTGCATTACCGAGAGGGCCCAGAGATACCTCTCTGATACACTGAGTGACAAATCCTAATCTTGATCTATGCCAACTCAACAAACACCAACGGAGACACATGTAGAGCATCTTTATAGTCACCCAGTTACGTTGTGACGTTTGATAGCACACTAAGTGTTCCTCCGGTATTCGGGAGTTGCATAATCTCATAGTCATAGGAACATGTATAAGTTATGAAGAAATCAATAGCAATAAACTAAACGATCATCGTGCTAAGCTAACGGATAGGTCGAGTCAATCACATCATTCTCTAATGATGTGATCCCGTTTATCAAATGACCACTCTTTTTCCATGGCTAGGAAACTGATCAGTTGTAAGTATAGTGGGGTTTTACGCCCAAACTGCGAGTGTCGTGTTCTCCACAAGGACTAGGCGACGGCAACTATGCTCAGCTAAAGCTATATCAGACGAAAATGTTTTTGATATTGCAAGACAAAAGAAAATAAAGCAAGTTTTCCCACTCAAACTAGGACAAGATCATCTACCACTTACTACACAAGCAAATAACAAGATAGGGAGAAGTATAACTTGGAAGTCAATGTTTTTAGGATTTTCATTACTACACGCATAGTGGATAGATCGACTAACAAATGAGAAAACAAATTCGCTAGCAAGTAGTAATCTGGATAGCTAACAGCACATAAAATATATTTCACAGGTGCAGAGCTAACATATGAACTCGAGATTAAACACAATAACACATCTGACTTCACCAAGAGCAGTCTCACTACAAAATAAAATCACAAGTAGTTATCTGAATTTATACAAACCACGAACTGACAGTCACATATAAATCTAGTGCAAAACAATTTACAATTCAACGAGACTCAACACTAAGTCTTCACTGAACACACACACACACGCACGCAGACACCCACGCGCACACACACACACACAAGGAGCAGCAGGAGGAGGTTCAGAGGAGAGGTTTAGCAAGTGAGGAACAGCAAGGAGGCACGGGAGAGAAGATGCAGCAGCAGTTTTGGGAAGAAGAAAGAAGCAGCAGCAGGGTTTGGGGAAGAAGAAGCAGCAGGGGCGCAAGGAGAGATGGGACAACAGCAAAGGAAAGGAGTAGTAGCCGCAGTATGGAGGCGCTGGGGAGAGGAGCAGAGATGCAGCAGCAGGGACGTGGGGAGTAGCAAAGCGTAATAGCAGCAGCAGGTTCAGAGAAGGAACAGCAGGAGGGACATGGGAGGAGGAGCCGCATCAGGAGGTGAGGAGTGGAGCATGGGGCACTATCGCGCGGAGGACCAGACACCCTGATTCCCTTGTCTGGTCGGGTGCGCGAGTGATGGTGGTGGAGTGGTGGATGGAGGAGCTGCGGAGGCGCCACTACGCCGGCCTGGCCGTGGCGGCGGCCGGAGGTGGAGAAGGAGGGATGAGGGAGATGGAGGTGTAGCCAGGCCCGATCCAAAATTGAGGTTGCGCTAGGGATTTTGTTCCCCTTCTCTCAGCTGCCACTTTTATGATTTGGCCCTCCTCTTCTATTCATTTCTTCCCAAGAAGATCCCTCCTCTTCTTTAGTTAGCTCCCTGGAAATATAATCTTCGTCACACTTGGGTCACTCTTTCTCTTGTTCCAGCCCTTAGTATTGTTCCTCAATTCTTCCTAGGCAGAATCTTGCAGTTTATAGTGCCTTTGGCGCAGTTTTCTGCAAAATAAGCAAACAACTAGTCACAACCTCTTTTGTGAATATCATTCGAATATTCGATAATCCTAAGCAAGAAATGATGGACATGTCTCAATAAATGGTGAATTAGTGTGCCCAAATTGTATATAAGAAATGTTCTTATCAAGTTCCCCCACACTTAAATTTTTACTTGTCCTCAAGTAAAGGCATATGACAAGAGTAAGAGTATGAACAGTGACCTGATTAGGGAGTGTCCAAGTGAAGTAGATCTCTAAACAATGCATGCTTCAGACTTAGTTAGTGAAAATTAATGGTTAGGGTACTACAAAGTAATAGGATACTAGTAGACTCGATCATTTTAAACTTTTACAATGATAAAAGAAGATTAGCAAGTTCAAACGCTGATTATTACAAAGGGTTCCTAAAGAGAGCATGATCCCAAGGAACACTTATTACCAGGAACACAAAATTTTGGTTGAACCACTTATTGAATTTGAAGGAAGCAATGATAATGTTTTATCGGTCTCACCAAAGGAACATACCACCGATCCCGAGAACATGGTATACACCTGGCTCGACCAATTATTAGTTTTTTGTTTGTCTCCCCAAAGGAACATACCACCGATCTCGAGAACATGGTATACACCTGGTCCGACAAATATTGCATATTTATTTATTTATTACTGTCCAAGCTACCAAATTTCACATGCCATCGATCCAAGGAACATGACATGCTACTTTAGGTAGAGTAGACATATATTCATTATTACATATTGAACAAAGGAATTACAATGGCATGAAACATAAGAAAGGAAACAAGAATCACCCATCCATGTCTGGTTCACATGCTACCGATCCAGAAAGCATAACATGCTAATCCGTAGTGGTTAAGTGATTGCTCTGAATGGGAACACACTTGGCACAAAATCAGCATCTAACACTTGTTGATCTAGGTGTATCAAAGTAAATGCAGAAAATGATGGAGTTTTCTAGTGTACTAGGAATTTGAGCACTCAAAACTAATAACTTTCACTAATTTCAGCAAAGCAAGCAATATGTAGATCACTAGTTTACAAGGCATTCAACAATCAGTTCTCATGTTCACATCAAGCACAATATGTCGAATATAGTGGGACATTGAGGGAGTCCCGGATTAAGGGGTATCCGGACAGCCGGACTATATCCTTTGGCCGGACTGTTGGATTATGAAGATACAAGATTGAAGACTTCGTCTCGTGTCAATACAGCTCAACTTTTCCCATCTCGAATTTTAATACGGTTTATTTATAGCCAATTTTTTTGCACGACGACTTTCAACTAAGTTTCTCTCTTTCACAGATGACAATCATGCTACACCTGGCCGGATACGGCACAATGGAGACACAGGCACAGACGTGCAGCAGGGACCCGTTGAAAGGTTTCTCTTTAGATTAAGACCCTGCGTCAACCTTTTCTACTGTCTTTCGTTGCTCACATCCTCCGGATCTTAAATATAACCGAGAAGGATGCTGGCGTTCTTGGCATGTGGGCACGTCAGGATATTGCACGTACCCGGACACTAGGGGCTCATTACCAAGGGCATTGATTAGCCCGGTATATACTACAAAGACCGAATACCTTAGGGAGTGTTCGGCGTCGCGAGTTTGGCCTTATATGCATCAGCTCCGAATCATGTCTTTGGTCCAATGTTGGGTTTGACCGGCTCCTGAGTTTTCCTACCTTACGTTCCGCTCTATCGGCTAAGGTGGCACCAGGAGAACTACTGCGATTGTTCCCTGGCTAGCCCGGACGAGCACCTCAGTAGAGAAAGCCGAAAACTGACTGTCATGATAAAGCGAGAGACTGGTCAACCACTGGATGACTTATCGGAAGCTTCGGGATTCCTCCGCATTAACGAAGGGCCGTTTCCCGGTCAGGCATGACCGCACCTCGTATTCGGATGAGTGCGGAGCCACCAGTGGTTGTATAGTAGCCCCACTATCAAACTCCTATGGCTAAGTGAAAGTGTTAAAGGAATATAGTCTGATTGCCTAGTTCGCTGCGCTATCACATTATATGCGTGGGGGCTGAAGCCGACGACTGCAAACTTTCAGGTTCTATACATATATACATAAACAGCCGCACAGGAGGCATCATAACACTTTCAGGCAAAAGTATAAAAATAGCCTTTATACAATTCAGTAAAACATTGTTTTTCAATGGGAACACATGTCATTAGAACATAATATTCTTCAAGCACTGCGCTTCTATTGAACGGGCGCCTTCAAGGACCTCGTTAAAGTAGTGCTCGGCAGCTACTCGGCTAACGGCCGAACTCGGGGTTGCAATTGTGGTGGCCTCCATCTCCACCCAGTATGTTTTGACACGGGCAAGGGCCATCCGAGCACCCTCGATGCACGCCGACCTCTTCATAGCGTCGATGCGCGGCACCGCACCAAGGAACTGCTGCACCAGACCAAAATAGTTGTTCGTCCGTGGCTCCCTCGGCCACACATGACCCACAACAGACCCCATGGCAAGACCAGACAACCTATGGAGCTCGGCCCATTCGGTCATACGCTCATTTAACAGCAGCGGACGCATTGGACCATTGAACTGCGACCGGAACAGCTTTTCGACTTCACGATCTTTTTGATCCTTGAAGTACTCGGCTGCATCAGCCGCACTGGCTGACAAATCCACATACGTGTCCGCAAAACTCCATAACTGGTCAAGAGGGGCATACTTCGAATTCCCGGACTTCGTCCGAAGCAAGAAGGGCTTCCCAGCCGTGATATCTCTAGCTTGACGCAGCTCCTCCTTCGACGCTCTGATCTTCGAGCAGGCTTCCTTGGCTGCTACCGTGGCCTTCTCTAGCTCCGTAGCCTTTGCTTGGCTTTCCTTCTCAAGAAGCCGGTATCGGTTGGCGGCATCACTTAACTCCACGGCCATCTTGGCCATCTTCTCCTTACTTTGGCAATGGGCAGCCTTTTCGGCCCTTAGCTCTTCGGCCACCTTCACAGCGGCCGCATCACTATCCCTGGCTTGTTTTTTGGCTCAGGCAAGTTCCGCCCGAAGTGTCTCCACTGCCGTAGCTCCATCTGCAGTTCACGACATGTTAAAGATACTGGCACTGCGCTCCTCTTACCATATGTTGATCACCAGAGAAATTACATACCACGCGCCTCGTTAAGCCGCTTGTTGACAAGAACGATGTCGGCATCTGCCGCGTCAAGTCGCCGCGTTAGCTCGGCGACCTCACCAGTCCGGCTAGCCACCGGACCTCCCGCCATCATCGTATGAAGACGGACGGATTGTTACCTGGGACTATGATCCTCTGTTTGCCGCCGTTTCCGACGACAACTAGAGTATCAGGGGCTACTATCTGCGCAGGGCACATCTAAAACATGTGCGGTACTGTAAAAAACACACACTATTTCACGTACCTCAAAACCTTTTAGCACAGTCATAAAGGCTTCATGCAACCCGCTTTCAGCGGATGAAATACTCTCAACCACCGTGCCCATTAGCGCACGGTGTGCTTCTGAGATAGCTGCCTGCTCTAGCAGATCCTTCAGTGTGTCCGACCGCATGACAGGCGGGGGCGGACTCTTTCGTTTGCTCTCTTCAAGAGCCGGATACTGAGGACTTCGGGTGGCCAAAGAATCACCCTCTGGCCTTGCCGGATCGGGAGAAGCCTTCTGAGACGACACCTCGGGTTCGCCCGCCTCGTAAGGCGGGATGGCGTGGGGAGGCGTTTCTCTCTCCATCATCTCCGGAAGAAGATCCCCCGAAGATGAACTCTGCCGAGAAGGGCTACGATCCGGACTACAACAAATGTTTCGGTTATTTTCCTCATAGGTAAAATAGGATGTTTTTTTACTATTGAACCCCCCCATCCATTTTACTTACAGCTCGATGGAGGGTTGATCCCCTTGCGGGCACTGTGCGGGCGGGATATCCCCTTGGGCAGGACCCTCCGGCGAAGATTTCTTCCCCCGTTTGGAGACTATTGTCTCCGGGCCTTTAGAGGCGGTCCTCTTCCTTCCTTGGGGAGGCGTCAGCCTTTTTCTTCCCACCTTTATATTCCCCTGAGGGCGCTTGGTAAGGCGCAAGCTCCAACATCCTGGTTAGTACCGGATCCGGTGAGACCTCAGGGAGGGGGCCGGACAACTGATCATCTTCGCCTTTGCTATCCAGTCCTGGTCAAAGAGCGAATTATCAGAATAATGTTGTGATGAATAAAAATACAATGTGTTTGGCCATAGGGCGACTAACTTGGGTATCTGGACAATTTCAGCTCAGACCTGTGTCCTCGGTGGAATCCTGACACATTACTTGTCGTCCGAAGTACAATTTGTACATCTCCTCGAGCGTCATGCCGAGGAATTGCTGAATAGCTCGCGGTCCCTCCGGATTGAATTCCCACAGACGGAGGGGATGACGTTTGCAGGGCAGGGTTCGACGAAGTAACATTACTTGCATTACTGTGACCAGACCAATATCTCTTTCGAGGAGATCTCGGATGCGGCTCTGCAGTATGGGCACATCCTTTATTGGCCCCCAGTCCAGCCCCTTGTTGATCCATGACGTTAATCGTGGAGGGGGACCCAAGTGAAAGGAAGGGGAGCCACCCATTTGGTACCCCTGGGAGCTGTGACATAAAACCATTCTTGTTGGCATAGGCGGGACTGTTGGGGAATGTAGTAATTTCAAAAAAATTCCTATGCACACGCAAGATCATGGTGATGCATAGCAATGAGAGGGGAGAGTGTTGTCTACGTACCCTCGTAGACCTAAAGCGGAAGCGTTAGCACAACGCGGTTGATGTAGTCATACGTCTTCACGATCCGACCGATCAAGTACCGAACGTATGGCACATGCGAGTTCAGCACACGTTCAGCCCGATGACGTCCCTCGAACTCCGATCCAGCCGAGTGTTGAGGGAGAGTTTCGTCACCACGACGGTGTGGTGACGATGTTGATGTTCTACCGACGCAGGGCTTCGCCTAAGCACCGCTACAGTATTATCGAGGTGGACTATGGTGGAGGGGGCACCACACACAGCTAAAAGATCAAATTGATCAATTGTTGTGTCTATGGGGTGCCCCCCTGCCCCCGTATATAAAGGAGCAAGGGGGGTGCGGCCGTCCAAGGGAGGAGGCGCGCCGGAGGAGTCCTACTCCCACTGGGACACTAGTAGAAAAAGGGTCAAACGTGAAGCACATTAGTGCCGGTTTGTATTTGAGCCGGCACTAATGTATACATTAGTGTCGGTTCCAACGGCTAGCCGAGCCGCTTTCATTAGTACCGGTTCATGGCGAACCTTTAGCACCGGTTCGTGCCACGAACCGGTACTAATGAGAGTGGTGGCAGGATGTTGTCAGACTGGGGCCCCTCCAGCCCCTATAGTACCGGTTCTTGGCACGAACCGGTACTAAAGGTCATCCTAGATAAACCCTTCGTCCACTAGAGCTCGCTCTGTTCTTCCCCTTTCCCCTCTCCTCTCTGTTCTTCCCCTCTTCCTCTTGAGCTCATCACACATTTTGCCCAAATTTTGTCAAGATTTGAAGGCCCCCATCCATTGAAATGATCACAAAGGTTAGCAACTTTGTCCTTTCATCTCTCATTGCTAGATTTACTCTTGCAATGCTTTATATAGTGATTGATTTGTGAGTTTAGTAATTTGGGAGGATATATATATATATATATATATATATATATATATATATATATATATGCTAGTATTTGATTTATATGCAATTTGAGGTCAAAAATAACACTTAGTTTGCATATGTAGGTGTGGTTTACTTAGTGCCTTCTAAATCTCCGTCGTAACCACCGTCGATCGGCCGCACCGTCCCGTCGCCGGCACCACCTTGTGGTGAGCCTCTTTATTCATGAAATTTTATATAAAAATTGATGTTTGTGTGATTTGGATATATAGTTACTCGTATAATTATCTTACCCGTACATTATTTGTTATACATATAGTGCCATTGTTTTGATACCCGTCCCCGTCGGCCCTCGTCCTTGTTATGATTCGGATGTGGTATATATATTCTCTTTTAAAACTAGTTGCATTTCGTGTTTATGACAAATTATGCCCATCAAGTTGACACAGAAATTTTTTCTAGGAGGTATGTGAACCGGAAATTCCAACTGACCCTATTGTCGAGAGGTTAAATTTAGTTGAAAGAGAAAACGAGTACTTGAAAGAAAAATTGAAAAGAATTGAGGGGGAGAAGATGGAATTGGAGTTGCATGTTGCCGATGTCGTCGATGATCACAAGATCAAGATGGAGAAAATGCGCTTGAAGATTAGAAAGATTAGAAAATATGCCATCGATAGTGAGGCTTGGTATCATTATGCTGTTGGATCCATTGTTACCTTAGTTGCGATCTTGATCGCATTTGTTGTTGCATTTAAATGCTTTAGCTAGAGAGTTATTTGTTTGTTGCATTTAAGTGTTATATGAACTTTATGTATGAACTTGTATTAATTTGGTCTATTCGGTGTTGTGTAATGAAGATGAGCCGGCAATGGATGTACGATGACCGATGCTCTCCCCAGTTCGTTGAGGGCGTGCATACTTTTCTGATTGCGGCTGAGGCAAACAAGCGGGCGGATGGTTTTATGCCTTGTCCATGTGCTGGCTGTAAGAATGGTCACAATTACTCTACGTCAAGAACCATTCATGTCCACCTGTTTGAGTCCGGTTTCATGCCCCACTATAATGTTTGGACTAAGCACGGAGAAAGAGGGGTTATGATGGAAGAGAATGAAGAAGAAGAGGACGACGACAGCTATCCTGGCCATGGGTTCCCTAAATACGATGATACAACAATGGGGAAAGAAGCTGAGCCGGTAATGCGGGAAGAAGCTGAGCCGGCAATGCGGGAAGAAGCTGAAGAAGAGGCATCAGATGAGCCCGTTGATGATCTAGGTCGGGCCATTGCCGATGCAAAGAGAAACTGCGCAAGTGATTTGGAGAAGAAGAAGTTGCAGCGCATGTTAGAGGATCACAAAAAATTGTTGTACCCGAATTGCGTAGGTGACAAGAAAAAGCTGGGCACCACACTGGAATTGCTGCAATGGAAGGCAGAGAATGGTGTATCTGACAAGGGATTTGGAAAGTTGCTGGTAATGATAAAGGATATGCTTCCAAAGGACAACGAATTGCCCGAGAGTACGTACGAAGCAAAGAAGGCTGTCTGCCCTCTAGGGTTAGAGGTGCAGAAGATACATGCATGCCCTAATGATTGCGTCCTCTACCGCGGTGAGTACGAGGATTTGAATGCTTGCCCGGTATGTGGTGCATTGCGCTATAAGATCAGCCGCGATGACCCTGGTGATGTCGAGGGCGATCGCCCCAGGAAGAATATTCCTGCCAAGGTGATGTGGTATGCTCCTATAATACCATGGTTGAAACGTTTGTTCCAAAACAAAGAGCATGCCAAGGCGATGCGATGGCACAGAGAAGACCGTAAGAAAGATGAAAAGTTGAGAGTGCCCGCTGACGGGTCGCAATGGAGAAAAAACGAAAGAAAGTACGGGAAGGAGTTTGCAGATGACGCAAGGAGCGTATGGTTTGGTCTAAGCGCAGATGGCATTAATCCTTTTGGGGAGCAGAGCAGCAACCATAGCACCTGGCCTGTGACTCTATGTTTGTATAACCTTCCTCCTTGGTTGTGCATGAAGAGGAAGTTCATTATGATGCCAGTGCTCATCCAAGGCCCTAAGCAACCCGGCAACGACATTGATGTGTACCTAAGGCCATTAGTTGAAGAACTCTTACAACTGTGGAATGGAACAGGTGTATGTGCGTGGGATGAGCACATGGGGGAAGAATTTGACCTAAAGGCGTTGCTGTTCATGACCATCAATGATTGGCCTGCTCTCAGTAACCTTTCAGGACAGACAAACAAGGGATATCGCGCATGCACACACTGTTTGGACGATACCGACAATATATATTTGGCTAATTGTAAGAAGAATGTGTACCTGGGACATCGTCGATTTCTTCCGAGCAGGCATCCCGTAAGAAAGAAAGGCAAGCATTTCAAAGGTGAGGCGGATCACCGGACGATGCCTGGCCACCGTACTGGTGTTGATGTACATGATATGGTCAAGGATTTGAAGGTGGTCTTTGGAAAGGGTCCTGGTGGACAACCTGTTCCAAATGACGCTGACGGACGCGCACCCATGTGGAAGAAGAAATCTATATTTTGGGACCTACCCTATTGGAAACACCTAGAGGTCCGCTCCGCAATCGATGCGATGCACGTGACGAAGAATCTTTGTGTGACCCTGCTTGGCTTATTGGGCGTGTATGGGAAGGCAAAAGATACACCTGAGGCATCGGAGGACCAGCAACGTATGCATGGAAAAGACGGCATACATCAGGGTCATGCAAGCTACACTCTTACCAAAGAAGAGAAGGAAATATTCTTTGAATGCCTGCTCAGTATTAAGGTACCGTCTGGCTTCTCGTCGAATATAAAGGGAATAATAAACATGGCAGAGAAAAAGTTCCAGAACCTAAAGTCTCATGACTGCCACGTGATTATGACGCAACTGCTTCCGGTTGCATTGAGGGGGCTTCTACCAGAAAACGTTCGATTAGCCATTGTGAAGCTATGTGCATTTCTCAATGCAATCTCTCAGAAGGTAATCGATCCAGAAATCATACCAAGGTTACAGAATGATTTGGTGCAATGTCTTGTCAGTTTCGAGTTGGTGTTCCCACCATCCTTCTTCAACATCATGACGCACGTCCTAGTTCACCTATGCGAAGAGATTAACGTTTTGGGTCCTGTATTTCTACACAATATGTTCCCCTTTGAGAGGTTCATGGGAGTCTTAAAGAAATATGTTCATAACCGTGCTAGGCCAGAAGGAAGCATCTCCAAGGGCCATCAAAATGAGGATGTCATTGAGTTTTGTATTGACTTTGTTCCTGACCTTAAGCCGATTGGTGTTCCTAAATCGCGGCATAAGGGCAGACTGGATGGAAAAAGCACGCTAGGAGGGGAACAAATAATATGTATGGACGGACATTCTCTCACTGAAGCACACTACACAGTTCTACAGAATTCCGCCTTGGTGGCTCCGTATATGGATGAACACTAGAATTTGCTACGCTCCAAACACCCGGAGCGGTTTGATGACTGGATTACACGTGAACAAACCAGGAGTTTCGCCAGCTGGTTGCAGACACGTACCATGCATGACACCTCTATTGAAAATGACCTGTACTTGTTGTCCCAGTTACCACCTTCGAATATAATGACTTTCAAAGGGTACGAGATAAATGGTAATACATTTTACACGATTGCCCAAGATAAGAAGAGAACCAACCAAAACAGTGGTGTCCGCTTTGATGCAGAAACCAAGACGGGAAAGGAAACATATTATGGTAATATACAGGACATATGGGAACTTGACTATCGCCGTGGTTTGAAGGTCCCTTTGTTTCGGTGCAAATGGGTCAATATGACATGAGGCGGGGTAACGGAAGACCCGCAGTACGGAATGACAACAGTGGATCTCAACAATCTTGCGTATGCAGACGAACCATTCGTCCTAGCCAATGATGTGGCATAGGTTTTCTATGTGAAGGACATGTCTACCAAGCCAAGAAAAAGAAAAGATAAGGAAGCGAATGTATCGTACGATGAGCCAAAGCGGCACATAGTTCTTTCTGGGAAGAGAAACATCGTGGGAGTGGATGACAAGACAGACAAGTCAGAAGATTATGAAAATTTTGATGAAATTTCTCCATTCACAGTGAATATTGACCCGAGCATCCCGTTAAATAATGAAGATTTTCCATGGTTACGGTGCAAAGGGACACACGCGAAGAAAAAGTGTCACACCCAAAGATCTGGGATGTGATCGGCTTCACTAGCTATCATCACTTTCTTCTGTGTTTCACACCCATAAGGTAATCTCTATAATAGTTAGGGTAGTTAATTATGTGTTTTGGCATTTGAAACGCGAAGAAATTTTATGTGCAAACAAATTCTTTCATGCCTTTACTGATTTTTAAAGTTAAGTTATTCACAAACTAGTGATTCACACTACTTTCAAATAATTCAAAATTTAAACTATTCAAATTTGAAAACTACGGGCACTAACAGAAAGTTTGTAATTTTTTGTACCTAAAGCAAAAATATTCACAAAGAAACTCTAAATACACAAAAAATACAACTCAAAACTAAATAAAGCAAAAAATAAATAAATAAAAGCCCGCCTACTAGGCTAGAGCGGCCTACATACGACTAGAAACACAACCCGTTGTTGGGCCAGGATGCAGGCCCACAAAGGCCCAGTAGGCCCACGGGGCAGCACAGCACAGGTAGGCCCAGAAGGCCTGCATTTGAGAGGATCTCGAAGGTGCAGCCGCGGCTGGGTTTATAAACCAGTGCGGCTGCCCTTCGCTAGGCGAGGTGGGACTAAACTTTGCGCCCCTCGCCTGGCAGCGCACCCCCCTTTAGTACCGGTTCGGGGCACCAACCGGTACTAAAGGGGGAGCCTTTAGTACCGCTTGGAGCCACCAACCGGTACTAAAGGGGGTCGCTTCCCGCCCCTTGGCCTGGCCAAAACAGGCCTTTAGTACCGGTTGGTGGCTCCAACCGGTACTAAAGGTGTACCCTATATAAGAAACACTTCGAAAATTTTCAGTTTCTTATCTCCCACTTCTCTCTGCCGCCGCCCCGTCCCGCGTCGTCGCCGCCCCTGTCGCGCCGTCCCCGTCGACTCCGCGACGCCCCCGTCCTCGTCGCGTCGTCCCCGTCGACTCCGCGGCGCCCCCGTCACCGGCCTGTCGCCGCACCGGCCCGTCGCCATCCCGGTCGCCGCACCGGCCCGTCGCCGCCCTCGCTTCGCCGTCGCCGTAGCATTTGGATCGACCTCGCCTCGCCATCGACGTCGCCTCGACCTTGCCCGCGCGCACTGTGAGCCCCTCCCCCGGCCCCTCTCCTCCCTCCAATCGATCAAAGCCACACCGCGCACCGGCGCCGACCGTAGCGCACACACACGCGCGCGCACACACACACACTACACACACACACACTACACGCGCACACACACACAATTTTTCTGTTTTTAGCTTTTAGTTTTTTCTTTTTTTCTGTTTTTCATACAAAGTTTTAGATGAATTAATTAATTAGATTGGACTAATGTCAAATAGTATATAGAAATGTTAGTTATAATATATATAATGTCAAATGTTATAGAAATGTTAGTTATATAGAAATGTTAGAAATTTTGGAAATGTTAGTTTTATCTGGCTAAATGAATTAGATTAATTTCAAATTGTTAGATGATGATCGATGTTTTTTTAGTTTCTTATATTTTTAGTTATAAAATTTAGAATTTGCATATATGAAATCATCACAATCCATCATTTAAAAAATGTTACTTTACTTTTGCGGCATATAGTATTTGTTGTCGACGATGCCCGGCCCGCATCCTCGCCGTCGACACGTCCGCGACGACGTCCAGCTGACCCATGTCCGGGACTGGGCTCCGCCGGGCTAGCACTGGGAGGTGCTGCCTGGAGGGGCGCGCCGCTTGATGAGGAACCCCGCCCCAGGTCCCGTCGTCGACCCTGATCTCGTTTGGTGGCGTTCGCGTGGGCCAGTTTCGGTGCGGAGGGAGCCGGCCCCGCCAGAGGTGGTACGTTGTCGTGTCAGGGAGGAGGACGAGCACGTCCATCGCTACATGGTTGCGTTAGAGGGCGGCAGGTTCTCCAATACCTGGCAGTTTCTTCAGGGATCTCACTTCAGTTATGATCCTGTGAGGGTTCCTTCTCTTTGGGTGTCCACCGCCCGCGCCGCAGGAACCGCGAGTGTCCTAGATTCTTCTGTAGTATTCGATCTTTAATTAGCTACCTACCACGTGATGTACTACTCAATATTATATATTATTCGAGACGATGTATTCGAGATTAAATCTATTATTCGAGACGATGTATTCGAGATTATATCTATTATTCGAGACGATGTATTCGAGATTATATCTATTATTCGAGATTATACTAAATTGTTTTATATTTCTTTTGGCATAGTTAAATAAAACCTATGGCGCACAATACCGACAGAGAGAGAGAACAGACCATGTTCGATATGATACGCAGGCCAGATGATGATCAGAATGAAGAAGATTATGATGGCTCTGAATTTCTAAACAACACCGGAGAGGGTGATATGATATTCGATCGCGACGACCGAATTGATGAAGTCATGAACTACGATTATGACGATGACGAAGAACATGTTGATCCTAAAACAACAAACACCGGCGAGGTATATATATTTATATAAGCAGGAATCTGGTGATCATCACATGTTTTAAATGAGTTGAAGATATATTAACGAATCTATCTTTCTTCTTTCAGCCATCCGGATCGAACAAATCTTCAGGCAAAAGGACGAAACGAGGCCCGAACAAAATGTTGAAGGAGGGAGTAAAGTACAATATCGAGGCATTCAAACCTAATGGCGAACCATTAGCGCCTAAGAAGATTGCGGACAAGTTTGTTCGTCGGTGCGGAGTTCTTGTGAAGGACCAACTCCCGATCTCCCTTCAAGAATGGAGAGAGCCAGCAAAGCCACGTCCAAATGTTACTTTTGTCGACGACAGACAAAAAAGTCTGCTTTGGGATACTCTCATGGAACATTTCACCCTACTAGATCATTTCACAGAAGCAGATGTGCAGAAAGTCAAGGACGCTGCTCTTAGGAAGATGGCGGTTGCATTCAAGAACCACAA
The DNA here is from genome assembly GCA_032464435.1 of Aegilops umbellulata. Classification (NCBI taxonomy): domain Eukaryota; kingdom Viridiplantae; phylum Streptophyta; class Magnoliopsida; order Poales; family Poaceae; genus Aegilops; species Aegilops umbellulata. The sequence goes on along the minus strand of CP136060.1, from coordinate 634,710,063 downwards.
GAGATGTGAATGGGAGAAGTACATCAAGGGAGGAAGGAAGACTCCAGTATTCGAGGGGACACTAGAGAATCAAAGTGCTCATTGGGACGATTTCGTGAAATTCAAGGATTTAGAATTAGCTAAGGAACGGTCGAGAATAAACAAGAAGAATGCCGAAAAAAGGATAAGTTCCATAAGCTGGGGCCAGGTGGCTATGTGGTGGCAATGCCTAAGTGGGATAAGTCTGAGAAAGAGATGGAGGATGTAGGTGTCACTCCGGTTATTAAGAGCTGGCCCCCCAGGTGCAGGAGTTGGTTCTATGCGCATGGGGGGGAGTTGGACCCGAAGACAGGCAAAGTTTCAACGAAGGCATGTATGAACGGAGCCGACGATAACATACTTGTTGCAATAGAAGAGGCTCGAACGGGGGTGTTCCAGCCGAACAGAGAGAACGACGAGCTTACGCGTGCCCTGGGAAATCCTGAACACCCGGGAAGAACACGAGGCAAGGGAGCTATTCTGTGGTATGAGGGGTTTTCGGACTGGAACGCCGACTACAGAACCCGTGCGAGATGGAAGATTGCGGAGGAGAAGCAGAGGAAGATGGAGGAGGAGAAGAGGAAGCTGGACTATGAACGCCTTCAAGGCCTAGAATCAGCGCACGCAGACTTGGCAGAAAAATTCCAGCGGCAGCAGGAGCAGATCGACTCACTTAGCCAGCAAAGGGGGTCCCAGCAGCTGCAACAGCTAGCGGATGATCCAACATTGGATACCACCGCCCCATCCATGCCGAGAAGCAGCGTGGGTTCCGCCCCGTTTGATGCAATGCTGGATAGATACCCCGTGGATGACATCATGGAGAACACTAACTGCGAGCTACACTTCAAAATGAAGAACATATCCATGAAGGTGGCGGACGGCGTTGCTTATACAAATTCCCCCGACGCAACCTTCCATTGCAACCCGATTCCAGCAGGCTATGCTCGTGTCGTGGTTGATGAGGTGGTGGACCAATATTCGGGGCTAGAGCTTGACATTCCTGGAGGTGACGAGGAGCACACACTCGGAGATGCCAAACATCGTATCATCCTGTGGAGAAAGGATTGCATCATCTTTCGAAGGCCACCGACACCGCGTCACCCGACTCCTCGTCGAAGTCCGCCACCGAGTCAGCAGACTCCCGCTCCTCCAAGTCCACCAACGCGTGAGGCCACTCCTCCTCCTCCAAGTCCGGCAAAGTGTCAGGCCACTCCTCCTCCAAGTCCGACACAGCGTCAGACGTCCACTCCTCCTCCAAGTCCGGAACAACCTCAGGCCACTCCTCCTCCAAGTCCGGCACAGCTTCAGGCCACTCCTCCTCATCCAACTCAGCCCCGTCAGCCGTCTCCGCCGCCTCAGCAATCGCAGAAGAGACACCCCGCAGCTATGGTGCGTAGCGGTACCAGTCGAGGTCATAGTACAGGAAGTACATGCGGAGGCAAGCGATATAAATATGGTCCAAACCTCACTACTCCTCTTCTTGAGAGGGCTTACGACAAGACCGAGGAGCAAACCAATGCCATAGTGTGGGTAGAAGTCGACGCCCATTTTGGACCGAAACCGCCACCGCCGCCAATGGAGAAAGTGCCTGTGGAAGTTATTGACCACTTCATTCGTATGGCTGAACCACCAGCTCCTAAGCCTGTTGACACAGACTATGAGCGCCACATCAAGAAGTTACATCGACAACGTCTACATAAGGAGGCGAGCTCGAGCTCGAGCAAACAACAAGCAGCTGTCAAAAAATGCGGGCGAACCGTTGCCCAGTTGGGAGAACAGTGGGCGCAATCGATCCCCCCGCTTGTTGTGCCGCCAACAACACGTGACAGTATGCGCGGCCAATATTATTGTGTTCAAACAATTTACGTTCCCTAGGTGGGTGATGTGGTAATAACCCAGCAGCATATAACGCAGGCTGAAGAACTCAAGATCACTGTTGGACAACTCCTCGAGATCGAGGACATGCCTGTGCTTACAGAGGAGGAAATAAAATGGAAATATGTCTGGGGCCAACCTTTGGTCAAGCCAGAAGATGTCAAGAAGCTCCCAACGAGAATGTATGAATTGCATCAATGGTACATGGACATTACCAAGAGATCCGATCGACAGTCCCTCATGGTGCAAGTCAACAAGGATCATTACTACCATGAGAAACCTGTGACCGTTGAGTATTCTGAACTGTTTTAGTTATACAATCAAGACGCACTCGACAAATCTATCATCAGTTGCTATTGTCTGTAAGTGATTTCTTTCTGTAATTTAAGTCTCAAGCTAGCTGTATTGATCCTTTTGATCAATCATTACCTGTAATTATCCTCACTATATTCTTTTCTGTGGTATTATGCAGGATGAAGATGTATGAAATGACAAAAGGTCGACGCTATGGCATTGGGATCATTGACCCAAACACCGTTAATGAATACACATGGAAAATAAGCAAGCATTATGAAAAGCAGGTAGAGGACAGCATGTTCGAGTTCTTGAAGCGCCTCAAATACAATGAAGATATAGTACTTCCTTACAACTTCCAGTGAGTCACACTTTCTTGTACTACAAATTCTCTGTTTTTGCCTACTAGCTAGCTAGCTACATGTTTTTGCTTACATATGCCCACTTAATTAAGACATGCAAACGTGTGTGCATGCATATTTCACTGGATCTTGTGTATCATTAAAGTTGACGAAGGAACAGTTGAAATACTGGACTCACTACTCAAAGAAAATAGTGACTATAACATCTTGTTTGGGATAGTCAACAGGTAATTTCAATCATTATTAACTATATACGAACTATTTAATAACCCCTTTATTCATTTTCTTTGTCGGCGGACAGGGCTTGGGCAAGGTTCGTCAGCAAACGGAAGGCGAATGGAAACGACAGCTGAGATGGCTTCGACCCAAGGTAAGTAATTAAGTAGTGCTAGCTAGCTGCCATCTTTTTAATATTATCATGCTTGATTAATTATTATCTGATCAAATTAAATTCCATTCTCGTAAAGGCCATAAAGCAGGCGCAGGGGACTGATCTGTGTGCATACTGCGTTTGCCAGAACATTCGCATGATGGCGTCCGAAAGGAGCAGATCTCAAAGACAGGAATGGGTACGCTTGTCAGAACACTATTAACAATTTGTGCATCATTATCGATATCTAGTCACACAACTAATACACATGCATATTGATCTCCTTCTTAACAGTTCACAGAGGTGCGGGACAAGCTCCTAGATACGGAGCGCGTACAAGCACTTGAAGAGGAAATAGCGGGATTTTTGCTTGACCAGGTCATAAATCCGAAGGGAGAATACTATTACCCGCTACCGCCCCCATCGACCAGGTCATGAACCACTTCCAATTTATCATCGTGCTCCGAAGGCACCAATTAGGCTAATGCAACTGGCTCCGAAGGCAACATGCATATGTAGGAGAAATTGTATATAGCTATATACATGTGTGTATGTGTGAATTAATATGGTGGTTTGTGAGACATTGATGATCTATATATATATATGATTGGTTCTACTAGCTACCATATATATGCATAACGTGTACAGTGTGTAGTATCGTAAAATACCAGCAAACGAAAAAGAATTAAAATGGAAAACACAAAATTAAATGAAAAAGAAATCATAAAACCAAAACATTTTAGTAGAGGTTGGTGTTACCAACCAGTACTAAAGGGCTCCCGGCCCCCGGAGCTGGCTCGTGCCACGTGGTTGCCCTTTAGCACCGGTTCGTGCTGAACCGGTACTAAAGGGGGGGGGGCCTTTAGTGCCCACACTTTAGTGCCGGTTATGGAACCGGCACTAAAGGGCCTTACGAACCGGTGCTATTGCCCGGTTCTGCACTAGTGGGAGTAGGACTCCCCCCTTTTCCTAGTTGGATTAGGACTTGGGAGGGGGAAGGAGTGGAGGAGAAGGAAGGAAGGTGGGCGCCGCCCCCCTCTCCTTGTCCTATTCGGACTAGGGGGGCGGCGCGCGCGGCCCAGCCCTTGCCTCCTCTCCTCTATTCCACCTAGGCCCACTAAGGCCCATTAAGTTCCCGGGGGGTTCCGGTAACCTCCCGGTACTCCGGTAAAATCCCGATTTCACCCGGAACACTTCCGATATCCAAACATTGGCTTCCAATATATCAATCTTCATGTCTCGACCATTTCGAGACTCCTTGTCATGTCCGTGATCACATCCGGGACTCCAAACAACCTTCGTTACATCAAAACATATAAACTCGTAATATAACTGTCATCGAAACGTTAAGCGTGCGGACCCTACGGGTTCGAGAACTATGTAGACATGACCGGGACACGTCTCCGGTCAATAACCAATAGCGGAACCTGGATGCTCATATTGGCTCCTACATATTCTACGAAGATCTTTAACGGTCAGACCGCATAACAACATACGGTGTTCCCTTTGTCATCGGTATGTTACTTGCCCGAGATTCGATCGTCGGTATCTTAATACCTAGTTCAATCTCGTTACCGGCAAGTCTCTTTACTCGTTCCGTAATACATCATCCCGCAACTATCTCATTAGTTGCAATGCTTGCAAGGCTTAAATGATGTGCATTACCGAGAGGGCCTAGAGATACCTCTCCGACAATCGGAGTGACAAATCCTAATCTCGAAATACGCCAACCCAACATGTACCTTTGGAGACACCTGTAGAGCTCCTTTATAATCACCCAGTTATGTTGTGATGTTTGGTAGCACACAAAGTGTTCCTCTGGTAAACGAGAGTTGCATAATCTCATAGTCATAGGAACATGTATAAGTCATGAAGAAAGCAATAGAAACATACTAAACGATCGTGTGCTAAGCTAACGGAATGGGTTATGTCAATCACATCATTCTCCTAATGATGTGATCCTGTTAATCAAATGACAACTCATGTCTATTGCTAGGAAACATAACCATCTTTGATCAACAAGCTAGTCAAGTAGAGGCATACTAGTGACACTCTGTTTGTCTATGTATTCACACATGTATTATGTTTCCGGTTAATACAATTCTAGCATGAATAATAAACATTTATCATGATATAAGGAAATAAATAATAACTTTATTATTGCCTCTAGGGCATATTTCCTTCAGTCTCCCACTTGCACTAGAGTCAATAATCTAGATTACACAGTAATGATTCTAACACCCAAGGAGCCTTGGTGCTGATCATGTTTTGCTCGTGGAAGAGGCTTAGTCAACGGATCTGCAACATTCAGATCCGTATGTATTTTGCAAATCTCTATGTCTCCCACCTGGACTAGATCCCAGATGGAGTTGAAGCGTCTCTTGATGTGCTTGGTTCTCTTGTGAAATCTGGATTCCTTCGCCAAGGAAATTGCACCAGTATTGTCACAAAAGATTTTCATTTTACCCGATGCACTAGGTATGACACCTAGATCGGATATGAACTCCTTCATCCAGACTCCTTCATTTGCTGCTTCCGAAGCAGCTATGTACTCCGCTTCACATGTAGATCCCGCCACAACACTTTGTTTAGAACTGCACCAACTGACAGCATCACTGTTGAATGTAAACACATATCCGGTTTGCGATTTAGAATCGTCTGGATCAGTGTCAAAGCTTGCATCAACGTAACCATTTACGATGAGCTCTTTGTCACCTCCATAAATGAGAAACATATCGTTAGTCCTTTTCAGGTACTTCAGGATGTTCTTCACCGCTGTCCAGTGATCCACTCCTGAATTACTTTTGTACCTCCCTGCTAGACTTATAGCAAGGCACACATCAGGTCTGGTACACAGCATTGCATACATGATAGAGCCTATGGCTGAAGCATAGGGAACATCTTTCATTTTCTCTCTATCTTCTGCAGTGGTCGGGCATTGAGTCTTACTCAACTTCACACCTTGTAATACAGGCAAGAATCCTTTCTTTGCTTGATCCATTTTGAACTTCTTCAAAACTTTGTTAAGGTATGTGCTTTGTGAAAGTCCAATTAAGTGTCTTGATCTATCTCTATAGATCTTAATGCCCAATATATAAGCAGCTTCACCGAGGTCTTTCATTGAAAAAACTCTTATTCAAGTATCCCTTTATGCTATCCAGATATTATATATCATTTCCAATCAACAATATGGCATCCACATATAATATTAGAAATGCTACAGAGATCCCACTCACTTTCTTGTAAATACAGGCTTCTCCAAAAGTCTGTACAAAACCAAATGCTTTGATCACACTATCAAAGCGTTTATTCCAACTCCGAGAGGCTTGCACCAGTCCATAAATGGATCGCTGGAGCTTGAACACTTTGTTAGCTCTCTTTGGATCGACAAAACCTTCCGGTTGCATCATATACAACTCTTCTTCCAGAAATTCATTCAGGAATGCAGTTTTGACATCCATTTGCCAAATTTCATAATCATAAAATGCGGCAATCACTAACATGATTCGGGCAGACTTAAGCATCGCTACGGGTGAGAAGGTCTCATCATAGTCAATCCCTTGAACTTGTCAAAAACCTTTCGCAACAAGTCGAGCTTTGTAGACAATAACATTACCGTCAGCGTCAGTCTTCTTCTTGAAAATCCATTTATTCTTAATTGCTTGCCGATCATCGGGCAAGTCAACCAAAGTCCATACTTTGTTCTCATACATGGATCCCATCTCAGATTTCATGGCCTCATAGTTTGTAGGTTCATCATGATCTAGTAGCATGACTTCCAGAACTGGATTACCGTACCAATATGGCGCGGATCTTACTCTGGTTGATCTACGAGGTTCAGTAGTAACTTGATCTGAAGTTTCCTGATCATCATCATTAACTTCCTCACTAATTGGTGTAGGTGTCACAGAAACCGGTTTCTGTGATGAACTACTTTCCAATAAGGAAGCAGGTACAGTTACCTCATCAAGTTCTAATTCGTCCCACTCACTTCTTTCGAGAGAAACTCCTTCTCTAGAAAGTTTCCGAATTTAGGAACAAAAGTCTTGCCTTCGGATCTGCCATAGAAGGTGTACCCAACAGTCTCCTTTGGGTATCCTATGAAGACACATATCTCCGATTTGGGTTTGAGCTTATTAGGTTGAAGCTTTTTCACATAAGCATCGCAACCCCAATCTTTCAGAAACGACAACTTTGGTTTCTTTCCAAACCACAGTTCATAAGGCGTCGTCTCAACGGATTTCGATGGTGCCCAATTTAACGTGAATGCGGCTGTCTCTAAAGCATAACCGCAAAACGATAGCGGTAAATCAGTAAGAGATATCATAGATCACACCATATCTAGTAAAGTACGATTACGATGTTCGGACACACCATTACATTGTGGTTTTCCAGGTGGCGTGAGTTGTGAAACTATTCTGCATTTTTTCAAATGTACACAAAACTCGTAACTCAAATATTTCCTCCACAATCAGATCGTAGAAATTTTATTTTCTTGTTACAATGATTTTCAACTTCACTCTGAAATTCTTTGAACTTTTCAAATGTTTCAGACTTATGTTTCATTATACCCATATCTTCTTAAGTCATCTGTGAAGGTGAGAAAATAAAGATATCCGCCACGAGCCTCAACATTCATCGGACCACATACATCTGTATGCATGATTTCCAATAAATCTGTTGCTCTCTCCATAGTTCCGGAGAACGGCGTTTTAGTCATCTTGCCCATGAGGCACGGTTCGCAAGTACCAAGTGATTCATAACCAAGTGGTTCCAAAAGTCCATCAGTATGGAGTTTCTTCATGCGCTTTACACCGATATGACCTAAACGGTAGTGCCACAAATAAGTGCACTATCATTATCAACTCTGCATCATTTGGCTTCAACATTATGAATATGTGTGTCAGTACTATCGAGATTCAATAAGAATAGACCACTCTTTAAGGGTGCATGACCATAAAAGATATTACTCATATAAATAGAACAACCATTATTCTCTGATTTAAATGAATAACCGTCTCGCATTAAACAAGATCCAGATATAATGTTCATGCTCAACGCTGGCACCAAATAACAATTATTTAGGTCTAATACTAATCCCGAAGGTAGATGTAGAGGTAGCGTGCCGACCGTGATCACATTAACTTTGGAACCATTTCCCACGTGCATCGTCACCTCGTCCTTAGCCAATCTTCGTTTAATCCATAGCCCCAGTTTCGAGTTGCAAATATTAGTAACAGAACCAGTATCAAATACCCAGCTGCTACTGCGAGCATTAGTAAGGTACACATCAATAACATGTATATCACATATACCTTTGTTCACCTTGCCATCCTTCTTATCCACCAAATACTTGGGGCAGTTCCGCTTCCAGTGGCCAGTTTGCTTGCAGTAGAAGCACTCAGTTTCAGGCTTAGGTCCAGACTTGGGTTTCTTCTCCTGAGCAGCAACTTGCTTGCTGTTCTTCTTGAAGTTCCCCTTCTTCTTCCCTTTGCCCTTTTCCTTGAAACTAGTGGTTTTGTTGACCATCAACACTTGATGCTCCTTCTTGATTTCTACCTCCGCAGCCTTTAGCATTGTGAAGAGCTCACGAATCGTCTTATCCATCCCTTGCATGTTATAGTTCATCACGACGCTCTTGTAGCTTGGGGGCAGTGATTGGAGAATTCTGTCAATGACGCTATCATCCGGAAGATTAACTCCCACTTGCATCAAGTGATTATTATACCCAGACATCTTGAGTATATGCTCACTGATAGAACTATTCTCCTCCATCTTGCAGCTGTAGAACTTATTGGAGACTTCATATCTCTCAATCCGGGCATTTGCTTGAAATATTAACTTCAACTCCTGGAACATCTCATATGCTCCATGACGTTCAAAACGTCGTTGAAGACCCGGTTCTAAGACGTAAAGCATGGCACACTGAACTATTGATTAGTCATCAGCTTTGCTCTGCCAGACGTTCATAACATCTGGTGTTGCCCCTGCAGCAGGCCTGGCACCCAGCGGTGCTTCCAAGACGTAATTCTTCTGTGAAGCAATGAGGATAATCCTCAAGTTATGGACCCAGTCCGTGTAATTGCTACCATCATCTTTCAACTTTGCTTTCTCAAAGAACGCATTAAAATTCAATGGAACAACAGCACGGGCCATCTATATACAATCAACATAGACAAGCAAGATACTATCAGTTACTAAGTTCATGATAAATTTAAGTTCAATTAATCAAATTATTTAAGAAACTCCCACTTAGATAGACATCCCTCTAATCCTCTAAGTGATCACGTGATCAAAATCAACTAAACCATGTCCGATCATCATGTGAGATGGAGTAGTTTCAATGGTGAACATCACTATGTTGATCATATCTACTATATGATTCATGCTCGACCTTTCGGTCTCCGTGTTCCGAGGCCATATCTGTTATATGCTAGGATCGTCAAGTTTAACCTGAGTATTCCGCGTGTGCAACTGTTTTGCACCCGTTGTATTTGAACGTAGAGCCTATCACACCCGATCATCACGTGGTGTCTTAGCACGAAGAACTTTCGCAACGGTGCATACTTAGGGAGAACACTTATACTTTGATAATTTAGTGAGGGGTCATCTTATAATGCTACCGTCAATCAAAGCAAGATAAGATGCATAAAAGATAAACATCACATGTGATGTCTACTACACAACCTTCTTCTTGTAGACGTTGTTGGGCCTGCAAGTGCACAGGTTTGTAGGACAGTAGCAAATTTCCCTCAAGTGGATGACCTAAGGTTTATCAATCCGTAGGAGGCATAGGATGAAGATGGTCTCTCTCAAGCAACCCTGCAACCAAATAACAAAGAGTCTCTTGTGTCCCCAACACACCCAATACAATGGTAAATTGTATAGGTGCACTAGTTCGGCGAAGAGATGGTGATACAAGTGCAATATGGATGGTAGATATAGGTTTTTGTAAACTGAAAATATAAAAACAGCAAGGTAGAAAGCGGTAAAAGTGAGCGTAAACGGTATTGCAATGATAGGAAACAAGGCCTAGGGTTCATACTTTCACTAGTGCAAGTTCTCTCAACAATAATAACAAAATTGGATCATATAACTATCCCTCAACATGAAACAAAGAGTCACTCCAAAGTAACTAATAGCGGACAACAAACGAAGAGATTATGGTAGGGTATGAAACCACCTCAAAGTTATTCTTTCCAATCAATCCGTTGGGCTATTCCTATAAGTGTCACAAACAGCCCTAGAGTTCGTATGGGGTAGGGGGTCCCGATCTGTGCGTCAAGGTCGGATGGTAACAGGAGACAAGGGACACTTTATTTTACCCAGGTTCGGGCCCTCTCGATGGAGGTAAAACCCTACTCCTGCTAGATTAATATTGATGATATGGGTAGTACAAGAGTAGATCTACCATGAGATCAAGGAGGCTAAACCCTAGAAGCTAGCCTATGGGTATGATGATGGTTATGATGTGTTCGTCCTACGGACTACAACCCTCCGGTTTATATAGGCACCGGATAGGGTTAGGGTTACACAGAGTCGGTTACATTGGTAGGAGATCTTGAATATCCGCACGCCTAGCTTGCCTTCCACGCCAAGGAAAGAACCTTCCGGACACAGGACGAAGTCTTCAATCTTGTATCTTCATAGTCCTGGAGTCCGGCTGAAGATATAGTTCGGCTATCCGAACACCCCCTAATCCAGTTCTCCCTCAGTAGCCCCTGAACTAGGCTTCAATGACGACGAGTCCGGCGCGCAAATTGTCTTCGGCGTTGCAAGGCGGGTTCCTCCTCCAAATTCTTCAAGAAGATAATAAACACCAAAAAATAGTGTCCGGCTCTGCAAAACAAGTTTCCACGTATTGCCATATAGAGAATAATACAAACACAAATCAAATCTGCTGACATATTCCACAGTGCGTCATAACACTGCGACCAAGCCTTCTGTATGGATTATTTTTTGTTGTTCCACCGCAGCACGTTCAACGAGGCGGTTTCCTTGGCACGTCTTGTCGAAGCAGAGATCGTGTGCCCCTTTTAACGGGATTCTCATTAATGCGGACGTGGGTAACCCAACCGCGCCATTTACCACGGCGTGTGAGCGGCAAGCGAGTTTTATTAGGTAGGTGGGGACGCATAACGGCATCAGCCTATATAAGGGGATAAAGATCCACCTCTTTCACCTACGCCTTCTTCCTCCTTTGCCCATCCATCTCCTGCGCACTCAAGCTCAAACGCCCAAGTTCGCTCTTTCTTCCCCAACCTACTCCAGCGATGTCCGGAGCGGGTGGCAAGTGGATGGCTTCCTCCGTTACGGAGGGTCAAATCAAAAAGCTTAGGAAGGCCGGATATCTGTCCAAGGACATCCCGCACCGGCTTCCCGAGGCGGGGCAGCTTCTTCCCACCCCAAGGCCCCATGAGAGGGTAGTTTTTCTCCCCCATTTCCTCCGCGGACTGGGTTTTCCACTTCACCCTTTTGTCCGGGGGCTCATGTCCTACTACGGCCTGGACTTCCACGATCTGGCCCCGAACTTTATCCTCAATATCTCGGCGTTTATCATCGTGTGTGAGGCCTTTCTCCGCATCCGCCCCCACTTCGGCCTCTAGCTCCAGACCTTCAACGTCAAGCCCAAGGTGGTGTCCGGCACCCAGGCGGAGTGCGGAGGTGCTATCGCCGGCAAAATGGCCAACGCACTCTGGTTCGATGGCTCCTTTGTGGAGTACTTAAAGGGGTGGCAGGCAGGGTGGTTTTACATCACCGAGCCACGCGACTCGAAATGGGTCGCGGCCCCCGAGTTCCGATCCGGACCCCCCACGCGGCTCATGTCCTGGAAAGAGACGGGCCTATCGTGGGGCAACGAAGAAGAAGTGACCGGACTGCAAACTTGCATCCGGTCCCTGATGAACAAGCCCATCCGGCATGTCAACATCATCCAGGTCATGTTCGTTCGCCGGATCCTCCCGTGCCAAGAACGGGAGTTCACTTTGTGGGAATTCGACCCGGCGCAGCACCAAACCCTCAATAGGATCGTCGACACGACGTATGAAGACGTCTGGAAGGTGCTAACCAAAGGCGCCGAGTGCCCCACATCCGCTTCCAAGGACCGCGGATACAGCTCGCAGCGCAACACTGGCGAGGTAGGCTATTTATACGTTTCACAGGTTCGTTAAGCTTTTCTACATAGATTAACTCTATGTGGGATCTAAAAACTCCCTTTGCCTTTGACAGGCATGGCTGAAGATAGCCGGACCAATCAACTGTCCGGCTCCTCTCCCAGAAGACCCATCCCCAGCCCTCTTAGAGAAGCTGCTGGCCCAGCGCCCTATGTGGTGCCGGAGAAGAAGGTCAAGAAGAAGAAGACTACCGGGACTCGAAAGAGTGCCCGTAATGTGGTGGTGTCGAGCTCGTCATCTGGCGAGTCTGCGACGCCCTCCTCTCATGAAAACGAGGAGGAGGAACAAGGAAGCTCTCCCCCTCCAGCGAGGGGAGCGAAAAAGAAGAAGGCCGCCGCAACAGGGGAGGCTAAGGGGTCGAGGAAAAGGAAGACCCCTCCGCCGGACTACTCCCCCAACGCCGAAGAGGGCGGAAAGGAGTGGCCGGACAGAACCAAGCATCCGGCGACATCGTAAGTATTCACATATCAGAATGACTCATAGTATCTTCAAGTGCGCAGCTTACCCTAATGTCGAATGCTATTTGCGCAGCCTGCCCCGAGCCGGACTCGATGATTCATCGAGCGGCTCCCTGGATTCGTCAGACATGAACTCTGTCCCGCTCGCAGTCTCCCCCAGCGGGGCGGACGACGCCGAAGCGGTGTCCCGCCGAACAGGGCAGGAGGAGGTGGTCCTGGAGGAGCCGCAAGGCAATCCTCAGGACCCCAGGAGTAAAGGGGATGAAACCCCCCAGGGCTCCCAGTCCGGCTTTGTGCCGGACACCGCGCCGGACTCAACCGTCCTAGCTCGTGGTGGGCGAACTCCTTCCAAGAGGAGTAAGCCGTCTGAGCCGGCGACCTCTGTCCAACCAGAGGTGCCGGATAGTCTGTTGGAGGCGCTTGAAGGCGCCACCATCGACGAGGAGCACCGTACTGTTATGAGTGCAGTGGTCCAAAGGGTTCAGTCTGCCAAGAGCGGACTGAATGAAGCTTGCGCTAGCCTTCTAACAGGCTTCCAGGTAAGCAAAAAATATGCTAAATTCATTACCGCATAGACAGTAGCCCCTGATGCTCTGTTCGGTGTTCGAAAAGAAAAGCCGAATAGAGGATCCAACAATTTTCGCAGGAGTCTAATAAAAGTCTAATATGCATATGCAGGCTTCCCTGCTGTCCATCGCCGTACTGACTGCGCAGGTGGAAGTCCTGAAAAAGGACTTCGAGCGGTCCGAGCAAGAGCTCGGCCTTGCCAAAAGGCAGCTCGTGGAAAAGGAAGGTAAGAAATACCCCTTAGAAGAAGAAAAAGGTGCCTATAGAGAGGCTTCATTGCAAAAAGAAATAACAGGATTGTAGTGCTTACTGTAGGGGCCACAACCGAGGTGGCAACCCTGAAGCAGGCGCTAGCTGAGGCCGAGAAGAAAGCGGCCGAGGAGAGCGCCCAGCGAGAAAAGCTTGGGGTCCAAGTCGGCGAGGTGCAGCAAGAGCTGCAAGCTCTCGTGAAGAAACATGAGGGTTTGGAGCTTGAGACAAAAACGCAAGCATCCGAGCTCGCGTCGGCTGTTGAGTCCACCAAGAGTGCCAAGGCCGAAGCCCAAAAGGCCCTCCAAGAGTTGGAGGATGTGAAAAAGATAGCAGCGGGTAAGGCATTCTCAATGCAAAGTAGGAATATAAAGGTGAAATACCTATTACTTACCCGAATCCGGAGTTCTCCAGGGGCGTTCTTCGATCTTCCCCGCAGTGCATCCGACGCCGCCGCATTCTACCGAGCTGAAGAGGACAACTCGACGGAGAGTGTGTTCTGGTCTCAGTATTCTGAGGCCGGACACCCTATGCCCTTAAGCGATCAGCTGAAGCAGCTGGCCGAGCTCCACAAGGCGGCCGAACAGGCCTTGAAGGGCTTACTAGTTCGGCTGTGGCCTGGAGAGGCCCTGCCTGGGAGCTACTTTGGGCTGGTGCGGCGGCTGGTTGAGGCCTGTCCACGACTTGAGGTCATCAAGCGCTCCGTCTGCATAGAAGGTGCCCGGAGGGCCCTTGCCCGTGTAAGGGTACACTGGGGCAAGCTGGACGGAGAGAAGCTGGTGAAGGACGGGACGCCGCAGGGGAAGGAGCATTGCAAGCCCGAGAACTACTACAAGGAAGTTCTCGCTGGAGCTCGCCTTGTCGCGGATGAGTGTGCCAAAGATGTAATATTTCAATGAACTCGCTCGTTTGTATCCTGTGCGCTGAAAACTTGTTCATATGGGCTTAAGCCATGCTTTTTGAATTTAAAATATTATTTTTTGTGCGGCCGTTTATCAATAACTGAGAGATGGCGAGTCGTCGGCTTCTGTCCCCATGCAACTAGTGCTGGGGTGTTCGGGATAAACCTGAGGGCTCTTGTTCCCATAGTTGGGTCCTTCGAGGGAGGCGCTCAGCACAGCGAACCAGGCAATCGGACTATAATGCTTGAACAATCTCACTTAGCCATAGAACGTTATAATTTTAAATTTCGGCGAAGCCCCTATTTCGGAAGGCCGAATTCGGGGCACTATCCACGCCTTTAGCCGGACTTAACCAGCTCTCCACTCGAAGCGGCATAAGCCTTTAGGGACTCGAAAAACCTCTCGAATAGCGACCGGTCTCTCACCTTATCATGACAGTCTGTTTTAGCTTTCTCCACTGAGGTGCTCACCCACCTGATCTGGGGCACAATCGCAGTGGTTCTCCTAGTGCTACCTTAGCCGATAGAGCGGAACGTAAGGCACCAAAACATAGGAGCCAGGCAAACCCAACATATGACCAAAATCATGACTCGGAGCCGATGCATATAATGCTATAAGTTCGGGGTGCCGCACTTGTGAAACTGGACGGAATTCTCACACCAGATAGAAGGGTAATAAAGCCCCTGGCGTGGTTTGCCGTACCATGGTGTACGGGTGCGATCATGTTATTTGAGTAAACATATGTATATTAAAAGAAGATAATGCAAAAAATAGACGAAAAGCTATGCATTATTTATGAGGAGGCTGTTTATTCAAGCCGAACGGTACAAGTAGTGCGAAAAAATTTAGACTACTTAACATGTCCTGACCAGCCGCAGGCCGCGGAATTTAGAAACAGATATATCGCTCGAAATAGAGACCACCTGAGAGTTCCATGATGCGGCTTGTTTTGTCTGCTTTCCTGGGTCCTGTATCGTCTGTGCGGCAGCGAGGCCGAACACTGTATCCAGAGTATGGAGTCCTGAAAGAAAAGAAGAACCCGGCAGCCCCTAGTACATTTGACGCCGTATTGTTGGCATGCCGTTTTATCTGCCCCTTCCCCTATGCCCATGGAATTGTAAGGGCGTAATTGTGTACTCGAGGTACTAGCTCCGCTATGTAGCGATGACTGGGGTAGGGGCCGTATTGCTACGCGTGCTCTGAACGCACCAGTCGGTCTTGCTGCGGGTTACTCCGGGCGCGTTTTGCTTTGTCCTGCTTTGTAGCGGCCGGACTCAAGAGCTGCCTTAACAGGCTGCTTTGTACCTCTACTGCGAGGGCCGCCGTGTGTTCCTCCGTACGGATGGAGCGTTCGGTGTTTCCGCTGACCGTGATTATACCTCGAGGGCCTGGCATCTTGAGCTTGAGATATGCGTAGTGCGGCACCGCATTGAATTTAGCGAATGCGGTTCGTCCAAGCAGAGCATGATAGCCACTGCGGAACGGAACTATGTTGAAGATTAACTCTTCGCTTCGGAAGTTGTCTGGAGATCCGAAGACCACATCAAGTGTTATGGAGCCTATGCAATTGGCCTCTACACCTGGGATGACGCCTTTAAAGGTCGTCCTTGTGGGCTTGATCCTTGATGGATCTATGCCCATTTTCCGCACTGTATCCTGGTAGAGCAGGTTCAGGCTACTGCCGCCGTCCATGAGGACTCTTGTAAGGTGAAATCCGTCAACGATTGGGTCAAAAACCGATGCGGCGAAACCGCCGTGACGGATGCTAGTGGGGTGGTCCCTTCGATCGAAGGTGACCGGGCAAGAGGACCATGGGTTGAACTTTGGGGCGACTGGCTCCATCGCGTATACGTCCCGTAGCGCACGCTTCCTCTCCCGCTTGGGAATATGAATCGCGTATATCATGTTCACCATCCGCACTTGTGGGGGAAACCCCTTCTGTCCGTTGTTGTTCGGCGGCCTGGGCTCCTCTTCGTCATCGCTATCTAGCCCCTTGTTTTTGTTTTCGGCTCTTAACTTGACTGCCTGCTTGAACACCCAACAATCCCTGTTGGTGTGATTGGCTGGCCTTTCGGGGGTGCCGTGAATCTGGCACGAGCGGTCGAGTATTCGGTCCAAACTGGACGGGCCCTGGGTATTCTTTTTGAATGGCTTTTTCCGTTGACCGGATTTATGGCCTCTGAATCCGGCGTTTACTGCCGTATCTTCATTGCTGTCACTGCTGACGTGGCGTTTCTGTTTATTCCGTCGCGACCTGCCACTTTTGTCCTTGGTATCTGAATTACCTTGCTTCTTTGATAAGTTGTTGTTGTGAGCTAGCCAGCTATCTTCGCCCGCGCAAAAGCGGGTCATGAGTGTCGTGAGGGCTGCCATGGATTTCGGCTTTTCCTGTCCCAGGTGCCGGGCAAGCCACTCGTCACGGATGTTATGCTTGAAGGCTGCTAAGGCCTCTGCATCCAGACAATCGACTATCTGATTTTTCTTTGTTAGGAACCGTGTCCAGAATTGCCTGGCCGATTCTTCTGGCTGCTGGATTATGTGGCTTAGGTCGTCGGCGTCCGGTGGCTATACGTAGGTCCCCTGGAAGTTGTCGGGGAATGCGGCCTCCAGGTCCTCCCAAGAGCCGATCGAATCTGCGGGGAGGCTGTTAAGCCAGTGTCGGGCTGGTCCCTTAAGCTTAAGGGGTAAATATTTGATGGCGTGCAAATCATCTCCACGTGCCATGTGGATGTGGAGGAGATAGTCCTCAATCCATACTGCCGGATCTGTCGTACCATCGTACGACTCGATGTTGACGGGTTAAAAACCCTCTGGGATTCTATGATCCATTACTTCGTCTGTGAAGCATAGTGGGTGTGCGGCACCCCTGTACTGGGCTATGTCTCGACGCATTTCGGAGGAACTGTGCCTGTTGTGTTCGGCCCGGCCGGATTTATTGTGTCCGGAGTGAAAACTATCACGTGTCGTCGGGCGTCCGCGCGATCCATAGATCGATCTTGTTTGCCTTGCTTTGTCCTCCAGGACGTCTCGCAGGTCTGGTACGTGTTCCCGTGCCTTGGTAAAGCGGCTACGGGGCATGGCTTGTTTGGATGTTCGACAGGCTTCTCTGTCGCGGCCGTGAGGTGGCCGATCTGCCATGTCTTGGGCTTCCTCCTCTGATTGGGGTAGCGGCCTGCGCTTACGATAGTTTTTGGAGGGGCGTCCGAGCTCGTGCTCTTCGGCCGCAAGGACTTCAGTCCATCTGTCAGCTAGCAAATCTTGATCAGCTCTAAGCTGTTGCTGCTTTTTCTTTAGGCTGTTCGCTGTGGCTAAAAGACTGCGTTGAAAGCGCTCTTGTTCGGCGGGGTCTGATGGTACGATGAATTCATCGTCGCCGAGGCTTGCCTCGTCTTCGGAGGGAGGCATGTAGTTATCGTCCTCGACCTCTCGCTCTGCCGCTCTCTCATGAGGGCGGTC
Source organism: Aegilops umbellulata (assembly GCA_032464435.1). NCBI lineage: Eukaryota > Viridiplantae > Streptophyta > Magnoliopsida > Poales > Poaceae > Aegilops > Aegilops umbellulata. The sequence continues at coordinate 634,692,339 of CP136060.1, read as the reverse complement.
TTCTCCATCTTCCTCTGCCGAATCCTGCTGGTTTTGGTGTTCTTCGGCGCTGTCCGGGGTAGTATTATCTCCCGTGCCGGAATCACCGTTTCTGCTGTGGCGGGATTTGGAGCGGCGCCGCTGACGTCGACGTTTTGGAGGCTTTTTCGATGTGCCATCCTCCGCTGTTCCATCGCCATCTCCATCTTTTGGAGCATCCACCATGTATATGTCGTATGACGAGGTGGCGGTCCAGCGCCCTACAGTTGCTGGTTCTTGCTCGTCTCCTCCTTCGTCATCCATACCGTCGAAGTCTTCGGAGCCGAAGTCGAGCATGTCGGATATATCGTCGACAGTGGCTATTAAGTGGGCGGTGGGTGGGCTTTGAATTTCTTCGTCGTCCGAATCCCAACATCGCAGGCCATAGTTCGGCCCGGGCTCTCCTGACAAAGAGAGAGACTTGGGAGAATTCAGAATATCACCAAAAGGTGAATACTGAAAGATGTCTGCGGCGGTGAACTCCATTACAGGCGCCCAATCTGATTCGATCGGCGGGGGCACGGACGACCCGAAGTTCGGAGAAGAGTCCGGCTCCTTGGAGTCACAGGCCATGCGGAGCGCGGGGCTCGCGTTCGGCTCAATGGCCTTTAAGATCGCAGCCCCCGAGCTGACGTCCAACCGTTCATCTTCAAAGAACGCAGCGGGCTCCGAATCGAGGATCGGGGCCGGAGCGTATGCGGCCTCCAGGACACTGTTCGGAGGCAGAGCTATATCATGCCCCTTGAGATAGTGCGGCGCGCTTGGCTGTGGCTCGAATCCGTCGAAGATCAAGTCTCCGCGGATATCTGCCGTGTAGTTTAGGCTTCCAAACCTGACTTGGTGGCCAGGGGCGTAGCTCTCGATCTGCTCCAGATGACCAAGCGAGTTGGCCCGCAGAGCGAAGCCGCCAAAGACGAAGATCTGTCCGGGGAGAAAAGTCTCACCCTGGACCTCATCGTTGTTGATGATCAAAGGAGCCATCGGGCCTAAAGGCGACGACACAGAGGAACTCTCAATGAAAGCACCAATGTCGGTGTCAAAACCGGCGGATCTCGGGTAGGGGGCCCCGATCTGTGCGTCAAGGTCGGATGGTAACAGGAGACAAGGGACACTTTATTTTACCCAGGTTCGGGCCCTCTCGATGGAGGTAAAACCCTGCTCCCGCTAGATTAATATTGATGATATGGGTAGTACAAGAGTAGATCTACCACAAGATCAAGGAGGCTAAACCCTAGAAGCTAGCCTATGGGTATGATGATGGTTATGATGTGTTCGTCCTACGGACTACAACCCTCCGGTTTATATAGGCACCGGATAGGGTTAGGGTTACACAGAGTCGGTTATATCCGCACGCCTAGCTTGCCTTCCACGCCAAGGAAAGAACCTTCCGGACACGGGACGAAGTCTTCAATCTTGTATCTTCATAGACCTGGAGTCCGGCTGAAGATATAGTTCGGCTATCCGAACACCCCCTAATCCAGGACTCCCTCAGTTCCCCCCTCCGGCAGGGTGCTGGAACAGGGTCCCGAGAGGTTTTTGGTGGCTGCAGAGGCTTGCGGCGGCGGAACTCCCGATCTAATCTCCGTTCTGGAAGTTTTAAGGATACGTAGGTATATATGGGTGAAAGAGGTACGTCGGTGGACCGAAGGGGGGCCACGAGGCAGGGGGGCGCGCCCCAATGGGGTGGGCGCGCCCCCTACCCTTGTGTGCTCCTCCTTCATCTTCTGACGTAGAGTCCAAGTCTATCCGGTAGGTTTCCTTCCAAAAATAACTTCTCCAGTTGATTTCGTTCCGTTTCGACTCTGTTTGATATTCCTTTTCTTCGAAACACGGAAATAGGCGTAAAACAGCAAATCTGGGCTGGGCCTCCGATTAATAGGTTAGTCCCAAAAATAATATAAAAGTGGATAATAAAGCCCAAAGTTGCCCAAAACAGTAGATAATATAGCATGGAGCAATCAAAAATTATAGATACGTTGGAGACGTATCAAGCATCCCCAAGCTTAATTCCTGCTCGTCCTTGAGTAGGTAAATGATAATAAAAATTGATGTGGAATGCTAGTTGGCATAATTTCAATGTAATTCTTCTTACTTGTGATATGAATATTCAGATCCGAAATATTCAAGACAAAAGTTCATGTTGACATAAAAATAATAATACATCAAGCATACTAACAAAGCAATTATGTCTTCTCAAAATAACATGGCCAAAGAAAGTTATCCCTGCAAAATCATATAGTCTGGCTATGCTCTATCTTCACCACACAAAGTATTTAAATCATGCACAACCCCGATGACAAGCCAAGCAATTGTTTCATACTTTAACATTTTCAAAACTTTTTCGATCTTCACGCAATAGATGAGCGTGAGCCATGGATATAGCACTATAGGTGGAATAGAATGGTGGTTGTGGAGAAGACAAAAAAGAGAAGATAGTCTCACATCAACTAGGCGTATCAACGGGCTATGGAGATGCCCATCAATAGATATCAATGTGAGTGAGTAGGGATTGCCATGCAACGGATGCACTAGAGCTATAAGTATATGAAAGCTCAACACAAGAAACTAAGTGGGTGTGCATCCAACTCGCTTGCTCACGAAGACCTAGGGAATTTTGAGGAAGCCCATCATTGGAATGTACAAGCCAAGTTCTACAATGTAAAATTCCCACTAGAATATGAAAGTGACAACATAGGACACTCTCTATCATGAAGATCGTGGTGCTACTTTGAAGCACAAGTGTGGTAAAAGGATAGTAGCATTGCCCCTTCTCTCTTTTTCTCTCATTTTTTTATTTTTTTATTTGTTTTATTTGGGCCTTTTCCTTTTTTTATGGCCTCTTTTCTTTTCTCTTTTTTTTTATTTTTCGTCTGGAGTCTCATCCCGACTTATGGGGGAATCATAGTCTCCATCATCCTTTCCTCACTGGGACAATGCTGTAAAAATGATGATCATCACACTTTTATTTTTCTTACAACTCAACAATTACAACTCGATACTTAGAACAAAATATGACTCTATATGAATGCCTCCGGCATTGTACCGGGATATGCAATGAATCAAGAGTGACATCTATGAAAGAATTATCAACGGTGGCTTTGCCACAAATACAATGTCAACTACATGATCATGCTAGCAATATGACAATGATGGAGCGTGTCATAAACGGAACGGTGGAAAGTTGCATGGCTATATATCTCGGAATGGCTATGGAAATGCCATGATAGGTAGGTATGGTGGCTGTTTTGAGGAAGATATATGGTGGGTGTATGATACCGGCGAAAACTGCGTGGTATTAGAGAAACTAGCAATGGTGGAAGGAAGAAAAATGCGTATAATCCATGGACTCAACATTAGTCATAAAGAACTCATATACTATTGCAAAAATCTAGAAGTTATCAAAGCAAAGTATTATGCGCATGCTCCTAGGGGGATATATTGGTAGGAAAATACCATCGCTCGTCCCCGACCACCACTCATAAGGAAGACAATCAATAAATAAATCATGCTCCGACTTCATCACATAACGGTTCACCATACGTGCATGCTACGGGATTCACAAACTTTAACACAAGTATTTCTCAAATTCACAACTACTCAACTAGCATGACTCTAATATCACCATCTTCATATCTCAAAACAATTATCAAGTATCAAACTTCTCTTAGTATTCAACACACTCATAAGAAAGTTTTTACTAGTCTTGAATACCTAGCATATTAGGATTAAGCACATTACCATGCTATTTAAGACTCTCAAAATAATATAAGTGAAGCATGAGAGTTCATCTATTTCTTCAAAATAAAACTACCACCATGCTCTAAAGATATAAGTGAAGCACTAGAGCAAACAACAAACTACTCCGAAAGATATAAGTGAAGATCAATGAGTAGTTGAATAATTATACAACTATGTTAATACTCTACCATTTAATAATTTTAGATCTTAATACTTTATTCAAACAGCAAGCAAAGCTAAAGAAAATAAAATTACGCTCCAAGCAAAATACATATCATGTGGTGAATAAAAATATAGCTCCAAGTAAAGTTACCGATGAACAAAGATGAAAGAGGGGATGCCTCCCGGGGCATCCCCAAGCTTAGACGCTTGGTTATCCTTGAATATTACCTTGGGATTCCTTGGGAATCCCCAAGGTTAGGCTCCTTCCACTCCTTATTCCATAGTCCATTGAATCTTTACCCAAAACTTGAAAACTTCACAACACAAAACTTAACAGAAAACTCGTGAGCTCCGTTAGCGAAAGAAAACAAAACACCACTTCAATGTACTGTAATGAACTAATTATTTATTTATATTGGTGTTAAACCTACTGTATTCCAACTTCTCTATGGTTTATAAACTATTTTACTAGCCATAGATTCATCAAAATAAGCAAACAACACATGAAAAACAGAATCTGTCAAAAACAGAACAGTCTGTAGTAATCTGTAACTAACGCAAACTTCTGGAACTCCAAAAATTCTAAAATAAATTGGTGGACCTGAGGAATTTGTCTAGTAATCATCTGCAAAAATAATCAACTAAATATCACTCTCCAGTAAAACGTTTTAGCTAATTTCGTGAGCACTAAAGTTTCTGTTTTTACAGCATGATCATAAAGACTTCACCCAAGTCTTCCCAAAGGTTCTACTTGGTACAAACACTAATTAAAACATAAAACCACATATAAACAGAAGCTAGATGTATTATTTATTCCTAAACAGAACCCAAAGATAAATAAACTAAAATAAAATTGGGTTGCCTCCCAACAAGCGCTATCGTTTAACGCCCCTAGCTAGGCATGATGATTTCAAAGATGCTCACATAAAAGATAAGAATTGAAACATAAAGAGAGCATCATGAAGAATATGACTAGCAAATTTAAGTCTACCCTCTTCCTATGCATAGGGATTTTGTGAGCAAACAACTTATGGGAACAACAATCAACTTGCATAGGAAGGTAAAACAAGCATAACTTCAAAACTTTAAGCACATAGAGATGAAACTTGATAATATTGCAACTCCTACAAGCATATGTTCCTCCCTCATAATAATTTTAAGTAGCATTATGAATGAATTAACCAATATAACCAGAACCTAAAACATTATTTTCATGATCTACAAGCATAGAATTTTTACTACTCTCCTCATAAGCAAAATTCTTCTCATTCGGAATAGTGAGAGTATCGTCAGAGACTTGAATACTATAAATTTTTTCCACATTAAAATTGTAATGTTCAGAGAAAGGGTACTCATAATCATGACAAGTTTTATAAATATAATCATCACTACTCTTTATAGCATAAGTTTCATCACAATAATCATCATAAGTAGCAACTTTGTTCTCATCATAATCAATTTGCATATCAAAACTTGGGAGACTAAAAATATCATCTTTATTAAACGTAGCATCCCCCAGCTTGGGACAAACATTAATTGCAGCAAATATATTCTCAAAAACATCATCTTCATCAAACATAGCTTCCCCAAGCTTGGGCCTTTTCATATCATAAGCATAATCACTCTCATCATTAATAGTATAGATAGCACCAATAGTATAACAAACATTATTATCATATTCTTCCAAGCAAGTACCAAAAAGATTTTCAAGATCGTAAGGAGTATCATTATCTTCCCAATCATAATCATCACAACAAGCAATAGACATAACGAGATCATCATCGAGTGTATCATCTTCATTTTCATGAGGCATAGCAATAATAGGAGCAACTTTATTTGGGAGAGATACCTTCTTACCTCTCTTCCTTTTTATTTTCTTCTTCTTCACCACATCATGTGTGGGTTCAATCCTCTTTTTGGAGCTCCTTATTAATGAGATTGGTTGAGTAGAAGGCTCCTCCTCGTTACCTGATTCATCATAAGAAATAATAGGAAGATATTGGGAAGTCTCTTCCCTTTCGTTAGCATTCTCTTCATCCTCTATTTGTTTTCTTTTCTTTATGTAATTGGCAATATAAGGATTTTCAATGCAATACACCGCACAATACATATAAATCTTCTCTAGATCAAAATCAAGAAATCTATCAAGATTAAATTTTGGAATACCCTCAGTTATACGTTTCACTTCTTCATAACCCAAAAGAAGGCTAAGCTCTTTATGATGCTCAGCGGTAATCAAATTATCACAATATTTGGACACGACTTGATCATGAAACAAATAGCATTGGAGTTTTAAATGACCATGTTCATTGCAAATTTCACAAGGGGTACTATAAATATTGAATCTTTCAGCACATTCATCTAGCTCTTCGTGCAACAATTTGGTTTCTAAGTACTTATGCCTCTTGCAATATCTATCTTCCCTATTTGGTGTGTACTTGCAAACCCAATGCACTCCACAAAAATTGACATGTTTATAGGAGACATTTTCATCATAACTAGTGCAATCATCATTAGCATCATGGATATTCAAAGAATTCGTACTAACAACATTGCAATCATGCTCATCATTCAAATGTTTAGTGCCAAACATTTTAGAGATTTCTTCTTCTAGCACTTGAGCACAATTATCCTTTCCATCATACTCACGAAAGATATTAAAAAGGTGAAGCGTATGAGACAAACTCAATTCCATTTTTTTTGTAATTTTCTTTTATAAACTAGACTAGTGATAAAACAAGAAACAAAAAGATTTGATTGCAAGATCTAAAGATATACCTTCACTTACCTAGCCTCCCCGGCAACGGCGCCAGAAAAGAGCTGGATGTCTACTACACAACCTTCTTCTTGTAGACGTTGTTGGGCCTGCAAGTGCACAGGTTTGTAGGACAGTAGCAAATTTCCCTCAAGTGGATGACCTAAGGTTTATCAATCCGTAGGAAGCGTAGGATGAAGATGGTCTCTCTCAAGCAACCCTGCAACCAAATAACAAAGAGTCTCTTGTGTCCCCAACACACCCAATACAATGGTAAATTGTATAGGTACACTAGTTCAGCGAAGAGATGGTGATACAAGTGCAATATGGATGGTAGATATAGGTTTTTGTAAACTGAAAATATAAAAACAGCAAGGTAGCAAGCGGTAAAAGTGAGCGTAAACGGTATTGCAATGATAGGAAACAAGGCCTAGGGTTCATACTTTCACTAGTGCAAGTTCTCTCAACAATAATAACAAAATTGGATCATATAACTATCCCTCAACATGCAACAAAGAGTCACTCCAAAGTAACTAATAGCGGACAACAAACGAAGAGATTATGGTAGGGTACGAAACCACATCAAAGTTATTCTTTCCAATCAATCCGTTGGGCTATTCCTATAAGTGTCACAAACAGCCCTAGAGTTCGTACTAGAATAACACCTTAAGACACAAATCAACCAAAACCCTAATGTCACCTAGATACTCCAATGTCACCTCAAGTATACGTGGGCATGATTATACGATATGCATCACACAATCTCAATTCATCTACTCAAACCAACACATAGAACCTAAAAGAGTGCCCCAAAGTTTCTACCCGAGAATCATGACGAAAACGTGTGCCAACCCCTATGCATAGGTTCATGGGCGGAACCCGCAAGTTGATCACCAAAACATACATCAAGTGAATCACGTGATATCCCATTGTCACCACAGATATGCACGGCAAGACATACATCAAGTGTTCTCAAATTTTTAAAGACTCAATCCGATAAGATTACTTCAAGGGGAAAACTCAATCCATTACAAGAGAGTAGAGGGGGATAAGAAACATAAGATCCAACTATAATAGCAAAGCTCACGGTACATCAAGATCGTGCCAAATCAAGAACACGAGAGAGAGAGAGAGATCAAACACATATCTACTGGTACATACCCTCAGCCCCGAGGGTGAACTACTCCCTCCTCGTCATGGAGAGCGCCGGGATGATGAAGATGGCCACCGGTGAGGGTTCCACCCTCCGGCAGGGTGCCGGAACAGGGTCCCGAGAGGTTTTTGGTGGCTGCAGAGGCTTGCGGCGGCGGAACTCCCGATCTAATCTCCGTTCTGGAAGTTTTAGGATACGTAGGTATATATGGGTGAAAGAGGTACGTCGGTGGACCGAAGGGGGGGGCACGAGGCAGGGGGCGCGCCCCCTACCCTCATGAGCTCCTCTTTCATCTTCTGACGTAGACTCCAAGTCTATCCGGTAGGTTTCTTTCCAAAAATAACTTCTCCAGTTGATTTCGTTCCGTTTCGACTCCGTTTGATATTCCTTTTCTTCGAAACACTGAAATAGGCATAAAACAGCAAATCTGGGCTGGGCCTCCGGTTAATAGGTTAGTCCCAAAAATAATATGAAAGTGGATAATAAAGCCCAAAGTTGCCCAAAACAGTAGATAATATAGCATGGAGCAATCAAAAATTATAGATACGTTGGAGACGTATCAAGCATCCCCAAGCTTAATTCCTGCTCGTCCTCGAGTAGGTAAATGATAAAAAAATTGATGTGGAATGCTAGTTGGCATAATTTCAATGTAATTATTCTTACTTGTGATATGAATATTCAGATCCTAAAGATTCATGTCTCGACCATATCACATCACAGCATGCCCTGCAAAAAACAAGTTAGACGTCCTCTACTTTGTTGTTGCAAGTTTTACGTGGCTGCTACGGGCTTAGAAAGAACTGTTCTTACCTACGCATCAAAACCACGACGATAGTTTGTCAAGTTGGTGTTGTTTTAACCTTCGCAAGGACCGGGCGTAGCCACACTCGGTTCAACTAAAGTTGGAGAAACTGACACCCGGCAGCCACCTGTGTGCAAAGCACGTCGGTAGAACCAGTCTCGCGTAAGCGTACGCGTAATGTCGGTCCGGGCCGCTTCATCCAACAATACCGCCGAACTAAAGTATGACATGTTGGTAAGCAGTATGACTTATATCACCCACAACTCACTTGTGTTCTACTCATGCATATGGCATCTACGCATAAAACCTGGCTCTGATACCACTATTGGGGAACGTAGTAATTTCAAAAAAAATCCTATGCACACGCAAGATCATGGTGATGCATAGCAACGAGAGGGGAGAGTGTTGTCTACGTACCCTCGTAGACCGAAAGTGGAAGCATTAGCACAACGCGGTTGATGTAGTCACACGTCTTCACGATCTGACCGATCAAGTACCGAACGTACGGCACCTCCGAGTTCAACACAAGTTCAGCCCGATGACGTCCCTCGAACTCCGATCTAGCGGAGTATTGAGGAAGAGTTTCGTCAGCCCGATGGCGTGGTGACGATGTTGATGTTCTACCGACACAGGGCTTCGCTTAAGCACCGCTACAGTATTATCGAGGTGGACTATGGTGGAGGGGGCCAACGCACACGGCTAAAAGATCAACTTGATCAATTGTTGTGTCTATGGGGTGCCCCCCCCCCGCCCCCGTATATAAAAGAGCAAGGGGGTGCGGCCGGCCAAGGGAGGAGGCGCGCCGCAGGAGTCCTAGTCCCACCGGGAGTAGGACTCCCCCCTTTTCCTAGTTGGATTAGGACTTGGGAGGGGGAAGGAGTGGAGGAGAAGGAAGGAAGGGGGGCGCCGCCCCCCTCTCCTTGTCCTATCCGGACTAGGGGGGAGGAGCGCGCGGCCCAGCCCTTGCCTCCTCTCCTCTCTTCCACCTAGGCCCACTAAGGCCCATTAAGTTCACGGGGGGTTCCGGTAACCTCCCAGTACTCCGGTAAAATCCTGATTTCACCCGGAACACTTCCGATATCCAAACATAGACTTCCAATATATCAATCTTCATGTCTTGACCATTTTGAGACTCCTCGTCATGTCCGTGATCACATCCGGGACTCCGAACAACCTTCGGTACATCAAAACATATAAACTCATAATATAACTGTCATCGAAACGTTAAGCGTGCGGACCCTACGGGTTTGAGAACTGTAGACATGACCGAGATAACGTCTCCGGTCAATAACAAATAGCGGAACCTGGATGCTCATACTGGCTCCTACATATTCTACGAAGATCTTTATCGTTCATACCGCATAACAACATACGTTGTTCCCTTTGTCATCGGTATGTTACTTGCCCGAGATTCGATCGTCGGTATCTTAATACATAGTTCAATCTCGTTACCGGCAAGCCTCTTTACTCGTTCCGTAATACATCATCCCACAACTAACTCATTAGTTGCAATGCTTGCAAGGCTTAAATGATGTGCATTACTGAGAGGGCCTAGAGATACCTCTCCGACAATCGGAGTGACAAATCCTAATCTCGAAATACGCCAACCCAGCATGTACCTTTGGAGACACCTGTAGAGCTCCTTTATAATCACCCAGTTACATTGTGACGTTTGGTAGCATACAAAGTGTTCCTCCGGTAAACGGGAGTTGCGTAATCTCAAAGTCATAAGAACATGTATAAGTCATGAAGAAAGCAATAGCAACATACTAAATGATCGTGTGCTAAGCTAACGGAATGGGTTATGTCAATCACATCATTCTCCTAACGATGTGATCCTGTTAATCAAATGACAACTCATGTATACTGTCGGTGGGAAATGACTGTTGGGGAACGTAGTAATTTCAAAAAAATTCCTACGCACACGCAAGATCATGGTGATGCATAGCAACAAGAGGGGAGAGTGTTGTCTACGTACCCTCGTAGACCGAAGCGGAAGTGTTGACGCAACGTAGAGGAAGTAGTCATACATCTTCCCGATCCGACCGATCCAAGTACCATTACTCCGGCACCTCCGAGTTCTTGGCACACGTTCAGCTCGATGATGATCCCCGGGCTCCGATCCAGCAAAGCTTCGGGGAGGAGTTCTGTCAGCACGACGGCGTGGTGACGATCTTGATGCACTACCGGCGCAGGGCTTCGCCTAAGCACTGCAACGATATGACCGAGGTGGAATATGGTGGAGGGGGGCACCGCACACGGCTAAGGAACGATCACGAAGATCAACTTGTGTGTCTCTGGGGTGCCCCCTGCCTCTGTATATAAAGGATCCAGGGGGAGGGGCTGGCCGGCCAAGCCCTTGGCGTGCCAGGAGAGTCCTACTCCCTCCGGGAGTAGGATTCCCCCCCCTAATCCTAGTTGGACTAGGACTCCTCAAGGGGGAGAGGGAGAGAGGGGGCCGGCCACCTCTCCTAGTCCTAATAGGACTAGGGGAAGGGGTGGCGCGCGGCCACCTAGGGCAGCCCCTTTTCTCCTTTCCACTAAGGCCCACTATGGCCCATTTGGCTCCCGGGGGGGTCCGGTAACCCACCCCGTATTCCGGTAAAATCCTGTTTTCACCTGGAACACTTCCGATGTCCAAATATAGGCTTCCAATATATCAATCTTTATATCTCGACCATTTCGAGACTCCTCGTCATGTCCGTGATCACATCCGGGACTCCGAACAACCTTCGGTACATCAAAATGCATAAACTCATAATAACTGTCATCGTAACGTTAAGCGTGCGGACCCTACGGTTCGAGAACAATGTAGACATGACCGAGACACGTCTCCGGTTAATAACCAATAGCGGGACCTGGATGCCCATATTGGCTCCTACATATTCTACGAAGATCTTTATCGGTCAGATCGCATAACAACATACGTTGTTCCCTTTGTCATCGGTATGTTACTTGTCCGAGATTCGATCGTCAGTATCCAATACTTAGTTCAATCTCGTTACCGGCAAGTCTCTTTACTCGTTCCGTAATACATCATCTCGCAACTAACTCATTAGTTGCAATGCTTGCAAGGCTTAAGTGATGTGCATTACCGAGAGGGCCCAGAGATACCTCTCCGACAATCGGAGTGACAAATCCTAATCTCGAAATACGCCAACCCAACATCTACCATTGGAGACACCTGTAATACTCCTTTATAATCACCCAGTTACGTTGTGAAGTTCGGTAGTACCCAAAGTGTTCCTCTGGCAAACGGGAGTTGCATAATCTCATAGTCATAGGAACATGTATAAGTCATGAATAAAGCAATAGCAACATACTAAACGATCGGGTGCTAAGCTAATATAATGGGTCATGTCAATCAGATCATTTAACCAATGATGTGACCTCGTTAATCAAATAACAACTCTTTGTTCATGGTTAGGAAACATAACCATCTTTGATTAACGAGCTAGTCTAGTAGAGGCATACTAGTGACACTCTGTTTGTCTATGTATTCACACATGCATTATGTTTCTGGTTAATACAATTCTAGCATGAATAATAAACCTTTATCATGATATAAGGAAATAAATAATAACTTTATTATTGCCTCTAGGGCATATTTCCTTCAGTCTCCCACATGCACTAGAGTCAGTAATCTAGATTACACTGTAATGATCCTAACACCCATGGAGTCTTGGTGCTGATCATGTTTTGCTCGTGGAAGAGGCTTAGTCAACGGGTCTGCAACATTCAGATCCGTATGTATCTTGCAAATCTCTATGTCTCCCACCTGGACTAGATCCTGGATGGAGTTGAAGCGTCTCTTGATGTGTTTGGTCCTTTTGTGAAATCTGGATTCCTTTGCCAAGGCAATTGCACCAGTATTGTCACAAAAGATTTTCATTGGACCCGATGCACTAGGTATGACACCTAGATCGGATATGAACTCCTTCATCCAGACTCCTTCATTTGCTGCTTCCGAAGCAGCTATGTACTCCGCTTCACATGTAGATCCCGCTACGACGCTTTGTTTAGAACTGCACCAACTGACAGCTCCACCGTTTAATGTAAACACGTATCCGGTTTGCGATTGAGAATCGTCTGGATCAGTGTCAAAGCTTGCATCAAAGTAACCTCTTACGGTGAGCTCTTTGTCACCTCCATATATGAGAAACATATCCTTAGTCCTTTTCAGGTATTTCAGGATGTTCTTGACCGCTGTCCAGTGATCCACTCCTGGATTACTTTGGTACCTCCCTGCTAAACTTATAGCAAGGCACACATCAGGTCTGGTACACAGCATTGCATACATGATAGAGCCTATGGCTGAAGCATAGGGAACATCTTTCATTTTCTCTCTATCTTCTGCAGTGGTCGGGCTTTGAGTCTTACTCAATCTCACACCTTGTAACACAGGCAAGAACCCTTTCTTTGCTTGATCCATTTTGAACTTCTTCAAAATCTTGTCAAGGTATGTGCTTTGTGAAAGTCCAATTAAGCGTCTTGATCTATCTCTATAGATCTTTATGCCTAATATGTAAGCAGCTTCTCCGAGGTCTTTCATTGAAAAACTTTTATTCAAGTATCCCTTTATGCTATCCAGAAATTCTATATCATTTCCAATCAGTAATATGTCATCCACATATAATATTAGAAATGCTACAGAGCTCCCACTCACTTTCTTGTAAATACAGGCTTCTCCGAAAGTCTGTATAAAACCAAATGCTTTGATCACACTATCAAAGCGTTTATTCCAACTCCGAGAGGCTTGCACCAGTCCATAAATGGATCGCTGGAGCTTGCACACTTTGTTAGCTCCCTTTGGATCGACAAAACCTTCCGGTTGCATCATATACAATTCTTCTTCCAGAAATCCATTCAGGAATGCAGTTTTGACATCCATCTGCCAAATTTCATAATCATAAAATGCGGCAATTGCTAACATGATTCGGACAGACTTAAGCATCGCTACGGGTGAGAAAGTCTCATCGTAGTCAATCCATTGAACTTGTCGAAAACCTTTTGCGACAAGTCGAGCTTTGTAGACAGTAATATTACCATCAGCGTCAGTCTTCTTCTTAAAGATCCATTTGTTCTCAATTGCTTGCCGATCATCAGGCAAGTCAACCAAAGTCCATACTTTGTTCTCATACATGGATCCCATCTCAGATTTCATGGCTTCAAGCCACTTTGCGGAATCTGGGCTCACCATCGCTTCTTCATAGTTCGTACGTTCATCATGATTTAATATCATGACCTCCAGAACAGGATTACCGTACCACTCTGGTGCGGATCTCACTCTGGTTGATCTACGAGGTTCAGTAGTATCTTGATCTAAAGTTTCATGATCATCATCATTAGCTTCCTCATTTATTGGTGTAGGTGTCGCAGAAACAGTTTTTTGTGATGTACTACTTCTCAATAAAGGAGTAGGTACAGTTACCTCGTCAAGTTCTACTTTCCTCCCACTCACTTCTTTCGAAAGAAATTCTTTCTCTAGAAAGTTTCCGAACTTAGCAACAAAAGTCTTGCCTTCGGATCTGTGATAGAAGGTGTATCCAACAGTTTCCTTTGGATATCCTATGAAGACACATTTCTCCGATTTGGGTTCGAGCTTATCTGGTTGAAGCTTTTTCACATAAGCATCGCAGCCCCAAACTTTAAGAAACGACAACTTTGGTTTCTTGCCAAACCATAGTTCATAAGGCGTCGTCTCAACGGATTTAGATGGTGCCCTATTTAACGTGAATGCGGCCGTCTCTAGAGCGTATCCCCAGAACGATAGCGGTAAATCAGTAAGAGACATCATAGATCGCACCATATCTAGTAAAGTACGATTACGACGTTCGGACACACCATTACGCTGTGGTGTTCCGGGTGGCGTGAGTTGCGAAACTATTCCACAATTTTTCAAATGTACACCAAACTCGTAACTCAAATATTCTCCTCCACGATCTGATCGTAGAAACTTTATTTTCTTGTTATGATGATTTTCAACTTCACTCTAAAATTCTTTGAACTTTTCAAATGTTTCAGACTTGTGTTTCATTAAGTAGATATACCCATATCTGCTCAAATCATCTGTGAAGGTGAGAAAATAACGATATCCGCCACGAGCCTCAACATTCATCGGACCACATACATCCGTATGTATGATTTCCAACAAATCTGTTGCTCTCTCCATAGTTCCGGAGAACGGTGTTTTAGTCATCTTGCCCATGAGGCACGGTTCGCAAGTGCCAAGTGATTCATAATCAAGTGACTCCAAAAGTCCATCAGTATGGAGTTTCTTCATGCGCTTTATACCGATATGACCTAAACGGCAGTGCCACAAATAAGTTGCACTATCATTATCAACTCTGCATCTTTTGGCTTCAACATTATGAATATGTGTATCACTACTATCGAGATTCATCAAAAATAGACCACTCTTCAAGGGTGCATGACCATAAAAGATATTACTCATATAAATAGAACAACCATTATTCTCTGATTTAAATGAATAACCGTCTCGCATCAAACAAGATCCAGATATAATGTTCATGCTCAACGCTGGCACCAAATAACAATTATTTAGGTCTAATACTAATCCCGAAGGTAGATGTAGAGGTAGCGTGCCAACTGCGATCACATCGACTTTGGAACCATTTCCCACGCGCATCGTCACCTCGTCCTTTGCTAGTGTCCGGTTATTCTGTAGTCCCTGTTTTGAGTTGCAAATATTAGCAACAGAACCAGTATCAAATACCCAGGTGCTACTGCGAACATTAGTAAGGTACACATCAATAACATGTATATCACATATACCTTTGTTCACCTTGCCATCCTTCTTATCCGCCAAATACTTGGGGCAGTTCCGCTTCCAGTGACCAGTCTGCTTGCAGTAGAAGCACTCAGTTTCAGGCTTAGGTCCAGACTTGGGTTTCTTCTCTTGAGCAGCAACTCGCTTGCCGTTCTTCTTGAAGTTCCCCATTTTCTTCCCTTTGACCTTTTTCTTGAAACTAGTGGTTTTGTTAACCATCAACACTTGATGCTCCTTCTTGATTTCTACCTCCGCAGCTTTTAGCATTGCGAAGAGCTCGGGAATAGTCTTGGTCATCCCTTGCATATTATAGTTCATCACGAAGCTCTTGTAGCTTGGTGGCAGTGATTGGAGAATTCTGTCAATGACGCAATTATCTGGAAGAGTAACTCCCAATTGACTCAAGTGATTATTATACCCAGACATTTTGAGTATATGCTCACTGACAGAACTGTTCTCCTCCATTTTGCAGCTATAGAACTTATTGGAGACTTCATATCTCTCAATCCGGGCATTTGATTGAAATATTAACTTCAACTCCTGGAACATCTCATATGCTCCATGACGTTCAAAACGTCGTTGAAGTCCCGGTTCTAAGCCGTAAAGCATGGCACACTGAACTATCGAGTAGTCATCAGCTTTGCTCTGCCAGACGTTCATAACTTCTGGTGTTGCTCTAGCAGCAGGCCTGGCACCTAGCGGTGCTTCCAGGACGTAATTCTTCTGTGCAGCAATGAGGATAATCCTCAAGTTACGGACCCAATCCGTGTAATTGCTACCATCATCTTTCAACTTTGCTTTCTCAAGGAACGCATTAAAATTTAACGGAACAACAGCATGAGCCATCTATCTACAATCAACATAAACAAGCAAGATACTATCAGATACTAAGTTCATGATAAGTTTAAGTTCAGTTAATCAAATTAATTAAGAACTCCCACTTAGATAGACATCCCTCTAACCCTCTAAGTGATCACGTGATCCAAATCAACTAAACCATAACCGATCATCACGTGATATGGAGTAGTTTTCAATGGTGAACATCGTTATGTTGATCATATCTACTATATGATTCACGCTCAACCTTTCGGTCTCTGTGTTCCGAGGTCATATCTTATATGCATAGCTCGTCAAGTATAACCTGAGTATTCCACGTGTGCAACTTTTTTGCACCCGTTGTATTTGAACGTAGAGCCTATCACACCCGATCATCACGTGGTGTCTCAGCACGAAGAACTTTTGCAACGGTGCATACTCAGGGAGAACACTTCTTGATAATTTAGTGAGAGATCATCTTATAATACTACCGTCAATCAAATCAAGATAAGATGCATAAAAAGATAAACATCACATGCAATCAATATAAGTGATTATGATATGGTCATCATCATCTTGTGCTTGTGATCTCCATCTCTGAAGCACCGTCATGATCACCATCGTCACCGGCGCGACACCTTGATCTCCATCATAGCATCGTTGTCGTCTCGCCAATCTTATGCTTCCACGACTATCACTACCGCTTAGTAATAAAGTAAAGCATTACATCACGATTGCATTGCATACAATAAAGCGACAACCATATGGCTCTTGCCAGTTGCCGATAACTCGGTTACAAAACATGATCATCTCATACAATAAAATTTAGCATCATGTCTTGACCATATCACGTCACAACATGCCCTGCAAAAACAAGTTAGACATCCTCTACTTTGTTGTTGCAAGTTTTTACGTGGCTGCTACAGGCTTTAAGCAAGAACTCATCTTACCTACGCATCAAAACCACAACGATAGTTTGTCAAATAGACTCCATTTTAACCTTCTCAAGGACCGGGCGTAGCCACACTCGGTTCAACTAAAGTTGGAGAGACAGTCTTCCGCAAGCCATCTATGTGCAAAGCACGTCGAGGGAACCGGTCTCGCGTAAGCGTACGTGTAAGGTTGGTCCGGATCGTCTCGTCCAACAATACCGCTGAACCAAAGTATGACATGCTGGTAGGCAGTATGACTTGTATCGTCCACAACATACTTGTGTTCTACTCGTGCAAAAATAACATAAAACCATAAAAACCTAGGCTCGGATGCCACTGTTGGGGAACGAAGTAATTTCAAAAAAATTCCTACGCACACGCAAGATCATGGTGATGCATAGCAACGAGAGGGGAGAGTGTTGTCTACGTACCCTCGTAGACCGAAGCGGAAGCGTTGACGCAACGTAGAGGAAGTAGTCGTACGTATTCCCGATCCGACCGATCCAAGTATCGTTACTCCGGCACCTCCGAGTTCTTGGCACACGTTCAGCTCGATGATGATCCCCGGGCTCCGATCCAGCAATGCTTCGGGGAGGAGTTCTGTCAGCACGACGGCGTGGTGACGATCTTGATGCACTACCGGCGCAGGGCTTCGCCTAAGCACTGCAACGATATGACCGAGGTGGAATATGGTGGAGGGGGGCACCGCACACGGCTAAGGAACGATCACGAAGATCAACTTGTGTGTCTCTGGGTTGCCCCCTGCCTCCATATATAAAGGATCCAGGGGGAGGGGCTGGCCGGCCAAGCCCTTGGCACGCCAGGAGAGTCCTACTCCCTCTGGGAGTAGGATTCCCCCCCCCCCTAATCCTAGTTGGACTAGGACTCCTCAAGGGGGAGAGGGAGAGAGGGGGCCGGCCACCTCTCCTAGTCCTAATAGGACTAGGGGAAGGGGGGAGGCGCGCGGACACCTAGGGAAGCCCCTTTTCTCCTTTCCACTAAGGCCCACTTTGGCCCATTTGGCTCCCGGGGGGTTCCGGTAACCCACCCGGTATTCCGGTAAAATCCTGTTTTCACCTGGAACACTTCCGATGTCCAAACATAGGCTTCCAATATATCAATCTTTATGTCTCGACCATTTCGAGACTCCTCGTCATGTCCGTGATCACATCCGGGACTCCGAACAACCTTCGGTACATCAAAATGCATAAACTCATAATAACTGTCATCGTAACGTTAAGCGTGCGGACCCTACGGTTCGAGAACAATGTAGACATGACCGAGACACGTCTCCGGTCAATAACCAATAGCGGGACCTGGATGCCCATATTGGCTCCTACATATTCTACGAAGATCTTTATCGGTCAGACCGCATAACAACATACGTTGTTCCCTTTGTCATCGGTATGTTACTTGTCCGAGATTCGATCGTCAGTATCCAATACTTAGTTCAATCTCGTTACCGGCAAGTCTCTTTACTCGTTCCGTAATACATAATCCCGCAACTAACTCATTAGTTGCAATGCTTGCAAGGCTTAAGTGATGTGCATTACCGAGAGGGCCCAGAGATACCTCTCCGACAATCGGAGTGACAAATCCTAATCTCGAAATACGCCAACCCAACATCTACCATTGGAGACACCTGTAATACTCCTTTATAATCACCCAGTTACGTTGTGACGTTTGGTAGTACCCAAAGTGTTCCTCTGGCAAATGGGAGTTGCATAATCTCATAGTCATAGGAACATGTATAAGTCATGAATAAAGCAATAGCAACATACTAAACGATCGGGTGCTAAGCTAATATAATGGGCCATGTCAATCAGATCATTCAACCAATGATGTGACCTCGTTAATCAAATAACAACTCTTTGTTCATGGTTAGGAAACATAACCATCTTTGATTAACGAGCTAGTCTAGTAGAGGCATACTTGTGACACTCTGTTTGTCTATGTATTCACACATGCATTATGTTTCCGGTTAATACAATTCTAGCATGAATAATAAACCTTTATCATGATATAAGGAAATAAATAATAACTTTATTATTGCCTCTAGGGCATATTTCCTTCAATGACACCTATGGGATCACGAGAATCCCTTTCTACGGTTGCAGGGCATGGGGGTCGTGAGAAGAGCGGATCGAGCAGGCAGTACACGATTCCTTTATCCAGGTTCGGGCCGCGAAGATGCGTAAAACCCTACTCCTGCTTTGGTGGATTATACGCTTGTGTTCTTGAGCTAGCTATGGGGCATGAGGAGCTCCAAAAAGCCGAATCCTCCTCCTGGTCGCCTGGGGCCTCCTTTTATAGGAAAAGGGGCTGCCACAGTGGCACACAGGAGGTGGAAAGGGTACAGTGGTGCGAGGTTATCCCTCGCATTACATGACAAGGCGCATTAAATGCGCTTTTGCTTATGTGTCCCTGCTTTATCGGGGGCGGGGGAGTGCCCCGTCTCGTCCGTCGCCGCTCTCTCCAGCGTTGACATGTGCCCTGGCCAGCGGTGCCTGCGATGCCATGTAGGCGGGCAGGCAGCTCAGGTGGCGCAGCGGTGGGTCTCCACGAGGATCTGCATGCCGCCACGCAGGTGCCTGACCAGCTGGTTGGGTCGGCAGCCTCATGCGAACGGTGGTGGAGGTGTGACTGGCGTGGGTCCGATGGTGGCCCCGCGGGTGTCCTTGTCAAGGGTCTTGCCGCGGCCCCGGCAAGGGTCTTGCCGGGGTCCTGACAAGGATCTTGCTGTGGCGTCTGCTGTCATCCCCGGCAAGGCTCTTGCCGGGGGCCTTGTGGTTTTCCTTGGCTGGGATCCTGCCAAGGATCATCATCCTCTAAAGTGTGCATCTGGTCTTGAATGTCTTCACAAAGATCTGTATACCACCACGGGGATGCCTCCGGAATCCTTGCCCCATGGGGGCAGTGGACTCAAGGGTGACCCGCTCCGTAGGCGTGGGGCGAGCTGCCACGGCAAGGGTCTTGCCGGGTTTGCAAAAACCGCCTCCCGGCAAGGATCTGGCTGGGGGCCCGCTTCGTCCCCTTTGCTCTTTGTGGTCTTGGTCTTCGCGTCGTTCTGCTCCTCTTTGGCTTCGGCCTTACCTTGGTTCTACCTCCCTTGCCAGGCTCGTTGCGGCGGCGCCCGTGGCTCATACTGCCCGTGCACAGTCATAGGGGTACAAAAAGTGTACCCCCCTTTTTGTACACCGACAGGAGCCCCCGGGCCTGGGCCACACATGAGTGCTACGCGTTGTTGGGCCAGACCCAAGAACGGTGCGCGGGCAGGCAGGGCGGTTTTTACCGTGGTAAGTTTCTTCACGCGCTGTGCCTCCCATGCTTCCCGCGCATGGCGCGGCCTGGGGAGGCGGGCGTGACGTGGGTGGCGTGCGTGGGGCTGAGCTCCGCATGCATGCTTCATGTCGCAGTAAAGGAGGCGGTTCGTGCCTTCCCCATAAATGGAGGGAGGCGTGGAGGCGCGGTCCATTTACTAGACGGGGCCGAGGCGTGGTCTTCGAGGTGTCCCCTCCCCACAATCACGGGGTGGGGAGAGGTTGCCTCATCCGTCGCCTCGGTTCTGCACGCCTTCCACGCGGCTTCCATGCGCTTGGGGTGGCGAACGGTGGAGGCGGGAAACCGGGCCGTCGTGGGGCGAGGCAGCGGGTCGGTCCCAGTTCCCTGCGCCTTCTGCGTCTTGATTGGCTGAGCGGGGCGGCCGAGCCCCCACCCCGTTCCTTTATAAGGAGCGGGAGGGGGAGGATGGCGGCCCGCATTCTTTCATCTCTTCTTTCCTTCAGCATCTGCTCCCCTCCCTCTCATTCGCCATGGAGAAAGGGAACCCTGGTCCTTCAACGGTGGCGACGAGGGTCGCCGCCAGACAACGCGTCCCTCCTTCTCCCGCACCTGTGGTGGCAGAGCCAGCCGTAAGGGGAAGAGGGAGGGGGCGAGGCCGTGGGCGAGGTCGAGGGCGAGGCCGAGATGCTCGGGGAAGAGGTGGACGGGGCGGCGCGCCGGCCTCGCCTCCGCCAGCGGTTCCTCTTCCCATGGCGGGCCACGTTGGGGACGACCCTTGTGAGTTCTTCGTCAGGCTGCGTCGGCCGCCTCGTCGTCGCCCTCGTCTCCCGACTCCATTCGCGCGGGAGGTGGAGCTGGATCCGCCGGAGTCTCTGCGGCTGCATATGAGGGGCTGCGGGATCGGCGGTACGTGGGTCCGCGTCGACTTCCCCGCTCCTCACACTATGTATCGTCGTCGAGGATGGAACACCTTTGCTCGTATCCACCGCCTGGCGGAGGGGTTTACCCTCCATTTTAAGTTGATGGAGGGCGGCCTTCTCTCCGTCAAGGTCTTCGGCGATTTTGGAACTCGCCTGAAGTGCTGCGTGGATAGCTCCTCCGACGATGAAGTCTCCTCCTCAAGCGAGAGTGACAAGGAGGACAGCAACAGCGACGACGAGGGCGATGGGCGACAGGATGATGGTTCCGACTAGGTGTCAGCCCCGTTGTCCAGGGGCGATGCTGGCAGCAGCAGCATCTGCACCGAGCCCCTCGAACTCCTCGTGGCCATCTCCTTGTGCGGCTGGCGTAGGAGGTGCGGGGAAGGCGAAGAAGGCGGACGGCGAGCCGTCGGCTCATAGTACGCGGGCATCGACGCCTTCGTCATGTATTGCCGGCCTCGCTGCCTCATCTTCCAGCTCTTCTACTGTCATCATCATCACCAGCCTCCCGTGGAGGCGGCCGCCGGGACATTCTCTTGGTGCCTTCTACCGCCCATACCTCGCCTAGGCGCCCTTTTTGCCCTCTTCGCCTCCTCGACCTGCCTCCTGAGGAGAGGAACAAGAAAAGGATTACGGGCACCTTAACTCTTTTTAATTTGTAAGCCTTCGGGCCTTGGCTGAATTTAAAGCTTGTAATCCCATCATTCATGTTTTTCATTCTCCATGAATTGTACCTGAGTGGAATGTTTTTAATGAAAAAGGGGATGCTTGCCGGGTCACTTGTCTTGCGGGTGGAACCCACGTCAAGGGGCAAAACCCTTGATATATTTAAGATAGACACTTTCTTTCCCAGCAGCAGGCCCTGCCGTCTTCCCATGTCGCTCGACCTTTCTCACGCTTTCGGCGGAGGCAGGGATGAGGCGGGTTCAGGCTCCTCGTTTCGTCCCTTTGCTGCCGCGACTACGACCAAACCTGGCCCCAGGAACGAGCCCTAGGGCCTAGAGTTAGGGGAGCACGGTAGCTTTAGGAAGAAACGAGGTTTCGCATACCTCAGTCCATAAGAGAATGCATGATAAGGGATGAAAAACATATCTGAGACTGCAGCCCCCGACAACTCTGGTTCGCCGTGGGTGAATCCTTGTACTTGAAGTTCCCAGCAACACTGGCTTGCCGGGGTCCGGATGCTAGTCTGTCTCTCTTCTTCCCCTTCTTTTCTTGTCCTCAAGTGATCCGGCAAGGATGTCCGAGCTCTGCGAACCAAAGGAGACAAAAGAACGGAAAAGAGACGCACACTCGACCTCTAAGCTAGGGGTTAGCCGCCGCTAAGCACTATCAACCCTAACCAAGGACGAGACTCGATCTAGCATGCATGCTATAACTTAGGGCGCCAGCGTTTTATTTATGCTCAGGGTCTGCGCCTGGCTTTATACAAAGGGTTACATGCATCATCGGCAATGCTTGTACAAAAGGTGGCTTGCCGGGAGGCCCGACAAGCCGCGCCTTATGGTTAAAACTTGCGAAGATGCTCGATGTTCCAGGAGTTACTCACCGGAACGACATCTTCGGTCTCCAGGCGGATTGCGCCGGGGCTGGTGACTCATTTTACCCGATAAGGGCCTTCCCACTTCGGCGTCAACTTGTTGGAATTCTTGTCCGATTGAACGCGCTGAAGAACAAGGTCGCCTTCCTCAAGGCTCCGGGAATGAACCTTGCAGCTATGGTAGCGGCGCAAGGCTTGCTGGTAGCATGCTGCTCTCACAGCCGCCCGAAGACGATCTTCCTCAAGGAGCAGTGCGTCGTCTTGGCGCAGTTGCTCTTGCTCAAGCTCATCATAAGCGAGCACTCGAGGTGACCCGTATATGAGTTCAGCGGGGATAACTGCTTCTGCCCCGTATACCAGGGCAAAGGGTGTCTGGCCGGTGGCTCGATTTGGTGTCGTCCTGATTGACCAAAGAACCGTCGGCAATTCATCAATCCAGCGCCTTCCGCTCTTGTGCAGCCTGTCAAAGGTCTTGGTCCTTAAGCCTCGGAACACTTCAGCATTTGCCCTCTCAGCCTTCCCATTGCTCCGTGGATGAGCGACAGAACCGAAACAGACCTTGTTGCCGAGGTCCTGAGTATATTGCATGAAGGTGCGGCTTGTGAACTGCGTACCGTTGTCGGTGATGATCCGGTTGGGTACACCGTAACGGCACACCAGCCCATTGAAGAACTTGACGGCCGACTGAGCTATGACCTTCCTCATCGCCTCCACTTCTAGCCACTTTGTGAACTTGTCGATGGCCACGTACAAGTACTCAAAGCCCCCGACAGCGCGGGGGAAGGGGCCCAGTATGTTGAGCCCCCAGACAGAGAAGGGCCAGCAGAGAGGAATGGTTTGAAGTGCTTGAGCTGGTTGATGAAGCTTTCTTGAATGGAGCTGACACGCCTCACACCTGGTGACGAGTGTCATTGCATCCTGGAGGGCGGTGGGCCAGAAGAAACCTTGCTGGAATGTCTTGCCGGCAAGGGCTCTCGACCCAATGTGGGATCCACATATGCCTCCATATATCTCTGCCAACAGCTCCAGTCCTTCCTCTCGAGGGATGCACTTCAATTTCGCACCGTTCGGTCTTTTCCTGTACAGGACGTCATCGACGAACTGGTACATGGCAGAGCGACGGGCTACTTTTTCTGCTTCTTCCTGCTCCTTAGGAAGCTCCCCTGTCTGGAGGAATCGGACGGTATGCTGTGCCCACGCTGGAGCCTGAGGCTCAATGGCGAGGACTAAAGGCATTTCCTCCGCTATAGGGGCGGCCGTCTCGAAGGCAAGAGCTTGGCGTCCTGCCGGAGCTAGCCGTCCCGTGGCGGGTTCAGTGTCCTCGGCAACATCCTTGCCGGCGGCTCCGGGGAGCACGGCGGGAAAGTACTTGCCGGGTCCTGATTTCCTTCTCTTGTTCTGCTCTGTTGATGGATCAACGGATGGCTGAGTTAGCTGAAGCACAAAGGTACCTGGTTCCACAGGTAGCTTGAGGGCAGCACACTTCGACAGGTAATCGGCGATATCATTCCCCGTTCGGGGAACGTATTCAGCCTGGATACCGTCGAAACGCTCTTCCAGCTTTCTCACTTCATCAACGTAGGCCTTCATCAATGGGGTCTGGTAATCCTTATTGACTTGCTTGACGACAAGCTGCGAGTCACCCCTGACGATGAGCTTTTTGATTCCGACGTCCGCCGCGATCCTAAGACCGGCAAGCAGCCCTTCGTATTCCGCTGTGTTGTTTGTTGACACCTCTCTGGGGAAGTGCATCTGGATCACGTACTTGAGGTGCTCTCCGGTGGGGGCGACGAGCAGTACGCCAGCCCCGGCACCCTGGAGGGAGAAAACCCCATCAAAGTGCATAATCCAATCGCAACTTGCCTCCTTGCCGGGGAGAGCAGTCTCTTGGGCTTCCTCGTCAGGTGTGGCGGTCCATTCTGCAATGAACTCTGCCAGGACTCGGCTCTGGATCATCGAGGTACTTTCGAACTTGAGGCGAAAGCTGGACAGCTCCAGTGCCCATTCCACAATCCTCCCCGTCGCATCTGGGTTGTGCAATATCCGCTGCAGGGGGAGGCGAGTGACGACAGTGATCTCGTGTGCCTGGAAGTAGTGACGCAGCTTCCTCGAGGCCATGAGGAGGCCGAAGAGCAGTTTCTGCACACCGGAGTACCTCGACCTAGCCCCTTGCAAGAGGGAGCTAACGAAGTAGACCGAGCGCTACATCACTTTCTTCTTTGGCGGCACCTCGACCAACCGTGTCGCCTCCGCACTGGGAGTGTCGGGCTCTGCTGCTGCCATTGTCTCGTCGTCGACCTCCCTCTGCGCCACTAGCGCGGCGCTGACCACCTTGTTCGTTGCCGCTAAGTATAGCAGCAATGGCTCCTGGGGCCTGGGCGCAACTAGTGTTGGTGCGGAGGAGAGGTACTTCTTCAAATCTTGTCATGCCGCTCCGGCTTCTGGTGTCCACTCCACCGGGCCCGCCTTTTTCAGGATATTGAAAAAGGAAAGGGCGCGCTCGGCGGACTTGGATATAAACCTGCCCAGGGCAGCGACGCAGCCGGCGAGCCGGCACACGTCCTTGATCCGATTGGGTGCTTCAATCTGCTCTATAGCTTTGATCTTGTCCGGGTTGGCCTCTATCCCCCGCTGCGACACAAAGAACCCGAGAAGCTTGTCGGACGGGACGCCAAAGACGCACTTCTCAGGGTTCAGCTTGAGGCTGATCTTGCGCAGATTTGCAAACGTCTCCCGCAAGTCTGATATGAGGGTGGCCCTGTCCTTGGTTTTGACCATGATGTCCTCCATATAAGCCTCCATATTTCTATGGAGCTGGGGCTCAAAACCAATCTGGACCGCCCTCACAAACGTTGATCCAGCACTCTTCAACCTGAAAGGCATCCGTATGAAACAATACGTACCACATGGGGTGATGAATGTTGTTTTCTCCTCGTCTTCTTTTGTCATGAAGATCTGGTGGTAGCCGGAGTAGGCATCGAGGAATGACAGCAGATCACACCCAGCCGTGGAGTCAACAATCTGGTCAATGCGCGGCAACGGGAAGGGGTTTAGGACAAGCCTTATTGATATCTGTGTAATCAATACACAGCCTCCACTTCCCATTCGCCTTGCGCACTATGACCGGATTGGCCAACCACGTCGGATGGAGCACCCCTCTTACCAAACTTGCTGCCTCCAGTTTCCGGATTTCTTCTGTGATGAACTCTTGTCGTTCCAAAGCTTGCTTTCTGACCTTCTGCTTGACGGGTCGCGCATGAGGACAGACAGCAAGGTGGTGCTCAATCAACTCCCTAGGAACGCCGGGGATGTCGGAAGCTTGCCATGCAAACACATCGACATTCTTCCTATTTGTCGCCAAGGGTGGAGCTTATGGTGAAAGCTCCTCCGTGCCGTCCCCATTGACGGAAACCTTCTTGGTTCCTGGCGGCGTGGCCCTGGACCTCTTGCTTCTGCCGGCAGAGCTCTCTGGCACGCCCTCGACGACAGCGCTACACTCCAAAGAGGTGCGCTCGCCGGAGTGGGTGTCCGAGGTCTCACCGGCCTTCTTCTTCTTTTCCCCCCCGGGGACCCGGCAGCAGGAGCAAGTGCCCCAGCGGCGGCAGCTGCTTCGACTGCTTGCTGGTACACTTGGTCAGCGCAAATGAGCGCATCCTTCTTGTCGGAGGACATGGTGATGACCGTCACGGGCCCTGGCATCTTCAGGGTATTGTAGGCGTAGTGCGACGCCGCCATGAACTTGGCCAGCGCCGGGCGACCAAGGATCCCGTTGTAGGGCAAGGGGATCTTGGCAACATCAAACACAATCCTCTCCTTCCTGAAGTTCAAGACGCTCCCGAAAGTTACGGGCAACATGACCTTTCCCTTGGGTTGGCTTCTCCCCGGGCTGACCCCCTGAAACGTGCCCGTTTCTTCGAGGTCTCCATCGGGGATCTGCAGCTTCTCGACCACGGCAGGCGAGATCAAGTTCAGACCGGCCCCGCCATCTACTAACATTTTTGTCACCCTAAGGTTGTGTATCGTTGGTGAAACAACAACGGCAAGCACCCGACCGCAGTAGTGCGATCAGGGTGATCCTCAGAGTCAAAAATGATAGGTGTGCTGGACCACTTCAGCGGCCTCTGGGCATCAAACGACGGCTCTGCTGTTGTAATCTCTCGCGCCCACTGTTTAAGCCGGCGCCGAGAGGCATGCAGCGAAGCGCCGCCGTCAACGCACATGGCCTCTGTAGCTTTCTGGAACTCTTGGTCGCCGGACTCATCGTCCTCTTCGTGATCGTCATCCTCTGGCTTTCTGTCACAGCCCCGAGCGGGCCTCTCTTGTTGCTTATCCTTGCCGCGACGGCCCGCCTGGCCATCTTGCCGGATCCCTCAGCACCGTCTTGGCCCTTCTCCTTGTCCCGCCTCTCGTATACAGCCCTCTGCTTCTCAGCGAGGAGCTCAACCTGTCGGCTGTCTTGGAGAGCATGGCCTTTGGTGCGATGGATCTTGCAATATCGCTTGTCGTAGTTGCCTGGCTTCTCGGCGGCCGCCAAGGCCTGGCAGGCGACACATCCGGCAATTTCCTTGCCGGGGTCACCTGCCTTGGTCTTCTTGGTGGATCCGGTGTCATCAGACCCCTCGACGGCAAGCACAGCTTTCCCTTTGCGCTTCCTATTGCGGCGCCGGCCTTTCTTCGCCGGGGCGGCGGTGTCCTCTTCAGAGGAGTTGGTTTCCATGCCAGCATCTTCGCCGGGGTACTTCCTCCCTTCTTCAGCCCAGGCACATTTGTCCGCGAGAACATAGAGCTCCGCGACATCTTTCACCTTGTTCATTGCCAGCTCTTCGCGCATCTTGCGGTTCCGAACGTTCTGATGGAACGTGCTGATGATGGCGGCGGGGTGAACATCTGGAATATTGTACTGCACCCGGCTGAACCTCTATATGTACTTGCGGAGACTCTCACCTCCCTTCTGGGGAATGACATGGAGATCACTTGCTTGGCCGTGAGCTTGATGACCGCCAGTGAAGGCGCCCACAAATTCATGGCACAAATCCGACCAGGAGGAGATGGAGTCTACCGGCAAGTGCATCAACCAGGACATGGCGTTGGGTTTAAGAGCCAACGGGAAGTAATTTGCAAGCACCTTATCGTCACGAGCTCCGGCAGCCTGCATCGCGATGGTGTAGATGCTGAGGAACTCGGATGGGTGGGTCTTGCCGCCGTACTTCTCGCCCACGTCAGGTTTGAAAGTGCGGTGAGTGGGCCACTGGAACTGTCGCAACTCATGGGTAAAAGCCGGGCAGCCTCCCTCGTAAGGCAGGACCACAGGGCTTTCCGGTGCTAGGTGGTCCACAGCAGGCCCCGCTCGCTTATCTGACTGGTGGCGCGCTCAGCGCTGG
Source organism: Aegilops umbellulata (assembly GCA_032464435.1). NCBI lineage: Eukaryota > Viridiplantae > Streptophyta > Magnoliopsida > Poales > Poaceae > Aegilops > Aegilops umbellulata. The sequence goes on along the minus strand of CP136060.1, from coordinate 634,664,050 downwards.
CGCTCGATGGTGGTCCGAGCGTCTTCATGTTCCCGATCCCGAAGGACCTGGCGTTGGTCCTGGTGGGTCCGCGGGTCGGACGACACTATGGAGATTTCGTCACCCGCAACGTCGCGACGGGCAGGCGTCCGTGGCACTGGGTGGGGAGGAGGCGAGTGCACTGTCATCGCGGCGCCGCCAGCCTTCCTGCCACTGGTACGCGGGACTCCGTCGGAACGTCGACCCGGGGGCTCCGTCGGGGTCGGCTCATCTTTGTTGGCCACCGCAACAAGGCTTCGGATGGTGGCTCTCCATTCGTCGAGTTTCCCCGTAGTGGGAGGAAAGTCGAGGAACAACTGCGCGCGCTCCAAGGCTTCTGCTAGCGTCGGTGGCAGCGAAACCTGCACGGATCGCGACGCGCTTCGACTTCTGACCATGTCAGAAGGAGCTCCATCACGACCGCGCGGTCGCACGCCACCTTCACCGGCGCCTCGGCGAGCGGGCAGGCCTTCTACATCCCGGGAGTGGTGCTCGGGGCTTTTCCCGCAGCGACGCCCGGGGTCTTCAGGGCGATCACGTCGCTCGTCGCGCGCCGCTTGAGAGGAACGCGCCGTCGACGCCAGAGTGGGAGTCCTGGAGGCCCTCGCGCCGCCAGCGGGCGGGGCAGCAGTGACCTCAGAAGGTCCCGCGCCACCTGTGGAGGGACCGGCTCCGTCTTTGGATTTGGCGGCGTGCGGTCCTTTACCGGGCGGACGAACATCGCCGCCTCCCAAACTCCGGCCGCTGGGACGGTGTTGGTGTTCGCGAGCAGCGCCCCGGGTCCTTTCGGCGACCGGTCCGCTGCTCGCCCGCGACGGGACGGGATGCCCGGCGTCCGACGGGCCAACCACCACCGTCGTCTTCTTCTTGGGCGCCATGACGATGAAGAAACGTCGAACTAACTGCTAAAGCCGATACTCACAACTGCGCTCCCCCTGCGTGGCGCGCCAAAGATGTCGGTGGGAAACGACACCTATGGGATCACGAGAATCCCTTTCTATGGTTGAAGGGCGCGGGGGTCGTGAGAAGAGCGGATCGAGCAGGCAGTACACGATTCCTTTATCCAGGTTCGGGCCGCGAAGATGCGTAAAACCCTACTCCTGCTTTGGTGGATTATATGCTTGTGTTCTTGAGCTAGCTATGGGGCGTGAGGAGCTCCAAAAAGCCGAATCCTCCTCCTGGTCGCCTGGGGCCTCCTTTTATAGGAAAAGGGGCTGCCACAGTGGCACACAGGAGGTGGAAAGGGTACAGTGGTGCGAGGTTATCCCTCGCATTACATGACAAGGGACATTAAATGCGCTTTTGCCTAGGTGTCCCCGCTTTATCGGGGGCGGGGGAGTGCCCCATCTCGTCCGTCGCCGCTCTCTCCTGCGTCGACACACGCCCTGGCCAGCGGTGCCTTCGATGCCATGTAGGCGGGCAGGCAGCTCAGGTGGCGCAGCGGTGGGTCTCCACGAGGATCTGCATGCCGCCACGCAGGTGCCTGACCAGCTGGTTGGGTCGGCAGCCTCATGAGAACGGTGGTGGAGGTGTGACTGGCGTGGGTCCGATGGTGGCCCCGCGGGTGTCCTTGTCAAGGGTCTTGCCGCGGCCCCGGCAAGGGTCTTGCCGGGGTCCTGACAAGGATCTTGCCGTGGCGTCTGCTGTCATCCCCGGCAAGGCTCTTGCCGGGGGCCTTGTGGTTTTCCTTGGCTGGGATCCCGCCAAGGATCATCATCTTCTAAAGTGTGCATCTGGTCTTGAATGTCTTCACAAAGATCTGTATACCACCACGGGGATACCTCCGGAATCCTTGCCCCATGGGGGCAGTGGACTCAAGGGTGACCCGCTCCGTAGGCGTGGGGCGAGCTGCCACGTCAAGGGTCTTGCCGAGTTTGCAAAAACCGCCTCCCGGCAAGGATCTTGCCGGGGGGCCCGCTTCGTCCCCTTTGCTCTTTGTGGTCTTGGTCTTCGCGTCGTTCTGCTCCTCTTTGGCTTCGGCCTTACCTTGGTTCTACCTCCCTTGCCAGGCTCGGTGCGGCGCCGCCCGTGGCTCAGACTGCCCGTGCACAGTCATAGGGGTACAAAAAGTGTACCCCCCCTTTTTGTACACCGACATCTACTGCTAGGAAACATAACCATCTTTGATCAACAAGCTAGTCAAGTAGAGGCATACTAGTGACACTCTGTTTGTCTATGTATTCACACATGTACTAAGTTTCCGGTTAATACAATTCTAGCATGAATAATAAACATTTATCATGATATAAGGAAATATAAATAACAACTTTATTATTGCCTCTAGGGCATATTTCCTTCAAAGGTCCCATATAATCAAAGCCCCAAACATCAAATGGTTCAATAACAAGTGAATAATTCATAGACATTTCCTGACGTCTACCAATATTAGCAATTCATTGACATTCATCACAAGCTAAAACAAACTTATGAGCATCCCTGAAGAGATTAGTCTAGTAGAAACCAGATTGTAATACCTTGTGTGATGTTCTATCTCACGCATGGTGTCCTCCATGGGCTTTGGAGTGACATTTCAATAGGATTTTTTCCTGTTCATGCTCAGGTATACAACGTCTGATAATACCATCTACTCCTTTTTATAAAGATGTGGATCATCCCAGAAGTAATGTCTTAAATCAAAGAATTTTTTTCTTTTGTTGATATGTAAAACTAGGTGGTATCAATTTAGCAACAATATAATTAGCATAGTCTGCATACCAAGGAATATTATGAGAAGCATTTTTGACACCTAGTTATTCATCGGGGAAGCTATCATCATTGGGCTATGTGTCATCAGGAATATTTTCTAACCTAGACAAGTTATCAGCTACGGGATTCTCAACCACCTTCCTATCAGTGATATGTAAATCAAATCCTGGTAGAAAAATAGCCCACCTAATGAATTTAGGTTTAGCATCTTTCTTCGCCATAAGGTATTTAATAGCAGCATGATCGGTGTGCACAATTAATTTAGAATCAACTATGTAAAATCTGAATTTATCACAAGCAAACACAACTTCTAGAAATTCTTTATCAGTAGTAGCATAATTTACTTAACCACTGTCTAGAATTTTACTAGCATAATGGATAACATTTAATTTCTTATCAACTCTTTGTCCTAGAACAGCACCAACAGCATAATCACTAGCATCACACATAATTTCAAAGGGCAAGTTCCAATCAGGTGGTTGAGCAATATGTGCAGAGATCAAGGCTTTTTAAGTGTTTCAAAGGCTTCTACACAATCATCATAAAAAACAAATGGAACATCTTTTTGCAAGAGATTAGTAAGAGGCCTAGAAGGTTTAGAGAAATCTTTAATAAACCTTCTATAGAAACAAGCATGACCAAGGAAACTTCGGATATCTTTAATATCTTTAGGACATGGCATTTTCTCAATTGCATCAACTTTGGCCTTATCCACTTCAATGCCATGCTCGGAAATTTTATGCCCTAAGACAATACCTTCATTCACCATAAAGGGGCACTTCTCCCAATTCAAGACAAGATTAGTTTGTTCACATCTCTGCAAAACTCGATCAAGGTTGCTTAAGCAATCATCAAAAGAAGTTCCGTAAACGGAGAAATCATCCATGAAAACCTCTACAATATTTTCACAAAAGTCAGAGAGTATAGCAGTCATGCATCTTTGAAAGGTAGCAGGTGCATTGCATAAACAAAAAGGCATACGTCTATAATCATAAGTTCCGAAAGAACAAGTAAAAGTGGTTTTCTCTTGATCAGGTTGTGATACAAGTATTTGAGAGAAACCAGAATATCCATCAAGAAAGCAAAAGTGTGTGTGCTTAGATAATCTTTCTAACATTTGATTAATAAAAGGCAAAGGTTAATGAACTTTCTAGTAGCTTTGTTTAATTTTCTAAAATCAATTACCATTCTATAGCTAGTCACAATTCTTTGTGGGATAAGTTCATTTTTATCATTAGGAACAACAGTAATACCTCCTTTCTTAGGGACACAATGAACAAGGCTAACCCATCTACTATCGGCTATACGATAAATTATACCTGCTTCCAAAAGCTTTAATATCTCATTTCTTACCACTTCCTTCATCTTCGGATTTAATCATCGTTGATGATTAACAACTTGTTTAGCATCGGGTCCCATATTATTTTTTTCCTGACAAAGAGTGGGACTAGTGCCCTTAAGATCATCAAGAGTATATCCAATAGCAGGACGATGCTTCCTTAGGTTTTTTAATAATCTCTTTTCATCATGCTCTGTAAGGTTAGCACTAATAATAACAGGATATATGTTCTTTTCATCAAGATAAGCATATTTCAAAGTATCAGGTAATGGTTTCAATTCAAACACAAGATAACTTTTAGGTGGAGGACGGCCTCCTAGATTTTCAACAAGCAAATTGTGTTTAAGAATAGGTTGTTGATCAAAGAACATTTTATCTATTTCATTTCTTTCATGCAAGTGCATATCATCTTCATGGCCTAGCAAATATTGTTCTAACGGATAAGTAGGAGGTACGACAATAAAAGCAATACCAATTATTTCATCCTTACTAGGCAATTATTTATCATGCGGTTTTGTACGAAATTTAGAGAAATTAAACTCAGGAGACACATCACCAAAATTAACAGTGACAGCTTCTTTATTGCAATCTATCTTAGTATTAACAGTTTTCAAGAATGGTCTACCAAATATTATGGGACAAAAATAATCTTATGGAGAGCCAAGAACTAGAAAATCAGTAGGGTATTTTAATTTCCCACATAAGACTTAAACATCTCTAACAATCCCAAGTGGTGTGATAGTATCTCTATTAGCAAGCTTAAACGTAACATCAATAACTTCTATTTCGGCAGGAGCAATGTCATTCATAATTTCTTGATATAAAGTAAAAGGGATAGCACTAACGCTAGAACACCAATCACATAAGCCATGATAACAATGATCTCCTATTTTAACTTAAACAACAGGCATACCAACAACGGGCTTATTCTTATCTTTAGCATCAGGTTTGGCAATTCTAGTAGCTTCATCATAGAAATAAATAACATGCCCATCAATATTATCAACCAAGAGATCTTTAACCATAGCAATACTAGGTTCTACTTTAATTTGTTCAGAAGGTCTAGGTGCTCTAATATTACTTTTGTTAACCACGGTTCAAACCTTAGCATGTTCTTTTATCCTAACAGGAAAAGGTGGTTTTTCAATATACATAGTAGCCAAAATTGTATCAACATTGTAAATGATAGTTTCATCTTTAACTATAACAAGATACTCAATTTTTTTCTTTAACAGGTGGATGATATTTAAACCATTTCTCCTTAGGGAGATCAACATGAGAAGAAAATGATTCACAAAAGAGGCTACTATCTCGGAGTCAAGTCCATATTTATTGCTAAACTTGTGAAAAGCATCGATATCCATAAAAGATTTAACACAATCAAACTTAAGTGTTATACCTGACTCATTACCTTTGTCAAGTTCCCGATCTTCAGAGTTGCGTTCAATAGTTTTCTTCATAAAAGAGCCAGTTGAAGAAGAATCAAGCATGGTTTGATTATCATGAGAAAGCCGAGCATAAAATTTTTGTAAAATAATTTCTTTTGAGAGCTCATGATTGGGACATGTATACATCATATATTTAATCCTCCCCCAAGCTTGAGCGATGCTTTCTCCTTCATGATGCCAAAAAATATGATAAAACTAGATGCGTATGAACTAGATGCGTATGAACTAATTTTTTTGTAAAACTATATATATATACATAATTCTGATCACGATGAACTAGATGCGTATGATAAAACTTATGATAAATTCCAATTTAAATTGATTCCAGTCCCAAGCTCATATATCATCACATAGCCTATACCATTGCAATGTTTTCGCCCCCAAAGATAAAGGTAAAACCTTCTTCTTAACTTCATCTCCGGGCAATCCTGCAAGCTAAAATAATCCACAAACTTCATCCACATATATTAGGTGCATATCGGGATGTAATGTTTGAGGGAGTCCTGGACTAAGGGGTCCTCGGGCGTCCGGCCTATTAGCCATCGGCCGGACTGATGGGCTGTGAAGATATGAAGACCAAAGACTCTCACCCGTGTCCGGATAGGACTCCCCTTGGCATGGAAGGCAAGCTTGGCGATCAAATATGAAGATTCCCTTCTCTGTAACCAACTTTGTACAACCCTAGTCCCCTCCGGTGTCTATATAAACCAGAGGGCTAGGTCTGTAGAGAACAAGACTCATAGCCATAGTCATACAGGCTAGACTTCTAGGGCTTAGCCATTACGATCTCGTGGTAGATCAACTCTTGTAATACTCATATTCATCAAGATCAATCAAGAAGGAAGTAGGGTATTACCTCCATAGAGAGGGCCCGAACCTGGATAAACATTGTGTCCCCCGTCTCATGTTACCATCGACCTTAGACGCACAGATCGGGACCCCCTACCCGAGATCCGCCGGTTTTGACACCGACATTGGTGCTTTCATTGAGAGTTCCACTGTGCTGTCCTCAAAAGGTTTGATGGCTCCGTCAATCATCAACGACGATGCTGTCCAAGGGGAAACCTTCCTCCCCGGACAGATCTTCGTGTTCCACGGCTTCGCACTGCGGGCCAACTCGCTTGGTCCTCTAGAGCAGATCGACATCTTCGCCCCTGGCCATCAGGTCAGATTCGGGAGCTTGAACTACATCACGGATATCCGTGGAGACTTGATCTTCGACGGCTTTGAGACCACGACAGCCTCTCCCTGTCCCTACGATGAACATGACCTAAATCTGTCATCGGACCATGCTCAGGAAATTGCACCTGTAACTACTCCGGCCTTAGATCCGAAGCAAATTGCGCCATCCGAGGATGGGAAGCTCAACCCCGCCATGGAGGCCGCAGATTCCACGGTGTTGGAGCCGCACACAGACCCAACCTCGGGTGATACCTGTGTCTCCGGAACCTCGGACTCATTTCCGACCATAATTCCAAACCATGTGCGTCGCGCATATCGAGCTGGATCGGTAGTCGATCGTCGAATATAGCGTCGCGGACATCTTCCGACACTCGCCTTTAGGCGATGTGTTAAACTCATTAAAAAATCTGTCCTTAGCGGAGGGCTCACAGCCGAACTATGTCCGGTTCGAACTGGAGGCCGATGACGGGGAATTTCGCTTCCCACCCGCCACCCACTACATAGCCACTGTTGAGGACTTGACTGACATGCTCGATTATGGCTCCGAAGACATCGACGGTATGGACGACGATGCCGATGAGGAGCAGGGCCAAAACTCGCCGTTTATCGGATGCTGGACGGACACTTCTTCGTACGATGTATACATGGTGGATACACCTACAGAAACTAACAACGATGACAAAGAGGATCCAGTTGAGGATAAACCTCGTGAGACACAGGTCAAATGCCGGCGTCAACGGCGCCACTCTAAGTCACGTCGTGCAAAAAACAACAATATCAGCACCAGAGAAAACAATACTCCGGACGATGCCGAAGACAATGAAGACCCTGTTGGGGCAATCTCCGAACAGGATGAACGGGAAGACGGGGACGCTAGCCCCGATGAACAGGCCATGCGTGAAGACTCGGAGGATAGTAATTATCTTCCGCTCTCCGAGGATGAGGAAAGCCTCGGCAACGAGGATTTCATCGTGCCTGAGTAACCTCTCGAGCAGGAGCACTTTAAACGCCGGCAAATAGCCACTGCAAGGAGCCTGAAAAAGAAGCAGCAGCAGCTTCAAGCTGACCAAGATCTACTCAATGATAGATGCACCGAAGTCCTCGTCGCCGAGGAATACGGCCTTAGTGGCCCAGCAAAAAATTACCCAAAGCGCAAACTGCTACCTCAGTTTGGTGATGAGGTGCCGGAGCCCATGCCATCATCCCATAATGCGGCTAATCGACCACAACATGGTCACTACAGAGTGGCAACTCAAGCCGAACACCAGCCCGCCACACCCCACCGTAAAAGCAGACATAAAGCAGCTCAGGGTTACACATATGACCTTCGGCAGGGCCTGGACAGTAGAGCAAGACATACTAGATTGATCTACGGATCACGAGGACATACCCCGACGCGCGGCGATGACTATTTACTCGGACGCGACAAACCTAGTCACGCCCGGACCGAAAACCGCAGACAGACTCCATCGGAGCTACGTCGCAGTGTGGCCCAATACAGAGGCGATGCACACCCTCTTTGCTTCACAGACGAAGTAATGGAGCACGAATTCCCAGATGGGTTTAAGCCCATGAATATCGAATCATACGATGGAACAACTGATCCCGCGGTATGGATCGAGGACTTTCTCCTCCATATCCACATGGCCCGCGGCGACGACCTCCATGCCATCAAATACCTACCACTAAAACTCAAAGGACTAGCTCGATATTGGTTAAATAGTCTGCTGGAAAACTCTATTGGCAGCTGGGAGGACTTGGAAGATGCCTTCTGTGACAACTTCCAAGGAACATATGTCCGGCCACCAGATGCCGATGACTTAAGTCACATTGTCCAGCACCCCGGAGAGTAATCCAGGAAGCTCTGGACTAGGTTCTTAGTTAAAAAGAACCAAATCGTCGACTGTCCGGACGCAGAAGCCCTAGCGGCCTTCAAACACAGCGTTCGGGACGAGTGGCTCGCCAGCCACCTCGGTCAAGAAAAACCAAAATCCATGTCAGCCCTTACTGCTCTGATGACCCGCTTTTGCGTGGGAGAAGACAGCTGGCTCGCTCGTAGAAGCAACAACACCAGCGATCCGGGCACTTCCGAGGTCCGAGACGGCAATGGCAGGCCACGACGCAGCGAACACAAACGTCACAATGATAATGAAAGAACGCGCGACACAGCGGTCAACGCCGGATTCAGCGGTACCAACCCCGGTCAACGGAAAAAGCCATTCAAGGTGAACAGAGACGGACCATCCAATTTAGACAGGATATTGGATCGACCCTGGCAGATTCACGGACACCCCGACAAACCAGCTAATCATAACAACAGAAGTTGTTGGGTCTTCAAGCAGGCCCGCAAGCTCAACGCCGAACACAAGGGGAGGAGGCCGCCCGGTAATAGCGATGACGAAGAGACTCACCAACCAAATACCGGGGGTCAGAAGAAATTTTCCCCCGAAGTAAAAAAAGTGAACATGGTATACGCGACACAGAACTCTACATACAAAATGGTCTTATTAAACCGCATACCTTGTCGGCCATTAAGCCACCGGTCTCCATTCAACAGGATCGACCAAATCCAGAGCGGAAATAGCATTTTGGCTTCCGCCTCCCACCTCATATACCTGCGAAATTTGTATCACGCATACATAACTATGCACTTAAGATAACCTGGGCATCAGGGGAAGCACAATACGGACGAGCCTGCAAGCACTCCCATAAATTTTTTTTTCTAATTACTCTTTATTTCTTCATTATCCTTTACTACAGGTGACGCAAAAGCTAAACATCTAATGGACTCTAGCAGAGTTCGGATCCGTACACTCGCCTAGGGGGCTATTTCCGTCAAGGAATCCCCTTGTCGAGGACAGGCGGCGCAGACGTGTGACAGGAGGTCCAAAATAACTTTTTGTAGATCGCACTCTTTATTTCGAGCCTGTAATATGCCTTTTTCCTCCGCCTCCGACCCCGGGCATGTCAAATAGCCGGGGTTGCGGCATTTTTTTTCTCAACAAAATAACCATTGGCATATCACTCAGGTCCCAGTGAACATAATCTGCATTCAGCATTCACTTCTTTCCAAAAAACTGAATTTGGCTCCTATGGTTGTTTCACACACATACCTCGGCATAGCTTGCCAGGGGCTCGGTGTGGGCACAAATGAGTTGCCGACAAGTCCAAACAGCTTTATAGCGTACTTCGGTGTCGCGAGTTTGGCCTTATATGCATCAGCTCCTAATCATGTCTTGGGTCAATAGTTGGGTTGCCCGGCTCCTGTGCTTGCTACCTTATGTTCCGCTCTATCGGCTAGGGTAGTAAAGGGATAACTACTGCGATTGTGCTTCCGGTTCATCTGGTCAAGCACCTAAGTAGAGAAAGCCGAAAACTGACTGTCATGATGCGGCGAGAGCTGGTCAACCACTCGATGACCTATCATAATCTTTCGTGATTCCCTCCGTGTTAGACAAAGGACATTTTTCTTCAGGTCATATATGTAACGCACCATATTGGAATAAACCATACACATACCAGGGGCTATATCGTAGCCCCTGAAGGAAATATGCCCTAGAGGCAATAATAAAGTTATTATTTATTTCCTTATATCATGATAAATGTTTATTATTCATGGTAGAATTGTATTAACCGGAAACATGATACATGTGTGAATACATAAACAAACAGAGTGTCACTAGTATGCCTCTACTTGACTAGCTTGTTGATCAAAGATGGTTATGTTTCCTAACCATAGACACGAGTTGTCATTTGATTAACGGGATCACATCATTAGGAGAATGATGTGATTGACATGACCCATTCCGTTAGCTTAGCACTTGATCGTTTAGTATGTCACTATTGCTTTCTTCATGACTTATACATGTTTCTATGACTATGAGATTATGCAACTCCCGTTTACCGGAGGAACACTTTGAGTGCTACCAAACGTCACAACATAACTGGGTGATTATAAAGGTGCTCTACAGGTGTATCCGAAGGTACTTGTTGAGTTGGCGTATTTCGAGATTAGGATTTGTCACTCCGATTGTCGGAGGGGTATCTCTGGGCCCACTTGGTAATACACATCACTATAAGCCTTGCAAGCATTGTAACTAATGAGTTAGTTGCGGGATGATGTATTACGGAACGAGTAAAGAAACTTGTCGGTAACGAGATTGAACTAGGTATTGAGATACCGATGATCGAACCTCGGGCAAGTAACATACGGATGACAAAAGGAACAACATATGTTGTTATGCGGTTTGACCGATAAAGATCTTCGTAGAATATGTGGGAGCCAATATGATCATCCAGGTTCCGCTATTGGTTATTGACCAGAGACGTGTCTCGGTCATGTCTACATAGTTCTCAAACCCGTAGGGTCCGCACGCTTAAAGTTTGGTGACAATCAGTATTATGAGTTTTTGTGTTTTGATGTACCGAAGGTAGTTCGGAGTCCCGGATATGATCACGGACATGGCAAGGAGTCTCGGAATGGTCGAGACATAAAGATCGATATATTGGACGACTATATTCGGACACCGGAAGTGTTCGGGGTGATTTCGGAGAAAACCGGAGTGCCGGAGGGGTTACCAGAACCCCCCGAGGAAGTATTGGGCCTTAGTGGGCCTATGGGGAGAGAGAGGGCATCAGCCCAGGAGGTGGCGCGCCCCCTCCCATGAGGAGTCCGAATTGAACTAGGGTAGGGGGCGCGGCCCCTCTTTCCCTCTCCCTCTCCCTCTCTTTCCTTCCCCCTTCCCTACTCTTAGTTGGACTAGGAAAGGATGAATCCTCTTCCTAGTAGGAAGAGGATTCCTCCTCTCCTTGGGGTGAACCAAGGCTGGCCGGCCTCCCCCCTTGCTCCTTTGTATACGGGGGCAGGGGGCACCCAAAGACACATAAGTTGATTGTTCCAAGCCGTGTGCGGTGCCCCCCTCCACCATAATCCACCTCGATCATATCGTAGGGGTGCTTAGGCGAAGCCCTGCGTCAGTAGCATCATCATCACCGTCATCATGCCGTCGTGCTGACGAAACTCTCCAGCGAAGCTCTACTGGATCGGAGCTCGCGGGACGTCATCGAGTTGAACGTGTGCTGAACTCGGAGGTGTCGTGCGTTCGGAACTTGGATCGGTCGGATCGTGAAGACATATGACTACATCAACCGCGTTGTGCTAATGCTTCCGCTTTCGTTCTATGAGGGTACATGGACAACTCTCTCCCCTCTCGTTGGTATGCATCACCATGATCTTGCGTGTGTGTAGGAAATTTTTGAAATTACTATGTTCCCCAACAGCCCCCGCCCCCCTATAAAACTCCTATGGCTAAGTGAAAGTGTTAACGCCCTATAGTATGATTGCCTAGTTCACCGCATTGGCACCTCCTTAATGGACCAAGACGTTGGGTTAAGAGTGATCACATGCTTTTCCGAACATCCCCGTATTTTATACGTGGGTGCTGAAGCCGACGACTGGAAAACTTTCAGATTAATACAAAAACGGCTGCACAGGAGGAGCAAAAGTTTTAGGCGAAACTAACATACATAGCCTTATCATAATATTGTCTTTTACAACTACCCATAGATTTCACTCGAATATCATGTTTTCGAGCATTGACCCCCTATCAAGCGGGCACCCTCCAGGACATCCTCGAAATAATGCTCTGGTGCGTAATGGTCATTGCCTTTGGGTTGACCCTTCGCGACAACATCTGTGGCCTTCATCTTTGCCCAGTATGTCTTGACACGGGCAAAGGCCATCCGTGCACCTTCAATGCACGTCGACCGCTTAACGACATCAATACGCGGCACCGCATCAGCAAGTCGCTGCACCAAACCAAAATAACTATCCGAAATTGGCTCGTTCAGCCACAGCCCGGCCGCAGCGTCCTTCATGGCAGCACCAGATAGTCTATGCAGCTCGGCCCATTGGGTCATCTGTTCGTTCAACAATAGTGGGTGTTTTGACGCACCGAACTGCGACCAGAAAAGCTTCTCTGTTGCACACCCTTCTTGTGCTTGGTAAAACTGTGTCGCATCGGAAGAACTCTTCGGCAGGTCCAATAACGCGTCTGGAGAACTCCACACTTGGTTAAGCGGAGCATAATTCGGATCGCCAAACTTAGTTTGCAATAAAAATGGCTTACCAGCCGCGATCTCCCCAGCTTATCGGATCTCCTCCCGGGTCGATCTAGATTCGGACCGTGCTTCTTTCGCCTCTCGTAAGGCCTTGTTAAGATCAGCTATTTTGGCTTTATTGTCCTTCTCAAGGATTGCACAGCGACTAGCGGCATCCTTTAGCTCACACGTCATCGTGGATATTTTCTCTTCGCATTGGCGCCGAGCAGCCTGTTCGGCCTTTAACTCTGCAGATGCCTTCTCGGCAGCCGCATTGTTACTCCACGCCTGCTCTTTGGCCCAGGCCAGCTTGGTCCGAAGGATCTCGACCGCGGCGGCACCATATGCATTAATGCATATCTCAGTATACAATATTTCGCGATGCTTACATTACAAAGCACACGCTTGTAAGGACTGCCCCAAAAACATACCTTGCGACTCGTCAAGACGCTTGCTGATAAGCATAAGGTCCTCTCCCGCCATATCAAACTTCCGCTCTAGATCGGCAAATTCTGTAGTTCGGGCGGACACCAGGGAAGCAACAGCCTGCGTTTTAGTTAATCATATTATTTCCTAGACATATATTTTTTGATCCTCTGATCGCCTCCCTCGGGAAGCCAATCCGAGTCTCAGGGGCTACTACCTATACACAGGTGCAGTGTGTGAGTCAAGCACAATCAAAAATATTACATTACAAACCTCGAAGCCTTTTAGCAGGCTCACGGAGGCTTCATTCAATCTTCTTTTCACGGATAGAACCCTTTCAACCACCGTACCCATCAAGGTACGATGTTCCTCTGAGACGAATGCCTTTTGCAGCATGTTCGTCAATACATCCGGCGCTTCGGGATCTCCGGAAGCTGCCGTAGGAGTACGGCCTCCCATTGAAGGGATCCCTTTATTCGCCCCTGTGATTGTCTCCGTCCATAGGCCGGACAGCCTGGGGCCTTTGTTGTCGGCCCCCGGACTCTGAGCTACCAAAGTATTACCTTCGGGTTGTGTCTTCGCGATCCCTCGCACCACTTGTTGATCAGGAGAGACCGTCCGTGACGACACCTCAAGGTCGTCCACCCTATTGGGCGAGGAGACCGGTGGAGGCGTCTCGCTTTCCATCATCTCTGGGAGAAGGTCCCCCGAGGAAGAGGACTGTTGAAGACAGTTCGCCGAGCTACAAAAATATATATTCTAGATGTTACCTCGGTCACAAGAAAGGGACAGGATATGTTTAAAAAAACCATTGTTCACTTACGGTTTTCCTGAAGGCTTGTCCTCTCCGTGGGACCGGGCGATGATGTCGCCTTCCAAGCCCGGGCCACCCAACGGGGGCATCTTGCCTCGCTTAGGAGCCGTTTCCTCCCAACCTTCGGAGGCGGCCCTTTTCTTACCATGGGGAGAGGGAATGTTGGCTTCTCCTTCACTTTGGCCTTCGGGCGGGGGAATCTTGATCTCCTCGGAAGGGAGGCCACCTTTGGCTTTCCCGCTCTCTGCCTTGTCTCCCTTCGCAGGCAACTAGTACGGCGTCGGGGCCAGCATCCTCGTTAGTATGGGATCTGCTGAGTCTTCGGGAAGCGGGGCCGAACACCTAATACGCTCCGCTTTCTTTATTCAACCCTGGAGGAAGATAGTCTGTTCAGTAACGTATTACGGCGTACTTAAATAAAAAGTGTTTTCAAGTTGAGCGCTTACCGAGGTATCCGGATGGTTGCAGTCGAGGCCAAGATCCTCGGTGGTTTCCGGCCACTGTTTTCGTTTCCCGAAAAACAACTTCCACATTCTTTTGTGCGTAGTGCCGAAGAAGTGTTGGAGGGTTCGTGGTCCTTTTGGATTAAACTCCCACATGCGGAGAGGCCTACGCTGACATGGCAGGGTTCGGCGAATTAGCATTACTTGAATCATGTTTACAAGGTCGATGTCCCTCTCGAGGAGGGTTCGGATGCGGCTATGTAGAGTCTGCACTTCATCAACTGATCCCCAGTCCAGCCCCTTATTAATCATGATGCAAGCTGTAACGGAGGGCTAGAGTGGAATGCAGGTATAGCAGCCCACTTGGTACCGTGGGGTTCTGTGATGTAAAACCACTCCCGCTGCCATTGGTTGGAAGTTTCGTTGAAAGAGCCTTTTGGCGAGTGAGTATTGCTAAGCTTGCTCACTACAGCACCGCCACACTCCGTTTGTTTCCCATCGACCACCTTCGGCATCACACTAAAGGTCTTGAGCCATAAGCTGAAGTGTGGGGGAATCGGGAGGAAGGCCGCCTCACACGTAATGATAAACGCCGAGACATGGAGGAAAGAATCTGGGGCTAGATCATGAAAATCTAGTCCGTAATAAAACATGAGCCCCCGGACGAAGGGGTGAAGTGCGAACCCTATCCCTCGGAGGAAGTGAGAGATGAATACGACCCTCTCGCCAGATCTGGGAGTCGGAATAACCTGCCCTTGAGCAGGAAGCCTGTGGGGGATCTCCGCGGTCAGGTATATGGCTGCCCGAAGCTTCGCAATGTCCTCCTCTGTAACGGAGGAAGCCACCCATCGGCCCTGAGGGCTGGGTCCGGACATGATTGGGAAGCTTGGGACAATGAAGTCCAACCTTGGATGCTAGAACTTCAGGTTGGAAGGGCTGAGGAGAGGTTTGGCGTAAAAAGAGACGGCCCTTGGCTCCTTTATAAAGGCAACGGGTATCGAATGCCTCCTCCTAAGCCTGAAAGCATGCCTACTCCTAAGGAATCTTTCCAATGGAGCGGTTGGGCTACCCATGCTTGTATTGATGAGAATCCCGCAATAAGGGGACACGATCTCTGCCTCGACAAGACGTGCCAATAAAAATCGCGCCTCGAAACATGGAACGGCAGGACAGGAAACGGTTCGAAATAATGACAGGGCAAGCATGATGTCACGTTACAAAAAGTTGTCGGAAGATTGGACTCGTGAAATATTATACTCTCTATGGTTGTGCGTGTGGTACTTATGTTGCAGATCCGGACACGTTCGTTGCGTCCGAAGACTATCTTGGAGTATTCGGGAAGGAGAACCCGCCTTGCAATGCCGAAGACAATCTGCGCGCCTGACACCTCGTCATTGAAGCCAGGTTCAGGGGATACTGAGGGAGTCTTGGACTAAGGGGTCCTCGGTCGTCCGGCCTGTTAGCCATGGGCCGGACTGATGGGCTGTGAAGAAATGAAGACCGAAGACTCTCACCCGTGTCCGATGGGACTCTCCTTGGCGTGGAAGGCAAGCTTGGCGATCAAATATGAAGATTCCCTTCTCTGTAACCAACTTTGTACAACCCTAGTCCCCTCCGGTGTCTATATAAACCGGAGGGCTAGGCCCGTAGAGAACAAGACTCATAGCCATAGTCATACAGGCTAGACTTCTAGGGTTTAGCCATTACGATCTCGTGGTAGATCAACTCTTGTAATACTCATATTCATCAAGATCAATCAAGCAGGAAAGTAGTGTATTACCTCCATAGGGAGGGCCCGAAATTGGATGCATAGTTCGGGACCCCCTACCCGAGATCCGCCGATTTTGACACCGACAATGTTCCATCTCCTGCATAAGGATTATTTAGTAGTTTCTCTATCATACCCAAAGGAATCTCATTACCAATATTTTTAGTAGGTGCAGTAGGTTGAGGAGCAACTCTTTGTGCTTCTGTTCGAGGCGAAATACCCTGAACAAACCCCTCAAATTTTTGTTTTCCATAGTAGCAAGTAACAGTAAATTTCAGCATGTAATATAAATTTTCCCTTACCAATTTCCACTCACCAAAAGCGCTTCACTCCCCGACAACGGCGTCAGAAAAGAGTCTTGATGACCCACATGTATAGGGGATCAATCATAGTCCATTCTATAAGTAATAGTGTCAAACACAACGAGGAGCATAAGGAAATGACAAGCGGTTTTCAGCAAGGTATTTTCTGCAAGCACTGAAATTTTCGGTAACAGGTAGTTTGATAACAAGATAATTTGTAACAAGTGACAAATAGCAAAAGTAACAATAAGTGCATAAAGTTAGCCCAATCATTTTTCTTGAAAAGGACAGGCTGGAACGATCTCTTATAATAAGTAAAACATTCTCGAGGACACATGGGAATTTCATCTAGTCACTTTCATCAAGTTGGTTTGATTCGTGTTTGCTACTTTGATAATTTGATATGTGGGTGGACCAGTGCTTGGGTGTTGTTCTAACTTGAATAAGCTTCCCACTTATGACTAACCCCTCTCGATCACAAGCATCCGCAACTATGAAACAAGAATTGAGATAACATCTAACCAATAGCATTAAACATATGGATCCAAATCAGCCCCTTACGGAATAGCGCATAAACTAGGGTTTAAGCTTCTGTCACTCTAGCAACCCATCATGTAATGACTGCTCCATAATGCATTCCCTTAGGCCCAAATATGGTGAAGTGTCATGTAGTCGACGTTCACATAACACCACTAAGGGAATCACAACATAAACATCATCAAAATATCGAACGAATACCAAATTCACATGATTACTTATGACAAGACTTCTGATTTTTTTCAAAACTATGATATATTTTATAGCATTTTCGAAAACTATAGGACGTAATGGAAAAAAACCAAAACTAGTAGCCTGTCGGCCATCTTTTGGCCGAAGTAGTAGTTTTCGGCCACTGTTAGGCCAAAGTAGTAGTTTTCGGCCATCACTTGGCCAAAGAGTGGGGTACGTGGCCGAAAAGCCACTTTTTGGTCAACACTAGGCCGAAATAGACTTTTTGGCCAAGTTTAGGCTGAAAAGTAACTTTTTGGTCAACACTAGGCCGAAATAGACTTTTTGGTCAAGTTTAGGCCGAAAAGTAACTTTTTGGTCAACCCTAGGCCGAAGTTGCATGGCTCATGCTGAAATGTATTTTCGCGCCACCCGTTTCCCGCCCACCCCTTCCCGCCATATGTTCCCGCCACCCGTTTCCCGCCAACCCCTTCCCGCCATATGTTCCCGCCACCCGTTTCCCGCCAACCCCTTCCCGCCAATCCCTTCCCGCCAACCCTTTCCCGCCATACCGCAGTTATTCTTTCCCGCCATTTTCTCCTCTGTACCTATAAAACCCCCTTCAGGCGAAGGTGGATAAGCATTCCAGTGTAGTGTAGTCGAGATGTCCCATTATCCATTCGATCGTAGTTTTCACCCTGGGATGAGCAGCACTCTTCTGAGTCTAGTTACTGATTTCAGGATGGATAATAAGATAGTTCCATGGGACGAACTCACCGGTAGTGACACTATAATGAATGAGTTGGCTCACCAATTACGTAGGTCTGGGTGGCCTGAAAGGACCTATGAGGAGGTACGTCAAGAACTTCTTAGGTTGCATGAAAGGTGGAAGAAGGTAGTGGAGCCGAAGAGTGAAACTTTCAAAAGGACTGCAGCAAAGAATACATTTATATGGACTGAGGAGAGCAAGGACGACGAAGATATCTTCATGCCGCCGCTTCCGGGTTCTGCATCATTGAAGGGCAAGAGTTCTGCATCGTCCAAAGGCAAGAGTTCTGCATCGTCGAAGGGCAAGAGTTCTGCATCCAGCAAGGGCAAGAGTTATGCATCGACGGAGGGCAAGAGGACCGTATCGTCGAAGAGCAAGAGGGCTGCATCAACGGAGGATGACGATGATGACTTCATGTAGTATGTAAGATGTATTCCAGTTGTATTCAGATGTATTTGCATTATTAGTTTGTATTGTACTATTGTAGGGCATTATGTTCTATCTGAATTTCATTTTGTAGTATGTAAGATGTATTGCAGAAGTTAAGCCACACCGTTTAATTCAGATGTACTTGTATCTTAATTATCGGTTGTAGTCTATTTGGAAATTGTAACACCCCGGATGTAACTTGCCATATTTGTAACTCCAACTCTTGCCATTTTCGGATATGTGATATAATATTCCCTCTGTGGTTGGGTTCTCCTTCTTTTGCATTTTGTCCTTGTCATGCATTTCATATCATGTCATCATGTGCATCGCATTCGCATACGTGTTCGTCTTATGCATCCGAGCATTTTCCCCGTTGTCCGTTTTGCAATCCGGCGCTCCTATGTTCCCCGGCGCCCCCTTTTACCTTTTTCCGTGAGCGGGAATTAAACTTTCTCGGAATGGACCGAGGTTTGTCAAGCGGCCTTGGTATAGCACCGGTAGACCGCCTGTCAAGTTTCGGGTCATTCGGAGGTCGTTTGATACTCCAACGGTTAACCGGGTAACCGTGAAGGCCTCGTGTGTGTTGCAGCCCAAAACCCCTTCAAATCAGCCCAATAACCCATCTAAATCACTCCCATGTCCATCGCCGTTCGATCACGATCGTGTGGGCGAAAACCGTGCTCAATTTGGAGCCTCCTAGCCCCTCCTACCTATAAATCCACCCCCTCTCCCGAAATTTTCGGATCCACTCCAACCTTAACCCTAGCCCCGCTCCTCCCGCCGTCGCCGGACCAACCCGCAGCCGCCACGTGGCGCCCGCGAGCCCCACTTCGCCGCCGCCGCCAGGGCCCGCAGGGCCCATCGCCGGCCCTCCCCGGCCCGGTCGCCTCCCCGCTCGCACCCGGTCGCCTCCTCGCCCGCGCCGTCTCGCCTCCTCCGCCGCGCCGCCATCGCCGCCGACCGGCCCCCGCGCCGTCCCGCGCCGCCGCCGCCGCCCCCGCGCCGTCCCGCGCCGCCGCCGCCGCCTCCGGCCGCCCCCGCGCTCTCTCCGGCGAGGCGCCGGCCAGATCCGCCGCCGCCTCGGTCTCCGCGCCGGCAAACCCTAGGTCTAATTCGTCGAAGTCATTTTTCTGTTGTATTTTTATGTCATGTTCATCGCATCATATCTCTGCATCCGTGGCTCCATTTCGGGCGTATAGCATGTCAAATTGTTTGAACCGATGAGTGCATCATTTCATCTCAGTGCATCATTTTCATTTGAGCTAATTTTGATGCCCGAAATGCTGTTGGAAGAGGGCTATGTGTTGTTAGTTTCAGATCTATTTCAGTAGATGCACTTTTGTCATTTTTGCCATGATTGATGTGTGCATCCTATGAATTGGAGTCCTACATATGTTTTGTAATATGCCATGCCATCTTTACATGGGTGTATGCCATGTATTTTTGTGATCTCTGTGGTGACTAGCACAAGCATGCAAACTAGGGATCATAATATTGCTAATTTCAGAGACTTAGTATTTTCACTAAGTCATGTTCTACTGTTATTTTTATGCCATGTGTTCATGTTGTTTCAGAGAGATCTATGCCTCTTTTGAGCATGATCAGTAAGAGTGTTTTCAGCATATGGATTTGCTCTATCCATCCATGCCTTTGCTTGTATTTATGGAGTGCCATAGCTTGAGTCAATCGAGCTCTACTTTTGCTATAAAATGTTACTAGCAGATTGTTTACATGTTATTCGATTTTGCCAAGCTTGGTGTAGTTGATCCTTGCATGCTATGATGTTATTCTTGCCATGTCTAGCTCCAAATTGCCATGTCTTCTTGATGAATGTATGCTTAGTTTATCATGCAATGGTCTGTAGTGAGTGCATCGAGCTCGTAAACATGCCTACTTGTTATCTGTTTTTGACATCTCCAGTTTTCTGCCAAGTCTGAAACCTGTAACGAAAATTTGCTTAGTTGACGTGGGTGCTATTATATTTTCTGGTCCTTTTTGGCTCATGGTCAGTAAGGGACTTTTGTTAAGTGCTTTGAGTAGATTCATGACATGCCTTGTTTTGCTATGTCCTGTTCCTGTAGCATGTTGTTTGCTTGCTCTAAACATGTCATCCTGATGTTGATTTCTGGCATGATAGTATTTTCACCAAGTCTGTGAAGCTGATATGCTTTGCACTTTTGCCATGCTTGTTTGAACCTGTTGTGTTGTGATTTTGCCGTAGCTCAGTGTTCATCTTTTGTCAAGCATCTTGAGTAGATCACTATCATATGCTTTGTTGGTACGTTTGGGTGCAGTAGCTTAATTTCTTGTTGCTTGCTAAGTAGCATCATGTTGTTAATGGCAGAATATTGTCATTCTCGTTTTGCTTGTCATTTGCAAACCGTGCATCCGATTCCGGTGATCTTTATATCGATTTCAACCAAAATCACCTCACCTTTCCAGTGGTATACTTGTTTTCCAAGATTATGCCTTGTTCATCCTTGTCCTTCCGGAGCACGCATATGCATTGCATACCACATCTCGCATATCATGCCATGTTTTGCATCATGTTGCTTGCGCATTGCATCGTGATTGATGTTTGTCCCCTTTGCTTGTGTTCTTGCCTTGGGTAGAGCCGGGAGACGAGTACGTGAACGAGGAACCTATTGAGAACGCTTACAAGGATCAAGCTTTCGACAACTCTGAGAACCTTGCAGGCAAGATGACCATACCCTCGAAATCACTACTATCTTTGCTTGCTAGATGCTCGCTCTTTTGCTATGCCTTTGCTGCGATACCTAACACTTGCTATATCATACCACCCAAATTGCCATGTCAAACCTCTAACCATCCATGTCCTAGAAAACCGTTGATTGGCTATGTTACCGCTTTGCTCAGCCCCTCTTATAGCGTTGCTAGTTGCAGGTGAAGGTGAAGTTTGTTCCATGTTGGAACATGATTACTTTGGGTTATCACAATATCTCTTATTTTAATTAATGCATCTATATACTTGGTAAAGGGTGGAAGGCTCGGCCTTATGCCTGGTGTTTTGTTCCACTCTTGCCGCCCTAGTTTCCGTCATACCGGTGTTATGTTCCTTGATTTTGCGTTCCTTACACGGTTGGGTGATTTATGGGACCCCCTTGACAGTTCGCTTTGAATAAGACTCCTCCAGCAAGGCCCAACTTTGGTTTTACCATTTGACCACCTACCACCATACTTTTCCCCCAGGTTTTCGCGAGCCCGAGGGTCATCTTTATTTTAGCCCCCCCCCCCCGGCCAGTGCTCCTTCGAGTGTTGATCCGAACCAAGCCGCCTGCGAGGCCACCTTGGGGAAACTCGATGCCTGGTTTTACTCGTAGCCTGTCTCATCCGGATGTGCCCTGAGACCGAGATATGTGCAGCTCCTATCAGGATTTGTCGGCACAATCGGGCGGCTTTGCTGGATTTGTTTTATTACTGTCGAAATGTCTTGTAGTCCGGGATTCCGAGACTGATCGGGTCTTCCCGGTAGAAGGAATATCCTTCGTTGACCGTGAGAGCTTATAATGGGCTAAGTTGGGACACCCCTGCCGAGATTATCTTTCGAAAGCCGTGCCCGCGGTTATGAGGCAGATGGGAATTTGTTAATGTCCGGTTGTAGAAAACCCGAAGTTGACCTTAATTAAAACACATCAACCGCGTGTGTAACCGTGATCGTCTCATCTCGGTGGAGTCCGGGAAGTGAACACGGTTTTGGAGTTATGTTTGACGTAGGTTGTTCTAGGATCACTTCTAGCTTCACGACCGTGCTTTGCTTCTCTTCTCGCTCTCTTTTGCGTTGTTAGCCACCATATATGCTAGTCGCTTGCTGCAGCTCCACCTCACAACCCTATCCTACCTTTAAGCTTAAATAGTCTTGATCTCGCGGGTGTGAGATTGCTGAGTCTCCGTGACTCACAGATTCTACCAAAACAGTTGCAGGTGCCGACGATGCCAGTGCAGATGACGCATCCGAGCTCAAGTGGGAGTTCGACGAGGAACGTGGTCGTTACTATGTGTCTTTTCCTGATGATCAGTAGTGGAGCCCAGTTGGGACGATCGGGGATCTGTGTAGCATTTGGGGTAGTCTTCTTTCATTTTGGTTCCGTAGTCGGACCTTGAGTGTAATTTGGATGTTGAATGCTTATTTATGTACTGTGTGAAGTGGCGACTGTAAGCCAACTATGTATCTCTTTCCCTTATGTATTACATGGGTTGTGTGAATATTACCTCACTTGTGACATTGCTTTCAATGCGGTTATGCCTCTAAGTCGTGCCTCGACACGTGGGAGATATAGCCGCATCGAGGGCGTTACAAGTTGGTAATCAGAGCCTTCCCCGACCTTAGGAGCCCCCACTGGTTGATCGTTTTTAGCGGCTGAGTTGTGTCTATAAAAATGTTTTGAGTCATTTAGGAATTATATATCGGAGAGTTTAGGAATTCTTTTTACTTCCCAGTCTCCTCATCGCTCTGGTAAGGCATCCTGACGTAGAGTTTTGACTCTTCTCTTCTCAAATTTCACTAAGAAAAAATTTAGGATCACGCGGGTATCTTAGAATCGTTCTGATGGTTTTATGATGACAACACTGTCTCAGTGCCTCTTGTCAGCAGGGGTTTAGTGGAGGTGTCCCGGGGAGTTGAGCTCCGAGGTGTTGTCGTCATAATTTTATCGTTGCAGTTCTGGAATACCTGAGTTTAGTACGCCGACATCGAAAATCTCTTTTGTACAGTTGTTGGTGAGATAACCCTGATAGCCAAGTACTGAGGCGAGTGCGGGAGTATTGCCATAACTCGTATAACGGATGCTTTTCGAAGGTTGAGGTAGACGATTTCCGAAGGTTTCTTGGTTATGTGTTGAAGGATGGATACAGCTGGATCTAGGTATTGTTAGTTTGGGTGATATATTTTGTGTCCCCTGTATCCCCAACACCTGATTGCATAACCAGAAAGTTTTGGGAGTTTATAAGTAGGAATTCATGTAGCTCTAGTATTTCTTCCCGCAGATATTTGGTTCGTGATTGGGTAATCCTTACCAAGTATTTGTTCACATCCGTACCTTGTTGATTTTATTCCATACCTTTTTCTAAGTGGCTTCTCAACTTATGGAAGTGTGATGATTTACTTTGGAATTCATTCGTTCATTCTCGTTCGAATGTTTATTGTGAAGACTATATGTTGCAATTTCGATCCTTTGATTCAGCTTGAATATATGTCTTTCAAGATGCTAATGGATGTCACCCTCTTCAGGATGGCTCCGCCAACGCGTCAGAATCCGGAACGCAATGAAGGGAGTCAGGCTAACCCTCCGCCACCACCTCCGCCTCCGGAGGCATGGCAAGCCTTGATGACAGCCACCAATGCCAACGCTCAGATTCTGATTCAGCTCTTGCAAGATCACAACCAAGGGCAAGGTAATCAGGGAAATCAAGGCCAAGGCAACAATCAGCCGCATTTTGCTACCCTCAATCAGTTCCTTGCAAATCAGCCAAAGACTTTCAGCTACTGTGTCGAGGCCACAGACGCCGATGATTGGCTCGTGGACATCAACAAGCACTTCGAATGTAGCAATGTCAAACCTGAGGACTTTGTCAAGTTTGCCTCTTTTCAACTCAAGGATCAAGCTGCTGATTGGTTCCAACAATACAAAGATTCCAGAGGAGGTCGTGTGATTACCTGGGATGATTTCCGCCGTGACTTCAAAGCTCATCACATTCCAGAAAGTGTTGTTGAGAGTAAGCGTGAGGAGTTCCGCCATCTCAAGCAAGGCAACATGTCTGTGTATCAATACAACACTCAGTTCCAGAAGCTCTCTCGCTTTGCTAAGCAGGACATCCCTGATGAGAAGAGTATGATCTACCAATTCAGGCGTGGTCTCAGAGAAGATTTGCAACTAGCTCTCGTGCTTTTTGAGCCGTTAAAGTATGATGAATTCTACAACATGGCACTGAAACAAGAAGCTGCTCAGATCAAGTGTGAGGCATCTAAGAAGAGAGTCAGAGACGCAGTTCAGTCTTCTTCTTCCTCACTGGTGGCAGCTAAGCAACAGAAGTTTTGGTTGCCTCCTCCTCCTCCGTTCCATTAGCCTTATCAGCAGAAGAACTCAGGTGGTCGTGGATCTTCCCACCCACCCAACCCTGGCTATCAGAACAAGTCTCAGAACCAAGCTCCAAGGCCAAATGCTCCTTATCATCATCCGCTCTCAGAAGTGACTTGCAACAAGTGTCAGCAAAAGGGTCATTATGTGAACAAGTGCTTCAACCAAAGGCGCCTTCCGCCTCCTCCTCCTGTGAAATCTTCCAGCAATGCAGTGGTCAAGCATAATCCTAAACATGCCAAGGTGAACATGATGAATGCAGCTCAAGCGGAGGATTCTTCAGAAGTGATCATGGGTAATCTCTCAGTTAATGATGTTCCTGCAAAAGTCTTATTTGATACCGGTGCATCGCATTCTTTCATGTCATATCCTTTTGCATCGAAGCACAATTTTGACACAGAGGCTTTACCTAAAGCTTTGCAAGTTGTTTCCCCGGCTAAACATTTGAGATCTACCATGTGCGTTCTAAATTTTGGTATCAAGATGGGCGACTATAGATTTCTGGCTAAACCAGTTGTTCTTGGTGACTCTGATATTGATCTTATTCTCGGGATGTACTGGCTTTCTAAGCACAAGGCTCAGCTTGATTGTGCTGCCAGGGAAATTCAATTGACTCACTCTTCTGACGATGTGATCATCTATGCCGCTCGTGATGATACCATTCGGTTGTTTTCTCTCAATGAGAAGGGCGAATTGGATGTTATCTCTCAGATTCCAGTCATTTGTGAGTACCAAGATGTCTTTCCAGAAGAGCTTCTGGGTATGCCTCCTCACTGGCCAGTTGAATTCGTTATTGATCTTGAGCCTGGCACGGAACCCGTTTGTAAGCGTCCATACAAGCTTGGGCCAAAAGAGTTTAAGGAATTGAAGAAACAACTCGATGAACAAGAGCGTCTGGGTCTGATCAGACCGAGTTCTTCTCCTTGGGGTTGTGGTGTTCTCTTTGTCTAGAAGAGGGATGGCACGGACCGACTTTGCGTCGATTACCGTCCATTGAACAAGAAGACAATCAAGAACAAGTATGCACTTCCCAACATCAATGAGATATTCGAGCAACTCAAAGGTGCTAAAGTGTTCTCCAAGCTTGACCTTCGTATGGGTTACCATCAAATTCGCATTCGTGAAGAAGATATTCCCAAGACAGCATTCAGAACAAGCTTTGGTTCTTATGAATATACTGTCATGTCTTTCGGCCTTGTCAGTGCTCCTCCAACGTTCTCTCGCATGATGAACTTCATCTTCAACCCCTACACCAATGAATTCGTCTTGGTCTATCTCGATGATATATTGGTCTTCTCTAAGAATAAGAAGGATCATGCCAAGCATTTGCGATTGGTGCTCGACAAGCTCAGAGAATATAAATTCTATGCGAAGTTCTCCAAATGTGAATTCTGGCTTGATGAAGTTCTTTACCTTGGGCATATCATCTCTGCCAAGGGCATTGCTATTAATCCCGAGAGGGTGTCTGCAGTTTTGAATTGGGAACCTCCTCAGAATGTCAAGCAGCTTCGCAGTTTTCTTGGACTTGCAAGCTATTGCCGAAGATTCGTTGAGAATTTCTCAAAGATTGCAAAGCCTCTTTCCAACCTCCTCCAGAAGCATGTGAAGTATGTCTGGTCTCCTGAGTGTGACGTTGCTTTCAATGCTATCAAAGAGAAACTAGTCACTGCTCCAGTTTTGACTCCTCCTGACGAATCCAAGCCTTATGAAGTTTTCTGTGATGCTTCTCTTCAAGGTCTCGGTGCTGTCTTAATGCAAGAAAAGAAGGTTGTGTCCTATACCTCTCGTCAGTTGAAGCCCAACGAAAAGAACTACCCCACTCACGATCTTGAGTTGGCGGCAGTTGTCCATGTGTTGATAACATGGAGACATCTCCTGTTGGGAAGGAAAGTGGACATATTCACCGATCACAAGAGTCTCAAGTACATCTTCACTCAGCCCAACCTCAACCTCAGGCAGACTCGATGGGTCGAAATGATTCAAGAGTATAATCCGAGTATTGAATATACTCCAGGCAAGGCTAATGTGATTGCAGACGCTTTGAGCAGGAAGGCTTATTGCAACAGCCTAATCCTCAAGCCCTTTCAACTGGATCTTTGTGAAGCTTTCCGCAAGTTGAATCTCCAAGTTGTTCCTCAAGGTTTTCTTGCCAACCTCATAGTCTCTCCTACTTTGGAAGATCAAATTCGTGAGGCACAACTGATGGATACCATGGTGAAGAAGGTGAAACGTGGTATTGACAAGGGCATTTCCAAATACAAGTGCTATCGCATTGATGACAGAGATGCTCTTTTCTTCGAGGACCGGATTGTGGTTCCAAAGGGTGATCTACGGAAAGTCATTATGAATTAGGCGCACAATTCTCTTCTGTCAATTCATCCTAGAAGTACGAAGATGTACCATGACCTCAAGCAGTCTTATTGGTGGACTCGAATGAAGCGAGAAATTGCTCAATTCATGAATGAATGTGATGTCTGCAGAAGGGTGAAAGCAGAACACCAACGACCAACTGGTCTACTCCAACCTCTTGCTATTCCAGAATGGAAGTTTGATCATATCGAAATGGACTTCGTGACTGGTTTTCCAAAGTCCAAGCATGGAAATGATGTTATCTTCGTCGTCATCGACAAGCTCACTAAAGTGGCTCATTTTCTTCCTATGAAAGAGTCTATCACAGCAGCGCAGCTGGCAGAGCTCTACACATCCAGAATTGTCTCCTTGCATGGCATTCCACAATTGATTTCTTCAGACCGTGGCAGCATCTTTACATCCAAGTTTTGGGATTCTTTTCAGAAGGCCATGGGCACAAACATTCGCTTCAGCACAGCTTTCCACCCTCAAACTAGTGGACAAGTCGAGCATGTCAACCAAATTCTTGAAGATATGCTCAGGGCTTGTGTTATCTCTTTCGGCGTGAAGTGGGAGGATTGTCTTCCTTATGCTGAGTTCTCTTACAACAACAGCTTTCAAGCGAGCTTGGGCAAGGCCCCATTCGAGATTCTCTATGGCAGAAAGTGTCGTACTCCTCTCAATTGGTCTGAGACGGGCGAACGCCAACTTCTTGGCAATGACTTGATCACAGAGGCTGAAGATATGTGTAAAGTCATTCGTGAGAATCTCAAAGCCGCTCAATTGTGCCAGAAGAGCTATTACGATAGCAAACACCGTGATGTGTCTTTCGAGATCGGGGACCATGTCTACCTCCGCGTCTCTCCAATGAAAGGCACTCGTCGCTTCGGTATCAAAGGGAAACTTGCCCCTAGATACGTGGGTCCTTTCAAGATCATCGGTAAAAGAGGCGATCTCGCCTATCAACTTGAGCTTCCCCCCAAATTTGCAAATGTGCACGATGTGTTCCACGTGTCACAGCTTCGCAAGTGCTTCAAGACGCCCGAGCGCACCATCAACTTCGAAGAGATTGATCTTCAAGAAGATTTGTCTTATCATGAGCATCCCGTTGCTATTCTTGAAGAAACTGAGCGCAAGACTCGCAACAAGTCTATCAAATTCCTGAAAGTGAAGTGGTCTCACCATTCAGACCGAGAACCCACCTGGGAGCGCGAGGACCACCTCCGTTCCGAATATCCGGAGTTCTTTCAGTCCTAGATCTCGGGACGAGATCCTCTCGTAGTGGTGGAGTGTTGTAACACCCCGGATGTAACTTGCCATATTTGTAACTCCAACTCTTGCCATTTTCGGCTATGTGATATAATATTCCCTCCGTGGTTGGGTTCTCCTTCTTTTGCATTTTGTCCTTGTCATGCATTTCATATCATGTCATCATGTGCATCGCATTCACATACGTGTTTGTCTTACGCATCCGAGCATTTTCCCCATTGTCCGTTTTGCAATCTGGCGCTCCTATGTTCCCCGACGCCCCCTTTTACCTTTTTCTGTGAGCGGGTATTAAACTTTCTCGGAATGGACCGAGGTTTGTCAAGCGGCCTTGGTATAGCACCGGTAGACCGCCTGTCAAGTTTCGGGTCATTCGGAGGTCGTTTGATACTCCAACGGTTACCCGGGTAACCGTGAAGGCCTCGTGTGTGTTGCAGCCAAAAACCCCTTCAAATCAGCCCAATAACCCATCTAAGTCACTCCCATGTCCATCGCCGTTCGATCACGATCGTGTGGGCGAAAACCGTGCTCAATTTGGAGCCTCCTAGCCCCTCCTACC
This sequence comes from Aegilops umbellulata, assembly GCA_032464435.1. Classification (NCBI taxonomy): domain Eukaryota; kingdom Viridiplantae; phylum Streptophyta; class Magnoliopsida; order Poales; family Poaceae; genus Aegilops; species Aegilops umbellulata. The sequence continues at coordinate 634,635,330 of CP136060.1, read as the reverse complement.
TATAAATCCACCCCCTCTCCCGAAATTTTCGGATCCACTCTAACCCTAACCCTAGCCCCGCTCCTCCTGCCGTCGCCGGACCAACCCGCAGCCGCCACGTGGCGCCCGCGAGCCCCACTTCGCCGCTGCCGCCAGGGCCCGCGGGGCCCATCGCCAGCCCTCCCCGGCCCAGTCGCCTCCCCGCCCGCGCCCGGTCGCCTCCTCGCCCGCGCCGTCTCGCCTCCTCCGCCGCGCCGCCGTCGCCGCCGACCAGCCCCCGCGCCGTCCCGCGCCGCCGCCGCCGCCTCCGGACGCCCCCGCGCTCTCTCCGGCGAGGCGCCGGCCAGATCCGCCGCCGCCTCGGTCTCCGCGCCAGCAAACCCTAGGTCTAATTCGTCTAAGTCATTTTTCTGTTGTATTTTTATGTCATGTTCATCGCATCATATCTCTGCATCCATGGCTCTGTTTTGTGCGTATAGCATGTCAAATTGTTCGTATCGATGATTACATCATTTCATATAATTGCATCATTTTCATTTGAGTTAATTTTGATGCCCGAAATGCTGTTGGAAGAGGGCTATGTGATGTTAGTTTCAGATCTGTTTCAGTAGATGCACTTTTGTCATTTTTTCCATGATTGATGTGTGCATCCTATGAATTGGAGTCCTACATGTGTTTTGTAATATGCCATGACATCTTTATAGGGGTGTATGCCATGTATTTTTTTGATCTCTGTGGTGACTATCACAAGCATGCAAACTAGGGATCATAATATTGTTGATTTCACAGACTTAGTATTTTCACTAAGTCATGCTCTGCTGTTATTTTTATGCCATGTGTTCATGTTGTTTCAGAAATATCTATGCCTCTTTTGAGCATGAACAGTAAGAGAGTTTTGAGCATATGGATTTGCTCTATCCATCCATGCCTTTTCTTGTATTTATGGAGTGCCATAGCTTGAGTCAATCAAGCTCTACTTTTGCTATAAAATGTTACTGGCAGATTGTTTACATGTTATTCGATTTTGCCAAGCTTGGTGTAGTTGATCCTTGCATGCTATGATGTTATTCTTGCCATGTCTAGCTCCAAATTGCCATGTCTTCTTGATGAATGTATGCTTAGTTTATCATGCAATGGTCTGTAGTGAGTGCATCGAGCTCGTAAACATGCCTACTTGTTATCTGTTTTTGACATGTCCAGTTTTCTGCCAAGTCTGAAACCTGTAACGAAAACTTGCTTAATTGACATGGGTGCTATTATATTTTCTTGTCCTTTTTCGCTCATGGTCAGTAAGGGACTTTTGTTAAGTGCTTTGAGTAGATTCATGCCATTCCTTGTTTTGCTATGTCCTGTTCCTGTAGCATGTTGTTTGCTTGCTCTAAACATGTCATCCTGATGTTGATTTCTGGCATGATAGTATTTTCACCAAGTCTGTGAAGCTAATATGCTTTGCACTTTTGCCATGCTTGTTTGAACGTGTTGTGTTGTGATTTTGCCGTAGCTCAGTGTTCATCTTTTGTCAAGCATCTTGAGTAGATCACTGTCATATGCTTTATTGGTACGTTTGGGTGCAGTAGCTTAATTTCTTGTTGCTTGCTATGTAGCATCATGCTGTTAATGGCAGAATATTGTCATTCTCGTTTTGCTTGTCATTTGCAAACCGTGCATCCGATTCCGGTGATCTTTATATCGATTTCAACCAAAATCACCTCACCTTTCCAGTGGTATACTTGTTTTCCAAGATTATGCCTTGTTCATCCTTGTCCTTCCGGAGCACGCATATGCATTGCATACCACATCTCGCATATCATGCCATGTTTTGCATCATGTTGCTTGCGCATTGCATCGTGATTGATGTTTGTCCCCTTTGCTTGTGTTCTTGCCTTGGGTAGAGTCGGGAGACGAGTGCGTGAACGAGGAACCTGTTGAGAACGCTTACGAGGATCAAGCTTTCGACAACTCTGAGAACCTTGCAGGCAAGATGACCATACCCTCGAAATCACTTCTATCTTTGCTTGCTAGATGCTCGCTCTTTTGCTATGCCTTTGCTGCGATACCTACCACTTGCTATATCATGCCACCCAAATTGCCATGTCAAACCTCTAACCATCCATGTCCTAGCAAACCGTTGATTGGCTATGTTACCGCTTTGCTCAGCCCCTCTTATAGCGTTGCTAGTTGCAGGTGAAGGTGAAGTTTGTTCCATGTTGGAACATGATTACTTTGGGTTATCACAATATCTCTTATTTTAATTAATGCATCTATATACTTGGTAAAGGGTGGAAGGCTCGGCCTTATGCCTGGTGTTTTGTTCCACTCTTGTCGCCCTAGTTTCCATCATACCGGTGTTATGTTCCTTGATTTTGCGTTCCTTACACGGTTGGGTGATTTATGGGACCCCCTTGACAGTTCGCTTTGAATAAGACTCCTCCAGCAAGGCCCAACTTTGGTTTTACCATTTGACCACCTACCACCATACTTTTCCCCCGGGTTTTTGCGAGCCCGAGGGTCATCTTTATTTTAGCCCCCCCGGGCCAGTGCTCCTTCGAGTGTTGGTCCGAACCGAGCCGCCTGCGGGGCCACCTCGGGGAAACTCGATGCCTGGTTTTACTCATAGCCTGTCTTATCCGGATGTGCCCTGAGACCGAGATATGTGCAGCTCCTATCAGGATTTGTCGGCACAATCGGGCGGCTTTGCTGGATTTGTTTTATTACTGTCGAAATGTCTTGTAGTCCGAGATTCCGAGACTGATCGGGTCTTCCCGGTAGAAGGAATATCCTTCGTTGACCGTGAGAGCTTATAATGGGCTAAGTTGGGACACCCCTGCAGGGATTATCTTTCGAAAGTCGTGCCCGCGGTTATGAGGCAGATGGGAATTTGTTAATGTCCGGTTGTAGAAAACCCGAAGTTGACCTTAATTAAAACACATCAACCGCGTGTGTAACCGTCATGGTCTCTTCTCGGCGGAGTCCGGGAAGTGAACACGATGTTGGAGTTATGTTTGACGTAGGTTGTTCTAGGATCACTTCTTGATCACTTCTATCTTCACGACCGTGCTTTGCTTCTCTTCTCGCTCTCTTTTGCATTGTTAGCCACCATATATGCTAGTCGCTTGTTGCAGCTCCACCTCACAACCCTATCCTACCTTTAAGCTTAAATAGCCTTGATCTCGCGGGTGTGAGATTGCTGAGTCCCCGTGACTCACAGATTCTACCAAAACAGTTGCAGGTGCCGATGATGCCAGTGCAGATGACGCATCCGAGCTCAAGTGGGAGTTCGACGAGGAACGTGGTCGTTACTATGTGTCTTTTCCTGATGATCAATATTGGAGCCCAGTTGGGACGATCGGGGATCTGTGTAGCATTTGGGGTAGTCTTCTTTCATTTTGGTTCCGTAGTCGGACCTTGAGTGTAATCTGGATGTTGAATGCTTATTTATGTACTGTGTGAAGTGGCGACTGTAAGCCAACTATGTATCTCTTTCCCTTATGTATTACATGGGTTGTGTGAAGATTACCTCACTTACGACATTTCTTTCAATGCGGTGATGCCTCTAAGTCGTGCCTCGACACGTGGGAGATATAGCCGCATCGAGGGCATTACAGAAATGTAACTGGAATAAGAATGTGAATTAATAGTAATATGTCTCTCGCATACATAAAACAATATATGTCTCCTGATCAGATAGAAGGAAGTGCGATAGTAACACATACATGAAGCATGTCTCATACATAAATACTGACACACAACTGCGAATAGTCTGAAACTAACATAGATAATGAGTCATACATAGATAGATAAGCATATCACTGCGGGGGACGACGACGAGTCTGGGTCTTCTCGGGCGAGGACCGGAAGGCGATAAGCGCTGAGGCGGTGGACGAGGCTCGCGATAACCACGACCATAGTTAACCTCGTCTGTCACGGTCTGTCTCTCCTGTGTCGGTGGTGGTGGTGGAGTGTGAAACACTGTCTGCGAGAAGCCATAAATGTTTGTAGCTTGGTCATCATCCTCGCGGTCGCCCTCAAATTAATCAGCACCACCACTATGGATCGGTGACTGCTCTGAATGCATGAACGGTTGCGACTGGTTGCCGCCTGCGGTAAAGTAAAACATGTAAAATTGATACAAATGCATGAACGAAGCACCACCAGTAAGCATCAGTGACTGCTGAGAATGCAAGAACGATTACTACACTGTTGAAAAGAATGTAGTGAGTAGTGTTACCTAGTTCCATCTGATGCCAGTAAGCGCTTCCTAGCTGTGAAGGAGGTGGCTGATGCCAGGAGGAGCTCCCTGGCTGTGAAGGAGGTGGCTCATGCCAGGAAGAGCTCCCTGGCTGTGAAGGAGGTGGCTCATGCCAGGAAGAGCTCCCTGGCTGTGAAGGATGAGGTTCTGCACGGGGCATAGAGGGTCGTGGTTCTGAACGGTGCACAGGGGGTCGTGGTTCTGAATGTTGTACAGAGGGACGTGGCGGACGATGTGCTGGAGGAGGAAGTGCAACATCCGAAGACCGTCTACACATAACAGCTGCGTAACTCCCGCGTAGCTTGTCATCAAGACGCCTCAACCATGAGACGCCCTCTCGCGGTGGGATAGTTTCTCCCCTCTGAAAGCGCCGCATTAAAGGGGAAACCTCCTCTCGCGCCTGTACTGTCAAGTCACCCTGTACACGAAGAGTTAACCAATTATATCCTCGTTGTATGATAGACACCACGAATAGACAACCAAGCGAATATGTCCAGATTAACAAAAGACTTAACATATGAGAATCAAGGCATTTACCGCATGGTGTCTGGTTCCCACAACAGAGGCAGTTGGGTACATATCGCTGGTGAGAGGGGCTTCGATCTGATCAGGAGCAGCTGATGGAACCAAGTAGATCCTCGTTGTTGAAGGAAATATGCCCTAGAGGCAATAATAAAGTTATTATTTATTTCCTTATATCATGATAAATGTTTATTATTCATGCTAGAATTGTATTAACTGGAAACATAATACATGTGTGAATACATAGACAAACAGAGTGTCACTAGTATGCCTCTACTTGACTAGCTCATTAATCAAAGATGGTTATGTTTCCTAACCATGAACAAAGAGTTGTTATTTGATTAACGAGATCACATCATTAGTTGAATGATCTGATTGACATGACCCATTCCATTAGCATAGCACCCGATCGTTTAGTATGTTGCTATTGCTTTTATCCATGACTTATACATGTTCCTTTAACTATGAGATTATGCAACTCACATTTACCGTAGGAACACTTTGTGTGCTACCAAACGTCACAACGTAACTGGGTGATTATAAAGGTGCTCTACAGGTGTCTCCGAAGGTACATGTTGGGTTGGCTTATTTCGAGATTAGGATTTGTCACTCCGATTGTCGGAGAGGTATCTCAGGGCCTTCTCGGTAATGCACATCACATAAAGCCTTGCAAGCATTGCAACCAATGAGTTAGTTGCGAGATGATGTATTACGGAACGAGTAAAGAGACTTGCCAGTAACGAGATTGAACTAGGTATTGGATACCGACGATCGAATCTCGGGAAGTAACATACCGATGACAAAGGGAACAAACGTATGTTGTTATGCGGTCTGACCGATAAAGATCTTCGTAGAATATGTAGGAGCCAATATGGGCATCCAGGTCCCGCTGTTGGTTATTGACCGGAAACGTGTCTCGGTCATGTCTACATTGTTCTCGAACCGTAGGGTCCGCACGCTTAACGTTACGATGACAGTTATTATGAGTTTATACATTTTGATGTACCGAAGGAGTTTGGAGTCCCGGATGTGATCACGGACATGACGAGGAGTCTCGAAATGGTCGAGACATAAAGAATGATATATTGGAAGCCTATGTTTGGACATCGGATGCATTCCAGGTGAAATCAGGATTTTACCGGAATACCGGGAGGGTTACCGGAACCCCCCGGGAGCATAATGGGCCAACATGGGCCTTGGAGGAGAGGTGAGAGGGCTGCCCTCATGGGCTGTGCGCCTCCCCCCTTCCCCTAGTTCTATTAGTACTAGGAGAGGTGGGCGCCCCCTCTCTCTCTTTCACCCCCTTGGAGAATCCTAGTCCAACTAGGATTGGGGGGGGGGGGAATCCTACTCCCAGAGGGAGTAGGACTCTCCTGGCGCACCAGGCTTGGCCGGCCAGCCCCTCCCCCTTGGCTCCTTTATATACGGGGGCAGGGGGCACCCCAAATACACACAAATTGATCATTGAGATCTTTCCTTAGCCGTGTGCGGTGCCCCCTTCCACCAAATTCCACCTCGGTCATATCGTTGCAGTGCTTAGGCGAAGCCCTGCGCCGGTAACACATCAAGATCGTCATCACACCGTCGTGCTGACGGAACTCTTCCCCAACGCTTTGCTGGATCGGAGCCCGGGGATCGTCATCGAGCTGAACGTGTGCCAAGAACTCGGAGGTGCCGGAGTAACGGTACTTGGATCGGTCGGATCGCGAGGAGAACGTACGACTACTTCCTCTACGTTGAGTCAACACTTCCGCTTCGGTCTACGAGGGTACGTAGACAACACTCTCCCCTCTCGTTGCTATGCATCACCATGATCTTGCGTGTGCGTAGGAAATTTTTTGAAATTACTACGTTCCCCAATAGTGGCATCCGAGCCTAGGTTTTTATGGTTTGATGTTATTTGCACGAGTAGAACACAAGTGAGTTGTGGACGATACAAGTCATACTGCCTACCAGCATGTCATACTTTGGTTCAGCGGTATTGTTGGACGAGACGATCCGGACCAACCTTACGCGTACGCTTACGCGAGACCGGTTCCCTCGACGTGCTTTGCACATAGATGGCTTGCGGAAGACTGTCTCTCCAACTTTAGTTGAACCGAGTGTGGCTACGCCCGGTCCTTGAGAAGGTTAAAACGGAGTCTATTTGACAAACTATCGTTGTGGTTTGATGCGTAGGTGAGATTGGTTCTTGCTTAAGCCCGTAGCAGCCACGTAAAATTTGCAACAAACAAAGTAGAGGACGTCTAACTTGTTTTTGCAGGGCATGTTGTGATGTGATATGGTCAAGACATGATGCTAAATTTTATTGTATGAGATGATCATGTTTTGTAACCGAGTTATCGGCAACTGGCAGGAGCCATATGGTTGTCGCTTTATTGTATGCAATGCAATCGCGATGTAATGCTTTACTTTATTACTAAGCGGTAGTGATAGTCGTGGAAGCATAAGATTGGCGAGACGACAACGATGCTACGATGGAGATCAAGGTGTCGCGCCGGTGACGATGGTGATCATGACGGTGCTTCAGAGATGGAGATCACAAGCACAAGATGATGATGGCCATATCATATCACTTATATTGATTGCATGTGATGTTTATCTTTTATGCATCTTATCTTGCTTTGATTGACGGTAGCATTATAAGATGATCTCTCACTAAATTATCAAGAAGTGTTCTCCCTGAGTATGCACCGTTGCAAAAGTTCTTCGTGCTGAGACACCACGTGATGATCGGGTGTGATAGGCTCTACGTTCAAATACAACGGGTGCAAAACAGTTGCACACGCGGAATACTCAGGTTATACTTGACGAGCTATGCATATAAGATATGACCTCGGAACACGGAGACCGAAAGGTCGAGCGTGAATCATATAGTAGATATGATCAACATAATGATGTTCACCATTGAAACTACTCCATCTCACGTGATGATCGGACATGGTTTAGTTGATTTGGATCACGTGATCACTTAGAGGATTAGAGAGATGTCTATCTAAGTGGGAGTTCTTAAGTAATATGATTAATTGAACTTAAGTTTATCATGAACTTAGTCCTGGTAGTATTAGCATATCTATGTTGTAGATCAATAGCTCGCATTGTTGCTTCCCTGTGTTTATTTTGATATGTTCCTAGAGAAAATTGTGTTGAAAAATGTTAGTAGCAATGATGCGGATTGGATCCGTGATCTAAGGTTTATCCTCATTGCTGCACAGAAGAATTATGTCCTTGATGCACCGCTAGGTGACGGACCTATTGCAGGAGCAGATGCAGACATTATAAACGTTTTGCTAGCTCAATATGATGACTACTTAATAGTTTAGTGCACCATGCTTAACTGCTTAGAATCGGGACTTCAAAGACGTTCTGAACGTCATGGAGCATATGAGATGTTCTAGGAGTTGAAGTTAATATTTCAAGCAAATACCCGAGTTGAGAGATATGAAGTCTCCAACAAGTTCTATAGCTAAAAGATGGAGGAGAATCGCTCAACTAGTGAGCATGTGCTCAGATTGTCTAGGTACTACAATCGCTTGAATCAAGTGGGAGTTAATCTTCCAGATAAGATAGTGATTGACAGAATTCTCTAGTCACCATCACCAAGTTAATAGAACTTCGTGATGAACTATAATATGCAAGGGATAACGGAAAATATTCCCAAGCTCTTCGCGATGCTAAAATCAGCGAAAGTAGAAATCAAAGAAAAACATCAAGTGTTGATGGTTGACAAGATCACTAGTTTCAAGAAAAGGGCAAAAGGAAAGAAGGGGAACTTCAAGAAGAACGGCAAGCAAGTTGCTGCTCAAGTGAAAAAGCCCAAGTATGGTCCTAAGCCTGAGACTAAGTGCTTCTACTGCAAAGGGACTGGTCACTGGAAGCGGAACTACCCCAAGTGATTGGCGGATAAGAAGGATGGCAAAGTGAACATAAGTATATTTGATATACATGTTATTGATGTGTACTTTACTAGTGTTCATAGCAACCCCTTAGTATTTGGTACTAGTTCAGTTGCTAAAATTTAGTAACTCGAAACGGGAGTTGCAGAATGAACAAAGACTAGTTAAAGGGCAAGGTGACGATGTGTGTTGGAAGTGGTTCCAAGATTGATATGATCATCATCACACACTCCCTATACTTTCGGGATTAGTGTTGAAACTAAATAAGTGTTATTTGGTGTTTGCGTTGAGCATGAATATGATTTGATCATGTTAATTGCAATACAGTTATTCATTTAAGTTAGAGAACAATTGTTGTTCTGCTTACATGAATAAAACCTTCTATGGTCATACACACCAATGAAAATAGTTCATTGGATCTCGATCGCAGTGATACACATATTCATGATATTGAAACCAAAAGATACAGAGTTGATAATGATAGTGCAACTTATTTGTGGCACTGCCGTTTAGGTCATATCGGTGTAAAACGCATGAAGAAACTCCATACTGATGGACTTTTGGAGTCACTTGATTATGAATCACTTGGCACTTGCGAACCGTGCCTTATGGGCAAGATGAATAAAACACCGTTCTCCGGTACTGTGGAGAGAGCAACAGATTTATTGGAAATCATACATACTGATGTATGTGGTCCAATGAATGTTGAGGCTCGTGGCGGATATCGTTATTTTCTCACCTTCACTGATGATTTAAGCAGATATGGGTATATCTACTTAATGAAACACAAGTCTGAAACATTTGAAAAGTTCAAAGAATTTCAGAGTGAAGTGGAAAATCATCGTAACAAGAAAATAAAGTTTCTACGATCTGATCGTGGAGGAGAATATTTGAGTTACGAGTTTGGTCTACATTTGAAACAATGCGGAATAGTTTCGCAACTCACGCCACCCGGAACACCACAACGTAATGGTGTGTCCGAACGTTGTAATCGTACTTTACTGGATATGGTACGATCTATGATGTTTCTTACCGATTTACCAATATCATTTTGGGATCATGCATTAGAGACAGCTGCATTCACGTTAAAAAGGGCACAATCTAAAGTCCGTTGAGACGACACAAAATAAACTATGGTTTGGCAAGAAACCAAAGTTGTCGTTTCTTAAAGTTTGGGGTGACGATGCTTATGTGGAAAAGTTTCATCCTGATAAGCTCAAACCCAAATCGGAGAAATGTGTCTTCATAGGTACCCAAAGGAGACTGTTGGGTACACCTTCTATCACAGATCCGAAGGCAAGACATTCGTTGCTGAGAATGGATCCTTTCTAGAGAAGGAGATTCTCTCGAAAGAAGTGAGTGGGAGGAAAGTAGAACTTGATAAGGTAATTGTACCTTCTCCCTTATTGGAAAGTAGTTCATCACAGAAATCTGTTCCTGTGACTACTACACCAATTAGTGAGGAAGCTAATGATGATGATCATGTAACTTCAGATCAAGTTACTACCGAATCTCGTAAGTAAACTAGAGTGAGATCCGCACCAGAGTGGTACGGTAATCCTGTTCTGGAAGTCATGTTACTAGACCATGACGAACTTGCGAACTATGAGGAAGCGATGATGAGCCCAGATTCCGCGAAATGGTTAGAGGCCATGAAATCTGAGATATGATCCATGTATGAGAACAAAGTATGGACTTTGATGGATTTGCCCGGTGATCGGCAAGCCATAGAATATAAATGGATCTTCAAGAGGAAGACGGACGCTGATAGTAGTGTTACTATCTACAAAGCTAGAATTGTCGCAAAAGGTTTTCAACAAGTTCAAAGTGTTGACTACGATGAGAGTTTCTCACTCGTATCTATGCTTAAGTCTGTCCGAATCATATTAGCAATTGCCGCATTTTATGAAATCTGGCAAATGGATAAACAAAACTGCATTCCTTAATAGATTTATTAAAGAAGAGTTGTATATGATGCAACCAGAAGGTTTTGTCAATCCTAAAGGTGCTAACAAAATATGCAAGCTCCAGCGGTCCATCTATGGACTGGTGCAAGCATCTCAGAGTTGGAATATACGCTTTGATAAGTTGATCAAAGCATATAGTTTTATACAGACTTGCGGTGAAGCCTGTATTTACAAGAAAGTGAGTGGGAGCACTACAGCATTTCTGATAAGTATATGTAAATGACATATTATTGATCGGAAATAATGTAGAATTATTCTGTGAAGCATAAAGGAGTATTTGAAAGGAGTTTTTCGAAGAAGGACCTCGGTGAAGCTGCTTACATATTGAGCATCAAGATCTATAGAGATAGATCAAGACGCTTGATAAGTTTTTCAATAAGTACATACCTTGAAAGAATTTTGAAGTAGTTCAAAATGGAACAGTCAAAGAAAGAGTTCTTGCCTGTATTACAAGGTGTGAAATTGAGTAAGACTCAAAGCCCGACCACGGCAGATGATAGAAAGAGAATGAAAGTCATTTCCTATGCTTTGGCCATAGATTATATAAAGTATGCCATGCTATGTACCAGATCTATTGTATACCCTACACTGTGTTAAGCAAGGGAGTACAATAGTGATCTAGGAAGTAGATCACTGGACATCGGTCAAAATTATCCTTAGTAAAATAAGGATATGTTTCTCGATTAAGGATGTGACAAAAAGGTTCGTCGTAAAAAGGTTACGTCGATGCAAGTTTTGACACTAATCTAGATGACTCTAAGTCTCAATCTAGATACATATTGAAAGTGGGAGCAATTAGCTAAAGTAGCTCCGTGCAGCGCATTGTAGACATAGAAAATTGCAAAATACATAACGGATCTGAATGTGGCAGACCCGTTGACTAAATTTCTCTCACAAGCAAAACATGATCACACCGTAGTACTCTTTGGGTGTTAATCACATAGCGATGTGAACTAGATTACTGAATCTAGTAAACCCTTTGGGTGTTGGTCACATATTGATGTGAACTATGGGTGTTAATCACATGATGATGTGAACTATTGATGTTAATCACATGGTGATGTGATCTAGATTATTGACTCTAGTGCAAGTGGGAGACTGAAGGAAATATTCCCTAGAGGCAATAATAAAGTTATTATTTATTTCCTTATATCATGATAAATGTTTATTATTCATGCTAGAATTGTATTAACTGGAAACATAATACATGTGTGAATACATAGACAAACAGAGTGTCACTAGTATGCCTCTACTTGACTAGCTCATTAATCAAAGATGGTTATGTTTCCTAACCATGAACAAAGAGTTGTTATTTGATTAACGAGATCACATCATTAGTTGAATGATCTGATTGACATGACCCATTCCATTAGCATAGCACCCGATCGTTTAGTATGTTGCTATTGCTTTTATCCATGACTTATACATGTTCCTTTAACTATGAGATTATGCAACTCACGTTTACCGTAGGAACACTTTGTGTGCTACCAAACGTCACAACGTAACTGGGTGATTATAAAGGTGCTCTACAGGTGTCTCCGAAGGTACATGTTGGGTTGGCTTATTTCGAGATTAGGATTTGTCACTCCGATTGTCGGAGAGGTATCTCAGGGCCTTCTCGGTAATGCACATCACATAAAGCCTTGCAAGCATTGCAACCAATGAGTTAGTTGCGAGATGATGTATTACGGAACGAGTAAAGAGACTTGCCAGTAACGAGATTGAACTAGGTATTGGATACCGACGATCGAATCTCGGGAAGTAACATACCGATGACAAAGGGAACAAACGTATGTTGTTATGCGGTCTGACCGATAAAGATCTTCGTAGAATATGTAGGAGCCAATATGGGCATCCAGGTCCCGCTGTTGGTTATTGACCGGAAACGTGTCTCGGTCATGTCTACATTGTTCTCGAACCGTAGGGTCCGCACGCTTAACGTTACGATGACAGTTATTATGAGTTTATACATTTTGATGTACCGAAGGAGTTCGGAGTCCCGGATGTGATCACGGACATGACGAGGAGTCTCGAAATGGTCGAGATGTAAAGAATGATATATTGGAAGCCTATGTTTGGACATCGGATGCATTCCAGGTGAAATCAGGATTTTACCGGAATACCGGGAGGGTTACCGGAACCCCCCGGGAGCATAATGGGCCAACATGGGCCTTGGAGGAGAGGTGAGAGGGCTGCCCTCATGGGCTGTGCGCCTCCCCCCTTCCCCTAGTTCTATTAGTACTAGGAGAGGTGGGCGCCCCCTCTCTCTCTCTCCCCCTTGGAGAATCCTAGTCCAACTAGGATTGGGGGGGGGGGAATCCTACTCCCAGAGGGAGTAGGACTCTCCTGGCGCACCAGGCTTGGCCGGCCAGCCCCTCCCCCTTGGCTCCTTTATATACGGGGGCAGGGGGCACCCCAAATACACACAAATTGATCATTGAGATCTTTCCTTAGCCGTGTGCGGTGCCCCCTTCCACCAAATTCCACCTCGGTCATATCGTTGCAGTGCTTAGGCGAAGCCCTGCGCCGGTAACACATCAAGATCGTCATCACACCGTCGTGCTGACGGAACTCTTCCCCAACGCTTTGCTGGATCGGAGCCCGGGGATCGTCATCGAGCTGAACGTGTGCCAAGAACTCGGAGGTGCCGGAGTAACGGTACTTGGATCGGTCGGATCGCGAGGAGAACGTACGACTACTTCCTCTACGTTGAGTCAACGCTTCCGCTTCGGTCTACGAGGGTACGTAGACAACACTCTCCCCTCTCGTTGCTATGCATCACCATGATCTTGCGTGTGCGTAGGAAATTTTTTGAAATTACTACGTTCCCCAACAGTGGCATCCGAGCCTAGGTTTTTATGGTTTGATGTTATTTGCACGAGTAGAACACAAGTGAGTTGTGGACGATACAAGTCATACTGCCTACCAGCATGTCATACTTTGGTTCAGCGGTATTGTTGGACGAGACGATCCGGACCAACCTTACGCGTACGCTTACGCGAGACCGGTTCCCTCGACGTGCTTTGCACATAGATGGCTTGCGGAAGACTGTCTCTCCAACTTTAGTTGAACCGAGTGTGGCTACGCCCGGTCCTTGAGAAGGTTAAAACGGAGTCTATTTGACAAACTATCGTTGTGGTTTGATGCGTAGGTGAGATTGGTTCTTGCTTAAGCCCGTAGCAGCCACGTAAAATTTGCAACAAACAAAGTAGAGGACGTCTAACTTGTTTTTGCAGGGCATGTTGTGATGTGATATGGTCAAGACATGATGCTAAATTTTATTGTATGAGATGATCATGTTTTGTAACCGAGTTATCGGCAACTGGCAGGAGCCATATGGTTGTCGCTTTATTGTATGCAATGCAATCGCGATGTAATGCTTTACTTTATTACTAAGCGGTAGTGATAGTCGTGGAAGCATAAGATTGGCGAGACGACAACGATGCTACGATGGAGATCAAGGTGTCGCGCCGGTGACGATGGTGATCATGACGGTGCTTCAGAGATGGAGATCACAAGCACAAGATGATGATGGCCATATCATATCACTTATATTGATTTCATGTGATGTTTATCTTTTATGCATCTTATCTTGCTTTGATTGACGGTAGCATTATAAGATGATCTCTCACTAAATTATCAAGAAGTGTTCTCCCTGAGTATGCACCGTTGCAAAAGTTCTTCGTGCTGAGACACCACGTGATGATCGGGTGTGATAGGCTCTACGTTCAAATACAACGGGTGCAAAACAGTTGCACACGCGGAATACTCAGGTTATACTTGACGAGCTATGCATATAAGATATGACCTCGGAACACGGAGACCGAAAGGTCGAGCGTGAATCATATAGTAGATATGATCAACATAATGATGTTCACCATTGAAACTACTCCATCTCACGTGATGATCGGACATGGTTTAGTTGATTTGGATCACGTGATCACTTAGAGGATTAGAGAGATGTCTATCTAAGTGGGAGTTCTTAAGTAATATGATTAATTGAACTTAAGTTTATCATGAACTTAGTCCTGGTAGTATTAGCATATCTATGTTGTAGATCAATAGCTCGCATTGTTGCTTCCCTGTGTTTATTTTGATATGTTCCTAGAGAAAATTGTGTTGAAAAATGTTAGTAGCAATGATGCGGATTGGATCCGTGATCTAAGGTTTAGCCTCATTGCTGCATAGAAGAATTATGTCCTTGATGCACCGCTAGGTGACGGACCTATTGCAGGAGCAGATGCAGACATTATAAACGTTTTGCTAGCTCAATATGATTACTACTTAATAGTTTAGTGCACCATGCTTAACTGCTTAGAATCGGGACTTCAAAGACGTTCTGAACGTCATGGAGCATATGAGATGTTCTAGGAGTTGAAGTTAATATTTCAAGCAAATACCCGAGTTGAGAGATATGAAGTCTCCAACAAGTTCTATAGCTAAAAGATGGAGGAGAATCGCTCAACTAGTGAGCATGTGCTCAGATTGTCTAGGTACTACAATCGCTTGAATCAAGTGGGAGTTAATCTTCCAGATAAGATAGTGATTGACAGAATTCTCTAGTCACCATCACCAAGTTAATAGAACTTCGTGATGAACTATAATATGCAAGGGATAACGGAAAATATTCCCAAGCTCTTCGCGATGCTAAAATCAGCGAAGGTAGAAATCAAAGAAAAACATCAAGTGTTGATGGTTGACAAGATCACTAGTTTCAAGAAAAGGGCAAAAGGAAAGAAGGGGAACTTCAAGAAGAACGGAAAGCAAGTTGCTGCTCAAGTGAAAAAGCCAAAGTATGGTCCTAAGCCTGAGACTAAGTGCTTCTACTGCAAAGGGACTGGTCACTGGAAGCGGAACTACCCCAAGTGATTGGCGGATAAGAAGGATGGCAAAGTGAACATAAGTATATTTGATATACATGTTATTGATGTGTACTTTACTAGTGTTCATAGCAACCCCTTAGTATTTGGTACTAGTTCAGTTGCTAAAATTTAGTAACTCGAAACGGGAGTTGCAGAATGAACAAAGACTAGTTAAAGGGCAAGGTGACGATGTGTGTTGGAAGTGGTTCCAAGATTGATATGATCATCATCACACACTCCCTATACTTTCGGGATTAGTGTTGAAACTAAATAAGTGTTATTTGGTGTTTGCGTTGAGCATGAATATGATTTGATCATGTTAATTGCAATACAGTTATTCATTTAAGTTAGAGAACAATTGTTGTTCTGCTTACATGAATAAAACCTTCTATGGTCATACACACCAATGAAAATAGTTCATTGGATCTCGATCGCAGTGATACACATATTCATGATATTGAAACCAAAAGATACAGAGTTGATAATGATAGTGCAACTTATTTGTGGCACTGCCGTTTAGGTCATATCGGTGTAAAACGCATGAAGAAACTCCATACTGATGGACTTTTGGAGTCACTTGATTATGAATCACTTGGCACTTGCGAACCGTGCCTTATGGGCAAGATGAATAAAACACCGTTCTCCGGTACTGTGGAGAGAGCAACAGATTTATTGGAAATCATACATACTGATGTATGTGGTCCAATGAATGTTGAGGCTCGTGGCGGATATCGTTATTTTCTCACCTTCACTGATGATTTAAGCAGATATGGGTATATCTACTTAATGAAACACAAGTCTGAAACATTTGAAAAGTTCAAAGAATTTCAGAGTGAAGTGGAAAATCATCGTAACAAGAAAATAAAGTTTCTACGATCTGATCGTGGAGGAGAATATTTGAGTTACGAGTTTGGTCTACATTTGAAACAATGCGGAATAGTTTCGCAACTCACGCCACCCGGAACACCACAACGTAATGGTGTGTCCGAACGTTGTAATCGTACTTTACTGGATATGGTACGATCTATGATGTTTCTTACCGATTTACCAATATCATTTTGGGATCATGCATTAGAGACAGCTGCATTCACGTTAAAAAGGGCACAATCTAAAGTCCGTTGAGACGACACAAAATAATCTATGGTTTGGCAAGAAACCAAAGTTGTCGTTTCTTAAAGTTTGGGGTGACGATGCTTATGTGGAAAAGTTTCATCCTGATAAGCTCAAACCCAAATCGGAGAAATGTGTCTTCATAGGTACCCAAAGGAGACTGTTGGGTACACCTTCTATCACAGATCCGAAGGCAAGACATTTGTTGCTGAGAATGGATCCTTTCTAGAGAAGGAGATTCTCTCGAAAGAAGTGAGTGGGAGGAAAGTAGAACTTGATAAGGTAATTGTACCTTCTCCCTTATTGGAAAGTAGTTCATCACAGAAATCTGTTCCTGTGACTACTACACCAATTAGTGAGGAAGCTAATGATGATGATCATGTAACTTCAGATCAAGTTACTACCGAATCTCGTAAGTAAACTAGAGTGAGATCCGCACCAGAGTGGTACGGTAATCCTGTTCTGGAAGTCATGTTACTAGACCATGACGAACTTGCGAACTATGAGGAAGCGATGATGAGCCCAGATTCCGCGAAATGGTTAGAGGCCATGAAATCTGAGATATGATCCATGTATGAGAACAAAGTATGGACTTTGATGGATTTGCCCGGTGATCGGCAAGCCATAGAATATAAATGGATCTTCAAGAGGAAGACGGACGCTGATAGTAGTGTTACTATCTACAAAGCTAGAATTGTCGCAAAAGGTTTTCAACAAGTTCAAAGTGTTGACTACGATGAGAGTTTCTCACTCGTATCTATGCTTAAGTCTGTCCGAATCATATTAGCAATTGCCGCATTTTATGAAATCTGGCAAATGGATAAACAAAACTGCATTCCTTAATAGATTTATTAAAGAAGAGTTGTATATGATGCAACCAGAAGGTTTTGTCAATCCTAAAGGTGCTAACAAAATATGCAAGCTCCAGCGGTCCATCTATGGACTGGTGCAAGCATCTCAGAGTTGGAATATACGCTTTGATAAGTTGATCAAAGCATATAGTTTTATACAGACTTGCGGTGAAGCCTGTATTTACAAGAAAGTGAGTGGGAGCACTACAGCATTTCTGATAAGTATATGTAAATGACATATTATTGATCGAAAATAATGTAGAATTATTCTGTGAAGCATAAAGGAGTATTTGAAAGGAGTTTTTCGAAGAAGGACCTCGGTGAAGCTGCTTACATATTGAGCATCAAGATCTATAGAGATAGATCAAGACGCTTGATAAGTTTTTCAATAAGTACATACCTTGAAAGAATTTTGAAGTAGTTCAAAATGGAACAGTCAAAGAAAGAGTTCTTGCCTGTATTACAAGGTGTGAAATTGAGTAAGACTCAAAGCCCGACCACGGCAGATGATAGAAAGAGAATGAAAGTCATTTCCTATGCTTTGGCCATAGATTCTATAAAGTATGCCATGCTATGTACCAGATCTATTGTATACCCTACACTGTGTTAAGCAAGGGAGTACAATAGTGATCTAGGAAGTAGATCACTGGACATCGGTCAAAATTATCCTTAGTAAAATAAGGATATGTTTCTCGATTATGGATGTGACAAAAAGGTTCGTCGTAAAAAGGTTACGTCGATGCAAGTTTTGACACTAATCTAGATGACTCTAAGTCTCAATCTAGATACATATTGAAAGTGGGAGCAATTAGCTAAAGTAGCTCCGTGCAGCGCATTGTAGACATAGAAAATTGCAAAATACATAACGGATCTGAATGTGGCAGACCCGTTGACTAAATTTCTCTCACAAGCAAAACATGATCACACCGTAGTACTCTTTGGGTGTTAATCACATAGCGATGTGAACTAGATTACTGAATCTAGTAAACCCTTTGGGTGTTGGTCACATATCGATGTGAACTATGGGTGTTAATCACATGATGATGTGAACTATTGATGTTAATCACATGGTGATGTGATCTAGATTATTGACTCTAGTGCAAGTGGGAGACTGAAGGAAATATGCCCTAGAGGCAATAATAAAGTTATTATTTATTTCCTTATATCATGATAAATGTTTATTATTCATGCTAGAATTGTATTAACTGGAAACATAATACATGTGTGAATACATAGACAAACAGAGTGTCACTAGTATGCCTCTACTTGACTAGCTCATTAATCAAAGATGGTTATGTTTCCTAACCATGAACAAAGAGTTGTTATTTGATTAACGAGATCACATCATTAGTTGAATGATCTGATTGACATGACCCATTCCATTAGCATAGCACCCGATCGTTTAGTATGTTGCTATTGCTTTTATCCATGACTTATACATGTTCCTTTAACTATGAGATTATGCAACTCACGTTTACCGTAGGAACACTTTGTGTGCTACCAAACGTCACAACGTAACTGGGTGATTATAAAGGTGCTCTACAGGTGTCTCCGAAGGTACATGTTGGGTTGGCTTATTTCGAGATTAGGATTTGTCACTCCGATTGTCGGAGAGGTATCTCAGGGCCTTCTCGGTAATGCACATCACATAAAGCCTTGCAAGCATTGCAACCAATGAGTTAGTTGCGAGATGATGTATTACGGAACGAGTAAAGAGACTTGCCAGTAACGAGATTGAACTAGGTATTGGATACCGACGATCGAATCTCGGGAAGTAACATACTGATGACAAAGGGAACAAACGTATGTTGTTATGCGGTCTGACCGATAAAGATCTTCGTAGAATATGTAGGAGCCAATATGGGCATCCAGGTCCCGCTGTTGGTTATTGACCGGAAACGTGTCTCGGTCATGTCTACATTGTTCTCGAACCGTAGGGTCCGCACGCTTAACGTTACGATGACAGTTATTATGAGTTTATACATTTTGATGTACCGAAGGAGTTCGGAGTCCCGGATGTGATCACGGACATGACGAGGAGTCTCGAAATGGTCGAGACGTAAAGAATGATATATTGGAAGCCTATGTTTGGACATCGGATGCATTCCAGGTGAAATCAGGATTTTACCGGAATACCGGGAGGGTTACCGGAACCCCCCGGGAGCATAATGGGCCAACATGGGCCTTGGAGGAGAGGTGAGAGGGCTGCCCTCATGGGCTGTGAGCCTCCCCCCTTCCCCTAGTCCTATTAGTACTAGGAGAGGTGGGCGCCCCCTCTCTCTCTCTCTCCCCCTTGGAGAATCCTAGTCCAACTAGGATTGGGGGGGGGGAATCCTACTCCCAGAGGGAGTAGGACTCTCCTGGCGCACCAGGCTTGGCCGGCCAGCCCCTCCCCCTTGGCTCCTTTATATACGGGGGCAGGGGGCACCCCAAATACACACAAATTGATCATTGAGATCTTTCCTTAGCCGTGTGCGGTGCCCCCTTCCACCAAATTCCACCTCGGTCATATCGTTGCAGTGCTTAGGCGAAGCCCTGCGCCGGTAACACATCAAGATCGTCATCACACCGTCGTGCTGACGGAACTCTTCCCCAACGCTTTGCTGGATCGGAGCCCGGGGATCGTCATCGAGCTGAACGTGTGCCAAGAACTCGGAGGTGCCGGAGTAACGGTACTTGGATCGGTCGGATCACGAGGAGAACGTACGACTACTTCCTCTACGTTGAGTCAACGCTTCCGCTTCGGTCTACGAGGGTACGTAGACAACACTCTCCCCTCTCGTTGCTATGCATCACCATGATCTTGCGTGTGCGTAGGAAAATTTTTGAAATTACTACGTTCCCCAATAGTGGCATCCGAGCCTAGGTTTTTATGGTTTGATGTTATTTGCATGAGTAGAACACAAGTGAGTTGTGGACGATACAAGTCATACTGCCTACCAGCATGTCATACTTTGGTTCAGCGGTATTGTTGGACGAGACGATCCGGACCAACCTTACGCGTACGCTTACGCGAGACCGGTTCCCTCGACGTGCTTTGCACATAGATGGCTTGCGGAAGACTGTCTCTCCAACTTTAGTTGAACCGAGTGTGGCTACGCCCGGTCCTTGAGAAGGTTAAAACGGAGTCTATTTGACAAACTATCGTTGTGGTTTGATGCGTAGGTGAGATTGGTTCTTGCTTAAGCCCGTAGCAGCCACGTAAAATTTGCAACAAACAAAGTAGAGGACGTCTAACTTGTTTTTGCAGGGCATGTTGTGATGTGATATGGTCAAGACATGATGCTAAATTTTATTGTATGAGATGATCATGTTTTGTAACCGAGTTATCGGCAACTGGCAGGAGCCATATGGTTGTCGCTTTATTGTATGCAATGCAATCGCGATGTAATGCTTTACTTTATTACTAAGCGGTAGTGATAGTCGTGGAAGCATAAGATTGGCGAGACGACAACGATGCTACGATGGAGATCAAGGTGTCGCGCCGGTGACGATGGTGATCATGACGGTGCTTCAGAGATGGAGATCACAAGCACAAGATGATGATGGCCATATCATATCACTTATATTGATTGCATGTGATGTTTATCTTTTATGCATCTTATCTTGCTTTGATTGACGGTAGCATTATAAGATGATCTCTCACTAAATTATCAAGAAGTGTTCTCCCTGAGTATGCACCGTTGCAAAAGTTCTTCGTGCTGAGACACCACGTGATGATCGGGTGTGATAGGCTCTACGTTCAAATACAACGGGTGCAAAACAGTTGCACACGCGGAATACTCAGGTTATACTTGACGAGCTATGCATATAAGATATGACCTCGGAACACGGAGACCGAAAGGTCGAGCGTGAATCATATAGTAGATATGATCAACATAATGATGTTCACCATTGAAACTACTCCATCTCACGTGATGATCGGACATGGTTTAGTTGATTTGGATCACGTGATCACTTAGAGGATTAGAGAGATGTCTATCTAAGTGGGAGTTCTTAAGTAATATGATTAATTGAACTTAAGTTTATCATGAACTTAGTCCTGGTAGTATTAGCATATCTATGTTGTAGATCAATAGCTCGCATTGTTGCTTCCCTGTGTTTATTTTGATATGTTCCTAGAGAAAATTGTGTTGAAAAATGTTAGTAGCAATGATGCGGATTGGATCCGTGATCTAAGGTTTATCCTCATTGCTGCACAGAAGAATTATGTCCTTGATGCACCGCTAGGTGACGGACCTATTGCAGGAGCAGATGCAGACATTATAAACGTTTTGCTAGCTCAATATGATGACTACTTAATAGTTTAGTGCACCATGCTTAACTGCTTAGAATCGGGACTTCAAAGACGTTCTGAACGTCATGGAGCATATGAGATGTTCTAGGAGTTGAAGTTAATATTTCAAGCAAATACCCGAGTTGAGAGATATGAAGTCTCCAACAAGTTCTATAGCTAAAAGATGGAGGAGAATCGCTCAACTTGTGAGCATGTGCTCAGATTGTCTAGGTACTACAATCGCTTGAATCAAGTGGGAGTTAATCTTCCAGATAAGATAGTGATTGACAGAATTCTCTAGTCACCATCACCAAGTTAATAGAACTTCGTGATGAACTATAATATGCAAGGGATAACGGAAAATATTCCCAAGCTCTTCGCGATGCTAAAATCAGCGAAGGTAGAAATCAAAGAAAAACATCAAGTGTTGATGGTTGACAAGATCACTAGTTTCAAGAAAAGGGCAAAAGGAAAGAAGGGGAACTTCAAGAAGAACGGCAAGCAAGTTGCTGCTCAAGTGAAAAAGCCCAAGTATGGTCCTAAGCCTGAGACTAAGTGCTTCTACTGCAAAGGGACTGGTCACTGGAAGCGGAACTACCCCAAGTGATTGGCGGATAAGAAGGATGGCAAAGTGAACATAAGTATATTTGATATACATGTTATTGATGTGTACTTTACTAGTGTTCATAGCAACCCCTTAGTATTTGGTACTAGTTCAGTTGCTAAAATTTAGTAACTCGAAACGGGAGTTGCAGAATGAACAAAGACTAGTTAAAGGGCAAGGTGACGATGTGTGTTGGAAGTGGTTCCAAGATTGATATGATCATCATCACACACTCCCTATACTTTCGGGATTAGTGTTGAAACTAAATAAGTGTTATTTGGTGTTTGCGTTGAGCATGAATATGATTTGATCATGTTAATTGCAATACAGTTATTCATTTAAGTTAGAGAACAATTGTTGTTCTGCTTACATGAATAAAACCTTCTATGGTCATACACACCAATGAAAATAGTTCATTGGATCTCGATCGCAGTGATACACATATTCATGATATTGAAACCAAAAGATACAGAGTTGATAATGATAGTGCAACTTATTTGTGGCACTGCCGTTTAGGTCATATCGGTGTAAAACGCATGAAGAAACTCCATACTAATGGACTTTTGGAGTCACTTGATTATGAAGCACTTGGCACTTGTGAACCGTGCCTTATGGGCAAGATGACTAAAACACCGTTCTCCGGTACTGTGGAGAGAGCAACAGATTTATTGGAAATCATACATACTGATGTATGTGGTCCAATGAATGTTGAGGCTCGTGGCGGATATCGTTATTTTCTCACCTTCACTGATGATTTAAGCAGATATGGGTATATCTACTTAATGAAACACAAGTCTGAAACATTTGAAAAGTTCAAAGAATTTCAGAGTGAAGTGGAAAATCATCGTAACAAGAAAATAAAGTTTCTACGATCTGATCGTGGAGGAGAATATTTGAGTTACGAGTTTGGTCTACATTTGAAACAATGCGGAATAGTTTCGCAACTCACGCCACCCGGAACACCACAACGTAATGGTGTGTCCGAACGTTGTAATCGTACTTTACTGGATATGGTACGATCTATGATGTTTCTTACCGATTTACCAATATCATTTTGGGATCATGCATTAGAGACAGCTGCATTCACGTTAAAAAGGGCACAATCTAAAGTCCGTTGAGACGACACAAAATAAACTATGGTTTGGCAAGAAACCAAAGTTGTCGTTTCTTAAAGTTTGGGGTGACGATGCTTATGTGGAAAAGTTTCATCCTGATAAGCTCAAACCCAAATCGGAGAAATGTGTCTTCATAGGTACCCAAAGGAGACTGTTGGGTACACCTTCTATCACAGATCCGAAGGCAAGACATTCGTTGCTGAGAATGGATCCTTTCTAGAGAAGGAGATTCTCTCGAAAGAAGTGAGTGGGAGGAAAGTAGAACTTGATAAGGTAATTGTACCTTCTCCCTTATTGGAAAGTAGTTCATCACAGAAATCTGTTCCTGTGACTACTACACCAATTAGTGAGGAAGCTAATGATGATGATCATGTAACTTCAGATCAAGTTACTACCGAATCTCGTAAGTAAACTAGAGTGAGATCCGCACCAGAGTGGTACGGTAATCCTGTTCTGGAAGTCATGTTACTAGACCATGACGAACTTGCGAACTATGAGGAAGCGATGATGAGCCCAGATTCCGCGAAATGGTTAGAGGCCATGAAATCTGAGATATGATCCATGTATGAGAACAAAGTATGGACTTTGATGGATTTGCCCGGTGATCGGCAAGCCATAGAATATAAATGGATCTTCAAGAGGAAGACGGACGCTGATAGTAGTGTTACTATCTACAAAGCTAGAATTGTCGCAAAAGGTTTTCAACAAGTTCAAAGTGTTGACTACGATGAGAGTTTCTCACTCGTATCTATGCTTAAGTCTGTCCGAATCATATTAGCAATTGCCGCATTTTATGAAATCTGGCAAATGGATAAACAAAACTGCATTCCTTAATAGATTTATTAAAGAAGAGTTGTATATGATGCAACCAGAAGGTTTTGTCAATCCTAAAGGTGCTAACAAAATATGCAAGCTCCAGCGGTCCATCTATGGACTGGTGCAAGCATCTCAGAGTTGGAATATACGCTTTGATAAGTTGATCAAAGCATATAGTTTTATACAGACTTGCGGTGAAGCCTGTATTTACAAGAAAGTGAGTGGGAGCACTACAGCATTTCTGATAAGTATATGTAAATGACATATTATTGATCGAAAATAATGTAGAATTATTCTGTGAAGCATAAAGGAGTATTTGAAAGGAGTTTTTCGAAGAAGGACCTCGGTGAAGCTGCTTACATATTGAGCATCAAGATCTATAGAGATAGATCAAGACGCTTGATAAGTTTTTCAATAAGTACATACCTTGAAAGAATTTTGAAGTAGTTCAAAATGGAACAGTCAAAGAAAGAGTTCTTGCCTGTATTACAAGGTGTGAAATTGAGTAAGACTCAAAGCCCGACCACGGCAGATGATAGAAAGAGAATGAAAGTCATTTCCTATGCTTTGGCCATAGATTCTATAAAGTATGCCATGCTATGTACCAGATCTATTGTATACCCTACACTGTGTTAAGCAAGGGAGTACAATAGTGATCTAGGAAGTAGATCACTGGACATCGGTCAAAATTATCCTTAGTAAAATAAGGATATGTTTCTCGATTATGGATGTGACAAAAAGGTTCGTCGTAAAAAGGTTACGTCGATGCAAGTTTTGACACTAATCTAGATGACTCTAAGTCTCAATCTAGATACATATTGAAAGTGGGAGCAATTAGCTAAAGTAGCTCCGTGCAGCGCATTGTAGACATAGAAAATTGCAAAATACATAACGGATCTGAATGTGGCAGACCCGTTGACTAAATTTCTCTCACAAGCAAAACATGATCACACCGTAGTACTCTTTGGGTGTTAATCACATAGCGATGTGAACTAGATTACTGAATCTAGTAAACCCTTTGGGTGTTGGTCACATATTGATGTGAACTATGGGTGTTAATCACATGATGATGTGAACTATTGATGTTAATCACATGGTGATGTGATCTAGATTATTGACTCTAGTGCAAGTGGGAGACTGAAGGAAATATGCCCTAGAGGCAATAATAAAGTTATTATTTATTTCCTTATATCATGATAAATGTTTATTATTCATGCTAGAATTGTATTAACTGGAAACATAATACATGTGTGAATACATAGACAAACAGAGTGTCACTAGTATGCCTCTACTTGACTAGCTCATTAATCAAAGATGGTTATGTTTCCTAACCATGAACAAAGAGTTGTTATTTGATTAACGAGATCACATCATTAGTTGAATGATCTGATTGACATGACCCATTCCATTAGCATAGCACCCGATCGTTTAGTATGTTGCTATTGCTTTTATCCATGACTTATACATGTTCCTTTAACTATGAGATTATGCAACTCACGTTTACCGTAGGAACACTTTGTGTGCTACCAAACGTCACAACGTAACTGGGTGATTATAAAGGTGCTCTACAGGTGTCTCCGAAGGTACATGTTGGGTTGGCTTATTTCGAGATTAGGATTTGTCACTCCGATTGTCGGAGAGGTATCTCAGGGCCTTCTCGGTAATGCACATCACATAAAGCCTTGCAAGCATTGCAACCAATGAGTTAGTTGCGAGATGATGTATTACGGAACGAGTAAAGAGACTTGCCAGTAACGAGATTGAACTAGGTATTGGATACCGACGATCGAATCTCGGGCAAGTAACATACCGATGACAAAGGGAACAAACGTATGTTGTTATGCGGTCTGACCGATAAAGATCTTAGTAGAATATGTAGGAGCCAATATGGGCATCCAGGTCCCGCTGTTGGTTATTGACCGGAAACGTGTCTCGGTCATGTCTACATTGTTCTCGAACCGTAGGGTCCGCACGCTTAACGTTACGATGACAGTTATTATGAGTTTATACATTTTGATGTACCGAAGGAGTTCGGAGTCCCGGATGTGATCACGGACATGACGAGGAGTCTCGAAATGGTCGAGACGTAAAGAATGATATATTGGAAGCCTATGTTTGGACATCGGATGCATTCCAGGTGAAATCAGGATTTTACCGGAATACCGGGAGGGTTACCGGAACCCCCCGGGAGCATAATGGGCCAACATGGGCCTTGGAGGAGAGGTGAGAGGGCTGCCCTCATGGGCTGTGCGCCTCCCCCCTTCCCCTAGTCCTATTAGGACTAGGAGAGGTGGGCGCCCCCTCTCTCTCTCTCCCCCTTGGAGAATCCTAGTCCAACTAGGATTGGGGGGGGGGGGAATCCTACTCCCAGAGGGAGTAGGACTCTCCTGGCGCACCAGGCTTGGCCGGCCAGCCCCTCCCCCTTGGCTCCTTTATATACGGGGGCAGGGGGCACCCCAAATACACACAAATTGATCATTGAGATCTTTCCTTAGCCGTGTGCGGTGCCCCCTTCCACCAAATTCCACCTCGGTCATATCGTTGCAGTGCTTAGGCGAAGCCCTGCGCCGGTAACACATCAAGATCGTCATCACACCGTCGTGCTGACGGAACTCTTCCCCAACGCTTTGCTGGATCGGAGCCCGGGGATCGTCATCGAGCTGAACGTGTGCCAAGAACTCGGAGGTGCCGGAGTAACGGTACTTGGATCGGTCGGATCGCGAGGAGAACGTACGACTACTTCCTCTACGTTGAGTCAACGCTTCCGCTTCGGTCTACGAGGGTACGTAGACAGCACTCTCCCCTCTCGTTGCTATGCATCACCATGATCTTGCGTGTGCGTAGGAAAATTTTTGAAATTACTACGTTCCCCAACAGTTGTATGCCGGTAACGCTGCAGATACAACCCAAACATTTCCCAGTTAAAGGCCCGAACCTCACCCCAGATATTTGTCGCAGCGGTAGTCCATTCGTCAACGTAAGGGGTAATGCTCTTAAGCCAATAAGCCATGGACTTGTTTCCTCCTAGGCGACTGTCCCTGAGATTGACATGCGCGATACATGATTAGGGATATTATGAATGCAGAGCTGACAACTAAAATAGTATTAGTACTTACTTGTGCACGTGTTCTGTCAAGTGTGGAATATCTGGAATCTCAGGCTCTTGATATAGACCAAACTGTATCATCACCCTATGAAGAGACATCTCCTCAACCGTCTCGTCGAACACCAACTTGGCCTTCGTCATCCAAAAGTGCTGGTCTCTAGTACACAATCCAGAAATCCCAACTGGGTACCTCGATGATATAGCCTGAGGCGAGTATGGCTCCCAGATAACTTGATCCTCGTGCAAACTATCAAACTGCGCCATGAAGGACGTGTAGCATCCCCTAACCTGACTATGCGCAAACTGTCTCTGTGCATGACAACAAATAAGCATTAGTAATACTATTGAATGGCAAGAAATAATTGAATTAATTGTTACTTAATATAAATGTACCTCTCGACGTGCCCAAACAGATCCCATAGTAGGTAAGTCGCCGATAGCAGGCACATAAGCCCCAGCTAAGTCATCCAAACCAAAAGGTTTATCAACATAGACATAGGGTCGTCCAATAGGGAATCTCTCGTATGACCAGAGCTGCAACAATAATGGACATCCAACAAGACTAGATTTTCTAGACTTCAACAAGCAAGCTTTGCACAGGCCTCTGTACGTAGCCGCTAACACAGCAGAACCAAAACTCCTCTGTAGAATATCCGCAGGGCAACGTGCGTCAGCTATCTCTCGTGCAATACCGATGAGTCGTGCATCGACAGTGGTCGCGTGGTTCTCCGTAAACATCGTCTTGACGAACAGCCAAAGAATATATGCCTCTAGGGACCGGTCAATCTGTGCCTCCGACAACTGAACATCGGGATATCCTAACAGGACAATCTACATAGAAACGTAATAATTGTATGAACATCGGACAACTAAAATACAACATTTGTTTAAGTGGCCGTGATGGTTACCTGAAACTGGCTCAACCATCTAAAAAGGGGTCCATGAGGATCGTTGTCTATGGCCCTAGCAGTCGGGCCTGCAGCCAAAAAACGGGTCTGCATCGCTGCTTGCCACCCAGATTCTGCCTCTAAGGGACCTATGGCAGCACCGGCCAGAGGTAATCCCAACATGTAAGACACATCCTGTAAAGTAGGCGCCATCTCTCCCCAGGGAAAGTGAAATGTATGTGTCTCTGGCCTCCATCTATCTGCTAAGCAGGTAAGGAGTGACTTGTCGTAAGAGAAACGTTTCACTTGCCTCTTGTGTACCTGCAATGGTTCACCTGCCTCATCTAAGTCCGAACCATCTATCCACTCATCCAATGTACCCTCAACCAGCCGTGCCAAGGGTAGAAGTCCAGCCCAACTTAACCTACAAAATTAAGAGAATGTTAGCGGCGTTGAAAAGTATGTCAAACATAGTAAGTCAATATATGGACTCCATTATATGCACACATACCTATCAACCCATGAATCGTGTATCATCCAGTTAAAACATAGTACGACATATTACAAATTAAAACATAGTCCTGACATATTATAAATTAAAACATAGTCCTGACATATTACATATTAAAACATAGTCCTGACATATTACAAATTAAAACATAGTCCTGACATATTACAAATTAAAACATAGTCCTGATATATTACATATTAAAACCCACTACGACACATTATATAGCTTCTGAGTTATTTCTTCCTCGTCCGCCCCTTCGGCCTCGACTGCCATGACCATATCCGCCTCTTGCTCCTGTTGTCGCAGTCGTCGATGTAGAAGCACTCGTCGATGCGGAAGAACCATCTTTGTTCAGGTCGGGACAATATTTCATCCTATGCCCATAAGCCGCGCATAACAAACATTGTCTGGTTGCTCCACCAGCTTCAGACTGGTCCATATCGTTCCGGATGCGACGGGCCTTTCGTCTGCCCCTACTTGTTCGCCGAAGGTCTGGATGCGGGATGTATACTCTCTCACCGTTGTTTACCTTGTTGAAATTGCCGACAACTCTAAACCCTGTCATCTCGCCTGTCCAGGTGTTGAGCACTGCCTCTTTTAAATAGTATGGGGACACGAAGGAGATACCATCCAACTCAATCTGGCCACAGGCAGCCAACACATGAGAGCAAGGTAGGTGCAACAACTTCGGTTTGTTGCATGTACACTCACACGTTGGATAAAATTTCGTTCCAATTTTTACCTCGTGTGTCTTCACCTCATTTCCAAAACCAAAACCATCGGTAGGAAGCTGAGCCTCATACCTCCTTTCTTGATTCCCTATGAGTCTGACAGTGTGCTTCTTTTCTTTCTCTATCTTCTTTGCCATGTATTCCATGACATGGATACAATAAGGTGTGTTCTGATTATCTTCAATATGCTTCTTTGCTAACTCGTGCCTTTCTCTGAAATATCTCAAAGTGCCATGGAATACAGCCTCCACAATAGCTGTGAGTGGCAATGCTCTATTCCCTCTTAGCACAAAGTTATACACCTCTGCAAGATTGGTTGTCATGTGGCCATAACTACCTCCATGTGTGTCATGCAGCAAAGACCAATTCACTGGAGGCTCTTTCTCTATCCACTCAGAAAAATTCTTTATTGCCCTTCCCTTCTTTCTCTTAGTATTAGGAGGGTCAATTGCTGGCAAGTCACAAAGACCTACTGGCTCCTCTAGCTCTGCGATGAGTGCTGCCAATTTAACCTGATCTTCCATTTTCTTCCTCGCACGGACCTGCTCCTTAGTAAACTCATCTAGTTTTGACCAAATAAATTCGTATTTGCTTTGCTGGCTCTGCTTGCATAATTTTTTGAACAAGTTCATCAACCGCTTGTTCTTGAACTGTGAGAAAAAATTAGCCCCAAGATGGCGCATGCACCACCGGCTCTGCAAGTCCCTCCAAGGTGTTGGTTCGTCATCTGTTGGATTACGAAGTGTCTTCACGGCCTTCAATATACCAGCATGTCTGTCATGAATGACACACACGTTTGGTCGGTCCTTCACGATGGCAATTTTCACTTGGCGGAAGAACCATACCGAGCTGAGAAAGTTCTCACCCTCCACAAATGCCATGGCAAGTGGGATGATTTGATTGTTCCCGTCGACACCAATAGCAGTCAGGATTTGCCCTCTATACTGACCGGTCAGGAATGTACCATCCACAAACATAACAGGAGGACAATGCCGGAAAGCTTCGATGCACATAGAAAAAGAGAAGAACACTCGTTTCAACACCTTGAAATCAGGTACACTCAGCAACCTCATGTGTTGTACGTTCACATAAGTGCCGGGATTCCTCTCCTTCAGTATGCCCAGGAGACGGACAACATTATCATATGAGTCGAAGAACGTCCCAAACCTTTCCTCCATAGCCTTCTGCTTAGCCCTCCAAGCCTTCCCATAAGGAATGACATAATTCCATCTGACCTTCACTGCTATCTGGATGTGCTTTGCTTCCATATCTTTCTTCTCTACTATCTCAGTATACATGAGTTGCGCAATGAGATTTGA
Source organism: Aegilops umbellulata (assembly GCA_032464435.1). Classification (NCBI taxonomy): domain Eukaryota; kingdom Viridiplantae; phylum Streptophyta; class Magnoliopsida; order Poales; family Poaceae; genus Aegilops; species Aegilops umbellulata. The sequence continues at coordinate 634,604,529 of CP136060.1, read as the reverse complement.
AGTCAGGTTCGGATGCTTCACCAGCAGGTTCTTCCTCACACAATTATGTGGGATGACAATGGTGACAACCCAGTGGATGTCATACTTCGGCACGTGCCCGTGCACCTTCCCTGGACAACCTATTTCAACACATTTCACGGTATAGTTTGTTGGACTTGATATGTGTGTCTTGAAAACCCTCTGCGTAGACATAGCCCACTTTATCACCGCATACTTCAATTTTTTCTTTGTATCAAACATAGCCCTTATTTGTACTTGGTTCAGATTATACTGCCATGGAGTCTCATGGCCATCGTTCACCGTAAGGCCGGTGGATATGTCCTGCTCCCATGAAGAAGGAAACGGTACCTCAACTTCATCCTCAGAATTTTCAGAATCTAGTTCCTCCACCAATCCATCCTCGTCCTCTTCCTCCATCACCCTCTGCATTTCATCCCCTTCCTCATCCCCATCAGCAAAACCAGAACCAGCTAATATTATCGACTGGCTACTCTGCCCAGTATCAGGACCACAAACATTGTGTGGCACTTAGTCTGACTCTTTCTCGGGTTGGCTAGCATCCACATCTTGTGGCTGTGACCTGGATAAAACAATCTCGTTAGCCACTTCACTGCCTTGGCCGGGTTCATACCCCCTGTGGAGTTGTACGGTATTCTCCTCCTTCGGCACAGGTTGCACAAGTGCATATGGGTGGATTCTTCGGTCTCGGCAGCGTCTTAACAGGGACAACCAATGCTGGCTCCTATCTACCGCATCAACTCCCACTTGACATTTTTACAGGATTTGGTCCATAATGCATGAATACTAACAGAACATACTTCAGGATCCAGACCGAAACTAGTTGTCAACCAGTACTTCAACTGTCTAATGTCCAGTCTATCCGGGTCAGCTAGTGTCATGACGCCATTTTTAAACTCGCTAAGATCAACCCCCAACTCATTATATCGAACATTACCAGCGCCGTAGTAAACAATCAGATTTACTGATTCAGACATTTTCACCTGTCAAACATTGTCATCCTCTCATTAATCACAACGAAGAGTAATATTACCCGTTACACTAACTATGCACTAAAATGCCTCCACAGATATATTAACACTGCACTTCACAATATGACTTATCTAAACTAATTAAAATATACAATTCAGAGAAAATTTGTGATGGCATGGTTATACCTTCGAAGCGTGTGTCCCTAGCTTCTTGCTCCTCTCTTTCACTCAGCGGCACCGGCCACCTCGCGGAGTACTTGCACCACAGGACAACGGCAGCACCGCCCCCTCGACGACCGGAGGCTCAACTCCGGTCACCCCCCAAGCCGCACCTCCTCATCCACAGCAGCTGCTCCTCCTCACCACCACCTCCTTCCCAACCACACCTTCTCCATCCCACCATGGCTCCTCCCTCCAAACGCAGAAAAAACTATCCCATACCCAAAAAAACACCGTAGGCTGTTGGAGAATGGTATGATCTATCTATTCTGTGTCTTGGATGTGAAAATGGGTGCAAAGTGGTGGAGATCGGCGCGGGCTTGTGAGGTTACAGAGAAGAACGAGAGAGAGAGGATTAAACAGAGTGCGAGCAGCCAGAGGAAGGAGACGGCATGGCGAGCCTTATCCCGAACTCTTCTGTCAACTCTTGGCCGAAGAGCTCTTCGGCCGCCCGCTGGCCGAAAAGAGCCCACTTCGGCCTCGCGTGGGCCGAAGCTACGATTTTCGGCCGGCCCACCACCGACACCACCTCTTCGGCCCAGCCGAGCCCTACTTCGGTCAAAGCCTGGACGAAAAGTCCTTTTCAGCCAAACCCGGGCCGAAAACAACCTCTTCGGCCAGCGCGAGGCCGATGGGGTCATAGTTCTGATTTTTTTTCGCGTTTAGTGCTATAGTTTCCGATTTTGCTGCACAAAAAGTTATAGTTTTGAAAGAAAAAAATCAAGACTTCTCCCATGTCCTCAAGAACAAAAGCTACTACTCACAAATCATGTTCATGCTCAAGATCAGAGGGATAATAAATAGCATAATGGACCTAAACATATAATCTTCCACCAAATAAACCAACTAGCATCAACTACAAGATGTACTCAATACTACTAGTCACCCACAGGTACCAATCTAAGGATTTGATACAAAGATTGAACACAAGAGATGAACTAGGGTTTTGAGATGAGATGGTGCTGGTTAAGATGTTGATGAATATTGGTCCTCCCAAGATGAGAGGGTTGTTGGTGATGATGATGGCTTCGATTTCCCCCTCCCGGAAGTTAGTATCCCTAGCGGAATCGCTCCACCAGAGAGCAAAAGTCCTCCTGCCCAAGCTCCACCTCGAGACGGTGGAGCTCTGTCCTGAAAGTACTCTCCAGATTTTTTCTAGGGAAAATGGGCTTATGTACCAGAAGATGGGCACCAGAGGCTAGCTAGGGGCCCCACTACCCACCAGGGCGCATCTGGGGCTGATGTCGCTTGAAACTACGCGGTACTTCCCCACAGAGGAAGGGATGATGCAGCACAGCTACGGTAGGTATTTCCCTCAGTTATGAAACCAAGTTATCAATCCAGTAGGAGAACCAAGCAACACTATGTAAATGGTACCTGCACACAAAGAATACTTGCAACCTGACGCGTAGGAGGGGTTGTCAATCCCTCCTCGGGCAAAAGATAGATTGGTTTGTATGATTTTGGATAAATAGATCTCGCAATAACACAAAATAAAATAAATAAAGAAAAAGTGCAGCAAGGTATTTTTGGGTTTTGGAATAATAGATCTCAAAATAAAAGCAAATATGATAAAGAATAGACCCGGGGCCGTAGATTTTACTAGTGGCTTCTCTCGAGAAAATAGCATACGGTAGGTAAACAAATTACTATTAGGCAATTGATAGAAATTCAAATAATTAAGGCAATATCCACACAATGATCATTACATAGGCATCATGTCCAAGATTAGTAGACCGAAACGATTCTGCATCTACTACTATTACGCCACACATCGACCGATATCCAGCATGTATCTAGTTTATTAAGTTCATGGAGAAACGGAGTAATGAAATAAGAAGGGTGACATGATGTAGATATGATATATTCATGTAGGAATAGACCCCATCTTGTTATCCTTGATAGCAACGATACATACGTGTCTTGCTGCCCCATCTGTCACTAGGAAAGAACACCATAAGATCGAACCCATCACAAAGCACCTCTTCCCATGGCAAGAAAAATTGGTCTAGTTGGCCTAACTAAACCAAAGATTCGAAGTAGAAATATGAGGCTATAAGTAATCATGCATATAAGAGATTAAAGAAAACTCAAATAACTTTCATGGATATAGATCTGTTCATAAACTCAAACTTCATCGGATCCCAACAAACACACCGCAAAAGTCATTACATCAAATAGATCCCCAAAAGAACGTTGTATTGACAATCAAAAAGAGAGAGGAAGCCATCTAGCTACTGCCTACGGACCCATAGGTCTATGGTGAACTACTCACGCATCATCGGAGAGGCACCAATGAGGATGATGAACCACTCCGTGATGGTGTCTAGATTGGATCTGGTGGTTCTGGAACTTGCGGTAGCTAGAATTGTTTTTCATCGACTCGCCTAGGGTTTCTGGAATATTTGGGAATTGATAGGGCGAAGAGGTGGTGCAGGGGGGCTCCGTGGTGGGGACAACCCCCCGGGGCACGCCTGGGCTCCTGGGCGCGCCCTGGTGGGTTGTGCTCACCGCGGGCCTCCCCTCTGGCACTTCTTTGGCCCACTGGGTGTCTTCTGGTCCAAAAAAATCTCCAAAAAGTTTCGCTGCGTTTGGACTCCAGTTGGTACTGTTATTCTGCAAAGTGAAAAATAGACAAAAATAGCAACTGGCACTAGGCACTATGTCAATAGGTTAGTCCCAAAAATGATATAAAGTTGCTATAAAATGATTGTAAAACATCCAAGAATGATAATGTAACAACATGGAACAAGCAAAAATAATAGATACGTTCAAGATGTATCAGCATCCCCAAGCTTAATTCCTACTTGTCCTCGAGTAGGTAAATGATAAAAACAGAATTTTTGATATGGAATGTTGCCTAACATGTTCATCACATATTCTTTTCTTTTGTAGCATGGACATTTGGACTTTTATATGGTTCAAAGCAATAGTCTAGTTTTGACATGAAGATTTCAATACTCAAGCACATCAACAAGCAACCATGTCTTTCAAAATATCAACACTAAAGAAAGTTATCCCTAGCCCATCATGCTCAATCATTGATCCATTCATGAAACGCATTCGCATATTAGCTACATCCAATGCTCAAGTATGATCATAGTGCCCCTTAGTTGGTGCTTTATAAGAGAAGATGGACACAAAATAAAAATTGTATAAAGTAAATATATAGGCCCTTCACAGAGGGAAGTGGGGATTTGTAGAGGTGTCAGAGCTCAAAGCAAAGAATATAAGAGATAAAACATTTTGATCGGCATGCTTTTCATGTCAACGAAAATGACTGAGTAGTTCCCAACACTTTCCATGCTAGATATATCATAGGTGGTTCCCAAACAGAGAGTAAAGTTTATTCCTTTTTCCACCATTCTTTCACACTCCATGGCTAGCCATATCCACGGGTACCGTCCATACCAACACTTTCCAAGGAATTTATTATTTGACAATATAAAGTAAATTCATTTTTCCATTTCGGGACTAGGCATCCCTATTACCGCCGTACTCTCGTGCAATGACAAGTGAATAAAAACTCATCTTGAGAATAACACATCTAGCATTGAAAATATTAGCCACCCCCTACCGCTTCATGAGCGGTATGGGCACACAAAAGGGAAACTTATTTTGAAAATTAGAGTTGGCACAAACAAATTTGCTTAGAACGGCACGGAAACCGCATATAGGTAGGTATGGTGGACTCATATGGCAAAATTGAGTTTAAAGGTTTTGGATGCACAAGTAGTATCTCTACTTAGTACAAGTGGAGGCTAGCAAAAAGATTGAGAAGAAACCAACCAAGAAACGAAAATTCACATAAGCGAGCATTAAGCATAACTAACACCGAATAATGCACCATAAGTAGGATGTAATTTCATTGCATAACTATTGACTTTCGTGCTTGCATAGGGAATCACAAACCTTAACACCAATATTCTTACTAAAGCATAATTACTCACCAACATGACTCACATATCACTATCATCGTATCTCAAAACTATTACAAGGAATCAAGCTTATTTTGTCCAATGATCTTCATGAAAGCTTTTATTATATCCTTGTTGAATATATATCACTTTGGGACTGTCATGGGAAACCACGGCCACCTATGGGGCCATCAGCCCCTTTGTTGTTCGACGGGGGGATGGGCACGTTGCATAGAGTGGAGAAGCGTAGCACAGCACGGCAGATTTCACACGGACAGTTTTACCCAGGTTTTGGGCTGTCGTGAGGCATAAAACCCTACTCCTGCTTTGGTAGATTGATGGTATGGTGGAAAAATACAGCGCTCTTGCCCAGCAGGGTTGCCTCGTGGCCAGAGCGACTACGCGCGTATGAGTAGTCGAGGGTCCGAATCCTTTCTACGGTTGCCATGGGCCTCCTTTTATAAAACAAGGGGTCACCACAGTGGCAAATCAGTCTTTACGTTCTGATTAGATAGCAAATAGTGCTATCATACCTAACTCTGCATGCGGACAAAGCGCATTAAATGTGTCGCTTAGTGTCACATCACAGCGTGCCCGACAAGCCTTGTTGGGCTGTTTTGCCAGCTTTGCGCCTGCTTACTTGACACGTCTCAGAACGGGTGTCATTTGGAGGTGTTTTCCGTAGGAAGTGGCTGCCACGTGGCGAGAAGCAGCCACTTAGTCACTCAGGGGTTTGACACCGCACTGATCGATGACTTGCGTCGCTGTGAGGTGGTGTGGTGGACCCTTGGCAGTGAAATTTTCCCTTGTCGCGCCCAGCAAGCCTGCCGGGGCGGTCTGGTGGCTTTTCTTCAGGGCAATCCTTGTCCTTGCCAGGCATGCCTGCCCGGCAAGGGAGGTTTTTCCCTTAGTGACATCTTGCCCTTTTGGCTCGACTTGGTCTTCTTGATCTGCGCTCTGATCCTTTAAAGAGCCGATCTCTTGTGCTTGGTCTCATCTTGGGTGCCGCAATCTTTTCCTTAGGCCTGTGCACGGTCTGGGCAACAGACCCAGGGTTTGTTGCACCGACAGGGACTAGTTTCATATATTGCTTTTTCTTTGACAAGTTCAAAAAAATTTAAGTGAAGAACATGAGCATAAATATTTTCATCTCTCAAAATAATATAAGTGAAACATGAGAGAATTTCTTGAAAATTACTAGCTCTCAAATAAATCTAAGTGAAGCATGAGAGTATTTCTTCAAACATATTAAAGCACACCGTGCTAAAAAAATATACAAGTGAAGCACTAGAGCAATTCCATAGCTCAAAAAATTTATGTGAAACATAAAGAGCAATTCTAACAAATCATAGCATAATTTTGGCTCTGTCAAATAGGTGTGTCCAGCAAGGATACTTGTGACAAAATAAAAATCAAAACAAGCAAAGACTCATATAATGCAAGACGCTCCAAGCAAAACTCATGATATGTGACGAATAAAAATATAGTTCCAAGTAAAATACCGATGGTCGTTAGAAGAAAGAGGGGATTCCACTCGCAGCATCCCCAAGCTTAGTTGCTTGTTTCTCCTTGAATATTATCTTGGGGTGCCATGGGGCATCCCCAAGCTTAGTATCTTACTACTCCTTATTCCAGAGTTGGGCCCACATTTGTGCAAAACATGCGGCCTGCACAGGGCCTATGATTTTTGGGGGGGCCAAAATTTTATAAACTCTTAAAAACAAATGTTTCCTTAGTGCTGGGCCTCGCATGGCGCTGGGCCGCTGGCGTCCATCCAGCCAGGCCACTGCTCCATCGATAGGGAAGCGGGATAGTCGGGACTCGGATTCGGTCACAAAAGGCAAAAGCACTCGCATCGCTGTCGCTACAGTCATGGGAGGACGAGCATGCGCCAGGTGGTTGCGATCCATGGTAGTTGCGATCTGTCAGTTCTTTTCCCGTTCAACCAATTTCTTATTTATTTTATGGTTGATTTCTTTCTTCTCGCACGATTTGCTACCCTTGCACTGCTCCCAGGGCTAGGGAAATTCGATGGCGGCATGCGGCCGTGCACTGACGCCGCCGTCTTAGTTTTCCGGATTCATTCCCCATCCGACTAACATACGCGAAGGGCCTCTAATTTCTTCGGTTAGCCCTCCAATCTTTTTCAATCTTCAGTTTGTTGGTTCAGAAAGAATTAATTTCTTTTTTTGGTGGGTGAATTAATTTCTACTATATTGCATGTTTCCCCAATTACCCCTACTAATTTTTTTATATAAGAAAATAATCAGAAGTTACATGAATGCACTAGTTTACAGTAAAATTTAGGTAGTCATTGGTTTAATTCATCCTGCCGTTTGCGTATTCTATAGATGAAAACTACTCCCTCCGTAAACTAATATAAGAGCGTTTAGATCAGTAAAGTCGTAAACTAATATAAGAGCATTTAGATCACTACTTTAGTGATCTAAACGCTCTTATATTAGTTTACCGAGGGAGTATTTGTTAATTGTACACAAAAATGTCTTCCTTGATCGTTGTCACTCGGCGCCCCCACAACCCCCCAATCCCAAAATCATGGCTCTGCCCTGGCTACAGCCTACAGGAAACGGGATCGTCAGATCGATCGGAGACAATCCTCAGGCCGCTTCTCAACTGGAACAAGATCGTCAGATCGATCGTCGACCGTGAAAACTCCACACTCCTCAGCACCCACGACGGGTCACATGGGCACACGACGACAATTCCTGGCAAGAGTGCCTCACGACAAGAGTTCCTAGCGAGAGGATTGACATGGGCACATGGCTACAGCTCTCACGGCTTCCATCCTTCGGACGCTTCACGTCTTCAAAATAGGTACCAATTAGTCAATTTAAGCAAGATATATATATTATAATTGCTCATTAGTCATTTTTTAAGCAAGATAGGGCCCCATTTTTTAGCTTCGCACAGGGTTCCGGACTTTGCCGGCCCGGCCCTGCCTTATTCCTTCATCCATCGTGATCTCACCCAAAACTTGAAAACTTCAATCACACAAAACTTAACAAAACCTTCGTGAGATCCATTAGTATGAGAAAACCAATCTTTACTTTAAGTATTGTTGCAAACTCATTCCAATTTTGTTATTGCATTATACCTACTATATTCTAACCTTACCATGGCTTATACCCCCCAATACAAACCATAGATTCATCAAAATAAACACACAATGCAACGAAAACAAAATCTGTCAAAAACAGAACAGTCTGTAAAGACGTGAATTTACCTCATACTTCTGTAACTAAAAAAATTCTGGAAAATTAGGACAACGTGAAAAATTTGTATATCAATCTTGTGTAAAAAGATTCAGACACTTTAGTCGCTTCTGTGATTTTCTAAAATTCTTCTACTAGACGCAAAAGTTTCTGTTTTACAACAAGATCAAATCAACTATCACCCACCATGATCCCAAAGGCTTTACTTGGCAAAAAAACTAATTAAAACATAAAAACACAATCATAACAGTAGCATAATTGTGCAAACACTCAAGAACAGAAATAAAAAGGCAAAAATATATTGTATTCATTGGGTTGCCCCTAGCTAGGCATAATATTTCAATGATGCTCACATGAAAGATAGTAATTGAAACATGAAGAGAGCATCATGTATCATGTGAAAAACACATTTAAGTCTAACATACTTCCTATGCATAGGAATTTTATAAGCAAACAAATTATCAAGACAAGAAATATCTAGCATATGCAAAGGAGAAGAATAAAACATTGACAATCTCAACCTAACGAGAGGTCATTTAGTAACATGAAAATTTATACAACCATATTCTCCTCTCTCATAAAAATTACATGTACGATCATATTCAAATTCAACAATATAGCTATAACATATTCTCTTCATGATCCACATGCATGCAAAGTTGACACTCTTCCAAAATAGTGGGATTATCATCAAACAAAGTCATGACCTCTCCAAGCCCACTTTTATAAAAAAAATCATAAGATTGATCTTTCTCCAAAATAGTGGGATCATTATTACCTAAAGTTGGAACTCTTCCAAACCCACTTTCAATATTACCTCAAAGATATTCATCATGAGGCTTAAATAAATTTTCAAGACCATAAGAAGAATCACTCCAATCATGATCATTGCAATAAGTAGTGGACATATCAAAATTAGCATCCCCAAGCTTGGGGTTTTGCATATTATTAGCACCATTGACATTAATAGATTCTATAGTAAAACCATTGCAATCATGCTTTTCATTCAAGGAGCTATCCTGAATCACTTCATAAATTTCTTCTTTTAGCAGTTCATCATAATTTTCACATTCATGAATTTCAAGTAAAACTTCATAAAGATAATCTAGCACACTCAACTCAATAGCAATTGTTTCATCATAATTCGATCTTTTGAAAAGATTAGCAAGTGTATGAGGATACATCTCAATAAATTTTTAGCAAGCAAAGATGCAAGCAAATAAAAGGCACATGGTAACATAAGCAAACAAAATATCGAACGAGAAAAAGGCGAACGAAAAGAAGGCAAATAAAAGGAAAATATTTTTGTGAAGTGGGGGAGATGAAAATGAGAGGCAAATGGCGAATAATGTAAATTGCAAGGAGATGTGATTTGTGATTAGGAACCTGATAGATCTTGACTTGATCCTCCTCGGCAACGGCGCCAGAAATTCCTTTTGATGTCGCTTGAAACTGCGTCGGTATTTCCTCAAAGAGGAAGGGAAGATGCAGCACAGCTATGGTAGGTATTTCCCTAGTTATGAAACCAAGGTATCAATCCAGTAGGATAACCAAGCAACACTATGTAAACGGTACTTGCACACAAAGAACAAATACTTGCAACCCAACGCGTAGGAGGGGTTGTCAATTCCTCCTCGGGCAAAATATAGATTGGTTTGTATGATTTTGGATAAATAGATCTCGCAATAACACAAAATAAAATAGATAAATAAAAAGTGCAGCATGGTATTTTTGGGTTTTTGGAATAATAGATCTGGAAATAAAAGCGAATAAAAATATATCTCAAAGAAAATATGATAAAGAATAGACCCGGGGCGTAGATTTCACTAGTGGCTTCTCTTGAGAAAATAGCATACGGTGGGTAAACAAATTACTGTTGGGCAATTGATAGAAATTCAAATAATTATGACAATATCCACGCAATTACCACACAGGCATCACATCCAAGATTAGTAGACCGAAACGATTCTGCATCTAATACTATTACTCCACACATCGACCGCTATCCATCATGCATCTAGTTTATTAATTTCATGCATGGAGAAACGGAGTAATGCAATAAGAATGGTGGCATGATGTAGAGAAGATCTATTCATGTAGGAATAGACTCCATCTTGTTATCCTTGATAGCAATGATACATACGTGTCTTGATGCCCCTTCTGTCACTAGGAAAGAACACTGTAAGATCGAACCCATTACAAAGCACCTCTTCCCATGGCAAGAATAATCGATCTAGTTGGCCTAACTAAACCAAAGATTCGAAGAAGAAATACAAGGCTATAAGTAATTATGCATATAAGAGATCAAAGAAAACGCAAATAACTTTCACGGATATAGATCTGATCATAAACTCAAACTTCATCGGATCCCATCAAACACACCGCAAAAGTCATTACATCAAATAGATCTCGAAGAGACCATTTATTGAGAGTCAAAAAGAGAAAGGAAGCCATCTAGCTACTGCCTACAGACTCGTAGGTCTATGGTGAACTACTCACGCATCATCGGAGAGGCACCAATGACGATGATGAACCCCTCTGTGATGGTGTCTAGATTGGATCTCGTGCTTCCGGAACTTGTGGCAGCCGGAATTGTTTTTCGTCGACTTTCCTAGGGTTTCTGGAATATTTGGGAATTGGGATTTTTACATCTGTGCCCCTGGTTCCTTAGCCATACTCATTCATCCCCACGCTCTTAACTTTTGCTCACTTTTCACCACTCCCTTGGCCAAAACCCTCAGAACTGGTCACAAACGGTGGATGTCGTCGGGTCAGTGCTTTGACCGTTAACTCTGACGAGTGGGGCCACGCTGACTGTGTCGCCGATTGGATCTGATGAGTGGGGTTGTGGCGGACGGTACCGCGATTAGCCCATTGGGTCGTCGTTAGACTTGGGCCGTGCGCGCGCCGCAATGACAGAAGCCTGTTATGCATGCACGACATGTCCAGCTAGCCTCCATGCATGCACGTAGCTAGCCTACCTGCATGCGCTGCCGCCCGCCGCCACGATGCGCTGACCGGACTCTTTTTCACCCGAGCCACCACGGACGCTGACCGGCCTCATTTTCACGCGAGCCGCCACGGACGCAGGGACGGTTGCTGCCGCTGGTTCGTATCATCTCCCACGTGTGTCTCCTCGATGTAGAGCATTGTTTCACACTTTTCGATCCACTCACATCTATTCAACGTGCAATTAAAACCTGTTGGCAATTAAAGTGGCATATCGATCGACGTGGCTCGTTTGAACGTAGCAAATCCAAAGCGCGGTCAGTGCTACTCCCCTTCCCTTCCCCTTTCCTTATTTAAACCGCCACCCCTCCACCTATTCTCCACACATCCATTTGCACCGCCCCCTTCTCTTCTTCACCCAAACACAGAGCACTCTCAAAGCGAGGCAAGGATGCAATACAACGGCCCCACCTTCGAGCTCCCACCGACCGTGCCGGAGAGACGGTATCCCGCCGACATCGTCGTGGAGAGGACGCTCCGCGTGTGGGTATTCTCATGCTGGAGGGGTGCAAGGGGGTTTGCCAAGTGGTTCCTCCGTGTGGGCTTCGCCCACCTCCCGGTGGGCTCGCTGGTGATGTTCCGACTGGAGGAAGTGCGTCTAAACTCCAGGACTCCGCCGATAGGGCTCACCGTCACCTTCACCAACAGATTTGATGCGTACTACCTCCTCGGCAAGGTGTTTTGGTGTGGAAGGGAATTCATCGCATTCACAACCCACAACATCTTCACAAACTTCGACTGCATCTTCCCCACCCGCGATGGTATGCACATCCTCCCCTACTACATCGGCCAGGACGGCATGGAGAGGAGGAGCAGTGAAGAGAAGGCGCAGTGAAGATGGTGGTGAAGTCCCGGTCTCAATCATGAGCTTGTCTTTCCCTAGGGTGTTAGGGCTTTTTATCTTTTATATATTTCTATCTTAATTATGTCATTGATTGTACCGTGAACTTTTAATCTCTGTCGTGTTATCCCCTAAGAACTTTGTTATGCTTGATACCCTTATTCGATATGTCGTTGTTATCGGTGTTTTTGCTTGCTATTTCTATCTTATTTGACGTGAGATAAATCGCTAGATGGATATGTTGCCATACACGAGCACTTCTACTAAATCAATCAATGAAAGGGTATTCCTCAATGAAAACCAACAAGTTTTCGCCCATTTAGAGTAGGGTCAAGTTTACGCACGTGCAGATAATGGAGTAGTTGAAGTGTCAAAAAGGAAACTAAAGCTAGAAAAATGAGCCATGTTGATGTTGAAAAGAAGAAGAAGAAAAGCTATTTTTTTGAATTGTTGGTGGCCCTATTCCGTATATTGTATGAACAAAAACAAGCTAATTTTTGAATAGTTTGTGGACTATGCTATGGTTTAGGGCACCCTATGTTTTATGTAAGAAGTATGCTATGGTTGTTACTTTCTATGTTATGGATGTATGCTTGCTACGTGAGATACCGGTCGATGGATATGGTGCCATAGCCGAGCCGTAGACATGCTCTCTAGATGGATATGGTGCCGTAGCCGAGCCCTAGACATGCTCTCTAGATGGATATGCTGGCTAATGGTGCCACCGAACTTTATTTTAGACGTGGTTTCAGATGGATATCATGATCTACATAATTAAGTCTGACATGTTCTTAATAAAAACAAAAACAAAAAATCGTGTATACAATATTTTTCTTGCAACAAAAACTTGTTTATAATATCCGCATGTCAAAAAATGAAAGTGTTGTGCCGTAGGCTATATATAGAAGGAAATTGCCATGATATGTACAAATAAATTTGACATGTGCAAGTCCAACAATAAATCGATTTACCATCATGCACTATTTTTGTTCGGCATGGCAATAAATGGATTTACCATGGTAATAATCAAGGAAAAAATAGAGCCAGCGCATGGGCCTTCGACACTCAACGCAATGAGATGGCCCAACGAGAGCTTAGTTTCAATTTGGGCCCTAGAACTACGTTTTTTTTCTTCTGCGGTCGGTGTTGTCTGACGAAACTGAAGAAACTAAAAGTGTACAAAACTGACAAAACTGACATGATCCACAAATTAAGCAACACAGAGCATAGAGCACATGATCCACAAATTAAGCAACACAGAGCATAGAGCACATGATCCACAAATTTAAGCAAATCGTAGAGCACATGATCCACAAATTTAACCAAATCCTAGAGCACATGACAACACACTAATAACATATCTAACGAGTGATGACCAGTAAGTAAGCAAATCCTAGAGCAACTACAAAAAAATAAAACGGATAAAATCCTAAAGCTATCAGATTCGCCTGCTTGTTCAATTGAATCATCTGCTTCAAGTTCTTGTTCATCTTCTTTATTTCCCCCTTCAGATATGCATCCCCAAATGTCATAGCAGCACTTTCAGAGACCAAATTCGTTGTTGCTGATGGCAGATTGAGGTCCCGGGTTGGGGCCCCATTGAATTGAATCCGCTTAACGTAGTCATCCATCCATTCAAAATGTGTGCATTTCTTCATGATCTGAAACGAAAACATGAACCCTAAATCCCAGATCGAAAAAGAATTAAAAGCAAACAGAAAAGGAAATCAGAGAAAAATCATGAGATCTAACCTGCCCCTCTAGCTTGCTCTCGCATTTCACGAACTCGCGCCCATAGTTGCTATTCTTGACCTCCTTCGAAGTCAACTGTATCAGTGGCGCGCTGCGTGGGCAGTCAGGACATCGCTCCATGGGAAGTGGACCATACTGGGTCCACAAGGGGCGGGAGGCTGAATTGGAGCTCAACATATCGCCCAAAGTCGCCGGAGAAGAAGAAGCAGAGGAGTGACTCCTCTCGTCGCCGGAGAAGAAGAAGCAGAGGAGGAGTGGCTCCCCTCGTCGCTGCAGAATAAGCACCAGAAGAAAGGGGAGGCACAACCAACAAGTCTCGCGGATCGCCCCATGATCCAACGATGTGGAGCCATCCATGTGATCCAACGGCGCGGAGCCCGCACGCAGCCTGCCCTCGGAATTACTTCTAGAATACCACATCTGAGGGCTGTCGCTTGGCACTACGGTATGATTGGACGGCTGACGTTCGAAGCATGGGTTAGGCGAAACCCCGCGGGTTTTAGAGGGTTTTGAGCTGGTCAACGGGGTTTCAAAGGCTTTGACTGAGCATAAATAAGTTTAAAAAATCGAAAAAATATGAAACCTTCGCCGTTCGTCGTTTTATAGGACACACTAACGAGGAAAAATACTAAACTTGGTATACGTACATTTAGAGAAAAAACTAGCTAGCACGATCGAGGTAAAATGAGCACCATTAATAAAAAAATTAAATATATATAAAACCTGCGCACAGTGTTGTCTTGTGCGACATGTTACCAACAAAAAATCATAAACTTTGTCTATGGATATTTTCATGAAAAAACATTCACACATATGAGCTATCATGTACAACGTTTCATAGAGACCAAGGAGAGGAGGTAGGGTTTCCCTTCGGTTTTTCAAAATTTAGAAAAATCAAAAACATCACGAAAGCTTGATTTCAAAGTGAATAAGAAGGATCTGAACTTAGTTTTCCATTTTCATATGCTAAACGTGTTTCTTAATGGTTTTTCTATTAAAGTATTTTATTTAAAAAATGTAAAAATAGAAATATTAATTCAATAAATAGTGATTCTTCGAATATACACTATATAGATTGATTTGGTGTTAATAAAAAATATTTGGCTCATTTGGAGTAGGTCCAAAAAAAACTTGATTACAAATGGGGCTGTTTACCCTAGCTTGGGAGCTCATTTGGAGCACATTTCTCATTACTACAAGTTTTACCACGCAAAAGAGATCGGATTGATCACCTAACGTTTATAATAGTTCAGCAAACTGTGCAGCTCACACCACAGGGGAATGGACTTCAAGTGTTGGTTCAAATTCAAAGTTTGCCTCAGTAGTTCAAAACACCTTACAAGTTTTCACAGTACTTCAAATTGACGATAGAATCCTTATTACAAATCTTTAAAGTTCAAAGTTTATGACTTGCATTCAAGTTCAAATTCAAATCTTTGCCTTGCTCCTAGTGTTCCAGGATGGGTTAACCGTCTTGCTTCTGGTTTCCCTGCTTTTGGAAGCTTTGTCTTGTTGCTTTTGATCTTCACTTCTGGTGGTGGCGGTTTTGTTGAGCTTTGACTGATCGAGCAAGTGATGACCAGTTGACGGTCATCTGTGGGCTCACTAATCTTTAAAGGAACTTTAGAAAAAATAACTTCCTCCTCTCATATAGCTTCAAAACCTTCGTAAGCCATTGTTTCAAATTTCACATCAGATGATGGTTCAACCAAAGTTTCTTCCTCTCTAGGTCTTTCCTGTCTTGTGCCTCTATTATCCTAGAGCTGGGTCAAACAAAAATAAGCTTAGCCATCGATAAAAAAGAGAACAAATGCAAAAAAATGGAAAGATTGCACACATACTAAGCTGCTACTTCAGTTGCTTCATTCTCTAAACTTGCTGCATTCTCCTCTGCTGCTGCATTCTCCTCTAAACTTGTTGCATTCTCCTCTGCTGCATTCTCCTCTGCATTTGTTGCTGCCCATTGTTCCTCTTCTCCAAATGATGCATCAACTGGATTGGTACAACGCCTAGCAATATGCCCTAGGATACCACATCTTTTGCACTTATGCTGTTTTTTTACATGACCCTCTTCACCAGCTCTTATACTGTTTTCCCTTGGTCTTCCTGGTGGTCTAGTCAGTACAGGAGAATGGAGTTTGAACCCTGGGTCTACTATGTTCCATTGGTCTTTTCCCAAGAGTGCAGGCACATTTTCAGCATAAGCAGCCCTAAATTTGGCAACAGAGAAATATTCAGAGCAATACTGATCAACTTCACCATCTTCACCTCCAATAATAGTCATGAGATGTAGGGCATGTATGCACGGCTTCCCGCAGATCTGCCATTGCCTACAGCTGCATTCATTGGTTGCAAGGTTCACATGATATCTCCATTCCCTATTTTTACTGTCAGTGTATGTTACCTCAGCCTCGTATGTCGATGGTCAAATGCATTTCATCCTTAGTCCTCTTGCCTTGGCATACAATGCCTTAGTCAGAGATGGGAGCATAAGATGGCTAACATATTGTGTTTCTGCAATTCTTTTACGAAGAGCCATCTTTACCATGACCATCTGCCTAATATTATCAAATGCTCGCCACAACAAAAGCTCTTTCAATGACTTGAACTTTGCATTGAAACACTCGGCGAGATTATTGGTCACATAGTCTACTTTGCAGATTTCATTGAATTTGCTTCTTGACCACAGCTTTCCATGATGTTCATCCATGTACTCCTTCACCAAAGGATTATGAGCATACAACACTCTCAAATGCTGCTCATGCTTCCCCAAGCTGCATGTGTATGATGCTCGCCATAGATTCTCATCATAAACTTTGCCTTTGAATTTCTTTTTGAAATTCTGCGCTAGGTGTCGCATACATTCCATATGTTCCATGTTGGGGAACGTAGTAATTTCAAAAATTTCCTACGCACACGCAAGATCATGGTGATGCATAGCAATGAGAGGGGAGAGTGTTGTCCACGTACCCTCGTAGACCGAAAGCTGAAGCGTTATGACAATGCGGTTGATGTAGTCGTACGTCTTCGCGACCTGACCGATCAAGCACCGAAACTACGGCACCTTCGAGTTCTAGCACACGTTCAGCTCGATGACGATCCCCGGACTCCGATCCAGCAAAGTGTCGGGGAAGAGTTCTGTCGGCACGATGGCGTGGTGACGATCTTTATGTTCTACCGTCGCAGGGCTTCGCCTAAGCACCGCTACAATATTATCGAGGAGTATGGTGGAGGGGGGCACCGCACACGGCTAAGAGGACGATCACGAAGATCAACTTGTGTGTCTATGGGGTGCCCCCTGCCCCCGTATATAAAGGAGTGGAGGAGGGGAGGGCCGGCCCTCTCTATGGTGCGCCCTAGCGGAGTCCTACTCCCACCGGGAGTAGGTTTCCCCCTTTCCTAGTCCAACTAGGAGTCCTTCCATGTAGTAGGAGTAGGAGACAAGGAAGGGGAAGAGGGAAGAGAAGGAAGGAGGGGGCGCCGCCCCTCCCCCTAGTCCAATTCGGACTAGTCAATGAGGGGGCGCGCGGCCTGCCTCTCCCTCTCCCCTAAAGCCCAATAAGGCCCATATACTTCTTCCCCCGTATTCCCGTAACTCCCCGGTACTCCGAAAAATACCCGAACCACTCGGAACCTTTCCGATGTCCGAATATAGTCGTCCAATATATCGATCTTTACGTCTCGACCATTTCGAGACTCCTCGTCATGTCCCCGATCTCATCTGGGACTCCGAACTCCTTTGGTAAATCAAAACTCATAAACTCATAATATAATTGTCATTGAAACCTTAAGCGTGCGGACCCTACGGGTTCGAGAACAATGTAGACATGACCGAGACACGTCTCCGGTCAATAACCAATAGCGGAACCTGGATGCTCATATTGGCTCCTACATATTCTACGAAGATCTTTATCGGTCAGACCGCATAACAACATACGTTGTTCCCTTTGTCATCGGTATGTTACTTGCCCGAGATTCGATCGTCGGTATCTCAATACCTAGTTCAATCTCGTTACTGGCAAGTCTCTTTACTCGTTCCGTAATACATCATCCCGCAACTAACTCATTAGTTGCAATGCTTGCAAGGCTTAGGTGATGTGCATTACCGAGAGGGCCCAGAGATACCTCTCCGACAATTGGAGTGACAAATCCTAATCTCGAAATACGCCAACCCAACATGTACCTTTTGGAGACACATGTAGAGCACCTTTATAATCACCCAGTTACGTTGTGACGTTTGGTAGCACACAAAGTGTTCCTCCGGCAAACGGGAGTTGCATAATCTCATAGTCATAGGAACATGTATAAGTCATGAAGAAAGCAATAGCAACATACTAAACGATCGAGTGCTAAGCTAACGGAATGGGTCAAGTCAATCACATCATTCTCCTAATGATGTGATCCCATTAATCAAATAACAACTCTTTGTCTATGGTTAGGAAACATAACCATCTTTGATTAACGAGCTAGTCAAGTAGAGGCATACTAGTGACACTCTGTTTGTCTATGTATTCACACATGTATCATGTTTCCAGTTAATACAATTCTAGCATGAATAATAAACATTTATCATGAAATAAGGAAATAAATAATAATTTATTATTGCCTCTAGGGCATATTTCCTTCAGTCTCCCACTTGCACTAGAGTCAATAATCTAGTTCACATCGCCATGTGATTTAACAGCAATAGTTCACATCACCATGTGATTAACACCCATAGTTCACATTGATATGTGATCAACACCCAAAGGGTTTACTAGAGTCAGTAATCTAGTTCACATCGCTATGTGATTAACTCCCAAAGAATACTAAGGTGTGATCATGTTTTGCTTGTGAGATAATTTTAGTCAACGAGTCTGTCACATTCAGATCCGTAAGTATTTTGCGAAATTCTATGTCTACAATGCTTTGCACGGAGCTACTCTAGCTAATTGCTCCCACTTTCAATATGTATCCAGATTGAGACTTAGAATCATCTGGATTAGTGTCAAAACTTGCATCGATATAACCCTTTACGACGAACCTTTTTGTCACCTCCATAATCGAGAAACATATCCTTATTCCACTAAGGATAATTTTGACTGTTGTTCAGTGATCTACTCCTAGATCACTATTGTACTCCCTTGCTAAAATCAGTGTAGGGTATACAATAGATCTGGTACACAGCATGGCATACTTTATAGAACCTATGGTTGAGGCATAGGGAATGACTTTCATTCTCTTTCTATCTTCTGCCATGGTCGGGCTTTGAGCCTTACTCAATTTCACACCTTGTAACACAGGCAAAAACTCTCTCTTTGACTGTTCCATTTTGAACTACTTCAAAATCTTGTCAAGGTATGTACTCATTGAAAAAACTTATCAAGCGTCTTGATCTATCTCTATAGATCTTGATGCTCAATATGTAAGCAGCTTCACCGAGGTCTTCCTTTGAAAAACTCCTTTCAAATACTCCTTTATGCTTTGCAGAATAATTTTACATTATTTCCGATCAACAATATGTCATTCACATATACTTATCAGAAATGTTGTAGTGCTCCCACTCACTTTCTTGTAAATACAGGCTTCACCGCAAGTCTGTATAAAACTATATGCATTGATCAACTCATCAAAGTGTATATTCCAACTCCGAGATGCTTGCACCAGTCCATAGATGGATCGCTGGAGCTTGCACATTTTGTTAACATATTTAGGATTGACAAAACCTTTTGCTTGCATCATATAAAACTCTTCTTTAAGAAATCCATTAAGGATTGCAGTTTTGTTATCCATTTGCCAGATTTCATAAAATGCGGCAATTGCTAACATGATCCGGACAGACTTTAAGCATCGATACGAGTGAGAAAAACTCATTGTAGTCAACACCTTGAACTTTGTCAAAAACCCTTCTCGACAAGTCTAGCTTTGTAGATAGTAACACTACTATCAGTGTCCGTCTTCCTCTTGAAGATCCATTTATTTTCTATGGCTTGCCGATCATCGGGCAAATCCATCAAAGTCCATACTTTGTTCTCATACATGGATCATATCTCAGATTTCATGGCCTCAAACCATTTCGCGGAATCTGGGCTCATCATCGCTTCCTCATAGTTCGCAAGTTCGTCATGGTCTAGTAACATGACTTCCAGAACAGGATTACTATACCACTCTGGTGCGGATCTCACTCTGATTTACCTACGAGATTCAGTAGTAACTTGATCTGAAGTTACATGATCATCATCATTAGCTTCCTCACTAATTGGTGTAGTAGTCACAAGAACAGATTTCTGTGATGAACTACTTTCCAATAAGGGAGAAGGTACAATTACCTTATCAAGTTTTCTACTTTCCTCCCACTCACTTCTTTCGAGATAAACTCCTTTTCTAGAAAGGATCCATTCTTAGCAACGAATATCTTGCCTTCAGATCTATGATAGAAGGTGTACCCAACATTTTCTTTTGGGTATCCTATGAAGACGCACTTCTCCGATTTGGGTTTGAGCTTATCAGGATGAAACTTTTTCATATAAGCATCACAACCCCAAACTTTAAGAAACGACAACTTTGGTTTCTTGCCAAACCACAGTTCATACAGTGTCGTCTCAACGGATTTAGATGGTGCCCCTTTTTTTTAACGTGAATGCAGCTGTCTCTAATGCATAACCCGAAAACTATAGTGGTAAATCGGTAAGAAACATCATAGATTGCACTATATCCAATAAAGTATGGTTATGACATTCGGACACACCATTATGCTTTGGTGTTCCAGGTGGCATGAATTTGTGAAACTATTCCACATTTTTTTAATTGAAGACCAAACTCGTAACTCAAATATTCGTCTCCGTGATCAGATCGTGGAAACCTTATCTTCTTGTCACGATGATTTTCCACTTCACTCTGAAATTCTTTGAATTGTTCAAATGTTTCAGACTTATGTTTCATCAAGTAGGTATACCCATATCTGCTTAAGTCATCTGTGAAGGTGAGAAAATAACGATACCCGCCGCGAGCTTCAACACTCATCGGATCGCATACATCAGTATGTATTATTTCCAATAAGTCAGTTGCTCGCTCTATTGTTCCGGAGAACGGAGTCTTTAGTCATCTTGCCCATAAGGCATGGTTCACAAGCATCAAGTGATTCATAATCAAGTGATTCCAAAATTCCCATCAGCATGGAGTTTTTTCATGCGCTTTACACCAATATGACCTAAACTGCAGTGCCATAAATAAGTTGCACTATCATTATTAACTTTGCATATTTTGGTTTCAATATTATGAATATGTGTATCACTACGATCGAGATCCAACAAACCATTTTCGTTGGTGTGTATGACCATAGAAGGTTTTATTCATGTAAACAGAACAACAATTGTTCTCTAACTTAAATGAATAACCGTATTGCAATAAACATGATCAAATCATATTCATGCTCAACGCAAACACCAAATAACACTTATTTAGTTTCAACACTAATCCCGAAAGTATAGGGAGAGTGTGATGATGATTATATCAATCTTGGAACTACTTCCAACACACATTGTCACCTCACCCTTAACTAGTCTCTGTTCATTCTGCAACTCCCGATTCAAGTTACTAATCTTAGCAACTTGAACTAGTACCAAATACTGAGGTGTTGCTATGAACACTAGTAAAGTACATATCAATAACATGTATATCAAATATACCTTTGTTTACTTTGCCATCCTTTCTTATCCGCCAAATACTTGGGGCAGTTCTGCTTCCAGTGACCAGTCCCTTTGCAGTAGAAGCACTTAGTCTCGGGCTTAGGACCAGACTTGGGCTTCTTCACTTGAGCAGCAACTTGCTCGCTGTTCTTCTTGAAGTTCCCCTTCTTCCGTTTGCCCTTTTCTTGAAACTAGTGATCTTGTTAACCATCAACACTTGATGCTCTTTTCTTGATTTCTACCTTCGTTGATTTCAGCATCACGAAGAGCTTGGGAATTACTTTCGTCATCCCTTGCATATCATAGTTCATTACGAAGTTCTACTAACTTGGTGATGGTGACTAGAGAATTCTGTCAATCACTATTTTATCTGGGAGATTAACTCCCACTTGATTCAACCGATTATAGTACCCACACAATCTGAGCACATGCTCACTAGTTGAGCGATTCTCCTCCATCTTTTAGCTATAGAACTTGTTGGAGACTTCATATCTCCCAACTCGGGTATTTGCTTGAAATATTAACTTCAGCTCCTGGAACATCTCATATGGTCCATAACGTTCAAAACGTCTTTGAAGTCCCGATTCTAAGCCGTTAAGCATGGTGCACTAAACTATCAAGTAGTCATCATATTGAGCTAGTCAAACGTTCATAACGTCTGCATCTGCTCCTGCAATAGGTCTGTCACCTAGCGGTGCATCAAGGACATAATTCTTCTGTGCAGCAATGAGGATAAACCTCAGATCATGGATCCAATCCGCATCTTTGCTACTAACATCTTTCAACTTAGTTTTCTCTAGGAACATATCAAAATAAACACAGGGAAGCAACAACGCGAGCTATTGATCTACAACATAGATATGCTAATACTATTAGGACTAAGTTCATGATAAATTAAAGTTCAATCAATCATATTACTTAAGAACTCCCACTTAGATAGACATCCCTCTAATCCTCTAAGTGATCACGTGATCCAAATCAACTAAACCATAACCGATCATCACATGAAATGGAGTAGTTTTCAATGGTGAACATCACTATGTTGATCATATCTTCTATATGATTCATGCTCGACCTTTCGGTCTCAGTGTTCCGAGGCCATATCTGCATATGCTAGGCTCGTCAACTTTAACCTGAGTATTCCGCGTGTGCAAAACTGGCTTGCACCCGTTGCAGATGGACGTAGAGCTTATCACACCCGATCATCACGTGGTGTCTGGGCACGACAAACTTTGACAACGGTGCATACTCAGGGAGAACACTTATACCTTGAAATTTAGTGAGAGATCATCTTATAAAGCTACCGTCGAACTAAGCAAAATAAGATGTATAAAAGATAAACATCACATGCAATCAAAATATGTGACATGATATGGCCATGATCATCTTGCGCATTTGATCTCTATCTCCAAAGTACCGTCATGATCTCTATCGTCACCGGCATGACACCATGATCTCCATCATCTTGATCTAAATCAATGTGTCGTCACATGGTCGTCTCGCCAATTATTGCTCTTGCAACTATTGCTATCGCATAACGATAAAGTAAAGCAATTAGTTGGCGCTTGCATCTTATGCAATAAAGAGACAACCATAAGGCTTCTGCCAGTTGCCAATAACTTCAACAAAACATGATCATCTAATACAACAACTTATATCTCATCACGTCTTGACCATATCACATCACAACATGCCCTGCAAAAACAAGTTAGACGTCCTGTACTTTCTTGTTGCAAGTTTTACGTGGCTGCTACTGGGCTTAGCAAGAACCGTTCTTACCTACGCATCAAAACCACAACGATAGTTTGTCAAGTTGGTGTTGTTTTAACCTTCGCAAGGACCGGGCGTAGCCACACTTGGTTCAACTAAAGTTGGAGAAACTGACACCCGCTAGTCACCTATGTGCATAGCACGGCGGTAAAACCAGTCTCGCGTAAGCGTACGCGTAATGTCGGTCCGGGCCGCTTCATCCAACAATACCGCAGAGCCAAAGTATGACATGCTGGTAAGCAGTATGACTTATATCGCCCACAACTCACTTGTGTTCTACTCGTGCATATAACATCAATACATAAAACCTAGGCTCTGATGCCACTGTTGGGGAACGTAGTAATTTCAAAAATTTCCTACGCACACACAAGATCATGGTGATGCATAGCAACGAGAGGGGACAGTTTTGTCCACGTACCCTCGTAGACCGAAAGCGAAAGCTTATGACAACGCGGTTGATGTAGTCGTACGTCTTCGCGACCCGACCGATCAAGCACCGAAACTACTGCACCTCCGAGTTCTAGCACACGTTCAGCTCGATGACGATCCCCGGACTCCGATCCAGCAAACTGTCGGGGAAGAGTTCTGTCAGCACGACGGCGTGGTGGCGATCTTGATGTTCTACTGTCGCAGGGCTTCGCTAAGCACCGCTACAATATTATCGAGGAGTATGGTGGAGGCGGGCACCGCACACGGCTAAGAGAACGATCACGAAGATCAACTTGTGTGTCTATGGGGTGCCCCCTGCCCCTGTATATAAAGGAGTGGAGGAGGGGAGGGCCGGCCCTCTCTATGGCGTGCCCTAGGGGAGTCCTACTCCCACCGGGAGTAGGATTCCCCCTTTCCTAGTCCAACTAGGAGTCCTTCCATGTAGTAGGAGTAGGAGACAAGGAAGGGGAAGAGGGAAGAGAAGGAAGGAGGGGGCGCCGCCCCTCCCCCTAGTCCAGTTCGGACTAGTCAATGAGGGGGCGCGCGGCCTGCCTCTCCCTCTCACCTAAAGCCCAATAAGGCCCATATACTTCTTCCCCCGTATTCCCGTAACTCCCCGGTACTCCGAAAAATACCCGAACCACTCGGAGCCTTTCCGATGTCCGAATATAGTCGTCCAATATATCGATCTTTACGTCTCGACCATTTCAAGACTCCTCGTCATGTCCCCGATCTCATCCGGGACTCCGAACTCCTTCGGTACATCAAAACTCATAAACTCATAATATAACTGTCATCGAAACCTTAAGCGTGCGGACCCTACGGGTTCGAGAACAATGTAGACATGACCGAGACATGTCTCCGGTCAATAACCAATAGCGGAACCTGGATGCTCATATTGGCTCCTACATATTCTGCGAAGATCTTTATCGGTCAGACCGCATAACAACATACGTTGTTCCCTTTGTCATCGGTATGTTACTTGCCCGAGATTCGATCGTCGATATCTCAATACCTAGTTCAATCTCGTTACCGGCAAGTCTCTTTACTCGTTCCTTAATACATCATCCCGCAACTAACTCATTAGTTGCAATGCTTGCAGGGCTTAGGTGATGTGCATTACCGAGAGGGCCCAGAGATACATCTCCGACAATTGGAGTGACAAATCCTAATCTCGAAATACGCCAACCCAACATGTATCTTTGGAGACACCTGTAGAGCACCTTTATAATCATCCAGTTACGTTGTGACGTTTGGTAGCACACAAAGTGTTCCTCCAGCAAATGGGAGTTGCATAATCTCATAGTCATAGGAACATGTATAAGTCATGAAGAAAGCAATAGCAACATACTAAACGATCGAGTGCTAAGCTAACGGAATGGGTCAAGTCAATCACATCATTCTCCTAATGATGTGATCCCGTTAATCAAATAACAACTCTTTGTCTATGGTTAGGAAACATAACCATCTTTGATTAACGAGCTAGTCAAGTAGAGGCATACTAGTGACACTCTGTTTGTCTATGTATTCACACATGTATCCTGTTTCCGGTTAATACAATTCTAGCATGAATAATAAACATTTATCATGAAATAAGGAAATAAATAATAACTTTATTATTGCCTCTAGGGCATATTTCCTTCATTCCACTCCAGGGAATACAATTTCTAACGCAGCTTCTAAACCCTTGCAAGCATCTATGTGTATAACTAAACCTGAGGGTGTACCTGTAATGTTGCGCAACTGCTGCAGAAACCAGACCCAACTCTCCTCACACTCTACCTCCAACACACCAAATGCAACTGGGAATAGCTAGTTGTGTCCATCAACTGCAGAAACTGCTGCTAGCTGGCCTCTCCATCTTCCATTCAAAGCAGTTGCATCGACAGCTAAATAGGGCCTACAACCATTCAGAAACCCCTGCCAGCAAGCCTTGAAACAAACAAAAACCCTCCTGAAGCACTCCTTCTCCATTGCCTTCCCTTTTAATTTGTACTTAACTGTATGCTTGTCAATCTCTACAACACTCCCTGGACTAGCCATCTCCACTTCAGCTTTGAAGGTGTAAAGCAACTGAAAACTCTCATTCCATGGACTATTAATCCTATCAAGAGCCCTTTCCTTAGCATAGAAAATCTTCATGTACTGTACATTAATCTTGTACTTCTCAAATAACTTCCCATGGAGTGCTGTTGGACCGATTGTTGGTGTTTCCCTCACCCAATCCAAGATTGCATCTGCCATCCACCTAGTCTTTGCAAGCTTAGATTTTTCCTTTCCCCCTCTCCCTCCAGGTGGGCAAGTGTGCCCGTGTGGGTTGCTTTTTATCTGAAACAAAATGAAAAATGATGCCAAATACAATTAAGAAACAATACACATGATCTGAATATAGAATGGATAAATAATCTGATAACAATATTCAGTTGTAATACCTGAATCAATTTGCTCTTTTGCATAGTGGATGCGTGCAACCTCCACCTACACCTATCATAAGGGCAATGAACAGTGAATCTTCCTGGCTCACTCCTATCAACCTTATAAGAGTTTTTAGTGAGAATGCAATGTGTAGTCACTGCATTACGACAGTCCACCATCGATTCGAATACGGTTCCTGGAGTAAGGTCAGGATTCTCCCTGTTCCACTCAATTGTTGGCATGTCCTCACCATCATATTCTTGTAACACTAAGAAGCCGATGTTCTCATCCCTATCTTCATCGTCAGTGTCATCAAATCTAGCACGGCTGCTAGGCTCCTTTGCATATTCATCTTCCACTGCCTGTTGACTGACTCTATCTACCAGTTCAGGGAATAGAATCTCATCCTCATCATCATGTCGAGGCACTTCCTCGTCAGGCTCTGCATCTACTTCTACATCAGGTGCAGAAGGGAGAGGAGAAGTGGCAGAATTACCGTCAGCCGACATGTTGTGGCTTTCAGAACCACTAGGTTTACTTGGTCTTGACCTACAAGGAGTGCGAGGACGCCCGCTATTAGCAGAGACATATGATGTCTGAACACCCTTCGGGATACGTTGTTTGTGTGCCTGAAACACACCGATATGGATTTTACCGAAACGGCTGTCAGCATTCATACTAAATAGCAATCCCAGAAGCTCATCACAAGTTAATGGGACAAATCTCTGCTCGGTACTGTCGAAATATCTCAGTTCAATAGCATCGGCAGGGCTCCACGATACTCACAACAGAGTGCCTCATGGAAATCTCTGAACGAAATGCTGGTTTCTACCACTTTAGGATAGAAAAATCCAGAAATCATACACGATTTAGTTCCACGCAGCTCGCTAGTTTCCATTCTAACCGCCAACCAAAAATTAAGTGCAGGATCAACCCTATTCGATTGAAATAAGATAAAGGGCGCAGTTAGGCCGAAAATTTTCAGATAAATTGCACTAATTCACGCAAACGGTGGTCAAATACAACCTAATTTACGGATATCCTAATCAATTTGAGAGGAAAATGATGCTTACCCATGTGGAATCCATGAATTATCAGCCTCTGATTCGACCCAATCATCTCCACGGTCGATGGGCCCAACGGGGTGCCCCCCTCCGACATCGCTTCCTAATCCTAGATGGGGAGAGAGGGTAGATGCGGTGGAGGCGGCACGGCGGCGGCGGAGGCAGCACGACGGCGGCAGAGGCAGCACGACGGCGGAGGAGGGGGCGGCGGGAAGCGACTGGATCTGATTCAGGTTACAGTGAGTGTCAGTTTCGCGGCCCCACTGGTTACCACGTAACGGTCAAAATGTGGACTCCGCCCTACGCGGCCCCACCCGTCAGAGTTAACGGTCAAGCCATTGACCCGACGGCAACGTCCGCTGTGACTAGTTCTGAGGGTTTTGGGCAAGGGAGTGGGGAAAGTGAGCAAAAGTTAAGAGCGTGGGGTTGAATGAGTAGAACTAACGAACCAGGGGCACAAAAATAAAAATCCCTTGGTAATTTATAGGACGAATAGGCGGTGTAGGGGGGCTCCGTGGTGGGCACAACCCCCCGGGGCGCGCCCTGGTGGGTTGTGCTCACCATGGGCCTCCCCTCTGGTACTTCTTTGGCCCACTGAGTGTCTTCTGGTCTAGAAAAAATCTCCAAAAAGTTTCCCTGCGTTTGGACTCCGTTCTGTATTGATATTCTGCAAAGTAAAAAACAAGCAAAAAAACAGCAACTGGCACTGGGCACTATGTCAATAGATTAGTCCCAAAATATGATATAAAGTTGCTATAAAATGATTGTAAAACATCCAAAAATGAAAATATAACAACATGGAACAAGCAAAAGTTATAGATACGTTGGAGACGTATCGGGGAGGCAAGCGCGCCCTGGTGCCTAGTGAGCACCTGGGTGGCCCCTCTGGTATTTCTTTTCTTCAATAATTATTATATAAATAAATCTCCGTGAAATTTCAGCTCATTTGGAGATGTGCAGAATAGGTATCTCTGACATACCTTTTTCAGGTCCAGAATCCAGCTGCCGGTAATCTCCTTCTTTATGTAAACCTTGTATATTATGAGAGAAAAGACATTAAAATTACTCCACAAAGTATTATATTAAATTAAAACACTATAAATAATAATAGGAAAACATGATATAAAATGGACGTATAAGTTAAACGTCCGGAAGTCACAGGATCATAGGCCACCTTAACTCTTCGGCTCAATCAGTTTATCCCATGACTTTCAGTGAGATTTCCTCTTGCCTTTTTTAGGTTCCCATCAAAAGTTCTGAAGCAAGCACATTAAGTCATCACAAACAAAGTAAGGCAACTTGAACACTCCCATTATTTTAGTGCAAAAGGCATGAGCTACAGCCTTAATCTATGTGTCATTCCCATCTTGAGACAAGGTGTCCTTCCAGAGCAAGATAGCTTAGTTAGTCTCTCCTGCAGATTCCGGAATTTACCCTCATGCATCCGCCCGTCCGGAGTGGGGAGGCCTAAATATTTTGCTTCAAACTCTTGCACTTGGATTTGCAATTTCCGTAGGATCTCTTGTTGGGTACCTTATGGGCATGACACACTGAACTGGATCGAGCACCTAAGCGGATTTATTAGCTGACCAGTTGCACTCTCATAGTTATTAATGACACCCTTGATGTATGTACTAGCTTGATCAAGGCCGGCCTTAAAAAAACAATAAGGTGTACGTCGTGTGCAAAGAGAAGGTGGAAAACTTGCATGTGATGAGTCAAATCAATGCAAACAGCCGTCAACAACAAAAAAAATATATATTGACTTATCTATTACTAAACAGTATAACTCAGCTAGCTAGGAGCCACCACAACGCTTTGCCATCGCTAGCCGTCCGATTATCTACAGCTCTTTGCCATCGCTAGCAATTAAGTCGATCGATCTACATCGCTTTGCCATCGCTAGCAATTAAGTCGATCGCTTTCTTTTTTGATGTTGTCGTATTTCTCTTGGGCCGCTGCTCCGTGGAGCTAGCTGGGCGAGCTGTGATTGATCTGGCCACGAATGCTTACTGGGCCGATGGGTGAGTGCGTTCATACCACCACCCCGATGAAGTGGAAAACGTGATCGTAACCCAAAATGTAGTGCGTGCTTTCATCCCCAGCGGCCGTGAGCACTGCTAATGCTTTAATCTCTGAACTTTTTTTGTGAGATAATTGTTGTTACTTATTTGTCCTGGGAAACAGTAAGTCCAAAAACATTGTCCCAGGAATCACTTTTATATCCTCCCCGTTAAGCTAAATTGTGAGATTCTTTATCACTATGGAATGAGGTTAATGCGTTTTATTTTTTACCTCGTCTCGTGTGCGATGCACATGCAGACATGCCCATCGCATTTTGTTGGGGTTAAGTCAGGCATGCCAAGAGTATGTGCAAATCAGGAGGCACGGCTGGGAGAGGCCACCTGAGGGAATTATAAAATTGAACGTCGACGCGGGATTTGAGATGGACAGCGGCTCTGGGAGTACAGGAGCTATCCTGCGAGATGTCATGGGAAATTTTATAGCTGCTTCGTGCGGGGACATTCCCTTTGTGGAGGATGCGGCGACGGCAGAAGCAAGGGCTCTGAGAAATGGGTTGTTACTTGCTAATGATATGGGTTGCAACAAACTTTATGTCGAAGCGGACTGCATGGAGGTGATTGATGTTATGCAGAACGGCGGGAACTTCCTCGGACATGCGGCGGCAATCTATGAAGAATGTACTTTCTTAGCTCGTAATTTTAGTTTTATTGTTTTTAATCACTGTCCTAGAGAAGCCAATATGGCGGCCGATATGTTGGCTAGGAATTCGGAGTCCTCTCGAACTATTGTTTGGAAGTCGGAGCCTCCGGGTTTTCTAGTGGACGTCCTATCAAACGATGTATCCTTATTTTCACATGAAATATAAACCGCCATGATGGCTTTTCCTAAAAGAAGGCTAGAGAAATGAGGCAGCCATGTTGGTTAAAAAAATGGGATTTATGACATGCATGATAAAGGAGAGGAAAAAACAAAAAAAATCACAAGGTGACTCAAAGGATGATGCACATGAAACGCCATTATGATCACTGAGAAGGCTGGAGCAATGAGCCGTTGGTTTAAAAAAAATGGAATTCATGACATGTAAGATAAAGATTGTTAAATTCTTGGATCAATCAAAGGAAAACAACATAAGGTGACTCAGAGGATGATGACGAGTCATACAGCGGCCAAAATGACATAGAACATACGAACTGACCCTATATATCGCGGTGTCGCTCTAGGGACCGGAGGAACTCGCGATTTCTAGGCTCGGCCACACTCATGAAGCTCCAAATAATGGACGAGCAACGCTCCAAGGTGTTCGGAAAAGGTCGTACCGATCCAAAGTCTCCCGTTGCAACGCACGGACAAATGTGCTAGTAGCAAATAAAGCATGAATTTATTTGCTAAATGCAATAAGATGTGAGCTAGTTGAGTTGGTGTTATTTTTTTTAAAAAAACTAAGAATAACTCTGATAATAAATGAAAAACCAAAACGGAGGAGGAAAAATAGGGTGGACAACGGAACTTTGGTAACCCCCAAAAAAACAAGATTTGTGTTCTGTGGACCTTCCTTATTTTCACTCCCTCCGTCCGAAAATATTTGTCCTAAACTCGTCTCTCAAATGGATATATCTAGTTTTTTTTTATGGAGGGAGTATTTTTTTTTGAAGGAATGTTTTATGTGGACCTAGAAGCTGTGGGACAAGAGGAGAATATTTGTTTTGTTTTTAGATTAGAATCTGGACAAGACGAGAAGAGGCCGAGGCCGAGCCCAGCCCAGCAAACTGGCGGGCCCCGTTGGAGACCGAGGCGGTCCAGTTGTTTAAGAAGGGGATCCCGAGGCCCGGACGAGCAGAACGAAACCCTAGCCGCCGTCGTCTTCCTCTTCCTCTTCGTCGTCCTCGAAGCCATCTTCTGGTCTGTTGGTAGCTATGGCGCTGCGCACCGTTGCCGCGAAGCTGAAGGCCCCCGTCGCCTCTCTCAAGCAGGCCTGGGCGGTCTGCCGTCCTCAGGTTCGCTCCCCATCCCTCCTACCGCAATCTCTGTCCTTTGATTTGACGAAATCCCATGCTGCGTTAAGCGATTCCTCATCTTTGCCGGCCATCCGCCAATTTATCGCACGTTATCTTAGGGATTGAGATTTGGATGGGGATATCGATCGATTCGCCATGCCGCCTTCTTCCTTATCGTAGAAATTTGAGATTTTTATGGGGACACGCGAGCTTGTCGCATGTTCCTGGAACGATTCTCGATTTGGATGGACTATACTCGATGAATTTACCGCCTGCTGCCGTATGGATTGCGACTTGGATGGCGTAGATGGATGAATCGATAGGTGGCCTTAGGGGCTGCTGAAGCAGATCTATTTATTCCTCTGTTTGCCCGCACGTAGATATCCAGTTGGAGTCTGGGATGAACACCATAACTATTCTACAGTAGTTTTTTAGTAAGCAACTTCCAGGTGACCACATATGTTGCTGCCCTTACCCAGTGGTTATACATACATTGAAGCTAAAAAAGAAGGTTGGCTAGACACATGCCCCCATTTCTTGGTAAAATTTTGTGGCAAACTTGAATCTTTTTTAACCCATCCAAACATGCTCTAGTTACCATATCTGCTTTTGGACAAAGCACTGCAATCATTCACTATCTTGTACTCCACTACTTATTTTTTTGAGGCTTGTCCGATCATGATTCCAATTAATTACTTTCTTTTGGAATCACTGCCATCTTTGATAGGCCAAGGGTTTCAAGCTCTTTAAAGGTCTTGACTCTGATGGCATAGCTGGATGAATCGATAGGTCACCTTAGGGGCTGCAGAAGCAGATCTATTTATTCCTTTGTTTGAACTTGTTGCTTGTCACGTAGAGATCCAGTTGTAGTCTGGGATGAACACCATAACTATTCTAGTTTTTTAGTGGGCAACTGCCAGGTCACCACATATGCTGCTGCCCTTAACCAGTGGTTATACATACATTGAAGCTAAAAAAGAAGGTTGGCTAGACACATGCCCGTATTTCTTGGTAAAATTTTGTTGGAAACTTGAATCTTTTTTAACCCATCCAAACATGCTCTAGTTACCATATCTGCTTTTGGACAAAGCACTGCAATCATTCACTATCTTGTATACTCCACTACTTATTTTTTTGAGGCTTGTCCGATCATGATTCCAATTAATTACTTTCTTTTGGAATCACTGCCATCTTTGATAGGCCAAGGGTTTCAAGCTCTTTAAAGGTCTTGACTCTGATGACATAGCTGGATGAATCGATAGGTCACCTTAGGGGCTGCAGAAGCAGATCTATTTATTCCTTTGTTTGAACTTGTTGCTTGTCACGTAGAGATCCAGTTGTAGTCTGGGATGAACACCATAACTATTCTAGTTTTTTAGTGGGCAACTGCCAGGTCACCACATATGCTGCTGCCCTTAACCAGTGGTTATACATACATTGAAGCTAAAAAAGAAGGTTGGCTAGACACATGCCCGTATTTCTTGGTAAAATTTTGTTGGAAACTTGAATCTTTTTTAACCCATCCAAACATGCTCTAGTTACCATATCTGCTTTTGGACAAAGCACTGCAATCATTCACTATCTTGTATACTCCAGTACTTATTTTTTTGAGGCTTGTCCGATCATGATTCCAATTAATTACTTTCTTTTGGAATCACTGCCATCTTTGATAGGCCAAGGGTCCCAAGCTCTCTAAAGGTCTTGACATGGATCTTTCTGATCCACACATTCGGTAAGAAAACCATATATTTTTGGTCATTTGTTCATTCATGCATTTGTTTATTTGTTCTGACATTTCTGCATTGCTCAGCCGGGTTTTCGACGAGAACGCAAAGCTATTGAACAGGAAGCGGACGAAGGAGACTGCTGCCTTAATTGTTTTCATGACTGGCACGACAGGCATTGCTCTCCTTGCCATGCGTTACTGATCTAACGAGAATCCCTACCTATCGATTAGCTGCCTATCAAGCTAAAAGCTAGCTATCTCCCTACCTATCGTTTAGCTACCTATGAAGGTAATAGCTATCTGTCTGCTGTCATCTTGTATTTAAGGGCACTCTATATCTGAGTATTGTCTGTCTGTGGTGTCTGGGCAGATGTGAAATCTCTATCTAATTATGTATAAGACTTAATGAGGTCTGTTATTTGTAATGGTCTTTGTGATATTTGTAATGTGCAATCTCTATCTTGCATGGTATTTGTAATGGTCTTCGTGATCTGGTTCTGAATGGGTAACTCCTATCACACATAAAACACATTTTTGTCTGTTATGGAATTGAGCATACGTGTGATTTCATTTACTGATTCCACCTTGAGAGGGTGGGAAAACTAAAACCAAATTGCTCCCTTGGTCTGTTATTCATTCTTGTTTCCTGCAGCTCCATTCCACATCATTATAAGCCGTGCTCCTATTCCCCTTTTATCCCTCCTGGGTAATTTTCGAACAACTCCTAAACAAGTTGGGGTGGTTTAGCGAGTATGATATTTTTCAAGAAGATCAATCTACCTGGCCTTGTGGCCATTCTGTCGACGATATCGCGGAGGACTTGTGACTTGCCAAGGTTGTCATGCAGGCGTGACGTCATGCCAGAAATTTCGGGAGCTTCCCTGGTGAAACTTAGGGCCTGTTCGGAGTCTTGCCACTCCGCACGATTCCGCTCCAGGAGCGGCCCGAGCTTCAGATGAAAACACTGAGTGGAGAAAGAGATGCTCCGCAGATTCGCGTATTTCTTGGAGCGGTCGATTGCCGAACAGGCCCTTAGGTTTGCAACAGTCCTTCTCACAGGAGGGACAGCCTTGGGGAGAGCAGCCCGGCATCGCACCCAGCTCTTGCGCTTCAACAATTGCATTCCTTAGCGACTGCACTTACATGAGCATCTAACCATCCGTACACACACATGCTTCTATACCATAAATCCAACGAAATTTGGGATTCAGGAGTAGTCGAGAGATACAGGGAGAGTTCAGAGTCCTCATACAATATGGTCGAAATCGAGCACGCAGGCTCATTCCGTCTTTGCGATTGGGCCGGGCTTGTCATTGCTGGTGCTTGATGCAGCCGAACTGGAGGCCCGGTGGTCAGGATAGGTCGTTTGGCCCACAACACTACATTAATATACTCCCTCCGTTCCAAAATATAATAACGTTTTTTTTACGAACACAAAATATAATAACGTTTTTTACACTAACATAGTATCAAAAACGTTCTTATATTTTGGGACAGGGGGAGTAAGTTAGAAATGTCTAGCTGCGGTTTTGTAGGCACTAGAACAGTGCAGCAACAGATTTTTTAGGGTATCTTGAGATGGTATTTTTATAAATAGTATATTATATCACCAATCAAGAAAAAAAAAGGAAGAGTCGCAACTCGCAAGACGAGTGGGAGTTCGCATCTGGAAAAGAAGCAGGCTTGGGCTATCCATGCGACCAGACATGCAACATACTATTAAAGAAGAACAGAAGAGAAAGCAGATTGTGAAGATTAAGCCGATAATTCAATTTTGTGCCCGGGTTCATCTACACCCGATGAACAATAAAATCAAAATAAAATATAAAAAATAAACTTTTCTCCATGCAAGATTCTTGAGTGTACCAGGTGTGTGCAAAAATTCATGGGCAAACAACATTCGAGGACCTCGTGCCAAAAAAGACAAAATCAGCTTGCCATGAACTTCTCAAATGTCCAAACTCCACCAAATTTGGTCCAACATACATGTACGTAAAAGCTACATTTTCTTTACGTAATATTCCTAACTAACCTCAAATGCATCACACATTCGACCATATTGCACCACAAAAAAACAATTTTTTGGCTATTTTAAATGATTTTACTGTTCACACTCGGAGCATCTAGACCTTTGTGCAGAAATGCCGCGTCTAGATTACGCTTCTTTCTATATCTACGCGATTGGCTTTTTTTAATTTATCTATGTAGGTGCAAACCTTGGTCAATCTCTAGATCATGATGCTAGGAAATCCAGTGAATGGTTACTTGATCTATAGCTGCAAGTCCTTGCATCTTCCTTTTTCTCATTGCTGGATGAAGAATGGCCATCCTCTATTGGGGTACGCAAGCTGTTTGATGGAAGTTGTGCTTGGGAAGGGAATGACATCAATGAAACTGGTATCATTTACTGGCCTTTCATTAAATCTGGAAAAAAGGTAGTAATCTGGGAAATTTTGGACTAAAATAAAGGATTAGGAGATATAATGATTATATGCGTAGGTATTCGTGGGGAGTGAGCAGTAAAAATTGTGTGAGGCCAACTCCAACGTGTCGACATAAACGGACGCATAATTTGTCTCTTTTGTGCCCGTTTGGATCTGCTGTAGGGGGCGGGGTCTGCCCTTGGCCGCACATTTCTGGGCAATGCGCCTGACCTTCCGACTCATTTGGCCCGCCTCACCATTTTGTTTGCCATTTTTTCTGAATTTGGACATTCTATGAATATAAATCAAATAAACAAATAAGAATAGAACATCGCACATAATTACACAAATAAGTCACATAGTTTTTACAACACAGTAAATAAAAATATCATAGTTTACAACCAAATGAATTTAAAATTGTAGCAAATACATTGAAAGAAAAGAGCAGATATATCTATTGGTTTCCTATGTGAGTCGACATATGCTTAATCAAATCATTCTGAAATTGAATGTGAGTTGTCCAATCACACATTTCTTGATGAAATTGGGTGAATTGTGCAAACGTTGCCGCTCTATACTAAGGCTCAATGTTTTCACCTTGGTAATCCCACCCTTGGTCAAAGAGGTTTTCATCATGCTCATCCTCTACAATCATGTTATGCATGATCACATAAGCAACCATCACCTCCTACATCCTCCTAGTGCTTCATGTTCTAGCAGGGTGCTGAACAATAGCCCATCGTGATTAGAGCACACCAAAAGTACGCTCCACATTTTTTCAAGCACTCTCTTGTTTTTTTTGGGAAAACCTAGCCCTCTTCTCTCCTATGGGAGCAAAGATTGTCTTCACAATAGTTGACCCCTTAGGATAGATACCATCATCCGCAAAAAGGGGATAGATACCATTAGCTAGGTAATATCTCTTGTTGTGTGGTGGCCATTGATCTCAAAGTTGACCTTTGGGGAGTTGCCTTCTGAAAGCCTTGCGAACACCGTAGAGCGCTGAAGCACGTTATATCATTGTGAGAACATGCCATGCCGAGAAAAGAGTGCCAAATCTAGAGATCTTGTGATGCCGCATCATCATATGACCGTGCAAGATTTAACAAGTCCCTTATTTTGCCCCTGCCATGTAAATGGACAATTCTTCCACTCCCAATGCATAGAATCTATGCTTCCATACATTCCCGGAAAACCTCTTGACTCATTGATCGCTAACAACCTGGTTGTATCCACAACATTTGGTTCTCTCAAGTACTCCGAGTCAAACACTGCAACCAGAACTTTGCCGAACCTGTAGAATGCTTGAACGTATGTGGACTCACTCATGCGGACATACTCATCCACAAGATCACTGGGAATTCCATATGTAATCATAACAGTTGTAGTACATTTCTGATAAGAGGATAAGCCAACCTTTCCAAGGGCATTAGACTTGCATTTGAAGTAATCATCATACACCATCAATCCCTCTCGAATACGGTTGAACACATGTCTCCCCTTCGGAAGCATCGCCGGAAAATCTTGGCAAAGAGTAGTGGGTCATTGAGCTTGAAATAATCGTTGTAGAGTAGGCAACGACCGCTTGCTCTGCTGTGATTCAACCCAGAGCATATGGCCCGAGATCGATCGCCTAAACAATGGCCACTACCTAGAAATGTGGTAATTGACGACCAATGTCTTTAGTCCCGGTTGGTGGCTAGAACCAGGAAAAAGACTAACCTTTAGTCCCAGTTCCAGCCAACAACTGGGACTAAAGGGGTTGCGCCAGGAGCGAGGACCTTTAGTCCCGGTTTGTATCTGGAACCGGGAAGAAAGGGGTCAGACGAACCGGGACTTGTTCCTGCCGAGGCCCGAACGATGCCCTGGCCGCTCGAACCGGGACTAATGCACCCATTAGTCCCGGTTCATAACTCGACCGAGTCTAAAGCTCTAATCTGGCCAGGACCAAAGCCCTGTTTTCTACTAGTGATCCAGAGTCAAATCGCAACGCATTGGCCCTGAAACCCTATTTCATGATCGAGAGAACTGTATAAGGAGAAGAAACCATTTGGTGGAACGAGTTGCTCATCCATCAAATTATCCCTTTGTAGCCGCCGCCATCTCCATCTCCGTAGATGAAATACGAACATGATATGGTTGTTGCTTGCGGTGGATATAGTGGCTAAATTAGATAATTTTAGTAACTGAAAGTATAGTGATTACAATAGTTGAAATAGTAATTTTACATTGAATTTCAAGTTCCCATGAATATGAGTCAAAATTGACATATTCATTCATTAGGAGAAGTTGAAGCTCGAAATATGGGTGTTTAGTTTTGGGTAAGCTGCAAAAGCATTGAAAGAACATGCGGTGCCCCCATGTTTGGTTTTGGTAATTGATGACAATCTCTATGGACTAATGGTTGCCTTGAGTTATATTTGAAGGTTTTGTCCATAGGCTTTTCTTGGAGTAAATGTGTTGGTTTTAAGGGGAGTTTGTGTCGACCAAGGTGCTATTCAAGGAATTACCTAAAGATTAGTCTTGTGAGAGGTTAATCAAGACTAAGTCAAAGAGTGAATCAAGTTGATCAACACACAAAGCGTAGAAGATGTACCGAGAGGGATCAAGTGATCCCATGGTATGGTAAGCATTGTCAATTACGCTTTGTGTACTAACCCGTGGTCTTCATGAGAGTTCTTTGTGGGGTTAGGTTGTGGTGTGAAAGTTCAAGTGATACATCACGAAGAGATCAAGTGCTTGAAGCTTGCCGTCCA
This sequence comes from Aegilops umbellulata, assembly GCA_032464435.1. NCBI lineage: Eukaryota > Viridiplantae > Streptophyta > Magnoliopsida > Poales > Poaceae > Aegilops > Aegilops umbellulata. The sequence goes on along the minus strand of CP136060.1, from coordinate 634,566,300 downwards.
TTGTGGTGACAATGGACTTGTGAAGATGTGCTGAAGAGTGGCTCACCCACAGTGGACTATGGGGGAGCAATCATCTAGTCTTCATCGAGCCAACGTAATCAAGAAAGGTGGTCCAACTTGAGGGAGTCAAGATCGTCATCATACAGCTCAAGTGGACTTCATGAAAGGCAAAGGTTTTCCCCTGATAGGTCTTCTATTTTACCGGTCTCATGGTGGTAGTTGGGAGACCGGGTTATAGGATCGATTGTCGTACTATCAAGGGGGGCTCTCGATGAGTAGCTTGATCGTATCATTCGTAGAGAGCTCAAACCATTGCATCCTTGCATCATCTTTCTTGGTTCTTGTTTGGTTCTCTTTGTGAGATTTGGAGCTATGGTCATCTTCTTGACAAGATCGAGTTCATCGAAAACGGAGTTCACAGGCTTCTTCTATCGCGTTTTCGGTGTTGGAGGTTTTACCGGTCTTATTTGAGGAAGGGTTCTCACCATTTTATTATGGGCCTTTTATAGTTTGATTCTTATTCTTATTTCTATCAAGATTGTGTTAGCCCTTGTCGCTAGCTTTCCAACAAACTTGGTTTCATTGAATTCGGAGTCCGTTTGCAGAAGTTGTATCGGTTTTGGTGTCCTTATAAAAGCTGAAGCGGTACTACCGCTCGTGGGAGCGGTACTACCGCTTGGAGGGGATGTAATTTTTTACTTCCGCTCTTGGGAGCGGTACTACCGATTGGAGCAGTACTACCACGGCTACTTCCGCTCCGAACCAAAAACTCGTCACAAGTCCAGCGGTGGTAGGCACGGATGTATTTTTTTAGTACCGCTCGCAAGCAGTAGTACCGCTACCCTTTGAGGTAGTACCACTACCCCTACCGGTAGTACCGTGAGGTCGAGCGGTAGTACCGCTCTGTGCGGGCTGTGAGCATAACGGTTGGATTTTTTTCCCACCTATAAAAGGGGATCTTCTTCCCCAGTGAACCTTATCGTTTGAGCTTGTGTTCTTCCCCCATTGTTGACCTTCTTCGAGCTTGCTATCTCTCAATCCCTCCATGAATTCTTGCTAGTTTTTGGGGGAAAGGAGAGAGGAGATCTAGATCCACATTTCCACCAATCACTTTCTCCTCTATGTGAGGGGAACCCCTTGGATCTAGATCTTGGAGTTCTTGGTGTTCTCCTTGTTCTTCCTCTCATTTTCCTCCCTAGCATCAGTTGCTTTGGTGGGATTTGGGAGAGGAGGACTTGGGCATTCCGTGTGCCCTTGCCATTGCATTTGGTGCATCGGTTTGGGTTCTCCATGGTGATACGTGGAAGTTACAAGTTGAGAAGCTTATTACTCTTGGGTGCTTGGCACCTTTGAGCTTGTTCCCCTTGGGTGCTTGGGCAACCTAGACGGTTGGTGGTGTTCGAAGCTCAATCATTGTGGTGCAAAGCTCCGGGCAAGCGTCGGGGTCTCCGATTAGGTTGTGGAGATCACCCCGAGCAATTTGACAGGTACCGGTGACCGCCCCCAAGGGTTGCCAAAGTGTACGGGTTCGGTGACTGCCCTCAAGGGTCCCTTAGTGGAATCACGACATCTTGCATTGTGCGAGGGCGTGAGGAGATTACGGTGGCCCTAGTGGCTTCTTGGGGAGCATTGTGCCTCCACACCGCTCCAAACGGAGATTAGCATCCAAAAGGGTGTGAACTTCGGGACACATCGTCGTCTCCGCGTGCCTCGGTTATCTCTTACCCGAGCCCTTTACTTATGCACTTTACTTTGTGATAGCCATATTGTTTCTTGTCATATATCTTGCTATCACTTAGTTGTTTATCTTGCTGAGCATAAGTTGTTGGTGCACATAGGTGAGCCTAGTTGTTGTAGGTTTTGTGCTTGACAAATTAACCGCTAGGTTTATTCCGCATTTCTTCAAGCCTAAACCGTAATTATTTTAAAAAGCGCCTATTCACCCCCGCTCTAGGCGACATCCACGATCTTTCAAGCATAATATTTTTTGGCTACCCAAACCTTCCCTCTCCTCTAACCATCATTGGTTTGGGTAGCCAAATATGGGTATTGCGGTTGGAGATGCTCTCACTCATACGCAATGTCGAATCTACTAGAGTGGCTTTAACATGCTCGAGGTTGCCCTCTTGAAATGAGCTTATTTTCTCTCACTATTAACATTCAGGACCTGGCACAATGAATAATAGTGGTCTCATCAAAACGAATGCACAACAAATGCATCGAGACTTCCCCACAAAGAGTAGGCAACCAAACTACCGAGACTGGCCCATGCTCACGTTGCACACTTGAGCCATCTTAGGGAGAAAGGGATGGTCGGGAGCCTTTGTGTTGTCCCTAGCCGACTTCCCCTAGCCCCCCTTCGCCTGCGGGATTGAGGCTCCGAAGTCTTTATCCTGTAAAGGACATACCGGTGTCGGATCAGCCGAGATGATTTTAAGATCTGATTCCTTAGTTGTTTCCGACTAGCCGTTATTAGGGTCGCTCTCCAAGTAATACCTCAACCCCTTGCCCTTTACGGGGGTTCTGGCCGGGGCGGATTGAGAGGCGAAGAGTTCGTGGGTAGCTTCTTGCTCGTCGTAGCCTTGCTCGTAAGGGGAGAGAGACAAAGGGGAGAGAAAGAGGATGGCGCGGGCGCTGACCTTTTTTGATAGGTCAAATGTCTTTGCCGTCTGCTAGCAGACTACAAAGAGCCTAGGTAGTGGGGTGGGGTCAGGGGGGAACGGCCATTAGGTGGGCCACTTTCTTTGCCGTCTGCTACCGGACGACTAAGAAAGTGGCCATTAAGTTCTCCTCGTTAGTGGGCCACCCACCCTCTTTGCCGTCGGCTAGCTGACGGCAAAGATTCTAAGCCGTCAGCTAGCGGACGGCAAAGAGCAGGCTGATGGCAAACATGTTCTTTGTCGTCAGCTCATTCTTTGCCGTCGGTTTTCTGTGAGCTTATGGCAAAGACATTCTTTGTCATCAGCTAGTTGACGGCAAAGAGCTGGCTGACGGCAAAGATCCTGATTCCAGTAGTGATTCAGGGCAGAATAAGAAAATGAATATTTGTGGATTATCATAAGCTATCTTCTCATAGTGTGGATATCATGTTCTACACGGAGTTAGGACTTCGGGGACGTAGTACACTGGCTTTTGAACCTGAAGCTTATGGCCCTCCATTTCTCATTCGACCATGAGTGGTGTACAAAGCTTCAAGATAAATATGGTGTGTCCAAGATTTGTGGGGATGTTTGTTCTCCCTCCACCTCCGGCCATGTTGCCTTCTCAACTTCTTCTACTTCACCTGCATGTGGGTTGCCACAAAGTAATGTTATGGTGAGTAGTGTTGGTCATTGCAATGATGATAGTGTGCTTATCATTGATGAATCTCCATCACTATCTTGTTGCAATGCTCCATCTTTGGACTTTAACACTTCATGCACCTTTCATGTTTCACATGCTTGCGTTGATAGTCTGTGCATATCATGTAGGAATTTCCTGACTAAATCTCATAATGATATGCTTGCTATATCTTGTTGCCATGATAAAAATGCATGTATGTCCTCTAGTTGTTGTGCTAACAATGTAGAGGAAACCCAACACTCCATGGAACAATATGTGGTCTTAAATGGTGCTTCAAGGGATCCTAAATCATCATCTATTGCTTTATGCCTTATGGCTAAGGCTTCAAAGGTATCTCCTACTTTGAACCCCAATATGTCTCTTGATGATGATGTTAATGCTAATGATGATGAGGATAATGATGAAGAGAATGATAATGTTGCCTCCTTAAAAATTAAGGGGGAAATGATTTTTAAAGCTCTTCATAAAAATAAAATTGCTCGTTCCAACTTCATGAAATCATGTCCATTGCCATTGAGGGCAAGAAATATAATGAGGAGTTGGAATCTCATATCGAGGAGCATGAGGTCACCATTGATAAAATGGAAGGTCATGAGCGTGATTACGCTAATGAGATTGCGGACCTCTCTCAAGCTCTTGAACTTGAACAAACCACCAAGGAATCTCTTGAGGAGACTTTTGCTATAGAATTATCTAGAGTGAAGGAATCTCATGATAGAGCTCTTGAGGTGGCCAATGTTTTTGAAACTAAAAGTGAGAAGCTTGAAGTTGCGCATGCGAAACTCCTTGAGGACTTTGGGCACCTCGAAAATGGCTCAAGGCTCATTAAGAATGAGCTCATAAAACTCACCGAGTCTCATGCACAACTTAAAGCTTCATATTCAAAAGAGCTTGTAAAGTTGCCTTCTCCTCTTGCTATTATTGATGATGCCTGTGCTACTAACTATATTACTTGTGAAGCATCCATTTTGAATGAGAATGTTGAGCTTAGGGCTCAACTTGAGTTGCTATCTAGCAATTATGAGAAATTGGAAGAAAGCCATGAAAAGCTCTCAAGCTCTCATGATGATCTTCTAGTATCCCATAATGTGCTAAAGATAGCTCACGAGGCCATGATTGCTAAGGTAGCATCTAGTGAGCCTCATGTGGATACTAGCACTACTTTTAGTCAAAATGCTATATTGCCTTGTGCTAGTCCTCGTGATTCATCCATGCATAACATTGGTACATCTTGTGATGGAATGCTTTCCTTGCCGTGTTGCTCTAATGATGAAGCTTATACTTCCTCTAGTTCTTGTGTTGAGACTAACCATGTAGAGGAAATCAAAGAGCTCAAGGCCCAAGTCACTTCTTTGAAGAAAGACTTGGAAAAGTGTCATGAAGGGAAGGCCACACTCAACAATATCTTGCAAAAATCCCCCAATGACAAAGGTGGACTTGGATTCAACTCCAATAAGAAGAAGAAGTCCAAGAGCAACAAGAAGAAGGGCCAAAAACAAGTCAAGAATTCGTCCAAGATCATTTGCTTCAAGTGCAAAATGAAGGGCATCATGTTAGATCTTTCCCTTTGAAGAAGAAGGCCATTAGTGACAAGCAATAAGGGAAGCGACCACAAGTTCATTCTCATGTTCAACCTCAAGTCGAAGAAAGGCCTCTTCCCAAGAAGACTCAAGCTAATGCTTCTCATGTTGAGAAATCAAGTGAGAAGAAAGTGAAGAGTAGACGTTGCTACCTATGTCGTGAGAAAGGTCATGTCACTTCTTCATGCACGAATGGTACCTTATGCAACCCTATTCTAATTGATGATATCTATTCTCTTGGGAAGGATAGGGTTGGCAATGTGTTTTCCAAATTTGTTGGTACTCAAAGTGGTGTCAAGAAAAGAACCATTTGGGTTGCCAAGCCTATTGTGACTAACCTCTTAAGACCCAACTTGGTTGGGGACCAACAAGCTCAAACTTGATCAATAGGTGTTGTTGGAGGGCATTGAAGAATTGGCTACATTACGAAGAATTAAGGGGACTTCATCATTCTTATTGTCTCAAGCCAAGTCAATTGGGTTATCAAGTTTCTATACTGTATCCAATGTGCCTCCTTTCGGTAACTTGTACTTAAATTGTTTACATTGAAAGTTACTTGCCCCTTTTCATTTTTTGGTTTTGTTCCTTGCATGTGTTTGTATATGTTGTGTCTCCAAATTTCTTATCTTGAGTAATCAAGTATGTGTATGTTGGTTTGCACTTCATGTACATGTGTGTCATTCGTTGAGCCTTTGTGCCTCTTGTTTGTATCTTAGTTGGCTCTTGTGAGAAATTAATGGAATATCCCATTGTGGGGGAGTGATGGGCTTTATGCACCTCACAATCCTATAAATGTGTGTGCATGAGTGATACCATCTAGTATTGATAGTGCAAGATTATCTAGTCGCTATGTGGTATGTCTTCTCATGAGAAATTCAAATTCTAAATAGTCCATTAATTATCTCTTGTTGGATCCTCTTATTGCCTCTTGTTAAGTTTTTATTGGTATCACATTATGGGGGAGTAATATGCTATGTGCATATTACAAGCCTAGAAAATGTGTACAATTGAGGTATTGTCACTTAGAATTGATATTGTAAATTATCTTGTTCCTAGGTGACATGTTAGCTCTACAAGTTGCATTTTGTCTTGTGTTTGGTGTGAAGATGATGTTGGATATCCTTGCTATCTACCAACGGGAATTATTTCCAAATACTTCTTGTCTTATGACAATCTCACTTATGTGTGGTTGAAATTATTGATCATCTTTACATTGGCCTTTGCTTTTATTTGCCTTATCTCGTGCCTATGATTGTGTCAACTCCCATTGTATTCCATACCACTTGTGGATTTTGTTATTTTATTGAGCTTGTCTAGTGTTTGTATAGATATAGTGAAAGTGGTGATCCCATCTTGTGCTTTTTGTATTCAAATGCAAATTCTCTATAATGCACAATGCTTGGGGGAGCTATCCTATTTTTCTTAGAACGCTCACCTTGTGATCCTTATCAAGTGCGTGTTGGTGGAATGCAAACCGTTTCTTTTTGGTACTTTGTGCCATCATGAAACTTTGTAGAGAACTTGGTTTGTTTGGAACCATTCTCTCTTTTGGGAGTTTGACATGTTTATTTTTGCGTGTATCATTGGATATCTCATTCCTTGATGTTTCTTTCATTTGATATCCTCCAAGTGTTGATTTACTCATTTGGTATCTCTTCTTCACTTGGTATTTCTTTGTAAATTGGTATCGGTTCTTCAAAGTCTTGTGCATGCATATTAACTTCATGTAGTTTCTTTGGCATGCTTTCTTTCTTTGACCCACTATATAGGGGAAACTCCACCAAGTCTCAAATTGGATGAGATGTGCGTGAAATTCATTTTCATATAAATATGCACATAAAGTTTGTCCTATGTATATTGGTGTTTCTAACTCTTTGGTCCAAATGAGTTTGGGTACCATTTTGTTTGTGTTGTTATTCTAGGAACAATTGGAGATGCATTGGATGCTCGGCTCACTCACAAGGAAGGTGGTGTCACCATGTGCTTATTGGATTCAAGCTACGATGCTCAATGAACTACTATCTACCACCTTCAATTGGTTTCTTCTACATCCGTCCAATGATATCTCGGTAACAAGTATCTATTCATGCATTCTTTTCTTGCATTCAACCTTGTGTAGGTTGCATCTTGGCATGACATTCATTCCATCTTGTGATACTTGTTTCCTTTCTCAAAGCATCTCAACGATGATCTCATGTTGCTAGTTGTGATGTCTTTGATGGGTGTGTGGTAGGAATTCATTTATATACTATAAGACCATATCTAGCCATGTGCTATGCTTCCAAGCAAATATCTTATTGGTATATGTATGACTTCCTGTGGATATCTTGTTCTTTCCTTTTTGTAACTATTTCGTGTGTATATCCTTCTTTGTGGATTGATATCATCATGATTTTCATCCACCTAGAATCTTATACACTTGAGAGGAGTTACATCTGTAGTTGATATCCTTATTCTTTCACGTCCACCTTTCCTTGGTGGTTATGTGAAAGGACTTACCTTGAGTGCGGATCGTATATCGTTGCATCTTGACGCACTCTGTATTAGTGAAGATATTGTTTTTCTCTTGCTTGTCTTGATGAGGCTTTTGCCATTTCGATTGGTATCCCTCCTCTCGACAAAGTTATCATTTTCTTTCTTCACCATGGGTTGTCACAACTTTTGGTTATTCATTGTGCATTTTTAGTGTGCTTGTGAACCCTTTTGCTTGGTGTGTGTGTGTGTGTGGGGAGGACATGTCATGCACCTTGTATCTCCACTTTCCAAGATTATGTTGATGCTTAATGCTCATCCGTATATTAGTCTTCTCAAGTGCTTTTCCATGACTCACACACATCGGTTTTGGTTGAGCCTATTCTTAAGTTGCCTCTTTTACATGTTGCTTAACCTTTTGTTTGTTGCAAGTGCTAGGCTTTGTTTCCTACTTGTCCACTTGCACTTGTTGTGAGTTCCTATTGATTTTCGGGGAGTGATGATCCTATTTTCGTGCACTTGGTATCCTAATGCAAATATTCTAAGGAGCACACAAATCATGGGGAGCTTCACTAGTGTCTTTAGAACACTTCGTTGCTCTCTTGCACTTGTCGTGAGGTTCTATTAATCGTGGGGGAGTGACGATCCTATTTTGTGCTCGTTGTATCCAATTACAAAACTAAATTGTGCACAAATCATGGGGAGCTTCTCTAGTTTCTCTAGAACACTCCTTTGCTCATATCATAATTTCTTTTATTCATGTGGCACGTAGGATCATTGGTGTAGTTGGTTCAATTGGTATCTGTTGATTGCTTGCTTCAATTGGTATCTTTTGATTGCTTGATTGCTTGTGTCACTCTTTGTTATGTCTTTGTGGCATATCATTCTTTAGCAATCTTTGTGCCTCAATATAGTTTGTCTTACTCCAAGTATTTACCTTTGGATATGTGTATGACATTCCACTCTCTTGTTGAGAAATACACAATTTAAGGAGGAACACTCTCTATATTGGCCTTCTAACCTTTTTCGCCCATTTTGGCAATCGATGCCAATGGGAAGAAGTTTCGGAGAGTTTTGTGGAGAAGTTTTCAGAGTTTTGCATTGCTTTTGTTTTGTTCCTAAGCATTTGCATCTCTTAATCATGCATCATTGGTTGTTGCATTGCATGGTGATGCATAATTCCTTATATAAACTCTCTTGAAAGTGATTGTCATCAATTACCAAATGGGGGATATTGAAAGGACATGCGGTGCCCCCATGTTTGGTTTTGGTAATTGATGAAAATCTCTATGGACTAATGGTTGCCCTGAGTTATATTTGAAGGTTTTGTCCATAGGCTTTTCTTGGAGTACATGTGTTGGTTTCACGGAGAGTTTGTGTCGACCAAGGTGCTATTCAAGGAATCACCAAAAGATTGATCTTGTGAGAGGTTGATCAAGACTAAGTCAAAGAGTGAATCAAGTTGATCAACACACAAAGCATAGAAGATGTACCGAGTGGGATCAAGTGATCCCATGGTATGGTAAGCATTGTTAATTACGCTTTGTGTACTAACCCGTGGTCTTCGTGAGAGTTCTTTGTGGGGCTAGGTTGCGGTGTGAAAGTTCAATTGATGCATCACGAAGAGATCAAGTGCTTGAAGCTTGCCATCCATTTTGGGGACAATGGACTTGTGAAGATGTGTTGAAGAGTGGCTAACCCATAGTGGACTATGGGGGAGCAATCATCTAGTCTTCATCGAGCCAATGCAATCAAGAAAGGTGGTCCAACTTGAGGGAGTCAAGATCGTCATCATATAGCTCAAGTGGACTTCATGCAAGGCAAAGGTTTTCCCTTGATAGGTCTTCTATTTTACCGGTCTCATGGTGGTAGTTGGGAGACCGGGTTATAGGATCGATTGCCGTACTATCAAGGGGGTCTCTCGATGAGTAGCTTGATGGTATCATTCGTAGAGAGCTCAAACCATTGCATCCTTGCATCATATTTCTTGGTTCTTGTTTGGTTCTCTTTGTGAGATTTGGAGCTTATGGTCATCTTCTTGACAAGCTCGAGTTAATCGAAAATGGAGTTCACATGCTTCTTCTATTGCGTTTTCGGTGTTGGAGGTTTTACCGGTCATATTCGAGGAAGGGTTCTCACCATTTTCTTATGGGACTTTTATAATTTGCTTCTTATTGTTATTTATATCAAGATTGTGTTAGCCCTTGTCGCTAGCTTTCCAACAAACTTGGTTTCGTTGAATCCAGAGTCTGTTTGTAGAAGTTGTGTCAGTTTTGGTGTCCTTATAAAAGCTGAAGTTGTACTACCGCTTGTGGGAGAGGTACTACCGCTTGAAGGGGATGTAATTTTCTACTTCCACTCTTGGGAGCGGTACTACCACTTGGAGCAGTACTACCACGGCTACTTCCATGGCTACTTCCGCTCCGAACCAGAAACCCGTCACAAGTCCAGCGGTGGTAGGCACAGATGTATTTTTTTAGTACCGCTCGCAAGCAGTAGTACCGCTACCCTTTGAGGTAGTACCGCTACCCCTAGCGGTAGTACCGTGAGGTCGAGCGGTAGTACCGCTCTGTGCGGGCTGTGAGCATAACGGTTGGATTTTTTCCCACCTATAAAAGGGGATCTTCTTCCCCAGTGAACCTTATCGTTTGAGCTTGTGTTCTTCCCCCATTGTTGACCTTCTTCGAGCTTGCTATCTCTCAATCCCTCCGTGAATTCTTGCTAGTTTTTGGGGGAAAGGAGAGAGGAGATCTAGATCCACATTTCCACCAATCACTTTCTCCTCTATGTGAGGGGAACCCCTTGGATCTAGATCTTGGAGTTCTTGGTGTTCTCCTTGTTCTTCCTCTCATTTTCCTCCCTAGCATTAGTTGCTTTGGTGGGATTTGGGAGAGAAGGACTTGGGCACTCTGTGTGCCCTTGCCATTGCATTTGGTGCATCGGTTTGAGTTCTCCACTGTGATACGTGGAAGTTACAAGTTGAGAAGCTTGTTACTCTTGGGTGCTTGGTACCCTTGAGCTTGGTCCTCTTGGGTGCTTGGGCGCCCTAGACGGTTGGTGGTGTTCGGAGCTCAATCATTGTGGTGCAAAGTGATAATCTCCAAGTGCAAGGAATCATCCTAGCACTTTCCAAGGTGGAAGTGATAAGTATGGAGTGTCGAACCCACAAGGAGCTAAAGGTAAGATCAATATTCTCTCAAGCCCTATCTGCCACTGATAAGATGATGACCCACAAGTATAAGGGATCTATCGTAGTCCTTTCGATAAGTAAGAGGTCGAACCCAACGAGGAGCAGAAGGAAATGATAAGCGGTTTTCAGCAAGGTATTCTCTGCAAGTACTGAAATAAGTGGTCACAGATAGTTTTGTGATAAGATAATTTGTAACGAGCAATAAATAACAAAAGTAAATAAAGTGCAGCAAGGTGGCCCAATCCTTTTATAGCAAAGGACAAGCCGGAACAAACTCTTATAATAGGAAAAGCACTCCCGAGGACACATGGGAATATCGTCAAGCTAGTTTTCATCACGTTCACATGATTTGCGTTCGGTACTTTGATAATTTGATATGTGGGTGGACCGGTTCTTGGGTGCTGTTCTTACTTGAAAAAGCATCCCACTTATGATTAACATCTATTGCAAGCATCCGCAACTACAACAAAAGTATTAAGGTAAACCTAACCATAACATGAAACATATGGATCCAAATCAGCCCCTTACGAAGCAACGCATAAACTAGGGTTTAAGCTTCTGTCACTCTAGCAACCCATCATCTACTTATTACTTCCCAATGCCTTCCTCTAGGCCCAAATAATGGTGAAGTGTTATGTAGTCGACGTTCACATAACACCACTAGAGGCTAGACAACATACATATTATCAAAATATCGAACGAATACCAAATTCACATGACTACTAATAGCAAGACTTCTCCCTTGTCCTCAGGAACAAACGTAACTACTCACAAAGCACATTCATGTTCATAATCAGAGGGGTAATAATATTCATATAGGATCTAAACATATGATCTTCCACCAAATAAACCAACTAGCATCAACTACAAGGAGTAATCACCACTACTAGCAACCTACTAGCACCAATCCCGGACTTTGAGACAAGAATTGGATACAAGAGATGAACTAGGGTTTGGAGATGAGATGGTGCTGGTGAAGATGTTGACGGAGATTGGCCTCTCCCGATGAGAGGAGCGTTGGTGATGAAGATGGCGATGATTTCCCCCTCCCGGAGGGAAGTATCCCCGGCAGAACAGCTCTGCCGGAGCCCTAGATTGGTTCCGCCAAGGTTCCGCCTCGTGGCGGTGGAGTCTCGTCCCGAAAGGTTGCTTCCGGTTTTTTTCTTGACGAAAGACTTCATATAGGAGAAGATGGGCATCGGAGAGCCACCAGGGGGCCCACGAGGAAGGGGGCGCGCCCTAGGGAGGGGGGCGCGCCCCCACCCTCGTGAGCAGGGTGTGGGCCCCCTGGCCTTCATCTTTGGCGAGGATTTTTCTTTATTTATTTTAAGATATTCCGTGGACTTTCAAGAATTTTGGAGTTGCGCAGAATAGGTCTCTAATATTTGCTCCTTTTCCAGCCCAGAATTCCAGCTGCCGGTATTCTCCCTCCTTATGTAAACCTTGTAAAATAAGAGAGAATAGCCATAAGTATTGCGACATAACGTGAAATAAAAACCCATAATGCAATAAATATCGATATAAAAGCATGATGCAAAATGGACGTATCAACTCCCCCAAGCTTAGACCTCGCTTGTCCTCAAGCGAAAAGCCGATAACTATAGATATGTCCCCATGTTTAGAGGTAGAGGCGTCGATAAAAATAAAATACGGACATGAAGGCATCATGATTATTCTCATAACAGCAACATATATAGATTTTGTCATATGATTACTTATGTTCAAGTGATGATCTATTCACAATGCAAAATTATGAATCAGAAACCTTATTGAGAACCAACAAACTATAATCTCAGTCATTGAAGCAATTTCAATTTATCATAACATCGGAAAGAGTCTATGTCAGAGCTAAAAAGCAAGTCTACATACTCAACTATCATCTAGTCCTTCATAATTGCTAACACTCACGAATACTTGTGGTTACGGAGTTTTAATCGGACACAAAGAAAGATAGGGGCTTATAGTTTTGCCCCACAACCTTTTACCTCAAGGGTAATTTCAACAATAATAACTCATGCTCCCCCACATCCAATTAGATATATATACCATGTTCTTTCCAACATGCTATGCTTGCCAAAGGATAAAATGAAAAAAAGGAAAGGTGAAGATCACCATGACTCTTGCATAAGGTAGAAGATAATAATAAAAGATAGGCCCTTCGCAGAGGGAAGCAGAGGTTGCCATGCGCTTTCATGGTTGGATGCACAAAATCTCAATGCGAAAGAACGTCACTTTATATTTCCCCTTGTGATATGAACCTTTATTATGCAGTCCGTCGCTTTTATTACTTCCACATCACAAGATCGTATAAAGCTTATTTCTCCCACACCAATCAATCATACATATTTAGAGCAATTTTTATTGCTTTGCACCGATGACAACTTACTTGAAGGATCTTACACAATCCATAGGTAGATATGGTGGACTCTCATGGCAAAATTGGTTTAAGGGTATTTGGAAGCACAAGTAGTATCTCTACTTGGTGCTGAGAATTTGGCTAGCATGAGAGGGAACTTGATATTAATACAACTCCTACAAGCATGTATTCCTCCCTCATAATAATTTTCAGAGGCATCATGGATAGGAACTTTGTTCTCATACTCAATTGGAACCTCTTCCGAAATAGTGGAATCATCACTAGCTAAAGTTGACACTCTTCCAAATCCACTTTCATAAATATCACACTAAGATTCAACATCTTCCAAAATAGTGGGATCACTAATTCCTAAAGTTGACACTCTTCCAAACCCACTTTAATTTATAGTATTATTCATACTTAAAAAGATATAAGTGAAGTTCATAGAGCACTCTACAACTAACCAAATATCCAAGCTCAAAATGTATAAGTGAAGCACATGAAGCATTCTATATAACCATACTCAAAAGATTTAAGTGAAGCACAAAGAGCAATTCTATAAGATCATACTTAAAAGATTTAAGTGAAGCACATGAAGTATTATATAAATCAATGAAGGGATATCTCATGCTAGCATGGTTCTTAAAGTAAAAACAAAAACACAAAGGACACAAATCATGTGAACAAAGCAAAAACCGAGGTATACCGATATTTGTTGAAGAAGGAAGATGGGATGCCAACCGGGGCATCCCCAACCTTAGATGCTTGAGTATCCTTTGAAAAAATTACTTGGGGTGCCTTGGGCATCCCCAAGCTTGAACTCTTGCCTATCTTTATTCTTCTCATATTGATAGCTCCTCGACCTTTTGACACTTCATCCACACAAAACTTTAACAAAAACTTGTGAGATCCGTTAGTGTAATAAAGCAAATCACTACCTTTAGGTACTGTAATGAAATCATTATTTATTTATATTGGTGTAAAACCTACTGTATTACAACTTCTCTATGGTTCATACCCTCCGATACTATCCATATATTCATCGAAATAAGCAAACAACACACTCAAAACAGAATCTGTTAAAAACAGAACAGTCTGTAGTAATCTGGAAGTTTGGTAAACTTCTGTAACTCCTAAAATTATGAAATAAATTTGAAAATTTGAAATTTTTGTACAGAAGTAGTTTTAAAAAAGTTTCAGACCCATTTGACTCTCCAGTTAAAAATGTAAATTCATGCACTACAGCCAAAGTTTCTGTTTTTGTTCTGCACATAGTAAACAAGCAATCTAATAATCCTAAAACCAAAGCTTGGCACATTATTTTTATAATACAATGGATATATACAAGGGGATAATTATTTACAGAGAAACTTCCATGAAAAATTCTACATTGTTTCCGTGAGCATGAACACAAGTGCTCAAGGTCGACCCTCACTTCTTCAATGCATAACTTTCCAATCACTTCTCTTTTTGAAAAACTTTTTAGGCATGAGAGGCAAGTAATAATTTTTTTGTATTTTCATTCTTTAATTTTTTTTGTATGTTTCACCCACAACTAAACAGAAACAAAAAATGAAAAACAAAATCTACTTAGTGAAGAAAGCAAACAAGCACACACGAGAATATCAACCCCACGCTATTGCTCCCCCGCAACGGCGCCAGAAAAAAGCTTGATAATCCCCAAGTGCAAGGAATCATCGTAGCACTTTCCAAAGGTGGAAGTGATAAGTATGGAGTGTCGAACCCAGAAGGAGCTAAAGGTAAGATCAATATTCTCTCAAGCCCTATCTGCCACTGATACGACTCTACGTGCACCGAACGTTTGCTTCCAACTAGCAACGAGAAATTAAACTACGTTGTGGGTATGAAGAGGATAACTTTGCATGGTATCGGAGAGCTAAAACATAAAAGTAGGTGCTTTTATCATAAAGTTAGAATATATTACTTAGTATTATAAATAGCGAGTGTGGAATAATGGTGGATCGGTGTGCGGAATTGTCCTAGGCAATTGTTAACAAAACCGGTAATCACTATTGCAGTTTTATATGAGGGAGAGGCATAAGATAACATACTTTCTCTACTTGGATCATATGCACTTATGATTGGAACTCTAGCAAGCATCCGCAACTACAAAAGATCATTAAGGTAAAACCCAACCATAGCATTAAAGCATCAAGTCCTCTTTATTCCCATACGCAACAATCCCTCTTACTCGGGTTTAAGCTTCTGTCACTCTAGCAACCCACTATAAGCGAATCATGAACGTATTGCAACACCCTACAGCGGGAATCCCTCACGCTTGCGCGAAACGGAGGGCACCATAGGACAGCACCAAAGTAAAACATACAACTCATACCAATCTAGATTATCAATCAACCCAAAGACAAAAGATATCTACTCAAAACATCATAGGATGGCAACACATCATTGGATCATAATATGTGGCATAAAGCACCATGTTCAAGTAGGGATTACAGCGGTGTGCAGGAGAGTGGACCTCGTAAAAGAGATTAGGATGGTGATGATGATGGTGATGTTGATGAAGACAATCACCGCGGCGATGATTCCCCTCCCGATGGCACTCTGGCGCCACCGGAAGAGAGGAGGAGAGGTTCTCCCCCTTGTGCTTCCTCCTCCATGGCCTCCACCCTCTGGTCCTTGGCCTTCATGGTGATGATGGCCCCTCCGAGATACTCCACCATGGCCACCGGTGATGATGGCCCCCTTCGGCAGGGTGCCGGAGAGGGCCTAGATTGACAGTCTCATGGCTACAGAGGCTTGCGGCGGCGGAACTTCTGATCTAATCTCCGTTCTGGAAGTTTTAGGGTATGAGAGTATATATGGGTGCAGGGGGTACGTCGCAGGAGCTTCGGGGGCCCCACGAGGCAACGGGCGCGCCCTAGGGGGTGCCCCTAGCCTCGTGAGCACCTCCCTTATCTCCTGACGTAGGGTCCAAGTCCATCCGGTAGCTTTCCTTCCAAAAATAACTTCTCCAGTTGATTTCGTTCCGTTTCGACTCCGTTTGATATTCCTTTTCTTCGAAACACTGAAATAGGCAAAAAAACAGCAATTCTGGGCTGGGCCTCCGGTTAATAGGTTAGTCCCAAAAATAATATAAAAGTGGATAATAAAGCCCAATATTGCCCGAAACAGTAGATAACATAGCATGGAGCAATAAAAAATTATAGATACATTGGAGACGTATCACAAAGCTTCGGGCAAGCGTCGGGGTCTCCAATTAGGTTGTGGAGATCGCCCCGAGCAATTTGACGGGTACCGGTGACCGCCCCCAAGGTTTGCGAAAGTGTACGGGTTCGGTGACCGCCCCCAAGGGTTGCCATTTGTACGGGTTCGGTGACCGCCCTCAAGGGTCCCTTAGTGGAATCACGACATCTTGCATTGTGCGAGGGCGTGAGGAGATTACAGTGGCCCTAGTGGCTTCTTGGGGAGCATTGTGCCTCCACACTTATCCAAATGGAGATTAGCATCCACAAGGGTGTGAACTTCAGGACACATCGTCGTCTCCGCGTGCCTCGGTTATCTCTTACCCGAGCCCTTTACTTATGCACTTTACTTTGTGATAGCCATATTGTTTCTTGTCATATATCTTGCTATCACTTAGTTGTTTATCTTGCTTAGCATAAGTTGTTGGTGCACATAGGTGATCCTAGTTGTTGTAGGTTTTGTGCTTGACAAATTAACCACTAGGTTTATTCCGCATTTGTTCAAGCCTAAACCGTAATTATTTTAAAAAGCGCTATTCACCCCCTCTAGGCGGCATCCACGATCTTTCAAGCATAATATTTTTTGGCTACCCAAACCTTCCCTCTCCTCTAACCATCATTGGTTTGGGTAGCCAAATATGGGTATTGCGGTTGGAGATGCTCTCACTCATATGCAATGCCGAATCTACTAGAGTGGCTTTAACATGCTCGAGGTTGCCCTCTTGAAATGAGCTAATTTTCTCTCACTATTAACATTCAGGACCTGGCACAATGAATAATAGTGGTCTCATCAAAATGAATGCACAACAAATGCATCGAGACCTCCCCACAAAGTGTAGGCAGCCAAACTACCGAGACCGAGCCATGCTCACGTCGCACACTCGAGCCATCTTAGGGAGAAAGGGCTAGTCGGGAGCCTTTGTGTTGTCCCTAACCGACTTCCCCTAGCCCCCCTTCGCTTGTGGAATTGAGGCTTCGAAGTTTTTATCCTGTAAAGGATATACCGGTGTCAGATCGGCCGAGATGATTTTAAGATCTGATTCCTTAGTTGTTTCCGACTAGCCGTTATTAGGGTTGCTCTCCAAGTAATACCTCAACCCCTTGCCCTTTACGGGGGTTCTGGCCGGGGCGGATTGAGAGGCGAAGAGTTTGTGGGTAGCTTCTTGCTCGTCGTAGCCTTGCTCGCAAGGGGAGAGAGACAGAGGGGAGAGAAAGAGGATGGCGCGGGCGCGGGCGCTGACCTTTTTTGATAGCTTAATTCTCTTTGCCATCTTCTAGCATATGGCGAAGAGCCTAGGTAGTGGGGTGGGGCCGGGGGGAACGACCATTAGGTGGGACACTTTCTTTGTCGTCCGCTACCGAACGACTAAGAAAGTGGCCATTAAGTTCTCCTCGTTAGTGGGCCACCCACCCTCTTTGCCGTCGGTTAGCTGACGGCAAAGATTCTAAGCCATCAGCTAGCGGACAACAAAGAGCAGGCTGATGGCAAACATGTTCTTTATCGTCAGCTCATTCTTTGCCGTCAGTTTTCTGTGAGCTTATGGCAAAGACGTTCTTTGCCGTCAGCTAGCTGACGGCAAAGAGCTGGCTGACAGCAAAGATCTTGATTCTAGTAGTGATTCAGGGCAGAATAAGAAAATGAATATTTGTGAATTATCTTTGAACATGGCAAGGAAGGATTTTGACATAACTATGGAAGATATGTCCCAAAGGATTTATGGGAATTTTGTGGAATACAATGGCAAGACAGAAATATAGGTTGCTTCACAACCTAGGGCAAAAAGGATTATTCCTTTAATAGAAAAAAAGAATATTCCTAATAAAAATAATTTGGGATTGGGCAAGATGGAAATGACATGGTCATGGGATGGATTTGAGAATGACAATCCACTTCAGAGAGTGGGAAGAGATGATATTCCCAAGTTTCCAGACCACAGAGCCACATAAAAAAATCCAAAGCAAAAATCCAAAGAAATCCAAAAGAAAAGGAAAGGGCCAAAATCCAGGGTGTTACACAGCCCCTAGCCAGGCGAGCGTTTTTTAACCATCAAAATACATTGTATAGTGCAAATACGTGATGCACTTTCTAGGGAGCTTGGCTTCTGTCCATTCAACCACGAAATCTGTCACCTCAGATTTAATAGCTCGGCACTGCCGGTATGTTATTTTCACTACAAAAAAATACACTTCCGTGATGATACGTGTTTGTCACGGTAGGTCGCTTTTTTTGTCATGCATGTACATCCATGAAAAATTTATGACAGAATCAAGATAGTCATACCTGTGCTGTCGTAGAAGTGTTCCATGACATTGCCAAAATTATCATCACGGAAGTGTCCACTTCCATGACGATAAATCGCGCGTCACAGAAGTGCTTTCGTCAAGGGTGACCGACACATGGCATCCACCGAAACGGAATGCGTTAAGCTATCGGGTCGGGTTTTGGATCCGATAACCCGTTAACAGCCCCAACCAATGGGGATTTTCCACGTGTAAAATCATCATTGGCTGGAGGTGACACGTGTCAACTCATCCAATGGGCGAGACACGCCTATGATATGTTGACACGTGGACCGGCCCATCAAGTTTAAATGGGCCAGCCCAACTGAAGGCCCACAAGATTTTGCGGACCATAATGGGCCGGCCCAGCTAAAGGCCCACAAGATTTTGCGGGGAATAATGGGCCGGCCCAGGTAAAGGCCCATAAGATTTTTATGTGCCGTAATGGGCCGGCCCAGGTAAAGGCCCACAAGATTCTTGCGGATCATAATGGGCCGGCCTAGCTAAAGGCCCACGAGATTTCGCTGACATTAATGGGCCGGCCCAGCTGTAGGCCCACAAGATTTTGAGGATCCTAGTAGGCCGGCCCATTAACTGCCTGCCATGTTTTGGGCCAAATGCCGGCCCATATTTGATCCGGTCCATTAATGGCCTGCCACGCTCCGGGCCTAATAGTGGCCCATATGAGATCCGGCCCGTTAAAGGCCTACCATGTTCTGGGACAAATTACGGCCCAGATCAGGTCCGGCCCTTTAAGAGGCTTTGGGCTCAAATATGGCCCATATCAGATTCGGCCCGTCAACTGGACACTATGCTTTTGGGCCCACTTACTAAAGGCCCACTTAGTAATTCGGCCTGATATTAGTTTTGTCCTGTTAAGGGCCCGTTTAACATTTCGGCCCTATATTAGTTTCAGCCTATCAAAAGCCCGTCATATAGTTGGGCCTAACTACGGCCCGGTTTGCATCCGGCCTGCTCGCAGCCGATATCTGATTGGGCCAAACAAGGACCGAGACAATTTTTCGGCCTGTTAAAAGCCCGTGATTTGATTCGCACAATCATGGGCCGGGGTTTATTTCGGGCTGCTGCCGGCCCGTGAGCTGATCGGCACGTTTCAGGCCCAACCTACATCGTGATTGCATGACGGCCCGATTATGTACCGTAATTTTATGGTCTGGCCAGTTTACTGTGAAGACAGGATATATATACAGTAAAATAACTGCAGCATCGTGAATAAGAAAAAACCTAGACTATACAATAAAGAAATTACGCCATATTACATCCACTGGGCATCAAAGTTCGCCACTATGATAATAAAGCACAAGCAGACAGCAGATTACATACACTGGGCATCAAAGATTGCCACCAGTGCAAATAAACACGCCGAGAAAATAATATACAAAACTGACAGCACTTCAATAGAGTTCAAGAAAGGTTAGCCCTGCTGGGGAGCTGCAGCGCAAGCAGCTGAGCAAGATGATGAGACTGCGCTTGTTCAACACTTATATCTTCCTCACTCTGAAAGATAAACAAGCAGACAGATGACAGATTTGCACATAAAAGTATCAGTGCTGACAATTCATCACATTTCTTACTGACGAATAAAGTGACACAGTTTAAATTTGCATTAACACAATATGGTATTGTTCAGGTCAAGACATGGCAGGTAATGACATTGTGAAGGAGTTGGCAGCTTCACGACACCACTGGATTACAGATCAAGAACTCATAAGTATCAATTGTTAGTGTGCTATCAATTTATACCATTTTAGATTGGCAAACAAAGAGACGGTTTAAATAATAGTAGAATGATATGACATTGTTCATAGTTAAGACATTGCATAATATGACATTGTGATGTAGTGGGTAGGTTCACCACACCACTGGATTACAGATGAAGACTAGAAGTATACATGCAGTGCAAAAGAAGATCACTTGCTCTGTATAGTTTAATTTACATGGTATGAAGAAGGAACTTGGTTGTACAACTGAAAACTTAAATTGAGAAAGGACGAACTTGTGACGCCCGGATAATTAGGCTACAGAAAAACTCTGCTAATGATGCCACATCACCTCCTTTACTGTTGCTAATCCCTCGTTAGTTCAAAAAAACGATTCCAAATTCAAATTCCAAATATGGCATACAACAAAAGTTTTCAAACAGTAAAAAAAAATGTCCGGCTTGTGCCAATTAATTCATAAGTAATATTGGTGGATAAACCAAGTCTTTATAAAAAGTTTAAATGCACTTAACTAAATAAAATAGTAGCAAAACAATTATATGAATGCCTTTAAATTAATAAACAAATGTTAAACTAGTTTATGTAGTCACCAAACTTTTTAAGGCCGTGGGTTAGTCAGAGACATTAATTTCGGAGCTGTTGTCATATTTTACAAAACTAAAGAAATTAAAAGTAAAATAAAACATAAAAGGAAAAATAAATAAAAGCAAAATAACAAAATAGAGAATCAAATAAAAGAAAAGGACCCCCCCGGCCAACTGGGCCAGACGACCCAACCAGCCCGCCCACCAACCGGCCCAACCCCCCCTTCCTAACCCCACCAGGGGGAAACCCTAACCACCCCGACCGCACCCTTCCCCCCACTCCCCACGTCTCTCCTCTCCCCTCCTGATCCGATCTGGATCAGGGACCAACTGCCCCCCCTCTCGCGACGACAGCGCCCCACTCCCCCATCGCCTTGACCCCGACGCCGCGCCCCGTCGCTCGTCGTCGCCCGGAGCCCGCGCCGCCGCCTGGACCTCGCCGCCTCGACCCCCGACGCCACTGTTGCCTTCCTCCTCGTCGGCGCCGTCATCCCCGACTCCGCCTCAACCCCTGCTACCACGTCCCTACGCCTCGCGGTGAGGCCCCGACCTCCACTCTTTCCCCTCCGTCGTCGGCGCCGTCCGCGCGCACGCGCGCGCGCCACCGAGCCAGCCCCGCTCTGCGTCGCTCGCCAGCGCCCACCCGCTGCCGCCGCTCGCCTGCCTTTGCCGCCTATGCCGCTAGCTCCGGCTCGCGCGCCCACGCCCGCGCCGCGACGCCCGACCATGCCGCTCGCGACCCATGGCCGCGCCCCCCGCCACCTCCTGCCGGCCACTGTTGCTGCCCCGCGCCTCCGGCTCTAGCCGCGCTGGCGCCCACGCGCGCCCCGTTCGCGCCCCGCTTGCCTGCTGCTACTGCGCCCCCCTCCCCCGTTCCTTCTCACAGACGCGGCTCACGCCGCCGTGGCTGCACCTGCCCGCGTCGGCGTCCTCTTCGCGACGAACCGCGAGCCCCGCCGCCCCACCATGGATGTCCGCAGCCACCCCCGCCATACTCTCCCGAGCCTTCCCCTCGCTCTCCTGCGCTGCTCCATGGCTCGACCGCCGCCGCCTGCTCGCCGGTCCGGCCTTGCTGAGCCCGCGCACGCCCCCGCCAGGCCTTGTCGTGCGCCTCCCCTCTTGCGCTCGCTCGAGGCTCCTGCTGCCTCCGCCGCCTGACCGCAGCCGCCCAGTCCGCTCCCCGCCGGCGCCGATGGCCTCGCTAGGGCCAACGCCCGGGTTCGCCCCTGTCGGGCGCTCACGCGCCTGTAACCGCATCGGCCCCCTGGGCGAATGACACGTGGGGCCCACGCCCTAGAACAAAAAAAATAAAAAAGATAAAAATTTATAATAGATAAATAAATAATTAAAAACAATTAAAATATTAATTAATTAATTAATTTACGAATTAATTAACTTATTTAATCTTAGTTAGGTTGACCTAATTACTAATGAAACTAATTAACCTGTTTAATTAGTCTTAGTCAATGACAGTAGGACCCACGCGCCAGTTTGACCCAGTCAACTGACTGGTTGATTGCTGACGTCATGCTGGTGTCAGAATTGTATTTTGGTATTAAATTAATTCTGTTAATTCTAGAAAATGATTTAAAACTTTAAAAATGAATATAAAATAAACCGTAGCTCGAATGGAAAAACTTTGTACATGAAAGTTGCTCAGAACGACGAGACGAATCCGGATTCGCAGCCCGTTCGTCTGCCACACATCCCTAACCTATCGAAATTGCAACTTTCCCCCTCCGATTCAGCTGTCCGAAAATGCGGAACACCGGGAATACTTTCCCGGATGTTTTCCCCCTTCACCGATACCACCTCCTACCACGTTAGGGCACGCTTAGCACCGTTACTTGTCTTGTCATGCATCTGCTTGCATTGTATTCACTGTTTCTCCCCCCCCCCTCTTCTCTCCGGTAGACTACGAGACTAATGCCGTCGCTGCTGCCCCGATCGACTACGGTGTTGACGACCCCTCCTTCTCGGCTGAGCTTCCAGGCAAGCCCCCCTTGATCACCAGATATCGCCTATTCTTCTCTACTGCTTGCATTAGAGTAGTGTAGCATGTTACTGTTTTCGATTAATCCTATTCTACTGCATAGCCTGTCATTGTTGCTACAGTTGTTACCCTTACCTGCTATCCTACTGCTTAATATAGGATGCTAGTTTTCCATCAGTGGCCCTACATTCTTGTCAGTCTGCCATGCTATACTACTGGGCCGTGATCACTTCGGGAGGTGATCACGGGCATATACTATATACTTTACACTGTTACTTTACCTGTGATACTGTTCGGAGATGGGGGCTGAAGGGGCAGGTGGTTCCACCCAGGTAGAGGTGGGCCTGGGTTCCCGACGGCCCCCGATTGTTACTTTGTGGCGGAGCAACAGGGCAGGTTGAGACCACCTAGGAGAGAGGTGGGCCTGGCCCTGTTCGGTGTTTGCCGATACTTAACACGCTTAACGAGATCTTGGTATTTGATCTGAGTCTCGCTACTGGCCTATACGCACTAACCAACTACATGGGAAAGTTATGGGCACTCGACGTCGTGGTATCAGCCGAAGCCTTCGTGACGTCAGCGACCGAGCGCTGCGCGCCGCATTGGACCGTAAGCTCGTGCTTGTATTAAGGGGGCTAGGTCTGCTTCCGGCCACGTACGCAACGTGCAGGTGTGCTAAGGGCGATGGGCCCAGACCCCTGTGCGCTTAGGGCGATGGACCGGCGTGCTGACCTATCTGTTGTGCCTAGGTGGGGCTGCGACATGTTGATCTTCCGCGGCCGGGCATGACCCAGGAAAGTGTGTACGGCCAAATGGGATCAAGCGTGTTGGGTTATGTGGTGCACCCCTGCAGGGAAGTTAATCTATTCGAATAGCCGTGATCTTCGGTAACAGGACGACTTGGAGTTGTACCTTGACCTTATGACAACTAGAACCGGATACTTAATAAAACACACCCTTCCAAGTGCCAGATACAACCCGGTGATCACTCTCTAACAGGGCATCGAGGAGGGGATCGCCGGGTAGGATTATGCTATGCGATGCTACTTGGAGGACTTCAGTCTACTCTCTTCTACATGCTGCAAGACGGAGGCTGCTAGAAGCGTAGTCTTCGACAGGATTAGCCATCCCCCTCTTATTCTGGCATTCTGCAGTTCAGTCCACCGATATGCCCTTTTACACATATACCCATGCATATGTAGTGTAGTTCCTTGCTTGCGAGTACTTTGGATGAGTACTCACGGTTGGCTTGTTCCCCTTTTCCCCTTTCTTTACCCGATTGCTGCGACCAGACGATGGAGTCCAGGAGCCAGACGCCACCGTTGACGACGACTCCTACTACACCGGAGGTGCCCACTACTACGTGCAGCCCGCTGACGACGACCAGGAGTAGTTAGGAGGATCCCAGGCAGGAGGCCTGCGCCTCTTTCGATCTATACCCCAGTTTGTGCTAGCCATCTTATGGCAATTTGTTTAACTTATGTCTGTACTCAGATATTGTTGCTTCCGCTGACTCGTCTATGATCGAGCACTTGTATTCGAGCCCTCGAGGCCCCTGGCTTGTATTATGATGCTTGTATGACTGATTTTATTTTTAGAGTTGTGTTGTGATATCTTCCCGTGAGTCCTTGATCTTGACCGTACACATTTGCATGTATGATTAGTGTACGATTGAATCGAGGGTGTCACAGAACTTTTGTTTATGAACTACATATAATAAACTTTAAACAAGCAATTTGATGCAAACACCAAAAATAAACAGCTGTTGCAGTCATGCCTAACCAAATATATACAACAAAGTTTGAAGGCTTGAGATGGACAAACTTACATTATTGGTGAAGACAGGCTCTATAAAGGCCTTGTCCATGCTGATGGGGGGGCAATTCAAGAAGTTTACCACAGAATCTTCTTCAAAAGCATTGCCTTTATTCTACATTTTGTTAAGAGTAAATATAGATGTGATAATATATGAAAAAATGGAGAATATTTAAGATAAGATGAAGAGTGATGCTACATAACCAAGTAGCTATAAATGTAAGTGCAGCGATACAGGCAAAAGGTACAGCCAAGAGCAATGCACAGCTAAACTTCTTCAGTACCAACCTTATGGTAAGAGTAAATATAGATCTGATGTGTAGAAAATGGAGGGCAAAGGAAAATAAGCTGCAGAGTGATGGTACATGAACAACTACCTGTCATTATAAGTACACTGATAAAGGACAGCATGTACTTACAAGAGCAATGCAGAGCTAAAAAAACATTGGCATTGGATATATTCTACACTAATGTAACCATTCATACATATCAGATAATTTGGAGCGAACAATTGATAAGCAAGCTATCATGCATACTGCTATCACATAATGAACCAGGTATGTAAGCAAGTGCAGTGATACCGGACAACAGGTACTAACAAGAGCAAAGCAGCGGGCAACATATTTGCGATATCCTGTCGTTCTTGTCAAACTGGAATTCTTCTTCAAGCAGATTTCCTGCAAAAAAGATCCATAAGGCACATGCGGAAAAGTAGAAGTTCAAATTGTCATGTGATTTCATAGACAGTACCTCATCCTGGGAACGAGACCAGTGCATAACAAGGTTTTTCCATTCAATGTCTTCTAAATTTTGCACAAGAGACTTCACCGGAAATTCGTTTATAGACTTGCCATCAAAGTGTGATTTCCTCAGGTAACACCGATACTGCTGCAATGCTTCCTTGAAAAGCACAAGCAAGCTTTGCTCGTCATGACTATCCAGATTGACCCTCGCCTAGTTACAACAATGTAATGTAAATCATTGATGTGTTCAATCAGCAAAAAACAGGAAAATAATAACCATGAATAATAGCACTTACACGTAAGTTGGACAGGAAGATGTGAAAATGGTGTTTGTCTTCACAATAATCTTCCCATGATGGGAATATATGCACGTAGTCCCTAACAACATTGAAAGCATTGTCTTTTAAACTGGGAACAAATGGAATGGGGTTCCAATCTGCAGGAATTGGCCGTCTCTGCAGTTGGGATAGGTCTTCGGCCAGTGGACTTGCTGTACTTATTGCTGGAGTGGGATTTTTCTATGGTACAGCTGGTGCTATGGCAAATAAAATCGGTATACCTTTTGCTGGAGTGCAGGTCCTGTGTGGTGGGGCTAGTGGTGTGGCCAGTGAAGTATGGGTACAGTCTCCTGGAGTCGGTCCTACTTTTTGTGTCACTGGTTGTAAAGCCAATATAAGTGGGGTGATTGTAACGCCCTCGATGTGGCTATATCTCCCACGTGTCGAAGCACGACTTAGAGGCATAACCACATTGAAAACAATGTCGCAAGTGAGGTAATCTTCACAAAACCCATGTAATACATAAGGGAAAGAGATACATAGTTGGCTTACAATCGCCACTTCACACAAATACATGAATAAAACATTACATCATACAGTTACAATCAGGGCCCGACTATGGAGCCAAAATAAAAGAAGAAACTCCAAAAGCGACAAAGGTCCCCGATCGACCCCAACTGGGCTCCACTACTGATCAACTGAAACGAAGCAACACAATGAACAAGGTCTTCATCGGGCTCCTCCTTGAGCTCGGGTGCGTCACCTGCACGGTTTCGCCGGCACCTGCAAACTGTTTTTGGAAGTATCTGGTGAGTCACGAGGACTCAGCAATCTCACACCCGCGAGATCAAGACTATTTAAGCTTATAGGTAGGGTAAAAGGTTTGAGGTGGAGCTGCAGCAAGCGACTAGCATATATGGTGGCTAACATACGCAAATGAGAGCGAGAAGAGAAGGCAAAGCATGGGCGAACAACTATGATCAAGAAGTGATCCTGAAACTACTTACGTCAAGCATAACTCCAACAACCGTGTTCACTTCCCGGACCCCGCCGAGAAGAGACCATCACGGTTACACACGCGGTTGGTGTATTTTAATTAAGATCAACTTCGGGTTTTCTACAACCGGACATTAACAAATTCCCATCTGCCCATAACCGCGGGCACGGCTTTCGAAAGTTCAAACCCTGCAGGGGTGTCCCAACTTAGCCCATGATAAGCTCTCGCGATCAACGGAGGATATTCCTTCTCCCCGGGAAGACCCGATCAGTCCCGGAATCCCGGCTACAAGACATTTCGACAGTAATAAAACAAGTCCAGCAAAGCCGCCCGATGCGCCGACAAATCCTGATAGGAGCTGCACATATCTCGGTCTCAGGGCACACCGGATGAGCAAGACGTCGGGTTGGCATAGACCCTGATTGCGCAGGGGGTGCTGGACATCGCTCGGTTTGGACCAGCACTTAGAGAAGCACTGGCCCGGGGGGCTAAAATAAAGATGACCCTCGAGAGCGCGACTCCCAAGGGAAAAAGGGCTAGGTGAGGCAAATGGTAAAACCAAGGTTGGGCCTCGCTGGAAAAGTCTTATTCAAAGCGAACTGTCAAGGGGGTCCCATAAATCACCCTACCGCGTTAGGGACGCAAAATCCGGGAACATAATACCGATATGACGGAAACTAGGGCGGCAAGAGTGGAACAAAACACCAGGCATAAGGCCGAGCCTTCCACCCTTTACCAAGTATATAGATGCGTTAATTAAGTAAGATATATTATGATATCCCAACAAGTAAACATGTTCCAAACAAGGAACAACATCTCCATGTTCCAACAAGGAACAAACTTCATCTTCACCTGCAACTAACAACGCTATAAGAGGGGCTGAGCAAAGAGGTAACATAGACAAACAACGGTTTGCTAGGACAAGGTGGGTTAGAGGCTTGGTTTAACAATATGGGAGGCATGATAAGCAAGTGGTAGGTATCGCAGCATAGGCATAGCAAAAGAGCGAGCAATCTAGCAAGCAAAGATAGAAGTGATTTCGAGGGTATGGTCATCTTGCCTGAGATCCTGCAAGGAAGAAGAACGAGTCCATGAAGAAGACAAACGGACGTAGACGAACGAATCCTCACAACTCCGGAACGAAACCGAAGCTAACGAGAGAAGCAACCCGGAAACAAACAAACAACATAGTAAACAACCATCACATAAACATGGCATGATGCACAACCAAGGATGATGCATGTCCGGTTTAAAAATGCATGGCATGGCAAAGTGCAACAAACAATACTACAAATTAAGTGGAGCTCAATATGCAAGGAGTTGTATATTGACAAAACACCACAACAAATATTTAGTTCGATCTTGTTTATGTACCCAACAATATTAAATGTTGATTAACATGGCAAGGGGTGAAGCATATGAAAAACTACCTATCTAGGCAAATTTAAATGAGGCCGGAACAACAAACAACATAGTCCGGAAGAACCTCATGAGCTTATATTAGATTTGGTACTGTTCTGCCCTAAACACAATTTTAAAGTTGTTAAACATGCAAAGCAAGTGCACCGTGTTAAACTAGGCATTTTTCTACCCCATTTACATATAAAGTTTATTAAAATCGGAGCGACGGTTATTTAGTTATGAAATAAATCATTTAGCATGGCATTTAAGCAAATTTAAACAAACAACATTTTAAACATTTTAATTGTTGTTATCATGATGTGGATGACATGTGCAAGCTTATGCAATTTTATGAAAATGTTGACAAGAGCATTATGAAGCATTTGTCGTCGTGGCGGAAACGAAAAAAAAAAGGTGCCACGGCAACGACAACGGAAATGGTGCCACGACAACGAATCCGAAAATGATGCCACGGCAACATATCGGTTCCGGTAGCTCTTGAAGATACCGGTGCAAAGGAGAAGTGTGCGGTTGCGTGCAGAAGATGGTGGGGCGCTCCCGGATACCGGGTGTCCCACGAGTTGGCGACAAGGAAACGAGTGACAAATTGGACATGGTGCAAACACAAGCATCTCATACATCACACATGCATTCGTTCACGGGTCATCGTCTCGGCGTTATACCTTCGAAGCGTGCATTTTCGGAACGATTCGAGTTCGTAGTGGAAGTAGACGTTCTCGGGACGGTCATCATGGAAGTAGGGGTTCACGTTCGTTTTCGGAGAGGTACTTGGGGTCATTTGAACTTGCCGATCTCGTCATCTCGAAGGGGTACTTGACGTTCTTAGCGATTCCGAAGACGAGGTAGAGGTACACTTGTTGTAGGGGTACTTGTCGGATCCACGGCGACGGTAGAGGTACAAATGTTCTCGCGGTACTTGTTGGTCCAGTCTTGGTGTAGATGTACATCGCAACCGCAGTGGTACTCGCGGACTTCGGTGCCGGTAGTCGTACACGGTTCGTAGGGGTACTTGGCGTTCGGTGCGGTGGTCGTTCGGGCGCCGTAGGTCATGGTACTTGGCGGTCTTGATGATTCCAAGGGTCTCGGTGGAGGCCATCGCACTCCCTGATGGCACCGAGGTGGTCTAGCAGCAGCAGCAGGGGCGTCAGGGAGGTGATGGCCGTGGCGGGACTGCTCGAGGCGGGGGAGTCGACCTCCTGCTCGTAGCAGAAGCAGAGGAGGAGGCGGTCGGACTGCAGAGGAAGCAGGCGGGCCACTTGCAGCAGATGCACGCGAGCGAGCGCAGCGCTCGACCTGCTGCTCGATGCAGAAGAAGCGGCGCTGGGACTTGGCGCGGGCGGAGGCGCGCGAGGCGACGGCGCGAGAGGAACCGGGCGGAGGCGAGGTCTTGGTGACGGCGGCTGGGCTTGCGGCTGAAGCTCAAGCAGGGCGTCGGGGCCCTTGGCTCAGGCGCGAGCAGACGAAGGCGAGAGGGGTTCGAAACGGAGGCAGCAAGGAGAGGCAGCACGGGCGCTGGAGGCGTGGACGAACGGCGGCGGCGGGTCGGAGCATAGCAGCAGCGTAGAAGCCGGCCACGGCAGGAGATGGTGGTGGCGCGGCGCCATGGGGAGGCGACGACGCGGAGGAAGGGAGGCTGCAGGGGCGGAGTCTCGCTCCTCTCCTTGGCGAAGCAAGGAAGAAGGAGGGGATCAAGGGAGAGGGGCGCTGCGGGAAGATGGGGAGAGAGTTGGATCGAGAGGAGGGAGAGATGGCGCAAGGGAACGAGGGGGATGAGATGGGATCGAGCGAGATGCGGGAGTCAGGCTCCCTGGCGGCGCGAGGAGGAGAACCAGGTGCGGGCTAGGGTTAGGATAAGGTTAGGTGGGCTGGGGGAAAAGACGGGCCTTGGGAGGCTGGCCCAAAGGAGAGGGAGGCTGCTGGGCTCTCCACTCCCTCTCTCGTCTATTATTCTTTAACAGAAAACAAGAGAAGAAAAAATTGAAGAGGGGGTTTAGGGAGCAAAGTTGGACTCACGAATAAATTTCCCGGACTAAAAAAATATGTTAGGTCCGAGAAAATTAGGAAAGACCAAGATTGAAAGAATAAATTCAAATTTCTTTGAATTTAATTCAAAAGGTTTGAACTAGGGTAGGTTCTAGGAGTTTCCAAAAATGTTGAGAGTTTTGGTAGAGCTCCGGAAAAATGATGAAAGGACAAGTGACAAAGTTAGAGGCCAAGAGTAGAAATAATAAAAGGCATTGGGATTTTTGCAATTGTGTTATGATGATTCCAAATTAATGGGATATTTAATATAGCTCCCTAAAATATTGGGAGGATATGTTATAAAGAGAATTCACCATGTGAATACCCTCGGTTTAAATGGATCAAAGATCCATGCCATTTATTTATTTGAGTTACGAAAATAAATAACTTGATGGCATGATGACATGATGCAATGCACATGATGCAAAGCTGAATGCAATAAACCAACAACTCACATGACGAAAAACCCGGAAACCCTGGAAGGCATCTGGAGCTCCGGTCTTGGGGCGTTACAACACTCCACCACTACGAGAGGATCTCGTCCCGAGATCTAGAATGGCACCGGAGGGAAAACTGAAGAGAAAGAGAAGAGGTAAAACTAAGTTGCTTCTTCGACAAACGAGTGAAAACCAAAGAACCTTGAAAAGGTTACACAAATTGAAAGAAAGAAAGAAACGGTGATGAACGAAGTTGAAAGCACTTTGTTAAGAAAGAGGAAAAGAAAGAACCGATTCGGGTGGCACTCCGGTTGAAAAGAGATGAAAGACTTGATAAAATGAAAGAGCTTGAGCAAAGGGGCACAATACTCCAATTTAAGAGAGCAACATCACAAAGCCTCCGAAAGAAATGAAAGAATGGAATGGAATGGACGGAGGGGAACAAGATCTTGGGAGAGCATGCTTACAACAAATGCTGGAATGGATTTGTTGGATTAACAACAACAAAAGAACAAGGTTGTAGTGGGCTTATGGAGAACATCTCAAAATTTATGAGGTGAAAATTCTGCCACTAATGAAAACAATAGATTGGATTGATACGAGCTAGGAGGCGAGAAATTTATTTCACCGGGAAGATAAATGAAGGACTTGGGTCATTTATAAGCACCATAATAGCAACAATCCTTAGGGAAGGCTTTAGGTGAAATATAACCCAAGATAACTCCAATGACAAGATTGATGGATTTAAAGTATCTCATTCTTAACAACATGTGAATCATGGAACATGAACTCAAATTATCAAGAATGACATAATACCTCCTTGAATGACACAGTAGAAAGAATTGAACTCCGAATTACAAGAAGAAGAATGCTTGAGCTCCTCTGAAAAGAATCTTGATGAACCCTTCGAGAAGGAGTTAAATCCTTGAAGAACCATCATGTAGAACCTCCATGAAGAACTCCGGTAACAAAAGGATGATCAAACGAAAAGGAAGAGAAGTTGAAAGCACAAGGTGAAACCTTGTAAAGATTTAGATGGATCTCCGTGACAGTTAGAGCTTGGAACTCCGGGAAAGAAAGATGAAACGTATGAAACCGAGAATTTGATTAGCCTCCGGAATAGGAAATTAAACATTTGGGTGAATCAAGAATAAGAATTATGTTATGCGTATCCTTCACCAATTTAAATTGATGACAAGCAATGGACTTGGCATACCACTTATTCTCATAGAAAGGATCAAGAGAGATATAGCACAAACTTGGGAATGTCTTCAACGAACCACCGGTAGGCTTGGAAAGAACAAATGAATCTATATGATAACAAAGGAAGAAGGATCTTGAACGAACCACCGTAAGAATTTAAAATGGACGAAGAAAAGATAAAGAAACACCGGGAAGAATTAGCAAATGAACGAAGATGCTTGCTAGGATTTAGATACATGAGAACGAAGAGATCATGAACTGATTAGAGAATATTGAATGATGCACCGGTATGATCTGGAGAACGAGAGCTGAAAGCTGGATTGAATAATTCTGAGATGATGGGCTCTGGAGGAAAGAAATGGGAACAACTCATGAAATGCTCCGGATGGGTGAAAAGAATTCTCACAATCAAAATAGTTATGATAGGATGGCATCAAGCTAGAACCATGAATCTCGAAGAGAATGGGGCAAGATTTAAGAGAAACTCTTCTTCGGTCTTCAAATGTTGAGAATGATGATGAGAAACACCACCATGAATTGTTGAGACACTCCGGAATGAAAATTAGAAAGGTTGAACCAACGATGAAAGAATTGAAAGATCTTGGAGAAAGACATTTGACTGATGATAATTCATTCTTACGTCAGAGTTTGCACTGAATTTGGGAATAGCTCCAAGAAAATTAGAAGAGTCAGGTAAGATCCTGGGAAAAGACCTGTGGGTTAGGGCCCACTCAAAAGAAACACCGTTGAAAAGATTGCTTGAAAGGGATAATGCACCGTTTGAATTAAATGGCTTGAATGAGATAACATCCTCAAAAGAACTTGAGAGGATTGAGAATGGAAACTTGTATCTTCTGAGATATCTCCATCACTCCGGAACAATTGAATAGCGCGAAGTGAATGATTAAGAGGTGCACCGGCATAACAAAGCATTTGAAACGAGGAAAATATATGATCGATAAAGCTTGAATTGGAACCACCGGAGAAGAAAAGAATGACGACTGGTGAACTTGAAACTCCTGACCATCTTCATGATAATCACCGGATAAGAACATTGAAGGAAAGAATGAAGAAACTTCACATCAATAAGATGGATACTTGATCCAGAAATCTGCGTCCTTGAAGAAATAAGGGTGGGAGGGCGGGAAAGCAAAAACAACTTGGAACGGATGAAGCAAACACCGTTGAGAAAAATTGATAATTGATCTTGCGAATGTTGAAGTGATCGGATCCACTTGAAGAGAGACACACCGGTTGGAAAAGAATTGGCATGACAATCTCGATGATCAAGAAGGATTAGTATCCACATCAGAGTATGAGAACACCGTTTAGGAAAAAGGTATGGAATCAACACTTGGCATTGAAGCAACTCGAATACCACAAAACAAAACAAAAACAAAGGATTGGCTTGCGAAATAAGCCGGAAACAAACATATGATAGATCCTATATCGTATCATGTGTCTATTGGAAAGATATCCTACGAGATACTTGAATTCCCACCTATAAACTCTCGAAACTTTCTGGTTATGCAATCAGGTGTTGGGGATACAGGGGACACAAGATATATCACCCAAATTAACAATACCTAGATCCAGCTGTATCCATCCTTCAACACATAACCAAGAAAACTCCGGAAATCATCTACCTCAACCTTCAAAAAGCATCCGTTATACGAGTTATGGCAATACTCCCGCACTCGCCTCAGTACTGGGCTATCAGGGATATCTCACCAACAACTGTACAAAAGAGATTTTCGATGTCGGCGTACTAAACTCAGGTATTCCAGAACTGTAACGATAAAATTATGACGACAACACCTCGGAGCTCAACTCCCCGGGACACCTCCTCTAAAACCCCTGCTGACGGGAGGCAACCAAGACAATGTTGTCATCATAAAACCATCGGAACGATTCTAAGATACCCGCGTGATCCTAAATTTTTTTTAGTGAAATTTGAGAAGAGAAGAGTCAAAACTCTACGTCAGGATGCCTTACCAGAGCGATGAAGAGACTGGGAAGTAAAAAGAAATCCTAAACTCTCCGATATATAATTCCTAAATGACTCAAAACATTTTTCTAGACACAACTCGGCCGCTAAAAACGATCAATCAGTGGGGGCTCCGAAGGTCGGGGAAGGCTCTGATTACCAACTTGTAACGCCCTCGATGCGGCTATATCTCCCACGTGTCGAAGCACAACTTAGAGGCATAACCGCATTGAAAACAATGTCGCAAGTGAGGTAATCTTCACACAACCCATGTAATACATAAGGGAAAGAGATACATAGTTGGCTTACAATCGCCACTTCACACAAATACATGAATAAAACATTACATCATACAGTTACAATCAGGGCCCGACTACGGAGCCAAAATAAAAGAAGAAACCCCAAAAGCGACAAAGGTCCCCGATCGACCCCAACTGGGCTCCACTACTGATCAACTGAAACGAAGCAACACAATGAACAAGGTCTTCATCGGGCTCCTCCTTGAGCTCGGGTGCGTCACCTGCACGGTTTCATCGGCACCTGCAAACTGTTTTTGGAAGTATCTGGTGAGTCACGAGGACTCAGCAATCTCACACCCGCGAGATCAAGACTATTTAAGCTTATAGGTAGGGTAAAAGGTTTGAGGTGGAGCTGCAGCAAGCGACTAGCTTATATGGTGGCTAACATACGCAAATGAGAGCGAGAAGAGAAGGCAAAGCACGGGCGAACAACTATGATCAAGAAGTGATCCTGAACCTACTTACGTCAAGCATAACTCCAACAACCGTGTTCACTTCCCGGACCCCGCCGAGAAGACACCATCACGGTTACAGACGCGGTTGGTGTATTTTAATTAAGATCAACTTCGGGTTTTCTACAACCGGACATTAACAAATTCCCATCTGCCCATAACCGCGGGCACGGCTTTCGAAAGTTCAAACCCTGCAGGGGTGTCCCAACTTAGCCCATGATAAGCTCTCGCGATCAACGGAGGATATTCCTTCTCCCCGGGAAGACCCGATCAGTCTCGGAATCCCGGCTACAAGACATTTCGATAGTAAAAAAACAAGTCCAGCAAAGCCGCCCGATGCGCCGACAAATCCTGATAGGAGCTGCACATATCTCGGTCTCAGGGCACACCGGATGAGCAAGACGTCGGGTTGGCATAGACCCTGATTGCGCAGGGGGCGCCAGACATCGCTCGGTTTGGACCAGCACTTAGAGAAGCACTGGCCCGGGGGGCTAAAATAAAGATGGCCCTCGAGAGCGCGACTCCCAAGGGAAAAAGGGCTAGGTGAGGCAAATGGTAAAACCAAGGTTGGGCCTCGCTGGAAAAGTCTTATTCAAAGCGAACTGTCAAGGGGGTCCCATAAATCACCCGACCGCGTTAGGGACGCAAAATCCGGGAACATAATACCGATATGACGGAAACTAGGGCGGCAAGAGTGGAACAAAACACCAGGCATAAGGCCGAGCCTTCCACCCTTTACCAAGTATATAGATGCGTTAATTAAATAAGATATATTGTGATATCCCAACAAGTAAACATGTTCCAAACAAGGAACAACATCTCCATGTTCCAACAAGGAACAAACTTCATCTTCACCTGCAACTAACAACGCTATAAGAGGGGCTGAGCAAAGCGGTAACATAGCCAAACAACGGTTTGCTAGGACAAGGTGGGTTAGAGGCTTGGTTTAACAATATGGGAGGCATGATAAGCAAGTGGTAGGTATCGCAGCATAGGCATAGCAAAAGAGCGAGCAATCTAGCAAGCAAAGATAGAAGTGATTTCGAGGGTATGGTCATCTTGCCTGAGATCCCGCAAGGAAGAAGAACGAGTCCATGAAGAAGACAAACGGACGTAGACGAACGAATCCTCACAACTCCGGAATGAAACCGAAGCTAACGAGAGAAGCAACCCGGAAACAAACAAACAACATAGTAAACAACCATCACATAAACATGGCATGATGCACAACCAAGGATGATGCATGTCCGGTTTAAAAATGCATGGCATGGCAAAGTGCAACAAACAATACTACAAATTAAGTGGAGCTCAATATGCAACGAGTTGCATATTGACAAAACACCACAACAAATATTTAGTTCGATCTTGTTTATGTACCCAACAATATTAAATGTTGATTAACATGGCAAGGGGTGAAGCATATGAAAAACTACCTATCTAGGCAAATTTAAATGAGGCCGGAACAACAAACAACATAGTCCGGAAGAACCTCATGAGCTTATATTAGATTTGGTACTGTTCTGCCCTAAACACAATTTTAAAGTTGTTAAACATGCAAAGCAAGTGCACTGTGTTAAACTAGGCATTTTTCTACCCCATTTACATATGAAGTTTATTAAAATCGGAGCTACGATTATTAAGTTATGAAATAAATCATTTAGCATGGCATTTAAGCAAATTTAAACAAACGACATTTTAAACATTTTAATTGTTGTTATCATGATGCGGATGACATGTGCAAGCTTATGCAATTTTATGAAAATGTTGACAAGAGCATTATGAAGCATTTGTCGTCGTGGCGGAAACGAAAAAAAAAGGTGCCACGGCAACGACAACGGAAATGGTGCCACGGCAACGAATCCGAAAATGATGCCACGGCAACATATCGGTTCCGGTAGCTCTTGAAGATACCGGTGCAAAGGAGAAGTGTGCGGTTGCATGCAGAAGATGGTGGGGCGCTCCCGGATACCGGGTGTCCCACGAGTTGGCGACAAGGAAACGAGTGACAAATTGGACATGGTGCAAACACAAGCATCTCATACATCACACATGCATTCGTTCACGGGTCATCGTCTCGGCGTTATACCTTCGAAGCGTGCATTTTCGGAACGATTCGAGTTCGTAGTGGAAGTAGACGTTCTCGGGACGGTCGTCGTGGAAGTAGGGGTTCACGTTCGTTTTCGGAGAGGTACTTGGGGTCATTTGAACTTGCCGATCTCGTCATCTCGAAGGGGTACTTGACGTTCTTAGCGATTCCGAAGACGAGGTAGAGGTACACTTGTTGTAGGGGTACTTGTCGGATCCACGGCGACGGTAGAGGTACAAATGTTCTCGCGGTACTTGTCGGTCTAGTCTTGGTGTAGATGTACATCGCAACCGCAGTGGTACTCGCGGACTTCGGTGCCGGTAGTCGTACACGGTTCGTAGGGGTACTTGGCGTTCGGTGTGATGGTCGTTCGGGCGCCGTAGGTCATGGTACTTGGCGGTCTTGATGATTGCAAGGGTCTCGGTGGAGGCCATCGCACTCCCTGATGGCACCGAGGTGGTCTAGCAGCAACAGGGGCGTCGGGGAGGTAATGGCCGTGGCGGGACTGCTCGAGGCAGGGAATTCGACCTCCTGCTCGCAGCAGAAGCAGAGGAGGAGGCGGCCGGACTGCAGAGGAAGCAGGCGGGTCACTTGCAACAGATGCACGCGAGCGAGCGCAGCGCTCGACCTGCTGCTCGATGCGGAAGAAGCGGCGCTGGGACTTGGCGCGGGCGGAGGCGCGCGAGGCGACGGCGCGAGAGGAACCGGGCGGAGGCGAGGTCTTGGTGACGGCAGCTGGGCTTGCGGCTGAAGCTCAAGCAGGGCGTCGGGGCCCTTGGCTCAGGCGCGAGCAGACGAAGGCGAGAGGCGGTTCGAAACGGAGGCAGCAAGGAGAGGCAGCACGGGCGCTGGAGGCGTGGACGAATGGCGGCGGCGGGTCGGAGCAGAGCAGCTGCGTAGAAGCCGGTCGCGGCAGGAGATGGTGGTGGTGCGGGAGGCCGGGCGCGGCGCCATGGGGAGGTGATGACGCGGAGGAAGGGAGGCTGCAGGGGCGGAGTCTTGCTCCTCTCCCTGGCGAAGCAAGGAAGAAGGAGGGGATCGAGGGAGAGGGGCGCTGCGGGAAGATGGGGAGAGAGTTGGATCGAGAGGAGGGAGAGATGGCGCAAGGGAACGAGGGGGATGAGATGGGATCGAGCGAGATGCGGGAGTCAGGCTCCTTGGCGGCGCGAGGAGGAGAACCAGGTGCGGGCTAGGGTTAGGAGAAGGTTAGGTGGGCTGGGGGGAAAAGACAGGCCTTGGGAGGCCGGCCCAAAGGAGAGGGAGGCTGCTAGGCTCTCCACTCCCTCTCTCGTCTATTATTCTTTAACAGAAAACAAGAGAAGAAAAAAATGAAGAGGGGGTTTAGGGAGCAAAGTTGGACTCACGAATAAATTTTCCGGACTAAAAAAAATATGTTAGGTCCGAGAAAATTAGGAAAGACGAAGATTGAAAGAATAAATTCAAATTTCTTTGAATTTAATTCAAAAGGTTTGAACTAGGGTAGGTTCTAGGAGTTTCCAAAAATATTGAGAGTTTTGGTAGAGCTCCGGAAAAATGATGAAAGGACAAGTGACAAAGTTAGAGGCCAAGAGTAGAAATAATAAAAGGCATTGGGATTTTTGCAAGTGTGTTATGATGATTCCAAGATAATTGGATATTTAATATAGCTCCCTAAAATATTGGGAGGATATGTTATAAAGAGAATTCACCATGTGAATACCCTCGGTTTAAATGGATCAAAGATCCATGCCATTTATTTATTTGAGTTACCAAAATAAATAACTTGATGGCATGATGACATGATGCAATGCACATGATGCAAAGCTGAATGGAATAAACCAACAACTCACATGACGAAAAACCCGGAAACCCTGGAAGGCATCTGGAGCTCCGGTCTTGGGGCGTTACAGTGATGTCTGATTTCTCCGGCACCACCACGTTTTTCAAGGACTTTGCTGGTGCTCCTTCAGGTTCGGCATTCACCCTCTTTCTTTTTGATGTCTGATGCACAAGAACAACATTTGAGTGGAAAAACATGGTACGATGACAGATGGAATATGTATTGATAATGGATGGGCATGGAATCTCGACATATATGATGAGTAAACTAAGCAGATGGCGGTGCAACAAAGTAGAAGATATGCAAGACAACATATGCAAGATACGCGCAATCAATAAAACCTTGCCAAATTAGAACAGGCACCTTGATGGGTGAACAGGACAGGCCATCTGCCTTTGACTCCTCGAGGTTAGAATAGTCATTAGGATGATATTCTGAACAAGAATCAACAGGTGGGGAGCGTATGAGTTTCATTGCTTCCAGAATGGCACTCAATGCCTTGGTGCCAATTTTGTAAGTCATTGCAGTGTTCCACAATATTCTTCTGATGCGCAGATTCTGATATTCACTGAAATTGTGTATGATATCTGAGAACCATGAAAACATAAATAGTTGTGAGATTATCTTTGTAATGCAGATGATATTCTAATATAGGGGCGCCCCTGTAAACACTTGTGTGCTATCACTGGATTCTGATGAGAGAGCTCATGTGTGATGTAATATGGTGCGTGCATTTATATAATCTGGCACAAGTACACAAAAAAAATAGGCTCCAGAATTGAGGATAGCTGGCAGATGATAGGCTCATAATATACTGTATAGAGAGTTTATTGCCAAACCATGATAACAAGAGCACACAGCAACTAGGCAGATCATAGTGTACATAACAGGGGTACACCATAACTAGGATATATAAATCGGGAAAGTGGAACTGGCTGGAAATTACGGTGTTGTATTGCCGCTAGTAATTGAAAGCCTATCGATCACGTATAGGCCAGCTCTATCAGCTGTTGATTGCAGATGTCCCTGCTCCCCTTCCTGACAAGGAACATACTATGCTTCCCATACAGAACACCGCACGGGCCGCCGGCCGAACCACCGGCCCCACCGCATGTGTTCCTCCGCCACCCACACCCCCACCCCTGCCCCCACCCGCGTCGAGTTTCCTTCGTTCGACGAGTGTAGGATCTAGAAGTGGTTGTGTCTAGAGGGGGGGTGATTAGACACTTAGTACTAAAGTTGCAGTTTTTAAGCCCTTTTGGTTTATGTGAAGTTTTAGGCACCATTTCAGCACACGCAATACATGTCAAGCAAGCATGCAAAGAGTATATAGGCAGCGGAAAGTAAAGCATGCAACTTGCAAGAATGTAAGGGGAAGGGTTTGGAGAATTCAAACGCTATTGGAGACACGGATGTTTTTCCCGTGGTTCGGATAGGTGGTGCTATCCTACATCCACGTTAGTGGAGACTTCAACCCACGAAGGGTAACGGTTGTGCGAGTCCACGGAGGGCTCCACCCACGAAGGGTCCACGAAGAAGCAACCTTGTCTATCCCACCATGGCCATCGCCCACGAAGGACTTGCCTCCATAGCGGTAGATCTTCACGAAGTAGGCGATCTCCTTGCCCTTACAAACTCCTTGGTTCAACTCCACAATCTTGTCGGAGGCTCCCAAGTGACACCTAGCCAATCTAGGAGACACCACTCTCCAAGAAGTAACAAATGGTGTGTTGATGATGAACTCCTTGCTCTTGTGCTTCAAATGATAGTCTCCCCAACACTCAACTCTCTCTCACAGGATTTGGATTTGGTGGAAAGAAGATTTGAGTGGAAAGCAACTTGGGAAAGGCTAGAGATCAAGATTCATATGGTAGGAATGGAATATCTTGGTCTCAACACATGAGTAGGTGGTTCTCTCTCAGAACATATGAGTTGGAAGTGTAGGTGTGTTCTGATGGCTCTCTCCATGAGTGAAGAGGAGGTGGAGGGGTATATAAAGCCTCCACTTAAAATCCAACCGTTACACACAATCTACCAATCTCGGTGGGACTGAATCAACAAACTCGGTCGGACCGAAACGGTAAACCTAGTGACCGTTAGAGATTTTCGGTGGGACTGACATGCAACTCGGTAGGACCGATATGGTTAGGGTTTGGGCATAACGTAATCTCGGTGAGACCGATTACACAAACTCGGTGAGACCGATTTGGTAATTAGCTAACCAGAGAGTTGGTCAGGCAAACTCGGTGGGACCGATTACTAAACGCGGTTGGACCGATTTTGGTAATGAGTTATCCAGAGAGTTTGCATTGTAATCTCGGTAGTACCGATTGCCTAAACTCGGTGAGACCAATTTTGACAATGGACATACACAGTGAGATTGCAATACCATCTCGGTGAGACCGAGATCCCTATCGGTGAAACCGATTTGCTAGGGTTTGGCAGTGGCTTATGACATATGAAACTCGGTGGCGCCGGATAGAAAGAATCGGTAGGACCGAGTTTGGCTTAGGGTTTAGGTCATATGTGTAAGTGGGAAAGTAGTTGAGGATTTTGGAGCATATCATTAAGCACACAGAGCAAAAGGCTCATTAAGCAACACCTCATCCCTTCTTAATAGTATTGGCTTTTCCTATAGACTCAATGTGATCTTGGATCACTAAAAGTGTAAAATGAAGATTCTTGAGCTTGAAGCTTTAGCCAATCCTTTGTCCTTATCATCTGAAGGAGTCCCACAACCTTTAGTCCATGCCACTCAATTGTTGAACTTATCTGAAACATGCTAGATAGAAACATTAGTCCACCAAGAGATATGTTGACATTAATTACAAAAACCACCTGAGGAGCACTTGTGCTTTCAATCTCCCCCTTTTTGGTAATTGATGGCAACATACATCAAAGCTTTATATAAAGATACAAGGAGTAGCAAGTAAAGCTTTGGAAGGACATGTAACAACCATAGGCTCCCCCTACATGTATGCAATCATGTGAGTATAAAATGTAGAAGTATGTGAGAGCATAACCATGACAGAGTAGGCAATGTGTTACATGTATCTTGGCCATATGCATCAGAGTAAAAGATTATGAAGAGGAATACCATCATGTTTATGAGTCCTTCTTGCAAACAGTTTGTACAAAAGCAAGAATTCCTCATACTCATGATTCTGATGCATGTACTTACCTTGTGGTCTTGAGTTGACTTAGGATGAAATGAACCTGCACAAACAAGGTTAGATAACACAGATACATCCACTAGCCAGAGCAAACAGAAGAAACCATAAGAGTACCAAGACTGGGATGACATGTAGAGAGTGAGTACAGAGTACCACATTGAATCAGACATGTCCCCAAGTGTAAAGATATGCAATGAATTTGAATGATTTCTTTCCCTTAGGTGTCTTGCTCCCCCTGAATCTGACATGAGATATTGAGAGAAGATAGGGAACAGAAAATCAGAGCTGAAAGATATAAATGAACAGAAGCACTAAAACACATGACTTTCCCCCAAAAAGACATGTGGCATCTCTCCTCTTAATCATCAAGCATCTGGGATCCTTGAGTATTCTCTCCCCCTGGAGATCTCTTTCTCCCCCTTAATACTTTCTCTCTTTCTCCCTGATGATAAGCTTTGATGTGATCTCTCTCTCCCCCTTTGACATCAATTTCCAAGAAGGTCTTACTGGAATCTATCGAAAAGGTTTGGTCCTTGAGATTCAGCATAAAGAAATGGTAAAACTGTGATGCTTGTAGAGGATAAGATTCATCGAGTGGAGCTGGATCAGAAGAAATATAGAATAAGTGGCAAACTGTTTTCCTGTTGCGAAATCGGTGACACCGAGCGTCAAGTTTCGGTGGTACCGAAAGAATTCGGTTGATCCGAGAAGTTCAGTTTGGTGGAACCGAGTTTACTTCAGAGAACGTACTTGTCACCTCAGCTCACTAGTCAAATAAGATTTCACAAAGATTTGCAATGAATTAACTGAAAGATTTGCAAGGAATTTGATGCAGAATATGCAAAACAAAAAGAAACAGAAAAGAATGAAAGTTCTAGATGAAGTTTGTGAAAAAAGAGGGAAATAAACATGCAAGGGACAAATGCAATAACACAGAAAAGAACACAAGAGAACTTCATCTAGAATTGGGCGGTGACATAGTCACCTATGTTAGAGTATATTGACTTAGGAGTCAAGTGAGAACACTTGATCATAGGTCATACTCATCGTTTAAGCTCAAAATGGGGTTACCATTTTTCGTTTAAGCATCTTGATGTATTCTCATCTTGTTGAGTTGCTTTGACTCATGTCATGGAGTAAAGCTTCTCTAAGATGGAATAACATACCTTGGGTGGTGGTGTGGATCTTGCTCATGTAGTGGAACTTGTGTGGGTGCTCAAGGTTGATGTAGCTCATCAAGAGTTGGGAGCACCACTTGGAGTTTGAGTTCATCTACCTACATGGGTTAGTTCTTGCAAGGAAAAACACTTTTATATCCAACATGACAATCATGAAGCTCAATCATAGAATTAGTCAAGGATATGTTTGAGTGGTTTCGTGCTTCCTTGTCAACCACCGTTGTGTAGAGACTTGGTGATGTAGAGATTGCTCAAAATGTGAGAGAGTTGCAATCTCATAGAAATAGATTCATCCAAATATCTGCATAGGTTAGATAACATGCAAGATGCAAATATATCCAAGACATAAGATAGTCATCATAAGAGATATATCAAGGATTTGACATAAGCTCATGTTTTGCATGTATCCAATGGAGTTTCTACTCCAAGTTTGAAGCATCAATGATGTTCAATTCTCCTCTCAACCTGCAAAACACTTTTTCATCAAGCGGTTTAGTGAATATATCCGCTAATTGCTTATCGGTGCGAACATGTTTAAGATCAATGTCTCCCTTTGCAACATGGTCTCGAATGAAATGATGACGAACTTCAATATGCTTAGTTCGAGAATGTTGCACAGGATTATGACCAATTTTGATAGCACTTTCATTGTCACAAAGCAATGGAACATGTTTCACATAGACCCCATAATCTTTAAGAGTTTGGGTCATCCAAAGTAATTGAGCACAACATGAACCAGCGGCAATATATTCCGCTTCGGCGGTGGATAAGGATACCGAGTTTTGTTTCTTGGAGGACCAAGATACAAGAGATCTACCAAGAAATTGACATGTACCCGAAGTGGACTTTCTATCAACCTTGTCTCCGGCATAATCCGAGTCGGAATACCCAACAAGATCGAAAGAGGACCTCTTAGGATACCAAATGCCAAAATCTGGTGTATGGATTAAGTATCTTACTATCCTTTTCACGGCCTTAAGATGACATTCTTTAGGAGCAGCTTGATATCGTGCACACATGCACACACTTAGCATAATGTCGGGACGAGAGGCACATAGGTATAACAATGAACCAATCATTGAGCGATAAACCTTTTGATCAACCGGTTCACCATCTTTGGTCAAATCATTATGTCCACTAGTAGACATGGGTGTAGACATACCTTTGCATTCTTGCATATTGAACTTCTTGAATAGGTCTTTGGTATACTTCGTTTGAGAGATAAATGTACCTTCCTTAGTTTGCTTGATTTGCAAACCGAGAAAGAATTTGAGTTCACTCATCATAGACATCTCAAACTTCTTTGACATGAGCTTTCCAAACTTTTCACTAAAAAGAGGGTTAGTAGAACCAAATATGATATCATCAACATAAATTTGGCATACAAATAATTATCCATTAACTCTTTTAGTAAAAAGGGTAGAATCAATTTTTCCAATTTCAAAACCACTTGCAATAAGGAACTTAGTCAAGCATTTATACCATGCTCTAGGAGCTTGTTTAAGACTGTAAAGTGCTTTCTGAAGTTTGTAAACAAGATTAGGTTTCTTAGGATTGACAAAGCCGGGAGGTTGTTTGACATAAACTTCCTCCTCTATTTCACCATTTAGAAAAGCACTTTTAATATCCATTTGGTACAAGGTGATATTGTGGTGATTAGCAAAGGCAAGTAAGATGCGAATGGACTCAAGTCTAGCAACGGGAGCATATGTCTCACCATAGTCCATACCTTCGACTTGTGTGTATCCTTGGGCAACGAGACGTGCTTTGTTGCGAACCACTTGTCCATCTTCATCTTGCTTGTTGCGAAACACCCATTTGGTACCGATGATGTTGTGGTTGTTGTCGGGCTTCTCAACCAATGTCCAAACTTGGTTTCTCTCAAAGTTGTGTAGCTCTTCGTGCATAGCATTTATCCAATCCGGATCCTCCAATGCTTCCTCGACCTTCATAGGTTCAATGCTAGAGATGAATGAATAGTTTTCACAAAAGTTAGCTAGACGAGTTTTTGAGCGAGTAATTCTCCCGGTTTGGATATCATTGTAGATCTGCTCGACGGGAT
Source organism: Aegilops umbellulata (assembly GCA_032464435.1). Lineage (NCBI taxonomy): Eukaryota > Viridiplantae > Streptophyta > Magnoliopsida > Poales > Poaceae > Aegilops > Aegilops umbellulata. The sequence continues at coordinate 634,521,564 of CP136060.1, read as the reverse complement.
GATCTTTGGCAATTCTTGCTCGAACTCATGAAAGCTTTTGATTGGGCCTTTGTTGAACTTCCTCTTCATCTTGTTCTTCTTCATGATCTTCTTCATTGTTGACGTTGTTGTTCTCTTGTCGTGGTGGAGAAGGAGGTTGTTGATGTTCGTCTTGATGCGTTTCCTCATTTTCTTCATCTTGGTGTGTCCCACTTGTGGATGCTTCCGTGTCAACTCTTGGTTCACCTTGTCGTGAAGTAGAAGCTTCCACTTGGACGGACGAGGTATTCTCCTTCACCTCCATTGGATGAATTTTGCCAATCGACAAGTCTTGAATTGCTTCCGAAGGGTCTTTGTCTCCTACATCAATTGGCAATTGCTCTACTTGTGAGCCATTAGATTCATCAAACTTCACATCTACCGTTTCTTCAACCTTTCGGGTGAAATTGTTGTAGACACGGTAAGTGTGAGAGTTTGAGCCATAACCAAGTAGGAAACCTTCATGAGACTTAGGAGCAAACTTTGAACGACGATGCTTATCTAGAATGTAGCACTTTGAGCCAAATACTCGAAAGTATCCAACTTGGGGTTTGTTACCGGTGAGGAGCTCGTATGCCGTCTTGCCGAGTAGCTTGTGAAGATACAAGCGATTTGTTGCATGACAAGCCGTCTCAACCGCTTCTGCCCAGAAGTGCTTCGGCGTCTCGTACTCATCAAGCATCGTTCTCGCCATTTCGATGAGCGTCCGGTTCTTCCTCTCAACAACTCCATTTTGTTGAGGTGTGTACGTAGCCGAGAACTCATGTGAAATCCCTTCTTCATCAAGAAAGGTATCCACATTTGCGTTCTTGAACTCCGTTCCATTGTCGCTTCGAACCTTCTTGATCTTCACGTCAAACTGATTTTGGGCCTTTGTAGCGAAGTTTTTGAAGATCTTTTGGACCTGCGACTTATCATCAAGAAAGAACACCCACGTAAATCTTGAAAAATCATCAACTATGACTAGACCAAAAGAATTTCCACCGAGACTCTTGTAGGCATTGGGACCAAAGAGATCCATATGAAGTAGCTCAAGTGGCCTCCTTGTGGTCATGATGTTCTTCACGGGATGCCTTCCTCCAACCTGTTTACCTGCTTGACAAGCACTGCAAAGTCTATCCTTATCAAATATGACATCGTTAACTCCAAGGATATGATTTCCTTTAATAAGCTTGTCTAGGTTTCTCATGCCAACATGACCTAGTCGTCTATGCCACAACCAACCTTTTGAGGATTTAGCAATAAAGCAAGTTTTAGGTTGTGCCCTTTTTGAGAAATCAACAATATAAAGGTCACCTCTACGTATACCGGTAAAGACCATTTTATGATTATCTCGACGAAACACTTGGCAATCTACCTCAGTAAATAGGACATTCAATCCGAAATCAGCAAGTCTAGATACTGAAAGTAAGTTGTAGCCAAGGGATTCAACAAGCATGACATTTTGAATGGAGCTATCGTGTGAGATGGCCACCTTACCAAGGCCAACCACCTTACCCTTTGAATTATCACCAAAGGTGACATATTTTCGAGGGTCGTCATTTTCAGCAAGCTCACGGAACATCTCTTCGTCTCCGGTCATATGATCGGTACATCCACTATCGAGAACCCATTCCTTTCCTCCTGACACATATCCTCGAAGATTTGCCATAAGACCAAAGTGTCTCATTGCATCATCAAGATCGAAGTCACTATCATCATTCTCATCGTAGTATCCATGTTCAACATGATCTTGTGACTCATCATTTCCTAGAGAAAGTGATTCATTAGATAAATGATCATCAAAGTTGTCACTTTTATGAATTCTTATAGCTTCGGATATGATATTACTAATGATTCCAACATTTCCTTTAGCGTGCATGAGATTAGTAAGCTCAAGTAGACAATCATCAAAACTAGGATCACTAGAGTTTATCTTACTCATGGCAATAGATTTATGGAGAATTTCATCCAAGTTTTTCAATGAGTAATCGGGGAATCGTTCCTCAAGAAATTTCCATATAGTATAGGCGCATTTAAGAGTGGGTAAACTAGCAATCAAGTATTTGGGCAATCCTCTAATGATGAGCTCAACGGTTCTAAGATTGCGAATCATGTCAACATCTTCATCTAGAGTGGGATGCATAGGATCAACATGAGGAGCACAAGGACTAGCAATATACTTGTTCAAATGATATTGAGTGAAAATCACAAGCATCTCATTTTTCCATTCATGAAAATGAAGGAAATATGCCCTAGAGGCAATAATAAAGTTATTATTTATTTCCTTACATATCATGATAAATGTTTATTATTCATGCTAGAATTGTATTAACCGGAAACATAATACATGTGTGAATACATAGACAAACAGAGTGTCACTAGTGTTCCTCTACTAGACTAGCTCGTTAATCAAAGATGGTTATGTTTCCTAACCATGAACAAAGAGTTGTTATTTGATTAACGAGGTCACATCATTAGTTGAATGATCTGATTGACATGACCCATTATATTAGCTTAGCACCCGATCGTTTAGTATGTTGCTATTGCTCTCTTCATGACTTATACATGTTCCTTTGACTATGAGATTATGCAACTCCCGTTTACCGGAGGAACACTTTGGGTACTACCAAACGTCACAACGTAACTGGGTGATTATAAAGGAGCACTACAGGTGTCTCCAATGGTAGATGTTGGGTTGGCGTATTTCGAGATTAGGATTTGTCACTCCGATCGTCGGAGAGGTATCTCTGGGCCCTCTCGGTAATGCACATCACTTAAGCCTTGCAAGCATTGAAACTAATGAGTTAGTTGCGGGATGATGTATTATGGAACGAGTAAAGAGACTTGCCGGTAACGAGATTGAACTAAGTATTGGATACTGACGATCGAATCTCGGGCAAGTAACATACCGATGACAAAGGGAACAACGTATGTTGTTATGCGGTCTGACCGATAAAGATCTTCGTAGAATATGTAGGAGCCAATATGGGCATCCAGGTCCCGCTATTGGTTATTGACCGGAGACGTGTCTCGGTCATGTCTACATTGTTCTCGAACCGTAGGGTCCGCACGCTTAAGGTTTCGATGACAGTTATATTATGAATTTATGAGTTTTGATGTACCGAAGGAGTTCGGAGTCCCGGATGAGATCGGGGACATGACGAGGAGTCTCGAAATGGTCGAGACGTAAAGATCGATATATTGGACGACTATATTCGGACATCGGAAAGATTCTGAGTGATTCGGGTATTTTCGGGAGTATCGGGGAGTTACGGGATTACGGGAGAAGTAATGGGCCTTGATGGGCTTTAGTGGGAAGAGGAAAAAGGCTGCTGCGCCCCCCTCCCCTCTAGTCCGAATTGGACTAGGGAAAAGGGGGCCGGCCACCTTTCCTTCTCCTCCACTTCCTTCTCCCTTCCTCCCCTCTTGGTGGACTCCTACTAGGACTTGGAGTCCTAGTAGGACTCCACATCCTGGCCGCACCAAGCCTTGGCCGGCCTCCTCCTCCTCCATCCTTTATATACAGGGGCAGGGGGCACCCCATAGACACACAAGTTGATCTTCGTGATCTTTCCTTAGCCGTGTGCGGTGCCCCCCTCCACCATATTCCACCTCGGTCATATCGTTGCAGTGCTTAGGCGAAGCCCTGCGCCGGTAGTACATCAAGATCGTCACCACGCCGTCGTGCTGACGGAACTCCTCCCCGAAGCTTTGCTGGATCGGAGCCCGGGGATCGTCATCGAGCTGAACGTGTGCCAAGAACTCGGAGGTGCCGGAGTAACGGTGCTTGGATCGGTCGGATCGTGAAGACGTACGACTACATCAACCGCGTTGATATAACGCTTCCGCTTTCGGTCTACGAGGGTACGTAGACAACACTCTCCCCTCTCGTTGCTATGCATCACCATGATCTTGCGTGTGCGTAGGAATTTTTTTTGAAATTACTACGTTCCCCTTCAGAAAATACTCTCCATCAAGAATAGGCACTTTATGTCTAAGACTCCCTAAAGTAGACACATCCATCTTCCTCCAAAGGTGATTAAACCAAGGCAATGGAGACCAAAGCTCTGATACCACTTGTAGGATCTAGAAGTGGGTGTGTCTAGAGGGGGGTGATTAGACACTTAGTACTAAAGTTGCAGTTTTTAAGCCCTTTTGGTTTATGTGAAGTTTTAGGCACAATTTCAGCACACGCAATACATGTCAAGCAAGCATGCAAAGAGTATATAGGCAGCGGAAAGTAAAGCATGCAACTTGCAAGAATGTAAGGGGAAGGGTTTGGAGAATTCAAACGCTATTGGAGACACGGATGTTTTTCCCGTGGTTCGGATAGGTGGTGCTATCCTACATCCACGTTAGTGGAGACTTCAACCCACGAAGGGTAACGGTTGCGCGAGTCCACGGAGGGCTCCACCCACGAAGGGTCCACGAAGAAGCAACCTTGTCTATCCCACCATGGCCATCGCCCACGAAGGACTTGCCTCCATAGCGGTAGATCTTCACGAAGTAGGCGATCTCCTTGCCATTACAAACTCCTTGGTTCAACTCCACAATCTTGTCGGAGGCTCCCAAGTGACACCTAGCCAATCTAGGAGACACCACTCTCCAAGAAGTAACAAATGGTGTGTTGATGATGAACTCCTTGCTCTTGTGCTTCAAATGATAGTCTCCCCAACACTCAACTCTCTCACACAGGATTTGGATTTGGTGGAAAGAAGATTTGAGTGGAAAGCAACTTGGGAAAGGCTAGAGATCAAGATTCATATGGTAGGAATGGAATATCTTGGTCTCAACACATGAGTAGGTGGTTCTCTCTCAGAACATATGAGTTGGAAGTGTAGGTGTGTTCTGATGGCTCTCTCCACGAGTGAAGAGGAGGTGGAGGGGTATATATAGCCTCCACTCAAAATCCAACCATTACACACAATCTACCAATCTCGGTGGGACCGAAACGGTAAACCTAGTGACCATTAGAGATTTTTGGTGGGACTGACATGCAACTCGGTAGGACCGATATGGTTAGGGTTTGGGCATAACGTAATCTCGGTGAGACCGATTACACAAACTCGGTGAGACCGATTTGGTAATTAGCTAACCATAGAGTTGGTCAGGCAAACTCGGTGGGACCGATTACTAAACGTGGTTGGACCGATTTTGGTAATGAGTTATCCAGAGAGTTTGCATTGTAATCTCGGTAGTACCGATTGCCTAAACTCGGTGAGACCGATTTTGACAATGGACATACACAGTGAGATTGCAATCTCATCTCGGTGAGACCGAGATCCCTATCGGTGAAACCGATTTGCTAGGGTTTGGCAGTGGCTTATGACATATGAAACTCGGTGGCGCCGGATAGAAAGAATCGGTAGGACCGAGTTTGGCTTACGGTTTAGGTCATATGTGGAAGTGGGAAAGTAGTTGAGGATTTTGGAGCATATCATTAAGCACACAGAGCAAAAGGCTCATTAAGCAACACCTCATCCCTTCTTAATAGTATTTGCTTTTTCCTATAGACTCAATGTGATCTTGGATCACTAAAAGTGTAAAATGAAGAGTCTTGAGCTTGAAGCTTTAGCCAATCCTTTGTCCTTATCATCTGAAGGAGTCCCACAACCTTTAGTCCATGCCACTCAATTGTTGAACTTATCTCAAACATGCTAGATAGAAACATTAGTCCAACAAGAGATATGTTGACATTAATTACCAAAACCACCTAAGGAGCACTTGTGCTTTCAACGAGGCCCCACCACCGCCCCCCACAACCATCGTCCCCACCCGAGCCCCTTCAATCGCACCAGCGAACTCCGGCGAGCTCTGAAAAATCGACTGACCCAATTTTGAAATTTAGTCTACTGTGATTTAACTAGTGTGGAATATAAAAGGGGAAAACCATGAGCATTGCGAGTATGGTGTTGAGCGTGCCATGGCGGATCTGAAGGTGCAAACTGGACAAAGGCAACTTCGCAACCAAGACAAGAAATCAGAGTAAAGCAGTGGCGATCTATTTTCTTGCTGCGATAAATAAGTTGAGCAGATACGAAAGAGTACCGCCTCTGGTGCGGCGCCGTGTACGCATCTGCTGAGAATTTGACGGTGCTGCGGTAGCGATGGCTGTCGGCGGCGTGGAAGCAGATCCAGGAGGGTAGACGGTGGCAGCGGGGCGCGGTGGACGAGACGGTCGTAGGAGCGGCGCCTACAAGGTGGACGACGGCGGGGATGAAGCGAGAGGACGGGATGCAAGGATCCCGGTCCGAAGCCGTGGATGAGAGAGGTCGATCTCTTGTAATGGACGGAGGCGTCGGGGTATCAGCTCCGGCATGGTGGAGGAGGACGGCGGTGGATGGGGTGGCGGACGGCGGCGGCGGACGGAGGAGGGTGGGGTGGAGAGGGTGTTTTGGCGCCCACGGAGTACGAATGGGGAAAAGTGAGGTAGAGGAAGGGGAAACCATGTATTCAGGGCGCGCTTGTCTCAAATACGAGGAAATTTACAAACTTAGCCCCCGTTTCAAATTTCTACTACATCACAGCAACGCTAGTCGGTTGGGGATAGGATGGTAATCTCGCATACACCAAATATTTGCCAACGAGAGTTTGTTTTTGGTGCCCACCGTGTATGAATATGAATCGGGGAGGGAGTCGATTTCGGCCGAGGACACACTGTGTTTTGGCGCCCATCGTGTATGAATCCAGGTGAGAGGCGGTTGCGTCACGTTTGGGTGAAATTACAAACCTACCCCGGTCGAAACCTATAGAAATCCAGCATATAGGCTTTGCGTGGCAGGGATAGGCAGTAGTGATTCCCATCTCGCAGATTTTGGTTTCGAGCGGTTACTGTGACTTTCCCCGCTTCGTTCAAATTTTGCAGAGTGCATGTTTACCGTGCCAACTCAATTCGAATCCCGTTTGTATTCTTTTTTTTTTTGGGCGGGATCCATTTTCAATTGGAATTACATTCTATATACATCATTTTTTATATATACTTTCAAAAGCACAACAAAGAATTCTGCTCCTTTATATGTATAATATGATTTACAAATACAATGATCTCGAAATCTTAAGGTTGAATTCGAAAAAATTTAACCAAATTATGTTCTACTAAAATGTATGGATCAGTAATATCTACATATTAAATAACATAGATGTGCGTGAATTCATATGAGTATGCATGTTTGATAGATCAATTTTGGTTCGAGTATGGATTACATGTATCATCATCTCGAATTCAAATATTTGAATCCCTTTTTTGTTCACTCCTTTCATGCCCATCTCTCTCGCATGCATGCTCCTTCAGGTAGCTATCACTCTCTTTTCTCCAGCTCACCCGCATGCTCACTTCATGTTGCTCCTATCCTTGCAAACATGGTCTCTCGACGTCTCCCTTGAGAAGTGTCACACCCTCCCTATCATTATACATTACACGGTTTTCATTATCTCTCACGTATCTACTGTTCTCTGGTATCACTCGGTACCTAAGCTTCCTTTTTCACCGCCAAACACACAGTCTCCACTCGTCTTTCACTTTGTCTTTCTCTCTATGGGATTCTCTCACCCACCCTATATGTCTCTACATATGACTCATACCACTAAAATTACTCTCTCTATCTCTCCTGTAGACACAACATTTGTTGCGGTCTCCTTTTCGTCTCCATCTCAGACTGACATTATTCATTTGTTTACCGATCAGACAACCCCGACTACCGTCTCCTCTCTCTCACACACAGACACACACACAACTCCTGCTTCCACTCCCCTTCCCGACTACCGTCTATCTCTCACACACACAAAACTCTCGCTTTCACACCCCGACTCGTATTTCTCTCACAAACATTTATCGACTAGCTAGCCACTAGATAGGTTTATACACCCGCACACTCGTGTTCCACCATCGCATACATGTCTCTCTCCCACTCCTTGTGTATCTATGTAGACTTTTCTTCCCTTCTTGAGACACGCCCTCTCGATCGTGCACACACACACTATCGCCTCATTCTAAGATGATACCTATCGCACACACACTCCTTGTGTCTTTGTCACACATGCACTCCGTCCTCCTCCACTCGCCCTCTCTCTCACACACACATGGGCTTTTTGCAACAACTAGCAAGATGCCCATGCGTTGCACGGAACATCACGATGCATTTGTATGAGTAGTTTATCTTGTGGGGGAAAAGGATGAACGAGGGAAGGCCTTATTTGCAAATGTGGAGAGGGGTGTGGGTATCTTTTTGCAAAATTGCCATAGTTTCCTTCCTATCCGTCAGATATAGGTTGGACGGCCTATATTGCAGGATGGCAGGCACACGATCATCACCGACAATGCTTATTATAAGAGTAGGGATAAAATAGAGTTGGTGATGATGGTGGACCTGCCATCCTGCAATGTAGGTCGTCTGATTTATATCTGACGGATAGGAAGGAAAATATGGCAATTTACCCGCACTCTTCACCACATTTGCAGATAAGGCCTTCCCTCGTTCATCCTTTTCTCCCACAAGATCTTGATGTTCCGTGCAACGCACGGGAATCTTGCTAGTAAGAGTAGAAATTAGACATATACCACTTCTCGAATCTTGAAACCAACAACATTCCTCCCTTATCTCATCAAAACCGCCAAAGGAATATATTTTGAGTGAAACATAACATATTTTTAGTGATATACGTATTTCAAAGCTAGACTTTTTTTTCCTATCAAATCGGTGCATATGTATTAATCCAGTGGCGGAGACAGGCCTGGGGCAGCTAGGGCTATAGCCCCAGGCCTAGAAACAACTTCCTTTGTAATTTCTTCATGCAAAGCATAGAAAATCATAGAAGTTTATCACTCAACATAGCATAGCCCCAGGCGTAATCTGCATCTAGCTCCGCCACTGTATTAATCTACTTTGATCGTGTGGCAACGCATTGGCACATTGCTAGTAGTTATTGTAATTTTTTGGACACCAGACAAATGGTGGAGTACATATACGAAGAGAAGAGGCGCACGCACGCAGTCGGCCTCTCACTGTCTCGCACACATGAGTGTTACGTAAAGGCGACGTTAACAAATAAACTCTAAAACCCTAGGGGCACGATTGCTGCATTCGTGGGTACCGGGTACGTGGTGGAGCACCTTTGTAGGAATAGTCAGCTCGCGTGATAATTTGCTCCGTAGGAGTTGATGGTCGGGACCACAGGTGAACGACTTGGAGCGCGATGGCTCGCCAGTTGCCACAGATCGAGTAGCCACGTTTAAAATATAGTTTTTTAGCGGGGTTAAGAGTTCCGATTTTCAATGGCGCGTTATAAGTAGTAATTAGTTTTTAGAACAATTGGTATGGAGCGAAAATGGAATTCATAGTACTACGTACCTCCTTGGCGTATGGTTGTATGGTTTGTTTGTTTTTTTCGATGGAGGTTGTATGGGTTTATGTTGTGAGATGTTGAACCTGGTAGTTCTAGGGAAAATACTATGGTTTAGATTTAGATGCTGGTTTTCTTTAATGAAAATCGGAAGGGGAAACCCTTCTTCGATTAAAAAAACTACTACCTCCATTCTGGTTTACTAGTCCCCATCGTACTTTGGGTCAAAGTTTGTCCACGAACTTTACTTGTAAAATGTGAATGGAAAATGAGATTTTGTTATACCCAAACAAAAAAGGACTAGAGGGAGTGATTGCTCTGACACGGACACGACCTCTCATAGCGCAGGCATCGAACCGGCGCGCCGGCCAAGAGGGTCGCACTCACTGCAGGCCCGGCTGAGCATGCCTCATCGCCATGTGCAACCAGCTTAAGACTACCCCGCCTGCCTTCATTGAATCCGCGCGTGTGCCGGCAACACGTCCTTCCGCGAGCCGGCAGGCATTTTAGAACACAAAAAATGACTAAAATATAATTAATTTACGCATGGTCTTGACTTGTTGTGCTCGCACTGGTAGCAGGAACTAGTAGAGGATTTTCTTTATTTATAACTCTCCTCACATTCTTTTGGCTTTGAAGTGAATCATGGTTGTGGACATTATGTATGAATGTGCAGATATCTGTGAACATGAGTTTGATGTGGAAGTTGAACTTGGAATGTCGGGCTTGCGCGTGAACTATACCATGTCCAATGCTTCGGCTGTTATTGTTTGGAAAGTATTTGCTGTTATTACATGACCCGAAAAAAACATTTTGTGCCACATCAGTAGATGCACGGACATCACAACAGGCATGCTGACTGGATAAACATTTGAACCTAGCTATTATGAAGGAAATTTTGTATTGACAACAGTTTTAGATAGCAGGAGACGCCTAGCCTGCTCTGCCTCTGCTAGCTTATTTCTGCCTTCTTCCATCTCTTCTTTGGCTTGGGTGAAGAGAGCATCTGATTGATCTTTTCACTTCTTCAGGAACTCAGCTACATTCTCAAGGGCTGCTGCACGCTTTCTTTCAGCCTTTACTAATGCCACGAGGACACGAACAGCTGACGACTCCACCTGGCTTGTGTGTAATCCAGCATCATCTGGGAATTTGCACCTTGTGTCTAATCCAGCATCATTGGGGAACTGGCACCTTGTGTGTAATCCAACCTCATTTTGGAAACATGATCTCGAGGTTGACCATACTTCTCTCCTCGCAGGAACTACATCCTGACATGAAGTTACTTCTTTTTTAGATGAATACTCAGAGCAACCTAGATCCATTTAGTAGAAGCCAGATAAAAAGAACTCGGAGAAGTGAATTCAAAAGGAATAAATAAATAAAAACAGACTACAAGGTGAGAACACCCACTTCCTACATCAAGCTAAAAACGAAAGCATTAGGACGATTAAGACTCTTCTTATTACACATCGAAGAACACCACGCTTAAGAGAAACAGAAACTACAACATATGCACATCGAAGAACACGAGGCTACACGAAATTACTTGAAAGGGTGTTACTTACCAAAGCTCGTTTTACAGGTACGGTGCAGCTCCTCTTTAACTTGCCACGCTCCTTGAAGATGTCCCGAATATCCCGTGTTTGGTCTTCATTTCTCCTCTTCATGTTCGCAATCGTGGTTTTAAAATCTCAACATGGCAAGAAAAATATACTACTAGTAATACTGGTGCATCTTGTGGGCAACATTAAAGCACACGTCTGCCATGTTAGAGCATCTCCAACAAGATAAACTACTCATACAAATGCATCTTGATGCGTGCAACGCATGGGCATTTTGCTAGTTCTGAAAACCTTTCCATCATTTGCCACACTACTGGTTGCAGATGAAAAACCTACCCAAGCACAGCGTGATACAGGAGCAACGCACAATTACAAGCTGATATTCTGTTGGACAATGGAGGCTATAACCAATTAATTTTACGGGAACAATGGCACCCAGGAAATTTGAAGGGTAGGTATGAACAAAATTGGAACTGCACATGTACTGCTAAGTGATTCAATACACACATTACCAATCGAGGAGGAGAACGATGGTCGCGGCGGCCTCTGTGAGTCATGGTCGGCAACGGGAGTCAGTTCATTGTCCACGACGGTGGTACTTCTGCGCTTGGCGTCGGCTTCCGGGAAGCAGATCCGAGACCGTGGAAGACGATGCTAGGGAAGAGGCTCCGTGTACGACGATGACGGTGGACCGGCTCCAGTGCGGCGTATGAGGTCGTCGATGAGGCAGATGCGCTGCGGTGGATGAGTGCGCCGATGTAAAGGGGAGGAGCACGAAGGCTACAGTGTCGTGGAGAAGTCTATTTTGCGGTGGGGATAGAAATTGGGGAGTATTCAGGTGTACTACTCTGGGTGCCGGGGTGGGGTTGGCTGGGTAGGGTGAACCTGAAGTTACGAAAACAGCCCCCTACCAAGCGTCATCCGTAGGCCTGTTCCGAAGGCTATGATGGTAACTTCCCACTGCTCGAATCAGGGCCGCGGGAGATTTTCCCGCTGACCTCAAAATTTTGTGACACTGGACTCCCCGTGTGGCGTGTTGAGTGATTCGGCTAAGCAACTAGCGAGTAGTAGTAGTAAACTCTGCATATTAGGTTTGACCGAAGTCAAACTTCCTAAAGTTTGACCAAGTTTATAGAAAAATATAAACATTTACCATAACAAATATGTATGATGTGAAAGTACATTCAATAATGTATCTAATGGTATTTATTTGTTATTGTATATGTTAATATTTTATGCTATAAGCTTTCTGAGAGTTTATAAAACTTGACTTTGACCAATGCTAATACGCGGACTTAAATAAAAACGGAGGGAGTACACATTTCTTTTCTTAGTTTGTAGTGAACTAATCATTTGTTGAAATTGTGAAATAAATATATTAGGCTATTGACTCCCAATGTAATGGTCTATACAATTCAATAGTTACAATCATTGTCGAATCCCAAGATGTATACAAGGTCTATAGTACTTCACAACATGCTCAAACTCACATAATCCCAGTCAAATGAGAATCTAAATGCATTTCATAGTTATTACTTTGTAGGATGCAACAAGAACAACCATAACTCTACATCGGCCATTATAGAAGCAACATTTTGACATATCCCAATGTGTGAATGAAACGTGCAGAGAGAGCTTTTGAAGATGGAGTAGATAGGGCAGGAAAGATTGTATGTATGTGGACGAGAGAGTAGGAATCAAACCTAACGAGACAGAGAGAGAGAGAGAGAGAGAGAGGAAGAAGTTAGGTCTGTGAGAAAGATGCATACATGTAATATACATGAGATGCGTGTGCATCTGGATTCTGTATACGTGGAAGGAGAAGAGACAACATGTTTGATGAGAGAGCAGGAAAAACATGGATGAGAGGGGAAGGATCTCGTGGGTTGAGGGATTGACAATTTTGTGCTGGGGGGAGAGGGATTGGTAATTTTGTGCAAGAGAGAGAGAGAGAGGGTGGGGGGAGGAGTCAGTCAGCCGTCGTCACATCACCCTGCTTCCAAATGATCCTGCATTCTCTAGCGCGGTGTGGTCGCCGTCTTCGATCTTCTCGTTGCCCTCTTTGAAGATTGAGGTGTTGTGCATGTTGGGGGTGCAAAGAAGCACAAGCGAGAGTGGTCGCCGTATAACCTTGGATGGGGATGAATTTTGTGCTCGGGGGAGTGTGTGTGTGTGTGTGTTGTGCTGCGTCTCTCTCTCTCTCTCTCTCTCTCTCTCTCTGTGTGTGTGTGTGTGTGTGTGTGTGTGTGTCAGATATTGAGAGAAAACAAACCTAAGGAGAGAAATGGGTATTCACAAAGAGATTGTGCGGGCCTTGAGGTGGGCAGGGGCCGGGTGAGGGTGTCAAAATGTGCGCGTTGATGCATGTGTTGCATGCGACCGTGCGAGGGACGGACGAATCGAGAGAGATGGTTGTTGTGTTACGGATGCTCCTCTCTCTGTCTCTCTCTCTCTCTCTCACACACACACACACATAAGTAAACTAAAAGACCGTTCTCTCATGTATACACAATGTATCGGCATCTGTCTATGTCTCACTCATGCATGATCATTTGCACATTCACACCTCTCTATGTCTGTATCACACGCACACCGTCTCCACATTTCCCTTCCGCCACAACACACATATGGACGCTTTAGGTTCTCTCTCAGTCACACACACAAAATCAGTAATAAAAAAACTAGGGCGCACCTAAAGCGTCCAAATCCAAATAAACACGAACTGCAGCTAAATTCAAATATATGGAAATATTGCAGCGTCAAGAACTTTTACAGGAAAAAAAGTTGAGTAATATTTCAGGATTGTTTTCACACACACAAAAAGGTTCGGTGAATGTCCTTCGAGCGTGACACGGTGATGCACCGTTCGATCGACCGCGCGGCTGCGGTTCACGCGCTTGCACAGGATTCCGTATTGTGGCTGTGGTACTAACTAATAAAAGCGCTGCCTAAGTCTAATGTTTACGTGTGATAGTACGGTTTTCTTTTAAGTTTGACCAACCTTATATTTAAAACTAAAGTAAGCTCCCACACGTGCACTCATCAATATGCCGCCGCCGCCGTTGCGCATGCCGGTGCCCGCCTGCTCTGGCCAACAATTTCTCGCCCATCACCGCCGTGCCGCCGCCATCCCTGTGCCATGAAGCCGAAGGCTCGCCCGCTCACGTCGTCTGCAGTCCCTCCTCACGATGCCGCTGTGCTGCCAAGCACGCGAGCAGCTGGTGGAGCCGCGTCTATGCACGCAGCGTATGAAGAGGAGGACGAGCGCGTGCTCCAGCACGCTGGCGAGGAGGAACTAGCGTGTCATTGTCGTCTCCGCCTGCGCGGAGGAGGCGCGCATGGTGGCTATCGCGGCGGAAGCCGGTCGCGCGCGCGTCGAGCCCGCAAACAGGGTGCGGACGTGGAATCTACCTTCGAGACCTTGAAAGCCACGTGGATCCTGCAATCTGAAGGAGCAATTTGGGTCAGTCGACTCATGTGAGCCGTTTGATGCAACATGGATGGCTAGAAGGGCTTCTTCCACCTCTTCTACCGTCTTCTTCCTTCACTCCGTCGAACTTCTTTCACAAATCGACTGACCCAAATTATACTACTAGTACGAACATATTAAGTACAGTAGGAACACGAAGATACGAGCAGTAGTACCAACTGCAAGAAGAACTGTAGTAAGACATAGTACTAGTACTACTGTACGTACTAAAGAGTTCAAATAACGAGTAAGAACATAAACATAGTTCTGCTGGGGCCTCAGCACAACACACCTTGAAAATAAACTAATAAGCAACTAGTCCGCTTGACACTGCAGTAGAACCAGCATGAGCGACGGCACTGCCACCTACTTGGAGTCCGTGTCCATGTCCTCGTCCCTCTTCCTCTTCCTCTTCGTCGACGCTTCTTTGCTTGAACCGGACACTGAGCTCTGCTTCTTCATCCAACCCTTGTAGATATTTAAACAAAGGTAGGCATCCATTGCTGCGTATAGGATGTGATCTTCATCTAATGTCTTCGACTCCCATGCATGATGAAACTCGTGATGAGGTTTCTTCAGTTTAGCGTACGAAGGATCAATCATGGCTGCTGCCAGGGTCAGCATTGAAGGTTGAGAGGAGGACACCAGGCTTGCCTTCTGGAGATCGAAGGGCTGGCCTACAACGAGACCTATCCAACACAGGACGTCACTGTCGTTCTTAAAGCCTACAGTAACGAATTTCACTCTTTTGTCCTTGAGGAAGTTCTTAAAATCCTGGCACTCAACATCGGCATGGCATATGTCGTAGACCAAGCAAACATTATGTACGCAAACATGGATCACGGCGGGCTTCTTCCTCTCTTCGTCCTTTAGATCCTTCTCTTGTCCCAGGACTGTGGTGTACTCAACATCTAGCCCAGCGACCCACTCATCCGTTGAACTGTTGAACATTCGTAGGAAGCGATCAAGCCATGCTTTCACCGTCTCGGATCCATGTGTGTAGATGGCGATGAACTGATCGCCGGTGATGGCTCTAACCTGGTACTCAGCGGCGAGCATGGAGATTTGGGAGGCCGTGGATTTTGGAGGAGGGTTAGGAGAAGTTGAACTGTTGTACCCCGCAAAAAAAACTGGGAGCGAACTAATGTGAAAGGACGGGACGACTGGGAGCGAACTATTGTAAGGTAGAAGACGGATGATGCTTTGATGCCTTAAGGCACTTACCTTTGAGTCTATGACATGTGGGCCCCACAGGTGGCTGGCCCACATGTCAGTGACCCAAAGGCAGGTGCCTTTAAGGCACCGAAGCTGTGTCCATAGAAGACGGGGATGAGTAGGGCGTGCGAACGGCGTGGGGTTGCTGGCTTGCCCGGTGGATAAACGGCTGCAAGCCCCCAAAGAGTTCTCGAGAACTATGCGGGACCCACTAGATGTCATGTCTACTAGACCCATATCGTAGGCCTGACGGTATAGCCTCTGCCTGTTCGCACGCCATGTCGGCGCGTGGATGTAACTTCACTTAATTCCGTCAAACGTCGCGCCTCCCATGACCTTCGCCTCCCTCGCGCGGTTGCGCCCTTGGAGACTTCGACCGGCTATAAATGAGCATTTTTTGCCTTTTTTAGACAAGCATTTTTTTTGCCTACGCCGCATGCATGATACTCCCTCTGGTCCTTTTTACTCCCGTCAACCGTTTGCGAAGTGTTTGACCAAATTTATACTTTTTTTGAACACCACCTTATATTAATTAACCAGCCACACCAGTACACTCATTCGATACAATATTCCCAAAACACTTAGGCGCGGTGCATTAACTTCTACCTCGTTTCTTGTTTCTTGACATATCAACCAATAGGAGATGTGGGTGTGCATGCTTTTAGTGACTTGAGACTACCAAACACGACATGCAGTGGTTAGTTCATTGCATGCAATGCTATTAATTAGCAAATAAACATTAAGATCTCTCGTTTTCCCCTCCTCCTTGGTCACAGTGCACAATCTAAGATGACTTGCTCACCTAGACGGAGGGAGTACTGATTATAATGAGTATAAGAACTATGTTTTATAATGAGTGTAAAAATATTGATTTGACATTGTGAATGTTTACACATTGTGGAATAGTTTTTGAAGTCTGCAAAAGTACTCAACTAGTGTTGTTGTTCTCCACAAAAAAATGTGTTTACCAATGCATGCATGAACACTAGTTACTCTAACCCCCCCTCTCTTCTCTAATTCTTTGCCACATCAGCATGTTTGCTATTCCCGTGTGCATGATACTACCAGCTAAGATACCACCATTATGGCCAGCCTTAATCATCGCATGCAATAATTTAGTGCACCTTGAAATATGAACATGTGTGGGGCGTGTTTGTTTTTAATGACTTGAGACTATACCTAGCCCGGCATGCAATATGACTTATTATGCACCGTTCCCCATACCTGCAGGAAGCCCGTTCGTCTCAAATCTTTTCCTCTCCATGTGTGGAAATAATATGCCTGCCAAACTCTCCTTCTCCCTCCGGCGGTCCCACCACTCCACCCCGTGTGAAAAAATCTGCATGCATGACTCTCCTCCCCCCACGCTCGTCCAATCCGTTGTGACCAGCAATATTTCCACCCCTTCGCTCCCCCGTAATTTACTCCAACAAATATGCCCACGTAGCTGTTACTTAACTGCAGGTGCATTCGATCACTGACATATGGGCCCAACAGGGGTCAGGCCCACATGTCAGTGACGCAACTGGACCTGCAGTTAAGTCAGTGCAGCTCATTCTTACATAGGTGTGCCATTGCTTGCTATAAATACTACGCCTCCCACGACATCGCTATCTCCTCGCCCTCACATTCACGTTCATCGCTATCTCCTCCCCCTCCCTCTCACGTCGACCACCATGGCATCGCCCCTCCCAAGCCCTAGGAGCCCCTCGCTGCATCGCGCGGACGGTCACACGTCGTCGTTCCGTTCCTCGCCGCCACTAGTCGAGGAGGACGCGTTGGTGTTCCGCTCCTCACTGCTACGCGACGCGTCGCCGTTCCGTTCCTCGCCGCCACTAGTCGAGGAGGACGCGTCGGTGTTCCGCTCCTCGCCGCGATGCGACGCATCGCCATTCCGTTCCTCGCCGCCACTAGTCGAGGAGGACGCGTCGGCTTTCCGCTCCTCGCCACGACGCGTCGAGGTGGACGCGTCGGCGTTCCCAATCTCGCCAGCACGTGCGCCGGAGGACGCGTTGGCTCCTCGCTGCTAGGAGAACGCTGCACCGCCCGCCGAGCCCCCCCAGCCTTGAGGAGCTTTGGAAAGAAATGGATGTCGCCTTGTGGGAGGCTTTACCTCCAGCAAAGCGCGCCAAAATAGAGGCGGAGAAGAAGGCCGAGGAAGAGAAGCGCACCGTGAAACAAGCTGCCTGGGAGGCCTATGTCGCGTCCGAGAGAGTCAGGCAATTGGCTCTTTGGCAGAAGGCTCGTGCGAGGGCCGTGAGGGTGGTAGAGGACGCCCGTGCCGACACCCTGAGTGCAGTCGGGCCCAAGCGCCTCATCTACGCTTGGCGGTACGTGGACCGGGTGCACGCTTCCAGCGAGGAGGAGTACCTGTTAGCGTCGGATCACCACACCGGTGAGATCACGCTCGCCCGCCGGCAAGCCGCCAATCAGCACCTCGCGGGTTGCGAGGCTGAGGAAGAGGTGTTGTGTCGGCGCGCTGGGAAACGGCCACGCAACAGGGCACTCGTGGCGCGCCGCAAGCGCTCCTGCGAGCTCTGTGGCTTTTAGGAGGAGTATAATTTTTGTTTCGTAAGGCGATCTCATTAGTTTTGGGACACAAATGATAAATCCCGAACGTTCAGGAATTTTTGGCGTCCTTAATTAAGTATGTAAAAGGGAAAGTTTGGAAACCTTTTGTATTCGTACGCATTTTGCAAGTACGTGCATATAGCACAAACTTTACTATATACTATCACACTACACGTCTCTCTCGATATATGCTTGCAGACTGTGCTACTCCCTCTGTCCAGGTCAATAAGTCATCTTCGGTTGTGCACCGTGACCAAGAAGGAGGCAGGACTTATACACCTAGACGGAGGGAGTACTACTATTACTTATGTACGTGCAAATGCAAGTTTTAACATTACGATGCGGTTTTTGTAAAAGTGGAAAAACAACATTAGTCAAGCTTGTGAAACGATTCAATGCAAAACAAATGCAAAAATGCTCGTTTGATTGTTTACTTTTAGCTTCCTTCTCTGTGGTTATTTCTCTGTCGTACTTTGTACGGAGTATCTCACTGGTTGGAAAGGCATGCAAATTCCCAAACCGCTTCCTACACCCTGTATCGAATTTTTTGCCTAACAGGTTGTGCCGTGCAATTGGAATTCCAACTTGAGTACTACTACTAGTAGGAGTACCAGGGGCCAGTTCTTTTAGGCTTCTAGATTAGTAATCCCATAACTACTACCTCTGTCCTGGTTTATTGGTCCCCATTGTAATCTGTGTCAAATTTTTGGTCAAAATTTAGCACAAATTACAATGGTGAGGAATAAGGCTGGTCATAGTGGGGAGTAACTTATACTAGTGTCATGCATATGACACTAGTCTAAGTTACTACTTTCATAGTGCAAAGTAACATAGTAGTAGTGTCACAGAAAACTTCATTAATTAGCTTGTAGACTCATATTGTCTTGGGAAGCGCTATGTTACAGTAACATATTATGTTACCACTTCTCATTAACTACATGCCACGTAAGCAAAAATTTCTCAGAGTGCGCTATGTTACTAGCTAAGTTACTACCACTATGACTAGCCTAAACCAGTTAAATCTTTGGTCAAAATTTAGCACAAATTACAATGGTGAGGAATAAACCAGGACGGAATAGTACTAGTTTAGAAGCCCAAATAAATGAGTGAGGCACCTTATTGTTACTCTCCATTGTGACTAGTCTTGTGGGAAAAGCTAGGGAAGCCGCCAAAAGAACTGGCCCTAGGAGTAGTAGCTAGGGATCAAGTGTGCGAGATGAACCGGAGAAAGTAAATGCAGAGAGATGAAATGCAAAAAAGACGGAGGGATGTGATGGTTGCTTGTCCGTTTATTTTACCAGGCCACTTATTACTGGGAGTGGTTGGGTTTTGTGATATGACGGCTTTACTGCCGCGCCACGAGCGGGGTGAGAGGTGAGACTCCCGTGCAATGCCGCCCTCTACACGTACTACTACTCCCTCCATCCATTTTTACAGGGCCTAACTTGTCAATCTTTCGTACCAAGGCATGTCCGCAAAAAGAGGAGCTGATTTTGGGACTAGTATCTGGATCCCGTGTAATCTTGCATGCAGCCTCCTTTGAATGCCTAGCCGTTGGCCTCCCTTCCTTTAATCCCTCACATGCAAATTACTCTCCTCCCTTTTCTACATGCATGCCCAACCATAATTCCTCAAATCATGCATGCCTTGACTGAAATATAGAGCTCGCTCCTCCTTTGAAAATATGGTGGTGCTATCAATGCATGCAAATCAATGCGACGGCCAGAGCATTTTCACGATGAAGGGACCACACACGACTTGCAAGAGAAAATTAAGATGGAGATGCCCCGGTTAGTTCATTTGGATAGGTTTGTTCGGATATTATTTCATCTCTAGAGCTCACAAACATCCGGGTGAAATAGATAAAAAGTATCTTTTGCAAATAAAAGCGTTCAACTGTTCAACCTGCATCCAAAACTTGTGAAGAAATAACTCTTATTGTGCTTTGCAGGAAATGATCTTCAAGAATTAGTTTTTGAGTATCCATTGTTATACATGTTGGCTACAAATGACATGGCACTTTCTTGTAGCCAACAGTTGGCTATACTATTTAAGTATTAACCATGCCCTTATACACCTTGACGGAGGGATTAAATCAGGATGACTTGGGAGGGGGCAGAGGATATGTAAGAAACGGTTCATCATAAGTCTTTCACTAGTACTGTAGTAAAAATTCATACATGGAAGATTCTAGACTAAACCATAAATGGATACACTTTTATTCATGTGCGATACTCCAATAGAGCAAGATCATGCATGGAAGTCTCCACATGCTTAGACAGCGGATTACATTGAGCGAAGACTAATGATCAACATTTAACTTGAAAATGCCGATGTCCAGGTGAACCTCCTTGGAGTCCCCGTGCACATTGTTGGAGTCCAAATAACACCATGGGTTTTCCATGTCCACATTGGCGGGAAAGTCCCAGCTCCGCAGAGTCCACGTATGCTCGTCGTAGACAGTGTCGCCGCCCACGCGATGCCGAGGGGTAGTAATAGTGAGCACGCACACGTACATCGGCCTCGTGTCAGCGTCAGCGTCAGCTGCGTCGCCCCTGACACACACTACAGAGATGTGGCGGCGGCCTGCGCGGGCCTCGCCGGTGGCCACAATCAGGAGGAAGACGCTGCAGTCCTCCTCCGAGACTAGCAGGCGGCGTTGATCCTCCAGCGACTCCGGCATGGTGAACGGGTAGAACGTCTCATACTTGATGTTCTCCGCCAAGGGCCAGCAGTGACCGCTGCACGCATCCGTGATGTGATGCACCATGTCCGCCGGCGAGCCACAAAACGGCATCGGGCACTCATAATAGTGGACGAAGGGCCTATTATCAGGTTTTTGGATTGTTGGAAATATGAGCAAATTACTATGATATTTAATCTGAATAAATAGGAAATAGATCATGACAGCATTGACAGAGATTAAACTAATCATGCTAACTAGCATAGCAGATGAACAGATCACATACTAGAAACATGAATTCTACCACGATCTCAAACAGGAAGGATAGAATCACATACGGTGCAGCGGAAGCAGCGCCGCCGGCATTCACGTTGTCGCCCATGTCGTTGAGGATGAGGTTGCCGAGGTCGGGGAAGAAGTCATCGTTGGCGAAGTCGTCGCTGCCAGCAGTCGCGTGAGTGCCCTCCCTAAAAACCTGATCGCCCCTCTCCCGTACAGGATCGCGAGAGGCGGGGTTCCGGAGGCCTGCTATCCCTTCTCCTGGTGCACGCCAAAAGGAGGGATGGAGAAGACTTTCTTGGCGGCGCAATGATCTAGAACGGTGGTGAGAAACTATATAGTGCGGGCCGGGTAGGTCGTGGGAGTATAGCTCTATCCTCGGCTCGGCTCAATCCTGCAACCCGCGGCGCGTCGTGACGAGGCGTGGCGTGGCGAGGCGAGCGAGGAGGAGGAGCGCGCGTGTAGGTCTCCTCTTCTCATGCTCATACAAGTAGTAGAAGAGCTCACCTTATAAAGGCCTACTAGCAAAATTCCAACATCGACCAGGTCGTCCATGAAACGAGAGTGGTTGTAGGGGACGTTGCGCCAGTTGAATATATGAGCAGGTTACTACGAGATTTAATCTGAATAAGCACAAAATAAATCATGACGGCTATAACAGAGATGAAACTAATAATGTGGACTAGCATACTAGTAGGATACAGAGTAGAAACATGAATTCTACCACGATTTCAAACAGGAAGGACAGAAACACATACGGTGCAATGGGAGCAGCACCATTGGCTTTGAGGTTGTCGCCCATGTCCAAACACCACGTAGACACGGTCTTTGAGCACGGTTCGTAGTCGTTCCACGCTCGGGCATTGAAGTTTGTAACTATTTTAGATTAGAATATACTACTCCTCCGGTGCTAGTAGTAGAGCAGAGTCATACTCTACTACTCTACTCAAGCAAGTTAGGGCATAGCACTGTAGGGAGTACCAGTACTGTGATCACTCAAGCAAGTTGTCTGGCATCGACATGACCCTACGCTGCTGGTATGTGTCTCGTAAGTCAAGCGGCGTGCTGTAGTCATCATCACATGTCCACTTCCCGCAACACATATTCGCTTCTCCATCTTTGTCCGCACATAATCTCGTCCAATCTTCCATCCCCGCTAAGGCGCCTCCCCCCTCGTCCGAAACCCAAGCACTAACAATGGCAGAACCGAGCAGCGTCCGCCGAAAGAGTGGCTGGAATTTGCTCCCCACAGAGGTAATCAAGCTCATTGTTTCGTGTGTGGACAATATCAGTACCATGCCGCTCGCCGCGTGCTCGTCGGGGTTGTACCGTTTACTCAAAGCCCTCAGGCCGGAGCTTTTTAAGCCAGCTCCTTGCTTGCTGATGCCGCCTGATCTTCAGAAACGGCATGTCACGCAGCATAACGATCGTAGGGTGGCGAGCATCAACCCCCTTGACCGCGATCCGATCCCCGTAAGCCTCAACTACATTAACGATATGTACTGGGTCGGCATGAACACGTCTTGGATGGTGCTCGTCGACGGTCGCGGCAGCTGGATGCTCATGGAGGTCTACACCCGGCGATTGATCCCCCTTCCTTCGATTAACACTGCACTGCTTTGGCACCGCGGCCCAGAATACTCGAAATCTTACAGTAGCCAACATGATACCAAGTTTGATTTGCTCAAGGTTGTAATCTGCCAAGTGCCCACAAGATCTGCGAATTATAAAGACTTCAGGCTAATTGCGTTCTTCAACCGCGGTCTCGCCTATCTGACAGGTCACTGCGGTAAGTGGATAAATCTGCACGTCCATCGCAGGATCATACATCCTCCATGGTTCTCTGATGCCATTGAACACAAGGGCTTCATTTACGCTATCGACTCCTTCTATGGCTGGACATATTGCTGGCCTACTCCAGTCATCGCTACAAATGGCTATTACAGTAGTATGTTACTTTCCTATGATATCATGATGGCTTGCTTATATTACTGTCAACATTTGCTGAAAAAATATTCATGCTCGTAACATGTTGTTCTTAAGATTAACTAAACCAAGAGCCCTTTTTTATTTGACTCCAACTTGATATGATGTTGTAGGCCGCCTGGTGTCCCTACCCTTCCTAATCCCAGAACCTTTCAAAGAAAAGCGGCATGGTAGTTGCAGGTGGTTCCTGGCTCGATCAGACGACGGTGACAGATTGATGATCGTTCGCACGTACCGGATGTGTTGTTTCGCGGAATACAATCACAGTCACTACAAGGTCTTTGAGCAGGATCCCAGCTTCTCTGGGCCTTCAGAAATTTTTGACTAGAGGCTGGTAAGTAGCCTTGGTACACGCTCTTTGTTTGTTGGACTGAATTATCCGATTAACCAGGAGATAACCGACGGCAAGGATCATGATGGCAGCGCGGTTTCACTCATCAGGCAAAACTGTGTGTACACAGCGTACCATGCGTCTCTGCATGAACCATACCCTGATATGTGCCGCCACGCTCTGCAGCCCAAAGTAGGAGAAAGGGTCGCAAGTATCAGACTTCGATCTGCTGGCTGGAGTTTCCCCCGTCAGGCACCCATCTGGTTCAAGCCGTCAGCCAATCTCCACAGCTTAATAAATAGTAACGTCTAACTGAGCCAGTTAGTTAGATGTGTACACTTGGTGTAGTAGGAACTTTATTTAGTTTGATGCATACACTTGTTCTTTTTTGGTAGCCCTTTTGTAATGATGGCTGATGTTTGGTTTGGAAGAGAGAGCTGCGTCTTCACTCTTCTGGCATGCTTACTACTTCTGTTGCACCCCCAGTCCTGGTTGCTGCTGCTGCTGTTTTCAATGTACAATCAGTAGTATATTTCGTCTGTTGGTTGAATAAATGTGTTGTTAGAACGACAAACACAATGTTTTGGAAGTCGTTGCACGGTTCGATCCTTTAGTGCCCCGTACCGTACGTAGCGCATACTATTTATCATACGGAACACATTTTCTTTGAAACTCGAAACACATTTTCCACTTGTTGATAACATGCAGCTCACTGATGAAGGCCCAATAGAGAAGCCCATAATTAACTGGAAGGGAGGCTCTAACATGAATCCGGCCCAGGTACATGCTCATGGTCCCCTAAACATAAATAAGTAAATAAATAAAGCTAAATGCTCATGCACCAGCTCTTTGGGAAAATAGGTAGCCCAGTATTTCTTTTTGAAGAATACCCAAGCTAGGCCTATTTGTTTTCTCCGAATTACTAGGCTGCAAATCTTTCAAGACGAGGAGGGATGCATTCCGGCCTGGCTTAAGAGTATGGGCAATGTCTGTTAAAAGTAATATTAAAAGGGGTTGAAAATTCCAAAAAAATTATAGCAAATGGGATATAAGTTTCTTTTTTTGTTTTTGTTCTTCACTGATATCTTATACGTATTTCATTGGATTTAACATGACATAGTACTAATTTATTTTTAAATTTGTTTTACTATGGCTATTAATTTTTGGATTAAGAATATTTCATTCCCCAGCAAAAATTTGCGAATTTTCAAAATTTTCCACATATTTAGTTAATTTTTTAACCCTGGTACTGACCAGAAAATGGACAGCAATTCTAAAAAAGGAAAACAGGCTGCAATAAATTCCATATGAATTAGAAAATGAGTAAAAATTATAAAAATAATAGCAAATGGGTGTACACGGCACGGATTTCGAGGCTGGCTTGTTTACGCAAGGCTTTGTCAGTGAACAGACAATTCTAGCAGCAGTTAGTGTTGGATGTCCATCCAACGACCGACGTGCTTCTTTAATCTCTGATCTTCCTGCTCCAGCCGCCTAAACTAGCACCGGCGGGACTGCCTGCTCCCTCCTCTTGTGGCCCGCTGTGATGCCGCGCAGGCTTCCCCGGCCCACCCTACTCCCTCCGCTGGCTTGGCCGCATGCAATCAACTGCCTCCTTATTACGCGAAAAAAATGATTCCTCCCACCGACATCTGGGGCGCACCGATTGGGAGGCTGACCTGTGGGCCTACTAAGTTGACGCGTACGCAGGGCTTGTCAACTTAGTCAACAAACGATTCTAGCAGTAGTAACTGTTGGATTTGAATCGAACGGTCCTGCTGCTTCTTCAATCGCTACTCTTCTTGCACCAGCCGCCCAAACCAGCGCCGGGGAGACCGCCTGCTCCTGCCTCCAGTGGCCGGCTATGCTGCCGATGAGGCCTCATCGCCCCCTACTACTCCCACCGCTAGCCAGGCCCTGCGGCGATGGCAGCCTCACACCGCAGCCGAACCAGTGAACCCTCGTACTCCTCTCTGCGTGGGCATCCACTGTCGTGTCTTCTCCGGCTCCGCGTCGTCCCCTTCCTAGGCCTCGCCGTCGTCCACCGCCTTCGTGCTCTCGGCGCGGCGTGGTCAACGTGGTCAACGACATTCCATCAGAAGAGTACTGTACGTGGAGAGGCTAACAGCTGGGTCCACGGCCACAACCCAGTTTTTTTGTGATTTGCCAAGTAAGTCGCTTTGTCAGGCCTGTTGGGCTGCAAATGTTTCAAGACGAGGAGGAGAGCTTTCATTCGGCTGGCCCAGAAAATGGCCCATCAGTAATGAGAAATGAGCTATACATTTTTAAAACACATCAAACCGGCAATTAGTTTCAAATATCTTTTTTTCATTTCGAGATTTGAAATTACATTAATTTTTATGCGTGGAGAATTTGTTGGATTTTATATTGATATACATTTATTTTTAAAATCAGTTTGAATGTGAGTCGAAATTTCGGGATTAAAAACAGTTCGGACCGCACCGAAATATGCAAAATTTCGTATAATTTTTTAACCGTGGCCACAATATGGGCTGTAATGCTAACAAAAAGAATCTGGGCTCCAAAAAAAACCTTAATATCTTCTCCGGCTCCGCGTCGTTCCCTTCCTAGGCCTCGCCGTCATCCACCGCCCTGGTGCTCTCGGCGCGGCCTGGTCAACGTGGTCAACGACCGACATGCATCTGAAGTGGACTTTACGTGGAGAGGCCGACAGCTGGGTCCACGGCCGCACGCAAGGAAATGCCTCCTTAGTACGCGCAAAATAATTATTCCTCCACCTGACATCAGGGACCCATCGAAAGGGCCTCTGTATTTCGCGAAAAAAACTTTACCGCCGCTGACAGCTCGGACCCACCAGCTATATCTTCGCACGCAAGGAAGTGCCTCCTTATTACGCACAAAAAAATGAATACCCCCTGCTAGCTGGGACCCACCTTGGTGGGAGGCTGACTTGTGGGCCAACTAAGTTGACGGGGACGGAGGGCTTTGTCAACTTAGTCAATATGCACGATTCTAGCTCCAGTGACCGTACGATGTCCATCCAACGGCCGTAGTGCTTCTTCAACCTCTGGTCTTCTTGCTCCAGCCGCCCAAACCAGCGCCGGTCGTGCCTCGTGCTCCCGCCTCCCGTGGCCGGCTGCGATGCGGCGGAGGCCTCACCGCCCCTACTACTCCCACCGCTGGCCAGGCCATCCCTCTACTCACCCACACCCCCTGTTATTCTGCGGTGACGGCAGCCTCACGCCGCAGCGAACCAGTGAACCCTCGTACTCCTCTACGTGTGGGCATCCACTGTCGCGTCTTCCCCGGCTCCGCGTCGTCCCCTTCCTAGGCCTCGCCGTCGTCCACCGCCCTGGTGCGCTCGGCGCGGCGTGGTCAACATGGTCAAGGAACGGCTTCCATCGGACGTGGACTGTACGTGGAGAGGCTGACAGCCGGGTCCACGGCCGCAGCAAAGAAGTGCCTCCTTATTACATGAAAAATAATTATTCCTCCACCTGAAAGCGGGGACCCACCGGACGGGCCACCGTATTTCGCCCCCCTGACTGCTGGGACCCACCAGCTACATCTTCGCACGCAAGGAAGTGCCTGACAGTCAGGACCCACCTGGTCGAAGCGTACATAGCATTGTCATTCTGGTCGCGAACGTGTACGTATATATATACTGGTCGATGTAGAGGCACGCACGTGTCGTAGTGGAGGCGCGCACGTAGCATGTACACGTATGTACATCGGCCATGGTGCAAGAAAGAAAATGCGGCCACGTATGTGTACATACGGGCGGGGTCTCAAACGCCTACTTGCGCATACGTACGGCGAGGGCTCGTGTACATGGCTGGGTCGGAACGGAGAAACAACATCGTCATCGTGTTCATGGGGAGGCAATGTCGTCGTCGTGTTCATGGGGAGGCAACGGAATGCGTCGTGTTCATCGGGAGGGCTTGGACGGGATAGGCGATGGAAACGAGGCCTGGCGTACCGCAGAACGGAGGAAACGGACCTCCTATGGTCGAAACGGGGGTCCTGTTGATCGGGAGGGGTGTGGCGTACTGCAAAACGGAGGAAACGGACCTCCTACGGTCGAAACGGGGGTCCTGTTGATCGAGAGGGTATGGCGTACCGCAAAACGGAGGAAACAGACTTGTGTTGGAGTGCTACGGTCGAAACGGGGGTCCTGTTCATTGGGAGGGGTGTGGCGTACCGCAAAACGGGACACCACGAGATACTGCTCATCTCCACCGTCGACCCCCTCCAGCCTCCACGAGCTAATGTTCATCCACCATCGACCTCCTCCAGCCTCCGCGGGCTCCTGTTCATCCAGCCTCCACCGCGCGCTACTCCACCGGCTACTGTTCAACCACCCCTTCACCGTCTACTGTTCATTCAGCCCTCCACACCACGGGGTCCTGTTCAACCACCCCTCCACTGGCACCCCTCCACCGTCTACTGTTCATCTTGCCCTCCATGGGGTGGTCCTATTCATCCACCCCTCCACGGGGTCCTGTTCATCCAGCCCCCACCGGCTCGATCGATCGGGGTCCTGTTCATCCAGAGGCAACACCACGGGGTCCTGTTCATCCACCCCCACCGGGAATTGTTCATCCAACCCCCCCCCCCCCCGCAACGCTCACTGTTTATCTAGAGGCAGCATCGATCGGCTACAGTTAGCAGCAGTAGCCAAGGAATCGCTCGATCGGGTTCAGTTAACAGCCATCGATCGATCGCTCGGGTTCAGTAACGCGTAGCCTGCAGTGCAATCGCTCAGGTTCAGTTAGAGCCCAGCGCCTCGCTCGGGTTCAGTTAGAGCCAACGCCTTGCACACACGCGCGTACGTGTACGAGAGAAACGCGCATCGCTCGGCCCCCAACCTCCCACCGTAACCGGGAACTCCCAGAAATTTTCCTCCCCCTCGCTTCTACCACAGTTTTTTCCGTCATGGACGGTCCAAAGAATGTCATGCAGCTGCGTCTCCGGCCCGCCCAGTATGAAAAGCCCATTTTCTGTCTTGATTTTTTGTCATAGAAGTAGGAGCCCACCACATCTATGATGATACCGGGTTTTGTCACAATTATCGTCAAAGAAGTGTCATATGTATGACAGAAAAAAATTTAGTTCGGCCCAAAATGTCACGGATGTGTCTTTTTTTTGTAGTGTTTGAAGGGAAGGAGCTCTATGGCCCACTTGGCGATGCGTCTCGTGGTGTCCCTATTGTTAATTATGTTGTTTAAGGGCACTTCGAATGCCACGGTGACCGAGTATTCTTGGAAGTAGTGCCAAAGTTTTCTTGATACCATGAAAACGGCATAAGCTATTTCTCATAGTGTGGATATCATGTTCTACACGGAGTTAGGACTTCGGGGATGTAGTACACGGGCTTTTGAACCTGAAGCTTATGGCCCTCCATTTCTCGTTCGACCATGAGAATCGCGTTGACTACCTGGGTAGTGGCTGAGATGTATAGCATCATCGGCTCACATGTGTGTGGTGCCGTCAAAATGGGATTTGTGGCGAGGAGGGCTTTAATTATCTTCCAGGGCGATTGCTGCCTCGGTGATCCACTTAAAATTCTTGGTTTGTTTCAGCATTCTGTAAAGGGGTAGAGCTTTTTTCGCGAGCTTTGAGATGAAGCGGCCACATAGCCTGCCAATTTTTGGACGTGTTTGAGCTCGGTTGGCACCTCTCTAGTCAGGTCAGGGCTTGAATTTTGGCTGCGTGGGCTTCAATTCCTCGGCTGGACACAATGAAGCTGAGGAGTTTGCCCGCCGACACACAGAAGACGCATTTTTTGGGGTTTAGCTTAATTTGGTACTCCCGCAGACTGGTGGATGTTTCGCAAAGGTTGTCGACCAGTTGTCTGGTGTTCTGATGTGGTTTTTCAAACATGTTTGGATCATATGCTCGTACGTTGCGCCAGCGTTTTTTAGTCTGAAAGGCTTGTGTTAAAGCAAAAGAGCCCGTAGGGCGTGATGAATGTGGTTGCAGCCTGGTCGGATTCCTTCATCTTTATCTGGTGTTATGTCGAGTAAGCGTATAGAAAACACAATGAGTCATGCCCTGTTGTGGCATCCACGATCTGGTCAATGTGTGGTATGGGGAAAGGGTCCTTAAGGCAAGCCCTGTTAAGGTATTTGAAATCGACGCAAAGGCACCAGGACTTGTGCTTCTTGGGTACCATCATAAGATTAGTGAGCCAGTCGGGCGTTTAATGTCTCTGATGAATTCGGCCTTAAGAAGTTTAGCCAATTCTTCACCTATTGCTTGACGTTTGGGTTCAACGAATCAAAGAAGTGCTTGCTTGACCGGCTTATAGCCTTTCAGGATGTTCAGGCTGTGTTCGGCAAGTAT
The DNA here is from genome assembly GCA_032464435.1 of Aegilops umbellulata. Lineage (NCBI taxonomy): Eukaryota > Viridiplantae > Streptophyta > Magnoliopsida > Poales > Poaceae > Aegilops > Aegilops umbellulata. The sequence goes on along the minus strand of CP136060.1, from coordinate 634,491,799 downwards.
TCGGGGATCCCTGACATATACGAGGGGTGCCAGGTGAATATATCCCAATTTTCTCTAAGGAAGTTGCGTAGAGCCTCGTCAATTTTTGGCTCAAGCTATGCCCCAATCGATGCTGTTTAATTTGGGTCGGTGGGGTGTACTTGAAATTTTACTATGTCGTCCGCCGATTGAATGAGGTCGACTTCGAACGCTTGTCGAGGATGATATCATCCTGATCGACCATAGTTCTCAATGATGTCAACTCTTCGGGTGCGAGGGCCTCAGATAGTGATTCAAGGGCGAGCGATGCCATTTTATTTTCGGCTTTAAGTGCTCTGTAGGGGTTGCTTGAGATGGTTATTATCCCGTTTGGACCTGATATTTTGAGCTTCATGTAGCCATAATGCGGAATTGCTTGAAACTTCGAGAAGGCGTCGCGTCCCAGAAGGGCTTGATAGCCGCTTTTGAAGGGGATGACATGGAATGTCACTTCCTCAGATCGATAGTTCTTGGGTTTTCCGAAAACCACGTCTAAGATGATTTTTCCACTACACCATGCCTCTCGTTCCGGTATTATCCCTTTAAAGGTGGTTTGGCTTTGTTCGATGTGTTTATCGATTTGCATCTTTTCTAGAGTATCTTCGTATATGAGGTTTAGGCTACTGCCTCCATCCATTAGCACCTTTCGAAGCCGACAAACGATAATGATTGGGTCGAGGACCAAGGCGGCTGGGCATCTGCCTAGGGTGCTCCTCAGATGATCTTTGTGATCGAAGGTAATTGGTGTGTCTATCCACGCGCCCTGGGTTGCTACGTGTTGGATGGAGCTAATTTCTCTGAGAGCCCGCTTCCTATGGTTTTTTGACATGAAGATTTTATAGATCATAAGGACCTCGTCCTCATCCGAAGATTCTTCTACATACCAGTTCCTGCCAGCGAGGAGGGCTTCGCCCCCCTTAGCTACTTGCCTTACCACCCAACAGTCGCAAAGATTGTGGGTTGGGCTGGTATTTAGTAGAACAGAGTGGATAGGGCATGGCTTATCCAGCAGACCATCAAGCACACTCTTGGATCCTGCAGCTGGCTTCCTCTTTTTTCGAGGTGGATCGACCGATGATGGTTGTGTGCGATGTTTGCGTCGGAGTGTGAGCCTATCACACTTCATGTTTTTACCACAAATCGAGTTTGTTTTCCCTAGCCAACAAGGCATCTTCAATGGTGCAGAACTTTGATACCAGATTAGATAGCCCAGAGAACGTTTGGATGCAACGGCGGGTAAGGGCGTTCGAGACGCCTTTACCCTTGCATCCATGCTGAAAAGCTGTTATGGTATCTAAATCCTGGTAGTTCGGTACGTTGTTCTTAACGGACAGGAACCTGGCCTAGAATTTCCTGATTGATTCATTAGGTACCTGTTACACGTAGGCTCAATCCCAGACATCAGATGGCCTGAATTATCCGGGTAGTATTCGATGTGGGGTGGGTGGGAGGGAAAATTTGATCCCCTTCGACCGCGGGCTCGAGGCTCCAAAGTCTTTATCCTGTAAAGGACATACCGGTGTCGGATTGGCCATGATGATTTTAAGATCTAATTCCTTAGTTGTTTCCGACTGGCCGTTATTAGGGTCGCTCTCCAAGTAATACCTTAGCCCCTTGCCCTTTACGGGGGTTTTGGCCGGGGCAGATTGAGAGGCAAAGAGTTCGTGGGTAGCTTCTTGCTCGCCGTAGCCTTACTCGTAAGGGAGGAGGCGTTATCCGATGACAGAGGACTCGATCATGGAAACAGTGCCCTGAAGGTTGGGGTCGGTGACCGGCGATCCCATTGATCCTTCTTTGATCTCACAACGGAGCTCTCAATTAAAGCACCAATGTCGGTGGTAAAACCGACAGACCTTAGGGTAGGGGGTCCCGAGCTATGGATGTCGGATCGGTGGTAACAGGACACAAGGGACATGGTGTTTACCTAGGTTTGGGCCCTCTCAAAGAGGTAATACCCTACATCATGCTTTGATTGTATTGATGGTTGTGTATCGAGTACAAGCTTGATCTACCTCGAGATCCTAAGTTGCGTTCTAACCCTAAGGCTAGGAGGACGCATGTGATTATGATCGGCCCTCTACCGGCTAGACCGCTTGGCTTATATACATGCCAGCGGGGCACCTAGGGTTACATGGTTGGTTGTTGATCTGAAGGTGCGTATGGCGGCGTCCGGAGATGTCCTTAAAGTACACGTCAAGTCATCGGTAGAGGTTGTCTTGATCATGTCGAGGTGAGAGGCTTCTGGTGTCCTTCCTTATGAGAATGAGGACCCCCTAAGCTTGGCCCAATGACTCTGGGCCAACTAGGTTGGTACCCCCTAGTGCAGGACACCGTCATCAAAGCATTATGAAAGTAGAGTTCCACCTAGTCTTGCAATCAAGTCTCAACTTCCTTGTTATTTCCAATTTTTAATACTTGGTCATGTCCTCAAACGTCCCTATCCTTTTGGGTGAGGCAGTCCAATATGCAACACTTTCACGGATGTTTTTCTATAGCTGATTACATGGCATCTAACCCATCCTTCACTACCAAATTCAAAACATGTGCACAACAACGGATGTGAAGTAGAGTAACTTCACAAACAAGCTTACTTTTGCCTATCTTGCTCATAATCACCACAATTGGTAGTGGCTTGCGGTGGATATAGTGGCTAAAATAGATAATTTTAGCAGCTGGAAGTATAGTGATTATAGTAGTTGAAATAGTAATTTTACATTGAATTGCAAGTTCTCATGAATAAGAGCCAAAATTGACATGTTCATTCATTTGGAGAAGTTGAAGCTCGAAATATGGGTGTTTAGCTTTGGGTAAGCTGCAAAAGCATAATATTTTTTTGGCTACCCAAACCTTGTCTCTCCTCTAACCATCATTGGTTTGGGTAGCCAAAATATGGGTATTGCGGTTGGAGATGCTCTCACTCATACGCATGCAATGTCGTGGCCATTTGGTCTATACGCACTAACCAACTACGTGGGAACAGTTATGGGCACTCGACGTCGTGGTATCAGCCGAAGCCTTCGTGACGTCAGCGGCTGAGTGGCGCGCGCCGGATTGGACTAGAACGCCTGCTAGGCTAGGTCTGCTTCCGGCCGCCCACGCAACATGCAGGTGTGCTAAGGGCGATGGGCCTAGACCCCTGTGCGCTTAGGTTTAGACCGGCGTGCTGACCTCTCCGTTGTGCCTAGGTGGGGCTGCGGTGAAGGAAATATGCCCTAGAGGCAATAATATAGTTATTATTTATTTCCTTATATATCATGATAAATGTTTATTATTCATGCTAGAATTGTATTAACCGGAAACATAATACATGTGTGGATACATAGACAAACAGAGTGTCACTAGTATGCCTCTACTTGACTAGTTTGTTAATCAAAGATGGTTAAGTTTCCTAACCATAGACAAAGGAGTTGTCATTTGATTAACAAGGTCACATCATTAGTTGAATGATCTAATTGACATGACCCATTCCATTAGCTTAGCACCCGATCGTTTAGTATGTTGCTATTGCTCTCTTCATGACTTATACATGTTCCTATGACTATGAGATTATGCAACTCCCGTTTACCGTAGGAACACTTTGTGTGCTACCAAACGTCACAACGTAACTGGGTGATTATGAAGGTGCTCTACAGGTGTCTCCGAAAGTATTTGTTGGGTTGGCGTATTTCGAGATTAGGATTTGTCACTCCGAATGTCGGAGAGGTACCTCAGGGCCTTCTCGGTAATGCACATCACATAAGCCTTGCAAGCATTGCAGCCAATAAGTTAGTTGCGAGATGATGTATTACAGAACGAGTAAAGTGACTTGCCGGTAACGAGATTGAACTGGGTATTGGATACCGACGATCGAATCTCGGGCAAGTAACATACCGATGACAAAGGGAACAACGTATGTTGTTATGCGGTCTGACCGATAAAGATCTTCGTAGAATATGTAGGAGCCAATATGGGCATCCAGGTCCCGCTATTGGTTATTGACCGGAGACGTGTCTCGGTCATGTCTACGTTGTTCTCGAACCGTAGGGTCCGCACGCTTAAAGTTACGATGACAGTTATTATGAGTTTATGCATTTTGATATACCGAAGTTAGTTCGGAGTCCCGGATGAGATCACGGACATGACGAGGAGTCTCGAAATGGTCGAGACATAAAGATTGATATATTGGACGGCTATATTCGGACATCGGAATGGTTCCGAGTGGTTTCGGAGAAAACCGGGAGAAGTATTGGGCCACTTGGGCCTTAGTGGAGAGAGAGAGGGGCGGCCAGGGTGGGCCGCACGCCCCCTCCCCCTCTGGTCCGAATTGGACTAGGAGAGGGGGGGCGGCGCCCCCCTTTCCCTCTCCCTCTCCCCCTTCCTTTCCCCCTCCTAGTAGGAGTAGGAAAGAGGGGAGTCCTACTCCTACTAGGAGGAGGACTCCTCCTCCTGGCGCGCGCCACAAGGGCCGGCCGGCCTCCCCCCTTGCTCCTTTATATACGGGGGCAGGGGGGCACCCTAGAACACACAAGTTGATCATCGTGATCGTTCCTTAGCCGTGTGCGGTGCCCCCTCCACCATATTCCACCTCGGTCCTATTGTTGCAGTGCTTAGGCGAAGCCCTGCATCGGTAGTACATCAAGATCGTCACCACGCCGTCGTGCTGATGGAACTCGTCCCCGAAGCTTTGCTGGATCGGAGCCCGGGGAACGTCATCGAGCTGTACGTGTGTTAAGAACTCGGAGGCGCCGGAGTAACGGCGCTTGGATCAGTCGGATCGGGAAGACGTACGACTACTTCCTCTACGTTGCGTCAACGCTTCCGCTTCGGTCTACGTGGGTACGTAGACAACACTCTCCCCTCTCGTTGCTATGCATCACCATGATCTTGCGTGTGCGTAGGAAATTTTTTGAAATTACTACGTTCCCTAACAGTGGCATCCGAGCCTGGTTTTTATGGTTTGATGTTTTGCACGAGTAGAACACAAGTGAGTTGTGGACGATACAAGTCATACTGCCTACCAGCATGTCATACTTTGGTTCGGCGGTATTGTTGGATGAAGCGGCCCGGACCGACATTACGCGTACGCTTACGCGAGACTGGTTCTACCGCCGTGCTTTGCACACAGGTGGCTGGCGGGTGTCAGTTTCTCCAACTTTAGTTGAACCGAGTATGGCTACGCCCGGTCCTTGAGAAGGTTAAAACGGAGTCTATTTGACAAACTATCGTTGTGGTTTTGATGCGTAGGTGAGATTGGTTCTTGCTTAAGCCCGTAGCAGCCACGTAAAACTTGCAACAAACAAAGTAGAGGACGTCTAACTTGTTTTTGCAGAGCATGTTGTGATGTGATATGGTCAAGACATGTTGCTAAATTTTATTGTATGAGATGATCATGTTTTGTAACCGAGTTGTCGGCAACCGGCAGGAGCCGTATGGTTGTCGCTTTATTGTATGCAATGCAATCGCCCTGTAATGCTTTACTTTATCACTAAGCGGTAGCGATAGTCGTAGAAGCATAAGATTGGCGAGACGACAACGATGCTACCATGGAGATCAAGGTGTCGCGCCGGTGACGATGGTGATCATGACGGTGCTTCGGAGATGGAGATCACAAGCACAAGATGATGATGGCCATATCATATCACTTATATTGATTGTATGTGATGTTTATCTTTTTTATGCATCTTATCTTGCTTTGATTGACGGTAGCATTATAAGATGATCTCTCACTAAATTATCAAGAAGTGTTCTCCCCGAGTATGCACCGTTGCCAAAGTTCGTCGTGCCCAGACACCACGTGATGATCGGGTGTGATAAGCTCTGTGTCCATCTACAACGGGTGCAAGCCAGTTTTTGCACACGCAGAATACTCGGGTTATACTTGACGAGCCTAGCGTATGCAGATATGGCCTCGGAACACGGAGACCGAAAGGTCGAGCGTGAATCATATAGTAGATATGATCAACATAATGATGTTCACCATTGAAAACTAATCCATTTCACGTGATGATCGGTTATGGTTTAGTTTGATTTGGATCACGTGATCACTTAGAAGATTAGAGGGATGTCTATCTAAGTGGGAGTTCTTAAGTAATATGATTAATTGAACTTAAATTTATCATGAACTTAGTCCCTGATAGTATCTTGCTTGTTTATGTTGATTGTAGATAGATGGCTCGTGTTGTTGTTCTGTTGAATTTTAATGCGTTCCTTGAGAAAGCAAAGTTGAAAGATGATGGTAGCAATTACACGGACTGGGTCCGTAACTTGAGGATTATCCTCATTGCTGCACAGAAGAGTTACGTCCTGGAAGCACCGCTGGGTGCCAGGCCTGCTGCTGGAGCAACGCCAGATGTTGTGAACGTCTAGCAGAGCAAAGCTGATGACTACTCGATAGTTCAGTGTGCCATGCTTTACGGCTTAGAACCGGGACTTCAACGACGTTTTGAACATCATGGAGCATATGAGATGTTCCAAGAGTTGAAGTTAATATTCCAACAGAATGCCCGGATTGAGAGATATGAAGTCTCCAATAAGTTCTATAGCTGCAAGATGGAGGAGAGTAGTTCTGTCAGTGAGCATATACTCAAAATGTCTGGGTATTATAATCACTTGATTCAACTGGGGGTTAATCTTCCGGATGATTGCATCATTGACAGAATTCTCCAATCACTTCCACCAAGCTACAAAGGCTTCGTGATGAACTATAATATGCAAGGGATAGATAAGACGATTCCCGAGCTCTTCGCAATGCTAAAGGCTGCGGAGGTAGAAATCAAGAAGGAGCATGAAGTGTTGATGGTTAACAAAACCACTAGTTTCAAGAAAAAGGGCAAAGGGAAGAAGGGGAACTTCAAGAAAAACAGCAAATAAGTTGCTGCTCAATAGAAGAAACCCAAGTCTGGACCTAAGCCTGAAACTGAGTGCTTCTACTGCAAGCAGACTGGTCACTGGAAGCGGAACTGCCCCAAGTATTTGGCGGACAAGAAGGATGGCAAGGTGAACAAAGGTATATGTGATATACATGTTATTGATGTGTACCTTACTAGAGCTCGCAGTAGTACTTGGGTATTTGATACTGGTTCTGTTGCTAATATTTGCAACTCAAAACAGGGACTACGGATTAAGCGAACACTGGCAAAGGACGAGGTGACGATGCGCGTGGGAAACGGTTCCAAAGTCGATGTGATCGCAGTCGGCACGCTACCTCTACATCTACCTTCGGGATTAGTATTAGACCTAAATAATTGTTATTTGGTGCCAGCGTTGAGCATGAACATTATATCTGGATCTTGTTTGATGCGAGACGGTTATTCATTTAAATCAAAGAATAATGGTTGTTCTATTTATATGAGTAATATCTTTTATGGTCATGCACCCTTGAAGAGTGGTCTATTTTTGATGAATCTCGATAGTAGTGATACACATATTCATAATGTTGAAGCCAAAAGATGCAGAGTTGATAATGATAGTGCAACTTATTTGTGGCACTGCCGTTTAGGTCATATCGGTATAAAGCGCATGAAGAAACTCCATACTGATGGACTTTTGGAACCACTTGATTATGAATCACTTGGTACTTGCGAACCGTGCCTCATGGGCAAGATGACTAAAACACCGTTCTCCGGTACTATGGAGAGAGCAACAGATTTGTTGGAAATCATACATACAGATGTATGTGGTCCGATGAATGTTGAGGCTCATGGCGGATATCGTTATTTTCTCACCTTCACAGATGATTTAAGCAGATATGGGTATATCTACTTAATGAAACACAAGTCTGAAATGTTTGAAAAGTTCAAAGAATTTCAGAGTGAAGTTGAAAATCATCGTAACAAGAAAATAAAGTTTCTACGATCTGATCGTGGAGGAGAATATTTGAGTTACGAGTTTGGTCTACATTTGAAACAATGCGGAATAGTTTCGCAACTCACGCCACCCGGAACACCACAACGCAATGGTGTGTCCGAACGTCGTAATCGCACTTTACTTGATATGGTGCGATCTATGATGTCTCTTACAGATTTACCGCTATCGTTTTGGGGTTATGCTCTAGAGACGGCCGCATTCACACTAAATAGGACGCCATCGAAATCCGTTGAGACGACACCTTATGAACTATGGTTTAGCAAGAAACCAAAGTTGTCGTTTCTTAAAGTTTGGGGATGCGATGCTTATGTGAAAAAGCTTCAACCTGATAAGCTCGAACCCAAATCGGAGAAATGTGTCTTCATAGGATACCCAAAGGAAACTGTTGGGTACAACTTCTATCACAGATCCGAAGGCAAGACATTTGTTGCTAAAAATGGATCCTTTCTAGAGAAGGAGTTTCTCTCGAAAGAAGTGAGTGGGAGGAAAGTAGAACTTGATGAGGTAACTGTACCTGCTCCCTTATTGGAAAGTAGTACATCACAGAAATCTGTTTCTGTAGCACCTACACCAATTAGTGAGGAAGTTAATGATGATGATCATGCAACTTCAGATCAAGTTACTACAGAACCTCGTAGATCAACCAGAGTAAGATCTGCGCCAGAGTGGTACGGCAATCCTGTTCTAGAAATCATGCTACTAGATCATGGTGAACCTACGAACTATGAAGAAGCGATGGTGAGCCCAGATTCCGAAAAATGGCTTGAAGCCATGAAATCTGAGATGGGATCCATGTATGAGAACAAAGTATGGACTTTGGTTGACTTGCCCGATGGTCGGCAAGCAATAGATAATAAATGGATCTTCAAGAAGAAGACTGACGCTGATGGTAATGTTACTGTCTACAAAGCTTGACTTGTCGCAAAAGGTTTTCGACAAGTTCAAGGGATTGACTACAATGAGACCTTCTCACCCGTAGCGATGCTTAAGTCTGTCCGAATCATGTTAGCAATTGCCGCATTTTATGATTATGAAATTTGGCAAATGGATGTAAAGACTGCATTCCTGAATGGATTTCTGGAAGAAGAGTTGTATATGATGCAACCGGAAGGTTTTATCGATCCAAAGGGAGCTAACTAAGTGTGCAAGCTCCAGCGATCCATTTATGGACTGGTGCAAGCCTCTCGGAGTTGGAATAAACGCTTTGATAGTGTGATCAAAGCATTTGGGTTTGTACAGACTTTTGGAGAAGCCTGTATTTACAAGAAAGTGAGTGGGAGCTCTGTAGCATTTCTGATATTATATGTAGATGACATATTACTAATTGGAAATGATATAGAATTTCTGGATAGCATAAAGAGATACTTGAATAAAAGTTTTTCAATGAAAGACCTCGGTGAAGCTGCTTACATATTGGGCATCAAGATCTATAGAGATAGATCAAGACGCCTAATTGGACTTTCACAAAGCACATACCTTGACAAAGTTTTGAAGAAGTTCAAAATGGATCAAGCAAAGAAAGGGTTCTTGCCTGTATTACAAGGTGTGAAGTTGAGTAAGACTCAATGCCCGACCACTGCAGAAGATAGAGAGAAGATGAAAGATGTTCCCTATGCTTCAGCCATAGGCTCTATCATGTATGCAATGCTGTGTACCAGACCCGATGTGTGCCTTGCTATAAGTTTGGCAGGGAGGTACCAAAGTAATCCAGGAGTGGATCACTGGACAGCGGTCAAGAATATCCTGAAGTACCTGAAAAGGACTAAGGAGATGTTTCTCGTGTATGGAGGTGACAAAGAGCTCGTCATAAATGGTTACGTTGATGCAAGCTTTGACACTGATCCGGACGATTCTAAATCGCAAACCGGATACGTATTTACATTAAACGGTGGAGCTGTAAGTTGGTGCAGTTCTAAACAAAGCGTCGTGGCGGGATCTACATGTGAAGCGGAGTACATAGCTGCTTCGGAAGCAGCGAATGAAGGAGTCTGGATGAAGGAGTTCATATCCGATCTAGGTGTCATACCTAGTGCATCGGGTCCAATGAAAATCTTTTGTGAGAATACTGGTGCAATTGCCTTAGCAAAGGAATCCAGATTTCACAAGAGAACCAAGCACATCAAGAGACGCTTCAATTCCATCCGGGATTTAGTCCAGGTGGGAGACATAGAGATTTGCAAGATACATACGGATCTGAATGTAGCAGACCCGTTGACTAAGCCTCTTCCACGAGCAAAACATGATCAGCACCAAAACTCCATGGGTGTTAGAATCATTACTGTGTAATCTAGATTATTGACTCTAGTGCAAGTGGGAGACTGAAGGAAATATGCCCTAGAGGCAATAATATAGTTATTATTTATTTCCTTATATATCATGATAAATGTTTATTATTCATGCTAGAATTGTATTAACCGGAAACATAATACATGTGTGGATACATAGACAAACAGAGTGTCACTAGTATGCCTCTACTTGACTAGTTTGTTAATCAAAGATGGTTAAGTTTCCTAACCATAGACAAAGGAGTTGTCATTTGATTAACAAGGTCACATCATTAGTTGAATGATCTGATTGACATGACCCATTCCATACATCATTAGTTGAATGATCTGATTGACATGACCCATTCCATTAGCTTAGCACCCGATCGTTTAGTATGTTGCTATTGCTCTCTTCATGACTTATACATGTTCCTATGACTATGAGATTATGCAACTCCCGTTTACCGTAGGAACACTTTGTGTGCTACCAAACGTCAGAACGTAACTGGGTGATTATAAAGGTGCTCTACAGGTGTCTCCGAAAGTATTTGTTGGGTTGGCGTATTTCGAGATTAGGATTTGTCACTCCGAATGTCGGAGAGGTATCTCAGGGCCTTCTCGGTAATGCACATCACATAAGCCTTGCAAGCATTGCAGCCAATAAGTTAGTTGCGAGATGATGTATTACAGAACGAGTAAAGAGACTTGCCGGTAACGAGATTGAACTAGGTATTGGATACCGACGATCGAATCTCGGGCAAGTAACATACCGATGACAAAGGGAACAACGTATGTTGTTATGCGGTCTGACCGATAAAGATCTTCGTAGAATATGTAGGAGCCAATATGGGCATCCAGGTCCCGCTATTGGTTATTGACCGGAGACGTGTCTCGGTCATGTCTACATTGTTCTCAAACCATAGGGTTCGCACGCTTAAAGTTACGATGACAGTTATTATGAGTTTATGCATTTTGATGTACCGAAGTTAGTTCGGAGTCCCGGATGAGATCACGGACATGACGAGGAGTCTCGAAATGGTCGAGACATAAATATTGATATATTGGACGGCTATATTCGGACATCGGAATGGTTCCGAGTGGTTTCGGAGAAAACCGGGAGAAGTATTGGGCCACTTGGGCCTTAGTGGAGAGAGAGAGGGGCGGCCAGGGTGGGCCGCGCGCCCCCTCCCCCTCTGGTCCGAATTGGACTAGGAGAGGGGGGCGGCGCCCCCCTTTCCCTCTCCCTCTCCCCCTTCCTTTCCCCCTCCTAGTAGGAGTAGGAAAGAGGGGAGTCCTACTCCTACTAGGAGGAGGACTCCTCCTCCTGGCGCGCGCCACAAGGGCCGGCCGGCCTCCCCCTTGCTCCTTTATATACGGGGGCAGGGGGGCACCCTAGAACACACAAGTTGATCATCGTGATCGTTCCTTAGCCGTGTGTGGTGCCCCCTCCACCATATTCCACCTCGGTCCTATTGTTGCAGTGCTTAGGCGAAGCCCTGCATCGGTAGTACATCAAGATCGTCACCACGCCGTCGTGCTGACGGAACTCATCCCCGAAGCTTTGCTGGATCGGAGCCCGGGGAACGTCATCGAGTTGTACGTGTGTTAAGAACTCGGAGGCGCCGGAGTAACGGCGCTTGGATCAGTCGGATCGGGAAGACGTACGACTACTTCCTCTACGTTGCGTCAACGCTTCCGCTTCGGTCTACGTGGGTACGTAAAAAACACTCTCCCCTCTTGTTGTTATGCATCACCATGATCTTGCGTGTGCGTAGGAAATTTTTTGAAATTACTACGTTCCCTAACATGCGGCGTGTTGATCTTCCGCGGCCGGGCATGACCCCGAAAAGTGTGTCCGGCCAAATGGGATCGAGCGTGTTGGGTTATGTGGTGCACCCCTGCAGGGAAGTTTATCTATTCGAATAGTCGTGTCCCTCGGTAAAAGGATGATCTGGAGTTGTACCTTGACCTTATGACAACTAGAACCGGATACTTAATAAAACACACCCTTTCAAGTGCCAGATACGACCCGGTGATCGCTCTCTAACAGGGCAACGAGGAGAGGATTGCCGGGTAGGATTATGCTATGCGATGCTACTTGGAGGACTTCAGTCTACTCTCTTCTACATGCTGCAAGACGGAGGCTGCCAGAAGCGTAGTCTTCGACAGGATTAGCTATCCCCCTCTTATTTTGGCATTCTGCAGTTCAGTCCACCGATATGGCCTTTTACACATATACCCATGCATATGTAGTGTAGCTCCTTGCTTGCGAGTACTTTGGATGAGTACTCACGGTTGCCTTGTCCCCCCCTTTTCCCATTTCTCTACCCGATTGCTGCGACCAGACGATGGAGCCCACGATCTAGACGCCACCGTCGACGACGACTCCTACTACACTGGAGGTGCCTACTACTACGGGCAGCCCGCTGACGACGACCATGAGTAGTTAGGAGGATCCCAGGCAGGAGGCCTGCGCCTCTTTCGATCTGTATCCCAGTTTGTGCTAGCCTTCTTAAGGCAAACTTGTTTACTTATGTCTGTACTCAGATATTGTTGCTTCCGCTGACTCGTCTATGATCGAGCACTTGTATTCGAGCCCTCGAGGCCCCTGGCTTGTATTATGATGCTTGTATGACTTACTTATGTTTTAGAGTTGTGTTGTGATATCTTCTCGTGAGTCCCTGATTTTGATCGTACACGTTTGCGTGCATGATTAGTGTACGATTGAATCGGGGGCGTCACAACCTGATGCATACGGGATTGAAGGGGGACCGATATATCTTAATGCTATGGTTCGGTTTTACCTTAATGAACGTTAGTAGTTGCGGATGCTTGCTAATGGTTCCAATCATAAGTGCATAGAATTCCAAGTTAGGGATGACATGCTAGCAATGGCCTCCCCACATAAAACTTGCTATCGGTCTAGTAAAGTAGTCAATTGCTTAGCGACAATTTCGCAACTCCTACCACCACTTTTCCACACTCGCTATACTAACTCTATTGTTTCTTTATCTAAACAGCCCCTACTTTTTATTTACGCTCTCTTTATATACTTGCAAACCTATCCAACAACACCTACAAAGTACTTCTAGTTTCATACTTGTTCTAGTTAAAGCAAATGCTAAGCGTGCGTAGAGTTGTACCGGTGGTCGATACAACTTGAAGGAATATTTGTTCTACCTTTAACTCCTCATTGGGTTCGACACTCTTACTTATCGAAAGAGGCTACAATTGATCCCCTATACTTGTGGGTTATCAACATGCTCCAGTGCATATAAATTGGTCGAAAAATCAAATCTTTGCCCTTGGGTGCATGCCTACGGCCCATGCAAGAAATGGCAATGAATTTCAAACACCAGGGCACCGTTGATTGCCGGCAAAACATTGAGATGCCTGGTTTGTAAATTTTAGTAAATCGAAAACTCATCTGAAATTCATGAAACTTGGCATGCTATCATGGAACGGCATCAACATGTCGTGGTACAAATTTTGTCCCGTTTGGGGAAGGTTTGGGTATATGCTTCTCACAAATGAGAGCTTCTCACAACAAGCATGATGGTTTTTGGTAGGGACCGTCCCACCTTTGGGGACAAAACGATATCCATTGCCTCTTATTGCTTTCAAATTTTTTTTCTCGTGTCAACATAGAACAACAGGAGTGTTGTGTGAATTTTTGTGATTTTTCGGGGTTCGTTTGGACATTTTTATGCATTAACTGAGTTTTCAATGCATTTATGTGCATAATTCAAATTTGAACTACATGCACATGCTGATCTAGTGCATATAAATTGGTCGAAAAATCAAATCTGTGTCCTTGGGGTGCAGGCTTAGGTCCCATGCAAAAAATGGGAATGAATTTAAAACACCAGGGCACCGTTGATTGCCGCAAAACATTGAGATTCCGGGTTTTTAAATTCTAGTAAATCAAAAACTCGTCCGAAATTCATGAAACTTGGCATGCTATCATGGAGTGGCATCAACATGCTATGGTACAAATTTTGTCCCATTTGGGGTAGGTTTGGGTATATGCTTCTCACAAACCGGAGCTTCTCACAACAAGCATGATGGTTTTCGGTAGGGAAAGTCCCACCTTTGGGGACAAAGGATATCCATTGCCTCCTATTGCTTTCAATTTTTTTCCTTGTGTCAACATAGAACAACAGGAGTGTTGTGTGATTTTTTGTGATTTTTCGGGGTTCGTTGGACATTTTTATGCATTAACTGTGTTTTCAATGCATTTATGTGCATAATTCAATTTTGAACTACATGCACATGCTCCATTGCATATAAATTGGTCAAAAAATCAAATCGGTGTCCTCCGGTGCATGCTTAGGTCCCATGAAAGAAATGAAAATGAATTTCAAACACCAGGGCAATTGGAGATGCTCTCACTCATACGCATGCAATGTCGAGTCTACTAGAGTGGCTTTAACATGCTCGAGGTTGCCCTCTTGAAATGAGCTTATTTTCTCTCACTTATTAACATTCAGGAACTGACACAATGGATAATAGCGGTCTTATCAAAACGAATGCACAACAGAGACCGCCCCACGAAGTGTAGGCAGCCAAACTACCGAGACCGAGCCATGCTCACGTTGCACGCTCGAGACATCTTCGGGAGAAAGGGCTGGTCGGGAGCCTTTGTGTTGTCCCTAGCCCCCCCCCCCCCCCCTTCGCCGCCGCTAGTCATGAGCCACCAAAAGGACGGCGCGAAGGAACTGTCCCCGACCGGTGACCAGCAGACTTCCTTAGTTCCGGACAGGCGGCATGTGCCCAGCCGACGGTCACATATGACTAACAAACACGCCGCGCAACGACATGTCGGTCGGGTCTTGTAACGCCTGACATCGTCCGCCGGCAACTGAAGTGCGGTAATCTGAAAATTGACATCAAGGGTGTAAACTTTTGATATATTTCACAATAAATAAAATCTGAAAAAAATAGTAATTTGGGGACGGAAATTTTGGACGGTAGGAAGAGGAAGAATTCGTGGGGACTGAGGAGTGAAAAATGTGTGGGAAAAAGAGGAGGCCGAGAGGGATGTCGACATCCTGGAGAAGAAACTCGAATGGTCTTTGGACACGTGTCCCTGGACCTCCCACTCCTCTCTAAAGCGCGGCACCCCCCTTCGCTTCTTCCTCCACAAACCCCCGCCCGGTCTTGCGTAGTCGAAGAGAGAGAAAAACCCTCGCCGTCGACAATGAGGGCCGCTCTCCGCCTCGCCTCCGCCCTGCGCCGCCTGCCAGCTCGCACCGGCGACCTCGTGTCCTCGCAGGCCGTCCTCCCGCCGCTCGCCGGCCGCGCCCCCCTCCTCTCACGCGCCCTCTCGCTCCCTCACCTCCCCGCCGCCGTCCGTCGTTTCTCGGACAAGAGCCCAAAAGACCACCTTGACCGCGCCACCGCCATGATCAAGCAAGGGGAGCTTCTCGTCGAGGAAGGCAAGGCCATTTCCCGTCACCTCACCAAGGGGGTCAAGGACTCCACCAAGGATCGGCTTCGCGACTTCAAATCGGGCCTATCGGAAATCATCAGGTACTCGTCTTTTGCTTTGTGAGTTGAATTCCTCCTCGGTTCCTATCTTATGGCGGGATTGGGGGAAAAAGAAGCGTTTTGTTGGCTTATTATGGAGAAAAAAAAATCACCGTTTGGGCCTGATTGGGCTTGAAAACCGTTTGTTGTTCTTTGGATTTGACGGTTGATTCTGCTGCAGGCTGCAATTTCGCCATCATTGGGTAAACCGCGTTGCTTGGCTGCGGATCTCCGTGCACTCTTTACTTATCCTCGTCACCGGTGGGATCCTCATCCATCTTGGGGGCTCTTACCTGTTGGACTTATGCAAGCCTCACATGAAGGCGATTGCTACCATGGCAATTGACAAGGCGGAGGAGAGGGGGAAAGAAGTGGCAAGGTCGGACAAGTCGAGGGCGGCCGCTCAGAAATTCATTGATCAGGCCCTCAACAGTTTCTCCTTATGGGCGCTTGTGTTTGGCTGGAACAAGAAGAAGGATGGCCCCAAGAAGGAGGAGGAGGCACCCAAGAAGTAGATGCCCAAGCCCAAGGAGGAGGGCACAAGCAATTTTTTGTTCATTGAAAGGGGGTCCCGCAATTGACTGCGCCAATCAGTTTTTATTTCTCAATCTTTACTTTGGTGGGCTCAATCTTATCAATTTGTTGCCTGTAATGCTTCAAGATCTCTGTTTTGGGTCAGTCCTGTGAGAATTTTAATATCCAATATTTAGTTGACTGATGATGTTTCTTTTAAGGAGGAGTTTGGGTACTTTGATATGTTTCTAACCTTGTCAATTTGCGGGCATTGAGGCTACCAATTGTGCTGCACGCTCTGCGTCGCATGACCCATTAGTTAAGTCTATGTAATCTTCAGGTGCCGGATGTGTTCCCGGTTCTTGTGGCGGCGCACACGGCCCTGCTATCCAAGTCGGGGGAGTCGCTGGCCACGACGACCCTGCACTCGGAGCTCGTTTACAACTACTCTGGCTCGAAGCATGTGGGTTGCTCTACATCTTACTTCTTCCTCCTCTTTTCACAGACTTGTTATCTTATTACTCCGTGTCTGTGTGCACTTGATCTTACATTACATGATGATGGCATTATTGCTCTTGTGCGGGTTTAGTGACAGCTTGCTTGGTTTTGTGTTTCCTAGATAACAGAGCCCCTGAAGTGACGCGGCATCACTGAGGACACACGATATATCCTGGCTGCCGAGTTTGATGCTTCAGACAAGGAGGTATAATGTTCAGAATGCACCCCTTGTTCAGACATGGTTTTGAACCTGTCAGTTTCTTGCGAATAACCCTGCTTGAATTGTTTGAATCTCGCTTGAGCACCACAAGTCTGAAGTTTTGAATTTTCCTGCCCTGACGGTTGTAGTGTATAGACTGAAAAATCTTTCAAAACCTAGCTGAAACTTTCTTGCTTTGGGCATCTAGCGTTAGTGCTCTAATTATGGGCCTTGAATCAAGAGCTTCTTGTAACTACTCAAGATTTCGGTAAATAACTTGAAGCGTTTTATGTCTATCGCAGTCTGGTTCATGTTACCAGATATCTGAAAAAAAAAACACATTATAAGAAACCAAAATTCTCATATTTGATCTGTGGTCAGTGTGTCGATTAGATCATGTGCCCGGCGATCAGACTAGATCGGCTCATTTGAGTTCACATGGAGTCCGTCAGAATGCAATTCTATGACGAATTTGGTTTTGCGGGGCTTGCGTGAATAGTATACCTTATCGTTTATGTTATACTCCCTCCGTTCCAAAATAGATGACTCAACTTTATACTAACTTTAGTACAAAGTTGGGTCATCTATTTTAGAACGGAGGGAGTACATGTTATGATCCTGGCCTGTGGGACACAGCTGCAACTCCAACTCGGTATTTGAAGTCCTTCCTGCTGAGTGCAGTCACCAGCTCTTTTTTTTTTCTTTTTTTTTTTTGACAAAAGAGTCCTTCCTTCTATCGTTTTATGTTGGCTTTGAATATGCAAAAGATTCATATTTCTATCACTTTCAGTTTATCAACATCGATGCGTCGGGCCCATCACCAGCCCCAAACTTGTAGCATATTTATCAAGTGCAGTAACCTGTTCTCCTCACTTGGCTTTTTGGTATGTTATGATTCTCTTACCACTGTAGCTTGCCTGGATGGTTACATATCGTTAGACGAACACATTTAAAAACAGAGTTTTCTTTATCCTCTCTTGTAATGTTAGTTATGTGACACCGATAGAAGGCAGAGCAGATCGCCAAAACTCCTAGCAACTGGTTAATTATGACAGGCCATTGGCATTTAGAAATATTTGACGAGACATTGGTTTAGCAAATAGAGTTTTGCTTTGAGAAATAAGGGTTATTTTCCTATTTTAGTCTAGGATGCTTGTGATTAGTTAATCCATTCAAAGGAGATGCACTTTTTGGTTTTAATCATTGTTTGGGTCAAACATGTACGATGGGTTACTGTGCTTATAGATTATTTGTAAATTCTGTTCCTTGACCTTTGTGTGCTTGTCGTTCGGCATGTACATAATTTGCAGTTTTATGGAGGGCATATATGTTTGTCATACTGCCTGCTGTAACATGGATTGTCCTTATTCAGTTCATTTTTCTTTCTTCAAATAGAGAGTACAAATTAGCGATGGTGTAGCCTTGAATCAGTTTGAACCTTTTACTCTTGCTGTACCATGGTTACTCTAGCTAGTTATAAGAGAGAAATGCTTACACAAATTTTATTATGTGTTCTGTAAATAGATTGAGTTTTGATATACATGTCTAGCCGTGGGTCTCTTGTTTGAAGGGTGTATGTTTGTATGTGTATTTCTAAAATGAAAATGGTCTTGAAGTCAAATTGCATATTTGTGTCTGTGAACTTTTGATGCACTTACGTAGTCTTTTTCTATTTTGCCTGTGCACAAGAAGGCAGTCAGGCCTTGTGAATCTAACACAAGAGCTAGTGCATCAAGTGAGTGAAGGCATCAGGCTTTTCTCGTTATTTTATTCTGTTACTCTACTAAAATGCCACACCACACATACATATATCAATGTTGTGGTGAAACAACACAGGATGAATATGGGGCATTAATGGTTTTAGCAATAATGAGTTAAATTTCTGAAATAGTACTGGTGGGAAAATATTTATCTTTCTTCTTTATTTATTTAAGGATTGAACTTGGTACTTTCTATTGCCACTCGTGGGCAGTCTGAAACATACCTAACGTCTGCTGGATAAAGGAATATGGTAGCCTTATGTCACTTTTTTTGTGATTACAGAAATCCATAGTTAATGGAAGATACCTAATGTCTTATTTGTGTGCTACTTTTTCAGTGGAAGGACAAGTCCAAAATGTAAAACCATTTTTGACAGGAGTACCTAATAGCAGTGTATGCCCAAAACATATATTTCTGGACATAATTTTTGACTTGTGATAAGTGGGTTTAGATGCACACTCTTCAGTATGAGAAGTGGAATGATCTATATATTTTTTCCATGAACATGCTGGGGTTTACCATGGGTGCATCTTGTGGATAATGATGTACTCCCTCCGTTCCAAAATAGATGAACCAATTTTGTATTAATTTTGTACTAAAGTTAGTATAAAGTTGAGTCATCTATTTTGGAACGGAGGGAGTATAACTTTACCTGCAATACTGTTCTCTCTATGTAGGATATCGTCGCTCGCATGTACAAAGGATTCTCTCTATGCAGGATATCATGGCTCTCGTGTACAAATGGGGTGCGGGCTCGTGTCTTGGGTTCTACTATGTCCTATTGTGTGGATCCTGCCCGATGAATTCCATTTGACTTTAGGTGTTCAGCTGGCCCGTATCAAACTGCTCTTTGGCAGCCCAATCTCTGAATTCACATGACAATGTATTGTCTGATGACGGCTTGTAGTTTCGCAGATTTGGACAACATTTAGGCCTTTTGGTTCACAAAGCATGCAATGATGTACTCCCTCCGTTTCTTTTTACTTCGCATATAAGCTTTGGTCAAAGCCAAACTACACAAAGTTTGACCAAATTTATATAAAAAAATATGAACATCTACAATACTAAAACTATATAGTATAAAAATACGTTTCATGATGCATCTGATAATATTGATTTTATATTGTGAATGTTCATATTTTTTAATATAATGTTAGTCAAATTCTACAAAGCTTGACTTTGACCAAACCTTATATGCGGACTAAAAAGAAACGGAGGGAGTACATATCTAAAACAACATGAAAAAAGTGTATATAACCCCCATGATAAGTATCACATTTTGGCCACATAACCCCCAGCCCCAGACCTCTAAACCCGGGTTCTGAATCCCCTCTTCGAAAAACCAGACAAATCCCCCCCCCCCCCCTGACGCTCTGGTGGTTTCAGATTGTGGTTTTGGTCACGTTGGCTGTGAGGTGAGATGGGAAAGCACCAAAGGTGATGGTCATTCTGTTGAACAATTTACCTGCACCCATTAGCGTGCTCCCGACGTACATGTCGACCGCGTCTGCTCCAAGCCCTGCCACGGGATGAACCAGACTAGAGGTTGGGGCGCCACCGGTGGCGCCGCCTGAGCGGTGACTCTACGGTGCCAGGTATGCCTTCGCCCATTCAGCTACTTTGTTCACCTCTTGTTAGCACGTATACACGACAATGGTGAGCTCTTTGATCCAAAGAGAAAGCATTACAAGCAATGCAAATGAATCTCGTCTCTTTCCATATAAGTGAAACTGTAGCACATCACTAACAAACCGCAGCTTAGCTGCTTTTCGGGTGTGGATAAGTAAAACTCTTACAAGAGCATTTACGGACTGACAGCTCCACAATTTTTTACTCCCTGCTCCGCGTCCAACACCCTCACCTAAAGGAGATGCAAGGCGATATCAGGACAGGAAGGGCGGCGGCTGCTCGCCGGAGCAGGACCAGCCAATGTGCGCGACTGGAGCCACCGGCTACATCATCTAGTGGCTCGACCACACCCGCTTCGGCAGGGCCACCGTGTCCACGCCACGGCGTGGGACCCAGATGCACCAATATTGAAAATCAATCAATAATGGAACATGTTCAATTGTGTAGCAAACCTGCAATGCACCAAATATGATAAAAACTGGTATCAACCCAATTATTTTCTTTATAGAAACTTCCAAGTAAGGTGAAAGTCTTTTGTACATGATAATATTGCACCTTCTGTCCGTCCTTTCCTCTCTTTAATGGCCATTCATTATAAATCCTTGTCACAGATGATGCTACTGATCAGAAAGATATTAATCTCACACGAAGTTCCTTCTCTTCAAATGTCCAACGTTTGACCAATCCAGCACAAAGAATGATGATGCTAGTTGCTACCATAGATCTTCTTTATCAGACTGAACAATTTTTCAGTTGTTAATCTCTGAAAATGCAGAATGCTTGTTCTGAAACATAGGTGGTAGCTAGACTAAACGTGTGGTGTTGCTTCGTACAGGAATTGCTTGTATGCATTCCTAAATAGTGGACAGGTGGTAGCTAGACTGAAGCTCGCTTGTGAAACATCAGTCATAAACATGTAGACGACCATGGTTTAACCAGTGAAGGGGCTAAAATTCAGCAGCCCAAATTAGGATTACACTTGACCTTTTCTATAGAAAAACCTAGGTACTGTAGTAGCATATGTTTAGGTTAGCAGGTCGTAGCAAATGCAAAATCATGCTCAGTAAAGCCATGTATAGATGTATGCTAGTTACATTAGCACATACATACATGGAGAGAACTAATTTACCAATAATGTCAACTGCTACCTTCTGCCTTTAATTGTAACTGAAAAAGCTATGCTCTGAAAGTATGGTTGTGATCAATCACCTGTTCCGGTGTCTTTTTCTTCTCAAACTTGAAAAAAAAAACCATGTGATTTTGCTCAACCTGGCCATCATAAAACCAAATAAATCCACCAATCATGTCTTTAAAGCAAAAGAGCACCCTCCCAATCAAATCTGCTACAGCAGAAAGGAACATACACTACGTAAGAACTTGGAAGAAGGAACAAATTAATTAGGCCAGGAACCATATCTTACAGCAGGCCAAGTAAAAGGGTGTAGTCGTGTTGGACGCCATAGCAGGCAAGCGGACCACCACCAATATGCGGTACCATGACATGACCATGCTCTTCACCTACAGCACAGTCGTCGCGCCATCCTCCTCGATCTGCGGGGCTTCCCTCCTCGCCGTCAAGCCGATGGTATATATATTTGTTAAAACACCATGAGAATATTAGTAAGTGGGCTTATTCATTGAAACAGATAAATAGATAAGTAATAATCGCTTGAACTTTGAATGGAAGTCAAAGGTAAGGTACTGATTAACATCCTACAAGATGATAATCACAAATAGGAATAGCTACACACACACACACAGAGACCATGAGAATATCAGTAAGTGGGCTTCAACCCAAAGGCATTTTTCTCGCATCAATATTGGAATCCACTGCACTGATTGCCTTCTCTGTATGTCTTTAGCATATTTGTTAACACTGAAATCTATAGGGAAAATTTTATGACACGGACTATGACAGAAAAGCATGAAGCACAGTACAACATAATTCGCTCACCGCTTCGTATGATCTCAGGTCAGTGTCATACTCTGATCTTCTTTAATTCCAAAGGCAAATGCTTCTGCAAAAAATTATCATTGAAGCAATCATATCAGAAATTCGTGAAACTGATTTGTAGTGTGTACAGCAAGAACAAGGAAAAAGGGAACATAAATGGGCATAGGATGCGTAGGCCATAGGATGGTCAGGACCAGTTTTAGCACCAGCAATCCCATCCATCTCAAAGAATGGATCATGCATACGTATGCAACCTAAAGATTAAAAGGATCATATGCATTTGAAGCTGCAATTCCCATATCAAATAATGGATTTGCAAGTTTCCCTAAATACCAAGCAAAAAAATTTAGTTTTGTCAAAGCAAGATATAGAATGAGTAAAGCAATTCATATGTTCAAGAAAGGAAAATACCAGACTGACTACACAAGCATGGTATAAACTTCGTCGTTGCAAATTTGTGTTGATGCTCCTGTAAGGCTGTAACTTCAAACATCAAGTCATGTTGCATTTTCTCAACGCATTCCCGGCAACTGTCCAGGACGGAAGTCATGCTACATATCAAGATTCCATCACATAAATCAACCAAAACCTAAAACCTACAGAAAGATCAAACATAATTAGTTCGGAGAACACTCTGAAATTTGATATGGAATGTCATCAGCGACAGTGCATACAGAACCTACATATGGGCTAGTATAGGGTCTGTATTGGCACTCTAATTCATGTTTTAACTTGCAATAATAAGGATACATTCCCAAGCATCCAAAGTTCTGGAACTTGGACATAAACTCTAGAGAGGCGCCAACCTTCTCCAAAGCAAGGCATCTTATGTTACCCAATTCACTCCTGCAAGTTGGGCGGCCATTATGAACCCTTGGCTTGCATTCAGAACAAATGGTTTGACCATTGGAGCACTGCATGCAGAGATGTGACAAAATAGTTAAAGTACCTCTAGAGTCTAAACACATTCATAACTTTCTTTCTGAGCTTAAGAATATGTAGTGTAAATTCAAAATAGTCATGAGATATCAGACCCTCCTAGTAGAATAATTTCACAAGGAACACTCTCAACAACGTTGAAAATAAAAAAAGGAGAGTGCTGCAATCTGTAAGTCCAAAATGTTTGCAGGGAGCTAGTCAGAGGTCGGCGTGATGCATGGGGTGGTTAACAGAAAGGAAGGGATGTCACCTATTAGTGTGAAAGTGATTCATAGAAAAAGGTTACAAACCAAAACCCTATTTTAGCTTTGCCTACCTTGGTCGGCAATTTCATATTCTTTTGCAACTGGATATTCTAATATATCGGCATACACATAGAAAGCCAAAAGCCTAGAATAAGGCTGGTATGATGCAACCGAGATGCTATAGTTAAATGTGATTAGTTCAGCAAGAAGACATACCCGATGAATTGGAGGATACATGGGAACCAAACACACAGGGCATTCCAATAGCTCATGCACATTTGTAGAAACTATGAATTTGGTTTCCCTGAATGCTCGATAGCATCACCGACGAGTTCTGTGACATTTGAATATCCCATTCTTTGGAGGCTCGATAACTTCAGCACCAATGTTGTCAAGATAGGCAGTCGATGTCGCGACCAAACTTATAGATAAAATCATGTATGGATGAGAAATATTTAGGCTTGGAAGCAAATAGCAAGATAACATGATTTAATCCTGGGTGCAAAAAATACCATGTCAAGCTCAAAGGATGGCTGGAACCTGATATAACTCTCAAGACAAGTATTATCATTAACATCACATCACCGGCGGTACATAAAACTGATACATCAACCTGATAACATGAATTAAATAAAGGATCTATCATGAGTACTTTTACCCACTATACAGAGAACATTTCTCTCTGTCAAATAAGTAACCTCATAGTAGATTAAATAGATTTTTGGAAGAGAAACTTGATCCAGTCCATGGGGTACCACGGAATAAAATTGTTGGGGTACTGAAAAAACCCATTGATTTCAGCAAACATCATTCCTCGAAGTGAGGAATATTCAGTCCAAAACTACATCAAGTCACAATAGCAGTCTTCCATCCATTTGCAACAAATCAGTGTTATGATCAATACAAACATCAAATGGAAGGAACACATGATCGAGCTCAAGCAGAGGCAGAGTTGGTCGTCCACATGGACATGAACAGGATCTGCCATAGTCTACACTCTACAAGACTGAAATTAAATCATGTCAATGTGAAAATCAAACTCCAACTGAGCATTGCATGTAGATTTTTACATTATTTGCATTGTGGTAAGTACAATCAGGAATTGGTTGATTCTTGCTTATTTCTAATCGATGAACAAAATCTTATAGTTCAAGTTTCATCATCAGAAGTCAAGTTAAAGAAGGTCCTTGCTAGAAAATCCTGTGTATGCTCCACAGTTTTATCATGGTCAACTAAGATCAACCATCCAATCATACGTAATCGTGTTTAGAGCTAAGAAATGACTAATCTTCAATTCTTGATCCCCTTAATCTGAACTGTAACAATCCGATTACAGCTGCAGTGTCGAAATAGAACCTTTCAGATGGTCACTGGGCAACAGGATCAACAGGTAGAATTTCAATTCAGTAGCAATTTTTCATTTTAGACAGATTCATGGACCATGATTCAGCTACTAAACCAACTTCGAAACCCTAGAAATTAAGGGAGAGGGAGAGTGGGAAGACCACACCGTCAAGAAGGCTGCTGCCAGGGAGGAGGGGCCGAGTGAAGCCACATATGGCGTCATAACCGTCACCAACAAGCTAGCAGCACCAGTACAGGAAGAAAATGGGGATCCTGGCGACGGCGTAAGTCGTGTGTGAGGGAGATGGAGGGTAGCAACGTCACGAGCTTCCTGTGAATCTCCGGCTGAAAGCATCGAGCAGGCCACCCGCACTCGCTGGCGCGTCCATGGGTCATTGGAGCTCAACGTCTCTCCGAGCCGCGCGAGGCATAGGTGGGAGTCCCGCTGCTCCGACCTGCATCCACTAGCTGGCCACAAACATTCTCGTCCCATCCTCCATGGTCGGGCTGGTGAAGAGAGAGGAGATGAGGCGAGCGAGGCCGATGACGGCCGATGGATCAGGGCGCTATCGAGAGAAAAGGGTGAGACAAGAGAGAAAAGGGTGCTCACCTCGTGGAACCCGTGGAGATGCCTCCTCCGCGCGTGAAGGTTGTCTGGCGACGCCGCTGAGGAGGCCGCCGCCACGAGGCCCACTACCACCCCAAGCCTCCTGCACCAGATGCCGATCTAGTCGGGGTTGCACCAGATGCCGATCTAGTCGGGGTTGCTGGCGAAACGAGTGCGGGGCAGAGACGCGGGCGAGGAGGGATGGTCGCTGATCGAGAGTTGCTTCACCAGTTGCTGGATCGGGAAGCCGCCCCCAGCAACGAGGCACACACAGATCGAAATCGCCGCCACCCGCGCGCAACCCCTCCGGCCTCCGCCGGATATGGAGTGTTGGCGCTCGAATCCCTGTCGCCAAGCTCGAGTTCGTCATTCCCCCACTCGTGGAGATGTCGAGGAGAAGAAGGGGAAGAGGCGAGGGAGTGGAGGCAAAGGTTGCGTGTGCGAGGAGAGGAAGACCAAAGTGAGGAGAGGGGGCGGCCGTATACTGACAGGCTAATCTGAGGAAAATACATCTGCCTCTCCCTATTCTTTTCTGGCCAATACGCGTGCACGCTCAACAGTACAGCTTGCCGACGTGGCATGCGCGAGCATCCGCCCCTTGCGCGACTGTTATTGGGGTAAACTAGTGGTTGGGGCGCCACCTGGTGGCGCCTCTTGAGGTGAAATTGTGCTCACTAACCAAGCTAGCGTATGAGTTAACGTCTCTGTATGACAGGATTCTTACTTCAGCAAGAAGACAAGCAGTCGAAAAGAGCGATAACTTCATGCTGGTTTTAAAGAGCAAGAGTGTGCATTGATAAAGCAGAGCAAGCGTAGCAGTAGTAGATTCAGCTGAGAACCGGAAAGAAATCAAAGAAAAAAGACAGAGTCAAACAACCCAGCCCTGGAGCTTGTTTGCAGTGTTCTAGCATTTTCATTCTTGAGCATGGCCTCCCGGGAAGGAAACAGATCTATGCCACCAAAGGGGAAAGGGTGGCAGCTATCCATGCCTGAACATACTCGAGGCATTAGCATCAAGTAGAGGTGATACATCATAAGAATTACATAGGCATATATACAAGCTGACCAACATGTGCAGCAGATCGACACAATTCACATGCCTCTTCTAATCTTCCAGCTCTTAAAGAGAGTCTAGATATCTTCTAAAAGCAATTCATCTCGTTTCTGCTTACACATAAAGGAAAGGTCAGCTCTGATTTTACTAAATGAAAATTCTAGTTAATTCACCGAAGATGATTAATGAGAAGAGATCTTTAACAGCTGAAAGAGATCTCTTCTTTATAATGCTATTTGTCCAATAATTAATTATTGCTTTAACATAAAGGATTAAATTTGAAGGTTAGGTACTGCACAGTTGTCCAAGGCATCCTCTGTTAAATTGAGATTATGAGGTGAAAGATGGTGTGTTATCACATAAAGAGTATGAAAAATAATTCTGGAAAGGCCAAGTGGAACAAATTATAATGCATACTTGTAGCATTTAGATATCATAATAAATTATTAGCAGTTTTATGAAAGGATCTTTACACTGTATTTGAGATAGATACCAAATAGCCTACCTTGTAATGAGGAAGAAGTTGGGCTACTTCAGAGTTGGAGCATCAACATCCACATGCTTCACTATATTAGAATCATTATTCCTTCTCTTTCGGTACCTCTGTGTACGATGCCAAACACCTACTTGTTATAGAAATATAGCACCACAAAAATGTATGTACCTGTATCATCAATTTGATCATGAATAGTAAGTTAAAGCATCACCTACTTGTTAAATACTCAGTTACTCTAAAGCTCATTGTGTGGTTAAAATACAAAAGCAAGGTAACTCAAGGAAGAAAAAAAAATACTGAAATTTAGATGATCAGGACAAATCTTCCACTTCATAAAATGGAATTGTCCTTCACCCTCACGCAAAACCTATAAGAGCTCTCCCCATCAGACCAATTGAGCAGCTGAAGACGAACAATTAAAATAATGGCCGGTCAGTATGTCATATGTCAAATTGCATTAGCATGGCATATTAACAAGCCCTCTACCTGTACTAATGGAGTCCTAGCAGAATTTTGAATCATTTTCCCATCTACACAGGAAGGCTTTGTCTGAAACAGGTCAACTCCAATAGAAGAGGAATTTTCCCAGTGAGGGTTCACATACCTGAAATAAACAACATGGTCATGTGTACGCAGACAATGAAAACCGACATATTATTATTCGTTCGCATGTTTCCAACAGATTTTCAAAGGTGCCAAATGTTTGTTAGGTTAAGAGAGGTGCAAACACAAGTAAGAAAAGGGAAATGGATTCAATAAAAAACTATATAGGACCTCTGCTGCTCCTGAAGCGTGCATCCATCTCAGCATCAATATTCTTCATGTCGTCGAAGACAAGGAGGAGAGTGGCGTCCGCTTGTCCAGCGAGCCAGACGCCACAATTCAACCATGCTAGATCCCATGAATGTAACAAGAACATTGTAGTCACCCTCAACACCAAACCACTCGACATTTGAAATCCCAGCTGCACAATAAAAAAAGTACGTCAGCATCATAACAGCAAAAAATATTTTAAATTTATGGTCCAAGGAAAGAAAATGAACGGGCATTACTTCCACTCTGCAGTACCCTGTACAACTTTGACTCATACAGCAATTGAGGATGCTTCGCCTTCACATTTTCCTGGACAGAGCAAAAGCATAAGGCCAATCAGCTCTTCTGGCTTATCAACTTCTCCTATCCTCTCTTTTATGTACTCTCTTTGACGTTTAATTCTTGGGAACTAAAATGAAGTAATGCAAGATTGCAAATGCAGCAGAGCTTAACAGCTCAGTGCATATAAAAGCTACCATTAATCCTTGGGAGAAAATAGTTTTCAGCAGATTGAAGTGATAAGTAAAGAAGTTTGACTGGGAGCTGCCAATTTGGGAACATAAGCCTGAAGAACATACTTTCGTTATTGTACTTCCCACAAGAGTGAGATATAAAGATTGTCAGACTAATCTTTGGCCTTTTTTTCTTCAGAAAACCGACAATTATCAAATTAAATACCAAATAGAAATACTTGCACCCATATCAAAGAGGAAAATACTGGCACTAAAAGCAATACTGCCACTGATTATAAACTCACAAGCTTAATCGCGACCTCCTCCTTGGTCTGCACTTTAGTACCTGCACAGGCAACCCTGAGCAAGGAAAACACACATAATCAGTAATGCAGTAGAAACATCACAAAGGTGAGATCTTT
Source organism: Aegilops umbellulata (assembly GCA_032464435.1). Classification (NCBI taxonomy): domain Eukaryota; kingdom Viridiplantae; phylum Streptophyta; class Magnoliopsida; order Poales; family Poaceae; genus Aegilops; species Aegilops umbellulata. The sequence continues at coordinate 634,463,217 of CP136060.1, read as the reverse complement.
AGATGCTTCCTAAATTTGCTAACAAATTATTTAAAGCAATAGACAATGAATGCATAATACCTTGCTCGAAACAAAAAAACGTGCAGCAGAGTTGCTGCAGTATAATTCATTCACTTGGCGCCTTACAAGGGGGTCACCGACATGAAAAATGAAACCATCCTTGAATTGTGAACTGTTGTTGACCAATAAATCAGTAAATCACTAGAGAGGCAACTCGGCGTTGGGATTAGACTGGACATTGAGGTGGTTTACAAGGAACAACTTTGCACGGTTAACGGCTGCAAAGTAGAGACACATGTGCTCCTCGAGGTCGGCGAGGTGGCATAGCAGGCTAGGATGGTTCTTCAGGAGCTGCCGCACCACCTCTTCGATGGTGTGGTGCTGCCCTCTCCCGCGCTCAAGCCCTAGCCTAACCAAGATCTTGTCACCCTCCACAGTGGCGTGGAGCCTGTCCACCAGCCGTTCAAGCGGGGGTTGAGCAGCAGGAACCACGCGACGCTGCACAGGCAGGAGCCACTGCCAACAATGCAGTCATGGCGTGGGTGGCGATGACGAGGCCAGCTATCGCACCTCCCGTCGCGCAGGCGATGAGGCAGATGCCGGACCCGCGCGTCGCGCACCACAACAGCCGGTGCTTCCGTCGGGCCTTGAGTAAGCAGAGGTCGAGATGGGTGTTGAGGCCAGCAAAGCTCCCATGCATGCCCTGGAAGCTGACTTCGGGGGGCAGGAACGGGTTGAGTATTTTGTCGAACAGGAGGAAGGCGTCAAATGCGCAGTTGCAGTGCGGCACGACGAGAGGCATGGCGTGCAGGATCAGCGTGAGAACGTCCGTGATGGGCCCGTAGAGTGCCCGTGCGCGGCGCAGCGCCCGGCAGAAGAAGAGGAAGTGCAGCGACGCGTTGTGCGTGCTGCGGAGGTAGTCCGCAGCAAGGCAGGTGAGCTCCGTGTCGGGCGCGTCCCCGAGCGCGCGCTCCACCACCGCGTCCTCCGGACGGAGCACGCCGGCAAGGGTGCTCCTATCCTCCTCCTCCTCGTCTTGGTCGCCGCCGTCAACCCGTTGGCCGTCTGCATCTCGAGCACGGCCGCGCGAGCTCCGGGAGCCCTAGGTCGCGGCCAGCTCGGAGCTGTGCTTCTGGACGAAGAGCACGTGCCCGCCGGCCGCCACGACGAGCTAGAGCTTTCGCGGAGCGGATCTGGGAGCGCCGCCGCCTGGCCTGCTCGATCTTGATGTGCCCGCCTCGTATACAAGAGAAAAGGGCGGCGGCGGCGCTGAGCGCCGGATCTGATCCGAGATGCTGTTGCTGACGCGGTTGTGATCGCTCATGCTCGTGGTTCTCCTCCCGGTGGCTCTCCGGATCTGGCGGCCCTGAGAGAAACGAGCACAGGAGGCGGCGGCTGTGTTGGCGTGCGTGGGGAGGCGACGAGCCTGTTTTTGTCTCGCTCTTTTCTGCCCACCCAATCGCTAACTTTTTTCCTTTTCGTCTTCTTGTGATGACTTGTCTGCGCGACTGTTAATGGGTTTAATTAGCACCGCGATGCACGCTTCCACAAGGCCTCCCTCAACGGAAGCTGCTGGAGGACACGGCAGGAGCGTCTGCCTCACCTTCGACCCACTGTCGCGCGAGCACGCCCTCGTGGAGATCATCTACCACTCCAGGGAATTCGGCTGTGCCGATGTGCAACTCTGAGATGAGTACCTCTCCCGGGAGCAGGTAGTGCCGCCGCTGCCCCTGCCGGTGGCGGACGATACGCATACGCTGCCCGCCTGCGACGGCGAGGCGTTGTACTGGATGACCGTCGTCCCGCACCAGTCGTAATATCAGACAAGACGGAGGACAGCAGCTTGAATAACGGAGCGTGCGCGCAGCGGCCATGGGGCACCGAGGGCGACGCCGATGTCAACTACGAGGAAGGTGCGCGGCGGCGACGCCCTCCCACCTTGCGTCGTTCGGAGGTGCACACACTGTCGTGACCCCAGACCAGTGGAGCGGTCATTCTAGCTTGCGGCCGCGTGCTTAGAGCCCTATATCGGTCTCATACGCCTGGGCAAGGTGTCCAGTAACTAACCGGTCACAAAAGAACCGACCTAACCGAATGAGGTGGCCCGGGCACGACCGGGCGCATCCGCCACGTTAGCCCGACCCACCGCTGTAGCGCGCTCGCAGGTCGATACGGGCGGCAGCTCCGGGTCCGGTGCGATGCACTTGTCGCCCGTTGCCGCAGCACCGACGCCGGCGTCGGTCCTTCCCGCCCCCCGCACGGATTTGCGAGGCCTGCCTGATCTGCTCCGCGCGGGCAACGTTGGGCCCACTCCGCGCGACGCCGCGGATGCGGACTCCAGAATCAGAGGCACGTGTCGCCCGCCCGCCGCGAGGGGCAGGGAGATGGCGGGCGGGTCCGACGCGTCTGCGCAGTCTGCCCGCCCCGCCGCCGGGTGTCCGACGAGGACGACCCTCTCCTCGAGTGGGTGTGCCGCCGGCCACTGACTGAGGTGGAGATGAAGGCCTGATGGCTCCGGAGGATCAACACCAAGCAGCTCCGGCTCGGCATTGAGCAATCTGAGCGGGAGGCGGCGGACACAGCGGCAGAGGCGGCGAGGGTGGCCAAGCTCAAGCGCAAGCAAGACCACGTCATCCCGCGCTTGCAAGGCTACATCGTCATCTCTGATTCCTCCTCCTCCGACTGGCCCGACGTGGACCCACCTCCTGCCGCGGACTCCTATAGTTGCGCCGGCGATCGAAAGGGCAAAAGCCGGCGAGGAAGTGGTGAAGATCCGTCTTAATTTCAAGGTTTTAGATGTAGTTTGAACTTGTCAGCCGTATTATGTGTATTGTGTGAACTTTGGCTATCTTTTGAAGATCCGGCTGTGATCTTTTGATGAACCATTGTCCATTTGTATGTCCGTTTTTATGTCCGCTCATGATCTACGTAGTTTTTATTAACATTGCATGGTTTAATATAAATATAGGGAGCGAAATATGAGATACACAGGTATGAAGACGCGAATATAGAAAATGCCCGGTTAGTGTCCGCGGACGTGTATAAGGGTCTGGATTTGCATGTCCGGCTGTAGATGCTCTTAGAGGCTACGTCTGGTGGCGGAACAACATTGTTAGGCCGAGACGGAGCTCCTGGCTCCGAGGTTTAAATCCACCCTTGCTTCAAAGAGCTCGACGGTGCTGGCGTTGAGCATGGCAGAGGGCGGCAGGACCAGCGGCCGCGACAGGGCCGAACATAAAGAGGGCGCGAGCAGCAGCACTGATGTAGAATGGAGAGAGTAGCTTGGGCGCACGAGCGAGGCGGGGTTCTCTCCTGGCGGCGTCTGCAAACGGAGCAACGGCTTGCACGTGGGTATGGTGATGGATAGATGGGCAAAACGGAATTCTAGCGGAACCTCTCAAATACGCCTCATATGCTCGGACAGGCCGTCCGGTCACTGACCGGTCATATTTTTTCAATCCAGACGGGCGCCTCAAACTGACCTTCAATGCCTGGGTTGACCGGCACCCACCATATTCATCGCAAAATATGAGGCGAATATGGCCGCCCGGACGCGCCCGGGCACGCCGCCACGTCGGTCTAACGACGGGGTCCCACGCGAAAACGTCCGGAAACCCGGCTGTCCGACGGACGCCGCGTCCGTCCCCGCGTGGCGCCGCTCCGGCTCGCCGCCCAAGATCAAATTCGGCTATTTAAGCCGGCCGGTGTCCCGCAACCCTAACCCATCCCCCTCTCACCTCTCCGCGCCGTCAGTCCGAGCACATCCACCTTCTCCCTCTCCCGCTCCGGTGCTCTACCCACGGTCAGAGCTTCGCTCACGCTCCGGCACTCCGCCATGGTCTGGAGCAAGATCACCTACTACGCCATGCTGACGCCGGAGCGCCGCTACGAGATCCAGCAGGAGATCCGGGCGATGCAAGCCGCGTGCCCCCGCCCGCATCGCTGTCGGGCTGCCTCTGCACTCACCAGCCGGAGGAGAAGGAGGAGCAGCCGAGGGAAGAGGAGGAGGACATGGTTTCGATGGAGGTGAAGGAGCCGGACTAGCAGGTGCCGGCCTTCAACATGGAGCAGGCAGAGGCAGAGTTCACCGTCGCCCAGGATGAGGCCTATGTGAAGGCCAACCGGGCGTTCCTCCGGGGGAGTAGGCGGAGTCCGACACGCTCTTCGCCGAGCTCGACGCAGAGATAGAGCCGAAGGAGGCCGGAGTAGAGTAGCCGGAGTAGCCGGAGCTGCAGCTGCAGCCCATGCTACCAGAGCCGGGCACGGAGATCGTTGTGATCTCCGGCGAGGAGTAACTAGGATCGACATAGTACATAGGTTCCACTTCCTTTTGCATGCCATTATATGGATATAAGAATCTAGTATGAGATGTTCGGATGCAAGAAGTGAAATTTAAGACGTGTCCGGTCACTGCTCATGAACGCACCCGGACGCATTCGCGGATGTTTGATAGGCCATATTTGTCATATGTTGCTGTAGATGCTCTTACTACCGCAGGATCGGGCCACAAGATTCGAGTTGTATTCGACGGTCAACGTGTATATAGGAGAACATGTATATCACACCGGTACCATGTGTACACGTGTACATTAAGAAACAATATAACAGGGCCACCTAGGCCTTCTCACAGCGACTTGACACTCTCAACCATTAGATCTACTCATTCAACGCACTAGATCACTCTGTCGTCCCGCTACACGCCGTCAGGATTTTTCACGTTGCCACACTTAGCAAGTCCCAGCCAGCCAACGTTGATGGGCTGCTGCTCCCGAGATTGACCTCGATGCATTCTCCTGAATCGGGCTAAGAAACCTGCAAGGCCCATACTTTTCTAGCTGGCCTTTTTGTGGCAGTGGGTGATACCCTTGCACGCACGAGAGAGACCTCTCAGGAAAAAAACGCTTACGCATGTCTAGGATTTTTGCAGGTTCAAGTGTCGTGCCACTGATTGGAGCCCCTTTGCTCCACCGATAACCCCAACCTCTGCAACTACTCCAACGACAATGTAAGCAATACTCCATTGTTCACTTTCCCTTAAAAAAAACTCCATTGTTCAACTGAACTAACTCCTGCACATTGTCAGCAAAATGGTTGTGACCATGCATATTTGCATCAATCTCTCGGCTGGGTTCAATGACTGCATGGACAAGGAGGGCATCAAGGGCTGGTGTCTTCTTCATTAACTGATGCCATGTATGGTTTTTGGGTCCAGTTTCCCTTATTAACCGGACCAACTCTCTTCTTCTTAATGCAATGCGGGAGCTCCCCGCCCTCTGACGAGGTTCCGTCAAAAAATCTTCAAATGGTAGGGCGCGGCAACGCGCGCCTTTATGTTCTAGTTACTAAACAGTAAAACTAAGCTAGTTAGGACCTCTCACAACGATTTAAACTCATCAACCGTCCGATTGATCTCACTAACGAAGCAGATGTCATTGTGGTCCCGCAGCGCTCTCTTCGGGCCTCTTTACCGCGTCACTTCAGCAAAGCAGGCCGGGACAATGTCAAATGGGCAGCTGCTCTGACGAATGACCTCGATGATTTCTTTTTTTTTGAGCATCAGTACAGACACAAGCGCTCATATACACGCGCATACACTCATCCCTATGAACGCACACACGCACACCCTACCCCTATGAGCACCTCCGGGAGACTGAGCCGGCATATCATCTTGAGATTTACGAAGTCACCGTAGGCGCCTCGTCGTCGACGGGAACGTCTCCTCCCACTGAAAGCGCATCGCCGGAAATCCTGAAATAAATCCAGAAATAATGCGAGCCTCGATGATTCGCCACTGTCCACCTAACCAACTCAACCATAGGTTGATTCGCCACCTCGATGATTTCTGGTGAACCGGGCTAGCTACGACTACGTACAAGAATTCTCCCTCGAAAGAAATATCTACCTACACGAAGCAACCCTAAAAAAAAGTTATGTACAGGAAGCCAGCGCATCGATCGATGACACCTCTTCTCTCCCTCACCGCGGCGATTTGCAGTGATCTGCTCCTCCTCCATTAGACATCCTCTCCCTCAACACTTTGAGTCACCGCCTCTTGTCGTCGCCTCGCTACCTCCGTCCTCTCACTGCCAAGGTGCCGATCGAGAGAGCCTGCCGAGAGATCCTGTCGCCTTTCGTTGCCATCGATCTCTCGTTGCTAGCACCTCTACCGGTCTGCTAATCTCATCCACATCTCCTTGGACACCCTTCTAAGTTCTAACTATCCCCACCATACACCACGGCTTTGATTCTGCTAGGCTTGGGGTTGACACGAAATATATTTGTGTATTTTCATAGGTCGATGTGGGGATTGGCAGTCTTATTGCTCATGCCATCATGTTTTCTGTTATTAAATTAAGATGGTTCTATTGTTATACATTTGTCATTTTGAGCAGTTCCCAGTTTCATGATTTTTCATTGATTTACTCATTTACAAGAGTTAGTTGTGTTTTTTTTTCACTTTTTTATTGTTCTTTCTTCCCTAAATTTTTGTCTCCCGTTTCCATCAGTTGACATGTCAAACAGAACACAAATTCTCAGTTCCATGTATATGATTGAAGCTTTTACATCCATATTACTTATTTAAATTGTACTGTATTAAGTCTGCAGGTTAGCATCATGGTTAATAAAGTTATACTTTCTGAAAGCGTTGGCTTCTTGGGTTGCTGATGAATGTCAATGGAGTCAGAGGTGCCGCGTCAAACATGAACCAGTGAACTTCTTTAGTAGATGCCATATATGCTGATGGGGTTCAGCGCTACTCTTTGGTCAGTCACAAGGTAATGGCTGTTGATTTTGGCGTATTGACCCTGGCCATGTTAGACAGGTAAGTAAAGTATTACTGTATGTAGAGATTGAATGGTGAAATTACCATGCAATCGTACCTAATAGGTTTCATTCTTCAGGTTAGCCTCCCACGCATGTTGTCCTTTAATCATGCATGTATATCATTTTTTTTGTGAGGTATTACGGCCGGTGTCATTTCATTCAGGAAATTTTGGAAAGTTTAGCGAAAAAACAAAGGTTTGGAGAGAAGATGTGATTTAACCGCTAACTCTGTTTTCTAAAGGTTTGCCTGATCAATGACGACCTCCCATTTTGTGAGACGTAGCCATTTTTCCAGGCTTCCCACTTGGTTTTTCCTTGATCTTAATGAAAAGGCAGAACCCCTTCCATTTATTCTAAAAAATTGTTTTCAATCAATCACAAATTATTTATCCATATATTTGCATGAATACATGTAATCCTATTGAAAATCTTAACAAAATGAACGGGCGTGGCAATGCGCGCCATCATGGTCTAGTATTCAGTATGGTCTCGCTAGGACGTGGGCCCTATAAAATCACTAGGTCAGCTGATCCCAGCATGAGTCGCTGCAACCAAACTTGACGTCTGGCGGCTTGGGGAGGAGATCTCTAATTGGCGACTGATGGGCGCCGGCGCGCCGGCCGAAAGTTTCGGCCGGTCGCGCCCCAGCCACCCGATTGGCCCACCCCGAGCCGTTGGATGCTCGTTCATCCAGGTCGTCTCCTTCCTTCTCATCTTTGTTCGTGTTTCAGATCCGAAGAAACACCGCAGGCCATGGCGGCCACCCCGTCATCTCCGCGTCGCGCAGCACAGCGCCCGGCCGCCCTCCCCCGTTTGTCGCCGTTGACAGCCGCCGCCGTGCTCGCCACCGCCGCTTGCCGTCGACAGCCGCCCATGTTTCATTGATAAATGCAGCTCGCTTGCCAATCGGTTCCAGCGCGTGCGACCGTGGTTGCAACATCCCTGAGCCACCACCACCGCCTCCGCTCATCGTCGTCGTTCGGTTCGCACCACCGTGTCCTCAACAAAAAAGCAAAAACACAAAACTCCATTAGTTTTTCAGTAGTAGCAAAATCACATGCTGGTTGCAGCAAAAAAAACATCGAATCCAACAAAAAGACCCAAAGTTGCGTCGGCCGCTGCAAATTTCTCATCTATCCTCCCAACAAAAATTCTTGCAGGTTCCAGCAAATTTTTTTTGCCAGTTCCAGCAAAACACATCTCGACGCCGTCCCATTGCATCACTAATCGATAGCGGATGCAACTTTTTTTCCGCCCGGTTCCAACAAAAAATTGTATGGTAGTAGCACCGTACCTCATCGTCTTTACCCCGGCAGCTGCCTGGTTGCCGCAAAAAAAGAAGATGGTTCCAGCAAAAAAACTCCCCGGTAGTAGCACCGTACCTCGTCGTCTTCACCACTGGTGGCTGCTGATTCCAGCAAAAAATGGATGATGGTTCCAGCTCCAGGGAACACTGCTTCCAGCATATCCTGTGGCCGGTTGCAGCTTTCTAGTCAGTGGGTTCCAGCACCTCGAGCGCTCGAAGCCAGCCACGGCGTTCACTTCGCAGTTGCCGCAAGGTTGCTTGGAGCGGCCAGGGCGTGTCGACGGCGAGCTTTTTGGTGCCCCTCCTGGTCATATTTTGCTGCAGGGAAGAAGAAAGGGGATGAGCAGTGGAGGAGATGGAAGGTAGAGAAGAAACATGGCGCGGCGAGGGGCATGGCTGAAGGTAGGGGATGGAGTGCAAAAGGATAAGATAAGGAAGGGGCGGTCCGCGCAGTTCCACCAAAATACACGCGTCTCGCGCGGGGTGGCTTCGCATGGGCGCACGACACCAACGTGGCGCACGACCGGCGGAAGATTCGTACGGCGCGCCATTCTTAAACGTTCCCCTCTCTAATTTCCGGTGGCTGCTTCATGGATCCGAGTTCGGCGGGGGGATGAATTCGAGCGGGTGAGTAAATATATATTACAACTATACTCGCTAACAGAAATCTGCTGCGGCTTTACTGCTTTTGATTGTTTCTACAAATTGACTAGATACCAGTTGTAATTTGGATTAACTAGCGGGGTGACCCGCGCATTTGCGCGGCTAGATTTTTTACACTGACATTATATTTATTCATTTGTTTTCATATCTACCATGTTTGTATGAGTGCAAATGGTACTTATACAAAAAATCTTGAAGTCCAAATCATAGTTGTAGGACACGTGTTATATTTCGATGCATTGGTCGATGTGGATGTAGGACTGGAGCCCGGTCGGCGCATGGTGATGATTTTTGGGTGGTTGTTTGTACAATACATAAACATATTTTTAGCCTATGCATGGACAAATGTACTGTCTTGTTGACACCAAGGTGAGTTGCATGCCTTCCATAGCCATTGACTTGGTATTAATCTACCGATTTCTCTCTTCGCCAGTACTTTGTACGATTTTCCATAGAAAAAACAGTTGATTCATATGTGTCCTATTCTATCTGCCTCGGAGGTCGTGGTATTTAAGATGCTCTACAAATAGAGCACATTACATAGGTGCTAAAATTGTCATTAATATAGTTCAAAGAAATATGATCTATACTTAAATGTCCTCTAAAACGAAATTTGCATATTTTTTATTCTTTGCAGGAGTTTACTACTGCCTTTAAAATCTAAACATTAACAAATATTTTTCTCTTGTTGTCTTGTACTCCCTCCGTTCCAAAATAAATGTCTCAACTTTAGTACAACTTACAAAGTACACTTATTCTGGGACGGAGGAAGTGATACTTTGTCGTTTCTTATCATAAGAATGTTGTTTTCCTTAACTTTTTCTGGCACAACTGAAGCAATAAGTATATCCTGTGGAGGCCAACTGAAATGGCATTTTTGATTATTTTTATGATTTATTGCTTCCAACATTCACTGTGATATGGCCACATAACTCTATTTTTCTTTATTAGTGCAATACGTTCTGTCGCTTGCACACATAGCACATAGGCATCGCTCGGCTGATCCGTAGCCGATATACGTTTTCTCTATCACTTCGAGATGAAACGAACTGTACCAATGGACATGTCGTTGATGCAAGCTCTCATTGGCATTCGTTCTTTCACGTCCGCTTATGTTGGTGTGATGGATTCTGCCAACAGAAAGAAAATTCTACGACATGGATGTCCTAAGGATTAGCTTAACTGGTTGAGTCTTCAAAAATACTGATTCTTGAGTGCCCACAATGGTGGATACTTTTCCTCTCTTTGGAACTTACATACTGGTGGCCTTTTAACTCGTACATATTTGAATTCTAATATACATAGAATGGCCTATTCCTTTTTTTTAGATGCACCAGGTGCGTGCATGTACGGTTGCTCTAGGCAGTACGTGACCTACATGGTCTCTCGGATAGAATTTTTACCTTATGTATGTATAGAAAATGATCAAAGGAACGTACGTGCATGCACTCCTTGCACCATTCGGTTGTGTTGTGCTTGGCGTGCATATTCTAATTAACGTGCTCTGGCCGGAAAGAAGAAAAGGTCAATAAAAGTAAAAATTGCATGCATAGTGTTTTAGAATAGAAATCGAAGACTAATTGGCATGTACTACATTAATTAATACATGCATAGTGTTTCGTCTGGACTCCTGTGCTGAGTCTACCAAGTTACGTGTATATGCAGGCGAGATGGACTCAATTGATTGTGTCTATGTAGAGGCTTGAAATATTACGTGGGTTGTCGCGTTGAGGATTGCACCACATATCGTATATAACGTAACATATCTATTTCTATAGCTATTTTCACGTGACGGTTCTAAATTGTTCTACCATAACAATATTTGTATGTAACATTGTATCTTTAAATCTCAGCCTTTAATATTTAAACTTAAACGGCCGAGATAATTTAATCTGTGTGGACGAACGTGATGGCTTATTTGTCTCTTGTTTTAAGTATATAACTAGCACATATGCCCGTGCGTTGCAACGAGATAATAAAATTATATGCTTCTACCTCAATATAAGAATGGATCAAGACTCCTGCATGTCCGTATTCTCTAGTTCAACATGCCACCCTTTAATTAGGGTCAAACCAATATATTCTTTTTATTGACACGTGCTCATAATTTGTTTCAATTATAATTAACCAGCATATTTTTTTTTATTGGCACATGGAAGCTACCACTGTCAATAACTTATGGTATCCCTTACTCTGAACAAGTTGACTTAACTCGATGCGCCGGATGTAGAGCAAGCCAGTATGGGAGTGATCGACCTCACGACCTCAAAGACCCGACCACATATTGCTAGCCACTCAAACAAACGTGTTCTGCTAACCAATGGTCAGCATAAATATAAAAGAATATAATGCAACGCCAGATTCGACACTTTGTTTGAACTTTTCAAAAATCGATAACTATGAGAAGCCAAATATACATGGCAACATGAACAATTTTCCAAATTACACGCATTTTTAGAAAGACAAACAAAAAAATTGAATGGCACATTTGTTGAAATTCACAAACATTTCTTAAAACATGAACGTTTTATAAAGTTGTGAACAATTTTTGGAAACGGGAAAATGTTTTGAACATATAAAGGAAATTTAGAAATGTGTCTTTTAATGCTAATATTATTTTCAATTTTTGAACATATCACTAAAACAATAATTCTAATTTGTAACTTTTTTAAAACTTGAATTGTTTTTTGAAAAGCCCAAACATTTTTCAAAAAATGGGAATAATATTTTAAATTCTGAAAAAAGTCGGAGTGACAAAAAATTAAAATTTCAAACATATTTTAAATAGGAACACAATTGTGGGATTCATAACATGAACTACCGAATATACTTGGCAACTTGAATAATTTTCATAATTATGGATGGCTTTTTAGAAAATTTCATACATTTTTGAACAAAGCAAGAACAAAATTTTGAACGGAACATTTACTGAAATGCACATACATTTCTTAAAGACATGAACCTTCTTATAAAAATACGAACATTTTTAAGTTGTTATTTTAATAAAATGGGAACATGTTTTAAACATGCAGAAGAATTTTAGAAAATGTGTTTCTTTAATGCAAACTTTATTTCCAATTTTTAAACATATCGTTAAAACAAGTTTTTTTTACAATTTGAAATATTTTTCAAATGCATTTTTTTAAAATTTTGAACAATTTTGAAAAATACAAACATTTCTTGAAAAAAGGGAATATTTTTGTAATTTATATTTTGAGTAAATTTTGGCACAAAAAAATCAAAATATTTTTCATAGTAGGAACACGTTTTTGTAATTTGTATTTTTTTATGAAATTTTGGATTAAAATTGAAAATTTACAATTACGAACATTTTTGAAAATTTTGAATTTCTGAAAAAAATGAAAAAATAGACTTGCAGTAGAAAAATAAAAAAGAAACAGGAAATAAAAAGAGAAAGAAACAGAAAATGAAATTTTGAAATAGAACAGAAGCAAAAATGGGCTGCCGAGTCTTGGGCGCCCTGTGCGTAGCTTCAATTATTTGCCGCATTGAGCGGGAAATAGAATTGTTTGTTGCTGCGTGAGCAGGAAAGTATGGGCTGACTTTACTGGGCCATAGGGCGCGCAGCCCATGTACGAAATTCTGCATGATTCGTTTTTCCTTTGCCAACCGATGGAGTACGAAAGTTTAGTACCACCTCAGATATAGGGGAAAATAACTTTTTCGCGGTGAACGGATGAAAAAATCGGAGAAACGCACCTTGCTTTATTAGTATACTAGCAAATATGCCCGTGCGCTGCAACGGGAGAAAAATAATATCATACAGACCTAGTGCAGTAAAGCATAGCTCAAGAACCCCTCCCAGTAGGTGCATGCCGTGCATTTGAACATAGTGTCCCATATATATCATCGCTTATCGTCCTTTCCGTCTCGCCGACCGTGGTCGTCGAGTACGCCTAATACGACCACCGTGAACATATCGTTAATCTTAAGATGATGAGTTCACACGCTTCTGTTTTTTTAAGGCTTCGAGGGATCAAGCGGAGCAGGTTAAAGCCTCACTGGATCTTTACAGTTCGGCTACGGGCCAAAGTCTAAACTATGACAAGTGCTCTATGTTCTTCGACGAAGCTTGCCCGATCCAGGTCCAGGAGCAAGTCAGGGATGCTCTACAGGTTACAAGCTTTGTCTTTGAGGAGAAATACTTGGGGCTACCAACACCTGAGGGTCGCATGTCCAAAGGGAAGTTTCAAAACCTTCAAACAAGCCTCACTAAAAGGCTAGTTCAGTGGGGGCATGGCTACCTAGCTCAGCCGGGTAGGGAGGTGCTCATAAAGTCAGTCGCCCAAGCTCTGCCCACATATATCATGGGTGTTTTTAAACTGCCGTTTTCAGTATGTGATGATCTCACTAGGATGGTGAGGAATTTCTATTGGGGTTCGGAGAAGGGGAAGAGGAAGGTACATTGGAAAAGCTGGGATCACCTCATGCAACCGAAAAATAAGGGTGGTGTTGGCTTTCGGGATTTTCGCCTATTTAACCAAGCCCTCCTTGCTTGGCAGGCTTGGAGACTTATTACGCGACCAGATAGCCTTTGTGCCCGTTTGCTCAAATCTAAATATTACCCTGATGGAAAGATCGAAGATACGGTGTGGGAACGCTTTGTCCTCATGGCAGGCTATCAGTCATGGCTTGGATCTATTGAAGAAAGGATTGATTTGGAGAGTTGGCAATGGAAGGAGTATTAGGGTATGGCGAGATAGTTGGATCCCACGTCCTTTCTCCTTTAAGCCTATCTCTAGGCAGGGATTGTGCCGCATCTGATACGTCTCGGACCTACTAAATGATAATGGGTCCTGGAAGATACAGACACTCAACCAGTATTTTGTCCAAGCAGATGTGGAGGAAATCTTAAAGATCCGAGCCTCCCCGAGGTGCGGAGAGGACGTGATCGCATGGGGGTCGGACAAGTCGGGTGTATTCTCGGTTAAAAGTGCTTATCACTTAGCTTTCGATGAGACATACAGAGCAAATGCCACATCTTCTAGCTCGGCGCCGTCGGGAGAGAGGAGCTGTTGGAAGTTCATATGGAATTGTGGAGCACCACCGACTGTTTCAAACTTTGCATGGAGAGTGGCAACTGATGGATTGCCAACGTGGAAGAATAAACATAAGATTGGGCTAGAAACTACTAGTGTGTGCCCAGTTTGTGGCCTTGAGACTGAGGACAATTTCCATCCATTCTTAAGATGCCAATTCGGTCGAGATCTTTATATGGAAATGGCGAAAGTCTGGAAACTTCCTAATCTACAAACGATAGTCAACTGTGGGAAGGAATGGCTATTGCAGGCCTTAGGCCCTAGGACTGAGTTGGAGAGATGTATGATGCTGATGATTTTTTGGAGAAGCTGGTTCGTACGTAATGAAGTGGTCCACCACAAACCAGCCCCGCCAATGGAAGTGTCTGTCAGATTCCTGCGGAGCTACTTGGAGTCACTGATGGCGATTAAACATGATAACTGTGCTGATCCTGCTAAAGGTAAAGCTTATATTAACATGGACACGGGAGGGCAGCCGGTTATGCAAGTGACTAAGTCACCTGGTTGGATCAAACCCAGACAAGGTTGGACTAAACTGAATAGTGATGGTGCGTTTGGTTCGAATGAAGATGCTGGTGCAGGTATGATATTGAGGGATGCTCCAGGGAAGATTATTTTCTCTGCTTGTAGAGCTTTATATTCTTGTAGGGATGCATTGGAGGCCGAGCTTTGTGCCTGTATGGAGGGCTTATCTTCTTCGACTCAACGCACAGAACAGCCGATCGAAATTGAGATAGATTCTTCGGTTGCGGTGTTCATGATCACATGTGGGAGCATGGATCGTTCGCTATATTCTTCCTTAGTGAATGAGATTAGGTTTTTACTGAACCTACATCAAACTTGTATTACTCATGTCGCCCGTTCGCAAAATAAAGCGAGCGACAAGTTAGCTACTTTTGGTCGTATTAATAATAGGACTGTGACCTGGGTAGGGTCAGGCCCTCCATAAGTGTTAGAGATAGTGGCTGAAGATTGTATTGATACTTTAATTGAGTAATACAAGTGTTGAGTTCGCAAAAAAAAAAAAGATGATGAGTTCGGCCATCGCATGACTCACTATCATTCTGCGCTAGTGAAAGAAGTGTTTAACAAAACTTCAAAAATTAATCTCATTGAGATAGACGTGAGTGCCGTCATCCGTGAGCTACTCCCTCCAAACAGTGAAAGGAGAGGAAGGAAGAAAAGTTTGTTTCATCCTATTACTCATTGGCTAGCCCTCATTATCTTTCTGACTACAAATAAATCCATTCTCAGCTATAGTATGAAATAACCTCGCATGATCTTTATGACTACAAAAAAATGCCTTGATATTGTGGCTAGCGTGTATGCTAGATTTTCAATGCAGATGTTATCCCATTTTCTAAAAAAGAATAATCAACATCTTGTGGTCTAGGAAATTAATTGTTATCAATTAATTGTTATCGCATGCCTACTTGGCGGAATGTATTTTGGGTATTTGCCGGAAGCAGTCGATTTTATTTTCGTTATTAATTTCCTTTCTTTTTTTGATCGATTTATTTCCTTCCTTCTTATTTGGTCACACGTGGTTTTCCATTCCTTTTGAATACAATTTCCTTCCTTTAATATACACACGAACCTCCCATCATTGCCATCCTTCCTTTCACATTTCCTTTAGTACATTTTTTTTAAGAAACTCATGCACGTCCAATCCTTGAAATGTGAATACATCCAGATGTCCTTGAAATCCCTTCCTTTAATACACGGTCACCAAGAAAGCCCACATAATTCTATTAATTATCGAAATGCATCTTTCCTTTAGTGTCTTGAAGGCAACCCACAATTACATTTCGCCAGTTATCTTCTTGCTGAAATTTCATGTAAATTACGAAGTATATAAACTGGTAAAAATCACTCTAAATCAGCGAGGTGGAACAGATTAATATCTACTCCCTCCGTTTCAAAATAGATGACTCAATTTTGTACTAACTTAGTATAAAATTGAGTCATCTATTTTGAAACGGATGGAGTATATGTTAGCCCACTTGGTTGCGGCTATTAGGACAATAGGAGAGTTCATGAGTTCAATTCCGACACAACCATCTATTTTCTGGTACTCCACGCGTAGCCCATGCATGCACACCTTTCTATCGGAAAAAATGCCCATAAAAACAATCATTTTTATTACTCTATAGACAGACGAAAAAAAATCTGAAAAAGGCCCAACAAATCAAATTAATATTTATCAATTGATGGATGAACGAAAAAAATAGTTTGATTAGGGGCCGGTGGGCATATGGAGGCCCAACTGGGCTAGACGCCCCCTCAAAAAAAAAATTGGGCTAGATGGATTAGAAATGTATAAAATAACCAATTACTACTTGTAAACATAAAACTGTGCTAGCTCGGCTGGCCTGATCCCATTGCACACACGCTTGTGGTTGTGAGTTCGACTCCAGGAGTCCGCATTTTTTTTTATTTTCTCTGGGCTTGTGCGCGCCAGTCTTTTCCTTGGGCTTAGTTTGTGGGCGCGCGCGCTGCGGTCCATCAATGAAATTTTAGACGAAGCGTTTTCTTTTCCTTTTTAGCATACGGACACCTAAAATTTTAATACCACTTTGAATACAAAAGTTTTGATATGTTTAGATGGTGAACGGATGAAAAAATTGGAGAAACGCACATTGCTTTATTAGTAGGTATAGATTAGTAGGTATAGATAGAATAGAAGATTCTAGGTTTGGAACCCGGTTTTATTTTGAAAGATCTATACATGAGAGGGATTTTCTTGATCCGTCGATAAGATTTACCCAACTGGTTCAAAGCCTGCACCTTCCATCATCTCCAGAGAGGGGGAAAAATTATATGAGACCAGGTCTCACGGTTAGCAGGTGAGACCCGCCCTGATGGATGACATGTGGCATTCACAAATCACAAAACATCTAATATACCCGAATCGCCGTACTTGCGACAGTTCGTATATACGGAATGACGAGATTCATTATTCATATACTGAATGACGAGATTCATTATTCACGATGCATGATTTGAAATCTTCTTTCATTGAATGGATTCTAATCATTACAGGTTCTTCGATATGGAGCAATGTTAGTTGCCATGAATAGTGATTTACCCTATCAAGAAACTAAGTAGCGGGACATGGAACACCGATAACAAAAAGGTATATTTTGAGGGCAGTGATTTTTGGACTTAGTTCGAGACATGGACATTATCCCAACTCAATTGATCTATCTGAAGAACAATGAATTGACCGGGGGTGTTTCTTTTGACTTAGTTCGGGATATGGGTCATTATCCCAAATCAATTGATATAGGTGAATAACGCTAGTTTCAGATAATTACTTCACACTGAAATTTAAATTAGAACAATGTCAATAAGTAATATAGCATTTTCAACAATCTAGAGTACCCGGAGCAGCAAGTATACCAACTTGGTAGCACCAAGCACAAAATGTATTCTTTGTGTTTTGGTAGACGTTGATTGAAGTCCGGGAAGAGACCTCTCGTCGATATCAGGCAACACTGCCTGGATGCCGACCGGATGTGGTCGTGTTGCTCTCTCCAGACATAAACGGTACTTCTTACTGGACACCGGCTAAAAAAAATCTTATGGGGCACAGACGGTGCTCCTAATGAATTGATAATCACATCAGACACAAACATGCAATGAATTCTGGAGTTGAATCATGACCTTGGCAAGAGACGTAGGATACTCCACATAGTTATAGGCTTCCTTGGCTTTAAAAAAAATGTGAACAATATTTCAATACATAAACTCTTTTTATATAAACAATACAAACATTTTAAAATGCAAGTGCACTTTTTGAAAAATCATGTATTATTTTCAAAAAAGTACGAACACATTTTAAATTACACAACCATTTTTTAAAAGCATGCGGACACCTTTTTTAAATTATATAAGCAGATTTCATGAAAAGAACACGCACCGCTAATTCTATAGCATGCACGTATCATTAGTGCAGAACCGGGATTTAGCACCGGTTCGTAAGGGCCTTTATTGACGGTACTGCAACCGGCACTAAAGGGTGGGGACTAAAGCCCCCCCCCCCTTTAGTACCGGTTTGGCACGAACAGCCACTAAAGTGCCACCACGTGGCACGAGCCAGGCCCGGATGCGGGGTGACCATTAGTACCGGTTGGTAGCACCAACCGGTACTAAATGTTTAGGGGGTGTTGGTTTTATTTTTTATTTTTTTCTTTAATTTTGGGTTTTCAATTTAATTTAGAGATTGTTTTCACATTATAATGAGTTGTTAAATCATTAGGTGAAAGTACCACAGATAAGTTTCGACTGGATGCATGGATCCTAGCTAAGTGATCAAGTATATGCTATCCATATTACTTGATCACCTAATATGATCAAGTAATATGGATAGCATATACTTGATCACTTAGCTAGGATCTATCCAGTTGAAACTAATCTGCGGTTTCTTTCATAAATGATATAATAACTCATCATCATCATCATATTAATATAAAAACTCTTTCATCATATCATCACCAACAATAGTATACTAGCTAGCTAGCTAAAAATCATCATAGTCGTCATTACCACTATTTAATCATCATAGTCATTACCGCTATCTAATCACCACCAACACTAGCTTAAAGAAGAAACATTCACTTGTACCAGAAGCAAAGATATCATCGAGTTCAACATGGTCATGAGATTATAAACGTTCATAAGACCACAAAAGCAAATCACCCTTTGAGATTAAGTTCAGGACGAAGAACATAGACATGAGAGCACAAGTACTAAGAGCATGAACTAGCTAGCTAATCACTCCTGCTGCTCTCTCTGAGGTAAAATAGCATAGAACATGTATAGCTCTCCTGATTCATCATATTGGAGCATGTAGATGAACCTGTCTCCTAATCGTGGGCTGCGCTTCTGATTGCTGCCCCCTAGTACTTCTCTGCGATCGTTAACAATTTTGCTAACCATTGACATGCAACTGTACCGATCCATTGAGGCACAACTGTCATCGGGAGTCCCTGTTGAAGAACATCGTATAGTAACATTACTTAGCAATGAAGTTTAGCTTGAAAAATAATGTATGCAAAAGATGCACTGAGGACAAATAGTAAAAATCTTACCATCTTTCCTAAACAGATGTGACCGTAGTTCAATACGATCACTATTGGTCGCACGTTTTGAGTACTAAGATTTTCAAATTCAGGAAAATAATTTGTCTTGACAGCATCAAGATCCTCAAGCCATGAAATATAATGACTTATCTCCTCGCAGTTTAGTTCAGCCCCGGGACAGTGGACGGTCCTGTCTACCAAGCACCAGACATGTTTGCTTGAATGGAAATAAGCTGTCAACAGAAATTAGTTGTCAACTATTTTTGAATAAACAATATCAAAGACATAACTATGGTTGAGAAACTCACATAATGGTAGAACTGGAGGCTGATACGTCTCCGTCGTATCTACTTTTTCAAACGCTTTTGCCCTTGTTTTGGACCCTAACTTGTATGATTTGAATGGAACTAACCCGGACCGACGCTGTTTTCAGCAGAATTGCCATGATGTTGTTTTATGTGCAGAAAACAAAAGTTCTGGGAATGACCTGAAACTCCACGGAATACCTTACAATAAATAATAAAAAATCCTTGCCAAAGATGAAGACCAGGGGGCCCATACTCTGTCCACGAGGGTGGGGGGCGCCCCCCCTCTAGGGCGCGCCCCCTACCTCGTGGGCCCTCTGGACACCTTCCGACGCCAACTCCAACTCTATATATTGGATTTCGTGGAGAAAAAAATAGAGGAGAAGAAATCATCGCGTTTTACGATGCAGAGCCGCCGCCAAGCCCTAAAACCTCTCGGGAGGGCTGATCTGGAGTCCGTTCGGGGTTCTGGAGAGGGGGATTCGTCGCCGTCGTCATCATCAACCATCCTCCATCACCAATTTCATGATGCTCACCGCCGTGCGTGAGTAATTCCATCGTAGGCTTGCTGGACGGTGATGGGTTGGATGAGATTTATCATGTAATCGAGTTAGTTTTGTTAGGGTTTGATCCCTAGTATCCATTATGTTCTGAGATTGATGTTGCTATGACTTTGCTATGCTTAATGCTTGTCACTAGGGCCCGAGTGCCATGATTTCAGATCTGAACCTATCATGTTTTCATGAATATATGTGAGTTCTTGATCCTATCTTGCAAGTCTATAGTCACCTACTATGTGTTATGATCCGGCAACCCCGAAGTGACAATAATCAGGACCACTCCCGGTGATGACCATAGTTTGAGGAGTTCATGTATTCACTATGTGCTAATGCTTTGTTTCGGTTCTCCATTAAAAGAAGGCCTTAATATCCCTTAGTTTCCATTAGGATCCCGCTGCCACGGGAGGGTAGGACAAAAGATGTCATCCAAGTTCTTTTCCATAAGCACGTATGACTATATTCGGAATACATGCCTACATTACATTGATGAATTGGAGCTAGTTCTGTGTCACCCTATGTTATGACTGTTACATGATGAACCGCATCCGGCATAATTATCCATCACTGATCCGATGCCTATGAGCTTTCCATATACTGGTTCTCGCTTATTTACTTTTCCGCTGCTACTGTTACAATCACTACAAAATACCAAAAATATTACTTTTGCTGCCTTTACTTTTGTTGCCGTTACCACCACTATCATATTACTTTGCTACTAAACACTTTGCTGCAGATACTAAGTTTCCAGGTGTGGTTGAATTGACAACTCAGCTGCTAATACTTGAGAATATTCTCTGGCTCCCCTTGTGTCGAATCAATAAATTTGGGTTGAATACTCTACCCTCGAAAGCTGTTGCGATCCCCTATACTTGTGGGTCATCAAGACTAATTTCTGGCGCCGTTTCCGGGGAGCATAGCTCTATTCTTTGAGTCACTTGGGATTTATATCTGCTGGACACTATGAAGAACTTGATAGACGCCAAGACAACAATTTATCCCTCAACTACGAGGGGAGGTAAGGAACTGCCATCTAGCTCTGCACTTGATTCACCTTCTGTAATGAGTAAGCTAGCGACACCTAAACCTGCTTCTGCTATTCGTTCTGATATGTCGCATGTTATTGATGATGCCACTTCTGCTATGCATGATACTTATGATGAAACTACTTCTATGCTTGATACTCCTGTGCCCCTTAGTGAATTTATTGATGAACAAATTGCTAGGGCTAGAGAGAAAGAAATTATTGAATCTGATAATATTGATGAAAATGATGATGAGGATAGGCCTATTATTCCTGAAGGTTATATTTTTGATAGAGAGGCTTCTGCTGCTATTTTAGCTTGCAATGATAACGATGAGCTTAGAAGGTTAATAGCTAAATGGAACAAAGAATCACTTAGAGATAAAATGAGGCCTGATCCTGATTTTGCTACTTCACCTATTTGTGTTCCCGATAAGGATTATGAATTCTCTGTTGATCCTGATATAATTAATTTGGTTGAATCTGATCCTTTCCATGGTTATGAATCTGAAACTGTTGTGGCACATCTTACTAAATTAAATGATATAGCCACCCTGTTTACTAATGATGAGAGATCGCGCTACTTTTATATACTCAAAATATTTCCTTTCTCATTAAAGGGTGATGCTAAGATATGGTTTAATTCTCTTGATCCTGGTTGTGTGCGTAGTCCCCAGGATATGATTTATTACTTCTCTGCTAAATATTTCCCTGCTCATAAGAAACAAGCTGCTTTAAAGGAAATATACAACTTTGTGCAAATTAAAGAAGAGAGTCTCCCACAAGCTTGGGGGAGGCTTCTCAAGTTACTAAATGCTTTGCCTGATCATCCTCTTAAGAAACATGAAATACTTGATATCTTTTATAATGGACTAATCGATGCTTCCAGAGATTACCTGGATAGTTGTGCTGGTTCTCTTTCCAGGGAAAGAACGCCGGATGAAGCTGAAATTCTATTGAATAATATGTTGACAAATGAAAATAATTGGGAACCTCCTGAGTCAGCTCCTGAGTCAGCTCCTGAGCCAGCTCCTGCTCCAATTAATGATCCTATTCCTAAACCAACTCTGATGAAAAGAGGTGTTCTATTTCTCAGTCCCGAAGATATGCAAGAGGCAAAGAAATCTATGAAAGAAAAAGGTATTAAAGCTGAAGATGTTAAGAATTTACCTCCTATTGAAGAAATACATGGTCTTAATTTACCGCCTGTTGAAGAAACATATGATCTCAATCCTTTATTTATTGAAGAACCTCCTGATCCAGATAACCCGACACAAGTAGTAAAGGTAAATTCTCTCTATAGATTTGATGAAGGTGATATTCCTCACTATAAGTCTGCTAGACAATGCTTTGATGAGTTTAATAATTTTATTGTCAAACAAGAAAATTTTAATGCTTATTTTGGTAGACAATTGAAATACGATTACGATATTATTAAATACTTGGGTGATTATATGGCTAATATTAGAGGTGAACTAAAACTTGTTAGCAAGCATGCTTCTATGGTTACCACTCAAGTAGAACAAGTACTTAAGGCTCAAAAAGAAGTGCTCGATGAAATGAATAGTAAGAAAAATGATTATGCCGTTAGAGTGGCTACTAGAACTGGTAGAATGACTCAGGAACCTTTGTATCCTGACGGCCACCCTAAGAGAATTGAGCAAGATTCTCAGAGAAATAATATTGATGCACCTAGTTCTTCTAAAAAGAAGAAAAAGAAAAATGATAGAACTGTGCAAACTTCTAGTGAATCTATTGCTGAACCACCTGATAATCCAAATGATATATCTATGTCTGATGCTGAAACACAATCTGGTAATGAACATGAACCTAGTGAAAATGTTAATAATGATGTTCGTGATGATGCTCAACCTAGTAATGATAATGATGTAGAAATTGAGCCTGCTGTTGATCTTGATAACCCACAATCAAAGAATCAACGTTATGATAAGAGAGACTTTGTTGATAGAAAACATGGTAAAGAAAGAGAACCATGGGTTCAGAAACCCATGCCTTTTCCTCCTAAACCATCCAAGAAAAAGGATGATGAGGATTTTGAGCGTTTTGCTGAAATCATTAGACCTATCTTTTTGTGTATGCAATTAACTGATATGCTCAAAATGAATCCTTATGCTAAATACATGAAAGATATTGTTACAAATAAAAGAAAGATATCGGAACCTGAAATTTCCACCATGCTTGCCAATTATACTTTTAAGGGTGGAATACCAAAGAAACTTGGAGATCCAGGAGTACCTACTATACCATGCTCCATTAAAAGAAATTATGTTAAAACTGCTTTATGTGATCTTGGAGCCGGTGTTAGTGTTATGCCTCTCTCTTTATATTGTAGACTTGACTTGAATAAGTTGACACCTACTGAAATATCTTTGCAAATGGCTGATAAATCAACTGCTATACCTGTCGGTATTTGTGAGGATGTGCCCGTTGTGGTTGCAAACGTTACTATTTTAACGGACTTTGTTATTCTTGATATTCCCGAGGATGATAGTATGTCTATTATTCTTGGAAGACCTTTTCTTAATACTCCAGGGGCTGTTATTGATTGCAACAAAGGCAATGTCACTTTTCATGTTAATGGTAATGAGCATACGGTACACTTTTCGAGGAAACAACCTCAAGTTCATAGTATCAACTCTATTGGAAAAATTCCATCGATTATATTTGGAGGTTTTGAATTTCCTCTTCCTACTGTCAAAAATAAATATGATATACTTATTATTGGGGATGTGCATATCCCCGTTGAGGTAACCTAGTGCTGTTCAAAATTTCTCCGGTTTCATGATTATCGGAATGAGTTTGTTAACAAGACTTGATCAACCTTGTTAGTGGATTCCTTTTGATGAGCATGAGATGGATGAAACTAGAAGCACAACTTTCTGTACCCTCTCTATACTTTCTGTTATTTAGTAGAAATAAAGTAAAAATAGTAGTTTTCTGTCTGTTTCCTGACTTACCGTGCAACATAAAAATATCCCGAAAATAAAAGTCCTCAGAATGACATGCCAATTTAATATGATTTTTTCGGAAATATTTGAGGATTTATCGTGCAAAAATTACCGCGGGGGGAGCTGCCACCTGGCCACGAGGGTGGAGGGCGCGCCCCCTGCCTCGTGAGCCCACGGTGGTCCTCCTCCACTTATTCCTGCACCCATCTTCTTCCTCTTCCTCACACAAACACGAAAAACCAACTCAAGCACGAGTTCCAGCCCTCTTTGCTGTGATTTTCGATCTCCTTGCTCAAAGCACCTCTCGCAAAACTGCTTGGAGAGATTGTTCCTTGTTATGTGACTCCTCCATTGGTCCAATTAGTTTTTGTTCTAGTGCTTTATTCTTTGCAAATTTGTGCTGCATAGGTGACCATGTTGTTGAGCTTGCATGTCAAATTTATATGGTTCAAAGTAGTTCTAATGCTTGATATAGGCTCTAGACACTTGTAGGAGTAGTTGCTATCAATTTTATTGAAGTCGGTTCACTTTTGTTTGAAGTTACTAATTTTTTTCAGACAAAAACAATATGCTTAGGAAGATGTTACAAGGTGGTTCTTCTAAGAAGCAAGGACCCATGATTGCTATGCGTGATGCTGACGAGGAACCACCAAGAGAAGCTTTAGTGCGGCCTTGCTAATGGCGTCGGAAAATTTTATGGATCGTGCAGAAATTAAAGAAGAATTTAATGCATATTTGTGTAATGCCGGTCTTGAGGACTTTGAGGCAGACAAATGCCCCCAATATCATGATCTCACAAGCTCATTTGTGAGGAGGTTTGAGTATTCATCTTTGCGTAGTTCTCCTTCAGTCTTGTTTGATCTTTATGATAAATCTTACACCATGGACTTAGAGGATTTCACTCTCGCTTGCAAACTTCCACAATGGGGTAGTATTAGGGATCCCCCTAAACCTGAATTTAGAAACTTTCTTGCTAGTATAGCTGTAGGGGAATCTAGAGATATAACGCAAGCTACCATAGGGAGCATTCACTTTCCTACTATACATTATTTTGCTCTCTTCATAGGTAGATGTATAAATGCTAAGGATGAAGCATGTCACATGTGTGTCCCTGACCTTAGCATTCTCAGGAGTGCTGTGTTAGGAGACCGATCTTATCATATGGGAGCCACTATAGCTCGTAGGTTGCATCATAATAGACATAATGGAGATTTCTTTGGAGGAATTTAGGAAACCCGCTTAGCTAAATTTCTTGAGATAGACGTTCGTGAAGGAGACATGGAATTGCCTCCTGCTTATTTAGATTTTGATTCTATGATTTCTCATCATTTTGTTGAGAGGAGAGTCACCTCTCCAGTATCGATTAATCTTTAACAAACGGCATGTTGTCCGTATTACTCTCCCTGCTCCTGCTTTCTTTGATTACCAGGAAAACAGAAGATATACCATTACCAGAGAGGAGATAGATGAGCACGAGAGGAGAGCGGAGGCATCCCGACTCCATGCTGCAGCCCAGGATGCCATAGCCGCTGCATCACAGTACAACCCCAACTATTCTTTGTTGCAGTACGACCCCAGCTACACCTACGGGTATCCGCTAGGCTATCCCTGGCAATAAAGGCAACTTAGGCCAAAATCCTAAACTTGGGGGAGTACGTATTTCTCACCGACATTACATTTATGTTCACACACACACTCATTGCTAGATGTCGGTGCTCATACTCTTTCACTGTAAGATCCATGCTAGTTTATTTTCTTTTTCCTGCTTTCTTCTTGTGTGTTTGTTAAACCTTCAGAAAAACCAAAAAATTAGTAGTAGTTTACTTTCCTGCTGTAGTAGTAATAATTAAAAATAAAACCCAAAAATATTTCCCGTTCTTCTTTTGCTTGTTGGGAGCTTTCCCGTGAAAATAGTTTTATTTCTTTTCTTTTCTTTTGTGGTCAGTAGGAGAAGACCATGATTTAATTGTTGAAGTGGCTCTTATATGCATTATTGTTGATTTAACCCAGAGCCCATATTGCCTTGTCTTCTCCTGTTTATTGAATGCTCACAGATTCCAGCTTAGTCCAATGCACATGCACTCTTATTATTATTCACATCATTCGGTCGTGCAAGTGAAAGGCAATTATGATGATTTATGATGGAGTGACTGAGATTAGAAAAGCTGGTATGAACTCGACCTCTTTTGTTTTTGTAAATATGACGAGTCATCGTTCTTGATTCAGCTTATTATGAATAAACATGTTTGCAATGACAATTAGAGATCATAGTTGCTTGTGCCATGCTTGATTAGCTATGAGTTCTAATGGTTTACCTTGCGTGCCAACATGCTATTGAGACGATTATGATGTGGTATGATGGGGGGGGTATCCTCCTTTGAATGATTTAAGTGACTTGACTTGGCACATGTTCATGCATGTAGTTGATACAAATCAACATAGCCTTCACGATATTTATATTCATGGTGGATTATATCCTATTCATGCTTGCATCCAATGTTTATTAATTTTAATGCATGTACATGGCTGTTGTCGCTCTCTAGTTGGTCGCTTCCCAGTCTTTTGCTAGCCTTCACCTGTACTAAGCGGGAATACTGCTTGTGCATCCAATCCCTTTAAACCCCAAAGTTATTCCAGATGAGTCCACCATACCTTCCTATATGCGGTATCTACCTGCCGTTCCAAGTAAATTTGTATGTGCCAAACTCTAAACCATTCAAATAAACATTCTGTTTTGTATGCTCGAATAGCTCATGTATCAACCAAGGCTGCCCTTATCTTCCATGTTAGGCGGGTTATTCTCAAGAGGAGTGGACTCCGCTCCTCACTCATGAGAAAATGACTGGTCACCGAGATGCCCAGTCCCATGCTTTATGCAAACTAAATCAAAATTAATTGCAAACCAAACTCCCCCTAGGACCTGATGTATGTTGGAGGCACTCGTTGTTTCGAGCAAGCCATGGATTGATGCTTGTTGGTGGAGGGGGAGTATAAACTTTACCATTCTGTTTGGGAACCGCCTATAATGTGTGTAGCATGGAAGATATCGCCATCTCTTAGGTGCCATGTTGACAATGAAAGTATACCGCTCAAAATATTATTTATCTCTATTTCAAAACCGAGCTTTGGCACCTCTACAAATCCCTGCTTCCCTCTGCGAAGGGCCTATCTATTTACTTTTATGTTGTGTCATCACCCTCTTATTAAAGAGCACTAGCTGGAGAGCACAACTGTCATTTGCATTCATCACTGTTAATTTATATTGGGTGTGACTATGATTGGATCTTTTTTACCATGAATTACAATGTCTAGTCAGTCCTTGATCTTTAAAGGTGCTCTGCATTTATGTTTTGCGGTCTCAGAAAGGGCTAGCGAGATACCATCTTGTTATATCATATTATGATTGTTTTGAGAAAGTGTTGTCATCCGAGATTTATTATTATGGCTTGCTAGTTGATTATGCTATTGATATGAGTAATTATGAGACCTGAGAATTATTGCAAATGTGGTTAGTATCTTTGCTGAAAAATTGAATGCTTACATATTTACAACAACAAGAGCAAATAGAGTTTTTAAAAGTTTTTTTTTCTCTTTCAGTTTGTCAACTGAATTGCTTGAGGACAAGCAAGGGTTTAAGCTTGGAGAAGTTGATACATCTCCGTCGTATCTACTTTTGCAAACACTTTTGCCCTTGTTTTGGACTCAAACTTGTATGATTTGAATGGAACTAACCCGGACTGACGCTGTTTTCAGCAAAATTGCCATGATGTTGTTTTATGTGCAGAAAACAAAAGTTCTCGGAATGACCTGAAACTCCACGGAATACCTTACAATAAATAATAAAAAATCCTAGCCAAATATGAAGACCAGGGGGCCCACACTCTGTCCACGAGGGTGGGGGGCGCTCCCTCCTCTAGGGCGCGCCCCCTACCTCGTGGGCCCCCTGGACACCTTCCGACGCCAACTCCAACTCTATATATTGGCTTTCGGGGAGAAAAAAATAGAGGAGAAGAAATCATCGCGTTTTACGATATGGAGCCGCCTTCAAGCCCTAAAACCTCTCGGGAGGGCTGATCTGGAGTCCGTTCGGGGCTCCGGAGAGGGGGATTCGTCGCCGTCGTCATCATCAACCATCCTCCATCACCAATTTCATGATGCTCATCGCCGTGCGTGAGTAATTCCATCGTAGGCTTGCTGGACGGTGATGGGTTGGATGAGATTTATCATGTAATCGAGTTAGTTTTGTTAGGGTTTGATCCCTAGTATCCATTATGTTCTAAGATTGATGTTGCTATGACTTTGCTATGCTTAATGCTTGTCACTAGGGCACGAGTGCCATGATTTCAGATCTGAACCTATTATGTTTTCATGAATATATGTGAGTTGTTGATCCTATCTTGCAAGTCTATAGTCACCTACTATGTGTTATGATCCGGCAACCCCGAAGTGAAAATAATAGGGACCACTCCCGGTGATGACCATAGTTTGAGGAGTTCATGTATTCACTATGTGCTAATTCTTTGTTCCGGTTCTCTATTAAAAGGAGGCCTTAATATCCCTTAGTTTCCATTAGGACCCCACTGCCACGGGAGGGTAGGACAAAGGATGTCATGCAAGTTCTTTTTCATAAGCACGTATGACTATATTCGGAATACATGCCTACATTACATTGATGAATTGGAGCTAGTTCTGTGTCACCCTATGTTATGACTATTACATGATGAACCACATTCGGCATAATTATCCATTACTGATCCGATGCCTACGAGCTTTCCATATACTGGTTCTCGCTTATTTACTTTTTCGCTACTACTGTTACAATCACTACAAAATACCAAAAATATTACTTTTGCTGCCTTTACTTTTGTTGCCGTTACCACCACTATCATATTACTTTGCTACTAAACACTTTGCTGCAGATACTAAGTTTCCAGGTGTGGTTGAATTGACAACTCAACTGCTAATACTTGAGAATATTCTTTGGCTCCCCTTGTGTCGAATCAGTAAATTTGGGTTGAATACTCTACCCTCGAAAACTGTTGCGATCCACTATACTTGTGGGTCATCAGAGGCGTCTGCACATCGACCCAAATGTCTCTATTACCTTTAATATCATCTTCGGGACGAATATTAAAGGTGATAAACATATCAGTCTCAAATGCATAAGCCTTGCAAAGTGCTTGGCAAGTTTTGCATTCAAAATAGGTGTAGGTGTCTGCATTGTATAATTTGACGTTGAAGGTATAACCATGCTCGGTCTTCAAGTAAACTCTCTTTACCTCCATGGTTTTTTAGGACTGAAACCTATCTTGTCCAAGACAAAAATTCTTGCATGGCAGGGGATATGCTAGTATAATAGTGAAAATTTAAAATTATAAGATGAAGCAAATGAAGCATAAGTCATGCTTAATTACGAAAGAAGACCTGTCGTTGTTACTTACTGTATCCACTTCGAAGGTCTCATCCAGCTTGATGCTGAAGCGCCTATCATCAACTAGGAAATTTCTGTCGCACAGGCTGCGCTGGTCTTCGCAGTATTCACACATAATGAAATCGTGTTCGTTGTCAGACGACATTCCTATGTTCATAGGTGAAACATTAAACACTTATTAGTTATATTAATTCAACTAGTTCAACTAATTAATTCGACTAATTCAACTAAGCACTTACTAAAAATATACCTAAATAAAGTAGCTCAACTAATTCAACTAATTCAACTAAACTAGTTCTATTAATTTTCTTACTAAAAATATAGTAGCTAGTTCTATATAGTAAAATTTTAATTAGATGATCAAATCTCATATAACTAAATTAAATATATATCTAATTCATCTAACATTAATATATCTAATTCATCTATAACTAAAAGTATAAAAACTAACTCGGGAAACATTAATATCTAGCTAGCTAATTCTTCTAATTCATCTAAACATTCATCTAACATTTATATAAAACAAAAGTATAATAAACTAAAAAATAGAAAATAGAAAAAATATATGTTGTTTACTTTGTGTGTGTGTGTCTTACCGGCCGGGGCGGAGCGACGACGACGTACGGGCCGGGGCGGCGACGGGGGGCGGCGACGACGCGGGGGCGACGCGGGCGGCGACGACGGCGACAGGCTGGGGTGGCGATGACGGGGGCGGCGACGACGACGCGGCAAGCTGTGGGGCGGCGCGCGACACGCGTAGGCGGGCGATGATGGCGACGGGCTGGGTGACGATGACGGGGGCGGCGAGGACTGCGACAGGCTGGGAGCGGCGATGACAGGGGCGGCGACGACGGCAACGGGCTGGGGCGGCGACGCGGGCGGTGCAGGGACGGGCGCGCGACGAAGACGGACAACAACTAACTGAAAGTTTTCGTAAGTGATGTTTATATAGGAGATGCCTTTAGTACCGGTTGGAGCCACAAACCGGTACTAAAGTTCAAATTTGGCAGCCCGAGCGGCGGGAAGCGCACCCACTTTAGTAACGGTTCGTGGCTCCAGCCGGTACTAAAGACCCACCGTTTAGTACCGGTTGGAGCCACGAACCAGTACAAAAGAGGGTGCGCTCTCGTTCTACGGTGCACACAGTTTAGTCCCACCTTGCCGAGCGAAGGGCAGCTGCACTGGTTTATAAACCCACCCGCGGCTGCTCCTTCGAGCTCCTCTCTAAAGCAGGCTTCTGGGCCTAACTTTGCCGCGCTGCCCTGTGAGCCTGCTTGGCCTTATGGGCATGTATAACTACGCCCAAGGCCGAGCAGGCCCATTGGGCAGTGCGCAAATAATTTTTTATAGAGTTTTTTTTTCTTTTCTGCTTTATATATTTTCTTATATTTATTTCTGAGTAGTTTTTTGCTGTATTTAGAGTTTCTTTGTGAATATGTTTGATTTAGGTACAAAAAATTTGAATAGTTTAACCCTGATACTTCGAAAGAGATTGTCCAGTTTGTACACAAAGTGCATCCAGTTTTTGCCGTGACCCTCTCTACTCTTTTGCACATGCTATGCGGGTGAAATGATGATACCATGCCAAGTTTCAACCTTTTCAGAGTTCATTTGTAGTGCTTTTCAATTTCAGGGCCATTTAGCTCAAAACAAATCAGTAAATGTATTAAAAATAACAAATTATGTCAGAAAGGGTTGAAAGTTGATGACGTGGCTTTGAATGGTGCATGCTGAACGCAAAAAACGTCCGGAGTTGTAATAGGTTATTAAAATTTTGAATTGTCGGTGTAACAGATGAGTTTTGGTCTGAAACCCTGAACGCACAAAGAATTGCGCCTGTCCTTCATCATCTTTACAGGTGAGCATTGCGCCTCTCCTTCATCATCGTTCCTCGTCTCTGCACTCCGGGCTTATAAACCGCTGCGAGTCCCTCTCGCTTGGCGAGGTGGGACTAAAACCGCTGTGAAAAGAATCAGCTAAAAATCCCTGCCACCACCTCTTTAGTACCGGTTCATGGCATGAACCGGTACTAAAGGTGCTGGTGGGGCCCCATCCTGAAAACAGCCTGCCACCACCTCTTTAGTACCAGTTCGTGGCATGAACCGGTACTAAAGGTTCACCACGAACCGGTACTAATGAGCGCCGCCCCCTAGGCGTTGGAACCGGTACTAATGGTCACATTAGTGCCGGCTCAAATTCAAACCGGAACTAATGAGCTGGACATTAGGCCCTTTTTCTACTAGTGTATAGAACTTGAATCCACGTACATATATGGATTCTGTATTCAAGAAATAAAATCTACTGTACCTATTTTTAGCACAAAATAAAAAAATCTATCTATACCTAATACCCCGTGTATCAGCGTATAATGAACTCAGAGATGATATTCATTGGTCCGTGAAGCTCGACATGCGTGCACGCTAACGCTAACACCTCGGTTCCACACGCTATCAACAACCCAAACGATGTAACCTTATTACAAGTTCAATAAGGACTAGATGATTAGGCGCGCTTTTGCGGCGCCGGGAAACATATAGATGTAGGTTTGACATCCTTTAGAAACTCAAAGTAAATACCGTAGCAAAACAGAGACATGGATCCGACCAAATTCTACCTACACAACTTGTTTGAGGGGCTTAGAACTGGAAATAATGCCTATTTTTGATATATCAGTACTTCAGACCTACGTTGACCACTGTGCAATTGGTAAATGGTTTTTAGATAACAAAATAACCAGCATACAAAGAGCGCATCAGCATAAGAAGATCTGCAAGGAACAGCTAAAATACTAGTCGAATTCTGTGCTTATATGCTCGAGAATTATAGTTTGATCCTGGATTTTATCTTTCACAACATAATACCTTATCTCTATTGTTTTGGCAGCATTACTCGACTTGTTGTGAGCGTAAAATACTATGGGCTAGTTGTCATAATACATCTTTAGTGGTTTGTGAATACAATCTACCACTTTCAGGTCGGGTACAAATTTCTTTAGCCATATCGCCTGCCCTGTGGCCTCGAAGCATGCTATGAATTCTGCATACATCGTGGATAATGCAACTATCGACTGTTTGGAGCTTTTCCACGAAATAGCTCCCCCGACGAGGGTGAATACGTATCCTGACGTGGATTTTCTATCATCTTTGTCCCCCGCAAAATCTGCGTCTGAATACCCTTTTATCTCTAGGGAATCACTTCTCCTGTATATTAGCATGTAGTCCTTCGCGCCTTGTGCATAACACAATGCTTTCTTTACCATCTTCCAATGCTCTATGCCTGGATTCTCTTGATATCTACCAAGTACCCTGGTGATAAAGGCTAAGTCAGGGCGAGTGCACACTTGTGCATACTGTAAACTGCCAACTGCGGAAGCATATGGTATTGCTTTCATTTGATCGATCTCGTACTGGTTCTTGGGACATTGGAATTTGTCAAAACTATCGCTCTTAACTATAGGAGCAGGTGTGGCTTTACTCGCATGCATATTATACCTTTTAAGAACCTTTTCTAAATATGCTTTCTGTGATAGTCCTAAGACTTCATTGTTCCTATCTCGATGAATTTCTATACCCAAAACATATGATGCTTCATGAAGATCGGTTATGTCAAAATTTCAGGATAAGAACTTCTTTGTTTCTTGTAGTAGACTAACATCACTGCTAGCAAGCAGGATATCATCCACATACAAGATTAGGAAAATATACTTCTCATTTTTAAACTTTGCATAAATGCAGTTATCCTCAATATTTTCTTTAAATCCAAAACTTTTAATCGTTTGATTGAACTTGAAATACCACTGTCTAGAGGCTTGCTTTAATCCATAAATGGATTTCTTCAGGCGGCATCCCATATTTCCCTTGCCTTCCATCATAAAACCCTTGGGTTGTTTCATGTAGACATTTTCTTTTAAATCCCCGTTGAGAAATGTCGTCTTTACGTCCATTTGATGTAACTCTAAATCAAAATGAGCAACTAATGCCATTATGATTCTGAAGGAATCCTTACATGAGACTGGATAAAATGTGTCATTGTAATCTATCCCTTCTCTTTGTGTAAATCCTTTTTCCACAAGTCTTGCTTTATACTTTTCTACATTTCCTTTAGAGTCATGCTTAGTTTTGTAGACCCATTTGCAGCCTACTGTCTTGGCTCCTTTAGGAATTTCCTCTAAGTCCCAAGCATCTTTGGAACTCATCGATTTCATCTCGTCTTCTATTGCCTTCATCCACTTTGACGAATGAGGGCTTCTCATGGCTTCCTCATATGAGGTGGGATCTTTTTCCATATGAACCATTTCTGTGTTATAAACTTTAAAGTCAGTAGAAATAGCTGACTTTCTTGGTCTTGTAGACCTTCTAAGGGCCTTAGTTTCTTGCACATTCCGTGCCTCAACTTCTGGCACTTCTTCTAAAATTTGCTGTTGCACCTCCCTTTCATGCTCAGCAATGGGTTCAGTCGGCTCCTGACGGACAGGTTCTGGGTCTACCCCCATAGTTGTCATGGGTGGAGTTGCAACTGGTAGTGAGAAAAATGACTCCTGAATTTTCAAATTAGGTGCATGCACCCTCTTCTCCTCAAGATCAATTTTCCGAGCTACCATGCTCCCCCTCATCATTTCGTCCTCTGAGAAGACTGCATGTCTTGTTTCTACAAACTTTGTATATCTGTATGGACAATAGAAACGAAAACCCTTTGATCTGTCTGCATAGCCAATGAAGTGGCAACTCACAGTTTTGGGATCTAACTTTGCAATGTTTGGATTAAGGGCCATTTGCATTTCTGTCCCTAACTCGAACCACCTAATCAGATATACCCCTAATTCGAAAGCCTTCTCAAATTTGCCCCTCCGCCGTTAGTTGCACTTATAGAAATGCCCCTCCGTGCCGTTTCCGTCCAGTCAAAGCTGTTTGACCGTTATCTGTCCGTTTCTTTCACAATTTTGCCCCTGTGTCCATGTGCCACTTGGTAGTGGGTCCCACTCTTAAAAAATAAAATGAAAAAACACTTTCTCTCACCCTCTTTGTCACTCACACTTACATGTGGGGCCTATCTTGAAAAAAAGGAAAAAAGAACATGACTATTCAAACTACTCCGATGGTTGCCGGTGGTGACCAAATCCCACGGCGGAGGCATGCTGGGAGGCTGCGAGGAGGCCAGCCGAGGGAACAAGGCGATAGCCCTTGCTCAACCGCGTCCAGGGATGTGCTCTTCAGACCATATGGTTGCTGGAGCGAACGGCGGCAACCATTCTTGCGGCGGCTCCGGGCGGCGCAGGTGCGGCAACTACCATGCGAGGGGGAGGGAGAAGGAAACCGTCCGTGTGCCATTAGGGAGCATGATGGCGGCGCCGCTGGGGTTCGGGGAAGACTGGAGCAACGACTTCGACGATGGCGGCCATGACAAAGCTCAGATCTCATGGGGAAGACTGCCCGAGGCCATGGAGCTTGCTATGGAGGACTCCCAGGTCTTCTTTGGTACATCAGGATGCTATAGGAGCCACTGGGAGCGGCTCACGTGCTTGAACGGCGTCGAATCGAAGGCGGCGGTCCGTGCTCAGC
Source organism: Aegilops umbellulata (assembly GCA_032464435.1). Taxonomy (NCBI): domain Eukaryota; kingdom Viridiplantae; phylum Streptophyta; class Magnoliopsida; order Poales; family Poaceae; genus Aegilops; species Aegilops umbellulata. Next base: position 634,428,435 of record CP136060.1, on the reverse strand, counting down.
GGTGGGGTAGATGTGTTGTGGTGCTCTGTCCTGGACGTCTCTCGTCAAAATCATAGGCTGTTAGGATGAGGTCATGGCGTATGAGATTCCTGGTGAGGTGGCGGCGCTTCGGGTTGCCGTTGGCCATGTACTTGATAGACGCCGGCGACGGGGCGCTCTCTGGAGTGCTTGCATGACAGGGCTAGAGGCGGGACAGGAACGAAGGCAAGGGGCAGAGAGAGAACAAGAGAGAGAGGGTTGCAGCGTTAGGGGAGGCCAGCGGCCAAGGCGGCGCCCGTTCGGCACTCTCGCCGGAGTTGAGAGGTAGCGGCCGTCGGGCCGTCGTTCGGCGGGGAGAGAGACAGAGAGAGGGGGAGGTGAGAGAGAGTTTTGTTTTTTTCTATGGATGAGGGGCCCCACATGTAAGTGTGTGTGAGAGAGAGGGGTGAGAGAAAGGGCTTTTCCATTTTTTTTTGAGAGTGGGTCCCACCAGTAAGTGACACATGGAGGGAGGGGTAGAAATGTTGAGAAAACGTCCCATTCACGGTCAAAGGCCTTTGACCGGACGGTAACGGCACAGAAGGGTATTTCTATAAGTGCACATAACGGTGGAGGGGCATTTTTGAGCAGGCTTTCGAATTAGGGGCAAATGTGAGTAGTGGGTTCGAGTTAGGGAGACAAATGTAAAAGACCCTTGGATTAAACATTTTGGCATCAGTAGGGCACCCCCACACCCTGAAGTGTTGTAGGGAGGGCACCCTTCCTGTCCATAGCTCGTACGGTGTTTTGGGCACCGACTTGCTTGGTACTCTATTGAGAATGTGAATGGCGGTTTCAAATGCCTCCATCCATAATCCCAATGGCAAGTTGGAATAACTCATCATGCTGCGCACCATATCCATAAGTGTACGGTTGCGCCTTTCAGCTACTCCATTCTTTTCTCCCAGAGTGGGATACATTAAAAGTACATGAGTTATCATATCTTTCTCTTGCCAGAATTTCTCCCGCCATACGGGATTTTTGACATAATATTATGTCAGCCTTACCCCTTACGCAGGTATTTTCCCAGACTTTTTCCGCCATGCAGGTTTTATCATAATCATCTTTTCCCTCCATGCGGGTAATTCCCTGTAAGGGAACATAAATGCCAGAATTGGCTCTTTTGAGTGCATATTCAATCATCAAATTTAGAAATAAATCCGAATTCTCTTTGGCACACATGCTTGATCCGACGTTGGTCAAATTAAACACGCATGTTGCTTGTTTCATCTCAAATCATGTTGACTGAAAAATCTTCTTCATAGAGAGTACATGAAAGACATTCATCACTCTCAATGATCTATCTCTTTTATTTTGATGCCATTCTTTAGAGAGAACATACGCCCTCACGTTATGACCTTTATTAGTCATCTTTTGGGTCACAAGTACCCAGCCATTCGTTTTCACGAATGAAAGCATGGAAAACTTTCAGTTTGAGAAAACATAGCCAATAATCAACAATAATGGGCATAAAAATAACTCTACATTGTTCTGGTTAAAAAAATGCACATTAAACTTTTGAAAATTTCTTTTATATTCTAAATCACCGTTGTTGCAGAATTAGAATAAACATGATCCTTCTACATTAATTCCATTTCACCGTCGAGCGGAAATGAAAATAATGCATATGACTCATAAACAATGTGATGATAGTATTTCTATTAAACAACTTTGCTAAGAATTAATCATCATCATAAACTTTATTGCAGAGGGAACAAGAAATATACATCTATCTAGTTCAAGAGCATTTCTTGATCTTTATCCGTTCTCTAAAAATTGATCACTTTGATACAAAATTTATCAAAGATTTAAACTTTGAACACAAGACTCATAGAATTATAGCATTGTTATCATCAACGTTGGTCAGAAAATAACAATACCATATTTTAAGTTTAAAACTAATATCTTTCTTTTGTCATAGCGGAAACTATCTGCATCTTATTTCCCACACAGGGGGAAAACATTATTGAGAACATTTCTTCCAATTAAAATTTTCCATTGGTTCCAATTTAGTTGGAGGATAAAACTTTTACTTTGCAGCGGGAACTTTACAATATTCTATTCAAAAACAATTATGTACCTTTTTACTCTCTAAGCAATTTTAACTTGTTGGTTAAAAAATGCATTAGGGAAGCAACAATTTAGTCTTTTATTTAGTTCTATTCACTTTTCAAAGAGCACTTTTATTTTTATTTACAGCGGAAAAACTTGAATAATAAAAAATAATTCATGAACTTTTTATTCTTTACAGAAACTTTTCTTTGTCCGAATAAAAAAATCATGAACTTCTGAATTTTCTTTATAAAATTCATGAACTTTTCTTTTTCTCGAAATTTTCTATATTCATTTTCAGAACTTTTTCTGTTTACTTTTTTCTTTTCTATTTTATAAACAGAATTTTCATTGGAAAAATTTGTATAGAAAAGCTATGTGAAATTTGCCCAAGACTGGACAAATAAAAAAAAAGAAAATAAAAAACGAGCAGCACAGCGGCGGCCTGGCCTCTTGCCGGGCCCATGGCCTGCTCGCGCACTGTGCGCGCCTGTCCTGGCCGAAGACGGCCCAGCCTCTCAGGGCCTGTTTGGCTCGCGTGCGCGGCTGCCGGCCTAGCAGCTCAGCTGGCCAGCGCTTTCGGCCCAAAAGGCACAGCTTTGCAGCGACGGCTTAGGGTTTGAATCTCAGCCGTCTGCTGAGATCCGACGGCCACCCGGGGTTCTAGCCCAAACAAAACTCCACACGGCGCCGCTAGATGAAACCCTAGGTCATTTCCCCCGTTCTCTCTCTGCTTCGTCTCTGTCCTGCTCGAGCTTCGCCGGCAACGGCATCGAGCGCCACCGCAGCAGCCGGCCGCCGGCTACGTCATCTATTGGCACCGCGCCGCGACTCCTTTTTCCTCATCCAGTCTGCTCCTCCCTCCACCCTCCTGAAACACACAGAGAGAGAGGCGCGACTGAGCGGTCCTCTGCTCCACCGCGCACGACAGTGCCCGAGTGGCGGTGGGTTAGGGCTGCTGTCGGTGTCAAAACCGGCGGATCTCGGGTAGGGGGTCCCGAACTGTGCGTCAAGGTCGGATGGTAACAGGAGACAAGGGACACTTTATTTTACCCAGGTTCGGGCCCTCTCGGTGGAGGTAAAACCCTACTCCTGCTAGATTAATATTGATGATATGGGTAGTACAAGAGTGGATCTACCACGAGATCAAGGAGGCTAAACCCTAGAAGCTAGCCTATGGTATGATTGTGTATGATGATGGTTGTCCTACGGACTACAACCCTCCGGTTTATATAGACACCGGATAGGGTTAGGGTTACACAGAGTCGGTTACAATGGTAGGAGATCTTGAATATCCGCACGCCTAGCTTGCCTTCCACGCCAAGAAAAGATCCTTCCGGACACGGGACGAAGTCTTCAATCTTGTATCTTCATAGTCCTGGAGTCCGGCTATCCGAACACCCCCTAATCCAGGACTCCCTCAGTAGCCCATGAAGCTTCAATGACGACGAGTCCGGCGCGCAGATTGTCTTCGGCATTGCAAGGCGGGTTCCTCCTCCAAGTTTCTTCAAGAAGATTACAAACACAAAAAATAGTGTCCGTCTCTGCAAAATAAGTTTCCACATACTGCCATATAGAGAATAATATTAACACAAATCAAATCTGCTGACGTATTCCGTAGTGCGTCATAACACTGCGACCAAGCCTTCTATATAAATTGCTTTCATTGTTCCACCTTAGCGTGTTTAGCGAGGCGGTTTCCTTGGCACGTCTTGTCAAAGCAGAGATCATGTGCCCCCTTTAACGGGATTCTCATCAATACGGACGTGGGTAACCCAACCACGCCATTTACCACGGCGTTTGGGAGGCAAGCGAGTTTTATCAGGTAGGTGGGGACGCCTAACCGTACCTGCTTATATAAAGGGATAAGGATTCAGCTTTTTAACCTACACCTTCTTCCTCCTTTGCCAATCCATCTCTCGTGCACTCAAGCTCCAGCGCCCAAGTCCGCTCTTCCTTCCTCAACCTTCTCCAACAATGTCCGGAGCGGGAGGCAAGTGGATGGTCTCCTCCGTCATGGAGGCTCAAGTAAAAAATCTAAGGAAAGCCGGATACTTGTCCAAGGACATCCCACACCGGCTTCCTGAGAAGGGGCAGCTTCTTCCTACCCCAAGGCCCCATGAGAGGGTAGTTTTTCTTCCCCACTTCCTCCGCGGACTGGGCTTTCCACTTCACCCATTTGTCCGGGGGCTCATGTTCTACTACGGCCTGGATTTCCACGATCTGGCCCCGAACTTTGTTCTCAAAATCTCGGCGTTTATCGTCGTGTGTGAGGCCTTTCTCCGCGTCCGCCCCCACTTCGGCCTCTGGCTCAAGACCTTCAATGTCAAGCCCAAGGTGGTGTCCGGCACCCAGGCGGAGTGCGGAGGCGCTATGGTTGGCAAGATAGCCAACGTCCTCTGGTTCGATGGCTCCTTTGTGGAGTCCCTAAAGGGGTGGCAGGCCGGGTGGTTTTACATCACCGAGCCCCGCGATCCGAAATGGGTCGCGTCCCCTGAGTTCAGATCTGGACCCCCCACGCGGCTCATGTCCTGGAAAGAGACGGGCCTGTCGTGGGGCAACGAGGAAGAAGTTACTGGGTTGCAAACGTGCATCCAGTCCCTGGTGAACAAGCTAATCCGGCTTGTCAATATAGTCCAGGTTATGCTCGTTCGCCTGATCCTCCCGTGCCAACAACGGTATTTTACTTTGTGGGAATTCGACCCGGCACAGCACCAAACCCTCAGTAGGCTCTCTGACACAACGTATGAAGACGTCTGGAAGGTGCTGACCAAAGGCGTCGAGTCCCCCACATCCGCCTCCGAGGATCGCGGATACAGCTCGCAGCGCAACGCTAGCGAGGTAAGCTGTCTATACCTTTGACAGGTTCGTTAAGCTCTTCTTCATAGATTAACTCTATGCGGGATCTAAACTCCTTTTACCTTTGACAGGCTTGGCAGGAAGTATCCGGACCAATTAACTGTCCGGCTCCTCTGCCCGAAGACCCGGCCCCAGCTCTCTTGGTGAAGCTGATGGCTCCGACACCTTATGTGGTGCCGGAGAAGAAGGCCAAGAAGAAGAAAACCACCGGGACCCGAAAAAGTTCCCGCAACATGGTGGTGTCGGACTCGTCATCTGACGAGTCCGCAATGCTCTCCTCTCGTGAAAATGAGGAGGAGAAACAAGGAAGCTCTCCCCCCCAGTGAGGGGAGAAAAGAAGAAGAAGGCCACCCCAACGGGGGAGGCCGAGGGGTTGAGGAAAAAGAAGACCCCTCCGCCGGACTACTCCCTCGACGCCGAAGAGGGCGGAGAGGAGCGGCCGTACAGAACCAAGCGTCCGGCGAAATCGTAAGTGTTTACATACCAGAGTGACTCGTGATATTCTTCTAATGCGCGGCTTTCCCTAATATCGCTTGTGTTTTATGCAGCCCGCCCCTGGCCGAACTCGACGATTCGTCGAGCGGCTCCCTGGATACGTCGGATGTGAACTCAATTCCGCCCGCTGTCTCCCCCCGCACTGCCGACGACGCCGAAGTGGCGTCGCGACAAGCTCTGGGGCAGGAGGAGGTGGTCCCGGAGGAGCCGAAAGGTGACCTCCCGGACCCTAGGAATAAAGGGGATGAAACCCCCCAGGCTCCAAGTCCGGCTTCGTGCCGGACACCGCGCCGGACTCGACGGTCCTGGTTCGCGGTGGGCAAACTCCTTCCAAGAGGAGTAAGCCGTCTGAGCCGGCGGCCTCCGTCCAACTGGAGGCGCCGGACAATCTGCTGGAGGTGCTTAAGGGTGCCGCCATCGATGAGGAGCACCGTACTGTTATGAGTACGGTGATCCAAAGGTTTCAGTCCGCCAAGAGCGGACTGACTGAAGCTTGCGCTAGCCTTCTAACAGGCTTCGAAGTAAGTAAAAATATGTCAAATTATTTACCGCATAGACAGTAGCCCCTGATGCTCTGTTCGGTGTTCGGAAAGAAAATCTGGATAGAGGATCTAGTAATTTTCGCAGGAGTCTAACAAAAAAAGGTCAAATATGCGTATGCAGGCTTCGCTGTTGTCCACCGCCGCACTGACTGCGCAGGTGGATGTCCTTAAGAAGGACCTCGGGCGGACCGAGCAAGAGCTCGGCCTTGCCAAACGGCAGCTCGAGGAGAAAGAAGGTAAGAAATACCTAAAAGGAAAAAAGGTGCCTATAGATAGGCTTGATTGCAGAAAGAAGTAACAGGATTGTACTGCTTGTTGTAGGGGCCGCAACCGAGGTGGCAACCCTGAAGCAGGCGCTGGCAGAGGCCGAAAAGAAAACGGCCGAAGAGCGCGCCGAGCGAGAAAGTCTTGGGGTTCAGGCCGGTGAGGTGCAGCAAGAGCTGCAAGCTCTCATGACAAAACATGAGGGTTTGGAGCTCGAGTCAAAAACGCAAGCATCCGAGCTCGCGTCGGCCATCGAGACCGCCAAGAGTGCCAAGGCCGAAGCCCAAAAGGCCCTCCAAGAGTTGGAGGAGGTGAAAAAGATAGCAACGGGTAAGGAATTCTCAATGCAAAGTAGGAATATAAAAGTAAACTTCCTAGTACTTACCCGAATCCGGAGTTCTCCAGGGGCGTTCGCCGATCTTCCCCGCAGCGTATCCGCCGCCGCCGCGTTCTACCGAGCTGAAGAGGGCAGCTCGACGGAGAGTGTGTTCTGGTCTCAGTATTCTGAGGCCGGACACCCTGTGCCCTTAAGTGATCAGCTGAAACAGCTGGTCGAGCTCCACAAGGCGGCCGAACAGGCCATGAAGGGCTTACTAGTTCGGCTGTGGCCTGGAGAGGCCCTGCCTGGGAGCTATTTCGGGCTGGTGCGGCGGCTGGTGGAGGCCTGTCCACGGCTTGAGGTCATCAAGCGATCCGTCTGCATTGAAGGTGCCCAGAGGGCCCTTGCCCGTGTAAGGGTACACTGGGGTAAGCTGGACGGAGAGAAGCTGGTGAAGGACGGGCCGCCGCAGGGGAAGGAGCATCGCAAGCCCGAGAACTACTACAAGGAAGTTCTTGCCGGAGCCCGCCTTGTCGCGGATGAATGTACTAAAGATGTAATATTTGAATGAACTCGCTCGTTTGTATCCTGTGCGCTGAAAACTTGTTCATATGCGCTAAGCAATGCTTATTGAATTTAAAATATTATTTTCTATGCGGCCGTTTATCAAAAATTGAGAGATGGCCAGTTGTCGGCTTCTGCCCCCATGCCACTAGTGCTGGGGTGTTCAGGATAAACCTGAGGGCTCTTGTTCCCATAGTTGGGTCCTTCGAGGGAGGCGCTCAGCACAACGAACCAGACAATCAGACTATAATGCTTGAACACTCTCACTTAGCCATAGAACGTTATAATTTTAAATTTCGGCGAAGCCCCTAGTTCGGAAGGCCGAATTTGGGGCGCTATCCACGCCTTTGGCCGGACATAGCCAGCTCCTCGCTCGAAGCGGCATAAGCCTTTAAGGACTCAAAAAACCTCTCGAACAGCGACCGGTCTCACGCCTTATCATGACAGTCTATTTTAGCTTTCTCCACTGAGGTGCTCAACCCACCTGAACTGGGGTACAATCGCAGTGGTTCTCCTAGTGCTACCTTAGCCGATAAAGCGGAACGTAAGGCACCAAAACATAGGAGCCGGGCAAACCCAACATGTGACCAAAATCATGAGTCGGAGCCGATGCATATAGTGCTATAAGTTCGGGGTGCCGCACTTGTGAAAGTGTACGGATTTCTCACACCAGATAAAAGGATAATGAAGCCCCTGGCGTGGTTTGCCGTACCATGGTGTACGGGTGCGATCATGTTATGTAATAAATATATATATTCAAAGAGGATAATGCAAAAAATAGACAAAAAGCTATGCATTGTTTATAAAGAGGTTATCTATCAAAGCCGAACGATACAAGTATTGCGATGAGCAAAAAAGATATTAGACTATTTAACATGTCCTGACCAGGCACAGGCCGTGGAATTTAGAAACAGATATATCACTCGAAATAGAGACCACCTGAGAGTTCCGGAATGCGGCGTAGCTTTGTCTGCTTTCCTGGGTCTTGCATCGTCTGTGCGGCAACAAGGCCGAACAGGTTATCCAGAGTATGGAGTCCTGAAAGTAAAAAAGTAAAAAAGAAAAATCCGGCAGCCCCTAGTACATTTGACGCCGTATTGTAGGCATGCCGTTAATGTGCCCCTCCCCCTGTGCCCATGGAATTTTTAGGGCGTAATTGTGTACTCGAGGTACTTGCTCCGCTATGTTGCGATGTCTGGGGTCAGGGCCGTATTGCTACGCTTGCTCTGATCGTGCCAGGTGGTCTTGTTGCAGGTTATTCCGGGCGCGTATTGCATTGTCCGGCTTTTTAACGGCCGAACTGGAGAGTTGCCTTGAAAGGCTGCTTTGTACTTCCGCTGCGAGGGCCGCCGTGTGCTCCTCCGTACGGATGGAGCATTCTGTGTTTCCGCTGACCGTAATTACTCCTCGAGGGCCTGGCATCTTGAGCTTGAGATATGCGTAGTGCGGCACCGCATTGAATTTAGCGAATGCGGTTCGTCCGAGCAGGGCGTGATAGCCACTGCGGAACGGGACTATATCGAAGATTAACTCTTCGCTTCGGAAGTTATCCAGAGATCCGAAGGCCACATCAAGTGTTATCGAGCCTGTGCAATTGGCCTCTACACCTGGTATGACGCCTTTAAAGGTTGTCCTTGTGGGCTTGATCCTTGATGGATCTATGCCCATTTTCCGCACTGTATGCTGATAAAGCAGGTTCAGGCTACTGCCGCCGTCCATGAGGACTCTTGTGAGATGAAATCCGTCCATGATTGGGTCGAGGACCAGTGCGGCAAAACCACCGTGACGGATGCTAGTGGGGTGGTCCCTTCGATCGAAAGTGATTGGGCAGGAGGACCATGGGTTGAACTTTGGGGCGACTAGCTCCATCGCGTATACGTCCCGTAGTGCACGCTTCCTCTCCCGCTTGGGAATGTGGGTCGCGTATATCATGTTCACCGTCCGCACTTGTGGGGGAAACCCCTTCTGTCCATTGTTGTTCGGCGGCCTGGGCTCCTCCTCGTCATCGCTATTCAACCCCTTGTCCTTGTGTTTGGCTCTTAACTTGCCTGCCTGCTTGAACACCCAACAATCCCTGTTGGTGTGATTGGCTGGCCTTTCGGGGGTGCCATGAATCTGGCACGAGCGGTCGAGTATCCGGTCCAAACTGGACGGGCCCTGGGTATTCTTTTTAAATGGCTTTTTCCGCTGACCGGATTTATAGCCTCTGAATCCGGCATTAACTGCCGTATCCTTATTGCTGTCGCTGCTAACGCGGCGCTTTTGATTATTTCGACGTGACCTGCCACTTTTGTCCTTGGTATCCGAATTACCAGGCTTCTTCGATAAGTTGTTGTTGCGAGCTAGCCAGCTATCTTCGCCCGCGCAAAAGCGGGTCATGAGTGTCGTGAGGGCTGCCATGGTTTTCGGCTTTTCCTGTCCCAGGTGCCGGGTAAGCCACTTGTCGTGGATGTTATGTTTGAAGGCTGCTAGGGCCTCTGCGTCCGGACAATCGACTATCTGATTTTTCTTTGATAGGAACCGTGTCCAGAATTGCCTGGCCGATTCTTCTGGCTGCTGAATTATGTGGCTTAGGTCGTCGGCGTCCGGTGGCCGCACATAGGTCCCCTGGAAGTTGTCGAGGAATGCGGCTTCCAGGTCCTCCCAAGAACCGATTGAGTCTGCTGGTAGGTTGTTAAGCCAGTGCCGGGCTGGTCCTTTAAGCTTAAGGGGTAGGTATTTGATGGCGTGTAGATCATCGCCACGTGCCATGTGGATGTGAAGGAGATAATCCTCCATCCATACCGTCGGATCTGTCGTACCATCGTACGACTCGATATTGACGGGTTTGAAACCCTCTGGGATTTTATGATCCATTACTTCGTCTGTGAAGCATAGTGGGTGTGCGGCGCCCCTGTACTTGGCTATGTCACGACGCAGCTCGGAAGAGCTGTGCCTGCTGTGTTCGGCCCGGCCGGATTTATTGTGTCCGGAGTGAAGATCATCACGTGTCGTCGGGCGTCCGCGCGATCCATAGATCGATCTTGTTTGCTTTGCTTTATCCTCCAGTACGTCTCGCAGGTCTGGCTCGTTTTCCCGTGCCTTAGTTGAACGGCACCGGGGCATATCTTGCTTAAGGGTTCGATAGGCCTCTCTATCGCGGCCACGGGGTGGCCGGTCTGCCATGTCATATGTTTCCCCCTCTGATTGGGGTAGCGGCCTGCGATTAGGATAATTTTTGGAGGGGCGCCCGAGTTCATGCTCTTTGGCCGCAAGGACTTCAATCCATCTATCAGCTAGCAAATTTTGATCAGCTCTAAGCTGTTGCTGCTTTTTCTTTAGGCTGTTCGCCGTGGCTAAAAGCCTGCGTTGAAAACGCTCTTGTTCGGCGGGGTCTGATGGTACGGCGAATTCGTCGTCGTCGAGGCTTGCCTCGTCTTCGGAGGGAGGCATGTAGTTATCTTCCTCGACCTCTCGCTCTGCCGCTCTCTCATGAGGGCTGGCTTTTCCATCTTCCTGCGCCGATTCTTGCTGGTTCTGGTGTTCTTTGGCGCTGTCCGGGGTAGTATTATCTCCCGTGCCGGAATCACCGTGTCTGCTGTAGCGGGATTTGGAGCGGCGCCGTTGGCGCCGGAGTTTTGGCGGTTTTTTCGAGTTGTCGTCTTCCGCTGTTCCGTCGCCATCCGCATCCTTTGGAGCATCCACCATATATATGTCATATGACGAGGTGGCGGTCCAGCGCCCTACAGGTGCTGGATCTTCTTCGTCTCCTCCTTCGTCGTCCATACCGTCGAAGTCTTCGGAGCCGAAGTCAAGCATGTCGGTTAAGTCGTCGACAGTGCCTATTAAGTGGGTGGTGGGTGGGCTTTGAATTTCTTCGTCGTCCGAATCCCAACCTCGCAGACCATAGTCCGGCCTGGGCTCTCCTGATAAAGAGAGAGACTTGAGAGAATTCAGGATATCACCAAAAGGTGAGCACTGAAAGATGTCCGCGGCGGTGAACTCCATTACAGGCGCCCAATCAGATTCGATCAGCGGGGGCACGGAAGGCACAGAGTTCGGAGAAGAATCCGACTCCTTGGAGTCACGGGCCGTGCGGAGTGCGGGGCTGGCGTCGGCTCGATCGCCTTTGAGATCGCAGCCCCCGAGGTGACGTCCAACCGTTCATCCTCGGAGAACGCAGCGGGCTCCGAGTCATGGATCGGGGCCGGAGCGTGTGCGGCCTCCAGGGTACTTTTCGGAGGGAAAGCTATATCATGCCCCTCGAAATAGTGCGGCGCGCTTGGCTGTGGCTCGAACCCGTCGAAGATCAAGTCTCCGTGGATATCAGCCATGTAGTTTAAGCTTCCAAACCTGACTTGATGGCCAGGGGCGTAGCTTTCGATCTGCTCCAGATGACCAAGCAAATTGGCCCGCAGAGCGAAGCCGCCGAAGACGAAGATTTGTCCGGGGAGGAAAGTCTCACCCTGGACCTCATCGTTGTTGATGATCAAAGGAGCCATCGGGCCTAAAAGCGACGACACAGAGGAACTCTCAATGAAAGCACCAATGTCGGTGTCAAAACCGGCGGATCTCGGGTAGGGGGTCCCGAACTGTGCGTCAAGGTCGGATGGTAACAGGAGACAAGGGACACTTTATTTTACCCAGGTTCGGGCCCTCTTGGTGGAGGTAAAACCCTACTCCTGCTAGATTAATATTGATGATATGGGTAGTACAAGAGTGGATCGACCACGAGATCAAGGAGACTAAACCCTAGAAGCTAGCCTATGGTATGATTGTGTATGATGATGGTTGTCCTACAGACTACAACCCTCCGGTTTAAATAGACACCGGATAGGGTTAGGGTTACACAGAGTCGGTTACAATGGTAGGAGATCTTGAATATCCGCACGCCTAGCTTGCCTTCCACGCCAAGAAAAGATCCTTACGGACACGGGACGAAGTCTCCAATCTTGTATCTTCATAGTCCTGGAGTCCGGCTGAAGGTATAGTCCGGCTATCCGAACACCCCCTAATCCAGGACTCCCTCAGCTGCGCCCGCCGCCGGCGACAACGTGGATCTGCCACCGGGCCGCGAGCCCCTCCCCTTTCCTTTTCCTCCTCCTTTCTTTGATCTCTCTACCACCGCTCGCTCCCCCTCTGAATCGAGATCGACGACGACGACGGAGATACAAGCGGCGGCGCCGTTGCCATCCCCCTCGCCGGTTGCACATTCCCCTTGTGGTGAGCGCGTCGCCGTTGAGCGGTTTGGCCATGGTGCTCTTTGCCCCTTTCAGGGTAGGCTCTTTGTCCCTGTCGCCTCGGCTTGCCGATGTGCGACAGGATCAAGAGGAACAGGCGCGGCCTTGTGGCGGTTTACTTTGCCGCCGAAGGCCCGAGGCCCTGCTCCGGTGAAAACTTTGTTGTTCTTTTGTTTGCTTTTCTCTGCCCTGCTAGGGTTCTTTGGGGAGGGATGAAACTTTTGCTTTGAATTCTTTCTACCGAAAACCCTAAACCAATCTGGCTGATACCATTGATAGATCCTCTGGAACGTGTAGGCTTAGGTATTTACGGTAGTCCTACCTTCTCGTGTTGTTGAAGAGTTTGAGCCGGTGCCGACCATGGTGAAGTAGCGGCCGATGATGGCAGAGAGATGGCGGCGGTGGTGTGCTTCCCGTGAGCACCGCGCTAACCCTAGATCGGTAGGGATATCTGTACGGTTTGTGGCAGCGGTGAACTTCGTACATCGTGCCCCGGCCCCACCTCTGTTTATATATGCGCGGGTCATAGGGGCCCACCAACCAGAAGAGGGTTGGGCGCCCTCGATCAGGGCGCGGATCTAAGGGCCCGGTGGGCCGTTGGGCCCACATGGTGGAGATCAACCTAACACTTCAGACCTACGCTGACCACTGTGCAATTGGTAAATGGTTTGTAGATAACAAAATAACCAGCATACAAAGAGCGCATCAGCATAAGAAGATCTGCAAGGAGCAGCTAAAATACTGGTCCAATTCTGTGCTGAAATAAACACTACCACATGACAATTTTTATTAATACATCACATTATGAAACACAAGCCACTTGATACAACTGTATTACAAACTTCCATCTTCCCTAGGGAATTAGGCATGCTTCTATGCATTAGGAAAAAATAACAAAAGTAAATGGAATATATTTTGAAGACAGTGACCGGTGAACAACCTCCCTAGTTCTAGTTGCGATGAAGCTTCCATCAATACCTGCTCTCCAATTTCCGACTGCACGTCAGTGAAAAGAGATTACACACTTGTGTTTCAAATCCAAATAAATGTTAAATAAGTTTTGTATTGAGTGGTATGTGAAAATAACCATTAAGACGACATCTTATATTCTTTTCTTTCTTTTAGGAATGATGACACAACATTTTATAACCTGGTCAAAAAATATTATTCCCACTGGACCAGAATTCCTTTGTGTTGTGCTAATTTTATGAGTGAATTATTAATATTTTTACATAACCTTTTCCTATTTTCCTAAGTTGCATGGCATAAACAATGGGAAACTGATACAATTATTTAGCATTCTACTAAAGGTCTCTATTTTTGAAATGCAACTGTATGAAGCTTAAAACATTTGAGATTATCATTATCAATTACTGATCATAGATGCACCAAGGGCAAAAGCAGGAAGAGACGGAGATGAAGAGAAGCAACATGTATTTGAGATGTGGTGACTAAGTGGATTTAAAAAAAAACTGAAGCTGGTAACTTCTACTCCCTCCGTTCCTAAATATTTGTCTTTCTAGGGATTTCAACAAGTGACTACATATGAAGCAAAATGAGTAAATCTACAGTCTAAAATATGTCTACATACATTCGTATGTGTAATCCATTTGAAATGTCTATAAAGACAAATATTTGGGAATGAAGGGAGTAATATACAATGACACTTACTTAGATGTGCGGCTGAGAGAGAAAAAAAAGTTGTGATGGCAACAAAGATTGGATAGCAATCAACTATTATCACATCTACGCTGAAGAGAAAAAGAAGGATATAGCGGTTAACTATATTCGTCATTTTTGTTACACTACATAAACCAAATTAGTACTCTTCTCTTGATGCTTTGCTCCCCGTATACTTTCTGAAGTTCTCACTTCATAAAACCTTTAAAAGACTGCAATTGCTATAACAGAAGTAACCTGGGGCCTAGAGATCCCAAGATTTAAAAAATCTATCTTTTGACTTCCGCAAAGAAAACTTAGTAATAACTATATTTAAAGCCATATAATATGTTGCTTCACTAAAAGGTTTCCTTTTTAGGAAACACCAAAATAGTAGATGCAACAGAAGTGTTTTGGTGGGTGGTACACTGAAAATTGACACAACCAAAATAGACACCTATTGCTGTCAAAATTAACAATATTCTTATAACTAGTCATTGCTAGGTGGCAATGCTACATGATCTCCAGCGCAACAATCATGTACATAGTTCTGATCAGTAAGCTGACATCTATTAGAATCTGCTCCTCCCGTTTAGCATATTATTCATCACGACAAAGCAATTCTTGTATGTATTTTCAAACAGACCATGGAGAAATCAAAGTATGGATTGCACTGACATAAAAAAGAGAGACTTGAATTTTGGTTAGGAAGTTTCGGTCGAATGCATTTGTGGTTCCTACCTATGTCCTGTTGTGCTTCGTGTGATTTACGTTCATTGGAAACACTTCCTCCCGCAACTGATCATGCTCGTACTGAATAGTGCCAGGTTTTACCGTTTTATAGGGGGTTTGCGAGGTGGCCAAATATTGTGTCATGTGTATGAAAGTTGTCAAATCTGGTCACGCATTGGGTGTTTGATTGTACCCTGTTGTTCATATGTAGTGGTGAACTTAATGGGTCCTGTAAATTCAATGAGCTAGGTATCTGAATTCTATGAACTTGTTAACTAAAATTGCTGTAGTTTTTACATTGTTAGAACTAAATGATTAAGGGAATGTGCTGCGTTTTTAACTGAATGTACTGATTGTGAACTGAGTTTTGCTAAATGAATTCTCTGAATTTTATGCACAACGAACCTTCTGGAATTTTCTCCTGTCATAACTGAATCTTCTAAACTTTTGACATTGTCATAACTTATTCTGAACTTTGTTGCCAGATCAACGAACGGTGAACTGTACACGCAAGTTTTTGGACCAAAGATCTGTATTTTGTAACTTTGTGACTAATTTGAGCATTCTGCGCAAGCTTATGTACTTGTTGAAGGAAATATGCCTTAGAGGCAATAATAAAGTTATTATTTATTTCCATATATCATGATAAATGTTTATTATTCATGCTAGAATTGTATTAACCGGAAACATAATACATGTGTGAATACATAGACAAACAGAGTGTCACTAGTATGCCTCTACTAGACTAGCTCGTTGATCAAAGATGGTTAAGTTTCCTAGCCATTGACATGGGTTGCCATTTGATTAACGGGATCACATCATTAGGAGAATGATGTGATTGACATGACCCATTCCGTTAGCTTAGCACACGATCATTTAGTATGTTGCTATTGCTTTCTTCTTGACTTATACATGTACCTATGACTATGAGATTATGCTACTCTCGTTTACCGGAGGAACACTTTGTGTGCTACCAAACGTCACAACGTAAGTGGGTGATTATAAAGGTGCTCTACAGGTGTCTCCGAAGGTACTTGTTGGGTTGGCGTATTTTGAGATTAGGATTTGTCACTCCGATTGTCGGAGAGGTATCTCTGGGCCCTTTCGGTAATACACATCACTTGAGCCTTGCAAGCATTGCAACTAATGAGTTAGTTGCGAGATGATGTATTACGGAACGAGTAAAGAGACTTGCCAGAAACGAGATTGAACTAGGTATTGAGATACAGACGATCGAATCTCGGGCAAGTAACATACTGATGACAAAGGGAACAATGTATGTTGTTATGCAGTTTGACCGATAAAGATCTTCATAGAATATGTGGGAGCCAATATGAGCATCCAGGTTCCGCTATTGGTTATTAACCGGAGACGTGTCTCGGTCATGTCTACATAGTTCTCGAACCCGTAGGGTCCGCACGCTTAACGTTACGATGATAGTTATATTACGAGTTTATATGTTTTGATGTACCGAAGGTTGTTCGGTGTCCCGGATGTGATCACGGACATGACGAGGAGTCTCGAAATGGTCGAGACATGAAGATTGATATATTGGAAGCCTATGTTTGGATAACGGAAGTGTTCTGGGTGAAATCGGGATTTTACCGGAGTACCGGGAGGTTACCAGACCCCCCCGGGAACTTAATGGGCCTTAGTGGGCCTTGGTGGAAGATAGGAGAGGAGGCCAGGGCAGGGCCACGCGCCCCTCCCCCTAGTCCGAATAGGACAAGGAGAGGGGGGCGGCGCCCCCCCTTTCCTTCCTCCCCTCCACCTCTTCCCCCTCTCTCTCCTAGTCCAACATGGAAAAGGGGGGGAGTCCTACTCCCGGTAGGAGTAGGACTCCTCCGGCGCACCTCTCCCCTTGGCCGGTCGCACCCCCTTGCTCCTTTATATTCGGGGGTAGGGGGCACCCCATAGACACAACAATTGATCATTGATCTCTTAGCCGTGTGCGGTGCCCCCCTCCACCATAGTCCACCTGGATAATATTGTAGCGGTGCTTAGGCGAAGCCTTGCGTCGGTAGAACATCAACATCGTCACCACGCCGTCGTGCTGACGAAACTCTCCCTCAACACTCGGCTGGATCGGAATTCGAGGGACGTCATCGGGCTGAACGTGTGCTGAACTCGGAGGTGCCGTGCGTTCGGTACTTGATTAGTCGGATCGTGAAGACGTACGACTACATCAACCGCGTTGTGCTAACGCTTCCGCTTTCGGTCTATGATGGTACGTAGACAACACTCTCCCCTCTTGTTGCTATGCATCACCATGATCTTGCGTGTGCGTAGGAATTTTTCTGAAATTACTACGTTCCCCAATAGTGGTATCAGAGCCAGGTTTTATGCGTTGATGTTATATGCACGAGTAGAACACAAGTGAGTTGTGGGTGATATAAGTCATACTGCTTACCAGCATGTCATACTTTGGTTCGGCGGTATTGTTGGATGAAGCGGCCCGGACCGACATTACGCGTACGCTTACGCAAGACTGGTTCTACCGACGTGCTTTGCACACGGGTGGCTGGCGGGTGTCAGTTTCTCCAACTTGCGAAGGTTAAAACATCACTAACTTGACAAACTATCATTGTGGTTTTGATGCGTAGGTAAGAACGGTTCTTGCTAAGCCCGTAGCAGCCACGTAAAATTTGCAACAACAAAGTAGAGGACTTCTAACTTGTTTTTGCAGGGCATGTTGTGATGTGATATGGTCAAGACATGATGCTAAATTTTATTGTATGAGATGATCATGTTTTGTAACCGAGTTATCGGCAACTGGCAGGAGCCATATGGTTGTCGCTTTGTTGTATGCAATGTGTCGGGGGGAATCGGCCTCCTCGAACACCTATGGGGACAGAGCCCCTTCTCGGTTCGGCGGGGAGCGGAGGCTGCGCAAAGAGCAGATCGAGGCGACACACGCACACACAACGATTTTACCCAGCTTCGGGCCGCACTGGTGCGTAAAACCCTACTGCTGCTTGTCTGGTTGATTTGGGGTTCTTGCTCAAAAGCGCGAGATGCTACAGTACACTCGAGCTGCTTGCGAGGCTGGACGCGAATGGGGTCCCTCCTCCCCTACCCTCCCTTACGCGCGCATGGGGTCTCCTTTTATATGCCAAGGGATTGCCCACAGGTGGCAGCGTAGGTGAGGGTAAAAATGGAAAAGAGCTATGTGCACAGTGGCTGCACAGTGCTATCGCACCTAACTCTGAAGGCGGGGGACAAGGGCATTAAATGCCCATCTGGGTCGCCCGAACAGTGCTGAGGCGGACCGCTAGGGGCGCCCCCGTTCGCCACGAGAGCGGCCTTGTCAGCGTTGCATGCCATCGCATGCCTCTGGCTGCGCGGTGCCCCGCCACGTGCCTCTGGGGAAGCCCCAAAGCGACGCGTGGGCGGGTGAGCTGGAGCGCAGTCCTGGGGTGGTGGCTTGTCGTGGCAAATGGCTTGCCGCGGCTGCTGTCTTGCCGCGCCCGGGTACTCGCCGTTCGCCGGGCCTTGCCGGGGCGCACGGTGCACCGGGGCGAGTTTTCCCTGAGTTGCCCTGGTGGGCCTCCCCGGCGAGCTCCTCCCGCGGGGGTCTCTTGTGCTTCTGCTCGGTCGTCCCGGCAAGCTCCTCTTGCCGGGGCCTTGTCTCTCTGGCCTGGCAAGCGCCTCTTGCCGGGGTCTTGCCTTCGTACTTTGTTCTTGAACGGCCAAAAGAGGGCCATGGAAGGTTTTGGCGTTCCCCTGGCCAGCCTTGCCGTGGGGGGGGGGGGGGCTGCGACTGTCCGTGCACAAGTTCGGGGTACTAAGGTACCCCTATTTTAGTACACCGACAGGAGCCCCCGGGCCTGGGCCATACACGGTGCCGAGCGCTGTTGGGCCAGGCCCAAGACAGTGCACGGACGCCCGTGGCCTGGGTCGAACTGCATCTTAACTCCGAGCCCCACGCACCTTCCCCAGATGGGACGCGTCGAACACGGCGCTGTGGGGGAGAGGCATGTGGGACGTGGGCGGCGTGCGCGGGGCTGTGCCCCGCAGGCATGCGTCGCGTCGCAATAAAGGGGACGATTCGTGCCCTCTCCACAAGTGGGGGGAGATGTGGAGGCGCGGTTCGACGAATGAACGGGGCCGAGGCGCGGTTTTCGAGGCGCCCGCTCCCCACGATCACGGGGTCGGGGTAGGTCGCCTCACCCGTCGCCTCGGCTCTGCGCGCCTGCCATGCAGTCTCCATGCACTCGGGGTCGTGGCGGTGGAGGCAGGAGGCCGGGCCGTCGCGGGCCGAGACGGCGGGTCGGCCCCAGCCGACTGCTCCTCTTCCGCCTTAATTGGCTAGGTGGGGCGGCCGAGCCCCCACTCCGCTCCTTTAAAAAGGGCGATGGGGAACGGAAATCCGCACTCCTTCATCTCGTCTCCTCTTCGGCTTCTGATTCCCCCCCATTTGTCATGGAGGCAGGGAATCCTGGTCCTTCGTCGGTGGCGGCAAGGGTCGCTGCTAGGCAGCGCGCCCCTCCTCCCCTTGCGCCTGCGGCGACGGAGCCGGCCGTGAGGGGAAGGGGGAGGGGGCGAGGTCGTGGACGGGGTCGCGGACGTGGCCGAGGCGCCCAGGGACGAGGCGGACGGGGTGACGCGCCGGCCTCTCCCCCGCCAGCGGCTCCTCTTCTCACGGCGGTCCACCTCGGGGACGACCCCTGCGAGTTCATCATCAGGCTGCGCCAGGCGCCTCGCCGTCGCCTCCGCCTCCCGGCTCCCTTCGTGAGCGTGTTGGAGGTGGAGCGACCCGAGATGCTGAGACTGCGGATGAGGGGCTGCGGGATCAGTGGTACGCGAGTCCACGTCGAGTCCCGAGCCCCTGGCGTGATGTATCTTAGCCGAAGGTGGAAGTCGTTCGCCCGCATCCACAACCTGATGGAGGGGTTCATCCTCCATTTCAAGTTGATGGAGGGCGACCTTCTCTCCGTTAAGGCCTTCTAGGACTTCGGCACCCGGGCTTCGTGCTGCGTGGATAGCTCCTCCGACAGCGAAGGCTCCTCCTCGAGCAAGAGTGATGAGGAGGGGAGCGACAGCGACGACGAGGGTAGTAGTCGCCGGGATGACGGGTCCGACTAGGTGCCGGTCGCAGCCCCGGGTGGCACCGGCGACCCCATCATCTGCGTCGCTGGCTCCATGAACTCCCCGGGGTCGTCTCCTTGGGCGACTGGCGTGGGGAGGCTGCGGAAGAGGAAGAGGGCGGGCGGCAAGGCCGCGAAGTCAGAGTACGTGCCGTCTTCGCCAGCTTGCCGGCATCCCTCCGCCTCATCTTCCAGCTTCGCCCCAGACGCCGTCATCACCCTTGCTCTCGGCGACGACCATCGGGGTCTTCTCTCCGGCCCGGCAAGATCCTCTTGCCGGGGCTTTGTCCTCCCGGGCGGCTGGAGTGGCGAGGCTGCGGAAGGGGAAGGGGCTGGCGGCAAGGCCGTCAACTCAGAGTACGAGGGCCATATGCCCTCGACAGCGTGTTGACGTCCCGCTGCCCCATCTTCGAGCTCCGCTTCCGGCGCCGCCGTCACCATCCAGCCTCCGGAGCCCCCGGACGGAGCCCCGGATGTTCTCTTGGTGTCTTCTGCCACCCGTAGCTCGTCTAGGCGCCCCTTTTGCCCTTCTCGTCTCCTTGCCCTACCTCCTGAGGAGAGAGACAAGAAAGGGATTACGGGAACCTTATCTCTTTTTAACTTGTAAGCCTTCGGGCCTTAGCTGCATTTAAATCTTGTAATCCCATCTTTTCATGTTTTTCATTCTCTCTGAATTGTACCTGAGCGGAATGTTTTTAATGAAAAGGGGATGTTTGCCGGATCATTTGTCTCGCGGGTACCACCCGTGGCAAGGAGCGAATCCTTTACATCGTTAAGATAGACACTTCCTCGCCCGGCAACAGGCCCTGTCGTCTTCCCGCGCCCCTCGACCTTTCTCGCGCTCTTGGCAGAGGCAGGGAGAAGGCGGGTTCAGGCCCCTCGTTTCCTTCTTTTGCCGCCGCGGCTACTATAAAAAACGGGCCCCAGGAACGCGCTCTGGGGCTTGTCGTTTAAGAGAGCACGACAGCTCTTAGGAGGAAGCGAGGTTTTCGTATCCCACAGTCCATAAGAGAATGCATGATAAGGGATGCAAAAACTTATCTGAGGTTACAGCCCCCGGCATCTCAGGCTTGCCGCGGGTGGATCCTCGTACTTGCAGTCCCCGGCAACTTTGGCTTGCCGGGGTGTAGGCGTTGGTTCGTCCTTCTCTCCCTCTTCGTCCTTGAGCGGCCCGGCTGGGACATGTAATCCCTGTGAACCAAAGGAAAGAACAGGAAAAAGGGACGCAGACTCGACCTCTAAGCTAGGGGTTAGCGACAGCTAGGCACTATCAACCCTAACCAAGGACGAGACTCGACTCAGCATGCATGCTAAAACTTAGGGCGCCAACGCTTCATTATCTGCTGCCAGGGTCTGCGCCTGGCTTTGTACGAAGGATTACATGCAGCTGCGGCAAGACTTGTACAAAAGGTTGGTTGCCGAACGGGGTCCGACAACCGCGCCTTACGGGTAAAACTTACGAAGATGCTCAATATTCTAGGAGTTGCTCACCGGAGTTCCATCTTCGGTCTCGAGGCGGACAGCACCGGGCCTCGTGACTCGTTTCACCCGGTAAGGGCCTTCCCACTTCGGCGTCAACTTGTTGTGATTCTTGGCCGACTGAACGTGCCGAAGAACAAGGTCGCCTTCCTCGAAGCTCCTGGCTTTGACTCTGCGGCTATGGTAGCGACGCAAAGCTTGCTGGTAGCGAGCGGCTCGCACAGCAGCCTGGAGACGATCTTCCTCGAGGAGCAGCGCGTCATCTTCACGCGACCACTCTTGCTCAAGCTCATCATAAGAGAGCACTCGAGGTGACCCGTATACGAGTTCCGTGGGGGTAACTGCTTCTGCTCCATAGACTAGAGCAAATGGTGTCTGGCCAGTGGCTCGATTTGGCGTCGTTCTGATCGACCAAAGAACCGCTGGCAGCTCCTCGATCCAGTTCCGTCCGCGCTTGTGCAGCCTGTCAAAACTTCTGCTCTTGAGCCCGCGCAGCACCTCGGCGTTGGCCCTTTCCGCTTGACCGTTGCTCTTAGGATGAGCAACAAAAGCGAAGCAGACCTTGGCGCCAAGGTCTTGGATGTACTGCATGAAGGCGTGGCTCGTGAATTGCGTACCATTGTCGGTGATGATCCTGTTAGGGATCCCGAAACGGCAAACAATCGACCTGAAGAATTTGATCGCGGACTGGGCCGTCACCTTCCTCACTGGTTCCACTTCCGGCCACTTTGTGAACTTGTCGATGGCGACGTACAAGTACTCAAAGCCCCCGACAGCTCGGGGGAAGGGGCCGAGGATATCGAGCCCCCAGACCGAAAAGGGCCAGGATAAAGGGATTGTCTGGAGAGCTTGAGCTGGTTGGTGTATCTGCTTGGAGTGGAACTGGCACGCTTCACACTTGGTTACTTGTGCAGTTGCATCCTGGAGGGCTGTCGGCCAGAAGAAACCCTGCCGGAACGCTTTGCCGGCAAGTGCTCTTGCGCCAATGTGGTGACCGCATATGCCTCCATGTATATCCGCCAACAGCTTCTGTCCGTCTTCCCGGTGGATGCACTTCAATTTCACCCCATTGCGTCCTCTTCTGTACAGTGTGCTGTCAACAAACTGGTACATACTGGACTGCCGGGCTACTCTTTCCGCTTCCTCTTGCTCTTCGGGAAGTTCTCCTGTCTGAAGGAAACGGACGATCTGCTGCGCCCATGTCGGAGCTCGCGGCTCGACGACAAGGACCAAAGGCATGTCTGCGGCTGTGGGAACATTAGCTTCTACGGCGAGAGTCTGGGGCTCGGCCGGAGCTTGTCTTTCCCCGGCAAGCCTGCCGGAGCAGAGCTTGTCGGGAGCACCTGCTTCAACGGAACAAACCCTAGGGCTTGCCGGAGCGGGTCGCTCCTCAGCACTCTTGGCGTCGATCTTGGGGACTCTCTTGACGGCGGCTTCGGGAAGCTCTGCCGGGAGATAGTCGCCGGAGACCAACTTCCTCTTCTTGTTCTGCCCAGTTGATGGTGTCACGGATGGCTGAGTCAGCTTGAGCACAAAGGTTCCTGGTTCCACAGGTAACTTTAGTGCGGCGCACTCTGACAGGCCGTCGGCAACGTCGTTCTCAGCTCTTGGAACGTGCTCCATTTGTAGGCCGTCAAAGCGCTCTTCTAGCTCCCTCACTTCATCAACGTAAGCCTCCATCAACGGACTCTGGTAATCCTTGTTCACTTGGCGGACGGCGAGTTGCGAGTCACCCCTGACAATAAGCTTCTTGATCCCAAGTTCTGCCGCGATCCTGAGACCGACAAGCAAACCTTCATACTCTGCTGTATTGTTGGTTGCCTGCTCCTTGGGAAAGTGCATTTGGACGACGTACTTGAGGTGCTCTCCGGTGGGCGCGACAAGCAGTACGCCAGCACCGGCGCCTTGCAGCGAGAAAGCCCCATCGAAGTGCATCAGCCACTCTTTGTTTGCTTCCTTGCCGGGGATGCTCGATGGTGCGTCCTCAACGGTAGCGCAGCACTCCGAGGAGGCGCGCTTGCCGGAGTGGGCACCAGAGAATTCTTCGTGCTTGGCCTTCTTCCTTCCCCCGGGAGCTTCAGCGGCAAGTGGACCGTGGGCCGTTGCTGCTGCTGCGTCCCGGTAGATCTCGTCGGCACAGATAAGGGCATCCTTCTTGTCACCAGGGACAGAGATGACGCTTATCGGGCCTGGCATCTTGAGCACGTTGTACGCATAGTGAGAGGCCGCCATGTACTTGGCGAGCGCTGGACGGCCGAGGATTCCATTGTAAGGTAATGGAAAATCGGTGACATCAAAGGTGATCCTCTCGGTCCTGAAATTCAACTCGCTGCCAAACGTCACTGGCAGTGTGATCTTCCCTTTCGGCTTGCTCCTTCCCGGGTTGATTCCTTGGAACGTGCCGGTCTCTTCGAGCTCGCTGTCGGGAACTTGGAGTCTTCGGAGAACAGCGGAGGAGATCAGGTTCAAGCCGGCCCCGCCGTCAACTAGCATCTTAGTGACCTTGAGGTTGCGGACCGTTGGGGAAACCAACATCGGCAAGCACCCGACCGCGGTTGTGCGATCAGGGTGGTCCTCAATATCAAAGATGATAGGCGTGCTGGACCACTTCAGAGGCCTGCGCGACTCGACGGGCGGTTCCGCTGCATTGACTTCCCGCGCCCACTGTTTAAGTTGGCGGCGAGAAGTGTGCAGAGAGGCACCGCCGTCCACACACAAGACCTCTGTGGCTTTCTGAAACTCCTGCTCGCTGGTCTCGGGGTTTCCATGTCTCCGTCGTCGTCGTCGTCTTCATCCTTGTCGCGGCCTCTGGGAGGTCTGTCTGCTTGCCGCTGCTTGTCCTTGCCGCGGCGTTCCCCCTGGCCGGGACGCTTCGTGCCGGATCCCCTGCCGCCTCCTTGGGCTCTCTTCTTGTCGCGCCGCTCGTACTCGGCCTTCTGCAGCTCGACGAGCCGCTCGACCTGCTTGCAATTCTGGAGGTCGTGGCCCTTGGTGCGGTGGATCTTGCAATACTTCTTGTCGGTGCCATCCCGTTTGTCGGCGACCGCCACTGCCTGGCAATTGAGGCACCCGGCAACCTCCTTGCCGGAGCCACCGGCCTGGGCTTTCTTGGCGGTGCCCTCACTGCCAGACTGCTCAACAACCATCACTCCTTGGCTCTTTTTCTTCTTGTTATTCCGCCGCCGGCTTTTCCTCGCCGGGGTGGTGTCGTCACTGTCAGATCCTCCTGCTCCGATGCTTTCTCCGGGGAGTTTCCTCCCCTCCTCAGCGCGCGCACACTTGTCGGCCAGGGCGTATAGCTCGCTGACGTCCTTGATTCTGCACATCGCCATCTCCTCCCGCATTCTGCGGTTTCGCACGTTCTGATGGAACGCACTAATGACCGCAGCGGGGTGGACATCTGGGATGTTGTAGTGCACGCGGCTGAATCTTTGGATGAACTTGCGCAGAGTCTCTCCTTCCTTCTGAACGAGCAAGTGAAGGTCACTCGCCTGGCCGTGGGGTTTGTGGCCGCCCGTGAAGGCGCCGACAAACTGATGGCACAGGTCTGGCCAGGAGGATATGGAGTTGTCCGGCAAGTGCATGAGCCAGGATCTGACGTTGGGTTTGAGTACCAGCGGGAAGTAGTTGGCAAGGATCTTGTCGTCTCGTCCCCCGGCAGCTTGCACCGCAATGGTGTAGATGCTGAGGAACTCCGATGGATGGGACTTGCCGTCGTACTTCTCGGGTACGTCAGGCTTGAAGTTCTTTGTGCTGGGCCATTGGACTTGCCGCAGCTCGTGGGTGAACGCAGGGCAGCCTACCGAATACGGCAAGTCGCCTGGTTCCCCCGGTGCGTGCATGTCGCCAGCGGGCTCATCGCGCTGGTCTGATTGACGCCGCGCTTCTCTTCTACGCTCGATGCGAGTTCGAGCGTCTTCCTCCTTTCGCTCGTGGAGGACTTGGCGCTGGTCGCGACGGGTCCGCGGCGACGACGCGGTAAAGTCGTCGTCGTGGTGGGTCCGGCGGGTCGGCGACCGTTGCCTCTGGTGTGGGGAGTGCACGGTGGTCGCACCCCCACCAGTCTTGGCGCCATCGGTTCTCGCCTGGGCGACCTGCCGCGGCTGCGACGCACCAGGCTGCCGCGGCGTGTCGCCGTTGGCAAAACCGATGAGACTCTGGATGGTGGCCCTCCAATCATCGAGCTTGTCCGACGCCGGAGGGTAATCCAGGAGCAATTGGGCTCGTGCAAGAGCTTCCGCTGGAGTGGCGGGCAGTGGCAGTGAACGGCGCGTGGAGCGGGATGTGCTCGAACTCCTAACCACGTTAGAAGGAGCAGCACCCGGTCCAGGCAGCCGTGCTATGCTCGTGCTAACACGCTGGTGCGCCTGCTGGCCCTGAGCGTCCTGGGGTTCGCCAGCTCGATCTGGGTCCAGCGAGCGTATGGCACCGTGGGTACCAAGACGCTGCTGATTCCGCGCCTCCTGGGAGGAGCGCGGAGCGACTTCGGACGCCGTGGTACCATGAACTGGTTCAACGACGCCCGTTCCTCCGCCGGCGCCTTCCCCACCACCCATCCGCTCCAAGGGCTGTGGGTTCAGCGTTGACGGGCCAGCCACCTCCGGAGCTTTCTTCTTCGGTGGCATGGCGATGAAGGCGATGGAGATCTAGCCTGTGCGGACGCCGGATCAGGTTCGCACAACCTCGACGCCCCCTACCTGGCGCACCAAAGATGTCGGGGGGAATCGGCCTCCTCGAACACCTATGGGGACATAGCCCCTTCTAGGTTCGGCGGGGAGCGGAGGCTGCGCAAAGAGCAGATCGAGGCAACACACGCACACACAACGATTTTACCCAGCTTCGGGCCGCACTGGTGCGTAAAACCCTACTGCTGCTTGTCTGGTTGATTTGGGGTTCTTGCTCGAAAGCGCGAGATGCTACAATACACTCGAGCTGCTTGCGAGGCTGGACGCGAATGGGGTCCCTCCTCCCCTCCCCTCCCTTACGCGCGCATGGGGTCTCCTTTTATATGCCAAGGGATTGCCCACACGTGGCAGCGTAGGTGAGGGTAAAAATGGAAAAGAGCTATGTGCACAGTGGCTGCACAGTGCTATCGCACCTAACTCTGACGGCGGGGGACAAGGGCATTAAATGCCCGTCTGGGTCGCCCGAACAGTGCTGAGGCAGACCGCTTGGGGCGCCCCCGTTCGCCACGAGAGCGGCCTTGTCAGCGTTGCATGCCATCGCATGCCTCTGGCTGCGCGGTGCCCCGCCACGTGCCTCTGGGGAAGCCCCAAAGCGACGCGTGGGTGGGTGAGCTGGAGCGCAGTCCTGGGGTGGTGGCTTGTCGCGGCAAATGGCTTGCCGCGGCTGCTGTCTTGCCGCGCCCGGGTACTCGCCGTTCGCCGGGCCTTGCTGGGGCGCACGGTGCACCGGGGCGAGTTTTCCCTGAGTTGCCCTGGTGGGCCTCCCCGGCGAGCTCCTCCCGTGGGGGTCTCTTGTGCTTCTGCTCGGTCGTCCTGGCAAGCTCCTCTTGCCGGGGCCTTGTCTCTCTGGCCCGGCAAGCGCCTCTTGCCGGGGTCTTGCCTTCGTACTTTGTTCTTGAATGGCCAAAAGAGGGCCATGGAAGGTTTTGGCGTTCCCCTGGCCAGCCTTGCCGCGGGGGGGGGGGGGGGGGGGCTGCGACTGTCCGTGCACAAGTTCGGGGTACTAAGGTACCCCTATTTTAGTACACCGACACAATGCAATCGCCCTGTAATGCTTTACTTTATCACTAAGCGGTAGCGATAGTCGTAGAAGCATAAGATTGGCGAGACGACAATGATGCTACGATGGAGATCAAGGTGTCGCGCCGGTGACGATGGTGATCATGACGGTGCTTCGGAGATGGAGATCACAAGCACAAGATGATGATGGCCATATCATATCACTTATATTGATTGCATGTGATGTTTATCTTTTATGCATCTTATCTTGCTTTGATTGACGGTAGCATTATAAGATGATCTCTCACTAAATTTCAAGATAAAAGTGTTTTCCCTGAGTATGCACCGTTGCCAAAGTTCGTCGTGCCCAGACACCATGTGATGATCGGGTGTGATAAGCTCTACGTCCATCTACAACGGGTGCAAGCCAGTTTTGCACACGCAAAATACTCAAGTTAAACTTGATGAGCCTAGCATATGCAGATATGGCCTCGGAACAGTGAGACCGAAAGGTCGAGCGTGAATCATATAGTAGATATGATCAAAATATTGATGTTCATCACTGAAAGCTACTCCATTTCACGTGATGATCGGTTATGGTTTAGTTGATTTGGATCATGTGATCACATAGAGGATTAGAGGGATGTCTTTCTAAGTGGGAGTTCTTAAGTAATATGATTAATTGAACTTAAATTTATCATGAACTTAGTACCTGATAGTATCTTTCTTGTCTATGTTGATTATAGATAGATGGCCCGTGCTGTTGTTCAGTTGAATTTTAATGCGTTCCTTGAGAAAGCAAAGTTAAAAGATGATGGTAGCAATTACACGGACTGGGTCCGTAACTTGAGAATTATCCTCATTGCTGCATATAAGAATTACGTCCTAGAAGCACCGCTGGGTGCCAGGCCTGCTACAGGAGCAACACCAGATGTTATGAACGTCTGACAGAGCAAAGCTGATGACTACTCAATAGTCAAGTGTGCCATGCTTTACGGCTTAGAACCGGGTCTTCAACGACGTTTTGAACATCATGGAGCATATGAGATGTTCTAGGAGTTGAAGTTAATATTTCAAGCAAATGCCCGGATTGAGAGATATGAAGTCTCC
This sequence comes from Aegilops umbellulata, assembly GCA_032464435.1. Taxonomy (NCBI): domain Eukaryota; kingdom Viridiplantae; phylum Streptophyta; class Magnoliopsida; order Poales; family Poaceae; genus Aegilops; species Aegilops umbellulata. Next base: position 634,400,352 of record CP136060.1, on the reverse strand, counting down.
AATAAGTTCTATAGCTGCAAGATGGAGGAGAATTTTTCTGTCAGTGAGCATATACTTAAGATGTCTGGGTATAATAATCACTTGATTCAAGTGGGAGTTAATCTTCCAGATGATAGCGTCATTGAAAGAATTCTCCAATCACTGCCACCAAGCTACAAGAGCTTCGTGATGAACTATAACATGCAAGGGATGGATAAGACGATTCCTGAGCTCTTCGCAATGCTAAAGGCTACGGAGGTAGAAATCAAGAAGGAGCATCAAGTGTTTATGGTCAAAAGGACCACTAGTTTCAATAAAAAAGGCAAAGGGAAGAAGAAGGGGAACTTCAAGAAGAACATCAAGCAAGTTGCTACTCAGGAGAAGAAACCCAGGTCTGGACCTAAGCCTGAAACTGAGTGCTTCTACTGCAAGCAGACTGGTCACTGGAAGCGGAACTGCCCCAAGTATTTGGCGGATAAGAAGGATGGCAAGGTGAACAAAGGTATATGTGATATACATATTATTGATGTGTACCTTACTAGAGCTCGCAGTAGCACCTGGGTATTTGATACTGGTTCTGTTGCTAATATTTGCAACTCGAAACAGGGACTACGGATTAAGCGAACACTGGCCAAGGACGAGGTGACGATGCACGTGGGAAATGGTTCCAAAGTCGATGTGATCGCGGTCGGCACGCTACCTCTACATCTACCTTCGGAATTGGTTTTAGACCTAAATAATTGTTATTTGGTGCCAGCGTTGAGCATGAACATTATATCTTGATCTTGTTTAATGCGAGACGGTTATTCATTTAAATCAGAGAATAATGGTTGTTCTATTTATATGAGTAATATCTATTATGGTCATGCACGCTTGAAGAGTGGTCTATTTTTGATGAATCTCGATAGTAGTGATACACATATTCATAATGTTGAAGCCAAAAGATGCAGAGTTGATAATGATAGTGCAACTTATTTGTGGCACTGCCGTTTAGGTCATATCGGTGTAAAGCGCATGAAGAAACTCCATAATGATGGACTTTTGGAACCACTTGATTATGAATCACTTGGTACTTGCGAACCGTGCCTCATGGGCAAGATGACTAAAATGCCGTTCTCCGGTACAATGGAGAGAGCAACAGATTTGTTGGAAATCATACATACAGATGTATGTGGTCCGATGAATGTTGAGGCTTGTGGCGGATATCATTATTTTCTCACCTTCACAGATGATTTAAGCAGATATGGGTATATCTACTTAATGAAGCATAAGTCTGAAACATTTGAGAAGTTCAAAGAATTTCACAGTGAAGTTGAAAATCATCGTAACAAGAAAATAAAGTTTCTACGATCTGATCGTGGAGGAGAATATTTGAGTTACGAGTTTGGTCTACATTTAAAACAATGCGGAATAGTTTCGCAACTCACGCCACCCGGAACACCACAACGTAATGGTGTGTCCGAATGTCGTAATCGTACTTTACTAGATATGGTGCGATCTATGATGTCTCTTACTGATTTACCGCTATCGTTTTGGGGTTATGCTTTAGAGACGGCCGCATTCACGTTAAATAGGGCACCATCAAAATCCGTTGAGACGACGCCTTATGAATTGTGGTTTGGCAAGAAACCAAAGTTGTCGTTTTTGAAAGTTTGGGGCTGCGATGCTTATGTGAAAAAGCTTCAACCTGATAAGATCGAACCCAAATCAGAGAAATGTGTCTTCATAGGATACCCAAAGGAGACTGTTGGGTACACCTTCTATCACAGATTCGAAGGCAAGACATTCGTTGCTAAAATGGTTCCTCTCTAGAGAAGAAGTTTCTCTCGAAAGAAGTGAGTGGGAGGAAAGTAGAACTTGATGAGGTAACTATACCATCTCCCTTATTGGAAAGTAGTTCATCACAAAAACTGGTTTCTGTGACACCTACACCAACTAGTGAGGAAGTTAATGATGATGATCATGGAACTTCATATCAAGTTATTACTGAACCTCGTAGATCAACTAGAGTAAGATCTGCACCAGAGTGGTACGGTAATCTTGTTCTGGAATTCATGCTACTAGATCATGATGAACCTACGAACTATGAAGAAGCGATGGTGAGCCCAGATTCCGCAAAATGTCTTGAAGCCATGAAATATGAGATGGGATCCATGTATGAGAACAAAGTGTGGACTTTGTTTGACTTGCCTGATGATCGGCAAGCAATTGAGAATAAATGGATCTTCAAGAAGAAGACTGACGTTGACGGTAATGTTACTGTCTACAAAGATCGACTTGTTGCAAAAGGTTTTCGACAAGTTCAAGGGATTGACTACGATGAGACCTTCTCAGCCATAGCGATGCTTCAGTCTGTCCGAATCATGTTAGCAATTGCCGCATTTTATGATTATGAAATATGGCAGATGGATGTCAAAACTGCATTCCTGAATGGATTTCTGGAAGAAGAGTTGTATATGGTGCAACCGGAAGGTTTTGTCGATCCAAGGGAGCTAACAAAGTGTGCAAGCTCCAGCGATCCATTTATGGACTGGTGCAAGCCTCTCGGAGTTGGAATAAACGCTTTGATAGTGTGATCAAAGCATTTGGTTTTGTACAGACTTTCGGAGAAGCCTGTATTTACAAGAAAGTGAGTGGGAGCTCTGTAGCATTTCTGATATTATATGTGGATGAATATTACTGATTGGAAATGATATAGAATTTCTGGATAGCATAAAGGGATACTTGAATAAGAGTTTTTCAATGAAAGACCTCGGTGAAGCTGCTTAGATATTGGGCATTAAGATCTATAGAGATAGATCAAGACGCTTAATTGGACTTTCACAAAGCACATACCTTGACAAAGTTTTGAAGAAGTTCAAAATGGATCAAGCAAAGAAAGGGTTCTTGCCTGTGTTACAAGGTGTGAAGTTGAGTAAGACTCAATGCCCGTCCACTTCAGAAGATAGAGAGAAAATGAAAGATGTTCCCTATGCTTCAGCCATAGGCTCTATCATGTATGCAATGTTGTGTACTAGACCTGATGTGTGCCTTGCTATAAGTCTGGCAGGGAGGTACCAAAGTAATCCAGGAGTGTATCACTGGACAGCGGTCAAGAACATCTTGAAGTACCTGAAAAGGACTAAGGATATGTTTCTCATTTATGGAGGTGACAAAGAGCTCATCGTAAATGGTTACGTTGATGCAAGCTTTGACACTGATCCGGACAATTCTAAATCGCAAACCGGATACGTCTTTACATTGAACGGTGGAGCTGTCAGTTGGTGCAGTTCTAAACAAAGCGTCGTGGCGGGATCTACGTGTGAAGCAGAGTACATAGCTGCTTTGGAAGTAGCAAATGAAGGAGTCTGGATGAAGGAGTTCATATCCGATCTAGGTGTCATACCTAGTGCATCGGGTCCAACGAAAATCTTTTGTGACAAAGCAATTGCCTTGGCGAAGGAATCCAGATTTCACAAGAGAACCAAGCACATCAAGAGACGCTTCAACTCCATCCGGGATCTAGTCCAGGTGGGAGACATAGAAATTTGCAAGATACATACGGATCTGAATGTTGCAGACCCGTTGACTAAGCCTCTTCCACGAGCAAAACATGATCAGCACCAAGGCTCCATGGGTGTTAGAATCATTATAGTGTAATCTAGATTATTGACTCTAGTGCAAGTGGGAGACTAAAGGAAATATGCCCTAGAGGCAATAATAAAGTTATTATTTATTTCCTTATATCATGATAAATGTTTATTATTCATGCTAGAATTGTATTAACCGGAAACATAATACATGTGTGAATACATAGACAAACAGAGTGTCACTAGTATGCCTCTACTAGACTAGCTCGTTGATCAAAGATGGTTAAGTTTCCTAGCCATTGACATGGGTTGTCATTTGATTAATGGGATCACATCATTAGGAGAATTATGTGATTGACATGACCCATTCCGTTAGCTTAGCACACGATCCTTTAGTATGTTGCTATTGCTTTCTTCATGACTTATACATGTACCTATGACTATGAGATTATGCAACTCCCGTTTACCGGAGGAACACTTTGTGTGCTACCAAATGTCACAACATAACTGGGTGATTATAAAGGTGCTCTACAGGTGTCTCCGAAGGTACTTGTTGGGTTGGCGTATTTCGAGATTAGGATTTGTCACTCCGATTGTCGGATAGGTATCTCTGGGCCCTCTCGGTAATACACATCACTTAAGCCTTGCAAGCATTGCAACTAATGAGTTTGTTGCGAGATGATGTATTACGGAACGAGTACAGAGACTTGCCGGTAACGAGATTGTACTAGGTATTGAGATACCGACGACCGAATCGTGGGCAAGTAACATACCGATGACAAAGGGAACAACGTATGTTGTTATGCGGTTTGACCGATAAAGATCTTCGTAGAATATGTGGGAGCCAATATGAGCATCCAGGTTCCGCTATTGGTTATTGACCGGAGACGTGTCTCGGTCATGTCTACATAGTTCTCGAACCCATAGGGTCCGCACGCTTAACGTTACGATGATAGTTATATTATGAGTTTATATGTTTTGATGTACCGAAAGTTGTTCGGAGTCACGGATGTGACCACGGACATGACGAGGAGTCTTGAAATGTTCGATACATGAATATTGATATATTGGAAGCCTATGTTTGGATATCGGAAGTGTCTCGGGTGAAATTGGGATTTTACCGGAGTACCGGGAGGTAACCGGACCCCCTCGGGAACTTAATGGGCCTTAGTGGGCCTTGGTGGAAGAGAGGAGAGGAGGCCAGGACAGGGCCACACGCCCCTCCCCCCTAGTCCAAATAGGACAAGGAGAGGGGGTCGGCGCCCCCTTTCCTTCCTCCCCTCCACCTCTTCCCCCTCTCTCTCCTAGTCCAACATGGAAAAGGGGGAGTCCTACTCCCGGTAGGAGTAGGACTCCTCCGGCGCGCCTCTCCCCTTGGCCGGCCGCACCCCACTTGCTCCTTTATATACGGGGGAGGGTGCACCCCATAGACACAACAATTGATCATTGATCTCTTAGCCGTGTGTGGTGCCTCGCTCCACCATAGTCCACCTCGATAATACTGTAGCGGTGCTTAGGCGAAGCCCTGCATCGGTAAAACATCAACATGGTCACCACGCCGTCATGCTAACGAAACTCTCCCTCAACACTCGGCTGGATCGGAATTCGAGGGACGTCATCAGGCTGAACGCGTGCTGAACTCGGAGGTGTCGTGCGTTCGGTACTTGATCGGTCGGATAGTGAAGACGTACGACTACATCAACCTTGTTGTGCTAACGCTTCCGCTTTCGGTCTACGAGGGTACGTAGACAACACTCTGCCCTCTCGTTGCTATGCATCACCATGATCTTGCGTGTGCGTAGGAATTTTTTCGAAATTACTATGTTCCCCACAACTCACCATGATCCAGCATGTCATCAATATGAGGAGACGACAGTGGCGCGCCGCAAACCGGGTACGGCTGGCGCTAGATGAGGAGAAAGAGACATCGGGAGGGTTGTTGTGGTGGGGCTCAAGTTCACACGGATGGCAAGCACGAGTCAACAATGGGGCCCAAGCGTTAACATCAGAGAAACATTCGCTAACAAGGGGGCCAATCAGCGTCCTTCAAAGCCTTAGTCCACCAAAATGCAGCATTTCAAGGGAGCTTAGAATCTGTACTGATGCGTTTGGTTACCTGCATCTTTTTTGTCACTTTGCATACTTGTCCCGACTGGGCTTTACTGAGCATATGCAGGCAAAAAAACATATACATGTTGATTGGTTGCCTGCATTCCATCAAGGTCCAGATGGGTGCAACTTGTTTGGTTGCCTGTGTTTGTGCTTTGGGTGTGAGGAGATGCAGAGCACGGCTGCTTGGATGTGTGCAAGTACTTGGTCTGTTCACCCCTTTCAAATGTGGTGCACTTACCACCCATTTAACAACACACAATAATCAACACAAGAACAACAGCAGAAGAATATGAAGAACATGTTGGAATTTAGTCTATTTTGGGACAACCCAATAGCAATTTCAAAAATTCCTAATAAATCCTAGAGGCCCACTAAGCCCATTCGTGCAAGGCAAGGGGTGCTACTAAAGTTTAGTCCCACATTGCTAGTTTGGTGGGAGTTGGACCTCCTTCCCCACATGTACGAGCATGAGAACAAGAGGGACATTCACGCGTGCTCCTCCTCCGCCGCCCGCCATGGATCGTCACGCCACGCCATGCAGCGGGAATGAGCCGATGTCTAAAAATTTCCACGCACGACGGGTATATGAAAGGTCACTCGGGAGATGAAAAGTTTTTGCTGTAGTGGATATTGAATACGAACGTTGCACCCTTCGGCTGCTGCATGTTCATTTCGTCTCCCTCCTTCGCTTCAGCTCCTGATGCAACCTATTCGCCTCCTTCTCCTATGCCTATATAATAGAGGTCGCTCCTCTCCAGAGAGATACACCAGAACATGTTCTTCCTCTCGCCACCGAGTTCCTGAGCACTGAGCTACTACTACGGTCTTCCCCATCTCGAATTGCGGCATGCACCGCAGGTCGGGACAGTAGGCCTCCGAAACCCCACAACTTTGAGTCCTGCACGGGAAAAGGGTGATAAGGTTTTTGAGGAGCGCTTTGCGCGACTATTGACCGGTTCATCATGGACGCTCCGGCACCAATGACCACTTCCCCAACGACGACTTCCTCCCTGACATCAACAACCTCTTCGACGACATGGTTGGCGAGGATGTCGACCCCAAGACTAGCGCTTATGTTGCTACTGCTGTCCCGTACATGTTCCTATTCTTTCCGCTAGAGGTCCTACCACAGTTCCTTGCTCTAGTGTCTGTCCTACATACGTTAGGTTCTAGTTCATATATGCAGATTGCTCTACTGTGTGCTCTAGATATGTTTGGTTCCAGTTCATATGTGCAGATGTTATTTACCTTCTCACTGTCAGATTGCATACCTTGTTTCCTTCTATAATAGTCGTGTTTTATCTAGTATTTCTATTAATAAAATCATATGGCAAATTGCTCATATTTCCAGCAAAACAGAGCACAAAACATGAAAGCAGGCAGCTAAGCTAGGTATAAGTAGGATACTAACACTACTAGGCATAAGTTTAAAGAGCAGGGCATCCCATGGGTGCTGCTCCCTCGACAAAATATGGACATGTTCACAACAAAAGATACGTTCTAACTTAACCTAAACTACTCCAGTTTAGAGTTTCAGACTTGACATACGAACTACAGGGCCTGAGTGATGTCACTGACGCAGCTATGCCTGGAGCACCAAATCCTGCAGATGTTCGAGGTGTTGGCATTGAAGATGTGCACCGTCAGCCCTAGCCCTGCGATCTTGAAGACTAGGAGGTCATTGGGGACGATCTTGTGCCGATGGCAGAAGTACTCCAGCCGCGCCTAAGCACCATGTACCCCTTGAACATCTGTACTGGACCCAGAACTCGCACCACTTGTTGGCGGAGAGCCTGACGACGCGAGGAGGGCCGCTGACCAACCATTGCTTCATCACCAGCCTAGAGGCGGGCGGGATGACGAGCATGGAGATGTCCTCCTGGTCCTGGACCTACACATATAACCTGATAGGTTCCCGTGCGCCCTCCTCGTGGCCTTTCCTCGGCCTCCTGCTAGCGCCGAGCGACATGCTCATGTACTCCACCCTTCCAGGCACCACCGCCCTCTTCGTCCACCGGTTCGTGGGGATGAGGTCCTCCGCACCCTCTCACAACATGTGCCCCTTCGCCGGCTCTGCCCCACTCCGTCTTGATATCTTGCCAGCAAGGAGGACGGAAGTTAGCAACAATGAAAGATGATCATTGGCAGTGCAAATGCCAATGATCAGTGCTACCACTGATCAATGCTAACACTTATCAAAGCTAACACTAGTCAGTGCTAATAATGATTGGGCTAACAGTGATCAATGCGAGCAATCACTAAAAAAAGACACACCCGTGACATTTTGGCCTGAACAAATTTTTTGTCATGCTTATGACACTTCTATGACAATAATTGTGACAAGCACGTATCATCATAGATGTGGTGGGCTCCTACTTCTATGACAAAAAATCATGACATAAAATGGGTTTTTCAGCCTGGGCGGGCCGGGGACGCACCTGCATGACATTGTTTGGGCCGTCCATGACGGAAAAAATTATGGTAGAAGCGAGGGCGAGGAAAATATCGAGGAGTTCCCGGTTATGGTGGGTGGTTGGGGCCGAGCGATGCATTTGCGCATTTCTCTCGTACACGTATGCACGTGTGTGCGAGGCGTTGGGCTCTAACTGAACCCGAGCGAGGCGTTGGGATCTAATTGAACCTGGGAAATTGCACTAGCTACGTTACAGAACCCCGATCGATCCCTTGGCTGTTAACTGAACCCGAGTGATTCCTTTGCTACTGCTGCTAACAGAAGCCGATTGAAGCTGCCTCTTGATGAACAGTCCTCGGTGGGGGTTGGATGAACAGGATCCCATGGTAGTAGAGGCCGTTGCCGCTGGATGAATAGGACCCCGATCGAGGAGGTGGGGGTGGATGAACAGTAGCTGGTGGAGGGACCTCGTGGAGGGCTGGTTGAACAGTAGCTGGTGGAGGCTGGATGAACAGGACCCCGTGGAGGGCTAGTAGCAGGTGGAGGCAGGAGGAAGTCGACGGTGGATGAACAGTAGCAAGTGGAGGCTAGAGGAACTCGACGGTGGATGAACAGTATCCCGTGGAGGCTGGAGCGAGGCAGTGGACGGTGGATGAACAGTAGCCCGTGGAGTCCCGTTTTGCGGTACGCCACACCCCTCCCGATGAACAGCACCCCGTTTCGACCATAGGCACTCCAACACAAGTCTGTTTCCTCCGTTTTGCGGTATGCCACACCCCTCCCGATGAACAGCACCCCGTTTCGACCATAGGAGCTCGAACACAAGTCCGTTTCCTCTGTTCTGCGGTACGCCAGACCCTTCCCGATGAACAGGACCCCGTTTCAACCGTACGCAGTTGAACAGAAGGCCGTTTTCCTTCATTTTGCGGTATGCCAGACCCCGTTTCGGCTGTTCCATCCAAGCAAGTTGGCTCATGTTGTACACGACCCATTCCGACCCACTGGCTTCCCTCCCGATAAACAGGACACGCTCTGACCCAGTCACTTGGCTCCCGGTGAATACACCACTGTTTCCTCCGTTCCGACCCAGCCGGTTAGCTGCCGATGAATAGGACAATGTCGCTGCCGTCTGTATGCGTGAGTATGCATTTCGAGACCTCGCTCGTATGTACATGCGTGGTTGATACGTCTCCAATGCATCTATAATTTATTAAGTATTCATGCTGTTATTTTGTCATTCTTGGGTGTTTTACAATCATTTTATAGCAACTTTATATCATTTTTTGGGACTAACCTATTGACCCAGTGCCCAGTGCCAGTTGCTGTTTTTTGCTTGTTTTTTACATCGTAGGAAATCAATATCAATGGAGTCCAAATCCCAAGAAACTATTTTTTGGATTTTTTCTAGACCAGAAGGAACCAAATGGGCCTGAGCTGCACCTGGGGGGGGGGTGCCCCGAGGGGGGCACAACCCACCAGGGCGCGCCAGGCCCCCCTGGCGCGCCTAGGTGGTTTGTGCCCACCTCAATGGCCTCCCGCACCCCTTATTTCCACTATAAATTCCCAAATATTCCGAAACCCTTCGGGGTAACCCTAGATCAGAAGTTCCGCTGCCGTAGGCCTCTGTAGCCATCGAAAACCAATCTAGACCCCATTCCGGCACCCTGCCGGAGGGGGTAATCATCTCCGGTGGCCATCTTCCTCATCCCGACGGCCACCACAATGAGGAGGGAGTAGTCCACCCTCGGGGCTGAGGGTTTGTACCAGTAGCTATGTGTTTAATCTCTCTCTCTCTCTCCCGTGATCTATATCATGGGCTTTATTAATATAGTCAGATTATATGATGTTTCTACCCTCTATACTCTTGTTATGATGAATTGAATCTTTACCCTTCAAAGTTTTGTCTTGCCGGATTGAATATTCAGAGATGAGAACACATGATATATGTCTTGCAATATGAATACTTGAGGTGACAATTGAGGTTTCTCATTGATTCACTTGATATATGTTATGGCATTCAACTCGCGGATTCCCGCAGTGATATTGGGGTAATCTATGCATAGGGGTTGATGCACGTTTTTCTCCGGTAGAAACTTTGGGGTCTCTTTGTAGTTCTTTGTGTGGATTGACTATTATGAATATGAATTTGCTTTGGTATTCTAAGTACGAACTCTTGATTAGATCGATCAGGAAGAATAGCTTGCGTTATTCTAGTACGAACTCTAGGATATATTGATCGGAAAGAATTGCTTTGAGGTGGTATCATACCGTACAAACAATTTCTATCTTTTGTTCTCCGCTAATAGGAACTCGGGAGTGATTCTTTGCTGCACTTTGAGGGATAATCATATGATCCAACTATGTTAGCATTGTTGAGAGATTGCATTAGCGAAAGTACGAACCCTAGGCCTTGTTTTCAAGCATTGCAATACCGTTTTTATGCCCGTTTACTATTTTCTACCTTGCTGTTTTTATTTATTCAGATTATAAAAACATATTTCTATCATCCATATTACACTTTTATCATCATCTCTTTGCCGAACTAGTGCACCTATACAATTTGCCATTGTATTGGGTGTGCTGGGGACACAAGAGATTTCTTGTATTTGGTCATTTGAGAGAGACCATCTTCATCCTACACCTCTCACGGATTGATAAACCTTAGGTCATCCACTTGAGGGAAAATTGCTACTGTCCTACAAAACTCTGCGCTTGGAGGCCCAACACGTGTCTACAAGAATAAAGTTGCCTAGTAGACATCAGTGGCCGTATTTTTGGGCGTGTGGCTGTGTGTACGTGTACACTGTTTAGACGGGACAGCCCGAACTGCTACGTGGGGGGCTCTACTATGACATGTGCTGCTACTTACTCGGCCACAGCTCATCGTTGCAGAGCGACCGATCGACCAGTATGTACGTACACGTTCGTGAAAAGATAGACTACACTACGTATGCTTAGACCGGGTGGGTCTTAGCTGTAAGGGAGGATAAGTACACACTTCCTTGCATGCGAAGATATAGCTGCTGGGTCCCAGCTGTCAGGGAGATGAATCATTTTTTCGCCCGTAATAAGGACGCACTTCCTTGCGTGCGAAGATGCAGTTGGTGGGTCCTTATTACGGGCGAAAACATTATTTTTCAGGGTAAAAAGGATGCAGTCGCATGCATGCGTCTATGGGCATGGTGCGTCCCCACTGTCAGCTTCTCACGTACACTCATCTTCTGAAGACTCTTTTGTTGACCACGTTGACCACACCGCGTCGAGCGCACCAAGGCCGATGGACGACGGCGAGGCCCCAGACTGGAACCCGGAGATGAGGAACACGCGGCAGTGGAGTCGCAGATCGAGAGGAGTGGGAAACTTGACTGGTTCGGATGCGTGGCAGCACTACCGCCCACGGGAGACAAGAGAAAGAACAGAGGTTGAAGAAGCAACAAGGCTATTGGATTAACATCTAACGGTCCAGCTGCTAGAATCATCTGTTGACTAAGTTGACAAAGCCCTACGTACGCGTCAGCTTAGTAGGTCCACAAGTCAGCCACCAAATCTGTCGGGTCCCAACTGTCATCGGGAGGAATAGGTTTTTCTCATAACAAGGAGGCACTTCCTTCCGTGCGAAGATACAACCGGTGGGTCCCAGCTTTCAGAGGGAGAAAATATTTTTTCAGCTTAATAAAAAGGAACTTTCCTTGCATGCAAACATGGACCTCGTGGGTCCCAGCTGTCAGGCTCTCCACGTACAGTTCTCTTCTGATGACTCTCGTTTGTTGACCATGCCGCGCCGAGTGCAGTAAGGCGGTGGGCGACGGCGAGGTCCCGGGCGGGAACGACCCGGAGATGGGAAGACGCGGCGGTGTAGTCACGGATTGAGAGGAGTACAAGAGTTATAATTGGTTCTGGTGCGGCATGGGGCTGCAGTCGGTGGAGAATAACAGGAGGCGTGGAGGGGTGGAGGGATAGCCTGGCCGGCGGTGGGTAGCGCTTCGTAGCGATGCATGCTAAGCAGAGCCGCTAGCCGCCGGAGGCCGGAGTAGGCGGTCCCGGCGACGCTGGAGGAAGAAGATGAGAGATTGAAGGTGCATGCCAGCCATGGGATATAAATCCAATGGCTGTGGATGCCAGAATCATTTGTTCACTAAGTTGACAACGCCTTGCATAGGCTTCGACCTATTGGCCCACATGTCAGCCTGCAAAAATGTGGCATATATTTAACCAATGTTTACTAGAATTTACAGTCCATTTGCTGGGCTGGATGAACAAATAATTTCGTGTCAATGTGGCCTATTTAATAATTTCTAAGAAATCCCAACCCATTTGCTCTTTCTTGAAATACACAAAATTGTTGGGCTTGTTCTATATTTAATGTTAGGTTAGAAGGAGAAATTAATATCAAAAAATATACCGGAGCTACACATTTTATTATATATAAAATTAAGAAATTAGCGAGTTATTGCTCAAAAGGAAAATGAGTGTGTTATTATTACGTTGGTCCTTAAAATCTTCCCAAACTTTTGTACGCAATCACCAGGATTTTCCTTGCCAGTGAGTCAAAAACAATCAGGATTTTCCTTGCCAACTTCTGTTAAACATTTACTGTTATAAGTTAATAAGATGTGGGATGTTTTTATAATGTACATATAAGTCTCTATTAAATATACGATAATAGTAGTAACATATATATATATATATATATATATATATATATATATATATATATATATATAATGTGGTTAGAAGGGAAACATAAATTGGACACTGCATTATTATTCTTATATCTAGATAAATAGAACAGAGATCTGCGTTTTATTAAAAAAAATACATTGGGCTGCCGATGTTTAAGAAAAAGTAAAACCTACGCTGGGAGGCCCATAGGCCGGTATGTACATGATGGACCTCAAAAAATAAGTTGAAACCACTGTCTCGGTATGTCGTGGGCTACACATGTTAAAAAACAAAACCTAGGCCTAGCTGATACTTGTTCTCTCTTTGAAAAAAAATGATACCAGCTAGATCCCCGATACGCCTTTCCCGCAACAACAACAAAAAAAAGTTCCCCAATACCTCTAAAAAACGCTCCTCGGTGACAGCCATCGTTGGAAATTTATTTCGTTTAATGACTATGTTAACAAACACGTGGGCCCGAACGTCAGCACACAATTAGGAGGAAGCTTTTTTTTCAATGAGGCACTTGCTTGCGTACGACTTGGAGCTGGTGGGTCCCCAGTGTCAGCCTCTCGGCGTACAGTCCTCTCAAGATTCCTCTCGTTTGTTGAGTATGTTGACAACGACATACGGCGGCGCCACGACGAGCGCACACGGACGGAAAAGAACCGGAGCCGGGGAAGACGCCTTCATGCTTTTGAACATACCGCACTAGCCCGCTGGCTGCAGCCCTCTCACCCAAAAGTTGTACTGCCCGGGTTCGATTCCAACTGCTGGAGTTGAAAAATATCTAACACTTGCCAAAATTTTGTCCTTAGTTTACCTAGTTTTTCGCACACTCAACATCGTCTTGCCATTTTGAAAATAGTATATGTTTTTGACTTTGCATCCACTGGTGCACGGCGGTCCTAAACAAACGGGTTTTAACCCCTTTCCGTGACAACATTTGGAACCGTCTCTAAGTGAGTGTAGGCGATATGGGGGTCCTTCCCACACGACCCAGAAACCGTCGGGGATATGCCCTCCTGGCACACACGTTCGGCAAAATGAGGTCGTGTGCGACCGGCGAGCACCCAAATACGGAAATACGTACAATAGAGCTAAAAAATACAATTATACGGCTAAATTGTTTCCGGTCGCAAGTACATCCCACACAGTCAGTCCTCGCTAAACATTTCCGTTCGTATGCACATCCCACACAGTCGCTCCAAGGAAAATGTTTCCGTTCACAAGTACATCACACACAATTTTTCCCGTTCAATTGTTTGCGTTATTGAATGTATCACACACGATCCATAGAAGAAACTGTGTGGCAAAGGTTGTCCATCACACACAGTTTTTATGTGGTAAACGTTTGCGCAAGGTGGCCTAACGCAAACAGTTTTCAAGAGAAAGTCATGTGTGGATGTTCATTGATCCAACACGGTTTATTCCTAGAAACTGTGTGCGTTGCCTGAGGTCATCGCCCACGGTATTATTTCAACAACCGTTTGCAATAGCAAAACCGAATTAGCATGCAAATTCGCCATTAGCAGGCTAATCATCCGACTATTCATAATACATTTATTAATCTAATTGACATTTCATATTAAGCACACAATATACTTTATTTCCATATTAAGGAAGCAGAATTTTATAATTGAAATACATCAGAGTACAACATGATATAGCTTCAGTACTCAGCTACTCGATTACACAACTGCATACCAGCAGCAAGTTCCACATGCAACGTGTAGAACCTTTCGAAATTAGCATCATAGACGGTATATAGACAATTGCATCTCATCTGGAAAACTGCTGAAGCAGAAGGCGAATATTGAGCCTTCATTCATGTTGAAGGTCTTTACAACTTTAGGCCAGTGCCTATGGATGATTGACCGTCCGTCCTTCGTCCTCTTTAGGAACACTTCAATATTGAACCATGGGTGTTGTATGAAAACCTTCCTCGCCTCCTGACCATAGAGGTGGTTTGAGAGGTAATCATCAGTGAACTACTTTGGAAAGGCCTGAAAACAAGGATGTGCATAAATATCTTCTCTATATTGAAAATGGGGCAAAGGAATAAAAAAAGGCAAGGTATAATAGTTAGTACCATCTTGTAGTGAACTGATGTCTTCTTCATTGTGCAGACAAAGATCTTGTTGTTTTTTGTCGCTAATTTCTTTATCCTAACAATGTTTCTGAGTTTCTTGATTTGATTGATATTCAAGGACAACTCATTTCCCCATATGCAAAAAGGGCCGAACAGTGGGTCGAAACCTCTGACAGCAGGACCTACATGTGTAAGACCAAATTGTTAAAAACCTAAATATTAGAATGGTTCCAGCAATTGCACAATAATGTCCTATTAGACAACGGACCATGCACGTGCTAACCTCGATTGTAAACCTCGGTGCTTCCCATTGTTTCCCTGCAACACATATAAGGTAGTTAGTCATCAGGTTAAGTAAGGGTTCGCATGCTATCAGTAAAATATGTTGATGAAAAGTAAACACATTGCAGATTCATCAGAGTAATTCAAGCCACACGGAAAAACCCATTTACCCAAACCAAGCATGATTAAGAACTAGGAAATATAGCACTTCTATATGTTTCTCATGTATTAAGTGCAGCCAAATTTGATTTATTCCTCACATGCACAACAATACAAAATTCTGCCCACGATAATTGGGCATTGCATTGCAGAATTGAACCAAGCACTACTAGGAAAAGGCTAACTAGTGGCGCACCTATTTTTGCAATTAATGGCGCCCTATAGGTGCGTCACTATTACCACGCCACTAGTAACAAATAGTAATGGCGCACCTATAGTGCGCAGTAATGGCGCACCACATAGAAGTGCGCCATTACTAACAAATTTTTTTCAATTTTTTTTCAGAAACTATTTTTTGCAAATTTTTGTTCAGAATATTTTTTCATTTTTTTCTTAATCTCGGGTCACTATGGCTTAATCTCGGGTCAATATGCTTAATCTCAAGTCAAATCACACTCCATGGTCAAACTTCTCGGAAGGTCACCCATCCTCACACTACTTCAGCCCGAGCACGCTTAGCTTCGCAGTTCTATCCAACCCCAGCACCAGCTCACTTAACAGGCACTTGTTGTTGTATCTATCATATCAATCCTATTAAACCTTGTTGATGTCTAGGACTTTGTTCATGTTCATGAGTGTGATGACATTTTGAAAAAAAAATTCAAACTTCCCGATCATATTACGTATCATATTCTGAAAAGAAAATTCCAAAAAAAAAATTTGAAACCAATTTTTTTCTGTTATTAGTGGTGCACCTAGCAAATTGTGCGCCACTAGTAAGTTTGATTTTTTTTCATTTGTCCCCCTCTAGATCTTAAAAGCCCCGTATCTTTCATTCTATTAGGTTTTTGGGGATTCTAAAAATGTTCAACGGGGATCCCCCAACTAAATTTGGATGTAACTTTTCGAGTAGATGATTTTTCATATAAAAAACTTTTTAATCCGAGTTCGTATGCAAAAGTTATGCCCATTTTATTAAATTCCAAAGAGATTTTGCAAATAAATTCAAAATTCATATCTGTAAATTTTCCCAACAACTATCACATGGGAAACTTATTTTCTTTTATTTTTTGACATTTGCATCATTTTCTTTTATTTTTTCTAAAACTGAAAAGGTGGTCCACAGGGGGGTGCAAAGAAAGCTAGTAATGGCGCACCACCTAACAATGCGCCATTAGTAACCCTGGTTACTAATGGCGTACCTGTTACGTGGTGCCCATTACTAGTCTTTGCAAAAAATAAAAAAATTGTTAGTGGTGGCGCACCGTGGTTGTGGTGCGCCATTACTAGTTTGAACTAGTAATGGCGCACTATACACTGGTGCGCCATTACTAGTTTTGAAAAAAAAAGTAAAAAAAATTGTTAGTAGTGGCGCACAGAGTGCGCACTATGCCCTGGTGCGCCATTACTAGTTTTGAAAAAAAATTGTTAGTAGTGGCGCACCGTGGGTGTGGTGCGCCATTAGTGATATGGACATTAATGGCGTACCTACACATGGTGCGCCACTGCTATATAGCAGTGGCGCACCATATATGTAGTGCGCCATTAATGTTCATATTAGCTATAGCCCTTTTCCTAGTAGTGAAGCAGTTAACTAAACCCCACAACAAATGAACCAAACATTAACTGAGTACCACATTGCACAATATAAGATACTCCTAATAGAAGATCAGACAGTTAATCAAATAGTTAACTACAGCCAATTGTAGCAATTGTATTTGTTTCTCATGTATTTACTACAGCCAAATTCAATTTATTCCTCACATAGTATACAATAACAGAATACACCCACAATTTTGTAACGATAAATTTGATTTATTTCTCACACGGAAGACAATACAAAATTGCAGCCTGAAGAATTAAATATCACATTTGTAGAATTAAACCAAACAGTTAACTGAAGACGATAACTAATTAACAAAACAATTAATAAGTGAGCACCACACTGCACGACATATAGAACATATACACTAGAGCAACAGATTGCATGGTAAAATTAGATAGCACAATTCACTAGAATTTGCGAAGGAAAGGCAGGAGCAGCACATGCAACTGGTATACCGAGCATGCTTAACCGGCGTAGCTAGCAAATAGCAAGGTGCTCCTTCAAGATCTGGGGGTCGGCACGAATGGCAGCCATCGCGACCTCATCCGCGCGTGCAGCCGCGATTTGCTTCTCCGCTGCCAAATGCTCCTTGAGGTCCTGGCTATACTGCGTGCACCATGGCTTAGGCCGGCGCTTATTTGGTGGAGGGGTCGGTGATTTGGGTGGAAGGTGTCGCGCTTGCGCCGGCGGTCGGGGCATGTGGGATGTGGAAGGAGGAGGAGGATGGGGGTCGGGTGTGGATTACCTGCCTGGATACAGGGGGCCGAGCAGCGTGAATGAGGGTCGCCGACGAGGAGGCAACGCTGCAAGCAAGAAGTGAAGGTTTCAACTTGGAAAGGATGGCGGAAAGAGGGGAAATGTGGCTTTTGGTAGGGGAAGGGGCGGGGAGTTAGATATTTCCGCGGAAGCCAAAAATTTGGAATAGCTTCAGCGAAAAAACTGGCGCGCAAAGTGTCATCAGACATGGTCCCATATTTAGAACTGTGTGCGATATGTGGACATCACAAACGCTTTAGTTACCTTAACCCGTATGTGATGAGTTTGAACGTCAAAAGTTTTGGTTTGAATTTCTATGGTTATAGTGGCCATCATTGCATAATTTGGGTACACAAAGGAGACTACAGCACACCCACACTTGTTAATTGAGCAAGTTCAGCAATTAAACAGAGCTAGATGACCTAAACATTACTCTAACAAATTAAAGACCGGCCCTCTTAATTAAACAAAACAAAGAGTACTACTACGGCTGGTGCTCGTCGATCTTCGACGCCGCCTCCATGTCCAGCTCGCGCCCGACGGTCTCCTGGGGAAGGGGCTCCATGGCATCCATCGCACCATACTCGGCAAGCATCTCGCCATCCGCGTCCGCCATCTCTTTGGAAAAGGCCGCCGCGAGCTGGGCGTGGGCGGACGCGGTCTGGGCTTGGACAGGCTCCGTCTCGCAAGGTATGCGGTGGAGGAACGAACGGCTGCTCGAAGGCTCTCGGCGATTGCCAGCTCTTCGGCCGTGGGTTGCCGACCGTTGTCGGAGAAGCTTCATTCGTTTTGTGCGGTGACCGCCAGGAGCTGGGCGTGGGCGGCCTCGACATGGTCGTGGGTGGCCTCCATCAGGGCTAAGGCCGTCGCTGCGGAACGAACAGCTGTTGTGCCGCTCACGCCAGTTGCTATCCCCGAGGCAGATGTTGCTACCGCCACCTAAGAAGCAACAGCGGCTGTTTGGGCTGCCTTTGCCGCCCGGTCGCAGATTGCGGCCGTGCTCGTGCACCTTGTTAGCACGCGCATGGCGGCTACGGCCGCGCTCTCGCCGGAGTGGGCCACTGAAGTTGCCTTCACGACGCGGGTCCACGTGCCCATCTTTCACCGGCGACGGTTGAACAGTGAAATGATATTTGGGGAGCGAGCTAGTGTGCTTGAGACGCCGGCTGTGAACTGTAGCCGACGCACCTTCTCGTGTAAGCCATAGGCTTGCTATACACCGACGGTGCTCCAGGATATTTTGTGCTGCATCTCACACGGTTGGTGATAATAAACTGTGTGCGATCTACTTGATTTTTTATCTTGATTTGAATTACATAATGGGGTCACAGTGGCAATGGACGGTGTTTGAGCTGCTAGACCTTTTATCTGGAGTAAAAATGCAATTATATGTATGTCGTAAAAGAATTGGAATTATTCAGGGTTCGTTTGAACATTTAATACATTAAATAGGATTTCTAGCCATTTCAGGTGAACAATTCAAATTTGAACTACATGCACATGGTCCAGTGCATATAAATTGGTCAAAAAATCAAATCTGTGTCCTTGGGTGCATGCTTAGGTCCCATGCAAGAAATGGGAATGAATTTCAAACACCAGGGCACCGTTGATTGCCGGCAAAACATTGAGATGCCTGGTTTTTAAATTCTAGTAAATAAAAAACTCATCTGAAATTCATGAAACTTGGCATGCTATCATGGAGCGGCATCAACATGCCATGGTAAACATTTTGTCCCATTTGGGACAGGTTTGGGTATATGCTTCTCACAAACCGGAGCTTCTCACATCAAGGATGATAGTTTTCGGTAGGGAACGTGCCACCTTTGGGTACGAAACAGCAGGAGTGTCAACATAGAACAACAGGAGTGTTGTGTGAATTTTTGTGATTTTTTGGTGTTCGTTTGAACATTTTTATGCATTAACTGAGTTTTCAATGCATTTATGTGCATAATTCAAAATTGAACTACATGCACATGTGATACGTCTCCGTCGTATCTATAATTTCTGATTGTTCCATGCCAATATTATACAACTTTCATATACTTTTGGCAAGTTTTTATACTATTTTGGGACTAACATATTGATCCAGTACCCAGTGCCAGTTCCTGTTTGTTGCATGTTTTATATTTCACAGAAACCCCATATCAAATGGAATCCAAATGGGATAAAAACGGGCGGAGAATATTTTTGGAATATTTGGAGAATATGGGAAGAAGAATCAATGCGAGACGGTGCCTGAGGTGGCCACGAGGCAGGGGCGCGCCTGCCCCCCTTGTGGGCCACCCGTAAGGCGTTTGCTGCTCTTCTTCAGCTGCAAGAAAGCTAATTTTCAGAGAAAAATCTGGGCGAAGGTTTCAATCCAATCAGAGTTACGGATCTCCATATATATACGAAACGGTGAAAGGGCAGAAGACGGGAACGCAGAAACAGAGAGAGACAGAGAGACAGATCCAATCTCGGACGGGGTCTCGCCCCTCCCATGCCATGGAGGCCAAGGACCAGAGGGGAAACCCTTCTCCCATCTAGGGAGGAGGTCAAGGAAGAATAATAAGAAGGGGGCCCCTCTCCCCCTCTCTTCCGGTGGCACCGGAACACTGCCGTGGCCACCATCATCATCACCGCGAGCTTCACCAACACCTCCGCCATCTTCACCAACATCTCCATCACCTTCCCCCCTCTATCTATAGCGGTCCACTCTCCCGCTACCAGTTGTACCCTCTACTTGAACATGGTGCTTTATGCTTCATATTATTATCCAATGATGTGTTGCCATCCTATGATGTCTGAGTAGATTTTCGTTGTCCTATCGGTGTTTGATGAATTGCTATGATTGATTTAATTTGCTTGTGGTTATGTTGCTGTCCTTTGGTGCCCATCATATGAGCGCGCGCGTGGATCACACTATAGGGTTAGTTGTATGTTGATAGGACTATGTATTGGAGGGCAAGAGTGACAGAAGCTTCAACCTAGCATAGAAATTGATGCATATGGGATTGAAGGGGGACCGATATATCTTAATGCTATGGTTGCGTTTTACTTAATGAACGTTAGTAGTTGCGGATGCTTGCTAATGGTTCCAATCATAAGTGCATAGAATTCCAAGTCAGGGATGACATGCTAGCAGTGGCATCTCCCACATAAAACTTGCTATCGGTCTAGTAAAGTAGTTAATTGCTTAGGGACAATTTCGCAACTCCTAGCACCACTTTTCCACACTCGCTATATTAACTTTATTGTTTCTTTATCTAAACAGCCCCTACTTTTTATTTACGCTCTCTTTATATTCTTGCAAACCTATCCAACAACACCTACAAAGTACTTCTAGTTTCATACATGTTCTAGGTAAAGCAAACGCTAAGCGTGCGTAGAGTTGTATCGGTGGTCGATAGAACTTGAGGGAATATTTGTTCTACCTTTAGCTCCTCATTGGGTTCTACACTCTTACTTATCGAAAGAGGCTACAATTGATCCCCTATACTTGTGGTTTATCAAGACCTTTTTCTGGCGCCGTTGCCGGGGAGCAATAGCGTGGGGTGAATATTCTCGTGTGTGCTTGTTTGCTTTATCGCTTAGTAATTTTTATTTGCTGTTCTTAGTTGTTTCTTATCTTTAGTTATGGGTAGGAAACGCAAAATACCAAAAAAATAAGTTGTACCTACTGAACCAATGGTTGAAGAACCACTCAAAATCTATCACACTCCTGAAGCTTTTTTACTTGAATCATCTTCGATCCCTATGTGCTCGTGCTGAAACCCCAACTAGCTTAGTTGAGGGCAAATATTTAGATGAGCATCCTTGTTATGTGTGACACCGCATATCTCAAAAAGGGAAACTTTTACTAGTTCAAATTCATCGGTTGCAATGCTATGCTTGGAATTTATGTGAAATTTATGATGTTACTTGTTGTTCTGAAAACCCTAAGAAACACCTTCCCTACCAATGTGAGTTTATTGATAATGGGATCATATCTTCGTATGCTAAGGGTGTTTATAATTACTATGATGTTCAACAAATTGAAGAATTTGTTGCTTTTAAGGGTGCTTATGAAATTGCTTCTTTGATTGAAACGTATGATGCTACTCTTTACAAATCTGAAAATTTTGCCATACTTGAATATTGTTATGATAATTATGCTTCTAATGCCTATGTTAAACCATATATTGAGGAATCCTCCGCTGCCCAAGAAGAGACTAATATTTTGCAGGAGTCTATGGAAGAAGAAATTGATGAAGCTGTGAGCTCATTGGATGAAAAAGATGATGAGGAGAGTGAAGAACAAAAGGAGGAAGAGAGGATTAGCTACCCGTTCCCACCTTCTAATGAGAGTAACTCTTCAACTCATACATTGTTTAATTTCCCTTCGTGCTTACCAGAGGATGATTGCTATGATGATTGTTATGATCCCATTGATTCTCTTGAAATATCCCTTTTTAATGATGCTTGCTATGCTTGTGGCCAAGATGCCAATATGAATTATTCTTATGGAGATGAACTTGCTATAGTTCCTTATGTTAAACATGAAATTGTTGCTATTGCACCCACGCATGATAGTCCGATTATCTTTTTGAATTCTCCCGACTACACTATATCGGAGAAGTTTGCACTTATTAAGGATTATATTGTTGGGTTGCCTTTTATCGTTGCACATGATGATTTTGATGAATATAATATGCATGTGCTTGCTGCTCCTATTTGCAATTATTATGAGAGAGGAACTACATCTCCACCTCTCTATGTTTCCAATATGATAAAATTGCAAGAAACTATTTATACTATGCATTGGCCTTTACTTTATGTGCATGAATTGTTCTTTTATGACATGCGGATGCATAGGAAGAGATTTAGACTTTGTAATTGCTTGATATATGTTGCTTTGTGCTCACTACTAAATGTCAAATCATTGCTAATTAAAATTGGCTTTGATATACCTTAGGATGCGGGTGGATTCACTACTTGAGCACTATATGCATGCCTAGCTTAATGGCTTTAAAGAAAGCGCTGCCAGGGAGACAACCCGGAAGTTTAAGAGAGTCATTTATTTCTGTTATGTGTTTTTATATAGCTTAAAAACAAAAAAATAAAGAGGGGAACCCAAAACTTTTCAAAAAGAAAAGTGAAAGTGAGATAGACGAGCATTGTGAAAGTGGGGAACGTCCTTGAACTTAGTTCATGCCCATGGAAACTTTATGAATCTTAATTACAGAAACTTTTCAACAAAAATATTATCCCCTTGTACAATTCCATTGTATTATAAAAATAATGTGCCAAGGTTTGCCTTTAGGATGTTTACATTGCTTGTTGGTTTGTGATGTGCAGGACAGAAACTTTGGCTGAAGTGCGCGATTTTACATTTTTTGCTGGAACATCAAACGGTTCTAATTATTTTTGCAATATCTTTCTATACAAATTATTTATTTTTCCTAATTTGTGAAGAATTTTTCAATTACCATAAGTATGGTTAATGTTCAGATTTCTACAGACTATTCCATTTTAGACAAATTCTGTTTTTGATGCATAGTGTGCTTGTTTTGATGAAACTATCAATTCCTATCAGTGGATTAAGCCATGGAAAAGTTATATTACAGTAGCTAAAATGCAAAAACAAAATATTAATTGGTTTGCAACAGTACTTAGAGTAGTGATTTGCTTTATTATACTAACGGATCTTACCGAGCTTTCTGTTGAAGTTTTGTGTGGATGAAGTGTTCGATGATCGATAAGGTCTCGATGTCAGGAGAAGAAGAAGAGGCAAGAGCTCAAGCTTGGGGATGTCCAAGGAACCCCAAGTAAATATTCAAGGAGACTCAAGCGTCTAAGCTTGGGGATGCCCCGGAAGGCATCCCCTCTTTCTTCAGCAAATATCGGTATGCTTTTGGATTCATTTCGTTCATGCGATATGTGCAAATCTTGGAGTGTCTTTTGCATTTAGTTTTCATTTTTATTTTATGCACCATGCTGGTATGAGATAGTCCTTGGTTGATTTATAGAATGCTCATTGCACTTCACTTATATTCGTTGAGTATGGCTTTATAGAATGCTTCATGTGCCTCACTTATATCATTTGAAGTTTGGATTGCCTATTTCTCTTCACTTAGAAAAACGCCATTTGTAGAATGCTCTTTTGCTTCACTTATATTTGTTAGAGTGTGGGCATATCTTTTGTTGAAAGAATTAAACTCTCTTGCTTCACTTATATCTATCTAGAGAGATGACATGAACTGATCATTCACATGGTTAGTCATAAAATCCTACATAAAACTTGTAGATCACTGAATATGATATGTTTGATTCCTTGTAATAGTTTTGCGATATAAAGGTGGTGATATTAGAGTCATGCTAGTTGAGTAATTGTGAAATTGAGGAATACTTGTGTTGAGGTTTGCTAGTCCCGTAGCATGCACGTATGGTGAACCGTTATGTAACAAAGTCGGAGCATGAGGTGTTCTTTCATCGCTTTCCTTATGAGTGGTGGTCGGTGACGAGCGATGGTCTTTCCTTACCAATGTATCCCCCTAGGGGCATGCGTAGTAGTACTTTGCTTTGAGGGATAATAAACTTTTGCAATAAGTATATGAGTTCTTTATGACTAACGTGAGTCCATGGATTATACGCACTCTCACCCTTCCATCATTGCTAGCCTCTTCGGTACCGTGCATGGCCCTTTCTCACCTCGAGAGTTCGTGCAAACTTCGCCGGTGCATCCAAACCCCGTGATATGATACGCTCTATCACACATAAACCTCCTTATATCTTCCTCAAAACAGCCACCATACCTACCTATTATGGCATATCCATAGCCATTCCGAGATATATTGCCATGCAACTTCCATCATCATCATATACAAGACTCGAGCATTCATTGTCATATTGCTTTGCATGATCATAAGATAGCTAGCATGATGTTCTCATGGCTTGTCCGTTTTTTGATGTCATTGCTACGCTAGATCATTGCACATCCCGGTACACCGCGACATTCATATAGAGTCATATCTTTGTTCTAGTATCGAGTTGTAATATTGAGTTGTAAGTAAATAAAAGTGTGATGATCATCATTATTAGAGCATTGCCCTAGTGAGTAAAGGATGATGGAGACTATGATTCCCCCACAAGTCGGGATGAGACTCCGGGCTTTATTAAAAAAGAGAGGCCAAAGAAGCCCACCAAAAAATAAAAAAATAAAAAAGAGAGAAAAGAGAGAAGGGGCAATGTTACTATCCTTTTACCACACTTGTGCTTCAGAGGAGCACCATGTTCTTCATATAGAGAGTCTCTTGAGTTATCACTTTCATATACTAGTGGGAATTTCAATTATAGAACTTGGCTTGTATATTTTGATGACGGGCTTCCTCAAATGCCCGAGGTCTTCATGAGCAAGCAAGTTGGATGCACACCCACTTAGTTTCCAGTTTGAGCTTTCATACACTTATAGCTCTAGTGCATCCGTTGCATGGCAATCCCTACTCCTCACATTGACATCAATTGTGGGCATCTCCATAGCCCGTTGATTAGCCGCGTCGATGTGAGACTTTCTCCCTTTTTGTCCTCTCCACACAACCTCCATCATCATATGCTATTCCACCTATAGTGTTATGTCCATGGCTTGCGCTCATGTATTGCGTGAGGGTTGAAAAGGCTGAAGCGCGTTAAAAAGTATGAATCAATTGCTCGGCTTGTCATTGGGGTTGTGCATGATTTAATGCTTTGTGTGGTGAAGATGGAGCATAGCCAGACTATATGTTTTGTAGGGATGAGCTTTCTTTGGCTATGTTATTTCGATAAGACATAATTGCTTGGTTGGTATGCTTGAAGTATTATTGTTTTTCTGTCAAATGATAGACTATTGCTTTGAATCACTCGTGTCTTAATATTCATGCCATCATTAGATACATGATCAAGATTATGCTAGGTAGCATTCCACATCAAAAATTATCTTTTTTATCATTTACCTACTCGAGGACGAGCAGGAATTAAGCTTGGGGATGCTGATACGCCTCCGTCGTATCTATAATTTTTGATTGTTCCATGCCAATATTATACAACTTTCATATACTTTTGGCAACTTTTTATACTATTTTGGAACTAATATATTAATCTAGTGCCCAATGCCAGTTCCTGTTTGTTGCATGTTTTATGTTTCGCAGAAACCCCATATCAAACGGAATCCAAACGGGATAAAAACGGACAGAGAATATTTTTGGAATATTTGGAGAATATGGGAAGAAGAATCAACGCGAGATGGTGCCCGAGGTGGCCACGAGGTAGGGGGCGCGCCTGCCCCCCTCGTGGGCCACCCGTAAGGCGGTTGCTGGTCTTCTTCGGCTGAAAGAAAGCTAATTTTCGGAGAAAATCTGGGCGAAGGTTTCAATCCAATCGGAGTTACGGATCTCCATATATATACGAAACGATGAAAGGGAAGAAGACGGGAACGCAGAAACAGAGAGAGACAGAGAGACAGATCCAATCTCGGAGGGGCTCTCGCCCCTCCCATGCCATGGAGGCCAAGGACCAGAGGGGAAACCCTTCTCCCATCTAGGGAGGAGGTCAAGGAAGAAAAAGGAGAAGGGGCCCCTCTCCCCCTCTCTTCCGGTGGCACCGGAACGCTGCCGTGGCCACCATCACCATCACCGCGATCTTCACCAACACCTCCGCCATCTTCACCAACATCTCCATCACCTTCCCCCCTCTATCTACAACGATCCAATCTCCCGCAACCCGCTGTACCCTCTACTTGAACATGGTGCTTTATGCTTCATATTATTATCCAATGATGTGTTGCCATCCTATGATGTCTGAGTAGATTTTCGTTGTCCTATCGGTGGTTGGTGAATTGCTATGATTGATTTAATTTTCTTGTGGTTATGTTGATGTCCTTTGGTGCCCATCATATGAGCGCGCGTGTGGATAACACCATAGGGTTAGTTGTATGTTGATAGGACTATGTATTGGAGGGCAAGAGTGACAGAAGCTTCAACCTATGTGACGCCCGGAAAATTATGCTACAGTAATACCCTGCTAATGGTGCCACGGCACCCCGGTTACTGTTGCTAATCTCGCGTTGGATCAAAACTTTTCAAATCCAGAAATTTAAATAATGTCAATCGTCAAACTTTTCAAAAGTTAAAACAAAAATGTTCGGGTAGTGCCTAATATTACATAGGTAATTATAGTGAAGAGAACTCCTTTGTAGAAAATGCCTAAATATTTTAAAATGATTTAAAACAGAAAAGAAAATAAATAAAGAGAAAAGAAAACACAAAAACAGAAAAGAAAACTAACAAAAAAAAGGAAAAAGAACACCCCCTAGGCTCCGGCCCAGCAGGCCATCAACCCCACTAGGCCAACCAACAGGCCCAGCCGGCCACCCTTATTACCCCACCCCCAGAAACCCTAACCCCACGACCCCCCACTCCTCCCACTCTCCCCCCCGATTGGATCGGGGGATCGACCCGCCTCGCCACCGCCGCACGCCGCTCGGAGCAGACGACCCCGCCGCCTGGCGTTGCTCGACACGTCTCCCTCGCCGCCTCGCCTTCCCCGACTCCTCCCCATCGGTCTCCTGCGCACCACGCCGTCCGACGCCGCGCCGCTGCGTCCCGAGGTCGTTGCCGTCACATCCTCGCCGGACCGCCCCGTCCCCGCCTCTCCTTCGCCAGTCCTCCCCGCGCCTCACCGCCCTCTTC
Organism: Aegilops umbellulata; assembly: GCA_032464435.1. Taxonomy (NCBI): domain Eukaryota; kingdom Viridiplantae; phylum Streptophyta; class Magnoliopsida; order Poales; family Poaceae; genus Aegilops; species Aegilops umbellulata. The sequence goes on along the minus strand of CP136060.1, from coordinate 634,373,042 downwards.
TCGCCAATGAGGGGTGAGCTCCCCGTCGACCCCCATCCTTCTCCCCCTCCGAACGCTATGCCTCATGCCGTCCCGTCGCCACGCCCGCCTCTGCGTGGTCGCGCCCCGTCGCGGCTCCCGCATGCCCGCGCATGCCCTGGGCGTGCCTCGCCCGCTGCGCCCACGCTCACACACTCACCCGCCGCTGCCAAACCTCGTCGCCGGCCGTGTTTCTGGCCACCACAGCACTGGCGACTCGCGCCTCTGGATGCAGCACCCTCCCAGCTGCCTGTAGCACCTCTCTACGCAGCAACCGGTCGCCGGAGACAAGCGACCGGTCATCGCCGGCGTGCTCTGCCATCGACGTCGTTTAGTGCCAACGTGGACGTCATTAGCCTAGTGCTAATTGGCCTCTGTGCCACTAACATGTGGGGGCCACGTCGCTAAATAGCCTGTGCAAACAAAATGAACTCTGTTAACTAATGACCCACTGATAGGTTGGCCCCACCTACTAATTAACTTAACTAAAAATAGTTAATTAGTGGATTAGTTAAACTAATTAATCAAATCACACTGGCTGGTGGACCCCCCCCCAATCTATATTATCTTAACTAGCTAATTAAGACTCATGTTAATAAAACACCCTATGACACCTAGGTCCCACTCCCTTGTTGACTGGTCAACATTGACCTTTGACTTGTTGGCTGCTCACGTCATGCTGACGTCAGCAAGCACTATTCTGGATAATGTTAGTTTAAATTAATTAAATAAATTTTAAAAATGATTTAAAACTTTAGAAAATCATATAAAATAAACCGTAGCTCGGATGAAAATGTGTTGTACATGAAAGTTTCTCAGAACGACGTGACGAATCCGGATACGCAACCCGTTCGTCCGCCACACATCCCTAGCATAGCAAACACGCAACTTTCCCCCTCCAGTTCGAAAACGCGAAACACCGGGAATATTTTCCCGGATGTTTCCCCCCCTTCGCCGGTATCACCTATCCCTGCGTTAGATTAGATCACCTCTAGCACCGTGTTTGTCATGTTATGTTTTGATTGCTCTATTATTTATTGTGTTCCCCCTCTGTTACTTTTTCCGGTAGATCCCGAGACCGCTGGCCGTACCCCTGTGATCGACTACGGTGTTGACGACCCCTTCTTGCCAGAGCAACCAGGCAAGCCCCCCCCCCCCTTGATCACCAGATATCGCCTATTCTCTTCTATACTGCTTTCATTAGAGTAGTGTAGCATGTTACTGCTTTCCGTTTATCCTATCATGATGCATAGCATGTCCTTGTTACTACTGTTGTTACCTTTACCTGCAATCCTACATGCTTAGTATAGGATGCTAGTGTTCCATCAGTGGCCCTACACTCTTGTCCGTCTGCCATGCTATACTACTGGGTCGTGATCACTTCGGGAGGTGATCACGGGCATATACTATATACTTTACGCTGTTACATTACCTGTGATATTGTTCGGATATGGGGGCTGAAGGGGCAGGTGGCTCCATCCCGGTAGAGGTGGGTCTGGGTTCCCGACGGCCCCCGACTGTTACTTTGTGGCGGAGCGACAGGGCAGGTTGAGACCACCTAGGAGAGAGGTGAGCCTGGCCCTGGTCGGCGTTTGCGGATACTTAACACGCTTAACGAGATCTTGGTATTTGATCTGAGTCTGGCCATTTGGTCTATACGCACTAACCAACTACGCGGGAACAGTTATGGGCACTCGACGTCATGGTATCAGCCGAAGCCTTCGTGACGTCAGCGACTGAGTGGCGCGCGCCGGATTGGACTGGAACACCTGCTAGGCTAGGTCTGCTTCCGGCCGCCCACGCAACGTGCAGGTGTGCTAAGGGCGATGGGCCCAGACCCCTGTGCGCTTAGGTTTAGGTTGGCGTGCTGACCTCTCTCTTGTGCCTAGGTGGGGCTGCGACGTGTTGATCTTCCACGGCCGGGCATGAACCCGAAAAGTGTGTCCGGCCAAATGGGATCGAGCGTGTTGGGTTATGTGGTGCACCCCTATAGGGAAGTTTATCTATTTGAATAGCCATGTCCCTCGGTAAATGGACTACCCGGAGTTGTACCTTGACCTTATGACAACTAGAACCGGATACTTAATAAAACACACCCTTTCAAGTGCCAGATACAACCCAGTGATCGCTCTCTAACAGGGCAACAAGGAGAGGATTGCCGGGTAGGATTATGCTATGCGATGCTACTTGGAGGACTTCAGTCTACTCTCTTCTACATGCTGCAAGACGGAGGCTGCCAGAAGCGTAGTCTTCGACAGGATTAGCTATCCCCCTCTTATTCTGGCATTCTGCAGTTCAGTCCACCGATATGGCCTTTTACACATATACCCATGCATATGTAGTGTAGCTCCTTGCTTGCGAGTACTTTGGATGAGTACTCACGGTTGCCTTGTCCCCCCCTTTTCCCATTTCTCTACCCGATTGCTGCGACCAGACGATGGAGCCCACGATCTAGACGCCACCGTCGACGACGACTCCTACTACACTGGAGGTGCCTACTACTACGGGCAGCCCGCTGACGACGACCATGAGTAGTTAGGAGGATCCCAGGCAGGAGGCCTGCGCCTCTTTCGATCTGTATCCCAGTTTGTGCTAGCCTTCTTAAGGCAAACTTGTTTACTTATGTCTGTACTCAGATATTGTTGCTTCCGCTGACTCGTCTATGATCGAGCACTTGTATTCGAGCCCTCGAGGCCCCTGGCTTGTATTATGATGCTTGTATGACTTATTTATGTTTTAGAGTTGTGTTGTGATATCTTCTCGTGAGTCCCTGATCCTGATCATACACGTTTGCGTGCATGATTAGTGTATGATTGAATCGGGGGCGTCACAAGTTGGTATCAGAGCCGACTGCCTGTAGGAATCCCCCTTCCACACACCTTGGCCGAAGTTGAATCTAGTCATTACAAAACTTTTACTAACATGGCTGTGCGGCTTACGGGCCCACGTCGCCATTGGGTGGTATTAGGATCTTTTATTCCTCGACCTATACTCTAGGGCTCTGATCTCTCTTCTATTCGGGTTAAATGGTTTTGCTAACTCTAACTCTAGGTTCTCGTAAATACTTTCTCCCAGAGAGCCCCTTCATTCCAGATGATGACCTTCTTCACCAGAAGATTTCGAAGATACTCTTCAATATTCTCTTGAGACTTTGTGCCCACCACTTTTGCTAGTCCCGACCACTGATAAATCCTTATGGATAACTACTTACACTTGCCATTGATACGATCATCCCCCGTTGATCTTGTTATTACAAGATACCCCGAAGTTTTCTCTATTGTTCTGAGGATACTTCGTGCCTACTGCCTTGCAGTTCTTTGCCACATGAATACCCCTACAAATAAATCCTCGCACTTGTCGAGTATCCGCTCATCCCCAGTTGTTCATGTGTTTCAAAAAGTCTTCAAAATACCATTCGATCTTCCGAAAATCCTCAGGAGCCTTTTGCTCTTGAAATTCTTGCTTACTTGCATTATGGTTAATCCCATAAGTCAAATCATTATCATTTCGAGTCCGTTGATTCAATATGTAGCGGTTGCTCGCAATCCTCAACCGAATCGTAGAATTCACCCTTCTGGCTCAGACGCTAATTTTAGACATGAGCTGGTTCTCGACCAATTAAATTGTTGTCGATTGTACCCTTAAGTCTATTCAACTTACCCATCCTTATCAGAGTGTTTGCTTTTGGTCCCCTGCTTTGGAAATCATAATTCCTTTGCATCTGAGCTGGGAATTAGTCAGTTGTTTCTATAATCCAATGCCTTTGCATTGTTACTTCCTCTGGTTGTGTGCCGATGCTCACCTCAGCTCCGTTGTGGGCCATCAAGTCCTTTGTTGGATTGTTATTCGACAGTGTCCTTCACATTTGATCACCTTGTGAGTTCTTTCACTGATACATAATGCCTTTGGTAAATTGTATCCTCTGCTTTCTCAACTATGCTCAACTTTTGAGCTGGTGGTATTTACTATTGAAGCTTGTGGTATATATTTCCACGATACCCTGATGGGTTGAACCTATGCCTTCCTTAATATGTGTGAACTCAAAAGTTTTCATGAGTCATACTCTTCTGGTATTTGCTAGATAAAATTTCAACACTACAACTTCTTCGAAAGTGAGAAGTGAATGAAAGTTTATGCATTGGAGAAGTGGGAGTCGACCTTGAACTTTGTGTTCATGCCCATGGACACGATGTAGATCTTATCATTAAAGCTTCTCTTAATTTAATTATTCCTTTGGTATAAGTTCATCTTAAATCTGGGATCTGGTCTTTTGCAATCGTGGTTCCGACCATGTTCTCCTTTAAATACCATTTCGCGTGCATGTTTAAGCACTTGTCTTCTGCAGAGCAATACCCCAGTCCAACCTCTACTTTGATCTGTCATCGAGTATTACCCCCCTGGTATCTCGAGATTATCACAAAACTGCATAACTTCTTATGAGTTCTTCATCAAGTACTACATTCTCACTGATTCCAATTTTTTTTCACGGGCTCTGAGTTATTAAACACTCAAATATATCGATAACTGAATCGAGTTCGCACTTCGATTAAACAACTGTTGGTAACCTTCATTACCTACGAAATTTGAACTCGATCACGTAAGTCCTACCCTGCTCGGCTATATCCTTATCGTGCAACTTTTTAACTGTGCTACCTGGTCCTTCTTCCCGGAGCACCATTTTCGACGATGAGCTAAGCTTACGTCGACTTTCCTCATCATATCATTTCGCCTCGAACAGCAAGCTTGATTTTGAGTATGTGACGTAGTTCTGGTTCCAATAACCTTTCGCTTCATCATTCCTTTGACTTGATGTCATCGCTGATCGATTACACCTTCAAGAAATCTCTCGACAATTGTGTCGTGATCATCATCAACATTTTGAGCTCTTCGAGGATATCAATCGAATTCATGATGGGAAATACCATCCTTGCCCCTTGATGATTTGTGTTATCATCGACAACATTCTTGCCTTCCCCCAACACAAACGTGTTCATGTTTTGTGTTGTACCTTGATTTCCTTGCTATCTGGCTTAGATTATGTTCTACCTTGTAGTATTATTGTCTTCTCTATCAAGAATGTTGTGAGGATTGCTCCACCTCTTAAGAATTCTTGGTATAGCGATACTTCTCACCATCACCATTCTTTCTTGGTCCCCGTGTTGATTCTAACCGGGGTACCAACAAGTGAAGGGTGTTGTTTGGATTCTGCACTTCTAGCAACCCTATTGCTTTGAAGTTAATGATCGATAGTTCATTCTTAGCCTATTGATTATTGGATGACCATTCTAACAATTGATCAGGCTACCTTTGCCCATATTTCGAGCATGCCTGTCAACCAATGTTTAATCAAGTATGTTTTCCTGAGCATACCTCATTATATCATTTGATCTGACAAAAGTTATCTCCTTGTTCACATAATTGTGGAAATCCATCTTTTGGAAATCTCATTGAATTGTCGCTGAGTTCATCAGCCACCTCCTCATTCTCTCCTTAGTTTAATGATGAACTCATGATTCGGAACTTGCTTCCATAGTTCATTTCCTGAGAGTCTTACAATGTCATCTCGTCAATTTGTGTTGCACCTTTTCTTCTCAGGCATCCCGAGTCTGAGGTATCCTGACACCAATCAGATTTGAATCTCGGTCAGATATGATGGTTGGAACATATTTCAAGAGTTATAACATTTGCCTTCATATAACCCAGTAAGGTGATGTCATGCCTCACACACCTGGCTGGAGGACCTATTGTTATAGCTTCTTTTTTAGCAAGGTTAACCATTCTTCCATGTGGAAATTGTAAGACTTAGTTCCTGATGAATCCATTGAGTATCCAAGTCTGACCTTTGTTTGAAGACCATGTCAATGCTATCTCGAAGCATGTCGGTGGTAATCCGATTTTCAATCAGAGCATTTGAAGCACAATGCTAAATTTTATTTATCATTTATCCTAACACCGTTGTATGGGTAATATCATGAGATTCCTCCCCCATTACCTAAATGGTTTTCTACTTTCTATCCTGTCATGGATATCATACTCCGCTTGTCCTTGCGAAGGATATACCTTGAAATAGGTGTTTAAACACATTTCCCTTTCCTTTGTTCTGTTTAATCTGATGATCATATTTTCCTTTCCATTGATTGGTTTAACGTTGCTTGTGATCTATATGATCCAAGCAGTAATATTCTCCTGCTTATGTAAACACCCCGGTGTACAATTCTGTCAGCGTGACCCTGTTACTATTGTTGATGACATTCTGGTAGCCACCGATGGACGAGAACCTTGCCTATTGGTCCGCCTCATTCGACGAGCAGGAAAATGGTTATCTTCGTCCCTTGCCCTTGGTACCGACGTTGTTGCCGACATAATCGATAGGCCACCCTCTGACTTACCTTGCTTGCATGATCATGCAAGATGTCTCCACCCTTCCTACTTTTAACCCATATGGTGGGCCCATAACCAACAGTTCCACAGGATCGAAACCTGACTCTCCTATACCCCTGTACCCAAGGTTGTTCCTCACGCGTGGCCTCATATGTAATTCATGAGCCACCTTCCAAGAGATCATCAACTTTGGCATCAGACGCAATCCTTATTCTTGTTGCTCTGAACCCCTTTCACCTTCCGATTAGGCCATCGAACGATTGCTTGCCATTGGAAACTTCTCATGGTACCTTCTTACTTTACTCTCGATAATTTCTTAAGTATCTATTCGAGAGTTACTTTCTACCACATTCCCTGAGTTGTCTGCCAGATAGTTGACCTTGAAGGTCCGTTCTTCAGAAGTTACCCCTTATCATTATCGTAAGTACGATGGAGTTCCTGAAGAAAGGACGACAACCTCATCATGATGCATTGATGCATAGGAATGAAGCCATTAGCGTTATGGGTCGACTACTTCGAGAAGAGCAACCAAGACCGAGAAGATTCGTTAGAATTTCGTAATAAGACCTTTCCCCCTTAGTTCCACTCTTAAATCTCAGGACGAGATTTCTTGTAGTGGAGGAGAATTGTGACGCCCGGATAATTATGCTACAGTAATACCCTGCTAATGGTGCCACGTCACCCCGGTTACTGTTGCTAATCTTGCGTTGGATCAAAACTTTTCAAATCCAGAAATTTAAATAATGTCAATCGTCAAACTTTTCAAAAGTTAAAACAAAAATGTTCGGGTAGTGCCTAATATTACATAGGTAATTATAGTGAAGAGAACTCCTTTTTAGAAAATGCCTAAATATTTTAAAATGATTTAAAACAGAAAAGAAAATAAATAAAGAGAAAAGAAAACACAAAAACAGAAAAAAAAACTAACAAAAAAAGGGAAAGAACACCCCCTGGGCTCCGGCCCAGCAGGCCATCAACCCCACTGGGCCAACCAACAGGCCCAGCCGGCCACCTTATTCCCCCACCCCCAGAAACCCTAACCCCACGACCCCCCACTCCTCCCACTCTCCCCCCGATTGGATCGGGGGCTCGACCCGCCTCGCCATCGCCGCACGCCGCACGGAGCCGACGACCCCGCCGCCTGGCGCTGCTCGACACGTCTCCCTTGCCGCCTCGCCTTCCCCGACTCCTCCCCATCGGTCTCCTGCGCACCTCGTCGCCCGACGCCGCGCCGCTGCGTCCCGAGGTCGTCGCCGTCACGTCCTCACCGGACCGCCCCGTCCCCGCCTCTTCTTCGCCGGTCCTCCCCGCGCCTCACCGCCCTCTTCTCGCCAACAGGGGGTGAGCTCCCCGTCGACGCCCGTCCTTCTCCCCCTCCTAATGCTACGCCTCATGCCGTCCCGTCGCCGCGCCCGCCTCTGCGTGGTCGCGCCCCGTCGCGGCTCCCGCACGCCCGCGCGTGCCCTGGGCGTGCCTCGCCCGCTGCGCCCACACTCACACACTCACCCGCCGCTGCCAAACCTCGTCATCGGCCGTGTTTCTGGCCACCACAGCACCGGCGACTCGCGCCTCTGGATGCAGCACCCTCGAGCTGCCTGTAGCACCTCTCTACGCGGCAACCGGTCGCCGGAGACAAGCGACCGGTCATCGCCGGCGTGCTCTGCCATCGCCGTCATTTAGTGCCAACGTGGACATCATTATCCTATTGCTAATTGGCCTCTTTGCCACTAACATGTGGGGGCCATGTCGCTAAATAACCTATGCAAACAAAATGAACTCTGTTAACTAATGACCCACTGATAGGTTGGCCCCACCTACTAATTAACTTAACTAAAAATAGTTAATTAGTGGATTAGTTAAACTAATTAATCAAATCACACTGGCTGGTGGACCCCCCCCCCCCCAATATATATTATCTTAACTAGCTAATTAAGACTCCTGTTAATAAAACACCCTATGACACCTAGGTCCCACTCCCTTGTTGACTGGTCAACACTGACCTTTGACTTGTTGGCTGCTGACGTCAGCAAGCACTATTCTGGATAATGTTAGTTTAAATTAATTAAATATATTTTAAAAATGATATAAAACTTTAGAAAATCATATAAAATAAACCGTAGCTCGGATGAAAATGTTTTGTACATGAAAGTTGCTCAGAACGACGTGAAAAATCCGGATACGCAACCCGTTCGTCCGCCACACATCCCTAGCATAGCAAACACGCAACTTTCCCCCTCCGGTTCATCTGTCCAAAAACGCGAAACACTGGGAATATTTTCTCAGATGTTTCCCCCCTTCGCCGGTATCAGCTATCCCTGCGTTGGATCACCTCTAGCACCATGTTTGTCATGTTATGTTTTGATTGCTCTGTTATTTATTGTGTTCCCCCTCTGTTACTTTTTCCGGTAGAACCCGAGACCGCTGCCCGTACCCCTGTGATCGACTACGGTGTTGACGACCCCTTCTTGCCAGAGCAACCAGGCAAGCCCACCCCCCCCTTGATCACCAGATATCGCCTATTCTCTTCTATACTGCTTGCATTAGAGTAGTGTAGCATGTTACTGCTTTCCGTTTATCCTATCATGATGCATAGCCTGTCCTTGTTACTACTGTTGTTACCTTTACCTGCAATCCTACATGCTTAGTATAGGATGCTAGTGTTCCATCAGTGGCCCTACACTCTTGTCAGTCTGGCATGCTATACTACTAGGTCGTGATCACTTCGGGAGGTGATCACGGGCATATACTATATACTTTACACTGTTACATTACCTGTGATATTGTTTGGAGATGGGGGCTGAAGGGGCAGGTGTGGCTCCATCCCGGTAGAGGTGGGCCTGGGTTCCCGATGGCCCCCGACTGTTACTTTGTGGCGGAGAGACAGGACAGGTTGAGACCACCTAGGTGAGAGGTTAGCATGGCCCTGGTCGGCGTTCGCGGATGCTTAACAGGCTTAACAAGATCTTGGTATTTGATCCGAGTCTGGCCATTTGGTCTATACACACTAACCAACTACGTGGGAACAGTTATGGGCACTCGACGTCGTGGTATCAGCCGAAGCCTTCGTGACGTCAGCGACTGAGCGGCGCGCGCCGGATTGGACTGGAACGCCTGCTAGGCTAGGTCTGCTTCCGGCCGCCCACGCAACATGCAGGTGTGCTAAGGGCAATGGGCCCAGACCCCTGTGCGCTTAGGTTTAGACCGGCGTGCTGACCTCTCCGTTGTGCCTAGGTGGGGCTGCGGCGTGTTGATCTTCCGCGGCCGGGCATGACCCCGAAAAGTGTGTCCGGCCAAATGGGATCGTGGTTATGTGGTGCACCCCTGCAGGGAAGTTTATCTATTCGAATATTCGTGTCCCTCGGTAAAAGGATGATCTGGAGTTGTACCTTGACCTTATGACAACTAGAACCGGATACTTAATAAAACACACCCTTTCAAGTGCCAGATACAACCCGGTGATCGCTCTCTAACAGGGCAACGAGGAGAGGATTGTCGGGTAGGATTATGCTATGCGATGCTACTTGGAGGACTTCAGTCTACTCGCTTCTACATGCTGCAAGACGGAGGCTGCCAGAAGCGTAGTCTTCGACAGGATTAGCTATCCCCCTCTTATTCTGGCATTCTGCAGTTCAGTCCACCGATATGGCCTTTTACACATAGACCCATGCATATGTAGTGTAGCTCCTTGCTTGCGAGTACTTTGGATGAGTACTCACGGTTGCCTTGTCCCCCCCTTTTCCCATTTCTCTACCCGATTGCTGCGACCAGACGATGGAGCCCACGATCCAGACGCCACCATCGACAGTGAGTCCTACTACACTGGAGGTGCCTACTACTACGTGCAGCCCGCTGACGACGACCATGAGTAGTTAGGAGGATCCCAGGCAGGAGTCTTGCGCCTCTTTCAATCTGTATCCCAGTTTGTGCTAGCCTTCTTAAGGAAAACTTGTTTACTTATGTCTGTACTCAGATATTGTTGCTTCCGCTGACTCGTCTATGATCGAGCACTTGTATTCGAGCCCTCGAGGCCCCTGGCTTGTATTATGATGCTTGTATGACTTATTTATGTTTTAGAGTTGTGTTGTGATATCTTCCCGTGAGTCCCTGATTTTGATCGTACACGTTTGCGTGCATGATTAGTGTACGATTGAATCGGGGGCGTCACAACCTAGCATAGAAATTGATGCATACGGGATTGAAGGGGGACCGATATATCTTAATGCTATGGTTGGGTTTTACCTTAATGAACGTTAGTAGTTGCGGATGCTTGCTAATGGTTCCAATCATAAGTGCGTAGAATTCCAAGTCAGGGATGACATGCTAGCAGTGGCCTCCCCACATAAAACTTGCTATCGGTCTAGTAAAGTAGTCAATTGCTTAGCGACAATTTCGCAACTCCTACCACCACTTTTCCACACTCGCTATACTAACTTTATTGTTTCTTTATCTAAACAGCCCCTACTTTTCATTTACGCTCTCTTTATATACTTGCAAACCTATCCAACAACACCTACAAAGTACTTCTAGTTTCATACTTGTTCTAGTTAAAGCAAATGCTAAGCGTGCGTAGAGTTGTATCGGTGGTCGATACAACTTGAGGGAATATTTGTTCTACCTTTAGCTCCTCATTGGGTTCGACACTCTTACTTATCGAAAGAGGCTACAATTGATCCCCTATACTTGTGGGTTATCAACATGCTCCAGTGCATATAAATTGGTCGAATAATCAAATCTTTGTCCTTGGGTGCATGCCTACGTCCCATGCAAGAAATGGCAATGAAATTCAAACATCAGGGCACCGTTGATTGCCGGCAAAACATTGAGATGCCTGGTTTGTAAATTTTAGTAAATCGAAAACTCATCTGAAATTCATGAAACTTGGCATGCTATCATGGAACAGCATCAACATGTCGTGGTACAAATTTTGTCCCGTTTGGGGAAGGTTTGGGTATATGCTTCTCACAAATGAGAGCTTCTCACAACAAGCATGATGGTTTTCGGTAGGGACCGTTGTTGGAAATATGCCCTAGAGGCAATAATAAAAGCATTATTATTATGTTTCCTTGTTCATGATAATTGTCTTTATTCATGCTATAATTGTGTTATCCAGAAATCATAATACATGTGTGAATAATAGACACCAACGTGTCCCTAGTAGGCCTCTAGTTGACTAGCTCGTTGATCAACAGATAGTCATGGTTTCCTGACTATGGACATTGGATGTCATTGATAACGAGATCACATCATTAGGAGAATGATGTGATGGACAAGACCCAATGCTAAACATAGCACAAGATCGTATAGTTCGTTTGCTAGAGTTTTTCCAATGTCAAGTATCCTTTCCTTAGACCATGAGATCATGTAACTCCCGGATACCGTAGGAGTGCTTTGGGTATACCAAATGTCACAACGTAACTGGGTGACTGTAAAGGTAGACTACGGGTATCTCCGAAAATGTCTGTTGGGTTGACACGGATCGAGACTGGGATTTGTCACTCCGCTTGACGGAGAGGTATCACCGGGCCCACTCGGTAATGCATCATCATAATGAGCTCAATGTGATCAAAGTGTTTGATCACGGGATCATGCATCACGGTACGAGTAAAGTGACTTGCCGGTAACGAGATTGAACGAGGTATTGGGATACCGACGATCGAATCTCGGGCAAGTAAAATACCGATTGACAAAGGGAATTGTATACGGGATTAATTGAATCCTCGACATCGTGGTTCATCCGATGAGATCATCGTGGAGCATGTGGGAGCCAACATGGGTATCCAGATCCCGCTGTTGGTTATTGCCCGAGAGCCGTCTCGGTCATGTCTGCATGTCTCCCGAACCCGTAGGGTCTATACACTTAAGGTTCGGTGACGCTAGGGTTGTGAAGATATGTATATGCAGTAACCCGAATGTTGTTCAGAGTCCCGTATGAGATCCCGGACGTCACGAGGAGTTTCGGAATAGTCCGGAGGTGAAGAATTATATATAGGAAGTGCAGTTTCGGCCATCGAGAGTGATCTGGGGGTCACCGGTATTGTACCGGGACCACCAGATGGGTCCCGGGGGTCCACCGGGTGGGGCCACCCATCCCGGACGGCCCCATGGGCTGAAGTGGGAGGGGGGACCAGCCCTTAGTGGGCTGGTGCACCCCCCAAGGCCCACCCCCTGCGCCTAGGGTTGGAACCCTAGGGTGGGGGGGCGCCCACTAGCCTTGGGGGGCACTCCACCCCCCTTGGCCGCCGCCCCCTCTGGATATGGGATCTCCAGAGGCCGGCGCCCCCCCAGGGGGCCTATATAAAGGGGGGAGGGAGGGGCAGCCGCACCCTTGCCCCTGGCGCCTCCCTCTCTCCCTGCTACACCTCTCCCTCTCGCAGTGCACGGCGAAGCCCTGCTGTTGTGACGCCCTGCATCCACCACCACGCCATCGTGCTGCTGGATCTTCATCAACCTCTCCTTCCCCCTTGCTGGATCAAGAAGGAGGAGATGTCATCCGCTCCGTACGTGTGTTGAACGCGGAGGTGCCGTCCGTTCGGTGCTAGGATCTCCGGTGATTTGGATCACGTCGCGTATGACTACCTCATCCCCGTTCTTTTGAACGCTTCCGGTCGCGATCTGCAAAGGTATGTAGATGCATCCGATCACTCGTTGCTAGATGAACTCATAGATGGATCTTGGTGAAACCGTAGGAAAATTTTTGTTTTCTGCAACGTTCCCCAACAACCGTCCCACCTTTGGGGACGAAACGATATCCATTGCCTCTTATTGCTTCCAATTTTTTTTTCTCGTGTCAACATAGAACAACAGGAGTGTTGTGTGAATTTTTGTGATTTTTCGGGGTTCGTTTGGACATTTTTATGCATTAACTGAGTTTTCAATGCATTTATGTGCATAATTCAAATTTGAACTACATGCACATGCTGATTTAGTGCATATAAATTGGTCGAAAAATCAAATCTGTGTCCTTGGGGTGCAGGCTTAGGTCCCATGCAAAAAATGGGAATGAATTTAAAACACCAGGGCACCGTTGATTGCCGCAAAACATTGAGATTCCGGGTTTTTAAATTCTAGTAAATCAAAAACTCGTCCGAAATTCATGAAACTTGGAATGCTATCATGGAGTGGCATCAACATGCTATGGTACAAATTTTGTCCCATTTGGGGTAGGTTTGGGTATATGCTTCTCACAAACCGGAGTTTCTCACAACAAGCATGATGGTTTTCGGTAGGGAAAGTCCCACCTTTGGGGACAAAGGATATCCATTGCCTCCTATTGCTTTCAATTTTTTTCCTCGTGTCAACATAGAACAACAGGAGTGTTGTGTGATTTTTTGTGATTTTTCGGGGTTCGTTGGACATTTTTATGCATTAACTGTGTTTTCAATGCATTTATGTGCATAATTCAATTTTGAACTACATGCACATGCTCCATTGCATATAAATTGGTCAAAAAATCAAATCGGTGTCCTCCGGTGCATGCTTAGGTCCCATGAAAGAAATGGAAATGAATTTCAAACACCAGGGCAATTGGAGATGCTCTCACTCATACGCATGCAATGTCGAGTCTACTAGAGTGGCTTTAACATGCTCGAGGTTGCCCTCTTGAAATGAGCTTATTTTCTCTCACTTATTAACATTCAGGAACTGACACAATGGATAATAGCGGTCTCATCAAAACGAATGCACAACAGAGACCGCCCCACGAAGTGTAGGCAGCCAAACTACCGAGACCGAGCCATGCTCACGTTGCACGCTCGAGCCATCTTCGGGAGAAAGGGCTGGTCGGGAGCCTTTGTGTTGTCCCTAGCCCCCCCCCCCCCCTTCGTCGCCGCTAGTCATGAGCCACCAAAAGGACGGCGCGAAGGAACTGTCCCCGACCGGTGACCAGCAGACTTCCTTAGTCCCGGACAGGCGGCATGTGCCCAGCTGACGGTCACATATGACTAACAAACACGCCGCGCAACGACATGTCGGTCGGGTCTTGTAACGCCTGACATCGTCCGCCGGCAACTGAAGTGCGGTAATCTGAAAATTGACATCAAGGGTGTAAACTTTTGATATATTTCACAATAAATAAAATCTGAAAAAAATAGTAATTTGGGAACGGAAATTTTGGACGGTAGGAAGAGGAAGAATTCGTGGGGACTGAGGAGTGAAAAATGTGTGGGAAAAAGAGGAGGCCGAGAGGGATGTCGACATCCTGGACAAGAAACTCGAATGGTCTTTGGACACGTGTCCCTGGACCTCCCACTCCTCTCTAAAGCGCGGCACCCTCCTTCGCTTCTTCCTCCACAAACCCCCGCCCGGTCTTGCGTAGTCGAAGAGAGAGAAAAACCCTCGCCGTCGACAATGAGGGCCGCTCTCCGCCTCGCCTCCGCCCTGCGCCGCCTGCCAGCTCGCACCGGCGACCTCGTGTCCTCGCCGGCCGTCCTCCCGCCGCTCGCCGGCCGCGCCCCCCTCCTCTCACGCGCCCTCTCGCTCCCTCACCTCCCCGCCGCCGTCCGTCGTTTCTCGGACAAGAGCCCAAAAGACCACCTTGACCGCGCCACCGCCATGATCAAGAAAGGGGAGCTTCTCGTCGAGGAAGGCAAGGCCATTTCCCGTCACCTCACCAAGGGGGTCAAGGACTCCACCAAGGATCGGCTTCGCGACTTCAAATCGGGCCTATCGGAAATCATCAGGTACTCGTCTTTTGCTTTGTGAGTTGAATTCCTCCTCGGTTCCTATCTTATGGCGGGATTGGGGGAAAAAGAAGCGTTTTGTTGGCTTATTATGGAAAAAAAATCACCGTTTGGGCCTGATTGGGCTTGAAAACCGTTTGTTGTTCTTTGGATTTGACGGTTGATTCTGCTGCAGGCTGCAATTTCGCCATCATTGGGTAAACCGCGTTGCTTGGCTGCGGATCTCCGTGCACTCTTTACTTATCCTCGTCACCGGTGGGATCCTCATCCATCTTGGGGGCTCTTACCTGTTGGACTTATGCAAGCCTCACATGAAGGCGATTGCTACCATGGCAATTGACAAGGCGGAGGAGAGGGGGAAAGAAGTGGCAAGGTCGGACAAGTCGAGGGCGGCCGCTCAGAAATTCATTGATCAGGCCCTCAACAGTTTCTCCTTATGGGCGCTTGTGTTTGGCTGGAACAAGAAGAAGGATGGCCCCAAGAAGGAGGAGGAGGCACCCAAGAAGTAGATGCCCAAGCCCAAGGAGGAGGGCACAAGCAATTTTTTGTTCATTGAAAGGGGGTCCCGCAATTGACTGCGCCAATCAGTTTTTATTTCTCAATCTTTACTTTGGTGGGCTCAATCTTATCAATTTGTTGCCTGTAATGCTTCAAGATCTCTGTTTTGGGTCAGTCCTGTGAGAATTTTAATATCCAATATTTAGTTGACTGATGATGTTTCTTTTAAGGAGGAGTTTGGGTACTTTGATATGTTTCTAACCTTGTCAATTTGCGGGCATTGAGGCTACCAATTGTGCTGCACGCTCTGCGTCGCATGACCCATTAGTTAAGTCTATGTAATCTTCAGGTGCCGGATGTGTTCCCGGTTCTTGTGGCGGCGCACACGGCCCTGCTATCCAAGTCGGGGGAGTCGCTGGCCACGACGACCCTGCACTTGGAGCTCGTTTACAACTACTCTGGCTCGAAGCATGTGGGTTGCTCTACATCTTACTTCTTCCTCCTCTTTTCACAGACTTGTTATCTTATTACTCCGTGTCTGTGTGCACTTGATCTTACATTACATGATGATGGCATTATTGCTCTTGTGCGGGTTTAGTGACAGCTTGCTTGGTTTTGTGTTTCCTAGATAACAGAGCCCCTGAAGTGACGCGGCATCACTGAGGACACACGATATATCCTGGCTGCCGAGTTTGATGCTTCAGACAAGGAGGTATAATGTTCAGAATGCACCCCTTGTTCAGACATGGTTTTGAACCTGTCAGTTTCTTGCGAATAACCCTGCTTGAATTGTTTGAATCTCGCTTGAGCACCACAAGTCTGAAGTTTTAAATTTTCCTGCCCTGACGGTTGTAGTGTATAGACTGAAAAATCTTTCAAAACCTAGCTGAAACTTTCTTGCTTTGGGCATCTAGCGTTAGTGCTCTAATTATGGGCCTTGAATCAAGAGCTTCTTGTAACTACTCAAGATTTCGGTAAATAACTTGAAGCGTTTTATGTCTATCGCAGTCTGGTTCATGTTACCAGATATCTGAAGAAAAAACACATTATAAGAAACCAAAATTCTCATATTTGATCTGTGGTCAGTGTGTCGGTTAGATCATGTGCCCGGCGAGCAGACTAGATCGGCTCATTTGAGTTCACATGGAGTCCGTCAGAATGCAATTCTATGACGAATTTGGTTTTGCGGGGCTTGCGTGAATAGTATACCTTATCGTTTATGTTATACTCCTGGCCTGTGGGACACAGCTGCAACTCCAACTCGGTATTTGAAGTCCTTCCTGCTGAGTGCAGTCACCAGCTCTTTTTTTTTCTTTCTTTTTTTTTTGACAAAAGAGTCCTTCCTTCTATCGTTTTATGTTGGCTTTGAATATGCAAAAGATTCATATTTCTATCACTTTCAGTTTATCAACATCGATGCGTCGGGCCCATCACCAGCCCCAAACTTGTAGCATATTTATCAAGTGCAGTAACCTGTTCTCCTCACTTGTCTTTTTGGTATGTTATGATTCTCTTACCACTGTAGCTTGCCTGGATGGTTACATATCGTTAGACGAACACATTTAAAAACAGAGTTTTCTTTATCCTCTCTTGTAATGTTAGTTATGTGACACCGATAGAAGGCAGAGCAGATCGCCAAAACTCCTAGCAACTGGTTAATTATGACAGGCCGTTGGCATTTAGAAATATTTGACGAGACATTGGTTTAGCAAATAGAGATTTGCTTTGAGAAATAAGGGTTATTTTCCTATTTTAGTCTAGGATGCTTGTGATTAGTTAATCCATTCAAAGGAGATGCACTTTTTGGTTTTAATCATTGTTTGGGTCAAACATGTACGATGGGTTACTGTGCTTATAGATTATTTGTAAATTCTGTTCCTTAACCTTTGTGTGCTTGTCGTTCGGCATGTACATAATTTGCAGTTTTATGGAGGGCATATATGTTTGTCATACTGCCTGCTGTAACATGGATTGTCCTTATTCAGTTCATTTTTCTTTCTTCAAATAGAGAGTACAAATTAGCGATGGTGTAGTCTTGAATCAGTTTGAACCTTTTACTCTTGATGTACCATGGTTACTCTAGCTAGTTATAAGAGAGAAATGCTTACACAAATTTTATTATGTGTTCTGTAAATAGATTGAGTTTTGATGTACAGGTCTAGCCGTGGGTCTCTTGTTTGAAGGGTGTATGTTTGTATGTGTATATCTAAAATGAAAATGGTCTTGAAGTCAAATTGCATATTTGTGTCTGTGAACTTTTGATGCACTTACGTAGTCCTTTTGTATTTTGCCTGTGCACAAGAAGGCAGTCAGGCCTTGTGAATCTAACACAAGAGCTAGTGCATCAAGTGAGTGAAGGCATCAGGCTTTTCTCGTTATTTTATTCTGTTACTCTACTAAACTGCCACACCACACATTCATATATCAATGTTCTGGTGAAACAACACAGGATGAATATGGGGCATTAACGGTTTTAACAATAATGAGTTAAATTTCTGAAATAGTACTGGTGGGCAAATATTTATCTTTCTTTTTTTATTTAAGGATTGAACTTGTACTTTCTATTGCCACTCGTGGGCAGTCTGAAACATTGGAGTAGCTTTTTACCTGTCGTTGATCTCTATTGCCAGCCTGATAAGCACGTGGTGAATCTCTTTGTAATATAAGTGTATATTTCTTATGTGTTACAAATAGGCCGTTGGATTTGGATCAATGCTGATGCTCCTACTTAATAAGCAGAAGAAGATGAACATGTTACAAACTTCATTCTAGCTCTCCTTTTTTTTTTTGAACATCATTCTAGCTCTCCTTAATCCCACCCAGATCTCTATCCGATGATGTCTCTCTATATATGTGTATATACATCTAAAACTAATATTCATCTAGATACATTCTCTTTTATTCATTTTGATGATAAGTATTTCCAGACGGGAGGTCCAAAACCATGGTAATTGAAAACCTCGGTATTCCAATGCGTGGCAATGAATACTTCAGTTTCAAAAAACCACAGTTTTTCTCAGTTTTAACAAAACTATAGAGTTGTTTGGCAAGTGCAGTTTTTCTTAGTTTCTTGGTTTTGACCATTCGTTGCATGGATAATCCTAGATATAGCTAGCTGAACAAAATTGAGCAACAGCAAAAGAGTTATACAAAACGACTTGATCAGCTTGTGCTAATTAACGGCCGATGCATGCCAATAGCCATGTCATGCACGCCAACATCCTCTAGATGCGGATATGTTGTTGAGTAATCTTATATCTCTGGCCACATGGAATCGATGGGCTAGCTAGCTAGCTTAGCCTGTTGTGTATAACTTTGCTCCAAGTAACAATCGATCTACTCCAGGGTCTAATGTACACGCACCATCCGAGATAGGACCTACTCCAGGGTCTAATGTACACGCACCATCCGAGATATGTACAGCCTGTTCTTGTTGGATTTTTTGTCTAAAAAAACCAGCTACCGAGTCGAATTGACAAAAAAGACCACCTCTGAAACAGATTGGCAAAAAGGACCGGCTGCAGCGTGGCGGCAGGTGCGGCAGCCGACATGTGGCACATGCCGCCACAGACGCCGGCGGCAGCCCTTGCCGCCACGGCCGCAGGCGGCAGCCCGGGCTTAACAGGTTTCCTCGCGTCAGCTGCAACGGAACGGACCGCCACGCAGCGAGGCTGCAGCTACTGCTGCTGCGCGCGCGTCGCGACAGGCCAGGTGGGCCACGCCGCCACTACCAGAGGCGGCACCCAGTGCGTACCGTAGCTTGTCCCTGCTGGACCCATTCAAATGCATATCAACTAGGAGAAATTAGTAGTACTTGGGTTAATGGATAGAGCCGTTTTCTTCCGGCCGGTAGTTCGTATGACTCGAGTCAGTCCGCCGTACGTACGCATCTACACTAAACAATAGCCCAGCCTGAATGCATCTCTGCCCTGCGCTAGCGGCGCCGATTAAGCAAAGCGGCATGGCCACCACGGACAGGGCGCCGCTGCCACGCAATGGATGCCGCCTCGGGTCATGGAGGCAGGGCCCACCTGGCGTCGCAGCCTCAGTAGCTGCCGCCTTGCTGCATGGCGGCATGGCTCACCACTCTGGTCCGTCCCGTTGCAGCTGACGCGCGGACGAGAAAACCTGTTAAGCCCAGGCTGCCGCCAGCGCTCGTGGCGGCAGGGGCTGCCGCCGGTGTTTGTGGCGGCAGGTGCCACATGTCGGCTGCCGCACCTGCCGCCACGCTGCAGCTAGTCATTTTTTGTCAATCTATTTCAGAGGTGGTCTTTTTTGACAATTCAACTCGACAGCTGGTCTTTTTAGACAAAAGTTCGTTCTTGTTGCACTAGAACAATAGTCAACGATTGAAGAGATCAACAACAGAGTAGTCAAGCTTCCCAGATGGTAATCTTAATTTAGTGGATGCAGAAGAGATGGGCAAGGAGGATCGGAAGAAGATGGACTCGAGCGAGTGTTTCTCAGTTTACAAAAAAGAGGTTGAGATCTCTTTTTTAGATACAGCAAGAAAACCATGGTTTTAGGTATACCATGATTTGTAAAACTAATGTATTTGTCGAAACCAAACACGTTAAAGTATTTAAAACCGTGGTTTCTACAAAAACCATGGTATTCTCCTAAAACTCCAAAAATACTGAGCATCCAAACGCAGCCGAATTGTTTGTTTTTGTCCCGTACTTCAGTTTCAACCCGTTTCCTTTCGTTTTCCCATTCGCAGGCCACGCTAAAATCTGTCGATCCCTTCCATCTATATACCTCCTAAAATCTCCCGATCTGTTTCTATCTGTACTGGTATACAGTACATCCGATGGGCTGCTTCCCATTGGGATTCCAATTGCCTACAACCCCATTCACGATCGCTCCGTGTGATCCAGCGTGAAAAGCTTTCGATGAACCAATGCACAATCGCTCATGTGCTCCATTGTTACCTCGCGGCCATTGCACGGGACCTCGCCCTCGGCCGTCAAGATCCCGTCGGCCGCGCCATCCGTATCCTTGTCATCCATCCGCCGGTCTGCCCGTTCGCTGCGATCTGTACGTCCCCCCATTGGCCGATAGGATAGGCACCAGGCGAGCATCAATCACGGCACGTGCAGGTGCAGCCCCGGCAGGTCGAGGCGGACTGGAGCACGGCGAGCCCTGACCAGTGACGCCGCGGTGTTGCAGTAGTAGAAGAAGAAGGTGCACCGGGCTGACGCTGTGGTGTGCATCTCCCACGATGAACATGCTTCTGTGTAGGTTGAGCTGGGCGACAGTCAGAATGTTCATAGAACCTGTCCTGGCCGCTACAAACTAACCACCGGCGCTGTCCACTTGATGCTTGCTACTGAACTGAACATTATCATCCACTGTATCGAGATTATCTATCTGCATCATGTAATGATTTTATTTTCTAAATAAAAAACTTGAATTTGATGCTAGGCTATTCCCACGAGTGACAAGACCACTGAATTACTCAGATCTTCGTCGCGAGGTACGTACAAATATATTTGTTGACATGGTTTTTGACCAAAACAAAATAAAGTGCAAATACTGTACCAAAAGTTAGATAAATGCAAATGGCAAAAATCCATTTAATAATGAAAGGAAACAATTTAAAAATCGTCGATGGTTCAAAGCAATGGATGATGAAAATAATATTGCTGAATGTTGATATTACGGACATTGAAAAGAGCCGGTAATTATAAAATGTGACGGAAAAAATAATAATCATCAAGTTGTTGTCCTAAAGAAATTATAGAGGACCAATAACTTGCGCACGTGTACCGTCACCGGCAGTAGAATCATAATGTCAACATAAAATCCCGGCATCTTAGACGGACACGGGTATCGGCAAAATATAAAACGTATGAGCATGACCCTACCAAAATGTCATTGTGAATTAACTAAATTTATAGAAAATATAATCTAAAGCCAATAATAACATTGAGTCATTGGATAACACGTGCGTACGTAAATACACGTATACGCTGTACGTACGTGACATGGCCTATATAACCAGATACTAATGGATTTTCTGTTTTTCCTCCTGATCGTGCACATGCATGCATGTGTATTAGGCTCAATGGGCCCAAGCCCAACCATTCTATACGTATCAATTACGGGAGACCAAGTCTGCAAAGTGACTGACTGATGGGACTTTGCCGGATAATTAGTGATTAAAAAGTAAAAAAAAAAAGGAGGAGTAGCCCCACTCCCACGATCCATCAGCATGATCCCACGATCTGGAGCGTGGGTGCGCGCGTCTAGCTGCAGTGCTGCACGCCTCCCTCCCTATAAATACCTGCTCGTCCAGCGTACAGGGGGTTGGACTCGATTTTTGCTGCAGAGTTCTCTGGTCTTCTTCCTCCTCTAGTAGCAATATTCTACTACAGACCATAAATCAGATAAAAGCACATAGAGAAAGAAGAGGCAGGCGTGGTGCTTGCTGCAAGGTTGAAGGTGAGATTCATGGCTCTTCCCTAGCCGCTGATTTGGCCATTGTGGTACAGATCAGGGAGCTTTCTTCTTCCTCCTCTCTCAAAGCTCTAGCCCTTGGTTTGGCCATCGTGGTACAAATCAAGGAGCATGTTTCATCTCTCCAAAATTCTCGTCCTTAGTCCGGCCATTGCGGCACAGACTAAGGTGCATGTTTAATCCATCTCAAATTTTTGTCCTTGGTTCGGCCATCACGGTACAAACCAAGGGACATGTTATATACACCCCAAATTGTTGCCTTTGGTTCGGCCATCATGGTACAAATCAAGGGGCGTGTTATATCTACCCCAAACTTTCGCTTCGGCTCGGCCATCGCGGTACGAGTCAAGGAGCATGCATGGTTCTTGTAAGCACGGTTCCTTTAAATGTTGTGTGTGCTTCGTCCTATTGATCTCCGTCTTGGTTCGGTCCCTTTAGCGACACAAGCCAAGATGAACGCCTCGTTCCTTGGTTTGGTCTCTATCCATGGATACAAACCAAGAGAGTGTCATAGGTGCGAAAACCTCATAAAAAATTGAATTAATTTGGTCATCATTAAAAAAATGATATGACTAAGTTGGAATGAAATTACGAACGCACTAAACTAAACTCATGATAATCTCTTGTTTGGTTGCACTACGGGCATTATGTGTCATGCTAGTTGCAATACAAATAAGAGCATAAAAATATGTTCCCTCACTTGGTTACGCTGCACGTGGGCATTATCTTAATGCCACGTGGTGTTAGTAGTAATACGAGAAGGGCAAGACTTAACTAAAAAATGGGTTCACGATACACACCTAGAAACCAAAATCATGCAAGATGAATTATAAAACATGTTGCATCATAAAAACCAACCTTACTTGGTTACGCTACACGCAGGCATTATCTTAATGCTACGCGGGTTAGTAGTAATACAAGTGAGAGAAAACTAAACAAAATATTCAAGCCACATATTTGGCCCAAAGTCAAATAAAATATGTCATGAAATGTTCCAATGCTATAAGAGCCTAAACTATTAGCATCGTCATAAATGGATATCACAAACTCACTTTACTTGGGTTATGCTACACACTAGCGCCAATAAAATGACGCTATGTGGAGTTAGTGCTAATACCATGTGAGGTACAAACATAAACAAAAATGATAGATGTCATACGACTCATGCAACACCATAATTGCTCCACAAACCTTTGCCTGGTTACGCTGCACGCGGGCATTATCTTAGTGCCACACTGTGTTAGTAGTAATACAGGTAAAGCAGAACTTAGTAAAAAGTAAGTTCACTCCACATCCACATATGCATACAAAATTCATGCAAAATACATGATAAGGCATATCTCATGTAGCCCACATAGGCTTTAAACAAATAAAAAAATATCATAAACAAACTCCATTCGGGTCAAGCTATACGTGTGTGTCATATCATTGCACCACGTGGTTAGTTTTGATACCATGTGAAGTCAAAGTCAACAAAATATGACACATATCATATGCACTATAAAAAGCATCAAAATTGCATCAGAAAGCTTCAGTCCATTACGCTACACACGGGCACCGTATTAGTGCCGCGCGGTGATAGTAGTAATGTGATGATGCAAAACTTATTAAAATTGGCATGCCACATATATCCATGCCACCAAAACCAAAGATGTCATATAAAATTCCGAAAGGAAAATATATACATATCCTATATGCCAAACCTAGGATAAAACTATGACTAGGCAAAATCAACCTGCATTCCACATATAAATGAGGTTGAACACACACAAATGGTTGCATGCTAGGAGATGTATTCCCCAAACATCACACATAAAATCATAGAGGAGTATTTGCATGGAACCAAACTTCAAGCTCACCAAGAAGGAGTTCGTCGTCGACCGCGAGGAGGATATCTCTTGTAGTATGTTGTAATAGGAATGTGAAGCAATCCTATGTAATAGATATGTTGGAATTCGTAATCAGGGGTTTTCTCTTCGGAGATGTAATTAACAGAATTTTTATGTATATGTAAGAGTTCTGGAAATAAAGTACCTGCAATGTTTGATTCTGTTGTTATTTTATGCATTTAAATTTCACTCTGTATCAATGACGAGGACGCGTATTTTCACGCCCGCCATTTTCCCGTCATCAATATTCTTTATTAATTGAAATGGATCGCGTGCATTTGAAGTTGTTGACCCTGTTTTAAATTGATGTGTGTTCTTTACAAAATTATATTACTTGTTAGTAATGCAACTTACCTTCAAATTTAAGAGCACAGAAGAATCTGAATACCACATGCTATTTTTCTCTGTGCACTCATCTCCTTTTATTATTATTATTTACTCCCTCCGTCCCAAAATAACTGTCTCAAGCTTAGTATAACTTTTTAGTACAAAGTTAAGACACTTATTTTGGGACGAGGGAGTATTGTTTTGAAATTTCTTCCTTTGTTTGGCATATGCTATCGTTACTTCTGCTTTCATGCATACTAGGAAGGTTGGGCATGCTTTGCTGGCCGTTGTTGTTGTTAGGTTTCTTCAAAAAATAATCATTTTATTTTAAAATATAAGATGTGTTACTTTTTTTGAAAAGTCTAACCTTTTAAGCAGTCGCGACTTCAGGAATTTGCAACCGGATATTCATGTGTATTCATTTTGCCAAAATCATTGTTGTTTTTTGAAAATTGTCACTATTTTGCCAAAATCAACACTTTTTGTAAAAATGATGGGTATTCACATGAAGACCCAAAAATACCCCTAGCGCCGCCCTTGCTTTTAAGTTTGATCAAATTTGTAGAGTAATGCTATATCAAAATTCATAATATCAAATCGGTATTTTTAAGTTCAACATGAAGTGAATTTCCATACTTCTTTTGTTTAATATTATGGATGTCGATATTTTTGCTCTAAACTTGCTCAAAGTTTTAAAAAATGACTTTCTACAAAATTAATACCCCTTATACTTCTTTTGTTGGAACGTAAGAGGCCTGGGGCAGCAGCAAAAATGTGCTGACGTCCTTACTGAACTTATCACAATTAGGTCGCACGCGTGTTTTCTTCAAGAAACTAAATTATCCTCTCACGATAACCAGAAACTTACCTCGTTTATCCCTAGACAACTCGACTTAGTTCATCACAAAGATGCCACGGGCACCGCTGGAGGTATCCTCTCGGCGGTCTCCTCAGCCCATTTTCCCATCTCCAATGCAGCACAGACTAGATTCACTCTCTCCTTAACTGTCTCATCGCTAGTCTCCCCATTACAAGTTCTCATCTCCAACGTTTATGCACCTACGAATCTCTCCCTCAAACCCTCATTTCTTGCTGAATTGGCCGCTATTTGACCTCCCCTTGTTATCAATGCATCAATAGCCTTGCCCTCATTGAGTTCCCCCTGGTGGATAGAGCTTTTACTTGGCCCAATAAGCGAGATAAACCAAATTTGGAAAAACTGGACCTCATTTCTATTAAGAGAAAAGTATACTTTTCGTCCCTCAACTTTTGGTGGAGTCTAGATTTGGTCCCTCAACTTCAAAACCGGACAACTTGCACCCCCTAACTATCGAAACCGGAAAAGGTTCGTCCCTGGTCTCGATTTTGACCGGTTTTGGTGCCGACTCACCCTGGTTTTGTCCCGTGCTCACTCAAATTGACGTAATTTTTTTATATCCGTGAACTTTTTGAAATTCACATACACTTTTCAAATCTGCGTAGTTTTTTCAAGGTCACGTATTTGTTTAAAAAATAAACATACTTTTTTTTCCAAATCAGTGAACTATTTTGACATTTGCGTACTTTTTTCAAATCCGCGTATTTTTTCCAACATTGTGTAATTTTATGAACTCCAATTATTTTTTTCAAAGCAATAAACTGTTTTTGAAATTCGCTTACTTATTTCAATCCGCATACTTTTCAAAGTCCGCGTGTTGTTTTCAAATCGGTGTTCCTTTTATAATCCATGAAGTTTGTTTGAAATTCACGTACTTGTTTCAAGTTGACATAATTTTTCAAATCCATATATTTTTGCGTAAAAAAATCCAAATCCATGTACGCGGATTTGAAAAAAGTACACAAATTTTTAAAAAGTTCACGTATTTGAAAAAGGTACACAAATTTGGAAACATTACGCAGACTTGGAAATGTACGGGAATTTCAGTCGGCACGGTCAAAACCGGGGTGGGACAGCATCAATACCGGTCAAAACCGTGACCAGAGATGAATCTTGTCCGGTTCCAGAAGTTAAGAGTGCAAATTGTCCGGTTTTGAAGTTGAAGAATCAAATCTAGACTTCGCTAAAAATTGAGAGACGAAAGGTATAGTTTTCTCGGGACCTTGCCTCTCCGACTCCTCCTTATCCAGCCTAACTCGTTTTGTTTCCGCCATGAGCCCTACTTATCTCCATTAACACCTCTTTCCCTCGTCCCGTGCTTTCTGGTTTTGAACTTGGCTGGGCCGAAAACCCAACTTGCCGGACTGTGGTTCAGGGCTCCTGGAACATAACCCAACAACTCCCAAACGCCCTTCTCTCGCTAGTCCTTGCGCTCAAAAAATGTTGGTTCACGAGAGCAACTAGTTAACAAGCGCTCCTTCGAAAGCCTCGCAATTATCAGCGTCACTTGACGCGCTCTCAGTCATTTCACCACGTGTTGCGTTCTGGGCGCTTTCTTCGGATTTTATTTTTTAATTTTTCCGCACACATTTTCGGTTTTTTAGCGTTTTTTTCGACATTTTGGTTTTCCACTGGTCTTCCTTAGCTTTTCGAGGGAAAAAATCGAAAAAAATTGTGCAAAAAACGTGTTTTCTTTTTTTCTTTCGCGAGAGTCACGGTTTGTTTCCCCGAGAGGCACAATTTTGCTTTTTCGAAAGTCACGGTCGTGCCTCTCGGAAACGGAAAAAAATGCGTTTTCTGTTTTTTTTTCTTTCGCGAAAGTCACGGCCGTGCCTCTCGGAAACGAAAAAAAAACACGTTTTCTGTTTTTTTCGTGAGAGTCACGGTTTTGCTTCCGCGAGAGGCATGGTTGTGCTTTCACGAGAGTCACGGCCGTGCCTCTCGAAAACGAAAAAACACATTTTTTCTGTTTATCTTTTCTTTCGCGAGAGGCACGGTTGTGCCTTTGCGAGAGTCACGGTCGTGGCTCCTCGGGAAAAAAATGTTTCTCTTTTTTTTTCCTTCCGCAAGAGTCACGGTTTTGCTTTCGCGAGAGGCACGGTTGTGATTTCGTGAGAGGTACGAGCGTGCCTCTTTCGAAAAGGGAAAAAACCCATGCTCCCAGTTTGGTATTTTTGTTCGGTTTTTTCATGAAAAAAGTTCGTCAAAACCTATCAACATGGGATCTAATTTTGAAGATCTCGACACAAGTAATCCAACAATGAAAGCGGTTCGAGATTTGGACACACGATTTAAGAGATAAAACGTTTCGAATAAATAAATCTATGAAAAAAAGGAAAAACCTTCAGGTTGGGACAAGTGGCACACATGCAGCGCGCCACTTGTTGCACATCCCTATATTTCTACTGAAATGGAATTAGCGATACCTTTGCTTTTAGTTTGACTTCAGTAACAAATAAATTTGGATGCCGCTAACTGCCACGCATGTGGCATATACGACATGCGCCCACACACCGTGTGTGGTGTGAGCAGGAGGCAGCCCACACGGGCTGTGTGTGGGCGGACATTGGAATTGCCCACACGTGTGGGCGCGGCTATTTCGTCCACACGCCCAACAAGTACTACTCATCTCCACCCCGTGCGTGTGGCATGAAGCAAAAATGGTCACACGTCCTGACGCAGCTACGTTAGGTACCCCGCGGGATGACTATTTAGTTGCCATCCTGGTTGGCAGATGTAGTTATCCGGGATGGCAAGTGTAGTTGTAAAAGCATGGCAACTCTATCTGTTTTGGTTAACTATAGTTGCCATGTCTAATTAGTTGCCATGCCTAATTTATGATAGTTGCCGCGTGTAATCAAACCGTAGTTGTCGTGTGTGATTAACTACTTGCCACATATGGTCAAAACAGTAGTTGCCATGTGTGTTTACCTAGTTGCCACGTGTGGTCCAACCATAATTACCATGTATTGTTAATCACAGTTGCCATGTGTGTTTATCTGGTTGCCACGTACGCGCAACTGCAGTTGCCGTGTAGCAAAGAATCACAGTTGCCATGTGTGTGTATCGAGTTGCCACGTTCGCGTAACTGCGGTTGCCGTGTAGCAAAGAATCACATTTGCCGTGTGTGTATCGAGTTGCCACGTTCGCGTAACTGCAGTTGCCGTCCACAACATAGGAGTGTCGTGTGGGCGAAAAGCAGTTCGCCCACACGCGCATGACCTAGGTGGTGGCTGTGTGGGCAGAAACTAGTTGGCTCACACAACGCAGCTGGCAAACAGCGTGGTGCGGGCATGTGGGCAAACTTTCCAACGCCAACACACCAGCCCCGTCCTACGTGACACAAAAAATCAACCTTTTCGTGCCAAGATTTGTGCAAAAGACACTGAACGACGATCTAGACGTATGGGCGAGTTGGGAAACGCCCACATGTGTGGGTGTTAGACTTTTCGATAAATTTTGCATGTCTACTCTTGTTAGTAGAATAGGAATCGTTGAGAAAGCTCAACTATTATTTCGTTGGTTTGCTCTCGAAACTGGCGAAAATCTATCCTTCCGATCTCAACCCAGAAAACGAACTGCAAAGTTGTGATAAACCTTTGATGCAATTGAAGAGATCTCTTTTCTCTCCTAATCTGAACTTGCGCTGCGCAAAGTAATTATTAAGGTTCTCCATAGGATCATGCACGAAAAAATAATCTACTGGCGTCTTCGGGCCAAAATTAAATTGGCAATTAATGGTGACGAGAACTCTAGATATTTCCATGCCTCTGCTTCTCATAGGCATCATCATAACAAGATACCCATGATACTACATGACAACATGGAGTTCACTTCCCACGAATCAAAAATGCAAATTCTCTCATCCTTTTTCTCCTCCCTTCTCGGGGTCTCCTCCACACCCACATGGAACTTCTCGCTCCAAAATCTTTACTCCTCTCTTAGAGCATCTCCAGCCGCGCCCCCAACAGCCGTCCCCAGACCATTTTTTAGCGCCGGCGCCCAAAAATCGGCCCAGTCACCAGGGTCTTTTGTCGCCGGTTTTGGCCGAAAAAACAACCGGCGAACCCGAGTCTAACCCAAGCCCCCGGGGGTCGCCTGGGGGCGCCGGCCGAAGCAAAAAGGCGCGTGGGTCCACTCTGTCGGCGAGTGAGGACCTTTTCCCCGCCGACCCCCGTACTTTTCCCCTTCGTTTCCCTCCATCCCCCCCCCCCTTCTCCCGCCATTCTCCTCCCTCTCCCCTCCATCCGGCCGCCATTGCCGCCGACGAAGTACGCGGCACCTCGCGCCGCCACCGATGCCACCGCTACCCAGCCCAAGCGGAGGAAGCAGAGGACGCCGCCGTCCAAGCCGTCGGGCATGTCAAACGCCTTCTGGAAGGCGGAGGTACAGCGCTGGGAGGATGTCACCGCTGGCTTACGCATCCTCTGCGACGCCACCTCTGCGTCGTGGCGCGCTGCTCTTCTCACAAGCCTCGTCGTCGCACCTCGGCAACCCCGACGCGACAGAGGCCGACATGAACGACATCATCACGACTGGCTCGGCCGCTGCCGCCTCCTTCCCGGGGTTCAACGCTCAAGAAGATACAATGGACCTCAATGGCAACATGGACGAAGAGTTCGACTATGGCGAGGAGGAGCCAGAGGAGGAGGACGAGAAGGAGTCGGCGCCTGCTCCGGCAAGGAAAGGGAAAAAGAAGAAGTTGGCAGCCAGGACCAGCGAGCCACGCGTCAACAGGGCCGTCTCCAGAAATTTGGGGCCCCGGGGCAAATCAAAATAGCACCCTAAATTTACATCAGGGTCGAACTAAATAATCACACAATACATATCTGATGATTTTCCAACAACCAAAAAAATCAAGAACTACTGAGTTCAAACTTAATTGTGTCCTAATCCTAGCCTCGTTCGGCACTTGCCACCTAATCTAATCAAAACAAATGAACTTATTACCTGACAGTGGAAGACCAGAGGTGATGGCGCTCGTAATTGACAGGCCGTGGACGATCGACGGACGCCGAAGCAGGCAGGCATTCAGGTAGACGATCTGGCACCGTAGTCTCTGGTGGGCGGTCAGAGGAAGCAAAACCAACGGGCGTTGTTGGGGCCTGTTAGCAATCGATGCACTATGGCAGAAAATCGATCGATTGATCGATTCTCTAGACCTCATGGGCTGGCTTGGAATCGATCAAGTAAAAACGAGGCCGGTTATACGTGCTGATTTGGGCGAATGGGCTCATGAGCTTTATTTTTCCTGATTTTAAAGTTTAAACCTACAGCTAATAGACTAATACTTAGTGATTAGGGGGCCTCAAATATTTGGGGGCCCTGGGCTGTCGCCCACCTCGGCTCCCTCCATCGACGGCCCTGCGCGTCAAGTGGGCGTCCAAAGAAGACGAGTGCCTCGCCGAAGCGTGGAAGATCGTCTGCACGAACCAGAACACCGACACATACTGGAAGCGCATCAAGGCAGAGTTCGATGGGCGCAAACTGGTCGACCCGTACTTCGCCAGCGTGCACATGCAGCGCGGCGCGAAGGCCATGGCGAACCATTGAGCGATCATCCAGATGGCGTGCAACAAATGACATGGGATTGTCAAGGAGGTCACGGCTCGCCCGGAGAGAGGCGCCAACATCGAGGGTCAGGTATGTACCGACGCCGGTCCTCGCTCCATTTCGCCACGTGCGTTGCCGACATTTGTTCCTCGGCGCAGATGGTCCGGATGTTCGCCATGTTCCGCCAGGACAGCAGCGCCGACCAAGATTTCAAGTACCTCCCTCCACGTGTTCTCCCGGATCGAGAAGTGCGAGAAGTGGGCGGAGATCCGACGCACCCTCGGCAAGGCCAAGGATACGTACAAGCCGGACGCGCCCATGCCGGGGGCGTCGGAGGGGCGCCCGGACGACAACAAACGAGCCAAGACGGCCAAGCATGACGCCCCGGCCACCGAGCGTGGGCAAGATTTAGACTATTCTCAGTATGAGTAGATGGGACATCCCGTGCGAGTGCGGAGGAGGGCAGTGAGGGTGGTCCGCTTTGTTCCCTCTTATCATGCCATTCGACGTGCTGAAACGCATGATGGCCTTCAAAAGGATCTAATTGAGGAGTGGTAGTCATGGAATGGGCGACAAAACTAGTTTGATGTTGTATGTTTGTTGTATTATTGACTATTTATTGTATTGTTCATGAACCATTTCGTGTATTGTAGATAAACTATTTGTTTGAGTTGTAATAATAATTGAACTATTTATTGTTGATTTATTTTGTGTGCGTTTGATCTTCTTCATTCTATGTTGAGTGGAAAATATTGTTTATGTTGGACGCTCGCACTGTAATTTAGCGTGCCTGCTGGAGCGCTACCTGCGGCCCGAATTATATAGCGCTTCTGGTAAAGCAAAACACCAGCCCCACGCGCTAAAACGTTATTCCGGCGCTGTAAAAAAAAATTAGCTCGCCGCGCAACCGCGCGAGGAGTAAGTTATATGGTGGCGAGGTCAGGCATGGCGCGGCGGCGAGGATGACCAGGGCCGCCGTCGATGGAGCCAGCCATGGCACATGGCAAGGACGGAGGTCGAGGATGAGCGAACGGGCGCGCCAGATCAAGGCAATGGACAAACTCAGCGGCCGCTCATCGATGCATCGACTTGAGCAAGCATCTGGCGTGGGCGGCAGCCAGTGCACGTGGTGGCCGGCTAGAGGAGGCCTGCGGCAGCCTGGGCGTTTTCCTGCGTTGACACCCAGTATTGTCCGCGGCGACAACTAGGGTGCTCAGCCAGTCAGCCGTGGTGGAGTCAGGCATGCTGCGCCGATTAGGTGTGGTAGCCGACCGATTTGGGGGCGCGGCGGCCATCCGACATGCTGTGCGTGCGTGATGTGCGTGTTGGCTGCTAGAGGACTGGGCGTGCATGTTTTTAAGCATCTCTAGCCGCGCCCTCAACAAGATCCCTAGGCGATCTTTTAGCCGCCGGTACCGAAAAATCGATCCAGTTACGTCTTTAAAGGCCCATTTTTCGTCGGCTCGGGCCGAAATTGACGCCGGCGGACTCAGACCGAACCCGGCGCGCTGGGGCGCTTAGGACGCCGACCGAATCGTTTTTTACGCGAAAATCGGCGGGCCCTCCTTGGCAGCGACTCGGCTCTTCTCGCCGCTTCGTCGTCTTCATCGCCTTGGTTCTCGCGGCGGAATCAATACCAAAACTGCCGCGCGTTGCCGCGCTGGTCAGCCTCCTTCATTGATGCCTCACGGGTGGCGCAGTGAAGACGGGACGACGCGCGTCCCTCGCCCGCCACGCGTACACACGGCGGCCACGCGTACGCGCGGCGCCTCCGCCTATATAAGCCGCCCCCAGCGCGCCGGTGAAGCACAGACTCTCCACCGCCGACGCCTCGTTCCTCCATCTCCTCTCGCCTTCTCCAGTTCAACCATGGCCGAGCGCTTCCCAGGCGATGCCGCGGCGGCGAACGGCTTCGGCCGCCGACACCTTCACGAGGACGAAACTCAGCTCCTTTACGAGGCCGAGTACCCCGTCCCGCCGGACATGTGGGTGTCCGGGGCGTGGAGGATCAGCGCCGGCAGGGTCCCGGTGCCACCGCCGCCCGCCGGGGTGGCGCGGCCTGCGAAGATCGCGCGTATCCGCGCCTCTCTGTCGCAGGCGGCGAGGGAAGGTCCACGGTACATGCCCGACAACCCGCTGTGGGAGCCCTACTTTCGTCGCTGCCACGCCGAGGCCACCAACGACGTCGTGCCCTCCGGAAGGCTCAACTCCGAAGGCCGCCGCCGATGGTGGGGCGTGCCCGGCCGCACGCTGGAGGCCGTCCTCGAGTACATCGAGGACGGCAACACGCCCAGGCTGGAGTACCCCGCTCCCCTGTCCTTCTCCCGCCGACGTGGGAGCTCGTGGACGCCGAGGCGCAAAGACCCGGGGGCGTCCTCCTCCTCGTCCGGCCGCTCGTCCGGCTCTCCCTGCCTCCGCCCCGTCAAGCCGGAGCCCCAGGACATGCCGGTCAGCCAGCGTACCCGCAGCTCCGGCGTCCCCATCAACGACTCCACCCCCGCCTCTGGCCGCCTCGTCCTCGTCAGGCCGAAGCCGGAGCCAGGCCTCCCCGCGGAGTACGAGGAGATAGCCCGGCGCGGCTTCTCCGACGAGGAAGCCCTACATAGGGCGCGGGACGAGTACCTCCGCGACGAGATGGTCCGGCAGCGCCGGGCCCTGGAGGAGATAGCCGCCCGCAAGCGTGGGCGCGAGGACGAGCATGGCGTGGTGATTCTCGACAGCGACGAGGACGAGGACGCCCCCGGACCGTCCAACCCACCGCGCCAACCTGGGGAGGGGTGCAGCAGGGACGACGGCCGCGGAGGAGGCGACGACGACGGCGGCGGCGGCGGCGGCGACTACACGCAGTTCTAGAGCTTCAAGGGCGGCGGGCGGCGAGGAGCGGCGAGGGCGACCGTGGGCCTAGTAGCGTTTTTTTTATAAAATATTTTAAATATATATGAACTCATCGAAATTTGGTTGAATTTGCGCCTTGTTTGTGCTGGATTTTAAGTTTTCAAAAATGTGGGCGCTGCGACTGGAGGGCGCTGCGACTGGAGGTTATCACGTCCCTAACACGCGGTTTACGCCGGTGCGCGCCAGGGACGATTTTTAGCGTCTCCTGGGGGCCAACCGCTGGAGATGCTCCGGTGTGCTATGCGTGTGTCGGTGTGTGTGGCTCGCCGGCCTATTGTGCTTGCATGCCTGCCTCCTTTCACCTCTGCTTGCGTGTGCGTGTTTGATGTGTAGAAGCATTTACAACTTCCTTTTGCCATCATATATTGCTCTTCAATATTGTAAGATGGTAATTTTGTTCACACTTCTGTTAACATGGAACAGTTATCTGATAATTTTAACCGCTTAAACAATTTGGAGTTTAATGGTCCAAAAGAAGGATCTCAAGCTACCGTACTTACAAAGAAAGGACATGTGAGGTGGCGTATGAGTATGTGGTTTTGCAGCTACCGAAGTAAGCACCATAAGCTTCCGTTCGTCAAATCTTGATGACAAAATAGCTTTCAGCTTACATACTACTAATACTGAAATTCAATTATTTTGATTGCAAAGCAAAAGTGAAGATCTACATAACCAAATGTCCAAAACAACTTCATAGTGTCCATGATTAAATGTCTACTACACTTGCCAAAGACAATTTTATGCTTCATTGTGGGTACCACTGGCGGAGCTTCGTGAGGGCAAAAGCGTGCCATGGCCCGCCCAGCCCCTGGAGTAAAAATACATATAGTATTACAAATATACGACTGCCTTTTGCATGTAGCCTCAGCCTCGTCCCTATTCTCTTCTTGCGTCCAGCCTCTGTTGCTCGATGCCTCCCTTGATTGCTCTTCCTATCCAGCAGAGTAGCAGACCGACGCTAAGGCACGAGTCACGCGTACAGCCGCAGGGAGGGCCAAAGAGATGTCGCACGGAGCTGGGGAGGTTGAGCTGCCGGTCGCACCATCGCAGCAAGTAGCAGCACCGAGCGGTGCGGAGGCCTAAGGGCGACCCATGCCCCAGGAAACACAGGTAGCAGCGGTGGCGGGCAGCCGGGCGAGTAGTAACCTAGACGTCGAGCGCTGCTGCTCAGGCACATCCGCACCATCCAAACTCTCATCTCTTGCTCATTGGTCAGTACTAATTTTCCTATAAAATATAGGTTGTAGGCTGTAGCACTCTGAAATTAAATCAATTGATACTACACATCTTAATTTGGTAGATAATTGTCAAGGGCAGGCTAATCAACGTGGAATCAATTTAGTTTCAAGAAAAAGAGAGATGGTACAATTACATATGAAGTTGAGAAAGATTTTTCAGCGGCAGCTCTTCGTCCATTGCTTGGGTTGAAATATTTTGTGTTTTCTTTTAGTTTCGCCCGCCCAGGTTTTCCTCCGTAGCTCCGCCACTGGTGGGTACTCCCTCTGTTTATTTTTATAAGTCGTTTTAGACAACTCAAAATAGGCTGATTTGCACATTGTCTGAAAGTTTTCAAGGTCTTATAAAAATGAACAGAGGGAGTACTTGATTTCATAAATCATCATTTAGCATTCACGTCCAATCGTGATCCTTCTATTAGTCTCCTAAAACACTAAGCTCCCTTGAAATGGAGCCTCCTGGTTAATGGTGGGCTCAACCCGCATGTGTGTGTTTGGAGTGCTGGTTTTCATTCTGGGAAACGTTTGTATACGGCGGACCGGCCGAGCGTTCGGCCGGTCGCACCGCGTGCGTTCGATTGCAGTAGATCGTACGAGACAGGTTACCTGGCGCTGGGCCCACACACCGCTCCGCGCGTCGCCCTTCCTTCCCCTGCCTTATCTCTTTACCAGCGATGGACCTTATCCATTCCCATTTCTCTCAGCTCTACGAGAAATCAACCCCAAATCGCAACGAGCACGAGCCCCAAATCCCGACGACCACTGTTGCAGCAAATTCCAGCGATGCCGGCGACCTCTCTCTCTCTCTCTCAGCCCCACGACCTCCACACGTTTCTATTGCGACCCAAGCACGGGAGCTGGAACCACCTGCGGCTCGTGCCGAGTCGTCGGTGCACTGTCTATCGCCTGATCCGGAGCTGGAACCGAGACCGGAGGTGTTGCAACCGTTGGTGTGCAGAGCTGGAACCGGCGAACTACAGAGGTACCAACCCGCGCAGGTGGAGATTTTAGCTGCGACATTTTTGTTAGATGTTTGCTGGAACCATTGTTCTATTTTGCTGGAACTAGCTTTTTTGTTTGCTACAATCGAACCACTGGATCACCCTGTTGAGTTTATTTGCTGGAACCAGTGTTTTTTTCTGCTGGAACCGGCATTCTTTTTTGTTACAACCTTTCTATGTTTTGCTACAATCGAACCACTTGGAGTCTCCCTGTTGAGTTATTTATTTGCTGGAAGCATTGTTTATTTTTGTTGGAAATAGCAATCCTTTTTGCTACAAATCAACCATCAGATTTCTTCTCTAATTATTTTTTTGCTGGAACCGATGTCTTTTTTTGCTGGAACCTGCTAATTTTTTTGCTTCAACCGATCACTGACGATTTCTTGTCTTTTCAGATCTGTTTTGATGGACACAACGGTACAAGCCGACGACCACGGCGAGCTGGAGGCGGTTATGCTAGGATGCTACAATCATGGAGGCCGCGCTCTGGATCGGATCGGTGTAGAGGCATCCATGGTGACCGCGCCCTGGTATTTCTGGCGGCCATGATGCAATCTGGGCGGCCACGTGCGGGACCTCGTCGGAGCTCATCGGGTACAGCGACAACGGCGGCAGGCAGGGGACGGTGTTGTGCCCGTGGGGAGCGTCGCTGGCGGTGCGGGGGAAGAAGATGACACAGGTGGAGGGCGATATCCAAAGGCTGCATACGAACAGATCGGGTGGTTGTGCGCTGACCGGCCCAAATTTGGGCAGGTCGACCGGCGCCTATTACCCGCCTTTCATTCTTGGGTCCATTCACATGTACACGTGGCAACTGGGTAGTCATTGTTGTGCAAGTGTGACGGCAGCATTGTCCTGCATCGTCACAACGAAGCACAGAATCGAACTCAATGAGACCAGGTCACCAGGCAAATAAAGGCCAAGCGAACCAACCAATCATGCCACTCCAAGAAAAAATGCACACCCGACAAAAAAACCGCGCAGCAAGGGGCGCGTATTGCTCTAGTGAATCATTTATATTGGTGTAACATAGCCATTCATGGACACGTGTGGCAACTTTCTTGGCAAATCTTCCTCTGTAACATGATAACCCTTCTAGCATGACAATTTCTGAACATGGGGCAATTTTTTCCTTTAAAACATGCAATTCTTTCAGCTATCAGATGACAACTCCAGCATGGCAATCCACTCTGCCACGCTTTTGGTATATCTTGGATCCTATGATTTGTATATTAAACTCAGATGCCAATTAGTTGTCCTAGGCAACAACGGTCCCTTGCTTTTTGGCATAAATTTTCACTGGCTTTGTTGTACACTAAATCATTATAACTTTCTGGGTTGCACAGGGCAACACGTGTTAGAGCATCTTCACTAGGGCCCCCAAGCCACTTTTTTGGCGCCGGCGGTTAAAAAACCTCCCAGCCACATCCCCACAGCCTTGTTTTGCGTCGATTTTGAGCAAAACTAGCCCCGGCGGTCCCGGGGCAAACCCAGCCCATCGAGGGTCACTTGGGGCGCCGGTGCTTTTTATGCATGCAAAAACCCCACAAGTCAGCCTCTCTCTCCTCCTTTTTCTGCTAGGTCCACCACTTGCATGCAAAAAAAATCTCCTCTCTCTCCGCACGAATAACTCCTCGCTCCGGCCACGCCTCGCTCGCCTCCACGCCTCCTCGCCACCGTCTCGTTGATGCCCTAGCCAGGACGCCAAGAAGCCGCTGCTAGTGCGCGCCTCCTCCCTCGCCGCCATGTGCTCGCTCCCGGGTGACGCGACGCGCCTCGCCGGCGCCGCTGATGGGCAGCTTGAGCCTCCCAAACCATCTCCGGCTCCGGCACCAAGCGTGTCGACCGGGGGCGGCCCCGAGTGTGAAGGCCACGCACGGCCCCGGCCACGAGCTACGCACCGGCGGGCGAGCACGGGCACAACTGGCGGCGGCGTGCGGTGAGGCAGA
Source organism: Aegilops umbellulata (assembly GCA_032464435.1). Taxonomy (NCBI): domain Eukaryota; kingdom Viridiplantae; phylum Streptophyta; class Magnoliopsida; order Poales; family Poaceae; genus Aegilops; species Aegilops umbellulata. The sequence continues at coordinate 634,335,282 of CP136060.1, read as the reverse complement.
GCGAGCTCGGCGGCCAGGGCGGGGCGCGCGCAGCGGTCAAGGCGGGCCTCGATGAGGAACTCGCCGTCTGTGCGTGGCCGGGGCGGAGCTCGCCCGCGCCCGCCTATGCGTGGCCGAGAAGGAGCTCTGGAACAGGATCTGGGGCGCCACGTCGCCGCGCGCGAACTCCGCCATGCAGATGGCCCACTCCGGCCGCTCCCCCTCCTCCTCATCCACCTCCCTTTGTTCCGGCCTCCACGGCCCGATCGGCAACGACTGCAACACCTTCTTCTCAAGGCCACCACACGGCGCTTTGGCCGCCGGCCCGTCAACAGAGAAGGCGGAGGGGTTGCAGAGCAGGGAGCAGCGCGCGACCATGGCCAGCCCGCAGAGGAGTGAGCACCGCAATTGGGGGGACGACTGGAAATTTTTTCCACCCAAGAGCAAAGTCAAGTCACAAATAACTTGACCATTTGTATGTTCTGTAACGATCAGGGTTTAACCATTGATTTAGATGGGACTCACACACATGGCAAAATGACAAAACGCTTGACCCTTTGCTTAGATAACATATTACACAGATGAAACCTCAATATTATCAGAGATTACTCAGATGAATCCACAGACTACCCAGTCATAAATTCTTGCCACAAGCCAAATACAGAGTAGTTAAACATATAAGACATCCGCACCAGCTTAAAATTAACGCACATAACAGCGAGGCTAACCAAACGCCATTTCCCAGACTACCCAGTCATAAATTGTACTCTTGCCACAAGCCAAATACAGAGTAGTTAAACATATAAGACATCCACACCAGCTTAAAATTAACGCACATAACAGCGAGGCTAACCAAACGCCATTTCCTTGGGCGCCTCAGTCTTTGTTTGTACCAACCGCATTGACATCTGAATCAAGCGAATCAAGCACCTCACGTACCGCCGCCTCCGCCTCCGCCTCCGCCGTCGCCTCACGGGCAGCTAAGTCTGAATGGAGCAGATGGGCAACCGCACCAGTCAAACCACCCATGAAGCCAATGGTAACCAAAGTCTGCTTCATTTCGCCCACCCTAACGGCCCTCTCGAGGGCCTTCATCTCCTGGTTAATAATGAGAATGAACAAATAACTCAAATAGATGCACGAGAAAAGGCAATGGAAGTTGGTTTAGCTTACTGCCTTACAGGGTGAGCGGATCAACATTCAGGCCCTCCAAAGGATGCTTAGCCTACACATGCATTGCATAAATTGTCAGATATGACAGTGATTCCAAAAGAAAGTAACTAATTCAAATCATGATTGGACTAGCCTCAAAAACAAGTACTCAACAAAATAGTGAATGATTGCAATGCTTTGTCCAAAAGCAGATATGGTAATTAGAGCATGTTTGGATGGGTTAAAGAAGATTCAGGATTTAAACTAAATTTTACCAGGAAATGCAGCAGCCAACCATTTTTTTAGTTTTCATGTATGTATAACCACTGGGCAAGGGTAGTGGTATATGTTGTCACCATGCAGTAGCCCACTAAAAACTAGACTAGTTATAGTGCTCATCCCAGACTCCAACTGGATTTCGGCTGGCAAACAGAGGAACAAGTAGATCTGCTTCTGCAGCCCCTAAGGTGACCTATCAATTCATCCAGCTATGCCATCAGAGTCAAGACCTTTAGAGAGCTTGGGACCCTTGGCCTATCAAAGATGGCAGTGATTCCAAAAGAAAGTAATTAATTGGAATCATGATCGGACAAGCCTCAAAAAAATAAGTAGTGGAGTATACAAGATAGTGAATGATTGCAGTGCTTTGTCCAAAAGCAGATATGGTAACTAGAGCATGTTTAGATGGGTTAAAAAAGATTCAAGTTTCCAACAAAATTTTACCAAGAAATACGGGCATGTGTCTAGCCAACCTTCTTTTTTAGCTTCAATGTATGTATAACCACTGGTTAAGGGCAGCAGCATATGTGGTGACCTGGCAGTTGCCCACTAAAAAACTAGAATAGTTATGGTGTTCATCCCAGACTACAACTGGATCTCTACGTGACAAGCAACAAGTTCAAACAAAGGAATAAATAGATCTGCTTCTGCAGCCCCTTAGGTGACCTATCGATTCATCCAGCTATGCCATCAGAGTCAAGACCTTTAGAGAGCTTGAAACCCTTGGCCTATCAAAGATGGCAGTGATTCCAAAAGAAAGTAATTAATTGGAATCATGATTGGACGAGCGAGCCTCAAAAGAATAAGCAGTATACAAGATAGTGAACGATTGCAATGCTTTGTCCAAAAGCAGATATGGTAATTAGAGCATGTTTGTATGGGTTAAAAAAGATTCAAGTTTCCAACAAAATTTTACCAAGAAATACGGGCATGTGTCTAGCCAACCTTCTTTTTTAGCTTCAATGTATGTATAACCACTGGTTAAGGGCAGCAACATATGTGGTGACCTGGCAGTTGCCCACTAAAAAACTCAAATAGTTATGGTGTTCATCCCAGACTCAAACTGGATCTCTACGTGACAAGCAACAAGTTCAAACAAAGGAATAAATAGATCTGCTTCTGCAGCCCCTAAGGTGACCTATCGATTCATCCAGCTATGCCATCAGAGTCAAGACCTTTAAAGAGCTTGAAACCCTTGGCCTATCAAAGATGGCAGTGATTCCAAAAGAAAGTAATTAATTGGAATCATGATCGGACAAGCCTCAAAAAAATAAGTAGTGGAGTACAAGATAGTGAATGATTGCAGTGCTTTGTCCAAAAGCAGATATGGTAACTAGAGCATGTTTGGATGGGTTAAAAAAGATTCAAGTTTGCCACAAAATTTTACCAAGAAATGGGGGCATGTGTCTAGCCAACCTTCTTTTTTAGCTTCAATGTATGTATAACCACTGGGTAAGGGCAGCAACATATGTGGTCACCTGGAAGTTGCTTACTAAAAAACTACTGTAGAATAGTTATGGTGTTCATCCCAGACTCCAACTGGATATCTACGTGCGGGCAAACAGAGGAATAAATAGATCTGCTTCAGCAGCCCCTAAGGCCACCTATCGATTCATCCATCTACGCCATCCAAGTCGCAATCCATACGGCAGCAGGCGGTAAATTCATCGAGTATAGTCCATCCAAATCGAGAATCGTTCCAGGAACATGCGACAAGCTCGCGTGTCCCCATAAAAATCTCAAATTTCTACGATAAGGAAGAAGGCGGCATGGCAAATCGATCGATATCCCCATCCAAATCTCAATCCCTAAGATAACGTGCGATAAATTGGCGGATGGCCGGCAAAGATGAGGAATCGCTTAACGCAGCATGGGATTTCGTCAAATCAAAGGACAGAGATTGCGGTAGGAGGGATGGGGAGCGAACCTGAGGACGGCAGACCGCCCAGGCCTGCTTGAGAGAGGCGACGGGGGCCTTCAGCTTCGCGGCAACGGTGCGCAGCGCCATAGCTACCAACAGACCAGAAGATGGCTTCGAGGACGACGAAGAGGAAGAGGAAGACGACGGCGGCTAGGGTTTCCTTCTGCTCGTCCGGGCCTCGGGATCCCCTTCTTAAACAACTGGACCGCCTCGGTCTCCAACGGGGCCCGCCAGTTTGCGGTCCCACAGCTTCTAGGTCCACATAAAACATTCCTTAAAAAAAAATACTCCCTCCATAAAAAAAACTAGATATATCCATTTGAGAGACGAGTTTAGGACAAATATTTTCGGACGGAGGGAGTGAAAATAAGGAAGGTCCACAGAACACAAATCTTGTTTTTTTGGGGTTACCAAAGTTCCGTTGTCCACCCTATTTTTCCTTCAACACCCCCGGAGCGGGAGCCAGTAATCCGCCGGTGGTAAACCGGGCGGAAGCACCTGGGACGGGCGCGCCGGTCCAGCCCCGTTTAATAGATCTGCCCTGTCATAATACCGGTGTACCTCAGGCTGTGCCAACACCTCCGGGTCACTACTCCAACCCGATGGACAACCTTGTTGCGGCTGCTGCACGGCTGGAGGCTATTCCAATTGAAGGTGATTCGCCGCAGGCGGTAGAGACGCGCCGGGTCAAGGAGCTCCTTAGGACAACTTTGGTCCAACAGGAGGCGTATTCGTACAGCCGTGATCGGATCCACTCAACCCCTCGTCCGAGTCGGAGCTATAGCAGGCATATGGATGAACCGGCTGTGTCAAGTAATGCACGGCGAGGAGCGCCCCGTGGTAACAACCCGGCAGGTGGTGTCGATAATGCTCAAGAAGTGGTGGACCGGGCCCGAGCGCGCAGGGAGGCCGAGTTAGCGGCACAGTATCAAGAGCGTCAGCTTACGCCGGTTCGTCCGACCACCATGGTGGAGCCTGGAGTTACCTCTAGTGCTCTGGGGGTGCCTTGCCTTGTTCCCGCTTTACGCAACGTGCGCCTGCCCAAGGATTTCAAGGGCCCGCGCAAAGTACCAAACTATACGGCGGATCAACCTCCAGAAACATGGGTGGAGAGCTATGAGATGGCCATGGAGATGCTTGACGTGGATGAGGCGGCGTGTGCAAAGTATTTTACCATGATGCTTGAAGGAACGGCCCGTACATGGTTAAAAAGCTTACCGGCCAATTCTATCAGTTCGTGGGCCCAGTTACGAGCCCGGTTTATGTTGGGGAACGTTGCAGAAAATTAAAATTTTTCCTACGGTTTCACCAAGATCCATCTATGAGTTCATCTAGCAACGAGTATTCAGATTAGATAGCATCTACATACCACTTTGTAGATCGCAACGGAAGCGTTTGAGTGAACGTGGATGAGGTAGTCGTACTTGCCGTGATCCAATTCACCGATGATCTAGTACCGAACGGACGACACCTCCGCGTTCAATACACGTACGGGACGGGAGACGTCTCCTCCTTCTTGATCCAGCAAGGGGGGAGGAGAGGTTGAGGAAGATCCAGCACGACGGTGTGGTGGTGGATGCAGCAGAACTCCGGCAGGGCTTCGCTAAGCAACTACGAGAGGAGGAGGAGGTGTTGCAGGGAGGAGGGAGGAGCCAGGGCATAGGGTGCGGCCACCCCTCCCTCCCCTCCCTTTATATAGGCGCATGAGAGGGGGGGAGGGCGCAGCCTTGCCCCTTCCTCCAAGGAAGGGGTGCGGCCAAAGGGGGGGAGGAGTCCATCCTCCCCAAGGCACCTCGGAGGTGCCTTCCCCTCTTTGGACTCTTCCCTCTCCAAGTCTCATTGGCGCATGGGCCCTTGGGGCTGGTGCCCTTGGCCCATATAGGCCAGGGCGCACCCTCTATAGCCCATGTGGCCCCCCGGGGCAGGTGGACCCCCCGGTGGACCCCCGGGACCCCTCCGGTGGTCCCGGTACAATACCGATAACACCGAAACTTGTCCCGATGGCCAAAATAGCACTTCCTATATATAATTCTTTACCTCCGGACCATTCTGGAACTCCTCGTGACGTCCGGGATCTCATCCGGGACTCCGAACAACATTCGGGTTACTGCACATACATATCCCTACAACCCTAGCATCACCGAACCTTAAGTGTGTAGACCCTACGGGTTCGGGAGACATGCAGACATGACCGAGATGGCTCTCGGGCAATAACCAACAGCGGGATCTGGATACCCATGTTGGCTCCCACATGATCCACGATGATCTCATCGGATGAACCACGATGTCAAGGATTCAATTAATCCCGTATACGATTCCCTTTGTCAATCGGTATTTTACTTGCCCGAGATTCGATCGTCGGTATCCCAATACCTCGTTCAATCTCGTTATCGGCAAGTCACTTTTCTCGTTCCGTAATGCATGATCCCGTGATCAAACACTTTGATCACCTTGAGCTCATTGTGATGATGCATTACCGAGAGGGCCCGGTGATACCTCTCCGTCAAGCGGAGTGACAAATCCCAGTCTCGATCCATGTCAACCCAACAGACACTTTCAGAGATACCCGTAGCATACCTTTATAGTCACCCAGTTACGTTGTGACGTTTGGCATACCCAAAGCACTCCTACGGTATCCGGGAGTTACACGATCTCATGGTCTAAGGAAAAGATACTTGACATTGGATAACTCTAGCAAACGAACTATGCGATCTTATGCTATGTTTAGGATTGGGTCTTGTCCATCACATCAATCTCCTAATGATGTGATCCCGTTATCGATGACATCCAATGTCCATAGTCAGGAAACCATGACTATCTGTCGATCAACGAGCTAGTCAACTAGAGGCTCACTAGGGACATGTTTGTTGTCTGTTATTCACACATGTATTACGATTTCCGGTTAACACAATTATAGCACGAATAAAGACAATTATCATGTATAAGGAAATATAATAATAATAATGCTTTTATTATTGCCTCTAGGGCATATTTCCAACAGTCTCCCACTTGCACTAGAGTCAATAATCTAGTTTACATTGTGATGAATCGAACACCCATAGAGTTCTTGTGCTGATCATGTTTTGCCTTAGGGAGAGGTTTAGTCAACGGATCTGCGACATTCAGATCCGTGTGCACTTTACAAATTTCTATGTCTCCATCTTGAACATTTTCACGAATGGAGTTGAAGCGACGCTTGATGTGCCTGGTCTTCTTGTGAAACCTGGGCTCCTTTGCAAGTGCAATAGCTCCAGTGTTGTCACAGAAGAGCTTGATTGGCCCCGACGCATTGGGTATGACTCCGAGGTCGGTGATGAACTCCTTCACCCAAATTGCTTCATGTGCTGCCTCCGAGGCTGCCATGTACTCCGCTTCACATGTAGATCCCGCCACGACGCTTTGCTTGCAACTGCACCAGCTTACTGCCCCACCATTCAAAATATACACGTATCCGGTTTGTGACTTAGAGTCATCCAGATCTGTGTCGAAGCTAGCGTCGACGTAACCTTTTACGACGAGCTCTTCGTCACCTCCATAAACGAGAAACATTTCCTTAGTCCTTTTCAGGTACTTCAGGATATTCTTGACCGCTGTCCAGTGTTCCTTGCCGGGATTACTTTGGTACCTACCTACCAAACTTACGGCAAGGTTTACATCAGGTCTGGTACACAGCATGGCATACATAATAGAACCTATGGCTGAGGCATAGGGGATGACACTCATCTCTTCTATATCTTCTGCCGTGGTCGGACATTGAGCTGAGCTCAATTTCACACCTTGTAACACAGGTAAGAACCCTTTCTTAGATTGATCCATATTGAATTTCTTCAATATCTTATCAAGGTATGTGCTTTGCGAAAGACCTATGAGGCGTCTCGATCTATCTCTATAGATCTTGATGCCTAATATATAAGCAGCTTCTCCAAGGTCCTTCATTGAAAAACTTTTATTCAAGTAGGCCTTAATGCTGTCCAAGAGTTCTATATCATTTCCCATCAAAAGTATGTCGTCTACATATAATATGAGAAATGCTACAGAGCTCCCACTCACTTTCTTGTAAACACAGGCTTCTCCATAAGTCTGTGTAAACCCAAACGCTTTGATCATCTCATCAAAGCGAATGTTCCAACTCCGAGATGCTTGCACCAGCCCATAAATCGAGCGTTGGAGCTTGCACACCTTGTCAGCATTCTTAGGATCGACAAAACCTTCCGGCTGCATCATATACAATTCTTCCTTAAGGAAACCATTAAGGAATGCCGTTTTGACGTCCATTTGCCATATCTCATAATCATAGTATGCGGCAATTGCTAACATGATTCGGACGGACTTCAGCTTCGCTACCGGTGAGAAAGTCTCATCGTAGTCAACCCCTTGAACTTGTCGATAACCCTTAGCGACAAGCCGAGCTTTATAGATGGTCACATTACCATCCGCGTCTGTCTTCTTCTTAAAGATCCATTTATTTTCTATGGCTCGCCGTTCAACGGGCAAGTCAGTCAAAGTCCATACTTCATTTTCATACATGGATCCTATCTCGGATTTCATGGCTTCCAGCCATTTGTCGGAATCCGGGCCCGCCATTGCTTCCTCATAGTTCGAAGGTTCACCGTTGTCTAACAACATGATTTCCAAGACAGGGTTGCCGTACCACTCTGGTGCGGAACGTGTCCTTGTGGACCTTCGAACTTCAGTAGGAGCTTGATCAGAAGCATCTTGATCATCATCATTAATTTCCTCTCTAGTCGGTGCAGGCACCTCAGAAACGTTTTCTTGAGTTTCGCCATTTTCCGGTTCAAGAGGTAACACTTCATCAAGTTCTACTTTCCTCCCACTTACTTCTTTCGAGAGAAACTCTTTCTCCAGAAAGGATCCATTCTTGGCAACAAAGATCTTGCCTTCGGATCTGAGGTAGAAGGTATACCCAACAGTTTCTTTCGGGTATCCTATGAAGACGCATTTTTCTGACTTGGGTTCGAGCTTCTCAGGTTGAAGTTTCTTGACATAAGCATCGCATCCCCAAACTTTTAGAAACGACAGCTTAGGTTTCTTCCCAAACCATAATTCATACGGTGTCGTCTCAACGGATTTCGACGGAGCCCTATTTAAAGTGAATGCGGCAGTCTCTAAAGCATAGCCCCAAAAAGATAGCGGTAAGTCGGTAAGAGACATCATAGATCGCACCATATCTAATAGAGTGCGATTACGACGTTCGGACACACCATTACGCTGAGGTGTTCCAGGCGGCGTGAGTTGTGAAACTATTCCACATTTTCTTAAGTGTGTGCCAAATTCATGACTCAAGTATTCTCCTCCACGATCTGATCGTAGAAACTTGATCTTTTTATCACGTTGATTTTCAACCTCACTCTAAAATTCCTTGAACTTTTCAAAGGTTTCAGACTTGTGTTTCATTAAGTAGATATACCCATATCTACTCAAGTCATCAGTGAGGGTGAGAACATAACGATAGCCACCGCGAGCCTCAACACTCATTGGACCGCACACATCGGTATGTATGATTTCCAATAAGTTGGTTGCTCGCTCCATTGTTCCTGAGAACGGAGTCTTGGTCATTTTACCCATGAGGCATGGTTCGCACGTGTCAAATGATTCATAATCAAGAGACTCTAAAAGTCCATCTGCATGGAGCTTCTTCATGCGTTTGACACCTATGTGACCAAGGCGGCAGTGCCACAAATATGTGGGACTATTGTTATCAACTTTAACTCTTTTGGTATTCACACTATGAATATGTGTATCATCACGTACGAGATTCATTAAGAATAAACCATTAACCATCGGAGCATGACCATAAAACATATCTCTCATATAAATAGAACAACCATTATTCTCGGATTTAAATGAGTAGCCATCTCGAATTAAGCGAGACCCAGATACAATGTTCATGCTCAAACTTGGCACTAAATAACAATTATTGAGGTTTAAAACTAATCCCGTAGGTAAATGTAGAGGCAGCGTGCCGACGGCGATCACATCGACCTTGGAACCATTCCCGACGTGCATCGTGACCTCGTCCTTCGCCAGTCTCCGTTTATTCCGCAGCTCCTGCTTTGAGTTACAAATGTGAGCAACTGCACCGGTATCAAATACCCAAGAGCTACTACGAGTACTGGTAAGGTACACATTAATTACATGTATATCACATATACCTTTGGTTTTGCTGGCCTTCTTGTCTGCTAAGTATTTGGGGCAGTTCCGCTTCCAGTGACCACTTCCCTTGCAATAAAAGCACTCAGTCTCGGGCTTGGGTCCATTCTTTGGCTTCTTCCCGGCAACTTGCTTACCGGGCGCGGCAACTTCCTTGCCGTCCTTCTTGAAGTTCTTTTTACCCTTGCCCTTCTTGAATTTAGTGGTTTTATTCACCATCAACACTTGATGCTCCTTCTTGATTTCTACCTCTGCTGATTTCAGCATAGCATATACTTCAGGAATGGTCTTTACCATCCCCTGCATATTGTAGTTCATCAAAAAGCTCTTGTAGCTAGGTGGAAGCGACTGGAGGATTCTGTCAATGACCGCTTCATCCGGGAGATTAACTTCCAGTTGAGTCAAGCGGTTGTGCAACCCAGACATTTTGAGTATGTGCTCACTGACAGAGCCATTTTCCTCCATCTTACAGCTAAAGAATTTATCGGAGACTTCATATCTCTCGACCCGGGCATGAGCTTGGAAAACCATTTTCAGCTCTTCGAACATCTCATATGCTCCATGTCTCTCAAAACGCTTTTGGAGCCCCGGCTCTAAGCTGTAAAGCATGCCGCACTGAACGAGGGAGTAATCATCGCAGCGTGACTGCCAAGCGTTCATAACGTCTTGTTCTGCAGGGAGAATAGGTGCGTCACCCAGCGGTGCTCTTAGGACATAATCTTTCTTGGCAGCTATGAGGATAATCCTCAGGTTCCGGACCCAGTCCGTATAGTTGCTACCATCGTCTTTCAGCTTGGTTTTCTCTAGGAACGCGTTGAAGTTGAGGACTACGTTGGCCATTTGATCTACAAGACATATTGTAAATACTTAGACTAAGTTCATGATAATAAAGTTCATTTAATCAAATTATTTAATGAACTCCCACTTAGATAGACATCCCTCTTCTAGTCATCTAAGTATTACATGATCCGAGTCAACTAGGCCGTGTCCGATCATCACGTGTGACGGACTAGTCAACATCGGTGAACATCTTCATGTTGATCGTATCTTCTATACGACTCATGCTCGACCTTTCGGTCTTCTGTGTTCTGAGGCCATGTCTGTACATGCTAGGCTCGTCAAGTCAACCTAAGTGTTTGCGTGTTTAAATCTGTCTTACACCCGTTGTATGCGAACGTAAGGACCTATCACACCCGATCATCACGTGGTGCTTCGGAACGACGAACCTTAGCAACGGTGCACAGTTAGGGAGAACACTTTCTTGAAATTATTATGAGGGATCATCTTATTTACTACCGTCATCCTAAGTAAACAAGATGCAAAACATGATAAACATCACATGCAATCAAATAATAAACGTGACATGATATGGCCAATATCACATAGCTCCTTCGATCTCCATCTTGGGGCTCCATGATCATCTTGTCACCGGCTTGACACCATGATCTTCATCATCGTGTCTCCATGAAGTTGCTCGCCAACTATTACTTTTACTACTATGGCTAACGCGTTTAGCAATAAAGTAAAGCAATTTACATGGCGATTCTCAATGACACGCGGGTCATACAAAAATAAAGACAACTCCTATGGCTCCTGCCGGTTGTCATACTCATCGACATGCAAGTCGTGATTCCTATTACAATAGCATGAACATCTCATACATCACATATAGATCATTCATCACAACTTTGGCCATATCATATCACAAAGCACTTGCTGCAAAAACAAGTTAGACGTCCTCTAATTGTTGTTGCAAGTTTTACGTGGCTGAATTAGGGTTCTAGCAAGAACGTTTTCTTACCTACGTTAAAACCACAACGTGATTTGTCAACTTCTATTTACCCTTCATAAGGACCCTTTTCATCGAATCCGCTCCAACTAAAGTAGGAGAGACAGACACCCGCCAGCCACCTTATGCAACTAGTGCATGTTAGTCGGTGGAACCGGTCTCACGTAAGCGTACGTGTAAGGTTGGTCCGGGCCGCTTCATCCCACAATACCGCTGAAGAAAGATAAGACTAGTAGCGGCAAGAAAAGTTGACAACATCTACGCCCACAACAAATTGTGTTCTACTCGCGCAAGAAGAACTACGCATAGACCTAGCTCATGATGCCACTGTTGGGGAACGTTGCAGAAAATTAAAATTTTTCCTACTGTTTCACAAAGATCCATCTATGAGTACATCTAGCAACGAGTATTCAGATTAGATAGCATCTACATACCACTTTGTAGATCGCAACGGAAGCGTTTGAGTGAACGTGGATGAGGTAGTCGTACTTGCCGTGATCCAATTCACCGATGATCTAGTACCGAACGGACGGCACCTCCGCGTTCAACACACGTACGGGACGGGAGACGTCTCCTCCTTCTTGATCCAGCAAGGGGGGGAGGAGAGGTTGAGGAAGATCCAGCACGACGGTGTGGTGGTGGATGCAGCAGAACTCCGGCAGGGCTTCGCTAAGCAGCTACGGGAGGAGGAGGAGGTGTTGCAGGGAGGAGGGAGGAGCCAGGGCATAGGGTGCGGCCACCCCTCCCTCCCCTCCCTTTATATAGGCGCATGAGAGGGGGGGAGGGCGCAGCCTTGCCCCTTCCTCCAAGGAAGGGGTGCGGCCAAAGGGGGGGAGGAGTCCATCCTCCCCACGGCACCTCGGAGGTGCCTTCCCCTCTTTGGACTCTTCCCTCTCCAAGTCTCCTTGGCGCATGGGCCCTTGGGGCTGGTACCCTTGGCCCATATAGGCCAGGGCGCACCCCCTATAGCCCATGTGGCCCCCCGGGGCAGGTGGACCCCCCGGTGGACCCCGGGGACCCCTCCGGTGGTCCCGGTACAATACCGATAACACCGAAACTTGTCCCGATGGCCAAAATAGCACTTCCTATATATAATTCTTTACCTCCGGACCATTCTGGAACTCCTCGTGACGTCCGGGATCTCATCCGGGACTCCGAACAACATTCGGGTTACTGCACATACATATCCCTACAACCCTAGCGTCACCGAACCTTAAGTGTGTAGACCCTACGGGTTCGGGAGACATGCAGACATGACCGAGACGGCTCTCGGGCAATAACCAACAGAGGGATCTGGATACCCATGTTGGCTCCCACATGCTCCACGATGATCTCATCGGATGAACCACGATGTCAAGGATTCAATTAATCCCGTATACGATTCCCTTTGTCAATCGGTATTTTACTTGCCCGAGATTCGATCGTCGGTATCCCAATACCTCGTTCAATCTCGTTATCGGCAAGTCACTTTTCTCGTTCCGTAATGCATGATCCCGTGATCAAACACTTTGATCACCTTGAGCTCATTGTGATGATGCATTACCGAGAGGGCCCGGTGATACCTCTCCGTCAAGCGGAGTGACAAATCCCAGTCTCGATCCATGTCAACCCAACAGACACTTTGAGAGATACCCGTAGCATACCTTTATAGTCACCCAGTTACGTTGTGACGTTTGGCATACCCAAAGCACTCCTACGGTATCCGGGAGTTACACGATCTCATGGTCTAAGGAAAAGATACTTGACATTGGATAACTCTAGCAAACGAACTATGCGATCTTATGCTATGTTTAGGATTGGGTCTTGTCCATCACATCAATCTCCTAATGATGTGATCCCGTTATCGATGACATCCAATGTCCATAGTCAGGAAACCATGACTATCTGTCGATCAACGAGCTAGTCAACTAGAGGCTCACTAGGGACATGTTTGTTGTCTGTTATTCACACATGTATTACGATTTCCGGTTAACACAATTATAGCACGAATAAAGACAATTATCATGAATAAGGAAATATAATAATAATGCTTTTATTATTGCCTCTAGGGCATATTTCCAACAGTTTATCAGTAATTTCAAAGACACGTGTAAGCAGCCGATGTCGATAGTGGATCTGGCTGCCTGTGTCCAGGAGGAGGGAGAATCAATGACGCATTGGGCGCGCTGGGTCTCGCTAGTTCTGCATTCATCAGACCGCATCAACGCTGACACCGTGGTTATAACCCTGGAAGGCAATTGCCGGTTTGGGCCCCTAAAGCTGAAATTAGGGCGGATGAAGCGCCACTGCACTGACATAGGGACTCTCATGTGCGCTTTGGTAAAGTATGCTGATTCTGATAGTACCAAGGATCCCGAGTCTGATGATGAGAAGACAGGGAAGGGAAAGAAGAACTGCAACTCCAAAGGTCAGCAACATCACCCGACAGGTAATGGTGGCGGAGGCAAGCGCAAAGCGGATGGCAACATGGACTTCGTGGCTAATACCAACGCGCAGGACAAGGGCCAGCGGCGTAAGGGTAAACCGTAGAATCGCAGCGGAGGGCCTAACCCCAACCCGGACCGCTTAAACTATCTGTTGAACCAGCCCTGCCCGAAGCATGGGACGAAGGAAGTGCCAGCAAACCACCTTTGGAAAGATTGTTACATTATGCAGGAGTTCAAAAATTCTAATGCTTTCCAGTATGATCACGGCTCTGGCGGTGGCTCAGGATCCGGGCCGGGTTATGGTGGAGGAAATTCCGGTTCGGGATTCAATGGTAATCCGGGTGGACATAGTAATCAAAATAATCAGAATAATCAGAACAACCAGCAGCAGCAACAGTCAGGTTACCAGAGCAACCCAAAGCAGTTGAATAGTGGGCAGTACCATGTCTTCACCACTAGCTTGGACAAGTGAGACCGGAAGGTTCAGAAGCGGGCCGTCAACTCTGTTGAACCGGCTGTGCCCCGTTACTTACGCTGGTCTGAGCAGCCAATCATATGGAGCAGAGAGCATCATCCACCCCGGGTCGATAACCTGGGTCAGCTAGCGTTGGTGGTGGCACCTCAGGTGGGAGGTTATAAGTTCACCAAGGTACTCATGGATGGAGGGAGCAGCATTAATATCTTGTACTATGAGACCTTCCGTTGTATGGGATTGACAGACAAAAATCTCAAACCGTCCAATACGGTGTTCCATGGTGTGGTACCTGGCAAATCAGCATATCTTGTTGGTAAGATAGCTCTGGAAGTAGCCTTTGGAGATGATCATGATTCTAGGACGGAGACGCTGATGTTTGAAGTGGTAAAGATCCAAAGTCCATATCACGCCCTATTTGGGCGACCGGTCTACGCCAAGTTCATGGCACGGCCTTGTTGTGTGTACTTATAGCTCAAGATGCCGGGTCACAAGGGGACAATTATGGTTCGTGGAAGCCGTCGAGTTGCTTTGGAGTGCGAGGAAGGAGATGCAGCATACGCAGAGTCGGTTTGTGCCACCGAAGAGCTAAAATTTTATAAAGACAATGTTGATCCGGCAGATATGACTCCGTCGAAAAAGCCAACTACGGAGCATGATCCGACCTTGAAGTTCAAATCGGCAGCTGAGACTAAGCTTGTTGACTTCGTGCCTGGCGATTCGTCCAAGCAGTTTAGCATCAGTGCCAATTTGGATCCGAAATAGGAAAGCGCGCTCATCGAGTTCATCCGTGAGAATCGGGACATTTTTGCATGGAAGCCTTCTGACATGCCGGGTGTACCGAGGCAACTCGCTGAGCACACTCTTAATGTGGATCCTAAATACAAACCGGTGAAACAGTTCCTCCGCCGGTTTAACGAAGAAAGACGCAAAGCTATTGGAGAAGAGGTAGCCAGGCTTTTGGCAGCTGGTTTTATTGTTGAAGTTTTTCACCCTGAGTGGCTTGCTAATCCGGTGCTGGTCCTTAAGAAAAATGGCACTTGGCGTATGTGTGTGGATTACACAGACCTTAATAATGCTTGTCCAGCGGATCCTTTTGCCCTCCCCCGTATTGATCAAATCATTGATGCTACGGCGGGTTGCGAGCGTTTGAGTTTTCTGGATGCATATTCTGGTTATCATCAGATCAAAATGGCGGTTAAAGACCAGGAGAAGACGGCGTTCATCACTCCCTTTGGAGCCTTCTGCTATGTGTCTATGCCCTTAGGGCTCAAGAGTGACCAGGCAACTTATCAACGATGTGTGCAAAATTGCCTTCACAAGCAGATTGGCCGTAATGTACATGCTTATGTGGATGATATTGTGGTTAAGTCAAGGAAGATGGAGACTCTGGTTAACGATTTGAAGGAAACCTTTGGTAACCTGAGGACGTACAAGATGATGCTCAATCCGGCCAAATGTGTTTTTGGTGTACCGGCAGGCAAGTTATTGGGTTTTCTGGTGTCCAACAGGGGAATTGAGGCTAATCCGGAGAAGATCACAGCCATCACCTCCTTGGGTAAACCGAAGTGTATCAATGACGTTCAACGTTTGGCTGGTCGGATTGCTGCATTGAGCCGGTTTATCAGCCGCCTTGGTGAGAAGGCAATCCCTTTGTACCAGATGTTGAAGAAGACGGATCAGTTCGTCTGGAGTTCTGCTGCTGATCAGGCATTTGAGAACTTAAAGCGGCAATTGGCCAACCCACCTGTGCTTGCCGCTCCCGTTGACAAGGAGCCGCTACTACTATATGTTGCTGCCAACGCTCATGCAGTCAGTGTGGCTATTGTGGTAGAGCGGAAGGAGGCAGGTAAGGAGAATCCGGTTCAGCGTCCGGTTTACTATATCAGTGAGGTACTTACTGAATCCAAGCAAAGGTATCCGCATTGGCAGAAGCTGGTATATGGAGTTTTCATGGCAAGCCGGAAGCTGAAGCAATATTTTCAAGCGCACCCCATCACAGTGGTCAGTTCTGCTCCTTTAGGCGATATCATCCAAAACCGGGAGGCGACTGGCCGGATTGCCAAGTGGGCTATAGAGCTTGGGCCGCACGGGTTAAAATACGTGCCCCGAACGGCGGTGAAGTCTCAAGCACTTGTTGATTTCATCAATGATTGGACAGAGCTGCAAGCACCTGAAGAGAAGCCGGATCACACATATTGGACCATCCATTTTGACGGATCCAGGCAATTGGAGGGCTCGGGGGCTGGAGTCGTATTAACTTCCCCACGAGGTGACAAGTTCTGTTACGTCCTCCGCTTAATGTTCCCTTGTACTAACAATGCAGCTGAGTATGAAGCCTTGCTCCATGGTTTCCGAATGGCTAAGGAGATGAATCTAAGACGGGTTAAGTGCTTCGGTGACTCGGACCTGGTGGCTCAACAGGTGTCCGACACTTGGGATTCCAAGGACCCGCTCATGGCTGCATATCGTCGTGAGGTGGATATTATTGCAGGCCACTTCAAGGGGTATCAGGTGGACCATGTGGACCGTCGGAAGAATGAAGCGGCGGATGCTTTAAGACGGTTGGGCTCTCAGCGTAAACCGGTTTCGCCTAATGTTTTTCTTGATGTGCTGCACAACCCGTCGGTCAAGCTCCCTGGTGAAGTGGATTTGGCTATTCCTGATTGGGAGGCTCCATTGGTGGCAGCTCTACACGTTATTCCGGATTGGCCGCTTCCTTATCCTGCGTACATGAACCGGGGCGAGCTACCAGAGGACGAAACCTTGTCCCGACAGATAATCCGGCGATCCAAGTCTATGATTATTGTTGATGGCGAATTGCACCATTGCAATGTGTCAGGGGCGTTTCAACACTGCGTGTTTCCTGAGGAAGGCTGTGAAATTTTTCGCGAGATCCATGAAGGAGATTGTGGTCATCACGCCGGTTCAAAGTCTTTGGTGTCCAAAGCGTTCCGCCATGGTTTTTATTGGTTAACTGCTCATGCTGATGCGGAGGATCTGGTCAGACGATGTGACGGTTGCCAAAAGTTTTCAAGACGCGCTCATGTGCCGGCTCGGGAATTGAGGATGATTCCAATCACTTGGCCGTTCGCAACTTGGGGGCTGGATATGGTTGGGCCTTTCAAAAGATCCAAGGATAACAAGACCCACCTCCTGGTGGCGGTTGACAAATTTACAAAGTGGGTAGAGGCAGAACCTATTAGCAAGTGTGATGCAGCCACGGCGGTTCAGTTCATCAAAAAGGTGATTTTCCGGTTTGGTTTTCCACACAGTATCATTACAGATAATGGTACCAACTTGTCCAAGGGGGCTATGAAGGAATTCTGCGAATGTGAGCACATCCGACTTGACGTTTCATCAGTGGCACACCCACAGTCCAATGGGCAAGCAGAAAGAGCTAATGAGGAGATCTTGAGAGGCATCAAGCCCCGGCTTATGGCTCCTTTGCAGAGAACACCGGGTTGTTGGGTAGAAGAGTTGCCATCTGTGTTATGGAGCATCAATACCACACCCAACAGATCGACAGGATACACGCCGTTCTTCATGGTCTATGGAGCGGAGGCGGTTCTCCCCAGTGATATCCGTCATGATTCACCTCGTGTGGCGGCTTATGTTGAAGCGGACAACGAGACATCACGGCAAGACGCTTTGGACCGGTTGGATGAAGAGCGTGACATAGCAGCTGCCCGCTCGGTGATTTACCAACAGGATCTTCGTCGTTATCACAGTCACCGAGTTAGAACCAGAACATTTCAAGAGGGAGATTTGGTGCTTCGGCTCATCCAAGATCAGACTGATATGCATAAGTTATCCCCACCTTGGGAGGGACCTTTCGTGGTTAGCAAGAATCTGCACAACGGGTCATACTATCTGATCGATATTCGAGAGCATAAAGACTCACGTACATCAGAGGAGGAGACCAACAGGCCGTGGAACATAGCTCATCTTCGGCCTTACGATACCTGAGCCATCGGTTCTACTTATGTACATATTATGACAGTATATATATATTATGATTAATATAATAAACCGGAGCCTCAGCTAAAGCGGGGTATCTGTTTTTTTACATCATGCGTGGTTACACGGAATTGTTCTGTCTTAAAGCGGCCTCCGGTTTACCCCTTGAAAATTTTATAAGCATCACTTGGGGGTTTGGTCGTATCCGAACCAATGCAACACCTTTTGATAGGCGAAAGCCACCAGATCACTTGAGGACATGGTCAAGTCTGAACCAGTCACGCCTCTTGATCGGTCTAAGGCCATAGAATCACTTGGGGGCTTGGTCGAACCCGAACCATTGCCACGCCTCTTGATCAACATAATGCCATGGTTTCATTTGGGGACCTGGCTGACTTGAACCATAGCTACACCTATCGGGAGCTTGGTCGTGTCCGACCATGGTAACACCATCTGATCGGCTCAACAAAGCCTCTTTTTTCAAAGGTTTTTATCATTGCCTTTTCTTTCAACATTTTTTACTGTTGCTTTGCGTTTTTTTAACCGGCAACGTTTTTAAACCGGTTCCAACTGTCAATCGACGGAACACGGTCCATTTTTTAATCCGGAGACTATTTGACCGGTTTGACTTTTTCTGTTAGCATCCCATTACGGAGTAACAAGGGTGTTTATGGCAACCCGGCACGGTTTACATGGTAAATCGACATTGTATACATAGGAGCTATTTCCTCCTTTGACGGTACAGGTTTGTAAACCTCCGCTTCAAGATTGGCTAAGCCAACTTCATGCCCAGCAATGGCAGGTATTTTGTATCACAAAATTAGATCATATACCTCAATTTCCTTGCATATATATATAAAGGTCATAGACCAGCTGGCGGTACAAGCGCCGTGGCAGTTTAAGATTTTATGATTGCAGAGATATGGATTGAAGGTTTCGACCTTTCAAACAAAAGTATCAGCACTGATGCACGAAGGCATCTCAGAAGGAAGAGTATTGGCTATCCTATTACAAGGCAATATGGTGCCCAAATAGAATCATTGTTTTTTTTGACGGAATATAACAAAGCAGCCATTTAAACCGGCCTCCGGCTCAAGCTTGGTCGCCGCCCTGACCTGATGGTTGTGGGTCCTCCTACGCCGCTTCAGCTGCTTCTTCCCTACCAAGTGGCTGGAAATCAACAGTACTCCAGTCGATTCCCATTAGGGCTTGAAAGACAGCTTCCTCATGGATCAGGGACGACGGTTCAATATCAGGGGCGTAAGTGTGCTTACGGATTGGAGGGAACAGATTCTCCACTTCAGGGATTGGTGCAGCGACTCGTTTGTTTTGATTGTTATATTGAGCTTGATAATGCGTCAAGTCTGCCTCTTCCACCAATTGGCAAGCTAGAGGGCGCACTGCCCTGTTTATCGCTCTCAGATCATCTTCATTGAACTCTGAGCCGTCTTCCTTCAAACTGGGATAACCTTGAGCTGCCTCAACTGGATCGAAATCCGGCACCCATGCTTTTGCCCGGATTAAGGCATTGATGGCACCGGTTCGAGCAGCAGATTTCTTCAGCTCTGCAATGCGGGCGGGAAGCATTGACAACCTCTTAAGAGTATCTTGAATTAAAGAGGGTGCCGGATTGTTATGTGATGCAGTAGAGATGATCCGCTGCGCTCCAGTATACAGCTGTTCAATTAAGGTATATGCGGCCTTCAACTTCATCCGAACATCTAACCCCAAGTGACTAATACGTGTACCTACAACATTACAAAGAGTTCACAAACCGGACCTATCATAGGAAGGTCAAATTATTACAGAAGTCAAAGGAAGCTTACCAAAGATGGCTGCAGTCATGGCATGCACTTGCCGCTTTACGCTGGTTAACTCGTCTACCACCGGTTTAAGGGCAGCTTCAGCAGTTTCAATTTTCTTGGTCAAAGCGGCCTTCTCAGTGGCCCAATCCGCCCGCTTTACGCTTGTTGGGATTTTAAATTTTCTTGAAGATCGGCGAGTTGGCTTTCTTTGGTTTTCAGCTCAGCCTGCATACAGACAGTCATATGACTCAGCAAACGGTACAAGAATTGAAGTACCAACCACATAACAAATTATGCACTCGGCACTTGGGGGCTAATGCATATTTGATCTTCATCTGTTAATTGATTGCAAAAGTCCCAATCTCAATACAAGTATTCAACTTGGCACTTGGGGGCTAATGGCTATTTGTTCAAATAAGTTCTGGTGCTGCCATGATTAATTACTTAAGTCCCGGTTTAACTACATTACGTTGAACCGGCCCTTGGGGGATACGTCAGTAAATTTCGAAGCATTCAGTTTTATAATAGTAAGTCCCGGTTTACAAGAGGATTGCCAACCCGGCCCTTGGGGGCTAGGAGAGTTAACAAAGTTGAAATATCCAAGTAGGAAAAAGCACATGGAGGTTACCTCAAGTTTTTCTTTCATCATATTCACCAGACCGGCTTCATAGTCACGGCTGGTATACAGCCGGTTCAAATAGCTGGAATGAAGGTCTTGGGCATTCAGAGCAGCGTAAGCCGCCAGATCAACATTCCACTTGCCTTTGCTCATAGCAGCGAATTCTTCTTTGGCAGTATGCTTTGATAAGGCGACCGAATTGCTTGGTTCAGTACGGCCAAAGCCAGTAATCACAACATCATCATCCTTGGTGTCACCGGTTTGACCAGGGGCAGTGGGTTTGTTAGCAGGCCGGATTGGACTGGTGGATTTCTCAATCCGGATGGGGCTTCCGGGCTGGTCAACAGGCTTTTCTTCGGCAATAACATCATCGCTTTGCAGTGGGGGATCGTTGGGTATATCTTCGCGAATGACCGTTTTAGGATCCGGTGTTTTCTCCGGTTCAGGAACGACATCCTCCTCGGCCGCTTTATCCAGGCGGGCCTTCTTGCTTGGCCTAGGCTTGGCCCTACAAGCAATAATCAAGATCAAATACAACATATGTTCCAACATGATGTATCAGAAATATTATGATAAATATAGCTTACCCAAGCACCGTCTTGAGTGGTGGCAGCTGAGTAGCTGATGACTCGCCAGAGGATGAGTGGGAAGTAACCTGATAATCGGAGTCAGACGGATTAAGAGGTTGACGATAACGGCCCGCTTTAGGACAAGCACTGACAAGCAAATTAGAGACCTCTGAACGGCGTTTCCGAACCGGACTGTTCGGTACATCGGCGGAGGTAACTACCTGACCGCTATGCCGGGTTGTGCGGCGAGCTTCGCGCTGTTGGGTCTTCATAAGAAATTTGGGATCCAAGTAAGCAAGAGGATGAGAAAATTTAACTTTCCGATTTGCCTGACGTATTTTTAGTGAAGGCAAAAGTTTAATTACCTCTGCAACATTAGCATTGCTAGCTTCGGCATCATCCTGACAAATATTATCATCAATAAGGCATGTGAAAAGTAAACCGAGTGAATCAAGTTCTACCTCAAGGTCCGGATTACCCACATCGTCATCAGCGGGCGGATCAGAGGATGCAGTGGTTTTCCTCTTATGGGCAGGCCTCTTAATGACTTTGGTCTTTGGCAGGGTTGGTCTTTCCGATTTGTCCGCTTTCTCCTGCGGAAGCTTCTTGCTCCAAAACGGATCATTGCCCTGTGTCAACAGATATTGGTGTCAAATAATAAGCAGATATAACAATGTCAGGGTCAATAACAGGTGAAGTTAAAAACTTACAGCTGGCGGTTTGTTGGTGGCGCAGAAAGGAAGCAGGCAGGTTCGGGCACAGATGTATTCCGGTTCGTTCAAAATTTTCTTCACAGCTTCTGTGACTTCTTCGTCGGTCAGCTAGATGTTCATGTGTCGCAGTGGGTCGTCAACACTGCCCGTGTATTCGCACATCAAACCGGAGCGTTGACTAAGGGGCAGGATTCTCCATGATATCCAGCAGCGAGCAAGATCAACTCCTGTTAAACCGTTGGCCATAAAGGCTCTGAGCTTGGACAGTTGAGGAGCGTATTTACTCCTTTCCTTGGCAGTTAACCTTTGTGGAAAGGGGTGTGTATTGCTAAGCCGTTCCGGACGAAAGCCGGGCAAGGGATTTTCATCAGCAGGGGAGGTGTCTATGCAATAAAACCATGATTGATTCCATTCTTGGGGATGGCTGTGCAGTTTTGCGTGAGGATAAGTGACCTCTTTCCTTTTCTGAATCGCCATACCGCCCAATTCCATATCGGAACCATCAGTGAATTCTGTGCGGCGGTTTAGATGAAACAAATCTCTGAATAACTCGACTGTGGGTTTTTCTTGAAACAACACCTCACAGAGTACTTGGAAATGGCATATGTTAGTGACAGAATTGGGGCCAGTATCCTTTGGACGGAGTTGGAAATTGTCCAAGACATCCCGATAGAATTTTGAACCGGGCGGATTAAAACCTCGGGCTAAGTGGTCTGCGAAAATGACAACCTCTCCCTCTTGACGTGTGGGAGGACATTCTTTGCCAGGGACCCTCCAATGGATGGTGTTTTTGCTGCTTAATGCGCCAGTCAGGACTAAGTTGTTCAGTTGAGTTTCTGTGACACGAGAAGGAGCCTAATTGCACTCATATATTTGTTTGGCCATGGTAGAGTCTACACAATAAGTAATTCCGGTTCAAGATTGCGCTGGGTAAAAGGTATACACCGGTATGAACAATGTTAAACCGGAGGCAATTATATCTAAAACCGAAGTTCTACGAAGCGGCATCATATGGCTGAAGAGTTCTGGCGGTTCAACCAGGGGACTAATGGTATATACCGGTTTATTAATTTCTTCTATACTAAGTTAAACCACCTGATCAAAGCATTGAAAGCAATTGAGGTTGCGGATGGCTAAGTATGCAGAAACAGGTTTCGCAAGGTCTTATTACAGCAATGGATCTAAGGCAAGTTCAGAAAAACAGGAAAATATTCAAAAGCTTAAGGCAGAACAGTGTTGATTCAATGGATAAGAAAATATGTGAGATATATAGACTTGAGCATGAAGCTACAGGCGGATGCTAAAAGTTACTGCTAATCAGAGCAGGGCTTCACAGATCTATCCAAGAACCTGGGTACGAGCATGAACAGTTGACGGAGCACCGCAAGAACAAGAAACCCTAGAACAGATCTAGGTCGAGGAAAGCGAAGGACCTACCTGAGCTGAGGAAAGCGCGGAAGATCGTCGCAGTTTTCTGGTGCGTTCAGGTTGATGCAGGAAGCCCAAGATGGTGCAGAGGTCGACGACGGCGGCGGCGGAGCTCCGAGGCTGGCGACGTGAGGAAGACGAAGAGAAATGGGACGAAGGGGAAAAAAGAAATGACCCTTCGGTCCTATTTATATGGCTAGAGACATGAGTCAGGCGCGTGAATCGAGGAACCATAAATCTCGGAAGTGGAGCTGCCGCCTCGGTTATTGCGGATCTACTAAACAAAGAAGGTATCACGAATGTTATCTCTATGATGATGTCATGCCGGTTTACAGCAACCAGAGACGGTGACATCACGGCGGTTCAACAACTACAGAAGACGTTGAAGACGAAGATTTTTTGCTAAGGATTGACATCAACTCTTTCAAATCAATCTGGGGCCTAATGTTGGGGACATTACTACTGGGCATAAACCAGCCTACCAGGGCCGGGTTAACTTCATCAGTAGTTTAAAGGTGGTAAAGCCCAAAGAGGCAGATAAGGGCCCAAGGTCTGTAGTCGGTTTAGGACCTGTAGCCATAAACCGGCTTTATGTGTAAGCTTGTATTATAAGTTAGGAATAAGGAGAGACCAACCCGGATACGAGTATGAACCGGTGTTGGGGCTCTGTGGACCGACGGGCGTCACCCGTGTATATAAGGGGATGACCCGGCGGCGGTTCAGGGACAGAAAACAACAACTCGAGACTTAGGCGAAGCTTATTTGCTCCCTAGTCATCGAACCCCCATCAATTCCATCACAACTAGACGTAGGCTTTTACCTTCATCGAAGGGGCCGAACCAGTATAAACTCCCTGTGTCCGCTTTAACCCCTTCAAGCTAACCCGTCGCGATGGCTCCACGACTAAGTCCTTTCACTAGGACATCTGCCGTGAAAAAACCACGACACTACCGCTATGTGAGTTTCTCAAACATAGTTATTAAGTAATTTATATTGTTTATTTCAAAATCATTGACAGCTTATTTCCATTGATAGCTTATTTTCATTCTTCAAAGAATGTGCATAAGATGGAGACAGAACCTACTACACCGATGGCTCAGAATTAACTTATCAGGAGAAAGATCATCTGATCTCATTTATTACTATCTTGCAAATTACAATATCTATTATCAAACTCCTGCACATTATGGTTAATACATGCCACTAGTGCACGTGTTGAACTACGTTAACATCCATGGAGATATAATGGTAAGATTTTTTACTATTACGACATCCACGCTTCTTTTGCATAAATTCTTCTAAAACTCAACTACATTGCTAACTACGAAGTTATTGCTATGTTTTTCAACAAAAAATCCCGAATGATTGTGTGCCTCATCTGATGATGTTTTCGAAAGGTCGCCTTGATGTTATGAACTTACGGCCAGGTCATCCTACGCATCACCGCTGTTCATACCGGATTTCAAAAACCAATCAACACATGACAATCAAAGATTGGAAAAATGTATGGTCAATCGTACGGATCTACTTGGAAGCAAAAGGAAGCGAAGCACAAGAATTGGAGACAGGATAATATCCATTCTCCATAATGGAGTGTCAGGGCCTATCTTATTTTATGCTATTTTACCTTAAAGAGGGTATTTAGGTCCTAGCTAGTACTCATGATCATGTGCTAAGAACAATTCAGTAGGGTTGGTTAGATGACTATGAGGATGATGAGTATGACTTGTTATTATGACAATGAGTAGAACTTGTATGATGATGATGAGTAGGACTTGTTATTGTGATGATGCATGATGCTAAGTTGTTATATGAACTTGATCAAGTTGGGATTAGTACTGCTTTCGACATGCACCACATGTTGCCTTCACTTCAATCTAATCCATGTTCATTTCACGCACTTTATATATAATAACTAATCATGGTCATAAAATCATATGATGAAAGTAGTGTATATTAAACCTATACAAATACAGTGACAATAAGCTGCATTTTAAAAAATACAGAAAAATGTTGCAGTAGAACTTTTCAGAAGAAACGCTATTGCACTTATTTTATCAGCAGCGCTTTTCATAGACAAGCGCTACTGCTAACTAGGCATAGCAGTAGCGTTGGTGAATCAGCGCTACTACTACGAGTTAGCTGTAGCGCCTTACTGGTAGCGCTTGTACACATGCTACTTGTAGCTCTAAAACAAGCGCCACTAATAGGATTTTCCCTAGTAGTGAAAAACTACTTTACGCGAGATACATTAGTCCCGGTTTGTAAACAGACCGGCACTAATGTGACCATTAGTGCCGGTTCCAATGGCTAGGCGGGAGGGCATCATTAGTCTCGGTTCGTGTCGAACCTATAGTACCGGTTCGTGCCACGAACCGGGACTAAAGGGGTGGTGGCAGGCTGGTGTCAGGCTGGGGCCCCACCAGTCTCTCTAGTCCCGGTTCGTTGCACGAACTGGTACTCAAAGCTCACATTTACTCCCGGTTTGTGTCATGAACCGGGACTAAAGGTTTTCCTATATAAACCCTTCGTCCAGCCCACGATCGAGTTCTCTGTTCTTCCCCTTTCCTCTCCTCTCCGTTCTTCCCCCAAAGCTCGAGCTCATCCTTCATTTTGCCCAAAAATTGTCAAGATTTGAAGGCCCCCATCCATCCAAGTGATCACAAAGCTTAGCAACTTTGTCCTTTTATCTCTCATTGCTAGATTAGCTCTTGTAATGCTCTATAAGTATAGTGATTTGTGGGTGTTACTTTCGGAGTAATTATATGTGGTAGTTTATTTTATTTATATGCAATTTGAGCTCAGATTAACTCTTAGTTTGCATATGTAGGTGTGGTTTACTTAGTGCCTTCCCGTCCCCGTCCAAACCACCATCGATCGCCCGCACCGTCCGATCTCGTCGCCGGCACCACCTTGGTGAGCCTCTTGTTCTTATTTTTTTTATAAAAAAATCATGTTTGTGTGATTTAGATATATAGTTACTTGTATAATTTCCTTACCCGTACGTTGTTTGTTATACATAGTGGCATGGTTTTGATATCCGTCCCCGTCGGCCCTCTTCCGGTTTATGATTTAGATGTGGTATATATTCTCTTTGATAACTATTTGTTGCATTTCGTGTTTATGACAATTATGCCGACCAATGTGACATGGATGTTTTTATGTAGGAGGTATGTGAACCGAAAATTCCAACCGACCCTCTTGTCGAGAGGTTAAATTTAGTTGAACAAGAAAATGAGTATTTGAAAGAAAAATTGAAAAGAATTGAAGAAGAGAAGATGAAACTGGAGTTATATGTTGCCGATGTCGTCGATGATCACAAGGTCAAGATGGATGCAATGCGCTTGAAGGTTAGAAAGATTGAAAATTTGCCATTGATAGTGAGGCTTGGTATCATTATGTTGTTGGATCAATTGTTACCTTAGTTGTGATCTTGATCACATTTGTTGTTGCATTTAAATGCTTTAGCTAGAGAGTTTGTATGTTATCTTATGAGAATAAGTGTGTATGAACTTGTATTAATTTAGTATTTTTGTTGTTGTGTAATGAAGATGAGCCGGCACTGGATGTACGATGACCGATGCTCTTCCCAGTTCGTTAAAGGTGTGCATACTTTTTTGATTGTGGCTGAGGTAAACAAGAGGGCGGATGGCTTTATGTGTTGTCCATGTGCTGTCTATAAGAATGATCAGAATTACTTTAAGTCAAGAACCATTCACGTCCACCTATTTGAGTCTGGTTTCATGCCCCACTATAATGTTTGGACCAAGCACGGAGAAAGAGGGGTCCTGATGGAAGACGATGAAGAAGAAGAGGATGACAACAGCTATCCTGGCCATGGGTTCCCTGAATACGATGGTACAACAATGGCGGAAGAAGCTGAGCCGACAATGCGGGAAGAAGCTGAAGAAGAGGCATCAGATGAGCCCGCTAATGATCTTGGTCGGGCCATTCCCGATGCAAAGAGAAACTGCACAACTGAAAAGGAGAGGCTGAAGTTGTAGCGCATGCTAGAGGATCACAAGAAATTGTTGTACCCAAATTGCAAAGCTGACAAGAAAAGGCTGGGCACCACACTGGAATTGCTGCAATGGGAGGCAGAGAATGGTGTATCTGACAAGGGATTTGAAAAGTTTCTGATAATGTTAAAGAAGATGCTTCCAAAGGACAACGAATTTCCCGACAGAATGTACGAAGCAAAGAAGGTTGTCTGCCCTCTAGGATTAGAGGTGCAGAAGATACATGCATGCCCTAATGACCACATCCTCTACCACGGTGAGTATGAGGATTTGAATGCATGCCCGGTATGCGGTGCAATGCGCTATAAGATCAGCCATGATGACCCTGGTGATGTTGAGGGCGAGCGCCCCAGGAAGAAGATTCCTGCCAAGGTGATGTGGTATGCTCCTATAATACCATGGTTGAAACATTTGTTCCAAAACAAAGAGCATGCTCAGTTGATGCGACGGCACAGAGAAGACCGTAAGAAAGACGGGAAGCCGAGAGTACCCGCTGACGGGTCGCAGTGGAGAAAAATTGAGAGAAAGTGACATGACTTTGCAGATGACACAAGGAACGTATGGTTTGGTCTAAGCGCAGATGGCATTAATCCTTTTGGGGAGTAGATCAACAATCATAGCACCTGGCCTGTGACTCTATGTATGTATAACCTTCCTCCTTGGTTGTGCATGAAGCAGAAGTTCATTATGATGCCAGTGCTCATTCAAGGCCCTAAGCAACCCGACAACGACATTGATGTGTACCTAAGGACATTAGTTGAAGAACTCTTACAGTTGTGGAATGAAAAAGGTGTACATGCGTGGCATGAGCACGCATAAGAGGAATTTGACCTACATGCATTGCTGTTTGTGACCATCAATGATTGGCCTGTTTTCAGTAACCTTTCAGGACAGACAAAGAAGGGATACCGTGCATGCACGCACTGTTTAGATGATACCAACAGTATATATTTGGATAAATGTAAGAAGAATGTGTACCTGGGACATCATCGATTTCTTCAAAGCAGGCATCCCGTAAGAAAGAAAGGCAAGAATTTCGAATGTGAGGCAGATCACCGGAAGAAGCCTTGCCACCGTACTGGTGATGATGTACTTGATATGGTCAGGATTTAAAAGTAGTCTTTGGAAAGGGCTTGTGACGCCCCCGATTCAATCGTACACTAATCATGCACGCAAATGTGTACGATCAAGATCAGGGACTCACGGGAAGATATCACAACACAACTCTACAAATAAAATAAGTCATACAAGCATCATAATACAAGCCAGGGGCCTCGAGGGCTCGAATACAAGTGCTCGATCATGGACGAGTCAGCGGAAGCAACAATATCTGAGTACAGACATAAGTTAAACAAGTTTGCCTTAAGAAGGCTAGCACAAACTGGGATACAGATCGAACGAGGCGCAGGCCTCCTGCCTGGGATCCTCCCAACTACTCCTGGTCGTCGTCAGCGGGCTGCATGTAGTAGTAGGCACCTCCAGAGTAGTAGGAGTCGTTGTCAACGGTGGCGTCTGGATCCTGAGCTCCAACGTCTGGTTGCAGCAATCGGGTAGAGAGATGGGGAAAAAGGGAAACAAGGCAACCGTGAGTACTCATCCAAAGTACTCGCAAGCAAGGAGCTACACTACATATGCATGGGTATATGTGTAAGGGGCCATATCAGTGGACTGAACTGCAGAATGCCAGAATAAGAGGGGGATACCTAATCCTGTCGAAGACTACGCTTCTGGCAGCCTCCGTCTTGCAGCATATAGAAGAGAGTAGACTGAAGTCCTCCAAGTAGCATCGTATAGCATAATCCTACCCTGCGATCCCCTCCTCGATGCCCTGTTAGAGAGCGATCACCGGGTTGTATCTGGCACTTGGAAGGGTGTGTTTTATTAAGTATCCGGTTCTAGTTGTCATAAGGTCAAGGTACAACTCCGGGTCGTCCTTTTACCGAGGGACACGGCTATTCGAATAGATAAACTTCCCTGCAGGGGTGCACCACATAGCCCAACACGCTTGATCCCATTTGGCCGGACACACTTTCCTGGGTCATGCCCGGCCTCGGAAGATCAACACATCGCAGCCCCACCTAGGCACAACAGAGCGGTCAGCACGCCGGTCTAAACCTAAGCGCGCAGGGGTCTGGGCCCATCACCCTGAGCACACCTGCACGTTGCGAACGCGGCCAGTGAGCAGACCTAGCAACCTCCAGTACAATGGAAGTCACGTTACACGGTCCAACCCGGCGCGCGCCGCTCAGTCGCTGACGTCAAGAAGTGCTTCGGCTGATACCACGACGTCGGGATACCCATAACTACTCCCGCGTAGGTGGTTAGTGCGTATAGACCAAATGGCCAGACTCAGATCAAATACCCAGATCTCGTTAAGCGTGTTAAGTATCGCGAACGCCGACTAGGGCCAGGTCCACCTCTCTCCTAGGTGGTCTGAACCTGCCCTGTCGCTCCACCACAAAGTAACAGTCGGGGGCCGTCGGGAACCCAGGCCCACCTCTACCGGGATGGAGCCACCTGCCCCTTCAGCCCCCATCTCCGAACAGTATCACAGGTAATGTAATAGTGTAAAGTATATAGTATGCCCGTGATCACCTCCCGAAGTGATCATGGCCCAGTAGTATAGCATGGCAGACGGACAAGAGTGTAGGGCCACTGATGGAACACTAGCATCCTATACTAAGCATGTAGGATTGCAGGTAAAGGTATCAACAGCAGTATCAAAGACAGGCTATGCATCAGGATAGGAATAACGAAAGCAGTAACATGCTACACTACTCTAATGCAAGCAGTATAGAGGAGAGTAGGCGATATCTGGTGATAAAGGGGGGGCTTGCCTGGTTGCTCAGACAAGAAGGAGGGGTCGTCGCTGACGTAGTTGACCACAGGGGCATCCGCATCGGTCTCAGGGTCTACCGGAAAGAAGTAACGGAGGGGGGACACAATAAATAACAGAGCAATCAAATGTAACAAAAAGCAAGAAGCGGCAATATGTTGTGCTAGAGGTGACCTAACGTGGTAGGAGGTGATACCGGTGAAGGGGGGAAACATCCGGGAAGTATCCCCGGTGTTTCGCGTTTTCGGGCAGAGGTGCCGGAGGGGGAAAGTTGCGAGTTGGATATGTTAGGGATGCGTGGCGGACGAACGGGCTGCGTATCCGGATTCATCTCGTCGTTCTGAGCAACTTTCATGTATAAAACTTTTTCATCGGAGTTACCGATTATTTTCTATGATTTTTCAAAGTTTTAACAATATTTCGAAATTATTATTAATTCAAAATAAGAGGAGAAATTGCTATGTACACCCAGCAGAAGGCACACAGCAGAGCCACCGGAGGCTGACAGTGGGTCCAGGGGTCCCTGTTGACTCAGTCAACAGTGCAGTCAACAGTCAACTGTTGAAACTGTAGATGGGGCCCAGGTGTCATTGACACATATCTTGCACTTTTTTTAAGTGGATATTTAGAGGGGGGGGGGGTCCACCTGTCATTTGCACTATACCTAACCACTGATTAGACTAACTAGTACTAGGAGTACTAATCAGCTAACGGAGAGCCGGCCGGCCACCACACACAGAACACACACACGCACACACAAGGCTAGGGTTAAGAGAAGATAGCATTTTGTGATTTTTGTAGGATTTAAACCATGCATCAAATGAATTTGGTCCAGTGGAGTAATATGAAGTTTATCAAGTGTACATTCTACTCATATTTATTTTTGTCCTGTTAGTAGTT
Source organism: Aegilops umbellulata (assembly GCA_032464435.1). Taxonomy (NCBI): domain Eukaryota; kingdom Viridiplantae; phylum Streptophyta; class Magnoliopsida; order Poales; family Poaceae; genus Aegilops; species Aegilops umbellulata. Next base: position 634,304,244 of record CP136060.1, on the reverse strand, counting down.
GTTTAACCACTGATTAGGGGATGTTTAGGGGGTCAATCAGTGTAAAATCCCTAAAGCTAGCCATATAGCTACACTAATTAGCAGCAGCAGATTCAGTAGAGCAGCGCCGCGAGCAGCACCAGGCGATGGCGAGGCCACGCACGGGCGTGCGGGCAAGGGCGCGCTGGGCGCAGGCGGTCGCGGCCAGGACGGGCGAAGCAGGCGCGGGGCGGCTACAGGGTGCAGTCCAAGGACGTGGCCACGGCGGGCGCGAGCAGAGACAGGGCGCGGTGGGCGGCAACGCAGGGAGCGGCGATGCGTGGGGCTCGCCGTGCGTGTGAGGGCCACGGCAGGGGCGCATGACCGCGCGCGGGAGCGGAGCTCCGGCCATGGCGTCTGAAACGCCGGCCGGCGATAAGCAGCGGCAGCAGGACGGTGGGCTCGGCGGAGGCACCGCCACGCGCGGGCGAGCTCGAACGGGGACGCGGTCGGGTGGATGTCGAGGCGCGGGCAGCAGGCACACAAGGCCGCGGCGGTCGTAAGTACGGAGCAGGTGGGGGGGCGAACCAATGGCTCGTGCGGTTGCGGACTACGGCGGAACACAGAGAGGAGGGGAAGGAGGGGGTAGCTCACATCGGAGCACATGGAGGCTCGGCGACAACTTAGGAGCAGCAGGGGGCGACGAAACCGACTCGGCGGAGCCCGGTGGTTGGAGGTTGAAGACGACCTCGTCCTCGGCGTTGCGGTGGTGCTGAGCTCGAACGAGGCGGGGTAGTTGACGTAGGCGAGGAAGAGGGAGATCCTGGATGCGGCGGCGGACGACGGCGGCTGGTCACGGCGTCGGGCGCGAGGCGGATTCCCCGATCCAGATCGAGAAAAAAAGGGGGGGGAGTGACGTGGGGTAGCTAGGGTTTGGGTGCCGGGGAGGGGCGCCGGCCATATGTAGGCAGGGGGGCGCAGTGGATGGGCGGCATCTGGCCGACGCCATGGCCGATGCCCTCCACGACCCCCCCCTCGTGAACAGGAGGAGGAGGGATGGGTAGGTGGGCCGGCCTGGCCTGTTGGTTGGGCCAAGGTCCAGGGTGAGGGGGGAAAGGCTTTTCTCTTTTGTTTCTATTTTGGTTTCTCCTTTTTTTTGTTTTAAGTCACTTTAAAATATTAAGGCCTCTTGTAAAAGTGTGGTACCTTCACCTTAAATACCTAGGCATTAATTGGCACACTCCGAACATTTTAGTTTTTATGTTTGAAAACTATTGTTGTTTGCCATATTTTGAATTTGATTTCTAGACCGGTATTTGAACTAACGAGATATTAGTAACAGTATCCGAGGTGACGTGGCATCATTAGCATGAGATAACTGTAGCCTAATTATCCGGGCGTCACAATTCTCCTCCACTACAAGAAATCTCGTCCCGAGATTTTAAGAGGTGGACTAGGGGGAAAGTGCTGGTTACGATATTCTAACGGATCTTCTCGATCTTGGTTTCTCTTCTCGAAGAGGTCGATCCATCACGTTGAAGGCTTTATTTCTCTGCTCCAGGTCATCATGATCAAGTCGTCATCCTATCTTCGGGACCTCCATCGTCCTACGAACGCGACCAAGGGGAAAAACTCCGGAAGAACGCATCTCCACAAAGCTGGGCATCTGACGGTGAATTCAATGGGAAATACATAAGGTACCCCACAAGTTGTATTTCAGTGAATTCGCGGAGTGCAATATACGATAGTACCAAAGTTTCAAACGGGTAGGCAATCGTTCGATGCCTGAAACGGAGTGTGAAAGGGGTTCAGAGCAACGAGAATAAGTATTGCGTCTGATACCAGAATAGATCACTAGGAAGGTGGCTCGTGAATTACATAAGAAGCCAAGCATGAGGAATAACCTTTTGGAGCTGGGGTGTACAGGAGAGTCAGGTTTCAATCCTGTGAAACTGTGGGTTATGGGCCCACCATGTGGTTAAAAGTAGGAAGGTCGGTGACATCTTGCACGATCATGTAAGCAAGGCATGTCAGAGGATAGTCTGTCGGTCATGTCGGCAACAACATCGGTACCAAGGGCGAGGTACGAAGGGTGTTACCGGAACAGGGTTACACCAAACAAGATGGTACACTGAGGTGTTTACATAAGCAGGGAAATATTACTGCTTATATAGATCACAAGAAGGTTTATGCAAAACAATGGAAAGGAAAATGTGTTTAACACATATTTCAGGGGGTATATCCTTACCGAGGACAAGCAGAGTAAGATATCCATGATAGGAAATAATGTAGAAAACTCCTTAGGTAGGGGAGAGAAATTTCATGACATTTTCCATACAACGATGTTTGGATAATTTTATTAAGGAAATTTAGCATTGTGCTTCGAGTGTTCTTGTTGAAAATCAGAGTACCATAGACATGCTTCGAGATAGCATTGACATGGTCATACCGTGAAGATCAAACTTTGGAAACACAAAGGATCCATCAGGAATAAATTGTAGAATAAGTCTTACAATTTCCTCATGGAAGAATGGTTAACCTTGTTAAAAAGGAAACTATAATGATAGGTCCTCCGACCAGGTGTGCTGGACATGCCATCACCTTACCAGGTCATAAAAGACCGGTGTTATAACTCTTGGAAAAATGTTCCAACCATCTGATCTGATCGGTGTTAGGATACCTCGGACTCAGGATGTTTGAGAGGAAAAGGTGCAACACAAATTGACGAGATGTCAATGTAAGATTCTCGAGAAATGAACTATGGAAGCGAGTTTCGAAACAAGAGTTCATCATGCAAAGAGAGGACGAGGAGGTGCCGATGGACTCGGTGATAATTCATCGAGATTTCCAAAAGGATGGATTTCCACAATTGCGTGAACACGGAGATATAATTTGTCAGATTAAATGACTTAATGATGTATGCTGGAGGATCACATACACAATTAAATATTGGTTGAAAGGTACACCCGAAATATGAGCTGGGTTGCACGACCAATGTCAAAATGGTGATGGTGAGAAGTATCACTATACCAAGAAATTTTGAAGAGGCGGGGAAATTCTCACCACCTTCTTGACATAAAAGATGGTAATACTCCAAGGTAGGGCATAACATAAGTCGGATAGCAAGGAACTCAAGGTACAACGCAAAACTAGCACAAGTTTTGTGTTGCGGAAACGCAAGAATGTCGTCGATGATAACACAAATCATCGAGGGCAAGAATGGTATTTCTCATCATGAATTCCATTGGAAACCTAGGAGGAGTCAAAATGTTGATGATGATCACGACAATTTGTCGAGAGAATTTATGAAGATGTAATCAATTGGCAATGACATCAAGTCAAAGGAATGATGAAGCAAAAGGTTATTGAAACCACGGATATAACGCAAACTCGGAATCAAGCTTGATGTTCAAGGCAAAATGATACGACGAGGAAAGTCGACGTAAACTTAGCTCATCGTCGAAATTTGTGCTCCAGTAAGGACCCGGTAGCACAGTTAAAATTGGCACGACAAGGCCATAGCCAAATAGGCTAGGAATGACGTGATTGAGTTCAAACTCGTAAGTAATGAAGGTTACCAAGAGTTGTTTAATCGCGATGCAGACTCGAGTCAGTTATCGATGTATTTGAGTGTTAAATAACTCAGAGCCCGTGAAAATTTGGAATCAATGAGAATGTAGCACTTGATGAAGAACCCATAAGAAGTTATGTAGTCCCGTGATAATCTTGAGATACCAGGGGGGTAATACTCGACGACAGATCAAACTAGAGGTTGGACTAGGGTAATGCTCTGCAGAAGACAAGTGCTTAAACTTGCACGAGAAATGGTATTTAAAGGAGAACATGGTCGGAATCCACGATCATAAAGGGATCGAACCACGGATACAAGATGAACTTATAACAAGGGGGTAATTATTTCTACGAGCAGCTTTCATGATAAGTTATACATCGTGTCCATGGGCATGAACACAAAGTTCAAGGTCGACTCCCACTTCTCCAATGCATAAACTTTCATTAACTTCTCGTTTTCAACGAAGTTGTGGTGTTGAAATTTTATCTGACATATATAACACCAATAGAGTATGACCCGTAATAGTTTCAGGGTTCACACGGTTTAGAAAAGGCATAGGTTCAACCCATCGGGGCCTCTTAGGAACATATACCACAACTTCAGGGGTAAATAACACAAGCTCGAGAGCAGAGCATGTTGGACAAAGCAGATGATATAATTTACCAAAGGCATTATGTATCCGAGAAGGAACTTCCAAGTGGTTGAATAAGAAGGACGTTGTCGGATAAAATCCAAATATGATCTGATGGTCCTCAAGGGATCTGATGTAAGCATCAGTACTTAACCAGAGGAAGAAACCATGCAGAGGCATTGTATTATAGAAACAACTGACTAATCCAGAGCTCAAATGCAAAGGAATTATGATTTTCAAATCAAGGGATCAGAAGCAATGTTCCGATTAGGGATGGATAAGTTGAATAGTCTTAGGGGTACAATCGACGGCAATTGGATTGGTTGAGGATCAACTCATGTTTAAAATGACGTCTGAGCCGGAAAGATAATTTAAAAGGATCAACTGATGATTGCGTGCATTCGCACTCATGTTGAATCAACAGGATCAAAATGACGGTGCCTAAGGATACTAACGAATACTGCCAGACATATGGAAAGCATCCATCATGCAAGCAGACAAGTATTGCAGAGCAATAAGATACTAAGGAATTTTGGAGGATCGAATAGTATTTCGAAGACCATTGTGAAACACATGAACAACTGGGGGAGGATACTCGATAAGTGCGAGAATTATCCGCAGGGGTATTCAAGTGACAAAGAACAGCAAGGCAGTAAGCTCAAAGGATTATCGAAACAATGATGAGTATTTCAGGGTATCTTGTAATAACAAGACCAACTCGGGATGAATGTAAGAAAAACAACTTCAAGTAGTTATCCATAAGGGATGACGGTGGAAGGGGAATTGCAAACGCGATGAACATAAGTTCTCGGGTTAACAACGGAGAGTATCTTAAGGGCCTTCACGTGCAGTAGACGATCATCGGTAATAAGGGGCTCTACGGGTGAACGTGATAACGAGATCCTAATGTTAGATTTAGCAAAATTCATTTAACCCGAATAGAAGAGAGTTCAGAGTCCCAGAGTAAAGGTCAAGGAGTAAAAGATCCTAGTACCACCCGATGGCGACGTGGGCCCGTAAGGCACACAGCCATGTTAGTAAAAGTTTGCAATGTCTAGACTCGACTTCGGCCAAGGAGTTGGAAAGGGGATTCCTACAGGCAGTCGGCTCTGATACCAACTTGTGACGCCCCCGATTCAATCGTACACTAATCATGCACGCAAATGTGTACGATCAAGATCAGGGACTCACGGGAAGATATCACAACACAACTCTACAAATAAAATAAGTCATACAAGCATCATAATACAAGCCAGGGGCCTCGAGGGCTCGAATACAAGTGCTCGATCATGGACGAGTCAGCGGAAGCAACAATATCTGAGTACAGACATAAGTTAAACAAGTTTGCCTTAAGAAGGCTAGCACAAACTAGGATACAGATCGAACGAGGCGCAGGCCTCCTGCCTGGGATCCTCCCAACTACTCCTGGTCGTCGTCAGCGGGCTGCATGTAGTAGTAGGCACCTCCAGAGTAGTAGGAGTCGTTGTCAACGGTGGCGTCTGGATCCTGAGCTCCAACGTCTGGTTGCAGCAATCGGGTAGAGAGATGGGGAAAAAGGGAAACAAGGCAACCGTGAGTACTCATCCAAAGTACTCGCAAGCAAGGAGCTACACTACATATGCATGGGTATATGTGTAAGGGGCCATATCAGTGGACTGAACTGCAGAATGCCAGAATAAGAGGGGGATACCTAATCCTGTCGAAGACTACGCTTCTGGCAGCCTCCGTCTTGCAGCATATAGAAGAGAGTAGACTGAAGTCCTCCAAGTAGCATCGTATAGCATAATCCTACCCTGCGATCCCCTCCTCGATGCCCTGTTAGAGAGCGATCACCGGGTTGTATCTAGCACTTGGAAGGGTGTGTTTTATTAAGTATCCGGTTCTAGTTGTCATAAGGTCAAGGTACAACTCCGGGTCGTCCTTTTACCGGGGGACACGGCTATTCGAATAGATAAACTTCCCTGCAGGGGTGCACCACATAGCCCAACACGCTTGATCCCATTTGGCCGGACACACTTTCCTGGGTCATGCCCGGCCTCGGAAGATCAACACATCGCAGCCCCACCTAGGCACAACAGAGCGGTCAGCACGCCGGTCTAAACCTAAGCGCGCAGGGGTCTGGGCCAATCACCCTGAGCACACCTGCACGTTGCGAACGCGGCCGGTGAGCAGACCTAGCAACCTCCAGTACAATGGAAATCACGTTACGCGGTCCAACCCGGCGCGCGCCGCTCAGTCGCTGACGTCAAGAAGTGCTTCGGCTGATACCACGACGTCGGGATACCCATAACTACTCCCGCGTAGGTGGTTAGTGCGTATAGACCAAATGGCCAGACTCAGATCAAATACCCAGATCTCGTTAAGCGTGTTAAGTATCGCGAACGCCGACTAGGGCCAGGTCCACCTCTCTCCTAGGTGGTCTGAACCTGCCCTGTCGCTCCGCCACAAAGTAACAGTCGGGGGCCGTCGGGAACCCAGGCCCACCTCTACCGGGATGGAGCCACCTGCCCCTTCAGCCCCCATCTCCGAACAGTATCACAGGTAATGTAATAGTGTAAAGTATATAGTATGCCCGTGATCACCTCCCGAAGTGATCATGGCCCAGTAGTATAGCATGGCAGACAGACAAGAGTGTAGGGCCACTGATGGAACACTAGCATCCTATACTAAGCATGTAGGATTGCAGGTAAAGGTATCAACAGCAGTATCAAAGACAGGCTATGCATCAGGATAGGAATAACGAAAGCAGTAACATGCTACACTACTCTAATGCAAGCAGTATAGAGGAGAGTAGGCGATATCTGGTGATCAAGGGGGGGCTTGCCTGGTTGCTTAGACAAGAAGGAGGGGTCGTCGCTGACGTAGTCGACCACAGGGGCATCCGCATCGGTCTCAGGGTCTACCGGAAAGAAGTAACGGAGGGGGGACACAATAAATAACAGAGCAATCAAATGTAACAAAAAGCAAGAAGCGGCAATACGTTGTGCTAGAGGTGACCTAACGTGGTAGGAGGTGATACCGGTGAAGGGGGGAAACATCCGGGAAGTATCCCCGGTGTTTCACGTTTTCGGGCAGAGGTGCCGGAGGGGGAAAGTTGCGAGTTGGATATGTTAGGGATGCGTGGCGGACGAACGGGCTGCGTATCCGGATTCGTCTCGTCGTTCTGAGCAACTTTCATGTATAAAACTTTTTCATCGGAGTTACCGATTATTTTCTATGATTTTTCAAAGTTTTAACAATATTTCGAAATTATTATTAATTCGAAATAAGAGGAGAAATTGCTATGTACACCCAGCAGAAGGCACACAGCAGAGCCACCGGAGGCTGACAGTGGGTCCAGGGGTCCCTGTTGACTCAGTCAACAGTGCAGTCAACAGTCAACTGTTGAAACTGTAGATGGGGCCCAGGTGTCATTGACACATATCTTGCACTTTTTTTAAGTGGATATTTAGAGGGGGGGGGGGTCCACCTGTCATTTGCACTATACCTAACCACTGATTAGACTAACTAGTACTAGGAGTACTAATCAGCTAACGGAGAGCCGGCCGGCCACCACACACAGAACACACACACGCACACACAAGGCTAGGGTTAAGAGAAGATAGCATTTTGTGATTTTTGTAGGATTTAAACCATGCATCAAATGAATTTGGTCCAGTGGAGTAATATGAAGTTTATCAAGTGTACATTCTACTCATATTTATTTTTGTCCTGTTAGTAGTTGTTTAACCACTGATTAGGGGATGTTTAGGGGGTCAATCAGTGTAAAATCCCTAAAGCTAGCCATATAGCTACACTAATTAGCAGCAGCAGATTCAGTAGAGCAGCGCCGCGAGCAGCACCAGGCGATGGCGAGGCCACGCACGGGCGTGCGGGCAAGGGCGCGCTGGGCGCAGGCGGTCGCGGCCAGGACGGGCGAAGCAGGCGCGGGGCGGCTACAGGGTGCAGTCCAAGGACGTGGCCACGGCGGGCGCGAGCAGAGACAGGGCGCGGTGGGCGGCAACGCAGGGAGCGGCGATGCGTGGGGCTCGCCGTGCGTGTGAGGGCCACGGTAGGGGCGCATGACCGCGCGCGGGAGCGGAGCTCCGGCCATGGCGTCCGAAACGCCGGCCGGCGATAAGCAGCGGCAGCAGGACGGTGGGCTCGGCGGAGGCACCGCCACGCGCGGGCGAGCTCGAACGGGGACGCGGTCGGGTGGATGTCGAGGCGCGGGCAGCAGGCACACAAGGCCGCGGCGGTCGTAAGTACGGAGCAGGTGGGGGGGCGAACCAATGGCTCGTGCGGTTGCGGACTACGGCGGAACACAGAGAGGAGGGGAAGGAGGGGGTAGCTCACATCGGAGCACATGGAGGCTCGGCGACAACTTAGGAGCAGCAGGGGGCGACGAAACCGACTCGGCGGAGCCCGGTGGTTGGAGGTTGAAGACGACCTCGTCCTCGGCGTTGCGGTGGCGCTGAGCTCGAACGAGGCGGGGTAGTCGACGTAGGCGAGGAAGAGGGAGATCCTGGATGCGGCGGCGGACGACGGCGGCTGGTCACGGCGTCGGGCGCGAGGCGGATTCCCCGATCCAGATCGAGAAAAAAAGGGGGGGGAGTGACATGGGGTAGCTAGGGTTTGGGTGCCGGGGAGGGGCGCCGACCATATGTAGGCAGGGGGGCGCAGTGGATGGGCGGCATCTGGCCGACGCCATGGCCGATGCCCTCCACGACCCCCCCCTCGTGAACAGGAGGAGGAGGGATGGGTAGGTGGGCCGGCCTGGCCTGTTGGTTGGGCCAAGGTCCAGGGTGAGGGGGGAAAGGCTTTTCTCTTTTGTTTCTATTTTGGTTTCTCCTTTTTTTTGTTTTAAGTCACTTTAAAATATTAAGGCCTCTTGTAAAAGTGTGGTACCTTCACCTTAAATACCTAGGCATTAATTGGCACACTCCAAACATTTTAGTTTTTATGTTTGAAAACTATTGTTGTTTGCCATATTTTGAAGTTGATTTCTAGACCGGTATTTGAACTAACGAGAGATTAGTAACAGTGTCCGAGGTGACGTGGCATCATTAGCATGAGATAACTATAGCCTAATTATCCGGGCGTCACAGGGCTGTGGCGAACAATCTGTTCCGAATGACGCTGACGGACGCGCACCCATGTGGAAGAAAAAATCTATATTTTTGGACCTACCCTATTGGAAAGACCTAGAGGTCCGCTCTACAATCGACGTGATGCACGTGACGAGGGGTCCCACCAGGTGGGCACAACCCACCTGGGCGCGCCCTGGTGGGTTGTGCTCCCCTCAGCCCACCTCCGGTGCCCATCTTCAGGTATATAAGTCATTTTGACCTAGAAAAAATAAGGAGAGGACTTTGAGGACGAAGCGTGGCTGTCTCGAGGCGGAACTTGGGCAGGAGCACTTTTGCCCTCCGGTAGAGCGATTTCGCCAAGGGAACTTCCCTCCCGGAGGGGGAAATCATCATCATCATCATCACCAACAACTCTCCCATCTTGGGGAGGGCAATCTCCATCAACATCTTCAACAACACCATCTCCTCTCTGATACGTCTCCAACGTATCTATAATTTTTTATTGTTCCATGCTGTTATATTATCAGTGTTGGAGGTTTTATAATCATTTTATAGTCATTTTATATCATTTTTTGGTACTAACCTATTGACATAGTGCCAAGTGCTAGTTGCTGTTTTTTGCATGTTTTTTACATCGCAGGAAATCAATACCAAACGGAGTCCAAATGCAATGAAACTTCGCGAAGATTTTTTATGGACCAGAAGACACCCAATGGGTGAAGGCAGCGCCCGGGGGGTGCTCCAAGGGGTGCACAACCCACCAGGGTGCACCAGGAGGCCTAGGCGCGCCCTGGTGGGTTGTGCCCACCTCGGGTGCCCCCCGGACCGCCTCTTTGCTCTATAAATACCCCAATATTCCAGAAACCCTAGGGGAGTCAACGAAATTTTGATCCAGCCACCGCAGAGTCCAGAACCACCAGATCCAATCTAGACACCATCACGGAGGGGTTCACCACTTCCATTGGTGCCTCTCCGATGATGCGTGAGTAGTTCTTTGTAGACCCATGGGTCCGTAGTTAGTAGCAAGATGGCTTCCTCTCTCTAGTTTGATTCTCAATACAATGGTCTCTTGGAGATCCATCAGGCCCGGGCCTAGGGGCGTGCAGCCTGTGCGGCTGCACAGGGCCTCCAGCTCCGAGGGGCCCCGAATTTTTGTAGCACGCTATAGATAGGTTGCAGGCCTATTGTCTTGCATGCCTTGACTCTTGGAAATGGGCCTTCTCGGCTTCATCAAGCCCGTGTTGCTGTTAACTCGATGCCCTACCTGTATCCTCGATCTAGCACCGCAGCGTCGTCGCGTCTGTTCACCAATCGACAGAACTTCTTTTCCGTCCGCGAGCTATAGGCCATGGTGATCGCCAATCGAGGAGCCATCGTACTGTCAGTTCGCCGAAAGCCGGGCTCCACCCAACCTTGAAGCCAGCATATACCACCGCTGGGGCTACGTTCGCTGCTATCGGTAGCTATTCTGATAAGTCGGAGCCTGGTCAATGGTAATCTCAATCTCACATTATCAATTCTGTATCGGAATTTCTACAAGTACATAATTTTTTTTGACACATCCTGCTCATCTAATTCTGCAGAAACTGCAGTACATTGCTATATCAATTTGTCACAAAGTCGATCAATTCCAAGTCTCTAGCAGTATTCTCCGATGGAAACTACAACCCATCGTTTTTCTTTTGAACATCACGCCCATCTAATTTGATTGTTGCCTAATGTACTAGCTGATTTTACTCCACACTAGCTAGCCGTATCACTATTTGATTTTATTTCACGCAATTGGAAGATATGTGGTATGCACAATAGTAGTGTCTTAGATGTATCTCTGAGTAAAAGACTACTTCATATAGGTAAGTCTGTAGCAGCCTATTTTACAAAATTAAACTAAGTTCAATTAGTACAGCCAAAGAAAACACTGTATTTGTTAAGCAATGTCTTATTTACTGACTATATTTGTTAAGCAATAAAGAAGATTATTTATGAGGTAGGCCTCATTTTAGAGTTTTGCACAGGGCCTCCAATTTTACCGGCCCGGCCCTGAGATCCATATGATGTAACTCTTTTTGCGGTGTGTTTGTTGGGATCTGATGAACTTTGTGTTTATGATTAGATTTATCTTTTTATATCCATGAAAGTTATTTGAGTTTCTTTGATCTCTTATATGCATGATTGCTTATAGCCTCGTATTTCTTCTCCAATATTTGGGTTTTGTTTGGCCAACTTGATCCATTTATCTTGCAATGGGAAGAGGTGCTTTGTAGTGGGTTCGATCTTATGATGTTTGATCCCAGTGACGGAAAGGGAACCGACACGTATGTATCGTTGCTACTAAGGATAAAACAATGGGGTCTATATCAACATAGATAGATCTTGTCTACATCATGTCATCGTTCTTATTGCATTAGTCCGTTTCTCCATGAACTTAATACAATAGATGCATACTGGATAGCGGTCGCTGTGTGGAGTAATAGTAGTAGATGCAGGTAGGAGTCGGTCTACTAATCTTGGACGTGATGCCTATATAATGATCATTGCCTGGATATCGTCATGATAATTTGAAGTTCTATCAATTGCCCAACAATAATTTGTTCACCCACCGTTTGCTATTTTTCTCGAGAGAGGCCACTAGTGAAACCTACGGCCCCCGGGTCTCTTCTCAACATATTTCCCTTTGCAATCTATTTTTCCTTGCTTTTATTTTCAGATATATATTTCCAAAAACCCAAAAATACCTTGCTGCAATTTTTGTTATTTATTTTATCTCGCATTCCCGCGAGATCTATTTATCCAAACTACTACCAAATTATATATCCTTTTACCCGTGAGGGATTGACAACCCCTCTCTTACGTCGGGTTGCGAGTATTTGTTCTTTGTGTGCAGGTGTTGTTTACGTTGTGTTGCTTGGTTCTCCTACTGGTTCGATAACCTTGGTCTCATCACTGAGGGAAATACCTACCGTTGCTGTGCTGCATCATCCCTTCCTCTTTGGGGAAATACCGACGTAGTTCAAGCAGTAATCAAAAGGAATTTTTGGCACCGTTGTCGGGGAGGATCTTGAACACATACCAGGTTCCTAATCACAAATCTCATCTCCTCGCAAGTACATTATTTGCCATTTGCCTCTCGTTTTTCTCTCCCCCACTGTAGAAAATTTTTCCGTTTTATTCGCCCTCTTTTTCGTTTGCCGTTTTCTTGCCGGATCTGTTGTTGTGTGTGTTCTTGTTTGCGTAGTCATGATGCCTCAAAGAAAATATCATGATGTTCCTTACCCCAATATTTTGCTCGAAATTGAGAAAAGTACTGAGGAGTATATGACTACACAATTTGAGCATAATAAATATTTTACCAAAGAACTCAAGGAACACTCCATTGTGCTAGATGCTATAACAAAAAAACTTGATGATATTAGTAGAGAAGTTTGCAATCTCCAATCTAAGTACGCTTTTGCTGAAAGTTTGCTAGGAAAAATATCCGATGCACAAGCTACTCTAGTAAATCAAATGACTGCTAAACCAATCTCGCTAGAAGTTAAAAGTGATGAAGATCTTAAAGTGATTGGTGTTTCTTCTATTCATTCCTTGTTTAGTAAAGTTAAGATTGATGAAAAAGGGACTGGAGAAGAGTCAACTTTAGCTAGAAGGCGTCTCTATAATTCGGAGGGTGAAGATCTAGTTGAGAAAATTGATAAAAGTGGGTTTGAAGAGGTCACGACTTTAACTAGTGATGTGCCCACTATTTTGGATTACAAAGACTTTAGTTATGATAGTTGCTCTTCGATTGATTCTATTTCTTTGTTGCAATCCCTGATAAATTCACCCCATGCCTATGAACAAAATAAAGCTTTTACTAAACATATTGTTGATGCTATGATGAAAGCTTTTGAAGAAAAAATGGAGTTAGCAGTTTCAATCCCTAGAAAATTACATGATGAGTGGGAACCTACTACCAAAGTCAAGATTAATAATTATGAGTGTTTTGCTTTATGTGACTTGGGTGCTAGTGTTTCTACAATTCCGAAATCTTTATGTGATGTGTTTGGTCTTACCGATCTTGTAGAATGTTCTTTAAATTTGCACTTGGCGGATTTTACTATAAAAAAGCCTATGGGAAGAATTAATGATGTTCTTATTCTTGCAAATAGGAATTATGTGCCCATAGATTTTATTGTTCTTGATATTGATTGTAATCCGACTTGTCCAATTACTCTTGGTAGACCGTTTTTACGCACTATCGGTGCCATGATTGATATGAAAGAAGGCAATATTAAGTTTTAGTTTCCACTAAGGAAGGGAATGGAACACTTCCCTAGAAGAAGAATTAGGCCACCTTTATGAATCTATCATGAGAGCATCCTATGGATCTCGAAACAAAGATGACAAAACTTAGATCCTTTCTTTATGCCTAACTAAGGGCGTAAAACGATAGCGCTTGTTGGGAGGCAACCCAATAAATAAAATTTATTTTTATCTTTTGCTTTCTGTTCTTAAGTGTTCACACAATTATGCTACTGTTATGATTGTGTTTTTTGTGTTTTAATTAGTGTTTGTGCCAAGTAAAGCCTTTAGGACCTTCTTGGGTGATAGTTATTTGATCTTGCTGAAAAAACAGAAACTTATGCACTCACGAAAATAGTTTTATTAAATCACATAAATGTGATTTTGATCTGAATTTTTTACACAAGATTTATATACAAATTGCGTAGGACGTACTAATTTTTCAGAACTTTTGGAGTTTCAGAAGTATTCGAACAATTCAGATTACTACAGACTGTTCTGTCTTTGATAGATTTTGTTTTCTTTGCGTTGTGTGCTTGTTTTCATGGCTTTATGGTTTTATTTGATGAGTTTTTGCCATAGAAAAGTTGGAATACAGTAGATATAATGCAAAAATAAAATCTGAATCGGTTTGCAACATCACTTATAGTAGTGATTTGTTTTCTTATAGTAACGGATCTCACGAAGGTTTTGTTGAGTTTTGTGTGATTGAAGTTTTTAAGTTTTGGGTTATCTTACGATGGATGAAGGAATAAGGAGTAAGAAGAACCTAAACTTGGGGATGCCCCGGCATCCCGAGCTATTATACAAAAGAGAGCAAGCAACTAAGCTTGGGGATGCCCCGAGTGGCATCCCTTCTTTCTTCTAAGGACCATCGGTGTTTTACTCGAAGCTATATTTTTATTCGTCACATACTATGTGTTTTGCTTGGAGCGCCTTGTATGATATGAGCTACTTTGCTTGTTTTGCTTTTTGTTTTAAGTCGTGATTCCTTGCTGGACACACCTATTTGAGAGAGCCAAAATTATAGCATGACTTGTTAAAATTGCTCTCTATGCTTCACTTAAATTTTTATGAGCTATGGACTTGCTCTAGTGCTTCACTTATATCTTTTTTAGCACGGTGTGATTTAATATTTTTGAAGAAATTCTCTCTTGCTTTACTTAGATTTATTTGAGAGTTAGTAAAATTTTCAAGAAATTCTCTCTTGCTTCACTTAAATTATTTTGAGAGAAAGAAATATTATGCTCATGATCTTCAGTTATATTTGATTGAGCTTATCAAAAGCAACATATGAAAATTAGTTCGAAAGTGATAGACATACAAGAAGGATATAATAAAAACTTTCATGAAGATCATTGGACAAAATAAACTTGATTCCTTGTAATAGTTTTGAGATATGATGATGTGATATGTGAGTCATGTTGATGAGTAATTATGCTTTAGTAAGAATATTGGTGTTAAGGTTTTTGATTCCCTACGCAGGCACAAAAGTCAATAGTCATGCAATGAAATTACATCCTACTTGTGGTGCATTATTCGGTGTTAATTATGCTTAATGCTCGCTTATGAGATTATATGTTTCTTGGTTGGTCGCTTCCCAGTCTTTTTGCTAGCCTTCATTTTGCACTAAGTATGAGCTCTAGTTGCGCATCCAAATCCTTAAACCCAGTTTTGCCACATGAGTCCACTATACCTACCTATATGCGGCATTTCCGTGCCATTCTAAGCAAATTTGTATGTGCCATCTCTCATTTTCAAAATGAATTTCCCTTCTGTGTGCTCGTACCGCTCGCGAGGTGGTGAGGGGTGGGCCTATATTTTCCATGCTAAGATGTGTTATTCTCACGATGAGTGTTTATTCACTTGTCATTGCACGAGAGTAAGGCAAAGGTATTAGGGATGCCCAGTCCCGAAATGAAAAAAAAATACTTTATGTTGTCAAATAATAAATTCCTTGGAAAGTGTTGGTATGGAAGGCATCCCTGGATTCGGCTAGCCATGGAAAGTGAAAGAATGGTGGAAAAAGGAATAAACTTTATTTTCTATTTGGGAACTGCCTATGACATATCTAAGCATGGAAGGTGTGGAACTCTACGTCGTTTCCGTTGGTGGGAAAAGTATACCTCCCAAAATGTTTTTATCTCTAAGTTTTTCGCTTTGAGCTCTAGCACCTCTTCAAATCCCTACTTCCCTCTACGCAGGGCCTTTCTTTTACATTATGCAATTTTTATTTTTGAATTTAAGTCTCCATCTTCTCATATGAACGCACCAACTAGGAGGCAATATGATCATACTTGAGTATTGGGTGTAGCTAATATGCGAGTGTGTTTCATGAATGGATCAATGATTGAGTATGATGGGCTAGGGATAGCTTATTTTAGCGTTGATATTTTGAAAGACATGGTTGCTTGTTCATATGCTTGAGTATTTAAATCATCATGTCAAAACTAGACTATTACTTTGAACCATATAAAAGTCCAAATGTCCATGTTGTAAAGAAAATAATATGATATGACATGATAGGCAACATTCCACATAAAAAATTCTGTTTTTATCACTTACCTACTCGAGGACGAGAAGGAGTTAAGCTTGGGGATGCTGATACGTCTCCAACATATCTACAATTTTTTATTGTTCCATGCTGTTATATTATCAATCTTGGATATTTTATAATCATTTTTTGGTACTAACCTATTTACATAGTGCCAAGTGCTAGTTGTTATTTTTTTGCATGTTTTTTACATCGCGGGAAATCAATACCAAATGGAGTCCAAATGCAACGAAACTTGATACGTCTCCGTTGTATCTATAATTTTTGATTGTTTCATGCCAATATTATACAAGTTTTACATACTTTTGACAACTTTTTATACTCCCTCCGTTCCTCAATATAGGGTGTATAGTTTTTGGCACGGAAATTAAAGAACGCATGTGGAGGGAAAATTTCACAAGTTTTGGGAGAGATTACACCTGACTAATTGACATGAGAAAATAGAGGAGCTTGCCCTATATAAGGAAATGTAATCAAATCCCTTAAAAAATTATCCAAACGAGTGGTGCAACGCAATAAACCTTATATTTCAGACTTTTTCTCAAAAATCTATACACCTTATATCAAGGAACGGAGGGAGTATGATTTATTGGACTAACCTATTGATCTAGTGCCCAGTGCCAGTTTCTGTTTTCTGCATGTTTTTTGTATCATAGAGTATCCATATCAAACGAAGTCCAAATGCAATGAAAAATTACGAAGATTTATTTTGGAATGTTTGTGATTTTTGGGAGTTGGAATCACCGTGAACAGAGGCCCACACAGCCCACAATACACCAGGGCATGCCAGAGGCCCCTGGCGCATGGTGGTGGGTTGTGCCCTCCTCTAACGTCGGTTGGAGCTCTACTTCGGGCGCAAGGAGGCTTATATCCGGAAAAAAATCATGTTCAAATCTCAGCGCAATCGGAGTTAGGGATCTCCCGGAATATAAGAAACGGTTTTCGGCCAAATCAGGGGAACGCGAAACAGAAGAGAACATAGTGGGAGATCCAATCTCAGAGGGGCTCCTGCCCCTCCATCGCCATGGAGGCCATGGACCAGACTGGGATCCCTCCTCCCATCTAGGGGGGAGGCCAAGGAAAAAGAAGAAGGAGGGGGGCTCTCTCCCCCTCACTTCCGGTGGCGCCGGAGTGCAGCCGGGGGCAACGAACTTTCCCCCCTCTTTGAAGTGGTGTAACACCCCTTCTCCCTGTTGTAATCTGTACTTAAGCATGGTGCTCAACTCCATATATTATTTCCCAATGATCTATGGTTATCCTATGATGTTTGAGTAGATTCGTTTTGTCCTATGGGTTAATCGTGATCTTGGTTGGTATGATTGTATATTTTATTTATGGTGTTGTCCTACGGTGCCCTCCGTCTCACACAAACGTGAGGGGCCCTCGCTGTAGGGTGTTGCAATATGTTCACGGTTTGCTTACGGTGGGTTGCAAGAGTGACAGAAACTTAAACCCGAGTAGGTGGGCCATGTTGTATGGGAGTAAAGAGGACTTGATACTTAATGCTATGGTTGGATTTCACGACCTTAATGATCTTTAGTAGTTAAGGATGCTTGCTAGAGTTCCAATCATAAGTGCATATGATCCAAGTAGAGAAAGTATGTTAGCTCATGCCTCTCCCTCACATAAAATTACAAGAATGATTACCGTTACTTGTTATCGATTGCCTAGGGACAAATAACTTTCTTGTTGACAAAAGCTATTGATACGTCCATTTTGCATCATGCTTTTATATCGATATTTATCGCATTATGGGCTATTATTACACGTTATGTCACAATACTTATGCCTATTCTCTCTTATTTTACAAGGTTTACATGAAGAGGGAGAATGCCGGCAACTGGAAATCTGGGCTGGAAAAGGAGCAAATATTAGAGACCTATTTTGCACAGCTCCAAAAGTCCTGAAACTTCACGAAGGTTATTTTTGGAATTAATAAAAAATACTGAGCGAAGAAAGTACCAGAGGGGGCCCACACCCTGGCCACGAGGGGGGGGCGCCCCCTGCCTCGTGGGCCCCTTGGCAGGCCTCCGGTGCCCATCTTCTGCTATATGAAGTCTTTTACCCTGGAAAAAATCATAAGCAAGCTTTCGGGAAGAAACTCCACCGCCACGAGGCGGAACCTTGGCGGAACCAATCTAGGGCTTCGGTAGAGCTGTTTTGCCGGGGAAACATCCCTCCGGGAGGGGGAATCATCGCCATCATCATCACCAACGATCCTCTCATCAGGAGGGGGTCAATCTCCATCAACATCTTCACCAACACCATCTCCTCTCAAACCCTAGTTCATCTCTTGTATCCAATCTTTGTCCCAAAGCCTCAGATTGGTACCCGTGGGTTGCTAGTAGTGTTAATTACTCCTTGTAGTTGATGCTAGATGGTTTATTTGGTGGAAGATCATATGTTCAGATCCTTTATGCATATTAATACCCCTCTGATTATGAACATGAATATGATTTGTGAGTAGTTACGTTTGTTCCTGAGGACATGGGAGAAGTCTTGCTATAAGTAGTCATGTGAATTTGGTATTCGTTCGATATTTTGATGAGATGTATGTTGTCTCTCCTCTAGTGGTGTTATGTGAACGTCGACTACATGACACTTCGTCGTTGTTTGGGCCTAGAGGAAGTTGATGATCCACAAGTATAGGGGATCTATCGTAGTCCTTTCGATAAGTAAGAGTGTCGAACCCAACGAGGAGCAGAAGGAAATGATAAGCGGTTTTCAGCAAGGTATTCTCTGCAAGTACGGAAATAAGTGGTAACGGATAGTTTTGTGATAAGATAAATTGTAACGAGCAACAAGTGACAAAAGTAAATAAAGTGCAGCAAGATGGGCCAATCCTTTTTGTAGCAAAGGACAAGCCTGGACAAACTCTTATATAAGGAAAAGCGCTCCCGAGGACACATGGGAATATCGTCAAGCTAGTTTTCATCACGTTCATATGATTCGCGTTCGGTACTTTGATAATTTGATATGTGGGTGGACCGGTGCTTGGTTGCTGTTCTTACTTGAACAATCATCCCACTTCTGATTAACCTCTATTGCAAGCAACCGCAACTACAACAAAAGTATTAAGGTAAACCTAACCATAGCATGAAACATATGGATCCAAATCAGCCCCTTACGAAGCAACGCATAAACTAGGGTTTAAGCTTCTGTCACTCTAGCAACCCATCATCTACTTATTACTTCCCAATGCCTTGCTCTAGGCCCAAATAATTGTGAAGTGTTATGTAGTCGACGTTCACATAACACCACTAGAGGCTAGACAACATACATCTCATCAAAATATCGAACGAATACCAAATTCACATGACTACTAATAGCAAGACTTCTCCCTTGTCCTCAGGAACAAACATAACTACTCACAAAGCATATTCATGTTCATAATCAGAGGGGTAATAATATGCATAAAGGATCTGAACATATGATCTTCCACCAAATAAACCAACTAGCATCAAATACAAGGAGTAATTATCACTACTAGCAACCTACTAGCACCAATCCCGGACTTGGAGACAAGAATTGGATACAAGAGATGAACTAGGGTTTTGAGATGAGATGGTTCTGGTGAAGATGTTGATGGAGATTACCCTCTCCCGATGAGAGGAGCGTTGGTGATGACGATGGCGATGATTTCCCCCTCCCGGAGGGAAGTGTCCCCGGGAGAACAGCTCTGCCGGAGCCCTAGATTGTTTCCCCAAGGTTCCGCCTCGTGGCGGGGGAGTCTCGTCCCGAAAGGTTATTTCCAGATTTTTCCTTGACAAAAGACTTCATATAGTAGAAGACAGACATCGGAGAGCCACCAGGGGGCCCACGAGGTAGGGGGGTGCGCCCTAGGGGGGGCGCCCCCCGCCCTCGTGGACAGGGTGTGGGCCCCCAGGCCTTCATCTTTGGCGAGGATATTTTTATTACTTATTATGAGATATTCCGTGGAGTTTCAGGACTTTTGGAGTTGCGCAGAATAGGTCTCTAATATTTTCTCCTTTTCCAGCCCAGAATTCCAGCTGCCGGCATTCTCCCTCCTTATGTAAACCTTGTAAAATAAGAGAGAATAGCCATAAGTATTGTGACATAAAGTGAAATAACAGCCCATAATGCAATAAATATTGATATAAAAGCATGATGCAAAATGGACGTATCAACTTCCCCAAGCTTAGACCTCGCTTGTCCTCAAGCGAAAGCCGATAACAATAAATATGTCCCCATGTTTAGAGGTAGAGGCGTCGATAAAAATAAAATACGGACATGAAGGCATCATGATTATTCTCATAACAGCAACATATATAGATATTGTCATATGATTACCTATGTTCAAGTGATGATCTATTCACAATGCAAAAGTATGAATCACAAACCTTATTGAGAACCAACAAACTATAACCTCAGTCATTGAAGCAATTGCAATTTATCATAACATCAGAAAGAGTCTATGTCAGAGCTAAAAAGCAAGTCCACATACTCAACTATCATCTAGTCCTTCATAATTGCTAACACTCACGCAATACTTGTGGTTACGGAGTTTTAATCAGACACAGAGAAAGATAGGGGCTTATAGTTTCGCCCCACAACCTTTTACCTCGAGGGTAATGTCAACAATAATAACTCATGCTCCCCTACATCCAATTATATATATATATATATATATATATATATATATATATATATATATATATATATATATATATATATATATTTCCAACATGCTTGGCTTGCCAAAGGATAAAATGAAAATGGAAAGGTGAAGATCACCGTGACACTTGCATAAGGTAGAAGATAATAATAAAAGATAGGCCCTTCGTAGAGGGAAGTAGAGGTTGCCATGCACTTTTGTGGTTGGATGCATAAAATCTCAATGCGAAAGAATGTCACTTTATATTGCCCCTTGTGATATGAACCTTTATTATGCAGTCCGTCGCTTTTATTACTTCCACATCACAAGATCGTATAAAGCTTATTTCTCCCACACCAATAAATCATACATATTTAGAGCAATTTTATTGCTTTGCACCGATAACAACTTACTTGAAGGATCTTACTCAATCCATAGGTAGATATGGTGGACTCTCATGGCAAAACTGGTTTTATGGTATTTGGAAACACAAGTAGTATCTCTACTTAGTGCTGAGAATTTGGCTAGCATGAGGGGGAAAGGCAAGCTCAACATGTTGGAGGATCCATGACAACATACTTTATCTCAGATATAAGAAAACATAACTCATCACGTTGTCTTCCTTGTCTAACATCAACTCTTTAGCATGTCATATTTTAATGAGTGCTCCCAATCATAAAAGATGTCAATGATAAAATATCTATATGTAAAACCTCTCTTTCCTTATTACTTCCTAATAATTGCAACGATGACCAAAGCTATGTCTGCCAACTCTCAACAACTTTTAAATCATCATACTCTTCCTATGTGAAGTCATTACTCTCAATAAGATCAATATGAACTTTTGTTTCTTTTTATTCTATTTCTCTTCTTTTATTCACCCAAGATCATAGCAAGAAAATCAAGCCCTTGACTCAACACTAATCTTTATTATATAGCTCACGGACTCGATTACATAGAGAAATCATAAAGCAAAACTCAAAACTAGATCACGCCATAAACTTTATTCTACTAGTTCAAAATACTACTAATAGGATCGAACTAAGAAAAACGGTAAAGATAGGAGTGTGATTGTGATACGATACCGGGGCACCTCCCCCAAGCTTGGCAGTTGCCAAGGGGAGTGCACATACCCATGTGATTATGTCTCCTTCTTTGTTGTTGGTGTAATATTATTGGCGATGATTCCTCTCAGGATACGGTTCTCCTCCTCGAGCTTATTGACTTGCTGCTTGAGGTCCATTATTTCCTTACGAAGCTTTCCAGTGATGGCTAAAGCTCCTTGCACCCGAGGGTGTTGCATAGCTGCGGGAGAACAAGTGACACTCCTCTTCATATTTTCATAAGAAAGAAATCTAACATTGGAAGGGATAACCGAGTTTAGAATAGCTGAGCTCTGTAGTTCCCCCATAATGAACCCAGCTCGGAAGCGAGAGGTGGCTTCTTGATCCTCCATGGCATCTACCCTCATCTAGTCAGCCTCCATCTCTTCCTCCGTTGCTGGCCCGAAGTGGTCAACGTCGCTGTTTGCCCTTGGTTCCGGTGCCGGATTAGATACCCGGCTCTCCCCGACTGACTCTTGAGAAGACATCTTGCTCTAATCTGCAGCAGCAACAGCTCCAAACAAAAATAGAGAATATTTGCGTGATACAGGAGTCATAACCTTCGGGAGAATATATAATGAATTTTTACCGACCAAAATACGTATCGTGCAAGAAAACGGAGTCCGGAAAGCACACGAGGTGCTCACGAGGTAGGGGGCGCGCCCAGGGGGGTAGGGCCCTCGTGTCTCTCCCGGACTGCTACTTATTTTTTATTTTTCTAAATATTCCAAAACGGAGAAATATTGCCTTAAAAATTGTTTTGGAGCCGGTTTACTTACCGTACCACATACCTATTCCTTTTCGGAGTCTGAAACATTCTGGAAAGTGTCTCTTATGTATTCCTCCGGGGTTACGATTTCAATAATATTGGTTTCAACATTTATGGGATTACGTGAGATATAATGTTTGATTCTTTGACCGTTCACCACCTTCGGATTTGTGCCTTCGAAGTTGTTAATTTTTATGGCACCGGAATGATAGACCTCCTCGATAACGTAGGGACCTTCCCATTTAGAGAGAAGTTTTCCTGCAAAAAATCTTAAACGAGAGTTGTATAGCAATACATAATCACCTACATTAAACTCATGCTTTTGTATTCTTTTGTCATGCCATCTTTTGACTTTTTATTTAAACAACTTGGCATTTTCATAAGCTTGGGTTCTCCATTCATCAAGTGAGCTAATATCAAATAACCTCTTCTCACCAGCAAGTTTGAAATCATAGTTGAGCTCTTTAATATCCCAATATGCCTTATGTTCTAGTTCGAGAGGTAAATGACATGCTTTTCCATATACCATTTTATATGGAGACATACCCATAGGATTTTTATATGCAGTTCTATAGGCCCATAATGCATCATCAAGTTTCTTGGACCAATTCTTTCTAGACCTATTGACAGTCTTTTGCAAAATTAATTTGAGCTCTCTATTGCTCAATTCTACTTGACCACTAGACTGTGGGTGATAAGGAGATGCAATTCTATGATTAACGTCATACTTAGCAAGCATTTTACGGAAAGCACCATGAATAAAGTGTGAACCACCATTAGTCATTTAAATATCTAGGGACTCCAAACCTCGGAAAAATAAATTCCTTAAGCATTTTAATAGAAGTGCTATGATCAACACTACTAGTTGGAATAGCTTCTACCCACTTAGTAACGTAATCAACAGCAACTAGAATATGTGTATATCCATTAGAGGCAGGAAAAGGTCCCATATAATCAAAGCCCCAAACATCAAATGGTTCAATAACAAGTGAATAATTCATAGACATTTCTTGACGTCTACTAATATTACCAATTCTTTGACATTCATCACAATATAGGACAAACTGACGGGCATCCTTGAAGAGAGTAGGCCAATAAAAACCGGATTGCAATACCTTATGTGCAGTTCTATCTCCAGCGTGGTGTCCTCCATAAGCTTCGGAGTGACACTTGCGTAGGATCTGTTCCTGTTAATGCTCAGGTACACAACGTCTAATAACACCATCTACTCCTTCTTTATAAAGATGTGGGCCATCCCAAAAGTAATGTCTCAAATCATAGAAGAACTTTTTCTTTTGTTGGTATGTGAAGCTAGGTGGTCTGAATTTAGCAACAATGTAATTAGCATAATCAACATACCAAGGAGCACTACGAGAAACTAATGATTCATCACATTACATAAACCAAAAGGCATACATCTATAAGCAAAAGTACCAAAAGGGCATGTAAAAGTAGTCTTTGATTGATCTTTAGCCGACACAGGTATTTGAGAGAAACCAGAATAACCATCTAGAAAGCAGTAGTGTGTATGTTTGCATAATCTTTCTAGCATTTGATCAATAAAAGGTAAGGGGTAATGATCTTTCTTAGTAGCCTTATTTAATTTTTGAAAATCAATTACCATCCTATAACCTTTAATAATTCTTTGTGGAATCAATTCATCTTTATTATTAGCAACAACAGTAATACCTCCCTTCTTAGGGACACAATGGACAGGACTTACCCACTGACTATCAGCAACGGGATAAATTATACCTGCCTCCAGAAGCTTTAGTATTTCTTTTCTTACCACTTCTTTCATTTTAGGATTCAGACGTCTTTGAGGATCACAAACTGGTTTGGCGTCTGCCTCCAAATTTATTTTATGTTGACATAGAGTGGGACTAATGCCCTTAAGATCATCAAGAGTATATCCAATAGCAGCACGATGCTTCTTCAGAGTTTTCAATAATCTTTCTTCTTCATGCTCTGAAAGGTTAGCACTAATAATAACAGGATATATCTTCTTTTCATCAAGATAAGCATATTTAAGATTATCAGGCAACGGTTTAAGCTCAAACACGGGATCACCCTTGGGTGGAGGGGGATCCCCTAGGATTTCAACAAGCAAATTGTGTTTCAGAATAGGTTCTTGTTTAAAGAATACTTCATCTATTTCCCTTCTTTCATTCATAAACATATCATTTTCATGGTCTAGCAAATAATGTTCTAAAGGATCACTAGGAGGTACGACAATAGAAGCAAGACCAATAATTTCATCCTTACTAGGTAATTATTCTTCACGATGTTGTTTACTAAATTTAGAGAAATTAAACTCATGAACCATATCATCCAAGCCAATAGTAACAACATTCTTTTCACAGTCTATCTTAGCATTAACAGTGTTCAAGAAAGGTCTACCAAATATAATGGGACAAAAGCTATCTTGTGGGGAACTGAGAACAAGAAAATCAGCAGGATATTTAGTTTTCCCACACAAGACTTCAACATCTCTAACAATTCCCATTGCTAAAATAGTATCTCTATTAGCAAGTTTAATTGTGACATCAATATCTTCTAACTCAGCAGGTGCAATTTCATGCTTAATTTCTTTATACAAGTCGTAAGGTATAACACTAGCACTAGCACCCATATCACGTAAACCATGATAACAATGATCTCCTATTTTAACAGAAATAACAGACACGCCTACCACAGGTCTATGTTCATCTTTAGCATAGGGTTTAGCAATTCTAGCAGTTTCACCGCAGAACTGAATAACATGCCCATCAATATTATCAGCCAAGAGATGTTTAACAATAGCAACATTAGGTTCAACTCTAACTTGTTCAGGATGTGTATAAGTTCTAATATTGCTTTTATGAACCACAGTTGAAGCTTTAGCATGATCCTTTATTCTAATAGGGAAAGGTGGTTTCTCAACATAAGAAGTAGGAACAATAGGATCATTATAAGTGACAGTCTTTTCTTCAACTTTAATAGGTGCAACTACTTTTACTTCTATGGGAGGATGATATTTAAACCACTTCTCCTTGGGGAGATCAACATACGTAGCAAAAGATTCACAGAAAGAAGCTACTATCTCAGAGTCAAGTCCATATTTAGTGCTAAACTTACGGAAAATATCGGTATCCATAAAAGATTTAACACAATCAAACTTAGGTGTCATACCTGACTCCTTACCTTCGTCGAGATCCCAATCTTCAGAGTTGCATTTAATTCTATCCAATAAATCCCATTTAAATCCAATAGTCTTCATCATAAAAGATCCAACACAAGAAGTATCGAGCATGGTGCGATTATTTTCAGAAAGCCGAGCATAAAAGTTTTGAATAATTGTTTCTCTTGGGAGCTCATGATTGGGGCATGCATATAACATTGATTTAAGCCTCCCCCAAGCTTGAGCGATGCTTTCTCCTTCGCGAGGCCAAAAATTATATATATAATTGCGATCACGATGAAAAAGATGCATAGGGTAATACTTTTGATGAAATTCCAATTTCAATCTTCTATAGTTCCATGATCTCGTATCATCACATAGCCTATACCATGTCAATGCGTCTCCCTTCAAAGATAAAGGGAAGACCTTCTTCTTAGCAACATCATCGGGTATACCTGCAAGCTTAAATAATCCACACACTTCATCCACATATATTAGGTGTTCATCAGGATGCTTTGTTCCATCTCCTGTAAAAGGATTAGCTAGCAGTTTTTCTATCATACCTGTCGTGGATTTGTCACGGCAGATGTCCTTAGTGTCAGGACTTAGTCGCGAGGCCAACGCATCTATGTGGTAGCTTGAGAGGGGTTGAGCGGGATGAGAGACGCAGGGTGGATCAACGCAAGACAAGAGTTTAGACAGCTTCGGGCCCCGGGAAACATCATCCGGTAAAAACCCTACATGCTGTTTGAGGCTAGGTCTCATTATCATCACGAGGGAGACGCCGTAAACCGGCTCTTTGTGTATAGCCCTAGAGATTGTTTCTTGTTGCTTGTAGCTTGTCCCTTGTCCCCTTTGGGGTACCCTGCCCCTCCTTATATATGTTGAAGGGGCGGTTTACATGTGGAGTCCTATTAGGATTAGGACTAGTCTATCTCTAATACAAACCGGATACAAGTCCTGGCCTTAACTCCTTGTAAGGCAAATATTCCTTTCCTCTTAAACCGGCCCACCATAGTTGAACCGTCCTTCTGGGCCTTGGGCCTTGTCATCCGTCTGATCCACCCGCCGGGTTACCAGTGAGTCATAACGACCAAGCGGGTTGCTTGTAAACCGCCAAGGTCAGGGCGGGTCTTCAGATAAACCGCCAAGTCCGGCTGGGTTAACTTCCGGCTGGTTTACGCCGCGGGGTATATCCCCGACATTAGCCCCCAAGTTTAGCTTGGATTTATCCATGGTAAACTTATGCTGCAAATAAACACCAGAACAAATTTGACAGGTTGTGCTCCGGGTTAAGAATTTTTGTAAACACCAGAATTTTTGATCGTCCTTAAGTCCTTGTCATTTCCTCCTTCTAGAAAATCCGGGTCAATAACCAGCTTCATACTCAATTTGCTGACATTGATTTCTCACAGAAAAATATTATGAAGAATAGTCCATTTGAGTCGGGTTCCCAAGCGCCGGATTAAGAAATATGGGTCTTGAAACACTCCTCTGATATTCAACTGGTTTGAAGATGCTGAACTTGCCGGTTTATCATTGCCAAAAACTGTCGGGTTATAAAAACTGATAATTCCGGGTCATAATTGTTGCAGACACCGGTTCATGATTGTTGCCAACACCGGTTTATGATTATTGATGACACCGGGTTGCAGCCACAGGGTCATAATGATTGGTGACGCCGGGTCAATCTAGTTTGCTCAAACAGAGAATTTGAAAATATTTCTTCGATAATAATATAATACCTGTAGCCCCCAAGTACCGGGTTGTCATGCTTGCAGCAACCTGGGACTTGTAATCGACTGATGCCCATAAAACTTCAACCAATGTAGCCCCCAAGGGCCGGGTCATTATGTAATAATCAGCAGGGACTTTGTAAATATAATCTTGTAAACTTTGAACAGCAACGTGTAGCCCCCAAGGGCCGGCTCAGTAAGATAATATTGAGCTGGGACTTTGATATATATACTTTAATGAAAATAACATCATATGATGTAACCCCCATCATGGGGCTTGAATTCACGTCCACAAGGTTAAGAGCCTTGTGCTTTACCAACTGAGCAGTGGACCTTTCAATGTAATGGATAAAAAGCTTTGTACCTTAAATTGTTGATAGAGGCAATTGGTAGCCCCCAAGTGTCATGGTGCATGCTTGCAGCGACATGAGACTTGCATATTTGATGTAATCTCAACTTAAATAATGTAGCCCCCAAGTGCCGGGTCGTAAGCCTGCAGCGACTCGGGACTATTGCTTCCATTGCAAAATAAATCATATTCTTTGATAAAATAATAGCCATTGCACTAAAGCGACTTTTGAAAACCTCAATAACAATACTGGTTATTGATAACCATAATAAAAATCCAGCCATGTTGGCTATTCAAGATAATATAATCTGGTATGAAAACCCTATTCATCCAATATCATAATGAAAATTCAGCCAAGTTTGGCTATTTGAATAATATAATCCAATAATTTATAAGCGCATGATTCCAATGGCGCAATCCAAATATATATAGGCGACTTATAGTCCAAAGCCAGACCGGTTTAATAAACACCGGATAATTTCTCATCATATACTGGCAACTTATCGTCTTAAAGCCAGTCCGGTTTAACAAACACCGGATAATTTATCATCATACTGGCGAATTATCGTCTTAAAGCCAGGCCGGTTTAATAAACACCGGATAATTTATAATCATGCTTTATTCAACCTGTTTCTGCATACAACAAGTTTAAAGTGTCCTGGCGGTTTACCGCCGGACGGGTCATAATGCCCAACATATAACCTGGGTTTATAACCAAGGCTGCACTTAAAAATATGAAATATATCATACCTGTGACATTGAATCACATCGTTGGTTTACCAACTTTTTGTAGTAAGAGTGATAACCCCAATCTTGAGTAATGATAACTCCTTCCATATTGTGCCGGTTTATGATAAAACTGTACCGGGTTGTGATAAACACCGGATTAACCATATATAATATTGGTGACTTGTAGTCAAACCAGACCGGGCTGATAGTCTCCGGATTATAACTGATCATGTACTGACAACCTGTAGTTGAAAATCAAGCCGGGCTAATGAACACCGGTTTACTCCATAATAAGATGGTAACATAAAATCAAACCGGGCAAATAGTCTCCGGATTAAGATTTGACCGTGTTCCGCCAATTTGGTTGTTTGAACCGGTGTAAAATGTGGTCGGTTTAAGAACGCAACCAAAACAAAAAAGCAATTTTATCAAGAAAAGATATTGAAGCAAAGGCAATGATAAAAACCGTTTGCAAAAAGAGGGCTTTACTGAGCCGATCAGATGGTGTTACCATGGTCAGACACGACCAAGCTCCCAATAGGTGTAGCTATGGTTCAAGTCAGCCAGGTCCCCAAATGAAACCGTGGCATTACACCGGTCAAGTGGCATGGCAATGGTTCGGGTTCGACCAAGCCCCCAAGTGACTCTAAGGCCTTTAGGCCGATCAAGAGGCGTGACCGGTTCAGACTTGACCGTGTCCCCAAGTGATCTGGTGGCTTTCGCCGATCAAAAGGTGTTGCATCGGTTCGGACACGACCGAGCCCCCAAGTGACCTTGTGGCTTTCGCCTATCAAAAGGTATTGCATCGGTTCAGACATGACCGAGCCCCCAAATGACATTCATAATTTTTTGCAAGGGGTAAACCGGAGGCCGCTTTAAAACAGACAACTCCATGTAACCACACATGATATAAAAAGGACAGAGACCCCGCTTTATGAAGCAGAAGCCCCCATGTGATCAATAATATGTCAGGCCAATAAGGCAGGATACCCATGTTTGAACCGTGCATCATGGCAGCAGGTCTTCTTCGGTAATTTTTAACTTTTTGCAAGAGATAAATTCTTCTTGAACCAGGATTTTAAACCGGATATTGAGAGCTTCAAAGCTTTGTGGGAGACATCCTTCCCTTGAACCGGATTTTAAACCGGAATCTTCATTTTCAACCGGAAATTCTCTGACGGCCTTTAAACTCGAATTTGCAAGAAGTTAATTCCTTTTTGAACCGGACATTGTTAAACCGGATCTGAGCACTTCAGAGCTTTGTGGGAGAACAGATTTCCCTTGAACCGGATATTTGAGAACTTCAGTGAGACTGACTTCCCTTCAGCCAGATTTCAAACCGGAATCCTTTCTGATGATCTGAAACTTCTTCATTGAGCCGGGATTTTGTAACTGTCGTATACTTTCTAAGCCGGAAATTTTCTGACGGCCTTTAAATTTTCATCAATATAACAGTAGCCTCCGGGATCGGGTTATCTTTCCCTCCATCGTCCTGGGGTTCTTAACCGGCTGAAACTGGCAAGAATTGCCGAGTCATGTCATCGTAGCCCCCGAGTCTCAAAGGTGACTCGAGGAGTTGGCTTGAGACTCTTCATATTTGACCGTGATATAAACCGGCGTAACTTGTATATCATTTGATGTTGATAGCACGATGTGAATCCACAGAAGGTTGAGGTGACTGCGGCGGGTTATAAATGATCCCGTTTGGGCCGTGTCAGCAACTCGGCCAATGGTTCCTTCCAACTGGCGATTTAACCAAACTGTAGTGGCGGCGACTTGTGTGCCTTCCCATTGAGCCATCCAGTGCAGACGGTGGCTAATAATATATGATAATTTGCCTCCATTTTGTTGAAAGAAAACCGGGCTACCCAAGCTGTGACTTGCTCGTACTCAATAAACAGCTCATGCAGACAGGTGCGGCCAGGTATGCTGATGTAGACCTGGCCGCGAGAGACGGACGACAAAGACGACCGCAACATCAGAGGCGGCACAGATAAATGAATCGGCCGCGACCTTGTAAGCCAGTGCGGACGCGGAAAATCGGCACCGGTGTCGTAAACCGGCACGGACGGGCGAGTTAACGTAGACCGGGTCCGCACAGGCGGCGACTTTGTGCACGTCTATTGAACAGCGACCAAACGCGATCCCGGCAAGTCGATGTAGACCGGGCCGCAAGAGCGGCGACTTGTGTGCGTCCATTCATCATGTAATATGTCTCGGACTATCGCCAGGTGGGATATTATCAACCCGTGCTCCATACCCGTGGTATAAACCACATTTTGTAATGAATAATGATCCTGTATATAGAATATATAAATCAAAGTAATTTGTTTTTGACAAAAATAACATGTGCCAATAAAATATATTTAGAAAGATATCACCTGATCCATTCACAGATGATCCCTTTCAACATGACAGAGGCAGTTTAGGCAGATAGGCAACTCAATATAACCCCTGGCGGCTCAAGCAGACCGGCGATTCAATTAGCCCCGGCGGCTCAGGTAAACCGGCGACCTGGGGCGTAACCACGACGACGGCCGCGTAGCAGAAGGCCGTGGAAGCGAGCAACAAGGCAGGTCAACACAGCGGAGGCGGCGCTCGATGACCCAGTGCTTAGAGCGGCGGGTCCGAGGCAGGTGAAGCGAGCAGAAGCTCTCTGGAGGAATCCCGACGCCGATGTACGGGCGTGGACCAGCTTCGGCAGCACATGTTGGCATGAAAATATAGCCCAGTTCAACCATAGCATCTCGTGCTTCTTCAGTCCACTCACCGTCCAATTACCCTTTAAATGCTTCAATAAGAAAATCCATGCAATATCCATCATGACTGTCAGGCAACACCGATGGTACTTTGCTTCGTAATCCATTTTTCTCCATTAGTAACTGGATGCATGGCTCTTTATACGTGTCATAAAATTCTCTCTGAACAATTGATCTTCCACGTCAAGACTGTGAGTAATTTAGGGACAGTCCATACTCCACTTGGAGATCACAAGCCATATCTCTTGGCCTAAAATACGGGCCATCACGTAGCTTTTCCTTAATAATATTAACAACCCATCGCTGTGTCCCCAAATGATGACCTTTCATAGTTTCAGCTCAAGGTCGGAACGTGGTGTGCCAACAGCGGCTCATAGCGGACGCACCCGACCATGGCAGAGGCGAGAGACCGTGGTAAAGGCTCTCTAACACGACGCGGCAGAGGAGGCGCTCAGAGGCGGAGGACCTGGCTGGGCGAGTCGATCCCATGGCGGCAGAGAACAGCGGCTCAGCGCAGGACAGCGGCTCTCCGTTGGCGGCGACTCACGGCAAGGGCGGCTCTCGCAGCAAGGGAGAGGCGCAAGGAGGGGATCCGACGGCGACTTGAAGTGAGGTCGGGGCGACTCAATCCGGCGCAGCAGCGGGCGGAAGACAGGCGTGGCCGGCGAAAGGCGCGGACAGCGAACGACGACTCAAGGCTGGCTCACGCGGCGGCGCAGGGCGCTGCGAGGGTGACCCGGTGAGGCAGGACCCGGCTCAAGGCCGCGCCGGTCAAGGCAGGTTGCAGTCGGCGCGGACGGGGCAGTGCCAGCGCGAGACAAGCCGGCAGTGATGACGCTGGTGAGGCGGGCCACGGTAAGGCGGCAGCAGGAGGCGGGTCAGGGCGATGTATCCAGCAGCGGAGCTCGCCTCCGTCTCCACTTCCGGGTCGCGGCCGGTCCGATGGATCCATGTCTGTGTTCCTTCTGGGTAGTGGCCCGTTTTCCTATTTTGACTTTTCTTCCATCTAAATCTTGCTAGCCCATCGAACGTGGCTCTGGCTATTGAGAAATAGTAGACAATCCTAGTCTTTTGCTTGATATGTCCAGTAGTACTTGTTTGATTGATACGTGTCTGCTTGTATAGAAGCACTTGCCAATTGATTTGTAATCTCCCGTTGTGATGTTAGGGAATAGCAGCGGGAAAGCGAGGTGGAGGCGGTCGCGGTCTGGTAGCCAGGCGTGGCGCAGAGGCAACAGCTCGATGCGAGGTCGTCCGAGTCGTTTTTTGTTTGACTTGTCGTCCACGCACAAAGTAGCAGTAGGATCTACAATCGGATTCGACGGATCGCTTTGCCTCAGCGATGCGCAGATAAAACACCAAACCCTCTTATCCTTCAAATCTCATCGGCTGTAAATCCGGATTTCACGAATATGACTCTGATGTAGACCCTTCCAAATAGGTTCCATTGTTAATTGCTAACCACACTTTCCATTGTCCAACGTGACCATTGCCAGGGCGATTTCACTTGGCTTGGCAACTTGCAGAACCTTGACTCATCTAGATCGAATCTGAACATGTTGTTTTGACTGCTCGTCAATGACGTAGATCCTTCTGAAACCGACTTTCTTCATCCGGTAAATTATGAAATTCTCGATCTCCTGGGAGGATACCTCCAAGAACTCAACACCACCGTGCGCAGGCTCCACGGTGGGCGCCAACTGTCGTGGATTTGTCACGGCAGATGTCCTTAGTGTCAGGACTTAGTCGCGAGGCCAACGCATCTATGTGGTAGTTGAGAGGGGTTGAGCGGGATGAGAGACGCAGGGCGGATCAACGCAAGACAAGGGTTTAGACAGCTTCGGGCCCCGGAAAACATCATCCGGTAAAAACCCTACATGCTGTTTGAGGCTAGGTCTCATTATCATCACGAGGGAGACGCCGTAAACCGGCTCTTTGTGTCTAGCCCTAGAGATTGTTTCTTGTTGCTTGTAGCTTGTCCCTTGTCCCCTTTGGGGTACCCTGCCCCTCCTTATATATGTTGAAGGGGCGGTTTACATGTGGAGTCCTATTAGGATTAGGACTAGTCTATCTCTAATACAAACCGGATACAAGTCCTGGCCTTAACTCCTTGTAAGGCAAATATTCCTTTCCTCTTAAACCGGCCCACCATAGTTGAACCGGCCTTCTGGGTCTTGGGCCTTGTCATCCGTCTGATCCACCCGCCGGGTTACCAGTGAGTCATAACGACCAAGCGGGTTGCTTGTAAACCGCCAAGGTCAGGGCGGGTCTTCAGATAAACCGCCAAGTCCAGCCGGGTTAACTTTCGGCCGGTTTACGCCGCGGGGTATATCCCCGACAATACCCGCAAGGAAATTCAAAAGGAATTTCATTTTCAATAGGTTCAGTAGGTTGAGGAGCAACTCTTTGCTCTACTGGTCGGGGTGAAGATACCCCGAACAAGCCCCTCAGAGGATTACTTTCCATAGTAACAAGGGACAGTAAATTTCAGCACACTATATAAAATTTTCCTTACCAAATTCCACCTACCAAAGGCGCTTCACTCCCCGGCAACGGCGCCAGAAAAGAGTCTTGATGACCCACAAGTATAGGGGATCTATCGTAGTCCTTTCGATAAGTAAGAGTGTCGAACCCAACGAGGAGGAGAAGGAAATGATAAGCGGTTTTCAGCAACGTATTCTCTGCAAGTACTGAAATAAGTGGTAACGGATAGTTTTGTGATAAGATAAACTGTAACGAGCAACAAGTGAAAAAAGTAAATAAAGTGCAGCAAGATGGCCCAATCCTTTCTGTAGCAAAGGACAAGCCTGGACAAACTCTTATATAAGGAAAAGCGCTCCCGAGGACACATGGGAATATCGTCAAGCTAGTTTTCATCACGTTCATATGATTTGCGTTCGGTACTTTGATAATTTGATATGTGGGTGGACCGGTGCTTGGGTGCTGTTCTTACTTGAACAAGCATCCCACTTATGATTAACCTCTGTTGCAAGCATCCGCAACTACAACAAAAGTATTAAGGTAAACCTAACCATAGCATGAAACATATGGATCCAAATCAGGCCCTTACGAAGCAACGCATAAACTAGGGTTTAAGCTTCTGTCACTCTAGCAACCCATCATCTACTTATTACTTCCCAATGCCTTCCTCTAGGCCCAAATAATGGTGAACTGTTATGTAGTCGACGTTCACATAACACCACTAGAGGCTAGACAACATACATCTCATCAAAATATCGAACGAATACCAAATTCACATGACTACTAATAGCAAGACTTCTCCCTTGTCCTCAGGAACAAACGTAACTACTCACAAAGCATATTCATGTTCATAATCAGAGGGGTAATAATATGCATAAAGGATCTGAACATATGATCTTCCACCAAATAAACCAACTAGCATCAACTACAAGGAGTAATTAACACTACTAGCAACCTACTAGCACCAATCCCGGACTTGGAGACAAGAATTGGATACAAGAGATGAACTAGGGTTTTGAGATGAGATGGTGCTGGTGAAGATGTTATGGAGATTGCCCTCTCCCGATGAGAGGAGCGTTGGTGATGACGATGGCGATGATTTCCCCCTCCCGGAGGGAAGTGTCCCCGGCAGAACAGCTCTGCTGGAGCCCTAGATTGGTTCCGCCAAGGTTCCGCCTTGTGGCGGCAGAGTCTCATCCCGAAAGGTTGCTTCCCGTTTTTTCCTTGACGAAAGACTTCATATAGCAGAAGATGGGCATCGGAGAGCCACCAGGGGGCCCACGAGGTAGGGGGCGCGCCCTAGGGGGGGCGCCCCCACCCTCGTGGACAGGGTGTGGGCCCCCTGGCCTTCATCTTTGGCGAGGTTTTTTTATTATTTATTATAAGATACTCCATGGAGTTTCAGGACTTTTGGAGTTGTGCAGAATAGGTCTCTAATATTTGCTCCTTTTCCAGCCCAGAATTCCAGCTGCCGGCATTCTCCCTCCTTATGTAAACCTTGTAAAATAAGAGAGAATAGCCATAAGTATTGTGACATAAAGTGAAATAATAGCCCATAATGCAATAAATATTGATATAAAAGCATGATGCAAAATGGAAGTATCAGAAGGCATTGGGAAGTAATAAGTAGATGATGAGTTGCTAGAGTGACAAAAGCTTAAACCCTAGTTTATGCGTTGCTTCGTAAGGGGCTGATTTGGACCCATATGTTTCATGATATGGTTAGGTTTACCTTAATACTTCTTTTGTAGTTGCGGATGCTTGCAATAGGAGTTAATCATAAGTGTGATGCTTGTCCAAGAAAGGGAAGCACCCAAGCACTGGTCCACCCATATACCAAATTATCAAAGTAACGAACGCGAATCATATGAGCGTGATGAAAACTAGCTTGACGATAATTCCCATGTGTCCTCGGGAGCGTTTTCCTCTATGTAAGAGTTTGTCCATGCTTGTCATTTGCAACAAAAAGGATTGGGCCATCTTGCTGCACCTTATTTACTTTTATTACTTTTTACCCGTTACAAATTACCTTATCACAAAACTACCTGTTACCAATAATTTCAGTGCTTGCAGAGAATACCTTACTAAAAACTGCTTATCATTTCCTTCTGCTCCTCGTTGGGTTTGACACTATTACTTACCGAAAGGACGACGATAGATCCCCTATACTTGTGGGTCATCAAGAATCTTTTCTGGCGCCATTGCCGGGGAGTGAAGCGCCTTTGGTTGGTGGAATTTGGTAAGGAAAAATTTATATAGCGTGCTGCAATTTACGGTCACTTGTTACTATGGAAAGTAATCCTCTGAGGGGCTTGTTCGGGGTATCTTCACCCCGGCCAGTAGAGCAAAGAGTTGCTCCTCAACCTACTGAACCAACTGAAAATGTTTACTTTGAAATTCCTCCGGGTATGATAGAGAAACTGCTAGCTAATCCTTTTACAGGAGATGGAACATTACATCCCAATTTGCACCTAATCTATGTGGATGAAGTTTGTGGATTATTTAAGCTTGCAGGTATGCCCGACGATGTTATCAAGAAGAAGGTCTTCCCTTTATCTTTGAAGGGAGAGGCATCGACATGGTTTAGGCTATGTGATGATATGGGATCATGGAACTACAACCGATTGAAATTGGAATTTCATCAGAAGTTTTATCCTATGCATCTTGTTCATCGTGATCGCAATTATATATATATATATTTTGGCCTCGCGAAGGAGAAAGCATCGCTCAAGCTTGGGGGAGGCTTAAGTCAATGTTATATTCATGCCCCAATCATGAGCTCTCAAGAGAAATGATTATTCAAAAAATTTATGCTTGGCTTTCTCTCAATAATCGCTCCATGGTCAATACTTCTTGTACTGGTTCTTTTATGATGAAGGCTATTGAATTCAAATGGGATCTATTGGAAAGAATTAAACGCAAATCTGAAGATTGGGATCTCGACAAAGGTAAGGAGTCAGGTATAGCACCTAAGTTTGATTGTGTTAAATCTTTTATGGATACCGATGTTTTTCGTGAATTTAGCACTAAATATGGACTGACTCTGAGATAGTAGCTTCGTTCTGTGAATCATTTGCTACTCATGTTGATCTCCCTAAGGAGAAGTGGTTTAAATATAATCCTCCCATTGAAGTAAAAGTAGTTGCACCTATTAAAGTTGAAGAAAAGACTATCACTTATAATGATCCTGTCGTTCCTACTGCTTATATTGAGAAACCACAACTTTTCCTGTAAGAATAAAGGATCATGCTAAAGCTTCAACTCTGGCCAATAAAAGTAATATTAAGACACCCAAACCCCATGAGCAAATTAAAGTTGAACCTAGTATTGTTATGGTTAAAGATCTCTTGGCTGATAATATTGATGGGCATGTTATTTACTTCTGTGAGGAAACTGATAGAATTGCTAGACCTGATACTAAAAATAAACATAGACCTGTTGTAGGCATGCCTGTTATTTCTGTAAAAATAGGAGATCATTGTTATCATGGCTTATGTGATATGGGTGCTAGTGCAAGTGCAGTACCTCATTCCTTATACAAAGAAATTATGCATGATATTGCACCTGCTGAGATAGAAGAAATTGATGTTACAATTAAGCTTGCCAATAGAGATACTATTTCACCAATTGGGATTGTTTTTAGATGTTGAAGTCTTGTGTAGGAAAGTTAAATATCCTCCTGATTTTCTTGTTCTTGGTTCCCCACAAGATAACTTTTGTCCCATTATATTTGGCAGACCCTTCTTGAATACTGTTAATGCTAGGATAGACTGCGAAAAGGATGTTGTTACTATTGGTTGGGGGGATATGTCTCATGAGTTTAATTTTGCTAAATTTCATAGAGAACCCCGTGACGAGGAATTGCCTAGTAAAGATGAAATTATTGGTCTTGCTTCTATGGTCGTGCCTTCTAATGATCCTTTAGAACAATATTTGCTAGACCATGAAAATGATATGTTTATGAATGAAAGAAGGGAAATAGATGAAGTATTCTTTAAACAGGGACCTATTTTGAAACACAACTTGCCTGTTGAAACCCTAGGGGATCCTCCTCCACCCAAGGGTGATCCCGTGTTCGAGCTTAAACATTACCTGATACTCTTAAATATGCTTATCTGGATGAGAAAAAGATATATCCTGTTATTATTAGTGCTAACCTTTCAGAGCATGAAGAAAAGAAATTATTGAAAACTCTGAAGAAGCACCGTGCTGCTATTGGATATACTCTTGATGATCTTAAGGGCATTAGTCCCACTCTATGCCAGCACAAAATAAAATTGGAGAAAGACGCTAAACCAGTTGTTGATCACCAACGATGGTTAAATCCTAAGATGACATAAGTGGTAAGGAAAGAAATACTAAAGCTTCTGGAGGCAGGTATAATATATCCCGTTGCTGATAGTCAGTGGGTAAGTCATGTCCATTGTGTCCCTAAGAAGGGAGGTATTACTGTTGTTCCTAATGATAAAGATGGATTGATTCCACAAAGAATTATTACAGGTTATAGAATGGTAATTGATTTCCACAAATTAAATAAAGCTACTAAAAAGGATCATTACCCTTTACCTTTTATTGATCAAATGCTAGAAAGACTATCCAAACATACACATTTTTGCTTTCTAGATGGTTATTCTGGTTTCTCTCAAATACATGTGTCCAAAGAGGATCAAGAAAAGACCACTTTTACTTGTCCTTTCGGTACCTTTGCTTATAGACGTATGCCTTTTGGTTTATGTAATGCACCTGCTACCTTTCAAAGATGCATGATGGCTATATTCTCTGATTTTTGTGAAAAGATTGTTGACGTTTTCATGGATGATTTCTCCGTATATGGAACTTCTTTTAATGATTGCTTGAGCAACCTTGATCGAGTTTTGCAGAGATGTGAAGAAACTAATCTTGTCTTGAATTGGGAGAAGTGCCACTTTATGGTTAATGAAGGTATTGTCTTGGGGCATAAAATTTCTGAAAGAGGTATTGAAGTTGATAAAGCTAAAGTTGATGCTATTGAAAAGATGCCGTGTCCCAAGGACATTAAAGGTATAAGAAGTTTCCTTGGTCATGCAGGTTTTTATAGGAGGTTCATTAAGGACTTCTCAAAAATTTCTAGGCCTCTCACTAATCTCTTACAAAAAGATATTCCTTTTATCTTTGATGATGATTGTGTAGAAGCATTTGAAATACTTAAGAAAGCTTTGATTTCTACACCTATTGTTCAGCCACTTGATTGGAATTTACCCTTTGAAATAATGTGTGATGCTAGTGATTATGCTGTAGGTGCTGTTCTAGGGCAAAGAGTTGATAAGAAATTAAATGTTATCCAATATGCTAGTAAAACTCTAGACAGTGCCCAGAGAAACTATGCTACTACTGAAAAAGAATTTTTAGCAGTTGTTTTTGCTAGTGATAAGTTCAGACCTTACATTGTTGATTCTAAAGTAACTGTTCATAGTGATCATGCTGCTATTAAATATCTTATGGAAAAGAAAGATGGGTTCTCCTGCTACAAGAATTTGATTTGCATATTATTGATCGAAAGGGAGCTAAGAACCCCGTTGCAGACAACTTGTCTAGGTTAGAGAATGTTCTTGATGACCCACTACCTATTGATGATAGCTTTCCTGATGAACAATTAGCTGTCATAAATGCTTCTCGCACTGCTCCATGGTATGCTGATTATGCTAATTACATTGTTGCTAAATTTATACCACCTAGTTTCACATACCAGTAAAAGAAAAAGTTTTTCTATTATTTAAGACATTACTTCTGGGATGACCCACATCTTTATAAAGAAGGAGTAGATGGTGTTATTAGACATTGTATACCTGAGCATGAACAGGAACAGATCCTACGCAAGTGTCACTCTGAAGCTTATGGAGGACACCACGTTGGAGATAGAACTGCACATAAGGTATTGCAATCTAGTTTTTATTGGCCTACTCTCTTCAAAGATGCCCGTAAGTTTGTCTTATCTTGTGATAAATGTCAAAGAATTGGTAATATTAGTAGACGTCAAGAAATGCCTATGAATTATTCACTCGTTATTGAACCATTTGATGTTTGGGGCTTTGATTAAAAGGTTCGAGGCAATGGAGAAACAAGTTTTCAAGTGTCAGGAGATGGTGGAGCGTGGACTCGACTCCAATCACATAATGATGACGGAGTTCACCAACAACCACAAGCTGGACGCCAAGGACATTGGGGAGGCCATCTTCAAGCTTCACGAGAAAATCGAGCACCTCCAAGCCCAGATCCATGACCTGCAAAATCAAAACTGTGAGTATGAATATAGATTCAAGAGGATGAGTTTGGCTGCAGATTTAAGGATCCTGGAGACTCAATCATCCTTCTATGATGGTGAGCCTATGCCTTGGAAGATGGTCGACAAGCCTACTTCATCAACAACCCCATCACCACCACTTCCGAAGAAGGGGACATAATCACATGGGTATGGGCACTCCCCTTAGCAACTGCAAAGCTTGGGGGAGGTGCCCCGGTATCGTATCACCATCACACTCCTATCTTTACCGTTTTTCTTAGTTTGATCCTTTTGGTAATATCTTGATCTAGTAGAATAAAGTTTTAGTATGATTTAGTTTTGAGTTTTGCCTTATGATCCTTCTATGTAATCGAGTCCGTGAGCTATATTGTGTCGCCCCTGATTCAATCATACACTAATCATACACGCAAACGTGTACGATCAAGATCAGGGACTCACGGGAAGATATCACAACACAACTCTACAAATAAAATAAGTCATACAAGCATCATAATACAAGCCAGGGGCCTCGAGGGCTCGAATACAAGTGCTCGATCATAGACGAGTCAGCGGAAGCAACAATATTTGAGTACAGACAAAAGTTAAACAAGTTTGCCTTAAGAAGGCTAGCACAAACTGGGATATAGATCAAAAGAGGCATAGGCCTCCTGCCTGGGATCCTCCTAACTACTCCTGGTCGTCGTCAGCAGGCTGCACGTAGTAGAAGGCACCTCCAGTGTAGTAGGAGTCGTCGTCGAAGGTGGCGTCTGGATCCTGGGCTCCATCGTCTGGTCGCAGCAATCGGGTAGAGAAAGGGGAAAAAGGGGGAACAAGGCAACCGTGAGTACTCATCCAAAGTACTCGCAAGCAAGGAGTTACACTACATATGCATGGGTACATGTGTAAAGGGCCATATCAGTGGACTGAACTGCAGAATGCCCGAATAAAAGGGGGATAGCTAATCCTGTCGAAGACTACGCTTCTGGCAGCCTCCGTCTTGCAGCATATAGAAGGGAGTAGACTGAAGTCCTCCAAGTAGCATCGTATAGTATAATCCTACCCGGCGATCCTCTCCTCGTTGCCCAGTTAGAGAGCGGTCACCGGGTTATATCTGGCACTTGGAAGGGTGTGTTTTATTAAGTATCCGGTTCTAGTTGTCATAAGGTCAAGGTACAACTCCAAGTCGTCCTGTTACCGAAGATCACGGCTATTCGAATAGATTAACTTCCCTGCAGGGGTGCACCACATAACCCAACACACTTGATCCCATTTGGCCGGACACACTTTTCAGGGTCATGCCCAGCCGCGAAAGATCAACACGTCGCAGCCCCACCTAGGCACAACAGAGAGGTCAGCACGCCGGTCTAAACCTAAGCGCATAGGGGTCTGGGCCCATCGCCCTTAGCACACCTGCACGTTGCGTACGTGGCCGGAAGCAGACCTAGGCCCCTTAATACAAGCGCGAGCTTACGATCCAATGCGGCGCACGCCGCTCAGTCGCTGACGTCACGAAGGCTTCGGCTGATACTGATGAAGCTATGTACCTAGGGTAGGGGCACGGACCTGTCCTAAGAGCCCTACCCAAGGACATCCTTAGAAGAAGTCACCTTTCAATCGACCTGAAGGTACCCACTCGATGGGTTCAAGACACTTGACCAAGAAGCTATCACTCGACCACAAAGCCAACCACTCGACTGCCAGGAGATCTAAAGTCACTCTACAGGCAAACGGTCGGTCATTAAGTAGCCTTTATGGTCATCATATCACTTTATTAGGGGCGTTACCAGTAACGCCCAACCTTAATGTACCTTAAACCCTGCATTGCTGAGGGCAGGAGAGGGCTGGCGAACTCTATATAAGCCACCCCCCTCCTCAGTATCAGCGGTTGGCACCCCTGTCATTCTCACACATATAATCCAGTCGACCGCCTCCGGGCACCGAGACGCAGGGCTTTTACTTCCTCTGATAAGGGCCTGAACTCGT
Source organism: Aegilops umbellulata (assembly GCA_032464435.1). Classification (NCBI taxonomy): domain Eukaryota; kingdom Viridiplantae; phylum Streptophyta; class Magnoliopsida; order Poales; family Poaceae; genus Aegilops; species Aegilops umbellulata. Next base: position 634,262,240 of record CP136060.1, on the reverse strand, counting down.
ATACCTTTGTGTACTTACAGCTTCTACATAGCTAATTTCTAGCCTCTCCATACTTACCCCCCTACACTATTGTCAGACTTAGAACCACGACAGTTGGCGCCCACCGTGGGGCTGGAATCTTAGCGCTTGATTGTAGGAGTTGTGATTTTTCCGATCTCCCCGATCATGGTTTCGTGCGGAGTTTTGGTGGAGGGCCGCGAGATCCGTCTTGGCGCGCTCACGTTCATCACCCATGACTCCGCTTGGCTTCAGGAGGCTCCACTCGACATCGACGCGCTCCCCGTCCGCGGGGTGACGCACTTCCGCGCATGTGTTCGTGGCGTCCTCCTGCGGCAGCCGTCGACCTAGTATCGGTCGGCTCCCGTTTCATCTCCCCACCTTGTCTCTCGCCGATGCAAGCGCTCCGGCCGGTCGAGACTTCAGAGGTGGGTGAGGCATGCGGTGGCTCGCCAGACGGCCACCCCTCAAGTCGCGGCAATCGAGCCCGACAAATCTCTCTACGGCCTGTTCGATCTATCAACTGGCTCCGTAGAGACCGCATCCGAATGCGACAGCAGTGACCCTGTAGCGGAGGTTCTGGCGATTGATGGGACACGCAGCCCTCCCGGTTTTCCCCGTACCGACGGTAGTGCGGGTGGGGGCGACTCGGCGCATCCCCACGAAGAGTATCTCCCAGAGCCTCTCACGTCGCTGCAGCGAGAGGAGCTTCGCCGCCGGAACATGGATGCACTCCACACTCCTATCGTTGGAGAAACCCCCGAGGCCCGAGCCTTAGAGGACGCGCGCTTGGCTAACTTGGCCGAGCGCACTCGACTGGAGAATCTCCAGCGAGCACTCGACGAGAGAGCGCGTCAGCGGGCTCCCGAGTCCAGTCTACGTCAGCTCTTCCCGCCTACGCAGGTATATCGAACTCCCGTTCAGAATTTGGCAGCCGCGGCCCGAATAGCGGAATCAATTCAGCCCTCCCAGTCAGAGGCTGGCAGGGGCTTGTTGCAGATCAGAGCGTTGCTCCGCGCAGTAGGAAACCAGAATTCCGCTATTTCTCACTCGCGGAATAGGATCCACAGTCGGTCTGTTGCAGCGGATACAGTGCAGTCGGCTCACAACCCAAGATCGCCCCCGAGGTGTGAGGGACGTGGAGACCGACACGATCAGTACAGAAGAAATGAGCAGTATGATCACCGACTCGATCGCGATGATCGGCGTCGAGTGCCAACCCCTCCCCCGAGGAGTGGGTCATATGCGCCTCGACAGCAGGATGGCAGACGCCCTCACAGTGTTGGGCGGAGGATTCCAGTCGACCCCAGGGAACCAGGCTTTGATGCGAGATCCATCCTCGTTCAAAGTTTGGTCGACAGGAACAGGGCTCACCGAGAAGGCCATGACAGAGATGCGCCTACCAGCAGCAGAGTACATGTTTCAGGGCCAGAGTGTTTCAGCCGAGCCATCAGGGCCGCAGTGATTCCTCCCAACTTCAGGTTGGCGACTGGAGTCAGCAAGTTCACCAGTGAGTCTAAGCCTGACACTTGGCTCGAAGATTACCGAGTGGCTGTCCAGATTGGCGGCGGCAATGATGAGGTGGCTATGAAGAATTTGCCTCTCCTGTTAGAGGGCTCATCCATAGCGTGGCTGAATCAGTTAGCACCCAGCAGCCTCTACACTTGGGAGGATCTCTCCCGAGTGTTTGTCACGACCTTTGAAGGAACATGCAAGCGACCGGCAGGCCTTACAAAATTGCAGTCTTGCATGCAGAAACTGAGTGAAACTCTGAGGGATTACATCCAGAGGTGGATCGCTTTGCATCACACAGTTGAGAATGTACCAGATCACCAAGCAGTTTGTGCCTTTAAAGAAGGCGTCAAGAACAGAGAGCTGAATCTGAAGTTTGGTCGGACCGAAGAAATGTCTCTGAATCGAATGATGGAAATTGCCACCAAATACGCTAATGGTGAAGATGAAGATCGACTCCGGAGTGGCAAGCAGAAAGCAGTCGCCCAGGAAACCGGAGGCAATTCCAGTCAGAAACAGAAGCGGAAGGCCGAGCCAGCCGCTCCTGGGGAGGCCCTGGCCGTAACCTAGGGAAAATTCAAGGGAAAACCGAAGGGGCCCTGGAACCCCAAGAAAGTTCAAGATCAAGATGGAAATGATGTTTTGGATCTGCCGTGTCACATTCACACCAAGAAAGATGAGGAGGTTAAACTCATTTACCCAAAACATACCACTCGACAGTGTTGGCTCCTGATCCAGCAGTTTCAGGGTAAACAGTCCAAGGACAAGGAAAAAGAGTCGGACAAAGTTGAGGATAAAGAAGATAGCGATGACGGATACCCCCAATTCAATTCCACCTTGATGATTTTTGCTGATGTCGAAAGCAAAAGTCGACTGAAAGTCATTAACCGTGAAGTGAATATGGTTGCCCCGGCAACACCCAGTTACCTGAAGTGGTCTCAGACTGCCATCACATTCGACCAGTCCGATCACCCCACGCACATTGCCACCCCTGGGAGGCAAGCTTTGGTGGTCGACCCAGTTGTCGAAGACACTCGACTGACCAAAGTCCTGATGGATGGTGGCAGCGGCCTGAACATTCTGTATGCAGAAACGTTGAAAGGGATGGGCATTCCGATGTCCAGGCTCAGTACCAGTAACATGAGCTTCCATGGAGTCATTCCCTGGAAGAAAGCCGAGTCACTCGGCCAGATTGCTCTTGATGTGGTTTTCGGTGATTCGAAGAATTACCGCAAGGAAAAGTTGACGTTCGAGGTTGTGGACTTCCAAAGTGCTTATCATGCTATTTTGGGCAGACCAGCTTATGCACGCTTCATGGCTCGACCGTGCTACGTGTATCTCAAATTGAAGATGCCTGGCCCTAGAGGTGTGATCACTGTTACGGGCAACCGGAAGAAAGCAGAAGAGTGTTTTCAGAAGGGTTCAAAGATTACTGACGCCCAGATGGCAGTGGTCGAGTTGCAGGAGTACCAGAAGACTGCAGATCCGAGTGAATTGCTACGAGCCAAGAAGCCTGCTTCAGAGTCAGCATTTTAGTCGCCCGGCGAGACGAAGCCAGTTCACATTCACCCGTCCGACCCCAGTGCAGCTCCGACTCACATCTCAACGACGCTCGACTCCAAATAGGAAGAAGCGCTCATCCAGTTCCTCCGTGAGAACTGGGACATCTTCGCATGGAAGCCTTCTGACATGCCTGGAGTTCCCAGGGGACTGGCTGAGAATCGTCTGCGAGTCGACCCGAAATTTAAGCCTGTGAAAGAACATCTTCGACGGTCCGCCGTTCAGAAGAGGAAAGCCATTGGCGAGGAGGTGGCTCGGCTACTAGCAGCAGAGTTCATCAGAGAGATTTACCACTCCGAGTGGCTCGCCAATGTTGTCATGGTCCCCAAGAAGGACAAGTCACTTCGTATGTGCATTGACTTCAAGCATATCAATCGGGCCTGCCCGAAAGATCATTTCCCTCTCCCCCGCATCAACCAGATAGTCGACTCGACCGCGGGGTGTGAGCGTTTGTCTTTTCTAGACGCCTATTCAGGGTACCATCAGATCTGTCTGTATGGACCCGACGAGATCAAAACAGCTTTCATCACTCCATTCGGATGCTTCTGCTATGTCACCATGCCCTTCGGCCTCAAGAATGCTGGAGCCACGTTCATGAGGATGATTCAGAAGTGTTTACTCACTCAGATCAGTCGGAACGTGGAAGCATACATGGATGATATTGTGGTCAAGTCACGAAAAGGTTCCGACCTACTGACTGACCATGCCGAAACCTTTGCCAACCTCAGGAGGTATGATATCAAGCTCAATCCATCAAAGTGCACATTTGGAGTCCCAGGTGGAAAGTTACTCGATTTTGTCGTTTCCGAACGGGGAATCGACACCAATCCCGAAAAAGTTGGCACCATACTCCAGATGAAGCATCCCGTGCGGGTGCACGATGTCCAGAAGCTTACAGGTTGCTTGGCCGCTCTAAGTCGATTCATTTCCCGTCTCGGTGAAAAGGCGTTGCCTCTTTACCAACTGATGAAGAAGTCTGACAAGTTCGAGTGGACACCAGAAGCTGATGCAGCGTTTGCAGACCTCAAAGCTCTACTCTCCACCCAGCCGGTGCTTGCTGCCCCAATCAGTAAAGAGCCTCTGCTGCTTTACATTGCAGCCACGGGACAAGTTGTCAGTACGGTACTTACGGTCGAGCGGGAAGAAGAAGAAAAGGCCTTCAGAGTTCAGCGCCCAGTATATTATGTGTCCGAAGTGTTGACTCCTTCAAAGCAAAGATATCCTCATTACCAGAAGCTTGTGTATGGGATTTACATGACCACGAAGAAGGTTGCACACTACTTCTCTGATCATTCCATTACAGTCGTCAGCGACGCTCCACTGTCAGAGATTTTGCACAACAGAGATGCAATTGGTCGAGTGGCGAAGTGGGCGATTGAACTCCTTCCCTTAGATATCAAGTTCGAAGCAAAGAAGGCTATCAACTCCCAAGCTATCGCAGATTTCGTCGCCGAGTGGATTGAACAGCAACTTCCGACTCAAGTTCACTCGTAGCACTGGACCATGTTCTTCGATGGATCTAAGATGCTGAATGGTTCCGGTGCTGGGGTAGTATTGGTCTCCCCCCGAGGAGATAAGCTCAGATACGTTCTCCAGATTCACTTCGATTCCTCCAATAATGAAGCAGAATATGAAGCACTTTTGTATGGGTTGCGCATGGCCATTTCACTCGGCGTCCGTCGCCTCATGGTCTATGGCGATTCAGATTTGGTGGTTAATCAGGTGATGAAGGAGTGGGACGTCAGAAGCCCAGCTATGACTGGTTATTGCAATGTAGTAAGAAAGTTGGAAAAGAAGTTCGAGGGGTTAGAGCTTCATCACATCCCCCGACTAAAAAATCAAGCAGCTGATGATTTGGCAAAGATAGGCTCCAAGAGAGAAGCCATTCCCAGCAATGTGTTTTTGGAGCACATCCACTCGCCATCAGTCCAGGAGGATCCTTTTACAGAGGAACCCCCGCAGCCGAAAAGTGCCACAGATCCGACTGAAGTCGAAATTCCTGCTGTGGTCGACCTAATCATGGAAGTCTTGGCGATCACTCCCGACTGGACAGTACCGTACATTGCGTATATCTTGAGGAAAGAACTCCTAGAAGACGAGGAAGAGGTTCGACAGATCGTCCGTCGATCCAAAGCCTTCACAGTCATAAAGGGACAGTTGTACAGAGAAAGCGCGACTGGAATCGGTCAGAAGTGTATAACGCCAGAAGAAGGTCAGATAATCCTCGATGATATCCACTCGGGGACCTGTGGTCACAATGCGTCCTCTCGGACCATTGTGGCTAAAGCATACCGAGCGGGTTTTTACTGGCCCAGAGCAAATGAAATGGCGAAAGAGATAGTTGACAAATGTGAAGGCTGCCAGTTCTACTCCAACATGTCGCAGAAGCCAGCATCAGCCCTGAAGACCATTCCACTCGTTTGGCCCTTCGCTGTTTGGGGACTGGACATGGTTGGACCACTGAGAACATGCAGGAGCGGATTCACACATGTGCTCGTAGCAGTCGACAAGTTTACCAAGTGGATTGAAGCTAAGCCTATCAAGAATCTGGATGCTAGCACTGCTATCAGTTTCATCAGGGAGCTAACATTCAGATATGGACTCCCACATAGCATCATCACGGACAATGGGTCAAACTTTGATTCAGACAGGTTCAGAGCGTTTTGCGCCTCTCAAGGCACACGAGTCGACTATGCGTCGGTCGCACATCCCCAGTCGAATGGACAAGCTGAAAGGGCAAATGGTCTGATTCTCAAAGGACTAAAGCCTCGACTGATGCGTGATCTCAAGCACGCAGCAGGCGCTTGGGTCGACGAGCTTCCGTCAGTTCTGTGGGGATTGAGGACCACCCCGAACCGGTCGACTGGAAGAACTCCGTTCTTTCTAGTTTACGGAGCCAAAGCAGTCCTGCCGAGTGATCTACTTCACAATGCACCCCGACTCGAGCTTTATACCGAGGATGAAGCAGAGCAAGCCCGGCAGGACGCAGTTGACCTCCTAGAGGAGGAGAGAGAAATGGCTATGATCAGATCTACCATTTATCAGCAAGACTTGCGTCGATTCCATGCCAGAAATGTGAAGAGTCGAGCCTTCCAAGAAGGAGATTTGGTCCTCCGAGTGGATCAACAGAAACCACACAAACTTGCTCCTACTTGGGAAGGTCCCTTCATCGTCACCAGAGTCCTCCACAACGGAGCATATCACCTCTACAATGTTGATCGCCGGATCGACGAGCCTCGAGCTTGGAATGGGGAACTACTCCGCCCATTTTACACTTGAGTTCTCACTCGGATGAGATGTAATAAGAAAAACTTTTGTAGTTTATTTTTATCAAAGACAAGAGTGTCCCAGTTCTTACTGTAATTGCTGTCACTTTTGTTTGTGTACAAAATCCCCCAGTGGGTGGCTTAGCTGCGAATCCGTTTCGCCTAAGTTTGCAAAAAAAAATCCTACCGAGTGGTGAGCCAGACTCCCACTCGGGGGCTTAGCTGCAGCCCAGTGCTTGCTAAGTGTTTGAAAATCCTACCGAGTGGTGAGCCAGACTCCCACTCGGGGGCTTAGCTGCAGTCCAAGTACTCGCCTAAGTGTTTGAAAATCCTACCGAGTGGTGATCCAGACTCCCACTCGGGGGCTTAGCTGCAGTCCAAGTACTCGCCTAAGTGTTTGAAAATCCTACCGAGTGATGAGCCAGACTCCCACTCGGAGGCTTAGCTGCAGTCCAAGTACTCGCCTAAGTGTTTGAAAATCCTACCGAGTGGTGAGCCAGACTCCCACTCGGGGGCTTAGCTGCAGTCCAAGTACTCGCCTAAGTGTCTAAAAATCCTACCGAGTGGGATGCCAGACTCCCACTCGGGGGCTTAGCTGCAGTCCAAGTACTCGCCTAAGTGTCTAAAAATCCTACCGAGTGGAGAGCAAACCTCCCACTCCGAGGCTTAGCTGCAGCCCAGTGCTCGCCTAAGTGTATAAAAATCCTATAGAGTGTAGAGCAAACCTCTCACTCGGGGGCTTAGCTGCAGCCCAGTGCTCGCCTAAGTGTATAAAAATCCTACCGAGTGTAGAGCAAACCTCTCACTCGGGGGCTTAGCTGCAGCCCAGTGCTCGCCTAAGTGTATAAAAATCCTACCGAGTGGAGAGCAAACCTCCCACTCGGAGGCTTAGCTACAGCCCAGTGCTCGCCTAAGTGTATAAAAATCCTACCGACTGGAGAGCAAACCTCCCACTCGGGGGCTTAGCTGCAGCCCAGTGCTCGCCTAAGTGTATAAAAATCCTACCGAGTGGAGAGCAAAGCTCCCACTCGGAGGCTTAGCTGCAGCCCAGTGCTCGCCTAAGTGTATAAAAAATCCTACCGAGTGGAGAGCAAACCTCCCACTCGGGGGCTTAGCTGCAGCCCAGTGCTCGCCTAAGCACGGAACACGTCCCAATCCGCAAGGACGGCAAGATGCGAATCGACTGTTACCTTTTCCTTCGGTGCTGCACCACAAATACGAAGTTATTTCGAGTGAAGATCAAGTTCCACTCGACAGATAATTCACGAAGATATTCAACGACAAATCAAGTTCGGATAAGACCCAAAGGTCCCAGACCTCAGATGAAAGTACTCGAGCCCTCGGCTCGACAGAGTTTAACGGTTACAGAATTCACTCGGCATTCCGAGGAAAATTTAAAGGGAAGCATTAAATTTTTTCATTCCTCAGGCGGAGGGCTAGAAGGGGCGACGAACTCATCCAAATCAATCCCGTCTGCGATATGGGTGGCAGCAGCAATGAAAGTCTCCATGAAGTCCTGAAAGCTGAGCTTCCTAGCATTGGCAACCTGAATGGCGGCCAATTTGTCTTCTCGCACCTCTTTGCAATGGACGCGAACCAGGGACAGAGCGACATCAGCACCACACCTTGCAGAGGATTTGTTCCATTCCGTCACTCGACCAGGGACGTCATTCAGTCGAGTCATCAGGGACTCGAGATCATTCGAAAGCGTCGCCCTGGGCCAGAGAGACGTGTCGATCCGCGACACTGCAACCTTCAGTCGAGCCAGATAATCAACCACGCTGGCAATGCGAGACTCCAGGCAGAGCACATTCATAGCAGCCTCGTCCTTCACGAGTGAATTGGCGGGGTCCAATCTTGGCTCCAGTCGACTGGTCTCCTCTTCAAAGTTCTGGCGGAATTCTACAAATAACAATTCAAGTATAAGGCAGCGGCTTTACACGAGTTTGGTTACTGCAAGCCAGTCGGGTGAAAATTGTTACCTTCGAGCATGATGAACAACTTCTTGGCAAGTCCCCCGAGATAAACCTCAAGATCGTTCTTCTTCCCCGCCAGTTCGCCTGCCTTGTCATTCAGAGCAATCTTGTCGTTCTTCAGTCAGCTGACCTCCTTATTAGCTGCGTCGAGAGCAGCTTTTAGTCTGGAGTTCTCCTGTTCAAGAGTAGAGACTAAGGCCAGCTTTTCTTCAGCAAGCTTTGTTTTGTTCAAGGCCTCCTTCTGCGCTTCGGCAAGATCTCGATCCTTCTTCTTCAGAGCTTCCTCCAGTTGATCTGCGGCACGTCGAGTGCGATCAACATCAAGGATTGACAAAAAAGAAAAAAAGTCACTCGTCAAGAATGGAAGACCTCACCAGCCATACCTTTTGCCTCTTCTCGAGTCTTCTGTAAGTTCTCTTGAGCAAGTTTTAATTCAAGGTTGAGTTGGATCTGTTGGTCCTTCAACTCAGTGAAGCGAGCCGCAAGTTCACAGGATTTTTGCGAAAAACCAGTCGACAAACGTCAAGGATAGGTTGCTTCCGAGTAACCAAGAGACAATGGTAGCGTTTCTAAGACTACAGCCAAATCAAAACATTCGACAACAGTCTCGGGGACTACACCCAATGGGTGCACTCAGCGTGCCCCCACTGGTTCGACCAAAAAAAAAGTCGACTGCCCGCAGTCGACCGGATACAGTTCCATTCGACATGGCCTGACCAGACCGAGTGAAGAAGTACAAATACAGCAACGCAATATAAAGACTACAGTCGACTGCCAGCAGTCCATCGTAGTCTCGGGGACTACACCCAGTGGGTGCACTTAGCGTGCCCCCACTCGTCCAAAGGTTGACAGACACACCCAGTGGGTGTACAGATATAAAGATCTTCGGAAAAGAGATTCTTCGAACAACATATTGCAACAGACCAAGTGTTGAGTCGACTGACCTGGACGTTGCTCTGAAGAGCCGAACTCGCGTCAAACGCTGCTTGGCTGGCGTCCCGAACCACTTTCACTTGCTCCATCATGAGTCCCGCCTGGCATATAGCCTCTTTTGCGGCACCCACTTGGTCCTCTGGGACAGGGTATGTAGCAAAAAGCAAAGGCGGATTTGTAGTCGACGCCAAAGGCCGCACGCTCGTCAGAGGTTCAGCGAAAGTCACGGAAGTCCGAGTGGTATCACCACCGTCCCGAGCTACAGCCTCAGACACCGGAGCAGATTGGGGGGGTCTTGCCAGTCGACACCCTCCGGTTCCTTCTTACTCTCAGCGGCTTGTCGTCTTCGTCATCCGGTAGGTTGATAACATGAGGGGGAGCTGCAAAAAAAGTCAATCGACCAGAGTTACAAGAAATATCCAGTCGACTCAAGGCAGAACATCAGTAATCGTACCTGGGTTGGAAGTAACATCATCTTCCATCTCTTGATCTTCGTCCTTGGCGGAGATCTCAGAAGTAGCAGCACTACAAATTTCGGAAGTCAGTCAGTTGGCTCAATGAATCGCCCAAGGATCTGTCCACGGTCGACAAAGGAAAACAAGTCTTATTATTACCCAGAAATAGTGGGGACAGTCATCTTCATCTTGGGCAGAGCCTTGGACGGCTTGGACGGCGTCGCGCGTGGGTGCTTGGGAGCCTTTTCAGTCGGCGTATGTCGTGGTTTTGTCACGGCAGATGTCCTTAGTGTGAGGACTTAGTCGTGAGGCCAACGCGTCTATGTGGTAGCTTGAGAGGGGTTGAGTGGGACGAGAGACGCAGGGCGGATCAACACACAAGACAAGGGTTTAGACAGCTTCGGGCCCCGGGAAACATCATCCGGTAATAGCTCTACATGCTGTTTGAGGCTAGGTCTCATTATGCTCATGAGGGAGTCGCCGTAAACCGACTCTCCTCTTTGTGTCTAGCCCTAAGATTGTTTCTTCTGGCTTGTAGCTTGTAACTTGTCCCTCTTTGGGGAGCCCTGACCCTCCTTATATATGTTGAAGGGGCGGTTTACATGTGGAGTCCTATTAGGATTAGGACTAGTCTATCTCTAATACAAACCGGATACAAGTCTTAGTCTTAACTCCTTGTAAGGCAAATATTCCTTTCCTCTTAGACCGGCCCACAATGGTTGAACCGGCCTTCATGAACCGCCAGACTGGCCACCGGGTCTTGTTGCTCCTCTGGCCCGCCTGCCGGATTACCAATGAACTGTAAATCGTCTGGTTTGTGCAGGTCACCGGTGAATCGCCAAGTCCGGCCGGTTTATCCTTCCGGCCGGTTTACGCCGTGGGGCATATCCCCGACATTAGCCCCCAAGTTTAGCTTGGATTTATCCATGGTAAACTTATGCTGCAAATAAACACCAGAACAAATTTGACAGGTTGTGCTCCGGGTTAAGAATTCTTGTAGACCGGCACCTGATCGCCCTTAAGTCCTTGTCATTTTCTCCTTCTAGAAAATCCGGGTCAATAACCAGCTTCATACTTTAAATTGCTGACGTTGGTTTCTCATATAAAAATATTGTGAAGAATAATCCACTTGAGTCGGCTTCCAAAGCGCCGGTTTAAGAATTATTGGTCTTGAGATACTCATATGATATTCAACCGGTTTGAAAATGTAGACTTGCCGGTTTATCATTGTCGAAATTGCCGGTTTATAAAAACTGATAATTCCAGGTCATGATGGTTGCAGACACCGGTTCATGATTGTTGCCAACACCGGTTTATGATGATTGATGACACCGGGTTGCAGCCACAGGGTCATAATGATTGGTGACGCCGGGTCAATCTAGTTTGCTCAAACAGAGAATTTGAAAATATTTCCTTGATAATAATATAATACCTGTAGCCCCCAAGTCTTGAGTAGAACAAAGTGATGGCTTAAGACTTGCTTCAATATAAATACTGTCACTATCGAAGAAATCCATGTTGTTCATCCCAGTCACTAGCAAAAACCAAATACTCCATATTATGTAGCCCCCAAGTGCCGGGTTGTCATGCTTGCAGCGACCTGGGACTTGTAATTTCCTGATGCTCATAAAAACTTCAACCAGTGTAGCCCCCCAAGGGCCGGTTCAGTAAGATAATATTGAGCTCGGACTTGATATATACTTCAATGAAAATAACATCATATGATGTAACCCCCATCATGGGGCTTGAATCCACGTCCATAAGGTTAAGAGCCTTGTGCTTTACCAACTGAGTAGTGGACCCTTTAATATAATGAAAATTTGTGTACCTTGAATTGTTGACATGAGCAATTGGTAGCCCCCAAGGGCCAGCTCATTATAATGTGATGAGCCGGGTCTTCAATAATATGAGCAAAAAATGACTTTGCATTAGCCCCCAAGTGTCATGATGCATGCTTGCAGCGACATGAGACTTGTGTATTTGATGTAATCTCAACTTAAATAATGTAGCCCCCAAGTGCCGGGTTGTAAGCTTGCAGCAACTCGGGACTATTCCTTCAATTGTAGAATAAATCATATCCATTGATAATATGATAGCCATTGCGCTAAGGCGACTTTGAAAACCTTAATAATATTGGTTATTAATAACCATAATAAAATCCAGCCATGTTGGCTATTCAAGATAATATAATCCGGTATGAAAACCTTATTCATTCAATATCATAATGAAAATTCAGCCAAGTGTGGCTATTTGAATAATATAACCCAATGATTTATAAGCGCATGATTCCAATGGCGTAATCCGAATATATACTGGCGACTTATAGTCCAAAGCCGGGCCGGTTTAATAAACACCGGACAATCTCTCATCATAGACTGGCGATTTATCGTCTTAAAACCAGGCCAGTTTAATAAACACCAGATAATTTATCATCATACTGGCGACATATAGTCGTAAGCCAGGCAGGTTTAATAAACGTCGACGATTTATAATCATGCTTTATTCAACCTGTTTCTGTGACATTGAATCACATCGTTGGTTTACCAACTTTTTGTAGTAAGGGTGATAATCCCAATCTTGAGTACTGATAACTCCTTCCATATTGTGTCGGTTTATGATAAAACCGTACCGGGTTGTGATAGACACCGGATTATCCATATATAATACTGGCGACTCGTAGTCAAACCAGACCGGGCTGATAGTCTCCGTATTATAACTTGATCGAGTACTGACAACTCGTAATTGAAAGTCGAACGGGGTTAATGAACGCCGGTTTACTCCATAATAGGATGGTAATAGAAAATCAAACCGGGCAGATAGTCTCCGGATTAAGATTTGACCGTGTTCCGTCAATTGACAGTCGAACCGGCTTGAGAATTTTGTTGATTTAAAAACGCAACAAAAGAAATATTATCAAAAGAAAGACAGGAGGCAATCAAAGGCAAATATAAAATCATTTGCAAAAAAGAGGCTGTTTAAACCGATCAAGTGGCATTACCATGGTCGGACACGACCAAGCCCCCAGTAGGCGTGGCTATGGTTCAAGTCAGCCAGGTTCCCAAATGATGCATTGGCGTTATGCCGATCAAGAGGAGTGGCGATGGTTCGGGTTCGACCAAAGCTCCCAAGTGATTCTGTGGCCTTAGGCCGATCAAGAGGCGTGACTATGGTTCAGACGTGACCACAAGTCCCCAAGTGATGCATTGTCATTATGCCGATCAAGAGGAGTGAAGATGGTTCGGGTTCGACCAAAGCCCCCAAATGATTCTGTGGCCTTAGGCCGATCAAGAGGCGCGAATGGTTCAGACTTGACCATGTCCCCAAATGATCTGGTGGCTTTCGCCTATCAAAAGGTATTGCATTGGTTCGGATACGACCAAGCCCCCAAGTGATATTGTGGCATTGCGCCGATCAAGAGGTGTAGCTATGGTTCGGATACGACCAAGCCCCCAAGTGATCAATGATATGATAAGCCAATAAGGCATATGATACCCATGTTTGAACCGCGCATCATGGCAGCAGGTTCTCTTTGGCACCTTTTAATTTTTTGCAAGAGATAAATCCTTCTTGAACCAGAGATTCTTAAACCGGATATTGAGAGCTTCAAAGCTTTGTGGGAGATATCTTCCCCTTAAACTGGATATTAAACCGGAATCCTTCTTTTTAAGACGGAAATTTTCTGACGGCCTTTAAATTTGCACCAATATGGCGGTTTAAGGTCCTGCATTAGATAGCTTTGCAAACCGGAGTAACTGCTCTTTTTGAAGAAAGAAATATATAATATAAAATGTACTGGATGGATTTCACCTGATATATCATGCCAGGGGTTATCCACCGTAGAGTTGATGATCACCATGGTGAAGCTGAAATTAATCACGGTCGAGTCGGCCACGGCGTTGTAAACCGGTGCGGACGAATGTCGGCCGCGGGAGTTGTAAGCCGGCGCAGATGGAGAACCGGTCGCGTGTTGATGTAAACCGGACCATCGGTGGTTTGCGCGCGTCCGTTAAGCAGCATGGAATGGTCAAAAGCCAATATATAATGACGCCGGTGCATGCTCCACATGCATGGTGTAACACCAATGTTGTGGCGACTAATTGTCCTGCATATAAAAATATGCAAAACCAACGTAATTGTTCTTTTTACTAAAACAATATATGTCAAAAAATAGATTTAGATAGATATCACCTGATTCGTTTGGGCCGGAAATAACCCGTCATGAAGTTGATGATAACTGTATGAAGCTGAAATCAATCACGGGTGAACCGGCGCGGACGAACAAGTTGTCCTCCGCGTTGTAAACCGGCGCGGACGCATGAACCGGTGGCCAGGGCGGACGGGCGAATCGGCCGGCGTGTTGATGTAACCCGTACAGTGATACGCGTGTCCGTGAACGGCATAAAAATTGTCCTGTATAAAAATATTACAGGACCGAGTAATTGTTCTTGGATAAAACAATATGTGTTAAGAAAAATAAACTTAGATAGATATCACCTGATTTGTTCAGAGGACAGATGATCGCACTAGTTCCTTTTGCCTTCGTCTTCTTGTGAGAAGGTGAAGATGGCAGTGCATAGTACTTTTCTTTTGATCTTGTGGCTGATTTGACCACCACAGCTTGCATAGTATTTTTTCCCTTGATCTCTTGTTCGATCCAACAGCAATCTTGAGACTACGGGAGCCCATCATGACTATCGCTGCAGTCCGTCGCATGTCCAACGCCAGCACCACTCGGGCGGCGCCAGCACCGTAGTTACTGCGCGGGCGGCTTGATGAGGAACCGTGGCATCAGAAGTGACCACTCTGTGCGGCTCTTGGCAGAGGAAGTGGAGTCTACAACAGCGGTTCAACCATAACTGAAACCAAATCCACATCCGGGATGACTTGTTGTAGTAAAGACATCGGCCCAGCTGACGTAGGCCACGGCGGCGATTTGCAGCAAAAGTTAATGGATCCGTCGGTGCAGCCGCGGTAGTAGCCCTACTCATTGGTGCCAGCCTGTGGCAGAGGCTCCGGTAGGGGCAGTTTGACGAGGCAGGGTCACGCAAACAGCAGCGGAGCAGTCTGGGTTGTGATCATATCCGCTTCCGGATCGTGAGCGATCTGGTTGACCCGCGTCCGCGTCCATCTCCGAGTCGTGGCCTTCTTTTTCATTTGGTGGATGTAGTATAGCTTCCTTTAGTAGATGTAGCGGTCAGAGTAAAAACAAATCTGAATTTGTAGCTCATCTCGGCGTGGGACACAGTCCGTCAAATCTGGAATAGCAACGAAAACGGTTTGAAGTAGTTGATGGATTTCCTGTCTGTCTCGGCGACGCGCCGCAACGCTCCAAAAATCGATCTGGCTTCTTGGATGGATGGATCGCTTCTGTTGACCTTGGCAATTTTTCAGCAGTTCAACGCAAATCAATCTGGCTTTGGCGACTCATCCAGTCATGGTGGCGCGTAACACGCAACTCTCCTTCTCTTGATCTAGAGTAGAATTTTGATCTAGAGTAGAATTTCCCGCACCGGCTTTCCATTATTTGGTTGATTGCGAATTCCTCCATCTTTGAAGAAATCCCTCCAAGAACTCAACACCACCGTGCGCAGGCCCCACGGTGGGCGTCAACTGTCGTGGTTTTGTCACGGCAGATGTCCTTAGTGTGAGGACTTAGTCGTGAGGCCAACGCATCTATGTGGTAGCTTGAGAGGGGTTGAGTGGGACGAGAGACGCAGGGCGGATCAACACACAAGACAAGGGTTTAGACAGCCTCGGGCCCCGGGAAACATCATCCGGTAATAGCCCTACATGCTGTTTGAGGCTAGGTCTCATTATGCTCATGAGGGAGTCGCCGTAAACCGACTCTCCTCTTTGTGTCTAGCCCTAAGATTGTTTCTTATGGCTTGTAGCTTGTAACTTGTCCCTCTTTGGGGAGCCCTGCCCCTCCTTATATATGTTGAAGGGGCGGTTTACATGTGGAGTCCTATTAGGATTAGGACTAGTCTATCTCTAATACAAACCGGATACAAGTCTTAGTCTTAACTCCTTGTAAGGCAAATATTCCTTTCCTCTTAAACCGGCCCACAATGGTTGAACCGGCCTTCATGAACCGCCAGACGGGCCACCGGGTCTTGTTGCTCCTCTGGCCCTCCTGCCGGATTACCAATGAACTGTAAATCGTCTGGTCTGTGTAGGTCACCGGTGAATCGCCAAGTCCGTCCGGTTTATCCTTCCGGCCGGTTTACGCCGTGGGGCATATCCCCGCCAGCGTAGGAGAAGAGGTCCGAGGGCGTTTCGACGACTGCCCAACAGGAGCAGTCGCCTTACCATGTTCCCACGCGGGATCGTGTGTAAGCTTGGATCGCCTCTCCGAGCGGGGGGGGGGGGGGGTCAACTTCCTCCTCCTCCTCTTCGCTGGAGTCGACGTTGTCATCTTCCTCTCCTTCGCCATCGGATTCCCACTCGCCGTGTTCGTCTCCGCTCTCACCTCCGCTCGCCTCCCCTTCCTCAGTCGGCTCCTGTTCCCCGTTGGGCGTCGAGTACATCTCAGTAGTTTCCTGGGAAACAACAGACAAAACTAAAGTCAATCGACCAACTCAAAGAAGATCAACGAAGAAAGCAAGATCCCAATCAAGAACATAAGGGCAGACCTGGTCCACTTCGTATGTGTTGTCGAGTGGAGGAACCCTCCTGGCTCCTCGGGGGTTGTCTTTGTTTCCTGTGATGTTCGACAGCCACCCTTCCAACATCTCATCAGTGACCTCCTCTGGGTGGATCCGAGTGGTGTCTTCAATACCCGAATAGAGCCACATCGGGTGGTCACGAGCCTTAAGCGGTTGGATGCGCGTCCGAAGGAAGACCTCCAGCAGGTCCATTCCGGTCACGCCCTCGCGGACAAGCTGAACCACTCGACCAACCAACATTTTGACTTGCACCTTTTCTTCCGACGCCACTTTCAGAGAAGCAGGTTCTGAGCTCGGTCTAGAGAGAAAGGGGGAAGCCCAGTCGACTGTCCTGGGGTCGCCTGGTCTTTAAAGTAAAACCAGGTCGCTTGCCAACCACGGACCGACTCAGTGAAAGTGATAGATGGAAAAGAACTTTTCCCCCTCGTCAGGATCGCCAGGCCTCCGCACAGCTGGATCACCTGCGTTCTTTCGTCACTCGACTTGGCCTTCTTGACCGATTGGGAACGGCAGGTGAAGATATGCTTAAAGAGTCCCCAATGGGGGCGGCAACCCAGGAAACCCTCACACAAGGAAATGAAAGCAGCAAGATACATGATAGAATTGGGAGTGAAGTGGTGGAGCTGCGCTCCGAAGAAGTTTAGAAAGCTCCGGAAAAAAGGATGAGGCGGTAGAGAAATCCCGCGATCGATATGGGTGGCGAGGAGGACACACTCACCATCAAGAGGTTGGGGCTTGACTTCCTTCCCCGGGAGACGCGCAACTTCGTGAGGAATGACTCCTCCCTCAACCATATCATCAAGATCTTCCTGCCGAATCACCGTCGGCATCCAGTCGCCCTGGAGCCAGCCTCTGGGCAGAGCAGTCCTTGAGGAAGATCCGCCCCGAGCGGACTTCTTCCCTTTCCCCTGGGCCGCCGCCTTCTTCGCGCGCTCCAGAGCGGACGTCTTGTCCTTCACCATCGCCGCCGGCAAATCTCGAACGGGCCTGCAGCGCTAGGGTGAGAGCAGAGATGGCGGAGGACCTTGCGAAGGGAGAAAGAAAGGAGAGAGCACACTGCTTGGAAACCCCGAGCCGGCGGCTTATAAGAGGCCGCTTCTGAGTGGCTGACTGGTAGGCCCAGGCTATCCCGTCAAATCCCGCAGCAGACGCGCGCGCAGTACGTGGCAAAAAAGGTGGCGCGGAAATCGAGCAGCTTTCGCCTTATCACATCTGATTACTGCGGCCGCTCCCGTCCCGCGCGCTTCCCGAAATTCAAATCCCACGAAATCCGCGGGTTGCAGAACAATTCGTCAGGCAGAAGATCCCTTTCACACCATCATTCGGAACGTCACAGGCAAGGAAATTCACTCGACGAAAGGCCTGGAATGGATCAAGGCGACTGAAAAAGGTTGATGACGTCATCCGTGATGATTGATCCAAAACAAGGCACTCATGTAGCACAAAGAACCAGTCGGAAAGATCTCCAACCCTTTCCCCACTCTAACCTCGATCCATTCGGGGGCTAATGATGAAGCTATGTACCTAGGGTAGGGGCACGGACCTGTCCTAAGAGCCCTACCCAAGGACATCCTTAGAAGAAGTCACCTTTCAATCGACCTGAAGGTACCCACTCGACGGGTTCAAGACACTCGACCAAGAAGCTATCACTCGACCACAAAGCCAACCACTCGACTGCCAGGAGATCTAAAGTCACTCTGCAGGCAAACGGTCGGTCATTAAGTAGCCTTTATGGTCATCATAGCACTTTATTAGGGGCGTTACCAGTAACGCCCAACCTTAATGTACCTTAAATCCTGCATTACTGAGGGCAGGAGAGGGCTGGCGAACTCTATATAAGCCACCCCCTCCTCAGTATCAGGGGTTGGCACCCCTGTCATTCTCACACATATAATCCAGTCGTCCGCCTTCGGGCATCGAGACGTAGGGCTTTTACTTCCTCTGAGAAGGGCCTGAACTCATATACCTTTGTGTTCTTATGGCTTCTACATAGCTAAGATCTAGCCTCTCCATACTTACCCCCCTACACTACTGTCAGACTTAGAACCACGACAGATACCTCGACGTCGAGTGCCCATAACTTAACCACGTAGTTGGTTAGTGCGTATAGGCCAGTAGCCAGACTCAGATCAAATACCAAGATCTCGTTAAGCGTGTTAAGTATCCGCGAACGCCGAACAGGGCCAGGCCCACCTCTCTCCTAGGTGGCCTCAACCTGCCCTTTTGCTCCGCCACAAGTAACAGTCGGGGGCCGTTGGGAACCCAGGCCCACCACTACCTGGGTGGAACAACCTGCCCCTTCAGCCCCCATCTCCGAACAGTATCACAGGTAATGTAACAGTGTAAAGTATATAGTATATGCCCATGATCACCTCCCGAAGTGATCACGACCCAGTAGTATAGCATGGCAGACAGACAAGATTGTAGGGCCACTGATGGAACACTAGCATCCTATACTAAGTAGTAGGATAGCAGGTAAAGGTAACAACAGTAGTAGCAAGGACAGGCTATGCAGCAGTATAGGATTAACTGAAATCAGTAACATGCTACACTACTCTAATGCAAGCAGTATAGAAAGGAATAGGCGATATCTGGTGATCAAGGGGGGGGGGGCTTGCCTGATTGCTCTGGCAAGAAGGAGGGGTCGTCAACTCCATAGTCGTACTGGGTAGCAGCGGCGTCGGTCTCGGTGTCTAACGAGAGAAGAGGGGAAGAAACAATAAATATAATGCAAACATAAGCATGACGATGGAAGACATGACAATGCGCGGTGCTAGGTGTGCCCTAACGCGGTAGAAGGTGGTACCAGCGAAGGGGGGAAACATCCGGGAAAGTATTCCCGGTGTTTCGCGTTTCCGGACAAATGAACCGGAGGGGGAAAGTTGCGAGTTCGCTAGGTTAGGGATGTGTGGCGGACGAACAGGCTGCGTATCCGGATTCGTCTCGTCGTTCTGAGCAACTTTCATGTAGAAAGTATTTTCATCTGAGCTACGTTTTATTTTATATGATTTTTAAAAGATTTAAATCATTTTAGGATTAATTTAAATACTTTAATTCAACATTATCCAGAACAGTGTTTGCTGACGTCATCATGACGTCAGCAGTCAACAGAGGGTTGACTGGTCAACTCACGTGTGGGTCCCGTTCGTCATTGACTATTTAGTCTAATTAGTGTTTAACTAATCTAATAATGTTTAATTAAACTAACTAGTTAATTAGATTAATTAACTAGGATTAATTAACTTAATTAATTTAGTTAGTTAATTAATTAAAGTTTGTTATTATTATTTTATTATATTTATTACTTTTTTTTTCTAAAAACGTTCTGGGGGCGGCCCCACATGTCAAAGGCACAGAGGCCTTAGAGGGCACAGGGCGGTGCGGGTGCGGGCGTGAGACCAACTGGGCACTGGGCGAGGCCAGCCGCGGGGTGGGGCTCGGCGTTTGGCGCCGGCAAGGCACGGCCGGCCGGAGTGGCGCAGGGCGGCAGAGCCGTGCAGCAGCGGGAGTGGCGGCGGGAGTGGGCACGCGCGGCTGGGCGCAGGTGCGAGCGGGAGAAGGCCGCAGCGGCGCACTTGTGTGGGCGCAGCCGAGAGGCAGGCGGAGGAGCAGCACGGGGACCGGGCGCGGTGAGCGCGACGAGGCGCGCAGGCAGGGGCAGGGGGTCGCGGGGGCGATTAAGGCCGTGAGCGAGAGAGGGAAGGAGTGTGGTGCGGGGGCCAGGGTCGACGGTGGGCACGACAGGGGGGCGGCGTGTTGGGCGTTGTGGAGCAGGCCAGAGCGGGTGCGCGGTGGCCGGGCCTAGCAACGGCGGCGCGAGGTCCGCGGCGAAGTCTCGTGCGAGCGAGCGCGCGTGGGAAGAAGGAGAGGAGGGAGCCTCACCGCGAGAGCGTGGGGACAAGGGCAGTGGGGCGCGAGGTGGGGGACGGGGACGACGAGCGACGTGGGAGCAGGCCGGCGAGGTCCGGCGAGGCGGCGTGGAGGACGGCGGTCCTGCGAGGTCCAGGCGGCGTCGAGCGACGGGAATCGGCGACGGGGTCGGGGTGTCGTTCCCCGATCCAGATCCTGCGGGGGGAGGAGTGGACCGAGGGGGGAGTGGGGTGTCGGTTAGGGTTCCAGGCTAGGGGGGGTTATGGGGGAGTGGGTGGCCAGTTGGGCCAGCCAGACGGCCTGGTGGCCTGCTGGGCCGTAGCCCAGTGAGGGGGCGTTCCTCTTTTTTTTATCTTTTCTTTCTAATTGCCTTTTCATTTCTTTTATTAGTGTCAGTTTTCTTAGTTTTCTTTCATGCATTCTATTTTACAAAATGCAACACTAGCCCCTAAATTAGTTTTATTAATTAATCTACTTCCACAATTAGTTTAGTAGCCAAATAAATTAGTACATTATTTTTTTATAATTTAAAAGCAATTAAGCCATTATTTTAGCCACCTTTTTTTATCTACTTTAGGGCATAAACCAATCTATAAAAATGTTGGTTCAGCATGACAAATATCCAGGCATTTCTTGCAAGACCTTGAACATTTTAGTTTTGTCATTTGAAAACTTTTAAAGTTGGACTTGATTTTAATTTTTTGAATTTGGACCGGATTCGAACCAACGCGAGTTTAACAACAGTAATCGCGATGACCTGGCGCCATTAACATAGGATTACTGTAGCTTAAGTACCTGGGCGTCACATATATATAATAAAGATTAGTGTTGAGTCAAGGGCTTGATTATCTTGCTATGATCGTGAGGGAATTAAAGAAAACGAAAGAATAAAAAGAAATAAAGAGATCATATTGATCTTATGGAGAGTAATGACTTCACATATAAAGAGTATGACGAATAAAAGTTGTTGAGAGTTGACAAACATAGTTTTGGTCATCGTTGCAATTAATAGGAAGTAATAAAGAAAGAGATGTTTTCACATATAAATATACTATCTTGGACATCTTTTGTGATTGTGAGCACTCACTAAAATATGACATGCTAAAGAGTTGATGTTGGACAAGGAAGACAACGTAATGGGTTATGTTTCCTTATATCCGAAATAAAGTATATTGTCATGGATCATCCAACATGTTGAGCTTGCCTTTCTCCCTCATTCTAGCCAAATTCTTGCACCAAGTAGAGATGCTACTTGTGCTTCCGAATATCCTTAAACCTAGTTTTGCCATGAGAGTCCACCATATCTACCTATGGATTGAGTAAGATCCTTCAAGTAAGTTCATGTTGCATGCAATAAAAATTGCTCTCTAAATATGTATGATTTATTAGTGTGGAGAAAATAAGCTTTATACGATCTTGTGATGTGGAAGAAATAAAAGCGACGGACTGCATAATAAAGGTCCATATCACAAGTGGCAATATAAAGTGACGTTCTTTTGCATTAAGATTTCGCGCATCCAACCATAAAAGCACATGACAACCTCTGCTTCCCTCTGCGAAGGGCCTATCTTTTACTTTTTTCTTATACCTTATGCAAGAGTCATGGTGGTCTTCACCTTTCCTTTATACATTTTATCCTTTGGCAAGCACATTGTGTTGGAAAGATCCTGATATATATATATATATATATATATATATATATATATATATATATATATATATATATATATATATATCCAATTGGATGTAAGTTAGCATGAATTATTATTGTTGACATTACCCTTGAGGTAAAAGGTTGGGAGGCAACACTATAAGCCCCTATCTTTCTCCGTGTCCAATTAAAACTCCATAACCATAAGTATTGCGTGAGTAGCAATTGTGAAAGACTAAATGATAGTTGAGTATGTGGACTTGCTGAAAAGCTCTTATATTGACTCTTTCCGATGTTATGATAAATTGCAATTGCTTCAATGACTGAGATTACAGTTTGTTGGTTCTCAACGAAGTTTCTGATTCATATTTGACATTGTGAATAGATTATTACTTCAGCATAAGAAATCATATGACAATATCCATATATGTTGCTGTTATAAGAATGATCATGATGCCCTCATGTTCGCATTTTATTTTATCGACACCTCTAACTCTAAACATGTGGACATATCTATCATTATCGGCTTCCGCTTGAGGACAAGCGAGGTCTAAGCTTGGGGAGTTGATATGTCCATTTTGCATCATGCTTTTATATCGATATTTATCGCATTATGGGATGTTATTACACGTTATGTCACAATACTTATGCCTATTCTCTCTTATTTTACAAGGTTTACATGAAGAGGGAGAATGTCGGCAGCTGCAAATCTGGGCTGGAAAAGGAGCAAATATTAGAGACCTATTCTACATAGCTCCAAAAGTCTTGAAACTTCACGGAAGTTATTTTTGGAATTAATAAAAAATACTGAGCGAAGAAAGTACCAGAGGGGCCCACACCCTGACCACGAGGGTGGGGGCGCGCCCCTACCTCGTGGGCCCCCTGGCAGGCCTCCGGTGCCCATCTTCTACTATATGAAGTCTTTTACCCTGGAAAAAAAATCATAAGCAAGCTTTTGGGAAGAAACTTCGCCGCCACGAGGCGGAACCTTGGTGGAACCAATATAGGGCTCCGGTAGAGCTGTTCTGCTGCGGAAACTTCCCTCCTGGAGGGGGAAATCATCGCCATCGTCATCACCAACGCTCCTCTCATCGGGAGAGGGTAATCTCCATCAATATCTTCACCAGCACCATCTCATCTCAAAACCCTAGTTCATCTCTTGTATCCAATTCTTGTCTCCAAGTCCGGGATTGGTGCTAGTAGGTTGCTAGTAGTGATAATTACTCCTTGTAGTTGATGCTAGTTGGTTTATTTGGTGGAAGATCATATGTTCAGATCCTTTATGCATATTATTACCCCTCTGATTATGAACATGAATATGCTTTGTGAGTAGTTATGTTTGTTCCTGAGGACAAGGGAGGAGTCTTGCTATTAGTAGTCATGTGAATTTGGTATTCGTTCGATATTTTGATGAGATGTATGTTGTCTAGCCTCTAGTGGTGTTATGTGAACGTCGACTACATAACACTTCACCATTATTTGGGCCTAGAGGAAGGCATTGGGAAGTAATAAGTAGATGATGGGTTGCTAGAGTGACAGAAGCTTAAACCCTAGTTTATGCGTTGCTTCGTAAGGGGCTGATTTGGATCCATATGTTTCATGCTATGGTTAGGTTTACCTTAATACTTTTGTTGTAGTTGCGGATGCTTGCAATAGAGGTTAATCAGAAGTGGGATGATTGTTCAAGTAAGAACAGCAACCAAGCACCGGTCCACCCACATATCAAATTATCAAAGTACCGAACGCGAATCATATGAACGTGATGAAAACTAGCTTGACGATATTCCCATGTGTCCTCGGGAGCGCTTTTCCTTATATAAGAGTTTGTCCAGGCTTGTCCTTTGCTACAAAAAGGATTGGCCCATCTTGCTGCACTTTATTTACTTTTGTCACTTGTTGCTCGTTACAATTTATCTTATCACAAAACTATCTGTTACCACTTATTTCAGTACTTGCAGAGAATACCTTGCTGAAAACCGCTTATCATTTCATTCTGCTCCTCGTTGGGTTCGACACTCTTACTTATCGAAAGGACTATGATAGATCCCCTATACTTGTGGGTCATCAGCTATCTACTTTTATTACCTTGCAAAGTACTTCTAGTTTTATTCTTGCAAAGTAGTTCTAGCATCACACTACAAAATAATTTCATACTTGTTTCTGGTAAAGCAAACGTCAAGTGTGCGTAAAGTTGTATCGGTGGTCGATAGAACTTGAGGGAATATTTGTTCTACCTTTAGCTCCTCATTGGGTTCGACACTCTTATTTATCGAAAAAAGCTACAAATGATCCCCTATACTTCTGGGTTATCAAATCTTCATGGAGATTTTTTATGGACCAGAAGACACCCAATGGGCCAAGGCAGTGCCTGGAGGTGGGTGCTCCGAGGGGAGAACAACCCACCAGGGCGCGCCAGGAGGCCCAGGCGCGCCCTGGTGGGTTGTGCCCACCTCGGGTGCCCCCCGGACCGCCTCTTTCCTCTATAAATACCCCAATATTCCAGAAACCCTAGGGGAGTCGACGAAATTTTGATCCAGCCGCCGCAGAGTCTAGAACCACCAGATCCAATCTAGACACCATCAAGGAGGGGTTCACCACTTCCATTGGTGCCTCTCGAATGATGCGTGAGTAGTTCTTTGTAGACCTACGGGTCCGTAGTTAGTAGCTAGATGGCTTCCTCTCTCTCGTTTGATTCTCAATATAATGGTCTCTTGGAGATCCATATGATGTAACTCTTTTTGCGGTGTGTTTGTTGGGATACGATGAACTTTGAGTTTATGATCAGATCTATCTTTTTATATCCATGAAAGTCATTTGAGTTTCTTTGGTCTCTTATATGCATGATTGCTTATAGCCTCATACTTCTTCTCCGATATTTGGGTTTTGTTTAGCCAACTTGATCTATTTATCTTGCAATGGGAAGAGATGCTTTGTAGTGGGTTCGATACGTTGCTTGATCCCATTGACAGAAAGGGAACCGACACGTATGTATTGTTGCTACTAAGGATAAAACGATGGGGTCTATCTCTGCATAGATAGATCTTGTCTACATCATGTCATCGTTGTTATTGCATTACTCCGTTTATCCATGAACTTAATACACTAGATGCATGCTGGATAGCGGTCGATGTGTGGAGTAATAGTAGTAGATGCAGGCAGGAGTCGGTCTACTAATCTTGGACGTGATGCCTATATAATGTTCATTGCTTGGATATCGTCATGGTTATTTGAAGTTCTATCAATCGCCCAACAGTAATTTGTTCACCCACCGTTTGCTATTTTTCTCGAGAGAAGCCACTAGTGAAACCTACGACCCCCGGGTCTCTTCTCAACATATTTGCCTTTGCGATCTATTTTTCCTTGCTTTTATTTTCAGATCTATATTTCCAAAAACCCAAAAATACCTTGCTGCAATTTTTGTTATTTATTTTATCTCGCGTTCCTGCGAGATCTATTTATCCAAACTACTACCAAATTATCTATCCTTTTACCCATGAGGGATTGACAACCCCTCTCTTACGTCGGGTTGCGAGTATTTGTTCTCTGTGTGCAGGTGATGTTTACATTGTGTTGCTTTGTTCTCCTACTGGTTCGATAACCTTGGTCTCATCACTGAGGGAAATACCTACCGTTGCTACGCTGCATCATCACTTCCTCTTTGGGGAAATACCGACGTAGTTCAAGCAGTAATCACTCTCAAACCCTAGTTCATCTCTTGTGTTCAATCTTTGTACCGGAACCGCATATTGATACTTGTGGGTGGCTAGTAGTGTTGATTACATCTTGTAGTTGATTGCTATATGGTTTATTTGGTGGAAGATTATATGTTTAGACCCAATATGCTATTTAATACCCCTTTGATCTTAAGCATGATTATCATTTGTGAGTAGTTACTTCTGTTCTTGAGGTCACGGGAGAAATCATGTTGCAAGTAATCATGTGAACTTGATATGTGTTTGATATTTTGATAGTATTTATGTTGTGATTCCCTTAGTGGTGTCATCTGAACGTCGACTACATGACACTTCACCATATTTGGACCTAAGGGAATGCATTGTGGAGTAGTTATTAGATGATGGGTTGCGAGAGTGACAGAAGCTTAAACCCTGGTTTATGCGCTATTCCGTAAGGGACCGATTGGATCCAAAAGTTTAATGACATGGTTAGAATTTATTCTTAATACTTTTCTCGTCGTTGCGGATGGTAGCGAGGGGGTTAATCATAAGCACTGGTCCGCCCACATATCAAATTAATAAAGTAGCGAACACAAATCAAACCAACATGATCAAAGTGACTTCATGAAATTCCTGTGTACCCTCAAGAACCCTTTGCTTATTATAAGAGACCGTTCTGGCATGTCCTTTGCCTCAAAAGGATTGGGCTACCTTGCTGCACTTTTGTTACCATTACTGTTACTTTCTCATTACAAGTTATCTTGCTATCAAACTACTTCCTACTTACAATTTCAGTGCTTGCAGACATTACCTTGCTGAAAACCGCTTATCATTTCCTTCTGCTCCTCGTTGGGTTCGACACTCTTACTTATCGAAAGGACTAAGATTGATCCCATATACTTGTGGGTCATCAAGGCACTTTTCTGGCGCTGTTGCTAGGGAGTGAAGCGCTATTGGTAAGTGGAAATTGGTAAGAAAAATTATTACTACGTGCTGAAATTTATTGTCGCTTGTTACTATGGACAATAATCCTTTGAGGGGTTTGTTCAGGGTATCTTCACCTCGACCGGAATCACAATTAGTTATCCCTCAACCTACTGCACCTACTAAAATATTGAATATGAAATTCCTTCGGGTATGATAGAACAACTGCTAGCCAATCCTTATGCATGAGATGGAATCGAACATCCTGGTATGCACTTGATATGTGGAAGAAATTTGTGGATTATTTAAGCTTGCAGGTTTACCCGGAGATGAAGCTAAGAAGAAGGTTTTCCCTTTATCTTTGAAGGGAAAAGCATTGGCACTATGCGATGATATTGGATCTTGGAATTGGAATCGATTGAAATTGGAGTTTCACCAAAAAAATATCCTATGCATCTAGTTCATCGTGATCGGAATTATATATATAATTTTTGGCCCCGTGAAGGAGAAAGTATCGCTCTATCTCGGGGAGGCTTAAGTCAATGTTATATTCATGCCCCAATCATGAGCTCTCAATAGAAGTTATTATTCCGAATTTTTATGCTCGGCTTTCTCACAATGATCAATCCATGCTCGATACTTCTTGTACTGGTTCATTTATGAAGAATACTATTAAATTTTGGTGGGATCTTTTAGAAATAATTAAACGCAACTCTGAAGATTGGGAACTCGATGAAGATAAAGAGTCAAGTAATAAGCTTAAGTTTGATTGTGTTAAATCTTTTATGAATACCGATGCTTTTCAAAAGTTTAGCACTAAATATGGACTTGACTCTGAGATAGTAGCCTCCTTTTGTGAATCTTTGGCTACTCATGTTGATCTCCCTAAAGAGAAGTGGTTCAAATATCACCCACCTATTAAACAAGAAATTAAAGAACAAGTGATAGCTAAAGATGAAACTATTATTTATAATGTTGATCCTGTTGTTCCTACTGCCTATATTGAGAAACCACCCTTCCCTGTTAGGATGAAGGGAACACGCTAAAGTTTCAACTGTGGTCAATAAAAGTTATATTAGAACACCTAAACCAGCTGAACAAATCAAGGTAGAACCTAGTGTTTCTATGGTTAAGGATCTCTTGGTCGATAATATAGATGGGCATATTATTTACTTCTGTGATGAAGCTGCTAGGATTGCAAAACCTGATGAAAAAGATAGGGGTTTTATCATTTATGCCACTAGTTGTGTCCCACTACTCAGTTTCGCCATTAGAATTTACAACTACTCAAAAATGCCATCGATCCGTGAGATGCTTGCTCAAAGTGCCATTGGATATCTCAAAAATGCCATCATTCTGTTAGATGTTTGCTAAAAAAATGCCATTAGACATTGTTATTTTCACGTCAAAACCGTTGACCATGTTATATGACAAAAATAAGCCTAGACCCACATGCCAGTTCTCTCTATCTCACAATGATAAGTGTGGCCCCACTTGTCAGGAGTAACCAAGCAAATAATTTTACATGAAAATAAGAACACTGTTGGGATCAAGTGGGACCCACACTTTATTGTAGTGAGATAGAGGGAGGACTGGCATGTTGGTTCATAGGTATTTATGTCATTATAACATGGAAAAAGAGATTTGAGATCACAATAATGGTGTCTAGTGGCATTTTTGAGCATGTGTCTAACGAAGCGATGGCATTTTTGAGCAATTGAAATTCCTAGTGGCAAAACTGAGTAGTGGGACACAACCAGTGGCATAAATGATAAAAACCCAAAAAGATAAACATAGACCCGTTGTTGGCATGCTCGTCGTCTCAGTTAAAATAGGAGATCACTGTTATCATGGTTTATGTGACATAGGTGCTAGCGTGAGTGCTATTCCTTTTACTTTATATCAAGAAATTATGAACGATATAGTGCTACCTCTTGAGCACTGCGTTGGATTTCCTTGAAGAGGAAAGGATGATGCAGCAAAGTAGCGTAAGTATTTCCCTTAGTTTTTGAGAACCAAGGTACCAATCCAGTAGGAGGCTACGCGCGAGTCCCTCGTACCTGCACAAAGCAAATAACTCCTCGCGACCAACGCGATAAGGGGTTGTCAATCCCTTCACGGTCACTTACGAGAGTGAGATATGATAGATATGATAGGATAATATTTTTGGTATTTTGTGATAAGAATGCAAAGTAAAATAAAAGCAAAGGAAATAAATAAGTATTGGAAGATTGATATGATGAAGATAGACCCGGGGGCCATAGATTTCACTAGTGGCTTCTCTCAAGAGCATAAATATTTTACGGTGGGTGAACGAATTACTGTTGAGCAATTGATACAATTGAGCATAGTTATGAGAATATCTAGGTATGATCATGTATATAGGCATCACGTCCGAGACAAGTGGACCAACTCCTGCATGCATCTACTACTATTACTCCACTCATCGACCGCTATCCAGCATGCATCTAGAGTATTAAGTTCAAGAAAACAGAGTAACACTTTAAGCAAGATGACATGATGTAGAGGGATAGATTCATGCAATATGATAAAAAACCCATCTTGTTATCCTCGATGGCAACAATACAATACGTGCCTTGTTGCCCCTACTGTCACTGGGAAAGGACACCGCAGCATTGAACCCAAAGCTAAGCACTTCTCCCATTGCAAGAAAAACCAATCTAGTAGGCCAAACCAAACTGATAATTCGAAGAGACTTGCCAAGATAACCAATCATACATAAAAGAATTCAGAAGATTCAAATATTGTTCATACATAATCTTGATCATAAACCCACAATTCATCGATCTCAACAAATGCACCGCAAAAAGAAGATTACATCGAATAGATCTCCACTAGAGAGGGAGAGAACATTGTATTGAGATCCAAAAAGAGAGAAGAATCCATCTAGCTACTAACTATGGACCCGAAGGTCTGAGGTAAACTACTCACACTTCATCAGAGAGGCTATGGTGTTGATGTAGAAGCCCGCCATGATGGATGCCCCCTCCGGCGGAGCTCCGGAACAGGCCCCAAGATGGGATCTCGTGGGTTAGAAGGTTGCGGCGATGGAATTAGGTTTTTGGCTCCGTATCTGATCGTTTGGGGGTACGTAGCTATATATAGGAGGAAGGAGTACGTGAGTGGAGCAACAGGGGGCCCACGAGGGTGGAGGGTGCGCCTGGGGGGGTAGGCGCGCCCCCTACCTCGTGGCTTCCTTGTTGGTTGCTTGACGTAGGGTCCAAGTCGCCTGGATCTTGTTCCTTCCAAAAATCACGTTCCCGAAGGTTTCATTCCGTTTGGACTCCGTTTGATATTCTTTTTCTGCGAAACCCTGAAATAGGCAAAAAACAGCAATTCTAGGCTGGGCCTCCGGTTAATAGGTTAGTCCCAAAAATAATATAAAAGCGGATAATAAAGCCCAATATTGTCCAAAATAGTAGATAATATAGCATGGAACAATAAAAAATTATAGATACGTTGGAGACGTATGAGGCATCCCCAAGCTTAATTCCTGCTCGTCCTCGAGTAGGTAAATGATAAAAACAGAATTTTTGATGCGGAGTGCTACTTGGCATAATTTCAATGTAATTCTTCTTAATTGT
This sequence comes from Aegilops umbellulata, assembly GCA_032464435.1. Classification (NCBI taxonomy): domain Eukaryota; kingdom Viridiplantae; phylum Streptophyta; class Magnoliopsida; order Poales; family Poaceae; genus Aegilops; species Aegilops umbellulata. The sequence continues at coordinate 634,232,152 of CP136060.1, read as the reverse complement.
GGTATGAATATTCAGATCCGAAAGATTCAAGATAAAAGTTCATATTGACATAAAAATAATAATACTTCAAGCATACTAACTAAGCAATTATGTCTTCTCAAAATAACATGGCCAAAGAAAGTTTATCCCTACAAAATCATATAGTTTAGTCATGCTCCATTTTCTTCACACAAGAATGCTCTCATCATGCACAACCCCGGTGACAAGCCAAGCAATTGTTTCATACTTTAGTAATCTCAAACCTATAAACTTTCACGCAATATATGAGCGCGAGCCATGGACATAGCACTATGGGTGGAATAGAATATGATGATGGGGGTTATGTGGAGAAGACAAAAAAGGAGAAAGTCTCACATCAACTAGGCTAATCAATGGGCTATGAAGATGCCCATCGATTGATGTTAATGCAAGGAGTAGGGATTGCCATGCAACAGATGCACTAGAGCTATAAATGTATGAAAGCTCAACAAAAGAAACTAAGTGGGTGTGCATCCAACTTGCTTGCTCACGAAGACCTAGGGCACTTGAGGAGGCCCATTGTAGGAATATACAAGCCAAGTTCTATAATGAAAAATTCCCACTAGTATATGCAAGTGACAAAACAAGAGACTCTCTATCATGAAGATTATGGTGCTACTTTGAAGCACAAGTGTGGCAAAGGATAGTAGCATTGTCCCTTCTCTCTTTTTCTCTCTTTTTTTGGGCCTTATCTTTTTTATGACCTTTCTCTCTTTTTTATGGCCTTTCTCTCTTTTTTTATGGCCTTTCTCTTTTTTTTATTCCTCACTTGGGACAATGCTCTAGAAAATGATGATCATCACACTTCTATTTATTTACAACTCAACGATTACAACTCGATACTAGAACAAAAGACGACTCTATATGAATGCCTCTGGCGGTGTACCGGGATATGCAAAACCAAGAGTGACATGTATGAAAGAATTATGAACGATGGCCTTGCCACAAATACTATGGCAACTACATGATCATGCAAAGCAATATGACAATGATGAATGTGTCATGATGGAATGGTGGAAACTTGCATGGCAATATATCTCGGAATGGCTATGTAAATGCCATAATAGGTAGGTATGGTGGCTGTTTTGAGGAAGATATAAGGAGGTTTATGTGTGAAAGAGCGTATCATATCACGGGGTTTGGATGCACCGGAGAAGTTTGCACCAACTCTCAATGTGAGAAAGGGCAATGCACGCTACCGAAGAGGCTAGCAACGATGGAAGGGTGAGAGTGCGTATAATCCATGGACTCCACATTAGTCATAAAGAACTCACATACTTATTGCAAAAATCTACAAGTCATCAGAAACCAAAGCACTACGCGCATGCTATTAGGGGGATAGATTGGTAGGAAAAGACCATCGCTCGTCCCCGACCGCCACTCATAAGGAGGACAATCAAAGAACACCTCATGTTTCAAATTTGTTACATAACGTTTACCATACATGCATGCTACGAGACTTGCAAACTTCAACACAAGCATTTATTAAATTCACAACTACTCAACTAGCACGACTTTGATATTATTACCTCCATATCTCAAAACAATCATCAAGTATCAAACTTCTCTTAGTATTCAAAACACGCATAAGAAAGTTTTTACTAATCCTGAATACCTAGCCTATTAGGATTTAAGCAAATTACCATGCTATTTAAGACTCTCAAAATAATCTAAGTGAAGCATGAGAGATCAATAGTTTCTGTAAAACAAATCCACCACCGTGCTCTAAAAGATATAAGTGAAGTAGTAGAGCAGAACTATATAACTCAAAAGGTGTAAGTGAAGCACATAGAGTATTCTAACAAATTCCAAATCATGTATGGCTCTCTCAAAAGGTGTTTACAGCAAGGATGATTGTGGTAATCTAAAAAGCAAAGACTCAAATCATACAAGACGCTCCAAGCAAAACACATATCATGTGGTGAATAAAAATATAGCCCCAAGTAAAGTTACCGATGGAAGTAGACGAAAGAGGGGATGCCTTCCGGGGCATCCCCAAGCTTTGACTTTTTGGTGTCCTTAGATTATCTTGGGGGTTCCATGGGTATCCCCAAGCTTAGGCTCTTGCCACTCCTTGTTCCATAATCCATCAAAAAAATTCACCCAAAACTTGAAAACTTCACAACACAAAACTCAACAGAAATCTCGTGAGCTCCATTAGTGAAAGAAAACAAAAGACTACTTCAAGGTACTGTAATGAACTCATTATTTATTTGTACTGGTGTTAAAACTACTGTATTCCAACGTCTCTATGGTTTATAAACTATTTTACTAGCCATAGATTCATCAAAATAAGCAAACAACACACGAAAAACAGAATCTGTCAAAAACAGAACAGTCTGTAGTAATATGTAACTAACACAAACTTATGGGACTCCAAAAAATCTACCAAAATAGGACGAACTAGGAAATTTGTTTATTGATCAGCAGAAATTGGAATCAGTATTGTATCACGTTCTGGTGATTTTTAACAATTGTTTTTGTGAACAGAAAGTTTCTGGAAATTACAGCAAGATCAAATAACTATTAACCAAGAAGATCCTATAGGTTTAACTTGGCACAAACACTAATTAAAACATAAAAACACATCTAACTAGAGGCTAGAACAAAAAATTATTCCTAAACAGAAGAAAAAAGCAAAAAACTAAAAATAAAGTTGGGTTGCCTCCCACAAGCGCCATTGTTTAACGCCCCTAGCTAGGCATAAAAGCAAGGATAGATCTAGGTATTGCCATCTTTGGTAGGCAATCCATAAGTGGCTCTCAAGATAGATTCATATGGTAATTTTATTTTCTTCCTAGGGAAGTGTTCCATGCCTTTCTTTAATGGAAATTGGAATCTAATATTCCCTTCTTTCATGTCAATAATTGTAGCAACCGTTCTAAGGAAAGGTCTACCAAGAATAATAGGACATGAAGGATTGCAATCTATATCAAGAACGATAAAATCTATGGGCACATAATTCCTATTTGCAAAAATAAGATCATCATTAATTATTCCCATGGGTTTCTTAATAGTGGAATCCGCAAGGTGCAAGTTTAGAGAGCAATCATCAAAATCACGGTAATCTAGCAAATCGCACAAAGTTTTAGGAATAGTGGAAACACTAGCACCCAAATCACACAAAGCATAATACTAATGATCTTTAATTTTGATTTTAATAGTAGGTTCCCACTCATCATAAAGTTTTCTAGGGATAAAAACTTTCAACTCAAGTTTTTCTTCATAAGATTGCATCAAGGCATCAACGATATGTTTGGTAAAGGCTTTATTTTGACTATAAGCATGAGGAGAATTTAGCACGGATTGCAACAAGGAAATACAATAAATCAAAGAGCAATTTTCATAATTAAATTCCTTGAAATCCAAAATAGTGGGTTTAGCAACATCTAGGGTTTTGATTTCTTCCATCCCACTTTTATCAATTTTGGCATCAAGATATAAAAACTCCGAATTTTTGGAAGGCCTTCTAGGTAAAGGTGGATCATATTCGATCCCATCGTTATCAAGATTCACATTGCAAAACAAATATTTAATAGGGGACACATCAATAACTTTTAGATCTTCATCTTTATTTTCGTAGGAAATAGAAGAACACGCTCTTATAAAGGCATCTTTCGTAGCACGCATCCTAGCGGTTCTTTCTTTGCACTCATCAATGGAAATTCTCATGGATTTGAGAGACTCATTGATATCATGCTTAGGAGGGATAGATCTAAGCTTTAAAGAAACAACATCAAGAGAAATTCTATCAACGTTCCTAGCCAAATCATCAACTTTAAGCAATTTCTCTTCAAGCAAAGCATTGACATTCTTTTGCGAATTCATAAATTCTTTAACACTAGTCTCAAATTCAGAAGGTATCTTATTAAAATTTCCATAAGAGTTGTTGTAGGAATTTCCATAATTTTTAGAGGGATTACTAGGATAAGGCCTAGGATTAAAGTTTCCTCTATACGCGTTGTTACCAGAATTATTCCTACCAACAAAATTCACATCCATAGATTCATTATTATTCTCAAGCAAAGTAGACAAAGGCATATCATTAGGATCAGAAGAAACACTCTTACTATCAAATAATTTCATAAGTTCATCCATCTTTCCACTCAAAACATTAATTTCTTCTATCGCATGCACTTTTTTATTAGTAGATCTTTTAGTGTGCCATTGAGAATAATTAACCATAATATTATCTAGGAGTTTAGTAGCTTCTCCTAAAGTGATTTCCATAAAAGTGCCTCCCGCGGCCGAATCTAAAAGATTTGTAGAAGCAAAATTCAATCCGGCATAAAAGTTTTGTGTAATCATCCACAAATTCAAACCACGAGTTGGGCAATTATGTATCATTAATTTCATCCTCTCCCAAGCTTGTGCAACATGTTCATGATCAAGTTGCTTAAAATTCATAATATCGTTTCTAAGAGAGATGATCTTAGCGGGAGGAAAATACTTAGAGATAAAAGCATCTTTGCACTTGTTCCAAGAATCAATACTATTTTTAGGCAAAGACAAAAACCAAGCTTTAGCACGATATCTAAGTGAAAAAGGAAATAGCTTCAATTTAACAATATCATTATCAACATCTTTCTTATTTTGCATATCACACAAATCAACGAAGCTATTTAGATAAGTAGTGGCATCTTCACTAGGAAGGCCGGCGAATTGATCTTTCATGACAAGATTCAATAAAGCAGCATTGATTTCACAAGATTCATTATTGGTAAGAGGAGCAATCAGAGTGCTAAGGAAATAATTATTGTTGGTATTGGTAAAGTCACATAATTTGGTATTATCTTGAGCCATCGTGACAGACAAGCAATCCAACACACAAGCAAACAAGAGGCAAGCGAAAAAGAAAGCGAACGGAAAAGAGAGGGCGAATGAAACGACAAGGGTGAAGTGGGGGAGAGGAAAACGAGAGGCAAATGGCAAATAATGTAATGCGGGAGATAAGGGATTGTGATGGGTACTTGGTATGTTGACTTTTGCGTAGACTCCCCGGCAACGGCGCCAGAAATTCTTCTTGCTAACTCTTGAGCACTGCGTTGGATTTCCTTGAAGAGGAAAGGATGATGCAGCAAAGTAGCGTAAGTATTTCCCTCAGTTTTTGAGAACCAAGGTATCAATCCAGTAGGAGGCTACGCGCGAGTCCCTCGTACCTGCACAAAGCAAATAACTCCTCGCAACCAACACGATAAGGGGTTGTCAATCCCTTCACGGTCACTTACGAGAGTGAGATCTGATAGATATGATAGGATAATATTTTTGGTATTTTTGTGATAAAAATGCAATGTAAAATCAAAGCAAACTAAAAATCAAAGGAAATAACTAAGTATTGGAAGATTGATAAGACGAAGATAGACCCGGGGGCCATAGATTTCACAAGTGGCTTCTCTGAAGAGTATAAGTATTCTACGGTGGGTGAACGAATTACTGTTGAGCAATTGACAGAGTTGAGCATAGTTATGAGAATATCTAGGTATGATCATGTATATAGGCATCATGTCCGAGACAAGTAGACCGACTCCTGCCTGCATCTACTACTATTAGTCCACTCATCGACCACTATACAGCATGCATCTAGAGTATTAAGTTCAAGAAAACAGAGTAACTCTTTAAGCAAAATGACATGATGTAGAGGGATAGATTCATGCAATATGATAAAAAAAAACCATCTTGTTATCCTCGATGGCAACAATACAATACGTGCCTTGCTGCCCCTACTGTCACTGGGAAAGGACACCGCAAGATTGAACCCAAAGCTAAGCACTTCTCCCATTGCAAGAAAAACCAATCTAGTAGGCCAAACCAAACTGATAATTCGAAGAGACTTGCAAAGATAACCAATCATACATAAAAGAATTCAGAACATTCAAATATTGTTCATAGATAATCTTGATCATAAACCCACAATTCATCGGTCTCAACAAACGCACCGCAAAAAGAAGATTACATCGAATAGATCTCCACAACAGAGGAGGAGAACATTGTATTGAGATCCAAAAAGAGAGAAGAATCCATCTAGCTACTAACTATGGACCCGAAGGTCTGAGTTAAACTACTCACAATTCATCGGAGAGGCTATGGCGTTGATGTAGAAGCCCTCCGTGATGGTTGCCCCCTCCGGCGGAGCTCCGGAGCAGGCCCCAAGATGGGATCTCGTGCGTACAGAAGATTGCGGCGGTGGAATTAGGTTTTTGGCTCCGTATCTGATCGTTTGGGGGTACGTAGGTATATATAGGAGGAAGGAGTACGTTGGTGGAGCAACAGGGGGCCCACGAGGGTGGAGGGCGCGCCTGAGGGGGTAGGCGCGCCCCCCTACCTCGTGGCTTCCCTGTTGGTTGCTTGACGTAGGGTCCAAGTCTCCTGGATCTTGTTCCTTCCAAAAATCACATTCCCGAAGGTTTCATTCCGTTTGGACTCTGTTTGGTATTCTTTTTCTGCGAAACTCTGAAATAGGCATAAACAACAATTCTGGGCTGGGCCTCCGGTTAATAGGTTAGTCCCAAAAATAATATAAAAGTGGATAATAAAGCCCAATATTGTCCAAAACAGTAGATAATATAGCATGGAGCAATCAAAAATTATAGATACATTGGAGACGTATCATATAGCACCCGCTGAAATAGAAGACATAGACATTACTATTAAACTTGCTAATAGAGACACCATGACACCACTTGGGATTGTAAGAGATGTTGAAGTCTTGCATGGGAAAATAAAATACCCCACTGATCTTCTTGTTCTTGGTTCCCCACAAGATGATTTTTGTCCCATTATATTTGGCAGGCCTTTCTTGAACACAGCCAATGCTAAAATAGATTGTGAGAAACAAATTGTCAGTGTTAGCTTTGGTTATGAGTCTCATGAGTTTAATTTTTCCAAGTTTAGTCGAAAACCTCATAAAAAAGAATTGCCTAGTGAAGATGAAATTATTGGTCTTGCTTCTATTGCAGTGCCTCCTACTGATCCTTTAGAACAATATTTGCTAGACCACGAAAATGATTTACATATGCATGAAAGAAATGAAATAGATAGGATCTTCTTTGAACAACGTCCTCTGCTCAAACACAATTTGCGTATTGAAACTCTAGGTGGTCCTCCTCCACCTGAAGGTGATCCTGTGTTTGAATTAAAACACTTGCCAGACACTTTGAAATATGCTTATCTTGATGAGAAGAAGATATATCTTGTCATTATTAGTGCTAACCTTTTAGAACATGAAGAAGAAAGATTATTGGAAGTTCTGAGGAAGCACATAGCTGCTATTGGATATACTCTTGATGATCTTAAGGGCATAAGTCCCACTCTATGTCAGCACAAGATTAATATGGAACCTGATGCTAAACCTGTTATTGATCACCAACGTCGGTTAAATCCAAAGATGAAAGAAGTGGTAAGAACAGAAATATTAAAACTTCTGGAAGCAGGTATAATCTATCCTATAGTTGATAGTAGATGGGTAAGCCCTGTTCGCTGTGTCCCTAAGAAGGGAGGTATCACTGTTGTTCCTAATGATAAGAATGAACTTATTACACAAACAATTGTTACCGGTTATAGAATGGTAATAGATTTTAGTAAAATAAATAAAAGCAACTAGAAAAGATCATTACCCTCTGCCTTTTATTGATTAAATGCTAGAAAGATTATCTAAGCACACACATTTTTGCTTCCTTGTTGGATATTCTGGTTTTTCACAAATACCTGTTTCTCAACCTGATCAAGAAAAGACCACTTATACTTACCCTTTTGGAACTTATGCTTATAGACGTATGCCTTTTGATTTATGCAATGCACCTGCTACCTTTCAAAGATGTATGACTGCTATATTCTTTGACCTTTGTGAAAAGATTGTTGAAGTTTACATGGATGACTTTTCTGTTTATGGGAAGTCTTTTGATGATTGTTTAAGCAATCTTGATCGAGTTTTGCAGAGATGTGAGCAAATTAATCTTGTCTTGAATTGGAAGAAATTCCACTTTATGGTTAATGAAGGCATTGTCTTGGGACACAAAATTTCCGAACGAGGTATTGAAGTGGATAAAGCTAAGGTTGATGCAATTGAGAAAATGCCATGTCCTAAACATATCAAAGGTATTCGTAGTTTCATCGGTCATGCTGGTTTCTATAGGAGATTTATCAAAGACTTTTCTAAAATTTCTAGGCCACTTACAAATCTCTTACAAAAGGATATTCCTTCTGTTTTTGATGATGATTGTTTAGAAGCCTTCGAAACACTCAAGAAAGCCTTAATTTCTGCACCTATTGTTCAACCACCTGATTGGAACTTGCCTTTTGAAATTATGTGTGATGCTAGTGATTATGTTGTTGGTGTTGTTCAAGGACAAAGAGTTGATAAGAAATTAATGCTATTCATTATTCCAGTAAACTCTAGACAGTGCTCAACAAAACTATGCTACCACTGAAAAGGAATTTCTAGCCGTGGTGTTTGCTTGTGATAAATTTAGATCTTACATTATTGATTCTAAAGTGACTATTCACAATGATCATGCTGCTATTAAATATCTGATGGAAAAGAAATATGCCAAACCTAGACTTATTCGATGTGTTCTTTTGCTACAAGAATTTGATTTGCATATCACTGATAGAAAAGGAGCTGAGAACCCCGTAGTTGATAACTTGTCTAGGCTTGAAAACATTCTTGATGACACACAACCTATTAATGATAGGTTTCATGATGAGAAATTAGCGCCAATAAATGTTTCTCATAATACTCCTTGGTATGTGATAACCCACAAGTATAGGGGATCACAACAGTTTTCGAGGGTAGAGTATGCAACCCAAATTTATAGATTCGACACAAGGGGAGCCAAAGAATATTTGAGGGTATTAGCAGCTGAGTATATAAGTCATTTTGACCTAGAAAAAATAAGGAGAGGACTAGTATTCAACCCAAATTTATAGAATCGACACAAGGGGAGCCAAAGAATATTTGAGGGTATTAGCAGCTAAGTATATAAGTCATTTTGACCTAGAAAAAATAAGGAGAGGACTTTTGGGATGAAGCGCCGCCGTCTCGAGGTAGAACTTGGGCAGGAGCACTTTTGCCCTGCGTCGAAGTGATTCCGCTGGGGGAACTTCCCTCCTGGCGGGGGAAATCATCATCACCAACAACTCTCCCATCTTGGGGAGGGCAATCTCCATTAACATTTTTAACAACACCATCTCCTCTCAAACCCTAGTTCATCTCTCATGTTCAATCTTTGTATCGGAACCTCATATTGATACTTGTGGGTGGCTAGTAGTGTTGATTACATCTTATAGTTGATTAATATATGGTTTATTTGGTGGAAGATTATATGTTCAGGTCCAATATGCTATTTAATACCCCTCTGATCTTGAGCATGATTATCATTTGTGAGTAGTTAGTTTTGTTCTTGAGGTCACGGGAGAAATCATGTTGCAAGTAATCATGTGAACTTGATACGTGTTCGATATCTTACATTCTTAAGAAGCTGATCCCCACTACTACCAATTCTCTCAACATGCACATTGTCCACATCATCTTCGTGCCACGTCAACACCCCACTAGCTCCAAACATGCAGCCTGCCACGTCACTAAATATTCCACAGCAGATTTTTTTGTTTCAATCGTTGCTACAAGGTTCCAATATGTATCGGCACGTCGTGCGTTGTAATATCGGCCTTAAATGAATGACCGAAGACCATTTTTCTCTCCCTATTCCAGTTTTCTTCATCTTCTCCTTCAGTTTCCTTCTCCCACGACTGCTGGAAGTTACAAGTTCTCTGTCCCCTCATTTGCTCCCTTTTCAACATCAATTAAAGGTTCAAATAATCACATTGGTGCGTTACCAACTTCTCCCCTTTCTCCTTAATGTTTCCTTCATCCGCCGCTTCAAGGCTCCAAGAAAATCTCTCTGCATCCTCCAATGTGCACCAATCTAAACCATGACTCAAGCCTCTCGCATGGTTGTTCAGACTGCAGCGCTTGCTCAGGCATGAATTTTAGGGACTTCTTTCATCACAAGGACCACACCGTCTGGACCTCCCTCCATAGGACCTCCCTCCCTAGCACTAGAAGTGGGGTTTTCCCTGGCCTGCCCTCGCGCACACATGCCAAACCCGATACTGTCTATTGGTCGTCACTATGGGTTGCACTACATTTGGAAGAAAACAGAGCCGATGTGGTTTCATGGACATGCTGGAGGGCACACATCCACCAGTGCTTGAATCCAACAAAGCAGCAACCACCACCGCCAGTGCTAGAGGTCGTAATTAGTTTTCTTAGGTCAGGGGGCCTGCATACAGGACATCGACAAGAGTTGTGTGATGATTATCACAACAGATAATGAAATAATCGAGGTAAGATTTTTATACTTGTACTTAGGATTTGCTGGTTCCTATAGTGTATATTTTTTCTTGCTTTTATCACAAAAAAGTATATTGTTTCTTGCTTAATGACTATCAACATTCGCACAATATCATATGTACATTATACACTGGTAACACGTAAATGGATCCACAATTATTATTTGCCCTCAGTTTCAGTTGACAATTACATGTATATAATTTTGTTATGGGGTTAATATTTCATTGTGGAGTCGCTTGGTTCTCCTGGGGAATAAAGGATAAGAATAAAATATTTCTGGCCATATGTTGGTACGAAGGTATTTTCCATACTATCAAATGTAGGGCTTGGATATTTCAGATCTTAATTATAATTCTCGATATATCATGTTGCGCAAAAATATTGTAAAGCTAGCATGCTACTTATAGCAGTATCAGCTCAGTGGATGGCTGGAGGCCCATTTAGTCTACCTTTAATGACTTTTTACAATTACACGAATCTCTATAGTTGTTGCGTGAATTTTGACGGGTGAAACTTACATCGGGAAAATAATTAATTGATGTTTGTTTTAATCTGTAGCTAGCTCAGCTGATCAAAAGGATATTACAAAGTTTCAATTCATTGAACAATTTCATCTGCCAACTGTAGCTTCTGTTTTTGTTCATCCTCTGTACCACAGGTCATGATATAAGCATCATTAAGGGAGTCACACCAAACATGCCATCACTAGCATAACAGTTGTAGTTAAACCTATTTTTAGTTTTACAAACCTTTTTCAGCAAGTATTTGTTTGTTGTCTACATCTACAATTTTTATTAACTGCTTTTCCGCCGCAACACGCGGGGTATTATCTAGTTTTGATAGTATGTATGTTGTGATTCCCTTAGTGGTGTCATGTGAACGTCGACTACATGACACTTCACCATATTTGGGCCTAAGGGAATGCATTGTGGAGTAGTTATTAGATGATGGGTTGCAAGAGAGACAGAATCTTAAACCCTAGTTTATGCGCTATTCTGTAAGGGACCGATTGGATCCAAAAGTTTAATGCTATGGTTAGAATTTATTCTTAATACTTTTCTCATAGTTGCGAATGCTTGCGAGGGGGTTAATCATAAGTAGGAGGTTTGTTCAAGTAAGAACATCACCTAAGCACCGGTCCACCCACATATCAAATTATCAAAGTAGCAAACACAAATCAAACCAACATGATGAAAGTGACTAGATAAAATTCCCGTGTACCCGTAAGAACACTTTGCTTATTATAAGAGACCGTCAGACCAACATGATGAAAGTGACTAGATAAAATTCCCGTGTACCCGTAAGAACACTTTGCTTATTATAAGAGACCGTTTTGGCCCGTCCTTTGCCTCAAAAGGATTGGGCTACCTTGCTGCACTTTTTTACTATTACCATTACTTGCTCGTTACAAATTATCTTGCTATCAAACTAATTGCTACTTACAATTTCAGTGTGTGCAGACATTACCTTGCTGAAAACAGCTTATCATTTCCTTCTGCTCCTCGTTGGGTTCGACACTCTTACTTATCGAAAGGACTACGATTGATCCCATATACTTGTGGGTCATCATGCCTGATAAGACTTTCACAGAGCACATACCTTGACATGATTTTGAAGGAGTTCAAAATGGATCAATCCAAGAAGGGGTTCTTGCCTGAGTTGTAAGGTGTGAAGTTGAGTAAGACTCGAGCTCCACCACGACAGAAGAAAGAGAAAGGAAGAAGGTCGTCCCATATGCCTTAGCCATAGGCTCTATACGATATGCCATGATGTGTACCGCACCTGATATGTGCCTTGCCACGTGTCTGGCAAGGGGGTACAAGAGTGATCCAGGAGTGGATCACTGGACAGAGGACAAAATTATCCTTAGAAGAATAAGGAAATGTTTCTCGGTTATGGAGGTGATAAAGAGTTCGGCGTAAAGGGTTACATCAATGCAAGCTTTAACACTAATCTGGATAACTCTGAGTAGAGTTTCTCAGTTATGGAGGTGATAATGAGTTCGGTGTAAAGGGTTACGTCGATGCAAGCTTTAACACCAATTCAGATGACTCTGAGTAGCAAACCGGATACATATAGTGGAGCAGCCGTTTGGAATAGCTCCAAGTGGAGCATGGTAGCAGCATCTACAGTATGACATGAAAATTTGCAAAGTACACGCAGATCTGAATGTTGCAGACCCGTTGACTAAAACCTCTCTCACAAGAAAAACATGATCAAACCCTAGAACTAATTGGGGTTTAATCACATTGTTATGTGAACTAGATTATTGACACTAGTGAAAGTGGGAGACTGTTGGAAATATGCCCTAGAGGCAATAATAAAATAGTTATTATCATATTTCCCTGTTCATGATAATCGTTTATTATCCATGCTTGAATTGTATTGATCGGAAACTCAAATACACGTGTGGATACATAGACAACAACATGTCCCTAGTAAGCCTCTACCGGACTAGCTCATTGATCAAAGATGGTTATGGTTTCCTAGCCAGACATGAGTTGTCATTTGATAATGGGATCACATCATTAGGATAATGATGTGATGGACAAGACCCAAACTATGAACGTAGCATATGATCGTGTCATGTTTATTGCTATTGTTTTCTACATGTCAAGTATATGTTCCTATGACCATGAGATCATGCAATTCATTGACACCGGAGGAGTACCTTGTGTGTACCAAATGTCGCAACGTAACTTGATGACTATAAAGGTGCTCTACAGGTATCTCCGAGGGTGTCTGTTGAGTTGGCATGGATCAAGACTTGGATTTGTCACTCCGTATGACGGAGAGGTATCTCATGACCCACTCGGTAATACAGCATCACAATGAGCTTGCAAGCAATGTGACCAATGAGTTAGTCATGGGATCTTGTATTACAGAACGAGTAAAGAGACTTGCCGGTAGCGAGATTGAACAAGGTATGGAGATACCAACGATCAAATCTCGGGCAAGTAATATACCGATAGACAAAGGGAATTGCATACAGGATTAGCTGAATCCTTGACATCGAGGTCCGACAGATAAGATCTTCGTAGAATATGTAAGAACCAATATGGGCATCCATGTCCCGCTATTGGTTATTGACCGTAGAGGTGTCTCGGCCATGTCTGCATAGTTCTCGAACCCGCAGGGTCTACACACTTAACGGTTGGTGACGACATAAGTATAGTTGAGTCATTATGGTGGTTCCCGAAGGTTGTTTGGAGTCCCGGATGAGATCCAGGACATGACGAGGAACTCTAGAATGGTCCAGAGGTGAAGATTGATATATTGGACGAAGGGTATTGGAGCCCGGAATTGTTCCGGGGGTACCGACTGATGACCATCATGACCGAAAGGGGTTTCGGGGGGCCCCGACAAGTATTGGGGGCTCATGGGCCAAGGGGAGGGGGCAAACCAGACCACTAAGGGGCTGTATACCCCCCTCACCCCATCCCACGTTGCCAAAGGAGGTGAGGGCGCCCCCTTAGGGTTCCCACCCCTTTGGCTTGGGGGCCAAGTCTCCTAAGGGGGAAAACCCATCTAAGGTTTCCCTCTCGTGGCCGCCGGCCCTAGATGAGATCCCCTAGGGGCTCCCCCTCTCCCCCTTCCCCCTATATATAGATGAGGAGAGGGAGGGCAGCGGCACCCCATGAGTACATCTCCACACCACAGTGCTGCCCCTTCCTCTCCCTCGCATCCCTCTTCCTCTCTGTAGTGATGAGGAAAGCTTTGCTGAGATTTCGTCACCACCACCTTCACCATGCCGTCGTGCTACCGGAGGAATCGAGCTACTACTTCACCATCGCTCGCTGGATCGAGGAGGTGAAGGCGCCATTAAGCTGTACATGTGTTGAACGCGGAGGTGTCGTCTGTTCGGCACTAGATCGGGAGTTCGCAGGACGGATCATGATTGGATCGCGAAGACGTTCGACTACATCAACCGCGTTTCTTAGCGCTTCCGCTTAGCAATCAACAAGGGTATGTAGATCCAATCTCTCCTCTCGTAGATGGTCATCTCCTAGATTGGATCTTGGTGAGCGTAGGATTTTTTTTGTTTCCCATGCAATGTTCCCCAACATGGACAACCTAGGAGCAACCTTAAGCAGGTCAAACTCCATTTGTTTAAGAGCCCTAACAGAAACTTGTACCACTTTCTCATCATGTCCTAATGACACATCTCCAACGTATCTATAATTTTTGATTGTTCCATGCTATTATATTATCTGTTTTGGATGTTTAATGGGCTTTACTATGCTCTTTTATATTATTTTTGGGACTAACCTATTAACCGAAGGCCCAATGCAAATTGTTGTTTGTTTGCCTATTTCAGTGTTTCGCAGAAAAGGAATATCAAACGGAATCCAAACAGAACGAAACCTTCGCGAGGATCTTTGTTGGAGCAAATGCAATCCAGGAGATTTGGAGTGGAAGTCAGAGATGCAACAGGGTGGCCACGAGGCAGGAGGGCACACCCATGGGGTAGGCGCGCCCTGCTACCTCTTGAGCACTGCGTTGGTTTTCCCTTGAAGAGGAAAGGGCGATGCACTAAACTAGCGTAAGTATTTCCCTCAGTTTTTGAGAACCAAGGTATCAATCCAGTAGGAGGTCACGCTCAAGTCCCTTGCACCTACACAAACAAATAAGAACCTCGCAACCAACGCGATAAAGGGGTTGTCAATCCCTTCACGGTCACTTACGAGAGTGAGATCTGATAGAGATGATAAGATAATATTTTTGGTATTTTTATGATAAAGAGTAAAAGTAAAGAAAGCAAGTAAACGGTAATGGAAATAACGGGAGATTAATATGATGGAAAATAGACCGGGGGGCCATAGGTTTCACTAGTGGCTTCTCTCAAGAGCATAAGTATTACGGTGGGTGAACGAATTACTATCGAGCAATTGATAGAATTGAGCATAGTTTTTTTTACCATGGAGACTGCAGGGCTTGCACCCCACAGCATTTTATTAATAAAACAAAAGGCATACAGGGTTTCCTCAAGGTGAGGAAAGAAAGAAAAAGAAAGAAGAAGAAAAAAGAAAGAAAAGAGTGAAGGCTCTAAAGAAGGCTATACAGAGAAGGGGTGCACTATACCTAATAATTACAGAGAAACAAAGAAGCAACTCTCCTCAAAGGAGGAAGAAAATCAATCCACTTAAGAAGGGCGTCTCTATATTTCCGTTTGATTCGATGAGAGAGCAGAGTAAGATCAGGAATGAAGCCATTCCTCCATGCCCTGAAAGATGTTTGGATGTTCCTGAAAGCTCTATCATTCCTGATCTTCCAAATATTCCACCAGGCCGTGAAAACCACCTCCCCAAAGAAAGGCTTATTGAAATCCTTCCTAGCATGCCGAGCAATTTCCACCATATTATCACAATCTTTCCATTCAATTTGCAGATAGTTCCACACGCGAACACTAAAATTGCACTGGAAAAAGAGGTGATTTCTGTCCTCCAGTATTCCAGTCGGGCAAAGAACACAATATGGTCCTTCATTAAATCCTCCAATGCCTCCTCTGAATCATGTCCTTGGTGTTAACCCTATCCATTATAACAAGCCAAGCAAACATCTTGATCATCATAGTACAACAACTTTTCCATATCCACCCCTGAATGGGGTTTGATATCATTGGCTGATAGACAAAAACATAAAACCTTTTTGCAGTATATTCTGAATTCTTGCCATCCCTCCATCCCGAGTGGACATGGGAGTTACTGTCCAAATGGAAAGACCCCATTAAAGAGGAAAGTTGTTGTAGTTCCTGAAAAGCTTGTTCAGTAAGAGGCAAGTAAAAAAGGTCCTGGAAACTACTAGCCTCAAAGACTTCCTTGACTGAGAGATTTTTGTGGAGACAAAAAGAATAGAGCCTAGGAAATCGATCTCGCAGAGGGACATAATTGTTTCCAATTTGCCAATAGTCAGACCAGAATAGCACCGTATCTCCACTATGAACATCAACCGAAGTAACTGCCCTGAAATTATCCATCAACTTACAGACATCTCTCCACCAAAAAGAGCCACAAAGAACAGTATCATGTGGAATTCTTTCAAAATAGTAAGAATCCCAAACTAACTGCACCCAGGGCACATCCATCTTGTTATAAAGTTTATTGAGATGTTTCACAAGTAGAGCATCATTCTGCAAACCAAGGTTTAATATTCCAAGCCCCCCCCCCCTTCGACTTAGGCCTGCAAACAAGTGGCCAAGCCGCCAGTGAATGTCCCCTTTCCTGACCATATTTCATCCATAAACACTGCCTCTGGATTCTTTACAATTGTTTCAAAATACCCTCAGGAATTGACAAACTGCAAAGGAAGAAGATAGGCAATGAAGAAATGATAGAATTAACTAA
The DNA here is from genome assembly GCA_032464435.1 of Aegilops umbellulata. Lineage (NCBI taxonomy): Eukaryota > Viridiplantae > Streptophyta > Magnoliopsida > Poales > Poaceae > Aegilops > Aegilops umbellulata. Next base: position 634,215,439 of record CP136060.1, on the reverse strand, counting down.
TTGCAATCTGCTCCCTTGAGGCAAGAACCAAGAACTTGCTGTCAATCTTCTCTCCATACAATCACTAGTAGAAAAGGGGGCTTTGGTCCAGGCCGGGTAAGCCCATTAGTCCCGGTTCAGTCTAGAACTGGGACCAATGGGTGCATTTATCCCGGTTCGTGCGGCTAAGGCATTACTCCCGGTTCACCTGGGCCCTTTAGTCCCGGTTCATGCCACGAACTGGGACTAAAGGGTGCGATGACCTTTAGTCCCGGTTCATGCCTCAAACCGGGACTAAAGATTAGACCTTTAGTCCCGGTTTGAGGCACGAACCGGGACTAATGGGGTTGAGACCTTTAGGCCCAGTTCGTGCCACGAACCGGTACTAAAGGTTCCATTTTCAAACTCTACCCCCCTCCCCCCCCCATGGATCACCTTTTTAGTTTTAAAAAATAAAAGAAAATGATGGAAATGTCAAAAAAAAGAGAAAATAAGTTTCCCATGTGATATGTGGTCTAGTTGTTGGGAAAATTTGCAAATGTGAATTTTGACTTTATTTGCAAAATTTCTCTGAAATTTGTAAAAATGGGCATAACTTTTGCATACTAACTCGGATGAAAAAGTTTTTTATATGAAAAATCATCTACTCGAAAAGTTACATCCGAATTTAATGGGGGGAACCCTGTTAAACATTTTCAAAATCCTCAAAAACCTAACAGAAAAAAGTTATGGGGCTTTTAAGATCTAGAGTGGAAAAAATCGAAAAAAATTCAAACAATGGGCAAACTGTGGTAAAACTAAATAATTATTTCAGTTATTTCAATTTTGGTCAAATCTGGTCAAACTGTGGTCAAACTGTGCTCAAACAATGGTCAAACTAATTATTCTAGAATATTAGTGGTACTAAATAATTATTTCAGTTATTTCAATTTTGGTCAAATCTGGTCAAACTATGGTCAAACTATGGTCAAACTTTGGTCAAACAATGGTCAAACTAATTATTCAAGAAATATTAATGTTACTAAATAATTATTGTTTTTTAAAACAGTTTCAAACTAAAACAGTGAAATGTTTCACTTCATGCTCAAGCAAAATTCCTGAAGGTTAATAGGATTGACATCTTACTATTGTTAGGAAAACAACAAGTGCAGACTTGGAGCGAGGGAGAATAGAACCCAGAAGTTAAGCGTGCTCAGGCTGGGGGAGTGGGAGGATGGGTGACCGTTCGGGAAGTTAAATGATTTGGAATGATGAGGGGTGATTAGAGGATAAATTGAGAAGTGATGAGGGGTGGTGATTACAGACTAGAGGTTAAAATAATTCAGAAATTTGAAAATAAAAAAATCAAAAAAATTCAAAAAAAAATTCAAAAAAAATCATAAAATTTCCTTTAGTCCCGGTTGGTGTTACCAACCGGGACTAAAGGTGGAGCTCCACGTGGCCGCGCCCCTTTAGTCAGAACCGGGACTAAAGGGCCAGGGCATTAGTACCGACCCTTTAGTCCCGGTTCATGAACCGGGACTAAAGGCCCTCACCAACCGGGACAATAGGCCCCTTTTCTACTAGTGAATCCACAAGGGGAAGAAGGTCCACAATTTTGGGCCTGGTGGTCCCCACTGGCAGACCCAGATAAGTAAAGGGATATTTAAATTAGTGCCCCTGGTTTCTTAGTTGTGCTCACTTTTCCCCACGCACCAAACATTTGCTCACTTTTCCCCTCTTCCTTAGCTGAAACTCTCACAAATGCTCATAGCGGGCGTTTGCCGTCTTGATCGTCCATTGACCGTTAACTGCTGACGAGTGGGGCCGAGTCTTCGTCTGACTGTTGCTTGTTGATGGGTGGGACCGCAAGGAGACACGTATTGGGCAGCTTGTCTGAATCTGAAACAGATCTAGACAGGCCGCACTGCACCTCCACGAGGAAAACCCCATAGATGACCGTCAAATGGTCGTCAAGTGCTCGGCGAGTGCAACTACTCCATCAGCACCTCCACGAGGAAAACCCCAAGTAAAGCCCAAGATCAAAAGGAACAAGAGTCTGAAAGAAAAGAGCATCTCAACTAGGGAAACCAGGAGCAAGACGGTGAAGCCAGCTGCAAACACAAGGAGCAAGTCGAAAATTTGAATTAAGTTGTTGGGAAATGTTTGTGTTGTCAATTTGAGGGCGAGTGGATCGCTTAAAACTTGGTAGATTTGTATTAAGATGTTGGCATCTTAAAACTTGGTAGATTTGAGCTACTGTGAAAACTTATCAGTTGTAATAATGTTGCTTCTACTTTAGTTTCTTATTTGAGTCAGAATTCAAATTTCCATCAAAATTTGAATTTAAATCAATATTTGAATTTGGGCCAAAATTTGGATTCGAGTCAAAGTTGAAGTTGAACATTGGAGGTTCATTGCTCTATGCGGTGTATTTGATCGAGCATTTGAAGTCCAATATTCGTAGGTGAACAGTCCGAATGAGAAATGTGCTAGAAACGAGCTCGAAAACAAGGGTAAACAGCCCTATTTGAAATCAAGTTTTTTTGACCTTGCCTAAATGAGGCATATATTTTTTTATTAACACTTGTTCCATATATATAGGGTAAAAACAAAGACTCACTATTTATTGATTAATACTCATATTACTACATTTTTTTGAAAAGAATATGCTTTTAATTCAAAACCGTCAAATAACACGTTTTAGATATGAAAATGAAAAAGTAAGTTCAGATCCTTCTTACTCACTCCAAAATGAATCTATGGAGATTTTTCTGATTTTTTTAATTATTTTTTTAACCCTAAACCCTCTCTCCCTATTCTACGAACTCTGAAAATGTTCATAGGTGATAGCTCATTTGTGTGAAGACTTTTTCCATGAAAATGACCTACACCAAGTTTATATTTTTTTTCTCATAACCTTGTCACATATGACGGCTATGTGCGCAAGAATTACAACATTTTGATTTTTTTTTAATTTTTTAAAAACATTTGAACTTGATTTGGACAAATCACTTCAAAAAATGATTTTTCAAAAAAACACCCCTATACCGAGTTTATATTTTTTTTATGGTAACTAGGTCTCATAAATGGACGAACTACGTTTTGTTTTATATTTTTGCGATTTTTTCTAATTTAGTTATGGCCATTTGAAATCTGGTCAAACCCTAATAACCCCGTTGACTCGCTCATAACCCCGCAGAAATGCTCCAAACCCTAGCGTCGAACATGCGCTGTCGGATCCTACCAAGCGCCAAACACCACCCGTCAGATGTGGGGCAGGCATGCGCGATCCGCGTGATGCATCCTGATTGGCTACTGCACTGTCCTTCTCGGGTTTTTTACGATCTGCCCCACTTTACAAATGAAATTGTATTTTTCGCACATGACCACCACATGTCAGTGTTAAGAGTTGGTTCAAATATTGAAACTGCAAAATACAATGTGGCAAATCGTCAATATAGCTTCCCCTTCTCCACTTCTCCATCTGACATACAAAGGCATCGAGCAGATCGAGCAATTCCTCTGTTTCTTTCCCCATCTTCTCGTTCTTCTTCCTCTCGAGCAATTCCTCTGTTTCTTCCTCTCGGGCGATATGTCGACCTCCTCGTCAGCCCCCCGTTCCACGTGGCCGGTGTATGGTCTAGTGCCGATGACTCGATGCACTGACTGCCCACGGACTGCGCCACTGAAGCGGTTGACTTCGAAGGAGGAGAAGAATGGGAACTTTGGGCGCGAGTTCGTCAAATGCGAGAGCAAGCCGGAGGCGCAAGTTAGATCTGAGTTTTCCTCGCATCCTTTATCTCTAATTTCTCAAAAAATCTGTCAGATTTGGATTTAGGTTACATGATTCCGTTTTCAGATCGTGAAGAAATGCCACCATTTCGAGTGGATGGATGATTACATCCAGAGGCTTCAAGGGTCGGGCTTGCTGGATTCGAGGGGGAATGCAATCAGTGAGTCCAATCTGCCCCATGACAGTGCCGCTCCGGCAGCAGCAGCGCGTCCAGAATACCCGACGGTGGTAGATGTTGAACTGAAGACGGAATTGAAGAAGATGAACAAGAACTTCAAGCATCTGATTGAGTTGAAGAAGCAATCCAATCTGATAGCTTTAGGAATACTTGCTCTAGGAATTTTTTACTTGATGGCCATCTCTCATTAGAAATGTTTGTGCAACTGTCGATCACTGAATGTATGCAGTTTATTGTTAAGTTTCGACATTTTCAGTTTCGGTAGAAAACAACTACCAGTTCAGTGATAGGATTATTTTGTTAGCTAATAACCTCGAGTATTGGATCATACGGCGCACTAGACAAGTAGGGGCAACAGGGAGCAAGACGCCACTGCAGTTACTGGCGAGATCGACGCTGTGCTCTGAAGAAAACGACACTGCCGACTGCAACTGAACACTGAACTCTGAAACTAACAGAAACAGTGCACACCAACTGTTCGATGAAATGATTTTGGCATGTGGAAAATTTTTCTGGAGCTGATCTTTAGTGAGGTGGTCTTTTGATGCATCCAAAGGCTGCCTGATTTTTCTCAGATTTTTAGGAAAAGAAAACAAATGAATTTCACCAAAAATGGCAAATCTGGTCCAAACTTGCAGCAAGCACATTTTGAAAATTTTGAATTGTGGACCAGTGGATCTTGATGGATCTTGGTTGAGGGTGCTAAGGACTAGTCAGAGGAATTTACTTGGAGTCAAAACTCAAAGGAAATCTGGCAGTTCCTTTGGAAACTCTAAGGTCCAAAATAAATAACAGAAAAGATTTTGAGATAAAATAAATAGAAATAAAATTTAGGGACAGTTGAAACTTGCTGGAAATTGTTGCTTGGCTTGACCCAAAGTAGGGAGGTGGGTTTTAGAAGAAAATTATTTACATAGGCCATGGGGAAGAATTTTTTTGGCTTTCCATTACTTCAAACATAGTGTAGTTAAAACTACACTTTTGACTAAAGCCAAATATCTCAAAGTATTTGATACTTCAATATATTTTTTTGCATGGATACTTCAATATTTTTGAAAACCAAAGTATTCTTTGAATACCTAAAAAATACAGAGCTCTCAAACCAAAGCCGTGTACAAATGTACAATATGTTCTTATTTTTAGAAGGCGTCTATAAAACCATCTTTTTTAGTTTGTTTGGTTAATTTTTCCCACGCCAATTAGCCGTGTCTAAACTTGGGACAAACAAAACACAAACATAACAAAGCATTAATATAACACACATAACTTAACTTAGATAGGGTACGGTTGCTAGGGCAACATAAGTTCTTACATAGACACCATAGATAATAGTTAACCTTACATAGATAGCTCGGGCAACACACACACCAAACTAACACTGCATACTAGATAGATAGATAGGGTAGCTAGGGCAACACCACCATGTCTTCACCTTAACCGCCGGCTTCAGTACTCCTCCTCCTCACGGTCGTTGTTGCCGAGGTAGTACGGGAGGCTGTGCATGCGGTTGCGAGCGGGGAAATGCTCTCGAAGTCGGGGAAGATGTTATAGGTCGTGAATGCGATTAACTCGCACCCACACCAATACACCTTGCCGAGCAGGTAGTAGGCATCGAACCTGTTGGTGAAGTGGACGACGAGCCCTACCACTAGAGCGTTAGCGTGGGGACGCTGCTCCACGAGGTTGAACATGGGCGGCGAGCCCGCCGGGAGGTGGTGGAAGCTCGCACGGAGGAACCCCCGTGCAAGCTCAGTGCTTCCCCTCCAGTGGGAGAACGCCCACACGCGGAGGGATTCCTCGACGATGACGTGGGCGGGGTACCGCCGTTCTGGCACGGTGGGCGGCGCTTGGAACGTCGGCCTGTTGTACTGCATCTTGCTCGCTTCGCTGAGTGGAACGGCTTTGGCTTTTGGGGAAATAAGAGAAGAAGTTGGAGGCGCAGATGGATCTGTAGAAGAAGAGGCAATGGAGGGCAGTTTAAATAGCCGGGGGAGACGAAGTGGGTACATGCGCAAACGGCCGGCGTAGATCATGACTCAGTGCGTGCGTGAACCGATGCGATCATCAATGTGTAAACGAGAATCGATGCGAGCGTGCTTTGCGTGCTCTGCGTTGGCGGCTGCCTGCCTCCCCCTTCTGCGTGCTCTGCGTTGGCGGCTGCCTGCCTCCCATTCCCGAGCGTGCGTGCAGCCTGCGGCGTGAACCAATGCCTCGACATATGGACGCGACCATGCGTGCAGCCTGCCCCTTCTGCCACCGGCACGTATGCCTGCGGCGCTTGAAACGACGATGCGGACAGACTTAATCCACCGGCAACCGTGCGGCAAGGATCGATGCGTGCGTGTCGGCGTGCATGCATGCGATTAGGTCTAGGTCACTAGATGCGTGCGTGGCGGTGTTTGCATGCATAGCAGGCTACATCGATGCCAAAGCCGGGCATGCATAGCAGGCTGCATCCATCGATAGCAGGCATTTTAAATTTATTACCAACAAACTAACGGGCCCATCCTATGAACACAAACACGGCCCAACCAGCGAAGCCACAGCCACAGTCAACAGAAAAAACAGAGTCCAACGAGCCCCTAAAAAAACAAAGTCCAACGTGGCCCCACAAGTCAGTTAACGGCCAAGACGGCAAATGTCTGTTATGAACATTTGTGAGAGTTTTAGCTAAGGGAATGGGGAAAAGTGAGCAAAAGTTTGAAGTGTGGGGAAAACTAAGCACAAGTAAGGAATTGGGGGCACAGATGGAATAAGCCCCATGAAAAGGCATATTGCCTAATTTGCAACCAAAGTAGGCAGCAAGGTCAGAAGCATCCTGATCACTCACATTAATGGGATACATGGAGGATTTATGGAAATTAATCTGAAATCCAGTTGCCTGTGAGAAAGAATGCAAAACTGATTTCAGAGCCCCCAATTGATCTGTATCAGCATATTGGACAACAGGGAAATCAGGATCATGGGTAGGCAGAGGCCTGCTTATTAAACCTTGCTGAAGAAGATCATTAATCAATGTCTACAAGAGATCAGCCGCAATAATAAAGAGCAAGGGAGAAATTGAGTCCCCTTGCTTAACTCCACATTTGCATTTAAAGTGATTACCAGGAACTCCATTCAGAAGGACAGAAGAAGTGCCAGAAGACAGCAACTGCTTAATCCAAATGATCCGTCGTTCATCAAAACCTTTTGCAATTAGAATCTTTATGATAGCCTCATGCTGGATAGAATCAAAAGCCTTTTCAAAGTCTAACTTAAGCAAAAGGATGGGCCTTTTAGACTGATTGCACTGATGGATATACTCAAAGGTCCAAGCAAGGCAATCCTGGATTGTTCTTGATTTTATGAAACCATATTGATTTTTATGCACACATTTGGTGATCTCCTGTTGGAATCTGTTAGCAGCAAGCTTTGTAAGGAACTTCAGACCAACAGAGGTTAAAGAAATTGGCTAAAGTCTCCCACACACTCAGGTGTTTGCTTCTTTGGAATCAGGGTAATGTATGCATCATTCAAATTTTCTAATTGTACTGTTCCAGCATGAAACTCATTGACCAACTGAATAAAATCAGCAGAAATTATATGCCAACACTTTTTAAAAAAAAGCCCATTAAAGCCATCAGGCCCAGGAGCCTTATCAATAGGCAAATATTTAATAACCTGCTCAATTTCTTTTAATTCAAACAGTTTTGTGAGCACCTCCAAACCCTGGACCCTAGGCATAAGAGACAATATGTTTTCATCCAAAGAAATTGACCTGACTGTCCCCATTCTGCTTTTGAAGGATGACAAGAATTCCTTGGCCATTTCCTCATGGTTTGACGTTACTGATCCATCAGACAGCAACAGGCTAGCAATAGAGTTTTTTCTATATCTCTCAGTTGCCATGGCCTAAAAGAACTTAGAGTTTTCCTCTCCCACTTTGATATACCTGATTGTACATCTCTTCCTACAGTACAAATATTGCATGTGCAGCAGATATTCATGGTGCAATTTTGTGATTTTCCTGAAATTAAACTCGGGCCTGGACAGAGATCTCATATCCTCAAGATTGTCCAACCAAAGAATTACCCAGTTACACTTCTCAAGTAACCTTTTAATATGTGATAAACCTTTCTGCCACTTCTTCAATGCAAACCTCAACGCCTTTAGTTTGTCAACAATTATTGCTGAAATATGGGTCTTACAAGACGGACGAGTCCAAACCTCCTGAACACACTCCATGAAACCAGCCTGATGGATCCAAAAAAATTCAAACCTGAAGATATGTGCTTTTGGAATTATTGTGCTGATGGTCACCAGGCAAGGCACATGATCAGACGCAGTCTTGGCCAAAGGGGTCACTTGAGTCATGGGATAAATGTTAATCCAACTAGCAAAAGTAAAAACCCAGTCCAACTGTTTCAGAAGAGGCCTGTCCTGCATATTAGACCAAGTAAATTTTCGTCCTTTTAAAGGAAGTTCCAGCAGTCCCAAATGGCCAATTATTTCATTGAAAATGAACATATCATTTATATCGCCCCCGGGGAGATTTGTATTATCAATGGAACGGATGAAGTTGAAGTCCCCCATCAACATCCACATCTGATCCAGATCAATGTCCAAATTGTAAATCCAGGAAACAAACTCGTCGCGCAACTCACCCTGACATGGACCGTACACATTAACCAGAAACCATTGCTCATTATTATGAACCAGATCGCCACGCCGTTAAAAGACCCCCAGAAGCTCCCCTAGAGGGAGACTCAGCGAATTGATCAAAACCATGGGGACAAATGCTTTTCATGATTGAACGCGAGCAAGAGGATAACTTAGTTTCTTGCAAACAAAGCACTGAACACTGACTCTCTGTCACTTTCTCCCTGACAGAGCGCTGCCTAGCATCCGAATTCAGACCGCGGACATTCCAACATAAAACTTTCCAACTACGCGTTGTAACATGATTCATGAATAATCATTGCGTAGAGTAGCAAAAAGAGCATGGCACCTAATGCCATCCCATCCAAAATAAAGTAAAGTTCAGAACCCCAATGTGCCACATCCCAGGCCGCACTCAGTTCAATAGAAAAGAAAACAAGCATAACAGGCGCCCTCGGCCTTGACACAGAAGATAACATAAATACTAAGCTGAAGATGCAGACGAGTACTCCTGTGGATTAGCCATAAGCTTGTCCACCGATAGAAGCGAAGGATTAATCTCCATCTCCGCGCCCACAGCTTGCAGAACATGAATCGGAGTGTGTGGTGGTGCAGTAGGCAGAGCATCTTCAGAATCATCCGCGGAAGTGGGCAGGGCCTTGTCCTCCATGGGCTTTGCACGGGGGCGCTTCTTAGATGGTTGTAGAGAAAGTTGCTCAAAAACCACGTTTTTGTAGCCATCTAACTTTGCCGCGCTCCGAGTGCAACGCCTGAGTGACGTATCAACAACAGGAGCCTTCTTCTTCTCTCTCTGCTTACGCGCAGTAGATTGTTCCACAGAGAAAACCAAAGGTGATGATTGAACCGAGACAAGAACAACAAAACTATCAGTCACAACTTCTTCAGAAACAGAATCTGAAACAGAAACAGAATTGAGCATAGTTATGAGAATATATAGGTATGATCATGTATATAGGCATCACGTCCGTGACAAGTAGACCGACTCCTGCCTGCATCTACTACTATTAGTCCACACATCGACCGCTATCCAACATGCATCTAGAGTATTAAGTTCATAAGAACAGAGTAACGCTTTAAGCAAGATGACATGATGTAGAGGGATAAACTCATGCAATATGATATAGACCCCATCTTTTTATCCTCGATGGCAACAATACAATACATGTTGTTTCCCCCATATCACTGGGATCGAGCACCGCAAGATTGAACCCAAAGCTAAGCACTTCTCCCATTGCAAGAAAGATCAATCTAGTAGGCCAAACCAAACTGATAATTCGAAGAGACTTGCAAAGATAACCAATCATACATAAAAGAATTCAAAGAAGATTCAAATATTGTTCATAGATAATCTTGATCATAAACCCACAATTCATCGGATCTCGACAAACACACCGCAAAAGAAGATTACATCAAATAGGTCTCCAAGAGAATCGAGGAGAACTTCGTATTGAGATCCAAAGAGAGAGAAGAAGCCATCTAGCTAATAACCATGGACTCGAAGGTCTGAGGTAAACTACTCAAACATCATCGGAGAGGCTATGGTGTTGATGTAGAAGCCCTCTGTGATCAATGCCCCCTCCGGTAGGACGCCGCACTACTAGAAAAAGGGCTATAGATGGGATTGACACTAATGGCGCACCAGACAAGTGGTGCGCCATTAGTATATACTAATGGCGCACCACCTTCTGATACGCCATTAGTGTTGAAACTACTAATGGCGCACCCGGCCTGGGGTGCGCCATTAGTGTCCTAAATTTTTTTTTTGAACTAGCGCGTCTGGCCAAACATACTAATGGCGCATCCTGGTACGGTGCGCCATTACTAGTTGTAACTAGTAATGGCGCACCAGTGACAGGGTGCGCCACTAATGATTTTTTTTAATTATATTTTTTATTCCTTTTGTTGGAAAACTACTAATGGCGCACTGTCCCAAAGTGCGCCATTACTAGTTCAAACTACTAATGGCGCACTATGACAGAGTGCGCCATTAGTATGATTTACTTTTTTCGCAAAACTACTAATGGCGCATCAGGCGCTGGTGCGCCATTAGTAACCTGGATTACTAATGGCGCATTTATGTCAGGTGCGCCATTAGTAAGTGGGCAGCAACAAGATATTTTGGGCAGCCTCTCCTACCCACACTCACTTTCTCCCCCACTTCATTCTCCACCTCCTCCTTGTCTCGGGTGCCTCCTCTCTTTCTCCTCATTTCCACCATAGATTCATTCAAATTAAGTGGTTAAATTACCTTGTTTTGATAGGTAAGTAAGGGGAAGCTATATTTACGTTGTTCTTCCTACAACAATGTGCACATGCACTTTTTATGGCCTAGCTAGATCTATGTATGTTCGTGGTGTTGCATATGTTAGTGGTGTTGCATATGTTAGTGGTGTTGCATATGTGTTTGTGGTTGGAGGTGTACCGGTATTTGAAATGCGATAGTTGCCAATATTTTGCCGGAATGTTGATTCATTTCCGTTTCGGTGATAATTTTGGCATTAAGCATTCTTTTTGGTCCTATTTTTAGGGAAAGTCATGCCAAATTTTTTCTTGGTTCTAAAATATTGTTTTGCTCTACCCCGCAGGCAACCATGGTCCGCATGATGACCGAAGGCATCGTGAATAGGTTTTTGAGGTCCGCGAAGGCTGAGATGCTTCAAAAGAACAAGACGGAGATAAGATGTCCGTGTCGAAGATGCAAGCTGCAGAGCCTTATTGCGGACCCGGATTCCGGGCAGGTGCGGGACCACCTGCTCTTGCGTGGTTTCATGGATGGCTATCGGTGGCAAGGTGATGAAGATGACTACGAAGTCGTCCATGGGGGCCGGGCAAGAAATGAGGAAGGGCAGCAAGACAACCACCGCGGCTCGGGCGGGCGAGAAGACGAAGAATCCCCAGGAGATGATCATGACGGTGATGCTGTACACAGTCATGATGATGAGGAAGATGCCGGAGCAGACGACGGGCATGATCATGAAGATGATGATGCCGGCGGAGCAGACGACGGTGGACCATCGATGGGCTGGGTGCAGGACCCTTATATTCAAAAGCTGCTTCTCAAGCAGACGGATAACGCAAGAGCTGCCGCCCGAGAGAAAGCCAAGGTGGATCAACTTGAGTTAGACGCGGTTACTCCATTGTATGAAGGATGCAGGCCCGAGGATACCCGCCTGAAAGTAACGCTCATGGCTCTGGAGATGAAGGTAAAACACAAAATGACGGACGCATGCTTCGACGAGAACATGTCATTCTGGCACGAACGTCTTCCAAAGGGGAACAAGTGCCCGACCAGTTTGGAGGAGGCGAAGAAAATCGTGTGTCCTCTGGATTTACCGCACGTGAAATACCATGTCTGCATGAACAATTGCATCATTTATCGGGGCGAGCACGCGGAGTCTACCATATGTCCGGTGTGCGGCGTCACTCGATACAAGAAGAGGAAGAAAGCTCCTCGAAAAGTGGTGTGGTACTTTCCGATCACTCCTCGTCTGCAGCGGTATTTCGCGGATCCTAAGGTAGCAAAGCTCCTGCGTTGGCACGCGGATAGGGAGGAGAAGAAGCGAGAAGATGACGCAAATGATCCGGAGATAGATAAAAAAGACAAGATGCTGAGTCACCCTAAGGATGCGAGCCAGTGGCAAGCGTTGAATTTTGAATACCCAGAATTTGGGAAGGATCCAAGGAACATCGTGCTGGGCGCGAGCACCGATGGAGTCAATCTGTTTGGCAGCCAGAGAAGCACACATAGCACCTGGCCTGTGTTTGTGTGGATGTACAACCTTCCCCCCTGGTTGTGCATGAAGAGGAAGTACATTCACATGAGTATGCTAATTGAAGGGCCGAAACAACCAGGGAACGACATCAATCTGTATCTGGGGCTGCTGAAGGAGGAGCTAGACACGCTGTGGAAAACGCCAGCCAATACGTGGGACGCCGCAGAGAAAGAATATTTCCCTATGAGAGCCGCACTGCTCACGACGGTGCACGACTATCTCGGTTATGGATATCTCGCGGGGCAGGTAGTCCACGGATTTTCTGGATGCGTACGGTGCATGGACGACACAACGTATCGCCAGCTAGATAGAGATCCCGGGTCTTCGAAAACCGTGTTCATGGGACATCGAAGGTGGCTTCGCGACGATGACCCGTGGAGAAAACGCAAGGATCTGTTCGATGGTGAAACCGAACCCCGAAAACGCCCGTGTACGAGGAGCGGCGAGGAAATAGACAAGCTGTTGAAAAATTGGAAAGACTGCCCACTGCCGGGAAAGAAGCAAAAGGCGCCAGAGCCGGGAAAGAAGCGAAAGGCGCCAGAGCCGCTACTGAAGGTATGGAAAACGAGGTCTGTTTTCTGGGACTTGCCGTACTGGAAGATCCACCGTGTGCCTCACAGCCTTGATGTCATGCATATCACGAAGAACGTGTGCGAGAGTCTGCTTAGTACCCTGCTCAACATGCCAGAGAGGACCAAAGATGGGCCGAAAGCAAGGGCAGACTTGAAATCAATGGGCATCAGGCAGGAGCTTCACGCTATATATGATGATGATGATGATGATGAGGCGAAGCAGGACACAGAATGTCGTCGCAAAGGCAAAAAGGCCAAGAAGACCGGAAATGACTACCCTCCCGCGTGCTTCACTCTAAGTCAGGAGGAGATCGAGCAGTTTTTCACCTGCCTCCTAGGAGTAAAACTTCCTTACGGTTACGCGGGGAAGATAAGCAGATACCTAGACCCAGCGAAGCAGAAGTTCAGCGGGATGAAGTCTCACGACTGTCATGTGCTGATGACGCAGATACTTCCAGTTGCAATCCGTGGGATCATGGACGCTCACGTCCGTGAAACGCTATTTGGCCTATGCAACTTCTTCGACGTCATCTCTCGGAAGTCGATTGGCGTGAGGCAACTCAGAAGGCTACAGGAAGAGATCGTGGTGATACTATGCGAGCTTGAGATGTACTTCCCGCCCGCATTCTTCGACGTTATGGTGCATCTGCTGGTCCATATAGTGGAGGATATCATCCAACTCGGGCCGACGTTCCTGCACAGCATGATGCCGTTCGAAAGGATGAATGGTGTCATCAAAGGATACGTTCGTAACATGTCACGTCCAGAGGGAAGCATAGCCAGGGGCTTTCTAACCGAAGAGTGCATCTCGTACTGCACGAATTATCTAGGCATCGAGAACCCCGTTGGTCTGCCCGTCAACAGGCACCTCGGCAGGCTCGCTGGATGGGGTCACCGTGAGGGTCGCCGCGAAATGCATGTCGACTTCGAGGGTCGACTCGCCGACTTTGAAAGAGCAAACCTAGTCGCGCTACAACACATAGACGTGGTCGATCCTTGGGTGGTAGAGCACAAAACCTTTATTAAGAAGTCGTACAATGACCGAGGCCAACAGAGGACGGACGGAGATATACTCAAAGAGCACAACTCATGTTTCACGCGTTGGTTCAAGCAGAAGCTTCTGTCGTACCCTTTACATGAGGATTCTTCCGCGGAAGAACAACTCATATTCGCCTTGTCACAGGGCGCCGAGCACAACCTGATGACCTATGAGGCGTACGATATCAACGGCTACACATTCTACACTGAGGCCAAGGACATGAAGAGCGATGGTTATCAGAACTCCGGGGTAACGATGGAATCCTACACCGGTAACGACAAGGACAAATACTACGGAAGGATCGAGGAGATCTGGGAGCTGAGCTACGCTGGAGAGAAGGTCCCGATGTTCCGTGTCAGATGGGCCAAGAGCGTCCTAAAAGAAGAACGGTATTTCACCACCATGGTTATACCCGAAGCCAAATCCAAGACCGCGGGCGCAAACGTCACCGCGAAAAATGAGCCATGGGTACTGGCTTCCCAAGTGGACCAATGCTTCTTCATTACCGACCCGTCAAAGACCAGTCGTGTTGTCGTGAGGAGAGGCAAAAGGAAGATCATCGGAATGGATGGCGTAGCCAATGAGCAAGACTTCGACAAGTACGGCGACCCGAGGATCGAACATGACGACGATGATGAAGTAGCAGCATACACCACAAGAAGAAGCAGGACCACCCTACCTAAAGGACGTCCGTTCCACAGAAGAACTCCATTTGCGAAAAAGAAGGGCAAGAAGATTGTTAACAGATAGCTAGCTAAGATCGATTGTATTTAAATCGCAGCCTTCATTTCTCGATTGTATTTCATGGGCACTTTTTAAACTATCATGAATATTTTTAAATTTCATGGACACTCGATCTCGATCCCCCTCCATCTCGATCGCTATCCCACCTCGCCAGATCCGGTCCCCCTCGCCGCCGAGCACCCCCCGGTCCACCGGCCGCCGCCGCCGACCCCCCGCACCCTCGATTCCCCTACTCAACCGCCGCCGCCGAACCCCCGCACCCCTCCCCTACTCAACTGCCGCCACCGACCCCCCGCACCCCTCCCCTACTCCACCGGCATTACTGTTTGATGATATTTTTAAAAAATTACTACTGTCTTATAAAAAATTACTGTTATGATTTAAACAAGTTTGAACATATTTAAACACAAATAAGTATAATGATGAGGATGCTCCATGGATACGGCACAATCAGAAGCAAGCAGGGACACAAGGGAAGAATTGATGTGTAATAATTTATTGTACCAAACTTTGTATTTGGTCGATGAACTGAATGATGTATCAAGCCTTTTGTCAAACCTTCAAGGGATTTTAAAATGAATTAGTTTTATTTTTCTGATTTTTTTGATATATAATTGTATTTTTAAGATTTTAAAATGAATTAGTTTTATTTTTCTGATTTTAAAAGGAAAAAGGAAGAAGAAGAAAGAAGGAAAAAGGAAGAAAAAAACAGAAGAAAAAAAAGAAGAAAAAAGGAAAAACAGAAGAAAGAAAGCGCCAGTTCTAGCACAGACCCTTTAGTCCCGGTTGGGGAGGCGGACCGCGACTAAAGGGTACCCTTTAGTCGCGGTTGTTGTCCCCAACCGCGACTAAAGAGTCTTTCTGCACGGGAACGAAAGCGGCGCCAAAACCCTTTAGTCCCAGTTGGGGAGGCGGACCGCGACTAAAGGGTACCTTTAGTCGCGGTCCGCCTCCCCAACCGCGACTAAAGGTGCGTCTATAAATACTAATGGCGCACCAGGGTGAGGTGCGCCATTAGTATGGATGTACTTATGGCGCACCGAGGTGTGGTGCGCCATTAGTATTGTTAGGCCCCCATCCATACTGCCTCTCGGGCCCACACCTATCCCCTCTCTCTCCCTCGCCCTCGCCCTTGATCCCCTTCCCCTCTCCTCTCCCGACGCCGCTGCCCCGCCGCCTCGACGCCGCCCCGTCGTCCTCGTCTCCGCCCCGACGCCCCGACGCAGCGACGCCGCCCTCTCCTCTCCCGACGCTGCCGCCCCGCCGCCCCGTCGTCCTCGTCTCCTCGGCGCCGCTCTCCCCGTCGCCCCGCCGCCCTCGTCGCCGGTGGCCCGGACGCCGCCCCGTCCACACCACCGTCGCCGGAGCACCACCACCACCCGGACCTCGTTGCCTCCCGGACCTCGTCGCACCACCACCAACCGGACCTCGTCGCCCCACCTCGTCGCCCCGTCCACACCACCGCCCCCGTGAGCTCCCACTCCTCCTCTCCCCCTCTCTCCCTCCCCCGTGAGCTTCTTACTTTACTGCTACATGCTGTTAGTGCAGTGCAAGTGCAAGTTTAGTGCAGTGTAAAATTTAAAGAATTATACTGTTAGTTTAGGTAAATTTCAAGTTCAAGGTTAGTGCAGTGCAAGTTTAAAGAATTATACTGTTAGTTTAGGTAAAATTTTGTGCATTTTTCAGTGTAATTTAAGTGTAAGTTCCAGTGAAATTATAGTGTAATTTCAATGTAGTTAATTTAGGGCATTTCATTGTCAGTGCCACTATATTTCCCAGGACATTTAACATCACAATTTCATGGTTATTACAGTGTAATTTCAAGGTTCTTGCAGTGTCAGTGCCACTATACTTTACCTATGTCTTATTTGCAGTCCATAGTTCTTGATTGGAGGCTTAATTTCTTTCTTTTATTTTTGCGAAAGAGTAGAGGCTTAATTTCTTCTCTCTGATAACTATTGCACACACTAGTGCTAGTTGATTGTTGAAAGGACGCATCTTCTGTGCTGATTGATAAGCCCATATATTACTTCTATTTATATAATCGGCAATCGGCATAACTATTTGATGTACTGCATAGAAGGACATAAAGCCTCTCCCTTCCTTTTTCTGGTGTTCAAACCTGTATGGCAAGATGGTTGTTTGCTTACTTTTTTATCTGTTATAGTGACTAAACATCAATGTATATGCTACTTTCTGCTTGCCCTAGGTTCTAATGAAGATCTTCACCTTGTTAGCTGCATATAAGAACATTGTTTTTGTTTTTATAGATTTAGGAAAAAAAAGTCTGGTATATTACTGTTAGACTTTCAGTTTCAATATGCCACATCCTTGCATAAAACTTAACTCTGTCATGTACCTGTTCACAAAACTTTGTTGTCAACATGGGTCCGGTGGGACCCGAAGCCATGCTAGGGTTAGGATTGGCTGCATGCTTAGAATAAATAACATCTGAGGTGATAATATTTCTCAAGGGATAGATTAGGATCAGATTTGAGGTTGTCCCTTTCTTGTCAGCACACTGCCTGTGTGCTGGTACTAATTTGGTCTTGTGTTACAACTTCGCTGCAGTTCAATTTCAACCAATTTATCTTCTCTCCTGATATGCTTGATTGGAGTTCACCTTGGCCGTTGTTGTAGTCTCTGACTTGAAGCTTATGCCTCGTATGCTAATTGCCCAGTTCTTGAGTGTCACTCTACCTGTCCATCTTTCAAATATAATAATACACACGAAACACATATTACCAATTGAGAAAGGAAAAACAAAAAATAAGTTGGTATTCTTGTTTTAATTGTGAAAGTATTGAGAGAAAATATGTTCCCTAACAGGCTATCCATAAATGGACTTAAGTATAGTGTCATATCCTTGTTTAAAATTCAGTTTGTCATATCTCTGAAAATGCTACTGCTTTCTATTATGGGTACAAATCTGAAACGAATTTTGAGCAAGCATAGATGAAAGCATCCACCTTTGGTGATTGCTAGAGTAGAAATGGTTTGTAATTAGCTTTGGAAGTTGGTTAGTAACCTTTTTTGCCTTGTCCACCCGAGAGGCCCTTGAGTTTGCCGGAATGTCGATTAACTTCCGCTCCGGCAAATTCGGGTACTCCATATGTCCTATTTTCAGCAAAGGTCATGCTGAAATTTTCCGTGAATTTTAGCATGACTTTGCTAAAAATAGGACATATAGGGTGCCTCGGCGTCGAAAAACCCTCAATGATACAAGCTTAGATTTTAGGATGCCTCGATGTCGACAAACCCTAAATGATGAGACCATGATCTTTTTCCTTGATAATAACCAACTTTTTGACCAAACTTTGTTTCTATTTAGAGAGAAACATGGCAAACAACGATGAGGCAGGGGGTTCGGGCGGCAAGTCATTCTGGGAGCTGTCCCAGGAGATGGAGGAACAACCTCACTTGTATGAGGACACCGCCTTCCCCACCGATCCTGAGACCACTGATGGTGCCGCCGAGGATGACCCCACTGATGCCACCACTGATGGTGCCGCCGAGGATGCCACCACTGATGATGGCGGCGCACGCACAGATGGCAGCCAGAAGAGGCAACGGAAGGACCGGCGCCCGACCGTGCTCCGCACCCTCAAGGAGGAAGTTACTGAAGTGGACTCCGACGGGAATCCAACGGCGCCCGCACGAATAGTCAAGGGGTACTCGCTTCAGCTCGGGTGCATTCTCCGGAGCACCGTCTCGATCAACACCGAGAACCTGAGGCATCCTGACCGAGGGAATTTGCGCAACCTCCTCTTCACGAAGCTGCACGAACGATACAAGTTCCCCGCTGAATTTGAAAACACAAGCCTCAAAGGGAATAAAGTGAACAATGCTGCCCTCACGAAGATGAGCAAGGCCCTGTCTACTTGGAAAAGCAATGTGAAGAGAATGATCGAGAAAGGTGAGAGTTATGAGAAGATCAAGGAGAAAAATACTTCGATCACCGAAGATGACTACAATGACTTCAAGATCAATTGCTCGAGCACCGCACACTCCCAATCAAGTCAGTGGGGGAAAGAAATGCGGGAGCTGAACTTAGGTGAACACACACTCGGTCCCGGCGGTTATAGAGTGGCGGAGCCTATATGGGACAAGGAGGAGGCGGACCGTGCCGAGCAAGGCCTACCGCCCCTCTTCGATAAATACGGTGACAAGCAGACCAGGAACTATGTCAGGGCCCGGTACAAGAAGGACCCGAAAACAAAGGAGCTTACCACGGATCCGAAGACCAGGGCGCTTGAGCTTGTTCTTGTAAGGAATACACCCCCGCGTAATTAGCTCCATATGGTTGCATTCTAATTAATGAAGCCGAATTTCTAAATGGTTCACATTCCTTCCGCAGGCGAGTGAAAGCAGTAGCGCGGGTTCGACTAAGAGCAACCCTTGGGACACCACTCTAAATAGGGCGTTGAATGTAATGAAGAACAAGGATAAGCTCAGTAAGCCGACGTCAGCTGGTCGTGTGGCCGGCAAAGGCTTGTCGACAAAATGGGGGTCATACTATAACACTGGTGGACGAAAGGAGAAAAAGACCAGCTCGGAAAGCCAGGCGCGCGAGGTTCAAGAACTCAGGGCACAGGTGGCGCGGATTCCGGAGATTGTCCAAGAGAAAGTGCAACAACAACTCGGAGCGACGATCACCGCCATTGTGCCTACCTTGATGCAGGGGTTGAGTGCGTGGATTGCGGGCGGCCAACAGGGGCCGCCCCCGATTCCTAGCTTCACGGCAAGCAACTCGCAGAACGCGATGGCGGGGCCATTGGGGTCTCCGGCGGAGGCGGCATTGGTGTCTCCGACGCCGGCACGGGAGCTTAATGCACCCGGGTGTACGCCGGCCGGCACCTCTGCAGCAAGCGGCCCCTCCGTCAACTGCACGCCCGCCGTTGGCGGTGCCTCGACATTAGCCGAGCTCGACGCCATCATCACGGTAACTAATTAAGCCTCTCTCGGCCGAGGACTTCATCTCCTTGCCTTTGACTGGGCATCCCTGACGCCCTACATGTTTTCGCAGGGCGCCGCCGACGTTCCGTGCACTCTCCTGCACTTCGTGAACAATGAGTTGGTCGATGTCGCCAAGGGCAAAATCGTTCAACCGGGCAACCCCTTGTTCCACGGTACGCAGATGCCACCCAACTTGTTTAGGGTTCAACTGGTTCGGGTGCTGCCAGGCTGCGATGAGTTGCTACCTCCGATTCGACCTGTCGGGGCCGACGATGATGACGTGATGACCCTCAGCGCCTGCCTGATCGGCTGGCCCCTGCTTTGGCCGAAGAGCCAGATTCGTTTGGGGGCGGGGGACACCACCCCAAAGACAACACCGCCAGTCGTGCCGGCGCCAAGTCGGCCCCATGGCAAGACCGCCGCAATGGTGCCGGACATCCCTATGCCACTGGATCCAAACATGCATATGGCACAGGATCAGAACGACGACGACGACGATACATTTGTCAATGTCGATCGGTACTTTGCCGATCATGGGTACGATGGCGACTTCATGGGGCCTGCTTCTCAAGAACCCAACCCAACAAAAGACGTGCGCGATGTAGCTGGTACCGTGGGGAAGCCAAGTTGCAACAGGCGTCGTCTGCCGTTCAGCTCTCAGGAGACGCCTCCAGCTGCCGACTTCACCGAGCCTCAGATAGGCGAGGTGCGAAATATTCTCAGCCCCAACACACTCAAGAAGGCGGTCTGTGAGCAGAACTCGGTCCCATTACAGGAGAAGAAGAAGGCACGCAAAAGAAAGACAAACAAGGGTGCGGGCCAGCCGGCAACGAGTACGATCCGTGCTCAGGACGGGCCACCTTCACCTAAGGATTTAATGAGGAGGGTGCATGTGGCCAGTAGGCCGATGCTACCGAGAAATATGCTCGATGTTGCAACCGGTTCTATGCGGAGTCTGCATGACAGTGTTCTTGCTTTGGAGAAGCGGCGTCTCAGAGAGAAGGATGTGGCATACCCAGTTTTCGTGGCCAAGGTGCCAGAGGGCAAGGGCTTTGTGGATAACTCCATCGGGGGTACGATCGTCCTGCGGTTTGATGACATCCACGCTATGTTGAACCTTCATCCGCTGCACTACACCTTCGTTCGGCTATTTTCGCTTAGTATGGAGATGCGGATCATTCGCGACAAGACCCCGGACATCGTGATAGTCGACCCCTTCTACATGCGTGCCAAGATCTTGGGCAGCGCTGGGGACCGGCAAGTCGCGAGTTCTTACCTCGAAGGCGTCATTCTGGCAAACCCAGATAAGGATAACTTCCTCGTGCCTTACTTTCCCGAGTAAGTCCTCCCCTCAACCGCCCCTAACATACGAATTCTTAGATTTCGATCGTTTTTTTTTAACATTCCGTGTTTTCTGCAGTGACACACATTGCACGCTCATCCTCCTAAGCCCCAAATATTCCATGGCCACGTATTTCGACCCGGACCGTCAGTCGAACGTAGACTACACAAATGTCAAGAAGGTTCTTGATGATGTTCTCCCCGGCTACGCCCAATCTGGAGGCACCTTCAACAGGCCTATTCGTAAGTACGGCAAGCACGTGTTCTCGCATAATACGACGTTCTGCTGCGTCAAGCAGCCGACTGGCGGTCAGAAGGGTGCCTACTACGCCATCCATCACATGCGGGCGATCGTACGGGACCATCATCAACTTCTGCTACCGAGTAAACTCAAAGATTGGGCCGCGAGCGTGTCGGCAATCCAGGACGCGGACATCAGACAAGAATTCTTTCGCATCCAGTCGGAGTTTGCGGAAATCATCCATCAAGATGTCCTTCGGACCGCGGGGCAGTTCTACCTCAAAAATCAACCGTCCAACAGTGAGATAGACGGAATGCTACAAATGCAGGCTGACAACGCCCGTAATTTCATGACTCCCACGATAGACGGCGGCTTCATCCACGCTCCGGTCCCTTGAGTCGAGAGTCGCTCCTTGTAATTAAACTTTAATGAACTTGTAGTATGTCTCTTTGGTTTCGAGAGTCGTTAAACTTAGATGTAATCGATGCTATTAATGTCTTGCTTTTCTCTTCCGATCGTTCTGTTGCATACTTATATATTGCTTATGTATTGTTTGTGAATTGGTACTAACGTTTGGCTAGTGCATAGCGATGCCATCGTATGTCGTCTACAAGGGTAAGGTTCCCGGAGTCTACGACGACTGGGAGGAGTGTCGGAGACAGGTTCACTGATTCAGCGGAAACAGTTACAAAGGGTACACCACTAGGGCCAAGGCCGAATCTAGATACGCCCGCTATCTAGCGGGAGAGGGGAGGGAGCGTTGGAGGAACCGGATGAAGACGAGTTCCATCGTGATGATGCTCATCGTGATGACCGCAGCTCTCTTCTATGTGATGGTAGTTTAGATGATCGATATCGACTTGTAATGTGAAGACAAACTCGCTACTCGCGGTCTCGAGACTTGTAATATAATGTTCTATCTTTGTTCGGTCTTTTCAATTCGGAGACTAATATGATGAATTGTATTCGGAGACTAATATGATGAATTGTATTCGGAGACTAATATGATGAATTGTATTCAGAGACTAATCTTTTATTGTATTCGATGAATCTGTTGTTGATGTGTGCTATTTATATTTTGTCCAATTATACATTTTGTAACCTGTGCAAAAAAACAGAAAACTAAAAAATAAAAAAAAACCTAATATTCATACTAATGGCGCATCACACAAAAGTGCGCCATTAGTATTCCAGAGGATACTAATGGCGCATCCCCAACAAGTGCGCCATTAGTATGCCTAGGTTACTAATGGCGCATCACCCAGAGGTGCGCCATTAGTATACCAAAGCACCTGGCTATACATGGTGCTGGTAGGCATACTAATGGCGCACCGTGCCCCATACTAATGGCGCACTCGTGGTGCGCCATTAGTATACCAGATACTAATGGCGCACCGGTGGTGCGCCATTAGTAAATATTACTAATGGCGTGCTACTAATGGCGCACCACTAATGCGCCATTAATGGCCAAATTAGGTGCGCCATTAGTAGCCCTTTTTCTAGTAGTGCCGGAAATGGCCCCAAGATGGGATTTCACGGGTACAGAAGGTTGCGGTGGTGGAATTAGGTTTTCGTGGGTGCCTCTGATGGTTTGGGGGTACGTAGGTATATATAGGAGGAAGAAGTAAGTCGGTGGAGCCACGAGGGGCCCACGAAGGTGGAGGGCGTGCTTGGGAGGGTAGGCGCGCCCCCTGCCTCGTGGCCGCCTTGTTAGTTGCTTGACGTCCACTCCAAGTCATGTGGATCATGTTTGTTCCAAAAATCGCGTTCCCGAAGGTTTCATTCCGTTTGGACTCCGTTTGATATCCTTTTTCTACGAAACACTGAAATAGGCAAAAAAAACAACAATTTGGGTTGGGTCTCCGGTTAATAGGTTAGTCTAAAAAATAATATAAAAGTGTATAAATAAGCCCATTAAACATCCAAAACAAAATATATAATAGCATGGAACAATCAAAAATTATAGATATCTTGGAGACGTAAGCTTAATTCCTGCTCGTCCTCGAGTAGGTAAATGATAAAAACAGAATTTTTGATGTGGAATGCTTCTTAGCATAATTCTTCAATGTAAATCTTTTTACTGTGGCATGAATATTTAGATCTGAAAGGTTCAAGATAAAAGTTTAATGTTGACATAAAAACAATAATACTTCAAACATGCTAACCAAGCAATTATGTCTTATCAAAATAACATAGCCAAAGAAAGCTTATCCCTACAAAATCATATAGTTAGGCCATGTTTCAATATTGTCACACAGACGTTCTCATCATGCACAACCCCGATGACAAGCTGAGCAATTGGTTCATACTTTTAACGCGCTTCAGCCTTTTCAACTCTTACGCAATACATGAGCGCAAGCCATGGATATAGCACTATGGGTGGAGTAAAGTATAATGATGGGGGTTATGAGAGAAGACAAAAAAGGTAGAAAGTCTCACATTGACGCGGCTAATCAATAGGCTATGGAGATGCCCATTGATTGATGTCAATGAGAGGAGTAGGGATTGCCATGCAAGGGATGCACTAGAGCTATAAATATATGAAAGCTCACAAAAGAAACTAAGTGGGTGTGCATCCAACTTGCTTGCTCACGAAGACCTAGGGCATTTTGAGGAAGCCCATCATTGGAATATACAAGCCAAGTTCTATAATGAAAAATTCCCACTAGTATATGAAAGTGACAACATAGGAGACTCTCTATCATGAAGATCACGGTGCTACTTTGAATCACAAGTGTGGAAAAAGGATGGTAACATTGTCCCTTCTCTCTTTTTCTCTCATTTTTTCTTTTTCCTTTTTTTCTTTTTTTTTTCTTTGGGCCTTCCCTTTTTTTCTTTGGCTTCTTTCTCCTTTTTTTAAATTTAGTCTGGAATCTCATCCCGACTTGTGAGGGAATGATAGTCTCCATCATCCTTTCCTCACATGGGACAATGCTCTAATAATGATGATCATCACACTTTTATTATTTACAACTCAACAATTACAACTCGATAGTTAGAACAAAATATGACTCTATGTGAATGCCTCTGGCGGTGTACCGGGATATGCAATGAATCAATAGTGACATGTATGAACAAATTATGAATGGTGGCTTTGCCAGAAAATACGATGTCAACTACATGATCATGCAAAGCAATATGACAATGATGAAGCGTGTCATAATAAACGGAACGGTGGAAAGTTGCATGGCAATATATCTCGAAATAGCTATGGAAATGCCATGATAGGTAGGTATGGTGGCTGTTTTGAGGAAGATATAAGGAGGCTTATGTGTGATAGAGCGTATCATATCACGGGGTTTGGATGCACCGGCGAAGTTTGCACCAACTCTCAAGGTGAGAAAGGGCAATGCACGATAACGTAGAGGCTAGAAAATTATGGAAGGTCGAGAGTGCGTATAATCCATGGGCTCACATTAGTCATAAAAAACTCATATACTTATTGCAAAATTTCATTAGCCCTCGAAGCAAAGTACTACTACGCATGCCCCTAGAGGGATAGATTGCTAGGAAAAGACCATCGCTTGTCCCCAACCACCACTCATAAGGAAAGCAATAAAAGAACACCTATGTGTCAAAATTGTTACACAATTTTTACCATACATGCATGCTACGGGACTTGCCAACTTTAACACAGGTATTTCTCAATTTCACAATTACTCAACTAGTGCACTCTAATATTACCACCTTTATATCTCAAAACACTTATCAAGTATCTAACTTCACATGATATTCAATGAAATCAATATGGAAGATTAATTTCACAATTAAAGCAAATTACCATGCTGTTTAAGACTCTCAAAATAATATAAGTGAAGCACGAGAGATCAATAATTTCAATAAAATATAACCACCGCCGTGCTCTAAAAGATATAAGTGAAGCACTAGACCAAAAACTATATAGCTCAAAAAGATTTAAGTGAAGCACATAGAGTATTCTAACTAATTCCGAATCATGTGTGTCTCTCTCAAAAGGTGTGTACAGCAAGGATGATTGTGGAAAACTGACAAACAAAGACTCAAATCATACAAGACGCTCCAAGCAAAACACATATCATGTGGTGAATAAAAATATAGCTCCAAGTAAATTTACCGATGGATGAGGACGAAAGAGGGGATGCCTTCCGGGGCATCCCCAAGCTTTGGCTTTTTGGTGTCCTTGGATTTACCTTGGGGTGCCTTGGGCATCCCCAAGCTTAGGTTCTTGCCACTCCTTGTTCCATACTCCACAAATCTTTACCCAAAACTTGAAAACTTCACAACACAAAACTTAACAGAAAATCTCGTGAGCTCCGTTAGCGAAATAAAACCAAATAGCACTTCAAAGTACTATATTTAACTCATTCTTTATTTATATTTGTGTTAAACCTACTGTATTCCAACTTCTCTATGATTTATAAGCTCTTTTACTAGCCATAGATTCATCAAAATAAGCAAACAACACACGAAAAACAGAATCTGTCAAAAACAGAACAGTCTGTAGTAATAAGATTTGTTAGAAAACTTCTAGAACTCCAAAAATCCTGAAAAACTAGGGAAACCTGGAAAATTTATGTACTGATCTACTGCAAAACGAGTCGGTAATTTATCACGCTCTGGTGAGTTTAAACAATTATATTCGTGAGCGCAAAGTTCCTGTCTTTTTCAGCAAGATCAAATAACTATCATCCAAGAAGATCCTATTGGTTTAACTTGGCACAAGCACTAACTAAAACACAAAAACAAATCTAACTAGAGGCTAGATCAAAGATTTATTCCTAAACAGAACCAAAAAGCAGAAAACTAAAAAATAAAATTGGGTTGCCTCCCAACAAGCGCTATCGTTTAACGCCCCTAGCTAGGCATAAAAACAAGGATAGATCTAGGTATTGCCATAATAATGGTAAGGTGAATCATGAAAACTCCTTTCGTATTCTCTATGTTCAGCAACAAGTTTCGTTTGTGGCAAGCAAAAGTAATCAAAGGGGTTAAATTTAATAGGACAAAAGTCCCCAAGATCAAGCTCGGGAGGTATGGGTTCCTCCCTTGGCCCCTTATATTGCACAACCAATTCATCATTACAAGCGTTCTTTTGACAAAAAGTCACAAGTCTTTGCTCAAGAGAGAAACCTAACCCATTATTTTGAATAGCAAATTTGTCATTAAGTTCAAAAATTCTATCAACTAAAACATTGGTAGGAACCTTTTTTTTCTGTTCATTGTAGGCAACATGATCCAAAGATTGTAAACTCATTATGTCTTCTTGATTAAAAAAGATAGCTTCTATGGGAGGATGGCCAGCATCTACCCTATAATGCGCAAAAATTTCTTTAGCCTCTTTCATTATAAATCTGAACTCATGGGCCAAAAAATAGTAGCGGCACGCTTAACAGAAGAGTACTCAATATTAGAAAATTCTAGGAAAATTCTTTGTATGCAAGGATGCATATGAAGAAATTGCCTTTCAAGTTCAACTATGAGCAAGGATATTGCATCTGTAAGGCTACTAGTTCTGTGAAGAATAGAGCCACCCATGATGGGCAAAGTAGCGGCACAAGTAAAGAAATCTTGAATAACTCCTTTCCCAATAATATTACCACTACTGACTCGAAACCTTTTAGTATGCAAGATATTAGGTTCCTCAAGAGGATCCTCGAAGGCATCAAAGTTTCCCATGTTATTATTATTGCCTTTATTAACGATAACCTCCCCAGATTCAGACATGGCGGAAGAAAGGCGAGCGGAAAAGAGGAGAAAGGAAAAGAGAGGGCGAATAAAATGGCGAAGGTGAAGTGGGGGAGAGGAAAACGAGAGGCAAATGGCAAATAATGTAATACGAGGATAAGAGTTTGTGATGGGTACTTGGTATGTTTTGACTTCACTTGGCGCACACCTCCCCGGCAACGGCACCAGAAGTCCTTCTTGCTACCTCTTGAGCACTGTGTTGGTTTTCCCTTGAAGAGGAAAGGGTGATGCAGTAAAGTAGCATAAGTATTTCACTCAGTTTTTGAGAACCAAGGTATCAATCCAGTAGGAGGTCACGCTCAAGTCCCTTGCACCTACACAAACAAATAAGAACCTCGCAACCAACGCGATAAAGGGGTTGTCAATCCCTTCACGGTCACTTACGAGAGTGAGATCTGATAGAGATGATAAGATAATATTTTTGGTATTTTTACGGTAATGGAAATAACGGGAGATTAATATGATGGAAAATAGACCCGGGGGCCATAGGTTTCACTAGCGGCTTCTCTCAAGAGCATAAGTATCATGGTGGGTGAACGAATTATTGTCGAGCAATTGATAGAATTGAGCATAGTTATGAGAATATCTAGGTATGATCATGTATATAGGCATCACGTCCGTGATAAGTAGACCGACTCCTGCTTGCATCTATTACTATTACTCCACACATCGACTGCTATCCAGCATGCATCTAGAGTATTAAGTTTATAAGAACAGACTAACGCTTTAAGCAAGATGACATGATGTAGAGGGATAAACTCATGCAATATGATATAAACCCCATCTATTTATCCTCGATGGCAACAATACAATACCTGTCATTTCCCCTACTATCACTTGGATCGAGCACCGCAAGATTGAACCCAAATCTAAGCACTTCTTCCATTGCAAGAAAGATCAATCTAGTAGGCCAAACCAAACTGATAATTTGAAGAGACTTGCAAAGATAACCAATCATACATAAAAGAATTCGGAGAAGATTCAAATATTGTTCATAGATAATCTTGATCATAAACCCACAATTCACTGGATCTCGACAACCACACCGCAAAAGAAGATTACATCAAATAGATCTCCAAGAGAATCGAGGAGAACTTTGTATTGAGATCCAAAGAGAGAGAAGAAGCCATCTAGCTAATAACTATGGACCCGAAGGTCTGAGGTAAACTACTCACACATCATCGGAGAGGCTATGGTGTTGATGTAGAAGCCCTCCGAATCAATGCCCCCTCCAACAGGACGCCGGAAAAGGCCCCAAGATGGGATCTCACGAGTACAGAAGGTTGCGGCGGTGGAATTAGATTTTCATGGGTGCCTCTGATGGTTTGGGGGTACGTAGGTATATATAGGAAGAAGAAGTAGGTCGATGGAGCCACGAGGGGCCCATGAGGGTGGAGGGCGTGCCTGGGGGGTAGGTGCGCCCCCTGCCTCGTGGCCACCTTGTTGGTTGCTTGACGTCCACTCCAAGTCCTCTGGATCATGTTTGTTCCAAAAATCACGTTCCCGAAGGTTTCATTCCGTTTGGACTCGGGTTGATATCCTTTTTCTGTGAAACACTGAAATAGGCAAAAAACAACAATTTGGGCTGGGTCTCCAGTTAATAGGTTAGTCCCAAAAATAATATAAAAGTGTATAAATAAGCCAATTAAACATCCAAAACAGAATATATAATAGCATGGAACAATCAAAAATTATAGATACGTTGGAGACGTATCACGCCCCTCACCCTCGTGGGCCCCTCGTAGCTCCACTAACCTACTTCTTTCGCCTATATATACTCTTATACCCTGAAAACATCCAGGAGAGCCATGAAACCACTTTTCCACCACTGCAACCATTTGTACCCGTGAGATCCCATCTTGGGGCCTTTTCCGGCGATCTGCCGGAGGGGGATTCGATCATGGAGGACCTCTACATCAACACCATAGCCTCTCCGATGATGTGTGAGTAGTTTACCACAGACCTTCGGGTCCATAGTTATTAGCTAGATGGATTCTTCTCTCTCTTTTGTTCTCAACACAAAGTTCTCCTCGGTGTTCTTGGAGATCTATTCGATGTAATACTTTTTGCGGTGTTTTTGTCGAGATCCGATGAATTGTGGGTTTATGATCAAGATTATCTATGAACAATATTTGATTCTTCTCTGAATTCCTATATGCATGATTTGATATCTTTGCAAGACTCTTTGAATTATCGGCTTAGTTTGGCCTACTAGATTGATCTTTCTAGCAATGGGAGAAGTGCTTAGCTTTGGGTTCAATCTTGCGGTGCTCGATCCCAGTGACAGAAAGGGAACCGACACGTATTGTATTGTTGCCATTGAGGATAAAAAGATAGGGTTTATATCATATTGCTTGAGTTTATCCCTCTACATCATGTCATCTTGCCTAGTGTGTTACTCTATTCTTATGAACTTAATACTCTAGATGCATGCTGGATAGCGGTCGATGTGTGGAGTAATAGTAGTAGATGCAGAATCGTTTCGGTCTACTTGACACGGACGTGCTGCCTATGTTCATGATCATGCCTAGATATTCTCATAACTATGCGCTTTTCTATCAATTGCTCGGCAGTAATTTGTTCACCCACCGTAATATATGCTATCACGAGAGAAGCCACTACTGAAATCTATGGCCCCCGGGTCTATTTTACATCATATTAGTTTCCCGTCAACTCGCTATTTCTGTTGCCGTTTATTTTGCAATCTTTATTTTCCAATCTATACAACAAAAATACCAAAAATATTTATCTTACTATCTTTATCAGATCTCACTTTTGCAAGTGGTCGTGAAGGGATTGACAACCCCTTTATCGCGTTGGTTGCAAGGTTCTTGATTGTTTATGCAGGTACTAGGAGACTTGCGTGTAATCTCCTACTGGATTGATACCTTGGTTCTCAAAAACTGAGTGAAATACTTACGCTACTTGGCTGCATCACCCTTTCCTCTTCAAGGGAAAACCAACGCATGCTCAAGAGGTAGCAAAAAGGATTTCTGGCGCCGTAGCCGGGGAGATCTACGCTCAAGTCAAGACATACCAAGTATCCATCACAAACTCTTATCCCTCGCATTACATTATTTGGCATTTGCCTCTCGTTTTCCTCTCCCCCACTTCACCTTTGCCTTTTCTTCGCCTTCTTCCCGTATGTCTTTTTGTTTGTGTTTCCATGTGCCTTCTATTTGCTTGCATCTTTTCTTGCTAAAAATCTTATTGATATGGATCCACTTAAAGTGTTCTACTTGGATCATCTTCGATCTATATCTGCTCGTGCTGAAACCCCAACTAGTTTAGTTGAGGGAAAAATCTTTAGATGAGCATGCTCATTTTGTGCATCATTGTTTGTCTGAAAACGGGAAGCTCTTATGGTATCAAATAAATAGTTTGCTATTCTATGCTTGGAATCTTTGTGAAATTTATGATTTTACTTGTTGCTCTAAGAACCCTAAAAAACACCTTCCCTACCTATGTGAGTTTAATGATAATGAAATCTTATCTTCTTATGGAAAGGGTGTTTATAGTTACCATGATATCGAACAAACTGAAGAATTTGTCGTTTTTAAGGGTGCTCATGAAGTTGCTTCTTTGATTGAAAATATTGTTATAAAAACTATGCTCATAATGCCTATGTTAAGGAATTTATTGAAAGAATGACCATTGCTTTGGAAGAAAATAATGATATGCACGAACCTATAGATAATTATGATTCCAATGATTTTATTGAAATATCCCTTGATGAACATGATGCTTGCTATTCTTATGGCCATGATGCCAATATTTATGGAGATGAATTTGCTATAGTTCCCTATGTTAAACATGAGATTATTGCTATTGCACCCGTACTTGATAGTTCCTTGAATCAAAAGCATGATTGCAATGATGTTATTATAAATTCTCTTGATGTCAATTGTGCTAATAATATGCAAAACCCTAAGCTTGGGGATGCTAGTTTTGCTATGTCTACTACTTGTTGCAATGATCATGATTGGGGTGATTCTTCTTATGATCTTGATAATTTATTTAACCCACATGATGAATATGAGATTGATATTAGTATTTGCAATAGTATTGAAAGTGGGTTTGGAAGAGTGTCAACTTTAGATCCCACATATTTGGAGAATGTTCAAACTTATGATTTTTTTTATAAAAGTGGGTTTGGAGAGGTCATGACTTTAGTTAATGTTAATCCCACTATTTTGGAAGAGTGTCAACTTTGCATGCATGTGGTTCATAAAGAGAATATTTTATGTGATAGCTATGTTGTTGAATTTGCTTATGATACTACATGTAATTATTATGAGAGAGGAAAATATGGTTGTAGAAATTTTCATGTTACTAAATTACCTCTCTTCATGTTGAGAATGCTATCGTCTCTTTCTTCTTCCTTGCATATGCTAGTTTTTGCTTGCCTTGAAAATTTATTTGCTTACAAAATGCCTATGAGTAGGAAGTATGTTAGACTTACATGTGTTTGTCACGTGTTTTATGATGCTCTCTTTGTTCTTCAATACTTGACTTTCATGCGGGCATCATTAAAATTATCAATGCCTAGCTAGGGGCGTTAAACGATAGCGCTTGTTGGGAGGCATCCCAATTTTATTTTTGTTCCGTGCTTTTTGTTCCTGTTTAGTAATAAATAATTCATCTAGCCTCTGTTTAGATGTGGTTTATGTTTTAATTAGTGTTTGTGCCAAGTAGAACCTTTGGGAAGACTTGGGTGAAGTCTTTGCGATCTTGCTGTAAAAAAAACAGAAACTTTAGCGCTCACAAGATTAGCTGCCATTTTTTACTGGAGAGTGCTTTTAGGTTGATTCTTTTTGCAGATAATTAATAGATAAATTCGTCACTTCCATCAATTTATTTAAGAATTTTTGGATTTCCAGAAGTATACGTTTGATACAGATTACTACAGACTGTTCTGTTTTTGACAGATTCTGTTTTTCGGGTGTTGCTTGCTTATCTATAATACCTAAATAGTTCATCCCCACTATGTATTTATCTTGACATGCAGCTTATCCACCTCACCACACATTGGCACATCATCAATTATTTTAATTTTCTGTTTTTTTGATACTCTTAGCCAGCAATTCCATAAGCCCAACAGTCGACACAACGCCAGCCCTCTAGCCCGAAATTGTTATACCTTCCGCCTTGTGAAACAGACGACGCACAGGTCTAGCCCACATGCATCGTCTCACCTCCCCCACCAAAATTTATCTCCAATCAATAGACGGGGGATCCACACATCCTCATCTTATGTCCAATTGATCAAGGTGCAGCCGCCAGAGATGATCTTCAGCCCGCAAGCTCATGCTCACGCCAAGATGGCCTTGATGATGCGCCTGAACAATAGCGCATCACCGGCGGCGCCTCGGCTTTGCCGGCCGGCCATCTCTGACTTTCTGCATCGGTTTCGTCCTGTCGCGTCTGCCGTCCACACCCAGCCCCTGGCCTTGATGTTGCGCTTGGACAACAGTGCATCACCGGCGGTGCCTCGGCTTTGCCCGGTCGGCCATCTCTGAGCATCTACATAGGTTTCGTCTGGCCGCGTCTCCCGGCCACACCCAGCCCCTGCGCCATCATGGTAGGACCTCACCCATGCCTGTCGTACAACCCCTCGGCACCTCCTTCCTTTGCTCTAGTGTGCAGGCGTGCAACACAACAATCTGGTCTGGATGGCGTGCGCTGGGAGAGGAAGAGAAGGGCTCTTTGAAGCTGGGCTATGCTTTGCTTCTTGTGTACTATTTTTATTTACTCATGTATCTCACATTCTCTCAATTAACATCACTAGGGCCACCGGAAACTTGTAGGATTTCATATAAATGTGCAAGCTGAACTCCTCTTTCATTGGCGTCAAGTAATGCATGACTCTTTCCCTAATTCCTATAACAGCATTGGATCTGAAGGTCATTGATATTCTTGATATACTTGATCTTGACTCATTAACAAATTAACCAGATTAATTGATCTGTTCTATTGCAGTTCATTCAGATTTGTTAACTGTGCTTTGTTCAGAGAAGTTTTGGTCTATACTTCCAGCAGTATTCTCTTCGTGTCTATTATCCATCAACCTGCCAATATTTTGTTCACTAAGACAACATGATGGATGAAGTACAGGTTTTAATTAAGTTCAACGAATGCATCCAAGATTACCCTTCACGGTCAAAATCCGCCTGATCCTTGGTGATGGGTCATGATCTTTTTATTTTATATAGAGTAATATTGGCTTTCTTTCCATTTGTCTCAGAGAATTATTGATTGCTAATATATGTCTTCATTTTTCTCATGATTTTTCAGCAATAGTACTGATGTGTGATGGCGTGATGCCTAACAAGGGGTTGCCAAAATTGGCAAGCAGGCTATGTTATATGCATTAGTAATGCCTCTTTTCTTGCATATGGTAACATGGCAACATTATCAATAGATATGTTGTTTGTTGCTTATCCTAGAAGAACCGGCTCAAGAAGGTGAGATCAATGCTTTGAAGTTTAAAGAATTTTGTAATGTCAGTAATGTGGTTTAATGTTTGCTTCATAGTACATATTTTGATTCGATGTGGGTTTTATAACTAAATGCAAGTTTAGTTTGCATCCATGCAGCAGAGGGAATATTTCACATGCAAGTAACACTGGTGGCCACACATGGTGACCATGTCGGATGTGGCATAGGTGATCCATTCACCCTTTATTTTTATTAGACCCCATAACTGAAGTGATTTTTTCACTGATTTGTTGGAGTTGCGTATATATTGGGGTGATCCTATCACGTATTATAGATTTTCCACCGTATTAAGGATCATGCATATGAATTCAGATTCCCATCGTATGTTTCACAACAATAACTAAGGTGATATTTTTTCCAGTGATTTGTTGGGCATGCTTTGTGCAAATTTAGTTTGTTCTTTGTAGGGCAACTGTTTCAGTGCTTTAGGATACGTCATGTTTCATAATCAAAACAAGTTGCAGTAAGTTTTACTTTTTTAAATGTTACTTAGTTTTATCATAATATTTTTCTAACATATACTCCCTCCGTCCCAAAATAAGTGACTCAACTTTGTAGTAGCTTTAGTACAAAGTTGAGTCACTTATTTTGAGATGGAGGGAGTATATGATTGGGGTTATTAAGTCTATTCCATATTTTTTGCCATATGTACTTGCAATTCGAAGATGGTCATTTTGTCACTAATGGAGCTTCAAATGAATTGTGATGGTCATTTATATGATTCCAAGTTCCCAAATGAACATGGCTCCCTTATATATATAAGTTCTTAGATAACATGTAACTTTCACATTGGTGAGGATGGTTCTTCGTATATGGAGTGCTAAGCATCAAGGCAACCGAATATGATCAAAATATATTGTAACCGGTTCCCGCAGCAACATGCGGGGTATCATCTAGTTTTGATGAATCTATGGCTAGTATCGGGGGTATGAACCATAGAGAAGTTGGAATACAGTAGGTTTAACACCAATGTAAATAAATAATGAGTTCATTATAGTACCTTAAAGTGGTGGTTTGTTTTCTTACACTAACGGAGCTAATGAGATTTTCTGTTTAAGTTTTGTGTTGTGAAGTTTTCAAGTTTTTGGGTAAAGATTTGATGGATTTCGGAATAAGGAGTGGCAAGAGCCTAAGCTTGGGGATGCCCAAGGCACCCCAAGGTAAAATTCAAGGACAACCAAAAGCCTAAGCTTGGGGATGCCCCGGAAGGCATCCCCTCTTTCGTCTTCGTCTATCGGTAACTTTAGTTGAGGCTATATTTTAATTCACCACATGATATGTGTTTTGCTTGGAGCGTCTTGTATGATTTGAGTCTTTGCTTTTTAGTTTACCACAATCATCCTTGCTGTACACACCTTTTGGAGAGATACACATGAATCATAATTTATTAGAATACTCTATGTGCTTCACTTATATCTTCTGAGCTAGATAATTTTGCTCTAGTGCTTCACTTATATCTTTTTAGAGCACGATGGTGGTTTTATTTTAAAGAAATTATTGATCTCTGATGCTTCACTTATATTATTTTGAGAGTCCTTTAGAACAGTATGGTAATTTTCTTTGG
This sequence comes from Aegilops umbellulata, assembly GCA_032464435.1. NCBI lineage: Eukaryota > Viridiplantae > Streptophyta > Magnoliopsida > Poales > Poaceae > Aegilops > Aegilops umbellulata. The sequence continues at coordinate 634,180,396 of CP136060.1, read as the reverse complement.
CTATAAAATTAGTCCTAATATGATAGGCATCCTGGATGGGTATAATAAAAACTTCCACATAGAGTGAATTGAATACTATGAGAAGTTTGATACTTGATGATTGTTTTGAGATATGAAGATGGTGATATTAGAGTCGTGCTAGTTGAGTAATTGTGAATTTGAGAAATACTTGTGTTGGAGTTTGCAAGTCCCGTAGCATGCACGTATGGTAAACGTTGTGTAACAAATTTGAAGCATGAGGTGTTTCTTTGATTGTCCTCCTTATGAGTGGCGGTCGGGGACGAGCGATGGTCTTTTCCTACCAATCTATCCCCCTAGGAGCATGCGCGTAGTGCTTGGTTTTGATGACTTGTAGATTTTTGCAATAAGTATGTTAGTTCTTTATGACTAATGTTGAGTCCATGGATTATACGCACTCTCACCCTTCCATCATTGCTAGCCTCTTCGGTATCGTGCATTGCCCTTTCTCACCTTGAGAGTTGGTGCAAACTTCGCCGGTGCATCCAAACCCCGTGATATGATACGCTCTATCACACATAAACCTCCTTATATCTTCCTCAAAACAGCCACCATACCTACCTATTATGGCATTTCCATAGCCATTCCGAGATATATTGTCATGCAACTTTCCACCGTTCTGTTTATTATGACACGCTTCATCATTGTCATATTGCCTTGCATGATCATGTAGTTGACATCGTATTTATGTCAAGGCCACCATGCATAATTTTTTATACATGTCACACTTGATTCATTACCCATCCCGGTACGCCGCTAGAGGCACTCATATAGAGTCATATTTTGTTCTAGTATCGAGTTGTAATCCTTGAGTTGTAAATAAATAGAAGTGTGATGATCATCATTATTAGAGCATTGTCATGTGTGAGGAAATAAAAAAAAGATAGGCCAAAAAAAGAGAGAAGGCCCCAAAAATGAGAGAAAAAGAGAGAAGGGACAATGCTACTATCCTTTTTCCACACTTGTGCTTTAAAGTAGCACCATGATCTTCATGATAGAGAGTCTCTTGTTTTGTCACTTTCATATACTAGTGGGAATTTTTCATTATTGAACTTGGATTGTATATTCCAACAATGGGCTTCCTCAAATGCCCTAGGTCTTCGTGAGCAAGCAAGTTGGATGCACACCCACTTAGTTTCTTATGTTCAGCTTTCATACATTTATAGCTCTAGTGCATCCGTTGCATGGCAATCCCTACTCCTCGCATTGACATCAATTGATGGGCATCTCCATAGCCCGTTGATTAGCCGCGTCGATATAAGACTTTCTCCTTTTTTTTCTTCTCCACACAACCTCCATCATCATATTCTATTCCACCCATAGTGCTATGTCCATGGCTTGCGCTCATGTATTGCGTAAAGGTTGAAAAAGTTTGAAAATACTAAAGTATGAAACAATTGCTTGGCTTGTCATCGGGGTTGTGCATGATGAGAGCATTTTGTGTGACAAAAATGAAGCATGGCCAAAGTATATGATTTTGTAGGGATGAGCTTTCTTTGCCTATGTTATTTTGAGAAGACATAATTGCTTAGTTAGTATGCTTGAAGTATTATTATTTTTATGTCAATATTAAACTTCTGTCTTGAATCTTTCGGATCTGAACATTCATGCCACAATAAAGAAAATTACATTAAAATTATGCTAGGTAGCATTCCACATCAAAAATTTTGTTCATTTACCTACTCGAGGACGAGCAGGAATTAAGCTTGGGGATGCTTGATACGTCTCCAACCTATCTATAATTTTTATTGTTCCATGCTATTATATTATCTGTTTTGGATGTTTAATGGGCTTTAATATACTCTTTTATATTATTTTTGGGACTAACCTATTAACCGAAGGCCCGGTGCAAATTGTTGTTTTTTTTGCCTATTTCAGTGTTTCGCAGAAAAGGAATATCAAACGGAATCCAAACGGAACGAAACCTTCGTGAGGATCTTTCTTGGAACAAATGCAATCCAGGAGACTTGGAGTGGGATTCAGAGACGCAACGAGGCGGCCACGAGGCAGGAGGGCACGCCAGGGGGTAGGCGCGCCCCCACCCTTGTGGGCCCCTCGTACCTCCACCGACCTACTTCTTTCGCCTATATATACTCTTATATTCTGAAAAACATCCAGGAGAGCCATGAAACCACGTTTCCACCACCGCAACCTTCTGTACCCGTGAGATCCCATCTTGGGGCCTTTTTCGATGATCTGCCGAAGGGGGATTCGATCACGGAGGGCTTCTACATCAACACCATAGCCTCTCCGATGATGTGTGAGTAGTTTACCACAGACCTTCGGGTCCATAGTTATTAGATAGATGGCTTCTTCTCTCTCTTTGGTTCTCAATACAAAGTTCTCCTCCATGTTCTTAGAGATCTATTCGATGTAATACTTTTTGCGGTGTGTTTGTCGAGATCCATGAATTGTGGGTTTATGATCAAGATTATCTATGAACAATATTTGATTCTTCTCTGAATTCTTATATGCATGATTTAATATCTTTGCAAGTCTCTTCGAATTATCGGTTTAGTTTGGCCTACTAGATTGATATTTCTTGAATGGGAGAAGTGCTTAGCTTTGGGTTCAATCTTGCGGTACTCGATCCCAGTGACAGAAAGGGAACCGACACGTATTGTATTGTTGCCATCGAGGATAAAAAGATGGGGTTTATATCATATTGCTTGAATTTATCCCTCTACATCATGTCATCTTGCCTAATGCGTTACTCTGTTCTTATGAACTTAATACTCTAGATGCATGTTGGATAGCGGTCGATGTGTGGAGTAATAGTAGTAGATGCAGAATCGTTTCGGTCTACTTGACACAGACGTGATGCCTACGTTCATGATCATGCCTAGATATTCTCATAACTATGCGCTTTTCTATCAATTGCTCGGCAGTAATTTGTTCACCCACCGTAATATATGCTATCACGAGAGAAGCCACTAGTGAAACCTATGGCCCTCAGGTCTATTTTACATCATATTAGTTTCCCGTCAACTAGCTATTTCTGTCGCCGTTTATTTTGCAATCTTTATTTTCCAATCTATACAACAAAAATACCAAAAATATATCTTATTATCTTTATCAGATCTCACTTTTGCAAGTGGTTGTGATGGGATTGACAACCCCTTTATCGCGTTGGTTGCAAGGCTCTTGATTGTTTGGGCAGGTACTAGGCGACTTGCGTGTAATCTCCTACTGGATTGGTACCTTGGTTCTCAAAAACTGAGGGAAATACTTACGCTACTTTGTTGCATCATTCTTTCCTCTTCAAGGGAAAACCAACACATGCTCAAGAGGTAGCACCTAACAAAACACCCAAGCTAGCAATATTTGCAGAAACTCTAGAGTTATCAAAGGATAAAAAAGATTTGTGGGAGGATGTACCTTCGTAGTCAAGGTTGTGGGCTATCGTCCTATGCATGGCCATGGTCAGAGAGTCCTCGTTAGTGGTTGTCGTACCATCGACACCAATGAAGTGACGCCCACTATGTCTCAGCGGCAAGGATGTGAAGTCGGCAGTAGCAACACGCCTGGTGTCTCCGAGCGGCGAAGGTGAAGAGGCCCCAGAGGGTTGCACCTCAGCCTCTGCGACCTCTAGTAGAGGAGACGATGTAGGCGGCGTCGAGGCCCTGGCCACCACCGCCTCTCCTGGCGACAAAGGAGTAAATGACAAAGCACACAGCTCTGCCATCGCCGAGTCACGATCCGCCCGAACCGCGGGAGAGAATACCACTCTCCATCGCGGAATGATCAGTGATGATGTCAAAGTGCATGGGGAGGAGAGTGCCGATGCCTCCCCCTATAGACGAGGCCACGCCTGTGAGCCCTCGTCGAGGCGATAGGGTGTCGTCAACGATGGCGTGGCTGGCATCGTCGTAGACTGTGGTGTCGAAGTCATCGAAGATGCCGGTGGCGTGGCAATCAAGGGCGCCACGATTGGTGAAGTTGGTGGCGTTGTGGCCATCGAAGAATACCTCGCAACTGGCAGCGAAGACCTCCCAGAAGACATGGACAGCTGCATGGGCATCACGCCTCCAGATGTAGGTGGCACTAAAGATTCTTTGGACGATGAGGCGGGTTGGGGCCTCTTACTTGGGTCCTTGCCCCCTGATGTGTCCTCCCTGTCATGGCCCATAACGTCGCCTGGTCATCTCCGTGCTCCCAAACTCTAGGTACAAAATCAACATCAACAAGAAAGTCCGGTTCTTCCAGGCTGTATTGAAACTCATACCCCTTCCTCTGGACAACGACATTAGACGACAGAGAATTAATTGTGCTCCACTTGAAGGTGTCAAGATTCAGCACCGCTACCTGAATGCGAACAATTCCTCGACGACGCAAACAAAGGAGGTCAAAGGGAAGCAGCAATCACCGAGCCGACCGCCTAAAGACCCAGGAAGTGACGAAGAGCATGTGGCACACCGTGCACGTGCACCCAGATAGGCTGTAACTCAAAACGGTGTGGTACCTCCTCCTTCCAAGGTTCGAACTCAATAGTGACATTATGAGACTTTATAAAAACTGCAAACCAGTCACCCGCTGTAAAACTTCTTCACTTGGAAAGGACATGAGAAAAGCATCCACGCCATGCGGTATAGCCTTCCAAGTCCACTGCTACTGAAACTGAGCAATCTTGGCCACCTGTGCCTCCATGATATTGGGAGAAGTAGAGCCGCTAGAAACCAAGCAATCATGTTACAGGAATATAAATATGCTAGCACCAACTATGTGCGTATATACTTCAGTTTTGCTAAAGCACATCTAGATGTGCAATAAGTATTGCACATCTAAGTCCTATATCATTGATCTTACGCGAAGATTCGTGTGGATATTTCCTTTTTCTTTTCCTTTCTATGCCTGCTTGTGTTACTTAGATGTGTAATAATTAAGGCACATCTAAATGTGCCCTGGACAAGCCATATATAGTTTGAAGATAATCTGAAACTTGTGGAAGCAAAACACATGTTTGCAGTTCGAAGAAACAATCAAAAGAAAGACGGTCAAAGGCGATTGGTTAGCAAAAACAAGTGTGACTATTTGGCTCCCGAGCTCATCTGCTCCCATGGTGAACAGTAAATTCATAAAAGAAATACTAAACAAAATTTAAAAAAAATGTTTTTGTTCATGGAAGATGCTTAGCTGCGTGAGGTCTGCTCCAAATTTTAGCTCATTCGGTAAAAACCACAAATCTGGGGCCTATGAAAAAGTTTACTGTTCATTTGTTCTGACACAATTTGTTTTTTTCTTCTTCTGAGAGCTACTCATATGTCCAAACGAGCTGAAATTTGGATCGGACCTCACTTACCAAATCATATTCCATGCAAAAACATTTCAGATTTGTTTGAATTTTGTTATTATTATTTTTGAATTTTCTTTTAACCGGTGCAGATGAGTGTGGGCTTAGAAATAGATATTTGAGCAAAACCTACATACTAAGAAGAAAGCATGGACTTGATCTGCCAGTCACGAGATCGGAACTGCTTGAATATTTAAACACAGATGATACTGAACAGCACTTGACTAGTAGTGGTCTGGACTCCTTGTATGTTTTTTTGCAGGTGTGGACTCCTTGTATGTTGACAAGTCACAAATCGAAGAAATAATATGCAAAGCACCGCACATATATGAATCTTGTAGTCATAAGAGTAAACTGTGAAGTCAGCAGTAAATTTCCTGCTGACTTCACAGTTTCAAGTATGTGCAATGCAGCAAACCAATCTGTGGTTGGCTGGTTAGAGGGACTGTGGTATCCCCAGCCCATCAGGGTTCAAATCCTGGTGCTCACATTTATTCCTGGATTTATTTCAAGATTTCCGGCGAGTTCATAAATTACAAGATGATATGCCGGCTCAGTCTCTCGGAGGTGCTCATAGGGGTAGGGTGTGCGTGTGTGCGTTCATAGGGGTGAGTGTATGCACGTGTATATGAGCGCTTGCGTCTGTACTATGTTAAAAAAAGTGTGTGCAATGCATGTTTATATTAGGCAATATATTAGTTGCATTGCATATTAATCATGTGCGTACAATGCACGTTAAAATTAGATAATATATTAGTTGTATTGAACACTAATATTACAGTCGTGTTTCTAGCTCGAGGACGATAAATGTTTAGGCTTGCGGAGGTTGATGATTATATTTTTACCCTCATTTTTACCCGTGTTTGAACTAGATGATCTTAGATTTTTTGAGAAAATCACTTTGGTACCATCACTAATGACTAAGAAAAGCGAAAGATCATGAAATACCTTTGTTTATTTTGTTTTGAGCATGAATGGACCATTTTAGGTGACAAATCAAGTCATATATGGAACATAATGGGTGTGGTAATCGAGTCCAATTAACTGGAGGCGCGCAAGAAGCTCCAGAAGAGAAGACTACACTTAGTTACGAGCGCGTAGACGACTCATACCGGTGCTCGCAATGCATAGGCCCTGAAACCCTATTCCATGCACGAGGTCCATAGGAAGGTGAAGAAAACCGTTTGACGGAAGGAGTTGCTCATCCATCAAGTTATCCCTTTGTAGCTGCCGCCATCCCCATCTCCGTAGCTGAAATATGAACATGATTGAATATGATACTAGATCGGCAGCGCACCTTGGCGCGAGGGTGCCGGTCCTAACAATGTGGTCAAGCAAGTATAATCATGGTTTAGCGTACTTATTCAAATAGGACAACAAAATAAAAGAAAGAAGCATTCAGTTCTAATAAAAGACATCGAGTCACGAGACCACGAAAGGTAACCACTTCCATTAAGTTCAGTACTAAGAGCGCGAACATGAGAGAGCAATGTCCTAATCTGAAACAAAGTTTGCACCACATCCATATATAAGCAAGGCAACTACCCAACATAGGCCCAACATAGGCTAAAGTTATACCAAAAACAACTTCACTGCAAAGGTAGCATCTAAAAAAGGAGGTTAGTAAACACTTACTAATGATTCGGTACTAAACATCAAGGTTCATCACACGATATTGGCAAATTTCATACCAAAGCATACTTGTTGTAACAAATATACTAACATACTCAGAACAACTTCTCGGAGTGTTAGTGCATTTCATAAAACAATGCTATGAAGGGGACATCCATGATACAACATACATGTTGGTCCTCAACTTTCACTTCTATCTAAGTATATTAGGATTCCAAAGAGCGGTCTTAGGGCATCGTGCCCTGTCCAGCACCATGATCCAGTGCTCAGCAGTGATACATGGTCCAGGTGGTGTTGAGTAGAAAAAACCACAATATATTACACGTGAAAGAACATACCATTCTTGTACATAAGTGAACCCTAACAAAGCAATGCCCTAGATGATCTTCACACACCTATGAGACTCCAGATTGTAGCCTTAAAGATAAGTGTAGACAAACCCTGTCAATAGTAATACATGGGCTGCAAGAGTAGAGAACATTTATTGCACACGAAGCCATGCCATTCTGTCATAGAAGTAGGGAGACAGAGCACTAAAACAAAGAAGAGTACAGTTTCCTTTCACCAACGGATGAACTTTGCAATTGACACTCAAAAGGGGATGAAAGCAATGGGAAATTTTCTTAAGACTGCCGCAAATCAGTATGAATCATGGGCATGTGTCCTGCACACACACATTATGCATTTTTTTATTATTACCATGCACTATTGACTACTCCTCTATATATCATTAAGAACAGATCACTAATTCCTTTGTATGGTTAACACAAAGATAAAGTCACATGTTCAAATTCTATTAACCTAATGAGGCAGTAATTCAAATAGTCTGTCGAAGCCTTTCAAAAGAAGGCACCTAAAAGATAATCAGCCAAACTATATGTACTGAACATAAGATCTTATTCCATAGATATGTTAACAACACATTATGAAAGATAATACCTCCACAAAGCAAATCAGGGACGACAAATCCACGAATGTCCATCCCCACTTCCTACAATTACGCAAAATAAAATCTCAGGTGAGAGCATCACTGAATTATAATTGAAAACTGAATTTTGCTCTGAACCATAGAGTCCAACAGTGTGCGAACAACTAACCATGGAGTCAATCAAAATTACAAAACTAAAACTACACATGTACCCCAAAATCCAACTATCCATGTGAAATCGGAGAGAAGTAACCAACTGTTTTTGTTATCTTATATTTCTCATGACAGAGCCTGGGTGATTTTGTAATCAGTACAGTAATTGTAACCACGTGAATATCAATGAGCATGATATGTGTCATGCACCATTTTGACAAATATGACAGAAAAAAAATCCTTTACATCTACTGTTAACTTGATTCAGTTTCAAATGTAATGCTGGTTCATACAACCAGAGAAGCCTTGCTTATTAGCCAATTTGAGAATCAGCCTCCTATAAAGCTATAAGTACCAATAAGGTAGGAAAAGAACAATATCTACCTTTTTATAAAACCAGAGAAGCAGTGGACCAGCGACGGGAGATGAAGAGGAGCGGTCCAAATTTTCATGTTGCAGAACAAAGTGCAAAGTGGTCTTGTTGTACTCTATAGAATGCTGTTGTCCAGTTGCGGTATTCGCAGAGCCTGCATATCCCGGCTCATTGAAGTATGGCATCTCATTCAAAATGAGAGCCTGAATGGACAAAAGCACCTGCAGCATTGTTGAGTGAGCTGAGTTCCACTTCTCGCAACCACTACCACTCCAGGCACCAAGGAGGCTAAGGCAGACTTTTCCACAATTATACAAGTTCGGATTAAGTCGAAGCCCTCCAGAATGATAATACACCAAATGCAGCACCATTAGTGTTAAGCATTTTAGTAAAATGATAAAAATAATCACATAAAAAGAAATGCCGGAAGCTTATATACCGGAGGCTCAGAAGGATAATTAGAGGGAAAATGTGCATCAAAGAAGAAGAGGCCATCATGGTAGGGTGTTCCCTTAGGGCTAATAATCGCAGCCCTAAGAAGATCCATTCTATCTTCAGCAACACGGGCAAAGATAGAAGCTACAAAAAAGAGTAGTTTTCACAATTTATACTTCTGATTTGAGAAAATATACTGAGAAGGTGCAATAAATAAGCCATATTTTGCTCAACTTCATAATATCAATCTGTTTGGTAGTGCTAAGTCGAATGAGAATTAGTTAAATCTCAGTAGACCAAACTTAGCGGCCGATTAGCCATAGGATTTAATTCTTTATCCACATCTAAATTTCATTTATGTATCATTTTGGTGTTATTTCCCCCACCGTTGGATGAAAGATCCTAGGGCTCCCAGCGTTGACTGAGCAGTAGAAATCAAATATGCTATTTAAGCCTCACTATTTACTCAGTACAAGATACGCAAAACCGATACCAGACAAATCTAAGTATAAGTCTAGATCTAATAGATTTCACAACTCACTCCAAAATCTTAAGATTTTACAGAGATAATAAGCGAAGAGCATAAAGTAGAATGCTTCCTTTCAGAGCAAGCTTTAAACTGACATTTCTATACGTATCATAGTTACAGTGTGGATCAGTTTATGGCGTAGATTTTTTATTTGCCTCTGCCTATTATATCTTGCAAGACAGAAAAAAATGAGACGCCTAACAAATCAAGCAAGGCAACAAAGACGCATATTGAAACCTAGCACATGTATCCTGAAGGGAACCGCTAGCCAAACATATACTCATATATAGTGCTTTGTAAGCTCAAAAGTACTAATATTTCAGAGCAAACCATATACTTATGTCGCCACAAGCAAGCAAAAACAATCTTTGTTGTTCAACTACATCTGAACTTCGGAAGCCAAATAATATAGAAAATAAACAATTCAAGGACTAAAATGAGGGTACTCTTCGATTCCTATTTTGCAGAAACTTGTTGATGTATAGATATGTGCCTTGCTTAGGATTTTCAACAAAAGAAAAAGGCTTAAGAACATACTTGATTTGCATTCAAAAAAATAGTGAAAGATATGGTTGGCAGGTGGTTACAGGAGTAGATATGCGATATTGTACAGCCGTGCATCCCATCTCAAATATCAATTGGGTTTATTCATGTGATGCTGGAAATACGTGTCATTACACGAACAAAACATTGGTGCAAATGTTGTTTGACCGAATGACGACTAACCTGCATATTGAGGTTTCTTGAAGAAGGTTGCACTTTAAAATCTACAAATACAACATCACGTCAATTAAGTATGGACCCTAAAGCTAGCAAGAACTCAATAACCTAAACAGGGTTTTACATAGACATGGATTTTCTGAATCTGCTGCACCTGTTTTGATGTTTAAACTACTGTTTTGAGGTTTCAAGAAACAAAAATATTTTAAAAGGATGTTCACCAGAACTGTAAAGCAGGAAATTATGTGATGAATTCATAGGCCAATGATGATATTAATGTTCCTAAAATAAGTCGATTGCTATGCAAGGGGGAAATATGAGTAGGAACTGATCTGCACAAGAAATGCTGCAGATGCATCGTGCAGGAACTCACAGATTCCTTTCAGTAATCAGTACGCCATGGTCCTCTCTGAAAATTCAACAGCATTTTCAAATATGTAAACTATACCACCCCTCCACCACAATTTTGACGTGTTGAACTACAAATCAATTCGACAAACATTCAACTTTCAGCTCAAGCAATACCTAATTTGATCACATCCAAGTTTTAATTCCATCATCCGCAATTTCTGATCCAACAAAATTTTATTCCATCACCCGCAATTTTTGATCCAACAGATCTGGGAAGCCCAAGACAGTACCTTCCAGCTCTAGGGGAGAGGGAAGGGAGGCGCCGGTGCCACGCTGGTGACGACCCTTTGACTATAGCCGCGTCCACGCAACCACAACTTCGGCAGAGAAAACGGGCGGCACGAATCAAGGGCCGTACTCTGATTCCGGACCAGCTGCAACACGGTTAACGAAATCAGTCACACACGCGTGCGCACACACATACACACAGAGAAAGAGGAGGGAGATGGAAGCACAACCTCAAGGCGGACGACAGTGAGCTCGCCCACCAAACCCAGGCCATGATAAGAAAATATCAAATGTATGTGGTGTCATGCAATCTTTTTGAACTCAGATCTTCTGCATAAAGTGATTCATATTAAAAAAGCACATATATACCAATCAATTAGATAGCAGAATCACAAATTATCTTGAATCAACCCATTGATAGGCACACCAAACTGAACCAAGTAAGAAAAATGCAGACAACTAAATAGTATCTCTTCCATACATGGAAGAACCAGAGGCATCAAATCACGTACACTTAGCAGCCAACCTTGCTCCATGAAAAGTAGGGCTCATCAGAGGCTAGGGAACCGATTCATACCTACGGAGCAGTGGCTACCTTGATGTTCGTCCCTCTGGAGCTGCTGCACACACACATACACTGACCTATATGTCGAGCTGCAGAGAAAAAGGGATCAAAACAGAGAGAGAGGCCGTATTCCCTCCGGACACATATCAGCGATAGTAAGAAGAAAAAACACAATATAGAAAAAGACATATTGTAGCAGGGCAGATCAGGATACGATGTGAGAGAATAATTGGTTTGTTCGTCCTTTTGATGTCAACGCAGTATTCCCTCACTAACATGTTTACCTTCCTTTGCTCCATGCCCAACTGGCATATGTCCGCCTGCACAAAGCAAGGGATTAGAGATAATGAAAGACAATCAAGAAATCTGGAATAAAGGTATACCACACTACAATATCCGGTGAAATTAGAAAACCTCAGTAACCTTATTTACATTATGTAAGTACTACAAACTTCGATTTTACCCAGGGTTGTCCGCAATATGAATATACATTAACCTTTAGGAAAAACATATCAGTACATTGCATGCAAGGATAGAAGATTTGTGCAGCAGTCAGGTCCTCACTGTAAGCGCGGCCCATAATCGTACAACACCTGTGTGTGCAGTAAGAAAAAATGAGAGCTAATCTATCTTTCATAGAGTTGAAGTTTTCGGCGCTTCCGACCAGGACCCAAGAACAAGAAAGAACGGATCAAGACCAAGGCCTACCCACAGACCAACCACCGCAGCAACACATCCAGCGCTTCCGGCTAGGACCCAGACTCACTGGATTCCTTATAGTTCATACAAGCCAATCATGATTTTAGATGTAAAATTCATGTGGAAATCCAACCAAGCGAGGTCATTTCAAAAATCAATCAAGTAAATAATTAAATAATTAACTGGAAAGTTTTCTAATACAAGTAAATAATTAACTTCAACCTTGCACTGATCATATATCTTTTGAACCACAGATAAGGGTCAAAATATATTACTGTTAGCATGAGAATCCAAGAATACTTGCTCTCGCACTGCGCTAATTCAAACCCCGTTGTACCAAACTACATGACAATCCTTTATTTGGGACATGAAACTGCCTGACTAATGGTCGAATTATAAACCCTTAATTATAATGGTCGAATTAAAGAGGACAAATCACCATGTTTAGTGTTGGACCCTCTTACAGTTATCACAGGGTTTCGCATCACCAACCAATCTGCACAAATCTTACTGATTGCTACACATCCGAGGTCTGGTGCAATAACTAATCCTGCTCCATGCACAAAGGAACAACAAATGGCTAATTTTTTTTAAATAATACATTTTTTTATTAATTTACAGAAATATTACGCTGAAAAAAAATTTAAAAATAATACACCGTCGGCCCACTGCTGGCCGACTGAGCCCAGTCGGCCCACAGCAAGCCGAGTGGCAGTAGTCGGCCAGTAGCAGGCCGACAGCTGGCCCGCCTGACACGTGTCGGCCCCTGATTGGGCTGGCCACGTCGCGAGGGGGGGAGAGGGAGCTGTCGGCGCGGTCGTGCCCCTGTCGGCTTGTCGCGGGCCGATCGGCCAGCTGCTGGCCGACAGGGCGTGGCCCTACCTGCCGCGCGGCTGGCCCGGCCATGCCTTATCCTCTCCTCTCTGCCTTTCTCCTCTCTCCACGCGCAGCGCTGTTCTTCTTCTCTTCTTCGTTTCTCCTCTCTCTATACAAAAATGCCACCAATTTATACACCCAAATGAGCCAGTTTTTTCCAGTTTTGGCACCGTGAATGGATTCAACTTAGCTAGGGCAGCCAAAAGAGGTCTCGATCTACTGATGGGGTAGCTCGTGGTGGTTGTGGTGAGCATTTTGGTGGAGGTGGTGGTGGTGAAGTTGGGGCAGTGTGCTTGAAGCTCGTCGTTCGTCGTTCGTCGTTGGAGGCGGAGCACGGGCAGTTTGTTGGCCGCCTTTCGTCGTTCTTCGTTCGCACGCACGCTTCAAGGGTATATTTCAGCAAACATTTTATTTTTCGTAGGTGCTCCGGTAGTATTTGTTAATATGTTTCGATGTGAAATAAATTAGGTGTGCGATTATTGTTATTTGCTCCGTAGTGTACGTAAATATATTTAGATGTCAACAAATTTTTTATGTAAAAATGTGTAGCTGCTCCGATGATACTCCGTACTATATGTGGATGTGAAGTATTTAGTAGTGTCAGTATTTGCAGTAGCTCCGGTAAAATCCGTATTTAGGAGTGTCAGTATTTAGAGTAGCTCCGGTAAAATCCGTAATATAGTTGTAGTTGTAGGCAGTCAAATATTAAAATCTGTAAATATTTGTAGTTGCTCCGGCAAATATTTTGTAATATATATAGACATTTCTAATATTTGATAGTGAATTGTATTTCGTTGTTGAAAAAAAATAGGTGAGCCGAGATGTCTGATGTAGTGAAGGTCAGATTTTACTACGGTCCTGGTACTGTCCAAACAATTGAAATGGGAGCAGATCTGAGTGAATTTACTCACATAGAGGTGCCAATGAGCGCACCTCAAACATGGTCAGTCAGTCAGGTAAAAGAATGGATTGAGGCAAGTTTAGGTCTTGATACTGAAACACACACCGTCGGTGTTCATGCATTATGGACACGGTCAAGTACAATAATTTACTTTTATTTGAGGCCGATAGAGCAAGACTCCGATTGGGTGCGGTGGTTACAAGGTTGTGAACGAAGGAGATGCAATCCTATTGCTTTAGTGCTTCCCGTCGTGAAGGAGGTCACTGCACATGAAGGCGAGGGTGGCTACGATCCTGGTCATAGCAGTGTAGGGAGGCAGTTATTTATGTCAAATGCTGGAGATGATGGTTACGAACAAGGACAGAGCAGTCAGGTAGAAGGAGGAAATGCTTATGGTTATGAACCAGGGCAGAGTAGTCAGGTAGAAGGAGGAAATGCCGATGGTGATTACAATGGCGAGGTGGACGCTGACGAGGTAGATGGGCACATGCAGGACCAGATGGAAGAAGAAGACACCGATGTTGAAAGGGGTCATGCCCATGATTCTGACGAGTCAGATGAAGAAGAAAATGCAGAGGAGGTCCCGAATCCTGCATGGTGGAATCATGACTTCTCATCTGCAATGACCGTGAATGATGGACATGATTCAGCTTGGCAATATCACCAGAACAATATTGCAACGGGTGCTATGTATCCGAACAAGCAAGCCCTGAAGGATGCAATAATTAATTGGGCAATGTCCACGCAAAGGGTTTTCACAGCTCAGGTGTCCAGTCAGAAATTCCTGACAATGGTATGCAAGAACGCAGATTGTCCCGCCAGGGTGCACGGCTTTCTTCCTAAGTATGGCACAAGTTGGGTGATAAGTGACTTAGTTAATCATACTTGTCTTATTCCCTGCATCCCTCAAGATCATGCCAACCTTTCATCCACGCTTATTGCGCGGTTGTTTTACGATGAGATAGTGCAGGGCAAAGCTATGGAAGTGAAGGCAGTCCAGACAAAAGTCTTCGCCAGGTTCAAGTACAGAATTTCTTATGGAAAGGCTTGGAGGGCTAAGCATGCGGCGCTTGAGAGGAGATTTGGTTCTTATTTTGATGAATATGACTCTGTTGTCCAGCTCCTCCACACCCTGCAGCAGCGGAATCCAGGCACCTATATCAATATCCAAGACATGTTCATGCCAGAGTTCCCAACTGTGAGGGTGCTGCATCGTCTCTTCTTCTCTTTCGGTGTATGCATCGAAGCTTTCAGGCATTGCCGACCGGTGATATGTGTTGACGGTACTTTCCTCACAGGCAAGTACAAGGGTCAGATCCTAACAGCCATAGGTCAAGACGGCCAAAATCAAGTCGTCCCACTCGCATTTGCTTTTGTGGAGAGTGAGAACATTGAAAGTTGGACATGGTTCTTCAGGCAGTTGAAAGTATCAGTTGTGAAGGAGAAGCCCAATGTGTGCATCCTTCATGACAGGCATGCAGGTATACTCAGTGCGATAAGGACACTGACAAACCCAGGCCCTGAGGAACAAGTTCCATGGCAGGACTTGCAGAGTCGTTGGTGCATGCGCCATCTGGGGGCTAATTTCTTCTCGCAGTTTAGAAATAAGAAACTGATGAATCTGTTCAAAAAACTCTGCAAGCAGAACCAGTTATGGAAGTACAATTTGATACGCGACAGACTTAATGTGTGCACGCAGAGACACGTGAGGGATAGGAAAGCTGCAAGAGATGCAGCGGTGAGGGCACATGTTGAAGCAGTAGCTGCACAGTTGGCAACAGGAACAGCGGCCGTGGAGGAGGAGCCTTTGGGCTATGTGACTTGCCAGGTTTTGACCCACCTGGTACTAGGAGAAGGCTTGGGAGGTCGATTAAAACCTTCGAGCAGTGGATAGAGCATGAGCCTCTGGAGAGGTGGTCTTTGCTACATGACACACATGGAGCAAGGTACGGTGTCATGACAACAAACCTCGCGGAAACATACAATTTTGTCCTTAGAGGAAACCGGGCATTACCACTTACAACTATCGTTGAGGGTATTTTCTATGGCACCGTCAAGTATTTCAGAGATAGACGTCAAAAAGCAGAGCAGCATATCTTCAACAACCCGAATACACGGTATTGTGAAAGAGTCACAAAGTACATGGACAACAAGATGCAAAAAGCTAGGTCACACACTGTAGTCGCCATCGGTAATCAAGAAAGAAGGTTTGAGGTCCGCTTAGCCAACAACAAATTTGGATGTGCAAATGAGTTGAGGACGCATGAGGTGAAAATTGGTAATGAAGCCTGGCCAACATGTGAGTGCACATGCAACAAACCGAAATTGCTTCACCTCCCTTGCTCACATGTACTTGCTGCTTGCGGGCAGCTTGGAATGGACGCAATATCGTTTGTGTCTCCATTTTTTCTGAAAGAGTCTGTCGTCAATACCTGGACCGGTGAGCTGATGGGTTTTTGATCAATGGGTAATTTCAACAGCGTTAACCCCGCTGAAAGGCTTACATTCCAAACCCAGAGCATATGCGTACAAGTAGAGGCAGACGACAGTGTCAGCGCATCCGGAATGATATGGATGAATCTGAAGCAGGAGGTCCGACTAGGCAATGCATTCTATGCAATGAATTTGGCCATAGGGATACTAATTGTCCCACTTTCGTCACTGGGCGTGGACGAGGCAACCGGGGAAGAAGAGAAGGTAGAGGCAGTAGAGGAGTAAGGGCGAGAGGAAGAAGCTAAGCTAGCAGTAGTATGTTTTGAATTTGTATTAAGTGTGGCACTATGTTCTGAATTTGTATTAAGTGTGGCACTATGTTCTGAATTTGTATTAAGTGTGGCACTATGTTCTGAATTTGTATTAAGTGTGGCACTATATTCTGAATTTTTTTTAAGTGTGGCACTAAGTTCTGAATTTTTTTTAAATGTGGCACTATGTTCTGAATTTTTATTAAGTGTGGCACCGTGTTCTGAATTTTTATTAAGTGTGCAGGAATGTCGGGAATGTGGTTGCTGAATGGGGACATTGATAGGGGTCATCGTGCTGCGATATGGTCTGAGCGCAAGCTTGAGCCTCTGGTCACTCGTACTCCTAAGGAAAACTGGATGATACATCGAGGATGGCTTGAGCGGTACGTGCTTTGTTAATTTGCACACTGACATGCATATTAATGGGAGACACTAACCCAAATGTTCTCTGATGAAGGTTGAAATGGGCCGGCCTTTTACCTTTCGCGCGTCTGGTTGAGTCTATCCCGGGTGAGAAACGCCTCGCCATCGATGGGTCCTTGCTGAGCTGCTTAGTGGACCGTTGGAGGCCAGAGACCCACATGTTTCACTTCCGATGGGGAGAGATGGCCCCTACTCTGGAGGATGTGTCACTTTTGCTCGGACTACCATTGGCAGGTCATGCCATAGGACCGTTGGACGCACCGGCTGGTTGGGAGCGAGCTCTTACACAACGTTTTCATGGTGTTTTTCCGGATGCTCCGGATCCGGTATGGGAGCATCACGGACCAAAGTATGAGTGGTTGCTCAATTTCCGGGTAATTTCCCCTACCTCTTATCTTCAAGTTCTCGTGCATACAGTTTTACAGAAAATAATTGCGGCTTACTAAAAGTTTCTCTTTGATTAATGCAGATCCAGAACTTTCGGGCGCCGTTGACTGAGGAACAGATCACTCGGAGCCTGGAGGCCTACTTACTGTGGCTTTTCGGCAAGGTGATGTTCACGGAGAACCATGTCACCACTATTAGCGCGCTCTACATCACTATGGCACTCGAGATTGCGAGCGCTCAGACGGCAGATGATATCAGACAGAGGAGTTGGGGTTCGGCGGTCTTAGCGGCTACATACCGAGGTATGTGCAACGGTTGCCAACTTACATCGAGAAAGCCAGCCCTTCTTGGATGCCCTCTATTCCTACAGCTGTGGTCGTGGGAGAGGTTCTCTATAGGGCGACCAGATGTACGTGTTCGTGAGCCTATAAACGCCATGTTTGATGTTGACGGCATCGACATGCCTACTTTCGGTCTGTGTTGGACACGTCGCGAGGTATGCACCGTTTTGTAGTTTAATGCAACTTTTTTCTGCACAAGAGATAATTCGATGCTAGCGGATACTAACTTTTGTTTTCTGCAGAGACGCTTTGCTAGTGATCAGACCAGGAAGGCATACACAGCATTGAACGAGCAGTTCGATGCGTACACCGGGGTCATCTGGCAGCCCTATATGGAAGCAGCCATACAAGCGAGATACCCTGGTGGTATATCTGTGCTATGCACAAGGGACCGAGATTACTGGATGACAAAATCAAAGATCATCTTTGATGTCTTCGTTGAGGAGATGGCACAACAGAGGGTTATGAGGCAATTTGGTCTTCTGCAGTTGGAGCTGCCTCCTCCTACAGAGAACCCGGTGCCAGCACACATCCACAGGTATTAACCAGTTTTTCAATGTTGCATTATCTATCATAGTACTCCATTCGAAGCTTTAGGTAATTGATGAACACAGAACACAATTTTAGGACGACAAGGAAGGGCATGAATACGACAACTGCTGACTGGCTAGTTAGACTAGAGCCGTATGTTATAGAATGGGAGACAGCAAACACAAATCTATGGCACGAGAATCACAATTTTGAGCTCGGTGAATTCAATCTCTATTTGCGGCGCTACATGACCGGAACCCGGTTACGCATCGTTGAGCACTCCAACCCAGAGGAGATACCGGATCCTACTCCGTCGGATATGTACCCGAGCTATGACACTTCGGGCTCTAGGCAGTACGCGGTAAGATATATTTTCTTTAAGTACTGCAAATTTGCAAGAAACAATCATTATTAATCGTCATGGAAATTTGCAGGCTTCCTTGACGTACGATGTCTACAACGACGTGACCACCTTTGGACGATCACTGTCGTCTGGACCTCTTCTTCAACACCGTCCACCGATACAGCCCTTCTTGGAACGAATTCAGAACAAGATACGGTCTGCGTACGAGGCTATCACGTGCACCCGGAGAACCGACGTTGTTCAGCACCAGCAGCAGCAGCCGCGTCACTCCACGCACCGACATCAACCACGTCCACGTCTAGCACTTCAGCCGACAGCCAGGCCACCCCGTCCTGATCAACCTGGCAGTTCAACATGGCAGCAACCACAGCACTATGGTCCCACGTCGAGCTTCGTGTTTTCTCCACAGCCACAGCAGCACGGTCCCTCGTCTAGCTTCGTGTTTGAGCCAGAGCAGCCGTCACAGCCAGCAGGTATGTGTCTTCATATGTTATATTAGCAAAAATGTTAAAAATGTATATGAATGTTCATGATTTATACAAAAAATATCATGAGCCTACGGATATCAGGCGTCTATGGCGGCATCACATGATACGTGGGGGAGTGATCAACATCCCAAGGAGAACATACAGTCTCAGATGTCGCAGCACACCCAGTGGATGAACATGTATTCCACTCCTCCACCAGGCCCCACACAGGATACACAACATGACCAGGTAGAGTCTGAGATTCCTCCTCGTCAACTTAGGCCACCCGACAGGTGGGGATGGTCGCCGCTTCCAGATCCGCCTCCCCGGCAGGCCAGACGTCGTCATTGACGCTCCTATCTATCAGTATCAGTAGAGACATTACCATCTATTTATGTGTGAGACTTATGTCTATTCTATGTATGAGACAAATGCCTATGTACTTATGTATGAGACATATGATTATCTACGTATGAGTCATTATCTATGTTAGTTTCAGACTATTCGCATATGTGAGTCAGTATTCCAGTTACATTTCCAAAGAGACTACAACCGATAATTAAGATACAAGCACATTTGAATTAAACTTAATAAATACAACTTACATACTACAAAATGAAATTAAGGTACAACATAATGCCCTACTTGTTGAGGTACAACTGGAATACAGCTTACATACTACATGAAGTCATCATCGTCATCCTCCGTTGATGCAGAACTCTTGCCCTTCGACGATGAAGAACTTTTGCCCTTCGATGATGCAGAAACCTTGCCCGTCGACGATGAAGAACTCTTGCACTTCGACGATGAAGAACCCGGAAGCGGCGGCATGAAGATATCATCTTCGTCCTCGCTCTCCTCAGTCCATAAACATGGATTATTTCTTGCAGTCCTTCTGAAAGTTTCACTCTTCGGCAGCACTACCCTCTTCCACCTTTCATCCAACCTAAGAAGTTCTTTGCGTACCTCCTCATAGGTCCTTTCAGGCCACCCAGACCTACGTAATTGGTGAGCCAACTCATTCATTATGGTGTCACTACCGGTGAGTTCGTCCCATGGAACTGTCCTATTGTCCATCCTGAAATCGCTAGCTAGCCTCAGAAGAGTCGCGCTCATCCCAGGGTGAAAACTACGATCGAAAGGATAATGGGACATCTCAACTACGCAACACTGGAATGCTTATCCACCTCCGTCTGAAGGGGGTTTTATAGGTGGTGGAGGTGAAGTTTCCCGCCACGTTTCCCGCACCCGTTTCCCGCCACCCGTTTCCCGCCAACCCTTTCCCGCCACCCGTTTCCCGCCACCCGTTTCCAGCCACCCGTTTCCATCCTCCCATTTCCCGCCAACCCTTTCCCGCCAACCCTTTCCCGCCAACCCTTTCCCGCCACCCGTTTCCCGCCACCCGTTTCCATCCTCCCATTTCCCGCCAACCCTTTCCCGCCACCCGTTTCCCGCCACCCTTTCCCGCCAACCCTTTCCCGCCACCCGTTTCCCGCCAACCCTTTCCCGCCAACCCTTTCCCGCCATTCTCTTCTCTCTACCTATAAAACCCCCTTCAGACGGAGCTGGATAAGCATTGCAGTGTGCTGCCGGTCAAGTTGGGGCACTGTGGTGGAGGTGAAGCTGTTGTTCGTCGTTCTTCGTTGGAGCCGGAGCACAGGCAGTTTCGTGGCCGCCGTTCTTCGTTCTTCCGTCGCAGGCACGCTTCAAGGGTATATTTCAGCCCACATTTTATTTTTCGTAGCTGCTCCGGTAGTATTTGTTCATATAATAGATGTCAACTAATTAGTGGGATATTAAGGGGTAGGTTAGGTACTCAATGCGATTTGTGTGTTGCAGATGGCTAAGGGTACTCAGTGGGTGCTTAGCCCTATTGTTCATGTCCAAGGCTTTTCTCCAAGTGTTGTGCAAGTTAGTGAAGTGGACCTCACTTTTGATTGGTTGAAGACTAAATTCATGTTGAAGCAAGGGTTGAAGGAAGACGATTTTGTGTACTACGTCAGCAGGAAGCACTCAGATGGCCCTGGGGAAAGAAAATTGATTGACATAACTGATGATGGCAAGATTCAAGAAATGTTGAGCGAATGGCAATGGAAAAGGGTTGTTGAGTTGCATTGCTACAGGAAACCGAGTTATATGTGATGAATTTGTCCTTCGAGATCCGCCTCCCCGGCAGGGCAGACGTCGTCATTGACGCTCCTATCTATCAGTATCAGTAGAGACATTACCATCTATTTCTGTGTGAGACTTATGTCTATTATATGTATGAGACAAATGACTATGTACTTATGTACGAGACATATGCCTACTCTATTTTAGTACTCTGTTATCGGAAATACAAGATCATATTTAGTACTCTATGATCATATTTCTGCGGGAAACGGGTGGCGGGAACGGGTTGGCGGGAAATGGGTGGCGGGAACTGGGTGGCGGGAAAGGGTAGGCGGGAAATCGGTGGCGGGAAAAGCGCAGTTTGGAAATGTCGATAACTATCTAAACAAATGTTCATCACAATGGAAAAAGGTTCCCGCCTTTCAAAAAATGCATGCAATTTTTTTGGAAAATATGAACAAATGTTTGCATAATGTAAAAAAATTGTTCGTGCCACTTAAAGAATGTACGTCACCTTTGCTCGAAATATTCTCGTGTTTCCAAAAAATATCCATGACATTGTAAAAAATGATACTCCCTTCATCCCATAATATAAGGTCATATTACAATCAATATACTCACATATCACGTGGGTTAAAAAATGTTTAGATTGATCATGACATTTTTAGAAAATATTCGCGTGTTTCTAAAAAAAAGTTTATGAAAATTTCAGAAAAGCTATACAATTTTAAAAAATGTTGTGTGGTTTAAAAAAATGTTATTTCCATTAAAAATGTATTTGAAGAAATGTTACCATGTATTCATAACGTGTTAAAATATATAGTTTTAAAAAATATCATCATGTAGTCAAAATAAGGATGCACCAGTCGGCCCACAGCAGGCATAGTCGGCCAGCTGCAGGCCTATCGGCCAGCTGCGCGCCTATCGGCCAGCTGCAGGCCTATCGGCCAGCTGCAGGCCGACTGGGCTTCCATCTGGTGGCCGACAGCCCAATCGGGCAGCAGCAAGCTGATGGGCCACCAGTCGGCCTGCTGTGGGCCGACTGGGCTCAATCGGCCAGCAGTGGGCCGACGGTGTATTATTTTTGAAAATTCTTTTTTCAGCGTAATATTTCTGTAAATTAATAAAAAAATGTATTATTTAAAAAAAATTAGCCAACAAATGCAGGTCCTACCAGGATTCGGACAATGAACAAAAGGCATATAGGTACATACAAAAAACAAGCAAAGAGAATAATACACTTGACTTTTCCACAAACAAGACAAGAAACAAAAAGCCCTCATTGGCCAGCCTGCACACCAATCATATGGCCATACAACCATGCAACAAGCCCTGGAACGAAGAGGAGTGGAAAGGAGGAGGAGAAGAGGTGTTGACCTGCAGATCCATGAAGGGAGATGCATGAGGCTGCTACCAGACGATGCGCAAGCACATATCAAATCAGGCACCAGCCAGGGGATATACTAAAAGCACAAGAATCCAGTAACAACGGACCAATCTGCAGGAAAAACAAAGAAATATCACTGATGAGCAGCAGCCAACGAGCGAGAATGGAAGAAAATAGACTTGTGAAGCAGCTGATAAGGCGAACTGACCAGAAGAACAAGTGGCGTGCAATGAAATTACGCGAAGACAAAATTAGGAACGAATGGGACATCTTCTTCCTCCCCAGTTGCCTCCTATTCCTCTCCGGCTCTCCCCCACAACCTCCATGTCCTCCTCTTCTTCCTTCCCCCATGACCTCCATGGCCTCCAGCCCTTCCTCCCCGCTCTCACATGTTGGCGTATGAACAAGAGGAGGCAAAGGAAGGGGGCGCACCTGGAGCAGCAGCAACAACGCTAGGGTTAGGGTTGGAGCAGGGGGAGGCGGCGTCCCAAGCAGGCCATGGCATGAGCGCGAAGCAGGCATCCCGTACGTCACGCCGCTGAGCAGAAGCACTCGGAGGCCGGGGTCGGACAACAGCTCCGGCGGATCTGCGAGCGCCATGGCCGCCGCCTGACCTGCTCGCTCTCCCTCTTCTCTTCCCATCCCTTCTCATGATGAGAGAGGGGAGGTTGCGGGCGGCATGGTGCGAGGGAGATGAGGAGAGAAGTCCGTGGCGGCGAGGTCTGACGAGCGGCGTCGGCGACGATGTGGGTGGGGCGGCGAGGTCGAGGAGGAATGAATCGGGTGGGTGGGAGAGGGCTGGCGAGCAGAGGCGGTACACGAGTGCGGGAGGAGGAGGAGGCCGCTAGGTTTTACCATGGGATTTGGCATTGTTGATTTTATACTCGTATGCGAAATGACCAAAATGCCCTTGGCGGGGTACTAAATTAACACGCGGTGGCACGAAACGGGAGTAACTATTCATTGCTACAGGAGCGCGGCCTTGATCCGATAGTCCAGATCTTCCCACCGCTCGATCCAGCGGCCGGAAACCCATCAAGCAAACGCATCGGACGGCCAGAATCGCCTGAGCTCTGAGGAGGCGCGGGAAGCACTCGATCCCTTATTTCTCGATGGTTGTGGCTTGTAGTGGATATAATAGCTGAAATAGATAATTGTAGTAGCTAAAGAATACATAATGATTATAGTAGCTCAAATATGATTTTACATTCGTCGCAAAAAACAAATAAATATGATTTTACATTGAATTGCAATTTCCCACGAATTGAGCCGAAATTGTTATGTAATGACCGAGCAGTAAAAAACGTGTGAGAAAAAAAGGAGGCCGGGGGGTGGGGTGGGGTGGTGGAGGGGGATGTCGACATCGTGGAAATGAAGCTCGAACGGTCTTCCGACACGTGTCCGCGCCGATTCGGCCGTCGCCGGGGCCTCCCACTTGTCTAAAGCGCGCACCCCGCATTGGTTCGTCCCACCCGCACCCCCCCTCCCCCTCCCTCGCTTCGCTTGTGCTAGTTCTAGAGAGGAGAGAGAAAACCCTAGCCATGGCTGCCCTCCGCCTCGCCTCCGCCCTCCGCCGCCTGCCTCGCACCGGCCAGCTCGGCTCCAAGCAGGCCGTCCTCCCGCCTCTCGCCGGCCGCGCCGCCCTCCTCGCACGCGCGCGCTCCCTCCCTCACCTCCTCGCCGCCGTCCGTCGTTTCTCCGACAAGAGCAAGGGGGATCTCCTCGACCGCGCCGCCAACGTGATCAAGGAAGGGAAGGTGGTTTCCGGTGACATCACCAAGGGAGTCGAGGGCCTTGAAGATCTTATCGGACGGCAGCTTGACGTGTGTTCAATCGAGCTCTCGGCCACGATAAGGTAAATTTCTCTTCATCATCTTTACTCTGGGGTGATTTGAGGGTGGGGGGGGGGGCATAAGGATTTCGGCATAAAAGCCCGGTTTGGGGGTGTTTTGTTTTCATGGAAAAAAAAAAGTACACGAATTGGGCTCGATCCGGACTTCAAAACTGTTTTTTTTCTTCCTTTCTTCTTTGGATTTTTAACTGGAGTTTATTGTCTGCCTTGTTCGTAGGCGTCAGATTAGGCATCGTCTGGAAGAAGCTAGCCAAGTTCCGTGGGGGCATATGGGTATCCAGGCCTTGGCGTTTCTGTCTGTAGGAGGGGTTCTCGCTTACGGGGGGGGGGGGGGGGGGGGCACACACCTCTTCAACAAGTTCAGCGCGGAGGTCAAGAAGATAACTGACGATGCCATGATCGAAGCGGAGAAAAGGAGAAGGAACTTGCAAAAACCGACTGGGCCAAGGAGACAGCGCAGTTGTATATAGACCAGGGTCTGAAGAGCATCACGCTGTATAGCCTTTTCTTTGGACGGAAGGTGGAGGGAGAGAAGGACAAGAAGACGTTCTTTAGCCGTTTCTTTGGGCGGAAGGAGAAGGACAAGAAGGAGGAGGAGGAGGAGGTCAAGAAGTAGAACAAGTAGGGGCCTCCTCATAGTCTTAACAGCACTGAGGCTGATATTTTTGGTCTAAAACTCGTTTCAATTGTCTTAACTTATTCCAGTATTATTTGTAACGGTGGCCACCGGGTTATATACGATTCAAGGTCTCTTCTTTTGGTTGGTTCTGTGAGGATTTTAATATCCAAAATTCAGTTGACTTGTGTTTCTTTTAATGAGGAGTTTGGGTACTTTGATATATATGTTGTATTTCTAACCTGTCAGTTTGCTGGCATTGAGGCTACCAGTTGTGCTGCACGCTTTGTGTCGCATGACCAAATAGTTAAAGTCCATGTAAATGTCAGGTGCCGGATGTGTTCCAGGTTCTTGTGGGGGCGCACAAGGCCCTGCTATCCAAGTCGAGGGAGTCGCTCACCACGAGGACCCTGCACTCGTAGTCGTTTACAACTACTGTCTCAAAGCATGCGGGTTACTCTAGCTGTTACTTTTTCTTCCTCTTTTCATGGACTTGCTATCACTCTGGATGCACTTGATCTTACATTACATGATGATGGCATTGTGCTAGCACGGTTTGGTGACAGCTTGCTTGTTTTGGCTTTTCTAGTAACAGAGACCCTGAAGCGATGCGGATGACACGCAATATATCCTCATCGCCCAGTTTGATGCTTCAGACAAGGAGGTATAATGTTCAGGATGCACTCCTTTTCAGACATGGTTTCGGTTGGTCTTATTCTTTTCTCTAAATTGCCATGGGAATTAGTGGGTGGGATTATAAGTATGCTGCAAGGAAGGTGTGGACAGTAAACTAATCTGGTCCACTTTCTTCATTGTCTGGATCCTGCTAGAGTTCTTTTTTTATTAGTTTCCACATGGATGCTTGGTGCTTTTGTTCTTTTCTTTGAAGTGATATGCCCTGCTGAATTTAATTGGTGGCCTGGATTATAGTTGTATTGTCAGCAAGGTGCTTGTCTAGATCCTGAATTAAATTGATGGCCTGGATTACGGTTGTGTTGTCAGTGAGGTGTGGATGCAATAAACTATGTGGCATTTACTTTAATCTGGTACATCACAGCTAGTCTGCTTAATTCATGTTCGTTTCGTCTGTTTGTTTTTTGTTGTCGCCTTCAGGTTTGTTTGCTGTGTTAGGTCCCTGGTTTGGTGATTATGGTTCCTGTGGTAACATAATTTCAATGGAGCTGGGATGTACATGGGCCTATTAATAGTTTTTTGCTGGTTGAATTAGTGGCTGGGATTTTAAGTGTGCTGTCAGGTCCGATTTTTTCCTTGTCTAGATCCTGCTGGGGGGGGGGGGGGGGATTGTTTGTTAGTTTCCACATGGATGCTTACTACTTCTGTTCTTTTCTTTGAATTGATATGCCTTGCTGGTTACTGCTATGGCACTGGCTGGTTTTGTATGTGCTTTGTTTTGTTTCTTGTTTTTAACTTTCTGCTTGATTTGTAGTTTCAGTTTGGAGGTGAGCCGTTGAAACCCTCTGTGCTGCTGGATACTGCTGCTACTGTTTGGTTCATTCATAAGGTAAACCATATACTGCTTTGCTTACTGTTGCTTGTCATGCAATTCACTCCATTAATGAAACAAATTGTAGTTATGATGTTCAGTAACTGAATATATTTCAAAGTTTGAAGATGCAAAAAACTGAAGATCTATCTAGTTTATCCATGATTTGATAACTTTGGTACTGGGTGCGTGAGATACTTTTGAGAATGCAGTGAATGGACCATAAACGGCACATTCCTTCTCTTTTGCCTATCTGCTTGATATGTTGGTCATGTTGTGTTAGTACACTACTTAAGTCTCTCTCTCTCTTACTCCTCTGATTTCTTATAGACTCCAGATTTACCACCCATCACATTCTCTCCTTTGTTGTGGCCTATTTTGGTATTTGCTTTTCCCTTTGTGATGTCGATGGCATGGAGAGACAGGTTCGAGGAGTGCCATTGCCTTCTATGTTTTCTTCTGTGTAGTGTCAGATGTGTCCTCTGTCTGGTCTACAGCGGCAATGCATGCACTATTTTCCTTGAGATGTGTGCTTCAGGCTTCCAGTGCACATCTAATATGTGGTTCAAATAGTCGCAATTAATTTTGTTTGTAGCACAAAGTAATAGCATAGACTGTTCGTCACTGCTTATCTCTGATCTACTCAACCCATTTCTTGCAGTCCTTGGCTTCATTGTTCTCTATGGTGTTTGCTGGAGTACTATTGGGTGTGGAGCTATTAACGGGTATATAATCCATCCTTTCTTTGTTATTATCATGTCCTAATATTTTGTGTGTTCCTTTGCTTGTTCTGTGTTTGTTGGTAACTTGGTAATTTTCTGGTTATTCTCTAAAATCCATATGCATCCTTGTTTTACATTCAGCCGCGTTCTTTCTGGTGGTAGAACTGCTCACTAACGCTTTAGGATAACCCACAGATTAACCAGGGTGTTTTTACCCATGGTTAGTTATGTGGTCACATCAAGAGATTATGATGTTACTTAGGGCGGAGATTTCAGGGACTAGAAGTAACGCTTTTTTTGAGGTTTTATACATCTGTTGTCTGGCTTTTCTAGTGTTCTTGCGGCGCCTTATTTGTAGTTCACCATTGTGTTGATCTTTTGTCTGTTTCGTAGGGCTGCTGTAAGCGACCTTCCTGTTACCTGTGTTTGTTTCTCTCTGTTCATTGTATGCGTTGTTGCTATGCAACTTGTGCATCATTTGTTTGGGTACACCTAGCTATGGCATTTTCATAATATGTACACCTGTAGGGGATAAAGACTGATGTCTTCTTACTGTGTCCCTTCTGCATAATCTGTGCCCTATTATGTGGCGTGCTGATGTGATTTGATGATGGTACTACCATGTTAGCCTGCCTGGTGGTTGGTATATCCATGTTTGGTCCATCTTGGTGCAGATGACCATGAACCCTTTGTCCGTACTCCATCCTGGTAATTAGCCATTGGCATATTTGTGTGTATGTATCATGCCTATGTCACCATCAGTGTAACTGAACATTGAAACATCAAGCACACAAATCTGGTTTTCTTATGCTTAGGTGTCTACTCCTTCAGTCTGTTCCTGCTTTTAACTGCTCATACCTCATAGCTTGCTGCATGTTTAGTCTTTTACATATAGAAGCCATAAGTATGGATAAGTTCCAGAAAAGTTTGTCGATCAGCTCATGAAGGATCTATGAAATTCGAAAGTTTCCTACTTTTACCGGGGATTATACATTCTAAAATTTAAAAGTACACATCTGGAACATCTGTTGCTGAAAAGGATTTAGGGTTTAGCGGAGTTAAGTGGCGGTGCTGCGTGACATTGGTACATTAACAAGGTCCTACCTGATATCACTAATTTCCTTCAAGGTTACTTCAGCTTGTTTTGGTTGATTGAGCACCTACACAATCCTCTATGGTCTATGCCATGCAGGATAGAGTTTATTACAATTCGTGTTTTGTGGTTTCTTGAAATGAATTATTAGATCAGGATTTATACCTGCTCTTACTCTTCATAGATAGGTAATGGTTTGGTCATCATTTATACTTTCTGCTGGACTTAAGCCAGGTTGAAAGGACTAAAGGCGCAGAGGATTTATTACATATGGTTGTATTACTCTCTCCCTTTCTGCATTCTGTCAGTCTCCACTCCGAACAAGACACATCAAAATATAGCAAAGTTTAATATATAGTTAAATAAGCATTCTCTGAATTCATATTCTTATGAACATGTGTCATACAAAAAAGCATAAGTAATTCAGTTAGTTACATGATACATTGGGTTATGAAAAAGATGGTTAAGTAGATACCAAGGCCATGCTCAACTGCTTATTCTTCGTGCTTGGTCCACATGAATTCTATAGCTACTAGCTCCAATCCAAATTAATTGGCGTAGCTCTATACCATGTAAAATGAACATTGTATAGGGACTGCATCAATTAATTCAGATCGGCGGGAGTACTAAAATATACACAATGCCATGATTAGTTTATCAGGCCATGATTGCTAAGCTAGCTTAATTGCTTACACATACTGCTGATCGAATTTCCATATGCTGAGGTGCTAATTATTGTTTGGATGAATAAAGGGACTGATCTTTCGTACATGTCTTCACTCCCATTTGCCTTTGCCTGATTTTATAACCTTTTTTTATTTAGTTCATGATTTGCTACCAGCTACCAATTGTACCTGATTGCCCGCTTCCCAATTTATTAAGATGCTATTAGTGAATTCTTTTTTTATGTTTTCCTTTGAGAGTTGTACCAAGGCTTGCCACTTCTTCGGCCACCAATGCTGTTTCTGTCAAGCGTCTATCTCGCTTACCTGTGCACTGCTTCCAAGGTTTTCCGCGGTGACGAGGTCGATGGCACTGGCTCCGACATCACAGCGTCATGCAGCTCAGGTAATGCACCTGATCTTCTTGAATACTATCGGATCAGTGTTATACATCGTGTGTGTGTGTGCGCGCCCGCACTCGCGTTTACACTGGAGGTTGGCATGTTTTTCTTGATTATTATTTTTACTGATTTATTTATTACTTTCCTTCATATCCACCATGTCCGACAGTAACTATGTCAAATGCTACCGTCCTGCATTAAGAACTTGAGTGCATAATTAGTGTTACTTCGCATGTTGAGTTATCAACTGTTGCCATCACATACTTATTTAAGTCTGTCGGTGAATGCTAATTTATTACAACATCTCACTCATCGATGATGCCATCGAGCCCAGTTCATGCTGAAAATTGTTGTTTCGTGCTTCAGATGCTGGTTTACCTTAGCGACTTAGCCCAATATGGCCAACTAAATCAACAGCAAGCAGAGCTCGAAGTTGTCTTCGTTGCAACCGTCGATGTCAGGTTCGGACTAGCAGAAGCTGCAGGTAGGACCTGCTTTATGCATTGCTCATGTTGTGTCTTCACCCTTGTGAGGTTTGCACAAAAGTTTCTTTGGTTCCAAACTAAGAAGGGTCAGTTTTTGCTCTACCAATGCATGGACCCTGTTCTAAACATAATATAACTAAGTTGCCTGATGAATAAACTTAATATAAGTTATGAGCGGACAATTTGTTGTTATCGAGAGTAGAATTTGATTTATTCCATGAACAGGGTCAAGGTGCTTTTCCCCCAAGGTAGTCACTGTGATTTTATTTTTGGCTTATGCATATGCTCTTATATTAGTTTTCAGTATCATCACAAACAGGGGATATGTCAGAGTAGTGTCATGTAATAATAAAAAATGGAGAGGAAGTTAAGAACTTGGTAATTGCTCCTACATAGTAATCATGGATAGAGGATAGCGACATATAAATAATTGGTTGATTTTTTTTTTTTTGCAGCACACGAGTTTAGTTCTAATAAGAACTTGTGCATTATTTTCTATGTTTCCAATCAACAGTGAATCATTGGGATTGTATATAATTGGATAGGTGTGGTTCGCAATCTTCAACGTGTTTGGTTTTTCAAATTTCTCTTTGCTCAATGCAAGTCTTAAAGAGAAGTAAGTTTGTAAATAAGAGATCATATGGGATGAAGATCAATGAAGTAGTAGGTTCTATTCATATGTTTTGGTTACTCATTCTACTTCACGAAATGCTTTGGGGTCTGTTGTTGGTTAAACTTTTGTGTTGCCTAAGGAGCTGATGAATTCAGAACACACTTGTCCAAATGTTTCAGCTCGACATCGATCCCATTATATTATTTGGATTTATTTTACATTTCACTTTAAACTTTCTGCAGTCATTTCTATATCAACTACAAGATATGTCACCATCTAAGCACTGTGAAAAATCCTCCCTGCAGCTTCCAACTGTCATTACAACTCTCAGAAGGCAGGTTTCTATCGAAAGTGCTGTTCTGTCCTCCCGTCTGTTCCGCTTGGGATTCACGATGGAAAGTGTATAGGCTCAGGTATAAATTCATTATACACATACTAGCAAGTGGTACGTGCATGGCACGCAGGAAGTAGGAACAAAGTGTACAAGAATTTATAGGACTCGAAACAGTTACCTGTGTGTTTCTTGGAATGTTTTTTTAAAGGTTAGCATACCAGTTTGGCGTCTTTCCTTTCGGACATGATTAGCATCCACCGGCGGATTGCTCCCAAACGTCAACCACCTCCATCGTCTACCATGTGTCCATGTGGCCCCACTTGTTCTTCACCTTTCCTTCCCCGGAAACATCTTGATCATATCGCTCTCTGTCTCACCCAGGAATAGTTGCAGGGCCTCGGCTCGCGGGGTATTGATTTTGAAAAGTGTAAATTTCTGCAACAAGACCTTTGTTGAGAATATTTTTTTTGTAAATTTCCCGACTTAATTTCTGTAACAAGGCTTTTGTAACGAAAATTTCTATGACAAGACCTCTGTTGCAAGGAAAAAAAAACTGTAATAAGGCCTTTGTAAAAAATTCTGCAATATGGCTCGTGTCGCAGAAAATTTCTGCAACACGAGCTATGTTGCGATGGTACAGGGTGACGCTCGGCTACTCAATCCGTGAGATCTGATGGCTTGTGAGGTAGCAAAAGATCTGCCGTCCAACGGGTGGCGACGTCCCTTTTCTTTTGGGAAACGCTTAGCTTCAGCTGGTGGATCGCACGCGGACATCTGTCGCATCGTCTGTGTGATGCGTGTCCTATGTGGGCTCACCTAACATTATCTCTTACAGTTTTGCAACCGAGCGCTTGTTGAGGTTTGCCTACCGCAACAACTCACAAACAACTCACATCTTATTTTTTCCTTTTTGTTTCTCAACGTACATTTCGAGTTTGGACCCGTAATTTTTAGATGTTTTAGTCACATTCCTTGTGAGCATTCATATTTTTCTGAAAATTTTGAAATATTTAAAATTGATGTTTTAAAGTTGGAGCCTGAAAAAAAGGATGGGAGCACCTGAAATTTCCCCCTAAGCTGGATCCCACATACACAGCTAGCCAATAATGTCATGCACGGACCCGATGCAGCCACACGGTGCTCCATCTTTTTTTTTTTTTTTGAGCTTGGAAATTCTCATTCCATTAACCAAGGTGCCGAGCAAAGTCGTCGGCCACTAGGGACTGGGCAAAGGTAGGAACATCACCCGGCCATACGGCTTGGGGTTCATGAACCATCTTCGACCCAAACAGCGCAAGAGCGTCTGCCACCTTATTACAAGCCTGTGGGCAATGGGAAATACGAAAAGAACTAAAGTTCAGAAAAACAAAGGTTTGAATCTCTCGGAAAAGCACACCATTTGGGCCAAGATCAGAATCCGAATTGTTGATTGCAGTGACCAATTGTGCAGCGTCAGTTTCCAAAAGTACATGGCTGATACCCCACTCCTGGGCTCTCTCCAATGCCTGTATGCATGCCTCTGCTTCAGTTTGCAAGGCATCTTGTGCATGATCAATCCGGCCAGCTCCAGAACCCACCACGTCCCCCGCATCATCCCGAATAACAAAGCCCCAACCACCAGCAGAAAATTCAGCATTAAAGCACCCATTAGAGTTGATTTTGAGCACACCCGCTACTGGTTTTCCCACACATGGGCAGTCTTTTTTGGCGCCTTCTCCTTCTCACCAAAAAACTCCTTATATTCGCATGCTGTCCGTCTGATCTGCCAGGTGAGTTGTTCAAAGTTTATTGCCCGATTCTCCATCCGCAGTTTGTTTCTTGCCGTCCACCAGGACCACAGGATAGCGATGGCCAGACTGCTCCTCTGCACATTCCCTTTTAGAATCTCCTCCATGACTTCCTTTGGATCATGCAAAAGTGCACAGGTTTCCCTACACTGTTGTAGGCCAAACTCCCTCCAAATGGCCCTTACAGGTTTGCACTGGAAGAAAAGGTGGCCGCCGTCCTCGTCTCTGCGATGACAGATCGGGCAGAGCGTATCCACCTCAACTCCCCTCCTCTTCAGATCCCGAGGCATACCGTCGATCCCGAGGACCAAGCAATCACACGAGCACGACACCGAGATTTGTTAACGAGATTCACCGATATGGCTACATCCCCGGGGCCTGACTATGGGCGCTCCTCCCCATGACACCGGTACAATACCGCACCCGGTCGCCCTGGACACCGGCACATGCCGCCGGTTTCCCCTGCGTTCCGGTGCTATTATGTTGGCATAGGTTACATCGTGTGTCTACCCCCGCTATATATGAGAGGCCTAGGATACAAGTGTCCTACCAGGACACGACTCCGTACCCTGTAAACACAATACAACTCATAGTCCAACTGTAACATACCTTGTACACAATATTCGACACAACTCTAACAAACTCCACCTTGGCGAATATTCT
Organism: Aegilops umbellulata; assembly: GCA_032464435.1. Classification (NCBI taxonomy): domain Eukaryota; kingdom Viridiplantae; phylum Streptophyta; class Magnoliopsida; order Poales; family Poaceae; genus Aegilops; species Aegilops umbellulata. The sequence continues at coordinate 634,147,150 of CP136060.1, read as the reverse complement.
CCACCACCTTGAATTCGTCAATGCGTCAAACTTCCATGTACATTGGACTTGAGCTTATCCCATGAGAACCGCTGCTACTCCAAAGACTCCATATGACTCCACCTGCAACTTGCAGTCCCTTCTTTTCTTGACCACAGTCAACACTCGAGCAAAATCAAGTTCCACATTACTCTAGTTTGCACTCCCAACTTCCAGAGTATCAATCCAACGCCATCACACACTGATCACTGACCTACGTGAAAGTGAACAACTCACATATTGGGTGTCACACATAAGAGTTACCTGAACTCAACATCACTGCTCCTTTCTTGACCGCCTGTCTGAAAGTTGAAGGAATTTCACCATTGCTTGTAGTCATCCCGAGTCAAATTCGCAGTTGTCTCACCACCTGTATGACCACCAGAGCCCTGGCCCGTCTCCATGCCCCGTGCGCATCGCACGCCTCGCCGCTATTACCGCGTTGAGCCTCCGCTGTCCTGGTCGAGTCTCAAGGGTCGCGAAACCACATCACTCAACCCCCACTGCAGAGTACCACCGATCATCGCCGACCGATGACGAGTTTCACGCTTCCATCGGACCACTGGGCTCCAGTTCGAATTACGTGTCCCTCGCTTTTCCCGCTGAATAGGCTTCGACTCTCTGTGCACTTACGCCGTAGCCCCTCAATCAGCACTGAGTGAAGTCTTCCAGACTCCAGCTCCACCTTTAACATGACTCCATGGTAGATGATCAGTCCACCCTCGCGTCTCGTTGACTTCAAGCTCACATGCGTACGCCATCTTGAATCAACCCCACGCCATAGTCTTGTCGAAGCCACACAAGCCTCGGGCTTGTGACACGTGTTTCCACGTCCAGAAGTCGGTCACCATCAGCATCACGCTCCTACGTCGTCAGCGCCGATTCCACCACCGTCTTCTGTACCAACCGACTTGCGTCGATCCCGTCAGACTGTCTAGTCCGACCCAGGCTCCCAAATCATCTTCTGCGAATTTCCATCCATCACATGATAATCCCATCTTAGCTGACATGACTTCCTGCAACGCCTTCAAGCATCCATGTTGTGTCAACAAATTTTTCACCCTTGTCTGCCATAACCCAAGGTTTTCAGTTCCGTTGAACTTCTCCACCTCAAACCCGATGCCCGATGGCGTCATGATTCTTCGTATGACTGACGTTGTGAAAAATTAACCGAGCTTCCACTACAATGCCCGAAGTACATGAGCACACCCCATGTTTTAGTAGCAATCCACCAAAAATTCACGTGATCTGCTCCCTCAACTCAACTCTTGACGCTAGTGCTGCTCCTTTGTCAAATCCGTATGCAAGTAGTACTCCGATGGATATGTATCGCTTGCTGATTTGCCTGCGCGTCATATACGAAGACTAAGTCTCCTACTTTTTTGTCCAAAACAAATCCGGCTAACTTGCTGCATCCGATTGCACTGAGAGAATCGCTGAACCTGCCGCTGCCTCCCACATACGCACGCCCGCGTTGGGCTCCGCCGGCCCGCCTCCAGCCGCCCCGTGCTGGACCGCACCTTGGCCCAACTGCGTTGCTGCACATGCTACTGCTGCAGTCTGCAGGTCACCTGTCAATCTCGTCGACTCCGAATCCAACTAAACGCTGCTCCATGCAATTGCGTTGCCGCGTCGTATTTTTCGATTCCATCGCCGACGTCTGATCCTTCTGCAGTATCTCCACCTCTTCTAGATCAACCAGACAATCACCTCGTAACCTAGCTCATGATACCACCTGTTAGAATAAATCTGAGGCATACCGTCGATCCCGAGGACCAAGCAATCACACGAGCACGACACCGAGATTTGTTAACGAGGTTCACCGATATGGCTACATCCCCGGGGCCTGACTATGGGCGCTCCTCCCCATGACACCGGTACAATACCGCACCCGGTCGCCCTGGACACCGGCACATGCCGCCGGTTTCCCCTGCGTTCCGGTGCTATTATGTTGGCATAGGTTACATCGTGTGTCTACCCCCGCTATATATGAGAGGCCTAGGATACAAGTGTCCTACCAGGACACGACTCCGTACCCTGTAAACACAATACAACTCATAGTTCAACTGTAACATACCTTGTACACAATATTCGACACAACTCTAACATATGTTGCAAATGAAGTGCACTTTCTTCTGAAGCTTTCAGAAGAATCAACGAGTCATTTGCAAACAATAGGTGATCAAAACTCGGTGCATTACGACAAACTTTAACTCCTTCCAAATCTCCACTTTGCTCTGCACTATTTAACAGACTTGAGAAAGCTTCTGCGCAGAATAAAAATAAATAAGGGGATATTGGATCTCCCTGCCTGAGTCCTCTACCTGGTAACATCTCCTCAGTCAATGTGTCATTAAATCTGAATTTGTATGTCACAGTAGTGCAGCAATTCATGACCAGCTTCACCCAATTCTCTGCGAACCCCAGCTTTTTCATCATGGCCTCCAAAAAATGCCATTCGACTCTATCATAAGCTTTACTCATGTCAAGCTTCAACGCTGCATGGCCTACAGCCCCTGTCCTCTTGTTCTGCATAAAATGGGTGACTTCATATGCAAGAAGGATATTATCTGTGGTTAGGCGACCCGGAACAAAAGCACTTTGATTTGGGGCAATGATTTCTGGAAGAATAAGATTCAGTCTATTTGCAATAACTTTTGATACCAGTTTATACACTACATTGCACAAACTAATTGGTCTAAGATCCTTCATTCTCTCAGGTTGTGTTACCTTAGGAATCAGTACCACGCAAGTTTCATTCCAACTTGCAGGCATAGCACCCCCATTCAACACATGTAACACTTCGTCGGTCACTTTGCCCCCAACCAGCTCCCAATAACGCTTGTAAAACACTGACGGCATCCCATCCAATCCAGGGGCCTTGAAATCTCTGATGCTTTTTAGTGCTATCACCACTTCATCTTCTGTGTACTCTTTGGTAAGCATAGCATTCATTTCACTGGAGACTCGTGGGGTAACATGTTCAAGAAGCTCCGCCGTTCGGGTACCCGCACATGAAGTGAAAAGTTTTTGGAAATAGTCAGTGATCACCGCCGCCTTTTCCCCCTCCGCCACCACTTCGCTACCATCATCTTTTTTCAGCATTTTTATCCTGTTTCTTTTCCTCCTCTCCGAGGCGAACTTGTGATAGAAGGATGTGTTCTGATCTCCCTTCTCCAGCCATGCTACATGCGCACGTTGTTTCCAGTACACATCTCGCTGCTCCTCTAGCCTGTCCAATTTGTACCGTAGTAGCTGTTCACGGTCAAGCCTCTGCTGTGATATATCTTGGCGCCTACATGTTTCAATGTCCTTTTTCAATCTTGCTATGTTTTTCTCCATGTCACCTAACGAGGACTTGCTCCACTGTTTTAAATCTCTGGCCACCCCTGCCAATGCCTCCACCACATTACAACCTCCACTCTCTACTTCCCTTTTCCATGCATTTTCAATGACCGCACTGTAACGCCCCCGATGTAACTTGCCATATTTGTAATCCAACTCTTGCCATTTTCGGCTATGTGCTATGAGATATTCCCTCCGTGGTTGGGTTCTCTTCGTTTTGCATTTTGGTCTTGTCATGCATTTCATATCATGTCATCATGTGCATCGCATTCGCATACGCGTTCGTCTCATAAATCCGAGCATCTTTCCCGTTGTCCGTTTTGCAATCCGGCACTCCTATGTCTCCCGGCGTCCTCTTTTACATTTCTTCGTGATGCGGGTATTAAACATTCTCGGAATGGACCGAGGTTTGACATGTGGCCTTGGTATAGCACCGGTAGACCGCCTGTCAAGTTTCGGGTCAATCGGAGTTCGTTTGGTACTCCAACGGTTAACCGGGTAACCGTGAAGGCCTCGTGTGTGTTGCAGCCCAACACCCCTTCAAAACAGCCCAATAACCCATCTAAGTCACTTCCATGTCCTCCGCCGTTCGATCACGATCGCGTGGGCGAAAACCGCACTCCGTTTGGAGCCTCCTAGCTCCTCCTATCTATAAAAACGTCTCCCCCGTCTAAATCTGAGAGAGGGACCCCGAAACCCTAGATCCTTCCTCGAAATCCGCGCCCGCAGTGCCCCGCCGCCACCTGTTCCGCCGCCGGCGCGCCCGGGCCAACCGCCCCTCGCCACGTCAGCACCGGCCCGCCTCTCTCTCTCCCCTCCGCCGCCGCGGCCCGCGGGGCCCGAGGCAGGCCCGCGCGGGCCCGAGTCCCGCCGCCGCCGCGCGGTAGCGCCGCCACCCGCTCCAGCCGCCGCCCGCCTCCCGCGCGAGACCGCCCGGCCCGCCGCCCGCTCCGCCGGCGCCCGCTCCGCCGCCGCCCGCTCCGCCGGCGCCCGCTCCGCCGTCGCCCGCTTCGCCGCCGCGCCCGCCGCCGGACGTCGCGGATCCGGTCGGGCCGGACCGGATCCGGCCGTCCCCGCCGCCGGCGCCCTCCTCCGAGCTGCCGCCGCCTCCTCCGGCGACCACCCCGACGGATCCGGTGAACCTCGGGCCGCGTGCCAGGGTTGACTTTCCCTCGTCCAATTTTCTCTAAGTCTGTGATTTATTGCATTATCATCACTTGTTTCGCATGCCATAACTTTGCATCCGTAGCTCCGTTTCGCGCGTATAATATGTCATTTTGTTCGCCTCGAAGAGTACATCATTTTGTTCCATTGCATCATTTTCATTTGAGGTCATCTCGATGCCCTAAATGCTGTTAGAAGAGGGCTAGTTGATGTTTATTGCTGGATCTTAGCTGATCATGCACTTTTGTCATTTTTGCCATGATTGATGTGTACCTCCTATGAAGTTGAGTCCTACATGAGTTTTATAGTATGCCATGTTACCTATCCAGAGGATTTTGCTATGTATTTTTGTGATGCTTGAGGTGGCTAGAAATTGCATGCAAAGTAGGGATGTTGATATTGCTGTTTTCAGAGACTTAGTGATTTCACTAAGTCCCTGACTTTTGTTATTTTCATGCCATGTGTTCATGTTGTTTCTGAGAGATCCATGCATAATTTGAGTATGATCAGTAAGGGAGTTTTGAACTTGATTATTTGCTTAATCCATCCATGCCTTTGTTTGCATTTATGGGATGCCATAGCTTGAGTCAATCGAGCTCTACTTTTGCTTCAAAATGTTACTGGCAGATTGTTTACATGTTATTCGATTTTGCCAAGCTTGGTGTAGTTGAACCTTGCATGATATGATGTTATTCTTGCCATGTTTAGTTACTATGCCATGTCTTCTTGATGTATGTATGCTTGGTTTATCTTGAAATGCTCTGTAGTGAGTGCATCGAGCTCACGAACATGCCTAGTCGTTAACAGTTTTCTGCCATGTCCAGTTTTCTGCTAAGTCTGAAACCTGTAACGAAACTTGCTTATTTGACATGGGTGTAATCATATTTTCTAGTCCTTTTTGGCTTATGGTCAGTAAGAGACTTTTGTCAAGTGCTATGTGTAGATTCATGACATGTCTTATTTTGCTATGTTCTGAACCTGTAGCATGTTGTTTCATTGCTCTGAACATGTCATCCTGATGTTGTTTTCCTGACTTGTTGTTATTTCACTAAGTCTGTGAATCTGTTATAAGTTGCACTTTTGCCATGATTGTTTGAACCTGTTATGATGTGAATTGGCCGTAGCTCAGTGTTCATCTTTTGTCGTGCATCTCGAGTAGATTACTGTCATATGCTTTGTTGCCATGTTTGGGTGCAGTAGCTTAATTATTTGTTGTTTGCCAAGTAGCATCATGCTGTTTATGGCAGATTCGTGTCATTCTTGTTTTGCTTGCCATTTGCAAACCGTGCATCCGTTTCCGGTGATCTTTATATCGATTTCAACCGAAATCACCTCATCTATCCAGTGGCATGCTTGGTTTGCCAAGATTATGCCCTGTTCATCCTTGTCCTTCCGGAGCATGCATACGCATTGCATATCACCTCTCGCATTTCATGCCATGTTTTTGCATCATGTTGATTGCGCGTTGCATCGTGGTTGATTTTGGTTCCTTTGCTTGTTCTCTTGTCTTGGGTAGAGCCGGGAGACGAGTACGTGAACGAGGAACCTGTTGAGAACGCTTACGAGGACCAAGCTTTCGACAACTCTGAGAACCTTGCAGGCAAGATGACCATACCCTCGAAATCACTTCTATCTTTGCTAGCTAGATTGCTCGCTCTTTTGCTATGCCCATGCTGAGATACCTACCACTTGCTATATCATGCCTCCTATATTGCCATGTCAGCCCCTAACCATCCATGTCCTAGCAAACCGTTGTTTGGCTATGTTACCGCTTTTGCTCAGCCCCTCTTATAGCGTTGCTAGTTGCAGGTGAAGATGAAGTTTGTTCCTTGTTGGAACATGATCTTGTTGCTCCTTGTTGGAACATGTTTACTTGTTGGGATATCACAATACCTCTTATTTAATTAATGCATCTATATACTTGGTTAAGAGTGGAAGGCTCGGCCTTATGCCTGGTGTTTTGTTCCACTCTTGCCACCCTAGTTTCCGTCATACCGGTGTTATGTTCCCGGAGTTTGCGTTCCTTACACGGTTGGGTGATTTATGGGACCCCCTTGACAGTTCGCTTTGAATAAGACTCTTCCAGCAAGGCCCAACATTGGTTTTACCATTTGCCACCTAGCCTTTTTCCCTTGGGTTCTGCAGACTCAAGGGTCATCTTTATTTTAACCCCCGGGCCAGTTCTCCTTCGATTGCTGGTCCAAACTAGAGCACCGTGCAGGGCCGTCCCTTGGCAACTTGGGTTATGTTGGCTCCTGTACGCTTCGCTTATCCGGATGTGCCCTGAGACCGAGATATGTGCAGCTCCTATCAGGATTTGTCGGCACAATCGGGCGGCTTTGCTGGACTTGTTTTATTGCTGTTGAAATGTCTTGTAGTCCGGGATTCCGAGATTGATCGGGTCTTCCCGGTAGAAGGAATATCCTTCGTTGACCGTGAGAGCTTATCATGGGCTAAGTTGGGACACCCCTGCAGGGTATTATCTTTCGAAAGCCGTGCCCGCGGTTATGAGGCAGATGGGAATTTGTTGATGTCCGGTTGTAGAAAACCCGAAGTTGACCTTAACTAAAACACATCCACCGCGTGTGTAACCGTGATGGTCTCTTCTCGGCGGGGTCCGGGAAGTGAACACGGTTGTTGGAGTTATGTCTGACGTAGGTTGTTTCAGGATCACTTCTTGATCACTTCTAGCTTCACGACCGTGCTTTGCCTTCTCTTCTCGCTCTCTTTTGCGCTATAGCCACCACATGCTAGTCGCTTGCTGCAGCTCCACCTCACTATCCTTTTCCCACCTTTAAGCTTAAATAGTCTTGATCTCGCGGGTGTGAGATTGCTGAGTCCCCGTGGCTCACAGATATTATCACCTCAGTTGCAGGTACCAACGATGTCAGTGCAGATGACGCGACCGAGCTCACTTGGGAGTTCGATGAGGAACGTGGCCGTTACTATGTCTCTTTTCCAGATGATCAGTAGTGGAGCCCAGTTGGGTGATCCGGGGATCTGTTAGCATTTGGGGTAGTCTTCTTTCATTTTGGTACCGTAGTCGGACCTTGAGTGTAACCTGTCTGATGGATGTTATTTATGTACTTGCGTGAAGTGGCGATTGTAAGCCAACTATGTATCTTTCCCCGTTATTTATTACATGGATTGTGTGAAGATTACCTCACTTGCGACATTGCTTTCAATGCGGTTATGCCTCTAAGTCGTGCCTCGACACGTGGGAGATATAGCCGCATCGAGGGCGTTACAAGTTGGTAATCAGAGCCTTTCCCGACCTTAGGAGCCCCCACTGTTTGATCGTCTTTAGTGGCCGAGTTGTGTCTAGAAAAATGTTTTGAGTCATTTAGGAACTATATATCGGAGAGTTTAGGAATTCTTTTTACTTCCCAGTCCCTTCGACCTTCTGGTAAGGCATCCTGACGTAGAGTTTTGACTCTTCTCTTCTCAAATTTCACTAAAAAAATTTTTAGGTTCACGCGGGTATATTACAATCGTTCCGATGGTTTTATGATGACAACATTGTCTTGGTTGCCTCCTGACATTTAGGGGTTGTGGCAGTGTCCCGGGGAGTTGAGCTCCGAGGTGTTGTCGTCATAATCTTATCGTTGCGGTTTTGGAATACCTGAGTTTAGTACGACCGACATCGAAAATCTCTTTTGTACAGTTGTTGGTGAGATAACCTGATAGCCCAGTACTGTGGCGAATGCAGGAGTATTGCCATGACTTGTATAACGGATGTGTTTTCGAAGGTTGAGGTAGACGATTTCCGAAGGTTTCTTGGTTATGTGTTGAAGGATGGATACAGCTGGTTGTAGGATTTGCTAGTTTGGGTGAGATATTATGCTTCCCCTGTATCCCCAACACCTGATTGCATAACCAGAAAGTTTCGGGAGTTTTTAAGTGGGAATTCTTGTAGCCTTAGTATTTCTTCCGCAGATATTTGGTTTGTGATTGGGCAATCATTACCAAGTATTTGTTCATATCCGTACCTTGTTGATTTTATTCCTTACCATGTTCTAAGTGGCTTCTCAGCTTTGGAAGTGTGATGATTTACATTGGAATTCATTCGTTCATTCTCGTTCGAATGTTAATTGTGAAGACAATATGTTGCAATTTCGTTCCTTTGATTCAGCTTCAATATATCTCTGTCAAGATGCTAATGGATGTCACCCTCTTCAGGATGGCTCCACCAACGCGTCAGAATCCGGAACGCAATGATGGAGATCAGACTAACCCTCCGCCACCACCTCCGCCTCCGGAAGCTTGGCAAGCCTTGATGACTGCTACAAATGCCAATGCTCAGATTCTGATTCAGCTCTTGCAAGATCGCAACCAGGGTCAAGCTAATCAAGAGAATCAAGGCCAAGGGAACAATCAGCCGCACTTTGCTTCACTGAACCAGTTCCTTGCTAATCAGCCAAAGACCTTCAGCTACTGTGTCGAGGCCACAGACGCAGATGATTGGCTCGTGGACATCAACAAGCATTTCGAGTGCAGCAATGTCAGACCTGAGGACTTTGTCAAGTTTGCCTCTTTTCAACTCAAAGATCAAGCTGCTGAGTGGTTCCAGCAATACAAAGATTCCAGAGGAGGTCGTGTGATCACTTGGGATGATTTCCGCCGTGATTTCAAAGCGCACCACATTCCAGAAAGTGTTGTTGAGCTTAAGCGTGAGGAATTCCGCAATCTCAAGCAAGGCAACATGACTGTCTATCAATACAACACTCAGTTCCAGAAACTCTCTCGTTTTGCAAGGCAAGACATTCCTGATGAGAAGAGTATGATCTACCAGTTCAGGCGTGGTCTCAGAGAGGATCTGCAGCTTGCTCTCGTGCTGTTCGAGCCATTGAAGTATGATGAATTCTACAACATGGCACTGAAACAAGAAGCTGCTCAGCTCAAGTGTGAGGCTTCTAAGAAGAGAGTCAGAGACGCAGTTCAGTCTTCTTCTTCCTCACTTGTGGCAGCTAAGCAACAGAAGTTCTGGTTGCCTCCTCCTCCTCCGTTCCGTCAGCCTTATCAACAGAAGAACTCAAGTGGCCGTGGATCTTCCCACCCACCCAACCCTGGTTATCAGAACAAGTCTCAGAATCAAGCTCCAAGGCCAAGTGCTCCTTACCATCGTCCGCTCTCAGAGGTGACTTGTAACAAATGTCAGCAGAAGGGTCACTATGCGAACAAGTGCTTCAACCAGAGGCGTCTTCCGCCTCCTCCTCCTGTGAAATCTTCCAGCAATGCAGTGGTCAAGCATAATCCTAAGCACGTCAAGGTGAACATGTTGAATGTAGCTCAAGCAGAGGATTCTTCTGAAGTGATCATGGGTAATCTTCCTGTTAATGATATTCCTGCCAAAGTCTTATTTGATACTGGTGCATCGCATTGTTTCATGTCAAGATCGTTCTTTGCAAAGAATGATTTTCCTTGGACTTACCTGGATAAACCGTTGGGTGTTATTTCTCCGGCGAAATCAATGAGAGCAAACTCTTTAGTTCCTGATGTTTCTATCAAGATGGGCGACTACAAATTTCTATCTTCTCCAATGGTGCTTGGTGATTCTGATATTGATCTCATTCTCGGGATGGACTGGCTTTCTAAGCACAAGGCTCAGCTTGAGTGTGCTGCCAGGGAAATCAAATTGACTCACACTTCGAACGATGTGATCATCTATGCTTCTCGTGATGATACCATTCGTTTGTTTTCTCTCAATGAGATGGGTGAAATGGAGGCTATCGCTCAGATTCCAGTCGTTTGTGAGTACCAAGATGTTTTTCCAGAAGAGCTTCCGGGTATGCCTCCCCGCAGGCCAGTTGAATTCGTTATTGAGCTTGAGCCTGGCACAGAACCCGTTTGCAAGCGTCCTTACAAGCTTGGACCAGATGAGCTCAAGGAATTGAAGATTCAACTCGATAAACAAGAACGTCTGGGTTTGATCAGACCAAGTTCTTCTCCTTGGGGTTGTGGTGTTCTTTTTGTCAAGAAGAAGGATGGCACGGACCGACTTTGTGTCGATTACCGACCATTGAACAAGAAGACTATCAAGAACAAGTACCCACTTCCCAACATCAATGAGCTATTTGAGCAACTCAAAGGTGCTAAGGTGTTCTCCAAGCTGGACCTTCGTATGGGTTATCATCAGATTCGCATTCGTGAAGAAGATATTCCCAAGACAGCATTCAGAACTAGCTTTGGTTCTTATGAATATACTGTCATGTCTTTCGGCCTTGTCAATGCTCCTCCGTATTTCACTCGCTTGATGAATTTCATCTTCAACCCCTACATCAACGAATTCGTCTTGGTCTATCTTGATGATATTTTGGTTTTCTCCAAGAATAAGAAGGATCATGCCGAACATTTGCGATTGGTACTCGACAAGCTCAGAGAGTATCAATTATATGCGAAATTCTCCAAATGTGAATTCTGGCTTGATGAAGTTCTTTATCTGGGTCATATCATCTCTGCCAAGGGCATCGCTGTTAATCCAGAGAGGGTGTCTGCAGTTTTGAATTGGAATCCTCCTCAAAATGTCAAGCAGCTTCGCAGTTTTCTTGGACTTGCAAGCTATTGCAGAAGATTCGTTGAGAATTTCTCCAAGATTGCCAAGCCTCTTTCCAACCTCCTCCAGAAGCATGTGAAATATGTCTGGTCTCCTGAGTGTGACGTTGCTTTCAACACTCTCAAAGAGAAACTTGTCACTGCTCCAGTTCTGACTCCTCCTGATGAATCCAAGCCTTATGAAGTATTCTGTGATGCTTCTCTCCAGGGCCTCGGTGCTGTCTTAATGCAAGAGAAGAAGGTTGTTGCCTATACCTCTCGCCAGTTGAAGCCCAATGAAAGGAACTACCCCACTCACGATCTTGAGTTGGCGGCAGTTGTCCACGCACTAATAACATGGAGACATCTCCTGTTAGGAAGGAAAGTGGACATCTTCACAGATCACAAGAGTCTCAAGTATATCTTCACTCAGCCTCATCTCAACCTCAGGCAAACTCGATGGGTCGAAATGATTCAAGAGTATAATCCGAGTATTGAATATACTCCAGGCAAGGCTAATGTGGTTGCAGACGCTTTGAGCAGAAAGGCTTATTGCAACAGCTTAATCCTCAAGCCTTTTCAACCGGACCTTTGTGAAGCTTTCCGCAAGTTGAATCTCCAGGTTGTTCCTCAAGGTGTTCTTGCCAACCTCATTGTTTCTCCTACTTTGGAAGATCAGATTCGTGAGGCTCAATTGTTGGATACCATGGTGAAGAAGGTGAAACGTGGTATTGAGAAGAGCATCCCCAAATACAAGTGCTATCGAGTTGATGACAGAGATACTCTTTTCTTCGAGGACCGGATCGTGGTTCCAAAGGGTGATCTTCGTAAAGTCATTATGAATGAAGCGCACAATTCTCTCCTGTCTATTCATCCTGGAAGTTCAAAGATGTACCATGACCTCAAGCAGTCGTATTGGTGGACTCGAATGAAGCGAGAAATTGCTCAATTCGTGAATGAGTGTGATGTCTGCAGAAGGGTGAAAGCAGAACACCAACGACCAGCTGGACTTCTCCAACCTCTTGCTATTCCTGAATGGAAGTTTGATCATATCGAAATGGACTTCGTGACTGGTTTTCCTAAGTCCAAGCGTGGAAATGATGCTATTTTCGTCGTCATCGACAAGCTCACCAAAGTGGCTCATTTTCTTCCTATCAAAGAGTCCATCACAGCAGCGCAGCTGGCAGAGCTCTACACCTCCAGAATTGTCTCTTTGCATGGCATTCCACAATTGATCTCTTCAGACCGTGGCAGCATCTTTACCTCCAAATTTTGGGATTCTTTTCAGTCGGCCATGGGCACCAACATCCGCTTCAGCACAGCTTTCCACCCTCAGACTAGTGGACAAGTCGAGCGTGTCAATCAAATTCTTGAAGATATGCTCAGAGCCTGTGTTATCTCTTTCGGCATGAAGTGGGAGGATTGTCTTCCTTATGCTGAATTCTCTTACAACAACAGCTTTCAAGCCAGCTCGGGCAAAGCCCCATTCGAGATTCTCTATGGCAGAAAGTGCCGTACCCCTCTCAATTGGTCTGAAACCGGTGAACGTCAATTGCTCGGCAATGATTTGATCTCAGAGGCTGAGGCCATGTGCAAGGTGATTCGTGAGAACCTCAAAGCAGCGCAGTCGCGCCAGAAGAGCTATTACGATAGCAAACACCGTGATGTGGCATTCGAGATCGGAGACCATGTTTACCTCCGCGTCTCTCCAATGAAAGGAACTCGTCGCTTCGGTATCAAGGGGAAACTTGCTCCCAGATACGTGGGTCCCTTCAAGATTATCGGGAAACGAGGCGATCTAGCCTATCAACTTGAGCTCCCCTCCAACTTTGCAAATGTGCACGATGTCTTCCACGTGTCACAGCTTCGCAAGTGCTTCAAGACGCCTGAGCGCACCATCAACTTCGAAGAGATTGATCTTCAAGAAGATTTGTCCTATCATGAGCATCCAGTTGCTATTCTTGAGACAACTGAGCGCAAGACTCGCAACAAGTCAATCAAATTCCTCAAAGTGAAATGGTCACATCATTCAGACCGAGAGGCCACCTGGGAGCATGAAGACCACCTACGTTCCGAGTATCCGGAGTTCTTTCAGTCCTAGATCTCGGGACGAGATCCTCTCGTAGTGGTGGTGTGTTGTAACGCCCCCGATGTAACTTGCCATATTTGTAATCCAACTCTTGCCATTTTCGGCTATGTGCTATGAGATATTCCCTCCGTGGTTGGGTTCTCTTCGTTTTGCATTTTGGTCTTGTCATGCATTTCATATCATGTCATCATGTGCATCGCATTCGCATACGCGTTCGTCTCATAAATCCGAGCATCTTTCCCGTTGTCCGTTTTGCAATCCGGCACTCCTATGTCTCCCGGCGTCCTCTTTTACATTTCTTCGTGATGCGGGTATTAAACATTCTCGGAATGGACCGAGGTTTGACATGTGGCCTTGGTATAGCACCGGTAGACCGCCTGTCAAGTTTCGGGTCAATCGGAGTTCGTTTGGTACTCCAACGGTTAACCGGGTAACCGTGAAGGCCTCGTGTGTGTTGCAGCCCAACACCCCTTCAAAACAGCCCAATAACCCATCTAAGTCACTTCCATGTCCTCCGCCGTTCGATCACGATCGCGTGGGCGAAAACCGCACTCCGTTTGGAGCCTCCTAGCTCCTCCTATCTATAAAAACGTCTCCCCCGTCTAAATCTGAGAGAGGGACCCCGAAACCCTAGATCCTTCCTCGAAATCCGCGCCCGCAGTGCCCCGCCGCCACCTGTTCCGCCGCCGGCGCGCCCGGGCCAACCGCCCCTCGCCACGTCAGCACCGGCCCGCCTCTCTCTCCCCTCCGCCGCCGCGGCCCGCGGGGCCCGAGGCAGGCCCGCGCGGGCCCGAGTCCCGCCGCCGCCGCGCGGTAGCGCCGCCACCCGCTCCAGCCGCCGCCCGCCTCCCGCGCGAGACCGCCCGGCCCGCCGCCCGCTCCGCCGGCGCCCGCTCCGCCGCCGCCCGCTCCGCCGGCGCCCGCTCCGCCGTCGCCCGCTTCGCCGCCGCGCCCGCCGCCGGACGTCGCGGATCCGGTCGGGCCGGACCGGATCCGGCCGTCCCCGCCGCCGGCGCCCTCCTCCGAGCTGCCGCCGCCTCCTCCGGCGACCACCCCGACGGATCCGGTGAACCTCGGGCCGCGTGCCAGGGTTGACTTTCCCTCGTCCAATTTTCTCTAAGTCTGTGATTTATTGCATTATCATCACTTGTTTCGCATGCCATAACTTTGCATCCGTAGCTCCGTTTCGCGCGTATAATATGTCATTTTGTTCGCCTCGAAGAGTACATCATTTTGTTCCATTGCATCATTTTCATTTGAGGTCATCTCGATGCCCTAAATGCTGTTAGAAGAGGGCTAGTTGATGTTTATTGCTGGATCTTAGCTGATCATGCACTTTTGTCATTTTTGCCATGATTGATGTGTACCTCCTATGAAGTTGAGTCCTACATGAGTTTTATAGTATGCCATGTTACCTATCCATAGGATTTTGCTATGTATTTTTGTGATGCTTGAGGTGGCTAGAAATTGCATGCAAAGTAGGGATGTTGATATTGCTGTTTTCAGAGACTTAGTGATTTCACTAAGTCCCTGACTTTTGTTATTTTCATGCCATGTGTTCATGTTGTTTCTGAGAGATCCATGCATAATTTGAGTATGATCAGTAAGGGAGTTTTGAACTTGATTATTTGCTTAATCCATCCATGCCTTTGTTTGCATTTATGGGATGCCATAGCTTGAGTCAATCGAGCTCTACTTTTGCTTCAAAATGTTACTGGCAGATTGTTTACATGTTATTCGATTTTGCCAAGCTTGGTGTAGTTGAACCTTGCATGATATGATGTTATTCTTGCCATGTTTAGTTACTATGCCATGTCTTCTTGATGTATGTATGCTTGGTTTATCTTGAAATGCTCTGTAGTGAGTGCATCGAGCTCACGAACATGCCTAGTCGTTAACAGTTTTCTGCCATGTCCAGTTTTCTGCTAAGTCTGAAACCTGTAACGAAACTTGCTTATTTGACATGGGTGTAATCATATTTTCTAGTCCTTTTTGGCTTATGGTCAGTAAGAGACTTTTGTCAAGTGCTATGTGTAGATTCATGACATGTCTTATTTTGCTATGTTCTGAACCTGTAGCATGTTGTTTCATTGCTCTGAACATGTCATCCTGATGTTGTTTTCCTGACTTGTTGTTATTTCACTAAGTCTGTGAATCTGTTATAAGTTGCACTTTTGCCATGATTGTTTGAACCTGTTATGATGTGAATTGGCCGTAGCTCAGTGTTCATCTTTTGTCGTGCATCTCGAGTAGATTACTGTCATATGCTTTGTTGCCATGTTTGGGTGCAGTAGCTTAATTATTTGTTGTTTGCCAAGTAGCATCATGCTGTTTATGGCAGATTCGTGTCATTCTTGTTTTGCTTGCCATTTGCAAACCGTGCATCCGTTTCCGGTGATCTTTATATCGATTTCAACCGAAATCACCTCATCTATCCAGTGGCATGCTTGGTTTGCCAAGATTATGCCCTGTTCATCCTTGTCCTTCCGGAGCATGCATACGCATTGCATATCACCTCTCGCATTTCATGCCATGTTTTTGCATCATGTTGATTGCGCGTTGCATCGTGGTTGATTTTGGTTCCTTTGCTTGTTCTCTTGTCTTGGGTAGAGCCGGGAGACGAGTACGTGAACGAGGAACCTGTTGAGAACGCTTACGAGGACCAAGCTTTCGACAACTCTGAGAACCTTGCAGGCAAGATGACCATACCCTCGAAATCACTTCTATCTTTGCTAGCTAGATTGCTCGCTCTTTTGCTATGCCCATGCTGAGATACCTACCACTTGCTATATCATGCCTCCTATATTGCCATGTCAGCCCCTAACCATCCATGTCCTAGCAAACCGTTGTTTGGCTATGTTACCGCTTTTGCTCAGCCCCTCTTATAGCGTTGCTAGTTGCAGGTGAAGATGAAGTTTGTTCCTTGTTGGAACATGATCTTGTTGCTCCTTGTTGGAACATGTTTACTTGTTGGGATATCACAATACCTCTTATTTAATTAATGCATCTATATACTTGGTTAAGAGTGGAAGGCTCGGCCTTATGCCTGGTGTTTTGTTCCACTCTTGCCACCCTAGTTTCCGTCATACCGGTGTTATGTTCCCGGAGTTTGCGTTCCTTACACGGTTGGGTGATTTATGGGACCCCCTTGACAGTTCGCTTTGAATAAGACTCTTCCAGCAAGGCCCAACATTGGTTTTACCATTTGCCACCTAGCCTTTTTCCCTTGGGTTCTGCAGACTCAAGGGTCATCTTTATTTTAACCCCCGGGCCAGTTCTCCTTCGATTGCTGGTCCAAACTAGAGCACCGTGCAGGGCCGTCCCTTGGCAACTTGGGTTATGTTGGCTCCTGTACGCTTCGCTTATCCGGATGTGCCCTGAGACCGAGATATGTGCAGCTCCTATCAGGATTTGTCGGCACAATCGGGCGGCTTTGCTGGACTTGTTTTATTGCTGTTGAAATGTCTTGTAGTCCGGGATTCCGAGATTGATCGGGTCTTCCCGGTAGAAGGAATATCCTTCGTTGACCGTGAGAGCTTATCATGGGCTAAGTTGGGACACCCCTGCAGGGTATTATCTTTCGAAAGCCGTGCCCGCGGTTATGAGGCAGATGGGAATTTGTTGATGTCCGGTTGTAGAAAACCCGAAGTTGACCTTAACTAAAACACATCCACCGCGTGTGTAACCGTGATGGTCTCTTCTCGGCGGGGTCCGGGAAGTGAACACGGTTGTTGGAGTTATGTCTGACGTAGGTTGTTTCAGGATCACTTCTTGATCACTTCTAGCTTCACGACCGTGCTTTGCCTTCTCTTCTCGCTCTCTTTTGCGCTATAGCCACCACATGCTAGTCGCTTGCTGCAGCTCCACCTCACTATCCTTTTCCCACCTTTAAGCTTAAATAGTCTTGATCTCGCGGGTGTGAGATTGCTGAGTCCCCGTGGCTCACAGATATTATCACCTCAGTTGCAGGTACCAACGATGTCAGTGCAGATGACGCGACCGAGCTCACTTGGGAGTTCGATGAGGAACGTGGCCGTTACTATGTCTCTTTTCCAGATGATCAGTAGTGGAGCCCAGTTGGGTGATCCGGGGATCTGTTAGCATTTGGGGTAGTCTTCTTTCATTTTGGTACCGTAGTCGGACCTTGAGTGTAACCTGTCTGATGGATGTTATTTATGTACTTGCGTGAAGTGGCGATTGTAAGCCAACTATGTATCTTTCCCCGTTATTTATTACATGGATTGTGTGAAGATTACCTCACTTGCGACATTGCTTTCAATGCGGTTATGCCTCTAAGTCGTGCCTCGACACGTGGGAGATATAGCCGCATCGAGGGCGTTACACGCACCACACGCATCTTCTGACATCCAACTCGCCTCAAATCTGAACCTGGTTCCTTCTCTTTTAGGTTGCTGTCGGGCTTGGAAAGACTCATTATCCAGGTGCACAATGACCGGCCTGTGGTCGGAATGTCGAGGGTCACCATTCATGACACGGTACTCTGGAAATCTACTGCACCACTCCGGCGATGCCACGGCCCTGTCCAGTCTTTCCCGAATGTACTGCTTTGCATTATGGTTATTGTTGCGCCATGTAAAAGTGTCTCCCATGAAACCCAGATCGTGCAAGTTACAATCCTCTAGAGCCGTCCTAAACCTATCCATATAAACTTGGGGTCGAGCCACCCCACCTTCCTTCTCCCCCTGAATTAAGATCTCATTAAAATCTCCTACACAAATCCATGGGCGGTCACTATGATGACGGATGGTACGCAGCAAGCGCCAGGTAGCTTCCCTCTTCTCCATACTTGGCTCCCCATAGATACCTGTGAACCTCCATACAAAACCATCATCATCCGTTATTTCTGCGTCAATATGGTACCTTGACCTGAGACCAGCCTTTACTTTCAAATTATTTCTCCAGAACAAGGCCAAACCGCCCCCATGACCTTCACAATCTTTCACTACCATCCCAGTTAAACCTAGTTTCCATCTCCACCATTCCATCCTTGCCTTATTTAGTCTCGTCTCTGATAAGAAAAGAATGTCGGGATCCTCCTTCTTCTGGACATCCAGAAGTCCTCGAATTACCGGGCCGTTCCCCAATCCCCGGCAATTCCATGCTACAATTCTCATTGGCTCTCACGGAGCTGTTGTGACAGCCCCGCGAATATTGCATGGTCATTTCCTGTCCCATTCTTGGTCCTCTTGATATTACCCTCTGCGTACTCCACGTCCATCAGGTCTGAATCAATCCCTCTTTTTGCTCCCACCTGCACTCCTAGTGATACTTTCTCTTCACTTTCACGCCTTACAGTCCTGTTTATTTTGACACTACTACTTCCTTTGCCCCCTTTACGTGCATGTATGGCCTCAATCCCCCCACTACCTCCTGTCTCTCCTTTTTCATTTAAACATGGTTTTCGGATCAACACTGTTTTCCATGCCTGATTTCTGTGTCTGCTGCCCCTCCTCTCCCGTCTTCTCATGTACACCATTCTTTAGTTTTTCGCATTGTTTTAAATAGCCCGCTATAGCTCCGCTATAACACGCTATAACGTTTACAAAAGGTCTTGCGCTAAGAGACTTTGGTCCAAACAAATGAGCAAACATTTTAAATAGCGCGCTATAGCTCCGCTATAGCATTTGGAAGAGGTCCGCCGCTAAGATGCTTAGCGCGCTATTTAAAACTATGGTTTTTCGGCCTTCCCAGTACATGCAGGATCAACTGCTATATTCTTACCAGGTTCTGAAAACCCATCCCCATGCCTTTCAAAAACAAGCTTATTTTGTGGCCTTAAATATTTTCCATTCTTTCCCTCATTCGAAGTGATTTTCAAAGGTGTTGTTTTCTCCTTGTATCCATGGTTCCTATCCTCCTCCAAACTCCGCTGAGAATCAGAACTATTTCTCCATGAACGACTATCACTACCTTTTCCACTTTCCCTTCCACCGAAGCTGCCAAATCTACGCGAGCTCCCTCCAACCCCCCTGTAGCTACTCCAGTAATCCCGTGCACTACTTCCACCGCCCCTCCTAAGTATAGGGCACTTCAACCATCTTCCGTATTGCTGCTCTTCACCCTTTTTCAGCTTGATGGAACAACTTCTGTCTTCTGGCCAGCCACGTACGGGGCGACTCCGAAAGGCATGCATGTGTGATGTGTGTAACCACTACTACTTACTACTCCTTAGTCTGGTTGTAATGGGAGTATTATACATAGTATCATGCATGCCAACTAGGCAATTTTGATGAGGTGGCATAGAATAATACGAAGAAAGAGAGGATTGAGTATCATATCATGATACTGTATCATATTAAATGTTGTGCTACTATGTGTCATGCATGACAATAAATAAAGTCATGTATGATACTAACATATGATATTATGCACTACAAATGTAGTACCATGCACTAGTATCATATGCATGATACTAGCATATGATACTCGCCATTACGACCAACCTTATCGCCAGCTTACTTGAATCAATAACTGTACTAAAAAACTCAAGCTACACCTGGACAACAATGATAAATGTCAGGCTTAATGATCGCCGACTGCTCCGGCCTGAGCATGTTGTGGTCGTCGCCGATTGTTGCAAAGTAAAACGAGAGAGACAAGAGACAGAGATATAAAGTGAATCCTTATTCTCATTGATGATGGGATTACACACACACACACACACACACACACATATATATATATATATATATATATATATATATATATATATATATATATGACGATAGTTTGGGACACCTAGGTGCCCATGCTCCTTGCCTAGATACCGTTGGATCATACTAGCTTTCGCTGATAAGATGTGTTTAAATTTGGCATGCATACCCGCATTATTACTTTCCTATTTGTTTGCATGGCATTATTACTATGGAAAGTAATAATGTTGTCTAATTAATACATGTCATTATTTGTCCCTTTCTAATAGGAAATTGTAATTAATTAATTATCGTACTTTTTGACATATATGGTAAATGCAAGATAATTAATTAAGAAAAGACCATGTAATATTTTTAGCATGTACACATTTTCATCGGGTATAATGCCAACACGTACATATTTTCATTGGGTATAACACCAACACGTGCATATTTTTATTAGGTATAATACTCACTAACTGGTATCAAGGTTTAATAAAATGTACATGTGGGTATCTCGGATACATGTACCACTTATTAAAAGGTGTGCAATTTATGGGTATATACGAATAAAATCCGCATCAAGTTATATATATTTATGTGAATATTTTCATCGGGTATAACACGAACGCGTAGATATTCATGTGTATACCAACATCGAGGTATGTATATTGATGTTCATATTCACATCGAGGTATGTATATTTATGTGTATATTTCTTTTGGGTATAACACTAACGCGTAGATATTCATGTGTATACTAACATCGAATTATGTTTATTCATGTGTATATTCACATCAAGGTATGTATATTTATGTGTATATTTCTATTGGATATAACACCAACATGTACTTATTAAAAGGTATGTCATTTATGTCTATATTTTCATTGAGTATAAAATAACACGTACATAGTTTCCTTAGGTATAATACCAACTAACTGGTATCAAGGTCAAATAACATGTACACGTGGTTATATCTTGGGTACATGTACGTATATACCCACCCAAGTACGAATGTTCAGATTATTTGTGTTTGGAAAGAAATTATTGACCATTTAGGATACTAGTGCATGCAAACAAAATATGGAAAGCCATTATTTTGTCAATTTTATGACATGCACTAACGAATATGACTTGCCATAACAGCCCTAGGTGCCCAGGCACCTAGGTGCCCCAAACAATTTACATATATATATATATATATATATATATATATATATATATATATATATATATATATATATAAGAGAGAGAGAGAGAGAGAGAGAGAGAGAGAGAGAAAAGCAAAGATAAAAAGTTTCGCTGGCGCGGCTGCAATCACAAGCGCTCATTCACGTGGGGATATGGTCCCTCCTCTTACCTCTTTTGCATTTTCATTGCATTTTTCATTTGATGCTTTTTACCTCTTATAGAGAAACTGGACCAGGCGGGCTGCAACATGGCAGAACTAGGCTGCCAGGAGCGCAGTGCAGCAGGCTTGGACCACCGGCCTTCGGCCCATGCTGTGCGCAGGCGGGCTGTGGAGAACCTTTTCCTGAAGGTTCTAACCTCCTCCTCTTTTTTTTCCCAGTACGCCTTTGTTTTTAGTGTTCTGTCCAGAGATTGGAGGCCCATACTTCACGGAACACAGCCCCTATGGGCCGTGAATCGGGCCGCGGTGCCCAGGCCAAACCTTTTGTTTTCTTGCTATTTTGCACATACAAAAGTTTCAGACTGAATCATATAAACACACACGTAAAACGAGTGACAAAATTTATAATTTTCTGTACATAGAGACATTCAGAAACACATAGGTAAAATCACTTAAAAAATCAGAATTTCACCACATATTTTAAGCAGCAGAGAGTAGCTCAAACATCATTTAAACAAATACAGCATAAAAGAGTTTGTTGTCACAAAATACAGTCAATCTTAGCAGCAGCACCATGGAGTTTTCTGTCATCCTAACATCACTAAAGGAAGTCCATTCATGAACTCTTACATTTGCTGTCAAAAAATGAAGTTCATTCGTGAACTTGCACTCATACAGACTCTTGCAATGATAGTTCAAACTTGAAGGGACATTTTGGTGCATAGGCAAGTCATCAAACACACCACAACCAAAATGTAAGACACCAGGCCGTCCTGCATTCAGAACAATTCAGACATATGGATGTTTCAGGGCACTAGCAAATCATATGACTTAACAAGATGTCAAGCCCTACTTAACTCACTATTCGCGGTGAATCGGCCTCTCTTTCCCACCGTCTGCGTAGATCCTAACGTACCACGCGTAGATCCCAAAATCTGGAAGGTCAGGATGTCTCCGTTCTGCACGCCGTGCTGCTCGACAAACAGCACCCATCCGTCCGTCAGGTACATAGAGTCGCCCCCATTCTTCATTCGATTCATCCAAGCAGACCACACCCCATCGCCAGTCCAGAGCTTGATGTATCTTGGGCATGGCCCCTCCATCTGTTCCTCCCATCCGCCGGGGATCCTCATCTAGGGCCTCAGCTTGTTCTTCAACTTGAAGCGGAAGGTGCTGTAGGAGGATTCACCGTGGAGACGCCCAACTTATGCATGTATGCTAATGTCTATTTTTTCATGTTTTCTTTTTGGTTGCTTAATCAGCGTTCTGGAAGTCAGTCGCTTCGCTGGAACTCGAAGCGTCCTGCTAATCGCCAGCCACGACCTGCGCAGAGTGTTGAGGAGGGAGAGGATGTTGAGGTAAGCGGCATGCTGATGACACAAGGCCAATTTTCTTTTGGTTTTGTTTGGGTCATATAACATTTTTTCCCCATGCTCATGACTTTTTTTTTCTTAGGATGCTGATCACTTCCGTGTTGTAAAGCGGACTAGACGTGCAGCACTTGGCAAGGGAGTTGAGTCATCTTCTAGGGTAAGTAAAATCTCGAATATAAGTGTTTTTCTCACCCCTTTTTACATAGTGATGAAATTATGCAGCAGTTTGGATCACTATTTTTGTTTTTAGTCTGTCAATAACAACGTTTTTGTAGTTGGCATCTCTAGTCATATCGATTTAAATACAGTTGACATTAGTTGGCATTTAGTTGGCATCTTGCAGTTTACTAGTTGACATCTTTTCATAGGTGACATGGGTGGTCATTTTTTGTGCAGGCAGCAGTTGCTGGAGAAGCCGTCGTATCTTCCGCAGCAGATGCTCAGGTATGTGTGTTTTTTTTGTGTGTTTTATGATCTATTTGAATAGTTTTATGTGGGTTTTTTAGTTACTGTTTTTCTTGTGTTGCAGTATCATTTTCTTATTGTTGCACATCCACTAGAACTTTTTGTAGCTGCCAGGTCTTGTACTTTTTTTTTTATTTTTTTTGAAGGTTGCACACTGGCAGTCTTGCAGTTGTCCTCATGAGCTTTATTAGTTGCACAAATACATCATATTAGTTGGCATTATCCATTTTATGAATATATAGCTCATTCTAATACTGATCCAAATGATGACTGCTAGTTTTTTTTCATTCTTGTTTTTATCTCTTCTGTTTTAATGTTTGTGTAATGCTTTCATTTTCTCATCAACAGGGCAGCGGTGAAGGAGTTGAGGTGGCTCCAGGGGAAGATGTGGAGCGACCATCACAAGCAGGCAGGATAAGGGCATCACCAGCGCGGTTTGCAAATTTCAACGCCTCTCTAACCCCACCGCAGAAGTCAGAGCTAGTTTCGAGGTTGTTCGGGGGGCTATTGAACTTATCAGACACACTTCCAGCGGACCTCACTAAGTTCCTGGTGCAGTCCTACCAGCCACAGACCTCTGAAATGGTTTTCCCAGGAAGGGGAAGGATCCGTGTCGATGCTGACAGTGTTCAGAGGGTATTTGATCTCCCTAACAGTGGTCAAAAAGTCAGATATTTAGTTGACAAGGATGCCACTAGGAGATTCAGACAGGCTTTCAACATAACTGGAAATTCTCATCCCCAGATCACTACATGGCTCAAGATGATTCAGGATATGGCCGGAAGAACGGATGGCACATTCTTTATGGCCTGGCTTGCGGTTGCCTTCAGCACTTTTCTAGCACCAACCACGGCCTTGAAGCTCAGCCCAAAGTGTTATGAACTTGTGCTAGATCATGAAATGCTAAAGAATACAAACATCTGCCTCTTTGTAGCAGAAAACATTAACGAAGCTTTCCGGAACATGGACCAGGAGAAGCAAACTGTGTGCTGCTGCTTGTATCATTTGATGGTTAGTGAAAACGACCACTTTTTCCATCTGTTCATGTTCTTTCTGTGTAGTTATAGTTTGCTGAAATTCTCATAACAACAACTGAAGTTGGCTTTTTCTTTTGTTTTGGGTCTGGCGCAGATACTATACCTTGATGCGCTCGTACATGACATCCCAGTAAGCAACTGCGCGATACGATCGAATGCATGGGACAGTACTCTAATTGCCAAGGTGATCAAGAAGGATACTATCTCTCCTGCTGTGTTCGGCAAATTACAGGTGAGTTCTTTTTTGTTTTTTTTCAACGGTGTCTTCCTTCTATGTTCTGTTGATGTCTGGTCACTCTTTTGGAAATTGCACAGAAAACTGCCATCAGTTGGCACAACAATGCATGTAGTCGCACAACTTGTAGCTTTAAGTTTGGCAATCTGCACACAGGTTCATGTTAAATTGGCACACCATCTTTTTTAAGTTGCACAGTTTTACTAATCCTGTTGCACAGATATGTTGCATCAGTTGGTAGAACTTTTTTTTAGGCGCCATGTGTGTTGCACAGTTTTTGTGTCTTTGTTCAGTTGCATATATGCATAGTTGAATTTGTCTACCCCAGTATGTTGTTGTAGTTGCACAGGTTGTAATGTGTGGTTTCGTTCAACACAGAAAATCTATTTTGATAACCTTGTTATTTTCTGTTTCTCTTTTTTTTCACATCAGCTTAAAGAGGAATATAGAGGCACGGAGCAGACATCACTGCTTGGTGGAATTTTGCAAGCTGAAGCATTCGTGGCATCCAAGTTACCAATAACCTACAATCCGCAAGTTAGTGTTTTGCATACAGAAACTTGTACCACTTTACCAAATCTTTTTTTCTATTGGCTGGGATGTATGTTCAATTGGACATGTATAACTTTTGTAGTTGTGAGAATACAAAATTTAGTTGGCTCTAATGTATGTTCAGTTGCACATATAACCGTCTGTAGTTGCACATGTTCTTTTGGGACAGTCAAAGTGTTCATTTACAACCACAGTGCATGTTTTTTAGTTTGCACCACAGTGCATGTGTAGTTGGCTAGAATCATGTTTTTAGTTGGCCAGAAAGTGTGTACGGGTCGTTTTCGCTTATCACATCATGGTCAGTTACAGACATTTTACTTTTTATTATTTTTTTCTAACTGAATCAGTACTCAATCTTTTTTGTGTTGATGCAGAAAAAGGCAAAGATTGCGAAAGTGGTCAATGAGCTGTGCAAGGCTGTAACTGTTGGAAATATGCCCTAGAGGCAATAATAAAAGCATTATTATTATATTTCCTTATTCATGATAATTGTCTTTATTCGTGCTATAATTGTGTTATCCGGAATCGTAATACATGTGTGAATAACAGACAACAACGTGTCCCTAGTAAGCCTCTAGTTGACTAGCTCGTTGATCAATAGATAGTCATGGTTTCCTGACTATGGGCATTGGATGTCAATGATAACGAGATCACATCATTAGGAGAATGATGCGATGGACAAGACCCAATCCTAAACATAGCACAAGATCGCATAGTTCGTTTGCTAGAGTTTTCCAATGTCAAGTATCCTTTCCTTAGACCATGAGGTCGTGTAACTCCCGGACACCGTAGGAGTGCTTTGGGTGTGCCAAACGTCACAGCGTAACTGGGTGACTATAAAGGTATACTACGGGTATCTCTGAAAATGTCTGTTGGGTTGACACGGATCGAGACTGGGATTTGTCACTCCGCTTGACGGAGAGGTATCACCGGGCCCTATCGATAATGCATCATCATAATGAGCTCAATGTGATCAAAGTGTTTGATCACGGGATCATGCATTACGGTACGAGAAAAGTAACTTGCCGGTAACGAGATTGAACGAGGTATTGGGATACCGACGATCGAATCTCGGGCAAGTAAAATACCGATTGACAAAGGGAATCGTATACGGGATTAATTGAATCCTCGACACCGTGGTTCATCCGATGAGATCATCGTGGAGCATGTGGGAGCCAACATGGGTATCCAGATCCCGCTGTTGGTTATTGCCCGAGAGCCGTCTCGGTCATGTCTGCATGTCTCCCGAACCCGTAGGGTCTACACACTTAAGGTTCGGTGACGCTAGGGTTGTGAAGATATGTATATGCAGTAACCCGAATGTTGTTCGGAGTCCCGGATGAGATCCCGGACGTCACGAGGAGTTTCGGAATGGTTCGGAGGTAAAGAATTATATATAGAAAGTGCTGTTTTGGCCATCGGGACAAGTTTCGGGGTTATCGGTATTGTACCGGGACCACCGGAGGGTCCCGGGGGGTCCACCAGGTGGGGCCACCTGCCTCGGGGGGCCACATGGGCTCTAGGGGTGCGCCTTGGCCTACATGGGCCAAGGGGAACCAGCCCCTAGAGGCCCATGCGCCTAGGGTGGGGGAAACCCTAAAGGGGGGGGGCGCCCCCCTTGCTTGGGGGGCAAGCCCCACCCCTTGGCCGCCGCCCCCCTAGGAGATTGCATCTCCTAGGGCCGGCGCCCCCCCTAGGGGGCTATATAAAGGGGGGAGGGGAGGGGGGCAGCCGCACCCTTGCCCTGGCGCCTCCCTCTCCCTCTCCAACACCTCCTCCTCCTCCATAGAGCTTGGCGAAGCCCTGCCGGAGTACTGCGAGCTCCACCATCACCACGCCGTCGTGCTGCTGCTGGAGCCATCTTCCCTAACCTCTCCTTTGCCTTGCTGGATCAAGAAGAAGGAGACGTTACGCTGACCGTACGTGTGTTGAACGCGGAGGTGCCGTCCGTTCGATGCTAGGATCTCCGGTGATTTGGATCACGTCGTGTACGACTACCTCATCCCCGTTCATTGAACGCTTCCGCTCTCGATCTACAAAGTGGTATGTAGATGCAATCTCTCTCCCATGACTCGTTGCTTAGATGAACTCATAGATGGATCTTGGTGTAACCGTAGGAAAAATTTTAATTTTCTGCAACGTTCCCCAACAGTGGCATCATGAGCTAGGTCTATGCGTAGTTCTCTATTGCACGAGTAGAACACAATTTGTTGTGGGCGTAGATGTTGTCAACTTTCTTGCCGCTACTAGTCTTATCTTGCTTCAGCGGTATTGTGGGATGAAGCGGCCCGGACCAACCTTACACGTACGCTTACGTGAGACTGGTTCCACCGACTAACATGCACTAGTTGCATAAGGTGGCTGGCGGGTGTCTGTCTCTCCCACTTTAGTTGGAGCGGATTCGATGAAAAGGGTCCTTATGAAGGTTAAATAGAAGTTGACAAATCACGTTGTGGCTTTTACGTAGGTAAGAAAACGTTCTTGCTAGAACCCTAATTCAGCCACGTAAAACTTGCAACAACAATTAGAGGACGTCTAACTTGTTTTTGCAGCAAGTGCTTTGTGATATGATATGGCCAAAGTTGTGATGAATGATGAATGATCTATATGTGATGTATGAGATGTTCATGCTATTGTAATAGGAATCACGACTTGCATGTCGATGAGTATGACAACCGGCGGGAGCCATAGGAGTTGTCTTTATTTTTGTATGACCTGCGTGTCATTGAGAAACGCCATGTAAATTACTTTACTTTATTGCTAAACGCGTTATCCATAGTAGTAGAAGTAATAGTTGGCGAGCAACTTCATGGAGACACGATGATGGAGATCATGATGATGTAGATCATGGTGTCAAGCCGGTGACAAGATGATCATGGAGCCCCAAGATGGAGATCAAAGGAGCTATGTGATATTGGCCATATCATGTCACGTTTATTATTTGATTGCATGTGATGTTTATCATGTTTTGCATCTTGTTTACTTAGAACGACGGTAGTAAATAAGATGATCCCTCATAATAATTTCAAGAAGTGTTCCCCCTAACTGTGCACCATTGCGACAGTTCGTTGTTTCGAAGCACCACGTGATGATCGGGTGTGATAGATTCTAACGTTCACATACAACGGGTGTAAGACAGATTTACACATGCAAACACTTAGGTTGACTTGACGAGCCTAGCATGTACAGACATGGCCTCGGAACACAGAAGACCGAAAGGTCGAGCATGAGTCGTATAGAAGATACGATCAACATGAAGATGTTCACCAATGTTGACTAGTCCGTCTCACGTGATGATCGGACACGGCCTAGTTGACTCGGATCATGTTATACTTAGATGACTAGAAGAGGGATGTCTATCTAAGTGGGAGTTCATTAAATAATTTGATTAAATGAACTTTATTATCATGAACTTAGTCTAAAATATTTACAATATGTCATGTAGATCAAATGGCCAACATAGTCCTCAACTTCAACGCGTTCCTAGAGAAAACCAAGCTGAAAGACGATGGCAGCAACTATACGGACTGGGTCCGGAACCTGAGGATCATCCTCATAGCTGCCAAGAAAGATTATGTCCTACGAGCACCGCTGGGTGACGCACCTGTTCTCCCTGCAGAAGAAGATGTTATGAACGCTTGGCAGTCATGTTCCGATGATTACTCCCTCATTCAGTGCGGCATGCTTTACAGCTTAGATCCGGGGCTCCAAAAGCGTTTTGAGAGACATGGAGCATATGAGATGTTCGAAGAGCTGAAAATGGTTTTCCAAGCTCATGCCCGGGTCGAGAGATATGAAGCCTCCGACAAATTCTTTAGCTGTAAGATGGAGGAAAATAGCTCTGTCAGTGAACACATACTCAAGATGTCTGGGTTGCACAACCGCTTGACTCAACTGGAAGTTAATCTTCCGGATGAAGCGGTCATTGACAGAATCCTCCAGTCGCTTCCACCTAGCTACAAGAGCTTTGTGATGAACTACAACATGCAGGGGATGGTAAAGACCATTCCTGAGGTATATGCTATGCTGAAATCAACAGAGGTAGAAATCAAGAAGGAACATCAAGTGTTGATGGTGAATAAAACCACTAAGTTCAAGAAGGGCAAGGTAAAAAGAACTTCAAGAAGGTCGGCAAGGAAGTTGCCGCGCCCGGTAAGCAAGTTGCCGGGAAGAAGCCAAAGAATGGACCCAAGCCCGAGACTGAGTGTTTTTATTGCAAGGGAAGTGGTCACTGGAAGCGGAACTGCCCCAAATACTTAGCGGACAAGAAGGCCGGCAAAACAAAAGGTATATGTGATATACATGTAATTGATGTGTACCTTACCAGTACTCGTAGTAGCTCTTGGGTATTTGATACCGGTGCAGTTGCTCACATTTGTAACTCAAAGCAGGAGCTGCGGAATAAACGGAGACTGGCGAAGGACGAGGTGACGATGCGCGTCGGGAATGGTTCCAAGGTCGATGTGATCGCCGTCGGCACGCTACCTCTACATTTACCTACGGGATTAGTTTTAAACCTCAATAATTGTTATTTAGTGCCAAGTTTGAGCATGAACATTGTATCTGGATCTCGTTTAATTCGAGATGGCTACTCATTTAAATCCGAGAATAATGGTTGTTCTATTTATATGAGAGATATGTTTTATGGTCATGCTCCGATGGTTAATGGTTTATTCTTAATGAATCTCGTACGTGATGATACACATATTCATAGTGTGAATACCAAAAGAGTTAAAGTTGATAACAATAGTCCCACATATTTGTGGCACTGCCGCCTTGGTCACATAGGTGTCAAAGGCATGAAGAAGCTCCATGCAGATGGACTTTTAGAGTCTCTTGATTATGAATCATTTGACACGTGCGAACCATGCCTCATGGGTAAAATGACCAAGACTCCGTTCTCAGGAACAGTGGAGCGAGCAACCAACTTATTGGAAATCATACATACCGATGTGTGCGGTCCAATGAGTGTTGAGGCTCGCGGTGGCTATCGTTATGTTCTCACCCTCACTGATGACTTGAGTAGATATGGGTATATCTACTTAATGAAACACAAGTCTGAGACCTTTGAAAAGTTCAAGGGATTTCAGAGTGAGGTTGAAAATCAACGTGATAGAAAGATCAAGTTTCTACGATCAGATCGTGGAGGAGAATACTTGAGTCACGAATTTGGCACACACTTAAGAAAATGTGGAATAGTTTCACAACTCACGCCGCCTGGAACACTTCAGCGTAATGGTGTGTCCGAACGTCGTAATCGCACTCTACTAGATATGGTGCGATCTATGATGTCTCTTACCGATTTACCGCTATCTTTTTGGGGCTATGCTTTAGAGACTGCCGCTTTCACTTTAAATAGGGCACCGTCAAAATCTGTTGAGACGACACCGTATGAATTATGGTTTGGGAAGAAACCTAACCTGTCATTTCTGAAAGTTTGGGGATGCGATGCTTATGTCAAGAAACTTCAACCTGAAAAGCTCGAACCCAAGTCGGAAAAATGCGTCTTCATAGGATACCCTAAAGAAACTATTGGGTATACCTTCTACCTCAGATCCGAAGGCAAGATCTTTGTTGCCAAGAACGGATCCTTTCTAGAGAAAGAGTTTCTCTCGAAAGAAGTAAGTGGGAGGAAAGTAGAACTTGATGAAGTGTTACCTCTTGAACCGGAAAATGGCAAAACTCAAGAAAACGTTCCTGAGGTGCCGGCACCGACTAGAGAGGAAATTTATGATGATGATCAAGATACTTCTGATCAAGCTCCTACTGAAATTTGAAGGTCCACAAGGACACGTTCCGCACCAGAGTGGTACGGCAACCCTGTCTTGGAAATCATGTTGTTAGACAACGATGAACCTTCGAACTATGAAGAAGCGATGGCGGGCCCGGATTCCGACAAATGGCTAGAAGCCATGAAATCCGAGATAGGATCCATGTATGAAAACGAAGTATGGACTTTGACTGTCTTGCCCGTTGAGCGGCGAGCCATAGAAAATAAATGGATCTTTAAGAAGAAGACAGACGCGGATGGTAATGTGACCATCTATAAAGCTCGGCTTGTCGCTAAGGGTTATCGACAAGTTCAAGGAATTGACTACGATGAGACTTTCTCACCGGTAGCGACGCTGAAGTCCGTCCGAATCATGTTAGCAATTGCCGCATTCTACGATTATGAAATATGGCAAATGGACGTCAAAACGGCATTCCTTAATGGTTTCCTTAAGGAAGAATTGTATATGATGCAGCCGGAAGGTTTTGTCGATCCTAAGAATGCTGACAAGGTGTGCAAGCTCCAACGCTCGATTTATGGGCTGGTGCAAGCATCTCGGAGTTGGAACATTCGCTTTGATGAGATGATCAAAGCGTTTGGGTTTACGCAGACTTATGGAGAAGCCTGCATTTACAAGAAAGTGAGTGGGAGCTCTGTAGCATTTCTCATACTATATGTAGATGACATACTTTTGATGGGAAATGATATAGAACTCTTGGACAACATTAAGGCCTACTTGAATAAAAGTTTTTCAATGAAGGACCTTGGAGAAGCTGCTTATATATTAGGCATCAAGATCTATAGAGATAGATCAAGATGCCTCATAGGTCTTTCACAAAGCACATACCTTGATAAGATATTGACGAAGTTCAATATGGATCAATCTAAGAAGGGGTTCTTACCTGTATTGCAAGGTGTGAAATTGAGCTCAGCTCAATGTCCGACCACGGCAGAAGATATAGAAGAGATGAGTGTCATCCCCTATGCCTCAGCCATAGGTTCTATTATGTATGCCATGCTGTGTACCAGACCTGATGTAAACCTTGCCGTAAGTTTGGTAGGAAGATACCAAAGTAATCCCGGCAAGGAACACTGGACAGCGGTCAAGAATATCCTGAAGTACCTGAAAAGGACTAAGGAAATGTTTCTCGTTTATGGAGGTGACGAAGAGCTCGTCGTAAAGGGTTACGTCGACGCTAGCTTCGACACAGATCTGGATGACTCTAAGTCACAAACCGGATACGTGTATATTTTGAATGGTGGGGCAGTAAGCTGGTGCAGTTGCAAGCAGAGCGTTGTGTCGGGATCTACATGTGAAGCGGAGTACATGGCAGCCTCGGAGGCCGCACATGAAGCAATTTGGGTGAAGGAGTTCATCACCGACCTCGGAGTCATACCCAATGCGTCGGGGCCAATCAAACTCTTCTGTGACAACACTGGAGCTATTGCACTTGCCAAGGAGCCCAGGTTTCACAAGAAGACCAGGCACATCAAGCGTCGCTTCAACTCCATTCGTGAAAATGTTCAAGATGGAGACATAGAAATTTGTAAAGTGCACACGGATCTGAATGTCGCAGATCCGTTGACTAAACCTCTCCCTAAGGCAAAACATGATCAACACCAGAACTCTATGGGTGTTCGATTCATCACAATGTAACTAGATTATTGACTCTAGTGCAAGTGGGAGACTGTTGGAAATATGCCCTAGAGGCAATAATAAAAGCATTATTATTATATTTCTTTTCATGATAATTGTCTTTATTCATGCTATAATTGTGTTATCCGTAAATCATAATACATGTGTGAATAACAGACAACAACGTGTCCCTAGTAAGCCTCTAGTTGACTAGCTCGTTGATCAATAGATAGTCATGGTTTCCTGACTATGGGCATTGGATGTCAATGATAACGAGATCACATCATTAGGATAATGATGTGATGGACAAGACCCAATCCTAAACATAGCACAAGATCACATAGTTCGTTTGCTAGAGTTTTCCAATGTCAAGTATCCTTTCCTTAGACCATGAGGTCGTGTAACTCCCGGACACCGTAGGAGTGCTTTGGGTGTGCCAAACGTCACAACGTAACTGGGTGACTATAAAGGTATACTACGGGTATCTCTGAAAATGTCTGTTGGGTTGACACGGATCGAGACTGGGATTTGTCACTCCGCTTGACGGAGAGGTATCACCGGGCCCTCTCGGTAATGCATCATCATAATGAGCTCAATGTGATCAAAGTGTTTGATCACGGGATCATGCATTACGGTACGAGAAAAGTGACTTGCCGGTAACGAGATTGAACGAGGTATTGGGATACCGACGATCGAATCTCGGGCAAGTAAAATACCGATTGACAAAGGGAATCGTATACGGGATTAATTGAATCCTCGACACCGTGGTTCATCCGATGAGATCATCGTGGAGCATGTGGGAGCCAACATGGGTATCCAAATCCCGCTGTTGGTTATTGCCCGAGAGCCGTCTCGGTCATGTCTGCATGTCTCCCGAACCCGTAGGGTCTACACACTTAAGGTTCGGTGACGCTAGGGTTATGAAGATATGTATATGCAGTAACCCGAATGTTGTTCGGAGTCCCGGATGAGATCCCGGACGTCACGAGGAGTTTCGGAATGGTCCGGAGGTAAAGAATTATATATAGAAAGTGCTGTTTTGGCCATCGGGACAAGTTTCGGGGTTATCGGTATTGTACCGGGACCACCGGAGGGTCCCGGGGGGTCCACCAGGTGGGGCCACCTGCCTCGAGGGGCTACATGGGCTCTAGGGGTGCGCCTTGGCCTACATGGGCCAAGGGGAACCAGCCCCTAGAGGCCCATGCGCCTAGGGTGGGGGAAACCCTAAAGGGGGGGCGCCCCCTTGCTTGGGGGGCAAGCCCCACCCCTTGGCCGCCACCCCCCTAGGAGATTGCATCTCCTAGGGCCGGCGCCCCCCCCCTAGGGGGATATATAAAGGGGGGAGGGGAGGGGGGCAGCCGCACCCTTGCCCTGGCGCCTCCCTCTCCCTCTCCAACACCTCCTCCTCCTCCATAGAGCTCGGCGAAGCCCTGCCGGAGTACTGCGAGCTCCACCATCACCACGCCGTCGTGCTGCTGCTGGAGCCATCTTCCCCAACCTCTCCTTTGCCTTGCTGGATCAAGAAGAAGGAGACGTTACGCTGACCGTACGTGTGTTGAACGCGGAGGTGCCGTCCGTTCGGTGCTAGGATATCCGGTGATTTGGATCACGTCGTGTACGACTACCTCATCCCCGTTCATTGAACGCTTCCGCTCGCGATCTACAAAGTGGTATGTAGATGCAATCTCTCTCCCATGACTCGTTGCTTAGATGAACTCATAGATGGATCTTGGTGTAACCGTAGGAAAAATTGTAATTTTCTGCAACGTTCCCCAACAGGTTGGCACCTTCATTGAAGCAGTTGTCAAGATCGATGACGAGGAACCCGATATTGATCCTTACGTACAGCAGCCATCAATGCAAACTGGGGCGACACGCCGTGCTCCAAAAAGAAAGAGACGGAGGTCAACCATACAAGAAGAAGAAGAGTTTGTTGAGGATGAGTCAGAAGAAGACGAGGAAATAGAAGCAGCGATAGATGCTGACGACGATGAGGACATAGATGCGGATGAATCAGAGGAGGAGGACAAGGATGAGGATAACAATGAAGAAGATGCAGAGGAGGAGGAGGAGGAGGAAGAGGAAGAGGAGGAGGAGGAGGAAAAACAAGAAGAGGACAAAGGAGTGGAGGAGGACAAGGAAGAATATAGTGATGCAGAGGAGGAAGAAGAAGAAGGTGAGACGAAAGAGGGGGACGAGGACAAAAGGGCAGCAGTTGACGGCAGTGAGAGGGGAGAAGACAAAGGCACAGCACCTGATGGCAGTGAGAGGGAAGAAGACGATGATGAAGAAGACGAGGATGGTTATGGTGATGATAAAGGGGGATCAAATGGAGGGAGCGACAGCAGCGATGACGACGACGATGACAACGCCCCTGGTTCTGGTGGTACAGGTGGCAACACATCCAGGAGGACTAGCACTTCTGCCACCCCTGCGGGCAGCAGCAATTCATTGAGTAGCAGGAGCACACTACAGATGTTGATTGACAAAACTTGCTGGAAAGACAAGGATTTGCCGAAGTCAAAGAAAAACGACGAAGCAGAGTCTCAGGGCAGCATTGATATGTTCAAGCTCTGCAACTTGGAGCCGGCTTTGCCAACCACCTTTCCTGTGCCAGATTTCAGCGACAAAGATATGTGTGAGAAGATCAACTTTGCCATTGACAAGAGCCTGTTTTTATCAAGTGAAGCTGAAAAGAATCAAATTGATATGGAGGAAGTAGGAAAGGGTCTTGACTGGGTTCATTCAAAGGAAAAATACAAGGAATATTTGAAGCAGCTCCCAGACCTAAGCTCCAGCAAGACCAAGGCAGCATCCATGGCAAACCCTCACGTGGTCCAGAAGCGTAAAGCAGTTTCAATGAAGAAGAATCTACAGTTGCCAACTGTAGTGAGCAGAGAGCCAACCAATGTCAGAGAAGTTCAACAGATCAAGGGGAAGACTCCCCTTTCAACAGTCCCACCAAAACCACCTAAGCAGAAGATTGTCAAGTTTGCCAGGGGCACAAAGGGGGAACAGGCCACAAAATATTTAGGGTACAGAGACAAGAGAGAACTGCGAGCCGCAGCTATTGATGCAGGGGTGCCAAGTTCTGCTAGGTTGCTGCCAACTCAGACTGGAAAGATGCCAACTACAGATACTAGTGTGCCAACTGATGTGTCAGTCAGCAGCATGGTCACAGTCAAAACTACCACAGCTGGTCAGGAAGGCAGCACTGCAACTGCAAGCCCCAAGGTGCCTACTCATAGAGATGCTTCTATGCCAAACACGGAAAAAGGTGATCCAACTATCAAAGTGCCGTCCCCAAGAGCTGACTTTCAGCAACCATTAACACAAGAGGAGGTGTTCGACATTATAAGTAGGTGCAAGCCTCCAAGGCCGCCAACTACAACACTATTGCGAACCAAGTCAGTGAACGATGCACCCGTGTTTGTGCTGCAAGGAGATCCCCTGGTCCTTGAACCCTTACGAAGATCAAAGTCTTATCATGGTGACGGGTTCTGTGATGCACCATCTTTTTGACCTCGGCATAGATGGTGGTGCTCCAGCAGCAGAAACAGCGGAAGCCGGTGTGATTAGCATTGATGAGTGTGAGTTGGACGCAGCAGCTGTGAATGAAGGATGTGCTGCTGCTGATGCTGGCAAGGCAATAGCTCAAGAGCTAGATGTTGGTTCACCAGAGAATTGCCACACCCCGATATGCGCAGAACCAGAAGCTGGCACGAGCAGTTCTTCGGGACCACCTATTGCACGAAGACAAAGGAGGGTAATAAGGCCCCCAGCACCTCAAAGGTCTCCATTCATCGACTACAGCAAGAAGAAGACTTTCACCACCAATGAGGCAGTGAACAAGCTTTATGCTGCCCTCTTGTATTGGGTCAGGCATCACGAAGGAGCAAATGATGAAGCTACCAGGTAAACTAACTCCCCACAGCCTACATACATATCTTTTTCAGTTGCACAGGACCAGCCACTTAGTTGCACAGAAAGGATAGCATGTTGCACAGAACAGGGATTTTAGTTGCACACTATTCTGTTTTTCAATTTCATACACATTTTTTTTGCTGCTGTGACCCTTCGAGCTAACTTGTCTTTTTATTGCTTTCAAAAAAATCAGCCCTGAGATAATCAGGTATGGTTCTTTCTACATTTTCTTAGAGGAGTTAGTTGATTCGATGAAGCCGGTTCAATGGTTGTCAAAAATTGTTATTGAGACTGGAATCTTACACATCATGGATAACTTACCAGAAGGGTCAAAGAAGGTTGTCATGCCACTGAGGTTTTCTGTAAGTTTTTCCAAAACCTTCTTTTTACCATCATCTTTTGTTCTATAGCAGTTTTTTTCGTTGACCATTTGAGGGAGGCCTTTCACCTACTAAGGAGTTTTGGGCCATGTTTTACAATCTCTGCAGATAAATTTGCAGCAAGGTATCCACAACGTGAATGAGATAAACAAGAAGTTTGATTACAAGAACCGTCTCGACAAGAAAGACTTGGTGAGTGCCGTTCCCACATGATCAATCTTTTTTTAGTTGGCGCCCACAGCATGTCCAGTTGCACATGACACATCTGTCAGTTGGCAGATACTTGTTGCAACCTGTTTTTAACTTGACCAAGTCTTTTACTATTTTTTCTTAGCTACAGCCTGTTTTTTTGTGTCTGAAATCGTTCACGGTTGCAGGTCATGCTGCCAGTGCTCGAGTGCGCTGATGTAACCGATAAGGAGGGAGGGAGGCATTATTGGGTCTTCAATGTCAATCTGAGGGACAGACGCTTTGAAGTTCTTGACTCAAGTAGGACGCTGGACAACATTGTCCTGATGACCACCGCCTCTATCATCGCGGGGGTAGTACACCAGCTATGGAGGAAGCATTACCCAAAGTCCAGCATCGAGCACTTCCAGATTATTGACATTGACGTACCGAAGCAGCTCGGCAAGTAAGAAAATAAGCATTTTATCCCTTCTCAATGTTGAGTTTCTAATGGATTATCTAGCCAGTTGCAGAGTGGCGCATAAGTAGTTGCACACTGACACGTGAGCAGTTGCACAGTGGCACATAATGAGTTGCAGCAGAACACAAGCAGTTGCACATTAGAACAGAAGCAGTTGCACAGTAGGACATAAGCAGTTGCACTGTACGACATTACCTTTTTTTGGTTTTAATTTTATGTGACAAATTCTTTTTGTTCGCCCATTGCAGTAATGAGTGCGGGTTGTTCACACTGCTTAATGCCACCGAGTGGAATGGTAGCCAACTGCCCAACTACGAGCCTAAGGAAGTACTCAACATCAGGAAGAAGCTGGCATATGATTGGGTCACCAACGTGCACAACACCGCCCCATGGAGGAAGTTGCTTAGATACAACAAGGAGTAGGTCAGTATTTTCTTTTCCTTTTTCCTGCTCCATGGAGGAAGTTGTTGGTTTGTACAATTTTACTAAGCACATTTTGTAGTTGCACACTACGACCACAAGGAAGTACTCAATATCATCACTTTTGTTGATACATTAGGAGCATTGGATATACAATTGTTCAACAACTAAATATTTAACTGGTTGCCAACAAAGGCACAAATAGCAACTTTTTTTTACACATTGCATGAACTAATTCAAGCAGCATAAATTAGATAAAGAGGAATCATAGATGCTGAATGTGTCCACTTTTTTGGTCCCAACATTGCTAAAAAAACATGATTCTTTTCCTTTTTTGTTCCAAAGTTACAAGCGAGGAAACAGAATCACAGGAGCCTGAGTGGACATAGACCAGCAGTGTGCTCTGTAGATTGGCACTGGCTGCATTTGTTTTTCTTCTTTGGGTGTAGCTCCAGCGCTGATTTATACCGTCGACTCTTCGCCCTACCCTTTGTAGTAGACCTTGGAGGATCCCTGGGCACAAAATCATCAGAAGCTTGTGCAAGGGATGCAGCCTCCAACGGGGCAGTAGGACCGTCACGATCACCTGTGTATTAATCATATAAAAAGTTTAGTATTTTTTTGTTATTGTGCAACCAGCAGTGATATTCTGTGCAACCACACAGCACATTTTTGTGCAAGTAACTGGTTGCTGTGTGCAACCTAAGTTGAAAAAAACACCTGCAGTAGCACGGCTTGTCATGGTACTTGGATTGCAGTCGGCTATGGGCAGAACATGAAAAACAAGTTAGATTTTTAGGTTGATCTTCAAACTAAAACAGTGCACGCAACTAGGCACTATGATATGTGCAACCAAAGTCACTCAACCCAGTTTTTGTTTTGGAGTCGGTGAAGGCACTAACCTGGGCGATGAGCCTCCTGAGTCCTGCCTGTAGGTCCATTTGGAGTACCACAAAGGGCACTGGTAGTTGGGCCTGGCGGGGGAGGAGGTCTTTGAGGGTTGGCATCACCTATAGGCAGAACAGGACAAACAAGTCAGTTGTGTTTATCTTTTGATGATCGAAATAACACATCGTGCGCAACTAGGTAGCCTGTTCGGTGCAACTGAGCACCATGATGTGTGCAACTGGAGTTACAGACCTAGTTTGATGGGGAGTTGGGGGCAGGTAATTACCTCGATGATGAGCCTCCTGAGTGCTGCCTGTAGGGCCATTGGGAGGAGCACGCGGGGGAGGAGGTGGCGGAGGATGCCGTGTACAGCCAGGAGGGGGAGGAGGTCCTTGAGGGTTGACATCACCTATATCCAGGACAGGAAAAATAAATTAGTTGTGTTATCTTGGATGCTTGAACCAACACAGCGTGCACAACTAGGCAGGATGTTCTGTCCAAGTGGTTACCATGGTGTGTGCAACCGGGCACAATGATGTGTGCAACTGAAGTTACACACCTAGTTAGATCAGTAGTTAGGGCAGGTAATTACCTGGACGATGAGTCCCCTGGTTGCTGCCTGGAGGTGGAGGAGGTCCTCGAGGGTTGCCATCATCTGATGGCCCTGTTGTACTAGTCGTTTTTTTTCTTTTTCTTGGACTTGTTCAGGTGGCCGATCTCGGTACGTGCTGCACGCATATGCTTGTATACAATAGCTTGTGCTGGATCAGAACCACTCGCAAACTTTGCTAGTTTCCGAAAATCGTATATCATGTTCCTCTCCCTTATCTGCTTCTTTGATTGAGGAGGCATTTCATCCGGTTGCTCATAACCAGTCCCTGGCGCACTAGGTACAGCAGTAGGTGTCCACCGTCTTAGCAGGTACCTTTCCGGTATGACATCAACTCCAACATGGGTGAACACCTTGAGGATGTGGCAACAGAGGATGCCGTCTTTTTCCATTTTACAGCACTCACACAAATAGGAACCCTCTTCCACCCTTGCCTGCACCAAGTAGTTTCGAGAACCATATTTGGCAACAAATTCCTGGTTCGATCTGAGCTCAAATACATCAGCACCAACTTGGAATGCATTATAACGTCCAATCAGCTCAAACTCTTCTCTGAACTTGCGGTAAAGGTCCCTAGTATAGGTTTTGTAAGCTTGCTTCTCTATTGGGAAGTTGGACCACAACTCAATCTCAAGGTGTTCTGTCCTGTAATCATTGCAGCCTTCCTTGGCAAGGATGTGGTTCTGGATTTTTTTCATATTGCTTGACGAAGTTCAGCATTGAGTTGTGTGGGTTCACATATCTTTTCAGGACGGCGTTGAACCCCCCACTACACTGTGTAGACTGGAGGAAGGGGAAGAAGCTGTGTTTGAAGTAGCACGGCACCCAAGTTGACCTGTATTCGTACAACTTCTCAAAGTGCGTGTGTGTCATAGCCTCATACTTCATCATTAACCCAGCCCAATTCTTCTCAAACTCGTCTATAGTGAAGCTGAAGTCAACACACTTGTTGAAATCATCAGAGAGTCCTGGATGCCGGCACAGCAGCCAACCAACCTTTTCCTGAGCCTTTTTCATGATGTGCCATTGACAACAGCGGTGCACGGTGGTTGGAAAGATGCTCTGTATTGACTGCCTCATTGCACCATCCTGATCGGTGATGAAGTTGTCAGGAGGTTTGCCATCCATAGCCTCTAGGAATGCTCCAAAGACCCAATCAAAGCTCGATGCCAACTCCTGCCTCACAAATGCGCAACCCAGCATGAAAGATTGGCCATGTCGGTTTATTCCTATGAAGGGCGCGAACGGCATATTGTACATGTTGGTCATGTAGGTGGTGTCAAACGATATGCAATCATGGTACGCCTCCGCATAAGCTTTTCGAGCTAAGCCATCCACCCAAAATATGTTGACAACTCTGTCCTCTTCATCATATTTCACCTTATAGAAGAAGTCCGGATCGGTTTTTGTATATCCTTGAAGTGCGCAATTGTCTCAATCAGATCACCCTCCTTTGTGTCATCTCTACGGAAACTTGTACAAAGATTTGTTATTGCCTTTGGACCGAACGGCACCATCATCTCAGATCCATAGAACTCTGCCATTACATGCATCATTCGTCCTGCATAATACAAAAACAAACCGCATATCCTTTTTTTTAGTTGCACGAATGCGCACATCCAGTTGCACAGTAATAGGACATGTGTTGGCACAGAAGATAACCGCAGGAAATGGACACCTAGCTGCGCCTTTTTCAAAACACTTTGCAGTTTTTTGCATACAAGACATTGTGTAGTTGCACAGTAAAGACAATCTAGTTGCACCAGAAGCACCAAAAGTGATATACAAAAAGCATGGGAAGTTGGACACCAGTTGCACAGTTAAGCCATTTCAGTTGCACAGTAGTACCATAACAGTTGCACACTGGACTGCCTATAGGGAAACTTAATTCTTCAAGGGATATAGAAAAACACCAAACCTGTAGTCAAGTTGCAGTTATACAAGATGCGCAGAAACTCCTTCTCATCAGGTGAGATGCCTTGGTGGGATCTCAAGTATTTGGACAATGAAGGTTTGTTCACGAGCGGATGATTGTGGTCACGAACAAAGTGCGTCACCTCCCATCGCCCATCTATCAGCTTCACCAACGTTTTCGCCTTGCATTCAGTCTACTTTATTGTCTCGCGTTTGCGCTTCTTCTTCTTCTTACTAGTACCAGCCTCCTCTTCAGCAAATATTGGAGGTTCTTCTTCCATCTCCTCATCACTGTTAACAGATTTTGAATCTGGAATAGGGTCCAGGAAAGGAGGAGCCTCAGCTCCTCCATCATCAGCTTTGGGCTTCTTGAACTTGTTGCAGCAAAACTGTCGTTTTATCAATTCATTGGTGCGGGCTGTCCGTCTAGAGGTGTTCATCTTGATAGAGAAACCCATCCGTAGTGCGTAGCTGTTGTAGTGATCCTTAGCAATTTGCAGGCTGTCAAACCTCATGCCAACATAGGGTTCCATAGGTTGAGAACCAGCCTCATCCTCTCCTTCTTCTACTTGCACAGCTCCGTCAACAGCCCGAGCTCCTAGCTCAGTCCTTGTTGGACCAGGAACATTTGCCTCGGTTCCTGTGTCATCAAGAGTATGGCTCTTTGACTGCAAAGACACCACTACAGGGGCACCACGGGCTGATGACTGGCTTGCCACATTGTCATGGCCCATAGGGTTACCATCACGACTTGCCTGCGTGTAGTAAACAGATCGACCATTTTCTGTCCAGTTTCCCTGTTGTATGCTGGGTTGCTGCTGATCCATATCATGAGGAAGCTCATTGAGATCTGGAGGCAACTCATTGAGATCAAGCATCTTTTCCCTTGTTTTCTGGATGCTGCCACACACTCCCTGCACATATATAAAAAAGAAGAAATTGATGTCATCAGTTGGTAACTACAGAAAAACTGTGTTTCAAACAAC
This sequence comes from Aegilops umbellulata, assembly GCA_032464435.1. NCBI lineage: Eukaryota > Viridiplantae > Streptophyta > Magnoliopsida > Poales > Poaceae > Aegilops > Aegilops umbellulata. Next base: position 634,105,159 of record CP136060.1, on the reverse strand, counting down.
CCGAAAACTTAGACCATTTTGTGACAATCTTAGTTCCAAAAGCAACATGACCATAGCATAATCTATATTATAACAGTTATGAATTTTTTTGTTTTGCACAGAGTTGTTATGTTAGTTGCACAGTTTGCAGTAAATAATTGGCAAGAGCATGACTTCTTTTTGCTATAGAGTTTTTCTTATTTTTTCCCTTTTTGTTTTGTTGCAATGGTCTGTAGGTTTCCGTTTCGCAAGGAGCTCTTTTCAGATTTTTCTGCACATAATTGGATGCTACATTTGAGAAGGAAAATCCAGGTGAAAGAAGAAAGAAGAATTGGAGGACAGATTATAGTTATATGTTTTTCATCGCCGTTTATGTTTCTAGATCTGGTATATTTGAACATATTAACATGGTTTGCAATAGGTGTGGGACCAGAATATATGCGTGGGACAAGATTATGTGTGTGAATATGTTAATATGGTTTGTGGCTTCATTAGCCATGGACAAAAGTTACTGTGTTTTTCCTGTTGCACTACAGAATTCTGGTTTTCGCTAGAATAGACGTCTCAATTGCCAGCATTTCCACTTGGCCAGCATACATATTTTTCAGTTGGACATTCAATGCTTTTTAGTTGGCTAGAATAGATGTCTCAGCTGGCCAGGTTGCATTTATTTCAGTTTTTTGGCCAACGTGCATGTTCAGTTGGACAGTTAATGCATTCAGTTGGCTAGAATAGATGTCTTAGTTGGCTAGAATAGATGTCTTAGTTGGCCAGCAGTTTTTGGCCAACATGCATGTTTAGTTGGCCAGAAGACATGTTTTTTATTTCCACATATACCACATTTTTTCCAAAGTGTTCACTCAGAAACATGTATTGCCAAATATATGTTTATAGTTGGCAGGATACATGTTTAGTTGGCCAGGATACATGTGCAGTTGGCTGGGATGCATGTTCAGTTGCACATTTATGAATTTTTCGTTGCACATGTTCAACAAAGCATTGGGCAGTCAATTTTTTGTTCATGTTGCAAACAATAACTACAAGTTGGCTTTAATCATGTTTTAATTGGCCAGAGAACTTGTTTTTATTTGGCTTGTTTTAACACATCCAGGTGGTAGTTTTTGGCATGTTTAACACATCCAGCATGTCTAACATCTGGTGTGATGTGCCAGATTCACCTCTTTTTTTGAAGCAGATTCTCCATGGATCCATGGGAGAAGGGGTGTTTAGATACATATACACATGCTTATGCAGTAGAAGAAAGGGGGAAGTGAAGAGGTGCGGAGGGGGGCTTACCTGCTCGATCTTACTGCCTGGTATGGCTCTGACCACCCCTGCCCTTTAGATCTTGAAGCAGCTCCTTCTACTTTGGGGCTCCCATGGCGGCTGTGTAGGAGGAGGAAGAAGGGCTGGGGGGCGATTGAGTTGGATCTGGTTCTGGCGTGCAGAAGAAGAAGAAGGCAGCGGGGGGGGGCTGGGACGTGGGGGCCAGCGGCGGGCGTGGGGGCGAGCGGGGCGTGGGGGACAGCTGGCCACGTGAAACGGTTTCTGTTGATGCCCGGTGGAATCGGATCGGTTGGTGGCCTTCCTTTTCTGTTTCGCGGGGGACATGGTCCTTCCTTTTTTAGCCGGCCGCTCAGTTGCGCTAGCGGGCGCCCAGCCGCCAGCTAGACGCGTCCTAAAAAGTTTACACGCGTAGTCTCGTTAATCATTATTATTTTCTCACACATGCGTGTGTGCCTCCTGTTTCCTTCTTTTTCTACTGAAGCGTGGATGAGCGGACTCGCCGGTATAGAATTCCTTGACGTCGACGGTGAGGTGGTTAGATTATAATGATCCCCACACAAAAAAAATAGAATGATCAGAGTCAGCGAACCTCCGTAGAATATTGGGCACCAGGATCTCGCCCTTTCCACGTGAAGCCATTCTTTTCTTTAGGTGCAATCACGGTGCAAATCTATACCACTGTATAGTGTATGAGTTTTGAATGGATCTAGAACATCGATCCTCATCGTTGGTGCTCTAAATCTAATGGTTGGGAGCAGTGGGATTCGCATGAACAGTGGGTGCTCCAAACCTATGGCTGCTATTTCTAGAATTCGCTGTGTGACCCACCATCTGACCACGCTCTGGATCTTTCCACTATGGGATGGATTACACACTTGCTCCACTAAATTATTTAATTCATACTGTACCTCTGGCTATGCAGCGGCTACATGCATGCAGCGACCGCTTCACTTCACGAGAGACTAGCATGCGAGCCTAGCATTGCAATGTTGTATGCATGATGAACTTTTCCATTTTCTTTTTATTTGAAACAAGTAGTAATGTACATAGGATAATTAGAACGAGAGAAAAAGTGCAAATAACCTATGAAAGAGTACGTTTTGACTTCTTTTATTTTCTTAGCTGACATGAGAATGAGAAGGTGAAAATTTATTATTAATCGTACTTCTTCTTTTCACATCATTTTTCTTAAAAAAAAGAGTATGAGTCCACTAAACTGAAGGACTTCATAAACTATATATATATATATATATATATATATATATATATATATATATATATATAGAGAGAGAGAGAGAGAGAGAGAGAGAGAGAAGCAAAGATAAAAAGTTTCGCTGGCGCGGCTGCAATCACAAGCACTCATTCGCGTGGGGATCTGGTCCCTCCTCTTACCTCTTTTGCATTTTCATTGCATTTTTCATTTGATGCTTTTTACCTCTTATAGAGAAACTGGACCAGGCGGGCTGCAACATGGTAGAACTAGGCTGCTAGGAGCGCAGTGCAGCAGGCTTGGACCACCGGCCTTCGGCCCATGCTGTGCGCAGGCGGGCTGTGGAGAACCTTTTCCTGAAGGTTCTAACCTCCTCCTTTTTTTTCCCAGTACGCCTTTGTTTTTAGTGTTCTGTCCAGAGATTGGAGGCCCATACTTCACGGAACACAGCCCCTATGGGCCGTGAATTGGGCCGCGGTGCCCAGGCCAAACCTTTTGTTTTCTTGCTATTTTGCACATACAAAAGTTTCAGACTGAATCATATAAACACACACGTAAAACGAGTGACAAAATTTATAATTTTCTGTACATAGAGACATTCAGAAACACATAGGTAAAATCACTTAAAAAATCAGAATTTCACCACATATTTTAAGCAGCAGAGAGTAGCTCAAACATCATTTAAACAAATACAGCATAAAAGAGTTTGTTGTCACAAAATACAGTCAATCTTAGCAGCAGCACCATGGAGTTTTCTGTCATCCTAACATCACTAAAGGAAGTCCATTCATGAACTCTTACATTTGCTGTCAAAAAATGAAGTTCATTCATGAACTTGCACTCATACAAACTCTTGCAATGATAGTTCAAACTTGAAGGGACATTTTGGTGCATAGGCAAGTCATCAAACACACCACAACCAAAATGTAAGACACCAGGCCGTCCTGCATTCAGAACAATTCAGACATATGGATGTTTCAGGGCACTAGCAAATCATACGACTTAACAAGATGTCAAGCCCTACTTAACTCACTATTCGTGGTGAATCGGCCTCTCTTTCCCACCGTCTGCGTAGATCCTAACGTACCACGCGTAGATCCCAAAATCTGGAAGGTCAGGATGTCTCCGTTCTGCACGCCGTGCTGCTCGACGAACAGCACCCATCCGTCCGTCAGGTACATAGAGTCGCCCCCATTCTTCGTTCGATTCATCCAAGCAGACCACACCCCATCGCCAGTCCAGAGCTTGATGTATCTTGGGCATGGCCCCTCCATCTGTTCCTCCCATCCGCCGGGGATCCTCATCTAGGGCCTCAGCTTGTTCTTCAACTTGAAGCGGAAGGTGCTGTAGGAGGATTCACCGTGGAGACGCCCAACTTCTGCTGCTGCTCCGATGGATCCAGCAGCCCGTGCAGCGTGGCGCCTTCTCACCCGGCTCGCGATGCTGTTCTCATCATTCACCATGGCCCCGCGGACTACTTTATATCAACATGCACGTCTTTGATTTTTAACGCTAAACCAAACTGCACATGCTGTGGTAGAAACATGCACGCCTAACGTCATTGGATTTGACGATGCCCGGCTACAGCCCGACGGCGTGCACCCGGGAACACGGTAGTCTTAATTACGCCCCATGAAAAATGGGCACGCGGACTCACGCATCGGCGTCTGTACCGGACGTACAGAGTACTGTACTGCCAGGAATGCTCGAATGGGGTACTGTCCGCATATCACTGGCACACGGATGTATTTCTGAACTTTACCATTGGGGATTGATGACCGTTCGGACCATGCATCCGCGGACGAATCATACATTGGGGAGAGGAAGAACTTTGTTCAGCGCGCCGTCTGGCTGCACTATCTTTTGCCTCGCAACCCATCTGTTCTCTGACGACACATGCACGGCAGAGACGAGATGAAAGCAAATCAACAAAAAAACGCAGCACGCCAGGCAGCGGCGACCACTCTGTCTTCCAGTTAAACAACATATTTTACTAAAAACATAAAATAGAACTGGATCAACAACACCACGAGGGCCTGGCCGTCAGCTGATAGCGTATTCAGACTGGTTTAGAACTAGGATACAAGCTTCGAAACAAAGTAACAAAACAAAGATCGTTTAGACAAATCAACCAACCGTCGAACAGAAGGAAAGCACAGCCAGGGCAAAGAGCACCCCCCAAAGAACAGCGGTGCGGAGACGGGAACGCCACCCAAGGTCATGTTGTAGAAGAGGACCAAAGTTGTGTAATCCTTTTTGGAATGTTGGCAGGAGAGCTGCCAAATTCATTGATTAGAAAGGAATATTACAAATAATACCCCCAAAGGAGGAATGCATCGTATAAAGATGAGTGCCAAAAAAGAAGAAATGAAAAAGAGGTTGCATGGTTTATTAAGAAAAACCGAGCGAAAACCTGAACAGCGCCTAGTTAAACTAGGCCTAAAGCACCACCAAACACACAAAACGCCAGAAGGCCAACACCCGACTACACGCCCGGCCGGGCACTCGAGCGCCTATGCTGCTACCAGAGTACACACCGAAAACCGTCGTACTAGTCCGGGCTGCCACAAGCATATCCACAAACCTCGACGGTACCGGATAGGAACGATATGTCCAATAGAGCAAAACATATGCCGCCCCGATCCGACGAGCATTACAGACATAACTTGCCTTGCGCTCCTTGCATGTGGAGGGTGCTCATGCTGCTCACCACCATCAGCGAGTGACCAATCCCAAATGGATGCACCACCAAAGACTCCCCGCTCACCGCAACGCTGCCTGCTCCTGATCAACCACCCCACCACTAACCCTGGTGCTCTCTCACAAGACTTGACTCCAACGCAATGCTCCCAACAGAGTAATGACGCCACAGACGCCACCATCACACACGGTTTTCACCGGAAGACAAGAACTGATCAAGAGAGGTGTTGGATCCCCTCAATGGCGCCTCCAACAAGGAAAACCACACCCAAAAGGCATCATTCGCCATCAGCCCCGACCAATGTCGGGCATGACTTTCGTCCGGGGACACGAGCACCTACGCCAGGGACGGCATCCCCGACTCACCACCAACGGACCAGAGCCAGCACCTCTCACATGTAGATCACTGGCCAGGAGCACCACCGATGGTGCAAGACTCAAAGCAAGGTTCCGAACCTGCACCAACGCAGACCACCATCCCATCGGGAATCCCCACACATCCTGCTTGAAGATCAGTCACCAACCGAGCCTCCACCTGCACAAACAGCAGACCGGCTGAAGAATAGCCAGATCCCTGCCTGGCACCACGCGCTGCGCCCCGAAGGTCGCCGGCAAGTCACCCGGGAGATCCGCACCGGGGAAGCATCCCCTCGCGCCAAGCAAACAGGGCCACCAAAGCCCAGATCGGACCTGGCCCTGCTACCCACGCGCCCACCTCGCGCCGGCGCACACGCGTCGCTCCACGCCGCCCCGTCGGGGCCACAGCATCCTCCGGCAGGCCGCCCTGACCACTGCACCTGCCCTCTCCTCCGGCCGCTCTGGCGACTGTGCCTGCCCTCTCCTCCGGCCGCCCGTGGCCACAGCGCCGCCAGGAACGCAGCAGCCTCCAGATCCACGCGGACCGACTCCCAGCAACCGCGCCAGCATCGCACGAACGCGGCTCCGCCCCAACGCCGCCAAGCACCATGGCCAGCAGCGCATCCTGACCCGCGCAGTTCGTCGTTCTCTTCCTCAAGCTGAAGAATCCTGTCACGAAGATCCACCAACAGCTCTCGCATGTATGGGCTCGGCCTGGGATCAAGCCAGTACCAGAGAGGTCGGCGGCAAAACCTGCATACATATACAAGCTCGTCGTTTGAGGCACATCGCCGTCCGGTAACCAAGACACGCAAGAGAGAAAGATGATCTGCATATGACGCCGGACCCCCTCTATGCATTCCCACACCCCAACACCCGGTCCCCGCCGTGCAAGGATAGAGAGAACACTCATTTTTATTTTGTCGGAACCTCACACGCGCCGACGCAGAACCATCTTTTTGCTCAGAGGGCCCCGTGCAAAACCCACGAGCTTATATCAAGAGCGAGAACCATTATTCGTTATTATCGGAACCCTGCCCCCGGCCACGCCGTCTCGAGAGAGCGAGAACCGTCCTTGATATTGTCGGAACCTCACACCCGCCGATGGGGAACCCTGTTTTTCACGCGGAAGGAACAATGCATCATCGCTGAGACTATATGAATTCCTGCCCCCAGTCCACGCCATATCGATAGCGAGAACCATCTCTCGTTGATGTCGGAAACCAACAGATCCCGATAGGGGAACTCTCCGTTTGCGCGTGAGGAACCTGGCCATAGCTGGGTGAACTCATAGCGCCACCAACCAAAGAGTTGCCCACCCCATTTCCATTACAAAGCAGCCTCGCGTTATAACCGTGCATCAGCCATGAGACTATTAATTCCTGCCCCTAGTCCCCGCCATATCGATAGCGAGAACCGTCTTTCGTTGGTGTCGGAACACCACCCGCTCCCGACGGCGGAACTTCCCGTTAGCGCGTATCGAACCTCGCAGCAGTTGTGTGAACTCAAGCACCCCGGCTAAGGCCCCCTCATATATGTTTGAGGAACATTCCCCCGTCACGTCATTTTTCGTCTTGATCGGGACGTGTCAAAACCATACGTAAATGACACCGGACCTCCCATATGAATTCCAATACGCCCAGACCGGTACCCGGCGTGTCGCGCGAGAGAGAACTGTCCTTTTTAATGTCGGAAACTCCCCACGCTCTAACGGAGGGAACCCTCTTCTTGCGCGGAAGGAACCACGCATCACCAGGGAGCCTGTATGCATACCTACCCGCGGTTCCCGCCATATCGAGAGCGGAGAACCGTCCTTCCGTATTGTCAGAACCTCCCCCCGCGCCGACGGGGGAACCCTCTCTTTGCGCGGAAGGAACCATGCATCACCATGTGCCTGTATGCATTCATACCGTGTAGTCCTGACCATATCTCCTTTTTATAGAGACGTGTTAAAACCATATGTATATGGATGGGCGAGACTTCTCCTTCGCACGGTAAAAACCATAGGCATATGACGCCGGACCTCCACCATGCCAGAAACGGATGTTGGTTTCATACATGTCTTATATCGTAGCGCCGAATTGATCCCCAATGTCATGTTATTTTTTTCCTTCAACAAGACGCGACAAAACGAGGTGCAAAAGTACGAGGTAAAAAACAATCAAATGGTGAAAAAAAAGCACGACGGCGCAAGCACCAGTGTGCATGTGTTTATGGAGTTTTAAACCCATTATAATGTGTTATTGGCATTTTTTTAAACGTAGCACCCAAAAGAATGACACGAGGAAAAAACAGATATTAATTGTTAGAAAGGAAAAAAATGTAATGGCTCTGAACGCAAAACAATTTGATGTTCATTACATGGGATAAACGGAAAATGTACTGCACACAATTTCTTAAACATTTATCGGGGTATAAAATATAAATTGCATATCACAGGAGTCCACGCCAAGCACCTTCTACGCCGGCGAGCTAGCCGCCGTAGCTGCATCGAAACTGTGGCTACAGTGTGGACACGGCCGTGCAGAGGTCAGCCTGGGTGGCAGTGAAAATCTAGTTGAGGATTCCAGTCCGAGCAGCTGGAGCTAACATCCAGTGAATGCCGTCGCCGTTTCTAAGGCCTCGCGGGGTCATGCTCCCGTTCGATTTCTTATCTTGATCCGCAAACGATATTTCCTAAGCATGCACACTACGATCCTGTCACGTGGATCTTTATTTTCCTAGATTATCCTTTGCCCATTTGCACCGCGCAAAGGGCTGTCAATACACAGGTCGGCTGGTGGCCTGTACCGGCGAGTGTATTTGTCTTCTGATTGCATGAAACATTTTCTTACGCTTGCATTTTTGGGCCGCAGGATGGATGGCTACGGGATTCCCGCTTCCGGGCCGAGACCACCCCAACGATTCGACGACCCATCCTCTGAATCGGAAGAAGAGGAGGGGATCGGTTTCCCTGCTGGAGGTGGCGTTGCAGAGTCAGAATCAGACCAAGAAGATCAGAACCAGCGCAACGGGAAAGCGCCTGCAATCAGCCCGAGGTGCAGTGTTAAGAAGCTTCACGATTTGCTGGCGTCTCTTGACGAGGAAAGAAGACAATATGTCGTCGAGATGGATTTCGGGGGGCTGCTAGAGCTACCAAAGATAACCAGGACGGATAGACTACCTTCGGCCTTTATAGATCCGTTGACTATCACGTAGTCGCCATCGCTGTATTTTGTTATTATGATTTTTTCATGAGAGAGGTAGATTTGACAATCAACAAAGAACAGCAATGTGCAGATACAGAAAATCGCAAAACGGGGATTACCTAACTGAACGCAACGCCAGCATGTACTCCGACTGGATAGTCCTGAAAAATGGTCACGCCAAACGCTTAGTCGTTTATCGACAGCAGCTCCTAAACTTTTTCAGTGATTTTTTAAGGGGATCTGAATAAGTACCATATCCTGGCCTGAATGGCTTCGGTGCCGTCGGCGAGGATGAACTCTATCTCCTCAGACATATCCCTACGGTTAAGCATGCTACCCAGAAGCCGGGCCTACAACAACACTATGTGAAGGTTTTCTGATGAGAAAACAAAGAACCCGACCAAGACGGCATCGTGATCATGCATACCGTGCTGACAGGCGTCCCATGAATAGACAGCCCAAGCATGGTCACTTGCTTCACAGTCAGAGGGACCAATGTGTTTGGATGATCAAAGTGCTGCAAAACGAAGATCTATTACTTAGCAGAACAGTCTACATCTCTGAAAACAAAAAAATCCGACAGATGCAACGTAATTACCTGCTTCCCACTGCTCTGAATGGTTGGAAAACCGACGACGCCGACTAAAGCAGGGCTGATGGTTCCTGCAAACACGCTTTCAGTTGGAACAACGCCGACGTGCTGGATTGCCCTGCTTGCACTACGATCTCCAGACGGATCCATCACCGTTCATACAAATGAAGCCCGGACTGCGTTGCTGGGTGCAGAGAAGGTGAAGGCGCTGGCTAAGGGGAGAAATGTTATGACTGAAAAATCTTAGAAGCAAAAACAATAAAGCTGGAACGTGGCGTCATTTATTGCTATCGGATGGACGGTGCGGGTTCAGAGGGCATGCGCAGTTGGACGGCCCCGCGTACGTTACTACACAATTACTCACGTACGTTGTTTCGGTGGCTGGATTAAACGCGAACCCCCTGCTGCAACAAAAAGAGCCGCCCAAAAGGGTGCGGAACCTTGCATACTGAGTTGAACAATACCCAAAATGTCAGTTTTGAACTTCACCACGGGGCAACGCAGCAAGGAACTCTTGCTAAAAATGAGCTAAAGTGGACCCTCGAGCTGTTTACCGAAAAGGTTTCCTGTCGCACTCTGCAGCACAAGAAAGGAGCCGCTGCTATCGCCCTAAAATAGACTGACATGTCAGGCGCTAGGTTTCCAAACAGGGTGTGCACTAGCATAAAGGTAGGTTTCAGAACTTTCCGCTTCGGTCATGGCGAAAATGAACAAATCAGGAATTCAGAACCTTATCTTCAGAAGGTGCGAATCTCGAAGAGCGCCGACGGTTCCGATAGCACCCACTCTAGTGGCTGTTGATAGCAAATCCATGTTATATATATATATATATATATATATATATATATATATATATATATATATATATATATATATATATATATATATATATATATATATATATATATATATGACAATCATTTGGGACACCTAGGTGCCCAGACTCCTTACCTAGATGCCGTTGGATCATACTTGATCTCGCTGTTAAAATAGGTATAGACTTTGCATGCATACCCGCATTATTACTTTCCTATTTGTTTGCATGATGGTACATCTATGGAAAGTAATAATGGTTGTCTAATTGATACGTGTCATTATTTTTCCTTCATGATAGTAAATTGCAAACAATTATTTAGCATACTCGTTGCCATGTACGGCGGGTGCATAATAATTAATTAGAAAAATAGCATACAACTTTTTTTACCACGTACACCAATACGTACATATTTTCATTGGGAATAACACTAATACACATGTATTTTCATTGGGTATGACACCAACGCGCACATATTATCATTAGGTATAATACCCATTAGTTGGTATCACGGTCTAAAATGTACACCTGGGTATCTCATGTACATATACCGCTTATAAAATGTGTGACATTGATAGGTATATACAAAAAAATCACATCAAGGTATGTATATTTGTGTTTATATTTTTATTGGGTATACACGTATATTTTTATTTGTATATTCGCATTGAGGTATATTTAGTATGACATCAATGCGTAGTTACTAAAATGTATGATATTTATATGTATATTTTCATTGGGTATAACATCAATGCATACAAATTTGCGTTAGGTATAATACCCACTAACTAGTATATCGGTCTAACAATATATGCACGTGGGTATCTCGGGTATGATGTACATATATACGTACCCAAGTATAAGTGTTCAGATTATTTTTATTCTAGAAAACAATCATGACTACTTAGGATACTAATACATGCAAACAAAACATGGAAAGTCATTATTTTATCAATTGTACACCATGCACTAATGAATAGTACTTGCCATAACACACCTAGGTGCCTGGGCACCTAGGTGCCCCAAACAATTTACCTATATATATATATATATATATATATATATATATATATATATATATATATATATATATATATATATATATATATATATATATATATATATATATATAGCCCCTGAAGGAGTGCGACCCAAGGGATGTGAGGCAACCGCCTTGGTTAGGAAAAACAGAGATTAATAGGATTAATCAAATCCTAACACTCCCCCTAATCCATGCTTGTTAGTGTAAATATAATCATCTTGAGAAAGTTCCTCCAAAAACACTGTGGGAAAAATATGAGGAGATAGGTGTTTGATATGTTGCCAAAACTCCTTCAAATCCAATGGGAAAAATAAGGAGAAAAATAATGCAACATATAATGATTATTGTCTCTTTCAACTCAATATGAGAAAACTCATAGAACTAAAAGGACAATAAATATGTCGTATATACTTTCTTAAAAACCCAGGTGGGGAAAACAGAAAATAAGACATATGGTCTTGTGTTGATATTACCTCATTAAAAACCTTTATGAGAACCTATAAAGTAAACTCATGAAGGGAAAAGGAGTATAATATGATGCTTTTAACAGGAACAATTCAGGAAGATACTCCCCGTGATTCTTGCACATTCCGAAGTCGTCATATACCAATTCCATGAACACATTTCTGGAACATAAAAGTTGGTAGAGACCTGGTGAACAAATTAGTCGCATGATTTGACTTGCAAGATATGCAATATAGTGATATTGCTTATTATGTAACCTGTTTGCATCCGGGCAACACAAGAAACATTATCATTGAGATAATGGTTGGTGGATGTAGCCATCAGGTCTGTTTCGAAGTCTCTTCATGAGAGGGCTACCACACCTAGTAGGAACACTAAGCTTGTCTACAATCTGACATAGTGGGGATCTGATCGATGTATCCAATGATATCGGTGTACACATTTCTGTGAAATTGAAAAACCAGGACAAGATGTTTGATGTCTTGGAGATATGAAAAGATATTACCAACCAATTGTGTTTGGTGGATCCAATGGCATTATGGAACATTGAGTCCCAATATCTCATTTCCATCATCTCTTGGTCTAAATAGATCTTTCTCTACGTCTAGAGAATGAACTACCATGAGAGTTATGGATGGATAAGATTTGTCCACAATGAATTTCTCCAATATATTTTGGATATAGACAACATAGTATACCATAATGTATGAATGAAGGTGCTCAATTTGTAGTAACGAGCGGTATTTTGGTTTACCCCAAATCCTTCATTTTAAATTCCATCATTTAGATGATTACATGTGTCGTCATTGCAGACACACAAACATGGATAATCATCATTGTAGGAGTAACCCTTGTTTATAAGGACCTCACTACGTCAGTTTTACCATATGTACGGACAACAATAAGTCGTATGGTGACTAATTGATTTTACACAATGTATGTTGCGTTTTGTATTTCAATTCAGAATTGAGATTCCATTGAGAATCAATCATATATGTCTGAATCTAGTGATCCACATGGATATGTAATCACTACATCTATCAACTATAGAGATAAATGATTTTGTACTGCCAATGAAAGAGATTCCACCTCTGGAGAATAGTAGGGTATCTGCGTGAACCCTTGTGCTATAATTCTTGCTCTATGTTTCACCACCTCATTGTTCTCAATTATGTTTCCAGAAAAAAAAACTGATGTAGGTATTGCTTATGTATACCTTCTCATTATTGAGCAAGATTATTTCTACCTAGATTATACCCTTTGCTTGAGTTTAGTGCGAGTGTTGTTCACACTTTGCCATGGCCATGGTCTTTGGATTTGAATCAATGAAATGGTTTTTGCAATCTAGTTGAGAAATGTACGTCGACAGTTGTAGACTTCCGGTTATATGATTCTCCAGAATCTATATATCAATATATAGTTGATGAAAATATCGTTACCCTTGGTGACTACTCGCGATTTCCAATGCGATTGAGTCGGGTATTCCGATGTCCCGGTCATTGTGTGCACTATGACCTGGGTTGGTGGAGGTTTCCCGTCCACTGGGTGTATACTACTGCTACGTCTCAAGCTAGCGTTGGTTTTCCCCGAAGAGGAGGGGGTGATGCAGCACAGTAGCGTAAGTATTTCCCTCCGTTTTTGAGAACCAAGGTATCAATCCAGTAGGAGGTCATGCGCAAGTCCCTCGTACCTGCACAAAATGGTAGCAACTCGCAACCAACGCTTAGGGGTTGTCAATCCTTTCACGGTCACTTACGAGAGTGAGATCTGATAGAGATAATATTTTTGGTATTTTTGGTATAAAGATGCAAAGTAAAAAGTAAAAGCAAAACAAGTAAAATAAAGTAATGGGAGATTGATATGATGAGAATAGACCCGGGGGCCATAGGTTTCACTACTGGCTTCTCTCAAGAGCATAGATATTCTACGGTGGGTGAACAAATTACTGTTGAGCAATTGATAGAATTTAGCATAGTTATGAGGTTATCTAGGTATGATCATGTATATAGGCATCACGTCCGTGACAAGTAGACCGACTCCTGCCTGCATCTACTACTATTACTCCACTCATCGACCGCTATCCAGCATGCATCTAGAGTATTAAGTTAAAAACAGAGTAACGCCTTAAGCAAGATGACATGATGTAGAGGAATAAATTCATGCAATATGATAAATACCCCATCTTGTTATCCTCGATGGCAACAATACAATACGTGCCTTGCAACTCTTTCTGTCACTGAGTAAGGACACCGCAAGATTGAACCCAAAGCTAAGCACTTCTCCCATTGCAAGAACTACCAATCTAGTTGGCCAAACCAAACGGATAATTCGAAGAGACTTGCAAAGATAACTCAATCATACATAAAAGAATTCATAGAAGATTCAAATATTATTCATAGATAAGTTGGATCATAAACCCACAATTCATCGGTATCAACAAACAGCGCAAAAAGAAGATTACATCGAATAGATCTCCACGATAGAGGGGAAGAACATTGTATTGAGATCCAAAAAGAGAGAAGAAGCCATCTAGCTACTAGCTATGGACCCGAAGGTCTGAAGTAAACTACTCACACTTCATCGGAAGGGCTATGGTGTTGATGTAGAAGCCCTCCGTGATGGATGCCCTCTCTGGCGGAGCTCCGGAACAGGCCCCAAGATGGGATCTCGTGGATACAGGAAGTTGCGGCGGTGGAATTAGGTTTTTGGCTCCATCTCTAGTCTAATGGGGGTACGTAGGTATATATAGGAGGAAGGAGCACGTCGGTGGAGCTCCGAGGGGCCCATGAGGTAGGGGGGCGCGCCCAGGGGGGGCGCCCTCCACCCTCGTGACCTCCCCGGAAACTTCTTGGAGTAGGGTCCAAGTCTCCTGGATCATGTTCGGTGAGAAGATCACGTTCCCGAAGGTTTCATTTCGTTTGGACTCCTTTTGATATTCTGTTTCCTCGAAATACTGAAATAGGCAAAAAACAGCAATTCTGGGTTGGGCCTCCGGTTAACAGGTTAGTCCCAAAAATAATATAAAAGTGGAAAATAAAGCCCAATATAGTCCAAAACAGTAGATAAAGTAGCATGGAGCAATCAAAAATTATAGATACGTTGGAGACGTATCAGGCATCCCCAAGCTTAATTCCTGCTCGTCCTCGAGTAGGTAAATGATAAAAAGAGAATTTTTGATGCGGAGTGATACTTTGGCATAATTTCAATGTAAATCTTCTTAATCATGGTATGAAATTCAGATCCGAAAGGTTCAAGACAAAAGTTCATATTGACATAAAAATGATAATACTTCAAGCATACTAATCAAACAATTATGTCATCTCAAAATAACATGGCCAAAGGAAGTTCATCCCTACAAAATCATATAGTTAGGCTATGCTTCATTTTCGTCACACAAAGATGTTCCCAACTTCTATACCCCTGATGACAAGCCAAGCAATTGTTTCATACTCAAATAATCTCAAACTTTTTCAACCTTCACGCAATACATGAGCGCGAGCCATGGACATAGCACTATGGGTGGTATAGAATATGATGATGGGGATTGTGTGGAGAAGACAAAAAAGGAGAAAGTCTCACATCAACGAGGCTAATCAATGAGCTATGGAGATGCCCATCAATTGATGTTAATGCAAGGAGTAGGTATTGCCATGCAACGGATGCACTAGAGCTAAGAATGCTCAACAAAAGAAAACTAGTGGGTGTGCATCCAACTTGCTTGCTCATGAAGACCTAGGGCATTTTGAGGAAGCCCATCGTTGGAATATACAAGCCAAGTTCTATAGTGAAAAATTCCCACTAGTATGAACAAGACAACTTATGAGACTCACTATATGAAATCATGGTGCTACTTTGAAGCACAAATCATGGTGCTCCACCGACGTACTTCTTCCTCCTATATATACCCATGTACCCCCAAACGATCAGAACAGGAGCCGAAAACCTAATTCCACCGCCGCAACTTTCTGTATCCACGAGATCCCATCTTGGGGCCTGTTCCGAAGCTCCGCCGGAGAGGGCCGTCATCACGGAGGGCTTCTACATCATCATAGCCTCTCCGATGAAGTGTGAGTAGTTTACCTCAGACCTTCGGGTCCATAGTTATTAGCTAGATAGCTTCTTCTCTCTTTTTGAATCTCAATACAAAGTTCCCCCCCTCTCTTGTGGAGATCTATTCGATGTAATCTTCTTCTTTTTGCGGTGTGTTTGTTGAGACCGATGAATTGTGGGTTTATGATCAAGTCTATCTATGAAGAATATTTGAATCTTCTCTGAATTCTTTTATGTATGATTGGTTATCTTTGCAAGTCTCTTCGAATTATCCGTTTGGTTTGGCCAACTAGATTGGTAGTTCTTGCCATGGGAGAAGTGCTTAGCTTTGGGTTCGATCTTGCGGTGTCCTTTCCTAGTGACAGAAGGGGCAGCAAGGGCACATATTGTATTGTTGCCATCGAGGATAAAAAGATGGGGGTTATATCATATTGCTTGAGTTTATCCCTCTACATCA
This sequence comes from Aegilops umbellulata, assembly GCA_032464435.1. Lineage (NCBI taxonomy): Eukaryota > Viridiplantae > Streptophyta > Magnoliopsida > Poales > Poaceae > Aegilops > Aegilops umbellulata. The sequence goes on along the minus strand of CP136060.1, from coordinate 634,089,018 downwards.
TGTCATCTTGCCTAGTGCGTTACTCTGTTCTTATGAACTTAATACTCTAGATGCATGTTGGATAGCGGTCGATGAGTGGAGTAATAGTAGTAGATGCAGAATCGTTTCGGTCTACTTGTCACGGACGTGATGCCTATATACATGATCATGCCTCTATATTCTCATAACTATGCTCAATTCTGTCAATTGCTCAACAGTAATTTGTTCACCCACCGTAGAATACTTATGCTCTTGAGAGAAGCCACTAGTGAAACCTATGGCCCCCGGGTCTATTCTCATCATATCAATCTCCATCACTTTAATCTTGCTTTGTTTTTACTTTGCCTTTTACTTTTCACTTTGCATCTTTATACCAAAAATACCAAAAATATTATCTATCAGATCTCACTCTCGTAAGTGACCGTGAAGGGATTGACAACCCCTAATCGCGTTGGTTGCGAGTAGCTATCGTTTTGTGCAGGTATGAGGGACTTGAGCGTGGCCTCCTACTGGATTGATACCTTGGTTCTCAAAAACTGAGGGAAATACTTACGCTACTCTACTGCATCATCCTCTCCTCTTCGGGGAAAACCAACGCAAGCTCAAGAGGTAGCATTGTCCTATTCTGACTAGGGGGGAGGGGGGCGCCACCCAGCCCTGGCCCCCTCTCCTCTTCTCCGCAAAGGCCCACTAAGGCCCGTTAACCCCCGGGGGGTTCCGGTAACCCCTCCGGTACTCCGGTAAAATCCCGATTTCACCTGGAACACTTCCGATATCCAAACATAGGCTTCCAATATATCAATCTTCATGTCTCAACCATTTTGAGACTCCTCGTCATGTCCGTGATTACATCCGGGACTCCGAACAACCTTCGGTACATCAAAACATATAAACTCATAATATAAATGTCATCGAAACGTTAAGCGTGCGGACCCTACGGGTTCGAGAACTATCTAGACATGACCGAGACACGTCTCCGGTCAATAACCAATAGCGGAACCTGGATGCTCATATTGGCTCCCACATATTCTACAAAGATCTTTATCGGTCAGACCGCATAACAACATACGTTGTTCCCTTTGTCATCGGTATGTTACTTGCCCGAGATTCGATCGTCGGTATCTCAATACCTAGTTCAATCTCGTTACCGACAAGTCTCTTTACTCGTTCTGTAATACATCATCCCGCAACTAACTCGTTAGTTGCAATTTTTGCAAGGCTTAAGTGATGTGTATTACCGAGAGGGCCCAGAGATACCTCTCGAACAATCGGAGTGACAAATCCTAATCTCAAAATACGCCAACCCAACAAGTACCTTCGGAGACACCTGTATAGCACCTTTATAATCACCCAGTTACGTTGTGACGTTTGGTATCACACAAAGTGTTCCTCCGATAAACGGGAGTTGCATAATCTCATAGTCATCGGAACATGTATAAGTCATGAAGAAAGCAATAGCATCATTCTAAACGATCGTGTGCTAAGCTAACGGAATGGGTCATGTCAATCACATCATTCTCCTAATGATGTGATCCCATTAATCAAATGACAACTCATGTCTATGGCTAGGAAACATAACCATCTTTGATCAACGAGCTAGTCAAGTAGAGGCATACTAGTGACACTCTGTTTGTCTATGTATTCACACATGTATTATGTTTCCGGTTAATACAATTCTAGCATGAATAATAAACATTTATCGTGATATAAGGAAATAAATAATAACTTTATTATTGCCTCTAGGGCATATTTCCTTCAGTCTCCCACTTGCACTAGAGTCAATAATCTAGTTCACATCACCATGTGATTTAATACACAATAGTTCACATCACCATGTGATTAACACCCATAGTTCACATCTTCATGTGACCAACACCCAAAGGGTTTACTAGAGTCAATAATCTACTTCACATCGCTATGTGACTAACACCCAAAGAGTACTAAGGTGTGATCATGTTTTGCTTGTGAGAGAAGTTTAGTCAACGGATCTGCCATATTTAGATCCGTATGTATTTTGCAAATTTCTATGTCAACAATGCTCTGCACGGAGCTACTCTAGCTAATTGCTCCATTTTCAATATGTATCCAGATTGTGACTTTGAGTCATCTGGATCAGTGTCAAAATTTGCATCTACGTAACCCTTTACGACGAACCTTTTTGTCACCTCCATAATCGAGAAACATATCCTTATTCCACTAAGGATATTTTTGACCGCTGTCCAGTGATCTACTCCTAGATCACTATTGTACTCCCTTGCCAAAATCAGTGTAGGGTATACAATAGATCTGGTACACATCATGGCATACTTTATAGAACCTATGGCCAAGGCATAGGGAATGACTTTCATTCTCTTTCTATCTTCTAACGTGGTCGGGCTTTGAGTCTTACTCAATTTCACACCTTGTAACACAAGCAAGAACTCTTTCTTTGACTGTTCCATTTTGAACTACTTCAAAATCTTGTCAAGGTATGTACTCATTGAAAAACTTATCAAGCGTCTTGATCTATCTCTATAGATCTTGATGCTAAATATGTAAGCAGCTTCACCGAGGTCTTTCTTTGAAAAACTCCTTTCAGACACTCCTTTATGCTTTACAGAATTATTCTATATTATCTCGGATCAACAATATGTCATTCACATATACTTATCAGAAATGTTGTAGTGCTCCCACTCACTTTCTTGTAAATACAGGCTTCACACCAAGTCTGTATAAAACTATATGCTTTGATCAACTTATCAAAGCGTATATTCCAACTCTGAGATGCTTGCACGAGTCCATAAATGGATCGCTGGAGCTTGCATATTTTGTTAGCACCTTTAGGATTGACAAAACCTTCTGGTTGCATCATATACAACTCTTCATTAATAAATCCATTAAGGAATTTAGTTTTGTTTATCCATTTGCCAGATTTCATACAATGCGGCAATTGCTAACATGATTTGGACAGACTTAAGCATAGATACGAGTGAGAAACTCTCATCATAGTCAACACCTTGAACTTGTCGAAAACCTTTTGCGACAATTCTAGCTTTGTAGATAGTAACACTACTATCAGCGTATGTCTTCCTCTTGAAGATCCGTTTATTTTCTATGGCTTGCCGATCATCGGGCAAGTCAACCAAAGTCCATACTTTGTTCTCATATATGGATCCCATCTTAGATTTCATGGCCTCAAACCACTTCGCGGAATCTGGGCTCATCATCGCTTCCTCATAGTTCGTAGGTTCGTCATGGTCAAGTAATATGACCTCCAGAACAGGATTACCATACCACTCTGGTGCGGATCTCACTCTGGTTGACCTACGAGGTTCGGTGGTAATTTGATCTGAAGTTACATGATCATCATCATTAGCTTCCTCACTAATTGGTGTAGGAGTCACAGGAACAGATTTCTGTGATGAACTACTTTCCAATAAGGGAGCAGGTACAGTTACCTCATCAGGTTCTACTTTCCTCCCACTCACTTCTTTCGAGAGAAACTCCTTCTCTAGAAAGGATCCATTCTTAGCAACTAATGTCTTGCCTTCGGATCTGTGATAGAAGGTGTACCCAACTGTCTCCTTTGGGTATCATATGAAGACACATTTCTCCGATTTGGGTTTGAGCTTATCAGGATGAAACTTTTTCACATAAGCATCGCAACCCCAAACTTTAAGAAACGACAACTTTGGTTTCTTGCCAAACCACAGTTCATACGGTGTCGTTTCAACAGATTTAGATGGTGCCCTTTTTAATGTGAATGCAGTTGTCTCTTAATGCATAACCCCAAAATGATAGTGGTAAATCGGTAAGAAACATCATAGATTGCACTATATCCAATAAAGTACAGTTATGACGTTCGGACACACCATTACGCTGTGGTGTTCCAGGTGGCGTGAGTTACGAAACTATTCCACATTTTTTTCGAATGAAGACCAAACTCGTAACTCAAATATTCTCCTCCATGATCAGATCGTAGAAAATTTATTTTCTTGTTACGATGATTTTCCACTTCACTCTGAAATTATATGAACTTTTCAAATGTTTCAGACTTTATGTTTCATCAAGTAGATATACCCATATCTGCTCAAATCATCTGCGAAGGTCAGAAAATAACGATACCTGCCGCGAGCCTCAATATTCGTCGGACCACATACATCAGTATGTATGATTTCCACCAAATCTGTTGCTCGCTCCATTGTTCCGGAGAACGGAGTTTTAGTCATCTTGCCCAAGAGGAATGGTTCGCAAGCATCAAGTGATTCATAATCAAGTGATTCCAAAAGCCCATCAGCATGGAGTTTCTTCATGCGCTTTACACCAATATGACCTAAATGGCAGTGCCACAAATAAGTTGCACTATCATTATTAACTTTCCATCATTTGGCTTCAATATTATGAATATGTGTATCACTACGATCGAGATCCAATGAACCATTTTCATTGGGTGTGTAACCATATAAGGTTTCATTCATGTAAACAGAACAACGATTATTCTCTAACTTAAATGAATAACCGTATTGCAATAAACATGATCAAATCATATTCATGCTCAACGCAAACACCAAATAACACTTATTTAGGTTCAACACTAATACCGAAAGTATAGGGAGTGTGCGATGATGATCATATCAATCTTGGAACCACTTCCAATACCCATCGTCACTTCATCCTTAACTAGTTTCTATTCATTATGCAACTCCCGTTTCGAGTTACTACTCTTAGCAACTGAACCAGTATCAAATACCGAGGGGTTGCTATAAACACTAGTAAAGTACACATCAATAACATGTATATCCAATATACCTTTGTTCACTTTGCCATCCTTCTTATCCGCCAAATTCTTGGGGCAGTTCCGCTTCCAGTGACCAGTCCATTTGCAGTAGAAGCACTTAGTCTCAGGCTTAGGACCAGACTTGGGCTTCTTCACTTGAGCAGCAACTTGCTTGCCGTTCTTCTTGAAGTTCCCCTTCTTCCCTTTGTCCTTTTTCTTGTGGTCTTGTCAACCATCAACACTTGATGTTTTTCTTGATTTCTACCTTCGTCAATTTCAGAATCACGAAGAGCTTGGGAATCGTTTCCGTTATCCCTTGCATATTATAGTTCCTCACGAAGTTCTACTAACTTGGTGATGGTGACTAGAGAATTCTGTCAATCACTATTTTATCTGGAAGATTAACTCCCACTTGATTCAAGCGATTGTAGTACCCAGACAATCTGAGCACATGCTCACTGCTTGAGCTATTCTCTTCCATCTTTTAGCAATAGAACTTGTTGGAGACTTCATATCTCTCAACTCGGGTATTTTCTTGAAATATTAACTTCAACTCCTGGAACATCTCATATGGTCCATGAATTTCAAAATGTCTTCGAAGTCCCGATTCTAAGCCGTTAAGCATGGTGCACTAAACTATCAAGTAATCATCATATTGAGCTAGCCAAACGTTCATAACATCTGCATCTGCTCCTGTAATAGGTCTGTCACCTAGCGGTGCATCAAGGAAATAATTCTTCTGTGCAGCAATGAGGATAGTCCTCAGATCATGGATCCAATCCGCATCATTGCTACTAACATCTTTCAACTCAGTTTTCTCTAGGAACATATCAGAAATAAAACAGGGGAGCTAAACGCGAGCTATTGATCTACAACATAGATATGTTAATACTACCAGGACCAAGTTCATGATAAATTAAATTTCAATTAATCATATTACTTAAGAACTCCCACTTAGATAGACATCCCTCTAATCATCTAAGTGATCACGTGATCCAAATCAACTAAACCATAATCGATCATCACGTGAAATGAAGTAGTTTTCAATGGTGAACATCACTATGTTGATCATATCTACTATATGATTCACGCTCGACCTTTCGGTCTCAGTGTTCCAAGGCCATATCTGCATATGCTAGGCTCGTCAAGTTTAACCTGAGTATTCTGCGTGTGCAAAACTGGCTTGCACCCGTCGTAGATGGACGTAGAGCTTATCACACCCGATCATCACGTGGTGTCTAGGCACGACGAACTTTGGCAACGGTGCATACTCACGGAGAACACTTTTATCTTGAAATTTAGTGAGAGATCATCTTATAATGCTACTGTCAATCAAAGCAAGATAAGATGCATAAAAGATAAACATCACATGCAATCAATATAAGTGATATGATATGGCCATCATCATCTTGTGCTTGTGATCTCCATCTCCGAAGCACCGTCATGATCACCATCGTCACCGGCACGACACCTTGATCTCCATCGTAGCATCGTTGTCGTCTCGCCAATCTTATGCTTCTACGACTATCGCTATCGGTTAGTGATAAAGTAAAGCATTACAGGGCGATTGCATTGCATACAATAAAGCGGCAACCATATGGCTCCTGCCAGTTGCTGATAACTCGGTTACAAAACATGATCATCTCATACAATAAATTTTAGCATCATGTATTGACCATATCACATCATAATATGCCCTGCAAAAACAAGTTAGACGTCCTCTACTTTGTTGTTGCAAGTTTTACGTGGCTGCTACGGGCTTAGCAAGAACCGTTCTTACCTACGCATCAAAACCACAACGATAGTTTGTCAAGTTGATGTTGTTTTAACCTTCGCAAGGACCGGGCGTAGCCACACTCGGTTCAACTAAAGTTGGAGAAACTAACACCCGCCAGCCACCTATGTGCAAAGCACGTCAGTAGAACCAGTCTCGCGTAAGCGTACGCGTAATGTCGGTCCGGACCGCTTCATCCAACAATACCGCTGAACCAAAGTATGACATGCTAGTAAGCAGTATGACTTATATCGCCCACAACTCACTTGTGTTCTACTCATGCATATAACATCTACGCATAAAACCTGGCTCGGATGCCACTGTTGGGGAACATAGTAATTTCAAAAAAATTCCTTCGCACACACAAGATCATGGTGATGCATAACAATGAGAGGGGAGAGTGTGTCCACATACCCTCGTAGACCGAAAGCGGAAGCTTTAGCACAACGCGGTTGATGTAGTCGTACGTCTTCACAATCCGACTGATAAAGTACCGAACACACGGCACCTCCGAGTTCAGCACACGTTCAGCCCGATGACGTCCCTCGAACTCTGATCCAGCCGACTGTTGAGGGAGAGTTTCGTCAGCACGACGGCGTGGTGACGATGATGATGTTCTACCGACGCAGGGCTTCTCCTGAGCACCGCTACAGTATTATCAAGGTGGACTATGGTGGAGGGGGGCACCGCACACGGCTAAAAGATCAAACGATCAATTGTTGTGTCTCTAGGGTGCCCCCCTGCCCCCGTATATAAAGGAGCAAGGGGGGAGGTGCGGCCAGCCTAGAGGGGGCACATCAGGAGGAGTCCTACTCCCACCGGGAGTAGGACTCCCCCCTTTTCCTAGTTGGATTAGGACTTGGGGGGAAAGAGCAGGGAGAGAGGAAGGAAGGGGGCGCCGCCCCCCTCTCCTTGTCCTATTCGGACTAGGGGGAGGGGCGCGCGGCCCAGCCCTGGCCGCCTCTCCCACTAAGGCCCATTAACCCCCGTGGGGTTCCGGTAACCCCTGGGGGGTTCCGGTAACCCCTCCGGTACTCCGGTAAAATCACGATTTCACCTGGAACACTTCCGATATCCAAACATAGGCTTCCAATATATCAATCTTCATGTCTCGACCATTTTGAGACTCCTCGTCATGTCCGTGATCACATCCGGGACTCCGAACAACCTTCGGTACATCAAAACATATAAACTCATAATATAACTGTCATCAAAATGTTAAACGTGGGGACCCTACGGGTTCGAGAACTATCTAGACATGACCGAGACACGTCTCCGGTCAATAACCAATAGCGGAACCTGGATGCTCATATTGGCTCCCACATATTCTACGAAGATCTTTATCGGTCAGACCGCATAACAACATACGTTGTTCCCTTTGTCATCGGTATGTTACTTGCCCGAGATTCGATCGTCGGTATCTCAATACCTAGTTCAATCTCGTTGCCGGCAAGTCTCTTTACTCGTTCCCTAATACATCATCCCGCAACTAACTCATTAGTTGCAATGTGTGCAAGGCTTAAGTGATGTGTATTACCGAGAGGGCCCAGAGATACCTCTCCAACAATCGGAGTGACAAATCCTAGTCTCAAAATACGCCAACCCAACAAGTACCTTCGGAGACACCTGTAGAGCACCTTTATAATCACCCAGTTATGTTGTGACGTTTGGTAGCACACGAAGTGTTCCTACGGTAAACGGGAGTTGCATAATCTCATAGTCATAGGAACATGTATAAGTCATGAAGAAAGCAATAGCAACATACTAAACGATCGTGTGCTAAGCTAACGGAATGGGTCATGTCAATCACATCATTCTCCTAATGATGTGATCCCGTTAATCAAATGACTCATGTCTATGGCTAGCAAACATAACCATCTTTGATCAACGAGCTAGTCAAGTAGAGGCATACTAGTGACACTCTATTTGTCTATGTATTCACACATGTATTATGTTTCCGATTAATACAATTCTAGCATGAATAATAAACATTTATCATGATACAAGGAAATAAATAATAACTTTATTATTGCCTCTAGGGCATATTTCCTTCAATAGTTGGATCTTATGATGTTTCTCCCCCTCTATCTCCTTGTGATGGATTGAGTTTTCCCTTTGAAGTTATCTTATCGGATTGAGTCTTTAAGGATTTGAGAACACTTGATGTATGTCTTGCATGAGCTTATCTGTGGTTACAATGGGATATTCATGTGATCTACTTGATGTATGTTTTGGTGATCAATTTGCGGGTCCAGTGACCTTGTGAACTTATGCATAGGGGTTGGCACACGTTTTTGTCTTGACTCTCCGGTAGAAACTTTGGGGCACTCTTTGAAGTTCTTTGTGTTGGTTGAATAGATGAATCTGAGATTGTGTGATGCATATCATATAATCATACCCACGGATACTTGAGGTGACATTGGAGTATCTAGGTGACATTAGGGTTTTGGTTGATTTGTGTCTTAATGTGTTATTCTAGTACGAACTCTAGGATAGATCAAACGGAAAGAATAGCTTCGTGTTATTTTACTACGGACTCTTGACTAGATCGATCAGAAAGGATAACTTTGAGGTGGTTTCGTACCCTACCATAATCTCTTCGTTTGTTCTCCGCTATTAGTGACTTTGGAGTGACTCTTTTTTGCATGTTGAGGGATAGTTATATGATCCAGTTATGTTATTATTGTTGAGAGAACTTGAACTAGTGAAAGTATGAGCCCTAGGCCTTGTTTCAACGCATTGCAATGCCGTTTGTTCTCACTTTTATCATTAGTTACCTTGCTGTTTTTATATTTTCGGATTACAAAAACCTATATCTACCATCCATATTGCACTTGTATCACCATCTCTTCGCCGAACTAGTGCACCTATACAATTTACCATTGTACTGGGTGTGTTGGGGACACAAGAGACTCTTTATTATTTGGTTGTAGGGTTGTTTGAGAGAGACCATCTTCATCCTACGCCTCCCACAGATTGATAAACCTTAGGTCATCCACTTGAGGGAAATTTGCTACTGTCCTACAAACCTCTGCACTTGGAGGCCCAACAACATCTACAAGAAGAAGGTTGTGTAGTAGACATCACTAGCATGTGCAGACATGGTCTTGGGACACTAGAGACCGAAAGGTCGAACATGAGTCATATAGTAGATATGATCAACATAGAGATGTTCACCATTGATGACTACCCCATCCCACGTGATGACCGGACATGGTTTAGTTGATTTGGATCATGTATCACTTAGAAAACTTGAGGGATGTTTATTTAAGTGGGAGTTCATTAGTAATTTGATTAAATAGAACTTAATTTATCATGAACTTAGTCCTGATAGTATTTGCAAATTTATGTTGTAGGTCAATAGCTCATGATTTAGCTCCCCTATTTTGTTATGTTCCTAGAGAAAACTAAGTTGAAGATGATGGTAGAAATAATGCTTACTGGGTCCGGGATCTGAGGATTATCCGGATTGCTGCACAGAAGAATTGTGTTCTTGATGCACCGCTAGGTGACAGACCAGTTGCAGGAGCTGATGCAGACATTATGAACGTTTGGCAAAGCTAGATATGATGACTACTTAATAGTTTAGTGTGCCATGCTTTATGGCTTAGAACTGGGACTTCAAAAACATTTTGAACGCCAGAGCATATGAGATGTTCCAAGAGCTGAAATAGGTATTTCAGACTCATGCCCGTGTTAAGAGGCATGAGACCGCTGACAAGTACTTTGCCTACACGATGGAGGAGAATAGCTCAGCCAGTGAGCGTGTGCTCAGAATGTCTGGGTACTACAATAACTTGAATTAAGTGGGAGTTAATCTTTAAAATAAGATAGTGATTGACAGAGTTCTCTAGTCACTGTCACCAAGCTACTAGAACTTCCTGATGAACTATAATATGCAAGGGATGACGAAAATGATTCCCGAGCTCTTCGCGATGCTGAAAGCTAGAAATCAAGAAAGAGCATCAAGTGTTGATGGTTAACAAAACCACTAGTTTCAAGAAAAAGGGCAAAGGGAAAGAAAGGGGACTTCAAGAATAATGGTAAGCAAGTTGCCACTCCCTTGAAGAAGCCCAAAGCTGGACTCAGGCCTGAAACTGAGTTCTTCTACTACAAAGGAAATGGTCACTGGAAGCGAAAGTGCCCCAAACATTTGGCAGATAAGAAGGCTGGCAAAGTGAACAAAGGTATATTTGATATACAGATATTGATGTGTACCTTACTAGTGTTCGTAGTAGCCCCTTGGTATTTGATACCGGTTCAGTTGCTAAGATTAGTAACTCGATACAGGAGTTGCGGAATAAACAGAGACTAGTTAAGGGTGAGGTGACGATATGTGTTGGAATTGATTCCAAGGTTGATACGATCACCATCGCACACTCACTCTACCTTTGGGATTAGTGTTGAACCTAAATAAATATTATTTGGTGTTTGCGTTGAGCATGAATATGATATCATGTTTATTGCAATACGGTTATTCATTTAAGTCAGAGAATAATTGTTGTTCAGTTTACATGAATAAAACCTTATATGGTCATACACCCAATGTAAATGGTTTATTGAATCTCCGTCATAGTGATACACATATTCATAATATTAATGTCAAAATATGCAAAGTTGATAATGATAATGCAACGTACTTGTGGCACTGCCGTTTAGGTCACGTTAGTGTAAAATGCATGAAGAAACTCCATGCAGATGGGCTTTTGGAATCACTTGATTATGAATCATTTGATACTTAAAAACCATGCCTCATGGGCAAGATGACTAAAACTTCGTTCTCCGGAACAATGGAGCGAGCTAATGACTTATTGAAAATAATACATACCGATGTATGCGGTCCGATGAGTGTTGAAGCACGCGGCGTGTATTGTTATTTTCTGACCTTCACAGATGATTTAAGCAAATATGGGTATTCTACTTGATGAGACACAAGTCTGAAACATTTGAAAAGTTCAAAGAATTTCAGAGTGAAGTGGAGTCATCGTAACAAGAAAATAAAGTTTCTATGATCTGATCGTGGAGGCGAATATTTGAGTTACGAGTTTGGCCTTCATTTAAAACAATGTAGAATAGTTTCACAACTCACGCCACCTGGAACACCACAGCATAATGGTCTGTCATCATAACCCTACTTTATTAGATATGGTGCGATCTATGATGTCTCTTACTGATTTACCACTATCATTTTGGGGTTATGCATTAGAGACAGCTGCATTCACGTTAAATAGGGCACCATCTAAATCAGTTGAGACGACACAGTATGAACTGTGATTTGACAATAAACCTAAGCCATCGTTTCTTAAAGTTTGGGGATGCGATGCTTATGTCAAAAGGCTTCAGCCAGATAAGCTCGAACAAAAATCGGAGAAGTGCGTCTTCATAGGATACCCTAAAGAAACTATTGGATACACCTTCTACCACATATCCAAAGGCAAGATCTTTGTTGTTAAGAATGGGTCCTTTCTAGAGAAGGAGTTTCTCTCAAAAGAAGTGAGTGGGAGGAAAATAGAACTTGATGAGGTAATTCTACCTTCTCTCGAATTGGAAAGTATCACATCACAGAAAATCGTTCGCGTGATGCCTACACCAACTAGAGAGGAAGCTAATGTTGATGATCATAAAACTTCAGATCAAGTTACTACTGAACTTTGTAGGTCAACCAGAACACATTCCGCACCAGAGTGGTACGGTAATCCTGTCCTGGAAGTCATGTTACTAGACCAAGGCGAACCTACGAACTATGAAGAAGCTATGATGAGCCTAGATTCTGACAGATGGCTTGATGCCATGAAATCTAAGATAGGATCCATGTAGGAGAACAAAGTGTGGACTTTGGTGGACTTTCCCTGTGATCGGCAAGCCATAGAGAATAAATGGTTCTTCAAGAAGAAGATGGACGCTGATGGTAATGTTACTGTCTACAAAAGCTCGACTTGTCGCAAAAGATTTTCGACAAGTTCAAGGGGTTGACTACGATGAGACTTTATCACCAGTAGCGATGCTTAAGTCTGTCTGAATCATGTTAGCAATTGTTGCATTTTATGAAATCTGGCAAATGGATGTCAAAACTGCAATCCTCAATGGATTTCTTAAAGAAGAGTTGTATATGATGCAATCAAAAGGTTTTGTCGATCCTAAAGGTGCTAACAAAGTGTACAAGCTCCAGTGATCCATCTATGGACAGGTGCAAGCATCTCGGAGTTGGAATATATGCTTTGATGAGGTGATCAAAGCATATGGTTCTATACAGACTTATGCTGAAGCCTGTATTTTACAAGAAAGTGAGTGGGAGCTCTGTAGCATTTCAGATATTATATGTGGATGACATATTGTTGATTGGAAATGATATAGAATTTCTAGATAGCATAAAAGGATACTTGAATAAGGATTTTTTAATAAAAGACCTCGGTAAAGCTACTTATGTATTGGGCATCAAGATCTATAGAGATAGATCGAGACGCTTAATAGGACTTTCACAAAGCAATACCTTAACAAAGTTTTGAAGAAGTTCAAAATGGATCAGTCAAAGAAATGGTTCTTGTCTGCATTGCAATGTATGAAGTTGAGTAAGACTCAAAACCCGACCATGGTAGAAGATAGAGAGAGAATGAAAGTCATTCACTATGCCTCAGCCATAGGTTCTATAAAGTATGCCATGTTGTGTACCAGACCTATTGTGTACCTTACCATGAGTTTGGCAAGGGGTTACAATAGTGATCCAGGAGTAAATCACTGGACAGCAATCAAAATTTATCCTTAGTTACCTAAGAGGACTGAGGAAATATTTCTTGGTTATGGAGGTGCACTACAAGAAATATGTCAACTTGTGACCTTCTGTCAGTGACCCTGGAAGAATTGGTCATAGATCTATGACCATTTCAGACCAATTGGTCAAAAGCTGTTCGGGGGGCTCCAAACCCTAAACCATTGCGACCATTTTGGTCAGAAAGGTCGTAATTTCCTTACACGAAATGGTCATAAAGCAAACAGCGCTAGTCCGCTGCCTTATTTCTAGTTGTTAACGACCAATATAGATGGTCATAGCCTTGTAAATTGTGGTGGGTTGCTATGACTAGGCGCCACCTCATCAGTTTTGCCTATGTGTCATGTCCATGTGGCAGTTTTTGCCCTAGGTTGTGAAGCAACCTATATTTCTGTCATTCCCAAAATTCCCAAAAAAATCTCATAAATTCTTTGGGTCATATCTTCGTAAAATATGTAAAAACCTTCCTTGCCTAGTTCAAAAATAATTCAAAAATATTCATTTTCCTATTCTGTTCAGAGTAATAGTTTGTGAAGGAAGTACCACTTTGGCATGTCCAAATAGTATCCATTTTCTACAGTGCTTTCCTATGCCCAAATAACCATGCTCCACCAAATTCCAGCTCAATCCATTCATTATTTTGAGCCGAGCTTCAACATTCGTATTTATGTCCAGTGTGGTGGTTTGCAAAGCAAGTACCACCTAGGCTCCTCCTTTTGAGCTGAAAATTTGTGAAGACGGTCTTCTTAGTATCTGATCATCCTCAGCCAAAACTCACGCCCATTAGCTATGTACATTTCCCGTACCGCTAATCAAACACTTGGCTGCTTATTCATGTTTGAGCATCGATCGGTCTCCTCGTGAGAATCTTATGTTGTGATTTTCTTCCTAGCACCTACCTGGGGAGTGCCCAACCCACTAGACATGCCTAGGCCGCCCAGAACACATGGCAACGCCACGGTCACGCGGTGACCACGCGGCGGGCATGCGAGCTTACGCGCTCTAGAGTTGGGGCCCTCGGCCATCGTCCAAACCTCGATGTCTCTCCATCAAACCATGTATTTCTGATTAAATAGATACTTATTTACCAAGAAATGATTTTTGAAAAAAATAAAGAGCAAACTATGACGCAGCTGCAGTTCAAATTTGACCCGCTTCCAACTGAATCGACGGGAATTTGTCTTTTTCACCAGAGGTGGATCAAAAATTTTGACACCCAACCATTTTGTCAATTGTGCATTAAATATGGCCTAGTATTTTATAAAATTGATTAGGTCCAATTTTGCAACAAATATATGGTAGGTCCTTCACAAAAAAACTCATTTCAGGCACTCGGAAAATGGAAAATGGTGTTTTCGTCCAAAGAAAATGAAAACTTCCTTAGGCAACATTGTTTGCCATTTCAATATGCACCCTTGTGCACAATATGAGATCATTTGCACAAACTATGCCATGAATATGGCCATAAGATTGATCATTTGGCTTGAAAAGCCATGAATCTTCACACTTGATAGCTCATTTCTGAGAACACTTTTTTAAAATAATTACCGTATTACAATTTTATTATTTTTTCTAGAAACTTGTTCACATATAATGACACAATGCGAAGGTTTTCCAATTTTTTTATTATTTTTGAATTTTTTATGCCCGTTCCAAAATGCGGTCAAAACGGCGGGGGCTTGACCGTTCCTAGCTAGTGGTTGAATCTTGGAATTTTTTTGGTGTTTCTCTCATTAAATAGATACTTATGTACCTAGAAATGATTTTTGGAAAAAATAAATAGCAAACCATGAGGCAGCTGCAGTTCAAATTTGACCCGCTTCCACCTGAATCGGCGGGAATTTGTCTTTTTCACCAGAGGTGGATCAAAACTTTTGACACCCAACCATTTTTTCAATTGTGCATTAAATATGTCCTAGTATTTTATAAAATTGATTAGGTCCAATTTTGCAACAAATATATGGTAGGTCCTTCACAAAAAAACTCATTTCAAGCACTCGGAAAATGGAAAATGGTTTTTTCGTCCAAAGAAAATGAAAACTTCCTTAGGCAACATTGTTTGCCATTTCAATATGCACCCTTGTGCACAATATGAGATCATTTGAACAAACTATGCCATGAATGTGGCCATAAGATTGATCATTTGGCTTGAAAGCCATGAATCTTCACACTTGATAGCTCATTTCTGAGAACACTTTTTTAAAATAATTACTGTATTACAATTTTATTATTTTTCCTGGAAACTTGTTCACATATAATGACACAATGCGAAGGTTTTCCTATTTTTTAATTTTTTGAATTTTTTATGCCCGTTTCAAAATGCGGTCAAAACGACGGGCTTGACCGTTCCTAGCTAGTGGTTGAATCTTGGAAAACTTTTGATGTTTCTCTGATTAAATAGATACTTATGTACCTAGAAATGATTTTTGGAAAAAATAAATAGCAAACTACAAGGCAGCTACAGTTCAAATTCGACCCGTTTCCAGCTGAATCGGCGGAAATTTGTCTTTTTCATGAGAGGTGGATCAAAACTTTTTACACCCAACCATTTGGTTAATTGTGCATTAAATATGGCCTAGTATTTTAGAAATATGATTTTGTCCAATTTTGCAATAATTATTTGGGAGGTCCTTCACAAAAAAAACCTCCTTTTGGGCACTCAAAAAATGGAAAATGGTTTTTTCGTCCAAAGAAAATGAAAAATTCCTTAGGGAACATTGTTTGGAATTCCAAGATGCACCCTTGTGCACAATATGAGATCATTTGAACAAACTATGCCATGAATGTGGCCATAAGATTGACCATTTGGCTTGAAAGCCATTGACCTCCACACGTGACAGCTCGTTTTTTAGAACACTTTTTTAAAATAATTGCCGTATTACAAGTTTGTTGTTTTTTCCTGGGAACTTGGCCACATATAATGACACAATGCAAAGGTTTCCCAATTATTTGATTTTATTTGAATTTTTTATGCTCGTTTCGAAATGCGGTCAAAACGGCGGGGATGACCGTTCCTAGCTAGTGGTTGAATCTTGGAATTTTTTTGGTGTTTCTCTAATTAAATAGATACTTACTTACCTAGAAATGATTTTTGGAAAAAATAAAGAGCAAACTACGAGGTAGCTACACTTCAAATTTGACCCGGTTCCAGCTGAATCGGCACTCAAAAAACTCATTTTGGGCACTCGAAAAAATGAAATATGAATTTTTCGTGGATTAAAAGCATTTTACATAAAATCATTTGGTCAATTATACATAAAATTTGGTCTAATACATAGAGTTGGTAGGTTCGTCACAACAAAACTATTTTTTATACTTCAACAACGAAAAATGCTTTTTCCTGCAAAAGAACTTATTTTTAATCATTCACGACCTATTTATTTGGTCATAAAATCATCAAGGCCTTTATTGCATTCTGATTGGTCCACGATCACCTCACGCGGATCATGCCCGGCCATCGTTGGATAGGCCTGGATCCGACGGCAGCCCTCTTCCCCCACCCCCTCTACCCCTCATCCCTCTCATCCCCCTCCCGAATCAGCGCAGCTCTCGTCCCTCGTCCAAACCCTAGCCGCGCCCTCCTCCGTGCGCCGCCGCCCCCATCGATTCCGCCCAACACCGCCGATCCCCTTCCACCTCTTCCACCCATCCCCTCGCCGCCACCCACCTCCGCCACCCACCAGTCCCCTCGCTGCCACCCACCTCCGCCACACCTCCCCTCCCCACCTCAGATCCTCTCCCCTCTTCCCACTCCCAGATCCAACTTCCCACCGCCACCTCCGGCGCCCAATCCCGGCAACCTAAGGCAGGATTCGACGGTGCCCAGCAGACCTACACCCGTCACCGGCCATGGATCCGGGATCAGGGGGCGCATAGCCCCTCCTCCCGTGAGATCCGGGACACAAACGCCTCTCCCCATCTGGATCGAGTAGCAACTCTCCCCATCCGGATCGAGCAGTTCCACCGGGCTCTCCTCTGGCCGCTGCACCGTCTCCACCGACTAGATTTGGTGCTCCTCGCCCGACGCACCCACCAGCAAGCGGCTAACCCTAGCCGCCGCCGCGGATGTTGTCTCTTCCCCGACGTCCTTGGTGAGGTTCGTCATGTCCCCATCCCTTCCTCCTCCTCTACGTTTCCCTTCCCTCTCCGTCACCTTGCGGCCTCTCTGTTTCACAGGGAACGCCATGGACGCCACCAGCAGAAGCCCTGCCTCGGATCTGAAGAGGAGGGTTAGCCTCCGCCGCGGCGCCGCCCATCCGACCAGAGAAGTCGCCGCTTCGACCATCCCCTCCCACCCAGCAGCGACTCCCTCCCTGGAGTAGGCGCTCGCGCCCGAACCATGGAGATATAGCCTTGTTCGTCCCTCCCCTCCCTTATCTTCTTATGCTGGATTTGTTTCTTTATCTCTCGATCTGATCATGTGGTCTCTGCAGGAAGTTTGCTTTGCTCCCATCGCCACGGTGCTGCACCTGTCAAGGACACGCCGCTGCTGCCCATCAAGGTCATGCCCAACAATCACCACAGCATCAAGCCCACCCTGCTACCAAGGTGATTTACCTCGCCTCTCTCCCCTATATTCATTTCAGTTTGGCCGGTTCCCTGATGCGTCCAGTGTGTTGTTTTGGTGGAAATTGGCTGCTAGTTGAGATTCAATACCGCTCCATGGATACAAATGTTACCCTTTCTGTTTGAACTGGCACTCGGCAATATATTATGGATCAATCACTTGCATCTGGATGGGTCTAGTTTGCATCTGAACAATATGTTCCTTGGTTCTCAAGACCCTTTTGTTGCTAATAGAGGTCTATGTATCTTCTCATTTTAATTTGTCTAGCTAGGTGTAACCAACTACAACGTAACTGGGTTGGTCAACTGTTCCTGAAAATAGTATTCTTGGAACTAAACACATGTTGTAGGGTTTCAGATGGTCCATTGCATTGCTGTTTTTTAGGCTGCAACATATACTATGGACTCCTCTGGACTGTATCATGGCTAAATCGTGATGATACAAGCAGGGCTTATTGTTGCATATCATTAGGCATGCAGCACAGGGAGTAAAGAAGCAACACACACGTACGTAATGCATATTTGTAAACCAAAATCCGCTTCCGTAGTTCGGCGAGCAGTAGCATTTTTTCGTGGGTTTTTTGGTTTTAACTTCTCTGTGTTTACTTTGTGATGCAAATAGCATCAAGTACTACTAGTACAGCATTGCCATGCCCATGTGCTGCTGCATTTTTGTTTACTGATATAAACAGGCTTGCCAATTTCTTTTGCTGCAACCTGTACTTTGATAAAAAATTGCCTCTTCTGCAGCAGTGCTATGGATAATTACATACTGTCTGTTTCTGTAGCCGATACCTACCTTTAACCCGCTTTCATCACTTTGTTTTTGTCTGTGCTCTAGGATCCTACATGCGAGATGGAGAAGAAGAAGAAGGCGCCGCTGCCAACACCTCATTTCCACAAAGAGCGGCCTGCTAGTCATGTTCCCCTGTCGCTCCTCATGTTCAATAACATTTCAGCATTGGACCTGCTAGTCACCCAAGCCAAGCCTCGCATCGCTTCAACAAAGCGATACTTCTTCCAATCCACCCCTGCTTCGACTCTGCTCTTTTTTCCATCTTCTCTTATTTAAGCTAAGAAAGATTCTGAGTTTGCATCCATCTCATTACACTAGCTATCACAATATATTAGTTAAGGCAACTCTACTACATATCAATTTCCCTTACTGGATTTGTTCTATATTTTTAAAGTTGTTTCGTGGTGCATGAGCCCAACCTGAAGAAATATAGGCTTATGATGACTATTTTTCTTCTTAAGTAATCATAGTTGTTGGCTTCGGTAGCTTGCTGAATATGCTTTAGTTATATATAGAAATGACGTGCCTTCTATGCTTAAGTAATCATAGGAGTGTTCTTGTTTAGACGATTACCTTGGATGATGCTTTTGCTTAAGGAGAGGCTCAAGAAGATCAGGTATAAACTCCTCCTCCTCTTGTTTGTTTTTGCTTCATACTGTTTGGTGGTTGATACATTACTGTGCAAGTTCTTTCTGTTGCTGGTATGTGAGTTCTTTCTGTTGTTGCAAGCATTGACACAATATGTCATGTGCAGGGAGCTCCGCATCCGAGTTTCAGCCATCCTCTACAGCAAGGAGCTCTGGGCCAAAGGAGCAAGCAGCGCTGCTAGTTCCTTGAAGCCAGATCGAGTAAGATGGCGCACCATGGCGTGTGGTGGTGTATTTTGCTTCCGAGAGATGTACTCATCTAGTGCCTTGCAAAAAATTGAAGGATGAAGTGTCATGTACTGTCTATGTTGTAGTGAGCTGTAGTAGGAGTGAAACGAAAATTTATGTGCTGTTGTATGTGCTATTTCCCTGTAATGTCTTGTGTACATTTTACTTGAACATTAAATTCTCCAAAAAAAATGTTCTTACTGGACCTGATACTGGCCACGGCCCAAATATACTCTACTATTAAGATGCCATGGCCCAAAATAACCTGGGCTAAAAAGCTATTCAGAAGTACTATAAGAAGGCCTCGACTCAAATAGAAAATAGAAACAAAAAGGAAACAAACTCTGTGGAAAGGTAAAGGCCCATGATATAAAAGGCCCAAAAACATCTAGGAAAAAAATCATAAATAGGCCAAATTGTTGGGCTAGGCCCATGTAGAAAACCGAATTGGACCGGGCTGAATCTTGTGCCACATCAACTTGCCATGCTGGATTCCTACGTGGCCTGGGGAGGTTGCTAGTGACCAAAACGCCACAGTAGGAATATTTTGGTCGTAAACGTCCACGACCTTCTCACAGAGAAGGTCGCTATAGTCAGTTTATGACCGCCAGCTTTTGACCTTCTGTTTTTGGTCAAAAAAAGGTCGCAAATGAAAAACTATGACCTTTCAGCGGCCAATAGTGAGGGTCATAAGTTGAAATATTTCTTGTAGTGGTGATAAAGAGTTCGTCGTAAAGGGTTACGCCACTGCAAGCTTTGACACCAATTCGAATGAGTCAGAGTCTCAATCTGGATACATATTGATAGTGGGAGCAATTAGCTACAGTAGCACCATGCAGAGCATTGTAGACATAGAAATTTGCAAGATACATACGGATATGAATGTGACAGACCCGTTTACTAAACTTCTCTCACAAGCAAAACATGATCGCACCTTAGTACTCTTTGGGTGTTAATCACATGGCGATGTGAACTATATTATTGACTCTAGTAAACCCTTTGGGTGTTGGTCACATGGCGATGTGAACTATGGGTGTTAATCACATGACGATGTGAACTATTGGTGTTAAATCACATGGCGAAGTGAACTAGATTATTGACTCTAGTGCAAGTGGGGGACTCAAGGAAATATGCCCTAGAGGCAATAGTAAAGTTGTTATTTTATATTTACTTATTCATGATAAAGGTTTATTATTCATGCTAGAATTGTATTGATCGGAAACTTAAATACATGTGTGAATACATAAACAAGTACTGTGTCCCTAGTAAGCCTCTACTAGACTAGCTCGTTGATCAAAGATGGTTAAGGTTTCCTAACCATGGACATGTGTTGTCATTTGATAACGATATCACATCCTTAGGAGAATGATGTGACGGACAAGACCCACCCGTTAGCTTAGCATAATGATCGTTCATATTATTGCTATTGCTTTCTTCATGTCAAATACTTTTTCCTTCGACTATGAGATTATGCAACTCCCAGATACCGGAGGAATACCTTGTGTGCTATCAAACGTCACGACGTAGCTGGGTGATCATAAAGATGCTCTACAGGCATCTCCGAAGGTGTTTGTTGAGTTGGCATAGATCGAGATTAGTATTTGTCACTCCGAGTATCGGAGAGGTATGTCTGGGCCCTCTCGGTAATACACATCATAAGCTTGCAAGCAAATGACTAAGGAGTTAGTCATGAGGTGATGTATTACGGAACGAGTAAAGAGACTTGCCGGTAACGAGATTGAACTAGGTATAGAGATACCGACGATCAAATCTCGGGCAAGTAACATACCGATGGACAAAGGGAATTACGAATGTTGTCATAACGGTTCGACCGATAAAGATCTTCGTAGAATATGTAGGAGCCAATATGGGCATCCAGGTTCCGCTATTGGTTATTGAGCGGAGAGGTGTCTCGGTCATGTTTACATAGTTCTCGAACCCGTAGGGTCCGCACACTTGACGTTCGTTGGCGATATAGTGTTATATGGGTTATATGTTTTGGTGACCGGATGTTGTTCGGAGTCCCGGATGAGATCACGGACATGACGTGGAGTCTCGAAATGGTCGAGAGGTAAAGATTGATATATATAGAGTGATGGTATTTGGACATGGGAAGTGTTTCGGGACGTACCGGGAAGGAATTGGGTCACCGAAAGGGGTTCCGGGCACCCCCACCCCCCCACCCCCCGGCAAGTTATGGGCCTATGGGCAAAGTAGGGGACAGACCAGCCCATAAGGGGGCTGGTGCGCCTCCTCCCTTGGTTGGCCAGCCCTAGGGAAGGAAAAGGGGGAGGGCTTGCCCCTCCTGCCTTTCCCTTTCATGGGAGAAAGGAAGGGGGGCGCCACCCTCCCTTGCCTTTCCCCGCGCTCCAAATAAGGAAAGGGGGCGCGGTTTGGGAGACCCCAAGTAGGATTCCCCCTACTTGGGCGCCCCCCTTGGCTGCTCCTCCCACCTATATATATGTGGGAGGGGGCGCCTAGCATAAGACAAACAATTGCTTAGCCGTGTGCGGTACCCCCCTCCACCGTTTACATGCCCGGTCATATTTTTGTAGTGCTTATGCGAAGTCCTACAGAGTAACTTCACCATCACCATCACCACACCGTCATGCTGCCTGAACTCATCCACTACCTCGCCGTCCTGCTGGATCAAGAAGGCGCGGACGTCACCGAGCTGAACGTGTGTGCTGAACACGGAGGTGCAGTACGTTCGGTACTCGATCGATTGGATCAAGAAGAAAGTTCAACTACATCAATTGCGTTGTCAAACGCTTTCGCATACGGTCTACGAGGGTACATAGACACACTCTCCCCTCATTGCTATGCATCTCCATGGATAGATCATTGCGTGTGGGTAAAAAAAATTGTTTTGCATGCAACGTTCCCCAACAGAAGGATCTCTCCGCTGCAGGTCCACTGCTGGAAGAAATAAAGGTTGCTGAAATCCTTTTCAGAGTTCAAGGTTTCGTGGATTAGGCGTTCTGCTAATGTTGTCGCGCATAAGCTAGCTAGAGTAGGTGTGGGAGATGAACTTTGTAAGGTTTGGTTAGGGGCTCCCCCAAACTTTGTTCTTGACGTTTTGTCGGATGAGATTTCGAACTTTGTTTAATAAATAAAGCGGCAACATTGATCCTCAAAAAAAAGATGACAGAGTTTCGTCTGCTCTTGTAAATGGCTAAACGTACACATGTATGGGTTAATTTTTATGTTAATCGTTAGATCTAATTAGGAGGGCTAGGTCGTGAGGTGTTATTTTGTGTTGGTTGTCGTGTGTACATGTTTCCGAGTGCTTTTAGAGAAGAATATGTTTGCTCTTTTTAAAAAAAAATTGAGATGTTGAACAAGTATTTTAAAAATGTTAATCGAGCTTTTGAAAAATGTTAGATGTGTATAGAAAAATTGTTGACCATGTATTAAAAAATGTTAATCTTTTCTTTTAAAAATGTTAATAAAGTGTTTAAAAATATTAAAAATGTTGACCATGTATTTTAAAAAATTTAATCTTGTATTTGAAAAATCTTAATCAAAGATTTTAAAAATATTAAAAAAGTATGTATAGAAAAATGTTGACCATGAATTCAAAAAAGTTAAACTTGTATTTAAAAAAATGTTAAATATGTATTAGATATATACCAAAAATTATATAGAAAAACAAAGAAATACCGAGGGAAAACATAAGCAAAACGGATGAAAAACATGAAAGAAAGAAACAATACCGAAGAAAAATGAAAGAAAGGAAGAAGAAAAATTGAAAACCAAGAAAGAAACAAATAAAATCAATGTAAAAAGAAAGAAAACAACAGTAAAACAGAGAAAGAAAAGAACAGGTGAAAAACAAGAAGAAACAAAAAAAAACTTGAAAAGCAGTGGAAATCTCGTCCCACTGCTAAAAAACAGGTGAAAAGTTGCGGACTAAATGCTCATTCTAACTAGCTATAGCTGGATCCAGAAGATCTGAAACCCTCTCTGGTGGATGTTGAACAAGCGATAAAATTGGACGAAGATAAGAATTTTATGGTAAACAATTGTCTGACCAAATAAAAGTCTCTTGTCCGATCCCTATCCTTCGGATCAAACCTTGCTTCAAGATATCCCTCCCCTAAAATATTGCACTGCATACCTCGGAGGGTTTTGTGCCAAGTTCTGAATTAAGAATTTTATCCTATGGGAAATACATAGCTTTTAATAAAATTCTCGCACTCAGAGAGTTAGGCTCCTGAATAATCCTCCATGACTGCCTTGCAAGCCGGGCTAGATTGAACATTTCCATGTCTCTAAATTCTAGCCTGCCCTATTTAGGCCGTGTCATAACTTACCAATAGACCCATGCTGGCTTCCTTTGTCCCTCTGTGGATCCCTGCCAAAATTTCCTAATAATGGAATTTAAATGTTCACACAGTCCTCTCGGTAGTTTAAAACAGACCATCGAATATACCGGAATTGCTTGAGTGATGGCTTATTGTCTTACTTTTTTATATCTAATAACACAAATTGAGGGATGGCTTACTGTCTTACTCTTTTTCTTTGAGACAAGCTTACTGTCTTGCGGCAAAATTTCGTGTTTTGACCCTTTTTGCGAACAAAATCGGGATCTGACCCCAGTTCGGAAAAATTCCGGGATCTGACCCTTTTGCCTACCGCCAGAGGGCCTGGCTGTAGGGTTGAGTGTCCTACCGCCGTACCCTACGGCGGTAGGCCCTATGACGGCGACTGACGGCCGTTTGGCAGGTGCTGACGTGAAAAAGGGCCTACCGCCATCCACTACGGCAGTAGGTTACTGAACCCTACCGCCACAGCCTCTGGCGGTAGGCTCCTGTGTTGTGGATAGGTGGGGAGGGGCTGGTTTGTGGGCCCCACCACCACTCTTCTTCCCCACTCTTCTTCTTCCCCGTGCTGAGCTCCTCTTCCCCCTCTCTCCCCCTCACAAACCCACCTAGATCCACTCCATTTGCTTGGGATTTCATCGGTGGATCCGGAGCATTTTCATCACCCAAGGTACCTCCCCCATTCCCCCTTCTTTTGATTGGTTGAGATCTTTGTTTTGTGTTGGTTTGGTCAATTTATTGCAAACCCTAGGTGTTGATGTTGTTGTGTGCATTTATGATGCATTTATGGCTATGGTTGTGGTTATGTTAGGGGTTGGTGTTAGGGTTAGGGTTAGGTATGTTGGGTGGTTATGTTGGGGGTTAGGGTTATAGTGATTATGTTAGGGGTTATGGTTAGGGTTAGTGGTTAATGGTTAGGTTAACTTTAGTATGAATAGTACTTATGCAAAATTTCGTTCATTTGTCCATTTGTGTTGGTTGGATGACATATATGGATTGATTATATTGTTCCCATTTTCTTAGATGCATAAGCTCGTAAACGTTCATTATTTGGACAAGTCGACATTTATGCTTGGAAATGACGATGAAGGGGAAGAGGCTATGGTTTTTGACACAAGTCCAAGCTTTGATGATCTTGTAGTTCAAGTGAGAAGCGTCTTACATTGGAATGACCCAAATGACGTGGTTAAGCTTATTGGGAGGGATGAAGTTGGATTGGGAGTAAAGTCCCGATTAAAGAGTATGCCCATCACCTCCCAATTGCATTGGAATGTGTACAAGGAAAAAGTAGACGCATCACAAGACAAGTATCTTGAGATCTTTGCCACAAAGGTTGATCCTCCTCCTCCTTTGCAAATTGATCTCAACCGCAATGCATCCTCCCCCATGCATGATGACAGTGCCGAGGTGTATGTCCCCAATTCTTCTAGCCAACCACCAAGTAGCCAACCCAATGAAGATCATATCAACGCTAGCGCCATAGTACTCCGTCATGATGCTATTCCTCATGTTGAAGAAGATGCTATTCCTCATGTTGATGATGATGCTATTGTTGCTCGAGAGGAGGATGATGTTTACTCGGAGAATGAAGAGATCCATTACAATCCAATTGGTAACTTGGATGTCATTGTGCGGCAACAAGACATGGACCGTACCCTCCCTTATAACCGTATGTGTGGGTATAACTCGGATGACGAGGGTCCGAAGGAAGAGTTGGATGAGGATGGGTTGACTGCGCAAGAAAACGAAATCTACAAGAAGGTGACCGGCAAGGAGAGAGGACCGCCTTTGTTTAGAGATGTGAGTCTTGCGGACAATGCAGTCGTTGATGGTGGGATGAGATTATGGTTGTCCGAGCCAACGCCGTGCCCCAAATTCAGTGATCCTCGACCAGAAAATGAGGATGAGAATGCTCATTTGAAGAAAGGCATCAAGTTTGGTTCTTTGGTAGAGTTCAAGATATGGTTGTGTGACTATGCCATTAGGAACCATAGGCCCTTTGTTGTTGGTCATTCAAATCAAAAACTTCGGTACACGGTCAAATGTGACAAAGAAGGTTGCAAATGGATGGTCCGTGGTAGAAAAATCAAAGAAACCGGGCAGTGGGTCTTGAAGAGTCATGTTGGCACTCACACGTGCGTACCCCCGGACAAGGCCGACCAAAGCAAAGGACACCGTCAACTCACGTCGGAGTATCTAGGATATAAATTGTTGCATCAAATAGCACATGATCCAACCATGAAGGTCAAGTTTCTCATGTCTTCGATTGAGGAACAATTCGGACACCCGGTCAAGTACGGGAAGGCATGGATGGCGAAGGCAAATGCTATTAGGATGTTGCATGGTGATTATGAGGCCGCATATAACATTCTTCCCAAGATGTTGGCAGCCATTGCTCATCGAAACCCGGGTGGAGTCAATTGACGGAGTTTTTCATCGTGCCTTCTGGAGCTTTGGACAATGCATTGAGGCATTCATGTATTGTCGCCCGGTGTTGTCTATAGATGGTACATTCTTGACCGGCAAATACAAGGGCACATTGATGGTGGCGATGGCCCACTCTTCAAATGATAACGTGTTGCCGGTGGAATTTGCCTTGGTGCCTTCGGAGCACGATGATAATTGGGAGTGGTTTATGGGGCATGTGAGAACCAAGGTGATAGGCACGCGAGAGGTATGCATTATATCGGATCGTCATCATGGGATTCTCAAAGCAATAGACGTTGATATTCCTGGTCTTCCAAAGCTTCAACACCGTTGGTGCATGAGACACTTTGTTGCAAACTTTTACCGGGCATGCAAGAGCAAGGAGTTTTGCAAAGACCTTACCCTTGTTTGCGTTGCATTCAACACCGCCACATTCAAAAGCCGATATGATAAACTCCTCAAGGCTTTGGAGAAGAACAAAGGGGGGAAATAATTCTTGGTTAGGCACTTTCCGGAGAAGGAAAAGTGGTCACGCGCTTACGATGAAGGAGGTATGCGATATGGGGACATGACAAGCAACATGGTGGAATGCTTCAACAATGTGTTGAAGGGTGTCCGTTCCTTGCCGGTGACCGCAATACTCAAGTACACTTTCATCAAGCTCAATGAGTACTTCCTAAAGCATTCTGCAAGCACGGCCAACTGGATTGGGGAAAAGATGGACTATCCATTAAAGGTTCATGATTGGTTGTTGCATCAAGCACGCAAGTCTGCCAAACAACAAGTGATCACATATAATGAAAAAGAAATGATCTATCAAATCGATGAGCCGGGTGGGACAACAAGGGACGGTAGGTCTTACGGTGGAGTTGCTTACGAGGTGCGCCTGAAAAACCGTTGGTGCCAGTGTGAGAGGCCACACAAGTATCATTGGTCTTGCTCGCATTTGATGACCGCAGCACGGGTGAGAAACATGAACGTATCCGATGGCACAACGGTGCGGTTGCACGAGTTTACATTGGAACGAACAAGGTTGACGTGGTCGCCTCGGTTCAATCATTTCCTTGATGCCTCACAGTGGCCTGAGTAT
Source organism: Aegilops umbellulata (assembly GCA_032464435.1). Lineage (NCBI taxonomy): Eukaryota > Viridiplantae > Streptophyta > Magnoliopsida > Poales > Poaceae > Aegilops > Aegilops umbellulata. Next base: position 634,061,664 of record CP136060.1, on the reverse strand, counting down.
GTTGGGCCAGACATTGTGCCAGATCCCGCACTCATGGTGCCTATGAGGGGAAGAAGAAGAAAGAAGAGATTCCAGAGTGACATGGATGATCTAGCTGGATACACCGGAATGAAGCAATTTGGTAGTGGTCATTTCATGGAGCCACCAGAAAACAACAATTGTGGAGAATGCAATGACACAGGACACAACGTTAGGACATGCAAGAAACGAAGAACCAACACGGGCACTAGTCAAACACGTGGACGGAGCAGTAGCCTTGGAGGGGGCCGTGGCCGTGGAGGAAGGGCTAGCATTGGAGGGGGCCGCGGCCGTGGAGGAAGGACTAGCCTTGGAGGGAGCCGTGGCCGTGGGGGGCGGTCGGGTACCGGTGGCCGTGGTCGTAGGACGAGAAGGGTTGATAGAGGAAGGCCTATTGACATCTTGCTTAACCCACATGGTTGAAATAAGGTGAATGGTATTTGTTATTTGGTCTTGTTTATTTGTTTTTTGCATACATACATGTTTTTTTACTTTACTAACTACCAAGTTTGTCTTGATAGGCATGGCTTCTTCCGGTTCCGTGACGAGGCCACCTTGTGCTAACCGCGAGGATATGCCGGACAAGTGGACAGACGCCGAGTTGGATAAGGTGAAGGACAAAGATATGAGAACTCCATCATGTTGGTGTGGAGATGTTTGCAAAGTTAAGGTATCCACCGACCGCAACAAATCATGGACGGAAGGAAGAAGATATTTTGTTTGTCCCAACTATGCCTACGATCGTCCTCGTCCAGCTCACGCCTATGATGTATCGCCGGTGAGTTGTTGAAGTTCAAACATGTCGTAAACCATTGAATCTATCTTACTAATGACCACATTTGTTCTTTATTCGTACCTACTCGCCGCCTCCACTTTGTAAGTACTTCACATGGATAGATCAAGATGTGCCAGAAGATGTTAAGAAAGATCAACTTAGAGATTGTCTACGGAGGCAGCGGTTGTTTGAAGAAGCATTTCAGAGAGGCTTGGATGAAGAGCGTCATGAAAAGGAAAGGATGGAGCGCAAGAAGCGTGAAGAGGAGAGGGCACGCAAGGAGAAGATTGCTCATCAAGAGGAGAGAGCAAGAAAGCTTGCAAGGGCTCGTGAAGCCCAAGAGGAGGATGAGGCACGCGACAAAAAAGGAAAATGGCCTCGTGTGACCCAATAAGGCCTTCGGTTCAAAAATCTAGTCACGAACTACGCCTTCGATTCGAGAAACATGTGATGAACTATGTCTTTGATTTGTGATACCTATCATGAACTATGTACTTTATTTGTGAGACCTGTGATGAACTACGTCTTTGATTTGGTGAAACTATGTCATGAACTATGTTTGTTTTGCTGTTGATGTGACCTGATTTGTAGTTCGTGTGAAGAAGAGGAAAAACAGAGCAAACACTGCTCTGCTTTGCACCCTACCGCCAGACCACATGGCGGTAGGATTTGACAACTTATCGCCGGAGGTTACGGCGGTAGGTTGGTGAAATGTATTGTGGCCGAAACGGTCCCCTGTCCCGCGGTAGGGTTGTCCACCCTACCGCCAAGCGTCTCGGCGGTAAGCCTACCGCCAGGGACCATGGCGGTAGGGTTGGCCATACCAGCCATTTTTCTGTAACCAATTCAGCCACTGTTTTTACGGTAGGGTTGGTCAACCTACCGCCGGATCCTAGGCGGTAGGGTGGCGAAATGTACTGTTACTGAAACGGTTCCCTGTTCTGCGGTAGGTTTGGCCACCCTACCGCCGGGGCCTATGGCGGTAGGGGTTAGGCAATTTGTTGGGTGATGTTCCTTTAAGCTCTTTGCCTTTGCATTTCTTACAAACTTCTGTGACCTAACCATCCAAGATGACATGCAAAAATGATGGAGTAGCGAAGACATACATAACTAAGCATAGTTCATTACATCCACAAATGACACTAGTTCAACTGACTTAAAACATCTAGAGACTCGAATGACATGAGTTCAAAATACAAAGCTCAAACACGAGCATACACTTTCTACTTCGGAAAATAAGCTCGTAAACGCATAACACGCTCAATTTGTGCGTCACGATCAGGATTAGGCTTCAGTTGATAATCCTGAGAAACCGCCCAATTCTCCAACACACCTTTCGCTTCGCCGAACCAGGCCCATCGAGCACGGCGTTCCGGAATCTCTGACTTGCCTTGTGTGATTGCCCATCCAATGACCTGTCTGGGTTTCCTCAAGTCCAGCTCGCGGAATTCTTCTATGTTCGCGGAGAAAAAGATCTCCGTTGCCAAAGAATGCCTGCTAGCATATGCCTTCTCATGAAGCAGATCAAGTATCTTCTGTTTTTCTTTCACAACCCTACGAAAAACTTTTCTCTCCTTACGATCAGAAGGTTCCTCCATGAATGGATACTTTTGGAAATCCATCATGGCAGCAAACTCCTCATCATTGCTCTTGAACCATGCTTCAACCTCCCTCTTGATAGCAAGTTCTCGCTCCGGTAAAATCTTCTTAGACGCTGCAGCCAAACTCTTAGATGCAATGCCACAACACTTCTCATATATTTTCTTCAAGTGCTCCGGGGTCATGTTTTCCAACATGTTTTCCATGCTACATGAAATGGAACAAACCAAAACTCAAATCAAATGATACAATACAAACACAAAGCACAACTTATTTAGGCTACATAATGTTCTCACTGGTTCAAATGACATAGGTTACATAAACGATAAGGGTACATGCCATTACAGTCTAAATGACACTACAACATCATTTGTTTCAACCCCCTCTACTAGTCCATCAACAAGACATCTTTGTCGTACGGCCCGGGGTTGCAACAAATGACATCATTTCTTTCACGGACCCAAGCCCAACGAGTTGCCCGACTAAGTATCACCGATGATGGTTGCCTAACTAGCCAATCAATGATCTGGCCAGGGTTGTTAAAGTCCATCTCATTCACTTCATCCCTTGTTCCACACAATGCAATTTGCCTTGCAAGAGCGCGTCTATGAATTTTCTCTTCCTTCTTGAGGTTGCTTATGTTTTTCTCTTTAGCTTGGTATAACTTAACTCTGGCATCGTCACACTTCGACACATAATACTTTGAAAATTTTCTACAAGCCACATTCAATGCATCAACGGCTTTGACCCACAAGTCCATCTTTTCCTCAATGACTGCACGTTCACGCTTCGCCGCCGCCTCCGCGGAAGTCTCAACAAAGATGATCGATCCCATCCTACAAGTCGAGGTATTACTACAACGGTCATCCAAGGTAAAAATCCTAACCGTGTCTCGACAAAAACTTGAACCCTAGGAGTAGATCGAGCTATAATTCAAACTACTCTAACAAAACCCTAATTGAACTATAACCATAACGTTCGTCATATAGGCATTTACTTAAGCATAACCATAAACCCAACCTTAACCCTAACCATGTCATTAACCCTAACAAAACCCTAAATGATATTTCTTACTACCCAAACAATGCTACTGACACAATACATTGTCAAAGCACAAACATTACCCTAAATGCATCATATACAATGATTTCACCACAACAAAACCATGAACTAGTGATTCCAACAAAATGAGCAAAATGCATGATTTGAACCAACCAAATGAAGGGGGGATGGGGGAGGTACCTTGGGTGATGCAAATGAGCTTGATCCACCAGCCAAATCTCAAGCAATGGAGGGGGATCTAGTGGGTGATTTGGTGGGGGAGAAGAGGGGGAGAGAGTGAGAGCTCGAAAGAAGAGTGGGGTGAATGAGTGGGTGGGGAAGCAGCACAGCCCCCTCCTTCACAACCTTATCCAGGAACCTATCGCCAGCCTTCCCGGCGGTAGACTGCAAGAGCCTACCGCCGCAGGGTGTGGCGGTAGGTCCCTTTGCCACGTGTACATGGCCGTTAACGGCCAAACGGCGTCAGTAAACCTACCGCCACGAGGAGCGACGGTAGCCTGCACATATCTACCGCCACGGAGCCCGGCGGTAGCAAAAGGGTCAAATGTCAAAAAAATTTCAAACCGGGGTCAGATCTCGATTTTGTTCGCAAAAAGGGTCAAAACACGAAATTTGGCCCTGTCTTGCTTCTTTTTCGATAAAGGGAATATATTGATGTTTGTTGCTGGGCCAAGCCCACTTGTAGCGGCCCACTGTGAAAGGCCAGCGCCTGGCTCCTCTGCTCCTCCTCAATTCCTCATCCCCTCCGCCGCCGCGCTGCTGCTCAACCAGAACGGAGAGCTTGCAAGGTCGGCGTTGCGGTCCACACGCTCGGCCTCGCAAGGTCGCCGGCCGCCCCACCGAATAAGAAGAAGGGGAAGAAACCAAACCTCGTCACCGGCGAGCGGCATGAAGAGCTTCCCTGTGGCCGGCGGCCGCAGCGTCTCCCTCGCCCTCTTCTCCGATGTCTCCAACAGCCGGTGCGTCTCCTCCCCCCTCTCCCTTCATCCTTGCTTCAGTAACCCATAAGTTGTGCGTCTGGGGACAGAGTTCTTGCTCGCTCACGATTACTGACGACGCCGGATGAATGCAGGGAGCTCCTCGACCTGATGCAGTCGGGGAAGCTGGAGCCGGAGGCCGCTTTCATCAACGCGTCGCTGGTACTGTGCCGCACTCTACCATACTTTTGATGCTAAATCCCCAATCGCTGCAGTTGAGGATACCAATAAGTTTCGTGGATGCGATGTCAGGTGCCGGACGTGTTCCCGGTACTCGCGGCGGCGCACAAGGCGCTGCTCTCCAAGTCGAGGGAGACGCTCACCACGAGGACCCTGCACTCGGAGCTCGTCTACAACTGCTCTGGTTCGAAGCATGTGGGTTTCTCTAGCTGTCGTTTTTTCTTCTCTTTTCAGAGGGAAAGTGAATTATTACTCTGGATGCACTTATCTTTTTAGATAACTGAGTCCCTGAAGCGGTGCGGCATCGCTGATGACACACAGTATATCCTCGCGGCTCGGTTTGATGCTTCAGACGAAGAGGTATAATGCTCAGGATGCACCCCTTGTTCAGTCATGGTTTTGAACCTGTTGGTTTCTTGCTAATAACCCTGCTTGAATTGACTGTGAATCTCGCTGAACCTGTCAGTTTCTTGCTAATTGCCTGAGCTTGAGTACCACAAATCTGAAGTTTTGAATTTTCTTGCTCTGATGGTTGTAGTGTAAAAACTAAAATCAAAACCTAGCTGAAACTTTCTTGCTTTGGACATCTAGTGTTAGTACTCTAATTATGGGCCTTGAATCAAGGGCTTCTTGTAATGACCCAAGATTTCAGAACTCTAAGCGTTTTATGTGTGTCACACTCTGGTTCCTATTACCAATTATTGGAATATCTGGAAAATCATTATACGAAAGCAAAAGTTGACTTGATATCATTGGTTCCATGTCTGGGTAAAAAAAATACGGGGCCATCTTTGAGTTACTACAAAATATGAAGTTCAAAAGGAACAGTTTGAAATGCAAGTGTCTTCTCATAGATGGTTGATCATAATATATCAAAATCACCTATCCTAGTAATGCGCATAGCAGTGTGGAAGAACTGCACAACATGCCTGCAAACATTTTCTGAAGAAGTGATGGTGCTCATCTCCCTCTCCTGCTCAATGCAGACCACTCTAAATCTGTCAGAAGCACTATGAGATGCATCGAACAAGTAGTGTTACTGTATGTGGTGCTCTCAGCTGCATGCCATTTATATTCCTTATGCATTTGTGTGAGTCATTATGATTCTGATTGGAGGAATTCGAACAGCCATTGAGTGTGAAATGGTTACATCACAGATGAAAGCACTGGAAAAGCTTATCAGCGGAACCGAGATTGATCTATCGGAATTGGTGACAAGAGCAGACCAACCAAAGATTCTGAAGGTTTTTTAGCTGAACTTGACACTAGCCATATGACTGGGTATCATAATTATTTTATTTTCCCTTTTCCTTGACCGAATTTCCTTTTTCCCTACTGGCAGCAATACAAAATAACTCCACAGGAACTGTCAATATCTACACTGCCAGAGGCAATCGTGTGCAGGATTGCTGCTCGAGACGCCCTCTGAGGTATTAAAACGATGGCCAGGACGTTCTCCAGCTGTGCGTGTCGAATTCTTTGGACGTACACTGCATTTGCCGCACCTCCCGTCGATGGTCAAGCTCGTGGCAGCAGGGTGTTTCAAGCCTGAACTTAGGAATTGCATGATGCTGTAGCAACAACTGAATAATATGTATGGTCACAGGCTCACAGCTTGAGTGTTTCTAAGACCACTTCATTAAGATTTAATGCAAGCAACCTTCAGTGATATTGCGATGCTGACTCGGATCTGTTGTTTCGGTGACATTGCGGAACATTAGTAGAATCAGCGGAATATGTGTGGCCTGGGTCCGTTGGTTTTATTTATGGCTTTACCATGAACATAAAGATGTGGTACTACTGGGATATTGTTGCCTCCATCTCCATGGAATGGTTCACGTGTGTGTGTTCTGTCCAACGATGATGTTCCTGCAAGTTTGCCAGCATATCCTCAACTGTTTCCTGCAAAATTTACATGGATATCCTGCATCCTGAAGATCTGGTCACTGGCTTGGCTGTGTCAGTATCACTTGGATGTGGCTAATTCTTCAGCTAGGCAACAAGATCTGATCTCTGCGGCTGAATTCTTCCCACTAGCAGCTCGCCACACTTTCAGGCTTGTTTGTAGGCCATGGTAGCAGTTATTGTCAGTTAGTTTTTATTTTATACTATTAGTGGCTGCTCCATGGTTGCCAAAAAACCTCCTTGGAATATACCCAGCACAACAATCATAGACCACATGAATGGGTAAAAATGACTCAGATCTGAGCTCTCACTTGACCAGTCGAATAAAAACAAATTGATGCATTATTGTACTAGCCTTGTAAGAGGGCTCACTTGACCAGCTAAATCCATTTTTACATACAAGATTCGGACTTCGGAATTCGGATCTTGTAGTAGGGGCAATGCAGATTTTTCAGGCAAAAAGGAAGTAGGGGGCAATTTTTTTACAAAAAAAAGGAAGTAGGGGCAATGCCCAAAGCTAAAACATAATCCATTGCTGTTCTTGACCCTACCCTTTTTTTTAGTTCTTCTGCAAGCACAATTATTTTCTTGAGTCACTCTCTTCAGTCTTATTCTGAAATGTCGCTTTCTCATTTATCACCGCACTGAAAGCACACTAGCATTATTGTTATTCACCTCTTCTTCTACAACAATTACTACTAGACTCCAAGCATTTTTTTTCTTCGGATAGTACAAAGTTATTCTCAACACTGCCTGTATATTTTACCTTTGTAGGCAGTGCCAAATAAAATAAAACCCGGCTGCACACTTTCACATCACCGGAGATCGGATGATCATACGTGAAAGATTTGGGTTTTAGCTTCCCAGGATCCCCATCCTATCATATATCGCAGCGCAGAAGAAAATAAATTAGAGAAAGAGAGAGGGGGGATGTTGGAGGCAATCAAAAGCATATGCCTCCCAAAGTTCCCTCCGATATCCCCTTCTTCCCCAACGGAATATCCCCCTCGAATTCTCCCACTCCTCTTCTCTCTTGTCTCTCTTATATGCTCAGCCCCGAACACGCCGTCTTTCTTGCTCCCACACGCAGCAACCATTCCAACACACACGCAAGAAGAGCTTCAGCTTGTGCTAACCAGGGCGTGCTTGGTGTGCTGTGAGGGTGGCGGCAATGGCGATCGGCGCGAACGACCTGGAGGAGGAGGCGCCGCCGCTGCTCCTCGGCGACGATGAGGCCGCCTACCCGCGCCCGCGCCGCGTCGCGCTCTTCGTCGAGCCGTCGCCGTTCGCGTAAGCACTCACCCGCCCTCTCAAGCTTAATTTCTCTGTGAGAGTTATCTATGAGTAAAGCTCTGGTCTCATCTTTGTTGGGCCTTGGGAGTTGGGATATGTGAATATGAAAGAAAAATTATTTGAGTTACCGGAGAATTGATTCAGTTGGTTGTGCACTTGAGTTACTACGCTTTGTAGTGGCATCTTTGTTGGGTGTGAAAAAACCCTGTGAATTGCACTTTTTGAAACGGAAATTCTGAATTGCATGGATACCGACGGAGAATTCTTTCTTTTTTGGGGTTAATAATGGTTACTGCTGATGGCGATTAAGCTGAGTTTCCATGTATGCTCTCACATTTTAGACTAATTTTGGGTGGGCCTTCCATGCATGTTTGCAGCTACATCTCTGGGTACAAGAACCGGTTCCAGAACTTCATCAAGCACCTGCGCGAAATGGGCGACGAGGTACGCATTTTTTGCTGACAAAGGTTCTAGAACAATTACAGGACAGTGGATGATTAGTGTGACTCAATTTAGGACGTTTCTGATGTGTGTTCTGCAGGTCATCGTTGTGACCAACCATGAGGGGGTTCCCCAAGAGTTCCACGGTGCCAAGGTCATTGGTTCATGGAGGTAAATTCTCAAGATTTGTCTTAGCACTTTAAATGCTTGTAGAACCATGAATTGCTCTCAAGGAATGCTACATGTTTCCAAGTTTTAGGCATTAGGAGATTCTACTATTTGTAATTCAAACTTATAATCGAATCAAGTACCACTTGGGAAAAAAACACTGCAATCATATTACTTTCTGAATGAGTGTTCCATCCGTATGAACTTGATGATTGATATGATGATCAATCCATAGTAGAATGGCAGTGTTGTGATCATATTGATTGAACCACATGATCTGCTGTGCCTTTGGGTGTTCTCACAACCGTTTCCACATCCTTTCCAGCTTTCCATGTCCACTGTATGGAAAGGTTCCTCTGTCACTGGCACTCAGCCCTAGGATCATCTCGGAGGTTGCAAAGTTCAAGCCTGACATAATCCATGCATCCTCACCTGGAATTATGGTACTAACTTTATTTCTACAATCATTTAACTGATCATTTATCCTCTGGTGGTTGGTTAGTCACCAAGTAGCACTCTGCTCCATTTTCAGGTTTTCGGGGCCCTTGCTATTGCTAAGCTGCTCAGCGTCCCCCTAGTGATGTCCTACCACACCCATGTCCCAGTGTAAGCTATTTTCTCTTAGCAATGCTTCTATGGGCATTTATTTTAACTTGAACCAACTTCAGCAAAGCTGTTTTCATCTGATTGTTTGATCAGTTTTCCGTAGCCGGTGAATGATATCTACATTTTCTCTGCAGATACATTCCAAGATATACATTTAGCTGGCTTGTGGAACCAATGTGGCAAATCATCAGTAAGCCATCCACTCCCACTTAATCTGCAATTACTGCAAACACTCAAAACTTTTATGTGACCAAAACACTGATTTACCCCTGCTGTTCTCCACAGGGTTCCTTCATAGAGCTGCTGATCTAACTTTGGTGCCGTCTGCTGCTATCAGCAAGGATTTTGAAACTGCCCATGTCATTTCTGGTTGGTTAATGGTTTTATCTCTTGCATTACATTTGTATATTACATGTCCTGATGTTCTTATCGTTTCTGATGCTAATGATTTGGTTACATCCTTGTTCAGCTAACAGGATACGCCTCTGGAACAAAGGCGTCGATTCTGCCAGCTTCCATCCCAGGTTCCGCAGCCATGAGATGCGCGTGAGGCTAAGGTGAAATCCCATTTTCATTCCTTCTTGAATGGTTGTATACAAGGCGGGTTGAGATTAACTGTCGACAATTGTGCTGTGTGATATATTGTTCTCAGTGATGGTGAGCCTGAAAAACCGTTGATAATTCACGTCGGACGGTTTGGGCGCGAGAAGAATCTGGATTTCCTGAAAATGTGAGCAACATTCATACATTGCAATCCATGATTCATTATTATGTTTACTTACTTTTTTTTAACAAGCGTGAAGCTTCTACCCGGAATGAAATGAATATCATCTCCCTCTGTTGTGCCTTGCACTATGAGCAGCTCCTCACTGCTCTTGATTCGTGGTTGAGCAGGGTAATGGATCGGTTGCCTGGAGTAAGAATTGCATTCATCGGAGATGGACCTTACAGGGCAGAGCTAGAGAAGATGTTCGAGGGGATGCCGGCGGTGTTCACCGGGATGATGCAAGGGGAGGAGCTCTCGCAGGCATACGCGAGCGGTGACGTTTTCGTGATGCCCTCCGAGTCTGAAACACTTGGCCAGGTAGTCCTGGAGTCCATGTCGTCCGGGGTGCCCGTGGTGGCGGTCCGCGCCGGCGGGATCCCCGACATAATCCCGGAGGACGTGGAGGGGAGGACCAGCTTCCTCTTCGCCCCGGGGGACCTCGACGATTGTGTCGACAAGATCAGGCTGCTGCTGACGGACGACGAGTTCAGGCACGACATGGGGAGGACCGCCAGGGCGGCGATGGAGAAGTGCGACTGGAGGGCCGCCTCCAAGACGATCCGCAACGAGTTCTACAGCTCGGCAATCGACTACTGGCGGAAGAAGCAGGCGGAGATTGTTCAGCCGCTGCAGTGGCTGGCGCAAATGTTCATGCCGGCGCCGCCGAACCGGGTCATCGGCGGCATCAAGCAGTAGTGGCGCATCTTAGCCATGATCTAGGCAGGTGGGGGGCTGGAAGATTCCATGCATTCCTTGTACATTCGTGATCTATAGTGCAGTGTTAATAGGTGAGAGATAGTTTCTGATTTTTTTATCTGTGTGAAATTGGGATACTGTGATTGGTTGTACTGTAATAGTGGAAATGTGATGAACTTTCTGATGGTGAGCATGATCCAGCAGTGCATCAATATGATGTTGTGGAGGCAAGCAGAACCCATATCAGCCATGAAATGCCCACACGTGTGTATTGTAAGTTGTTTTGGCTTTTTCTCATGTTCAAATGTATAGACACATTTTAGTGTGTTTGTTCACTCATTTCAGTCTCTATGTTGTCCGCATTGAAATATCCAAAACATATTATGTTTGTAAAATGAGTGAGCAAGTTGTAAGCTTTGCTGCGTGGGGAAAGGAGGGGGAAATGAGGAAACAGCAACATATATGTGGGTAAACAACAGAAATGAGGAAACAGCAAAATACGGGAGCGGACGGAGCGCCACTTTGACGACTCCACAAAAATAGGCTGCGGGCGATCCGCTCTGGCCGCCGCTCCAGGAGCGGAGAGCTGCCGAACAGGGCCATAGTGTATGAACCTTTCATTGCCATCGCTATGGAAACCTTTTTACAGCTCACGATGTTCATCGCATCATAAGATTCTGCATAACTGTAGAAAGCTATCAGGTTAACATAACGTAAGCTAGTTGCAAATTTGTTGCTTTCGTCTCCATCTTCAAATGCCATGAGTCCAGTCATATAACCAGATAAATAATACTCCCACCAAGAAATGGCACCACTTGCATGCCATTCCTTGAATCCGGTCGCAGAACCAGATGTAGGAAAAGGAAATGTGTTCTAAGAGCACCGTGCACGGTGAAGAATGGATTGAAACTCCCATAACATGGGAACAAGACTCAGCAAAGTGGAAAGGGTTCAGAAGACACCCATCCGTAAAAAAGAAAAGCAGATGAATACAAAGGCAGGGGGTCACAAACAAGAGCAGCAGAAAAATTCTAAAACCACCAAAGTAACACAAAGGTTCAACAAGAGGCAATAACCAGTGCAGCCCGATAATCAGGCCGTCGAGCAAGCAAGGCAGCTACAAGCTTCCCTATCACAACACAAATTGGAGCCTCCAATTACCAGCAACCACGATGACATTACAATCTACACTGAACAAGCGAGAAAGACAAGTTTCTGGGCACATAGACAGTGTTTACTGCCCGTCTCCAGATTCACCCTTGGGAGCATCCTTCATTTCTTCAGCAGCGTCCTCCTGCAGCCAAGCACGCGGAATTTACATGTTTAGAATGGACTTTGGAGAAGATAGGAAGCAGGTGAAGGTATGCTGGGGAAGAATGAAGTACCGAGATGTCAGAAGTCCACAGCGTCAGGTTATCACGCAGAAGCTGCATGATCAAAGTGCTGTCCTTGTAGGACTCCTCGCTCAGAGAGTCCAGTTCCGAGATGGCCTCATCAAAGGCCTGACATGAGCAACATTAGAGTAAGGCTACAATATATAGCTCTACTATCTTGAAAAACATAAGCAGTTCCTAGATCACTATTTCTTCACATCAGTCTTTTCAGGTTCAACAACATCCTTTATTTCCTTCTCAAGAAAAAAACATCCTTTATTTGCCTATCCAACTGTATAACGCATAACACTGGTACCTTGTTAGCTAACACTTGTTATTAAATTACTAGTCAAAACTATCAAGCACAAATATCAGATAAAACTGTGTTGACTTTGAATCATCTCAGATTCACACGGTTCTATTCAGTTCAGATGTACTGATAAATCATAGTAGACAAGCACAGCTGGTTATTGTAGAAAACAAACCTGCTTGGCGAGGTCACAAGCACGGTCTGGCGAGTTGAGGATCTCATAATAGAACACCGAGAAGTTGAGTGCCAGCCCAAGCCTAATAGGATGAGTCGGGGGCAGCTCTTTCAGTGCAATCTCCTGAAAGATTTAACATAAACTCAACTGAGCAACAGATTCACCACCAAATAATTAAACAGGATAAATGCACATGAATCGGATTCATTTCCAACAAAGCTCAATGTTAGGACCATGAAATCCAGGGCAAGCAAACCACCTGAGCAGCTTTGTATGCCACCATGGTGTTCTCAGCAGCATCCTTCCTCTCAGTTCCACTCTTGAACTCCGCAAGGTACCTATTACAAAAAATATTCAGCCAAATCAATCTAATGTGCAGTGAAGCAAACATGTGGGAACTCTATGCTGGTCATTATTGTAATACCTATAATAATCACCCTTCATCTTCAGGTAGAAGACCTTGGACTCTGGAGCAGTGGATGAGGGGACAAGGTGGGAATCAAGAAGCTTGAGGATACCATCACAGATCTTAGTGAGCTCAACCTCAATCTTTCCACGGTAGTCCTTGATGAGCGTGACACGGTCCTCATTGCCACGGCTCTCTTCCTTCTGCTCGATGGAGGAAATGATGCGCCACGAGGCACGGCGGGCACCAATAACATTCTTGTAAGCAACGGATAGAAGGTTGCGCTCCTCGACAGTGAGCTCCTCGGAGTCAACTGTCTTGGCCACCTTCTCCATGAACTCAACCATCTCTTCGTACCTTTCAGCCTGCTCTGCAAGCTTAGCCATGTACACATTCTCCTCACGGGAAAGCTCAGCAGGCTGCGCCATCTTCAGTGTCTGTGGTTTCTAACAGTCACCAAAGGTCAACCTGGAGTATCGAGAAATTTCAGTTAGCTAAATGTCAGATACCATTTCGTTATTACAACAGCCACATGCAAGCTTAAATCTAGCCATTGTTACTGAAGTAAATTAGCTTGACACTTCAATCACACAATTTTGCATTGCTCAAATCTTTAAAGCAAGAATTTTACACAATATAATTCAAACCAACTTAAGCAACATACTATATACTGTCAGATCAAAATCAAGCGATTCGATATGACATGGGTATGGCACCCCATTTGTCCCATGACACTTCAACTAAACCACCAACCCATCAGTACCCACACACCACCTATCCACATTTCCAGGGGAATTTATGACCTATCAGAACCCATACACCTGTCCATATTAGAACAGCATAAACCGACGACCTAGCAGTTCCACCCCATCTCTTTCATGTCTCTTATCAATCAGCCCAACATCCTGTGCTCTCTCTTGTCCAGACTAGCTGTTAGGCAAGACAGTCGGATCACCCGCACCGCCCACCTCCACCCTTATCGCTGCCATCACCCTCATCTTTCTTCTTAGGAGGGGGCTGATTAGGCATGTTCTGAAAGAACCCGATCGAGAAGAGCGACAACGACAGCTGGACCTGGTCCCGGCCCAGCCTGGCAGGGGGCTGCTGCCGCCTTCCCCTTCCCTGAGCAGGCGCAGCAGGAACACCGGCACGGCGCCGCTGGATGGGGCGGATGGAGACGGCGTGCAGGCGGCGGAAGCCGCCGAGCGAGAGCACGACGGCGCGGAGCTGCTGCTCGGAGAAGCCGAGGTCGGCCCACTCGCGCACGCACGCCGCCTCCCAGAGCCGCTCGTCCTGCGCGAGGGCCCGCCAGCCGCGGCTCACGCAGGCCGCGCTGGCCAGCGTCCGCGCCTCCGCCCGCCGCAGCACCTCGAACATCAGGTCCTCCCCCAGATACGGCACGTCTCTCCCATCCGTCCCAGGCGGCGGCTGCTGCGGCGGCGGAGGCTGTGAGGAGGAGGAGGAGGCGGACGCCTCGTCGGCCTGGCTCGAGCTCGCCGTCCGCTGCTGCTTCTTGGCCGGCTCGCTGGATCCGCCGCCACCACCACCGCCAGAGCCGGGAGGAGGCGCCCACGGATCGCGGCCGCCCGAGGAACCGGAAGGGCCCTTCATGGACTCGCTGTGGGATCGATCTACTTGGGCCTCGCCTCGCCGGATCCTCCTGCCTGGCTGCGCGGGCGAGCGAGCGAGGGGAGGGGATCGAACACCTACGGACACGGGGCGGATCTAGATCTAGAGCGGCGTTGCCGGGCGCGCGGGAGGGATTTGGCTGGGAGGATCGCTGGGGGAAGGGGAGGGGAGGGGAGGCTCGTCCGTACCTCGGGACGAACGGCTGCCGGCGGCGGAGGAGCTGCGGCGTCGGCGGTGGCGCGGCTGGGGAGGGGAGATCGGCCGCCTTGGTGGCTGGTAGGTGGGTGGGTGGTCAGGAGGAGAGGGAGGAAATTGGCCGCCGCTGCCGCTGATAATGATGGCCTCGTCCTCGGCCAGCCTGGCCGGCTGGGCTGGGCTGGGCTGTCCGCCGAGCTGGGCCGCGCGAGGGGATGCGGCCCGCGCGCCCACGCGAGGAGCGCGGCTGGTCGGGAGCGCAGCGATTGCTGGGAGGAGCAGACTCGTTGATGTTTAGTCCCACATCGGCCAGCGGAGGAGAGATTCACCGGTTTATAAGCGCGAGCGCGGCAGCAGACTCGTCCCTTCGGGGACATCCGATAAAATTGAAACGATACAGAGAAGATTAGCATGGCCCCTGCGCAAGGATGACACGCACAAATCGAGAAATGGTCCAAATTTTTTTGACATTTTGCGCGCTGGTCCTTTCCCTTCTCGCAGATATGCCCCTGGAGGCCTTATTTTTGCGCCCTTATTCATTTCGGAGATTACAACCAGGTCCTTTCTGGGTTATTGCCGGTCTTTTGTGCGTACACTGTTCTCCAAATAGTGCTACAGCAGCCTGTATTTTTCTTACAAGCAGGTCCCCACTCTATTGTAATATCTGATTGCTTAGAACGAAGTCCTGTTGGAGCTTCACTAACAGCTCTTCCACTTCTTTTCTTTTACTGTACAAGTATATATGTGCAGTGTGCCGTGCTGCTTTCTAGTACTAATTTGTAGTACGATTTATTTGTGAGTAGTTGCTTATTTATTCCTGGCCCTTTTGTGTTGTTGCTCCACTTCTTATAAGGGGGTGTTTGGTTCAGAAGTCCTAGGACTTTTTCTAGTCCCAGGGACTAATAAAAAAAGACTCTCCAGTAGAGTCTTTTTTTAGTCCCTGTAGAAAAAGTCCCTCCCGTTTGGTTCCTAGGGACTTTTTAGGGACTTTTTCTAGTCTTTGAGACTAAAAAGTTCCTGAAACAAACACCCCTTAAGATAGAGGTATACATGCACTCTGCCATGTTGTCTCCTCTATATGATTTATTTTTTACTGGTTCTTTATTCATTTGTGGTCCATTTTTTGTATTGAAATCCATTGAAAGCGTATGCTACATGGTTGAAGAGCGTATGTTTTCACATGTAGACAGCTGTCACCAGCTTCAACCCTGTCGTGCAATTGTCACGGCAGATGTCCTCTTGCAAGGACTTAGTCGTGGAGCCATCGCAACTAAGAAGCTTAAAGGGGTTAATCGGGACAAGGACACGCGAGGTTTATACTAGTTCAGCCCCTTACGGTGAAGGAAGACCTACGTCTAGTTGGGTTGGTATTGCTTGAGGTTTCGATGACCAGGGAGCGAGATACGCTATGCCTGGTTCTCGATGAGTTGTTTTCTTGCCCTAAGCCGCTGGCGGCTCGTCCCCTTATATACACGGGTTGACGCCCTGCGGCCTATAGAGTCCCGGCCGGCTCATAAACAGTGCCCGACTCGGCGACTAGTTACTTCTACCTTACAGTACAAGTTATACCATCATGGCGGTTTATCTTCACGGGCTTCAGAGTCGCCAGTGGGCCTTTAGGCCCTTTAGTGAACCGCCATCTTCATGCCTTGGTCTTGGGCTTCTGATGAGCCTCTCTTTGCGTAACCCGGCCCCTCCTGGCCGGCTTACACAAATAGTTATATCCCCAACATTAGGCACCAGATTGATTTGAACCGGTTCATGTCAATCTTTGAAAACCTTATGAACTGGCTTTTAGTCTTCTGTCTTGTGTGAGAATTGTAACCCGCCGTGACGTCATCATCTGGATCCGGGTTAAATCATCGTGACGTCATCTTCAATAAAACTTATATTTTAATTCGTCATATCTTCAACGGATCTCTGCCTTTACTGACCCTCCCGAAAATCGAGGCGTCGGGGCTGCTGGATAATGATGTTTAGTCTCCTCGTTTCTCGCGTCTCGGTCAGTTTTTCCTTATAAATAGGGCGACCTAGGTCTTCCATTCTTCCCTCTTTCAGTCGTCTTCTTCCTCTTGCTTCCTCTCGAACTCCGCTGTCGCCGCCGCCGCCGAGCCCCTTGTCTTCACGGACTCAGGCCGCTGCATCGACCTGACTCTGACCAGAGAAACGCGACGAACCTCAGTTGCAGCTCCACATCTGTAAGTCCCTTTCCCTTTCTGTCTTAGATCTGCATTATAGTGTTCATCGAGTTCGTCGGTGTTCATCGCCGCCCGCGGCGAACCCTTGATGTATTTCACCTCCGATGACCTGTTCAGATCGTTTGAATAGCATATAACTGCTGCGATGACTGTTTCATGCTTATCTCGAACACAAACAAATCTCTTTTCTTTTGTTCAGAGGCTTCCTTCGAGTGTACGAACTTCTCTGCACTGTTTTAGGTCTAGAAAATTTTCCTTTCCAGAGCATCGTTTGATCCAAAATAATAATTGCAATCTGTGAAACCTGTTTGCTCCACACTTAGCCAAAAACTGCGTCTGTTGACTCTGTTTCAGCCATAGTAGTTCATGTAACCGGTTTAAGATAATACCGGCTGTCAGCACCGCTTGCTTCTGGCGACTTAAGAAAACCTTAATCATCTTTAATACGTGCAGTTGTTAAACATTATCACATAGTTACCTGTATGTCATTAGGCCCCTTCTTAAGCCGCCATCTTGAATAAACCCACAACGTTTTCCTCCGGGTTATAATTAAACCGGAAAAATTCCTTTGTCTTGTTGTAGGCGTCGATTTACGCAATGGCACCCAAAGCTGTCAAACCTCCGGTACTTGCAACTGGGTCAAATCCACCGTTACGGAGAGTTCTTTAGCTGGGTTTGTGAAATCCGGCCATCTGCCCCAAAAGGAGATTATGTCCTATCGTGCCCCTAACCCATCAGAGGAGAAACCTCAACCCAAGGAAGGGGAGGTGATTGTGTTCACAGATCATATGAACCGGGGCTTTGCTCCACCCGGGTCAAAATTCTTCAGAGATGTTTTGCATTTCTTTGACCTCAGACCTCAAGACATCGGGCCCAACTCCGTGTCGAATCTCTGCAACTTCCAAGTGTTTTGCGAGGTGTACCTTGGAGAAGAGCCAAATTTGACCTTGTTTAGAGAGTTGTTTTATTTGAACCGACAAAATGAACGTGCCAATGGGCCCAGTCTGGAACTCGGAGGCATCTCAATCCAGCGGCGAAGAGACTGCCTTTTTTCCTTATGCAGAGCTGCCAAGCCATCCGACACTACAAGAGATCGGACCTACTGTGTCGATCTCAAAAATGTCACGTAATAGCTAAAAACGTCACAAAATACTCATGCGTGACATTTTTCAGGTGTCACCAGCATCGTCACGGAATCCCCATCACAGATTATTCCTAGTGACGCGGCGCGCAAAGAACGTCACCAGATATGGGACCTTCGGTGACGTAATTGTCGTCACTAGATTTTTGGTAGGCCAATGCGCTTTGGATTTCCAAATGGGCCAAGCCCAATAATTCAGTCCATTTTTTCTATTTTGGGTTCAAATTTTTTGGTGGATCATAGCCTATTTACAACTCAATTATGGTTGATCCAACCAGACCTTTTTTATGGAGCAATTGCCATTTTTTGTTAGCCTTTTCAATGATTATTTTCTTTATAGTTTTTGCCTCTAATAATACTTCAACATTGTCTGATTCAAAACATATTGTGGGCTTGTGGTCTTTTTAAGCCCATCTTTCCATTGACCAATTTTCACATAATATTACAATCTAACTAGTCTGTAAACAACATGCATATTACAAATCACAGTTACATGCCCCATGCAAAGTAACCCAAGCTACATCACCATCGGATACATCTTTTTTACTTTGTTGGTGTGACTCTTAGCTCCCACCTTCATCAAAACTTGGATTTTTTTGTTGGATGCCTTTCTCGTGACCTCTTGAAGGCAACTAGAGTTGTTTTGATCCTCCATTGTCCATATAAACTTCTTGAAAGATGACTTACGAATCAACCTATTAGAAACAAAGACATAAATATAACATTATGAATGAGTTACAGAAAACCATCTACCATTGCAACAAAGAACGACATGCAAGTAACTTGGAGCTCTAGGTTGGAACCTTAACAAAAAAAATACACGTTAGTAATTGTCTAATACTGATATGATCAAAACGAAACATGTCATATTCATGAGCAACAAAGGTCATCTGAAATATTTGATTGGAATAAACACATATCAATACATTAGAAAAGAGAACTATTGGTAAGAGGACACGCATAAATAATAGCTCAACACAAAGTTTGAAATCCCGAGAGGAACAAATTAATATTGGTAGTAGGTACTCCTTCACAAATTAAAATGGTGCAAAAAAAATAGAATATTCGACAAAGACTCGAAGGAAGAAATCTTCAAGCAACCTAGAACAGTGCAGAAAGCATGAAAAACTTAGTGTGATCAATAAGAAACTTCCATCTAAAAATAAATTACTTACAATTACGCTATGGTCACAGGCCTAAAAAGTTCGTTTAGGCTTTGATCTTTAGTTGTAAACTTGTAATATATCTTCTTACTTGGACAGTAATCTGCATTAACATATAGTCAGTATCACTTCAGATTGCCTAAAGGAGTTCAATGAATTAGTTCCCCATTAGTAATTTGCCAAAATCATGTCGAATTGCTCGTTAAATTCCCACTGCAGTTCTACAACAGCAATTCACTTGCAAATCTCTTCACATTCCCTCAAACAGAGTTGCCACGAGATCAGAACTACAAAATAATATAACAATACTAGGGGAGCATCTGCATAATGAAAATATTTTACTGCAGCTAATTATTTATTACTAACCCATTTCACATGTACTATCTACGTTCTCATAATAATTTCTCTAAAAGATAAATCAGAACATGGACAATTCAGTTTACAATTTTCAACTTAGTGACACGTACAAACTAGCTTCCATATTCTAGCTCAACACTACTGACAGTATGGCACAAAAAATGACTATCTAACCTAGCAAATATTACTATAGAATCATCTCACGATTGACCAATAAGAACTCACTAATAGGGAGGAACAAAACAAAAGTGATATCTGAGCCAATCCCCACATGTAAGCGGTTCATCTAAACTGAGAGCGGATAGCTGAGCGTCGTACACATGTAACATGTTAACCCAGCCACACCCAGGTTGCTGGTCGAGCTTAACGGACCTCCCGCAGAACTCCGGCGTGCCCCGGTGGTCTGTGCTCAATGTAAATCTGACGGACAAAACCAAAGAAGAAGAAAAACAGAGGGTCAACGAGATGTATCTAATAAGTGCGGAAGGTGGGACAACTACGTGATAACTCATTAGTTAATCATACCACAGTGGCGGTAGTCCCTACGAAGGTGATGCGTAGGCGAACCCGGCGGTCCACTCAAGGAAGCCATAGCCAGTACCCACATCACCATGACTCCTCTGTCCTCTCCCTCATTTGCTCCGATGGATCTCAGAAGTGTATGGAGTGGCACCATAGAGTAAGAGTTCAGTCCCTGCAATCACACGAGAGGGATCGGAGGATGCACGCAGGCTGGGCCGCGGCCGTGCAACCAGGCTGGTCCGGCCGCGGCGCACGCTGGGTCCGCCGCTGCGCGCAATGGAGGGACCTGACGCCAGTAGCAGCTTCCGTAGCAGAGCGCCCTGGAGGAACCTGACGGGAGAGGGAAGAGAGAGAGAGCAGCTACTCCTGCCGCCGTCGTCGTGTTTGGTTGCCTCCGATCTACCGCCGCCGCCACACAAGGGAAAGAAAACGAGATCGTACAGATAGGGTTTCGCTCGGGGAGAGGAGAAGCTAGACGAGGGAAACAAAATTCGCTGTTATATGTGCGGTTGAGCTGGCTTCAGCCCACGTAGAAAAATCTAAAGAAAGGGCGTTTTGCTGGGCTTGCCAGGCTATGGGCTGTGCTACGCCCGTCACATACTCGCATAAGTTATGACCCCTAAAAAGAAGTTACTATCTCTCTCAGTTTACAGGGCGTGCGCGTATTCCTATGTCGTCAATTTGACCATCCTAATGCAAGTCATATATTACAAAAAGTATACCAATATAAACTTCATATGTTCTATTTTCAAACGATATAATTTTTGTGTTATATAGTTTATATTAGGGTGATAAAGTTGGCAACCTAGGTATACGCATAGGACTTGTAAACTGAAACGGGGGTAGTATGAATAGCCGGCAGCCAGAACCATGTTGCCTTGCCGCTCCCTGCCGCGACGTGACGCCTGCTAGAACCCGGAATAGACGAACAGATCGATCATACACGCCCCAGGGAAGAAATAACTAACCAGCTTGCCCTAAAAAAACTAACCAGCTAAGTGTTGTAGGCATATATATACAGTCCAGAGCCATAAGAAATATTTTTAGTACAATATTATTTTACCCGGGTTCAAACTCCATATACCAACTTTTCCCCATTAACTTGTATATTCATTTTTTTTAAATAGCATCAGCTCACGAACGGATGGATTCAAGTTTTTTTTGCCCGACCAGTGTCTATTTATATTCGATGGAACAAAGTAAGTTTTTCCGAGGCCATTATACCTATCTAATAGTAGATGGAACGAAATAATACGGTGCTCAGTAGACTGTGGAAAACTAGGGTGGGTCCTACTGCCAACACTAGCATGCGGGTCGTATCGCTCAATAACTCTTGAACCAGTTATGGCAGGTCCCACCGGTAGACATTACAAGACAAACAAATTATTATCTTACATTCATAATTTTAATTCGGTGACTAGTAGGTTCATCATGGAAATTACCAAACCTTCATAGAAATTGGCAGCCATGTGCGCTCAAGTTCTGAAGCTGACTCGTGACGTCCATCGTCACCGACTTGTGGTAATCAGTGACGCCACCTGCGGAAACATCACACATTAGGTATTTCGGTGACGTTGTCCATCTTTGTCACGAGGATTTTCGTCACAGTATGTCAGTTTTCTTGTAGTGCGAAAGAGTGGAATCAGACATGGTTCTACTGCCAAGATACCTCTCCGGCTGGTGAGAATTCGCTACCCGGTTTTCGTGCTTTGCGCTTGGAGTCCAACCACCCATTGGCTGATAAACTATCTCCCGCTGAACGTATTCCACTTGCCCCCACCATAAAGAAGATTAAGGCTCTTTTGGGCAATGGTTTGGATGGCACTGATTTGGTCCGGACCTGGATTACCTGGCGGGTGATTCCGTTAAGCCGCCGACCCGGCTTAATGTGTACTTACTCAGGGGAAAAGGATGACCCGCTGCGTCACAGCCCTGAGGATTTACCAGATGACACGGTCGAGGCTATGATCCAGTCACTGTTGAAAGAGGGGACTATGGTGAATAATACCTTCAGCTTACTCCCCTTCTATAAGAACAACCCGGCCCCCGCAGTAAGTCATCTGCCTCAATGATCATCTTTTATTATATTTACCTTATTTTTACTCATACCCCCTTTCCACTCTTTACAGGCAAACGACAAGTTCTGGAAAGTCCCGTATGATCATGAGGCGGCCAAACAAGCCCGGGCGGCAAAGAGGGCCGAAAAAAGAACCACCAGGCCTTCTACTTCAAAGAAAAGAAAACCAAGTGCTTCAGAGATGTTCTAGCTCGATGACTCTGATGATAACGAAGAAGAGGTAACCTTTCAACTTCCCTTACTCTTTCATCATTATCTTACTAACATTATTCTCCTTTTTCAGGAAGACACGGGGAACAGCCAACCCGTCGAGGAAGAGGTAACTATAATCTCCTCCGACTCCGAGCTTCGGCCGCGTCAGAAAATTCGAAGAGTAACCCGGAAAGTAAGATTTTCACACGCTTTGGCTTACCAAGATCCTGACTTTCTTTTGAAGCAACAACAATTTGAAAGCCGGAGGCAGACCCGGACCAGCAAGGATGCAGAGCTATCCTCCGGCTTGCCTGACACAACCCGAAAGCGTCGGACTGAGGTTATCTCCGACTTATACCCTTTTTAACCTTTGGCGGGTCTAATCCGTCACCTCTCAATTCATCTGACTCCAATTACCAGGATACCTCTCCTTCATCCGGCGAGTCCATGCAATCAAACATGCCGGTTTTTAAGACTGCTCCTGGGTAATATCAATTTATTTACCTTATGTTTTTTCTTCCTCATGTTTCTGTGCTCATTCTTCTGTTTTGTCCATAGCATGCAAGTTAAGCCTAGGAAGAAAACAAAGAAAGATAAACCGGACGAAGACCCTGTGGTAACTGAACCGGAACTGGGCACAGCTGCTCCCAGCTCTCCCACACATCAACCGCCGCTTGAACCGGCTTAGGATACTGCAGTACCCACTTCTGATCCGCCTGCTGAAGATATTCTGGTTGGTTCTGTTAACCCGGAAACACCTAGTCCGGCCAAGACGATTGACCCAGAAGTGGAAATACTCAAGACTCAGTTTGTTGAGCCGGCCCGGCCCACAGTTCTTGACAGATGTTCTGCTAAAGAGGAGTTATTGGAACGCCGTAAAACCAAAACAAACATCACTGATTATACTCATTTGAGTATTGGAGAGATCGTCTCGGGTTATATCAACCAGGTGCATAGCAGTCGTGACCTGGAAATTGACATGGTGAAGCAAATACAACAAAAATCTGAGGTATGACTTACGCTTCCTTACTTTCAATCATACTTACTGTACCAGCCCCCAAGTCTATTGCTTATTAGGAAATATGCTGTAGACTTAGAAAAACTGTTAGAGCTGCTTATCCGGCTTAAAGAAAAAATACTTAAACCGGTTGTAACACAATACCTTTAACTTGCGATACACATTAGCCCCCAAGTGCCAAGCATCTTTGCTTGCAAAGTGCTTGTGACTTTAATATCCAGGACCGGCTTAATAATTTAGAAAGCTTCGGTACACATTAGCCCCCAAGTGTCAAGTATGTTTGCTTGCAAAGTGCTTGAGCCTTTGAAATTATTTATCATGATGCTGACTGTAACCCGGGATAATGCAGGCTACCATAAGTCAATTTGAATCGGAGATTGCTGACCTTAAGAGCCGCCTGTCAGCCCAGGAACTTGAAATTCAAAATGCCAACTCCAAGTTTGAACTCAGCGTCTCTGAACAAGAGAAGTTGAAGAAGAACTTTGAGTCGGATAAGAAAACTTGGGCTGATGAGAAGGCCTCTTTGGTGACCCGGGCCGAGGCAGCCGAAACATCCCTTGCAAAGGCAAACACGGAGCTGTCCGGCTTGAAGCGTCAGATATCTCGAATGGTCTCAGCAATGTTCGGTACGTTTCTTTGTATGAACTGTTGGAAATATGCCCTAGAGGCAATAATAAAAGCATTATTATTATATTTCCTTATTCATGATAATTGTCTTTATTCGTGCTATAATTGTGTTATCCGGAAATCGTAATACATGTGTGAATAACAGACAACAACATGTCCCTAGTGAGCCTCTAGTTGACTGGCTCGTTGATCGACAGATAGTCATGGTTTCCTGACTATGGACATTGGATGTCATCGATAACGGGATCACATCATTAGGAGAATGATGTGATGGACAAGACCCAATCCTAAACATAGCATAAGATCGCATAGTTCGTTTGCTAGAGTTTTTCCAATGTCAAGTATCCTTTCCTTAGACCATGAGATCGTGTAACTCCCGGATACCGTAGGAGTGCTTTGGGTGTGCCAAACGTCACAACGTAACTGGGTGACTATAAAGGTATGCTACGGGTATCTCTGAAAGTGTCTGTTGGGTTGACATGGATCGAGACTGGGATTTGTCACTCCGCTTGACGGAGAGGTATCACCGGGCCCTCTCGGTAATGCATCATCACAATGAGCTCAATGTGATCAAAGTGTTTGATCACGGGATCATGCATTACGGAACGAGAAAAGTGACTTGCCGGTAACGAGATTGAACGAGGTATTGGTATACCGACGATCGAATCTCGGGCAAGTAAAATACCGATTGACAAAGGGAATCGTATACGGGATTAATTGAATCCTCGACATCGTGGTTCATCCGATGAGATCATCGTGGAGCATGTGGGAGCCAACATGGGTATCCAGATCCCGCTGTTGGTTATTGCCCGAGAGCCGTCTCGGTCATGTCTGCATGTCTCCCGAACCCGTAGGGTCTACACACTTAAGGTTCGGTGACGCTAGGGTTGTGAAGATATGTATGTGCAGTAACCCGAATGTTGTTCGGAGTCCCGGATGAGATCCTGGACGTCACGAGGAGTTCCGGAATGGTCCGGAGCTAAAGAATTATATATAGGAAGTGCTATTTCAGCCATCGGGACAAGTTTCGGTGTTATCGGTATTGTACCGGGACCACCGGAGGGGTCCCGGGGGTCCACCAGGTGGGGCCACCTGCCTCGGGGGGCCACATGGGCCTTAGGGGGTGTGCCTTGGCCCACTTGGGCCAAGGGGAACCAGCCCCATGGGGCCCATGCGCCTAGGGTTTCAATGGGAAGGAGTCCCACAAGGGGAAGGCACCTCCTAGGTGCCTTGGGGGGGAGGGAAACCTCCCCTTGGCCGCCGCCCCAAGGAGATTGGATCTCCTAGGGCCGGTGCCCCCCCTTGGCACTCTTATATAAAGGGGAGAGGGGAGGGGGCAGCCGCACCCCCTAGTCATTGGCACCTCCCTCTCCCTCTCCAACACATCCTCCTCCTCCGTAGTTGCTTAGCGAAGCCCTGTCGGAGTTCTGCTGCATCCACCACCACACCGTCGTGCTGGATCTTCCTCAACCTCTCCTTCCCCCTTGATGGATCAATAAGGAGGAGACGTCTCCCGTCCCGTACGTGTGTTGAACGCGGAGGTGCCGTCCGTTCGGTACTAGATCATCGGTGAATTGGATCACGGCGAGTACGACTACCTCATCCACGTTCACTCGAACGCTTCCGTTGCGATCTACAAAGTGGTATGTAGACGCTATCTAATCTGAATACTCGTTGCTAGATGAACTCATAGATGGATCTTGGTGAAACCGTAGGAAAAATTTTAATTTTCTGCAACGTTCCCCAACAGTGGCATCATGAGCTAGGTCTATGCGTAGTTCTTTTTGCGCGAGTAGAACACAATTTGTTGTGGGCGTAGATGTTGTCAACTTTTCTTGCCGTTACTAGTATTATCTTGCTTCAGCGGTATTGTGGGATGAAGCGGCCCGGACCAACCTTACACGTACGCTTACGTGAGACCGGTTCCACCGACTAACATGCACTAGTTGCATAAGGTGGCTGGCGGGTGTCTGTCTCTCCTACTTTAGTTGGAGCGGATTCGATGAAAAGGGTCCTTATGAAGGGTAAATAGAAGTTGACAAATCACGTTGTGGTTTTACGTAGGAAAGAAAACGTTCTTGCTAGAACCCTAATTCAGCCACGTAAAACTTGCAACAACAATTAGAGGACGTCTAACTTGTTTTTGCAGCAAGTGCTTTCTGATATGATATGGCCAAAGTTGTGATGTATGATGAATGATGTATATGTGATGTATGAGATGTTCATGCTATTGTAATAGGAATCACGACTTGCATGTCGATGAGTATGACAACCAGCAGGAGCCATAGGAGTTGTCTTTATTTTTTGTATGACCTGCGTGTCATTGAGAATCGCCATGTAAGTTACTTTACTATATTGCTAAACGCGTTAGCCATAGTAGTAGAAGTAATAGTTGGCGAGCAACTTCATGGATACACGATGATGAAGATCATGATGATGAAGATCATGGTGTCAAGCCGGTGACAAGATGATCATGGAGCCCCAAGATGGAGATCAAAGGAGCTATGTGATATTGGCCATATCATGTCACGTTTATTATTTGATTGCATGTGATGTTTATCATGTTTTGCATCTTGTTTACTTAGAACGACGGTAGTAAATAAGATGATCCCTCATAATAATTTCAAGAAAGTGTTCACCCTAACTGTGCACCGTTGCTAAGGTTCGTCGTTCCGAAGCACCACGTGATGATCGGGTGTGATAGGTCCTTACGTTCGCATACAACGGGTGTAAGACAGATTTACACACGCAAAACACTTAGGTTGACTTGACGAGCCTAGCATGTACAGACATGGCCTCGGAACACAGAAGACCGAAAGGTCGAGCATGAGTCGTATAGAAGATACGATCAACATGAAGATGTTCACCGATGTTGACTAGTCCGTCTCACGTGATGATCGGACACGGCCTAGTTGACTCGGATCATGTAATACTTAGATGACTAGTAGAGGGATGTCTATCTAAGTGGGAGTTCATTAAATAATTTGATTAAATGAACTTTATTATCATGAACTTAGTCTAAATATTTACAATATGTCTTGTAGATCAAATGGCCAACGTAGTCCTCAACTTCAACGTGTTCCTAGAGAAAACCAAGCTGAAAGACGATGGTAGCAACTATACGGACTGGGTCCGAAACCTGAGGATTATCCTCATAGCTGCCAAGAAAGATTATGTCCTACGAGCACCGCTGGGTGACTCACCTATTCTCCCTGCAGAACAAGACGTTATGAACGCTTGGCAGTCACGCTGCGATGATTACTCCCTCGTTCAGTGCAGCATGCTTTACAGCTTAGAGCCGGGGCTCCAAAAGCGTTTTGAGAGACATGGAGCATATGAGATGTTCGAAGAGCTGAAAATGGTTTTCCAAGCTCATGCCCGGGTCGAGAGATATGAAGTCTCCGATAAATTCTTTAGCTGTAAGATGGAGGAAAATGGTTCCGTCAGTGAACACATACTCAAAATGTCTGGGTTGCACAACCGCATGACTCAACTGGAAGTTAATCTCCCGGATGAAGCGGTCATTGACAGAATCCTCCAGTCGCTTCCACCTAGCTACAGGAGCTTTGTGATGAACTACAATATGCAGGGGATGGTAAAGACCATTCCTGAGGTATATGCTATGCTGAAATCAGCAGAGGTAGAAATCAAGAAGGAGCATCAAGTGTTGATGGTGAATAAAACCACTAAGTTCAAGAAGGTCAAGGGTAAAAAGAACTTCAAGAAGGACGGCAAGGAAGTTGCCCCGCCCGGTAAGCAAGTTGCCGGGAAGAAGCCAAAGAATGGACCCAAGCCCGAAACTGAGTGCTTTTATTGCAAGGGAAGTGGTCACTGGAAGCGGAACTGCCCCAAATACTTAGCGGACAAGAAGGCCGGCAAAACCAAAGGTATATGTGATATACATGTAATTGATGTGTACCTTACCAGTACTCGTAGTAGCTCTTGGGTATTTGATACCGGTGCAGTTGCTCATATTTGTAACTCAAAGCAGGAGCTGCGGAATAAACGGAGACTGGCGAGGGACGAGGTGATGATGCGCGTCGGGAATGGTTCCAAGGTCGATGTGATCGCCGTCGGCACGCTGCCTCTGCATTTACCTACGGGATTAGTTTTAAACCTCAATAATTGTTATTTAGTGCCAAGTTTGAGCATGAACATTGTATCTGGATCTCGCTTAATTCGAGATGGCTACTCATTTAAATCCGAGAATAATGGTTGTTCTATTTATATGAGAGATATGTTTTATGGTCATGCTCCGATGGTTAATGGTTTATTCTTAATGAATCTCGTACGTGATGATACACATATTCATAGTGTGAATACCAAAAGAGTTAAAGTTGATAACAATAGTCCCACATATTTGTGGCACTGCCGCCTTGGTCACATAGGTGTCAAACGCATGAAGAAGCTCCATGCAGATGGACTTTTAGAGTCTCTTGATTATGAATCATTTGACACGTGCGAACCATGCCTCATGGGTAAAATGACCAAGACTCCGTTCTCAGGAACAATGGAGCGAGCAACCAACTTATTGGAAATCATACATACCGATGTGTGCGGTCCAATGAGTGTTGAGGCTCGCGGTGGCTATCGTTATGTTCTCACCCTCACTGATGACTTGAGTAGATATGAGTATATCTACTTAATGAAACACAAGTCTGAGACCTTTGAAAAGTTCAAGGAATTTCAGAGTGAGGTTGAAAATCAACGTGATAGAAAGATCAAGTTTCTACGATCAGATCGTGGAGGAGAATACTTGAGTCACGAATTTGGCACACACTTAAGAAAATGTGGAATAGTTTCACAACTCACGCCGCCTGGAACACCTCAGCGTAATGGTGTGTCCGAACGTCATAATCGCACTCTATTAGATATGGTGCGATCTATGATGTCTCTTACCGACTTACCGCTATCTTTTTGGGGCTATGCTTTAGAGACTGCCGCATTCACTTTAAATAGGGCTCCGTCGAAATCTGTTGAGACGACACCGTATGAATTATGGTTTGGGAAGTAACCTAAGCTGTCATTTCTAAAAGTTTGGGGATGCGATGCTTATGTCAAGAAACTTCAACCTGAGAAGCTCGAACCCAAGTCGGAAAAATGCGTCTTCATAGGATACCCGAAAGAAACTGTTGGGTATACCTTCTACCTCAGATCCGAAGGCAAGATCTTTGTTGCCAAGAATGGGATCCTTTCTAGAGAAAGAGTTTCTCTCGAAAGAAGTAAGTGGGAGGAAAGTAGAACTTGATGAAGTGTTACCTCTTGAACCGGAAAATGGCGAAACTCAAGAAAACGTTTCTGAGGTGCCTGCACCGACTAGAGAGGAAATTAATGATGATGATCAAGATGCTTCTGATCAAGCTGCTACTGAAATTCGAAGGTCCACAAGGACACGTTCCGCACCAGAGTGGTACGGCAACCCTGTCTTGGAAATCATGTTGTTAGACAACGGTGAACCTTCGAACTATGAGGAAGCAATGGCGGGCCCGGATTCCGACAAATGGCTGGAAGCCATGAAACCCGAGATAGGATCCATGTATGAAAACGAAGTATGGACTTTGACTGACTTGCCCGTTGAACGGCGAGCCATAGAAAATAAATGGATCTTTAAGAAGAAGACAGACGCGGATGGTAATGTGACCATCTATAAAGCTCGGCTTGTCGCTAAGGGTTATCGACAAGTTCAAGGGGTTGACTACGATGAGACTTTCTCACCGGTAGCGAAGCTGAAGTCCGTCCGAATCATGTGAGCAATTGCCGCATACTATGATTATGAGATATGGCAAATGGATGTCAAAACGGCATTCCTTAATGGTTTCCTTGTGGAAGAATTGTATATGATGCAGCCGGAAGGTTTTGTCGATCCTAAGAATGCTGACAAGGTGTGCAAGCTCCAACGCTCGATTTATGGGCTGGTGCAAGCATCTTGGAGTTGGAACATTCGCTTTGATGAGATGGTCAAAGCGTTTGGGTTTACACAGACTTATGGAGAAGCCTGTGTTTACAAGAAAGTGAGTGGGAGCTCTGTAGCATTTCTCATATTATATGTAGACGACATACTTTTGATGGGAAATGATAAAGAACTCTTGGACAGCATTAAGGCCTACTTGAATAAAAGTTTTTCAATGAAGGACCTTGGAGAAGCTGCTTATATATTAGGCATCAAGATCTATAGAGATAGATCGAGACGCCTCATAGGTCTTTCACAAAGCACATACCTTGATAAAATATTGAAGAAGTTCAATATGGATCAATCTAAGAAAGGGTTCTTACCTGTGTTACAAGGTGTGAGATTGAGCTCAGCTCAATGTCCGACCACGGCAGAAGATATAGAAGAGATGAGTGTCATCCCCTATGCATCAGCCATAGGTTCTATTATGTATGCCATGCTGTGTACCAGACCTGATGTAAACCTTGCCGTAAGTTTGGTAGGAAGGTACCAAAGTAATCCCGGCAAGGAACACTGGACAGCGGTCAAGAATATCCTGAAGTACCTGAAAAGGACCAAGGAAATGTTTCTCGTTTATGGAGGTGACGAAGAGCTCGTCGTAAAAGGTTACGTCGACGCTAGCTTCGACACAGATCTGGATGACTCTAAGTCACAAACCGGATACGTGTACATTTTGAATGGTGGGGCAGTAAGCTGGTGCAGTTGCAAGAAAGCGTCGTGGCGGGATCTACATGTGAAGCGGAGTACATGGCAGCCTCGGAGGCAGCACATGAAGCAATCTGGGTGAAGGAGTTCATCACCGACATCGGAGTCATACCCAATGCGTCGGGGCCAATCAAACTCTTCTGTGACAACACTGGAGCTATTGCACTTGCAAAGGAGCCCAGGTTTCACAAGAAGACCAGGCACATCAAGCGTCGCTTCAACTCCATTCGTGAAAATGTTCAAGATGGAGACATAGAAATTTGTAAAGTGCACACGGATCTGAATGTCGCAGATCCGTTGACTAAACCTCTCCCTAAGGCAAAACATGATCAGCACTAGAACTCTATGGGTGTTCGATTCATCACAATGTAACTAGATTATTGACTCTAGTGCAAGTGGGAGACTGTTGGAAATATGCCCTAGAGGCAATAATAAAAGCATTATTATTATATTTCCTTATTCATGATAATTGTCTTTATTCGTGCTATAATTGTGTTATCCGGAAATCGTAATACATGTGTGAATAACAGACAACAACATGTCCCTAGTGAGCCTCTAGTTGACTGGCTCGTTGATCGATAGATAGTCATGGTTTCCTGACTATGGACATTGGATGTCATCGATAACGGGATCACATCATTAGGAGAATGATGTGATGGACAAGACCCAATCCTAAACATAGCATAAGATCGCATAGTTCGTTTGCTAGAGTTTTTCCAATGTCAAGTATCCTTTCCTTAGACCATGAGATCGTGTAACTCCCGGATACCGTAGGAGTGCTTTGGGTGTGCCAAACGTCACAACGTAACTGGGTGACTATAAAGGTATGCTACGGGTATCTCTGAAAGTGTCTGTTGGGTTGACATGGATCGAGACTGGGATTTGTCACTCCGCTTGACGGAGAGGTATCACCGGGCCCTCTCGGTAATGCATCATCACAATGAGCTCAGTGTGATCAAAGTGTTTGATCACGGGATCATGCATTACGGAACGAGAAAAGTGACTTGCCGGTAACGAGATTGAACGAGGTATTGGTATACCGACGATCGAATCTCGGGCAAGTAAAATACCGATTGACAAAGGGAATCGTATACGGGATTAATTGAATCCTCGACATCGTGGTTCATCCGATGAGATCATCGTGGAGCATGTGGGAGCCAACATGGGTATCCAGATCCCGCTGTTGGTTATTGCCCGAGAGCCGTCTCGGTCATGTCTGCATGTCTCCCGAACCCGTAGGGTCTACACACTTAAGGTTCGGTGACGCTAGGGTTGTGAAGATATGTATGTGCAGTAACCCGAATGTTGTTCGGAGTCCCGGATGAAATCCCGGACGTCATGAGGAGTTCCGGAATGGTCCGGAGATAAAGAATTATATATAGGAAGTGCTATTTCGGCCATCGGGACAAGTTTCGGTGTTATCGGTATTGTACCGGGACCACCGGAGGGGTCCCGGGGGTCCACCAGGTGGGGCCACCTGCCTCAGGGGGCCACATGGGCCTTAGGGGGTGCGCCTTGGCCCACTTGGGCCAAGGGGAACCAGCCCCAATGGGCCCATGCGCCTAGGGTTTCAATGGGAAGGAGTCCCACAAGGGGAAGGCACCTCCTAGGTGCCTTGGGGGGGAGGGAAACCTCCCCTTGGCCGCCGCCCCAAGGAGATTGGATCTCCTAGGGCCGGTGCCCCCCCTTGGCACTCTTATATAAAGGGGAGAGGGGAGGGGGCAGCCGCACCCCCTGGTCATTGGCACCTCCCTCTCCCTCTCCAACACATCCTCCTCCTCCGTAGTTGCTTAGCGAAGCCCTGCCGGAGTTCTGCTGCATCCACCACCACACCGTCGTGCTGGATCTTCCTCAACCTCTCCTTCCCCCTTGCTGGATCAATAAGGAGGAGACGTCTCCCGTCCCGTACGTGTGTTGAACGCGGAGGTGCCGTCCGTTCGGTACTAGATCATCGGTGAATTGGATCACGGCGAGTACGACTACCTCATCCACGTTCACTCGAACGCTTCCGTTGCGATCTACAAAGTGGTATGTAGATGCTATCTAATCTGAATACTCGTTGCTAGATGAACTCATAGATGGATCTTGGTGAAACCGTAGGAAAAATTTTAATTTTCTGCAACGTTCCCCAACAGTGGCATCATGAGCTAGGTCTATGCGTAGTTCTTCTTGCGCGAGTAGAACACAATTTGTTGTGGGCGTAGATGTTGTCAACTTTTCTTGCCGTTACTAGTATTACCTTGCTTCAGCGGTATTGTGGGATGAAGCGGCCCGGACCAACCTTACACGTACGCTTACGTGAGACCGGTTCCACCGACTAACATGCACTAGTTGCATAAGGTGGCTGGCGGGTGTCTGTCTCTCCTACTTTAGTTGGAGCGGATTCGATGAAAAGGGTCCTTATGAAGGGTAAATAGAAGTTGACAAATCACGTTGTAGTTTTACGTAGGAAAGAAAACGTTCTTGCTAGAACCCTAATTCAGCCACGTAAAACTTGCAACAACAATTAGAGGACGTCTAACTTGTTTTTGCAGCAAGTGCTTTCTGATATGATATGGCCAAAGTTGTGATGTATGATGAATGATGTATATGTGATGTATGAGATGTTCATGCTATTGTAATAGGAATCACGACTTGCATGTCGATGAGTATGACAACCGGCAGGAGCCATAGGAGTTGTCTTTATTTTTTGTATGACCTGCGTGTCATTGAGAATCGCCATGTAAGTTACTTTACTATATTGCTAAACGCGTTAGCCATAGTAGTAGAAGTAATAGTTGGCGAGAAACTTCATGGAGACACGATGATGAAGATCATGATGATGAAGATCATGGTGTCAAGCCGGTGACAAGATGATCATGGAGCCCCAAGATGGAGATCAAAGGAGCTATGTGATATTGGCCATATCATGTCACGTTTATTATTTGATTGCATGTGATGTTTATCATGTTTTGCATCTTGTTTACTTAGAACAACGGTAGTAAATAAGATGATCCCTCATAATAATTTCAAGAAAGTGTTCACCCTAACTGTGCACCGTTGCTAAGGTTCGTCGTTCCGAAGCACCACGTGATGATCGGGTGTGATAGGTCCTTACGTTCGCATACAACGGGTGTAAGACAGATTTACACACGCAAAACACTTAGGTTGACTTGACGAGCCTAGCATGTACAGACATGGCCTCGGAACACAGAAGACCAAAAGGTCGAGCATGAGTCGTATAGAAGATACGATCAACATGAAGATGTTCACCGATGTTGACTAGTCCGTCTCACGTGATGATCGGACACGGCCTAGTTGACTCGGATCATGTAATACTTAGATGACTAGTAGAGGGATGTCTATCTAAGTGGGAGTTCATTAAATAATTTGATTAAATGAACTTTATTATCATGAACTTAGTCTAAACATTTACAATATGTCTTGTAGATCAAATGGCCAACGTAGTCCTCAACTTCAACGCGTTCCTAGAGAAAACCAAGCTGAAAGACGATGGTAGCAACTATACGGACTGGGTCCGAAACCTGAGGATTATCCTCATAGCTGCCAAGAAAGATTATGTCCTACGAGCACCGCTGGGTGACTCACCTATTCTCCCTGCAGAACAAGACGTTATGAACGCTTGGCAGTCACGCTGCGATGATTACTCCCTCGTTCAGTGCGGCATGCTTTACAGCTTAGAGCCGGGGCTCCAAAAGCGTTTTGAGAGACATGGAGCATATGAGATGTTCGAAGAGCTGAAAATGGTTTTCCAAGCTCATGCCCGGGTCGAGAGATATGAAGTCTCCGATAAATTCTTTAGCTGTAAGATGGAGGAAAATGGTTCCGTCAGTGAACACATACTCAAAATGTCTGGGTTGCACAACCGCATGACTCAACTGGAAGTTAATCTCCCGGATGAAGCGGTCATTGACAGAATCCTCCAGTCGCTTCCACCTAGCTACAGGAGCTTTGTGATGAACTACAATATGCAGGGGATGGTAAAGACCATTCCTGAGGTATATGCTATGCTGAAATCAGCAGAGGTAGAAATCAAGAAGGAGCATCAAGTGTTGATGGTGAATAAAACCACTAAGTTCAAGAAGGGCAAGGGTAAAAAGAACTTCAAGAAGGACGGCAAGGAAGTTTCCCCGCCCGGTAAGCAAGTTGCCGGGAAGAAGCCAAAGAATGGACCCAAGCCTGAAACTGAGTGCTTTTATTGCAAGGGAAGTGGTCACTGGAAGCGGAACTGCCCCAAATACTTAGCGGACAAGAAGGCCGGCAAAACCAAAGGTATATGTGATATACATGTAATTGATGTGTACCTTACCAGTACTCGTAGTAGCTCTTGGGTATTTGATACCGGTGCAGTTGCTCATATTTGTAACTCAAAGCAGGAGCTGCGGAATAAACGGAGACTGGCGAGGGACGAGGTGACGATGCGCGTCGGGAATGGTTCCAAGGTCGATGTGATCGCCGTCGGCACGCTGCCTCTGCATTTACCTACGGGATTAGTTTTAAACCTCAATAATTGTTATTTAGTGCCAAGTTTGAGCATGAACATTGTATCTGGATCTCGCTTAATTCGAGATGGCTACTCATTTAAATCCGAGAATAATGGTTGTTCTATTTATATGAGAGATATGTTTTATGGTCATGCTCCGATGGTTAATGGTTTATTCTTAATGAATCTCGTACGTGATGATACACATATTCATAGTGTGAATACCAAAAGAGTTAAAGTTGATAACAATAGTCCCACATATTTGTGGCACTGCCGCCTTGGTCACATAGGTGTCAAACGCATGAAGAAGCTCCATGCAGATGGACTTTTAGAGTCTCTTGATTATGAATCATTTGACACGTGCGAACCATGCCTCATGGGTAAAATGACCAAGACTCCGTTCTCAGGAACAATGGAGCGAGCAACCAACTTATTGGAAATCATACATACCGATGTGTGCGGTCCAATGAGTGTTGAGGCTCGCGGTGGCTATCGTTATGTTCTCACCCTCACTGATGACTTGAGTAGATATGGGTATATCTACTTAATGAAACACAAGTCTGAGACCTTTGAAAAGTTCAAGGAATTTCAGAGTGAGGTTGAAAATCAACGTGATAGAAAGATCAAGTTTCTACGATCAGATCGTGGAGGAGAATACTTGAGTCACGAATTTGGCACACACTTAAGAAAATGTGGAATAGTTTCACAACTCACGCCGCCTGGAACACCTCAGCGTAATGGTGTGTCCGAACGTCGTAATCGCACTCTATTAGATATGGTGCGATCTATGATGTCTCTTACCGACTTACCGCTATCTTTTTGGGGCTATGCTTTAGAGACTGCCACATTCACTTTAAATAGGGCTCCGTCGAAATTTGTTGAGACGACACCGTATGAATTATGGTTTGGGAAGAAACCTAAGCTGTCATTTCTAAAAGTTTGGGGATGCGATGCTTATGTCAAGAAACTTCAACCTGAGAAGCTCGAACCCAAGTCGGAAAAATGCGTCTTCATAGGATACCCGAAAGAAACTGTTGGGTATACCTTCTACCTCAGATCCGAAGGCAAGATCTTTGTTGCCAAGAATGGGATCCTTTCTAGAGAAAGAGTTTCTCTCGAAAGAAGTAAGTGGAAGGAAAGTAGAACTTGATGAAGTGTTACCTCTTGAACCGGAAAATGGCGAAACTCAAGAAAACGTTTCTGAGGTGCCTGCACCGACTAGAGAGGAAATTAATGATGATGATCAAGATGCTTCTGATCAAGCTGCTACTGAAATTCGAAGGTCCACAAGGACACGTTCCGCACCAGAGTGGTACGGCAACCCTGTCTTGGAAATCATGTTGTTAGACAACGGTGAACCTTCGAACTATGAGGAAGCAATGGCGGGCCCGGATTCCGACAAATGGCTGGAAGCCATGAAACCCGAGATAGGATCCATGTATGAAAACGAAGTATGGACTTTGACTGACTTGCCCGTTGAACGGCAAGCCATAGAAAATAAATGGATCTTTAAGAAGAAGACAGACGCGGATGGTAATGTGACCATCTATAAAGCTCGGCTTGTCGCTAAGGGTTATCGACAAGTTCAAGGGGTTGACTACGATGAGACTTTCTCACCGGTAGCGAAGCTGAAGTCCGTCCGAATCATGTGAGCAATTGCCGCATACTATGATTATGAGATATGGCAAATGGATGTCAAAACGGCATTCCTTAATGGTTTCCTTGTGGAAGAATTGTATATGATGCAGCCGGAAGGTTTTGTCGATCCTAAGAATGCTGACAAGGTGTGCAAGCTCCAACGCTCGATTTATGGGCTGGTGCAAGCATCTTGGAGTTGGAACATTCGCTTTGATGAGATGATCAAAGCGTTTGGGTTTACACAGACTTATGGAGAAGCCTGTGTTTACAAGAAAGTGAGTGGGAGCTCTGTAGCATTTCTCATATTATATGTAGACGACATACTTTTGATGGGAAATGATAAAGAACTCTTGGACAGCATTAAGGCCTACTTGAATAAAAGTTTTTCAATGAAGGACCTTGGAGAAGCTGCTTATATATTAGGCATCAAGATCTATAGAGATAGATCGAGACGCCTCATAGGTCTTTCACAAAGCACATACCTTGATAAAATATTGAAGAAGTTCAATATGGATCAATCTAAGAAAGGGTTCTTACCTGTGTTACAAGGTGTGAGATTGAGCTCAGCTCAATGTCCGACCACGGCAGAAGATATAGAAGAGATGAGTGTCATCCCCTATGCATCAGCCATAGGTTCTATTATGTATGCCATGCTGTGTACCAGACCTGATGTAAACCTTGCCGTAAGTTTGGTAGGAAGGTACCAAAGTAATCCCGGCAAGGAACACTGGACAGCGGTCAAGAATATCCTGAAGTACCTGAAAAGGACCAAGGAAATGTTTCTCGTTTATGGAGGTGACGAAGAGCTCGTCGTAAAAGGTTACGTCGACGCTAGCTTCGACACAGATCTGGATGACTCTAAGTCACAAACCGGATACGTGTACATTTTGAATGGTGGGGCAGTAAGCTGGTGCAGTTGCAAGCAAAGCGTCGTGGCGGGATCTACATGTGAAGCGGAGTACATGGCAGCCTCGGAGGCAGCACATGAAGCAATCTGGGTGAAGGAGTTCATCACCGACATCGGAGTCATACCCAATGCGTCGGGGCCAATCAAACTCTTCTGTGACAACACTGGAGCTATTGCACTTGCAAAGGAGCCCAGGTTTCACAAGAAGACCAGGCACATCAAGCGTCGCTTCAACTCCATTTGTGAAAATGTTCAAGATGGAGACATAGAAATTTGTAAAGTGCACACGGATCTGAATGTCGCAGATCCGTTGACTAAACCTCTCCCTAAGGCAAAACATGATCAGCACCAGAACTCTATGGGTGTTCGATTCATCACAATGTAACTAGATTATTGACTCTAGTGCAAGTGGGAGACTGTTGGAAATATGCCCTAGAGGCAATAATAAAAGCATTATTATTATATTTCCTTATTCATGATAATTGTCTTTATTCGTGCTATAATTGTGTTATCCGGAAATCGTAATACATGTGTGAATAACAGACAACAACATGTCCCTAGTGAGCCTCTAGTTGACTGGCTCGTTGATCGACAGATAGTCATGGTTTCCTGACTATGGACATTGGATGTCATCGATAACGGGATCACATCATTAGGAGAATGATGTGATGGACAAGACCCAATCCTAAACATAGCATAAGATCGCATAGTTCGTTTGCTAGAGTTTTTCCAATGTCAAGTATCCTTTCCTTAGACCATGAGATCGTGTAACTCCCGGATACCGTAGGAGTGCTTTGGGTGTGCCAAACGTCACAACGTAACTGGGTGACTATAAAGGTATGCTACGGGTATCTCTGAAAGTGTCTGTTGGGTTGACATGGATCGAGACTGGGATTTGTCACTCCGCTTGACGGAGAGGTATCACCGGGCCCTCTCGGTAATGCATCATCACAATGAGCTCAGTGTGATCAAAGTGTTTGATCACGGGATCATGCATTACGGAACGAGAAAAGTGACTTGCCGGTAACGAGATTGAACGAGGTATTGGTATACCGACGATCGAATCTCGGGCAAGTAAAATACCGATTGACAAAGGGAATCGTATACGGGATTAATTGAATCCTCGACATCGTGGTTCATCCGATGAGATCATCGTGGAGCATGTGGGAGCCAACATGGGTATCCAGATCCCGCTGTTGGTTATTGCCCGAGAGCCGTCTCGGTCATGTCTGCATGTCTCCCGAACCCGTAGGGTCTACACACTTAAGGTTCGGTGACGCTAGGGTTGTGAAGATATGTATGTGCAGTAACCCGAATGTTGTTCGGAGTCCCGAATGAGATCCCGGACGTCACGAGGAGTTCCGGTGCTATTTCGGCCATCGGGACAAGTTTCGGTGTTATCGGTATTGTACCGGGACCACCGGAGGGGTCCCGGGGGTCCACCAGGTGGGGCCACCTGCCTCGGGGGGCCACATGGGCCTTAGGGGGTGCGCCTTGGCCCACTTGGGCCAAGGGGAACCAGCCCCAAGGGGCCCATGCGCCTAGGGTTTCAATGGGAAGGAGTCCCACAAGGGGAAGGCACCTCCTAGGTGCCTTGGGGGGGAGGGAAACCTCCCCTTGGCCGCCGCCCCAAGGAGATTGGATCTCCTAGGGCCGGCGCCCCCCCTTGGCACTCTTATATAAAGGGGAGAGGGGAGGGGGCAGCCGCACCCCCTGGTCATTGGCGCCTCCCTCTCCCTCTCCAACACATCCTCCTCCTCCGTAGTTGCTTAGCGAAGCCCTGCCGGAGTTCTGCTGCATCCACCACCACACCGTCGTGCTGGATCTTCCTCAACCTCTCCTTCCCCCTTGCTGGATCAAGAAGGAGGAGACGTCTCCCGTCCCGTACGTGTGTTGAACGCGGAGGTGCCGTCCGTTCGGTACTAGATCATCGGTGAATTGGATCACGGCGAGTACGACTACCTCATCCACGTTCACTCGAACGCTTCCGTTGCGATCTACAAAGTGGTATGTAGATGCTATCTAATCTGAATACTCGTTGGTAGATGAACTCATAGATGGATCTTGGTGAAACCGTAGGAAAAAATTTAATTTTCTGCAACGTTCCCCAACATGAACCTCAAATACTGTCATCCTTCCTTTGATGACTAAGCTAATTATCGCTTCCGGCTTACCCTTTGTTTAACAACACAGGCCCCAGGAGCACAACCCTCAAGCAGGACATGGTAGTCAAACTGAAAGCCGTCTATACTCTGGTGGAACAATTATACACCGGGTCACAATGTGCTTTGGCTGTTGTGGCCTTATCAAATGATGTGCCCCACCTCTTGCAAGATGTGTTACGACGGCTTGCTGTACTCCCCTAGCGGATTCAAGAGTTGAGACGGGCCCAAGCAAGAGCCGGAGCAATAGCCGCCTTGATCCGGGCCAAAGCCTGGTTACCAGAGCTAGACCCAGCCGACATCGCTCTTGGGTATCCAAGTTTAAAGGAGGATGGCACTCCATTTGATCAAAAAGACTTCACCAGCTGCGTGAGGGACATACGCCCTGTGGCCACTCAAATTGGGAACGATACTGACCTCTCCAAGTATCAGCCGGGTTATGATAAGGAGAATCTGAGAATCCCCACGCCGCATTATGATGATGTCAGCCTGATCCCTCCAATTCGTAAGCATACCTTTGCCCCTGAAGTAGACCCAACCGGTTTAATAGATGACGAAGCTGAGTTTGAAGCCTTGAGTGACATTAACTGGGCATCATCATCCTTCCAGGACAAGGCAACTGGCGAAGAGGCGGAGAAGGATAACCCGGAAGCTTCAGGTCAACCCCAAGAGTAAATTGCAAGGCGTCACCTGCGTATGTCTTGTAGAAAAACAATGCCTCATCATTCAGACTCGGGGAGTCTTGTAATAGAGCCGAAAATGCTCTGAGTTTGTCATGCCTTCGCGCATGCTTATGGCCCTTAAGACTTGCATAAGCCGCCATTATTATGCACTTCATAGTTTTTATGAATCTATTATATCGTTGCAGAAATGTCTTGCATTGCCCTGCACAGAAGATAAACAAAATCCCTTGGCGACTTATCGCATTGAGAGTTACATAAGCTTATGATAACCCAGAGTGTTACAGGAAAACCAACTTATGATTAAACTTAGTAGATGTAATCATAATGATATACCTGTGATGCTTATGGTTACTTCTGAGAGTAAATTTAACTCCTGATGATTGATATCTAAAGGTTCACGTGGTATTTAGTAACCCGGAGTAACCAATATTCACCCAAAGGGTTGTGATCCACTCTATGGTATTTTAAAGAGGGTCTCAATATAACCAAAGAGTGATACTTATAAAATATGATGAATAATAAACAAATTTCAAAGGTTTCCGATTCGAATACGATCAGTGAACCATTCCAAAGGGGTTAAGCTAAGATTCAGATGCGATCATATAGCCCCCAGTGGCTGTGGCGATGCCGATCAAGTGGGTATCGACAGCTATGTTCTCTTTGGTTTAAATACAACCTATGTTTGAACAGGAAGCCCCCAAGTGACCATAAGAGTTGTTTAATGACGCTGATTCGAATACGATCCACGTCAGACCCAAAGGGGTTAAGCTATGATTCAAATATGATCAAGAAGCCCCCAAGTGGGTTTGGCAGTATGCCGATCAAGTGGGTATCGACAGATATGTTCTCTTTGGTTCGCATACGACCTATGTTTGAACAGGAAGCCCCCAGGTGATCATGGCTAGATTCAGATATGATCATAAGCCGGACCAAAGGAAAGCCGGATTCAGATGTGACCCGCTCCCTCTTGGTTATTTCCACCACCTGACAAAGGAAACACATAAAACCTTTTTTGGGATGGAAAAAAGGACAGAGGTCCTGCTTTATTGCTTTATGTAATATATACATAGGATATATACACATATTAGAGCCGATGGCTCAGGTATAATAGGGCCGAAGATGAGCGATATTCCACGGCCGACGGGTCTCCTCCTCCGACTTATGTGAGTCTTTGTTCTCTCGAACATCGATAAGGTAGTATGACCCGTTGTTTAGATTCTTGCTGACCACAAAAGGTCCTTCCCAAGGAGGGGATAGCTTGTGCATGTCAGATTGATCCTGGATGAGCCGAAGTACTAAGTCGCCTTCCTAAAAGGTTCTGGACTTAACCTGGCGGCTATGGTAGCGGCGCAGGTCTTGCTGGTAAATCGCCGAGCGGGCTATTGCCAAGTCTCGCTCTTCATCCAACAGGTCCAGTGCATCTTGCCGAGCTTTTTCGTTGTCCGCATCAACATAAGCCGCCACACGACGTGAATCATGTTGGATGTCACTTGGCAGGACCGCCTCTGCTCCATACACCATAAAGAAAGGCGTGTAACCCGTAGATCTGTTAGGTGTGGTATTGATGCTCCAAAGTACAGAAGGTAACTCCTCCACCCAACAACCCGGCGTCCGCTGCAAGGGGACCAAGAGCCGAGCTTGATACCCTTCAAGATCTCTTGATTAGCTCGTTTTGCTTGACCATTGGATTGAGGATGAGCCACAGCCGAAACGTCAAGCCGGATATGCTCTCGTTGACAGAACTCTTCCATAGCTCCTTTGGAAAGGTTAGTGCCATTATCAGTTATGATGCTGTGTGGAAAACCAAAGCAAAAAATCACCTTTTTCATGAACTGGTCCGCCGTGGCTGCATCACACTTACTGACTGGCTCCGCCTCAACCCACTTTATAAATTTGTCAACCAGTACCAAGAGGTGCGTCTTTTTATCCTTAGACCTTTTGAAAGGCCCGACCATATCAAGCCCCCAGACTGCAAACGACCAAGTAATTGGAATCATCCTCAATTCTTGAGCTGGCACATGGGCTCGTCGTGAGAACTTCTGACATCCGTCACATTTACTGACCAGATCTCTGCATCAACATGAGCCATCAGCCAATAAAACCCATGACGGAAAGCTTTGGCCACAAGAGATTTTGAGTCGGCGTGATGACCACAATCGCCTTCATGAATCTCACGAAGGATCTCCTGACCCTCTGTAGGTGACACGCAACGTTGAAACGCTCCAGTGACGCTGCAGTGATGTAACTCGCCATTGACAATTGTCATGGACTTGGACCACCGGACGATTTGTCTTGCCAAGGTCTCATCTTCGGGCAACTCTCCCCGGGTCATGTGAGCCAAATAAGGCACTGTCCAATCCGGGATAACGTGGAGAGCCGCCACCAGCTGTGCCTCCGGGTCTGGTATTGCCAGATCTTCCTCTGTAGGTAACTTAACAGAAGGATTATGCAAAACATCAAGAAAAGTGTTAGGCGGCACCGGCTTACGCTGAGATCCCAGCCGGCTTAAGGCATCAGCCGCCTCATTCTTCCTTCGATCGATGTGTTCCACCACATAACCCTTGAAGTGTCCAGCCACATCATCAACTTCACGACGGTAAGCCGCCATAAGGGGATCTTTAGAGTCCCACTTGCCTGACACCTGTTGAGCCACAAGATCTGAGTCTCCTAAGCATCTCACCCGGCTTAAGTTCATCTCTTTGGCCATCCGGAGACCATGGAGTAGGGCCTCGTACTTAGCTGCATTGTTAGTACAAGGAAACATAAGCCGGAGCACATAACAAAATTTGTCACCTCGAGGGGAAGTTAACACGACTCCAACCCCCGAGCCTTCCAACTGTCTGGACCCATCAAAGTGAATAGTCCAATAGGTGTTATCGGGCTTCTCCTCAGGTGCCTGTAGCTCTGTCCAGTCATTGATGAAATCCACCAAAGCTTGAGACTTAATGGTAGTGCGTGGTACGTACTTCAGACCATGAGGCCCGAGCTCGATGGCCCACTTGGCGACTCGTCCTGTAGCATCTCTGTTCTGAATAATGTCTCCCAAGGGGGCAGAACTTACCACAGTGATAGGGTGACCTTGGAAGTATTGCTTCAGCTTCTGGCTTGCCATGAACACCCCGTAAACAAGTTTCTGCCAATGAGGATATCTTTGTTTTGACTCAATGTGTACCTCACTGACATAATAAACCGGCCGTTGAACCGGATGTTCCTTACCAGCCTCCTTGCGCTCTATCACAATTGCCACACTGACGGCTCGTGAATTAGCAGCCACATATAACAGCAAATGCTCTTTGTCAATGGGAGCTGCAAGAACCGGCGGCTCAGATAACTGCCTCTTCAAATCCTCAAAAGCAGCATTAGCAGCATTACTCCAGACAAAAGTGTCTGCCTTCTTCATCAGCTGGTACAGCGGTAGGGCCTTCTCACCTAACCGGCTTATGAACCGGCTTAAAGCAGCAACACGACCCGCCAGTCGCTGAACATCATTGATACATGCCGGTTTAGCCAAAGAAGTGATTGCCTTAATCTTCTCCGGATTAGCCTCGATGCCCCTGTTTGAGACCAAGAATCCCAAAAGCTTGCCTGCAGGCACACCAAATACACACTTCTCTGGGTTAAGCATCATTTTGTAAACCCGGAGATTGTCAAAGGTTTCTCTGAGATCAGGTATCAAGGTTTCCGTCTCTCTGGATTTCACCACTATGCCATCCACATAAGCATGAACATTGCGCCCAATCTGATTGTGGAGACAATTCTGTACACACCGTTGATAAGTCGCCTGGGCACTCTTGAGCCCAAAAGGCATAGACACATAACAGAAGGCTCCAAACGGAGTGATGAAAGCCATCTTCTCCTGGTCCTTAACTGCCATCTTGATCTGATGATAACCAGAGTAAGCATCCAAAAAGCTCAAACGCGCACAACCCGGCATAGCATCAATGATTTAATCAATACGGGGGAGAGCGAAAGGATCAACCGGACAAGCCTTATTTAAGCCCGTGTAATCCACACACATCCGCCAGGTGGCGTTTTTCTTGAGCACGAGCACCGGGTTAGCCAACCACTCCGGGTGAAAAACTTCGACAATGAACCCAGCCGCCAAGAGCCGGGCGACCT
Organism: Aegilops umbellulata; assembly: GCA_032464435.1. Classification (NCBI taxonomy): domain Eukaryota; kingdom Viridiplantae; phylum Streptophyta; class Magnoliopsida; order Poales; family Poaceae; genus Aegilops; species Aegilops umbellulata. The sequence continues at coordinate 634,017,148 of CP136060.1, read as the reverse complement.
CCTCTCCTATAGCTTTTCGTCGTTCCTCATTGAATCACCGCAGAAACTGCCTGACCGGCTTATACTTCGGATCAATATTAAGAGTGTGCTCAGCGAGTCCTCTCGGTACACCCGGCATGTCAGAAGGTTTCCATGCAAAGATGTCCCGGTTCTCACGGATGAACTCGATGAGCGCGCTTTCCTATTTAGGATCCAAGTTGGCACTGATGCTGAATTGCTTAGACGAATTGCCTGGAGTAAAATCAACAAGCTTAGTCTCTGCAGCCGACTTAAACTTCATGGCCGGGTCATGTTCCGTAGTCGGCTTCTTGAGGGAGGTCATATCTGTCGGGTCAACGTTATCTTGGTAAAATTTGAGCTCCTCTGCTGCACAGACAAACTCAGCATAAGCCGCGTTGCCTTCTTCGCATTCCAGGGCCACCTTTTGACTTCCATGCACAGTGATGGTGCCCTTATAACCCGACATCTTGAGCTGTAAGTAAACATAACACGACCGCGCCATGAACTTGGCATAAGCCGGCCGTCCAAACAAAGCGTGATACGGACTCTTGATTTTGACCACCTCAAAGGTTAACTTTTCAGCCCTAGAATCATGCTCGTCTCCAAAAGCCACCTCTAGCTCAATCTTGCCCACAGGATATGCCGACTTACCAGGCACCACTCCATGGAAGACGGTGTTGGAAGTCTTTAAGTTCTTGTCAGTTAAACCCATGCGCCAAAAGGTCTCGTAGTAAAGGATGTTGATGCTGCTACCTCCATCCATGAGCACCTTAGTGAATTTATAACCACCGACCTACGGTGCCACCACCAAGGCCAATTGACCCGGATTATCAACCCGGGGAGGGTGATCCTTCCTACTCCAGACAATGGGCTGTTTTGACCACCTCAAATAACGAGGGACTGCCGGCTCAACAGAATTCACCGCCCTCTTATGGATTTTCTGATCACGTTTGCACAAACTAGTAATGAACACGTGATACTACCCACTGTTTAACTGCTTTGGATGGCTCTGGTAACCCGATTGCTGCTGCTGCTGTCCTCCGTGACCAGACTGCTGTTGGTTATAACCACCCTGGTTTCCCTGAAAACCGGACCCTGAACGCTGCCCGGGCCATGAAAGCCGCCACCACCTGAGCCGCCGCCCGGGCCTTGATTGCCATCAAACGTATTAGAATTCTTGAAAGCCTTCATGATTGCGCAATCCTTCCATAAATGAGTTGCTGGCCGTTCCCGGGTGCCGTGTTTCGGGCAGGGTTCATTGAGTAGTTGCTCAAGAGATGGACCTGACCCACCAAACCGAGAGGGTGGCTTTCCTTTGTGCTTCTGGTTGTTACCCTGTGCATTGGCCACAAATTCCGGGTTACCGCCCGCCTTATACTTATTGCCTCCTTGATTCGCCGGGTTATGCCGCTGACCCTTTCCATTACCGTTCTTCTTTCCCTTCCCTGTCTTTTCCTCATCAGACGCGGGATCCTTGGTACTATCAAAATCGGCATATTTGACTAAAGCCGCCATCAGTGTCCCCATATCGTTGCAATCACGCTTAAGGCGCCCCGGCTTCTATCTCAGAGGCTCAAAGCGGCAATTCTTCTCCGGCATGATAACTGTTGAGCCGGCATCCATCTTGTCAGATGAATGTACTATATCTTTGACCCGGCGCACCCAATGAGTCATGGATTCACCTTCCTCCTGCTTACAATTTGTCAAGTCCACAATCGACATAGACTGCTTGCAAGTGTCTTTGAAGTTCTGGATGAAACGGGCCTTTAGCTCCGCCCATGAACTAATGGAATTGGGTGGCAGACCCTTTAACCAAGAACGGGTCGTTCCGTCCAACATCATGGTGAAGTATTTAGCCATCGCTGCGTCAATAACCTCCAGCAACTCCATGGCCATCTCGTAACTCTCAATCCACGCCCCAGGCTGTAAATCGGCCGTATAATTCGACACCTTTCGAGGTCCCTTAAAATCCTTGGGCAGACGTACATTACGTAGAGCCGGTACCAGACAAGGAACACCTCCGGTTCTAGTAGCAACCCCCGCCTCAACGGAAGCCGTCGGGTAAGCCGGTGAGTCCTGTTGAGCCGCTAGCTGAGCCGCCCGCTCGTCTTCCTGACGTATCCGATCCTGAACCGGGTTATACCCGCCGGGCTGGTTCCGGCGCTGAGCGCTACTTGACAAGGCTTCTAATTCCATGTGTCTACTGTAACTCGGGCTCCGGTTTTGACGATGCGGAGCTAACCAAGGCGGAGGAGTTGAGTGAATCCTGTCCCGGCTGTAGGAGTAGGTCTCTTGCTGAGCCAGAGCTGTTTGGACACGTTCTCTGATCCTCCGGGTTTCCACCATTGTCGGATCATCACCATCCACCGGGAGAGCTGCCAAACGTGCTGACGCCGCGATTAAGTTCTCCATGGGGTTGGAAAAGTGACCCGGTGGTATTGGTACGTAACGGGGCGACGCCATGTTGCCGTGAAGAGGCGTCGTCACCTGAGGCTGAACCGGGCCTCCCGCTCCGGATGTCATAAACTGATTTGCACCCAGCGGGTTACTTGGGCCGGCTCTGGGTGTAGCAAAGAGATTCCGAGGATCATAAATCTGAGGTAAGCGGGACTGAGTTTTCTGATGCCTCCTCCTCATTACCTCATTAGATGCGTTCAAGCTCATCGTGTGGAAAGCCTCTGCCTGAAGTTGATGCGCCCGTGCGTCCAAAGCCGCCCGCTCTGTGGCTAATCTAGTATCTTCAGCTGCTAAGGTTTCCTTGGCCTGGGCGATCTCCTCACTAACCTGTGCCACCTCCGCCTCATGCTCAGATTGGTTCACAGGGATGACTGTAGCAGTTAGCAAGGCCGTAAGTTTATCCATGAGACCCATCATGTAACGCCCTCGATGCGGCTATATCTCCCACGTGTCGAGGCACGACTTAGAGGCATAACCGCATTGAAAGCAATGTCGCAAATGAGGTAATCTTCGCACAATCCATGTAATAAATAAGGGCAAAGATACATAGTTGGCTTACAATCGCCACTTCACACAAGTACATAAATAACAACCATCATACAGATTACACTCAAGGTCCGACTACGGTACCAAAATGAAAGAAGACTACCCCAAATGCTAACAGATCCCCGGATCACCCAACTGGGCTCCACTACTGATCATCTGGAAAAGAAACATAGTAACGGCCACGTTCCTCATCGAACTCCCAAGTGAGCTCGGTCGCGTCATCAGCACTGACATCGTTGGTACCTGCAACTGAGGTGATAATATCTGTGAGTCACGGGGACTCAGCAATCTCACACCCGCGAGATCAAGACTATTTAAGCTTAAAGGTGGGAAAGGGGTTGTGAGGTGGAGCTGCAGCAAGCGACTAGCATATGGGCTACAGCGCAAAAGAGAGCGAGAAGAGAAGGCAAAGCACGGTCGAGAAGCTAGAAGTGATCAAGAAGTGATCCTGAAACAACCTACGTCAGACATAACTCCAACAACCGTGTTCACTTCCCGGACCCCGCCGAGAAGAGACCATCACGATTACACACGCGGTTGATGTGTTTTAGTTAAGGTCAACTTCGGGTTTTCTACAACCGGACATCAACAAATTCCCATCTGCCTCATAACCGCGGGCACGGCTTTCGAAAGATAATACCCTGCAGGGGTGTCCCAACTTAGCCCATGATAAGCTCTCACGGTCAACGAAGGATATTCCTTCTACCGGGAAGACCCGATCAATCTCGGAATCCCGGACTACAAGACATTTCAACAGCAATAAAGCAAGTCCAGCAAAGCCGCCCGATTGTGCCGACAAATCCTGATAGGAGCTGCACATATCTCGGTCTCAGGGCACATCCGGATTGTCCAAACTTCCGATAGGCGAACCCAGAGTTGCCCCTGGTGGCCACCGGCGGCCGACGGTTTGGACCAGCAATCGAAGGAGAACTGGCCCGGGGGGGTTAAAATAAAGATGACCCTTGAGTCTGCAGAACCCAAGGGAAAAAGGCTAGGTGGCAAATGGTAAAACCAATGTTGGGCCTTGCTGGAAAAGTCTTATTCAAAGCGAACTGTCAAGGGGGTCCCATAAATCACCCAACCGTGTAAGGAACGCAAACTCCGGGAACATAACACCGGTATGACGGAAACTAGGGTGGCAAGAGTGGAACAAAACACCAGGCATAAGGCCGAGCCTTCCACCCTTTACCAAGTATATAGATGCATTAATTAAATAAGAGGTATTGTGATATCCCAACAAGTAAACATGTTCCAACAAGGAACAACAAGTCCATGTTCCAACAAGGAACAAACTTCATCTTCACCTGCAACTAGCAACGCTATAAGAGGGGCTGAGCAAAAGCGGTAACATAGCCAAACAACGGTTTGCTAGGACATGGATGGTTAGGGGCTGACATGGAAATATAGGAGGCATGATATAGCAAGTGGTAGGTATCGCAGCATAGGCATAGCAAAAGAGCGAGCAATCTAGCAAGCAAAGATAGAAGTGATTTCGAGGGTATGGTCATCTTGCCTGCAAGGTTCTCAGAGTTGTCGAAAGCTTGGTCCTCGTAAGCGTTCTCAACAGAATCCTCGTTCACGTACTCGTCTCCCGGCTCTACCCAAGACAAGAGAACAAGCAAAAGAACCAAAATCAACCACGATGCAATGCGCAAGCAATATGATGCAAAACATGGCATGATATGCGAGAGGTGATATGCAATGCGTATGCATGCTCCAGAAGGACAAGGGTGAACAGGGCATAATCTTGGCAAACCAAGCATGCCACTGGATAGGTGAGGTGATTTCGGTTGAAATCGATATAAAGATCACCAGAATCGGATGCACGGTTTGCAAATGGCAAGCAATACAAGAATGACACGAAACTGTCATAAACAGCATGATGCTACTTAGCAAGCAACAAATAATTAAGCTGCTGCACCCAAACATGGCAACAAAGCATATGACAGTAATCTACTCAAGATGCTCGACAAAAGATGAACACTGATCTACGGCTAATTCACAACATAACAGGTCCAAACAAGCATGGCAAAAGTGCAAACGATAACAAGTTCCCAGACTTAGTGAAATTATCAAAGTAGCAGAAACTAACATCAGGATGACATGTTCAGAGCAACGAAACAACATGCTAAAGGTTCAGAACATAGCAAATAAAGACATGGCATGAATCTACTAAAGGCACTTGACAAAAGTCCCTTACTGACCATAGGCCAAAAAGGACCAGAAAATAAGATTACACCCATGTCAAATAAGCAAGTTTCGTTACAGGTTTCAGACTTGGCAGAAAACTGGACATGGCAGAAAACTGATAACGACTAGGCATGTTCGTGAGCTCGATGCACTCACTACAGAGCAATTGCATGAAAAAATAAGCATACATACATCAAGAAGACATGGCATAGTAGCCATACATGGCAAGAATAACATCATATCATGTAAGGATCAACTACACCAAGCTTGGCAAAATCGAATAACATGTAAACAATCTGCCAGCAACATTTTGAAGCAAAAGTAGAGCTCGATTGACTCAAGCTATGGCACTCCATAATTGCAAACAAAGGCATGGATGGATAGAGCAAATACTCAAGTTAAAAACTCACTTACTGACCATGTTCAAATTATGCATGGATCTCTCATAAACAACATGAATACATGGCATGAAAATAACAGCAGTCAGGGACTTAGTGAAATCACTGTGTCTCTGAAATCAGCAACATCAAGATACCTAGTTTGCATGCTTGTACTAGTCACCACATAGATCACAAAAATACATGGCAAAATCCTCTGGATAGATAACATGGCATATTACAAAACTCATGTAGGACTCAATTTCATAGGAGGTACACATCAATCATGGCAAAAATGACAAAAGTGCATGTTCAGATAAGATCCAGCAACTAACATCAACTAGCCCTCTTCTAACAGCATTTCGGGCATCAAGATGACTCCGAATGAGAATGATGCAATGTAACAAAATGATGTACTCTTCGAGATGAACAATTTGACAGATCATACGCGCGAAACGGAGCTAAGGATGCAAAGTTATGGCATGATGAAGATGCGATGATGATGATGAAATGCACGGGACTTAGCAAAATCTGAAGGGGGCGAAGTCAACCTCTCGGGCACGGTTTTCGAGGATGGCCGGAGAAGTCGCCGGCGAGGTTGCCGGAGTCGACGCGGGAGGCCGGAGGACGTCGGGGCCGGGCCGGATCCGGGGCGGCTCGCCGGATCTCGGGCCGAGCGGCGCGGGCGGCGAGGAGCGAGGAGCGGCGGCGCTCGGGACGGCAGCGGCGCTCCGAGACGGCGGCGAGGCGGAGCCGGCGACCTGGCGGCGGGGGCGCGCCGGCGGGGAGGCGCGAGCGCCTGCGGGCGGGCGGCGGAGCTGCGCGCGGGGCGCGGGGCGGCGGCGACCGGGCCCCGCGGGCCGGATCTGGGCCGCGCGGGCCCTGGCGGCGGGGCGCGGCGGAGGCGGCGGCGGGCGCCACGTGGCGCGCGGGGATTGGCCCGGGGCGCGCCGGCGGCGGGAGGAGAGAGAGGGGCACGGAAAACGAGGAAGAAGCTAGGGTTTCGGGGTCTCTCTCTCAGATTTGGACGGGGGAGGCATTTTTATAGATAGGAGGAGCTAGGAGGCTCCAAACGGAGTGCGGTTTTCGCCCACGCGATCGTGATCGAACGGCGGAGGACATGGGAGTGACTTAGATGGGTTATTGGGCTGTTATGAAGGGGTGTTGGGCTGCAACACACACGAGGCCTTCACGGTTACCCGGTTAACCGTTGGAGTACCAAACGAACTCCGATTGACCCGAAACTTGACAGGCGGTCTACCAGTGCTATGTTGAGGCCACATGTCAAACCTCGGTCCATTCCGAGAATGTTTGATACCCGCTCATGAAGAAATGTAAAAGGGGACGCCGGGAGAGATAGGAGCGCCGGATTGCAAAACGGACAACGGGAAAGATGCTCGGATTTATGAGACGAACACATATGCAAATGCGATGCACAAGATGACATGATATGAAATGCATGACATGAACAAAATGCAAAACGGAGAGAACCCAACCACGGAGGGAATAACATAGCACATAGCCGAAAATGGCAAGAGTTGGATTACAAATATGGCAAGTTACATCTGGGGCGTTACACATCAGCACCTGAGCCGGTGAGCGCACAGGGCCTCCTGCCCCGGCTGCTCCTAACCCGGACGTTATCGCTGCTGAGGCCGTAGAATTTTGGCCGGGTTGAGTGCCAGCCATGAAGACTCCTGCCCAGTTTGGCGACTCTGAGGGGTCCGGAATAGTGCTGCCATCGGAACAGCCCCCAAGCACACTGTCGGTGTCAAAAGCGGCGGATCTCGGGTAGGGGGTCCCGAACTGTGCGTCAAGGTCGGATGGTAACAGGAGACAAGGGACACGATGTTTTTACCCAGGTTCGGGCCCTCTCGATGGAGGTAAAACCCTACTCCTGCTTGATTAATATTGATGATATGGGTAGTACAAGAGTAGATCTACCATGAGATCAAGGAGGCTAAACCCTAGAAGCTAGCCTATGGTATGATTGTGTATGATGATTGTTGTCCTACGGACTAAAACCCTCCGGTTTATATAGACACCGGATAGGGTTAGGGTTACACAGAGTCGGTTACAATAGTAGGAGATCTTGAATATCTGCATCACCTAGCTTGCCTTCCACGCCAAGGAAAGCTCCTTCCGGACATGGGACGAAGTCTTCAATCTTGTATCTTCATAGTCCAGGAGTCCGGCGAAGGTATAGTTCGGCTACCCGAACACCCCCTAATCCAGGACTCCCTCAGTAGCCCCTGAACCAGGCTTCAATGACGACGAGTCCGGCGCGCAGATTGTCTTCGGCATTGCAAGGCGGGTTCCTCCTCCAAGTCCTTCATAGAAGATTGTAGTCACCAAAAATAGTGTCCGGCTCTGCAAAATAAGTTTCCACATATTGCCATAGAGAGAATAGTATTAACACAAATCAAATCTGCTGACGTATTCCGTAGTGCATCATAACACTGCGGCCAAGCTCTTTATACAAATTGTCTTCACTTTTTCCACCTCAGCGTGTTTAGCGAGGCGGTTTCCTTGGCACGTCTTATCAAAGCAGAGATCGTGTGCCCCTTTTAACGGGATTCTCATCAATACGGACGTGGGTAACCCAACCACGCCATTTAACACGGCGCTTGGGAGGCAAGCGAGTTTTATTAGGTAGGTGGGGACGCATAACCGCATCCGCCCATATAAGGGGATAAGGATCCACCTTTTCACCTACGCCTTCTTCCTCCTTTGCCAATCCATCTCTCGCGCACTCAAGCTCCAGCGCCCAAGCCCGCTCTTCCCACCTCAACCCTCTCCAACAATGTCCGGAGCGGGAGGCAAGTGGATGGTCTCCTCCGTCACGGAGGCTCAAGTAAAAAAGCTAAGGAAAGCCGGATACCTGTCCAAGGACATCCCGCACCGGCTTCATGAGGAGGGGCAACTTCTCCCCACCCCAAGGCCCCATGAGAGGGTAGTTTTTCTTCCCCACTTCCTCCGCGGACTGGGTTTTCCACTTCACCCATTTGTCCGGGGACTCATGTTCTACTATGGCCTAGATTTCCACGATCTGGCCCCGAACTTCATCCTCAATATCTCGGCGTTTATCGTCGTGTGCGAGGCCTTCCTCCGTGTCCGCCCCCATTTCGGCCTTTGGCTCAAGACCTTCAACGTCAAGCCCCAGGTGGTGCGCGGCAACCAAGCGGAATGCGGAGGCGCTATGACTGGCAAGATAGCCAACGTCCTCTGGTTCAAGGGCTTCTTTGTGGAGACCCTAAAGGGGTGGCAGGCCGGGTGGTTTTACATCACCGAGCCCCGCGATCCGGAATGGGTCGCAGCCCCCGAATTCAGATCCGGACCCCCCACGCGGCTTGTGTCTTGGAAAGAGACGGGCCTGTCGTGGGGCAACGAGGAAGAGGTGACCGGAATGAAGACCTGCATCAAGTCCCTGGTTGACAAGCCAATCCGGCTTGTTAACGTAGTCCAGGTCATACTCGTTCGCCGGATCCTCCCGTGCCAACAACGGGACTTCAATTTGTGGGAGTTCGACCCGGCGGAGCACTAAACCCTCAATAGGCTCTTCGACACGACGTACGAAGATGCTTGGAAGGTGTTTTTCAAAGGTGCCGACGCTCCCGCGTCCGCTTCCGAGGACTGCGGATACAGCTCGCAGCATCACGCTGGCGAGGTAAGCTATCTATGCCTTAGCTCCTTTTCATAGATTAACTCTATGCGGGATCTAAACTCCCCTACCTTTGACAGGCTTGGCAGGCGATATCCGGACCAATTAACTGTCCGGCTCCCCTGCCCAAAGACCCAACCCCAGCTCTCCTAGTGAAGCTGTTGACTCTGGCACCTTACGTGGTGCCGGAAAAGAAGATCAAGAAGAAGAAGACCACCGGGACTCAAAAGAGTGCCCGTAACTTGGTGGTGTCGGACTCGTCGTCTGACGAGTCCGAAGCGCCCTCCTCTCATGAAAACGAGGAGGAGGAAGAAAAAGGCTCTCCCCCCAGTGGGGGGAGAAAAGAAGAAGAAGAAGAAGGCCGCCCCATCGGGGGAGGCCGAGGGGTCCAGGAAGAGGAAGACCCCTCCGCCGGACTACTCTCACAACGCCGCAGAGAGCGGAGAGGAGTGGCCGGACAGGGCCAAGCATCCGGCGAAATCGTAAGTATTCGTATACCAGAGTGACTCATGATATTCCTTTTAATGTACAACTCTCCCTAATGTCGAACGTGATTTATGCAGCCCGCCCCGGGCCGAACTCGACGATTCGTCGAGCGGCTCCCTGGATACGTCGGACGTGAACTCAGTTCCGCCCGCTGTCTCCCCCCGCACTGCGGACGACGCCGAAGTGGCATCAAAACAAGCTCCGGGGCAGGAGGAGGTGGTCCTGGAGGACCGAAAGGCGACCTCCCGGACCCCAGGAGTAAAGGGGACAAGACCCCCAGGGCTCCGAGTCCGGCTTTGTGCCGGACGCCGCGCCAGACTCTCCAACAGTCCCGGTTCGCGGTAGGCGAACTCCTTCCAAGAGGAGCAAGCCTTCTAAGCCGGCAGCCTCCGTCCAACCGGAGGTGCCGGACAATCTGCTGGAGGTGCTTGACGGCACCTCCATCGACGAGGAACACCGTACTATTATGAGTACGGTGATCCGAAGGGTTCAGTCCGCTAAAAGCGGACTGACTGAAGCTTGCGCTAGCCTTCTGACAGGCTTCGAGGTAAGTAGAAATATGTCAAAAATATGACCGCATAGACAGTAGCCCCTGATGCTCTATTCGGCGTTCGAAAAGAAAAACCGAATAGAGGATCTATTAATTTGCGCAGGAGTCTAACAATAAAGAGTCAATATGCATATGCAGGCTTCGCTGCTATCCACCGCCGCACTGACTGCACAGGTGGAAGTCCTAAAAAAGGACCTCGGGCGGACCGAGCAGGAGCTTGGCCTTGCCAAACGGCAGCTCGAGGAAAAAGAAGGTAAGAAATACCCTAAAAAAGTTGCCTATAGAGAGGCGTGATTGCAAGAAATAACAGGATCGTGCTGCTTATTGTAGGGGCCACAAGTGAGGTGGCGACCCTCAAGCAGGCGCTCACTGAGGCCGAAAAGAAAACGGCCGAGGAGCGCACCGAGCGAGAGAGGCTTGGGGCTCAGGTTGGCGAGGTGCAGCAAGAGCTGCAGGCTCTCATGGAAAAACATGAGAGCTTGGAGCTTGAGTCAAAGGCGCAAGCGTCCGAGCTCGCGTCGGCCCTCGAGACCGCCAAGGGTGCCAAGGCCGAAGCCCAAAAGGCCCTCCAAGAGTTGGAGGAGATGAAAAAGATAGCAGCGGGTAAGGCATTCTTAATGCAAAGTAGGAATATAAAAGTAAACTACCTGTCACTTACCCGAATCCGGAGTTCTCCAGGGGCGTTCGCAGATCTTCCCTGCAGCGTATCCGACGCCGCTGCATTCTACCGAGCCGAAGAGGGCAGCTCGACGGAGAGTGTGTTCTGGTCTCAGTATTCTGAGGCCGGACACCCTGTGCCTTTGAGCGATTAGCTGAAACAGCTGGTCAAGCTCCACAAGGCGGCCGAATAGGCCATGAATGGCTTCTTAGTTCGGTTGTGGCCCGGAGAGGCCCTGCCTGGGAGCTACTTCGGGCTGGTGCGGCGGCTGGCGGAGGCCTGTCCACGGCTTGAGGTCATCAAGCGTTCCGCCTGCATCGAAGGTGCCCGGAGGGCCCTTGCCCGTGCAAAGGTGCACTGGGGTAAGCTTGACGGAGAGAAGCTGGTGAAGGACGGGCCGCCGCAGGGGAAGGAGCATCGCAAGCCCGAGAACTACTACAAGGATGTTCTTGCCGGTGCCCGCCTTATTGCGGATGAGTGTACTAGTGATGTAATATTTGAATGAACTCGCTCGTGTTTATCCTGTGCGCTGAAAACTCGTTCATATGCGCTAAGCAATGCTTATGGAATTTAAAATATTATTTTCTGTGCGGCCGTTTATCAAAAATTGAGAGATGGCCGGTCGTCGGCTTCTGCCCCCATGTCGCTAGTGCTGGGGTGTTCGGGATAAACCTGAGCACTCTTTTTCCCATGGTTGGGTCCTTCGAGGGAGGCGCTCAGCACAACGAACCAGGCAATCGGACTATAATGCTTGAACACTCTCACTTAGCCATAGAACTTTATAATTTTAAATTTCGGCGAAGCCCCTAGTTCGGAAGACCGAATTTGGGGTGCTATCCACGCCTTTGGCCGGACAGAGCCAGCTCCTCACTCGAAGCGGCATAAACCTTTAAGGACTCGAAAAACCTCTCGAACAGCGACCGGTCTCTCGCCTTATAATGACAGTCAGTTTTAGCTTTCTCCACTGAGGTGCTTAACCGAGCTGAACCGGGGGACAATCGCAGTGGTTCTCCTAGTGCTACCTTAGCCGATATAGCGGAACGTAAGGCACCAAAACATAGGAGCCGGGCAAACACAACTATTGACCCAAATCATGATTCGGAGCCGATGCATATAGTGCTATAAGTTCGGGGTGCCGCACTTGTGAAACTGTACGGACTTCTCACGCCAGATCGAAGGGTACTGAAGCCCCTGGCGTGTTTGCCGTTGTCGGTGTCAAAACCGGCGGATCTCGGGTAGGGGGTCCCGAACTGTGCGCCAAGGTCGGATGGTAACAGGAGACAAGGGACACTTTATTTTACCCAGGTTCGGTCCCTCTCGATGGAGGTAAAACCCTACTCCTGCTAGATTAATATTGATGATATGGGTAGTACAAGAGTAGATCTACCACGAGATCAAGGAGGCTAAACCCTAGAAGCTAGCCTATGGTATGATTGTGTATGATGATGGTTGTCCTACGGACTACAACCCTCCGGTTTATATAGACACCGGATAGGGTTAGGGTTACACAGAGTCGGTTACAATGGTAGGAGATCTTGAATATCCGCACGCCTAGCTTGCCTTCCACGCCATGGAAAGATCCTTCCAGACACGGGACGAAGTCTTCAATCTTGTATCTTCACGGTCCTGGAGTCCGGCTGAAGGTATAGTCCGGCTATCCGAACACCCCCTAATCCAAGACTCCCTCAGTAGCCCCCGAACCAGGCTTCAATGACGATGAGTCCGGCGTGCAGATTGTCTTCGGCATTGCAAGGCGGGTTCTCCTTCAAACTTTGTGTACCTGCGGGTATAACGTCCGATTTTTATAATATAGCGCTCCTTGGCTTTCACGCCGAATAATGGCCGCCTTCCACGTGCCAAACGAATGCGAAAAGCCGAGGCAGTTTTACATCCAAGCCCCTAGCCGTATAAACGAGCCGCCTATCTAACAGGATGGGGATTCAGATCCAAACCACACCTTCCCCTTCTGCGAGAAATCATCAGAGCGTCTCCAGCAAAGATCCATTCCAACATGGCCAGCCGCCGTAGCTCCTCCTCTCGCCCTTCCAGTCCTATCCCTGGAGACTGGGAGAGTTGTTCCACCCGCATAGCGAATTAGTGTCGCTCCAAGCCAAGGGATTTCTCCCTCAAGCCTATATGGTCTCGGTCCGAGCCGGACTCGCCACTTATCAAGGCAGAAAACAAGCGGAGAACTCACCTAGTCCATCTAGAGGGGAGCGGGTGTGCCTGGTCCCTTATCTAATAAGGGGATTGGGATTTCCAATTCATCCCTTTCTCCGCGGGCTTCTGGAGTTCTATGGCCTCCAGCTGCACCACCTTACGCCCGGCTCCGTGTTACACATCGCGGGCTTCGTTGCTCTTTGCGAGCTATTTTTAGGCGTCGAGGCTCACTTCGCGCTGTGGAAGAAGATATTCTGCCTGGTGCCCCATTCCCAAGAGGGGTCCATATATCAAGTGGGCGGAGCCGAAGTATGGCGCATCGTCGGGACCGGATACCCATCCGGAACCCCGAAGAAGGCGTCAGAGGACTGGCCTTCAGAATGGTTTTACATAGACGACGTCCCCCTGCCGGACCCTCTCCGGGCCGGTCTTCCTGAGTTCAACAATGCTCCCCTGAAGAAACGCCTGAGCTGGCGCCCTCGGAGCTCTCAGAGAGAGAATGACGGAGACGTCCTTTACTTAATGGGCCGGATTAAGCTACTGGCTCATTCCGGACTAACCATGATTAAAGTCATGGCCATATGCATTATGCGGGGGGTGCAGCCGCTCCAATACAGAAGCCACCCCATGTGGGATTTCAACGGGGAAGATGACGCCACCCGTCACGGACGTAAAGGGCCGGACTCGCCTGCCGCTCTAATGAAGATCTTAGCCTCTTTGTACAAGGGAGAAGAAGAGGAATTCCTCCGCGTCGACCCGCAGGGCGGATTTTCCATGTATAGTCCTCCGAATTGGGTAAGCGGACAGTCGTGCTTCCCTGTTCATTTTACATTCCCATGATTAAATAGGCAGTCTAACGATTTCAACGCAGGACCTGCGTCAGGAGGTAAAAACATAAACAACCGTCCTCCACAGCCAGAGGACCCAGAACGGTCCCTTGATCCGGACTCCGAAGAGGATCCGGACTTAGCGGTGGAGCTCATCGACGGAGTGTTTTATCAGCTAAGCAAGGACGATACCTTGGTAGCTATTATAGCTGATTACCCAGGGTTAATTCCGGCCTCCCAGGTGACAAATACCGGAGCTTTACCTCCTTAAGAGGGGTTCCGTTTTCACGGGTTTGGTTGTTCTGACAGCAACCGTGCTTTGTAGGGGAGATTCCTGAGGCGGGAAGCCGACCCCGCTGCAGCTAGCCGGCGAGGGGGCGCAGGGCCCCGTGGGGAAAAAAGGAACGTAGTCCGGACTGAGGTGCCAGAGCAAAGGTATGGCGTACCCTCTCTTTTTCCCTGGTGTTTTACTCCTTCAGGGTATATTAACATTCGTGCTATCTTCAGGACGAAGAGACCTCGCCGGACTATATCCGGAGAGGTTGCCAATCGCGCCTCCACCAGCCAGACTCCAACGCCCGGCCCGGGAGCGGAGGCCCACACAAGGCACGCACCGGATGCTCCTCCATCAGAGGATGCGGACAGGCTATCTGTCACCCCTTCCGAGGTGGAGAGTGCCATGAACCACAGGCGTCGGCGGACAGTCCTTCGCGACGCTTGTTTCTCCCAAGAGGCTTTAGATGCCTTCAATTCGGGAGACGCGTGCCTCCGTGCCGCTCAAAATGGTTTAGCCAAAGCCACGGAGCAGTATGTAAAAGACATACGGGTAAGAAAATTTTAGTAAATATAGATATGCCAGTAGCCCCCGAGACTTGAAGCAGTGGAAATAACTGATTCGAGAATCATATAACATGCAGTTTCTTACCGAGAAGAACACCGTGTTGTCCCAGGAGCTGGAAAGGTGCAGGGCCCAACTAGAGGCCGCACTAATGGCAGCAGGGGGGTCTCAAGAGACCCTTGCAGGTAAAAAATACCCCAGAATATTTAGTATTGTGCGGATTTAAGTGCAAATCTGACAAATGGTATTGCAGATGGCGCCGGACTCGGTCTGAACAGGCAACAGCTTCTATGCCGGTTAAAGGCTGGTGAAAGTGTGCTAACAAAGGTGAGGCGGGAGAAGAATGATCTCCAGGATGCCAACACCAGGCTGGATGTTGAACTAAAAGATGTTCGTGGCTAGCTGTCGGACTCCAATAAGGAGAATCAGTGACTTCGACGCGGCATTTTTAGTAAGTGCTTAAGCGAACTCTTGAAAAAGGAGTTCGGCAAGGAAGACGACTAACAGAGTTATGTCTGTAGGTATGCTGATAGGTCATCCTGCAGAGGAGATGCCCGGTTCAACGGGCGATCTTCTTCCCGAACTCTCGCAACTGCACGAACGAGTTCGGCAGGTGATGCGAAGTATTGCCCAAGCCTTGTGGCCTGCCCACTCCATACCTGAGGGCCTTGGAGAACTTGCGGAGAAGTTGAAGGGAGCTCGGTGGCACTTCCGATTGTGGAAGATATCAGCCTGCCGGCAGGGCGCTAGGGAGGCCTGGGCCATGGTGAAGACCCGCTTTACAAAGTTTGACCCCAATCACATGGCCGAGGTCGGACCGATGGGGCCTGACGGGAAGGAGATCCCTGTGAGCTTAGTGTATGGCCAGGTAGAATTGGCCGCAAAGTATTCCCAACAGGACTGCAAATTAGACAGCCTGTTAGATGGTATAGAGGAGGAATACAATTAGTCAGGATGACTATGTAATTTATAATTGACATGTGTAATGTCTTCTAGCCGGATTGTAGATCGTTTGTCGTTGCCGACCTTTTCGCTTCGACCTCGGGACCTGACGGTCCGGAGTGTGTCCGAATACCATAACGGTTATATAAGAACCGAGGTATGCATGGAGACCAGGCGTAGGGGTCATTAGTGCTTTATCAGACAAGTGCCCAACTAGTTATGTTATATTACATGGTTAGTAAGAAACATCTTCCAGAGAGAATAGTTCCGTTAAGGGTTCCTTTCGCTGGGTGGCGTGCCCTGAAGTGCACGTCCGGACTGCAAATGCAGGAAAACATCTGGGGGCATGTATAAGTAAAAAAAGTTCATCTTTAGTTCACCGACCGAATATTCCCTTAAGAACGCTAGCTTTCGGCTTCACCCAGTCTGAGGTACACATCCGGCTTATCCGGCAATAGCAATCGTAGAGGTGCTCCCTTTACCGCCTAGCCGAACAATCGGGAACGTAGGGGTAAGCACAGCAGCCAGGCAACCCAGCTTGGCCAAAACTTAAGTCATATCGATGCATATAATGGTGAAGAAAAGGTGCATGCGGAAGTCTGACGCATGCGTTGGGCGTAAAACCCATATAAATAAGCTTCTGTTAAAGAAGCCCCCAGGTTTAAGGAGCGCGGGTAGCGTGTCACATGATGAGCCTTTAAGGGCTATAAAAGGAAAGAGTGGGAGGAGACAAATAAAAACAGAAAAATATATATAAAAAATGGACAGAGGAAGGAGACAAACCCAGAGTCCGGCGCTAGGCGTAGAATCTCCGGAGACGTGCTGCGTTCCATGGGTTCGGCTCGAGTCGGTTATCCGACGCATCTTGCAGGCAGTATGCTCCACCAGTCAGGACTTGGTCAATTATGAAGGGACCTTCCCATTTGGGCTTGAGTTTGTCCTTTTTCTTATCCGGCAGGCGTAGAACTAGTTCGCCAACGTTGTAATTTTTGGCTCGTACTTCTCTGCTTTGATATCTTCGAGCCTGCTGTTGATAAAATGCGGAACGGGCTTTAGCCACGTCGCGCTCCTCCTCTGAGGCGTCCAGGTTGTCCTGCCGATCAAGCTCGGCTTCTCTTTCTTCGTACATGCGCACTCGAGGTAAGTCATTAATTATGTCGCAGGGCAGAACTGCCTCTGCGCCGTACACCATAAAGAATGGTGTGAATCCGGTGGTACGATTCGGCGTGGTTCGCAGCCCCCAGAGTACGGAGTCGAGCTCCTCCACGCAGTGCGTATTAGATTCCTTGAGGGACCGCACTAGTCTGGGTTTAATGCCGCTCATGATGAGACCATTTGCACGTTCGACCTGACCGTTAGTTTGTGGGTGATAGACAGAAGCATAGTCGAGCTTAATGCCCATGTTTTTGCACCACAGCTTTACTTCGTCGGAGGTGAAGTTTGTGCCGTTATCGGTGATGATGCTGTGAGGGACGCCGTAACAGTGTACAACCCCGGATATGAAGTCTATCACAAGTCCGGATTCGGCCGTCTTAACAGGCTTGGCTTCTGTCCATTTGGTGAATTTATCCACCATGACCAATAAGTATTTTTTTCTTGTGGGTTCCACCTTTAAGGGGTCCCACCATGTCAAGCCCCCAGACCGCAAAAGGCCAAGTGATGGGGATAGTTCGGAGGGCGTTGGGTGGCATATGGCTTTGGTTTGCAAAGAGCTGGCAACCGACGCATCGTTTGACTAAGTCATGAGCGTCTGCTCGGGCCGTCGGCCAATAAAAGCCCATACGGAAAGCCTTGCTTACAAGGGACCGAGCTGCGGCGTGGTGGCCACCGAGTCCGGCATGAATTTCAGCCAACAGACTCTGCCCTTCCTCTTTGGAGATACATCTTTGAAGGACTCTTGTAGTGCTTTTCTTATAGAGCTCTCCCTCGTGGACTTTATAGGCTTTAGATCGCCGCACTATGCAGCGTGCCTCGTTTTGGTCCTCTGGGAGTTCCTGCCTAGTAAGGTAGGCTAGGAATGGTTCTGTCCACGGGGCGATGACCGCCATTATTACGTGGGCTGAAGGTGTGATTTCGGTGGCAGGGCCTCCGATTATGTCAGATTGTTCGGCGTCGGGTTGTGCGGTTGTGTCCGGACTGTTATCCGAGGGTTCCCCCTCCCATGCTACAGATGGCTTGAATAATCTTTCTAAGAAGATGTTGGGGAGGACTGCATCTCGTTTTGCTCCGATGCGTGCCAGGACGTCCGCTGCCTGATTATTTTCTCGGGCTATATGGTGAAACTCCAGTCCCTCGAACCGACTGACATTTTTAGAACGGCATTGCGATAAGCTGCCATTTTTGGGTCTTTGGCGTCGAAGTCGCCATTTATTTGGGATATCGCGAGGTTTGAGTCCCCGCGTACTTCCAGGCGTTGAATGCCCATGGATACTGCCATCCGGAGACCATGTAGAAGGGCCTCGTATTCGGCTGCATTGTTGGAGTCCGTGTACATAATTTGGAGTACATATTGGACTGTGTCTCCTGTAGGGGACGTCAAAACGACGCCAGCCCCCAGTCCGGCCAACATTTTGGAGCCGTCGAAATGCATGATCCAGTTTGAATATGTGCCGTACTCTTTAGGGAGTTCGGCCTCTGTCCATTCAGCGACGAAGTCGGCTAGGACTTGCGATTTAATGGCTCGCCGTGGTTTGTAGGTTATGTCGAACGGGAGGAGCTCTATGGCCCATTTTGCTATCCGGCCCGTTGCATCGCGGTTGTTGATAATATCGTTGAGTGGTACTTCCGAGGCTACTGTTATAGAACACTCTTGAAAGTAGTGTCGTAGCTTCCGGGATGCCATAAACACCGCGTATGCAATCTTTTGGTAATGCGGGTACCGTGATTTGCATGGTGTGAGGACAGTGGACACGTAGTAAACCGGCCTTTGAAGGGGGAGTTTGTGTCCGTCCGTTGCCCGCTCGACGACGAGTACTGCGCTAACAACTTGATGAGTTGCGGCAATGTACAATAGCATGGGTTCGCCAGTGTTCGGCGCGGCCAGGACTGGGTTTGTTGCCAAGATGGCCTTTATTTCCTCGAGTCCGGCCGTGGCAGCGTCTGTCCACTCGAAGTGTTCGGTGCGCCTAAGGAGGCGGTAAAGGGGCAATGCCTTTTCTCCCAGGCGGGAGATAAAGCGGCTTAACACCGCCATGCATCTGGTGAGTTTCTGTATTTGTTTGAGGTCTTTTGGGACATCCAATTGTGACAAAGCTCGGATTTTAGCTGGATTTCCTTCAATTCCTCTACCGGATACAATGAAGCCCAGGAGCTTTCCGGCTGGAACGCCGAAAATGCATTTTTCCGGATTGAGCTTAATGTCGTATTTTCGGAGGTTGTCGAATGTAAGCCTCAAGTCGTCTACTAGAGATTCGACATGTCTTGATTTAACGACCACATCGTCTACATACGCCTCCACTATTTTGCCGATCTGGTTTGCCAGGCATGTTTGAATCATGCGCTGATATGTTGCGCCGGCGTTTTTTAGCCCAAAGGGCATTGTGTTGAAGCAGAATGGGTCGTATGGTGTGATGAAGGCTGTTGCGGCTTGGTCTGATTCTGCCATCTTGATTTGATGGTAACCGAAGTATGCATCGAGGAAGCACAGCGAATTGTGTCCTGCAGTGGCATCGATGATTTGATCTATTCGAGGGAGGGGGAAAGGATCCTTTGGGCAAGCCTTATTAAGGTCTTTGAAATCGACACACAGGCGCCAGGATTTGTCCTTCTTTGGTACCATCACCAGGTTTGCTAGCCAGTCCGGGTGTTTTATGTCTCTAATGAATCCGGCCTCCAATAACTTGGTTAACTCCTCTCCCATAGCCTGTCTCTTTGGTTCGGAGAAACGCCGAAGGGCTTGTTTGACAGGTTTGAATCCTTTCTGGATATTTAGGCGGTGTTCGGCCAACCTGCATGGGATTCCTGGCATGTCTGAAGGGTGCCAAGCGAAAATGTCCCAGCTCTCTCGTAGGAACTCTCGCAGTGCGACGCATACATCAGGGTTCAGTCTTGCCCCGATGGAGGCTGTTTTATTGGGGTCCGTTGGGTGGACCTGGAATTTGACTATTTCGTCCGCTGGTTCGAAGGATGTGGATTTGGATCTCTTATCGAGTATCACATCATCCCTATTGACCGTGGATCGCAGCGCAGTCAGTTCTTCGGCCGCTAAGGTTTCGGATAGTGCCTTGTCGGTGTCCAAACCGGCGGATCTCGGGTAGGGGGTCCCGAACTGTGCGTCAAGGTCGGATGGTAACAGGAGACAAGGGACACTTTATTTTACCCAGGTTCGGGCCCTCTCGATGGAGGTAAAACCCTACTCCTGCTAGATTAATATTTATGATATGGGTAGTACAAGAGTAGATCTACCACGAGATCAAGGAGGCTAAACCCTAGAAGCTAGCCTATGGTATGATTGTGTATGATGATGGTTGTCCTACGGACTACAACCGTCTGGTTTATATAGACACCGGATAGGGTTAGGGTTACACAGAGTCGGTTACATTGGTAGGAGATCTTGAATATCCGCACGCCTAGCTTGCCTTCCATGCCAAGAAAAGATCCTTCCGAACACGGGACGAAGTCTTCAACTTTGTATCTTCATAGTCCTGGAGTTCGGCTGAAGGTATAGTTCGGCTATCCGAACACCCCCTAATCCAGGACTCCCTCAGTAGCCCCTGAACCAGGCTTCAATGACGACGAGTCCGGCGCGCAGATTGTCTTCGGCATTGCAAGACGGGTTCCTCCTCCAAGTTCTTCAAAAAGATTGTAAACACCAAAAAATAGTGTCCGGCTCTGCAAAATAAGTTTCCACATATTGCCATACAGAGAATAATATTAACACAAATCAAATCTGCTGACGTATCCCACAGTGCGTCATAACACTGCGGCCAAGCCTTCTATAAATTGTTTTCATCGTTCCACCTCAGCCCGTATAGCGAGGCGGTTTCCTTGGCACGTCTTGTCGAAGCAGAGATCGTGTGCCCCCCTTAACGGGATTCCCATTAATACGGACGTGGGTAACCCAATCGTGCCTGTTAGCACGTCTTGCCTTAATTAAAGGCTAGTCCAAGACTGTTACGGGGAGGGCGCTTGATATTCTGCCTCTTATAAAGAGACCAAGGCCCTGCTCCCTGCTTCTATTCTCAAAACAAGCTCGCCCGTCGCCTCGAGTTCCAGCACCCTAGGCTTCCAGATTCCGAGCGCACCGGATCTTCGATAATGTCCGGCTCCGACCTCCAAGGCCGATGGATGCCCTCCTCCGTCACAGAGGAGGACGTGTCGAGGTTGAGGGAAGCTAGGTTCCTGACCAGCGAGATTCCGCACAGGTTGCCTGTTCAAGGACAGGTGATCCCCAGCCCTCAGCCTGGCGAGAGCGTCGTGTTTATATCTCACTTCCTTCGGGGGTTAGGCTTCCCAATGGATCCCTTCGTGAGGGGGCTGATGTTTTACTATGGGCTGGAATTCCACGACCTAGCTCCGGAGTCCATCCTCCATATCTCCTCATTCATAGTTGTGTGCGAAGCGTTCCTCCGTGTTACCCCTCACTTCGGATTGTGGCTCAAGACCTTCAAAGTAGAACCGAAGATAATCGAGGGGCGCCACGCAGAGTGCAGAGGCGCTGTTATAAAAAGAAATGCCAACGCTCCATGGCCCGAGGGCGCTTTTCAAGAGGAGCTCGGCTTATGGCAACAGGAGTGGTTCTACATCACCGCTCCTCGGGGCACCGCGTGGGTGGCGCCTCCGGCCTTTCGCTCGGGTCCCCCACCACGGTTAGCATTGTGGATTAACACGGGGTTAGATCGGGGCCTGCCCAAAGACGTTCCTCTGTTGCAGGGCTGCATTAAGGATTTCTTGAAGGGAGATTTCGACCTGGTCATGGTGACACAAGTCATGCTGATTCGCCGGACACTGCCCGGCCAACGTCGCCCCCTTCGCTTGTGGGAATTCAATCCGGAGGGACCACGAGTTCTCCAGAATTTTATGGGCGCGACGGCTATGGAGATGTATAAACTGTTCTTTGGATCACAAGAAGTGAGTCCGGACCTGACCGAGGATGCTGGTTTAAGCCGCAATCGCCCGGATACTCAAGTAGGTGACCTCGCGACCGGACCTTCTATCCGCATATTTAACTTGCTTTTAACAGTGCTCCTCCTTTTATGCAGGAGTGGATAGCGAAGGCGAAGCTGATCAGGTGTCCGGCTCCCCTTCCCGAGACCAGACTAGTTCCCGTGCTAGTCAGGATGCTGGAGGAAGTACCTTTGGAGGGAAATAAGGGGGAGGTCAAGGAAACCATGGCCTCTTCGAAAGAGGCCCTCCCGAAGGGGGGAATCGATAACTACTCTCCTAAGGGAAAGAAAAGGGCCGCCTCTGATGACTCGGAGACCGTAGCCTCGAAGCGGGGGAAAGAATCCTTGTCAGAAGACCGAACGCCGGGGAGCCCCTCGGCCGAACTAAACCCTAAAAAGGACCGTCTCTCCAGCGAGCCGTGAGTAGAGGAAGAGTTTTTCTTTTAAGAGAAATCCTCGATTTATATCTGAGAAGTTTTAACCGAAACCTTATTTTGTAGTTCGGACCTCAGCCCTTCTCAGCAGAACTCATCCTCAGGGGATCTTCTTCCGGAGATGATGGAGAGCGAAACGCCTCCCCCCTCTGTATCGCCTAGCAAGGCAGGCGACGCCGAAGTGTCATCGCGGGGGATTTCTCCGGATCCGCAAAGGGCGGATGGTGCTGCCCCCAAGGTTCTCCGAGTCCGGCCTTTGAGGAAGGCCATGGGACGAGTCTGGCACCGTCTGGTGTTCGGTCGGAGGAGCTAAACACTCTGCTGGGGCGAGCCCCTGTCTCAGAGGAGCACCGTGCGTTAATGAGCACGGTGATTGAAAAGATTTCATCCGCAGAAAGCGGGCTGTACGAGGCCGTCAAGAGTTTAGTAGCAGGCCTTGAGGTACGTTTTAAATAACGTATATTTGAATTAATTGCGCATAAATAAAATGCGCCCTGTGTAGATAGTAGCCCCTGAGACTCTGTGGGTCGTAAAGATGTACGGCGCACAGAGGATCTTAATCCCAGGTCCTTTAAGTGGCACCGTTATGTGTAGGTGGCTGATTGTCCGGAGTCAAGCCGGACTCGGGAATTTGCCGAACTAAGGCGACAACTTGATGAGGCAGAGGCCGACATCGTGCTTGTTAACAAGCGGTTTGATGATGTTCAAGGTACTTAAAATGATTGGGCGATTGGTAGTAAGAGGAGCTTTATGTCAATATCTTACCGTGTGTATGCTTGATGCAGATGGTGCGGCCGCCGTGGAAGGTCTTCGGGCCGAACTCGCCCGAGCGAAGGAACAAGCCAGAAAAAGTGATGCGGCTGCCGTAAAAGCCCTTGAAGAGGTGAAAGCCGAACAGGCTGCCCATTGTCGAAGCAAGGATGAAATGGCTGATATGGCCGTAAAGTTAAAGAGCGCTACTGACCGTTGCAAGCTTCTTGAAGAAGAGGATCGGGCTAAGCAAACGAGCTTGGAGAAGGCTGTTGCTGACGCCAGGGATGCCCGCTCTATAATGAGAGCGGCGAAGGAAGAGCTGCGTCAAGCCGGACAGATTGCGGATGGAAAGCCCTTCTCGCTGCGGAGAAAATTTTGTGATCCGAAGTTTGCCCCGTTAGACCGGATGTGGAGTATAGAGGACACCTATATGGATTTGGCGGCTAGTGCCACTGATGCGATCGAACACTTTCGAGATAAAAAGGATCATGAAGTGGAGAAGCTCTTTTGGTCGTAATTCGTCAATCCAGAGCGTCCGCTGGCAGTGGACGATCGCCTGGCCCAATGGGCCAAGCTGAATAGGTTGTCCGGACTCGCCATGAAGTACGTCATGGATCATCTGTGTCCGGGGAGATCGAAGCCGAAGAGCTATTTCAGCTTGGTGCAGCAATTACTGGACGTGGTGCCATGTGTCGATGCTATGAAGAGGTCAGCGTGCGTAGAGGGCGCTCGGCTGGCTCTTGCCCGTGTCAAGACATACTGGGCAGATATGGTGCCCACCATTGTTGCGTCCCGGGATTCGGATAAAAGCCGAACACCTACCGAGCACTATTTTGAGGAGGTCCTCGAAGGCGCTCGCGTAATAGAGACGCAGTGCTCGAAGGATGCTATGTTATGATAGCATATGTAATCATAAAACAGTATTTTGATAAATTGTAGTGGCATTTTTTAGACTTGTGCCTTCAAGTATGAAAAACACCTCCTGTGCGGCCGTTTTAATATATAAATTCTGAAAGATTACAGTCGTTGGCTTCAGCCGCCACGCACATAGTGCGGGGGTGCGCGCAGAAGACGCATTTTCACACTTAACCCAACGTCTTGGTCCTACAAAGGAGGTGATAGCGCAGCGGGCTAGGCAACCGGACTATAATGCTTTAACACTTTCACTTAGCCATAGGAGCTTGACAGTGGGACTCTTTAGGTAGCCCTTTAGTGGCGACTGCGCTTTGCCCGAGTTCGGAGCGCGTACGTGCCTGACCGGAAAACGGCCCTTCGTCAAAGCGGAGGAATTCGATAAATCCCTATGAGTCATCGAGTGGCGACCAGTCTCGCGCTACATCATGACAGTCAGTTTTCGGCTTTCTCTACTGAGGTGCTCACCCAGCCGAACCGGGGCACAATCGCAGTAGTTCTCCTGGTGTTACCTTAGCCGATAGAGCGAAACGTAAGGTGGCCGAACTCAGGAGCCGGCCAACCCAACATATGACCAAAATCATGATTCGGAGCTGATGCATATAGTGCCAAAACTCGCGACGCCAGACACTCCCTAAGGTGTTCGGTCTTTATCAGTACGGGTGAGGCAACACCCTTAAAAAAAGAGCCCCTAGTGTCCAGGTATGAGCAAAAATTCTGGCGTGGCCACATGCCAAAACGCCAGCCTCCTCCATGGTTATAGTAGAAAAAACCAGGGGATGTGTAGCAGCAAGAGACAGTAAAAAAGGTTTACGCAGGGTCTTAATCTAAAAAGAAACCTTAAGACAGGTCCCTACTGCACATCTGCGCCTGTGTCTCCGCTGTGCCGTGTCCTGGACGGGCGCCGCACGACGTTCATTTGTAAAAGAGAGGAACTGAATTGAAAATGGCTTGTGCGGAATAAAAAGATAATAAACAAAATATAAAGTAGAAAATATATTAAGCTGAGCTTTATTGTCTCTGCGTATAGCCCCTGGTACGGGGGTATATGGCGTTTACGAGCCTGCGTTGATGACGGACTTGTGCCGAACTCGTTGAGTCCGGGTCCGTGGCCTTTGATGACTTATAAAAAGTCTTTTGGCTGGCGAGGCCACTTTATTGTGCAGCTGTTTAAGCGGCCGCGCAGTCCTCCGTTTGGAGGGGCGTATTTTAGTGCGCTCCCTTTAAAGAGATGATGCCTCGTGGACCGAGCATCTTAAGTGTGAGAGATGCGTAATGCAGTATTGCGTTAAAGCGAGCGAAAGCTCCGCATCCCATTAGTGCTTGATAGCGACTTGAAAATGGGACTACATGGAAGGTCAGCCTTTCACGACGAAAGTTATTGGGAGAGCCAAATATGACCACAAGCCGGAGAAAACCCATACAATGGGTGTCCGGGCCTGGTGCTACCCCTTGAAAGGAGGTTTTGCTGTGGCGGATTCTTGCTGGGTTTATGCCCATGCGGTGGATTGTATCCTAATATATCAGGTTTAGTCCATTGCCGCTGTCCATAAGGACATTGGTAAACTGGAATCCCTCGATTATTGGATCCAGTATCAGGGCAGTCCGGCCTGCGTTTTTGATATTTCTAGAATAATCTAGCTGATCGAAAATGATTGGCTTTAGTGACCAGTGGCGGGACTCCTGAGGGGAAAGTTTGATTGTACGTACCTTTATGGGTGCCATACGTTTTGTGATGTGAAGTAAGTTCACTGTTTTGACTTCTTGCGGGAAGTTCTTTTGTTTCCTGGTATTCTGCCTTTGGGGTTCGTCCTCTTCTTCACTTGGTGTGTCGAGCCCCTTGTGTTCGGCGTTAAGCTGTCCGGATTGTTTAAAAACCCAACAATCTCTGTGGGTGTGATTGGCAGGCTTCCCAGGAGTACTGTGTATCTGACATATTCTGCCCAGGATTCTATTTAAGTTGGACGGATCATCCCTGTTATCCTGAGGGGGTGGTTTTGTTTGATTTTGCCGCGAGCTTTTGAATCCGGCATTGACTGCCGCGCTCTTCGGACTTTTTCCTTTGATTCGGCGATGATCCTTATTTCATCGCAGTTTTCCGTTTCCATCCCTGATTTCGGATGTACTTGGGTCGCTGGGGCGGCATCGTGCCAGCCAGCTGTCCTCTCCTGCGCAAAAGCGGGTCATGAGGCTTGTGAGTGCGGCCATTGTTCTTGGCTTTTCTTGGCCGAGGTGTCTGGCGAGCCATTCGTCTCGGACATTATGCCTGAAAGCTGCTAAGGCTTCGGCGTCCGGACAATCCACTATCTGATTCTTTTTAGTAAGGAATCTGTTCCAGAGCTATCGCACTGATTCTCCGGGCTGTTGAGTTATGTGACTGAGATCGTCTGCGTCCAGAGGGCGGACGTAGGTTCCTTGAAAATTTGCTCGGAAAGCGTCCTCAAGCTCTTCCCAACTTCTAATTGTGTTTTCAGGAAGGCTTTTAAGCCAGTGCCGGGCTGGCCCTTTAAGCTTAAGGGGTAAATATTTGATGGTGTGGAGATCGTCTCCTCTAGCCATATGTATGTGGAGGATATAATCCTCGATCCAGACTCCGGGGTCTGTTGTTCCATCGTACGCCTCTATGTTGACGGGTTTGAATCCCTCTGGAAATTCATATTCCAGGACCTCATCGGTGAAACATAGGGGGTGTGCGGCGCCCCTGTATTTGGGTGTGCCGGATTCTGATGATGGCTTTTTTGCATTGCTTGCGAGAGCTTGCTTTCTTGGCCCGTCAATGGACCTGGCTGGGCCATGATGCGAGTCTCTAATTGGGTCGCATCCCGTATTGAATGCGGCGCCGGTTGCCGTTTTGTGGTGGCCGTGTGGTCGCCTATCCGACCGTGTGGCTTTTTTATTTTTCGAATGTGAGGGCTCTAGGGCTTCTTGATCGAATTCGGGCAGTAGTTTTCTCTTCAGATAGCTTTTAGTGCGGCGGCTGCCGCCGTATTTGTCTGCGGTCTTGATTACCTTGCTCCATCTTATTCTGAGTGCATCTTCCGCCGTCTTTAGCTTCTGCTTCTGCTTCTTCAGGCTGCATGCTGTAGCAACGAGCCTTTCGTGGAGATTCTTCTGCTCCGTGGTTTTATCCGGTGTGAGATCGTCCGGAGTTCTGTTATGGCCGGGGGAGGGCTGTCTGTCCTCTCTGTCCGAGTTGCCCTGTTCGGACGGTTGCTCTGAGGCGCGCTTGTCGTCTACCGGCTCATCCTGCTCTATGGCTGGGTCTTGATCGAGGCGGGGCTTGGCTCGGCGTTTTCGTCGCCGCTTTGACTGCTTTTCGGAGGGTTTGTCCCTTTTTCCGTCCCCTTTTTCCTCGTTGTCGTTTCCCTTAGGGGCATCCACCATGAATACATCATTAGGTGTGGTGGTGGACCAGCGCCTTATAGGTGCTGGTTCCTGTTCGTCCCCATCTTCGTCGTCCATACCGTCGAAGTCTTCGGATCCGAAGTCGAGCATGTCGGTTAAATCGTCGACAGTGGCTATTAAGTGGGTGGTGGGTGGGCTTTGAATTTCTTCGTCGCCCGAATCCCAACCTCGCAGACCATAATCCGGCCTGGGCTCTCCTGATAAAGAGAGAGACTTGAGAGAGTTCAGGATATCACCGAAAGGTGAGCACTGAAAGATGTCCGCGGCGGTGAACTCCATTACAGGCGCCCAATCGGATTCGATCGGCGGGGGCGCAGAAGGCTCGGAGTTCGGAGAAGAGTCCGGCTCCTTGGAGTCCTGGGACGTGCGGAGTACGGCGCTGGCGTTTGGCTCGATCGCCTTTGAGATCGCAGCCCCCGAGGTGACGTCCAACCGTTCATCCTCAGAGAATGCAACGGGCTCCGGATCAGAGATCGGGGCCGGAGCGTGTGCGGCCTCCAGGGTGCTATTCGGAGGCAGAGCTATATCATGCCCCTCGAAGTAGCGCGGCGCGCTTGGCTGTGGCTCGAACCCGTCGAAGATCAAGTCTCCGCGGATATCAGCCGTGTAGTTTAAGCTTCAAAACCTGACTTGATGGCCAGGGGCGTAGCTTTCGATCTGCTCCAGATGACCAAGCGAATTGGCCCGCAGAGCGAAGCCACCGAAGACGAAGATCTGTCCGGGGAGGAAAGTCTCACCCTGGACCTCATCGTTGTTGATGATCAAAGGAGCCATCGGGCCTAAAAGCGACGACACAGAGGAACTCTCAATGAAAGCACCAATGTCGGTGTCAAAACCGGCGGATCTCGGGTAGGGGGTCCCGAACTGTGCGTCAAGGTCGGATGGTAACAGGAGACAAGGGACACTTTATTTTACCCAGGTTCGGGCCCTCTCGATGGAGGTAAAACCCTACTCCTGCTAGATTAATATTGATGATATGGGTAGTACAAGAGTAGATCTACCATGAGATCAAGGAGGCTAAACCCTAGAAGCTAGCCTATGGTATGATTGTGTATGATGATGGTTGTCCTACGGACTACAACCCTCCGGTTTATATAGACACCAGATAGGGTTAGGGTTACACAGAGTCGGTTACATTGATAGGAGATCTTGAATATCCGCACACCTAGCTTGCCTTCCACGCCAAGAAAAGATCCTTCCGGACACGGGACGAAGTCTTCAACTTTGTATCTTCATAGTCCTGGAGTTCGGCTGAAGGTATAGTTCGGCTATCCGAACACCCCCTAATCCAGGACTCCCTCATGCCTCGAGGGCCAATGCGGTTGTCTTGTTCTCGGCACGGAGTGCTATGTCCGGATCACTAGCGAGAGTGATAATTCCGTTTGGCCCAGGCATTTTAAGCTTCATGTACCCGTAATGGGGTATAGCTTGGAAAACTGTGAAAGCCTCCCGTCCTAGTATAGCGTGATATCCGCTTTTGAACGGGGCCACCTGGAACGTGATCTGTTCGGACCTGTAATTATCTGGCATGCTGAATACCACATCTAGTGTGATCTTTCCGGTGCAGCGCGCTTCCTGACTGGGGATTATTCCTCTAAAGGTTATGCTGCTTCGCTCAATGCGGCTCCAGTCTATTTCCATCTTTTGGAGGGTTTCCTCGTAAATGAGGTTCAATCCGCTGCCTCCGTCCATGAGTACCTTTGCGAGGCGACAGCCTTCCACTATGGGACTGAGGACCAATGCGGCTGGTGCCCGGGCTGTTCGAAATTTAGGTTCGTCACTCGCGTTGAAGGTGATAGCGGTATTACTCCATTTGTTTATTGTCGCTACTTGATAGACTTCAGTGAGGCTGCGGAGTGTTCTTTTTCGCATGTTTATTTGATGCGAAAGTCTCAAAGATTGTGAGAACGGAACTAAAATTCTCGGGCTGGTTTCCTTTGACCTCTGGAATTAGGAGGTCCTCGCCAATTTTGGCCACCTGCCGGAGTATCCAACATGCCCTGAGGCTGTGAGTTGGGGTGGCGCCCTCTGCACTGTGAATCTTGCAGGGTCCATCTAGCCACTTTTCCAGTACGTTTCCATGCCCTCTAAAGGGTTTTGATTTTTTGGTATTTAGTCCGGGTGCCTTACTGTGGTGCACCCTCTTAGTTCGGACGGGATTGCTATTCAAGGCCGGATTATCCCAAAATTTTATTTCGGTTTTCCAAGCACTTTCCATCACACAGTACTTTTGTACTATGGACGCCAAGTCAGCAAAGCGTGTAATATTACGACGACTTACGTCGTTGAGTATTCCCTTGTCCGTGCAGTTACTGTAAAAGATTCAAATTGCGTCTCCCTCGCGGCAGTCCTTTATCCTGTTCATAACCAGGAGGAATCTGGCCCAGTAATGATGTACTGTTTCTTCGGGCATTTGCCTGATTTGGGAAAGATCGCTTAAGATCGGGCGGGCGGGTGTCGTTGAATCTGAGACCTCGCCCAGTTTGCTGTTCGGAGGCCGAAGAACTTCCGAATTCTGAGATCCGGAGTCTTGGATGTTATCCGATTTGCCTGATTTTAAGCTCAGGTCTTGGATTGTATCCTCCGCTCCGCGGATATCCGGCATGGAGGGTTCGGGAATTCGGATGTAGCTAGTCCTTAAGATATATGAAGGGTCGCCGCATTGTGTCTCCACCACAGCAACGTGGTGGGTGACTTGGGGAGAGTTAATTTCTCTTAGATCGGGTTTAAGCCCAACCTGGTCGTAATTTGTAGCGACGCCCAGTGCGGCGATGCGATCCAGGAGCTCGTTTACAGAAGAGAGCTCCATCGGATCCAATTGCTCGGGAGTTCTGAGCCGACGTGGAGGTTGCTTTCGGCGACCCGGGAGGTCACCGTCGGCGCAACAGCCGAACAGGCGGTTGCGAGAAAACCACCTAGCCGGAGAGTTTGGCCGACAGCCAAGGCTCCTTTTGTAATGGCGTCGTCTTTAAAGACGGGAAGAGGCATCCTTCCCCGATCGCGACGGCACAGAGGAACTCTCATTGAAAGCACCAATGTCGGTGTCAAAACCGGCGGATCTCGGGTAGGGGGTCCCAAACTGTGCGTCAAGGTCGGATGGTAACAGGAGACAAGGGACACTTTATTTTACCCAGGTTCGGGCCCTCTCGATGGAGGTAACACCCTACTCCTGCTAGATTAATATTGATGATATGGGTAGTACAAGAGTAGATCTACCACGAGATCAAGGAGGCTAAACCCTAGAAGCTAGCCTATGGTATGATTGTGTATGATGATGGTTGTCCTACGGACTACAACCCTCTGGTTTATATAGACACCGGATAGGGTTAGGGTTACACAGAGTCGGTTACAATGGTAGGAGATCTTGAATATCCGCACGCCTAGCTTGCCTTCCACGCCAAGGAAAGATCCTTCCGAACACGGGACGAAGTCTTCAATCTTGTATTTTCACGGTCCTGGAGTCCGGCTGAAGGTATAGTCCGGCTATCCGAACACCCCCTAATCCAGGACTCCCTCAGCCGTACCATGGTGTACGGGTGCGATCATGTTATTAATAAACATATATATTAAAAGAAAATAATGCAAAAAGTAGGCAAAAAGCTATGCATTGTTTATAAAGAGGTTGTTTATCAAAGCCGAACGATACAAGTAGTGCGATAAGCAGAAAGATAGTAGACTATTTAACATGTCCTGACCAGGGGCAGGTCGCGGAGTTGTGTTTGAAACAGATATAACGCTCGTAATAGAGACCACCTGAGAGTTCCATAATGCGGCGTAGCTTTGTCTGCTTCCCTGGATCTTGCATCGTTTGTGCGGCAGCCGAATTGCCGAACAGGTCGTCCGGAGTATGGAGTCCTGAAAGTAATAAAAATAATCCGGCAGCCCCTAGTATGTTTTAAGCCGTATTGTGAGCATGCCGTTACTATGCCCCTTCCCCTGCGCCCATGGTATTTCAAGGGCATAATTATGTACGCGAGGTACTAGCTCCATTATGTCGCGATGGCTGGGGTTGGGGCCGCATTGCTACACCTGCTCAGAGCGTGCCGGGCGGTCTTGTTGTAGGTTACTCCGGGCGCGCTTGGCAGTGTCTGGCATTTTAACGGCCGGACTGGAGAGCTGCCTAAGAAGGCTGCTTTGTACTTCCGCTGCGAGAGCCGCCGTGTGCTCCTCCGTACGAAGGGAACGTTCGGTGTTTCCGTTGACCGTGATTACTCCTCGAGGGCCTGGCATCTTGAGCTTGAGGTATGCGTAGTGCGGCACCGCATTGAATTTGGCAAATGCGGTTCGTCCGAGCAGCTCGTGATAGCCACTGCGGAACGGGACTATGTCGAAGATTAACTCTTCGCTTCGGAAGTTATCCGGAGATCCGAAGACCACATCAAGTGTTACGGAGCCAGTACAGTTGGCCTCTACACCTGGTATAACGCCTTTAAAGGTCGTTCTTGTGGGCTTAATCCTTGATGGATCTATGCCCATTTTCCGCACTGTATCCTGATAAAGCAGGTTCAAGCTACTGCCGCCGTCCATGAGGACTCTTGTGAGATGAAATCCGTCGATGATTGGGTCGAGAACCAATGCGGCAAAGCCGCCATGGCGGATGCTAGTGGGGTGGTCCCTTCGATCAAAAGTGATCCGGTAAGAGGACCATGGGTTGAACTTTGGGGCGACTGGCTCCATCGCGTATACATCCCGTAGCGCACGCTTCCGCTCCTTCTTGGGGATGTGGGTTGCGTATATCATGTTCACCGTCCGCACTTGTGGGGGAAACCCCTTCTGTCCATTGTTGTTCGGCGGCCTGGGCTCCTCCTCGTCATCGCTATGCAGCCCCTTGTCTTTGTTTTCGGCTCTTAACTTGCCTGCCTGCTTGAACACCCAACAGTCCCTGTTGGTGTGATTGGCTGGCCTTTCGGGGGTGCCATGGATTTGGCACAAGCGATCGAGTATTCGGTCCAAACTGGACGGGCCCTGAGTATTCTTTTTAAATGGCTTTTTCCGCTGACCGGATTTATAGCCTCTGAATCCGGCATTGACTGCCATATCTTCATTGTTGTCGCTGCTACCACGGCGCTTTTGCTTATTTCGACGTGTCCTGCCACTTTTGTCCTTGGTATCCGGATTACCAGGGTTCTGTGATAAGTTGTTGCTGCGAGCTAGCCAGCTATCTTCTCCCGCGCAAAAGCGGGTCATGAGTGTCGTGAGGGCTGCCATGGATTTCGGCTTTTCCTGTCCCAGGTGCCGGGCGAGCCACTCGTCGCGGATGTTATGCTTGAAGGCTGTTAGGGCCTCTGCGTCCGGATAGTCAACTATCTGGTTTTTCTTTGTTAGGAACCGTGTCCAGAATTGCCTGGCCGATTCTTCTGGCTGCTGAATTATGTGGCTTAGGTCGTCGGCATCTGGTGGTCGCACATAGGTGCCCTGGAAGTTGTCGAGGAATGCGGCTTCCAGGTCCTCCCAAGAACCGATTGAGTCCGCTGGCAGGCTGTTAAGCCAATGCCGGGCCGGTCCTTTGAGTTTGAGAGGGAGGTATTTGATGGCGTGTAGATCATCGCCATGTGCCATGTGGATGTGAAGGAGATAATCCTCGATCCATACCGCCGGGTCTGTAGTGCCATCGTATGATTTGATGTTTACGGGTTTGAAGCCCTCTGGGATTTTATGATCCATTACTTCATCTGTGAAGCATAGTGGGTGTGTGGCGCCCTTGTACTGGGCTATGTCACGACGCAGCTCGGAAGAGCTATGTCTGTTGTGTTCGGCCCGGCCGGATTTATTGTGTCCGGAGTGAAGATCATCGTCACGTGTCGTCGGGCGCCTGCGCGATCCGTAGATCGACCTTGTTTGCCTTGCTTTATCCTTCAGTACATCTCGCAGGTCTGGCGCACTTTCCCGTGCCTTGGTTGAGCGGCGTTGGGGCATGACTTGGGTGGAGGTTCGACAGGCCTCTCTGTCGCGGCCGCGAGGTGGCCGGTCTGCCATATCGTGCGCTGGTGATGTAGGTGCTTCCTCCTCTGATCGGGGTAGCGGCCTGCGCTTAGGATAATTCTTGGAGGGGCGCTCGAGTTCGTACTCTTCGGCCGCAAGGACTTCAGTCCATCTATCAGCTAGCAAATCTTGATCAGCTCTAAGCTACTGTTGCTTTTTCTTCAGGTTGTTCGCCGTGGCTAAAAGCCTGCGTTTGAAACGCTCTTGTTCGGCGGGGTCTGATGGTACGACGAATTCGTCGTCATCAAGGCTTGCCTCGTCTTCGGAGGGAGGCATATAGTTATCATCCTCAACCTCTCGTTCTGCCGCTCTCTCATGAGGGCTGGCTTCTCCATCTTCCTGCGCTGAATCTTGCTGGGTTGGGTGTTCTTCGGTGCTATCCGGGGTAGTATTATCTCCCGTGCCGGAATCACCGTTTTTACTATGGCGGGATTTAGAGCCGCGCCGTTGACGTCGGCGCTTTGGCTGTTTCTTGGAGGTGTCATCCCCCGCTGTTCCATCGCCATCTCCATCTTTTGGAGTATCCACCATATATACGTCATATGACGAGGTGACCGTCCAGCGCCCTATAGGTGCTGGTTCCTGTTCATCTCCTACTTCGTCGTCCATACCGTCGAAGTCTTCGGAGCCGAAGTCAAGCATGTCGGTGTAATCGTCGACAGTGGCTACCAAGTGGGTGGTGGGAGGGCTTTGAATTTCTTCATCGTCCGTATCCCATCCTCGCTGGCCGTAATCCGGCCAGGGCTCTCCTGATAAAGAGAGAGACTTGAGAGAATTTAGGATGTCGCCCAAAGGCGAGTGCTGAAAGATGTCCGCTGCGGTGAACTCCATTATTGGCGCCCAATCGGCTTCGACTGGCAGGGGCGCGGGGGCTTCGGAGTCCGGAGAGAAGTCCGGTCCTTTGGGATCACGGGTCACGCGGAGTGCGGGGCTGGCGTTCGGCTCGATCGCCTTTGAGATCACAGCCCCCGAGGTGACGTCCAACCACTCATCCTCAATTGGTGCAATAGGCTCCGAGTTAAGGGTCGGAGCCGGTGCATGTGCGGCCTCCAGGACACTGTTTGGAGGCAGAGTTAGATCATGCCCCTCGAGATAGTGCGGCGCGCTTGGTTGTGGCTCAAATCCGTCGAAGATCAAGTCTCCGCGGATATCCGCCGTGTAGTTTAAGCTTCCAAACCTGACTTGATGGCCAGGGGCATAGCTTTCGATCTGTTCTAGATGGCCAAGCGAATTAGCCCGCAGAGCGAAGCCCCCGAAGACGAAGATCTGTCCGGGGAGAAAAGTCTCACCCTGGACCTCATCGTTGTTGATGATCAAAGGAGCCATCGGGCCTAAAGGCGACGACACAGAGGAACTCTCAATGAAAGCACCAATGTCGGTGTCAAAACCGGCGGATCTCGGGTAGGGGGTCCCGAACTATGCGTCAAGGTCGGATGGTAACAGGAGACAAGGGACACGATGTTTTTACCCAGGTTCGGGCCCTCTCGATGGAGGTAAAACCCTACTCCTGCTTGATTAATATTGATGATATGGGTAGTACAAGAGTAGATCTACCACGAGATCAAGGAGGCTAAACCCTAGAAGCTAGCCTATGGTATGATTGTGTATGATGATTGTTGTCCTACGGACTAAAACCCTCCGGTTTATATAGACACCGGACAGGGTTAGGGTTACACAGAGTCGGTTACAATAGTAGGAGATCTTGAATATCCGCATCACCTAGCTTGCCTTCCACGCCAAGGAAAGCTCCTTCCGGACACGGGACGAAGTCTTCAATCTTGTATCTTCATAGTCCAGGAGTCCGGCGAAGGTATAGTTCGGCTACCCGAACACCCCCTAATCCAGGACTCCCTAACACACCATCTTGAACTTGATACCGCGAATCTGTTGAGCCAGCGGACGACTCACCGTCAGAGAGGACGGCCAGCTCACCAGCATCTTCAGATCCTTCAGAAAGTTCACCTCCGTGGATGCAACCCACAAAGGCACGCTTCACGATGGGTTGAGCTTGGGCGGGTCTCGCACGCTGAGCCGTCTCGACGAGGTCGGTGCAGTTGTCCGGCTCAGGGCCCGGCTCACCAATCCGGCCGATGAAGACGTGAATTCCGCCAAAGGGGACCCGGTACCCGTAGTCAATTAAGCCGGCGTCGGGGCCCCAGCCTTCGTCGTCGATGTAGATCTTGCCGCGACGACTCTTGGTCATCCGGCCAACTGCGTATCCCTTGAGCCCTTCGAAGCTGCACTTCAAGAAATCAAATCCACCGTGCGCTGGCCCCATGGTGGGCGCCAACTATCGTCGGCCTGGCTCGAGCCCGCTGTCCGCTGCTGCTTCTTTACCGGCTCGCTGGATCCGCCGCCGCCGCCACCGCCAGAACCTGGAGGAGGCGCCCACGGATCGCAGCCGCCCGAGGAACCGGAAGGGCACTTCATGGCGAGGCGGAGGGATCGATCTACTTGGGCCTCGCCCCGCCGGATCCGCCTGCCCGCCTGCGGTAGCGAGCGGGCGAGCGAGGGAGGGGTCGAACGCTTGCAGGCACGACGGGGCGGATCTAGATCTAGAGCGGCGCGCGAGGTCCCCCAGCGGGAGGGATTTGGCTGGGAGGGTCGCTGGGGGAAGGGAAGGGGAGGGGAAGGGGAGGGGAGGCTTGTCCGTACCTCGAGACGAACGGCTGCCGGAGCTGCGGCGTCGGCGGTGGCGCGGCGCGGCGGGTGGAGGGGAGGGGAGCCGCCTCGGTGGCTGGTAGGTGGGTGGGTGGTCAGGAGGAGGGGGGAAAATAATGGTGTGTGTGTGTGTGTGTGTGTGTAGGAAAGCGGCCGCCGCTGCCGCTGATAATGATGGCCTCGTCCTCGGCCAGCCTGGCCGGCAGGCTGGGCTGGGCTGTCCGCCGAGCTGGGCCGCGCGAGGGGATGCGGCCCGCGCGCCCACGCGAGGAGCGCGGTTGGTCGGGAGCGCAGCGGTTGCTGGGAGGAACGGACTCGTTGATGTTTAGTCCCACATCGGCGAGGGGAGGAGAGATTCACCGGTTTATAAGCGCGAGCGCGGCAGCAGACTCGTCCCTTCGGGGACATCCGATAAAATTGGAACGATACAGAGAAGATTAGCATGGCCCCTGCGCAAGGATGACACGCACAAATCGAGAAATGGTCCAAATTTTTTCGACATTTCGCGCGCCGGTCCTTTCCCTTCTCGCGGATATGCCCCTGAAGCCTTATTTTCGCGCCCTTATTCGTCTCGGAGATTACAACCAGGTCCTTTCTGGGTTATTGCCGGTCTTTTGTGCGTACACTGTTCTCCAAATAGTGCTACAGCATCCTGTATTTTTCTTACAAGCAGGACCCCACTCTATTGTAATATCTGATTCCTTAGAACGAAGTCCTGTTGGAGCTTCACTAACAGCTCTTCCACTTCTTTTCTTTTACTGTACAAGTATATATGTGCAGTGTGCCGTGCTGCTTTCTAGTACTAATTTGTAGTACGATTTATTTTTGGTAGTTGCTTATTTATTCCTGGGCCCTTTTGTGTTGTTGCTCCACTTCTTATAAGGGGGTGTTTGGTTCAGAAGTCCTACGACTTTTTCTAGTCCCAGGGACTAATAAAAAAAGACTCTCCAGTAGAGTCTTTTTTTAGTCCCTGTAGAAAAAGTCCCTCCCGTTTGGTTCCTAGGGACTTTTTAGGGACTTTTTCTAGTCTTTGGGACTAAAAAGTTCCTGAAACAAACACCCCTTAAGATAGAGGTATACATGCACTCTGCCATGTTGTCTCCTCTATATGATTTATTTTTTACTGGTTCTTTATTCATTTGTGGTCCATTTTTTGTATTGAAATCCATTGAAAGCGTATGCTACATGATTGAAGAGCGTATGTTTTCACATGTAGACAGCTGTCACCAGCTTCAACCCTGTCGTGGAATTGTCACGGCAGATGTCCTCTTGCAAGGACTTAGTCGTGGAGCCATTGCAACTAGGAAGCTTAAAGGGGTTAATCGGGACAAGGACACGCGAGGTTTATACTAGTTCAGCCCCTTACGGTGAAGGAAGACCTACGTCTAGTTGGGTTGGTATTGCTTGAGGTTTCGATGACCAGGGAGCGAGATATGCTATGCCTGGTTCTCGATGAGTTGTTTTCTTGCCCTAAGCCGCTGGCGGGTCGTCCCCTTATATACACGGGTTGACGCCCTGCGGCCTACAGAGTCCCGGCCGACTCATAAACAGTGTCCGGCTCGGCGACTAGTTACTTCTACCTTACAATACAAGTTATACCATCATGGCGGTTTATCTTCACGGGCTTCAGAGTCGCCAGTGGGCCTTTAGGCCCTTTAGTGAACCGCCATCTTCATGCCTTGGTCTTGGGCTTCTGATGAGCCTCTCTTTGCGTAACCCGGCCCCTCCTGGACGGCTTACACAAATAGTTATATCCCCAACAAACCCAGTAAACGTAATTGGTTTGGCACAACAATCTCTGTACACAAATGACGTCGCTCTGGACACCTCAGATGAGCAACACGAATAACCAAGCTGTAGGCAGGCGATGATGAAGAAGGCAGAGACAAGCAAGACATCGCAAAACGGATTAATGAATATACAAATGGGAATGCAAAGTAAATTATTCTAAGATTTTAAATTATGCTTTTAACATGAGTGAGGTCAACGTTCTTTTTTTTGCGAATCACGTACTTTCTTAGTGAAATGCAATAGTTTGTGGCCAGTCTGCTAAGAACAAAGGATACAAATTAAGCCGGAGGCATCTTCTCCTAGTGACGCGCTTGCTCCGCATAGGTGGACCTCCTCATTAGCTTCTCGTCCAACATGACCAAAAGAAATGTCTACGAAATTCTCTTAGATCCTTGATCTCCTGAAGGATGCCGAAAATGTCTTGAACGCTCATACTTTGCGAGGTTAATGATTGTTTCGTAACTAAGGCACACAGGTGAGTTAGACTTTCAAATTATAGTTCAGCCGTGTAACCGTGTGCACGTCACCAGTAGAATTTCAATATGGAAGTAAATAAAGTAGTTTGCTATAGTTTGGAATTATACCATAGTCAGTATTCGTGTTTTTCTAACCGTTTCATTTGTTTTTCCATCTCTTGACCGTAAATTTTTCCAATGATTGACAAAGATAAAATTTTTATGTCTTTTTTCTCCAAAGAATGTGCACACCTAGAATATTTTATTAGATTTGCTGCAAGATGAATAGAGGGACTTGTCCTTCCCTTAAGCCTCATGCCATAAGCACCCCACATTCATCTGTATAACTTTATTGTCTCGTAGATAGAGGAACTCTTCGATGGCTCCACAAGCATACAATGTTTTATATGGGTTCTACCGAAAGCAGAAATTTCTGCTTGACTCTTCTATCCTATGAGATATTTGTCAACAAAACTAAGTTTGCAAATTTTATCAGTCAGGTCGTTGTAGTATAGTGGTAAGTACTGGACCTCATGCTCCTCTGTTCGTGGTACACGCACCTACGCCGACCTACATTCTTCCTAGAGGAGATCCAACTTTGCTCAATCATGCCAACTTGGTTGGTTGCCCCATTTAGGCAGCATCCATCTATCCCAGGAGCAGATCCAATTTTGCTCAATGTGGTGATTGCTTGTGACTAATCTTGGGGAATTGGTTTTCATAAGACTCTCCTTTACCTTGAGAAGAGATTTCCAGACAGGGAGAGTCATTAAATTTCTTTTGCACACAAGCAACATAAATTATTTTTAATTATTTAGCTTTTACAATATATTTTTTGCGAGGGAAAAGGGTTTCATTCATCAACCAGCAGCCATGTCTGCATTACAACGGTCCGGCATCTCGTCCGAACCAGATCGAAGCCAGACCGCGGTGCGCTTTTTTATTCTACCATAGTCCAATGTCCAATTTCACAATATCTTGCCAAAGCCCCACTCCAATGTCCAATTTCCACCACCATTTAGACAAGAGGGGGATATTTTGTTTATGTAGGTCTTTTACGCCAAGGCCCCCTTTATTTTTTGACCGACATACACGAGACCATTTGACAAGATGGTATCGTTTCTTGTCCTTACCCCCACACCAGACAAACTTACGACAGTATTTATCCAACCTCTCAATAAAGGTTTTGTATATTTTCAAGTACCTTATGGCAAGAAATTCCCAATCGATGTTCCTCGATGTGGAGTGGCTCACCGGCACCCCCGGGTACTTCATTGGGAAGTGGCCGATTTGACACCCAAACAAGTTAGCATATTTCTGGAGGGTGGAATCATCACCCCCACACAAAGAACTTCACTCTTCATAAAATTGATTTTTAGGCCGGACATAAGCTCGAACAAATACAAAAGCAGCTTAACATTAACAACCTTATCAATATCATCTTCTAATCACAACCGATTTTGGGTGGTTCTTGTTGGTCTCAACTCTCATCCTATTGTTAGCTTGGGTTTGTTTCAAGAGCTTTTGTTGTGAATTGCATGGAGGTTTATTTGTTATTGCCTTTTGTTTGCTCCATCAGTTAGGGAGCTGTTAGCGACGCAAGCAACAGGCGAACCTTTTCTTGTTTTTATCTGTAAGAGTTATACGTGTGACTCAAAAAGATACGGTGTTGTCCTTTCTTTGTATTTGTTATGTTATCACCTGGTAATGGAACCGGATCCAATTTTGGAACAAATGAAAAAAAAAACTTCTCAGGATATTTACGCGGCCACCCGACATTTCTCTCGGCGCCAAGCCGCCACTCGTTATTGTCGTCCATGTCGCCATCGCCAACTCTATGATTGAATCGTTGTTGTCGTCCATGTCGCCATCGCCAACTCTATAATTTTCAATCGTTACTTATATTCAAAAACAATTATATTATTTAAATATTAGCCATGATTCAATATTAATATCAAAATTATAAATTTTAAATATTTTAGGTATACAAACATCCTTAAACTACATACTTATGAGTTATAGAAATGTACATATAATTATGAAAATATTTATATAATTTAAATAACAATGATGAGTTATAATTTTAGAATTTTTTGTATTATGAAAAAATATAAAAATATTTTTTACAATTGATAGAAATTATTTAGAATATATGAATATTTTTAAAATAATACGTGCTTTTTTATTTAACCTAATAGTGTATATATGAATATTTTTAAAATAGTATGCACCTCTTCCAGTTTTTTTTTTTTGAGAAATCTCGCCCAACTTTATTGGAATTCAAAGATGTTAATAGGTACAACGAGTTGGTCATGGATTGTTTTTACAGGTTCATGTTTATTTTTACTTTTGGATTATTTTTTTCCATTTGAAAGAAAGAAATGTAAGAAAAAATTTCAATTGCCAGAAAACATAAGGAAAGTCTTTGTGCAATTGAAAAAAAAATATAGTGTGTTTTTACAAAAATTTCACGTGCTCAAAAAAATTGTAATAATGTATCCGGATTTTATTTGTCATGGATTCAAAAATTGAAAACATGTATTTAAAAAGTGTTCAACATGTTTTTAGAAAATACTCAACATGTATTCATTTTGTTGTGTAAATTTATTGTTGCATTTCAACAAACATGTTTAACATTGTTTATTATATTTCTAGTTTTTATTATTATTACACAGTAATTTTTAGTACATATTGAACAATTTTCAGGATACAACATTAGAATTTTTTAAAATATTTTTTGTTTCAAGAATACAGTGAAGATATACAATAACTGTGGGTGGTTGTGGTCCTGAAAGAAAATACATAAATTAAAACAGTAATTTTTAATACACGATGAACTGCTTAAATGCACAATTGTTTCAAAAGCTAATGTTTACTTTTTTAAGGTACATAATAATGAAAAATATAATAAAGATTGAAATTACAAAATAATTTTACATAGATAATTATTGTAAAATTTATACCAGAAAAATTATGTATAATGAAAACTAAACAAGAAACTAAAAAAACACAGAAAAAAGGTAGAGAACACATCAGGGAAATTATATAGCAATATGTGGAATTTGTCTATATATAGCTTACTAGCTAATATTCATTACAAAGCATAATTCAGGGTTTTTTGGAGGGGAAAAGATAGTTCAGTTAGGTGGCCAGCTCATGCACCATTTAACCAGGAGATTCATGTTTCGATTCCCCTGTAAAAATAAAACCAGCAGAAAATTGGAGAGCGGCGATATGTGAAGTTAGGCTCCGTTCGGAGTCACTCCGCTCTGTAACTCCGATGCGGAGCGGAGCGGCATACAGTAGAAATACGGAGAGCAGCAAACAGGGCGCTAGTGACGGAGCGGTGGATTGCCGAACACAGCCTTAGTCTCTATAGATTTCTAGCTAGAACATATGTGCAAAGAACACAGGTAGTACGCTTGAATACGGAAGGAGGTATCGTATTTGCATAAACCGGACAAGTTGTAGCACCCGTTTCATGTATTTTATAAGTTTAGATATCAAAGTGGTCGTAACGAATAAGTTAAGACACCCCTATGTATTTAACTCTTTTAATTAACACAAAAATTTGTAGGGAATGCCTGAGGAGTATAGGTATACAATACTGAGTAGGGCATTTTGGAGACCGAGCTCCATGGAGCCCTTTATTTTGAAAAATTCAAAATTCATAAATTTCAGTTTCAAAAAATTCTGAAAAAAATTATACATGTATGCAAGGATGTAAAGTGTATGTGTGAGAAATTTCAGAATGAAATACCTTGAACCGCGAGCTGCACAAAAAAAAACAAAATTAGGGACTTTAAAGATGAACAGTACATATGTTAATAAGCCTCAGATTTGTCTTTTTTGTGCAGCTCACATTTTTATGTATTTCGACCTGAAATTTTGCACACATGTACATTATGTATCTAGGTATATGTGTATTTATTTTCAGAATTTTTTGAAACTGAAAATTTTGAATTTAAAGTTTTCAAATAAAAGTCTCTATAGAGCTCGGCCTCAGTTTGGCATTTTCATACAATACTGTACTATAATAGATAGGTATATGCCCCGGTTCACCGGACGATTTGATTCGATACTAGTAGAAAAGAAAGATGTGGCGTGCGTAGCTAACCATGTCAGTGCCTGACGTTGCAGCATTGCCGTAGCTGTAGCCATAGTTATAGTCTCGTAGGGGAGTGGCGACTTGACGCTGTACGTTTACTTCGCTAGTAAGGAACCAGCTCAGCTGGATAGTCAACGCTGGTCGTTGCAGATCATACGAGTCACTCCCTTCGTCCCAAATTATTGACGTTTGTATCTAATGACGATTTCCACTAACTCATTCTGCGTACATAGTACATATAACTATGCCAACTAACTATATCATATGTACTTTTTCCAATCTTCTTACTCTGCATATAAGATTTTATCTGAAGTTAATCTTTATAAGAAAACTATCGACATTCACAATACGAAATTAATATCATTAGATATTCCATGAATTTCGCGAGTCTAGTATTGTAGAAATTAATATATTTGTGAAGTTGTTATATGCAAAGTAAAATGACCAAAGGGCGTATAGTGGGAAATAACTCATCTTAACATGCACCATGCATTTATTAATAATTAATAAATATTCAGCAACTATATGATAGTCAAATACAATAAATCGCATGTACTTTAGTTCTAATTCTCATATTATTAATTGAAATACCAATGTTTTG
The DNA here is from genome assembly GCA_032464435.1 of Aegilops umbellulata. Classification (NCBI taxonomy): domain Eukaryota; kingdom Viridiplantae; phylum Streptophyta; class Magnoliopsida; order Poales; family Poaceae; genus Aegilops; species Aegilops umbellulata. Next base: position 633,974,250 of record CP136060.1, on the reverse strand, counting down.
TACTAACAAATCTCACAAAAAAATTGCAACCAATTCCCTCATGAATGCATGGGGTATTATCTATATTTAGCCGATTTTTTTTTGCGAACACGCAAAAGCTTTGCGCGTCGATGTATTTAGCCGAAATTTTGACAGGAAACAATCGCACTACAGATATGTGGCGGTGATATGACATACATGTTGGCTGCGCTTCAATTGATAATTCAGTGGGAAACGTTACGAAATAAATATTCAAAAGGAATATTTAAAGGTTACTAGTTATATACAAGAGAATACATACAGAGCTAGGAGGTTAAAGAAACTGATGAATCTAAGTTGACAAAACTACGGTAGATTTTCCCAAGATATATGACACAACTGTCTGGACTAGAATTTTATTGCTAAAAATATTAGTTCAGTGGCCCTCGCAAATGTGAGGGTATCATATTTAACGAGTCAATAGTGGGTGGGGGTTAAACTTATCCTTTCTAGATATTCACATCGCATGACATGAAATAATCTATTCTATAATCACTACAAATATATTTTCAAATAAAACATCAAATTTGTATAGGTATCACCTTTAATAATTTTAAATTAGTGGGTAGATAAATGTTATATAATATTTGAAATGACTCAAAGCCCGGACAGGGGTTTCACGACCAGTCCGAGACGTCTGTGGCGGAGCGCCTATAACGTTGCTTGCCAGCTCCATAGCCACCGCGGGCGAGCGCCTTGAGCCGCTAGCACCCACTTGTTGAACCCAATGAATTCTCGCCGAAATGACTCGGACAATGGAGCTCAGATGGATTCCTCCCTTGACCAACATGGAGCCAGGTGAACGACGAACTTCTCCTTGTCCACGCACGGGATGAGGTCCCGATCAACTTGCCGGACTCGGATCCTCGCCTTCCATGCCGCAGAAGGCCGAAGATCCTCGGAGATGAGCTGCAATGGACCGGATCGGTGTGGAGCGGAAGTAGAGTGGCTAGGGTTTCGTTTGGATGCGGAAAGAACATCTCGGACGTCTAGCGGTGGTTTGAGGGGTTCGAGGGAGTATTTTCTAAACAACCAATCTTATCGACTTAACAACATAGCAGTTTATTTGTGAGTTCTCTTCATGACCTACATTAACACCCAGATCACAAATGCAAATGAAAATGCTTGGAGCACTAAAGCGATGAACCCTCACACAATGCATAACTTAATTAAGCAATGCAACAATTTTCTTATAATAAACATATAGGCATCGAAACATCTTACATCGAATCCAACGGCCACAAAATACTCCGTTGGAAATTTGCAAAGTACCAGGTCTGATGTTGAAGCACTACAATTCCAACCAAAATCCATCATCTCCAATGCACGAGACCCTTTCCAAACTAACCTAAACCCTGCATTAGTTAGTGACTAAGCGTACTGCATGCAATCCTGTCATCAGGAGGTGAACTTGTCAATGCGGATCTTGAGAGACATCCGCCGGGACGCCCCCGCCCCAACCAGCAACTTGGGCGGCACCGCCAGGTACGCCAGCTCCTCGACGGCGACGGCGCCGGGCGCCCTGCTGCTCGTCACCTCGATCTCCGCCATGACGGTGTCGGCCTTGCGGTTCGGCGCCGGCGCCGGCCCGCTCGCCCACACCTTGAGCGTGTACCGCGGCCACAGCATCGCCTCCGCCCTGACGCACACCGCCGACACGGCCGCGCCGGAGCCGTGCGCGCCGCCGACCATGAGGAACGCGCGGTCGTCCTCGTCCCCGACCAGCAGGCCCCGCGGCTCCAGCGACGCCGGCAGCTGGAGCGCGAGGACCTTGCCGTACTGGAAGTTGTAGACCGGCATCGAGTGGAGGGCGGTCAGGTGGCCGAGGAGCGCCGGCGCCGGGCCGGCGAAGCCGCAGCCGGGGACCGCGCAGTCGCAGGGCGCGTGCGGGCACTCGCCGCGGTGGCCGTCGAGCTCGTGGTAGGTCACGTAGCGCCCGCAGCCGGCGTGGTCGCACTCGGCCGTGGTCGAGGAGACGACGGCGTCCATCACCTTGCTGCGGACGTCGAAGGCGCCGCCGCACTCCGCGCAGGGCTCCGCGAGGCAGCCGCCGCAGGCCACATGCCCGCCCTTGCACTGCGCGGACCGGCCGGGGAGATCAAATACTAGCTGCTGCGGCGGAGTCGGATCGAACCAAACGCTTGAGAGAAACGAGGGAGGCGAACCTGGAGGACGGGGGGCTTCAAGGGGCTGAGGCAGAGGGGGCAATGGAGCAGGGTCACGTCCATCTTCACGGCGATCTCCATCCTTGAGCCGTGGTCCGCCGCCACGATCGCGCCACCGTCTCCTCCGGCTCCGGCCGCTTGGTGCACGGCCATCTCTTGCTTCACCGGTGCATGGAGGAGGAGTGGCTCGGCGGCCAGCCTCGGCTTCTTGGAGCTCTGCTGGTTGCCCCCCTCCGTCGCCGCCGGTGAGCCCTCGCAGCCGGCCGCAACCTGCATACTGGAAGAAGCCCGGCCCTGTTTCTGGTGTGGGTGCGAGAGGTGGAGTGGGCACGGCAGCAGCTGGTGAGTTATTGGTTGACAGCGGCCAGTGGAGGAGTAAAAAGTGGCGTGCGTGGCTAGCCGTGCCTGCCATTGCCATAGCCATAGCTGCACCGCGCAGCCATAGATAGGCATAGGCTCGTGGGGTGCGGCAGGGTGCTAGGCCCTATTTGATTCCAAGGATTCTCACAACGTAGTGACAAGAAAAATACAAAGTGGTACGTCCATTTGAATTCTATGGGATTAACACAAAATGTGATGCCAAAAGAGAAAACAAAAATTGTAAAAAGAAGGTTAAAGTGGACTCTAGATTTCTAATAAATGTAGTACACATAATCGCATATAAAAAAAATCCCTATATGATTCTATCATTAAACCCATTAAGGCAAGTTCGAAGGGCGGTCGGCCAGCTATGCCACGTGGCGCATGCTGGTTGGCCGCGGTAAGAAAGTTTTTGATATTTTTGGAGATTTTTTTAGAAGATGGAGTGAGACCTTTTCCTTTTTTAGCAAAGCTTTTATTGGCTTGTTTTTCTTTTTAAGATGGTTGTGATGTCCATGTAATGCGAGATTTTTTTTAATATTTTTATATGAAGATGAGTTTTTTTTCTTTTTTTAAAGATGGAGAACGCCGTACAACTTTCTCTTAAGCGACTCGTAATGGTGGCCCCCAACCAATAGTATGAATAAGACAATCAACATAGGAGAAAATTCTAAGAACTCTAATCCTTCAAAAATCATATAGAATCCCTTTGAATGGAAGGAGCTCTTACTCTATTGAATGGTAGTTGTGTGGTGCCACGTAGAGCACCCCTTTCATGACATCTTTAACCGATCTTCTAAAAGTCTTTAGGCCTCCTTTGGTTCAGAGGGTAAGAAATATTATAGGGCTAGGAAACTTGTAGAAAATAAGATGTCCTGCATCTTAAGTCCCATGAATAGGAATAGGAAAATAGATGTCTCTTAGTTCACATCATTGGTTGACAGCTACCAGTCAAGCAGTGCGGTGCAGCTATGGTTATGGTGGAGTGCAGGAGGGTGCGCAACTTTTAGGCCCTCTTTTGATTCACATGATTTTCAAAATGAACCCCGGATGGCCAGCCAAACAAAAAGTTTGCATTTCGGAGGAGCATGCGAACTCCAAGCAGTCTAGATGAAATCTGGTTTAATACACGCACGAGGTATTACGTTGTTAGTATCATCAATATACATGAAGCGAGGCTCACCTGATTATAGAAGGCCTGACATGACACAACCCATGTCGACCTGGCTTTGAGGATCGGCCCGACACACGAGTTAAAAAGGGGCGGCCCAACATGAAACGACTGCATGCCGACCAACGTTTAAAGGGCCAAAAGAGCCCTAAAAGAGCCAAAACAACCCTTAAAAGGCCAAAACAGTCCTAAAGAGGCAACAAAACATTAAAAAGGCCAAAACAACCCTAAAAAGGCGCCACGATTAAAAGGGTCGTGCCATGCCCGAGCCTGAACTTAAGGTATGACCTTGGGGAACAAGATTATTTCATGGCTGCGGGCCGTTCCAACCCTTTTATTCACGTGTCATGTCGGGCATGTACAGGGCCGAAATTCTGTGCCCGCGGGCCCGACCAACAGGGTCCAACATTACAACATCTGCCAAGAGAAGACCACATCGCCCCTTTTGTTGTGGCCGTTCGGTCAAGATGAAACATGAGTGAAACGAACGGTGGATCGCGGTTCCCGCAGTGGCCCGTGAAAGACTTGTCAAAGCCCTGGAAAACTCGGTTGGAGGGCCCGTTGAGCCTGACTCTAGCCCCCGCGGTCCATTCCCCTCTCACTTACATCTCTTGCACACTGCCTCGCCTCGCGAGAGTTAATATCTAGCCAGTACCGATTCCTATTAGGAATCTTCTGCGAGTGGGGGACCATCGGGGCCGGCCCAATGAGCGGAGTTTTGTCTCCTGTTAGCTTTTCCCTAGTTTTTGCTATGTTTGTACTACATAGTTTTCTTTGTTTTCTGAGTTTTCCTTTTCCTTTTTCTTTTTTTTCTTTTTCCTTTCTTTTCATCGCTTTTGTGTTTCTTTCTTCGGTTTCCACTGACTTTTTGTTTCTTTCTTTGGTCTCATCATATTTTTCTTTTTTAACACACATGTCTACATTTTTCGTATATAGCAGGAACTTTTTGTTGTACTCATTTAGCATTTATGAAATAAATGATCAACACTTTTTGCAAAAAATTATGTTTTCTTTTCTACTTTGTTCATACACATTGTACGGTTTCGTATACATCTAAAACATTTTTATATACGTTTAAATTTTTAAATATGTGGTTTCATGTCTATTCAAATTCTTGTTTTGAACATTTTTTTGAATATGTGTTAAACATTTTTCCAAATAGATGCTGAAGTTTTTTTTGAACTATGCAATCATCTTTTTACGTTGGATAAACAATTTTCCAAAAGTGTCAGAAACATTTAATTTGAAACGAGTGAACAATTTTTTCTAAATGCAATGTACATTGCTTTTGAATGGTACGAAATATGTTTTTGAATTAGCCGAAATTTATTTTACATTTTATAATTTTTTAAAAATGTCACGTGCACATTTTTGAAACGCGAGAACATTTTTGAAACGTTCATACTTTTTTTGATTGGTAGAAGTGGGGCGAACATTCTGTATACACTGCATTTACATTTTTTACCCATATTTGTTTTTTATAATTTAATATATTTTGCATTTTTAAAATATAAACAAAGGGAAAAAATAAAAAATCACGCGTGACGTCTTCGTAACGTTTGAGTGACACGACCATGTCGTAACTGGGCCGGCCCACTATCAGCTAGTTGCAGGCGACGCTAGCGTGTGGCTCGCTGCGGGCGGCGCATAGCCGCGCCCCTCCCCCTCCCGCGCGGCAGGCCGCCGTCGCCGCCTCCGTCCTCGGTCGTCTCCCACGGCGCTCGTAGCCCCGGATCACCACTCTCCTTCCACGCCCAGCGACACCTCGTCGTTCCTCCCGCCGCGCGCGCGGCCCTGCGGCTAAACCTAGCCCCGAGGGTCCCCGCCGCGGCGTCGCCATGGACGCCGATGCCGCCTCCGGCCTCCTCCCTTGTCGCCGTGGTCGCGCCCAACACCACAGCATCGACCCCCAGGCCTCTTCGTACCACGAGGCGGCGCAAGGAAGAACGGCGGTTTCCTGCCACCTCCATCCATGGCTCCTCTTCCTCCCGCGTATCTGCCGCGGGAGACCGCCTCCTTCATCCCCGCATCATAGATAGGTATACAAGTTTGGTCCATTGATTCAGATAAATTGATATGTTGTGGGGATCTAGGAGCAGAATCTGTTTGTGCAATCAGAACCTGCAGCTTGCTTTCTAGGAGTAGGAGCTGGATCTTTGGTTCTGTGTTTGGGGAAAGGAAATTCAGAATTGGCAACAAATGCTCTGGAAGCAGCAATTTTTTTTCTGCTTGGATGAACTGTTGTCTTCTGGTCTTGCACATGAGAATGGGTGAGATATGAAGGTTCGCTTGAACATAGTCTCAATGCAATTGGTAGGCAAGAAGCTCCGGTTTCATGAGCTCCATACCCCAATATAAATATTCAGCACACCATCAAAGAAAAATCTCTCACAGTGACAATTGGATGTGGCTTCGTGTTCATTTAGCAGGAGGTCTGTACAAGTAATCTGTGTATAAGTCCAAGTGATAGCTCATTGCTGCTCTGTTTTGCAACGAAGCTCTTATGTTGGATTTGCTCCAAGAAATGAGGAGACAAAGGGAATAATACCATGGGAGCCGTGCGCCCTAAACATCAATCCAGGGGTAGCATAAAAAATGTTGAGTGTGATTGTTTTGCTAGAACCTTGGTTGAATATGTTTTTGGTTAGTGCTGTTGTGTTCATTCCTGCTCTGCTATTTGTTATGGTGTTGATAACATATATACCCACACTTGACTATAAAAAATATTAACCAAATTCAGATTTGTTCCTACAGTAAGTGTGGATTTGCAACTGTGATCATAAATCATATTCCTACCGGTGTATGCATTTTTCTATATATTTTCTTGTTTGCCTTTCATTTATAGCCTGCCGAGCATCTGTGTAACTTAGCCTGTCCCCTTTTAAGGGCTGCAAGCTAGGCCTGTCCAGAACAGGTATGACTTCAAAGAAGCCCAGAAGTTCAATACAAGCACATCACTAAGGTGAACACATGTGGATAATAAATACAAAGGCATATGATCCTTATGTAGAACAAACTTTTATACACTCACGTTATTCAAAACAAAAACTAATGCAAGGACCATCTAAACAAGTCATTTTTCAGGAAAAGAACAGCAAAGAAATGCACCATTGAAAAGTAGTAACATTATACCAGGTGGAGTAGACAAATTGGCTGGCATGGTTTGGTCCAAAGGCGACAGATAATGGACCTTATTAAGGAGCATGTTAAACTAGGGAGGTAGATAAGACGACAACAACGAAGCTGCAACCAGATGACGTGATAGAAATGTGTTATAGGTTGGTTGATGAGCCACCCCTCTGTGACTCAGGGACATCACCTTTCTTACCATCAAACTGGGTGGGTTTGCTTGAGCCATCCGATTTGCTGTTAGTTCTGTTGTTTCTCACTTGCTGAGTACCAGGGGAGGTTTGTTCCTGAGACTCTAGTAAATCTTGTCCTGGTGTTCTCCCTGGTTTCTCGGTTCCAGACACCGGCGGTGCAGCTTCGGAGCCTTGCTTCCCAATGTCTTGCGGTGATGTAATGGACTTGTCACTTTGCAACTGCTGTTGTTTCATACTCTTCTCGGGGGCTGGTGATGGCATTTCTCTGGATGTTTCTGAGCTGCGGTAATCTAATGTTTCATTTGTTTGCTTGCTACTATCCTTTGAAGATATCGGCTTATTCCCATCAGATGCTGGTGCTTGCAGTGATGCAGGTGCTGCACTTTCACCAGCTGGTGATTGGCTTGGCATCCGTGGGGATGGTTGTTGCTCATTGGTGGATGGTGATTTTCGTGGCTGTGTGGCACCACGATCATCAGCAGCCATTCCTCCTTTCGGCGGTGAAGTTGCTCTCCTTTCATCAGCTCTGATTGGAGTGCGAGGATCTCTTGCGCCAGCTGCCTGCACTGGAGGGGGTTGCATATCTGTTGACTGTGGTTTGAGCACTGCTGGATCACTTTGCTCAAGCATTTTTCTGAGCCTCTTAGTTGAGAACTGGTCATCTTCACTAATGGCACCCTCTTTCATTGGTGACGAGCCAGATACTTTCAGATCAGCTGGCAGTGCTTGAGGGTTTTTCTGAGAACCTGGCGGTAGTTCCCTGGTTGGTGCAGATGCAGCCCTCTTCTGATCAGCCTCTCTACCTTCTGTAGTGCTGTCTTTGGCACCACGGCTTGTTTCATTTTGAATGTCTCTGAATGCCACCTGCTTTGGCAAATGAGCAGCATCTTTTTTATCAGCTGCGGCCTTCTTCACTTGCTCAGAGGGCTGTTGTGCATATGGAGTTTTGTCGGTGGGTCTGGGGGCTTCTTGTGAAAGCGTAGGTTTGCTAAGGGTTGCCGTCTCATCATCAGAGAGGTGGAGCTTATCAGGAGCTTTTATGGATGATCCTTGACCGGGTCTGGTTGGAGATGAGGCATCTTTGGAGGTGGATTTCTCGGTATCAGTTCTCCGAGCCATTTTGGTGGTGCTAGGAGGGGCAGCTGGGGTAAAGAAGTTACTCGTAGTGCTTTGAACACTGCTAGCTGATCTCTGAGTGGTGGGACTTTTTTGCTTTGAGGGTGCTGGTGTTTTCTCGGTGGTAGTAAAGAAGTTACTTTCTCTTATTTGGCCGGGTGAATTTTGGCCATGAGAGGTTGTTTCTGCGGGGAGAGGTTGAGCTGTGAAAGATGAGGATGATATAGTACCGCCGCTGGGCGGTGGAACCAGTATTGTCCGTGACTCTGTGCCTGTCTGCTTTCGAGGGTCTATGCGGATGGTGCGGCCGCTATATGTTGCCGGCGGTTCTGGGCCTTCTGGCTGCCACTGCCACTGCTGCTCCAGCTGCTGCTGCTGCTGCTGCTCAAGTTCTTCCATCTGGTACTGCTCCTCTACGTCCTGCATATCCCTCACCACCTGCTGCCAAGAGTCCCGTGCAGAGATTGTATTCCACCACCTCTGCACGTTCTTCCTCGAGTCATACAGGTAGGCGAACTCGTCAGAAGTCACTATGTGATGGGTGTTTGGTAGGTGAACAAGGTCAGCAAGAGTGAACTTGTTCCCAGCAAGGAACTCGCTCTCGCCAAGCCTTTGCTCGTAAACCTCCAGGACTTCTTCCAGCTTCCTCTTCTCTCTGTCGATGTCAGTCATGTCTTCGTCAGGGAAAGGGAAGGCCAGGTGGCAGAACAATGCCCGGCTCGGCGGATCGAAGGCATGCTCCTCATGCCGGAGCCATTGCTCAATGGAAGCCCTCTCAAGGACATCCTTCCCCAGGAGGAAAGGATACCCTCGCTGCTCGTAGGTTTCTGCTATATAGCGGCAGATTGCTCTTGAGTCTGCAGTTTAGAAGATGGATTAGTGCTGTATTCTGAATTTCTGTTCGAAGTTGTATCATTTATTATTCTGGTTACTGGGTATCTATTAGAAGAGTCCTGCATAAAATTCACAGTAAAAACTAAAAACTGAGATCGTGTAGTTATAAATTCTTAGGATTAGTACGCGGAAAGCACATCATTTAGACTTACTACCCAAATTGCAAAACCATGATATACTTGTATTTGAAATGTTAATTACTTTTTCAGTGTTTCTACTGAAGAGCTTCATGAAGCTATTCATTTCCATAATCCTGGTAGTGTTGCATTTTATTTACAAACCATGATGATGGAGCAATTTGTGGCTAATGCTGCATGCAATATTTTTTTAGCCTAGAGAAAACTTTGTTGATTAAATAATAACGTTATCATAAGCATTGACACACACGCTAGGAACCTATTAAGTATAATATCCCCTACTACATCCTGCTTCACTAGTTTAGATATTGATGAGCAGGAATACACTGGTATGCACAAACTATTGATGTGTAGTAAATCCTGACTATTTTCACTCCAACTAGCACACAGAACATGAGAGGGGGTGTTGTTTTGGAAACCAGAATGATAAAGAAATATATATGCAGCTAAGCATGTTATATTATTGCCAGCCATGAACCCCCTGTAAAAACCTTCTTAGATCTCAAACTGTTGTTTGTTATGTCAATTCTATTCATTTTTTGCAACAATTGTTTTTTGCAGGGCTTATTCACAAGGTATAACCTGAATTTATCTCACTGGGTTCAGGTGGGTGTTGTTACATCAACCTTTCCTAGCTACTCCCTCCGTTCCTAAATAATTGTCTTTCTAGAGAATTTCAACAAGTGACTACATACAGAGCAAAATGAGTGAATCTACACTTTAAAACATGTCTACATACATCCGTATGTTATACTCCATTTGAGATGGCTAGAAAGACAATTATTTAGGAACGGAGGGAGTACAAGGCATGCATGCATGTTGAGAGTCTTGAGATAGGAGGCTACATGATTCAGAGTCAGCGTGTATATAACTTGTAAACGAACCAATTTTCTTGTAACCACACATGCTTAACAAGTAATCACAGAGTGCATCTCAACGAATTAAAATGGCTGAACTATGTAACAAGCAGTGTTACCTTGTCGAAATGTGGGTCCGTCGTAGAATGGAACTGGAACACTCCTCGTTGACTGCAGCAGAGGCAGAGAAGAAAAACAGAACTTGATATGAGACCAACTTGCAAAAACTCAAGAAACTGATGCTTCTACAATCTGGGTATTCCACAAAAACTAAGACAGCAAGTACCTGGAGTCTGAGTATGTCCTTGTACGAATCTTTCACGGTTTCAAACTCGATGTTTTTCTCGTACAGGCAAGCAAGCACCCTCGACACATCGGGCAGGATCATGGACTTCTCATGGTACACCTTCACAACAGGAGCTCCCGCCCCGGTGCCGAGCCCTGCCATGGTGGCCAGAGCTCTCTCTCCTCTGGTTGAAGAAGTGAAGCCTGAGCAGTATGAAGGTGAGCATTGTAAGCCCACCTTCATTTTTTTAATATAAGAAGGTCATCTGCCTCCATGAAGAAGCAAAGAGAAGATGCTTAAAGTGAGAACCAAGGAGGCAAGTGTATGGGACGATAGAATTAGATAGAGGCAGAGATAAAGAAAAAGGAAAAGACAGAGAGAACAAAGGAGATAAAAAGCAAAAGGTAAAAGTGAAGTAAATCTGGAGGGTTTTGACTTTCGATGGTGTTCTTTAGGTGTTGCCATCATGAGGGTCACATCAGCCATGCCTAGGCACCGTCTATTTAAAGGGAAAAAGGGTAAAACCAAAGCCGAAAGCTATTCTTGGACACCGCCTATTTTTAGTAACCAATCGGCTGACACGGGAAACGTCTCAAATGAAGTAATGGACACTGTTCTATTTGCTGGGTTATGTCCCGCTTTATTCATTTCTTGGCCCTTTAACCAAAGGAGATGCGGAATGCCGGTACGGGAGCACGGAGGTTTTGTCTAGGAAGGCAAGTTTAGCATCAGACCTGCATGGCCTCTTCCTTGTACCAGCCTCCCAGTCTACCAGACAAACAGGATGAGTGATGGGCATCCAGGGTGCCTTTGTTGCTTGTATCACCAGCCTGACCGACATGGGGACTTCAGCCAGAGGATACCTCGGTAAATTGCCAATCACAGGCCATCTAGGAAGCGTAGGTGTGTGCGGTAGGGTTTCGTTTTTTACAACAGCGTATAGTACAAAGTGAATGCATGTGCTGCAACGTAGGTAGAATCATGTGTTGTCCAAGTGTGTGATTTTTGTGGAGTGAATTGGTTACTGAGTATTATGCTTCATTTTTGTGGAGCAGAACCGGAACGAGTTAGAATAAAATGAAGCATAATACACTGTTGTTTAAGCGAAGCATATCAAGTACTCAGAAAGTTTGCAGTCCTGCTGGAGTGTTGGGGTTCCTGTTTTCTGTCACTGATAAATTCCTCCATTTGTTGTTGTAGCTTATTTCAAGGTATAACTGTCACAAATGTTATTTCTTTTTCTTATTTTTGTATGATTTAACATCTGGAGGCTGACCTTTTGTTCTCCTCTACCTATGTCCCTGCACAATAGGGTATCCAACATGTCTTTCTTCTGGTCTGGCTGCACGTGAAGCTTCTGTTGGGAGCTCAAGAGCTCCTGTAGATTCTGAGTGGGCACTCTTTGTACCTGTCGAGGATTTCATATATGTACGTCACATCTGCATGATTCTTTGAACTCTTCTTACCCGGTGACCTGGCACTTTTCAGCATTGAGTGTTATTATCATGCATCTTAGTTGTGTGCACACTGTCACTAAATTAAATTGGCAGTAACTTGATTAGTTGTCTCCATCCTAAAAGCCTTACTGTGAAGCTGAGTGGCTGACCACTTGTACTTTAGTTTAACCAGTATCATATGTGGCGGGGTTACTTCAGGAAATAATATGCAGTTCATAGCACATCATGGTGGTGGGTGGGTGGGTGTCTAGCCCAGTGGCAAGAGCGTGGCCGTGCGCCTTGGCTTACTCAAGTTTGAATCATGTGAGGGGGTTTATTTCGTGGATTATTATAGCTTGATGTCCCACACCTTAATTACAATGCCGCGAGGCTCCTCCCCCCTTGGTCTAGTTTTTATAGCACATCATGTTGACAAGGGTGTGGCTGTATTTATTTTTCTTTTTGCATGGGAACTGAATATTTGTCCCATTTTAAATATATCTCCATAATTCCCGGTCCTTGTTACACGCTGAATATGCTACGAAACAACATCGAGTAGATCACATAACAGCTTAGATCTTTCGAATACTCTCTTATTTTGTTTTAGAAAAATGTTACATTCATTTCTCCACATGTAATGCACGATGTAAATGCTGTATTCAGCTAGATTTCAGAACCAGGCAGCTTTGCGAGACATGTAAATCCATGCATGATGTAAATGCTGTATTCGGCGAGATTTCAGAACCGGGCAACTTTGTGAGACATGTAGAGATCCATTGCTAGCATCATGCCCCCATTGAAGCACTTACCATTGTAAAACAAAGTATACTGCAAGCTGTTGAACCGTTGAAGGAGTTGCTGGCTGGCATGATGGATGTCATGATTGCGGTCAGGTAGGTAGGATACGAGGAGAGGGGATGCACTCATGTTGGAAGCAGGGGGAGATGGCGATGATGATGATACTCAAGACATGGAAGAAGGAGGCTGATCAAAGCCTGCGTGCTGGATGTGAAAAAAATGTCTTCTGATAAACTGGGTTTGAGGAAGTGTGGGAAGGTTGTGCGTTGGGTGGACAAAGGAAAAGCTAGCGCAGGAAGTCCCTAGTACTCCCACCGTCCGGAAATACTTGTCATTGAAATGGATGTATCTAGATGTATTTTAGTTCTAGATACATCCATTTTCATTCATTTTGATGACAAGTATTTCCGGACGGAGGGAGTACTAATCACACATTCGCGGTAGCTATAGGAAATCTGAAGATATTTTCCCTAGCTTTGCTGCAAGGACAGAGGAGTCTGCTCTTCCTTAGCTTTGTCTTTGATGGCTCATCGCCGCTTAACTCTTGAACTCTCAGATTTTTCTGCATTTCGATGTGGAACGCACGATATTACTCAAACTGTTCAAAGAACCTTATTAACAACAGGAAATCAATGAAGTCGTTGTAGTATAGTGGTAAGTATTCCCGCCTGTCACGCGGGTGACCCGGGTTCGATCCCCGGCAACGGCGATTCTTTTTTCCGCACTGTTTTTGGGTAGTTCTGGACATTGACATTTTGCTTCAGCATCAACATCGACAAAGAAAAAAGTTACCGAATCTCATCCTCCTTTTTTTTGACAGTAGCCTCACCCTCCTCTGCTCATTTTTTTTTAAAAAACCTCCTCGGCCCTGCTCGTGGTACACGGCTACACGCACGTACGCCAATCTGCATTCCAATTTATTGCTTCAGCATCAACAAAGAAAGAAATTACCGAACCTCATCTTTTTGTCTTTTGACAGTAACCTCACCCTCCTCTGTTCGTGCTACACGCACGCTCGCCAATCTGCATTCCGATCTTTTTTAGCTCTCATTGTCGTTTGCCCGAGCCCAGCTGCTGGGCTATCTACGGGATTGGGCCGCGTTACGGGAATGCAGCCCACCAACGCGACGCTGGTGATGGCCTGCTGGGGGCTGGGGCACAGAAACTATTGAGTATAATGTTTATTAGGAAAGACGAGATAGACTAGGATTTGTTCTGGCTTGTCTTGTACTCCAAATAGATGATTGTACTCCTATATATATGCCCACGAGGCTCAAGCAATACAACAACTATTCCACCAAATCCTCTCTCCCTTTTAACATGGTATCTATTGCAAGTCGATCCTAAACCCTACCCGCCGCCGCTTCCGCACCTGCGCGTCGCCCCTGGGGCGGTCGGCCTCCATGACCGCCGCAGGGGGCCGCGCCGCCCGTACCTAGGGTTCGTCCGCCGGCCGTGTTGGCCGGTTGCCCTAGAGAGTCTTTTTTTCCCGATCCTTTGATCCGGGTTTTCTCTCTCTCCCGGTCGCTTTGATCGGCGTCTATTTTTTGGTTTTCCGGCCTATGTGATCCGGTTTGCGTCGCCCACCGCCGCTGTCGACCCCATGCGCCTCTACTCCAACACCGGCGCGATCGGCCGGCTCCTTCACCGACCCGGCGGCCTCGCGCGTCGTCCGCGCGTCTGCCCGCCGGTCGCCCCGACCCGGCGGCCTCGCGCGTCGGCCCGCCGGTCGCCCCGACCCGGCGGCCTCACGTCATGCGGCGGCCCTTCGCCGCCGCCGTTCGCGCGCCGGCCCGCCCGTCGATCTACGCCGGCCGTCACCGCCCTGTTTCGACCGGGACTCCTGCATCACCCTGACCCGGCGGCCTCGTGTCATGCAGCAGCCAATCATAGCCGCCCTGCTGACTGCCGCCGCCGGCTTCATCTCGGACTCCGTCGCCACCACGCCTCCACCGAGCGGCGTCCCCGACCTCGCGCGCGGTCGGCTTGATCACCCGCTCGCCGCCGCGATCCGACTCATCTACGCCACGCGACCGACCTGGCCCGTCGGTTACGCGCGCCTCCGCAGGTCCCGTGAAGATCGTCCCCGAGTTCAGCGCGCCTCTCCACCGATCGAGCATCGGGCTGCCGCTGCGTCGCCCCGTCGGGCCGCAGCGCCGCCGCCCCGTGGTTCTTCTCCCGGCTGCACCGACCCGCGTCACCGCTGCGTCGCCCCTTCGGGCCGTAGTGCCGCGGCCCACGGTCCCCCGCCGCCCCGAGGGCGTCCGCTCTAGGCCGTCCCGTGGCTGCATCGACCCTCGTGCCGCCGCTGCGTCGCCCCATCGGGCCGTAGCGAGCGTGGCACGCGGTCCACGCCGCCGTCCCGAGGTCGTCCCCGCGGCTGCACGGACTCGCGAACCGCCGTTGTGTCGCCCCTTCGGGCCGCAGCGTCGCGGCCCGCGGTCCCCGCCGCCGCCCTGAGGTCTTCCCACCGTCGCCCCGACCCGCCTGCCGCCGCTGCGTCGCCCCTTTGGGTCGTAGTGCCGCGGCACGCAGTCCACTCCGCCGTCACCGCGCGTCGACCTCCCGTGGTATGCGCCGCGCCGTCTTCCTTGGCGCGGGAACGCCACCGTCCGCGCCGGTCTTCGTCACGCTGTCAGGGTTCTTCGCCTACTTCGAGCACCGCCGCCGCACTCCTAACCTAGCCGCCGCCGCCGCCGCCGTCAGGCCGCCGCCGCCGCTCTTCTTTGGCCGCCGCCGCGTCTACCTCCGTAGCTGCCGCCGCCGCCCATCCACCCCACTTCGTATTCGTCCAGCACCAGCTTGTCGCCAGCGTCGCCGTCATCTACCCTGACCGCTTCATCTACTCCGACAACCGCGGGTGACATTGGCCCCGCGCCGATTGGCGCCGCAACCGTCGTCGAGTCCTTCTCTGCTGGCCTCTCCGACCTCTTCGACATGGCGTACAACTCGTGCAGGTCCCAGTCTACGCATGCCCGGTGCTGGCAACACCGATGCGTGCCTTCGTCCACGACGCGTCCCCGGGCCTGGCAAGCCTGGTGCGGCGCTTCGTCAACTTCGTCTTCGTCCGTCTATGCATGCCCGGTGCTGGCAACACCGGAGCGTGCCTTCGTCTACGATGTGTCCCCGGGATTGGCAAACCCGCCGCGACGCGTCGTCAACAAACATCTCCTTCCCGGCGCACCACTACTTCGACAACAATGCGCCCCTGCTAACTCGTCACCTACTTGCGCCCGCGGCTCCACGGCGACTTCCTCGACACCGGCTACCCCGACTCGACATCGACCACGGCATTCTTCGCACGGCTACCTCGACCACGGCTCCACCACCCACGCTCTCGGCTACATAGACAAACGGCACAAAGGGCTACCGCCTTGCTTGAGCAACCTCGTCGGTTGCCACTCCAGCCACGACTCCGCGATGCGTCGACCGTTACGACTGTGGGGGGGGGGGGGGGTTTGTCCATCGGCTTGCCTTCGGATTCTTCTCCAGTCTCACCGTCTGCGTCGCTACCGTTGTGACTGCGGGGGGATGTTGAGTATAATGTTTATTAGGAAAGATGAGATAGACTAGGATTTGTTCTGACTTGTCTTGTACTCCAAGTAGATGATTGTACTCCTATATATATGCCCACGAGGCTCAAGCAATACAACAACTATTCCACCAAATCCTCTCTCCCTTTTAGCAGAAACAAACCAGCTGAGCGCGGATGTTTAGTCCCACATCGGCCAGCGGAGAAGACGTGCACCGGTTTATAAGCCCGATCACGGTAGGAGACTTATCCCTTCGGGGACATCCGATAAAATTGGAACGATACAGAGAAGATTAGCATGGCCCCTCCGCAAGGATGACACGCACAAATCGAGAAATGGTCCAAATTTTTTCAAGATTTTGCACGCTGGTCCTTTCCCTTCTCGCACATATGCCCCCGAGGCCTTACTTTTGAGCCATTGTTTCTTTCAGAGATTACAACCAGGTCCTTTTATGGGTTGATTTCTTCCCTTCTTATCTTTGTGCGCACACTATGAATAGTGTTAGACCAGAACCTAACTTTCTTACAAATAGGTCCTGTATTTATTGTAATCCCCCACTATTTACTTTTCAACATAGCCTTGTTGAGCTTCGCAAGCGAACTGGTCCTCCGTGTTTCTTTTAATATAGAAGTATAGTTCTCCACCTTTCCTTTTGAGATAAAAGTATGTGTGCAGTGTGGGGTGTTGTTTCCTCCGCGTTTCTTTTAATATAGAAGTATAGTTCTCGAGTGCGGCGAATCTGCACCCGGGCTCATCTGCACCCGCGCTCACGGAAAAAATAAAAACAAATACTAGAAAAATTCAAAAAATTCCAAAAAAAATTCGGGTGGTAGATAATTAGGGGCGTGAGGTTCGCTGCAAAATGCAACTCGTTTGGACATTTGAGCAAGTCTGTGCAAAAAAGACAAAATCGGGGTCTGTGAAAAAGTTTACTGTTCACAAACTGTTTTGATCCGATTTGTCTTTTTTGCCGAGGCCTACTCAGATGTCCAAATGGGTTAAATTTTGGAGCGGACCTCACGCATCAACTTATCTATCACCCGATTTTATTTTGGATTTTTTTGAATTTTTCTAGTACTTTTTTGAATTTTTAGCTTATCAGGTGCATATGAGCCCGGGCTCTAGGATGAATTATCGTATAGTTCTCCACCTTTCGTTTTGAGATACAAGTATGTGTGTGGTGTGGGGTATTGTTTCCATATATGTAGGATTTACTTATTACTTGTTTATTTGATGATGATTTTATGTCGGTGATTCTTATGGAGGTGACCATGATGTGAGACGCGAGGCTGGTGCTGTGCTCAGCTGGGGCACCGGCCGGGCGGGGAGAAGCAAACCAGCTGAGCGCTGATGTTTAGTCCCACATCGGCCAGCGGAGGAGACATGCACCGGTTTATAAGCCGTAGCGCGGCAGCAGACTCGTCCCTTCGGGGACATCCGATAAAATTGGAACGATACAGAGAAGATTAGCATGGCCCCTGCGCAAGGATGACATGCACAAATCGAGAAATGGTCCAATTTTTTTCAAGATTTTGCACCCTGGTCCTTTCCCTTCTCGCACATATGCCCTCGAGGCCTTACTTTTGAGCCATTGTTTCTTTTAGAGATTACAACCAGGTCCTTTTATGGGTTGATTTCTTCCCTTCTTATCTTTGTGCGCACACTATGAATAGTGTTAGACCAGATCCTAACTTTCTTACAAACAGGTCCTGTATTTATTGTAATCCCCCACTATTTACTTTTCAACATAGCCTTGTTGAGCTTCGCAAGCGAACTGGTCCTCCGCGTTTCTTTTAATATACAAGTATAGTTCTCCACCTTTCCTTTTGAGATACAAGTATATGTGCGGTGTGGGCTGTTGTTTCCTCCGTGTTTCTTTTAATATAGAAGTATAGTTCTCCACCTTTCCTTTTGAGATACAAGTATGTGTGCGGTGTGGGGTATTGTTTCATTATATGTAGGATTTACTTATTACTTGTTTATTTGATGATGATTTTATGTCGGTGATTCTTATGGAGGTGACCATGGTGTGTGACACGAGGCTGGTGCTGTGCTCAGCTACGACACCGGCCGGGCGGGGAGAAGCAAACCAGCTGAGCGCTGATGTTTAGTCCCACATCGGCCAGCGGAGGAGACGTGCACCGGTTTGTAAGCCCGAGCGCGGCAATAGAGTCGTCCCTTCGGGGACATCCGATAAAATTGGAACGATACAGAGAAGATTAGCATGGCCCATGCGCAAGGATGACACACACAAATCAAGAAATGGTCCAATTTTTTTCAAGATTTTGCACGTTGGTCCTTTCCCTTCTCGCACATATGCCCCCGAGGCCTTACTTTTGAGCCCTTGTTTCTTTCAGAGATTACAACCAGGTCCTTTTATGGGTTGATTTCTTCCTTTCTTATCTTTGTGCGCACACTATAAATAGTGTTAGACAAGATCCTAACTTTCTTAAAAATATGTCCTGTATTTATTGTAATCCCCCACTATTTACTTTTCAACATAGCCTTGTTGAGCTTCGCAAGCGAACTGGTCCTCCGCGTTTCTTTTAATATAGAAGTATAATTCTCCACCTTTCCTTTTGAGATACAAGTATGTGTGCGGTGTGGGGTGTTGTTTCCTCCACATTTCTTTTAATATAGAAGTATAGTTCTCCACCTTTCCTTTTGAGATACAAGTATGTGTGCGGTGTGGGGTATTGTTTCCTTATATGTAGGATTTACTTATTACTTGTTTATTTGATGATGGTTTTATGTCGGTGATTCTTATGGAGGTGACCATGATGTGAGACGCGAGGCTGGTGCGGTGCTCAGCTGGGGCACCGGCCGGGTGGGGAGAAGCAAACCAGCTGAGCGCTGATGTTTAGTCCCACATCGGCCAGCGGAGGAGACGTGCACCGGTTTATAAGCCCGAGCGCGGCAGCAGACTCGTCCCTTCGGGGACATCCGATAAAACTGGAACGATACAGAGAAGATTAGCATGGCCCCTGCGCACGGATGACACGCACAAATCAAGAAATGGTCCAATTTTTTTCAAGATTTTGCACGCTGGTCCTTTCCCTTCTCGCACATATGCCCCCGAGGCCTTACCTTTGAGCCATTGTTTCTTTCAGAGATTACAACCAGGTCCTTTTATGGGTTGATTTCTTCCTTTCTTATTTTTGTGCGCACACTATGAATAGTGTTAGACCAGATCCTAACTTTCTTACAAATAGGTCATGTATTTATTGTAATCCCCCACTATTTACTTTTCAACATAGCCTTGTTGAGCTTCGCAAGGGAACTGGTCCTCCGTGTTTCTTTTAATATAGAAGTATAGTTCTCCACCTTTCCTTTTGAGATACAAGTATGTGTGCGGTGTGGGCTGTTGTTTCCTTCGCGTTTCTTTTAATATAGAAGTATAGTTCTCCATCTTTCCTTTTGAGATACAAGTATGTGTGCGGTGTGGGGTATCGTTTCCTTATATGTAGGATTTACTTATTACTTGTTTATTTGATGATGATTTTATGTCGGTGATTCTTATGGAGGTGACCATGATGTGAGACGCGAGGCTGGTGCTGTGCTCAGCTGGGGCACCGGCCCGGTGGGGAGAAGCAAACCAGCTGAGCGCCGATGTTTAGTCCCACATCGGCCATCGGAGGAGACGTGCACCGATTTATAAGCCCGAGCGCGGCAGCAGACTCGTCCCTTCGGGGACATCCGATAAAATTGGAACGATACAGAGAAGATTAGCGTGGCCCCTGCGCAAGGATGACACACACAAATCGAGAAATGGTCCAATTTTTTTCAAGATTTTGCACGCTGGTCCTTTCCCCTGTCGCACATATGCCCCCGAGGCCTTACTTTTGAGCCCTTGTTTCTTTTAGAGATTACAACCAGGTCCTTTTATAGGTTGATTTCTTCCCTTCTTATCTTTGTGCGCACACTATGAATAGTGTTAGACCAGATCCTAACTTTCTTACAATTAGGTCCTGTATTTATTGTAATCCCCCACTATTTACTTTTCAACATAGCCTTGTTGAGCTTCGCAAGCGAACTGGTCCTCCGCGTTTCTTTTAATATAGAAGTATAGTTCACCACCTTTCCTTTTGAGATACAAGTATGTGCCCGGTGTGGGGTGTTGTTTCCTCCGCGTTTCTTTTAATATAGAAGTATAGTTCTCCACCTTTTCTTTTAAGATACAAGTATGTGTGCGGTGTGGGGTATTGTTTCCTTATATGTAGGATTTACTTATTACTTGTTTATTTGATGATGATTTTATGTTGGTGATTCTTATGGAGGTGACCATGATGTGAGACACGAGGCTGGTGCTGTGCTCAGCTGGGGCACCGGCCGGGCGGGGAGAAGCAAACCAGCTGAGCGCTGATGTTTAGTCCCACATCGGCCAGCGGAGGAGACGTGCACCGGTTTATAAGCCCGAGCGCGGCAGTAAACTCGTCTCTTCGGGGACATCCGATAAAATTGGAACGATACATAGAAGATTAGCATGGCCCCTGCGCAAGGATGACACGCACAAATCAAGAAATGGTCCAAATTTTTTCAAGATTTTGCACGCTGGTCCTTTCCCTTCTCGCACATATGCCCCCGAGGCCTTACTTTTGAGCCATTGTTTCTTTTAGAGATTACAACCAGGTCCTTTTATGGGTTGATTCCTTCCCTTCTTATCTTTGTGCACACACTATGAATAGTGTTAGACCAGATCCTAACTTTCTTACAATTAGGTCCTGTATTTATTGTAATCCCCCACTATTTACTTTTCAACATAGCCTTGTTGAGCTTCGCAAGCGAACTGGTCCTCCGTGTTTCTTTTAATATAGAAGTATAGTTCTCCACCTTTCCTTTTGAGATACAAGTATGTGTGCTGTGTGTGGTGTTGTTTCCTCCGTGTTTCTTTTAATATAGAAGTATAGTTCTCCACCTTTCCTTTTGAGATACAAGTATGTGTGCGGTGTGGGGTATTGTTTCCTTATATGTAGGATTTACTTATTACTTGTTTATTTGATGATGATTTTATGTCGGTGATTCTTATGGAGGTGACCATGATGTGAGACGCGAGGCTGGTGCTGTGCTCAGCTGGGGCACCGGCCGGGCGGGGAGAAGCAAACCAGCTGAGCGCTGATGTTTAGTCCCACATCGGCCAGCGGAGGAGACGTGCACCGGTTTATAAGCCCGAGCGCGGCAGCAGACTCGTCACTTCGGGGACATCTGATAAAATTGGAACGATACAGAGAAGATTAGCATGGCCCCTTCGCAAGGATGACACGCACAAATCGAGAAATGGTCCAATTTTTTTGAAGATTTTGCACGTTGGTCCTTTCCTCTCGCACATATGCCCCCGAGGCATTACTTTTGAGCCCTTATTTCTTTCAGAGATTACAACCAGGTCCTTTTATGGGTTGATTTCTTCCTTTCTTATCTTTGTGCGCACACTATGAATAGTGTTAGACCAGATCCTAACTTTCTTACAAATAGGTCCTGTATTTATTGTAATCCCCCACTATTTACTTTTCAACATAGCCTTGTTGAGCTTCGCAAGCGAACTGGTCCTCCGCGTTTCTTTTAATATAGAAGTATAGTTATCCACCTTTCCTTTTGGGATACAAGTATGTGTGCGGTGTGGGGTGTTGTTTCCTCCGCGTTTCTTTTAATATAGAAGTATAGTTCTCCACCTTTCCTTTTGAGATACAAGTATGTGTGTGGTGTGGTGTATTGTTTCCTTAGATGTAGGATTTACTTATTACTTGTTTATTTGATGATGATTTTATGTCGGTGATTCTTATGGAGGTGACCATGATGTGAGACGCGAGGCTGGTGCGGTGCTCAGCTGGGGCACCGGCCGGGCGGGGAGAAGCAAACCAGCTGAGCGCTGATGTTTAGTCCCACATCGGCCAGCGGAGGAGACGTGCACCGGTTTATAAGCCCGAGCGCGGCAGCAGACTCGTCCCTTCGGGGACATCCGATAAAATTGGAACGATACAGAGAAGATTAGCATGGCCCCTGCGCAAGGATGACACGCACAAATCGAGGAATGGTCCAAATTTTTTCAAGATTTTGCACGCTGGTCCTTTCCCTTCTCGCACATATGCCCCCGAGGCCTTACTTTTGAGCCATTGTTTCTTTTAGAGATTCCAACCAGGTCCTTTTATGGGTTGATTTCTTCCCTTCTTATCTTTGTGCGCATACTATGAATAGTGTTAGACCAGATCCTAACTTTCTTACAAATAGGTCCTGTATTTATTGTAATCCCCCACTATTTACTTTTCAACATAGCCTTGTTGAGCTTCGCAAGCGAACCGGTCCTCCGTGTTTCTTTTAATATAGAAGTATAGTTCTCCACCTTTCCTTTTGAGATACAAGTATGTGTGCGGTGTGGGGTGTTGTTTCCTCCGCGTTTCTTTTAATATAGAAGTATAGTTCTCCACCTTTCCTTTTGAGATACAAGTATGTGTGCGGTGTGGGGTATCGTTTCCTTATATGTAGGATTTACTTATTACTTGTTTATTTGATGATGGTTTTATGTCGGTGATTCTTATGGAGGTGACCATGTGAAAGCACAAGTGCTCCTCAGGTGATTTTGGTAATTAATGTCAACATATCTCTTGTTGGACTAACACTTTTATCTAGTATATTTCAGATAAGTTCAACAATGGAGTGGCATGGACTAAATGTTGTGGGAACTCCTTCAAGATGCTAAGGACAATGGATTGGCTAAAGCTTGAAGCTCAAGACTCTTCATTTTACACTTTTAGTGATCCAAGATCACATTGAGTCTATAGGAAAAGCCAATACTATCAAGAAGGGATGAGGTGTTGCTCCAGGATGAATTATCGTATAGTTCTCCACCTTTCCTTTTGAGATACAAGTATGTGTGCGGTGTGGGGTGTTGTTTCCTTATATGTAGGATTTACTTATTACTTGTTTATTTGATGATGATTTTATGTCGGTGATTCTTATGGAGGTGACCATGCTGTGAGACGCGAGGCTGGTGCTGTGCTCAGCTGGGGCACCGGCCGGGCGGGGAGAAGCAAACCAGCTGAGCGCTGATGTTTAGTCCCACATCGGCCAGCGGAGGAGACGTGCACCGGTTTATAAGCCCGAGCGCGGCAGTAGACTCGTCCCTTTGGGGACATCCGATAAAACTGGAACGATACAGAGAAGATTAGCATGGCCCCTGCGCAAGGATGACACGCACAAATCGAGAAATGGTCCAATTTTTTTCAAGATTTTGCACGCTGGTCCTTTCCCTTCTCGCACATATGCCCCCGAGGCCTTACTTTTGAGCCATTGTTTCTTTCAGAGATTACAACCAGGTCCTTTTATGGGTTGATTTCTTCCTTTCTTATTTTTGTAAGCACACTATGAATAGAGTTAGACCAGATCCTAACTTTCTTACAAATAGGTCCTGTATTTATTGTAATCCCCCACTATTTAGTTTTCAACATAGCCTTGTTGAGCTTCGCAAGGGAACTGGTCCTCCGTGTTTCTTTTAATATAGAAGTATAGTTCTCCACCTTTCCTTTTGAGATACAAGTATGTGTGCGGTGTGGGGTGTTGTTTCCCCCGTGTTTCTTTTAATTTAGAAGTATAGTTCTCGAGTGCGGCGAATCTGCACCCGCGATCACGGAAAAAATCAAAAAAATACTAGAAAAATTCAAAAAATTCCAAATTTTTTTCGGGTGGTAGATAACTAGGGGCGTGAGGTTCGCTCCAAAATGCAACTCGTTTGGACATTTGAGCAAGTCTGTGCAAAAAAGACAAAATCGGGGTCTGTGAAAAAGTTTACTGTTCACAAACTGTTTTGACCCGATTTGTCTTTTTTGCCGAGGCCTACTCAGATGTCCAAATGGGTTAAATTTTGGAGCGGACCTCACGCATCAACTTATCTACCACCCGAATTTTTTTTGGATTTTTTTGAATTTTTCTAGTATTTTTTTTTGAATTTTTATCTTATCAGGTGCAGATGAGCCCGGGCTCGAGGATGAATTATCGTATAGTTCTCCACCTTTCCTTTTGAGATACAAGTATGTGTGCGGTGTGGGGTATTGTTTCCTTATACGTAGGATTTACTTATTACTTGTTTATTTGATGATGATTTTATGTCGGTGATTCTTATGGAGGTGACCATGATGTGAGACGCGAGGCTGGTGCTGTGCTCATCTGGGGCACCGGCCGGGCGAGGAGAAGCAAACCAGCTGAGCGCTGATGTTTAGTCCCACATCGGCCAGCGGAGGAGACGTGCACCGGTTTATAAGCCCGAGTGCGGCAGCAGACTCGTCCCTTCGGGGACATCCGATAAAACTGGAACGATACAGAGAAGATTAGCATGGCCACTGCGCAAGGATGACACGCACAAAACGAGAAATGCTCCAATTTTTTTCAAGATTTTGCACGCTGGTCCTTTCCCTTCTCGCACATATGCCCCCGAGGCCTTACTTTTGAGCCATTGTTTCTTTTAGAGATTACAACCAGGTCCTTTTATGGGTTGATTTCTTCCCTTCTTATTTTTGTGCGCACACTATGAATAGTGTTAGACCAGATCCTAACTTTCTTACAAATAGGTCCTGTATTTATAGTAATCCCCCACTATTTACTTTTCAACATAGCCTTGTTGAGCTTCGCAAGCGAACTGGTCCTCCGTGTTTCTTTTAATATAGAAGTATAGTTCTCCACCTTTCCTTTTGAGATACAAGTATGTGTGCGGTGTGGGGTGTTGTTTCCTCCGTGTTTCTTTTAATATAGAAGTATAGTTCTCCACCTTTCCTTTTGAGATACAAGTATGTGTGCGGTGTGGGGTATTGTTTCCTTATATGTAGGATTTACTTATTACATGTTTATTTGATGATGATTTTATGTCGGTGATTCTTATGGAGGTGACCATGATGTGAGACGTGAGGCTGGTGCTGTGCTCAGCTGGGGCACCGGCCGGGCGGGGAGAAGCAAACTAGCTGAGCGCTGATGTTTAGTCCCACATCGGCCAGCGGAGGAGACGTGCACTGGTTTATAAGCCCGAGCGCGGCAGCAGACTCGTCCCTTCGGGGACATCCGATAAAAATTGGAACGATACAGAGAAGATTAGCATGGCCCCTGCGCAAGGATGACACGCACAAATCGAGAAATGGTCCAATTTTTTTTCAAGATTTTGCACGCTGGTCCTTTCCCTTCTCGCACATATGCCCCCGAGGCCTTACTTTTGAGCCATTGTTTCTTTTAGAGATTACAACCAGGTCCTTTTATGGGTTGATTTCTTCCCTTCTTATCTTTGTGCGCACACTATGAATAGTGTTAGACCAGATCCTAACCTTCTTACAAATAGGTCCTGTGTTTATTGTAATCCCCCACTATTTACTTTTCAATATAGCCTTGTTGAGCTTCGCAAGCGAACCGGTCCTCCGTGTTTCTTTTAATATAGAAGAATAGTTCTCCACCTTTCCTTTTGAGATACAAGTATGTGTGCGGTGTGGGGTGTTGTTTCCTCCGCATTTCTTTTAATATAGAAGTATAGTTCTCCACCTTTCCTTTAGAGATACAAGTATGTGTGCGGTGTGGGGTATTGTTTCCTTATATGTAGGATTTACTTATTACTTGTTTATTTGATGATGATTTTATGTCGGTGATTCTTATGGAGGTGACCATGATGTGAGACGCGAGGCTGGTGCTGTGCTCAGCTGGGGCACCGGCCGGGCGGGGAGAAGCAAACCAGCTGAGCGCTGATGTTTAGTCCCACATCGGCCAGTGGAGGAGACGTGCACCGGTTTATAAGCCCGAGCGCGGCAGTAGACTCGTCCCTTCGGGGACATCCGATAAAACTGGAACGATACAGAGAAGATTAGCATGGCCCCTGCGCAAGGATGACACGCACAAATCGAGAAATGGTCCAATTTTTTTTCAAGATTTTGCATGCTGGTCCTTTCCCTTCTCGCACATATGCCCCCGAGGCCTTACTTTTGAGCCCTTGTTTCTTTCAGAGATTACAACCAGGTCCTTTTATGGGTTGATTTCTTCCTTTCTTATTTTTGTGCGCACACTATGAATAGTGTTAGACCAGATCCTAACTTTCTTACAAATAGGTCCTGTATTTATTGTAATCCCCCACTATTTACTTTTCAACATAGCCTTGTTGAGCTTCGCAAGCGAACTGGTCCTCCGTGTTTCTTTTAATATAGAAGTATAGTTCTCCACCTTTCCTTTTGAGATACAAGTATGTGTGCTGTGTGGGGTGTTGTTTCCTCCGTGTTTCTTTTAATATAGAAGTATAGTTCTCCACCTTTCCTTTTGAGATACAAGTATGTGTGCGGTGTGGGGTATTGTTTCCTTATATGTAGGATTTACTTATTACTTGTTTATTTGATGATGATTTTATGTCGGTGATTCATATGGAGGTGACCATGATGTGAGACGCGAGGCTGGTGCTGTGCTCAGCTGGGGCACCGGCCGGGCGGGGAGAAGCAAACCAGCTGAGCGCTGATGTTTAGTCCCACATCGGCCAGCGGAGGAGACGTGCACCGGTTTATAAGCCCGAGCGCGGCAGCAGACTCGTCCCTTCGGGGACATCCGATAAAATTGGAACGATACAGAGAAGATTAGCATGGCCCCTGCGCAAGGATGACACGAACAAATCGAGAAATGGTCCAATTTTTTTCAAGATTTTGCACGCTGGTCCTTACCCTTCTCGCACATATGCCCCCGAGGCCTTACTTTTGAGCCATTGTTTCTTTTAGAGATTACAACCAGGTCCTTTTATGGGTTGATTTCTTCCCTTCTTATCTTTGTGCGCACACTATGAATAGTGTTAGTCCAGATCCTAACTTTCTTACAAATAGGTCCTGTATTTATTTTAATCCCCCATTATTTAATTTTCAACATAGCCTTGTTGAGCTTCGCAAGCGAACCGGTCCTCCGTGTTTCTTTTAATATAAAAGTATAGTTCTCCACCTTTCCTTTTGAGATACAAGTATGTGTGCGGTATGGGGTATTGTTTCCTTATATGTAGGACTTACTTATTACTTGTTTATTTGATGATGATTTTATGTCGGTGATTCTTATGGAGGTGACCATGATGTGAGACGCGAGGCTGGTGCTGTGCTCAGCTGGGGCACCGGCCAGGCGGGGAGAAGCGAACCAGCTGAGCGCTGATGTTTAGTCCCACATCGGCCAGCGGAGGAGACGTGCACCGATTTATAAGCCCGAGCGCGGCAGCAGACTCGTCCCTTCGGGGACATCCGATAAAATTTGAACGATACAGAGAAGATTAGCATGGCCCCTGCGCAAGGATGACATGCACAAATCGATAAATGGTCCAATTTTTTTCAAGATTTTGCACGCTGGTCCTTTCCCTTCTCGCACATATGACCCCGAGGCCTTACTTTTGAGCAATTGTTTCTTTTAGAGATTACAACCAGGTCCTTTTATGGGTTGATTTCTTCCCTTCTTATCTTTGTGCGCACACTATGAATAGTGTTAGACCAGATCCTAACTTTCTTACAAACAGGTCATGTATTTATTGTAATCCCCCACTATTTAGTTTTCAACATAGCCTTGTTGAGCTTCGCAAGCGAACTGGTCCTCCGCGTTTCTTTTAATATACAAGTATAGTTCTCCACCTTTCCTTTTGATATACAAGTATGTGTGCGGTGTGGGCTGTTGTTTCCTCCGCGTTTCTTTTAATATAGAAGTATAGTTCTCCACCTTTCCTTTTGAGATACAAGTATGTGTGCGGTGTGGGGTATCGTTTCCTTATATGTAGGATTTACTTACTACTTGTTTATTTGATGATGATTTTATGTCGGTGATTCTTATGGAGGTGACCATAATGTGAGACGCGAGGCTGGTGCTGTGCTCAGCTGGGGCACCGGCCCGGTGGGGAGATGCAAACCAGCTGAGCGCTGATGTTTAGTCCCACATCGGCCATCGGAGGAGACGTGCACCGATTTATAAGCCCGAGCGCGGCAGCAGACTCGTCCCTTTGGGGACATCCGATAAAATTGGAACGATACAGAGAAGATTAGCATGGCCCCTGCGCAAGGATGACACGCACAAATCGAGAAATGGTCCAATTTTTTTCAAGATTTTGCACGCTGGTCCTTTCCCTTCTCGCACATATGCCCCCGAGGCCTTACTTTTGAGCCCTTGTTTCTTTCAGAGATTACAACCAGGTCCTTTTACACTACAAGAAATATGTCAACTTATGACCTTCTGTCAGTGACCCTCGAAGAATTGGTCATAAATTTATGACCATTTCAGACCAATTGGTCAAAAGCTGTTCGGGGGGCTCCAAATCCTCACACGAAAAGGTCATAAAGCAAATAGCGCTAGTCCGCTGCCTTATTTCTAGTTGTTGACGACCTATATAGATGGTCATGGCCTTCTAAATTGTGGTGGGTTGCTATGACTAGGCGCCACCTCATCAGTTTTGCCTATGTGGCATGTCCATGTGGCAGTTTTTGCCCTAGGTTGTGAAGCAACCTATATTTCTGTCATTCCCAAAATTCCCAAAAAAATCTCATAAATTCTTTGGGTCATATCTTCGTCAAATATGTAAAAACCTTCCTTATCTAGTTCAAAAATAATTCAAAAATATTCATTTTCCTATTCTGTTCAGAGTAACAGATTGTGAAGGAAGTACCACTTTGGCATGTCCAAATAGTATCCATTTTATACAGTGCTTTCCTATGCCCAAATAACCATCCTCCACCAAATGCCAGCTCAATCCATTCATTATTTTGAGCCGAGCTTCAACATTCGTATTTATGTCCAGTGTGGTGGTTTGCAAAGCAAGTACCAGCTAGGCTCCTCCTTTTGAGCTGAAAATTTGTGAAGACGGTCTTCTTAGTAACTGATCATCCTCAGCCAAAACTCACGCCCATTAGGCATGTACATTTCCCGTACCGCTAATCAAACACTTGGCTGCTAATTCATGTTTGAGCACCGATCGGTCTCCTCGTGAGAATCTTATGTTGTAATTTTCTTCCTAGCACCTACATGGGGAGTGCCGAACCCACTAGAAATTTCTAGGCCACCCAGAACACATGGCAACGCCACGGTCACGCGGTGACCACGCGGCGGGCATGCGAGCTTACGCGCTCTAGAGTTCGGGCCCTCGGCACCATCCAAACCTCGATGTCTCTCCATCAAACCATGTATTTCTGATTAAATAGATACTTATGTACCTAGAAATAATTTTTGTAAAAAATGAAGAGCAAAATACGAGGTAGCTACAGTTCAAATTTGACCCGCTTCCAGCTGAATCAACGGGAATTTGTCTTTTTCACCAGAGGTGGATCAAATCTTTTGACACCCAACCATTTTGTCAATTGTGCATTAAATATGGCCTAGTATTTTAGAAAAATGATTTGGTCCAATTTTGCAACAATTATTTGGGAGGTCCTTCACAAAAAAACCTCCTTTCGGGCACTCAAAAAATGGAAAATGGTTTTTTCGTCCAAAGAAAATGAAAACTTCCTTAAGCAACATTGTTTGCCATTCCAAAATGCACCCTTGTGCACAATATGAGATCATTTGAGAAAACTATGCCATGGATGTGGCCATAAGATTGATCATTTGGCTTGAAAGCCAATGATCTCCACACGCGATAGCTCGTTTCTGAGAACACTTTTTAAAAATAATTGCCGTATTACAAGTTTATTATTTTTCCTGGAAACTTGGTCACATATAATGATACAATGCGAAGGTTTCCCAATTTTTTGATTTTTTTTGAATTTTTTATGCCCGTTTCAAAATGCGGTCAAAACAGCGGGAATGACCGTTCCTAGCTAGTGGTTGAATCTTGGAAAAATTTTGGTGTTTCTCTGATTAAATAGATACTTATGTACCTAGAAATGATTTTTGGAAAAAATAAAGAGCAAACTATGAGGCAGCTACAGTTCAAATTTGACCCGCTTCCAGCTGAATCGGCGGGAATTTGTCTTTTTCACCAGAGGTGGATAAAAACTTTTTACACCCAACAATTTGGTCAATTGTGCATTAAATATGGCCTAGTATTTTAGAAAAATGATTTGGTCCAATTTTGCAACAATTATTTGGGAGGTCCTTCACAAAAAAACCTCCTTTTGGGCACTCAAAAAATGGAAAATGGTTCTTTCGTCCAAAGAAAAAGAAAACTTCCTTAGGCAACATTGTTTGTCATTCCAATATGCACCCTTGTGCACAATATGAGATAATTTGAACAAACTATGCCATGAATGTGGCCATAAGATTGATCATTTGGCTCGAAAGCCATGAATCTTCATGCATGATAGCTCATTTCTGAGAACACTTTTTTAAAATAATTGCCGAATTGCAAGTTTATTATTTTTCCCGGGAACTTGGCCACATATAATGACACAGTGCGAAGGTTTCCAATTTTTTTGATTTTTTTTGAATTTTTTATGCCCGTTTCAAAGTGCGGTCGAAACGGCGGGAATGACCTTGCTAGTGGTTGAATCTTGGAATTTTTTTGGTGTTTCTCTGATTAAATAGATACTTATGTACCTAGAAATGATTTTTGGAAAAAAATAAAGAGCAAACTATAAGTTAGTTACAGTTCAAATTTGACCCGCTTCCAGCTGAATCGGCGGGAATTTGTCTTTTTCACGAAAGGTGGATCAAAACTTTTTACACCCAACCATTTTGTCAATTGTGCATTAAATATGGCCTAGTATTTTAGAAAAATGATTTGGTCCAATTTTGCAAGAAACATATGGTAGGTCCTTCACAAAAAAAACACATTTTGGTCACTCAGAAAATGAAAAATGGTTCTTTTGAGCAAAGAAAATGAAAACCTCCCAAATCAACATTGTTTGTCATGCCTAAATACACACATGTACAAAATATTGGTTTATTTGAACTAACTATAAGAGGTTAAATGTTTGCCTGAATAAGAGGGTATAAACTATAAGAGAAAAAACAAAAATGCTTAATTCTGATTGGTGGAACCAGCTGTGGCATGGATCAGTGACATGGCAAACATCTGTCCATCCATCCATACATCCATCCATCCGTCCATCCACCCCTCCACTCTCTCAGCTAACCCTAGCGCTCGCAGATCCCTCCCCTCGCCGCCACCCTCCCCTCCCCTCGCAGATCCATCCTTCCCCTCCCTCCTTTCCCTCCAGCAAGATCGCCGTGCTTTACTCCTCCCTCCTTCCCCTCCGGCAAGATCCCACATCCATCGATCCATCCTCAACCGGAACCCCTCTCCCGATGCCAGATCCAATCCTCCTCCCACCCTCCTCGCCCCGGCTCCCTGCTCCCCTCCCCTTCCAGATCGCCGCCACCACCTCCCTCCTCCTCCCTCGCCCCGGTTCCCTGCTCCGCCGAGGCCGCCGCCGGGAGATCCGACTTCGCCGACGGGAATGGGGTCGGACCCGCCACGCCCGAGCGCTCCATCCTCGTCGATAGGGATGACTACATCCTGGCCTCGGCGCTTCCGGCAGCGGCGGCTCATCTCCTTCCACGGCCGCGCCCTCTTCCACTACCTCCGCGTGCACAAGGCCATCGACGACGTGCTCGCCGGAGCCCCGGAGGCGCGCTCCGTCACCACCGCCCTCGACCCGGGGCTCGTTGAATCCTCCTCCCCCACTGCCTCAAGGTACGGCAATTCCTTCCCCTTTCCTCCCTGTATCGTCTAGATCCGCGTTTCTGTGGTGCTCTGTGATAGTTGGGCGTCTAGTATTGTGGAATTTGGCTCCGATCTGTGGTTAGATCGGTGAAGATTTGGCGAGTTCGTAAGGATTTCGCGGGTACTAATTTGTAATTAATGGGTGGATGTGCTCGTGCACAGGATGGATGGTCGAAATCTATGCATGTTTTATGTACTAGTCTGTCAGTTCCTGCTCATAGATTCCCCCAAGTAGCTCCTGCCGTTTGTTGAGTCTCTGGATTGATGTATAAGCCTATCTATTTTCGTGTAGATATTGTGTTTATTTTGTAATTTGTACTGAAGGGTTAGGCCTACCGTTTTCCAGGCGAATTCCTGATGCCGCATGGTTTAATCGGTTAATCTATGCATGTTTTATCTATTACAGCTAGTCTGCTCTGGTTTGATAGCTCTTTATGATCCAATTCAATAGTAGCTTGTCTGTGATTATCTTCTTCTCCGCACGCGTATGCTGCCTGATCTGTCGCTCTTGATCAGATTGTTTCTAGAAGCAAAAGATTCGTTCAGTTGGTAGCTTCATATGCTAATGTGTGACCAACACGTGACTTGTTTGTAGCGTCTGTTGGCAAAAATGTCAGTCATAGTAACTGACAGTGTGCCTTGACATGTTTATATGTTATCATGCTTAGGAGTCAACTACGTATATTTTTTGCATCTCTGTCACATCCAATCGTGATTCAGGATGTACTAATTCTTGTATGCTATCCTATTCCTACCAGCATAGAAGTGAAGTGTGTAGGATTGGTATTATGCCCCTGTGTTATTTGTATTCTTCACAGGTTACACGCAGTCAGTCTTCCAAGGTCTGTCATGCGTCCTGCTAGTGTTCACAGCCTTCCAAGTTCATGGGGGTCTTGTTTGTTTGTTCATGTGATGATTCTTCTACACATTTCATAGTTTCTTCTACATAGGAGCTACATTTTGGGTAAATCCTGTGCAGATTATGAAGTAACTTGGGTGCCTCGGTAACCATCTTCTTCGTTCTTTTGCAGTTGTGGAGACCACGGATGGGACTATCGCAGTTGCTTCTGCGTTTCATGGGCATCAGGAAGGTACTAATTACCATTTCCTCTCTCTAGTTCTTACTCACCACACAACAAGGCAAGGCATATCTGACCATCGCAGGGCCCTTTGCTACATTTGTTGTTCTATGTAATTGGAGAGCTGCTCAAAAGGCTTTCTTCCATATGCTTATGTGTTGCTTTATTTAACAGCGATACATTACAGGGATCACAAGTTCTTGTTGAAACCGGTAGAAGAGGGAGTTGAATGTGGCCATGGAGGCATGTTTGGCTCCGACGCCATGGATGCCGCTGCGCTCTCTCATCGTCCTCCTCCCTGACCCCTAGGCACATCGGGCCGCTGTGCTTCTTCTAGTTTCACATGTAGGCTTTTCAAAGGATTTTGGATGCTGATAATATCAACTTAGTTCCTTGAATGTGATATATAGATTCTTCCCTTGTTTTAACTGATTGCCAGAAACTGTACATTCCTGGTTGACAGTCATGAACTTTTATTGTTGGTAATCTAAAATATTCTGCATATTTAGTGTCCAAATACAGTCCAAAAATAAATCTTAGCTGTAAATATTCTGCATATATAGTGTTCAATTTGATCTATAAGATCTGAGTTTATTGTACTATTAATGGTGATAAGATTGCCGCTAGTATATTCTGTACATTTCTTGTTTGGGTCTGGGCTAGAAAATAATGTCAGTTCTGCTCCAGCAAAACTTACCAGTTTCTGCCTTTCCCTACTTTAAACCATCTGAAAAGGCTAGCATGATTATTAAAGCCCATGACCTTTTGCCCATCCATCCTCGAGCTTTTATTTCTGGGGCTTACTTCATCATAACTTTGTGATGAGTTACCAGCAATGTCCCTTTACCGAAGCCCTGTCATTGTAGTAGGGTTGCCTGCGGGGCAGTCGGCACATGCATGATGCTGCATTCCTTGAGACATGTGCAACACATTTAACTTGTAGTACTCCAGTAATCCAGTAATTTTGCTTAGAGTATTTAACGAGGTTGAACTGTACATGTGTGGAGTAATTTTGCTTGGAGTATTTAACAAGATTCAGCAAGATTTAACTTACTTTTCCAGTTAATTAAATGGACATCTTGGATTAGTTAGAAAATCATGAATTATTTGCAGAAATCCATAGAAGTATTCTACTCCAGTGTGCATTACTTACATAAACTTGCTTTCAAGCTTATTTTCTGACTTGTATATTCTGAAACTGAAAAAGCTTAGTTAACTTCTGTTAAGTTTCAGTAATATTCAGTGGAGTATTTACTGTAACTTTTGCACATCACAATAATTTCACTTGCTGTTAACAGCTGTAATATTCAGTGGGACCTTGAAATCACATATTTGTTTGGGCATGTGCTATATGTACCATTTTAGAAGTAGTCCACGTATTTCTGTCCTGCTATAGTCTTTTTTAAACTTCTTATGAGATAGAAGTATTCGTTCTGATTTCTGGTTTGCTGATTGTTGTAGACAGATGTATGAAACCTCTTAACTGTGGACGACAACTACTTGAGAAGGACCATCATCACCCATCAAGTACGCCATTGAGGTAATTCACCAGTCCCTCCAGCACCAACTATCTATTTTCTCTAGTATGCTTAGGTTTTTCATGCTGCTGTGGTAGCCCCATTGCTGTTGCGTTGAATCTCATGCCAGTGCTGGTGCGCCTGTGGCTTGATGTGCTGTGATCTTTATCTGTGTAGGTTTTGTTTGATAATATGCTTAGATTATGATCATAAGCATGGTGGTTTGATGATGCTGAGGCCAGCTGTTAAACCATGATATAGTTGCTGGATCTGAGCTTAATATTCATGTGTGTATGTGTGTGTGTGTCGAGTAAAGTTGTGGTTTGTGCTGCTCCTTTGTAATGTGATGAAACAAAGAATGTCCTTTACTCCTTTTTTGAATGGAATGTTCATAATATATTGGCTCCAGTTTTTCTAATTTTTATCAGCTGATTCATGTAACAGGGCGTCCGTGGAAGGCCCAGTCCAGACTCTCCAATGAGTCCGGCATTTGATCGCTATTGAAGGAGCTTGTAACTGATTCCCATAGTTGTAGAGCTTGTATCAACTAAGCTTGTATTACGTGTAACTTGTAGAACTTGTAAATGCTACAGCTTGTAGGACGTGTCATTTGTAGAGCTTGTAAATAAGCTTGTATATGCTTCAGCTTGTAGCACGTGTCATTTGTAGAGCTTGTATTGAATCTGGCTATTGTTATTTGAAGTATCATGTGTGTTTTTTGCTTGCCAATTTAACTATTGGTTATTTTCTTATTGTCAAATTGAAACATGAAGAATCTGGGCCTAATAGCTAGGACCCACTTATCAGAACCTGACAAGTGGGACCTGTTTGACTAGTGGACCCATTTTATAAAAAAACTAAAACTGTTGTACAAAAAGGCCATGACCCATGAAATAAAAAGGCCGAATTGTTGGGCTTGGCCCATGAAGTCTGAAAAAAATTGACAGGAATAAAAATATATAAAGAAAGGCTGAATTAATGGGCTCGGCCCATGTAAAACACCCAATTGGACCGGGCTGATTTTAACCAACGACCTTTTCAATTCGTCGCAATTTTGCCACGTCAGATTGCCACGTCGGATCCGACATGGCCTGGGGAGAGAGCTAGCGACGAAAACAGAAGGTCATAGGATCAACGACCTTTTGTTAAAGGTCGCTATAGTCAGTTTATGACCGCCAGCTTTTGACCTTCTGTTTTTGGTCACAAAAAGGTCGTAAATGGAAATTTGTGACCTTTCAGTGACCAATAGTGGTGGTCACAAGTTGACATATTTCTTGTAGTGTTATGGGTTGATTTCTTCCTTTCTTATCTTTGTGCGCACACTATGAATAGTGTTAGACCAGATCCTAAGTTTCTTACAAACAGGTCCTGTATTTATTGTAATCCCCCACTATTTACTTTTCAACATAGCCTTGTTGAGCTTCGCAAGCGAACCGGTCCTCCGTGTTTCTTTTAATATAGAAGTATAGTTCTCCACCTTTCCTTTTGAGATACAAGTATGTGTGCGGTGTGGGGTGTTGTTTCCTTATATGTAGGATTTACTTATTACTTGTTTATTTGATGATGATTTTATGTCGGTGATTCTTATGGAGGTGACCATGATGTGAGAGGCGAGGCTGGTGCTGTGCTCAGCTGGGGCACCGGCCGGGCGGGGAGAAGCAAACCAGCTGAGTGCTGATGTTTAGTCCCACATCGGCCAGCGGAGGAGACGTGCACCGGTTTATAAGCCCGAGCGCGGCAGCAGACTCGTCCCTTCGGGGACATCCGATAAAATTGGAACGATACCTGTGCAAGGATGACACGCACAAATCGAGAAATGGTCCAATTTTTTTCAAGATTTTGCACGCTGGTCCTTTCCCCTGTCGCACATATGCCCCCGAGGCCTTACTTTTGAGCCCTTGTTTCTTTCAGAGATTACAACCAGGTCCTTTTATGGGTTGATTTCTTCCTTTCTTATCTTTGTACGCACACTATGAATATTGTTAGACCAGATCCTAACTTTCTTACAAATAGGTCCTGTATTTATTGTAATCCCCCACTATTTACTTTTCAACATAGCCATGTTGAGCTTCGCAAGCGAACTGGTCCTCCGCGTTTCTTTTAATATAGAAGTATAGTTCTCCACCTTTCCTTTTGAGATACAAGTATGTGTGCGGTGTGGGGTGTTGTTTCCTTATATGTAGGATTTACTTATTACTTGTTTATTTGATGATGATTTTATGTCGGTGATTCTTATGGAGGTGACCATGATGTGAGACGCGAGGCTGGTGCCGTGCTCAGCTGGGGCACCGGCCGGGCGGGGAGAAGCAAACCAGCTGAGCGCTGATGTTTAGTCCCACATCGGCCAGCGGAGGAGACGTGCACCGGTTTATAAGCCCGAGCGCGGCAGCAGACTCGTCCCTTCGGGGACATCCGATAAAATTTGAACGATACAGAGAAGATTAGCATGGCCCCTGCGCAAGGATGACATGCACAAATCGAGAAATGGTCCAATTTTTTTCAAGATTTTGCACGCTGGTCCTTTCCCTTCTCGCACATATGCCCCCGAGGCCTTACTTTTGATCAATTGTTTCTTTTAGAGATTACAACCAGGTCCTTTTATGGGTTGATTTCTTCCCTTCTTATCTTTGTGTGCACACTATGAATAGTGTTAGACCAGATCCTAACTTTCTTACAGACAGGTCCTATATTTATTGTAATCCCCCACTATTTACTTTTCAACATAGCCTTGTTGAGCTTCGCAAGCGAACTGGTCCTCCGTGTTTCTTTTAATATACAAGTATAGTTCTCCACCTTTCCTTTTGAGATACAAGTATGTGTGCGGTGTGGGCTGTTGTTTCCTCCGCGTTTCTTTTAATATAGAAGTATAGTTCTCCACCTTTCCATTTGAGATACAAGTATGTGTGCGGTGTGGGGTATCGTTTCCTTATATGTAGGATTTACTTACTACTTGTTTATTTGATGATGATTTTATGTCGGTGATTCTTATGGAGGTGACCATGATGTGAGACGCGAGGCTGGTGCTGTGCTCAGCTAGGGCACCGGCCCGGTGGGGAGATGCAAACCAGCTGAGCGCTGATGTTTAGTCCCACATCGGCCATCGGAGGAGACGTGCACCAATTTATAAGCGCGAGCGCGGCAGCAGACTCGTCCCTTTGGGGACATCCGATAAAATTGGAACGATACAGAGAAGATTAGCATGGCCCCTGCGCAAGGATGACACGCACAAATCGAGAAATGGTCCAATTTTTTTCAAGATTTTGCACGCTGGTCCTTTCCCTTCTCGCACATATGCCCCCGAGGCCTTACTTTTGAGCAATTGTTTCTTTCAGAGATTACAACCAGGTCCTTTTATGGGTTGATTTCTTCCTTTCTTATCTTTGTGCGCACACTATGAGTAGTGTTAGACCAGATCCTAAGTTTCTTACAAATAGGTCCTGTATTTATTGTAATCCCCCACTATTTACTTTTCAACATAGCCTTGTTGAGCTTCGCAAGCGAACCGGTCCTCCGTGTTTCTTTTAATATAGAAGTATAGTTCTCCAACTTTCCTTTTGAGATACAAGTATGTGTGCGGTGTGGGGTGTTGTTTCCTTATATGTAGGATTTACTTATTACTTGTTTATTTGATGATGATTTTATGTCGGTGATTCTTATGGAGGTGACCATGATGTAAGACGCGAGGCTGGTGCTGTGCTCAGCTGGGGCACCGGCCGGGCGGGGACAAGCAAACCAGCTGAGCGCTGATGTTTAGTCCCACATCGGCCAGCGGAGGAGACGTGCACCGGTTTATAAGCCCGAGCGCGGCTGCAGACTCGTCCCTTCGGGGATATCCGATAAAATTGGAACGATACCTGCGCAAGGATGACACGCACAAATCGAGAAATGGTCCAATTTTTTTCAAGATTTTGCACGCTGGTCCTTTCTCCTGTCGCACATATGCCCCCGAGGCCTTACTTTTGAGCCCTTGTTTCTTTCAGAGATTACAACCAGGTCCTTTTATGGGTTGATTTCTTCCTTTCTTATCTTTGTACGCACACTATGAATATTGTTAGACCAGCTCCTAACTTTCTTACAAATAGGTCCTGTATTTATTGTAATCCCCCACTATTTACTTTTCAACATAGCCTTGTTGAGCTTCGCAAGCGAACCGGTCCTCCGCGTTTCTTTTAATATAGAAGTATAGTTCTCCACCTTTCCTTTCGAGATACAAGTATGTGTGCGGTGTGGGGTATTGTTTCCTTATATGTAGGATTTACTTATTACTTATTTATTTGATGATGATTTTATGTTGGTGATTCTTATGGAGGTCACCATGATGTGAGACGCGAGGCTGGTGCTGTGCTCAGCTGGGGCACCGGCCGGGCGGGGAGAAGCAAACCAGCTGAGCGCTGGTGTTTAGTCCCACATCGGCCAGCGGAGGAGACGTGCACCGGTTTATAAACCCGAGCGCGGCAGTGAACTCGTCTCTTCGGGGACATCCGATAAAATTCGAATGATACATAGATGATTAGCATGGCCCCTGCACAAGGATGACACGCACAAATCAAGAAATGGTCCAAATTTTTTCAAGATTTTGCACGCTGGTCCTTTCCCTTCTCGCACATATGCCCCCGAGGCCTTACTTTTGAGCCATTGTTTCTTTTAGAGATTACAACCAGGTCCTTTTATGGATTGATTTCTTCCCTTCTTATCTTTGTGCGCACACTATGAATAGTGTTAGACCAGATCCTAACTTTCTTACAATTAGGTCCTGTATTTATTGTAATCCCCCACTATTTACTTTTCAACATAGGCTTGTTGAGCTTCGCAAGCGAACCGGTCCTCCGTGTTTCTTTTAATGTAGAAGTATAGTTCTCCACCTTTCCTTTTGAGATACAAGTATGTGTGCGGTGCGGGGTGTTGTTTCCTTCGCGTTTCTTTTAATATAGAAGTATAGTTCTCCACCTTTCCTTTTGAGATACAAGTATGTGTGCGGTGTGGGGTATTGTTTCCTTATATGTAGGATTTACTTATTACTTGTTTATTTGATGATGATTTTATGTCGGTGATTCTTATGGAGGTGACCATGATGTGAGACGCGAGGCTGGTGCTGTGCTCAGCTGGGGCACCGGCCGGGCGGGGAGAAGCAAACTAGCTGAGCGCTGATGTTTAGTCCCACATCGGCCAGCGGAGGAGACGTGCACCGGTTTATAAGCCCGAGCGCGACAGCAGACTCGTCCCTTCAGGAACATCCGATAAAATTGGAACGATACAGAGAAGATTAGCATGGCCCCTGCGCAAGGATGACACGCACAAATCGAGAAATGGTCCAATTTTTTTCAAGATTTTGCACGCTGGTCCTTTCCCTTCTCGCACATATGCCCCCGAGGCATTACTTTTGAGCCCTTATTTCTTTCAGAGATTACAACCAGGTCCTTTTATGGGTTCATTTCTTCCTTTCTAATCTTTGTGCGCACACTATGAATAGTGTTAGACCAGATCCTAACTTTCTTACAAATAGGTCCTGTATTTATTGTAATACCCCACTATTTACTTTTGAACATAGCCTTGTTGAGCTTCACAAGCGAACTGGTCCTCCGCATTTCTTTTAATATAGAAGTATAGTTCTCCACCTTTCCTTTTGGGATACAAGTATGTGTGCGGTGTGGGGTGTTGTTTCCTCCGCGTTTCTTTTAATATAGAAGTATAGTTCTCCACCTTTCCTTTTGAGATACAAGTATGTGTGTGGTGTGGGGTATTGTTTCCTTATATGTAGGATTTACTTCTTACTTGTTTATTTGATGATGATTTTATGTCGGTGATTCTTATGGAGGTGACCATGATGTGAGACGCGAGGCTGGTGCGGTGCTCAGCTGGGGCACCGGCCGGGCGGGGAGAAGCAAACCAGCTGAGCGCTGATGTTTAGTCCCACATCGGCCAGCGGAGGAGACGTGCACCGGTTTATAAGCCCGAGCGCGGCAGCAGACTCGTCCCTTCGGGGACATCCGATAAAATTGGAACGATACAGAGAAGATTAGCATGGCCCCTGCGCAAGGATGACACGCACAAATCGAGAAATGGTCCAAATTTTTTCAAGATTTTGCACGCTGGTCCTTTCCCTTCTCGCACATATGCCCCCGAGGCCTTACTTTTGAGCCATTGTTTCTTTTAGAGATTGCAACCATGTCCTTTTATGGGTTGATTTCTTCCCTTCTTATCTTTGTGCGCATACTATGAATAGTGTTAGTCCTGATCCTAACTTTCTTACAAATAGGTCCTGTATTTATTGTAATCCCCCACTATTTACTTTTCAACATAGCCTTGTTGAGCTTCGCAAGGGAACCGGTCCTCCGTGTTTCTTTTAATATAGAAGTATAGTTCTCCACCTTTCCTTTTGAGATACAAGTATGTGTGCGGTGTGGGGTATTGTTTCCTTATATGTAGGATTTACTTATTACTTGTTTATTTGATGATGGTTTTATGTCGGTGATTCTTATGGAGGTGACCATGTGAAAGCACAAGTGCTCCTCAGGTGATTTTGGTAATTAATGTCAACATATCTCTTGTTGGACTAACACTTTTATCTAGTATATTTCAGATAAGTTCAACAATGGAGTGGCATGGACTAAATGTTGTGGGAACTCCTTCAAGATGCTAAGGACAATGGATTGGCTAAAGCTTCAAGCTCAAGACTCTTCATTTTACACTTTTAGTGATCCAAGATCACATTGAGTCTATAGGAAAAGCCAATACTATCAAGAAGGGATGAGGTGTTGCTTAACGAGCCTTTTGCTCCATGTGCTTAATGATATGCTCCAAAACCCTCAGCTACTTTTCCACTTCCACATATGACCTAAACCCTAAGCCAAACTCGGTCATACCGATTCTTTCTATCCGGCGCCACCGAGTCTTCATATGTCATAAGCCACTGCCAAAACCCTAGCAAATCGGTTTCACCGATAGGGATCTCGGTCTCACCGAGATGGGATTGCAATCTCTCTGTTTCCTTTTCGTAACTTTTCGGTCTCACCGAAAGAGCGGATCGGTCCCACCGAGATTGCAATGCAAACTCTCTGTTTCCCTTTTGTAACTTTTCGGTCTCACCGAAAGAGCAAATCGGTCCCACCGAGTTTGCCTGACCAACTCTCTGGTTAGCTAATTACCAAATCGGTCTCACCGAGTTTGTGTAATCGGTCTCACCGAGATTACATTATGCCCAAACCCTAACCATATCGGTCCTACCGAGATGCATGTCAGTCCCACCGAAAAACTCTAACGGTCACTAGGTTTACCTTTTCGGTCCGACCGAGTTTGTTGATTCGGTCCCACCGAGATTGGTAAATTGTGTGTAACGGTTGGATTTTAAGTGGAGGCTATATATACCCCTCCACCTCCTCTTCATTCATGGAGAGAGCCATCAGAACACATCTACACTTCCAACTCATATGTTCTGTGAAAGAACCACCTACTCATGTGTTGAGACCAAGATATTCCATTCCTACCATATGAATCTTGATCCGTAGCCTTCCCCAAGTTGCTTTCCACTCAAATCTTCTTTCCACCAAATCCAAATCCTGTGAGAGAGAGTTGAGTGTTGGGGAGACTATCATTTGAAGCACAAGAGCAAGGAGTTCATCATCAACACACCATTTGTTACTTCTTGGAGAGTGGTGTCTCCTAGATTGGCTAGGTGTCACTTGGGAGCCTCCGACAAGAGTGTGGAGTTTAACCAAGGAGTTTGTAAGGGCAAGGAGATCGCCTACTTCGTGAAGATCTACCGCTAGTGAGGCAAGTCCTTCGTGGGCGATGGCCATGGTGGGATAGACAAGGTTGCTTCTTCGTAGACCCTTCGTGGGTGGAGCCGTCCGTGGACTCGGGCAACCGTTACCCTTCGTGTGTTGAAGTCTCCACTAACGTGGATGTAGGATAGCACCACCTATCCGAACCACGGGAAAAACATCCGTGTCTCCAATTGCGTTTGAATTCTCCAAACCCTTCTCTTTACATTCTCGCAAGTTGCATGCTTTACTTTCCGCTGCCTATATACTCTTTGCATGCTTGCTTGATATATATTGTATGTGCTGAAATTGTGCCTAAAACTTCACTCAAACCAAAAAGGCATAAAAACTTCAACTTTAGTACTAAGTGTCTAATCACCCCCCTCTAGACACACCTACTTCCAGATCCTACACCATGGTGTGTGACGCGAGGCTGGTGCTGTGCTCAGCTGCGACACCGGCCGGGCGGGGAGAAGCAAACCAGCTGAGCGCTGATGTTTAGTCCCACATCGGCCAGCGGAGGAGACGTGCACCGGTTTATAAGCCCGAGCGCGGCAATAGAGTCGTCCCTTCGGGGACATCCGATAAAATTGGAACGATACAGAGAAGATTAGCATGGCCCCTGCGCAAGGATGACACACACAAATCAAGAAATGGTCCAATTTTTTTCAAGATTTTGCACGTTGGTCCTTTCCCTTCTCGCACATATGCCCCCGAGGCCTTACTTTTGAGCCCTTGTTTCTTTCAGAGATTACAACCAGGTCCTTTTATGGGTTGATTTGTTCCTTTCTTATCTTTGTGCGCACACTATAAATAGTGTTAGACAAGATCCTAACTTTATTAAAAATAGGTCCTGTATTTATTGTAATCCCCCACTATTTACTTTTCAACATAGCCTTGTTGAGCTTCGCAAGCGAACTGGTCCTCCGCGTTTCTTTTAATATAGAAGTATAATTCTCCACCTTTCCTTTTGAGATACAAGTATGTGTGCGGTGTTGTTTCCTCCACATTTCTTTTAATATAGAAGTATAGTTCTCCACCTTTCCTTTTGAGATACAAGTATGTGTGCGGTGTGGGGTATTGTTTCCTTATATGTAGGATTTACTTATTACTTGTTTATTTGATGATGATTTTATGTCGGTGATTCTTATGGAGGTGACCATGATGTGAGACGCGAGGCTGGTGCGGTGCTCAGCTGGGGCACCGGCCGGGTGGGGAGAAGCAAACCAGCTGAGCGCTGATGTTTAGTCCCACATCGGCCAGCGGAGGAGACGTGCACCGGTTTATAAGCCCGAGCGCGGCAGCAGACTCGTCCCTTCGGGGACATCCGATAAAATTGGAACGATACAGAGAAGATTAGCATGGCCCCTGCGCAAGGATGACACGCACAAATCGAGAAATGGTCCAATTTTTTTCAAGATTTTGCACAATGGTCCTTTCCCTTCTCGCACAGATGCCCCCGAGGCCTTACTTTTGAGTCCTTGTTTCTTTCAGAGATTACAACCAGGTCCTTTTATGGGTTGATTTCTTCCCTTCTTGTCTTTGGGCGCACACTATGAATAGTGTTAGACCAGATCCTAACTTTCTTACAAATAGGTCATGTATTTATTGTAATCCCCCACTATTTACTTTTCAACATAGCCTTGTTGAGCTTCGCAAGCGAACTGGTCCTCCGTGTTTCTTTTAATATAGAAGTATAGTTCTCCACCTTTCCTTTTG
Organism: Aegilops umbellulata; assembly: GCA_032464435.1. Lineage (NCBI taxonomy): Eukaryota > Viridiplantae > Streptophyta > Magnoliopsida > Poales > Poaceae > Aegilops > Aegilops umbellulata. Next base: position 633,930,468 of record CP136060.1, on the reverse strand, counting down.
AGATACAAGTATATGTGCGGTGTGGGGTGTTGTTTCCTTATGTGTAGGATTTACTTATTACTTGTTTATTTGATGATGATTTTATGTCGGTGATTCTTATGGAGGTGACCATGATGTGAGACGCGAGGCTGGTGCAGTGCTCAGCTGGGGCACCGGCCGGGCGGGGAGTAGCAAACCAGCTGAGTGCTGATGTTTAGTCCCACATCTGCCAGCAGAGGAGACGTGCATCGGTTTATAAGCCCGAGCGCGGCAGCAGACTCGTCCCTTCGGTGACATCCGATAAAATTGGAACGATACAAAGAAGATTAGCATGGCCCCTGCGCAAGATTACACTTACAAATCGAGAAATGGTCCGATTTTTTTCAAGATTTTGCACGCTGGTCCTTTCCCTTCTCGCACATATGCCCCCTAGGCCTTACTTTTGAGCCCTAGTTTCTTTCAGAGATTACAACTAGGTCCTTTTATGGGTTGATTTCTTCCCTTCTTATCTTTGTGCGCACGCTATGAAAAGTGTTAGACCAGATCCAAACTTTCTTACGAATTGGTCTTGTATTTATTGTAATCCCGAACTATTTACTTTTCAACATAGCCTTGTTGAGCTTCGCAAGCGAACTGGTCCTCCGCGTTTCTTTTAATATAGAAGTATAGTTCTCCACCTTTCCTTTTGGGATACAAGTATGTGTGCGGTGTGAGGCGTTGTTTCCTCCGCGCTTCTTTTAATATAGAAGTATAGTTCTCCACCTTTCCTTTTGAGATACAAGTATGTGTGCGGTGTGGGGTATTGTTTCCTTATATGTAGGATTTACTTATTACTTGTTTATTTGATGATGATTTTATGTCGGTGATTCTTATGGAGGTGACCATGATGTGAGACGCGAGGCTGGTGCTGTGCGCAGCTGGGGCATCGGCCGGGCGGGGAGAAGCAAACCAGCTGAGCGCTCATGTTTAGTCCCACATCGGCCAGCGGAGGAGACGTGCACCAGTTTATAAGCCCGAGCGCGGCAGCAGACTCGTCCCTTTGGGGACATCCGATAAAATTGGAATGATACAGAGAAGATTAGCATGGCCCCTGCGCAAGGATGACACGCATAAATCGAGAAATGGTCCAATTATTTTCATTTTTGCCCGCTGGTCCTTTCCCTTCTCGCACATATGTCCCCGAGGCCTTACTTTTGAGCCCTTGTTTCTTTCAGAGATTACAACCAGATCCTTTTATGGGTTGATTTCTTCCCTTCTTATATTTGTGCGCACACTATGAATAGTGTTAGACCAGATCCTAACTTCCTTACAAATAGGTCCTGTATTTATTGTAATCCCCCACTATTTACTTTTCAACATAGCCTTGTTGAGCTTCGCAAGCGAACTGGTCTTCCGCGTTTCTTTTAATATAGAAGTATAGTTCTCCAACTTTCCCTTTGAGATACAAGTATGTGTGCGGTGTGAGGCGTTGTTTCCTCCGCGTTTCTTTTAATATATAAGTATAGTTCTCCACCTTTCCTTTTGAGATACAAGTATGTGTGCGGTGTGGGGTATTGTTTCCTCATATGTAGGGTTTACTTATTACTTGTTTATTTGATGATGATTTTATGTCGATGATTCTTATGGAGGTGACCATGATGTGAGACGCGAGGCTGGTGCTGTGCTCAGCTGGGGCATCGGCCGGGCAGGGAGAAGCAAACCAGCAGAGCGCTGATGTTTAGTCCCACATCGGCCAGCGGAGGAGACGTGCACCGGTTTATAAACCAGAGTGCGGCAGCAGACTCGTCCCTTCGGGGACATCCGATAAAATTGGAACGATACAGAGAAGATTAGCATGGCCCCTGCGCAAGGATGACACGCACAAATCGGGAAATGGTCCAATTTTTTTCAAGATTTTGCACGCTGGTCCTTTCCCTTCTCTCGCATATGCCCCCGAGGCCTTACTTGTGAGCCCTTGTTTCTTTCAGAGATTACAACCAAGTCCTTTTATGGGTTGATTTCTTCCCTTCTTATCTTTGTGCGCACACTATGAATAGTGTTAGACCAGATCCTAACTTTCTTACAAATAGGTCCTGTATTTATTGTAATCCCCCAACATTTACTTTTCAACATAGCCTTGTTGAGCTTCGCAAGCGAACTGGTCCTCCGCGTTTCTATTAATATAGAAGTATAGTTCTCCACATTTACTTTTGAGATACAAGTATGTGTGCGGTGTGGGGTGTTTTTTCCTCCGCGTTTCTTTTAATATAGAAGTATAGTTTTCCACCTTTCCTTTTGAGATACAAGTATGTGTGCGGTGTGGGGCGTTGTTTCCTCCGCGTTTCTTTTAATATAGAAGTATAGTTCTCCACCTTTCCTTTTTACATACAAGTATGTGTGCGGTGTGGGGTATTGTTTCCTTATATGTAGGATTTACTAATTATTTGTTTATTTGATGATGATTTTATGTCGGTGATTCTTATGGAGGTGACCATGATATGAGACGCGAGGCTGGTGCCGTGCTCAGCTGGGGCACCGGCAGGGCAGGGAGAAGCAAACCAGCTGAGCGCTGATGTTTTGTCCCACATCGGCCAGCGGAGGAGACGTGCACCGGTTTCTAAACCCGAGCGCGGCAGTGAACTCGTCTCTTCGGGGACATCCGATAAAATTGGAATGATACATAGATGATTAGCATGGCCCCTGCACAAGGATGACACGCACAAATCAAGAAATGGTCCAAATTTTTTCAAGATTTTGCACGCTGGTCCTTTCCCTTCTCGCACATATGCCCCCGAGGCCTTACTTTTGAGCCATTGTTTCTTTTAGAGATTACAACCAGGTCCTTTTATGGATTGATTTCTTCCCTTCTTATCTTTGTGCGCACACTATGAATAGTGTTAGACCAGATCCTAACTTTCTTACAATTAGGTCCTGTATTTATTGTAATCCCCCACTATTTACTTTTCAACATAGGCTTGTTGAGCTTCGCAAGCGAACCGGTCCTCCGTGTTTCTTTTAATATAGAAGTATAGTTCTCCACCTTTCCTTTTGAGATACAAGTATGTGTGCGGTGCGGGGTGTTGTTTCCTTCGCGTTTCTTTTAATATAGAAGTATAGTTCTCCACCTTTCCTTTTGAGATACAAGTATGTGTGCGGTGTGGGGTATTGTTTCCTTATATGTAGGATTTACTTATTACTTGTTTATTTGATGATGATTTTATGTCGGTGATTCTTATGGAGGTGACCATGATGTGAGACGCGAGGCTGGTGCTGTGCTCAGCTGGGGCACCGGCCGGGCGGGGAGAAGCAAAGTAGCTGAGCGCTGATGTTTAGTCCCACATCGGCCAGCGGAGGAGACGTGCACCGGTTTATAAGCCCGAGCGCGACAGCAGACTCGTCCCTTCAGGAACATCCGATAAAATTGGAACGATACAGAGAAGATTAGCATGGCCCCTGCGCAAGGATGACACGCACAAATCGAGAAATGGTCCAATTTTTTTCAAGATTTTGCACGCTGGTCCTTTCCCTTCTCGCACATATGCCCCCGAGGCATTACTTTTGAGCCCTTATTTCTTTCAGAGATTACAACCAGGTCCTTTTATGGGTTGATTTCTTCCTTTCTAATCTTTGTGCGCACACTATGAATAGTGTTAGACCAGATCCAAACTTTCTTACAAATAGGTCCTGTATTTCTTGTAATCCCCCACTATTTACTTTTCAACATAGCCTTGTTGAGCTTCGCAAGCGAACTGGTCCTCCGCGTTTCTTTTAATATAGAAGTATAGTTCTCCATCTTTCCCTTTGATATACAAGTATGTGTGCGGTGTGGGGTGTTGTTTCCTCCTCGTTTCTTTTAATATAGAAGTATAGTTCTCCACCTTTCCTTTTGAGATACAAGTATGTGTGTGGTGTGGGGTATTGTTTCCTTATATGTAGGATTTAATTATTACTTGTTTATTTGATGATGATTTTATGTCGGTGATTCTTATGGAGGTGACCATGATGTGAGACGCGAGGCTGGTGCTGTGCTCAGCTGGGGCACCGGCCGGGCGGGAAGAAGCAAAACTGCTGAGCGCTGATGTTTAGTCCCACATCGGCCAGCGGAGGAGACATGCACCGGTTTATAAGCCCGAGCGCGGCAGCAGACTCGTCCCTTCGGGGACATCCGATAAAATTGGAACGATACAGAGAAGATTAGCATGGCCCCTGCGCACGGATGACACGCACAAATCGAGAAATGGTCCAAATGTTTTCAAGATTTTGCATGCTGGTCTTTTCCCTTCTCGCACATATGCCCCCGAGGCCTTACTTTTGAGCCATTGTTTCTTTCAGAGATTACAACCAGGTCCTTCTATGGGTTGATTTCTTCCCTTCTTATCTTTGTGCGCACACTATGAATAGTGTTAGACCAGATCCAAACTTTCTTACAAATAGGTCCTGTATTTATTGTAATGCCCAACATTTACTTTTCAACATAGTCTTGTTGAGCTTCGCAAGCGAACTGGTCCTCCGCATTTCTTTTAATATAGAAGTATAGTTCTCCACATTTACTTTTGAGATACAAGTATGTGTGCGGTGTGGGGTGTTTTTTCCTCCGCGTTTCTTTTAATATAGAAGTATAGTTCTCCACTTTCCTTTTGAGATACAAGTATGTGTGCGGTGTGGGGTATTGTTTCCTTATATGTAGGATTTACTTATTATTTGTTTATTTGATGATGATTTTATGTCGGTGATTCTTATGGAGGTGACCATGATATGAGACGCGAGGCTGGTGCCGTGCTCAGCTGGGGCACCGGCAGGGCAGGGAGAAGCAAACCAGCTGAGCGCTGATGTTTAGTCCCGCATCGGCCAAAGGAGGAGACACGCACCGGTTGATAAGCCCGAGCGCGGCAGCAGACTCGTCCCTTCGGGGACATCCGGTAAAATTGGAACGATACAGAGAAGATTAGCATGGCCCCTGCGCAAGGATGACACGCACAAATCGAGAAATGGTCCAAATTTTTTCAAGATTTTGCACGCTGGTCCTTTCCCTTCTCGCACATATGCCCCCGAGGCCTTACTTTTGAGCCCTTGTTTCTTTCAGAGATTACAACTAGGTCCCTTTATGGGTTGATTTCTTCCCTTCTTATCTTTGTGCGCACACTATGAATAGTGTTAGACCAGATCCAAACTTTCTTACAAATAGGTCCTGTATTTATTTTAATCCCCCACTATTTACTTTTCAACATAGCCTTGTTGAGCTTCACAAGGGAACTGGTCCTCCGCGTTTATTTTAATATGGAAGTATAGTTCTCCACCTTTCCTTTTGAGATACAAGTATGTGTGCGGTGTGGGGCGTTGTTTCCTCCGCGTTTCTTTTAATATAGAAGTATAGTTCTCCACCTTTCCTTTTTACATACAAGTATGTGTGCGGTGTGGGGTATTGTTTCCTTATATGTAGGATTTACTTATTACATGTTTATTTGATGATGATTTTATGTCGGTGATTCTTATGGAGGTGACCATGATGTGAGACGCGAGGCTAGTGCTGTGCTCAGCTGGGGCATCGGCCGGGCGGGAAGAAGCAAACCAGCTGAGCGCTGATGTTTAGTCCCACATCGTCCAGCGGAGGAGAGACGCACTAGTTTATAAGCCCGAGCGCGGCAGCAGACTCGTCCCTTCGGGGACATCCGATAAAACTGGAACGATACAGAGAAGATTAGCATGGCCCCTGTGCAAGGATGACGCGCATAAATCGAGAAATGGTCCAATTATTTTCATTTTTGCCCGCTGGTCCTTTCCCTTCTCGCACATATGCCCCCGAGGCCTTACTTTGAGCCCTTGTTTCTTTCAGAGATTACAACGAGATCCTTTTATGGGTTGATTTCTTGCCTTCTTATCTTTGTGCGCACACTATGAATAGTGTTAGAACAGATCCTAACTTTCTTACAAATAGGTCATGTATTTATTGTAATCCCCCACTATTTACTTTTCAACATAGCCTTGTTGAGCTTCGTCGAACTGGTCCTCCACATTTCTTTTAATATAGAAGTATAGTTCTCCACATTTCCCTTTGATATACAAGTATGTATGCGGTGTGGGGTGTTATTTCCTCTGCGTTTCTTTTAATATAGAAGTATAGTTCTCCACCTTTCCTTTTGATATACAAGTATGTGTGCGGTGTGGGGTATTGTTTCCTTATATGTAGGATTTACTTATTACTTGTTTATTTGATGATGATTTTATGTCGGTGATTCTTATGGAGGTTACCATGATGTGAGACGCGAGGCTGGTGCTGTGCTCAGCTAGGGCACCGGCCGGGCGGGGAGAAGCAAAACTGCTGAGCGCTGATGTTTAGTCCCACATCTGCCAGCGGAGGAGACATGCACCGGTTTATAAGCCCGAGCGCGGCAGCAGACTCGTCCCTTCGGGGACATCCGATAGAATTGGAACGATACAGAGAAGATTAGCATGGCCCCTGCGCAAGGATGACACGCACAAATCGAGAAATGGTCCAATTTTTTTTCAAGATTTTGCATGCTGGTCCTTTCCCTTCTCGCACATATGCCCCCGAGGCCTTACTTTTGAGCCATTGTTTCTTTCAGAGATTACAACCAGGTCCTTCTATGGGTTGATTTCTTCCCTTCTTATCTTTGTGCGCACACTATGAATAGTGTTAGACCAGATGCTAACTTTCTTACAAATAGGTCCTGTATTTATTGTAATCCCCCAACATTTACTTTTCAAAATAGCCTTGTTGAGCTTCGCAAGCGAACTGGTCCTCCGCGTTTCTTTTAATATAAAAGTATAGTTCTCCACATTTACTTTCGAGATACAAGTATGTGTGCGGTGTGGGGTGTTTTTTCCTCCGCGTTTCTTTTAATATAGAAGTATAGTTCTCCACCTTTGCTTTTGAGATACAAGTATGTGTGGGGTGTGGGGTATTGTTTCTTTATATGTAGGATTTACTTATTATTCGTTTATTTGATGATGATTTTATGTCGGTGATTCTTATGGAGGTGACCATGATATGAGACGCGAGGCTGGTGCCGTGCTCAGCTGGGGCACCGGCAGGGCAGGGAGAAGCAAACCAGCTGAGCGCTGATGTTTAGTCCCACATCGGCCAGCGGAGGAGACACGCACCGGTTTATAAGCCCGAGCGCGGCAGCAGACTCGTCCCTTCGGGGACATCTGATAAAATTGGAACGATACAGAGAAGATTAGCATGGCCCCTGCGCAAGGATGACACGCACAAATCGAGAAATGGTCCAAATTTTTTCAAGATTTTGCACGCTGGTCCTTTCCCTTCTCGCACATATGCCCCCGAGGCCTTACTTTTGTGCCCTTGTTTCTTTTAGAGATTACAACCAGGTCCTTTTATGGGTTGATTTCTTCCTTTCTTATCTTTGTACGCACACTATGAATATTGTTAGACCAGCTCCTAACTTTCTTACAAATAGGTCCTGTATTTATTGTAATCCCCCACTATTTACTTTTCAACATAGCCTTGTTGAGCTTCGCAAGCGAACCGGTCCTCCGCGTTTCTTTTAATATAGAAGTATAGTTCTCCACCTTTCCTTTCGAGATACAAGTATGTGTGCGGTGTGGGGTATTGTTTCCTTATATGTAGGATTTACTTATTACTTATTTATTTGATGATGATTTTATGTTGGTGATTCTTATGGAGGTCACCATGATGTGAGACGCGAGGCTGGTGCTGTGCTCAGCTGGGGCACCGGCCGGGCGGGGAGAAGCAAACCAGCTGAGCGCTGGTGTTTAGTCCCACATCGGCCAGCGGAGGAGACGTGCACCGGTTTATAAACCCGAGCGCGGCAGTGAACTCGTCTCTTCGGGGACATCCGATAAAATTCGAATGATACATAGATGATTAGCATGGCCCCTGCACAAGGATGACACGCACAAATCAAGAAATGGTCCAAATTTTTTCAAGATTTTGCACGCTGGTCCTTTCCCTTCTCGCACATATGCCCCCGAGGCCTTACTTTTGAGCCATTGTTTCTTTTAGAGATTACAACCAGGTCCTTTTATGGATTGATTTCTTCCCTTCTTATCTTTGTGCGCACACTATGAATAGTGTTAGACCAGATCCTAACTTTCTTACAATTAGGTCCTGTATTTATTGTAATCCCCCACTATTTACTTTTCAACATAGGCTTGTTGAGCTTCGCAAGCGAACCGGTCCTCCGTGTTTCTTTTAATGTAGAAGTATAGTTCTCCACCTTTCCTTTTGAGATACAAGTATGTGTGCGGTGCGGGGTGTTGTTTCCTTCGCGTTTCTTTTAATATAGAAGTATAGTTCTCCACCTTTCCTTTTGAGATACAAGTATGTGTGCGGTGTGGGGTATTGTTTCCTTATATGTAGGATTTACTTATTACTTGTTTATTTGATGATGATTTTATGTCGGTGATTCTTATGGAGGTGACCATGATGTGAGACGCGAGGCTGGTGCTGTGCTCAGCTGGGGCACCGGCCGGGCGGGGAGAAGCAAACTAGCTGAGCGCTGATGTTTAGTCCCACATCGGCCAGCGGAGGAGACGTGCACCGGTTTATAAGCCCGAGCGCGACAGCAGACTCGTCCCTTCAGGAACATCCGATAAAATTGGAACGATACAGAGAAGATTAGCATGGCCCCTGCGCAAGGATGACACGCACAAATCGAGAAATGGTCCAATTTTTTTCAAGATTTTGCACGCTGGTCCTTTCCCTTCTCGCACATATGCCCCCGAGGCATTACTTTTGAGCCCTTATTTCTTTCAGAGATTACAACCAGGTCCTTTTATGGGTTCATTTCTTCCTTTCTAATCTTTGTGCGCACACTATGAATAGTGTTAGACCAGATCCTAACTTTCTTACAAATAGGTCCTGTATTTATTGTAATACCCCACTATTTACTTTTGAACATAGCCTTGTTGAGCTTCACAAGCGAACTGGTCCTCCGCATTTCTTTTAATATAGAAGTATAGTTCTCCACCTTTCCTTTTGGGATACAAGTATGTGTGCGGTGTGGGGTGTTGTTTCCTCCGCGTTTCTTTTAATATAGAAGTATAGTTCTCCACCTTTCCTTTTGAGATACAAGTATGTGTGTGGTGTGGGGTATTGTTTCCTTATATGTAGGATTTACTTCTTACTTGTTTATTTGATGATGATTTTATGTCGGTGATTCTTATGGAGGTGACCATGATGTGAGACGCGAGGCTGGTGCGGTGCTCAGCTGGGGCACCGGCCGGGCGGGGAGAAGCAAACCAGCTGAGCGCTGATGTTTAGTCCCACATCGGCCAGCGGAGGAGACGTGCACCGGTTTATAAGCCCGAGCGCGGCAGCAGACTCGTCCCTTCGGGGACATCCGATAAAATTGGAACGATACAGAGAAGATTAGCATGGCCCCTGCGCAAGGATGACACGCACAAATCGAGAAATGGTCCAAATTTTTTCAAGATTTTGCACGCTGGTCCTTTCCCTTCTCGCACATATGCCCCCGAGGCCTTACTTTTGAGCCATTGTTTCTTTTAGAGATTGCAACCATGTCCTTTTATGGGTTGATTTCTTCCCTTCTTATCTTTGTGCGCATACTATGAATAGTGTTAGTCCTGATCCTAACTTTCTTACAAATAGGTCCTGTATTTATTGTAATCCCCCACTATTTACTTTTCAACATAGCCTTGTTGAGCTTCGCAAGCGAACCGGTCCTCCGTGTTTCTTTTAATATAGAAGTATAGTTCTCCACCTTTCCTTTTGAGATACAAGTATGTGTGCGGTGTGGGGTATTGTTTCCTTATATGTAGGATTTACTTATTACTTGTTTATTTGATGATGGTTTTATGTCGGTGATTCTTATGGAGGTGACCATGTGAAAGCACAAGTGCTCCTCAGGTGATTTTGGTAATTAATGTCAACATATCTCTTGTTGGACTAACACTTTTATCTAGTATATTTCAGATAAGTTCAACAATGGAGTGGCATGGACTAAATGTTGTGGGAACTCCTTCAAGATGCTAAGGACAATGGATTGGCTAAAGCTTCAAGCTCAAGACTCTTCATTTTACACTTTTAGTGATCCAAGATCACATTGAGTCTATAGGAAAAGCCAATACTATCAAGAAGGGATGAGGTGTTGCTTAACGAGCCTTTTGCTCCATGTGCTTAATGATATGCTCCAAAACCCTCAGCTACTTTTCCACTTCCACATATGACCTAAACCCTAAGCCAAACTCGGTCATACCGATTCTTTCTATCCGGCGCCACCGAGTCTTCATATGTCATAAGCCACTGCCAAAACCCTAGCAAATCGGTTTCACCGATAGGGATCTCGGTCTCACCGAGATGGGATTGCAATCTCTCTGTTTCCTTTTCGTAACTTTTCGGTCTCACCGAAAGAGCGGATCGGTCCCACCGAGATTGCAATGCAAACTCTCTGTTTCCCTTTTGTAACTTTTCGGTCTCACCGAAAGAGCAAATCGGTCCCACCGAGTTTGCCTGACCAACTCTCTGGTTAGCTAATTACCAAATCGGTCTCACCGAGTTTGTGTAATCGGTCTCACCGAGATTACATTATGCCCAAACCCTAACCATATCGGTCCTACCGAGATGCATGTCAGTCCCACCGAAAAACTCTAACGGTCACTAGGTTTACCTTTTCGGTCCGACCGAGTTTGTTGATTCGGTCCCACCGAGATTGGTAAATTGTGTGTAACGGTTGGATTTTAAGTGGAGGCTATATATACCCCTCCACCTCCTCTTCATTCATGGAGAGAGCCATCAGAACACATCTACACTTCCAACTCATATGTTCTGTGAAAGAACCACCTACTCATGTGTTGAGACCAAGATATTCCATTCCTACCATATGAATCTTGATCCGTAGCCTTCCCCAAGTTGCTTTCCACTCAAATCTTCTTTCCACCAAATCCAAATCCTGTGAGAGAGAGTTGAGTGTTGGGGAGACTATCATTTGAAGCACAAGAGCAAGGAGTTCATCATCAACACACCATTTGTTACTTCTTGGAGAGTGGTGTCTCCTAGATTGGCTAGGTGTCACTTGGGAGCCTCCGACAAGAGTGTGGAGTTTAACCAAGGAGTTTGTAAGGGCAAGGAGATCGCCTACTTCGTGAAGATCTACCGCTAGTGAGGCAAGTCCTTCGTGGGCGATGGCCATGGTGGGATAGACAAGGTTGCTTCTTCGTAGACCCTTCGTGGGTGGAGCCGTCCGTGGACTCGGGCAACCGTTACCCTTCGTGTGTTGAAGTCTCCACTAACGTGGATGTAGGATAGCACCACCTATCCGAACCACGGGAAAAACATCCGTGTCTCCAATTGCGTTTGAATTCTCCAAACCCTTCTCTTTACATTCTCGCAAGTTGCATGCTTTACTTTCCGCTGCCTATATACTCTTTGCATGCTTGCTTGATATGTATTGTATGTGCTGAAATTGTGCCTAAAACTTCACTCAAACCAAAAAGGCATAAAAACTTCAACTTTAGTACTAAGTGTCTAATCACCCCCCTCTAGACACACCTACTTCCAGATCCTACACCATGGTGTGTGACGCGAGGCTGGTGCTGTGCTCAGCTGCGACACCGGCCGGGCGGGGAGAAGCAAACCAGCTGAGCGCTGATGTTTAGTCCCACATCGGCCAGCGGAGGAGACGTGCACCGGTTTATAAGCCCGAGCGCGGCAATAGAGTCGTCCCTTCGGGGACATCCGATAAAATTGGAACGATACAGAGAAGATTAGCATGGCCCCTGCGCAAGGATGACACACACAAATCAAGAAATGGTCCAATTTTTTTCAAGATTTTGCACGTTGGTCCTTTCCCTTCTCGCACATATGCCCCCGAGGCCTTACTTTTGAGCCCTTGTTTCTTTCAGAGATTACAACCAGGTCCTTTTATGGGTTGATTTGTTCCTTTCTTATCTTTGTGCGCACACTATAAATAGTGTTAGACAAGATCCTAACTTTATTAAAAATAGGTCCTGTATTTATTGTAATCCCCCACTATTTACTTTTCAACATAGCCTTGTTGAGCTTCGCAAGCGAACTGGTCCTCCGCGTTTCTTTTAATATAGAAGTATAATTCTCCACCTTTCCTTTTGAGATACAAGTATGTGTGCGGTGTTGTTTCCTCCACATTTCTTTTAATATAGAAGTATAGTTCTCCACCTTTCCTTTTGAGATACAAGTATGTGTGCGGTGTGGGGTATTGTTTCCTTATATGTAGGATTTACTTATTACTTGTTTATTTGATGATGATTTTATGTCGGTGATTCTTATGGAGGTGACCATGATGTGAGACGCGAGGCTGGTGCGGTGCTCAGCTGGGGCACCGGCCGGGTGGGGAGAAGCAAACCAGCTGAGCGCTGATGTTTAGTCCCACATCGGCCAGCGGAGGAGACGTGCACCGGTTTATAAGCCCGAGCGCGGCAGCAGACTCGTCCCTTCGGGGACATCCGATAAAATTGGAACGATACAGAGAAGATTAGCATGGCCCCTGCGCAAGGATGACACGCACAAATCGAGAAATGGTCCAATTTTTTTCAAGATTTTGCACAATGGTCCTTTCCCTTCTCGCACAGATGCCCCTGAGGCCTTACTTTTGAGTCCTTGTTTCTTTCAGAGATTACAACCAGGTCCTTTTATGGGTTGATTTCTTCCCTTCTTGTCTTTGGGCGCACACTATGAATAGTGTTAGACCAGATCCTAACTTTCTTACAAATAGGTCATGTATTTATTGTAATCCCCCACTATTTACTTTTCAACATAGCCTTGTTGAGCTTCGCAAGCGAACTGGTCCTCCGTGTTTCTTTTAATATAGAAGTATAGTTCTCCACCTTTCCTTTTGAGATACAAGTATATGTGCGGTGTGGGGTGTTGTTTCCTTATGTGTAGGATTTACTTATTACTTGTTTATTTGATGATGATTTTATGTCGGTGATTCTTATGGAGGTGACCATGATGTGAGACGCGAGGCTGGTGCAGTGCTCAGCTGGGGCACCGGCCGGGCGGGGAGTAGCAAACCAGCTGAGTGCTGATGTTTAGTCCCACATCTGCCAGCAGAGGAGACGTGCATCGGTTTATAAGCCCGAGCGCGGCAGCAGACTCGTCCCTTCGGTGACATCCGATAAAATTGGAACGATACAAAGAAGATTAGCATGGCCCCTGCGCAAGATTACACTTACAAATCGAGAAATGGTCCGATTTTTTTCAAGATTTTGCACGCTGGTCCTTTCCCTTCTCGCACATATGCCCCCTAGGCCTTACTTTTGAGCCCTAGTTTCTTTCAGAGATTACAACTAGGTCCTTTTATGGGTTGATTTCTTCCCTTCTTATCTTTGTGCGCACGCTATGAAAAGTGTTAGACCAGATCCAAACTTTCTTACGAATTGGTCTTGTATTTATTGTAATCCCGAACTATTTACTTTTCAACATAGCCTTGTTGAGCTTCGCAAGCGAACTGGTCCTCCGCGTTTCTTTTAATATAGAAGTATAGTTCTCCACCTTTCCTTTTGGGATACAAGTATGTGTGCGGTGTGAGGCGTTGTTTCCTCCGCGCTTCTTTTAATATAGAAGTATAGTTCTCCACCTTTCCTTTTGAGATACAAGTATGTGTGCGGTGTGGGGTATTGTTTCCTTATATGTAGGATTTACTTATTACTTGTTTATTTGATGATGATTTTATGTCGGTGATTCTTATGGAGGTGACCATGATGTGAGACGCGAGGCTGGTGCTGTGCGCAGCTGGGGCATCGGCCGGGCGGGGAGAAGCAAACCAGCTGAGCGCTGATGTTTAGTCCCACATCGGCCAGCGGAGGAGACGTGCACCAGTTTATAAGCCCGAGCGCGGCAGCAGACTCGTCCCTTTGGGGACATCCGGTAAAATTGGAATGATACAGAGAAGATTAGCATGGCCCCTGCGCAAGGATGACACGCATAAATCGAGAAATGGTCCAATTATTTTCATTTTTGCCCGCTGGTCCTTTCCCTTCTCGCACATATGTCCCCGAGGCCTTACTTTTGAGCCCTTGTTTCTTTCAGAGATTACAACCAGATCCTTTTATGGGTTGATTTCTTCCCTTCTTATATTTGTGCGCACACTATGAATAGTGTTAGACCAGATCCTAACTTCCTTACAAATAGGTCCTGTATTTATTGTAATCCCCCACTATTTACTTTTCAACATAGCCTTGTTGAGCTTCGCAAGCGAACTGGTCTTCCGCGTTTCTTTTAATATAGAAGTATAGTTCTCCAACTTTCCCTTTGAGATACAAGTATGTGTGCGGTGTGAGGCGTTGTTTCCTCCGCGTTTCTTTTAATATATAAGTATAGTTCTCCACCTTTCCTTTTGAGATACAAGTATGTGTGCGGTGTGGGGTATTGTTTCCTTATATGTAGGGTTTACTTATTACTTGTTTATTTGATGATGATTTTATGTCGATGATTCTTATGGAGGTGACCATGATGTGAGACGCGAGGCTGGTGCTGTGCTCAGCTGGGGCATCGGCCGGGCGGGGAGAAGCAAACCAGCAGAGCGCTGATGTTTAGTCCCACATCGGCCAGCGGAGGAGACGTGCACCGGTTTATAAACCAGAGTGCGGCAGCAGACTCGTCCCTTCGGGGACATCCGATAAAATTGGAACGATACAGAGAAGATTAGCATGGCCCCTGCGCAAGGATGACACGCACAAATCGGGAAATGGTCCAATTTTTTTCAAGATTTTGCACGCTGGTCCTTTCCCTTCTCTCGCATATGCCCCCGAGGCCTTACTTGTGAGCCCTTGTTTCTTTCAGAGATTACAACCAAGTCCTTTTATGGGTTGATTTCTTCCCTTCTTATCTTTGTGCGCACACTATGAATAGTGTTAGACCAGATCCTAACTTTCTTACAAATAGGTCCTGTATTTATTGTAATCCCCCACTATTTACTTTTCAACATAGCCTTGTTGAGCTTCGCAAGCGAACTGGTCCTCCGTGTTTCTTTTAATATAGAAGTATAGTTCTCCACCTTTCCTTTTGAGATACAAGTATGTGTGCTGTGTGGGGTGTTGTTTCCTCCGTGTTTCTTTTAATATAGAAGTATAGTTCTCCACCTTTCCTTTTGAGATACAAGTATGTGTGCGGTGTGGGGTATTGTTTCCTTATATGTAGGATTTACTTATTACTTGTTTATTTGATGATGATTTTATGTCGGTGATTCATATGGAGGTGACCATGATGTGAGACGCGAGGCTGGTGCTGTGCTCAGCTGGGGCACCGGCCGGGCGGGGAGAAGCAAACCAGCTGAGCGCTGATGTTTAGTCCCACATCGGCCAGCGGAGGAGACGTGCACCGGTTTATAAGCCCGAGCGCGGCAGCAGACTCGTCCCTTCGGGGACATCCGATAAAATTGGAACGATACAGAGAAGATTAGCATGGCCCCTGCGCAAGGATGACACGAACAAATCGAGAAATGGTCCAATTTTTTTCAAGATTTTGCACGCTGGTCCTTACCCTTCTCGCACATATGCCCCCGAGGCCTTACTTTTGAGCCATTGTTTCTTTTAGAGATTACAACCAGGTCCTTTTATGGGTTGATTTCTTCCCTTCTTATCTTTGTGCGCACACTATGAATAGTGTTAGTCCAGATCCTAACTTTCTTACAAATAGGTCCTGTATTTATTTTAATCCCCCATTATTTAATTTTCAACATAGCCTTGTTGAGCTTCGCAAGCGAACCGGTCCTCCGTGTTTCTTTTAATATAAAAGTATAGTTCTCCACCTTTCCTTTTGAGATACAAGTATGTGTGCGGTATGGGGTATTGTTTCCTTATATGTAGGACTTACTTATTACTTGTTTATTTGATGATGATTTTATGTCGGTGATTCTTATGGAGGTGACCATGATGTGAGACGCGAGGCTGGTGCTGTGCTCAGCTGGGGCACCGGCCAGGCGGGGAGAAGCGAACCAGCTGAGCGCTGATGTTTAGTCCCACATCGGCCAGCGGAGGAGACGTGCACCGATTTATAAGCCCGAGCGCGGCAGCAAACTCGTCCCTTCGGGGACATCCGATAAAATTTGAACGATACAGAGAAGATTAGCATGGCCCCTGCGCAAGGATGACATGCACAAATCGATAAATGGTCCAATTTTTTTCAAGATTTTGCACGCTGGTCCTTTCCCTTCTCGCACATATGACCCCGAGGCCTTACTTTTGAGCAATTGTTTCTTTTAGAGATTACAACCAGGTCCTTTTATGGGTTGATTTCTTCCCTTCTTATCTTTGTGCGCACACTATGAATAGTGTTAGACCAGATCCTAACTTTCTTACAAACAGGTCATGTATTTATTGTAATCCCCCACTATTTAGTTTTCAACATAGCCTTGTTGAGCTTCACAAGCGAACTGGTCCTCCGCGTTTCTTTTAATATACAAGTATAGTTCTCCACCTTTCCTTTTGATATACAAGTATGTGTGCGGTGTGGGCTGTTGTTTCCTCCGCGTTTCTTTTAATATAGAAGTATAGTTCTCCACCTTTCCTTTTGAGATACAAGTATGTGTGCGGTGTGGGGTATCGTTTCCTTATATGTAGGATTTACTTACTACTTGTTTATTTGATGATGATTTTATGTCGGTGATTCTTATGGAGGTGACCATAATGTGAGACGCGAGGCTGGTGCTGTGCTCAGCTGGGGCACCGGCCCGGTGGGGAGATGCAAACCAGCTGAGCGCTGATGTTTAGTCCCACATCGGCCATCGGAGGAGACGTGCACCGATTTATAAGCCCGAGCGCGGCAGCAGACTCGTCCCTTTGGGGACATCCGATAAAATTGGAACGATACAGAGAAGATTAGCATGGCCCCTGCGCAAGGATGACACGCACAAATCGAGAAATGGTCCAATTTTTTTCAAGATTTTGCACGCTGGTCCTTTCCCTTCTCGCACATATGCCCCCGAGGCCTTACTTTTGAGCCCTTGTTTCTTTCAGAGATTACAACCAGGTCCTTTTACACTACAAGAAATATGTCAACTTATGACCTTCTGTCAGTGACCCTCGAAGAATTGGTCATAAATTTATGACCATTTCAGACCAATTGGTCAAAAGCTGTTCGGGGGGCTCCAAATCCTCACACGAAAAGGTCATAAAGCAAATAGCGCTAGTCCGCTGCCTTATTTCTAGTTGTTGACGACCAATATAGATGGTCATGGCCTTCTAAATTGTGGTGGGTTGCTATGACTAGGCGCCACCTCATCAGTTTTGCCTATGTGGCATGTCCATGTGGCAGTTTTTGCCCTAGGTTGTGAAGCAACCTATATTTCTGTCATTCCCAAAATTCCCAAAAAAATCTCATAAATTCTTTGGGTCATATCTTCGTCAAATATGTAAAAACCTTCCTTATCTAGTTCAAAAATAATTCAAAAATATTCATTTTCCTATTCTGTTCAGAGTAACAGATTGTGAAGGAAGTACCACTTTGGCATGTCCAAATAGTATCCATTTTATACAGTGCTTTCCTATGCCCAAATAACCATCCTCCACCAAATGCCAGCTCAATCCATTCATTATTTTGAGCCGAGCTTCAACATTCGTATTTATGTCCAGTGTGGTGGTTTGCAAAGCAAGTACCAGCTAGGCTCCTCGTTTTGAGCTGAAAATTTGTGAAGACGGTCTTCTTAGTAACTGATCATCCTCAGCCAAAACTCACGCCCATTAGGCATGTACATTTCCCGTACCGCTAATCAAACACTTGGCTGCTAATTCATGTTTGAGCACCGATCGGTCTCCTCGTGAGAATCTTATGTTGTAATTTTCTTCCTAGCACCTACATGGGGAGTGCCGAACCCACTAGAAATTTCTAGGCCACCCAGAACACATGGCAACGCCACGGTCACGCGGTGACCACGCGGCGGGCATGCGAGCTTACGCGCTCTAGAGTTCGGGCCCTCGGCACCATCCAAACCTCGATGTCTCTCCATCAAACCATGTATTTCTGATTAAATAGATACTTATGTACCTAGAAATAATTTTTGTAAAAAATGAAGAGCAAAATACGAGGTAGCTACAGTTCAAATTTGACCCGCTTCCAGCTGAATCAACGGGAATTTGTCTTTTTCACCAGAGGTGGATCAAATCTTTTGACACCCAACCATTTTGTCAATTGTGCATTAAATATGGCCTAGTATTTTAGAAAAATGATTTGGTCCAATTTTGCAACAATTATTTGGGAGGTCCTTCACAAAAAAACCTCCTTTCGGGCACTCAAAAAATGGAAAATGGTTTTTTCGTCCAAAGAAAATGAAAACTTCCTTAAGCAACATTGTTTGCCATTCCAAAATGCACCCTTGTGCACAATATGAGATCATTTGAGAAAACTATGCCATGGATGTGGCCATAAGATTGATCATTTGGCTTGAAAGCCAATGATCTCCACACGCGATAGCTCGTTTCTGAGAACACTTTTTAAAAATAATTGCCGTATTACAAGTTTATTATTTTTCCTGGAAACTTGGTCACATATAATGATACAATGCGAAGGTTTCCCAATTTTTTGATTTTTTTTGAATTTTTTATGCCCGTTTCAAAATGCGGTCAAAACAGCGGGAATGACCGTTCCTAGCTAGTGGTTGAATCTTGGAAAAATTTTGGTGTTTCTCTGATTAAATAGATACTTATGTACCTAGAAATGATTTTTGGAAAAAATAAAGAGCAAACTATGAGGCAGCTACAGTTCAAATTTGACCCGCTTCCAGCTGAATCGGCGGGAATTTGTCTTTTTCACCAGAGGTGGATAAAAACTTTTTACACCCAACAATTTGGTCAATTGTGCATTAAATATGGCCTAGTATTTTAGAAAAATGATTTGGTCCAATTTTGCAACAATTATTTGGGAGGTCCTTCACAAAAAAACCTCCTTTTGGGCACTCAAAAAATGGAAAATGGTTCTTTCGTCCAAAGAAAAAGAAAACTTCCTTAGGCAACATTGTTTGTCATTCCAATATGCACCCTTGTGCACAATATGAGATAATTTGAACAAACTATGCCATGAATGTGGCCATAAGATTGATCATTTGGCTCGAAAGCCATGAATCTTCATGCATGATAGCTCATTTCTGAGAACACTTTTTTAAAATAATTGCCGAATTGCAAGTTTATTATTTTTCCCGGGAACTTGGCCACATATAATGACACAGTGCGAAGGTTTCCAATTTTTTTGATTTTTTTTGAATTTTTTATGCCCGTTTCAAAGTGCGGTCGAAACGGCGGGAATGACCTTGCTAGTGGTTGAATCTTGGAATTTTTTTGGTGTTTCTCTGATTAAATAGATACTTATGTACCTAGAAATGATTTTTGGAAAAAAATAAAGAGCAAACTATAAGTTAGTTACAGTTCAAATTTGACCCGCTTCCAGCTGAATCGGCGGGAATTTGTCTTTTTCACGAAAGGTGGATCAAAACTTTTTACACCCAACCATTTTGTCAATTGTGCATTAAATATGGCCTAGTATTTTAGAAAAATGATTTGGTCCAATTTTGCAAGAAACATATGGTAGGTCCTTCACAAAAAAAACACATTTTGGTCACTCAGAAAATGAAAAATGGTTCTTTTGAGCAAAGAAAATGAAAACCTCCCAAATCAACATTGTTTGTCATGCCTAAATACACACATGTACAAAATATTGGTTTATTTGAACTAACTATAAGAGGTTAAATGTTTGCCTGAATAAGAGGGTATAAACTATAAGAGAAAAAACAAAAATGCTTAATTCTGATTGGTGGAACCAGCTGTGGCATGGATCAGTGACATGGCAAACATCTGTCCATCCATCCATACATCCATCCATCCGTCCATCCACCCCTCCACTCTCTCAGCTAACCCTAGCGCTCGCAGATCCCTCCCCTCGCCGCCACCCTCCCCTCCCCTCGCAGATCCATCCTTCCCCTCCCTCCTTTCCCTCCAGCAAGATCGCCGTGCTTTACTCCTCCCTCCTTCCCCTCCGGCAAGATCCCACATCCATCGATCCATCCTCAACCGGAACCCCTCTCCCGATGCCAGATCCAATCCTCCTCCCACCCTCCTCGCCCCGGCTCCCTGCTCCCCTCCCCTTCCAGATCGCCGCCACCACCTCCCTCCTCCTCCCTCGCCCCGGTTCCCTGCTCCGCCGAGGCCGCCGCCGGGAGATCCGACTTCGCCGACGGGAATGGGGTCGGACCCGCCACGCCCGAGCGCTCCATCCTCGTCGATAGGGATGACTACATCCTGGCCTCGGCGCTTCCGGCAGCGGCGGCTCATCTCCTTCCACGGCCGCGCCCTCTTCCACTACCTCCGCGTGCACAAGGCCATCGACGACGTGCTCGCCGGAGCCCCGGAGGCGCGCTCCGTCACCACCGCCCTCGACCCGGGGCTCGTTGAATCCTCCTCCCCCACTGCCTCAAGGTACGGCAATTCCTTCCCCTTTCCTCCCTGTATCGTCTAGATCCGCGTTTCTGTGGTGCTCTGTGATAGTTGGGCGTCTAGTATTGTGGAATTTGGCTCCGATCTGTGGTTAGATCGGTGAAGATTTGGCGAGTTCGTAAGGATTTCGCGGGTACTAATTTGTAATTAATGGGTGGATGTGCTCGTGCACAGGATGGATGGTCGAAATCTATGCATGTTTTATGTACTAGTCCGTCAGTTCCTGCTCATAGATTCCCCCAAGTAGCTCCTGCCGTTTGTTGAGTCTCTGGATTGATGTATAAGCCTATCTATTTTCGTGTAGATATTGTGTTTATTTTGTAATTTGTACTGAAGGGTTAGGCCTACCGTTTTCCAGGCGAATTCCTGATGCCGCATGGTTTAATCGGTTAATCTATGCATGTTTTATCTATTACAGCTAGTCTGCTCTGGTTTGATAGCTCTTTATGATCCAATTCAATAGTAGCTTGTCTGTGATTATCTTCTTCTCCGCACGCGTATGCTGCCTGATCTGTCGCTCTTGATCAGATTGTTTCTAGAAGCAAAAGATTCGTTCGGTTGGTGGCTTCATATGCTAATGTGTGACCAACACGTGACTTGTTTGTAGCGTCTGTTGGCAAAAATGTCAGTCATAGTAACTGACAGTGTGCCTTGACATGTTTATATGTTATCATGCTTAGGAGTCAACTACGTATATTTTTTGCATCTCTGTCACATCCAATCGTGATTCAGGATGTACTAATTCTTGTATGCTATCCTATTCCTACCAGCATAGAAGTGAAGTGTGTAGGATTGGTATTATGCCCCTGTGTTATTTGTATTCTTCACAGGTTACACGCAGTCAGTCTTCCAAGGTCTGTCATGCGTCCTGCTAGTGTTCACAGCCTTCCAAGTTCATGGGGGTCTTGTTTGTTTGTTCATGTGATGATTCTTCTACACATTTCATAGTTTCTTCTACATAGGAGCTACATTTTGGGTAAATCCTGTGCAGATTATGAAGTAACTTGGGTGCCTCGGTAACCATCTTCTTCGTTCTTTTGCAGTTGTGGAGACCACGGATGGGACTATCGCAGTTGCTTCTGCGTTTCATGGGCATCAGGAAGGTACTAATTACCATTTCCTCTCTCTAGTTCTTACTCACCACACAACAAGGCAAGGCATATCTGACCATCGCAGGGCCCTTTGCTACATTTGTTGTTCTATGTAATTGGAGAGCTGCTCAAAAGGCTTTCTTCCATATGCTTATGTGTTGCTTTATTTAACAGCGATACATTACAGGGATCACAAGTTCTTGTTGAAACCGGTAGAAGAGGGAGTTGAATGTGGCCATGGAGGCATGTTTGGCTCCGACGCCATGGATGCCGCTGCGCTCTCTCATCGTCCTCCTCCCTGACCCCTAGGCACATCGGGCCGCTGTGCTTCTTCTAGTTTCACATGTAGGCTTTTCAAAGGATTTTGGATGCTGATAATATCAACTTAGTTCCTTGAATGTGATATATAGATTCTTCCCTTGTTTTAACTGATTGCCAGAAACTGTACATTCCTGGTTGACAGTCATGAACTTTTATTGTTGGTAATCTAAAATATTCTGCATATTTAGTGTCCAAATACAGTCCAAAAATAAATCTTAGCTGTAAATATTCTGCATATATAGTGTTCAATTTGATCTATAAGATCTGAGTTTATTGTACTATTAATGGTGATAAGATTGCCGCTAGTATATTCTGTACATTTCTTGTTTGGGTCTGGGCTAGAAAATAATGTCAGTTCTGCTCCAGCAAAACTTACCAGTTTCTGCCTTTCCCTACTTTAAACCATCTGAAAAGGCTAGCATGATTATTAAAGCCCATGACCTTTTGCCCATCCATCCTCGAGCTTTTATTTCTGGGGCTTACTTCATCATAACTTTGTGATGAGTTACCAGCAATGTCCCTTTACCGAAGCCCTGTCATTGTAGTAGGGTTGCCTGCGGGGCAGTCGGCACATGCATGATGCTGCATTCCTTGAGACATGTGCAACACATTTAACTTGTAGTACTCCAGTAATCCAGTAATTTTGCTTAGAGTATTTAACGAGGTTGAACTGTACATGTGTGGAGTAATTTTGCTTGGAGTATTTAACAAGATTCAGCAAGATTTAACTTACTTTTCCAGTTAATTAAATGGACATCTTGGATTAGTTAGAAAATCATGAATTATTTGCAGAAATCCATAGAAGTATTCTACTCCAGTGTGCATTACTTACATAAACTTGCTTTCAAGCTTATTTTCTGACTTGTATATTCTGAAACTGAAAAAGCTTAGTTAACTTCTGTTAAGTTTCAGTAATATTCAGTGGAGTATTTACTGTAACTTTTGCACATCACAATAATTTCACTTGCTGTTAACAGCTGTAATATTCAGTGGGACCTTGAAATCACATATTTGTTTGGGCATGTGCTATATGTACCATTTTAGAAGTAGTCCACGTATTTCTGTCCTGCTATAGTCTTTTTTAAACTTCTTATGAGATAGAAGTATTCGTTCTGATTTCTGGTTTGCTGATTGTTGTAGACAGATGTATGAAACCTCTTAACTGTGGACGACAACTACTTGAGAAGGACCATCATCACCCATCAAGTACGCCATTGAGGTAATTCACCAGTCCCTCCAGCACCAACTATCTATTTTCTCTAGTATGCTTAGGTTTTTCATGCTGCTGTGGTAGCCCCATTGCTGTTGCGTTGAATCTCATGCCAGTGCTGGTGCGCCTGTGGCTTGATGTGCTGTGATCTTTATCTGTGTAGGTTTTGTTTGATAATATGCTTAGATTATGATCATAAGCATGGTGGTTTGATGATGCTGAGGCCAGCTGTTAAACCATGATATAGTTGCTGGATCTGAGCTTAATATTCATGTGTGTATGTGTGTGTGTGTCGAGTAAAGTTGTGGTTTGTGCTGCTCCTTTGTAATGTGATGAAACAAAGAATGTCCTTTACTCCTTTTTTGAATGGAATGTTCATAATATATTGGCTCCAGTTTTTCTAATTTTTATCAGCTGATTCATGTAACAGGGCGTCCGTGGAAGGCCCAGTCCAGACTCTCCAATGAGTCCGGCATTTGATCGCTATTGAAGGAGCTTGTAACTGATTCCCATAGTTGTAGAGCTTGTATCAACTAAGCTTGTATTACGTGTAACTTGTAGAACTTGTAAATGCTACAGCTTGTAGGACGTGTCATTTGTAGAGCTTGTAAATAAGCTTGTATATGCTTCAGCTTGTAGCACGTGTCATTTGTAGAGCTTGTATTGAATCTGGCTATTGTTATTTGAAGTATCATGTGTGTTTTTTGCTTGCCAATTTAACTATTGGTTATTTTCTTATTGTCAAATTGAAACATGAAGAATCTGGGCCTAATAGCTAGGACCCACTTATCAGAACCTGACAAGTGGGACCTGTTTGACTAGTGGACCCATTTTATAAAAAAACTAAAACTGTTGTACAAAAAGGCCATGACCCATGAAATAAAAAGGCCGAATTGTTGGGCTTGGCCCATGAAGTCTGAAAAAAATTGACAGGAAAAATATATATAGAAAGGCTGAATTAATGGGCTCGGCCCATGTAAAACACCCAATTGGACCGGGCTGATTTTAACCAACGACCTTTTCAATTCGTCGCAATTTTGCCACGTCAGATTGCCACGTCGGATCCGACATGGCCTGGGGAGAGAGCTAGCGACGAAAACAGAAGGTCATAGGATCAACGACCTTTTGTTAAAGGTCGCTATAGTCAGTTTATGACCGCCAGCTTTTGACCTTCTGTTTTTGGTCACAAAAAGGTCGTAAATGGAAATTTGTGACCTTTCAGTGACCAATAGTGGTGGTCACAAGTTGACATATTTCTTGTAGTGTTATGGGTTGATTTCTTCCTTTCTTATCTTTGTGCGCACACTATGAATAGTGTTAGACCAGATCCTAAGTTTCTTACAAACAGGTCCTGTATTTATTGTAATCCCCCACTATTTACTTTTCAACATAGCCTTGTTGAGCTTCGCAAGCGAACCGGTCCTCCGTGTTTCTTTTAATATAGAAGTATAGTTCTCCACCTTTCCTTTTGAGATACAAGTATGTGTGCGGTGTGGGGTGTTGTTTCCTTATATGTAGGATTTACTTATTACTTGTTTATTTGATGATGATTTTATGTCGGTGATTCTTATGGAGGTGACCATGATGTGAGAGGCGAGGCTGGTGCTGTGCTCAGCTGGGGCACCGGCCGGGCGGGGAGAAGCAAACCAGCTGAGTGCTGATGTTTAGTCCCACATCGGCCAGCGGAGGAGACGTGCACCGGTTTATAAGCCCGAGCGCGGCAGCAGACTCGTCCCTTCGGGGACATCCGATAAAATTGGAACGATACCTGTGCAAGGATGACACGCACAAATCGAGAAATGGTCCAATTTTTTTCAAGGTTTTGCACGCTGGTCCTTTCCCCTGTCGCACATATGCCCCCGAGGCCTTACTTTTGAGCCCTTGTTTCTTTCAGAGATTACAACCAGGTCCTTTTATGGGTTGATTTCTTCCTTTCTTATCTTTGTACGCACACTATGAATATTGTTAGACCAGATCCTAACTTTCTTACAAATAGGTCCTGTATTTATTGTAATCCCCCACTATTTACTTTTCAACATAGCCATGTTGAGCTTCGCAAGCGAACTGGTCCTCCGCGTTTCTTTTAATATAGAAGTATAGTTCTCCACCTTTCCTTTTGAGATACAAGTATGTGTGCGGTGTGGGGTGTTGTTTCCTTATATGTAGGATTTACTTATTACTTGTTTATTTGATGATGATTTTATGTCGGTGATTCTTATGGAGGTGACCATGATGTGAGACGCGAGGCTGGTGCCGTGCTCAGCTGGGGCACCGGCCGGGCGGGGAGAAGCAAACCAGCTGAGCGCTGATGTTTAGTCCCACATCGGCCAGCGGAGGAGACGTGCACCGGTTTATAAGCCCGAGCGCGGCAGCAGACTCGTCCCTTCGGGGACATCTGATAAAATTTGAACGATACAGAGAAGATTAGCATGGCCCCTGCGCAAGGATGACATGCACAAATCGAGAAATGGTCCAATTTTTTTCAAGATTTTGCACGCTGGTCCTTTCCCTTCTCGCACATATGCCCCCGAGGCCTTACTTTTGATCAATTGTTTCTTTTAGAGATTACAACCAGGTCCTTTTATGGGTTGATTTCTTCCCTTCTTATCTTTGTGTGCACACTATGAATAGTGTTAGACCAGATCCTAACTTTCTTACAGACAGGTCCTATATTTATTGTAATCCCCCACTATTTACTTTTCAACATAGCCTTGTTGAGCTTCGCAAGCGAACTGGTCCTCCGTGTTTCTTTTAATATACAAGTATAGTTCTCCACCTTTCCTTTTGAGATACAAGTATGTGTGCGGTGTGGGCTGTTGTTTCCTCCGCGTTTCTTTTAATATAGAAGTATAGTTCTCCACCTTTCCATTTGAGATACAAGTATGTGTGCGGTGTGGGGTATCGTTTCCTTATATGTAGGATTTACTTACTACTTGTTTATTTGATGATGATTTTATGTCGGTGATTCTTATGGAGGTGACCATGATGTGAGACGCGAGGCTGGTGCTGTGCTCAGCTAGGGCACCGGCCCGGTGGGGAGATGCAAACCAGCTGAGCGCTGATGTTTAGTCCCACATCGGCCATCGGAGGAGACGTGCACCAATTTATAAGCGCGAGCGCGGCAGCAGACTCGTCCCTTTGGGGACATCCGATAAAATTGGAACGATACAGAGAAGATTAGCATGGCCCCTGCGCAAGGATGACACGCACAAATCGAGAAATGGTCCAATTTTTTTCAAGATTTTGCACGCTGGTCCTTTCCCTTCTCGCACATATGCCCCCGAGGCCTTACTTTTGAGCAATTGTTTCTTTCAGAGATTACAACCAGGTCCTTTTATGGGTTGATTTCTTCCTTTCTTATCTTTGTGCGCACACTACGAGTAGTGTTAGACCAGATCCTAAGTTTCTTACAAATAGGTCCTGTATTTATTGTAATCCCCCACTATTTACTTTTCAACATAGCCTTGTTGAGCTTCGCAAGCGAACCGGTCCTCCGTGTTTCTTTTAATATAGAAGTATAGTTCTCCAACTTTCCTTTTGAGATACAAGTATGTGTGCGGTGTGGGGTGTTGTTTCCTTATATGTAGGATTTACTTATTACTTGTTTATTTGATGATGATTTTATGTCGGTGATTCTTATGGAGGTGACCATGATGTAAGACGCGAGGCTGGTGCTGTGCTCAGCTGGGGCACCGGCCGGGCGGGGACAAGCAAACCAGCTGAGCGCTGATGTTTAGTCCCACATCGGCCAGCGGAGGAGACGTGCACCGGTTTATAAGCCCGAGCGCGGCTGCAGACTCGTCCCTTCGGGGACATCCGATAAAATTGGAACGATACCTGCGCAAGGATGACACGCACAAATCGAGAAATGGTCCAATTTTTTTCAAGATTTTGCACGCTGGTCCTTTCTCCTGTCGCACATATGCCCCCGAGGCCTTACTTTTGAGCCCTTGTTTCTTTCAGAGATTACAACCAGGTCCTTTTATGGGTTGATTTCTTCCTTTCTTATCTTTGTACGCACACTATGAATATTGTTAGACCAGCTCCTAACTTTCTTACAAATAGGTCCTGTATTTATTGTAATCCCCCACTATTTACTTTTCAACATAGCCTTGTTGAGCTTCGCAAGCGAACCGGTCCTCCGCGTTTCTTTTAATATAGAAGTATAGTTCTCCACCTTTCCTTTCGAGATACAAGTATGTGTGCGGTGTGGGGTATTGTTTCCTTATATGTAGGATTTACTTATTACTTATTTATTTGATGATGATTTTATGTTGGTGATTCTTATGGAGGTCACCATGATGTGAGACGCGAGGCTGGTGCTGTGCTCAGCTGGGGCACCGGCCGGGCGGGGAGAAGCAAACCAGCTGAGCGCTGGTGTTTAGTCCCACATCGGCCAGCGGAGGAGACGTGCACCGGTTTATAAACCCGAGCGCGGCAGTGAACTCGTCTCTTCGGGGACATCCGATAAAATTCGAATGATACATAGATGATTAGCATGGCCCCTGCACAAGGATGACACGCACAAATCAAGAAATGGTCCAAATTTTTTCAAGATTTTGCACGCTGGTCCTTTCCCTTCTCGCACATATGCCCCCGAGGCCTTACTTTTGAGCCATTGTTTCTTTTAGAGATTACAACCAGGTCCTTTTATGGATTGATTTCTTCCCTTCTTATCTTTGTGCGCACACTATGAATAGTGTTAGACCAGATCCTAACTTTCTTACAATTAGGTCCTGTATTTATTGTAATCCCCCACTATTTACTTTTCAACATAGGCTTGTTGAGCTTCGCAAGCGAACCGGTCCTCCGTGTTTCTTTTAATGTAGAAGTATAGTTCTCCACCTTTCCTTTTGAGATACAAGTATGTGTGCGGTGCGGGGTGTTGTTTCCTTCGCGTTTCTTTTAATATAGAAGTATAGTTCTCCACCTTTCCTTTTGAGATACAAGTATGTGTGCGGTGTGGGGTATTGTTTCCTTATATGTAGGATTTACTTATTACTTGTTTATTTGATGATGATTTTATGTCGGTGATTCTTATGGAGGTGACCATGATGTGAGACGCGAGGCTGGTGCTGTGCTCAGCTGGGGCACCGGCCGGGCGGGGAGAAGCAAACTAGCTGAGCGCTGATGTTTAGTCCCACATCGGCCAGCGGAGGAGACGTGCACCGGTTTATAAGCCCGAGCGCGACAGCAGACTCGTCCCTTCAGGAACATCCGATAAAATTGGAACGATACAGAGAAGATTAGCATGGCCCCTGCGCAAGGATGACACGCACAAATCGAGAAATGGTCCAATTTTTTTCAAGATTTTGCACGCTGGTCCTTTCCCTTCTCGCACATATGCCCCCGAGGCATTACTTTTGAGCCCTTATTTCTTTCAGAGATTACAACCAGGTCCTTTTATGGGTTCATTTCTTCCTTTCTAATCTTTGTGCGCACACTATGAATAGTGTTAGACCAGATCCTAACTTTCTTACAAATAGGTCCTGTATTTATTGTAATACCCCACTATTTACTTTTGAACATAGCCTTGTTGAGCTTCACAAGCGAACTGGTCCTCCGCATTTCTTTTAATATAGAAGTATAGTTCTCCACCTTTCCTTTTGGGATACAAGTATGTGTGCGGTGTGGGGTGTTGTTTCCTCCGCGTTTCTTTTAATATAGAAGTATAGTTCTCCACCTTTCCTTTTGAGATACAAGTATGTGTGTGGTGTGGGGTATTGTTTCCTTATATGTAGGATTTACTTCTTACTTGTTTATTTGATGATGATTTTATGTCGGTGATTCTTATGGAGGTGACCATGATGTGAGACGCGAGGCTGGTGCGGTGCTCAGCTGGGGCACCGGCCGGGCGGGGAGAAGCAAACCAGCTGAGCGCTGATGTTTAGTCCCACATCGGCCAGCGGAGGAGACGTGCACCGGTTTATAAGCCCGAGCGCGGCAGCAGACTCGTCCCTTCGGGGACATCCGATAAAATTGGAACGATACAGAGAAGATTAGCATGGCCCCTGCGCAAGGATGACACGCACAAATCGAGAAATGGTCCAAATTTTTTCAAGATTTTGCACGCTGGTCCTTTCCCTTCTCGCACATATGCCCCCGAGGCCTTACTTTTGAGCCATTGTTTCTTTTAGAGATTGCAACCATGTCCTTTTATGGGTTGATTTCTTCCCTTCTTATCTTTGTGCGCATACTATGAATAGTGTTAGTCCTGATCCTAACTTTCTTACAAATAGGTCCTGTATTTATTGTAATCCCCCACTATTTACTTTTCAACATAGCCTTGTTGAGCTTCGCAAGCGAACCGGTCCTCCGTGTTTCTTTTAATATAGAAGTATAGTTCTCCACCTTTCCTTTTGAGATACAAGTATGTGTGCGGTGTGGGGTATTGTTTCCTTATATGTAGGATTTACTTATTACTTGTTTATTTGATGATGGTTTTATGTCGGTGATTCTTATGGAGGTGACCATGTGAAAGCACAAGTGCTCCTCAGGTGATTTTGGTAATTAATGTCAACATATCTCTTGTTGGACTAACACTTTTATCTAGTATATTTCAGATAAGTTCAACAATGGAGTGGCATGGACTAAATGTTGTGGGAACTCCTTCAAGATGCTAAGGACAATGGATTGGCTAAAGCTTCAAGCTCAAGACTCTTCATTTTACACTTTTAGTGATCCAAGATCACATTGAGTCTATAGGAAAAGCCAATACTATCAAGAAGGGATGAGGTGTTGCTTAACGAGCCTTTTGCTCCATGTGCTTAATGATATGCTCCAAAACCCTCAGCTACTTTTCCACTTCCACATATGACCTAAACCCTAAGCCAAACTCGGTCATACCGATTCTTTCTATCCGGCGCCACCGAGTCTTCATATGTCATAAGCCACTGCCAAAACCCTAGCAAATCGGTTTCACCGATAGGGATCTCGGTCTCACCGAGATGGGATTGCAATCTCTCTGTTTCCTTTTCGTAACTTTTCGGTCTCACCGAAAGAGCGGATCGGTCCCACCGAGATTGCAATGCAAACTCTCTGTTTCCCTTTTGTAACTTTTCGGTCTCACCGAAAGAGCAAATCGGTCCCACCGAGTTTGCCTGACCAACTCTCTGGTTAGCTAATTACCAAATCGGTCTCACCGAGTTTGTGTAATCGGTCTCACCGAGATTACATTATGCCCAAACCCTAACCATATCGGTCCTACCGAGATGCATGTCAGTCCCACCGAAAAACTCTAACGGTCACTAGGTTTACCTTTTCGGTCCGACCGAGTTTGTTGATTCGGTCCCACCGAGATTGGTAAATTGTGTGTAACGGTTGGATTTTAAGTGGAGGCTATATATACCCCTCCACCTCCTCTTCATTCATGGAGAGAGCCATCAGAACACATCTACACTTCCAACTCATATGTTCTGTGAAAGAACCACCTACTCATGTGTTGAGACCAAGATATTCCATTCCTACCATATGAATCTTGATCCGTAGCCTTCCCCAAGTTGCTTTCCACTCAAATCTTCTTTCCACCAAATCCAAATCCTGTGAGAGAGAGTTGAGTGTTGGGGAGACTATCATTTGAAGCACAAGAGCAAGGAGTTCATCATCAACACACCATTTGTTACTTCTTGGAGAGTGGTGTCTCCTAGATTGGCTAGGTGTCACTTGGGAGCCTCCGACAAGAGTGTGGAGTTTAACCAAGGAGTTTGTAAGGGCAAGGAGATCGCCTACTTCGTGAAGATCTACCGCTAGTGAGGCAAGTCCTTCGTGGGCGATGGCCATGGTGGGATAGACAAGGTTGCTTCTTCGTAGACCCTTCGTGGGTGGAGCCGTCCGTGGACTCG
This sequence comes from Aegilops umbellulata, assembly GCA_032464435.1. Classification (NCBI taxonomy): domain Eukaryota; kingdom Viridiplantae; phylum Streptophyta; class Magnoliopsida; order Poales; family Poaceae; genus Aegilops; species Aegilops umbellulata. The sequence continues at coordinate 633,899,626 of CP136060.1, read as the reverse complement.
GGCAACCGTTACCCTTCGTGTGTTGAAGTCTCCACTAACGTGGATGTAGGATAGCACCACCTATCCGAACCACGGGAAAAACATCCGTGTCTCCAATTGCGTTTGAATTCTCCAAACCCTTCTCTTTACATTCTCGCAAGTTGCATGCTTTACTTTCCGCTGCCTATATACTCTTTGCATGCTTGCTTGATATGTATTGTATGTGCTGAAATTGTGCCTAAAACTTCACTCAAACCAAAAAGGCATAAAAACTTCAACTTTAGTACTAAGTGTCTAATCACCCCCCTCTAGACACACCTACTTCCAGATCCTACACCATGGTGTGTGACGCGAGGCTGGTGCTGTGCTCAGCTGCGACACCGGCCGGGCGGGGAGAAGCAAACCAGCTGAGCGCTGATGTTTAGTCCCACATCGGCCAGCGGAGGAGACGTGCACCGGTTTATAAGCCCGAGCGCGGCAGCAGACTCGTCCCTTCGGGGACATCCGATAAAATTGGAACGATACAGAGAAGATTAGCATGGCCCCTGCGCAAGGATGACACGCACAAATCGAGAAATGGTCCAAAAATTTTCAAGATTTTGCACGCTGGTCCTTTCCCTTCTCGCACATATGCCCCCGAGGCCTTACTTTTGAGCCATTGTTTCTTTTAGAGATTGCAACCATGTCCTTTTATGGGTTGATTTCTTCCCTTCTTATCTTTGTGCGCATACTATGAATAGTGTTAGTCCTGATCCTAACTTTCTTACAAATAGGTCCTGTATTTATTGTAATCCCCCACTATTTACTTTTCAACATAGCCTTGTTGAGCTTCGCAAGCGAACCGGTCCTCCGTGTTTCTTTTAATATAGAAGTATAGTTCTCCACCTTTCCTTTTGAGATACAAGTATGTGTGCGGTGTGGGGTATTGTTTCCTTATATGTAGGATTTACTTATTACTTGTTTATTTGATGATGGTTTTATGTCGGTGATTCTTATGGAGGTGACCATGTGAAAGCACAAGTGCTCCTCAGGTGATTTTGGTAATTAATGTCAACATATCTCTTGTTGGACTAACACTTTTATCTTGTATATTTCAGATAAGTTCAACAATGGAGTGGCATGGACTAAATGTTGTGGGAACTCCTTCAAGATGCTAAGGACAATGGATTGGCTAAAGCTTCAAGCTCAAGACTCTTCATTTTACACTTTTAGTGATCCAAGATCACATTGAGTCTATAGGAAAAGCCAATACTATCAAGAAGGGATGAGGTGTTGCTTAACGAGCCTTTTGCTCCATGTGCTTAATGATATGCTCCAAAACCCTCAGCTACTTTTCCACTTCCACATATGACCTAAACCCTAAGCCAAACTCGGTCATACCGATTCTTTCTATCCGGCGCCACCGAGTCTTCATATGTCATAAGCCACTGCCAAAACCCTAGCAAATCGGTTTCACCGATAGGGATCTCGGTCTCACCGAGATGGGATTGCAATCTCTCTGTTTCCTTTTCGTAACTTTTCGGTCTCACCGAAAGAGCGGATCGGTCCCACCGAGATTGCAATGCAAACTCTCTGTTTCCCTTTTGTAACTTTTCGGTCTCACCGAAAGAGCAAATCGGTCCCACCGAGTTTGCCTGACCAACTCTCTGGTTAGCTAATTACCAAATCGGTCTCACCGAGTTTGTGTAATCGGTCTCACCGAGATTACATTATGCCCAAACCCTAACCATATCGGTCCTACCGAGATGCATGTCAGTCCCACCGAAAAACTCTAACGGTCACTAGGTTTACCTTTTCGGTCCGACCGAGTTTGTTGATTCGGTCCCACCGAGATTGGTAAATTGTGTGTAACGGTTGGATTTTAAGTGGAGGCTATATATACCCCTCCACCTCCTCTTCATTCATGGAGAGAGCCATCAGAACACATCTACACTTCCAACTCATATGTTCTGTGAAAGAACCACCTACTCATGTGTTGAGACCAAGATATTCCATTCCTACCATATGAATCTTGATCCGTAGCCTTCCCCAAGTTGCTTTCCACTCAAATCTTCTTTCCACCAAATCCAAATCCTGTGAGAGAGAGTTGAGTGTTGGGGAGACTATCATTTGAAGCACAAGAGCAAGGAGTTCATCATCAACACACCATTTGTTACTTCTTGGAGAGTGGTGTCTCCTAGATTGGCTAGGTGTCACTTGGGAGCCTCCGACAAGAGTGTGGAGTTTAACCAAGGAGTTTGTAAGGGCAAGGAGATCGCCTACTTCGTGAAGATCTACCGCTAGTGAGGCAAGTCCTTCGTGGGCGATGGCCATGGTGGGATAGACAAGGTTGCTTCTTCGTAGACCCTTCGTGGGTGGAGCCGTCCGTGGACTCGGGCAACCGTTACCCTTCGTGTGTTGAAGTCTCCACTAACGTGGATGTAGGATAGCACCACCTATCCGAACCACGGGAAAAACATCCGTGTCTCCAATTGCGTTTGAATTCTCCAAACCCTTCTCTTTACATTCTCGCAAGTTGCATGCTTTACTTTCCGCTGCCTATATACTCTTTGCATGCTTGCTTGATATGTATTGTATGTGCTGAAATTGTGCCTAAAACTTCACTCAAACCAAAAAGGCATAAAAACTTCAACTTTAGTACTAAGTGTCTAATCACCCCCCTCTAGACACACCTACTTCCAGATCCTACACCATGGTGTGTGACGCGAGGCTGGTGCTGTGCTCAGCTGCGACACCGGCCGGGCGGGGAGAAGCAAACCAGCTGAGCGCTGATGTTTAGTCCCACATCGGCCAGCGGAGGAGACGTGCACCGGTTTATAAGCCCGAGCGCGGCAATAGAGTCGTCCCTTCGGGGACATCCGATAAAATTGGAACGATACAGAGAAGATTAGCATGGCCCCTGCGCAAGGATGACACACACAAATCAAGAAATGGTCCAATTTTTTTCAAGATTTTGCACGTTGGTCCTTTCCCTTCTCGCACATATGCCCCCGAGGCCTTACTTTTGAGCCCTTGTTTCTTTCAGAGATTACAACCAGGTCCTTTTATGGGTTGATTTGTTCCTTTCTTATCTTTGTGCGCACACTATAAATAGTGTTAGACAAGATCCTAACTTTATTAAAAATAGGTCCTGTATTTATTGTAATCCCCCACTATTTACTTTTCAACATAGCCTTGTTGAGCTTCGCAAGCGAACTGGTCCTCCGCGTTTCTTTTAATATAGAAGTATAATTCTCCACCTTTCCTTTTGAGATACAAGTATGTGTGCGGTGTTGTTTCCTCCACATTTCTTTTAATATAGAAGTATAGTTCTCCACCTTTCCTTTTGAGATACAAGTATGTGTGCGGTGTGGGGTATTGTTTCCTTATATGTAGGATTTACTTATTACTTGTTTATTTGATGATGATTTTATGTCGGTGATTCTTATGGAGGTGACCATGATGTGAGACGCGAGGCTGGTGCGGTGCTCAGCTGGGGCACCGGCCGGGTGGGGAGAAGCAAACCAGCTGAGCGCTGATGTTTAGTCCCACATCGGCCAGCGGAGGAGACGTGCACCGGTTTATAAGCCCGAGCGCGGCAGCAGACTCGTCCCTTCGGGGACATCCGATAAAATTGGAACGATACAGAGAAGATTAGCATGGCCCCTGCGCAAGGATGACACGCACAAATCGAGAAATGGTCCAATTTTTTTCAAGATTTTGCACAATGGTCCTTTCCCTTCTCGCACAGATGCCCCCGAGGCCTTACTTTTGAGTCCTTGTTTCTTTCAGAGATTACAACCAGGTCCTTTTATGGGTTGATTTCTTCCCTTCTTGTCTTTGGGCGCACACTATGAATAGTGTTAGACCAGATCCTAACTTTCTTACAAATAGGTCATGTATTTATTGTAATCCCCCACTATTTACTTTTCAACATAGCCTTGTTGAGCTTCGCAAGCGAACTGGTCCTCCGTGTTTCTTTTAATATAGAAGTATAGTTCTCCACCTTTCCTTTTGAGATACAAGTATATGTGCGGTGTGGGGTGTTGTTTCCTTATGTGTAGGATTTACTTATTACTTGTTTATTTGATGATGATTTTATGTCGGTGATTCTTATGGAGGTGACCATGATGTGAGACGCGAGGCTGGTGCAGTGCTCAGCTGGGGCACCGGCCGGGCGGGGAGTAGCAAACCAGCTGAGTGCTGATGTTTAGTCCCACATCTGCCAGCAGAGGAGACGTGCATCGGTTTATAAGCCCGAGCGCGGCAGCAGACTCGTCCCTTCGGTGACATCCGATAAAATTGGAACGATACAAAGAAGATTAGCATGGCCCCTGCGCAAGATTACACTTACAAATCGAGAAATGGTCCGATTTTTTTCAAGATTTTGCACGCTGGTCCTTTCCCTTCTCGCACATATGCCCCCTAGGCCTTACTTTTGAGCCCTAGTTTCTTTCAGAGATTACAACTAGGTCCTTTTATGGGTTGATTTCTTCCCTTCTTATCTTTGTGCGCACGCTATGAAAAGTGTTAGACCAGATCCAAACTTTCTTACGAATTGGTCTTGTATTTATTGTAATCCCGAACTATTTACTTTTCAACATAGCCTTGTTGAGCTTCGCAAGCGAACTGGTCCTCCGCGTTTCTTTTAATATAGAAGTATAGTTCTCCACCTTTCCTTTTGGGATACAAGTATGTGTGCGGTGTGAGGCGTTGTTTCCTCCGCGCTTCTTTTAATATAGAAGTATAGTTCTCCACCTTTCCTTTTGAGATACAAGTATGTGTGCGGTGTGGGGTATTGTTTCCTTATATGTAGGATTTACTTATTACTTGTTTATTTGATGATGATTTTATGTCGGTGATTCTTATGGAGGTGACCATGATGTGAGACGCGAGGCTGGTGCTGTGCGCAGCTGGGGCATCGGCCGGGCGGGGAGAAGCAAACCAGCTGAGCGCTGATGTTTAGTCCCACATCGGCCAGCGGAGGAGACGTGCACCAGTTTATAAGCCCGAGCGCGGCAGCAGACTCGTCCCTTTGGGGACATCCGATAAAATTGGAATGATACAGAGAAGATTAGCATGGCCCCTGCGCAAGGATGACACGCATAAATCGAGAAATGGTCCAATTATTTTCATTTTTGCCCGCTGGTCCTTTCCCTTCTCGCACATATGTCCCCGAGGCCTTACTTTTGAGCCCTTGTTTCTTTCAGAGATTACAACCAGATCCTTTTATGGGTTGATTTCTTCCCTTCTTATATTTATGCGCACACTATGAATAGTGTTAGACCAGATCCTAACTTCCTTACAAATAGGTCCTGTATTTATTGTAATCCCCCACTATTTACTTTTCAACATAGCCTTGTTGAGCTTCGCAAGCGAACTGGTCTTCCGCGTTTCTTTTAATATAGAAGTATAGTTCTCCAACTTTCCCTTTGAGATACAAGTATGTGTGCGGTGTGAGGCGTTGTTTCCTCCGCGTTTCTTTTAATATATAAGTATAGTTCTCCACCTTTCCTTTTGAGATACAAGTATGTGTGCGGTGTGGGGTATTGTTTCCTTATATGTAGGGTTTACTTATTACTTGTTTATTTGATGATGATTTTATGTCGATGATTCTTATGGAGGTGACCATGATGTGAGACGCGAGGCTGGTGCTGTGCTCAGCTGGGGCATCGGCCGGGCGGGGAGAAGCAAACCAGCAGAGCGCTGATGTTTAGTCCCACATCGGCCAGCGGAGGAGACGTGCACCGGTTTATAAACCAGAGTGCGGCAGCAGACTCGTCCCTTCGGGGACATCCGATAAAATTGGAACGATACAGAGAAGATTAGCATGGCCCCTGCGCAAGGATGACACGCACAAATCGGGAAATGGTGCAATTTTTTTCAAGATTTTGCACGCTGGTCCTTTCCCTTCTCTCGCATATGCCCCCGAGGCCTTACTTGTGAGCCCTTGTTTCTTTCAGAGATTACAACCAAGTCCTTTTATGGGTTGATTTCTTCCCTTCTTATCTTTGTGCGCACACTATGAATAGTGTTAGACCAGATCCTAACTTTCTTATAAATAGGTCCTGTATTTATTGTAATCCCCCAACATTTACTTTTCAACATAGCCTTGTTGAGCTTCGCAAGCGAACTGGTCCTCCGCGTTTCTATTAATATAGAAGTATAGTTCTCCACATTTACTTTTGAGATACAAGTATGTGTGCGGTGTGGGGTGTTTTTTCCTCCGCGTTTCTTTTAATATAGAAGTATAGTTTTCCACCTTTCCTTTTGAGATACAAGTATGTGTGCGGTGTGGGGCGTTGTTTCCTCCGCGTTTCTTTTAATATAGAAGTATAGTTCTCCACCTTTCCTTTTTACATACAAGTATGTGTGCGGTGTGGGGTATTGTTTCCTTATATGTAGGATTTACTAATTATTTGTTTATTTGATGATGATTTTATGTCGGTGATTCTTATGGAGGTGACCATGATATGAGACGCGAGGCTGGTGCCGTGCTCAGCTGGGGCACCGGCAGGGCAGGGAGAAGCAAACCAGCTGAGCGCTGATGTTTTGTCCCACATCGGCCAGCGGAGGAGACGTGCACCGGTTTCTAAACCCGAGCGCGGCAGTGAACTCGTCTCTTCGGGGACATCCGATAAAATTGGAATGATACATAGATGATTAGCATGGCCCCTGCACAAGGATGACACGCACAAATCAAGAAATGGTCCAAATTTTTTCAAGATTTTGCACGCTGGTCCTTTCCCTTCTCGCACATATGCCCCCGAGGCCTTACTTTTGAGCCATTGTTTCTTTTAGAGATTACAACCAGGTCCTTTTATGGATTGATTTCTTCCCTTCTTATCTTTGTGCGCACACTATGAATAGTGTTAGACCAGATCCTAACTTTCTTACAATTAGGTCCTGTATTTATTGTAATCCCCCACTATTTACTTTTCAACATAGGCTTGTTGAGCTTCGCAAGCGAACCGGTCCTCCGTGTTTCTTTTAATATAGAAGTATAGTTCTCCACCTTTCCTTTTGAGATACAAGTATGTGTGCGGTGCGGGGTGTTGTTTCCTTCGCGTTTCTTTTAATATAGAAGTATAGTTCTCCACCTTTCCTTTTGAGATACAAGTATGTGTGCGGTGTGGGGTATTGTTTCCTTATATGTAGGATTTACTTATTACTTGTTTATTTGATGATGATTTTATGTCGGTGATTCTTATGGAGGTGACCATGATGTGAGACGCGAGGCTGGTGCTGTGCTCAGCTGGGGCACCGGCCGGGCGGGGAGAAGCAAAGTAGCTGAGCGCTGATGTTTAGTCCCACATCGGCCAGCGGAGGAGACGTGCACCGGTTTATAAGCCCGAGCGCGACAGCAGACTCGTCCCTTCAGGAACATCCGATAAAATTGGAACGATACAGAGAAGATTAGCATGGCCCCTGCGCAAGGATGACACGCACAAATCGAGAAATGGTCCAATTTTTTTCAAGATTTTGCACGCTGGTCCTTTCCCTTCTCGCACATATGCCCCCGAGGCATTACTTTTGAGCCCTTATTTCTTTCAGAGATTACAACCAGGTCCTTTTATGGGTTGATTTCTTCCTTTCTAATCTTTGTGCGCACACTATGAATAGTGTTAGACCAGATCCAAACTTTCTTACAAATAGGTCCTGTATTTCTTGTAATCCCCCACTATTTACTTTTCAACATAGCCTTGTTGAGCTTCGCAAGCGAACTGGTCCTCCGCGTTTCTTTTAATATAGAAGTATAGTTCTCCATCTTTCCCTTTGATATACAAGTATGTGTGCGGTGTGGGGTGTTGTTTCCTCCTCGTTTCTTTTAATATAGAAGTATAGTTCTCCACCTTTCCTTTTGAGATACAAGTATGTGTGTGGTGTGGGGTATTGTTTCCTTATATGTAGGATTTAATTATTACTTGTTTATTTGATGATGATTTTATGTCGGTGATTCTTATGGAGGTGACCATGATGTGAGACGCGAGGCTGGTGCTGTGCTCAGCTGGGGCACCGGCCGGGCGGGAAGAAGCAAAACTGCTGAGCGCTGATGTTTAGTCCCACATCGGCCAGCGGAGGAGACATGCACCGGTTTATAAGCCCGAGCGCGGCAGCAGACTCGTCCCTTCGGGGACATCCGATAAAATTGGAACGATACAGAGAAGATTAGCATGGCCCCTGCGCACGGATGACACGCACAAATCGAGAAATGGTCCAAATGTTTTCAAGATTTTGCATGCTGGTCCTTTCCCTTCTCGCACATATGCCCCCGAGGCCTTACTTTTGAGCCATTGTTTCTTTCAGAGATTACAACCAGGTCCTTCTATGGGTTGATTTCTTCCCTTCTTATCTTTGTGCGCACACTATGAATAGTGTTAGACCAGATCCAAACTTTCTTACAAATAGGTCCTGTATTTATTGTAATGCCCAACATTTACTTTTCAACATAGTCTTGTTGAGCTTCGCAAGCGAACTGGTCCTCCGCGTTTCTTTTAATATAGAAGTATAGTTCTCCACATTTACTTTTGAGATACAAGTATGTGTGCGGTGTGGGGTGTTTTTTCCTCCGCGTTTCTTTTAATATAGAAGTATAGTTCTCCACTTTCCTTTTGAGATACAAGTATGTGTGCGGTGTGGGGTATTGTTTCCTTATATGTAGGATTTACTTATTATTTGTTTACTTGATGATGATTTTATGTCGGTGATTCTTATGGAGGTGACCATGATATGAGACGCGAGGCTGGTGCCGTGCTCAGCTGGGGCACCGGCAGGGCAGGGAGAAGCAAACCAGCTGAGCGCTGATGTTTAGTCCCGCATCGGCCAAAGGAGGAGACACGCACCGGTTGATAAGCCCGAGCGCGGCAGCAGACTCGTCCCTTCGGGGACATCCGGTAAAATTGGAACGATACAGAGAAGATTAGCATGGCCCCTGCGCAAGGATGACACGCACAAATCGAGAAATGGTCCAAATTTTTTCAAGATTTTGCACGCTGGTCCTTTCCCTTCTCGCACATATGCCCCCGAGGCCTTACTTTTGAGCCCTTGTTTCTTTCAGAGATTACAACTAGGTCCCTTTATGGGTTGATTTCTTCCCTTCTTATCTTTGTGCGCACACTATGAATAGTGTTAGACCAGATCCAAACTTTCTTACAAATAGGTCCTGTATTTATTTTAATCCCCCACTATTTACTTTTCAACATAGCCTTGTTGAGCTTCACAAGGGAACTGGTCCTCCGCGTTTATTTTAATATGGAAGTATAGTTCTCCACCTTTCCTTTTGAGATACAAGTATGTGTGCGGTGTGGGGCGTTGTTTCCTCCGCGTTTCTTTTAATATAGAAGTATAGTTCTCCACCTTTCCTTTTTACATACAAGTATGTGTGCGGTGTGGGGTATTGTTTCCTTATATGTAGGATTTACTTATTACATGTTTATTTGATGATGATTTTATGTCGGTGATTCTTATGGAGGTGACCATGATGTGAGACGCGAGGCTAGTGCTGTGCTCAGCTGGGGCATCGGCCGGGCGGGAAGAAGCAAACCAGCTGAGCGCTGATGTTTAGTCCCACATCGTCCAGCGGAGGAGAGACGCACTAGTTTATAAGCCCGAGCGCGGCAGCAGACTCGTCCCTTCGGGGACATCCGATAAAACTGGAACGATACAGAGAAGATTAGCATGGCCCCTGTGCAAGGATGACGCGCATAAATCGAGAAATGGTCCAATTATTTTCATTTTTGGCCGCTGGTCCTTTCCCTTCTCGCACATATGCCCCCGAGGCCTTACTTTGAGCCCTTGTTTCTTTCAGAGATTACAACCAGATCCTTTTATGGGTTGATTTCTTGCCTTCTTATCTTTGTGCGCACACTATGAATAGTGTTAGAACAGATCCTAACTTTCTTACAAATAGGTCATGTATTTATTGTAATCCCCCACTATTTACTTTTCAACATAGCCTTGTTGAGCTTCGTCGAACTGGTCCTCCACATTTCTTTTAATATAGAAGTATAGTTCTCCACATTTCCCTTTGATATACAAGTATGTATGCGGTGTGGGGTGTTATTTCCTCTGCGTTTCTTTTAATATAGAAGTATAGTTCTCCACCTTTCCTTTTGATATACAAGTATGTGTGCGGTGTGGGGTATTGTTTCCTTATATGTAGGATTTACTTATTACTTGTTTATTTGATGATGATTTTATGTCGGTGATTCTTATGGAGGTTACCATGATGTGAGACGCGAGGCTGGTGCTGTGCTCAGCTAGGGCACCGGCCGGGCGGGGAGAAGCAAAACTGCTGAGCGCTGATGTTTAGTCCCACATCTGCCAGCGGAGGAGACATGCACCGGTTTATAAGCCCGAGCGCGGCAGCAGACTCGTCCCTTCGGGGACATCCGATAGAATTGGAACGATACAGAGAAGATTAGCATGGCCCCTGCGCAAGGATGACACGCACAAATCGAGAAATGGTCCAATTTTTTTTCAAGATTTTGCATGCTGGTCCTTTCCCTTCTCGCACATATGCCCCCGAGGCCTTACTTTTGAGCCATTGTTTCTTTCAGAGATTACAACCAGGTCCTTCTATGGGTTGATTTCTTCCCTTCTTATCTTTGTGCGCACACTATGAATAGTGTTAGACCAGATGCTAACTTTCTTACAAATAGGTCCTGTATTTATTGTAATCCCCCAACATTTACTTTTCAAAATAGCCTTGTTGAGCTTCGCAAGCGAACTGGTCCTCCGCGTTTCTTTTAATATAAAAGTATAGTTCTCCACATTTACTTTCGAGATACAAGTATGTGTGCGGTGTGGGGTGTTTTTTCCTCCGCGTTTCTTTTAATATAGAAGTATAGTTCTCCACCTTTGCTTTTGAGATACAAGTATGTGTGGGGTGTGGGGTATTGTTTCTTTATATGTAGGATTTACTTATTATTCGTTTATTTGATGATGATTTTATGTCGGTGATTCTTATGGAGGTGACCATGATATGAGACGCGAGGCTGGTGCCGTGCTCAGCTGGGGCACCGGCAGGGCAGGGAGAAGCAAACCAGCTGAGCGCTGATGTTTAGTCCCACATCGGCCAGCGGAGGAGACACGCACCGGTTTATAAGCCCGAGCGCGGCAGCAGACTCGTCCCTTCGGGGACATCTGATAAAATTGGAACGATACAGAGAAGATTAGCATGGCCCCTGCGCAAGGATGACACGCACAAATCGAGAAATGGTCCAAATTTTTTCAAGATTTTGCACGCTGGTCCTTTCCCTTCTCGCACATATGCCCCCGAGGCCTTACTTTTGTGCCCTTGTTTCTTTTAGAGATTACAACCAGGTCCTTTTATGGGTTGATTTCTTCCTTTCTTATCTTTGTACGCACACTATGAATATTGTTAGACCAGCTCCTAACTTTATTACAAATAGGTCCTGTATTTATTGTAATCCCCCACTATTTACTTTTCAACATAGCCTTGTTGAGCTTCGCAAGCGAACCGGTCCTCCGCGTTTCTTTTAATATAGAAGTATAGTTCTCCACCTTTCCTTTCGAGATACAAGTATGTGTGCGGTGTGGGGTATTGTTTCCTTATATGTAGGATTTACTTATTACTTATTTATTTGATGATGATTTTATGTTGGTGATTCTTATGGAGGTCACCATGATGTGAGACGCGAGGCTGGTGCTGTGCTCAGCTGGGGCACCGGCCGGGCGGGGAGAAGCAAACCAGCTGAGCGCTGGTGTTTAGTCCCACATCGGCCAGCGGAGGAGACGTGCACCGGTTTATAAACCCGAGCGCGGCAGTGAACTCGTCTCTTCGGGGACATCCGATAAAATTCGAATGATACATAGATGATTAGCATGGCCCCTGCACAAGGATGACACGCACAAATCAAGAAATGGTCCGAATTTTTTCAAGATTTTGCACGCTGGTCCTTTCCCTTCTCGCACATATGCCCCCGAGGCCTTACTTTTGAGCCATTGTTTCTTTTAGAGATTACAACCAGGTCCTTTTATGGATTGATTTCTTCCCTTCTTATCTTTGTGCGCACACTATGAATAGTGTTAGACCAGATCCTAACTTTCTTACAATTAGGTCCTGTATTTATTGTAATCCCCCACTATTTACTTTTCAACATAGGCTTGTTGAGCTTCGCAAGCGAACCGGTCCTCCGTGTTTCTTTTAATGTAGAAGTATAGTTCTCCACCTTTCCTTTTGAGATACAAGTATGTGTGCGGTGCGGGGTGTTGTTTCCTTCGCGTTTCTTTTAATATAGAAGTATAGTTCTCCACCTTTCCTTTTGAGATACAAGTATGTGTGCGGTGTGGGGTATTGTTTCCTTATATGTAGGATTTACTTATTACTTGTTTATTTGATGATGATTTTATGTCGGTGATTCTTATGGAGGTGACCATGATGTGAGACGCGAGGCTGGTGCTGTGCTCAGCTGGGGCACCGGCCGGGCGGGGAGAAGCAAACTAGCTGAGCGCTGATGTTTAGTCCCACATCGGCCAGCGGAGGAGACGTGCACCGGTTTATAAGCCCGAGCGCGACAGCAGACTCGTCCCTTCAGGAACATCCGATAAAATTGGAACGATACAGAGAAGATTAGCATGGCCCCTGCGCAAGGATGACACGCACAAATCGAGAAATGGTCCAATTTTTTTCAAGATTTTGCACGCTGGTCCTTTCCCTTCTCGCACATATGCCCCCGAGGCATTACTTTTGAGCCCTTATTTCTTTCAGAGATTACAACCAGGTCCTTTTATGGGTTCATTTCTTCCTTTCTAATCTTTGTGCGCACACTATGAATAGTGTTAGACCAGATCCTAACTTTCTTACAAATAGGTCCTGTATTTATTGTAATACCCCACTATTTACTTTTGAACATAGCCTTGTTGAGCTTCACAAGCGAACTGGTCCTCCGCATTTCTTTTAATATAGAAGTATAGTTCTCCACCTTTCCTTTTGGGATACAAGTATGTGTGCGGTGTGGGGTGTTGTTTCCTCCGCGTTTCTTTTAATATAGAAGTATAGTTCTCCACCTTTCCTTTTGAGATACAAGTATGTGTGTGGTGTGGGGTATTGTTTCCTTATATGTAGGATTTACTTCTTACTTGTTTATTTGATGATGATTTTATGTCGGTGATTCTTATGGAGGTGACCATGATGTGAGACGCGAGGCTGGTGCGGTGCTCAGCTGGGGCACCGGCCGGGCGGGGAGAAGCAAACCAGCTGAGCGCTGATGTTTAGTCCCACATCGGCCAGCGGAGGAGACGTGCACCGGTTTATAAGCCCGAGCGCGGCAGCAGACTCGTCCCTTCGGGGACATCCGATAAAATTGGAACGATACAGAGAAGATTAGCATGGCCCCTGCGCAAGGATGACACGCACAAATCGAGAAATGGTCCAAAATTTTTCAAGATTTTGCACGCTGGTCCTTTCCCTTCTCGCACATATGCCCCCGAGGCCTTACTTTTGAGCCATTGTTTCTTTTAGAGATTGCAACCATGTCCTTTTATGGGTTGATTTCTTCCCTTCTTATCTTTGTGCGCATACTATGAATAGTGTTAGTCCTGATCCTAACTTTCTTACAAATAGGTCCTGTATTTATTGTAATCCCCCACTATTTACTTTTCAACATAGCCTTGTTGAGCTTCGCAAGCGAACCGGTCCTCCGTGTTTCTTTTAATATAGAAGTATAGTTCTCCACCTTTCCTTTTGAGATACAAGTATGTGTGCGGTGTGGGGTATTGTTTCCTTATATGTAGGATTTACTTATTACTTGTTTATTTGATGATGGTTTTATGTCGGTGATTCTTATGGAGGTGACCATGTGAAAGCACAAGTGCTCCTCAGGTGATTTTGGTAATTAATGTCAACATATCTCTTGTTGGACTAACACTTTTATCTAGTATATTTCAGATAAGTTCAACAATGGAGTGGCATGGACTAAATGTTGTGGGAACTCCTTCAAGATGCTAAGGACAATGGATTGGCTAAAGCTTCAAGCTCAAGACTCTTCATTTTACACTTTTAGTGATCCAAGATCACATTGAGTCTATAGGAAAAGCCAATACTATCAAGAAGGGATGAGGTGTTGCTTAACGAGCCTTTTGCTCCATGTGCTTAATGATATGCTCCAAAACCCTCAGCTACTTTTCCACTTCCACATATGACCTAAACCCTAAGCCAAACTCGGTCATACCGATTCTTTCTATCCGGCGCCACCGAGTCTTCATATGTCATAAGCCACTGCCAAAACCCTAGCAAATCGGTTTCACCGATAGGGATCTCGGTCTCACCGAGATGGGATTGCAATCTCTCTGTTTCCTTTTCGTAACTTTTCGGTCTCACCGAAAGAGCGGATCGGTCCCACCGAGATTGCAATGCAAACTCTCTGTTTCCCTTTTGTAACTTTTCGGTCTCACCGAAAGAGCAAATCGGTCCCACCGAGTTTGCCTGACCAACTCTCTGGTTAGCTAATTACCAAATCGGTCTCACCGAGTTTGTGTAATCGGTCTCACCGAGATTACATTATGCCCAAACCCTAACCATATCGGTCCTACCGAGATGCATGTCAGTCCCACCGAAAAACTCTAACGGTCACTAGGTTTACCTTTTCGGTCCGACCGAGTTTGTTGATTCGGTCCCACCGAGATTGGTAAATTGTGTGTAACGGTTGGATTTTATGTGGAGGCTATATATACCCCTCCACCTCCTCTTCATTCATGGAGAGAGCCATCAGAACACATCTACACTTCCAACTCATATGTTCTGTGAAAGAACCACCTACTCATGTGTTGAGACCAAGATATTCCATTCCTACCATATGAATCTTGATCCGTAGCCTTCCCCAAGTTGCTTTCCACTCAAATCTTCTTTCCACCAAATCCAAATCCTGTGAGAGAGAGTTGAGTGTTGGGGAGACTATCATTTGAAGCACAAGAGCAAGGAGTTCATCATCAACACACCATTTGTTACTTCTTGGAGAGTGGTGTCTCCTAGATTGGCTAGGTGTCACTTGGGAGCCTCCGACAAGAGTGTGGAGTTTAACCAAGGAGTTTGTAAGGGCAAGGAGATCGCCTACTTCGTGAAGATCTACCGCTAGTGAGGCAAGTCCTTCGTGGGCGATGGCCATGGTGGGATAGACAAGGTTGCTTCTTCGTAGACCCTTCGTGGGTGGAGCCGTCCGTGGACTCGGGCAACCGTTACCCTTCGTGTGTTGAAGTCTCCACTAACGTGGATGTAGGATAGCACCACCTATCCGAACCACGGGAAAAACATCCGTGTCTCCAATTGCGTTTGAATTCTCCAAACCCTTCTCTTTACATTCTCGCAAGTTGCATGCTTTACTTTCCGCTGCCTATATACTCTTTGCATGCTTGCTTGATATGTATTGTATGTGCTGAAATTGTGCCTAAAACTTCACTCAAACCAAAAAGGCATAAAAACTTCAACTTTAGTACTAAGTGTCTAATCACCCCCCTCTAGACACACCTACTTCCAGATCCTACACCATGGTGTGTGACGCGAGGCTGGTGCTGTGCTCAGCTGCGACACCGGCCGGGCGGGGAGAAGCAAACCAGCTGAGCGCTGATGTTTAGTCCCACATCGGCCAGCGGAGGAGACGTGCACCGGTTTATAAGCCCGAGCGCGGCAGCAGACTCGTCCCTTCGGGGACATCCGATAAAATTGGAACGATACAGAGAAGATTAGCATGGCCCCTGCGCAAGGATGACACGCACAAATCGAGAAATGGTCCAAAATTTTTCAAGATTTTGCACGCTGGTCCTTTCCCTTCTCGCACATATGCCCCCGAGGCCTTACTTTTGAGCCATTGTTTCTTTTAGAGATTGCAACCATGTCCTTTTATGGGTTGATTTCTTCCCTTCTTATCTTTGTGCGCATACTATGAATAGTGTTAGTCCTGATCCTAACTTTCTTACAAATAGGTCCTGTATTTATTGTAATCCCCCACTATTTACTTTTCAACATAGCCTTGTTGAGCTTCGCAAGCGAACCGGTCCTCCGTGTTTCTTTTAATATAGAAGTATAGTTCTCCACCTTTCCTTTTGAGATACAAGTATGTGTGCGGTGTGGGGTATTGTTTCCTTATATGTAGGATTTACTTATTACTTGTTTATTTGATGATGGTTTTATGTCGGTGATTCTTATGGAGGTGACCATGTGAAAGCACAAGTGCTCCTCAGGTGATTTTGGTAATTAATGTCAACATATCTCTTGTTGGACTAACACTTTTATCTAGTATATTTCAGATAAGTTCAACAATGGAGTGGCATGGACTAAATGTTGTGGGAACTCCTTCAAGATGCTAAGGACAATGGATTGGCTAAAGCTTCAAGCTCAAGACTCTTCATTTTACACTTTTAGTGATCCAAGATCACATTGAGTCTATAGGAAAAGCCAATACTATCAAGAAGGGATGAGGTGTTGCTTAACGAGCCTTTTGCTCCATGTGCTTAATGATATGCTCCAAAACCCTCAGCTACTTTTCCACTTCCACATATGACCTAAACCCTAAGCCAAACTCGGTCATACCGATTCTTTCTATCCGGCGCCACCGAGTCTTCATATGTCATAAGCCACTGCCAAAACCCTAGCAAATCGGTTTCACCGATAGGGATCTCGGTCTCACCGAGATGGGATTGCAATCTCTCTGTTTCCTTTTCGTAACTTTTCGGTCTCACCGAAAGAGCGGATCGGTCCCACCGAGATTGCAATGCAAACTCTCTGTTTCCCTTTTGTAACTTTTCGGTCTCACCGAAAGAGCAAATCGGTCCCACCGAGTTTGCCTGACCAACTCTCTGGTTAGCTAATTACCAAATCGGTCTCACCGAGTTTGTGTAATCGGTCTCACCGAGATTACATTATGCCCAAACCCTAACCATATCGGTCCTACCGAGATGCATGTCAGTCCCACCGAAAAACTCTAACGGTCACTAGGTTTACCTTTTCGGTCCGACCGAGTTTGTTGATTCGGTCCCACCGAGATTGGTAAATTGTGTGTAACGGTTGGATTTTAAGTGGAGGCTATATATACCCCTCCACCTCCTCTTCATTCATGGAGAGAGCCATCAGAACACATCTACACTTCCAACTCATATGTTCTGTGAAAGAACCACCTACTCATGTGTTGAGACCAAGATATTCCATTCCTACCATATGAATCTTGATCCGTAGCCTTCCCCAAGTTGCTTTCCACTCAAATCTTCTTTCCACCAAATCCAAATCCTGTGAGAGAGAGTTGAGTGTTGGGGAGACTATCATTTGAAGCACAAGAGCAAGGAGTTCATCATCAACACACCATTTGTTACTTCTTGGAGAGTGGTGTCTCCTAGATTGGCTAGGTGTCACTTGGGAGCCTCCGACAAGAGTGTGGAGTTTAACCAAGGAGTTTGTAAGGGCAAGGAGATCGCCTACTTCGTGAAGATCTACCGCTAGTGAGGCAAGTCCTTCGTGGGCGATGGCCATGGTGGGATAGACAAGGTTGCTTCTTCGTAGACCCTTCGTGGGTGGAGCCGTCCGTGGACTCGGGCAACCGTTACCCTTCGTGTGTTGAAGTCTCCACTAACGTGGATGTAGGATAGCACCACCTATCCGAACCACGGGAAAAACATCCGTGTCTCCAATTGCGTTTGAATTCTCCAAACCCTTCTCTTTACATTCTCGCAAGTTGCATGCTTTACTTTCCGCTGCCTATATACTCTTTGCATGCTTGCTTGATATGTATTGTATGTGCTGAAATTGTGCCTAAAACTTCACTCAAACCAAAAAGGCATAAAAACTTCAACTTTAGTACTAAGTGTCTAATCACCCCCCTCTAGACACACCTACTTCCAGATCCTACACCATGGTGTGTGACGCGAGGCTGGTGCTGTGCTCAGCTGCGACACCGGCCGGGCGGGGAGAAGCAAACCAGCTGAGCGCTGATGTTTAGTCCCACATCGGCCAGCGGAGGAGACGTGCACCGGTTTATAAGCCCGAGCGCGGCAATAGAGTCGTCCCTTCGGGGACATCCGATAAAATTGGAACGATACAGAGAAGATTAGCATGGCCCCTGCGCAAGGATGACACACACAAATCAAGAAATGGTCCAATTTTTTTCAAGATTTTGCACGTTGGTCCTTTCCCTTCTCGCACATATGCCCCCGAGGCCTTACTTTTGAGCCCTTGTTTCTTTCAGAGATTACAACCAGGTCCTTTTATGGGTTGATTTGTTCCTTTCTTATCTTTGTGCGCACACTATAAATAGTGTTAGACAAGATCCTAACTTTATTAAAAATAGGTCCTGTATTTATTGTAATCCCCCACTATTTACTTTTCAACATAGCCTTGTTGAGCTTCGCAAGCGAACTGGTCCTCCGCGTTTCTTTTAATATAGAAGTATAATTCTCCACCTTTCCTTTTGAGATACAAGTATGTGTGCGGTGTTGTTTCCTCCACATTTCTTTTAATATAGAAGTATAGTTCTCCACCTTTCCTTTTGAGATACAAGTATGTGTGCGGTGTGGGGTATTGTTTCCTTATATGTAGGATTTACTTATTACTTGTTTATTTGATGATGATTTTATGTCGGTGATTCTTATGGAGGTGACCATGATGTGAGACGCGAGGCTGGTGCGGTGCTCAGCTGGGGCACCGGCCGGGTGGGGAGAAGCAAACCAGCTGAGCGCTGATGTTTAGTCCCACATCGGCCAGCGGAGGAGACGTGCACCGGTTTATAAGCCCGAGCGCGGCAGCAGACTCGTCCCTTCGGGGACATCCGATAAAATTGGAACGATACAGAGAAGATTAGCATGGCCCCTGCGCAAGGATGACACGCACAAATCGAGAAATGGTCCAATTTTTTTCAAGATTTTGCACAATGGTCCTTTCCCTTCTCGCACAGATGCCCCCGAGGCCTTACTTTTGAGTCCTTGTTTCTTTCAGAGATTACAACCAGGTCCTTTTATGGGTTGATTTCTTCCCTTCTTGTCTTTGGGCGCACACTATGAATAGTGTTAGACCAGATCCTAACTTTCTTACAAATAGGTCATGTATTTATTGTAATCCCCCACTATTTACTTTTCAACATAGCCTTGTTGAGCTTCGCAAGCGAACTGGTCCTCCGTGTTTCTTTTAATATAGAAGTATAGTTCTCCACCTTTCCTTTTGAGATACAAGTATATGTGCGGTGTGGGGTGTTGTTTCCTTATGTGTAGGATTTACTTATTACTTGTTTATTTGATGATGATTTTATGTCGGTGATTCTTATGGAGGTGACCATGATGTGAGACGCGAGGCTGGTGCAGTGCTCAGCTGGGGCACCGGCCGGGCGGGGAGTAGCAAACCAGCTGAGTGCTGATGTTTAGTCCCACATCTGCCAGCAGAGGAGACGTGCATCGGTTTATAAGCCCGAGCGCGGCAGCAGACTCGTCCCTTCGGTGACATCCGATAAAATTGGAACGATACAAAGAAGATTAGCATGGCCCCTGCGCAAGATTACACTTACAAATCGAGAAATGGTCCGATTTTTTTCAAGATTTTGCACGCTGGTCCTTTCCCTTCTCGCACATATGCCCCCTAGGCCTTACTTTTGAGCCCTAGTTTCTTTCAGAGATTACAACTAGGTCCTTTTATGGGTTGATTTCTTCCCTTCTTATCTTTGTGCGCACGCTATGAAAAGTGTTAGACCAGATCCAAACTTTCTTACGAATTGGTCTTGTATTTATTGTAATCCCGAACTATTTACTTTTCAACATAGCCTTGTTGAGCTTCGCAAGCGAACTGGTCCTCCGCGTTTCTTTTAATATAGAAGTATAGTTCTCCACCTTTCCTTTTGGGATACAAGTATGTGTGCGGTGTGAGGCGTTGTTTCCTCCGCGCTTCTTTTAATATAGAAGTATAGTTCTCCACCTTTCCTTTTGAGATACAAGTATGTGTGCGGTGTGGGGTATTGTTTCCTTATATGTAGGATTTACTTATTACTTGTTTATTTGATGATGATTTTATGTCGGTGATTCTTATGGAGGTGACCATGATGTGAGACGCGAGGCTGGTGCTGTGCGCAGCTGGGGCATCGGCCGGGCGGGGAGAAGCAAACCAGCTGAGCGCTGATGTTTAGTCCCACATCGGCCAGCGGAGGAGACGTGCACCAGTTTATAAGCCCGAGCGCGGCAGCAGACTCGTCCCTTTGGGGACATCCGATAAAATTGGAATGATACAGAGAAGATTAGCATGGCCCCTGCGCAAGGATGACACGCATAAATCGAGAAATGGTCCAATTATTTTCATTTTTGCCCGCTGGTCCTTTCCCTTCTCGCACATATGTCCCCGAGGCCTTACTTTTGAGCCCTTGTTTCTTTCAGAGATTACCACCAGATCCTTTTATGGGTTGATTTCTTCCCTTCTTATATTTGTGCGCACACTATGAATAGTGTTAGACCAGATCCTAACTTCCTTACAAATAGGTCCTGTATTTATTGTAATCCCCCACTATTTACTTTTCAACATAGCCTTGTTGAGCTTCGCAAGCGAACTGGTCTTCCGCGTTTCTTTTAATATAGAAGTATAGTTCTCCAACTTTCCCTTTGAGATACAAGTATGTGTGCGGTGTGAGGCGTTGTTTCCTCCGCGATTCTTTTAATATATAAGTATAGTTCTCCACCTTTCCTTTTGAGATACAAGTATGTGTGCGGTGTGGGGTATTGTTTCCTTATATGTAGGGTTTACTTATTACTTGTTTATTTGATGATGATTTTATGTCGATGATTCTTATGGAGGTGACCATGATGTGAGACGCGAGGCTGGTGCTGTGCTCAGCTGGGGCATCGGCCGGGCGGGGAGAAGCAAACCAGCAGAGCGCTGATGTTTAGTCCCACATCGGCCAGCGGAGGAGACGTGCACCGGTTTATAAACCAGAGTGCGGCAGCAGACTCGTCCCTTCGGGGACATCCGATAAAATTGGAACGATACAGAGAAGATTAGCATGGCCCCTGCGCAAGGATGACACGCACAAATCGGGAAATGGTCCAATATTTTTCAAGATTTTGCACGCTGGTCCTTTCCCTTCTCTCGCATATGCCCCCGAGGCCTTACTTGTGAGCCCTTGTTTCTTTCAGAGATTACAACCAAGTCCTTTTATGGGTTGATTTCTTCCCTTCTTATCTTTGTGCGCACACTATGAATAGTGTTAGACCAGATCCTAACTTTCTTACAAATAGGTCCTGTATTTATTGTAATCCCCCAACATTTACTTTTCAACATAGCCTTGTTGAGCTTCGCAAGCGAACTGGTCCTCCGCGTTTCTATTAATATAGAAGTATAGTTCTCCACATTTACTTTTGAGATACAAGTATGTGTGCGGTGTGGGGTGTTTTTTCCTCCGCGTTTCTTTTAATATAGAAGTATAGTTTTCCACCTTTCCTTTTGAGATACAAGTATGTGTGCGGTGTGGGGCGTTGTTTCCTCCGCGTTTCTTTTAATATAGAAGTATAGTTCTCCACCTTTCCTTTTTACATACAAGTATGTGTGCGGTGTGGGGTATTGTTTCCTTATATGTAGGATTTACTAATTATTTGTTTATTTGATGATGATTTTATGTCGGTGATTCTTATGGAGGTGACCATGATATGAGACGCGAGGCTGGTGCCGTGCTCAGCTGGGGCACCGGCAGGGCAGGGAGAAGCAAACCAGCTGAGCGCTGATGTTTTGTCCCACGTCGGCCAGCGGAGGAGACGTGCACCGGTTTCTAAACCCGAGCGCGGCAGTGAACTCGTCTCTTCGGGGACATCCGATAAAATTGGAATGATACATAGATGATTAGCATGGCCCCTGCACAAGGATGACACGCACAAATCAAGAAATGGTCCAAATTTTTTCAAGATTTTGCACGCTGGTCCTTTCCCTTCTCGCACATATGCCCCCGAGGCCTTACTTTTGAGCCATTGTTTCTTTTAGAGATTACAACCAGGTCCTTTTATGGATTGATTTCTTCCCTTCTTATCTTTGTGCGCACACTATGAATAGTGTTAGACCAGATCCTAACTTTCTTACAATTAGGTCCTGTATTTATTGTAATCCCCCACTATTTACTTTTCAACATAGGCTTGTTGAGCTTCGCAAGCGAACCGGTCCTCCGTGTTTCTTTTAATATAGAAGTATAGTTCTCCACCTTTCCTTTTGAGATACAAGTATGTGTGCGGTGCGGGGTGTTGTTTCCTTCGCGTTTCTTTTAATATAGAAGTATAGTTCTCCACCTTTCCTTTTGAGATACAAGTATGTGTGCGGTGTGGGGTATTGTTTCCTTATATGTAGGATTTACTTATTACTTGTTTATTTGATGATGATTTTATGTCGGTGATTCTTATGGAGGTGACCATGATGTGAGACGCGAGGCTGGTGCTGTGCTCAGCTGGGGCACCGGCCGGGCGGGGAGAAGCAAAGTAGCTGAGCGCTGATGTTTAGTCCCACATCGGCCAGCGGAGGAGACGTGCACCGGTTTATAAGCCCGAGCGCGACAGCAGACTCGTCCCTTCAGGAACATCCGATAAAATTGGAACGATACAGAGAAGATTAGCATGGCCCCTGCGCAAGGATGACACGCACAAATCGAGAAATGGTCCAATTTTTTTCAAGATTTTGCACGCTGGTCCTTTCCCTTCTCGCACATATGCCCCCGAGGCATTACTTTTGAGCCCTTATTTCTTTCAGAGATTACAACCAGGTCCTTTTATGGGTTGATTTCTTCCTTTCTAATCTTTGTGCGCACACTATGAATAGTGTTAGACCAGATCCAAACTTTCTTACAAATAGGTCCTGTATTTCTTGTAATCCCCCACTATTTACTTTTCAACATAGCCTTGTTGAGCTTCGCAAGCGAACTGGTCCTCCGCGTTTCTTTTAATATAGAAGTATAGTTCTCCATCTTTCCCTTTGATATACAAGTATGTGTGCGGTGTGGGGTGTTGTTTCCTCCTCGTTTCTTTTAATATAGAAGTATAGTTCTCCACCTTTCCTTTTGAGATACAAGTATGTGTGTGGTGTGGGGTATTGTTTCCTTATATGTAGGATTTAATTATTACTTGTTTATTTGATGATGATTTTATGTCGGTGATTCTTATGGAGGTGACCATGATGTGAGACGCGAGGCTGGTGCTGTGCTCAGCTGGGGCACCGGCCGGGCGGGAAGAAGCAAAACTGCTGAGCGCTGATGTTTAGTCCCACATCGGCCAGCGGAGGAGACATGCACCGGTTTATAAGCCCGAGCGCGGCAGCAGACTCGTCCCTTCGGGGACATCCGATAAAATTGGAACGATACAGAGAAGATTAGCATGGCCCCTGCGCACGGATGACACGCACAAATCGAGAAATGGTCCAAATGTTTTCAAGATTTTGCATGCTGGTCCTTTCCCTTCTCGCACATATGCCCTCGAGGCCTTACTTTTGAGCCATTGTTTCTTTCAGAGATTACAACCAGGTCCTTCTATGGGTTGATTTCTTCCCTTCTTATCTTTGTGCGCACACTATGAATAGTGTTAGACCAGATCCAAACTTTCTTACAAATAGGTCCTGTATTTATTGTAATGCCCAACATTTACTTTTCAACATAGTCTTGTTGAGCTTCGCAAGCGAACTGGTCCTCCGCGTTTCTTTTAATATAGAAGTATAGTTCTCCACATTTACTTTTGAGATACAAGTATGTGTGCGGTGTGGGGTGTTTTTTCCTCCGCGTTTCTTTTAATATAGAAGTATAGTTCTCCACTTTCCTTTTGAGATACAAGTATGTGTGCGGTGTGGGGTATTGTTTCCTTATATGTAGGATTTACTTATTACTTGTTTATTTGATGATGATTTTATGTCGGTGATTCTTATGGAGGTGACCATGATATGAGACGCGAGGCTGGTGCCGTGCTCAGCTGGGGCACCGGCAGGGCAGGGAGAAGCAAACCAGCTGAGCGCTGATGTTTAGTCCCGCATCGGCCAAAGGAGGAGACACGCACCGGTTGATAAGCCCGAGCGCGGCAGCAGACTCGTCCCTTCGGGGACATCCGGTAAAATTGGAACGATACAGAGAAAATTAGCATGGCCCCTGCGCAAGGATGACACGCACAAATCGAGAAATGGTCCAAATTTTTTCAAGATTTTGCACGCTGGTCCTTTCCCTTCTCGCACATATGCCCCCGAGGCCTTACTTTTGAGCCCTTGTTTCTTTCAGAGATTACAACTAGGTCCCTTTATGGGTTGATTTCTTCCCTTCTTATCTTTGTGCGCACACTATGAATAGTGTTAGACCAGATCCAAACTTTCTTACAAATAGGTCCTGTATTTATTTTAATCCCCCACTATTTACTTTTCAACATAGCCTTGTTGAGCTTCACAAGGGAACTGGTCCTCCGCGTTTATTTTAATATGGAAGTATAGTTCTCCACCTTTCCTTTTGAGATACAAGTATGTGTGCGGTGTGGGGCGTTGTTTCCTCCGCGTTTCTTTTAATATAGAAGTATAGTTCTCCACCTTTCCTTTTTACATACAAGTATGTGTGCGGTGTGGGGTATTGTTTCCTTATATGTAGGATTTACTTATTACATGTTTATTTGATGATGATTTTATGTCGGTGATTCTTATGGAGGTGACCATGATGTGAGACGCGAGGCTAGTGCTGTGCTCAGCTGGGGCATCGGCCGGGCGGGAAGAAGCAAACCAGCTGAGCGCTGATGTTTAGTCCCACATCGTCCAGCGGAGGAGAGACGCACTAGTTTATAAGCCCGAGCGCGGCAGCAGACTCGTCCCTTCGGGGACATCCGATAAAACTGGAACGATACAGAGAAGATTAGCATGGCCCCTGTGCAAGGATGACGCGCATAAATCGAGAAATGGTCCAATTATTTTCATTTTTGCCCGCTGGTCCTTTCCCTTCTCGCACATATGCCCCCGAGGCCTTACTTTGAGCCCTTGTTTCTTTCAGAGATTACAACCAGATCCTTTTATGGGTTGATTTCTTGCCTTCTTATCTTTGTGCGCACACTATGAATAGTGTTAGAACAGATCCTAACTTTCTTACAAATAGGTCATGTATTTATTGTAATCCCCCACTATTTACTTTTCAACATAGCCTTGTTGAGCTTCGTCGAACTGGTCCTCCACATTTCTTTTAATATAGAAGTATAGTTCTCCACATTTCCCTTTGATATACAAGTATGTATGCGGTGTGGGGTGTTATTTCCTCTGCGTTTCTTTTAATATAGAAGTATAGTTCTCCACCTTTCCTTTTGATATACAAGTATGTGTGCGGTGTGGGGTATTGTTTCCTTATATGTAGGATTTACTTATTACTTGTTTATTTGATGATGATTTTATGTCGGTGATTCTTATGGAGGTTACCATGATGTGAGACGCGAGGCTGGTGCTGTGCTCAGCTAGGGCACCGGCCGGGCGGGGAGAAGCAAAACTGCTGAGCGCTGATGTTTAGTCCCACATCTGCCAGCGGAGGAGACATGCACCGGTTTATAAGCCCGAGCGCGGCAGCAGACTCGTCCCTTCGGGGACATCCGATAGAATTGGAACGATACAGAGAAGATTAGCATGGCCCCTGCGCAAGGATGACACGCACAAATCGAGAAATGGTCCAATTTTTTTTCAAGATTTTGCATGCTGGTCCTTTCCCTTCTCGCACATATGCCCCCGAGGCCTTACTTTTGAGCCATTGTTTCTTTCAGAGATTACAACCAGGTCCTTCTATGGGTTGATTTCTTCCCTTCTTATCTTTGTGCGCACACTATGAATAGTGTTAGACCAGATGCTAACTTTCTTACAAATAGGTCCTGTATTTATTGTAATCCCCCAACATTTACTTTTCAAAATAGCCTTGTTGAGCTTCGCAAGCGAACTGGTCCTCCGCGTTTCTTTTAATATAAAAGTATAGTTCTCCACATTTACTTTCGAGATACAAGTATGTGTGCGGTGTGGGGTGTTTTTTCCTCCGCGTTTCTTTTAATATAGAAGTATAGTTCTCCACCTTTGCTTTTGAGATACAAGTATGTGTGGGGTGTGGGGTATTGTTTCTTTATATGTAGGATTTACTTATTATTCGTTTATTTGATGATGATTTTATGTCGGTGATTCTTATGGAGGTGACCATGATATGAGACGCGAGGCTGGTGCCGTGCTCAGCTGGGGCACCGGCAGGGCAGGGAGAAGCAAACCAGCTGAGCGCTGATGTTTAGTCCCACATCGGCCAGCGGAGGAGACACGCACCGGTTTATAAGCCCGAGCGCGGCAGCAGACTCGTCCCTTCGGGGACATCTGATAAAATTGGAACGATACAGAGAAGATTAGCATGGCCCCTGCGCAAGGATGACACGCACAAATCGAGAAATGGTCCAAATTTTTTCAAGATTTTGCACGCTGGTCCTTTCCCTTCTCGCACATATGCCCCCGAGGCCTTACTTTTGTGCCCTTGTTTCTTTTAGAGATTACAACCAGGTCCTTTTATGGGTTGATTTCTTCCTTTCTTATCTTTGTGCGCACACTATGAATAGTGTTAGACCAGATCCTAACTTTCTTACAAATAGGTCCTGTATTTATTGTAATCCCCCACTATTTACTTTTCAACATAGCCTTGTTGAGCTTCGCAAGCTAACCGGTCCTCCGCGTTTCTTTTAATATAGAAGTATAGTTCTCCACCTTTCCTTTTGAGATACAAGTATGTGTGCGGCGTGGGGTGTTGTTTCCTCCGCGTTTCTTTTAATATAGAAGTATAGTTCACCACCTTTCCTTTTGAGATACAAGTATGTGTGCGGTGTGGGGTATTATTTCCTAATATGTAGGATTTACTTATTACTTATTTATTTGATGATGATTTTATGTCGGTGATTCTTATGGAGGTGACCATGATGTCAGACGCGAGGCTGGTGCGGTGCTCAGCTGGGGCACCGGCCGGGCGGGGAGAAGCAAACCAGCTGAGTGCTGATGTTTAGTCCCACATCGGCCAGCGGAAGAGACGTGCACTGGTTTATAAGCCCGAGCGCGGCAGCAGACTCGTCCCTTCGGCGACATCCGATAAAATTGGCACGATACATAGAAGATTAGCATGGCCCCTGCGCAAGGATGACACGCATAAATCGAGAAATGGTCGAATTATTTTCATTTTTGCCCGCTGGTCCTTTCCCTTCTCGCACATATGCCCCCGAGGCCTTACTTTTGAGCCCTTGTTTCTTTCAGAGATTACAACCAGATCCTTTTATGGTTTGATTTCTTCCCTTCTTATCTTCGTGCGCACACTATGAATAGTGTTAGACCAGATCCTAACTTTCTTACAAATAGGTCATGTATTTATTGTAATCTCCCACTATTTACTTTTCAACATAGCCTTGTTGAGCTTCGCAAGCGAACTGGTCCTCCGCGTTTCTTTTAATATAGAAGTATAGTTCTCCACCTTTCCCTTTGAGATACAAGTATGTGTGCGGTGTGGGGTCTTGTTTCCTCCGCGTTTCTTTTAGTATAGAAGTATAGTTCTCCACCTTTCCTTTTGAGATACAAGTATGTGTGTGGTGTGGTGTATTGTTTCCTTATATGTAGGATTTACTTATTACTTGTTTATTTGATGATGATTTTATGTCGGTGATTCTTATGGAGGTGACCATGATATGAGACGCGAGGCTGGTGCCGTGCTCAGCTGGGGCACCGGCAGGGCATGGAGAAGCAAACCAGCTGAGCGCTGATGTTTAGTCCCACATCGGCCAGCGGAGGAGACGTGCACCGGTTTATAAGCCCGAGTGCGGCAGCAGATTCGTCCCTTCAGGGACATCCGATAAAATTGGAACGATACAGAGAAGATTAGCATGGCCCCTGCCAAGGATGACACGCACAAATCGAGAAATGCTCCAATTTTTTTCAAGATTTTGCACGCTGTTACTTTCCCTTCTCTCACATATGCCCCCGAGGCCTTACTTTTGAGCCCTTGTTTCTTTCAGAGATTACAACCAGGTCCTTCTATGGGTTGATTTCTTCCATTCTTATCTTTCTGCGCACACTATGAGTAGTGTTAGACCAGATCCAAACTTTCTTATAAATAGGTCCTGTATTTATTGTAATCCCCCAATATTTACTTTTGAACATAGCCTTGTTGAGCTTCGCAAGCGAACGGGTCCTCCGCGTTTCTTTTAATATAGA
Source organism: Aegilops umbellulata (assembly GCA_032464435.1). NCBI lineage: Eukaryota > Viridiplantae > Streptophyta > Magnoliopsida > Poales > Poaceae > Aegilops > Aegilops umbellulata. The sequence goes on along the minus strand of CP136060.1, from coordinate 633,871,506 downwards.
AGTATAGTTCTCCACATTTACTTTTGAGATACAAGTATGTGTGCGGTGTGGGGTGTTGTTTCCTCCGCGTTTCTTTTAATATAGAAGTATAGTTCTCCACCTTTCCTTTTGAGATACAAGTATGTGTGCGGTGTGGGGTGTTGTTTCCTCCGCGTTTCTTTTAACATAGAAGTATAGTTCTCCACCTTTCCTTTTGAGATACAAGTATGTGTGCGGTGTGGGGTATTATTTCCTTATATGTAGGATTTACTTATTACTTATTTATTTGATGATGATTTTATGTCGGTGATTCTTATGGAGGTGACCATGATGTGAGACGCGAGGCTGGTGCGGTGCTCAGCTGGGGCACCGGCCGGGCGGGGAGAAGCAAACCAGCTGAGTGCTGATGTTTAGTCCCACATCGGCCAGCGGAAGAGCTGTGCACTGGTTTATAAGCCCGAGCGCGGCAGCAGACTCGTCCCTTCGGCGACATCCGATAAAATTGGCACGATACACAGAAGATTAGCACGGCCCCTGCGCAAGGATGACACGCATAAATCGAGAAATGGTCCAATTATTTTCATTTTTGCCCGCTGGTCCTTTCCCTTCTCGCACATATGCCCCCGAGGCCTTACTTTTGAGCCCTTGTTTCTTTCAGAGATTACAACCAGATCCTTTTATGGTTTGATTTCTTCCCTTCTTATCTTCGTGCGCACACTATGAATAGTGTTAGACCAGATCCTAACTTTCTTACAAATAGGTCATGTATTTATTGTAATCCCCCACTATTTACTTTTCAACATAGCCTTGTTGAGCTTCGCAAGCGAACTGGTCCTCCGCGTTTCTTTTAATATAGAAGTATAGTTCTCCACCTTTCCCTTTGAGATACAAGTATGTGTGCGGTGTGGGGTCTTGTTTCCTCCGCGTTTCTTTTAGTATAGAAGTATAGTTCTCCACCTTTCCTTTTGAGATACAAGTATGTGTGTGGTGTGGTGTATTGTTTCCTTATATGTAGGATTTACTTATTACTTGTTTATTTGATGATGATTTTATGTCGGTGATTCTTATGGAGGTGACCATGATATGAGACGCGAGGCTGGTGCCGTGCTCAGCTGGGGCACCGGCAGGGCATGGAGAAGCAAACCAGCTGAGCGCTGATGTTTAGTCCCACATCGGCCAGCGGAGGAGACGTGCACCGGTTTATAAGCCCGAGTGCGGCAGCAGATTCGTCCCTTCAGGGACATCCGATAAAATTGGAACGATACAGAGAAGATTAGCATGGCCCCTGCCAAGGATGACACGCACAAATCGAGAAATGCTCCAATTTTTTTCAAGATTTTGCACGCTGTTACTTTCCCTTCTCTCACATATGCCCCCGAGGCCTTACTTTTGAGCCCTTGTTTCTTTCAGAGATTACAACCAGGTCCTTCTATGGGTTGATTTCTTCCATTCTTATCTTTCTGCGCACACTATGAGTAGTGTTAGACCAGATCCAAACTTTCTTATAAATAGGTCCTGTATTTATTGTAATCCCCCAATATTTACTTTTGAACATAGCCTTGTTGAGCTTCGCAAGCGAACGGGTCCTCCGCGTTTCTTTTAATATAGAAGTATAGTTCTCCACATTTACTTTTGAGATACAAGTATGTGTGCGGTGTGGGGTGTTGTTTCCTCCGCGTTTCTTTTAATATAGAAGTATAGTTCTCCACCTTTCCTTTTGAGATACAAGTATGTGTGCGGTGTGGGGTGTTGTTTCCTCCGCGTTTCTTTTAACATAGAAGTATAGTTCTCCACCTTTCCTTTTGAGATACAAGTATGTGTGCGGTGTGGGGTATTATTTCCTTATATGTAGGATTTACTTATTACTTATTTATTTGATGATGATTTTATGTCGGTGATTCTTATGGAGGTGACCATGATGTGAGACGCGAGGCTGGTGCGGTGCTCAGCTGGGGCACCGGCCGGGCGGGGAGAAGCAAACCAGCTGAGTGCTGATGTTTAGTCCCACATCGGCCAGCGGAAGAGATGTGCACTGGTTTATAAGCCCGAGCGCGGCAGCAGACTCGTCCCTTCGGCGACATCCGATAAAATTGGCACGATACACAGAAGATTAGCACGGCCCCTGCGCAAGGATGACACGCATAAATCGAGAAATGGTCCAATTATTTTCATTTTTGCCCGCTGGTCCTTTCCCTTCTCGCACATATGCCCCCGAGGCCTTACTTTTGAGCCCTTGTTTCTTTCAGAGATTACAACCAGATCCTTTTATGGTTTGATTTCTTCCCTTCTTATCTTCGTGCGCACACTATGAATAGTGTTAGACCAGATCCTAACTTTCTTACAAATAGGTCATGTATTTATTGTAATCCCCCACTATTTACTTTTCAACATAGCCTTGTTGAGCTTCGCAAGCGAACTGGTCCTCCGCGTTTCTTTTAATATAGAAGTATAGTTCTCCACCTTTCCCTTTGAGATACAAGTATGTGTGCGGTGTGGGGTGTTGTTTCCTCCACGTTTCTTTTAGTATAGAAGTATAGTTCTCCACCTTTCCTTTTGAGATACAAGTATGTGTGTGGTGTGGTGTATTGTTTCCTTATATGTAGGATTTACTTATTACTTGGTTATTTGATGATGATTTTATGTCGGTGATTCTTATGGAGGTGACCATGATATGAGACGCGAGGCTGGTGCCGTGCTCAGCTGGGGCACCGGCAGGGCAGGGAGAAGCAAACCAGCTGAGCGCTGATGTTTAGTCCCACATCGGCCAGCGGAGGAGACGTGCACCGGTTTATAAGCCCGAGTGCGGCAGCAGACTCGTCCCTTCAGGGACATCCGATAAAATTGGAACGATACAGAGAAGATTAGCATGGCCCCTGCCAAGGATGACACGCACAAATCGAGAAATGGTCCAATTTTTTTCAAGATTTTGCACGCTGGTACTTTCCCTTCTCTCACATATGCCCCCGAGGCCTTACTTTTGAGCCCTTGTTTCTTTCAGAGATTACAACCAGGTCCTTCTATGGGTTGATTTCTTCCATTCTTATCTTTGTGCGCACACTATGAGTAGTGTTAGACTAGATCCAAACTTTCTTACAAATAGGTCCTGTATTTATTGTAATCCCCCAATATTTACTTTTGAACATAGCCTTGTTGAGCTTCGCAAGCAAACGGGTCCTCCGCGTTTCTTTTAATATAGAAGTATAGTTCTCCACATTTACTTTTGAGATACAAGTATGTGTGCGGTGTGGGGTGTTGTTTCCTCCGCGTTTCTTTTAATATAGAAGTATAGTTCTCCACCTTTCCTTTTGAGATACAAGTATGTGTGCGGTGTGGGGTGTTGTTTCCTCCGCGTTTCTTTTAATATAGAAGTATAGTTCTCCACCTTTCCTTTTGAGATACAAGTATGTGTGCGGTGTGGGGTATTGTTTTCTTATATGTGGGATTTACTTATTACTTGTTTATTTGATGATTATTTTATGTCGGTGATTCTTATGGAGGTGACCATGGTGTGAGACGCGAGGCTGGTGCTGTGCTCAGCTGGGGCACCGGCCGGGCGGGGGGAAGCAAACCAGCTGAGCGCTGATATTTAGTCCCAGATCGGCCAGCGGAGGAGACGTGCACCGGTTTATAAGCCCAAGCGCGGCAGCAGACTCGTCCCTTCGGCGACATCCGATAAAATTGGAACGATACAGAGAAGATTAGCATGGCCCCTGCGCAAGGATGACACACACAAATCGAGAAATGGTCCAAATTTTTTCAAGATTTTGCACGCTGGTCCTTTCCCTTCTCGCACATATGCCCCCGAGGCCTTACTTTTGTGCCCTTGTTTCTTTTAGAGATTACAACTAGGTCCTTTTATGGGTTGATTTCTTCCTTTCTTATCTTTGTGCGCACACTATGAATAGTGTTAGACCAGATCCTAACTTTCTTACAAATAGGTCCTGTATTTATTGTAATCCCCCACTATTTACTTTTCAACATAGCCTTGTTGAGCTTCGCAAGCGAACCGGTCCTCCGCGTTTCTTTTAATATAGAAGTATAGTTCTCCACCTTTCCTTTTGAGATACAAGTATGTGTGCGGCGTGGGGTGTTGTTTCCTCCGCGTTTCTTTTAATATAGAAGTATAGTTCACCACCTTTCCTTTTGAGATACAAGTATGTGTGCGGTGTGGGGTATTATTTCCTTATATGTAGGATTTACTTATTACTTATTTATTTGATGATGATTTTATGTCGGTGATTCTTATGGAGGTGACCATGATGTGAGACGCGAGGCTGGTGCGGTGCTCAGCTGGGGCACCGGCCGGGCGGGGAGAAGCAAACCAGCTGAGTGCTGATGTTTAGTCCCACATCGGCCAGCGGAAGAGACGTGCACCGGTTTATAAGCCCGAGCGCGGCAGCAGACTCGTCCCTTCGGCGACATCCAATAAAATTGGCACGATACACAGAAGATTAGCATGGCCCCTGCGCAAAGATGACACGCATAAATCGAGAAATGGTCCAATTATTTTCATTTTTGCCCGCTGGTCCTTTCCCTTCTCGCACATATGCCCCCGAGGCCTTACTTTTGAGCCCTTGTTTCTTTTAGAGATTACAACCAGATCCTTTTATGGTTTGATTTCTTCCCTTCTTATCTTCGTGCGCACACTATGAATAGTGTTAGACCAGATCCTAACTTTCTTACAAATAGGTCCTGTATTTATTGTAATCCCCCACTATTTACTTTTCAACATAGCCTTGTTGAGCTTCGCAAGCGAACTGGTCCTCCGCGTTTCTTTTAATATACAAGTATAGTTCTCCACCTTTCCCTTTGAGAAACAAGTATGTGTGCGGTGTGGGGTGTTGTTTCCTCCGCGTTTCTTTTAGTATAGAAGTATAGTTCTCCACCTTTCCTTTTGAGATACAAGTATGTGTGTGGTGTGGGGTATTGTTTCCTTATATGTAGGATTGTTTATTTGATGATGATTTTATGTCTGTGATTCTTATGGTGGTGACCATAATATGAGACGCGAGGCTGGTGCCGTGCTCAGCTGGGGCACCGGCAGGGCAGGCAGAAGCAAACCAGCTGAGCGCTGATGTTTAGTCCCACATCGGCCAGCGGAGGAGACGTGCACCGGTTTATAAGCCCGAGTGCGGCAGCAGACTCGTCCCTTCAGGGACATCCGATAAAATTGGAACGATACAGAGAAGATTAGCATGGCCCCTGCCAAGGATGACACGCACAAATCGAGAAATGGTCCAATTTTTTTCAAGATTTTGCACGCTGGTACTTTCCCTTCTCTCACATATGCCCCCGAGGCCTTACTTTTGAGCCCTTGTTTCTTTCAGAGATTACAACCAGGTCCTTCTATGGGTTGATTTCTTCCCTTCTTATCTTTGTGCGCACACTATGAGTAGTGTTAGACCAGATCCAAACTTTCTTACAAATAGGTCCTGTATTTATTGTAATCCCCCAATATTTACTTTTGAACATAGCCTTGTTGAGCTTCGCAAGCGAACTGGTCCTCCGCGTTTCTTTTAATATAGAAGTATAGTTCTCCACATTTACTTTTGAGATACAAGTATGTGTCCGGTGTGGGGTGTTGTTTCCTCCGCGTTTCTTTTAATATAGAAGTATAGTTCTCCACCTTTCCTTTTGAGATACAAGTATGTGTGCGGTGTGGGGTGTTGTTTCCTCCGCGTTTCTTTTAATATAGAAGTATAGTTCTCCACCTTTCCTTTTGAGATACAAGTATGTGTGCGGTGTGGGGTATTGTTTCCTTATATGTGGGATTTACTTATTACTTGTTTATTTGATGATGATTTTATGTCGGTGATTCTTATGGAGGTGACCATGGTGTGAGACGCGAGGCTGGTGCTGTGCTCAGCTACGGCACCGGCCGGGCGGGGAGAAGCAAACCAGCTGAGCGCTGATGTTTAGTACCACATCGGCCAGCGGAGGAGACACGCACCGGTTTATAAGCCCGAGCGCGGCAGCAGACTCGTCCCTTCGGGGACATCTGATAAAATTGGAACGATACAGAGAAGATTAGCATGGCCCCTGCGCAAGGATGACACGCACAAATCGAGAAATGGTCCAAATTTTTTCAAGATTTTGCAGGCTGGTCCTTTCCCTTCTCGCACATATGCCCCCGAGGCCTTACTTTTGTGCCCTTGTTTCTTTTAGAGATTACAACCAGGTCCTTTTATGGGTTGATTTCTTCCTTTCTTATCTTTGTGCGCACACTACGAATAGTGTTAGACCAGATCTTAACTTTCTTACAAATAGGTCATGTATTTATTGTAATCCCCCACTATTTACTTTTCAACATAGCCTTGTTGAGCTTCGCAAGCGAACCGGTCCTCCGCGTTTCTTTTAATATAGAAGTATAGTTCTCCACCTTTCCTTTTGAGATACAAGTATGTGTGCGGCGTGGGGTGTTGTTTCCTCCGCGTTTCTTTTAATATAGAAGTATAGTTCACCACCTTTCCTTTTGACATACAAGTATGTGTGCGGTGTGGGGTATTATTTCCTTATATGTAGGATTTACTTATTACTTATTTATTTGATGATGATTTTATGTCGGTGATTCTTATGGAGGTGACCATGATGTGAGACGCGAGGCTGGTGCGGTGCTCAGCTGGGGCACCGGCCGGGCGGGGAGAAGCAAACCAGCTGAGTGTTGATGTTTAGTCCCACATCGGCCAGCGGAAGAGACGTGCACCGGTTTATAAGCCCGAGCGCGGCAGCAGACTCGTCCCTTCGGCGACATCCGATAAAATTGGCACGATACACAGAAGATTAGCATGGCCCCTGCGCAAAGATGACACGCATAAATCGAGAAATGGTCCAATTATTTTCATTTTTGCCCGCTGGTCCTTTCCCTTCTCGCACATATGCCCCCGAGGCCTTACTTTTGAGCCCTTGTTTCTTTTAGAGATTACAACCAGATCCTTTTATGGTTTGATTTCTTCCCTTCTTATCTTCGTGCGCACACTATGAATAGTGTTAGACCAGATCCTAACTTTCTTACAAATAAGTCCTGTATTTATTGTAATCCCCCACTATTTATTTTTCAACATAGCCTTGTTGAGCTTCGCAAGCGAACTGGTCCTCCGAGTTTCTTTTAATATAGAAGTATAGTTCTCCACCTTTCCCTTTGAGATACAAGTATGTGTGCGGTGTGGGGTGTTGTTTCCTCCGCGTTTCTTTTAGTATAGAAGTATAGTTCTCCACCTTTCCTTTTGAGATACAAGTATGTGTGTGGTGTGGGGTATTGTTTCCTTATATGTAGGATTTACTTATTACTTGTTTATTTGATGATGATTTTATGTCGGTGATTCTTATGGAGGTGACCATGATATGAGACGCGAGGCTGGTGCCGTGCTCAGCTGGGGCACCGGCAGGGCAGGGAGAAGCAAACCAGCTGAGCGCTGATGTTTAGTCCCACATCGGCCAGCGGAGGAAATGTGCAACAGTTTATAAGCCCGAGTGCGGCAGCAGACTCGTCCCTTCAGGGACATCCGATAAAATTGGAACGATACATAGAAGATTAGCATGGCCCCTGCCAAGGATGACACGCACAAATCGAGAAATGTTCCAATTTTTTTTCAAGATTTTGCACGCTGGTACTTTCCCTTCTCTCACATATGCCCCCGAGGCCTTACTTTTGAGCCCTTGTTTCTTTCAGAGATTACAACCAGGTCCTTCTATGGGTTGATTTCTTCCATTCTTATCTTTGTGCGCACACTATGAGTAGTGTTAGACCAGATCCAAACTTTCTTACAAATAGGTCCTGTATTTATTGTAATCCCCCAATATTTACTTTTGAACATAGCCTTGTTGAGCTTCGCAAGCGAACTGGTCCTCCGCGTTTCTTTTAATATAGAAGTATAGTTCTCCACATTTGCTTTTGAGATACAAGTATGTGTGCGGTGTGGGGTGTTGTTTCCTCCGCGTTTCTTTTAATATAGAAGTATAGTTCTCCACCTTTCCTTTTGAGATATAAGTATGTGTGCGGTGTGGGGTGTTGTTTCCTCCGCGTCTCTTTTAATATAGAAGTATAGTTCTCCACCTATCCTTTTGAGATACAAGTATGTGTGCGGTGTGGGGTATTGTTTTCTTATATGTGGGATTTACTTATTACTTGTTTATTTGATGATGATTTTATGTCGGTGATTCTTATGGAGGTGACCATGGTGTGAGACGCGAGGCTGGTGCTGTGCTCAGCTGGGGCACCGGCCGGGCGGGGAGAAGCAAACCAGTTGAGCGCTGATGTTTAGTCCCACATCGGCCAGCGGAGGAGACGTGCACCGGTTTATAAGCCCGAGCGCGGCAGCAGACTCGTCCCTTCGGGGACATCTGATAAAATTGGAACGATACAGAGAAGATTAGCATGGCCCCTGCGCAACGATGACACGCACAAATCGAGAAATGGTCCAAAATGTTTCAAGATTTTGTACGCTGGTCCTTTCCCTTCTCGCACATATGCCCCCGAGGCCTTACTTTCGAGCCCTTGTTTCTTTCAGAGATCACAACCAGGTCCTTTTATGGGTTTATTTCTTCCTTTCTTATCTTTGTGCGCACACTATGAATAGTGTTAGACCAGATCCTAACTTTCTTACAAATAGGTCATGTATTTATAGTAATCCCCCACTATTTACTTTTCAACATAGCCTTGTTGAGCTTCGCAAGCGAACTGGTCCTCCGCGTTTCTTTTAATATAGAAGTATAGTTCTCCACCTTTCCTTTTGAGATACAAGTATGTGTGCGGTGTGGGGTGTTGTTTCCTCCGCGTTTCTTTTAATATAGAAGTATAGTTCTCCACCTTTCCTTTTGAGATACAAGTATGTGTGCGGTGTGGGGTGTTGTTTCCTCCGCGTTTCTTTTAATATAGAAGTATAGTTCTCCACCTTTCCTGTTGAGATACAAGTATGTGTGCGGTATGGGATATTGTTTCCTTATATGTAGGATTTACTTATTACTTGTTTATTTGATGATGATTTTATGTCGGTGATTCTTATGGAGGTGACCATGATGTGAGACGCGAGGCTGGTGCGGTGCTCAGCTGGGGCACCGGCCCGGCGGGGAGAAGCAAACCAGCTGAGCGCTGATGTTTAGTCCCACATCGGCCAGCGGAGGAGACGTGCACCGGTTTATAAGCCGAGCGCGGCAACAGACTCGTCCCTTCGGGGACATCCGATAAAATTGGAACGATACAGAGAAGATTAGCATGGCCCCTGCGCAAGGATTACACGCACAAATCGAGAAATGGTCCAAATTTTTTCAAGATTTTGCACGCTGGTCCTGTGCCTTCTCGCACATATGCCACCGAGCCTTACTTTTGAGCCATTGTTTCTTTTAGAGATTACAACCAGGTCCTTTTATGGGTTGATTTCCTCCCTTCTTATCTTTGTGCGCACACTATGAATAGTGTTAGACCAGATCCTATATTTATTGTATTTATTGTAATCCCCCACTATTTATTGTAATCCGTGTTTCTTTTAATATAGAAGTATAGTTCTCCACCTTTCCTTTTGAGATACAAGTATGTGTGCGGTGTGGGGTGTTGTTTCCTCCGTGTTTCTTTTAATATAGAAGTATAGTTCTCCGCCTTTCCTTTTGAGATACAAGTATGTGTGCGGTGTGGGGTGTTCTTTCCTCCGCGTTTCTTTTAATATAGAAGTATAGTTCACCACCTTTCCTTTTGAGATACAAGTATGTGTGCGGTGTGGGGTATTGTTTCCTTATATGTAGGATTTACTTATTACTTGTTTATTTGATGATGATTTTATGTCGGTGATTCTTATGGAGGTGACCATGATGTGAGATGCGAGGCTGGTGCGGTGCTCAGCTGGGGCACTGGCCGGGCGGGGAGAAGCAAACCAGCTGAGTGCTGATGTTTAGTCCCACATCGGCCAGCGGAGGAGACATGCACCGGTTTATAAGCCCGAGCGAGGCAGCAGACTCGTCCCTTCGGCGACATCCGATAAAATTGGAACGATACAGAGAAGATTAGCATGGCCCCTGCGCAAGGATTACACGCACAAATCGAGAAATGGTCCAATTTTTTCAAGATTTTGCACGCTGGTCCTTTCCCTTCTCGTACATATGCCCCCGAGGCCTTACTTTTGAGCCCTTGTTTCTTTCAGAGATTACAACTAGGTCCTTTTATGGGTTGATTTCTTCCCTTCTTATCTTTCTGCGCACACTATGAATAGTGTTAGACCAGATCCAAACTTTCTTACAAATAGGTCATGTATTTATTGTAATCCCCCACTATTTACTTTTCAACATAGCCTTGTTGAGCTTCGCAAGCGAACTGGTCCTCCGCGTTTCTTTTAATATAGAAGTATAGTTCTCCACCTTTCCTTTTGAGATACAAGTGTGTGTGCGGTGTGGGGTCTTGTTTCCTCCTCATTTCTTTTAATATAGAAGTATAGTTCACCACCTTTCCTTTTGAGATACAAGTATGTGTGCGGTGTGGGGTATTGTTTCCTTATATGTAGGATTTACTTATTACTTGTTTATTTGATGATGATTTTATGTCGGTGATTCTTATGGAGGTGACCATGATGTGAGACGCGAGGCTGGTGCGGTGCTCAGCTGGGGCACCGGCCGGGCGGGGAGAAGCAAACCAGCTGACTGCTGATGTTTAGTCCCACATCGGCCAGCGGAGGAGACGTGCACCGGTTTATAAGCTCGAGCGCGGCAGCAGACTCGTCCCTTCGGCGACATCCGATAAAATTGGAACGATACGGAGAAGATTAGCATGCCCCCTGCGCAAGGATTACACGCACAAATCGAGAAATGGTCCAATTTTTTCAAGATTTTGCACGCTGGTCCTTTCCCTTCTCGTACATATGCCCCCGAGGCCTTACTTTTGAGCCCTTGTTTCTTTCAGAGATTACAACTAGGTCCTTTTATGGGTTGATTTCTTCCCTTCTTATCTTTCTGCGCACACTATGAATAGTGTTAGACCAGATCCAAACTTTCTTACAAATAGGTCATGTATTTATTGTAATCCCCCACTATTTACTTTTCAACATAGCCTTGTTGAGCTTCGCAAGCGAACTGGTCCTCCGCGTTTCTTTTAATATAGAAGTATAGTTCTCCACCTTTCCTTTTGAGATACAAGTATGTGTGCGGTGTGGGGCGTTGTTTCCTCCCCGTTTCTTTTAATATAGAAGTATAGTTCACCACCTTTCCTTTTGAGATACAAGTATGTGTGCGGTGTGGGGTATTGTTTCCTTATATGTAGGATTTACTTATTACTTGTTTATTTGATGATGATTTTATGTCGGTGATTCTTATGGAGGTGACCATGATGTGAGACGCGAGGCTGGTGCGGTGCTCAGCTGGGGCACTGGCCGGGCGGGGAGAAGTAAACCAGCTGAGTGCTGATGTTTAGTCCCACATCGGCCAGCGGAGGAGACGTGCACCGGTTTATAAGCCCGAGCGAGGCAGCAGACTCGTCCCTTCGGCGACATCCGATAAAATTGGAACGATACAGAGAAGATTAGCATGGCCCCTGCGCAAGGATTACACGCACAAATCGAGAAATGGTCCAATTTTTTCAAGATTTTGCACGCTGGTCCTTTCCCTTCTCGTACATATGCCCCCGAGGCCTTACTTTTGAGCCCTTGTTTCTTTCAGAGATTACAACTAGGTCCTTTTATGGGTTGATTTCTTCCCTTCTTATCTTTCTGCGCACACTATGAATAGTGTTAGACCAGATCCAAACTTTCTTACAAATAGGTCATGTATTTATTGTAATCCCCCACTATTTACTTTTCAACATAGCCTTGTTGAGCTTCGCAAGCGAACTGGTCCTCCGCGTTTCTTTTAATATAGAAGTATAGTTCTCCACCTTTCCTTTTGAGATACAAGTGTGTGTGCGGTGTGGGGTCTTGTTTCCTCCTCATTTCTTTTAATATAGAAGTATAGTTCACCACCTTTCCTTTTGAGATACAAGTATGTGTGCGGTGTGGGGTATTGTTTCCTTATATGTAGGATTTACTTATTACTTGTTTATTTGATGATGATTTTATGTCGGTGATTCTTATGGAGGTGACCATGATGTGAGACGCGAGGCTGGTGCGGTGCTCAGCTGGGGCACCGGCCGGGCGGGGAGAAGCAAACCAGCTGACTGCTGATGTTTAGTCCCACATCGGCCAGCGGAGGAGACGTGCACCGGTTTATAAGCTCGAGCGCGGCAGCAGACTCGTCCCTTCGGCGACATCCGATAAAATTGGAACGATACGGAGAAGATTAGCATGCCCCCTGCGCAAGGATTACACGCACAAATCGAGAAATGGTCCAATTTTTTCAAGATTTTGCACGCTGGTCCTTTCCCTTCTCGTACATATGCCCCCGAGGCCTTACTTTTGAGCCCTTGTTTCTTTCAGAGATTACAACTAGGTCCTTTTATGGGTTGATTTCTTCCCTTCTTATCTTTCTGCGCACACTATGAATAGTGTTAGACCAGATCCAAACTTTCTTACAAATAGGTCATGTATTTATTGTAATCCCCCACTATTTACTTTTCAACATAGCCTTGTTGAGCTTCGCAAGCGAACTGGTCCTCCGCGTTTCTTTTAATATAGAAGTATAGTTCTCCACCTTTCCTTTTGAGATACAAGTATGTGTGCGGTGTGGGGCGTTGTTTCCTCCCCGTTTCTTTTAATATAGAAGTATAGTTCACCACCTTTCCTTTTGAGATACAAGTATGTGTGCGGTGTGGGGTATTGTTTCCTTATATGTAGGATTTACTTATTACTTGTTTATTTGATGATGATTTTATGTCGGTGATTCTTATGGAGGTGACCATGATGTGAGACGCGAGGCTGGTGCGGTGCTCAGCTGGGGCACCGGCCGGGCGGGGAGAAGCAAACCAGCTGACTGCTGATGTTTAGTCCCACATCGGCCAGCGGAGGAGACGTGCACCGGTTTATAAGCTCGAGCGCGGCAGCAGACTCGTCCCTTCGGCGACATCCGATAAAATTGGAACGATACGGAGAAGATTAGCATGCCCCCTGCGCAAGGATTACACGCATAAATCGAGAAACAGTCCAATTTTTTTCAAGATTTTGCACGTTGGTCCTTTCCCTTCTCGCACATATGCCCCCGAGGCCTTACTTTTGAGCCCTTGTTTCTTTCAGAGATTACAACCAGGTCCTTTTATGTGTTGATTTCTTCCTTTCTTATTTTTGTGCGCACACAATGAATAGTGTTAGACCAGATCCAAACTTTCTTACAAATAGGTCATGTATTTATTGTAATCCCCCACTATTTACTTTTCAACATAGCCTTGTTGAGCTTCGCAAGCGAACTGGTCCTCCGCGTTTCTTTTAATATAGAAGTATAGTTCTCCACCTTTCCCTTTGAGATACAAGTATGTGTGCGGTGTGGGGTGTTGTTTCCTCCGCGTATCTTTTAATATAGAAGTATAGTTCTCCACCTTTCCTTTTGAGATACAAGTATGTGTGCGGTGTGGGGTATTGTTTCCTTATATGTAGGATTTACTTATCACTTGTTTATTTGATGATGATTTTATGTCGGTGATTCTTATGGAGGAGACCATGATCTGAGACGCGAGGCTGGTGCTGTGCTCAGCTGGGGCACCGGCCAGGCGGGGAGAAGCAAAACTGCTGAGTGCTGATGTTTAGTCCCACATCGGCCAGCGGAGGAGACGTGCACCGGTTTATAAGCCCGAGCGCGGCAGCAGCCTCGTCCCTTCGGGGACATCCGATAAAATTGGAACGATACAGAGAAGATTAGCATGGCCCCTGCGCAAGGATGACACGCACAAATCAAGAAATGGTCCAATTTTTTTCAAGATTTTGCACGCTGGTCCTTTCCCTTCTCGCACATATGCCCCCGAGGCCTTACTTTTGAGCCATTGTTTCTTTTAGAGATTACATCCAGGTCCTTCTCTAGGTTGATTTCTTCCCTTCTTATCTTTGTGCGCACACTATGAATAGTGTTAGACCAGATCCTAACTTTCTTACAAATAGGTCCTGTATTTATTGTAATCCCCCAACATTTACTTTTCAACATAGCCTTGTTGAGCTTCGCAAGCGAACTGGTCCTCCGCGTTTCTTTCAATATAGAAGTATAGTTCTCCACATTTACTTTTGAGATACAAGTATGTGTGCGGTGTGGGGTGTTCTTTCCTCCGCGTTTCTTTTAATATAGAAGTATAGTTCACCACCTTTCCTTTTGAGATACAAGTATGTGTGCGGTGTGGGGTATTGTTTCCTTATATGTAGGATTTACTTATTACTTGTTTATTTGATGATGATTTTATGTCGGTGATTCTTATGGAGGTGACCATGATGTGAGACGCGAGGCTGGTGCGGTGCTCAGCTGGGGCACTGGCCGGGCGGGGAGAAGCAAACCAGCTGAGTGCTGATGTTTAGTCCCACATCGGCCAGCGGAGGAGACGTGCACCGGTTTATAAGCCCGAGCGAGGCAGCAGACTCGTCCCTTCGGCGACATCCGATAAAATTGGAACGATACAGAGAAGATTAGCATGGCCCCTGCGCAAGGATTACACGCACAAATCGAGAAATGGTCCAATTTTTTCAAGATTTTGCACGCTGGTCCTTTCCCTTCTCGTACATATGCCCCCGAGGCCTTACTTTTGAGCCCTTGTTTCTTTCAGAGATTACAACTAGGTCCTTTTATGGGTTGATTTCTTCCCTTCTTATCTTTCTGCGCACACTATGAATAGTGTTAGACCAGATCCTAACTTTCTTACAAATAGGTCCTGTATTTATTGTAATCCCCCACTATTTACTTTTCAACATAGCCTTGTTGAGCTTCGCAAGCGAACCGGTCCTCCGCGTTTCTTTTAATATAGAAGTATAGTTCTCCGCCTTTCCTTTTGAGATACAAGTATGTGTGCGGTGTGGGGTGTTCTTTCCTCCGCGTTTCTTTTAATATAGAAGTATAGTTCACCACCTTTCCTTTTGAGATACAAGTATGTGTGCGGTGTGGGGTATTGTTTCCTTATATGTAGGATTTACTTATTACTTGTTTATTTGATGATGATTTTATGTCGGTGATTCTTATGGAGGTGACCATGATGTGAGACGCGAGGCTGGTGCGGTGCTCAGCTGGGGCACTGGCCGGGCGGGGAGAAGCAAACCAGCTGAGTGCTGATGTTTAGTCCCACATCGGCCAGCGGAGGAGACGTGCACCGGTTTATAAGCCCGAGCGAGGCAGCAGACTCGTCCCTTCGGCGACATCCGATAAAATTGGAACGATACAGAGAAGATTAGCATGGCCCCTGCGCAAGGATTACACGCACAAATCGAGAAATGGTCCAATTTTTTCAAGATTTTGCACGCTGGTCCTTTCCCTTCTCGTACATATGCCCCCGAGGCCTTACTTTTGAGCCCTTGTTTCTTTCAGAGATTACAACTAGGTCCTTTTATGGGTTGATTTCTTCCCTTCTTATCTTTCTGCGCACACTATGAATAGTGTTAGACCAGATCCAAACTTTCTTACAAATAGGTCATGTATTTATTGTAATCCCCCACTATTTACTTTTCAACATAGCCTTGTTGAGCTTCGCAAGCGAACTGGTCCTCCGCGTTTCTTTTAATATAGAAGTATAGTTCTCCACCTTTCCTTTTGAGATACAAGTGTGTGTGCGGTGTGGGGTCTTGTTTCCTCCTCATTTCTTTTAATATAGAAGTATAGTTCACCACCTTTCCTTTTGAGATACAAGTATGTGTGCGGTGTGGGGTATTGTTTCCTTATATGTAGGATTTACTTATTACTTGTTTATTTGATGATGATTTTATGTCGGTGATTCTTATGGAGGTGATCATGATGTGAGACGCGAGGCTGGTGCGGTGCTCAGCTGGGGCACCGGCCGGGCGGGGAGAAGCAAACCAGCTGACTGCTGATGTTTAGTCCCACATCGGCCAGCGGAGGAGACGTGCACCGGTTTATAAGCTCGAGCGCGGCAGCAGACTCGTCCCTTCGGCGACATCCGATAAAATTGGAACGATACGGAGAAGATTAGCATGCCCCCTGCGCAAGGATTACACGCACAAATCGAGAAACAGTCCAATTTTTTTCAAGATTTTGCACGTTGGTCCTTTCCCTTCTCGCACATATGCCCCCGAGGCCTTACTTTTGAGCCCTTGTTTCTTTCAGAGATTACAACCAGGTCCTTTTATGTGTTGATTTCTTCCTTTCTTATTTTTGTGCGCACACTATGAATAGTGTTAGACCAGATCCAAACTTTCTTACAAATAGGTCATGTATTTATTGTAATCCCCCACTATTTACTTTTCAACATAGCCTTGTTGAGCTTCGCAAGCGAACTGGTCCTCCGCGTTTCTTTTAATATAGAAGTATAGTTCTCCACCTTTCCCTTTGAGATACAAGTATGTGTGCGGTGTGGGGTGTTGTTTCCTCCGTGTATCTTTTAATATAGAAGTATAGTTCTCCACCTTTCCTTTTGAGATACAAGTATGTGTGCGGTGTGGGGTATTGTTTCCTTATATGTAGGATTTACTTATCACTTGTTTATTTGATGATGATTTTATGTCGGTGATTCTTATGGAGGAGACCATGATCTGAGACGCGAGGCTGGTGCTGTGCTCAGCTGGGGCACCGGCCAGGCGGGGAGAAGCAAAACTGCTGAGTGCTGATGTTTAGTCCCACATCGGCCAGCGGAGGAGACGTGCACCGGTTTATAAGCCCGAGCGCGGCAGCAGCCTCGTCCCTTCGGGGACATCCGATAAAATTGGAACGATACAGAGAAGATTAGCATGGCCCCTGCGCAAGGATGACACGCACAAATCGAGAAATGGTCCAATTTTTTTCAAGATTTTGCACGCTGGTCCTTTCCCTTCTCACACATATGCCCCCGAGGCCTTACTTTTGAGCCATTGTTTCTTTCAGAGATTACATCCAGGTCCTTCTCTAGGTTGATTTCTTCCCTTCTTATCTTTGTGCGCACACTATGAATAGTGTTAGACCAGATCCTAACTTTCTTACAAATAGGTCCTGTATTTATTGTAATCCCCCAACATTTACTTTTCAACATAGCCTTGTTGAGCTTCGCAAGCGAACTGGTCCTCCGCGTTTCTTTCAATATAGAAGTATAGTTCTCCACATTTACTTTTGAGATACAAGTATGTGTGCGGTGTGGGGTGTTCTTTCGTCCGCGTTTCTTTTAATATAGAAGTATAGTTCTCCACCTTTCCTTTTGAGATACAAGTATGTGTGCGGTGTGGGGTATTGTTTCCTTATATGTAGGATTTACTTATTATTTGTTTATTTGATGATGATTTTATGTCGGTGATTCTTATGGAGGTGACCATGATGTGAGACGCGAGGTTGGTGCCGTGCTCAGCTGGGGCACCGGCCGGGCGGGGAGAAGCAAACCAGCAGAGCGCTAATGTTTAGTCCCACATCGGCCAGTGGAGGAGACGCGCACCGGTTTATAAGCCCGAGCGCGGCAGCAGACTCGTCCCTTCGGGGACATCCGATAAAATTGGAACGATACAGAGAAGATTAGCTTGGCCCCTGCGCAAGGATGACACGCACAAATCGAGAAATGGTCCAAATTTTTCAAGATTTTGCATGCTGGTCCTTTCCCTTCTCGCACAGATGCCCCCGAGGCCTTACTTTTGTGCCCTTGTTTCTTTTAGAGATTACAACCAGGTCCTTTTATGGGTTGATTTCTTCCTTTCTTATCTTTGTGCGCACACTATGAATAGTGTTAGACCAGATCCTAACTTTCTTACAAATAGGTCCTGTATTTATTGTAATCCCCCACTATTTGCTTTTCAACATAGCCTTGTTGAGCTTCGCAAGCGAACCGGTCCTCCGCGTTTCTTTTAATATAGAAGTATAGTTCTCCGCCTTTCCTTTTGAGATACAAGTATGTGTGCGGTGTGGGGTGTTCTTTCCTCCGCGTTTCTTTTAATATAGAAGTATAGTTCACCACCTTTCCTTTTGAGATACAAGTATGTGTGCGGTGTGGGTTATTGTTTCCTTATATGTAGGATTTACTTATTACTTGTTTATTTGATGATGATTTTATGTCGGTGATTCTTATGGAGGTGACCATGATGTGAGACGCGAGGCTGGTGCGGTGCTCAGCTGGGGCACTGGCCGGGCGGGGAGAAGCAAACCAGCTGAGTGCTGATGTTTAGTCCCACATCGGCCAGCGGAGGAGACGTGCACCGGTTTATAAGCCCGAGCGAGGCAGCAGACTCGTCCCTTCGGCGACATCCGATAAAATTGGAACGATACAGAGAAGATTAGCATGGCCCCTGCGCAAGGATTACACGCACAAATCGAGAAATGGTCCAATTTTTTCAAGATTTTGCACGCTGGTCCTTTCCCTTCTCGTACATATGCCCCCGAGGCCTTACTTTTGAGCCCTTGTTTCTTTCAGAGATTACAACTAGGTCCTTTTATGGGTTGATTTCTTCCCTTCTTATCTTTCTGCGCACACTATGAATAGTGTTAGACCAGATCCAAACTTTCTTACAAATAGGTCATGTATTTATTGTAATCCCCCACTATTTACTTTTCAACATAGCCTTGTTGAGCTTCGCAAGCGAACTGGTCCTCCGCGTTTCTTTTAATATAGAAGTATAGTTCTCCACCTTTCCTTTTGAGATACAAGTATGTGTGCGGTGTGGGGCGTTGTTTCCTCCCCGTTTCTTTTAATATAGAAGTATAGTTCACCACCTTTCCTTTTGAGATACAAGTATGTGTGCGGTGTGGGGTATTGTTTCCTTATATGTAGGATTTACTTATTACTTGTTTATTTGATGATGATTTTATGTCGGTGATTCTTATGGAGGTGACCATGATGTGAGACGCGAGGCCGGTGCGGTGCTCAGCTGGGGCACCGGCCGGGCGGGGAGAAGCAAACCAGCTGACTGCTGATGTTTAGTCCCACATCGGCCAGCGGAGGAGACGTGCACCGGTTTATAAGCTCGAGCGCGGCAGCAGACTCGTCCCTTCGGCGACATCCGATAAAATTGGAACGATACGGAGAAGATTAGCATGGCCCCTGCGCAAGGATGACACGCACAAATCGAGAAATGGTCCAATTATTTTCATTTTTGCCCGCTGGTCCTTTCCCTTCTCGCACATATGCCCCCGAGGCCTTACTTTTGAGCCCTTGTTTCTTTCAGAGATTACAACCAGGTCCTTCTATGGGTTGATTTCTTCCCTTCTTATCTTTGTGCGCACACTATGAATAGTGTTAGACCAGATCCTAACTTTCTTACAAATAGGTCCTGTATTTATTGTAATCCCCCACTATTTACTTTTCAACATAGCCTTGTTGAGCTTCGCAAGCGAACTGGTCCTCCGCGTTTCTTTTAATATAGAAGTATAGTTCTCCACCTTTCGCTTTGAGATACAAGTATGTATGCGGTGTGGGGTGTTGTTTCCTCCGCGTTTCTTTTAATATAGAAGTATAGTTCTCCACCTTTCCTTTTGAGATACAAGTATGTGTGCGGTGTGGGGTATTGTTTCCTTATATGTAGGATTTACTTATTACTTGTTTATTTGATGATGATTTTATGTCGGTGATTCTTATGGAGGTGACCATGATGTGAGACGCAAGGCTGGTGCTGTGCTCAGCTGGGGCATCGGTCGGGCGGGGAGAAGCAAACCAGCAGAGCGCTGATGTTTAGTCCCACATCGGCCAGCGGAGGAGACGGGCACCGGTTTATAAGCCCAAGTGCGGCAGCAGACTCGTCCCTTCGGGGACATCCGATAAAATTGGAACGATATAGAGAAGATTATGGCCCCTGCGCAAGGATGACATGCACAAATCGAGAAATGGTCCAATTTTTTTCAAGATTTTGCACGCTGGTCCTTTCCCTTCTCTCACATATGCCCCCGAGGCCTTACTTTTGAGCCCTTGTTTCTTTCAGAGATTACAACTAGGTCCTTCTATGGGTTGATTTCTTCCCTTCTTATCTTTGTGCGCACACTATGAATAGTGTTAGACCAGATCCTAACTTTCTTACAAATAGGTCCTGTATTTATTGTAATCCCCCAATATTTAGTTTTCAACATAGCCTTGTTGAGCTTCGCAAGCGAACTGGTCCTCCGTGTTTCTTTTAATATAGAAATATAGTTCTCCACATGTACTTTTGAGATACAAGTATGTGTGCGGTGTGGGGTGTTGTTTCCTCCGCGTTGCTTTTAATATAGAAGTATAGTTCTCCACCTTTCCTTTTGAGATACAAGTATGTGTGCGGTGTGGGGTGTTGTTTCCTCCGCGTTTCTTTTAATATAGAAGTTTAGTTCTCCACCTTTCCTTTTGAGATACAAGTATGGGTGCGGTGTGGGGTATTGTTTCCTTATATGTAGGATTTACTTATTACTTGTTTATTTGATGATGATTTTATGTCGGTGATTCTTATGGAGGTGACCATGATGTGAGACGCGAGGCTGGTGCTGTGCTCAGCTGGGGCACCGGCCGGGCGGGGAAAAGCAAAACTGCTGAGCGCTGATGTTTAGTCCCACATCGGCCAGCGGAGGAGACGTGCACCGGTTTATAAGCCCGAGCGCGGCAGCAGACTCGTCCCTTCGGGGACATCCGATAAAATTGGAACGATACAGAGAAGATTAGCATGGCCCCTGCGCAAGGATGACACGCACAAATCGAGAAATGGTCCAAATTTTTTCAAGATTTTGCCCGCTGGTCCTTTCCCTTCTCGCACATATGCCCCCGAGGCCTTACTGTTGAGCCCTTTTTTCTTTCGAAGTTTACAACCAGGTCCTTTTATGGGTTGATTTCTTCCCTTCTTATCTTTGTGCGCACACTATGAATAGTGTTAGACCAGATCCTAACTTTCTTACAAATAGGTCCTGTATTTATTATAATCCCCCACTATTTACTTTTCAACATAGCCTTGTTGAGCTTCGCAAGCGAACTGGTCCTCCGCGTTTCTTTTAATATAGAAGTATAGTTCTCCACCTTTGGCTTTGAGATACAAGTATGTATGCGGTGTGGGGTGTTGTTTCCTCCGCGTTTCTTTTAATATAGAAGTATAGTTCTCCACCTTTCCTTTTGAGATACAAGTATGTGTGCGGTGTGGGGTATTGTTTCCTTATATGTAGGATTTACTTATTACTTGTTTATTTGATGATGCTTTTATGTCGTTGATTCTTATGGAGGTGACCATGATGTGAGACGCAAGGCTGGTGCTGTGCTCAGCTGGGGCATCGGTCGGGCGGGGAGAAGCAAACCAGCAGAGCGCTGATGTTTAGTCCCACATCGGCCAGCGGAGGAGACGGGCACCGGTTTATAAGCCCGAGTGCGGCAGCAGACTCGTCCCTTCGGGGACATCCGATAAAATTGGAACGATATAGAGAAGATTATGGCCCCTGCGCAAGGATGACATGCACAAATCGAGAATGGTCCAATTTTTTTCAAGATTTTGCACGCTGGTCCTTTCCCTTCTCTCACATATGCCCCCGAGGCCTTACTTTTGAGCCCTTGTTTCTTTCAGAGATTACAACCAGGTCCTTCTATGGGTTGATTTCTTCCCTTCTTATCTTTGTGCGCACACTATGAATAGTGTTAGACCAGATCCTAACTTTCTTACAAATAGGTCCTGTATTTATTGTAATCCCCCAATATTTAGTTTTCAACATAGCCTTGTTGAGCTTCGCAAGCGAACTGGTCCTCCGTGTTTCTTTTAATATAGAAATATAGTTCTCCACATGTACTTTTGAGATACAAGTATGTGTGCGGTGTGGGGTGTTGTTTCCTCCGCGTTTCTTTTAATATAGAAGTATAGTTCTCCACATTTACTTTTGAGATACAAGTATGTGTGCGGTGTGGGGTGTTGTTTCCTCCGCGTTTCTTTTAATATAGAAGTATACTTGTCCACCTTTCCTTTTGAGATACAAGTATGTGTGCGGTGCGGGGTATTGTTTCCTTATATGTAGGATTTACTTATTATTTGTTTATTTGATGATGATTTTATGTCGGTGACTCTTATGGAGGTGACCATGATGTGAGACGCGAGGCTGGTGCCGTGCTCAGCTGGGGCACCGGCCGGGTGGGGAGAAGCAAACCAGCTGAGCGCTGATGTTTAGTCCCACATCGGCCAGCGGAGGAGACGCACACCGGTTTATAAGCCCGAGCGCGGCAGCAGACTCGTCCCTTCGGGGACATCCGATAAAATTGGAACGATACAGAGAAGATTAGCATGGCCCCTGCGCAAGGATGACACGCACAAATCGAGAAATGGTCCAAATTTTTTCAAGATTTCGCATGCTGGTCCTTTCCCTTCTCGCACAGATGCCCCCGAGGCCTTACTTTTGTGCCCTTGTTTCTTTTAGAGATTACAACCAGGTCCTTTTATGGGTTGATTTCTTCCTTTCTTATCTTTGTGCGCACACTATGAATAGTGTTAGACCAGATCCTAACTTTCTTACAAATAGGTCCTGTATTTATTGTAATCCCCCACTATTTACTTTTCAACATAGCCTTGTTGAGCTTCGCAAGCGAACCGGTCCTCCGCGTTTCTTTTAATATAGAAGTATAGTTCTCCGCCTTTCCTTTTGAGATACAAGTATGTGTGCGGTGTGGGGTGTTCTTTCCTCCGCGTTTCTTTTAATATAGAAGTATAGTTCACCACCTTTCCTTTTGAGATACAAGTATGTGTGCGGTGTGGGGTATTGTTTCCTTATATGTAGGATTTACTTATTACTTGTTTATTTGATGATGATTTTATGTCGGTGATTCTTATGGAGGTGACCATGATGTGAGACGCGAGGCTGGTGCGGTGCTCAGCTGGGGCACTGGCCGGGCGGGGAGAAGCAAACCAGCTGAGTGCTGATGTTTAGTCCCACATCGGCCAGCGGAGGAGACGTGCACCGGTTTATAAGCCCGAGCGAGGCAGCAGACTCGTCCCTTCGGCGACATCCGATAAAATTGGAACGATACAGAGAAGATTAGCATGGCCCCTGCGCAAGGATTACACGCACAAATCGAGAAATGGTCCAATTTTTTCAAGATTTTGCACGCTGGTCCTTTCCCTTCTCGCACATATGCCCCCGAGGCCTTACTTTTGAGCCCTTGTTTCTTTCAGAGATTACAACTAGGTCCTTTTATGGGTTGATTTCTTCCCTTCTTATCTTTCTGCGCACACTATGAATAGTGTTAGACCAGATCCAAACTTTCTTACAAATAGGTCATGTATTTATTGTAATCCCCCACTATTTACTTTTCAACATAGCCTTGTTGAGCTTCGCAAGCGAACTGGTCCTCCGCGTTTCTTTTAATATAGAAGTATAGTTCTCCACCTTTCCTTTTGAGATACAAGTATGTGTGCGGTGTGGGGCGTTGTTTCCTCCCCGTTTCTTTTAATATAGAAGTATAGTTCTCCACCTTTCCTTTTGAGATACAAGTATGTGTGCGGTGTGGGGTATTGTTTCCTTATATGTAGGATTTACTTATTACTTGTTTATTTGATGATGATTTTATGTCGGTGATTCTTATGGAGGTGAGCATGATGTGAGACGCGAGGCTGGTGCTGTGCTCAGGTGGGGCATCGGCCGGGCGGGGAGAAGCAAACCAGCTGAGCGCTGATGTTTAGTCCCACATCGGCCAGCGGAGGAGACGCGCACCAGTTTATAAGCCCGAGCGCGGCAGCAGACTCGTCCCTTCGGGGACATCCGATAAAATTGGAACGATACAGAGAAGATTAGCATGGCCCCTGCGCAAGGATGACACGCATAAATCGAGAAATGGTCCAATTATTTTCATTTTTGCCCGCTGGTCCTTTCCCTTCTCGCACATATGCCCCCGAGGCCTTACTTTTGAGCCCTTGTTTCTTTCAGAGATTACAACCAGGTCCTTCTATGGGTTGATTTCTTCCCTTCTTATCTTTGTGCGCACACTATGAATAGTGTTAGACCAGATCCTAACTTTCTTACAAATAGGTCCTGTATTTATTGTAATCCCCCACTATTTACTTTTCAACATAGCCTTGTTGAGCTTCGCAAGCGAACTGGTCCTCCGCGTTTCTTTTAATATAGAAGTATAGTTCTCCACCTTTCGCTTTGAGATACAAGTATGTATGCGGTGTGGGGTGTTGTTTCCTCCGCGTTTCTTTTAATATAGAAGTATAGTTCTCCACCTTTCCTTTTGAGATACAAGTATGTGTGCGGTGTGGGGTATTGTTTCCTTATATGTAGGATTTACTTATTACTTGTTTATTTGATGATGATTTTATGTCGGTGATTCTTATGGAGGTGACCATGATGTGAGACGCAAGGCTGGTGCTGTGCTCAGCTGGGGCATCGGTCGGGCGGGGAGAAGCAAACCAGCAGAGCGCTGATGTTTAGTCCCACATCGGCCAGCGGAGGAGACGGGCACCGGTTTATAAGCCCGAGTGCGGCAGCAGACTCGTCCCTTCGGGGACATCCGATAAAATTGGAACGATATAGAGAAGATTATGGCCCCTGCGCAAGGATGACATGCACAAATCGAGAAATGGTCCAATTTTTTTCAAGATTTTGCACGCTGGTCCTTTTCCTTCTCTCACATATGCCCCCGAGGCCTTACTTTTGAGCCCTTGTTTCTTTCAGAGATTACAACCAGGTCCTTCTATGGGTTGATTTCTTCCCTTCTTATCTTTGTGCGCACACTATGAATAGTGTTAGACCAGATCCTAACTTTCTTACAAATAGGTCCTGTATTTATTGTAATCCCCCAATATTTAGTTTTCAACATAGCCTTGTTGAGCTTCGCAAGCGAACTGGTCCTCCGTGTTTCTTTTAATATAGAAATATAGTTCTCCACATGTACTTTTGAGATACAAGTATGTGTGCGGTGTGGGGTGTTGTTTCCTCCGCGTTTCTTTTAACATAGAAGTATAGTTCTCCACCTTTCCTTTTGAGATACAAGTATGTGTGCGGTGTGGGGTGTTGTTTCCTCCGCGTTTCTTTTAATATAGAAGTTTAGTTCTCCACCTTTCCTTTTGAGATACAAGTATGGGTGCGGTGTGGGGTATTGTTTCCTTATATGTAGGATTTACTTATTACTTGTTTATTTGATGATGATTTTATGTCGGTGATTCTTATGGAGGTGACCATGATGTGAGACGCGAGGCTGGTGCTGTGCTCAGCTGGGGCACCGGCCGGGCGGGGAAAAGCAAAACTGCTGAGCGCTGATGTTTAGTCCCACATCGGCCAGCGGAGGAGACGTGCACCGGTTTATAAGCCCGAGCGCGGCAGCAGACTCGTCCCTTCGGGGACATCCGATAAAATTGGAACGATACAGAGAAGATTAGCATGGCCCCTGCGCAAGGATGACACGCACAAATCGAGAAATGGTCCAAATTTTTTCAAGATTTTTCCCGCTGGTCCTTTCCCTTCTCGCACATATGCCCCCGAGGCCTTACTGTTGAGCCCTTTTTTCTTTCGAAGTTTACAACCAGGTCCTTTTATGGGTTGATTTCTTCCCTTCTTATCTTTGTGCGCACACTATGAATAGTGTTAGACCAGATCCTAACTTTCTTACAAATAGGTCATGTATTTATTGTAATCCCCCACTATTTACTTTTCAACATAGCCTTGTTGAGCTTCGCAAGCGAACTGGTCCTCCGCGTTTCTTTTAATATAGAAGTATAGTTCTCCACCTTTCGCTTTGAGATACAAGTATGTATGCGGTGTGGGGTGTTGTTTCCTCCGCGTTTCTTTTAATATAGAAGTATAGTTCTCCACCTTTCCTTTTGAGATACAAGTATGTGTGCGGTGTGGGGTATTGTTTCCTTATATGTAGGATTTACTTATTACTTGTTTATTAGATGATGATTTTATGTCGTTGATTCTTATGGAGGTGACCATGATGTGAGACGCAAGGCTGGTGCTGTGCTCAGCTGGGGCATCGGTCGGGCGGGGAGAAGCAAACCAGCAGAGCGCTGATGTTTAGTCCCACATCGGCCAGCGGAGGAGACGGGCACCGGTTTATAAGCCCGAGTGCGGCAGCAGACTCGTCCCTTCGAGGACATCCGATAAAATTGGAACGATATAGAGAAGATTATGGCCCCTGCGCAAGGATGACATGCACAAATCGAGAAATGGTCCAATTTTTTTCAAGATTTTGCACGCTGGTCCTTTCCCTTCTCTCACATATGCCCCCGAGGCCTTACTTTTGAGCCCTTGTTTCTTTCAGAGATTACAACCAGGTCCTTCTATGGGTTGATTTCTTCCCTTCTTATCTTTGTGCGCACACTATGAATAGTGTTAGACCAGATCCTAACTTTCTTATAAATAGGTCCTGTATTTATTGTAATCCCCCAATATTTAGTTTTCAACATAGCCTTGTTGAGCTTCGCAAGCGAACTGGTCCTCCGTGTTTCTTTTAATATAGAAATATAGCTCTCCACATGTACTTTTGAGATACAAGTATGTGTGCGGTGTGGGGTGTTGTTTCCTCCGCGTTTCTTTTAATATAGAAGTATAGTTCTCCACCTTTCCTTTTGAGATACAAGTATGTGTGCGGTGTGGGGTGTTGTTTCCTCCGCGTTTCTTTTAATATAGAAGTTTAGTTCTCCACCTTTCCTTTTGAGATACAAGTATGGGTGCGGTGTGGGGTATTGTTTCCTTATATGTAGGATTTACTTATTACTTGTTTATTTGATGATGATTTTATGTCGGTGATTCTTATGGAGGTGACCATGATGTGAGACGCGAGGCTGGTGCTGTGCTCAGCTGGGGCACCGGCCGGGCGGGGAAAAGCAAAACTGCTGAGCGCTGATGTTTAGTCCCACATCGGCCAGCGGAGGAGACGTGCACCGGTTTATAAGCCCGAGCGCGGCAGCAGACTCGTCCCTTCGGGGACATCCGATAAAATTGGAACGATACAGAGAAGATTAGCATGGCCCCTGCGCAAGGATGACACGCACAAATCGAGAAATGGTCCAAATTTTTTCAAGATTTTGCCCGCTGGTCCTTTCCCTTCTCGCACATATGCCCCCGAGGCCTTACTGTTGAGCCCTTGTTTCTTTTGAAGTTTACAACCAGGTCCTTTTATGGGTTGATTTCTTCCCTTCTTATCTTTGTGCGCACACTATGAATAGTGTTAGATCAGATCCTAACTTTCTTACAAATAGGTCCTATATTTATTGTAATCCCCCACTATATACTTTTCAACATAGCCTTGTTGAGCTTCGCAAGCGAACTGGTCCTCCGCGTTTCTTTTAATATAGAAGTATAGTTCTCCACCTTTCCTTTTGAGATACAAGTATGTGTGCGGTGTGGGGTGTTGTTTCCTCCGCGTATCTTTTAATATAGAAGTATAGTTCTCCACCTTTCCTTTTGAGATACAACTATGTGTGCGGTGTGGGGTATTGTTTCCTTATATGTAGGATTTACTTATTACTTGTTTATTTGATGATGATTTTATGTCGGTGATTCTTATGGAGGTGACCATGATGTGAGACGCGAGGCTGGTGTTGTGCTCAGCTGGGGCACCGGCCGGGCGGGGAGAAGCAAACCAGCTGAGCGTTGATGTTTAGTCCCACATCGGCCTGCGGAGGAGACGCGCACCGGTTTATAAGCCCGAGCGCGGCAGCAGACTCGTCCCTTCGGGGACATCCGATAAAATTGGAACGATACAGAGAAGATTAGCATGGCCCCTGCGCAAGGATGACACGCACAAATCGAGAAATGGTTCAAATTTTTTTTAAGATTTTGCCCGCTGCTCCTTTCCCTTCTCACACATATGCCCCCGAGGCCTTACTTTTGAGCACTTGTTTCTTTCAGAGATTACAACCAGGTCCTTTTTGGGGTTGATTTCTTCCCTTGTTATCTTTGTGCGCACACTGTGAATAGTGTTAGACCAGATCCTAACTTTCTTGCAAATAGGTCCTATATTTATTGTAATCCCCCACTATTTACTTTTCAACATAGCCTTGTTGAGCTTCGCAAGCGAACTTGTCCTCCGCGTTTCTTTCAATATAGAAGTATAGTTCTCCACATTTACTTTTGAGATACAAGTATGTGTGCGGTGTGGGGTGTTGTTCCCTCCGCGTTTCTTTTAATATAGAAGTATAGTTCTCCACCTTTCCTTTTGAGATACAAGTATGTGTGCGGTGTGGGTTATTGTTTCCTTATATGTAGGATTTACTTATTATTTGTTTATTTGATGATGATTTTATGTCGGTGACTCTTATGGAGGTGACCATGATGTGAGACGCGAGGCTGGTGCCGTGCTCAGCTGGGGCACCGGCCGGGCGGGGAGAAGCAAACCAACTGAGCGCTGATGTTTAGTCCCACATCGGCCAGCGGAGGAGACGCGCACCGGTTTATAAGCCCGAGCGCGGCAGCAGACTCGTCCCTTCGGGGACATCCGTTAAAATTGGAACGATACAGAGAAGATTAGCATGGCCCCTGCGCAAGGATGACACGCACAAATCGAGAAATGGTTCAAAATTTTTCGAGATTTTATGCGCTGGTCCTTTCCCTTCTCGCACATATGCCCCCGAGGCCTTACTTTTGCGCCCTTGTTTCTTTCAGAGATTACAACCAGGTCCTTTCTGTGTTGATTTCTTCCCTTCTTGTCTTTTTGCGTACATTGCGAGGTGTTACACAGATTATAATTTCTTACAAATAGGACCTGGAGTTATTGTAATCCCTGACTGTTTTTTTCTTCAAGATAGCCTTGTTGTAGCTTCGCTAACGAATTCGTCCTCCACTTTTCTTTTAAGATAGAAGTATAAGTTCTCCACTTTTCTTTTGAGATAGAAGTATATGTGAAGCGTGCGGTGTTGTTTCCTTACTTGTAGGATTTATTTGTTACTCCCTCCGTTCCAAAATAAATGACCCTACTTTGTACTAACTTTGAGTATAAAGTTGGGTCTTCTATTTTAGAAGAGAGGGAGTACTTGTTTATTTAATGAATATTTTATGTCATTGATTTTGTGATTCTATTAGAGGTGACCGCGATGTGAGATCCAAAGAAAGCATAGACACGGTATAGACATGACCGGTTTGGCGCAACAATCTATCACGCGTGTATTAACTTCTTTATTTCAAGGGAGCTTAGGAGTTGAAGATATATGGAAAAAATTGTTGGTAGCCGCTAATTCTTTTTACGATGAGCTACCGACATGAGACATTGCAGCTCTGACTTTGACGATAACTACGAAGGACAGAAGCAAGCATGGCTGATCGCCGAACGGGCCACCTGAAGTCAGTCATCGTACACCACAGAGCCCCGCCCCCGCAGCTTCGATTTTAGGGCAGCAAACAAACCGAGGCAATCCTGCACACACACCGATGTCGCGTCGTCGACATCGCTCCCATTGCATTTTACTGTCAGTTAAGTCATTGTAGTATAGTGGTAAGTATTCTTACTTGTCACCTGGATTCAATCCCTGGGTATAGTGCCGGGTAAGACTTTAGACGTGGGATCGAGATTAGATCGTAACTATTTTTATAGTAAATAGTGCGCTGGCCAGGATTTGATGCCAAGACATTGCGTCTATGATACCATATTGAACTGAAGCGCTAGGCAAGTTTTTTAAAGAGGTAATATCACCTAGAGTCATACAACTTACACTCAATGTTCAGTTTGATGCTAAAACTTTAAAAATACAAATTTATGATCATCTACCTTGCGTCCTCGTGCAAATACGGTCACTTTGCTCGTATTCCGGCCTCTCCTGTGCTGATGTGGCATGCTAGTGTGGCTTTGGCCCACTGTCAGTGACTGGAACAGCTTGAACGACACACACATGTTTTATTTTACAGAAGCACCCCTCGTTCTGTATTTAATTAAGCAGGAGCGCCTCAATAACACATGTGGGTCCGACATAATCAAACGAGAATAATAAAAAAGGATGTGAGGGGATTTGAACTCCGGACATCGTATACACACATGCACTAGCTACATATTCGTGACTATATAAAGGGATACGCCTTCTTTAATATGGACGCAGGTTTTTTTTAGTTTCCAATTTTTTCCCAGGTTCGGCAAGAAAATCGGTTCAGAGAAATCTCGCCTTTTTGGCCAAAGAATTTCAAATAAATTTAAAAAAATGCATCAAAATGTATAAAGTTTAACCCATAATGTACAAAACTTTGTACGAGCGAGATTTTCCAAATTCCCTTTTTTTCGGAAGGGGACGGAAAATCCGTATTTCAAAATATCTCAGCAATTCCAGTTTTTTTGTTTGAAATTGTAAAATGAATTTTGAATTCAAATATTTATAGCGTCTAAATATATTTAGTTTAACAAATAGTTTAAACAAGTGCTTCCTATTACAGTGGTCAGTTCGACTCCTCTCTTATAGAAGGTCGCAAGCTCAATTCATTGTCGTTCTGATATTGTATGCATATGAAAGATATATGGCCCTGTTTGTTTCATAAGTCCTAGGACTTTTTTAAGTCCTAACTTATAAGTCATAAGTTTCTCCCAGTTTGTTTACAGAGACTTATAAGTCCCGAGTCCCTATCTGTTTGTTTACAGGGACTTATAAGTTCATGTTGCACCGCTGCAACGAGGCTCAGGAGAGGGCCTGTCCGGCGATTGGAGGCACCGCTGCAACGAATTGAGGCAGAAAGAACCGAGACGGGGCGGCGACGGGGCGGCGAACCGAGGCAGAACGAACCGAGGCGGGGCGGCGACGGAGCGAGAGGCGGGGCGACGACGGGGCGAGAGGCGGGGCGGCGACGAGGCGGTGAACCGAGGCAGAACGAACCGAGGCGGGGCGGCGACGGGGCGACGACGGGGTGAGAGGCGGGGCGGCGGCGGGGCGAGAGGCAGGGCGAGGCCGGGCGGCGGCGGCGATTGGACCGAGACGCAAGCGGCGTGTGGGGAACGAGCCTGGAGCGACGCGGGGTAGGTCCGGTCCGGGATAAGTCCCAATAAGCTCCTCCCTGAGAGTCTTATTTGATAAGTCCCAAATCACCACAATAAGTCCCAATAAGTCCCTTGTGTTTGGTTTAGGTGGAACTTATAGGGACTTTTTTAAGTCTCTAAACCAATAAGTCCCTAGAAACAAACACCCTTTATATTTGACATGGTTTCTGTTGTTTAAATAAAAAAACTTCAGGCGATAATTTTTTTTTCTGGGGACCACAAAATTTTCTGGTAACCGATTTGTTATCAGATATTTGGTCCGGGAGAAAAAAACCTGAATACGAGTAGTTGTCGTTGCCCAAATATAAAATTTAGTGTTTAGCTCCTGCGATTTCGCACTTGAGGTCGATAAATCGAATCCATCGGGCCCCTTTTTTTCCTGCAGAATTATCCATGCGTGCAAGTTACGAACTTCTGGTTGACCCACTGACATGTGGACCCTGTATAGATTACCCTAGTTACTTGGTTAGCCTAACCTGTTGTTAGTATCCCATTGACTACTGACCCCACCCCTAAATTATCAGTTAGACATGTGTGTGTATTTATCTGATTAACCTGGACAAACTTGACGGGCTTTCCTGTGTAATCAAACTTGACGGACTAGTATTTAGTTTCTTCTTTTACGGGGAAATATTTGAGAGCTTTATTCAACGAAAGCGGTCCTGGGACTAGTTTTTAGTTGTGCATGTTCAACTTCAACGGGCACTTTTTAGCTTTATTCAACACGCACAGCTCATAATGCGCCCGCAGCCACTGACATGTAGCCCAGTGACACGCTGGCATGCCACACAGGCACTTGATACGGCGGCATACGTCCAGAGACACCGTATTTGAACGCCTAGACAAGTTACAACATCATTTTTGTGTATTTTTCAAGTTTAGGCACCAAACTGACCGCTTCGGAGAAGTGAGGGCACTTGTAGTGTATTTCATTCTTTTTTTTTTGCGGGGAAATATTTGAGAGCTTTATTCAACAAAACTGGTCATGGGACTAGTTTTTAGTTGTGCATGTTCAACATCAACCGGCACTGGTGGGATGGATGTACGAGTGTTTAATTAACAGGTTGTTGGTTGGAACCCAATCTGCCCCATACATTTTTTCATTATATTTGAGGTCTTTTGTACGTAGTTAAATAAATTATGTGGGGATTTTCTGAAAAGAAAAACGGTGTACTAGGATCAGCCAAAGCCTTGTGCACTCCTAGCCACTGACAGGTGGGCCTCCGTCAGGCTGTTGCGCCACGTGGGCAAGCCATACAGCCACATACGAGCGAAGTGACCATATTTGCATGATAACGCAAGTTGGATGACCACAAATCCGTATTTTTAAAGTTTAGTACCAAACTGAACATTGAGCGTAAGTTCTATAACTTCCGGTGATATCACCTCTTTCTTAAAAGTCCGAACTGATGAAAATGACTAGGCAACATATTTTAACACTGGGCAACGGCGCTTTTATTTATTTATTTATGATTTTCACCCCTGACTTTACACTGATATGTTTTTATGTTTGTTTGTGGCCAAGGAGAAAGAAAAGACTTTTGTCCACAATGACTTACTATGAATCACAATTCACAAGTAGAACTGAACTGACATTTCTGACATGTGGCGTCACAACGAAACTTGAGCGACAAATACTCAGGCTCACTTGTAGATCAGACACCTGAGGTCGTCCGTTCTCTCACACGGTCCAAGTCATGTGGGTCTTCAGTAGCATGAGACCTTCTTATCTTCATGTCGTATGCCGTGAGGAGATGAATCCGTCAGAAAAGAAAGAATTGAACACTCTGTTCTTCGCCTGCAATAACACTCTGTTTTTGGTTCATTTACGCACTAAAAATCAGCTACGGAGTATCTTGTACTCCTACTTACTCCGTCCCAAAATTCTTGTCTTATATTACAGTACATCCATATTTAGACGAATTTAAGACAATAATTTTAGGATGAAAGGAGTATACCAAGTAAAAGAAATCAATTTATTAGTGACAAGAATATATATCTGGCAGGTCATTATCTGCCCAAATCAATTTCGATAGACACATAAAACGATGTCCATTTCAACGGCAGGACATGACGTGAAGAGGTGACAGCAGAGGCATGAAACGAGCCTTACAGTATTGGGCATGGACGCGTCAAGTTTGCATGCACGCGCACCTTCACCGATCCTCTTTAGCCGACGGCTACATATTTATACCCCGTGCTACGTGCCCGGCGGCATCGCCCCAATCCTCTTCATCGGCTCCGGCCCGCTGCCGTTCAGCTCCTTCGTCCTCGCCGCGCGCCACCTGCCCGACACCGTGTTCCACAACTACGACCTGTGCGGCGCCGCCAACGAGCGCGCCGGCAAGCTGTTCCGCGCGGACACGGGCGTGGGCGCGCGCATGTCGTTCCACACGGCCGACGTCGCGGACCTCGCCGGCGAGCTCGCCAAGTACGACGTCGCCTTCCTGGCGGCGCTCGTCGGCATGGCCGCCGAGGACAAGGCCAAGGTGATCGCGCACCTCGGCGGGCACATGGCAGACGGGGCGGCCCTCGTCGTGCGCAGCGCGCACGGCGGGCGCGGGTTCCTGTACCCCATCGTGGACCCCCAGGACATCGGGCGAGGCGGGTTCGAGGTGCTGGCCGTGTGCCATCCCGACGACGACGTGGTGAACTCCGTCATGATCGCACAGAAGTCCAAGGACGTGCATGCCAGTGAACTTCGCGGCGAGCGTGCCGGCGGTGGGCAGTATGCGCGTGGCACGGTGCCGGTGGTCAGTCCGCCGTGCAGGTTCGGTGAGATGGTGGTGGACGTGAAGCAGAAGAGAGAGGAGTTCGCCAAGGCCGAAGTGGCGTTTTGATCGATCCCCTCGCCGCGAGAGAACGAATGGACGTGTGCATGCATGCGTGGTCATCACCCATACCTCGCTGCTACTCGTAGATCGCTTGCAATAAATCGTACGTGGTAATTATCCTACTGCTGCTTAATAAGAGTACAGTAGCTTATAAATTCAGTTCATAGCGTGAACTACGTACCCCGAGTACAGTAGCTTATAAATTCAGTTCATAGCGTGAATTACGTACTCCCTCCGTAAAGAAATATAAGAATGTTTAGATCACTAAGATATTTATTACACGCATGAATGGACCGGAATCTGTTTCCGTCAAACGAAAATGACTAGAAAACGAATGGTCATATGGTCAAATGAAAATGCATGTTAGTAGTATAGGTTACTATATTTATAGTGCGTAGTGTCATACGTGTGGTAACATAGATATGTTCATTTATTACTTTATAGACTCATTTTCCATCGGCAAGCGCTATGTGATGAAAAAAATTATGTTAGTCTATTTTCCTCTCTCTTTATGAACTAATTGCCACCTCACCATTTTTTATTATATGGCAGCTATGTTACCATTTACATTACTCCCACTATGACCAGCCTGATCCAAGCAACGCACGCCGGCCTGCCCGCCGCCGTACGTTTTTCTCCCCGTACGTCGTCTTGGGCTTCGTCCACCTCTCCAATCGACCAATCAATTTCCCGTCTCTCCTGATTCGGCATCGCCTGCGGGAATCAATCCTAGGGACCTCGCCTGCCGCCGCGATTCGAGCAAACGAAGATCGACTCCGCCGCCGTACCTCTTCCTCTCCGACGATCAATCCATCCACCTCCGTCCATAAAAACAGATTACCTTTTTTCCAACATAACAAAAGGAGGGAGACAAGGAACCCCATCCTCCTGTACGTCTCGTCCCTCGTCTCCCGTCGGCGGCCATGCTCCGGCACGCTCGGCGCTGAGGAGCCCACCTTTTCGTCGATCAATTTGCAACAGACCACATGAGTGGAGTGACCAGGCCTTATTCCCAAATTTGCAACAGACCACATGTTTTTTTTTGTCAGGTGCCACCAATCACCAATCAACCAGAACAAATACAACCACCAAAGATTACGATAGAGCATGCCAATCCTAGCAAACAGAACAATTTTCTATCTTCAATTTTATGGGTCTTACTACTCATACTCGGTCAAAATTATGAGAAGAATGCAAATATGGACGGCGGGTTGATACGTCTCCGTCGTATCTACTTTTTCAAACACTTTTGCCCTTGTTTTGGACTCTAACTTATATGATTCGAATGGAACTAACCCGGACTGACGCTGTTTTCAGCAGAATTGCCATGGTGTTGTTTTATATGCAGAAAGCAAATATTCTCGGAAAGTCCTGAAACTCCACCGAACACCTTAGAAAAAATAATAAAAAATCCTCGCCAAAGATGAAGACCAGCGGGCCCACACCCTGTCCACGAGGGTGGGGGCCGCCCCCCCCTTCTAGGGCGCGCCCCCTACCTCGTGGGCCCCCTGGATGCCCTCCGACGCCAACTCCAACTCTATATATTGGCTTTCGGGAAGAAAAAAATCAGAGAGAAGAAATCATCGCGTTTTATGATACGGAGCCACCGCCAAGCCCTAAAACCTCCCGGGAGGGCTGATCTGGAGTCCGTTCGGGGCTCCGGAGAGGGGGATTCGTCGCCGTCGTCATCATCAACCATCCTACATCACCAATTTCATGATGCTCACCGCCGTGCGTGAGTAATTCTATCGTAGGCTTGCTGGACGGTGATGGGTTGGACGAGATTTATCATGTAATCGAGTTAGTTTTGTTAGGGTTTGATCCCTAGTATCCATTATGTTCGGAGATTGATGTTGCTATGACTTTGCTATGCTTAATGCTTGTCACTAGGGCCCGAGTGCCATGATTTCAGATCTGAACCTATTATGTTTTCATGAATATATGTGTGTTCTTGATCCTATCTTGCAAGTCTATAGTCACCTACTATGTGTTATGATCCGGCAACCCCGAAGTGACAATAATCGGAACCACTCCCGATGATGACCATAGTTTGAGGAGTTCATGTATTCACTATGTGCTAATGCTTTGTTCCGGTTCTCTATTAAAAGGAGGCCTTAATATCCCTTAATTTCCAAGAGGACCCCGCTGCCACGGGAGGGTAGGACAAAAGATGTCATGCAAGTTCTTTTCCATAAGCACGTATGACTATATACAGACTACATGCCTACATTACATTGATGAATTGGAGCTAGTTCTGTGTCACCCTATGTTATGACTGTTACATGATGAACCGCATCCGGCATAATTATCCATCACTAATCCGGTGCCTACGAGCTTTCCATATACTGGTTTACGCTTATTTACTTTCCCGCTGCTACTGTTACAATCACTACAAAATAACAAAAACATTACTTTTACTCTCTTTACTTTTGCTGCCGTTACCACCACTATCATATTACTGTGCTACTAAACACTTTGCTGCAGATACTAAGTTTCCAGGTGTGGTTGAACTGACAACTCAGCTGCTAATACTTGAGAATATTCTTTGGCTCCCCTTATGTCGAATCAACAAATTTGGGTTGAATACTTTACCCTCGAAAACTGTTGCGATCCCCTATACTTGTGGGTTATCAAGACCTTTTTCTGGCGCCGTTGCCGGGGAGCATAGCTCTATTCTTTGAGTCACTTGGGATTTATATCTGCTGGACACTATGAAGAACTTCAAAGACGCTAAGACAACAATTTATCCCTCAACTACAAGGGGAGGTAAGGAACTATCATCTAGCCTTGCACTTGATTCACCTTCTGTTATGATTAAGCTAGCGACACCTAAGCCTGCTTCTGCTATTCGTTCCGATATGTCGCATGTTATTGACGATGCCACTTCTGCTATGCATGATACTTATGATGAAACTGCTTCTATGCCTGATACTACTGTGCCCCTTAGTGAATTTCTTGAAGAACAAATTGCTAGGGCTAGAGAAAGAGAAATTGACGAAACTGAATACGATGATGAAAGTGATGATGAAAATATGCCTGTTATTCCTGAGGGTTATCTTTTTGATAAAGATTCTACTTTAGCTATTTTAGCCTGCAAAGATAGATATGAGCTCAAGAGGTTATTGATTAAATGGAACAAAGAATCACTTAGAGATAAAATGAAACCCGACCCTGCTTTTGCTACTTCACCTATATGTGTTCCTGATAAGGATTATGAATTCTCTGTTGATCCTGATATAATTACTTTGGTTGAATCTAAACCTTTTTATGGCTATGAATCTGAAACTGTTGTGGCACATCTTACTAAGTTAGATGATATAGCTGCCCTGTTCACTAATGATGAGAGATCGCGTTACTTCTATATACTCAAAATATCTTCGTTCCCATTAAAGGGTGATGCTAAGATATGGTTCAATTATCTTGATCCTGGTTGTGTGCGTAGTCCCCAGGATATGATTTATTACTTCTCTGCTAAATATTTCCCTGCTCATAAGAAACAAGCTGCTTTGAGGGAAATATACAACTTTGTGCAAATTAAAGAATAGAGTCTCCCACAAGCTTGGGGGAGGCTTCTCAAGTTACTTAATGCTTTGCCTGATCATCCTCTTAAGAAACCTGAAATACTTGATATCTTTTATAATGGACTAACCGATGCTTCTAGAGATTACCTGGATAGTTGTGCTGGTTCTCTTTTCAGGGAAAGAACACCGGATGAAGCTGAAATTCTATTGAATAATATGTTGACAAATGAAAATAATTGGGCACCTCCTGAGCCAGCTCCCGCTCCAATTACTGAGCCTATTCCTAAACCAACTCTGAAGTAGAGACGTGTTCTATTTCTCAGTCCCGAAGATATGCAAGAGGCAAATAAATCTATGGAAGCAAAAGGTATTAAAGCTGAAGATGTTAAGAATTTACCTCTTATTGAAGAAATACATGGTCTTAATCTACCGCTTGTTGAAGAAGTATATGATCTGAATCCTTTATTTATTGAAGAACCTCCCGATATCCCGACACAGGTAGTAAAGGTAAATTCTCTCTATAGATTTGATGAAGGTGATATCCCTCACTTTAAGTATGCTAGGCGATGCTTTGATGAGTTTGATAACTTTATTGGCAAACAAGAAAATTTCAATGCTTATTTTGGTAGACAATTAAAAGAGAATGCTTATAAGATTAGATGCTTGGGTGAGTATATGGCTAATATTAAAGGTGAACTTAAACTTGTTAGCAAACATGCTTCTATGGTCACCACTCAAGTAGAACAAGTACTTAAATCTCAAAAAGAAGTGCTTGATGAAATGAATAGTAAGAAAAATGATTATGCTGTTAGAGTGGCTACTAGAACTGGTAGAATGACTCAGGAACCTTTGTATCCTGAAGGCCACCCTAA
The DNA here is from genome assembly GCA_032464435.1 of Aegilops umbellulata. NCBI lineage: Eukaryota > Viridiplantae > Streptophyta > Magnoliopsida > Poales > Poaceae > Aegilops > Aegilops umbellulata. Next base: position 633,833,435 of record CP136060.1, on the reverse strand, counting down.
GAGAATCGAGCAAGATTCTCAGAGAAATAATACTAATGTTCCTAGTTCTTCTAAAAAGAAGAAAAAGAAAAATGATAGAACTGTGCAAACTTCTAGTGAACCTATTGCTGAACCACCAGATAATCCAAATGATATATCTATGTCTGATGCTGAAACACAATCTGGTAATGAACATCCAAGAAAAAGGATGATGAGGATTTTGAGCGCTTTGCTGAAATGATTAGGCCTATCTTTTTGCATATGCGATTAACTGATGTGCTCAAAACAAATCCTTATGCTAAATATATGAAGGATATCATTACTAATAAAGGAAGCTGAAATTTCCACCATGCTTGCTAATTATACTTTTAAGGGTGGAATACCAAAGAAACTTGGAGATCCCGGAGTACCTACTATACCTTGCTCCCTTAAAAGAAATTATATTAAAACTGCTTTATGTGATCTTGGAGCCGGTGTTAGTGTTATGCCTCTTTCTTTATATCGTAGACTTGACTTGAATAAGTTGACACCTACTGAAATATCTTTGCAAATGGCTGATAAATCAACTGCTATACCTGTCGGTATTTGTGAGGATGTGCCTGTTGTGGTTGCAAACGTTACTATTTTAACGGACTTTGTTATTCTTGATATTCCCGAGGATGATAGTATGTCTATTATTCTGGGAAGACCTTTTCTTAATACTGCAGGGGGTTTTATTGATTGCAACAAAGGCAATGTCACTTTTCATGTTAATGGTAATGAGCATACGGTACACTTTCCGAGGAAACAACCTCAAGTTCATAGTATCAACTCCATTGGAAAGATCCCATCAATTAAATTTGGAGGTTTTGAATTTCCTCTTCCTACTGTCAAAAAGAAATATGATATACTTATTATTGGGGATGTGCATATCCCCATTGAGGTAACCTAGTGTTATTCGAAATTTCTCCGGTTCCATGATTATCAGAATGAGTTTGTTAACAAGACTTGATCAACCTTGTTAGTGGATTCCTTTTGATGAGCATGAGATGGATGAAACTAGAAGCACAAACTTTTGTACCCTCTTTATATCTTCTGTAATTTAGTAGAAATAAAGTAAAAATGTTTTTTTGTCTGTTTCCTGTCTTATCCATGCAATATAAAAATATCCCGAAAATAAAAGTCCTCAGAATGCCATGCCAATTTAATATGATTTTTCAGGAATATTTGAGGATTTACTGTGCAAAATTTACCACGGGAAGAGCTGCCACCTGGCCACAAGGGTGGTCGGCGCCCCCGTCTAGGGCGCGCCCCCTGCCTCGTGGGCCCACGGTGGCCCTCCTCCACTTATTCCAGCACCCATCTTCTTCCTCTGTCCCACACAAACCCGAAAAACCAACTCAAGTACGAGTTCCAGCCACTTTTGCTGCGATTTTCGATCTCCTTGCTCAAAGCACCTCTCGCAAAACTGCTTGGGGAGATTGTTCCTTGGTATGTGACTCCTCCATTGGTCAAATTAGTTTTTGTTCTAGTGCTTTATTCTTTGCAAATTTGTGCTGCATAGGTGACCATGTTCTTGAGCTTGCATGTCAAATTTATATGGTTCCAAGTAGTTCTAATGCTTGATATAGGCTCCAGGCACTTGTAGGAGTAGTTGCTGTCAGTTTTATTGAAGTTGGTTCACTTTTGTTTGAAGTCACTAAAAATTCCAGAATTTTTCAGAGAAAAACAATATGCTTAGGAAGATGTTCCAAGGTGGTTCCTCTAGGAAGTAAGGACCCAGGATTGCTATGTGCGATGCTGACGAGGACCCACCAAGAGACGCACCAGTACGGCCTTGCGAATGGTCGTCGGAAAATTTTAAGGACCATGCGGGAATTAAAGAAGAATTCAAAGCATATTTGCGCAATGCCGGTCTTGAGGAATTTGAGGCCGACAAATGCCCCCAGTATCATGATCTCACAAGTTCATTTATGAGGAGGTTTGAGTATTCATCTTCGCGTAATTCTCCTTCAGTCATGTTTGATCTTTATGATAAATCTTATAGAATGGACTTAGAGGATTTCACTCTTGCTTGCAAACTTCCATCATGGGGTAGTATTAGGGATCCCCCTAAATCTGAATTTAGAAACTTTCTTACTGATATAACTGTGGGGGAATCTAGAGATATAACGCAGGCTACCATAGGGAGCATTCACTTTCCTGCTATACATTATTTTGCTCTCTTCATCAGTAGATGCATAAATGCTAAGGATGAAGCATGTCACATGTGTGTCCCTGATCTCATCATTCTTAGGAGTGCTCTGTTAGGAGACCAATCTTATCATATGGGAGCCATTGTAGCTTGTAGGTTGCATCATAATAGACATAATGGAGATTTTTTGGAGGAATTTATGCAACCCGCTTAGCTCATTTTCTTGAGATAGACATCCGTGAGGGTGATACGGATTTGCCCACTGCGTATTTAGATTATGACTCCATGGCCTCACATCATTTTGTTGAGAGACCCGAATCACCCCTTTTATATCATTGAACTTTTAACAAACGACATGTTGTCCGTATTACTCTCCCTGCTCCTGCTCTTTTTGATTCACAGACAAAAGGAAGATATACTATTACTAGAGAGGAGGCAGATGAGTACGAGAGGAGAGCGGAGGCAGCCCGACTCCACGCTGCAGCTCAGGAGGCGATAACTGCTGTATCGCAGTACAACCCCAGCTACACCTACGGGTATCCGCCAGGCTATCCCTGGCAATAGACCAACTTAGGTGTCAGGACCCCGATCCTAAGCCACATCGATCCAGCATGTAACACATCATATCACTTTGCGGCCTCACGCACGGTACTCCCACGGGTGCCACCTTACCTGGCCCGGGACCGTTTGCGCCTTTTGGCTCACGTATATGATAGTGTCGCTAGCATCCATATGACAGAGAACCCGGGCCGACATGGCTAGTCGTGAACCCAAAGCGGCGCTAACCTATGAGGACAGGCATACATGAATCACATCGAGCATGCCGGTCATCAACGTGTGAATCCGGGCTGTAGCACTGGGCTAACAGGACTCCGGATGTCACCGCGTGACATTTCCCCGAAGGGACAGACACAGGAACGAAGTGAATCACATGCCGGCCAGTCAAGTGTTCCGAGCAGTAGTGCTGGGCTAGCAGGACTCCGGTGAACCGGGCTGTAGCGGACTACTATCGTTCAGAAGCACTAGACTACATTTCCCCATATGATAGGCTGCCAAGGATAAACAACTAGATAGTCGGATCCCACACATAGCAAGCATTTCAATCATACACACAATATGCTCGATATGTGTAGGTACAACATGGCATCACAACAAGACTCTACGACTCAAGTATTTATTCATTAGGCTCCGAGGAGCGAGATATTACAAACATGGGTCTCATGACCCAACATTCAGAGCATACAAGTCAAACACATGCGGAAGCTTAACATGTCTGAGTACAGACATCTACAAATGAAAAAGGCTGAGAAGCCTGACTATCTACCAGATCCTGCCGAGGGCACAAGATCGTAGCTGAGGTAACAAGCTAAACGTCGAAGTCCAAGCGGTACTACTAGCGAGACTGAAGTCTCTCCGCAAAAACATAAAATAGGCAAACGTGAGTACAATTGTACTCAGCAAGACTTACATCAGAACTAGCTACATATGCATCAGTATCAAAAGGGGGTGGTGGAGTTTAACTGCAGCAAGCCAGCTTTGACCCGGTGGCTATCCTGAACTACGACTGCAAGTAACTCTTTGAGGTGGCGCACACGAGTCCACATATTCACCAACCAATACACCACTATGGATCCACTTCCGTCTCCCTACGAGAAGGCCATCCATAGCACTCACGCTTATCTTGCGTATTTTAGAGTATCCACTTTCACTTGTCTATGAACTGTTATAGGCAACCCAGAAGTCCATTTCCGCGGACACGGCTATTCGAATAGATGATGTTAACCCTGCAGGGGTGTACTTCTTCATACATGTTTCCACCACTTAGCGTCTGCACACGACATGTGCTCGGCAGACTTCAAGCGAAAGCCGACGTGGGTGTAGACCACGACCTACCTAAACACTCAAGTCTCTAGTCCAGGTTTATCGCCTATTCGGGTTCCATCCGCAGGGAGTCCGGCCGAGGTTTCCACTAACGGCCCGGAACGATGTGTACAGGGTCCGAGACACCAAACGGGCGCCCGGCTGCCCGGCCACGTGCCTACCGCAACACAGCCCACCCCTACGGTCAGCGCTGCGTGCGGCCCCCAGCATACTACAAACACCAGAAACTACTTGCAACTCCTGGACAGAGGACAAGGGTGATTAAGAAGTCGAGCGGGGTCATATTTCAGGGCCCAATGCATGGTAGTAGCTGTTTCATGGATCACAAACACAGAACTCAGTTCCTGAGGACGGCTTCAATGAGACAACCCACCATGTACTCCTACATGGCCTCTCACCAATACCTTTACCAAATCGTATTCACACACTTAGCTCACACACAGTAGGACATGTTCATCACCATTCCAATTCATTCCCGATGAATCAGACCCGACTCAACTCTAAGCAGTAGCAGGCATGACAAACAAACATAAATGAGTAGGCACATCAGGGCTCAAACAACTCCTACTCATGCTAGTGGGTTTCATCTAATTACTGTGGCAATGACAGGTCATGCAAAGGATAAAGGGGTTCAACTACCGCAGCAAGTAACAGTTGAATCGTTGTTGTCCTAATGCAGTAAAAGAGAGCAGGAGCGAGAGAGTGGGATTGTATCGGAATGAACAAAGGGGTTTTGCTTGCCTGGCACTTCTGAAGATAATATAGCTCTTCATCGGTGTCATCGATCTCATCGTCGAAACCACGTCTATCGAAAGGGGACAATTACCGGCAACAGAGAAGGAAACACAATCAATGCAATGCGACAATATGATGCATGATCATGACATGGCAAAATGATGTGATTTGAGCTAATGCAGCTATCAAGAGAAGGGTTTGAGTTGATTTGAACCAAAGGTTCAAATTCAAAATCAAACTATGAATTTATAAAGTGTATTATCATGTTTTCATCTAAACAGCAAGGTTAAGTTGCTTAGTCATGCATGAGAATGGTACAAATGGATAGATTGGATTTTTCTGATCATTTTTCATATATAACTTATTTTAAACTGAGCTACGGTTGAATTGATATGAATTTTAGAAGTTTAGAGTATTTTCTGAAATTTATAAATCATTTCTGATTTATTTTAATTCCAGAAAACAAATACCGCGTCAGCATTGAGTAAGCATGATGTCAGCAAGTCAACTGCGGCTGACCAAGTCAAACCTGACCAGTGGGGTCCACTGGTCAGTCGCACAGTGCTGTCTGTGTTAATGACAGGTGGGGCCAGGTCAACGGACACGTCAGCAAGTCAATACTGACGTGTGGGGTCGGTCAACGGTTGACGTGGCCAGGTCAAACTGACCTGTGGGGCCCATGGGGGTTAGGTTAATCTAAACGCAGATAAAACCTGGGTTAATTAGGGCTCGGGGCCCAGCTGTCATTGTCATAGGGTTAGACTAATAACATAATTAGTACTAGTCTAATCTGCCACGTCAGCGTCACCGGAACCTCGCCGGCGGCGACCAAAATGACGGTGGCGCGGCTCGGAAACGTGCTACGGGCGGCGGTTTGGCTCGTTGAGGGTACCAGGGCATAGCCCTTGCGCCCGTGCATCCAACGGAGGCAACAACTCTCGCCGGAGTGGACTAAATCGACGGCAGCGGCAACTCTTGCGGCGGCCGGAGTTCGGGTCTCAGCGGTCCCGGCGTTGCGTTGCACGACAGGAGCAACAGGAGGGTGTTTTGGTCTTCTGGCATTGTGCTGAGCACGTTGGGGCGCTCGGTGGTATCTCTAGGTGACGGTGGCCATGGTGGCGACATGGCCGGCGGAGCCGAGCTCGCGGCTCCGGTGGAATCGGTGACTATAGGACAGGGACGAGCCCGGAAAGGAAGGGGAAAGACGCAGAAGCTCACCGCGAGTTGAACGGAGGCCTCGGCGTGCTCGGGGAGGGGCTGGTGACGACGGAAGGTCGCCGGCGATCTCGGCTTCCTGAGGTTGAAGACGACGATGGGGAGAGCGTTCGGGGGCGTCTGGCGTCGCGTGAGTCGTCGAGGAGGCGTGTACGACGGAAACGGAGCTTGTGGGCACGTCAGAGGGGTGAGGGGGTGGCTCTGGCCGTGGTGGAGCTCGTCGGCGACGTCGAGCTCCGCTCGGTGGGGAAGAGAGAGGGACCCAGGTGAGGAGAGAGAGAGCGGTGAGTGAGGGAAAGGGGACGGGGCTTCGGGGCGTCGTCGTGGCGCGTCCAGGGCGAGGGGGAGCAGCTGCGTGGAAGCAGGAGGTGGAGCTCGAGCGTGCGCGCGTCGACACGCCTCTGCCTACTAGCAGAGGTTGAAGACGGTGGGAAGTTGGGCTGGGCCAGGTGGCTGGGCTGCCAGCTGGGCCGGCCAGGTAGGTGGGCCTCAGGTAAGCGCCAGGTACTTCTCCCTCTCTCTTTTATTTCCGGTTTTCTATTCTATCATTTGTTTTGATTTAGTTTTTAGAAACTAAATCATTTTTGCTGCTTCTGTAAATTATTGTATGGACTAGAGATATTAGTATAAAGCCCCACAACAATTTCCAGAATTATTGGATCATAATTGAAATATATTAAATATAAATCCAATGCAAATAATTATTGAATTAATTCCAAATGCCCAAAATAAATATTTCTGAGACTCCAAAAATATTGGTTTGAGTTTTACCTCTTGCCAATATTTTTATAGCTTGACAGGAACATTTTCTTGGGTTTATTTGAAACAATTTTTAATGTTGATCATTTTTTTTAAAAGGCTTCTGAGGCTTTCTACTTTCCCCAATTCAACTTTCATAAATATGTACATGATGCATGAGTGCTTGTGCAACTAGTTACAACCAACTCTAGGGCTGTGACAGCTCACCCCCACTAAACAAGAATCTCGTCCTGAGATTCAAGACGTGAGGTAAGAAGACAGAGGGAGCACAAAGCTAACACGGTCTTCACGATCCAACTGTCCTTCTCAGAGATGTTGATTAATTGCTTCAAACTAATTTTGACATCCATGCTTTTGAGATCTTCATCCAACACGATGGTGAGAGAAAGAAACTCTATAGGAAACGATCTCCTCGAAGATCGAGCATTCAGGATTAACTCGTGGAATGAGATGTTGGAACATCTCGAGTTGAGGCACAAAACGCATCGTGAGGGACGGAAGAATAACAACGGGGTTTGATTTGGTGGCAACAATTCAACGCTTAGAGAGATGGTGGATGGTGTCACGGTAGCGAGGAAAATTGCCATGATTCCATAACGGGGCACCTCAGGGAAGGTGACTCGCAGAAATATTCCCTTAAGTGGCAAAAAGAATTACTTTTGATACTGAGATCATTGGAACTCTTTATTCCAGCCTAAGGTAATCACAAACGATCGTTTGAAGGAGTTCGGAAAGGTGACATACTCGGACTAGGTTGGATGATGGGGACTACCTTGTTGAAGACAACGCAATGAATGATTCTGCATGTGCGTGCTCTCAGGAACTTGAGCATTTCCATATTCATCAAGGTTCTACCAACATCCGTGTCAAGGATCTTGGCAACACAACATACTACCATGATGAATAGTGATGGACGATGCAGATGCAAAGAAAGATAACACCTTCTCAGATTTCACCTTAGTGAGGCCAAGAAAACAAAATCCGGATGATCGACCGAGAGACATTTAGCACTCCGCTTCTAATGTTCTCCTCGATGTACTAGGTACCACGGTCAATGCCTAAAAGCATCAACATGGCCATCAAGTAAAGGTCGGACTTCGGGAGCACAGAAATCCATAAGGAAAACTACGGAACCAAATCCTACGAAATCCTTATGGAGAGGTGGCCAACTTTCTCAATCGAGATACTACAATAATAGGTCTCCGAGCTGGGTGTGTTGGCCACGACATCCACCTACCGGTTACAGAGAGACCATTAGTATAGTTCTTGCGAGAATGTTCCAACCATCATATCTGCCTGATATTCAGATCTAGTTGGGGTCAGGACATTCCGGACTCATCGAATCTAGAAAGAAAAGTGAAAGTTTGCAACACAAATCGACGAGATAACGTTGCGAGACTCTCAGGAGATGAACTACGATAGCACGCTCCAAAACATGAGCAGGTTTTTGCTACACACCTGTGAACACACTGTCCCAGACAAGCATGACCACATGGTAGTCTTATAATAAAACACTACCGAGTCCAGATGGAGAACCATCATCGAGGATATAAAAGTCCTTGCATAAGTCTAGCTCTTAGGAAGAAACTTCTTCTCCTTGAACAAATCAATCAGTGGCTTGCTGTGCTAGAGATACATATGGAATGAAGGTTGCAAGTCTCCAACCACAGAATACTTCGCACGTATGCATGACTGACTTGGGATGATTCCAGAGGAGGCAAAAACAAACTTTCTCGAATTCACGGCGGCAACTTACATCAAATGCACGTGAATCAAAGGAAGTCACTTCTTTCATTCAAACATATACCTCATGAGCGGAACATGAAGGCAATGCTTACAAAGTTTCCAACACTAGCTTGATGTTCAACACGAATCATGGGGGAGACAAAATGCTGCTGATGGGCTCAGTAGAAACTCATCGGAATTCCCATATCACTGGACTTCCACCATCATGTGAACACGGTGATAGCATTGGTCAGACCAAAAGATGTAATGGTGTATGCTCGAGGAATCAACCACGAGTAAGACAACAATATGAACATCGTTGGTTTTGATTTGACTTGACGATAGCCCATACTCAAGTCAAAGTTTTGACAAGACAATAGATCGAACAACTGATCACGAGGACCAATCGATGGAGATATCATCTTTCTTCAACACACACACACACACAAAGATATCCCTTAACATGAACTAAGTTAGACAAGCTTTTATCTTCCAACTCTCCAAGTTGTTGTCTAGCTCAACCAACTAGCTCAGGGATATCAACACAGATTCTTGGAGAAAGGGTGGTTCACAAGGAACCAACTTGATCACGAGCTCAACATAACAGTCTGGGGACAACCTGGTAATACTTCCGAGAAGATATTCGGAAAATCACGAACCACCGATATGATACTAAGCTCGAGATCAATCTTGCTTTTCAGGGCAAGATGATATGATCAAATAAACAAGGGATTGAACAATCCTTACTCATTGATCGAAGAGTGCACCAGAAATAAGGACTAGGTAGCACGATCAATCTTAGGATGATGATTTAGTAACCAACACGCTAAGAATGAGAATATTGTCCATTTACTACAAGCAACGAGTTGCTCAGAGTATTGATTTCACACATCACGAATCACTTGTCGGCATTCCGGTTGCAACGATACGAAACCGAGGAATGAACAATGATGGCAAGAAGTATTACTGCGTCAAGAATTCATAAGAGGTGGTGCAATTCTCATGACACTCTTGACATAAATATGGTAACACTCCAAGACAGAGCAGAGCAAAAGCTGGATTGGCATTTCGATCTACGGGATACAATTACTTTGACCCAATCCGAGAAATGGATGAGGTACTGGAGCTTGTTTCTCCTAGTCATTCTGGACTAGAATGGCTTAACGGACCACAAGAATAATAGGCATCGATGAACACGATCGCACACATACTCTTGACTATCAATTGACAGACGAGGGCCAGAAAATAACTAAAGAGGGACAACTCAAGGAACATATAACTTTCTGAGTTGTGGATTCATGGGTTAGTATGTCAAACGAGTTCAACAAATTTCTTCCGGATAACCCATGCAGAATGATAGAACTGGCAGAGTCACAATATGAATGGGGTACTCCTCAAGAGCACCCTGGTTGTGATCTTTTGGTTCAAAGAACTTCTGCCATAAGCGGTTCGTACTATTTGGAAGAAGGAAGTACCACGGACCTCGAGGCTAATGCAAAGGTTACTAATATCCTAAAGGAACTAGCAAACACTATCGACATGAGGTAAGTAGGGTGAATCTCGGGTTCAAGAACCCAGGAATAGAATACCTACTATTAAATGGCATCACGGGATGCTTTCGAGAATGATGGCCAGATTCATCACACTGGGAACACAAGATGTGGACAGATTACTAGATGGTTTCATAAGACACCTAGGTCATAATAATAGTTCCAACATATATGTCAAGGCAATGGGGTACCTCAACAGACCGATTAGTGTGCTTATTCCGACCATAAAGGACACCGGGAACGGAAAGAAAGGATTTGCAAATGCATCAGACTAGTTAGAAACCTGGGATGACTCGGACATCATAACGGCTGTAAATGCTCAAAAATATTTGAGACATCCTGCAAAAATGGTGGCATAACCACTCAACATCACAATATCAATGTTCTGAGGCCAACTATGAACACATAGAAGTAGTAGAAACTGAGCAGCGGCTTGAACTCAACAATCCTAGGCAACTACGGTTTAGTAACACGTCATCCTGAGAGATAGAAGAGAATCCTAGTTCTTAACCCCCGTAGAAGAGAAGAGGTTGACTCAGATCAGAAGGGCATGAGGTATAAGGAGTAAAAAGAGCCTTACGTTCCCTTCCACAATCAATTCCCTTACATAACTAAAGCATTTCTAGACACAACTTCAACCAGTTTGGCTTGGTAATCCTACAGGCAGTCAGGCTCTGATACCAACGCTGTCAGGACCCCGATCCTAAGCCACATCGATCCAGCATGTAACACATCATATCACTTTGCGGCCTCAAGCACGGTACTCCCACGGGTGCCACCTTACCTGGCCCGGGACCGTTTGCGCCTTTTGGCTCACGTATATGATAGTGTCGCTAGCATCCATATGACAGAGAACCCGGGCCGACATGGCTAGTCGTGAACCCAAAGCGGCGCTAACCTATGAGGACAGGCATACATGAATCACATCGAGCATGCCGGTCATCAACGTGTGAATCCGGGCTGTAGCACTGGGCTAACAGGACTCCGGATGTCACCGCGTGACATTTCCCCGAAGGGACAGACACAGGAACGAAGTGAATCACATGCCGGCCAGTCAAGTGTTCCGAGCAGTAGTGCTGGGCTAGCAGGACTCCGGTGAACCGGGCTGTAGCGGACTACTATCGTTCAGAAGCACTAGACTACATTTCCCCATATGATAGGCTGCCAAGGATAAACAACTAGATAGTCGGATCCCACACATAGCAAGCATTTCAATCATACACACAATATGCTCGATATGTGTAGATACAACATGGCATCACAACAAGACTCTACGACTCAAGTATTTATTCATTAGGCTCCGAGGAGCGAGATATTACAAACATGGGTCTCATGACCCAACATTCAGAGCATACAAGTCAAACACATGCGGAAGCTTAACATGTCTGAGTACAGACATCTACAAATGAAAAAGGCTGAGAAGCCTGACTATCTACCAGATCCTGCCGAGGGCACAAGATCGTAGCTGAGGTAACAAGCTAAACGTCGAAGTCCAAGCGGTACTACTAGCGAGACTGAAGTCTCTCCGCAAAAACATAAAATAGGCAAACGTGAGTACAATTGTACTCAGCAAGACTTACATCAGAACTAGCTACATATGCATCAGTATCAAAAGGGGGTGGTGGAGTTTAACTGCAGCAAGCCAGCTTTGACCCGGTGGCTATCCTGAACTACGACTGCAAGTAACTCTTTGAGGTGGCGCACACGAGTCCACATATTCACCAACCAATACACCACTATGGATCCACTTCCGTCTCCCTACGAGAAGGCCATCCATAGCACTCACGCTTATCTTGCGTATTTTAGAGTATCCACTTTCACTTGTCTATGAACTGTTATAGGCAACCCAGAAGTCCATTTCCGCGGACACGGCTATTCGAATAGATGATGTTAACCCTGCAGGGGTGTACTTCTTCATACATGTTTCCACCACTTAGCGTCTGCATACGACATGTGCTCGGCAGACTTCAAGCGAAAGCCGACGTGGGTGTAGACCACGACCTACCTAAACACTCAAGTCTCTAGTCCAGGTTTATCGCCTATTCGGGTTCCATCCGCAGGGAGTCCGGCCGAGGTTTCCACTAACGGCCCCGAACGATGTGTACAGGGTCCGAGACACCAAACGGGCGCCCGGCTGCCCGGCCACGTGCCTACCGCAACACAGCCCACCCCTACGGTCAGCGCTGCGTGCGGCCCCCAGCATACTACAAACACCAGAAACTACTTGCAACTCCTGGACAGAGGACAAGGGTGATTAAGAAGTCGAGCGGGGTCATATTTCAGGGCCCAATGCATGGTAGTAGCTGTTTCATGGATCACAAACACAGAACTCAGTTCCTGAGGACGGCTTCAATGAGACAACCCACCATGTACTCCTACATGGCCTCTCACCAATACCTTTACCAAATCGTATTCACACACTTAGCTCACACACAGTAGGACATGTTCATCACCATTCCAATTCATTCCCGATGAATCAGACCCGACTCAACTCTAAGCAGTAGCAGGCATGACAAACAAACATAAATGAGTAGGCACATCAGGGCTCAAACAACTCCTACTCATGCTAGTGGGTTTCATCTAATTACTGTGGCAATGACAGGTCATGCAAAGGATAAAGGGGTTCAACTACCGCAGCAAGTAACAGTTGAATCGTTGTTGTCCTAATGCAGTAAAAGAGAGCAGGAGCGAGAGAGTGGGATTGTATCGGAATGAACAAAGGGGTTTTGCTTGCCTGGCACTTCTGAAGATAATATAGCTCTTCATCGGTGTCATCGATCTCATCGTCGAAACCACGTCTATCGAAAGGGGACAATTACCGGCAACAGAGAAGGAAACACAATCAATGCAATGCGACAATATGATGCATGATCATGACATGGCAAAATGATGTGATTTGAGCTAATGCAGCTATCAAGAGAAGGGTTTGAGTTGATTTGAACCAAAGGTTCAAATTCAAAATCAAACTATGAATTTATAAAGTGTATTATCATGTTTTCATCTAAACAGCAAGGTTAAGTTGCTTAGTCATGCATGAGAATGGTACAAATGGATAGATTGGATTTTTCTGATCATTTTTCATATATAACTTATTTTAAACTGAGCTACGGTTGAATTGATATGAATTTTAGAAGTTTAGAGTATTTTCTGAAATTTATAAATCATTTCTGATTTATTTTAATTCCAGAAAACAAATACTGCGTCAGCATTGAGTAAGCATGATGTCAGCAAGTCAACTGCGGCTGACCAAGTCAAACCTGACCAGTGGGGTCCACTGGTCAGTCGCACAGTGCTGTCTGTGTTAATGACAGGTGGGGCCAGGTCAACAGACACGTCAGCAAGTCAATACTGACGTGTGGGGTCGGTCAACGGTTGACGTGGCCAGGTCAAACTGACCTGTGGGGCCCATGGGGGTTAGGTTAATCTAAACGCAGATAAAACCTGGGTTAATTAGGGCTCGGGGCCCAGCTGTCATTGTCATAGGGTTAGACTAATAACATAATTAGTACTAGTCTAATCTGCCACGTCAGCGTCACCGGAACCTCGCCGGCGGCGACCAAAATGACGGTGGCGCGGCTCGGAAACGTGCTACGGGCGGCGGTTTGGCTCGTTGAGGGTACCAGGGCATAGCCCTTGCGCCAGTGCATCCAACGGAGGCAACAACTCTCGCCGGAGTGGACTAAATCGACGGCAGCGGCAACTCTTGCGGCGGCCGGAGTTCGGGTCTCAGCGGTCCCGGCGTTGCGTTGCACGACAGGAGCAACAGGAGGGTGTTTTGGTCTTCTGGCATTGTGCTGAGCACGTTGGGGCGCTCGGTGGTATCTCTAGGTGACGGTGGCCACGGTGGCGACATGGCCGGCGGAGCCGAGCTCGCGGCTCCGGTGGAATCGGTGACTATAGGACAGGGACGAGCCCGGAAAGGAAGGGGAAAGACGCAGAAGCTCACCGCGAGTTGAACGGAGGCCTCGGCGTGCTCGGGGAGGGGCTGGTGACGACGGAAGGTCGCCGGCGATCTCGGCTTCCCGAGGTTGAAGACGACGATGGGGAGAGCGTTCGGGGGCGTCTGGCGTCGCGTGAGTCGTCGAGGAGGCGTGTACGACGGAAACGGAGCTTGTGGGCACGTCAGAGGGGTGAGGGGGTGGCTCTGGCCGTGGTGGAGCTCGTCGGCGACGTCGAGCTCCGCTCGGTGGGGAAGAGAGAGGGACCCAGGTGAGGAGAGAGAGAGCGGTGAGTGAGGGAAAGGGGACGGGGCTTCGGGGCGTCGTCGTGGCGCGTCCAGGGCGAGGGGGAGCAGCTGCGTGGAAGCAGGAGGTGGAGCTCGAGCGTGCGCGCGTCGACACGCCTCTGCCTACTGGCAGAGGTTGAAGACGGTGGGAAGTTGGGCTGGGCCAGGTGGCTGGGCTGCCAGCTGGGCCGGCCAGGTAGGTGGGCCTCAGGTAAGCGCCAGGTAATTCTCCCTCTCTCTTTTATTTCCGGTTTTCTATTCTATCATTTGTTTTGATTTAGTTTTTAGAAACTAAATCATTTTTGCTGCTTCTGTAAATTATTGTATGGACTAGAGATATTAGTATAAAGCCCCACAACAATTTCCAGAATTATTGGATCATAACTGAAATATATTAAATATAAATCCAATGCAAATAATTATTGAATTAATTCCAAATGCCCAAAATAAATATTTCTGAGACTCCAAAAATATTGGTTTGAGTTTTACCTCTTGCCAATATTTTTATAGCTTGACAGGAACATTTTCTTGGGTTTATTTGAAACAATTTTTAATGTTGATCATTTTTTTTAAAAGGCTTCTGAGGCTTTCTACTTTCCCCAATTCAACTTTCATAAATATGTACATGATGCATGAGTGCTTGTGCAACTAGTTACAACCAACTCTAGGGCTGTGACATTAGGCCAAAAGCCTAAGCTTGGGGGAGTACGTATTTCTCACCGACATTACATTTATGTTCACACACACTCATTGCTAGATGTCGGTGCTCATACTCTTTCACTGTAATATCCATGCTAGTTTATTTTCTTTTTCCTGCTTTCTTCTTGTGTGTTTGATAAACTTTAAGAAAACAAAAAAATTAGTAATTTACTTTCCTGATGTAGTAGTAACTAAAAAGAAAACCCAAAAATATTTCCCGTTCTTCTTTTGCTTGTTGGGAGCTTTCCCGTGTAAATAGTTTTACTTTCTTTTCTTTTCTTTGGGGGTCAGTAAGAGAAGACCATAATTAAACTGTTGTAGGGGCTCTTTTATGCTTTATTGTTGAATTAACCAAAGAGCTCATATTGCCTTGTCTTCTCCTGTTTATTGAATGCTCGCAGATTCCAGCTTAGTTCAATGCACGTGCACTCTTATTATTATTCACACCGTTCGGTCGTGCAAGTGAAAGGCAATTATGATGATATATGATGGACTGACTGAGATGAGAAAAGCTGGTATGAACTCGACCTCTTTTGTTTTTGTAAATATGATGAGCCCGTCGTTCTTGATTCATCTTATTATGAATAAACATGTTTACAATGACAATTAGAGATCATAGTTGCTTGTGCCATGCTTGATTAGCTATGAGTTATAATGATTTACCTTGCGTGCCAACTGTTGAAAATATGCCCTAGAGGCAATAATAAAAGCATTATTATTATATTTCCTTGTTCATGATAATTGTCTTTATTCGTGCTATAATTGTGTTATCCGGAAATCGTAATACATGTGTGAATAACAGACAACAACGTGTCCCTAGTAAGCCTCTAGTTAACTAGCTCGTTGATCAATAGATAGTCATGGTTTCCTGACTATGGGCATTGGATGTCAATGATAACGAGATCACATCATTAGGAGAATGATGTGATGGACAAGACCCAATCCTAAACATAGCATAAGATCGCATAGTTCGTTTGCTAGAGTTTTCCAATGTCAAGTATCCTTTCCTTAGACCATGAGATCGTGTAACTCCCGGATACCGTAGGAGTGCTTTTGGTGTACCAAACGTCACAACGTAACTGGGTGACTATAAAGGTATACTACGGGTATCTCCGAAAGTGTCTGTTGGGTTGACATGGATCGAGACTGGGATTTGTCACTCCGCTTGACGGAGAGGTATCACCGGGCCCTCACGGTAATGCATCATCATAATGAGCTCAATGTGATCGAAGTGTTTGATCACGGGATCATGCATTACGGTACGAGTAAAGTGACTTGCCGGTAACGAGATTGAACGAGGTATTGGGATACCGATGATCGAATCTCGGGCAAGTAAAATACCGATTGACAAAGGGAATCGTATACGGGATTAATTGAATCCTCGACATCGTGGTTCATCCGATGAGATCATCGTGGAGCATGCGGGAGCCAACATGGGTATCCAGATCCCGCTGTTGGTTATTGCCCGAGAGCCGTCTCGGTCATGTCTGCATGTCTCCCGAACCCGTAGGGTCTACACACTTAAGGTTCGGTGACGCTAGGGTTGTGAAGATATGTATATGCAGTAACCCGAATGTTGTTCGGAGTCCCGGATGAGATCCCGGACGTCACGAGGAGTTTCAGAATAGTCCGGAGGTAAAGATTTATATATGGGAAGTCGTCATACGGACACCGGGAAGTTTCGGGGGCATATCAGTATTGTACCGGGGCCACCGGAGGAGTTCTGGGGGTCCACCGGGAGGGGCCACCTCTCCCGGAGGGCCTCATGGGCTGTATGAGGAAGGGAACCAGCCCAAAGTGGGCTGGTGCGCCTCCCCCCCAAGGGCCCATGCGCCTAGGGTTGGGGGGGAACCCTAAAGGGGGCGCCCCCCTTGCTTGGGGGGCAAGTCCCCCCTCCCTGGCCGCCGCCCCCCCTCTAGATCCCATCTAGAGGGGCCGGCCCCCCTTGCCCCTTCCCCTATAAATAGAGGGGTGAGGGGAGGTCAGCGCACCCTTGCTCCTGGCGCCTCCCTCTCCCTCTCCAACACCTCCTCCTCCTCCGTAGAGCTCGGCGAAGCCCTGTCGGAGTACTGCAGCTCCACCATCACCACGCCATCGTGCTGCTGCTGGAGCCTTCTTCCCCAACCTCTCCTTTGCCTTGCTGGATCAAGAAGAAGGAGACGTTACGCTGACCGTACGTGTGTTGAACACGGAGGTGCCGTCCTTTCGGTGCTAGGATCTCCGGTGATTTGGATCACGTCGTGTACGACTACCTCATCCCCGTTCATTGAATGCTTACGCTCGCGATCTACAAAGTGGTATGTAGATGCAATCTCTCTCCCATGACTCGTTGCTAGATGAACTCATAGATGGATCTTGGTGAAACCGTAGGAAAAATTTTAATTTTCTGCAACGTTCCCCAACAGTGGTATCAGAGCTAGGTCTATGCGTAGTTCTCTATTGCACGAGTAGAACACAATTTGTTGTGGGCGTAGATGTTGTCAACTTTCTTGCCGCTACTAGTCTTATCTTGCTTAGACGGTATTGTGGGATGAAGCGGCCCGGACCAACCTTACATGTACTCTTACGTGAGACCGGTTCCACCGACTAACATGCACTAGTTGCATAAGGTGGCTGGCGGGTGTCTGTCTCTCCCACTTTAGTTGGAGCGGATTCGATGAAAAGGGTCCTTATGAAGGGTAAATAGAAGTTGACAAATCACGTTGTGGCTTTCACGTAGGTAAGAAAACGTTCTTGCTAGAACCCTAATTCAGCCACGTAAAACTTGCAACAACAATTAGAGGACGTCGAACTTGTTTTTGCAGCAAGTGCTTTGTGATATGATATGGCCAAAGTTGTGATGAATGATGAATGATCTATATGTGATGTATGAGATGTTCATGCTATTGTAATAGGAATCACGACTTGCATGTCGATGAGTATGAAAACCGGCAGGAGCCATAGGAGTTGTCTTTATTTTTTGTATGACCTGCGTGTCATTGAGAAACGCCATGTAAATTACTTTACTTTATTGCTAAACGCGTTACCATAGTAGTAGAAGTAATAGTTGGCGAGCAACTTCATGGAGACACGATGATGGAGATCATGGTGTCAAGCCGGTGACAAGATGATCATGGAGCCCCAAGATGGAGATCAAAGGAGCTATGTGATATTGGCCATATCATGTCACGTTTATTATTTGATTGCATGTGATGTTTATCATGTTTTGCATCTTGTTTACTTAGAACGACGGTAGTAAATAAGATGATCCCTCATAATAAATTCAAGAAGTGTTCCCCCTAACTGTGCACCATTGCGACAGTTCGTTGTTTCGAAGCACCATGTGATGATCGGGTGTGATAGATTCTAACGTTCACATACAACGGGTGTAAGACAGATTTACACACGCAAAACACTTAGGTTGACTTGACGAGCCTAGCATGTACAGACATGGCCTCGGAACACAGAAGACCGAAAGGTCGAGCATGAGTCGTATACAAGATACGATCAACATGAAGATGTTCACCGATGTTGACTAGTCCGTCTCACGTGATGATCGCACACGGCCTAGTTGACTCGGATCATGTAATACTTAGATGACTAGACGAGAATGTCTATCTAAGTGGGAGTTCATTAAATAATTTGATTAAATGAACTTTATTATCATGAACTTAGTCTCAAATATTTACAATATGTCTTGTAGATCAAATGGCCAACGTAGTCCTCAACTTCAACGCGTTCCTAGAGAAAACCAAGCTGAAAGACGATGGCAGCAACTATACGGACTGGGTCCGGAACCTGAGGATCATCCTCATAGCTGCCAAGAAAGATTATGTCCTACGAGCACCGCTGGGTGACGCACCTATTCTCCCTGCAGAACAAGACGTTATGAACGCTTGGCAGTCACGCTCCGATGATTACTCCCTCGTTCAGTGCGGCATGCTTTACAGCTTAGAGCCGGGGCTCCAAAAGCGTTTTGAGAGACATGGAGCATATGAGATGTTCGAAGAGCTGAAAATGGTTTTCCAAGCTCATGCCCGGGTCGAGAGATATGAAGTCTCCGACAAATTCTTTAGCTGTAAGATGGAGGAAAATAGCTCTGTCAGTGAACACATACTCAAAATGTCTGGGTTGCACAACCGCTTGACTCAACTGGAAGTTAATATCCCGGATGAAGCGGTCATTGACAGAATCCTCCAATCGCTTCCACCTAGCTACAAGAGCTTTGTGATGAACTACAATATGCAGGGGATGGTAAAGACCATTCCTGAGGTATATGCTATGCTGAAATCAGCAGAGGTAGAAATCAAGAAGGAGCATCAAGTGTTGATGGTGAATAAAACCACTAAGTTCAAGAAGGGCAAGGGTAAAAAGAACTTCAAGAGGGACGGCAACGAAGTTGCCGCGCCCGGTAAGCAAGTTGCCGGGAAGAAGCCAAAGAATGGACCCAAGCCCGAGACTGAGTGTTTTTATTGCAAGGGAAGTGGTCACTGGAAGCGGAACTGCCCCAAATACTTAGCGGACAAGAAGGCCGGCAAAACCAAAGGTATATGTGATATACATGTAATTGATGTGTACCTTACCATTACTCGTAGTAGCTCTTGGGTATTTGATACCGGTGCAGTTGCTCACATTTGTAACTCAAAGCAGGAGCTGCGGAATAAACGGAGACTGGCGAAGGACGAGGTGACGATGCGCGTCGGGAATGGTTCCAAGGTCGACGTGATCGCCGTCGGCACGTTACCTCTACATTTACCTATGGGATTAGTTTTAAACCTCAATAATTGTTATTTAGTGCCATGTTTGAGCATGAACATTGTATCTGGATCTCGTTTAATTCGAGATGGCTACTCATTTAAATCCGAGAATAATGGTTGTTCTATTTATATGAGAGATATGTTTTATGGTCATGCTCCGATGGTTAATGGTTTATTCTTAATGAATCTCGTACGTGATGATACACATATTCATAGTGTGAATACCAAAAGAGTTAAAGTTGATAACAATAGTCCCACATATTTGTGGCACTGCCGCCTTGGTCACATAGGTGTCAAACGCATGAAGAAGCTCCATGCAGATGGACTTTTAGAGTCTCTTGATTATGAATCATTTGACACGTGCGAACCATGCCTCATGGGTAAAATGACCAAGACTCCGTTCTCAGGAACAATGGAGCGAGCAACCAACTTATTGGAAATCATACATACCGATGTGTGCGGTCCAATGAGTGTTGAGGCTCGCGGTGGCTATCGTTATGTTCTCACCCTCACTGATGACTTGAGTAGATATGGGTATATCTACTTAATGAAACACAAGTCTGAAACCTTTGAAAAGTTCAAGGAATTTCAGAGTGAGGTTGAAAATCAACGTGATAAAAAGATCAAGTTTCCACGATCAGATCGTGGAGGAGAATAATAGTTTCACAACTCACGCCGCCTGGAACACCTCAGCGTAATGGTGTGTACGAACGTCGTAATCGCACTCTATTAGATATGGTGCGATCTATGATGTCTCTTACCGACTTACCGCTATCTTTTTGGGGCTATGCTTTAGAGACTGCCGCATTCACTTTAAATAGGGCTCCGTCGAAATCCGTTGAGACGACACCGTATGAATTATGGTTTGGGAAGAAGCCTAAGCTGTCGTTTCTAAAAGTTTGGGGATGCGATGCTTATGTCAAGAAACTTCAACCTGAAAAGCTCGAACCAAAGTCGGAAAAATGCGTCTTCATAGGATACCCTAAAGAAACTATTGGGTATACCTTCTACCTCAGATCCGAAGGCAAGATCTTTGTTGCCAAGAATGGATCCTTTCTAGAGAAAGAGTTTCTCTCGAAAGAAGTAAGTGGGAGGAAAGTAGAACTTGATGAAGTGTTACCTCTTGAACCGGAAAATGGCGAAACTCGTGAAAACGTTCCTGAGGTGCCTGCATTGACTAGAGAGGAAATTAATGATAATGATCAAGATACTTCTAATCAAGCTCCTATTGAAATTCGAAGATCCACAAGGACACGTTCCGCACCAGAGTGGTACGGCAACCCTGTCTTGGAAATCATGTTGTTAGACAACGGTGAACCTTCGAACTATGAGGAAGCAATGGCGGGCCCGGATTCCGACAAATGGCTAGAAGCCATGAAATCCGAGATAGGATCCATGCATGAAAACGAAGTATGGACTTTGACTGACTTGCCCGTTGAACGGCGAGCCATAGAAAATAAATGGATCTTTAAGAAGAAGACAGACGCGGATGGTAATGTGACCATCTATAAAGCTCGGCTTGTCGCTAAGGGTTATCGACAAGTTCAAGGAATTGACTACGATGAGACTTTCTCACCGGTAGCGAAGCTGAAGTCCGTCCGAATCATGTTAGCAATTGCCGCATTCTACGATTATGAAATATGGCAAATGGACGTCAAAATGGCATTCCTTAATGGTTTCCTTAAGGAAGAATTGTATATGATGCAGCCGGAAGGTTTTGTCGATCCTAAGAATGCTGACAAGGTGTGCAAGCTCCAACGCTCGATTTATGGGCTGGTGCAAGCATCTCGGAGTTGGAACATTCGCTTTGATGAGATGATCAAAGCGTTTGGGTTTACGCAGACTTATGGAGAAGCCTGCGTTTACAAGAAAGTGAGTGGGAGCTCTGTAGCATTTCTCATACTATATATAGATGACATACTTTTGATGGGAAATGATATAGAACTCTTGGACAGCATTAAGGCCTACTTGAATAAATTTTTTTCAATGAAGGACCTTGGAGAAGCTGCTTATATATTAGGCATCAAGATCTATAGGGATAGATCAAGACGCCTCATAGGTCTTTCACAAAGCACATACCTTGATAAGATATTGAAGAAGTTCAATATGGATCAATCTAAGAAAGGGTTCTTACCTGTGTTACAAGGTGTGAAATTGAGCTCAGCTCAATGTCCGACCACGGCAGAAGATGTAGAAGAGATGAGTGTCATCCCCTATGCCTTAGCTATAGGTTCTATTATGTATGCCATGCTGTGTACCAGACCTGATGTAAACCTTGCCGTAAGTTTGGTAGGTAGGTACCAAAGTAGTCCCGGCAAGGAACACTGGACAGCGGTCAAGAATATCCTGAAGTACCTGAAAAGGACTAAGGAAATGTTTCTCGTCTATGGAGGTGACGAAGAGCTCGTCGTAAAAGGTTACGTCGACGCTAGCTTCGACACAGATCTGGATGACTCTAAGTCACAAACCGGATACGTGTATATTTTGAATGGTGGGACAGTAAGCTGGTGCAGTTGCAAGCAGAGCGTTGTGGCGGGATCTACATGTGAAGCGGAGTACATGGCAGCCTCGGAGGCAGCACATGAAGCAATTTGGGTGAAGGAGTTCATCACCGACCTCGGAGTCATACCCAATGCGTCGGGGCCAATCAAACTCTTCTGTGACAACACTGGAGCTATTGCACTTGCAAAGGAGCCCAGGTTTCACAAGAAGACCAGGCACATCAAGCGTCGCTTCAACTCCATTCGTGAAAATGTTCAAGATGGAGACATAGAAATTTGTAAAGTGCACACGGATCTGAATGTCGCAGATCCGTTGACTAAACCTCTCCCTAAGGCAAAACATGATCAGCACCAGAACTCTATGGGTGTTCGATTCATCACAATGTAACTAGATTATTGACTCTAGTGCAAGTGGGAGACTGTTGGAAATATGCCCTAGAGGCAATAATAAAAGCATTATTATTATATTTCCTTGTTCATGATAATTGTCTTTATTCGTGCTATAATTGTGTTATCCGGAAATCGTAATACATGTGTGAATAACAGACAACAACGTGTCCCTAGTAAGCCTCTAGTTAACTAGCTCGTTGATCAATAGATAGTCATGGTTTCCTGACTATGGGCATTGGATGTCAATGATAACGAGATCACATCATTAGGAGAATGATGTGATGGACAAGACCCAATCCTAAACATAGCATAAGATCGCATAGTTCGTTTGCTAGAGTTCTCCAATGTCAAGTATCCTTTCCTTAGACCATGAGATCGTGTAACTCCCGGATACCGTAGGAGTGCTTTGGGTGTACCAAACGTCACAACGTAACTGGGTGACTATAAAGGTATACTACGGGTATCTCCGAAAGTGTCTGTTGGGTTGACACGGATCGAGACTGGGATTTGTCACTCCGCTTGACGGAGAGGTATCACCGGGCCCTCTCGGTAATGCATCATCATAATGAGCTCAATGTGATCAAAGTGTTTGATCACGGGATCATGCATTACGGTACGAGTAAAGTGACTTGCCGGTAACGAGATTGAACGAGGTATTGGGATACCGACGATCGAATCTCGGGCAAGTAAAATACCGATTGACAAAGGGAATCGTATACGGGATTAATTGAATCCTCGACATCGTGGTTCATCCGATGAGATTATCGTGGAGCATGTGGGAGCCAACATGGGTATCCAGATCCCGCTGTTGGTTATTGCCCGAGAGCCGTCTCGGTCATGTCTGCATGTCTCCCGAACCCGTAGGGTCTACACACTTAAGGTTCGGTGACGCTAGGGTTGTGAAGATATGTATATGCAGTAACCCGAATGTTGTTCGGAGTCTCGGATGAGATCCCGGACGTCACGAGGAGTTTTGGAATAGTCCGGAGGTAAAGATTTATATATGGGAAGTCGTCATACGGACACCGGGAAGTTTCGGGGGCATATCGGTATTGTACCGGGGCCACCGGAGGAGTTCTGGGGGTCCACCGGGAGGGGCCACCTCTCCCGGAGGGCCTCATGGGCTGTATGTGGAAGGGAACCAGCCCAAAGTGGGCTGGTGCGCCTCCCCCCCCAAGGGCCCATGCGCCTAGGGTTGGGGGGGAACCCTAAAGGGGGCGCCCCCTTGCTTGGGGGGCAAGTCCCCCCTCCCTGGCCGCCGCCCCCCTCTAGATCCCATCTAGAGGGGCCGGCCCCCCTTGCCCCTTCCCCTATAAATAGAAGGGTGAGGGGAGGGCAGCGCACCCTTGCTCCTGGCGCCTCCCTCTCCCTCTCCAACACCTCCTCCTCCTCCGTAGAGCTTGGCGAAGCCCTGTCGGAGTACTGCAGCTCCACCATCACCATGCCGTCGTGCTGCTGCTGGAGCCTTCTTCCCCAACCTCTCCTTTGCCTTGCTGGATCAAGAAGAAGGAGACGTTACGCTGACCGTACGTGTGTTGAACGCGGAGGTGCCGTCCTTTCGGTGCTAGGATCTCCGGTGATTTGGATCACGTCGTGTACAACTACCTCATCCCCGTTCATTGAACGCTTCCGCTCGCGATCTACAAAGTGGTATGTAGATGCAATCTCTCTCCCATGACTCATTGCTAGATGAACTCATAGATGGATCTTGGTGAAACCGTAGGAAAATTTTTAATTTTCTGCAACGTTCCCCAACACCAACATGCTATTGAGATGATTATGATGTAGTATGATGGGGTGGTATCCTCCTTTGAATGATTTAAGTGACTTGACTTGGCACATGTTCACACATGTAGTTGAAACAAAATCAACATAGCCTTCACGATATTTATGTTCATGGTGGATTATATCCTACTCATGCTTGCATCCAATGTTTATTAATTTTAATGCATGTACATGGCTGTTGTCACTCTCTAGTTGGTCGCTTCCCAGTCTTTTGCTAGCCTTCACCTGTACTAAGCGGGAATACTGCTTGTGCATCCAATCCCTTTAAACCCCAAAGTTATTCCAGATGAGTCCACTATACCTTCCTATATGCGGTATCTACCTGCCGTTCCAAGTAAATTTGTATGTGCCAAACTCTAAACCTTCAAATAAATATTCTGTCTTGTATGCTCGAATAGCTCATGTATTAACCAAGGCTGTCCTTATCTTCCGTGTTAGGCGGGTTATTCTCAAGAGGAGTGGACTCCGCTCCTCACGCACGAGAAAATGGCTGGTCACCGGGATGCCCAGTCCCATGCTTTATGCAAACTAAATCAAAATTAATTGCAAACAAAACTCCCCCTGGGACCTGATGTATGTTGGAGACACTCGTTGTTTCAAGCAAGTCATGGATTGATGCTTGTGGGTGGAGGGGGAGTATAAACTTTACCATTCTGTTTGGGAACCGCCTATAATTTGTTTAGCATGGAAGATATCGCAATCTCTTAGTTGCTATGTTGACAATAAAAGTATACCGCTCAAAATATAATTTACCTCTGTTTCAAAACCGAGCTCTGGCACCTCTACAAATCCCTAATTCCCTCTGCGAAGGGCCTATCCATTTAATTTTATGTTGAGTCATCACCCTCTTATTAAAAAGAACTAGCTGGAGAGCACAACTGTCATTTGCATTCATCACTATTAATCTATGTTGGGTATGACTATGATTGGATCTCTTTTACCATGAATTACAATGTCTAGTCAGTCCTTAATCTTTAAAGGTGCTCTGCAATTATGTTTTGCGGTCTCAGAAAGGGCTAGCGAGATACCATCTTGTTATATCATATTATGGTTGTTTTGAGAAAGTGTTGTCATCCGAGATTTATTATTATGGCTTGCTAGTTGATTATGCTATTGATACGAGTAATTATGAGACCTAAAAATTATTGCAAATGTGGTTAGTTATGATCTATGCTGAAAACTTGAATGCTGGTTTGACATAGTTACAACAACAAGAGCACACAGAGTTTGTAAAAGTTTTTCTTTCTTTCTTTCAGTTTGTCAACTGAATGGCTTGAGGACAAGCAAGAGTTTAAGCTTAGGGGAGTTGATACGTCTCCGTCGTATCTACTTTTCCAAACACTTTTTCCCTTGTTTTGGACTCTAACTTGTATGATTCGAATGGAACTAACCCGGACTGACGCTGTTTTCACTAGAATTGCCATGGTGTTGTTTTATGTGCAGAAAGCAAATATTCTCGGAAAGTCCTGAAACTCCACCGAACACCTTAGAAAAAATAATAAAAAATCCTTGCCAAAGATGAAGACCAGGGGGCCCACACCCTGTCCACGAGGGTGGGGGCGTGCCCCCCCTCTAGGGCGTGCCCCCTACCTCGTGGGCCCCCTGGATGCCCTCCGACGCCCACTCCAACTCTATATATTGGCTTTCGGGGAGAAAGAAATCAGAGAGAAGAAATCATCGCGTTTTACGATACGGAGCCACCGCCAAGCCCTAAAACCTCTCGGGAGGGCTGATCTGGAGTCCATTCGGGGCTCCGGAGAGGGGGATTCGTCGCCGTCGTCATCATCAACCATCCTCCATCACCAATTTCATGATGCTCACCGTCGTGCATGAGTAATTCCATCGTAGGCTTGCTGGACGGTTAATAGTTGGATGAGATTTATCATGTAATCGAGTTAGTTTTGTTAGAGTTTGATCCCTAGTATCCATTATGTTCGGAGATTGATGTTGCTATGACTTTGCTATGCTTAATGCTTGTCACTAGGGCCCGAGTGCCATGATTTCAGATCTGAACCTATTATTTTTTCATGAATATATGTGTGTCTTGATCCTATCTTGCAAGTCCATAGTCACCTACTATGTGTTATGATCCGGCAACCCCGAAGTGACAATAATCGGAACCACTCCCGCTGATGACCATAGTTTGAGGAGTTCATGTATTCACTATGTGCTAATGCTTTGTTCCGGTTCTCTATTAAAAGGAGGCCTTAATATCCCTTAGTTTCCAATAGGACCCCACTGCCACGGGAGGGTAGGACAAAAGATGTCATGCAAGTTCTTTTCCATAAGCATGTATGACTATATACGAAATACATGTCTACATTACATTGATGAATTGGAGCTAGTTCTGTGTCACCCTATGTTATGACTGTTACATGATGAACCACATCCGGCATAATTATCCATCACTAATCCGGTGCCTACAAGCTTTCCATATACTGGTTTACGCTTATTTCTTTCCCCCTGCTACTATTACCATCACTACAAAATACCAAAAACATTACTTTTACTGTCTTTACTTTTGCTGCCGTTACCACCACTATCATATTACTGTGCTACTGAACACTTTGCTGCAGATACTAAGTTTCCAGGTGTGGTTGAACTGACAACTTAGCTGCTAATACTTGAGAGTATTCTTTGGCTCCCCTTATGTCGAATCAACAAATTTGGGTTGAATACTTTACCCTCGAAAACTGTTACGACAACCCTATAAAAATATTCGGAGTCTGACAAATCAATTTTCACCAATGAACCTGTTGGTCCTTCACTACATTCCGCATACTCCCTACACCGGTATCCAAGTAGTGATTCGTCTCTAAACGAACCAACAAGGTGGATAATGTATCAGCTACAAAGTTGAAGCAATAAAAAAATTCAAAGGAAATAGGAGGGAGTAGGCTACCATGGTTGGACGATGATCGATGCTGCCTACCTTGGCGGGTGCCGCGATCCATGGTGAATCAATGGAAGTAGGGATGGCAATGGGTAGGGTATGGGCGGGTACAACCTCCTTCTGCCCAAACCCATACCCATAGAAAATTTCTATACCCACCCACTTCAATACCCATGGGCATAAATTGATACCCATGCCCATACCCATCGGGTGTCCTGTACCCAATGGGTATCCATTGGATACCATATATAGCATTTAAATTTTTATTTTTTTAGAGAAATGACTCTTAAATTCAAGTGATATGGGCGGTCATTATGGCACCAACATAGTCTCCTCCGATAGGTGGCTTCTTGGAGGCATCAAGGGATTATGAGCAGCGGTTGGTGGAAGCCCGACATAGTGGGAATGAGCAGCTGGAATTGGGGGTCGCTGGATCGAGAGTTTAGAGGAGTCCGATGGCGATGAGTCAAGATTTCATTGTTTCAAGAAGTTACATAGGACATCAGAGGAGTGTCGAGCAGGCAATTGCAGGCCTATGACCTATGGCTGGTTTAGAGAATACAAGATTTAGGGTTGGGCCATAGGAGTTAGATGCTTACCCCACATGTCATAGGAATAATTTGGATTTATTAATTTCTTTGGGTATCCATTGGGTTACCCATGGGCGCAATTCAATACCCATGCCCTACCCATAAATTTTGCGGGTATGGATACCCATTACCCGTGGGTACAATATCTTTCCAAGTCATGCCCATGCCCATTGTTTTCGGGTAGGGTACCCGCGGGTACCCATACCCATGGGCAAAACTGCCATCCCTAAATGGAAGTAGTGAGGATAGGGTTTGAGCCCGCAAAGGGAGCAGAGAGAGCACGACGTCTATTTATCGCCTTAAGTGAGCTACAAAGTTCCCTCGTTGAAGCATCATCAGCTATCGGGCCGGCCCATTTTGCTAATTTTTTAATTCAATACCCATGCCCTACCCATAAATTTTGCGGGTATGGATACCCATTACCCGTGGGTACAATATCTTTCCAAGTCATGCCCATGCCCATTGTTTTCGGGTAGGGTACCCGCGGGTACCCATACCCATGGGCAAAACTGCCATCCCTAAATGGAAGTAGTGAGGATAGGGTTTGAGCCCGCAAAGGGAGCAGAGAGAGCACGACGTCTATTTATCGCCTTAAGTGAGCTACAAAGTTCCCTCGTTGAAGCATCATCAGCTATCGGGCCGGCCCATTTTGCTAATTTTTTAATGAATTAATGAAATAGCTAAAAAAGGGATCGATCTCGTGATTAGCGGGTTGGGACACAACAGCATTGCCACTAAGCTAGAAGCAAGTTCGTGCTCAATAAGCAGGCCACGACCTAGAAGGAGAAAAGCAGGTTTTTTTGTTTTTCTTCCGATTCTCCATTTTTTTTCATTTTCTTTTCTTTCTTTTCTCTTTTCCATTTTGTATTTTTTCTTCTCCAGGATTTTTCATTTTTTCATTTTCCTTTTTCTTTGGTTTTTGTTTCTTTTTTGGTTTTTCATTTTTTGGTTTCCTTTTTGTTTTCATTCTACATTCTTATATACATGGTCAACATTTTTTAAATACTTGTTCAGCATTTTTCAAATACATGATCAACATTTTTTCAAATACTTTGTTCAACATTTTTTCAAATACTTGTTCTATGTTTTCCAAATACTTGTTCTATGTTTTCCAAATACTTGTTCAACATTTTTTATATACATGATCAACATTTTTTTCAAATACTTTGTTCAAAATCTTTTGAAATACCTGTTCTATATTTTTTCAAATACTCGTTCAAAATTTTTAAATACTTGTTCAACATTTTCATATATCTGTTCAACATTTCTAGTACTTATTAAAAAAAACAAATAAATGTTCAACATTTTTAATACTTATTCAACATTTTTAAATACTTGTTCAACATTATTAAAATTCTTGTTCAACATTTTTTCAAATGTTCTTTTGGGATTGTTTTTGTAATATATGTATTTAGAATATTTTAAACTATAAACAAAAGTAAAAAAAGAAAGAAGAAAAGAAAAACATGAAAAAGAAACGAAAACAGGAAACATGCAGGTGCTTGCCCGCACACGTGGGCTGGCCCATATGCTCGATGTGCTTCAGCGAGTCGGAACGCTCGACTCGCTGAACGCGAGAAATAGCGATGCCCTAGAGAGAGAAAGATATGAACGGTGCGGGGGCTGTGGGTCTGGACTCTTGGGCTGACACATCAAACCACCACGTGGCCCACAGACATGATTTTTCACCGCCTCGACATACCGACCTGAGCCAACAACTTACAGGGGCCTATGAGTGCCTCCCAAAGCCCCGATGCACCATGGGACATCACTTCTTTGGAGCTTAGAGTTTTAGGTGATGCCCCGATGCACCTGGCCCATATGCATTGTAAACGTAGTTGTAATGCCGTAGCTCATGCTTTGGCGAAGTATGGTTTTGGTTCGGCTGAATCCTCACTAGTTTGGGGGGAACTTATGCCAAGTTTTGTTTTAGATTTGGTAGCCAGCGATGTTGCTGAGCCCAGTGGTTAATGAAATTGTTTTCCACCGTCAAAAAAAAAAAACACCTCGGGGGATCCTTTGATTTCTTCTTTGGACGCTCCAATTTCGGTGCTTTCCGCATTCTCCTCCCTCGTCATCTCCGTCTGTCGTCCGCTGCGTGCACGCACAACGCTCGGCCAGGCGAATGCTGCTCCACGCCATGGACGGCGGCCATGCATGCATGCTCCGGCTCGGGACGCCGGCGCCGAGGAAGCAATTCAAGGTGGCTTCTTTTGGGCCGCACCTGCGACGTGTCGTCTCATGCCCAACGGCCGATGTGGGCGCCAAGCCTCGTAGGCGAGGTCCCGACCTCGTACGGTGCCGCGACAAAGACGCCAAAGTGTTAAGTGTGGGCGTCGTCCAAGCCGACGACCACGGTGATCCCGTGCAGCTGGGACCAGTGGTCGATGGAGGCTGCCTGAGGCGGTGAGGACGACGACGAAGAAGGCCTGGCTAGTTATCAGCGAGGATGGATATCGACGTGGAGCTGCCGGAGCTGATGTGCGGTGAGCCACGGGAATCTTAACGTGTTTGGTTTCTTATGCGAGTCGCCCTCGCCGGACCTCTCCCGATTGACATCCACGCTCGCCACCGAGATTTCAACCAAGGAACCGTCCGCCAGGGTGCTTGCCGTCTTCCTAGCCTCCAGCATGACATCTCCGGCATCCTCAAGCTGCTGACCCGGGCGACTGGCGTCCGCGTGGCCCGGCACTGTACCAACTACCCCGTGACGCGGCCGGAGACGTGCCACTGTGACGTCCTGCCGGCGGGCCCTGCAGCCGACGGGCCCCATGCAAAGACCAAGACGATGACACCAGGACCCCACACCCATGTAGTATTATCGTTGTACGCCGGGGGCCGGCATATAAGACCCCCGGGAGCCCTCCATGCAGGGGGGGGGGGGGTCGGTTCCGTTCCTTTTCCATCACTCACTAACACACACCGGGAGAAGGAGAGAGCTAGTCCTTCTTCCCTCTTCCACCCAACACAGCTCAAGGACCATCATTGTAGCTCTCTCGTGACCCAACTAGTAGATCTTGCAGGACTAGGGGTTTTACCTCCCACGGAAGGCCCTGAACCTAGGTACATTGTGTGTTGCACGCTGCTTGTCCCTAATCTTGTTTTCGGAACCCACCGACATCTTCTGGCCCCAACCACGTTTGATAAGCATACCCATGGCATCTGCCGTGAGCATACCACAACATTCACAATGGACAAGGATAATTTCCTTAGCTACTTGTGGGTTCGCTACTTTTACTTCGAAACCGGCTACAACTAACCATCTGCACTTCTAGGAGACTAGGTGCCTACCACATGGTTAAAATCAATATTGTTGCAAGCTATATGGTATTCCTAGGGTTCATCTAGATAAAACCGATATAACTTGATAATCCATAAATTGCATGGCCGCCACAACATTTTCATGTACAATCAACTAATCTATAATCTATAATACCTAAATAGTCCATCCCCACTATATTATTTTTCTTGACATGCAACCTATCCACCTCAACACACTTGCCACATCAGCATTCTTTGATCGACTTACATATGGGACCAGCCACAAGGCCCCTGCTACGTAAGCATCTATTACTTTCCAAGGACCCACCACAACCACCACAAGTACGGCTAGTCTATCTCATCCACAATCCTCTCTAACCGGTGACAACCTGTCCCGGTCGGAATATGGACATTTGGTAGCCGAGATCAAGAGTCTTATGGTACTTCGTGAGTTTATTTCACAGAAAATTAAGCGTGAGCAAAATAGGGTAGCAGATCGATTGGCTTTGTATAGTCGTATTGAGAGTGTGACTGCAGTATGGCTACATCATGGACCACTGTGCATAGAGGAACTTTTGCCTCTCGACTGTAACCATATTCTTATGGAATAAAACTCTTTACCCTTAAAAAAAACCCTCTTTAATTCAGGAACTACCGGCAAGCATGAAACAACAAGCTTTGATTCCCTGTTCGATTTTTCCTTTATTGTTGGAAGGAACAAAGATATGAAATAACTTTGGTTGGATGCGATGGATTGCTGTCATCTCCCTTCGTTTTGTTTCATACAAGACGATGATTGAAAGGAATAAACAGGTGAGACATACTATGTGCAACTACAATCCCGCATCTCTCTCTCTCTCTCTCTCTCTCTCTCTCTCATACATGCACGCACATGTAGTTTGGTATGAATTTTATTGGTACTAATTTTTGCTTTGTTTTGATTGGTTTGTAGAAGCAAAGCATGTTCCTTTGATCATTTTCAGGTATGTTGTTGCCCAACAGTACTATTCCACTATGAAGTCATCAGATCGATCCAATACCTGAATAGATGGTAGATTAGGCATGTGTTCTGGCAGTACTATCCAATCTGGACTTCATCTACCAGCAAGCTAGCTTTGTACTAGATTAGGCATGTGTTTCAGATTTATCATTCAAATACAATTGTGGATATGAGTTGTAGGTTAATCGCTTCAATCATTAGTTTCAAAGGAAATATTCCAATATTAAACAAAATCGAATAGAAAAATGCATATTTGTTGTTGTTTTAAATAATGATATGTATATATAGAAATTTTCCTTTCTGAAATTGAAGCTTTATTAACTATATTGGCACCATACCAAGGTGATACAACCACCAAGATGTTCAATCAATGCAATTGCCTATCATACACACTTCTGCAGAACGATGCCTATATATATATTTGCTGTTGCTATACTTTTTTAACAAAATTCCTTGAAGAGTCAATTATTGCTACTGCCATTGTTATTCCTTTTTTTTCTTTATGCAATTCGCCCATGTTGATTTAATTAGAATTTACATATGTCACAGGGTTTCATACTCTCAATCATGTCCTTAACGTATCTAATTTATATTCATGCATATTCTAGTTGCAACGCATGTGGGGTGTCTTCTAGGGGAACATTCAAACCCTTCAAATATGTAAAAATATAGGGGAACATCCAAACCCTTCAAACATGTAAAAATATAGGCCACAGTCAAATAATGTATTTCCTTAATTTTGAAAGGTATACATTTTGTTCCATTAATTTGCTGATACATTGCAATTTACAGCTTCCTTACGGTGTTAGTGTTTGTTCAGCTGAATTTTCAACCTAACATGCTCCTCCCTGGTATGTGCAATTGTGGTGACAAATAAGGGTGTTGATGTGTTTCTGGTTTGGAGATAGCTGCTATCATTTTATTATTTATCTATGCTAGAATAGTAAGTGATGTTCTGTTTTCAAGCATGTGTGTGTGAATAAACAGTCTTCACTAAGGCTATAGCTTTGCTTTCAAAATGTAAGAATAATACTTGGAATATCACTATTAGATTATTCTGGTGTTATGACAATTCTTACTGAGAGGATCAAGTTGTTGGGGAACGTAGTAATTTCAAAAAAAATCGTACGCACACTCAAGTTCATGGTGATGCATAGCAACGAGAGGGGAGAGTGTTGTCCATGTACCCTCGTAGACCGAAAGCGGAAGCGTTATATCAACGCGGTTGATGTAGTCGTACGTCTTCATGATCCGACCGATCCAAGCACCGTTACTCCGGCACCTCCGAGTTCTTGGCACACGTTCAGCTCGATGACGATCCCCGGACTCCGATCCAGCAAAGCGTCGGGGAGGAGTTCCGTCAGCACGACGGCGTGGTGATGATCTTGATGTTCTACTATCGCAGGGCTTCGCCTAAGCACCGCTACAATATGACCGAGGTGGAATATGGTGGAGGGGGGCACCGCACACGGCTAAGGAACGATCACGAAGATCAACTTGTGTGTCTATGGGGTGCCCCCTGCCCCCGTATATAAAGGAGTGGAGGAGGGGAGGGCCGGCCCTCTCTATGGCGCGCCCTAGGGGAGTCCTACTCCCACCGGGAGTAGGATTCCCCCTTCCCTAGTCCAACTAGGAGTCCTTCCAAGTAGTAGGAGTAGGAGACAAGGAAGGGGAAGAGGGAAGAGGAGGAAGGAGGGGGCGCCGCCCCTCCCCCTAGTCCAATTCGGACTAGTCAATGGGGGGGGGCGCGGCCTGCCTCTCCCACTCCCCTAAAGCCCAATAAGGCCCATATACTTCTTCCCCCATATTCCCGTAACTCCCCGGTACTCCGAAAAATACCCGAACCACTCGAAACCTTTCCGTTGTCCGAATGTAGTCGTCCAATATATCGATCTTTACATCTCGACCATTTTGAGACTCCTCGTCATGTCCCCGATCTCATCCGGGACTCCGAACTCATTCGGTACATCAAAACTCATCGTCATGTCTACGAAGATCTTTTATCGGTCAGACCGCATAACAACATACGTTGTTCCCTTTGTCATCGGTATGTTACTTGCCCGAGATTCGATCGTCGGTATCTCAATACCTAGTTCAATCTCGTTACCGGCAAGTCTGTTTACTCGTTCCGTAATACATTATCTCGCAACTAACTCTTTAGTTGCAATGCTTGCAAGGCTTATGTGATGTGCATTACCGAGAGGGCCCAGAGATACCTCTCTGACAATCGGAGTGACAAATCCTAATCTCGAAATACGCCGACCCAACATGTACCTTTGGAGACACCTGTAGAGCTCCTTTATAATCACCCAGTTACGTTGTGATGTTTGGTAGCACACAAAGTGTTCCTCCGGCAAACGGGAGTTGCATAATCTCATAGTCATAGGAACATGTATAAGTCATGAAGAAAGCAATAGCAACATACTAAACGATCGGGTGCTAAGCTTATGGAATGGGTCATGTCAATCAGATCATTCACCTAATGATGTGATCCCGTTAATCAAATAACAACTCTTTGTCAATGGTTAGGAAACATAACCATCTTTGATTAACGAGCTAGTCAGGTAGAGGCATACTAGTGACACTCTGTTTGTCTATGTATTCACACATGTATTATGTTTCTGGTTAATACAATTCTAGCATGAATAATAAACATTTATCATGAAATAAGGAAATAAATAATAACTTTATTATTGCCTCTAGGGCATATTTCCTTCAGTCTCCCACTTGCACCAGAGTCAATAATCTAGTTCACACCGCCATGTGATTTAACAGCAATAGTTCACATCACCATGTGATTAACACCCATAGTTCACATCGATATGTGATCAACACCCAAAGGGTTTACTAGAGTCAGTAATCTAGTTCACATCGCTATGTGATTAACACCCAAAGAGTACTAAGGTGTGATCATGTTTTGCTTGTGAGAGAAGTTTAGTCAACGGGTCTGCTACATTCAGATCCGTATGTATTTTGCAAATTTCTATGTCAACAATGCTCTGCACGGAGCTACTCTAGCTAATTGCTCCCACTTTCAATATGTATCCAGATTGAGACTTAGAGTCATCTGGATCAGTGTCAAAACTTGCATCGACGTAACCCGTTACGATGAACCTTTTGTCACTTCCATAATCGAGAAACATATCCTTATTCCACTAAGGATAATTTTGATCGTTGTCCTGTGATCTACTCCTAGATCACTATTGTACTCCCTTGTCAAATTCAGTGTGGGGTATACAATAGATCTGGTACACAGCATGGCATACTTTATAGAACCTATGGCTGAGGCATAGGGAATGACTTCCATTCTCTTTCTATCTTATGCCGTGGTCGGGCTTTGAGTCTTACTCAATTTCACCCCTTGTAACACAGGCAAGAACTCTTTCTTTGACTGTTCCATTTTGAACTACTTCAAAATCTTGTCAAGGTATGTACTCATTGAAAAACTTATGAAGCGTCTTGATCTATCTCTATAGATCTTGATGCTCAATATGTAAGCAGCTTCACCGAGCACTAGTAGAAAACAGGCCTATTGTCCCGGTTCGTAAGGGCCTTTAGTCCCTGTTCCTGAACCGGGACTAAAGGGTCGTTACTAATACCCTCACCCTTTAGTCCCGGTTCAAACCAGAACCGGGACAGATGGGCCTCCACGTGGCCTGTGCGCCGAGCCCAGGCAGGAGGGCCTTTGGTCCCGGTTGGTAGCACCAACCGGGACCAATAGGCATCCACGCGTCAGCATTTCTGTGGCTGGGGTTTTTGGTTTTTTTTGAAAGGGGGGAGGGGGGTTTGGGGATTTTGGGGGGTTCATTTAGGTATTTCATATATTGTGTTAGCTAGATAGCTAATTAATAAAGAGAAGTGTCCTCTCTTATGTCCGTGCTTGGTCGACGTTACGTACTAAACATACGTATAGAGAAGACTAGGCATATGCTAGCTAGTAAGCAAACGAAGGAAACAGAAGATCGTCATGAACATATATGCATACGGAGAGAAGTGATATCGACCACATCTCCTTCTCCGAGAGATTGGTCGAACAACAAGTTCTCATATATCTATCGTCCGACACTACCGGCTACATATATACAATAATTATCTTTTACAAATATAATCTCTTAAATTACAGACGCCTGGTCCACATAGTATTCTCCGTCTTCAGCGATCACGTGGTCAAGAAAGAATGCCGCCAATTCCTCTTGAATTGCTCGCATGCGATCTGGTCCTAGGAGTTCATTCCGCTGCCGAAACATCTAATTTGAAGAAGGGGGTCAATACACACACACACACACACACACACACACACACACACACACACACACACACACATATATATATATATATATATATATATATATATATATATATATATATATATATATATATATATATATATATATATATATATATATATATGAATGAATGAAACTCAACACAAATGATGGTAATAAACAAAAATTGTGAATATTATTTCTTACGCACTTCATATTGTTTCTCAGAGTACCCGCCCCGCTCACAGGTCGTGTGGCGGATGGACTCGCAGACGTAGTATCCACAGAAATCATTCCCTTGTTCCTGCCACAACCACTTTACAAGAAATAAAGGTCAATTAAACAGATAAGAAAGAATGCCAAATGGTATTGATGAAACTAGCGCTTGAATCAATAGCTAGGAGACGCGCGGAACATGGTACTATAGTACTTACTTTCGGGTATCTAAATTCCAGCTCCTTCGGGAGTCCCGGGGAATTTGTACTGAATTTTCTCCAAACACTGCCAGACAAAAGAAAAAAATTACTTGATATCACGAAATGAACAAATTTGCTGATATGGTGGATAATGATCGATTTAACTTACTTCTTTAGGATTTTAATCATGTCCGCATACTCCTCGGGATCTTTTCGTCTCGAGTCCAAGACAGTTACTACTCCCTTCTCAAGCCTAATCTCCAGGAGAATATAGTGGAAACTGCGCACGCATGCATAACTCATCAATTACAGTACTATACCTGGACTAATATACAAGGGAAACCGAATATGCACAAGACAACACTCACTTGAAGTTGTAAGGAAAGAGTATTATATCTTTGTGTTCATTTATTTCGAATGATCGTAGCAAGTTGACCTCGGTTTCTGCGGCATGATCTTTAACCTGAACTGCATCTATGAGATTTGTGTTAATGAACCCAATATCACCGATTTGTCTTTTCTTCAATTCGGCGATCTTCAATCTGCATAATATAGTGAGGATAATTATAAATACATGCAATGAAAGAGCTGAGCTATATAGAGAGACTTAATGACAGAAGTAGTAGTAGTACTTACAAACAGTAGCAGGTGACCGTTGTTTTATCGAGGGCCAATTGATTGAAGAACTAATAGAAATCCTCAAATGGAACATGCAACAGTCCAATTCCAACGAGGTCATGCTCCGGTTTAACTCTCACATACAAAGTACTCCTTCCTCCTGACTCTCTGCAGGTTTTCATGTACCAATCATGCAATCTTCGCATCATCGTTGTTAGAGATCTTTCATCTTCGACGAGAGGCTTCCCGTACTCGTATCTTTGTATCTGCACGTCCAGGAAACCATAATCTACATCGTCGGGCAGGTAATCGTCAGGATTGTTATAACCGGGCGCCATCCTCGGATCGACGCTAGGCACCTTGAGCGGGGGGCACGATTGCTTTGCTTGTTCGCCGAGCTGGGCAATTTGTTTCCCAGCTCCTCGTCGTTCTTTCAGCCTTTTATCACTGACTGTACTTCCCGACCGCGACGCTTCGGCCCATGTCTTTGCAATAATGCGCTCATAGTTGCCTTTCGGCGGAGACTTGGGTGGTTTTGCCAGGGCAGCCAGAGTGCGCTTCACTTTCACCCGATCTAGCTTCTCCTTCGGAGGTGGATTTCTCTTTGCTTTCAACCCTTCAAACCAGTCATCCACCTCGGTTTGCGCGATCCTCGCGTTCTCCTCCGGGGTCCTCTCGTATGGTAACTTCTCTGGAGTCTTGAGAGAAGGACCGAATCTGTATTTGCTCCCGCCTCTGGCTGTACTGCTAGATGCCGGCAGAGCAGACGGAGCGGCAGTCTTCTTGACTTGCTTACGAGGCGGAGGAGAAGGACTACGACACGCCGGAGCAGCTACCGGTGCGGCGGCGGGTCTCTTCCGCCCTTGCTGACGAGGCGGAGAAGGAGGAGGCTGGCTGCTCGGGCGCGCCGGCGCAGGCGGAGGAGGCGGAGTGCCGCCACGCGCCGGAGAAGGAGCCGTCCGAGGGCCCTGGTCGTCACTCGCCGGAGGAGGAGGCGGTGGAGGAGGCGGAGTGCCCTGACTCGCCGGAGGAGGAGGAGGAGGAGGCGGAGGCGTCCAGTTCGGAAGGTTGATGAGCTCCTTCCGCCATAGGCATGGAGTGTTCAGAGCAGAACCCAGCCGAGTCTCCCCTTCTCCGGTAGGGTGGTCAAGCGAGAGGTCCTCAAATCCCTCCGTTATTTCATCCACCATCACCTTAGCATATCCTTCTGGAATCGGCCGACAGTGAAAAGTTGCGCCAGGTTCATTAGGAAAAACAGAGCCAACAGCCGCCTTGACCTTCAAATTCATCCATTGCGTCATAAGGTGGCAAATTTGAGTCTCCGTGATAGCATCCACGGGATAGCTGGCAGGAGCCGTCGAGACAAGCTCCGGCTGAAGCAGCTCGGTGGAAGCCACGCTGCTTCTCCGTTGAGATGGCGGGGTAGCTTCAGGGGAAGCTTCGGCAGGTCGGTTGCTGCGATTTGCTTCTCGTTCCTCTATCCCGAGTACCCTTGCTTTAAGCGCCTGCAGTTCGGACTGTTGCACTTGCTTCCTCCTCTCTTGGCTTTTGTAACCGCCTGCGTCTGGAAACCCAACCTTCCACGGAATGGAGCCTGGCGTGCCTCGTGTCCGTCCAGGGTGCTCAGGATTCCCGAGGGCCTTTGTGAGCTCGTCGTTCTGTCTATTTGGAAGGAACGTCCCTTCCTGCGCTGCTTTGATATAGTACCGAAGGTTCTTCAAGGGAATGTCACGTTGCTCGTCCGTCCAAATGCACTTCCCTGTTACAGGGTCCAAGGTTCCGCCAGCCCCGAAGAACCAAGTACGGCAACGGTCTGGCCAGCTCATTATCTCTGGTTCGATCCCTTTTTCAACCAGATCATTCTCAGCCTTGGCCCACTTAGGCCGGGCTACCAGGTAGCCACCTGACCCTGTGTGATGGTGATGCTTCTTCTTCGCAGCATTTTTCTTGTTTGTCTCCGACATCTTCTTACTCTTTTCCGATGTCTTGTGGGCCACAAATGCAGGCCAGTCATCTCTGATCTTCTCATATATGCCCTTGAATTCTGGTGTCTCTTTTTTCTCGGCAAACCTATTCAGGTCTTTCTTCCACCTCCTGAATAGGTCTGCCATCCTCTTAAGAGCAAAAAACTTGATTAATTGCTCTTTAACTGGCTTCTCCGGATCATCCTCTGGCGGTAGGGTGAAATTTGACTTCAGCTCAGTCCAAAGATCATTTTTCTGCAGATCATTGACATAAGACACCTCAGGGTCTTCGTTCTTAGGCTTATACCATTGCTGGATGCTGATCGGGATCTTGTCCCTAACCAGAACCCCGCACTGAGCAACAAATGCCTTCTTTGTTCGAATGGGTTCAGTAGGTTGGCCGTCGGGCGCGATTGCTATGATCTCAAACCTTTCATCCGACCTCAACTTTCTCTTCGGGCCTCGTCTCTTTACCTCAGTTGTGCTCGATCCGGAGGGCTAGAAAAAAGAACAAAGACTTAATTAATATGTGTACATACCAAAACAATGAATGCATCAATTAGCTAGTCAGCACAGGATTAACTAGTATATATACCTGGCCGGACTCGGTTCGGTCACCGGACTTGTTTCGGTCACCGGAGCCGTCCTCACGTTCTTCTTCTTCTTGCACCGGCATTAGGTCACCAGAGCTAGCTTCTTCACCCTCTCCTTCCAGACTACCATCGGTGTCGTTGAGATACAACGAGACGGCATCACTTCCTTCTGCGATTATGTCCCTCAACATCGCTTCTCTTGCTTCGTCTCGGGCGATACTGTCCATAGTTTCTACAAATATTTACAACATGGCAATTATTATTCAAACATGACAAATGGATATATTAGTGGCAAACGTAGAACTAGCTAGCTAGCTAATCATAGTAAGGAATCATATATATCGGAAACGAGGGTCGTCGATTGAGGGTCACCGAACGGTAGAGGAAACCCTAAATAGCTAGTATCGTGGGTGTGAGATACAAGTGGCCGTCGGTGTCTGACACTACATCCACGTCCCACAAGTGACGTGGGCGTCGAAGCCCGCGTAACTTGTGGGACGTGGATGTAGTGTCCGACACCGACGGCCACATGTATCTCACACCGACGATACTTGCTATTTAATTAGGGTTTCCTCTACCGCTCGGCGACCCTCGTTCACGATAAAAAAAGAGGAAGAAGAAGAAAAAAAAAGAGGAGAAGAAAAAAAAAGAGGAGAAGAAAGAATAGAGGAGAAGAACTCCTCTATTCTTTCTTCTCCTCTTTTTTTCTTCTTCTTCCTCTGCTTTTTTTATCAAAAACGAGGGTCGTCGAGGGTTGCCGAACGGTAGAGGAAACCCTAAATAGCAAGTATCGTGGGTGTGAGATACAAGTGTTGGGGATCGTAGCAGAAATTAAAATTTTCCTACGCATCACCAA
The DNA here is from genome assembly GCA_032464435.1 of Aegilops umbellulata. NCBI lineage: Eukaryota > Viridiplantae > Streptophyta > Magnoliopsida > Poales > Poaceae > Aegilops > Aegilops umbellulata. Next base: position 633,792,626 of record CP136060.1, on the reverse strand, counting down.
GATCTATCCATAGAGTATTCTAGCAACGAGGGGATAGGAGAGCATCTACATACCACTTGTAGATCGCAACGGAAGCGTTCAAGGAGAACGTGGATGATGGAGTCGTACTCGCCGTGATCCGAATCACCGATGACCAGCGCCGAAAGGACGGCACCTCCGCGTTCAACACACGTACGGGACGATCGACGTCTCCTCCTTCTTGATCCAGCAAGGGGAAAGGAGAGGTTGATGAAGATCCAGCAGCACGACGGCGTGGTGGAGGATGCAGCAGAGTTCCAGCAGGGCTTCGCCAAGCTTTTGTGGAGAGAGGGAGAGGTGTAACGGGGAGAGGGAGGCGCCAAGGCTGCAGGGTGCGGCTGCCCTCCCTCCCCCCTCCTTTATATAGGCCCCCTAGGGGGGGCGCCGGCCCTGGAGATCCATCTCCAGGGGGGGCAGCGGCCAGGGGGGTGGCTTGCCCCCCAAGCCATGTGGGGCGCCCCCTGCCCTAGGGTTTCCAACCCTAGGCGCAGGGGGAGGCCCATGGGGGGGCGCACCAGCCCACTATGGGCTGGTTCCCTCACCACTTCAGCCCACGGGGCCCTCCGGGATAGGTGGCCCCACCCGGTGGACCCCCGGGACCCATCTAGTGGTCCCGGTACAATACCGGTGACCCCCAGATCATTCCCGATGGCCGAAACGACACTTCCTATATATAATTCTTTACCTCCGGACCACTCCGAAACCTCTCGTGATGTCCGGGATCTCATCCGGGACTCCGAACAACCTTCGGTTTGCTGCATACTAATATCTTTAACAACCCTAGCATCACCGAACCTTAAGTGTGTAGACCCTACGGGTTCGGGAGACATGCAGACATGACCGAGACGATCTCCGGTCAATAACCAACAGCGGGATCTGGATACCCATGTTGGCTCCCACATGCTCCTCGATGATCTCATCGGATGAACCACGATGTCGAGGACTTAATCAATCCCGTACTCAATTCCCTTTGTCCATCGGTATGATACTTGCCCGAGATTCGATCGTCGGTATACCGATACCTTGTTCAATCTCGTTACCGGCAAGTCTCTTTACTCGTTCCCGTAATACATCATCCCGTGAACAACACCTTGATCACATTGAGCTCATTATGATGACGTCTTACCGAGTGGGCCCAGAGATACCTCTCCATCACACGGAGTGACAAATCCCAGTCTCGATTCATGCCAACCCAACAGATACTTTCGGAGATACCTGTAGTGCACCTTTATAGTCACCCAGTTACGTTGTGACGTTTGATACACCCAAAGCACTCCTACGGTATCCGGGAGTTGCATAATCTCATGGTCTAAGGAATGATACTTGACATTCAGAAAAGCTCTAGCAAACGAACTACACGATCTTTATGCTATGCTTAGGTTTGGGTCTTGTCCATCACATCATTCTCCTAATGATGCGATCCCGTTATCAATGACATCCCCATGTCCATAGTCAGGAAACCATGACTATCTATTGATCAACGAGCTAGTCAACTAGAGGCTTACTAGGGACACATTGTGGTCTATGTATTCACACATGTATTATGATTTCCGAACAATACAATTATAGCATGAATAATAGACAATTATCATGAACAAGGAAATATAATAATCCATTTATTATTGCCTCTAGGGCATATTTCCAACAGTCTCCCACTTGCACTAGAGACAATAGTCTAGTTACATTGTGATGAATCGCACACCCATGGAATTTTGGTGTTGATCATGTTTTGCTCTAGGGAGAGGTTTAGTCAACGGATCTGCCACATTCAGGTCCGTATGTACTTTACAAATCTCTATGTCTCCATTTTGAACACTTTCACGAATGGAGTTGAAGCGACGCTTGATATGCCTGGTCTTCCTGTGAAACCTGGGCTCCTTCGCAAGGGCAATTGCTCCAGTGTTGTCACAGAAGAGAGTCATCGGGTCCGATGCATTGGGTATGACTCCTAGGTCGGTGATGAACTCCTTCACCCAGACTGCTTCTTGTGCTGCCTCCGAGGCTGCCATATACTCTGCTTCACATGTAGATCCCGCCATGACGCTTTGCTTGCAACTGCACCAGCTTACTGCCCCTCCATTCAAAATATACACGTATCCGGTTTGTGACTTGGAGTCATCCGGATCTGTGTCGAAGCTAGCGTCGACGTAACCCTTTACGACGAGCTCTTCGGCACCTCCATAAATGAGAAACATATCCTTAGTCCTTTTCAGGTACTTCAGGATGTTTTTGACCGCTGTCCAGTGTTCCTTGCCGGGATTACTTTGGTACCTACCTACCAAACTTACGGCAAGGTTTACATCGGGTCTGGTACACAGCATGGCATACATAATAGACCCTATAGCTGAGGCATAGGGGATGACACTCATCTCTTCTATATCTTTTGCCGTGGTCGGGCATTGAGTCGTGCTCAATCGCACACCTTGCAATACAGGCAAGAACCCCTTCTTGGACTGATCCATTTTGAACTTCTTCAAAATCTTGTCAAGGTACGTACTTTGTGAAAGACCGATGAGGCGTCTTGATCTATCCCTATAGATCTTGATGCCTAATATATAAGCAGCTTCTCCAAGGTCCTTCATTGAAAAACACTTGTTCAAATAGGCCTTTATGCTTTCCAAGAATTCTATATCATTTCCCATCAATAGTATGTCATCCACATATAATATGAGAAATGCTACGGAGCTCCCACTCACTTTCTTGTAAACGCAGGCTTCTCCATAAGTCTGCATAAACCCAAACGCTTTGATCATCTCATCAAAGCGAATGTTCCAACTCCGAGATGCTTGCACCAGCCCATAGATAGAGCGCTGGAGCTTGCATACTTTGTTAGCATTCTTAGGATCGACAAAACCTTCTGGCTGCATCATATACAATTCTTCCTTAAGGAAACCGTTAAGGAATGTCGTTTTGACGTCCATTTGCCATATCTCATAATCATAGTATGCGGCTATTGCTAACATGATTCGGACAGACTTCAGCTTCGCTACGGGAGAGAAAGTCTCATCGTAGTCAACCCCTTGAACTTGCCGATAACCCTTAGCGACAAGTCGAGCTTTATAGATGGTCACATTACCATCCGCGTCTATCTTCTTCTTAAAGATCCATTTATTTTCTATGGCTCGCCGACCATCGGGCAAGTCACTCAAAGTCCATACTTTGTTTTCATACATGGATTCTATCTCGGATTTCATGGCTTCTAAATCTGGGCCCGCCATCGCTTCTTCATAGTTCGAAGGTTCACCGTTGTCCAACAACATGATTTCTAGGACAGGGTTGCCGTACCACTTTGGTGCGGAACGCGTCCTTGTGGACCTACGAGGTTCAGTAGGAGCTTGATCAGAAGTATCTTGATCATCATCATTAACCTCCTCTCTAATCGGTGCAGGCACCACAGGAATATTTTCCTGAGCTGCGCTACTCTGATTTTCAAGAGGTAGTACTTCATCAAGCTCTACTTTCCTCCCACTTACTTCTTTCGCGAGAAACTCTTTCTCTAGAAAGGACCCGTTCTTGGCAACAAAGACCTTGCCTTCGGATCTGAGGTAGAAGGTATACCCAACTGTTTCTTTGGGATATCCTATGAAGACGCATTTTTCCGATTTGGGTTCGAGTTTTTCAGGTTGAAGTTTCTTGACATAAACATCGCAACCCCAAACTTTCAGAAACGACAGCTTAGGTTTCTTCCCAAACCATAATTCATACGGTGTCGTCTCAACGGATTTTGACGGAGCCCTATTTAAAGTGAATGCGGTTGTCTCTAGAGCGTATCCCCAAAATGATAGCGGTAGATCTGTAAGAGACATCATAGACCGCACCATATCCAATAGAGTGCGATTACGACGTTCGGACACACCGTTACGCTGAGGTGTTCCAGGCGGCGTGAGTTGTGAAACGATTCCACATTTTCTTAAGTGTGTGCCAAATTCGTGACTTAAATATTCTCCCCCACGATCTGATCGTAAGAACTTTATTTTTCTGTCACGTTGATTCTCAACCTCACTCTGAAACTCCTTAAACTTTTCAAAGGTCTTAGACTTGTGTTTCATTAAGTAGACATACCCATACCTACTCAAATCATCAGTGAGAGTGAGAACATAACGATAGCCTCCGCGAGCCTCAACGCTCATTGGACCACACACATCTGTATGTATGATTTCCAACAAGTTGGTTGCTCGCTCCATTGTCCCTGAGAATGGAGTCTTGGTCATTTTGCCCATGAGGCATGGTTCGCATGTGTCAAATGATTCATAATCGAGAGACTCTAAAAGTCCATCAGCATGGAGATTCTTCATGCGCTTGACACCAATGTGACCAAGGCGGCAGTGCCACAAGTATGTGGGACTATCGTTATTAACTTTACATCTTTTGGTATTCACACTATGAATATGTGTAACATCACGTACGAGATTCATTAAGAATAAACCATTAACCATCGGAGCATGACCATAAAACATATCACTCATATAAATAGAACAACCATTATTCTCTGATTTAAATGAGTAGCCATCTCGTATTAAACGAGATCCAGATACAATGTTCATGCTCAAACTTGGTACTAAATAACAATTATTGAGGTTTAAAACTAATCCCGTAGGTAAATGTAGAGGTAGCGTGCCGACGGCGATCACATCGACCCTGGAACCATTCCCGACGCGCATCGTCACCTCGTCCTTCGCCAGTCTCCGTTTATTCTGCAGCTACTGTTTCGAGTTACAAATATGAGCAACGGCACCGGTATCAAATACCCAGGAGCTACTACGAGCACTGGTAAGGTACACATCAATTACATGTATATCACATATACCTTTAGTGTTGCCGGCCTTCTTATCTGCTAAGTACTTCGGGCAATTCCGCTTCCAGTGACCAGTTCCCTTGCAATAAAAGCACTCAGTTTCAGGCTTGGGTCCATTCTTTGACTTCTTCCTGGCAACTGATTTACCAGGCGCGGCAACCTCCTTGCCGTCCTTCTTGAAGTTCTTCTTACCCTTGCCTTTCTTGAACTTAGTGGTTTTATTCACCATCAACACTTGATGTTCCTTTTTGATCTCCACCTCTGCAGATTTCAGCATTGAATACAACTTGGGAATGGTCTTTTCCATCCCCTGCATATTGTAGTTCATCACGAAGCTCTCGTAGCTAGGTGGGAGCGACTGAAGGATTCTGTCAATGACCGCCTCATCCGGGAGATTAACTTCCAGCTGAGTCAGGCGGTGGTGTAACCCAGACATCTTGAGTATGTGTTCACTGACAGAGCTATTCTCCTCCATCTTACAGCTAAAGAACTTGTTGGAGACATCATATCTCTCAACCCGGGCATGAGCTTGGAAAATCAATTTCAGCTCCTCGAACATCTCATATGCTCCGTGTTGCTCAAAACGCTTTTGGAGCCCCGGTTCTAAGCTGTAAAGCATGCCGCACTGAACGAGGGAGTAATCATCAGCACGAGACTGATGGGCGTTCATAACGTCCTGGTTTGCTGGGAATGGTGCATCACCTAGCGGTGCTTCTAGGACATAATCTTTCTTGGCAGCTATGAGGATGATCCTCAGGTTCCGGACCCAGTCCGCATAGTTGCTGCCATCATCTTTCAGCTTGGTTTTCTCTAGGAACGCGTTGAAGTTGAGGGTGACATTAGCGTGGGCCATTTGATCTACAAGACATATTGTAAAGATTTAGACTAAGTTCATGATAATTAAGTTCATCTAATCAAATTAATGAATGAACTCCCACTCAGATTTGACATCCCTCTAGTCATCTAAGTGATACATGATCCGAGTCAACTAGGCCGTGTCCGATCATCACGTGAGACGGACTAGTCATCATCGATGAACATCTCCATGTTGATCGTATCTTCTATACGACTCATGTTCGACCTTTCGGTCCTCCGTGTTCCGAGGCCATGTCTGTACATCCTATGTTGGGGATGTTGCTATCTGGGGTAAACTGGCCTGCAGGGCCCGGGTTACCTCCGTCAATAGACCCGAGATGTTAAAGCCCAAGGAGAAATAGAAGGGCCCAAGGCCTGTAATCGGTTTAAAGGTTTATGGTGTAAACCGGCCTGGGGTAAACTTGTATTGTAAGTTAGGAATAGAGAGACCGACCCGGGCACGTTTATAAGCCGGAGGTCGGGACTTTGCAGACCGACGGGCGTCACCCGTGTATATAAGGGGACGACCCGACGGCGGTTTGAGGACAGAGAACAAGAACTCGAGGTTTAGGCAAAGCTTATCGCTCCCTAAGCCCTCGAAACCCATCAATCCCATCACAACTAGACGTAGGCTTTTACCTTCATCGAAGGGGCCGAACTAGTATAAAAACCGTGTCCTTGTGTCCACTTTTAACCCCTTCAAGCTAACCCGTTGCGATGGCTCCACGACTAAGTCCTCTCACTAGGACATCTGCCGTGACAAATCCACGACAGTTGGCGCCCACCGTGGGGCTATCGCAAGATGGTTTCAGGTTCTTGGAGGGCCGCTTTGAAGGACTCGAGGGTTACGCTGTGGGACGGATGACCAAGAGCCGCCGCGGAAAACTCTACATCGACAGCACAGGTTGGGGCCCCGACGCCGGCTCGATCGAGTACGGGTACCGGGTCCCCTTTGGCGGCATCCATGTTTTCATCGGCAAGATCGGAGAACCAGGCCCCGAGTTAGGCGTCTGCGCCGACCTCGTCGAGACAGCTCAGTGCACGAGGTCGACCCTAGCTAAACCGACCAGGAAGCACGCCTTCGTGGGAGTCATCCACGGAGGAAGCTACGAGGAAGGATCCGAATCTGGTGACGAAACCGCCATTTACTCCAGCGAGGAAACGTCGACCGGGGAAACTGAATCTCTTTACCAGCTGCAAGATGATCGGATTGGGGGCGGCTCCGATGGCAACAGTATTCCGGACCCCTCTGATCTGCCCTATCGGGTTGGGATCTTCATGGCTGGAACGCAGGCGGTGCCACGATCATCAACTGCAGCAGCATCGATCTCCGGATCGGCAGCGGCAACGGCTGCACGGGCAGGAGGCCCTACGGGTTCACCAGCCCAAGTTTTGTCAGACCTGTTTGACGCACTAGCAGCGCTCATGGCGGAAGCCAACCCGGTGGATCAGGAGGTTCACAATGCTGAGATTGCCAAAGTGAGAGAGCAGATCACTCAGGCTAAAGCGGAGCTGGCAGCAGAAGAGATCAGGATGACGGCGGAGCGCGCCGCTTTAGATGCACAGGCTTACAGGCTCATGATGGATCAGAAGGCGTCTCAGGAAGTCCTGAAGAGAAAATCCCGATCTCGGTTGCCCGCCGCCCTTGACGCTCGAAATCTCTTCAACACCCCGGGGGTAAACCGTGCGGAGGCGACAACCGGCGCCCCGGTTCAGCACCGGATAATAGACCTGCCTCGTCACAACACTGGTACACCACCGGCCATGCCAACGCCGTCAGGTCATTATTCCAACCCGATGGATAACCTCGTCGCGGCGGCGGCTCGGTTGGAAGCCATTCCGATCGAAGGAGATTCACCGCAGGATGAAGAGACACGCCGGGTCAAGGAGCTCCTTAGGACCGCGTTGGCCCAGCAAGAAGCATATTCGCAAAGCCGTGATCGGATTCACTCCACCCCTCGCCCCAGCGGGAGCTATAGTAGGCGCGTGGAGGAGCCGGCCGTTTCAAGTAACGCCAGGCGTGAAGCGCTCCGCGGCAACAATCCGGCGGGCGTTGACAATGCTCACGAGAATGTGGATCGCACCCGTGCACGGGAGGCCGGATTAGCAGCGCAGCATCAGGCTCGTCAGCTTACACCTATCTTCCCAGCAGCTACGGTTGAACCGGGGGTGGTTTCCAGTTCTTTGGGAGTACCGTGCCTTGTTCCCGCTTTGCGCAACGTACGCCTGCCCAAAGACTTCAAAGGCCCCCGCAAGGTACCAAACTACACGGCAGATCAGCCTCCGGAGACATGGGTGGAGAGCTATGAGATGGCTATGGAGATGCTGGATGTGGATGACACGGCGTGTGCCAAGTATTTTACTATGATGCTAGAAGGAACGGCCCGGACTTGGCTAAAGAGCTTACCGCCTAATTCAATTAGTTCGTGGGCCCAATTGCGCGCCCGGTTTATCAAGAATTTCAAGGACACGTGCAAACAACCAATGTCAATAGTTGACCTAGCAGCCTGTGTTCAGCAAGAAGGGGAATCAACTACCCATTGGGTACGGCGGGTATCAGAAGTTTTGCACTCGTCAGATCGCATCAACGCAGACACCGCCGTGGTGCTGTTGGAAAGCAACTGTCGGTTTGGCCCTTTGAAGCTAAAGCTGGGACGGATGAAGCGTGATTGTACAGATATAGGAACGCTCATGACCGCTTTAGTGAAGTATGCGGATTCGGACAGTACCAAGGATCCTGACTCTGGTGATGACAAAGCAGGGAAGGGAAAGAAGAATAGCAACACCAAGGGCCAGCAACATCGGCCGGCAGGTAATGGAGGCGGAGGTAAGCGTAAACCGGACGGGAGCATGGACTTGGTGGCCAGCACAAGTGCACAGGATAAAGGCCAGCGGCGTAAGGGGAAACAGCCAAGTTTCCGCGCACATCCCGGTCCTAACCCGGAGCGTTTGAACTTTTTCTTAAACCAGCCCTGTCCGAAGCACGGAACAAAGGAGGAACCAGCAGCCCATCTTTGGAAGGATTGTTATATCATGAAGGAATTCAAAAGCTCAAACACTTTCCAATATGATCACAGCTCCGGTGGCGGTTCAGGTTCCGGATCAGGGTACGGTGGCGGAAATTCCGGTCCAGGGTTCCAGGGTAATCCGGGCGGACAGGTCAGCCAAAATAATCAAAATAATCAAAGTAATCAAAGTGGTTACGGACAGCAGCAAACAGGTTATCAGAGCAACCCGAAACAGTTGAGTGGTGGACAGTATCACGTCTTTACTACAAGCTTGGATAAACGGGATAGAAAGCTTCAGAGGCGAGCAGTCAGTGCTGTCGAACCGGCCACGCCTTACTATCTGCGTTGGTCGGAACAACCTATCATATGGAGCCGAGAAGATCATCCTCCCAGGGTTTATAATCCGGGTCAGTTAGCACTGGTGGTAGCGCCTCAGGTGGGAGGTTATAAGCTCACCAAGGTGCTCATGGACGGAGGGAGCAGCATTAACATCTTGTATTACGAGACCTTCCGTCGTATGGGACTGGTAGATAAGGATCTCAAACCGACCAATACAGTGTTCCACGGGGTGGTGCCTGGCAAGTCTGCATATCCGGTTGGTAAGATAGCCCTTGAAGTGGTCTTTGGCGATAATCACGATTCCAGATCAGAGACGCTGACGTTCGAAGTGGTTAAAATCCAAAGTCCGTACCACGCTTTGTTCGGACGACCAGCTTATGCAAAATTTATGGCACGGCCCTGCTACGTGTATCTGCAACTTAAGATGCCGGGTTACAAGGGCACTATAACGGTTCATGGCAGCCGTCGAATCGCTTTGGAATGCGAGGAAGGAGATGCGACTTATGCAGAATCGGTTTGTGCTACGGAGGAGCTAAAGCAGTACAAAGACAGTGTTGACCCGGAGGACATGACTTCATTAAAGAAGCCAACTACGGACCACGATCCGGCCTTGAAGTTCAAGTCAGCGGCCGAAACTAAGCTTGTGGACTTCGTGCCTGGCGATTCATCCAAGCAGTTCAGCATCAGTGCAAATTTGGATCCAAAATAGGAAAGCGCGCTCATCGAGTTCATCCGTGAGAATCGGGACATCTTTGCATGGAAGCCGTCTGACATGCCTGGTGTACCGAGGCAACTCGCTGAGCACACCCTTAATGTGGATCCTAAGTATAAGCCGGTAAAGCAGTTCTTACGGCGGTTTAACGAAGAAAGACGTAAAGCGATTGGTGAGGAAGTGGCCAGGCTCCTGGCAGCTGGTTTTATCATTGAGGTTTTTCATCCCGAATGGCTTGCTAATCCGGTGCTAGTTCTTAAGAAAAACGGCACCTGGCGCATGTGTGTGGACTACACAGACTTGAATAAAGCTTGCCCAGCGGATCCTTTTGCTCTCCCCCGGATTGATCAGATCATTGATGCTACGGCAGGTTGCGAGCGTTTAAGTTTTTTGGATGCCTATTCGGGTTATCATCAGATCAAGATGGCAGTAAGGGACCAGGAGAAGACAGCGTTCATTACTCCCTTTGGAGCCTTCTGCTATGTGTCTATGCCCTTCGGGCTTAAGAGTGCGCAGGCTACTTATCAACGATGTGTGCAAAATTGCCTCCACGAGCAGATTGGTCGTAATGTGCACGCTTATGTGGATGATATTGTGGTCAAGTCACGAAAGAAGGAGACCCTGGTTGACGATTTGAAGGAGACTTTTGATAACTTGAGAGTGTACCAAATGATGCTCAACCCAGCTAAATGTGTTTTTGGTGTACCTGCAGGCAAGTTGTTGGGATTTTTAGTGTCCCATAGAGGAATTGAGGCCAATCCAGAAAAGATCTCAGCCATCACCTCCCTGGCCAAACCGAAATGCATCAATGATGTTCAGCGCATGGCCAGGCGGATTGCAGCATTAAGCCGGTTTATCAGTCGCCTTGGTGAAAAGGCGATCCCCTTGTATCAAATGCTCAAGAAGACGGATCAATTTGTCTGGAGTCCGGAGGCTGATAAAGCGTTTGAGGACTTGAAGCGACAGCTAGTCAATCCACCAGTTTTGGCAGCCCCTGTAGATAAAGAGCCACTCCTGTTATATGTTGCTGCGAATGCCAGAGCGGTTAGTGTGGCGATGGTGGTAGAACGAAAGGAGGCTGGAAAGGAACATCCGGTTCAGCGACTGGTTTATTATATCAGTGAAGTACTTATCGAGTCCAAACAAAGGTATCCGCATTGGCAGAAGCTGGTATACGGTGTTTTTATGGCAAGCCGGAAGCTGAGGCAATATTTTCAAGGACACCCCATCACGGTGGTCAGTTCTGCTCCTTTGGGTGACATTATACAGAACCGGGAGGCGACCGGTCGGATTGCCAAGTGGGCTATCGAGCTCGGGCCGCACGATTTAAGGTACGTGCCCCGGACGTCCATAAAGTCACAAGCACTGGTCGATTTCATAAACGATTGGACAGAGTTACAAGCGCCTGAGGAGAAGCCAGATAACACCTATTGGACCATTTATTTTGACGGGTCAAGACAATTGGAAGGCTCGGGGGCTGGAGTCGTTTTAACTTCCCCACGAGGTGACAAGTTTTGTTATGTCCTCCGTTTAATGTTCCCCTGTACAAATAATGCGGCTGAGTATGAAGCTTTGCTGCACGGTCTTCGGATGGCTAAAGAGATGAGTCTGAGCAGAGTTAGGTGCTTTGGTGATTCGGATCTGGTGGCTCAGCAGGTATCTGGCACCTGGGATTCTAAGGATCCGCTTATGGCCGCATACCGACGTGAAGTAGATATGGTGGCTGGGCATTTCAAAGGCTATCAAGTGGATCATGTGGACCGCAGAAAGAATGAGGCAGCGGACGCTTTAAGCCGCTTGGGCTCTCAGCGCAAACCGGTCCCACCCAATGTTTTCTTGGATGTATTGTATCACCCATCGGTACAGCTGCCCGGTGAGCTGGAGTTGGCTGTTCCTGATCCGGAGGCTCAATTAGTGGCGGCTCTTCACACCACCCCGGATTGGACGCTCCCTTATCTGGCATATATGAACCGGGGTGAGTTGCCAGAAGACGAAAGCTTGGCTCGACAGATAGTACGGCGGTCCAAATCTATGACCATCTTCAAAGGAGAGCTACATCATCGCAGCGTATCAGGAGCGCTGCAATGGTGCGTATCCCCTGAGGAGGGGTGCGAGATATTACGAGAAATACATGAAGGGGATTGCGGCCACCACGCCGGTTCAAAATCATTGGTGGCTAAAGCGTTCCGCCACGGTTTCTACTGGTTAACTGCTCATGCTGATGCAGAAGACCAGGTCAGGTTATGTGATGGGTGCCAGAAATTTTCCAGACGAGCACACATACCGGCCCAAGAATTGAGGATGATTCCAATCACTTGGCCGTTTGCGACTTGGGGGCTCGATATGGTTGGGCCTTTTAAGCGTTCCAAAGATAAGAAGACCCACCTACTGGTGGCGGTTGACAAATTTACAAAGTGGGTGGAGGCAGAACCTGTCAGTAAGTGTGATGCTGCCACGGCGGTTCAGTTTATAAAGAAGGTGATCTTCCGGTTTGGCTTTCCACACAGCATCATCACAGATAATGGTACCAATCTATCCAAGGGGGCCATGAAAGAGTTCTGTGCACGGGAGCATATACGGCTTGATGTTTCTTCGGTAGCGCACCCACAGTCTAATGGTCAGGCAGAACGAGCGAACCAAGAGATCTTGAGAGGTATCAAACCCCGACTTTTGGTCCCTTTGCAAAGGACGCCGGGTTGTTGGGTGGAGGAGCTACCGTCTGTATTATGGAGCATCAACACCACGCCTAACAGATCCACGGGGTTTACGCCGTTTTTTATGGTCTATGGAGCAGAGGCGGTTCTCCCAAGTGATATACGACATGACTCACCTCGCGTGGCAGCATATGTTGAAGCGGACAATGAGCAGGCACGGCAGAACGCTCTTGACTTGTTGGATGAGGAGCGTGACTTGGCAGCTGCCCGTTCAGCGATTTACCAGCAAGATCTTCGTCGTTACCACAGCCGTCGGGTTAGGACCAGAACCTTTCAGGAGGGGGATTTGGTGCTTCGGCTCATCCAGGATCAGTCTGATCAGCATAAATTATCCCCGCCTTGGGAGGGACCTTTTGTGGTCAGCAAGAATCTGAATAATGGGTCATATTACCTGATTGATATTCGAGAGCGCAAGGATTCACGCACATCAGAGGAGGAGACCAGCAGGCCGTGGAACATAGCTCATCTTCGACCTTATTATACATGAGCCTTGGGCTCTGTTTATGTACATATCATGACCATGTATATATTATGATTAATACAATAAACCAGAGCCTCGAGTAAAGCGGGGTCTCTGCTGTTCTTCACATCATGTGTGTTTACCCCTGGAGGTCGCTTCACAGAAGTTCAAATTATAGATTCCGGTTTAAAAGCCGGTTCAAGGGAAGATGTCTCCTACAAGGCTGTGCAGCTCTTAATATCCGGTTCAATATCCCGGTTCAAGCATGAGGCTTCCTGTTCAAACATAGGTCGTATTCGAACCAAAGAGAACATAGCTATTCAAGCATGAGGCTTCCTGTTCAAACATAGGTCGTATTCGAACCAAAGAGAACATAGCTATTCAAACGCGGGGCTTCCTGTTCAAACATAGGTCGTATTCGAACCAAAGAGAACATAGCTATCCCTGCAAAGTCAGTTGGGGACCTAGTCGGCCTGAACCGTAGCTACACCTCCGGGGGGCTTGGTCATGTCTTGACGACGGTAATGCTTTCTGGCTGGCACATTTGCCACTGAATCAGTTGGGGACCTAATCGACTTGAACCGTAGATTACGCCTTATGGGAACTCGGTCATGTCTTGATGATGGTAATGCCTTCTGGTCGGCTTTTTAGCCAATGAATCATTTGGGGGCTTGGTCGTGTCCGAACCAACGCAATGCCACTTGATCGGCCCTTGGCCATTGAGTCACTTGGGGGCTTGGTTGACGAACCAATGCAATGCCATTTGACCGGCATATTTGCCACGATTCAGTTAGGAACCTAGTCGACCTAAACCGTAGCTACACCTCTTGGGGGCTCGGTTTTGTCTTGACGATGGTCACGCCTTCTGAACGGTTCATAGTAACCACTATTTGCATGCGTTTTACTATCGCGTTGCCTTTTCATATTTGGTTTTTGTTTTCCGCCTTTATTATGGTATTTTTTGTTCTTCGGAACGTCAAGTATTTTTAAACCGATTCAGCTGACATAGCCTGGTCCGTTTTTTAACCCAGAGGCAAGTTGCCCGGTTTGGCAAAGGCGCAGCACGGTTCATAGGGTCGGAAGATCTTGTGTACTCAGTAAAGACAGGAAACAAAGTTGGAAAACGTCATTGGAAAGAGCATCAGTACCCGTGCGCGAAGGCACATTCAAATGCAGAGGTATTAAACTATCTTATTACAAGGCAACGTAGTGCCTGAATATATTGTTCGTTGACGGATTAAAGCGTCACCAATTAAGGTGAACCGGAGCATTGATTACGCCTGTTCGCCGCCTCGGTTCGAAGGCTGGGGATCGTCTTGTGCCGCTTCAGCTCTATCTTGGTTACCCATTGGCTGGAAATCAGCTGTGGTCCAGTCGATTCCCATTAGCGCTTGAAAGACGGCTTCTTCATGAATCAGCAAAGACGGTTCAATGTCAGGGGCGTAAGTATGCTTACGGATTGGAGGAATAAGGTTTCCCGCTTCAGGGACCGGGGCAGCTACTCGTTTGTTCTGGTTGTCGTATTGGGCTTGGTAATGTGACAGATCTGCTTCCTCAGCCAATTGACAGGCTAGGGTGCGCACCGCCCGGTTTATCGCCCTCAAATCGTCTTCGCCAAAGTCTGAACCATCTTCCTTCAAGCTGGGATATCCTTGGGCCGCTTCGACAGGATCGAAGTCTGGTACCCACGCTTTAGCCCGGATCAAGGCAGTAATGGCTCCAGTTCGAGCAGCTGATCTTTTCAACTCTTCAATCCGGGCTGGAAGCATGGACAGCCTCTTTAACGTGTCTTGAATCAGAGATGGCGCAGGGTTGTTATGCGATGCAGTGGTGATAGCTCTTTGTGCTCCGGTGTACAACTGTTCAATCAGAGTATAAGCAGCTTTGAGTTTCATCCGCACATCAGAACCCAAGTGTCCAATACGTGAGCCTGCAGTGTTTCAAGATGGATTACAAACCGGACATAGGATGTAGCAGACAAAGTACAAATTGGAAGAAGGGCGTCGAAAAGTTTACCAAAGACGGCAGAGGTCATGGAGTGTATTTGTCGCTTCACGGTGGATAATTCATCGACCACCGGTTTAAGAGCAGCTTCGGCATTTTCAGCCCTCTTCGTCAAAAGAGCTCTCTCAGTAGCCCAGTCAGCTTGTTCTTTTTTGCGGTTTTCTTTCAGCTGTTCCATAACGGTTAAGGCATGGGCCAATTCGTCCTTCGTTTTTTCAGTTTCAGCCTGTTGGGTTTTTAAGATTTCCTGAAGGTCCGAGACTTGTTTCGCTTTGGTCTTCAGATCCCCCTGCAGCAGGTCGTCAACAGTGTTCAGAAAATATTGCACGGTTTGGAAGTATCAACCACACAAGCAAGTTATGTGCTCGATACTTGGGGGCTAATGCATACTTGATTTTAACGCAAGTTTTCCATTACAAAAAGTCCCAAGATTAATACAAGTATTTAAACTTGGCACTTGGGGGCTAATGGTTATCTGATGATGTTTTCTGGTTATGACCTATGTTGAAGCCTTGGGTTTTCTAAACCGGACCTTAATTGTCAAGGCAGCCTGATCCGGTTTACCATCTCGGTTTGGAAATATTGATAAGCTAAGTTGCAATGGAATGAAGCACAAGGGAATTACCTCAAGTTTCTCCTTCATCATCTTGATCATGCCAGCTTCATAATCCCGACTGGTGTACAGTCGGTTCAGGTACCCAGAATAAAGATCCGGGGCGCTTAAAGCGGCGTACGTAGAGGAGTCAACGTCCCATTTGCCCTTTATGGCCGAGATTTCGTCCTTGGCAGTATGCTTGGCCAAAGTAGCAGTGTTCCCCGGTTCAGAGCGGCCAATGCCGGTAATCACAACATCGTCATCCTTGGAATCGCTGCTCTGCAGTGGCCCTGTCGGTTTATCAACAGTTCCAGAAGGGGGGATGGATTCCTCAACCCGAACAGGACTGGCAGGCGGATCAGTACGGCTGGCAGGTTCGATAGTCCTTTCTTCAACGCAGGTGTCATCTTGCGGAGATAGATAATTCTGAGTATCTTCACGACCCAGAGTGTCAGCACCAGGAGTTTTCTCCGGTTCAGGAGCGGCAGTCCCTTCAGCCGGGTTATCCAGACGAGCCTTCTTGCTCGGTCTAGGTTTAGCCCTGAAAAAAGCCCAAAGATTGAAAAAACGGTATAAGATGGATTAAGAGACCCATACAGAGATATGTTGTGATCGGTCCAACTTACCCAATAACTGTCTTCAACGGTGGCAGTTGAGTGGCTGAAGATTCACCGGAAGAGGAATGGGAAGTGACCTGATAATCGGAGTCAGATGGATTTAGAGGCTGACGAGTTAAACCTGCTTTAGGAGGAAAGCTAGCGCATAAATCGGAGACCTCTGAGCGGCGTTTCCGAACCGGGCTGTTCGGTAAACCGGCGGAGGTAACTACCTGGCCGCTATGCCGGGTGGTGCGTCGGGCTTCATGTTGCTGGGTCTTCACAAGAAATTTGGGATCCAAGTAAGCAAGAGGGTGAGAAAATTTAATTTTCCGGTTTGCTTGGCGAGGTTTTTTCAAAGGCAAAGGAACGGCATCAGAAGAAAGAATAGTTACCTCTGGGCCTTCAGCATTGCTTGCTTCAGCGTCGTCCTGACAAATATCATCATCAATAAGACGTACAAAAAGTAAGCCAACTGAATCGAGGTCTACCCCAAGGTCCGGATTACCCACATCATCCTCCTCTAAATCGGGGGTACAGGAAGCAGTGTTCCTTTTTTTTTGTAGCAGGCTTCTTCACCCTTGTCTTGGGTCTGATTATCTTTTCGGTTGGCTCCTGAAGCTTCTTGCTCCAAAACGGATCATCTCCCTGTTTCGGAAAGGACTGGAAGTTAACAATATATATAAGGAGATCAAAAATTCTATAAACAGAGAGGAGTTACTTACAGCAGGTGGTTTGTTTGTGGCGCAAAATGGAAGCAGGCCGGTTCGAGCGCAAACATGTTCCGGTTCGTTCAGCATCTTTTTCACGGCTTCAGCGACTTCGTCCTCCGTCAGATGAATGTTGTAGTGCCTCAAAGGATCATCAACCCGACCCGTGTATTGGCACATTAAACCGGAGCGGATGCTAAGGGGCAGGATGCTCCATGAAATCCAGCAACGGGCAAGATCAACCCCCGTTAAACCGTTAGCCATGAAGGCTCTGAGCTTGGACAGCTGAGGGGCATACTTACTCCTCTCTTTGGCGGTTAGCCGTGGGGGGAAGGGGTGTGTATTGCTAAGTCTCTCTGGACGGAAGCCGGGCAGTGGATTTTCTTCAGCAGGGGAAGTATCCTTGCAATAGAACCAAGTGCAATTCCATTCTTGCGGATGACTATGCAACTTGGCGTGAGGATAAGTCACCTCTTTCCTCTTTTGGATCGCCATACCACCCAGTTCCATATTAGGGCCGTCGGTAAATTCAGTACGTCGGTTCAAATGGAAAAAGTCCCGGAACAGCTCTACAGTAGGTTCCTCTTGGAAATACGCCTCGCAAAGCACTTGAAAATGGCAGATATTCGTGACTGAGTTTGGACCAACATCTTGCGGGCGCAACCTAAAATTAGCCAGGACGTCCCGATAAAATTTTGAACCGGGTGGATTAAAACCCCGGGCCAGGTGATCCGCAAACACCACCACTTCTCCCTCCTGCGGGGTAGGAGGGCATTCGTCTCCTGGAACCCTCCAATGGATGGTATTTTTGCTACTCAAGGCACCAGTCAGAACTAAGTTGTTTAGTTGGGTCTCAGTGATGCAAGAGGGAACCCAGTTGCATTCGTACACCTGTTTTGCCATGAGGAAATCTACAAGATAAAGGTATTCCGGTTTGAGAACAAGTGTGATTGTAAACCGAAGATGCTCTTATATAGAGTCAGGTTATCAACAATGATATCAACCAGCGGTTCATCAAGGGGACTAATGGATGTGTACATCGGTTTGTTCGCTTTGCTAAGAGTTAAACCGACCAGATCTAACAGTTGTGAGTATGAAAGCAGAAACAGATCCCGTACAGATTCTTTCAAAGCAATGGATCTAAAGCTAGGGCGAAAAAGAAATAAAAACAGGTAATATGAAGTTTGGCTCACAGCAGAACAACATAAGTTCGACAAGCAGGAAAAAGAGTGAGATCTAAGGAGATGAATACAGATTTATGGCGACTGCTAAGAGGGACTACAAATCACGATACAGGTATCATCATCTGTTCGCAAAGCTAATACGGGGATGAACAAGAAACAGTAACAGGATGACGAACCCTAGAACAGATCTAAAAGCGGAAGAACAGAGGCTTTACCGGGATCCAAACAGATGTGGAAGGTCGCCGCGGTGCTCTGGTCCGATCAGGTTGATGCAGCGGCCGGAGTTGAGGCAGCAGCTGACGGCGGCGGCGGAGCTCTGAGGTCTGGGTCGCGAGGAAGACGAAGAAGAGGACGAAAGGGAGGAAAGGAAGATGGCCTTCAAGTCCTATTTATAAGGCGCGGCGCGCGTGTCAGGCGCGCGAATCCAGGGGCCGGAGATTTCGGGAGCCCAGCCGTCGCCCTGATTCTTGCGGGTTAGCAAAAGGAGACGATAACTTGCGCTGACGTCATATCGGTTTACCACAGCCAGAGGAGACGAAGAAACGACGGTTTAACAAGTCACTGGAAGACATTTGAAGACAGAAATTCTTATTAAGGATTGACATGAACCTGTTCAAATCAATCTGGGGCCTAATGTTGGGGATGTTGCTATCTGGGGTAAACCGGCCTGCAGGGCCCGGGTTACCTCCGTCAATAGACCCGAGATGTTAAAGCCCAAGGAGAAATAGAAGGGCCCAAGGCCTGTAATCGGTTTAAAGGTTTATGGTGTAAACCGGCCTGGGGTAAACTTGTATTGTAAGTTAGGAATAGAGAGACCGACCCGGGCACGTTTATAAGCCGGAGGTCGGGACTTTGCAGACCGACGGGCGTCACCCGTGTATATAAGGGGACGACCCGACGGCGGTTTGAGGACAGAGAACAAGAACTCGAGGTTTAGGCGAAGCTTATCGCTCCCTAAGCCCTCGAAACCCATCAATCCCATCACAACTAGACGTAGGCTTTTACCTTCATCGAAGGGGCCGAACTAGTATAAAAACCGTGTCCTTGTGTCCACTTTTAACCCCTTCAAGCTAACCCGTTGCGATGGCTCCACGACTAAGTCCTCTCACTAGGACATCTGCCGTGACAAATCCACGACATCCTAGGCTCGTCAATCCAACCTAAGTGTATTGCGTGTGTAAATCTGGCTTACACCCGTTGTATGCGAACGTAAGGACCTATCACACCCGATCATCACGTGGTGCTTCGGAACGACGAACCTTAGCAACGGTGCACAGTTAGGGAGAACACATTTTTGATATTTTAATGAGGGATCATCTTATTTATGCTACCGTCGTTCTAAGCAAATAAGATGTAAAACATGATAAACATCACATGCAATCAAATAGTGAAATGATATGGCCAACATCATCTCGCTCCTTTGATCTCCATCTTCGGGGCGCCATGTTCATCGTCGTCACTGGCATGACACCATGATCTCCATCATCATGTCTTCGTGAAGTTGTCACGTCAACTATTACTTCTACTACTATGGCTAACGCTTTAGCAATAAAGTAAAGTAATTACATGACGATTTAAGTTGACACGCAGGTCATAAATAAATAAAGACAACTCCTATGGCTCCTGCCGGTTGTCATACTCATCGACATGCAAGTCGTGATTCCTATTACAATAACAAGATCATCTCATACATCACATGATTCATCACAACTTCTGGCCATATCACATCACAAAGCACTTGCTGTAAAAACAAGTTAGACGTCCTCTAATTGTTGTTGCAAGTTTTTACGTGGCTGTTATAGGTTGCTAGCAAGAACGTTTCTTACCTACGTTGAAACCGCAACGTGAATTGCCAATCTCTATTTACCCTTCATAAGGACCCTGTTCATCGAATCCGATCCAACTAAAGTGGGAGAGACAGACACCCGCCAGCCACCTTATGCAACTAGTGCATGTCAGTCGGTGGACCCGGTCTCACGTAAGCGTACGTGTAAGGTTGGTCCGGGCCGCTTCATCCCACAATACAGCTGAACCAAGATAGGACTAGTAACGGCAAGAAGAATTGACAATTCGACGCCCACAACTACTTTGTGTTCTACTCGTGCATAGAAACTACGCATAGACCTATCTCTGATACCACTTTTGGGGATCGTAGCAGAAATTAAAATTTTCCTACGCATCACCAAGATCTATCCATGGAGTATTCTAGCAACGAGGGGATAGGAGAGCATCTACATACCACTTGTAGATCGCAACGGAAGCGTTCAAGGAGAACGTGGATGATGGAGTCGTACTCGCCGTGATCCGAATCACCGATGACCAGCGCCGAAAGGACGGCACCTCCGCGTTCAACACACGTACGGGACGATCGACGTCTCCTCCTTCTTGATCCAGCAAGGGGGAAGGAGAGGTTGATGAAGATCCAGTAGCACGACGGCGTGGTGGAGGATGCAGCAGAGTTCTAGCAGGGCTTCGCCAAGCTTTTGTGGAGAGAGGGAGAGGTGTAACGGGGAGAGGGAGGCGCCAAGGCTGTAGGGTGCGGCTGCCCTCCCTCCCCCCTCCTTTATATAGGCCCCCTAGGGGGGGCGCCGGCCCTGGAGATCCATCTCCAGGCGGGGCGGCGGCCAGGGGGGGTGGCTTGCCCCCCAAGCCATGTGGGGCGCCCCCTGCCCTAGGGTTTCCAACCCTAGGCGCAGGGGGGAGGCCCATGGGGGGCGCACCAGCCCACTATGGGCTGGTTACCTCCCCACTTCAGCCCACGGGGCCCTCCGGGATAGGTGGCCCCACCTGGTGGACCCCCGGAACCCATCTGGTGGTCCCGGTACAATACCGGTGACCCCCAGATCATTCCCGATGGCCGAAACGACACTTCCTATATATAATTCTTTACCTCCGGACCACTCCGGAACCTCTCGTGATGTCCGGGATCTCATCCGGGACTCCGAACAACCTTCGGTTTGCTGCATACTAATATCTTTAACAACCCTAGCGTCACCAAACCTTAAGTGTGTAGACCCTACGGGTTCGGGAGACATGCAGACATGACCGAGACGATCTCCGGTCAATAACCAACAGCGGGATCTGGATACCCATGTTGGCTCCCACATGCTCCTCGATGATCTCATCGGATGAACCACGATGTCGAGGACTTAATCAATCCCGTACTCAATTCCCTTTGTCCATCGGTACGATACTTGCCCGAGATTCGATCGTCGGTATACCGATACCTTGTTCAATCTCGTTACCGGCAAGTCTCTTTACTCGTTCCCGTAATACATCATCCCGTGAACAACACCTTGATCACATTGAGCTCATTATGATGACGTCTTACCGAGTGGGCCCAGAGATACCTCTCCGTCACACGGAGTGACAAATCCCAGTCTCAATTCATGCCAACCCAACAGATACTTTCGGAGATACCTGTAGTGCACCTTTATAGTCACCCAGTTACATTGTGACATTTGATACACCCAAAGCACTCCTACGGTATCCGGGAGTTGCATAATCTCATGGTCTAAGGAATGATACTTGACATTCAGAAAAGCTCTAGCAAACGAACTACACGATCTTTATGCTATGCTTAGGTTTGGGTCTTGTCCATCACATCATTCTCCTAATGATGCGATCCCGTTATCAATGACATCCCCATGTCCATAGTCAGGAAACCATGACTATCTATTGATCAACGAGCTAGTCAACTAGAGGCTTACTAGGGACACATTGTGGTCTATGTATTCACACATGTATTATGATTTCCGAACAATACAATTATAGCATGAATAATAGACAATTATCATGAACAAGGAAATATAATAATCCATTTATTGTTGCCTCTAGGGCATATTTCCAACAACAAGTGGCTGTCGGTGTCGGACACTACATCCACGTCCCACAAGTGACGTGGGCGTCGAAGCCCGCGTCACTTGTGGGACGTGGATGTAGTGTCCGACACCGACGGGCACATGTATCTCACACCGACGATACTTGCTATTTAATTAGGGTTTCCTCTCTACCGCTCGGCGACCCTCGTTCATGATAAAAAAAGAGGAAGAAGAAGAAAAAAAAGAGGAGAAGAAAAAAAAAGAGGAGAAGAAAGAATAGAGGATAAGAACTCCTCTATTCTTTATTCTCCTCTTTTTTTCTTCTTCTTCCTCTTCTTTTGTTACCCTCTTCTTCCTGTCATGTTCGACGACCCTCGTTCCCGATAAAAAAAAAGAGGAAGAAGAAGAAAAAAAAGAGGAGAAGAAAGAACAGAGGAGAAGAAAGAATAGAGGATAAGAACTCCTCTATTCTTTCTTCTCCTCTCTTTTTCTTCTTCTTCCTCTTCGTTTTTTTATCCTCTTATTCCTGTCATGTTCGACGACCCTCGTTCCCGATAAAAAAAGAGGAAGAAGAAGAAAAAAAAGAGGAGAAGAAAGAACAGAGGAGAAGAAGCTCCTCTATTCCTCATTCTTCTTCTCCTTCTTTCTCTACTTATTTTCCTTTTCCTTATTTTACTTTTTCCTCTCCACTAACATAAAATGCACTAACCTAAAATGCAACAAACATAAAATGCACTAAATCGATCAACTAACCTAAAACCAGTGATAAAATGCACTAACCTAAAATCGATATCTACTAACAACCTAAATAAAAAATTAATACATATATGAAAAAACATATATAAACAAAAAAATGCTATGAACATTATATTCATACATACATATATAGTCACATCCATTCATCATATAGCTATAAACAAAAAAATTAATACATATATGAAAAAACATATGAACACAGAGCCTCGACGGCGGCGGCTCACAACGGGGGCGGCCGGCGAGGGCGACGGCGGCGGCGGCGAGGGCGTCGGCGACGACCACGGCGGGCCGGGGCAGGGGCGTGGCCGGCGACGACGGCGACAGTGGGGGGCGGGTCGTGGGGCAGGGGCGCGACCGGGCGCGCTCGGGGGCGACGGCGACGACGACGACGGGCGCGGTCGACAACGACGGCGACGGCGTTGGCGGGGGCGGGCGGCGGGCGGCGGCGGGGCAGCGCCTGGCGGCAACGGGGCAGGGGCGACGACGGCGGCGCGCGGACGGCGTCTGGGCGGCGAGCGGCGTTGGGGCAACTAGCGATGTGTTCGTCAAATTTTCACAAGTCCTGTATATATAGCAAGAGCATTGGTCCCTGTTCGTGGCACAAACCGGGACTAATGCCCCCCTTTAGTCCCGGTTGGGGCCACGAACCGGGACCAAAGGCCTCTTTTCAGCAGCCCAAAGGGCGGGAAGCGGCGGCCTTTGGTCCCGGTTGGTGGAACCAACCGGGACTAAAGAGGGGGCGTTGGTCCCGGTTGGTTCTACGAACCGGGACCAATGCCACCTTTGGTCCCGGTTCGTACCACCAACCGGGACCAAAGGCGGCATTGGTCCCGGACCAAAGGCGTGTGCTTCCCCGAACCCAAATGTTTAGTCCCACCTCGCTAGTTGAGAGGGAGGCGCACCTGTTTATAAGGTACGGTGCGCCATCCCTCTCGAGCTCCTCTCTAAAGCAGGCTTTCGGGCCTAACACTGCAATCTATGCCCGTGGGCCTACTGGGCCTCCCTCGGGCCTGAATCCTGGCCCATGGTAGGGTTTCTAGTCGTATTCAGGCCGTGGTGCCCAGTAGGTGGCATTTTTTTGTTTTTTTTGTTTCTACTTAGAACTAAATACTTATAGTTTTGTAGTGATTTCTTTTTTATTTTAGGTCACAAAAATTATAAACTTTCTGTTAGTACCATTAGTTTTAAAATTTGAATAATTTAACTTTGAATTTTTTAAAATTTGTGTGAATCACTAGTTTATGAATAACTTTACAATAAAAAATTCCTGCTATTTAATATAAACTTTTTTAGCTTTTAAACTTTTTTAGTTTTAGAAAAATTATAAACTTTTAAACTTTCTTGCTTTATAGTTTTAGAAAAATTATAAACTTTCTGTTAGTGCCATTAGTTTTCAAATTTGAAAACACTTTTTTAGTTTTTTTGTTTTCTTTGTTGCTTTATTTTGTTTTTGCTATATTTTTTAATTATTTTTGCTTTTAGGTCAACAAAATTATGAACTTTCTGTTAGTGCCATTAGTTTTCAAATTTGAATAGTTAAAATTTGAATTCTTTGAAATTTGTGTGAATCACAAGTTTGTGATTAACTTTAATAAAAAAATTTAACATAGATGCACCTACTCGTCTGTTTTCAAATGAATTCTAAAATACTTGGCATAACATACTCGTCTGTTACAAATTTGGCATGGTATCATCATAATAGTTGCGGGAGAAATTCTTCACTTTTTCTTCGCTTGTGTCATTTGCTTATTGCGTCGTAACCATGGATAATCTTCAGCGTTTATCAGGATGCTTGGGTCAGCCTTGACATTGAAGGGAGGAATTTCATGAAACCTTTCATAATCTTCAGACATGTCTGTCTTGCCATCCACTCCCAGGATATCCCTTTTTCCTGAAAGAACTATGTGGCGCTTTGGCTCATCGTATGATGTATCCGTTTCCTTATCTTCTCTTTTTCTCGGTCTATTAGACATGTCCTTCACATAGATAACCTGTGCCACATCATTGGCTAGGACGAACGATTCATCAGTGTACCCAAGATTTTTCAGATCCACTGTTGTCATTCCGTACTGTGGGTCTACATGTACCCCGCCTCCTGACAGATTGACCCATTTGCACTTAAACAAAGGGACCTTAAAATCTTGTCCGTAGTCAAGTTCCCATATGTCCACTATGTAACCATAATATGTGTCCTTTCCCTTCTCGGTTGTTGCATCAAAGCGGACACCGCTGTTTTGGTTGGTGCTCTTCTGATCTTGGTCAATCGTGTAGAATGTATTCCCATTTATCTCGTATCCTTTGTAAATCAATACAGTCAAAGATGGTCCCCTGGACAACAAGTACAACTCATCACAAACAGTGTTGTCACCTCTGAGACGTGCTTCCAACCAACTGCTGAAAGTCCTGATGTGTTCACATGTAATCCAGTCGTCGCACTGCTCCGGGTGTTTGGAGCGCAGACTGTTCTTGTGTTCATCGACATACGGGGTCACCAAGGTAGAGTTCTGTAGAACTGTGTAGTGTGCTTGAGACCAAGAATGCCCGTCCCTGCATATTATTGAGTCCGCTCCTAGCGTGCCTTTTCCAGTCAGTCTCCCCTCATACCGCGATTTAGGGAGACCTATCTTCTTAAGGCCAGGAATGAAGTCAACACAAAACCCGATGACATCCTCTGTTTGATGGCCCATGGAGATGCTTCCTTCTGGCCTAGCGCGGTTACGGACATATTTCTTTAGGACTACCATGAACCTCTCAAAGGGGAACATATTGTGTAGAAATACGGGCCCCAGAACGACAATCTCGTCGACTAGATGAACTAGGACATGCGTCATGATATTGAACAAGGATGGTGGGAACACCAACTCGAAACTGACAAGACATTGCGCCACATCACTCCTTAGCCTTGGTACCATTTCTGGATCGATCACCTTTTGAGAGATTGCATTGAGAAATGCACATAGCTTCACAATGGCTAATCGGACGTTTTCTGGTAGAAGCCCCCTCAATGCAACCGGAAGCAGTTGCGTCATAATCACGTGGCAGTCATGAGACTATAGGTTCTGGAACTCTTTCTCTGGAATATTTATTATTCCCTTTATATTCGATGAGAAGCCAGTCGGGACCTTCATACTGAGCAGGCATTCAAAGAAGATTTCTTTCTCATCTTTCGTAAGAGCGTAGCTGGCAGGACCTTCATACTGCTTCGGAGGCATGCCGTCTTTTTGGTGCAAACGTTGGAGGTCCTCCCGTGCCTCGGGTGTATCTTTTCTCTTTCCTGAAACGCCCAAGAAGCCTAGAAGGTTCACGCAAAGGTTCTTCGTCACGTGCATCACGTCGATTGAAGAGCGGACCTCTAGGTCTTTCTAGTAGGGTAGGTCCCAAAATATAGATTTCTTCTTCCACATGGGTGCGTGTCCCTCAGCGTCATTCCGAACAACTAGTGCGCCGGCACCCTTTCCAAAGATTACGTGTAAATCATTGACCATAGCAAGTACGTGACCACCGGTACGCATGGCGGGCTTCTTCCGGTGATCTGCCTCGCCTTTGAAATGCTTGCCTTTCTTTCGACATTGATGGTTGGTCGGAAGAAATCGACGATGGCCCAGGTACACATTCTTCCTGCATTTGTCCAGGTATATACTTTCAGTGTCATGTAAACAGTGTGTGCATGCGTGGTATCCTTTGTTTGTCTGTCCTGAAAGGTTACTGAGAGCGGGCCAATCGTTGATGGTCACGAACAGCAACGCCTTTAGGTTAAATTCCTCCTGTCCGTGCTCATCCCACGTACGTACACCATTTCCATTCCACAGCTGTAAAAGTTCTTCAACTAATGGCCTTAGGTACATATCAATGTCGTTGCCGGGTTGCTTAGGGCCTTGGATGAGAATTGGCATCATAATGAACTTCCGCTTCATGCACATCCAAGGAGGAAGGTTATACATACATAGAGTGACCGGCCAGGTGCTGTGATTGCTGCTCTGCTCCCCGAAAGGATTAATGCCATCCGCGCTTAAAGCACACCATACGTTCCTTGGGTCCTTTGCAAACTCATCCCAGTACTTTCTCATGATTTTTCTCCACTGCGACCCGTCAGCGGGTGCTCTCAACTTCCCGTCTTTCTTACGGTCCTCACTGTGCCATCGCATCGACTTGGCATGCTCTCCGTTTCTGAACAGACGTTTCAACCGTGGTATTATAGGAGCATACCACATCACCTTCGCAGGAACCCTCTTCCTGCGGGGATCGCCGTGAACATCACCAGGGTCATCTCGTCTGATCTTATACCGCAATGCACCGCATATCGGGCATGCGTTCAGATCCTTGTATGCACCGCGGTATAGGATGCAGTCATTAGGGCATGCATGTATCTTCTCCACCTCCAATCCTAGAGGGCATACGACCTTCTTTGCTGCGTATGTACTGTCGGGCAATTCGTTATCCTTTGGAAACTTCTTCTTCAATATTTTCAGTAGCTTCTCAAATCCTTTGTCAGGCACAGCATTCTCTGCCTTTCACTGCAGCAATTCCAGTACGGTACCGAGCTTTGTGTTGCCATCTTCGCAATTGGGGTACAACCCTTTTTTGTGATCCTCTAACATGCGATCGAACTTCAGCTTCTCCTTTTGACTTTCGCATTGCGTCCTTGCATCGACAATGACACGGCGGAGATCACCATCATCATGCACATCGTCTGGTTCCTCTTGATCTTCAGCACCTTCACCCGTTGCAGTATCATTGGGCACATCGTCTGGTTCCTCTTGATCTTCACCAGCTCCCCCCGTTGCAGCATCACGGTATTCAGGGGGCACGTAGTTGTCATCGTACTCTTCTTCTTCGTCGTCTTCCATCATAACCCCTTGTAGAACAGGTGGGTGTGAAGGATTTTCTGGTCAGAGTAAGACTTCGCATTCCCACAATCAGGGCATGGACAACACATAAAACCATTCTGCTTGTTTGCCTGAGCCGCATCGAGAAACTCATGCACGCCCTTAATGTACTCGGAGGTGTGTCTGTCACCGTACATCCATTGTCGGTTCATCTGCGTGCATTATATATAATTAAGTGTCCAAATTAATAGAAGTTCATCATCACATGCATTAAAAGCAAAGTACATACATAGTTCTCATCTAACAACATATAGCTCTCCAGAGCATCTAATTAATTAAACCATACATTAATTAAAACAAAGGCGATCATAATCGCAACCAAGGTAACAATTGATCCAATGGCATAATGATACCAAGCCTCGGTATGAATGGCATATTTTCTAATCTTTCTAATCTTCAAGCGCATTGCATCCATCTTGATCTTGTGATCATCGACGACATCCGCAACATGCAACTCCAATATCATCTTCTCCTCCTCAATTTTTTTTATTTTTTCCTTCAAGAAATTGTTTTCTTCTTCAACTAAATTTAACCTCTCGACAATAGGGTCGGTTGGAATTTCCGGTTCACATACATCCTAGATAAATAAAATCTATGTCACGTTGGTCCGCATAATTATCATAAACAATAAATGAACCAATAGTTATAAAGATTAATATATATACCACATCCGAATCATAGACAGGACGAGGGCCGACGGGGGCGGATACCAAAACCATCGCACTATATAAGATGCAATAATAAAAGTAAGAAAATGATACAAGTATCTATCTAAACATACAAGTAAGAATATTTTTCCTTTCAAAAAGAAGATAAGAGCAAGAGGCTCACCACGGTGGTGTCAGTGATGAGATCGGCGCGGGTGATCGACGGCGGTGAAGACAGGGGTGGGGCGTGACGGACCGCTAAATCTAGACAAATCTCGAGGAAAATGGAGCTTTGAGGTCGAGCTTCGAGAGGAGAAAGCTTAACTAGTGTGGCTCGGGCATTTCATCGAACACCTCATGTGCATAGGAGGTGAGCTAGAGCACCTAAAGCCCCTCCTCTCGCCGGCCCAGAAAAACAGAGCACTGAGTGCTCTGCTCCAGCGCGAGGGGTATATATAGGCTGCACCACTGGTCCCGGTTCGTGGCATGAACTGGGACTAAATGGGCACCTTTGGTCCCGGTTCATGCCACCAACCGGGACCAATGGTGGTGGGCCAGGAGCGAGGCCAATTGGTCCCGGTTCGTCCCACCAACAGGGACCAAAAGGTCCAGACGAACCGAGACCAATGGCCCACCTGGCCCGGCCGGCCCCCTAGGCTCACGAACCGGGTCCAATGCCCCCATTGGTCCCGGTTCTAGATTGAACCGGGACTAATGGGCTAACCCACCCTGGACCATTGCCCCCTTTTCTACTAGTGGAGGTCTTTCTTTGAAAAACTCTTTTCAAACACTCCTTTATGCTTTGCAGAATAATTCTACATTATTTCCGATCAACAATATGTCATTCACATATACTTATCAGAAATGTTGTAGTGCTCCCACTCACTTTCTTGTAAATACAGGCTTCACCGCAAGTCTGTATAAAACTATATGCTTTGATCAACTTATCAAAGCGTATATTCCAACTCCGAGATGCTTGCACCAGTTCATAGATGGATCGCTGGAGCTTGCATATTTTGTTAACACCTTTAGGATTGACAAAACCTTCTGGTTGTATCATATACAACTCTTCTTTAAGAAATCCATTAAGGATTGCATTTTTGTTATTCATTTTCCAGATTTCATAAAATGCGGCAATTGCTAACATGATTCGGACAGACTTAAGCATAGATACGAGTGAGAAAATCTCATCGTAGTCAACACCTTGAACTTGTCGAAAACCTTTTGCGGCAATTCTAGCTTTGTAGATAGTAACACTACTATCAGCGTCCATCTTCCTCTTGAAGATCCATTTAATCTCAATGGCTCGCCGATCATTGGACAAGTCAATCAAAGTCCATACTTTGTTCTCATACATGGATCTCATCTCAGATTTCATGGCCTCAAGCCATTTTGCGGAATCTGGGCTCATCATCGCTTACTCATAGTTCGTAGGTTCGTTATGGTCAAGTAACATGACCTCCAAAACACGATTACCGTACCACTGTGGTGTGGATCTCACTCTGGTTTACCTACGAGGTTCGGTAGTAACTTGATCTGAAGTTACATGGTCATCATCATTAGCTTCCTCACTAATTGGTGTAGTAGTCACAGGAACAGATTTCTGTGATGAACTACTTTCCAATAAGGGAGAAGGTACAATTACCTTATCAAGTTCTACTTTCCTCCCACTCACTTCTTTCGAGAGAAACTCCTTCTCCAGAAAGGATCCATTCTTAGCAACGAATGTCTTGCCTTCGGATCTGTGATAGAAGGTGTACCCAACTGTCTCCTTTGGGTATCCTATGAAGACACATTTCTCCGATTTGGGTTCGAGCTTATCAGGATGAAACTTTTTCACATAAGCATCGCAACTCCAAACTTTAAGAAACGACAGCTTAGGTTTATTGCTAAACCATAGTTCATACGGTGTCGTCTCAACGGATTTAGATGGTGCCCTATTTAGTGTGAATGCAGCTGTCTCTAATGCATAACCCCAAAACGATAGTGGTAGATCGGCAAGAGACATCATAGATCGCACCATATATAATAAAGTACGGTTACGATGTTCGTACACACCATTACACTGTGGTGTTTCCAGGTGGCGTGAGTAGTGAAACTATTTCACATTGTTTTAACTGAAGACCAAACTCGTAACTCAAATACTCTTCTCCACGGTCAGATCGTAGAAACTTTATTTTCTTGTTACAATGATTTTCCACTTCACTCTGAAATTATATGAACTTTTCAAATGTTTCAGACTTCTTATTTCATTAAGTAGATATACCCATATCTACTCAAATCATTTGTGAAGGTCAGAAAATAATGATACTTGTCGCGGGCCTTAATATTCATCGGACCACATACATCAGTATGTATGATTTCTAACAAATCTGTCGCTCGCTCCATTGTTCCGGAGAATGGAGTCTTAGTCATCTTGCCAATGAGGCATGGTTCGCAAGCATCAAGTGATTCATAATCAAGTGATTCCAAAATCCCATCAGCATGGAGTTTCTTCATGTGCTTTACACTAATATGACCTAAACGGCAGTGCCACAAATAAGTTGCACTATCATTATTAACTTTGCATCCTTTTGGCTTCAATATTATGAATATGTGTATCACTACGATCGAGATCCAAAAACCATTTTCGTTGGGTGTATGACCATAGAAGGTTTTATTCATGTAAACAGAACAACAATTATTCTCTAACTTACATGAATAACCGTATTGCAATAAACATGATCAAATCATATTCATGCTCAACGCAAACACCAAATAACACTTATTTAGGTTTAACACTAATCCCGAAAGTATAGGGAGTGTGCGATGATGATCATATCAATCTTGGAACCACTTCCAATACACATCGTCACTTCATCCTTAACTAGTCTTTGTTTATTCTGCAACTCCAGTCTCGAGTTACTACTCTTAGCAACTGAACCAGTATCAAATACCGAGGGGTTGCTATAAACACTAGTAAAGTACACATCAATAATCTGTATATCAAATATACCTTTGCTCACTTTGCCATCCTTCTTATCCGCCAAATACTTGGGGCAGTTCCGCTCCCAGTGACCAGTCCCTTTGCAGTAGAAGCACTTAGTCTCAGGCTTAGGTCCAGACTTGGGCTTCTTCTCTTGAGCAGCAACTTGCTTGCCGTTCTTCTTGAAGTTCCCCTTCTTCCCTTTGTTGTTTTCTTGAAACTAGTGGTTTCGTCAACCATCAACACTTGATGTTTTTCTTGATTTCTACCTTCGTTGATTTCAGCATCACGAAGAGCTTGGAATTGTTTCCGTTATCCTTTGCATATTATAGTTCATCACGAAGTTCTACTAACTTGGTGATGGTGACTAGAGAATTCTGTCAATCACTATCTTATCTGGAAGATTAACTCCCACTTGATTCAAGCGATTGTAGTACCCAGACAATCTGAGCACATGCTCACTAGTTGAGCGATTCTCCTCCATCTTTTAGCTATAGAACTTGTTGGAGACTTCATATCTCTCAACTCGGGTATTTGCTTGAAATATTAACTTCAACTCCTGGAACATCTCATATGGTCCATGACGTTCAAAACGTCTTTGAAGTCCCGATTCTAAGCCGTTAAGCATGGTGCACTAAACTATTAAGTAGTCATCATATTGAGCTAGCCAAACGTTCATAACGTCTGCATCTGCTCCTGCAATAGGTCCGTCACCTAGCGGTGCATCAAGGACATAATTCTTCTGTGCAGCAATGAGGATAAACCTCAGATCATGGATCCAATCCGCATCATTGCTACTAACATCTTTCAACACAATTTTCTCTAGGAACATATCAAAATAAACACAGGGAAGCAACAACGCGAGCTATTGATCTACAACATAGATATGCTAATACTACCAGGACTAAGTTCATGATAAATTTAAGTTCAATTTAATCATATTACTTAAGAACTCCCACTTAGATAGACATCCCTCTAATCCTCTAAGTGATCACGTGATCCCTATCAACTAAACCATGTCCGATCATCACGTGAGATGGAGTAGTTTCAATGGTGAACATCACTATGTTGATCATATCTACTATATGATTCACACTCGACCTTTCGGTCTCCGTGTTCCGAGGCCACATCTGTTATATGCTAGGCTCGTCAAGTTAAACCTGAGTATTCCGCGTGTGCAACTGTTTTGCACCCGTTGTATTTGAACGTAGAGCCTATCACACCCGATCATCACGTGGTGTCTCAGCACGAAGAACTTTCGCAACGGTGCATACTCAGGGAGAACACTTATTGATAATTTAGTGAGAGATCATCTTAAAATGCTACTGTCAAACTAAGCAAAATAAGATGTATAAAAGATAAACATCATATGCAATCAAAATATGTGACATGATATGGCCATCATCATCTTGCGCCTTTGATCTCCATATCCAAAGTACTGTCATGATCTCTATCGTCACCGACACGACACCATGATCTCCATCATCTTGATCTATATCAATGTGTCGTTACATGGTCGTCTCGTCAACAATTGCTCTTGCAACTATTGCTATCGCATAGCGATAAAGTAAAGCAATTATTTGGCGCTTACATCTTATGCAATAGAGAGACAACCATAAGGCTCTTGCCAGTTGTCGATAACTTCAACAAAACATGATCATCTCATACAACAACTTATATCTCATCACGTATTGACCATATCACATCACAACATGCCCTGCAAAAACAAGTTAGACGTCCTCTACTTTGTTGTTGCAAATTTTACGTGGCTGCTACGGGCTTAGCAAGAACCAATCTTACCTACGCATCAAAACCACAACGATAGTTTGTCAAGTTGGTGTTGTTTTAACCTTCGCAAGGACCGGGCGTAGCCACACTCGGTTCAACTAAAGTTGGAGAAACTGACACCCGCCAGCCACCTGTGTGCAAAGCACGGCAGTAGAACCAGTCTCGCGTAAGCGTACGCGTAATGTCGGTTCAGGCCGCTTCATCCAACAATACCGCCGAACCAAAGTATGACATGCTGGTAAGCAGTATGACTTATATCGCCCACAACTCACTTGTGTTCTACTCGTGCATATAACATCAACACATAAAACCTAGGCTCAGATGCCACTGTTGGGGAACGTAGTAATTTCAAAAAAAATCCTACGCACACTCAAGATCATGGTGATGCATAGCAATGAGAGGGGAGAGTGTTGTCCACGTACCCTCATAGACCGAAAGCGGAAGCGTTATATCAACACGGTTGATGTAGTCGTACGTCTTCATGATCCGACCGATCCAAGCACCGTCACTCCGGCACCTCCGAGTTCTTGGCACACGTTCAGCTCGATGACGATCCCCGGGCTCTGATGTTCTACTGTCGCAGGGCTTCGCCTAAGCACCGCTACAATATGACCGAGGTGGAATATGGTGGAGGGGGCACCGCACACGGCTAAGGAACGATCACGAAGATCAACTTGTGTGTCTATGGGGTGCCCCCTACCCCCGTATATAAAGGAGTGGAGGAGGGGAGGGCCGGCCCTCTCTATGGCGCGCCCTAAGGGAGTCCTACTCCCACCGGGAGTAGGATTCCCCCTTCCCTAGTCCAACTAGGAGTCCTTCCAAGTAGTAGGAGTAGGAGACAAGGAAGGGGGAGAGGGAAGAGGACTAGTCAATGGGGGGGGGCGCGACCTGCCTCTCCCTCTCCCCTAAAGCCCAATAAGGCCCATATACTTCTTCCCCCGTATTCCCGTAACTCCCCGGTACTCCGAAAAATACCCGAACCACTCGGAACCTTTCCGATGTCCGAATATAGTCGTCCAATATATCGATATTTACGTCTCGACCATTTTGAGACTCCTCGTCATGTCCCCGATCTCATCCGGGACTCCGAACTCATTCGGTACATCAAAACTCATAAACTCATAATATAACTGCCATCGAAACCTTAAGCGTGCGGACCCTACGGGTTCGAGAACAATGTAGACATGACCGAGACACGTCTCCGGTCAATAACCAATAGCGGAACCTGGATGCTCATATTGGCTCCTACATATTCTACGAAGATCTTTATCGGTCAGACCGCATAACAACATACGTTGTTCCCTTTGTCATCGGTATGTTACTTGCCCGAGATTCGATCGTCGGTATCTCAATACCTAGTTCAATCTCATTACCGGCAAGTCAGTTTACTCGTTCCGTAATACATCATCTCGCAACTAAATCTTTAGTTGCAATGCTTGCAAGGCTTATGTGATGTGCATTACCGAGAGGGCCCAGAGATACCTCTCTGACAATCGGAGTGATAAATCATAATCTCGAAATACGCCAACCCAACATGTACCTTTGGAGACACCTGTAGAGCTCCTTTATAATCACCCAGTTACGTTGTGACGTTTGGTAGCACACAAAGTGTTCCTCCGGCAAACGGGAGTTGCATAATCTCATAGTCATAGGAACATGTATAAGTCATGAAGAAAGCAATAGCAACATACTAAACGATCGGGTACTAAGCTAATGGAATGGGTCATGTCAATCAGATCATTCACCTAATGATGTGATCCCGTTAACAAATAACAACTCTTTGTCAATGGTTAGGAAACATAACCATCTTTGATTAACGAGCTAGTCAGGTAGAGGCATACTAGTGACACTCTGTTAGTCTATGTATTCACACATGTATTATGTTTCCGGTTAATACAATTCTAGCATGAATAATAAACATTTATCATGAAATAAGGAAATAAATAATAACTTTATTATTGCCTCTAGGGCATATTTCCTTCACAAGTATGGTCTGCTCTGATTCTCCTTTACTTCAATTGTTCTATGTTGGATGGCAGTCTCTTAAATAGTATGTAGAAAACTAGAATACATTTGTTGTCTTACTTAGTAACCATGACATTTGGTGTACCATTGGCTATTTTTTCGCTCAAAAATGGATTATAGTGGAAAATGGAAGCTAATTCTGTATGGAGATACTCTACAATATACCAATTTTCCTGGCTTCTCACAATATGTCATCATAGGTTAAAAAGATACATTTTATGATTTTATTATTTCTTACTCCGTAATACTCAAGTATAGTGCTACAAATTCCCGCAACAACCAGCGGGGTATTATCTTGTTATTGAAAGCAATAGGCATATATGTGCCAGGAATGCAATGTCATCACTTGCGGACAAGTAGGTTGATGAGGTTGCTGGCGACACTACAGTGCTCTGTCATATCGCGATCTATGTAGGACACTGGGGATTCCTTGCCGATCCTTTTGAACGCTTTCTTGCATGTATCACTAGCGCCCATCGCGAACGAAACATTGGCCAACGTACTGGTGTACGACCCAATTTGGAAGTTCGAGATAGCAAAAATCTCAAGGGCACTAGTGGCTTCAGTGTAAGCCTTAAGGCAGATGGCCAATGCAAATGCCTCCGGCTTGCTCTGTTTTTTCTTGTCTAGGTCATTGATGACCTTGACGTTGTGTTTGGCGGTGTCAATGGTGAGCTCCAATGCGATTCTGGCGAGGTTGTGTTCGGTGGAGGCATGGGCGCTTTGTGGCTTTTTGGTAAGCACGGCAATGCACAATGCGGGGTTGTTGGTCTTGTTGCATGTGCGGGAGATGAATTCCGTGTTAGCATAGGCAACAAGGAGGCCAGAGGACATGGCGGCGAGCATGACGAGAAACATAGCTATAAAGGTTGAAACACTCGCCATTGCAGTTTGCATTTTGCACCTACCTAGGTATTGTTGTGTAGGTGTGGTGCATGGTGACTATATATAGACACCCCTGCAAGAGAAAATCCTTATCATATCTATATATTAGTCGCATTACATTTATTGCTTTTCCTACATGGAATACGATTGTAAATCATACGAATAAATGAATGATCAAATGAGTACTCTAACATTTGTGAACCCACCTAGTGAACAGATGTACAAAAAATTTCACAAATCAACAAATAAATGTAATCTATATCTCTCTATATATGTTCACCGGAGAAAATCCTTGTGGTCTGACCATCCTTAATCATAGTATATTTATTCGTTTTGCAACAAGGATTGTAATAGCAAACCAAATAAATAAATGAATGATCAAATGAGTACCCTAACTCTCATGAATACATCTAGTGAATAAATGTACAACCAAGTTTGCAAATCAACAAATAAGTGTAATCTATCTCCATATGCACGTCCGCCGAAAAAAATTCCACATGATCTGATATCTACCTTAAACACTATATTTATTGCTTCTAATACATTCAGTGTGATAGCAAACCAAAATAAATGAATGAATACTAAAATGGGTACTCTAAATCTCATGAATACTTCTACTTAATAAATGTATCAAAAAAATTCAAATAAAAAATGAATATAATTTATATCTCTACATGCATGGGCGCCCACCACAGAAATTCTTTATGATGTGAGATCTGTCTTAATCACAATATATTAATTATTTTTGCTACATGTAATCTGATGAAATGTCATATGTATAAATGAATAGTCAAATGAGTGTTCTAACTCATGAATTCGTCTACTAAATAAATTTAGAAATAATTTTGCAAATGAATAAATGAATATAATATATATTGGTAAGTATTTCCTCCTGTCCCCCGCATAGCTCATTAATTTTTGGTAATTTTCATGCTAACTAGACATCTTATTAGAAAATAAGACCAACCAGGACTAGCCCTTTGTGGCACACTTTTACAGAAGAAAACAACCTAAGCACCCGTAGCCCAAGGCTCGAACCTGGGCAGGCAGCGTGCACACCCGCATGGCTTGCCAACATAGCGACGCCCTGTCCCCAGTGATAGTTTTAATGTGTCTTTCAGGGGCCAAGGAGCTCATCAAAGATATTTCCCTTCCTCAGCTTTGCTGCAGGAAAAGAATATGCTTGTTCTTCACTTCACCCTCTTTTGTCTTCAGTAGCACGAGACCTCCATACTTATCTTTATGTCGTGAGTAGATCGATCCGTCGGAACAGTAGACCTCCATACTCTGTGCTTCGCCTTCATCGCCTATATATGCATCATATAAATATTCAGTCCACACAAGCGTGAATTAATTCCCTCATTACACGCATGAACCCGAATATGTGGAAACAAAAAACGACATGGACAAGCTACAGTGTTTGCATATATGTGTACCTCCTTCTGCCAATCGGTGCTCAGTGTGATGATCATCAGCAGCAAGACCTGCACCAGTGCTGGAATTTAGTCTGTTTTAGGCAGCCCAATAACTATTTCAGAAATTCTTAATAAATCCTAGAGGCCCACTTAGCCCATTTGTGTAAGGCAAGAGATACTACTAAAGTTTAGTCCCACATTGCTAGTTTAGTGGAAGTTGGACCTCCTTATAAGGGAGGTTCTTTCCCCACTTGTACGAGCATGAGAACAAGAGGGATATCCACGCGCGCTCCTCCTCCGCCGCCCGCCTCGCCGACGATCCGGTCGCCGACGACTTCTTCCCCGACGTCCACGACCTCCTCGACGACATGGCAGGTGACGACACCGACCCCAAGTCCAACGCTTCTACTGTTGTTGTGCCGTACGTGTTCTTCTACTTTCTGTTAGAAGTCCTGCTGCAGTTCTTGGCTCTAGTTTCTGCCCTACGTATGTTAGGTTCTATGAGATATAAGCAACTTCATCTAGTGTCTATTCTAGATGTGTTTAGCTCAAGTTCATATATGTAGATGATGTTTACCTTCTCTCTGTCAGATTGCATGACTTGCTTTATATTTGCTATATTAGTCATGCTTTATCTAGTATTTCCGTTAGCAAAATTATTTGGTAAATTGCTCATATTTCCAACAATCCAAAAACCTTATTATAGACAATTTACCCCAAGTGGTTTTGCTGTTTCCATGAAACCTCCTATGTTTAAGGGTATCCACTATAAGAGGTGGCGCGTGAGAGCAGTCTTATGGTTTCAAACCATGAGTTGCTATGACGCCACTCTCGGCAAACCTGAAGGAGAGCTTGATGCTCAACAGGCACAAACTTTTCAGAAAATGGATACTCTGTTTAAGGCTGCTCTCTTGAGTGTTCTTGGTGAGAACATAGTTGATGCTTATGCGTCAATTGATAATGGAAAAGATATGTGGGATGCACTCGAGGCTAAGTTTGGGGTCTCGGATGCTGGCACTGAGTTGTACATCATGGAGCAATTCTATGATTACAGGATGACTGAAGAGCGCTCCGTGGTTGAGCAAGCTCATGAGATACAGTCATTTGTTAGAGAACTTGAGCACTTCAGTTGTATGCTATCGGACAAGTTTGTTGCCGGAGGTATCATCACTAAGCTTCCTCCTTCGTGGAGGAACTTTGCTACCTTGCTGAAGCATAAGAGGCAGGAGTTTTCCGTCCCGGATCTCATTGGCACTCTTGATGTGGAAGAAAAAGCGAGAGCAAAGGACACAAGCGCTTGAGGTATTGAGGGAGGATCTAGTGCCAATGTGGTACAGAAGTAGAACTTCCAACCCCACAAGTTCAAGAACAAGGGCAGGTTTGATGGTAAAGCAAAGTCTGATGGGAAGAACAAGGCTGTGCAATACACGAACTTCAAGAAGAAGAACGGCAAGAAGAAAGGTGCTTGTCATGTGTGTGGGGATCCTGATCATTGGGCTCCTAGTTGCCCTAATCGCTATGACAAGCGTCATCCTGGGAAAGGCGGCAAGACCGCTAATGTTGTCATTGGAGACACTGACATGAAGGATGCTGGGTATGGTATATTTCCCACTATTCTTTCAGTATGTCATTCTCCTGATTGGTTGATTGACACGGGTGCTAATGTGCATGTATGCGGTGATATTTCCATGTTTTCGTCTTATTAGACCACAGGGACTTCAACCGTGCTAATGGGCAACGGTTCAAGTGCTTCTGTTCGTGGTGTTGGCACGGTCGATCTGAAGTTTACTTCGGGGAAGATCGTGCGGCTGAAGAACGTGCATTATGTCCCCTCCGTCAATAAAAATATTGTTAGCGGATCTCTTCTGTGTAGAGATGGCTACAAGCTTGTCTTTGAGTCGAATAAATTTGTAATATCCAAGTATGGAACTTTTGTTGGTAAAGGTTATGAGTCAGGAGGCCTATTCCGTTTATCCTTATCAGACGTTTGCAATAAAGTTGTTAATCATATTTGCAACAATAGTGAATCAAATGTGTGGCATTCACGTCTTTGTCATGTTAACTTTGGTTGCATGTCGCAACTAGCGAAGTTGAACTTAATCCCTAGTTTCACCACTGTCAAGGGATCTAAGTGTCAAGTGTGTGTGCAAGCTAAGCAACCTCGTAAGTCTCACACGACTGCGGAAACGAGAAATCTTGCACCACTAGAGCTCATACATTCAGATCTATGTGAAATGAATGGTGTTTTGACAAAAGGTGGAAAGAAATATTTCATGACGTTAATTGATGACTCCACTAGATACTGCCGTGTGTATCTTCTGAAATCTAAGGATGAGGCTTTGAACTTTTTCAAGATCTATAAAGCTGAAGTGGAAAACCAACTTGATCGAAAAATCAAGAGGCTTAGGTCCGACCGTGGTGGAGAGTATTTTTCCAATGAATTTGATGCTTTTTGTGCGGAACATGGTATAATCCATGAGAGGACGCCTCCCTATTCACCTCAGTCAAATGGGGTGGCTGAAAGAAAGAACCGTACTCTAACTGATTTGGTTAATGCCATGTTAGACACATCGGGTCTCTTCAAGGCATGGTGGGGGGAGGCGATATTAATAGCATGTCATGTCCTAAACCGAGTCCCCACAAAGAACAAAGAGATAACTTCATTCGAGGAATGGGAGAAGAAAAGGTTAAAACTCTCTTATCTGCGAACATGGGGTTGTTTTGCGAAAGTCAATGTTTCAATTCCAAAGAAGCGGAAGCTTGGACCAAAGACAGTGGATTGTGTTTTCCTGGGATATGCTTTTCATAGCATTGGCTATAGATTCTTGGTTGTAAAATCTGAGGTACCTGACATGCATGTCGGTACGATCATGGAGTCGAATGATGCGACTTTCTTTGAAGATATCTTTCCCATGAAGGATATGGCTACCTCATCTAATCAGGAGATGCCTAGTTCATCGAATCAGGAACCAGTTACAATAACAGAACCTGCCATTTCGATGGAACACTTTGAAAGTTCTCTGGAGGAGAACAATGAAGTTCCTACTAGGAGCAAGAGACAGAGGACTGCAAAGTCCTTTGGTGATGATTTTCTTGTGTATCTCATAGATGACACTCCCAGTTCTATTTCAGAGGCCTATGCATCTGAAGATGCTGACTACTGGAAGGAAGCGGTTCGTAGCGAGATGGATTCCATCTTGGCGAATGAAACTTGGGAAATAACTGATCGTCCTTATGGGTGCAAACCTATAGGATGCAAATGGGTATTCAAGAAGAAGCTTAGGCCTGATGGTACTATTGAAAAGTACAAGGCTCAGCTCGTGGCTAAGGGTTATACCCAAAAGGAAGGTGAAGACTTCTTTGAAACTTACTCACCTGTGGCTCGACTGACCACTATTCGAGTTCTACTTTCACTAGCTGCCTCGCATGGTCTTCTCGTTCATCAAATGGATGTTAAGACTGCTTTCCTAAATGGAGAGTTGGACGAGAAAATTTATATGGAACAAACAGATGGGTTTGTACTAGATGGTCAGGAAGGAAAAGTGTGCAAGTTGCTGAAGTCTTTGTATGGACTCAAGCAAGCACCTAAATAGTGGCATGAGAAGTTTGAAAGAACTTTAACAGCTGCAGGCTTTGTTGTAAACGAAGCTGACAAATGTGTGTACTATCACCATGGTGGGGGCGAGGGAGTTATCCTTTGCTTGTATGTTGATGACATACTGAGTTTCGGAACAAATCTGAATGTTATTAAGGAGGTCAAGGATTTCCTATCTCGCTGTTTTGAGATGAAGGATTTAGGAGTGGCTGATGTCATTCTGAACATCAAGTTGTTGAGAGACGATGATGATGGGATTACATTGCTTCAATCTCACTATGTGGAAAAGATCTTGAGTCGCTTTGGCTATAGTGACTGCAAGCCCTCTCCAACACCTTATGATGCAAGTGTGTTACTTCGAAAGAATCGAAGAATTGCTAGAGACCAATTGAAATATTCTCAGATTATTGGCTCGCTTATGTACTTAGCCAGTGGTACAAGACCTGACATCTCTTTTGCTGTTAGCAAACTGAGTCGGTTTGTCTCAAAACCAGGAGATGTGCTTTGGAAAGCTTTAGAAAGAGTGTTGCGTTATTTGAAAGGCACTGCTAATTATGGAATTCACTACACCGGGCACCCAAAGGTGCTTGAAGGGTATAGTGACTCAAACTGGATCTCAGATGCTGATGAGATAAAGGCCACAAGCGGTTATGTATTCACTCATGGAGGTGGCGTTGTTTCTTGGAAGTCATGCAAGCAGACCATCTTAGCGAGGTCAGCAATGGAAGCAGAACTCACATCACTAGATACAGCTACGGTTGAGCAGATTGGCTTCGCCGGCTCTTGAATGACTTGCCAGTTGTTGAGAAACCTGTACCGGGTGTCCTTATGAACTGCGACAATCAAACTGTGATCACGAAAGTGAGCAGCTCAAAGGATAACATGAAGTCATCAAGACACGTTCAGAAAAGGTTAAAGTCTGTCAGGAAAATGAGAAACTCCGGAGTTATTGCATTGGATTATATCCAAACGTCTAAAAATCTGGCAGATCCTTTTACTAAGGGTCTATCACGTAATGTGATAGATAATGCATCGAGTGAGATGGGTATGAGACCCACAATATGAGTTGTTCACAGTGGTAACCTATTCTTTGTGATCGGAGATCCCGTGAATTAGATGTGGAAGACAAGTTGTTGGTCAACTAAGAGGAGAGTATCCTTACTATTCACAATACCACTCCATGAAGATGCAATACTCTCCTAATCTGCATGGCAGGTTGATGTATATCTTAATGTGTTCTAAGTGGTTTATTTAAGCAGAGATGTTATCCTGCAGAACATCTTTTGAAGAACGCACCTATATGAGTCTGATTGTCAAACGTCGCAATCTATGAGAGTAGAATTCTCTCTAGTAAACTCATGAAAGGTCACGGAGTATGACGCATAAGCTCCACCCGCGGGGAAGACCCTCGGTAGCCACGTATCGGTCAAGGCTTTATGTGAAGCTAGATTCGCAGAAAACTTGCAGTTCAAGGCCCGGTCCACTGTTCAAGTTGCTTACTAGTGTAGCATAGAGTTCTAGGTGGAAGTTCAACTTAACAGTCTCCACTGCAATACCGGTATATAAAACAGTGTTTTGGAACCAAAGGCAAATTTATGTGTGCCTCTGGGATCTGGTGGGGGATTGCTGGAATTTAGTCTATTTTGGGCCGCCCAATAACTATTTCAGAAATTTCTAATAAATCCTAGAGGCCCACTTAGCCCATTTGTGCAAGGCAAGGGATACTACTAAAGTTCAGTCCCACATTTCTAGTTTAGTGGGAGTTGAACCTCCTTATAAGGGAGGTTCTTTCCCCACTTGTACGGGCATGAGAATAAGAGGGATATCCACGCGCGCTCCTCCTCCGCCGCCCGCCTCGCCTCGCCTCGCCTCGTCACGACGCGCCGCGCCGCGGGTTGCGGGAATGAGCCGAGCCGATATCTAAATTTTGGCCACGCACTACGGATATACGAAAGGTCACACGGAAGCTGAAAAGATTTTTGCGAAAGTGGAGTTCGAATGCGAACGGTGCAACCCTTCGGCTGCTGGCTGCACGTCTTCCCGGTCCAACCGATCCAAGCACCGTTACTCCGGCACCTCCGAGTTCTTGGCACACGTTCATAGATGGATCGCTGGAGCGTATATTCCAACTCCGAGATGCTTGCACCAGTCCATAGATGGATCGCTGGAGCTTGCATAATTTGTTAACACCTTTAGGATCGACAAAACCTTCTAGTTGCATCGTATACAACTCTTCTTTAATAAATCCATTGAGGAATGCAGTTTTGTTTATCCATTTGCCAGATTTCATAAAATGCGGCAATTGCTAACATGATTCGGACAGACTTAAGCATAGATACGAGTGAGAAACTCTCATCGTAGTCAACACTTTGAACTTGTCGAAAACCTTTTGCGACAATTCTAGCTTTGTAGATAGTAACACTACTATCAGCGTCCGTCTTCCTCTTGAAGATCCATTTATTTTCTATGACTTGCCGATCATCGGTCAAGTCAACCAAAGTCCACACTTTGTTCTCATACATGGATCCCATCTCAGATTTCATGGCCTCAAGCCATTTTGCGGAATCTGGGCTCATCATCGCTTTCTCATAGTTCGTAGGTTCGTCATGGTCTAGTAACATAACTTCCAGAACAAGATCACTGTACCACTCTGGTGTGCTTCTCACTCTGGTTTACCTGCGAGATTCGGTAGTAACTTGATCTGAAGTTACATGATCATCGTCATTAGCTTCCTCACTAATTGGTGTAGTAGTCACAGGAACAGATTTCTGTGATGAACTACTTTCCAATAAGGGAGAAGGTACAATTACCTTATCAAGTTCTACTTTCCTCCCACTCACTTCTTTCGAGAGAAACTCCTTCTCTAGAAAGGATCCATTCTTAGCAACGAATGTCTTGCCTCCGGATCTGTGATAGAAGGTGTACCCAACTGTCTCCTTTGGGTATCCTATGAAGACACATTTCTCCGATTTGGGTTTGAGCTTATCATGATGAAACTTTTTCTTATAAGCATCGCAACCCCAAACTTTAAGAAACGACAACTTTGGTTTCTTGCCAAACCATAGTTCATATTGTGTCGTCTCAACGGACTTAGATGGTGCCCCTTTTTAACGTGAATGCAGCTGTCTCTAATGTATGATCCCAAAACGATATTGGTAAATCGGTAAGAAACATCATAGATTGTACTATATCCAATAAAGTACGGTTATGACGTTCGGACACACCATTATGCTGTGGTGTTCCATGTGGCATGAGTTTGTGAAACTATTCCACATTGTTTTAATTGAAGACAAACTCGTAACTCAAATATTCGTCTCCGTGATCAGATCGTGGAAACCTTATTTTCTTGTCACGATGATTTTCCACTTCACTCTGAAATACTTTGAACTTTTCAGACTTATGTTTCATCAAGTAGATATGCTCATATCTGCTTAAATCATCTGTGAAGGTCAAAAAATAATGATACTTGTCGCGAGCTTTAATATTCACAGGACCACATACATCAGTATGTATGATTTCCAACAAATCTGTTGCTTGCTCTATTGTTCCGGAGAACGGTGTCTTAGTCATCTTGCCCATGAGGCACGGTTCGCAAGCATCAAGTGATTCCAAAATCCCATTAGCATGGAGTTTCTTCATGCGCTTTACACCAATATGACCTAAACGGCAGTGCCACA
The DNA here is from genome assembly GCA_032464435.1 of Aegilops umbellulata. NCBI lineage: Eukaryota > Viridiplantae > Streptophyta > Magnoliopsida > Poales > Poaceae > Aegilops > Aegilops umbellulata. The sequence goes on along the minus strand of CP136060.1, from coordinate 633,748,176 downwards.
AATAAGTTGCACTATCATTATCAACTCTGCATCTTTTGGCTTCAACATTATGAATATGTGTATCACTACTATCGAGATTCATCAAGAATAGACCATTCTTCAAGGGTGCATGACCATAAAAGATATTACTCATATAAATAGAACAACCATTATTCTCTGATTTAAATGAATAACCGTCTCGCATCAAACAAGATCTAGATATAATGTTCATGCTCAACGCTGGCACCAAATAACAATTATTTAGGTCTAATACTAATCCCGAAGGTAGATGCAGAGGTAGCGTGCCGACCGCGATCACATCGACTTTGGAACCATTTCCCACGCGCATCGTCACCTCATCCTTAGCCAATCTTCGCTTAATCCGTAGCCCCTATTTCGAGTTGCAAATATTAGCAACAGAACCAGTATCAAATACCCAAGTGCTACTGCGAGCATTAGTAAGGTACACATCAATAACATGTATATCACATATACCTTTGTCCACCTTGCCATCCTTCTTATCCGCCAAATACTTGGGGCAGTTCCGCTTCCAGTGACCAGTCTGCTTGCAGTAGAAGCACTCAGTTTCAGGCTTAGGTCCAGGCTTGGGTTTCTTCTCCTGAGCAGCAACTTGCTTGCTGTTCTTCTTGAAGTTCCCCTTCCTCTTTCCTTTGCCCTTTTTCTTGAAACTAGTGGTCTTGTTGACCATCAACACTTGATGCTCCTTCTTGATTTCTACCTCCGCAGCCTTTAGCATTGCGAAGAGCTCGGGAATTGTCTTATCCATCCCTTGCATATTATAGTTCATCACAAAGCTCTTGTAGCTAGGTGGAAGTGATTGGAGAATTCTGTCAATGACGCTATCATCCGGAAGATTAACTCCCAGTTGAATCAAGTGATTACAATACCCAGACATCTTGAGTATATGCTCACTGACAGAACTATTCTCCTCCATCTTGCAGCTATAGAACTTATTGGAGACTTCATATCTCTCAATCCGGGCATTCTTCTGGAATATTAACTTCAACTCCTGGAACATCTCATATGCTCCATGACATTCAAAACGTTGTTGAAGTCCGGGTTCTAAGCCGTAAAGCATGGCACATTGAACTATCGAGTAGTCATCAGCTTTGCTCTGCCAGACGTTCTTAACGTCGTCAGTTGCATCAGCAGCAGGCCTGGCACCCAGCGGTGCTTCCAGGACGTAATTTTTCTGTGCAGCAATGAGGATAATCCTCAAGTTACAGACCCAGTTCGCGTAATTGCTACCATCATCTTTCAACTTTGCTTTCTCAAGGAAGGCATTAAAATTCAACGGAACAACAGCACGGGCCATCTATCTACAATCAACATAGACAAGCAAGATACTATCAGGTACTAAGTTCATGATAAATTTAAGTTCAATTAATCACATTACTTAAGAACTCCCACTTAGATAGACATCCCTCTAATCCTCTTAAGTGATCACGTGATCCATATCAACTAAACCATGTCCGATCATCACGTGAGATGGAGTAATTTCAATGGTGAACATCACTATGTTGATCATATCTATTATATGATTCACGCTCGACCTTTCGGTCTCCGTGTTCCGAGGCCATATCTGTTATATGCTAAGCTCGTAAGTTAAACCTGAGTATTCCGCGTGTGCAACTGTTTTGCACCCGTTGTATTTGAACGTAGAGCCTATCACACCCGATCATCACGTGGTGTCTCAGCACGAAGAACTTTCGCAACGGTGCATACTCAGGAGAACACTTTTACTATGATAATTTAGTGAGGGATCATCTTATAATGCTACCGTCAATCAAAGCAAGATAAGATGCATAAAAGATAAACATCACATGCAATCAATATAAGTGATATGATATGGCCATCATCATATTGTGCTTGCGATCTCCATCTCTGAAGCACCGTCATGATCACCATCATCACCGGCGCGACACCTTGATCTCCATCGTAGCATCGTGGTCGTCTCGCCAATTTTATGCTACTGCGACTACCGCTACCGCTTAGTGATAAAGTAAAGCATTACAGGGCGATTGCATTGCATACAATAAAGCGACAACCATATGGCTCCTGCCAGTTGTCGATAACTCGGTTACAAAACATGATCATCTCATACAATAAAATTTAGCATCATGTCTAGACCATATCACATCACAACATGCCCTGCAAAAACAAGTTAGACGTCCTCTACTTTGTTGTTGCAAATTTTACGTGGCTGCTACGGGCTTAAGCAAGAACCAATCTTACCTACGCATCAAAACCACAACGATAGTTTGTCAAGTTAGTGATGTTTTAACCTTCGCAAGGATCGGGCGTAGCCACACTCCGTTCAACTAAAGTTGGAGAAACTGACACCCGTCAGCCACCTGTGTGCAAAGCACGTCGGTAGAACCAGCCTCGTGTAAGCGTACGCGTAATGTCGGTCCGGGCCGCTTCATCCAACAATACCGCCGAACCAAAGTATGACATGCTGGTAAGCAGTATGACTTATATCGCCCACAACTCACTTGTGTTCTACTCGTGCATATAACATCAACGCATAAAATCTAGGCTCGGATGCCACTGTTGGGGAACGTAGTAATTTCAAAAAAATTCCTACGCACACACAAGATCATGGTGATGCATAGCAACGAGAGGGGAGAGTGTTGTCTACGTACCCTCGTAGATCGAAGCGAAAGCGTTGACACAAAGTAGAGGAAGTAGTCGTACGTCTTCCCGGTTCAACCGATCCAAGAACCGTTACTCCGGCGCCTCCGAGTTCTTGGCTTGGCACACGTTCAGCTCGATGACGCTCCCCGGGCTCCGATCCAGCAAAGCTTCGGGGAGGAGTTCCGTCAGCACGATGGCGTGGTGACGATCTTGATGTTCACCCGTCGCAGGGCTTCGCCTAAGCACCGCTATAATATGATCGAGGTGTAATATCGTGGAGGGGGGCACCGCACATGGCTAACACTACACCACCACTGATGTAAGGACACAAAAACTGCCAAGAGAAGGCTCTTTAAAGGGCAGATAAACTGCCGGGACATGAGTTCTCCCGGCAGATAGAACCGCCACGAGAACGGCTGCCGGGGATTACTTGTCCCGGCAATTTTTCTGCCCTGGCCCATGCATTTGCCGGCAGTCTATTTTCTCCCGGCAGATTGGTCGGGGCAAGTGAAACTAGAATTACCGGTAGTTCAATTGCCTACACAAGCACATTTACCCGGCAATTATTACGCCAGGAAGTTGATTTACTAGCAAAATTTTCTAGGCATCTGTATTATGTAATATCCATGCATTATATGTCTAGGCAATCAGGACATATCACACAATTTATACATGCAATTGAATCAAAGAAACATACAGGCTTCAACGAAATCTTAAACTTCATTCGATAAACAAAACGACCATATATAAGGAGGTTGTGCTAGAAAAGGAATACATATATGTTTGCCACAACCAAAATAAAGTAGTGCCACAAGAGGAGATGTACATATGTTTCTAGATGTGTGCCACACAACCAAAATGAGCCGAGCAAGTCTCTAGGTTAAACAAACAAGACATATGACTTTATCACTCCAACTTAATTGTAGGTCTTCCAAATCTCCAGCAGCTTGAAGATCTTCCAAACCTTAGTGAACTTGTGTACCTTTGGGAAACCTGCAAAAAATCTGAAGATGTTACATACGACAGACTAGAAGGATACACGCGCCTTGCCGCGCCAAATTTTTTTCTCTGTTGTAAAAATGGCTCTATAAGCAATCAAACTAATTTGTTGAACAATGCTCACTATCTTAAGCTTGCAGTGCCCATTTTCGGAGGTACAAGTGTCACATATATAACTATATTGACCAAAACAAAAGTAGACGAACATCCAAGCTCCCAGACATGATAGTACAGGAAACTCCCTTGGATTGTGATTACATTTTTTACAAAATATTACTTCCATCATGCAGCATATTAGTAAGTTTTCTTATGAGCCCAAAAAAAAGATGAGGAAGAAACATATTGCAAAGGAGCCCAGATCAGGATGAAACATATTGCAAAACCATTATTTCACACAACTCTTCTAGGCTTAACCAATCGACCAATCCTGCATGCCATCCCTAAAGAGGGGCTCCAACCATGTGTTACGAAGAAATAATACAAGTCATCTTCAAAAAGAAAACAGACACTCCTATATAGGGAAAAAAACTAATCATTTCAATATGTTTTTGTTCAATCTCTTATGTAGTACAGAGGAGATCATAAGACAATTATAGCCATACTGCCATAAATCAATCAATCCATCACTTATTTTTTATGAAAAAATACCAAAATGGAGGGGTCATAAACAAGCACACTATCTAACTGCCATCATCAGGATCAGATCGATGTAACAGCAAAAAGGAAGAGTGCTGCGATGTGCAACTTACCTAAGAGTTGTCCAATGGTATTGCTTGCATTAAGCCAAAGTGATACTATTGTCACCACCAACAGGGACAACTCACACCTGAGAAACAACAAGAGAAGAAGCAACCTAACACTATTATTGAGGTTCATTTTGCCTCCAAAGCCATACTATTATCACAACCATCATTTCTTTTATTAATTTAATATACCGAGAAAATGGTAACTGGATGGTGGCCCTAAGAAACCTGATAAGCTAAAGAAACACATAACTACTCTATTGTTGAGGTCCATTTTGCATCCAAAGCATTTAGTTTCAGCAATTACATGAACAGTAAGCTCCCAGGTTATCTATTCATTCACAAGCTGACTAAGAATGAAAATCGGCAAAGTATGAATGTACGATTGAATCAACCACATGCCAAAATTTGGAAGTTAAAACAATGCAAGTTGTTGGTTCAGATTAATATATAAGAATGATCACATAGTACCATACCCTGAAGCAATTGTATAAATAATTTCTGAGAGCGTCTACATGAGTAGAAATAAGACAGGTTAAGATGAGGACAATACGACACATAGTACATAAAGGTTCAGACTTCTATTACTCGTTCAGAATACAAAACACCACATCCCATATATCACAGACTATTATATTCTTTGAGATGAATAGCAAAACTTAAAAGTATCAATTTGAGGGATAAGTACTAAATCTAAGCACGCATGGAATGAAGGTAGGTGCATGATAGTTCATGTTTCCTCTTGTAGAGACAATAAGACACATAGTACATACAGGTTTAGACTTCTATTACTCGTTCAAAATACAAAAGACCACATCCCATATCACAGACTATTATATTCTTTGAGATGAATAGCAAAACTAAAAATATCAATTCGAGGGAGAAGTACTAAATCTATGCTCGCATAGAACACTGCTACAAATGCATTTGTTCTTAACAGTAGCTGACTTGTACAGTGACCCAAGAACGGTTGAAGAACTCTATCAATTTACTCTCCTAACGAACTTCTAGATGAAGGTTAACACGGAATAAGTTGATACATAGCCAAAAAGTCTGCCATCATACTAAAGGTGAAAAGAGTCCAAATCCTACAGTATGAACAAATGTGATTCCTCTTATGCTGCCATTTAACCATGCCTCACGAAAGTGTAAACATAAAAGTGGGGAAGAAACTTTACAAAGAAGCAGCTAACTTAAGTACTAAAGTAACATATTAATCCTTTCCTCCTACCTCAAGTCTGTACAAATATTAACAGGAAGATGCTACAACAATCACATACAACAGCCGCATGGCCACATGCAACAACTGAATATGTTCTGAAACATAGAGCAACTAGTAACATCTCTAGAGTAATCTCTACTTTGGTAGAGAACATGTCCTTTTTTTATCATATTGACAGTAGCAAGTTTATATTACCTTCTCATCCAAATATAGTGTGAAAAGTCTGTACAAATATTAACAGTAAATATTAGGTGTACCTACCCTGTACAGCAGAAAATGGTATAAGCATGTTACATGCACAAAGTTACTATCCTAGCCAGCGAAAAAAGGAAAACTAATTTGAATCCTTAACAGCTCGAGGATTGTCACTACAAGATGGCAGGAATTTAAGAAGGCAGTTTGACAGGCTTGCAAATATCTTAAGAAAATAATAATATAAAACTTTGCAATATGACGAAGGTGTTACCACCCAAAAAACTTGAATGCAAGCACGTTATCATCAAATGGCACTTCTAATAAGGCAAAGACACTAATGATGTCCGCAATCAACTTTAATTTAAGAAACCGACTCATATTAACAAATCTAAGCTTTTAAAAGTGCAGAAGCAGAGTGTTATTTCCATATGCAAAATTATAAGGTGTAATTACTGGAGTTTTCATCAAAAATAACTTCCACAAAATGTACGCATAACTGAACTAATGCTCAAGGCATAGACCATGTGTGCTGCGGTGTATATTGGTTAAAGGTACAAGTTCCATTAGGCTATCAGAATACAAGAGAAGATTATAAAAGAAAATCACTTGAGAATTCTTATACAGTAATGGTTATTTGCACAAAGGATTTAGTTGGTGCGTTGTGACTGTGAGTGTCCTTGTTGAACTCTGAACAGACATCCAGGGAAACAAACAGTTGATAGCATCTTGATCCATACATACAGGTGATGAGCTCGATGATGATAGAGGCATTGTTGTGCTCACTTGTAGCGAGTGTAGAGGAAGTGGTGGTGCAGCGCGTGGTTGAACAATTAGTGGTTGAGCTCGACAGGGCCGACGTGGAGCAGCTCTACCAGCACCGCGCCATCCGTCGTCCACAGCAGCAGGTGGTGCACGGCTGCACCCCGAGAAGGTGCAGACCCCACGAAATAGAGGAACGCTCGATGTCGATGCAGCACGCAGTTGACCTGCTTGAAGTCGATGCCACGAAGAAGAGGACCGTGTCCCGAAGGCAGTGGCGTTGGGAGTTAGGAGGAGGGAGTCCTTGGACGAACTCCTCAGGAGACAGGGGGCTGCTCTCCCAGTCTTACCCTCTCAGTGGATCTAGGCGAGGCGGATGAGATGGTGATGGGGGAAGTGGCGATGGGGAGGTGAACAACCTGGGCGGCGTTGATGAGGCCCGGAGCAGCCAGATCCGACAGCATCGACCACCAGTGCGACCAGACCGCCAGATCCGGCAATGACCAGGCCGGGCCGCTTCCATGGAAATGGCAGCTCAGAGGAGAACGGGATGTAGGACGGCGGCGCACAGGGAAGAGGAGAACGGACCGGCCAGAAGTAGGGTTTGGAATGGACGGCGGTGGCGGTGGAGTGGGTGGCGGCGGCGGTGAGTCTGGGATTTGGGGAAGTAGGGTTTGGAAGGGGGCGCGAGTGGGCTGGTCGATTCGGAGGGATTTGGGGAAGAGGGGTTGGGCTACGGGGCTATATTTCTTCGGCCGCAAAACTTTTGGATACTACTTCAGTTTGGCGCCAAATAAAGGAGCCCCGGCAGAAAATGGGCCGTGGTTGTGTTGTCCCAGCAGATTATGCGCCTGAAAAGTGTACCGGCAGTGTGGATGCCCCGGTGGCTCAAGTTCTACCGGCAGTTTGTGTGCCTTGAAGTACATATACCGGCAGTAATAAATGTCCCGGCAGATAGTTTGCCCTTATTCAGCAACTTCTGCCAGCAGTTAACTGTCCCAATTAAGTGTTGTGGTGTAGTGTAAGGAACGATCACGAAAATCAACTTGTGTGTCTATGGGGTGCCCCCTGCCCCCGTATATAAAGGAGTGGAGGAGGGGAGGGCCGGCCCTCTCTATGACGCGCCCTAGGGAGTCCTATTCCCATCGGGAGTAGGATTCCCCCTTTCCTAGTCCAACTAGGAGTCCTTCCATGTAGTAGGAGTAGGAGACAAGGAAGGGGAAAGTAGAAGGGAAGGAAGGAGGGGGCGCCGCCCCTCCCCCTAGTCCAATTCGGACTAGGCCTTGGGGGGCGCGCGGCCTGCCCTAGGCAGCCCCTCTCTCTTTCCCGTATGGCCCAATAAGGCCCAATACTTTTCCCCCGTATTCCCGTAACTCTCCGGTACTTCGAAAAATATCCGAACCACTCAGAACTTTTCCGATGTCCAAATATAGTCGTCCAATATATCGATCTTTACATCTCGACCATTTCGAGACTCCTCGTCATGTCCCCGATCTCATCCGGAACTCTGAACTCCTTCGGTACATCAAAACTCATAAACTCATAATATAACTGTCATCGAAACCTTAAGCGTTCTGACCCTACGGTTCGAGAACATTGTAGACATGACCGAGACATGTCTCCGGTCAATAACCAATAGCGGAACCTGGATGCTCATATTGGCTCCTACATATTCTACGAAGATCTTTTATCGGTCAGACCGCATAACAACATACGTTGTTCCTTTTGTCATCGGTATGTTACTTGCCCGAGATTCGATCGTCCGTATCTCAATACCTAGTTCAATCTCGTTACCGGAAAGTCTCTTTATTCGTTCCGTAATACATCATCCCGCAACTAACTCATTAGTTGCAATGCTTGCAAGGCTTAAATGATGTGCATTACCGAGAGGGCCCAGAGATACCTCTCCGACATTCGAAGTGACAAATCCTAATCTCGAAATACGCCAACCCAACAAGTACCTTCGGAGACACCTGTAGAGCACCTTTATAATCACCCAGTTACGTTGTGACGTTTGATAGCACACAAAGTGTTCCTCCGGTAAATGGGAGTTGCATAATCTCATAGTCATAGGAACATGTATAAGTCATGAAGAAAGCAATAGCAACAAACTAAACGATCAAGTGGTAAGCTAACGGAATGGGTCAAGTCAATCAGATCATTCATCTAATGATGTGATCCCATTAATCAAATAACAACTCTTTGTCTATGGTTAGGAAACATAACCATCTTTGATTAATGAGCTAGTCATGTAGAGGCATACTAGTGACACTCTTGTTTGTCTATGTATTCACACATGTATTATGTTTCCGGCTAATACAATTCTAGCATGAATAACAAACATTTATCATGAAATAAGGAAATAAATAATAACTTTATTATTGCCTCTAGGGCATATTTCCTTCACGCTTCGCCTCCATCTCTTTGTTTCGCCTCCCGTCGCTGCCCTCTTGCCTCCTTCTGCGCCTATAAAAGGAAGAGGTCGCTCCTCCCAGAGAGACGCACCAGAACTACTCCTTCCCTCGCCATCGGTTCCATCTCTGAGTTGCTGATGTCTTCCTCATCCCGCCTTGCGGCGTGCACCGCACATCGGGACAGTAGGCCTCCGAGACCGCACCTTTTGAGTCCTGTATGGGAGAAGGGTGATAAGGTTTTTGGGGAGCGCTCAGCGCGACTACTGGATGCTTCATCACGGACGATCCGGTCGCCGACGACTTCTTCCCCGACGTCCACGACCTCCTCGACGACATGGCAGGCGACGACACCGACCCCAAGTCTAGCGCTTCTGCTGCTGCTGTGCCGTACGTGTTCTTCTCCTTTTTGTTAGAAGTCTTGCTACAGTTCTTGGCTCTAGTTTCTGCCCTACGTATGTTAGGTTCTATGACATATAAGCAACTTCATCTAGTGTCTATTCTAGATGTGTTTAGCTCAAGTTCATATATGCAGACAATGTTTACCTTCTCTTTGTCAGATTGCATGACTTGCTTTATATTTACTATATTAGTCATGCTTTATCTAGTATTTTCGTTAGCAAAATTATTTGATAAATTGCTCATATTTCCAACAACCAGAACACGACAGATGATCCCCAGCCAAAGGCCCTGCATATACGTTATTATGGTTCACGCTATCAGCATGGCATCCAAGGTAAAAAGTTAGACAAAACCAAACGAATAGATGCAAAGGGAAAGCACCATCCCGCCGACGTGCAGCACAAAGGGTATGAGGTAGAAGTACATCGTTCACAGCGTGTGGCTGTCGGCGGTGTACCTCGGCTCGTTCCGCTGCGCCTCCGACAACGACGAACGGATGCGTGCTATCTCGGCGCGCCGTTCAGTGCCAGTGGGCACCAGGGGCACTGGGACGTCACCAGTGCTCAGCCTCCACGAGCCCGGCACCCGCATGTCCGGGGGCACCGGGTAGTCGGCCTCGTAGAGGAGGCGCGCCTCGTCCTCGCGTAGATGGCATCGGCCAAAGCCGTTCGCCGCTGCGCCGTCGCCTGGGTAACATTCGACCATTGCTCGTCGGCGGGGGGAGAGTGGGAGAGAGGGGCTTCGGTGGCGAGTTATGGTGAGAATGGCGACTGTGGCGTTCACCGGCGGGGGAGGTCGGCTTTTATAGCCGAACTTGGGCGGTGAGAAGCTGCCCGGCGGGTGCCGCGTGGCAGAAGCGGGTGGGACGCGCGTCGCGACGCCTTCACTGTGCCGCCCGTGAGGTATCAATGGAAGGCTGACCGGCGCGGCAGCGCGGCAGCCTTGGCATTGATTCCCGCAGGAACCGAGGCGATAAGGACAACGAAGGCGGCATCGCTGACTCGGCGGGCCCATTCCCGTTTGCGCCAAAATCTGTTTCCCGGCGCTCCCCAGCGCGTCGGGTTCGGCCTGGGTCCGCCGACGCCAAAATCGTCCCGAGCCGGCAAAAATTGGGTTCTGGGGACGCGGCTAGGTCGAATTTTCGACGCCGGCGATAAAAAAAGGGCCTGGAGGGGCTTGTTGGGGCGCAGCTGGAAATGCTCTTACCCAACCCATATGGGGATGAAGGAGAGGGAAGAGGATTTACAGCATGCAGATCTGGGGGCACACGGATCCTGGGTTGTCGATTTGCGTCAAGGTTCGCAGCATCGCTTATGTATACACATAGTTCTATTTTCTTAGGGAAAAGATCTCCTTCACCCGACCGATCAATTGCGCCGCATCCGCCGGCTCCGCGTCCGTCGGATCGTCTATTGATCGGACGAACGACAACCTCCCCGCTCCCGCGTGACGCGCGTGCGTTTCTGAAACAGAGTCATTGTTTCAGTATAGTATTTCTTGCAACTGACCATCTCTTCTATCGTCTCTATCAACTGACCATCTCTGTCGACTGAGAGGGCTAGGATTCGTGAGGGGAGGGCGGCGACGTGGGGTGGCGCAGGGCGTTGGGCGGCGGCGGCGGGTGGCTGCGGGCAGCGCGGGGCGTTGGGCGGCGGCGGCGGGTGGCTGCGGGCAGCGCGGGGCATTGGGCGGCGGCGGCGGCGGCGCAGGGCATTGGGCGAGGGCGGCGACGCAGATCTTCCGCTGTGGCGACGATGACGACGGGTTCGGCGGTGGCTGACAGGTATGGATCGGGCAACCCTCCCCCTCCCCCCAAACAAGATGCCCCCATCTCGTCGGCTCCACCCATACTGTTGTTCGTCCCGTCCACCGCGTGATGCATTTCCGCCGTGATCTATTACTGCTCGCTGTCGGGCCCCAATTTGCACTAATTGATTTTGTGTTCCCTGTTTGATTGCTTGAGCATGCATTTTCCCGAAGGAACGAAACGGCGTCAAAATTATAGAACATACGTATGGTTTTGCATTGGATACGTGTGTCTTAGGTTGCTGAAATGTTAGTTCAGTTTATTGCTGCTACAAATTAGCAGACGTGCTCTCACCTAGTCAAATAATGCAGCTGACCAACAAGCCGGCTGACTATAACATCTCTCAAGTTTAAATTCAGACAACCCTTTCAAGCTGGACTGAAACTTCTAAAACAGAATTCAGAGCCACCAACTTGTTGCAGAATTCAGACACCCCTTTTGAAACTTAAATTCAGTTAACACTAACAGTAGAACAAAAAGCGTCTAAAACAGAATTCAGAGCCTGATCAACTAGTTGCGGAAACCATTGCATTTTCGCGAAATGCATGATTAACAGCCCTTCGTTTGACTGAAACTCAAAGCAGCCAACTCGCATAGTTGTGAAAACTCATAGGTGTGTTTCTGAATTTCTGGAGCGTGCAAGAGGATCCCCTTGTTTCATTTTTCTGAAGCTCATGTTCCAATACTCATGCAGTTATCCATTTTGTTTTTTCAGAGGAACATATATGTAATTTCTTTTTAGTTCAAACCTTCTGTAGCTCGTGCAGTTATCCAGTTTGTAGTTTCAGAGAAACATATATGTAATTTCAGAAACAGTAGCTATTTTTTAGAGAAACTTACGTTTCTGAAACTAGTTAGTAGGTTATGTCTGTAGCTTATGTTTGTGAAACTACAGGAATGTTTGTACCGCTAGCTTATGAAACTACATATATCTTTTCTCAGTTTTTGCTTCTGAAACTACATGTATCTTTTCCCTGAATTTTTAGCTACTGTTCCAATACATTCCCATGAATTTTTAGCTCATGTTTATCTGAAATTAGTTGGATTAGCTAATGTTCTTTCAAACCTTGTTTTGCAGCATGCCTATCTTCCAAACTCGTTGGTCGGCAAAGCGGCTGCGTGAAATAGCCAATGAAATCAAAGGGAAAAAGAGAGATGTAATAAGCAAGTCCAGCTTCGGGGATTTGCTGTTTATATCTCCTTTGGTCCCTCCTCCTGAAGAGCTTCTTGATTTCATTGTTATGAACATTGACCCTAAGAATCGTGTGCTGAAGTATGTAATCTTCGCTTTTTTGTATTTCTTTTTCTGTTGCATAACACCTTTTGTTTTCTTTATTCTCGCAACATCTACTGATTTTTTTTGTGAATTGCAGGATTAATGACCACAAGCAGATCCACTTTTCAAAAGACATGGTTAAGAAGATATTCAATGTACCATCTGGTAGCAGACCGATAGAGTTTGGGAAGAGGGGCAAAGCTGATTTCCGTGAAGTTTATCTGGGCGGCGGGGATAGGGCTCCGATAGCCAACGCAGTTTCCGTCTTATCAAAAGCAAATGATGATGACACCATCGAGAGGTCATGGGTATTACTGTGCCTCTCTTTGGTCCTAGTTCCTGGGACAGGAAACATGGCCCCCCTAGATTATCTTTACACCCTACGAGATATGAGTATGGTCCATGAGTTCGAGTGGGATGAGCATATCCTGTGCGATGTGATGAGAGAAGTTAAAAAATACCAAGATAAGAGGAATGAGGGTAGAGGGAAATTTCTCATCGGTGGATGTCTACCAATGCTTCCGGTACACCCCCTTTGATTCCTGTAACATCCCACTCCTTTTATCCGCAACAACTAATCTTTTTCTTGAGGTGCTGATGTTTTCTTTTCTTTTTTGTGTCTTTTTTGCAGATAATTTACATGGACCATCTTGATGTGCCAAGAGGATGCTTAGTTGATCACACCATCAACTACTCGCTTCCTAGAGCTTGTTTTGTTCATGAAATGGACTTTTATGCTGTTGTCGCAGTGGACACCCTGGATGATGGGTTTGGGAAGCGTCCAGTAAGTGATTGAAACTGAAAGACTTTGCTTTTTTTATTTTATGTAGAAGACACTTGTCTGTTGCAATTCTTAACTTTTTTCTCGTCTTTTGTAATGCAGTTCAGGACCAGTACACCGTACGCAGTAGTTGAGTTCATGTCATATATAGATCAGCATCACCAAGGAGCTGCCAGTGAACATGTCACAGAGGAATTGCCGAAAATCAGCGACCAAGGGGGTGTTGTTGGGGGCGCAACACACTCTCCAGATGTGCCTGAGAGCTCCCACATGCAAGAAAATGTACATGTGGGAGCATATGCGGGTTCTCAAAGCCCACCTCACGCCGGTACAGGGGGTACCAATGGGAGCGCAGAGCATGTGCATGAGCCGCCTCCATCTAACACGGAGAGTGGTGACGACGTGTGCGGCTCTTTGGAGGAGTGGCTCCATGCATTGCCAACAATCGAGGAGTTAGAGGTGGGTTTTTTTCTCGCAACTCATTTTTTCCTTTTTCATTTTTTCCTAACAGCCGTCGTTTGTTGTTGCCGAACTGCGATGTGATGTGATGAGAGAAGTTAAAAAATACCAAGATAAGAGGAATGAGGGTAGAGGGAAATTTCTCATCGGTGGATGTCTACCAATGCTTCCGGTACACCCCCTTTGATTCTTGTAACATCCCACTCCTTTTATCCGCAACAACTAATCTTTTTCTTGAGGCGCTGAGGTTTTCTTTTCTTTTTTGTGTCTTTTTTGCAGATAATTTACATGGACCATCTTGATGTGCCAAGAGGATGCTTAGTTGATCACACCATCAACTACTCGCTTCCTAGAGCTTGTTTTGTTCATGAAATGGACTTTTATGCTGTTGTCGCAGTGGACACCCTGGATGATGGGTTTGGGAAGCGTCCAGTAAGTGATTGAAACTGAAAGACTTTGCTTTTTTTATTTTTATGTAGAAGACATTTGTCTGTTGCAATTCTTAACTTTTTTCTCGTCTTTTGTAATGCAGTTCAGGACCAGTACACCGTACGTAGTAGTTGAGTTCATGTCATATATAGATCAGCATCACCAAGGAGCTGCCAGTGAACATGTCACAGAGGAATTGCCGAAAATCAGCGACCAAGGGGGTGTTGTTGGGGGCGCAACACACTCTCCAGATGTGCCTGAGAGCTCCCACATGCAAGAAAATGTACATGTGGGAGCATATGCGGGTTCTCAAAGCCCACCTCACGCCGGTACAGGGGGTACCAATGGGAGCGCAGAGCATGTGCATGAGCCGCCTCCATCTAACACGGAGAGTGGTGACGACGTGTGCGGCTCTTTGGAGGAGTGGCTCCATGCATTGCCAACAATCGAGGAGTTAGAGGTGGGTTTTTTTCTCGCAACTCATTTTTTCCTTTTTCATTTTTTTTTGCATCTTCATTTCACTGGCATGTTACAAACTACTGTCCCCTGCCAATCTAATGCCATTGTTTCCGTGCATCACAGTTGCCCCCAAAGATGCAAGTCATATTTAACAAGCACAAAGAGCTCCATGCCAGAGAACTTAATGTTGCATTCAGCTCATTTGGGAGGGTCTTGCAAGGCATGTACTGCAAGCGAATGGGCCTAATGTTGTCTGAGGCACACCAAGCTGAGTGCAGCATTCATGTACAAAGAGCCGAAGGTGAAGGCATCACTTTCAGTGTACCGGGGGGGGGGTCTTCTGCTGCAGGCATGTCTGATGGGACTGCAACTGAACCTTTTGCGCAACAGCCCAAGCATCCAGAGCAGCCCAACATTCATCATGTCACTGTACCGCCTCCGCAACAGCCCAAGCAACCAGCCACTGCCACTGTACCATCTCCGCAACAGCCCAAGCAACCAGCCACTGCCACTGTACCATCTCCGCAACAGCCCAAGCAACCAGCAGTGGAAGTAGGTCAACACAACGGCAATGATCAGAGCAATGGCAGGGGAGAAGACTCAGGCAGCCCAAGCTCCGCACATGTGAATCTGACGAGGAGGCCAGGCACGCTTGAAGACGGACCTTCTTTTGGATTGTTTGAACCGGGGAGTGATGATGATCTACTATTTCAGGAGTTTCCTCAAGTTCGTACATCCCCTGCAAATACTTCTGTTGCAGATTTGGACTCCTTGTCGATCCGTACGAGGAGCCCTCTGTTTGGTGAATCTCCGGCTACCTCAGCTGGGCCAGTTTATGATGTGACTCCCATCGCAACACGTCCTCCAATTTCGACAGGCCCTGCAGGTTATTGCACTCATCTCTCCCCAACTACTTTGTGCTCCAACCCATGTTTTGTTTTCTTTACAGAAACTTAGCACTTCCATGCTCCAAACCATTATTTTTTCTCATCTTGTTTCTGTTTTCTTTTTCTTTTTCAATTGTGGGGCAGAAGCAGGAGTAGCTGAGACAAGAGAGGAGGTGGTGATTGAAGTGAGCAGCGGGAAAAACGTGATGCAAAGAAGCCCACACGCAAGAGAGTTGCAAAATCACCAGAAAACACGCCGAAGCTGAAGAGGATGAGGAAGATCAAAGTTAATGCTTCCGACGATGCCATATACAAGCAATATTGTTGCACAAATTACCACATAAAGGACCCTCCAGAAGGCGAGCCCTTGTAAGTGTGTTTTAGCCCTTTTTTGTGTTGATAAATTGTTCGCTCCATCCACTTGTTTGCCACTAACCGAGCCACTGTTTTTTTGCAACATGCAGACCTCCATTCATTAGCATAGGTGGGTTTGATGTTTCTTTCAAGCATTTCAGCAACGGGCTAAAAAAGCGAGCACATTTGAACAATGAGGTCATGTCACTTTATGTTGAAAGCTTCAACATCGAGCAAATGTATAGCAAAAGCAAACCTAGGAAGTTTGCGTTCTCACCGCATACAGCCGTGAGTGAACTATGCATTTTTTTTAATTTTTCACAATAGAGTTTCTGCCCACAACTTCCATATCTTTCTAACCAATACCTTCTTCTTTGCATTAGTCCAAGCTTGCCGTGGACCCAAGCTCATTTCAGACACGTTCTTGCAGCAAAGATCTTGAGAGGGCCTGTGAAAGAAACAACATCATGAAATCTGATCAAGTAAAAACCTTTTTGTTCTTTCATCAAAGCTATCCTAGCGCAACATGCTCTGTTTTTCTGAAGTTATTTTTTGTTTCTTACTTTTGCAGTTGTTCTTCACCATTGTCAAGGACGGACACTGGGCAGTTGTGGTTGCAAACTTGATGCACAAACAATTCAACGTCTTTGACTCGAGGGGTGATGACCCTGACTATGTCAGCATCCTTGAGAAGCCATGTTGCAATCTGGTATTTATGCTACACCTCTTTCCTTTCTCTGTTTTCATTTTTTCTCTATATAAATTTTGTTGTTTGTGGTACCAATCATAGACTTTTTGCAATATCAAATTTTGTAGATAGCCAACTTCAAGACTTTGGTCAGAGAACAAAACCGATGGAACCTTGACTTTGACAAGTTTGTTCGTCTCAGCCCGAATGGGTACCTGCAACAGTCAACAACGTATTGTTCTCTGACCAATTTCCTTTTTTTTCATGTCTCCATCCACAACTTTTTTATGTTTTGTTGTCAAGTGAGCAATTTTTATATGTATTTTGTGACTTTTTTTTTATTTTTGGCAGGTTTGATTGTGGGTTGTTTGCTATTCTATACATGGAGAATCTAACTGGCAGGGGGATGAGACCATTCAGCGCGGTATTCCCTTTTTGCTATGCAACAATACTAGCTAAATAACTTGTTGTTTTCGTAGCACTTGTTGTTTCCATTTTTGCTAGTTTTCTAATGGTAATCATGTTTTTTCAATTTTTCTCCTAACTAACTTAAGAAGTTCCCTTGTTGTATGCCCAGGACACGAGGTCGTTGCTCAAATTCCGATCATTTGTTGCAGCGAAGCTTTTTAAGCACCCTCAAAACACACTCAACTCAGCCGAAGAGTTTCAGAAACTGTTGAGTAGCTCGTAGAAGATGTCAATCGGAGCAAAGTGTTTCCTAGATAGTTTTAGACTGCTTTTTTTGTGGACAAATGTATGCGCTACATCCTTTTTGTGTAACTAGAGAACAGCAAGATGCTGTCAACCATCTACTTTATCTTTTGTGGAACCCAAGCTGGAGCATGTATCATGCTGGGGCATGTCCCTTTTTTCCTCTTTTTTATTTTGAAATACTGGAGCATCACCCATGTTGTGCTGTCAATGTGAACTTGAGTGCTATCATGCTGATGCAGAGATGAATTAAAATGACTAGTGTTTTCTGAACTATCCATGCAGATATGTGAACTATCCATGTTGCATTTTTTTGATTATTTGGTTTTCTGAAATAAGGTGTCCTACCCATAACAACACATGCCTCGTAGAAGCATCCATGTATGCAATAGCTATTTTTGCAAGCACCGGAAACATGATGTCGCAACTTGAAACAAATGGTACATTCATGTATATGCAAATGGTACATTCACGAAACAAAGCATTACTGGAAATATGGCAAAGACCTCAAAACTACGGCACAAAGTGTGAGATACCTTGTATGTCTCAAATCCAGGACACACAAAACATATCTTGCAACAAAAATGTGAGCTATCTTTTTGTATGTCTCAAATTGGAATAGAACCTGAATACATCATCAAGGTTGCAAAAAAAGAGTATTTATGTATGTTTTCTGCTCAAGCACATGTAGTGAGTCTGAAAAGAAAATGCAAAACATCCTTCAACCGGACCAAGAACTTTCCCAAGTCTTTTCTCTCATTTTTATCTTCCTAGAGGTTGAGTTGCGTTGCATTTCTTGGATCATTCGTCATCATGGCTCTCCAGTATGCACAAGTTGGTACAGTATGCCCCACCTCGGAGCAGAATTGACATGTAGGCGGTGTTGTCGCCGCCTCTGTTGCAGCTTTTAGGGGTCCACACATCTGCACGTTGTGACCTTCTTCTTTGCAAAACTTGCATCGAATACTTCTTTTTTCAGATTTTGGCTTCACTGCTGGCTTTGGCTTCTTACCTTCTTGTTTTGACTTCTTCTTCTGCTTATCATCTAGCTGCTCCACCAGAGTCTTCTTCCTCTTCTCTCTTTCAGTTGGCCGGCCTTTCTTTGGGACACGAGTTGGGTTTCGTAGCATCTCTATGCTTTGAGGCTGTGGTAGGCCATCACTCAACGCTCTCGTTGCAGCAGCAGGTTGCGTTGGGGGTTCACTGCGCTGCGTTGCTTGTTGTTCTGGCAGTACCCCTCTTTTCGCCGCTGCTATAGCAGGCTCAAGAACTTTTATTGCTTCATCTAATATCTTGTATGCATCATCATTGCAACATGCATCAGAGGCGAGCCATGTCAACCTTCGGCACAAGGAGTTGTATTTGAGCGTGTTTGTCGAGGGGTGCCCAAATTCCAGCAATCGCCCAGTTCTGGCCATGCTTGTTGTTGCTGCTTCAGACCACCTTTCCAACAAGTATTGTTGTGGAATAACTTGCACATTGAGGTGCACCATCACCCTTATTATGTGGGCGCAAACCAGGCCATTCATCTCAAAGTAGTGGCAACTACATTGGAACACCCCTTCATCCATCATAACACGCACAGAAAAGAGCTTTGGGTTCTCATATAAGCTTGATGTTAGATTGAACATGAGGCCTCGCCCTTGGTACTCAGTGTTTTGGTTGATAATGTAGCCCGTAGACGCAGTCACTTGTTTCTGAAACTTGCCAAAGACGTTGCGTGTGTAGTAATCAGCAGCTTGGCGCTCAATATTGTATCTGCAACATCACAAAAGGAACCAAAGTTCTCAAAACAAATCATGAAAAAACATTTTTTTGGATTATTTGCTTTGGTATAGTGAAGCTGGCCTACCGAGAGTATAGCGGAGGAGCCGTCGTTTCACCAGTGAACCCAGCATTGTCCTCGCGATCAAGCACAGTTTCTTGGCACAGTTCATACTGTTGCACAAACCTCCATACAGAATCAGCTGGACGAATCATTGTCTTGAAATATGAGTTCAGCCCCTCGGACCTGCCTGTCGTGCTTGTGAACGGGAAGAAATTGTTCTTGAAGTACGCTGGAGCCCACGTATGTCTTGTTCGCCACATGTTCTTCAAGTGTTTGTTTTCAGCAACTTCGAAACACTCCAACATGTGCTGCCATGTTTCCTCAAATTCTTCAACCGTTTCAGAGTTGTTGATACAAGTGTAAAACACATCTGCAAATGCCTCATCTCTAAGCAGCCTCCCCAACTTAGAACGTGCGTTTCCAAACACATGAAACTTGCAACACCTATGGCAAGTATTCGGGAACACTTGCTCTATAGCTGTTGCCATTGCTTGGTCCTGGTCAGTCATTATGTTATTTGGATGCTCATTGTCCATTGCAACCATCCATTGCTCAAAGACCCACTTGAACGTTTCAATAGTCTCATCCGGGAACAAAGCACACCCGAGTGAAATGGTTTGGAGGTGGTTGTTGATACCAACTATAGGACCAAAGGGCATGTTGTATCTGTTAGTGCAGAAAGTTGTGTCAAAGAACACGCAATCTTTATATTTCGGGTACAGCGCCCTTGTCCTCCCATCAACCCAAAACAATGCAGTGACAGAGTTCGTTGCAGGATCTTTTTGCTTCGCAAAGAAAAACTCTGGATTCTCGACCTTCCTCCTCTCAAAGTACTTCACTGTCATATCCATGTCCTGTTGTGTTATCGCTTCCCGAAGCTTTGCACGTTCATTCGCAACATCCCTCTTCACGTACGGCAGTATCCTAGGGTCACCTCCATGTATCCTACCAAGGAAACTCATGCAATCTGAATTTGACAGGTTAATATCATGCAACGTCAACAAGAGTTCGTAATCTTCAGCAGGTATTTTGCGGTGCGAGCGGTAGTATCTAACACGCTCTGGTTGTTGCATCAGTGGATGTGTATGCTCTGCAACAAAGCAAGTGACTGTCAATCTCCCCTCCCTAATCCCAACAATCATGTGTGCCTTACAATCATGACGGAGAATCCTGTTTTTCTGACGCGTTCTTGTCACATCCATTTCAGCACCAGGGCGCCTGCTGGAGTTGCTTGTGTCTGTTGCAATGCTCTCTGAGGTGCTACTTGTTTCCGGGTTATCGGGCTTTCTAGCGTGCACACACCCAAAGACCCTCTTGATCATTATTGCATCCTCTTGCTTCTGTCCTCTCTTTGGGCTGTACTTTGTAGAAGATATATGTGTGCCGAATCCCAACTTGAAGGCATAGTCATTGTAGAATTTCTGGGCATCCTCAAATGTGTCAAACACCATGCCAACATAGGGCGATAGTGGCTGTGATGAAACATCTCCATCATCTGAATCATCTTGCATCACATCATCAGCATGCAACAATCCCTCTGAATCTTCATGATTATCGACAGAAAAGTTCTCTTGGACATAGCTCTCTCCCCCATCAGCACCAGCTCCCTGAAATAAAGCACATGTTTTTTCATGTAAATAGAGAGGTCTTGGTTGAAAGTATTATTTTTACTATAGTTGCTATCAACAGTTATATTTATTGTTTCAGAAATTCAGGTACACAGATACATTTATCAACGGTTTTTCAGCTTCATTTACGCACAAATTTTCAGTCAATGGCCTTTTCTCACATAAGCACACACATTCAAAATCGTATCATAGGTTGATAAGTATCAACTAACAGAGAGGATCATGTTTCGCAAAGATAGAGCAAGCACACATGTGTGCTTGGTATTTGCTTTTGGTTCCACTCACACACATGAAACAAATTTGAATTTCTAGCTACCACACACATAAAACAAATAGGAAATCCTACCTATGTTTATGATACATAGGGTTTTCCATGAGTTTCAGAGACACACAAGTGTTCATGTTTTTTCAGAGTCAGAGACACATAAGTGTTCATGTTTTTTCAGAGACTCACACACACGAAACAAATTTGAAATTCTAGCTGCCACACACATGAAACAAATAGGAAATTCTAGCTATGTTTCTGATACATAGGTTTTCAATGAGTTTCAGAGACACACAAGCGTTCATGTTTTTTCAGTCAGGAAACTCACCCAGCTGCCCTGATTTGATCTGGTAGAAGTTGTTTCAGGAAACACAACCGAAGGGTTGGTGAACCAGGATGATACTCCAGCTCGCGGAGGAAGCCCCGCAGCTGCGGTCGGAGCTGAGAACGACGGCCGCGGCTGTTCTCCAAGAGGCGCCCCCCGGCGAGCTCGATCTGCGTCGGATCCTAGCATCTGCCGCGTGATGTGGTGCGCCATGTTGTTGCAGGAATTTCGCGCTGAAGGACTAGGTGCCCCCGCGCGCCGGCGGCAGCAATTTTTTGCGGTGGTGGCGAGCGCCACCGCGCTGGGGCGGAGCTGTGCCTGGTGGACGGCGGACAGGGGATTCTGTTTCTGAAACAGAGCAGTTGTTGTAGGAAACAACGACCTGGTCAGTTGCGGGCGGTGGTTGCATCCGACGGCTGTTAGGTGGCTAATCCAACGGCTCTCCGGGCGGCGGATGATTCTAACACATCCGCCGGCGGACGCGTAGCGGTTCCCATTTTCTTATATGTATGTAATGAATTTGTATATCATGCCGATATATCTGCTGGTGTGGGGTCCGATACCTTCTATGAGGGGAGGAGCGAACAAATATAGAAGGGATGAGCAAAAATGATGCATTAAGCAAAAAAGAAAAAACAAGTTTGCCACCCTACCGAGGGTACCGACCACTTTCCGCTTCGTCACCATACAATTACATGCAACATAAAACCTGGTCCAAATCTTCACCGTCGCCCGTCCACCACCTCCTTGTTGTTCCTTCCGTGCCCATGTACGATGGTCATGTGATCTGTGAAGTGAAGATCCGGTCGCTGGTAAGGAAGAGCTGGACATGGGACATGGACAGACTCACATGGGAGGCATCACTATCTCCCATGCCCTACTCTTTGTCGTCGGAGGCCTGTACATCTCCGGTAGAGGTGAGATCGATGATGGACAAGGATAGGCGGGCATCCTCATTGCGGTGCCAGGGGATGCCGGTCACCCATTGCGGCTCTGCCTGGCCGGCGGCATGCGACTTCGGCTCCGCAGCGGCGGACGCGAGGGCTGCTGCGTCCTCTGCCTTCGTCGGTCGGCATGCCTCGCCTTCGAAGCGGATGGTTTGCAGGCATTTACCTCCGACTCAGAGCCGTACTCAAGGGGGTAGCGCGCAGCAAATGGGCTGTGCCGCCACCCCCGGATTGGGTGCCAAATGGACATAACCGCATCCGGCGAGGCTGCGTTGGCGCCTCAAGGCGGATCCAAGCGCCATTTGCGCGGACACAATGGATTCCCGCCAGATCAAGTCCTATCGCAGGTAGACTCCTCCCGAGCGCAGCGGAGAGCCATGAGGATGACCGTCTCCTCCTCACGCCTGCACGGGACGAGGTCCCAGTCAACAGATCGGTACATCTCGAAGTTGGATCCGTTGCCTGTCATGCCGGAGATCGCCGGCACGGAGCTTGGGGTCGGAGTGAAGTGGAGTGTAGTACAGCGGAGTGGCTAGGGTTTGATCCCGGAAGTGAATTTGATTAACTTGGCCTTTAGAAAATGAAATTTTGATTGACGACTTTGTTTAAAAGTCGGGCTCGCCTCTGTAGTACACGCACGCACGCAAACAGTCACTCCGAATCACCCGCCCATTTGCCTGCCTGCACCGCACATGGCGTGTCGCCGCACTAGTGATTTGCACGGCGATGGCGATGGCGATGACGACGGCGACGGCGGCGACGAACGGCAGCAGTACCTTTCACCACGAGCAGTTCCATCAGGCCCCAGTGCAGTGCCCCTCTACCTGCCTTGGCTTGGCTTGGTTTGCAGTTGCAGGAGGAGCCAACGAGATGCAGATGGCCTGCCTGCCAAGTTGCCTGCCCCATTTCGGCGCCATGCATGCATCCCCTGGCGAGCCAGATCCAACTTTGCTCAATCAGTCATGCCACTTGTTCTTCCCCGATTCCTTGCTGCCGATGCTGCTGAACGAAATGAGCCAAGGAAATCAGTTTAGTTTTGCCAAATGTCGGTCACCCTCTCTTTTTCTTCTCTGATTTGCTGTTGCTGCTGTTGATGATGCTGAAGGAAACCAGTCCAGGAACTCGACCTGAATCTTTTCTGCAAACAAAAAAAACTCAACCTGAATGTCAACGCCACTATTTTTTTCGGTCACTTCTTTTCAGTGCTGCGGTGCTATTTAATGTTGTCTGATGCTGGATGTCCTTTGCAATTCAGTTAGTTAGTTACAGATCGTAATCATCACTGTTCATCAGATTGAGTGAGCTCTTTCTATTCTGGGAATGCTGCTGCCCATCTGTCTACCCTTCCTTCCTGATGAGTGATGCGCTCTCCCTCCCTTGTGGCAGATCCTGGTTTGAGTCAGAAATTTCACCAACTTCTGTTCCTTTTTTTATCTGAATCCTTCCGGGTGCATGCAGAAGGTTCATCGGTCTGACACCGTAACTGTTTCTGTTATTTTTGGAGAATTGGTTCCTTTTAAGGCTCTCATCTTCGGCTTCAGAAACAAGAGTGTGCGTTTTTCTATTGTGTGATAGATGTTGATAAGTATGTGTTAGATGCTGCATGAGTAAGGTTTCCAATAACATGAACTGACCAGAAAGCAGGATGCATGAAGATTGAAAACAAGTCACTTGACAATGTGCATGATCAGTACTGAGCACTAGTATTCCCTGTCTGTCTGCAGATACTACAGCATCAAGTTCTAGACATCCTCTGCATCCTTTTCCCCTGACATTCTCAGTATCAACACCAACACTTATGGACTACTACCAAGCATCACCACTCACCAGCAAACCTCCACTCTCTGCTATGTTCTGAAAAATCCCCATTATCAATTACTTCAATAATAATAATACAGGCAGTGAAACTACAGCAAGGGCCATACTCCGAGTACAAAGTTGAGACACTTATTTTAGGACGGAGGGAGTATTACACTAGACATCGGATGCGCTTGCATCTTCTAATAGAGCGTACTCCGGGTTCGCAGCCAGCTGATCATGTAGAGGACCACACTGCAGGCCTTGATCTTGCAAACCCTGCCGTAGCTCGGCATCCCGAGAGCCCGGTTCGTCGAACTGAAGGGCGCGCTCGACGCGCCGTGCTGCTTGGTGTCTGCTGGCAGCGAGAAGTGCCCCGGTGCCGCGCTGAGCCGGTGCGCTGGACTGGTTGATCATCAATCACTGGGACGGCGAGGGAGGCTGGTCGTCGGTCAGGTGAACTGTCGTGATGTCGTGGATGCTCGACCTCCTTGCCACCCCTGAGCTGAGCCTGATAAAGTACTTCTGAGCGTGGCTGGCCACCTGCGTCGGCGTCCTCGTCCGCACGAAGTTGCGTGATATGTTCCTCCAGTCCCCTCTTCCGTACTTCTTCAGGCCTAAGAGGAACAACCTGGCCAAAGAACGAGTTAATTGCACAGAAGTACCACAATTCGGGCATCACATGTAGATTGGTACCACGATTGCTATTTTTTACGTGTCAGTACCAACATTGGTGTAAGTTTTTGCAATTTAGGCTAAAACGCGTATTTATACGTATTGACAGTGTATCTGACCGGGGGGCCCCGCCTGTCAGATGCCTATGTGGCAGTTTTTTTACAGAAAACCCCCTAGCTTTATATGTAATCACGTAAATGCCCATTATTTTCGCGGTAAAACCGCTACTGAGAGAGATTTTTTTTATTCGTAAGTTTTCCACGGACTTATTTGAAAGTTTCCACCGAATTGAACATATAAATAACAGGAACGAAAAGAAATGCGGGGAGGATTCGAACCCGCGACCCGCAGCCGGAAGGCAGCGCGCGCTAGCCACACCGCCACAGCATCGCTGTTGACCGGAAACAGGCGTTACACTTATTATACTAGAACACACACGCTGGGCCGGCAGCTGGGCCAAGCAAAGCCTGCAATTTTTTTTCGTTGAGTTACACACTTGCTGCCCTTTTACTCTTCGTTCTTTTTTCCTTTCTTTTAATATTTTTATTTATTTAGATTCGCGAGCTGTTTTCCAAAATCCGGTAAGTTGTTTTCAAAATCACAAGCATTATTTCCAAATTGATGAACTTTATTTAGATGCACCGAGTCGGACTGGTTTGAAAATTACCGCCACTTGAACAAATAAATAAATAAAAAGAAAAATCCCGCGCTGACGGGAATCGATCCCGCGACCAGCCGCTCACAGTTCTGCGCCATGTTTCTAAAATTTATTGTGATTACAAAATTATTTTTAATACAAGTTCTGCGCCATGTTTCTAAAATTTAATGCATTTAAAATTATATGTTCATCTTTAAATGCATTGAATGCAAGAATCATTAAGAAACCAGGCAAAAAGTTCTTGAAACACTTCATGTATTAAGAAAATGTTCACCATAAATTACAAAAAGTTCACCGGGCAATATGAAAATGTTCATCATATCTTAACAATATCAAAATATATTACAAAATATTCAATTTGCATTTAATCACAAGCATTATTTTGAATTTGTTTCAAAATTAATGAACTTTTTCACAAATCAATTAACTTCTTCACAACCAGTGAATTTATCAAAATCAATGAAGTTCTTTGGAAAATCGACGATTTGTTTTCAAAATATATTTGAACATGTTGATTTTAAGAAACACGTTGATTTTTTAAATAAAATTTGAACAGTTTTGATGCATTTCTAATATTTATTATGATTACACAATTATTTTTAATACATTTTGTCTACTTTTCAAGTAACTGCGCATTGAAATTATTATTTTTGAGAAACAAGTAACTGCGCATTGAAGCAAATACAACTAATACACGAGTAACAAAAAAAAAACTGTGTATTGGGCCTGAGTGAAGAGACATAAAATTTGGGACATGCGCAGCCTCAGTAAGACCAACTTACGGCCCAACGTGTTAAAGCGCTTATAAAAGGTATCTCGCCTCATATCGGTCGCGCGAATCTCCGTGGCGTCGTGGCTAGCGCGCGCGGCTGTAGTCCTGCAGGTCGAATCCTCCTCGAGCGGTATTTTTCGTTTCTGTTATTTATTTGATCAATAAAACGCCCGAAACTTTCAAATAAGTCCGTGGAAAACTTATGAATAAAAAAAATCTCTCTCAGTAGCGGTTTTACCGCGAAAATAATGGGCATTTACGTGATTACATATAAAGCTAGGGGGTTTTCTGCAAAAAAACTGCCACATAGGCATCTGACAGGCGGGCCCCCTCGGTCAGATACACTGTCAATACGTATAAATACGTGTTTTAGTCTAAATTGCAAAAACTTACACCAATGTTGATACTGACACACAAAAATTAGCAATCGTGGTACCAATCTGCATGTGATGCCCGAATTGTGGTACCAATTAACAACCAGTATGGATCATGAATTCTTGCTGCATGGCCATCAGAAGAACACTATGATGATATGGAATTGGAGTACTCACCTGTGCTCGTGCTCGGTCCACGGCGCCCCCCTCCTCCTCCCCTGTCCCGGCGTCCGCACGCCGTGCCAGTTCCCGCAGCCAACGCCGAACCGCCGTCGGGCCTGGATGGAGACGGCGTGCAGGCGGCGGAAGCCGCCGAGAGGGAGCACGACGGCGCGGAGCAGCTGTTCCGAGAAGCCGAGGCCGGCCCACTCCCTCACGCACGGCGCCTCCCACAGCCGCTCGTCCTGCGCGAGGACCCGCCAGCCCCGGCTCACGCACGCCGCGGCGGCCAGCGTCCGCGCCTCCGCCCGCCGCAGCACCTCGAACATCACGTCCTCCCCCAGATCCGGCACCTCTCTCGCGTCCCCCGGCTGCTGCGGTGGAGGCTGTGAGGACGAGGAGGATGCCTTTGCCGGGCTCGAGCTCGAGGTTCGCTGCCGCTTCTTGGCTGGCTCGCTGGAGCCGCCACCGCCAGAAGCGGGAGGAGGAGCCCGGGGATCGCGACCAGCCGAGGAATCGGAAGGGCACTTCATGGTCGGGCGGAGGGATCGTTCTAGCCTCGCAGGTTCAGCTGTACACACGACTGTCAGGATCCCGATGGATGTGACGAGGAGAGATGGACAAAAATCTGATCTTGTCGAGGAGGATAGAGGAGATGAGCAGGATAAATTCTTGTAGGATAACAAGACAATTTACTTACTGGAAATTAAAGAACTGAAATACAACAAGATAAGTAGATAAACTTCGGCTTTGATTTCTTAGCTTAGCAAATGATACAACGATAGGAGACCTTTATATAGAGTCTCGCCGATGACATCCCATGGGAAATGTTTTACGCCGGCCAAGCTTTTGCGCGGGTGTAATCCTACGATGCAGCCGGCACCTCTCTCTTAAAAATCAATAATACCGCTTGATTTTCACCCGTGTGGGCCCCTGCCACACCCTCCGTCCAATCCCAATCCTACACGTTGCCTGTTACGTAAAATCTGTACGTAACTTTACCTAGGTGTAGCATTGCTCCTTAAAAATATATCTCATCAAACCTTATCCTCTCGCGTCTGTTTCCCACCGCTCGTTCTGTTTCTCTCATACCTGGCCAAATGGGCCGGCACGGCCTGGCCCGCGGTAAACATGCCTGGCACGGCACTGCCCGCGACGGCATGACTAATAGCCGGGTCGTGCCGTGCCGGCCCACGGGCGGGAGGTCGCAGCCCAGGCACGACCCAGCTACTAATCGAGCCGACCCACCGGCACGTCAGGCCCGCTAGTTCATCTACTATTTGACGCACTGGACGTTTTTTTAGCATATTTTTACCTGTTGGACCATATAAAGACGTATATAAAAAAATCATAATCGGGCCGTGCCGTGCCGTGCCGCCCTGCAATCTAGTTTTTTCACAAAGGATGGTTGAGGCTCAGACTCAACCATCTGTGCTTTGTAGATGACCTTTTTTTTTCAGCGGTGGTGATCTAAATTCTATCCAAGAGCTTACTAGTATCATGACTTATTTTAACAAAGTGTCTGGGCTTTCAGTTAATGCCAAAAAAGTAAGATCTTCTTCAATGGTATTTCCTTTTCTTTGAAACAAACTATTTTTGAGTGTGTCTTTAATGAAGGGATTTTACCAGCGTGCTCAGGCTAGCAGCCCAAGCACGGCCAAGGGCATGCCGCGTGCCAGGCCCGGCCCGTTTAGCCAGTGCCGTGCCGGCGTGCTCATGGGCTGGCCTGGTTAGCCCAACCCATTTGGCCAGCTATAGTTTCTCCCACGAGAGGAATGGCTGACCCAAGCGCTCTCCTCTCTACTTCTCTACTTAGGGCATGTACAATAAGGGCGTCACCTTGGTATTGTCTCAGCTATTAATCTCTACTACTATAAAATACTCAGTTGGTGGTGATGGTGTGCCTGCCATACTTCATTTTCAACCATCAAATCTGCATCCGACGCATGAAAGCCAACCGCGATACATGTTGTAAAAAAACCCTTGTGTCTCTTCGTTGAGCTCCAGCCATCCCAACCTTATCTAGATCCAATGAGCGAAGCATTCGATCCTTCACGAAAACAAAAGAAAACAGTGAAACCAAAGAGGGCGGCGCTGCCGCTCCACACACCGCCGACACCGCCGATGCAGTCCGCTCCTAACGCCCTCTTCCGTCTCCTCACTGCCACAACATCCCCACCGCTCACTACCACCTCTCCCCTCCGGCCCTTCCCGATTTGTTATCCCACCGAACCCGTCTCCTCCGACGCCGACGTCAGCAAACACGCCGCCGCCGCCGCCCGTCCCCCAAGTTCGTGACGCCTCTCCTCCCTCATCCTCTGATGTAGCAGCCCCTGCACCCACCAATCCTCCCTCCTCGCTGTTGTCCCCCCTACCGCATCTCCTCCGACGCCGATGTCGGCAAGTACGCCACCGGCGCCGTCCGCCTCCGTTTCCGCGACCCCTGTCTTACCTTATCCTCCGACGCAGCAGCCCAATCGCCCACCACCTCCCCCCTCCTCCTTCCCGGCGTCTCCTCCCTCCACCCCATCTCCTCCGACGCCGACGTTGGAAAGTACGCCACCGGCACGTTCCATCCCTCGAGCTCGCGACGCCACTCTTGCCTCCTTCTCTGATGCAGAAACTCGACCGCCCACCCCCCTCCTCCTGGCCGCCTCTTCAGCAACGCCGGCGCCAGCTTCCCTGCCGACGCGCTCCAGGCCATTCCCTTCGAGTACTTGCTGGTTCACTCCCGCGTCCTCCTCCAGTAAACCCTGTCCCAGAGACGGCTGGTCTGGTGTGATGGTTGACGTGTGATGGTTGACGGCTGGTCTGGTCTGGTGAGATGCCTCTGTTGTTGTCTCTCCTTCCCGCCCGTCCCGCCTCCCAAGTTCAAAATTTCTGTCAAAGTTCAAATTCGCGTGCCCGGTTCGAACTCTCCAGAAACCACTTCTATAGCCCAATATAAATAAGTGGGCAGGCATATGGGACTCACGTTGCTCAAACTACACCCCCAAGAAGTCACACATTGGTCAGGCAAACCTTCAGATTGAAGGGAGTGTGAGGAAGTGTGATTCACTCCTCTTCCCCATCTAATCTTCTTCGTCAAGGGCAAGGTATGGGTTGTGAATGAATATTAAAATCTTCTGTACGATCTCATCAACCCTTAGAGCAGCTCCAATGGGGCGACCTATTTCGTCCGCCCTCGTCCGTTTGGGTCGGCGCGGACAAAAGTGGCGGCCCAACGCGCCGACCCAAACGGACGCGCGTCCGTTTTTGTCCGCGGGCGACCCATTCCAGGCCCATTTTTGAGCCGGATTTGCGTCAGCGCGGACACCAGACGGACGCGCGCGCGCCTACTCCTCTCCCCGGGCCCACCTGTCGGTGGCAGCCACAACCATCCCCCCATTTTCCCCAAAAATGCTCCCGCCAGCGCGCGCCCCCGCCCCCCAACCAGCTATGGAGGACGCCAACGACCTCGAACTTGACCTCGACGCCGCCGCCGGCCTCGCCCCCCTCGCCTCGTCCGGCGCAGTCGCCCCCTCCAGGAAAGGCAAGCCTCGTGCGGCGCGCAAGACCGCCGCGGCGACCAAGCCGAAGAAGGCGCTGGCGCCCGAACAGCGGGTGTCGGTGTCAAAACCGTCGAATCTCGGGTAGGGGGTCCCGAACTGTGCGTCTAGGCAGATGGTAACAGGAGACAAGGGACATGATGTTTTTATCCAGGTTCGGGCCCTCTCGATGGAGGTAAAACCCTACTCCTTCTTGATTAATATTGATGATATGGGTAGTACAAGAGTGGATCTACCACGAGACCATAGAGGCTAAACCCTAGAAGCTAGCCTATGGTATGATTGTTGTTGTTATGTCCTGCGGACTAAACCCTCCGGTTTATATAGACACCGGAGGGGGCTAGAGTTACACAGAGACGGTTACAAGGAAGGAGATCTACATATCCGTATTGCCAAGCTTGCCTTCCACGCCAAGGAAAGTCCCTCCGGACACGGGACGAAGTCTTCAATCTTGTATCTTTATAGTCCAACAGTCCGGCCAAAGGTTATAGTCCGGCTGTCCGGATACCCCCTAATCCAGGACTCCCTCAGTAGCACCCAAACCAGGCTTCAATGACGATGAGTCCGGCGCGTAGATTGTCTTCGGCATTGCAAGGCGGGTTCTTCTCCAAATTTCGAGCCCTTGTTAAATAGTGTCCGACTTCTCGTAACCGTTGCGTTCCTTGGCTTCTGTGCCCAATAATGGCCATCTTCCATGTGCCAAGCGAATGTGAAAAGCCAGGGTGTTTTTACATTTACCACCCCAACCATGTGAATGAATTGTATATTTAAAGAGACGAGGATTCTCAGATCCAAACCACACCATCCTCCCTCATCGAGCGTTCACCGGAGCGCGCCTGAAAAATCCCAGCATGGCTGGTCAGCGCAGCTCCTCCTCTTGCTCCACTACCCTAAGCTTGGAGATTGGGAGACGTGTTCCGTCCCGCACAGTCAATTAGTGAAGCTCCAGACCCAGGGATTCCTCCCCCCAGCATATATGGTTCCGGTTCGAGCCGGGCTCGCCACCTATAATTGCGGGGAGCAGGCAGAGAGCTTTCCCAACCCCTATAAGGGAGAGCGGGTATGCCTTGTCCCATATTTGTTAAGGGGACTCGGATTTCCAATCCATCCGTTTCTCCGCGGGCTCCTGGAGTTCTACGGCCTCCAGCTGCATAACCTCACGCCTGGCTCCATGTTGCATATTGCGGGTTACGTAGCCCTTTGCGAGCTGTTCTTGGGCTGCGAAGCTCATTTCGCATTGTGGAAGAAGTTGTTCTGCCTTGTGCCCCGTTCACAGAGGGGGTCAATATATCAAGTGGGCGGCGCCGAAGTATGGCGCATCGCCAGGACCGGATACCTATCCGGAACCCCGAAGAAGGCGTCCGAAGACTGGCTGGCCTTCAGAATGGTTTTACATAGAGGACGTCCCCCTTCCGGATCCTATTCGGATCGGCCTTCCCGAGTTTGACAATGCTCCTTTGAAGAAGCGCATGAGCTGGTGACCAAGGAGGGAAGGAAATATGCCGTAGAGGCAATAATAAAGTTATTATTTATTTCCTTATTTCATGATAAATGTTTATTATTCATACTAGAATTATATTAACCGGAAACATAATACATGTGTGAATACATAGACAAACAGAGTGTCACTAGTATGCCTCTACTTGACTAGCTCGTTGATCAAAGATGGTTAAGTTTCCTAGCCATAGACATGAGTTGTCATTTGATTAACGGGATCACATCATTAGGAGAATGATGTGATTAACATGACCCATTCGTTAGCTTAGCACCCGATCGTTTAGTATGTTGCTATTGCTTTCTTCATGACTTATACATGTTCCTATGACTATGAGATTATGCAACTCCCATTTGCCGGAGGAACACTTTGTGTGGTACCAAATGTCACAACGTAACTGGGTGATTATAAAGGAGCTCTACAGGTATCTCCAAAGGTAGATGTTGGGTTGGCGTATTTCGAGATTAGGATTTGTCACTCCGATTGTCGAAGAGGTATCTCTGGGCCCTCTCGGTAATGCACATCACATAAAGCCTTGCAAGCATTGCAACTAATGAGTTAGTTGCGAGATGATGTATTACAGAACGAGTAAAGAGACTTGCCGGTAACGAGATTGAACTAGGTATTGAGATACCGACGATCGAATCTCGGGCAAGTAACATACCGATGACAAAGGGAACAACGTATGTTGTTATGCGGTCTGACCGATAAAGATCTTTGTAGAATATGTAGGAACCAATATGGGCATCCAGGTCCCGCTATTGGTTATTGACCGAAGACATGTCTCGGTCATGTCTACATTGTTCTCGAACCGTAGGGTCCGCACGCTTAAGGTTTCGATGATAGTTATATTATGAGTTTATGAGTTTTGATGTACCGAAGGAGTTCGGAGTCCCGGATGAGATCGGGGACATGACGAGGAGTCTCGAAATGGTCGAGACGTAAAGATCGATATATTGGACGACTATATTCGGACATCGGAAAGGTTCTGAGTGGTTCAGGTATTTTCGGGAGTACCGGGGAGTTACGGGAATACGGGGGAAAAGTATTGGGCCATACGGGAAAGAGAGAGGGGCTGCCTAGGCCAGGCCGCGCGCCCCCAAGGCCTAGTCCGAATTGGACTAGGGTGAGGGGCTGCGCCCCCTCCTTCCTTCCCTTCTCCTTTCCCCTTCCTTGTCTCCTACTCCTAATACATGGAAGGACTCCTAGTTGGACTAGGAAAGGGAGAATCCTACTTCCGGTGGGAGTAGGACTCCCTAGGGCACGCCATAGAGAGGGACGGCCCTCCTCTCCTCCACTCCTTTATATACGGGGGCAGGGGGCACCCCATAAACACACAAGTTGATCTTCGTGATCGTTCCTTAGCCGTGTGCGGTGCCCCCCTCCACCATATTACACCTCGGTCATATTGTAGCGGTGCTTAGGCGAAGCCCTACGACAGTTGAACATCAAGATCGTCACCACGCCGTCGTGCTGACGGAACTCCTCCCCGAAGCTTTGCTGGATCGAAGTCCGGGGTGCGTCATCGAGCTGTACGTGTGTCAAGAACTCGGAGGTGCCGGAGTAACGGTGCTTGGATCGGTTGGACCGGGAAGACGTACGACTACTTCCTCTACATAGCGTCAACGCTTCCGCTTCGGACTACGAGGGTACGTAGACAACACTCTCCCCTCTCGTTGCTATGCATCACCATGATCTTGCGTGTGCGTAGGAATTTTTTTGAAATTACTACGTTCCCCAATAGTGGTATCAGAGCCTAGGTTTTATGGTTTGATGTTATATGCACGAGTAGAACACAAGTGAGGTGTGGGCGTTATAAGTCATACTGCCTACCAGCATGTCATAATTTGGTTCGGCGGTATTGTTGGATGAAGCGGCCCAGACCGACATTACGCGTACGCTTACGCGAGACTGGTTCTAGCGCCGTGCTTTGCACACAGGTGGCTGACGGGTGTCAGTTTCTCCAACTTTAGTTGAACCGAGTGTGGCTACGCCCGGTCCTTGCGAAGGTTAAAACGGCATCAACTTGACAAACTATCGTTGTGGTTTTGATGCGTAGGTGAGATTGGTTCTTGCTTAAGCCCGTAGCAGCCACGTAAAACTTGCAACAAACAAAGTAGAGGACGTCTAACTTGTTTTTGCAGGGCATGTTGTGATGTGATATGGTCAAGGCATGATGCTAAATTTTATTATATGAGATGATCATGTTTTGTAACTGAGTTATCGGCAACTGGCAGGAGCCATATAGTTGTCGCTTTATTGTATGCAATGCAATTGCCCTGTAATGCTTTACTTTGTCACTGAGCGGTAGCGATAGTCGTAGAAGCATAAGATTGGCGAGACGACAACGATGCTACAATGGAGATCAAGGTGTCGAGCCGGTGACGATGGTGATCATGACGGTGCTTCAGAGATGGAGATCACAAGCACAAGATGATGATGGCCATATCATATCACTTATATTGATTGCATGTGATGTTTATCTTTTTATGCATCTTATCTTGCTTTGATTGACGGTAGCATTATAAGATGATCTCTCACTAAATTATCAAGAAGTGTTCTCCCTGAGTATGCACCGTTGCCAACGTTCGTCGTGCCCAGACACCACGTGATGATCGGGTGTGATAAGCTCTACGTCCATCTACAACGGGTGCAAGCCAGTTTTGCACACGCAGAATACTCAGGTTAAACTTGGCGTGCCTAGCATATGCAGATATGGCCTCGGAACACGGAGACCGAAAGGTCGAGCGTGAATCATATAGTAGATATGTTCAATATAGTGATGTTCACCATTGAAAGCTACTCCATTTCAC
Organism: Aegilops umbellulata; assembly: GCA_032464435.1. NCBI lineage: Eukaryota > Viridiplantae > Streptophyta > Magnoliopsida > Poales > Poaceae > Aegilops > Aegilops umbellulata. Next base: position 633,713,673 of record CP136060.1, on the reverse strand, counting down.
GTGATGATCGGTTATGGTTTAGTTGATTTGGATCACGTGATCACTTAGAGGATTGGAGGGATGTCTATCTAAGTGGGAGTTCTTTAATAAATTGAACTTTAATTTATCATGAACTTAGTCCTGGTAGTATTAGCATATCTATGTTGTAGATCAATAGCTCGCGTTGTTGCTTTCATATGTTTATTTTGATATGTTCCTAGAGAAAATTGTGTTGAAAAGATGTTAGTAGCAATAATGCGGATCGGATCCGTGATCTGAGGTTTAGCCTCATTGCTGCACAGAAGAATTATGTCCTTGATGCACCGCTAGGTGACAGGCCTATTGCAGGAGCAAATGCAGACATTATGAACGTTTGGCTAGCCCAAAATGATGACTACTTGATAGTTTAGTGCACCATGCTTAACGGCTTAGAATCGGGACTTCAAAGACGTTTTGAACGTCATGGACCATATGAGATGTTCCAGGAGTTGAAGTTAATATTTCAAGCAAATACCCGAGTTGAGAGATATGAAGTCTCCAACAAGTTCTATAGCTAAAAGATGGAGGAGAATGGCTCAACTAGTGAGCGTGTGCTCAGATTGTCTGGGTACTACAATCGCTTGAATCAAGTGGGAGTTAATCTTCCAGATAAGATAGTGATTGACAGAATTCTCTAGTCACCATCACCAAGTCAGTAGAACTTTGTGATGAACTATACTATGCAAGGGATGACGAAAACGACTCCCGAGCTTTTCATGATGATGAAATCAATGAAGGTAGAAATCAAGAAAGAGCATCAAGTGTTGATGGTTGACAAGATCACTAGTTTCAAGAAAAGGGCAAAGGGAAAAAGGGGAACTTCAAGAAGAACAGCAAGCAAGTTGTTGCTCAAGTGAAGAAGCCCAAGTCTGGACCTAAGCCTGAGACTGAGTGCTTCTACTGCAAAGGGACTGGTCACTGGAAGCGGAACTACCCCAAGTGATTGGCTGATAAGAAGGATGGCAAAGTGAACATAAGTATATTTGATATACATGATTATTGATGTGTACTTTACTAGTGTTTATAGCAACCCCTCAGTATTTGGTACTAGTTCAGTTGCTATGATTAGTAACTTGAAACGGGAGTTGCAGAATGAACAGAGACTAGTTAAGGGTGAAGTGACGATGTGTGTTGGAAGTGGTTCCAAGATTGATATGATCATCATCGCACACTCCCTATACTTTCGGGATTAGTGTAGAACCTAAATAAGTGTTATTTGGTGTTTGCGTTGAGCATGAATATGATTTGATCATGTTTATTGCAATACGGTTATTCATTTAAGTAAGAGAATAAATTGTTGTTCTGTTTACATGAGTAAAACCTTCTATGGTTATACACACCAACGAAATGGTTTGTTGGATCTCGATCGTAGTGATGCACATATTCATAATATTGAAGCCAAAAGATGCAAAGTTAATAATGATAGTGCAACTTATTTGTGGCACTGCCGTTTAGGTCATATTGGTGTAAAGCGCATGAAGAAACTCCATGCTGATGGGATTTTAGAATCACTTGATTATGAATCACTTGATGCTTGCGAACCATGCCTTATGGGCAAGATGACTAAAGACTCGGTTCTCCGGAACAATGGAGCGAGCATCTGACTTATTGGAAATAATACATACTGATGTATGCGATCCGATGAGTGTTGAGGCTTGCGGCAAGTATCATTATTTTCAGAACTTCACAGATGATTTGAGCAGATATGGGTATATCTACTTGATGAAACATAAGTTTGAAACATTTGAAAAGTTCAAAGAATTTTAGAGTGAAGTGAAAAATCATCGTAACAAGAAAATAAAGTTTCTACGATCTGATCGTGGAAAAGAATATTTGAGTTACGAGTTTGTCCTTCAATTAAAACAATGTAGAATAGTTTCACAAACTCATGCCACCTGGAACACCACATCATAATGGTGTGTCCGAACGTCATAACTGTACTTTATTGGATATAGTGCAATCCATGATGTTTCTTACCGATTTACCACTATCGTTTTGGGGTTATGCATTAGAGACAGCTGCATTCACGTTAAATTGGGCACCATCTAAATCCGTTCAGACGACACTATATGAACTGTGGTTTGGCAAGAAACCAAAGTTGTCGTTTCTTAAAGTTTGGGGGTGCGATGCTTATATGAAAAGGTTTCATCCTGATAAGCTCAAACCCAAATCGGACAAATATTTCTTCATAGGACACCCGAAGGAGACTGTTGGGTACACCTTCTATCACAGATCCGAAGGCAAGACATTCGTTGCTAAGAATGGATCCTTTCTAGAGAAGGAGTTTCTCTCGAAAGAAGTGAGTGGGAGGAAAGTAGAACTTGATAAGGTAACTGTACCTGCTCCCTCATTGGAAAGTAGTTCATCACAGAAATCTGTTCCTGTGACTACTACACCAATTAGTGAGGAAGATAATAATGATGATCATGTAACTTCGGACCAAGTTACTACCAAACCTCGTAGGTCAACCAGAGTGAGATCCGCACCAGAGTGGTACGGTAATCCTATTCTGGAGGTCATGTTACTTGACCATGACGAACCTACGAACTATGAGGAAGCGATGATGAGCCCAGATTCCGCGAAATGGTTTGAGGCCATGAAATCTGAGATATGATCCATGTATGAGAACAAAGTAAGGACTTTGATGGATTTGCCCGATGATCGGCAAGCCATAGAAAATAAATGGATCTTCAAGAGGAAGACATACGCTGATAGTAGTGTTACTATCTACAAAGCTAGAATTGTCGCAAAAGGTTTTTCGACAAGTTCAAGGTGTTGACTACGATGAGAGTTTCTCACTCCTATCTATGCTTAAGTCTGTCCGAATCATGTTAGCAATTGCCGCATTTTATGAAATCCGGCAAATGGATAAACAAAACTGCATTCCTTAATGGATTTATTAAAGAAGAGTTGTATACGATGCAACTAGAAAGTTTTGTCGATCCTAAAGGTGTTAACAAAATATGCAAGCTCCAGCGATCCATCTATGGACTGGTGCAAGCATCTCGGAGTTGGAATATACACTTTGATAAGTTGATCAAAGCATATAGTTTTATACGGACTTGCGGTGAAGCCTGTATTTACAAGAAAGTGAGTGGGAGCACTACATCATTTCTGATAAGTATATGTAAATGACATATTGTTGATCGGAAATAATGTAGAATTATTCTGCGAAGCATAAAGGGGTATTTGAAAGGAGTTTTTCAAAGAAGGACCTCGGTGAAGCTGCTTACATATTGAGCATCAAGATCTATAGAGATAGATCAAGACGCTTCATAAGTTTTTCAATGAGTACATACCTTGACAAGATTTTGAAGTAGTTCAAAATGGAACAGTCAAAGAAAGAGTTCTTGCCTGTGTTACAAGGGGTGAAATTGAGTAAGACTCAAAGCCCGACCACGGCATAAGATAGAAAGAGAATCGAAGTCATTCCCTATGCCTCAGCCATAGGTTCTATAAAGTATGCCATGCTGTGTACCAGATCTATTGTATACCCCACACTGAATTTGACAAGGGAGTACAATAGTGATCTAGGAGTAGATCACTGGACAGCGATCAAAATTATCCTTAGTGGAATAAGGATATGTTTCTCGATTATGGAAGTGACAAAAGGTTCATCGTAAAGGGTTACGTCGATGCAAGTTTTGACACTGATCCAGATGACTCTAAGTCTCAATCTGGATACATATTGAAAGTGCGAGAAATTAGCTAGAGTAGCTCCGTGCTGAACTATTGCTGGTAAATCACATGGCGGTGTGAACTAGATTATTGACTCTGGTGCAAGTGGGAGACTGAAGGAAATATGCCCTAGAGGCAATAATAAAGTTATTATTTATTTCCTTATTTCATGATAAATGTTTATTATTCATGCTAGAATTGTATTAACCAGAAACATAATACATGTGTGAATACATAGACAAACAGAGTGTCACTAGTATGCCTCTACCTGACTAGCTCGTTAATCAAAGATGGTTATGTTTCCTAACCATTGACAAAGAGTTGTTATTTGATTAACGGGATCACATCATTAGGTGAATGATCTGATTGACATGACCCATTCGTTAGCTTAGCACCCGATCGTTTAGTATGTTGCTATTGCTTTCTTCATGACTTATACATGTTCCTATGACTATGAGATTATGCAACTCCCGTTTGCCGGAGGAACACTTTGTGTGCTACCAAACGTCACAACGTAACTGGGTGATTATAAAGGAGCTCTACAGGTGTCTCCAAAGGTACATGTTGGGTTGGCGTATTTCGAGATTAGGATTTGTCACTCCGATTGTCGGAGAGGTATCTCTGGGCCCTCTCGGTAATGCACATCACATAAGCCTTGCAAGCATTGCAACTAATGTGTTAGTTGTGAGATGATGTATTACGGAACGAGTAAAGAGACTTGCCGGTAACGAGATTGAACTAGGTATTGGATACCGACGATCGAATCTCGGGCAAGTGACATACCGATGACAAAGGGAACAACGTATGTTGTTATGCGGTCTGACCGATAAAGATCTTCGTAGAATATGTAGGAGCCAATATGAGCATCCAGGTTCCGCTATTGGTTATTGACCGGAGACGTGTCTCGGTCATGTCTACATTGTTCTCGAACCGTAGGGTCCGCACGCTTAAGGTTTCGGTGACAGTTATATTATGAGTTTATGAGTTTTGATGTACCGAAGGAGTTCGGAGTCCCGTATGAGATCGGGGACATGACGAGGAGTCTCGAAATGGTCGAGACGTAAAGATCGATATATTGGACGACTATATTCGGACATCGGAAAGGTTCCGAGTGATTCGGGTATTTTCGGAGGTACCGGGGAGTTACGGGAATACGAGGAAGAAGCAATGGGCCTTGATGGGCCTTAGTGGGAAGGACCAGGAGGTGGCGCACGCCCCTCCCAAGCCCAGTCCGAATTGGACAAGGGGTTTGGGGCGCGGCCCCTCTCTCCCTTCCTTCCCCTCTTCCCCTCTTTCCCCCTTGACCTAGTTGGACTAGGAAAGGAGGAAACCTACTCCAACTAGGAGTAGGAATCCTACTCCCTGGCGCGCCCCTCCTAGGGCCGACCTCCTCCCCCTTGCTCCTTTATATACGGGGGCAGGGGGGCACCCCATGACACACAAGTTGATCTTCGTGATCGTTCCTTAGCCGTGTGCGGTGCCCCCCTCCATGATATTACACCTCGGTCATATTGTAGCGGTGCTTAGGCGAAGCCCTACGACAGTTGAACATCAAGATCGTCACCACGCCGTCGTGATGACGGAACTCCTCCCCGAAGCTTTGCTGGATCGAAGCCCGGGGAGCGTCATCGAGCTGAACGTGTGCTAAGAACTCGGAGGTGCCGGAGTAACGGTGCTTGGATCGGTTGGACCGGGAAGACGTACGACTACTTCCTCTACGTTGCGTCAACGCTTCCGCTTCGGTCTACGAGGGTACGTAGACAACACTCTCCCCTCTCGTTGCTATGCATCACCATGATCTTGCGTGTGCGTAGGATTTTTTTTGAAATTACTACGTTCCCCAACACTTCTGTGTAAGAAGCCCCAGATATACTGAGCGCATCTAGCGCGTCAATGGTGTGCCGGCAAGGCACGAGTTAGCCCTTGAAGGCATCATAAAAAATAAAAGAAGAAGGAGAGAAAGGACAAAATAATGCATATGCGAAAAATGAATAGGAAGGAGACGAACACAGAGTCCGGCGCTAGGCGTAGAATCTTCGGAGTCTTGCTGCGTTCCATGGGTTCGGCTCAAGTCGATTATCCGATGCATCCCGCAGACGGTACGCTCCGCCGGTCAGAACTTGGTCAATGATGAAGGGACCCTCCCATTTGGGCTCTACTTTGGTCTTTTTCTTCTCCGGCAGGCGTAGAACTAGTTCACCAACGTTATAAGTTTTGGCCCGTACTTCTCTGCTTTGGTATCTTCGAGCCTGTTGCTAATAGAATGCGGAACGGGCTTTTGCCATGTCGCGCTCCTCCTCTAGGGTGTCCAAGTTGTCCTGCCGATCGATCTTGGCTTCTCTTTCTTCGTACATGCGCACTCGGGATGAGTCATGAATTATGTCGCAGGGCAGAACCGCCTCTGCGTCGTACACCATAAAGAAGAGTGTGTATCCGGTAGTACGATTCGGCGTGGTCCGCAGCCCCCAGAGAACGAAGTCGAGCTCCTCTACCCAGTGCGTGTTAGAGTCCTTTAGGGACCGCACTAATCTGGGTTTGATGCCGCTCATGATAAGACCATTTGCGCGCTCGACTTGACCGTTAGTTTGTGGGTGATAGACGGAAGCATAATCGAGCTTGATGCCCATATTTTTGCACCAGAGTTTTACCTCGTCGGCAATGAAGTTTGTGCCGTTATCAGTGATGATGCTGTGGGGGACGCCATAACGGTGTACGACCCGGGATATGAAGTCTATCACCGGTCCGGATTCGGCCGTTTTAACAGGTTTGGCTTCTATCCATTTGGTGAATTATCCACCATGACCAGCAAGTATTTTTTCTTGTGGGTTCCTCCTTTAAGAGGTCCAACCATGTCAAGCCCCCAGACCGCAAAGGGCCAGGTAATGGGGATTGTGTGGAGGGCGGTGGGTGGCATATGGCTTTGGTTTGCAAAGAGCTAACAACCGACGCAACGTTGGACCAAGTCCTGTGCATCTGCCCGGGCCGTTGGCCAGTAAAAACATGTATGGAAGGCCTTGCTTACTAGTGTCCGGGCTGCGGCGTGGTGGCCGCCGAGTCCGGCATGAATTTCTGCCAGAAGCTTCCGCCCTTCCTCTTCGGGGATGCACCTTTGAAGGACTTTGGTGGTGCTTTTCTTATAAAACTCTCCCTCATGGACCCTATAGGCTTTAGATCGCCGCACTATGCAGCGTGCCACATTTTGGTCCTCGGGGAGCTCTTGCCTAGTTAAGTAGGCTAGGAATGGTTCTGTCCACGGGACGATAATGACCATTATTACGTGGGCTGAAGGTGTTATTTCGGTGGCGGAGCCTCCGATTATGTCAAAGTGTTCGGTATCGGGCGTTGTGGCTGTGTCCGGACAATTGTTACTGGTGTCTCCTTCCCATACCACGGATGGCTTAAACAGCCTCTCCAAAAAGATGTTTGGGGGGACCGCATCGCGCTTTGCGCCGATGCGTGCGAGGACGTCTGCCGCATTATTGTTTTCCCGGGCCACATGGTGGAATTCGAGCCCCTCAAACCGAGCTGACATCTTGAGGACGGCGTTGCGATAGGCCGCCATTTTTGGATCCTTGGCATCAAAGTCTCCATTTATTTGGGATATTGCGAGGTTCGAATCCCCCCGCACCTACAGGCGTTGAATGCCCATGGATACTGCCATCCGGAGACCGTGTAAAAGGGCCTCGTATTCAGCTGCGTTGTTGGAGTATGTATGCATTATTTGGAGTACCTTTCACCACGAGCAGTTCCATCAGGCCACAGTGCAGTGCCCCTCTACCTGCCTTGGCTTGGTTTGCAGTTGCAGGAGGAGCCAGCCAGATGGCCTGCCTGCCAAGTTGCCTGCCCCATTTCGGCGCCATGCATGCATCCCCTGGCGAGCCAGATCCAACTTTGCTCAATCAGTCATGCCACTTGTTCTTTCCCGATTCCTTGCTGTCGATGCTGCTGAACGAAATGAGCCAAGGAAATCAGTTTAGTTTCGCCAAATGTCGGTCACCCTCTCTTTTTCTTCTCTGATTTGCTGCTGCTGCTGCTGCTGTTGCTGATGCTCAAGGAAACCAGTCCAGGAACTCGACCTGAATCTTTTCCGCAAACAAAAAAAACTCAACCTGAATGTCAACGCCACTATTTCTTTCGGTCACTTCTTCCAATGCTGCGGTGCTATTTAATGTGGTCTGAGACTGGATGTCCTTGGCAATTCAGTTAGCTAGTTAAGAGATCATAATCATCATTGTTCATCAGAGTGAGCTCGCTCTTTCAATTCTGGGAATGCTGCTGCCCATCCGTCTACCCTTCCCGATGACTGATGTGCTCTCCCTCCCTTGTGGCAGATCCTGGTTTGAGTCAGAAATTTCACCAACTACTGTTTCTTTTTTTATCTGAATCCTTCCGGGTGCATGCAGAAGGTTCATCGGTCTGACACTGTAACTGTTTCTGTTATTTTTGGAGAATTGGTTCCTTTTAAGGCTCTCATATTCGGGTTCAGAAACGAGTGTGCTTTTTTCTATATTGTGTAGAAACGTTTGCTTTTGTTTTCAATGCAAACGTCAAAAACTAACCTTGGCCAGAATTCATGCAATAGACTTAACGGTTACGGGTCTGAGAAGTACAGACGCAAGTGAAACTGTTAAAAGTCACCTCAGATTGTCAAGACGAAGAAATGTTCGGCACGGGGGTTTTACCGATCTGCCTGCATCTCCGTGAGGCTGAAGCTGTTGTAAAATGACAGCAAAAGTAACAGAAACACATGTTTCATGGTAAGAATATCGTCGACGTAAACCATGATTTCCACTTTGATCGGTCATGTCTCCATCAATAATTTGGAAAAGAATGCATTGCTACATGATATATCAGAAAGAAAAGAATGGTAGTATACAGGTGACATGGAAAGGCAGCAGGCCTGAAGAATTGCTGCTTGAAGCAGCAGCAACCACAACACCACATCCATCACACCCAGAAACTTCTGACGACACACAACAGTCCCTCCTCCATCATGATCATCATCGTCAGGGAGCTGAGTAAGTGGTTTTGTGTTTCTGCACTGACCCTTGCAGAAAAGGAGAGGCAGAAAAGCACTAGCACCCAACACACAAGTTGGCCAAAAAACAAAACGTTGAGAGGGATTTGCCTCATATCCCTGCCAAAATGGAGAGAGGGAAAGATTTTGCAAAAGTTGATGGGAAGCATAAGATGCCAAAGCTAGTGCAAGTCTGACTCATTTCCAATTCCATTGTTCGGTGGATCCAGCATCATCATCATCATCATCATCAGTAGTAGTAGCAGTAGAGTCTCAAGAGAAGGATTTTCTATTTGTTTAAAGGACTTAATTGCACACAAGAAATGCAAAGGTCAATTCACAACGTTGGAAATAATTAGAGCTGTAATCAAGGAAGAAGTTGACCAGATGAGTAAGGTAGGTAAATGCTGGATGACTCACTCCAAACTCATTTTGGTTTATCCGGAAAAAGTACACTCGCAAACATACGGGCGGCGCAAGCACCGAGACAGGTTGTATATATATGCTTGAATGAATGAACGGAAGTACTTCACACACGACATAACAGTAAACGACACATGCACGATGACAAATCCAGCCGTTTGCTGCTGTTTTATACTTGCCGATGGACGGTGTGATACCCATGTCGTGCAATGATCGGCTGGTAAACGTCGTCCCTGTAGCGGTGCTCATGAATGAATGATAGATGTGGATAAGTATGTGTGAGATGCTGCATGAGTAAGGTTTCCAATAACATGAACTGACCAGGAAGCAGGATCCATGAAGATTGAAAACAAGTCACTTGGCAATGTGCATGGTCAGTACTGAGCACTAGTATTCCCTGTCTGTCTCAAGATACTACAGCATCAAGTTCTAGACATCCTCTGCATCCTTTTCCCCTTACATTCTCAGTATCAACACCAACACTTATGGACTACTACCAAGCATCACCACTCACCAGCATACCTCCTCTCTCTGCTATGTTCTGAAAAATCCCCATAATCAATTACTTACTTCAATAATAATACAGGCAGTGAAACTACAGCAAGGGCCATATTACACTAGACATCTGATGCGCTTGCATCTTGCAATACATGTAGAGGACCAGACTCCAGGCCTTGATCTTGCAAACCCTGCCGTAGTTCGGCGTCCCGAGAGCCCGGTTCGGCGAACTGAAGGGCGCGCTCGCCTCGCTGTGCTGCTTGGTGTCGGCTGGCAGCGAGAACTGCCCCGGTGCCCCGCTGAGCCGGTGCGCTGGACTGGTTGATCATCAATCACTGGGACGGCGAGGGAGGCTGGTCATCGGTCAGGTGAGCTGTGGTGATGTCGTGGACGCTCGACCTCCTTGCCACCCCTGAGCTGAGCCTGATAAAGTACTTCTGAGCGTGGCTGGCCACCTGCGTCGGCGTCCTCGTCGGCACGAAGTTGCGTGATATGTTCCTCCAATCCCCTCTTCCGTACTTCTTCAGGCCTAAGAGAAACAACCTGGCCAAAAGAACAGAGCATATGATCAGCTTCAGCAACTAGTGTATGCATCATGAATTCTTGCTGCATGGCCATCAAACATCATGCTACATGACTGTCTCATCAATTCCTAGTGAACATAGACAGTAGTTCAGTTTCAGATAGCAGTTCATCCATGGTTGGATTATTCTTCCAATTTCCAAGTTTAAAATGCTAGCTAAGCCATCTGATGATGTAAATCCTATCGATTCATGGTGAATTCAACAAAGAAAATTCATATCACTAGCTAGTCTTGTGCATGACATAGATGGAGCAGAGAAATCACACTCACCTGTGCTCGTGCTCGGTCCACGGCGCCCCCCTCCTCCTCCCCTGTCCCGGCGTCCGCACGCCGTGCCAGTTCCCGCAGCCAACGCCGAACCGCCGTCGGGCCTGGATGGAGACGGCGTGCAGGCGGCGGAAGCCGCCGAGAGGGAGCACGACGGCGCGGAGCAGCTGTTCCGAGAAGCCGAGGCCGGCCCACTCCCTCACGCACGGCGCCTCCCACAGCCGCTCGTCCTGCGCGAGGACCCGCCAGCCCCGGCTCACGCACGCCGCGGCGGCCAGCGTCCGCGCCTCCGCCCGCCGCAGCACCTCGAACATCACGTCCTCCCCCAGATCCGGCACCTCTCTCGCGTCCCCCGGCTGCTGCGGTGGAGGCTGTGAGGACGAGGAGGATGCCTTTGCCGGGCTCGAGCTCGAGGTTCGCTGCCGCTTCTTGGCTGGCTCGCTGGAGCCGCCACCGCCAGAAGCGGGAGGAGGAGCCCGGGGATCGCGACCAGCCGAGGAATCGGAAGGGCACTTCATGGTCGGGCGGAGGGATCGTTCTAGCCTCGCAGGTTCAGCTGTACACACGACTGTCAGGATCCCGATGGATGTGACGAGGAGAGATGGACAAAAATCTGATCTTGTCGAGGAGGATAGAGGAGATGAGCAGGATAAATTCTTGTAGGATAACAAGACAATTTACTTACTGGAAATTAAAGAACTGAAATACAACAAGATAAGTAGATAAACTTCGGCTTTGATTTCTTAGCTTAGCAAATGATACAACGATAGGAGACCTTTATATAGAGTCTCGCCGATGACATCCCATGGGAAATGTTTTACGCCGGCCAAGCTTTTGCGCGGGTGTAATCCTACGATGCAGCCGGCACCTCTCTCTTAAAAATCAATAATACCGCTTGATTTTCACCCGTGTGGGCCCCTGCCACACCCTCCGTCCAATCCCAATCCTACACGTTGCCTGTTACGTAAAATCTGTACGTAACTTTACCTAGGTGTAGCATTGCTCCTTAAAAATATATCTCATCAAACCTTATCCTCTCGCGTCTGTTTCCCACCGCTCGTTCTGTTTCTCTCATACCTGGCCAAACGGGCTAAACGGGCCGGGCCTAAATCCGAGACTACGTGGATCTGCGGGGCTGCAGGTTGAGGCTACCCATTTGCCATGCCCTTAGGCCATCTTCAGCCGTTGGTTCCCCAGGACGCATAAAAATCGCCCCTTGGGGGCGAGCCGGCGATACACTCGGCGCTGGGGGCGATTTTGCGCCCAGTCGTCGCCCCAGCTCGCCCCCAGGCGCCGAAATTGGTCCACTTTGCGGCCCAATTTCGGCGAATAAACGGCCCATATGTGCGAGAATAGGCCCATATTCGGTGTAGTTTCACCGTGTCTCGGCGTTCAGTTATCAACACAATTATTTCTTATCACATATTTCATCACAGAAAAATCAAATGCTTCAACAAAATAGTACAACAACAAATAGTTCAATACAAATTATATAGTTCAACAAATAAAAACTCGTATTTCATCACACAGCGTCCCCCTTGAGCCTCCATAGGTGCTCAATCAGATCTTTCTGCAGTTGCTGATGCACCTGTGGGTCTCGGATCTCCTGACGCATACTGAGATAGGCAGTCCAAGTTGCCGGTAGCTGGTGATCAACTTCGGCTAGAGGACCCTGCCTGTAGTATGGTTCAGTGTCAAACACTGGGTCTTCTTGCTCGCTCTCGATGATCATGTTGTGCAAGATGACACAGCAAGTCATGATCTCCCACATTTGATCTTTCGACCAGGTCTGAGCGGGGTACCGAACAACAGCGAATCGAGATTGGAGCACACCAAATGCCCGCTCGACATCCTTCCTGCAAGCCTCCTGAAGCTTCGCAAACCAGGCGTTCTTGCCTCCTGCCACAGGGTTTGAGATCGTCTTCACAAATGTCGACCATTTCGGATAGATGCCGTCAGCTAGATAGTACTCCTTGTTGTATTGGTGCCCATTGATCTCGAAGTTCACCGGAGGAGAATGACCCTCAACGAGCTTAGCAAAAACAGGAGAGCACTGCAGCACGTTGATGTCATTGTGAGTTCCTGGCATACCAAAGAAGGAGTGCCAAATCCAGAGGTCCTGTGTGGCTACCGCCTCAAGCACCACACTGCAACCGCCTTTGACGCCTTTGTACATCCCCTACCAACCAAATGGGCAGTTCTTCCATTTCCAATGCATGCAGTCGATGCTTCCAAGCATCCCAGGAAATCCTCTTGCTGCATTCTGGGCTAGGATCCGAGCGGTGTCTTCCGCGTTGGGTGTTCTCAAGTATTGTGGCCCAAACACTGCCACCACTGCCCGACAAAACTTGTAGAAACACTCTATGCTGGTGGACTCGGCCATGCGCCCATAGTCGTCGAGTGAATCACTGGGAGCTCCATATGCAAGCATCCTCATCGCTGTCATGCACTTCTGGATGGAGGTGAATCCAAGAGCGCCAGTGCAATCCATCTTGCACTTGAAGTAGTTGTCGAACTCCCGGATGGAATTCACAATCCTGAGGAAGAGCTTTCGGCTCATCCGATAACGGCGCCGAAATGTTCTCTCGCCATGAAGTGGAGCATCGGCGAAGTAGTCGGAGTAGAGCATGCAGTAGCCTTGCGGACGATGTCGGTTCTTTGCTTTCACCCGCCCCGGCGCCGAGCCACCTTGCCGCGACTTTTCAGTGCTCGCCAGCAGCTGGGCGAGGGCGGCGAGCACCATCAGATGCTCTTCTTCCTGGACGTCGGCCGCGGCTTCCTCCTCCAGCAGCGCGGCGAGCTCTTCCTCCTCATCCGAGTCCATCGCCGAGACAGGCAAAACGCCGAGCACCTTGCGCTCGGTGGCCGTGTACCCGCCGTTAAACCGCGCCTCCGCGGCCGGAAACGGCGGCCGGAAACAACCAGCTGCTGTGGGAGGGGATGCCGCGGCGAAGCGCTGCTATTTTCCGGCGGGAATGGCTATCTAGCGGAGTAGGGCGGCGGCCGTCGCCGGGATATAGCTAGTGCTGGCCGGGGGCGCGGGGGATGCGACGCGAGTCGGGGGAAGAAAACCTTGACTTTTCCCCTGTCGGTGTGGGCCAGGCGCGCTTTTCCCTAGCGCCGGAGCCCCCAACGGCTCCCCAGCGCGCCGGGTTCGGGCTGTGACTGCCGGGCGGAAAAAACGTCCGAGCCGGCGATTTTCGGCGTCTTGGGGGCGTGACTGGGCCGTTTTTTCGGCGCCGGCGCCGAAAAAGTGGCCTGAGGGGGCCTGTTGGGGGCGCGGCTGGAGATGCCCTTAGTTGCTTTCACCGGAGCTCCTCCCTACCCATCCTAGCCTGTCGCAGACCATCTACTTGTCACAAAAGGCTTTCGCCCCGCTTTATATATAAAGCAATGATCATCAACAACCCGATACAAACGCATGCTAATGCAACACACGCACACACCCAAGCAGTGGCGGATCTTGGAAGAAAATCGAGGGAGGGCTCAGACTTAACGATGTGAAAAAAGCCACTAACTCTTATTTATTTTTTGCCCAAAAAAGGTTAAATTTTGCCGTCAACCGTGTACGTGGTGGGCAAGACGGGATCAGCGCCGGCAGCAGCAACAAAAGAAAAGACAGACAGCAGTGCGCATGTAAGTAGAGCGGATGTGATCTGTTCTTCGTGGCGGCTACGCCTCAGTTATATAGGCACGACCATGGTGGAGAGATGTTGGCTGGACCCATGCCCGAGTCGGTAACAACGAACGATCCGACATCTCATATCGCGGCCCATCTGATAAGGACTGCTCCATTTCTGATGGGCAAAACTAAGCACATAGGTGTGAGCTCTTCTCAATCCCGTAAATCGCGACGCGCGCGCGTCGTCGGCGGAGTAGCACGCGGGAACCACTTCTATTTTTAAGCTCCAATAATATGTGAAAGAGAATCTCTTATAAGTAGATTCAACTCGTCTTTCCACTAGCAGGGTTGGACTAAACTTCTCATCACCTCAGCATCACGCCTACATGGGCCCTTAGAAATTTTCTGAAATTGTTAGATGGACCCAAGACACACCCTATATCTCAACAGATCTGAAAAGTACAAACACAAGGTAAAGCCACCATTTTTTTTTTTTTGCTAAACAGAAGGTAAAGCCACCTCGTGGTGTCAAGATGAAGAAATGTTCGGAGTCTACAGACCTGTTCGCGTCTTCTTGAGACCGAATCCGTTGTTGAATGACGGCCAAAGTAGGAGGAACACCTGCTTTATGTTGCGAAAAAATGAAACAGAGAAAATATTAACATGCTCCCATGTTTTTACATGACCACTAATTAATGAAATCAACCTCAGATCTAATATATATACTCTTACCCCTCATGTAAAAAGAGAAGATAGGAGGTAGCATGTTAAAAAAACTGCTCGAGTAAGAAGCCGTGCCGCCGACGAAAAACATGCTTCCCACCTTGACTGTTCATCTCTACTGCTAGAAAATATATGAATTTCTCCCTAAAAGAGAAAACATATGTGATGTGATATTAAGCTAAGAAGAAGAAAAATAGATCTGCTGAACCTGCTCATCCTACGCACGCAAACGGCCTCTCTGAATCATCCGTCCATTAGCCTGCCTGCCTCTGCCTGCACCGCACATGGCGTGTCGCCGCACTAGTGATTTGCACGGCGATGGCGATGGCGACGGCGTCGACGAACGGCAGCAGCACCTTTCACCGCGAGCAGTTCCATCAGGCTTGGTTTGGTTTGCAGTTGCAGGAGGAGCCAGATGCAGATGGCCTGCCAAGTTGCCTGCCCCATTTCGGCATCATGCATGCATCCCCTGGCAAGTGGCGGCGTCTCCACCCGAGCCAGATCCAACTTTGCTCATCAATCAATCATATTCATACCAGATGCAAATCTTCTCTTGCCCTTCTCTGGTCCGCTGATGACGGTGATGATGAAGGCAATCAGCCCAGGACACAGCAAGATCAGTTTCGCTCGCGGTATTGTCGAATCAGGGATTATATATTGCCGCCTAATCTCTTTTTTACAACTTGTTTTCATTTGTTCCTGCTAAACTCAACCTTAATCTCTATCTCAGGACTGCCATTTATTTAGTACTCCCTCCGTCCGGAAATACTTGTCATCAAAATGGATAAAAAAGGACGTATCTAGACATGTTTTTGTTTTAGATACATCTCTTTTCAATCATTTTGATGACAAGTATTTTCGGACGGAGGGAGTACTCATTTGGATGGACATCCAATCCCATGCTGGGATGGCGCTCTCCTCCCCCTCCTCCCGCCCGTGGCGCTCTCCGCCCTCCTCCATCCCTCCTCCCCCCTCCCCGTCGCCGGTGGCTGCCCGGGCGCCCTCCCCTCCCATGCGTGCCGGTGCTCCCCCCCTCTCCTCTACCTGCGTTGGGATCTCGTTTTTGGGCTCTCTCTTCCGATGATGACGATCTGTGTTCTGCTCCTCCCTCGCCCTGCTGCTCGCCGGCGGTTCTTGCTCGTCCAGTGGCCCTCCCTCCTGCACCCCGTCCCCGTAAGTTTGCTCCTGGTGGGAGGGGTCAGCCTCTGTATGCTGCGGATCCTGGTGTTGGCTGGATCCGGGTGTCTCGCCGTCGGGGCCGGGCCGTGATGTGCTTGGCTGCTTCTTCTGGATCTGGTTTTCTGGGTGCCTCCCCTGGTGGGGAGCTTGGTGGCTCCCCATCTTCATCTTCCTCCTGTGGTGCTTCCCCGTCTGCCATGTTGCCGGCGGCGGGTCTCCCGGGGCGGTTGGTGGCTTCGGTGCCGCTTGACCTAGATCTGGTGGCCGCTCCGTTGGTTCTTGGGCCGCCGGATGGGCCATCTGGGGGGCTTGCTGGGCCTCTCACTATTGCCCCTCCAGGTGGGCCATCCCCTCCCCCTCTCTCGTCTATTAGTGACTTTCCCCCCTAGTTTCTGTTGGCCCGGTTAGGCCCCCCGCAGTGGTGTCTCCTCCCCCCCTTTCGTTGGCCCATTCATCCCGCCAGGCCCAGGTGGGCATGGCCTCGACCGGCTATTTATGGATCCCCCGTGGCTCCCTTCCCCCTCTGTTAGGGTTTCCGGCTTCCGCTGCAGATTTGCGCCGTCATCGCCTTCCCATTCGTCGCCTCGTCAGATCTAGCCCTCCTCTTCCCCTTCTTCTCTCCTTTGCCGTGGTGCTCTCCATGGACAAATCTCGGGGATCGTCTTGCGAGGCCGTTTCGGGCAGTAAGCGGCCGCGCGAGGCATCGCCCTCGTCGGCGGCGGACCTGGAGCTCGAGGCTGAGCTCCGTTCCAAGCTGGAGTCGGAGCAGGCGGCCCGCGAGCAGGCGGCTCGGGACCGTGCGGCCTGGGCTGTTGGTCCGGAGTGGTCGCGGCGCTCGGAGCAGGGTCGCGCCCCTGGCTCTGGGCCTCCGCGGCCTGGTTTTGGCCCTCCTCCTCCTCCTGTGGTGGATCCATGGGAGGCGGCGGCGGCCTCTGGTGGTGGGGGTTCCTCCTCCTCGGGCTCTCTGCCTGTGCCCGGCGTGATGATGATGATGAAGACGATGCAGACGTAGGCGACGCACTGGAGTAGACGAATGGCGGCGAGCAGTCGCATAGGAGACGCTCCCCAAAAATCTAATCGCCCCTCTCTCGTAGAGAATCCGAAGAGGCTGGGTTTCGAAGGCCTGCTCCCATCAACCGTGTACGCGGTGGGCGGGACGGGATCACCGACGGCAGCAGCAGCAAAATGAACTATAGAGGGCGATGCGCGTGAAAGCAGAGCGGATGCGATCTGTTCTTCGTGGCAGCTACGCCTCAGTTACATAGGCATGACCATGGTGGAGAGACGTTGGTTGGACCCATGCCCGAGAAGGTAACAACCCACGATCCGACATTTCAGATCGTGACCCATCTGTTAAGGACTCCTCCATTTCTGATCGGCAATAACTAAGCGCATATGTGTGAGCTTGGCTCAATACCGCAAATCGCGATTTGCGCCCATCGTCGGCAGAGGAGCACGGGGGAACCACTTCTTTTCTCAAGCTTCAATAGCATGTGGAAAAGAATCTCTTATAAGAAGATCCAATTCGTCTTCCACTGGAAGGGTGGGACTAAACTTCCCACCACCTCCCTTATCATCACACCTACGAGGGCCATTAGAAATTTTCTGAAATTGTTAGATGGACCACAGATACACCCTATAAGTACAAACGCAAGGTAAAGTCGCCATTTTTTTTGCTAGAAAAAAGGTAAAGCCACCTCATGTTGTCAAGATGAAGAAAAGTTCGGAGTCTACAGATCTGTTCGCGTCTTCTTGGGACCGAATCCGTTGTTGAATGACCGCCAAAGTAGGAGGAACACGTGTTTTATGTTGCGAAATAACAAAAAAGAGAAAATTTTAACATGCTCCCTTCTTTTTACATGTAAGGTAAGTATGTAAGATTTAACGAAACCACTAATTGATAGGATGAAGGGCTCCGATCTAATATATATATATACTCTTACCCCTCATGTGTGAAGAGGAGGTAAGAGGGACCATGTTGAAACTGCTCGAGTAATGGTGTTCCCTTCCTGACCCTGTGCGGCCGTTGCAAGGCCGCACCAGGCGGCCACCACCCATCCTCCCCTCGGCCCATATACATCACCTCCCTCCGCCGGGCGTCGGCGGAACTCCTCTGGCGTCCAGGGATCTGAGTTGGTAGCGGCGGAAAAAATCTTGATGTGGATGGCGGGCAGCGACGGCCGGGACGCATCGAGGGGCTCTGCTGCAGACGACAGGATTGTTAGGAGGCAGTGGCATGGTACGCGGGCTCAATCTAGGGTTGCTGCTGTTACGTCCTCTTATGTTACCTCTTGTCGGCCTCGGTGACGGCTCGTGGAGGCACTCCGGGTCTGTCGCGCAGTGGCCATCTCCTCTATCGGAGGTGTACACTTTAGGTCTGTTGTACTGGTTGTTGATTCCGATATGTTATGTGGATGCATGGACGACGACACTAGTTTAGATACGAGGAGTGAGAACACTCCGCATTATCGAGTTTTGTAGGCGTAAGTGGTGGCATTGAGAGGCCTGATGTATGTTTTTGTGTGTCCTTCGTTGAATGATTAATAAAGATAGTTATATGCATGGATTGATGTAGAGGCCGGGATTTTTAACCTTTCTCCTAAAACTGCTCGAGTAAGAAGTCGCGCCGCCGACGAAAAACATGCTTGCCACCTTAACTGTTCGTCTCTACTACTAGAAAATATATGAATTTCTCCATAAAAGAGAAAACATATATGATGTGATATTAAGCTAAGAAGAAGAAAAATAGATCTGCTGAACCTACTCATCCTGTGTGGCACACGCACGCAAACAGTCTCTCTGAATCACCCGTCCATTAGCCTGCCTGCCTGAACCGCACATGGCATGTCGCCGCACTAGTGATTTGCACGGCGATGGCGATGTCGATGGGAACGACGACGAGGGACGGCAGCAGCACCTTTCACCGCGAGCAGTTCCATCAGGCCACAGTGCCCCTCTACGGCTCTACCTGCCTTGGCTTGGCTTGCAGTTGCAGGAGGAGCCAACCAGATGCAGATGGCCTGCCTGCCAAGTTGCCTGCCCCATTTCGGTACCATGCATCCTCTCCCTGGGCGAGTGGCGACGTCTCCACCGGAGAGCCAGATCCAACTTTGCTCATCAATCAATCATATTCATACCAGATGCAAATCTTCTCTTGCCCTTCTCTCATCTGCTGATGAAGGTGATGATGAGGGCAATCAGCCCAGGACACAGCAAGATCAGTTTCGCTCGTGATGTTGTCGAACCAGGGATTATTGCCGCCTAATCTCTTTTCACAACTTGTCTTCATTTGTTCCTGCTAAACTCAACCTTAATCTCTATCTCAGGGCTACCCTTTGTTTCTAAATGCAAGTCGTTTTAACAGTTCAAATTTCACTTTGTCTGAAATTTTGGAACAGAGGTACTACTACCATATTTAACTTTCTTTCGGTCACTTCCTTTAATGCTACAGTGCTACTATTTCACTTTGTCTGAAATTAAACTGGGTATCTTTTTCTACTATCTGATGAATCCTCCTGGATGAATTCCTGCGTGCACAAGGTTCATCAGTCTGACACTCTATGTAACTGTTTCTCAGGCAGTGTGGATATTTATTGCGGCCATTCTTGGCGAATCGATTCTTTTTAAGGTTCTCATCTCATCTTGGGGTTCAGAAAGAAGAAAAAGATGGTGCTCTTTTTTCCGCCCGCCTGCGTACAAACTTTGCTCTTGTGGACGCTGCCGTCAAAACTAACTGCCGCCCGAAATTCAGTTCATGCGAGGAACTTATACTGGATAAGGGTCCGAGAAGTACAGACGCAAGTTAAACTGTCAAAAGTCACCTCAGATTGATTGTCAAGATGAAGAAATGTTCAGCACGGGGTTTACCGATATGTCTGTGATTCCGTGAGACTGAAGCCGTTGTCAAATGCCACCAAAAGTAAATATAAACACATGTTTTATGCCAAGAAGATCATCAAGGAAATTACTTGTTGGATGTTACAGTGCTACATTTTCAGACTAAACTATAAATAGCACTGTGGCTACTTAATTTAGTCTGAAACTGGATGTCCTTGGCAATTCATTTAGTTAGTTAGTTAAAGATCACAGTCCCCGCAAAAAAAAAAAATCATTGTTCATCACAGTGTTACCATTACTGCCTCCTGCCCGCCTACCCAAGTGTCTGTTCTTCCTTCCCTCCCTTGTGGTTTAGCGATATATTTGTGCTTCCGTTCCGTGAGACTGAAGCCGTGTCAAACGACAGCAGAAATAACAGAAAGACATGTCTTATGCCAAGAAGATCATCAGGGGAATTACTTGTTGGATGTCACAGTGCTACAGTTTCAGACTAAACTAAATAAGCACTGTGGCTACTTAATTTAGTCTGAAACTGGATGTCCTTGGCAATTCATTTAGTTAGTTAGTTAGTTAAAGATGACAGTCGCCACAAAAAAAAAATATCATTGTTCATCACAGTGTTACCATTACTGCCTCCTGCCCGCCTACCCAACTGTCTGATCTTCCTTCCCACCCTTGTGGTTTCTCACATTGCCTGGCCATCTCATCTGACTCAGATCCAGGTCGCTGCAGCGTTGTGCAGTGCACCACAACACCACCACCATGTCTGCATCAGAAAGTTCACCAACTTTCTTTTTCTACTATCTGATGAATCCTCCTGGATGCATGCAGAAGGCTCTTCGGTCTGACACTGTAACTGTTTCTGTTATTTTCAGAGAATTGGTTCCTTTCAAGGCTATCATCTCTTCCTCTCTTCTCTGGGTTCACAAAGAAGAAAAAGATGGGAGGTGTGCCTTTTTCTGCCGTGTGAAAATTCTGCTTCTCTCGACGGTCAAGACTATACTGCCGCCGAAATTCATGCGATGAACTTACCGGCTAAGGGTCTGAAAAGTACATACGCAAGGTAAACTGTCAAAAATCACGTCAGATTGATTGTCAAGATGAAGAAATGTTCTGCACGGAGTTTACCCGCATGTCTGTTTCCACAATTTGTGAATGACAAGAAAAAAAAAAGAAGTAACAGAAACACATGTTTTCGCGGACATTTGATGCCGTCCATTTGGTGATCCGCGTTAGTTAGTTAGTTAGTTAGTTAGAGATCATAATCATCATGTTCATCAGAGTGATCCAGGCCTTTCTATTCCAGGAATGCTACCAGTAGTACTGACGAGTTCCTGATGAGTTCTGGTTTATCTCAGATCCTGGTCACTACAGCGTTGCCAGATGTGCAGTGCAGCACAACACTACCATGTCCGCATCACAAAGCTCACCAACTTTCCATTTCCATCTCAATCCTCCTGGATGCACATGGTTCATCGGCCTGACACTTTAACTGTTACTGTTATTTTTAGAGCGTTGGTTCCTTTTAAGGCTCTCATCTTCAGGTTCAGAAACAAGAAATCTTTTTTTGTACTACTATGTAGAAATGTTTGCTTTTGTTGTCAATGCAAACGTCAAAAACTAACCGCGGCCGGAATTCACACGAGAGACTTACCGGTTACGGGTCTGTCCGAGAAGTACAGACGCAAGTTAGACTGTTAGACACTAGTAGAAAAGGGGGCAATGGTTCAGGCCGGGGCAGCCCATTAGTCCCGGTTCAGACCAGAACCAGGACCAATGGGGCATTGGTCCCGGTTCGTGAGCCCAGGGGGCCGGCCGGGCCACGTGGGCCATTGGTCCCGGTTCGTCTGGACCTTTTCGTCCCGGTTGGTGGGACGAACCGGGGCCAATGGGCCTGGCTCCTGGCCCACCACCATTGGTCCCGGTTGGTGGCCTGAACCGGGACCAAAGGATCCCCTTTAGTCCCGGTTCATGCCACGAACCGGGACCAATAGTGCTGCCTATATATACCCTCGCCCGCGAGCAGAGCACTCCAGTGCTCTGTTTTTCTAGGCCGGCGAGGGGAGGTGTTTGTGGTGCTCTAGCTCACCTCCTATGCACATGAGGTGTTCGATGAAATGCCCGAGCCACACTAGTTAAGCTTTCTCCTCTCGAAGCTCGATCTCAAAGCTCCATTTTCCTCACGCCCCACCCCGTTCTTCACCGCCGTCGATCACCCGCGCCGATCTCATCACCGACACCACCGTGGTGAGCCTCTTGTTCTTATCTCTTCTTTCTGAAAGGAAAAATATTGTTACTTGTATGTTTAGATAGATACTTGTATCATTTTATTACTTTTATTATTGCATCTTATATAGTGCGATGGTTTTGGTATCCGCCCCCGTCGGCCCTCGTCCTGTCTATGATTCGGATGTGGTATATACATTAATCTTTATAACTATTGGTTCATTTATTGTTTATGAAAATTATGCGGACCAACATGACATAGATTTTATTTGTCTAGGATGTATGTGAATCGGAAATTCCAACCGACCCTATTGTCGAGAGGTTAAATTTAGTTGAAGAAGAAAACAATTTCTTGAAGAAAAAAATAAAAAAATTAAGGAGGAGAAGATGATATTGGAGTTGCATGTTGCGGATGTCGTCGATGATCACAAGATCAAGATGGATGCAATGTGCTTGAAGATTAGAAAGATTAGAAAATATGCCATTCATACCGAGGCTTGGTATCATTATGCCGTTGGATCAATTGTTACCTTGGTTGCGATTATGATCGCCTTTGTTTTCGCATTAAAATGTTTTACATAGTTTCAATGTATGGTTTAATTAATTAGATGCTCTGGAGAGCTATATGTTGTTAGATGAGAACTATGTATGTACTTTGCTTTTAATGCATGTGATGATGAACTTCTATTAATTTGGACACTTAATTATATATAATGCACGCAGATGAACCGGCAATGGATGTACGGTGACAGACACACCTCCGAGTACATTAAGGGCGTGCATGAGTTTCTCGATGCGGCTGAGGCAAACAAGCAGAATGGTTTTATGCGTTGTCCATGCCCTGATTGTGGGAATACGAAGTCTTACTCTGACCGGAAAATCCTTCACACCCACCTGCTTTACAAGGGTTTCATGCCACACTATAATGTTTGGACGAGGCACGGAGAAATAGGGGTTATGATGGAAGACGGCGAAGAAGAAGAGTACGATGACAACTACGTGCCCCCTGAATACCGTGATGCTGCAACGGGGGGAGCTGGTGAAGATCAAGAGGAACCAGACGATGTGCCCAATGATGCTGCAACGGGTGAAGGTGCTGAAGATCAATAGGAACCAGACGATGTGCCCGATGATGATGATCTCCGCCGGGTCATTGTCGATGCAAGGACGCAATGCGAAAGTCCAAAGGAGAAGCTGAAGTTCGATCGCATGTTAGAGGATCACAAAAAAGGGTTGTACCCCAATTGCGAAGATGGCAACACAAAGCTCGGTACCGTACTGGAATTGCTGCAGTGGAAGGCAGAGAATGCTGTGCCTGACAAAGGATTTGAGAAGCTACTGAAAATATTGAAGAAGAAGCTTCCAAAGGATAACGAATTGCCCGACAGTACATACGCAGCAAACAAGGTCGTATGCCCTCTAGGATTGGAGGTGGAGAAGATACATGCATGCCCTAATGACTGCATCCTATACCGCGGTGCATACAAGGATCTGAACGCATGCCCGGTATGCGGTGCATTGCGGTATAAGATCAGACGAGATGACCCTGGTGATGTTCACGGCGAGCCCCGCAGGAAGAGGGTTCCTGCGAAGGTGATGTGGTATGCTCCTATAATACCATGGTTGAAACGTCTGTTCAGAAACGGAAAGCATGCCAAGTCGATGCGATGGCACAGTGAGGACCGTAAGAAAGGCGGGAAGTTGAGAGCACCCGCTGACGGGTCGCAGTGGAGAAAAATCGTGAGAAAGTACTGGGATGAGTTTGCAAAGGACCCAAGGAACGTATGGTTTGCTTTAAGCGCGGATGGCATTAATCCTTTCGGGGAGCAGAGCAGCAATCACAGCAACTGGCCGGTCACTCTATGTAAGTATAACCTTCCTCCTTGGATGTGCATGAAGCGGAAGTTCATTATGATGCCAATTCTCATCCAAGGCCCTAAGCAACCCGGCAACGACATTGATGTGTACCTAAGGCCATTAGTTGAAGAACTTTTACAGCTGTGGAATTTAAACGGTGTACGTACGTGGGATGAGCACGGACAGGGGGAATTTAACCTAAAGGCGTTGCTGTTCGTGACCATCAACGATTGGCCCGCTCTCAGTAACCTTTCAGGACAGACAAACAAAGGATACCATGCATGCACACACTGTTTAGATGACACTGAAAGTATATACCTGGACAAATGCAGGAAGAATGTGTACCTGGGCCATCGTCGATTTCTTCCGACCAACCATCAATGTTGAAAGAAAGGCAAGAATTTCAAAGGCGAGGCAGATCACCGGAAGAAGCCCGCCATTCGTACCGGTGATCACGTACTTGCTATGGTCAATGATTTACACGTAATCTTTGGAAAGGGTCCCGGCACAGTAGCTGTTCCTAATGACGCTGAGGGACACGCACCCATGTGGAAGAAGAAATCTATATTTTGGGACCTACCCTACTGGAAAGACCTAGAGGTCCGCTCTTCAATCGACGTGATGCACGTGACGAAGAACCTTTGCGTGAACCTGCTAGGCTTCTTGGGCGTGTATGGAAAGACAAAAGATACACCTGAGGCACGGGAGGACCTGCAACGTTTGCACGAAAAAGACGGCATGCCTCAGAAGCAGTATGAAGGTCCTGCCAGCTACGCTCTTACGAAAGATGAGAAAGAAATCTTCTTTGAATGCCTGCTCAGTATGAAGGTCCCGACTGGCTTCTCGTCGAATATAAAGGGAATAATAAATATGTTGGGGAACGTTGCAGAAAATTAAATTTTTTCCTACGGTTTCACCAAGATCCATCTTTGAGTTCATCTAAGCAACGAGTCATGGGAGAGAAATTGCATCTACATACCACTTTGTAGATCGCGCACGGAAGCGTTCAGGGAACGGTGATGACGTAGTCGTACTCGCCGTGATTCAGATCATCGATGACCAAGTGCCGAACGGACAACACCTCCGCGTTCAACACACGTACGGGACGATCGACGTCTCCTCCTTCTTGATCCAGCAAGGGGAAGGAGAGGTTGAGGAAGAAGACTCCAACGGCAGCACGACGGCGTGGTGTTGTTGGTGCAGCAGTACTCCGACAGGGCTTCGCCAAGCACGTACGGAGGAGGAGAGGTGTTGGGGAGGGGAGGGGCTGCGCCTTGAGTTGTCTTTCGCAGCCCTCCCCTCACCCCTCTATTTATAGGGGAAGGGGCAAGGGGGGTCGGCCCCTCTAGATGGGATCAAGAGGGGGGGCGGCGGCCAGGGAGGGGGGACTTGCCCCCCAAGCAAGGGGGGCGCCCCCTTTAGGGTTTCCCCCAACCCTAGGCGCATGGGCCCTTGGGGGGGAAGGTGCACCAGCCCACTTTGGGCTGGTTCCCTTCCTCATACAGCCCATAAGGCCCTCCGGGAGAGGTGGCCCCTCCCGATGGACCCCCAGAACCCCTCCGGTGGCCCCGGTACAATACCGATATGCCTCCGAACATTTCCAGTGTCTGTATGACAACTTCCCATATATAAATCTTTACCTCCGGACCATTCCGGAACTCCTCGTGACATCCGGGATCTCATCCGGGACTCCGAACAACATTCGGTAATCACATACAAGTCTTCCTAATAACCCTAGCGTCACCGAACCTTAAGTGTGTAGACCCTACGGGTTCGGGAGACATGCAGACATGACCGAGACGGCTCTCGGGCAATAACCAACAGCGGGATCTGGATACCCATGTTGGCTCCCACATGCTCCTCAATGATGTCATCGGATGAACCACGATGTCGAGGGTTCAAGCAACCCCGTATACTATTCCCTTTGTCAATTGGTACGTTACTTGCCCGAGACTCGATCGTCGGTATCCCAATACCTCGTTTAGTCTCGTCACCGGCAAGTCACTTTACTCGTACCATAATGCATGATCCCGTGACCAAACACTTGGCCACTTTGAGCTCATTATGATGATGCATTACCGAGTGGGCCCAGAGATACCTCTCCGTCATGCGGAGTGACAAATCCCAGTCTCGATCCGTGTCAACCCAACAGATACTTTCGGAGATACCCGTAGTATACCTTTATAGTCACCCAGTTACGTTGTGACGTTTGGCACACCCAAAGCACTCCTACGGTATCCGGGAGTTACACGATCTCATGGTCTAAGGAAAGGATACTTGACATTGGAAAACTCTAGCAAACGAACTATACGATCTTGTGCTATGTTTAGGATTGGGTCTTGTCCATCACATCATTCTCCTAATGATGTGATCTCGTTATCAATGACATCCAATGTCCATAGTCAGGAAACCATGACTATCTGTCGATCAACGAGCTAGTCAACTAGAGGCTTACTAGGGACATATTGTTGTCTGTTATTCACACATGTATTATGATTTCCGGATAACAGAATTATAGCATGAATAAAGACAATTATCCTGAACAAGGAAATATAATAATAATGCTTTTATTATTGCCTCTAGGGCATATTTCCAACAGTCTCCCACTTGCACTAGAGTCAATAATCTAGTTACATTGTGATGAATCGAACACCCATAGAGTTCTGGTGCTGATCATGTTTTGCCTTAGGGAGAGGTTTAGTCAACGGATCTGCGACATTCAGATCTGTGTGCACTTTACAAATTTCTATGTCTCCATCTTGAACATTTTCACGAATGGAGTTGAAGCGACGGTTGATGTGCCTGGTCTTCTTGTGAAACCTGGGCTCCTTGGCAAGTGCAATAGCTCCAGTGTTGTCACAGAAGAGTTTGATTGGCCCCGACGCATTGGGTATGACTCCGAGGTCGGTGATGAACTCCTTCACCCAAATTGCTTCATGTGCTGCCTCCGAGGCTGCCATGTACTCCGCTTCACATGTAGATCCCGCCACGACGCTCTGCTTGCAACTGCACCAGCTTACTGCCCCACCATTCAAAATATACACGTATCCGGTTTGTGACTTAGAGTCATCCAGATCTGTGTCGAAGCTAGCATCGACGTAACCCTTTACGACGAGCTCTTCGTCACCTCCATAAACGAGAAACATTTCCTTAGTCCTTTTTAGGTACTTCAGGATATTCTTGACCGCTGTCCAGTGTTCCTTGCCGGATTACTTTGGTACCTTCCTACCAAACTTACGGCAAGGTTTACATTAGGTCTGGTACACAGCATGGCATACATAATAGAACCTATGGCCGAGGCATAGGGGATGACACTCATCTCTTCTATATCTTCTGCCGTGGTCGGACATTGAGCTGAGCTCAATTTCACACCTTGTAACACAGGTAAGAACCCCTTCTTAGATTGATCCATATTGAACTTCTTCAATATCTTATCAAGGTATGTGCTTTGTGAAAGACCTATGAGGCGTCTTGATCTATCTCTATAGATCTTGATGCCTAATATATAAGCAGCTTCTCCAAGGTCCTTCATTGAAAAACTTTTATTCAAGTAGGCCTTAATGCTGTCCAAGAGTTCTATATCATTTCCCATCAAAAGTATGTCATCTACATATAGTATGAGAAATGCTATAGAGCTCCCACTCACTTTCTTGTAAATGCAGGCTTCTCCATAAGTCTGCGTAAACCCAAATGCTTTGATCATCTCATCAAAGCGAATGTTCCAACTCCGAGATGCTTGCACCAGCCCATAAATCGAGCGTTGGAGCTTGCACACCTTGTCAGCATTCTTAGGATCGACAAAACCTTCCGGCTGCATCATATACAATTCTTCCTTAAGGAAACCATTAAGGAATGCTGTTTTGACGTCCATTTGCCATATTTCATAATCGTAGAGTGCGGCAATTGCTAACATGATTCGGATGGACTTCAGCTTCGCTACCGGTGAGAAAGTCTCATCGTAGTCAACCCCTTGAACTTGTCGATAACCCTTAGCGACAAGCCGAGCTTTATAGATGGTCACATTACCATCCGCGTCTGTCTTCTTCTTAAAGATCCATTTATTTTCTATGGCTCGCCGTTCAACGGGCAAGTCAGTCAAAGTCCATACTTCGTTTTCATACATGGATCCTATCTCGGATTTCATGGCTTCTAGCCATTTGTCGGAATCCGGGCCCGCCATTGCTTCCTCATAGTTCGAAGGTTCACCGTTGTCTAACAACATGATTTCCAAGACAGGGTTGCCATACCACTTTGGTGCGGAACGTGTCCTTGTGGACCTTCGAATTTCAGTAGGAGCTTGATTAGAAGTATCTTGATCATCATCATTAATTTCCTCTCTAGTCGGCGCAGGCACCTCAGGAATGTTTTCTTGAGTTTCGCCATTTTCCGGTTCAAGAGGTAACACTTCATCAAGTTCTACTTTCCTCCCACTTACTTCTTTCGAGAGAAACTCCTTCTCTAGAAAGGATCCATTCTTGGCAACAAAGATCTTGCCTTCGGATCTGAGGTAGAAAGTATACCCAACAGTTTCTTTAGGGTATCCTATGAAGACGCATTTTTCCGACTTTGGTTCGAGCTTTTCAGGTTGAAGTTTCTTGACATAAGCATCGCATCCCCAAAATTTTAGAAACGACAGCTTAGGTTTCTTCCCAAACCATAATTCATACGGTGTCGTCTCAACGGATTTCGACGGAGCCCTATTTAAAGTGAATGCGGCAGTCTCTAAAGCATAGCCCCAAAAAGATAGCGGTAAATCGGTAAGAGACATCATAGATCGCACCATATCTAATAGAGTGCGATTACGACGTTCGGACACACCATTACGCTGAGGTGTTCCAGGCGGCGTGAGTTGTGAAACTATTCCACATTTTCTTAAGTGTGTGCCAAATTTGTGACTCAAGTATTCTCCTCCACGATCTGATCGTAGAAACTTGATCTTTCTATCACGTTGATTTTCAACCTCACTCTGAAATTCCTTGAACTTTTCAAAGGTCTCAGACTTGTGTTTCATTAAGTAGATATACCCATATCTACTCAAGTCATCAGTGAGGGTGAGAACATAACGATAGCCACCGCGAGCCTCAACACTCATTGGACCGCACACATCAGTATGTATGATTTCCAATAAGTTGGTTGCTCGCTCCATTGTTCCTGAGAACGGAGTCTTGGTCATTTTACCCATGAGGCATGGTTCGCACATGTCAAATGATTCATAATCAAGAGACTCTAAAAGTCCATCTGCATGGAGCTTCTTCATGCGTTTGACACCTATGTGACCAAGGCGGCAGTGCCACAAATATGTGGGACTATTGTTATAAACTTTAACTCTTTTGGTATTCACACTATGAATATGGGTATCATCACGTACGAGATTCATTAAGAATAAACCATTAACCATCGGAGCATGACCATAAAACATATCTCTCATATAAATAGAACAACCATTATTCTCGGATTTAAATGAGTAGCCATCTCGAATTAAACGAGATCCAGACACAATGTTCATGCTCAAACTTGGCACTAAATAACAATTATTGAGGTTTAAAACTAATCCCGTAGGTAAATGTAGAGGTAGCGTGCCGACGGCGATCACATCGACCTTGGAACCATTCCCGACGCGCATCGTCACCTCGTCCTTCGCCAGTCTCCGTTTATTCCGCAGCTCCTGCTTTGAGTTACAAATGTGAGCAACTGCACCGGTATCAAATACCCAAGAGCTACTACGAGTACTGGTAAGGTACACATCAATTACATGTATATCACATATACCTTTTGTTTTGCCGGCCTTCTTGTCCGCTAAGTATTTGGGGCAGTTCCGCTTCCAGTGACCACTTCCCTTGCAATAAAAGCACTCAGTCTCGGGCTTGGGTCCATTCTTTGGCTTATTCCCGGCAACTTGCTTACCGGGCGCGGCAACTTCCTTGCCGTCCTTCTTGAAGTTCTTTTTACCCTTGCCCTTCTTGAACTTAGTGGTTTTATTCACCATCAACACTTGATGTTCCTTCTTGATTTCTATCTCTGCTGATTTCAGCATAGCATATACCTCAGGAATGGTCTTTACCATCCCCTGCATGTTGTAGTTCATCACAAAGCTCTTGTAGCTAGGTGGAAGCGACTGGAGGATTCTGGCAATGACCGCTTCATCCGGGAGATTAACTTCCAGTTGAGTCAAGCGGTTGTGCAACCCAGACATTTTGAGTATGTGTTCACTGACAGAGCTATTTTCCTCCATCTTACAGCTAAAGAATTTGTCGGAGACTTCATATCTCTCGACCCGGGCATGAGCTTGGAAAACCATTTTTAGCTCTTCGAACATCTCATATGCTCCATGTCTCTCAAAATGCTTTTGGAGCCCCGGCTCTAAGCTGTAAAGCATGCCGCACTGAATGAGGGAGTAATCATTGGAACGTGACTGCCAAGCGTTCATAACGTCTTGTTCTGCAGGGAGAACAGGTGCGTCACCCAGTGGTGCTCGTAGGACATAATTTTTCTTGGCAGCTATGAGGATGATCCTCAGGTTCCGGACCCAGTCCGTATAGTTGCTGCCATCGTCTTTCAGCTTGGTTTTCTCTAGGAACGCGTTGAAGTTGAGGACTACGTTGGCCATTTGATCTACAAGACATATTGTAAATATTTTAGACTAAGTTCATGATAATGAAGTTCATCTAATCAAATTATTTAATGAACTCCCACTTACATAGACATCCCTCTTCCAGTCATCTAAGTATTACATGATCCAAGTCAACTAGGCCGTGTCCGATCATCACGTGAGACGGACTAGTCATCATTGGTGAACATCTTCATGTTGATCGTATCTTCTATACGACTCATGCTTGACCTTTCGGTCTTCTGTGTTCCGAGGCCATGTCTGTACATGCTAGGCTCGTCAAGTCAACCTAAGTGTTTGCATGTGTAAATCTGTCTTACACCCGTTGTATGTGAACGTTAGAATCTATCACACCCGATCATCACGTGGTGCTTCGAAACAACGAACTGTCGCAACGGTGCACAGTTAGGGGGAACACTTCTTGAAATTATTATGAGGGATCATCTTATTTACTACCGTTGTTCTAAGTAAACAAGATGCAAAACATGATAAACATCACATGCAATCAAATAATAAACGTGACATGATATGGCCAA
The DNA here is from genome assembly GCA_032464435.1 of Aegilops umbellulata. Taxonomy (NCBI): domain Eukaryota; kingdom Viridiplantae; phylum Streptophyta; class Magnoliopsida; order Poales; family Poaceae; genus Aegilops; species Aegilops umbellulata. The sequence continues at coordinate 633,682,602 of CP136060.1, read as the reverse complement.
TATCACATAGCTCCTTTGATCTCCATCTTGGGGCTCCATGATCATCTTGTCACCGGCTTGACACCATGATCTCCATCATCATGATCTCCATCATCGTGTCTCCATGAAGTTTCTCGCCAACTATTACTTCTACTACTATGGCTAACGCGTTTAGCAATAAAGTAATGTAATTTACATGGCGTTTCTCAATGACACGCAGGTCATACAAAAATAAAGACAACTCCTATGGCTCCTGCCGGTTGTCATACTCATCGACATGCAAGTCGTGATTCCTATTACAATAGCATGAACATCTCATACATCACATATAGATCATTCATCATTCATCACAACTTTGGCCATATCATATCACAAAGCACTTGCTGCAAAAACAAGTTAGACGTCCTCTAATTGTTGTTGCAAGTTTTACGTGGCTGAATTAGGGTTCTAGCAAGAACGTTTTCTTACCTACGTGAAAGCCACAACGTGATTTGTCAACTTCTATTTACCCTTCATAAGGACCCTTTTCATCGAATCTGCTCCAACTAAAGTGGGAGAGACAGACACCCGCCAGCCACCTTATGCAACTAGTGCATGTTAGTCGGTGGAACCGGTCTCACGTAAGCGTACGTGTAAGGTTGGTCCGGGCCGCTTCATCCCACAATACCGCTGAAGCAAGATAAGACTAGTAGCGGCAACAAAGTTGACAACATCTACGCCCACAACAAATTGTGTTCTACTCGTGCAATAGAGAACTACGCATAGACTTAGCTCATGATGCCACTGTTGGGGAACGTTGCAGAAAATTAAAATTTTTCCTACGGTTTCACCAAGATCCATCTATGAGTTCATCTAAGCAACGAGTCATGGGAGAGAGATTGCATCTACATACCACTTTGTAGATCGCGAGCGGAAGCGTTCAACGAACGGGGATGAGGTAGTCGTACACAACGTGATCCAAATCACCGGAGATCCTCGCACCGAACGGACGGCACCTCCGCGTTCAACACACGTACGGTCAGCGTAACGTATCCTTCTTCCTGATCCAACAAGGCAAAGGAGAGGTTGGGGAAGATAGCTCCAGCAGCAGCACAACGGCGTGGTGATGGTGGAGCTGCAGTACTCCGGCAGGGCTTCGCCAAGCTCTACGGAGGAGGAGGAGGTGTTGGAGAGGGAGAGGGAGGCGCCAAGGACCAGGGGTGCGGATGCCCCCTCCCCCCCCCTTTATATAGACCTCTTGGGGGGGCGCCGGCCCTGGGAGATCTGATCTCCAAGGGGGCGGCGGCCAGGGAGGATTTCCTCCCCCCCCCCCCAAGGCACCTAGGAGGTGCCTTCCACTAGTGGGACTCTTCCCCTTTGGAACCTTAGGCGCATGGGCCTCTTGGGGCTGGTTCCCCTTGGCCCATGTAGGCCAAGGCGCACCCCCTAGAGCCCATGTGGCCCCCCGAGGCAGTTGGCCCCACCCGGTGGACCCCCCGGGACCCTCCGGTGTTCCCGGTACAATACCGATAACCCCGAAACTTGTCCCGATGGCCAAAACAGCACTTCCTATATATAATTCTTTACCTCCGGACCATTCCGAAACTCCTCGTGACGTCCGGGATCTCATCCGGGACTCCGAACAACATTCGGCTTAATGCATATACATATCTTCACAACCCTAGCGTCACTGAACCTTAAGTGTGTAGACCCTACGGGTTCGGGAGACATGCAGACGTGACCGAGACGGCTCTCGGGCAATAACCAACATCGTGATCTGGATACCCATGTTGGATCCCACATGCTCCATGATGATCTCATCGGATGAACCACGATGTCGAGGATTCAATTAATCCCGTATACGATTACCTTTGTCAATCGGTATTTTACTTGCCCGAGATTCGATCGTCGATATCCCAATACCTCGTTCAATCTCGTTACCGGCAAGTCACTTTACTCGTACCGTAATGCATGATCCCGTGATCAAACACTTTGATCACATTGAGCTCATTATGATGATGCATTACCGAGAGGGCCCGGTGATACCTCTCCGTCAAGCGGAGTGACAAATCCCAGTCTCGATCCGTGTCAACCCAACAGATACTTTCGGAGATACCCGTAGTATACCTTTATAGTCACCCAGTTACGTTGTGACGTTTGGCACACCCAAAGCACTCCTACGGTATCCGGGAGTTACACAATCTCATGGTCTAAGGAAAGGATACTTGACATTGGAAAACTCTAGCAAACGAACTATGCGATCTTATGCTATGTTTAGCATTGGGTCTCGTCCATCACATCATTCTCCTAATGATGTGATCTCGTTATCATTAACATCCAATGCCCATAGTCAGGAAACCATGACTATCTATTGATCAACGAGCTAGTCAACTAGAGGCTTACTAGGGACATGTTGTTGTCTGTTATTCACACATGTATTATGATTTCCGGATAACACAATTATAGCACGAATAAAGACAATTATCATGAACAAGGAAATATAATAATAATGCTTTTATTATTGCCTCTAGGGCATATTTCCAACACTTGGGAGGCGCGCGCGCCACCTCCTGGCTCCTTCCCACTAAAGCCCATTAAGGCCCAATACTCTTCCCCGTATTCCCGTAACTCCCTGGTACTCCGAAAAATACTCGAACCACTCAGAACCTTTCCGATGTCCGAATATAGTTGTCCAATATATCGATCTTTACGTCTCGACCATTTCGAGACTCCTCGTCATGTCCCCGATCTCATCCGGGACTCCGAACTCCTTCGGTACATCAAAACTCATAAACTCATAATATAACTGTCATCGAAACCTTAAGCGTGCGGACCCTACGGTTTGAGAACAATGTAGACATGACCGAGACACGTCTCCGGTTAATAACCAATAGCGGGACCTGGATGCCCATATTGGCTCCTACATATTCTACGAAGATCTTTATCGGTCAGACCGCATAACAACATACGTTGTTCCCTTTGTCATCGGTATGTTACTTGCCCGAGATTCGATCGTCGGTATCCAATACCTAGTTCAATCTCGTTACCGGCAAGTCTCTTTACTCGTTCCGTAATACATCATCTCGCAACTAACTCATTAGTTGCAATGCTTGCAAGGCTTATGTGATGTGCATTACCGAGAGGGCCCAGAGATACCTCTCCGACAGTCGGAGTGACAAATCCTAATCTCGAAATACGCCAACCCAACATGTACCTTGGGAGACACCTGTAGAGCACCTTTATAATCACCCAGTTACGTTGTGACGTTTGGTAGCACACAAAGTGTTCCTCCGGCAAATGGGAGTTGCATAATCTCATAGTCATAGGAACGTGTATAAGTCATGAAGAAAGCAATAGCAACATACTAAACGATCGGGTGCTAAGTTAACGGAATGGGTCATGTCAATCACATCATTCTCCTAATGATGTGATCCCGTTAATCAAATGACAACTCATGTCTATGGCTAGGAAACATAACCATCTTTGATCAACAAGCTAGTCAAGTAGAGGCATACTAGTGACACTCTGTTTGTCTATGTATTCACACATGTATCATGTTTCCGGTTGATACAATTCTAGCATGAATAATAAACATTTATCATGAAATAAGGAAATAAAAAATAACTTTATTATTGCCTCTAGGGCATATTTCCTTCAGTCTCCCACTTGCACTAGAGTCAATAATCTAGTTCACATCGGCATGTGATTTAACAGCAATAGTTCACATCACCATGTGATTAATACCCATAGTTCACATCATCATGTGACCAACACTCAAAGGGTTTACTAGAGTCAATAATCTAGTTCACATCGCTATGTGATTAACACCCAAAGAGTACTAAGGTGTGATCATGTTTTGCTTGTGAGAGAATCTTAGTCAACGGGTCTGCCATATTCAGATCCGTATATATTTTGCAAATTTCTATGTCAATAATACTCTGCTCGGAGCTACTCTAGCTAATTGCTCCCACTTTCAATATGTATCTAGATTGAGACTTAGAGTCATCTAAATTGGTGTCAAAACTTGCATCGACGTAACCTTTTACGACGAACCTTTTTGTCACGTCCATAATCGAGAAACATATCCTTATTTCACCAAGGATAATTTTGACCGATGTCCAGTGATCTACTTCCTAGATTACTATTGTACTCCCTTGCTTAAACACAATGTAGGGTATACAATAGATCTGGTACATAGCATGGCATACTTTATAGAATCTATGGCTGAGGCATAGGGAATGACTTTCATTCTTTCTATCATTTGCCGTGGTCGGGCTTTGAGTCTTACTCAATTTCACACCTTGTAACACAGGCAAGAACTCTTTCTTTGACTGTTCCATTTTGAACTACTTCAAAATCTTGTCAAGGTATGTACTCATTGAAGAAACTTATCAAGCGTTTTGATCTATCTCTATAGATCTTGATGCTCAATATGTAAGCAGCTTCACCGAGGTCCTTCTTCGAAAAACTCCTTTCAAATACTCCTTTATGCTTTGCAGAATAATTCTACATTATTTCCGATCAACAATATGTCATTTACATATACTTATCAGAAATGTTGTAGTGCTCCCACTCACTTTCTTGTAAATACAGGCTTCACCGCAAGTCTGTATAAAACTATATGCTTTGATCAACTTATCAAAGCGTGTATTCCAACTCTGAGATGCTTGCACCAGTCCATAGATGGATTGCTGGAGCTTGCATATTTTGTTAGCACCTTTAGGATTGACAAAACCTTCTGGTTGCATCATATACAACTCTTCTTTAATAAATCCATTAAGGAATGCAGTTTTGTTTATCCATTTGCCAGATTTCATAAAATGCGGCAATTGCTAACACGATTCGGACAGACTTAAGCATAGATACGAGTGAGAAACTCTCATTGTAGTCAACACCTTGAACTTGTCGAAAACCTTTTGCGACAATTCTAGCTTTGTAGATAGTAACACTACTATCAACGTCCGTCTTCCTCTTGAATATCCATTTATTTTCTATGGCTTGCCGATCATCGGGCAAGTCAACCAAAGTTCACACTTTGTTCTCATATATGGATCCCATCTCAGATTTCATGGCCTCAAACCATTTCGCGGAATCTGGGCTCATCATCGCTTCCTCATAGTTCGTAAGTTCGTCATGGTCTAGTAACATGACTTCCAGAATAGGATTACCATACCACTCTGGTGCGGATCTCACTCTGGTTTACCTACGAGATTCGGTAGTAAGTTGATCTGAAGTTACATGATCATCATCATTAGCTTCCTCACTAATTGGTGTAGTAGTCACAGGAACAGATTTCTGTGATGAACTACTTTCCAATAAGGGAGAAGGTACAATTACCTTATCAAGTTCTACTTTCCTCCCACTCACTTCTTTCGAGAGAAACTCCTTCTCCAGAAAGGATCCATTCTTAGCAACGAATGTCTTGCCTTCGGATCTGTGATAGAAGGTGTACCCAACAGTCTCCTTTGGGTATCCTATGAAGACACATTTCTCCGATTTGGGTTCGAGCTTATCAGGATGAAACTTTTTCACATAAGCATCGCAACTCCAAACTTTAAGAAACGACAGCTTAGGTTTATTGCTAAACCATAGTTCATACGGTGTCGTCTCAACGGATTTAGATGGTGCCCTATTTAGTGTGAATGCAACTGTCTCTAATGCATAACCCCAAAACGGTAGTGGTAGATCGGCAAGAGACATCATAGATCGCACCATATCTAATAAAGTACGGTTACGATGTTCGTACACACCATTACACTGTGGTGTTTCCAGGTGGCGTGAGTAGTGAAACTATTTCACATTGTTTTAACTGAAGACCAAACTCGTAACTCAAATATTTTACCTCTGCGATCATATCATGGAAACTTTTATTTTTGTTACGATGATTCTCCACTTCACTCTGAAATTCTTTGAACTTTTCAAATGTTTCAGACTAGTGTTTCATTAAGTAGATATACCCATATCTGATCAAATCATCTGTGAAGGTCAGAAAATAATGATACCTGCTGCAAGCCTTAATATTCATCGGACCACATACATCAGTATGTATGATTTCCAACAAATCTGTTGCTTGCTTTATTGTTCCGGAGAACGGCGTTTTTAGTCATCTTGCCCACAAGGCATGGTTCGCAAGCATCAAGTGATTCATAATCAAGTGATTCCAAAAACCTATCAGCATGGAGTTTCTTCATGCGCTTTACACCAATATGACCTAAACGGCAGTGCCACAAATAAGTTGCACTATCATTATTAACTTTGCATCTTTTGGTTTCAATATTATGAATATGTGTATCACTATGATCGAGATCCAACAAACCATTTTGTTGGTGTGTATGACCATAGAAGGTTTTATTCATGTAAACAGAACAACAATTGTTCTCTAACTTCAATGAATAACCGTATTGCAATAATTATGATCAAATCATATTCATGCTCAACGCAAACACCAAATAACACTTATTTAGTTTCAACACTAATCCCGAAAGTATAGGGAGTGTGCGATGATGATCATATCAATCTTGGAACCACTTCCAACACACATCGTCACTTCACCCTTAACTAGTCTCTGTTTATTCTGCAACTCCCGTTTCGAGTTACTACTCTTAGCAACTGAACCAGTATCAAATACCGAGGGGTTGCTATGAACACTAGTAAAATACACATAAATAATCTGTATATCAAATATACCTTTGTTCACTTTGCCATCCTTCCTATCCGCCAAATACTTGGGGCAGTTCCGCTTTCAGTGACCAGTCCCTTTGCAGTAGAAGCACTCAGTCTCAGGCTTAGGTCCAGACTTGGGCTTCTTCACTTGAGCAGCAACTTGCTTGCCGTTCTTCTTGAAGTTCCCCTTCTTCCCTTTGCCCTTTTCTTGAAACTAGTGGTCTTGTTAACCATCAACACTTGATGTTTTTCTTGATTTCTACCTTCGTCGATTTTAGCATCACGAAGAGCTTGGGAATTGTTTCCGTTATCCCTAGCATATTATAGTTCATCACGAAGTTCTACTAACTTGGTGATGGTGACTAGAGAATTCTGTCAATCACTATTTTATCTGGAAGATTAACTCCCACTTGATTCAAGCGATTGTAGTACCCAAACAATCTGAGCACATGCTCACTAGTTGAGCGATTCTCCTCCATCTTTTAGCTATAGAACTTGTTGGAGACTTCATATCTCTCAACTCGGGTATTTGCTTGAAATATTAACCTCAACTCCTGGAACATCTCATATGCTCCATGACGTTCAAAACGTCTTTGAAGTCCCGATTCTAAGCTGTTAAGCATGGTGCACTTAAACTATCAAGTAGTCATCATATTGAGCTAGCCAAACGTTCATAACGTCTGCATCTGCTCCTGCAATAGGTCTGTCACCTAGCGGTGCATCAAGGACATAATTCTTCTGTGCAACAATGAGGATAAACCTCAGATCACGGATCCAATCCGCATCATTGCTACTAACATCTTTCAACACAATTTTCTCTAGGAACATATCAAAATAAACATATGAAAGCAACAACGCGAGCTATTGATCTACAACATAGATATGCTAATACTACCAGGACTAAGTTCATGATAAATTAAAGTTCAATTTATTAAAGAACTCCCACTTAGATAGACATCCCTCCAATCCTCTAAGTGATCACGTGATCCAAATCAACTAAACCATGTTCGATCATCACGTGAGCTGGAGTAGTTTCAATGGTGAACATCATTATGTTGATCATATCTACTATATGATTCACGCTCGAACTTTCGGTCTCCGTGTTGCGAGGCCATATCTGTTATATGCTAGGCTCGTCAAGTTAAACCTGAGTATTCCACGTGTGCAACTATTTTGCACCCTTGTATTTGATCGTAGAGCCTATCACACCCGATCATCACGTGGTGTCTCAGCACGAAGAACTTTCGCAACGGTGCATACTCAGGGAGAACACTTTTACTATAATAATTTAGTGAGAGATCATCTTATAAACCTACCGGCGAACCAAGCAAAATAAGATGTATAAAAGATAAACATCACATGCAATCATAATATGTGACATGATATGGCCATCATCATCTTGTGCCTTTGATCTCCATCTCCAAAGCATCATCATGATCTCCATCGTCACCGGCATGACACCATGATCTCCATCATCTTGATCTATATCAATGTGTCGTCACATGGTCGTCTCGCCAACAATTGCTCTTGCAACTATTGTTATCGCATAGAGATAAAGTAAAGCAATTATTTGGCGCTTGCATCTTATGCAATAGAGAGACAATCATAAGGCTTTTGCCAGTTGCCGATAACTTCCACAAAACATGATCATCTTATACAACAACTTATATCCCATCACGTCTTGACCATATCACATCACAACATGCCCTGCAAAAACAAGTTAGACGTCCTCTACTTTGTTGTTGCAAGTTTTACGTGGCTGCTACGAGCTGAGCAAGAACCGTTCTTACCTACGCATCAAAACCACAACGATAGTTTGTCAAGTTGGTGATGTTTTAACCTTCGCAAGGACCGGGCGTAGCCACACTTAGTTCAACTAAAGTTGGAGAAACTGACACCCGCCAGCCACCTGTGTGCAAAGCACGTCGGTAGAACCAGTCTCGCGTAAACGTACGCGTAATGTCGGTCTGGGCCGCTTCATCCAACAATACCGCCGAACCAAAGTATGACATGCTGGTAAGCAGTATGACTTATATCGCCCACAACTCACTTGTGTTCTACTCGTGCATATAACATCAACACATAAAACCTGGCTCGGATGCCACTGTAGGGAACGTAGTAATTTCAAAAAAATTCCTACGCACACGCAAGATCATGGTGATGCATAGCAACGAGAGGGGAGAGTGTTGTCTACGTACCCTCGTAGACCGAAGCGGAAGCGTTGATGCAACGTAGAGGAAGTAGTCGTACGTCTTCCCGATCCGACCGATCCAAGCACCGTTACTCCGGCACCTCCGAGTTCTTTGCACACGTTCAGCTCGATGACGCTCCCCGGGCTCCGATCCAGCAAAGCTTCGGGGAGGAGTTCCGTCAGCACGACGGCGTGGTGATGATCTTGATGTTCAACTGTCGCAGGGCTTCGCCTAAACACTGCTACAATATGACCGAGGTATAATATCGTGGAGGGGGGCACTGCACACGGCTAAGGAACGATCACGAAGATCAACTTGTGTGTCCATGGGGTGCCCCCTGCCCCCGTATATAAAGGAGCAAGGGAGGAGGGGGCGGCCGGCCTAGGAGGGGCGCGCCAAGGGGAGTCCTACTCCCACCGGGAGTAGGACTCCTTCTTTCCTAGTCCAACTAGGAGAAGGGGGGAAAGGAGGGAAGTGGAGAAGGAAGGGAGAGGGGGGCCGCGCCCCAAACCCCTTGTCCAATTCGGACTGGGCTTGGGAGGGGCGCGCGCCACCTCCTAGCTCCTTCCCACTAAAGCCCATTAAGGCCCAATACTCTTCACCGTATTCCCGTAACTCCCCGGTACTCCGAAAAATACTCGAACCACTCAGAACCTTTCCGATGTCCGAATATAGTCGTCCAATATATCGATCTTTACGTCTCGACCATTTCGAGACTCCTCGTCATGTCCCCGATCTCATCCGGGACTCCGAACTCCTTCGGTACATCAAAACTCATAAACTCATAATATAACTGTCATCGAAACCTTAAGCGTGCGGACCCTACGGTTCGAGAACAATGTAGACATGACCGAGACACGTCTCCGGTAAATAACCAATAGCGGGACCTGGATGCCCATATTGGCTCCTACATATTCTACGAAGATCTTTATCGGTCAGACCGCATAACAACATACGTTGTTCCCTTTGTCATCGGTATGTTACTTGCCCGAGATTCGATCGTCGGTATCCAATACCTAGTTCAATCTCGTTACCGGCAAGTCTCTTTACTCGTTCCGTAATACATCATCTTGCAACTAACTCATTAGTTGCAATGCTTGCAAGGCTTATGTGATGTGCATTACCGAGAGGGCCCAGAGATACCTCTCCGACAGTCGGAGTGACAAATCCTAATCTCGAAATACGCCAACCCAGCATGTACCTTGGGAGACACCTGTAGAGCACCTTTATAATCACCCAGTTACGTTGTGACGTTTGGTAGCACACAAAGTGTTCCTCCGGCAAACGGGAGTTGCATAATCTCATAGTCATAGGAACATGTATAAGTCATGAAGAAAGCAATAGCAACATACTAAACGATCGGGTGCTAAGTTAACGGAATGGGTCATGTCAATCACATCATTCTCCTAATGATGTGATCTCGTTAATCAAATGACAACTCATGTCTATGGCTAGGAAACATAACCATCTTTGATCAACGAGCTAGTCAAGTAGAGGCATACTAGTGACACTCTGTTTGTCTATGTATTCACACATGTATCATGTTTCCGGTTGATACAATTCTAGCATGAATAATAACATTTATCATGAAATAAGGAAATAAATAATAACTTTATTATTGCCTCTAGGGCATATTTCCTTCAGACGGCTCCGGTGACCCAATGCTGGTGCAAGAAGGAGACCGTGATGACGGCTCCGGTGACCGAACCGAGTCCGGCCAGGTATATATATTAGTTGAGCCTGTGCTGACTAGTTAATTGATGCATTCATTGTTTTGGTACGTACACATATTAATTAAGTCTTTGCTCTTTTTTCTAGCCCTCCGGATCGAGCACAACTGAGGTAAAGAGACGAGGCCCGAAGAAAAAGTTGAGCTCGGATGAAAGGTTTGAGATCATAGCAATCGCGCCCGACGGCCAACCTATTGAACCCATCCGAACAAGAAGGCATTTGTTGCTCAGTGCGGCGTTCTGGTTAGGGACAAGATCCCGATCAGCATCCAGCAATGGTTCAAGCCGGCTACAGAAGACCCTGAGGTGTCTTACGTCAATGATATGCAGAAAAATGATCTTTGGACTGAGCTGAAGACAAATTTCACCCTACCGCCAGAGGATGATCCGGAGAAGCCAGTTGAGCAATTAATCAAGTCTTTTGCTCTTAAGAGGATGGCAGACCTATTCAGGAGGTGGAAGAATGACCTGAATAGGTTTGTCGAGAAAAAAGAGACACCAGAATTCAAGGGCATATATGAGAAGATCAGAGATGACTGGCCTGCATTTGTGGCCTACAAGACATCGGAAAAGAGTAAGAAGATGTCAGCGACAAACAAGAAAAATGCTGTGAAGAAGAAGCTTCACCATCGCACGGGGTCAGGTGGCTACCTCGTAGCCCGGCCTAAGTGGGCCAAGGCTGAGAATGATCTGCTTGCAAAAGGGATCGAACCAGAGACAATGAGCTGGCCAGACCATTGCCAGACTTGGTTCTTCGGGGCTGGCGGAACCTTGGACCCTATAACAGGGAAGTGCATTTGGACGGATGAGCAACTTTACATACCCTTGAAGAAGCTTCGGTACTATATCGCTGCAGCGCAGAAAGGGACGTTCCTTCCAGATAGAGAGAATGACGAGCTCACAAAGGCCCTCGGAAATCCTGAGCACCCTGGACGGACACGAGGCACGCCAGGCTCCATTCCGTGGAAGGCTGGGTTTCCGGACGCAGGCGGTTACAAAAGCCGGGAGAGGAGGAAGAAAGTGCAGCAGTCCGAACTGCAGGCGCTTAAAGAAAGGGTACTCGGGATAGAGGAACGAGAAGCAAATCGCAGCAAACGAACTGCCGAAGCTTCCCCTGAAGCTACCCCGCCATCTCAGCGCAGAAGCAGCGTGGCTTCCACCGAGCTGCTTCAGCCGGAGCTTGTCTTGACGGCTCCTGCCAGCTATCCCGTGGATGCTATCACGGAGGCTCAAATTTGCCACCTTATGACGCAATGGATGAATATGAAGGTCAAGGCGGCTGTTGGCTTTGTTTTTCCTAATGAACCCGACGCAACTTTTCACTGCCAGCCGATTCCCGAAGTATATGCTAAGGTGATGGTGGATGAAATAACGGAGGGATTTGAGGACCTCCCGCTTGACCACCCTACCGGAGAAGGGGAGACTCGGCTGGGTTCTGCTCTGAAGACTCCATGACTATGGCGGAAGGAGCTCATCAACCTTCCAAACTGGACGCCTCCGCCTCCTCCTCCTCCTCCGGCGAGTCAGGGCACTCCGCCTCCTCCACCGCCTCCTCCTCCGGCGAGTGACGATCCGGGCCCTCGGCCGGCTCCTTCTCCGGCGTGTGGCGGCACTCCGCCTCCTTCTCCGCCTGCACCGGTGCACCCGAGCAGCCAGCCTACTCCTTCTCCGCCTCGTCAGCAAGGGCAGAAGAGACCCGCCGCCGCTCCGGCAGCTGCTCCGGCGTGTCGTAGTCCTTCTCCTCCGCCTCGTAAGCAAGTCAAGAAGACTGCCGCTCCGTCTGCTCTGTCGGCGTCTAGCAGTACAGCCAGAGGCAGGAGAAAATACAAATTCGGTCCTTCTCTGAAGACTCCAGAGAAGTTACCATACGAGATGAGCCCGGAGGAGAACGCGAGGATCGCACGAACCGAGAAGAATGACTGGTTTCAAGGGTTGAAAGCACGGAGACATCCACCTCCGAAGGAGAAGGTAGATTCGGTGAAAGTGAAGCGCACTATGGCTGCCCTGGCAAAACCACCCACGTCTCCGCCGAAAGGCAACTATGAGCGCATTATTGCAAAGACATGGGCCGAAGCGTCGCGGTCGGGAAGTACAGTCAGTGATCAAAGCCTGAAAGAACGACGAGTAGCTGGGAAACAAATTGCCCAGCTCGGCGAACAAGCAAAGCAATCGTGCCCCCCGCTCAAGGTGCCTAGCGTCGATTCGAGGATGGCGCCCAGTTATAACAATCTTGACGATTACCTGCCCGACGATGTACATTATGATTTCTTGGACGTGCAGATACACAGATACGAGTACGGGAAGCCTCTCGTCAAAGATGAAAGATCTCTAACAACGATGATGCGAAGATTGCATGATTGGTACATGAAAACCTGCAGAGAGTCTGGAGGGAGGAATACTTTGTATATGAGAGTTAAACCGGAGCATGACCTCGTTGGAATTGAACTGTTGCATGTTCAATTTGAGGAGTTCTATCAATTTTTCAATCAATTGGCCCTCGATAAAGCAACGGTCACCTGCTACTGTCTGTAAGTACTACTACTTCTGTCATTATGTCTCTCTATATAGCTCAGCTCTTTCATTGCATGTATTTATAATTATCCTCACTGTATTATGCAGATTGAAGATCGCCGAATTGAAGAAAAGACAAATCGGTGATATTGGGTTCATTAACACAAATCTCATAGATGCAGTTCAGGTTAAAGATCATGCCGCAGAAACCGAGGCCAACTTGCTACGATCATTCAAAATAAATGAACACAACGATATAATACTCTTTCCTTACAACTTCAAGTGGGTGTTGTCTTGTGCATATTCAGTTTCCCTTATATATTAGTCCAGGTTATAGTAATGTAATTGATGAGTTATGCATGCGTGCGCAGTTTCCACTATATTCTCCTGGAGATTAGGCTTGAGAAGGGAGTAGTAACTATCTTGGACTCGAGACGAAAAGATCCCCAGGAGTATGCGGACATGACTGAAATCCTCAAGAAGTAAGTTAAATCGATCATTATCCACCATATCAACAAATTTGTTCATTTCCTGATATCAAGTAATTGTTTTCTTTTGTCTCGCAATGTTTGGAGAACATTCAGCACAAAATCCCCGGGACTCCCGAAGGAGCTGGAATTTAGATACCCGAAAGTAAGTACTATAGTACCATGTTCCGCGCGTCTCCTAGCTATTGATTCAAGCGCTAGTTTCATCAATACCATTTGGCATTCTTGCTTATCTGTTTGATTGACCTCTATTTTTTGTAAAGTGGTTGTGGCAGGAACAAGGGAATGATTTCTGTGGATACTACGTCTGCGAGTCCATCCGCCACACGACCTGTGAACGGGGCGGGTACTCTGAGAAACAATATGAAGTGCGTAAGAAATAATATTCACAATTTTTGTTTATTACCATCATTTGTGTTGAGCTTCATTTATTCATATACTGAAGCGGGATGAACTCCTAGAACCAGATCGCATGCGAGCAATTCAAGAGGAATTGGCGGCATTCTTTCTTGACCACGTGATCGCTGAAGACGAAGAATACTATGTGAACCATGCGTCCATAATTTAAGAGATTATATTTGTAAAAGATAATTATTGTATATATGTAGCCGATAGTGTCGGACGATATATATACGAGAACTTATTGTTCGACCAATCTCTCGGAGAAGGAGAGGTGGTCGATATCACTTCTCTCTGTATGCATATATATTCATGACGATCTTCTGTTTCCTTCGTTTGCTTACAAGCTAATTAGCGTGCCTAGTCCTCTCTATACGAATGTATAGTACGTAGCGTCGACCAAGCACGGACATAAGAGAAGACACTTCTCCCTATTAATTAGCTATCTAACACAATATATCAAATACCTAAATTAACCCCCTAAAACCCCCAAACCCCCCCCCCCCCTTTAAAAAAACCAAAAACCTCAGCCACAGAAATGCTGACGCGTGGAGGTCTATTGGTCCCGGTTGGTGCCACCAACCGGGACCAAAGGCCCTCCTGCCTGGGCTCGGCGCACAGGCCACGTGGAGGCCCATCTGTCCCGGTTCTGGTTTGAACCGGGACTAAAGGGTGAGGGTATTAGTAACGACCCTTTAGTCCCGGTTTCCTTACGATCCGGGACAAAAGGCCGGTTTTCTACTAGTGAGATTGTCAAGATGAAGAAATGTTCGGCACGGGGGGTTACCGATCTCCCCGCGTCGTCTCCGTGAGGCTGAAGCTGTTGTAAAATGACAGCAAAAGCAACAGAAACACATGGTTCACGGTAAGAATATCGTCGTCGACGTAAACCATGCTTTCCACTTTGATTGGTCATGTCTCCATTAATAATTTGGAAAATAATGCATTGCTACATGATACATCAGAAAGAAAAGAATACAGGTGACAAGGAAATGCTGCTTCAAGCAGCAGCAACCACAACACCACATCAATCCATCACACCCAGAAGCTTCTAATGACACACAACAGTGCCTCCCTCCATCATCATCACCATCATCATCAGAGAGCTGTGTTGAGTGAGTGGTTTTGTGTTTCTGCACTGACCCTTGCAGAAAAGGAGAGGCAGAAAAGCACAAGCACCCAACACACAAGTTGGCCAAAAAAACAAAACGTTTTGTGCCCAAGTGCTGCTCCCTGTTCCATTAACTACTGTTGTCACAGGGAGGGATTTGCCTCATATCCCTGCCTTTTCTTAATGAGGAAGAACAGAGCCAAAAAGGAGAGAGCGAAAGTTTTTGGAAAAGTTGATGGAAAGCATGAGATACCAAAGCTAGTGCAAGTCTGACTCATTTCCAATTCCATTGTTCGGTGGATCCAGCATCATCATCATCATCAGTAGTAGTAGCAGTAGAGATCTATACAAGAGAAGGATTTTCTATTTGTTTAAAGGACTTAATTGCACACAAGCAATGCAAAGGTCAATCCACAAGGTTGGAAATAATTAGAGCTGTAATCAAGGAAAAAGTTGACCAGATGAGCAAGGCAGGTAAATGCTGGATGACTCACTGCAAACTCATTTTGGTTTATCCGGAAAATGGCGCAAGCACCGAGACAGGTTATATATGCTTGAATGAATGAATGATAATTCATAGATGTGGATAGGTATGTGGGTTTGAGATGCTGCATGAGTAAGGTTTCCAATAACATGAGCTGAGCAGAAAGCAGGATGCATGAAGATTGAAAATCAAGTCCACTTGACAATGTACATGATCAGTACTGAGCACTAGAATTCCCTGTCTGTCTCAAGATACTACAGCATCAAGCAAGTTCTTAACATTATTTTCCCCTTACATTATGGACTACTACCAAGCATCACCAACATACCTCTCTCTCTCTCTCTGCTACGTTCTGAAAAATCCCCATAATCAGTTACTTACTTGAATAATAATACAGGCAGTGAAGCTACAGCAAGGGCCATATTACACTAGACATCTGATGCGCTTGCATCTTCTAATACAACGTACTCCGGTTCACGGTTAGCTGATCATGTAGAGGACCACACTGCAGGCCTTGATCTTGCAAACCCTGCTGTAGTTCGGCATCCCGAGAGCCCGGTTCGGCGAACTGAAGGGCGCGCTCGACGCGCCGTGCTGCTTGGTGTCGGCTGGCAGCGTGAGCTGCCCCGTTGCCGCGCTCAGCCGGTGCGCTGGACTAGTTGATCATCAATCACTGGGACGGCGAGGGAGGCTGGTCGTCGGTCAGGTGAACTGTGGTGATGTCGTGGACGCTCGACCTCCTTGCCACCCCTGAGCTGAGCCTGATAAAGTACTTCTGAGCGTGGCTGGCCACCTGCGTCGGCGTCCTCGTCCGCACGAAGTTGCGTGATATGTTCCTCCAATCCCCTCTTTCGTACTTCTTCAGGCCTAAGAGAAACAACCTGGCCAAAGAACAAGGCATGATCAGCTTCAACAACCAGTATCAGTATGGATCATGAATTCTTGCTGCATGGCCATCACACATCATGCTACATGACTGTCTCACCAATTCCTAGTGAACATAGACAGTAGTTCAGTTTCAGATAGCAGTTCTTCCATGGTTGAATTATTCTGATGATGTAAATCCTATTGATTGATGGTGAATTCAAGAAAGAAAATTTATATCACTAGCTTCTCTTGTGCATGACATAGATGGAGCAGAGCAATCACTCTCACAAGACAGTGAGATCAGAAGAACACTGTACTCACCTGTGCTCGTGCTCGGTCCACGGCACCCCCCTCCTCCTCCCCTGTCCCGGCGTCCGCACGCCGTGCCAGTTCCCGCAGCCAACGCCGAACCGCCGTCGGGCCTGGACGGAGACGGCGTGCAGGCGGCGGAAGCCGCCGAACGGGAGCACGACGTCGCGGAGCAGCCGTTCCGAGAAGCCGAGGCCGGCCCACTCCCTCGCGCACGGCGCCTCCCACAGCCGCTCGTCCTGCGCGAGGATCCGCCAGCCCCGGCTCACGCACGCTGCGGCGGCCAGCGTCCGCGCCTCCGCCCGCCGCAGCACCTCGAACATCACGTCCTCCCCCAGATCCGGCACCTCTCTCGCGTCCCCCGGCTGCTGCGGTGGAGGCTGTGAGGACGAGGATGCCTTTGCCGGGCTCGAGCTCGAGGTTCGCTGCCGCTTCTTGGCTGGCTCGCTGGACCCGCCACCGCCAGAAGCGGGAGGAGGAGCCCTGCCAGCCGAGGAATCGGAAGGGCACTTCATGAAGGGCGGAGGGATCAATCACCTGCTGTACACACGACTGTCAGGATCGATGGATCTGACGAGGAGAGATGGACAAAAATCTGGTCTTGACGAGGATAGAGGAGATGAACAGGATAAATTGTAGGACAACAAGACAATTTACTGGGAATTAAAGAACTGAAATTAGATAAACTTTGGGCTTTGATTTCTTAGCTTAGGAATGATACAAGGATAGCCTCTATATAGGGTCTGGCCGGTGCATGATGACATCCCATGAGAAATGACGGTAATGCCCTTATATCAGATGATAAATCCTTAATAGTGCATCATTATCCTAACTAATACTCCCTCCGTCCCATAATATAAGAACGTTTTCGACACTAGTGTAGTATGAAAAACGTTCTTATATTTCGGGACAGAGGGAGTAGAAGGCTGGTGCGCTTGCAACTGATTGCATCGACGACTTCTTTTTTATGTCGTTAAAAGCGCTTTCACTAGTAGAAAACGGGCCTATTGTTCCGGTTCATAAGGGCCTTTTTTCTCGGTTCTAGAACCGGGACTAAAGGGCCGTTACTAATGCCCTGACCCTTTAGTCCTGGTTCTAACCAGAACCGGGACAGATGGGCCTCCACGTGGCCTGCGCGCTGAGCCCAGGCAGGAGGGCCTTTGGTCCCGGTTGGTGCCTCCAACCGGGACCAATAGGCAACCACACGTCAGCATTTCTGTGGCTGGAGTTTTTTTTTGAAGGGGGGGTGGGGGTTTTGGGGGGTTAATTTAGGTATATACTGTGTTAGATAGCTAATTAATAGAGAGAAGTGATCCTCTCTTATATCTGTGCTTGTCGGCGCTATACGTACTATATACATATAGAGAGGACTAGACACGCTAGCTAGCTAGTAAGCAAACGAAGGAAACAGAAGATCGTCATGAACATATATGCATACAGAGAGAAGTGATATCGACCACCTCTCCTTCTCCGAGAGATTGGTCGAACAACAAGTTCTCGTATATCTATCCGACACTACCGGCTACATATATACAATAATTATCTCTTACAAATATAATCTCCTAAATTACGGACGCATGGTCCACATAGTATTCTCCGTCTTCAGCGATCACGTCGTCAAGAAAGAATGCCGCCAATTCCTCTTGAATTGCTCGCATGCGATCTGGTGCTAGGAGTTCATCCCGCAACCGGAACATCTAATTTGAAGAAGGGGGTCAATACATATATATATGAATGAATGAAACTCAACACAAATGATGGTAATAAAATAAAATTGTGAATATTGTTATTTACGCACTTCATATTGTTCGGCAGAGTAGCCCCCCCCCCCCCCCCCGCTCACAGGTCATGTGGCGGATGGACTCGCAGACGTAGTATCCACAGAAAGCATTCCCTTGTTCCTGCCACAACCACTTTACAAGAAATAGAGGTCAATCAAACTGATAAGCAAGAATGTCAAATGGTATTGATGAAACTAGCGCTTGAATCACTATTAGATGCACGGAACATGCTACTATAGTACTTACTTTCGGGTGTCTAAATTGCAGCTCCTTCGGCAGTCCCGGAGCTTTTCTGCTGAATTTTCTCCAAACCCTGCCGGACAAAGAAAACAATTACTTGATATCAGGAAATGAACAAAGTTGCTGATATGGTGGATAATGATCGATTTAACTTACTTCTGGAGGATTTCAGTCATGTCCGCGTACTCCTGGGGATTTTTTCATCTAGAGTCCAAGACAGTTACTACTCCCTGCTCAAGCCTAATCTCTAGGAGAATATAGTGGTACCTGCGCACGCATGCATAACTCATCAATTACATTACTATAACCTGGACTAATATATAAGGGAAACCGAATATGCACAAGACACTAACACTCACTTGAAGTTGTAAGGAAAGAGTATTATATCTTTGTTTTCATTTTTTTGAATGGTCGTAGCAAGTTGGCCTCGGTGTCTTCGGGACGATGTTCAACCTCAGTTGCATCTATGAGGTATGTATTAACGAACCCAATATCACCGATTTGTCTTTTCTTCAATTCGGCGATCTTCAATCTGCATAATATAGTGAGGATAATTATGAATACATGCAATGAAAGAGCTGAACTATATAGATAGACTTAATGACAGAAGTAGTAGTACTTACAGACAGTAGCAGGTGACCGTTGCTTTATCGAGGGCCAATTGATTGAAAAACTGATAGAACTCCTCAAATGGAATAGGCAACAGTTCAATTCTAACGAGGTCATGCTCCGGTTTAACTCTCGCATACAAAGTACTCCTCCCCCCAGACTCTCTGCAGATTTTCAAGTACCAATCATGCAATCTTCGCATCATCGTTGATAGAGATTTTTCATCTTTGACGAGAGGCTTCCCGTACTCGTATCTGTGTATCTGCACCTCCATGGGATCATAATGTACATCGTGGGGCAGGTAATCGTCAAGATTGCTATAACCGGGCACCATCCTCGGATCGACGATGTCGCTAGGCACCTTGAGAGGGGGGCACGATTGCTTCGCTGCAATTTGTTTTCCAGCTCGTCGTTCTTTCATCCTTTGATCACTGACAGTACTTCCCGACCGCTCCGCTTCGGCAAATGCCTTTCCAATAATGCACTCATAGTTGCCTTTCGGCGGAGACTTGGGTGGTTTTGTCAGGGCAGCCAGAGTGCGCTTCGCTTTCACCGGATCTACCTTCTCCTCCGGAGGTGGATGTCTCTGTGCTTTCAACCCTTGAAACCAGTCCTTCACTTCGGTTCGCGCGATCTTCGCGTTCTCCTCCGGGGTCATCTCGTATGGTAACTTCTCTGGAGTCTTCAGAGAAGGACCGAATCTGTATGTCCTCCCGCCTCTGGCTGTACTGCTAGACGCCGGCAGAGCAGACGGAGCGGCAGTCTTCTTTACTTGCTTACGAGGCGGAGGAGAAGGACTACGACGCGCCGGAGCAGCTGCCGGAGCGGCGGCGGGTCTATTCCGCCCTTGCTGACGAGGCGGAGAAGGAGGAGGCTGACTGCTCGGGCGCGCCGGCGCAGGCGGAGAAGGAGGCGGAGTGCCGCCACGCGCCGGAGAAGGAGCCGGCCTAGGGGCCTGATCGTCACTCGCCGGAGGAGGAGGTGGAGTGCCCTGACTCGCCGGAGGAGGAGGAGGAGGCGGAGGCGTCCAGTTCGGAAGGTTGATGAGCTCCTTCCGCCATAGGCATGGAGTCTTCAGAGAAGAACCCAGCCAAGTCTCCCCTTCTCCGGTAGGGTGGTCAAGCGGGAGGTCCTTAAATCCCTCCGTTATTTCATCCACCATCACCTTAGCATATCCTTCTGGAATCGGCCGGCAGTGAAAAGTTGCGCCGGGTTCATTAGGAAAAACAGAGCCAACAGCCGCCTTGACCTTCATATTAATCCATTGCGTCATAAGGTGGCAATTTTGAGCCTCTGTGATAGCATCCACGGGATAGCTGGCAGGAGCCGTCAAGACAAGCTCCGGCTGAAGCAGCTCGGTGGAAGCCACGCTGCTTCTCCGCTGAGATGGCGGGGTAGCTTCAGGGGAAGCTTCGGCAAGTCGTTTGCTGCGATTTGCTTCTCGTTCCTCTATCGCTTGTACCCTTGCGTGCAGCGCCTACAGTTCGGTCTGCTGCACTTTTTTCCTCCTCTCGTGGCTTTTGTAACCGCCTGCGTCCGGAAACCCAGCCTTCCACGGGATGGAGCCTGGCGTGCCTCGTGTCCGTCCAGGGTGCTCAGGATTTCCGAGGGCCTTTGTGAGCTCGTCATTCTCTCTGTCTGGAAGGAACGTCCCTTTCTGCGCTGCAGCGATATAGTACCGAAGCTTCTTCAAGGGTATGTCAAGTTGCTCGTCCGTCCAAATGCACTTCCCTGTTACAGGGTCCAAGGTTCCGCCAGCCCCGAAGAACCAAGTCCGGCAATGGTCTGGCCAGTTCATTGTCTCTGGTTCGATCCCTTTTTCAACCAGATCATTCTCAGCCTTGGCCCACTTAGGCCGGGCTACGAGGTAGCCACCTGACCCCGTGCGACGATGATGCTTCTTCTTCACAGCATTTTTCTTGTTTGTCGCCAACATCTTCTTACTCTTTTCCGATGTCTTGTTGGCCACAAATGCGGGCCAGTGATCTCTGATCTTCTCATATATGCCCTTGAATTCTGGTGTCTCTTTTTTATCGACAAACCTATTCAGCTCTTTCTTCCACCTCCTGAATAGGTCTGCCATACTCTTAAGAGCAAAAGACTTGATTAATTGCTCTTTAACTGGCTTCTCCGGATCATCCTCTGGTGGTAGGGTGAAATTTGACTTCAGCTCAGTCCAAAGATCATTTTTCTGCCTATCATTAACGTAAGACACCTCAGGGTCTTCTGTAGCCGGCTTTAACCATTGCTGGATGCTGATCGGGATCTTGTCCCTAACCAGAATCCCGCACTGAGCAACAAATGTGTTCTTTGTTCGGATGGGTTCAATCGGTTGGCCGTCGGGCGCGATTGCTATGATCTCAAACCTTTCATCCGAGCTCAACTTTTTCTTCGGGCCTCGTCTCTTTACCTCAGTTGTGCTCGATCCGGAGGGCTAGAAAAAAGAACAAAGACTTAATTAATATGTGTACATACCAAAACAATGAATGCATAAATTAGCTAGTCAGCACAGGCTTAACTAATATATATACCTGGCCGGACTCGATTCGGTCACCGGAGTCGTCATCACGGTCTCCTTCTTGCACCGGCATTGGGTCACCAGAGCCGTCCTCACGTTCTCCTTCTTGCACCGGCATTAGGTCACCGGAGCCAGCTTCTTCACCCTCTCCTTCCAGACCATCGGTGTCATTGAGAAACGACGAGACGACATCACTTCCTTCTGCGATTATGTCCCTTAACAATGCTTCTTTTGCTTCGTCTCGGGCGGTGTCCATAGTTTCTACAAATATTTACAACATGGCAATTATTATTCAAACATGACAGATGGATATATTAGTGGCAAACGTAGAACTAGCTAGCTAATCATAGTAAGAAATCATATATATTAATTAGTGGCCTCGACGCTGCTTCTCTAGGGTTTGGGGTGGCCTCGACAACGCTTCAAGGGTTTGGGGTGGCCTCGAGAGAGTTTGTCGGGTAGGGACACGGCGGGAGGGGGTAGGAGACCGACATCTTTCTTTTCTAGGGTTTGGGTGTCCTCGAGAGTTTTGGTCGAGCGAGAGGGTCGGGGGGGTGCTCCCGCGGTATAAGTTATCACAGACGAGAGGGGGTATATATATCGACCGCCCCTCGTGTCGAAGTTATCCGAGGGGTATATCGACCCCCCCTCGTGTTGAAGTTATCGGGAGAGGGAATAGAGGAGAAGAAGAAAGGAATAGAGGAGAAGATCGAAGAAAAAAAAGAAAAAAAGAGGAGAAGAAGAAAGGAATAGAGGAGAAGAAGAAGAAATAGAAAATTATTCTATTTCTTCTTCTTCTCCTCTATTCCTTTCTTCTTCTCCTCTTCTTTTTCTTCTTTTTTCCTCTTCTTATTTATTTCTCCTCTTCTTCCTCTCCTCTTCTTCTTTTCTTCCCCTTCTTATTTTCTTCTTTCCTATCCTTCTTTTTCTTCTGAATTTTAGCATATTCTAAATTTTCTTCTAACTTTCTATATATGAACAAAAAACTTTCTATGAACAAAAAGCTTTTTATATATATATGAACTAAATTTCTATGAACAAAAAAAATTAAACTAACCACATACACATATAAATTATACATACACATATATATACACATACACATATACATTATACATACACATATACAATATACATACACATATACATACACATATGAAAAAAAATTAAACTAAAAAAATGAAGGGCAAGGGCGGCGGCAGCGAAGGGCAGGGGCGGCGCGCGGCGGCCGCGCAGGGCAGGGGCGCCGCGAGGCGGCAACGAAGGGCAGGGGCGGCGGCGCGATGGCAGCGCGCGGCGGCGGCGGCCAGTACATGGGGAGCAGGGGAACGGGGCGGCGCTCACCGCGAGGTGGCGTTGGCGACGAGGAAGGCTCGGGCGACGGCGACGGCGCGGTCGGGGGCGACGGCAGGGGCGGCGGACGGCTTAGGGGCAGCCTGGCGGCGTCGATGAGGTCGGCGTCGTCGGGGGCAACTGGCGAGGAAAACTGTGAAATTTTCCTAAGTGCTACTTATATACCCAAGCCTTTGGTCCCGATTCGTGGCAAAAACCGGGACCAATGCCCCCTTTAGTCCCGGTTGGTGCCAGCAACCGGGACAAAAGGGCGGGAAGCGGCGGCCTTTGGTCCCGGTTGGTGGCACCAACCGGGACTAAAGGGGGGCATTGGTCCCGGTTTGTGACACGAACCGGGACCAATGGCCTTGTGCTGCCCCGCGCCCAAAAGTTTAGTCCCACCTCGCTAGTTGAGAGGGCTCGGGAGTGGTTTATAAGCGCTGCTGCGCCCACCCTCTTGAGCTCCTCTCAACTGCAGGCTTTCGGGCCTAATCTGTCACTTCAATGCCTGTGGGCCTACTGGGCCTGCTGCGGGCCTGAATCCTGGCCCATGGTTGGGTTTCTAGTCGTATTCACGCCGTGGTGGCCCAGTAGGTGGCATTTTTTTCTTTTTTGCTATTTATTTTTTCATTTCTACTTAGAACTAAATACTTATAGTTTTGTAGTGATTTCTTTTTTATTTTAGGTCACAAAAATTATAAACTTTCTGTTAATGCCATTAGTTTTAAAATTTGAATAGTTTAAATTTGATTTTTTTTTAAATTTGTGTGAATCACTAGTTTATGAATAACTTTACTATAAAAATTGATTTTTGAGTCAATCTTTTTCCTGCTATTTAATATTACTGTGTTTTATCATTATACTCAATGTGGTAATTTTAGTTAGTCATAACAAATATTATAGGCATTTTTTCTTTTTTGCTATTTATTTTTTCATTTCTACTTAGAACTAAATACTTATAGTTATTTAGTGATTTCTTTTTCCTTTTAGGTCACAAAAATTATAAACTTTTCTGTTAGTGAACATAGATGCACCTATAGAGAAAATTAAACCTAAATTCATAATCAATTTCTATGAATTTCAGAGAAATTCATTATGAATTGAGGTCCAATTTCCTGTATATGGGCATCTATTTTCACTTTGAGAGGAGCTCAACAACGCAGAGAGGGATGGGCATATAAACAGGTGTGGGCGGCCTTCGGTTGGCGTGGTGGGACTAAACTCCGGGTGCAACGAGGGCCAACCCTTTAGTCCCGGTTTGTGGCACAAACCGGGACTAATGGTCATGGGCCAGGGGTGAGCCCTATTTTTTTCCAGTTTTTTTGTTTTGTTTTCTGCATTATTTATTTCCTTTTGTTTTTTGCTTTATTTTTTTAATTCTTTTTTGCTTTTAGTTTTAGAAAAATTATAAACTTTGTGTTAGTGTCATTAGTTTTCAAATTTGAAAACACTTTTTTAGTTTTTTTGTTTTCTTTGTTGCTTTATTTATTTTATTTTGTTTCTACTTACAACAAAATACTTATTGTTGCTATTTTTATTTTTTTCTAGTTTTTTTGTTTTGTTTTCTGTATTATTTATTTTCTTTTGTTTCTTGCTTTATTTTTTAATTCTTTTTGCTTTTAGGTCAGCAAAATTATAAACTTTCTGTTAGTGCCATTAGTTTTAGAAAAATTATAAACTTTCTGTTAGTGCCATTAGTTTTCAAATTTGAATAGTTAAAATTTGAATTCTTTGAAATTTGTGTGAATCGCAAGTTTGTGATTAACTTTACTAAAAAAATGAACATAGATGCACCTATAGAGAAAATTCGACCTAAATTCATAGTTTTCAAATGAACTCTGAAAAAGTTGGCATAGCATACTCGTCTGTTACAAATTTGGCATGGTATCATCATAATAGTTGCGGGAGAAAGTCTTCACTTTTTCTTCGCTTGTGTCATTTGCTTATTGCGCCGTAACCATGGATAATCTTCATCGTTTATCAAGATGCTTGGGTCAGCCTTGACATTGAAGGGAGGAATTTCATGAAACTTTTCATAATCTTCAGACATGTCTGTCTTGCCCTCCACTCCCAGGATGTCCCTTTTTCCTGAAAGAACTATGTGGCGCTTTGGCTCATCGTATGATGTATTCATTTCCTTATCTTTTCTTTTTCTCGGTCTGGTAGATATGTCCTTCACATAGATAACCTGTGCCACATCATTGGCTAGGACGAACGGTTCGTCAGTGTATCCAAGATTTTTCAAATCGACTGTTGTCATTCCGTACTGTGGGTCTAGATGTACCCCGCCTCGTGACAGATTGACCCATTTGTACTTAAACAAAGGGACCTTAAAATCTTGTCCGTAGTCAAGTTCCCATATGTCCACTATGTAACCATAATATGTGTCCTTTCCCTTTTCGGTTGTTGCATCAAAGCGGACACCGCTGTTTTGGTTGGTGCTCTTTTGATCTTGGTCAATCGTGTAAAATGTATTCCCATTTATCTCGTATCCTTTGTAAATCAATACAGTCATAGATGGTCCCCTGGACAACAAGTACAACTCATCACAAACAGTGTTGTCACCTCTGAGACGTGCTTCCAACCAACTGCTGAAAGTCCTAATGTGTTCACATGTAATCCAGTCGTCGCACTGCTCCGGGTGTTTGGAGCGCAGACTGTTCTTGTGTTCATCGACATACGGGGTCACCAAGGTAGAGTTCTGTAGAACTGTGTAGTGTGCTTGAGACCAAGAATGCCCGTCCCTGCATATTATTGAGTCCGCTCCTAGCGTGCCTTTTCCAGTCAGTCTCCCCTCATACCGTGATTTAGGGAGACCTATCTTCTTAAGGCCAGGAATGAAGTCAACACAAAACCCGATGACATCCTCTGTTTGATGGCCCATGGAGATGCTTCCTTCTGGCCTAGCGCGGTTACGGACATATTTCTTTAGGACTCCCATGAACCTCTCAAAGGGGAACATATTGTGTAGAAATACGGGCCCCAGAATGACAATCTCGTCGACTAGATGAACTAGGACATGCGTCATGATATTGAAGAAGGATGGTGGGAACACCAGCTCGAAACTGACAAGACATTGCGCCACATCACTCCTTAGCCTTGGTATGATTTCTGGATCGATCACCTTCTGAGAGATTGCATTGAGGAATGCACATATCTTCACAATGGCTAATCGGACGTTTTCCGGTAGAAGCCCCCTCAATGCAACCGGAAGCAGTTGCGTCATAATCATGTGGCAGTCATGAGACTTTAGGTTCTGGAACTTTTTCTCTGGGATATTTATTATTCCCTTTATATTCGACGAGAAGCCAGTCGGGACCTTCATACTGAGCAGGCATTTAAAGAAGATTTCTTTCTCTTCTTTCGTAAGAGCGTAGCTAGCAGGACCTTCATACTGCTTCGGAGGCATGCCGTCTTTTTCGTGCAAACGTTGCAGGTCCTCCCGTGCCTCAGGTGTATCTTTTGTCTTTCCATACACGCCCAAGAAGTCTAGCAGGTTCACGCAAAGGTTCTTCGTCACGTGCATCACGTCGATTGATGAGCGGACCTCTAGATCTAGGGTAGGTCCAAAAATATAGATTTCTTCTTCCACATGGGTGCGTGTCCCTCAGCGTCATTCGGAACAGCTAGTGCGCCAGGACCCTTTCCAAAGATTACGTGTAAATCATTGACCATAGCAAGTACGTGATCACCGGTACGCATGGCGGTCTTCTTCCGGTGATCTGCCTCGCCTTTGAAATGCTTGCCTTTCTTTCAACATTGATGGTTGGTCGGAAGAAATCGACGATGACCCGGGTACACATTCTTCCTGCATTTGTCCAGGTATATACTTTCAGTGTCATCTAAACAGTGTGTGCATGCGTGGTATCCTTTGTTTGTCTGTCCTGAAAGGTTACTGAGAGCGGGCCAATCGTTGATGTTCACGAACAGCAACGCCTTTAGGTTAAATTCCTCTTGTCTGTGTCATCCCACGTACGTACACCGTTTCCATTCCACAGCTGTAAAAGTTCTTCAACTAATGGTCTTAGGTACACATCAATGTCGTTGTCGGGTTGCTTAGGGCCTTGGATGAGAACTGGCATCATAATGAACTTCCGCTTCATGCACATCCAAGGAGGAAGGTTATACATACATAGAGTCACAGGCCAGGTGCTGTGATTGTTGCTCTGCTCCCCGAAAGGATTAATGCCATCCGCGCTTAAAGCAAACCATACGTTCCTTGGGTCCTTTGCAAACTCATCCCAGTACTTTCTCTCGATTTTTCTCCACTGCGACCCGTCAGCGGGTGCTCTCAACTTCCCGTCTTACTTACGGTCCTCACTGTGCCATCACATCGACTTGGCATGCTTTCCGTTTCTGAACAGACGTTTCAACCGTGGTATATAGGAGCATATCACATCACCTTCACAGGAACCCTCTTCCTGTGGGGCTCGCCGTGAACATCACCAGGGTCATCTCGTCTGATCTTATACCGCAATGCACCGCATACCGGGCATGCGTTCAGATCCTTGTATGCACAGCGGTATATGATGCAGTCATTAGGGCATGCATGTATCTTCTCCATCTCCAATCCTAGAGGGCATACGACCTTCTTTGTTGCGTATGTACTGTCGGGCAATTCGTTATCCTTTGGAAGCTTCCTCTTCAATATTTTCAGTAGCTTCTCAAATCCTTTGTCAGGCACAGCATTCTCTGCCTTCCACTGCAGCAATTCCAGTACCGTACCAAGCTTTGTGTTACCATCTTCGCAATTGGGGTACAACCCTTTTTTGTGATCCTCTAACATGCGATCGAACTTCAGCTTCTCCTTTTGACTTTCGCATTGCGTCCTTGCATCGACAATGACCCGGCGGAGATCATCATCATCAGGCACATCGTCTGGTTCCTCTTGATCTTCACCAGCTCCCCCCGTTGCAGCATTACGGTATTCAGGGGGCACATAGTTGTCATCGTACTCTTCTTCTTCGTCGTCTTCCATCATAACCCCTATTTCTCCGTGCCTCGTCCAAACATTATAGTGTGGCATGAAACCCTTGTAAAGCAGGTGGGTGTGAAGGATTTTCCGGTTAGAGTAAGACATTGTATTCCCACATTTAGTGCATGGACAACACATAAAACCATTCTGCTTGTTTGCCTCAGCCACATCGAGAAACACATGCACGCCCTTAATGTACTCGGAGGTGTGTCTGTCACCGTACATCCACTGCCGGTTCATCTACGTGCATTATATATAATTAAGTGTCCAAATTAATAGAAGTTCATCATCACATTAAAACCAAAGTACATACATAGTTCTCATCTAACAACATATAGCTCTCCAGAGCATCTAGTTAATTAAACCATACATTGAAACTATGTAAAACATTTTAATGCGAAAACAAAGGCGATCATAATCGCAACCAAGGTAACAATTGATCCAACGGCATAATGATACCAAGCCTCGGTATGAATGGCATATTTTTTAATCTTTCTAATCTTCAAGCGCATTGCATCCATCTTGATCTTGTGATCATCGACGACATCCGCAACATGCAACTCCAATATCATCTTCTCCTCCTCAATTTTTTTTATTTTTTCCTTCAAGAAATTGTTTTCTTCTTCAACTAAATTTAACCTCTCGACAATAGGGTCGGTTGGAATTTCCGGTTCACATACATCCTAGATAAATAAAATATATGTCACGTTGGTCCGCATAATTTTCATAAACAATAAATGAACCAATAGTTATAAAGATAATATATATACCACATCCGAATCATAGACAGGACGAGGGCCGACGGGGACGGATACCAAAACCATCGCACTATATAAGATGCAAAAATAAAAGTAAGAAAATGATACAAGTATCTATCTAAACATACAAGTAAGAATAATTTTCCTTTCAGAAAGAAGATAAGAACAAGAGGCTCACCACGGTGGTGTCGGTGATGAGATCGGCGCGGGTGATCGACGGCGGTGAAGACGGGGGTAGGGCGTGACGGACCGCTAAATCTAGACAAATCTCGAGGAAAATGGAGCTTTGAGGTCGAGCTTCGAGAGGAGAAAGCTTAACTAGTGTGGCTCGGGCATTTCATCGAACACCTCATGTGCATAGGAGGTGAGCTAGAGCACCACAAACCCCTCCCCTCGCCGGCCAGAGAAAAACAGAGCACGGGAGTGCTCTGCTCGCGGGCGAGGGTATATATAGGCACCTCATTGGTCCCGGTTCGTGGCATGAACCGGGACTAAAGGGGAGCCTTTGTCCCGGTTCATGCCACGAACCGGGACCAATGGTGGTGGGCCAGGAGCCAGGCCCATTGGTCCCGGTTCGTCCCACCATCTAGGACCAAAAGGTCTAGACGAACCGGGACCAATGGCCCACGTGGCCTGGCCGGCCCACTGGGCTCACGAACCGGGTCCAATGCCCCCATTGGTCCCGGTTCTAGACTGAACCGAGACTAATGGGCTGACCCGGCCTGGACCGTTGCCCCCTTTTCTACTAGTGCCTTTTCTTCCTTTCTTTCATCTCCCAACTAAAAATACTTCTCACGGTGATATTTAAATGGATAAACTTACAATCATATGAAAATATCAAGAGCTAAAAACATATTTCTCAAAAAACTTCTCCACGACACATTCAACATGAAAGTTATGGTGTCTGACAAATTGAAAACAAATATAATGATGTTTGACATTCCCTCAACACCAAATCTCATTTAAATTTCAAAACATGGTTGTCCTATCAATGTGTACCTGCAAAATCTCCCTTCCCTTCCTTCGTCCCTTCCTCTCTGCCTCCCTCGATCTCTCCCCCTTCTCCCCCCTCTCTCTCCCTCCCTCACTCTATCTATCTATCTATCTATCTATCTATCTATCTATCTATCTATCTATCTATCTATCTCTTTTGATCACAAGTGTGTTGCCTTGTCAAGAAGGCTCCAACGCTCTTTTAGTTGTCTCGTGAGTTGTTCGTCATTTTTGTTATTGGTGGCGATGATGGCGATGAGCAGGGCCGGCCTTGACACGCTTGGGGCCGTGGTGCAAGATGACAGACCGGGACCTCTGTGTATATACAACTAGTTACATAAGTATTGGGTTGTTCTTCGGCAATTGCTACTTGGTAGAGCTAGTTTGCGAGAAGTTCTATCATACCTGCACTTATACTCACTTTTTTTTGTCAATGGCTCGATTTTGGGATTCTTTGAATTCATCTGTTCACTTTCTCACTATGATAACCAAGCATATACTTTCTAGATGAAATAGAACAAAAACAGTACAATACTTATGGTATGAAATTAAAAAAAAAACACTTGGATGCCTTTTCGAATCCTTATTTTTCTAAGTCTTTGATGAAATGGGATTATGGGAGACTAGATGGAATCATATCGAATGAAGAGAAACAAATAAATCTAGGTCTAATAGAAGGGGAATTGTACTTACCGTAACAAAATTGATGGGAGATTTGCTGGGAATTAACAAGATCTTCTCCTTTGTTAGTTCTGTCGGAATGACTAAAAATTGTACTCGTGTTAGCAGGAATGAGCGGCGGGGATAGAGGACTTGGGAGGCGAGAGGAGAAGATGAGGGGAGGGGAAGGGCCTCAAATCAGTTTCTACGCCTCATGTGCTGATTGTTTGAGCTTTTTCTTTTCTGAATGGACCCTATAGACTAATATCTCTAGTTATATGCATACTTGGGTTGGGGCCCCAAGAAAATTGGAGCCCTGTGCGGTGGCACCTCTTGCACTTGCAGAGCCGGCCCTGGCTATGAGGAAGAACACCTGATTCTCCTTGCTAGCACGATGAAACTGAGACAAATGTGTCAATTTAACAGGCAAAAGAAAGATACCCCTGATAGTCAGTGTAATTATGTTGTTCACAAATACCAAGAAGTGTTTATGCATCCATGATTCTCCTTAACGATGCATTATATCTCGGGAGCCTTCCAATACAGAACGATTCTCGATCATTCTGTAATCGTGAAACTGCTCGATGGCATACATGTCGCTACCAGCATCGGTTGCGCTGAATTTAGATTCGAGTGCCTCCCACAAGTCCTTGACAACCTGCATATGTAAATATGCATCCACCATCTTGTTGTGTTTGTGTCGAATATTTTGTACTAGTTGGGTTACGCTTGGACTTGGTGTTGTAGTGTGGATAGGATACTTGTACTGTCGGAGTTGAACACTTTGTATCCTTGGCCTCTTATTTATGAGGAGGCACCCCACATTGTAACCTATGACGACTAGATAGCGACAGGCTCGCAAGGGGGTGCCGGCGGCTTGTGCCGGCGCCCGGGTGGCCGGTGTTGCGGTATCTTAGGGAGGAGCGCCCGTAGTCATTGCTCCGGGGAGTAGGCGAGTTCGCCGAACCTCGTTAACAAATCTCGATGTCATCATTGTCTGTGATTGCTTGTTCCTCGGTGGATCGACCGCGTACCTCGGATTTATTCTAACAAGTGGTATCATGAGCAAGGTTACGATGAGGTCATTGTGCGTTGATACAGAGGATGAAGAAGCAATCGATGCCTAGGCGGTGGTGAGTCGCGGCAGCAGGTCGTGATCGGCGACTCGGCGAGATGCGGCGGCGTGTCGCGCGCGGACAGACAGGCAGCAGGTCAGGACGCTAGCTGCGAAGCGTAAGGCGCGTGGCGAGGGCTGCGTCCCAGGAGGAGAAGCCGTACAAGTACGAGTGCAGGCAGGCAAGTCACAGGCCAAGCAGCCGCTGGTGAGCGTGTACGCGTGCGTACGGAGGCGCCCAAGACCAGGGTCGTGTACAGCTAGGTACCGATTGAGATTTGTTTGGAAACAAAAAAGGGACCGAGTCCCTAGAGAGTTCTCGTGTCCGGGACGGACTGCTGGAACCGTTCGCTTGTGCACTTTAAGGGCAGAATTCATAAATTTGACCTCAAAGCAAAAGTATTTCACAAACTAAACTGTTTTTAAAAATATTTCACACCACTGACTTTTTTGTGCAGCTCCCAACAGTAAGGCGCTGCACTCTACTGTGCAACTCCTTACAGTTAGGCGCTGCACAGTGTAGTGCGGCTCCTTACAATTAGGCGCTGCACAGTGTGGCGTATGTGTGTTAGGCGCTGCACAGTAAGAGTGTAGCGCCTTGCTGTTGAGCGCTGCACATTAGAGGTCAGCTGGATGAAATACTTTCAAACATGGTTTAGTTTGTAAAATAGTTTCGTCGTAAGGTCAAATTTATGTTTTTTGCCCACTTTAAGGGTGTGTTTGGTAGGGTGCATGAGGGCAAAAGTTCTCAATCCGACCCACTTTTGCTTGTTTGGTAGGGTGCATGGGCTCACCTGAGCTATGCTCATCTGATGCATAAAAGTGCCCTCAGCCATGCTCATCTCATGCACCCCAGACAGGGTGCATGGAGGCAACTATGCTGGCCCTGACACTCGTCCCCACCGACCAGACCATGTCCAGATATGTTTATTTTTTCAAAAAGAATCAGAATTTCAAAATTTGTTTAAATTTTCAAAAAACTTTAGAATTTCAGAAAAAATGAAAAAAAAATTGAATTTCAAAATTGTTTAAATTTTCAAAAAAATCATAATTTCAAATTTTGTTTGAATTTTCAATAAATATTTGAAATTACATTTTTTCTAAAAAATCATAAATGTTCGGAATTTCAAAAGGAAATCAAAATTTGTTTGAATTTTGAAAATAAATAGAATTTCAATTTTTTTTATAAAATTTTCAAATTTTCAAATTTTGTTTAAATTTTCAAAAAAAACTCGTAATTTCAAATATGTTCAAATTAAAAAAATGAATTTCAAAATTTATTTTAATTTTCCAAAAAAGTTTAGAATATAAAATTTTATTTAAAATTTCAAAATATGTTTAAATTTGTGTTGACATTTTTTCGATTTTGTTCATCATTTAAAAAATATTCAGAATTCAAAATTGTTCAGCATGTCTAAACACATGCAGGCTGCCAAACGAAATCTCAGCTCAGCATGTCTCAGCGCATACATCACTGCCAAACAACAGCAACTGCATGGACTCAGCATGTCTACACTCAGCATGTATGAGATGAGAACAACTAGGCTAGGTCCATACATGCTATCAAACACACCTTAAAAGGCAACCGCAGGGACGCAACGAGAAACAGAACAACAGATCAGATCGGCAAAAGAGAAAATCCATCGTGGTGATAGGCATCCATCGGAAGCAAGAGCAGAGGCAAAGCAATAGCTTAATTAGCATCGGAAGTTGAGCCAAGGGAGCACTTTCACTTGAAGACCAACTGGTTTGTTGATTGCTAGTAGTACGCGGAGGTTTCGTTCGTGTACTTGGGGATCAGGGGAAGACTGCTCAGTTATTTTTCGCGGGATCAGCCATACAAAGAACCATGGCGCCATCGGGTACCAGGTTTGAGGTGGAGAAGTTCAACGGAACTGGAAGCTTTGGGTTATGGCAGACAAGGGTGAAAGATTTGTTGGCACAATAGGGATGCTTGAAGGCGTTGTTGCAGGAAGCCAAGCCAGCTAAGATGGAGGCGGATGACTGGGAGGAGTTACAGTTGAAAGCAGCCGGGACTATACGGTTGTGTCTGTCGGATCAGGTTATTTATCATGTGATGGATGAGAATTCACCGAAGAAGATCTGGGAGAAGCTGGAAAGTCAGTTTATGTCCAAGACTGCGACGACCAAGGTGTATCTGAAGCAAAAATTGTATGGGATGAGGATGCAGGAGGGGTCAGATCTTGTGGAGTATATGAACGCCTTTAATCAAGTCGTGACAGATCTAGCACGTTTGGGTGCGACGGTTGACGACGAGGATAGGGCAATTCTGCTTCTTTGTTCGTTGCCATCATCTTATGACCATTTGATCACTACTTTGACGCACGGCAAGGAGACCGTCAAGAATGAGGATATTACTGCGGCATTGCTATCTTATGATATGAGAAAGAA
The DNA here is from genome assembly GCA_032464435.1 of Aegilops umbellulata. Taxonomy (NCBI): domain Eukaryota; kingdom Viridiplantae; phylum Streptophyta; class Magnoliopsida; order Poales; family Poaceae; genus Aegilops; species Aegilops umbellulata. The sequence goes on along the minus strand of CP136060.1, from coordinate 633,648,498 downwards.
GAACGCGGTGGAAGTCTCTCATGGTGAAGGTTTGCTAGTCAAGGGTGAGCAGTGGCGGAAGGGATATGAGGCTGGGAAGAACAAGAAAAAGAAAAAGAATATACAGTGTCACAAGTGTAAGCAGTGGGGACATATGAGAAAGGACTGTCCAGAACTCAATAGTGGGGCAAGTGCTAATAAGGCAACTCATGGTGATGAGTCAGACAGCAGTAGTGATGTTCTCATAGTATCAGACATGCGGTCAACCAAAAGTGAAGCGTGGATGTTGGATTCAGCTTGCTCTTTTCATGCGACACCCAACAGGGAGTGGTTCTCTTCGTACAAGTGTGGTGAGTTTGGTTTAGCCTATGTGGGCGATGACACAGATTATCGTGTTGCTGGAGTAGGTGACATCAAAATTAAGATGTTTGATGGAGTTGAGCGGATGCTTCGGGGAGTCAGGCATGTGCCCAGGCTAAGGAGGAATCTAATTTCGCTTGATGTTCTTCATGATGGTGGTATGGTATTCCGTTGTGATCGGGATAGGAAGACCATGAGAATCATGGAAGATGAGGTGACCGTGATGATTGGAGGGAGGACGGCTTCGCATCTTTATAAGCTGCAAGGGTGCACTATTGCAGGTGGAGTCACGAAGACTGGAGTTGCAGGAGTAGCAACGGGGTTCCACGGCGGCGGCGGGTCTGGGGCAGACTCGTCGAGTAGCTCTCAGTAAGCTACGAAGAAGACAACACAAGTCCGGAGTACATGGAAATTTGACGCATGGACAAATTCAAGGTGGTGAAGAATATTCGCCAAGGTGGAGTTTGTTGTGTTTGTGTCGAATATTTTGTACTAGTTGGGTTACGCTTGGACTTGGTGTTTTAGTGTGGGTAGGATACTTGTAGTGTCGGAGTCGGACACGTTGTATCCTTGGCCTCTTATATATGAGGAGGCACCCCACGTTGTAACCTATGACGACTAGATAGCGACAGGCTCGCAAGGGGGTGCCGGCGGCTTGTGCCGGCGCCCGGGTGGCCGGTGTTGCGGTATCTCGGGGAGGAGCGCCCGTAGTCATTGCCCCGGGGAGTAGGCGAGTTCGCCGAACCTCGTTAACAAATCTCGGTGTCATCATTGTCTGTGATTGCTTGTTCCTCGGTGGATCGACCGCGTACCTCGGATTTATTCTAACAAGATCTTATCTCCGATCACACTTAGAACTGCTTCGAAGGTAAACTTATGCGGTTTCAGTGCAGTAGCAAAGCTATGGATCGAAAATTGCCTATATATATTAGGTTTTGGATTGTTGAGTATATTAGCATTTTTTTTGATTAATTTAATCCATGAATAATTCATAAACATGGCATTGACAAAATTAATAACATACTGATTATGATCTAGATAAGCACATACTACGCATATGGTAGAAATATCTATGCACATACCTAGTACTGCTAAAAAAATAAACAAGAGCAGGATAAACGAGTTATACCCTCCAGTAGGCCAGTTGGTCGTAGTAGCGGTGGCAGCGGCAGCAGCCTCCTCAGCCACCTTCTTGTCAGCAGTGGCCTTCTCGGCAGAGAATCACTCAGCTTCGTTGGACATGATGATAACGAAGACGATGCAGACGTAACGATGCAGTGTACATAAATGAACGGCATCATGCAGTCGCGTAGGAGACGCTCCCCAAAAATCCAATCGCCCCTCTCTCGTACAGGATCCGGAGAGGCGTAGTTTCGGAGGCCTGCTCTCCCGTCAACCATGTACAAAGTGGGTGGGACGGGATCGCCAGCGGCAACAGCAACAAAAGAGACGACATAGGGCGATGCGCGTGAAAGCAGAGTGGATGCGATATGTTCTTCGTGGCAGCTACGCTCAGTTATATAGGTGTGGCTGTGGTGGAGAGACGTGGACTGGACCCATGTCCGAGTCAGTAACAACCCACGATCCGACATTTTAGATCGTGGCCCATCTGTTAAGGACTCCTCAATTTTTTCTCCAGATTCAATAGCATGTGAAAGAGAATCTCTTATAAGGAGATCCAACTCGTCTTCCACTGGGAGGATGAGACTAAATTTCCCACCATCTCCCTTATCATTGCACGTACATGGGCCCTTAAAACTTTTCTGAAATTGTTAGATGAACCCAAGACACACCCTATATTTCAAAAGATCTGAAGAGTACAAAACGCAAGGTAAAGCCGCCATTTTTATTTTTTTGCTAAAAAAAGGTAAAGCCACCTCATGTTGTAAGACGAAGAAATGTTCGGAGTCTACAGACATATTCGTGTCTTATTGAGACCAAAACCGTTGTTGAATGACGGCCAAAGTAGGAGGAACGCATGTTTTATGTTGCGAAAAACAAAACAGAGAAAAATTTAACATGCTTCCTTTCTTTTAACATGCGAGGTACTAAGTATGTAAGAGTTAACCAAACCATCAATTAATAAGATCAACGGCTCAGATCTAATATATATACTCTTACCCCTCGTGTGAAAAGAGAAGGTAAGAGGGAGTACGTTAAAACTGCTCGAGTAAGAAGTCGTGCCCCCGACGAAAAACATGCTTCCCACCTTGACTGTTCATCTCTACTACTAGAAAATATATGAATTTCTCCATAGCAGAGAAAACATATATGATGTGATGTTAAGCTTGTTTTCAAAAGAAATGTGATATTAAGCTAAGAAGATAAAAAATAGATCTGCTGAACCGCCTCATCCTGTGTGGCACACGCACGCAAACGGCCTCTCTGAATCATCCGTCCATTAGCCTGCCTGCACTGCACCGCACATGGCGTGTCGCCGCACTAGTGATTCGCACGGCGATGGCGATGGCGATGGGAACGACGACGAGGGACGGCAGCAGCACCTTTCACCGCGAGCAGTTCCATCAGGCCACAGTGCCCCTCTACGGCTCTACCTGCATTGGCTTGGTCTTGCAGTTGCAGGAGGAGCCAGATGCAGATGGCCTGCTTGCCAAGTGGCGACGTCTCCGCCGGAGCCACATCCGACTTTGCTCATCAATCAATCATATTCATACCAGATGCAAATCTTCTCTTGCCCTTCTCTGGTCTGCTCATGACGGTGATGCTCAAGGCAATCAGCCCAGGACACAGCGAGATCATCAGTTTCGCTCCGTCGATCGCGGTATCGTCGAATCAGGGATTATTGCCGCCTAATCTCTTTTTCACAACTTGTTTTCATTTGTTCCTGCTAAACTCAACCATAATCTCTATCTCAGTGCTAACTTTCTTCCGGTCACTTCCTTCAATGCTATACGGTTAGTACTTCACTTGGTCTGAAATTAAACTGGGCAGTTCGGTTCAGTTCAGTTAGTTACTAATCACTGCTCATCAGAGTGATTGAAGCCTTTCTATTATGGGAATGCTGGCCCATCTGTCTGTCCTTCCCCACGAATGTCTCCATTCTAGTTTCTCACAGTGCATTGCCAATCCCAATTGTGCACTGGACCACAACAGCAGCTTGTCTGCATCACAAGGCTCACCAACTTTCTTTTTCTACTATCTGATGGATCCTCCTGGATGCATGCACAAGCAAGGTTCATCAGTCTGACACTGTAACTGTTTCTCAGGCAGTGTGGCTATTTACTGCGGCCATTCTTGGCTTCCTTTTAAGCCTCTCATCTCATCTCATATTGGGGTTCAGAAACAAGAAAAAGATGGTGCTCTTTTTTCCGCCCGCCTGCGTAGAAAGAAACTTTGCTCTTGTGGACACTGCCGCCGAAATTCATGCGAGGAACTTACTGGATAAGGGTCCGAGAAGTACAGACGCAAGTTAAACTGTTAAAAGTCACCTCAGATTGATTGTCAAGATGAAGAAATGTTCGCCATGGGGTTTACCAGTATGTCTGTGCTATGTGAAAATTAATTCAGAAATGAATGGAAAATCGGTGTTCGTTTTATTTGCTGACTCCGGTTGGATTTTCAACGTCTCCACCACCCGAGAGCCAGATCCAACTCTGCTCAATCAGTCATGCCACTTGTTCTTCCCCGATTCGTTGCTGAACGAAATGAGCAAAGGAAATCAGTTTTGTTTCGCCAAACGTCAATCATCTCTCTCTCTTTCTTCTCTGATTTGCTGCTGCTGCTGTTGATGATGCTCAAGGAAACCAGTCCAGGAACCAGCGAGACGATCAGCCTAATCTCTTTCCAAAACTTCTTTTGTTCCTGCTGAACTCAACCTGAATCTTTTCGGCAAAAAAACTCAACCTGAATTAATCCTCCTGGATGCATGCATGCACAAGGTTCATCATTCTGACGCGGTAACTGTTTCTGTCATTTTTTGGAGAATTGGTTCCTTTCAAGGCTCTCGTCTCTGGGTTCAGAAACAAGAAAAAGGATGGTCTGCTTTTGTTTCTGCCTTGTGGAAATTCTGCTTTTGTCGACGGCGCAAACCAGCCGCCAAGACTAACTGCCGCCGAAATCCACGCCAGGAACTTACCGGGTAAGGGTCTGAAAAGTACAGACGCAAGGTAAACTGTCAAAAATCACGTCAGATTGATTGTCAAGATGAAGAAATGTTCGGCACGGAGTTTACCCGCATGTCTGTTTCCACAGTTTGTGAATGACAAAAAAAAAAGAAGTAACAGAAACACATGTTTTCGATGCCGTCCATTTGATGATCCGCGTTAGTTAGTTAGTTAGTTAGAGATCATAATCATCATGTTCATCAGAGTGATCCAGGCCTTTCTATTCCAGGAATGCTAACCAGTACTGACTCCTGCCTGCCTGCCTACCCATCTGTCCTCCTTCCTGATGAGTTCTGGTTCATCTCAGATCCTGGTTGCTGTAGCGTTGCCAGATGTGCAGTGCAGCACAACACTGCCATGTCTGCATCACAAAGCTCACCAACTTTCTATTTCCATCTCAATCCTCCGGGTGCACATGGTTCATCGGTCTGACACTTTAACTGTTACTGTTATTTTTGGAGAGTTGGTTCCTTTTAAGGCTCTCATCTTCAGGTTCAGAAACAAGAAATCTTTTTTTATACTACTATGTAGAAATGTTTTATTTTGTTGTCAATGCAAACGTCAAAAACTAACCGCGGACGGAGTTCACGCGAGAGACTTACCGGTTACGGGGCTGTCCGAGAAGCACAGACGCAAGTTAGACTGTTAGATTGTCAAGATGAAGAAAGAAATGTTCGGCACGGGGGGTTTACCGATCCGCCTGTCTCCATGAGGCTGAAGCTGTTGTAAAATGACAGCAAAAGCAACAGAAACACATGGTTCACGGTAAGAATATCGTCGTCGACGTAAACCATGCTTTCCACTTTGATTGGTCATGTCTCCATCAATAATTTGGAAAATAATGCATTGCTACATGATATATCAGAAAGAAAAGAATGGTAGTATACAGGTGACAAGGAAATGCTGCTTGAAGCAGCAGCAACCACAACACCACATCCATCCATCACACCCAGAAGCTTCTAATGACACACAACAGTGCCTCCCTCCATCATGGTCATGATCATCGCCATCATAATCAGAGAGCTGAGTTGAGCTGAGTGAGTGGTTTTGTGTTTCTGCACTGCAACTTGCAGAAAAGGTGAGGCAGAAAAGCACAAGCACCCAGCACACAAGTTGGCCAAAAAACAAAACATTTTGTGCCCAAGTGCTGCCCCCTGTGCCATTATCTACTGTTGTCACAGGGATCTGCCTCATATCTGTGGTGGATGCCCTGCCTTTTCTCAATGAGGGAAAGATGAGCAGGGCCAAAAAGGAGTTTGGGAAAGATTTGCAAAAGTTGATGGAAAAGGAGGGCAGCCAAAGCATGAGATGCCAAAGCTAGTGCAAGTCTGACTCATTTCCAATTCCATTGTTTGGTGGATCCAGCATCATCATCATCATCAGTATTAGTAGTAGTAGAGATCTATACAAGGGAGGAATTTCCTAATTTTTTTAAAGGACTCAATTGCACACAAACAATGCAAAGGTCAATCCACAAGGTTAGAAAAAATGGAGCTGTTATCAATTAAAAAGTTGACCAGATGAGCAAGGCAGGTAACTGCTGGATGACTCACTGCAAACTCATTTTGGTTTATCCGAAAAAATTATACGACGGCGCATGCACCGAGGCAGGTTATATATGCTTGAATAAATGAATGATAGATGTTGATAAGTATGTGTGAGATGCTGCATGAGTAAGGTTTCCAATAACATGAGCTGACCAGAAAGCAGGGTCCATGAAGATTGAAAATTAAGTCCACTTGACAATGTACATGATCAGTACTGAGCACTAGTATTCCCTGTCTGTCTCAAGATACTACAGCATCAAGCAAGTTCTTGCCATTCCTTTCCCCTTACATTCTCAGTATCCACACCAGAAATTATGGACTACTACCAAAGCATCACCAGCATCATACCTCTCTCTCTCTCTCTGCTATGTTCTGAAAAATCCCCATAATCAATTACTTACTTGAATAATAATACAGGCAGTGAAGCTACAGCAAGGGCCATATTACACTAGACATCTGATCGGCGGCGTCGAAATGGATCGAACGGTTGCATCTTCTAATACAACATGCTCCGGTTCGCGGCCAGCTGATCATGCAGAGGGCCACACTGCAGGCCCTGATCTTGCAAACCCATGCCGTAGCTCGGCGGCGAATTGTATGGCGCATTCGCTCCGCCGTGCTGCCCCGTTGCTGGGCTCGGAGCCGGTGCGCTGGACTGGGTGATCATGGATGACTGGGACGGCGAGGGGGGCTGGTCGTCCAGGTGCACCGTGGTGATGTCGTGGATGCTCGACCGCCTCTTGTCCTTGCCGCCCCCGGAGCTGAGCCTGATGAAGTACTTCTGCGCGTGGCTGGCCACCTGCGTCGGCGTCCTCGTCTGCACGAAGTTGCGCGAGATGTTCCTCCAGTCCCCTTTGCCGTACTTCTTCAGGCCTAGGAGGAACAACCTGGCCAGAAGAACAGAGCATATGATCAGCTTCAGCAACTAGTAAGTAGTATTGATCATGCACATCAGGCTACATGACATCAACTAGTAATATGGATCATGAATTCTTGATCTACATCAGGCTACATGAGCATCAAACATCATGCTACATATGACTGTCTCATCAATTGCTAGTGAACAAAGACAATTAATTCACTTTCAGATAGCAGTTCTTCCATGGTTGAACTGCTCTTCCAATTTGGCAAGTTTTAAATGCTGGCATAGCCATCTGATGATGTAAAGCCTGTTGGTTGATGGTGAATTCAAGAAAGGAAATTTATATCACTAACTAATTAGATGGAGCAGAGCAATCACTCTCACGAGTCACTGAGATCAGAGAAGAAGAAGACTATGATATGGAGTTGCAGTTAAGAATCGTGGTAGCAGTAGTAGTGCTCACTTGTGCTCGTCCTCGGTCCACGGCACCCCCTTCTTCCTCTCCTGCTCCGGCGTGCGGCCGCCGTGCCGCCTCCCGCCGCCGCAGCCGCCGAACCGGTAGCCGTGCCGGAAGTCCCCGGCCCCGGCGTGGCCCCCGGTGCCGTCCCACTGCAGGGTGAAGGCGCCGGCGCCGGGGCCGTAGGCGGGGCCGGGGCCGGGGAAGGTGCCGGACTCGATCTGGCGGACGTCGAGCTCGAGGCTCTTGAAGTGGTCGACGACCTCGCGGACCGTCTTGCCGGTGGCGTGCGCCACCTTGGCCCAGTCCGGGCTGCGCAGGTCCAGCCCGGCCAGCGCCCGCTCGAACTGCTTGTTCTCGTCCGCCGTCCAGGCGCGCGGCTGCCCCGTGAACCAGCCCCGCGGCCCGCCGTAGTAGCCCATCGCCGCCGGCGGCAGCACCTCCATCCACGGCTCCCTCGTCATCATCGCCGCTCAGCTCAGCTCGGCTCACCTCACCTGCAAGAAGAAAATCACCCAGCTTCAGCTACAGAGAGAGATGTTCACAAATTATCACCAGGCATCTCATAAAAAGTTGGATTCAGACGACGGCGTAGAAGCTCAGGATTCCGTCGTTGATAACACGATTGATCTCCCCCTCGGTGCGAATCAGATGAGGCAGATTTGAAGGAAAGGCCACCGGAATCTTTCTGGCTGTACGACATGATTGAGGAGCAAGCAGGGGAGGGCCGGGATTCAAGAACAGTACCCCGAATTAACACCAACAAGAACCCCGAATTACTCAACCACAAAAGCAAATTCAGGCCGCCCCGAACAAACCCCCTCCGAATTCGCCGGAAAAGGGGCGGAATTTCACCAGCACGGGGACCAAAGAAACAGACAAAATCGAGGAGCAGAGCAGAGCAGAGCAGCTCCGAGAAATCAAGATCACTGACCTGCTCTCGATCTCCGGCGGCTGCTCCTACTCCCCTGCCGGCTGGAGGACAGAAAGGCGATCTCCCTGGGTTGCTGCTGGGATCGCCGGCGCCAGGAAAGAGACGGATCTCCTCGCTCCCAGAGGCAGCGGCCAGGGGGAGAGTTCTTGGTGGAGGGAGAGGGGGATGGGGGAGTGTCAGCCGGTGATTGGGTGGAGCTCGTGGCCGACTTTTCCTGGCGTATGTATATATACCCGTATAGGAAAGGGAGGCAAGGCAAATAGCAGCGGCGGCATATTTGTGCGTGCGTGCTCACACGAGTACACATCTACATGCACACTTGGAATCGCTCTTGGCTTCCCACCTTTTCACCCCCACTACCGCCTGCCGCCGCTCTCCTGCTGCCTGCCCCCAAAACTTTCACCTCATTGGACTCATTTTTTCATCTCACTAAATGCACCATCTTTTTACATTGGGAGACAAGAGTTTTCACATTCGTGCAAAAATAATAATATTAGAGCATCTACAGCCTGACTGTGCTGATTTGACCCCTCAACCATCCACGGACGTGTCCGGTGAACGTTCGGACGTGTTCATTTTTAGCCCTTATTTATCTGTGCATGCAGCCATGACCCCACTTTTATCTTTATATTTCCGGCCACTTGGATCTGATTGGTGGAATGAGGAGAGATAGAAAAAAAAGAGAAGGTGGTCCGCGGTGGACCAAATCATGTACTCCCTCCCTTCCTAAGTATAAGTCTTTCTAGAGGTTTCGCTATGGACTACATATAGAGCAAAATGAGTGCCTACACTCTAAAGTACGTCTATATACATCTGTATGTAGTCCGTATTGAAATCTCTAAAAAGATTTATATTTAGGAACGGGGGCAGTATGTGGCAACTGACTGGGCACGTCTAGACGCTCCTCATATTGGCTCCATATATGGGCTGAGTATGAGGGTTTACATATAGCCCGGACATATGAGGACAAAGTGAGGGGTCTGATTGGGTCAGCCTTTTCCTTCTCTCCTATCCGGTAAATGCCCCGGGCGTCCGTCCGGTCAATTTGAGAGGATGGGTTGTAAAATGTGCTTGCATATTTGCTAATCCATCCATCTTGTAGTGCGTATTAGTTTTTTTTTCAAAGTTAAACTTTGGAAGCTTTAATCAAGTTTATAGAGAAAATTAAGAACATCTAGGATATCAAACATATACCACTGTACTCATCATGGATACGGTTTCTTGATAACTTGGTCAAAGTTTGCGAAGGTTGACTTTTGAAAAAACTAATGCACGCTATTTTGTGAGAAGAAGCGAGTATTGTCTAGTTGGATCGTGCCGTCACCCCATGCCAAGCGGGCCCCACTGGTCAGAATCCGTGTCAATGGGCGTTTTAGAGAGGCATCAGCGGTTTCTGCAAAAGGTAACGTTGGGCAGGAGGTCTTTTGTGAAAACATATGTACAATGGTGGTTTTATGTGAATTTGGCTGCAATTGTTGTGTTTTTTAGTTAATCTTGCATACATTAGCCTTTGTACATATTTTGGCACTCATATTTGGGCTATTTGTCCTCCTCTCTCTTACTGTCTGCCTGGGTGGACTCACATATTAGAGAGGCATGAGAATCATGTTTGAGTGGCAAATCTGTATAGAGGAAAATCTATTCGGTCATGACAAAAGCGAGGGAAAATGTAAACAAAACGCTTAAACTAAACAAACGCCTTCTGCATATGAGACGATGCCGAGGGCAAACATCGAATATGCCGATTTAGGCTCAAGAAGTCAAAAGGAGTTGTATGCGTATGTGGGCTAAGAATGTCAGCGACTCGCCTAAATAATCTTCTTAAAACCGCTTGTCGATAAGCCCATTAGTTAGCTACATGCTTAGTTAACTATAAACAAATGATGGTAAGTAACAATCACCCATTGACTCCTAAGGCATTCGGGTTTGGGTGCTTAAGTTGTGGAGTTTTTGATGATGATTAGCTGGGGAGGGCTTGAGAGTTGCAAGTGGTGGGGTTGTGGCATCGCTGTACTTTGTGGCCATGATTGGTCGCCGTTGACATGTAGCCACCTAGCTAGCTAGCTTAGGCCAGTTAGCATAGCAATGGCGATTGGGGAAGGCGGGCACGTTTTGGTGTTGCTATCAGGCGTTTGGTAAAGCGTGTGCATGATTAGTTTGCTCGTCGACGAGGCGTTGGGCGGTCATTGTTTTATGGTATGGGATGCAACTGCAAATTAGCACGTTGCTTTCTCCTTCTTCTTCTACCTGTAGCTAGCAGCAGCCGGTGTCACTCTTGTTTGCTTCTACCTGGTTTACTCGTCGACCTCGATCGATCGCCTTAGTTAATTAACGTCGGCAGAAAATTAAAGTTGTTGCTGGTTCACACCATCTGATGAATTGTTCTAATCTTTAACAATACATGTTTAATTAGCTCCATCATGGAGCACCGATTTTTTCGCTGCTTTAAAAAAGGCCTAGAAGTACACTTGCAAGCTACTACGTGCCCCGGTTTACGTACATGGCGTTGAACATGTGTGGTAGTACAAAAAAAATTCTACTCTTTCCGATTCATATTAATTGCGTTGATTTAGTACAATAATATGGATCGGAGGGATTAGAAATCTTGTTATGTTAGTTATGTGCAGATGATATTTTTAGTTTTTTTTGTACAAATAGTTCCAGATTGTCATTTTAGTATTTCTTCTAACATAAATACACATGCAAGAGAGAACAATCAAAGGCGCATGCTGGATTTCTGTATGGATAAGTCTTGTTGTTTTCACGCATGTTCTTCACATGGAAAACGAAGCTTTTGGCCCTCTTGTTGGTTTTCCGTTGGTAGAATTCACATCGATCGCTGGCCACCATAAACTTCATCACCTCAAAACTGATTCGACTCTACTTGTCTTCAGAGCATGTGTTGAAATTAAGGCCTTAGAAAGGGGCGCGCTTCTCCGCCGAAGTTTTGTTCGCGTCGCTGCCACACAAAGTGCTTTGCGGTTGCAAGTGACTAGATTCTGAAAATTACGGCTTGCGCCTTTCTCTTTCCTGAGAGAGAAAGGAGAAGAAGGAGTGGTTGTGATCACCCCTCGTTTTTTTTCGTTTTTTTTTTTGCCGGGGATTACCCTGCGTTGTTGGTCCAGAGGCCGGGAGTAAACTTCTCCCCACAAAAGAGGAGAGGAAAAACAAGTGAAGAACATCTAGTCGCGATTCTAGGTCAACAGTCTAGGCAAAGCCAATTTCATCAATTTGTTTACCAAGAGAGAGAGAGAGCAAATAATAATGAAGTGATATTATTAATTTCTTGTCATTCTTGACTAGAAGTGGTCTCCTGACTCCACATAGTTTTTCCCACTCTCCTGAGGGCTCTTTCAGAGTAGTTCACTCATAACTACTACTACAGCTCAATTAGCATCAGAAGAGAGCTGGCATATTCCTCTCCTAGTCTTGTCATTTGTTTAATCTCATTATTATTCATGGCAGATGCTTGCTTGACTGCACAACATGACCAGATGAGATCGCCACGAAAGCAGGAGCAGGAGCAGGAGCCATAGAAAAACCCAGCGGAAGTACGGCCGAAACAGGGGAGGGGAGCCTCCTTCTGAATCTGACCATGAGCAAGCTAGCGAGCTAGCATGGCTAGCTCATCACCATAGAGACGTCAAGATCTGCAGCCCAAGAAAGAATATTTTTTCATGGAAAGGGTAACAATTCAACAACGGCCTAGCTTTGATTTCAAGCGACGCAACAGCAATCTTTTTATGCCTCCCTTTGGCACCTTGGCCAATCATACACTCACAGATGTACGCAAATAGGCGCGGCGTGGACGGGGGGGGAATGCTGTGGAAAGAGGCAAAGAAAGCGACGCAAACCGCCGAAGAACCGTTCCGCGGGTTCCTCTCTGCATCGTTTCAATTTTATCGAATTGAAGGAGAATATAAGAATGATGTTAGCAAAGAAAGAGACGTCGATTATGGAAGAACTTGTTCCGCGGGTTCTTCTTCGCGGTTCCAGTTTTATCGGACGGGCCGGTGGAATAGATGTAGCATGATATGGTTTTCGTGTTGCTTGTGATGAATCACGCAGTGTGTTTTGACGGGTTGTTTTCTCTCTACAGCAAGGGAACAAAGTACACAAAACGGTATTCTCTTGGACCACAAATGATTGCTTTCATAGGATGCTCTTATTTTCCACATACATTATGCATAGAAAACTCGTATGATTCAGACCACAGACCACAACTACGTAGTACTCAGGGTATTATTAAGAAAAAAAGATACGCAACCAACCAACCAAATTTTCCGGCACGTTTTGGCGTTTGACCTTGTGTTTATTTTCTCCGCATATGACTCTCAACGATGCAGACCATCTCAATTTCATAGTAACGCGTATAAAATTATTCAATAAACTAATGGCTTGCGGTTCATTTATGTTATTAAAAAATTGGCTTCGGTTGTGTGTTTGAACTTTGAACGCAGGCTTGATGGAGGGTTAGGGGTCAGATTAAGAGCAGGGGGCGTCTCTGGGGAGGTGTGAGACAGGAGGCATGGTCTCTTCCGTGCACCATGAGCCACTGTTAACCCCTGGCTTAGCTTCCCCAAATAGGGCACCGCCCCTTGCTTAATTAGGGCATTTCGACCGCCGATCTCATTTGTTTATGCTTGTGCTATGTGTTGGGTGGGCTTTTGGTCTACCTAGAACTCCAAGAAAGTGGCGAGGGTTCAGTTAGCCCTCCGTCTTGATTTGGTTGCGCATTGTGTATTCCAACTTGGGTCTGTTTGGTTTGCCATATAGTATGTTTGTCTTGTGGTGGTGCGGTGAAGTTGGTTAACAATGTCATGTGCGTCTGTATTTGTTGGATGTTTGGTGGGTGGTTTTCGCGGCTCAGTATAGATCTCACCTATCATCGCGAAAAAGATGTTGTCCAATCGTCATTCGCATATAGCTATATCTTTGTGAGAATCACCCATTTCAGCAGTAAAATTACAAGGTTGTGAAAAAAATTAAGAGGATTTCATTTCGAATTCGGGGGATAATTTTCTTATTCTATTTGCTTGTTTATAGGAAAATTTGTGTTTTTGGCACGATGGCTCGCAGTGCAAATGCACACAATTAAGAGAGATTGCACAAATAGCTAGAAGTGACGGCGTCTCTTTTTTTAGAAACGTCGACACTTTATTAACCAAGCAACATAATTACAAAGAGTGTCCAGCGTACAGTCTGAAGCAGAACGAAAACAACAAAGACCACTAGAGTTCATACAAGACTTAACAAGAACATGAGCTAAAACATTATATTGCCGACAAACATGCTTATAAATTGCAGACGTAAAGCCCGAAGCCGCATGCTTGATATCCACCACCCCTGAACCCACGATAGAGCAATCGCGGACAGAGGAGTTAAGACGTTGCATCAAAGATAGAAAGTCTAAGGCAAAGATTGATAGTTGTTCTGACTTTCTTGTAATAAAAAGAAGATAGTTGTTCTGACTGGTGGGATCCATCTGTCAAGGCTAAATTGGGGAGGGGTGAAACACGCGATGTCTCTTCCGTGCACCACGAGCCACTGTTACACGCGCGCCCCTGGCTTAGCTTTCCTCAAATAGGCCACTACTCCTTGCTTAATTAGGGCATTTCGATCTCATTTGTTTATGTATGTGCATGAGTTTGGTCTCCCTTGGACTCCGAGAAAGCGGCACGGGTTTAGCTCGATTGGCGTAGCTAATTAGGCTTGGATCTTGATATGGTTGCGCCTGACGCATTTCCATCTTCATTGAGTTTGTTCGCTAGTTAAGGGTAGCCCTCACAACCCTAACCACCCCTTCTCCTCCTCCCTCCTCCTCCTCTCTCTTCCTCCCTAGCCGCCCTCCTCCTCTTCCCTTCCTCGCCGCCGCCTGAGGCAGCCGCCGGGCAAGCCCGGGGTGCCAAGGATGGTGGCGGCGGGGCCTCGGTTGCCCTGCCTCTGTGTGGGGAACTCCGGATCTGGAGCGGCGGCTCCATTGGCAAGGCACGACCGGCTAGCAGCCGTGCGGGCGGTGGATCTGGCGTCCCGGCTGCGCGGGCGGCGGGATCCGGTGGTCGTTGGCCGCTGGCGGCAGTTTCTGCGGAGGCCGGTGCGTGCGATCTGGCGCCTCCCCTCCTCCCCTGTTCGGCGTGCGGGCCATCCTCGTCGGGCCGCGCTTCCTTGGGTCGCCGGTTCTGTATAGGAGGCGCTGCTGGTGGTGGGGATCTAGTTCGGACGAGATCCCTGGTTGGCCATGGCCGGCCGCGTCGACGACGATGCCTGAGGGCGTCGGTATGGACTGATCCCCACACTTCCCCTTCCCCTAGGTCTCCTGGGCGAAAGCCCTAACTTTGTTGGGCGGCGACGACGCTCACGGCACCGTTCCCTTCTTGAAGGCGCCGCTTTGAGAACCTTGGGGCTGGGTGGCGCTTGTGTGCGGTGGGCGACGGCGGTGGTGCGGCTCTATCCTAGCAAGGATCTCCGTCCGTTGCTTGGAGATGGACTCGCGTAGGTGGAGGTCGTCGTTTGGCGTCATGGTGGCGTCGATGACGGAGGTACCTGCCAAGGTTGGCACCTTAAACTGCTCTGAAGATGGACCAGTGGAAGATGGCGGTGACGACACATGTGAGTGCATCAGACCGGTTTGTGACCCGGACCCGATATGTGGCTCGGTCGGGGCCTCCGACTTTACATGTTAGGCTTAGGTGAGAGGTCTGGGTATTTGGCCCAGCTTGCACCCTTTCATCATATGGATTGGAGTAGCGGTAGATGTACCAAGATGGCGGATTCAGACATATTGTTATACTACTTTGTAAGGTCCTCGAGAATAATCAATAAAATGGCCGCATACATCTCACAAATGCAGAGGCTGGAGGTCATCCTCCTTTTTTTAAAAAATAGTTAACATGGGTAATGTTTATTTTATCTTGCTGTGGTGAAAGTCGGTTCTTCGCTAGTTAACGCCGGCATATGTGTTGTATCAGTTGGATGCTCACTTGATGGTCTACGCGGATTAATGTAAATCTCATCTGTCATTAGTTCGGGTTTAGTTTTAATTTGTTGCGCCTTATGTATTTTCAGCCTGAGTGAGTTTGTTCGCCATCTTGTGAATGGGATTGAGCATATGGCACTTATCGTTCTTAATTCGTAACGATGCATGAAACACTAATCAACTTTAGTTCTAGCATCTGTATAAGTTGTATATTACTTTTTTTCTACTCCCTCCGATCCATATTACTTGTCACTCAAACGGATGTATCTAGATGTATCTCAGTACTAGATTCATCCGTTTGAGCGACAAGTAATATGGATCGGAGGGAGTATCACATTTCGTGAGAAGTCTAGCATGGAACAACCACATGAAGACTTGAAAGTATAGCAGAAAATGCGTCTTGTACCCCTCGCGAGCGAGGCGATTAGGGATTCCTCGCCTCCTGCCCGCGCCTTAGGGCCATGGAGGCGTGATAGACCCCGGCCCTTTCTGATGGGAGGGCTCCTGCTTCATTTTTAATGTGTGTGTTCGTGATTTGTGTCTTGCTCAGGAAGGAGAAGCAGCAGCGGCCCCCTAGAGATGAAATAATGTTCTTCCCTAGTGCAGGTGTATCCCCAGCGGATCTCGCTGGATTTGACCGGCGCGCGTTTAGCTCGCTCGAGTGACTTCTGATGTTTTCTGTAGTGCCATAATTATTAATTAGTACTCCTAGATCATATTTTTTTCTGAAAAAATATAGCAGAAAATCACACCATTTTAGGTTCGAATTTTACATGCACGTACATGTATCGGCTCTCTACAATCATTTGGGTAGCAAAAAAATTCTGAATCGGACGGCCCTACAAACAAGTGTCCAAACTAGGGTTAGTTCAGCCCCAACTAACTAAATCTAACTCTAACTCTAACATCCAAACAGGGCCAATGTGCCATTGAGTGGTGTAGTTAGGCCAACTCCACTGTACGACCCTATCCTGTCCGGCCCCGTCCGTTTGGGGTAAAACGGACAAAGGAGGCGGCCCAGCACGCGACGGCCCGGACCCATCTTGTCCATTTTGTGTTCGGGCCGACCCATTTCGAGCGCAAACTTGTGCCGGATTTGGGTCGCGGCGGACACCAAACGGATGCGCGCTCGTCCGCGTCGGGGCCGCGTGGCAGGCGGCCACCTACCTCCCACCCGCCAACATCAATGCGCACGAGCGGGCGGCCCCACCTGTCATCCGCACGTCGAGCGGTCGCCGTCCTTCTTTAAGTGGGAAACGTGGACGGGTCGTCGTCCACACTGCCCCACGCCACCCCGCGGCCTCCTCGAAACCCGACAGCGGCGACCACGTCCCAAACCCTAGCCTAGCCCTCGCCGGCCGGCCGCCCGCAACCATGGGCCTCTGGAACTACGGTCGCAAAGGCAGGCACGACTGCGAGGCCGGCTCCTCGTCGGGACGCCGCCGCGGCTCGGTGAAGAAGGAGGAGCCCGCCTCGCCATCGCCACCACGCCGGGCCCCCGCGCCGTCCGCCTTCTCCATCGCGCCCAGGTCCGCCGGCGAGCGCGACCGGCATTACGTCCGGGCGTCGGTCTGCCGCCGTTATTGGGAGACGAGGACGCCGCTTCCCTAGAGCGACGCCCATCTCCCCAATGACTGGCACCTCTCCGCCGACCGGGTCCCCATCCCGCCGGTCCCGAAGAGCGGCCGTGCGCGCGCCGAGGAGATCGAGCGCCGCCGCCGCCTCCTCCCCGACGACCTTTTTTATGACGCCAGGTACGCCCCCGACTCCCCGCTGTGGGACACCTGGTTTCGTGACGAGCACGACACCAGGCGCGCCTCATTCTTCGCCGGCACCTCTACGGGGCCGCGGCGGCCACGGGAGCGCGCCTAGGAGCGCGGGCGTAGGCGGGTCCGCGACGTCACGCCCACGCCGTCGCCGTCGCCGTCTCCGTCGCCCCCTCCACCTCCTCGCATGACAGACGAGGAGGAGGCCCGTCTCCTGTAGCGTGTCATGGACGACTCCATGTACACGCACGACGAGCGGCAGTGGGCCGACCTGGAGGAGACCATGGCCCTCTCTGCTGCCGGGGACGTCGCCTTCCCCGAGCTGCAGATGGTGGCCGTCGAGGAGGAGAGGAGGGAGGACCCGCCGGCCGCGTTCCAGCAGCTGCTGGGCCAGGGGTGGGGCTGGTCCTGCACTGCTCCGGAGATGGCCGCCGGCGTGGGCGTGAACTGGTGCCCCACTCCGCCGCGGTCATCGGAGCGGGAGGCCTCGCAACGGGAGGAGGTGGTGCAGGCACCTCCGGCCGTCCAGCCCGCCCCCGTCCACCACGCACCTCCGGCCCACCTCTGGACGCCGCCGGACTACGTCGACCTCGTCAGCGACGACGACGACATCGGCGGCCAGTGAAGACGGCGACGGCCACGGCACCAACGGGCGCGGCAGGAGCGCGCGGGAGGAGTTTTTTTTATTTTCTTATTATGTTAATTATGAATCCGGGCCTTTTAAGTGGCCGTTGAAACTGGGCCGTTTTGTGGCCAACCCATATATATGTTTTATGTTTTTTTAAATGCGTTTATTTGCTTTTTTAGTTATTTAATTATTATTTTTAATCCCGTCCACCCCGGACACGATTTAGGGTGCGACCGCGCGGTGGGCGCACGCACGACCCAATGGACACAGCCGGACACGGGCGTACCCATCGGCGCCCCAAAGGGACAGATTCCTGTCAATCCGGACGTCCATTTAGAGTCTCGCGGTGGAGTTGGCCTTAGCATAGCATGCACTGTACGAGTGACGGGACAGTGGTAGCTGTCAGAATGAGTGGCCCCAGCACTAGCACTGAACCGTGGTGGGCTCCCCAGGCTCGTCATCTGGTCATGTGGAGGGGCCGCACTATACAGGGACCCCACCAACAGCCAAACCAGGGTCACGAGTAACGCATGAGTGTTTCCATGTGAAGAGCGAGGTCCCGCAACAAAAAAAACAAAGAGGGAGGAAGGAAAGCCGGGTAAGAAAGAATGGGCTTGGTATGCGTACGGTATGTTGGGCTGGGCTTGCCGAGCTGGACCGGCCGGAGACAATAATATGGGTCCATTCTCATCCCCAAGAAAAGAGAAAATGGGTCCATTGAAGAGGGTTGGGTCTTGTCCATCAAATTAAGGAAAAAACCCTGGCTTGCTCCCACTCACCCCCTCAAAAAAGGAAAAAACCCTGGCTTGCTCCCACTCAAAAAAAAAAAAAAACTGGCTTGGCGGGGCACTTCTAGGTATTGCTTCATGCTCTCATTGACTTTGTTTGGGATTATCACACAATTCTGTACCAACGGAGGGAGTCAGATTCCATCAACATATGTCTGAACCCAATGTATGCAAGATCTGCAATGGGGCTGCAGATAGCTGGAAGCATGCTCTCATTGACTCCCATATGGCGAGTGCATCTGGTCAATCCGTCAATGGTTCGTGAAGAGCTGGTGCAGCACATGATAACAATTATAGCTGAGGATGCACGCCTATGGTTTGTTTAGTTGCAAAATACAGCAAATGAAGAGCAGTTTGTGAAAGCAATTGTAACACCTTAGTCAATATGGTGGGTGAGAAGGAAAGTGATATATGAAGAGCAATACCGATCACCTCATTCCACTTTGTGTTTTATCAACAGGTATATAGCGGATTTGTCCCTTGTACCTCGCAAAGAAATTTTGATGCAGCAGAGACACGAAGGTGCAAGTTCTCATCAGAAGTGGTGCCCTCGTCCAGACCGACGGGCTGAAATAAATGTTGATGCTGCAAATTCACGAAACGCGGATAGAGGAGCAATGTTAGTGGTATGTTGAGACTCCACTGGCCGATATCTGGGTGCATCAGCGATGGTGATAGATAAGATTACTGAACCGGAGACGCTTGAGGATGGCCTGCAGCGAGGGGCTATCTTTGGCCCTGGACATGAACTTGCAGCACGTCCAAATCAACACCGACTTTGTGGCCACGGCCAAACATTTGAACGAGGCGTACATGGGGCCAAGCAAGGTTATTGTGGATGAGGTCAAGGCGAAGTTACAACTGATTTCCATCTTCAGTTATATTCATGAAAAACGTGAGTGTAATTTAGAAGTGCATGTGCTCGCGAAAGCTGCTACTTCTTTAGCCTGTGGACACCATCTTTGGCTCACGGTAACCCCAGACATCATTTGTATTCCGATGACTATTCAAACTTAATGAAGCAACTTTTAGCCTTAAAAAAGGTATTGCTTCATAGCCGATCTCAAAAGAATAAAAATACCTAAACATAGCCTCGTATCAAAAAATTGGTTAGTGGTTGTTCGTTAGTTTATTTATTAATTTTTATTCTATTTTTCTATTTTAAAAACTATGTTACTTAAAATTTTACAAGTGTTCACCATGCATTTAAAAATATTTATGTAGTGTAAAAATATTTTTTTAGGCTTTTTTTAAATGGTACCATTCAAAAAAAATTCATGACATTTAAAAAATGTTTATGCATATCAAAAAAAATCATGCGTAACATTATTAGGAAATAAATATAGAATGTCAAAAAATGATCCTGTTATTTAAATCAAATGTTTCATACCATTCAAAACAAATGTTCGTGTATTTTTAGAAAAAAATGTTTACGTGTTTAAAAAACATGTTCATGACATTTTGTTAAAATTATACATTGAGAAAATAATTTTCATGCACTTTTTATAGAAATATTTATTAACATTTTAAAAAATCGTGACATCTAAATAGAAGTTATAACTCTTAACGAATATTTTTGAATGTTTATAAATGTTAATGTCATTTATGAAATATGTTTGATGTGTGTTAAAAATGCTCACTGCATATTCAGAAAATGTTAAATGTGCATTTGACAAATGTTTTCAAT
This sequence comes from Aegilops umbellulata, assembly GCA_032464435.1. Lineage (NCBI taxonomy): Eukaryota > Viridiplantae > Streptophyta > Magnoliopsida > Poales > Poaceae > Aegilops > Aegilops umbellulata. Next base: position 633,628,390 of record CP136060.1, on the reverse strand, counting down.
GTGTATTTTCGAAAAATGTTCAACGTGTACTAGAAAAAAGAAAGAAGAAGGCAAACCGCATGGAAGCTTCAAAAACGAGCCCAAACCAATCAATAGATGGTGCTTTGCAAAACCTCTCTATTGAGCTGGTCCACTAAAAAAGCCGCAGACGAATACTAACGGCGATGCTATTATATTTCCTGCAGTAGGCGACATATAGCATACATGATCGTGGACATCCCTTAAAAAATGATCATGTACAACATTCTTACATATAGTCAAAATAGAAAAGTTAGGCAATTCAACTAAAAAGTTAGGAAGTCAGGTACATTACATTGGAACATTTTCGCATTGTAAATATAGATATTGGAACAATTTTGGATATCTTGAAAGGACTAACCTGATATTTGTGGCCAGATGTTTAAATATTAAATTCAGTTTACCAATCAAATATAATGCTATTCACTTTTTAGATTCTCAAAATAAAACATTGGAACATTTTCGGCATCTTGCTAACTTGGTATTACTAGCTGGCGGTTTAAATTTAAAATTTGATGTATCGTCCATATAATGTTTAAAATTTGATTTGGCACATCATTTTTCTCATGGCACAAACTTAAATTTCTAATCATAATTATATGTCATGACAATAACACAATGACTCTGTACAGTGGAAAAATCGTCTGGGGCGCATTTCGGGCTTTTCTTCCACGTAGACAACTAAATATCACATAAACTTATCAAATCTTAGCTCAACATCACAACTTTACTTATGTTTACTAATCTAATATATTTAAAAAAATACCATATAAGTTATAAAATATGAAGGGTGCTACATGTACAGATGAATGACTATACAAAACTAACTGTAAGACTACAATATTACTTATTATAATAGAGTGTAAATATATATACAAACATTAAGGAATATTATTCAAAGTGTTCTACTCAAGAATGCACATGTTATTCCTATATGAGAGAGAAGGCCCCACACTGAGGGACGTATGAGAAAAACCTTTTATTTTTCTAATTCCAGTATTAATCCAACAGAAAAATCAAGGATGTCACTTTTTTTAGATTAAACATCCATTCAGTATGGTCACATACTAGCACATCGATTATTCTTAGTGATAGTGTCTATGAATTACAGCATACATGTACCATAGTATACAAATAACCTTACAGGTTAGTGCCAAAAGGTGAACTAGATTGGAGTGTTCAATTGAATTTCAGGCTGATAGCATGACCAATCTGCACAGTCTGTGTCGACAAGAAGAGATCAAACGCCGAGATGCGCATGGGAGAGGAGGATCGCTTGGTGGTAGTTACACATGTACGTGTAGAAGGGAGGGAAAATGATATTGCTACAGAAATATCAATACGAAGAAAAACTAGTTTGTTGATGAGATTTGGTGTTCAGATTTCATGTTCTTTATCTGCAATGTAGATGTGCGATATTTTTTATTTACAAAATTTAGAAACCATTGAACAATAACTTACATGAGGTTTTACTACATAGATGTTTGATATGTAAGATTACAAATTGTACGATGTTTTCTATACATCACTTACAAAAAATGGCATCTAAACTTTCGGAAAAGAATGTGGGCTCATGGGTTTGTAGTCTTTTCTATGGTGCAATAAAATACCATTTGTGCCAATACAAGAGGGTGTGTCACTGCAATATCGAAATAACCAATAACATTAATTTAGATTCTGAAACTATGGCGGCCTAGCCTGCATAGTCGTGCTATGTTACATGATAGATACATACGGGGGAGATTGTGAAACACTAAAACAAGGAAACAACAGGAGAGATTTAAAAATATATATGTTGATGTTGCATGCCGATCTTACGTCTCATAATACTATAGGCTATGCCCAAACAATAGGCACGGCCGTAAATATAATACACTACACTTTGGAAAATGGCATAATAGTATTTCAACCATAAATTTAAAAGATTATTGCAGATGTTACCTACAATTGTTATATTTATAGGATAATTTATTTGGGGTGGTTACGGAATGGAGTATTTCATATGGATTTATGTGAATATCCATGAAAGCATAGGTTTAATTTCAAAACACAATCGATTGCCTAAATACGATGCCCTCACATTTGTGAGCGACCAAGTGGGCCGGTCCATTTTAGCGGTAAGCAAAGCTGTTCTGGTTCTGGTTTTCGGAACCTTCTACAAGGTTCCAAGCCGGTTTTATTTATGTTGCTTTCTTTAGTAGTTTTTCGGCTTTTTTCTGCTTATTTTTTGTTTATATTTTTCATAAAATAAAAAATGACAAAAACAATAAAAAATCATTCATTTTAAAAAAATGCTCGAAATTTCTAAAAATATTTGGGATTTTCAAAAACTTCGTGCTTTCAAAAGTTGTTCAGAATTAAATAATTGTTTGTTTACAAAAAAATCACACATTTTAAAAACATGTTTTAAAAGATGTTTCCGTTTTCAAAATTTGTTAAAAAAATGGTCGTTTTCAAAACAGGTCTAAATAAATGTTCCCATTTTTATTAATGTTAATTTTTTAAAAATATTTCCTATTTCCAAAAAAGTTGAAACTTTGCTCTCCTTATAAAAAATGGTCAAACTATGTACTACAGTACACCTATCTACAATATCACCACATCACTCTTTCGGAACAAATAATCGTGCAACAGCAAAATGCGGTAGTTTAATTTGCCTACCTGCTCAAACTCGCCTATGCGAATGATCAAGCGGCAAATAGGAGCTCCCATAAGCGAGATATAGCCCCCGCGGTGGAAGCGAGCCGGGTAAAATAGGCTTGACGTGACTACGTAACATGGCTGATATAGTAGGTATCTGAAGGGGACCAGCTAACCTAGGAGTACCCTTGCGGGAGCCCTGTAATGGTCACTTTTGGTAGGCTTAGAGCGCGCAAAGTGGAGTCCTCTCAGCCGCCACTACGTGCCGTGTGCTGGTCGCTCTCTCAAGATATTTTTTATATATATTTTCTGTTTGTTTTTCTGGGTTTTCGGTGGTTTTTTCGGTCTTTCGATTTCTGACTGGTTTTCCCTAGGTTTTTGAGAAAAAATGAAACTTCTTTGTGTGCAAAAAACGTGTTTCTTTGCTTCCGTGAGAGGCACGGATTTGCTTTCCCTCGGAAGGGGAAAAGTGTGTTTCTTCTCCTCTGCGAGAGGCACATGTTTGCTTCTCGTGGAGGCACAATTTTTCTTTCTCGTGGAGGCACAATTTTGCTTCAGTGAGAGGCATAGTTCTGCCTCTCAGAAAGGGAGAATAACGTGGGGGTGGGAGAGGAGGGGGGGGGGGGGAGATGTGCGTATGACTATTTTTCTATCAGTTTTCTAGGATTTTGCATGAGAAAAATTCGTCGAAACCTATTACCATGGGATCTAGTTTCAAAAATCTCGATGCGAGAAATCCAAATGTAAAAACAATTCTTGATTTAGACGCACGGTTTATGAGATAAACCAATTAACATGCAGTACGTCACTTGCCGCAACCTAGAAAGGTGAGTGACATTTACAAGTACTTCTTAATTAATGATTTCGTATCTAAAGTATGCCCTTCTTTTCTTGTCTACGCATTGGGTTGTTATTGGTACAAAGCCTCAGCCCTCAAGAAAAAAACTTACAAAGCCCGGAAGATGATAGATAGGGGGTAAAGCCCATATATTTTGATTACCCTTGCGCGGCATCTGCTGAAGTTGCTCTAAGATCTGCTATTTTAGGGGATCTATTCGGTGCATTTTTTTCAGCCTATACTGTAAATTTAGAGGTTTGACCACCCTTGCGCGGCATCTGCTGAAGTTGCTCTAAGAGCCTTGTGGTAGAGATTTGAAAACTTTTTTCTCTAGTCCTAGTCCAAAGCAAAGGTGCAAGCATGGTTTACAGAGAAATCATTTCTGTTATGTCTTGACCGTCGACGAAAGTTATAGCGTGGGAATATTTAAAGCGGATCGGAGATGCCGACATGATTTTGTGTGTGTGTGTATTCTTAAAGACGGGCATCGTAGGCCAGAGTCAAGTCAACTCATTCGTATCTGCGCATCATTCCAGATCTCCTTGGGTTGGTTTCTACAAATCACGCAGAGGCTAGCAGGGAAGCGATTCTTCTCTGGAGCTTCATCGTCCCCGGCCGTTTCCTTCTTCTCTTGGCTCTTCACAGCTGCTACTTCTAGAGAGGGTGGATTCGATTCCCCCCAAGTGTTCCATCTTCTCCAGGTCAGAGCTTTTTAGAAACTGAGAAGCTGCTTAGTTTCCAGATGCAACCATGTATGTTTATAGCTTAGTATCCTAGAGATCCATCTCATGCATGTTTAGTCGTGACTCGTGAGGTCGGGTGCCGGCTCTGTCGGTTTGGTTACTCTTGGAAGCCAGCGGTGGCGGAGGCGAAGTCATGTTCGTTCCCCGCTCTCTGTTTTGTGGCTCTATGTCTGGCCTCTCCGTGGGCTGCTGACCGGCGGACGGCGCCCCTCCGGCAGCGGGTGAGGGGAGATAGTGGTCTCTCCTCCGGTTGATGGCTTTATTAATTTGAAGTTGGGCTGTTTGGCTTTTCTCTGAAACAGATCTGTCTTGCTCTGGTAAACAAGGATTTGTGACCATCCATAGCTTGTGCCTTGTAGCAGCTCAGCTCAAAGCTTGTTCAATCATCAGAAATGCCGACGGGGGCTAGCGGAGGGCAGCCGAGCGTTCTGAGCACATTGCCCAAGGATCTGCCGCTAGATTTTCTGAAGACTATCACCGATCAGTTCTCACCAGAGCGTATACTTGGTACAGGCGCATTTGGAACTGTTTATATGGTAAAATATAGTCATGCGTGCCTTCACATTTTCGCGCCAATTACATACCAACATTTGCTGAAAACGTATTTTCTTTCGAGCTTGAACAGGGGATTGCGCCAGACGGGCAAAAAATTGCGGTGAAGAAACTTGCCGAAAATACACCAATCGCGCGTGACAAAGTATTTACTAACGAGGTTCAGAATATTATGGCTCTGCAACTGCATCATGAGAATGTAGTAAAGTTGGAAGGCTACTGCCATGAAGCCCAAAAGAAAGTGGTGCAGAACAATGGAAGATATATTGTTGCAGACATTGTTGAAAGTTTACTCTGCTACGAGTACTTGCCGCAGGGGAACCTTCAGAAGAATCTTTTTGGTATATAATTTTTTTTCATTTTATTTTAAAACTGCTGGAAGTTATTATCTTTGAGTACTTACATTATGCAATGTTTCACTTGTTCAGAGGTATCCTGTGTAATGGATTGGGACACACGCTTCAGAATCATCAAGGGGATCTGCCAAGGTTTAGCCTTCCTACACAGCATTAACATTGTCCATATGGATCTTAAACCTGAGAATATACTGCTGGATGATAAGATGACCCCGAAAATTGCGGATTTCGGTCTCTCGAGGCTCTTCGGTCAAGAACAAACACGGATGAGAACACAAAATGTTGTTGGATCATAGTAAGTCAAACATCAAATCCGTTAACATTTTGTTCCGTCTTTATGAAGTGCACTGCATTTTGTTCTCTCCAGCAATACTTACTAAAATCTTTGTTGTCAGTGGATACATAGCTCCAGAATATCTATACAGAGGCGAGATCTCCACCAAGTCAGACATATATAGTCTTGGCCTATTAATCTTGGAGACCACCACAGTTGAGAAAAATTGTTCCAACAACGAACCATCTGCGACGCAATTTATAAAAAGCGTAAGAGAAATTATTACTTGATTCTTGAAAGACTGGGGTATATATTTAGAAGCTCATGATACAATTGGTTTATATTATCTCCAAGGGTCATAATTCTGGTTCTGTACGTAGGTACATGATAACTGGACGGATGAGCACATAGTGTCTCAGTGGCCACATCTTGATGGGGATCGCTTTCAGCAGATAAAAGTATGCATCAAAATTGGACTAGAATGTGTGGAAATCGATCGGCAGAAGAGACCTTCCGTAGAAGAGATTGTCGATAGGCTCAACGGACTATGGTCAACTGGAAGTTGAATGCCATATGCGGTATGAAATTACCTGGGCACACAATGGCTTTCAATTGTTATGATTTTGTTAGCCCCCACCTCAATATAATATTGCTCAATGGCCCAGGTCTGAGTTCATTGTTAAAATGATTCTGTTTTATGAGATTGCAGAGGAAATTTTTTATTCCTTTCTCTAATAAATGACTAACCTAACACTTAACATCTGCAGAACCAGTTAGTTCATGATGCATTTCAGCTGGTGGTAACATACGTACACTATATATGAAACTTCAGATCTCCAGTTTCCACGGAGCATGAAACTTCGGTCTTTTCAGACGAGATGTGGAAGATGGAACGACATGCTTCATTGTTGCTACGATGATTTTGAAATAATTCTTTCTGATGTGCGTCATTGTGGATCTTGTTAAAAATACTTTCTTTTACCCAACTACGTAGTTATTTCTTAATGTCACCAATAAGAACACGACTAGGCAGCGGCGCCCCAAGGCTGATTTCCCATGTGGCGTCATATTTCCTCTTCTCTCTTGCGTGTATGCAACAATATATTGGCATGACATCAACAATGATTTCTTTGGTTCTGAATTTTTGAAAAGTTTCATCTCTCCGACCTATCTTGATTGATAATCCGGTTTCACCGTTGATTTCCTTGTGGTGAGAACTTTGAAACTAGATCACATGTTGGTATGTTTTGCCAACTTTTTTCTTCGTCGATACTTGTCAGGTTATGAGGCACTAGGTTGTCATATTAAATTAACTTGGTTGCCTGGTTGCAGAATGCCAGTGTATACCACCAGAAGACTTGCTTCATGGTACTTGTGTGAGTTGATGACACTCTTTCCCTATTGTTAACACTTAAATATTCACTCTCGACCAGAGGGGGGTGAATGGATGAATATTCACTCTTTCCCGCCGCGCGAAGCTCAACAATGATGGTGTCGGTGACCTTGGAGGCCACCCACCTCCCCTTCACATCCGCATAGGCCATTGATGCAGGCGCGGAAGCTTGGGTGAAGCTGTGGGCTTGAGATTAGAAATGAGAAGATTTGAGGATTTGGGTGCTCGAGCAAGAGGAGAGCGTGGAGTTCGATTTACCCCCTCCTTGCTCTTTATAAGCCAGCAAAAGGCGAAGCGTCCCTCTTCAGCGTCGTAAAAATCGCCACGTTACGGCTTACCATGTCGTTGTGGCCGCATGGCGAGAAGCAATTGATTGATGATATCCCCCAAAATGTGGGGCACGATCTCTGTTTTGATACGACGTGCCAGTAAGAGGTTTGCCTCGAACCGCGATTCAAATAAGTAATGGCTGACATTGTTGGGGAACGTAGTATTTCAAAATTTTGCCTACAATCACGCAATATCTATCTAGGAGAAGCATAGCAACGAGCGGGGAGAGTGTGCCATGTATCCTCGTAGACCGAAAGCGGAAGCTTTTAGTAACGCGGTTGATGTAGTCGAACATCTTCATGTCCAACCGATCCAAGTACCGAACGCACGCTACCCCCGCGATCAGCACACGTTCAGCTCAGTGACGTCCCTCGAACTCTTGATCCAGTTGAGGCCGATGGGAGTTACGTCAGCACGAAGGCATGGTGACGGTGATGATGGAGTTACCGGCGCAGGGCTTAGCCTAAGCACTACGACGATATGACCGACATGTGTACCTGTGGAGGGGGGCACCGCACACGGCTAAAAGATCAACTTGTGTGTCTTTGGGGTGCCCCCCTCCCACGTATATAAAGGGGGGAGGGAGGAGGAGGCCGGCCAAGGTGTGGCGCGCCCAAGAGGGGGGAGTCCTACGCCAAGTAGGATTCGCCCCCCCCTTTCCTATTCCCACAAGGAGAAGGGGGGAAGGAGGAGGAGAAGAGAAGGAAAGGGGGGCCGGCCCCCCCAACCCTAGTCCAATTTGGTTTGGGCTAGGGGGGTGCCACTCCCTGGCCTGCCTCCTCTCTTCCACCACTAGGCCCATGAGGCCCAATAACATCCCGTGGGGTTCCAGTAACCCCCGGTACTCCGAAACTCATCCGAAATGACCTGAACCATTCCGGTGTCCGAATGTAACCTTCCAATATATGAATCTTTATGTCTCGACCATTTCGAGACTCCTCGTCATGTCTATGATCTCATCTGGGACTCCAAACAAACTTAGTTACATCAAATCACATAACTCATAATACAAATCATCATCGAACGCTAAGCGTGCGAACCCTACGGGTTCGAGAACTATGTAGACATGACCGAGACACATCTCCGGTCAATAACCAATAGCGGAACCTAGATGCTCATATTGGCTCCTACATATTCTACGAAGATCTTTATCGATCAAACCGCATAACAATGTGTGAAATCTGGATTAACGAGCACTTACTTTGGTTGGCCCTTTGTCATCGGGATGTTACTTGCCCGAGATTCGATCGTCGGTATCATCATACCTAGTTCAATCTCATTACCGGCAAGTCTCTTTACTCGTTATGTAATACATCATCCCACAGCTAACTCATTAGTCACATTGCTTGCAAGGCTTATAGTGATGAGCATTACCGAGAGGGCCCAGAGATACCTCTCCGTCACTCGGAGTGACAAATCCTAATCCCGATCTATGCCAACTCAACAAACACCATCGAAGACACCTGTAGAGCATCTTTATAATCACCCAGTTACGTTGTGAGGTTTGATAGCACACTAAGTGTTCCTCCGGTATTTGGGAGTTGCATAATCTCATAGTCATAGGAACATGTATAAGTCATGAAGAAAGCAATAGCAATAAAGTAAATGATCATAGTGCTAAGCTAACGGATGGGTCTTGTCCATCACATCATTCTCTAATGATGTGATCCCGTTCATCAAATGACAACACATGTCTATGGCTAGGAAACTTAACCATCTTTGATTAACGAGCTAGTCAAGTAGAGGCATGCTAGGGACACTCTGTTTGTCTATGTATTCACACATGTACTAAGTTTCCGGTTAATACAATTCTAGCATGAATAATAAACATTTATCATGATATAAGGAAATATAAATAACAACTATATTATTGCCTCTAGGGCATATTTCCTTAAGTCTCCCACTTGCACTAGAGTCAATAACTAGATTACATAGTAATGATTCTAACACCCATGGAGTCGTGGTGCTGATGATGTTTTGCGTCAACAGGTCTGCAACATTCAAACCCGTATGTATCTTGCAAATCTCTATGTCTCCCTCCTTGACTTGATCACGGATGGAATTGAAGCGTCTCTTGGTGTGCTTGGTTCTCTTGTGAAATCTGGATTCCTTTGCCAAGGCAATTGCACCAGTATTGTCACAAAAGATTTTCATTGGACCCAATGCACTAGGTATGACACCTAGATCGGATATGAACTCCTTCATCCAGACTCCTTCATTTGCTGCTTTCGAAGCAGTTATGTACTCCGTTTCACACGTAGATCCCGCCACGACACTGTTTAGAACTGCACCAACTGACAGCTCCACCATTCAATATAAATACGTATCCGGTTTGTGACTTAGAGTCATCCGTAACAGAGTCAAAGCTTGCATCGACGTAACCATTTACGACGAGCTCTTTGTCACCTCCATACACGAGAAACATATCCTTAGTCCTTTTCAGGTATTTCAGGATGTTATTGACCGCTGTCGAGTGATCCACTCCTGGATTACTTTGGTACCTCCCTGCTAAACTAATAGCAAGGCACACATCAGGTCTGGTACACAGCATTTCATACATGATAGAACCTATGGCTGAAGCATAGGGAATGACTTTCATTTTCTCTCTATCTTCTGCAGTGTTCGGGCATTGAGTCTGACTCAACTTCACACCTTGTAACACAAGCAAGAACCCTTTCTTTGCTTGATCCATTTTGAACTTCAAAAATTTATCAAGGTATGTGCTTTGTGAAAGTCCAATTAAGCGTCTTGATCTATATCTATAGATCTTGATGCCCAATATATAAGCAGCTTCACCGAGGTATTTCACTGAAAAATTCGTATTCAAGTATCCTTTTATGCTATCCAGAAATTCAGTATCATTTCCGATCAACAATATGTCATCCACATATAATATCAGAAATGCTACAGAGCTCCCACTCACTTTCTTGTAAATATAGGCTTCTCCAAAAGTCTGTACAAAACCATATGCTTTGATCACACTATCAAAGCGTATATTCCAACTCCGAGATGTTTGCACCAGTCCATAAATGGATCGCTGGAGCTTGCACACTTTGTTAGCACCTTTTGGATCGACAAAACCTTCTGGTTGCATCATATACAACTCTTCTTTAAGATATCCATTAAGGAATGCAGTTTTGACATTCATTTGCCAAATTTCATAATCATAAAATGCGGCAATTGCTAACATGATTTGGACAGACTTAAGCATTGCTACGGGTGAGAAAGTCTCATCGTAGTAAACTCCTTGAACTTGTCGAAAACCTTTCGCAACAAGTCGAGCTTTGTAGACAGTAACATTACCATCAGTGTCAGTCTTCTTCTTGAAGATCCATTTATTCTCTATGGGTTGCCGATCATCGGGCAAGTCAACCAAAGTCCATACTTTGTTCTCATACATGGATCCCATCTCAGATTTCATGGCCTCAAGCCATTTCGCGGAATCTGGGCTCATCATCGCTTCCTCATAGTTCGTAGGTTCGTCATGGTCAAGTAACATGACCTCCAGAATAGGATTACCGTACCACTCTAGTGCGGATCTTACTTTGGTTGACCTACGAGATTCGGTAGTAACTTGATCAGAAGTTTCATGATCATCATCATTAGCTTCCTCACTAATTGGTGTAGGAATCACTGGAACTGATTTGTGTGATGAACTACTTTCCAATAAGGGGGAAGGTACAATTATCTCATCAAGTTCTACTTTCCTCCCACTCACTTCTTTCGAGAGAAACTCCTTCTCTACAAAGGATCCATTCTTAGCAACGAATATCTTGCCTTCGGATCTGTGATAGAAGGTGAGGGAGTCCTAGATTAGGGGGTGTTCAGGTAGCCGGACTATACCTTCAGCCGGACTCCCGGACTATGAAGATACAAGATTGAAGACTTCGTCCCGTGTCCGGATGGGACTTTCCTTGGCGTGGAAGGCAAGCTTGGCGATGCGGATATTCAAGATCTCCTACCATTGTAACCGACTTTGTGTAACCCTAACCCTATCCGGTGTCTATATAAACCGGAGGGTTTTAGTCCGTAGGACAACAACTTCATCATACAACAATCTTACCATAGGCTAGCTTCTAGGGTTTCGCCTCTTTGATCTCGTGGTAGATCTACTCTTGTACTACCCATATTATCAATATTAATCAAGCAGGAACTAGGGTTTTACCTCCATCGAGAGGGCCCGAACCTGGGTAAAACTTCGTGTCCCTTGTCTCCTGTTACCATCCGGCCTAGACGCATAGTTTGGGACCCCCTACCCGAGATCCTCCGCTTTTGACACCGACATTGGTGCTTTCATTAAGAGTTCCTCTGTGTCGTCACTTTTAGGCCCGATGGCTCCTTTGATCATCAACGACGATGCGGTCTAGGGTGAGACTTTTCTTCCCGGACAGATCTTCGTCTTCGGCGGCTTCGCACTGCGGGCCAACTCGCTTGGCCACCTGGAGCAGATCGAAAGCTACGCCCCTGGCCATCAGGTCAGGTTTGGAAGCTTAAACTACACTGCAGACATCCGCGGGGATTTGATCTTCGACGGATTCGATCCACAGCCAAGCGCGCCACACTGTCTCGAGGGGCATGATCTAGCTCTGCTGCCGAACAGTGCCCTGGAGGCCGCACACGCATTGGTTCCGACCCTTAATTCGGAGCCTATTGCGCCAATCGAGGATAAGCGGTTGGACATCACCTTGGGGGCTGCGATCTCAAAGGCGATCGAGCCGAACGCCAGCCCCGCACTCTGCATGACCCGTGGCTCCGAGGATCCGGATTCCTCTCCGGACTCCAACCCCCCCGCGCCCCTGCCGATCGAATCCGATTGGGCGCCGATAATGGAGTTTACCGCCGCGGACATCTTTCAGCACTCGCCTTTCGGCGACATCCTGAACTCACTAAAGTCTCTCTCTTTATTAGGAGAGACATGGACGGACTACGGTCAGCAAGGATGGGATGCTGACGATGAAGAAATTCAAAGCCCACCCACCACCCACTTTGTAGCCACTGTCGACGATTTAACCGACACGCTTGACTTCGACTCCGAAGACATCGACGGTATGGACGATGATGCAGGAGACGAACAGGAACCAGCACCCGTAGGGCGCTGGAAGGCCACCTCGTCATATGACATATACATGGTGGATACTCCAAAAGACAGAGATGGCGATGAAACAGCGGGGGATGACACCTCCAAGAAACAGCCAAAGCGCCGGCGCCAGCGGCGCCGCTCTAAATCCCGCCAAAGCAAAAACGGTGATTCCGACACGGGAGATAATACTACCCCGGATAGCGCCGAAGAACACCCCCTCCAGCAAGATTCGGCACAGGAAGATGGAGAAGCCAGCCCTCATGAGAGAGCGGCAGACCGAGAGGTTGAGGATGATAACTATATGCCTCCCTCCGAAGATGAGGCAAGCCTCGACGACGACGAATTTGTCGTACCATCAGACCCCGCCGAACAAGAGCATTTCAAACGCAGGCTTTTAGCCACGGCAAGCAGCCTCAAGAAAAAGCAGCAACATCTTAGAGCTGACCAAGATTTGCTAGCTGACAGATGGACTGAAGTCCTTGCAGCCGAAGAGTATGAACTCGAACGCCCCTCCAAGAGTTACCCAAAGCGCAGGCCGCTACCCCGATTAGAGGAGGAAGCACCTACATCACCAGCGCATGACATGGCCGACTGGCCACCTCGCGGCCACGACAGAGAGGCCTCTCGGCCCTCCACCCAAGCCATGCCCCGGCGCCGTTCAACTAAGGCACGGGAAAATGCGCTAGACCTGCGAGACGTACTGAGGACAAGGAAAGGCAAACAAGATCGATCTACGGATCGCGCAGGCGCCCCACGGCACGTGACGATGATCTTCATTCCGGATACAACAAATCCGGCCGGGCCGAACACAACAGACATAGCTCCTTCGAGCTGCGTCGTGATATAGCCTAGTATAGAGGCGCCGCACACCCACTATGCTTCACAAATGAAGTAATGGATCATAAAATCCCAGAGGGTTTCAAACCCGTAAACATCGAATCATATGATGGGACAACAGATCCTGCGGTATGGATTGAGGATTACCTCCTTCATATCCACATGGCCCGCGGCGATGATCTACACGCCATCAAATACCTCCCGCTCAAACTTAAGGGACCGGCCCGGCATTGGCTTAACAGCTTGCCAGCAGACTCAATCGGTTCTTGGGAGGACCTGGAAGCCGCATTCCTTGACAACTTCCAGGGCACGTATGTGCGACCACCGGATGCCGATGACTTAAGCCACATAATCCAGCAGCCAGAGGAATCGGCCAGGCAATTCTGGACACGGTTCCTAACAAAGAAAAACCAGATAGTCGACTGTCCGGACGCAGAGGCCCTAGCAGCCTTCAAGCATAATATCCACGACGAGTGGCTTGCCCGGCACCTGGGACAGGAAAAGCCAAAATCCATGGCAGCCCTCATGACACTCATGACCCGCTTTTGCGCGGGAGAAGACAGCTGGCTAGCTCGCAATAACAACTTAGCAAAGAACGCTGGTAATTCGGATACCAAGGACAAAAGTGGCAGGACACGTCGGAACAAGCAAAAGCGTCGCGTTAGCAGCGACAGCAACGAAGACACGGCAGTTAATGCCGGATTCAGAGGCTATAAATCCGGTCAGCGGAAAAAGCCATTCAAAAAGAATACTCAGGGCCCGTCCAGTTTGGACCGAATACTCGACCGCTTGTGCCAGATACATGGCACCCCCGAAAGGCCAGCCAATCACACCAACAGGGATTGTTGGGTGTTCAAGCAGGCAGGCAAGCTAAGAGTCGAAAATAAAGACAAGGGGTTGCATAGCGATGACGAGGAGGAGCCCAGGCCGCCAATCAACAGTGGACAGAAGGGTTTTCCCCCACAAGTGAGGACGGTGAACATGATATACGCAACCCACATTCCCAAGAAGGAGCGGAAGCGTGCGCTACGGGACGTATACGCGATGGAGCCAGTCACCCCAAAGTTCAACCCATGGTCCTCCTGCCCGATCACTTTCGATCGAAGGGACCACCCCACTAGCATCCGTCACGGCGGCTTCGCCGCATTGGTTCTCGACCCAATTATCGACGGATTTCATCTCACAAGAGTCCTCATGGACGGCGGAAGCAGCCTGAACCTGCTTTACCAGGATACAGTGCGGAAAATGGGCATAGATCTCTCGAGGATTAAGCCCACAAAAACGACCTTTAAAGGCATTATACCAGGTGTAGAGGTCAACTGTACAGGCTCAGTAACACTTGAAGTGGTCTTCGGATCTCCGGACAATTTCCGAAGCGAAGAGTTAATCTTCGATATAGTCCCGTTTCGCAGTGGCTATCACGCCCTGCTCGGGCGAACCGCATTTGCAAAGTTCAATGTGGTGCCGCACTATGCATATCTCAAGCTCAAGATGCCAGGCCCTCGAGGAGTAATTACAGTCAACGGAAACACCGAGCGCTCCCTTCGAACGGAGGAGCACACGGCGGCCCTCGCAGCGGAAGTACAAAGCAGCCTTCTTACGCAATTCTCCAGTCCTGCCGTTAAAAAGCCAGACACTGCCAAGCGCGCCCGGAGTAACCTACAACAAGACCGCCTGGCACGTTCGGAGCAGGCGTAGCAATGCGGCCCCAACCCTAGCCCTCGCGACATAGTGAAACAAGTGCTTCGCGTACATAACTACGCTCTTGAAATACCATGGGCGCATGGGAAGGGGCACAATAACGGCAAGCCCAAAATAAAGCCCAAAATATGGCCTAAAACGTACTAGGGTCTGCCAAATTCTTTTTTTAATTTCTTCTTACTTTCAGGACTCCATACTTCGGACGACCTGTTCGGCAATTCAACTGCCGCACGAACGATGCAAGATCCAGGGAAGTAGACAAGCCATGCCCCATTATGGAACTCCCAGGTGGTCTCTGCTACGAGCAGTATACCTGTTTTGAATACAATTCTGCGGCCTGCCCCTGGCCAGGACATGTTAAATAGTCCAATATCTTTTGCTCATCGCACTACTTGTATCGTTCTGCTTTGATAGCAGCCTTTCTATAAACAATGCATAGCTTTCTGTCTATTATTTGCATTATCCTCTTTTCGTACATATGTTTATGACATGTTGCACCCGTACACTGTGGTACGGCAAAATACGCCAGGGGCTTCAACACCCATAAATATGGCGTGAGAAGTCCGTACACTTTCACAAGTGCGGCACCCCGAACTTATAGGACTATATGCATCGGCTCCGAATCATGATTTGGGTCAATAGTTGGGTTTGCCCGGCTCCTATGTTTTGGTGCCTTACGTTCCGCTATATCGACTAAGGTAGCACTAGGAGAACCACTGCGATTGTGCCCCAGTTGAGCTGGGCTAAGCACCTCAGTGGAGAAAGCTAAAACTGACTGTCATGATGAGGCGAGAGACCGGTCGTTGTTCGAGAGGTTTTTCGAGTCCCTAAAGACTTATGCCGCTTCGAGCGAGGAGCCGGCTTTGTCCGGCCAAGGCGTGGATAGCGCCCCGAACTCGGTCTTCCGAACTAGGGGCTTCGCCGAAATTTAAAATTATAGAGTTCTATGGCTAAGTGAGGGTGTTCAAGCATTATAGTCCGATTGCCTAGTTCGTTGTGCTGAGCGCCTCCCTCGAAGGACCCAAATATGGGAAAAAGAGCGCTCAGGTTTATCCCGAACACCCCAGCACTAGTGGCATGGGGGCAGAAGCCGACGACTAGCCATCTCTCAATTTTTGATAAACGGCCGCATAGAAAGTAATATTTTAAATTCAACAAGCATTGCTTAGCGCATATGAACAAGTTTTCAGCGCACAGGATAAACACGAGCGAGTTCATTCAAAAATTACATTCTTGGTACATTCATCCGCCACAAGGCGGGCACCCGCAAGAACATCCTTATAGTAGTTCTCGGGCTTGCGATGCTCCTTCCCCGGCAGCGGCCCGTCCCTCACAAGCTTCTCACCGTTTAGCTTACCCCAGTGCACCTTTGCACGGGCAAGGGCCCTACGGGCACCTTCGATGCAGGCGGAGCGCTTGATGACCTCGAGCCTTGGATAGGCCTCCACCAGCCGCCGCACCAGCACGAAGTAGCTCCCAGGCAGGGCCTCTCCAGGCCACAGCCGAACTATGAAGCCCTTCATGGCCTGTTCGACCGCCTTGTGGAGCTCGACCAGCTGTTTTAGCTAGTCGCTCAAGGGCACAGGGTGTCCGGCCTCAGCATACTGAGACCAGAACACCTTCTCCGTTGAGCTGCCCTCTTTGGCTCGGTAAAATGCGGCGGCATCGGATACGCTGCAGGGAAGATCTGCGAATGCCCCTGGAGAGCTCCGGATTCGGGTAAGTAACAAGTAGTTTACTTTTATATTTCTGCTTTGCATAAAGAATGCCTTACCCGCCGCTATCTTTTTCATATCCTCCAACTCTTGGAGGGCCTTCTGGGATTCGGCCTTGGCAGACTAGACAGTTTCAAGGGCCGCCGCGAGCTCGGACGCTCGCGTCTTCGAGTCCAGCTCCAAACTCTCATGTTTTTTCATGAGAGCCTGAAGCTCTTGCTGCACCTCGCCGACCTGGGCCTCAAATTTCTCTCGCTCGGTGCGCTCCGTGGCCGCTCTCTTCTCGACCTCGGACAGCGCCTGCTTGAGGGTCTCCACCTCAGTCGTGGCCCCTACAGTAAGCAGTACAATCCTGTTATTTTTTGCAATTGCGTCTTTTTATAGGCACTTTATCTGTTAGGTATCTCTTACCTTCTTTCTCCTCCAGCAGCCGCCTAGCAAGGCCGAGCTCTCGCTCAGTCCGCTCGAGGCCCTGTTTCAGGGCACCCACCTCCGCAGTCAGTGCGGCGGTGGCTAGCAGCGAAGCCTGCATACGCATATTGACTCTTTTTTTGTTAGACTCCCGTGAAATTTAATAGATCCTCTATTCGGCTTTTCTTTCCGAACGCCAAACAGAGCATCAGGGGCTACTGTCTATGCGGTAATATTTTTACATATTTTTACTTACCTCGAAGCCTGTTAGAAGGCTAGCGCAAGCTTCAGTCAGTCCGCTCTTGGCGGACTAAACCTTCTGGATCACCGTACTCATAATAGTACAGTGCTCCTCGTCGATGGAGGCGCCGTCAAGCACCTCCAGCAGATTGTACGGCACCTCCGGTTGGACGGAGGCCGCCAGCTCAGAAGGCTTGGTCCTCTTGGAAGGAGTTCGCCTACCGCGGTCTGGAACTGTTGAAGATTCCGGCGCGGTGTCCGGCTCAAAGCTGGACTTGGAGCCCTGGGGGGTCTTGTCCCCTTTACTCCTGGGGACCGGGAGGTCGCCTTGCGGCTCCTCCAGGACCACCTCCCCCTGCCCCGGAGCTTGTCGCGACGCCACTTCGGCGTCGTCCGCAGTGCGGGGGGAGACAGCGGGCGGAACTGAGTTCACCTCCGATGAATCCAGGGAGCCGCTCGACGACTCGTCGAGTCCGGCCCGGGGCGGGCTGCATAATTATGTTCGACATTAGGGAAAGCTGTGCAACAAAGAAACATCATGAGTTACTCTGATATCTGAATACTTACGATTTCGCCGGACGCTTGGCCCTGTCTGGCCACTCCTCTTCGTCCTCTTCGGCGTCGGGGGAGTAGTTCGGTGGAGGGGTCTTCCTCTTCCTGGACCCTTCGGCCTCCCCCGTTGGGGCGGCCTTCCTTTTCTTTCCTCCCCCCGCTGGAGGGGGAGAGGTTTTTTCTTCCTCCTCCTCGTTCTCACGGGAGGAGAGCGTCTCGGACTCATCGGATGACGAGTCTGACACCACCATATTACGGGCACTCTTTCGAGTCCCCAAGGCCTTCTTCTTCTTGGCCTTCTTCTCCGGCACCACATAAGGCACCGGAACTAGCAGCTTCACTAGGAGAGCAGGGGCTGGGTCTTCGGGCAAGGGAGCCGGACAGTTAATCGGTCCGGACTTCGCCTGCCAAGCCTGTCAAAGGTGAGGGAGTTTAGATCCCGCATAGTGTCAAACTATGAAAAAACTTAACATCCTGTAAAAGGTGAAAATAGCTTACCTCGCTAGCGTGACGCTGCGAGCTGTATCCGCGGTCCTCGGAAGCGGATGCGGGAGCCTTGGCGCCTTTGGTTAGCACCTTCCAGACGTGTTCATACGTCGTGTCGAAGAGCCTGTTAAGGGTTTGGTGCTGCGCCGGGTCGAACTCCCACAGATTAAAGTCCCGTTGTTGACACGGGAGGATCCGGCGGACGAACATAACCTGGACTACATTAACAAGCTTGATCGGCTTGTTCACCAGGGACTGGATGCATGTCTGCAGTCCACTCACCTCTTTTTCGTCACCCCACGACAGGCCCGTCTCTTTCCAGGACATAAGCCGCGTGGGGGGTTCGGATCGGAACTCGGGGGTTGCGACCCATTTCGGATCGCGTGGCTTGGTGATGTAAAACTACCCAGATTGCCACCCCTTTAGGGTCTTCACGAAGGAGCCCTCGAGCCATAGGACGTTGGCCATCTTGCCCGCCATGGTACCTCCGCACTCCGCCTGGCTGCCGCGCACCACCTTGGGCTTGACGTTGAAGGTCTTGAGCCAGAGGCCGAAATGGGGGCGGATGCGGAGGAAAGCCTCGCACACGACGATAAACGCCAAGATGTTGAGGACGAAGTTCGGGGCCAGATCGTGGAAATCCAGGACGTAGTAGAACATGAGCCCCCGGACAAATGGGTGGAGTGGAAAACCCAGTCCGCGGAGGAAGTGGGGAAGGAATACTACCCTCTCATGGGGCCTTGGGGTGGGGAGAAGCTGCCCCTCCTCCGGAAGCCGGTGTGCGATGTCTTTGGACAAGTATCCGGCCTTCCTTAGGTTTTTGACATGGCCTTCCGTGACGGAGGAGACCATCCACCTGCCTCCCGCTCCGGACATTGCTGGGGAAGGTTGAGGTGGGAAGTGCGGGCTTGGGCGCTGGAGCTCGAGTGCGCGGAAGATGGATAGGCAAAGGAGGAAGAAGGCGTAGGTAAAAAGGTGGATCCTTATGCCCTTATATGGGCGGATGCGGCTATGCGTCCCCACCAGCCTAGTAAAACTCGCTTGCCTCCCAAGCCCCGTGATAAATGGCGCTGTTGGGTTACCCACGTCCGTATTGATGAGAATCCCGTAAATGGGGGACACGATCTCTGCTTTGACAAGACGTGCCAAGGAAACCGCCTCGCAAAACGTGCTGAGGTGGAAAAGTAAAAACGACTCGAGTAAAAGACTTGGCCGTAGTGTGATGACACGCTGCGGAATACGCCAGCAGATTTGATTTGTGTTAATATTATTCTCTCTATGGCAAAATGTGAAAACTTATTTTGCAGAGCCGGACACTACTCTTGGTGTTTACAATCTTTTATGAAGAACTTGGAGGAGGAACCCGCCTTGCAATGTCGAAGACAATCTGCGCGCCAGACTCGTCGTCATTGAAGCCTAGTTCAGGGGCTACTGAGGGAGCCCTGGATTAGGGGGTGTTCGGGTAGCCGGACTATACCTTCAGCCGGACTCCCGGACTATGAAGATACAAGATTAAAGACTTCGTCCCGTGTCCGGATGGGACTTTCCTTGGTGTGGAAGGCAAGCTTGGCGATGCGGATATTCAATATCTCCTACCATTGTAACCGACTTTGTGTAACCCTAACCCTATCCGGTGTCTATATAAACCGGAGGGTTTTAGTCCGTAGGACAACAACTTCATCATACAACAATCATACCATAGGCTAGCTTCTAGGGTTTAGCCTCTTTGATCTCGTGGTAGATCTACTCTTGTACTACCCATATCATCAATACTAATCAAGCAGGAAGTAGGGTTTTACCTCCATCGAGAGGGCCCGAACCTGGGTAAAACTTCGTGTCCCTTGTCTCCTGTTACCATCCGGCCTAGATGCACAGTTTGGGACCCCCTACCCGAGATCCGCCGGTTTTGACACCGACAGAAGGTGTACCCAACAGTCTCCTTTGGGTATCATGTGAAGACACATTTCTCTGATTTGGGTTCGAGCTTATCAGGTTGAAGCTTTTCACATAAGCATCGCAGCCCCAAACTTTAAGAAACGACAACTTGGGTTTCTTGCCAAACCACAGTTCATATGGTGTCGTCTCAACAGATTTAGATAGTGCCCTATTTAATGTGAATGCAACCGTCTCTAAAGCATAACCCCAAAACGATAGCGGTAAATCAGTAAGAGACATCATAGATCGTACCATATCTAATAAAGTGCGGTTACAATGTTCGGACACATCATTACGCTGTGGTGTTCCGGGTGGAGTGAGTTGCGAAACTATTCCGCATTGTTTCAAATGAAGACCAAACTCGTAACTCAAATATTCACCTCCACGATCAGATTGTAGAAACTTTATTTTCCTATTACGATGATTTTCCACTTCATTTTGAAATTCTTTGAACTTTTCAAATGTTTTAGACTTATGTTTCATCAAGTATATATACCCATATCTTCTTAAATCATCTGTGAAGGTCAAAAAATAACGATACCCGCCGCGAGCCTCAACACTCATCGAACTGCATACATCAGTATGTATTATTTCCAACAAGTCTGTTGATCGCTCCATTGTTTCGGAGAACGGAGTCTTAATCATCTTGCCCATGAGGCATGGTTCGCAAGCATCAACTGATTCATAATCAAGTGATTCCAAAAGCCCATCAGCATGAAGTTTCTTCATGTGCTTTACACCAATATGACCTAAACGCATTGCCACAAATAAGTTGCACTATCATTATTAAACTTATATCTTTTGGCTTCAATGCTATGAATATGTGTATCACTACTATCGAGATTCAACAAAAATAGACCACTCATCAAGGGTGCATGACCATAAAAGATATTACTCATATAAATAGAACAACCATTATTCCCTGATTTAAATGAATAATCGTCTCGCATCAAACAAGATCCAGATATAATGTTCATGCTTAACACTGGCACCAAATAACAATTATTCAGGTCTAAAACTAATCCCGAAGGTAGATGTAGAGGTAGCGTGCCGACGGCGATCACATCGACTTTGGGAACATTTCCCGCGCGCATCGTCACCTCATCCTTACCCAATCTTCGCTTAATCTATAGCCCCTGTTTCGAGTTGCAAATATGAGCAACGGAACCAGTATCAAATACCCAGGCGCTACTACGAGCATTAGTAAGGTACACATCAATAACATGTATATCAAATATATCTTTCACTTTGCCATCCTTCTTATCCGCCAAATACTTGGGGCAGTTCCGCTTCCAGTGACCAGTCGCTTTGCAGTAGAAGCACTCAGTCTCAGGCTTAGGTCCAGACTTGGGCTTCTTCACTTGAGCAGCAACTTGCTTTTCATTCTTCTTGAAGTTCCCCTTCTTCCTTTTACCTTTTTTCTTGAAACTAGTGGTCTTGTTAACCATCAACACTTGATGCTCCTTCTTGATTTCCACCTCCGCAGCCTTTAGCATCGCGAAGAGCTCGGGAATTGTCTTATCCATCCCTTGCATATTATAGTTCATCACGAAGCTTTTGTAGCTTGGTGGCAGTGATTGAAGAACTCTGTCAATGACACTATAAACCGGAAGATTAACTTCCAGTTGAGTCAAGTGTTTATGGTACCCACACATTTTGAGTATATGTTCACTGACAGAACTATTCTCCTCCATTTTGCAGCTGCAGAACTTATTGGAGACTTCATATCTCTCAATCCGGGCATTTGCTTGAAATATTAACTTCAACTCCTGGAACATCTCATATGCTCCATCATGTTCCAAACGTCGTTGAAGTCCCGGTTCTAAGCCGTAAAGCATGGCACACTGAACTATCGAGTAGTCATCAGCTTTGCTCTGCCAGGCGTTCATAACGTCCGGTTTGCTCCTGCAGCGCGTCTTGCACCTAGCGGTACTTCTAGGACGTAATTCTTCTGTGCAGCAATGAAGATAATCCTCAAGTTACGGACCCAGCCCGTGTAGTTGCTACCATCATCTTTCAACTTAGCTTTCTCGAGGAATCCATTAAAATTCAACGGAACAGTAGCACAGGCCATTTATCTACAACAACATAGACATGCAAAATACTATCAGGTACTAAGTTCATGATAAATTAAAGTTTAATTAATCATATTACTTAAGAACTCCCACTTAGATAGACATCCCTCTAATCATCTAAGTGATCACGTGATCCATATCAACTAAACCATGTCCGATCATCACGTGAAATGAAGTAGTTTTCAATGGTGAACATCACTATGTTGATCATATCTACTATATGATTCACGCTCGACCTTTCGGTCTCAGTGTTCTGAGGCCATATCTGCATATGCTAGGCTCGTCAAGTTTAACCCGAGTATTCTGCGTGTGCAAAACTGGCTTGCACCCGTTGTATGTGAACGTAGAGCTTATCACACCTGATCATCACGTGGTGTCTCGGGACGACGAACTGTCGCAACGGTGCATACTCAGGGAGAACACTTATACCTTCAAATTTAGTGAGAGATCATCTTATAATGCTACTGCCGTACTAAGCAAAATAAGATGCATAAAGGATAAACATCACATGCAATCAATATAAGTGATATGATATGGCCATCATCATCTTGTGCCTTTGATCTCCATCTCCAAAGCACCATCATGATCACTATCGTCACCGGCTTGACACCTTGATCTCCATCGAAGCATCGTTGTCATCTCGCCAGCTATTGCTTCTACGACTATCGCTACCGTTTAGTGATAAAGTAAAGCAATTACATGGCGATTGCATTTCATACAATAAAGCGACAACCGTATGGCTCCTGCCAGTCGCTGATAACTGTTACAAAACATGATCATCTCGTACAACAATTTATATATCATCACGTCTTGACCATATCACATCACATCAAGCCCTGCAAAAACAAGTTAGACTTCCTCTACTTTGTTGCTGCAAGTTTTTTACGTGGCTGCTACCGGCTTCTAGCAAGAACCGTTCTTACCTACGCATCAAAACCACAATGATTTTTCATCAAGTGTGCTGTTTTAACCTTCAACAAGGATCAGGCGTAGTCAAACTCGATTCAACTAAAACTGGAGAAACAAACACCCACTAGCCACCTTTGTGCGAAGCACGGCGGTAGAACCAGTCTCATGAACGCGATCATGTAATGTCGGTCTGGGCCGCTTCATCCAACAATACCGCCGAATCAAATTATGACATGTTGGTAAGCAGTATGACTATTATCGCCCACAACTCCTTGGGTTCTACTCGTGCATATAACATCTACGCATAGACCTGGCTCGGATGCCACTGTTGGGGAACGTAGTATTTCAAAAGTTTGCCTACGATCACACAAGATCTATCTAGGAGAAGCATAGCAACGAGCGGGGAGAGTGTGTCCACGTACCCTCGTAGACCGAAAGCGGAAGCATTTAGTAACGCGGTTGATGTAGTCGAATGTCTTCGCGATCCAACCGATCCAAGTACCGAACGCAAGGCACCTCTGCGATCATCACACGTTTAGCTCAGTGACGTCCCTCGAACTCTTGATCCAGTTGAGGCCGAGGGAGAGTTCTGTCAGCACGATGGCGTGGTGACAGCGATGATGAAGTTACCGGCGTAGGGCTTCGCCTAAGCACTACGACGATATGACCGAGGTGTGTAACTATGGAGGGGGCACCGCACACGGCTAAAAGATCAACTTGTGTGTCTTTGGGGTGCCCCCCTCCCACGTATATAAAGGGGGGAGGGAGGAGGAGGTTGGCCAAGGTGTGGCGCGCCCAAGGGGGAGTCTTACTCCAAGTAGGATTCGCCCCCCCCCCTTTCCTATTCCCACAAGGAGAAGGGGGGAAGGAGGAGGAGAAGAGAAGGAAAGCGGGGCCGCCGCCCCAACCCTAGTCCAATTCGGTTTGGGCTAGGAGGGGCGCGTGCCACTCCCTGGTCTGCCTCCTCTCTTCCACCACTAGGCCCATGAGGCCCAATAACTTCCCCGGGGGTTTCGGTAACCTCCGGTACTCCGAAACGACCCGAACCATTCTGGTGTCTGAATGTAACCTTCCAATATATGAATCTTTATGTCTCAACCATTTCGAGACTCCTCGTCATGTCTATGATCTCATCCGGGACTCCGAACAAACTTTGGTACATCAAATCACATAACTCATAATACAAATCGTCATCGAACGTTAAGCGTTTGGACCCTATGGGTTCGAGAACTATGCAGACATGACCGAGACACATCTCCGGTAAATAACCAATAGCGGAACCTGGATGCTCATATTGGCTCCTACATATTCTACAAAGATATTTATCGGTCAAACCGCATAACAACATATGTTGTTCCCTTTGTCATCGGTATGTTACTTGCCCGAGATTCGATCGTCGGTATCATCATACCTCGCTCAATCTCGTTACTAGCAAGTCTCTTTACTCGTTCCATAATGCATCATCCCGCAACTAACTCATTAGTCACATTGCTTGCAAGGCTTATAGTGATGAGCATTACCGAGAGGGCCCAAAGATACCTCTCCGACACTCGGAGTGACAAATTCTAATATTGATCTATGCCAACTCAACAAATACCATCGTAGACACCTGTAGAGCATCTTTATAATCACCCAGTTACGTTGGGACATTTGATAGCACACTAAGTGTTCCTTGATACGTCTCCATCGTATCTACTTTTCCAAACACTTTTGCCCTTGTTTTGGATTCTAACTTGTATGATTTGAATGGAACTAACCCGGACTGACGCTGTTTTCAGCAGAATTGCCATGATGTTGTTTTATGTGCAGAAAACAAAAGTTCTCGGAATGACCTGAAACTCCACGGGATGTCTTATAAAAAATAAAAATAAAATTCTCGCCAAAGATGAAGACCAGGGGGCCCACACCCTGTCCACGAGGGTGGGGGGTGCGCCCCCTACCTCGTGGGCCCCCTGGACACCTTCCGACGCCAACTCTATATATTGGCTTTCGGGGAGAGAAAAATAAGAGAGAAGAAATCACCACGTTTTACGATACAGAGCCGCCGCCAAGCCCTAAAACCTCTCGGGAGGGCTGATCCGGAGTCTGTTCGGGGCTCCGGAGAGGGGGATTCGTCGTCGTCGTCATCATCAACCATCCTCCATCACCAACTTCATGATCCTCACCGCCGTGCGTGAGTAATTCCATCGTAGGCTTGCTGGGCGGTGATGGGTTGGATGAGATTTATCATGCAATCGAGTTAGTTTTGTTAGGGTTTGATCCCTAGTATCCACTATGTTCTGAGATTGATGTTGCTATGACTTTGCTATGCCTAATGCTTGTCACTAGGGCCCGAGTGCCATGATTTCAGATATGAACCTATTATGTTTTCATGAATATATGTGTGTTCTTGATCCTATCTTGCAAGTCTATAGTCACCTACTATGTGTTATGATCCGGCAACCCCGAAGTGACAATAATCGGGACCACTCCCGGTGATGACCATAGTTTGATGAGTTCATGTATTCACTATGTGCTAATGCTTTGTTTCGGTTCTCTATTAAAAGGAGGCCTTAATATCGCTTAGTTTCCATTAGGACCCCGTGATACGTCTCCAACATATCTATAATTTTTGATTGCTCCATGCTATATTATCTACTGTTTTGGACTATATTGGGCTTTATTTTCCACTTTTATATTATTTTTGGGACTAAACTATTAACCGGAGGCCCAGCCTAGAATTGCTGTTTTTTGCCTATTTCAGTGTTTCGAAGAAACGGAATATCAAACGGAGTCCAAACAAAAAATCCTTTTTGGAACGTGATTTTCTCACCGGATAAGACCCAGGAGACTTGGACCCTACGCCAAGGCATCAAAGAGGCGGTCACGAGGGTGGGGGGCACGCCCCCCCCCCTTAGGGCGCGCCACCCTACCTCGTGGGCCCCTCGAAGCTCCACCGACGTACTTCTTCCTCCTATATATACCCACGTACCCCCAAACGCAACATAGATCGGGAGTTCCGCTGCCGCAAGCCTCTGTAGCCACCAAAAACCTCTCGGGACCCTGTTCCGGCACCCTGCCGGAGGGGGGAACCCTCACCGGTGGCCATCTTCATCATCCCGGCGCTCTCCATGACGAGGAGGGATTAGTTCACCCTCGGGGCTGAGGGTATGTACCAGTAGCTATGTGTTTGATCTCTCTCTCTCGTGTTCTTGATTTGGCACGATCTTGATGTATCGCGAGCTTTGCTATTATAGTTGGATCTTATGTTTCTTCTCCCCCTCTTCTCTCTTGTAATGGATTGAGTTTTCCCCTTGAAGTAATTTTATCGGATTGAGTCTTTAAAGATTTGAGAACACTTGATGTATGTCTTGCCGTGCGTATCTGTGGTGACAATGGGATATCACGTGATTCATCTTGATGTATGTTTTGGTGATCAACTTGCGGGTTCCGCCCATGAACCTATGCATAGGGGTTGGCACACGTTTTCGTCATGATTCTCCGGTAGAAACTTTGGGCACTCTTTGAGGTTCTATGTGTTGGTTGAGTAGATGAATTGAGATTGTGTGATGCATATCGTATAATCATGACCATGGATACTTGAGGTGACATTGGAGTATCTAGGTGACATTAGGGTTTTGGTTGATTTGTATCTTAAGGTGTTATTCTAGTACGAACTCTAGGGCTGTTTGTGACACTTATAGGACTCTAGAGAAATAATATTGATGCACCTAGTTCTTCTAAAAAGAAGAAAAAGAAAAATGATAGAATTGTTCAAACTTCTAGTGAACCTATTGCTGAACCACCTGGTAATCCAAATGATATATCTATGTCTGAAGCTGAAACACAATCTGGAAATGAACATGAACCTAGTGAAAATGTTAATGATGATGTTCATGATGATGCTCAACCTAGTAATGATAATGATGTAGAAGTTGAACCTGCTATTAATCTTGATAACCCACAATCAAAGAATCAACGTTACGATAAAAGAGACTTTGTTGCTAGGAAACATGGTAAAGAAAGAGAACCATGGGTTCAGAAACCCATGCCTTTTCCTCCCAAACCATCCAAGAAAAAGGATGATGAGGATTTTGAGCGCTTTGCTGAAATGATTAGACCTATCTTTTTGCGTATGCGATTAACTAATGTGCTCAAAACAAATCCTTATGCTAAATATATGAAGGATATCATTACTAATAAAAGAAAGATACCGGAAGCTGAAATTTCCACCATGCTTTCTAATTATACTTTTAAGGGTGGAATACCAAACAAACTTGGAGATCCAGGAGTACCTACTATACCATGCTCCATTAAAAGAAATTATATTAAAACTGCTTTATGTGATCTTGGAGCCGGTGTTAGTGTTATGCCTCTCTCTTTATATCATAGACTTGACTTGAATAAGTTGACACCTACTGAAATATCTTTGCAAATGGCTGATAAATCAACTGCTATACCTGTCGGTACTTGTGAGGATGTGCCTGTTGTGGTTGCAAACGTTACTATTTTAACGGACTTTGTTATTCTTGATATTCCCGAGGATGATAGCATGTCTATTATTCTTGGAAGACCTTTTCTTAATACTGCAGGGGCTGTTATTGATTGCAACAAAGGCAATGTCACTTTTCATGTTAATGGCAATGAGCATACGGTACACTTTCCGAGGAAACAACCTCAAGTTCATAGTATCAACTCTATTGGAAAAATTCCATCGATTATATTTGGAGGTTTTGAATTTCCTCTTCCTACTGTCAAGAAGAAATATGATATACTTATTATTGGGGATGTGCGTATCCCCGTTGAGGTAACCTAGTGTTATTCGAAATTTCTCTGGTTTCATGATTATCGGAATGAGTTTGTTAACAAGACTTGATCAACCTTGTTAGTGGATTCCTTTTGACGAGCATGAGATGGATGTAACTAGAAGCACAAACTTCTATACCCTCTTTATACTTTCTGTTAATTAGTAGAAATAATGTAAAATAGTATTTTTCTGTCTGTTTCCTGACTTATCCGTGCAATATAAAAATATCCCGAAAATAAAAGTCCTCAGAATGCCATGCCAATTTAATATGATTTTTTGGGAATATTTGAGGATTTACTGTGCAAAAATTACCGCGGGGGAGCTGCCACCTGGCCACGAGGGTGGAGGGTGCGCCCCCTGCCTCGTGGGCCCACGGTGGCCCTCCTCCACTTATTCCTGCACCCATCTTCTTACTCTTCCTCACACAAACCCGAAAAACCAACTCAAGCACGAGTTCCAGCCACTTTTGCTGTGATTTTCGATCTCCTTGCTCAAAGCACCTCTCGCAAAACTGCTTGGGGAGATTGTTCCTTGGTATGTGACTCCTCCATTGGTCCAATTAGTTTTTGTTCTAGTGCTTTATTCTTTGCAAATTTGTGCTGCATAGGTGACCATGTTCTTGAGCTTGCATGTCAAATTTATATGGTTCCAAGTAGTTCTAATGCTTGATATAGGCTCTAGGCACTTGCAGGAGTAGTTGCAATCAGTTTTATTGAAGTTGGTTCAGTTTTGTTTGAAGTTACTAAAAATTTCAGATTATTTCAGAAAATAATGAGGAGACTTTTGAGGGGCTCATCGAGCCGAAGCTCAAAGGAGAAACAAAATGAAGAAGCACAGAGGCCCAAATATAATTTGCCTCATACCGCGGAGATCCGGCCGTGTGAATGGCCTTCTGATAATTTCTTGACACATGCCGAGATTTATGAAGATTTCTATTCCTTGATTGAGAATGCTGGCCTCACCGACTTCGTCCGCGACCAACGTCCACAGTATCTCTTACTCACAAATACTTTTGTGCAAAACTTCTACTTTTTCCCTAAGGAATCACCTCCTTCAGTAGAGTTTCATTTATATGACGTTGTGAAGAAAATGCCATTGTCTGAATTTTGCGCAGTATGCAACATACCCCCTGAGGGTATCTTAGAGGAACCACCCCGTAAAGAGGTGGAACCATTTATTAACACTATCTCTGTGGGAGAAACCAGGAAGGTTTCTGATGCAAGAATTACTAGCATGCATTTTCCTGTTTTACGCTATTTTGCCTTATTTGCTAGTCGTTGCTTGATCGGTCGCGGGAACTGTGGGAACTTTAGTGTTCCTGATATTATTATTTTGTTCCATGGTTTATACCGCGACAACACTGTTAGTATGGGCGGAATTATTGCTAAACGGTTAAGTATGAACCGTACTAAGGGTCCCATCTTTCGAGGCATTTATGCTTCACGCCTTGCTGCACATTTTAATGTAGCTATTAGGCATTATGAGAAAGAAGAAAAATTGCTGCCTAATGCTTATCTAGATTATAATAGTATGATAGCACATGATTTTCTTGTTAAGGGCAGCGATGGAGAGCTCAAATATAAATTATTCTTTGATAAACATCACCCTGAAACTATTACGTTGCCTGCTCCTTCTTTGTTTAAGTTTGTAGGACCCTATCTCGTTACGTGGGCTGCCGTTCAAGCTTACCGGAATCCTGCACCAGCCCCGGAACCAGAACCATAGATGAGCCTCCACGGCAATCTGTTTATTCTTGGGATCCAGAGATGACTGTCAGCCAGTGGCAGTCAGAGTCTTCTTCATCACAGCTACACATGCGGGTATCCGCCAGGCTATCCCTGGCAATAGACCAACTTAGGCCAAAAGCCTAAGCTTGGGGGAGTACTTATTTCTCACCGACATTACATTTATGTTCACACACACTCATTGCTAGATGTCGGTGCTCATACTCTTTCACTGTAATATCCATGCTAGTTTATTTTCTTTTTCCTGCTTTCTTCTTGCGTGTTTGTTAAACCTTAAGAAAAACCAAAAAAATAGTAGTAGTTTACTTTTCTGCTGTAGTAGTAATTAAAAAGAAAACCCAAAAATATTTCCCGTTCTTCTTTTGCTTGTTGGGAGCTTTCCCGTGTAAATAGTTTTTTCTTTTCTTTTCTTTGGGGGTCGATAGAAGAAGACCATAATTAAATTGTTGAAGTGGCTCTTATATGCATTATTGTTGACTTAACCCAGAGCCCATATTGCCTTGTCTTCTCCTATTTATTGAAAGCTTGCAGATTACAGCTTAGTCCAATGCACGTGCACTCTTATTATTATTCACATCGTTCGGTCGTGCAAGTGAAAGGCAATTATGATGATATATGATGGACTAACTGAGATGAGAAAAGCTGGTATGAACTCAACCTCTTTTATTTTTGTAAATATGATGAGTTCACCGTTCCTGATTCAGCTTATTATGAATAAACATGTTTGCAATGACAATTAGAGATCGTAGTTACTTGTGCCATGCTTGATTAGCTATGAGTTATAATGATTTACCTTGCGTGCCAACATGCTATTGAGATGGTTATGATGTTGTATGATGGGGTGGTATCCTCCTTTGAATGATTTAAGTGACTTGACTTGAAACATGTTCACGCATGTAGTTGAAACAAATCAACATAGCCTTCACGATATTTATGTTCATGGTGGATTATATCCTACTCATGCTTGCATCCAATGTTTATTAATTTTAATGCATGTACATGGTTGTTGTCGCTCTCTAGTTGGTCGCTTCCCAGTCTTTTGCTAGCCTTCATTTGTACTAAGCGGGAATACTGCTTGTGCATCCAATTCCTTAAACCCCAAAGTTATTCCAGATGAGTCCACCATACCTTCCTATATGCGGTATCTACCTGCCGTTCCAAGTAAATTTGTATGTGCCAAACTCTAAACCTTTAAATAAACATTCTGTTTTGTATGCTCGAATAGCTCATGTATCAACCAAGGCTGCCCTTATCTTCCATGTTAAGCGGGTTATTCTCAAGAGGAGTGGACTCCGCTCCTCACTCACGAGAAAATAGATGGTCACCGGGATGCCCAGTCCCATGCTTTATGCAAACTAAATCAAAATTAATTGCAAACAAAACTCCCCCTGGGACCTGATGTATGTTGGAGGCACTCGTTGTTTCGAGCAAGCCATGGATTGATGCTTGTTGGTGGAGGGGGAGTATAAACTTTACCATTCTGTTTGGGAACCGCCTATAATGTGTGTGTCATGGAAGATATCGCCATCTCTTAGTTGTTATCTTGACAATGAAAGTATACTGCTCAAAATATTATTTAACTCTATTTCAGAACCGAGCTCTGGCACCTCTACAAATCCCTGCTTCCCTCTGCGAAGGGCCTATCTATTTACTTTTATGTTGAGTCATCACCCTCTTATTAAAAAGCACTAGCTGGAGAGCACAGCTGTCATTTGCATTCATCATTGTTAATTTATATTGGTTGTGACTATGATTGGATCTCTTTTACCATGAATTACAATGTCTAGTCAGTCATTGATCTTTAAGGGTGCTCTACATTTATGTTTTGCGGTCTCAGAAAGGGCTAGCGAGATACCATCTTGTTATATCATATTATGATTGTTTTGAGAAAGTGTTGTCATCCGAGATTTATTATTATGGCTTGCTAGTTGATTATGCTATTGATATGAGTAATTATGAGACCTGAGAATTATTGCAAATGTGGTTAGTTATAATCTTTGTTGAAAACCTGAATGCTGGCTTTACATATTTACAACAACAAGAGCAAACAGAGATAGTATAAGTTTTTCTTTCTTTCTTTCAGTTTGACAACTGAATTGCTTGAGGGCAAGCAAGGGTTTAAGCTTGGGGGAGTTGATACGTCTCCGTCGTATCTACTTTTCCAAACACTTTTGCCCTTGTTTTGGACTCTAACTTGTATGATTTGAATGGAACTAACTCGGACTGATGTTGTTTTCAGCAGAATTGCCATGATGTTGTTTTATGTGCAGAAAACAAAAGTTCTCGGAATGACCTGAAACTCCACGGGATATCTTATAAAAAATAATAAAAAATCCTCGCCAAAGATGAAGACCAGGGGGCCCACACCCTGTCCACGAGGGTGGGGGCGCCCCCCTAGGGCGCGCCCCCTACCTCGTGGGCCCCCTAGACACCTACCGACGCCAACTCCAACTCTATATATTGGCTTTCGGGGAGAAAAAAATAAGAGAGAAGAAATCATCGCGTTTTACGATATGGAACCGCCGCCAAGCCCTAAAACCTCTCGGGAGGGCTGATCTGGAGTCCGTTCGGGGCTCCGGAGAGGGGGATTCATCGCCGTCGTCATCATCAACCATCCTCCATCACCAATTTCATGATGCTCACCGCCGTGCGCGAGTAATTCCATCGTAGGCTTCCTGGACGGTGATGGGTTGGATGAGATTTATCATGTAATCGAGGTAGTTTTGTTAGGGTTTGATCCCTAGTATCCACTATGTTCTGAGATTGATGTTGCTATGACTTTGCTATGCTTAATGCTTGTCACTAGGGCCCGAGTGCCATGATTTCAGATCTGAACCTATTATGTTTTCATGAATATATGTGTGTTCTTGATCCTATCTTGCAATACTATAGTCACCTACTATGTGTTATGATCCGGCAACCCCGAAGTGACAATAATCGGGACCACTCCCGGTGATGACCATAGTTTGAGGAGTTCATGTATTCACTATGTGCTAATGCTTTGTTCCGGTTCTATATTAAAAGGAGGCCTTAATATCCCTTAGTTTCCATTGGGACCCCGCTGCCACGGAAGGGTAGGACAAAAGATGTCATGCAAGTTCTTTTCCATAAGCACGTATGACTATATACGGAATACATGCCTACATTACATTGATGAATTGGAGCTAGTTTCGTGTCACCCTATGTTATGACTGTTACTTGATGAACCGCATCCGGCATAATTATCCATCACTGATCCGGTGCCTACGAGTTTTCCATATACTGGTTTATGCTTATTTACTTTTCCGTTGCTACTGTTACAATCACTACAAAATACCAAAAATATTTACTATTGCTTGCACTACTCTTTTGTTACCGTTACCACCACTATCATATTACTATGCTACTAAACACTTTTGCTGCAGATACTAAGTTTCCAGGTGTGGTTGAATTGACAACTCAGCTGCTAATACTTGAGAATATTCTTTGGCTCCCCTTGTGTCGAATCAATAAATTTGGGTTGAATACTCTACTCTCGAAAACTGTTGTGATCCCCTATACTTGTGGGTTATCATTCCTCCGGTATTCGGGAGTTGCATAATCTCATACTAATAGGAACATGTATAAGTCATGAAGAAAGCAATAACAATAAACTAAACAATCATAGTGCTAAGCTAACGGATGGCTCTTGTCCATCACATCATTCTCTAATGATGTGATCCCGTTCATCTAATGACAACATATGTCTATGGCTAGGAAACTTAACCATCTTTGATTAACGAGCTAGTCAAGTAGAGGCATACTAGGGACACTCTGTTTGTCTATGTATTCACACATGTACTAAGTTTCCGATTAATACAATTCTAGCATGAATAATAAACATTTATCATGATACAAGGAAATATAAATAAGAACTTTATTATTGCATCTAGGGCATATTTCCTTCAGACGTATGTCGTGTCAAGGTTGGTGACGCTTCAGTAAAAGGCTGTCAATAACCGGCCCCCGAGTTCTCCTGCGCTGCTAGTCTTCGGGACTAAGCAAGCTTTGTACTTTGGATGAACAACAGTACGCCTTGAGCAGCACATGAATGGACTTACTTGAGCCTCTACCAAAGGGATGCATTAAGAGGACTCACGAAGCATTATACCCGTCCGAAGATGTGGAGCTTGCCTGCTAAGCCGAAGACATTATCCAAGGAAGATTGTCAACCATGGCTTCGAAGACAAGTTTGGGGGCTACTGATGGTGTCTTGGACTATGGGGTCCTAGCCCAGCCGGGCTAAAGTATGGGCCGTACTACCATCCCGTTGAGAAAGCAAGACTCCGGGGGCTCTCGAAGTGCGGCGACCGAAGACTTGGCATGTACTTCAAGCATATTTATATTCGACATGTGGATCCTTAGATAGTAACCGACCATATATAACCCTAGCTACCCCCTAGTGTCTATACAACCAGGAGGTTTAGTCCGTAGAGGCGAATTCATCCATACATCCATTCATCATACCTAGGGTTTAGACCACAACTTACGATCTCGAGGTAGATCAACTCTGTACTTCGATACCTTCATGATATAAACAAGAGCAGGACGTAGGGTTTTACCTCCATCGAGAGGGCCCGAACCTGGGTAAATCCCTTGTGTGTTCTTCTCCTGTTACCCATCGATCCGATCTAACAGCTCGGGCCCCCCCTACCCGATATCTGCCGGTTTTGACACCAACACTGTCCATGTACGTTTGGGTCACCTTGATTTATGACTAGTCGTGTCGACCCGTGTCCTCTGTCATATGGATGCTAGCATCACAATCATATACGTGAGCCAAAAGATGCAAACGGTCCCGGCCAAGATAAATGCGGCAGCTGTGGGTACCGTGCGTGAGGCCATGAAGTGATATGGTGTGTTATATGCTAGATCGGTGTGGCTTAGGATTGAGGTCCCGATAACGGAGCAGATCTGAGCCACTAGATTCCGGACGAAATCCGTGGCGTTGTCCCCACCCCCGCCACCGGGTGGAAACCGGCGGCGGCGGTGAGAGCGAGCCGCGTAGGGAGGCTCCGAGGCTCCCAACCGCGGCGGCGCGTGGGTCTGCGCGGTGGAGCGGCAGGAAGTGCGGCGGCTTTGGTGGTGGGGAGGGAGCGAGCATCTTCTATCGCATGTCGCCTCGGGCCTTTGCCTCAAAGCAGCCCCTTTCATTTTTTGAACGGAGACCTTCAGGATTTCGTCAACAACAAAAGAGAAATTATGCTTTTTTTTGCAAGAAAAAGAAGAAAAATGATGGTGGCGGCTGGGAAAAAGAAAAGGCGCAAGCGAATTGGTGAAATTCTGCGACGACGATCGATGCAGTAGCTAGCTTTAGCTACGCTAGCATGCTCCGTCAACGGCTAAAGAATGGTGGCCGGAATCTTTGTGGTTTTGCATGAGAGGGCGTGCCATGTATTGCATGCAGTAGCAGTAGTCGCGTGCCACGAGGCGGACGCCACTAGCAGTAGCAGCAGGCAGGCAGGGTCCGGGCGCCCGTGCGCGTGGATATGGACTGGAATTGGGTCCGAAACCACGGCCAGATGCATGCGTGCGTACACGCTGCTGCGTCTGTAATTTTATTTCACATTACAAACCGTGTCCGTCCGTGTGTGTACGCGATGGCCCGCGCGTCGTGGATCGCGTGGAAACGGAAGGCGAGAGAGGTCGTCGTCGGCGTCCTTGTCACCGCCGTCAATTTCCTTTTTGTCTTTCCGCTAGCCGATCCGCCCAATTGCCATCGCTGGATTGGACAAAGAGATGAAGAAATATGAGGAGCCGAGGAGGAAGATTGGGTGCTCACACCAAGGAGCAATTAATACTAGTAAAACGGCGCCGTGACCCTGACGCCCGTCCGTGTACTCTACAACATGACAGGATCCCCTATCTACATCCGTAGTGGTAGTAGCGCGCGTACGCTACCGATCAATCAAACCATACGGGCCGGAAACGAGCAGAGAGCTGCGCGTTCACTTTTCGGTTGTCATGTCATTTCCAGGGTTATTTACAAGCGGTATGCCTGCTTCTGCTTGTTTGGTTAGTTGTTAGTTGGGCAAGGGTCCTGACCTCACCTGTCTATAAATACCGAGGTGGGCGGGTCAAAGCAGGCAGGAGCCTCCAAATCCAAAGGTGGTTGTGGCTCACACACACGCACACACACACAGAGACAAGAGACAGCGAGTGAGAGACCGAGGGAGGGGGAGCTGAGACCAGGCCAGAGGGAATCGCGCGCGTGGGGCGGGCGACGACTGAGGCGGAGATCCCTTCCGCCCGGACTCCACCCCCGGCCGGCCGGCCGCCGCCGCTCGTCCACACCCACCACCAACAGAGAGAGGTACGTACGCCGATGGCCGCGGCGGGGCTCCTCCCCCCGCCGCCTGCAGTAATCGCGCATGCATGCATGCAGCCCCATGGCTGGCCACATCCATCTCTGAATTAATCACTGCATCTTCTATCAAGGGCGTCTTTCTGTGGTCTATCCATAACAGAGAAATCTCGTGGTGACTTTTCCATCCTGAGTTTTGAGATTACCATTCAGATGGGTCGATGTAGGTCACGTACTGGTATTAATCATGCCGGGCGTCACCATTTCCGTCCACACTACACATTCATTCAGTACTGACTGAACCAGACCCCTGCCTCGGCCATCAACCCGAGGTTTGATACAAATGGCTTCCGAGAACTAATTAACCGCCCCTGCAGGGCAACAATCCGCATGCATGCCCAACAAACCTGGTAGGTATGGTGATGAGCACACGGAGAGTGACAGTTGGGTATGCAGGCGGCTACCAAATTGATTAGACAGACCAGGGGCTTTAATTAGTTTGGCAGAATGTACACCCTCCGTCCGAAAATACTTGTGGGAAAGATGGATGTATCTAGACGTATTTTTATTCTAGATGCATTCATTTTCATCCATTTCTACGACAAGTATTTCGGGACGGAGGGAGTAGTTCTTAATCTAAGCCTGCCCGTCGGCCTGTCACGAAATTAGCTGCTCTAGCTGGCTGGATTTGGTCTCTTCCGGTTGTTTCTGCGTCCGCCCCGCCATTCATATTCTGGATAATTTCACTAGTTCAGATTGTCAGATGCTTAGGATTGATGATGATGCCAAGCCAAAGAGTGTCTATCTATCTGCGCGCAAGAGATTGCCCATGATCGAAACCGCGTTGGCTTCGACTGCAAGATTCCTGCCGTCACCATCGACAGACGGGAAAGCATTACTCCGTCTTTTTCATAACATAGTGCGTATATATTTTCTGAAGAGTCACACTTTGTAGTTTTTGCCCAAATTTATATAGATAACTATTTATATTTACAATACAATACCAAATATATAAAATATGAAACTACACCTTACGATGAATAAAAATGATATGTGTTTTTGGCATTCTAGTTGTAAATGTTTTATCCACAAACTTAGTTACAATTTGAGAGGTTTGACTTTAAAAAAAATCTATATGCAATACATTATGAAACGGAAACGGAGGAAGTATGTGCATGTGAGTAGTTTTGTTCCTGGGAGGTCAATGTCAC
This sequence comes from Aegilops umbellulata, assembly GCA_032464435.1. Classification (NCBI taxonomy): domain Eukaryota; kingdom Viridiplantae; phylum Streptophyta; class Magnoliopsida; order Poales; family Poaceae; genus Aegilops; species Aegilops umbellulata. Next base: position 633,591,241 of record CP136060.1, on the reverse strand, counting down.
GGACACCGGGACACGGACTCCTCATACTCATAGTCATAGGTCATCCATCCCCAATCAAGCACTCAATCGACCAATAATTATTCAGGTGTCATGTGAAGCAATCGAAGGGGACCTGATGGAGCTTGGGAGTCCATGGCACGGCACGGAGACGCAGGGCCATGGAAACCATGTGTCGTTGTGGCGGTGGGAAACCAGCGAGCGAGCTCTGCACAGAGAGACCGACCGAGCGAGTGAGGGGAGGGAGGGAGCTGCCGACTGAGACGGAGTAGATCCCCTCCGTACTAAACATATCCATGGCCCTGCCCATCGACTAGAGATAGAGAGAGAGAGATCGATCTTGCCTGGAGGTGTCTTCAAATTCCTCAGTTCATTTCTAGACAACCCTGGATGGAGCGCTCACTGTTGCTAGTCTGTAGCATCCCTCGTGTGCTAGACACCGACGTAGATTCGATGGTTTAAGCGCGCCTGACTCTGAGTCCATGACATGTGGGCCCGCATGCCACATGCTCAAAGTCAGTAGTACTACGTACGTTAGTCACCGAATCCCAGTGGTACTAGCCAGTTGAGTTCATACGTACGGCCAGGTATTGCTGAAGAGAAGATTAATACTGTAGGTAGTGGAGGCGAAGCCAAAGGGTATCTTATCTATCTGCAAGAGACGGGATTGCTCATTGATTACGTGTGCTCAGTTTTTCCCTGTGAGATACTCGCTCGTGGGTCCTCCATCTCCAATCAACCGAATTCGCTTTCAGATCCGTGTAGTAGGCGTATTTTTTTGTTAATCAAGTGCCATGTGAAGACGCGATACGCAATCCCTGCAGCGTCACGTTTTTTGGACGGGAGACGCAGAGAGAGAGAGAGAGAGAGAGAGAGAGAGAGGCAGTGTCGTTGTCGCGGTGGGAAACCAGGCAGCCAGCCAGCTATAATAAATACCGGCCGGGTGGGAGCAGGAGCCTCCAAAGCCAAACCCAAAGGTGGCTCGCCCACAGTCTCTCTCTCACACACACACACGGTCGCGCGCACGGACTGACAGCCACAGAGCGGGCGGGCGGGCGGGCGAGGGAGGGAGCTCGGAGGAAGCAGAGGGATCCGACCACCGCCGGCCGAGGGGAGACGCACACTGACACCGGCCGTGAACCTGCGCCGCCGCCCGTCGGGCCAAGGTACGTACGTACGTAATGGATATAGATTTCCCCTCCGCCTACTCGTCATGGATCTTCTAGGATCTTCTAGAGATCCTATCCGCCGTTCAAACGTGGATGGTTCAGATTCAGGTACCCACCTGTGGTTGTGGTGTTCAAACATGCCTGCCAAAACTTGAGTCAGCCCGTGCAGTGTAGTAACTCATTTCCGTCGCTGGCAAATACTATTCGCCCATTTAATCTACTCCGCATGCATGCTAGTGGAGTGCTGCTGCTGGTAGTAATTAATTACCACGCGGAATAAAATAGCAGCTTCGCCGATAATTAAGAGGATGCTTGATATGTTTTAGTCCCATGACTAAAACGTATGCGTGGATCCAAATACTAAAGAGACTAAAATTAAGTTATTGAGCATTTATTATCCTTCAAACCCTCCAATCCAGAACTCGCATTTCTTAAAGGAGAGGAATTAAAAAAGGAGAGAGAGAGAGCGCTAATACATATTTTAGTAGGTTTCCTATGACTAAAAAATTTTAGCCTCAAGACTAGTCCTAGCCTCTCTTTAGTCAGGGTGCTTGAAACTTTAGTCTCTAACAAAGACTATTTTTAGTCTGACTAAAAATAGTCCCTTGGATTCAAGCACCCTCTAAACCGCTCCAGCCAATATCATACAGTACACCTTTGTAGACAGACAGGTGTCCGCACCAAATCAAAGCGGAAGCGTATCCGCAAGTGATTGCGTGTTTGAAAGTACTATAGTAATTATAAAATCAGCTGGTTTGACCCAAAGATTCCTTCCTGTCAAGACCATCGACGGAATTGCAGTGCTTGCAATTAGTTTGACTAGCAGTGTTCTCCCAAGGTCAGTGTCACTGGCTCACTCATAGTATGGCATCCACCCAAACCAAACCAAACCAATCAACAATGTGAACTCGCTGTCCTTGGCAGTCCGTCATGTGCATATCAACCACGCGCGCCGTTGGAGTTCATCTTAATTCCCTCTTCCGTTCACCGTCACGTCGGCCGGGGAAGCCAGTTGTGGAGAATTTGGTCTGCTTCTGCTTGTCGACGGAGCTCAACGTCTTTGGACGGGAGCAGCAAGAGGGTAGCTTGCTGCCGCGGACGCAGGGGCAGCGACTGACACGTCGTCCTTCTCGCCGCCGCGCCGTGGCAACGAAAGAGCGGCCAGCAAGTCAGCACACACCGCTCACTGCCTGGCTGGCCTCTCGTTTTCGTCCCGGAGCATGCACGTCCGCGTCACACTGTCACTCTCACTGTTGCGTGCGCCTTATTTCTGTTAGACTCCTTCATTGTTAAAGTATTCCACTGAGCTGAGCTAATCAAACGTCTAACCATGACGCGGCCTAATCATAGTGTTAGTGTGTGTGTGTGTGAACGAGCTAGGGCGATCACACGCACACACGCAATCTTCGGTGGCATTATCGGGCTTAAAAAACCACGTCGCTTGATGGTCTGAGCAGCACGCACGCATGCGGTCGTCAGTCGGAGCTGCTGCATTTATTTAGAGACATACAGCAATGCTAGTAGAAAATATACATCATACGGTATTAGCAGATCTGGCTGAGACACCTGTCACATGGTCTACTGTTCATACGAGCTCATTTGACTGCGTCCGGCAGATGGCTGCTGCTGGCCCATGCTTATCATTCATACGAGCTCATTTGACAGCAGCATCATCTCTCTCATCCACGAGAGTAGGCAGAGCGGCAGCCGCTTAAACAAGTCAATAACAATGATTTTAACAAGATGCTCTGATGATGATTCTCTTCCCCACAGGAGAGCCCCACACCACACTGCCACCACTCACCCCCACCCCACCCCACCCCAAAAGATGGATGGATCGATCGGATCAGTATTCGTGGCTGGCTGGCCGCCTCGCCCCGCCACCAGTATCATCAGCTCCCGCACAGGCACAGCACATGTTGGCCGTCCCCATAGGTGGATGCAGCCAGCCACATGAGCCGCCATTGTTTCTCCATGGAGAAGAAGATCCTTCCCCTTCCCCGTCCCCTTCCCCTTCCCACGCGCAGCCAAAGCACCCGTCGTCTTTCTTTCTTTCTAGTCGTGGAAAAGTAGGTAGGTAGGTCGTAGGTGGGTGGCAGTCCTTCCTTTGCCGTCCTCTCCCCCTCCTAGCTAGCTAGAGCTCGCTCGAGATACTGCTATCCGACTTCTCCTCTGCCTGCTCATGTTCATCTTGCCCGACTCGCGTCATTTTCCGATGGACGCCACAGCTGTGTGAGCAGGTATGTATGTATGCAGTTCCAACGAGGATCCCTCCCCCTTCCTTCCCGATTCTTCCTTCCACGCCCGTGAATCCCGTGATTGGTTTGATTTGATTCTTCCATGCCTTGCATTGGATTGGATGGATGAACGAATCTGTGCTGAATCTGGCGACTGCCTGCTTCACTCTGAGAGGCTCTGCAGTGCTCATGAGACGCCGCGACCACGCAGTCTCCACTTCTTGCAAAGCAAATCCCCTGTTAGAAATTCTGAATCGCCTGTTCGTTCTTGATTTGATTCACGCCATTTCCATTTCTTCCAAGTACTATAATACGTATATGTCATCCAAAGGCATGTAGCATGCCGCTCTTCTTGTTAAGCTTCTTCTTTACAAGTTCAACCTTAATTATGTAGTACAACAACAGTCTGTCACCCACTGCATCTTCACCACACTACTAATCACTGTCGATAAAAAAAAAACTTGCAGGAAGCAGTTCCTCTGAGCTGCTGCAGTGCGTAGTCTCTGACTGAGCGGCCAGCAACAAGCAGCAACGTCAGCAGCCATGGGGGAGGTCGCGGCGGAGCTGTACACCCAGGATGGCACCGTGGACATCAAGGGCAACCCGGCCCTCAAGAAGGACACCGGCAACTGGCGCGCATGCCCCTACATCCTCGGTATGCGCATTGCTCTGCTTCTGTTCTTGGTGGTGTTCTTGGCGTCATCAAGGTGTTTGATTGATCGGGTTGCATGCAGCGAACGAGTGCTGCGAGCGGCTGGCCTACTACGGCATGAGCACCAACCTCGTCAACTTCATGAAGGACCGGATGGGCATGGCCAACGCGGCGGCCGCCAACAACGTCACCAACTGGGGCGGCACCTGCTACATCACGCCGCTCATCGGCGCCTTCCTCGCCGACGCCTACCTCGGCCGCTTCTGGACCATCGCCTCCTTCATGATCATCTACATCTTCGGCCTCGGCCTGCTCACCATGGCCACCTCCGTGCACGGCCTCGTGCCCGCCTGCGCCTCCAAGGGCGTCTGCGACCCCACGCCGGGCCAGTCCGCCGCGGTCTTCATCGCGCTCTACCTCATCGCGCTCGGCACCGGCGGGATCAAGCCCTGCGTCTCCTCCTTCGGGGCCGACCAGTTCGACGAGCACGACGACGTGGAGCGCAAGAGCAAGAGCTCCTTCTTCAACTGGTTCTACTTCTCCATCAACATCGGCGCGCTGGTCGCCTCGTCGGTGCTCGTGTACGTGCAGACGCATGTGGGGTGGAGCTGGGGCTTCGGCATCCCCGCCGTCGTCATGGCCATCGCCGTCGGCAGCTTCTTCGTCGGCACGCCGCTCTACAGGCACCAGCGCCCCGGCGGCAGCCCGCTCACCCGCATCGCGCAGGTGCTCGTCGCCGCCACGCGCAAGCTCGGCGTCCCCGTCGACGGGTCGGCGCTGTACGAGACCGCGGACAGGGAGTCCGGCATCGAGGGCAGCCGCAAGCTGGAGCACACTGAGCAGTTGAGGTTCCTCGACAAGGCGGCCGTCGAGACGCAGGCGGACAAGACGGCGGCCACCGGGCCGTCGCCGTGGCGGCTGTGCACCGTGACGCAGGTGGAGGAGCTCAAGAGCGTGGTGCGGCTGCTGCCCATCTGGGCGAGCGGCATCGTCTTCGCCACGGTGTATGGGCAGATGAGCACCATGTTCGTGCTCCAGGGAAACACCCTGGACGCCTCCATTGGGCCCAAGTTCAAGATCCCCTCGGCCTCGCTCTCCATCTTCGACACCCTCAGCGTCATCGCCTGGGTGCCCGTCTACGACCGCATCCTCGTCCCCGCCGTGCGCTCCATCACCGGCCGCCCCCGCGGCTTCACCCAGCTCCAGCGCATGGGCATCGGCCTCGTCATCTCCATGTTCGCCATGCTCGCCGCCGGCGTGCTCGAGCTCGTCCGCCTCCGCACCATCGCGGAGCGCGGCCTCTACGGGGAGAAGGACGTCGTGCCCATCTCCATCTTCTGGCAGGTGCCGCAGTACTTCATCATCGGCGCCGCCGAGGTGTTCACCTTCGTGGGCCAGCTCGAGTTCTTCTACGACCAGGCGCCCGACGCCATGAGGAGCATGTGCTCCGCGCTCTCGCTCACCACCGTCGCGCTCGGGAACTACCTCAGCACGCTGCTCGTCACCGTGGTGGCCAAGCTCACCACCAGGGGAGGCAAGCAAGGGTGGATCCCCGACAACCTCAACGTCGGCCACCTCGACTACTTCTTCTGGCTGCTCGCCGCGCTCAGCCTCCTCAACTTCGCCGTCTACCTCCTCATCGCCAGCTGGTACACCTACAAGAAGACCGCCGGAGATGACACAGACGCCAAAGGCAAAGGAGGCGCTGATGATTGATGCAAATGACCAGTGAGTGAGTGAGTCTGTCTGGGGTTGGTGTATGAATGTTGAAAGGGGAAGAAGAAAGCAAGGATTGAGACTTCAGAGTTCAGATAGGTGAAATTAAGGGAGGACAATGAAATGCATGGTGTGATTTGTGACTTGAAGATTCAAGAGTGTTGCCTTGTTGATTAATATACTAGTGTCTTCGAAAAATCTGGCAGAAAAAGGTTCAGATGTTATGTACTGCTCCTTTCTTAAAGAAATATAAAAGCGTTTAGATCACTAAAATAGCTATCTAAACGTTTTTATGTTTCTTTACGAAGGGAGTACTGTATTAGTTTGGCGTGCAATGAGACCCGAAGTTTCTACAGAGATGAGTAGAGATATTATAAGAGTTTTAACTTTTTCTGCAGCATGGTTCATAAGCGTCACTCAAAGTTTTGGATTACTTGTTGTATGGACCTCACCCAAATTATTTAGAGATAGGTTCTATACTGAATCAGCACATAAATTATTCCTGGCCCAGATATAGTCAAAATTGCTACCACCCAGACTGCCCAAAGTCATGATTATACAAACAACACACAAGGAATGATTTACTCATGTTATAGTACATGTGCAAGTGAATATGTTGAATAGTCATGTTAATAAACCCCAAAAGTTAAAAGCTGGTAATGCACAAATATCATGATCATAACACCAGCAAAAATAGTTTGGTTGTGTCACTGCACCAAGACCAAACTAAAGAGTAATGTAATGAATACCAATTAGAAACGATCAGCTATATTGAGAGAAAATGGGGAATGCCTACACAGGTCAAGCAAATCACGTCTGGATAAAAATCCTCCCAGAGTTCATATAAAGGATGGGGAAGCTACTTCCTGATGTACTAATAATCATCTAGTACAAATAAACAACGCAGAAAACCTCTTACGTGAACCATACGAAACAATGAGTACCGGTAGTGGAGATTAGGGGTAGGAAACGCGCCTTGGTGCGTGGTGCCTGGCTCAACCCATATTTCTAACGCTTAAACAAAGCACATACTAAATTATCACAACAGATCATTCCAGGCATTTGATTCATTACAAAGAAGAGGTTCCAAAAGGAAATAAAGTGGTTTGAACCTCATTAGGTAGGTACAATAGTTGACCTATCAGATAGCAAAAGCAACACTACCTATATGGCTTCCCTTGGTTCTGTTGATGATATTACTACGACTTTTTAGCTGACCTCGTTAAAGCGGGAGCGACAACTCGCCTCTCTTATCCTTGAATGCAAAGACACAAAGATGACATCCTCCAATATTTGATCTGTCCACAAAATCTGGCTAATTAGTTGTTATGGTAGCCCTTCCATCAACTCCTCTAATAAGATGGACTAGCTCCTTGGCACACCCACACGTGAGTTTAATTTGCACGTTGTCTATCGGTTGATTGAGATATCTCTCAAGGTACCTCCATGTGAATGGAACCGAGATATACTACAGACATGAAAGACATAATGGTTATGATAGAAGTTGACCATGATAAGTAAGACGCATAGGCAGGGTCCTTACCATTTGCTGTCCAGGAGACGTCAAGGTCTTATTCATCTCACACACATAACACTTGATAGTTGGATTGGTCTTACCAACAAATCACCTTAATCAATCATTTTCACACATAGATATTGAGTTTTTTTCATAGGAGCACCTGCATTCGAAGGCTGATGCACCATAGTGTATACACGGTCCTGTGTGTCAAGAATAACGGTCTGGTTTAACACTCAAAAACAAATTGTCGAATGACATTGCAAGGCGGTTGCGTTACCTCTTTTTATGGTCCTCCTGCAAAGACATGGCTGAGAACACGACACTCTGGCTTGATGGCGTCTATGGCGACATTTACCTAAATAATTTAGACAATCAGTGTGTTGAATACAACATCTTCTATACAAATCAGGGACAGCGATGCTTTTTAGTATGCATGTATAACCTTCTTAATGTGGCGATCCTTGCTCCTTTCGTAATGTGGCTATTATTGTAGGTACATCAAAATCAACAGAGAGAGATGTTGTAATTAGCATAGACTTACAGGAAACACCTTCGATAAAAATAATAGAACATCATATTGTTTTCTAGGCATATGGACTATCATCATAATATTCATAGATGTGCAGCATCAAGCCACTTGTGATAGTGATCACTATATCCTTTCGAAGGTGGCAACAAATCAGGGAATTCTACAACATCTAACGGAAAACCTTCATGTTGAGAATGGTGTGTTTACAATGGAATATGGACTCAATCAAAGCATGTCGTGGTGAGACAAATTGTATTTACAGCAAGTTTCATAATATATGTTGATTATCAAAACAACCATAACGATGTGCATACAAATTAGCAGCGAAAAAAATATAGGCACATATATTTCTTCCCACATGAACTGAATCAACAATATGATGAACGGCAGGGAGTGAAAGACAGAAAGAGAGACCCGTGGGGAGAGGAGTAGGGTGGAGTACCACCACAGATGAATGGACAGTAAACTGGACCTATGGGTTCTTTCCTATCATTTGTTCTAATCCTAGAGATATGGAAGAAAAGAGAGCACGGCGAAGCGCGGAAAAGGACTCACCGAGCATAGACGGAAATCAGTCGAGGCGGGCTAGGTTTGTTCGATGATGAGCAAACGGGACAAAAGAAGCATTCACCCTGAATAAATAAAGTCAGAAAGTAACATTCAGTTATGTAATACTGCGGTAAGCATCACTAAAATTTCAACAAAAAGGAAATACATAAATATATACATGCATATGAACCTACTATAAACCAAGTTGATGCCAACATGGCTATCCATTAACTTTACATCATTCAAGAAAACATATCAATATTACCAGTTTGAGAGAACAGTAGTTTTATCAGCAATGCACTATGTAATTTTTTCTATCATACCAATGACCATAGCCAATGACTAAATCACAATTCCCCAAGCGATGCTATATGCATCACTCTTAGTATCTGCCTCACAGGAAACAGTTAAGCTTGTGTAAAACGAGAATATTTCTATATAATCTGAGCATTTTATCGCATACAAGTCATGGAAAGAAATCAGTAAAATTCAAAACAATAAATTTAGGGATCACATGAAACAGTCAGCAACTGTAAACACCAAACTCAAGAGTACAGTAATGAATACCAATTAGAAACGATGGGCTATATTGACAGAAAATGGGGAATGTCTACACAGAATCAAGCAAATCACATCTGAATAAAAATCCTTCCAGAGTTCATATAAAGGATGGGGAAGCTACTTCCTGATGTACTGATAATCATCTAATACAAATAAACAATGCAGGAATACCTCTTTTACGTGAACCATACAAAACAGTGAGAGATGGATGGTGACAGTAGAGAACAAATTACCGGTAGTGGAGATTAGGGGTTTGCCTGGAAACCTTACGTTGCAGAAGGAGTGAGCCAGGCTGTTCGTTGAGCTGGTCAGGATCTCTCTGCACCCCTGTTGAACGCCGTTGAGGCAGACGGACCATCGAATACGCCCTGCCAAGTATAAATTTTGACTGACCAAATGTGGTACTGGTAGTATATAGATAATAACTTGAAAGAGGTTGCGATGGTTTGCCTCTTGATTTGGGGTGAGATGGTGAGGAAAGAAAGGAGAGTGAGGGAGACGTGAGAGATACGAAGGATTTGTTACCTGCCGAGAAGGGGTAGGCATGTGTTTCTCCTCACCGACAGATGGTACTCAGGCCACCAGCAAAACGTGTTGAGGGTACTGCCCACGATCTTTGCTGATGGATGTGCCTCCCTCCATTGCAAAGTCGTGGCTAAGCCTCTCCTGAGCAATGAGGAATAGGGAGTCAAAGCACGGTACCGCAAACCGGCCGTCGGCTGAGAGTGGTACGCAAGGAAGCAGCAACATCACCTAGAAGCAGAAAAAAAGTCGAAGGGGTCGTTATATGTACAGAAGTTTTGGCCACCATGCTAACTAAAATAATATCACATGCTGCTTTAGTTAATACTCCCTCCATTCCTAAATATAAGGTGTATTGTTTTTTCAAAAAATCAAACTTCTCGAACTTTGACCAAGTTTTTAGACAAAAATATCAATGTCTAGCATACCAAATCATTATCACTAGATTCACCATGAAATATATTTCTATATTTTAAATATTCAATAATGAAAATCTTTATAGATTTTGCTATAAAGTTGGTCAAACATAGACAATGGTTGACTTTTTGAAAAACTAATACACCTTACATTAAGGAACGGAGGGAGTACAAAGAAATATGAACCTCCAGGAAGATGAAAAATGAAGCATCATATTCTATTCTGAAGCATTTGACTGCATTTAGAATATGAATTTCCACCATCCTAAAGTGAAATTAAATATAGTAACAAACGAGTGTGGTTTTCTATAGCTCAGGCTACACGGTACCCCTTATCTTTGCCATCCATTTATGCATCAAGACCCGTGCAGACATATTTGTCTTTTTTATTTCTCTCAAACGACACAACATATGAACTTTAAATTTTGCAGAACAACAATACATTCTAACTACAATCTAGGAAAAAACTTTCAGATTTTTTCATGCATTTTAAATACTTGAAATAATATTTTTATTCAAAGAAAATCTCATTTTGTATATTTATATCAGACCAAAAAATCTGAAAGTTTTTTCACACATTGATGTTCTAATGTTTGTTCGATCTGCAAAGTTTGAAGTTCATATGCTGTCTCGTTTTCGAGAAACAAAAAAGAGAAATCTTCTTGTTGTTAGTTAGTTGGAGAGTACGGATCTCAAAGCAAGGGTGGAGGGTTGAGGATAAGAGGTTGCATGTAGCCTGAGCTACAAAGAAACTTTGTGGAAACAAAATAAAACAGGCAGAGCACAAACAATTTTTATAGTGGAGATATATATCGAAGACGCCAATCATGGCTGTTGTCGGGATTCTATATTGTATTTTCTACCTTAGTCTGAACCTCACATCAAATGTGAGAAAAGGATCAAAATATGTGTATTCTGGTAAGAACTCGCCTATCAATTTCATCCCAGTTTTCTTTTCGTACATTGAGCACACATGATGTGCATGAAACAATTTGTACATGAAGCAACAACGCACTTCTTTCTTCAGAAACACAAAAATTAGGAGCCACAAATAAATAACAGTGGGATAAATTAGGAACACCATGATAATTTTTTATCTTGGTCGTCTCATTAATTATATCCCCAAAAAAGTGTAAGACCGGCCAACAGCAAGATAAATCAACTTTTGTGCTAGAAAACATGATCGATCAACTAATCTCCACGTGGGGTCCACGTGAGGGAGGTACTAATTAAATCTGGTCTCCAATCTGTTGGAAATATGCCCTAGAGGCAATAATAAAAGCATTATTATTATATTTCCTTATTCATGATAATTGTCTTTATTCGTGCTATAATTGTGTTAACCGGAAATCGTAATACATGTGTGAATAACAGACAACAACATGTCCCTAGTGAGCCTCTAGTTGACTAGCTCGTTGATCGACAGATAGTCATGGTTTCCTGACTATGGACATTGGATGTCATCGATAACGGGATCACATCATTAGGAGAATGATGTGATGGACAAGACCCAATCCTAAACATAGCATAAGATCGCATAGTTCGTTTGCTAGAGTTATCCAATGTCAAGTATCCTTTCCTTAGACCATGAGATCGTGTAACTCCCGGATACCGTAGGAGTGCTTTGGGTATGCCAAACGTCACAACGTAACTGGGTGACTATAAAGGTATGCTACGGGTATCTCTGAAAGTGTCTGTTGGGTTGACATGGATCGAGACTGGGATTTGTCACTCCGCTTGACGGAGAGGTATCACCGGGCCCTCTCGGTAATGCATCATCACAATGAGCTCAATGTGATCAAAGTGTTTGATCACGGGATCATGCATTACGGTAACGAGAAAAGTGACTTGCCGGTAACGAGATTGAACGAGGTATTGGTATACCGACGATCGAATCTCGGGCAAGTAAAATACCGATTGACAAAGGGAATCGTATACGGGATTAATTGAATCCTTGACATCGTGGTTCATCCGATGAGATCATCGTGGAGCATGTGGGAGCCAACATGGGTATCTAGATCCCGCTGTTGGTTATTGCCCGAGAGCCGTCTCGGTCATGTCTGCATGTCTCCCGAACCCGTAGGGTCTACACACTTAAGGTTCGGTGACGCTAGGGTTGTGAAGATATGTATGTGCAGTAACCCGAATGTTGTTCGGAGTCCCGGATGAGATCCCGGACGTCACGAGGAGTTCCGGAATGGTCCGGAGGTAAAGAATTATATATAGGAAGTGCTATTTTGGCCATCGGGACAAGTTTCGGTGTTATCGGTATTGTACCGGGACCACCGGAGGGGTCCCGGGGTCCACCAGGTGGGGCCACCTGCCTTGGGGGGCCACATGGGCCTTAGGGGGTGCGCCTTGGCCCACTTGGGCCAAGGGGAACCAGCCCCAAGGGCCCATGCGCCAAGGAAACTTGGAGGAGGGAGAGTCCAAAGGGGGGAAGGCACCTCCGAGGTGCCTTGGGGAGGATGGACTCCTCCCCCCCTCTTGGCCGCACCCCTTCCTTGGAGGAAGGGGCAAGGCTGCGCCCTCCCCCCCTCTAATGCACCTATATAAAGGGGGGCAGGGGAGGGGGGCAGCGGACGATATGCCCTGGCTCCTCCCTCCTCCCTGCAACACCTCCTCCTCCTCCCGTAGTTGCTTAGCGAAGCCCTGCCGGAGTTCTGCTGCATCCACCACCACACCGTCGTGCTGGATCTTCCTCAACCTCTCCTTCCCCCTTGCTGGATCAAGAAGGAGGAGACGTCTCCCGTCCCGTACGTGTGTTGAACGCGGAGGTGCCGTCCGTTCGGTACTAGATCATCGGTGAATTGGATCACGACAAGTACGACTACCTCATCCACGTTCACTCGAACGCTTCCGTTGCGATCTACAAAGTGGTATGTAGATGCTATCCAATCTGAATACTCGTTGCTAGATGAACTCATAGATGGATCTTGGTGAAGCCGTAGGAAAAATTTTAATTTTCTGCAACGTTCCCCAACAGTGGCATCATGAGCTAGGTCTATGCATAGTTCTTCTTGTGCGAGTAGAACACAATTTGTTGTGGGCGTAGATGTTGTCAATTCTTATTGCCGTTACTAGTCAATCTTGATTCAGCGGTATTGTGGGATGAAGCGGCCCGGACCAACCTTACACGTACGCTTACGTGAGACCGGTTCCACCGACTAACATGCACTAGTTGCATAAGGTGGCTGGCGGGTGTCTGTCTCTCCTACTTTAGTTGGATCGGATTCGATGAACAGGGTCCTTATGAAGGGTAAATAGAGATTGACAAATCACGTTGTGGTTTGAACGTAGGTAAGAAAACGTTCTTGCTAGAACCCTAATTCAGCCACGTAAAACTTGCAACAACAATTAGAGGACGTCTAACTTGTTTTTGCAGCAAGTGCTTTGTGATATGATATGGCCAAAGTTGTGATGTATGATGAATGATCTATATGTGATGTATGAGATGTTCATGCTATTGTAATAGGAATCACGACTTGCATGTCGATGAGTATGACAACCGGCAGGAGCCATAGGAGTTGTCTTTATTTTTTGTATGACCTGCGTGTCATTGAGAATCGCCATGTAAGTTACTTTACTTTATTGCTAAACGCGTTAGCCATAGTAGTAGAAGTAATAGTTGGCGAGCAACTTCATGGAGACACGATGATGAAGATCATGATGATGAAGATCATGGTGTCAAGCCGGTGACAAGATGATCATGGAGCCCCAAGATGGAGATCAAAGGAGCAATGTGATATTGGCCATATCATGTCACGTTTATTATTTGATTGCATGTGATGTTTATCATGTTTTGCGTCTTGTTTACTTAGAACGACGGTAGTAAATAAGATGACCCCTCATAATAATTTCAAGAAAGTGTTCACCCTAACTGTGCACCGTTGCTAAGGTTCGTCGTTCCGAAGCACCACGTGATGATCGGGTGTGATAGGTCCTTACGTTCGCATACAACGGGTGTAAGACAGATTTACACACGCAAAACACTTAGGTTGACTTGACGAGCCTAGCATGTACAGACATGGCCTCGGAACACAGAAGACCGAAAGGTCGAGCATGAGTCGTATAGAAGATACGATCAACATGAAGATGTTCACCGATGTTGACTAGTCCGTCTCACGTGATGATCGGACACGGCCTAGTTGACTCGGATCATGTAATACTTAGATGACTAGAAGAGGGATGTCTATCTAAGTGGGAGTTCATTAAATAATTTGATTAAATGAACTTTATTATCATGAACTTAGTCTAAATCTTTACAATATGTCTTGTAGATCAAATGGCCAACGTAGTCCTCAACTTCAACGCGCTCCTAGAGAAAACCAAGCTGAAAGACGATGGTAGCAACTATACGGACTGGGTCCGGAACCTGAGGATCATCCTCATAGCTGCCAAGAAAGATTATGTCCTAAGAGCACCGCTGGGTGACGCACCTATTCTCCCTGCAGAACAAGACGTTATGAACGCTTGGCAGTCACGCTGCGATGATTACTCCCTCGTTCAGTGCGGCATGCTTTACAGCTTAGAGCCGGGACTCCAAAAGCGTTTTGAGAGACATGGAGCATATGAGATGTTCGAAGAGCTGAAAATGGTTTTCCAAGCTCATGCCCGGGTCGAGAGATATGAAGTCTCCGACAAATTCTTTAGCTGTAAGATGGAGGAAAATAGTTCTGTCAGTGAACACATACTCAAAATGTCTGGGTTGCACAACCGCATGACTCAACTGGAAGTTAATCTCCCGGAAGAAGCGGTCATTGACAGAATCCTCCAGTCGCTTCCACCTAGCTACAAGAGCTTTGTGATGAACTACAATATGCAGGGGATGGTAAAGACCATTCCTGAGGTATATGCTATGCTGAAATCAGCAGAGGTAGAAATCAAGAAGGAGCATCAAGTGTTGATGGTGAATAAAACCACTAAGTTCAAGAAGGGCAAGGGTAAAAAGAACTTCAAGAAGGACGGCAAGGAAGTTGCCGCGCCCGGTAAGCAAGTTGCCGGGAAGAAGCCAAAGAATAGACCCAAGCCCGAGACTGAGTGTTTTTATTGCAAGGGAAGTGGTCACTGGAAGCGGAACTGCTCCAAATACTTAGCGGACAAGAAGGCCGGCAAAACCAAAGGTATATGTGATATACATGTAATTGATGTGTACCTTACCAGTACTCGTAGTAGCTCTTGGGTATTTGATACCGGTGCAGTTGCTCATATTTGTAACTCAAAGCAGGAGCTGCGGAATAAACGGAGACTGGCGAGGGACGAGGTGACGATGCGCGTCGGGAATGGTTCCAAGGTCGATGTGATCGCCGTCGGCACGCTGCCTCTGCATTTACCTACGGGATTAGTTTTAAACCTCAATAATTGTTATTTAGTGCCAAGTTTGAGCATGAACATTGTATCTGGATCTCGTTTAGTTCGAGATGGCTACTCATTTAAATCCGAGAATAATGGTTGTTCTATTTATATGAGAGATATGTTTTATGGTCATGCTCCGATGGTTGATGGTTTATTCTTAATGAATCTCGTACGTGATGATACACATATTCATAGTGTGAATACCAAAAGAGTTAAAGTTGATAACAATAGTCCCACATATTTGTGGCACTGCCGCCTTGGTCACATAGGTGTCAAACGCATGAAGAAGCTCCATGCAAATGGACTTTTAGAGTCTCTTGATTATGAATCATTTGACACGTGCGAACCATGCCTCATGGGTAAAATGACCAAGACTCCGTTCTCAGGAACAATGGAGCGAGCAACCAACTTATTGGAAATCATACATACCGATGTGTGCGGTCCAATGAGTGTTGAGGCTCGCGGAGGCTATCGTTATGTTCTCACCCTCACTGATGACTTGAGTAGATATGGGTATATCTACTTAATGAAACACAAGTCTGAGACCTTTGAAAAGTTCAAGGAATTTCAGAGTGAGGTTGAAAATCAACGTGATAGAAAGATCAAGTTTCTACGATCAGATCGTGGAGGAGAATACTTGAGTCACGAATTTGGCACACACTTAAGAAAATGTGGAATAGTTTCACAACTCACGCCGCCTGGAACACCTCAGCGTAATGGTGTGTCCGAACGTCGTAATCTCACTCTATTAGATATGGTGCGATCTATGATGTCTCTTACCGATTTACCGCTATCTTTTTGGGGCTATGCTTTAGAGACTGCCGCATTCACTTTAAATAGGGCTCCGTCGAAATCCGTTGAGACGACACCGTATGAATTATGGTTTGGGAAGAAACCTAAGCTGTCGTTTCTAAAAGTTTGGGGATGCGATGCTTATGTCAAGAAACTTCAACCTGAAAAGCTCGAACCCAAATCGGAAAAATGCATCTTCATAGGATACCCAAAAGAAACTGTTGGGTATACCTTCTACCTCAGATCCGAAGGCAAGATCTTTGTTGCCAAGAATGGATCCTTTCTGGAGAAAGAGTTTCTCTCGAAAGAAGTAAGTGGGAGGAGAGTAGAACTTGATGAAGTGTTACCTCTTGAACCGGAAAATGGCGAAACTCAAGAAAACGTTTCTGAGGTGCCTGCACCGACTAGAGAGGAAATTAATGATGATGATCAAGATGCTTCTGATCAAGCTCCTACTGAAATTCGAAGGTCCACAAGGACACGTTCCGCACGAGAGTGGTACGGCAACCCTGTCTTGGAAATCATGTTGTTAGACAACGGTGAACCTTCGAACTATGAGGAAGCAATGGCGGGCCCGGATTCCGACAAATGGCTGGAAGCCATGAAATCCGAGATAGGATCCATGTATGAAAACGAAGTATGGACTTTGACTGACTTGCCCGTTGAACGGCGAGCCATAGAAAATAAATGGATCTTTAAGAAGAAGACAGACGCGGATGGTAATGTGACCATCTATAAAGCTCGGCTTGTCGCTAAGGGTTATCGACAAGTTCAAGGGGTTGACTACGATGAGACTTTCTCACCGGTAGCGAAGCTGAAGTCCGTCCGAATCATGTTAGCAATTGCCGCATACTATGATTATGAGATATGGCAAATGGACGTCAAAACGGCATTCCTTAATGGTTTCCTTAAGGAAGAATTGTATATGATGCAGCCGGAAGGTTTTGTCGATCCTAAGAATGCTGACAAGGTATGCAAGCTCCAACGCTCGATTTATGGGCTGGTGCAAGCATCTCGGAGTTGGAACATTCGCTTTGATGAGATGATCAAAGCGTTTGGGTTTACACAGACTTATGGAGAAGCCTGTGTTTACAAGAAAGTGAGTGGGAGCTCTGTAGCATTTTTCATATTATATGTAGATGACATACTTTTGATGGGAAATGATATAGAACTCTTGGACAGCATTAAGGCCTACTTGAATAAAAGTTTTTCAATGAAGGACCTTGGAGAAGCTGCTTATATATTAGGCATCAAGATCTATAGAGATAGATCGAGACGCCTCATAGGTCTTTCACAAAGCACATACCTTGATAAGATATTGAAGAAATTCAATATGGATCAATCTAAGAAAGGGTTCTTACCTGTGTTACAAGGTGTGAAATTGAGCTCAGCTCAATGTCCGACCACGGCAGAAGAAATAGAAGAGATGAGCGTCATCCCCTATGCCTCCGCCATAGGTTCTATTATGTATGCCATGCTGTGTACCAGACCTGATGTAAACCTTGCCGTAAGTTTGGTAGGAAGGTACCAAAGTAATCCCGGCAAGGAACACTGGACAATGGTCAAGAATATCCTGAAGTACCTGAAAAGGACCTAGGAAATGTTTCTCGTTTATGGAGGTGACGAAGAGCTCGTCGTAAAAGGTTACGTCGACGCTAGCTTCGACACAGATCTGGATGACTCTAAGTCGCAAACCGGATACGTGTATATTTTGAATGGTGGGGCAGTAAGCTGGTGCAGTTGCAAGCAAAGCGTCGTGGCGGGATCTACATGTGAAGCGGAGTACATGGCAGCCTCGGAGGCAGCACATGAAGCAATTTGGGTGAAGGAGTTCATCACCGACCTCGGAGTCATACCCAATGCGTCGGGGCCAATCAAGCTCTTCTGTGACAACACTGGAGCTATTGCACTTGCAAAGGAGCCCAGGTTTCACAAGAAGACTAGGCACATCAAGCGTCGCTTCAACTCCATTCATGAAAATGTTCAAGATGGAGACATAGAAATTTGTAAAGTGCACACGGATCTGAATGTCGCAGATCCGTTGACTAAACCTCTCCCTAAGGCAAAACATGATCAGCACCAGAACTCTATGGGTGTTCGATTCATCACAATGTAACTAGATTATTGACTCTAGTGCAAGTGGGAGACTGTTGGAAATATGCCCTAGAGGCAATAATAAAAGCATTATTATTATATTTCCTTATTCATGATAATTGTCTTTATTCGTGCTATAATTGTGTTAACCGGAAATCGTAATACATGTGTGAATAACAGACAACAACATGTCCCTAGTGAGCCTCTAGTTGACTAGCTCGTTGATCGACAGATAGTCATGGTTTCCTGACTATGGACATTGGATGTCATCGATAACGGGATCACATCATTAGGAGAATGATGTGATGGACAAGACCCAATCCTAAACATAGCATAAGATCGCATAGTTCGTTTGCTAGAGTTATCCAATGTCAAGTATCCTTTCCTTAGACCATGAGATCGTGTAACTCCCGGATACCGTAGGAGTGCTTTGGGTATGCCAAACGTCACAACGTAACTGGGTGACTATAAAGGTATGCTACGGGTATCTCTGAAAGTGTCTGTTGGGTTGACATGGATCGAGACTGGGATTTGTCACTCCGCTTGACGGAGAGGTATCACCGGGCCCTCTCGGTAATGCATCATCACAATGAGCTCAATGTGATCAAAGTGTTTGATCACGGGATCATGCATTACGGTAACGAGAAAAGTGACTTGCCGGTAACGAGATTGAACGAGGTATTGGTATACCGACGATCGAATCTCGGGCAAGTAAAATACCGATTGACAAAGGGAATCGTATACGGGATTAATTGAATCCTTGACATCGTGGTTCATCCGATGAGATCATCGTGGAGCATGTGGGAGCCAACATGGGTATCCATATACCGCTGTTGGTTATTGCCCGAGAGCCGTCTCGGTCATGTCTGCATGTCTCCCGAACCCGTAGGGTCTACACACTTAAGGTTCGGTGACGCTAGGGTTGTGAAGATATGTATGTGCAGTAACCCGAATGTTGTTCGGAGTCCCGGATGAGATCCCGGACGTCACGAGGAGTTCCGGAATGGTCCGGAGGTAAAGAATTATATATAGGAAGTGCTATTTTGGCCATCGGGACAAGTTTCGGTGTTATCGGTATTGTACCGGGACCACCGGAGGGGTCCCGGGGTCCACCAGGTGGGGCCACCTGCCTTGGGGGGCCACATGGGCCTTAGGGGGTGCGCCTTGGCCCACTTGGGCCAAGGGGAACCAGCCCCAAGGGCCCATGCGCCAAGGAAACTTGGAGGAGGGAGAGTCCAAAGGGGGGAAGGCACCTCCGAGGTGCCTTGGGGAGGATGGACTCCTCCCCCCCTCTTGGCCGCACCCCTTCCTTGGAGGAAGGGGCAAGGCTGCGCCCTCCCCCCCTCTAATGCACCTATATAAAGGGGGGCAGGGGAGGGGGGCAGCGGACGATATGCCCTGGCTCCTCCCTCCTCCCTGCAACACCTCCTCCTCCTCCCGTAGTTGCTTAGCGAAGCCCTGCCGGAGTTCTGCTGCATCCACCACCACACCGTCGTGCTGGATCTTCCTCAACCTCTCCTTCCCCCTTGCTGGATCAAGAAGGAGGAGACGTCTCCCGTCCCGTACGTGTGTTGAACGCGGAGGTGCCGTCCGTTCGGTACTAGATCATCGGTGAATTGGATCACGACAAGTACGACTACCTCATCCACGTTCACTCGAACGCTTCCGTTGCGATCTACAAAGTGGTATGTAGATGCTATCCAATCTGAATACTCGTTGCTAGATGAACTCATAGATGGATCTTGGTGAAGCCGTAGGAAAAATTTTAATTTTCTGCAACGTTCCCCAACACAATCCACACCAACATTCACCATGAGCTGTTTTCAACTCACGAAGAAAATGTGCGGGAACCTGTCATCGATCTCTTCGAACTTCTGGTGGGGTGCAGTGAATGGTGAAAGGAAGGTGCACTGGATTGCATGGGACAAGATGTGCACTAGGAAGCATGAAGGAGGCCTTGGGTTTCGTGATCCGGAAGCATTCAACCAAGCCCTTCTAGCGAAGCAGGCTTGGCGTATTTTGCAGGTTCCATCGTCGCTCTGTGCGAGGGTACTAAAAGCTAGATATTTCAGTGATGGATCAATTCTGAACGCTACATGTCCAGGAGGAGGATCTTTCACTTTCAAAAGTATTCTGCATGGCCGAAATCTTCTGCTAGAAGGACTAATCTAGAGGATCGGTGATGGGTCAAGAATTAGGATACATCATGACAATTGGATCCCAAGGAAAGGTAGCCTAAAGCCACTGGGCCAGGACTACGTACATGGGATTAACCGTGTTAGTGATCTGCTGGATCACCAGGGGCGTTCATGGGATGTAAGCAAAGTTCAACGGATGTTCCCTCCGGATGAAGCAAATGAAATATTGCAGATCACAGTAGGAGGGCCAGGCATGGAGGACTACTTGGCATGGAATTACACAAAAAATGGTACGTTCACCGTCCGGTCCGCTTACCACCTACGTATGACACAAAAACGACTCAAGTCCGGACGGCCGGAATCATCGTCGTCGGTGGCAGATCACAAATCCTGGTTAAGTTTGTGGGATACAGTAGCTCCTGGCAAGGTTAAAACACACACATGGCGTTTGATTTGGAATGGTCTGGCAGTAGGCTCGGAGCTTCATAGGAGGATAATTAAAGCTGGGGTATTTTGCGTCGCCTGTGGTCGTGAGGAAACAAATTACCACAGGTTTTGGGGTTGTCATCACTCAACAAAGTTCTGGAATGTCATGCACTCGGAATTGGGAGTTCCGGTGGCGATCCCACCGGTGTCCGCTAGCTCCCAGAGTGTTCTGGCAAGATGGCTGCTGACTTGGTTTGCCGAAGCATCTGATGATGAGAAAGCAGTTATGGTTCAAGGTGTATACGGGCTATGGCTGGCGAGGAATAATGCGCGGGATGGCAAAAGGATAGAAGAACCGGCTGATATAGCGCGGTCAGTGGTAAAGGTTATGGAAGAATGGCAGAACATCCATGGCCGCAAGAGTAAAAGTGCAAAGCTGAACCTAATACAGAAGTGGGAGCCGCCGGATCTGGGATGGATAAAAGTGAAGGACGCGTCTCGCCAGCACCCGTTGGCTGACTAGTCGCTTGGAGCACACACCCAAATAAAGTAAGATCTTGTCTCACACCATCTTAAAAAGGAAAGGATGCCTCTATCCCATGTGGTCCTCAATACAGTTGATTTTTGCCTCACACGTGGTTCCATCATGCTACCACTCCTTCCTGCAAATAAGATTGAGCACACAAAGTTAGAAAATGCATCAAGCGCATTTAATTCCCTTTCAAAAAAAATCAAAAAGCTGCAGCTTCTAAACTGAGCGTCAAAATTAAGTTCCGTTTTCACCAATAGGATTCTCACAACGACCTCTTCAAAATAAGATCTCATATGGGTATGTTTCGATGAACTTTTTTTTGAAGCAACTTTGATGCTATATGGGGCAACCTTGATGCTGCAAAAAGCAACTTTGCAATAGATCACCTATCACGATTACATATAAGTCTATTTGAAAACAAAATCAGATTGAGCACACAAGTTAGGCAATTTTCATAATGCTAGCAGGCAGCTTCTGTTTTTTAAAACAAAATCAACAGTAGGTATAGTTTTATTTTGGTTTGTGTACTGCTTGGGCAATTTGTGCTTGCAGTGTAGGCAAATTTTATGAGCTGAAAACCAATTTATACAACCAACTAATTAATTTCTTGCCAGAAAAGGAGAAGGGGAAATCAAAAGCAAGTCTTCCTGTAATGTAGGCAATTTGTATATAAGTTTCAGGCAACTCCCTTTTCGATGTAACAGGAAAGCTAATAGCCAGCCACTCAGGAGGCAGAAAATACTAGTTACAAAGCTATTAGGGTTCTGTGAAGTTTACTTGGAAGTGGCTAGCAAAGCTTCTTGCTTGCAAAGATGGAAAATACTACTAAAAAGCAATTACTTCTGGGATGTGGGCAAAATGCATATAAGTTTGAGGTAACTATTTTTTTTGCTGAAAAATTCAATAGTTCTTTGTGGTTGTGCGAAGCTTACTAGGAGTGGCCGTTGAAGATTCTTGCTTGGACATATACACAAAACCTCAAAAATGTTGCTTTGACATTGTTTTAGAATTTAGTGAGGCCCCTGTGACAAAACAAACAAAACAAGGAAACACACCTCAGGTCATGCACCCCTATCAGGTGCTTATTCGCTCCAACCCGATCTCGGATCTCCTACACCCAAACCTAGCCCTACGGTTCCTACCCCCAAGATATACAAGTAAGGAAGAGCGAAGACTAAATGGATTCTACAGCAAACTCATTAGCTTGCTTGCCCCAAAGAGAAAAGAAAAGAAAGTGGAAGTAAGGAGCAACTACTAGTAGATAGAAGGCAATTGCCTACAAATTTCAGGCAAAAAGAAATGTGGCCCTATATTCTGTGGAACATCAAGTTGGTGTCCCGCTGGGCAAATGCATTTGGGGTTGCTGGCTAGTTGTGATCTAGTCTAAGAAATGTGCATAGTATATCCAGGCAAACTCCTATGTTTTTTTAAATACGAGATTGAAAAAGGTAGCAGCTCGTAGGGTGCTGGTATAAAGGTAGCAACTTCTGAAAAAACTAAAAAACCACTAGGACTGAATTTCATACAATCTAGTGCTGGTATGAAAGCTTCTAGGGCACTAACTGAAAACAACTAGCAAGGCCTGGGACCATATCATGCACCCTAAGTAACAAAAACTAATGCTCATTTGGGCAAATTCTGAACCATATCAGGAAAGTCCTATTCAGATGTCAAACAAACCATGTGGGTGTTTGAAAAGGGGAAAAGAAAAAGAGCTTACCTGAAGCTAGTGCTGAGTATGTGACACGCTTGACATTTGAATCTGACTTGCTAGTGTTGTGTGTGTTACTTGCTTGATATTTGAATGTGACTTGCCTATTGTACATGTGTGATTTGCTTGACACGCAACCCCCTACACCCTCCCCCCTAGGTTTGTGTCTAACATTTTTATGTGACCTATCATTTGTGTTTAACTTGCTTGTTTTGTGTGTCAATTGCCTTGTCTAGTAGTGTGGACTTGCCTAACACCTGGTTTTTTAGTCCAAGTGATTATGTGTCTGTTGTGCTTGTGAACTTCGATATATGTGTGTGAGGTGCCTGAAAAAAGACATCTGGATGTTTAATGTTTAAGCAAGGGGGAAAAGAGTTTACCCGCATCTTGCCATATTGCTCCTCCGTTTGTTGCTCTTCAATGGAAGGAGATGAATCATAGTCAGCAGATGAATCATGGTCAGGAACAGCCGCAGGTTGTTCTTCCCAATTGCGCTTTTTGCTCGTCCCAGCCATTTTTCCTGCTAAAAAAAGGAACGAGAACATCACCATAAATGCATATTCAGGTGGCTTGTATGAAACTTCCAGGACACTAACTAAAAAGAACTAGCAAGTCCTGAACCATATGATGAAATGTGAAGGAAAAATAACACATGAGCAAAGTTCATGTGTTAAATGAGGGAATTACTGAAAGAGTGTTGGGCGAGTTTTGGCCAAACTGAAAGCCACCTAAGTAGCAAAGCCATTAAAAGAAAATTATGAACCATGTCAGGCAACTAAGTAACAAACATTAGGCAAGTTGAAAAGCAAAAACAAGCAACTGCTTATCAATTGTTATGCAAGTTTTGTTAACAAGGGTCAAGGGGGGAATCAAACTAGCGCGAAGCTCAAAAAAACGTCGATTTGGTAACCCACGACCGCATATATGGCAACCCGAAGCCTCAATCCCACCCCGCACCCCTCTCAAACATCGCCAAGATAATGCCGACTTCAAGGCCGAGCAATGGTTTGTCGTACCTAAAAAATAGTTCAACCCTCATGGAGAAGAGAAGGGAATTTAACGAACGTGGTGTCACTGTGCCATTTCCCACTTCTAGTTCCTTCAGTGTCCCTCTTGGGGCGGCAAATAGGTCCTCCACTGCTGGATCCCAACTACATGAGAGAGAAAGACTGGAGCAGCGGCGCGAGCATTAGTCGTCACTCCTCCTGTGAAGGCAGAGAACCAGCCGGCGGCTCGAGAGGAGGGGCGACAGGGACGGAGCGGCGGCTCCAGAGGAGGGGCGACGGGGACGGATTGAATCGTGGGAGTTTGCCTAAAAAACAACAGGCAAGTCACATACTTAACACTAGCAAATAATATTCAAATGTCAAGCAAGTCCTACTGAAATGTCAAACAAATCATGTGGATGTTTGAAAAGGGGGAAAGAAAAAGAGCTTACATGCAGCTAGTGTTGAGTATGTTACTTGCTTGACACTTGAATGTGACTTGCCTGTTGTACATGTGTGATTTGCCTGACACACTACTCCCCCCCTGACTTGCCTGTTGTACATGTGTGATTTTTAGGCAAAGGGGGCACACTAGTGTCAAGCTCAAAAACCGCAGATCTGCCAACTCATGCCTGCAGATCTCACAACTCGTAGCCTTTGCCTGCCAAACATCGCCAAAAAAAGCTAGCAGATCTGCCCGCTGTTTTGAGGAACTGTTACACGACCGTCTGCAAGTTAGTAGTATTTTAGGCACCTCTTCTATCCCACTGCATGCAACTTCTCCCAGTTCGTTGACCAACAATGCACAACAATAGGCAAGGAGTTCTAAAAGCTAGCAGTTCTCAATTCCTAACACTATCAGTCATTGATAAAAATGGTAGTTCAAATAAAAAACTGAACACACCATGAGCACAAATCAAGGGCATTCCGTCAGTCAACTCAAGTAGGAAAAAAGTACTTGCCATATTAGAAGAGGATTCCTGAAGTGGTGATTTTCCACTGTGAGCAACTCATGCACTGCTTCCTACGCATCGACATCCTATAATCTTGAGTACTTGAGGTACACAACCTTCTTCATCCGCAGCGGCGCCTGCAGGAGGGCCACCTGGAAAAAAAATCAAGTGCTTCCGCACGGATGCTTGAAGGACTTGGCGCCCCGCTCGTACACACAGAATGAATCCTCGAATCCCTTGTGCTGCTGGTGAAAGGACACGCGGTCCAGCAACAGCGGCACCAAACGCGGAAGAGCGAGTCGAAGGCACGACCGCGTCGACACCGGAGAAGAACCACACGGGGGCTGGCTCCTCTGCCAGCGCGCGGCCATGGGGAAGGAGGCGACCCGAGCACCTTCGTTGCGGCCCGGGTCGACCGCGCGGATGGGGTCAGCGGGGAATCCGAGGATGTGGCTATCGGCGGCGATGACGAGCCAGCGATGCGCGTCGTGGATCTGGTCGTCGGCTCACCTGCTCAATGTTGAAGCCCCGTAGGCGAGGGAGAGAGGTTGAGGGGAGTGAGGAGATGGTGGGAGCGGTGGCTGAGTACGAAGACGTGGGCGGCGGTGGCGCATCGGAGATGGTGCGGCGCCGCATCAGGAGAAGAACGAGATAGGAAAAGCGACTGCATTGGGAGAGTGAAAAAGAAGGGTGGGTGGATTGTTTCAGAAATCTGAGTATCCGACCATAGGACACCCGACGCTCCGATTTGGATCTGACGGCTCCTGCGGGTGTGTGCTCGGGACAACTAAAAAGTGCAGCTGCACTTTTTAGAATTTAGGAAAAGTGAATATTGATGGAGCCGCATCGAAAAATGGAGACAAAGGAGGCGTGGGAGTGGTCTTCAGAAACGACGCAGGGGCTTATCTAGGGGGAGCCTGCCACTCCTTCCATCAGTCCGTAGACCCGGCAAAGATGGAGCTTCAGGCTTGCCGGCGTGCTGTACTGCTGGCAGATGAAGTGAATGCCACCGATCTGCACATTGAGACAGACTGTAAAGAAATTGTGTCGAAGCTTCAGAGTAAAGAAAGAGACTTGTCCACACTGGGGCCGCTGATTGAGGAAGTTAAACTGCTGCTGGAGTCTCGCCAACGATGGAAGGTGAGCTGGGTTAGAAGGACTGCTAAGGTAGGTATGATGAATGATTTGTGTCAGGTGTGGCTACATGAGCCACCTGATTGTATCCTGGAGATTATATCGGCAGAGATCCCTGCCTACAATGAATAAATAGAGGACGTGTTGAACTTCAAAAAAAAAAAACTAATCTCCACGTGATATTGTAGGGCATGGATGGCGATGGCGCAACTGATAACATGCCTGATCTTCTCTCTAACAAAGCACACAAATCATACATATATACATGCTTAAACGCAAAATTTCTACAAACCAAGAAAATGGATATAGTGGAGTGGGAGAGGCGGTACAGTAACAATGGCGTTTTTACTCACCTTTGTGTAGACAAATCGAATTAAATAAAGCCATCTTTTAGTTCTCTTTTCTCCTGGATATCTCATATCCTTAACTCTGTTCATAAGTTTAGAACCAGCAACATGACCTAGAAGCAGAAAAAAAAGTCGAAGGGGTCATTATATATGTACACAAGTTTTGGCAATAATAGTTTCGGGCCAAAATGTGCACCTCACAATGCTTGATATTCCTGGACATCTACATTTTATACCGACTAAATATTACAAAAGTAAAAGGTCACATCTGGCATAATTCGACACAATCAAAAGTGTAAATATGACTAACTAATTGTAGGAAACGATTACATCAGACATACAAAGAGAGTACATGTTCTTAGCACCAATGAATCCATTGATAAGATAACAATAAACCAGCATGGTATCGCATTCACTCAATTAACAAATTATCAACTAAATGAAAAATAGTCAAAATGAACTGAGCAATTAACCTTCCCCTACAACCTGCCTGGATGATGGCTACTGGTTAGGGCAAGGTACTGCAACCACTCTTCAGGCAGCCCGTGCCTCCTCCTGATCGTCCCGAACATGGATTTTGTCAAGGGCACCGCAATGATTTCGAATTCCTTGGGCCCCTGCGGCGCAATTCAGCAAGAATTACTTCTCTTATATGAAACAGTTCAGTAACTAACTGCACTTCACAAGTACTACAATGCAATTCAAGATTCAAGAAGAGCAAGCAATGTCAGACCTTGGGGATCTTGTGTAGCTTCATGTTTGCTTGTAGTAGTCTCTTGTTATCCTTCCCGGAGTTCCATCTAGAGCATGCAGTTACCTAAAAATTCAGAGATAGCAAAATTAATTTGTAAGACTCTTCAAATGTCTGTATTCTTGGTTTTTGCCACCAACTTTCTTCTTGGGTTTAGGGATGGTAAGAAGATAGTAAAAATAGTGAGAATCCATACCAGAGAGAGAGAGAGAGAGAGAGAGAGAGAGATAGAGATAGAGAGAGATAGAGAGAGAGAGATGGGGTAAGAGGAGGCATTCGTACCCATGGATCCATGGCTGCGTGGTCGCCTCCTCCTGCCTGATGGCCACGGGCTAGGGTTCCGGATCCATGGCTCCGCCTCCACCGCTGCGGCTGCGTGGTCGTGGAGGAGGACGGCGTCGTGGATCTGGCCGTCGGGGATATGGTGAGGTGAGGAAGCAGGCTCCAGGGAGAGGCGGGCGGCGGCGCGATGGGGAGAGGCGGGAGGAGTGCCGTAGTCCACGACAGTGAGCCGCACTCCTCCTGCTGAGTAGAGAGAGGGCGGGGAGAAGGGGAAGACGCGAGGGAGCGAGGACGAGCAGGGGCAACGGCACAAGGGCCGCGGTGAGCAGCAGCGGAGGGAGGACGAGGAGCACGACGGCGGCAGCGATGTGGGTGGGAGGAGAGGAGGCGCGCGGGAGGGAGGGAGGCGGCTGTGGGAGGGAGGGAGAGAGGAGAAGGCGGCTAGGTCTCCACCACAGGAGCGCCCCCTTTTATACCCCCACGACGCGAAATGACCAAAATGCCCTGGTGGGGGCATGGTATTTACATTCTGCTGCCATTGGAATTTTATCCGACGGCCCAGGACGATCGGGTAAATATCAGACGGCCCACGGCGATCTGGCCTGAGATCCGACGACCAGTATCGCGAGGAGATTTCGATCCAACGGTCCATAATCCAAACGCACGGGAGTGCTCCATTTTGTCTCAGACTCTAACAAGGGGATGTTAGGGACTGTGAGAGATGTTATATCCTATATATGTAGTAGCGTCAGATAGATAGATACAAAAACTTGTTGTTCGACCAATCTCAGAGAAAGAGAGGTCACTTCTCTCTCTATATGTTCATGATGATTTTGTGTAATTAATGGTTCCTTCATTTGCTTACTAGTTAGCGTGTCGAGTTCTCTCTATACGTATAGTAGCTAGCGTCGACCAAGCACGGAGAAAGAGATGTCACTTCTCTCTATTAGCTAGCTAACACAATATGAAACCCCTAAATTAACCCTCCAAAACCCCTAAACCCTCCTTTAAAAAAACAAAAAACCTAGCTGTCAGGACCCTGATCCTATGCCACACCGATCTAGCATGTAACACCTCATATCACTTTGCGGCCTCACGCACGGTATTCACACGGGTCTCGCCTTACCAGGCCCGGGACCGTTTGCGCCTTTTGGCTCACGTATATGATAGTGTCGCTAGCACCATATCACAAAGAACCCGAGCTGACATGGCTAGTCGTGAACCCAAAGTGGCGCTACCTTATAGGGACAGGCATACATGACCCACCAACGAACGTGTTGGTCATTGATACGTCTCCAACGTATCTACAATTTATGAAGTATTCATGCTATTATATTATCTATTTTGGACGTTAATGGGCTTTACTAAGCACTTTTATATGATTTTTGGGACTAACCTATTAACCCAGAGCCCAGTGCCAGTTTCTGTTTTTCCCTTGTTTCAGTGTTTCGCAGAAAAGGAATATCAAACGGAGTCCAAACGGAATGAAACCTTCGGGAGAGTTATTTTTGGAACGGAAGCAATCCACAAGACTTGGGGTGTACGTAAGGGAAGCAACGAGGAAGGCACGAGGCAGGGGGGCGCGCCCACCCCCTGGGCGCGCCCTCCACCCTCGTGTGCCCCTCGTGGCTCCCCTGGCGTATTTCTTCCTCCTATATATACCAATATACCCTAAACCAATCGGGGAACAGAATAGATCGGGAGTTCCGCCGCCGCAAGCCTCTGTAGCCACCAAAAACCAATCAGGGCCCTGTTCCGGCACCCTGCCGGAGTGGGGATCCCTCACCGGTGGCCATCTTCATCATCCCGGTGATGTCCATGATGAGGAGGGAGTAGTTCACCCTCGGGGCTGAGGGTATGTACCCGTAGCTATGTGTTTGATCTCTCTCTCTCTCTCTCTCTCTCTCTCTCTCTCTCTCGTGTTCTTGAGGTGATACGATGTTGATGTATCGCGAGCTTTGCTATTATAGTTGGATCTTATGATGTTTCTCCCCTTCTACTCTCTTGTAATGGATTGAGTTTTCCCTTTGAAGTAATCTTATCGGATTGAGTCTTTAATGATTTGAGAACACTTGATGTATGTCTTGCCGTGCGTATCTATGGTGACAATGGGATATCACGTGATTCACTTGAAGTATGTTTTGGTGATCAACTTGCGGGTTCCGCCCATGAACCTATGCATAGGGGTGGGCACACGTTTTCGTCTTGACTCTCCGGTAGAAACTTTGGGGCACTCTTTGAAGTACTTTGTGTTGGTTGAATAGATGAATCTGAGATTGTGTGATGCATATCGTATAATCATACCCACTGATACTTGAGGTGACATTAGGGTTTTGGTTGATTTGTGTCTTAAGGTGTTATTCTAGTATGAACTCTTGAATAGATCGATCCGAACGAATAACTTTGAGGTGGTTTCGTACCCTACCATAATCTCTTCGTTTGTTCTCCGCTATTAGTGACTTTGGAGTGACTCTTTGTTGCATGTTGAGGGATAGTTATATGATCCAGTTATGTTATTATTGTTGAGAGAACTTGCACTAGTGAAATTATGAACCCTAGGCCTTGTTTCCTAGCATTGCAATACCGTTTACGCTCACTTTTACCATTAGTTGCCTTGCTGTTTTCATATTTTCAGATTACAAAAACCTATATCTACCATCCATATTGCACTTGTATCTTCATCTCTTCGCTGAATTAGTGCACCTATACAATTTACCATTGTATTGGGTGTGTTGGGGACACAAGAGACTCTTTGTTATTTGGTTGCAGGGTTGCTTGAGAGAGACCATCTTCATCCTACGCCTCCCACGGATTGATAAACCTTAGGTCATCCACTTGAGGGAAATTTGCTACTGTCCTACAAACCTCTGCACTTGGAGGCCCAACAACGTCTACAAGAAGAAGGTTGTGCAGTAGACATCAAGCTCTTTTCTGGCTCCGTTGCCGGGGAGGCTAGGTAAGCGGCACTCACACCCCGTCAACAAAGCAGTTTCTGGCGCCGTTGCCGGGGAGGTGAGTGCTTGAAGGTATATCTTTAGATCTTGCAATCGAATCTTTTTGTTTCTTGTTTTAGCACTAGTTTAGTTTATAAAAGAAAACTACAAAAAATGGAATTGAGTTTACCTCATACGCTTCATCTTTTTAATATCTTTTTTTGAGAACTGATGACAGTAGGGGGGGCCCCACTAACTTTATATTAAATTGTTAAAGGGTTAGTACAGTCCCAACAGTCTCTACAATCCAGTCCAGTCAGCCTACATCTCAAACACACAGTCACTACTATATGAAGGAGGGGGGGGGCAAGAAGGAGAGTTACAGAAGGTGATATCCCCCTAATTACAATGCAGCTACTAGTGATAGGATATAAGGAGTATACTCCTGCTTGGCCCTATGGACCAACAGAGCAAAGTCATGCTTGAATCTATTCTTCCAGGACGCGAACGATGGCTGGACCCCTCTGAAGTGTTTATCATTCCTTTCCTTCCAGATCTCCCACGCCGCAACCGTGAACACCTCCATGAACATATGTCCATTCCAAGCAGTTTTACCTGCGCGCAGCAGTGTGAACCTGCAGTCTCCAGCTGGCCAACGAATCCCAATGCTGTCCCAACATCTTCTACTGAAAGGACAATTAAAGAAGAGGTGCACAATATCCTCTTCAGGTGGATTGTGACAAAGCAAGCAGGTATAATCGTCATCCTGGATTTTATAGTGTCTCCTTCTGAGCATATTTCTGGTGTTCAAACGATCAGCCAGCAGCAACCACGCAAACACCTTCCATTGCATGGTACATTTGGTCTTCCAAATCCAACCAAAGGCCTCATCTACCTGCGTATCCTTGAAGCAATGTTCATAGAATTTTGTGGCTTTAAAATCACTCCCTCCCCACACACATCTCCATGTATCCTCCCTGTCAGTCAGGGTCACATCCGACGTGGCCAGTTGCAAATTGGTCACCTCAAGCCGAGCTTCTATTGAGAGGGGGAGGTGAAACACATCTCCTAACCTCACCGAGGAAAGTAGGGATTGGACTGACATATCAGGGTCTTTAGCAAAAGAAAAGGCTCTCGGGAATGTGTCTTGGAGTAGTCCATCTTTCCACTCATCCTTCCAGAAGAGGATCGAGCCACCAGACCCCACAGGCGCCCTAGTAACCCCTCTGTATATGTCAGACAACTGCATGAGATCTTTCCACCAGAACGATCCACAAGGGTCCATTGCATGTGGGGTTTGATGGCTGCAATACGAGTTCCAGATAAGCTGAACCCAAGGAAGATCTTGCTTGTTATAGAATTTATGAAGTTGTTTCAACAGCAAGCCCTGATTCTGAACTTTGAGATTTATGATTCCCAAGCCTCCCTTGTCTTTTGGCCTACAGACCATGTCCCATGCTGCGAGGGAGTTACCTTTGGTGCCATCATCCGTTTTCCTCAGCCACAGACAGGATCTTCGGAGTTTGTCTAGATGCTCAATGATCCTGGGGTTTAGCTTGATGGAACACATTGCGTATATCGCGAGCGAGGTCACAACTGAGTTTAGAAGAGTCATCTTGGAGCCATAATCAAGCAGGGAAACTGCCGATGGAATTTTTCTCTGCACTGCGGTGACCATGGGCAGCAAATCTGTAACTGTGGGACGGGTTGTCCCCATAGGCAACCCCAGGTATGTGAACGGCATTTGTCCAACGATGCATCCGAAGATCTCTGCTAATTCAGTCGTCACGGACGACTCCAGGTTTATCGGGACAATTGTTGATTTATGAAAATTGATTTTGAGACCAACCGATGTTGCGTAATCCAACAAAATTTCTTTGAGGACTCTGGCTTGGTTCGGGCAGGCTGGGAACACCAGGATCATGTCATCGGCATACTGAATAACTGGGTAGTTACTGTCATGCGATGGAATCGGCAGGCATAGTTGTCCAGCTCTTCAAGCCTCGTTGATTGCTGCTTGCAAGAGGTCTGCAACGAGAACAAAAATTAAAGGCGAGAGCGGATCTCCTTGTCTCACTCCACACAGACAAGAGAATTGCTTCCCTGGGGTGCCATTGAGCAACACAGAAGAAGTACCTGTGGAGAAAATAGTTCTGATCCATCCAATCCATCTCTCATCAAAGCCCATATGCCTCATGATCTCGATCATAGGTGCATGCTGGATTGTGTCAAAAGCCTTGGCAAAATCTAACTTGAGCAGACAGCAAGCACGTCCCGACGCCTGACATTGATGAATGTATTCGAAAGCCCAAGCTAGGCAGTCCTGTATTGATCTCCCTTTAAGAAAACCATACTGATTTTTATGGATAATTTTGAGAATTACCTTCTGCAGCCGATTCGCCAGTAGTTTAGTTATCAACTTTAAGCAGCAGTTCAAGAGTGTGATGGGCCTATAATCATTTGCAGTCTCAGGGGAGTAGGTTTTTGGGATTAAGGTGATAAACCCCGAGTTTAGGCTCTGCAGATCTAACTTCCCATCATAGAAATCGGCACAAAGGGTGTAAAAATCCTGCTTTATAATGTGCCAGCATGATTTTAAAAAACACCCATTAAAACCATCCGGCCCGGGCGCACGATCTGGCGGCATTTCTTGTACTACTCTATCGATCTCCTCATGTGTGAAGGGTTGTGTCAGAACATCGAGGCCCTCCACTTTTTTAGTTAGTCTGGACAGATCAAACTTCACGTCGTGTGGTTCTGCACTACCCAATCTGTTTTTATAGGTTTGATAAAGTTCCAGTGCTTTCCCTGCATGATCAGAAACAATCGACCCATCAGACAGCTTCAGAGAGGCGATCAAGTTTCTTCTGAAGCGCTCACTCGCTGCGGAGTGAAAGAACTTAGTGTTGTCCCCCCCACACTGAAACCATCTAACCGTGTATCTCTTCTTCCAGTACTCTCGTTTATAACCAAGGAGAACAACCAAATGTTCCTTAAGAATAACACGGAAGTTCTTCTCTGGGATTGTCAGAGGTCTCAAATCCTCAATCCCATCCAGCTCCAGTAGAGCCCAATTGGAGTTATCAATGCACAGATTGAGTCTGGAGATGTTTTTGCTCCACTTTTTAAGAGCATATCTCAGATGTTTGAATTTTTTGCACAGCAAGGCAGCCGAGTTATGCGCAAAACAATTTCTATCCCAGGTGGACTGCACCACATCAAAGAACCCAGGATGAGATATCCAAAAATTTTTAAAACGAAATATTTTGGACTTGGGGACCAAAGTCTCAATCGAGATCACACACGACACGTGATCCGATACTGGTTTTGGGAGAGGTGCAACTGTGGTGTTGGGGTAGTTAGAGGTCCAGTTGGCCGAGGTGAAGAACCAATCAAGCTGTTCTAGTAGTGGATCAGTCTGCATGTTACTCCACGTAAACCTCCTCCCTTTAATTGGCAGTTCTACTAGGGCTTGTGATTGGATGAAATCATTGAAAGTTAACATGTCATTAGCATTCCCGCCTGGCTTGTTGCGATTATCCGGGGCCCTGATATAGTTGAAATCTCCACATAGCAACCAGTCCTCATTGTCTGGAATATCAAGATCAAACAACCAAGAGGTAAAGGTTGTCCTAACAGGACCATCACATGGGCCATATATATTAAACAAGTTCCACGATTTGGCAGTTTGCAGCAAAGTAAACTTAATGACCAACGCAAAAGATTCAGAGCAGACAAGATCTCCAGTAAAGATCGAACTATCCCATAGAGTGATCAAGCCACCAGAGGCCCCATGAGAGGGCACAACCTCAAATTTATCAAACCGTTTTGGACAGAAAGTTCTTACAAAAGACTTATCAAAAGATGCACGCTTAGTTTCTTGGAGACAGATAACCGAACACCCACTACTATCGATTGCATTGCGCAGCGCCAAAAGCTTCTGGTCGGAGTTGATCCCCCGCATGTTCCAGCACAACACCTTCCACGCCTTATGCATCAGCCCCGAGCTCTTCACGCTCTTGCGCCACCGAGGACGCGAGCAGTTTCTTCTTACTTAACTGATTTGGGCGTAGGCCACACATATTAGTACCAATTGATTGTATGGTAGAAATAGGTGTGGGAGGAGGGATCGCACTATGTACCTTGTCATTCTGGACTGAAGTACATGGCATTGTAGCAGAAGAAGCGTATTGCACTTGAGGAACTTTCCGAGGTTTCACTTTTGACTGCACCAGCTTTCTGTCAGACATCGGTGGTACTTTAAACCCATCATATTTGTTGGAGCGTGCACTTCGGCGTAACAGAACAGTGTCCACATGTGCAGGCTCATTGGATAGCAAGGAGGTAATGTGGTCAGCAACAGAATAGGTTCTCTGCATATTCTGCTCATCAACAACAGAAGTTTCAGCAGGATCAGAAGCTTCCACAACATCACTGCAGCGTATATCAATAATGATACTCTCAAAGGAAGAAGTGAAAATGCGGCCAAACACATCCACTTCAGGAGAGATGGAACCCATCAGAGCACTGGCAAACCCATGTAGCTGCTGCTGCAAGAAAGTAAAGGGATTAAGTGGCAAATAGGCTCCTTCAGGGTGGACAGCAGGAGGTAGCGTCTTTGTATAGATCCTTTTGAGCATACCTCCAATCCACCGCAGCAGTTCAACGTCTGCAGTTATCAGGAAGGAGACAGATTCGCCTCCAGCCCTAACAAACGCAAATTGTGCCGAAGGGGCACCATTAATTAAATTGTCAGCCAATTCTTCAACCTGAGAGAATACAGACCAGACATCTGACAAATTGTCCACAATCTTATGCTCTTGGTGCACCCCGTCCATGAGAGAGGGGCCGTCGTACTCAAAAAACGTCCTGAAACTGAACCCAGTGTAGGGAGGTGGGACTACCGGCCAAGCAGCCCAACCATTACCCTGAACTTCCTCTTGTACTTGTCCAGCTGCATTCCACATCTGCTCATTGGCCGCGTGCTGGGCCTCCATATCATTTATCCTGGCTTGCTGCATCAGAGTGTAATAAGGGAGTTGGTAAGGGTGGGGGGAGGCATTGAGGAGGGGTGGAACATCCTCATTGTCAACCAATCAAGGCACGATATCTCTGCCATTCATGAAATAAACTGGAACTGACCAAGAACGGCCCAAACCAGGGAGCATACCAACTCTAGTCACTACCAGACTGTGTGGCACCTGCGCTATATCCTTTATGTGGCACTTGACTAGGATCCTGGCTTTATTCTCGTTAGGCCTCGACCAAACTAATAACTTCCCGAAATTAGATACAGCCTTATGCACATAGTGCTCTGTCATGTAATCCATCGGAAAAGCTAACATCATTACCCAAACCTCATATTGAAAAGCGGGCATCCGCATATTGATGCCTTCATCATGATGGGTGAGGGTGAAATAGGATTCATCCTCTATAGCATGAGGACCTTCTCTAATGGCCTCATCTCTGCTCTGCATATCCTCAAAAGCAACGCAACCAATGCCAAACGGATAAACAAACTCATCTGAAATCTGATACTCCAAATCCTCCCTAATGATGCGGCAGATCTCTTCCAACCAAAATCTCTTCTGGTGATTGGGAGGAGGAGGATGCATCGAGATGATAGCGTACCTGTCATGGTTTAGTGGCGGGTCATCCACCACCATGACACTCCTCTGCAGCCGATGATCTGGCCCCCTCTCAATGTTGGCACCGATCGGCGCGAACGCGAACGACCTGACTGGGAAGTTCGCCATCTTGTTGCCGGAGTTGGACGCCGGCGCAGCAGAGTTCTTGGGTGGCGAAGGTGGAGCAAGTTTGGGAGAGGCAGAGGTGGTTTTGGAAACAGAGAAGACTGGACGGTATTGGGTGTTGGAAATATGCCCTAGAGGCAATAATAAAAGCATTATTATTATATTTCCTTATTCATGATAATTGTCTTTATTCGTGCTATAATTGTGTTAACCGGAAATCGTAATACATGTGTGAATAACAGACAACAACATGTCCCTAGTGAGCCTCTAGTTGACTGGCTCGTTGATCGACAGATAGTCATGGTTTCCTGACTATGGACATTGGATGTCATCGATAACGGGATCACATCATTAGGAGAATGATGTGATGGACAAGACCCAATCCTAAACATAGCATAAGATCGCATAGTTCGTTTGCTAGAGTTTTTCCAATGTCAAGTATCCCTTCCTTAGACCATGAGATCGTGTAACTCCCGGATACCGTAGGAGTGCTTTGGGTGTGCCAAACGTCACAACGTAACTGAGTGACTATAAAGGTATGCTACGGGTATCTCTGAAAGTGTCTGTTGGGTTGACATGGATCGAGACTGGGATTTGTCACTCCGCTTGACGGAGAGGTATCACCGGGCCCTCTCGGTAATGCATCATCACAATGAGCTCAATGTGATCAAAGTGTTTGATCACGGGATCATGCATTACGGGAACGAGAAAAGTGACTTGCCGATAACGAGATTGAACGAGGTACTGGGATACCGACGATCGAATCTCGGGCAAGTAAAATACCGATTGACAAAGGGAATCGTATACGGGATTAATTGAATCCTTGACATCGTGGTTCATCCGATGAGATCATCGTGGAACATGTGGGAGCCAACATGGGTATCCAGATCCCGCTGTTGGTTATTGCCCGAGAGCCGTCTCGGTCATGACTGCATGTCTCCCGAACCCGTAGGGTCTACACACTTAAGGTTCGGTGACGCTAGGGTTGTGAAGATATGTATGTGCAGTAACCCGAATGTTGTTCGGAGTCCCGGATGAGATCCCGGACGTCACGAGGAGTTCCGGAATGGTCCGGAGGTAAAGAATTATATATAGGAAGTGCTATTTTGGCCATCGTGACAAGTTTCGGTGTTATCGGTATTGTACCGGGACCACCGGAGGGGTCCCGGGGGTCCACCGGGGGGGTCCACCTGCCCCGGGGGGCCACATGGGCTGTAGGGGGTGCGCCTTGGCCTATATGGGCCAAGGGCACCAGCCCCAAGAGGCCCATGCGCCAAGAGAGAAAAAAAAGGGGAGAGTCCTACAAGGGGAAGGCACCTCCGAGGTGCCTTGGGGAGGATGGACTCCTCCCCACCCTTGGCCGCACCCTTCCTTGGAGGAAGGGGCAAGGGCTGCGCCTCCCCCTCTCCCTTGGCCCTATATATAGTGGGGAAAAGGAGGAGCAAACCAACCCTAATGCCCTGGCTCCTCCCTCCTCCCTGCAACACCTCCTCCTCCTCCCGTAGTTGCTTAGCGAAGCCCTGCCGGAGTTCTGCTGCATCCACCACCACACCGTCGTGCTGGATCTTCCTCAACCTCTCCTTCCCCCTTGCTGAATCAAGAAGGAGGAGACGTCTCCCGTCCCGTACGTGTGTTGAACGCGGAGGTGCCGTCCGTTCGGTACTAGATCATCGGTGAATTGGATCACGGCAAGTACGACTACCTCATCCACGTTCACTCGAACGCTTCCGTTGCGATCTACAAAGTGGTATGTAGATGCTATCCAATCTGAATACTCGTTGCTAGATGAACTCATAGATGGATCTTGGTGAAACCGTAGGAAAAATTTTAATTTTCTGCAACGTTCCCCAACAGTGGCATCATGAGCTAGGTCTATGCGTAGTTCTTCTTGCGCGAGTAGAACACAATTTTTTGTGGGCGTAGATGTTGTCAATTCTTCTTGCCGTTACTAGTCAATCTTGATTCAGCGGTATTGTGGGATGAAGCGTCCCGGACCAACCTTACACGTACGCTTACGTGAGACCGGTTCCACCGACTAACATGCACTAGTTGCATAAGGTGGCTGGCGGGTGTCTGTCTCTCCTACTTTAGTTGGATCGGATTCGATGAACAGGGTCCTTATGAAGGGTAAATAGAAGTTGACAAATCACGTTGTGGTTTTACGTAGGTAAGAAAACGTTCTTGCTAGCAACCTATAACAGCCACGTAAAACTTGCAACAACAATTAGAGGACGTCTAACTTGTTTTTGCAGCAAGTGCTATGTGATATGATATGGCCAAAGTTGTGATGTATGATGAATGATCTATATGTGATGTATGAGATGTTCATGCTATTGTAATAGGAATCACGACTTGCATGTCGATGAGTATGACAACCGGCAGGAGCCATAGGAGTTGTCTTTATTTTTGTATGA
The DNA here is from genome assembly GCA_032464435.1 of Aegilops umbellulata. Taxonomy (NCBI): domain Eukaryota; kingdom Viridiplantae; phylum Streptophyta; class Magnoliopsida; order Poales; family Poaceae; genus Aegilops; species Aegilops umbellulata. The sequence continues at coordinate 633,552,773 of CP136060.1, read as the reverse complement.
CCTGCGTGTCATTGAGAATCGCCATGTAAATTACTTTACTTTATTGCTAAACGCGTTAGCCATAGTAGTAGAAGTAATAGTTGGCGAGCAACTTCATGGAGACACGATGATGAAGATCATGATGATGAGGATCATGGTGTCAAGCCGGTGACAAGATGATCATGGAGCCCCAAGATGGAGATCAAAGGAGCTATGTGATATTGGCCATATCATGTCACGTTTATTATTTGATTGCATGTGATGTTTATCATGTTTTGCATCTTGTTTACTTAGAACGACGGTAGTAAATAAGATGATCCCTCATAATAATTTCAAGAAAGTGTTCACCCTAACTGTGCACCGTTGCTAAGGTTCGTCGTTCCGAAGCACCACGTGATGATCGGGTGTGATAGGTCCTTACGTTCGCATACAACGGGTGTAAGACAGATTTACACACGCAAAACACTTAGGTTGACTTGACGAGCCTAGCATGTACAGACATGGCCTCGGAACACAGAAGACCGAAAGGTCGAGCATGAGTCGTATAGAAGATACGATCAACATGAAGATGTTCACCGATGTTGGCTAGTCCGTCTCACGTGATGATCGGACACGGCCTAGTTGACTCGGATCATGTAATACTTAGATGACTAGTAGAGGGATGTCTATCTAAGTGGGAGTTCATTAAATTTGATTAAATGAACTTTATTATCATGAACTTAATCTAAATATTTACAATATGTCTTGTAGATCAAATGGCCAACGTAGTCCTCAACTTCAACGCGTTCCTAGAGAAAACCAAGATGAAAGACGATGGTAGCAACTATACGGACTGGGTCCGGAACCTGAGGATTATCCTCATAGCTGCCAAGAAAGATTATGTCCTAAGAGCACCGCTGGGTGACGCACCTATTCTCCCTGCAGAACAAGACGTTATGAACGCTTGGCAGTCACGCTGCGATGATTACTCCCTCGTTCAGTGCGGCATGCTTTACAGCTTAGAGCCGGGGCTCCAAAAGCGTTTTGAGAGACATGGAGCATATGAGATGTTCGAAGAGCTGAAAATGGTTTTCCAAGCTCATGCCCGGGTCGAGAGATATGAAGTCTCCGACAAAATTCTTTAGCTGTAAGATGGAGGAAAATGGCTCTGTCAGTGAGCAAATACTCAAAATGTCTGGGTTGCACAACCGCTTGACTCAACTGGAAGTTAATCTCCCGGATGAAGCGGTCATTGACAGAATCCTCCAGTCGCTTCCACCTAGCTACAAGAGCTTTGTGATGAACTACAATATGCAGGGGATGGTAAAGACCATTCCTGAGGTATATGCTATGCTGAAATCAGCAGAGGTAGAAATCAAGAAGGAGCATCAAGTGTTGATGGTGAATAAAACCACTAAGTTCAAGAAGGGCAAGGGTAAAAAGAACTTCAAGAAGGACGGCAAGGAAGTTGCCGCGCCCGGTAAGCAAGTTGCTGGGAAGAAGCCAAAGAATGGACCCAAGCCCGAAACTGAGTGCTTTTATTGCAAGGGAAGTGGTCACTGGAAGCGGAACTGCCCCAAATACTTAGCGGACAAGAAGGCCGGCAAAACCAAAGGTATATGTGATATACATGTAATTGATGTGTACCTTACCAGTACTCGTAGTAGCTCTTGGGTATTTGATACCGGTGCAGTTGCTCACATTTGTAACTCAAAACAGGAGCTGCGGAATAAACGGAGACTGGCGAAGGACGAGGTGACGATGCGCGTCGGGAATGGTTCCAAGGTCGATGTGATCGCCGTCGGCACGCTGCCTCTACATTTACCTACGGGATTAGTTTTAAACCTCAATAATTGTTATTTAGTGCCAAGTTTGAGCATGAACATTGTATCTGTATCTCGCTTAATTCGAGATGGCTACTCATTTAAATCTGAGAATAATGGTTGTTCTATTTATATGAGAGATATGTTTTATGGTCATGCTCCGATGGTTAATGGTTTATTCTTAATGAATCTCGTACGTGATGATACACATATTCATAGTGTGAATACCAAAAGAGTGAAAGTTGATAACAATAGTCTCACATATTTGTGGCACTGCCGCCTTGGTCACATAGGTGTCAAACGCATGAAGAAGCTCCATGCAGATGGACTTTTAGAGTCTCTTGATTATGAATCATTTGATACGTGTGAACCATGCCTCATGGGTAAAATGACCAAGACTCCGTTCTCAGGAACAATGGAGCGAGCAACCAACTTATTGGAAATCATACATACTGATGTGTGCGGTCCAATGAGTGTTGAGGCTCGCGGAGGCTATCGTTATGTTCTCACCCTCACTGATGACTTGAGTAGATATGGGTATATCTACTTAATGAAACACAAGTCTGAGACCTTTGAAAAGTTCAAGGAATTTCAGAGTGAGGTTGAAAATCAACGTGATAGAAAGATCAAGTTTCTACGATCAGATCGTGGAGGAGAATACTTGAGTCACGAATTTGGCACACACTTAAGAAAATGTGGAATAGTTTCACAACTCACGCCGCCTGGAACACCTCAGCGTAATGGTGTGTCCGAACGTCGTAATCGCACTCTATTAGATATGGTGCGATCTATGATGTCTCTTACCGACTTACCGCTATCTTTTTGGGGCTATGCTTTAGAGACTGCCGCATTCACTTTAAATAGGGCTCCGTCGAAATCCGTTGAGACGACACCGTATGAATTATGGTTTGGGAAGAAACCTAAGCTGTCGTTTCTAAAAGTTTGGGGATGCGATGCTTATGTCAAGAAACTTCAACCAGAAAAGCTCGAACCCAAGTCGGAAAAATGCGTCTTCATAGGATACCCTAAAGAAACTGTTGGGTATACCTTCTACCTCAGATCCGAAGGCAAGATCTTTGTTGCCAAGAATGGATCCTTTCTAGAGAAAGAGTTTCTCTCGAAAGAAGTAAGTGGGAGGAAAGTAGAACTTGATGAAGTATTACCTCTTGAACAGGAAAATGGCGAAACTCAAGAAATCGTTCCTTAGGTGCCTGCACCGACTAGAGAGGAAATTAATGATTATGATCAAGATACTTCTGATCAAGCTCCTACTGAAATTCGAAGGTCCACAAGGACACGTTCCGCACCAGAATGGTACGGCAACCCTGTCTTGGAAATCATGTTGTTAGACAACGGTGAACCTTCGAACTATGAGGAAGCAATGGCGGGCCCGGATTCCGACAAATGGCTGGAAGCCATGAAATCCGAGATAGGATCCATGTATGAAAACAAAGTATGGACTTTGACTGACTTGCCCGTTGAACGGCGAGCCATAGAAAATAAATGGATCTTTAAGAAGAAGACAGACGCGGATGGTAATGTGACCATCTATAAAGCTCGGCTTGTCGCTAAGGGTTATCGACAAGTTCAAGGAATTGACTACGATGAGACTTTCTCACCGGTAGCGAAGCTGAAGTCCGTCCGAATCATGTTAGCAATTGCCGCATACTATGATTATGAGATATGGCAAATGGACGTCAAAACGGCATTCCTTAATGGTTTCCTTAAGGAAGAATTGTATATGATGCAGCCGGAAGGTTTTGTCGATCCTAAGAATGCTGACAAGGTATGCAAGCTCCAACGCTCGATTTATGGGCTGGTGCAAGCATCTCGGAGTTGGAACATTTGCTTTGATGAGATGATCAAAGCGTTTGGGTTTACACAGACTTATGGAGAAGCCTGTGTTTACAAGAAAGTGAGTGGGAGCTCTGTAGCATTTCTCATATTATATGTAGACGACATACTTTTGATGGGAAATGATATAGAACTCTTGGACAGCATTAAGGCCTACTTGAATAAGAGTTTTTCAATGAAGGACCTTGGAGAAGCTGCTTATATATGAGGCATCAAGATCGATAGAGATAGATCGAGACGCCTCATAGGTCTTTCACAAAGCACATACCTTGATAAGATATTGAAGAAATTCAATATGGATCAATCTAAGAAAGGGTTCTTACCTGTGTTACAAGGTGTGAAATTGAGCTCAGCTCAATGTCCGACCACGGCAGAAGATATAGAAGAGATGAGTGTCATCCCCTATGCCTCAGCCATAGGTTCTATTATGTATGCCATGCTGTGTACCAGACCTGATGTAAACCTTGCCGTAAGTTTGGTAGGAAGGTACCAAAGTAATCCCGGCAAGGAACACTGGACAGCGGTCAAGAATATCCTGAAGTACCTGAAAAGGACTAAGGAAATGTTTCTCGTTTATGGAGGTGACGAAGAGCTCGTCGTAAAAGGTTACGTCGACGCTAGCTTCGACACAGTTCTGGATGACTCTAAGTCACAAACCGGATACGTGTATATTTTGAATGGTGGGGCAGTAAGCTGGTGCAGTTGCAAGCAAAGCGTCGTGGCGGGATCTACATGTGAAGCGGAGTACATGGCAGCCTCGGAGGCAGCACATGAAGCAATTTGGGTGAAGGAGTTCATCACCGACCTCGGAGTCATACCCAATGTGTGGGGGCCAATCAAGCTCTTCTGTGACAACACTGGAGCTATTGCACTTGCAAAGGAGCCCAGGTTTCACAAGAAGACTAGGCACATCAAGCGTCGCTTCAACTCCATTCATGAAAATGTTCAAGATGGAGACATACAAATTTGTAAAGTGCACACGGATCTGAATGTCGCAGATCCGTTGACTAAACCTCTCCCTAAGGCAAAACATGATCAGCACCAGAACTCTATGGGTGTTCGATTCATCACAATGTAACTAGATTATTGACTCTAGTGCAAGTGGGAGACTGTTGGAAATATGCCCTAGAGGCAATAATAAAAGCATTATTATTATATTTCCTTATTCATGATAATTGTCTTTATTCGTGCTATAATTGTGTTAACCGGAAATCGTAATACATGTGTGAATAACAGACAACAACATGTCCCTAGTGAGCCTCTAGTTGACTGGCTCGTTGATCGACAGATAGTCATGGTTTCCTGACTATGGACATTGGATGTCATCGATAATGGGATCACATCATTAGGAGAATGATGTGATGGACAAGACCCAATCCTAAACATAGCATAAGATCGCATAGTTCGTTTGCTAGAGTTTTTCCAATGTCAAGTATCCCTTCCTTAGACCATGAGATCGTGTAACTCCCGGATACCGTAGGAGTGCTTTGGGTGTGCCAAACGTCACAACGTAACTGGGTGACTATAAAGGTATGCTACGGGTATCTCTGAAAGTGTCTGTTGGGTTGACATGGATCGAGACTGGGATTTGTCACTCCGCTTGACGGAGAGGTATCACCGGGCCCTCTCGGTAATGCATCATCACAATGAGCTCAATGTGATCAAAGTGTTTGATCACGGGATCATGCATTACGGGAACGAGAAAAGTGACTTGCCGATAACGAGATTGAACGAGGTACTGGGATACCGACGATCGAATCTCGGGCAAGTAAAATACCGATTGACAAAGGGAATCGTATACGGGATTAATTGAATCCTTGACATCGTGGTTCATCCGATGAGATCATCGTGGAACATGTGGGAGCCAACATGGGTATCCAGATCCCGCTGTTGGTTATTGCCCGAGAGCCGTCTCGGTCATGACTGCATGTCTCCCGAACCCGTAGGGTCTACACACTTAAGGTTCGGTGACGCTAGGGTTGTGAAGATATGTATGTGCAGTAACCCGAATGTTGTTCGGAGTCCCGGATGAGATCCCGGACGTCACGAGGAGTTCCGGAATGGTCCGTAGGTAAAGAATTATATATAGGAAGTGCTATTTTGGCCATCGGGACAAGTTTCGGTGTTATCGGTATTGTACCGGGACCACCGGAGGGGTCCCGGGGGTCCACCGGGGGGGTCCACCTGCCCCGGGGGGCCACATGGGCTGTAGGGGGTGCGCCTTGGCCTATATGGGCCAAGGGCACCAGCCCCAAGAGGCCCATGCGCCAAGAGAGAAAAAAAAGGGGAGAGTCCTACAAGGGGAAGGCACCTCCGAGGTGCCTTGGGGAGGATGGACTCCTCCCCACCCTTGGCCGCACCCTTCCTTGGAGGAAGGGGCAAGGGATGCGCCTCCCCCTCTCCCTTGGCCCTATATATAGTGGGGAAAAGGAGGAGCAAACCAACCCTAATGCCCTGGCTCCTCCCTCCTCCCTGCAACACCTCCTCCTCCTCCCGTAGTTGCTTAGCGAAGCCCTGCCGGAGTTCTGCTGCATCCACCACCACACCGTCGTGCTGGATCTTCCTCAACCTCTCCTTCCCCCTTGCTGGATCAAGAAGGAGGAGACGTCTCCCGTCCCGTACGTGTGTTGAACGCGGAGGTGCCGTCCGTTCGGTACTAGATCATCGGTGAATTGGATCACGGCAAGTACGACTACCTCATCCACGTTCACTCGAACGCTTCCGTTGCGATCTACAAAGTGGTATGTAGATGCTATCCAATCTGAATACTCGTTGCTAGATGAACTCATAGATGGATCTTGGTGAAACCGTAGGAAAAATTTTAATTTTCTGCAACGTTCCCCAACATTGGGTCCCCTGGGCGGTGGAGTTGACAGCTGAACCAGGGGGGAGGCGTATCGACATGCAATGGGGAGTTGCCACGTCAACACATGGTGGGATTTTCTGTTTCACTTGCCAAACTGAACTCCGATTATATACCAAAGCGTTACGATTTCCGTGATTTTTTTTTTGGGCACATGATTTAAAATTCCCATCCATATCATTAATCTGAAAACTACCCGAGGCGGGTATGGGCTGCCATTTGAACTTGGGCCAATGGTGTTGGTGCTGCTGCCATTGGGCTTTGTGACCCAAAAAGCCACACGAATCACATCGAATAAGGCCAGGACACTGGATAACTTGGTGGTCATTGCTTCGGCATGCAGTGCATGTAAACTTACGGCCCATCATGCATGCATCCTCCGGCGAACGTGTCACCTGGAAGGTGCATTCATGTATCAGATTGATGCATCTTTGACAAAATTTACCTGGGCAATCCCCAACCAAGTGTCCATGCCTAGAGCATTTCGAACATTTCAGCAGCTGTGCATCAATATAATCTTGCGTAGGCACATCTTTGATTTGTACCATAGCTTTAACCTCATGATGCTACTGAAAATTGTTATGAGGGAGGATTATATGCTTGTAGGAATTGCAATAATATCAAGTTTCCTCTCTATGTGCTTAAAGTTTTGAAGTCATGCTTGTTTTGCCTTCCTATGCTAGTTGATTATTGTTCCCATAAGTTGTTTTCTCACAAAATCCCAATGCATAGGAAGTGGGTTAGACTTAAATGTGCTAGTCATATTCTTCATGATGCTCTCTTTATGTTTCAATTCTTATCTTTTATGTGAGCATCATTGAAATCATCATGCCTAGCTAGGGGAGTTAAACGTTAGCGCTTGTTTGGAGGCAACCCAATTTTATTTTAGTTTCTTGCTTTTGGTTATGTTTAGTAATAAATAATCCATCTAGCCTATGTTTATATGTGGTTTTATGTTTTAATTAGTGTTTGTGCCAAGTAGAACCTTTGGGAAGACTTGGGTGAAGTCTTTATGATCATGCTGTAAAAAACAGAAACTTTAGCGCTCACGAGATTAGCTAAAACTTTTTTACTGGAGAGTGATATTTAGTTTATTCTTACTGTACATGATTACTAGACAAATTCCTCAGGTCCAGCAATTTATTTTAGAATTTTTGGAGTTTCAGAAGTATAATTTTGATACAGATTACTACAGACTGTTATGTTTTTGACAGATTCTGTTTTCTATGTGTTGTTTGCTTATTTTAATGAATCCATGGCTAGTAAAATAGTTTATAAACCATAGAGAAGTTGGAATAAAGTAGATTTAACACCAATGTAAATAAATAATGAGTTAATTACAGTACCTTGAAGTGGTGTTTTGTTTTCTTTCGCTAACGGAGCTCACGAGATTTTCTGTTAAGTTTTGTGTTGTGAAGTTTTCAAGTTTTGGGTAAAGATTCTATGGACTATGGAATAAGGAGTGGCAAGAGCCTAAGCTTGGGGATGCCCAAGGCACCCCAAGGTAATATTCAAGGACAACCAAGAGCCTAAGCTTGGGGATGCCCCGGATGGCATCCCCTCTTTCGTCTTCGTTCATCGGTAACTTTACTTGGAGCTATATTTTTATTCACCACATGATATGTGTTTTGCTTGGAGCGTCATTTTATTTTGTTAGTATTTGCTTTCTGTTATTTAGAATAATTTTTTGCATCTTTGTTTTCAATAAAAATGTCAAGGATAGCCTTTACTATGCTTATTTTGCAAGTATACATGTTGTTGTTTGAAAACAGAAAGTTTACCGCTGTTGCAAAAATTCCCTAGAAAAGTCAGAATGTGATAAAATGTTGAAACCTTTTGCATAATAAGATATGATAAATTTAATACAGTGGGAATTTTAGTTCATTATTTTTGGAGTTAGGTAAGTAGGATGAATCTTGCATTCTTACAGACTATACTGTTTTGACAGATTGCTGTTATGTTTGCATTGTTTGCATATGTTTGCTTGTTTAATGATTCTATTTGAGGATAGGGGTATTAAATAGGCAGATACATTTAGTATGCAATGTTGAATAACAATTTTAGTGATTTTTTATAGTAGAAGATGATAAGGTTTTGCATTGGTTTATACTAACTTATCTCACGAGTTCTTGTTGAGTTTGATGTGGATGAAGCTTTCGAGATTTAGGAAACCGAGATATAAAAGGAATTAACGAGACACAAAATCTAAAGCTTGGGTATGCCCAAGGCACCCCAAGATATTATTTCAAGAAGTCTCAAGCATCTAAGCTTGAGGATGCCCCGGTAGGCATCCCACCTTTTCTCTTCAACAACTATCGGTTAGTATCGGTTGAACCTAAGTTTTTGCTTCTTCACATGAGTTGTGATATCCTTGCAATGTAGTTTTATTTTGTTTTGCTTGCTGTTTGAATAAAGTATCAAGATCTAAAATTCTTAAATGGGAGAGTCTTCACATAGCTACATAGTTATTTAACTACTCATTGATCTTCACTTATATCTTTTTGGAGTAGTTTGTCATTTACTCGTGTGCTTCACTTATATCCTATGAGTAAATGGTTAAATGATTTGAGTGTCATAAATCTGAAATTATATATGTTTCATATGCTTATCCCATGGGGAGTAATGCCTTCACATATAAGAAGTAGAGGTGGTAAAATTTTTGAAGGTTAGCAAACATTGTATTGGTCACTTGAACAATTCATGAAAGAATATTGAAGGAAGAGAGATTTCACATATAAATATACTATCTTGGACATCTTCTATGATTGTGAGCCCCATTAATTATTTTCAAACCTGAGAAAATTAGTTGAAGTTGGACAAGGAAGACAACATAATGATTTATGCTTGGGTATATTTGTATAGACGTTATATTGTTATGGATCCTCTAACATGTGGTGCTTGCTATTTAGAATCCTTTGCTAGCCAAAATATCTGTACTAAGCGGGAATACTGCTTGTGCATCCAAATTCCTTGAACCAAGTTTCTTCCATGAGTGTCCACCATATCTACCTATATGCGGTATTTACCTGCCGTTCCAAGTAAATTTGCATGTGCCAAACTCTAAACCTTCAAATAATAATCTGTTTTCTATGCCCGAATCACTCATGTAGCGACTAGGGGCTATCAGTATCTTCCATGCTAGGTGGGTTATTCTCACGATGAGTGGACTCCGCTCATCATTCACGAGAAAATGGCTAGTAACTGGGATGCCCAGTCCTATGATCAAAAGATCAAAAACAAATTCACAAATAATTTAAACGAAACTCCCCCAGGATTGTTGATAGTTGGACGACACCCGTTGTTTCGGACAAGCCGTGGAGTGTGATTGTTGGTGGAGGGGGATTAAAAGCTTTACCTTCCTGTTTGGGAACCGCCTATAATGTATGTAGTATGGAAGATATTGGGAACTCTTGGTCATTATGTTGACAATGAAAGCATACCTCTCAAAATTATTTTCATCTCTCTTTTAGCTTCGAGCTCTGGCACCTCTGCAATTCCCTGCTTCCCTCTGCGAAGGGCCTATCTTTTACTTTTTTGCAAGAGTCAGTAGTATTCCTTCTCATTCCAACCTACTATTTAGTTGGCAAGCATCATGTGATGGAAAGATCTAGGCATATATGGCCATTCAAATATATTTGAGCATGAATTATTACTGTTGACATTACCCTTGAGGTAAAAGGTTGGGAGGCGAAACATTAAGCCCCTATCTTTCTCTGTGTTCGATGAATATTATTTGTTCTAAAAATATGCTTTGAGTGGTAGCAATCATGGAAGATTAAACGATAGTTGAGTATGTGAAGTTTGCTGAATCAAAGCTCTGACATAGACTCTTCCTGAAAATAAGATGAATTGTAATTGTTCGATGACTAATAACACGGTTTATTAGTTTTCAAGAAAGTTTATGTTCTATACTTTAACATGTGAATAGTTTGTTACTTGCTCATGTAAAGTTTTATGATATGAGCTACTGTTATGACATATAATGATGCTAGAAAAGGTGATTGAAATTATCATTAATCAAACTTGTGCACCTGCTAGCATTCACGCTTCATAAATTCTTTCTTTTATCATTTACCTACTCGAGGACGAGCAGGAATTAAGCTTGGGGATGCTGATACGTCTCCAACATATCTATAATTTATGAAGTATTCAAGCTATTATATTATCTGTTTTGGACATTAATGGGCTTTACTAAGCACTTTTATATGATTTTTGGGACTAACCTATTAACCCAGAGCCCAGTGCCAGTTTCTGTTTTTCCCTTGTTTCAGTGTTTCGCAGAAAAGAAATATCAAACGGAGTCCAAACGGAATGAAACCTTCGGGAGAGTTATTTTTGGAACGGAAGCAATCCAGAAGACTTGGGGTGTACGTAAGGGAAGCAACAAGGAAGGAACGAGGCAGGGGGCGTGCCCACCCCCTGGGCGCGCCCTCCACCCTCATGGGCCCCTCGTGGCTCCCCTGGCCTATTTCTTCCACCTATATATATACCAATATACCCTAAACCAATCGGGGAACAGAATAGATCGGGAGTTCCACCACCGCAAGACTCTGTAGCCACCAAAAACCAATCGGGGCCCTGTTCCGGCACCCTGCCGGAGTGGGGATCCCTCACCGGTGGCCATCTTCATCATCCCGGCGATCTCCATGACGAGGATGGAGTAGTTCACCCTCGGGGCCGAGGGTATGTACCAGTAGCTATGTGTTTGATCTCTCTCTCTCTCTCTCTCTCTCTCTCTCTCTCGTGTTCTTGAGGTGATACGATCTTGATGTATCGCGAGCTTTGCTATTATAGTTGGATCTTATGATGTTTCTCCCCCTCTACTCTCTTGTAATGGATTGAGTTTTCCCTTTGAAGTAATCTTATCGGATTGAGACTTTAATGATTTGAGAACACTTGATGTATGTCTTGCCGTGTGTATCTATGGTGACAATGAGATATCACGTGATTCACTTGGTGTATGTTTTGGTGATCAACTTGCGGGTTCCGCCCATGAACCTATGCATAGGGGTTGCCACACGTTTTCGCCTTGACTCTCCGGTAGAAACTTTGGGGCACTCTTTGAAGTACTTTGTGTTGGTCGAATAGATGAATCTGAGATTGTGTGATGCATATCGTATAATCATACCCACGGATACTTGAGGTGACATTGGAGTATCTAGGTGACATTAGAATTTTGGTTATTTGTGTCTTAAGGTGTTATTCTAGTAAGAACTCTTGAATAGATCGATCCGAAGGAATAACTTTGAGGTGGTTTCGTACCCTACCATAATCTCTTCGTTTGTTCTCCGCTATTAGTGACTTTGGAGTGACTCTTTGTTGCATGTTGAGGGATAGTTATATGATCAAGTTATGTTATTATTGTTGAGAGAACTTGCACTAGTGAAAGTATGAACCCTAGGCCTTGTTTCCTAGCATTGAAATACCGTTTACACTCACTTTTACCATTAGTTACCTTGGTGTTTATATATTTTCAGATTATAAAAACCTATATCTACCATCCATATTGCACTTGTATCTTCATCTCTTCGCCGAACTAGTGCACCGATTCAATTTACCATTGTATTGGGTGTGTTGGGGACACAAGAGACTCTTTGTTATTTGGTTGCAGGGTTGCTTGAGAGAGACCATCTTCATCCTACGCCTCCCATGGATTGATAAACCTTAGGTCATCCACTTGAGGGAAATTTGCTACTGTCCTACAAACCTCTGCACTTGGAGGCCCAACAACGTCTACAAGAAGAAGGTTGCGTAGTAGGCATCAGTCATCAGCGAGTGAATCCGGGCTGTAGCAGCTGGGCTAGCAGGACTCAGGTAATCTGGGCTGTAGCAGGCTAACAGGACTCCGAAAGACACCGCGTGACATTTCCTTGAAGACAGACACAAGAACGAAGAAGGACACATGCCGGACAGCCTAAGTGTTTCGGAGCAGTAGCAAGCTACCATGGCTCAGTGGAAGCACTAGGAGACATTTCCCAGTAAGAAAGGCTACCAAGGATAAACAACTAGATAGTCAGATCCCACACATACCAAGCATTACAATAACATACACACAATATGCTCGATATGTGCAAATACAACATGGCATCACAACATGACTCTACAACTCAAGTATTTCATTCATTAGGCTCCGAGGAGCGAGATATTACAAACATGGGTCCCATGACCTAACATTCAGAGCATACACGTCAAAGCACAAGCGGAAGCTTAACATGTTTGAGTACAGACAACTACAAATGAAAAAGGTTGAGAAGCCTGACTATCTACCAGATCTTGCCGAGGGCACAAGATCATAGCTGAGATAATAAGCTAAACGTCGAAGTCCACGCGGAACTACTAGTGAGACTGAAGTCTCTCTGCAAAAACATAAAATAGGAAAACGTGAGTACAAATGTACCCAACAAGACTTACATCAGAACTAACTACATATGCATCATTATCAACAAAGGGAGGGTGGGGTTTAACTGCAGCAAGCCAGCTTTGACTCAGTGGCTATCCTGAACTACGACTGCAAGTAACTCTTTTGAGGTGGCGCACATGAGTCCACATATTCACCATATCAATACACCACTATGGATCCGCTCCCGTCTCCCATAGCACTCACGCTTATCTTGCGTATTTTAGAGTATCCACTTTCACTTGTCTATGAATTGTATAGGCAACCCAGAGGTCCTTTACCGTGGACACGGCTATTCGAATAGATGATGTTAACCCTGCAGGGGTGTACTTCTTCACACACGCTCTCACCACTTACCATCGTTTACACGACATGTACTCGTCAACCTTCAAGCAGAAGCCCAACGAGGGTGTCGGCCACATCCTACACTACAAAAAAAATACACTTCTGTGATGATATGTGTTTGTCATAGTAGGTCGCATTTTTTGTCATGCATGTACATCCATGACGATTTTATGACAGAATCAAGATAGTCATACCTGTGCTGTCGTAGAAGTGTTCCATGACATTACCAAAATTATCATCATGGAAGTGTCCACTTCCATGACGATAAATCGGGCGTCACAGAAGTGCTTTCGTCAAGGGTGACCGACACGTGGCATCCACCATAACGCAATGCCGTTAAGCTATTGGGTCGGGTTTTGGATCCGATAACCCGTTAACAGCCCCGACCAATGGGAAATTTCGACATGTAAAATTCTTATTGGCCGGACGAAACACGTGTCAGCTCGTCAGTGGGTCAGATTGGCGCCTATGATATGTCGACACGTGCCACGACCCACCACTGGCCAATTTAGCTTACAAAGCCGGCCCGTTTGACTTGGTCAAAAGTTAACGGGCTGGCCCATGGAAAGCCTGTAAACGGTCTCTTTGCAAATAGCCCATTTTACGGCCCGTTAACTCATGGCCCGTTAGGCCCTAAAGGAAATTGGCCCAACAACGTCATGTGGGCCATCGAATATAACACCAGCTATCGGTGTCAAAACCGGAGGATCTCGGGTAGGGGGTCCCGAACTGTGCGTCAAGGTCGGATGGTAACAGGAGACAAGGGACACAAAGTTTACCCAGGTTCGGGCCCTCCCGATGGAGGTAAAACCCTACTCCTGCTTGATTAATATTGATGATATGGGTAGTACAAGAGTAGATCTACCACGAGATCAAGGAGGCTAAACCCTAGAAGCTAGCCTATGGTATGATTGTGTATGATGATGGTTCGTCCTACGGACTACAACCCTCCGATTTATATAGACACCGGATAGGGTTAGGGTTACACAGAGTCGGTTACAATGGCAGGAGATCTTGAGTATCCGCATCGCCTAGCTTGCCTTCCACGCCAAGGAAAGTCCCATCCGGACACGGGACGAAGTCTTCAATCTTGTATCTACATAGTCCAGGAGTCCGGTGAAGGTATAGTCCGGCTACCCGAACACCCCCTAATCCAGGACTCCCTCAGTAGCCCCTGAACCAGGCTTCAATGACGACGAGTCCGGCGCGCAGATTGTCTTCGACATTGCAAGGCGGGTTCCTCCTCCAAGTCCTTCATAGAAGATTGTAAACACCAAAAATAGTATCCGGCTCTGCAAAACAAGTTTCCACATATTGCCATAGAGAGAATAATATTAACACAAATCAAATCTGCTGACGTATTCCGCAGTGCGTCATCACACTGCGGCCAAGCTCTTTATACAAATTGTTTTCACTTTTCCACCTCAGCGTGTTTAGCGAGGCGGTTTCCTTGGCACGTCTTGTCAAAGCAGAGATCGTGTGCCCCTTTTAACAGGATTCTCATCAATACGGACGTGGGTAACCCAACCGCGCCATTTACCACGACGCTTGGGAGGCAAGCGAGTTTTATTAGGTAGGTGGGGACGCATAACCGCATTCGCCCATATAAGGGGATAAGGATCCACCTTTTCTACCTATGCCTTCTTCCTCCTTTGCCAATCCATCTCTCGTGCACTCAAGCTCCAGCGCCCAAGCCCGCTCTTCCCACCTCAACCTTCTCCAACAATGTCCGGAGCGGGAGGCAAGTGGATGGTCTCCTCCGTTACGGAGGTTCAAGTACAAAAGCTAAGGAAGGCCGGATACCTGTCCAAGGACATCCCGCACTGGCTTCCTGAGAAGGGGCAGCTTCTCCCCACCCCAAGGCCCCATGAGAGGGTAGTTTTCCTTCCCCACTTCCTCCGCGGACTGGGTTTTCCACTTCACCCATTCGTCCGGGGACTCATGTTCTACTACGGCCTAGATTTCCACGACCTGGCCCCGAACTTCATCCTCAACATCTCGGCGTTTATCGTCATGTGTGAGGCCTTCCTCTGTGTCCGCCCCCATTTCGGCCTTTGGCTCAAGACCTTCAACGTCAAGCCCAAGGAGGTGCGCGGCAGCCAAGCGGAGTGCGGAGGCGCTATGGCTGGCAAGATAGCCAACGTCCTCTGGTTCGAGGGCTCCTTTGTGGAGAACCTAAAGGGGTGGCAAGCCGGGTGGTTTTACATCACCGAGCCACGCGATCCGGAGTGGATCGCAGCCCCCGAGTTCAGATCCGGACCCCCACGCGGCTTATGTCCTAGAAAGAGACGGGCCTGTCGTGGGGCAACGAGGAAGAGGTGACCGGACTGAAGACCTGCATCCAGTCCCTGGTAGACAAGCCAATCCGGCTGGTCAATATAGTCCAGGTCATGCTCGTTCGTCTGATCCTCCCGTGACAACAACGGGATTTCAATTTGTGGGAGTTTGACCCAGCGCAGCACCGAACCCTCAACAGGCGACACGTCGTATGAAGACGTCTGGAAGGTGCTAATCAAAGGCGCCAGGGCCCCCGCATCCGCTTCCGAGGACCGCGGATACAACACGCAGCGTCACGCTAGCGAGGTAAGCTATCTATACCTTTGACAGGATTATTAAGCTCTTTTTCATAGATTAATTCTATGCGGGATCTAAACTCCCTTACCTTTGACAGGCTTGGCAGGCGATATCCGGACCAATTTACTGTCCGGCTCCCCTGCCCGAAGACCCAGCCCCAGCTCTCCTAGTGAAGCTGCTGACTCCGGTACCTTATGTGGTGCCGGAGAGGAAGGTCAAGAAGAAGAAGACCACCGGGACTCGAAAGAGTGCCCGTAACTTGGTGGTGTCAGACTCGTCGTCTGACGAGTCCGAGGCGCCCTCGTCTCGTGAAAGCGAGGAGGAGGAAGAAGACGGATCCCCCCCCAACGGAGGGAGGAGAGAAGAAGAAGGCCGCCCCATCGGGGGAGGCCGAGGGGTCTAGGAAAAGGAAGACCCCTTCGCCGGACTACTCCCACGACGCCGAAGAGAGCAGAGAGGAGTGGCCGAACAGGGCCAAGTGTCCGGCGAAATCGTAAGTATTCGTATACCAGAGTGACTCATGATATTCCTTTAATGCACAACTTTCCCTAATGTCGAATGTAATTTATGCAGCCCGCCCCGGGCCAAACTCGACGATTCGTCGAGCGGCTTCCTGGATTCGTCGGACATGAACTCAGTTCCACCCGCTGTCTCCCCACGCACTGCAGACGACGCCAAAGTGGCGTCGCAACAAGCTCCGGGGCAGGAGGAGGTGGTGCTGGAGGAGCCGAAAGGCGACCTCCCGGACCCCAGGAATAAAGGGGACAAGACCCCCCAGGGCTCCAAGTCCGGCTTTGTGCCGGACGCCGCGCCGGACTCTTCAACAGTTCCGGTCTGCGGTAGGCGAACTCCTTCCAAGAGGAGCAAGCCTTCTGAGCCGGCGGCCTCCGTCCAGCCGGAGGTGCCGGACAATCTGCTGGAGGTGCTTGACGGCGCCTCCATCGACGAGGAACACCGTACTATTATGAGTACGGTGATCCAAAGGGTTCAGTCCACCAAGAGCGGACTGACTGAAGCTTGCGCTAGCCTTTTGACAGGCTTCGAGGTAAGTAAAATTATGTCCAAATATTACCGCATAGACAGTAGCCCGTGATGCTCTGTTTGGCGTTCGGAAAGAAAAGCCGAATAGAGGATCTATTAATTTTCGCAGGAGTCTAATAAAGAGTCAATATGCGTATGCAGGCTTCGCTGCTATCCACCGCCGCACTGATTGCACAGGTGGATGTCCTAAAAAAGGACCTCGGGCGGACCGAGCAAGAGCTCGGCCTTGCCAAACGACAGCTCGAGGAAAAAGAAGGTAAGAAATATCCTACAGAAAAAGGTGAGGCGTGATTGCAAAGAATAACAGGATCGTACTGCTTATTGTAGGGGCCACAACTGAGGTGGCGACCCTCAAGCAGGCGCTATCTGAGGCCGAAAAGAAAATGGCCGAGGAGCGCACCGAGCGAGAAAGACTTGGGGCTCAAGTTGGTGAGGTGCAACAAGAGCTGCAGGCTCTCATGAAAAAACATGAGAGCTTGGAGCTTGAGTCAAAGGCGCAAGCATCCGAGCTCGCGTCGGCCCTTGAGACCGCCAAGGGTGCCAAGGCCGAAGCCCAAAAGGCCCTCCAAGAGTTGGAGGAGATGAAAAAGATAGCAGCGGGTAAGGCATTCTTAATGCAAAGTAGAAATATAAAAGTAAACTACTTGTCACTTACCCAAATACGGAGTTCTCCAGGGGCGTTCGCAGATCTTCCCCACAGTGTATCCGACGCCGCCGCATTCTACCGAGCTGAAGAGGGCAGCTCGACGGAGAGTGTGTTCTGGTCTCAGTATTCTGAGGCCGGACACCCTGTGCCCTTGAGCGACCAGCTGAAACAGCTGGTCGAGCTCCACAAGGCGGCCGAACAAGCCATGAAGGGCTTCATAGTTCGGCTGTGGCCCGGAGAGGCCCTGCCTGGGAGCTACTTCGGGCTGGTGCGGCGGTTGGTGGAGTCCTGTCCAAGGCTTGAGGTCATCAAGTGTTCCATCTGCGTCGAAGGTGCCCGGAGGGCCCTTGCTCGTGCAAAGGTGCACTGGGGTAAGCTTGACGGAGAGAAGCTGGTGAAGGACGGGCCGCCGCAGGGGAAGGAGCATCGCAAGCCCGAGAACTACTACAAGGATGTTCTTGCCGGTGCCCGCCTTATTGCGGATGAATGTACCAAAGATGTAATTTTTAATGAACTCGCTCGTGTTTATCCTGTGCGCTGAAAACTTATTCATATGCGCTAAGCAATGCTTATTGAATTTAAAATATTGTTTTATGTGCGGCCGTTTATCAAAAATTGAGAGATGGCCAGTCGTCGGCTCTTGCCCCATGCCGCTAGTGCTGGGGTGTTCGGGATAAACCTGAGCGCTCTTTTCCCATGGTTGGGTCCATCGAGGGAGGCGCTCAGCACAACGAACCAGGCAATCGGACTATAATGCTTGAACACTCTCACTTAGCCATAGAACTTTATAATTTTAAATTTCGGCGAAGCCCCTAATTCGGAAGACCGAATTCGGGGCGCTATGCACGCCTTTGGCCGGACAAAGCCAGCTCCTCACTCGAAGCGGCATAAGTCTTTAGGGACTCGAAAAACCTCTCGAACAGCGACCGGTCTCGCGCCTTATCATGATAGTCAGTTTTAACTTTCTCCACTGAGGTGCTTAACCCAGCTGAACCGGGGCACAATCGCAGTGGTTCTCCTAGTGCTACCTTAGCCGATATAGCGGAACGTAAGGCACCAAAACATAGGAGCCGGGCAAACCCAACTATTGACCCAAATCATGATTCGGAGCCGATGCATATAGTGCTATAAGTTCGGGGTGCCGCACTTGTGAAAGTGTACGGACTTCTCACACCAGATCAAAGGGTACTGAAGCCCCTGGCGTGTTTGCCGTACCATGGTGTACGGATGCGATCATGTTATTTAATAAACATATATATTAAAAGAGAATAATGCAAGAAATAGACAAAAAGCTATGCATTCTTTATAAAGAGGCTATTTATCAAAGCCGAACGATACAAGTAGTGCGATAAGCAAAAAGATATTAGACTATTTAACATGTCCTGACCAGGGGTAGGCCGCGGAATTGTGTTCGAAACAGATATACCGCTCGTAATAGAGACCACCTGAGAGTTCCATAACGTGGCGTAGCTTTGTCTGTTTCCCTGGATCTTACATCGTTTGTGCGGCAGTCGAATTGCCGAACAGGTCGTCCAAAGTGTGGAGTCTTGAAAGTAAAAAAAAGAATCCAACATCCCCTAGTACATTTTAGGCCGTATTTCGGGCATGCCATTACTGTGCCCCTTCCCCTGTGCCCATGGTATTTTAAGGGCGTAATTATGTACGCGAGGTACTAGCTTCGCTATGTCACGATAGCTGGGGTTGGGGCCGCATTGCTACGCCTGCTCGGAACGTGCCAGGCGGTCTTGTTGTAGGTTACACCGGGCGCGCTTGGTAGTGTCTGGATTTTTAACGGCCGGACTGGAGAGTTGCCTAAAAGGGCTGCTTTGTACTTCCTCTACGAGAGCCGTCGTGTGCTCCTCCGTACGGAGGGAGCGTTCGGTGTTTCCATTGACCGTGATTACTCCTCGAGGGCCTGGCATCTTGAGCTTGAGGTATGCGTAGTGCGGCACCACATTGAACTTGGCAAATGCGGTTCGTCCGAGTAGGGTGTGATAGCCACTGCGGAACGGGACTGTCGAAGATTAACTCTTCGCTTCGGAAGTTATCCGGAGATCCGAAGACCACATCAAGTGTTACGGAGCCTGTACAGTTGGCTTCTACACCTGGTATAACGTCTTTAAAGGTCGTACTTGTGGGCTTAATCCTTGATGGATCTATGCCCATTTTCTGCACTGTATCCTGGTAAAGCAGGTTCAGGCTACTGCCGCCGTCCATGAGGACTCTTGTGAGATGAAACCCATCGATAATTGGGTCGGGAACCAATGCGGCAAAGCCGCCATGATGGATGCTAGTGGGGTGATCCCTTCGATCAAAAGTGATCGGGCAAGAAGACCATGGGTTGAACTTTGGGGCGACTGGCTCCATCGCGTATACGTCCCGTAGCACACGCTTCCGCTCCTTCTTGGGAATATGAGTCGCGTATATCATGTTCACCGTCCGCACTTGTGGGGGAAAACTCTTCTGTCCATTGCTGTTCGGCGGCCTGGGTTCCTCCTCGTCGTCGCTATGCAACCCCTTGTCTTTGTTTTCGGCTCTTAACTTGCCTGCCTGCTTGAACACCCAACAATCCCTGTTGGTGTGATTGGCTGGCCTTTCGGGGGTGCCACGGATCTGGCACAAGCGGTCGAGTATTCGGTCCAAACTGGACAGGCCCTGAGTATTCTTTTTGAATGGCCTTTTCCGCTGACCGGATTTATAGCCTCTGAATCCGGCGTTGACTGCCGTATCTTCATTGCTGTCACTGCTAACGCGGCGCTTTTGCTTATTTTGACGTGTCCTGCCACTTTTGTCCTTGGTATCCGAATTACCATGGTTCTTTGATAAGTTGTTGCTGCGAGCTAGCCAACTATCTTCGCCCGCGCAAAAGCGGGTCATGAGTGTCGTGAGGGCTGCCATAGATTTCGGCTTTTCCTGTCCCAGGTGCCGGGCAAGCCACTCATCGCGGATGTTATGCTTGAAGGCTGCTAGGGCCTCTGCGTCCGGACAGTCGACTATCTGGTTTTTCTTTGTTAGGAACCGTGTCCAGAATTGCCTGGCCGATTCCTCTGGCTGCTGAATTATGTGGCTCAGGTCGTTGGCATCCGGTGGTCGCACATAAGTGCCCTGGAAGTTGTCGAGGAATGCAGCTTCCAGGTCCCCCCAAGAACCGATTGAGTCCGCTGGCAGGCTGTTAAGCCAGTGCCGGGTCGGTCCTTTGAGTTTGAGAGGGAGGTATTTGATGGCGTGTAGGTCATCGGCACGTGCCATGTGGATATGAAGGAGATAATCCTCGATCCATACCGCCGGATCTGTCGTGCCGTCGTATGATTCGATGTTTATGGGTTTGAAATCCTCTGGGATTTTATGATCCATTACTTCATCTGTGAAGCATAGTGGGTGTGCGGCGGCCCTGTACTGGGCTATGTCACGACGCAGCTCGGAAGAGCTATGTCTGTTGTGTTCGGCCCGGCCAGATTTGTTGTGTCCGGAGTGAAGATCATCGTCATGTGTCGTCGGGCTCCTGCGTGATCCGTAGATCGATCTTGTTTGTCTTGCTTTATCCTCCAGTACATCTCGCAGGTCTGGCGCATTTTCCCGTGCCTTGGTTGAGCAGCGTCGGGGCATGGCTTGGGTGGAGGTCCGACAGGCCTCTTTGTCGCGGCCGCGAGGTGGCCGGTCTGCCATGTCGTGCGCTGGTGATGTAGGCGCTTCCTCCTCTGATCGGGGTAGCGTCCTGCGCTTTGGGTAATTCTTGGAGGGGTGCTCGAGTTCATACTCTTCGGCCGCAAGGACTTCAGTCCATCTATCAGCTAGCAAATGTTGATCAGCTCTAAGCTGTTGCTGCTTTTTCTTTAGGCTGCTCACCGTGGCTAAAAGCCTGCCTTTGAAACGCTCTTGTTCGGCGGGGTCTGATGGTACGACGAATTCGTCGTCATTGAGGCTTGCCTCGTCTTTGGAGGGAGGCATATAGTTATCATCCTCAACCTCTCGTTCTGCCGCTCTCTCATGAGGGTTGGCTTCTCCATCTTCCTGCACTGAGTCTTGCTGGGTTGGGTGTTCTTCGGCGCTATTGGGGGTAGTATTATCTCCCGTGCCGGAATCACCGTTTTTGCTTTGGCGGGATTTATAGCGGCGCCGCTGACGTCGGCGCTTTGGCTGTTTCTTGGGGGTGTCATCCCCCACTGTTCCATCGCCATCCCCATCTTTTGGAGTATCCACCATATATACGTCATATGAGGAGGTGGCTGTCCAGCGCTCTACAGGTGCTGGTTCCTGTTCGTCTCCTACCTCGTCGTCCATACCGTCGAAGTCTTCGGAGCCGAAGTCAAGCATGTCGGTTAAATCGTCGACAGTGGCTACCAAGTGGGTGGTGGGTGGGCTTTGAATTTCTTTATCGTCCGTGTCCCATCCTCGCTGACCGTAGTCCGGCCAGGGCTCTCCTGATAAAGAGAGAGACTTGAAAGAATTCAGGATGTCGCCAAAAGGCGAGTGCTGAAAGATGTCCGCGGCGGTGAACTCCATTATCGGCGCCCAATCGGCTTCGACTGGCAGGGGCGCGGGGGGTTCGGAGTCCAGGGAGGAGTCCGGACCCTCGGGATCACGGGTCACGCGGAGTGCGGGGCTGGCGTTCGGCTCGATCGCCTTTGAGATCGCAGCCCCCGAGGTGACGTCCAACCGCGCATCCTCAATTTGCGCAATAGGCTCCGAGTTAAGGGTCGGAACCGGTGCATGTGTGGCCTCCAGGACACTGTTCGAAGGCAGAGCTAGATCATGCCCCTCGAGATAGTGCAGCACGCTTGGCTGTGGCTCGAACCCGTCGAAGATCAAGTCTCCGCGGATATCAGCCGTGTAGTTTAAGCTTCCAAACCTGACTTGATTGCCAGGGGCGTAGCTTTAGATCTGCTCTAGATGACCAAGCGAATTGGCCCACAGAGCGAAGCCGCCGAAGACGAAGATCTGTCCGGGGAGAAAAGTCTCACCCTGGACCTCATCGTTGTTGACTATCAGAGGAGCCATCGGTCCTAAAGGCGACGACACAGAGGAACTCTCAATGAAAGCACAAATGTTGGTGTCAAAACCGGCGGATCTCGGGTAGGGGGTCCCGAACTGTGCATCAAGGTCGGATGGTAACAGGAGACAAGGGACATGAAGTTTACCCAGGTTCGGGCCCTCTCGATGGAGGTAAAACCCTACTCCTGCTTGATTAATATTGATGATATGGGTAGTACAAGAGTAGATCTACCACGAGATCAAGGAGGCTAAACCCTAGAAGCTAGCCTATGGTATGATTGTGTATGATGATGGTTCGTCCTACGGACTACAACCCTCCGGTTTATATAGACACCGGATAGGGTTAGGGTTACACAGAGTCGGTTACAATGGCAGGAGATCTTGAGTATCCGCATCACCTAGCTTGCCTTCCACGCCAAGGAAAGTCCCATCCGGACACGGGACGAAGTCTTCAATCTTGTATCTTCATAGTCCAGGAGTCCGGCGAAGGTATAGTCCGGCTACCCGAACACCCCCCTAATCCAGGACTCCCTCACCAGCCCATTTCACTTTCGGCCCATGTATGGCCCATGACGTCTTTCGGCCCATATGAGGCCTTCGTATCTTTCGGCCCTTTACAGGCCCACGGTGACTCTAGCCCATAACAAACAGTAATTTTCTTTATACCCGTTAACGGCCCGTGATTTACATGGGCGGTTTCCAGCCCGTGTTAGCTTTCGGCCTATTGACGGCCCATACGTTCTTGGGCTCCTTTTCGGCCCTCGATTACTTCCGGCCCGTTACTGGCCTGTTCCCCTAATGGTCCAAGTTCGGCCCATGGCAAGAGTCGGACCGTTACTGGCCTGTTCCCCTAATGGGCCAAATTCGGCCCATGGCAAGAGTCGGCCCGTTACTGTCCTGTTACCCTAATGGGCCAAATTCGGCCCATGGCAAGAGTCGGACCGTTACTGTCCTGTTACCCTAATGGGCCAAATTTGGCCCATGGCAAGAGTCGGCCCGTTTCTGGCCTGTTAACCCGTTGCGCCATTTCCAGCCCGTCCTATATTCTGGCCCATTAACGACCCGTTATGCCTGTGACAGAATTAAGCCTTTGCTGTCCTAGGGCCTATTAACGGCCTGTTACCGTGCTGGGCCGATACCAATTACGCCCGATTACGGCCCATGTAGACCCATTTATCCGATGGCCCGAGGCCCACCGGTTACAGGCCCATTTATCGATGGCCCGTAGGAGACCCATGGATCCTATGGCCCGTATATGGCCCATGGTAGTTGCGGCCACTAGCAAACCAGGGAAAAACAAGACTAGGAAATAAATAAGGCCAAAACTAATGCTAGGCTATTAAGGCGATTGCACAGATTACATCCACTCGGCATCAAAGATCGCCACCAGTGCAAATATAGGGAACACCCTACACTATGCAAAAATGGCTTGTTGTTTTCTTCAGCCGGTGGCTGCACGTTAAGGATAAATTTTGTATCGTACCAAAACAAATTACAACTAGATAACAAAAGGAAGGTTGACATAAAACTTAACAGTCTAGCAGATAAATGCACCACCAGAAGTTCAGAAGCTCAGTTCATTTGACCTGACTGTTACGTTTTCATGTTGTATCGTCCGATGGAACACCATAACCCTCGCCTTCATTTCCCCTAGGCTCCTGAACAACATAGCAAATGTCTGATAGTCTGGTTTCAAAACCATGCATATCTTGACGACATTGAGCAATGTTTCTCCTTGTTTCACAAAGGGTCTCTATTAGGGAATGGACTTGTGTCTGGAGCGCAGATACAACATTGCTTCGAGCTTGCATATCTTGATCATGAGACAGTTTGGACGATATTGCCTTAACAACCAACCCAGTATTACGCAGGAACGTGCTTTTGGCACTGTTAGTGGACAGGTACTGACCCACTGCAGCAAGAGCTGACATTGCGGTTATAGTTGCCTCGACACCTTCAAAAGGTGGTGGTTCCACCATTTTTTCCATAGCTTGCTGAAAAGTTGAGGTTTTACATTAGTAGTACCAGAATAGAAGATATTAAGGAGGCAGCAAAACCAAATAAAATAGCTTTGGTCTATATACATAACTTATTCTGGTGAACCCATGTAAAATATTAGTTGTATTTTATTGCAAAGTACATAATAAAACCAGGTTCCAAACATATGACCATGTACCATCGCTAATGTATTGTCTATTTCTTCACATTGTATTGAGGGCTAAGGATAAAGAGATGAAGTTTATAATACGGTAAGCATAGTATGACATCATTCATATCACAAAACAACTGAGAACAGACAAACAAGCAATTGTAACATTGTGTGGGCAAGTCCTGCACGGAACTAGATTACGGGTCAAGATCAAAGGAACATCACTTCTCTCTTTTAGACCTTGTAAGGTGCAATGATACGCTAAGACAATTGTGTATAAAATTGAAAAGAGTAATAGACATTGGCTGCAAACCATGCAGTTCAGGGCAGAAGTCAGAGTAAGTAGTAGTTAAAAGGCATGAGGATTAAGGACTTACAACAGCGGCTTTGACTGGTGTAGTCATGCCCTTCTTCTTGCTGGTGTGACAGTCCTTGAAGATTTCCACAACATTTGGTTCAGGTACTTTTTGGTCCTTGCGGGCTTTCCTCTGCATTTCAAACAAGTCAATATAGATCTGATAATATGGTACAGCGAAAAGAGTGAAACATCAGCTAATTACAAGAGCCTCCAAGTGTGCAATATAGCTACGAGATCCTGTCGTCTGTTGGAATTTCACTTTCGTACGGTTGTCCTTGTTCTTTGAACAGTTCACCTACAAGAAGATATATTTGTGTGGCACATGCGTAAATAGGACTTCAACATGTGATCTGATCACATATATATATAATGTACGTGATACTTCGGATCAGACCAGTGTTTAACAAGGCCCCTCCAGTCTTCATCCGATATATTTTCCACTGGAGATGTTTGGGAAAGTTCACTGTTAGCCTTGCCTTCAAAGTGAGTTTTCCTCAAGTTATACCGATACTGTCGCAGAGCAGACTTGAAAACATGGGTGCAAGCTTGTCTGGTTGCATCATCTTGGCTATCCAACTTGAACCTCATCTGTTGAAAATTATGGGAGTCTCATTATCAGCAACCTAGAAAGTATGGGACAGAGCAAGATGATATTACTAGTTTCCATACATAACCATACTTACAAATAAATGGTCGAGGAAGGTGTTGAACTGGGTTTCATCTTTGTCATTCCTGTATCGAATCCATGTTGGGAGGATACGTACATGACACCTAACGACAACCGCTGCCTCTGATACTAACTTGGCTGACTCTTTAGCATCACGTGGCCTTTTTAAACCTGCCTCAAAACGGATCTCCATTCTTCCTCCTCTAGATTTAGTTAACCTATCGAGCATTATCCCTGATGTTTGTTTCCTCTTGCGCCTAGGTGCTAGTCCAACAACGAACATAGGAAGTGTTAGTGTACATCAAACTGTGAGACTACATATAAAGAAGCATGCAACTGTAACTTGACTCCAGCAACTACCTTCTTGCTGTTGAAGCTCACAAGGTTCATCTGATATTGCCTACTCGTCTTGTGTCAAGAGTGCTTGGGAAGTAGTGTCAGGTGGCAAGGGGGCTTGGGAACATGCTGCTAGCTCAGTTGACGCACGAGTAAATCATGCAGCTGGTAGTACTGTGGTAGGTGTTGCAAGAACTAGGACTGTCTCTGATTGTTTGGTGGCAGCTATTTGTTTCTGGTTGGCTTTTTTTGCAACTCGTGTAGCATTGGATGCCGTGTTTGTAGAATTTTCCGCTGGACTTTGACCTTCTATTGCACCATCAGTACCAGCAGAATTTGCAGGACTCATCCGCTTCTCATTCCCTGCCATTTTGTGTTTCTTCCTCTTTCTCTGGGCCATCTTAAGTCAAGCCGACAAGAAAAACGAATAACAATTTAGTTCTTCAGAACAAATTGATGTGTGATGCAGACAAACTGAACTTTGATGTTAGACAACCACATGATAGGAGGATGTAATATGTATGAAAAACAGGACGAAAGAGATAACCAGAACTATGATGTGTAAACTAAGAAGGAGACATTTCACCAAATTAGAAGCAATGCAATGGAAGGTAGACACCATATGAAAGATGCTACAAATATCGCTCTGCCAAGTTAACAGTGTCTCATCATAAATGGCGTTTAAACAAATTTGAAGCAGTACAAGAAATAAATCATATGCAAGATGCAAACAACATCACACTACCATGTTAGAGGTCTCTCGTCATTAGTGCCATTGCATATTCACAGCATTGCATATTCACAGCTTATGAGGTGTAAACTAAGGAGAAGGCATTTCAACAAATTAGAAGCAATGAAAGATAGACACCATATGAAAGATGCCACAAATATCACTCTACCAAGTTAAAACTGTCTCGTCATAAGTGCCATTTCAACAAATTAGTAGTACAAGCTAGAAAAGAATGTGAGATGTAACCTATATCACACTCCGAAGTCAAACGTGTCTTATGATAAGTGATTATTGCAGGTTACACAACAGTTGTAATTTGATGTAAGAACATGGTGTGATAGACATATATTGTATGTTCTAGAAACAGGAACACGTGTCTTATTCAAGTATAATGTGTAAAGTAAGTAGATGGAATTCAAAAAAATTAGAAGCAATACAAGCTAGACATCACACATAACATGCAACCACATATAACAGTGCCAAGTTAGAGGGAGCACCGGTGATGCTGCACTAGGGGAGACGTGCTCATCATAAACACAACTTTGTTGAGTGTCTATGCATGTGTTGTCTTGGAAATCGGGGTGTGGAGGAGTTGAAACTGTAGAGGTCGTCTGTTCGGAAGGAGCACCTTTATCCGCTGCCTTGTTAACTTCCTTCCGCTTTATTGATTTTGAATTGTCAAGTAAAACCGACAAGAAAAAGCAATAAAATTATCTCTTCAGAACTCATTCATGCATGAAACTAACAATCACCACTTTAATGTAAGGCAAACACATGATACTAGGATGGAATATGTACGAAAAACAGGACGACATGGCATGTTCACAACTATTTCTGTAAACTAAGCAGAAACCATTCCAGCAAATAAGAAGCAATGCAAGCTGGACACCACATGAAAGATGCAACCAATATGACTCTGCCAAGTTAAAAGCGTCCCATCATAAATGGAATTTCAACAAATTAGAAGCAGCGCATGCTATAAATCATAAAGATGCAACTAATATCGCACTGCATATACTAAAGGTGTCTCGTCAAGTTGATTGATGCGGGGTACAAAAAAACAATAGTTTTATGTAAGGACATGCTTAATAGACAGATGTACTATATACTAAATACAAGAAGGCATGTCACATTAACAGGTATAATGTATAAGCTAAGCAGACTAGCACATGCAGTTTAACCAGATTGGAAGAATTACAATCTAAACACCATATGCAACATGCAACCACATATCACGCTGCCAAGTTAGAGCAAGCACCTGCGATGCTAGTGTAGGGGAAATGCTGTAATCAACTACAGAGCTACGTTCACTATCTTCATCTAGCATTTCTGTTTCTTGAGAATCATGTCGGGAGGCTGACGCTGAATTCTTTAAATGAGGAGTAGTCCCCTTGCCTGCCTGCCTCGTCATAAGTGATTGATGAGGGATAAACAAGAACATTAGTTTGATGTAAGAACATGGTTAATACACAGATGTACTAGTATGTACCAAAAACAGAAAGACATGTCATATTCAAAGGTATAATGTGTAAGCTAAGCAGATGCAATTTAACCAAATTGGAAGCAATACAAGCTAGACATCCGGCTGGAGTGGTGAGCATGATCATCTAGGACCTGAGAGCCTGGTGGGAGGCGGGCTGCTTTGCCACCATCGCAGCTTTTTAGTTGGCTTCCAGGTGATGCCTATCTTTGCTGGGCTTGTCACTGGCTCGGCCAGTGCCCTGACTAGCTATTTGTCTTCTGGTGCTCACGGGATGGTGGTTCATGTAAAAAAATATATTTCCTTATCTTACCGACTTCGGCCTTTCGAATACAAGATAGACACCATATGGAACATGCAACCACATATGACACCGCGAAGTTAAAGCAAGCACCTGGGATGGTGGTTCATTGCGAGCGAGGTCATTAACTCCAGAGCTACGTTTACCGTCTCCATCTGCTGACACTGCACCCTTTATAGCGCTGTAACGTGTCTTGCCTACCAGCATATGAAGCTGGAGTGACTTCTCTCTTTTCTTTTTGGCTTCTCTCATGGCAGCAGAGTCTGAAATACCCTTGCATAAAAACACAATAGTGAGAGTAAGGGTGAAGTGTGTGCAGAACTAGTGCATTGTAAAAGTAGCAGATAGCAGGTGGCTTAAAAATAAATGACAGGAGACATATGATAGCTCTACAACATTGCATGGCAAACAAAATTAGATTCTACTCTGTATGATTTTGTAATATATGAGCACAGGAAATGCAGGTACTCCTCCAACACACCACCACATGTGGTCATATCTGAGATAACAGTCGACTAAAAATAAATAGGTCAGTCAATTTTTTTAACGAACCGTCCGATCTATAAGGAACGGGCAGATGGCCTTCGTCTACCTCCCGCCAGTCACTGTTGAAGATCTTTCTCGAACCGCCAGCGACCACCGGCCCAGACCCCTGCCTCCGCCTCCCCGCCCTCCCATCGACCTCACTCCACCGCCGTGCTTGGCAGCGCCCCCAGGCCATCCCTTTAATCCCAGCCGACCTCCAGATCAGGCGCCAGTAGCTCTAGGCCGCACACGCCCCTAAGATAAACACCAAGGGGCTGCTTCCCTGGCGTAATAGGTATAATGCTTCCGTTAATTGGGAATCAACTGGCCAGAAATTGAAATTCAGGGGGACGACGGACCTCTAGCTAAGGTGAAGTAGTATATGAGGAGAAACCTTGTGCATCGCGAGTACTAGGAACATCTAGTATCAAGAAGAAGCGGCCAACTAGTGTCTTCTGTGGGATGAATACCGTGCAAGCAGAGACGGAAGATTTGCACGAATAAGGGAAGAGGAGTACCTTTTTTGGTTGCTGATCTTCTTCTTTTTACCAGAGAAACCGATGTTCTGGAGGGTGCAGGCTTGGACGAACCCATGGCCAAATTGTTGACTGTGTTGCCGTGGCCGTATGTCGGTGGAGGGGAAGCAGATCCGAGGCGGCGAAGGACGGCGTAGCAGGAACAGCTCCGGTGCGGTGCAGGGTGGCAAAGTTGGAGCGGTAGCGGTGAGGCGCAGGACGGCGTGGTTGAACTGGCTCGGGTACGGACAGCTCGGCCTCGGCTTCAACTACTAGCCGTGGAGGGCTTTGCGGTTGAGGTTGCGGTGGACGACGACGTCAGGGTATCGTCTCCGGCGTGATGGAGGAGGGCGGCGGTTGATGGGTGGGATGGGGTAGCGGACGGAGGACGCCGGGGTTTCACGGCTGGTGGAGAGGTAGTTTTGGTGCTCACGGAGCACGAATGGGGAATCAGACGGGTGCGGAGGGGAATCATGTTTCGGTCCGGGACGCGCTTGTTTTTGGCTTTTTTTGAACCGAAGATGGGACGCGTGTGGGGACCCCGACTCATAAGTCGTGATCACCGAATGCACGTGTATAGTGATCCCAGAGATCAATGCTCACTGAACACACAGAAGCTGAGTAACAAGAGTCTTACATCCATACATACCGTATTACACAAGTAGGACCATTATGGTCAAGTCTTGAGTATAACATTGCAACAGAAATCTTCGTCGATAACTTGGACCCACGCCATCTGCCTTAACCCTACAAGCATTCTGTCTAGGAAGCGTCCTAGATCGCATGTTCATCACCAAAGTATTTTTCATCATATCCTGTTCTTTTATGCCGGGCCAATAAAATAACCAGTGGCAAGCCAATAAGTACTTTGAATGTACTCGCAAGCAACCCATGTTTTGGTTCAAGGTACAACAATGCATGATATAGGTAAATTTCTGCGGAAAGCTAGTTTTGAGTGCAATGACATGTTCAACAACTTGTAAGACATGCATCAGGAGAATTCAAGTAACCATGAGGACAGGTTACAGATATCAACATAAATAGAGTGGGCACCAACCCAACTCAATCATGTCAAGTCCTTGACTTGACCCAAGTAGTTCTTCCCACACACACTGGTTTGTAAACAAGTGGACGTAGCCAAGGAGCGGTTACCCAACTGTCCTTGACCGTGGACACGGCTATTCGAATAGTTTTACACTCTGCAGAGGTTGCACACTTTACCCACAAGATCCGGGGAACTTCCGTGTCATCCACGACCCGCGGTACCTCAAGTACCCGGGGTAAGCACCCGATCACTATCTTTCCCTAGACGACACTAACAAGGAGTCCACTCGTTGTCCCGTATCCTCACGATGGACATCATACGAGACTCACTCGAGATCGTAACATCCGAGAGGGGACACAACGGTGTATCCGGTGCCCTATGAAAACAGTCATGGCCGCCCTACCTGGCACGACCCCATCCCGAGAGAGAGCACCAACTCTCCCCCGTCACTAGTAATGCGGGCTCCAAGCTAGTATCGACCTAGGTAATCAATAATGCCCTTTCCCATATAAGGGTAGAGTGGTTGCGCATGTAAGGTTGGAATAACGGTCGCAACTTAAACCAATCCGTTTTGGAAAACAACCCACACTTGTCTCGGTACACCACCTCGTCATCAAGTGGTTACCCAACTCATCATCTCCCTCGGGCATAAGTGGCACCCGATGGGGTTTTCGAAAAGTCCTTTGAAAATACTTTGTCTCCATTGCCATGCATATACCCGTCCCTTAGCGTAGCACTACTTAGCATCCTATCTACTACCACCGGCATAACCCTCATAAGAAGGTAGGGTCGTGCATAATGCAGGTACCAACGAGGAAGTAACGAAGGCAACCCACCAAAGTGGCTACCACCTCATCATGATTCCGTTGCAACAACAATAAAGTGCTATATGACATGCATAAAAAGGTTTTCATAGACATGGTCAAAGGGCTGCTTGCCTTAGTCTTCAAAGTCTTCAAGCCCTTCTCGTTCTTCTTATCCAACTACTTCGTTAAATACGGGATCTATTCGTCGCAAGAAAATAACGAGAAAAATAAGGCAATAGTGAAACAGCAAAACCAAAGTGCTCAGAAAAATGTCAACTTATTTTTAATAAATACTAGGGGAAAATCTAAGAAGGTGAAAATTACTAGTTATGGATTTGTAGCTGTAGAATAGGAGAAATGGATTTTTAGAGGGGAATATAAATGCTCAAATTTGAGTTTAAATTTGAACAGTGCAGAAAAGTTTGATGGATATTTGTGAAAGTTACATCATTAAATAGGTGGGATTTTTCTAAGATTTTAGGAGTTGGAATTATTCCATTTGGATAAATATTTTATCCTGTGGAATTTTTATAAAACAGACAGAAAAAGAAAAAGAAAAGTGGCACTGTGCCACTGGGCCAGAAAGGCCACAATGCAGCAGGCCCAGAGGGAATCCAACCCGCACAGGGCTGCCACGTCGAAGGCGTATTTGGGAAATACGCCTCCAGCTAACGCAGTGAACCGGTGCGCGCGCGCGTGCGTTTTAAACCTGACGGGTGGGGGCCACCCGTCAGGGTGTGCGGTTGACCAACGGGCCCCACGGCCGTCGTCTTCAACCCCGGGCCAGAGAGGGGGGGCGAGCTCACCGGCGACGTTTCCGGGCACAGCAGAGTGAGCTGATGGCACCACTGTGCTCCTCGTCGTGTCGCCGTTCGGGTGGTGCCGGAGTTGGTCGCCGGGGTGCAGGGGTTCGCCGGCGACGAGGTTCGCGGCGGAGGAGCGTCGGGCGTTGATGGTTTTGGCCGTCTCCTGCAGCTACAGAGAGGGGAAACAAGGGGAAATGGTCAGTGGGCTCCTGCGGTTCTAGATCGAGTGAGAGCGGGGGGGGGGGGGGGGGAGAGCCCGTACCTCTAGATAGACGGCGACCCGAGGCAGCCGAGCTCCGGTCGATCCCGAGCGCAGAAGCTCTCCGGGGTTGATTGGGCGGTGCGGGCGCGTTCTTGGGGGTGTGAGGAGGAGGCGAATGCCACTAGAGCGGCCCGGGGCGGGCTTATATAGCCGCGCGATGGTCCACCGTGGACTTGTGCGCCGGCGAGCTCGTTGCCATCGCCACGGGTCACGAGGGCCAATTTGAGTGTGTCTGGGGTGTTCGTGGGGGTCGACTACCCCCAGGGGGAGAACAGAGGGAGCGGGGAAGGGTCAGAGACGCCGCGCGTGTGAGCTCGCTCATTGGAGCTCTCGGGCGGCCATGGTGCGCTTGTGAGCAGGGGCAGGAGAGAGAGAGAAGGAGGGGGCCGACCAGCTGCCGTGTTGCGGACGTCGAGGAGCATCGTTGGGCGCGCTGGGGAGGCCCGAGGTGGCCGGAGGTGCTTGGCAGGGGGGCGGCTACAGTGCGGAAGCGCACTGTAGCGCGCTCCAAAGCGCCCAAATGGCCGGCATGGCCATTTTCTATGCAATGTGGGTGCCCCCAAGCATGTCCATCAGGTCTAGGAGGGAGTAAAGAAAGGGGAGAGGGCCTTGGATGCCCTGGACAGCAAGTAGGAGAGGAGAGAGGTTGAGGGAGAGAGAGAAATGGGCTGTCCAGAGAGAGGAAGTGGGGTTTTACCCCTCCAATAATTGAGCAATGGCCAAGGGAGAGTTACTGGAGGTAGGAGAAGACTAGGAGGGGCTGTGGTAAAAAGTTGAGCTCAAGGAGAATAGTGGAAGAGGTCAAAAATGGCATTTTGGAAAAGTGGCAGAAGGTGTTTGTTGTTGGTTTGGGCAATAAAATGAACTCCATTTGGTATGAGGCTCAATAGGGTGAAATGGCACATAAAATTAGGGCCTTCCACCAATTTGGAGCTTATTTGGGCAAAGTGGCCAATGTAACTTTGGTAAACCCCAGAAATCAACAGAAATGGTTTTACCAAGATTTAGTCATGCAAATCAATTCTCCTTGATGCACCACTTGGTGTAGTGTCATCATTTGAGGATTTGAACATGCTCACAAAAGTTGGGGTCACGGAGAGGAAGTTAGTAGTACAAACTTGTTCAAATTTGATTCTGGTCAGAGAGGGTTTTGGGGCACTTTGATCAAGATAACATTCTCTCCAACTATGCCATTTGGTCTAGATGCATTATTACACCATTTGAGCATGTGCACCAAGTTTGAGAGCATTTGGACATGTTTGACAGTGCAAAAATGTTCAAACTTGAGAAAGGACAGAAGTGGTTTTGAGAGGGTTTCATGGGGTTATACTATTATCCATGACATGGTACTTGGCAAGATCATCCAAAATGTCATATGTGACATGCTAGAATTTTCTTGGATTTTTATGAAAATATTTCCTTTAGAAATATTTCAAATCCTCGAAATGAGCAGAAATGGTTTTGGGAGGTTTTGTCCAATATTTTGATCATGACCATGTGTTGAAACTCATATATATGGAAAATATATGTCCATTGAGTCTCCCTAATTTTTCTCAAATATTTTTAAAGCTTTAAAATAATTTTAACCTATTTAAGACCATTTTTGGCCTTAAGAAAAAGCCTTTAAATAAAATAGGAAAATAACTTTTAAAATTATATTTTTGTGGTTTCTGGGTAACCTATATCTAATAGGAGTCAAAAATATTTTTGGAAAGATTTTTACTGCCCTTAGTTAAGTACTTGCAGTGCAATCCTCAATCAAGGGGTTTTTGGAAAACTAATTTTTGAAAATACTATTTGGCCAAATTATTTTTGTAAGAAAATACTATATTGCACTATACACATGGCATGATCATTGGGAAAAGGTTTTGGATCAAGGAGAAGGAGTATAAGAGTTGGAGGATTTATTTGATTTTTTTAGAGCACTTGCAAACAACACACAAAAATCAAATCAAGTAAAGTCCAAAACACTCAAAAGTTTTTGTCAAACCACAATTTATCATGATTTATCAGCTTAAGTGTTGTGGCATGAAAATCAGGGTGTGACAGACCTACCCCCTTACAAGAATCTCGTCCCCGAGATTCCCAGACTAGGCGCGGGAAGGAATACGGAAACTTGGATTTGGGGTAGTCTTCACGTCCTCATACTGCTTCTGCTTCCGAGTGGTACCCCATTGAACTTGAAGTGCTTGATGGCGTGGCTTCGTGTATGACGTTCTTCTTGATCCAGGTTGCTAATGGGTAGCTTGCGGTAGGTTAGATTGGGCTAGAGGTTGATGGCTTGTGGTCGATGTCCTTGTAGAGACCGGGCTAGTTACGAAGTTGGAAACACTTTCGAGGGTGTGTCGTGTGGAAAACACTGTGCCCAGTGGGTAACTCAGGTGGTAACTCCAGCTGGTAGCCGTCTTCTCTTCGTCTTGCAGTGACTTCAGAGGGGGTTGTTGAATCTTGGAGTGATCTCGAAGAGGGCCGATGAATCTTGGCGTGGGTTTCCTTGTCATGAAAATGCTTGGTTCCCTTGAGAGAAGTGGCTTGTAGATACACCTGGTCTTGAACGCGGAGGTTTACTTCTTGATGAAGGTGGTTGGTGTAGTTCTTCCCTCTTGGCATGGCGGTCTTCAAATGTTCCCTAACTAGCTGAACGGTTCTTCTTGCGTCTTCGGGTAGGCAAGTATGTCATCAAGGAAAGATGGCAACTAACTTATCCGAGTACTCCGTGAAGACTTGCCCACGGGGTACATAGGGTATAGGTTGGGGTATTAGTGGTGGTCATGGTTGCGTATTGGCCAAGGTTTACTTGACCTAGAGCCAAAGCCCATGGTCATGATCCGACCATGTCGTGGCTTGGTGGGGCTTAAGGGTTTCAAGGATTCTAGTGTGCGAGTGAATGTTTATCATCCCATCCTTGAGCACAGTTTCTGAGATGCCAACTGTTCTATCTAGTCCTCCAAACAGATCACCTTATACCGCTGAAAGCATCATTTCGTATAGGTCAACTTCAATCATTACTCATGCTATTCATATCCTCATGACTCTCGAGGGGAGGTCTAACAAAATCATGTATGTCTACAATCCCCAAACTCATATGTGTGGCTACCCCTAAAAATCCATGGGTAGAGCATATAAGCTGCTAGGCTTGAATTTAATCACCACAATCCTAGTGCTCAGTCTATTGATCCAAGGTCCATAATAAAGCATCTCTATCCTAAGGAAACACGTCGTAAGCCACTCCAAGATCTTGTTTCCTTCCTATGAATCAACTCCAATAGCCCATTAACTTCCATCAATCACTACATAATCCATTTAATTCTACAAATCCAATGTTTATGGTGTTCCACATGATCTCCTAAAGTCTATATAATCCCCAAATGCTTGAAAGGGCTGTCTCTACTATAGTAAGTCCACCAATTTCCATTATCATGGTCAGTAAACTCCAAGGGCAAGCTTATACCAGCTCCGACAATTAATCCAGTCTCCTAGTTTATTGTCCAACGAGAAACATGGTATCACGATCAAGATCATCAGTCTAAATCCAATTTACTCCGAACCATGTAGACTTACTCAACATCTATACTCAACTAGGATTACCTATTTAAATCCAATCTCATGCCCAACGAGAATTTCTACACTTTCCCCAAGTCATTATTGCAATATGAACTGTCTTCTATCATATCCCCTGGCGCAGTCAAATCCTTATACTTCCGAGAATTTCATCTTGCGATTATAATCCCACAAAATCCAATTTACTCCAAGGGTAATGAAAGCTATGCTAACCTATACTCATGATCCCACCAAGTTCATCTACCAACATCAAAGCCTCATAATCCACCAAATAGTCTCATATAATTCCTCAAGTCATTGATATAAGCGCATCAAGTCATTTGTCCTGTGCTTCTATATCCTCAAACTGGTCTTCCTTATGGCATCGTCAGTCCTGGTGCTATATTAGGATGATAATGTGCTTGTTCACTATGTCCACTAGTTCCATAATGAACCCAGTGTTGTGTGAGGTTTACAGAGGCTTAACTGGTTCTCTTGCGGTTCTGTGGGTTAAGCACATGGTTAAGGACTCGAGCTGGGGTATCTCATGAAGTCTTGAGGGGTCTAGGAATGGGTTTCTAGTCTGGAGGGTCAAACATAACTCTACGGGGTTTCACTTGGTCGAGGAGGCTGCAACAAAAAGTCTTCAGTGCTAGTTGGCTGCCGAGGTGGAATTCTTGGTGCATCTTGTCTTGCTAGCCTTCAGTTGATGAGAGAGATGAGAGGGAGAAGTAGCATAGAGGAGGGGAATGCCTAAAAGGGGGTTCCATAGTGCAGGTGCAAACAAACAAGTGCCAAAAAGGGGTCAAACAAAAGAAAACAAGGAAAGGTGATATAGTCGCGTACTTGTTGCCTAGGGCAAAAGGGCGACTGACATCAAAACACAAACAAATAAAAGCAAGAAACACACAATCATGGTTCTATTCGAACCATCATACGGCCTCGACTACGCATAGGGGGTACACGACCTATCCTACCCTAGGGGTTCTCGGACTCAGTAATCGTGTCTTGAGCCTCGTGCAGTCTTCTGAGTTTTCCTCAGGTGTTGCTACGTCTCTTGTAGTTGTTAGATGAAACGATCCAGGTTGAGCCTGAAGATTCTTCAACAACTTCTTGCTTGTTGAAGTGATGGGGTGAAGGTGGCTCCTCGTAGCTGGCATTGACTTGGTCTTCTGTTGTCTTCTTAATCATGACGATCCCGTTTTGTCTTCTAAGGTGTCGATGGTACTAGGTAGGTAATCCTTTATGCAATGACATTAACAAGGCATCGTAGAGATCCAACATGTCGGTTACGTTGATGACAACATCGACACCAAGAGCGGGGGATGAGGAGAACCGTTTTCCTGCTCACTATAGTGAGGCGGACCAAATGGCTAGGTTCTTATCCACCGGTGGTTACCGATACAACAACGGTAAGGACATGGTTGCTCTATTAGCGATGTATATCATTATATCGCATATCCTATGCCCTGATCGTCGTAGGCTAAGGTTGCATCATCTTGGGGCAGTGTCAAGGGTGTCACCATCTCCTGGGTCTTGAGGTCCTCATCCCTTGAGGATGTATCTTCTGTTGGTATCATCTTGTTGTGATGTCGCCAATCTTGTGTTCAGGAGGTGTAGGTGAATGTCTGGCAAGGCATCTTCCTTCTAGATTATCCACGAGGATTACAAGGAATCCAGTGGTCAGGGGCTTGAGGGTGCTAGCGACCGTTTGCAATAGTTTTGAAGGGAAGAGATCGATGAGTAAAGTATACCTTAGTTTTTTTTGAAAAACTGAGAAGGGAAGAGAAGAATAGATAGTTTTGAAAACTTGTAATAGTTTTGGAAATAGTTTTACCCTAACTAAGACCATGCTAACTAAGGCTTCCTACAGTCAGGATGGCTTTGATACCAGCTCTGTGGGGACCCCGACTCATAACTCGTGATCACCGAATGCACGTGTACAGTGATCCCAGAGATCAATGCTCACTGAACACACAGAAGCTGAGTAACAAGAGTCTTACATCCATACATACCGTATTACACAAGTAGGACCATTATGGTCAAGTCTTGAGTATAACATTGCAGCGGAAATCTTCGTCGATAACTTGGACCCATGCCATATGCCTTAACCCTACAGGCATTCTGCCTGGGAAGCGTCCTAGATCGCATGTTCGTCACCGAAGTATTCTTCATCATATCCTGTTCTTTTATGCCTGGCCAATAAAATAACCAGTGGCAAGGCAATGAGTACTTTGAATGTACTCGCAAGCAACCCATGTTTTGGTTCAAGGTACAACAATGCATGATATAGGTAAATTTTTGCGGAAACCTAGTTTTGAGTGCAATGACATGTTCAACAACTTGTAATACATGCATCAGGAGAATTCAAGTAACCATGAGGACAGGTTACAGATATCAACATAAATAGAGTGGGCACCAACCCAACTCAATCATGTCAAGTCCTTGACTTGACCCAAGTAGTTCTTCCCACACACACTGGTTTGTAAACAAGTGGACGTTGCCCAAGAGCGGTTACCCAACTGTCCTTGACCGTGGACACAACTATTCGAATAGTTTTACACTCTGTAGAGGTTGCACACTTTACCCACAAGATCCGGGTAACTTCCATGTCATCCACGACCTGCGGTACCTCAAGTACCCGGGGTAAGCACCCGATCACTATCTTTCCCTAGACGACCCTAACAAGGAGTCCACTCGTTGTTCCGTATCCTCACGATCTACATCATACGAGACTCACTCGAGATCGTAACATCCGAGAGGGGACACAACGGTGTATTCGGTGCCCTGTGAAAACAGTCATGGCCGCCCTATCTGGCACAACCCCGTCCTGAGAGAGAGCACCAACTCTCCCCCGTCACTAGTAATGCGGGCTCCAAGCTAGTATCGACCTAGGTCATCAATAATGCTCTTTCCCATATAAGGGAAGAGTGGTTGCGCATGTAAGGTTGGAATAACGATCGCAACTTAAACCAATCCGTTTTGGAAAACAACCCACACTTGTCTTGGTACACCACCTCGTCATCAAGTGGTTACCCAACTCATCATCTCCCTCGGGCATAAGTGGCACCCGATGGGGTTTTCGAAAAGTCCTTTGAAAATACTTTGTCTCCATCGCCATGCATATACCCGTCCCTTAGCGTAGCACTACTTAGCATCATATCTACTCCCATCGGCATAACCCTCATAAGAAGGTAGGGTCATGCATAATGCAGGTACCAACGAGGAAGTAACAAAGGCAACCCACCAAAGTGGCTACCACCTCATCATGATTCCGTTGCAACAACAAGAAAGTGCTATATGACATGCATAAAAAGGTTTTCATAGACATGGTCAAAGGGCTGCTTGCCTTAGTCTTCAAAGTCTTCAAGCCCTTCTCCTTCTTCTTATCCAACTACTTCTTTAAATACGGGATCTATTCGTCGCAAGAAAATAACGAGAAAATAAGGCAATAGTAAAACAACAAAACCAAAGTGCTCAGAAAAATGTCAACTTATTTTTGATAAATAATAGGGGAAAATCTAAGAAGGTGAAAATTACTAGTTATGGATTTGGAGCTGTAGAATAGAAGAAATGGATTTTTAGAGGGGAATATAAATGCTCAAATTTGAGTTTAAATTTGAATAGTGCAGAAAAGTTTGATGGATATTTATGAAAGTTACATCATTAAATAGGTGGGATTTTTCTAAGATTTTAGGAGTTGGAATTATTCCATTTGGATAAATATTTTATCCTGTGGAATTTTTATAAAACAGACTGAAAAAGAAAAAGAAAAGTGGCACTGTGCCAGAAAGGCCACAGTGCAGCAGGCCCAGAGGGAATCCAGCCCGTGCAGGGCTGCCACGTCGAAGGCGTATTTGGGAAATACGCCTCCAGCCAACGAAGTGAACCGGTGCGCGCGCGTGCGTTTTAAACCTGACGGGTGGGGCCCATCCGTCAGGGTGTGCGGCTGACCAACGGGCCCCACGGTCGTCGTCTTCAACCCCGGGCCAGAGAGGGGGGGGGGAGCTCACCGGCGACGTTTCCGGGCACGGCAGGGTGAGCTGTCGCACCACTGCGCTCCTCGTCGTGTCGCCGTTCGGGTGGTGCCGGAGTTGGTCGCCGGGGTGCAGGGGTTCGCCGGCGACGAGGTTCGCGGCGGAGGAGCGTCGGGCGTTGATGGTTCCGGCCGTCTCCGGCAGCTACAGAGAGGGGAAACAAGGGGGAAATGGTCAGTGGGCTCCTGCGGTTCTAGATCGAGTGAGAGCGGGGGCGGAGAGAGCCCGTACCTCTGGATCGACGGCGACCCGAGGCGGCGGAGCTTCGGTCGATCCCGAGCACAGAAGCTCTCCGGGGTTGATTGGGCGGTGCGGGCGCGTTCTTGGGGGTGTGAGGAGGAGGCGAATGCCACTGGAGCAGCCCGGGGCGGGCTTATATAGCCGCGCGATGGTCCACCATGGACTTGTGCACCGGCGAGCTCGTTGCCATCGCCACGGGTCATGAGGGCCTGTTTGAGTGTGTCTGGGTGTTCGTGGGGGTCGACTACGCCCAGGGGAAGAAGAGAGGGAGCGGGGAAGGGTCAGAGACGCGGCGCGTGTGAGCTCGCTCATTGGAGCTCTCGGGCGGCCATGGTGCGCGTGTGAGCAGGGGCAGGAGAGAGAGAAGGAGGAGGGGGCCGACCAGCTGCCATGTTGCGGACGTCGATGAGCATCGTTGGGCGCGCTGGGGAGGCCTGAGGTGGCCGGAGGTGCTTGGCAGGGGGCGGCTACAGTGCGGGAGCGCACTGTAGCACGCTCCAGAGCGCCCAAATGGCCGGCATGGCTATTTTCTATGCAATGTGGGTGCCCCCAAGCATGTCCATCAGGTCTAGGAGGGAGTAAAGAAAGGGGAGAGGGCCTTGGATGCCCTGGACAGCCAGTAGGAGAGGAGAGAGGTTGAGGGAGAGAGAGAAACGGGCTGTCCAGAGAGAGGAAGTGGGGTTTTACCCCTCCAATAATTGAGCAATGGCCAGGGGAGAGTTACTGGAGGTAGGAGAAGACTAGGAGGGGCTGTGGTAAAAAGTTGAGCTCAAGGAGAATAGTGGAAGAGGTCAAAAATGGCATTTTGGAAAAGTGGCAGAAGGTGTTTGTTGTTGGTTTGGGCAAGAAAATGAACTCCATTTGGTATGAGGCTCAATAGGGTGAAATGGCACATAAAATTAGGGCCTTCCACCAATTTGGAGCTTATTTGGGCAAAGTGGCCAATGTAACTTTGGTAAACCCCAGAAATCAACAGAAATGGCTTTACCAAGATTTAGTCATGCAAATCAATTCTCCTTGATGCACCACTTGGTGTAGTGTCATCATTTGAGGTTTTGAACATGCTCACAAAAGTTGGGGTCACGGAGAGGAAGTTAGTAGTACAAACTTGTTCAAATTTGATTCTGGTCAGAGAGGGTTTTGGGGCACTTTGATCAAGATAACATTCTCTCCAACTGTGCCATTTGGTATAGATGCATTATTACACCATTTGAGCATGTGCACCAAGTTTGAGAGCATTTGGACATGTTTGACAGTGCAAAAATGTTCAAACTTGAGAAAGGACAGAAGTGGTTTTGAGAGGGTTTCATGGGGTTATACTATTATCCATGACATGGTACTTTGCAAGATCATCCAAAATGTCATATGTGACATGCTAGAATTTTCTTGGATTTTGATGAAAATATTTCCTTTAGAAATATTTCAAATCCTCGAAATGAGCAGAAATGGTTTTGGGAGGTTTTGTCCAATATTTTGATCATGACCATGTGTTGAAACTCATATATATGGAAAATATATGTCCATTGAGTCTCCCTAATTTTTCTCAAATATTTTTAAAGCTTTAAAATAATTGGCCGCCTAAGTGTTGTGTCATGAAAATCAGGGTGTGACAACGCGCTTGTTAGAAATTTGGGGAAAGTATAAACTTTGCCTCCCTCTTAAATTTCGGACCTACTGCGGGTCGGGGGTAGGATGGTAATCCCAGGTGTCCCAAATAGTGGGCGTGAGCGATTTCGGCTGCGCGCATGTGTGCTTAGGCGACCATTGTGTATGAATGTTTTTCGGATGCGGTTGCATGGCGTCTAGATGAAGCTACAAACCTACCCCGGTTTAGACCTTTGGACGTCGGGCCGGTAGGTTTCACGTGTCGGAGTTATTAGAAAAGTAATTTCCTTGTACTACCAGACATTGGTCTCAAGCGGTTTCGGGCGAGTAGCGGCTCTTTTGGCGCTTCGTTCGAAATTTTGAAACACAAGCATTCACGTTTAGAGTACTCTTGAACTATGAGGATTGACCTAAATAGACAACGTTATATTTGACCTTGTATGTTTGAAAACCTCATTAAATTATCCGCTTCTTTTTGAAATTTTGACACTTGAAAATCCTATAACTATGATTATTTTGGAATGGAGGAGCTAAATTTGAATCTATTTTATACACGACTACATATGCTATTATGTATAAAATCAGAGCAAAGATTGGTGCCCCCCTAATTTAGGTATAGTTTACAAATGCCATGATATCAAATTCAAATAATTGAATGGACTTCATGTTGAATTCGGTTTTTTTAAACCACCTTAAGTTGAATTCAAATGTATGCTAGTTCATATGTAGCTATTCATAATGTTCATTGTGTAACCTTCGTATGTATAATGTGCTTTACACACACAACATGAACTATACTCACGTTTATATTCGATTGCTAAAGCGATGCATTGTCTGGAGTTCAAAATACTAGCTATGTGGATCAATTGTGTCGAATAATAACATAGACATGCTCAAATTCGATAGAATCTAGATGTCTGATGGATCAATGACCGCTCCTTATGCGAATTGCAAATATCATGATCCCATCCTAATATTTGGATACAATTTATATCTTTAATCAATGTGTAGAGCAGTCTTTTACGTATAGTTTCACTCTCCATCGGTGGTCTCTCACACATGCTCACACACTCTCTCCCGTGGTGTCTTTCTCGCACACATGCTCTATATATAACCCTCCCTCCCTCCCTCTCGTAACCATTTACTACTGTTTTCACTAACCTTTATCACAAGCACTCTTCCTCTCGCAAACATACACACGCACAGTCCTCATCGACCCTTTCTATATACATGGATGAGGGAGTCCTGGATTAGGGGGTGTTCGGATAGCCGAACTGTATCCTCAGCCGGACTCCAGGACTATGAAGATACAAGATTGAAGACTTCGTCCCGTGTCCGGAAGGTTCTTTCCTTGGCGTAGAAGGCAAGCTAGGCGTGCGGATATTCAAGATCTCCTACCAATGTAACCGACTCTGTGTAACCCTAACCCTATCCGGTGCCTATATAAACCGGAGGGTTGTAGTCCGTAGGACAGAACACATCATAACCATCATCATACCCATAGGCTAGCTTCTAGGGTTTAGCCTCCTTGATCTCGTGGTAGATCTACTCTTGTACTACCCATATCATCAATATTAATCTAGCATGAGTAGAGTTTTACCTCCATCCAGAGGGCCCGAACCTGGGTAAAATAAAGTGTCCGTTGTCTCCTGTTACCATCTGACCTTGACGCACAAATCGGGACCCCCTACCCGAGATCCGCCGGTTTTGACACCGACATTGGTGCTTTCATTGAGAGTTCCTCTGTGTGGTCGCCTTTAGGTCCGATGGCTCCTTTGATCATCAACAACGATGAGGTCCAGGGTGAGACTTTTCTCCCCGGACAAATCTTCGTCTTCGGCGGCTTCGCTCTGCGGGCCAACTCGCTTGGTCATCTGGAGCAGATCGAGAGCTACGCCCCTGGCCATCAAGTCAGGTTTGGAAGCCTAAACTACACGGCAGATATCCGTGGAGACTTGATCTTCGACGAATTCGAGCCATAGCCAAGAGCGCCGCACTATCTCGAGGGGCATGATATAGCTCTGCCTCCGAACAGTGTCCTGGAGGCCGCATACGCTCCGGCCCCGATCCTCGATTCGGAGCCCGCTGCGTTCTTTGAAGATGAACGGTTGGACGTCACCTCGGGGGCTGCGATCTTAAAGGCCATTGAGCCGAACGCGAGCCCCGCGCTCCGCATGGCCTGTGACTCCAAGGAGCCGGACTCTTCTCCGAACTTCGGGTCGTCCGTGCCCCCGCCGATCGAATCAGATTGGGCGCCTGTAATGGAGTTCACCGCCGCGGACATCTTTCAGTATTCACCTTTCGGTGATATTCTGAATTCTCTCAAGTCTCTCTCTTTATCAGGAGAGCCCGGGCCGAACTATGTCCTGCGAGGTTGGGATTCGGACGACGAAGAAATTCAAAGCCCACCCACCACCCACTTAATAGCCACTATCGACGATATATCCGACATGCTCGACTTCGGTCCCGAAGACTTCGACGGTATGGACGACGAAGGAGGAGACGAGCAAGAACCAACACCTGTAGGGCGCTGGACCGCCACCTCGTCATACGACATATACATGGTGGATGCTCCAAAAGATGGAGATGGCGATGGAACAGCGGAGGATGGCACTTCGAAAAAGCCTCCAAAACGCCGACGTCAGCGGCGCCGCTCCAAATCCCGCCACAGCAGAAACGGTGATTCCGGCACGGGAGATAATACTACTCCGGACAACACCGAAGAACACCAAAACCACCAGGATTCGGCACAGGAAGATGGAGAAGACCGCCCTCATGAGAGAGCGGCAGAGCGAGAGATCGAGGACGATAACTACATGCCTCCCTTTGAAGACGAGGCAAGCCTCGGCGATGATGAATTCATCGTACCATCAGACCCCGCCGAACAAGAGCGCTTTCAACGCAGGCTCTTAGCCACGGCGAACAACCTAAAGAAAAAGCAGCAACAACTTAGAGCTG
The DNA here is from genome assembly GCA_032464435.1 of Aegilops umbellulata. Classification (NCBI taxonomy): domain Eukaryota; kingdom Viridiplantae; phylum Streptophyta; class Magnoliopsida; order Poales; family Poaceae; genus Aegilops; species Aegilops umbellulata. Next base: position 633,507,920 of record CP136060.1, on the reverse strand, counting down.
ATCAAGATTTGCTAGCTGACAGATGGACTGAAGTCCTTGCGGCCGAAGAGCACGAGCTCAGACGCCCCTCCAAAAACTACCCTAAGCGCAGGCCGCTACCCCAATCAGAGGAGGAAGCCCAAGACATGGCATATCGGCCACCTCGCGGCCGCGACAGAGAAGCCTGTCGAACATCCAAGCAAGCCATGCCCCGCAGCCGCTTTTCCAAGGCATGGGAACACGAACCAGACCTACGAGACGTCCTGGAGGACAAAGCAAGGCAAACAAGATCGATCTATGGATCTCGCGGACGCCCGACGACATGTGATAGTTTTCACTCCGGACACAATAAATCCGGCCGGGCCGAACACAACAGACACAGCTCCTCCGAACTGCGTCGAGACATAGCCCAGTACAGGGGCGCCGCACACCCACTATGCTTCACAGACGAAGTAATGGATCATAGAATCCTAGAGGGTTTTAAACCCGTCAACATCGAGTCGTACGATGGTACGACCAATCCGGCAGTATGGATTGAGGACTATTTCCTCCACATCCACATGGCACGTGGCGATGATTTGCACGCCATCAAATATTTACCCCTTAAGCTTAAGGGACCAGCCCGGCACTGGCTTAACAGCCTCCCCGCAGATTCGATCGGCTCTTGGGAGGACCTGGAGGCCGCATTCCTTGACAACTTCTAGGGGACCTACGTACGGCCACCGGACGCCGACGACCTAAGCCACATAATCCAGCAGCCAGAAGAATCGGCCAGGCAATTCTGGACACGGTTCCTAACAAAGAAAAATCAGATAGTCGATTATCCGGATGCAGACGCCTTAGCAGCCATCAAGCATAACATCCGTGACGAGTGGCTCGCCCGGCACCTGGGACAGGAAAAGCCGAAATCCATGGCAGCCCTCACGACACTCATGACCCGCTTTTGTGCGGGCGAAGATAGCTGGCTAGCTCGCAGCAGCAACTTATCGAAGAAGCAAGGTAATTCAGATACCAAGGACAAAAGTGGCATGTCGCGACGGAATAAATAGAAACGCCGCGTCAGCAGCGACATCAATGAAGATACGACAGTAAACGCCGGATTCAGAGGCCATAAATTCGGTCAGCGGAAAAAGCCATTCAAAAAGAATACCCAGGGCCCGTCCAGTTTGGACCGAATACTCGACCGCTCGTGCCAGATTCACGGCACCCCCGAAAGGCCAGCCAATCACACCAACATGGATTGTTGGGTGTTCAAGCAGGCAGGCAAGTTAAGAACCGAACACAAAAACAAGGGGCTAGACAGCGATGACGAAGAGGATCCCAGGCCGCCGAACAACAACCGCCGAACAACAACGGACAGAAGGGGTTTCCCCCACAAGTGCGGATGGTGAACATGATATACGCGACTCATATTCCCAAGCGGGAGAAGAAGCGTGCGCTACGGGACGTATACGCGATGGAGCCAGTCGCCCCAAAGTTCAACCCATGGTCCTCTTGCCCGATCACCTTCGATCGAAGGGACCACCCCACTAGCATCCGTCACGGCGGTTTCACCGCATTGGTTCTTGACCCAATCGTTGACGGATTTCACCTTACAAGAGTCCTCATGGACGGCGGCAGTAGCCTGAACCTGCTCTACCAGGATACAGTGCGGAAAATGGGCATAGATCCATCAAGGATCAAGCCCACGAGGACGACCTTTAAAGGCGTCATCCCAGGTGTAGAGGCCAATTGCATAGGCTCCATAACACTTGATGTGGTCTTCGGATCTCCGGACAACTTCCGAAGCGAAGAGTTAATCTTCGACATAGTTCCGTTCCGCAGTGGCTATCATGCTCTGCTTGGACGAACCGCATTCGCTAAATTCAATGCGGTGCCGCACTACACATATCTCAAGCTCAAGATGCCAGGCCCTCGAGGTGTAATCATGGTCAGCGGAAACACCGAACGCTCCATCCGTACAGAGGAACACACGGCGGCCCTCGCAGCAGAGGTACAAAGCAGCCTGTTAAGGCAGCTCTCGAGTCCGGCCGCTACAACGCAGGACAAAGCAAAACGCGCCCGGAGTAACCCGCAACAAGACCGACTGGCGCGTTCAGAGCACGCGTAGCAATACGGCCCCAATCCCAGCAATCGCTACATAGCGGAGCTAGTACCTCGAGTACACAATTACGCCCTTACAATTCCATGGGCATAGGGGAAGGGGCAGATAAAACGACATGCCAACAATACGGCGTCAAACGTACTAGGGGCTGCCGGGTTTTTCTTTTCTTTCAGGACTCCATACTCTGGATACAATGTTCGGCCTCGCTGCCGCACAGACGATACAGGACCCAGGAAAGCAGACAAAACAACGCCGCATCATGGAACTCTCAGGTGGTCTCTATTTCGAGCGATATATCTGTTTCTAAATTCCGCGGCCTGCGCTTGGTCAGGACATGTTAAATAGTCTAATTTTTTTTCACACTACTTGTATCATTCGGCTTGAATAAACAGCCCCCTCATAAATAATGCATAGCTTTTTGTCTATTTTTTGCATTATCTTCTTTTAATAAACATATGTTTACTCAAATAACATGATCGCACCCATACACCATGGTACGGCAAACCACGCCAGGGGCTTTATTACCCTTCTATCTGGTGTGAGAAGTCCGTCCACTTTCACAAGTGCGGCACCCCGAACTTATAGCATTATATGCATCGGCTCCGAGTCATGATTTTGGTCATATGTTGGGTTTGCCCGGCTCCTATGTTTTGGCGCCTTACGTTCCGCTCTATCGGCTAAGGTAGCACTAGGAGAACCACTGCGATTGTGCCCCAGATCATGTGGGTGAGCACCTCAGTGGAGAAAGCTAAAATAGACTGTCATGATAAGGCGCGAGACCGGTCGCTGTTCGAGAGGTTTTTCGAGTCCCTAAAGGCTTATGCCGCTTCGAGCGGAGAGCTGGTTAAGTCCGGCTAAAGGCGTGGATAGTGCCCTGAATTCGGCCTTCCGAACTAGGGGCTTCGCCGAAATTTAAAATTATAACGTTCTATGGCTAAGTGAGAGTGTTCAAGCATTATAGTCCGATGGCCTGGTTCGCTGTGCTGAGCGCCTCCCTCGAAGGACCCAACTATGGGAACAAGAGCCCTCAGGTTTATCCCGAACACCCCAGCACTAGTTGCATGGGGGCAGAAGACGACGACTCGCCATCTCTCAGTTATTGATGAACGGTCGCACAGAAAATAATATTTTAAATTCAGGAAGCATTGCTTAAGCGCATATGAACAAGTTTTCAGCGCACAGGATACAAATGAGCGAGTTCATTGAAATATTACATCTTTGGCACACTCATCCGCGACAAGGCGAGCTCCAGCAAGAACTTCCTTGTAATAGTTCTCGGGCTTGCGATGCTCCTTCCCCTGCGGCGGCCCGTCCTTCACCAGCTTCTCTCTGTCCAGCTTGCCCCAGTGTACCCTTACACGGGCAAGGGCCCTCCGGGCACCTTCTATGCAGACGGAGCGCTTGATGACCTCAAGCCATGGACAGGCCTCCACCAGCCGCCGCACCAGCCCGAAGTAGCTCCCAGGCAGGGCCTCTCCAGGCCACAGCTGAACTAGTAAGCCCTTCATGGCCTGTTCGGCCGCCTTGTGGAGCTCGGCCAGCTGCTTCAGCTGATCGCTTAAGGGCACAGGGTGTCCGGCCTCAGAATACTGAGACCAGAACACACTCTCCGTCGAGCTGTCTTCTTCAGCTCAGTAGAATGCAGCGGCGTCGGATGCGCTGCGGGGAAGATCGAAGAACGCCCCTGGAGAACTCCGGATTCGGGTAAGTAATAGGTATTTCACCTTTATATTCCTACTTTGCATTAAGAATGCCTTACCCGCTGCTATCTTTTTCACATCCTCCTACTCTTGGAGGGCCTTTTGGGCTTCGGCCTTGGCACTCTTGGTGGTCTCAACAGCCGACGCGAGCTCGAATGCTTGCGTTTTTGCCTCAAGCTCCAAACCCTCATGTTTCTTCATGAGAGCTTGCAGCTCTTGCTGCACCTCGCCGACTTGGACCCCAATCTTTTCTCGCTCGGCGCGCTCCTCGGCCGCTTTCCTCTCGGCCTCAGCCAGCGCCTGCTTCAGGGTTGCCACCTCGGTTGTGGCCCCTACAATAAGCAGTACAATCATGTTATTTCTTTTTGCAATGAAGCCTCTCTATAGGCACCTTTTTTCTTTTTTCTTTTTCTTTCCTTTTTCTAAGGGGTATTTCCTTACCTTCCTTTTCCACGAGCTGCCTTTTGGCATGGCCGAGCTCTTGCTCGGACCGCTCGAGGTCCTTTTTCAGGACTTCCACCTGCGCAGTCAGTACGGCGGTGGAGAGCAGGGAAGCCTGCATACGCATATTAGACTTTTTATTAGACTCCTGCAAAAATTGTTGGATCCTCTGTTCCGCTTTTCTTTCCGAACACCGAACAGAGCATCAGGGGCTACTGTCTATGCGGTAATGAATTTAGCATATTTTTTGCTTACCTGGAAGCCTGTTAGAAGGCTAGCGCAAGCATCATTCAGTCCGCTCTTGGCGGACTGAACCCTTTGGACCACCGCACTCATGACAGTACGGTGCTCCTCGTCGATGGTGGCGCCTTCAAGCGCCTCCAATAGACTATCCAGCGCCTCTGGTTGGACAGAGGTCGCCGGCTCAGACGGCTTACTCCTCTTGGAAGGAGTTCGCCCACCGCGAGCCAGGACAGTTGAGTCCAGCGCGGTGTCCGGCACAAAGCCGGACTGGGGCCCTGGGGGGTTTCATCCCCTTTACTCCTGGGGTCCTGAGGATTGCCTTGCGGCTCCTCCAGGACAACAGGGCGGGACGCCGCTTCGGCGTCATCCGCCCCGCGGGGGAGACTGCGGGCGGGACAGAGTTCATGTCCGGCGAATCCAGGGAGCCGCTCGATGAATCATCGAGTGCGGCTCGGGGTGAGCTACGCAAATAACATTCGACATTAGGGTAAGCTGCGCACTTGAAGATACTATGAGTCATTCTGGTATGTGAATACTTATGATGTCGCTGTACGCTTGGTTCTGTCCGGCCACTCCTTTCCGCCCTCTTCGGCGTTGGGGGAGTAGTCCGGCGGAGGGGTCTTCCTTTTCCTCGACCCCTCGGCCTCCCCTGTTGGGACGACCTTCTTCTTTTTCGCTCCCCTCGATGGAGGGGGAGAGCTTCCTTGTGTCTCCTCCTCGTTTTCACGAGAGGAGGGCGTCGCAGACTCGCCAGATGACGAGCTCGACACCACCACATTGCGGGCACTCTTTCGAATCCCGGTGGTCTTCTTCTTCTTGACCTTCTTCTCCGGCACCACTTAGGGCGCCGGAGCCGGCAGCTTCTCTAAGAGAGCTGGGGCTGGGTCTTCGGGCAGAGGAGCCGGACAGTTGATTGGTCCGGCTATCTTCAGCCACGCCTGTCAAAGGCAAAGGGAGTTTTTAGATCCCACATAGAGTCAATCTATGTAGAAAAGCTTAACGAACCTGTGAAAGGTATAAATAGCTTACTTCGCCAGCATTGCGCTGCGAGCTATATCCGCGGTCCTCGAAAGCGGATGTGGGGCACTCGGCGCCTTTGGTTAGCACCTTCCAGACGTCTTCATACGTCATGTCGAAGATCCTATTGAGGGTTTGGTGCTGCGTCGGGTCGAATTCCCACAAAGTGAACTCCCGTTCTTGGCACGGGAGGATCCGGCGAACGAGCATGACCTGGATGATGTTAACATGCCGGATGGGCTTGTCCATCAGGGACCGGATGCAAGTTTGCAGTCCGGTCACTTCTTATTCGTTGCCCCACGATAGGCGCGTCTCTTTCTAGGACATGAGCCGCGTGGGGGGTCCGGATCGGAACTCAGGGGCCACGACCCAATTCGAGTCGCATGGCTCGGTGATGTAAAACCACCCTGCCTGCCACCCCTTTAAGGACTCCACAAAGGAGCCATCGAACCAGAGTGCGTTGGCCATTTTGCCGGCTATAGCACCTCCGCACTCCGCCTGGGTGCCGGACACCACCTTGGGCTTGATGTTGAACGTCTGGAGCCAGAGGCCGAAGTGGGGGCGGATGCGGAGAAAGGCCTCACACACGATGATAAACACCGAGATATTGAGGTTAAAGTTCGGGGCCAGATCATGGAAGTCGAGGCCGTAGTAGAACATTAGCCCCCGGACAAAAGGGTGAAGTGGAAAACCCAGTCCGCGGAGGAAATGGGGGAGAAAAAGTACCCTCTCATGGGGCCTTGGGGTGGGAAGAAGCTGCCCCGCATCGGGAAGCCGGTGCGGGATGTCCTTGGACAGATATCCAGCCTTCCTAAGCTTTTTGATTTGACCCTCCATAACGGAGGAATCCATCCACTTGCCACCCGCTCCGGACATCGCTGGAGCAGGTTGGTGAAGAAAGAGCGAACTTGGGCGTTGGAGCTTGAGTGCGCAGGAGATGGATGGGCAAGGGAGGAAGAAGGCGTAGGTGAAAGAGGTGGATCTTTATCCCCTTATATAGGCTGATGCCGTTATGCGTCCCCACCTACCTAATAAAACTCGCTTGCCGCTCACACGCCGTGGTAAATGGCGCGGTTGGGTTACCCACGTCCGCATTAATGAGAATCCCGTTAAAAGGGGCACACGATCTCTGCTTCGATAAGACGTGCCAAGGAAACCGCCTCGTTGAACGTACTGCGGCGGAACAGCAAAAAATAATCCATACAGAAGGCTTGGTCGCAGTGTTATGACGCACTGCGGAATACGTCAGCAGATTTGATTTGTGTTTGTATTATTCTCTATATGGCAATACGTGGAAACTTGTTTTGCAGAAGCCGGACACTATTTTTTGGTGTTTATTATCTTCTTGAAGAATTTGGAGAAGGAACCCGCCTTGCAATGCCGAAGACAATTTGCGCGCCGGACTCATCGTCATTGAAGCCTGGTTCAGGGGCTACTGAGGGAGTCCTGTATTAGGGGGTGTTCGGATAGCCGAACTGTATCCTCAGCCGGACTCCAGGACTATGAAGATACAAGATTGAAGACTTCGTCCCGTGTCCAGAAGGTTCTTTCCTCGGCGTAGAAGGCAAGCTAGGCGTGCGGATATTCAAGATCTCCTACCAATGTAACCGACTCTGTGTAACCCTAACCCTATCCGGTGCCTATATAAACCGGAGGGTTGTAGTCCGTAGGACAGAACACATCATAACCATCATCATACCCATAGGCTAGCTTCTAGGGTTTAGCCTCCTTGATCTCTTGGTAGATCTACTCTTGTACTACCCATATCATCAATATTAATCTAGCAGGAGTAGGGTTTTACCTCCATCGAGAGGGCCCGAACCTGGGTAAAATAAAGTGTCCCTTGTCTCCTATTACCATCCGACCTTGACGCACAGATCGGGACCCCCTACCCGAGATCCGCCGGTTTTGACACCGACAATGGACCTGCCTACGTGTCTCATACACACATTATCTTTACGCCTGTCTCTCATGCATTGTCTCACACCTCTCTTCCTAATCGACGAGTATGATTCTAGCAGAGCATTCTGTAGGATGCTCCTTAAAGTTAGGTTGGATGAATAGTAATATCAGAGATAAAGGGGTTACCTTTGTCCGAGAACCTAGGGTTACAAATCCTAGCCTGCTTTTTCAGTGGACACAGAGTCCTTCACAATTCTGCTATCTTTGTCTTGTACGACTAGTCATCCATGGGTCTTCCTAAATGCGTCGACCAATGTGGCGCAGGACGGAACCGAACAAAGTGCCTCACCTCGACCCACAGGACCTCAAGCGGTGACACACCCTCTGCCCCCCACGTCTCATTATCTTCTCACACCCACACATACCAACACAAACACCACACACACAGAAAATTTCTCCTGGTGCCTCTATTCCATCCCCCTTGCATATACACACTCAAGGGAATGGAATCTTTTGTCGTGACGTCATATTCGTCTCTATCTCTCTAGACCACTCTCATTTCTCGTGCTATCTCTCCCACGCCCCCCCGTCGACCCCTTTATCCATGCCTCTCTCGAATACGTAATACACACACATACCTCTCTAGGCCCCGCCAAATGCATCAACTACACATTCACACATGTTACATCACGTACCCCTTTGATCTAAAAAGCCCTCTCTTCACGTTTATTTCGCATACAACATTCCTTTTGAATAAAGTGTGGCCAAAAAGTTATTTTAGAGTTTCTACATATATACAACATTACAAAGTTATATGGAGGAGTACGAACGCTAATTTGCAGTGCATGGTGCCCACAATGATATTTATTCCGCACTGTGAATTTGTATATTGTTATACTATATACAAAGTTAGTCATGATAAAGAGAAACGAAGATCATATCTCTCTCCATCGCATACCCCCCTGTACGCCCCTTTCACGTATGCACATAAAACTATCTCCAGGTCCTCTAAAAGCCCCCAGAAAATTCACGCATGTTTCATCTTTCTCTCGCGATATATGCAATGACGATCATTGTATTTGAAGCGAAAGCACGATACGTACATTGGACTTCAGAATCCACTCATTACGGTCACCATTTACGTTTAGTGGTTATTATATAGTCACAGGCTCACCGTACAACTCTGTATTTGCTCATGACAAGACTAGTTGACCAGTTAAACGCTCCACGTGGCACCTCTAGTGTTGCATCACATTATCTCACTACCATCGTGCCCACCTGTCGACTTGTATCGACTCTACATCTACACTCTTATAAAATACATAAAATACACTCTTATAAAAAACAGAGTTGGTGATGATGGTGTGCCTGCCATCCTGCAATATAGGCCGTCCGATTTATTTCTGACGGATAGGAAAGAAACTATGGCAATTCTGCAAAAAGGTACCCACACACCTCCCCACATTTGCAAATAAGGCCTTCCCTCGTTCATCCTTTTCTCTCACAAGATAAACAAGTCATACAAATGCATCTTGATGTTACGTGCAACGCACGGGCATCTTGCTAGTAAGAATGAAAACAAATGACAAAAAAAATATTTGGACGGTGGTTCAAAGTCATGACCGCGGGCACAACGGACAAGGTGGCCTTGTATTGGTATGCTGAGCCGTCTATTTTAACACACATGAGCTGTTGTGGTGATTATACACACACGCACGCATGCACACGAACTGCATCCACGCAACACTCACACAAACACATGCACCCACGCATGCACGCAACACTCACACGTACACACGCAGCCACACACGCACGCAACACTCACATGCACGCACGCAACACTCACACGCACACACGCACGCATGCATGCACACACCAGTACACCACACGACCAACACACACTCTCACGCTCAAGTGCTCAACCTACACGTGCATGCACACACATCAGGCCCTGACAGACACATACACAACCAGGTGATTCCCGCGCACGGGTTGGAGCCTTGTCGCGCCTGCGTAAATTTGTGTTTATCTGACCTTTTGCCTATGCGAACTGACAGGTGGGACCCACAAGTAATGTGGTCAATTTAACTAGTCAACATGGGGCCACGCAGACTATTTGGCCGGTCAACAGAGTGCAATCCGATGCTGAACTGTGAGCAAGTGACCGTATAATCACCGCAAAATGTATATAGTGACCGTAATGAGCTTATTCTGAAGTTCGGTGACCGTATTACGCTTTTCTCTCTGTAGGCCCTCCAAAACTACATCTATACACGTTCTCGCATGTTATATCTAACAACTATGCAATATAGCACTACTACTACACTCTAACACAATAAACCATATGTGTTTCTGGTTTTACTAGATATCATATTGTTACTTATAATTATTCAGTTTGCATACATTAAAATTGCCTTTGAAATGTATGGCCAGTATCATCTACCGCGCGGGAAAAATCCCGCCCTTTCCTGTTTAATCGGGTTTGTATCGATGGATCGTGCGAAACAGGAAAACTATAGTATTATACAGTACAAGTGACAGTTCACTGGGCCGTCGTGTCATCTACTCCTCCGTCGTAAGAGTGGAGCGCTCGCTTTCATAAATCTTCTAGTCCCTTTCGCCGACATGTGGGACATCAAGCTACCGGGTCCATGTGCCATACCGGAATACAGTGCAGAGCAGCCGGGGTGAAGCACCCCAGTCATGGCGCCGACGTAGTAATGAGCAATGAGGCGTCAAATCACAAAGCTGCACCTTTCCCGCAGTTAAGTTGGAGGGACTAAGCAACCATCATTTCACTCGTTGCTGAATCCCCGTCTCCCTCATATTCTTCATGTTAACCACGTGTTGCTTCTGCCGTTGTTCTGCCTCATGTGGGACGCGGATCAGCTTGGTAAAGCACTGACACGTGGGACGACATGTTAGCAAACCGCCAGGACAACGTCCTCCGAAAATAATAAGCCTAATCCTAGACTTACATAGGGCTACATAGCTGCTACGTATACTTTCCATCTAATCTATATATGCCCCCCTGATTTTCAGGTGGGGTGGGCCTAATCCTCTCCTTTAATCCAATCAAATAGTCCCACATCACATCAGTTCGTAACTTTGCGTAAACCATTACGTGGATGTAGCATTGCTCAAATAAGAAACCTCCCCCGCCATCTGCGTGGCAAAATCACCTCCTTTTTACTAATCTTGATTCTATAATTTTTTAGATCAATATAACTGAGATTTGTATAGATAGCACACAGGAGCAAAACCAAGTGGTACGGTTAAGGGCATCCACAATGTGTAGCCAAATGTGAAAATAGCTTTTGGCATCGTGGGAACCATTGTGGACGGTGTTGCCAAAGCCAAAAAGATGGAACCGAAGCTCCCTGATTGATTGATTGAAGGAATAGAAAAATGCAACGTCTCTCCTCTTTCTCCCATGCTTGGACGCATGTAGTACAGTATAGAGCACAGAGTCTACTCCCCTGTCCCTTCTATCACAAATCATAAAGCAGTGAGGCGTCAAATCACAAAAGCACGGACGAAGCAACCATCATTTCACTCTTCGCTGACTCCGCTTCTCCATCGACTTCTTCGAGAAACCATCTCACCGCACTAGTACTCCTAGTAGTACTAGTAAATGACTTCCTGGATGCAAATAAGGCGGTTGTCTCGGCTTGCAGGCGGCACTTGCGAACGACTTACCGTGGTCTCCCTCAATGGTGTTCTCCATCGAACGCACTTCGCCAAACCACCAAAAAAAAGATATCGTCGACGTCACCGCAATGGGGAAGGAAGTCAAATATAGTTACTACCTTCATTTTTTTGTACACAAGGCCAGTATATCAAAATTATAATTTGCAAAGGGCCACTAACACTAATCGAGGCAAAATTGATGGGGTTAGAAACCAAGGACATTAATATCCCCTGCATGCATGCGGAAGTGAGAAGGTTGGTTTGCATGGCGCTACATTAATCAAGCGATGAGGAGTGAGATGGTTAGCTCTTTGGTCTTTGGAGAAAAAAATACACATTAATTGACACGTGAAACGAGGATTTCTATCGATTAAATCCCGCGAAGGAAAACCCCGCCTTTCTTTTTTAACACTAGTACTCCTAGTACGTATGTACTTATCCTGTTTGGGTCTAGGCCTTGCATTGCCAAACTTCGCCACACATTTTTGCCAAGCTTGCCTGAAGTTTTCAAAATGAGAAGGAGGAACACTTGCGCATGGCTGTCGCGGTCGCACCGCACCCTCACACGGTCGCTCTTGCACGCCGCGGTTGCACCGCACCCTCACACAGTCGCTCCTGCACGCCGCAAACCCAACCAAGGGAATGTACCCTCACTGACACGTGCTGTCGCATGTGAACAAACCAAACTCAGCCATCCTATCGCTGACACATAATTTTCGTTCATAGAGTTTGTTTATCCAACCGCATGTTGGGGAGTATCCGTACGGCCCGTGCGGTGGTCTGTTGGGGAAGAAGAAGAGGTGAGGAAGAAGGAAAGAAGGGTTAGGAGATGTAGGATATTCATCCAACCGCCTGAAATCGTAGACTGACCCAAGTCAGGCGACTTGCATAATAAATATATGTTTTTACACAGCAAAAGATCCATAAAAACAACAACATAAAGAAAAACTATCACTGCTCGCGGAGAGAGACAACCTCGTTGTCTTTGGCTGCCGGCGCGAACCAGCCGTCGCTGCCGACGTGTGTTCCGCACCGTGGTTGTCCTCGGCCTCCAGCTACTCGTTCAAGTGGAGCGTGCGGGCGCTCTGCACGGACGAGAGCACAACCCGGTTCAAGTAGAGGACGTCCAATTCCGCCTGCAGGAGGGCCTCGATGGCAGCGACATCCGTGCGCTCCGCGTCGAGTCGAGCCTTCGCTGCCCGGTTCAAGTCCAGGACGTCCAGTTCCGCCTGTAGGAGGGCGTCGATGAGAGCGGCATCCGCGCGCTCTGTGTCGAGTCGAGCCTCTGCCGCCCGGTTGAAGTCCAGGACGTCCGGTTCCGCCTGCAGGAGGGTCTCGATGGCAGCGACATCCGCGCGCTCCGCCTCAAGTTGAGCCTCCGCCGCCCGGTTCACATCCACGACATCCGGTTCCGCCTACAGGAGAGCCTCGATGGCAGCGGCATGCGCGCGCTCCGTGTCGAGTTGAGCCTCTGCCTCCCGGTCCTTCTTTAGTATCGCCATGTTGAACCGCTGGTCCGCCTGCACCATGGGGGACTCGGACGTTGGCACGAAGTCGACGTCCATCGTCTCATTCCAATCGGGGGCCTTCTGCGCCGCGACCTCCGCCATGAACATTGGATCGGCTTCCTCCTCCTCGTAGCTTGGCTCCAGAGAACTCGGGGATTGGCCCGCCGCAAAGCGAGCTTGGGAATAGAGGTCTGTGGCGCCGACCGCCGCCGCTATTTCTGCGCGGCGCTCTGGCTTCAGCATCTTGTAGTAAGTGATCTTGCGGCGCACCATGGCTTTCCGGCGAACTAGGGGACGCTTGATGTGGTCTAGGGGATCGAAAGGTGGGGGAATGGGCTGGAGATTTGGTGTGGTTTTAGGGCAGTGGCTGGCGTAGGCCGAGCAGCGAAGGTTCTGGTGTGAATAGTGGTTCCGGTGACGACCGGTCAATCGGTTTTGACTGTACATCGCTCTTGTCGCGTTCGCGTTGCAGCCCGGCACGCTGGACCCTCCACGTCGCTCACCGAATGGAATGCGCTTCGTCTTGCGTTTTCGCTCGCTTGTGGGACTACAGTTGAGAGCAAACCGACGTCCCTCCCCCTCCCCGCCTGCGTCATTTATTATACCACCACTCCCTCCGGTTTATGCGGAGTAAATAAAAATAGAGGGAGTATACTACGTTTGAGGATCCCCTGACTTGGCCGAACCCATTGAGTAACTAACATGCGGGGCCTAGCAAGCATGGGGTCCGCCAGTAAGTGACCGAAAGGGAGGGTAAGGCAGGGATACCTACGTCAGAGGATCCACTTCCACTATACTACTTTCACCAAATGTTAGAGTAATAATATATGACATGCAACTTACACAAATGTTAGAGTAATAATATATGACATGCAACTTACACAAAGCATACATGGTCTAATGCGTTTTTCGAGGCTAACTTTGACCAAATGTTAGAGTAATAATATACGACATGCAATTTACACAAAGCATACGGTCAAATTCATATGTGAAAGGAGTTTCCAATAATATAATTTTCACATTATACATCTCATGTACTATTAATCTTGTCAATAGTCAAATTGGAAACCATCTCGAGTACAAATCTAGGAGTACATACGAATCTAACTATATTGATTGGGCGTTGTTGAATGTTGATACCTTTTTGATCAAAGTAGAGATACTTTGACTACACATAAAACTTATATGTAAACTAGAAAGGATAGGAGGGGGTATATTGTACGTTCAAAAACGAAATGAACATTGAATACCCTTTATATATGATTTGCGGATGCTATGATCACCGGTTCAAAATTTTGAATCCTCCTTAGGTATCACGTGCCCCCACTCGTTCCCTATCGATTTCATCTCAGGGTCCAGAGATCTATTGAAAGAGGACTAGGGTGGGTACATGCGAATGATACTCGGCGGAATGTTCAAATGAGGCATGCGGGAGGATGGACTCGACTGGAGGGTGACATGATCGATGGAGAAGAGGGTTGGAGAGGAATGAGAAATAAGCAAACGCCACATGATTATACTTGAACGGCTCAAATAAACAATAGGTTGTCTCGCTTGGCCTACATAGTGAAAGGCCTAATGCGCAACACGGAGCATTGACGCTCGAATATGGCCGGGAAAACACGGAAAACCGGCATGTGGGGCACACCCGTCGGGATGACGTAGCGCAGACTAGTCCAATGGAGGAGCTGGCCCACGATCTCCTCGCCACCGACAACCATTCATGTGGGTTGTTGGGCTAACAACGGGGCGCAGCTCCAACACTGCCTCTGGATACGACGAACACGGTGAGCGACACGCTCATATCGTCGCTAGACACGGTCGGTTTCAGTGTGCCTAGGGTGGCGTTAGTGCTGTGGCATGACCAACGGTATGTTTGGTTTGTGCCCAAGGTTGCCCCATCAAAGCATTGGGTAGACAAAATTTTGGTTGAGGTATTGGTTGCCCATGATTTGGCCAACATTGGCAAGAAAAATGAACTAGAGTTGGCTAGAGTTCATTGGCATGCCAAAGAAATGGCAACCATCCAAACAAAGACCAATCTTTGGGTCATGACCAAAATTTTGGTTGAGGTATTGGTTGCCCATGATTTGGCCGACATTGGCAAGAAAAATGAACTAGAGTTGGCTAGAGTTCATTGGCATGCCAAAAAAATGGCAACCATCCAAACAAAGACCAATCTTTGGGTCATGACCACAATTTTGGTAAGGTGCACTTTGGCCACAATCCAAAAACACCCCAACACCCGGCTCGTCGAGGATGCACGGGGCGCCGCGACGCATCTGCGGAGTGGTGTAGCACGACCAACTGCATCCTCTGGACCTGAGACCATGCCGGGTGGTCTTGCTTTTTCAATGACATGCGGGGATCACATGTGAGCAAAGGGCATCTCCAACGTTGCCACGACCGCAGCTGACTACCCTGGCACACCAAAACCCTCGTCCCTCGCGCCGTCGCCCGGTGCGTTCCCAGCCAGCGCCAGCTGCCCGCATTCATGCCGTCCGTTCGTATGTCGTCGTTAAGAGGCTCGGTGCCCGAGGAACCAACTCTGGCGACTTAATGACACACCCGGACGCTTGGCCTCACCGGAATGCGCTACTTAAAGCGGCAACGCCCAGCTAACCTCCACACCATAGAGCATCGTCCTCCTACCTGGCACCACATCCGCCATGACCGCAACTGCGAACGCTCTGCGGGAGAGCTTGTCTTTGTGGATGAAGCTAGAGGTCGCCGCCCTCGCTCAAGTCGCCTCTTGCGACGCAATAGCGGCGTAGCCGGACGGGACGCGACCGCACAAGCGGTGGCCACGCTGGCGGCCGATGACGAGAGCACCGTCAGCCACGCGTCCTACTTGCCGCCGTCCAATGTCCGGCACCGCCGAGGTCGAGGACTCCTCCGAGGATGAGTAGGGCATGGGAGGCGGCAGGGCATGGTGTGCCAACTGGCCGGTCCGTATCCCGTGTTCTACTCTTCCTCGCCGGAGACCGCACCTTCAATTCACGGGTCTTGAACCCCGCCCCCGTACATAGAGATCGCAGATGGAGGACGTCGGTCGCCGCCGTAGAATTGGTTTAGGGTCGGGTTTCTTTTATTTTTTTGTCCTATAAAAGTTAGAAATGTAATGAAAATCTGCCGTGTTTGCATTAATCTCGACCGGTGTGTATGAACTTTCACAATAATATACATACACTACAAAAAATACACTTCCGTGTTAATACGTGTTTGTCATAGTAGGTCGCGTTTTTTGTCATGCATGTACAGCCATGACAAATTTATGACAGAATCAAGATAGTCATACCTGTGCTGTCGTAGAAGTGTTCCATGACATTACCAAAATTATCATCACGGAAGTGTCCACTTCCATGACGATAAATCGCGCGTCACAGAAGTGCTTTCGTCAAGGGTGACCGACACCTGGCATCCACCGTAACGGAACGCCGTTAAGCTATCGGGTCGGGTTGTTGATCCGATAACCCGTTAACATCCCCGACCAATGGGGATTTTACATGTGTAAAATCATCATTGGCTGGAGGAGACACGTGCCAGGTCCGCGTTGGCACAGGTGTCACTCATCCAATGGGCGAGACGCGCCTATGATATGTTGACACGTGGACCGACCCATCAAGTTTAAATGGGCCGGCCCAACTGAAGGACCACAAGATCTTGCGGACCATAATGGGCCAGCCCAGCTAAAGGCCCACGAGATTTTGTGGACCATAATGGGCTGGCCGAGCTAAAGGCCCACAAGATTTTGCGGGCCAAAATGGGCTGGCCCAGGTAAAGGCCCAAAAGATTTTTGTGTGCCATAATGGGCCGGCCCAGGTAAAGGCCCACAAGATTCTTGCGGATCATAATGGGTCGGCCCAGCTAAAGGCCCACGAGATTTCGCCGACATTAATGGGCCGACCCAACTGTAGGCCCATAAGATTTTGAGGACCCTAGTAGGCCGACCCATTAACTGGCTGCCATGTTTTGGGCCAAATGCCGGCCCATGTTTGGTCCGGTCCATTAATGGCCTGCCATGCTCCGAGCCTAATAGTGTCCCATATGAGATCCGTCCCGTTAAAAGCCTACCATGTTCTTGGCCAAATTATGGCCTAGATCAGGCCCGGCCCTTTAAGAGGCTTTGGGCTCAATTATGGCCCATATCAGATTCGGCCCGTCAATTGGACACTATGCTTTTGGGCCCACTTGCTAAAGGCCCACTTAGTAATTCAGCCTGATATTAGTTTTGGCCTGTTAAGGGTCCGTTTAACATTTTAGCCCTATATTAATTTCGGCCTGTTAATAGCCCGTCATATAGTTGGGCCTAACTACGGCCCGGTTTGCATCCGGCCTGCTCGCAGCCGATATCTGATTGGGGGAAACAAGGACCGAGACAATTTTGGCCTATTAAAAGCCCGTGATTTGATTCGCACAATCATGGGTCGGGGTTCATTTCGGGCTGCTGCCGGCCCGTGTGCTGTTCGGCACGTTTCAGGCCCAACCTACATCGTGATTGCATGACGGCCCGATTATGTACCGTAATTTTACGGTTTGGCTGGTTTACTACGAAGACATGATATATATACAGTAAAATAACTACAGCATCATGAATAAGAAAAAACCTAGACTATACGATAAAGAAATTACGGCATATTACATCCACTGGGCATCATAGTTCGCCACTATGATAATAAAGCACAAGTAGACAACATATTACATACACTGGGCATCACAGATCGCCACGAGTGCAAATATACACGCCGACAAATTAATATACAAAACCGACATCACTTCAATAGAGTTCAAGAAAGGTTAGCCCTGCTGGGGAGCTACAACGCAAGCAGCTGAGCAAGATGATGAGACTGCGCTTGTTCAACACTTATATCTTCCTCACTCTGAAAGATAAACAAGCAGACAGATGACATGTTTTGCACATAAAAGTATCAGTGCTGAGAATTCATCACATTTCTTTCTGACGAATAAAGTGACACAGTTTAAAATTGCATTAACACAATATAGTATTGTTCAAGTCAAGACATGGCAGGAAATGACATTGTGAAGGAGTTGGCAGCTTCACGACACCACTGGATTACAGATCAAGAACTCATAAATATCAATGGTTAGTGTGCTGTCAATTTATACCATTTCAGATTGGCAAATAAAGAGACGGTTTAAATAATAGTAGAATGATATGACATTGTTCATAGTTAAGACATTGCAGAATATGACATTGTGCTGTAGTGGGTAGGTTCACCACACCACTGGATTACGGATGAAGAACAGAAGCATACATGCAGTGCAAAAGAAGATCACTTGCTCTGTATAGTTTAATTTACATGTTATGAAGAAGGAACTTGGTTGTTCAACTGAAAACTTAAATTGAGAAAGGACAAACTTTTGTTTATGAACTACATAATAAACTTTAAACAAGCAATTTGATGCAAACACCAAAAATAAAAAGCTGTTGCAGTCCTGCCTAACCAAATATATACAACAAAGTTTGAAGGCTTGAGATGGACAAACTTACATTATTGGTGAAGACGGGCTCTATAAAGGCCTTGTCCATGTTGATGGGGGGGGGGCAATTCAAGAAGTTTACCACATAATCTTCTTCAGAAGCATTGCCTTTATTCTACATTTTGTTAAGAGTAAATATAGATGTGATAATATACAAAAAAATGGAGAATATTTAAGATAAGATGAAGAGTGATGCTACATAACCAAGTAGCTATAAATGTAAGTGCAGTGATACAGGCAAAAGGTACAACCAAGAGCAATGCACAGCTAAACTTCTTCAGTACCAACCTTATGGTAAGAGTAAATATAGATCTGATGTGTAGAAAATGGAGGGCAAAGGAAAATAAGCTGCAGAGTGATGGTACATGAACAACTACCTGTCATTATAAGTACACTGATAAAGGACAACATGTACTTACAAGAACAATGCGGAGCTAAAAAAACATTGGCATTGGATATATTCTACACTAATGTAACCATTCATACAGATCAGATAATTTGGAGCGAACAATTGATAAGCAAGCTATCATGCATACTGCTATCACATAATGAACCAGGTATGTATGCAAGTACAGTGATACAGGACAACAGGTACTAACAAGAGCAAAGCAGCGGGCAACATATTTGCGATATCCTGTCGTTCTTGTCAAACCGGAATTCTTCTTCGAGCAGATTTCTTGCGAAAAAGATCCGCAAGGCACATGCGGAAAAGTAGAAGTTCAAATTGTCATGTGATTTCATAGACAGTACCTCATCCTGGGAACGAGACCAGTGCATAACAAGGTTTTTCCATTCAATGTCTTCTGAATTTAGCACAGGAGACTTCATCAGAAATTCGTTTATAGACTTGCCATCGAAGTGTGATTTCCTCAGGTAACAATGATACTACTGCAATGCTTCCTTGAAAAGCGCAAGCAAGCTTTGCTCGTCATGACTATCCAGATTGACCCTCACCTACTTACAACAATGTAATGTAAATCACTGATGTGTTCAATTAGCAGAAAATAGGAAAATAATCACCGTGAATTATAGCACTTACACGTAAGTGGGACAGGAAGATGTGAAAATGGTGTTTGTCTTCACTATAATCTTCCCATGATGGGAATATATGCACGTAGTCCCTAACAACATTGGAAGCATTGTCTTTTAAACCGGGAATAACTGGAATGGGGTTCCAATCTGCAGAAATTGGTTGTCTCTGCAGTTGGGATAGGTCTTCGGCCGGTGGACTTGCTATACTTTTTGCTGGAGTGGGATTTTTCTGTGGTACGGCTGGTGCTATGGCAACTGAAATCGGCATACCTTTTGCTGGAGCGTAGGTCCTATGTGGTGGGGCTAGTGGTGTAACTAGTGAAATATGGGTACAGTCTGCTGGAGTCGGTCCTACGTTTTGTGTCACTGGTTGTAGATCCAATATAAGTGGGGTGCCGTCTGATTTCTCCGGCACCACCATGTTTTTCAAGGACTTTTCTGGTGCTCCTTCAGGTTCGGCAATCACCCTCTTCCTTTCTGATGTCTGATGCACAAGAACAACATTTGAGGGAAAAAACATGGTATGATGACAGATGGAATATGTATTGATAATGGATGGGCATGGTATCTTGACATATATCATGAGTAAACTAAGCAAATGGCGGTGCTACAAAGTAGAGGAAATGCAAGACAACTTATGCAAGATACGTGCAATCAATAAAACCTTGTCAAATTAGAACAGGCACCTTGATGGGTGAACATGACATGCCATCTGCCTTTGACTCCTCGCGGTTAGAATAGTCATTAGGATCATATTCTGAACAAGAATCTACAGGCGGGGAGCGTACGATTTTCATTGCATCCAGAATGGCAGTCAATGCATTGGTGCCAATTTTTAAAGTCGTTGCAGTGTTCCACAATATTCTTCTGATGCGTGGATTATGATATTCACTATGATTACGTATAATATCTGAGAAGCATGAAAACATAAATAGTAGTGAGATTATCTTTGTAATGTAGAGGATATTCTAATATAGGGGCGCCCCTGTAAACCCTTGTGTGCTATCACCGGATTCTGATGAGAGAGCCCATGTGTGGTGTAATATGGTGTGTGCATTAATACAATCTGGCACAAGTACAAAAAAAGGCTCCAGAAGTAAGGATAGTTGGCAGAGGATAGGATCATAATATACTGTATAAAGAGTTTATTGCCAAACCATGATAACAAGAGCACAAAACAACTAGGCAGATCGTAGTGTACATAAAAGGGGTACACCATAACCAGGATATATAAATCGGGAAAGTGGAACTGGCTGGAAATTATGGTGTTGTATTGCTGCTACTAATTGAAAGCCTATCGATCACGTACAGGCTAGCTCTATCAGCTGTTGACTGCAGATGTCCCTGCTCCCCTTCCTGACAAGGAACATACTGTGCTTCCCATACAAAACACCGCACGGGCCGCCGGCCGAATCACCGGCCCCACTGCCTGTGTTCCTCCGCCATCCCCACCCCCGCCCCCACCTGTGTCGAGTTTTCTTCATTCGACGAGGCCCCACCACCGCCCCCCACAACCACCGTCCCCACCCGAGCCCCTTCCTTCGCACCGGCGAACTCCGGCGAGCTCTGAAAAATCGACTGACCCAATTATGAAATTTAGTCTACTGTGATTTAACTAGTGTGGAATATAAAAGGGGAAAACCATAAGCATTGGGAGTATAGTGTTGAGCGTGCCATGGCGGATCTGAAGGTGCAAACCGGACAAAGGCAACTTCGCAACCAAGACAAGAAATCAGAGTAAAGCAGTGGCGATCTATTTTCTTGCTGCGATAAATAAGTTGAGAAGATACCAAAGAGTACCGCCTCTGGTGTGGCGCCGTGTACGCATCTGCTGAGAATTTGACGGTGCTGCGGTAGCAATGGCTGTCGGCGGCGTGGAAGCAGATCTAGGAGGGTAGACGGTGGCGGCGGGGCGCGGTGGACGAGACGGTCGTAGGAGCGGCGCCGACAAGGTGGACGACGGCGGGGATGAAGCGAGAGGACGGGATGCAAGGATCCCGGTCCGAAGCCGTGGATGAGAGAGGTCGATCTCTTGTAATGGACGGCGGCGTCGCGGTATCAGCTCCGGCATGGTGGAGGAGGAGGGCGGTGGATGGGGTGGCGGACGACGGCGGACGGAGGAGGGTGGGGTGGAGAGGGTGTTTTGGCGCCCACGGAGTACAAATGGGGAAAAGGGAGGTAGAGAGGAAGGGGGAACCATGTATTCAGGGCACGCTTGTCTCAAATGCGATGAAATTTACAAACTTAGCCCCCGTTTCAAATTTCTACTACATCATAGCAACATTAGTTGGTTGGGGATAGGATGGTAATCTCGCATACACCGAATATTTGCCGACGAGAGTTTGTTTTTGGCGCCCACCGTGTATGAATATGAATCGGGGAGGGAGTCGATTTTGGCCTAGGACACACTGTGTTTTGGCGCCCACCGTGTACGAATCCTGGTGAGAGGCGGTTACGTCACGTTTGGGTGAAATTAAAAACCTACCCCTATTGAAACCTATAGAAATCCAGCAAATAGGCTTTGCGTGGCAGGGATAGGCAGTAGTGATTTCCATCTCACAGATTTTGGTTTCGGGCGGTTAGTGCGACTTTCCCTGCTTCGTTCAAATTTTGCAAAGTGCACGTTTACCGTGCCAACTCAACTCGAATCCCGTTTGTATTCTATTTTTTCGGGCAGGATCCATTTTCAATTGGAATTACACTCTATATACATCATTTTCTATATATACTTTCAAAAGCACAACAAAGAAGTCTGCTCCTTTATATGTATAATATGATTTACAAATACAACGATCTCGAAATCTTAAGGTTGAATTCGAAAAAATTTAACCAAATTATGTTCTACTAAAATGTATGGGTCAGTAATATCTACATATTAAATAACATAGATGTGCGTGAATTCATATGAGTATGTATGTTTGATTGATCAATTTTGGTTCGAGTATGGATTACATGTATCATCATCTTGAATTCAAATATTTGAGTCCCTTGTTTGTTCACTCCTTTCACGCCCATCTCTCTCGCATGCATGCTCCTTCAGGTAGCTATCACTCTCTTTTCTCCAGCTCACCCGCACGCTCACTTCATGTTTCTCCCATCCTCGCAAACATGGTCTTTCGACGTCTCCCTTGAGAAGTGTCACACTCTCCCTATCATTATACATTACATGGTTTTCATTATCTCTCACGTCTCTACTGTTCTCTGGTATCACTCGGTACCTAAGCTGTCTTTTTCACCGACACACACAGTCTCCACTCGTCATTCACTTTATCTTTCTCTCTATGGGATTCTCTCACACATCCTATATGTCTCTACATATGACTCATACCACTAAAATTACTCTCTCTCTCTGTCCTGTAGACACAACATTTGTTGCGGTCTCTTTTTCGTCTCCATCCCAGACTGACATTATTCATTTGTTTACCAATCAAACAACCCCGACTACCGTCTCCTCTCTCTCTCTCTCACAGACACACACACACAACTCCTACTTCCACTCCCCTTCCCGACTACCGTCTCTCTCTCACACACACAAAACTCTCGCTTTCGCACCCCGACTCATATTTCTCTCACAAACATTTATCGACTAGCTAGCCTCTAGATAGGTTTATACACCCGCACACTCGGGCTTCCACCATAGCATACATGTCTCTCTCCCGCTCCTTGTATCTATGTAGATTTTTCTTCCCTTCTTGAGACACGCCCTCTCGATTGTGCACACACATACACTGTCGCCTCATTTTAAGCTGATACCTATCGCACACACACTCCTTGTGTCTTTGTCACACATGCACTCCATCCTCCTCCACTCTCCCTCTCTCTCACACACACATGGGCTTTTTCCAACAACTAGCAAGATGCCCATGCGTTGCATGGAACATCAAGATGCATTTGTATGACTAGTTTATCTTGTGGGGGAAAAGGATGAACGAGGGAAGGCCTTATTTGCAAATGTGGAGAGGGGTGTGGGTATAATTTTGCAAAATTGCCATAGTTTCCTTCCTATCTGTCAGATATAGACCGAACGGCCTATATTGCAGGATGGCAGGCACACGATCATCACCGACAATGCTTTTTATAAGAGTAGGGATAAAAAATGGAGTTGGTGATGATGGTGGGCCTGCCATCCTGCAATGTAGGTCGTCCGATTTATATCTGACGAATAGGAAGGAAAATATGGCAATTTACCCGCACTCTTCACCACATTTGCAGATAAGGCCTTCCCTCATTCATCCTTTTCTCCCACAAGATCTTGATGTCCCATGCAACGCATGGGCTTATTGCTAGTAAGAATAGAAATTAGACATATACCACTTCTCGAATCTTGAAACCAACAACATTCCTCCCTTATCTCATCAAAACCGCCAAAGGAATATATTTTGAGTGAAACATAACATATTTTTAGTGATATACGTATTTCAAAACAAGACTTTTTTTCTATCAAATCGGTGAATATGTATTAATCTACTTTGATCGTGTGGGAACGCATTGGCACATTGCTAGTAGTTATTATACGAAGAGAAGAGGCGCACGCACTCAGTCAGCCTCTCGCTGTCTCGCACACATGAGTGTTACGTAAAGGCAACGTTAACAAATAAACCCTAAAACCCTAGGTGCACGATTGCTGCATTCGCGGGTACCGGGTACGTGGTGGAGCACCTTTGTAGGAATAGTCAACTCGCGTGATAATTTGATCCGTAGGAGTTGATGGTCGGACCACAGGTGAACGACTTGGAGCGCGGTGGCTCGCCAGTTGCCACAGATCGAGTAGCCACGTTTAAAATATCGTTTTTAGCGAGGTTAAGAGTTTCGATTTTCAATGGCGCGTTATAAGTTGTAAATAGTTTTTAGAACGATTGGAATGGAGCGAAAGTGGAATTCGTAGTACTACGTACCTCCTTGGCATATGGTTGTATGGTTTTTTTTGCGATGGAGATTGTCTGGGTTTATGTTGCGAGATGTTGAACCTGGTAGTTCTATGGCAAATACTATGGTTTAGATTTAGACGTTGGTTTTCAGTAATGAAAATCGGAAGGGGAAACCCTTCTTTGATTAAAAAACTACTACCTCCATTCTGGTTTAATAGTCCCCATCGTACTTTGGGTCAAAGTTTGTCCACGAATTTTACTTGTAAAATGTGAATGGAAAAAGAGATTTTGTTATACACAAACAAAAAAGGACAGGAGGGAGTGATTGCTCTTACACGGACGCGACCTCTCATAGAGCATGCATTGAACCGGCGCGCCGACCAAGAGGGCCGCACTCGCTGCACGCCCGGCTGAGCACGCCTCCTCGCCATGTGCAACCAGCTTAAGACTGCCCCGCCTGCCTTCATTGAATCCGCCCATGTGCCGGCAACACGTCCTTCCGCGAGCCGGCAGGCATTTTAGAACATAAAAAATGACTAAAATATAATTAATTTACGCATGGTCTTGACTTGTTGTGCTCGCACTGGTAGCAGGAACCAGTAGAGGATTTTCTTTATTTATAACTCTCCTCACATTTTTTTGGCTTTGAAGTGAATCATGGTTGTGGACATTATGTATGAATGTGCAGATATCTGTGAACATGAGTTTGATGTGGAAGTTGAACTTGGAATGCCGGGCTTGCGCGTGAACTATACCATGTCCAATGCTTCGTCTGTTATTGTTTGGAAAGTAATTGTTGTTATTACATGACCCAAAAAACATTTTGTGCCACATCAGTAGATGCATGGACATCACAACAGGCATGTTGACTGGATAAACATTTGAACCTAGCTATTATGAAGGAAATTTTGTATTGACAACATTTTTAGATAGCAGGAGACGCCTAGCCTGCTCTTCCTCTGCTAGCTTATTTCTGGCTTCTTCCATCTCTTCTTTGGCTTGGGTGAAGAGAGCATCTGATTGCACTTTTCACTTCTTCAGGAACTCAGCTACATTCTCAAGGGCTGCTGCACGCTTTCTTTCAGCCTTTACTAATGCCACGAGGAAATGAACAGCTGACGATTCCACCTGGCTTGTGTGTAATCCAGCATCATCTGGGAATTTGCACCTTGTGTCTAATCCAGCATCATTAGGGAACTGGCACCTTGTGTGTAATCCAGGCTCATTTTGGAAACATGATCTCGAGGTTGACCATACTTCCCTCCTCACAGGAACTGCATCCTGACATGAAGTTACTTGTTTTTTGGATCAATACTCAGAGCAACCTAGATCCATTTAGTAGAAGCTAGATAAACAGAACTCGGAGAAGTGAATTCCAAAGGAAAATAAAAATAAAAATAGACTACAAGGTGAGAACACCCACTTCCTACATCAAGCTAAAAACGAAAGCATTAGGACGATTAAGACTCTTCTTATTACACATCGAAGATCACCACGCTTAAGAGAAACATAAACTACAACATATCCACATCAAAGAACACGAGGCTACACGAAAGTAATTGAAAGGGTGTTACTTACCAAAGCTCGTTTTACAGGTTTGGTGCAGCTCCTCTTTAACTTGCCATGCTCCTTGAAGATGTCCCGAATATCCCGTGTTTGGTCTTCATTGCTCCTCTGCATGTTCACACTCGTGGTTTTAAAATCTCAACATGGTAATACTCGCGCATCTTGTGGGCAACATTAAAGCACTCATTTGCCACGTTAGAGCATCTCCAACAGAATCGCAATGCGCGACGCTTTAAAAAAAGCGTTTACAGTGCTGAGATCGAGAAGTAGATACTAGAGAGTAGAGGATAGTTCTCAGCATAGATAGATAAAAAAAGATAATTCAACTACTCCTCGTCGTCCGACTCCTCCTCGGTGATGTCCTCCTCCGACGTATGACTATAGGCGTGAAGATACCGATCGTCGTCGGATTCCCGGGGCGACGCTGCTCCTAGCCTCATGTTGAATTGAGCGTCCGCTTTTCGCCTACGCTTGTCCTCGAGATAAGCGGCTCGCTCCGCCCTCCTCTTATCCCTCTCAGGCCTCCTTTGCACGTAGAACTCGCGCTCGGTGATGATATCCCGCGGGAAGTGTTGGCGCCAGAGCGCCATGGCTTCCTCGTCCATCTCGGCGATGCCGAGACGGTGCTCCCGCCTCCGGTTGTCGCAACGATCCTCGTCGGTGCTAAGCCGTGGCAGAGGCGCAAGCTCCTGCGCCCGCTCCCGCGTCGGCACGTTGGGGAAGTTCAATGTTCTATGAGGCCACCGGAGGCGCCACACCACCGCGTCATGTGCGCGGGCGGCCTCGTTGGCGGTGTCGAAATTGCCGAGGCCGAGGCGCATCCCGCGGAACCGGATCTCGGCTGAGAAGCCGCGCGCGGACGCCGCGGTATCCCAAAGTTTCCCGGCGACGCGGCGACATGGTGGCGCGGCGGCGGCGAGGCGAAAAAGAGCGGGGAGAGAGCGGTGGCGAGGTACAGAGCGGGGAGAGAGCAGTGGCAAGGCACAGAGCGGTGGGAGGGCGTTGGATTTTATAAAGCGCGCCGGATGCCGCGCGCCAAAACTAGCGCATGCCCGGCTGCTTTCTCCCGCGTGCGCGCGATCCTTTCCCGACGTCTCTACTATCTCTACTCTCTTCTCTACTGTTATATTTATTTCATATTTCATATTTAATATTTATCTCTACTTCCTTTACTGTCTACTTTTTTTCTCTATACTTTTTTTGCTTGTAATATAGGCCGTCCGATTTATATCTGACAGATAGGAAGGAAACAAATGGGAATTTTGCAAAAACATACCCATACCCCTCTCCAGATTTGCAAATAAGGCCTTCCCTCGTTCATCCTTTTCTCCCACAAGATAAACTACTCATACAAATGCATCTTGATGTGTGCAACGCATGGGCATCTTGCTAGTTCTAAAAACCTTTCCATCATTTGCCACACTACTGGTTGCAGATGAAAAACCTACCCAAGCACAGCGCGATACAGGAGCGACGCACAATTACAAGCTGATATTCTGTTGGACAATGGAGGCTATAACCAATTACTTTTACGGGAACAATAGCACCCAGGAAATTTGAAGGGTAGGTATGAACAAAAATGGAACTGCACATGTACTGCTAAGTGATTCAATACACACATTACCAATCAAGGAGGAGAACGATGGTCGCGGCGGCCTCTGTGAGTCATGATCGGCAACGGGAGTCAGTTCATTGTCCACGACGGTGGTACTTCTGCGCTTGGCGTCAGCTTCCGGGAAGCAGATCCGAGACCATGGAAAATGATGCCGGGGAAGAGGCTCCATGTACGACGACGACGGTGGACCGGCTCCAGTGCGGTGTACGAGGTCGTCGATGAGGCAGATGCGCTACGGTGGACGAGTGCGCCGATGTAAAGCGGAGGAGCACGAAGGCTGCCGTGCCATGGAGAAGTCTATTTTGCGGTGGGGATAGAAAATGGGGAGTATTCAGGTGTACTACTCTGGGTGCCGGGGTGGGGTTGGCTGGGTAGGGCGAACCTAAAGTTATGAAAAAAGCCCCCTACCAAGCGTCATCCGTAGGCCTGTTCCGAAGGCTATGATGGTAACTTCCCACAGCTCGAATCAGGGTCGCGGGAGATTTTCCCACCGACCTCAAAATTTTGTGACACTGGACTCCCCGTGTGGCGTGTTGAGTGATTCGGCTAAGCAACTAGCGAGTAGTAGTAGTAAACTCTGCATATTAGGTTTGACCGAAGTCAAACTTCCTAAAGATTGACCAAGTTTATAGAAAAATATAAACATTTACCATAACAAATACGTATGATGTGAAAGTACATTCAATAATTAATCTAATGGTATTTATTTGTTATTGTATATGTTAATATTTTTTGTTATAAGCTTTCTGAGAGTTTACAAAACTTGACTTTGACCAATGCTAATACGCGGAGTTAAATAAAAATGGAGGGAGTACACATTTGTTTCCTTAGTTTGTAGTGAACTAATCATTTGTTGAAATTGTGAAATAAATATATTAGGCTATTGACTTCGAATGTAATGGTCTATACAATTCAATACTTACAATCATTGTTGAATCCCAAGATGTATACAAGGTCTATAGTACTTCACAACATGCTCAAACTCACATAATCCCAGTCAAATGAGAATCTAAATGCATTTCATAGTTATTACTTTGTAGGATGCAACAAAAACAACCATAACTCTACATCAGCCAGTATAGAAGCAACATTTTGACATATCCCAATGTGTGGATGAAATGTGCAGAGAGAGCTTTTGAAGATGGAGCAGATAGGGCGGGAAAGATTGTATGTATGTGGACGAGATAGTAGGACACAAACCTAAGGAGACAGACAGAGAGAGAGAGAGAGAGAGAGAGAGAGAGAGAGAGAGAGAGAGAAAGAGAGAGGAAGAAGTTAGGTATGTGAG
The DNA here is from genome assembly GCA_032464435.1 of Aegilops umbellulata. Taxonomy (NCBI): domain Eukaryota; kingdom Viridiplantae; phylum Streptophyta; class Magnoliopsida; order Poales; family Poaceae; genus Aegilops; species Aegilops umbellulata. The sequence continues at coordinate 633,479,465 of CP136060.1, read as the reverse complement.
AAAGATGGATACATGTAATATACATGAGATGCGTGTGCATCTGGATTCTGTATACGTGGAAGGAGAAGAGACAACATGTTTGATGAGAGAGCTGAAAAAAAAACATGGACGGGATGGGAAGGATCTCGTGGGTTGAGGGATTGAAAATTTTGTGCGGCGGAGAGAGGGATTGGTAATTTTGTGCAAGAGAGAGAGAGAGAGAGGGTGGGGGGGGGAGGAGTCAGTCAGCAGTAGTCACATCACCCTGCTTCCAAATGACCCCGCATTCTCTAGCGCGGTGTGGTCACCGTCTTTGATCTGCTCGATGCCCTCTTTGAAGATTGAGGTGTTGTGCATGTTGGGGTGCAAAGAAGCACAAGCGAGAGTCGTCGCCGTATAACCTTGGATGGGGATGAATTGTGTGCTCGGGGGAGTGTGTGTGTGTGTGTGTGTTGTGCTGCGTGTGTCTCTGTGTGTGTGTGTGTCAGATATTGAGAGAAAACAAACCTAAGGAGAGAAATGGTATTCACGAAGAGATTGTGCGGGCCTTGAGGTGGGCAGGGGCCGGGTGAGGGTGTCAAAATGTGCACGTTGATGCATGTGTTACGGATGCTCCTCTCTATGTCTCTCTCTCTCTCCCTCCACTACAAAAATACACTTCCGTGATGATACATGTTTGTCACAGTAGGTCGCGTTTTTTGTCATGCATGTACATCCATGACAAATTTATGACAGAATCAAGATAGTCATACCTGTGATGTCGTAGAAGTGTTCCATGACATTACCAAAATTATCATCATGGAAGTGTCCACTTCCATGACGATAAGTCGCGCCTCACAGAAGTGCTTTCGTCAAGGATGACCGACACGTGGCATCCACCGTAACGGAACGCCGTTAAGCTACCGGGTCGGGTTTTGGATCCGATAACCCGTTGTCGGTGTCAAAACCGGCGGATCTTGGGTAGGGGGTCCCGAACTGTGCGTCTAGGCGGATGGTAACAGGAGACAAGGGACACAATGTTTTACCCAGGTTCGGGCCCTCTTGATGGAGGTAAAACCCTACGTCCTGCTTGATTAATATTGATGATATGGGTAGTACAAGAGTAGATCTACCACGAGATCAAGGAGGCTAAACCCTAAAAGCTAGCCTATGTTATGATTGTTGTATGTTGGAGTTAGCCTACGGACTAAAACCCTCCGGTTTATATAGACACCGGAGAGGCTTAGGGTTCCACAAAGTCGGTTACAATGGTAGGAGATCTGAATATCTGCATCGCCAAGCTTGCCTTCCACGCCAAGGAAAGTCCCATCCGGACTCGGGACGAAGTCTTCAATCTTGTATCTTCATAGTCCAGGAGTCCGGCTGAAGGTATAGTCCGGCTATCCGGACACCCCCTAATCCAGGACTCCCTCAGTAGCCCCCGAACCAGGCTTCAATGACGACGAGTCCGGCACGCAGATTGTCTTCGGCATTGCAAGGCGGGTTCTTCTCCAATTCCGTGTACCTGTTGAATAATGTCCGGTTTTTATAATGTAGCGCTCCTTGGCTTCTACGCCCAATAATGGCCGTCTTCCACATGTCAAACGAATACGAAAAGTCTGGGTGTTTTTCCATTTACACCCCTAGCCGCGTAAATGAGCTGCCTATTTAAAGGAATGGGGATTTAGATCCAAACCACACCTTCTCCCTTCCGCGAGTGTTCATCAGAGCGCATCCAACAAAGGTCCATTCCACCATGGCCAGCCGTCGGAACTCCTCCTCTCGCCCTTCCAGCCCTAAGCCCGGAGACTGGGAGAGGTGCTCCATCCCGCATAGCGAGTTAGTATCGCTTCAGACCAAGGGATTCCTCCCTCCGGCCTACATGGTCCCGGTTCGAGCCGGACTCGCCACCTATAATGGCGGAGAGCAGGCGGAGAGCGCCCCTACTCCCTCTAAAGGAGAGCGGGTATGCCTTGTCCCTTATCTAATAAGGGGACTCGAATTTCCAATTCATCCGTTTCTCCGGGGGCTTCTGGAGTTCTATGGCCTCCAGCTGCACAACCTCACGCCTGCCTCTATCTTGCATATCGCGGGCTTTGTTGCCCTTTGCGATCTGTTCTTAGGTGTTGAGGCTCACTTCACGCTGTGGAAGAGGCTATTCTGCCTGGTGCCCCGCTCTCAGAGGGGGTCAATATATCAAGTGGGCGGAGCCAAAGTATGGCGCATCGCCGGGACCGGATATTTATCCGGAACCCCAAAGAAGGCGTCCGAGGACGGGCCTTCGGAATGGTTTTATATAGAGGATGTCCTGCTGCTGGATCCTGTTCGGATCGGTCTCCCTGAGTTCAGCAGTGCTCCCCTGAAGAAGCGCCTAAGCTGGCGTCCACGTAGCTCTCAGAAAGAAAGTGACAGGGACGTCCTTTACCTGATGGGCCGGATAAGACTGCTAGCTCATTCCGGACTAACCATGATCGGAGTCATGACCGCATGCATCATGCGGGGGGTGCAGCCGCTTCAATATAGAAGCCACCCCATGTGGGATTTTAACGGGGAGGATGACGCCACTCGTTATGGTCGTAAGGGGCCGGGCTCAGCCGCCGCTCTAGTACAGATCTTGTCCTCTTTGTACAAGGGAGAAGAGGAGGAATTCCTCGCGTCAACCCACAGGGTGGATTTACTATGTACAACCCTCCAAGCTGGGTAAGCGGACAATCTTGCTTGCCCATCCGTTTTATATTCCCATGATCAAATATATAGTCTTAACGACTCCTTCGCAGGAACTGCGTCAGGAAGTAAAGGATATAAACATCCGTCCTCCACAGCCCGAGGATCCTGAGCGGTCCCTCGATCCGGCCTTCGAAGAGGATTCGGACATTTCGGTGGAGCTGATTGACGGAGTGTTTTATCAGTTGAGCAGGGACAATGCCCTGGTGGCCATTACGGCCGATTACTTGGGGCTACTCCCGGCCTCCCAGGTAACTGAGACCTTGTGTGTTTTCAGTTTCCCGACAACAACCGTATTTTGCAGGGAAGATTTTTAAGGCGGGAGGCTGAGCCTGCGGCGACTAGCCAACAAGGGGCAGCAGGGCCCCATGGGATGAAAAGAAGTGAAGTCCGGACTAAGGCGCCGGTGCAAATGTATAGTGCGCCCTCTTATTCCCAGGTGTTATTCCTTCAAGGCATATTAACAGTCGTGCTCTGTTCAGGACAAAGAGACCTCGCCGGACTGTATCCGGAGAGGTTGCCAATCGTGCCTCCACCAGCCAGGCTCCAAAGCCTGGACCGGAGGCAGAGGCGAACGTGATGCGCGCACCGGACACTCCTCCGATAGAGGACGCGGACAGGCTGTCTGCCACCCCTTCCGAGGTGGAAAGTGCCATGAACCACAAGCGTCGCCGGACAGTTCTTCGCGACGCTTGTTTCTCCCAAGAGGCGTTTGATACCTTCAATTCAGGAGATGCATATCTTCGTGCCGCTCAGAATGGTCTAGCCAGAGCCACGGAGCAATATGTGAAAGACATACGGGTGAGACAATTTTAATGGTTATATATACCAGTAGCCCCCGAGACTTGAAACAGTGAGAATAACTGATTTAAGGATCATGTAATATGCAGGTTCTTTCAGAGAAGAATACCCAGTTGTCTCAGGAGTTAAAAGAGCGCCAAGCCTTACTTGAGGCCGCACTGGCCGCGACAGGGGAGCCTAAGGAGACCCCCTCTGGTACTATATGCTTCAAAAAGATAAGTGTGAAATGCGGCATATGTGCAAATCTGACAAATGAAATTGCAGATGGCGCCGGACTAGATCCGGACAGGCAACAACTCCTACGCCGGCTAAAGGCTGGCGAGAGCGTGCTGACAAAGGTGAGGCGGGAGAAGTATGATCTTCAGGATGCCAACACCAAGCTGGGTGTTGAACTGAAAGATGTTCGAGCCCAGCTGTCGGACTCCGTTAAGGAGAATCGGCGGCTTCGACGCAGCATATTTAGTAGTGCTTTTACGAACTCTCAAAAAGGAGTTCGGCGAGGAAGTCGACTAACAGAGTTATGTCTGTAGGTATGCTAACAGGTCGTCCTACAGAGGAGATGCCCGATTCTACGGGTGACCTTCTTCCCGAGCTCTCGCAACTGCACGAGCGAGTTCGGCAGGCGATGCAAGGCGTTTCCCAAGGCTTATGTCCATCCCTCTCCATGCCCGAGGGCCTTGGAGAACTCGCCGAGAAGCTGAAGGGAGCGCGGCGGCGCTTCCAGTTGTGGAAGATATCATCCTGCCGTCAGGGCGCTAGGGAGGCCTGGGCCATGGTGAAGACGCGGTACACAAAGGCTGACCCAAACCACATGGCTGAGGTCGGACCTGTGGGGCCTGATGGGATGGAGATCCCTGTAAGCTTAGTATACGACCAAGTAGAATTGGTCGCAAAGTATTCCCAGCAAGACTGTAAATAAGACAGCCTGTTAGATTCTATTGAAGAGGAATACGATCAGTCAGAGTGACTATGTAATTTTAATTGACATGTGTAATGCCTTTTAGGCGGATTGTAGATCGTTTGTCGTTGCCGACCTTTTCGCTTCGACCTCGGGACCTGACGGTCCGGAGTGTGTCCGAATACACTAGTCGGTTATATAAGAACCGGGGTATGCATGGAGACTAGGCGTAGGGGTCATTAGTGCATTATCAGACAAGTGCCCAACTAGTTATGTTATATTACATTGTTAGTAAGAAATATCTTCCAGAGAGAATAGTTCCGTTAGGGGTTCCTTTCTCTGGGAGGCATGCCCTAAAGTGCATGTCCGGACTGCGAACGCAGAAAAAAGTGTCTGGGGGCACATAAATAAGTAAAAAAGGTCATCTTTAGTTCACCGACCGAATATTCCCTTAAGAACGCTAGCTTTCGGCTTCACCCAGTCTGAGGTACACATCCGGCTGACCCGGCAGTAACAATCCCAGAGGTGCTCCCTTTACCACCTAGCCGAACAATCGGGAACGTAGGGGTAAGCACAGGAGCTAGGCAACCCAGCTTGGCCGAAACTTAAGTCATATCGATGCATATAATGGTGAAGAAAAGGTACATGTAGAAGTTTGACACATGTGTTGGGCGCGATGCCCGTATAAATAAGCTTATGTTAAAGAAGCCCCCAGGTATGGTGAGCGCGGGTAGCACGTCTCTTTATGAGCTTTTAAGGGAAGGAGAGAAATGTAAGACCGAAAATATAAAAAATAGACAGAGGTAGGAGACGAACACAGAGTCCGGCGCTAGGCATAGAATCTTCGGAGACGGGCTGCGTTCCATGGGTTCGGCTCGAGTCAGTTGTCCGACGCATCTCGCAGGCGGTACGCTCCGCCAGTCAGGACTTGGTCGATTATGAAGGGACCTTCCCACTTGGGCTTCAGTTTGTCGTTTTTCTTGTCCGGCAGGCGTAGAACTAGTTCGCCAACGTTGTAATTTTTGGCCCGTGCTTCTCTGCTTTGATATTTTCGAGCCTGCTGTTGATAGAATGCGGAACGGGCTTTTGCCATGTCACGCTCCTCCTCTAAGGCGTCCAAGCTGTCCTGCCAATCGAGTTCGGCTTCTCTTTCTTCGTACATGCGCACTCGAGGTGAGTCATGAATGATGTCGCAAGGCAAAACCGCCTCTGCGCCATACACCATGAAGAATGGTGTGTATCCGGTGGTGCGATTCGGCGTGGTCTGCAGCCCCCGGAGTACGGAGTCGAGCTCTTCTACCCAGTGCGTGTTGGATTCCTTGAGGGACCGCACTAATCTAGGTTTGATGCCGCTCATAATAAGACCATTTGCACGTTCGACCTGGCCGTTAGTTTGTGGGTGATAGACGGATGCATAATCGAGCTTGATGCCCATGTTGTTGCACCAGAGTTTTACCTTGTCGGCCGTAAAGTTCATGCCGTTATCAGTGATGATGCTGTGGGGGACACCGTAACGGTGTACGACCCCGGATATGAAGTCTATCACCGGTCTAGATTCGGCCGTCTTAACAGGCTTGGCTTCTATCCATTTGGTGAACTTGTCCACCATGACCAGTAAGTATTTTTTCTTGTGGGTTCCGCCTTTAAGGGGTCCAACCATGTCAAGCCCCCAGACCGCGAAAGGCAAGTAATGGGGATAGTTTGGAGGGCGGTGGGTGGCATGTGGCTTTGGTTTGCGAAAAGCTGGCAACCGACGCATCGTTGGACCAAGTCCTGAGCGTCTGCCCGGGCCGTCGGCCAATAAAAGCCTGCACGGAAAGCCTTGCTTACGATGGACCGAGCTACAGCGTGATGACCACCGAGTCCGGCATGACGGCCCTTCCTCTTCGGAGATGCACCTTTGAAGGACTCCGGCAGTGCTTTTCTTGTAAAGTTCTCCCTCATGGACTTTGTAGGCTTTAGATCGCCGCACTATGCAGCGTGCCTCATTTTGGTCCTCTGGGAGCTCCTGCCTAGTAAGGTAGGCTAGGAATGGTTCTGTCCACGGGGCAATGACGACCATTGTTACGTGGGCTGAAGTTGTGATTTCATTGGCAGAGCCTCCGATTGTGTCAGATTGTTCGGTGCCAGACAGTGCGGTTAGGCCCGGGCTGTTCGGAATTTAGGTTCATCACTCGCATTAAAAGTAATAGCCGTGTCACTCCATGGGTTTATTGTTGCTAGTTGATAAACTTCGGCAAGACTGCGGAGTGTTCTTTTTCGCATATTATTTGATGCGAAAGTCTCGAAGACTGTTAAGACTGTACTTGTGTCCCTGGGGTGGTTTTCTGCGGCCTCCGGGATTAGGAGGTCTTCGCCAATTTTGGCCACCTGCCGGAGTATCCAACATGCTCTAAGGCTGTGAGTTGGTGTGGCGTCCTCTGTACTATGAATTTTACAGGGTCCATTAAGCCATCCTTCCAGTACGGTTCCATGCCCTGTAGAGGGTTTTGGTTTTTTGGTTTTTAACCCGGGTGTCTGACGATGATGCACCCTTTTATTTCGGACGAGGTTTCTATTCAGGGCCGGATTGTCCCAAAATTTTATTTCGGTTTTCCAGGCGCTTTCCATCGCACAGTAATTTTGTACTATGGACGCCAAGTCAGCGAAGCGTGTAATATAACGACGACTTATGGCGTTGAGCATTCCCTTGTCCGTGCAATTATTGCAGAAGATTGAGATTGCATCTTCCTCGCGGCAGTCCTTTATCCTGTTCATAACCAGGAGGAACCTCGCCCAGTAATGATGTACTGTTTCTTCGGGCTTTTGCCTAATTTGGGATAGATCGCTTGTGTTCGGGTGGGTGGGTGGAATTAAATCCGAAACCTCACCTAATCTGAGACTCAGAGGCCAAGGGGTTTCCGAACTCTGAGGTTTGGATTGTTGGATGTTGTCCAATGAATCTAGCCCGTTACCTGATTCTAAGTTCAGGTCTTGAGTTACATCCTCCCCCCCGCGGGTATCCGGCTTTGAGGGATCGGGAATCCAGACGTAGCTAGTCCTTAAGATAGATGAGGGGTCGCCGCACTGCGCCTCTACCATGGCAACATGATGGGTGACTTGGGGAGAATTAATTTCTCTTAGATCGGGTTTAAGCCCAACCTGGTCGTAATCCGTAGTGACCCCCAAGGCGGCGATGCTATCCAAGAGCTCGTTTACGGAGGAGAGCTCCATTGGATCCAACTGCTCGACGAGTTCCGAGCTGACGTGAAGATTGCTTTTGATGACCCGAGAGGTCACCGTCGGCGCAACAGCCGAACAGGCGGTCATAAGAAAACCACCCAGCCGGAGAGTTTGGCCGACAGCCAAGGCTCCCTTAATAACGGCGCCATCTTTAAAGACGGGTAGAGGCATCCGTCCTGATTGCGACGACACAGAGGAACTCTCAATGAAAGCACCAATGTCGGTGTCAAAACCGGCGGATCTCGGGTAGGGGGTCCCGAACTGTGCGTCTAGGCGGATGGTAACAGGAGACAAGGGACACAATGTTTTACCCAGGTTCGGGCCCTCTTGATGGAGGTAAAACCCTACGTCCTGCTTGATTAATATTGATGATATGGGTAGTACAAGAGTAGATCTACCACGAGATCAAGGAGGCCAAGCCCTAAAAGCTAGCCTATGGTATGATTGTTGTATGTTGGAGTTGGCCTACGGACTAAAACCCTCCGGTTTATAGACACCGGAGAGGGTTAGGGTTACACAAAGTCGGTTACAATGGTAGGAGATCTGAATGTCCGCATCGCCAAGCTTGCCTTCCACGCCAAGGAAAGTCCCATCCGGACTCGGGACGAAGTCTTCAATCTTGTATCTTCATAGTCCAGGAGTCCGGCTATCCGGACACCCCCTAATCCAGGATTCCCTCACCCGTTAATAGCCCCGACCAATGGGAAATTTCCACGTGTAACATTCTTATTGGCCGGACGAGACACGTGGCACGGTACAACAGAGGCCCATTCCTATGAAAAGGCCGGCCCGTTTGACTTGGTCAAAAGGTGGCGGGCCGGCCCATGGAAAGCCTGTTAACGACATGTTCGCATATAGCGCATTTATAGCCCGCTAACCCAAGGCCCGTTACGCCCTATTCGAATTAGGCCCAGTAGCGTCATCTGGGCCATCCAATATGATTCCAGCCCGTTTTCACTTCGGGCCCATGTATGGCCCATGACGTCTTTCGACCCATATGAGGCCCTATGTAACTCTTGGCCTATTAACGGCCCGTGGTGAAACTGGTCCGTAATGAATAGTGTATCACTTTACACCAATTAACGGCCCGTGGTGAAACTGGCCCGTAAAGAACAGTGTATCAATTTATACCCATTAACGGCCCGTTATTCCGTTGGGCCGTTTCCAGCCCATGTTATCTTTCGACCTTCTCAGAGCCCATTTATTCTTGGGCTATTTTCCAGCATTCGTTTAGTTATGGCCCGTTACTGTCATTTTCTGCTTGTGGGCCAAATTCAGCCCGTGGTTATAGTCGGCCCGTTTGTGGTCCGTTATTACATTGGGCCGTTTTCATAGCATCATCAAATACGGCCTATTAACGATGGCCCATTATGGTCGGCCCATGAACAGATGATTCCAACTCTAGCCCGTTTACGGCCAGAATGCAGTCTGTTTGGCCCATGTTTAGCTAATCGATCATACGACCTGTATAAGGCCCATTGATGATACGACCTGTAGAAGGCCCATTGTTTCTACGGCCCGTAGAAGGCCCACTGTTTCTATGGCCCGTAGAAGGCCCACTGTTTATACAGCCCGTATAAGGCCCACTGTTTCTACGGCCCGTAGGAGGCCCAGTGTCACTAATGTAAATATTAGCCCATGGTTATTGTGGCCTAGTTTTAAAAAATAGGTTATTGCAGCCACTAGCAAACCATAGAAAAAGAACTACACTGACTACAAGCAAACAAATAAACAAGACAACAAGGAAATAAATAAGCAAGCAACTTACACTAGGCTATCACGGCTATTACACATATTACATCCACTGGGCATCAAAGTTTGCCACCAGTGCAAATATAGGGAACACAACAGCATATAAACGCCGCAGCAAAACAAGTGCAGAACTGAAACCACTTCAGAAGAGCTCAAGAAACAATATCCTGGGTACCCATAATGCTGGCAAGATGCTTAGCAAGCTTATTAACTTTCTCTTGTTTGGCGCTTAAGTCCTCCAGCGCTTGCTATTGCACCAGAAAGTATGCATCTGAATTCTGCAGGGACTTCCTCAGTCCTTCGGCTTCGTGTCGCATAACATCTGATCGATGTCTTTCAACTTGAAGTTTAGAGTCAAGAAGCCGAACTCATGCGACGAGTTCGAAGAGCTGGTGCCACCAGTGGTAGCCAGTAACTCGAACACTACATCAAGGTAGGACTTTGGGGTTGTCTCAGTTTCTTCAATATAGTTTTTATCAGCTTTCTTGGAGACCAACAGGGATGTCTCACTATCTTGAACCTTATCTACATTACTTCCTTTACCATTGCATAACAGGGTACTCTTCTCCAATATTTTATCCGCATTCTAAAAGAGAAACAAACAAACACATCTCAGGTTTACAATGTAGTATATGAACCTCATTTTTGTAAACCAGTTCAGTAGTACGGTGGACAGAATAACAACATGAAACAAACATATATCTATGTAGTATGGTCACTGTATGGTCTATATCATTCTAGTTTATGTTGCCAAATCAAGATAGATACAGTTCGAATCATATCTATTTAAGACAAAGCAGCATAGACAAAATATAAGTGTGGGAAAGTACACAGCAAGAACAACACTTGTAATGTGCATGGCATGAGAACATCACTGTTTATTCAATTGAAACTGAAATCAACATAGAGCAAGTTACAATAGCAAACAGCCAAACACGTTGAAGAAACAGGTTTAAAACATACCTGTTGCCCCATTGGAGTTTCAATTGCATCTTTCAAATTTTAAATTAGTTGGTATCAGTAAATACAGTGATGCAAGAGCAAAGTATTATGAACCATAGCTACGGAACCTGACCTGAGAACAATTCTTCTTCTGCTTTAAGCATTGACTTCGGGTTCGGAGTGGTGGTCCTCGTGATTTGGGCACTGCAGTTGCCTTACTAAGTGCTCGTGTTTGGGTGCTCTATGGTGGAGACGGTGCTGTGTCAACGGGAACTGGGTGTCTATCTGCTGGGGTTGGGGTTAGAAGGGGTGTAGCTGGTTCTCTGTCCAACTGGGTAGGGGTACAATCTGCATGAGTGTGGGTTATGTGTGGTGGGGCTGGTTCTTGGGCAAGTAAACCCGTGGTTCTATCTCCATAACCGTCACTAAAGTGTGGGCACTAAAGCCCCCCCCTTTAGTACCGGTTCAGCACGAACCGGTGCTAAAGGGAAACCACGTGGCACGAGCCAGCTCCGGGGGGCGGGAGCCCTTTAGTACCGGTTGGTAACACCAACCGGTACTACAAGGTTTGGTTTCTTTTGGTTTTATAATTTCTTTTTCATTTAATTTTGTGTTTTCCATTTTAATTCTTTTTCGTTTGCTGGTATTTTACGATACTACACATTGTACACGTTATGCATACACACACACACACACACACACACACACACACATATATATATATATATATAAAAATAGAATTTCTAGTAGAACCGTTCATATATATATATAGCATCAAATGTCTCACAAACCACCATATTAATTCACACATACACACATGTATAGCTATATACAATTTCTCCTACATGTTGCCTTCGAAGCCAGTGGCATTAGCCTAATTGGTGCCTTCGGAGCACGATGACAATTGGAAGTGGTTCATGGGGGCGGTAGTGGGTAATAGTATTCTCCCTTCGGATTTATGACCTGGTCGAGCAAAAATCCCGCTATTTCCTCTTGAAGTGCTTGTACGCGCTTCGTATCTAGGAGCTTGTCCCGCACCTCTGTGAACTGTTAAGAAGGAGATCAATATGCATGTGTATTAGTTGTGTGACTAGATATCGATAATGGTGTAAAAATTGTGAATAGTGTTCTCACAAACGTACCCATTCCTGTCTTCGAGATCTGCTCGTTTCGGACATCATCATGCGAATGTTCTCGCAAACGCAGAATGCACACAGATCAGTCCCCTGCGCTTGCTTAATGGCCTTTACGAGAATGGAATTTGATCAGATAATAATTAATCAAGCATGATAATTAAAGAGATGGCAGCTAGCTAGATAGCTAGTACTACTTAATTACTTTACCTTGGGTCGAAACCATTTCAGGTTTTTTTTCCATTCGCCTTCCGTGACGCTGATGAACCTTGCCCATGCCCTGCCGCCGACAAAGAAAATGGATAAAGGGGTTATTAAATAGTTCATATCAGGAAATGACGAACTGAATAGGCCGAGATATATAGTTAATAATGATTGAAATTACCTGTTGACTATCCCATACAAGATGTTGTAGTCAGCTTTTAGTTTGAGTAGTGAGTCCAGTATTTCAACTGTTCCGGCGTCAACTTTAATGATACACAAGATCCAGTGAAATCTGCATGCACACACGTTTGCATGTCTTAATTAAGCGGGCATATGTAAGCAAAAACATGTAGCTAGCTAGTAGGCAAAAACAGAGAATTTGTAGTACAAGACAATTTGACTCACTTGAAGTTGTAAGGAAGTAGTATATCTTCATTGTATTTGAGGCGCTTCAAGAACTCTAGCATGCTGTCCTCTACATGCTTTTCATGATATGCATCTATTTTCCATGTGTATTCATTAACGGTGTTTGGGTCAATGAACCCAATGCCATAGCGTCCACCTTTTGTCATTTCATACATCTTCATCCTGCATAATACCATAGAAAAGAATATAGTGAGGATAATTACAGGTAATGATTGATCAAAAGGATCACTATAGCTAGCTTGAGAGACTTAAATTACAGAAAGAAATCACTTACAGACAATAGCAACTGACGATAGATTTGTCGAGTGCGTCTTGATTGTATAACTGAAACAATTTAGAATACTCAACGGACACAGCTTTCTCATGGTAGTAATGATCCTTCTTGACATACACCATGAGGGACTCTCGATTGGAAATCTTTACAATGTTCATGTACCATTGATGCAATTCATACATTCTCGTTGGGAGCTTCTAGACCTCGTCTGGCTCTACCAAAGGTTGGCCTCGGACATATTTCCGTTTTATTTCCTCCTATCTAAGCGGAGACATGGGCTCGATCTCGAGGAGTTGTCCAATAGTGATCTTGAGCATTTCAGCCTGCATTATATGATCCTCGGTTATTACCACATCGCCCAGCTGGGGAACGTTAACGGTTTGCCCACAATAATATTGGGCGCGCGTATGTGTTGTTGGCACAACAAGCGGGGGGATTGATTGCGCCGCCTGTTCTCCCAGCCGGGGAACGGTTTTCCCGCATTTTTTGACAACTGCTTTTTGTTTGCTCGAGCTCGAGCTCGCCTCCCTCTCTATACGTGCTCGATTTAACTTCCTGATGTGGCGCTCATAGTCTGTGTCAACAGGCTTCGGAGGTGGTGGTTGAGACATTCGAATGAAGTGGTCAATCGTTTCCTGAGGCACTTTCTCCATTGGCGGCGGTGGCGGTTTCAGTGCAAAATGGGCTTCCACCTTGGCCTTCGATATGGCTGCGTTTTCCTCATCGGACTTGTCATAAGGCCTCTGCGGAAGAGGCGCGAGGCTGCTTGGACCATATTTATATTGCTTGCCTCCGTCTGTACTTCCTGTACTACGACCTCAACTCGTACCTCTACGCACCATAGCTGCAGGGTGTCTCTTCTGCGATTGCTGAGGCGGCGGAGACGGCTGACGGGGCTGAGTTGTACGAGGAGGAGTGGCCTGAAGCTGTGCCGGACTTGGAGGAGGAGTGGCCTGAGGTTGTGCCGGACTTGGAGGAGGAGTGGATGTCTAACGCTGTGCCGGACTTGGAGGAGGAGGAGTGGCCTGACGCTTTGCCGTACTTGGAGGAGGAGTGGCCTGAGGTTGTGCCGGACTTGGAGGAGGAGTGGATGTCTGACGCTGTGCCGGGCTTGGAGGAGGAGGACTGGACTGACGCTTTGCCGGACTTGGAGGAGGAGGAGTAGTGGCCTCACGCGTTGGTGGACTTGGAGGAGCGGGAGTCTGCTGACTCGGTGGAGGACTTCGACGAGGAGTCGGGTGACGCGGTGTCGGTGGCCTTCGAAAGACGATGCAATCCTTTCTTCATAGGATGACATGATGTATGGCCTCTCCGAGTGTGTGCTCATCGTCACCTCCAGGAATGTCAAGCTGTAGCCCTGAATATGGGTCCACCACCTCATCAACCACGACACGAGCATAGCCCGCTGGAATCGGGTTGCAATGGAAGGTTGCCTCGGGAGGATTTGAAAAAGCAACGACGTCCGCCACCTTCATGGATATGTTCTTCATTTTGAAGTGTAGCTTGCAGTTAGTGTTCTCTGTGATGTCATCCACAGGGTATCTATCCGGCACTGCGTCAAACGGGGCGGAACCCATGGTGCTTCTCGGCATGGATGGGGCGGTGCTATCCAATGCTGGATCATCCGCTAGCTGATGCAGCTGCTGAGACCCCCTTTGCTGGCTAAGTGAGTCGATCTGCTCCTGCTGCCGCTGGAATTCTACTGCCAACTCCGCTTGACTTGCTTCTAGGCCTTGAAGGCGTTCATAGTCCTGCTTCCTCTGCTCCTCCTCCATCTTCCTCTTCTTCTCCTCCGCAATCTTGTTTCTCGCACGGGTTCTGTAGTCAGCGTTCCAGTCCTAAAACCCCTCATACCACGGAATAGCGCCCTTGCCTCGTGTTCTTCCCGGGTGTTCAGGATTTCCCAGGGCACGCGTAAGCTCGTCGTTCTCTCTGTTGGGCTGGAACACCCCCGATCGAGCCTCTTCTATTGCAACAAGTAGCGCATCGTCGGCTCCGTTCAGACATGCCTTCGTCGAAACTTTGCCTGTCTTCGGGTCTAACTCCCCCATGCGCATAGAAACCAAGTCCTGCACTTGGGGGGCCAGCTCTTAGTAACCGGAGTGACACCTGCATCCTCCATCTCTTTCTCAGACTTATCCCACTTAGGCATTGCCACCGCATAGCCACCTGGCCCCAGCTTATGGAACTTATCCTTTTTTTGGCATTCTTCTTGTTTAATCTCGACCGTTCCTTAGCTAATTCCGAATCCTTGAATTTCACGAAATCGTCCCAATGAGCACTTTGGTTCTCTAGTGTTCCCTCGAATACTGGAGTCTTCCTTCCTCCCTTGACGTACTTGTCCCATACACAATTCTTGTGGTTCTTGAATGCAACCGCCATCTTCCTAAGAACAGCGTCCTTGACTTTCTGCACATCTGCTTTTGTGAAATGATCTGGTAGGGTGAAATGTTCCATGAGAGTATCCCAAAGCAGACTATTTTGTCTGTTGTCGACAAAAGTAACATCTGGACGTGGCTTTGCTGGCTCTCTCCATTCTTGAAGGGAGATCGGGAGTTAGTCCTTCAAAAGAACTCCGCACTGACGAACGAACTTGTCCGCAATCTTCTTAGGCGCTAATGGTTCGCCATTAGGTCTGGTTGCCTCGATATTGTACTTTACGCCCTCCTTCAACTTTTTGTTCGGGCCTCGTTTCGTCCTGTTGTCTGAAGATTTGCTTGATCCGGATGGCTGAAAGAAGAAATATCGATTCCTTAATATATCTTCAAGTCATTTAAAACAAGTGATGATCACTAGATGCCTGCTTATATAAATATATATACCTCGCCGGTCTTTGTTGTTTCAAGATCAACATTTTGTTCGTCGTCATCATAATCATAGTTCATGACTTCATCAATTCGGTCGTCGCGATCGAATATCATATCACCCTCCCCGGTGTTGTTTAGAAATTCGGAGCCGTCATAATCTGCTTCATTCTAATCATCATCTGGCCCGCGAGGATGGCGTATCATATCGAACATGGCCTGTTCTCCCTCTGCCTGTATTGTCCGCCATAGCTTTTATTTAACTAATCCAAAAGAAATATAAAACAATTTAGTATTAAAATTACATCGTCTCGAATAATACATATAATCTCGAATACATCGTCTCGAATAATAGATATAATCTCGAATACATCGTCTCGAATAATATATAATATTGAATAGGACATCACTGGCTAGGTAGCTAATTAAAGATCGAATACTACAAAAGAATCTAGGACACTCGCGGTTCCTGCGGCGCGGGCGGTGGACACCCAAAGAGTGTTGGAAATATGCCCTAGAGGCAATAATAAAAGCATTATTATTATATTTCCTTGTTCATGATAATTGTCTTTATTCATGCTATAATGGTGTTATCCGGAAATCGTAATACATGTGTGAATAATAGACACCAACATGTCCCTAGTAAGCCTCTAGTTGACTAGCTCGTTGATCGACAGATAGTCATGGTTTCCTGACTATGGACATTGGATGTCATTGATAACGAGATCACATCATTAGGAGAATGATGTGATGGACAAGACCCAATCCTAAACATAGCACAAGATCGTATAGTTCGTTTGCTAGAGTTTTCCAATGTCAAGTATCCTTTCCTTAGACCATGAGATCGTGTAACTCCCGGATACCGTAGGAGTGCTTTGGGTGTGCCAAACGTCACAACGTAACTGGGTGACTATAAAGGTATACTACGGGTATCTCCGAAAATGTCTGTTGGGTTGACACGGATCGAGACTGGGATTTGTCACTCCGCTTGACGGAGAGGTAACACCGGGCCCACTCGGTAATGCATCATCATAATGAGCTCAATGTGATCAAAGTGTTTGATCACGGGATCATGCATTACGGTACGAGTAAAGTGACTTGCCGATAACGCGATTGAACGAGGTATTGGGATACCGACGATCGAATCTCAGGCAAGTAAAATACCGATTGACAAAGGGAATCGTATACGGGATTAATTGAATCCTCGACATCGTGGTTCATCCGATGAGATCATCGAGGAGTATGTGGGAGCCAACATGGGTATCCAGATCCCGCTATTGGTTATTGCCCGAGATCCGTCTCGGTCATGTCTGCATGTCTCCCGAACCCGTAGGGTCTACACACTTAAGGTTCGGTGACGCTAGGGTTGTGGGGATATGTATATGCAGTAACCCGAATGCTGTTCGGAGTCCCGGATGAGATCCCGGACGTCACGAGGAGTTCCGGATTGGTCCGGAGGTGAACAATTATATATAGGAAGTGCAGTTTCGGCCATCGGGAGTGATCTGGGGGTCACCGGTATTGTACCGGGACCACCAGATGGGTCCCGGGGGTCCACCGGGTGGGGCCACCCATCCCGGAGGGCCCCATGGGCTGAAGTGGGAGGGGGACAGCCCTTAGTGGGCTGGTGCGCCCCCAAGGCCCACCCCCTGCGCCTAGGGTTGGAACCCTAGGGTGGGGGGGCGCCCACTTGCCTTGGGGGGCAATCCACCCCCCTTGGCCGCCGCCCCCTCTGGAGATGGGATATCCAGGGGCCGGCGCCCCCCAGGGGCCTATATAAAAAGGGGGAAGGGAGGGGAAGCCGCAACCTTGCCCCTGGCGCCTCCCTCTCTCCCTGCTACACCTCTCCCCTCGCAGTGCACGGCGAAGCCCTGCTGTTGTGACGCCCTGCATCCACCACCACGCCGTCGTGCTGCTGGATCTTCATCAACCTCTCCTTCCCCCTTGCTGGATCAAGAAGGAGGAGACGTCATGCTGACCGTACGTGTGTTGAACGCGGAGGTGCCGTCCGTTCGGTGCTAGGATCTCCGGTGATTTGGATCACGTCATGTACGACTACCTCATCCCCGTTATTTTGAACGCTTCCGCTCGCGATCTGCAAAGGTATGTAGATGCATCCGATCACTCGTTGCTAGATGAACTCATAGATGGATCTTGGTGAAACCGTAGGAAAATTTTTGTTTTCTGCAACGTTCCCCAACAAAGAGAAGGAACCCTCACAGGATCACAGCTGAAGTGAGATCCCTGAAGAAACTGCCAGGTATTGGAGAACCTGCCGCCCTCTAACGCAACCATGTAGCGATGGACGTGCTCGTCCTCCTCCCTGACACGGCGATGTGCCAACTCCGGCGGGGCTGGCTCCCTCGGCACCGAAACTGGCCCACGCGAACGCCACCAAACGAGATCAGGGTCGACGACGGGACCCGGGGCCGGGTTCCTCATCAAGCGGCGCGCCTCTCCAGGCAGCACCTCCCAGTGCCAGCCCGGCGGAGCCCAGTCCCGGACATGGGTCAGCCGGACGTCGTCGCGGACGTGTCGACGGCGAGGATGCGGGCCGGGCATCGTCGACAACAAATACTATATGCCGCAAAAGTAAAGTAACAGTTTTTTAAATGATGGATTGTTATTTCATATATGCAAATTCTAAATTTTATAACTAAAAATATAAGAAACTAAAAAATCATTGATCATCGTCTAACAATTTGAAATTAATCTAAATCATCTAGCTAGCTAAAACTAACATTTCCAAAATATCTAACATTTCTATAACATTTGACATTATATATATTATAACTAACATTTCTATATACTATTTGACATTAATCTAATCTAATTAATTAATTCATCTAAAACTTTGTATGAAAAACAGAAAAATAGAAAAAACTAAAAGCTAAAAACAGAAAAATTGTGTGTTTGTGCGCGTGTAGTGTGTGTGTGTGTGTAGTGTGTGTGTGTGTGTGTGTGTGTGTGTGTGTGTGTGTGTGTTTGTGCATGTAGTGTGTGTATGGGCTTGGAGAGGGCAGCACCCATGGTGGCCTTCGGGGGCGAGGGAGAGGGGTTAGAGGGGGAGAGCTCACAGCAGGGCGACGGCGACGGCGAGGCGACGGCTGGGGGCGGCGACGAGCCGGGGCGTGACGCGGGGGCGGCGACGCGGGGACGGCGCGACGGGGACGGGCCCGGGGCGGCGACGGAGACGAGGGCGGTGACGGGGATGGGGGCGGCGACGGCGAGGGCGTCGATTGATCGGGGCGCGCGGGCGGTGCTTCAATGGGGAAACACAGGAAGAAACAGAGGGAGAATGAAATTTTCGTAAGTGTTGTATATATAGAAGGCACCTTCAGTACCGGTTGGACTCACCAACCGGTACTAAAGGACTGTTTTGGCTAGGCCAAGCGGCGGGAACCGCACCCCCTTTAGTACCGGTTCGTGGAACCAACCGGTACTAAAGGCCCCCCCTTTAGTACCGGTTGGTGCCACGAACCAATACTAAAGGGGAGTGCGCTGCCAGGCGAGGGGCGCAAAGTTTAGTCCCACCTCGCCTAGCGAAGGGCAGCCGCACTGGTTTATAAACCCAGCCGCAGCTGCTCCTTTGAGCTCCTCTCAAATCCAGGCCTTCTGTGCCTACCTGTGTTGTGCTGCCCTGTGGGCCTACTGGGCCTTTGCGGGCCTGCATCCTGGCCCAACAATAGGTTGGGTTTCTAGTCGTATGCAGGCCGCTCTGGCCTAGTAGGCGGGCTTTTTTATTTTATTTTTTGCTTTATTTATTTTTGAGTTGTTTTTTTTGTGTATTTAGAGTTTCTTTTTGAATATTTTTGCTTTAGGTACAAAAAATACAAACTTTCTGTTAGTGCCCGTAGTTTTCAAAATTGAATAGTTTAAATTTTGAATAATTTGAAATTAGTGTGAATCAGTAGTTTGTGAATAACTTAACTTTAGAAATCAGTAAAGGCATGAAAGAATTTGTTTGCACATAAAATTTCTTCGCGTTTCAATTGCCAAAACACATAATTAACTACCCTAACTATTACAGAGATTCCCTTCTGGGTGTGAAACACAGAAGAAAGTGATGGTAGTGAAGCCGATCACATCCCCGATCTTTGGGTGTGAAAATTTTTCTTCGCGTGTGTCCCTTTGCGCCGTAACCATGGAAAATCTTCATCATTTAACGAGATGCTCGGGTCAATATTCACTGTGAATGGAGCAATTTCATCAAACTTTTCATAATCTTCTGACATGTCTGTCTTGCCATCCACTCGCACGATGTTTCTCTTCCCAGAAAGAACTATGTGCCGCTTTGGCTCATCGTACGATGCATTCGCTTCCTTATCTTTTCTTTTTCTTGGCTTGGTAGACATGTCCTTCACATAGGAAACCTGTGCCACATCATTGGCTAGGACAAATGATTCGTCTTCATACACAAGATTGTTGAGATCCACTGTTGTCATTCCGTACTGCGGCTCTTCTGTTACCCCACCTCGTGTCATATTGACCTATTTGCAACGAAACAAAGGGACCTTCAAACCACGTCGATAGTCAAGTTCCCATATGTCCTGTATATAACCATAATATGTTTCCTTTCCCGTCTTGGTTTCTGCATCAAAGCAGACACCACTGTTTTGGTTGGTGCTCTTCTTATCTTGGGCGATCGTGTAAAATGTATTACCATTTATCTCGTACCCTTTGAAAGTCATTATATTTGAAGATGGTAACTAGGACAACAAGTACAGGTCATCTTCAATAGAGGTGTCATGCATGGTACGTGTCTGCAACCAGTTGGCGAAACTCCTGGTTTGTTCACGTGTAATCCATTCATCAGACCGCTCCCTGTGTTTGGAGTGTAGCAAATTCTTGTGTTCATCCATATGCGGAGCCACCAAGGCGGAATTCTGTAGAACTGTGTAGTGTGCTTCAGTGAGAGAATGTCCGTCCATACATATTATTTGTTCCCCTCCTAGCGTGCCTTTTCCATCTAGTCTGCCCTTATGTCGCGATTCAGGAACACCAATCGGCTTAAGGTCAGGAATAAAGTCAATACAAAACTCAATGACCTCCTCATTTTGACGGCCCTTGGGGATGCTTCCTTCTGGCCTAGCACGGTTATGAACATATTTCTTTAAGACTCCCATGAACCTCTCAAAGGGGAACATATTGTGTAGAAATACAGGACCCAAAACGTTAATCTCTTCGCATAGGTGAACTAGGACGTGCGTCATGATGTTGAAGAAGGATGGTGGGAACACCAACTCGAAACTGACAAGACATTGCACCAAATCATTCTGTAACCTTGGTATGATTTCTGGATCGATTACCTTCTGAGAGATTGCATTGAGAAATGCACATAGCTTCACAATGGCTAATCGAACGTTTTCTGATAGAAGCCCCCTCAATGCAACCGGAAGCAGTTGCGTCATAATCACGTGGCAGTCATGAGACTTTAGGTTCTGGAACTTTTTCTCTGCCATGTTTATTATTCCCTTTATATTCGACGAGAAGCCAGACGGTACCTTAATACTGAGCAGGCATTCAAAGAAGATTTCCTACTCTTCTTTGGTAAGAGCGTAGCTTGCATCCCCTGATGTATGCCGTCTTTTCCGTGCATATGTTGCTGGTCCTCCCATGCCTCAGGTGTATCTTTTGTCTTCCCATACACGCCCAAGAAGCCAAGCAGGGTCACACAAAGATTCTTCGTCACTGTCGGGGAAAGCTGATCCGCGAGCACCTATGGGGACGGAGCCCCTTTCGGTTTGGCGGGGGGCGGAGGTCGCACGAAGAGCGGATCGAGGCGAGGCACACGAGCGGTTTACCCAGCTTCGGAGCTCTCCGGAGAGATAATACTCCTACTGCTGCTTTGTGGTTTGTATTGAGTTCTTGCCCGGGAGCGTTGAGTGCTACAGTACGCACCAGCAGCTAATGAGACCGAGCGTGAGTGTTCAACTGTTCGTCTCCCTCCTCTGCGTTGCGCGTGGGCCTCCTTTTATATACTCAAGGGGTCACCGACAGGTGGCAACGTAGGCAAGGGCAAAAATGGAAAAAGTGCTGCGGTTGGTACAGCTACCTGCACAGTGTATCATACCTAACCCTGACGGCAGGGGACAAAGGCATTAAATGCTTATCTACGTCGCCCAAACAGTGCAGAAAAGGGACCGTCAGGGACGCCACCGCTCGCCACGATGGCGATCTTGTCAGCGCCGCTTGCCATAGTGTACCCCTGGCTGCACAGCCTCCCGCCACGTACGCCTGGAAGGGTCCCAGAGCGACACGTTGGTGGATGCGCTGGAGCGTGGGTACAGAGTGGTTGCTCGCTGCGGCAACCGCCTTGCCGCGGCCGTTGTCTTGTCGCGTCCGGAAGCTTGTCGCCCACCGGATCCTGCCGGGACGCGTGGCGCGTCGCGGAAAGTTCCTTGATATGCCCTGGTTGGCCTTCCCGGCAAGCTCCTCTTGCCGGGGTCTTGTGCCTTGAGTGGCCTTCCCGGCAAGCTCCTCTTGCGGGGGACTTGTCTCCTTGGCTTAAATACTTTGTTCTTGAATGGCTCCAAAGGAACCACAGAGGATATTGGCGGTCACCCGGCAAGCCTTGCCGCGGGACGCTGCGACTGCCCGTGCACAAGTTCGGGATACTAGGGTACCCCTACTCTAGTACACCGACAGGAGCCCCCGGGCCTGGGCCATACACGGTGCCGAGCGCTATTGGGCCAGGCCCAAAACAGGGCACGGGCATGTGCGCCCTGGATCACGCCGTATCTTACTCCGCATCCACCGCGCCCTCCCTGAATGGCATGCGTCGATTGCGGCGTCGTGGGAGAGATCGTAGGTGGTTCTTTATTCGGAAAGGCGGACCGTCCGCCCCCTCCCTCCTTGTAAGCAGGGGAAAGAGGGGCAGAGGCGTGGTTTTCGAGGCCTCCACTCCCCACGATCACGGGGTGAGGAGAGGTCGCCTCATCCGTCGCCTCGGTTCTGCACGCCTGCCACGCGGATTCCATGCGCTTGGGGTGGCGAACGGTGGAGGCGGGGAACCGGGCCGTCATGGGTCGAGGCAGCGGGACGGTCCCAGTTCCCTGCTCCTTCCGTGTCTTGATTAGCTGAGCGGGGCGGCCGAGCCCCCACCCTGTTCCTTCATAAGGAGCGGGGGGGGGGGGGAACGGAGGTCCGCATTGTTTCATCTCCTCTTTCCTTCAGCTTCTGCTCCCCTCTCTATCATTCGCCATGGAGAAAGGGAACCCTGGTCCTTGAACGATGGCGGCGAGGGTCGCCGCTAGACAATGCATCCTTCTTTCTCCGGCACCCGCGGTGGCAGAGCCAGCCGTAAGGGGAAGAGGGAGGGGGCGAGGCCGTGGGCGAGGTCGAGGGCGAGGCCGAGGCGCTCGGGGAAGCGGTGGACGGGGCGGCGCGCCGGTCTCGCCTCCGCCAGCGGTTCCTCTTCCCATGGCGATCCATATTGGGGACGACCCTTGCGAGTTCTTTGCCAGGCTGCATCGGCCGCCTCGTCGTCGTCTTCGTCTCCCGACTCCATTTGCGAGCGAGATGGAGTTGGACCCGCCCGAGACACTGAGGCTGCACATGAGGGGCTGTGGAATCCGCGGTACGCGAGTCCGCGTTGACTTCCCAGCCCCTAATGTGATGTATCTTGGTCGAGGGTGGAAGACGTTCGCCCGTATCCACCGCCTGACGGAGGGGCTCACCCTCCATTTTGAGCTGATGGAGGGCGATCTCCTCTCCGTCAAGGTCTTCGGGTGCTTCGGAACTCGGGCAAGGTGCTGCGTGGAGAGCTCCTCTGATAGCGAAGACTCCTCCTCGAGCGAGAGTGACGAGGAGGACGACAGCAGCGACGAAGGGGGTAGCGGGCGGCAGGATGACGGGTCCGACTAGGTGTCGGGCGTCGCTCTGTGCGGCACCGGCGACCCCATCATCCGTGTCGCCGGCTCCTTGAGCTTCTCGGGGTCGTCTCCTTGGGCGGCTGGTGTAGGGAGGCTGCGGAAGAGGAAGAGGGTGGGCGGCAAGGCCGTCAAGTCGGAGTACGTGGGCGTGACGCCCTCGACAGCGTGCTGACGTCCTGCCGCCTCGTCTTCGAGCCCTGCTTCCGGCGCCGCCATCACCATCCAGCCTTTGGACGGCCACCGAGATGTTCTCTTGCTGTCTTCTGCTACCCGTAGCTCGCCTAGGCGCCCCTTTTGCCCTTTTTGCCTCCTTGACCTACCTCCTGAAGAGAGGGACAAGAAAGGGATTACGGGCACCTTATCTCTTTTTAATTTGTAAGCCCTCGGGCCTTAGCTGTATTTGAAACTTGTAATCCCATTATTCATGTTTTTCATTCTCTATGAACTGTACCTGAGTGGAATGTTTTTTTAGTGAAAAGGGGATGCTTGCCGGGTCACTTGTCTTGCGGGTGGAACCCACGTCAAGGAGCAAATCCTTGATATCTTTAAGATAGACACTTTTTTCCCGGCAGCAGGCCCTGCCGTCTTCCCACGTCGCTCGACCTTTCTCACGCTTTTGGCGGAGGCAGGGAGGAGGCGGGTTTGGGCTCCTCGTCGTCCCTTTGCTGTCGCGACTACGACCGAACCTGACCCCAGGAACGAGCCCTAGGGCCTAGAGTTAGGGGAGCACGGTAGCTTTTAGGATGAAACGAGGTTTCACATACCTCAATCCATAAGAGAATGCATGATAAGGGATGAAAAACTTATCTGAAATTGCAGCCCCCGGCAACTCTGGTTCGCCGTGGGTTAATCTTTGTACTTGCAGCCCCCGGCAACACTAGCTTGCCGGGGTCCAGATGTTGGTCCGTCCTTCTTCTCCTTTTCGTGCTCAAGTGGTCCGGTCAGGATATGCGAGCCCTGCGAACCAAGGGAAACGAAAGAACGGCAAAGGGACGCATACTCGACCTGTAAGTTAGGGGTTAGCCGCTGCTAAGCACTGTCAACCCTAACCAAGGACGAGACTCGATCTAGCATGCATGCTATAACTTAGGGCGCCAGCGCTTCATCTATGCTCAGGGTCTGCGCCTGGCTTTGTACAAAGGATTACATGCAACAACTGCAAGACCTGTACAAAAGGTGGTTGCCGGAACAGGGTCCGACAACCGCGCCTTACGGGTAAAACTTACGAAGATGCTCAATGTTCCAGGAGTTGCTCACCGGAATGCCATCTTCGGTCTCAAGGCGGACAGCGCCAGGCCTAGTGACTCGTTTCACCCGGTAAGGGCCTTCCCACTTCGGCGTCAACTTGTTGGAATTCTTTGCGGACTGAACGCGCCGAAGAACAAGGTCGCCTTCCTCGAGACTTCTGGCGTTAACTTTGCGGCTATGGTAGCGGCGCAAAGCTTGCTGGTAGCGAGCAGCTCGTACAGCAGCCTGAAGACGGTCTTCCTCAAGGAGCAGCGCGTCATCTTATCGCAGCTGCTCTTGCTCAAGCTCATCATAAGCGAGCACTCGAGGCGACCCGTATACGAGTTCCGTGGGGAGAACTGCCTCTGCTCCATAGACTAGAGCGAAAGGTGTCTGGCCAGTGGCTCGATTTTGCGTCGTCCTGATCGACCAAAGAACCACCGGCAGCTCCTCAATCCAGTTTCTTCCGCACCCGCGTAGCCTGTCGAAAGTCCTGGTCTTGAGTCCATGCAACACTTCAGCATTTGCCCTCTCCGCTTGACCGTTGCTCCTGTGGTGAGCAACAGAAGCGAAGCAGACCTTGACGCCAAGATCTTGGACGTACTGCATGAAGGTGCGGCTCGTGAATTGCGTACCGTTGTCGGTGATGATCCTGTTAGGGATC
This sequence comes from Aegilops umbellulata, assembly GCA_032464435.1. Taxonomy (NCBI): domain Eukaryota; kingdom Viridiplantae; phylum Streptophyta; class Magnoliopsida; order Poales; family Poaceae; genus Aegilops; species Aegilops umbellulata. The sequence goes on along the minus strand of CP136060.1, from coordinate 633,454,562 downwards.
CCGAAGCGGCAAACAATCGACCGGAAGAACTTGACCACTGACTGTGCTGTCACCTTCCTCACTGCTTCCACTTCTGGCCACTTTGTGAACTTGTCGATTGCGACGTACAAGTACTCAAAGCCCCCGACTGCTCGGGGGAAGGGGCCGAGGATGTCGAGCCCCCAGACCGAAAATGGCCAGGATAAAGGGATCGTCTGGAGAGCTTGAGTTGGCTGGTGTATCTGCTTGGAATGAAACTGACACGCTTCACACTTGGTTACTTGTGCAGTTGCATCCTGGAGGGCTGTCGGCCAAAAGAAACCTTGTCGGAAAGCTTTGCTGGCAAGCGCTCTTGCGCCAGTGTGGTGACCACATATGCCTCCATGTATCTCTGGCAACATCTTCTGTCCATCTTCCCGGTGAATACACTTCAATTTCACACCGTTGAGTCTTCTTCTGTACAGTGCGTTGTCGACAAACTGGTACATACTCGACTGCCGGGCTACTCTTTCCGCTTCTTCTTGCTCTTCGGGAAGTTCTCCTGTCTGGAGGAAACGGACGATCTGCTGTGCCCATGCTGGAGCTTGTGGCTCGACAACAAGGACTAAAGGCACATCTGCTGCTATGGGAACATCCGCTTCTACGGCGAGAAACTGCGGCTCAGCCGGAGCTTGATGTTCCCCGGCAAGCTTGCCGGAGCAAAACTTGTCGGGAGCGTCTGCTTCAACGGAACAAACTCTGGGGTTTGTCGGAGCAGACTGCTCCCCATCACTCTTAGTGTTGATCTTGGGGACCTTCTTGGCGGTGGCTTCGGGAAGCTCTGCCGAAAAATAGTCACCAGAAATCAACTTCCTCTTCTTGCTCTGTCCAGTTGATGGCGTTACAGACGGTTGAGTCAGCTTGAGTACGAAGATCCCTGGTTCCACAGGTAACTTAAGTGCTGCGCACTTTGACAGGCCATCGGCAATGTCGTTCTGAGCTCTTGGAACATGTTCCATCTGTAGGCCGACAAAGTGCTCTTCTAGCTTCCTCACTTCATCAACGGACTCTGATAACTCTTATTCATTTGGCGGACGACAAGCTACGAGTCACCCCTGATAATGAGCTTCTTGATCCCAAGGTCTGCCGCGATCCTGAGACCGGCAAGCAAACCTTCATACTCAGCAGTATTGTTTGTTGCTTGCTCCTTGGGAAAGTGCATCTGGACCACGTACTTGAGGTGCTCTCCGGTGGGTGCGACAAGCAGCACGCCAGCACCGGCGCCTTGCAGCGAGAAAGCACCATCAAAGTACATCAGCCACTCTTTGCTTGCTTCCTTGACGGGGATGCTCGTTTCTGGAATTTCTTCATATGGTGTTGGCGTCCACTCTGCAATGAATTCTGCCAATGCTCTACTTTGGATAGTTGAAGTGCTCTCAAACTTGAGGCCAAAGCTTGACAGTTCCAGTGCCCACTCAACAATCATGCCTGTTGCTTCTGGATTTTGCAGTATCCTCTTCAGCGGAAAACGGGTGACAACTGTTATCTCATGTGGTTGGAAGTAATGGCGCAGCTTTCTTGAGGCCATGAGAAGGCCGAAAAGCAATTTCTGCACACCAGAGTACCTTGACCTAGCCCCTGCAGAAGGGAACTGACAAAGTAGACTGGGCGCTGCACCATTTTCTTCTGTATCTCCTCGGGTGCCTGCGCAGATCCATCTTTGCCGGGACCAGAGCTTGTCAGGGAAGCCCCCTGCTTGTTGCCCGATGCGCTTGCCGTGGTTGCTGGCTCATCATTTGCCTCCCTCTCCGCTACTAACGCAGCACTAACCACTTGATTGGTTGCCGCCAGATACAGCAGCAACTTCTCTTGTGGCTTAGGTGCGACAAGTATTGGAGTGGAGGACAGGTATCTCTTCAAGTCCTGTAGCGCAGCCTCCACTTCCGGAGTCCATTTCATTGGACCTGCCTTTTTCAAAACTTTGAAAAACGGCAGGGCGCGCTCAGCAGACATAGAGATAAACCTGCTGAGAGCCGCCACGCAGCTGGCAAGTCTCCGTACATCCTTGACGCGCTTCGGTGCTTCAATCTGCTCAATGGCCTTGATCTTGTCGGGATTGGCTTCAATTCCCCACTGAGATACGAAGAACCCGAGAAGCTTGCCGGAAGGGACTCCAAACACGCACTTCTCGGGGTTGAGCTTGAGGCTGATCTTGCGCAGTTTTGCGAAAGTCTCTTCTAAATCTTGGATCAGAGTTGCTTTGTCCCTGCTCTTGACCACTATATCATCCATGTAGGCCTCCACATTTCTGTGTATTTGCGGTTCAAAAGCAGTATGGACCACCCTTGCAAATGTTGAACCAGCATTCTTTAAACCGAAAGGCATCCGTATGAAACAGTACGTGCCACAGGGAGTGATGAATGCGGTTTTCTCCTCATCCTCTTCTGCCATGAAGATCTGATGGTATCCTGAGTATGCGTCAAGAAATGAAAGCAAGTCACATCCGGCCGTGGAGTCAACAATCTGGTAGATGCGCGGCAAGGGAAATGGGTCTTTGGGACAAGCTTTATTGACATCGGTAAAGTCAATACAAAGCCTCCATTTCCCGTTTGCCTTCGCACGACTACAGGATTGGCCAACCACGTAGGATGGAGCACTCCTCTGACAAGGCCTGCTGCTTCCAACTTCTTGATCTCTTCTGCTATGAATTCTTGGCGCTCCACTGCTTGCTTTCTGACTTTCTGCTTGACGGGCCGCTCATGAGGACAGACGGCAAGGTGATGCTCAATTACTTTCCTGGGAACACCGGGGATGTCAGACGGTTGCCACGCAAACACATCAACATTCGCCCGCAGGAAAGCAATGAGCGCGCTTTCCTATTTAGGGCCGAGAGTGGCACTGATGGTGAAAGTATCACCAGTGCCGTCCTCCTTGGCGGACACCTTCTTGGTCGCTGGCGGAGCTGCCATTGTCTTCTTACACTTGCCGGTGGAGCTTGATGGTGCGTCCTCGACGGTAGCGCAACACTCCAAAGAGGTGCGCTTGCCGGAGTGGGTATCAGAACTCTTGCCGGACTTGGTCTTCTTTTTTCCCCCGGGAGCTTCAGCGGCAAGTGTCTCGCGATCCGTTGCGGCTGCTGCTTCCCGGTAGATCTTGTCGGCACAGATAAGAGCATCTTTCTTGTCGCCAGGGACAGAGATGACACTTATCGGGCCTGGCATCTTCAGCATGTTGTACGCGTAGTGAGAGGCCGCCATGAACTTGGCGAGCGCTAGACGGCCGAAAATTCCATTGTAAGGCAATGGAAAATCGGCAACGTCAAAAGTAATCCTCTCAGTCCTGAAGTTTAGCTCGCTGCCAAATGTCACCGGCAGCGTGATCTTCCCCTTTGGCTTGCTCCTTCCCGGGTTGATTCCTTGGAATGTGCCGGTCTCTTTGAGCTCGCTGTCAGGGACCTGGAGTTTCCGGAGCACAGCGGAGGAGATCAGGTTCAAGCCGGCCCTGCCGTCAACTAGCATCTTGGTAACCTTGAGGTTGCGGATAGTTGGTGAAACCAACATCGGCAAACACCCGACCGCAGTTGTGCGATCAGGGTGGTCCTGAATATCAAGGATGATAGGCGTGCTGGACCATTTCAGAAGCGTGCGTGACTCAACGGGTGGTTCTGCCGCATTGACTTCCCGCACCCACTACTTGAGTTGGCGGTGTGAAGTATGCAGAGAAGCACCACCGTCAACGCACAAGACCTCTATGGCTTTCTGAAACTCCTGCTCACTGGTCTCGTCATCATCCATGTCTTCGTCATCGTCTTCATCTTTTTCGCGACCGCGGGGAGGTCTGTCTCCTTGCCGCTGCTTGGCCTTGCCGCGGCGTCCTCCCCGGCCGGTGCGCTTCGTACCGGATCCTCCGGCACCTCCTTGGGCCTTCTCCTTGTCGCGTCGCTCGTACTCGGCCTTTTGCAGCTCGACAAGCTGCTTGACCTTCTTGCAGCTCTGGAGGTCATGGCCCTTGGTGCGGTGGATCTTGCAGTACTGTTAGTTGGTGCCTTCCTGCTTGTCTGCGGCCGCCACAGCCTGGCAGTTGGTGCATGCGGCAACCTCCTTGCCGGGGCTACCATCTTTGGCTTTCTTGGCGCCACCGTCGTTGCCGGACTGCTCAACAACTAGCACGTCTTTGTCTTTCCTCTTCCTGTTGTTCCGGCGCCGGTTTTTATTTGCCGGGGCAGCATCCTCGCTGTCCGATCCTCCTGCTCCTGCATCCTCTCCGGGGAGTTTCCTCCCTTCCTCAGCACGTGCACACTTGTCGGCCAGGGCATACAGCTCACTGACGTCTCTGATCTTGCACATCGCCATCTCCTCCCGCATCCTGCGGTTACGCACGTTCTGGTGGAACGCGCTGATGACCGCGGCAGGGTGGATATCCGGGATGTTGCGTTGCACTTGGCTGAATCTCTGGATGTACTTGCGCAAGTGCTCTCCTTCCTTCTGGGCAAGCAGGTGAAGGTCACTCTCCTGGCCATGAGGTTTGTGGCCGCCCGTAAAGGCGCCGACAAACTGATGGCATAGGTTTGCCCAGGAAGATATGGAGTTTTCCGGCAAGTGCATGAGCCAGGACCTGACGTTGGGTTTGAGCACTAGCGGGAAGTAGTTGGCAAGGATCTTGTCGTCTCGTCCCCCGGCAGCCTGCACCGCGATGGTGTAGATGCTGAGGAACTCCGACGGATGCAACCTGCCGTCGTACTTCTCCGGTACGTCTGGCTTGAAATTCTTCGTGCTGGGCCACTGGACTTGCCGCAACTCACGAGTAAACGCAGGGCAACCTACCGTGTACGGCAGGTCGCCTGGTTCCCCTGGCGCACGCATGTCGACAGTGGGCCCAGCGCGCTGGTCTGACTGACGCCGCGCTTCTCTTCGGCGCTCGATGCGAGTACGAGCGTCTTCTTGCTGTCGTTCGTGAAGAACTTGGCGCTGATCGCGACGAGCTCATGGATCTGATGAAGCAGTGGAGTCGCTGTCGTGGTGGAACCGGCGAGTCGGCGATCTTGGCCTTCGGGGCGGAGAGTGCACAGTGGTTGCGCCCCCACCGGTCTTGTCGCCATCGGCTCGCACCTGGCTGGCTTGCCGCGGCTGCGATGTGGTCGGCTGCCTTGGAGTGTCGCTGTTGGCGAAGCCGATGAGACTCTGAATGGTGGCCCTCCAGTCGTCGATCTTGTCTAGTATTGGAGGGAAGTCTAGGAGCAGTTGAGCCCGCGCCAAAGCTTCCGCTGGAGTGGCAGGTAGCGGTGGCGAACGGTGCGAGGAGCGGGATATGCTCGGACTTCCAACGACGTTAGAGGTAGCAGTATTCCGTCCAGGCGACCGTGCCTCGCTCGCGCCAGCACGTTGGCGTGCATGATGGCCTTGAGCATCCCGAGATCCGCCAGCTCGATTTGGGTCCAGCAAACGTATGGTACCGTGAGTACCATGACGCTGCCGGTCCTGCGCCTCCTGAGATGGGCGCGGAGCATCCACGGACACCCGGTTGTCGTGGGAGCCTGCTACGCCGCCGACGGGCAGCGCAGCCTTGTCCTTGGACCTGGCGGCACCGTGGACTCCCTCGTCGACGCCCGTTCTTCCGCCGGCGTCTTCCCCACCAGCCATTTGCTCTCGCGATGGTGGATTTGTCGCAGACGGAGCAGCCGCCTCCGAAGCCTTCTTCTTCGGTGGCATGTCGATGAAGATGTTGAAGATCTAGCTCGTGCGAACGCCAGATCAGGTTCACACCACCTCGACGCCCCCTACCTGGCGCGCCAAAGATGTCTGGGAAAGCTGATCCGCGAGCACCTATGGGGACGGAGCCCCTTTCGGTTCGGCGGGGGGCGGAGGTCGCACGAAGAGCGGATCGAGGTGAGGCACACGAGCGGTTTACCCAGCTTCGGAGCTCTCCGGAGAGATAATACTCCTACTGCTGCTGTGTGGTTTGTATTGAGTTCTTGCTCGGGAGCGCTGAGTGCTATAGTACGCACCAGCAGCTAACGAGACCTAGCGTGAGTGTTCTACTGTTCGTCTCCCTCCTCTACGTTGCGCATGGGCCTCCTTTTATATGCTCAAGGGGTCACTGACAGGTGGCAACGTAGTCAAGGGCAAAAATGGAAAAGGTGCTGCGGTTGGTACAACTACCTGCACAGTGTATCATACCTAACCCTGACGGCAGGGGACAAAGGCATTAAATGCCTATCTACGTCGCCCAAACAGTGCAGAAAAGGGACCGTCAGGAACGCCACCACTCGCCACGATGGCGATCTTGTCAGCGCCGCTTGCCACAGTGTACCCCTGGCTGCACAACCTCCCGCCACGTACGCCTGGAAGGGTCCCAGAGCGACACGTTGGTGGATGCGCTGGAGCGTGCGTACAGAGTGGTTGCTCGCCGCGGCAAGCGCCTTGCCGCGGCCGTTGTCTTGTCGCGTCCGGAAGCTTGTCGCCACCGGACCCTGCCGGGACGCGTGGCGCGTCGCGGCAAGTTCCTTGAGATGCCCTGGTTGGCCTTCCCGGCAAGCTCCTCTTGTCGGGGTCTTGTGCCTTGAGTGGCCTTCCCGGCAAGCTCCTCTTGCCAGGGACTTGTCTCCTTGGCTTAAATACTTTGTTCTTGAATGGCTCCAAAGGAACCACAGAGGATATTGGCGGTCACCCGGCAAGCCTTGCCGCGGGACGCTGCGACTGCCCGTGCACAAGTTCGGGATACTAGGGTACCCCTACTCCAGTACACCGACAGTCACGTGCATCACGTCAATTGTGGAGCGGAACTCTAGGTCTTTCCAATAGGGCAGGTCCCAAAATATAGATTTCTTCTTCCACATGGGTGCGCGTCCGTCAGCGTCATTCGGAACAGGTTGTCCACCAGGACTCTTTCCAAAGACCACCTTCAAATCCTTGACCATATCATGTATATCAGCACCAGTACGGTGGCGAGGCTTCGTCCGGTGATCCGCCTCACCTTTGAAATGCTTGCCTTTCTTTCTTACAGGATGCCTGCTCGGAAGAAATCGACGATGTCCCAGGTACACATTCTTCTTACAATTAGCCAAATCTATACTGTCGGTATCGTCCAAACAGTGCGTGCATGCGCGGTATCCCTTGTTTGTCTGTCCTGAAAGGTTACTGAGAGCAGGCCAATCAATGATGGTCACAAACAACAACGCCTTTAGGTCAAATTCTTACCCCATGTGCTCATCCCACGCACGTACACCTGTTCCATTCCACAGTTGTAAGAGTTCTTCAACTAATGGCCTTAGGTACACATCAATGTCGTTGCGGGGTTGCTTAGGGCCTTGGATGAGCACTGGCATCATAATGAACTTCCGCTTCATGCACAACCAAGGAGGAAGGTTATACAAACATAGAGTCACAGGCCAGGTGCTATGGTTGCTGCTCTGCTCGCCAAAAGGATTAATGCCATCTGCGCTTAGACCAAACCATACGCTCCTTGCGTCATCTGCAAACTCCTTCCTGTACATTCTTTCGATTTTTCTCCACTGCGACCCGTCAGCGGGTACTCTCAACTTTCCCTCTTTCTTACGGTCTTCTCTGTGCCATCGCATCGCCTTGGCATGCTCTTTGTTTTGGAACAAATGTTTCAACCGTGGTATTATAGGAGCATACCACATCACCTTGGCAGGAATCTTCTTCCTGGGGCGCTCGCCCTCGAAATCACCAGGGTCATCGCAGCTGATCTTATAGCGCAATGCACCACATACCGGGCAAGCGTACAAATCCTCGTACTCACCGCGGTAGAGGATGCAATCATTAGGGCATGCATGTATCTTCTGCACCTCTAACCCTAGAGGGCAGACAGCCTTCTTTGCTTCGTACGTACTCTCGGGCAATTCGTTGTCCTTTGGAAGCATATCCTTTATCATTACGAGCAACTTTCCAAATACCTTGTCAGATACACCGTTCTCTGCCTTCCATTGCAGCAATTCCAGTGTGGTGCCCAACTTTTTCTTGTCACCTACAGAATTCAGGTACAACAATTTTTTGTGATCCTCTAACATGCGCTGCAACTTCTTCTTCTCCAAATCATTTGCATAGTTTCTCTTTGCATCGGCAATGGCCCGACCAAGATCATCAACGGGCTCATCTGATGCCTCTTCTTCAGCTTCTTCCCGCATTACCGGCTCGGCTTCTTCCCGCATTACCGGCTCAGCTTCTTCCCCCATTGTTGTATCATCACTAGTAGAAAAAGGGTCAAATGTGAAGCACATTAGTGCCGGTTTGTATTTGAGACGGCACTAATGTATACATTAGTGCCGGTTCCAACGGCTAGCCGGGCCGCTTTCATTAGTACCGGTTCATGGCTAACCTTTAGTACCGGTTCGTGCCACGAACTGGTACTAATGAGAGTGGTGGCAGGATGTTGTCAGATTGGGGCCCCTCCAGCCCCTTTAGTACCGGTTCTTGGCACGAACCGGTACTAAAGGTCGTCCTACATAAACCCTTCGTCCAGCCGAGCTTGCTCTGTTTTTCCCCTTTCCCCTCTCCTCTCTGTTCTTCCCCTCTTCCTCTCGAGCTCATCACACATTTTGCCCAAAATTTGTCAAGATTTGAAGGCCCCCATCCATTGAAATGATCACAAAGGTTAGCAACTTTGTCCTTTCATCTCTCATTGCTAGATTAGCTCTTGCAATGCTTTATATAGTGATTAATTTGTGAGTTTAGTAATTTGGGAGGAAATATATATATATATATATGTGCTAGTATTTGATTTATATGCAATTTGAGGTCAAAAATAACACTTAGTTTGCATATGTAGGTGTGGTTTACTTAGTGCCTTCTAAATCTCCGTCGTAACCACCGTCGATCGCCCACACCGTCCCGTCACCGGCACCACCTTGTGGTGAGCCTCTTTGTTCATGAAATTTTATATAAAAATTGATGTTTGTGTGATTTGGATATATATAGTTACTCATTTAATTATCTTACCCGTACGTTGTTTGTTATACATATAGTGCCATGGTTTTGATATCCGTCCCCGTCGGCCCTCGTCCTTGTTATGATTCGTATGTGGTATATATATTCTCTTTTAAAACTAGTTGCATTTCGTGTTTATGACAAATTATGCCCATCAAGTTGACATAGAAATTTTTTCTAGGAGGTATGTGAACCGGAAATTCCAACCGACCCTATTGTCGAGAGGTTAAATTTAGTTGAAAGAGAAAACGAGTACTTGAAAGAAAAATTGAAAAGAATTGAGGGGGAGAAGATGGAATTGGAGTTGCATGTTGCCGATGTCGTCGATGATCACAAGATCAAGATGGAGAAAATGCGCTTGAAGATTAGAAAGATTAGAAAATATGCCATCGACAGTGAGGCTTGGTATCATTATGCTGTTGGATCAATTGTTACCTTAGCTGCGATCTTGATCGCATTTGTTGTTGCATTTAAATGCTTTAGCTAGAGAGTTATTTGTTTGTTGCATTTGAGTGTCGTATGAACTTTATGTATGAACTTGTATTAATTTGGTCTATTCGGTGTTGTGTAATGAAGATGAGCCCGTAATGGATGTAAGATGACCGATGCTCTCCCTAGTTCGTTGAGGGCGTGCATACTTTTCTGCTTGCGGCTGAGGCAAACAAGCGGGCGGATGGTTTTATGCCTTGTCCATGTGTTGGCTGTAAGAATGGTCACAATTACTCTACGTCAAGAACCATTCACGTCCACCTGTTTAAGTCCGGTTTCATGCCCCACTATAATGTTTGGACAAAGCACGGAGAAAGAGGGGTTATGATGGAAAACAATTAATAAGAAGAGGACGACGACAACTATCCTGGCCATGGCTTCCCTGAATACGATGATACAACAATGGGGGAAGAAGCTGAGCCGGTAATGCGCGAAGAAGCTGAGCCGGCAATGCGGGAAGAAGCTGAAGAAGAGGCATCAGATGAGCCCGTTGATGATCTAGGTCGGGCCTTTGCCGATGCAAAGAGAAACTGCGCAAGTGATTTGGAGAAGAAGAAGTTGCAGCGCATGTTAGAGGATCACAAAAAATTGTTGTACCCGAATTGCGTAGGTGACAAGAAAAAGCTAGGCACCACACTGGAATTGCTGCAATGGAACGCAGAGAATGGTGTATCTGACAAGGGATTTGGAAAGTTGTTTGTAATGATAAAGGATATGCTTCCAAAGGACAACGAATTGCCCGAGAATACGTACAAAGCAAAGAAGGTTGTCTGCCCTCTAGGGTTAGAGGTGCAGAAGATACATGCATGCCCTAATGATTGCATCCTCTACCGCGGTGAGTACGAGGATTTGAACGCTTGCCCGATATGTGGTGCATTGCGCTATAAGATCAGCCGCGATGACCCTCGTGATGTCGAGGGCGAGCGCCCCAGGAAGAAGATTCCTGCCAAGGTGATGTGGTATGCTCCTATAATACCACGGTTGAAACGTTTGTTCCAAAACAAAGAGCATGCCAAGGCGATGCGATGGCACAGAGAAGACCGTAAGAAAGACGGAAAGTTGAGAGTACCCGCTGACGGGTCGCAGTGGAGAAAAATCGAAAGAAAGTACGGGAAGGAGTTTGCAGATGACGCAAGGAGCGTATGGTTTGGTCTAAGCGCAGATGGCTTTAATCCTTTTGGCGAGCAGAGCACCAACCATAGCACCTGGCCTGTGACTCTATGTTTGTATAACCTTCCTCCTTGGTTGTGCATGAAGCGAAAGTTCATTATGATGCCAGTGCTCATCCAAGGCCCTAAGCAACCCGGCAACAACATTGATGTGTACCTAAGGCCATTAGTTGAAGAACTCTTACAACTGTGGAATGGAACAGGTGTACGTGCGTGGGATGAGCACATGGGGGAAGAATTTGACCTAAAGGCGTTGCTGTTCGTGACCATCAATGATTGGCCTGCTCTCAGTAACCTTTCAGGACAGACAAACAAGGGATACCGCGCATGCACGCACTTTTTGGACGATACCGACAGTATATATTTGGCTGATTGTAAGAAGAATGTGTACCTGGGACATCGTCGATTTCTTCCGAGCAGGCATCCCGTAAGAAAGAAAGGCAAGCATTTCAAAGGTGAGGCGGATCACCGGACGAAGCCTCGCCACCATACTGGTGCTGATGTACATGATATGGTCAAGGATTTATAGGTGGTCTTTGGAAAGGGTCCTGGTGGACAACCTGTTCCGAATGACGCTGACGGACGCGCACCCATGTGGAAGAAGAAATCTATATTTTGGGACCTGCCCTATTGGAAAGACCTAGAGGTCCGCTCCGGAATCGACGTGATGCACGTGACGAAGAATCTTTGTGTGACCCTGCTTGGCTTCTTGGGCGTGTATGGGAAGACAAAAGATACACCTGAGGCACGGGAGGACCAGCAACGTATGCACGGAAAAGACGGCATACATCAGGGTCATGCAAGCTACGCTCTTACCAAAGAAGAGAAGGAAATCTTCTTTGAATGCCTGCTCAGTATTAAGGTACCGTCTGGCTTCTCGTCGAATATAAACGGAATAATAAACATGGCAGAGAAAAAGTTCCAGAACCTAAAGTCTCATGACTGCCACGTGATTATGATGCAACTGCTTCCGGTTGCAATGAGGGGGCTTCTACCGGAAAACGTTCGATTAGCCATTGTGAAGCTATGTGCATTTCTCAATGCAATCTCTCAGAAGGTAATCGATCCAGAAATCATACCAAGGTTACAGAATGATTTGGTGCAATGTCTTGTCAGTTTCGAGTTGGTGTTCCCGCCATCCTTCTTCAACATCATGACGCACGTCCTAGTTCACCTATGCGAAGAAATTAATGTTTTGGGTCCTGTATTTCTACACAATATGTTCCCCTTTGAGAGGTGCATGGGAGTCTTAAAGAAATATGTTCATAACCGTGCTAGGCCAGAAGGAAGCATCTCCAAGGGCCGTCAAAATGAGGAGGTCATTGAGTTTTGCATTGACTTTATTCTTGACCGTAAGCCGATTGGTGTTCCTGAATCGCGACATAAGGGCAGACTGGATGGAAAAGGCACGCTAGGAGGGGAACAAATAATATGTATGGACGAACATTCTCTCACTGAAGCACACTACATAGTTCTACAGAATTCCGCCTTGGTGGCTCCGTATATGGATGAACACAAGAATTTGCTACGCTCCAAACACCCGGAGCAGTCTGATGACTGGATTACACGTGAACAAACCAGGAGTTTCGCCAGCTGGTTGCAGACACGTACCATGCCTGACACCTCTATTGAAGATGACCTGTACTTGCTGTCCCAGTTACCATCTTCAAATATAATGACTTTCAAAGGGTACGAGATAAATGGTAATACATTTTACACGATCGCCCAAGATAAGAAGAGCACCAACCAAAACAGTGGTGTCCGCTTTGATGCAGAAACCAAGACGGGAAAGGAAACATATTATGGTTATATACAGGACATATGGGAACTTGAGTATCGACGTGGTTTGAAGGTCCTTTTGTTTCGGTGCAAATGGGTCAATATGACACGAGGCGGGGTAACGGAAGACCCGCAGTACGAAATGTTATAGAAATGTTAGAATTGTTAGAAATGTTAGAATTGTTAGAAATTTTTCTGTTTTTTAGTTATAGAAATAATTATAAAAAAGTTAGAATTGTTAGAAATTTTTCTGTTTTTTAGTTATAGAAATAGTTATAAAAAAGTTAGAAATTTTCTTTTTTTTAGTTATAGAAATATTAGAAATGTTATAGAAATGTTAGTTATGTATAACATTGTTAGAAATGTTATAGAAATATTAGAAATTTTAGTTATCAAAATCCAATCATTAAAAAAATGTTACTTTTTGCGGGCATATAGCTAGTATTTGTTCTCGACGATGCCTGGCCCGCATCCTCGCCGTCGACACGTCCGCGATGATGTCCGGCTGGCCCATGTCCGGGACTGGCCTCCGCCGGGCTGGCACTGGGAGGTGCTGCCTGGAGGGGCGCGTCGCTTGATGAGGAACCCGGCCCCGGGTCCCGTCGTCGACCCTTGATCTCGTTTGGTGGCGTTCGCGTGGGCCAGTTTCGGTGCGGAGGGAGCCGGCCCCGCCGGAGGTGGTACGTCGCCGTGTCAGGGAGGAGGACGAGCACGTCCATCGCTACATGGTTGCGTAAGAGGGCGGAAGGTTCTCCAATACCTGGCAGTTTCTTCAGGGATCTCACTTCAGCTATGATCCTGTTAGGGTTCCTTCTCTTTGGGTGTCCACCGCCCGCGCCGCAGGAACCGCGAGTGTCCTAGATTCTTCTGTAGTATTCGGTCTTTAATTAGCTACCTAGCCAGTGATGTACTATTCAATATTATCTATTATTCGAGACGATGTATTCGAGATTATATCTATTATTCGAGACGATGTATTCGAGATTATATCTATTTATTCGAGACGATGTAATTTGAATACTAAATTGTTTTATATTTCTTTTGGATTAGTTAAATAAAAGCTATGGCGGACAATACTGACAAAGAGAGAGAACAGACCATGTTCGATATGATACGCGGGTCAGATGATGATCAGAATAAGAAGATTATGACGGCTCCGAATTTCTAGACAACACCGGAGAGGGTGATATGATATTCGATCGCGACGATCGAATTGATGAAGTCATGAACTACGATTATGACGATGACGAAGAACATGTTGATCCTGAAACAACAAAGACCGGCGAGGTATATATATTTATATAAGCAGGCATCTAGTGATCATCACATGTTTTAAATGAGTTGAAGATATATTAACGAATCGATCTTTCTTCTTTCAGCCATCCGGATCGAGCAAATCTTCAGGCAACAGGACGAAACGAGGCCCGAAAAAAAGTTGAAGGAGGGCGTAAAGTACAATATAGAGGCAATCAGACCTAATGGCGAACCATCAGCGCCTAAGAAGATTAGGGACAAGTTCGTTCGTCAGTGCGGAGTTCTTGTGAAGGACCAACTCCCGATCTCCCTTCAAGAATGGAGAGAGCTAGCAAAGCCACGTCCAGATGTTACTTTTGTTGACGACAGACAAAAAAGTCTGCTTTGGGATACTCTCATGGAACATTTCACCCTACCAGATCATTTCACAGAAGCAGATGGGAAGAAAGTCAAGGACGCTGCTCTTAGGAAGATGGCGGTTGCATTCAAGAACCACAAGAATCGTGAATGGGACAAGTACGTCAAGGGAGGAAGGAAGACTCCAGTATTCAAGGGGACACTAGAGAATCAAAGTGCTCATTGGGACAATTTCGTGAAATTCAAGGATTCAGAATTAGCTAAGGAAAGGTCGAGAAGAAACAAGAAGAATGCCGAAAAAAGGATAAGTTCCATAAGCTGGGGCCAGGTGGCTACGCTGTGGCAATGCCTAACTGGGATAAGTCTGAGAAAGAGATGGAGGATGCAGGTGTCACTCCGGTTACTAAGAGCTGGCCCCCCAGGTGCAGGAGTTGGTTCTATGCGCATGGGGGGGAGTTGGACCCGAAGACAGGCAAAGTTTCGACGAAGGCATGTCTGAACGGATCCGACGATAAGATACTTGTTGCAATAGAAGAGGCTCGAACGGGGGTGTTCCAGCCCAACAGAGAGAACGACGAGCTTACGCGTGCCCTGGGAAATCCTGAACACCCGGGAAGAACACGAGGCAAGGGCGCTATTCCGTGGTGTGACGGGTTTTTGGACTGGAACGCCGACTACAGAACCCGTGCGAGAAGGAAGATTGCGGAGGAGAAGCAGAGGAAGACGGAGGAGGAGGAGAGGAAGCTGGACTATGAGCGCCTTCAAGGCCTAGAATCAAAGCACGCGGACTTGGCAGACAAATTCCAGCGGTAGCAGGAGCAGATCGACTCACTTAGCTAGCAAAGGGGGTCTCAGCAGCTGCAACAGCTAGCGGATGATCCAGCATTGGATACCACCGCCCCATCCATGCCGAGAAGTAGTGTGGGTTCCGCCCCGTTTGATGCAATGCTGGATAGATACCCCGTGGATGACATCATGGAGAACACTAACTGCGAGCTACACTTCAAAATGAAGAACATATCCATGAAGGTGGCGGACGCTGTTGATTTTTCAAATCCTCCCGAGGCAACCTTCCATTGCAACCCGATTCCAGCGGGCTATGCTCGTGTCGTGGTTGATGAGGTGGTGGACCAATATTCGGGGCTAGAGCTTGACATTCCTGGAGGTGACGAGGAGCACACACTCGGAGAGGCCAAACATCGTATCATCCTATGGAGAAAGGATTGCATCATCTTTTGAAGGCCACCGACACCGCGTCACCCGACTCCTCGTCGAAGTCCGCCACTGAGTCAGCAGACTCCCGCTCCTCCAAGTCCACCAACGCATGAGGCCACTCCTCCTCCTCCAAGTCCGGCAAAGTGTCAGGCCACTCCTCCTCCAAGTCCGACACAGCGTCAGACGTCCACTCCTCCTCCAAGTCCGACACAACCTCAGGCCACTCCTCCTCAAAGTCTGGCATAGCTTTAGGCCACTCCTCCTCGTCCAACTCAGCCCCGTCAGCCGTCTCCGCCGCCTCAGCAATCGCAGAAGAAGAGACACCCCGCAGCTATGGTGCATAGCGGTACGAGTCGAGGTCATAGTACAGGAAGTACAGGCGGAGGCAAGCGATATAAATATGGTCCAAACCTCACTACTCCTCTTTCTGAGAGGGCTTACGACAGGACCCAGGAGCAAACCAAGGCCATAGTGCGGGCAGAAGTCGACGCCCATTTTGGACCGAAACCGCCACCGCCGCCAAGGGAGAAAGTGTCTGTGGAAGTTATTGACCACTTCATTCGTATGGCTCAACCACCAGCTCCTAAGCCTGTTGACACAGACTATGAGCGCCACATCAGGAAGTTACATCGACAACGTCTACAGAAGGAGGCGAGCTCGAGCTCGAGCAAACAACAAGCAGCTGTCAAAAAATGCGGGAGAACCGTTGCCCAGCTGGGAGAACAGTGGGAGCAACCAATCCCCCCTCTTTTTGTGCCGCCAACAACACGTGACAGTACGCGCGCCCAATATTATTGTGGGCAAATGGTTTACGTTCCCCAGGTGGGCGATGTGGTAATAACCCAGGAGCATATAATGCAGGCTGAAACTCTCAACATCACTGTTGGACAACTCCTCGAGATCGAGGACATGCCTGTGCTTACAGAGGAGGAAATAAAATGGAAATATGTCCGGGGCCAACCTTTGGTCAAGCCAGAAGAGGTCAAGAAGCTCGCAACGAGAATGTGTGAATTGCATCAATGGTACATGGACATTACCAAGAGATCCGATCGAGAGTCCCTCATGGTGCAAGTCAAGAAGGATCATTACTACCATGAAACCTGTGACCGTTGAGTATTCTGAACTATTTCAGTTATACAATCAAGACGCACTCGACAAATCTATCGTCAGTTGCTATTGTCTTTAAGTGATTTCTTTCTGTAATTTAAGTCTCAAGCTAGCTGTAGTGATCCTTTTGATCAATCATTACCTGTAATTATCCTCACTATATTCTTTTCTGTGGTATTATGCAGGATGAAGATGTATGAAATGACAAAAGGTGGACGCTTTGGCATTGGGTTCATTGACCCAAACATCGTTAATGAATACACATGGAATATAAGCAAGCATTATGAAAAGCAGGTAGAGGATAGCATGCTAGAGTTCTTGAAGCGCCGCAAATACAATGAAGATATACTACTTCCTTACAACTTCCAGTGAGTCACACTTTCTTGTACTACAAATTCTCTGTTTTTGCCTACTAGCTAGCTACATGTTTTTCCTTACATATGCCCGCTTATTTAAGACATGCAAATGTGTGTGCATGCAGATTTCACTGGATCTTGTGTATCAATAAAGTTGACGCCGGAACAGTTGAAATACTGGACTCACTACTCAAAGAAAATAGTGACTATAACATCTTGTTTGGGATAGTCAACAGGTAATTTCAATCATTATTAACTATATATCTCGGCCTATTTAGTTCGTCATCTCATGATATGAACTATTTAATAACCCCTTATTCATTTTCTTTGTCGGTGGGCAGGGCTTGGGCAAGGTTCATCAGGGTCACGGAAGGCGAATGGAAACAACAGCTGAAATGGTTTCGACCCAAGGTAAGTAATTAAGTAGTACTAGCTAGCTAGCTAGCTAGTTGCCATCTCTTTAATATTATCATGCTTGATTAATTATTATCTGATCAAATTAAATTCCATTCTCGTAAAGGCCTTGAAGTAGGCGCAGGGGACTGATCTATGTGCATTCTGCGTTTGCGAGAACATTCGCATGATGACGTCCGAAACGAGCAGATCTCGAAGACAGGAATGGGTACGTTTGTGAAAACACTATTCACTATTTTTACACCATTATCGATACCTAGTCACACAACTAATACACATGCATATTGATCTCCTTCTTAACAGTTCACAGAGGTGCGGGACAAGCTCATAGAAACGG
The DNA here is from genome assembly GCA_032464435.1 of Aegilops umbellulata. Taxonomy (NCBI): domain Eukaryota; kingdom Viridiplantae; phylum Streptophyta; class Magnoliopsida; order Poales; family Poaceae; genus Aegilops; species Aegilops umbellulata. The sequence goes on along the minus strand of CP136060.1, from coordinate 633,437,182 downwards.
AGCACGTACAAGCACTTCAAGAGGAAATAGCGGGATTTTTGCTCGACCAGGTCATAAATCCGAAGGGAGAATACTATTACCCGCTATCGCCCCCATCGACCAGGTCATGAACCACTTCCAATTGTCATCGTGCTTCGAAGGCACCAATTAGGCTAATGCCACTGGCTCCGAAGGCAACATGCATATGTAGGAGAAATTGTATATAGCTATACATGTGTGTATGTGTGAATTAATATGTGGTTTGTGAGACATTGATGATCTATATATATGATTGGTTCTACTAGAAATTCTATATATATATATATATATATATATATATATATATATATATATATGCAAAACGTGTACAATGTGTAGTATCGTAAAATACCAGCAAACGAAAAAGAATTAAATGGAAAACACAAAATTAAATGAAAAAGAAATCATAAAACCAAAAAACCCCCAAACATTTTAGTACCGGTTGGTGTTACCAACCGGTACTAAAGGGCTCCTGGTCCCCGGAGCTGGCTCGTGCCACGTGGTTGCCCTTTAGCACCGCTTCGTGCTGAACCGGTACTAAAGGGGGGGCCTTTAGTGACCACACTTTAGTGCCGGTTTCAAAACCGGCACTAAAGGGCCTTACGAACCGGTGCTATTGCCCGGTTCTGCACTTGTGCATCGTATTCAGGGAACCCATGGCCAGGATAGTTGTCGTCGTCCTCTTCTTCTTCATTGTCTTCCATCATAACCCCTCTTTCTCCGTGCTTGGTCCAAACATTATAGTGGGGCACGAAACCGGACTTAAACAGGTGGACGTGAATGGTTCTTGACTTAGAGTAATTTTGACCATTCTTACAGACAACACATGGACAAGGCATAAAACCATCCGCCCGCTTGTTTGCCTCAGCCACAAGCAGAAAAGTTTGCATGCCATTAGTGAACTCGGGAGAGCATCGGCCATCGTACATCCATTGTCGGCTCATCTTCAATACACAACACCAAAAACACCAACTTAATACAAGTTCATACATAAAGTTCATACAACACTTAAATGCAACAAACAAATAACTCTCTAGCTAAAGCATTTAAATGCAACAACAAATGCGATCAAGATCGCAGCTAAGGTAACAATTGATCCAACAGCATAATGATACCAAGCCTCACTATCGATGGCATATTTTCTAATCTTTCTAATCTTCAAGCGCATTTTCTCCATCTTGATCTTGTGATCATCGACGACATCGGCAACATGCAACTCCAATTCCATCTTCTCCCCCTCAATTCTTTTCAATTTTTCTTTCAAGTACTCATTTTCTCTTTCAACTAAATTTAACCTCTCGACAATAGGGTCGGTTGGAATTTCCGGTTCACATACCTCCTAGAAAAAATATCTATGTCAACTTGATGGGCATAATTTGTCATAAACACGTAATGCAACTAGTTTTAAAAGAGAATATATATACCACATCCGAATCATAACAAGGACGAGGGCCGATGGGGACGGATATCAAAACCATGGCACTATATGTATAACAAACAACGTACGTGTAAGATAATTATACGAGTAACTATATATCCAAATCACACAAACATCAATTTTTATATAAATTTTCATGAACAAGAGGCTCACCACAAGGTGGTGCCGGAGACGGGACGGTGTGGGCGATCGACGGTGGTTATGACAGAGATTTATAAGGCACTAAGTAAACCACACCTACATATGCAAACTAAGTGTTATTTTTGACCTCAAATTGCATATAAATCAAATACTAGCACATATATATATTTCCACCCAAATTACTAAACTCACAAATTAATCACTATATAAAGCATTGCAAGAGCTAATCTAGCAATGAGAGATGAAAGGACAAAGTTGCTAACCTTTGTGATCATTTGAATGGAGGGGGGCCTTCAAATCTTGACAAATTTTGGGCAAAATGTGTGATGAGCTCGAGAGGAAGAGGGGAAGAACAGAGAGCAGAGGGGAAAGGGGAAGAACAGAGCGATCTCGGGTGGAAGAAGGGTTTATGTAGGAAGACCTTTAGTACCGGTTCGTGCCAAGAACCGGTACTAAATGTGCTGGAGGGGGCCCAGACTGACAACATCCTGCCACCACTTTCATTAGTACCGGTTCGTGGCATGAACCGGTGCTAAAGGTTAGCCACGAACCGGTACTAATGAAAGCGGCCCGGCTAGCCGTTGGAACCGGCACTAATGTATACATTAGTGCCGGCTCAAATACAAACCGGCACTAATGTGCTTCACGTTTGATCCTTTTTCTACTAGTGCTGCCATCACTCCCTCGAATTGAAATGGCTGATAAACAAGAAAAGTAATTGAATTTATAGACATTGTAAGATAGACAGGTGCAATGGATAGTAGGGAAGAAAACAGGGCATGAAATAATTCACATTTATGTTGTCTAAGCAAACAGAATAGCAGGACATAATTTCACATATATGATGGCTAATTAACCAGGATAGCATGACACAATCTCACATGTATGATGGCTAACTAAATAGGATAGAATGACATACTTCAAAATATGATGACTATGTAAACAGAATTACATGATATAACTATACGATGTGTCTATTAAAGTGGTTGGCATGCCATAAATCACAAACATTTCGTCGATGGAAACATGATGGCATGATATAATTCACGGATGGAATGACATAATTTAAAATATGATGACTATGTAAACAGGATGAGATGATATAACTATATTATGTCTTTAGAAAATGGGTTGGCATGCCATAATTCAGATACATGCTGTCTATGTAAACATCATGGCATGACATAATTCAAATATATGATTGATATACTAAGGAAGTGAGCAGAGGGCAATCACATATATGATGTGTCAAGTAAGGAGATGGCATTCAATATTGTGTATATGATGTAAAAACTAAGCATTGCAATACAACATATGCATTATATGAGTAATATAACCCTGCCAAGTTTGAGCATACTCCTCAAGGGGATAATAGGACTAGTCATCTGCCTATGAATCCTCCTCTGAAGAGCTATCTGTAACCAGCAAGATATCTGCTTCAGCAGGTAGCATTGTCTACTCTAAAGACCTTGTTTTCACTCCAGATTTCTCCATCACCAATTCAAATGGCTGATGCACAGGAAGAGCGGTTGAATATACAAACATTGTCGACAAAAGCAATGAGAAATACAAAAAAAGGACGGCATGATATAATTCACATATATGACGCTTGCCTAAACAGCATGGCATTGCATAATTCACGTACATAATGCCTTGCAACAAGATAACATTGACTAATTCACATATATAATGTCTTGCAACAAGATGGCATTGCATAATTCACATATATGGTAATTAGACACTAAACAGGTGGCATTCACACAAAGCATGTCTAAACTAAGCAAATGCCATAGCAATGCAAGTTACCATACGCACGATATGAGCAACATAACCCTGCCAAGTTAGGGCATGCACCTCGGGGGGGGGGGGGATATGACTGGTCATCTGTCTCTGAATCCTCCTCTGAGGAGCTATCTGTAACCAGCAAGACATGCGCTTCGTCAGATAGCATTGTCTGCTCTGAAGACCTTGTTTCCACTCCAGATTTTTCCATGACCGTGTCGAATGGCTGATGCACAGGAAGAGTAATTGAATGTACTAAAATTTTTGACAAATTTAACATGTAATAAAAAATGATGGCATGATATAATTCACATATAAGATGACTGGCTAACCAGGGTGGCATTGCAAAATTCACATATATGATGCCTGGCTAGACAAGATGGCATTGCATGATTCACATATACGATAAAGAGACTAAACAGACGACATTGACACAAAGCATGTATAAACTAAGCAGATGACATCTTTAATGTATACAGTAAGCAATGCAAGGCACCATCTGCATGATATTACCGACATCAGCATGCCAAGTTAGAGCGAAGACCTCATGGGGTAAATAGGAGTGGTCTTCTCCTTCTGAATCCCCCTCATAACAGCTATCTTCCTCTTAATTACGATCCGAAATGGGCGGAGGGGGTCTGCCTTTGCGCCCACCATGGAACGACGTCTGCATGAAATTTTATTGCCACGCAAGGCTCGTCACTTTTGCTCTACATGATCAGTTCCATTGTGTACAATAACTCCCATGCATAGGAATAAAATATAGTGAGATTATGTAACGAGTGCATGCACAAATCGAGAGTGATGGTAGCAAACTGTGGATAGACCCAAAAGCAATGATATCAGGCAGATAATAGCTTTAGTTAAAAAATACAGATAATGGCTCCTTTAATGTTTGTTTGCACCCAACATGAAACTCATAGTAGACACCGGAGAGTAACCAGATAGTACACATATAATACTGATTGCTGCCCCAATATGTACCCCACAACCATTTAAAAACTCAAGTTTCAGCATTAGTTTGGACCTAACTCGGAGTCTAATAGGTGAACACGACGATAATGTAGCATGTCATCATATTAAGAGACGCATAACGTAAGCAGACACGGAAGAGTGCGACCTCTCTTGCGGACCCGTGTAGTCCACAAGGTCATCTGCTCAGTTGATGATGGTAATGCAGTTGCTGTGCCTGCCGGCGGCGGGGAAGAAGATCTGAGGCGGCGAAAGACAGTCTGGAGAGCGGATCCCTGCTGTGGTGAACTCTTCCATTGTTGGAGCAGCTGAGCTGGGGTGGAACACAGTGCCACAGGAGCAGGACAAACCACACAAGGTTTTCTTTGACACATATCGGTAACAAAAGTAATTGAGTAAGGGCTTTGTCGGGGATATACCCCGCGGCGTAAACCGGCCTTCTGGGCCTTGGGCCTTGTCATCCGTCTGTCCCGCACGTCGGGTCACTAGTGATTCATAATGACCAGGTGGGTTGCTTGTAAACCACTTATCATATTATTGATCACTTGGGGGCTTGGTCATGTCTGAACCATAGTCACACCTCTTGATCGGCTCAAAGCCACAACGTCACTTGGGGGCTTGGTCGTATCCGAACCAATGCAACACCTTTTGATAGGTGAAAGCCACAAGATCACTTGGGGGCTTGGTCGTATCCGAACCAATGCAACACCTTTTGATAGGCAAAAGCCACAAGATCACTTGGGGACTTGGTCACGTCTGAACTTGTCACACCTCTTGATCGGCCTAAGGCCACAGAATCACTTGGGGGCTTTGGTCGAAACCGAACCATCGCTACACCTCTTGATCGGCATAATGCTACTGCATCATTTGGGGACCTGGCTGACTTGAACCATAGCTACGCTTATTGGGGGCTTGGTCGTGTCCGACCATGGTAATGCCACTTGATTGGCTCAATAGCCTCTTTTTGCAAATGGTTTTATCATTGCCTTTGCTTCAAATTTTGTTTTGATAAATATTTCTTTTGTTGCGTTTTTAAACCAAAAGTTCTTAAACCGGTTCGACTGTCAAATTACAAATTGACGGAACACGTTCAAATCTTAACCCGGAGGCTATCTGCCTGGTTTGATTTTCTGTCACCATCCTATTATGGAGTAAACCGGTGTTTATCAACCCGGCTCGGCTTTCAACTACAAGTTGTCAGTACACGATCAAGTTATAATCCGAAGACTATCAGCCCAGTCTGGTTTGACTACGAGTCGCCAGTATTATATGTGGTTAAACCGGTGTTTATCACAACCTGGTACGGTTTTATCATAAACCGACACAATATGGAAGGAGTTATCAATACTCAAAATCTGGGTTATTACCCCTATTACAAAAAGTTGGTAAACCAACGATGTGATTCAATGTCACAGAAACAAGTTGAATAAAGCATGATTATAGATCGCCGGTGTTTATTAAACCGGCCTGGCTTTAAGATGATAAGTCGCCAGTATATGATGAAATCTTATCCGGTGTTTGTTAAACCGGCCTGGCTTTCGACTATAAGTCGCCAGTATATATTTGGATTGCGCCATTGGAATCATGCGCTTATAAATGATTGGATTATATTATCTTGAATAGCTAACATGGCTGGATTTTATTATGGTTATTAATAACCGGTATTATTGAGGTTTTCAAAGTCGCTTTAGCGCAATGGCTATTATTTTATCAAAGGATATGATTTATTCTACAATGGAAGGAATAGTCCCGAGTCGCTGCAGGCTAACGACCCGACACTTGGGGGCTACATTATTCAAATTGAGATTACATGTAAGTCTCATGCCGCTGCAAGCATACACCATGACACTTGGGGGCTACATAATATGGAGTATTCAGTTTTCACTAGTGACTGGGATGAACAACATGGGTTTCTTCGAAAGTGGCAGTATTTATATTGAAACAAGTCTTAAGCAATCACTTTGTTCTGCTCAAGACTTGGGGGCTACAGGTATTATATTATTATCGGAGAAATATTTTCAAATTATCAGCTTTGAGCAAATCAGGAAGATCAATTACATGACCCAGTGCCAACAACAATTATGACTCGGCATTATCTGCTATATAACTCGACAATTTTGGTAATGATAAACCGGCAAGTTTTACATCTTCAAGCCAGCTGAATATCAGATGAGTATTTCAAGGCCAGTATTTTTTAAACTGGCGCTTTGAAAGCCGACTCAAGTGGATTATTCTTCACAATGTTTCTCTGTGAGAAACCAATGTCAGCAAATTGAGTATGAAGCTGGTCTATTGACTTGGATTTTTCTAGAAGGAGGAATGACAAGGACTTAAGGATGATCAGGTGCCGGTTTACAAGAATTCTTAACCCGGAGCACAACCTGTTAAATTTGGTCTTGTGTTTATTTTGCAGCATAAGTTTACCATGGATAAATCCAAGCTAAACTTGGGGGCTAATGTCGGGGATATACCCCGCGGTGTAAATCGGCCGGAAGTATAATCTGGCTGGACTTGGCGGTATATTTGAGATCCCGCTGAGACTTGGCGATTCACTGGTGACCCGCCCTGACCTGGCGGTTTACAAGCAACCCACCTGGTCATTATGACTCAGTGGTGACCCGGCGTGCGGGAGAGACGGATGACAAGGCCCAAGGCCCAGAAGGCCGGTTCACGTCTAATGGTGAGCCGGTTTATGAGGAAAGCGTAAGGACTATTCTCCTACAAAGGAAGCAAGACTAGGACTCCACTTGTAATTGAGTAATCCTAATCCAACTAGGACTAGTCATGTAAACCGCCCCTTCAACATATATAAGGAGGGACAGGGCTCCCCAAAGAGGGACAAGCTACAAGCAACAAGAAACAATATCTAGGGCTAGACACAAAGAGGAGAGCTGGTTTACGGCGTCTCCCTCGTGAAGATAATGAGACCTAGCCTCAAACAGCATGTAGGGTTTTTACCGGATGATGTTTCCCGGGGCCCGAAGCTGTCTAAATCCTTGTCTTATGTGTTGATCCGCCCTGCGTCTCTCGTCCCACTCAACCCCTCTCAAGCTACCACATAGATGTGTTGGCCTCACGACTAAGTCCTCACACTAAGGACATCTGTCGTGACAATTCCACGACAGGCTTGTTTGAATTTGAGGATTCTAACAATGCAGGGATAGGAAATAGACAGGAATAGGATAGGAATGCACGTGCAAAACAGAGAATTTAAAAACACAGGATTTCTGCCAATCTGGGTGTTTGATTCACAATAATTGGAAGATCATAGGATGCAAAAAAGCATGGTGAGATTAAGTCAAGCCACAAGAAAATGTACGGTTATAATGCTATTATGCTACTATCTCTTAGTCCTGTGCTTGATGAATTGGAATATGAAAAGGAGGAGAAGTGGAAATTAGAATTCCTACGGTTTTTCTTTCAAGGAGACACTAAAGGAACAAATTCTACAGTTTTCCTTTGCTCCATTCCTTTGCACCAAATTCATGAAAAGTAGTACCATAGGAAACTTTCCAATTCCGATGTTTTTCATTCACTTTTCCTTTCAAGCACTGGTGATTCTAGTAGGCAGAATTGAGCAAGGAAAATCCTACACTAAAAAAATATTTTTGTGCTACTTCTATTACTTTGGACCCAGGCCACTGCCATACTAGCTCAACTCCCAGGCCCATCGACAAATGCACAGCTCAAACGCGCAGAGATAAATAATGATGGCGTTCAAGAGAGTCCATCACGGATAGCTAAGTTGCCTGGTACCTCACTGCTTGTCATATAGTAGGATAAAATAATCGTATTTCCCGTTACTACAAGTGCTCAGTGGACAATATATATAACATGTAGAGTAAAAAAGAGATGCAACAAGTGTACAACCTCTTTGGCAAAGCCATGTCGATCTCAGCGTGATTGGGTTGACCGGTGTGGATGCTCTGGCTGACTTGGCTGTCGGAGGAGGGAAAGAAGATCTTAGGCGTCTGGGGATGGAGCCCGAGGTACTGCTCCGCTGTGATGGAGGGTTTCGTCGTTGGAGCAGCTCCGATGAGTTGTACGATGCCGAGGCTGAAGCAGGACAAGAGAGACAACGGACAACGTTAACCTGAGTGGAATTCTAATAGCATCTCCAATACATGACGTAAAATACACAACCACAAAGTGCTAGATGTAAAATACATCAGTCGCTCATCTCTGAACTTAACTGTCGAAACTGAATTTAACTGTCGAAACTGAACTTAACCGTCGAAACTGAACTTAACTGTCGAAACTGAATTTTGCTGTCGAAACTGAATTTTGCTGTCAAAACTGAATGCACTAGCAAGGTGAGGCTACACGTCGGTCGACTAACTTTTTCATCTCTAGTTAGGCAATTTTGCAGTCGTTGGATACGAAATCAAGGGCCTACGGGTCATCTTCAACCTCCACCCCCCTGAGCCGCCAGCCACCACCGGCCAAACAGCAGCCCCCCGCCGCCCCGCCCACACTGAAAACACTCCCCACCGCCGTTCCGCCACCGCCTCGGCCATCCCTCTAGCCCCCCCCCCCCCCCGTGCCGACCTTTTTCTCCGGCGATCCCCACGCCACCGCCCCGCCAACGCCCCGCCACCGCCGGCGACCACCGCCCCCATCCTAAACCCTAAGATAGATAGTGGGGTACCTCTCCGGCGAGCCCCCCTCCCCGCTGCGGCTGGTTCTTCCTTCACCCCGGCGAGCCCCCCCACCCCCTGAAAATCGACTGACCAAAAAGTCGATTCAGTCGACTGAAGTGTAGCTAAATCAGAGCAGCATCGCAAGCAAGAGCAAGAGCGAGAGCAGCAGCGCGAGCAAGAGCAATAGCAAGAGCAGACTAGGTAGGGGACCGAGAGCAAGAGCAGAGCAGCAGAGCGAGCGAGAGCTAAAGCAGCAGCAGCTCCTAATGATGTGAACGTCGGCGCCGAGGGAGCGACGTCGTGGAGGAAGTGGCCGGCGATGCCGCCGTGGTTTGAGCCGCGCCGTGTCGGCTCGGGACCGAGCGCCGGTAGCACCGTGGGATCGAATCAAGGAGAAAATGCGGCGATTAGTGTACAACCTATTAGGCTGCAGCTTCATCCGAGGAAACGGTGATGATGATGCTGTTCCGGTGGTGTAGGTGAAGACGGCGGTGTGGGAATGGAGGTGGCATGAAAGACGAGAGGAACATCAGGGCAGCTTCTTGGAGGTGGAGGACGGGGTGGCTGAACTGGCGGGAGGATGAGATCGACGACGGATCCTCATCCGGTATGGTGGATGAGGGACGTCGAGGTGTTGCTGTGGACGACGTCGTCAGGGAAGAGGCTCCGGCTGGGTGGCGGACGGAGCAGGGTGTGGGGTTTCGTCGCGGGTTTTCACGGCCTCGGTGTACGAATGGGTGGGCGGATGGGATGGCAGTGGGGAACCATGGCTTGGAGATGCGCTTGCCCAAAATGTGGGGTAAGTTACGAAAGTACCCCCACCGAGTTGAGGCGGTTCTTTCGGTTCAGGGGTACCACGGGCATTTCGCGTGCCGGGATTTCACAGGAGGTGGGAGTTTTCGCACGTGTTGTAATTTTGGAATAGCAAGGTGCGGGTTGAGATGGAGGGAGTTGTTGGAGCACAACAAGACAAAGATATATCTTAAATATTTTGGGCTAACAAGGCGCGGGTTGAAGAGGCGGGAGTTTCGCAGCACGATAGACAGAGACGCTAGCTTGAATTTTCGGCATAACAAGGCACGGCTTGAAATTTCGGAAGAACAAGCTTAACGTGTACCAAAAAAAGACAATTTGCACCTCAACACGCACAACACACACACAAACACCATTTAGACTAGAGTAAGGTACACGTGCATTGCACGCATGAGATTTGGCAACCAAATTATGAATAAATACCACATTATAGCATGCAAGCTTTGAGTCATATATGCATGATGTAGATGTTCATTTAATTCTTATAGTTCATTTCATTCAAAATCATCTGGTTTTATAAGAAAGATAATCTATTTTAAGATTCATGGAATTGTGTGTCGTCAGACATAAAGTAAAAACAAATAATGGCAAATCATGTAGAAAAACATTTGGGCAATTCTGATACGGAAGATTCTAGAACAAATAAGAAGTGCTTGTGTTCTGATGTTTGTGAATTATGCTTAAGTTCAACCATGGACTCTTCTAGATTATACATGTGGCGAAATCTGGTGGAATCTAGATGATATCCAATGGCCAGTAGTGCTCAAATTTGCCATCTTTGGACAATATATATATAGGGGTATAGATATAGATATGTGATGCGAAAGCCGCCCATCATCTCCAATTAGAATAGTATGTCCATGCACGGATGTGACATGGCCAAATGATGTCTGCCATCGGTATCTCAAATTCAAATCAGTGTGACCTTGTTCAATGTGTATACATTACAACATGCTCGTTTGCAAACCACACCGCGCAGATATCCGTTAGATTCATGCATGCATGGGTTTCAAACATCAGGATCTCTTATTCAAATATTTGAATTCAACTTTACATTGATTATGACCTCACCAATTCAGCTATTCCTTTACACCCACACAGTAGTCTTCTCTTTATAATTGTACCACTAACTTTCTCTCATGCATGCATGCACACACACTACCAGTCGGCATTATCCATCGCACGCATGCAATCTTTTTCTTCAGGTCAGTCTCCCATGAAGGCACACACCCACACACACCCCCCTCTCCATCATATCGGGCATTCTTTATCTCTCACGCGTGCATGCGCAACGATTGATGTTCCTCTATGTATGTGTGTATATAGCCAGGTCTTTCATAGTTTCCCACAAAAATCGATCAATCGATATATCCAGTGAGGTCTCACCCTCTTTTCCACGTCCACATCGATCAATCTATACTTCTCTATATAGGATTAGCATATATAGCTAATACACCCACATTAATTATATATCCAACGTCCCCCTCTCATCATCCATGCCTTCTGCTTCATCTCCCAGACGCGTGCACAATGGCGAAGACAGGGGAAGTAAGGGCCCTGCCCCCTCCCCCCTAACATCTGTTGGGGAACGTACTAATTTCAGAAAAATTCCAACGCACACGCAAGATCATGGTGATGCATAGCAACGAGAGGGGAGAGTGTTGTCTACGTACCCTCGTAGACCGAAAGCGGAAGCTTTATATCAACGCGGTTGATGTAGTCGTACGTCTTCACGATCCGACCGATCCAAGCACCGAAACTACGGCACCTCCGAGTTCTTGGCACACGTTCAGCTCGATGACGATCCCCGGGCTCCGATCCAGCAAAGCATCGGGGAAGAGTTCCGTCAGCATGACGGCGTGGTGACGATCTTGATGTTGTACCGTCGCAGGGCTTTGCCTAAGCACCGCTACAATATTATCGAGGAATATGGTGGAGGGGGCACCGCACACGGCTAAGAGAACGATCACGAAGATCAACTTGTGTGTCTAGAGGTGCCCCCTGCCCCCGTATATAAATGGGCAAGGGGGAGGGGCGGCCGGCCAGGAGGGGCGCGCCAGGGAGGAGTCCTACTCCTACCGGGAGTAGGACTCCCTCCTTTTCCTTGTCCAAGTAGGAGAGGGGGAAGGAAGGGAGAGAGGAGAGGAAGGAAAGGGGGGCGCCCCCCCCCCTCCTTGTCCAATTCAGACTAGAGGGGGAGGGGCGCACGGCCTGCCTTGGCCGCCCCTCGTCTTCTCCACTTTAGGCCCATAAGGCCCATTAACCCCCGGGGGGGTTCCGGTAACCCCCCGATACTCCGGTTTTATCTGAAACTTCTCCGGAACACTTACGGTGTCTAAATATAGTCGTCCAATCTATCAATCTTTATGTCTCGACCATTTCGAGACTCCTCGTCATGTTCGTGATCACATCTGGGACTCCGAACAAACTTCGGTACATCAAAATATAAAAACTCATAATGAAACTGTCATCGTAACGTTAAGCGTGCGGACCCTACGGTTCAAGAACAATGTAGACATGACCGAGACATGTCTCCGGTCAATAACCAATAGCGGAACTTGGATGCTCATATTGGCTCCTACATATTCTACGAAGATCTTTATCGGTTAGACCGCATAACAACATACGTTGTTCCCTTTGTCATCTGTACGTTACTTGCCCGAGATTCGATCGTCAGTATCTCAGTACCTAGTTCAATCTCATTACCGGCAAGTCTCTTTACTCGTTCTGTAATACATGATCTCGCAACTAACTCATTAGTTGCAATGCTTGTAAGGCTTATGTGATGTGTGTTGGAAATATGCCCTAGAGGCAATAATAAATAGGTTATTATTATATTTCCTTGTTCATGATAATCGTTTATTATCCATGCTAGAATTGTATTGATAGGAAACTCAGATACATGTGTGGATACATAGACAACAGAATGTCCCTAGTAAGCCTCTAGTTGACTAGCTCGTTGATCAATAGATGGTTACGGTTTCCTGACCATGGACATTGGATGTCATTGATAACGGGATCACATCATTAGAAGAATGATGTGATGGACAAGACCCGATCCTAAGCCTAGCACAAGATCGTGTAGTTCGTATGCTAAAGCTTTTCTAATGTCAAGTATCATTTCCTTAGACCATGAGATTGTGCAACTCCCGGATACCGTAGGAATACTTTGGGTGTGCCAAACGTCACAACTTAACTGGGTGGCTATAAAGGTGCACTACGGGTATCTCCGAAAGTGTCTGTTGGGTTGGCACGAATCGAGACTGGGATTTGTCACTCCGTGTGACGGAGAGGTATCTCTGGGCCCACTCGGTAGGACATCATCATAATGTGCACAATGTGATCAAGGAGTTGATCACAGGATGATGTGTTACGGAACGAGTAAAGAGACTTGCCGGTAACGAGATTGAACAAGGTATCGAGATACCGACGATCGAATCTCGGGCAAGTACTATACCGCTAGACAAAGGGAATTGTATACGGGATTGATCGAATCCTCGACATCGTGGTTCATCTGATGATATCATCGTGGAACATGTGGGAACCAACATGGTTATCCAGATCCCGCTGTTGGTTATTGACTGGAGAACGTCTCGGTCATGTCTGCATGGTCCCCGAACCCGTAGGGTCTACACACTTAAGGTTCGATGACGCTAGGGTTATAAAGGAAGATTGTATGTGGTTACCGAATGTTGTTCGGAGTCCCAGATGAGATCCCGGACGTCACGAGGAGTTCCGGAATGGTCCGAAGGTAAAGATTTATATACAGGAAGTATGGTTTTGGCCACCGGAAGTGTTCTGGGCATCACCGGTAGTGTACCGGGACCACCGGAGGTGTCCGGGGGTCCACCAAGTGGGGCCACAAGCCCCGGAGGGCTGCATGGGCCAAGTGTGGGAGGGGACCAGCCCTAGGTGGGCTGGTGCGTCCCCCCACAAGGGCCCAAGGCGCAAGGGAGAGGAGAAGGGGCAAACCCTAGGGCAGATGGGCCCTAAGGCCCATACTGGTGCGCCTCCCTCTCCCGTTCCCCTCTTGGCCTCCACCCCAAGACCCATCTAGGGCTGCCGCCCCTCTAGGGGTGGGAACCCTAGAGGGGGCGCACCCTCCTCCCCTTCCCCCCTATATATACTTGAGGTTTGGGCTGCCCAATACACGCGATTCAATCTCTCTCTTGGCACAGCCCTGCTTCTGTCCCTCCTCCTCTCCCGCGGTGCTTGGCGAAGCCCTGCAGGATTGCCACGCTCCTCCACCACCACCATGCCGTTGTGCTGCTGCTGGATGGAGTCTTCCTCAACCTCTCCCTCTCTCCTTGCTGGATCAAGGCATGGGAGACGTCACTGGGCTGTACGTGTGTTGAACGCGGAGGTGCCGTCCGTTCGGCACTTGGTCATCGGTGATTTGGATCACGACGAGTACGACTCCATCAACCCCGTTCACTTGAATGCTTCCGCTTAGCGATCTACAAGGGTATGTAGATGCACTCTCCTTCCCCTCGTTGCTGGTTTCTCCATAGATAGATCTTGTGATACGTAGGAAAATTTTGAATTTCTGCTACGTTTACCAACAGTGGCATCATGAGCTAGGTCTATTGCGTAGATTCTTTGCACGAGTAGAACACAAAGTAGTTGTGGGCATTGATTTTGTTCAATATGCTTACTGTTACTAGTCCAATCTTGATTCGGCGGCATTGTGGGATGAAGCGGCCCGGACCGACCTTACACGTACACTTACGTGAGACAGGTTCCACCGACTGACATGCACTAGTTGCATAAGGTGGCTAGCGGGTGCCAGTCTCTCCCACTTTAGTCGGATCGGATTCGATGAAAAGGGTCCTTATGAAGGGTAAATAGCAATTGACATATCACATTGTGGTTTTGTGTAGGTAAGAAACGTTCTTGCTAGAAACCCATAGCAGCCACGTAAAACATGCAACAACAATTAGAGGATGTCTAACTTGTTTTTGCAGGGTATGCCATGTGATGTGATATGGCCAAAAGGATGTGATGAATGATATATGTGATGTATGAGATGATCATGTTCTTGTAATAGGAATCACGACTTGCATGTCGATGAATATGACAACCGGCAGGAGCCATAGGAGTTGTCTTAATTTATTTATGACCTGCGTGTCAACATAAACGTCATGTAATTACTTTACTTTATTGCTAACCGTTAGTCATAGTAGTAGAAGTAATAGTTGGCGAGACAACTTCACGAAGACACGATGATGGAGATCATGATGATGGAGATCATGGTGTCATGCCGGTGACGATGATGATCATGGAGCCCCGAAGATGGAGATCAAAAGGAGCAAAGTGATGATGGCCATATCATGTCACTATTTGATTGCATGTGATGTTTATCATGTTTATACATCTTATTTTCTTAGAATGACGGTAGTAAATAAGATGATCCCTCATTAAAATTTCAAGAAAGTGTTCCCCCTAACTATGCACCGTTGCGAAAGTTCGTCGTTTCGAAGCACCACGTGATGATCGGGTATGATAGATTCTTACGTTCACATACAACGGGTGTAAGACAGATTTACACACGCGAAACACTTAGGTTGACTTGACGAGCCTAGCATGTACAGACATGGCCTCGGAACACAAGAGACCGAAAGGTCGAGCATGAGTCGTATGGTAGATACGATTAACATGAAGATGTTCACCGATGATGACTAGTCCGTCTCACGTGATGATCGGACACGGCCTAGTTGACTCGGATCATGTAATCACTTAGATGACTAGAGGGATGTCTATCTGAGTGGGAGTTCATAAGATGAACTTAATTATCCTGAACATAGTCAAAAGGTCTTTGCAAATTATGTCGTAAGCTCGCGCTTTAGTTCTATTGTTTTAGATATGTTCCTAGAGGAAATATAGTTGAAAGTTGATAGTAGCAATTATGCGGACAGTAGAAGGCTTGTGTCCTTAATGCACCGCTCGGTGTGCTGAACCTCGAACGTGGTCTGTGGATGTTGCGAACATCTGACATACACGTTTTGATGACTACATGATAGTTCGGTAATGATAAATGGTTTAGAATTGAGGCACCAAAGACATTTTTGAAATGTCGCGGAACATATGAGATGTTTCGAGGGCTGAAATTGGGATTTCAGGCTCGTGCCCACGTCAAGAGATATAAGACCTCCGACGATTTTCTTGGCCTGCAAACTAAGGGAAAAAAACTCAATCGTTGAGCTTGTGCTCAGATTGTCTGAGTACCACAATCACTTGAATCGAGTGGGAGTTGATCTTCCAGATAAGATAGTGATGTTTCTCCAAAGTCATTGCCACCAAGCTGCTAGAGCTTCGTAATGAACTATAACATATCAGGGATAGATATGATGATCCTTGAAATATTCGCGATGTTTGACACCGCGAAAGTAGAAATCAAGAAGGAGCATCAATTGTTGATGGTTCGTGAAACCACTAGTTTCAAGAAGGGCAAGGGCAAGAAGGGATACTTCATGAAACGGCAAATCAGCTGCTGCTCTAGTGGAGAAACCCAAGGTTGAACCCAAACCCGAGACTGAGTGCTTCTGTAATAAGGGGAACAGCCGCTAGAGCAGAATTACCCTAGATACTTGGTAGATGAGAAGGCTGTCGATAGAAGTATATTGGATATACATTATGTGAATGTGTACTTTACTAGTACTCCTAGTAGCATCAGGGTATTAGATACCGGTTCGGTTGCTAAGTGTTAGTAACTCGAAATAAAAACTACGGAATAAACGGAGACTAGCTAAAGGTGGCTGACGAGATGTGTTGGAAGTGTTTCCAAGGTTGATATGATCAAGCATCGCACGCTCCCTCTATCATCGAGATTGGTGTTAAACCTAAATAATTGTTATTTGGTGTTTGCGTTGAGCATAGACATGATTGGATTATGTCTATCGCAATACGGTTATTCATTTAAGGAGAATAATGGTTACTCTATTTATTTGAATAATACCTTCAATGGTCTTGCACCTAAAATGAATGGTTTATTGAATCTCGATCATAGTGATACACATGTTCATGCCAAAAGATATAAGATAGTAATGATAGTACCACCTACTTGTGGCACTGCCATGTAAGCCATATTGGTATAAAACGCATGAAGAAGCTCCATGTTGATGGATCTTTGGACTCACTCATTTCTGAAAAGATTGAGACACGTGAACCGTGTCTGTTGGTATGTACGCATGAAGAAACTCCATGCAGGTGGACTGTTTGGACTCACTTGATTTTGAATCGCTTGAGACATGCAAATCATACCACATGGGCAAGATGACTGAAAGCTTCGGTTTCAGTAAAATGGAACAAGAAAGCAACTTGTTGGAAGTAACACATTTTGATGTGTGCAGTCCAATGAGTGCTGAGGCACGCAGTGGATATCGTTATGCTCTTACTTCACAGATGATTTGAGTAGATACTGAGTATATTTACTTGATGAAACACAAGTCTGAATTATTGAATGGTTCAAGTAATTTCAGAATGAAATTGAAGATCTTCGTGATAAGAGGATAAAATGTCTATGATATGATCATAGGAATGAATATCTGAGTTACGAGTTTGGCACTGTGGAAATTGTTTCACAACTAACACCGCCTGGAACACCATAGTGTGATGGTGTGTCCGAACATCATAGTTGCACCCTATTGAATATGGTGCGTACCATGATGTCTCTTATCGAATTACCACTATCGTTCATGGGTTAGGCATTGTAGAAAACCGCACTCACTTTAAATAGGGCACCACGTAATTCCGATGAGATGGCACCGTATGAACTATTTGTTTGAAGAAACCTAAGCTGTCATTTCTTAAAAGTTTGGGGCTGCGACGCTTATATGAAAAAGTTTCAGGCTAATAAGCTCGAACCCAAAGCGGATAACTGCATCTTCATAGGACACCCAAAACAGTTGGGTATACCTCCTGTCTCAGATCCGAAAGCAATAGGGATTGTTTCTCAAATCGGGTCCTTTCTCGAGGAAAAGTTTCTCTCGAAAGAATTGAGTGGGAGGATGGTGGAGAATTGATGAGGTTATTGAACCGTCACTTCAACTAGTGTGTAGCAGGGCACAGGAGTTGTTCCTATGGCACCTACACCAATTGAAGTGGAAGCTTATGATAGTGATCATGAGACTTCGGATCAAGTCACTCCCAAACCTCGTAGGATGACAAGGATGCGTACTACTTTAGAGTGGTACGTAATCCTGTCTTGGACGTCATGTTGCTAGACAACAATGAACCTACGAGCTATGGAGAAGCGATGGTGGGCCCGGATTCCGATAAATGGCTCGAGGCCATAAAATCCGAGAGAGGATCCATGTATGAAAACTAAGTGTAGACTTTGGCAGAACGGCTCGATGGTCGTGAGGCTGTTGAGTACAGATGGATTTTAAAAGGAAGACGGACAATGATGGTAAATGTCACCATTAAGAAAGCTCGACTTGTCGTTAAGATGTTTCCCGACAAGTTCAAGGAGTTGACTACGATGAGACTTTCTCACTCGTAGCGATGCTAAGAGTCTGTTGGAATTAGCAGGTACTACATTATTTATGAAATCTTGTAGATAGGATGTCAAAATATTGTTTCCTTGTTCTTGAGGAAAGGTTGTATGTGATACAACCAGAAGTTTTTGTCGATCCTGAAAGATGATAACAAGTATGCAAAGCCCCAGCAATCCTTCTAAGGACTGGAGTAAGCATCTCGGAGTTGGAATGTACATTTTGATGAAATGATCAAATATGTTGGGTTTATACAAAGTTTATGAGAAACTTGTATTAACAAAGAAGTGAGTGGGAGCACCATAGAATTTCTGATGAGTATATGTTGTTGACATATTGTTGATCAGAAATGATGTAGAATTTCTGGAAAGCATATAGGGTTATTTGAAAAGTGTTTTTCAATGGAAAACCTGGATTAAGCTACTTGAACATTGAGCATCAAGATCTATAAGGATAGATCAAAATCGCTTAATAGTACTTTCAAATGAACACATACCATGACAAGATTTTGAAGGAGTTCAAAATAGATCAGCAAAGAAGGAGTTCTCGGCTGTGTTACAAGGTGTGAGTATTGAGCAAGACTCAAAACATGACCATGGCAGAATAGAGAGAAAGGACGAAGGTCGTCCCCTATGCTTTAGTCGTAGGCTCTAAAGAATGCTATGTTGTATACCGCACCTGAAGTGTGCCAAGCCATGAGTCAGTCAAGGGGTACAAGTGTGATCTAGAAATGGATCACAGGACAACGGTCAAGGTTATCCTTAGTAACTAGTGGACTAAGGAATTTTCTCGATTATTGAGGTAGAAAAAGAGTTCGTCGTAAAGGGTTACGCCGATGCAAACTTTGACACTAATCCAGATTATTCTGAGTAGTAAATTGGATTCGTATAGTAGAACAGCTATTTGGAATAGCTCCAAATAGAGCGTGGTAACTGCATCTAGGAGATGACATAGATATTTGTAAAGCACACACGGATCTGAAAGGTTCAGACCCGTTGACTATAACATCTCTCACAAGCATAACATGATCAAACCCAGAACTCTGTGAGTGTTAATCACATGGCGATGTGAACTAGATTATTGACTCTAGTGCAAGTGGGAGACTGTTGGAAATATGCCCTAGAGGCAATAATAAATAGGTTATTATTATATTTCCTTGTTCATGATAATCGTTTATTATCCATGCTAGAATTGTATTGATAGGAAACTCAGATACATGTGTGGATACATAGACAACACAATGTCCCTAGTAAGCCTCTAGTAGATGGTTACGGTTTCCTGACCATGGACATTGGATGTCATTGATAACAGGATCACATCATTAGAAGAATGATGTGATGGACAAGACCCAATCCTAAGCCTAGCACAAGATCGTGTAGTTCGTATGCTAAAGCTTTTCTAATGTCAAGTATCATTTCCTTAGACCATGAGATTGTGCAACTCCCGGATACCGTAGGAATACTTTGGTTGTGCCAAACGTCACAACATAACTGGGTGGCTATAAAGGTGCATTACGGGTATCTCCTAAAGTGTCTGTTGGGTTGGCACGAATCGAGACTGGGATTTGTCACTCCGTGTGACGGAGAGGTATCTCTGGGCCCACTCGGTAGGACATCATCATAATGTGCACAATGTGATCAAGGAGTTGATCACAGGATGATGTGTTATGGAGCGAGTAAATAGACTTGCCGGTAATGAGATTGAACAAGGTATCGAGATACCGACGATCGAATCTCGGGCAAGTACTATACCGCTAGACAAAGGGAATTGTATACGGGATTGATCGAATCCTCGACATCGTGGTTCATCCGATGAGATCATCGTGGAACATGTGGGAACCAACATGGGTATCCAAGTCCCGCTGTTGGTTATTGACTGGAGAACGTCTCGGTCATGTCTGCATGGTTCCCGAACCCGTAGGGTCTACACACTTAAGGTTCGATGACGCTAGGGTTATAAAGGAAGATTGTATGTGGTTACCAAATGTTGTTCGGAGTCCCGGATGAGATCCCGGACGTCACGAGGAGTTCCAGAATGGTCCGGAGGTAAAGATTTATATATAGGAAGTATGGCTTTGGCCGCCGGAAGTGTTCTGGGCATCACTGGTAGTGTACCGGGAACACCGGAGGTGTCCGGGGGTCCACCAAGTGGGGCCACAAGCCCCGGAGGGCTGCATGGGCCAAGTGTGGGAGGGGACCAGCCCCAGGTGGGCTGGTGCGTCCCTCCACAAGGGCCCAAGGCGCAAGGGAGAGGAGAAGGGGGCAAACCCTAGGGCAGATGGGCCCTAAGGCCCATACTAGTGCGCCTCCCTCTCCCCTTCCCCTCTTGGCCGCCACCCCAAGACGCATCTAAGGCTGCCGCCCCTCTAGGGGTGGGAACCCTAGAGGGGGCGCACCCTCCTCCCCTTCCCCCTATATATACTTGAGGTTTGGGCTGCCCAATACACGCGATTCAATCTCTCTCTTGGCACAGCCCTGCTTCTCTCCCTCCTCCTCTCCCGCGGTGCTTGGCGAAGCCCTGCAGGATTGCCACGCTCCTCCACCACCACCACGCCGTTGTGCTGCTGCTGGATGGAGTCTTCCTCAACCTCTCCCTCTCTCCTTGCTGGATCAAGGCATGGGAGACGTCACTGGGCTGTACGTGTGTTGAACGCGGAGGTGTCGTCCATTCGGCACTTGGTCATCGGTGATTTGGATCACGACGAGTACGACTCCATCAACCCCGTTCACTTGAACGCTTCCGCTTAGCGATCTACAAGGGTATGTAGATGCACTCTCCTTCCCCTCGTTGCTGGTTTCTCCATAGATAGATCTTGGTGATACGTAGGAAAATTTTGAATTTCTGCTACGTTTCCCAACAATGTGCAATACCGAGAGGGCCCAGAGATACCTCTCCGACAATCGGAGTGACAAATCCTAATCTCGAAATACGCCAACCCAACATGTACCTTTGGAGACACCTGTAGAGCACCTTTATAATCACCCAGTTATGTTGTGACGTTTGGTAGCACACAAAGTGTTCCTTCGGTACACGGGAGTTGCATAATCTCATAGTCATAGGAACATGTATAAGTCATGAAGAAAGCAATAGCAACATACTAAACGATCGGGTGCTAAGCTAGTGGAATGGGTCATGTCAATCACATCATTCTCCTAATGATGTGATCCCGTTAATCAAATGACAACACATGTCTATGGTTAGGAAACATAACCATCTTCGATTAATGAGCTAGTCAAGTAGAGGCATACTAGTGACGTTTAGTTTGTCTATGTATTCACACAAGTATTATGTTTCCGGTTAATACAATTCTAGCATGAATAATAAACATTTATCATGATATAAGGCAATAAAATAATAAATTTATTATTGCCTCTAGGGCATATTTCCTTCAGTCTCCCACTTGCACTAGAGTCAATAATCTAGATTACACAGTAATGATTCTAACACCCATGGAGCTTTGGTGCTGATCATGTTTTGCTCGTGGAAGAGGCTTAGTCAATGGGTCTGCTACATTCAGATCCGTATGTATCTTGCAAATCTCTATGTCTCCCACCTGGACTAGATCCTGGATGGAATTGAAGCATCTCTTGATGTTCTTGGTTCTCTTGTGAAATCTGGATTCCTTTGCCAAGGCAATAATTGCACCAGTATTGTCACAAAAGATTTTCATTGGACCCGATGCACTAGGTATGACACCTAGATCGGATATGATCTCCTTCATCCAGACTCCTTCGTTTGCTGCTTCTGAAGCAGCTATGTACCCCGCTTCACATGTAGATCCTGCCACAACGCTTTGTTTAGAACTGCACCAACTGACAGCTCCACCGTTTAATGTAAACATGTATCCGGTTTGCGATTTAGAATCTCCGGATCAGTGTCAAAGCTTGCATCAACGTAACCATTTACGATGAGCTCTTTGTCACCTCCACATATGAGAAACATATCCTTAGTCCTTTTCAGGTATTTCAGGATGTTCTTGACCGCTGTCCAGTGATCCACTCCTGGATTACTTTGGTACCTCCCTGCTAGACTTATAGCAAGACACACATCAGGTCTGGTACATAGCATTGCATACATGATAGATCCTATGGCTGAAGCATAGGGAACATCTTTCATTTTCTCTCTATCTTCCGCAGTGGTCGGGCATTGAGTCTTACTCAACTTCACACCTTGTAACACAGGCAAGAATCCTTTCTTAGCCTGATCCATTTTGAATTTCTTCAAAACTTTGTCAAGGTATGTACTTTGTGAAAGTCCAATTAAGCGTCTTGATCTATCTCTATAGATCTTAATGCCCAATATGTGAGCAGCTTCACCGAGGTCTTTCATTGAAAAACTCTTATTCAAGTAACCATTTATGCTATCCAGAAATTCTATATCATTTCCGATTAGTAATATGTCATCCACATATAATATCAGAAATGCTACAGAGCTCCCACTCACTTTCTTGTAAATACAGGCTTCTCCAAAAGTCTGTACAAACCCAAATGCTTTGATCACACTATCAAAGAGTTTATTCCAACTCCGAGAGGCTTGCACCAGTCCATAAATGGATCGCTGGAGCTTGCACACTTTGCTAGCTCCCTTTGGATCGACAAAACCTTCTGGTTGCATCATATACAACTCTTCTTCCAGAAGTCCATTCAGGAATGCAGTTTTGACATCCATCTGCCAAATTTCATAATCATAAAATGTGGCAATTGCTAACATGATTCGGACAGACTTAAGCATCGCTACGGGTGAGAAGGTCTCATCGTAGTCAATCTCTTGAACTTGTCGAAAACCTTTTGCAACAAGTCGAGCTTTGTAGACAGTAACATTACCGTCAGCATCAGTCTTCTTAAAAATCCATTTATTCTTAATTGCTTGCCGATCATTGGGCAAGTCAACCAAAGTCCACACTTTGTTCTCATACATGGATCCCATCTCAGATTTCATGGCTTCAAGCCATTTTGCGGAATCTGGGCTCACCATCGCTTCTTCATAGTTCGTAGGTTCATCATGATCTAGCAGCATGACTTCCAGAACAGGATTACCGTACCACTCTGGTGCGGATCTTACTCTGGTTGATCTACGAGGTTTAGTAGTAACTTGTTCTGAAGCTTCATGATCATTATCATTAGCTTCCTCACTAATCGGTGTAGGTGTCACAGAAACCGGTTTCTATGATGTACTACTTTCCAATAAGGGAGCAGGTACAGTTACCTCATCAACTTCTACTTTCCTCCCACTCACTTCTTTCGAGAGAAACTCCTTCTCTAGAAAGGATCCATTCTTGGCGACAAATGTATTGCCTTCGGATCTGTGATAGAAGGTGTACCCAACAGTTTTCTTTGGGTATCCTATGAAGACACATTTCTCCGATTTGGGTTCGAGCTTATCAGGTTGAAGTTTTTTCACATAAGCATCGCAGCCCCAAACTTTCAGAAACGACAACTTTGGTTTCTTGCTAAACCACAGTTCATAAGGCGTCGTCTCAACGGATTTAGATGGTGCCCTATTTAACGTGAATGTGGCCGTCTCTAAAGCATAACCCCAAAACGATAGCGGTAAATCTGTAAGAGACATCATAGATCGCACCATATCAAGTAAAGTACGATTACGACGTTCGGACACACCATTACGCTGTGGTGTTCCGGGTGGTGTGACTTGCGAAACTATTCTGCATTGTTTCAAATGTAGACCAAACTCGTAACTCAAATATCCTCCTCCACGATCAGATCGTAGAAACTTTATTTTCTTGTTACGATGATTTTCAACTTCACTCTGAAATTCTTTGAACTTTTCAAATGTTTCAGATTTATGTTTCATTAAGTAGATATACCCATATCTGCTTAAATCATCTGTGAAGGTGAGAAAATAACGATATCCGCCATGAGCCTCAACATTCATCGGACCACATACATCTGTATGTATAATTTCCAATTAATCTGTTGCTCTCTCCATAGTACCGGAGAACGGCGTTTTAGTCATCTTGCCCATGAGGCACGGTTCGTAAGTACCAAGTGATTCATAATCAAGTGGTTCCAAAAGTCCATCAATATGGAGTTTCTTCATGTGTTTTACACCGATATGACCTAAACGGCAGTGCCACAAATAAGTTGCCCTATCATTATCAACTCTGCATCTTTTGGCTTCAACATTATCAATATGTGTATCACTACTATCGAGATTCATAAAAAATAGACCACTCTTCAAGGGTGCATGACCATAAAAGATATTACTCATATAAATAGAACAACCATTATTCTCTGATTTAGATGAATAACCATCTCGCATCAAACAAGATCCAGCTATAATGTTCATGCTCAACGCTGGCACCAAATAACAATTATTTAGGTCTAATACTAATCCCGATTGTAGATGTAGAGGTAGCGTGCCGACCGCGATCACATCGACTTTGGAACCATTTCCCACGCGCATCGTCACCTCGTCCTTCGCCAGTGTTCGCTTAATCCGTAGTCCCTGTTTCGAGTTGCAAATATTAGCAACAGAACCAGTATCAAATACCCAGGTGCTTCTGCGAGCTCTAGTAAGGTACACATCAATAACTTGTATATCACATATACCTTTGTTCACCTTGCCATCCTTCTTATCCGCCAAATACTTCGGGCAGTTCCGCTTCCAGTGACCAGTCTGCTTGCAGTAGAAGCACTCATTTTTAGGCTTAGGTCCAGATTTGGGTTTCTTCTCCTGAGCAGCAACTTGCTTGTTGTTCTTCTTTAAGTTCCCCTTCTTCTTCCCTTTGCCCCTTTTCTTGAAACCAGTGGTCTTGTTGACCATCAACACTTGATGCTCCTTCTTGATTTCTACCTCCGCAGCTTTTAGCATTGCGAAGAGCTCGGGAATTGTCTTATCCATCCCTTGCATATTATAGTTCATCACGAAGCTCTTGTAGCTAGGTGGAAGTGATTGGAGAATTTTGTCAATGACGCAATCATCC
The DNA here is from genome assembly GCA_032464435.1 of Aegilops umbellulata. Classification (NCBI taxonomy): domain Eukaryota; kingdom Viridiplantae; phylum Streptophyta; class Magnoliopsida; order Poales; family Poaceae; genus Aegilops; species Aegilops umbellulata. The sequence continues at coordinate 633,411,943 of CP136060.1, read as the reverse complement.
AGAAGATTAACTCCCAGTTGAATCAAGTGATTATTATACCCAGACATTTTGAGTATATGCTCACTGACAGAACTGTTCTCCTCGATCTTGCAGCTATAGAACTTATTGGAGACTTCATATCTCTCAATTTGGGCATTTGCTTGAAATATTAGTTTCAACTCCTGGAACATCTCATATGCTCCACGACGTTCAAAACATCGTTGAAGACCCGATTCTAAGTCGTAAAGCATGTCACATTGAACTATCGAGTAGTCATCAGCTTTGCTCTGCCAGACGTTCTTAACGTCGTCAGTTGCATCAGCAGCAGGCCTGGCACCTAGCGGTGCTTCCAGGACGTAACTCTTCTGTGCAGCAATGAGGATAATCCTCAAGTTACGGACCCAGTCCGTGTAATTGCTACCATCATCTTTCAACTTTGCTTTCTCAGGGAACGCATTAAAATTCAACGGAACAACAGCACGGGCCATCTATCTACAATCAAACATAAACAAGCAGGATACTATCAAGTACTAAGTTCATGATAAATTTAAGTTCAATTAATCATATTACTTAAGAACTCCCACTTAGAAAGACATCCCTCTAATCTTCTAAGTGATCACGTGATCCAAATCAACTAAACCATAACCGATCATCACGTGAAATGGAGTAGTTTTCAATGGTGAACATCGCTATGTTGATCATATCTACTATATGATTCACGCTCGACCTTTCGGTCTCAGTGTTCCGAGGCCATATCTGCATATGCTAGGCTCGTCAAGTTTAACCTGAGTATTCTGCGTGTGCAAAGCTGGCTTGCACCTGTTGTAGATGGACGTAGAGCTTATCACACCCGATCATCACGTGGTGTCTGGGCACGACGAACTTTGGCAACGGTGCATACTCAGGGAGAACACTTTTATAGTGAGAGATCATCTTGTAATGCTACCGCCAATCAAAGCAAGATAAGATGCATAAAAGATAAACATCACATGCAATCAATATAAGTGATATGATATGGCCATCATCATCTTGTTCTTGTGATCTCCATCTCCGAAGCATCGTCATGATCACCATCGTCACCGGCGCGACACCTTGATCTCTGTCGTAGCATCGTTGTCGTCTCGCCAATCTTATGCTTCTACGACTATCGCTACCGCTTAGTGATAAAGTAAAGCATTACATGGCGATAGCATTGCATACAATAAAGCGACAACCATATGGCTCCTGCCAGTTGCCGATAACTCGGTTACAAAACATGATCATCTCATACAATAAAATTTTGCATCATGTCTTGACCATATCACATCACAACATACCCTGCAAAAACAAGTTAGACGTCCTCTACTTTGTTTGTTGCAAGTTTTACGTGGCTGCTACGGGCTTAAGCAAGAACCAATCTTACCTACGCATAAAACCACAACGATAGTTTGTCAAGTTGGTGATGTTTTAACCTTCGCAAGGACCGGGCGTAGCCACACTCGGTTCAACTAAAGTTGGACAAACTGACACCCGCCAGCCACCTGTGTGCAAAGCACGTCGGTAGAACCAGTCTCGCGTAAGCGTATGCGTAATGTCGGTCCGGGCCGCTTCATCCAACAATACCGCCGAACCAAAGTATGACATGCTGGTAAGCAGTATGACTTATATCGCCCACAACCCACTTGTGTTCTACTCGTGCATATAACATCAACACATAAAGCCTAGGCTCTGATACCACTGTTGGGGAACGTAGTAATTTCAAAAAAATTCCTACGCACACGCAAGATCATGGTGATGCATCGCAACGAGAGGGGAGAGTGTTGTCTACGTACCCTCGTAGACCGAAAGCAGAAGCGTTATATCAACGCGGTTGATGTAGTCGTACGTCTTCACGATCCGACCGATCCAAGCACCGAAACTACGGCACCTCCGAGTTCTTGGCACACGTTTAGCTCGATGACGACCCTCGGGCTTCGATCCAGCAAAGCGTCGGGGAAGAGTTCCGTCAGCACGACAGCATGGTGACGATCTTGATGTTCTACCGTCGCAGGTCTTCGCCTAAGCACCGCTACAATATTATCGAGGAATATGGTGGAGGGGGGCACCGCACACGGCTAAGAGAACGATCACGAAGATCAACTTGTGTGTCTAGAGGTGCCCCCCTGCCCCCTATAGAAAGGAGCAAGGGGGAGGGGCGGCCGTCCAGGAGGGCCGCGCCAGGGAGGATTCCTACTCCTACCGGGAGTAGGACTCCCTCCTTTTCCTTGTCCAAGTAGGAGAGGGGGAAGGAAGGGAGAGAGGAGAGGAAGGAAAGGGGGGGCGCCGCTCCCCCCTCCTTGTCCAATTCGGACTAGAGGGGGAGGGGGCGTGCGGCCTGCCCTGGCCGCCCCTCCTCTTCTCCACTTTAGGCCCATAAGGCCCATTAACCGCCGGGGGGGTTCCGGTAACCCCCCGATACTCCGGTTTTATCTGAAACTTCTCCGGAACACTTCCGGTGACTGAATATTGTCATCCAATATATCAATCTTTATGTCTTGACCATTTCGAGACTCCTCGTCGTGTCCGTGATCACATCTGGGACTCCGAACAAACTTCGGTACATCAAAATATATAAACTCATAATGAAACTGTCATCGTAACGTTAAGCGTGCGGACCCTACGATTCGAGAACAATGTAGACATGACCGAGACATGTCTCCGGTCAATAACCAATAGCGGAACCTGGATGCTCATATTGGCACCTACATATTCTTTGAAGATCTTTATCGGTCAGACCGCATAACAACATATGTTGTTCCCTTTGTCATCGGTACGTTACTTGCCCGAGATTCGATCGTCGGTATCTCAATACCTAGTTCAATCTCATTACCGTCAAGTCTCTTTTCTCATTATGTAATACATCATCTCGCAACTAACTCATTAGTTGCAAGGCTTATGTGATGTGCATTACCGAGAGGGCCCAGAGATACCTCTCCGATAATCGGAGTGACAAATCCAAATCTCGAAATACGCCAACCCAACATGTACCTTTGGAGACACTTGTAGAGCACCTTTATAATCACCCAGTTACGTTGTGACGTTTGGTAGCACACAAAGTGTTCCTCCGGTAAACGGGAGTTGCATAATCTCATAGTCATAGGAACATGTATAAGTCATGAAGAAAGCAACGGCAACATACTAAACGATCGGGTGCTAAGCTAGTGGAATGGGTCATGTCAATCACATCATTCTCCTAATGATGTGATCACGTTAGTCAAATGACAACACATGTCTATGGTTAGGAAACATAACCATCTTCGATTAACGAGCTAGTCAAGTAGAGGCATACTAGTGACGTTTAGTTTGTCTATGTATTCACACAAGTATTATGTTTTCGGTTAATACAATTCTAGCATGAATAATAAACATTTATCATGATATAAGGAAATAAAATAATAACTTTATTATTGCCTCTAGGGCATCTTTCCTTCAACATCACTATATATCGAGGCTAATATGAATGTGATCATTAGACAATTGCTGCTAAAAATGGTTTAAGTTCATGAATTGACCCTCCTCGTAAAGGATTAGCAATGCTTGGCCCCCTAGCTCATTTATTTTTCATGGCTCTGCCACTGCGCGCAACAGCACACGTGTTCGCCCCCTCTCTCTCTCTAAATATCGATCTCGCACTTGTGCATTCCTACATAGTCTCCCTCCACTCGGCCCCTTGCACCATCTTCTAGCCCCCCACCGGATTTTGCCACATGTACATTCTAGCAGACTCCTTGGTTGAACTTAAGCATAATGCACAAATGTCAAAACAATAGTGGTTCTCTTTTGTTCTAGAATCTTCCGTATCATAACTGCCCAAACTTTTTTTTTCTAGTTGAATTGCCATTATTTGTTTTTACTTTATCCTTTACAATGCACAATTCCATGAATCATAAAATAGATTAAGGGCTTCTTTGATTCAAAGGATTCTCAAAGGAATTTTGGAGGATTCTAATCATTAGGAATTTTTCCTATCTTGGTTGTTTGATTCGTAGGATTGTAAACCATAGGAATTTTTCCATATGATTCATATGCACTAGATTTCATAGGAAACATCCCATCCACTCAAACCTCTTTGAAATAATTCTGCATTTTTTCTATGCACAATCAAACACTCGTACAATCCTGTAGGATTCAAGACGACATTCCACTATAATCCCATGTTTTTCCTATTCCCGAGTTCTTAGCTTTTTTGTAAAAATTAATTGATTTTGAATGAGATGAACTATAAGAATTAAACGAAGGGCTACATCAGGCATATATGACTCAGAGCTTACATGCTATAGTGTGGTATTTATTCATAATCTGGTTGCAAAATCTGATGCGTGCAATGCACGTGTACCTTACTAGTACTTCGAGTATGTGCAAAACACGTAAATTAGAGTACCAATGGCACGCTACACAATGTCTCTCTTACAGTTCATGAAGCCACGTGGCACATGTGGAGGTGTTGTCGCGACCTCCTTGCGTGCATTGATCACAGTGACGTGTTGCTGGTTCCAGAAGAATGTACTCGTCCTCCCTGAGCCATACTGGCGGTACATGCACGAAGCAAAGATGTCCATGCACGCACTCATTCCCTCGCACACACACGCGGGTACACGGGCGGACGCAATTTTGTACCAAGATCCACCCCACGTGATAATTTGACGCGTGTAAAGTCGTTCACTTCATTGATGGTCAATTAATACAGCGCATGCAAATTGAGTGGACGTGAGGGCGGAAGAAAGACATTATTACTCCACTACGCGCATGCGAGTAGTTATATCGTGGGTTGCTAGTAGTACTTCCATTGGTCTCCTTCGTATTTTGTGCCAATTTTTGACAGTAACATAATATTTACGCATTTGAGCAGTGTAGTACTTGAAATTTATGTTCCGCTAAACTCATCGGGAGCCGTTTCGGGCCTCGAAACCAAAACCATCAATTAATCTTTTTTTTGCGGGGAATTGGGAGCTTTTTATTCATACGATGATCCACCAGCCACATCAGCCATAAGACTGGTGACCAGGAACCCCCGGGGAGAGTCCATCCAAACCTCTGTCACCTCCATTGTGCATGCATGTTTTGCACAAAGGTGGGCAGGGACATTGGCATGTATCTTTACATGAAGAATGTCGAAATAAATAAACTGAGCAACAAGCTCCTCAATATCTAAGAGTATCGGCGCTATAACAGAGCACGAATTCCGGCGCGTTTTCCAGAGGTTGACCACTTCCAAACAGTCTATTTCAATTTCGAACCGCGCAAAACCACGAAGCATTGCCACCACCACACCTTCACGCACCGCAGTAGCCTCTGCCACGAGAGGATCTATGATGCCTGGGCACGGTTTGCACCAAGCTGTGATAAAAGCCGAAGATGATCGGGCCACACCTCCAATACCTCCTCTATACTCAAGCATAGCAACTCCTGCATCAGTGTTAATCTTAATGCATTCTCCCTCAGGCGGTCTCCATCCGTGCCCCGGCAGCACATTTACATGTTTAACCGGAAGCTCAAGCACTGTCAACGCATCTCTGACCATTCTGAGTGATTGGGCAGGTTCCATGCTAGCTTCGTCATGCGTGATGTTGTTTCTGGACGTCCATATTGCCCACATCACCGTGATAATCTTTGCTCTGTCTGACCCATCAAAACGGTCATCGCAGAGAATATCTCTAGACCATGTCAGCGTATGCAGCTCCGGCAGTTTTACGTCAAGCCATTGACGTGCTTCTCTCCAGAAATTTTGTGCATGGCTGCATTTTATCAAAGCATGGTACATATCCTCCTCCGCTGCAAGGCATACCTTGCATCTTGCTGTTGTCGTAATATGTCTGTGGTGAAGCATGCCCTCGACGGGTAGAATCCCGCGCAGCACTCGCCACCAAAACACACGCACCTTTGGTAACACGTTCAACTTCCAAAGCCTCATCCATATCTGTTTGTTTGTCTCTGAAGATTCGGTGACCGACCCTTCTTCTAGAGCACGATGCTCGTTGCGAATCATTAGAGTGCGGTACGCTGACTTGACAGTATAGACTCCTGCTTTTTCTGCCGCCCATGCCCACATATCATCTCCTCCAAACCGTCTCAAGGGTATGTTGAGAATAGCTTCTGCTTCAGACGGAATGAAGTTTTCATTTACCTCAACCCGTTTCCATGATCCTGACTCAACATCGATCAGGTCCGAGACCCTACCAAGATTAGTGGCCCCAATCTGTACCAATGGCTTCATGGACATAAGGCCTGGGATCCAAGGATCATTCCATATTGACACCGTCGTTCCGTCCCCAATTCGCTTGATCATCCCAGCCTCCAAAGCTTCCCTCCCTGCCAGAATTGCATGCCAAGTGGCAGACGCGTGTGATGGCGCGGTAGCTTCGAGGAAATTTGTCGCCGGGAAATACTTCCCTTTGAGCACCCGTGCACATAGCGACTCCGGGCTCGTAACAAGTCGCCAGCCGTGTTTTCCCAGGAGGGCGAGATTAAACAGTTGGAGATCTCTGAACCCCATCCCTCCCTTCACTTTCGGTGCTGTAAGACCGTCCCAACTCATCCAATGCAAAGATCGACGATCAAGAGAGCTACTCCACCAGTAACGGGCCATGCACGATCTGAGACCCTTACAAACTTTCTTTGTTAATTTAAAGCAACTCATCGAAAAGGCCGGGATAGCTTGCGCCACAGATTTCAGACGAACTTCACGGCCCACACATGAAATCATGCGTTCCATCCCACCCTGCAGCTTGCTGCGAAGTCTCACCGTCAGATGTTCGAAGGTTCCGCTAGTGATCCGCCCAATCGCAGTGGGCAATCCGAGGTACCTCTCATTGAATGCTTCAATTGCTATACCAAGGAGAAACTTCAAATTTTGTCTGACTAGTTCGGGAGTGTTCGGGCTGAAGTAGATGGAGCTTTTCTCTCTGTTTACACACTGTCCCGAACTGTCGCTGTATATCCTAAGAACTTCGTTCAACCTTTGGGCACTCGCCTCCTTAGCACTCATGAAAATCAAACTGTCTCTGCAAATAGAAGGTGATTTACCCACGGTGAATTAATACTCACTCTGATCCCTCTGTCCACCTGTCCACCACCCAAATTTTTCAAGAGTGTGGTGAAGCCCTCAGCACATAACAGAAAGAGGTAGGGCGAATAAGGATCCCCTTGACGTAGACCCCGGGAAGGGGTGCAGTAAGGCAACAGCTCCCCATTCACCCGTACAGTAAACCTGACAGAAGTCACGCACTTCATTGTCAGTCTAACAAACCTTTCACTGAAACCCAAACTTAACATGATACCCTCCAAGAAATACCACTCGACTCTGTCGTACGCTTTCATCATATCAAGTTTGACGGCACATGCATAATTTTTCCCTTTCTACCGCCGCCTCATCGCATGGATGCTCTCATAGGCAATAAGTACATTGTCAGTAATGAGACGACCTGGAATAAAGGCACTCTGTTCTTCGCTGACTATCTCATCCATAAACTCCCTCGCCCTGTTCGTGATACACTTGGACGCAATCTTATATAAAACAGGGCAAAGAGAAATTGGTCTATATTGTGAAATGAGCTGCGGGTATCTTACTTTCGGTATAAGAGTTATTGAAGTGTCATTCATTCCCACCAGAAGCTCACCACCATTTAGAAAGTCCAAAATAGCTAGCACAATATCGTCCTGACACAGATCCCAGTGCCACTGAAAAAAACCCGCCCTGAAACCATCAACACCCGGAGCTTTGGATGGGGCCATTTGAAATAAAGCTGCCTTCACCTCCTGGGCTGTGAAGGGTTTATCTAGGTGCTCATTCATAACCGGGGTCACCTTTTGTGGAACAAGATTGAGCAGCTCGTCCATGGGCCTGAATCCCTGGGAAGTGTATAACGCTTCATAAAAGCCCTGGACTTCTGCATGATTCTCTTCCGTAGTCTGACATGTTGAGCCATCTGCTCTTGTTAGCAACTCGATTTTATTGATACGTTTCCGATGAACTGCCTGGGCATGAAAGTATTCAGTATTTCGGTCACCCCGACACAGCCATAGAACTCTGGATCTTTGACGCATCCAAATTTCTTCTTGGAAGAGAGCATCACGCAATTCCTTTCCGACTGCCCGCTCTTCATCTGATGGGCCACGCCCCGTAGAGCGGCCCCGTAGGCGTTCAAGTTTAGTGCGCAACTTCTGAACCTTGTGTGCTAGATCTCCGAACTCTTTAGCTCCCCAACTTGCAAGCTTCTGCTGCATATCGTTGAGAGCACGAACTACACCGGCCAGACCTTGCCGTCCTGCTCCTTTTTGCCATTGCTGAAGAACTAGCTGGTCGTAGTCGGCATGAGTCTGCCAGACGTCTTTGTAACGAAACTGCCTAGCCGTTTGTGTTCTTGTTCTTGCCAAAGCTTCCCGTGGATCAACCATCACAAAACAATGATCTGACTCCACAGTTGCAATATGCCGAACATGCGTGTCAGGGAACATATGGATAAACTGAGGATATCCAAAACCTCTATCTAGTATGGCCTTTACATTAGCGCCTCCTTGCTGTCCATTGTCCCAAGTATATTCTGTACCGGACCAACCAAGATCCTGAAACGAGCAGTCATCAACTGCCTCTCTGAACGCCCTCATTTGATGTTCAGGTCTAGCTGCTCTCGAGAAGTGTTCAGAGGCAATAAGTGTCTCGTTAAAATCTCCAACACATAACCATGCATCATGCTGGATTGCACAAAGTGTGCGTAGGAACCTCCAACTATGTGGCCGATCTTCCACTCTCGGAGCTCCATAGAAACCGGTGACCCTCCACTCCTTCGATTCCTGGGTCATCTTCCTCACTAGAACGTCAATATGGCAAGAACTGAAATTTTTCAGCTCCACTTCCATCTCATCCGTCCAGAACAGACCAATACCGCCACTAAGGCCAGTACTGTCAACTGCAAAACATCCTGAAAAACCAAACAACGCCTTCAAGCTCTCCACCCTTTTGGCTGAGATTTTAGTTTCCATCACAAAAAGGAGAGCGGGCCCTTCCTGCTTCACCACACAGCGAAGCTCTCGAACTGTCGATGGGTTCCCAAGCCCTCGACAGTTCCAGCTCAGACAACTCATTGTCTCGGGCAGGGCTGCATCGCAGCCTCTGCCGATGTTTCCGAGTTGCTCGGGGTAGGTTTCTTCTTCTTAGATTCTCTTTCAGTAACAGAATCCTCAACGGAATCACTTTGTACATCATTCTCAGTAGCCCTCTCTCCCTCATCCTGGTGAGGAGAATTAGTAAGAAGGGGTCGATCCACCTTCCTATAAACTTGGCTCTGGTTTTGAGGTCCTCCCTTCCTCTTATGCTGAAACTTTGTGTTCTTAACAGGAGATGTCACCTCAGCCGTGCCCTTGTCTGCAGTACTCGAGTTTTTGGTTTCAGCCTTGCTTTTCGGGGGGGGGGGCGAACCCTCTCGTGTTGAGCTCTCACCAGAAGCAGCCTTTCTCCAATCATCTTGTGCTCTCAGACCTTTTCCGAAGGGGAGATCACCGTTCTCATCCCTTGTTCCAGGTGTCATACAAACCGGGTCCGAGTGGCCCAATCTGCCACATGAGAAACAAAAGTGTGGCACATTCTCATAGACAATATCATAAGGATCCATGCATTTCCTCCTCTTAGATTCAATTAGTATCCACCTTCTCAAGGGTTTATTAACATCCACAGTTACCCTCGCCCTTAGATACCCCGCATTATGATCAAACTGCACTGAGGTTGCCTTTTTGTCAATCTGATGAGCAATCACCGTACTCCATGGTTCCGCCCGAGGGTTGAACGGGAGGTTTAGCACTCGAGCCCATATTTGCAGTTTATCAAACTTTAGTTCAGAAGGCCGCGTGCAGTCTTCAAACGCCGATAAAATCACAGCGTTCTTACTGACGTGCCATGGCGAACCCTCCCGCACGCGATCACGGTCTCTCTGGCACGCAAATTCTGCCACAAACGTATTCTCCCCCGCCGGTCTGAGGAGCAGACCTTTAGGGTTTCCCCACGTCGGCCGAAGCGCATTGGAAATCGTCTAGATGTGAAGGATGTGTCAATTCAGAACTATACCAGCCAACATCCACTTCTTCTGCGCCTCTTCCTCTAGATCATCAAGCACCAAAGGAGTCGCTTCTTCATCAGTTATGTCCATCTTCCCCAGCGCCTTCGCAAGTTTCTCTCTCGCCACCCTGGGCGAGAGCGCCTCCTTCGCCTTCCCCCGATCCACTGATGAAGCCATCGTCGATCAGTGGATCAGAACCCCACCTGCGCCCCGCCGATCAGATCAGCGGGCGCCGCCACGGTCCTCTCGAAAACCCTAGTCGCCTCCCAAGGGGCTCCTGTTTTTTAGGAGGAAAAAAATCGGTATCTATGCATGGCCGGAGGAAAGCTGTTGGGCAGTAAAAATATGATCTGCCTCCAACTACTAGTATCTTCATCAATTAATCTTTACCTTGTTCCCATCACATTCGAAAGCCTGCTCACACCTACTAGTACGTACCAAACCTGAACGTGTTCCCACTATGCAGGTATTAGTACTAGTGATAGTACTTAGGTTATAAAAAGGGGAACTACCTAACCGAAAATTACTCTACCTTTCCTCCTCATAAGTGCTTCTTCTTCGTCCGTCGTTGCCATGGCCGGTGAGAAGAGCTCTAGGTCAAGAACTACTCGTAACAAGGGAGCGGCAACCAAGGCTGCGGAAACAAGAGAGGGATCGCCACCATGCAGAGACCTCGAAAGATCTCTCACGGGCAGGCGATGGCTCCCAGGAGCGCCCTAGCCGCGGAGGCGAACATGCTGAGCGGGTGGAGCTGGAGTCGTTATCCCTCGACGGTATGCCCGATAAGCTCAATAAGCAGAAGGAGTTCATCCAAGGCTTGATGGAGTTGCTGAAGGAGAGCCTCGACGACATGCCCGCTGAGCTCAGTCAACAGCGGGAGTTGACCGCCGGCTTGGTGATGCTGCTGAAGAAGAGCATTGCCTCGGAGAAGAAGTCGACCGGCGAAATCCTGCGACTTCGGGAGGACAATGCGAAGCTCTGCCATGAGATCGACCTATTGAAGGAGAAGAAAGCCGGCTGGAAGAAGCTGCATGAGAATAGTAGTTCCTCGATGAAGATGCTGCAGGCCCTCGTCATGGAACAGAAGGAGGAGTTGTCGAAGCTCCGCATCGAGCACCCGGCTGCTTTCAAGGTATGTAATGCGGCTGTGGAACAGATGATGAAGGCTCGCGTCAAGAAATCCCGTGTCATGGACACAATGATGAAGATGGCGGAGGAGACGCGCAAGGAAGCAGTTATGACTCCGCGGCGAATTAGATCATTTGGGGTGATAATCTTCCTTCTTCTTTTGCTCCTGTGTTTCATGTTTTGCTTCGGGTGCTTCGCCGCACGTGTCACGTTCTCTGCGAGGCATGAATAGAGCAATGGTTTTTTTAGGGAATGAATAGAACAATGCTAACAATGAGATGACTAGCAAATTAGATCATTTTTTATCGCCATATGGCACTGGGCTGCCGTGTTTCGTGCTCCTCCTTCGCAGTACTACTCCAGCGGAAAACTTGAGTATACCGCACGGTTCTTTGCTCCTCCTCGATCAGGTCCTCGGCGCATTTATACGAGCAGTCAAATCACAAGGCCCCGCCTTCCAGCAGTAATGAGCCGTCAAATCACAAAGGCCCTCGCCTCTCGTGAAACCGTCCAAGCTAGACTGCCCCACCCTCTAGCCTTGTAAAAAATGTATACTTTTGTACAACAGTAGTATCGATGGATTGCGCCATGGAGCAAAAGTTGAAATTAAAAAAAAGGTGGTACATAGAGAGAGCGCTCGTCGCCAAATTATGCATATACTAGTACTATTAAAAAGGCTAGTCATAATAATGGTGTCCAGCACAACCCACCCCTCAAATAAAACTAAGAGGGTGCTTGGATACATTTTAGTCCCATGACTAAAAGTAGTGGGACGAAAACATGCTAGTCTCACCCATGCTTGGATCGAAATACTAAAAAGGCTAAAATCAAGTTAAGGAGCATTTATTATCCTCCAAACCCTCCAATCCAGAACTCGCCTGTGTTAAAGGAGAGGAGTTAAATGAGTAGAGAGAGGACTAATCCACATTTTAGTAGGAGTACCCCTGACTAAAAAAATTTAGTCTCAAGACTAGTTTTAGCCCCTCTTTTAGTCAGGGGTGCTTGGAAATTTAGCCTCTTAAAGAGACTATTTTTAGTCAGACTAAAATAAGTCCCTTGGATCCAAGCACCCTCTAAGCATCCTGGAATTATTTGACAAACCTAAGCAACCTGAAATTCTTTGACAACTAAACTGCTGGCTATATGATGTTGACCATATATATTGTACGTATATAATGTGAAGAAACGAGTGGTAGTACTATACCACTTAAAGATGAAATGTAAGAAATACTAGTATGTACATACTGATCATTTAAAGTAATGAGAAGAAACATAACATAGTTTTGCTGGGGGCTCAACACAACACACCCCTCAAATTAAATTAAGCACACCTGAAATTGAACTTTGCAACTATTCCGGTAGACACTGCATTAGAACCACCATGAACAACGACACTACCACCTTACTCGGAGTCCTCGTCCACGTCCTCGACTTCGTCCTTGTCCCTCTTCATCTTGGCCGATACTTCTTTGCTTGAACCGCACACTTGGCTATTGCTCTTCATCCAACCCTTGTAGATATTGAAGCAAAGGTAGCCATCCATTGCAGCGTAGTGGATGTGGTCTATATCTAGTACATTCCACTGACATGCATGACGATTAAACGTGTAATGAGGTTTCTCTAGTTTACCGTACGAAGGATGAACCATGGCTCTTGTCAGGGTCAGCATTGAAGGCTGACGAGAGGACACCAGCCGATTCTTCTGGAGGTCGAAGGTGTTGCCTACAACGAGGCCTATCCGACACAGGACTTCTTTGTCGTTACCAAAGTCTACAGTAACGAATTTGACAAGGTTGCTCTCGAGGAAGTCCTTAAAATCCCGGCACTCAACGTCGGCATGGCATATGTGGTTGACCAAGCATAAGCCATGCATGCAAACCTGGATCACAGCGGGCTTCTTCCTCTCTTCGTCCTTTAGATCCTTCTCTCGTCCCAGGACTGTGGTGTACTCAACATCTAGCCCAGCGACCCACTCATCATCTGAGTCTTTGAACATGCGTCTGAAGCGAGAAAGGCATCCTTCACCGTCGCGGAAGAACGGGTGTAGATGACGTCGAACTCATCGCCGGTGATGGTTCTAACCTTGTACTCACCGCCGATCGTGGAGATTTGGGACGCCATGGATTTGGGAGGAGGGTTAGGATTAGTGGAACTGCCATAATGTGAATGGACGGGACGACTAGGAGAGAACCGCCGTAGTATTGAAAGACATGCAGGGACGAGTAGGAGCGAACTGCCAGCGTGCGAACGGCAGTGTAGTGGATTTCGATTCTCGCATGATACAGGCTTCCGAGAGCCCTTGGATCTGAGATCGAACGGTTGCATGGCATGATTCTAGACCTATGGGTGAATATCCTATCCTGGGGGGTTATTCTGCAAATTTTCAGCAACTTAGCATGCGACCGTTTGATCTCAGATCCAAGGGCTGCCAGCAGCCCGTATCATGGTCGCACCTACCATGACCATCGCGTCGCTCACGCTGTCGCGCCCTTGGAGATTTAAGACGGTGCGTTAGGCTATCTGATGTTGGCATGTCATACATAGTCATCACTTAGTCACTCATACTACAACAAGGTTGGCTATAAGGTTGGCTATAAGTGTATTTTTTGATTAACTTGCCACATCAGACTTTATGCCTATGTGGCAATCTTAAGCACCTGTAGGAGCAAGTAAAAGTAAGTAAAGTAGTGCACTTTACATGGCATTTTTGCATATGTGGAGGAAAGAGAGGCAGGGAAAAAGTGGAGAAGTGGGCTCTCATGCAAGAGCCAGCCTCTACTACATGGTGGAGCATTGGGAGAGGCACATGTATGGAGGTGGTTAGGAATCAGGAGACTCACGCCGGTCGTAGCGCCGCAATTAAAATGATAATGGCAAGTCAAATCATGGGGCCCCACCTGTCCAGCAGTAACTCACTGTCAAATCACACAGCCCTACGTTTGCAGCAGCCTACTCCCTCGTCTTCTCGCGTCTCTGTTGAACCGACTAGGCGGAACTGCCCCGCCGCCTACCGCATAGGAAAAGCCCCGCCCTCGACTTTTAAAAAGTATATAGTATACTAATTTTGTATCCATGGATTGGGCCCGCGCCATGGAGCAAAGCATCTAGAAAATGGAGGAGAGACGGTGGTCTTGCAATAGAGAAGAGGGAGAGGCGAGACGGTGGTTTTGGAATGGAGATGATGGAGAGGAGAGGAGGTGGTTTTGCAATGGAGAAGATCAGAAGAGGGAAAGGCGAGATGGTGGTTTTGGAATGGAGATGATGGAGAGGAGAGGAGGTGGTTTTGCAATGGAGAAGAGGGAGAGGAGCGTGCGGCAGCGATTTAGGATTGGACGAGAGGGCCGGCGCGCTGTGACTGGATCAAAATCAAAATCAATTTACCCTTCAATTAAGAAAGCGACCCCACATTAACTGTCTCCCTTTTATTCTGGGTCATAATTGACCATGATTTTCGCACATAAAATATATGTTATACGTTGCAAAAATAATTTAATTTGAAAGTACACTCAGATACGAACCAAACGATACAATTTTTTGTGACATGCATTCACATTTTGCTTGTCAAATACAGTATGTGGTCAAACTTTGACCCAAAATATGCAAAACAACAAAAAAAATACTTCCAAGACCAACGCCGCTCTTCCGCTCTTCTCCTCTTGAGCCATAGGCGCTCCTCTCCTGTTCCAATCTAGATGCAGCGCCACTCCTCTCCTCTTCCATTTCAAAACCACCGCCCCTCCTCTCCTGTTCCAGTCCAAAACCAGCATCGCTCCTCTCCTGTTCTAATCCAAAACCAGCGCTGCTCCTTTCCTCTTCCATTCAAAAACCACCGCCGGCGAGTGAAGGTGCTATGGAGAAGTAGATCGATGGAGGAGTACAACCGATACGTGAGGACCGCAGATGGCGACCCTATGAAGCTAGCTAGGATGTTGGAGATATAGTCTTGGTTTGACAACAAGGACCAACTAGCGGTGACGGCGACATCCATGGCCAAATATCTGCAACAGAGCGAAAAGGCTGCGATACTCCCGGAGGGAGTCGCGCCGGAGTACATAGAGCTGCTCCTCTGGGCCATGGAGCAAACTGATTCACCGAATCCGATCATGAGGGAGCGATGGTGGGAGTATCGATCCCAAATGGAGCATCCACCAGAGATTGAAGGATCGAGCATCTACAGGGTGCCGTTTGTGAGGGTGTCTTGCCAGAGCGAGCCGGTGGAGTGTTCGTCAACCGAACCCAACTGCAAGAGGAGAAAAGCAGTTGGCCCGACGACGCTTCCCCGCCATTGTCTCCCTCGCCGTTCACATCGTCTCACGGACGGCTGTCTGTCGCCGAGGTATAGGAAGGGCTGCCCCCCAGCCCAATAGTCGGGCAGGTTGTGAATTGTCTAGAGGAGCTTAGGGTTGTCAGTATTTGCAGGTTGTGAATTGTGTTTTGTGTTTTGTATTTTGAGAGTACTTTCAGATATGAATGTCTTTTGAATTTCATATTTGCAGTATTGAGCATATGAAGTATTTTATGAATTCTAGAGTCTATTTTCAGTACTTAAAAAAATGTAGTTTCATAGGAGTATAAAAGTGCAGAAAATGTGATTCTCAGAGAAGAAACTGCAAGTTTCAGTTTCAGATAAGAAACTGCAAATTCAGTTTCAGATAAGAAACTGATAAGAAACTGCAACTTTTAGAGGAAGAGCATTTATATTAACACGGCCTTTTCAAACAGTGTTAACATCATGTTGGAACTTTTATTCATGGTCGAAAATGGAACTACCAGCCAGTTATCATCATGCTGATCAACATTCATGCATAGAACATCTTCATATGATGCACAGTCAAAATGCCCACACAATGTCAAGTGTGCGAAACACAGAGAAAACGAGGGACGAAATTTTGGCAAGTGTTGGACGTGGTTTTGGGCTGCCCCGTCTAGGCTTTCATTTTTAACGTACGCAGCCCACGACCTCAGATGGGAAGTCCATAGGCATGTTTGTATTTTCTTAGGGCCGTCATGTATCGACCGGCCTATGGACCTCCCATCCGAGGTTTTATTTTTGGCAGCCCAATTTATGTATTTTTTTGAAGAAAACGCAAACGTTTGTTCTATTTTTCTATATAAGAATAGGAACGCCAGGTCCAACTTATGTTTCCCTTCTAACTATATTATATATATTTAAATTATTTTATATGTTGACTGTTTAGTTCATAAATTGGCAAATAGAT
Source organism: Aegilops umbellulata (assembly GCA_032464435.1). Taxonomy (NCBI): domain Eukaryota; kingdom Viridiplantae; phylum Streptophyta; class Magnoliopsida; order Poales; family Poaceae; genus Aegilops; species Aegilops umbellulata. Next base: position 633,395,550 of record CP136060.1, on the reverse strand, counting down.
GACCGCTCTCGCGACCCCCTTCGCCCCCGCCACCACCTCCACCCTCTCCGGCGCCCCCGCCACTACCTCCACCCTCGCCGCCGCCATAGATCTCGCCGCCACCCCGCGCCTCCTGACTCCGGGCGCGCCTGCCCCCCTCAGCAAGTCCGCTCGCACGCCCCATGGAGTCGCCAGCCATATCCACGGGGGAATGCCTGGAAGACAGGCAGATGTACAAGATGCATCTCCCACATGTCTACAAAGCCTTCCCGCGGATGCTCCAGCCACTCAACTCCGTCGCGCGGGCGGTGCTGCGGGAGACTCGAGGGAGGAGATGGAGGGAGCGGGCGATGCGGATCCGCGACGACGCTCCTTCCTGGACCCAGTGCACGCGCGAATGGGGGGAAGCAGAGGAGGGACCGAATCCGTTCTCTCACTCGCGCAGGTATGCTCAGATGTGCAAGGATCATGTGGATTGGGAGCTGCTGAATCTAGCCCTGCGGATCTATTTCGAAGGAGATTTCTCAGAGAAGCACAGGATGCGCCACCCCAGTGAGCCGCCGATTGCGTTCATTCGATGGGCGAAAGGAGGAGTGAATTCAGGAGATCCACGCCGTGCTGCGAGATGGGAATGCTTGACTGGACTCATGCCCACCAGCATGCCACCGGAGCCGGAGTAGGTGGATCCCCTACCTTACCTCTCCCCCAAACCTGCAGAAGATTGAAATTAGGCTTGCAATCTGCTTCAATTGAGCTGTCTGGTGGTTATTTCTGCTTCCTGAGAGACAACATCTGGGTGGAGGATGAGAAGGAACCAGGAACTCCGATGAATTTCCCCTATCACAATGGGGGGAGCGCCGGTTGGGAAGTGGTACGGCCCACCTCTGCCCCAAATGGGGGCACAATCTGGGCAGACTCCTGCAATTACCCAAGATCAATCTGCTGGTGGTTTTGACTCTCAGATCAGTGGGAAATCTCAAGGCAAGAATCAACGAAAGAAGAGATAGGACATCCAGAAAACTGCTCCTGCCCCTGCTTCGGGCCTTATGGCATACTCTGAGGTGATCTGCTACAACTGTGGGGAACCAGGGCATCATTTGGATAAATGTGTCAAGCCCAAGAGTTGTTTTATCTGCAAAATGGTTACCCATAAAGTTGAGAATAGCCCTGTCAAAAGGAAAACCCACAGTTCTGCTAGATTTGTTGGAATTGCTGCTCCAGGATTATGTCCACCATTGACAGAATTTTCCGTGACACAGAATTAGACAGTTTCTTTCCCCTTTCTAGTTGTAGAGCTCTACCCAGATGTGGTAGTGACCACACTCCTTTGCTCCGGGACTCTTGTCTTAACTAAACTCCAAAGAGCAATAGTTTTAAATTTGAAAAGTGGTGGTTGCTTAGAGAAGATTTTACCGAGCTAGTCAGGAAAATCTGGAATGAGCCTACTGGGAGCAGCTGCCCCCTAGAAAATTGGCAGATCAAAATCAGGAGATTTAGAAGAACTACCAAAGGGTGGAACTCCAATGAGGAAGCTAATCTTAGAAGATACAAAAGGCTTCTCCTCCTTGAGTTTGATTCTATAGATATTAAGGTAGAAACCACTGACCTCTCTGAGGCTGAGACTAATAGATTAAACTTTGTCCACGGAGAGCTCAAGAAAATTTGGCTTCAAGAAGATATCAAAGCCAAACAAAGGTCTAGAGATAGGAACATTAAGGAGGGTGATAGAAATACGGCTTACTTCCATGCAGTAGCTAACTAGAGGAGGAGGAAAACCCTCATTCACTCCCTTGATGGCCCTAATGGCCCTATTACTGAGGTAGATGAGATGCTGAAAGTGGCTAGTGACTTCTACAAAGACCTGTTTAAGAAAGAAAACCCTTCCGGGTTCTCTCTACAAAACATTTTTTTCTCTGCTTCTGAAAAAGTCTCTCCTGCTGAAAATGAGCTGCTAGAAGCCCCTTTTTCAGAGAAAGAGGTGAAGGAAGCCATTTTTAGCTCTTATCCTGATGGGGCTCCTGGTCCTGATGGGATTCCCTTCTTGTTTTACCAGCACTTTTGGGACTTGGTGAAAAATGATCTCTTAGATCTTTTCCAAGCCTTTCATAGAGGAGAGATGGATCCAACAACTTACTCATGGGGGGTCTGTTGGGGTCAAGTTAAATAACTGTGAAAGTGATTTTTTCTTGATGTTAAAGGCCTTAGGCAAGGTGACCCCATCTCCCCGCTTTTGTTTAGTTTAGTAGTGGACGTTCTTACTAAAATGTTGAGCAAAGCTGCAGATCATAGTCTGATTGCAGGGCTCTATCCTGAGGTCTGCCCTGGTGGCATCATCTGCCTTCAATATGCAGATGATACCATCCTTTTCTTATACAATGACTCCACACATGCTAGCAATCTGAAAACTGTTCTAACCTGTTTTGAACAAGTCTCGGGCATGAGAATCAACTACTCTAAAAGTGAACCTATCCCAATCAACATGGACGATCAGGAGTTAGCTGACTTCCTCTCTATTCTAGTCTGTAATAAAGGTAACTTCCCCATTAAGTACCTAGGTATCCCTCTCCACTATGATAAACTGAGGAGAGAGGATATCCAAACCCTTCTGTATAAAATCATTAAAAGGATTGCTGGGTGGAGGGGCAAACTTCTCTCTTAGAGAGGTAGATTGATCCTCATACAAGCTTGTTTGGCTAGCATTCCTGTGTATCTCCTCTCCTTCTTCAAGTTCCCTAAATGGGCAGTGAACCTCATCAATTCTCAGATGTCTCATTGGTTGTGGAATGATTTTGAGGGAAATAGGATGCTACACCTTGCTAATTGGGCCCTAGTCTCTATGAAAAATATTTTGGAGGCCTAGGCATACCTAACCTCCAAGAAATTAACATCTGTCTTCTAGGGTCTTGGATTAAAAGATTCTATGAGGAAGACCTGAAACCCTAGAAGCTTCTTATTGCCCATAAATACCTAGGAAATAAACCTAATATTTTTGTCCCTTCCTCCAACCCTAAGACCTCTAGATTCTGGAAAGGATTAAAATCTATTATGCATGCTGTGAAATTTGGCTACAGATGGAACATAGGGAATGGGAGCAGAACCAGGTTCTGGGAAGATACTTGTTTTGGCACATCCCCCCTAGCAGTCCAATTTTGGCCTATTTACTCTATCTGCAATGAGCTTAACAAAAGTGTCAATGAAGTTTGGGACGGTCAATGCCTAAAACTCTCTTTTAGAAGGAACTTTAGTGATAGTCTCATGGAACATTGGTTCCAGTTGGAGGAAATTGCCAAAAGCATTACCTTTACTGCCGAGCCGGATGCCCTGATTTGGCAGCTGGACAATAAGGGGAAGTATTCCTCCAGCTCCCTCTATCATGTTATCAACTTTAGAGGGGTTCAACCCGTGTTTATCCCTGCTGTCTGGAAATTGAGAATTCCCCCTAAAATTCATGTATTTCCCTGGCTTCTCTCCAAAAACAAATTGAAGACTAGGGATAACCTTAGGAAGAGACACATCATCAAACCCCTTGATTGTGTTTACTGCTTGGAACAAGAGTCTTGTTCTCACCTGTTTTTTGAATGGATAGTTGCTAAACATCTCTAGGCCCACATTGTGGAATATTTCTCTAGTCAGATTGTGTCATCCTTCGAATCTGTCGCTAGATTCTGGATTGCTACCAAAAAGTGCTCAGTTTTAAACACTGTTAGCTCAGCTGTCCTTTGGTGCTTCTGAAAATATAGAAATGCTATGATTTTCAGTAACACCTCCTGGATTTCCATTCCACAGGTCTTGAGGTTGATCAGGAACATGGTGAGGAACTGGGCGATTCTCTCCTCCAGATCGGACAAGGAAAAGTTGATGAGCTTCGTGGAAACCCTAACAAGATCCCTCTAGAAACCGTTGGCGATCACTTGTGGCTAAACAAGGCTCGACCTGCTCTAGGGATGGACCCGTGGGCTCGTCTCAAGATCTCCGATGAAGATGATGGGCACCTGGCGCCGAAAAAGAGGGACATCCACCATGCTACGCCTTCCAGCCCGGTGTCTCCGCTTGCTTACTGGTCGCCGCAGGCTGACACGGCCCCTCGGCTGAAGACCATGAAGGCTTCGCTGGACCCTCTTTGTGTCATTTGAGTGCTCTATCCGCTCTGCCTTTGGCACCACTCAGGTGATTTGTGTTGTTCAGAGAACTTGTTCATCCACCCCCCCCCTAGTTTGTAGCTTTTCTACCTTTGCTTTCGAACTGCTCTTTGAGCTGCTGTATCAGAATATGTTGTGGTTTCGTTCTAAGCAATGGAACCGGGGAGATGCTCCCTGTTTTTCTAAAAAAAATATATATTATTTTTATTGTCATCATATATTTAACAGATACTTACATATGTAAGAAAAAAATATCCCACATCTTATTAACTTATAAAAATAATTTCTTAACAAATAAAATCCTGGATTGTTTTGGCACGAAAATCCTAGTGATTGTGTACAAAAGCTTGGTAAGATTTAAGGACGAATGTAATAATATCACTTATTATTTAAATATATTTATAACAAAATGCTCAGCCCCTTTTTATTTTTTGATAACATTGCTGGCCCAACCCAACATTATAATTAGAATCGGCCCAGCAAAATCATGTATTTCGAGAAAGTGCAAATGGCCTGTAATTTTTTAGGAAATAAAATAAACGGGCCGCATGGACGCTACATTATTTGTTCACCCAGCCCAGCTAATGGCTGTAATTCAAAAAAAGATCAAATTGACTGTAAATTCTACCGCGCAAAAAAAGACTGTAAATTCCGAAAAAATGGGTTGAATACGTGCCACATTTTTGGAGGCTGAAATGTGGGCCAATAGGTCGAGGCCAACGCAAGTCGTTGTCAATTTAGTCAACAAATGATTCTGACATGTTAGCCGTTAGATTTACATCCAACGACAGGCATCCATCTTTAATCTCTCGTCTTCTTCCTCCAGCGCCGCCGGGACCACCTCCCGCCTCCTGCTGCTAGCAGCTCTGCTTAGCACGTTTCGCTATGAAGCGCTACTCCACCGTTGGCCAGGCCATCCCTCCACCCCTCCACACCTCCTCTTCTTCTCCACCGACTGCCGAACCACACCGCACTAGAACCAGTTAACCCTCGTACACCTCTCCGTCTGTGACTCTACTCTCGCGTTTTCCCATCTCCGGCTCGTTGCTATCCGGGGCCTCGCCGTCGTCCACCACCTTGGATGCACTCGGCGCGGCGTGGTCAACATGGTCAACGAACGACACCATCGGAAGTAGACTGTGCGTGGAGAGGCTGACAGCTGGGTCCACGGCCGCACACAAGGAAATGCCTCCTTATTACATGCAAAATAATGATTCCTCCACCTGACATCTGGGACCCATAGGAAGGGCCTCTGTATTTCGCGAAAATAACATGCCCCCGACTGACATGTTGGACCCACCAGCTATCTTCGCACGCAAGGAAATGCCTCCTTATTATGCACAAAAAAATGAATATTCCCACTGCCAGCTGGAACCCAGCATAGTGGGAGGCTGACTTGTGGGCCTACCGAGTTGACGGGGACGGAGGGCTTTGTCAACTTAGTCAATATGAACGATTCTAGCTCCTGTTACCGCACGATGTTCATCCAACGGCTATAGTGGTTCTTCAACCTCTGGTCTTCTTGCTCCAGCCGCCCAAACCAGCGCCGGTCGTGCCGCGTGCTCCTGCCTCCCGTGGCCGGTTGTGATGCCACGGAGGCCTCACCGCCCCCTACTACTCCCACCGCTGGCCAAGCCACCCTCTACTCACCCACACCCCCTGTTATTCTACGGCGACAGCAGCCTCACACCGCAGCTGAACCAGTGAACCCTCGTACTCCTCTTCGCGTGGGCATCCACTGCTGCGTCTTCCCCGGCTCCGAGTCATCCCCTTCCTAGTCCTCGCCGTCGTCCACCGCCGTGGTGCTCTCGGCGCGGCGTGGTCAACGTGGTCAAGGAACGACTTCCATCGGATGTGGACTGTACATGGAGAGGCTGACAGCTGGGTCCATGGCCGCAGCAAGGAAGTGCCTCCTTATCACGCGCAAAATAATGATTCCTCCACCTGACAGCGGGGACCCACCGGATGGGCCACCGTATTTCGTGAAAAAAATGTTTCCCCCTGACTGCTGGGACCCACCAGCTACATCTTCGCACGCAAATAAGTGTGTCCGGGCAAAAAAAATCCAAACGATTTGCCCCCCTGACTGCTTGGACCCACCAGCTACATCTTCGCACGCAAGGAAGTGCCTGACAGTCGGGACCCACCTGGTCGAAGCGTATGTAGCGTTGTCATTCTGGTCACGAACGTGTACATACATATATACTTGTGGATGTAGAGGCGCGCACGTGTCGTAGTAGAGGCGCGCCCGTAGCATGTACACGTACGTACAACGGCCAGGGTGCAAGAAAGAAAATACGGCCACATATGTGTACATATGGGCCGGGTCTCGAACGCCTACTCGGGCATACGTACGGCAAGGGCTCGTTGACATGGTTGGGTCGGAACGGAGAAATAGCGTTGTAGTCGTGTTCATGGGGAGGCACCGGAATGCGTCGTGTTCATGGGGAGACAACGAAATGCGTCGTGTTCATTGGGAGGCAATGAAACGCGTGGGAGATAACCGGCTGGGTTGGAACGGAATGTGTGGTCGTGTTCATCGGGAGGGCTTGGACGGAACTGGCGATGGAAACGAGGCCTGGCGTACCGCACAACGGAGGAAACGGACCTCCTATGTTCGGAACGGGGTCCTATTGATCGGGAGGAGTCTGGCATACCGCAAAACGGAGGAAACAGACCTCCTACGGTCGAAGCGGGGGTCCTGTTGATCGGGAGGGGTGTGGCATACCGCAAAACGGACGAAACGGACCTCCTATGGTCGAAACGGGGGTCCTGTTGATCGGGAGGGGTGTGGCGTACCGCAAAACGGACGAAACGCATAATCACATGGGTATGAGCACTCCCCTTGGCAAGTGCCAAGCTTGGGGGAGGTGCCCCGGTATCGTATCATAATCACAACTCCTATCTTTACCGTTTTTCTTAGTTCGATCCTATTAGTAGTATCTTGATCTAGTAGAATAAAGTTTATGGCATGATCTAGTTTTGAGTTTTTCCTTATGATCTCTCTATGTAATCGAGTCCGTGAGCTATATAATAAAGATTAGTTTTGATTCCAGGGCTTGATTTTCGTGCTACGATCTTGAGTGAATAAAAGAAAAGAAGAAAAAGAATAGAAAGAAACAAAAGTTCATATTTATCTTATTAAGAGTAATGGCTTCACATCGAAAGAGTATGATGATTAAAAGTTGTTGGGAGTTGGCAGACATAGCTTTGGTCATCGTTGCAATTAGTAGGAAGTAATAAGGAAAGAGAGGTTTCACATATAGATATATTATCATTGACATCTTTTATGATTGGGAGCATTCATTAAAATATGACATGCTAAAGAGTTGATGTTGGACAAGGAAGACAACGTGATGAGTTATGTTTTCTTATATCTGAGATAAAGTATGTTGTCATGGATCCTCTAACATGTTGAGCTTGCCTTTCCCCCTCATGCTAGCCAAATTCTCAGCACCAAGTAGAAATACTACTTGTGCTTCCAAAAACCCTTAAACCAGTTTTGCCATGAGAGTCCACCATATCTACCTATGGCTTGAGTAAGATCCTTCAAGTAAGTTGTCATCGGTGCAAAGCAATAAAAATTGCTCTAAATATGTATGATTGATTGGTGTGGGAGAAGTAAGCTTTATACGATCTTGTGATGTGGAAGTAATAAAAGCGATGGACTGCATAATAAAGGTTCATATCACAAGGGGCAATATAAAGTGACGTTCTTTCACATTGAGATTTTATGCATCTAACCATAAAAGCGCATGGCAACCTCTGCTTTCCTCTGCGAAGGGCCTGTCCTTGATTATTATCTTCTACCTTATGCAAGAGTCACAGTGATCTTCACCTTTCCTTTTTCACTTTATCCTTTGGCAAGCCCAACATGTTGGAAAGAACCTGATATATATATATATATATATATATATATATATATATATATATATATATATATATATATATATATATAATTGGATGTAGGGGAGCATGAGTTATTATTGTTGACATTACCCTTGAGGTAAAAGGTTATGGGGCGAAACTATAAGCCCCTATCTTTCTCTGTGTCCGATTAAAACTCCGTAACCACAAGTATTGCGTGAGTGTTAGCAATTATGAAGGACTAGATGATAGTTGAGTATGTGGACTTGGTTTTTAGCTCTGACATAGACTCTTTCTGATGTTATGATAAATTGCAATTGCTCCAATGACTGAGGTTATAGTTTGTTGGTTCCCAATAAGGTTTCTGATTCATACTTTTGCATTGTGAATAGATCATCACTTGAACATAAGTAATCATATAACAATATCTATATATGTTGCTTTTATGAGAATAATCATGATGCCTTCATGTCCGTATTTTATTTTTTATCGACGCCTCTACCTATAAACATGGGGAAATATAAATTGTTATCGGCTTTCGCTTGAGGACAAGCGAGGTCTAAGCTTGGGGGAGTTGATACGTCCATTTTGCATCATGCTTTTATATCGATATTTATCACATTATGGGCTGTTATTTCACATTATGTCACAATACTTATGGCTATTCTCTCTTATTTTACAAGGTTTACATAAGGAGAGAGAGTGCCAGCAGCTGGAATTCTGGGCTGGAAAAGGAGCAAATATTAGAGACCTATTCTGCGCAACTCCAAAAGTCCTGAAACTCCACGAAATATCTTACAATAAATAATGAAAAATACCTGCCAAAGATGAAGGCCAGGGGGCCCACACCCTATCCACGAGGGTGGGGGCACGCCCCCCTCCCTAGGGCACGCCCCCTACCTCATGGGCCCCCTGGTGGCTCTCCGATGCCCATCTTCTGCTATATGTAGTCTTTCATCGAGGAAAAAACAGGAAGCAACCTTTCGGGACGAAACTCCGCCGCCATGAGGCGGAACCTTGGCGGAATCAATCTAGGGCTCCGGCAGAGCTGTTCTGCCGGGGATACTTCCTTCTGGGAGGGGGAAATCATCACCATCATCATCACCAACGCTCCTCTCATCGGGAGAGGAAAATCTCCATCAACATCTTCACCAGCACCCTCTCATCTCCAAACCCTAGTTCATCTCTTGTATCCAATTCTTGTCTCCAAGTCCAGGATTGGTGCTAGTAGGTTGCTAGTAGTGTTAATTACTCCTTGTAGTTGATGCTAGTTGGTTTATTTGGTGGAAGATCATATGTTCGGATCCTTTATGCATATTATTACCCCTCTGATTGTGAACATGAATATGCTTTGTGAGTAGTTAGGTTTGTTCCTGAGGACACGGGAGAGGTCTTGCTATTAGTAGTCATGTGAATTTGGTATTCATTCGATATTTTGATGAGATGTATGTTGTCTAGCCTCTAGTGGTGTTATGTGAACGTCGACTACATAACACTTCACCATTATTTGGGCCTAGAGGAAGGCATTGGGAAGTAGTAAGTAGATGATGGGTTGCTAGAGTGACAGAAGCTTAAACCCTAGTTTATGCGTTGCTTCGTAAGGGGCTGATTTGGATCCATATGTTTCATGCTATGGTTAGGTTTACCTTAATATTTTTGTTGTAGTTGCGGATGCTTGCAATAGAGGTTAATCATAAGTGGGATACTTGTTCAAGTAAGAATAGCACCCAAGCACCGGTCCACCCACATATCAAATTATCAAAGTACCGAACGCGAATCATATGAACGTGATGAAGACTAGCTTGACGATATTCCCATGTGTCCCCGGGAGCGCTTTTGCTTATATAAGAGCTTGTTTCGGCTTGTCCTTCGCTACAAAAAGGATTGGGCCACCTTGCTGCACTTTATTTACTTTTGTTACTTGTTGCTTGTTACAAATTATCCTATCACAAAACTATCTATTACCACTTATTTCAGTACTTGCAGAGAATACCTTGCTGAAAACCGCTTATCATTTCCTTCTACTCCTCGTTGGGTTCGACACTCTTACTTATCGAAAGGACTATGATAGACCCCCTCTACTTGTGGGTCATCATTAGGGCGTGTGAACGGTGTGGGGTTGCTGGCTTTCCCGGTAGATAAACGGCTGCAAGCCCCCAAAGAGTTCTCGAGAACTATGCGGGACCCACTAGATGTCATGTCTACTAGACCCATATCGTAGGCCTGACGGTATAGCTTCTGCCTGTTCGCACGCCATGCCGGCGCGTGGATGTAACTTCACTTAATTCTGTCAAACGTCACGCCTCCCACGACCTTCGCCTCCCTCGCGCGGTCGCGCCCTTTGAGACTTCGACCGGTTATAAATGAGCAATTTTTTTGCCTTATTTTAGACAAGCATTTTTTTTCCTACTCCGCATGCATGATACTCCCTCTGGTCCTTTTTACTCCCGTCAACCGTTTGCAAAGTGTTTGATCAAATTTATAGTTTATTTTAACACCACCTTACATTAATTAACCAGCCACACCAGTACACTCATTCGATACAATATTCACCACACAGGGCGGTACGTTATTTACAAGAATACCATCTAATCTATTGTCAAAGCTATACTTAGCGATTAAGTGTGCCACCTTATTGGCCGAACGGCTAATCTTTGACAGTTGAAGATTGTTGATCAACTTCGAGATGCTCAAGGCTTTCATCTTCAGGTCACGCATAGCAGACCTGTCATAGTCCCCCGATGCAAGAGACGCTAACACAAAAGCGCAATCAGTCTCTAAAATTACAGGATTATGATGAGAAATACCTATGTAAAGACCGGCAATGCAAGCCCTAAGCTCCGCTTCCTCCATGCTTTGACAGGCATCAATGAAATCCCACGACCAAATTTATATTAAAGATATCAATATCTACAATACTGATTATAATGAGTATAAGAACTACGTTTTATAATGAGTGTAAAAATATTGATTTGATATTGTGAATATTGACACATTTTTCTATAAGTCTGGTGAAAGTAGAGGTACATTGACTTTAGACAAAACATAAATGCACAATGCATACTAGTTCCTCCGTCCAGGTGCGTGCCATGTCCTATCTTGTCATCACAACAAGGTTAGCTATTAGAGTACCACTACCTCCATTCTAGTTTAAAGGGCTCGATTCAAAATTTTCACCTACTCTTAGCAAGATAGTAGATGCGCTAGAATAGTTTTTGAAGTCTGCAAAAGTACTCAACTAGTGCTGTCGTTCTTCACAAAAAAATGTGTTTACCAATGCATGCATGAACACTAGTTACTCTAACCCCCCTCTCTTCTTTAATTCTTTGCCACATCAGCATGTTTGCTATTCCCGTGTGCATGATACCAGTTAAGATACCACCATTATGGCCAGCCTTAATCATCGCATGCAATAATTTAGTGCACCTTGAAATATGAACATGTGTGGGGCGTGTATGTTTTTAATGACTTGAGACTATACCTAGCCCGGCATGCAAGATGACTATTATGCACCATTCCCCATACCTGTAGGAAGCCCGTTCATCTCCAAATATTTTCCTCTCCATGTGTGGAAACAATATGCCTGCCAAACTCTCCTTCTCCCTCCGGCGGTCCCACCACTCCACCCCATGTGAAAAAATCTGCATGCATGACTCTCCTCCCCTCATGCTCGTCCAATCCGTTGTGACCAGCAATATTTCCACCCCTTCGCTCCCTCGTAATTTACTCCAACAAATATGCCCACGTAGCTATTACTTAACTGCAGGTGCATTGGGTCACTGACACATGGGCCCAACAGGCATCTGGCCCACATGTTAGTGACGCAACTAGACCTGCAGTTAAGTCAGTGCAGCTCAGTCCATATCTTACGTAGGTGTGCCATTGCTCGCTATAAATACTGTGCCTCCCACGACATCGCTATCTCCTCCCCCTCACGTTCACGTTCATCGCTGTCTCCTCCCCCTCCCTCTCACGTCGACCACCATGGCATCGCCCCTCCCAAGCCCTAGGAGCCCTTCGCTGCACCCCGTGGACGGTCACACGTCGTCGTTCCATTCCTCGCCGCCACTAGTCGAGGAGGATGCGTTGGTGTTCCGCTCCTCGCCGCTACGCGACGTGTCGTCCTTCCGTTCCTCACCGCCACTAGTCGAGGATGACGCGTCAGCGTTCCGCTCCTCGCCGCGACGCGACGCGTCGCCATTCCGTTCCTCGCCGCCACTAGTCGAGGAGGACGTGTCGGCATTCCGCTCCTCGCCGTGACGCGTCGAGGTGGACGCGTCGGTGTTCCCAATCTCGCCAGCACGCGTGCCGGAGGACGCGTCGGCTCCCTGCTACGAGGAGAACGCCGCGCCGCCTGCCGAGCCCCCCAGACTTGAGGAGCTTTGGAAAGAAATGGATGTCGCCTTGTGGGAGGCTTTGCCTCCAGCAGAGCGCGCCAAAATAGAGGCGGAGAAGAAGGCTGAGGAAGAGAAGCGCACCGCGGAACAAGCTGCCTAGGAGGTCTATGTCGCGTCCGAGAGAGTCAGGCAATTGGCTCTTTGGCAGGAGGCTCGTGCGAGGGCCTTGAGGGCGGCGGAGGACGCCCGTGCCGACGCCCTGAGTGCAGTCGGGCCCAAGCGCCTCATCTATGCTTGGCGGTACGTGGACCGGGTGCACGCTTCCAGCGAGGAGGAGTACCTATTGGCGCCGGATCACCACACCGGTGAGATCGCGCTCGCCCGCCGGCAAGCCGCCAATCAGCACCTCACGAGTTGCGAGGCTGAGGAAGAGGCGTTGTGTCGGCGCGCTGGGAAACGTCTGCGCACTAGGGCACTCGTGGCGCGCCGCAAGTGCTCCTGCGAGCGTTGTGGCTTTTAGGAGGAGTATAATTTTTGTTTCGTAAGGCGGTCTCATTAGTTTTGGGACGCAAATGATAAATCCCGAACGATCAGGAATTTTTGGCGTCCTTAATTAAGTATGTAAAAGGGAAAGTTTGAAAACCTTGTGTATTCGTACGCATTTTGCAAGTACATGCATATAGCACAAACTTTACTATATACTATCACACTACACGTCTCTCTCGATATATGCTTGCAGACTGTGCTACTCCCTCCGTCCAGGTCAGTAAGTCATCTTTGGTTGTGCACCGTGACCAAGAAGGAGGGAAGACTTATACACCTAGACGGAGGGAGTACTACTATTACTTATGTACGTGCAAATGCATGTTTTAACATTACGATGCGGTTTTGTAAAAGTAGAAAAACAGCACTAGTCAAGCTTGTGAAACTATTCAATGCAAAACAAATGCAAAAATGTTCGTTTGACTTTTTACTTTTAGCTTCCTTCTCTATGGTTATTTCTCTGTCGTACTTTGTACGGAGTATCTCACTGGTTGGAAAGGCATGCAATTTCCCAAACCGCTTCCTACACCCTGTATCGAATTTTTTGCCTAACAAGTTGTGCCGTGCAATTGGAATTCCAACTTGAGTACTACTACTAGTAGGAGTACCAGGGGTCAGTTCTTTTAGGCTTCTAGATTAGTAATCCCATAACTACTACCTCTGTCCTGGTTTATTGGTCCCCATTGTAATCTGTGTCAAATTTTGATCATAAATTTAACTAATGAAATGTTAGTGCATGTCACATGCACTACTCCATTCGTCTAGGTGAGTAAGTCATCTTAGGTTGTGCACCGTGACCAAGGAGGAGGAGAAAACGAGAAACGTTAATGTTTATTTGCTAATTAATAGTATTGCATGCAATGAAATTAACCGTTGCATGTCATGTTTGATATCTCAAGTCATTAAAAGCATGCACACTCTTTATCTCTTATTGGTTGATATGTCAAGAAACAAGAAACGAGGTAGAAGTTAATGCACCACGCCTAAGTATTTTGGGATTATTTGGTTTTCGTAAGATGACTTACACAACTAGACGAAGGGATTACAATGGTGAGGAATAAACCAGTTAAATCTTTGGTCAAAATTTAGCACAAATTACAATGGTGAGGAATAAACCAAGACGGAATAGTAGTTTAGAAGCCCAAATAAATGAGTGAGGCGCCTTATTGTTACTCTCCACTGTGACTAGTCTTGTGGGAAATGCTGGGGAAGCCGCCAAAGAACTGGCCCTAGGAGTAGTAGCTAGGGATCGAGTGTGTGAGATGAACCGGAGAAAGTAAATGCAGAGAGATGAAATGCAAAAAAGACGGAGGGATGTGATGGTTGCTTGTCCGTTTATTTTACCAGGCCACTTATTACTGGGAGTGGTTGGGTTTTGTGATATGACGGCTTTACTGCCGCGCCACGAGCAGGGTGAGAGGTGAGACTCCCGTGCAGCGCCGCCTTCTACACTAGTACTACTACATTGTTCATGGTTTATCCCCCATTGAATTTGATTGAAGATTTAACTGACAAAATGTTAGTGCATGTCAACAAAAACAATATCGTTGGATTCGTATTTGAACATAGTTTTCAATGATATAATTTTAGGTGACATGCATCATCATTTATTGTACTATATATAATGTTAGTTCAATTTTTGGTCGTACTAATCTATAGTAAGGTGCCCGTGCGTTGCACAGAAGAGTGAAATGCATTGATCGGGGAGTTGTTTATTTTGACAAAGGATGTGGGGGTCATCTCATGTGTAACGAGTATCGATAGGTTTGTTTGGATATTATTTCATCTCTAGAGGTCACAAACATCCGGGTGAAATAGATAAAAAGTATCTTTTGCAAACAAAAGCGTTCAACTGTTCAACCTGCATCCAAAACTTGTGAAGAAATAACTCTTATTGTGCTTTGCAGGAAATGATCTTCAAGAATTAGTTTTTGAGTATCCATTGTTATACATGTTGGCTACAGATGACATGGCACTTTCTTATAGCCAACAGTTGGCTATACTATTTAAGTATTAACCATGCCCTTATACACCTAGACGGAGGGATTAAATCAGGATGACTTGGGAGGGGGCAGAGAATATGTAAGAAATGGTTCATCATAAGTCTTTCACCAGTACTATAGTAAAAATTCATACATGGAAGATTCTAGACTAAACCATAAATGGATACACTTTTATTCATGCGCGATACTCCAATAGAGCAAGATCATGCATGGAAGTCTCCACATGCTTAGACAGCGGATTACATTGAGCGAAGACTAATGATCAACATTTAACTTGAAAATGCAGATGTCCAGGTGAACCTCCTTGGACTCCCCGTGCACATTGTTGGAGTTCAAATAACACCATTGGTTTTCCATGTCGACGTCGGCGGGAAGGTCTCAGCTCGGCAGAGTCCAAGTATGCTTGGCGTAGCCAGTGTCGCCGCCCACGTACCTCCGAGGGGTAGTAATAGTGAGCACGCACGCATACATAGGCCTCGTGTCAGTGTCAGCGTCAGCGGTGTCGCCCCTGACGCACACTACAGAGATGTGGCGGTGGCCTGTGCGGGCCTCGCCGGTGGCCACGATCAAGAGGAAGACGCTGCCGTCCTCCTCCGAGACTAGCAGGCAGCGCTGATCCTCCAGCGACTCCGGCACGGTGAACGGGTAGCACGTCTCGTACTTGATGTTCTTCGCCAAGGGCGAGTAGTGATTGCCGCACGCCTGCGTCAGGTGATGCACGATGTCCGCCGGCGAGCCCCAAAATGGCACCGGGCACTCATAGCAGTAGACGAAGGGCTCCTTGGAGGCATTGACCAGGCCGTCCATGAAACGGGAGTGGCTGTAGGGGACGTTCCGCCAGTTGAATATATGAGCAACTTACTACGAGATTTACTACAAAATAAATCATGACGGCTATAACAGAGATTAAACTAATCATGCAGACTAGCATAGTAGATGAACAGATCAAATCTAGGACACAGACTAGAAACATGAATTCTACCACGATTTCAAATAGGAAGGACAGAAACACATACGGTGCAACGGGAGCAGCACCATTGGTGTTGAGGTTGTCGCCCATGTCGTTGAGGAAGAGGTTGCCCAGGTCGGGGAAGAAGTCGTCATTGGTGAAGTCATCGCTGCTAGCAGTCGCGAGAGTGCGCTCTCCAAATTTCAGCAGCGCCCGCCGAATGGAGCGCAGGAGGGAGTGGCTGTAGGGGACGTTGCGGCTGCCGAATGGAGCGCAAGAGTAGCACATGAAGCAGTAGATGGTGCTCCTCCCTAGTCTCTATTCTTATCTCTGGGGCTGTTTGGTTCTAGGACTAGCATTGCCACACTTTGCCATATATTTTTGCCAAGCTTGCCTAAGGTTATTTCATCAAAATGAGAGCCTGAAGTTGGCAAGCCTAAGAGAATCTTGCCACACTTTTTGTGTGTATGCCATGTGGAGCCCAAGCGTGGCTTGCATAAGGTGTGGCTTGAACAAAACACTCTCCTAGGTTGGTCAAACTTGCCTAACCTTAGGTGTGGCAATATTTGGCAAAGTTAGTCGCAAACCAAATAGCCCCTCTATCTCTACTACTCTTCTTTGTTTTTTATAATATACCGGTTGTAGTTGTCAAATCGAATAGTACTACGCCGTCCACTGCACGCCTGGCTGAACACGCCTCCTCTCCTCCATCAAACCCCTCCGTTAAACCCGCATGCAAACCGAGAAACCTACTCCGGCCCGCGGGAGGAAATTTGCCGGTTGCCGTTGGAGAATAATAGAGTCACGTCCAATCTGTTTGAGTTAATTGCGTGTATGATTCTCCCTCTATAAAAACTTAATTGCATCCTTAATATTGTATTCTAAGTACTCTGTGGGTTCCACTGTCAGTACAGTGTACATGACTTGCAGGCTAGCTACAGAGTCGTACAGAAAGTTAAAAAGAAACAAATCCATGACTTGCAGGATTGGAGTTAGCAACGATAGCGGTTCGTAGTCGTTCCACGCTCGGGCATTGAAGTTTGTAACTATTTTAGATTAGAACATACTACTCCTCCGGTGCTAGTAGTAGAGCAGAGTCCTACTCCACTACTACTCTACTCAAGCAAGTTAGGGCATAGTAGCAGGTACTGTAGGGAGTACCAGTACTGTGATCACTCAAGCAAGTTGTCTGACTTCGATATGACCCTACGCTGCTGGTATGTGTCTCATAAGTCAAGCGGCGTGCTGTCATCATCACCTGTCCACTTCCCACAGCAGATATTCGCTTCTCCATCTTTGTCCACTCTTCCATCCCTGCTAAGGCGCCTCCCGCCTCGTCCGAAACCCAAGCACTAACAATGGCAGAACCAAGCAGCGTCCGCCAAAAGAGTGGCTGGAATTCGCTCCCCACACAGGTAATCAAGCTCATTGTTTCACGTGTGGACAATCTCAGTACCATGCCGCTCACCGCGTGCTCGTCGGGGATGTACCGTATACTCAAAGCCCTCAGGCCGGAGCTTTTTAAGCCAGCTCCTAGCTTGCTGATGCCGCCTGATCTTCAGAAATGGTGTGTCACGCAGCATAACGATCGTAGGGTGGCGAGCATCAACCCCCTTGACTACGATCCGATCCCCGTCAGCCTCAAATACATTAACGGTATGTACTGGGTCGGCATGAACACGTCTTGGTTGGTGCTCGTCGACGGTCGCGACAGTTGGATGCTCGTGGTGGTCTACACCCGGCGATTGATCCCCTTCCTTCGATTAACACTGCACTGCTTTGGCACCGCGGCCCAGAATACTCGGAATCTTATAGTAGCCAACATGATACCAAGTTTGATTTGCTCAAGGTTGTAATCTGCCAAGTGCCCACAAGATTTGCAAATTATAAAGACTTCAGGCTAATTGTGTTCTTCAATCGCGGTCTCACCTATCTGACAGGTCACTGCGGTAAGTGGATAAATCTGCACGTCCATCGCAGGATCATACATCCTCCATGGTTCTCTGATGCCATTGAACACAAGGGCTTCATTTATGTTGTCGACTCCTTCTATGGCTGGACGTATGCTGGCCTACTCCACTCATCGCTACAAACGGCTGTTACAGCAGTATGTTACTTTCCTATGATATCACGATGGCTTGCTTATATTACTGTCAACATTTGTTGAAAAAATATTCATGCTCATAACATGCGGTTCTTAAGATTGACTAAATCAAGAGCCCTTTTTTATTTGACTCCAACTTGATATGATGTTGTAGGCCGCCTGGTGTCCCTACCCTTCCTAATCCCAGAACCTTTCAAAGAAAAGCGGCATGGCTGTTGCAGGTGGTTCCTGGCTCGATCAGACGACGGCGAAAGATTGATGATCATTCGCACGTACCAGACGTGTTGTTTCACGAAATACAATCACAGTCACTTCAAGGTCTTTGAGCAGGATCCCAGCTTCTCTGGGCCTTCAGGAATTTTTGACTGGAGGCTGGTAAGTAGCCTTGGTACACGCTCTCTGTTTGTCGGACTGAATTATCCAATTAACCAGGAGATAACCGACGGCAAGGATCATGATGGCAGCGCGGTTTCGTTCATCAGGCAAAACTGTGTGTACACATTGTACCATGCGTCTCTGCATGCACCATACCCTGATATGTGCCGCCACGCTCTGCAGCCCAAAGTAGGAGAGAGGGTCCCAAGTATCAGACTTCGACCTGCTGGCTGGAGTTTCCCCCGTCAGGCACCCATCTGGTTCAAGCCGTCAGCCAATCTCCAGAGCTTAATAAATAGTAACGTCTAACTAAGCCAGTTAGTTAGATGCGTACACTTGGTGTAGTAGGATGTTTATTTAGTTTGATGCATACACTTGTTCTTTTTTGGTAGCCCTTTTGTAATGATGGCTGATGTTTGGTTTGGAAGAGAGAGCTGCGTCTTCACTCTTCTGGCCTGCTTACTGCTTCTGTTGCACCCCCAACCCTGGTTGTTGCTGCTGCTATTTTCAATGTACAATCAGTAGTATATTTCGTCTGTTGGTTGAATAAATGTGTTGTTAGAACGACAAACGCAATTTTTTGGAAGTTGTTGCACGGTTCGATCCTTTAGTGCCCCGTACCGTACGTAGCGCATACTATTTTTCATACGGAACACATTTTCCACTTGTTGATAACATGCAGCCCACTCATGAAGGCCCAATAGAGAAGCCCATAATTAACTGGAAGGGAGGCTCTCACATGAATCCGGCCCAGGTACATGCTCATGGTCCCCTAAACTTGAATAAGTAAATAAATAAATAAATAAATAAATAAAGCTAAATGCTCATGAACCAGTTCTTTGGAAAAATAGGTAGCCCAGTATTTCTTTTTGAAGAATACCCAAGCTAGGTCTATTTGTTTTCTCCGAATTACTGGGCTGCAAATCTTTCAAAACGAGGAGGGATGCATTCCGGCCAGGCTTAAGAGTATGGTCAATGTCTGTTAAAAGTAATATCAAAAGGAGTTGAAAATTCCAAAAAAAATTATAGCAAATGGGATATAAGTTTCTTTTTTTTTGTTCTTCACTGATATCTTATACGTATTTCATTGGATTTAACATGACATAGTACTAATTTATTTTTAAATTTGTTTTAGTATGGCTATTAATTTTTGGATTAAGAATATTTCGTTCCCCAGCAAAAATTTGCGAATTTTCAAAATTTCCCACATATTTAGTTAATTTTTTGACCCTGGTACTGACCAAAAAATGGCCAGCAATTCTAAAAATGGAAAATGGGCTGCCATAAATTCCATATGAATTAGAAAATGAGTAAAAATTATAAAAATAATAGCAAATGGGTTGTACACGCCACAGATTTCGAGGTTGTCTTGTTTACGCAAGGCTTTGTTAGTGAACACACGATTCTAGCAGCAGTTAGTGTTGGATGTCCAAAAGCGTGAGAAAGGTCGAGCGACGTGGGAAGAAGGCAGGGCCTGCTGCCGGGAAAGGAAGTGTCTATCTTAAAGATATAAAGGATTCGCTCCTTGACGTGGGTTCCACCCACAAGACAAGTGACCCGGCAAGCATTCCCTTTTCATAAAAAAGCATTCCACTCAGGTACAGTTCATAGAGAATGAAAAACATGAATAATGGGATTACAAGCTTTAAATGCAACTAAGGCCTGAGGGCTTACAAACTAAAAAGAGATAAGGTGCCCATAATCCTTTTCATGTCCCTATCTTCAGGAGGTAGGACAAGGAGGCGAAAAGGGCAAAAGGGGCGCCAAGACGAGCTACGGGTGGCAGAAGACACCAAGAGAACGTCTCGGTGGTCGTCTAGAGGCTGGATGGTGATGGCGGCGCCGGAGGCAGGGCTCGAAGACGAGGCGGCAGGACGTCAGCACGCTGTCGAGGGCGTCATGCCCTCGTACTCCGAGTTGACGGCCTTGCCGCCTGCCCTCCTCCTCTTCCGCAGCCTCCCTATGCGAGCCGCCCAAGGAGACGGCCCTGAGCAGCTCCAGGAGCCGGCGACGCGGATGATGGGGTCGCCGGTGCCACACGGAATGGCGCCCGACACCTAGTCGGACCCGTCATCCTGCCGCCCGCCACCCTCGTCGTCGCTGTTGCCGTCCTCCTCGTCACTCCCGCCCGAGGAGGAGCCTTCGCTATCGGAGGAACTCTCCACGCAGCACCTTGCCCGAGTCCCAAAGCACCCGAAGACCTTGACGGAGAGGAGACCGCCCTCCATCAGCTTAAAATGGAGGGTGAGCCCCGCCGTCAGGCTATGGATGCGGGTGAACGTCTTCCACCCTCGACCAAGATACATCACATTAGGGGTCGGGAAATCAACGCGGACTCGTGTACCGCTGATTCCGCAGCCCCTCATGTGCAACCTCAGTGTCTCGGGCGGATCCAACTCCATCTCACTCGCAAATGGAGTCGGGAGACGGAGGCAACGACGAGGCGGCCGACGCAGCCTGACGAAGAACTCGCAAGGGTCGTCCCCGATATGGTCCGCCACGAGAAGAGGAGCTGTTGGCGGAGGCGAGGCCGGCGAGCTGCCCCGTCCACCTCTTCCCCGAGCGCCTCGGCCTCGCCCTCGACCTCGCCCACGGCCTCGCCCCCTCCCTCTTCCCCTTGCGACTGGCTCTGCCACCACGAGAGCGGGAGGGGGAGGGACGCGCTGCCTAGCGGCGACCCTCGTCGCCACCGTTGAAGGACCAGGGTTCCCTTTCTCCATGGCGAAAGAGAGAGAGGGGAGCAGAAGCTCAAGGAAGGAGGAGATGAGAGAATGCGGGTTTCCGTTCCCCCTATCCCGCTCCTTATAAAGGAGCGCGGTGGGGGCTCGGCCGCCCCGCTCAGCCAATCAAGACACGGAAGGCACAGGGAACTGGGCCCGACCCGCTGCCTCGACCCGTGACGGCCCGGTTTCCCGCCTCCACCGTTCGCCACTCCAAGTGCATGGAGGCCGCGTGGCAGGCGTGCAGAGTTGAGGCGGCGGATGAGGCGACCTCTCCCCACCCCTTGATCGTGGGGGAGTGGACGCCTCGAAGACCACGCCTCCACGCCTCCCTCCATTTATGGGGAAGATACGAACCGCCAGGAGGCGGGCGTTTCACCCTTCCGAATAAAGAACCGCCCACGATCTCTCCCACGACGCCGCAATCGACGCATGCCGTTCGGGGAGGGAGCGGTGGGTGCGGAGTAAGGTACGACGTGACCCAGGCCGCGCATGCCCGTGCCCTATTTTGGGCCTGGCCCAACAGCGCTCGGCACCGTGTATGGCCCAGGCCCGGGGGCTCCTGTCGGTGTACTAGAGTAGGGGTACTCTAGTATCCCGAACTTGTGCACGGGCAGTCGCCGCCACCCGCGGCAAGGCTTGCCAGGTGATCACCAAGGCCCTCTATGGTTCCTTCGGAGCCATTCAAGAACAAAGTATTTAAGCCAAGGAGACAAGTCCCCAGCAAGAGGAGCTTGTCGGGAAGGCCACTCGAGGCACAAGACCCCGGCAAGAGGAGCTTGCCGGGAAGGCCAACCAGAGCATCTCAAAGAACTTGCCGCGACGCACCACGCGTCCCAGCAGGACCCGGCGAGAGACAAGCTCCCGGACGCGGCAAGACAACGGCCGCGGCAAGGCATTTGCCGCGGCAAGCAACCACTCTGTACCTGCGCTCCAGCTCACCCACCTATGTGTCGTTCTGGACCCTTCCAGGCGTACGTGGCGGGAGGCTGTGCAGCCAGGGGTACACTGTGGCATGCAGCGCTGACAAGATCGCCATCGTGGCGAGCGGTGGCGCCCCTGACGGTCCCTTTTCTGCACCGTCTAGGCGACATAGATAGGCATTTAATGCCTTTGTCCCCTGCCGTCAAGGTTAGGTATGATTCACTGTGTAGGTAGCTGTACCTACCGCAGCACCTTTCCATTTTTTCCCTTGCCTACGTTGCCACCTGTTGGAGACCCCTTGATCATATAAAAGGAGGCCCATGCACAACGTAGGGGAGGATCACTCCCAGGGAGACGAACAGTAGGACACTCACGCTCGGTCTCGTTAGCTGCTGGTGTGTACTGTAGCACCCAGCGCTCCCGAGCAAGAACTCAATACAATCCACAAAGCAGCAGTAGGAGTATTATCTCTCCGGAGAGCTCCGAAGCTGGGTAAAACCCCTCGCGTGCCTCGCCTCGATCCGCCCTTTGCGCGACCTCCGCCCCCCGCCGAACCGAGAAGGGGCTCCGTCCCCATAGGTGCTCGACGAGCCAGATTTCCCTGGCAGATTGCCTAAGACTCAGCGAGGCAAAGATGCAATCTGGGTTATAGTAGACACTCTTACCAAGGTTGCTCACTTCATCCCGATCAGCACCAGATATAGAGCAGATGAACTTGCACAACTGTATGTATCCAGAATCGTCAGTCTGCATGGGGTACCCCGAACCATCACTTTCCGACCGAGGTTCTCTGTTTACCTCCGCTCTCTGGTCCCGTCTCCATCAAGCCTTGGGGACGGCACTGAAATATAGTACTGCTTATCACCCTCAGATGGATGGTCAGACAGAGCGAGTAAATCAAATACTCGAAGATATGTTGCGAGCCTGTGTGCTAGCCAACGGAGCTAAATGGGAAGATTGCTTGCCATACGCCAAGTTCTCGTATAACAACAGTTTTCAGACTAGTCTAAAGATGTCGCCATATGAAGCTCTATATGGTCGTAAGTGCCGCACTCATCTAAATTGGTCTCAAGCTGGAGATAGCCGTATCTTCGGAACAGATCTCATGATGGAAGCTAAGAGACAAGTCAGGGAAATCAGAGACCGACTACAATTGGCCAAATCCCGTCAGAAGAGTTATTATGATGCAAAGCATCGGCAGGTCAGTTTTGAACCCAGAGAACACGTGTACCTCCGAGTCAGCCCTATGAAAGGAGTTAAGCGATTTCAGACTCATGGAAAGCTGGCACCCAGATTCATTGGTCCATTCTCGATTATGTCTCGAGTGGGTACGGTTGCATATCAACTGGAACTACCCCCGGAATTGGCAGACATACATAACGTGTTCCATGTTTCACAATTGAGACAATGCATATCCCCGCCTACGAAAAGGACTGCAATGGCTAAGATAGAATTAGCAAAATATTTAACTTATGAAGAAAGACCGTTCAAAATTTTGGATCAAGTGGAAAGGGTCACTCGCAGCAAAGTCAGAAAATTTTACAAGGTTTAGTGGGAGCATCACATAGGGTCAGAAGCAACTTGGGAGCAGGAAGAATTCCTTAAGGGTCCGTATCCAGAGTGGTTTTCCCAAGCAACCGAATCTCGAGGACGAGATTCTTTCTAAGTGGGGGAGGTTTGTGACAGCCTGGTTTTTGCCCACTCTTAAATTCTTTCATTTGGACTTAAACACTTGGGCATCCTTGGATTTCACCCAAGTGCTTAACTTCTCTCCCAAACCATCATTTCACTTCTGATCCACCTCAAAATAATCTTTGGAATATTTTTCTTAAATGAAAAATATTCATTTTCTCAAAAACCCTAAGGCAAATCTGTTTGCTCCAAAGCAACCCTAATTTTTATGGCTCAGAAAATTCTGAGATAATTCATAAATATTCTAGGGACTCTAGGTCACCTCCATGAGCAAAAATATTTCATCACTTTTTGGAATATTTTTGCTACAGAAAATCTTTTCTGTTCTGGACAGAAATGGTGGTTTCTATAGCAACTACCATTTTACTTGCTCCATTTGACGTGATCTTTCTTGTGCATAGTTACCTTAGTAACTCTAAGCTAGCCTCCAAAGCATAGCTTCAAACTCCCAACCATTTAACCACAGTAACATCACAAAGTTACTTGCCAGAAACTTACCTGGCTTGTAAAATCTTCTCTACTGCATCTGGAGCCAAACCAAATCGCGGTAACACTCAAAACTACCACGAACCACATGCCATACATCGAGTTTATGCTTAGATCGACCTAATGTCATAGTTCACGCGGTGACCGCGTTCGTCCAGGCATGCTGGCATGCAGCCGACGCGCTATGCGACGCGCCCGAGCCTCTGTTGCTCGCGTGCTCGCTTCCCCGCCTGCCCAACCTTGCCAAAACTCGCCACCATCATCGTCTCGACACCCTTAACTCCTCCCTGGCACTCGCCGACGCTGGAGCTCGCCGCAGCAAGCATGGACAAGGTCCGGCCAGCCCAACAGTGCGAAGCGCACTATGCTCGTCGTCACCCCCTTGATCTTGTGCTCGTCTCCGCTCGCCCACAGTGACCGCGTGATCTCCGTCGCCTTCTCCCCCTCTCGCTGACACCGCTCATCACCGGGCGCCGTGGACAGGTGTCCACCGGCGGAGCTCGAAGCACCCTCGCCGCTCGCTTATATAAAGAGCCCCCCAACCTCCTCGAGCATCCTCCAGCACTCACACACACTCCACGATCGAGTAGGAAGCCGTAGCCCGGCCGGACAGGCCTCGGGCCGCCGTCCCCGAGCTCGAGCTCGCCGGCGATCCCCTCTGGTCGCCACAGCAGCTCCAACCCCTCCCAAGCCTGGGCGATCCCTCCAGGGCCTCCGCCTCTCTCCGGTGAGGCCGTCTTGCCCGCTTGGAGCCTCTGGAGTGGCTTCTGCTCGCCTCTTCCTCAACTCTGGCGACCTCCTCGTTCTGTCTCCGCTCGCGAGCTAGATTCCCACGCCGTCCGACCACCCCTAGCCACGCTACGGGTACGGGCAAGTGCGCCTCGACCTCCTCATGCCATCCCTCCCTCTCGTTTTTGTCAAAGAGCCCTCGTCGCCGGCGAGAGCTCCGGCGAAGCCGCGACCATCTCTGTTTCTCTCTCCCTCTTCCCCCACCTGACTACCAGGGCCCGCTAGTCAGCCACTCAGTACGCACGCGAAGTGGTACGAGTGGTGGCGCCCCTGGGCTTTACGCCTTCGACGTCACCCCCCGGGTCTTTTTTTCTTTTTATTCAAATTCATTTGAATTTACAAAACACTTCAAATAGTTATAACTTTTTAACCATAAGTCCAAATGAATTGATTCTTTTTGCATTGTGTTATTTGAAAGGAAATCTAACAACTCACCAAAGATGAGATTTTTCTGAGCTGCTTAGAATTTCTGGTGAATTTCCGAAGTGTTCTTGATATTTTCTTTTTGTGTTTAAAATTATTTTCAGAAGGTGAGGCTTGTCTTGAGGATCACCAAGAGGCTTGTGAACCTCATCTGCACTAAGGCAAGCCACAGCAACATTTTCATGGTGCCATTTCAATATTTGTGATTTTCTCACTTGAATGAAATGATTAATACATGCATTTAAATAATTATTGAATTATTTGTACTCTGTTAAGCATTGGTCGGTTGTTATGCTTCATTTACAGAAGGGTTGAAACTAGTTTAGTGGATAAAGCAAGTTAAGATTTATTTGAGGTGATGTTAGAAATAATTTTGTTATGCATGTTAGTAATTATTTTAGCTATGTTTTTACCTTCCTAAATTGATAAAAATTTGTTAGAAAATACTTTGTTAATTACTTGTTAAATCATATTACTTGTTTTACATAATGTTTGAACCCAACTTAGTGATAAAGAAATTAAGAGTTGTGGATAGTGAAATCGTTTGTCAAGCATATAAGAAATTTATCGGAGTTACCTTCTCGGGTAGGAAAATTAATGAAAACTTGTGGCAAAATATTTTTGGCTAAGTGAGAGTCAGTTTGGGCAAGTAAAGTAAATCTGAGTTGTTGACGTTTATGCTTGGTGTGTATATGGATGACATCAGTCACTTTGATCATTATATGATGCATGTGTTGTTTTGCATTTCATGGCATGCTATGACACCAGTCATTGTTAGTTTAAAGTTGAACCAGAATATAACTCAACTTGAATACACCATTGACTGGGCCATGGTGCCGCTGAATCAAGTTTCTTTCCAGTGCAACCACATTTGCCTTTATGGGAAGGCCTTGATTCGGTCCATTGACACGGCCTCTGGTCGGTGCCTCCATCTAGGGAAGGTTATGTCGTGTTTGCCCTGGCCCGGTAAGCAGGCATAATCTCGTGTGCTCGTTGATGAGATTATGGTACCGAATCCCCAAGTGGGAGTGTCCCCGAGTGGGAGTGCTTTGGCCACGACGGTGGTCGGGGTGTCTTTGGTAGACACGGGGCCACCCAGGACCAGCCCGTTGGGGATTTGGGTCGGAGTGGCCGGGAGAGTACTGTGGCAATGGAGGGGTTTTGTTGGACTGTCGTTGGTCCACCTGAATGGGAGTGCGAGGCCATGGGTTCCGTGGTGTGGGTACAGTGTGCTACCTCTGCAGAGTGTATAATCTATCGATAACCACATCCACGGTCACGGATACCTCGTAGTAGGTCCCACCATGAGTCAACGACTAATAAAAATTGCACACTAAGTTGTAAACTTTGCATTTTTGACGATGGCAGAAAGGCCATCGAGGAAACTGGGATCAGATAGTGGTCGTGGTGGTGATCGCCGTAAGGATCACGAGTCATTTTGTTAAAGACCATGTTGGTGGTGTGTTTTACCACGTTGGTGGTGTGTTTGTGATCTGAGGATGATCACGGTTGATAAGTTGTCCTGAGGGACGTTCGAGCATGATCACAGCATGTTGACATATAGTGTTGCATTATTAATAATTGGTTAAATATCATGATATTGTTTGTCATTATGATTATGCTTGTTGTGAGCTTGCAAGTACATTCAACATACTGACCTGGCATGTCATGCCAGATTTCAGGAAAGTCTCGTTGGAAAGGAGCATTGTTCGAGTCTAGATCGTGTCCACATCGGTGTCCCTGTGATATGGAGCTTCTGCTACGACGTTATTCCGCTGCCACGTAGTTGTTCGGATCGAGGCCCCTTTATGTTCACTAAATAATGTACATATTGTTCAGTCGCACCGAGTGTGCCGCTTGGCCTCGACCGTTGTCGTAATATGAACTCTGTTCAGCTAGCATTAATAAAGCGGTTGTTTTCTGTACCAATATGTTGTGTGTTGCCTGAAGACATGGTCTCTAGGCTGGCAATGCAGGGTAAACCGATCGCTCTAAGCTGGGGTGCCACAGCGTGCCGGCGGGGGTGTGATGAGACCCACAGGCGATGGTACGGGTGGCGACTTGGCGCATATCTGGCTGTTGCCTGCTGAAGAGCAGGTGGACGAGCAGCCAGCGGGCATGATTGCTGCAACTAGAGCTTCTGATGCTAGGCAGACTAAGTAGAGAAGAGGAGAAGCGAACGTTGGATATGTCAGTTTCATTACTTGCAGAGTAGCATAGCACCATATATAATCATAGTCTAGGTTTGGATTCGAACCAGCTACAGGAACACGTCTTTCTTTTTTCTAAAACTCGGCAACGTCTCTTTACTGGTACACTAGCTTGTTCTGTATACCTTCCCAAGTCTTTGATTTTCTTCCCCTTTTTTGCGAGGAAGGAAGGAGGACAAAATTGAGAGTTCTTGGGACTCGAACCCAAGACCTCTCGGTTGAAAACCAAGGGTGCTAGTCACTTATGTGGCGAACGTTCCCTGCGAGGAGGACGGCAGACGAACGCATTTTCCTCGCAGTTTTCTTCCTATATATATAAAAAAGTATGCTACTTGGTGTCCGCTTAGTTAACAAACGATTGTGCCAACCTTGACCGTTGGATTGACATTCAATGTCTGTCGCGTTTCTTCAGTCTCTTCTTCCTCGAGCCGCCAAAGGCAAACTAGCGCCGGCAGGACTGCCTGCTCCCGCCTCCCACGGTTGGCTGTGATCTTCCCCGTCTCCTGTTCATTCTCGTCCGAGGCCTCACCATTGTCCTCCGCCTTGGTTCGCTCGCCGTGGCGCCGCCCTCCGGTGTTGTCGACATGGTCAAAAACCGAGAGGAATAAGGAGATGATTGTACATGGTGAGGATGACAGTAGGGACCCAGCAGTGCGCACGATAATTTTGTTTTTTCGAGACGAAGAAGGGTATCAACTGGGTTGTGTGGGACCCGTGACCTGTCTAGCCCAGGCTTTTATTTCATATGTTTAGCACATGACCAGCCCAGTTTGTTTTTTTCCTTTCTGAAAATGGCTAGCCAGCTATTTTGTTTTTTGCAGAATAACCAACGTAGGCCTACTTGCTTTTCTACGCCCTGCTGGGCCGGAAATGTTTCAAGACGAGGAGGGATGCATTTTTCCCAGAAAATGGGCTATAAGTAATAAGAAATGGGCTATAAGTAATAATAAATGGGCTGTAAAATGAAAAAATACAGCAAACAGGCAATTAGTTCCAAAATACTGTTTTCTTTTGGATTTTGATATTTTAAATTGCATTGTTTTTGTGCGAGTAAAGTTTCGTTGAATTTAAATTAAGGTATATTTAGATTTAAAATTAATTTGAATCTGGCTAGAAATTTCGGGTTGTATGCTGTTTGGGACAGATTTGGAGGCTGACTTGTGGGTCTACTAGGTTGACGTGTACTTTGGCTTTGTCAACTTAGTCCACAAACGATTCTAGCAGCAGTGACCGTTGGATGTTAATCCAACGGCCGTGCTGCTTCTTCAATATCTGATCTTCTTGCTCCAGCCGCCCGAACCAGCTCCGGTGGGACTGCCTGCTCCCGCCTCCCGTGGCCGGCTGTGCTGCCGCACAGACCGCACCGCCCCACCCTACTTCATTGCTGGCCAGGCCATTCCTCTACTCACCCACACCTCCTGTTATTTTCCGGCGACGCCAGCCGGACCAGTAAACCCTCGTACTCCCCACCGCGTGGGCAACCATTGTCGAGTCTTCCCCGGCTCCGTGTCGTTCCCTTCCTAGGCCTCCCCATCGTCCACCGCCATGGTGCTCTCGGCGCGGCCTGGTCAACGTGGTCAACGAACGACATCCATCGGCCATGGACTATACGCGCAAAATAATGATTCCCCCACCTGACAGCTGGGACCCTCCGGAAGGGCCTCTGTATTTCGTGAAAAAAACGTTCCCCCCGCTGACATGTCGGACCCACCAGCTATATCTTCGCATGCAAGGAAGTGCCTCCTTATTACGCACAAAAAAATGAATACCCCCTGCTAGCTGGGACCCACCATAGTGGGAGGATGACTTGTGGGCCAACTAAGTTGACGGGGACAGAGGGCTTTGTCAACTTAGTCAATATGAACGATTCTAGCTCTAGTGACCATACGATGTCCATCCAACGGCCGTAGTGCTTCTTCAACCTCTGGTCTTCTTGCTCCAGCCGCCCAAAGCAACGTCGGTCGTGCCGCATGCTCCTGCCTCCCGTGGCCGGCTGTGCTGCCGCGGAGGCCTCACCGCCCCCTACTATTCCCACTGCTTGCCAGGCCCTGCGGCGACGGCAGCCTCACACCGCAGCCAAACCAGTGAACCCTCGTACACCTCTCAGCGCGGGCTTCCACTTCCGCGTCTTCCCCGTCTCCGCGTCGTCCCCTTCCTAGGCCTCGCCGTCGTCCATCGTCGTGGTGCTCTCGGCGCGTCCTGGTCAACGTGGTCAAGGAACGACTTCCATCGGACGTGGACTGTACGTGGAGAGGCTGACAGCTGGGTCCACGGCCGCAGCAAGGAAGTGCCACCTTATTACGCGGAAAATAATGATTCCTCCACCTGATAGCTGGGACCCACCAGACGGGCCACTGTATTTCACGGAAAAAAACGTTTCCCCCTGACTCCTGGGACCCACCAGCTTCATCTTCACAAGCAAGGAAGTGCGTCCGGGCAAAAAAAGACGATTCGCCCCCTGACTGCTGGGACCCACCAGCTACACCTTTGCATGCAAGGAAGTGCGTCCGGGCAAAAAAAACGATTCGCCCACCTGACTGCTGGGACCCACCGGCTACAACTTCGCATGCAAGGAAGTGCGTCCGGGCAAAAAAAAACGATTCGCCCCCCTGACTGCTGGGACCCACCAGCTACATCTTGGCAGGCAAGGAAGTGCCTGACAGTCGGGACCCACCTGGTCGAAGCGTACGTAGCGTTGTCATTCTGGTCGCGAACGTGTACGTACATACTGGTCGATGTAGAGGCGCGCACGTGTCGTAGTAGAGGCGCGCACGTGTCGTAGTAGAGGCGCGCACGTAGCATGTACATGTACGTACAGCGGCCAGGGTGCAAGAAAGAAAATACGGCCACGTATGTGTACATACGGGCGGGGTCTCGAGCGCCTACTCACGCATACGTACGGCCAGGGCTCCTGTACATGGCTGGGTCGGAACGGAGAAACAGCGTCGTCGTCGTGTTCATGGGAAGGCAACGAAATGCATCGTGTTCATGGGGAGGCAACGGAATGCGTCGTGTTCATGGGGAGGCAACGGAATGCGTTGTGTTCATCGGGAGGCAACGGAACGCGTGGGAGCCAACCGGCTGGGTCGGAACGGAATGCGTGGTCGTGTTCATCGGGAGGGCTTGGACGGAACACGCGATCGAAACGAGGCCTGGCGTACCGCAGAACGGAGGAAACGGCCTTGTGTTCGACCAGCCATATTCGAAACGGGATCCCGTTCATCGGGAGGGGTGTGGCCTACCCTAAAACGGACAAAACGGACCTCCTACGGTCGAAACGGGGGTCCTGTTGATCGGGAGGGGTGTGGCGTACTGCATAACAGAGAAAACGGACTTGTGTTGGAGCGCTACGGTCGAAACGGGGGTCCTGTTCATCGGGAGGGGTGTGGCGTACCGCAAAACGGGACTCCACGGGATAATGTTCATCTCCACCGTCGGTCTCCTCCAGCCTCCACGGGCTACCATCGACCTACTCCAGCCTCCACGGGCTCCTGTTCATCCAGCCTCCAATGCGCGCTCCTCCACCGGCTACTGTTCAACCACCCCTCCACGGGGACCCCTCCACCGTCTACTGTTCATCCAGCCCTCCACACCACGGGGTCCTTTTCAACCACCCCTCCACGGGCACCCCTCCACCGTCTACTGCTCATCCAGCCCTCCACACCACGGGGTCCTGTTCAACCACCCCTCCACCGTCTACTGTTCATCCAGCCCTCCACCACACCACGGGGTCCTGTCATCCAGAGGCAACGCCACCGCTCACTGTTCATCCAAACCCCCCGCAACACTCACTGTTCATCCCAGAAGCAGCATCGATCGGCTTCAGTTAGCAGCAGTAGCGAAGGAATCGCTCGATCGGGTTTAGTTAACAGCCATCGATCGATCGCTCGGTTTAGTAACGCGTAGCCTGCAGTGCAATCGCTCGATTTCTATTAGAGCCCAACGCCTCGCTCGGGTTCAATTAGAGCCAACGCCTCGCACACACACGCGTACGTGTACGAGAGAAACGCGCATCGCTCGGCGCCCGACCTCCCACCGTCACCGGGAACTCCCCAAAATTTTCCTCCCCCTCGCTTCTACCACGGTTTTTTCTGTCATGGACGGCCCAAAGAATGTCATGCAGCTGCGTCTTCGGCACGCCCAGGACGAAAAGCCCATTTTCTGTCATGATTTTTTGTCATAGAAGTAGAAGCCCACCACATCTATGATGATACCGGGTTTTGTCACAATTATCATCATAGAAGTGTCATATGTATGACAGAAAAAAAATTCGTTCGGCCCAAAATGTCATAGATGTGTCTTTTTTTTGTAGTGCTACCTAAACACTCAAGTCTCTAGTCGAGGTTTATCACCTATTCAGGTTCCATCCGCAGGGAGTCCGACCGAAGTTTCCACATACGACGCCGAACGATGTGAGCAGGGTTCCCGAGACACCAAACGGGCGCCCGGTACACCGTGCCACGTGCCTACCGCATCACAGCCCACCCCTCGAGTCAGCGTTGTGCACGGCCTCCAGCATACTACAAACACCAGAAACTACTTGCAACTCCTAGATAGAGGACAAGGGTGGTTTAGAAGCCGAGAGGGTCAATTAAGGATCCCAATGAATGGTAGTACCTGTTCATGGATCACAAACACAGAACTCAGTTCCTGAAGACGGCTTCAATGAGACAACCCACCATGTACTCCTACATGGCCTCTCACCGCTACCTTTACCAAATCGGGTTCACACACTTAGCTCACACACAGTAGGACATGTTCACAACCTTCCAATTCATCCCCGATGAATCAGACCAGAGTCAACTCTAAGCAGTAGAAGGCATGACAAACAAGCATGAATGAGTAGGCACATCAGGGCTCAAACAACACGGCATGTAACAGTTGAATCATTGTTGTCCTAATGCAGTAAAAGAGAGCAGAGCGAGAGAGTGGGTTTGTATCGGAATAAACAAGGGGGTTTTGCTTGCCTGGCACTTCTAAAGATAGTATAGTTCTTCATTGGTGCCATCGAACTCATCATCGGAACGTCGTCTACTGAGAGGGGACAAATACCGGCAAACAAGGAAGAACACAATCAATGCAATGCACAATATGATGCATGATCATTACATGTTAATATGCTGTGATTTGGGCTAATGCAACTAGCAACATGTTAAATGAAGCTGGTTTGAATCCAAGATTCAAATTCAAACTCCATATGTGGATATTCAAATTCCATTCATATGATTTGTACTAAATAGCAACTATAAGTTGTTCTAACATGCATGAAAATGGTACGGATGGATAGATTGGATTTTTCTGATCATTTTTCATATATAACTTATTTCATTTGAAGTTACGCTTGAATTTATATGATTTTTAGAAGTTTAAGCCTTTTCGGGATTTTCTGATTAATTAGAATTAAACTAATTCTAGAAAAGGATTTACTGCATCAGCACTGCGTCATGCTTGCGTCAGTAGGTCAACAGGGTCAGTCCAGGTTAAACCTGACCAGTGGGGCCCACTAGTCAGTGACTCAGTTAGTTAATTGAGTTAATTAGACTTATACTAATCCTAACAAAATGTTAGTAGGGCTGGGCCCACATGTCAGTGGCTTAACTAAATTAATTAGCGCTAACTAATCTAACACCTAAGTAAACAGGGCCTGGCCCACACGTCAATGAGCAAGAGTGGGTCAAACTGTGGTCAACCCGGGTCAAACTCGCCGGAGTTGACCCGTGGCTCGTCGCCGGCGACGGCGGAGGGCGTCGGAAACGCTCCTCAGACGACAAAATCGGCGGCTGAGGGGCTCTACACATTGCTGGCGCTCCTCCGCATTCAACGGGACCAGAGTTAGCGGCTGGGGTGGCCGAAGTCGAGCGTGGCGTCGACCTCGGCGGCGGGCGGAGCTCGGGCGAAACGTGAGCGACAGCTAGGGGGCATGGGAGGGCAAGCTGTGGCGTGCTGCAAGCTCGTGGGGAGGCACTGAGCGCAGTGGTGTGCTCGTCTGCGAGCTTCAGCAGTCGTAGCCACGGCGACAACATGGCCGGCGGCGAAGAGCTCTCGGGCTCGTTGCGAACGGCGTCTAGAGAGGAAAGTAGAGCACGAGGAGAGGGAGAAACGATGGCAGAGCTCACAACAGGGTCGAGGATGGTCTCGGCGAGCTCGGGGATGTGGGGGAGGCGGTGAATCGACGACGGCGGTCTTTGGTGGCCGAGGAAGGAAATGGCGGAGCTGGCGGCGTCTATGGGCTTCCGGCACCGTGCCTCTTGGTGAGAAGGAAGAGGGGGACCGGTCGGGGCTCGTGGACATCACGGTGAGGCGAGGGGAGCATGGTGGCCGTGGCAAACGGCATCGGCGACGTCGAGCTCCGCTCGGGAGCATGCGGGGAGACAGCTGAGGAGGGGGAGGAGCGAGGGAGAGCGCGAGGGGATTCCAGGGGCGTCGTGGCGCCTCCAGAGAAGGCCAGGCGTCGAGGGGGAGTGGCAAAGAGGAGGTGGACGGGGCGTGGGCGCGCGCACGGCAGCCACACACCCTCCTGCCCACTAGCAGGAGGTGGAAGACGACAAGGAGGAGGAGGAGGGCTGGGCCGTCCACCTGGGCCGCCACGTAGGCTGCACGGGTAAGTTAGGTAGGTTTCCTTCCTTTTCTATTTTTCTTCTGTTTTCTAATATTCTGTAACTTGATGGCTTTATTAAAAATGCCAGGGCATTTCCAAAAATCATGAAACTGCTCAATGCCACTTTTTGGAATATATCCAAAAGTAAACATTTTAGTTTACGATTATTTGAGCATTTAAAATATTTTATAGCATTTAAATGCCCAAATGCAATGAACATATGATTTAGTTCAGTGACCCTCTATTGTCCTAGAAAAGTGTGCACCATTTTTGTCAGAGGTTCTAGACCAAGGCAAAGATGATGAACATTTTAGAAGGGCATTTCAGGTTCATTGAAAAGGTATTTTAGTAACCCTAGTTGAGTTGGGTGGTGCTGGGAGTTTCTGTCATCCCCATTTCAAGTTTGTGAGAAAATTAAACATGATGCAACACCAGATGCTAGCACTAAGCAGTACTAGAAGCTAGGGATATGACAACTCACCCCCACTAAACAAGAATCTCGTCCCGAGATTCAAGACGTGAGGTTAGAAGACAAAGGGGACACTAAGTATCACAAACTTCATGATCCAACTGTCTTCTCGGGGTTGTTGATTTGTTGACTCAAATTGATCTTAACGTCTTTGCTTTCAAGATCTTCATCCACCACGAGGACAAAAGAGCGAAACATGTCTACATAGATGGATCATCTTAATCATCACAAGATTAACTCACGGAATGAGACATAGCAACATCTCTCGAGCTGAGACACGAAGCACACATGTAGAGGGATGGAGTGGAACAGATGACGAGGGTTCACTAGGTAGACAACAATTCCACACTTAAGGGGGTGGTGAACGGTTGTCATCGTAGCGAGGATTTGAGTTGCCATGACATCGCAATGGAACACCTTAGAGGAGGGTAGGGCTGGAAAAAAAGCTCGAAGCTCGCGAGCTAAACGAGTAGCTCATGACTCGGCTCGAATCGACTCGAACTCGAAGAATAACGAGTCGAGCCGAGCTTTAGTTTAAGATCGTTTATAGACCAAGTTAAACGAGCTAATCTCACGAGTACTCGTGTAACTCGTTAGGCTCGGTACAAAAAATCAGCCACTCCCAAAACAAAAAAAGATCAACCACTCAGCACCCTATGTCCCAGGCGCACAACACAAGGCCTAGGCGTTGAAGGCCCAACCACCTAGGAGACTCATGCGTTACAAGAAAATTACTATTGTTTAGTGACATATATGTTTAATATATACATAATCATTTTATAATATATGAGGGTTTTATGTTCATATCTTTAACGAGCTTAACAAGCTAAACGAGCCAGCTCGTGAGTTATATGAGTCGAGCCAATCTTGGATTTGAGCTCGTTATAATAACGAGTCGAGTCGAGCTAGCTCGTTAACGAAACGAGCTCTAGCGAGTCGAGCCGAGCTGGCTCGACTCGGCTCGAATTCCAGCCCTAGAGGAGGGTGACTCGTAGAATTATCCCTTAAGTGGCAAAAAGAATTACTTTTGATTCAGAGATCAATAAAATTCTCTATACTAGCCCGAGGCAATTCTCAAGCAATCGTTTGAAGGAGTTTGGTAGAATGGCATACTCGGACTGGAATGGATGATGTGGATTACCTTGTTGAAGACAACACAATTGATTATTTTGCTTATCATCGGAAATTGATGGAACCCATGGTAGAATGGCACATTGGCGGTGCAAGCTGGGAACAAAATGCAAATGCTGGGAATGATTCTGGTAACTGGGGAGAAACCCAACAGTAGAGAGTGAATCCACTGTTTGAAAGGTTATAGCATAACCGAAAAAAACTGGGAGCAATCCCGGTTAGTGCCAGTGATAACACCTACTGCTTGTGCGTGCTCTCAAGAACTTGAGCATTTCCATATTCATCAAGGTTTTACCAATATCCGTGTCAAGGATCCTGGCAACACAACATACTGCCATGATGAATGGTGATGGACGATGCAGATGCAAAACAAGATAACACTTTCTTAGATTTTACCTTAGCGAGGCCAAAGGGCAAAATCTGGACGATCGGCCGAGAGACATTTAGCACTCCGCTTCTAATGTTCTCCTTGATGTGCTAGCGTAACTTTGACATCTAGAACATCAAGTAAAAGGTCGGACTTCAGGAGCTCAAGAATCCATAAGGAATAACTTTTGGGGTAAATCCTACGAGATCCTTATGGGGAGGTGTCTAACTTCCTCAAACAAGATACTACAATAATAGGTCTTGCGGTTGGGTGTGTTGGCCATGACATCCACTTTACCGGTTACGGTGAGACCAATATTATAGTTCTTGGGAAACGTTCCAACCATCATATCAGCATGAGATTCAGATCTAGTTGGTGTCAGGATATTCCAGCCTCATCAAGTCTAGAAAGAAAAATGAAAGTTTGCAACACAAATCGACGAGATGACGTTGCGAATTCTCAGGAAATGGACTACTATCCAAAACATGAGCTGGTCCTGCTACAATATGTGAACACGTTGTCTGAGACAATCACGAACACGTAGTAGTCTTATAATAAAACACTACCGAGTTTAGAAGGGGATCCGTCAACAAGGATATCGAAGTCCTTGCGTAAGTCTAGCTCTTAAGAAGGAACTTCTTCTCCTTGATCAAATCAATCAGTGGCCCTGTGTGCTAGGGATACGTATAGAATGAACATGATCAGTCTATCAGACCATAGAATACTTCGCACGTGCATAACTGACTTGGGATGATTCCAGAGGAGGTAAAAACATGCTTTCTCGAATTCACGGCGGCAACTTGCATCAAATGCACATGAATTAGAGGAAGTCACTTCTTTCATCCAAGAATATGCTTCATGAACGGGGCATGAAGATAATGCTTATAAAGTTTCCAATACTAGCTAGATGTTCAACACGGATCATGGAGAACATAACAATGTTGCTGTTGGGATCAACAACAATTCATCTAGGTTTCCATATAAGTGGAGTTCCACAATTATGTGAATAAGGTGATAGCA
Source organism: Aegilops umbellulata (assembly GCA_032464435.1). Taxonomy (NCBI): domain Eukaryota; kingdom Viridiplantae; phylum Streptophyta; class Magnoliopsida; order Poales; family Poaceae; genus Aegilops; species Aegilops umbellulata. Next base: position 633,358,425 of record CP136060.1, on the reverse strand, counting down.
TTGGTTAGACCAAAAGATATAATGGTGTATGCTCGAGGAAGCAACCACGAGTAAGACAACATTACGAATATCGCTGGTTCTGATTTGATTTGATGACAACCCATACTCAAATCAAGGATTGGATAAGACAATAGTGCCGACAATGGGTCACGAGAATCAATCAATGGAGATGTCATCTTTCTTCAACACACACACACACACACAAGATATCCCTTTGGGGTGAACTAAGTCAGGTAAGCTTTTATCCTCCAACTCTCCAAGTTGTTGTTTAGCTTAACAAACTAGCTCAGGGGTATCCAAGACAGACTCTTGGAGAAAAGGTGGTTCTTAGGGATAAACCAACTTTATCACGAGCTCAACATATGGGTCAGGGGACAACCTGGTAATACTTCCGAGAAGATATTCGGAAAATCACGAACCACCTATATGTTACCAAGCTCAAGAGCAATCTTGCTTCGAGGCAAGTTGATGTGATCAAATAAGCAAGGGATTGACACAATCCTAACTCATTGATCGAAGAGTGCACCGGAAATAAGGACTAGGTAGCACGATTAATCTTAGAATGGTAATTCAATAACCAACACGCTAAGAACGAAATTATTGTCCCCTAACTACCAGGCAACGGAGTTGCTAGGAGTATAGATTTCACTCATCACGATTCACTTGTCGGCATTCCGGTTGTGACAACACAAGAACCGAGAAATGAATAATGATGGCGAGAAGTATCACTACGTCAAGAATTCATAAGAGAAGGTGCAATTCTCACGACATTCCTGACATAAAGTGGGTAATACTTCAGGGTAGAACAGAACAAAAGTTGGATTAGCATTTTGATCTGCGGAACACAACTGCTTTGACCCAACCCGGGAAATGGATAAGGTACTGGGGGTTGTTTCTCCCAGTCATTCCGGAATAGAATGGCTTGACAGACCGCAAAAATAGTAGGCATCGATGAACACGAGTGCATAACTACTCCTGACTATCAATTGATAGACGAGGGCAGAAAACAATTAAAGAGGGACAACTCAAGGAACATATAACTTTCTGAGTTGTGGATACATAGGTTAGCATGTCGAACGAGTTCAACATATTTCTTCCGGATAACCCATGCAGAAAAGGTAGGACTGGCAGAGTCACAATATAGGATGGAGAACTCATCGAGAGCACTCTTGTTGTGATCTTTCGGTTCTGCGAGGAACTTCTGCCATAAGCAGTTCATGGTATTTGGAAGAACGATATACCACGAACCTCGAGGACTAACGCAAAGGTTACTAGTATCCTAAAGGAACTAGCAAACACTATCAACATGAGGTAAGTAGGGTGAATCTCGGGTTCAAACCCCAGGAGTCGAATACCTACTACTAAGTGGCACCACGGGATGCTTTCGAGAATGATGGCCAGAATCATCACACTAGCAACACAAAGCATGGCTAGATTACTAGGTGATACTCTAGACACCTAGGGTCATAATAATAGCTCCAACCTATATACCGAGGCAATGAAGTACCTTATCACACTAGCTAGTGTGGTTAAACTGGCCCAAAGGAACTTCGGAGCACTAAGAAGGAATTTGCAAATGCATCAGATTGTTTAGAAACCTGGGATGACTCGGATAGCATAACGGCTGTAAATGCTCAAAGGATTTGAGACATCCTGCAAAAATGGTGGCATAACCACTCAGAAGCACAATATCAAGACTCTGAGGCCAGCTATGAATACACGGAAGTAGTAGAAACTAAACCGAGGCTTAAATCCAACAGTCTTATAAGTCTACGGATTAGTAACACGTGATCCTGATAGACAGAAGAGAAAGCCTAGTTCCTTAACCCCGTAGGAAAGATAAGATGACTCAGATCAGAAGGGCGTAAGGTATAAGGAGTAAAAAGAGCCTTACGTTCCATCCCACAATCAATTCCCTTATATAACTAAAGAATTTTTAGACTCAACTTCGACCAGTTTGGCTTGGTAATCCTACAGGCAGTCAAGCTCTGATACCAAAGCTGTCAGGACCCTGATCCTATGCCACACCGATCTAGCATGTAACACCTCATATCACTTTGCGGCCTCACGCACGGTATTCCCACGGGTGTCGCCTTACCAGGCCCGGGACCGTTTGCGCCTTTTGGCTCACGTATATGATAGTGTCGCTAGCATCCATATCACAAAGAACCCGGGCTGACATGGCTAGTCGTGAACCCAAAGTGGCGCTAACTTACAGGGACAGGCATACATGACCCAGCAACGAACGTGCCGGTCATCACCGAGTGAATCTGGGCTATAGCAGCTGGGCTAGTAGGACTCCGGTAATCCAGGCTGTAGCAGGCTAACAGGACTCCGGTAGACACCGCGTGACATTTCCCCGAAGGGACAGACATAGGAACGAAGAAGGACACATGCCGGCCAGCCTAAGTGTTCCGGAGCAGTAGCAAGCTACCATGGCTCAATGGAAGTACTAGGAGACATTTCCCGATAAGAAAGGCTACCAAGGATAAACAACTAAATAGTCAGATCCCACACATACCAAGCATTTCAATAACATGCACACAATATGCTCGATATGTGCAAATACAACATGGCATCACAACATGACTCTACAACTCAAGTATTTCATTCAATAGGCTTCGAGGAGCGAGATATTACAAACATGGGTCCCATGACCCAACATTCAGAGCATACAAGTCAAAGCACAAGCGGAATCTTAACATGTCTGAGTACAGACAACTACAAATAAAAAAGGCTGAGAAGCCTGACTATCTACCAGATCCTGCCGAGGGCACAAGATCGTAGCTGAGATAACAAGCTAAACGTCGAAGTCCACGCGGAACTACTAGTGAGACTGAAGTCTCTCTGCAAAAACATAAAATAGGCAAACGTGAGTACAAATGTACCCAACAAGACTTACATAAGAACTAACTACATATGCATCATTATCAACAAAGGGATGGTGGGGTTTAACTGCAGCAAGCCAGCTTTGACTCAGTGGCTATCCTGAACTACGACTACAAGTAACTCTTTTGAGGTGACACACACGAGTCCACAAATTCACCATATCAATACACCACTATGGATCTGCTCCCGTCTCCCTACGAGAACGCCATCCATAGCACTCACACTTATCTTGCGTATTTTAGATTATCCACTTTCACTTGTCTATGAATTGTATAGGTAACCCAGAGGTCCTTTACCGCGGACGCGGCTATTCGAATAGATGATGTTAACCCTGCAGGGGTGTACTTCTTCACACACGCTCTCATCACTTACCGTCGTTTACACGACATGTACTCGGCAACTTTCAAGCGGAAGCCCAACAAGGGTGTCGGCCATGGCCTACCTAAACACTCAAGTCTCTAGTCCAGGTTTATCGCCTATTCAGGTTCCATCCACAGGGAGTCCGGCCGAAGTTTCCACATACGGCCCCGAACGATGTGAGCAGGGTTCCCGAGACACCAAACGGGCGCCCGGTACACCGTGCCACGTGCCTACCGCATCACAGCCCACCCCTCGGGTCAGCGCTGCGCATGGCCTCCAGCATACTACAAATACCAGAAACTACTTACAACTCCTGGACAGAGGATAAGGGTGGTTAAGAAGCCGAGAGGGTCAATTAAGGATCCCAATGAGTGGTAGTAGTTGTTCATGAATCACAAACACAGAACTTAGTTCCTGAATACGGCTTCAATGAGACAACCCACCATGTTCTCCTACATGGCCTCTCACCGCTACCTTTACCAAATCGTGTTCACACACTTAGCTCACACACAGTAGGACATGTTCACAACCTTCCAATTCATCCCCGATGGATCAGACCAGACTCAACTCTAAGCAGTAGCAGGCATGACAAACAAACATGAATTAGTAGGCACATCAGGGCTCAAACAACTCCTACTCATGCTAGTGGGTTTCATCTATTTACTGTGGCAATGACAGGTCATGCAGAGGATAAGGGGTTTAACTATCACAGCATGTAACAGTTGAATCGTTGTTTTCCTAATGCAGTAAAGAGAGCAGAGCGAGAGAGTGGGTTTGTATCGAAATGAACAAGGGGGTTTTGCTTGCCTGACACTTCTGAAGATAGTATAGTACTTCATCGGTGTCATCGAACTCATTGTCGAAACGTCGTCTACTGAGAGGGGACAAATACCGGCAAACAAGGAAGAACACAATCAATGCAATGCACAATATGATGCATGATCCATGACATGTTAATATGCTATGATTTGGGCTAATGCAACTAGCAACAGGTTAAATGAAGCTGGTTTGAATCCCAGATTCAAATTCAAACTCCATATGTGGATATTCAAATTCCATTCATATGATTTGTACTAAACAGCAGCTATAAGTTGTTCTAGCATGCATGAAAATGGTACGGATGGATAGATTGGATTTTTTGATCATTTTTCATGTATAACTTATTTCATTTGAAGTTACGGTTGAATTTATATGATTTTTAGAAGTTTAAGCCTTTTTCTAGATTTTCTAATTAATTAGAATTAAACTAATTCTAGAAAAGGATTTACTGCGTCAGCACTGCGTCATGCTTGCGTCAGCAGGTCAATAGGGTCGGTCCAGGTCAAACCTGACTAGTGGGGCCCACTGGTCAGTGACTCAGTTAGTTAACTGAGTTAATTAGACTTATACTAATCCTAACAAAATGTCAGCAGGGCTGGGCCCACATGTCAGTGGCTTAACTAAATTAATTAGCGCTAACTAATCTAACACCTAAGAAAACAGGGCCTGGCCCACACGTCAATGAGCAAGAGCGGGTCAAACTCCCGGGAGTTGACCCGCGGTTCGTCACCGGCGACGCCAGCGACGGCGGAGGGCGTCGAAAACGCTCCTCCAGTGACCAAATCGGTGGCTGGCGGGCTCTACGCATTGCTGGCGCTCCTCCACATCCAACGGGACCGAAGTTAGCTGCTCGGGTGGCTGGAGTCGAGCGTGGCATCGACCTCGGCGGCGGCCGGAGCTCGGGCGAGACGCGAGCGAGAGCCAGGGGCATGGGAAGGCGAGTTGGGGCGTGCTGCAAGCTCGTGGGGACGCACTCATCGCAGTGGTGTGCTCGGCTGCGAGCTTCAGCAGTCGTTGCCACAGCGGCGACATGGCCGGCGGCGAAGAGCTCTCGGGCTCGTTGCGAACGGCGGCTAGTGAGGGAAGTAGAGCACGGGGAGAGGGGGAAATGATGGCGGAGCTCATAGCGGGGTCGAGGACGATCTCAGCGAGCTTGGGGATGCGGCGGAGGCGGTGAATCGATGGCGGCGGTCTTCGATGGCCGAGGAAGGAAACGACGGAGCTGGCGGCGTCCAGGGGCTTCCGGCGACGTGCCGCTTGGTGAGAAGGAAGAGGGGGACCAGGCGGAGCTCGTGGACAGCACGGTGAGGCAAGGGGAGCACTATGGCCGTCGCAAACGGCGTCGGCGACGACGAGCTCTGCTCGGGCGCGTGCGGGGAGAGAGCAGAGGAGGGGGAGGAGCGAGGGAGAGCGCGAGGGGGTTCCAGGGGCGTCGTGGCGCCTCCAGAGAAGGATAGGCGTCGAGGGGGAGCGGCAAGCAGGAGGTGGCCGGGGCGCGTGCGCGCGCACGGCGGCCACACGCCCTCCTGCCCACTGGCAGGAGGTGGAAGACGATAAGGAGGAGTGGGTGGGCTGGGCCGGCCACTTGGGCCGCCAGGTGGGCTGCACAGGTAAGTTAGGTAGGTTTCCTTACTTTTCTATTTTGCTTCTGTTTTCTATTATTCTATAACCTGATGGCTTTATTAAAAATGCCAGGGCATTTCCAAAAATCATGAAACTGCTCAATGCCACTGTTTAGAATATATCCAACAGTAAACATTTTAGCTTATGATTATTTGAGCATTTAAAATATTTTATAGCATTTAAATGCCCAAATGCAATTAGCATATGATTTAATTCAGTGACTCTTTCTTGTCCTAAAAAAGTGTGCACCATTTTTGTCAGAGGTTCTAGACCAAGGCAAAGATGATGAACATTTTAGAAGGGCATTTCAGGTTCACTGAAAAAGTATTTTAGTAACCCTAGTTGAGTTGGGTGGCGTTGGGAGTTTCTGTCATCCCCATTTCAAGTTTCTGAGAAAATTAAACATGATGCAACACCAGATGCTAGCACTAAGCAGTACCAAAAGTTAGGGATGTGACACCAGCGCATGCGAGCTGCTGACGCGTGGCTGCCTTTTGGTCCCGGTTGGTGTTACCAACCGGGACTCAAGATCCTCCTGCCTTGGCGCCCCGCAGCGGCCACGTGGAGCCCCTTCTATCCCGGTTCATAAGCAAACCGGGACTAAAGGTTTTGGGCTTTAGTCCCGTTTGATTTGTCCCGGTTCCAGAACCAGGACTAAAGGCCCTCTGGAACCGGGACTAGTACCCTGTTTTCTACTAGTTATGTTGCATCATATCACGGCCACTTGTACATCATATGCTTTCATTTTCTTTCTTGTGTTTGCAAGGTTAGTGAAAAAGTGAAGAGTAAATCTCTTGCTTGTCAAACACCAAATCCACACAAACAATCAACTCAGGGAGTGTAGTGTGGATGCTGCTGTAAAGTATCTAATAACAACCCAAATCACATCAGAGAGCTTTGTTTTGGTTCCGATCAACATGTCCAAATCAGTGAATATTAGCTACCAACGGTACTTTTAACTCTCAGGTCTTGCAGCAGCAAACTATACTAGCAGAGGAGAAAATGGCTCCCAACATGTTTATTTCAACTCCATTTCATTTTTAAGTCTCTCTTCTACCTCTCTACCTCTCTGATGTAATCTTTTTATTTAACCCAAGAGGGAGAATATTATTGCCCAAGGCCTTATATTGTCTACTATCAGTCAGGAACATATAGTAGTGCACAAATTGAAGCCATTTTTTGATACATGTCTGCTGCAATAGAAGCAGGACCGAACAGAGAGGACCTTTCACGGCGTCCTCACAGTCCTTGGTCACAGCAACTACTGTCATAAAATCAAATCAAATGAAGGAACCAATGACGAAAAAGGGAACGAAGGAACCAATCAACGGTCTAACTCGCAGCAATTAATTATTGGCAAAATAACGAAATCAAATGAAATAAAGGAAGCAATCAAAGTGCTCTTGTTACTAGGAGCAAACTAGGAAGAGATATATTGAATTTCAAGCAGCAAACCAAATTAACCCAAGATAGATGGTAGTTTGGTTTCACAGTCAACCTGAATAGAAGCTAGGCTAGAGCAGAGCATCAACAAGTTGGTTGAACCATTTTAACACAAGACTTGCAGTCATAATAATTGACAAACACATGTATCTAATTCAACAATATTTATTCATACAAGTAACTGAACATCTTTTTTTGCATGGAACAAGGGGAGCTTTATTGCTTTAATAACATCCGATTACAATCTACCCGAAGGCTGCTAATAAGAAAGCTAGGGCACTCATCCAGCCAGCAGTCCGACACCGACAAGGCGCAGGCTTGCTTAGCACAAAGATCGGCCATACGATTACCATCCCTCGGGATGTGCCTAATAGAAAAAGATATAAAACTTTCCGACTTCTCCCCAATTCATCTAAGATAGGCGCAATAACTGAAAGTGAGTTGTTGCATGATGACGAGAGGTTCAGCACCTCCAAGCTATCAACCTCCATCACAACGTGTGAGAATCCACGTAGTTGGGCGAAGATAACACCTTCATGAAGAGTCGGTGCTTCGGCAATCAGAGGATCAATTACTCCATGGAGGGGTTTACTCCAAGCTCCTAGGAAAGAGAGATGAGAGCGAGCTACTGCACCTCCTCCTGCACAATGAGCTTCGGTGTTTGTTGCTCCATCCGTGTTGATTTTTACCCAGCCAACATCCGGCGGCCTCCATTGCAACCCCGTGATGCCGCGCTCAGGTTTAGGTAGATCTAGTAGAAGTAGATCATCGCGGACGGCTTTCACAGCTTGGAAAGGATCGAATGAAAGTGATGTTTTGTCCTATATTTTTTTCCATGATGTGTTATTTTCAATGCTACTATATGTTACGGGCTTGTTCCGAACGGAGGAATTTGAAAACAATTCGGAACGGAGGAATTTGAAAACAAAGGCATCGTAGGAAATACATAAAAGTGATGTTTGGAATGTAGGAATGCAAATCAAAGGTTCCCAAAATTTATGTGTTGAACAAAACATTACGGTCAAATAAAAAAATTATAATGGTTAAATCGAAGCACTTATAACCAAAATCAACAAAAATAGCTAGTGGGCCGGAAGAAACGTGGGCTCTACCAGTTTTACCGTCCCATCTTATCCTCTCCCCATGTTATCTACTAGTGATTTGCGCGAGAGAGGTCGCCGTTCTATCAGCTGGCAAATGGAATAATGTATGTTACGAAAAGCACATGTACACAACGGTGTTTTATGTTTGAAACACACAGATAAGACATGTTTCGTGGGATGATGGGAGATACAATACGTTGTAGTCTAAAGAACTGAATTGCAGTTCAGAACATTGAAAGATAGCAATTGCATGGAAGCAACTACACAATTGCTTGGCCTGCAAAAATGGCAACAAAAGAAGAGCGTAAATAAGCAAGGCTTTTCAACAGTCGCTGGGGCAACTGTTCCCTTGTCCGAAGTCTGCTTTTGTTTGGGAAGCATTGCGTTGTCCAAGATTGGATCTTCACCAAGGAGTACGGATGGCAACGGGCCCGATCCCCGATGGGGAATTCTTCTATTAGGGGGTGCCATTAGCAACTACGGTAACGAACCAAATTAAATTTGGAGTTCAAAATCATTGAAAAGAGATCGATGCATATACAAAATCAAAGCAAAAAACTGCATAAGCATGGAACATGTCATTTGACACCAATAGGTAGTAAATTTCTAACTATAACAGCATTGATTTTAAGGCGTCCCGCCTTGGACGCTTAGGCGATAAGGCGCCCCCCCCCCAGCGCCTTACAAATATGCCCGCCTTAGGCGCTTAGGCGTCGCCTCCCCCCCCCCCCCCCCCCACCCCCCAGCGCCTTAGGTCGCCTTACTGCCTTAAAAACATTGTATAACAGTAGGCAGTCAAAAAGAAAAGAGCCACACTGACAAACCTTTGCATGTAAATATTGATGACAGAATTCCACCTGGAACCGGACTGACTACATCTAAACAAAGTCTTACTGAGAATCACAAGCATGAAGGTCAAATTATACTTGTAAGAAAAGAAACCATTATAAGACATCCAAACAAATTATGCAAGCGAAGCCTACAATATATAGCAATTAGGTGCAGACTCGAGTACGAGTTCTTGCCAGACTTCTGCTATACGTGTGGTGTGATTGGCCACGGTGAGAAAGACTGTGACAAAAAATTTCAAAAGGGAGAAAAGGCCCAGTATGGGAGGTGGTTGAAGGCTGACATGAACCATCGGCGAAACAAACAGGAGGAGGGGGGAGAAGGTATGAGGGAAGAGGTATTGGTGCAACCAGAAACTACGGCTTTAGTAGATCGAGTGGACGGACTGGGAGTGGCAGTGACAGCCTAACATGGCGCAAGGATGGATCCAGGTCGAGCGATGGAGGGGGTAGCAAAGTGGAGAAAGGAGACGAGGTAACAAGTCCGTCGAAACTGCCTAGGCCGCATGCACGGAGTGGAGTACCTAAGAAACTGGATTTGGTAATGGGTAGTGTAGTTCCTGCCGGAGGAGCCGTGCTGACTCATACTGGAACTACGGCTGACGAGAACGGGGCTAAGAAGGCTGACGACAAAACAAACATGGAAGTGGAGACGAAGCTGCAGGAAGATTCAGCCCAAGTAGGGAACAACTCCAGGAGTAGGGGAGGCGGTAAGAACCATACAGGGAAGACATATAAGAAGGTGGTGAGGGCGGACAGGGATGGAGGCTCGGAGGAGAGGAGGGAGAGGATTCTGGGAGAGAAGAGGAGTAGGGTGGGTGATGAGGAGTCAAATGAAGGGAAAAAGGGAAGGACTGAGGGTACTGTGACCAGCGGGGAGAAGGTAGAGAAGGATGTGAAGGCGTCTGAAGGTGCAAATAACATATCGGCCGGGCTGTCCGAGCAGCCCCGCCGGGAGCAATGAAAATCGTCAGCTGGAACTGCTGGGGGCTCGGGAATGGCCCGGCAGTTCGTAGCCTCCTCGAGATGGGGAGAACGGAGGTGCCCGACATTTTGTTCCTCGCTGAGACTAAACTCTCAGTTAAGGAATTGGAAAGGTTTAGGTGGATGCTGGGCCTCGTTCATATGAATGCTTGGAACCCAGAAGGGAGGACCCGTGGAGTAGCGCTGTTTTGGAGGAGAGGTGTGAATGTGGCATTGAGATCATATGGAAGGAGGCACATAGACGTGGATGTCACGGAGGAGAATGGCCAAGTTTGGAGGTTAACGGGTGTGTAGGTGAGTCGGTGACAGAGAGGAAGAAGGAGACATGGAGGACAATGAATATTTTAGGGCAGCAGCACCAGGCGGGTAGACCATGGCTGTGTCTCGGAGACTTTAACGAGATCCTAACTTGTGATGAGAAGAGGGGTGGGGCGCCTCGGCCCCAAAATTGCATGGACAAGTTTAGAGAAGCCTTGGTAGGGTGCGAGTTGATGGATATTGGTTATGAGGGAGACAAATATACATGGCGCAATCATAGCAAAGAACTGTCTTCGTACATTTGTGAGCGCCTTGATCGAGCCACTGCTAACAGCGATTGGTGTGGGTGCTTCCCAGAATTCTCAGTGGTTAATGGGAATCCACGACACTCAGACCATCGACCTGTGATCGTGAGCACAACGGGTGGAGGACAGATCAAATATGGGGGCGATCGCAGCTTCAAATTTGAGGCCTGGTGGCTTCAGGAGGAGAGTTGTGCTGATGTAGTGCAAACAGCCTGGAAAGAGGGCTTATCCACTCAAGAAGGAGATGTGAGCTCGGCGTTGAGGAATGTGGCTGGAAGCTTGCGGCGTTGGCAGAAAGAAGTGGTGGGGGAACTACAAGGTAGACTGAAGAAGGCCCGCTGCGCACTGGAAAACTGTATGAGAGCCCCTGTTTCGGAAGAGAAAGTTAGAGAAGAGGCCCGATTGAGATGTGTTGTGCAGGAGCTAGAGGAGAAGATAGAAATGAAGGCAAAGCAGAGATCACATGTTACGTGGCTGAGAAGTGGAAATAGGAATACAAAATATTTCATGGCGTTTGCGTCGGCGAGGAAGAAAGCTAATAGAGTCAAGGAGCTAAGGAGGGAGGATGGAACGGTGGTGAAGGAGGAAGAGGAGTTGACTAACTTTGTTTGCTCTTTTTTTCAGGATCTGTTTACATCAAATATGGGTGACCGGTTAAATGAGCTAATACAGAAAGTTGAGCCCCGTATCACTGAACATATGCATGCAATCCTGGACACTGAGTACACAAGGGAGGAGATTAAGGCAGCACTTGATCACATAGGGGACCTAAAAGCCCCGGGCCCGGATGGGATGCTGTCAGTTGTGTACAAAAAACACTGGCATTTTATGGGTGATCGTGTAGTTGAGGAGGTTTTGGCTGTGCTTAATGGGGGCCCGATCCCGGAAGGTTGGAATGACACGGTCGTGGTGTTGATACCGAAAGTTAAGAACCCCAGCCGGATCAAGGATTTGCGCCCTATCAGTCTCTGTAATGTTCTATACAAGCTCATTTCCAAGGTCATCGCCAACTGGCTGAAACTCGTTCTACCGAGCATTATCTCCCAAAACCAAAGCGCAATTGTACCGGGTAGGTTGATAACGAATAATCTGCTCGTGGCGTATGAGCTATCTCATTTTATTCTGAATAAAAAGAAGGGCAAGGAGGGATATGCAGCAGTGAAAGCTGACATGAGCAAAGCCTATGATCAAGTTGAATGGGACTTTCTCGAGGCTATGTTAAGGAAACTGGATTTCAGAAGCCACTGGGTGGACCTTGTCATGCGGTGTGTGACCTCGGTCAGGTACCAGATCAAACTAAATGGATCGCTGACACCACAATTCAGTCCCTCACGTGGATTACGACAGGGAGATCCCATCTCGCCGTATCTCTTCGTGATCTGTGCGGAGGGCCTCTCAGCCTTACTACATGATGCGCAACAAAATGGGCGTATTAGCGGGGTTCAGATCTGCCAGGCAGCGCCAATAGTGTCACATCTATTCTTTGCTGATGATTCTATCTTACTAATGAAGGCAGGCGGCAGAGAGGCCGAAGCGCTGAAGGAGATTCTTGAGCTCTATGAGAATTGCTCCGGCCAATGTATCAATACAGAGAAGTCAGCCTTGATGTTCAGCCCGAACACCACGGACAACATACGTGCAACAATCAAAGGGGTGTTACAGATTCAGAGTGAGGAATGGAATGACAAGTACCTTGGTCTTCCGGTACATGTTGGAAAGTCTAAGAGGAAGGCGTTTGCATATATTAAAGGAGCTATGGCTGGACGAGTGTATGGTTGGCAGGAGAAATTGATAGCAAAGGTTGGGAAGGAGACCCTGGTGAAAGCTGTAGCGCAGGCCATCCCGATGTTTGCCATGTCGTGTTTCTTCCTGACCAAAACTTTTTGCCAAGAGCTCTATACACTGTTGGGCAAGTATTGGTGGAGCCAACAGGAGAAAGAGAACACCTTACATTGGATAAGCTGGCAAAAACTCACAAAATGTAAAGCCCAAGGGGGCCTTGGATTCAGAGATATGTACGGTTTTAACATTGCCATGTTGTCAAGACAAATCTGGCGCTTGATCCAAGAACCGGACACTCTCTGTGCACAAATCCTCAAGGCTCGATATTTCCCCCATACACATGTGTTGGAGGCGAGGCCGAGGAATGGTATATCCTACACATGGCGGAGTTTGTTGCACGGTCTGGACCTGGTGAAAGAGGGGTATATCTGGCGTATTGGCGATGGCATGCAGGTTAGAATCAGGAGTGATCCATGGATCCCACGACCGTGGTCTAGGAGGATCATCACACCGAGAAATGGCAACTTGCTGGAGTCCGTCAGTGACTTAATTAGCCCAATCACATGAGGGTGGTACGAGCAGCTAATCAGGGACACCTTCTGGCCAGATGATGTGAGGAACATTCTACAGATTCCAATACGAGATGGGGTGCAGGATTTTATAGCTTGGCAATACGACACTAAAGGCCTGCACTCTGTCAAGAGTGCTTATAAACTGCGGGTCCAACTTGAGGAACAGGTGAAAGAGGGTGGTGTTGGTAACAGCTCTACAATGGCTGGAAACTTGAATTCCTGCAAGGATGACTCGTGGAAACGCTTATGGAAGTTGCCATGTCCCAGGAACATTCAAATGTTTATATGGAGGATGAAACATGAGTCACTTGCATTGAGAACAAACCTTGTTAGGAGAGGAGTTCAACTTGAGGATGCTTCCTGCTTGTTTTGTGGTAAGGCAGATGAGGATGGGGCTCACTTATTCATCAAATGCAAGTCCGTTAAGGAGGTATGGAGGGAGTTAGCTTTGGAGAAAGAAAGGATGGAACTGGAGGAAGTAACGTCTGTGCACGCAATGCTTGATTACCTATATGGGCTCTAGATGAAAATAAGCGTGTACTCATTCTGACCTTCTGGTGGTTATGGTGGTCCAACCGTAACAAGCTCAGGGAAGGGGAGCTCCCGGTGTCTGCATTAGAAACGGCCAGACGTACTCGCTCCAGCGTCCTGGAGTATCAAGAAATATTCAGCTCTCCATCAGCCAAGCTTAGCACCGAGAAATGGCGGCCACCAACTGATGACATGATAAAAATCAATGTGGACGGATCTTTTGTCCCAGGAGAGTCTCACGCAGGCTGGGGTGTAGTGGCAAGATCGATGAGAGGAGAAGTTATCTTCGCATGTGCTGGGAGGCAAGAGAATGTCCGGGATGCTTTTGCCGCGGAGATCCATGCTATGGCACACGCGGTCGCTACGGCTGCTGATATGGGTATGATCCGAGTGGTGTTTGAGACAGACTCGCAGCTGCTAACCGATGCCTTGGACTTGCGGAAGGCCGACTCATCCGCGTATTCGGCGATCATCGAGGACATTAAACTCCAGCTTAAGCTCTGGTTTTCACGGCATGTAATTTCCTTTTGTAGGCGTCATGCAAATACAGTTGCTCATGAACTGGCTAGTATGGGTCGAATGTGTGATCCAAACCAGTCTGTAGTGTGGGACACTGATGTACCAGCCAATGTGGCTGCTTGTGCTATGGGCGATTTGCCTAGGCACGGTTAAGTTATAAAGCTATGCTTTACCCCTCAAAAAAAATTAGGGGGCCATCTGAGCATCTGGCCACCACCAACTCTTACACTAATTCTTGTATGAACAAACAACAAAACAATTCAAACGAAGCAACAATAATTCCATCATACATTGTCAGTTCACTTAAATATTGTGCAAATATATTTAATTAGGTAAGTCATATAAGGTGACTTATCTCATTCAAACAATGTGGCAGAATGGCACTGGAAAGGATTGTTTGTACAGTCGTAGCAAGTAGCATTTTCTACCCTGCCTATTCATATATTAGAGGGAGTGAACTGTAAGAAGGTGCATGAAATAGAAAGCTAACCGGCACTGTTAAATGCTCCATTTTAAAACAATAAAAATCAGGAAGTGGGTTGTAAGCAAAACAGTACAAAGGAAATAGCTGTACACTGATAAGCAAATTCAGGAGATTTTTTTTTTCACCTCTAATAAGGTACATATTTGCCTCTTTACCGGACAGCTATCTCTGTTAAATAAATATCACCATCCAAATCTGGTGCACATATAAGAAATTAATCAACACCAAACCTGCAGAGAATGCCCATTAGTCTTGCAGATAGATACCAAGACATATATCTCGATTTCAGCATATCAAGAGATTGTGGCAAGCAAGTTGCAGCATACAAAAGCCTGCTTAAGAACGCCGCTGCATATTTCAGAATTAAAAGGCCAATACGTGCTATGAAGCATCATCACCTTGCTAAAAGGCAGTAGCTCCAATACTTGTTATGGCTGAAAACCTTTTATCTAGACTCCTTGAGATGTAACTAAGAGTTTAAACTATCATCTGCATCCGAAACAAGAGATCTAGAACATGAATGGCCATAACTGATGGTCATACAGCCTAGTTTTGATACAAATGATAGATGAGGAAATAAATTAGATACCTCCATGTGACTGTACAGTAAAACCGTGCTTCTGTAACAAATTTTTCCGCTGCCGTTCCACAGAATCATCCTAACTGAAAGTAATTGCAGTTGTACGCTAGCACAGAATGAGAAAACAGCACCATAATACAAATTATTTAAAATCCATTAACATCATCCAAACATAAAGGGTCCAAGAAGTAAACATGGTAACATTTGAGAGCTGTGCAAACTACCCCTACAGTTGTAAGCTGTTTGCCAGCCCCCCTAAAAAATACTCATCACAAGAGTCCAGAGCTGGCAAGAAACAGCTGATAGTCTACTCAGAATCAGAATCAGAATCAGAATCAGAGCTAGCATACTTATGAGGATCAGGGAACTGAACCGGGGTCA
This sequence comes from Aegilops umbellulata, assembly GCA_032464435.1. Classification (NCBI taxonomy): domain Eukaryota; kingdom Viridiplantae; phylum Streptophyta; class Magnoliopsida; order Poales; family Poaceae; genus Aegilops; species Aegilops umbellulata. The sequence continues at coordinate 633,342,944 of CP136060.1, read as the reverse complement.
ACAACAGAAGGTCGAGCTGCTGATCGAGAACGGACGGGAGACGTGCCTGAAACCAGGCAATGTTGTGAGTACCTTTCAGCACCGGATCAGCGGTATCCTCTACCACTTGGCCAAACTTTTGAACTATGTCTAAGAGCCAACCGATCACAACCTTCTGATCAAGTCCTCGGACTATCTCCTTGGCTTCCTTGGCCAGACGTCCGAGCGTAAGTGCAGAGTTCTTGAGGAATAGGAGGTCTTTGAGGAAGCCCCCTTCCAGGTTGGCCTCCGGAGAAACGAGGAGGGGACGCAGATCATGCTTCATCTTGTGGAGCTCCAGCGCCACGCCTGCTACCAGCGAGAGGAGAACCAACTGGTCGCAGCTCCAGTACCTCCGCTCAGTAATGTTGACCTCGATGGGATAGTCCCTCGGGCCCTGAATCAGGTTGAGGAGGAGCTTACACGAGTCGCTGGATGTGCGCACGGAATCCAGAGAGACGAGCTCTACGGACAGGAGCTGATCGGAGCGTTTCCGCAGGGCTTGGAGGTCGGCATTGCACAAGATGCGTACGCGGACCATCTTTCTTCCCCTTTTCTTTTGGCGGCGGCGACACGGAGGTGCGGCGGCGGCGAGGAGGAGATGGCGTTGGTTGTTGCGGCGGTGATATGGATTAGCCAGCCGCTGTTTTTATATAGGCCTATGGATGGGATGGGGGCGATCTGTTTGCTAGCGTTCGATGGGATTTAGGGTTTCTTACCGTCGGATCCGATTTGAGGTTTGGAGGGCAGGCAGCTGGGCCGGGGCGGATATCCATAGGCCTATATATAAAAACAACCCCCACCGTCTCCGTCTCCGTCTCGCCGCCGCCGCACCATCTCGTCTCGCCGCCGCCGCAGGGAAAAGATAGATGGTCCACGTGCGCATCTCCTGCCATGCCGACCTCCAAGCCCTGCAGGACCGCTCCGGTGGGCGCATGTTCCTAAAGCTCGTCTCTCTCGAGTCCTTGAGCATAGCGAGCGACTCGTATGCGCTCCTCCTCCGCAACCTGATCGAGCGGAGGTACTGGCGATGCCCCCAGCCCCAGGCCCAGATCGGTCTCCTCTCGCTCCTGGCAGGCGTGGCGTTGGAGCTCGACAAGATCAAGCGTCATCTGTATCCCCTCGTTGAGGCCAAGCTGGGAGACGACGGCTTCCCGGAAGCCCTCCTACTCCTCAAGAACACGGCACTTGCGCTCATGGCTCTGGCGGAGGACGCTCAGGAAATAGTCAAACAATGTGTTGTTGAGGAGGATGAGTTAGGCAAAGTTCAAGTGCTGCGCGCATTACTAGTGAAAGTTGGAGTGGTGGGCTCAGTGTTAGCGTTTGACGTCGATGAGGTGATGAATGGTACTCGCAAATTTGCCTGGTTTCACTCACGTCTCCCGCCCGTGCTCAATGAGATCGACGTTGCGTTGTCGACCCCGGTTTATTTCCCTCCTGATTCTGACTAGACTATCAGCTGTTTCTTGCCAGCTCGAGCTCGTGACTGTTGTCATGAGTATTTATCTTTTAGGGGCGTGGCAAACAGCTTACAACTGTAGGGCTAGTTTGCACAGCTCAAAATGTTGCCATGTCTACTTCTTGGACCCTTTATGTTTGGATGATGTTAATGGATTTTAAATGTTTTGTATTATGGTGCTGTTTTCTCATTCTCTGCTAGCGTACAACTGCAATTACTGAAAGTACAATCACATGGAGGTATCTATTTATTTTCTCATCTATCAGTTACTGCAACTATTTGTATCAAAACTAGGTTGTATGACCATCAGTTATGGCCATTCATGATCTAGATCCCTTGTTTCGGATGCAGATGATAGTTTAAACTCTTAGTTACATCTCAAGGAGTCTAGATAAAAGGTTTTCAGCCATAACAAGTATTGGAGCTACTGCCTTTTAGCAAGGTGATGATGCTTCATAGCACGTATTGGCCTTTTAATTCTGAAATATGCAGCGGCGTTCTTAAGCAGGCTTTTGTATGCTGCAACTTGCTTGCCACAATCTCTTGATATGCTGAAATCGAGATATATGTCTTGGTATCTATCTGCAAGACTAATGGGCATTCTCTGCAGGTTTGGTGTTGATTAATTTCTTATATGTGCACCAGATTTGGATGGTGATATTTATTTAACAGAGATAGCTGTCTGGTAAAGAGGCAAATATGTACCTTATTAGATTTTGGTGAGAGCGCGATTGGCAGGGTAGCACCAGTGGACTCCGGATTTTGGTGGATTATTCTCCTCCGGGCATATACAAAGTATACTGGAGATGTTAGTTTGTCAGAATCTCTTGATTGTCAGAAGTGCATGAGGCTGATACTGAATCTCTGCTTATCTGAGGGATTCGATACTTCCCCAACTCTGCTCTGCACAGATGGTTGCTCAATGATCGGTCGTCGAATGGTATACGCACTTCACCTGTATTAGATTTATGTTCAGAAATATATACTTAAGTAACACGATTTAATTGAGATGGTAACAGGAACAGGACTGATTCTGCATTTTCTTGTACAACCAAAAGGAACATTTATCGTTTCCTAAACAGGAAACTTTGATTATAGGGACATATTCAGATAGAAAGCATACTCTGACTGGGTGGTATTGCAACAAAATTTGAATATTGTATTTGTCCTTATTTTGTGTCAATTTATTTATATTTATGATAGGGCAAGTGAGATCCTTTCCACGAGTAGGAAGTAGGATTAATTTTAGGATAAGTAAGAAATATAGTACTTGAAAAAGGCGTTCTGTATTCTCACTTATAACCCTAAAGTCTTAGTGTTTCTTGTTCCACTTTTGAGTTGCAATAATACTTGAAAAAGTCAAACAGTATTCTGAAATATAATTCTAAAATCTCCCAGTTCCGTGCTCGACTTTTGAGTAACAACTAATATTGAAAGTGAATAACCCTATCGTTACACGATTGTAATGCTAGAGATGCAATCTATATTTTCAGGGTATATATGGTTATCCTATTGAGATCCAAGCTCTGTTCTACATGGCATTAAGATGTGCTCTCCAACTTTTTAAGCCGCGGATGGTGAAGGGGAGGACTTCATAGAGAAGATAGGACAACGGCTGCATGCATTAACCTTCCGCATGAGAAATCACTTCTGGCTGGATTTCCCGCATCTAAACAACATATATAGATACAAAACAGAAGAGTACTCCCATACTGCTGTGAATAAATTCAACGTCATCCCAGATTCAATTCCTGATTGGGTGTTTGATTTCATGCCATGCCGTGGAGGCTACTTTCTTGGCAACGTCAGCCCTGCTATGATGGACTTCAGGTGGTTTGCTCTTGGAAATTGTATCGCCATTATATCATCTCTGGCCACTCCAGAGCAGTCATCGGCAATAATGGATCTGATCGAGGAGCGGTGGGATGAGCTAGTGGGCGAAGTCCCTCTTAAGATATGCTACTCCCTCCTTTTCAGTTTATAGGGCTCAATTCAAAAATATCACAGCAAATTTATGATTATAGCAAAAAAATTGTATGTTTTAGTTGGAGATGATGTTCTCGTCGACTACGAGACGTCTCAGTGGCATTTATCTGAATGGGCAAAATAGAAGTGGCACATGATTTTCATATAATTCTTGTAAGGTGCTTCCAAAACTCAAAAGTGACACGGCACGGTTCCACCGTGCACCACATCTCGATTATGCCCGGAGATCTACTCTTCCTTGGTAGGATCGAGCACATGCCCAGCGAAGACAACGGTGCCTGAAGTCTCCTCGACAATGAAGAAGGCAAACGGGTGGTCGGCTACGAAGTCCACGGTCGGAGGTGGTGGCACGTACTCGTAGTCGCAGTAAAGTGAGAACCCCAAGTCGTCACCCGACTCCACGGTGACGACGGCGGCCTCGCACCCCTCCTCGTTCATCTCCACCACCGCCTTGTGGATGACCTCGCTTACGCACAACGGCACGACCGACTCGTCATCCCCGACGATCCCGGCCATGTTGGCCAGAAGGCGGTCGAAGGGCAGCCGGAGGCCCAGGTCTTTGAGAACGCCGCGGATGCTGTTCATGTACGTCAGCTTGAACTTGGGCAGCCGGAACTTGCCGATGGGACATGGTCCCTCGGCAGGTGCTCGCACAGGAACTCTGGGCGGGCCGTGATCCTGTCGAGCAATCTCCATAGGCCGTCGCGGTCCTCGGGGAGGAAGACGCACATGGAGAACTCGGGGAGGCCCTCCCGCAGTTTTGAGTTGTACGCCGGGGGGCTGTCGTCGTTGAACGCCTTGTACGGCAGCTTGAGCACCCTGAACCCATCATGGCACGCGATTTGCTGGTACATCCTCCACGGCCTCTGCAGGAAAGGCACCTTGTCCACGATGCTGCCGTCGAGAAGGTGGAACTCATCGTCAACGGTGTCGTCCTTGTCGAAGGTCTTGCGCCACTCGCCCTTGAAGTAGATGGCGTTGGCGACGACGTGGAGGGTGTCGGTTACGTTGGACGGGTCGAGCACCTCGGTGATGAGGTTCCTCGTCGCCTTGGCCACCCATGCGTTGATCTCTTTCCTTGATTCCACAGCCTGCACGCAAAAAACAAGTGTTGGATAATCAACTTATGGAACAATAATTCACCAAAATTAAACCTATGTAGAACTTGTATGAGACCATAATGAGATCTGTATTATATAGACACGTAGTAGCCTTTTTTTTCAGTACGAAGATAAGAGTTAAGACATGTATAGAGACGTACATGATTTTGGAAGTCGACGGCCCATGTCTCGCCCTTGTACGTGCCGACGAGGGTGTCGCGGTACGCGGGCTTGAGCGGCCACCTCTTGTCGTTCCACGCGCCGCACGCGAAGGCCACGGCCGGCCCGCCGATGCTGGACCGGTCGGTGAGGACGCGCTCCACCACCGCGCCATTGACAAACGCCTCGAGCTCGCCCCGGGACGGAGCGCCGGCGATCGCGAGGATCTCGTCCAGGGTGCCGCCCCCGGCGCCGGCCGACATGAGCCCGAGCGCGACGTGGATGGACAGCGGCGAGAAGATGAGGTTTCCGCTGGCTCTTTCCGCCGCGACGCGCTTGAGCAGCCGCGCGGCCAGCGCCGTCTGCCCGTACTGGCAGGCTCTCATGTCGCCTTCCTCGATCGAGCTTCTTTTGGCTAGGTATAAGTATCTTTTCGGTATCGGTAACCTAATACACGGTAGGTTTAGGGTTTAGTCAATGAACTTTCTGGCTATTTATTAAGCGGGTTTTTCTAGGGGTATCACGTCAGCGTTTTTTTTTTTTTTTGATTTGGCCCAGCGAGAGCCATTTTACAATATTTTTTTATACCTATGTCGGTTTCTAATTGAAAAATCAAAAAATAAAATATTCAAAAATTGTTTATATGAATGAGAAAAAAGTTTGCAAATTTAGAAATATTAATGAATTCAAACCTTGTGAGAAAAAGAACTAGTCGAGAGGATGGCTCCCTCCCCTCCCCGCCCCCTCCCCACCCCCTCGGGCGAAGCGCCGACGCCGCCATTAAAGCCCAATCCACAGCTTCCCACCCACCCCCACACCGCACCGAGCTCTCCCCGCTCCAAATCCGCAGCTGAGAAGACGTATGGGTGGAGCGCGACGCCGCGGGATGCGGGTTCGCCGGCTTGTGCCGGTGGTACGGGTTGCGGAGCCGCGGGCACTTCCGCCTCCAGTTGCGGCGCCGCTGCCCGAGATCGATCCGCTCTCGCCGGAGGCTCGCCGAGAGATGAGGCGGGTGGTGATGGAGCGCTTCCCCGACCGCGACGAGTGGGGGGAGATCCACATGCATATCCTCCGCCACACGAACTTCGTCGAGCGCGCGCGCTTCATCGGAGACGGCGGTTGCGAGGATGTGGAGCTTCTCTTCTGGGCGATTCAGGAGGCGGAATCATCAAATCCGCGGCAGGCCGCCCGCTGGGAGAACTTCAGGACGGCGAACCCCTCAAGGCTCAACATCAGGCCGTCGTCGTGGGAGGGGATCACCAGGATCCCACCGGAGTTCATCCCTGCGGGGACCGTCTGGCCTCCGCGTCGTCAGTAAATCGCCATCCCCGACAGGTGCAGACACAGCAACGCGCCATTGATCCTCCCCCGTGGCCTGGTGAGTTTGGTTTGCATATCCGTGCTAATTCAGCTCTTAAGGCTAAACTAAGGGATTTTCGATTGCGCCGCCGGGGGATGCATGAGGTTGTGTGTTCGATTGAACAGTCTAATTTGGTTCCTAACGAGGTAGTTCAGGATTTGGGGATAAATTCGGGGGTTCTCCCTCTTGTTCCTCGAGGCAGTAAGGAAGTTGTGGTTGCTTCTGCGGCGGGCGAGACCTCGTCGGAGGTTTTTTCCGGCGAAGGGCTTGGCCAGGTTGTAAATCCCGTCCCAGCCTCTGGAACGGGATCTCTGTGCCATTCCCACGGGGTGAGTCCAGCCTTGCCTGGGCCCACGGTCAAGTTGCGTGTCGTTGGGGAGAAAGCGGAAAGAACGAGGGGATTACGTAAAGTCGAATCCCTAGAAAACGTTGAGGAGCACTTTGGCCAGCTCTGGCTCATTCCCTCTCCTCCTCGCCGCCGCCACCCTAGAAACCCTACCTCTCAACCTCAAGACCACCAAAAATCCGGGTTCCTTTGCTGGATCCGGAGAGACCTCGTTGAGAACAAAGCCTTTTCGGTTGCGGATTGTTTTCCTGCAACCCGTCGGCCGTTCGATCCACCTCCCAAACAAATCAAAGTTGCCCGTGAGGGCATTGGCCCTGGTTCCATCTCCTTCGCCGAGGCTGTTAAGCGTGGGGTGAAGATGGCAGATCGTCGTGTCGGGGGAAGCAGCCACCCTGCTGGCCCGATCAAAGGAGCCGGGCAGAAGCCTGCTGCGCCTGCTGGTAGGGAAACAACGGTGCCTGCTACAAAGGAGCAGGCTCCTGCTCCCAAGCCTACCAGATCCACAGTCTCTACCGCTGGATCTGCTCAGGTACAGTCGTCCCAGTCTGTGGAGGTTGAGGTGGAACAAGTTCTTGACCCTAGGTATAAGGACATGATTTGCTTTAACTGTGGTGGACCGGGACATTATGTTAGAAATTGTGTGAAGGCGAAGGCCTGCTTTATCTGTCAGCAGAATCATAATGTCAACAATTATGCATCATGGTCTAAGGTTCAACCTACTACTGCCTTCTTTGGTAGTGGAGCTCAAGGTCTTGGTTTTTACCATGTTGATGTCCCTGTTGCAAATGAGTCCAATTGGTTGAACTTCCAGAACTGTGCAGTGGTTAACATCTTGAAAGGGGAAGTGGATGGTGCTAAACTGAGGGAATTACTATCGGCTACATTCTGTAAAAATAAACATTGGCCTTGGCAAATCAGAGGTTTATCTAGTAAGACCTTTTTGGTCAGGTTTCCTCCCTGGAAGAAAGTGGAAGATCTCATTGAGTTGCCTTGGTTCTCCCTGCCACAGGATGTTAATGTGACTCTAACTGAATGGAAGGGTGCGTGTGAGCCATTTGGTGAGTTGATTGAAGCTTGGGTTTTGATTGAAGGGATTCCTCCAAAGTGGTGCACTTGGAAAGTGTTTGCTCAGATTGCTTCATTGTTTGGGGCCCTTACAGATGTGAATTGGAATGGGATGTTCAGGACTTTTTTTTGAGAATGTCAGAGTCAAGATTGCCTGCAGAGACCCCACCAAAATTCCTTTTGAAAGACTGATTGAGATGAAGAAGAAGTTGTTTCTACTTGGCTTTACTGTGGAAGGTTTTGAACAAACAGGTGGGGCTGATTCTGTCATTGATGTAGATGGGGATGAAGATGATTTTGAGGAAGAGGGAAAGGCTGAGGAGGATCAGACAGAAGGGCATGAAGGAACATAGGGTGACCATGTTTCTGATGGGTCAGGAGGTGGTGACCTAGCTATTGATGAGCTGGACAAGGCCAATTTCTCATCCAAACATAACTCTTCAAAAAGGTCTGGTGGTCAGGGGATGGTGGATGCACCCATGAATGATAACATTGACACTGACTAGGAGGCATTTATTCTGGAATGTGCTTTGACAAAAGTCAACCTTGAGGGTTCATCTTCTGATGAACATGGATATGTCCCTGGGCATATGAGTAAGCTTACAACGCAAGACCTGAACTATGGAGAAAAAAAGAGGAATGCTATCTACAAAACTCCTACTCCAACCAAGAAAGACTCTGTCAGTATGACTTTGGAGAAGAATACTGAGAATATGGAATATTGTGAGGATCTGTTAAGATCAGTGGACATGTGTGTCTCTGAAGATGAGGAAACAGAAGATGAGTTGGGGGTTCTCCCTCCTGAGGCTATCCAAATTCTCCAGAGCGAAACATGGAAGAGATCTCTGCTGGAATCACTTACTCAAGCTAAAAGTGGAGAGGCTGGTCATGAAAACAAGTCAAGATGGGGGCCTGTTGTGGCTAAAAGACCTGCTACTAGAGGCCATGGCAATGTTAACATCATGGAAAAAGTTGCAGCGTATAAAAGAAAGAAGAATCTGGAAATCCCACCCACATTCAAAGGTAAATCCTTCTCTGCTATGGATAAAAAGTTCTTGCTAATCAGATGAGTCAAATGAATTTGGTGATTGGGGGAGATGACATTCAAAAAAACTTTACTATTGATGAGATGATAGAGGTAGAGAATGAAAGGTGTTTGGTTTTTGCCAACAATAACCCTGAAATTGTGCTACATTATAACCTTGATTTTGATGCCAGTGAATTGGTTAGTACACCTAATGGTGCCCCTCTCCTAGAACCAGTGGGCATTGCTGATGCTTCCAGGGAAACACCAATGGTTCTAACTAAAGTTAAGCCTTGTGGCTTGTCCCATCCATTCAAAATTAATTAGATGATAGGGCTTATTTGGAACATTAGAGGTTTAGGGCAGCATGGGAAGATTCAGTGCCTATGTGATACCATTACTAAATCTAATCCTGATTTTATTGGTTTTCAAGAAACTAAGAGAGAAATTATTTCTGAGGGCTTCCTCAAGTCTATAGATAAATTTGACAATTTTGTGTGGCACTTCCTGCGAGCTGATAATACTGCAGGAGGGGTCCTTGTGGGTCTCAAAAAAATTTGCTTTGAAGTGGTTGGTTTTATTAATCAGAAGTTTTCCATTATTGCTACCGTTAAGAATAAATTTGATGGCTTCATTTGGCAGTTGGTGTTGGTTTATGGGTCTGCTTATCCTGAATTTAAGATTGACTTTATCACTGAGTTACATGATACTGTAGCTAGTGCTTCTTATCCTGTTATGATCTGTGGAGATTTTAATTTGGTTAGGAATGATAAGGAGAAGAGTAGTGGTTTGGTTAATCAACAAACTGTCTTCTTGTTTAATGATTGGATCAATAGGTGGGCATTGATGGAGATTTCTATCTCCAATAGGGTGTTTACTTGGTCTAACAACCAGGTTTCCCCTGTCTTTGCTGTACTGGATAGAGTGTTCATTTCTGTGAGTTGGGATACACATTTTCCTTTTTCTACTCTAGTGGCTCTTCCCAGGGTGGGGAGTGATCACACTCCCTTGGTCCTGGATACTGGTGCCAGAGCCCCAACCACCCCCAAGCCGTTTAGGTTTGAGAAGTGGTGGCTCTCACAGCCGGACTTTCATCAAATGGTGATGGAAGCCTGGAATTCCGTGTCTTCAGGCAAATCCTCTGCTGATAATTGGATGCTTAAGACTAGGAATCTCAGAAAGAAAATCAAGGGGTGGAGTATTAATAGGGAAGCTGTTCTTAAGAGGAAGAAGAAGGCACTCCTTCTGGAGTTTGATATTTTGGATGTCATGTATGAAAACCATCAACTATCTGTTGCTGAGTATGACAGGATGAAAAAGATTAAGAAAGAGCTAGATGAATTGTGGAAGAAAGAGGAAACTGCCCTTTGGCAGAGGTCCAGAGATAGAAAAATCCTAGAAGGTGATAGGAATAATGCTTATTTTCAAGCACTGGCTAATCACAGACATAGAAAGAACCATCTGGCTGAGTTGGATAGTCCTAATGGTGTGGTCACTTCGACCAGTGAGATGCTTGAGGTGGCTACCTCTTTTTATAAAGAGCTATTTGCCTTTGAACCCAAACCTGATATCCATTTGGATAGTAACTTCTGGTCTGAGGACGAAATGGTTAGTGCTGATGAGAGAGAGTGCCTAGAGAGACCATTTTCTGAGGAGGAAATTAAGCAAGCTGTGATGTCTTCTTATGCTAGTGGTGCCCCTGGCCCTGATGGTCTGTCCTTTTTATTTTACCAAACCTTTTGGGACTTGATTAAGAAAGACTTTATGTGGATGGTTAGAGACTTTGAAAGAGGTACCCTTGATTTATATAAGCTCAACCATGCCATTATTACTCTTATTCCCAAAATCCCTAGGGCTAGAGACATGAAGAATTTCAGGCCCATTAGCCTTAGTAATTGTGTTGTTAATATTTTCTCTAAAGCTATGACCACTAGGGCCTCCCCCTTGTGTGACAAGCTAATCTCTTCTAATCAAACTGTGTTTATCAAAGGGAGATTCATCTTGGAAAGTGTGGTTATGGCTCATGAGGTCATTCATGAAGTTCATAGGTCTCGGACTGCTGGCTTGATTCTTAAATTAGACTATGAGAAAGCCTATGATAGAGTTAGTTGGGATTTCTTAAAAGATATGCCTCTTTCTAGAGGCTTTGGTAATAAATGGGTGGATTGGGTGATTTCCACCATACATCAAAGCACTTTTCAAGTTAGGATTAATGATTCTAATGGTCCCCAATTCTATGATATCCTTCATATACTTAGCATAAGGATTTGTTCTGAGCACATCAGTCAATCGCATATGCAAAAAGATAGGTCTAATCATTTCAGCAAAGCGCTCAAAATCCTCATCATCCTTTTTCTTGGATGGTTTCGGAGGAAAAGGCATGGGTTTCTGAACCCATGGTTCTCTTTCTTTACCATGTTTCCTAGCAACAAAGTCTCTTTTATCATAACGTTGATTCTTTGATTGTGGGTTATCAAGATCAACAGCAGGTTCAACTTCTACATCATTATCATTACTAGGTTGAGCATCATCATGAACATCATCATTAACATCTTCACCAGGTTCATGTTCATTACCAGATTGTGTTTCAGCATCAGACATAGAGATATCATTTGGATTATCAGGTGGTTCAGCAATAGGTTCACTAGAAGTTTGCACAGTTCTATCATTTTTCTTTTTCTTCCTTTTAGAAGAACTAGGTGCATCAATATTATTTCTTTGAGAATCTTGCTCGATTCTCTTAGGGTGGCCTTCAGGATACAAAGGTTCCTAAGTCATTCTACCAGTTCTAGTAGCCACTCTAACAGCATAATCATTTTTCTTACTATTTATTTCATCAAGCATTTCTTTCTGAGCTTTAAGTACTTGTTCTACTTGAGTGGTAACCATAGAAGCATGTTTGCTAACAAGTTTAAGTTCACCTCTAATATTATCCATATAATCACTCAAGCGTTTAATCATAAAGGTATCCTGCTTTAATTGTCTACCAAAATAAGCATTAAAGTCATCTTGCTTAAACATAAAGTCATCAAACTCATCCAAGCACTGACTAGCAATTTTAGTAGGAGGGACTTCAACTTTATCATATCTATAGAGAGAATTTACCTTTACTACCTGTGTCGGGATATCGGGAGGTTCTTCAGTAAATAAGTAATTGAGATCACATACTTCTTCAATAGGCGGTAAATTAAGACCATGTATTTCTTCAATAGGAGGTAAATTCTTAACATCTTCAGCTTTAATACCTTTTTCTTTCATAGATTTCTTTGCCTCTTGCATATCTTCGGGACTGAGAAATAGAACACCTCTCTTCTTCGGAGTTGGTTTAGGAATAGGCTCAGTAATTGGCTCAGGAGCTGGCTCAGGAGTTGGCTCGGGAGGTGGCTCAGGAGGTGCCCAATTATTTTCATTTGCCAATATATTATTCAATAAAATTTCAGCATCGTCCGGTGTTCTTTCCCTGAAAAGAGAACCAACACAACTATCCAGGTAATCTCTGGAAGCATCAGTTAGTCCATTATAAAAGATATCAAATATTTCAGGCTTCTTAAGAGGATGATCAGGCAAAGCATTAAGTAATTTGAGAAGCCTCCCCCAAGCTTGTGGGAGACTCTCTTCTTCAATTTGCACAAAATTGTATATTTCCCTCAAAGCAGCTTGTTTCTTATGAGCAAGGAAATATTTAGCAGAGAAGTAATAAATCATATCCTAGGGACTTTGCACACAGGCAGGATCAAGAGAATTAAACCATTTCTTAGCATCACCCTTTAATGAGAACAGAAATATTTTGAGTATATAAAAGTGGCGCGATATCAGATTATTAGTAAACAGGGCAGCTATTTCATCTAACTTACGAAGATGTGCCACGACAGTTTCAGATTCATAGCCATAAAAAGGATCAGATTCAACCAAAGTAAATATATCTAGATCAACAGTAATATCATAATAATCCTGATCAGGAACACAGATAGGTGAAGTAGCAAAAGCAGGGTCGGTTCTCATCCTACCTCTAAAAGATTCCTTACTCCACTTAATTAGTAACCTCTTACGTTCAGGTTTATCCGGACAAGCAAGAATAGCTTCATAAGATTCATTATTAAAAAGATAACCCTTAGGAATAACAGGCATAGGTTCATCATCACTAACATCATCGTGTTCAGGTTCACTAATTTCTCTTTCTCTAGACTTAGAAATTTGCTCATCTAGAAATTCACCAAGTGGCACAGTAGTATCAAGCATAGAAGTAGTTTCATCACAAGTATCATGCATAGCAGAAGTGGCATCATCAATAACATGCGACATATCAGAATTCATAGCAGTAGTAGGTTTAGGTGTCGCTAGCTTACTCATAACAGAAGGTGAATCAAGTGCAGAGCTAGATGGCAGTTCCTTACCTCCCCTCGTAGTTGAGGGATAAATTTTTGTCTTAGCGTCTTTCAAGTTCTTCATAGTGTCCAGCAGATATAAATCCCAAGTGACTCAAAGAATAGAGCTATGCTCCCCGGCAATGGCGCCAGAAAAAGGTCTTGATAACCCACAAGTATAGGGGATCGGAACAGTTTTCGAGGGTAGAGTATTCAACCCAAATTTGTTGATTCGACACAAGGGGAGCCAAAGAATATTCTCAAGTATTAGCAGCTGAGTTGTCAATTCAACCACACCTGGAAACTTAGTATCTGCAGCAAAGTGTTTAGTAGCACAGTAATATGATAGTGGTGGTAACGGTAACTAAAGTAAAGACATCAAAAGTAATGTTTTTGGTGTTTTTGTAGTGATTGTAACAGTAGCAACGGAAAAGTAAATAAACGTAAACCAGTATATGGAAAACTCGTAGGCACCGGATCAATGATGGATAATTATGTCCGATGTGGTTCATCATGTAACAGTCATAACATAGGGTGACACAGAACTAGCTCCAGTTCATCAATGTAATGTAGGCATGTATTCCGAATATAGTCATACGTGCTTATGGAAAAGAACTTGCATGACATCTTTTGTCCTACCCTCCCGTGGCAGCGGGGTCCTATTGGAAACTAAGGGATATTAAGGCCTCCTTTTAATAGAGAACCAGAACAAAGCATTAGCACATAGTGAATACATGAACTCCTCAAACTATGGTCATCACCGGGAGTGGTCCCGATTATTGTCACTTCGGGGTTGCCGGATCATAACACATAGTAGGTGACTATAGACTTGCAAGATAGGATCAAGAACACACATATATTCATGAAAACATAATAGGTTCAGATCTGAAATCATGGCACTCGGGCCCTAGTGACAAGCATTAAGCATAGCAAAGTCATAGCAACATCAATCTCAGAACATAGAGGATACTAGGGATCAAACCCTAACAAAACTAACTCGATTACATGATAAATCTCATCCAACCCATCACCGTCCAGCAAGCCTACGATGCAATTACTCACGCACGGCGGTGAGCATCATGAAATTGGTGATGGAGGATGGTTGATGATGACGACGGCGATGAATCCCCCTCTCCGGAGCCTCGAACGGACTCCAGATCATCCCTTCCGAGAGAGATTAGGGTTTGGCGGCGGCTCCGTATCGTAAAACGCGATGAAACTTTCTCTCTGATTTTTTTCTCCCCGAAAGCCAATATATAGAGTTGGAGTTGGCGTCGGAGGGCATCCAGGGGGGCCACGAGGTAGGGGGGCGCGCCCAGGGGGGAGGGGCGCGCCCCCCACCCTCGTGGACAGGGTGTGGGCCCCCTGGTCTTCATCTTTGGCGAGGATTTTTTATTATTTATTCTAAGATATTCCGTGAAGTTTCAGGTCATTCCGAGAACTTTTGTTTTCTGCATATAAAACAACACCATGGCAATTCTGCTGAAAACAGCGTCAGTCCGGGTTTGTTCCATTCAAAATCATACAAGTTAGAGTCCAAAACAAGGGCAAAAGTGTTTGGAAAAGTAGATACGACCGAGACGTATCAATGATACACTTGTGGTCTTTACATGACTTGTGGTCCTTTAGATGACTTGTGTGCTTCTTTATATGCTATTGTTGTTTGTGATGATGCTTATGTTTTGCGATGTTGCCTATATTGTTGTGGCGGTGGCGGATGCTACTTATATGTGATGTATGTCTATTTTGCATTATATATATCTGCTGATTATTCGAATTGAACCGAATTGAAAACAAACAGAAAAAAGAAAAAAAACAAACACAAACTATGCCGACGGCCTTGCCGTCGGCATAGGGCTGGAGCGAGCTACCAGTGCGTGCCATGTGGCACCTATGCCGATGGCCTAGCCGTCAGCATAGGTGCCACGTGGCGCGCTCCTGCAGCTCCTGGGGCAAGGCTATGCCGACGGCCTAGCCGTCGGCATAGTTTGCCGATGGCCAGGCCGTCGGCATACATATGCCACATGGCGCACAGCCGTTGGGCAGCACTTGACGGCGGCGCCGACAACCACCATTAGGCAGGGACGTTGCCGACGGCCGAGGCTGTCGGCATATAGATGTACGGACGCCGTCGGGATAGCATCTATACCGGCGGCCTCCCGGGCTACGTCGACGGATATGTTGCTGACGGCCCTATGCCGACAGGGGCCATCAGCATAGGCCTATCTCGACTGGAATCAGGGCTATGCCGACGGCTAATTCTGGTAGTGTTAGGCACCCATCAGGTGGACAGTTTTTTATTGTACAGGTTCATCAGGCGGATGTGGTGGCTTTTGGGGGGATTCCAGACCCTAGGTTCATCGACAGGTGTGTGAATCAATGGATTTAGGTACGGCCGAATGCAGACAATATGTTCATGGGGCGTGCCATGCGGGTGGCCAAGCTTCGTGACATCGAGGCTAGGTATCCAGTCAATACTAACTTTCCAGTTATATTTTTTTAGGAGGAAATAACTCATAATGCTGACTGGATCGGGGTCTCACTTGGGTCTAATCATCGTGAGGTCGTGAGGTTCTTTAATGTTTGTTAGACTTAGAGGCAGATAGAGCTATGAAGATGTTGAAAAATATTGCTGCTATTAAGCCTATGAAGAAAAGCGAAGTTAATGCGTTGGGTATTTAAGCACTAGAATGTCTATGCGAGCATCTAGTGCCTACTAGCGTTGTAGAAGTGGAAGATAATGTATCTCCTCTACAATCTGGTGAGGGGAATGGCGATGACCCGAGTCATGCGGACAGTGTGGTATTGCCAGTGATGCCTAAACGCAAGTGGAAGCGAAAGGTATACTATCTCTGTACGGTGAGGTGAAGAACAAGGAACAAATTCAAAAGGAAATTCAATGATGAGAAATGAGAGGCATATTTTGGAAAGGCAGAGGTCTTTTGGACTTGACTAAGTGTAAGTTTTTAGCAGATACGTCGTGGGGACAAAACTTACTTGAAACCGACATATCAAACTTTACTTATCAGTTTCTTGGTTGCCGGAGGACTGGATTATTTTTGGCATTGCCTCCCACCTCAGGGAAGATCTGGTGGGATCTTACCTGGGGTCAATAGTGATCTTTGAAGGTTTTGTTTGTGGTAGTGGGCAACAACGCTGGCAAATTTCTTGTGCGATCGAAAATTGATGGCTTTAGGTGGCCTCTCATTGCAGTGTATGGGGCGGCACAATCTGAGTTCAAACATGATTTCCTTGCCGATCAAGTGTGCAGGGACGAGAGGTTGCATGTTATGGTCGGAGGAGATTTTATCATTATTCAATCGAATGAAGAGAAGAATATATGAAGAAGCTAGCCTAGCACGTGCAGTTTTTAATTTTTTTGAGCATCAGTACAGACACAAGCGTTCATATACACGTGCATACACTCATCCCTATGAACGCACACACGCACACCCTACCTCTATGAGCACCTCCGAGAGACTGAGCCGGCATATCATCTTGAGATTTACGAAGTCACCGTAGGTGACTCGTCGTCGACGGGAACGTCTCCTCCCACTGAAAGCGCATCGCCGGAAATTCTGAAATAAATCCGGAAATAATGCGAGCATCAGGATTTGAACCCTGGTGTGTTGGGGATACCACTGTCCAGCTAACCAACTCAACCACAGTTTTCAGAGCGAACGATGTGTGGTGCGTATGATCCTGCGTGTGAATCACAATGCGGTGACACACGATGAGAGGTGGCACGATAACGTACGGTTTCCCCTCATTTCCCGGTGCCTCCGTTTCCTACATACATGAATTATGCACGTACAGTTAGACGGTCGATCTCGTACAGCAGTGGTTGTACACCTAGTAAGTTGAACAGATCCTTTCTGTTTGGGTTGCTAGGGCAGCTAAATTGTGAATTTCATATATGCATAGACCATAGAGTATATATATAGTTGCACACCGTATGAGTATTGTTCAAGAGCTAGCTCCAATTAATGTCTTTACTAGCTTGGCACGCAGTTGGTAGCGTTCAACTTATTTTGTTAATTAAATCAGAGTTGGTACGGTGACTTAAACTAGAAAAGTTTGGTCCCTCATCTTTCGAAATCAAATCTGCCCGATAATATTAGCTAAAGGTGTTGTTGCTCAGTGGTGTATAAAATTTCAATGTTTTTAACTGAAAATTATTCTTTTCAATTACCCTGATGGTGTATTTATAGGGAGGGAAAATCAAGATGTTCATTGCACAATTGCTTGGACTACCATGCTAGTTCTTACTTATAATAATTTTTAAATCTCATGGTTCATTTTTGTAATTTTTTATACTGGTTTTACATGTTTTTGCCAAGTATTTGCTAGCTTAAAAGACCATTTTTTAAGGTACAACATGATTCGGACCGGCACAAATATTGAAAGTAGAGGGTTATGATCTGGGCGAGTATATTACCCACGATCAGACAAGAACCTGCCACCGACATCTCCGCTTGATCCACATAATGTGAAATGTAAAAAAAAAAACATGTGACTATTTGGTCCATTCAAAACTTACGTTATTAGCAGAAATTTATACAATGGAGTTTTTTCTTGTAGTTTAGAGGATCACACCATCAGCAACACAGGCCATAACTTGCCAAAACCATCCACCACTCCGGACTGGAGCAAACAAAGAGATCGTGCACCAAGCCCGATAGCCGGCCAATACGGAGAGAAGGTGTTCGATCGATGAACTTGAAACTTGACTAGAAGTCATGTTTGCTGGATTAGAATAAACCATCACTAAATAGGGGTCCCCTGCTCAGATTATTAATTAGGAGTGGTACATGTCGTTGAGCATCAAAGAACTTTGTCCTTTTAAGCCAGGCAGTACCACTGGGGCTCATTCGGTTTGGAGGAAATCAAAACGTGGGAATTAGGAATTTGATAGGATGACACTTGCCATCCTAAAGAATTGACTTGCATCGTTCATATGCGCAAAATGAGGTTTAAGTGGATGTATAGTTTTCTCCAAACATACAGAAAATGAGTAGTATTCCTACGAAATTCTTGTACGCATTTTCTACAAACCGAATGCATATATAGGAAATTTTCCTTGGGGATCTTTGTTCCTATATTTTTCCTACAAAAATCCTCTAAACCGAACGAGGCCTAAGAAGTAAAGGGGAGGGGTGCGGGGTAACTACGGCGGGCTAAAATCCATCCTGAACCTTTTCTTTTTATAAATTTGTAGTCAATGCCATATACAAAGAAGCGGGGACATAAGAACAAATCTACCCAAACTACTCCAGAAACAGAGACACACATCAAGTCTCAAAAGCATAACCCCCTTGTCATAGAGAATTGGCCTTTTGGATTCATTTTCACATCTCTTTGACCAAGGAAAAATATTTTTTTTTGAAGAGAACCAAGGAAAAATATCATTTGCAGACCTAGAGATAACAACTTGAAGGTGTTCATTCTAGTTCCTGAAAACTTCTGCGCTCCGGCACTTCTAGATACTCAACAAGAGAGCCATAATTACTGCGTTCCTTACTTTATTTGCCGGCTCGGAGATGGTTAAGTCATGAAAGGAGGTGCAGTCGTCCGGATTAATGTTGAGAGAGTCAATATCACATCACCCTAGGAACTGAGCAGTGTATGAGAAGATGAGCTTTTGATTCGGCTTCTTTACAACACACACAAGCTTCGGTGGAGGCGGTCAGTGAATATCCTCTGCTTGTGTGCCAGCAAAAGGAACATTCAACACCAGTTAGGCGCAAATTAATTTTTTTCAAATAATGGAAACAGATCGTCTGACATTGAGGAAAAAGCAGCTTCATAAGCAACAGTAGTGGAGAGGACTTTTTCATAAATCCTGCCATTTCGCATGTGTTTGATAGTAAAGACTGTGATTTTGAATGTTTGATCAACGCGGCCAAACCAAAGTTCAGAAAGCCGCTGAAGACCCTAGCGCTGCTAATCCTTTGGAAGATCTGGCAAGAAAGAAATGAGTGCACTTTCAGAGCCAAGGTTGCTTCAGTGAGCGATGTTATAGCAGCTGTCAGACGCGATTTTGAACTCTGGCGCCAGGCGTGTGTAAAATTCATTGAGCCTCGTTTTGGGGATGAAAGTGCGAGAATTTAGCCAAGACTTGGTAGTATCATGGCCAGCTTGTTAGGAGCTGGAAGGGTTGCCTAGTGGCGCCTCTTTTTTTTATTTTCTCCATGATCCTTGGTACACCTTTGTACTCCTCCCATATGCTCCCTGCTTTGATCAATATAAAGCCAGGCACCAGATGGATCTTTCAAAACAAAAAAAAGCTTGAGACAACAGACTACATGGTGTCCTATATGGTGTCCTACCATGTAGGGTGCTCGACGCTATAGATATCTTCGATCTAGTTCTAAGCATATTGTTTCCCTTCATTTCCCGATGTCTCCTTTTCCAATGTGTATGGTTACTGCAGGTATAGCTAAATGACCAATCTCTAATACGGTAGTGGTGGCACACCCAGTAGATTGAACTATTGTATACTGACCCTGATATATCCCTTCTATTTTTGTTGCTAGCACAACTAAATTATGAATTTCACATATGTGTGTGCAATATATAGCCGCACACCACACATGAGTATGGTCCAAAAGCTAGCTCCAATTAATGTATTTACTAGCTTCACATACAGTCGGTAGGTTTCTTTTCAATAAAGACAGTCGATAGGTTTCAATCCAACACATTAAGCTACGCTACAAGGGCGATTAACCGTGATGTCCACATGTCATTTTACTGTGCTGAAGGGAGAGAGAATTTTACTGCGCCGAAGGGAGAGAGAAAGGAGAGAAAATCTAGGTCCGCCCCCCTCTCTCTCCCGTGTTCCTCTTTTCGTCGGCCGGTTCTGACGAAATCCGGCGATCTCCGGTGTCATGCTGGTACCGATCTCTTCCTCGGCTCGCGCTCTATATGGTCCACCACATCGATTCGTTGATCCTACACTCCTATGGTTGCCCCCATCAGCTCTACCCGTCTAGGGTTTCGGTGCGGCCGACCTCTTCGTCGCCGGCCATGCTCCGACGCGTTGGTCCGGTCTTCTCCATATCGTGTCGTGCTATTGTGCCTCCTGGACGACGCTGTCGTGCCTCCTCCCCTCCCGAGCTCCGCCCTCTTCTTTGTGCGCGGCAGCCGATGCAGCTCTGCCTCCATCACCACGCTTGTTGCAGCGGCCCAAGGAGGAGTCCCATGCTCGGCATGAGGAGCTTGAGACGCGGCGGTGGTCCATGGCACAGTCACCGTCTTCCTCGGCAGAAGCAGCGCGGGCCCCAGAGACGGTTGGCCCGCTCCAAATCGGGCGTGACTCGACAACATTGATGTCGGTCAAAGCGACGCGACCAAACGAGCGAGCGGCGCCGCTTCAATGCCGGCGCAGTGACTGAGAAGTTTACTTTGTTTTTTTTTCTCACTTTTTCTTTCTCATTCTTTTTCAAAAGATCACAAATTTCCAAATATATTCATGATTGTTATAAAAAATATTTACAAATTTTGAAAGTTCTTGTTTTTAGAAAATGTTAAAAAATATGAAAATTTGTTCATATTTCCAAAAAAAAGGTTCAAAAGCTGTTCACATATTTGAAAATTTTCTGCAATGTTTAAAAAATGACAAATTAAAAAAACACATTTGTATTTGTATAACATGTTTCCGATTTGAAAACAAAGATGCATTGTCAAAAAATGTTCAAAACTGATAAATGTTCACTTTTTTCAAAAAAAATGATAGCAAATTTTAAAAAAGGTCACTTCTTAATCAGTTTTCAAAAAAATAAAAAATCTTCGTGTTTTCAGAAAATGTCCATGCAGCAGCGCACAGCCGAACTGAGCACGCGCCGCCGAAGAGGAAGTACCATGGTGTGGGGCAGCGGCCGTGGGGTACATGGTTGTCGGAAATCAAGAAAGCGGACAGCGGCCGCCGATACTAGCTTGGCGTAGCTGGCGAAGGGCGTACAACGAGAAGGCGGTGAGCCTTTATGGTAGCCAGGCAAGATCAACTTCCACATCGGCACGACGCACATCGGCATCGACCGCCGTGTGGTCTCCACCCACGAGGTGCGAGAGAATCGGGAGGCATTCGAGCGGCTCAAGGCGGCAAGCACCGATGAGGGGTACATGACCGAGCTCCGCTGGATGCATCTGGAGACAAACAATGCAGCCAACCAAACACGCCCCAGTTGATCTAATGTTGGCAACTTGCCATGTTGTGCACATTCCTAATGCTGCCTTCAAAAATCAACAAGTGCACCTTGAAAATTATAATCAGGACCTTTTTTTACCATAAAGATAAGCATACTGTCGGATAATATTTTGAAGAACGGAATATTTTGGTCAAGTAAAAGTAGAAATCGCCTTAAATTTAGGGAAGAAAAGCAACAGCTGCAAATCGTAACATATAACCATTCAAGATACACAACTAGAAGAAGATACTGTCTCCAAACTCCGCCCGGTGTTACAAGTCCAACGATTCAAGAGCTAATAAGTACACTAGAAAGAATGGAATGAAGGTGTAAGATGTAGTAGGCCTATGTAGAAGCATGGACTCAAGGATGGCGCGGCCAAGGTTGCGTCTCCATTTGGGTAACACGGATGGCGGCTGCCTGCATTTCAAGAAGAGCAGCAGCTCGTCTTCTGTTCGACAGGTTGCCCGCGGATCTGCACCGTGGCTGGGCGAGCGCTGTTTGCGGCTGGCTGGCTTGCCATCCTGGAAACCAAGATTTTTATTCATATAATTATATGCTCTTTCTATGAGGTGTATATAGAACAAAACCGTGAGGAATAACATAGAACAGTTAACAGCAAAATGCTAAAGAGTGTAGGGCAATTTTGGTTATGATACTATAGTAACAGAGCATCAATGAGCAGTAAAATAAAGTGTAAAATGATGGTAGTTAAAAAGAAGTGGACTAGTAGGATGGCCTGTGCTAATTAAACCGTCTGGGAACACACACCTGTCCTTGATTGAAGCAGACATAGCCATGAAAGCCTGCTCAACGTTCAAGGCATTCTTTGCACTGGTCTCCATGAATGGGATGCCAATCTCATCAGCAAATGCCTACATACACCAAATGTAAACACAAAGAGCAGAAAGAATGCTTCAGCAGATATGAGTAAAGCATAAGGTACCTTCGCTGTCTCATATGATACAACTCTTTTGTCAGTGAGATCAGATTTGTTCCCTACAAGAAGCTTGTTAACATTCTCACTAGCATAGCGATCAATCTCGTTCAACCACTGCTTCACATTGTTGAAGCTGTCCTGGTCTGTCACGTCATAGACAATCTGCATCCCCATTTGTATATATGTATTCAAATTCAAAATATATAAAAAGTGGAACATTTATGCAATGTTAAATAGCATGTGAAAAATAAAAATAAGATTTCACATAAACAAACTTACAATGATCCCATGAGCCCCTCGATAGTAGCTACTAGTAATAGTTCTGAAGCGTTCTTGCCCAGCAGTGTCCCACTGACAGAAACAAAGGTACCAAAGAGGGGTTTAAAGGAAAGGAAAAGGATATCTTGCATCACTAAATGTAATGTGTCACAAAAAAGGAAGGAAGAATCGCCAAATGCCAACAGTAGGTGCAGCATGAGCTACCGTACCACCCAAGTATTTAAATGGCATACTATCTGGCCCCTAAATATGATGTTCAAAATGGGCATCACTTTGGTACCTAAAAACATCTTGAAAGTGTGATTCTTTATGCGAACTAAGAAACTTAATATAAACATTTAATTTAATGGGCTAAACTACTCTTATTCTTTATGTTCAGCAGTAATTTAAATGGATGGGACTAAAATCCACAAGGTGAAAGGGGTTGTGCGACTGCCTACATATTCAGGCATAGTGGTGTTCCTGTTTCCTGTGAACCGGCCTCAACTAACAACCACATAAATACTGATAAATAACGGCATGCTATATATTATGCAAAGGGAAAATCCAGCAAACTCCACAAAACAAAAGAGGGCTATAAATGAAATGTTTCCCAATAAAGTCTTCTATTTTGTCAAATCTGGATTCAATGGTACATGCATACTGGACATAAAAGAAATAAAGAATAGACTCACGATTTGCAGCTTCATAGTCTTTCCATCTTGCTCCACGGTACGTATTTTCTATCGACAAAGTTGGAAGAAAACAAGGCTACAAGTTCAATTAAGGTAGCCAGAACATTAACACTCAGACCAAGAAAGTAAATATACTTACGAAATCAACACCAATAGTACTGATATAACTCTCCAGGTACGAGTCATCCTGCCAAAAGAGTCGATATTAAGGAGGTCAGAGTAAATTAACTAGTAACAACAAGAATGTTATAGGGATCATCTTCATGTTGTTAAGAAACAGTAGCTACCAACAATGAACTCCTCATTCGTATTAAGTAGTGGGAAATCATACAGTTTACTGAGGCTAAAAATAAATTGACAGTTTACATGATATCCCAAAGACAACTTATATCAAACTTTTAAGATGAAGATGCATATTAAAAAAGGGAAGACCTATAAAAGATAGTGGACAGATCATGCTTTAGATAGGGATTCTTACAGCAAATCTTAAGAGAAGGCATGACTTGCCAACACCTGAGTCTCCGATAAGCAGAAGCTTAAAGAGATAGTCACTGCCATGTCAAGTAACAGGATATTAGTCTCAAACAAATGTACTTGCTATACGAAATAAACAAGTAATGACAACATTTACATGACAATAATACCAAAATGACACATAGTCATTATATCCATGCTTAGAACATTAAGCAACGATACAAAAATCAATAAATTTAAGATAACTATACCAAAATTGGATAGAATCAACACCTTGAGTCTTAGAAGTTTGTGCATTAATTCATAGACAGATATTTTGGTATTCAATATACGTAATATTCAGTAAATTTGGTTCAGTTGTAGTACAGCAGTGCACGTTAGAGAATTTGTATAGAGAAATAGAAAAAGGAAGCTGAATAGATAAGTAACAGTTTCCAATGGTGAAGCTACACAACAGCTACAACACTAACCAAGAGAACGATTCCGTGAACGATGATGTACATTCATAAGGTACAGAAGCAATACCCATGTGCACAATACAAAGAAAACATGACCAATCGGATTGAGCAAGCATCCGATCGTGCTTGTAGAATGTACATATGGATGCAGTAAGCATCATAGAGTCACACCACCAACATGCTAACCAACAATTTCTTGTCCATAAAACAACGAGAAGTGTTTTCAGAGCAGTCATAGGCCTGTCACCATGGTCACCCCTTAAGAGCAAGCATCTCCTTCTAATGAAACAACGACACCCGTGACAGCGGTCCACAGTAAGAACGCATTTGCTTAAAAGAAAAACAGTAAGTCCCCGTTTGGAACATAGCATAGAAAAAAAAATGCAGGAAAACGAAAAACACTCTTGTGCAAAACAGAGGAATGAAAAAACACAGGAGTTGGGCAGTGACAGGAAACCTAATAACATGGCTAAACCACTGTCGAACAAAGGTTCATCGCAGCTGGGTCCTTCCTGCTTGTCATCGTCACCGAAGCCATCTCTGATCATGTGGGGAAAATCATCTGGTACAAACAACCGTGTGTGTGCGTGTGCATCTAGCATGCAACATTCACTCCACCACATCCCAACTCCATCTTCTTGCCCTGCACAGAGGCCATCTGTCGCGTCCTCTCGCTACCCTAATGACCTCCCGCCGGCCGGCAGTTTGAGCTGGAGGAGGGCGAGCCCGGCGGCGCGTCGGTCACGCGATCGCACGCACCCAAGGAAGATCTTCCTACACGAACAGTACTATCCCTGCGCTTTTCCCTAGCATGACAAAGATCATGCACGGCCACGGTCGAAATCCGCCGAATGTAGGAGGGGACTAAGAGCTGAATCCCGCGAATCGACGGCAGCAGGCGCCAGATCCGGCGAGATCCCCGGCCCCCCAATTGATTCAACCACAGAGAGAGGGAGGGAGGGAGAGGAGAGGCGAGAGCAAGCGACTTACTACTCCGGATTCATGGCGAGGTCGGGATCCCGCTCCGATCTCCGGGGGGGCGCCGGCGCGGGACGGGGGGTGGTGGGGTGGGGATCGAGCTCGACGACGACGACGACGACGACGACTCGGCGGCCTGCCCGAACCCGATCTCACGGTTGTTTTCTAAGAAGCCGATCTCAAGGTGGGGAATTCTCAGGCCGTCTACGGGCCGCCAGGTGGGCCCCGGTAGTCGGTTGTGGGCACGTGTGTGTTCGCTGCCCTCTCGCCCTCGCACGGCCAAATTTCGTGTTTTGACCCTTTTCGCATAGAAATTCAGGATCTGACCTCTGTTGAAAAGAATTTCGGGATTTGACCATTTTTCCTACCGCCACGAGGCTTGGCGGTAGGATTACTTAGCCTACCGCCAGAACCTGTGACGGTAGAATACTTATCCACGTCAGTAGCGTTAACGATCTCCGTCCCCGTCCGTCCTACCCTAGCGCCACATGCCCTGGCGGTAGCCTGTCCGATCCTACCGCCGGGGTTCCTGGCAGTAGGGTCTAGGGCATTTATAAGCCGCGGGCCGCCCCACCCCTCCCCCTTCTCCCCCAACCAGCCGCCCCAAGAACAGAGGAGTTCTTCCTCTCGCCCCCTCTCTCATCTCCCCCACTCCTCCCTCTGATCTTCGTCGTTTCTTCACCGTTTTTGCGGATCGAGATGACCCGGAAGAAAGCAAGGTAAGCTTCTTCGATCCCTTCAATTAGTTTTAGACAAATAGCTTCCGATTCGTCGCATTAATTGATTCAAATCACTCCACTTTTTGAACTAGAATTAATTATTTTGAACCCTAGGATTGATTTAGGTTGATTCTAGATGTTATATTTTGTTAGATATGAACTCTAGTCACTAGTTGGTATGGTTATGTGAAGATGAACCCTAGTTCATATTATTTTGGAGGATTTTTTTTATATGATGCATGTGTGGAGGAATTTGTTCTGATATGATGATGCATGTTGATATGCTATGATTCAAGTAGTGGATGTAGTTGGAGAACAAATGTTGAACTCTCAAAATGAACCTAGGTTTAGATTTTTTTTTCAAGGTGATGAACATTTTGTGTGATGAATCTATATGTTTAGGTACGAAAGCTTGGAGCAAGCACCGCCGACTCCATCACCGCCTGCTCCTCCCACTCCTCTACAGCAGATTCCGTCAGAGATGCCGCTCCCGTACATGTACGAGACCTTCCCCGAGCTGTTGCAGCCGGTGGGATCTGTCTCAGACGAGGTCCTAGAGGCGACGAGGGCAAAGCGGTGGCACGAGAGGGCAGAGCGGATCCTCGACGATGTCGCGGGTTGGTCGCAGAGCGTGAAGGAGTGGAAGAAAGTGAAGGCAAAGATGGAGGCAGATCCAAGTATCTGCCGTGTCCGCCGGGAAGCGTGCATTGAAGTTGCGCATAATTACTTCAACTATCTCCTAAGCAATTTGGGCCGGAGAATCTACTTCGAGAGCAATGCGGAGGAGAGAGCCAGGATGCCGCCCCCAAGTGCAACTGCGTTCGATATCATCAACTGGGGAAGGGCGGAGGCGAAAACTCCAGCGGGCAGGGCAAGGTGGAAGTGCTTGAACGGTCGGATGCCGACCAGCGTTCCGCCTCCGCCTGAACCGGTGGATCCGCTGCCGTATCTGTCTCCACGGCCAGGCCTAACATACGAGGAACTCTGAAGATGATGATGTCTGCCTGCTCTTCGAAATTATCAGCAAATCGTCTTATTAGTTTGTCTTGTGTCTTTCAATTATGTTGTCGATGAATAATGAAACTATGTACCTCTTGTAATGCCATTTGTTCATTATCAATTCAGTTTGAACATTAAGTTAACTTCTTGCCATTTGTTCTTGTCAATATGAGTATACTTTCATGGTAAAAGAAATGAGTATATACTTTCATGACAAAACACATGTCTGTATACTTCAAGTGTTATTATTGTGTATGTAATGCCATTTGTTTGATATCTGTTTTTTAGCCTCTATATCATTGATGTGAAAAGAAACAAGCAATTAAACTTGAATGTGCAAAACACAGGACCCTGGCGGTAAGGTCACACAACCTACCGCCAGGGCACTTCGATA
The DNA here is from genome assembly GCA_032464435.1 of Aegilops umbellulata. NCBI lineage: Eukaryota > Viridiplantae > Streptophyta > Magnoliopsida > Poales > Poaceae > Aegilops > Aegilops umbellulata. Next base: position 633,315,962 of record CP136060.1, on the reverse strand, counting down.
TTTCGTTACAGAAACTTTCGTAGGCAAAATCACCTACCGCCAGGGGCTCTGGCGGTAGGTTTAGACAGGCTACCGCCAGGGCCCCTGGCGGTAGGTTACTTATCCACGTCAGCTCGGGCAAACGGCTGCCGTTCCCCTCCGTCGCATCCTACCGCCATGGGCCCTGGCGGTGGCCTGTCTAACCCTACCGCCATAACCCCTGGCGGTAGCGAAAGGGTCAAATCCCGAAATTCTTTCCAACAGGGGTCAGATCCTGAATTTCTATGCGAAAAGGGTCAAAACACGAAATTTGGCCCCCTCGCACACACCGCCGCACCCTTTCTCACGATCTCGCACCTTTTTTGAGCTTGTTTTTAAGGAAAATCCTATTCTTACGCAAAGATTTACACTAATACAAAGTTTTTTTTGCGGGTACACTAATACAAAGTTGAGTCACTTATTTTGGGCAGGAGGGAGTATATCCCTGATCTAAACTTCCAAATATTGTTGAAGTCTGCCTCCCGCCGGTCCGCCCCGTCTCTGTCTCCGATGGCCTTAGGGTCGTGGAGGTGGAGCGGATCCCAGTCCTTGCCGATGGGAGGGCTCAGTTTCTAGATCTTTTTCCGAGTCTTGTTAGTGTTTGTGTCCTGCTTAGGACGGCAAGACGACGTTGCTCCTTCGAGATGGAATGTTGGCCTCTCAGCCTAGCCCCCGTTTTGCTGATGCGTCTAGCATCTGCCGGTGGACGTGCGGAGGTGTGTCTCCGACGGATATATTTTTGGTGGATTTGCTTGGATCTATTCGTCGTTCGTCTATTTTCGTGTGTCTTCAGATTGGATCCTTCTGATCTATACTCTTCGTTGACGGCGGTTGCTGTTCTGGTGCATTGGTTCTATATGGGGCCTTAGCACGACGACTTTTGGACTATCTACTACAACAAGGTTTGTTCAGCTCCCCCGAAAGAGGGGCGATGACAGCGACGCGCCTTTGGCTCATTTCAGTGCTCGTAGTCGTCACTAGATTGTCTACGGATCTTGATGTAATTTTTATCATTTTTAATATTCGTTGCATTACCATGATTGAAGATGAATAGATCGGAAGTTTTTTTTCAAAAAAAAAGATAGCATTGCTCTTTTTTTAATGAAAGTATAAGAATTGCCTCATCAATTAATTAAGTAGAATAGAATCGATAATCCACTTTTTGAGCTCAGGCTCATCTACACCTGTGCTGAAGAAAATATCAACACAAATACTAGAAAAATTCAAAAAAAATCTAATTTTTTGCGATAGATAATTTGATGCGTGATGTCCGCTCTAATTTTCAAATCATTTGGACATCTGAGCGGCTCTCGGCAACAAAGACAAATTCCCGGTCTATAAAAAACTTTACTGTTCATGCGTTGTCCTGACCCGATTTACCTTTTTTGCTGAGAGCTATTCAGATGTCTAAATGAATTGTTTTTTTGAATTTGTTGTGATTCTTGTTCTGACCAGGTGCAGATGAGACTAGGCACCAAAACACTTCACTCGAATGGAATTGTCTAATTAATTAACAAAAATCAGGCGAAAATCGTTACTGTATGACCATGTGTTGTCTACTTCCATAGCATGAATTTCCGTGACCATTCAAGAAGACGAATATGTGCTCCCAGCCCATTATAACCACAAATCAACCAATGGATCGCAACGTCACAAAGAAACCCCTACCAAAAACACATCGATAATGACATCGAACATCGTCCATCAAGCAGTCGTTGATGCCTTCTCTATGGTCTCACTGTTCTTACTTTTGCTCCCAAAAGGTTTCTTCATCAAGATGAACACACGATGGCTAGAGCGAACCCTCTTGCTCCTGCCCCTAGTTGCCTTCCCCTTCATGAGGCAACAATCCGTCATTGTCAGGTCCATCCATTTTGGCTATTAATTCTTGAAATTGTTTAGCGAATAGAGCCTCAAAAATAGACGTCAATGTATTGGACGCCACAACCTCGTCACTAGCAGGAACCACCTGGCCGATGGGCTCATGCGAGTGGAAGACAATAGGTGCCCAACCATCCATGCTTCACAAAGATGAGCGCTTGGTTGGTCTCTGGCAGTGGTGGTGTCGGTGGGGACATAACCATACTCAAGGTCATAAGCAAATCCAGATGTACCATCAACAGAGGCGAAGCATGCACCACATAGATCTTCTGCAACTCGGGCAAGATCTGCATCACCAGAAGGATCTGTGGTGGAGGCTCCGTTAGGTCTTTCTCGTCCGTCCGAGCCGGTCACATGGGAGCGACACGGGGGCTCGGTTCTATTACTTCCTTCTCAGCATGATAAAACTATCATGCTTATGAATCTTACGGCTCGGAAGGAGGATTAGCCGAGGGAACCAAGGTGCAAATCCAAGACATGGCTAGCAAACGCCAAAAGAAGGCCTCTTTAAACTAAATGTTGACACTACATTTGTTAGTGACAGTGGCTATGGAGGAACTGGTGCTATCATTTGAGATGATAAAGGGTTATTTCCTGGCTAGTGGGATTCCCTTCGTTTAAGATGTTGGCAGGGCCGTACCTGAGAAAATGGAGGCCCGGTGCGAAATCAAATTATGGGCCCTTTGCATTTTTCACATTTTCTTACATTCTCATGTCATGACTTATACTTCCTCATCTGAATTACCTGATTTTTTTTGCATAAATCTGAAGACATTGCAGAAACTAAAGCTAAGAGACATAAATCTACACTTAAGAACTGAGCATAGAGATAGAAAGAAATGAAAAAAACTTAGCTTCCAATTGCAGTCTACAATTGATGCTGATCCACACAAGTCGTAGGGCTGGCAACAAATAGCGAAGCTGTCGAGAGAAACACTGATATGCAGCCCTACCAATTTAAGATTTGAGAAGAACAGAACACCAAATAAAAAAAGGAGGATTGAAAGTAGAAGAGTACCTATTCGATGTTCACTGCAATTGATTATTTGGGGAAATTGCAGAAAATTAATAGAAGGGGATTGAGAGTGCAACTTTACCTATTGGATGCTCTCTTTTTTTTTGCCTCATTGCCATGGATTATATTGGGGAAATTGCAAAGAATTAATAGACGGGGGATTGGGAGTGGAACCTTAAAGGTTGATGAGGATTATGGACTAAAATCCGGATCAAGGAGTGAAGATTGGTAAGGAGTAGGAGGGGGTACTGTGCCTAATGTCCAAAGAAGCCGAAGATGAAGAGATAGAGAGCCATGCGTGAGAATCTCATAAATTCGTGCAAGTTCCCATGCGTGAGGAGAGGCTGGAACATTAATTCGTGCAAAGTTCCCATGTACTAGTATTAGTTGGCTGAGTTAATTCACTTCCTTGGAGTAGTAAAGGTAAATTCCTGTTTTGATTATTAAACTATCGATGCTTATACCTAATACTACCTGCAAATTAGTCCACTAGTTCACTAATACTCTCACCGATTTGGGGCCCCACTGATTTGGGGGCCCTGTACATGCGCACATCCTGCACTGGTGCCTGATACGGGCCTGGATGTTGGTACTTCGGAAGTCCAGGCTCTCAGAGATGTGCATGTAGCAAGTTAATGTGGAAGCATCCGCAAAAATAAATGTGAAGGCAAATTGTATGGAAGTTATAGAAGTCACGCTGAATGGTGACAATTCTATCCAACCCACAACAGCGGTCTATGAGAATGCACGTTTTATGCCACAATTTTCCTTATATTTTGTTTAACCACTGTCCCGATTAGCTAGTACTCTCCGTTCCAGAATATAAGGTGTATTGGTTTCTGTGCAAGTCAAACATTTGAATGCTTGACCAAGATTATAGAATAAAATAATAACATCTGCAATACCTAATAGATAAAATATGAATATACTTTTCATGATGAAACAAATAATATGTATTCCCTATTGTGCATATTGATATATTTTTCTTAAAACTCGGTCAAACGTGCACTCGCTTGATTTTTTTAAAAACAAATACACCTTATATTAGGGAACAGAGGAAGTAAAGCACAAGGCTCCAGTATGGCAGTATATTTACCTAATAGGATGAGCCTCCTGATTTTCTATTTGATACTCCCTCCATTCTTTAATTTAAGGTGTATTATTTCAAGGCACATAATTATGGACTATTTAGGACGAAATTCCCCTTGTCTAACTTGTCTAATTCGTAGATTAGCAATAAGTAAATTATTTAGGTTACGAAAGGATTGGATACATGCAAACGGGAAAGATAGTTTCCTTTTCGGAGAAATACATGAAATCAGGTGAGATATACTTTCCTTTTTCTGGAGCGCTAAGATCAAAATTACGAGGAATTAGAACAAATGCATCTTAGATTATAAAATTTTATCAAAAAACAAATACGCCTTATATAAAGAAACAGAGAGAGTATAATCTAAAAATGATGTATCCGTATTTGCCATGTAATAAAAACTGCCATATTAATATAAAGCTGTCATGAAAATGTATCCCTCGAGAAGGAAAAAGTGAAGACCCACAACTTCATGCTGACGACCTCCTCCTCAATGTTACAAATTTTAATTGATAAATTTTACAAATTCAGGGTGCTCACTTCATTTAAATGTGCGACAGCCCGAAAGCATATATTCGTACTGAACTTTTTTACAAAATGACAATTCAGGAGTCAACCATATTACAAAATCAGATAATCATACTCCAATTACCAAAAAAAATTATCATCATATTCCCTTTCTTTGTTTGTATCTCGCTGAGAGGAGAAAAAAGAAATCATCTATCGTATAATATCGTCAGTAATAGAACCGTATAGATACAGATCGAGTACTATGACCAGCAGTGTCACCCCAAGTTAACCATAAAAACAACTGCAAATGTAAGAAGATATATTCATCCAAGTTACACAATTTCAGAAGGCAGGTACACTAGAAAGAAAAGAATAAAGATAACAAGTAAAAACAATTAAGAAAACATGTATAAAGGTGATGGAGCATCAACAAGTTTGCATGGTTTTCTAAGAAGAGCAACAGCTGGTCTTCTGCTCGACAGGTTGCCCGCGGATCTGTACAGTAGCTGGGCGAGCGTTGTTTGCGGCTGGCTGGCTCGCCATCCTGAAAACATAGGCCATTGTTTTCAGTAAGTTCTTCATCTAAAATTCATAGACTAGCACATTAATATAAACTATCATGAATGCTAGTTTCAGTGTGGGTCCAAACCTATCCTTGATCGAAGCAGCCATGGCCATGAAAGCCTGTTCAACATTCAGGGCGTTCTTTGCACTGGTCTCCATGAATGGGATGCCAATCTCATCAGCAAATGCCTATATATGCACATAAAATTAATGACAAATAGCAGTGAGAATGCCTTCGGTGAATGGAAGGTTGGAATCTGCAGATTGTGAAGTGAACAACTAAAAAATAATGTTTTCATGAGACTCAAGGATACCTTTGCTGTTTCATATGACACAGCTCTTTTGTCAGCCAGATCACATTTGTTCCCCACGAGAAGCTTGTTCACATTCTCACTGGCATAGCGGTCAATCTCGTTCAACCACTGCTTCACATTGTTGAAGCTATCTTGGTCTGTCACATCATAGACGATCTGCAATACCATTTGAATATTCCAGTCAAGCCATCATAAATGTAAAGTTTGTAATCTGACTAAAATGAAGTTTGCATAAGCGGACTTACAATAATCCCATGGGCCCCTCGGTAGTAGCTGCTGGTAATAGTTCTAAAACGTTCTTGCCCAGCAGTGTCCCACTGAAAAGAAAAAGGTTGTAGAATGAAGGGTTTTAATAACTTTCAAAAGGATAATGCTATCCTGCATCACTGCAACTGAAGTGGAAGATTTAAAACAGAGGAACTGCCCAATCCGAACAGCACGTACACATAAGCTGCAAGACTGCCATCCCTCACGTTCAAACTGAGCTACATCTATTTTTCATTTGTAAACATCCAGAAAGAACGAATCTTCATGGGGAAGATAAATAATGAAAGCTTTTAATGGTCCGGTTATATTAACTGGACAGACTAAAGAGAACCACAAAGTGACAACAGAGTTCATATATATTCAGGAGATGCGGTTGAGTGTGTCTGTTCCATATCAATCGACTTCAACTAACAATCATGACAAAATAATAGTGGTCACTGGGAGAACTATATCTCTCAATGAAGTTTCATAGATCATCAACAAAATCACAACTAAATGCTACTAGCACAGGCATGCTTGGTTACTAGCAACGGATGCATATCAAGTAAATCACGAGATAAGCTAGACTCACGATTTGCAACTTGATAGTCTTTCCGTCTTGCTCCACGGTCCGTATTTTCTGTTAACATTTTCCAAATATGTTACGTTCAATAGAAGGATCTGTAGCAGCCAAAAAACACTATGCAGAAAGTAAATGTGCTTACAAAATCAACTCCAATAGTACTGATGTAACTATCCAGGTATGAGTCGTCCTGCCAAGAGAGTCAAAATATTAAAGAGGCAAACAAACAAAGCAGCACAGGTAAATTTAATAGTAATTATAATTAGTTCTCCTCAAGGGCATACTACAATATAGTACTCCCTCCGTCCGGAATTACTTGTCGCTCAAATGGATGTATCTAGCTAAATACATCCATTTGAGACGGAATTACTTGTCGCTGAAATGGGTGTATCTAGGGATGCCCATCATCTTTTGGAAAAATGTAGCTACCAATAATGAACTATTCAGGTTGAGCAATTTAAATTAGAACATTTGTGAGTAATGATTCAGCTTACACATCCTATAAACAAAATGGTTAATTCCATGAACTACCTAATTTTAACATGGAAAATCTATAATATATAGACGGGAAAAAGATAACAAAATGGATCATGCTTGCGATAGAGATTCTTACAGCAAATCTTAACAGCAGACATGACTTGCCAACACCTGAGTCTCCAATAAGCAAAAGCTTGAAGAGGTAATCACTGCATGGTCAAATAAGAGAATGTTAGTCTCCATCAAACACAATGTGCAGAGAAGAAAACAAGCAGTGATGGCATTTTCGAGATGATAAAAAAGGGCAGCCCGGTGCACATGGCTCCCGCTTGAGCAGGGTCCAGGGAAGGGTCCGACCACTTTCAAAGATGATAATAAGATACAATAACTATCTCCATGCTTGGAAGATTGAAAATAAATTCAAAGAGCAATGTATTCTCAAGATAATAACACACAACGATTCTTTCGAATAATATTGTCAGGCTTAGACAAGTAAGCAGCGACAGATGAAGAGATATTTTGCTGTTTAGTACTCAGCCAAAATGTCAGTTTTGCTGAGCTAATAGATCCCTTTGATCCCTATGGACTAGCGTGTGAAAGAATGTAAAATAGTTCCCCTTGCAGCATTCAGATACAATGATATTGTAACATTGAATGAGTGAAGTGCAACCACAGTTACAGCAGTAACCCAACGAACAGTTATATCAGCCCATGACTGTCACAGTTATACAACATGAACAAACAAGCATTTGGCCGTGCTTGTAAAGGATGTTGAGCAGACTGGTGCATTCTAGAAATATGCAAATCCGATCAACTGACCCATAATTTAGCCAACCAGTATCAACAAGTAGGATACTCTACCCACATCTGCATCTGCACACTGAATGTTTTACATCTGCATCTGCACATTGAATGTTTTTTTTTTCCTTTTTGGGAGTAAAAACATGAGATTCAACAAAGTGATTGCGAAACTAGAGATGGCGCAAGTGATATTAGCATGCATAATTCACCAAAATCGACCTATCCTCCTTGTGCAAACAAAATTGCCTGTTCTTTTACTGCCATTAGATAGTAGTAGAAACCTGAAATCCACAATAAACAACCCCTCGAAACACTAATCAAAATGACCAAGTAAAAAGAAGCGCATCTACCCAGCGGCATCCAGCGAGATAGGTCCATAGAGCAAACGATCACGCTTCAAATTTCACCTAATAATTTAAACAAACTCTCCTAGGTCGCATTCCCCCCGTGGACGCGATCCAGACCAAAAAAAAAAAAACGCCATGATTTTGCTGGGATCGAGAGTCAACTCTCCCCCGCGCCGGATCCGGCGAGATCTCGTCTCAGCCTAAAAGCCCCGACCCCCCGATCGGAACTGCTGGGGGCGAAGCAGAGGAGGGAGGGAGGGAGGGAAGGGGACTTACTACTCGGGATTCATGGCGGGATCTGGGCGCTCCCGCGGCGTCCAATCTCGCTCGCGGGCAGGGGGGTGGCGGGATCCGCTTGTCGGCCGGGATCGAGATCGAGTCCTGGGCGGGCGGAGGCAGGCGGCCTCACGACTTCCCCGACTTCTTGGCGTCTCGCTCGCTCTTCCCGTGAATCAATCAACAATGCGCTGGGAAAGGGCCAGGCTCCAGCAGGCCAGCCCGATTTTAGACCAACTGGCCACACGCGTGGAAACCTCTTTTTTTCTTCTTCTTCTCGTTTTTTCTCTGCAACAACGTCGCACGTGCTTCCCGTCGGTGGCCGCTGAAACGAACCGTGTAAACTAGTGATGCTTGCATATGCATATGGTACAATTAGGCCTTGTACAATGCTAATAGATGTCTAGCGAGGTGCTTAGAAAAATAAATGAAATTTTTCTTAAGCACCAATGCTTATTTCTACAGGAGAGATGTCTATTTTTTTCTACCATGTATAAATAAGCATAGGTGCTTAAGGAAAGTCTGGTTTATTTCTCTAAACGTCTCCCCTAAGCACCTTGCATTGTACAAGGCCTTAGGGCAGCTCCGCTGCATCAATTTTTTTTAAAGCTCTGATGCATGAAACCCACATCAAAGGTCCGAATCACGCGATTCAAACACTTTTTGCCATCCAACATACATCAAACGTCTGTGGATTTGTCTGGATCACAAAAATACATTAAACCGAAAGTGAAAGGGTACATCAAACAACCAAGCTTTGGGGACTTGGAGAAGTGAGAGGATTTCCTGGTAATGCTCGGTTTCGTCAATTCGAGCGCTGACTGGAAGTGAAAGAACTATCCAACAAGTTTGCGATGACAATGCCTAGATCGTACCAAAACACCCGCCATCACCGCATCACATCACAAGACTTGTGGATTTGGTATTCTTTCTTTAGCTTGACAGGCCTCACAAATGATATCAACGTGCTTTGACGATCTCAGTTGTTTGCATAACTTTGTGATTTCCACCCCGGTCCAAAGGAGCAACCGCAGAACCAATGTATCCATCAGATCCAGTTTGCAGGTGCGGAATCATGGGCTCAGCGGGATTCAAAATCTTTCACATGGTGCTGGTGTGCAATCACGTATGCAACTTCGAGGATGTCAGATGAATGCGCAAGTAAGGGGAGTCTAGTTTCAATCCTCCTGGAGGACAACATACCGCTAATCAAAGTGCTTGAATGGGTGGCCAGATGTCTCAGGCACAATAACCATCTCAATAATTTGTTCCTCGAGGGGTTAAAATGCAATGTGGCCTCAGAAAGTTAGTTAGCCAAAGTTCGTTCATGCTTTCTATGATCACTAGTGCAAGAAGAGTTTTTTTACAACATATTCATAAACGTCACCCAAAGTTTTGGATAACTTGTTGTATGGACGTCACCCAAACAAGTCATTTTAATCTCTGTTAAACCCAGAACATCACGGTGTATTTTTTTAAACTGTTCTTGATTAAGCCTTCCCATATATATCGATGGCGACTCGAAAAGGTATATAGAAACCTTTTAAAATTCAGTCAAGTTGAAGCAATTGTATCCATCCCTTGTGTTTTTCGATGCTTGTGTAGCTACGTTGTAATCTTTATATAGTGGACTATATGTAGCCACAAATTGCAAGAGTATGGCTTGGGAGCTAGCCCCAATTAATATATTTACCAGCTTGGCATGAAGTTGGTTGGTTTCAATTATTTTTTAATAAATCGGAGTTGACACCATAGATAAAATAGAATAGTTTAGTTATTTTACATGGCTCACAATCTTACATACACCCAGAAAATCTTAAGGATGAACAACATAGGCTGATTTGACATTATTATCAGCCTCAGTGGTGGGTATTGTTAGAAATTTAGCCATAAAACCACAATGTACCCATAATAATTTTAATTCATTGTCCAAGCTTCGTCACTATGAAATGCCTAGTTACAGAAAAGGAGCAACTCAGTGCACAAGAAAAATCATAGAATCAAACTTTAGTACCTAGGTACCAGTTTCATACTTACATATTAAAGTTATTTACAAGGTTGATTTTGTAGAGAGGCATTGTGAAAGATCGTGGATGTCGCCTAGAGGAGGGGGGTGAATAGGCATTTTAAAATAATTACGGTTTAGGCTTGAACTAATGCGGAATAAACCTAACGGTTAATTTCTCAAACACAAAACCTAAAACAACTAGGCTCACCTATGTGCACCAACAACTTATGCTAAGCAAGATAAGCAACTATGAGATAGCAAGATATATCACCAAGAACAATATGGCTATCACAAAGTAAAGTGCATAAGTAAAGGGCTCGGGTAAGAGATAACCGAGGCACGCGGAGACGATGATGTATCCCGAAGTTCACACCCTTGCGGATGCTATTCTCCGTTTGGAGCGGTGTGGAGGCACAATGCTCCCCAAGAAGTCACTAGGGCCACCGTAATCTCCTCACGCCCTCGCACAATGCAAGATGCCGTGATTCCACTAAGGGACCCTTGAGGGCGGTCATCGAACCCGTACAAATGGCAACCCTTGGGGGCGGTCACCGAACCCGTACACTTTGGCAACCCTTGGGGGCGGTCACCGGAACCCGTCAAATTGCTCGGGGCGATCTCCACAACCTAATTGGAGACCCCGACGCTTGCCCGGAGCTTTACACCACAATGATTGAGCTCCGAACACCACCAACCGTCTAGGGCGCCCAAGCACCCAAGAGGAACAAGCTCAAGGGTACCAAGCACCCAAGAGTAATAAGCTTCTCAACTTGCAACTTCCACATATCACGTGGAGAACTCAAACCGATGCACCAAATGCAATGGCAAGGGCACACGGAGTGCCCAAGTCCTTCTCTCTCAAATCCCACCGAAGCAACTAATGCTAGGGAGGAAAATGAGAGGAAGAACAAGAAGGAGAACACCAAGAACTCCAAGATCTAGATCCAAGGGGTTCCCCTCACATAGAGGAGAAAGTGATTGGTGGAAATGTGGATCTAGATCTCCTCTCTCTTTTTCCTAAAAAACTAGCAAGAATCCATGAAGGGATTGAGAGTTAGCAAGCTCGAAGAAGGTCAACAATGGGGGAAGAACACGAGCTCAAAGGATAAGGTTCATTGGGGAAGAAGACCCCCTTTTAAAGGAGGGGGAAAATCCAACCGTTATCCTCACAACCCGCACCGAGCGGTACTACCGCTCCAAGGAGCGGTACTACCGCTAGGGCGGCAGTAGCCAGAAGAAACACTACTGCAACGGGGCAACAAGGCGGTACTACTGCCGGAGCGGTACTACCACCCGCCCTTGCGGTACTACCGCAGGGGTAGTATTCAACGGCCACACAGGTGCAGTACACTGAGTATACACAGTGAGGCAGTGGTACTACCGCTGGGGATAGCGGTACTACCGCGCATCCACGGATGTAAAAAAATTACTGCCGTGCCTACATCCGCTGGAGCTAGCTTCAAGTAGAAAGACGGCGTGGTACTACCGCGAAGGGCGCGGATGTAAAAAATTACTTCCGCGGCTACTTCCATGCAAGACAACGTTCTGGGCTAGAGGCAGCGGTATTACCGCTCACCAGGAGCGGTACTACCGATGGACCCTGCGGTACTACAGCTCCCTTGAGCAGTACTACCGCACGCCACAGAGGCTGTAGCACATGGCTGCCTTCATATCGCAGCTAAAGACAACAAAGGATACAATAAAACCAGAACTGCCATAACTTCTGCAAATGAGCTTTGAATTGACCAAACTCAAACTTGTTGGAAACAAGACAATGAGGCAGGGGAGGTATGCCTAACAAATGGAGGAGTGAAAACCTCCAACAGAGAAGAATCGACATAACCTCCAACATCGAAAACATCATAGAAGATGCATGTGAGCTCCGTTTTGGATGAACTCGAGCTTGTCATCAAGATGACCAAAAGCTCTAGGACTCACAAAGAGAACCAAACAAGAACCAAGAAAGATGATGCAAGGATGCAATGGTTTGAGCTCTCTACGAATGATACGATCAAGCTACTCATCGAGAGCCCCCCTTGATAGTACGACAATCTATCCTATAACCCGGTCTCCCAACAACCACCATGAGACCGGTAAAATAGAACACCTATGAAGGGCAAACCTTTGCCTAGCACATGGTCCACTTGAGCTAGATGATGACGATCTTGACTCCCTCAAGTTGGACCACCTTTCCTGATTGTGTTGGCTCGATGAAAACTAGTTGATTGCTCCCCCATACTCCACTATGGGTGAGCCACTCTTCCGCACATCTTCACAAGTCCATTGTCACCACAATGGATGGCAAGCTTCAAGCATTTGATCTCTTCGTGATGCTCCACTTGAACTTGCACACCGCAACCTAACCCCACAATGAACTCTCATGAAGACCATGGATTAGTACACAAAGCGAAATTGACAATGCTTACCATACCATGGGATCACTTGATCCCTCTCGGTACATCTTCTACGCTTTATGAGTTGATCAACTTGATTCACTCTTTGACTTAGTCTTGATCAACCTCTCACAAGACCAATCTTTAGGTAATTCCTTGAATAGCACCTTGGTCGACACAAACTCTCCTTGAAACCAACACATGTACTCCAAGAAAAACCTATGGACAAAACCTTCAAATATAACTCAAGGCAACCATTAGTCCATAGAGATTGTCATCAATTACCAAAACCACACGTGGGGCACCGCATGTCCTTTCACATTGATTTTCATTTTCGGAAACAATATGAACGGACCGCCTCATCAGCCGTAGCAAACACCCCCGTTAGATCATGTAGACATGGCGGTATAATTTACTAATATGATACTGTAGAGTTCAGCGAGAGAAATTAAGGGGAAAATGTTGTCATTTGTGACTACATAACTATGTGTTGTTCATTAATTTTAGGAATTGGATCATGCTCAATATACCCATCTAAAAATTTATAAGCTAACCAATCAACTTCATTAATAACAAAAATCAACCAAGGAGGTAAATCTTGTAACTGATAATCTTCTAGGTACTACCGGATAAAAACCAAAATATTATCGCACTGATAATCTTCTACATTATAATTTCCGTGAGATGCTTCCAAAGCTCAGGAGTAATTCCACCGTGCACGTTGCATCTCGATCATGTCCGGTGTCCGGACTCTACTCTTCCTTGGTAGGATCGAGCACATGCCCAGCAAAGACAACGGTGCTTGAAGTCTCCTCGACAATGAAGAAGGCGAACGGGTGGTCGGCTACGAAGTCCACGGTCGGAGGCGGTGGCACGTACTCGTAATCGCAGCCAAACGAGAACCCCATGTCGTCGTCCGACTCCACGGTGACGGCGGCGGCCTCGCACCCCTCCTCGTTCATCTCCACCACCGCCTTGTGGAGAACCTCGTCCACGCACAGCGGCACGACCGACTCGTCGTCCCCGACAATCTCGGCCATGTCAGCCAGAAGGCGATCAAAAGGTCTTCGAGAACTTCGCGGATGCTGTTCATGTACGTCAGCTTAAACTTGGGCAGCCGGAACTTGCCGACGGGGACATGGTCCCTCGGCAGGTGCTCGTGCAGGAACTCTGGGCGGGACGTGATCTTGTCGACCAAGTTCCATAGTCCTTCGCGGTCCTCGGGGAGGAAGACGCACATGGAGAACTCTGGGAGGCCCTTCCGCAGCTTGAAGTTGTACGCCAATGGGCTGTCGTCGTTGAACGCCTTGTATGGCAGTTTTAACACCCTGAACCCGTCGTGGCACGCGATCTGCTGGTACATCCTCCACTGCCTCCGCAGGAAGGGCACCTTGTCGACGGTGCTGCCGTCGAGAAGGTGGAACTCGTCGTCGACGGTGTCGTCCTTGTCAAAGGTGTTGAGCCACTCGCCCTTGAAGTAGATGGCGTTAGCGACGACGTGAAGGGTGTCGCTTACCTTGTACGGGTCGAGCACCTCGGTGATGAGGTTCCTCGTCGCCTTGGCCACCCATGCGTTGATCTCTTTCCTTGATTCCACAGCCTGCACGCAAAAAAAAGTGTTGAATTGTCAATTTATGGAACAATAATTCACCAAAATTGAACCTATGTAGAACTTGTATAAGACCATGATGAGATCTGAATTACATAGGCACGTGATTGTTTTCTTTAGTTATATAGTTAGAGAGGACGAGACATGTATACATGTACGTACATGATTGTGGAAGTCGACGGCCCACGTCTCGCCCTTGTACGTGCCGACGACGGTGTCGCGGTACGCGGGCCTGAGCGGCCACCTCTTGTCGCTCCACGCGCCGCACGCGAACGCCACGGCCGGCCCGCCGATGCCGGACCTGTCGGCGAGGACGCGCTCCACCACCACGCCCTTGACGAACGCCTCGAGCTCGCCCCGGGACGGAGCGCCGGCGATCGCGAGAATCTCGTCTAGCGTGTCGCCCCCGGCGCCGGCCGACATGAGCGCGAGCGCGACGTGGATGGACAGCGGCGAGAAGATGAGGTTTCCGCCGGTTCTTTCCGCCGCGAGGCGCTTGAGCAGCCGCGAGGCCAGTGCCGTCTGCCCGTGCCGGCAGGCGCTCATGTCGCCAGCTTCTTCTGCCGCCATGGCCATCGACCGAGCTTCTTCTGGCTAGGTATATAAGTATCTACATCGGTAGGTTTAGGGTATATAGTCAATGAACTTTCAGGCTATTTATTAAGCTTTTTCTTTGAGCGGTAAACCAAACTTTATTGATTAGTGTTTCGGTTTACAGGGATAACTCATTCGAAAAAAAAAGGTTTACAGGGATAACAAAAGGGTCATGGGGTACTCCCAGCCACATATGGCGCCCTTGTTCTAGAGAAGTACAAAATTTGACTAAATTATGAGCATCCACATTCTCTTGCCGACCTTCGAAGATGAAATCACACCGAGAAAATTGTCTTGCCTGGGCCTGGATCTCCTTGATAACAATGCTGTATCTCCCTTACGTCCCACTCTTAATTTCTTCCACAACGGTTTTGCAATCACAAGCAACAACAATATGATCTAAGTTTAGATCCTGGGCTAGGGCTAGAGCCTCGCGGCAAGCCAACGCTTCCAACATCGGTGGATCGGTTATTCCATCAAAAACCATTGCTGAGGAGCCTAGGAAAAGACCCTCGTGGCTCCTGCCTACTGTAGCAGCAGCCCCTCTTCTCCCGTTTCTGTCAACCCTCCCGTCGACCTGAATTTTGACAAATCCAAGTTCGGGCGCTATCCACCTTTGCCTGGCAATAGGTCTCGCTGCTGCGTGTGAGTCATGCTTTGCTACTGTCCCAGTTTGAATCGTTGAAAGCTCAGCAATGAAATTCTTTACGAAAGAATGAGTCGCATGTGGGCTCTGCAGGTCTTCCTCATGAATGGCCTTACGACGAGCCCACCATATCGCCCACATAGTCACGGCCATTGTTATCATACTGTCCCGAGGAAGATGATCTATAGCGGAGAATAACCAGACCTAAGCATTCTGCTCCGGCGTTGCTTGAATAAAATCAAGTATGTTTTCATCAACAAGTGCCCACACACACCTGGCAACAGAACATTCAAAAAGTGAGTGTCGCTATGAGTCTGCCATTCCACAGAGCTGGCATTTATCATCATCCGTCATTTTCCTTGCATGTCGTACATCCTCTATCGGGATCGAAAGCTTTGACAGTCTCCACATGAAATGACGTATTTTTCCCGGGACTTGGATGGACCATAACGTCTCCCATGATTTGGCTTCCGCTTCAAAATCTGAGGATCCTGATCTTCCTTCTAACCATTCCTCTCTTCTATGCTTTGTGTCAGCCAACATTCGATAAGCAGATCTTACCGAGAAAACTCCATTCCTCTCAAAGTTCCATGCCCAGTGATCATCCATCTGTCTAGTGCAGATCGGGATTGCCAAGACAACCATAGTATCTGATGCAATAAAACTAGCATCGAGTGCTTCTCTATTCCATGCCGCATTGTGTACGTCAATCAGCTCACTCACTAATGATGGGGGGTTGGCCGAGAGACACGCTAGCGGGCGCATGATAGCGTTCCTCGGTATCCAATTATCCGCCCAAATGCTCGTTGTTGCTCCATCTCCAATTCTCCGAATAATCCCTTGCTTGAGGACATCTCTTCCTTCCACTATGGCCCGCCATACCTGTGATGGCCGATTCCCAAGTTCAGCTTCCAAAATTGTGCTTTGGGGGTAGTAGACGGCCCTCAAAATTCGTGCACACAAAGAATCCTGCTGCTGTAAAAATCTCCAGGACTGTCTTGCCAATAGAGCTAGATTGAAGAGCTCAAAATCACGGAAACCTACACTAGTAGAAAAGGGGGCAAAGGTCCAGGCCGGGTCAGCCCATTAGTCCCGGTTCAGTCTAGAACCGGGACCAATGGGGGCATTGGACCCGGTTCGTGAGCCCAGGGGGCCGGCCGGGCCACGTGGGCCATTGGTCCCGGTTCGTCTGGACCTTTTGGTCCCGGTTGGTGGGACGAACCGGGACCAATGGCCCTGGCTCCTGGCCCACCACCATTGGTCCCGGTTTGTGGCCTGAACCGGGACCAAAGGCTCCCCTTTAGTCCCGGTTCATGCCACGAACCGGGACCAATGAGGTGCCTATATATACCCTCGCCCGCGAGTAGAGCACTCCAGTGCTCTGTTTTTCTCTGGCCGGCGAGGGGAGGGGTTTGTGGTGCTCTAGCTCACCTCCTATGCACATGAGGTGTTCGATGAAATGCCCGACCCACACTAGTTAAGCTTTCTCCTCTCGAAGCTCGACCTCAAAGCTCCATTTTCCTCGAGATTTGTCTAGATTTAGCGGTCCGTCACGCCCCACCCCTGTCTTCACCGCCGTCAATCACCCACGCCGATCTCATCACCGACACCACCGTGGTGAGCCTCTTGTTCTTATCTTCTTTCCGAAAGGAAAAATATTCTTACTTGTATGTTTATATAGATACTTGTATCATTTTCTTACTTTTATTATTGCATCTTATATAGTGCGATGGTTTTGGTATCCGCCCCCGTCGGCCCTCGTCCTGTCTATGATTCGGATGTGGTATATATATTATCTTTATAACTATTGGTTCATTTATTGTTTATGAAAATTATGCGGACCAACGTGACATAGATTTTATTTATCTAGGATGTATGTGAACCGGAAATTCCAACCGACCCTATTGTCGAGAGGTTAAATTTAGTTGAAGAAGAAAACAATTTCTTGAAGGAAAAAATAAAAAATTTGAGGAGGAGAAGATGATATTGGAGTTGCATGTTGCGGATGTCGTCGATGATCACAAGATCAAGATGGATGCAATGCGCTTGAAGATTAGAAAGATTAGAAAATATGCCATTCATACCGAGGCTTGGTATCATTATGCCGTTGGATCAATTGTTACCTTGGTTGCGATTATGATCGCCTTTGTTCTCGCATTAAAATGTTTTACATAGTTTCAATGTATGGTTTAATTAATTAGATGCTCTGGAGAGCTATATGTTGTTAGATGAGAACTATGTATGTACTTTGGTTTTAATGTGATGATGAACTTCTATTAATTTGGACACTTAATTATATATAATGCACGCAGATGAACCGACAATGGATGTATGATGACAGACACACCTCCGAGTACATTAAGGGCGTGCATGAGTTTCTCGATGCGGCTGAGGCAAACAAGCAGAATGGTTTTATGTGTTGTCCATGCACTAAATGTGGGAATACGATATCTTACTCTAACCGGAAAATCCTTCACACCCACCTGCTTTACAAGGGTTTCATGCCACACTATAATGTTTGGACGAGGCACGGAGAAATAGGGGTTATGATGGAAGACGACGATGAAGAAGAGTACGATGACAACTATGTGCCCCCTGAATACCCTGATGCTGCAACGGGGGGAGCTGGTGAAGATCAAGAGGAACCAGACGATGTGCCCGATGATGATGATCTCCGCCGGGTCATTGTCGATGCAAGGACGCAATGCGAAAGTCAAAAGGAGAAACTGAAGTTCGATCGCATGTTAGAGGATCACAAAAAAGGGTTGTACCCCAATTGCGAAGATGGCAACACAAAGCTCGGTACCGTACTGGAATTGCTGCAGTGGAAGGCAGAGAATGCTGTGTCTGACAAAAGATTTGAGAAGCTACTGAAAATATTGAAGAAGAAGCTTCCAAAGGATAACGAATTGCCCGACAGTACATACGCAGCAAAGAAGGTCGTATGCCCTCTAGGATTGGAGGTGGAGAAGATACATGCATGCCCTAATGACTGCATCCTATACCGCGGTGCATACAAGGATCTGAACGCATGCCCGGTATGCGGTGCATTGCGGTGTAAGATCAGACGAGATGACCCTGGTGATGTTCACGGCGAGCCCCACAGGAAGAGGGTTCCTGCGAAGGTGATGTGCTATGCTCCTATAATACCACGGTTGAAATGTCTGTTCAGAAACGGAAAGCATGCCAAGTCGATGCGATGGCACAGTGAGGACCGTAAGAAAGACGGGAAGTTGAGACCACCCGCTGACGGGTCGCAGTGGAGAAACATCGAGAGAAAGTACTGGGATGAGTTTGCAAAGGACCCAAGGAACGTATGGTTTGCTTTAAGCGCGGATGGCATAAATCCTTTCGGGGAGCAGAGCAGCAATCACAACACCTGGCCTGTGACTCTATGTATGTATAACCTTCCTCCTTGGATGTGCATGAAGCGGAAGTTCATTATGATGCCAGTTCTCATCCAAGGCCCTAAGCAACCCGGCAACGACATTGATGTGTACCTAAGGCCATTAGTTGAAGAACTTTTACAGCTGTGAAATGGAAACGGTGTACGTACGTGGGATGAGCACATACAAGAGGAACTTAACCTAAAGGCGTTGCTGTTCGTGACCATCAACGATTGGCCCGCTCTCAGTAACCTTTCAGGACAGACAAACAAAGGATACCACGCATGCACACACTGGTTAGATGACACTGAAAGTATATACCTGGACAAATGCAGGAAGAATGTGTACCTAGGCCATCATCGATTTCTTCCGACCAACCATCAATGTCGAAAGAAAGGCAAGCATTTCAAAGGCGAGGCAGATCACCGGAAGAAGCCCGCCATGCGTACTGGTGATCACGTACTTGCTATGGTCAATGATTTACACGTAATCTTTGGAAAGGGTCCCGGCGCACTAGCTGTTCCGAATGACGCTGAGGGACACGCACCCATGTGGAAGAAGAAATCTATATTTTGGGACCTACCCTACTGGAAAGACCTAGAGATCCGCTCTTCAATCGACATGATGCACGTGACGAAGAACCTTTGCATGAACCTGCTAGGCTTCTTGGGCGTGTATGGAAAGACAAAAGATACACCTGAGGCACGGGAGGACCTGCAACGTTTGCACAAAAAATACGGCATGCCTCCGAAGCAGTATGAAGGTCTTGCCAGCTTCGCTCTTACGAAAGGAGAGAAATAAATCTTCTTTGA
Organism: Aegilops umbellulata; assembly: GCA_032464435.1. Taxonomy (NCBI): domain Eukaryota; kingdom Viridiplantae; phylum Streptophyta; class Magnoliopsida; order Poales; family Poaceae; genus Aegilops; species Aegilops umbellulata. The sequence continues at coordinate 633,296,392 of CP136060.1, read as the reverse complement.
ATGCCTGCTCAGTATGAAGGTCCCGACTGGCTTCTCGTCGAATATAAAGGGAATAATAAATATTTCATAGAAAAAGTTCCAGAACCTAAAGTCTCATGACTGCCACGTGATTATGACGCAACTGCTTCCGGTTGCATTGAGGGGGCTTCTACCGGAAAACGTCCGATTAGCCATTGTGAAGCTATGTGCATTCCTCAATGCAATCTCTCAGAAGGTGATCGATCCAGAAATCGTACCAAGGCTAAGGAGTGATGTGGCGCAATGTCTTGTCAGTTTCGAGCTGGTGTTCCCACCATCCTTCTTCAATATCATGACGCATGTCCTAGTTCATCTAGTCGACGAGATTGTCATTCTGGGACCCGTATTTCTACATAATATGTTCCCCTTTGAGAGGTTCATGGGAGTCCTAAAGAAATATGTCCGTAACCGTGCTAGGCCAGAAGGAAGCATCTCCATGGGCCATTAAACAGAGGATGTCATCGGGTTTTGTGTTGACTTCATTGCTGGCCTTAAGAAGATAGGTCTCCCTAAATCGCGGTATGAGGGGAGACTGACTGGAAAAGGCACGCTAGGAACGGACTCAATAATATGCAGGGACGGGCATTCTTGGTCTCAAGCACACTACATAGTTCTACAGAACTCTACCTTGGTGACCCCGTATGTCGATGAATGCAAGAACAGTCTGCGCTCCAAACACCCGGAGCAGTGCGACGACTGGATTACATGTGAACACATGAGGACTTTCAGCAGTTGGTTGGAAGCACGTCTCAGAGGTGACAACACTATTTGTGATGAGTTGTACTTGTTGTCCAGGGGACCATCTATGACTGTATTGATTTACAAAGGATACGAGATAAACGGGAATACATTTTACACGATTGACCAAGATCAAAAGAGCACCAACCAAAACAGCGGTGTCCGCTTTGATGCAACAACCGAGAAGGGAAAGGACACGTATTATGGTTACATAGTGGACATATGGGAACTTGACTACGGACAAGATTTTAATGTCCCTTTGTTTAAGTGCAAATGGGTCAATCTGTCAGGAGGCGGGGTACATGTAGACCCACACTACGGAATGACAGCAGTCGATCTGAAAAAATCTTGGGTACACTGACGAACCGTTCGTCCTAGCCAATGATGTGGCACAGGTTATCTATGTGAAGGACATGTCTACCAGACCGAGAAAAAGAAAAGATAAGGAAACGAATACATCATACGATGAGCCAAAGCGCCACATAGTTCTTTCAGGAAAAAGGGACATCCTGGGAGTGGAGGGCAAGACAGACATGTCTGAAGATTATGAAAATTTTCATGAAATTCCTCCCTTCAATGTCAAGGCTGACCCAAGCATCCTGATAAACGATGAAGATTATCCATGGTTACAACGCAATAAGCAAATGACACAAGCGAAGAAAAAGTGAAGACTTTCTCCCGCAACTATTTTGATGATACCATGCCAGATGTGTAACAGACGAGTATGCTATGCCAACTTTTTCAGAGTTCATTTGAAAACTATGAATTTAGGTCGAATTTTCTCTATAGGTGCATCTATGTTCATTTTTTAGTAAAGTTAATCACAAACTTGTGATTCACACAAATTTCAAAGAAATCAAATTTTAACTATTCAAATTTGAAAACTAATGGCACTAACAGAAAGTTTATAATTTTTCTAAAACTAATGGCACTAACAGAAGGTTTATAATTTTGCTGACCTAAAAGCAAAAAGAATTAAAAAATAAAGCAAGAAACAAAAGAAAATAAATAATACAGAAAACAAAACAAAAAAACTGGAAAAAAAGAAAAATAGCAACAATAAGTATTTTGTTGTAAGTAGAAACAAAATAAAATAAATAAAGCAACAAAGAAAACAAAAAAACCAAATTGAGCATAATGATAAAACAGAGTAATATTAAATAGCAGGAAAAAGATTGACTCAAAAATCAATTTTTATAGTAAAGTTATTCATAAACTAGTGATTCACACAAATTTTAAAAAATTCAAATTTAAACTATTCAAATTTTAAAACTAATGGCACTAACAAAAAGTTTATAATTTTTGTGACCTAAAATAAAAAAGAAATCACTACAAAACTATAAGTATTTAGTTCTAAGTAGAAATGAAAAAATAAATAGCAAAAAAGAATTAAAAAATAAAGCAAAAAACAAAAGAAAATAAGTAATGCAGAAAACAAAACAAAAAAACTGGAAAAAAATTAAATATAGCAACAATAAGTATTTTGTTGTAAGTAGAAACAAAAAAAACAAAAAACAAAAAAAGTGCCACTTACTGGGCACCCACGGCCTGAATACGACTAGAAACCCTACCATGGGCCAGAATTCAGGCCCGCGGGAGGCCCAGTAGGCCCACTGGCACACATTGCACGGTTAGGCACGAAAGCCTGCTTTAGAGAGGAGCTCGAGAGGGAAGGCGCACTGCACCTTATAAACAGGTGTGACTCCCTCTCAACTAGCGAGGTGGGACTAAACATTTGGGCGCGGGGCAGCACAAGGCCTTTGGTCCCGGTTGGTGGCACCAACAAGGACTAAAGTGGGGCATTGGTCCCGGTTGGTGGCACCAACCGGCACTACTAGGAAAAGGGCTATAGATAGGATTGACACTAATGACGCACCAGAGAAGTAGTGCGCCACTACTATATACTAATGGCGCACCTGTTGGTGATACGTCATTAGTGTGCAAGACACTAATGGCGCACCAGACAAAAGGTGCGCCACTAGTGATAATTTTTTTTCATTTTTACAAACAAACTAATGGCGCATCAGATCGGAGTGCGCCATTACTACTAGTAATGGCGCACTGTACAAGGAGTGCGCCAGTACAAATGCATAAAAATAAAAATTGGGGAGCCTGGGAATCGAACCCAGGACCTCCATTGTGTGTGCTGCGTGCTGACCAGTCAAGCTAGTGGGCAGGTTATGATATAGATTGGATTAGGTGGTATATAACCCGAGGGCTCGAACTGTAATAAAAATACATTCTAATGGCGCACCGCTGCTGGGTGCGCCATTAGTAAGCTTCCCCCCACTCCACCTATTCCCCTCCCTCCCTTCCTCCCCACTGGACCTAATTTGTCCCCTCCGCTCCGTCCCCTGCCGCCGCCGCCCCGACCCCCACCCCCGCGCCCCCACGCCCCCACCACTGCAGCTCCCCCGCGCCGCCGCCCCCACGCCCCCGCGCCCCCACCACTGCAGCTCCCCCGCGCCGCCGCCCCCACGCCCCCGCGCCCCCACCACTGCAGCTCCCCCGCGCCGCCGCCCCCACGCCCCCGCGCCCCCACCACTGCAGCTCCCCCGCGCCGCCGCCCCCACGCCCCCGCGCCCCCACCACTGCAGCTCCCCCGCGCCGCCGCCCCCATGCCCCCGCGCCCCCACCACTGCAGCTCCCCCGCGCCGCCGCCCCCACGCCCCCACCATTGTAGCTCCCCCGCGCCGCCGCCCCCGCGCCCCCGCGCCCCGAGCCGGAGGAGGAGGACCAGGAGGAGGACGAGGAGGAGGAGACGAGGACCGCTAGCTCAGCCAGGCCACGCGACGCCGCCGTCCTCGACTGCAGGTGAGCCCCTCCCCTCCACTTCCTTCTTCTTCTTCTTCCTCTTGTTGATTCTTTGCCCGAGGAACCAAAATGAGTATGGCCTTGAGAGACGCAACACTACTCCTCTGGACTAGAGCTAGCATATATATGAAGTAGTAGCAGTTGCACTATTGTGGGCTTGGAGAGCTTAATTTCTCAAGCCAGCACCCTGCAGATTAATATTCAGAGCTTATCCCTAAACAAACAAGTGCAAGAGTTTGTAACCTTGATTGATGTCCACCCTGCAGATTTCCTTCAAAAAAATAAATAGTTTTGTATTCTTTGGATTACCCATATGTTGAAAATTTGGAGGCATGGATGTTTGTGTATTTGTTCATGTTTGTCCAGTGATGAAAAACATTAATAATACCATCTTTCGGTAGTCGCTATGCATCCATGCTACCATTCTGCAATTTCTGAAGCCGAATTGAACAGCTTCTGATTGTCGTAGTTATTGCATTTTCTATTCTCAAGCATGTGAATTTTCTGTATGTGTAAACCTTGTATATCTCAGTCCTTGTTGTTGTTGATACTGTTGTTTACTGAGTGTTAGTTCATGTGTCTCCATTCTCAAATGTTTTGTTTTGTTGGCACTTGCACAATCCTGAGTTCTTTCATATGAATTGGTCAATTCCACAACCACAATTCATTGCTCTGTCTACCTAGTTCTTGGGGAACTTGAGTCGCTTTGTCTACTGTAGGTTCTAATTTTCTGTGGTTGGAATGCTCCTGTGAAATCGTTCTTGAAGCTGAAATGCTATATTTGCTTTGTTGATCCTGCTGCCTTCAAATATGATTTGTTCTATAGTAGCCGATTGAAGTGCTTGTAGCAACCCGTTTGTGTTAAATTCGTGTGTAGGTCTGCATGATGGTCGATGCTCCTAGTTCTGTACTCTTGAGGTTCTGGATATTATTACATTTACCATCAAAGTGAACACAAACTGGTGCATTTCCTGTCAAGATTCCGTTTTCATGAAGGAAACGTATCTTCTGCACGCTCGTTGATGCAGAGGTTCTGATTCATTTTCTTGGGTCCTTGCTGTAAATCAACATGGCACTTCATTGATTTCACCTTTTAAGATTTACTTCTTGGCAGCACAAGAATAGATGGTCCAACTAACAAAACCATGAAAGAAGAATCTAATAATGAAAATTGTAAAGAAGGAATCATTAAAATAGGAATCAAAATGGCCAAGACAAGTAGCATCTATTCTTAAGCAGAGTATAAGGATAGCATAGAAGAAATAGGAATCAAAATGGCCAAGACAAGAATAGTTGCTTGTTTTTACTGTAGTTGTGGCTGCTTTCTTCTTGTATCATAAAAATATCCCTGCTGCTGTATTTATGATCTGTTGTAAGGGTACTAATTGGTCTCTTCTACTTCTTATCAGAGATGGCAGGAAGCAGCCACCGCCGCTCTGCGACACCGCAGTACGAGTTGGATGCTTCCGAGTTCTTCACTATCATACTTGGGACTTCAGTATCATCCATGACGTAGGTATATAAAACGAGAGATCTCCCCTTCACCCATCTCATTATCATATCTGTTGTTTGCTACATCACTCATTGTCCCAAACTGCAGAGGCTGCCTGACAGTTTTATGAACATGCTGATGGGTGAAGATCCGCCAAATAATCTGAAGCTGCGACAGGCCGACAGCGGGTTTCGCAGGCTGTGGGATGTGGAGTTGGTGATCAAGGAGGGCCACATGTACTTGTCTCGTGGGTGGGAGAAGTTCTACCGTGCCTACGACCTGTGGCTGGGGTACTTCCTTCTCTTCAGGTACGACGACGACGCCACCATGCTCATCGTGAAGGTGTTCAACGCGACTATGTGTCGCATGCGCTACGCTGAAGATTATGATGCCGGTACGTTTTGCCTCTTCTTATTCCTCTACATTTGGCTTTGTCTCACATCGATTGTTAACGATCATTGTTGCATTTGGACAGGTAATGGGAGCAGCAGCAGCAGCGACAATGGCTATAGCCAAAGCAGCAGCGACTATGGCTATAGCGAAAGCAGCAGTGATTCTGGCTGTAGCGAAAGCAGCAGCGATTCTGGCAGCAGCATAGACAACAAGAAGGATGATCCGGACTGGAGTGCGGGAGAAGAGGAGCAGAGTGGGGATGAGGAGCTGCAGGATGACGATGGGCATCAGGCTGAGGATGACCTAGCGCTGGTGGTGGCTGACCATGGGCAAGAGATGGTGGTGGCTGACCATGGGCAAGAGATGGAGGTGGCTAAGGATGACCTAGCGATGGTCGTGCCTGAAGGTGGCCTCGCGATGGTGGTGGTGCCTGACAATGACCACGCACCGGTGGTGGCGCCGGCGATCCCACAGCTGGGCGACATGACCATGCCAATTGAGGTAGAAGACTACATCCCACTGCCTCCACCGCCTCCACCGCCTCGCCGCTCTTGGCGCATCAGGCTGAGGAAGGAGAAGAAGAAGAAAAATGCATGAGAACTGAACTTTGTCAGGTATGTCAGATCTCCAAAATGATATATATATATACTTAGTTACCTATGTTATCTCTAATATGCTTAGTTTCCTGTAGGTTAGCTTCATTTTACCTAAGTTGGCTCTAATATGCTAACTTAGAGCTTATATGCTTAGTTTCCTATAGGTTAGCTCCAAAATAACTTATGTTAGCACAAAATGATCAAGTTTACATAATGAGCTTATAGTCTTCTTTTTATTTCTTTTCCAAAATTCTTCTTATTCTTCTTCTAGTGTTCTTCTTCTTCTAGTATTCTTCTATTCTTCTTCTTTTTCTTCTTCTAACTTCTTGTTTATCATTTTGCAGATTTGATTTAATTCACAGAAGCTTGCATGGATGGAGTGCTTCTTTTCCATTTGTGTTTTTATTTTGTATCAATGTGAAACTTTTGTGAATTGATGGATAACGGTGTTGGATGAACAATGTGAAACTTTTGTAATATGTAACGATGGAACTATGTGTTGGCTATGTATGTATATATGATGGAACTTGTGTGTTGGCTATGTATGTATATATGATGGAACTTGTGTATTGGCTATGTATGTATATATGATGGAACTTGTGTGTTGGCTATGTATGTATATATGATGGAACTTGTGTGTTGGCTATGATTGTTATATGGATGCTTGTTGTATATATATGTGTTGGATATCTCATAGGTGAAATAGTGACCTGAGATCAAGAAAAAAAATTAAAAAAATTGTTACTAATGGTGCACTACCATGTGGTGCGCCATTAGTATAGCAGACAGTAGTGGCGCACCATGGGCAAAACTAATGGCGCACTGCCTGGTGCGCCATTAGCATACCAGATACTAATGGCGCACCAGTGGTGCGCCATTAGTAAAAAATTCTAGTGGCGTGATACTAATGGCGCACCGGTGGTGTGCCATTAGTAGGCCTTTTCCTAGTAGTGCGGGACCAATGCCCCTCTTTAGTCCCGGTTGGTGCCACCAACCGGGACCAAAGGCCGCCGCTTCCCGCCCTTTGGGCTGCTGAAAAGAGGCCTTTGGTCCCGGTTGGTGGCACCAACCGGGACTAAAGGTGGCATTAGTCCCGGTTGGTTTCACGAACCGGGACCAATGCTCTTGCTATATATACATCACTTAGCAGTTTTCGACCAAATCACCCACTTCTCCCCCGATGCCCCCTGCTCCTCCTCGTCGCCGTCGCCACCCGACGCCCCTGCTCCTCCTCGTCGCCATCGCCACCGACGCTGTCAGGCTGCTCGTCTTTGCCGTCGCTGCCGCCATCGACGCCGTCAGGCTGACCGCCTTCGCCGTCGCTCGCCGCCCCCTGTGAGCACAGCCCCTCCCGTCCCGCGCCCCTGTCCTGCGCGGCCGCCGCGCCGCCGCCCCTGCCCTGCGCGGCCGCCGTGCGCCGCCCCTGCCCTGCGCTGGCGTCGCGCGCCGCCCCGCCGCCACTGCCCTGTCAAGCCGGCGCCTCCCCCCAGATCTGTTTTTTCATGTATATATGGTGTTTTTTTCCAGATTATATTATATGTGTGAGTATATGATTGTATGTATATATGTTCTCTGTGTATATATATATGTTCATGTATATATGCAAAAGATAGATGCTTGTTATATATATATATATATATATATATATATATATATATATATATATATATATGCTTGTTTTTATATATATGTAATGATTTTTTTATAGAATATGATGTTTTATTCATAGATGATCCCATATATGATGTATGCACGAATGTGGATGAAATATAATGTTTTTTTGTTCATAGAACATGATATTTTTTAATTCGCAGATTTTTTTTGTTCATGAGAGAGGCGGGGACGTTGAGGGATAATAGATGTATTTTTTCAGAATTTTCTATCGTGCATAGACGGATTTTAGACCACGGGAGCACCCCCTCCCTATCGTTGCAAAATTTGCTAAGTGATATTAAGAAAGGAAGGAAAAGAAGGATAGGAAAGAAGAAAATAAGAAGAGGAAAGAAAGAACAAGAGGAGAGGAAGAAAAGGAGAAATAAATAAGAAGAAGAAAAAAGAAGAAAAAGAAGAGGAGAAGAAGAAAGGAATAGTGGAGAAGAAGAGAGAATAGAATATTCTATTTTCTCTTCTTCTCCACTATTCCTTTCTTCTTCTCCTTTTTTTCTTCTTTTTTTTTTCTTCGATCTTCTCCTCTAGCTATTTCTTTCTTCTTCTCCTCTTTTTTCTTCTTCTTCTTCATCTTAATTTTTATCGGGAACGAGGGTGTCGAGGATCGCCAAGGGGTCGAGGGTTCGAGGGTTCTATAGGGTCGAGGGATCAAGGGTAGAGGGTTCCAGGGTCGTCTAGGGGTCGAGGGTTCCAGGGTCGTCGAGGGTTCCAGGATCGTCGAGGGTTCAAGGGGTCGAGGATCGCCTAATGATGAAGACATGGTTTTGTTGAATCCTTTGACACTAGGCAACCTCCTGACCCCTCGGCGATCCTCTCGAACATGAGAGGAAGAAGAGGATAAAAAAAGAAGAGGAAGAAGAAAAAAAAGATCTCCTCTATTCTTTCTTCTCCTCTTTTTTTTCTTCTTCCTCCTCTTTTTTTATCGGGAACGAGGGTCGTCGAGGGACATAGATATAGTGTCGTCGTTGTCGATATACCCCATCCCGATAGCTTCAACACGTGGGGGGGTCGATATTACCCCCTCCTTGAAGCATTCTCGAGGCCACCCCTAACCCTTGAAGCGTTGTCGAGGCCACCCGAAACCCTAGAGAAGCAGCGTCGAGGCCACTAATTAATATGATTCATTATTGTGATTAGCTAGCTAGATCTACGTTTGCCACTAATATATCCATCTGTCATGTTTGAATAATAATTGCCATGTTGTAAATATTTGTAGAAACTATGGACACCGCCCGAGACGAAGCAAAAGAAGCGTTGTTGAGGGACATAATCGCAGAAGGAAGTGATGCCGTCTCGTTGTTTCTCAACGACACTGATGGTCTGGAAGGAGAGGGTGAAGAAGCTAGCTCCGCTGACCTAATGCCGGTGCAAGAAGGAGAACGTGAGGACGGCTCCGGTGACCCAATGCCGGTGCAAGAAGGAGACCGTGATGACGGCTCCGGTGACCGAACCGAGTCCGGCCAGGTATATATATTAGTTAAGCCTGTGCTAACTAGCTAATTGATGCATTCATTGTTTTGGTATGTACACATATTAATTAAATCTTTGTTCTTTTTTCTAGCCCTCCGGATCGAGCACAACTGAGGTAAAGAGACGAGGCCCGAAGAAAAAGTTGAGCTCGGATGAAAGGTTTGAGATCATAGCAATCGCGCCCGACGGCCAACCGATTGAACCCATCCGAACAAATAACGCATTTGTTGCTCAGTGCGGGGTTCTGGTTAGGGACAAGATCCCGATCAGCATCCAGCAATGGTTAAAGCCGGCTACAGAAGACCCTGAGGTGTCTTACGTCAATGATATGCAAAAAATGATCTTTGGACTGAGCTGAAGTCAAATTTCACACTACCGCCAGAGGATGATCCGGAGAAGCCAGTTAAAGAGCAATTAATCAAGTCTTTTGCTCTTAAGAGGATGGCAGACCTATTCAGGAGGTGGAAGAAAGACCTGAATAGGTTTGTCAATAAAAAAAGAGACACCAGAATTCAAGGGCAGATATGAGAAGATCAGAGATCACTGGCCCGCATTTGTGGCCAACAAGACATTAGAAAAGAGTAAGAAGATGTCGGTGACAAACAAGAAAAATGCTGCGAAGAAGTAGCTTCACCATCACACGGGGTCAGGTGGCTACCTCGTAGCCCGGCCTAAGTGGGCCAAGGCTGAGAATGATCTGGTTGAAAAAGGGATCGAACGAGAGACAATGAACTAGCGAGACCGTTGCCGGACTTGGTTCTTCGGGGCTGGCGGAACCTTGGACCCTGTAATAGGGAAGTGCATTTGGACGGACGAGCAACTTGACATACCCTTCAAGAAGCTTCGGTACTATATCAATGCAGCGCAGAAAGGGACGTTCCTTCCAGACAGAGAGAACGACGAGCTCACAAAGGCCCTCGGAAATCCTGAGCACCCTAGACGGACACGAGGCACGCCAGGCTCCATTCCGTGGAAGGCTGGGTTTCCGGACGCAGGCGGTTACAAAAGCCAGGAGAGGAGGAAGAAAGTGCAGCAGTCCGAACTGCAGGCGCTTAAATGAAGGGTACTCGGGATAGAGGAACGAGAAGCAAATCGCAGCAAACGAATTGCCGAAGCTTCACCCAAAGCTACCCCGCCATCTCAGCGGAGAAGCAGCGTGGCTTCCACCGAGCTGCTTCAGCCGGAGCATGTCTTGACGGCTCCTGCCAGCTATCCCGTGGATGCTATAACGAAGTCTCAAAATTGCCACCTTATGACGCAATGGATGGATTTGAAGGTCAAGGTGGCTGTTGGCTCTATTTATCCTTCTGAACCTAGCGCAACTTTTCACTGCCGGCCCATTCCAGAAGGATATGCTAGGGTGATGGTGGATGAAATAACGGAGGGATTTGAGGAGCTCCCGCTTGACCACCCTACCGGTGAAGGGGAGACTAGGCTGGGTTCTGCTATGAAGACGCCATGCCTATGGCGGAAGGATCTCATCAACCTTCAGAACTGGACGCCTCCGCCTCCTCCTCCTCCTCCTCCGGCGAGTCAGGGCACTCTGCCTCCTCCACCGCCTCCTCCTCCGGCGAGTGACGATCAGGGCACTCGGCCGGCTCCTTCTCCGTCGCGTGGCGGCACTCCGCCTCCTTCTCCGCCTGCGCCTGCGCGCCCGAGCAGCCAGCCTCCTCCTTCTCCGCCTCGTCAGCAAGGGCGGAAGAGACCCGCCGCTGCTCCAGCAGCTGCTCCGGCGCGTCGTAGTCCTTCTCCTCCGCCTCGTAAGCAAGTAAAGAAGACAGCCGCTCCGTCTGCTTGGCCGGCGTCTAGCAGTACAACCAAAGGCGGGAAGACATACATATTCGGTCCTTCTCTGAAGACTCCAGAGAAGTTACCATACGAGACGACCCCGGAGGAGAACGCGAAGATCGCGCGAACCGAAGCGAAGGAATGGTTTGAAGGGTTGAAAGCACAGAGACATCCACCTCCGGATGAGAAGGTAGATCCGGTGAAAGCGAAGCGCACTCTGGCTGCCCTGGCAAAACCACCCAAGTCTCCGCCGAAAGGCAACTATGAGCGTATTATTGCAAAGACATGGGCCGAAGCGGAGCGGTTGGGAAGTACAGTCAGTGATCAAAGGTTGAAAGAACGACGAGCAGCTGGGAAACAAATTGCCCAGCTCGGCGAACAAGGGAATCAATCGTGCCCCCCGCTCAAGGTGCCTAGCGACATCGTCGATCCGAGGATGGTGCCTGGTTATAACAATCTTGACGATTAACTGCCCGATGATGTACATTATGATCCCATGGAGGTGCAGATACACAGATACGAGTACGGGAAGCCTCTCGTCAAAGATGAAAAATCTCAAACAACGATGATGCGAAGATTGCATGATTGGTACTTTAAAATCTGCAGAGAGTCTGGGGAGGAGTACTTTGTATGTGAGAGTTAAACCGGAGCATGACCTCGTTGGAATTGATCTGTTGCCTATTCCATTTGAGGAGTTCTATCAATTTTTCAATCAATTGGCCCTCGATAAAGCAACGGTCACCTGCTACTGTCTGTAAGTACTACCACTTCCGTCATTAAGTCTCTCTATATAGCTCAGCTCTTTCATTGCATGTATTTATAATTAACCTCACTATATTATGCAGATTGAAGATCGCCGAATTGAAGAAAAGACAAGTCGGTGATATTGGGTTCGTTAACACATATCTCATAGATGCAACTCAGGTTAAATTTCATGCCGCAGAAACCGAGGCCAAATTGCTACGATCATTCAAAATAAATGAACACAAAGATATAATACTCTTTCCTTACAACTTCATGTGAGTGTTACTGTCTTGTGCATATTCGGTTTCCCTTATATATTAGTCCAGGTTATAGTAATGTAATTGATGAGTTATGCATGCGTGCGCAGGTACCACTATATTCTCCTAGAGATTAGGCTTGAGCAGGGAGTAGTAACTGTCTTGGACTCTAGACGAAAAGATCCCCAGGAGTATGCGAACATGACTGAAATCCTCGAGAAGTAAGTTAAATCGATCATTATCCACCATATCAGCAACTTTGTTCATTTCCTGATATCAAGTAATTGTTTCCTTTTGTCTGGCAGGGTTTGGAGAAAATTCACCAAAAAATCTCCTAGACTGCCGAAGATGCTGCAATTTAGATACCCAAAAGTAAGTACTATAGTAGCATGTTCCGCGCATCTCCTAGCTATTGATGCAAGCGCTAGTTTCATCAATACCATTTGGCATTCTTGCTTGTCAGTTTGATTGATCTCTATTTCTTGTAAAGTGGTTGTGGCAGGAACAAGGGATTGATTTCTGTGGATATTACGTCTGCGAGTCCATCCACCACACGACCTGTGAGCGGGGCTACGCTGACGAACAATATGAAGTGCGTAAATAACAATATTCACAATTTTATTTTATTACCATCATTTGTGTTGAGTTTCATTCATTCATATATATATGTATTGACCCCCTTCTTCAAATTAGATGTTTCGGCAGCGGGATGAACTCCTAGAACCAGATCGCATTCGAGCAATTCAAGAGGAATTGGCGGCATTCTTTCTTGACCACGTGATCGCTGAAGACGGAGAATACTATGTGGACCATGCGTCCGTAATTTAGGAGATTATATTTGTAAGAGATAATTATTGTATATATGTAGCCGGTAGTGTCGGATGGATATACGAGAACTTGTTGTTCGACCAATCTCTCGAAGAAGGAGAGGTGGTCGATATCACATCTCTCTGTATGCATATATGTTCATGACGATCTTCTGTTTCCTTCGTTTGCTTACTAGCTAGCTATAGCGTGTCTAGTCCTCTCTATACGTATGTATAGTACGTAGCGTCGACCAAGCACGGACATAAGAGAGGACACTAGCTTCTCTCTATTAATTAGCTATCTAACACAATATATGAAATACCTAAATTAACCCCCCAAAACCCCCAACCCCCCTCCTTAAAAAAACAAAAACCTCAGCCACAAAAATGCTGACGCGTGGAGGTCTATTGGTCCCGGTTGGTGCCACCAATCGGGACCAAAGGCCCCCTGCCTGGGCTCGGCGCACAGGCCACGTGGAGGCCCATCTGTCCCGGTTCTGGTTTGAACCGGGACTAAAGGGTGAGGGCATTAGTAACGACCCTTTAGTCCCAGTTCAAGAACAAGGACTAAAGGCCCTTATGAACCGGGACAAAAGGCCGGTTTTCTACTAGTGCTAGCCCACCCATAAAGTTGGGTTGAGTCATGGACTTCCAAGAAACCCAAGCCGACTTTTGTTTACCTTCCCTACTGCCCCACCAGAATGATGGGGAACGTAGTAATTACAAAAAAATTCCTACGCACACGCAAGATCATGGTGATGCATAGCAACGAGAGGGGAGAGTGTTTTCTACGTACCCTCGTAGACCGAAAGCGGAAGCGTTATAACAACGCGGTTGATGTAGTCGTACGTCTTCACGATCCGACCGATCCAAGCACCGTTACTCCGGCACCTCCGAGTTCTTGGCACACGTTCAGCTCGATGACGATCCCCGGGCTCCGATCCAGCAAAGCGTCGGGGAGGAGTTCCGTTAGCACGACGGCGTGGTGACGATCTTGATGTTCTACTGTCGCAGGGCTTCGCCTAAGCACCGCTACAATATGACCGAGGTGGAATATGGTGGAGGGGGGCACCGCACACGGCTAGGGAACGATCTCAAGGATCAACTTGTGTCTCCATGGGGTGCCCCTGCCCCCGTATATAGAGGAGCAAGGGAGGGACGAGGCCGGCCCTAGGTTTGGGCGCGCCAGGGGAGTCCTACTCCCACCGGGAGTAGGATTCCACCTTTCCTAGTCCAACTAGGTCAAGGGGGGAAAGAGGGGAAGAGGGGAAGGAAGGGAGAGAGGGGCCGCGCCCCAAACCCCTTGTCCAATTCGGACTGGGCTTGGGAGGGGCGCGCGCCACCTCCTGGTCCTTCCCACTAAGGCCCATCAAGGCCCATTGCTTTTTCCTCGTATTCCCGTAACTCCCCGGTACCTCTGAAAATACCCGAACCACTCAGAACCCTTCCGATGTCCGAATATAGTCGTCCAATATATCGATCTTTACGTCTCGACCATTTCGAGACTCCTCGTCATGTCCCCGATCTCATACGGGACTCCGAACTCCTTCGGTACATCAAAACCCATAAACTCATTATATAACTGTCATCGAAACCTTAAGCGTGCGGACCCTACGGTTCGAGAACAATGTAGACATGACCGAGACACGTCTCCGGTCAATAACCAATAGCGGGACCTGGATGCCCATATTGGCTCCTACATATTCTACAAAGATCTTTATCGGTCAGACCGCATAACAACATACGTTGTTCCCTTTGTCCATCGGTATGTTACTTGCCCGAGATTCGATCGTCGGTATCCAATACCTAGTTCAATCTCGTTACCGGCAAGTCTCTTTACTCGTTCCGTAATACATCATCCCGCAACTAACTCATTAGTGGCAATGCTTGCAAGGCTTAAGTGATGTGCATTACCGAGAGGGCCCAGAGATACCTCTCCCACAATTGGAGTGACAAATCCTAATCTCGAAATACGCCAACCCAACATCTACCTTTGGTGACACCTGTAGTACTCCTTTATAATCACCCAGTTACGTTGTGACATTTGGTAGCACCCAAAGTGTTCCTCCGGCAAACGGGAGTTGCATAATCTCATAGTCAAAGGAACATGAATAAGTCATGGATAAAAGCAACAACAACATACTAAACGATCGGGTGCTATGCTAATGGAATGGGTCATGTCAATCAGATCATTCAACTAATGATGTGACCTTGTTAATCAAATGACAACTCCTTTGTCCATGGTTAGGAAACTTAACCATCTTTGATTAACAAGCTAGTCAAGTAGAGGCATACTAGTGACACTCTGTTTGTCTATGTATCCACACATGTATTATGTTTCCAGTTAATACAATTCTAGCATGAATAATAAACATTTATCATGATACGTAAGGAAATAAATAATAACTTTATTATTGCCTCTAGGGCATATTTCCTTCAGTCTCCCACTTGCACTAGAGTCAATAATCTAGGTCACATCACCATGTGATTAACTCACATCACCATGTGATTAACTCGATAGTTCACATCATCATGTGATTAACACCCATAGTTCACATCGCCATGTGACCAACACCCAAAGGGTTTGCTAGATTCAGTAATCTAGTTCACATCGCTATGTGATTAACACCCAAAGAGTACTACGGTGTGATCATGTTTTGCTTGTGAGAGAAGTTTAGTCAACGGGTCTGCCACATTCAGATCCGTTATGTATTTTGCAATTTTCTATGTCTACAATGCTCTGCACGGAGCTACTCTAGCTAATTGCTCCCACTTTCAATATGTATCTAGATAGAGACTTAGAGTCATCCAGATCGGTGTCAAAACTTGTATCGACGTAACCCTTTACGACGAACCTTTTGTCACTTCTATAATCGAGAAACATATCCTTATTCCACTAAGGATAATTTTGACCGCTGTCCAGTGATCTACTCCTAGATCACTATTGTACTCCCTTGCCAAACTCAGTGTAGGGTATACAATAGATCTCGTACACAGCATGGCATACTTTATAGAACCTATGGCCAAGGCATAGGGAATGACTTTCATTCTCTTTCTATCTTCTGCCATGGTCGAGTTTTTTGAGTCTTTACTCAACTTCATAGCTTGTAACACAGGAAATAACTCTTTCTTTGACTGTTCCATTTTGAACTACTTCAAAATCTTGTCAAGGTATGCACTCATTGAAAACTTATCAAGCGTCTTGATCTATCTCTATAGATCTTGATGCTCAATATGTAAGCAGCTTTACCGAGGTCCTTCTTCGAAAAACTTCTTTCAAACACTCCTTTATGCTTTGCAGAATAATTCTACATTACTTCCGATCAACAATATGTCATTTACATATACTTATCAGAAATGTTGTAGTGCTCCCACTCACTTTCTTGTAAATACAGGCTTCACCGCAAGTCTGTATAAAACTATATGTTTTGATCAACTCATCAAAGCGTATATTCCAACTCCGAGATGCTTGCACCAGTCCATAGATGGATCGCTGGAGCTTGCACATTTTGTTAGCACCTTTAGGATTGACAAAACCTTCTGGTTGCATCATATACAACTCTTCTTTAATAAATCCATTAAGGAATGCAGTTTTGTTTTATCCGTTTGCCAGATTTCATAAAATGCGGCAATTGCTAACATGATTCGGACAGACTTAAGCATGGATACGAGTGAGAAACTCTCATCGTAGTCAACACCTTGAACTTGTCGAAAACCTTTTGCGACAATTCTAGCTTTGTAGATAGTAACACTACTATCAGCTTCTGTCTTCCTCTTGAAGATCCATTTATTTTCTATGGCTTGCCGATCATCGGGCAAATCCATCAAAGTCCATACTTTGTTCTCATACATGGATCCCATCTCAGATTTCATGGCTTTAAGCCATTTTGGGAAATCTGGGCTCACCATCGCTTCTTCATAGTTCGTAGGTTCATCATGATCTAGTAGCATGACTTCCAGAACAGGATTGCCGTACCACTCTGGTGCGGATCTTACTCTGGTTGATCTACGAGGTTCTGTAGTAACTTGTTCTGTAGTTCTATGATCATCATCATCAACCTCCTCACTAGTTGGTTTTGACGTCACAGAAACTGGTTCCTGTGATGTACTGGTTTCCAACAAGGGAATAGGTACAGTTACCTCATCAAGTTCTACTTTCCTCCCACTCACTTCTTTCGAGATAAACTCCTTCTCTAAAAAGGATCCATTCTTAGCAACGAATGTCTTGCCTTCGGATCTGTGATAGAAGGTGTACCCAACTGTCTCCTTTGGGTATCCTATGAAGACATATTTCTCCGATTTGGGTTTGAGCTTATCAGGATGAAAGCATCACAACCCCAAACTTTAAGAAACGACAACTTTGGTTTCTTGCTAAACCACAGTTCATATAGTGTCGTCTCAACGTATTTAGATGGTGCCCTATTTAACGTGAATGCAGCTGTCTCTAATGCATAACCCCAAAACGATAGTGGTAAATCGGTAAGAAACATCATAGATTGCACTATATCAATAAAGTACGGTTATGACGTTCGGACACACCATTATGCTGTGGTGTTCCAGGTGGCGTGAGTAGTGAAACTATTTCACATTGTTTAACTGAAGGCCAAACTCGTAACTCAAATGTTTTACCTCTGCGATCATATCGTAGTAACTTTTATTTTCTTGTTACGATGATTCTCTACTTCACTCTGAAATTCTTTGAACTTTTCAAACGTTTCAGACTTATGTTTCATCAAGTAGATATACCCATATCTGCTCAAATCATCTGTGAAGGTTAGAAAATAATGATACTTGTCGCGAGCCTTAATATTCATCGGACCACATACATCAGTATGTATGATTTCCAACAAATCTGTTGCTTTCTCCATTGTTCCGGAGAACGGCGTTTTAGTCATCTTGCCCAAGAGGCATGGTTCGCAAGCATCAAGTGATTCATAATCAAGTGATTCCAAAATCCCATCAGCATGGAGTTTCTTCATGCGCTTTACACCAATATGACCTAAACGGCAGTGCCACAAATAGGTTGCACTATCATTATTAACTTCGCATCTTTTGGTTTCAATATTATGAATATGTGTATCACTACGATCGAGATCCAATGAACTATTTTCATTGGGTGTGTATGTCCATAAAAGGTTCTATTCATGTAAACAGAACAACAATTGTTCTCTAACTTAAATGAATAATCGTATTGCAATAAACATGATCAAATCATATTTATGCTCAACGCAAACACCAAATAACACTTATTTAGGTTCATCACTAATCCTGAAAGTATAGGGAGTGTGCGATGATGATCATATCAATCTTGGAACTACTTCCAACTTTCATCGTCACTTCACCCTTAACTAGTCTTTGTTCATTCTGCAACTCCCGTTTCGAGTTACTACTCTTAGCAACTGAACCAGTATCAAATACCGAGGGGTTGCTATGAACACTAGTAAAATACATATCAATAATCTGTATATCAAATATACCTTTGTTCACTTCGCCATCCTTCTTATCCGCCAAATACTTGGGGCAGTTCCGCTTCCAGTGACCAGTCCCTTTGTAGTAAACGCACTCAGTCTCAGGCTTAGGTCCAGACTTGGGCTTCTTCACTTGAGCAGCAACTTGCTTGCCGTTCTTCTTGAAGTTCCCCTTCTTCCCTTTGCCCTTTACTTGAAACTAGTGATCTTGTCAACCATCAACGCTTGATGCTCTTTCTTGATTTCTACCTCCATCGATTTCATCATTATGAAAAAGTTCGGGAGTCGTTTTCGTCATCCCTTGCATACTATAGTTCATCACGAAGTTCTACTAACTTGGTGATGGTGACTAGAGAATTCTGTCAATCACTATCTTATCTGGAAGATTAACTCCCACTTGATTCAAGCGATTGTAGTACCCAGACAATCTGAGCACATGCTCACTAGTTTGAGCGATTCTCCTCCATCTTTTAGCTATAGAACTTGTTGGAGACTTCATATCCCTCAACTCGGGTAGTTGCTTGAAATATTAACTTCAACTACTGGAACATCTCATATGGTCCATGACGTTCAAAACGTCTTTGAAGTCCCGATTCTAAGCCGTTAAGCATGGTGCACTAAACTATCAAGTAGTCATCATATTGAGCTAGCCAAACGTTCATAACGTCTGCATCTGCTCCTGCAATAGGTCTGTCACCTAGCGGTGCATTAAGGACATAATTCTTCTGTGTAGCAATGAGCATAAACCTCAGATCACGGATCCAATCCGCATCATTGCTACTAATATTTTTCAACACAATTTTCTCTAGGAACATATCAAAATAAACATAGGGAAGCAACAACGCGAGCTATTGATCTACAACATAGATATGCTAATACTACTAGGACTAAGTTCATGATAAATTAAAGTTCAATTAATCATATTACTTAAGAACTCCCACTTAGATAGACATCTCTCTAATCCTCTAAGTGATCACGTGATCCAAATCAAACTAAACCATAACCGATCATCACGTGACATGGATTAGTTTTCAATGGTGAACATCATCATGTTGATCATATCTACTATATGATTCACGCTCGACCTTTCGGTCTCCGTGTTCCGAGGTCATATCTTATATGCATAGCTCGTCAAGTATAACCTAAGTATTCCGCGTGTGCAACTGTTTTGCACCCGTTGTATTTGAACGTAGAGCCTATCACACCCGATCATCACGTGGTGTCTCAGCACGAAGAACTTTCGCAACGGTGCATACTCAGGGAGAACACTTCTTGATAATTAGTGAGAGATCATCTTATAATGCTACCGTCAATCAAAGCAAGATAAGATGCATAAAAGATAAACATCACATGCAATCAATATAAGTGATATGATATGGCCATCATCATCTTGTGCTTGTGATCTCCATCTCCGCAGCACTGTCATGATCACCATCGTCACCGGCGCGACACCTTGATCTCCATCGTAGCATCGTTGTCGTCTCGCCAATCTTATGCTTCTACGACTATCGCTACCGCTTAGTGATAAAGTAAAGCATTACAGGGCGATTGCATTGCGTACAATAAAGCGACAACCATACGGCTCCTGCCGGTTGCCGATAGCTCGGTTACAAAACATGATCATCTCATACAATAAAATTTAGCATCATGTCTTGACCATATCACATCACAACATGCCCTGCAAAAACAAGTTAGACGTCCTCTACTTTGTTTGTTGCAAATTTTACGTGGCTGCTACGGGCTGAAGCAAGAACCAATCTCACCTACGCATCAAAACCACAACGATACTTCGTCAAATAGACTCCGTTTTAACCTTCTCAAGGACCGGGCGTAGCCATACTCGGTTCAACTAAAGTTGGAGAAACTGACACCCGCCAGCCACCTGTGTGCAAAGCACGGCGGTAGAACCAGTCTCGCGTAAGCGTACGCGTAATGTCGGTCCGGGCCGCTTCATCCAACAATACCACCGAACCAAAGTATGACATGCTGGTAGGCAGTATGACTTGTATCGTCCACAACTCACTTGTGTTCTACTCGTGCAAAACATCAAACCATAAAAACCTAGGCTCGGATGCCACTGATGGGGAACGTAGTAATTTCAAAAAAATTTCCTACGCACACGCAAGATCATGGTGATGCATAGCAACGAGAGGGGAGAGTGTTGTCTACGTACCCTCGTAGACCAAAAGCGGAAGCGTTATAACAACGCGGTTGATGTAGTTGTACGTCTTCACGATCCGACCGATCCAAGCACCGTTACTCCGGCACCTCCGAGTTCATGGCACACGTTCAGCTCGATGACGATCCCCGGGCTCCGATCCAGCAAAGCGTCGGGGAGGAGTTCCGTTAGCACGACGGCGTGGTGACGATCTTGATGTTCTACTGTCGCAGGGCTTCGCCTAAGCACCGCTACAATATGACCGAGGTGGAATATGGTGGAGGGGGGCACCGCACACGGCTAGGGAACGATCTCAAGGATCAACTTGTGTCTCCATGGGGTGGCCCCTGCCCCCGTATATAAAGGAGCAAGGGAGGGAGGAGGCCGGCCCTAGGTTTGGGCGCGCCAGGGGAGTCCTACTCCCACCGGGAGTAGGATTCCACCTTTCCTAGTCCAACTAGGTCAAGGGGGGAAAGAGGGGAAGAGGGGAAGGAAGGGAGAGAGGGGCCGCGCCCCAAACCCCTTGTCCAATTCGGACTGGGCTTGGGAGGGGCGCGCGCCACCTCCTGGTCCTTCCCACTAAGGCCCATCAAGGCCCATTGCTTCTTCCTCGTATTCCCGTAACTCCCCGGTACCTCCGAAAATACCTGAACCACTTAGAACCCTTCCGATGTCCGAATATAGTCGTCCAATATATCGATCTTTACGTCTCGACCATTTCGAGACTCCTCGTCATGTCCCCGATCTCATACGGGACTCCGAACTCCTTCGGTACATCAAAACCCATAAACTCATTATATAACTGTCATCGAAACCTTAAGCGTGCGGACCCTACGGTTCGAGAACAATGTAGACATGACCGAGACACGTCTCCGGTCAATAACCAATAGCGGGACCTGGATGCCCATATTGGCTCCTACATATTCTACGAAGATCTTTATCGGTCAGACCGCGTAACAACATACGTTGTTCCCTTTGTCCATCGGTATGTTACTTGCCCGAGATTCGATCGTCGGTATCCAGTACCTAGTTCAATCTCTTTACCGGCAAGTCTCTTTACTCGTTCCGTAATACATCATCCCGCAACTAACTCATTAGTTGCAATGCTTGCAAGGCTTAAGTGATGTGCATTACCGAGAGGGCCCAGAGATACCTCTCCCACAATTGGAGTGACAAATCCTAATCTCGAAATACGCCAACCCAACATCTACCTCTGGTGACACCTGTAGTACTCCTTTATAATCACCCAGTTACATTGTGACGTTTGGTAGCACCCAAAGTGTTCCTTCGGCAAACGGGAGTTGCATAATCTCATAGTCAACGGAACATGTATAAGTCATGGATAAAAGCAACAGCAACATACTAAACGATCGGGTGCTATGCTAATGGAATGGGTCATGTCAATCAGATCATTCAACTACTGATGTGACCTTGTTAATCAAATGACAACTCCTTTGTCCATGGTTAGGAAACTTAACCATCTTTGATTAACAAGCTAGTCAAGTAGAGGCATACTAGTGACACTCTGTTTGTCTATGTATCCACACATGTATTATGTTTCCAGTTAATACAATTCTAGCATGAATAATAAACATTTATCATGATATGTAAGGAAATAAATAATAACTTTATTATTGCCTCTAGGGCATATTTCCTTCACAGAATTGCCTTATTAGCTTGTTTAGGTGCTCACAAAGACCCCTAGGTAACTTGAAGCAAGACATTGAAAAAACTGGGACCGCTTGTGCCACTGATTTCACCAAAACTTCCTTTCCTTGTGAAGACAAGCATTTTTCCATCCACCCCTTCACCTTACTCCATAATCTGTCCTTGAAGTACTTAAAAGCCCCGTTTTTAGAATTGCCCACATCAGAAGGTAATCCTAGGTACTTCTCATTTAGGGATTCATTGGGAACATTTAGTATCACTTTGATCTCATCTTTTATATTAGCTGGACAACCCTTGCTAAAAAAGATTGAAGATTTTGCTGTGTTAATTCTCTGACCTGAAGCCTGGCAATAGTTCTCCAACAGGTTTGACACCTCAGTCGCCCCTCCCCCAGTTGCTTTAAAGAACAGCAGGCTATCATCTGTGAATAACAAGTGGCTAACAGGTGGAGCTAGAGGCGGCACTTGTATCCCACCCAGTTGATATGACTGACTTAAATTTTTCAATAGGCCTGAAAGGCCCTCCGCTGCCAATAAGAACAGGTAAGGGGAGATAGGATCTCCCTGACGAATTCCTCTGCTAGGTCTGAAATCCTCCAACTTCTTTCCATTAAACAAAACAGAATATGATACTGATGTGACCAAGTTCATAACAATATCAACCGACCTCTGCGAAAAACCAAGTCTCAACATAATAGCTCTTAAGTAATCCCATTCCAACCTATCATATGCCTTCATCATATCCAATTTAAGAGCACAATGTCGATGTTTGATAGCTTTGTTGCGTTTCATGAAATGCAAGCATTCATAAGCTATGATGATATTATCCGTGATTAAACGGCCAGGAACAAAGGCCGATTGTTCTGCTGAAATGATCTCAGGGAGCACACTCTTCATACGGTTGTCAATAACTTTAGAAGCTATCTTATAAAGCACGTTACATAAGCTAATCGGCGGAACTGTGATCAGTGAGATGGGTTTTTTGAAGGAAATATGCCCTAGAGGCAATAATAAAGTTATTATTTATTTCCTTACATATCATGATAAATGTTTATTATTCATGCTAGAATTGTATTAACTGGAAACATAATACATGTGTGGATACATAGACAAACAGAGTGTCACTAGTATGTCTCTACTTGACTAGCTTGTTAATCAAAGATGGTTAAGTTTCCTAACCATGGACAAAGGAGTTGTCATTTGATTAACAAGGTCACATCATTAGTTGAATGATCTGATTGACATGACCCATTCCATTAGCATAGCACCCGATCGTTTAGTATGTTGCTGTTGCTTTTATCCATGACTTATACATGTTACTTTGACTATGAGATTATGCAACTCCCGTTTGCCGGAGGAACACTTTGGGTGCTACCAAACGTCACAACGTAACTGGGTGATTATAAAGGAGTACTACAGGTGTCACCAAAGGTAGATGTTGGGTTGGCGTATTTCGAGATTAGGATTTGTCACTCCAATTGTGGGAGAGGTATCTCTGGGCCCTCTCGGTAATGCACATCACTTAAGCCTTGCAAGCATTGCAACTAATGAGTTAGTTGCGGGATGATGTATTACGGAACGAGTAAAGAGACTTGCCGGTAATGAGATTGAACTAGGTATTGGATACCGACGATCGAATCTCGGGCAAGTAACATACCGATGGACAAAGGGAACAACGTATGTTGTTATGTGGTCTGACCGATAAAGATCTTCGTAGAATATGTAGGAGCCAATATGGGCATCCAGGTCCCGCTATTGGTTATTGACCGGAGACGTGTCTCAGTCATGTCTACATTGTTCTCAAACCGTAGGGTCCGCACGCTTAAGGTTTCGATGACAGTTATATAATGAGTTTATGAGTTTTGATGTACCGAAGGAGTTCGGAGTCCCGGATGAGATCGGGGACATGACGAGGAGTCTCGAAATGGTCGAGACGTAATGATCGATATATTGGACGACTATATTCGGACATCGGAAGGGTTCTGAGTGGTTCGGGTATTTTCGGAGGTACCGGGGAGTTACGGGAATACGAGGAAGAAGCAATGGGCCTTGATGGGCCTTAGTGGGAAGGACCAGGAGGTGGCGCGCGCCCCTCCCAAGCCCAGTCCGAATTGGACAAGGGGTTTGGGGCGCGGCCCCTCTCTCCCTTCCTTCCCCTCTTCCCCTCTTTCCCCCCTTGACCTAGTTGGACTAGGAAAGGTGGAATCCTACTCCCGGTGGGAGTAGGACTCCCCTGGCGCGCCCAAACCTAGGGCCGGCCTCCTCCCTCCCTTGCTCCTTTATATACGGGGGCAGGGGGCACCCCATGGAGACACAAGTTGATCCTTGAGATCGTTCCCTAGCCGTGTGCGGTGCCCCCCTCCACCATATTCCACCTCGGTCATATTGTAGCGGTGCTTAGGCGAAACCCTGCGACAGTAGAACATCAAGATCGTCACCACGCCGTTGTGCTGACGGAACTCCTCCCCGACGCTTTGCTGGATCGGAGCCCGGGGATCGTCATCGAGCTGAACGTGTGCCAAGAACTCGGAGGTGCCGGAGTAACGGTGCTTGGATCGGTCGGATCATGAAGACGTACGACTACATCAACCGCGTTGTTATAACGCTTCCGCTTTCGGTCTACGAGGGTACGTAGACAACACTCTCCCCTCTCGTTTCTATGCATCACCATGATCTTGCGTGTGCGTAGGAATTTTTTTGAAATTACTACGTTCCTCAACATTTTTTACCTTTGGTATTAGCACCAAGTATGTCTGGTTGATGCCTTCCGCACTCTCATTCCCCTCGATGATCGCCAATACCGCCTTAGTCACTTCTTCTCCATAGATCCCCCAATGCTTCTGGAAGAAATGAGCCGGGAATCCGTCAGGCCCCGGCGCCTTCATAGGAAACATCTGGTAAAGTGCTGTTTTGACCTCCTTTTCTGTATACATCGCGTCTAGTTGTGCTCGCATTTCATTTGTCACCTTTATCGGAACCGAGTCCAGAACCTCTTGCATGTTGTTGCAGCCTTCTGATGTGTATAGCCCTTTATAAAACTCAGTTGTCATGCCCTCTAGTTCATTCACATCCTCGGTTTTGCCCATCCTGTCCAGCTAGGGATTTGATCCTGTTTTTCCTCCTCCTCATTGATGCTCTTTGCTGGAAATATTTTGTATTGCTGTCCCCGTAAGTAAGCCAGTCTACTCTCGACCTTTGTCTGCTCAGGATCTCTTCCCTGTGGTATAGCTCGACCAGTCTGTCAACCACCTTGGTTCCAAGATGGCTCGGTTCTGTTCGTCCGAGGACGTTTTTCAAAACCTCAAGTTGTTTCGTGAGTTGCTTAATCTCCTTCTTTACATTGCCAAAAGTGTGCGTGTCCCAGCTGTACAGGTTTTCGCTGAGGTCTTTTAGTTTATCCCTAACCTCGTTTGCCGAAAATCCTCTTGGTTTTCCATTCCAGTTTGTTTCTATGAAGGATTGTAACTCTGGTGTCTCTCCCACATTACTTCGTACTTGAAGCTCTTCGGCTTACTCCTCGCCTCCTCCTCGTACTTGAGGCTATTTATTAAGCGGGGTTGAAAATTTGAGCCCTGATGTTTCAACACATCACGACGCATCTGCCGGGGTGGTGATGTCGCTCACGTAGGCCTGGCCCAGCAAGCCAGCGCCAGGATCACTGGCGAGAGCCAGCGTTTTTCTTCGAATTTTACAATTGTTTTTTTACCTATGTCGTCTTTTAAGCTACGTGGGTTTGGAGGAAACTACATAGAATCTATGATGTTATGAAGAAAGCATGCCAAGTTGACCGTTCAGGAGAAGTGGTTCTGGAGCATCTTCTTTGCCTCATAGATCCGGATGTGCATATCCTTGGCCTACCAAATCTTAGAGAAACTATTGCTACCATTTCCTGGTACTTATGGTTTGAGTGAAGAAAGCTTATCCATGGAAATCAGACCCAGAATGCTACCCAAACTCAGTTAGCTACGAGGGGTCTTGCAGCAAACTTTGTGATCGCCTGTAAATCCAAGGCAAAGGTGCAATATGCAACCTGGACCAGACAAAGAGCAGGCTACATGAAGCTCAACACGGATGTTGGCTTTGATAATGATCTCTTAGAAAGAACGGAGTGCTGTCCTCCGTGATCACAAGGGCAAATTTGTTGCGACAGCAAAGAACGATTGAGCTTCTGTTGTGATCCATTTTCGGCTGAAGCAATTGTAGTCAGGTTTGGACTGAATCTAGCTAAGATTATGGGGTGCAGCAAAATAGAAGTGATATCAGATAATGTGGAAGTGGTCTTGGCCTTGAAAGATGGTACCTCTAGCTTAGTTGCTAGTGCCTTTTTTATGACTATTATATATGTCGTTAGATTTTAATCGTGTACGATCATTGTAATAGGGAGAACAATCAGGTCGCTCATAAAATAGCTAGGCTAGCTAAGTACTCTTCCCCTAGTATCTAGATGGATTCTCCTCCAGATGAGGTGGTCCTCTTTGTTGTAAACGATTCTACTTTGCTAATTGAATAAAGGAGGAACCCATTTTTATTAAAAAACTATGTCGGTTTCTAATTCAAAAAAAACGCTAAATTAAAATATTCAAAAATTGTTTATGAATTAGAAAAAGTTCATAAATTTAAAAATATTAAAGAACTAAATCATGCTCCCTCCATAGTGATCTAAACGCTCTTATATTTCTTTACAGAGGGAGTACTTGACTAATATATTTACCATACTACCAATCGAAAATTGGGAGTACAAATTGCGGAGCCCATCTGTTTGTCCGCTGCTCTCTCCATCCCTCACATAACTGAAATATACCGTCTATTTTGTATTCCCTCCGTTCCCAAATAATTGTCTTTCTAGCCATCTCAAATGGACTACAACATACGGATGTATGTAGACATGTTTTAAAGTGTAGATTCACTCATTTTGCTCCATATGTAGTCACTTGTTGAAATCTCTAGAAAGACAATTATTTAGGAACGGAGGGAGTATGTGGGAAGTCATACCAGGATTTGCACTTATGATTGGTTCTCTTCTCTTCATAACAATATGCGGCTTGGAAGGTGCCCTCACTTGGAAGCTGAAGGCCCCGACCGTGCTCAGTGGCGCTGAACTTCCCTCTCTTCTTCACCAAGGGCTCATAGCATCTCGCAATGATCTTCTTTAGATGGGTTCACATTTCAGAAAGGTGCAATAGCAATGGTGCATCGGTTTGCGTTTTACTTGCATGACTCGAGAAGCTTATTTACATGGATTTTAGATGCTGCAAGAGCACTGCTTGAAGCTGATGGCCTGATTCTCAGCAGGCACCCATAGAACCACCACGGCAGTGATCTCATCTCACAAGGTTTTTCTTTTTGAAATGAAAGGGGTTTCCCCCCGCCCCAACTTTTATTGAAAGCCAAGGCAAAACCAACGACCACAAAGACTGTTTAACAGCGCCCGGCAACAGCCTGAGAGTAGCTGCCACAGATAGAACCCAAGCATAGATAGATCTACCCTATTACATTAGGAGTTTTTACCAGAACAGGTTCAGGAACTAGACGCATAACCAGTAAAAGCAAAATCCCTAGCTATGGGTCCAGCTCCCCTCCTCATTTTATTCCCTCTTCACATCCAGGCGATTCTAAGCAACTACCCTCTTCGGTGGTCCAAAAGCCTTAAGCACCGAAGAAGTAGCGCACCGTGAGCTTCTGAGCATAATATTTTCCATTTCTTGATCGTCGCCCCCAACAGGTCCAAGACACACCGCATACTTCGCCATCTTCGCCCCTGGAAAACAAAATCATTCCGAAGACGCCATAAGCTCCACAAGGCAGCAACAGAAACCATATTCAAGACTTCATAATGCTTCCTTCTCTTCCAGAAGAAAGATAATTGATCAAAAGAGTTAGGAACATCAATCACAAAGATATCAGCAATTAAACTCCAAACAGACTTAGCAACAATGCAGTCAAAAAACAGATGCTGGATAGTTTAAGGTTCGCAGCAGAAGACACAGGACATGTCCTCCACATGTCTACGCTTAGCTAAGTTATCTCTGGTTAAACTCTTGTTGTAATAAACCAGCCAGAGAAAAACATGTATATTCGGCGGCACTTTGATTTTCCATATATCATCTTTAATGGCAGAAGGAATCCCTCCAAAGTTAATAAGCTTATAGAAGGATTTGACAGAGTATTTGTTAGAAGAATCTAACATCCAGAGAGTCAGACAGCCAAACAGTCTTAACAATCTCGGTGAGTTCCTCCCATCTTGCTAGTGTATTTTCAGTGACACACCTCCTAAATGTTAACCGCAGCTCACCATCCACCCAGACCTGAGCCAGGGTAGAGTCCTGCTGCTGGCAAATACTATAAAGATCCCAAAAAGCAGTTTTAAAGAACAATCTCCTGTCCAAATGTCATGCCAGAAGGCAATGCTGTTCCCATCCCCCGGGACCCATCTATAGAAATTCTTAGCAGCTGCAAGAGCCCAAGATAAACTTTTCATGAATGGAGAACCAAGAACCACCCTAGTGTTAAAAAAATTAGGGCAAGTGGTGTTATATTTATATTTCAACAATTTCTTCCAATCACTGCTCCTTTCATCATAAAATCTTTTACCCCACGATGCCAAGAGGGCCATGTTAAACTCTCTAAGATTGGGTACCCCCAAGCCACCAAACTCCTTTTTCCTAGAAATCAGCCCCCAATTAGCAAGGTGGTATTTATGAGAATCCCCCATGTTACCCAGAAGAAATGGGACATTTGAGAAATAATCGTATCAATTGCCCATTTGGGAAATTTCATAATAGACATAAGATAAGCAGGGATACTAGCAATGCATGTGGTAAGCAATATCAATTCCCTCTGTAAGATAGACATCTTCGCAACCAGCCTGAAATGTTCTTAATAATCCTATCAATAATGGGTTGAAGGTCCTCCCTCCTCAATTTTTTAAAGTGAAGGGGGACACCTAAATATTTGAAGGGGAAATCCCCCAGTTGGCAGTAGAAGACTTGAGCAAATTCATTGGACAACTGTTCAGAGATATTAATAGCATGCAAATCACTCTTATGAAAATTAATTTTTAATCCAGACAGATTTTCAAAGCATGAGAGAATCCACTTCAAATTCTTAGCATATTCCAGCGAATTCTCTAAAAATAAGATGGTGTCATCAGCATATTGCAGGCTGACCACACCACCAGGGAAGGCTTGTGGCAGAAGCCCACGAATCAAACCAAAACTACTAGCCTTTTGAAGCATTTTTGAAAACACATCAGCAACCAAATTAAAAAGAAGGGGTGAATGAGGGTCACCTGAGGCTGAAATTTCCACCATGCTTGCTAATTACACTTTTAAGGGTGGAATACCAAAGAAACTTGGAGATCCAGGACTACCTACTTTACCATGCTCCATTAAAAGAAATTATGTTAAGACTGCTTTATGTGATCTTGGAGCCGGTGTTAGTGTTATGCCTCTCTCTTTATATCGTAGACTTGACTTGAATAAGTTGACACCTACTGAAATATCTTTGCAAATGGCTGATAAATCAACTGCTATACCTGTCGGTATTTGTGAGGATGTGCCTGTTGTGGTTGCAAACGTTACTATTTTAACAGACTTTGTTATTCTTGATATTCCCGAGGATGATAGTATGTCTATTATTCTTGGAAGACCTTTCCTTAATACTGCAGGGGCTGTTATTGATTGCAACAAAGGCAATTTCACTTTTCATGTTAATGGTAATGAGCATACGGTGCACTTTCCGAGGAAACAACCTCAAGTTTATAGTATCAACTCTATTGGAAAAATTCCATCGATTATATTTGGAGGTTTTGAATTTCCTCTTCCTACTGTCAAAAAGAAATATGATATACTTATTGTTGGGGATGTCCATATCCCCGTTGAGGTAACATAGTGTTATTCGAAATTTCTCCGTTTCCATGATTATCGGAATGAGTTTGTTAACAAGACTTGATCAACCTTGTTAGTGGATTCTTTTTGATGAGTATGAGATGGATGAAACTAGAAGCACAACCTTCTGTACCCTCTTTATATTTTCTGTTCTTTAGTAGAAATAAAGTAAAATAGTAATTTTCTATCTGTTTCCTGACTTATCCGTGCAATATAAAAATATCCCGAAAATAAAAGTCCTCAGAATGCCATGCCAATTTAATATGATTTTTCGGGAATATTTAAGGATTTTTAGTGCAAAAATTACCGCGGGGGGAGCTGCCACCTGGTCATGAGGGTGGAGGGCGCGCCCTACTCCCCTAGGCGCGCCCCCTGCCTCGTGGGCCCATGGTGGCCCTCCTCCACTTATTCCTGCACCCATCTTTTTCCTCTGTCTCGCACAAACCCGAAAAACCAACTCAAGCTCGTGTTCCAGCAACTTTTGCTGCGATTTTTGATCTCCTTGCTCAAAGCACCTCTCGCAAAACTGCTTGGGGGGATTGTTCCTTGGTATGTGACTCCTCCATTGGTCCAATTAGTTTTTGTTCTAGTGCTTTATTCATTGCAAATTTGTGCTGCATAGGTGACCATGTTCTTGAGTTTGCATGTCAAATTTATATGGTTCCAAGTAGTTCTAATGCTTGATATATGCTCTAGGCACTTGTATGAGTAGTTGCTATCAATCTTATTGAAGTTGGTTCACTTTTGTTTGAAGTTACTAAAAATTTCAGATTGTTTCAGAGATAATGAAGAGACTTTTGAGGGGCTCGTCGAGCCGAAGTTCTAAGGAGAAACAAAAGGAAGAAGAACAGAAGCCCAAATTTAATCTGCCTCGTATCACGGAGGTCCAGCCGTGTGAATGGCCTTCCGATGACTTCTTGAGGAGTGCCAGGATTTATGAAGATTTCTATCTATTGATTGAGAACGCCGGCCTCACCAACTTCCTCCGCGACCAACGTCATCAGTATCTCTTACTCACAAATACTTTTGTGCAGAACTTCTACCTTTTCCCTAAGAAATCACCTCCAACAGTAGAGTTCCATTTATATGATGTTGCTAGGGAGATGACATTAGCTGCATTTTGCGAGGTTTGCAAAATACCTTTCGAGGGTTCTTTAGATGAACCACACCGTAATGAAGTGGAAGCTTATATTGACACTATCACTGTGGGAGAAACCAGGAAGGTTTCTGATGCAAGAATTACTAGCATACATTTCCCTGTTTTACGCTACTTTGCCTTATTTGCTAGTCATTGCTTGATTGGTCGCGGGAACTGTGGGAACCTTAGTATTCCTGATATTATTATTTTGCTCCATGGTTTATACCGCAATAACTCTGTTAGTATGGGTGGAATTGTTGCTAGACGGTTGAGTATGAACCGTACTAAGGGCCCCATCTTTGGAGGCATTTATGCTTCACGCCTAGCTGAACATTTTGAAATACCTATTAGGCATGAGGAGAAATAAGAAACAGCGCCGCCCCGTGCTTATTTAGATTATAAGAGTATGGTAGCGCATGATTTTCTTGTTAAGAATCGCGAAGGGGCGCTTAAATATAAATTGTACTTTGATAAACATCACCCTGAGACTATTACTTTGCCTGCTCCCTCTTTGTTTAACTTGTCTGCAGGTACTTACATTGTTCCATGGGCGGCTGTTCAAGCCTATCGGAATCCTGCACCAGCCTTGGAACCGGAGCCTCCATAGATGTCTGATTATTCTTGGGATCCTGAGGCGGTTGCCAGCCAGTGGCAGTCAGAGTCCTCTTCATCACATTATGATCCGAACTATTGTTCATCGCAGTACGACCCCAGCTTCACCTACGGATATCAGCCAGGTTATCCCTGGCAATAGACCAACTTAGGCCAAAATCCTAAGCTTGGGGGAGTACATATTTCCCACCGACATTACATTCATGTTCACACACACACACTCATTGCTAGATGTCGGTACTCATACTCTTTCATTGTAATATCCATGTTAGTTTAAATTTATTTTTCTAGCTTTCTTCTTGTGTGTTTGATAAACCTTAAGAAAAAAAACAAAACAAAAAAATTAGTTAGTCTACTTTCCATGCTTGTAGTAGAATTAAAAAGAAAACCCAAAAATATTTCCCGTCCTTCTTTTGCTTGTTGGGAGCTTTCCCGTGTAAATAGTTTTTATTTTTCTTTTCCTTACTTTGGGGGTCGAGAAGACTATATTGAAAATGCTTAGTGGCTCTTATATGCATGATTGTTTATTTAACTTAGAGCCCATATTACTTGTCTTCTCTCTTGAGTTGAATGCTTGCAGATTCCAGCTTAGTCCAATGCACGTGCACTCTTATTATTATATACACCGTTCAGTCGTGCAAGTGAAAGGCAATAATGATGATATATGATGGACTCATTGGGATGAGAAAAGCTGGTATGAACTCGACCTCTCTTGTTTTTGTAAATATGATGATTCATCGTTCCTGATTCAGCTATTATGAAGTAAACATATTTGCAATGACATTTAGAGATTATAGTTGCTTGTGCCATGCTTGATTAGCTATGAGTTATAATGGTTAACCTTGCGTGCCAACATGCTATTGAGATGATTATGATGTGGTATGATAGGCTGGTATCCTCCTTTAAATGAATTGAGTGACTCGACTTGGCACATGTTCACGCATGTAGTTGAATCAAATCAACATAGACTTCATGATATTTATGTTCATGGTGGATTATATCCTACTCATGCTTATATTCAGTGTGAATTAATCTCAATGCATGTTTACGACTGTTGTCGCTCTCTCAGTTGGTCGCTTCCCAGTCTTTTGCCAGCCTTCACCTGTACTAAGCGGGAATACTGCTTGTGCATCCAAACTCCTTAAACCCCAAAGTTGTTCCATATGAGTCCACTATACCTTCCTATATGCGGTATCTACCTGCCGTTCCAAGTAAATTTATATGTGCCAAACTCCAAACCTTCAAATGAAATTCTGTTTTGTATGCTCGAGCAGCTCATGTGCAACTATGGCTGCCTATATCTTCCATGCTAGGTGGGTTATTCTCAAGAGGAGTGGACTCCGCTCCTCATTCACGAGAAAGGGCCGGTAACCGGGTTGCCCAGTCCCATGATCCAAAAAGATCAAAGCAAATCAAAATAATTAAACAAAACTCCCCCTGGGACCCGTTGAATGTTGGAGGCACTTGTTGTTTCGAGCAAGCCATGGGTTGATGCTTGTGGAGGAGGGGGAGTATAAACCTTTACCATTCTGTTTGGGAATTGCCTATAATGCATGTAGTATGGAAGATACAACCATCTCATAGTTGTTGTGTTGACAGTGAAAGTATGCTGCTCAAAATATTATTTATCTCTATTTCAAAAATCGAGCTCTGGCACCTCTACAAATCCCTGCTTCCCTCTGCAAAGGGCCTATCTATTTACTTTTATGTTGAGTCATCACCCTTCTTATTAAAAAGCACCCGCTGGAGAGCACACTGTCGTTTGCATTCATTATGATTGGTTTATATTGGGTATGACTTGACTGGATCTCTTTTACCATGAATTACAATGTTTAGTCAGTCCTTGATCTTTAAAGGTGCTCTGCATTTATGTTTTGCGGTCTCAGAAAGGGCTAGCGAGATACCATTTTTTTATATCATGTTATGATTATTTTGAGAAAGTGTTGTCATTCGAGTTTTATTATTATGGCTCGCTAGCTGATTATGCTATTGATATGAGTAATTGTGAGACCTACGTGTTATTGTGAGTATGGTTAGTTCATAATAATTGCTGAAACTTGAATGCTGGCTTTTCATGTTTACAACAACAAGAGCAAACAAAGTTTGTAAAAGTTTTTCTTTTTCTCTTTCAGTTTGTCAACTGAATTGCTTGAGGACAAGCAAGGGTTTAAGCTTGGGGGAGTTGATACGTCTCCGTCGTATCTACTTTTCCAAACACTTTTGCCCTTGTTTTGGAATCTAACTTGTATGATTTGAATGGAACTAACCCGAACTGACGCTGTTTTCAGCAGAATTGCCATGGTGTTGTTTTATGTGCAGAAAACAAAAGTTCTCGGAATGACCTGAAACTCCACGGAATATCTTAGAATAAATAATAAAAAATCCTCGCAAAGATGAAGACCAGGGGGCCCACACCCTGTCCACGAGGGTGGGGGGCGCGCCCCTCCCCCCTGGGCGCACCCCCTACCTCGTGGGCCCCCTGGATGCCCTCTGACGCCAACTCCAACTCTATATATTGGCTTTCGGGGAGAAAAAAATCAGAGAGAAAGTTTCATCGCGTTTTACGATACAGAGCCGCCGCCAAACCCTAATCTCTCTCGGAAGGGCTGATCTGGAGTCCGTTCGGGGCTCCGGAGAGGGGGATTCGTCGCCGTCGTCATCATCAACCATCCTCCATCACCAATTTCATGATGCTCACCGCCATGCGTGAGTAATTGCATCGTAGGCTTGCTGGACGGTGATGGGTTGGATGAGATTTATCATGTAATCGAGTTAGTTTTGTTAGGGTTTGATCCCTAGTATCCACTATGTTCTGAGATTGATGTTGCTATGACTTTGCTATGCTTAATGCTTGTCACTAGGGCCCGAGTGCCATGATTTCAGATCTGAACCTATTATGTTTTCATGAATATATGTGTGTTCTTGATCCTATCTTGCAAGTCTATAGTCACCTACTATGTGTTATGATCCGGCAACCCCGAAGTGACAATAATCGGGACCACTCCCAGTGATGACCATAGTTTGAGGAGTTCATGTATTCACTATGTGCTAATGCTTTGTTCCGGTTCTCTATTAAAAGGAGGCCTTAATATCCCTTAGTTTCCAATAGGACCCCGCTGCCACGGGAGGGTAGGACAAAAGATGTCATGCAAGTACTTTTCCATAAGCACGTATGACTATATTCGGAATACATGCCTACATTACATTGATGAACCGGAGCTAGTTCTGTGTCACCCTATGTTATGACTGTTACATGATGAACCACATCCGACATAATTATCCATCATTGATCCGGTGCCTACGAGTTTTCCATATACTGGTTTACGTTTATTTACTTTTCCGTTGCTACTGTTACAATCACTACAAAAATACCAAAAACATTACTTTTGCTGTCTTTACTTTAGTTACCGTTACCACCACTATCATATTACTGTGCTACTAAACACTTTGTTGCAGATACTAAGTTTCCAGGTGTGGTTGAATTGACAACTCAGCTGCTAATACTTGAGAATATT
Organism: Aegilops umbellulata; assembly: GCA_032464435.1. Lineage (NCBI taxonomy): Eukaryota > Viridiplantae > Streptophyta > Magnoliopsida > Poales > Poaceae > Aegilops > Aegilops umbellulata. The sequence continues at coordinate 633,261,164 of CP136060.1, read as the reverse complement.
CTTTGGCTCCCCTTGTGTCGAATCAACAAATTTGGGTTGAATACTCTACCCTCGAAAACTGTTGCGATCCCCTATACTTGTGGGTTATCAATCATCACCACGACCGTCACCCAAAGGCTTAAGTGCCAGGACGTCGAGCACCGCCAAGTCCACCGAAGCTCAGGTCGTCACTGCTAGCGGCAGCGCTACCGCCAAGACCGCGACCGCCTCCGCCTCCACCTCCGTGGATCAGAGTGATCGGGCTCCGTGACTTGGTAATGGTGCCAACACCAGCACCACCACCAACGGTACATCCACCGGTTTCCTGGATGTTGTAAAGACATATAAATGGGATATATGATTGTGTTGAATAAACGGTATGCTTTGGGTGAATAGTTTGGGGATGTACTAACCCGCGAGGGGCCAGGGTGCTGTGCCAAAAACTCCTCAAAGGTAAGCAGCACTGGTTGTAGTGGAGGAGATGGTGCTGGTTGCAATTGAGGAAACCTGCCGGCCGCGATGCACTCAACAACGTGCTGCATGTTCATTGACCAAGCAAACAAGAATGTTAGAAGAAATGCAAGTGCAAATATAGAAGTGAAATGGAAGGGGCCAAACCAACTGCCATCACGCGAGAGTTGTGCTCATGCACTGCTAAAAGGCTTGCATGCCACACCATGGTCTCCTGGCGTGTGTACTCCATGTAGGCCTACGGTATGACATGATGAAACTCATAAAACATCTTAATGTGGAAAATAAAGTGAGCAATGAAGATAAAAGGGAACATACTTACAGATTGCCGTTCCGCAAAGAGGGAGTGTGACTGCGCACTGGTCATGGGCGTGCTCATGCGCTGGCTCAGGCTCGGGTCGGTAGCTCGAAGCTGTGTATAGGAGATAGAAGGAGTGATCACAGCATCCAGAAGCGCCTCCCGACCGTGCTCCTTGGGCCCCATGCCCACCACCACCCTATCGTCTAGATCTGCCGCAATGGGGTCAGGTGTGCCAGGATGTAACCTCAGATACCCATCGGAGTAGGCCTTCTTCTTCTCCGCGGTCTTGCCGTAGTACTTGGCCTCGCCAGGCTTGTGCTTCCTCCGCGTATGGACGATCTCCCATGCCTCCATGTGTGAGAGAGGCCGCTTCAGTTTCTCCTCCTGCACCACCAAACAGAGGTTAGTCATACATAAGAATGTGACGGTAAATAGAAGAAGAAGATTGTTTAATGAGGTTGGTCATACATAAAGTGTCTTGTGGAGAAAGTGGTTCCGGTTTCCCTGAGCATGTACTCCCTCCTTCCCTCGGTTAGCCTTGTTTTTGATGCTCGTAGCCGCCCAGGCTCCATCCTTATTGCTACCTCTTGAGCATGCGTTGGTTTTGCCTTGAAGAGGAAAGGGTGATGCGACAAAGTAGCATAAGTATTTCCCTCAGTGTTTGAGAACCAAGGTATCAATCCAGTAGGAGACTACACGCAAATCCCTAATACCTGCACAAACAATTAAGAACCTTGCAACCAATGCGATGAAGGGGTTGTCAATCCCTTCATGGCTACTTGCAAAAGTGAGATCTTATAAAGATAATAAGATAAATATTTTGGTATTTTTGTTGTACAGATTGAAAAGTAAAGATTGCAAAATAAACGGTGACAGAAATAGATAGTTGACGGGAGATTAATATGATGGAAAATAGACCCGGGGGCCATAGGTTTCACTAGTGGCTTCTCTCAAGATAGCATATTTTACGGTGGGTGAACAAATTACTGTTGAGAAATTGATAGAAAAGCGCATAGTTATGAGAATATCTAGGCATGATCATGAACATAGGCATCACGTCCGTGTCAATTAGACCGAGACGATCCTACATCTACTACTATTACTCCACACAGCGACCGCTATCCAGCATGCATCTAGAGTATTAAGTTCATAAGAACAGATTAACGCATTAGGCAAGATGACATGATGTAGAGGGATAAACTCAAGCAATATGATATAAACCCCATCTTTTTATCCTCGATGGCAACAATACAATACGTGCCTTGCTTTCCCTGCTGTCACTAGGAAAGGACACCAAAAGATTGAACCCAAAGTTAAGCACTTCTCGCATTGCAAGAAAGATCAATCTAGTAGGACAAACCAAACTGATAATTCGAAGAGACTTGCAAAGATATCAAATCATGCATATAAGAATTTAGAGAAGAATCAAATATTGTTCATAGATAATCTTGATCATAAACCCACAATTCATCAGATCTCGACAAACATACCGCAAAAAGTATTACATCAAATAGATCTCCAAGAAGACCAAGGAGAATTTTATATTGAGATCCAAAGAGAGAGTAGAAGCCATCTAGCTAATAACTATGGACCCGAAGGTCTGTGGTAAACTACCCACGCATCATCGGAGAGGCCATGGTGTTGATGTAGAAGCCCTCCGTGATCAGTTCCCCCTCCGACGGAGCGCCGAAAAAGGCCCCAAGATGGGATCTCACGGGTACAGAAGGTTGCGGTGATGGATAAGTGTTTCGTGGCTCTCCTGGATGTTTTCAGGGTATAAGAGTATATATAGGCGAAAAAAGTAGGTCGGTAGAGCTACGAGGGCCCTACGAGGGTGGGGGGGGGGCGCCCACCCCCCTAGGGCGCGCCTCTTGCCTCGTGGATGCCTCGTGGCTTTCTTGACCTCCACTCCAAGTCTCCTGGATTGCGTTTGTTCCAAAAACGATCCTTGCGAAGGTTTCATTCCGTTTGGATTCCGTTTGATATTCCTTTTCTGCAAAACACTGAAATAGGCAAAAAAAACAGCAAATTGCAATGCGCCTTCGGTTAATAGGTTAGTCCCAAAAATAATATAAAAAGGTATATTAAAGCCCATTAAACATCCAAAATAGATAATGTAATAGCATGGAACAATGCCGCCCAGGACTCGTATTTTCCATAACACCAATTTGGACACACCTACATAATGAAAGCATAATGGCATGTCAACACGAAACGATGAAATGTACCACAAACATCGGAATGAAAAATCTTTTATACTTACCGCCAAGTACTCATGCCTCTTCAAGGTAATGCCCATCCTCCGCACTTCTTCCTTGGTCATCTTCACACCAAGAGCGTCGTGATAGTATGTCGAGATGGCCACCCAGCGCACCTCGTACTCCAGCTGGCGGGCCTTCTTCTTGGCTTGGCGTAGCACGATCTGGTCTGCAGTGGCCTTGTGCTCCGGAAGAACTTGATAGTATTTCTACAATCATTCTTGAAACTAGAATGAAGAAGCCATGAGTTAAATCATTCATGAAATCATAATGGACTTGTGCTTCTGAAGAGAACTCACCCAAAAATTAGTGATCACGGCCTTGGCATGGGTCTCATGGTGCGCGTGGAGGGCCGCTTCCCAGTGGTCCCAGCTCGTGACCAAAACCCAACGGTCCGGGTGTTGGAAATATGCCCTAGAGGCAAAAATAAAAGCATTATTATTATATTTCCTTGTTCATGATAATTGTCTTTATTCGTGCTATAATTGTGTTATCCGGAAATCGTAATACATGTGTGAATAACAGATAACAACATGTCCCTAGTAAGCCTCTAGTTGACTAGCTCGTTGATCGATAGATAGTCATGGTTTCCTGACTATGGACATTGGATGTCATTGATAACGAGATCACGTCATTAGGAGAATGATGTGATGGACGAGACCCAATCCTAAACATAGCATAAGATCGCATAGTTCGTTTGCTAGAGTTTTCCAATGTCAAGTATCCTTTCCTTAGACCATGAGATCGTGTAACTCACGGACACCGTAGGAGTGCTTTGGGTGTACCAAACGTCACAACGTAACTGGGTGACTATAAAGGTATACTACGGGTATCTCCGAAAGTGTCTGTTGGGTTGACACGGATCGAGACTGGGATTTGTCACTCCGCTTGACGGAGAGGTATCACCGGGCCCTCTCGGTAATGCATCATCATAATGAGCTCAATGTGATCAAAGTGTTTGATCACGGGATCATGCATTATGGTACGAGTAAAGTGACTTGCCGGTAACGAGATTGAACGAGGTATTGGGATGCCGACGATCGAATCTCGGGCAAGTAAAATACCGATCGACAAAGGGAATCGTATACGGGATTAGTTGAATCCTCGACATCGTGGTTCATCCGATGAGATCATCGTGGAGCATGTGGGAGCCAACATGGGTATCCAGATCTCACTGTTGGTTATTGCCCGAGAGCCGTCTCGGTCATGTCTGCATGTCTCCCGAACCCGTAGGGTCTACACACTTAAGGTTCGGTGATGCTAGGGTTGTGAAGATATGTATATGCAGTAACCCGAATGTTGTTCGGAGTCCCGGATGAGATCCCGGACGTCACGAGGAGTTTCGGAATGGTCCGGAGGTAAAGAATTATATATAGGAAGTGCTGTTTTGGCCATCGGGACAAGTTTCAGGGTTATCGGTATTGTACCGGGACCACCGGATGGTCCGGGGGGTCCATCGGGTGGGGCCACCTGTCCCGGAGGGCCCCATGGGCTGAAGTGGGAAAGGATCCAGCCCAAAGTGGGCTGGGGCGCCACTTCCCCAGGGCCCATGCGCGCCTAGGGTGGGAAACCCTAAAGGGGGGCGCCCCCTTGCTTGGGGGGCAAGCCCCCCAACCCTTGGCCGCCGCCCTCCTAGGAGATTGCATCTCCTAGGGCTGGCCCCCCCTAGGGGGCTATATATATGAGGGGAGGGGAGGGGGCAGCCGCACCCTTGCCCTGGCGCCTCCCTCTCCCTCTCCAACACCTCCTCCTCCTCCATAGAGCTCGGCGTAGCCCTACCGGAGTACCGCAGCTCCACCATCACCACGCCGTCGTGCTGCTGCTGGAGCCATCTTCCTCAACCTCTCCTTTGCCTTGCTGGATCAAGAAGAAGGAGACGTTACGCTGACTGTACGTGTGTTGAACGCGGAGGTGCCGTCCGTTCGGTGCTAGGATCTCCGGTGATTTGGATCACGTCGTGTACGACTACCTCATCCCTGTTTGTTGAACGCTTCCGCTCGCGATCTACAAAGTGGTATGTAGATGCAATCTCTCTCCCATGACTCGTTGCTTAGATGAACTCATAGATGGATCTTGGTGAAACCGTAGGAAAATTTTTAATTTTCTGCAACGTTCCCCAACAGTGGCATCATGAGCCAGGTCTATGCGTAGTTCTCTATTGCACGAGTAGAACACAATTTGTTGTGGGCGTAGATGTTGTCAACTTTCTTGCCGCTACTAGTCTTATCTTGCTTCAGCGGTATTGTGGGATGAAGCGGCCCGGACCAACCTTACACGTACGCTTACGTGAGACCGGTTCCACCGACTAACATGCACTACTTGCATAAGGTGGCTGGCGGGTGTCTGTCTCTCCCACTTTAGTTGGAGCGGATTCGATGAAAAGGGTCCTTATGAAGGGTAAATAGAAGTTGACAAATCACGTTGTGGCTTTCACGTAGGTAAGAAAACGTTCTTGCTAGAACCCTAATTCAGCCACGTAAAACTTGCAACAACAATTAGAGGACGTCTAACTTGTTTTTGCAGCAAGTGCTTTGTGATATGATATGGCCAAAGTTGTGATGAATGATGAATGATCTATATGTGATGTATGAGATGTTCATGCTATTGTAATAGGAATCACGACTTGCATGTCGATGAGTATGACAACCGGCAGGAGCCATAGGAGTTGTCTTTATTTTTGTATGACCTGCGTGTCATTGAGAAACGCCATGTAAATTACTTTACTTTATTGTTAAACGCGTTAGCCATAGTAGTAGAAGTAATAGTTGGCGAGCAACTTCATGGAGACACGATGATGGAGATCATGATGATGGAGATCATGGTGTCAAGCCGGTGACAAGATGATCATGGAGCCCCAAGATGGAGATCATAGGAGCTATGTGATATTGGCCATATCATGTCACGTTTATTATTTGATTGCATGTGATGTTTATCATGTTTTGCATCTTGTTTACTTAGAACGACGGTAGTAAATAAGATGATCCCTCATAATAATTTCAAGAAGTGTTCCCCCTAACTGTGCACCGTTGCGACAGTTCGTTGTTTCGAAGCACCACGTGATGATCGGGTGTGATAGATTCTAACATTCACATACAACGGGTGTAAGACAGATTTACACATGCAAACACTTAGGTTGACTTGACGAGCCTAGCATGTACAGACATGGCCTCGGAACACAGAAGACCGAAAGGTCGAGCATGAGTCGTATAGAAGATACGATCAACATGAAGATGTTCACCGATGTTGACTAGTCCGTCTCACGTGATGATCAGACACGGCCTAGTTGACTTGGATCATGTAATACTTAGATGACTAGAAGAGGGATGTCTATCTAAGTGGGAGTTCATTAAATAATTTGATTAGATGAACTTTATTATCATGAACTTAGTCTAAAATATTTACAATATGTCTTGTAGATCAAATGGCCAACGTAGTCCTCAACTTCAACGCGTTCCTAGAGAAAACCAAGCTGAAAGACGATGGCAGCAACTATACGGACTGGGTCCGGAACCTGAGGATCATCCTCATAGCTGCCAAGAAAGATTATGTCCTACGAGCACCGCTGGGTGATGCACCTGTTCTCCCTGCAGAACAAGGCGTTATGAACGCTTGGCAGTCACGTTCCGATGATTACTCCCTCGTTCAGTGCGGCATGCTTTATAGCTTAGAGCCGGGGCTCCAAATGCGTTTTGAGAGACATGGAGCATATGAGATGTTCGAAGAGCTGAAAATGGTTTTCCAAGCTCATGCTCGGGTCGAGAGATATGAAGTCTCCGACAAATTCTTTAGCTGTAAGATGGAGGAAAATAGCTCTGTCAGTGAACACATACTCAAGATGTCTGGGTTGCACAACCGCTTGACTCAACTGGAAGTTAATCTCCCGGATGAAGCGGTCATTGACAGAATCCTCCAGTCGCTTCCACCTAGCTACAAGAGCTTTGTGATGAACTACAACATGCAGGGGATGGTAAAGACCATTCCTGAGGTATATGCTATGCTGAAATCAGCAGAGGTAGAAATCAAGAAGGAACATCAAGTGTTGATGGTGAATAAAACCACTAAGTTCAAGAAGGGCAAGGGTAAAAAGAACTTCAAAAAGGACGGCAAGGAAGTTGCCGCGCCCGGTAAGCAAGTTGCCGGGAAGAAGCCAAAGAATGGACCCAAGCCCGAGACAGATTGTTTTTATTGCAAGGGAAGTGGTCACTGGAAGCGGAACTGCCCCAAATACTTAGCGGACAAGAAGGCCGACAAAACAAAAGGTATATGTGATATACATGTAATTGATGTGTACCTTACCAGTACTCGTAGTAGCTCTTGGGTATTTGATACCGGTGCAGTTGCTCACATTTGTAACTCAAAGCAGGAGCTGCGGAATAAACGAAGACTGGGGAAGGACGAGGTGACGATGCGCGTCGGGAATGGTTCCAAGGTCGATGTGATCGCCGTCGGCACGCTACCTCTACATTTACCTACGGGATTAGTTTTAAACCTCAATAATTGTTATTTAGTGCCAAGTTTGAGCATGAACATTGTGTCTGGATGTCGTTTAATTCGAGATGGCTACTCATTTAAATCCGAGAATAATGGTTGTTCTATTTATATGAGAGATATGTTTTATGGTCATGCTCCGATGGTTAATGGTTTATTCTTAATGAATCTCGTACGTGATGATACACATATTCATAGTGTGAATACCAAAAGAGTTAAAGTTGATAACAATAGTCCCACATATTTGTGGCACTGCCGCCTTGGTCACATAGGTGTCAAACGCATGAAGAAGCTCCATGCAGATGGACTTTTAGAGTCTCTTGATTATGAATCATTTGACACGTGCGAACCATGCCTCATGGGTAAAATGAGCAAGACTCCGTTCTCAGGAAAAATGGAGCGAGCAACCAACTTATTGGAAATCATACATAACGATGTGTGCGGTCCAATGAGTGTTGAAGCTCGCGGTGGCTATCGTTATGTTCTCACCCTCACTGATGACCTGAGTAGATATGGGTATATCTACTTAATGAAACACAAATCTGAGACCTTTGAAAAGTTCAAGGAATTTCAGAGTGAGGTTGAAAATCAACGTGACAGAAAAATCAAGTTTCTACGATCAAATCGTGGAGGAGAATACTTGAGTCACGAATTTGGCACACACTTAAGAAAATGTGGAATAGTTTCACAACTCACGCCGCCTGGAACACCTCAGCGTAATGGTGTGTCCGAACGTCGTAATCGCACTCTATTAGATATGGTGCGATCTATGATGTCTCTTACCGATTTACCACTATCTTTTTGGGGCTATGCTTTAGAGACTGCCGCATTCACTTTAAATAGGGCTCCGTCGAAATCCGTTGAGACGACACCGTATGAATTATGGTTTGGGAAGAAACCTAAGCTGTCGTTTCTAAAAGTTTGGGGATGCGATGCTTATGTCAAGAAACTTCAACCTGAAAAGCTCGAACCCAAGTCGGAAAAATGCGTCTTCATAGGATACCCTAAAGAAACTATTGGGTATACCTTCTACCTCAGATCCGAAGGCAAGATCTTTGTTGCCAAGAATGGATCCTTTCTAGAGAAGGAGTTTCTCTCGAAAGAAGTAAGTGGGAGGAAAGTAGAACTTGATGAAGTGTTACCTCTTGAACCGGAAAATGGCGAAACTCAAGAAAACGTTCCTGAGGTGCTTGCACCGACTAGAGAGGAAATTAATGATGATGATCAAGATGCTTCTAATCAAGCTCCTACTGAAATTCGAAGGTCCACAAGGACACGTTCCGCACCAGAGTGGTACGGCAACCCTGTCTTGGAAATCATGTTGTTAGACAACGGTGAGCCTTCTAACTATGAGGAAGCAATGGCGGGCCCGGATTCCGACAAATGGCTAGAAGCCATGAAATCCGAGATAGGATCCATGTATGAAAACGAAGTATGGACTTTGACTGACTTGCCCGTTGAACGGCGAGCCATAGAAAATAAATGGATCTTTAAGAAGAAGACAGACGCAGATGGTAATGTGACCATCTATAAAGCTCGGCTTGTCGCTAAGGGTTATCGACAAGTTCAAGGGGTTGACTACGATGAGACTTTCTCACCGGTAGCGAAGCTGAAGTCCGTCCGAATCATGTTAGCAATTGCCGCAATCTACGATTATGAAATATGGCAAATGGACGTCAAGACGGCATTCCTTAATGGTTTCCTTAAGGAAGAATTGTATATGATGCAGCCGCAAGGTTTTGTCGATCCTAAGAATGCTGACAAGGTGTGCAAGCTCCAACGCTCGATTTATGGGCTGGTGCAAGCATCTCGGAGTTGGAACATTCGCTTTGATGAGATGATCAAAGCGTTTGGGTTTACGCAGACTTATGGAGAAGCCTGCGTTTACAAGAAAGTGAGTGGGAGCTCTGTAGCATTTCTCATACTATATGTAGATGACATACTTTTGATGGGAAATGATATAGAACTCTTGGACATCATTAAGGCCTACTTGAATAAGAGTTTTTAAATGAAGGACCTTGGAGAAGCTGCTTATATATTAGGCATCAAGATCTATAGAGATAGATCAAGATGCCTCATAGGTCTTTCACAAAGCACATACCTTGATAAGATATTGAAGAAGTTCAATATGGATCAATCTAAGAAGGGGTTCTTACCTGTGTTACAAGGTGTGAAATTGAGCTCAGCTCAATGTCCGACCACGGCAGAAGATATAGAAGAGATGAGTGTCATCCCCTATGCCTCAGCCATAGGTTCTATTATGTATGCCATGCTGTGTACTAGACCTGATGTAAACCTTGCCGTAAGTTTGGTAGGAAGGTACCAAAGTAATCCCGGCAAGGAACACTGGACAGCGGTCAAGAATATCCTGAAGTACCTGAAAAGGACTAAGGAAATGTTTCTCGTTTATGGAGGTGACGAAGAGCTCGTCGTAAAGGGTTACATCGACGCTAGCTTCGACAAAGATCTGGATGACTCTAAGTCACAAACCGGATACGTGTATATTTTGAATGGTGGGGCAGTAAGCTGGTGCAGTTGCAAGCAAAGCGTCGTGGCGGGATCTACATGTGAAGCGGAGTACATGGCAGCCCCGGAGTCAGCACATGAAGCAATTTGGGTGAAGGAGTTCATCACCGACCTCGGAGTCATACCCAATGCGTCGGGGCCAATCAAACTCTTCTGTGACAACACTGGAGCTATTGCACTTGCCAAGGAGCCCAGGTTTCACAAGAAGACCAGGCACATCAAGCGTCGCTTCAACTCCATTCGTGAAAATGTTCAAGATGGAGACATAGAAATTTGTAAAGTGCACATGGATCTGAATGTCGCAAATCCGTTGACTAAACCTCTCCCTAAGGCAAAACATGATCAGCACCAGAACTCTATGGGTGTTCGATTCATCACAATGTAACTAGATTATTGACTCTAGTGCAAGTGGGAGACTGTTGGAAATATGCCCTAGAGGCAATAATAAAAGCATTATTATTATATTTCCTTGTTCATGATAATTGTCTTTATTCGTGCTATAATTGTGTTATCCGGAAATTGTAATACATGTGTGAATAACAGACAACAACATGTCCCTAGTAAGCCTCTAGTTGACTAGCTCGTTGATCGATAGATAGTCATGGTTTCCTGACTATGGACATTGGATGTCATTGATAAGGAGATCACGTCATTAGGAGAATGATGTGATGGACGAGACCCAATCCTAAACATAGCATAAGATCGCATAGTTCGTTTGCTAGAGTTTTCCAATGTCAAGTATCCTTTCCTTAGACCATGAGATCGTGTAACTCACGGACACCGTAGGAGTGCTTTGGGTGTACCAAACGTCACAACGTAACTGGGTGACTATAAAGGTATACTACGGGTATCTCCGAAAGTGTCTGTTGGGTTGACACGGATCGAGACTGGGATTTGTCACTCCGCTTGACGGAGAGGTATCACCGGGCCCTCTCGGTAATGCATCATCATAATGAGCTCAATGTGATCAAAGTGTTTGATCACGGGATCATGCATTACGGTACAAGTAAAGTGACTTGCCGGTAACGAGATTGAACGAGGTATTGGGATGCCGACGATCGAATCTCGGGCAAGTAAAATACCGATTGACAAAGGGAATCGTATACGGGATTAGTTGAATCCTCGACATAGTGGTTCATTCGATGAGATCATCGTGGAGCATGTGGGAGCCAACATGGGTATCCAGATCCCGCTGTTGGTTATTGCCCGAGAGCCGTCTCGGTCATGTCTGCATGTCTCCCGAACTCGTAGGGTCTACACACTTAAGGTTCGGTGACGCTAGGGTTGTGAAGATATGTATATGCAGTAACCCGAATGTTGTTCGGAGTCCCGGATGAGATCCCGGACGTCACGAGGAGTTTCGGAATGGTCCGGAGGTAAAGAATTATATATAGGAAGTGCTGTTTTGGCCATCGGGACAAGTTTCGGGGTTATCGGTATTGTACCGGGACCACCGGATGGTCCCGGGGGTCCACCGGGTGGGGCCACCTATCCCGGAGGGCCCCAATGGGCTGAAGTGGGAAAGGATCCAGCCCAAAGTGGGCTGGGGCGCCACTTCCCCAGGGCCCATGCGCGCCTAGGGTGGGAAACCCTAAAGGGGGGCGCCCCCTTGCTTGGGGGGCAAGCCCCCCACCCCTTGGCCGCCGCCCTCCCCTAGGAGATTGCATCTCCTAGGGCCGGCGCCCCCCTAGGGGGCTATATATATGAGGGGAGGGGAGGGGGCATCCGCACCCTTGCCCTGGCGCCTCCCTCTCCCTCTCCAACACCTCCTCCTCCTCCATAGAGCTCGGCGTAGCCCTGCCGGAGTACTACAGCTCCACCATCACCACGCCGTCGTGCTGCTGCTGGAGCCATCTTCCTCAACCTCTCCTTTGCCTTGCTGGATCAAGAAGAAGGAGACGTTACGCTGACCGTACGTGTGTTGAACGCGGAGGTGCCGTCCGTTCGGTGCTAGGATCTCCGGTGATTTGGATCACGTCGTGTATGACTACCTCTTCCCCGTTTGTTGAACGCTTCCGCTCGCGATCTACAAAGTGGTATGTAGATGCAATCTCTCTCCCATGACTCGTTGCTTAGATGAACTCATAGATGGATCTTGGTGAAACCGTAGGAAAATTTTTAATTTTCTGCAACGTTCCCCAACACCGGGTGCCCGACTGGATCCGGACAGTACAGTCCCGGCAAGTGTACCTTCAGCAAGACAGTAGTGAGGCCGTTGGGAATACGAGCCCCTTTAGGATATATCCAGTTCCTGCAAAAGAATGAAATATTAAAATGTGACAAGCAAAATAAAGAAAAATATAAGCATGTGACAAGCAAAAGAATGAAATTATTATAAAGTGGAACTTACTCTTTCCCCGTGGGCTCAGTGAGCCACTTCTGCTCCTTGGTAGCAGGCATCTGCTTTGGTAGCTTTGCGTTACCACGCAGCCATCCCTTGTTGCCAACCCCCTCCCCGCCACCACCCTCCTCCTCGCCTGCCTCCTCCTCCTCCTCGCCCCCTCCCCAACCTCCCCCTCCTCCTTCTCGGCCCATCCTGAACCTCCTCCTCCTCGACCCCATCCCGAACCTCCTCGTCCTGCTCCTCCTCGTCAGAGGGTACCTCACTAGAGGAGGGTGCCTCACTAGAGGAGGGCCTCGAAGACAACAACCCTAAGTCGGTGAGGGCTCGCTCTTTTTGGCCGCGAGCCCCTGTAGTGGATCTGTGAAAGTAGAACTCGAATAGTGGTCGTGAGTAAGTATCAAAGAAGTCTTCACCTTCCTTTTGGGTATAACCCTTAGCCACGAGCCGAGCCTTGTACTTTTCAATAGTACCATCAGGCCTAAGCTTCTTCTTGAATACCCATTTGCATCCTATAGGTTTGCACCCATAAGGACGATTAGTTATCTCCCAAGTTTCATTCGCCAAGATGGAATCCATCTCGCTACGAATCGCTTCCTTCCAGTAGTCAGCATCTTCAGATGCATAGGCCTCTGAAATAGAACTGGGAGTGTCATCTATGAGATACACAAGAAAATCATCACCAAAGGACTTTGCAGTCCTCTGTCTCTTGCTCCTAATAGGAACTTCATTGTTATCCTCCACAGGACATTCAAAGTGTTCCATTGAAATGGTAGGTTCGGTAATTGTAACTGGTTCCGGATTCATTGAACTAGGCATCTCCTGATTAGATGAGGTAGCCATATCCTTCATGGGAAAGATATCTTCAAAGAAAGTCGCATCATTCGACTCCATGATCGTACCGACATGCATGTTAGGTACCTTAGATTTCACAACCAAGAATCTATAGCCAATGCTATGAAAAGCATATCCCAGGAAAACACAATCCACAGTCTTTGGTCCAAGCTTCCGCTTCTTTGGAATTGGAACATTGACTTTCTCCAAACAACCCCATGTTCGTAGATAAGAGAGTTTTAACCTTTTCTTCTCCCATTCCTCGAATGGAGTTATCTCTTTGTTCTCTGTGGGAACTCGGTTTAGGACATGACATGCCATCAATATCGCCTCCCCCACCATGCCTTGGAGAGACCCGATGTGTCTAACATGGCGTTAACCAAATCAGTTAGAGTACGGGTCTTTCTTTCGGCCACCCCATTTGATTGAGGTTAATAGGGAGGCGTCCTCTCATGGATTATACCATGTTTCGCACAAAAAGCATCAAATTCATTGGAAAAATACTCTCCACCACTAAGCCTCTTGATTTTCCGATCAAGTTGGTTTTCCACTTCAGCTTTATAGATCTTGAAAAAGTTCAAAGCCTCATACTTAGATTTCAGAAGAAACACACGGCAGTATCTAGTGGAGTCATCAATTAACGTCATGAAATATTTCTTTCCACCTTTTGTCAACACACCATTCATTTCACATAGATCTGAATGTATGAGCTCTAGTGGTGCAAGATTTCTCATTTCCGCAGTCGTGTGAGACTTACGAGGTTTCTTAGCTTGCACACACACTTGACACTTAGATCCCTGGACAGTGGTGAAACTAGGGATTAAGTTCGACTTCGCTAGTCGCGACATGCAACCAAAGTTAACATGACAAAGACGTGAATGCCACACATTGGATTCACTATTGTTGCAAATATGATTAAGAACTTTATTGCAAACGTCTGATAAGGACAAACGAAACAGACCTCCTGACTCATAGCCTTTACCAACAAAGGTTCCATACTTGGATATTACAAATTTATTCGAATCAAAGACAAGCTTGTAGCCATCTCTACACAGAAGAGATCCGCTAACAAGATTTTTATTGACGGAGGGGACATAATGCACATTCTTCAGCCGCACGATCTTCCCCAAAGTAAACTTCAGATCGACCGTGCCAACGCCATGAACAGAAGCACTTGAACCGTTGCCCATCAGCATGGTTGAAGTCCCTGCGGTCTGATAAGACGAAAACATGGAAATATCACCGCATACATGCACATTAGCACCCATGTCAATCAACCAATCAGGAGAATGACATACTGAAAGAATAGTCGGAAATATACCATACCCAGCATCCTTCATGTCAGTGTCTCCAATGACAACATTAGCTGCCTTTGCCACCTTTCCCAGGATGACGCTTGTCATAGCGATTAGGGCAACTAGGAGCCCAATGATCAGGATCCCCACACACATGGCAAACACCTTTCTTCTTGTCATTCTTCTTCTTGAAGTTCGTGTGTTGCACAGCCTTGTTCTTCCCATCAAACTTTGCTTTACTATCAAACTTGCCCTTGTTCCTGAACTTGTGGGACTGGAAGTTCTTCTTCTGTACCGAATTGGCACTAGATCCTCCCTCAATACCTCGAGCATGTGTGTCCTTTGCTCTCACCTTTTCTTCCACATCAAGAGTGCCAATGAGATCCGGGACGGAAAACTCCTGCCTCTTATGCTTCAACAAGATAGGAAAGTTCCTCCACGAAGGAGGAAGCTTGATACCTCCGGCAACAAACTTGTCCGGTAGCATACAACTGAAGTGCTCAAGTTCTCTAGCAAATGACTGTGTCTCATGAGCTTGCTCAACCACGGAGCGCTCTTCAGTCATCCTGTAATCATAGAATTTCTCCATGATGTACAACTAAGTGCCAGCATCCGAGACCCCAAACTTGGCCTCGAGTGCATCCCACATATCTTTTCCATTATCAATTGACGCATAAGCATCAACTATGTTCTCACCAAGAACACTCAAGAGAGCAGCCTTAAACAGAGTATCCATTTTCTGAAAAGCTTGTGCCTGTTGAGCATCAAGCTCTCCTTCAGGTTTGCCAAGAGTGGCGTCATAGCAACTCATGGTTTGAAACCATAAGACTGCTCTCACGCGCCACCTCTTATAGTGGATACCCTCAAACATAGGTGGTCTCATGGAAGCAGCAAAACCACTTGGGGTAAATTGCCTATAGTAAGGTTTTTGGATTGTTGGAAATATGAGCAATTTACCAAATGATTATATTAACAGAAATATTAGATAAAGCATGACTAGTATAGCCGCGATAAAGCAAGTCATGCAATCTGACGGAGAGAAAGTAAATAGCATCTGCATATATGAACTTGAACTGAACACATCTAGGACAGACACTAGATCATGTTGCATATATGGAGTACAACCTAACACATGTAGGGCAAGCACTAGTACGAGAAACTGTGGCAGGACATCTGACAGAAAGGAGAAGAACACATACGGGACAGCAGCAGCAGAAGCACTGGACTTGGGGTCGACATCCTCTCCAGCCATGTCGTTGCTGAGGTAGTCGACGTCGGGGAAGAAGTCGTCATCGGGGAAGTAGTCGTCGGAGTCCGTGATGAAGAAGCCAGTAGTCACGCAGAGCGCTCCCCAAAAACCTTATCAACCTTCTCCCGTACAGGACTCAAAGGTGCGGTCTCGGAGGCCTACTATCCCGACGTGCGGTGCACGCCGCAAGCCGGGATGAGGAAGACAACAGCAGCTCAGAGATGGAACCGATGGCGAGTGAAGGAGTAGTTCTGTTGCGTCTCTTTGGGAGGAGCGACCTCCCTTTTATAGGCGCAAGAGAAGGAGGCGAGAGGGCAGCAACGGGAGGCGAAACGAAGAGACGGAGGCGAAGCGAACAGCCAGCAGCCAAAGGGCTGCACCGCTCGCATTCGAGCTCCACTTTCGCAAAAAATCTTTTCAGCTTCCATGTGACCTTTCGTATACCCGTAGTGCTTCGGCTCATTCCCGCAACCCGTGGCGCATCAAGATGAGGCGTGACGAGGCGGGCGGCGGAGGAGGAGCGTGCGTGGATATCCCTTTTGTTCTCATGCTCATACAAGTGGGGAAAGAACCTCCCTTATAAGGAGGTCCAACTCCCACTAAACTAGCAATGTGGGACTAAACTTTAGTAGTATCCCTTGCCTTGCACAAATGGGCTAAGTGGGCCTCTAGGATTTATTAGGAATTTCTGAAATACTTATTGGGCTGCCCAAAATAGACTAAATTCCAGCAATCCTCCACCAGATCCCAGAGGCACACAGAAATTTGCCTTTGGTTCCAAAACACTATTTTATATACCGGTACTGCAGTGGAGACTGTTAAGTTGAACTTCCACCTAGAACTCTATGCTACACTAGTAAGCAACTTGAAAAGTGGACTGGCCCTTGAACTGCAAGTTTTCTGCGAATCTAGCTTCACATAATGCCTTGACCGATACGTGGCTACCGTGGGTCTTCCCCGCGGGTGGAGCTTATGCATCATACTCCCTGACCTTTTATGAGTTTACTAGAGAGAACCCTACTCTCATAGATTGCGACGTTTGACAATCAGACTCATATAGATGTGTTCTTAAAAAGATGTTCTGCAGGATAACATCTCTGCTTAAATGAGCCACTTAGAACACATTAAGATATATATCAACCTGCCATGAAGATTAGGAGAGTATTGCATCTTCATGGAGTGGTCTTGTGAATAGTAAGGATACTCTCCTCTCAGTTGACCAACAACTTGTCTTCCACATCTAATTCACGGGATCTCCGATCACAAAGAATAGGTTACCACTATGAACAACTCATATTGTGGGTCTCGTACCCATCTCCCTTGATGCATTATCTATCACATTACATGATAGACCCTTAGTAAAAGGATCTGCCAGATTTTTAGACGTTTGGATATAATCCAACGCAATAACTCCGGAGTTTTTCATTTTCCTAACAGACTTTAACCTTCTCTAAACGTGTCTTGATGACTTCATATTATCCTTTGAGCTGCTCACTTTCGTGTTCACAGTTTGATTGCCGCAGTTCATAAGGACACCCGGTACAGGTTTCTCAACAACCGACAAGTCATTCAAGAGCCGGCGAAGCCAATCTGCTTCACCCGTAGCTGTATCTAGTGTTGTGAGTTCTGCTTCCATTGTTGACCTCGTTAAGACGGTCTTCTTGCATGACTTCCAAGAAATAGCGCCACCTCCATGAGTGAATACATAACCGCTCGTGGCCTTTATCAAATCAGCATCTGAGATCCAGTTTGAGTCACTATACCCTTCAAGCACCTTTGGGTGCCCGGTGTAGTGAATTCCATAATCTGCAGTGCCTTTCAAATAACGCAAAACTCTCTCTAGAGCTTTCCAATGCACATCTCCTTGTTTTGAGACAAACCGACTCAGTTTGCTAACAGCAAAAGAGATGTCAGGTCTTGTAGCACTTGCTAAGTACATAAGCGAGCCAATAATCTGAGAATATTTCAATTGATCTCTAGGAATTCTTCGATTCTTTCGAAGTAACACACTTGCATCATAAGGTGTTGGAGAGGGCTTGCAGTCACTATAGACAAAGCGACTCAAGATCTTTTCCACATAGTGAGATTGAAGCAATGTAATCCCACCATCATCGTCTCTCAACAACTTGATGTTCAGAATGACATCAGCCACTCCTAATTCTTTCATCTCAAAACAGCGAGATAGAAAATCCTTGACCTCCTTAATAACATTCAGATTTGTTCCGAAAATCAGTATGTCGTCAACATACAAGCAAAGGATAACTCCCTCGCCCCCACCATGGCGATAGTACACACATTTGTCAGCTTCGTTTACAACAAAGCCTGCAACTGTTAAAGTTCTTTCAAACTTCTCACGCCACTGTTTGGGTGCTTGCTTGAGTCCATACAAAGACTTCAGCAACTTACACACTTTTCTTTCCTGACCATTTAGTACAAACCCATCTGGTTGTTCCATATAAATTTCCTCGTCCAACTCTCCATTTAGGAAAGCAGTCTTAACATCCATTTGATGAACGAGAAGACCATGCGAGGCAGCTAGTGAAAGTAGAACTCGAATAGTGGTCAGTCGAGCCACAAGTGAGTAAGTACTCCCTCCGTCCGGGAAAAGTTGTCACCATGGTCATTTTACAAAAACACCCTTAGCTAATTCCCGACAAACGACGCACCCCCGCCGCTCATCTCCCCTGCTCGCTTCCCTGCTCGGCTCCCCGCGCCGGCGCTCCCCTGCTCGGCTCCCCGCGCCGGAGCTCCCCTTCTCCCCTCCCCGCGCCGGAGGTCTCCCGCGCAGCTTCCTCGAGCGTCGTCGGAGCTCCGTCGCTTTGCTTTCCTGCGCCCAAGGCTCGTTTTTTCCCGATCTGCTCTCCGCCGGACGAGGACGCGCCCTTCCCCGATGGTGGCGAGCCGGAGCTGGGCCTTCCCATTGTTGAACTCGTCTACCTCGCCATCAACCTCGTCCCTGGCAACCTCGCCGCCAACCTCATCCAGCTCGCCGCCAACCTCGTCGGACGGCAGAAGCTCTCCACTTTCCCCCTACGGCAGAAGCTCTCCACCACTCCCGCCCACGCAAAGACAGAGTAAAGGTGAGATTTCAACGCTCACTAAATTTCAGAGCTAAAGTACAGTAGATGTTCTGCTTTGCTTTTCTTTGCTGCTAAACCAAATGCTCTGCTTTGCTGCTAAATCAAATGTCCCTTGTACTCAAATTTCAAATGCTCTGCTTTGCTGCTTTGCTGTGGCAATGGGGCTGTAGGGAATTTGGGTGTTGTGTGTTCTTCTGTCAGTAGGAAGCTTGATCATGGTAGTGGTGTACAGGGGATAATTCCCAGTTCATTTTGGTGACTTGAAGAGCATTCTTCCCTGCCCTGCCCTGCCTAGTTGAAGAGCATTTCTACTGTGGTAAAGTAAAACAGTTTTGTCAAGCAAAGCTAAGAAATGCAGAGCCGAATGCCTTCCAATAATGTGTTGGTCCTTATATTAGAACTCAGATTGTTCTTAGAAAAAAATGAATCTGTGAGTACAGGTAGGCTGCAGTTATGTGCTTTGGGTTCAAATTTGTGTCCTGCAAGGTTGCTATGGATGTGTAGCTACTGAATGTGTGCTCAACAAATTTGGACATGACTGCAGCCCATCTAATTTAAATGAGAACAGTTAGAAATCAATGTTAACTGACAAATGTTCAGTAAATGGCCGCTGTCATATTTTACTGATTCAGTAATCTAGCAATTGGCGATAACAACAACCATTTTGTGAGCACATTTGTTAACACTAAATCAGTGGGCACACGAGCATGCAGCGAAGGAGATCACCTTCAGCGTCGGCGCGCACGCCGCCATGCTGCGGTGCGTCAACGACCTCGCGGACGCGCCGGATATGTTTACTGAATAAACCAAGATTCTTTTCCTTTCCTTTCCTGAATCATTTAAAGGACTATCTTGGATATGCACAATAGTACATACTCCAAGATTCTTTTCCTTTCCTTTCTCATTGAACACATGAATACAGTTTGTTGGGGTCCTATTTTCAGTGTAAATGTTCTATTTTCAGTGTAAAAAGTTTTGTTTAGAAGGCCCCTTATTTTTTCAGATTCTTCTATGATCAATGCAGAGACTAATGGAGATAATGGCTAGTGCAAAGGAGTCTATTTGGATAGTGGAAGGGGAATCAGATTGCCTCGGGGGACAAATTTGACTAAGGTAATTTATTTTGAACATACCACTGTTGCTCTGTTGATCTGCTGTTAGTCTTCTCCTGGCTCTCGTCCCTCTGCTCCTAGTCAGAGAGAATGCCAATGTAATATGGTTTCAGTCAAAGAGCATCTGAAAATTCATTGAAAATTCAGCTAATTTGACTTTATTGAAACTAAATTCAGTTAACTCCTTACAGTAAATTCTGTTAACTCCTTACAGTAAATTCAGTTAACTCCTTAGCCCTTACAGTAAATTCAGTTCACTCCTTACAATAATTTGGACTTTGACCACAAGTAGCTGTCAACAAGAATGTTCCAATGAAACATCTTTTAGATGACCCACAAGACTAACTGAAAATATTTGGAAATATACTCCAGCCTTGAGTAATCTGGTGGAATCATATTAATTGTTTCCAAAATAAATTGATGGATTGTGGACTGAAATTATTTGGAAATAAGATAGCAATTGAGATAAGATAGCAATTGATCTAGCTGATTATATCTATCAACTTTCAGAAATGCCTGTTCAAGAAAGAAGATTGTTTCGTTGTTATGTTATCTAGAAATGTCTGAACTAATCTAAACATGTGACCACTATAATCTGTTCATCATTGAGCAGCAGTGCAATACTTGAAACCACTATACATGTTTCTCAGCAGCAATGTCTCAACTAAAACTAATCTGACCACTATAATCTGTCATCATTCATTCATCATTGAGCCATAGTAGTTGTTGCTGCTACAATTTCAGTAAGCAAGCGTTTCACCAAAGCCACACATACACAAACATAAGTGCAGTCTTGTGGATCCACACAGGCTGCTGCAATTTAAGACCACACACGAATTTGAACTTCAGTTTAAATTTGAGCTTCAAGTTCATCAAAAGTTGGGAGCACATACAGCAGCACTGAATTTATATGTGTACACTGAACTTTTACAGGCAGCAGCACTGAACTTTACCTCTTGCGGCACAGGCGGGCAGCAGCAGCGGTGAGGGATGAGGCGGCAAAAGGCAGCAGTGGTGAGGGGCGGGGCTCGATCAGGCGCCCGGTCATCTCGCCGCTAGGTAGACCCGCGTGGCCCTGCCTACCGAAGCAGCCAGAGAGAGGAGCGGCGGCCGCGGGCACGAGGAAGTGTCCTGGGACATGAGCAGCAGCACACACTCCTGGTCCAGGCGATCGGCACCCAGGAGAACACAGAGCTCGAGGAGGACGGCCTCAACCGGATCATGGCGGGAGGCTCCGGCGACGCGCGGAGGGGATCTTGGCACGAGGTGAACACGCGGATGGGATCGTGGCTGGAGGGGAACGCACGGATGTGGTCGTGGAGTGAGGGGAATGTGCCGGCGCGGTTCCTCAACGGCGGCGGAGCAGTTCCTGGACGGCGCACGTCCTGGCCGGCGCAGGTGAATAATCCTACGACGGCATCCTTGGCGACGCGCGAAATCGCGCAGGTGCAGGTGGGTGGCGGCGGTGGAATCAGAGGCGTAAGTGGCGGGCGGCGGCGGAATCAGAGCCGCAAGTGGTCTTGTTCTGGTGGACGGCGGCGAAATCAACTGGGCGGCGCCTGCCCAGGCGATGCGCGGGACGACGGAGGAAGAAGATGGAGACAGGGATCTATTTGAGACAGTTTTAAAACTCTCGAAGGCTTTTTTGCAAAAACACCAGTACACTGCGCGTTGGACAACTTTTTCCGGACGGAGGGAGTATCAAAGAAGTCTTCACCTTCCTTTTGGGTATAACCCTTAGCAACGAGCCGAGCCTTGTACTTTTCAATAGTACCATCAGGCCTAAGCTTCTTCTTGAATACCCATTTGCATCCTATAGGTTTGCACCCATAAGGACGATCAGTTATCTCCCAAGTTTCATTCGCCAAGATGGAATCCATCTCGCTACGAATCGCTTCCTTCCAGTACTCAGCATCTTCAGATGCATAGGCCTCTGAAATAGAACTGGGAGTGTCATATATGAGATACAAAAGAAAATCATCACCAAAGGACTTTGCAGTCCTCTGTCTCTTGCTCCTAATAGGAACTTCATTGTTATCCTCCACAGGACTTTCACAGTGTTCCATTGAAATGGTAGGTTCGGTAATTGTAACTGGTTCTTGATTCGACGAACTAGGCATCTCCTGATTAGATGAGGTAGCCATATCCTTCATGGGAAAGATATCTTCAAAGAAAGTCACATCATTCGATTCCATGATCGTACCGACATGCATGTCAGGTACCTCAGATTTTACAACCAAGAATCTACAGCCAATGCTATGAAAAGCATATCCCAGGAAAACACAATCCACAGTCTTTGGTCCAAGCTTCCGCTTCTTTGGAATTGGAACATTGACTTTCGCCAAACAACCCCATGTTCGTAGATAAGAGAGTTTTAACCTTTTCTTCTCCCATTCCTCGAATGGAGTTATCTCTTTGTTCTTTGTGGGAACTCGGTTTAGGACATGACATGTCGTCAATATCGCCTCCCCCATCATGCCTTGGAGAGACCCGATGTGTCTAACATGGCGTTAACCAAATCAGTTAGAGTACGGTTCTTTCTTTCGGCCACCCCATTTGACTGAGGTGAATAGGGAGGCGTCCTCTCATGGATTATACCATGTTAATTCCACACAAAAAGCATCACATTCATTGGAAAAATACTCTCCACCACGGTCGGACCTAAGCCCCTTGATTTTCCGATCAAGTTGGTTTTCCACTTCAGCTTTATAGATCTTGAAAAAGTTCAAAGCCTCATCCTTAGATTTCAGAAGATACACACGGCAGTATCTAGTGGAGTCATCAATTAACGTCATGAAATATTTCTTTCCATCTTTTGTCAACACACCATTCATTTCACATAGATCTGAATGTATGAGCTCTAGTGGTGCAAGATTTCTCATTTCCGCAGTCGTGTGAGACTTACGAGGTTGCTTAGCTTGCACACACACTTGACACTTAGATCCCTTGACAGTGGTGACATTAGGGGTTAAGTTAAACTTCGCTAGTCGCGACATGCAACCAAAGTTAACATGACAAAGACGTGAATGCCACACATTGGATTCACTATTGTTGCAAATATGATTAACAACTTTATTGCAAACGTCTGATAAGGACAAACGAAACAGACCTCTTGACTCATAGCCTTTACCAACAAAGCTTCCATACTTGGATATTACAAATTTATTCGACTCAAAGACAAGCTTGTAGCCATCTCTACACAGAAGAGATCCGCTAACAAGATTTTTATTGACGGAGGGGACATAATGCACGTTCTTTAGCCGCACAATCTTCCCCAAAGTAAACTTTAGATCGACCGTGCCAACACCACGAACAGAAGCACTTGAACCATTGCCCATCAGCATGGTTGAAGTCCCTGCGGTCTGATAAGACGAAAAGGTGGAAATATCACCACATACATGCACATTAGCACCCGTGTCAATCAACCAATCAGGAGAATGACATATTGAAAGAATAGTGGGAAATATACCATACCCAGTGAGGGAGTCCTGGATTAGGGGGTGTCCGGATAGCCGGACTATAACCTTTGGCCGGATTCTTGGACTATGAAGATACACTTTTGAAGACTTCGTCCCGTGTCCGGATGGGACTTTCCTTGGCGTGGAAGGCAAGCTTGGCGATATGGATATGTAGATCTCCTTCCATTGCAACTGACTCAGTGTAACCCTAGCCCTCTCCGGTGTCTATATAAACCGGAGGGTTTTAGTCCATAGGACGAACAACAATCATACCATAGGCTAGCTTCTAGGGTTTACCCTCTCTGATCTCGTGGTAGATCCACTCTTGTACTACCCATATCATCAATATTAATCAAGCAGGAGTAGGGTTTTACCTCCATCGAGAGGGCCCGAACCTGGGTAAAAACATTGTGTCCCTTGTCTCATGTTACCATCCGCCTAGACGCACAGTTCGGGACCCCCTACCCGAGATCCGCCGGTTTTGACACCGACATTGGTGCTTTCATTGAGAGTTCCTCTGTGTCGTCACCTTTAGGCCCGATGGCTCCTCCGATCATCAACGACGATGCGGTCCAGGGTGAGACCTTTCTCCCCGGACAGATCATCGTATTCGGCGGCTTTGCACTGCGGGCTAAGTCGCTTGGCCATCTGGAGCAGATTGAAAGCGACGCCCCTGGCCATCAGGTCAGATTTGGAAGTTTTGAACTACACGGCCGACATCCGTGGAGACTTGATCTTTGACGGATTCGAGCCACAGCCAAGCGCGCCGCACTGTCACGAGGGGTATGACCTAGCTCTGCCGCCGAACAGTGCCCTGGAGGCCGCGCCCGCATCAGCTCCGACCCTTAGCTCGGAGCCGTCTGCGCCGATCGAGGACGAGTGGCTAGACACCGCCTTGGGGCCGCAGCCTCAACGACGATCAAGCCGAACACGAGCCTTATCCTCTGCAAAACCCGTGACTCCAGGGTGCCGGACTCTTTTCTGAACTCCGAACCCTCCGCGCCCCTGCCAATCGAATCCGATTGGGCGCTGATCATGGAATTCACCGCCACGGATATCTTTCAGCACTCGCCCTTCGGCGACATTCTGAATTCACCAAGGTCTCTCTCTTTGTCAGGAGATCCTTGGCCGGACTATGGCCAACAGGATTGGGATGCGGACAATGAAGAAATTCCACACCCACCCACCACCCACTTCGTAGCCATTGTCGATGATTTAACCGACATGCTCGACTTCGACTCCGAGGACATCGACGGTATGGACGACGATGTAGGAGACGAACATGAACCAGCGCCTATAGGGCACCGGAAAGCCACATCGTCATATGACATATATATGGTGGATACACCCAAAGAAGGCAATGGCGACGGAACAACGGGGGATGACCCCTCCAAACAGCAACCCAAGCGCCGGCGTCAGCGGCGCCGCTCTAAGTCCCGCCAAAGGGTGATACCGGCATGGGAGATAATAACACCTCGGACAGTGCCAAAGACAAGTCCTTCCAGCAAGGTTCAGCGCAGGAGGATGGAGAAGCCATCCCCCCTGAGAGAGCGGCAGACAGAGAGCAAGAGGATGATAACTACATGCCTCCCTCCGAAGACGAGGCAAGCCTCGGCGACGACGAATTTGTTGTGCCTGAGGATCCCGTAGAACAAGAGCACTTTAAGCGCAGACTTATGGCTACGGCAGGTAGCCTCAAGAAAAAACAGCAACAGCTTAGAGCTGATCAAGACTTGCTAGCCGACAGATGGACTGAAGTCCTTGCGGCCGAGGAGTACGAACTCGAACGCCCCTCCAAGAGCTACCCAAAGCGCATGTTGGTACCCCGATTAGAGGAGGAAGCACTTAAACCTACATCACCAGCGCATGATGCGGCTGACCGGCCACCTCGCGGCCGCGACAGAGAGGCCTCTAGGCCCTCCACCCAAGCCGCACCCCGACGTCGCTCAAAAAATACTAAGGCACGGGGAAACGCGCTAGACCTGCGAGACATGCTGGAGGACAAGGCAATGCAAACAAGATCGATCTACGGATCGCGTGGGCGCCCCACGACATGTGACGATAACCGTCACGCTGGATACAGTAAATCCGGCCGGGCCGAACACAGCAGACAAAGCTCATTTGAGCTACGTCGCGATATAGCCCAATACAGAGGTGCCGCACACTCACTATGCTTCACAGATGAAGTAATGGATCATCAAATCCCAGAGGGTTTCAAACCCGTAAATATTGAATCATACGATGACACAACAAATCCTGTGGTATGGATCGAGGACTATCTCCTTCATATCCACATGGCCCGTGGCGATGAACTACACGCCATCAAATACCTCCCACTCAAACTTAAAGGACCAGCTCGGCATTGGCTTAATAGCTTGCCAGTAGAATCAATTGGTTGCTGGGAGGACCTGGAAGCCGCATTCCTCAACAATTTCCAGGGCACCTATGTGCGGCCACCAGACGCCGATGACCTAAGACACATAACTCAGCAGCCAGAAGAATCTGCCAGATAATTCTGGACACGGTTCCTAACCAAGAAAAATCAAATCATTGACTGTCCGAACGCAGAGGCCCTAGCAGCCTTCAAGCATAACATCCGTGACGAGTGGCTTGCCCGGCACCTTGGACAGAAAAAGACGAAATCTATTGCAGCCCTTACAACACTCATGACCCGCTTTTGCGCGGGAGAAGACAGCTGGCTGGCTCGTAGCAATAACATGACAAAGAGCCCTGGTAATTCGGATACCAAGGACAGCAATGGCAGGTCACGTCGCAACAAGCACAAGCACCGCATTAACAGCGAAAGTGCTGAGGATACGACAGTTAATGCCGGATTCAGAGGCTCCAAACCCGGTCAGCGGAAAAAGCCATTCAAAAGAAATACCCCGGGCCTGTCCAGTTTGGACCGTATACTCGATCGCTCATGCCAGATACATGGCACCCCCGAAAAACCAGCCAATCACACCAATAGGGATTGTTGGGTGTTCAAGTAGGCCGGCAAATTAAATGCTGAAAACAGAGACAAGGGGCTACATAGCGACGATGAGGAGGATCCCCGGCCGCCGAACAATAGTGGACATAAGGGCTTCCCCCCGCAAGTGCGGACGGTGAACATGATATACGCAACCCACATCCCCAAGAGGGAAAGGAAGCGTGCGCTAAGGGACGTATACGCGTTGGAGCCACTCGCCCCAAAGTTCAACCCATGGTCCTCTTGCCCGATCACTTTTGATCGAAGGGACCACCCCACTAGCATCCGCCATGGCGGATTCGCCGCATTGGTTCTAGACCCAATCATTGACGAATTTCACCTCACTAGAGTCCTTATGGACGACGACAGCAGCCTAAACCTGCTTTATTAGGATACAGTGCGGAAAATGGGCATAGATCCCTCAAGGATTGAACCCACAAAAACGGCCTTTAAAGGCGTCATACCAGGTGTAGAGGCCAACTGTACAGGCTCAGTTACACTTGAAGTGGTCTTCGGATCCCCGGATAATTTCCGAAGCGAGGAGTTAATCTTTGACATAGTCCCGTTCCGCAGTGGCTATCACGCACTGCTCGGACGAACCGCATTTGCAAAGTTCAATGTGGTGCCGCACTACACATACATCAAGCTCAAGATGCCATGCCCTCGAGGAGTCATTACGGTCAATGGAAACACCGAACGCTCTCTCCGAGCGGAGGAGCATACGGCGGCCCTCGCAGCGGAAGTACAAAGCAGCCTCTCAAGGCAATTCTCCAGTCCGGCTCTTAAACGTCCGGACACCATCAAGCGCGCCCGGAGTAACCTACAACAAGACCGCCTGGCATGTTCCAAGCAAGCGTAGCAATGCGGCCCCAACCCCAGCCCTCGCGAAACTGCGCAATAAGTACCACACGTACATAACTACGCTCTGAAAATACCATGGGCATATGGGGAGGGGCAAGACCACGGCATGCCCAAAAATGCGGCTCAACCGCACTAGGGGCTCCCGATTTTATCATTTTTTCCTACTTGCAGGACTCCACTCTTCGGAAGGCCTGTCCGGCAGTATAATCACTGAACACACAATGCAACAACCAAGGAGGTAGAAAGCTACGTCGAATTCCCAGGTGGTCTCTATAACGAGCAAAATACCTGCCTTACATACCATCTCGCAGCTCGCCCCTAGAGGGGGACATGTCAAGTAGTCCCATCTCTTGCTTACCACACTATTTGTATCGTTCTGCTTTCGCAGCAGCCGTTTAAAAATAGACAATGCTTAGCTTCAGCTTATTATTGCATTCTCTATTCATTTCTTTTTCAATACATATGTTCAGTTATGACATTTAGCACCCGTACACTTTGGTACGGTCAATACGCCAGGGGCTTAAGCACCCCATAATACGGCGTGAGAAGCCCGAACACTTTCACAAGTGCGGCCCTCCGAACTTATAGCATTATATGCATCAGCTCCGAATCATGTCTTTGGTCAATAGTTGGGTTTGCCCGGCTCCCATGTTTTGGTACCTTACGTTCCGCTATATCGGCTAAGGTAGCTCTGGGAGAACTACTGCGATTGTGCCCCAGTTGAGCTGGGCTAAGCACCTTAGTAGAGAAAGCTAAAGCTGACCGTCATGATAGGGCGAGAGTTGGTCGCTATTCGAGAGGTTTCGAGTCCCTAAAGACTTATGCCGCTTAGAGTGAGGAGTCAGCTTTGTCCGGCCTAGGCGTGTATAGCGCCCCGAACTCGGTCTTCCGAACACTAGGGGCTTTGCTGAAATTTAAAATTATAGAATTCTCTGGCCAAGTGAGAGTGATAACGCATTATAGTCCGATTGCCTTGTTCGTCGTGCTGAGCACCTCCCTCGAAGGACCCAAGAATGGGAAAAAGAGTGCTCAGGTTTATCCCGAACACCCCAGCACTCGTGGCATGGGGGCTGAAGCCGACGACTCGCCATCTCACAGACTTGATAAACGGCCGCATAGAAGGTAATATTTTAAATTAAAACAAGCGTTGCATAGCGCATATGAACAAGTTTTCAGCGCACAGGATAAAACGAACAAGTTTCACTCAAATATTACATCTTTAGAACATTAGTCCGCCACAAGGCGGGCACCCTTCAGGATGCCCTCGTAATACATCTCGGGGTGGCGATGCTCCTTGCCCGGCGGAGGCCCGTCCTTCACAAGCTTCTCAACATCCATCTTGCCCCAGTGCACTTTAGCATGGGCAAGTGCCCTACGGGCACCCTTGATGCAGATGGAGCGCTTGATGACTTCAAGCCATGGACAGGCATCCACCAGCCGCCTCACCAGCCCGAAGTAGCTCCCAGGCATAGCCTCTCCGGGCCACAGCCGGACTATGAGACCCGTCATGGCCTGTTCGGCCACCTTATGGAGCTCGACCAGCTGCTTCAGCTGGTCGCTCAAGGGCACCGGGTGTCCGGTCTCAGCATATTGAGACCAGAACACCTTCTCCATCGAGCTCCCCTCCTCGGCCCGGTAGAAAGCGGCGACATTTGACACGCTACGGGGCAAATCTGCGAATGCTCCTGGAGAGCTCCGGACTCGGGTAAGTAACAAGTAATTCACTTTCACATGCTTGCTTTGCATAAAGAATGCCTTACCCGCCGCTATCTTCTTCATCGCCTCAACTTCCTGGAGGGCTTTCTGGGCTTCGGCCTTGGCAGATTTGGCGCTTTCAAGGGCCGTCGCGAGCTCGGACTCTCGCGTCTTTGAGTCAAGCTCCAAACTCTCGTGTTTTTTCACGAGAGCCTGGAGCTCTTGCTGCACCTCGCCAACCCGCGCCTCATGCTTCTCCCGCTCGGTGCGCTCCGTGGCCGCCCTCTTTTCGGCCTCGGACAACGCTTGCTTAAGGGTCGCCACCTCAGTCGTGGCCCCTATGACACCAATAGCGATCCTGTCATTTTTTGCAACTGCATCTCTTTATAATATACTCCACAAGGTATTACTTACCTTCCTTTTCCCCGAGCTCCTTCTTGGCAAGGTCGAGCTCTTGCTCGGACCGCTCGAGGCTCTGCTTCAGCGCATCCACCTCCGCAGTCAGTGCGTCAGAGGCTAGCAGCGAAACCTGCATACGCATATTGACTTAATTCTGTTAGACTCCTGCGAATGTTATTAGATCCTCTATTCGGCTTTTCTTTCCGAACGCCAAACAGAGCATCAGGGGCTACTGTCTATGCGGTAATATTTTCACATATTTTTTACATACCTCAAAGCCTGTTAGCAGGCTGGCGCAGGCTTCTGTCAACCTGCTCTTGGCGGACTGAACCTTCTGGATCACCACACTCATGATAGTGTGGTGCTCCTTGTTGATGGAGGCGCCGTTAAGCACCTCCAACAAGCTATCCGGCGCCTCCGGTTGGACGGTGGTCGTAGGCGTCGTAGGCCTACCCTTCTTCTTAGGGGGCCCCCTGCCGGACTCCGGAACCTTTGAAGGTTCCAGTGCGGTGTCCGGCCCAGGGCCGGACTTGGAGCCCTTGGGGGTTTTATCCCCTTTGCGCCTGGAGTCCGGGAGGTCGCCTTGCGGCGCCTCCAGGACCACCTCCCCCTGGCTTGGAACCTTTTGGGACAACACCTCGGCGTCGTCCGTAGGGGGAGGGGAGGTAGCGGCCGGAAGTGAAAAGCTATTCACATCCGACGAATCCAACGAGCCGCTCGAAGATACGTCGAGCCGGTCTCGGGCCGGACTACACGATTATATTCGACGTTAGGGAAAGCTGTGCAATAAAGGAACTCTATGAGTCACTCTGGTGTCCGAATACTTACGACTTCGCTAGGGGCTTGGCCCTGGGCGGCCACTCCTCCTCGCTGTCGGCGATGTTGGTGGAGTAGTCCGGAGGGAGGGTCTTCCCCTTCTTGGACCCTCCGGCCTCCCCAGTTGGGGCGGACTTTCTTTTCTTTTGTCCCCCTGCTGGGGAAGAAACCTCTCTTTCCTCCTCCTCGTCTTCGTGGGAGGAGTCCGCCTCGGAGTCATCGAACGATGAGTCCGACTCCATCGGACGCCGAGAACTCTTCGAGTTCTTGTGGCCTTCTTCTCCAGCACCACGTAAGGTGCCGGGACCAGCAGCCCCTCTAGGCAGGCGTCCGATGGGTCTTCGGGCAAAGGAGCCGGATAGTTGATCTGCCCGGACGTCTCCTGCCAATCCTGTCAAAGGTACGGGAGTTTAGATCCCGCATAGAGTCAAACTATGAAAGACAAGTATCCTATAAGAGGTAAAATAGCTTACCGCATTGGCTTGGCGCTGCGCGGAAAATCCGTGATCCTCGGTGGCGGAAGCGGGAGCCTCGACACCCTTGAACAGCACCTTCCTTGCATCTTCGTACGTTGTGGCGAAGAGCCGGCTCAGAGTTCGGTGCTGGGCCGAATCGAACTCCCACAAATTGAAAGCCTGTTGTTGACACGGGAGGATCCGGCGGATGAGTATAAGCTGGATTACGTTGACTAGTTTGAGCTTCTTGCTCACCAGGTTCTGGACACATGTTTGGAGTCCGGTCACCTCTTCCAAACTACCCCACAGCAGGCCCTTCTCTTTCCAGGATGTAAGCCGCGTAGGGGCTCCGGATCGAAACTCGGGGGCTGTGACCCATTTAGGGTCACGCGGCTCGGTGATGTAGAACCACCCCGATTGCCACCCCTTTATGGTCCCCCACGAAGGAGCCCTCGAGCCATAGGACGTTGGGCATCTTTCCCACCATGGCGCCTCCGCACTCCGCCTAGCAGCCACCCACAACCTTCGGCTTGACATTGAAGGTTTTCAGCCATAAGCCGAAGTGGGTGTTGGAAATATGCCCTAGAGGCAATAATAAATTGATTATTATTATATTTCCTTGTTCATGATAATCGTTTATTATCCATGCTATAATTGTATTGATAGGAAACTCAGATACATGTGTGGATACATAGACAACACCATGTCCCTAGTAAGCCTCTAGTTGACTAGCTCGTTGATCAATAGATGGTTACGGTTTCCCGACCATGGACATTGGATGTCGTTGATAACGGGATCACATCATTAGGAGAATCATGTGATGGACAAGACCCAATCCTAAGCCTAGCACAAAGATCGTGTAGTTCGTATGCTAAAGCTTTTCTAATGTCAAGTATCATTTCCTTAGACCATGAGATTGTGCAACTCCCGAATACCGTAGGAATGCTTTGGGTGTGCCAAACGTCACAACGTAACTGGGTGGCTATAAAGGTACACTACGGGTATCTCCGAAAGTGTCTGTTGGGTTGGCGCGAATCGAGACTGGGATTTGTCACTCCGTGTGACGGAGAGGTATATCTGGGCCCACTCGGTAGGACATCATCATACGCGCAATGTGACCAAGGATTTGATCACGGGATGATGTGTTATGGACGAGTAAAGAGACTTTCCGGTAACGAGATTGAACAAGGTATCGAGATACCGACGATCGAATCTCGGGCAAGTGCAATGCCGCTAGACAAAGGGAATTGTATACGGGATTGATTGAATCCTCGACATCGTGGTTCATCCGATGAGATCATCGTGTGACATGTGGGAGCCAACATGGGTATCCAGATCCCGCTGTTGGTTATTGGCCGGAGACGTGTCTCGGTCATGTCTGCATGATTCCCCAACCC
Organism: Aegilops umbellulata; assembly: GCA_032464435.1. Classification (NCBI taxonomy): domain Eukaryota; kingdom Viridiplantae; phylum Streptophyta; class Magnoliopsida; order Poales; family Poaceae; genus Aegilops; species Aegilops umbellulata. The sequence goes on along the minus strand of CP136060.1, from coordinate 633,229,178 downwards.
GTAGGGTCTACACACTTAAGGTACGATGACGCTAGGGTTATAGGGAAAGTATGTACGCGGTTACCAAATGTTGTTCGGAGTCCCGGATGAATCCCGGACGTTACGAGGAGTTCCGTAATGGTCCGGAGGTAAAGATTGATATATTGGACGAAGGGTTTTGGAGTCCGGGAGTGTTCCGGAGGTACCGGGTGATGACCAGCATGACCGAAAGGTGTTTCGGGAGCCCCGTCAAGTGTTGGGGGGCTTCATGGGCCAAGGGTGTTGGGGAACGTAGCAGAAATTTAAAATTTTCCTACGTGTCACCAAGATCTATCTATGGAGAAACCAGCAACGAGGGGAAAGAGAGTGCATCTACATACCCTTGTAGATCGCTAAGCGGAAGCGTTCAAGTGAACGGGGTTGATGGAGTCGTACTCGTCGTGATCCAAATCACCGATGATCCTAGTGCCGAACGGACGGCACCTCCGCGTTCAACACACGTACAGACCGATGACGTCTCCCATGCCTTGATCCAGCAAGGGAGAGGGAGAGGTTGAGGAAGACTCCATCCAGCAGCAGCACAATGGCGTGGTGGTGGTGGAGGAGTGTGGCAATCCTGCAGGGCTTCGCCAAGCACCCGCGGGAGAGGAGGAGGTGTCACGGGAGGGAGGGAGGCGCCAGTGCTTCAGGTGTGGCTGCCCTCCCTCCCCTCCACTATATATAGGGGCAAGGGAGAGGGGGGAGGCGCAGCCTTGCCCCTTCCTCCAAGGAAGGGGTGCGGCCAAGGGGGAGGGGGAGAGGGAGGCGCACCAGGAGTGGGCCTTAGGGCCCATCTGCCCTAGGGTTTGCCCCCTTTCCCTTCTTCCTTGCGCCTTGGGCCTTGTGGGGGGGCGCACCAGCCCACCTGGGGCTGGTCCTCTCCCACACTTAGCCCAAGTAGCCCTCCGGGGATGGTGGCCCCAATTGGTGGACCCCCGGACACCTCCGGTGGTCCCGGTACACTTCCGGTGGCCAAAACCATACTTCCTATATATAAATCTTTACCTCCGGACCATTCCGGAACTCCTCGTGACATCCGGGATCTCATCCGGGACTCCGAACAACATACGGTAACCACATACAAGCTTCCTTTATAACCCTAGCGTCATCGAACCTTAAGTGTGTAGACCCTACGGGTTCGAGAGACATGCAGACATGACCGAGACGTTCTCCGGTCAATAACCAACAGCGGGATCTGGATACCCATGTTGGCTCCCACATGTTCCACGATGATCTCATCGGATGAACCACGATGTCAAGGACTTAATCAATCCCGTATACAATTCCCTTTGTCTATCGGTACGATACTTGCCCGAGATTCGATCGTCGGTATCCCGATACCTTGTTCAATCTCGTTACCGGCAAGTCTCTTTACTTGTTCCGCAACACATCATCCCGTGATCAACTCCTTGATCACATTGTGCACATTATGATGATGTCCTACCAAGTGGGCCCAGAGATACCTCTCCGTCACACGGAGTGACAAATCCCAGTCTCGATTCGTGCCAACCCAACAGACACATTCGGAGATACCTGTAGTGTACCTTTATAGCCACCCAGTTATGTTGTGACGTTTGGCACACCCAAAGCACTCCTACGGTATCCGGGAGTTGCACAATCTCATGGTCTAAGGAAACGATACTTGACATTAGCAAAGCTTTAGCATACGAACTACATGATCTTGTGCTAGGCTTAGGATTGGGTCTTGTCCATCACAACATTCTTCTAATGATGTGATCCCGTTATCAATGACATCCAATGTCCATGGTCAGGAAATCGTAACCATCTATTGATCAACGAGCTAGTCAACTAGAGGCTTACTAGGGACATGGTGTTGTCTATGTATCCACACATGTATCTGAGTTTCCTATCAATACAATTCTAGCATGGATAATAAACGATTATCATGAACAAGGAAATATAATAATAATCAATTTATTATTGCCTCTAGGGCATATTTCCAACAGTCTCCCACTTGCACTAGAGTCAATAATCTAGTTCACATCGCCATGTGATTAACACTCACAGAGTTCTAGGTTTGATCATGTTATTCTTGTGAGAGATGTTATAGTCAACGGGTCTGAACCTTTCAGATCCATGTGTGCTTTACAAATCTCTATGTCATCTTGCAGATGCAGCTACCACACTCTATTTGGAACTATTCCAAATAACTGTTCTACTATACGAATCCGGTTTACTACTCAGAATCATCCAGATTAGTGTCAAAGATATCATCGGCGTAACCCTTTACGACGAACTCTTTTTCCACCTCCATAATCGAGAAAATTCCTTAGTCCATTAGTTACTAAGGATAACCTTGACCGTTGTCCTGTGATCCATTTCTAGATCACACTTGTACCCCTTGACTGACTCATGGTTTGGCACACTTCAGGTGCGGTACACAACATAGCATACTTTAGAGCCTATGACTAAAGCATAGGGGACGACCTTCGTCCTTTCTATTCTGCCGTGGTCATGTCTTGAGTCTTGCTCAATACTCACACCTTGTAACACAGCCGAGAACTCCTTCTTTGCTGATCTATTTTGAACTCCTTCAAAATCTTGTCGTGGTATGTGTTTGTTTGAAAGTACTATTAAGCGATTTTGATCTATCCTTATAGATCTTGATGTTCAATGTTTAAGTAGCTTAATCCAGGTTTTCCATTGAAAACACTTTTCAAATAACCCTATATGCTTTCCAGAAATTCTACATCATTTCTGATCAACAATATGTCAACAACATATACTCATCAGAAATTCTATAGTGCTCCCACTCACTTCTTTGGAAATACAAGTTTCTCATAAACTTTGTATAAACCCAAATTTTTGATCATCTCATCAAAGCATACATTCCAACTTTGAGATGCTTACTCCAGTCCCGAGAAGGATTGCTGGATCTTTTGCATACTTGTTAGCATCTTTTAGGATTGACAAAAATCTTCTGGTTGTATCACATACAACCTTTCCTCAAGAAAATCGTCGAGGAAACAATGTTTTGACATCCTATCTGCACGATTTCATAAATAATGCAGTAATCGCTAACATAATTCCAACAGACTCTTAGCATCGCTACGAGTGAGAAAGTCTCATCACAGTCAACTCCTTGAACTTGTCGGAAAACATCTTAATGACAAGTCGAGCATTCTTAATGGTGATACTTACCATCATTGTCCGTCTTCCTTTTAAAATCCATCTGTACTCAACAACCTTACGACCATCAAGTTGTTCTTCCAAAGTCTACACTTTGTTTTCATATATGGATTCTCTCTCGGATTTTATGGCCTCGAGCCATTCTTGGAATCCGGGCCCACCATCGCTTCTTCATAGCTCGTAGGATCATTGTTGTCTAGCAACATGACTTCCAAGACAGGATTACGTACCACTCTGAAGTAGTACGCATCCTTGTCATCCTACGAGGTTTGGGAGTGACTTGATCCGAAGTCTCATGATCACTATCATAAGCTTCCACTTCAATTGGTGTAGGTGCCATAGGAACAACTCCTGTGCCCTGCTACACACTAGTTGAAGTGACGGTTCAATAACCTCATCAAGTCTCCACCATCCTCCCACACAATTCTTCCGAGAGAAACTTTTCCTCGAGAAAGGACCCGATTTTAGAAACAATTCCTATTGCTTTCGGATCTGAGGCTAGAGGTATACCCAACTGTTTTTGGGTGTCCTATGAAGATGCATTTATCCGCTTTGGGTTCGAGCTTATCAGCTTGAAACTTTTTCACATAAGCGTCGTAGTCCCAAACTTTTAAGAAACAACAACTTAGGTTTCACTAAACCATAGTTCATACGGTGTCGTCTCAACGGATTTGTGTGGTTCCCTATTTAAAGTGAATGCGGTTGTCTCTAATGCCTAACCCATAAACGATAGTGGTAATTCGATAAGAGACATCATGGTATGCACCATATCCAATAGGGTGCAGTTATGATGTTCAGACACACCATCACTCTATGGTGTTCCAGGCGGTACTAGTCGTGAAACAATTTCCACATTGTCTCAATTGTGTACCAAACTCGCAACTCAGATATTCATCTCTATGATCATATCATAGATATTTTATCCTCTTGTCATGACGATATTCAACTTCATTCTGAAATTACTTGAACCATTCAATAATTTAGACTTGTGTTTCATCAAGTAAATATGCTCAGTATCTACTCAAATCATCTGTGAAGTAAGAGCATAACGATATCCACTGCGTGCCTAAGCACTCATTGGACTGCACACATCAAAATGTGTTACTTCCAACAAGTTGCTTTCTTGTTCCATTTTACTGAAACCGAAGCTTTCAGTCATCTTGCCCATGTGGTATGATTTGCATGTCTCAAGCGATTCAAAATCAAGTGAGTCCAAACGGTCCATCTGCATGGAGTTTCTTCATGCGTATATACCAATAGACATGGTTCACATGTCTCAATCCTTTTCAAAAATGAGTGAGTCCAAAGATCCATCAACATGGAGCTTCTTCATGCGTTTTATACCAATATGACTTACATGGCAGTGCCACAAGTAGGTGGTACTATCTTATATCTTTTGGCATGAACATGTGTATCACTATGATCGAGATTCAATAAACCATTCATTTTAGGTGCAAGACCATTGAAGGTATTATTCAAATAAATAGAGTAACCATTATTCTCCTTAAATGAATAATCGTATCGCGATAGACATAATCCAATCAAGTCTATGCTCAACGCAAACACCAAATAACAATTATTTAGGTTTAACACCAATCTCGATGGTAGAGGGAGCGTGCGATGCTTGATTACATCAACCTTGGAAACACTTCCAACACATCTCGTCAGCTCACCTTTAGCTAGTCTCCGTTTATTCCGTAGCTTTTATTTCGAGTTACTAACACTTAGCAACCGAACCGGTATCTAATACCCTGATGCTACTAGGAGTACTAGTAAAGTACACATTCACATAATGTATATCCAATATACTTCTATCGACAGCCTTCTCATCTACCAAGTATCTAGGGTAATTCTGCTCCAGTAGCTGTTCCCCTCATTACAGATGCACTTAGTCTCGGGTTTGGGTTCAACCTTGGGTTTCTCCACTAGAGCAGCAGCTGATTTGCCGTTTCATGAAGGATCCCTTCTTGCCCTTGCCCTTCTTGAAACTAGTGGTTTCACTAACCATCAACAATTGATGCTCCTTCTTGATTTCTACTTTCAGGGTGTCAAACATCGTGAATATTTCAAGGATCATCATATCTATCCCTGATATGTTATAGTTCATCACGAAGCTCTAGCAGCTTGGTGGCAATGACTTTGGAGAAACATCACTATCTTATCTGGAAGATCAACTCCCACTCGATTCAAGTGATTGTTGTACTCAGACAATTTGAGCACAAGCTCAACGATTGAGCTTTTCTCCCTTAGTTTGCAGGCTAAGAAAATCGTCGGAGGTCTTATACCTCTTGACGTAGGCACGAGCCTGAAATCCCAATTTCAGCCCTCGAAACATCTCATATGTTCCGTGACATTTCAAAATGTCTTCGGTACCTCAATTCTAAAGCATTTATCATTACCGAACTATCATGTAGTCATCAAAACGTGTATGTCAGATGTTCGCAACATCCACAGACCACGTTCGAGGTCCAGCACACTGAGCGGTGCATCAAGGACATAAGCCTTCTACTGTCCGCATAATTGCTACTATCAACTTTCAACTATATTTTCTCTAGGAACATATCTAAAACAGTAGAACTAAAGCGCGAGCTTACGACATAATTTGCAAAGATCTTTTGACTATGTTCAGGATAATTAAGTTCATCTTATGAACTCCCACTCAGATAGACATCCCTCTCGTCATCTAAGTGATTACATGATCCGAGTCAACTAGGCCGTGTCCGATCATCACGTGAGACGGACTAGTCATCATCGGTGAACATCTTCATGTTGATCGTATCTACCATACGACTCATGCTCGACCTTTCGGTCTTCTGTGTTCCGAGGCCATGTCTGTACATGCTAGGCTCGTCAAGTCAACCTAAGAGTTTGCATGTGTTCCGAGGCCATGTCTGTACATGCTAGGCTCGTCAACACCTGTTGTATTCGAACGTAAGAATCTATCACACCCGATCATCACGTGGTGCTTCGAAACGACGAACTTTCGCAACGGTGCACAGTTAGGGGAAACACTTTCTTGAAATTTTAATGAGGGATCATCTTATTTACTACCGTCGTTCTAAGCAAATAAGATGCAAAAAACATGATAAACATCACATGCAATCAAATAGTGACATGATATGGCCATCATCACTTTGCTCCTTTCGATCTCCATCTTCGGGGCTCCATGATCATCATCGTCACCGGCATGACACCATGATCTTCATTATCATGATCTCCGTGAAGTTGTCTCGTCAACTATTACTTCTATTACTATGGCTAATAGTTAGCAATAAAGTAAAGTAATTACATGACGTTTATGTTGACACGCAGGTCGTAAATAAATTAAAGACAACTCCTATGGCTCCTGCCGGTTGTCATACTCATCGACATGCAAGTCGTGATTCCTATTACAAGAACATGATCATCTCATACATCACATATATCATACATCACATCCTTTGGCCATATTACATCACATGGCATACCCTGCAAAAACAAGTTAGACGTCCTCTAATTGTTGTTTGCATGTTTTACGTGGCTGCTATGGGTTTCTAGCAAGAACGTCTCTTACCTACGCAAAACCACAACCTGATATGTCAATTGCTATTTACCCTTCATAAGGACCCTTTTCATCGAATCCGATCCGACTAAAGTGGGAGAGACTGGCACCCGCTAGCCACCTTATGCAACTAGTGCATGTCAGTCGGTGGAACCTGTCTCACGTAAGTGTACGTGTAAGGTCGGTCCGGGCCGCTTCATCCCACAATGCCGCCGAATCAAGATTGACTAGTAACGGTAAGCATATTGAACAAAATCAACGCCCACAACTACTTTGTGTTCTACTCGTGCAAAGAATCTACGCAATAGACCTAGCTCTGATACCACTGTTGGGGAACGTAGCAGAAATTTAAAATTTTCCTACGTGTCACCAAGATCTATCTATGGAGAAACCAGCAACGAGGGGAAAGAGAGTGCATCTACATACCCTTGTAGATCGCTAAGCGGAAGCGTTCAAGTGAACGGGGTTGATGGAGTCGTACTCGTCGTGATCCAAATCACCGATGATCCTAGTGCCGAACGGACGGCACCTCCGCGTTCAACACACGTACAGCCCGGTGACGTCTCCCATGCCTTGATCCAGCAAGGGAGACGGAGAGGTTAAGGAAGACTCCATCCAGCAGCAGCACAACGGCGTGGTGGTGGTGGAGGAGCGTGGCAATCCTGCAGGGCTTCGCCAAGCACCCGCGGGAGAGGAGGAGGTGTCACGGGAGGGAGGGAGGCGCCAGGGCTTCAGATGTGGCTGCCCTCCCTCCCCTCCACTATATATAGGGGCAAGGGAGAGGGGGGAGGTGCATCCTTGCCCCTTCCTCCAAGGAAGGGGTGCGGCCAAGGGGGAGGGGGAGAGGGAGGCGCACCAGGAGTGGGCCTTAGGGCCCATCTGCCCTAGGGTTTGCCCCCTTTCCCTTCTTCCTTGCGCCTTGGGCCTTGTGGGGGGGCGGACCAGCCCACCTGGGGCTGGTCCTCTCCCACACTTAGCCCAAGTAGCCCTCCGGGGATGGTGGCCCCAATTGGTGGACCCCCGGACACCTCCGGTGGTCCCGGTACACTTCCGGTGGCCAAAACCATACTTCCTATATATAAATCTTTACCTTCGGACCATTCCGGAACTCCTCGTGACGTCCGGGATCTCATCCGGGACTCCGAACAACATTCGGTAACCACATACAAGCTTCCTTTATAACCCTAGCATCATCGAACCTGAAGTGTGTAGACCCTACGGGTTCGGGAGACATGCAGACATGACCGAGATGTTCTCCGGTCAATAACCAACAGCGGGATATGGATACCCATGTTGGATCCCACATGTTCCACGGTGATCTCATCGGATGAACCACGATGTCAAGGACTTAATCAATCCCGTATACAATTCCCTTTGTCTATCGGTACGATACTTGCCCGAGATTCGATCGTCGGTATCCCGATACCTTGTTCAATCTCGTTACCGGCAAGTATCTTTACTTGTTCCGCAACACATCATCCCGTGATCAACTCCTTGATCACATTGTGCACATTATGATGATGTCCTACCGAGTGGGCCCAAAGATACCTCTCCGTCACACGGAGTGACAAATCCCAGTCTCGATTCATGCCAACCCAACAGACACATTCGGAGATACCTGTAGTGTACCTTTATAGCCACCCAGTTATGTTGTGACGTTTGGCACACCCAAAGCACTCCTACGGTATCGAGGAGTTGCACAATCTCATGGTGTAAGGAAACGATACTTGACATTAGCAAAGCTTTAGCATACGAACTACATGATCTTGTGCTAGGCTTAGGATTGGGTCTTGTCCATCACAACATTCTTCTAATGATGTGATCCCGTTATCAATGACATCCAATGTCCATGGTCAGGAAACCGTAACCATCTATTGATCAACGAGCTAGTCAACTAGAGGCTTACTAGGGACATGGTGTTGTCTATGTATCCACACATGTATCTGAGTTTCCTATCAATACAATTCTAGCATGGATAATAAATGATTATCATGAACAAGGAAATATAATAATAATCAATTTATTATTGCCTCTAGGGCATATTTCCAACAGTCTCCCACTTGCACTAGAGTCAATAATCTAGTTCACATCGCCATGTGATTAACACTCACAGAGTTCTGGGTTTGATCATGTTATTCTTGCGAGAGATGTTATAGTCAACGGGTCTGAACCTTTCAGATCCATGTGTGCTTTACAAATCTCTATGTCATCTTGTAGATGCAGCTACCACGCTCTATTTGGAACTATTCCAAATAACTGTTCTACTATACGAATCCGGTTTACTACTCAGAATCATCCAGATTAGTGTCAAAGATTGCATCGGCGTAACCCTTTACGACGAACTCTTTTTCCACCTCCATAATCGAGAAAATTCCTTAGTCCACTAGTTACTAAGGATAACCTTGACCGTTGTCCTGCGATCCATTTCTAGATCACACTTGTACCCCTTGACTGACTCATGGTTTGGCACACTTAAGGTGCGGTACACAACATAGCATACTTTAGAGCCTACGACTAAAGCATAGGGGACGACCTTCGTCCTTTCTCTTCTGCCGTGGTCATGTCTTGAGTCTTGCACAATACTCACACCTTGTAACACAGCCGAGAACTCCTTCTTTGCTAATCTATTTTGAACTCCTTCAAAATCTTGTCGTGGTATGTGTTTGTTTGAAAGTACTATTAAGCGATTTTGATCTATCCTTATAGATCTTGATGGTCAATGTTTAAGTAGCTTAATCCAGGTTTTCCATTGAAAACACTTTTCAAATAACCCTATATGCTTTCCGGAAATTCTACATCATTTCTGATCAACAATATGTCAACAACATATACTCATCAGAAATTCTATAGTGCTCCCACTCACTTCTTTGGAAATACAAGTTTCTCATAAACTTTGTATAAACCCAAATTTTTGATCATCTCATCAAAGCATACATTCCAACTCCGAGATGCTTACTCCAGTCCTTAGAAGGATTGCTGGATCTTTTGCATACTTGTTAGCATCTTTCAGGATTGACAAAAATCTTCTGGTTGTATCACATACAACCTTTCCTCAAGAAAATCGTCGAGGAAACAATGTTTTGACATCCTATCTGCACGATTTCATAAATAATGCAGTAATCGCTAACATAATTCCAACAGACTCTTAGCATCGCTACGAGTGAGAAAGTCTCATCACAGTCAACTCCTTGAACTTGTCGGAAAACATCTTAATGACAAGTCGAGCGTTCTTAATGGTGATACTTACCATCATTGTCCGTCTTCCTTTTAAAATCCATCTGTACTCAACAACCTTACGACCATCAAGTAGTTCTTCCAAAGTCTACACTTTGTTTTCATATATGGATTCTCTCTCGGATTTTATGGCTTCGAGCCATTCTTGGAATCCGGTCCCACCATCGCTTCTTCATAGCTCATAGGTTCATTGTTGTCTAGCAACATGACTTCCAAGACAGGATTACGTACCACTCTGAAGTAGTACGCATCCTTGTCATCCTACGAGGTTTGGGAGTGACTTGATCCGAAGTCTCATGATCACTATCATAAGCTTCCACTTCAATTGGTGTAGGTGCCATAGGAACAACTCCTGTGCCCTGCTACACACTAGTTGAAGTGACGGTTCAATAACCTCATCAAGTCTCCACCATCCTCCCACTCAATTCTTCCAAGAGAAACTTTTCCTCGAGAAAGGACCCGATTTTAGAAACAATTCTTATTGCTTTCGGATCTGAGACTGGAGGTATACCCAACTGTTTTTGGGTGTCCTATGAAGATGCATTTATCCGCTTTGGGTTCGAGCTTATCAGCTTGAAACTTTTTCACATAAGCGTCGTAGTCCCAAACTTTTAAGAAACAACAACTTAGGTTTCTCTAAACCATAGTTCATACGGTGTCGTCTCAACGGATTTGTGTGGTTCCCTATTTAAAGTGAATGCGGTTGTCTCTAATGCCTAACCCATAAACGATAGTGGTAATTCGATAAGAGACATCATGGTATGCACCATATCCAATAGGGTGCAGTTATGATGTTCGGACACACCATCACTCTATGGTGTTCCAGGCGGTACTAGTCGTGAAACAATTTCCACAATGTCTCAATTGTGTACCAAACTCGCAACTCAGATATTCATCTCTATGATCATACCATAGATATTTTATCCTCTTGTCATGACGATATTCAACTTCATTCTGAAATTACTTGAACCATTCAATAATTCAGACTTGTGTTTCATCAAGTAAATATGCTCAGTATCTACTCAAATCATCTGTGAAGTAAGAGCATAACGATATCCACTGCGTGCCTCAGCACTCATTGGACTGCACACATCAAAATGTGTTACTTCCAACAAGTTGCTTTCTTGTTCCATTTTACTGAAACCGAAGCTTTCAGTCATCTTGCCCATGTGGTATGATTTGCATGTCTCAAGCGATTCAAAATCAAGTGAGTCCAAATGGTCCATCTGCATGGAGTTTCTTCATGCGTATATACCAATAGACATGGTTCACATGTCTCAATCCTTTTCAAAAATGAGTGAGTCCAAAGATCCATCAACATGGAGCTTCTTCATGCGTTTTATACCAATATGACTTACATGGCAGTGCCACAAGTAGGTGGTACTATCTTATATCTTTTGGCATGAACATGTGTATCACTATGATCGAGATTCAATAAACCATTCATTTTAGGTGCAAGACCATTGAAGGTATTATTCAAATAAATAGAGTAACCATTATTCTCCTTAAATGAATAATCGTATCGCGATAGACATAATCCAATCAAGTCTATGCTCACCGCAAACACAAAATAACAATTATTTAGGTTTAACACCAATCTCGATGGTAGAGGGAGCGTGCGATGCTTGATTACATCAACCTTGGAAACACTTCCAACACATCTCGTCAGCTCACCTTGAGCTAGTCTCCGTTTATTCCGTAGCTTTTATTTCGAGTTACTAACACTTAGCAACCAAACCGGTATCTAATACCCTGATGCTACTAGGAGTACTAGTAAAGTACACATTCACATAATGTATATCCAATATACTTCTATCGACAGCCTTCTCATCTACCAAGTATCTAGGGTAATTCTGCTCCAGTAGCTGTTCCCCTCATTACAGAAGCACTTAGTCTCGGGTTTGGGTTCAACCTTGGGTTTCTCCACTAGAGCAGCAGCTGATTTGCCGTTTCATGAAGGATCCCTTCTTGCCCTTGCCCTTCTTGAAACTAGTGGTTTCACTAACCATCAACAATTGATGCTCCTTCTTGATTTCTACTTTCGCGGTGTCAAACATCGTGAATATTTCAAGGATCATCATATCTATCCCTGATATGTTATAGTTCATCACAAAGCTCTAGCAGCTTGGTGGCAATGACTTTGGAGAAACATCACTATCTTATCTGGAAGATCAACTCCCACTCGATTCAAGTGATTGTTGTACTCAGACAATTTGAGCACAAGCTCAACGATTGAGCTTTTCTCCCTTAGTTTGCAGGCTAAGAAAATCGTCGGAGGTCTTATACCTCTTGACGTGGGCACGAGCCTGAAATCCCAATTTCAGCCCTCGAAACATCTCATATGTTCCGTGACATTTCAAAATGTCTTTGGTGCCTCAATTCTAAACCATTTATCATTACCGAACTATCATGTAGTCATCAAAACGTGTATGTCAGATGTTCGCAACATCCACAGACCACGTTCGAGGTCCAGCACACTGAGCGGTGCATCAAGGACATAAGCCTTCTACTGTCCGCATAATTGCTACTATCAACTTTCAACTATATTTTCTCTAGGAACATATCTAAAACAGTAGAACTAAAGCGCGAGCTTACGACATAATTTGCAAAGATCTTTTGACTATGTTCAGGATAATTAAGTTCATCTTATGAACTCCCACTCAGATAGACATCCCTCTCGTCATCTAAGTGATTACATGATCCGAGTCAACTAGGCCGTGTCCGATCATCACGTGAGACGGACTAGTCATCATCGGTGAACATCTTCATGTTGATCGTATCTACCATATGACTCATGCTCGACTTTTCGGTCTTCTGTGTTCCGAGGCCATGTCTGTACATGCTAGGCTCGTCAAGTCAACCTAAGAGTTTGCATGTGTTCCGAGGCCATGTCTGTACATGCTAGGCTCGTCAACACCCGTTGTATTCGAACGTAAGAATCTATCACACCCGATCATCACGTGGTGCTTCGAAACGACGAACTTTCGCAATGGTGCACAGTTAGGGGAAACACTTTCTTGAAATTTTAATGAGGGATCATCTTATTTACTACCGTCGTTCTAAGAAAATAAGATGCAAAAAACATGATAAACATCACATGCAATCAAATAGTGACATGATATGGCCATCATCACTTTGCTCCTTTCGATCTCCATCTTCGGGGCTCCATGATCATCATCGTCACCGGCATGACACCATGATCTTCATTATCATGATCTCCATGAAGTTGTCTCGTCAACTATTACTTCTACTACTATGGCTAACGGTTAGCAATAAAGTAAAGTAATTACATGACGTTTATGTTGACACGCAGATCATAAATAAATTAAGACAACTCCTATGGCTCCTGCCGGTTGTCATACTGATTGACATGCAAGTCGTGATTCCTATTACAAGAACATGATCATCTCATACATCAAATATATCATACATCACATCCTTTGGCCATATCACATCACATGGCATACCCTGCAAAAACAAGTTAGACGTCCTCTAATTGTTGTTTGCATGTTTTACGTGGCTGCTATGGGTTTCTAGCAAGAACGTTTCTTACCTACGCAAAACCACAACGTGATATGTCAATTGCTATTTACCCTTCATAAGGACCCTTTTCATCGAATCCGATCCGACTAAAGTGGGAGAGACTGGCACCCGCTAGCCACCTTATGCAACTAGTGCATGTCAGTCGGTGGAACCTGTCTCACGTAAGTGTACGTGTAAGGTCGGTCCGGGCCGCTTCATCCCACAATGCCGTCGAATCAAGATTGACTAGTAACTGTAAGCATATTGAACAAAATCAACGCCCACAACTACTTTGTGTTCTACTCGTGCAAAGAATCTACGCAATAGACCTAGCTCTGATACCACTGTTGGGGAACGTAGCAGAAATTTAAAATTTTCCTACGTGTCACCAAGATCTATCTATGGAGAAACCAGCAACGAGGGGAAAGAGAGTGCATCTACATACCCTTGTAGATCGCTAAGAGGAAGCGTTCAAGTGAACGGGGTTGATGGAGTCGTACTCGTCGTGATCCAAATCACCGATGATCCTAGTGCCGAACGGACGGCACCTCCGCGTTCAACACACGTACAGCCCGGTGACGTCTCCCATGCCTTGATCCAGCAAGGGAGAGGGATAGGTTGAGGAAGACTCCATCCAGCAGCAGCACAACGGCGTGGTGGTGGTGGAGGAGCGTGGCAATCCTGCAGGGCTTCGCCAAGCACCCGCGGGAGAGGAGGAGGTGTCACGGGAGGGAGGGAGGCGCCAGGGCTTCAGGTGTGGCTGCCCTCCCTCCCCTCCACTATATATAGGGGCAAGGGAGAGGGGGGAGGCGCAGCCTTGCCCCTTCCTCCAAGGAAGGGGTGCGGCCAAGGGGGAGGGGGAGAGGGAGGCGCACCAGGAGTGGGCCTTAGGGCCCATCTGCCCTAGGGTTTGCCCCGTTTCCCTTCTTCCTTGCGCCTTGGGCCTTGTGGGGGGCGCACCAGCCCACCTGGGGCTGGTCCTCTCCCACACTTAGCCCAAGTAGCCCTCCGGGGATGGTGGCCCCACTTGGTGGACCCCCGGACACCTCCGGTGGTCCCGGTACACTACCGGTGATGCCCAGAACACTTCCGGTGGCCAAAACCATACTTCCTATATATAAATCTTTACCTCCGGACCATTCCGGAACTCCTCGTGACATCCAAGATCTCATCCGGGACTCCGAACAACATTCGGTAACCACATACAAGCTTCCTTTATAACCCTAGCGTCATTGAACCTTAAGTGTGTAGACCCTACGGGTTCGGGAGACATGCAGACATGACCGAGACGTTCTCTGGTCAATAACCAACAGCGGGATATGGATACCCATGTTGGCTCCCACATGTTCCACGATGATCTCATCGGATGAACCACGATGTCAAGGACTTAATCAATCCCGTATACAATTCCCTTTGTCTATCGGTACGATACTTGCCCGAGATTCGATCGTCGGTATCCCGATACCTTGTTCAATCTCGTTACCGGCAAGTCTCTTTACTTGTTCCGCAACACATCATCCCGTGATCAACTCCTTGATCACATTGTGCACATTATGATGATGTCCTACCGAGTGGGCCCAGAGATACCTCTCCGTCACACGGAGTGACAAATCCCAGTCTCGATTCGTGCCAACCCAACAGACACTTTCGGAGATACCTGTAGTGTACCTTTATAGCCACCCAGTTACGTTGTGACGTTTGGCACACCCAAAGCACTCCTACGGTATCCGGGAGTTGCACAATCTCATGGTCTAAGGAAGCGATACTTGACATTAGAAAAGCTTTAGCATACGAACTACATGATCTTGTGCTAGGCTTAGGATTGGGTCTTGTCCATCACAACATTCTTCTAATGATGTGATCCCGTTATCAATGACATCCAATGTCCATGGTCAGGAAACCGTAACCATCTATTGATCAACGAGCTAGTCAACTAGAGGCTTACTAGGGACATGGTGTTGTCTATGTATCCACACATGTATCTGAGTTTCCTATCAATACAATTCTAGCATGGATAATAAACGATTATCATGAACAAGGAAATATAATAATAATCAATTTATTATTGCCTCTAGGGCATATTTCCAACAAAGGGAAGGGGGCAAACCAGCCCACCAAGGGGCTGTGCGCCCCCCTCACCTATTCCCACGTGACCAGGGGGTTTGGGGCGCCCCATCTAGGGTTCCCACCTCCTGGCTTGGGGGCCAAGTCACCCAAGGGGGAGATCCCATCTGCCCTGGCCGCCGCCCCCTAGGGGAAACCCTAGGGCGCCTCCCCCTCCCCCTTGCCCCTATATATAGTGGAGGTTTTGGGGCTGCCCAAGACACGCGATGAACTCTCCCAAGGCGCAGCCCTACCTCTCTCCCTCCTCGTCTCTCATAGTGCTTGGCGAAGCCCTGCTAGAGTTCCGCGCTCCTCCACCACCACCACGCCGTCGTGCTGCTGCTGGACGGAGTCTTCCCCAACCTCTCCTTCTCCCCTTGCTGGATCAAGGCGTGGGAGACGTCACCGGGCTGCATGTGTGTTGAACGCGGAGGTGCCGTCCGTTCGGCACTAGGATCATCGGTGATTTGGATCATGGCGAGTACGACTCCATCAACCCCGTTCACTTGAATGCTTCCGCTTAGCGATCTACAAGGGTATGTAGATGCACTCTCCTTCCCTCGTTGCCAGATTACTCCATAGATTGATCTTGGTGTTGCGTAGAAAATTTTGAATTTCTGCTACGTTCCCCAACAGTGGCATCATGAGCTAGGTCTATGCGTAGTTTCTATGCACGAGTAGAACACAAAGTAGTTGTGGGCGTCGATTTTGTCAATTTACTTGCCGTTACTAGTCTTATCTTGATTCTTCGGCATTGTGGGATGAAGCGGCCCGGACCAACCTTACACGTACGCTTACATGAGACCGGTTCCACCGACTGACATGCACTAGTTGCATAAGGTGGCTGGCGGGTGGCTGTCTCTCCCACTTTAGTCGGATCGGTTTCGATGAACAGGGTCCTTATGAAGGGTAAATAGAAATTGGCAATTCACGTTGTGGTTTTGGCGTAGGTAAGAAACGTTCTTGCTAGCAACCTATAGCAGCCACGTAAAAACTTGCAACAACAATTAGAGGACGTCTAACTTGTTTTTGCAGCAAGTGTTTTGTGATGTGATATGGCCAAAGGATGTGATAAATGATATATGTGATGTATGAGATGATCATGTTCTTGTAATAGGAATCACGACTTGCATGTCGATGAATATGACAACCGGCAGGAGCCATAGGAGTTGTCTTAATTTATTTATGACCTGCGTGTCAACATAAACGTCATGTAATTACTTTACTTTATTGCTAATCGTTAGCTGTAGTGGTAGAAGTAATAGTTGGCGAGACAACTTCATGAAGACACGATGATGGAGATCATGGTGTCATGCTGGTGACGATGATGATCATGGAGCCCCGAAGATGGAGATCAAAAGGAGCAAAATGATATTGGCCATATCATGTCACTATTTGATTGCATGTGATGTTTATAATTTTTTACATCTTATTTGCTTAGAACAACGGCAGCTTAAATAAGATGACCCCTCACTAAAATTTCAAGAAAAGTGTTCCCCCTAATTGTGCACCGTTGCGAAGGTTCGTCGTTTCGAAGCACCACGTGATGATCGGGTGTGATAGATTCTTACGTTCGAATACAACGGGTGTTGACGAGCCTAGCATGTACAGACATGGCCTCAGAACACATGCGAAACACTTAGGTTGACTTGACGAGCCTAGCATGTACATACATGGCCTCGGAACACGGAGGACCAAAAGGTTGAACATGAGTCGTATAGAAGATGCGATCAACATGAGATGTTCACCGATGATGACTAGTCTGTCTCACGTGATGATCGGACACGGCCTAGTTGATTCGGATCATGTATCACTTAGATGACTAGAGGGTTGTCTATCTGAGTGGGAGTTTATGAAATAATAAGATGAACTCAATTATCATGAACATAGTCAAAAGGTCTTTGCAAATTATGTCATAGCTTACGCTTTAGTTCTACTGTTTTAGTTGCGTTCCTAGAGAAAATTTAGTTGAAAGCTGATAGTAGCAATTATGCGGACTGGGTCCGTAAACTGAGGATTGTCCTCATTGCTGCACAGAAGGTTTATGTCCTTAATGCACCGCTCAGTGAGCTGAACCTCAAGCGTTAGTTGTAGATGTTGCAAACATCTGACATACACGTTTTGATGACTACATGATAGTTCAGTGCGTAATGCTAAATGGTTTAGAATTGAGGCACCAAAGACGTTTTTGAAACATCACAAAACATATGAGATGTTCCAAGGACTGAAATTGGGATTTCAGGCTAGTGCCCACGCCAAAGGTATGAGACCTTTGACAAGTTTCTTAAGCCTGCAAACTAAGGAGAAAAGCTCAATCGTTGAGCATGTGCTCAGATTGTATGAGTACAACAATCGCTTGAATCGAGTGGGAGTTGATCTTCCAGATGAGATAGTGATGGTTCTCCAAAGTCACTGCCACCAAGCTACTAGAGCTTCGTGATGAACTATTCGCGACACCGCGAAAGTAGAAATCAAAAGGAGCATCAATTGTTGATGGTTAGTAAAACCACTAGTTTCAAGAAAGGCAAGGGCAAGAAAGGGATACTTCATGAAACGGCAAATCGGTTGCTGCTCTAGTGAAGAAACCCAAAGTTGAACCCAAGCCCGAGACTAAGTGCTTCTGTAATAAGGGGAACGGTCACTGAAGCAGAACCACCCTAGATACTTGGTAGATGAGAAGGCTGGCAAGGTTGACAGAAGTATGTATTGGACATACATTATATTAAATGTGTACTTTGCTAGTGCTCCTAGTAGCAGCAGGGTATTAGATACCGGTTCAGTTGCTAAGTGTTAGTAACTCGAAATAAAAGGCTACATAATAAATGGAGACTAGCCAAAGGTGAGACGACGATAGGTGTTGGAAGAGTTTCCAAGGATGATGTGATCAAACATCGCACGCTCTGTCTACCATCGGGATTGGTGTTAAACCTAAATAATTTGGTGTTTGCATTGAGCATAGACATGATTGGATTATGTTTGTCACAATACGGTTATTCATTTAAGGAGAATAATGGTTACTCTGTTTATTTGAATAATACCTTCAATGGTCTTGCACCTAAAACGAATGGTTTATTGAATCCCGATCATAGTGATACACATGGTCATGCCAAAAGATATAAGATAGTAATGATAGCTCCACATACTTGTGGCACTGCAATTTGAGTCATATTGGTATAAAACGCATGAAGAAGCTCCATGTTGATGGATCTTTGGACTCACTTGATTTTGAATCACTTGAGACATGCAAATCATACCACATGGGCAAGATGATTGAAAGGCCTCGTTTTCAGTAAGATGGAACAAGAAAGCAACTTGTTGGAAGTAATACATCTTGATGTGTACAATCCAATGAGTGCTGAGGCATGTAGTGGATATCGTTATATTCTTACTTCACATATGATTTGAGTAGATGCTGAGTATATTTACTTGATGAATCACGAGTCTGAATTATTGAAAGGTTCAAGTAATTTCAGGGTGAAGTTGAAGATCGTCGTGACAAGAGGATAAAATATCTATGATATGATCATAGAGATGAATATCTGAATTACGAGTTTGGCACAGAATTAAGACATTGTGGAAATTGTTTCACAACTAATACAGCCTGGAACACCATAGTGTGATGGTGTGTCCGAACATCATAACTGCACCCTATTGGATATGATGCATACCATGATGTCTCTTATCGAATTACCATGATAGTTTATGTGTTAGGCATTAGAGACAACCACATTCACTTTAAATAGGGCACCACGTAATTCCGATGAGATGACTGTTGGAAATATGCCCTAGAGGCAATAATAAAAGCATTATTATTATATTTCCTTGTTCATGATAATTGTCTTTATTCGAGCTACAATTGTGTTATCTGGAAATCGTAATACATGTGTGAATAACAGACAACAACGTGTCCCTAGTAAGCCTCTAGTTGACTAGCTCGTTGATCAACAGATAGTCATGGTTTCCTGACTATGGGCATCAGAAGTCAATGATAACGAGATCACATCATTAGGAGAATGATGTGATGGACAATACCCAATCCTAAACATAGCATAAGATCGCATAGTTCGTTTGCTAGAGTTTTCCAATGTCA
This sequence comes from Aegilops umbellulata, assembly GCA_032464435.1. Classification (NCBI taxonomy): domain Eukaryota; kingdom Viridiplantae; phylum Streptophyta; class Magnoliopsida; order Poales; family Poaceae; genus Aegilops; species Aegilops umbellulata. Next base: position 633,209,520 of record CP136060.1, on the reverse strand, counting down.
AGTATCCTTTCCTTAGACCATGAGATCGTGTAACTCCCGGATACCGTAGGAGTGCTTTGGGTATGCCAAACGTCACAACGTAACTGGGTGACTATAAAGGTATACTACGGGTATCTCCGAAAGTGTCTGTTGGGTTGACACGGATCGAGACTGGGATTTGTCACTCCGCTTGACGGAGAGGTATCACCGGGCCCTCTCGGTAATGCATCATCATAATGAACTCAATGTGATCAAAGTGTTTGATCACGGGATCATGCATTATGGTACGAGAAAAGTGACTTGCCGGTAACGAGATTGAATGAGGTATTGGGATACCGACGATCGAATCTCGGGCAAGTAAAATACCGATTGACAAAGGGAATCGTATACGGGATTAATTGAATCCTCGACATCGTGGTTCATCCGATGAGATCATCGTGGAGCATGTGGGAGCCAACATGGGTATCCAGATCCCGCTGTTGGTTATTGCCCGAGAGCCGTCTCGGTCATGTCTGCATGTCTCCCGAACCCGTAGGGTCTACACACTTAAGGATCGGTGACGCTAGGGTTGTGAAGATATGTATATGCAGTAACCCGAATGTTGTTCGAAGTCCCGGATGAGATCCCGGACGTCACGAGGAGTTTCGGAATGGTCCGGAGGTAAAGATTTATATATGGTAAGTTGTCATACGGACACCGGGAAGTTTCGGGGGCATATCGGTATTGTACCGGGGCCACCGGAGGGGTTCTGGGGGTCCACCGGGAGGGGCCACCTCTCCCGGAGGGCCTCATGGGCTGTATGAGGAAGGGAACCAGCCCAAAGTGGGCTGGTGCGCCTCCCCCCCCAAGGGCCCATGCGCCTAGGGTTGGGGGGGAACCCTAAAGGGGGCGCCCCCCTTGCTTGGGGGGCAAGTCCCCCCTCCCTGGCCGCCGCCCCCCCTCTAGATCCCATCTAGAGGGGCCGGCCCCCCTTGCCCCTTCCCCTATAAATAGAGGGGTGAGGGGAGGGCTGCGCACCCTTGCTCCTGGCGCCTCCCTCTCCCTCCCCAACACCTCCTCCTCCTCCGTAGAGCTCGGCGAAGCCCTGCCGGAGTACTGCAGCTCCACCATCACCACGCCGTCGTGCTGCTGCTGGAGCCATCTTCCCCAACCTCTCCTTTGCCTTGCAGGATCAAGAAGAAGGAGACGTTACGCTGACCGTACGTGTGTTGAACGCGGAGGTGCCGTGCTTTCGGTGCTAGGATCTCCGGTGATTTGGATCACGTCGTGTACGACTACCTCATCCCCATTCGTTGAACGCTTCCGCTCGCGATCTACAAAGTGGTATGTAGATGCAATCTCTCTCCCATGACTCATTGCTTAGATGAACTCATAGATGGATCTTGGTGAAACCATAGGAAAAATTTTAATTTTCTGCAACGTTCCCCAACAGTGGTATCAGAGCTAGGTCTATGCGTAGTTCTCTATTGCACGAGTAGAACACAATTTGTTGTGGGCGTAGATGTTGTCAACTTTCTTGCCGCTACTAGTTTTATCTTGCTTCAGCGGTATTGTGGGATGAAGCGGCCCGGACCAACCTTACACGTACGCTTACGTGAGACCGGTTCCACCGACAAACATGCACTAGTTGCATAAGGTGGCTGGCGGGTGTCTGTCTATCCCACTTTAGTTGGAGCGGATTCGATGAAAAGGGTCCTTATGAAGGGTAAATAGAAGTTGACAAATCACGTTGTGGCTTTTACGTTGGTAAGAAAACGTTCTTGCTAGAACCCTAATTCAGCCACGTAAAACTTGCAATAACAATTGGAGGACGTCTAACTTGTTTTTGCAGCAAGTGCTTTGTGATATGATATGGCCAAAGTTGTGATGAATGATGAATGATCTATATGTGATGTATGAGATGTTCATGCTATTGTAATAGGAATCACGACTTGCATGTCGATGAGTATGACAACCGGCAGGAGCCATAGGAGTTGTCTTTATTTTTTTGTATGACCTGCGTGTCATTGAGAAACGCCATGTAAATTACTTTACTTTATTGCTAAACGCGTTAGCCATAGTAGTAGAAGTAATAGTTGGCGAGCAACTTCATGGAGACACGATGATGGAGATCATGGTGTCAAGCCGGTGACAAGATGATCATGGAGCCCCAAGATGGAGATCAAAGGAGCTATGTGATATTGGCCATATCATGTCACGTTTATTACTTGATTGCATGTGATGTTTATCATGTTTTGCATCTTGTTTACTTAGAACGACGGTAGTAAATAAGATGATCCCTCATAATAATTTCAAGAAGTGTTCCCCCTAACTGTGCACCGTTGCGACAGTTCGTTGTTTCGAAGCACCACGTGATGATCGGGTGTGATAGATTCTAACGTTCACATACAACGGGTGTAAGACAGATTTACACATGCAAACACTTAGGTTGACTTGATGAGCCTAGCATGTACAGATATGGCCTCGGAACACAGAAGACCGAAAGGTCGAGCATGAGTCGTATAGAAGATACGATCAACATGTAGATGTTCACCAATGTTGACTAGTCCGTCTCATGTGATGATCGGACATGGCCTAGTTGACTTGGATCATGTAATACTTAGATGACTAGAAGAGGGATGTCTATCTAAGTGGGAGTTCATTAAATAATTTGATTAAATGAACTTTATTATCATGAACTTAGTCTAAAAATATTTACAATATGTCTTGTAGATCAAATGGCCAACGTAGTCCTCAACTTCAACGCGTTCCTAGAGAAAACCAAGCTGAAAGACGATGGCAGCAACTATACGGACTGGGTCCGGAACCTGAGGATCATCCTCATAGCTGCCAAGAAAGATTATGTCCTACGAGCACCGCTGGGTGACGCACCTATTCTCCCTACAGAACAAGACGTTATGAACGCTTGGCAGTCACGTTCCGATGATTACTCCCTCGTTCAGTGCGGCATGCTTAACAGCTTAGAGCCGGGGCTCCAAAAGCGTTTTGAGAGACATGGAGCATATGAGATGTTCGAAGAGCTGAGAATGGTTTTCCAAGCTCATGCCCGGGTCGAGAGATATGAAGTCTCCGACAAATTCTTTAGCTGTAAGATGGAGGAAAATAGTTCTGTCAGTGAACACATACTCAAAATGTCTGGGTTGCACAACCGCTTGACTCAACTGGAAGTTAATCTCCCGGATGAGGCGGTCATTGACAGAATCCTCCAGTCGCTTCCACCTAGCTACAAGAGCTTTGTGATGAACTACACCATGCAGGGGATGGTAAAGACCATTCCTGAGGTATATGCTATGCTAAAATCAGCAGAGGTAGAAATCAAGAAGGAACATCAAGTGTTGATGGTGAATAAAACCACTAAGTTCAAGAAGGGCAAGGGTAAAAAGAACTTCAAGAAGGACGGCAAGGAAGTTGCCGCGCCCGGTAAGCAAGTTGCCGGGAAGAAGCCAAAGAATGGACCCAAGCCCGAGACTGAGTGCTTTTATTGCAAGGGAAGTGGTCACTGGAAGCGGAACTGCCCCAAATACTTAGCGGACAAGAAGGCCGGCAAAACAAAAGGTATATGTGATATACATGTAATTGATGTGTACCTTACCAGTACTCGTAGTAGCTCTTGGGTATTTGATACCGGTGCAGTTGCTCACATTTGTAACTCAAAGCAGGAGCTGCGGAATAAACGGAGACTGGCAAAGGACGAGGTGACGATGCGCGTCGGGAATGGTTCCAAGGTCGATGTGATCGCCGTCGGCACGCTACCTCTACATTTACCTACGGGATTAGTTTTAAACCTCAATAATTGTTATTTAGTGCCAAGTTTGAGCATGAACATTGTGTCTGGATCCCATTTAATTCGAGATGGCTACTCATTTAAATCCGAGAATAATGGTTGTTCTATTTATATGAGAGATATGTTTTATGGTCATGCTCCGATGGTTAATGGTTTATTCTTAATGAATCTCGTACGTGATGATACACATATTCATAGTGTGAATACCAAAAGAGTTAAAATTGATAACAATAGTCCCACATATTTGTGGCATTGCCGCCTTGGTCACATAGGTGTCAAATGCATGAAGAAGCTCCATGCAGATGGACTTTTAGAGTCTCTTGATTATGAATCATTTGACACGTGCGAACCATGCCTCATGGGTAAAATGACCAGGACTCCGTTCTCAGGAACGATGGAGCGAGCAACCAACTTATTGGAAATCATACATACCGATGTATGCGGTCCAATGAGTGTTGAGGCTCGCGGTGGCTATCGTTATGTTCTCACCCTCACTGATGACTTGAGTAGATATGGGTATATCTACTTAATGAAACACAAGTCTGAGACCTTTGAAAAGTTCAAGGAATTTCAGAGTGAGGTTGAAAATCAACGTGACAGAAAAATCAAGTTTTTACGATCAGATCGTGGAGGAGAATACTTGAGTCACGAATTTGGCACACACTTAAGAAAATGTGGAATAGTTTCACAACTCACGCCGCCTGGAACACCTCAGCGTAATGGTGTGTCTGAACGTCGTAATCGCACTCTATTAGATATGGTGCGATCTATGATGTCTCTTACCGATTTACCGCTATCCTTTTGGGGCTATGCTTTAGAGACTGCCGCATTCACTTTAAATAGGGCTCCGTCGAAATCCCTTGAGACGACACCGTATGAATTATGGTTTGGGAAGAAACCTAAGCTGTCGTTTCTAAAAGTTTGGGGATGCGATGCTTATGTCAAGAAACTTCAACCTGAAAAGCTCGAACCCAAGTCGGAAAAGTGCGTCTTCATAGGATACCCTAAAGAAACTATTGGGTATACCTTCTACCTCAGATCCGAAGGCAAGATCTTTGTTGCCAAGAATGGATCCTTTCTAGAGAAAGAGTTTCTCTCGAAAGAAGTAAGTGGGAGGAAAGTAGAACTTAATGAAGTGTTACCTCTTGAACCGGGAAATGGCGAAACTCAAGAAAACGTTCCTGAGGTGCCTGCACCGACTAGAGAGGAAATTAATGATGATGATCAAGATGCTTCTAATCAAGCTCCTACTGAAATTCGTAGGTCCACAAGGACACGTTCCGCACCAGAGTGGTACGGCAACCCTGTCTTGGAAATCATGTTGTTAGACAACGGTGAACCTTCGAACTATGAGGAAGCAATGGCGGGCCCGGATTCCGACAAATGGCTAGAAGCCATGAAATCCGAGATAGGATCCATGTATGAAACGGAAGTATGGACTTTGACTGACTTTCCCGTTGAACGGCGATCCATAGAAAATAAATGGATCTTTAAGAAGAAGACAGACGCGGATGGTAATGTGACCATCTATAAAGCTCGGCTTGTCGCTAAGGGTTATCGACAAGTTCAAGGAATTGACTACGATGAGACTTTCTCACCGGTAGCGAAGCTGAAGTCCGTCCGAATCATGTTAGCAATTGCTGCATTCTACGATTATGAAATATGGCAAGTGGACGTCAAAACGGCATTCCTTAAGGAAGAATTGTATATGATGCAGCCGGAAGGTTTTGTCGATCCTAAGAATGCTGACAAGGTGTGCAAGCTCCAATCGATTTATGGGCTGGTGCAAGCATCTCGGAGTTGGAACATTCGCTTTGATGAGATGATCAAAGCGTTTGGGTTTACACAGACTTATGGAGAAGCCTGCGTTTACAAGAAAGTGAGTGGGAGCTCTGTAGCATTTCTCATACTATATGTAGATGACATACTTTTGATGGGAAATGATATAGAACTCTTGGACAGCATTAAGGCCTACTTGAATAAAAGTTTTTCAATGAAGGACCTTGGAGAAGCTGCTTATATATTAGGCATCAAGATCTATAGAGATAGATCAAGACGCCTCATAGGTCTTTCACAAAGCACATACCTTGATAAGATATTGAAGAAGTTCAATATGGATCAATCTAAGAAGGGGTTCTTACCTGTGTTACAAGGTGTGAAATTGAGCTCAGCTCAATGTCCGACCACGGCAGAAGATATAGAAGAGATGAGTGTCATCCCCTATGCCTCAGCCATAGGTTCTATTATGTATGCCATGCTGTGTACCAGACCTGATGTAAACCTTGCCGTAAGTTTGGTAGGAAGGTAACAAAGTAATCCCGGCAAGGAACACTGGACAGCGGTCAAGAATATCCTGAAGTACCTGAAAAGGACTAAGGAAATGTTTCTCGTTTATGGAGGTGACGAAGAGCTCGTCGTAAAGGGTTACGTCGACGCTAGCTTCGACACAGATCTGGATGACTCTAAGTCACAAACCGGATACGTGTATATTTTGAATGGTGGGGCAGTAAGCTGGTGCAATTGCAAGCAACGCGTTGTGGCGGGATCTACATGTGAAGCGGAGTACATGGCAGCCACGGAGGCAGCACATGAAGCAATTTGGGTGAAGGAGTTCATCACCGACCTTGGAGTCATACCCAATGCGTCGGGGCCAATCAAACTCTTCTGTGACAACACTGGAGCTATGGCACTTGCAAAGGAGCCCAGGTTTCACAAGAAGATCAGGCACATCAAGCGTCGCTTCAACTCCATTCGTGAAAATGTTCAAGATGGAGACATAGAAATTTGTAAAGTGCACACAGATCTGAATGTCGCAGATCCGTTGACTAAACCTCTCCCTAAGGCAAAACATGATCAGCACCAGAACTCGATGGGTGTTCGATTCATCACAATGTAACTAGATTATTGACTCTAGTGCAAGTGGGAGACTGTTGGAAATATGCCCTAGAGGCAATAATAAAAGCATTATTATTATATTTCCTTGTTCATGATAATTGTCTTTATTCGTGCTATAATTGTGTTATCCGGAAATCGTAATACATGTGTGAATAACAGACAACAACGTGTCCCTAGTAAGCCTCTAGTTGACTAGCTCGTTGATCAACAGATAGTCATGGTTTCCTGACTATGGGCATCAGATGTCAATGATAACGAGATCACATCATTAGGAGAATGATGTGATGGACAAGACCCAATCCTAAACTTAGCATAAGATCGCATAGTTCGTTTGCTAGAGTTTTCCAATGTCAAGTATCCTTTCCTTAGACCATGAGATCGTGTAACTCCCGGATACCGTAGGAGTGCTTTGGGTATGCCAAACGTCACAACGTAAATGGGTGACTATTAAGGTATACTACGGGTATCTCCGAAAGTGTCTGTTGGGTTGACACGGATCGAGACTGGGATTTGTCACTCCGCTTGACGGAGAGGTATCACCGGGCCCTCTCGGTAATGCATCATCATAATGATCTCAATGTGATCAAAGTGTTTGATCATGGGATCATGCATTACGGTACGAGAAAAGTGACTTGCCGGTAACGAGATTGAACGAGGTATTGGGATACCGATGATCGAATCTCGGGCAAGTAAAATACCGATTGACAAAGGGAATCATATACGGGATTAATTGAATCCTCGACATCGTGGTTCATCCGATGAGATCATCATGGAGCATGTGGGAGCCAACATGGGTATCCAGATCCCGCTGTTGGTTATTGACTGAGAGCCGTCTCGGTCATGTTTGCATGTCTCCCGAACCCGTAGGGTCTACACACTTAAGGATCGGTGACGCTAGGGTTGTGAAGATATGTATATGCAGTAACCCGAATGTTGTTCGGAGTCCCGGATGAGATCCCGGACGTCACGAGGATTTTCGGAATGGTCCGGAGGTAAAGATTTATATATGGGAAGTTGTCATACGGACACCGAGAAGTTTCGGGGGCATATCGGTATTGTACCGGGGCCACCGGAGGGGTTCTGGGGGTCCACCGGGAGGGGCCACCTCTCCCGGAGGGCCTCATGGGCTGTATGAGGAAGGAAACCAGCCCAAAGTGGGCTGGTGCGCCTCCCCCCCATGGGCCCATGCGCCTAGGGTTGGGGGGGAACCCTAAAGGGGGCACCCCCCTTGCTTGGGGGGCAAGTCCCCCCTCCCTGGCCGCCGCCCCCCCTCTAGATCCCATCTAGAGGGGCCGGCCCCCCTTGCCCCTTCCCCTATAAATAGAGGGGTGAGGGGAGGGTTGCGCACCCTTGCTCCTGGCACCGCCCTCTCCCTCCCCAACACCTCCTCCTCCTCCGTAGAGCTCGGCGAAGCCCTGCTGGAGTACTGCAGCTCCACCATCACCACGCCGTCGTGCTGCTGTTGGAGCCATCTTCCCCAACCTCTCCTTTGCCTTGCTGGATCAAGAAGAAGGATACGTTACGCTGACCGTACGTGTGTTGAACGCGGAGGTGCCGTGCTTTCGGTGCTAGGATCTCCGGTGATTTGGATCACGTCGTGTACGACTACCTCATCCCCGTTCGTTGAACGCTTTCGCTCGTGATCTACAAAGTGGTATGTAGATGCAATCTCTCTCCCATGACTCGTTGCTTAGATGAACTCATAGATGGATCTTGGTGAAACCGTAGGAAAAATTTTAATTTTCGGCAACGTTCCCCAACAATGACACCGTATGAACTATGGTCTAGAGAAACCTAAGCTGTCATTTCTTAAAAGTTTGGGGCTGCGACGCATATGTGAAAAAGTTTTAGGCTGATAAGCTCGAACCCAAAGAGGATAAATGCATCTTCATAGGATACCCGAAACAGTTGGGTATACCTCCTGTCTCAGATCCGAAACCAATAGGGATTGTTTCTCGAATCGGGTCCTTTATCGAGGAAAAGTTTCTCTCGAAAGAATTGAGTGGGAGGAAGATAGAACTTGATAAGGTTGTTGAACCTTTACTTCAACCAGAGAGTGGCGCAGGAAAAATGTTTCTGTGGCACCTGCCTCAGTTGAAGAGAAAGCTAATGATGATGATCATGGAGCTTCAGATCGAGTTACTATCGAACCTCATAGGTTGACAAGGGTGTGTACAACTTCTAAGTGGTAACCCTGTCTTAAAGGTCACGTTGTTGGACAACGATGAACCTATGAGCAATGGAAAAGCGATGGTGGGCCCGGATTCCAAAAATGGCTTGATGCCATAAAATCCGAGAGAGGATCCATATATGAAAACAAAGTGTAGACTTTGGAAGAACTACTTGATGGTCATAAGGCTGTTAGGTACATGTGGATTTTAAGAAGAAGACAGACGTGGACGGTAATGTCATCGTCTATGAAGCTCGACTTGTGGTGAAGAGTTTTTCACAAGTTCAGGCAGTTGACTACGATGAGATTTTCTCACCTGTAGCGATGCTTAAGTCCGTCGGAATCATGTTAGCATAAGCTGCATTTATGAAATCTGGCAGATGGATGTCAAAACAAGTTTCCTTACCAGTTTTCGTAAGGAAAGGTTGTATGTGATACAATCAGAAAGGTTTTGTCGATCCTAAGGATGCTAAAAGGTATGCAAGCTCCAGCGATCCTTCCATGGACTAGAGCTAGCATCTCGGAGTCGGAATATACACTTTGATAGAGTAATCAAAGTTTATGGGTTTATACAAAGTTTGTTAGAAACTTGTATTTACAATAAAGTGAATGGGAGCACTACAACATTTCTGATAAGTATATGTGGATGACATAGTGTTGATCCGAAATGATGAAGAACTTCTGGAAAGCATATAGGGTTGTTTGAAAAGTGTTTTTTTCAATGGAAAACCTTGATTAAGCTACTTGAACATTGAGCATCAAGATCTATAAGGATAGATCAAAAACGCTTAATGGTACTTTCAAATGAGCACATACCTTGACATGATCTTGAAGGTGTTCAAGATGGATCAGCCAAAGAAGGAGTTCTTGCCTGAGTTGTAAGGTATGAAGTTAAGACTTAAAGCTCGACCACGGCAGGAGAAAGAGGAAGGACAAAGGTCGTCCCATATGCTTTTGTCATAGGCTCTATACGGTATGCCATGCTGAGTACCGCACCTGATGTGTGCCTTGCCACATGCCTGGCAAGAGGGTACAAAGGTGATCTAGGAGTAGATCACCAAATAGCGGTCAAAATTATCCTTAGAGGAATAAGGATATGTTTCTCGGTTATGGAGGTGATAAAGAGTTCGACGTAAAGAGTTACGTCAATGCAAGCTTAACACATATCCGGATAGCTCTGAGTAGAGATACCGGATACGTATAATGGAGCAACAATTTGGAATAGCTCCAAGTAGAACAGTTATTTGAAATGGCTCCAAATATAGCGTAGAGATTTGCGAAGTACATACGGATCTGAATGTTGCAGACCCGTTGACTAAAACCTCTCTCACAAGAAACATGATCAAACCCTGAACTCATTGAGTGTTAATCACATAGTGATGTGAACTAGATTATGAACTCTAGTAAACTCTTTGGATGTTGGTCACATGGCGATGTGAACTAGATTATTGACTCTAGTGCAAGTGGGAGACTATTGGAAATATGCCCTAGAGGCAATAATAAATTGATTATTATTATATTTCCTTGTTCATGATAATCATTTATTATCCATGCTATAATTGTATTGATAGGAAACTCAGATACATGTGTGGATACATAGACAACACCATGTCCCCAGTAAGCCTCTAGTTGACTAGCTCGTTGATCAATAGATGGTTACGGTTTCCTGACCATGGACATTGGATGTCGTTGATAACGGGATCACATCATTAGGAGAATCATGTGATGGACAAGACCCAATCCTAAGCCTAGCACAAAGATCGTGTAGTTCGTATGCTAAAGCTTTTCTAATGTCAAGTATCATTTCCTTAGACCATGAGATTGTGCAACTCCCGGATACCGTAGGAATGCTTTGGGTGTGCCAAACGTCACAACGTAACTGGGTGGCTATAAAGGTACACCACGGGTATCTCCGAAAGTGTCTGTTGGGTTGGCGCGAATCAAGACTGGGATTTGTCACTCCGTGTGACGGAGAGGTATCTCTGGGCCCACTCGGTAGGACATCATCATATGCGTAATGTGACCAAGGAGTTGATCACGGGATGATGTGTTACGGAACAAGTAAAGAGACTTGCCGGTAACGAGATTGAACAAGGTATCGAGATACCGACGATCGAATCTCGGGCAAGTGCAATACCGCTAGACAAAGGGAATTGAATACGGGATTGATTGAATCCTCGACATCGTGGTTCATCCGATGAGATCATCGTGGAACATGTGGGAGCCAACATGGGTATCCAGATCCTGCTGTTGGTTATTGGCCGGAGAGGTGTCTCGGTCATGTCTGCATGATTCCTGAACCCGTAGGGTCTACACACTTAAGGTGCGATTACGCTAGGGTTATAGGGAAAGTATGTACGCGGTTACCGAATGTTGTTCGGAGTCCCAGATGAGATCACGGACGTTACGAGGAGTTTCGGAATGGTCCAGAGGTAAAGATTGATATATTAGACGAAGGGTTTTGGAGTCCGGGAGTGTTCCGGAGGTACCGGGTGATGACCAGCATGACCGAAAGGTGTTTCGGGAGCCCCGGCAAGTGTTGGGGGGCTTCATGGGCTAAGGGAAGGGGGCAAACAAGCCCACTAAGGGGCTGTGCGCCCCCTCACCTATTCCCACGTGACCAGGGGGTTTGGGGCGCCCCATCTAGGGTTCCCACCTCCTGGCTTGGGGGCCAAGTCACCGAAGGGGGAGATCCCATCTGCCCTGGCCGCCGCCCCTAGGGGAAACCCTAGGGCGCCTCCCCCTCCCCCTTGCCCCTATATATAGTGGAGGTTTTGGGGCTGCCCAAGACACGAGATGAACTCTCCCAAGGCGCAGCCCTACCTCTCTCCCTCCTCGTCTCTCGTAGTGCTTGGCGAAGCCCTGCTAGAGTTCCGCACTCCTCCACCACCACCAGGCCGTCGTGCTACTGCTGGACGGAGTCTTCCCCAACCTCTCCTTCTCCCCTTGTTGGATCAAGGTGTGGGAGACGCCACCGGGCTGCATGTGTGTTGAACGTGGAGGTGCCGTCCGTTCGGCACTCGGATCATCGGTGATTTGGATCACGGCGAGTACGACTCCATCAACCCCGTTCACTTGAACGCTTCCGCTTAGTGATCTACAAGGGTATGTAGATGCACCCTCCTTTCCTCATTGCTAGATTACTCCATAGATTGATCTTGGTGTTGCGTAGAAAATTTTGAATTTCTGCTACGTTCCCCAACAGTGGGGCCGGATGCAGAGGAAGGCCTCGCACACGACAATAAACTCCGAGATGTTGAGGATGAAGTCCGGGCCAGATCGTGGAAGTCCAGTCCGTAGTAGAACATGAGCCCCCGAACGAATGAATGGAGGGGGAATCCCAGTCCGCGGAGGAAACGGGTAAGGAAGACGACCCTCCCATAGGGCCTGGGGGTGGGGATGAGGTGTCCCTTGTCTGGGAGCCGGTGCGCGATGTCGTCGAGCAGGTATCCGGCTCTCCTCAACTTTTTGACGTCTCCCTCCGTGATGGAGGATACCATCCATTTGCCTCCCGCTCCAGACATGGTTGGAGAAGGTGGAGGAAGAAAATGCGGACTTGGGCGCTGGAGCTCGAGTGTGCGAAAATGGATAAGCAAAGGAGGAAGAAGGCGTGGGTGAAGAAGGCGTGGGTGAAGAAGGCGGATCCTTATCCCCTTATATGGGCGGACGAAACTGTGCGTCCCCACCAGCCTGGTAAAACTCGCTTATCTCCCAAGCGCCGTAATCAATGGCGCGGTTGGGTTACCCACGCCCGTATTGATGAGAATCCCGGAATAAGGGGAAACGATCTCTGCTTCAACAGGACGTGCCAAGGAAACCGCCTCGCTAAATGTGCTGAGGTGGGACAGTAAAAATGATTCGAATAAAGGCTTGGTCGTGGTGTGATGTCACGCCACGGAATACGTCAGTAGATTAGATTTGTGTAAATACTATTCTCTCTATGGAAGTATGTAGAACTTATTTTGCAGAGCCGGACACTATCCTTGTGTTCAAAATCTTCCATGAAGTATTCAGAGGAGGAACCCGCCTTGCAATGCCGAAGACAATCTGTGCGCCGGACTCATCGTCATTGAAGCCTAGTTCAGGGGCTACTGAGGGAGTCCTAGATTAGGGGTGTCCAGATAGCCGGACTATAACCTTTGGCCGGACTCTTGGACTATGAAGATACAAGATTGAAGACTTCGTCCCGTGTCCGGACGGGACTTTCCTTGGCGTGGAAGGCAAGCTTGGCGATACAGATATGTAGATCTCCTTCCATTATAACCGACTCTGTGTAACCCTAGCCCTCTCCGATGTCTATATAAACTGGAGGGTTTTAGTCCATAGGACGAACAACAATCATACCATAGGCTAGCTTCTAGGGTTTAGCCTCTCTGATCTCGTGGTAGATCCACTCTTGTACTACCCATATCATCAATATTAATCAAGCAGGAGTAGGGTTTTACCTCCATCGAGAGTGCCCGAACCTGGGTAAAAACATTGTGTCCCTTGTCTCCTGTTACCATCCGCCTAGACGCACAGTTCGGGACCCCCTACCTGAGATCCGCCGGTTTTGACACCGACACCCAACATCCTTCATGTCAGTGTCTCCAATGACAACATTAGCGGTCTTTGCCACCTTTCCCAGGATGACGCTTGTCATAGCGATTAGGGCAACTAGGAGCCCAATGATCAGGATCCCCACACACATGACAAGCACCTTTCTTCTTGTCATTCTTCTTCTTGAAGTTCGTGTGTTGCACAGCCTTGTTCTTCCCATCAAACTTTGCTTTACCATCAAACTTGCCCTTGTTCTTGAACTTGTGGGACTGGAAGTTCTTCTTCTGTACCAGATTGGCACTAGATCCTCCCTCAATACCTCGAGCACGTGTGTCCTTTGCTCTCGCCTTTTCTTCCACATCAAGAGTGCCAATGAGATCCGGGACGGAAAACTCCTGCCTCTTATGCTTCAGCAAGGTAGCAAAGTTCCTCCACGAAGGAGGAAGCTTAGTGATGATACCTCCGGCAACAAACTTGTCCGGTACCATACAACTGAAGTGCTCAAGTTCTCTAGCAAATGACTGTATCTCATGAGCTTGATCAACCACGGAGCGCTCTTCAGTCATCCTCTAATCATAGAATTGCTCTATGATGTACAGCTCAGTGCCAGCATCCGAGACCCCAAACTTGGCCTCAAGTGCATCCCACATATCTTTTCCATTATCAATTGACGCATAAGCATCAACTATGTTCTCACCAAGAACACTCAAGAGAGCAGCCTTAAACAGAGTATCCATTTTCTGAAAAGTTTATGCCTGTTGAGCATCAAGCTCTCCTTCAGGTTTGCGAAGAGTGGCGTCATAGAAACTCATGGTTTGAAACCATAAGACTGCTCTCACGCGCCACCTCTTATAGTGGATACCCTCAAACATAGGAGGTCTCATGGAAGCAGCAAAACCACTTGGGGTAAATTGCTTATAATAAGGTTTTTGGATTGTTGGAAATATGAGCAAATTACCAAATGATTTTGTTAACAGAAATATTAGATAAAGTATGACTAGTATAGCCGTGATAAAGCAAGTCATGCAATCTGACGGAGAGAAAGTAAATAGCATCTGCATATATGAACTTGAACTGAACACATGTAGGGCAAGCACTAGTACGAGAAACTGTGGCAGGACATCTGACAAAAAGGAGAAGAACACATACGGGACAACAGAAGCACTGGACTTGGGGTCGACATCCTCTCCAGCCATGTCGTTGCTGAGGTAGTCGACGTCGGGGAAGAAGTCGCCGGAGTCCGTGATGAAGAAGCCAGTAGTCGCGCTGAGCCACTAGTAGAAAAGGGGGCAACGGTCCAGGCCGGGTCAGCCCATTAGTCCCGGTTCAATCTAGAACCGGGACCAATGGGGGCATTGGACCCGGTTCGTGAGCCCAGGGGGCCGGCCGGGCCACGTGGGCCATTGGTCCTGGTTCGTATGGACCCTTTGGTCCCGGTTGGTGGGACGAACCAGGACCAATGTGCCTGGCTCCTGGCCCACCACCATTGGTCCCGGTTCATGGCATGAACCGGGACCAAAGGCTCCCATTTAGTCCCGGTTCATGCCACGAACCGGGACCAGTGGTGCCGCCTATATATACCCCTCGCGCCGGAGCAGAGCACTGAGTGCTCTGTTTTTCTGGGCCGGCGAGAGGAGGGGCTTGTGGTGCTGTAGCTCACCTCCTTTGCACATGAGGTGTTCGATGAAATGCCCGAGTCACACTAGTTAAGCTTTCTCCTCTCGAAGCTCGACCTCAAGGCTCCATTTTCCTCGAGATTTGTCTAGATTTAGCGGTCCGTCACGCCCCACCCCTGTCTTCACCGCCGTCGATCACCCGCGCCGATCTCATCACTGACACCACCGTGGTGAGCCTCTTGCTCTTATCTTCTTTCTGAAAGGAAATATATTCTTACTTGTATGTTTAGATAGATACTTGTATCATTTTCTTACTTTTATTATTGCATCTTATATAGTGCGATGGTTTTGGTATCCGCCCCCGTCGGCCCTCGTCCTGTCTATGATTCGGATGTGGTATATATATTAATCTTTATAACTATTGGTTCATTTATTGTTTATGATAATTATGCGGACCAATGTGACATAGATTTTATTTATCTAGGATGTATGTGAACCGGAAATTCCAACCGACCCTATTGTCGAGAGGTTAAATTTAGTTGAAGAAGAAAACAATTTCTTGAAGGAAAAAATAAAAAAAATTGAGGAGGAGAAGATGATATTGGAGTTGCATGTTGCGGATGTCGTCGATGATCACAAGATCAAGATGGATGCAATGCGCTTGAAGATTATAAAGATTAGAAAATATGCCATTCATACCGAGGCTTGGTATCATTATGCCGTTGGATCAATTGTTACCTTGGTTGCGATTATGATCGCCTTTGTTTTAATTAATGTATGGTTTAATTAATTAGATGCTCTGGCGAGCTATATGTTGTTAGATGAGAACTATGTATGTACTTTGGTTTTAATGTGATGATGAACTTCTATTAATTTGGACACTTAATTATATATAATGTCTGTAGATGAACCGACAATGGATGTACGGGGACAGACACACCTCTGAGTACATTAAGGGCGTGCATGAGTTTCTCGATGCGGCTGAGGCAAACAAGCAGAATGGTTTTATGTGTTGTCCATGCACTAACTGTGGGAATACGATGTCTTACTGTAACCGGAAAATCCTTCACACCCACCTGCTTTACAAGGGTTTCATGCCACACTATAATGTTTGGACGAGGCACGGAGAAATAGGGGTTATGATGGAAGACGACGAAGAAGAAGAGTACGATGACAACTACGTTCCCCCTGAATACCATGATGCTGCAATGGGGGGAGCTGGTGAAGATCAAGAGGAACCAGACGATGTGCCCAATGATGCTGCAACGGGTGAAGCTGCTGAAGATGAAGAGGAACCAGACGATGTGCCCGATGATGATGATCTCCGCCGGGTAATTGTCGATGCAAGGACGTAATGCGAAAGTCAAAAGGGTTGTACCCCAATTGCGAAGATGGCAACACAAAGCTCGGTACCGTACTGGAATTGCTGCAGTGGAAGGCAGAGAATGTTGTGCCTGACAAAGGATTTGAGAAACTACTGAAAATATTGAAGAAGAAACTTCCAAAGGATAATGAATTGCCCGATAGTACATACGCAGCAAAGAAGGTCGTATGCCCTCTAGGATTGGAGGTGGAGAAGATACATGCATGCCCTAATGACTGCATCCTATACCGCGGTCCATACAAGGATCTGAACGCATGCCCGGTATGCGGTGCATTGCGGTATAAGATCTGACGAGATGACCCTGGTGATGTTCACGGCGAACCCCGCAGGAAGAGGGTTCCTGCGAAGGTGATGTGGTATGCTCCTATAATACCACGGTTAAAACATTTGTTCAGAAACGGAGAGCATGCCAAGTCGATGTGATGGCACAGTGAGGACCGTAAGAAAGACGGGAAGTTGAGAGCACCCGCTGACGGGTCGCAGTGGAGAAAAATCGTGAGAAAGTACTGGAATGAGTTTGCAAAGGACCCAAGGAACGTATGTTTTGCTTTAAGCGCGGATGGCATTAATACTTTTGGGGAGCAGAGCAGCAATCACAGCACCTGGCCGGTCACTCTATGTATGTATAACCTTCCTCCTTGGATGTGCATGAAGCGGAAGTTCATTATGATGCCAGTTCTCATCCAAGGCCCTAAGCAACCCGGCAACGACATTGATGTGTACCTAAGGCCATTAGTTGAAGAACTTTTACAGCTGTGGAATGGAAATGGTGTACGTACGTGGGATGAGCACAATAAAGAGGAATTTAACCTAAAGGCGTTGCTGTTCGTGACCATCAACGATTGGCCCGCTCTTAGTAACCTTTCAGGATAGACAAACAAAGGATACCACGCATGCACACACTGTTTAGATGACACTGAAAGTATATACCTGGACAAATGCAGGAAGAATGTGTACCTGGGCCATCGTCGATTTCTTCCGACCAACCATCAATGTCGAAAGATCACCAGAGGAAGCCCGCCATGTGTACCGGTGATCACGTACTTGCTATGGTCAATGATTTACACGTAATCTTTGGAAAGGGTCCCGACGCACTAGCTGTTCCGAATGACGCTGAGGGACACGCACCCATGTGGAAGAAGAAATCTATATTTTGGGACCTACCCTACTGGAAAGACCTAGAGGTCCGCTCTTCAATCGACGTGATGCACGTGACGAAGAACCTTTGCGTGAACCTGCTAGGCTTCTTGGGCGTGTATGGAAAGACAAAAGATACACCCGAGGCACGGGAGGACCTGCAACGTTTGCACGAAAAAGACGGCATGCCTCCGAAGCAGTATGAAGGTCCTGCCAGCTACGCTCTTACGAAAGAAGAGAAAGAAATCTTTTTTGAATGCCTGCTCAGTATGAAGGTCCCGACTGGCTTCTCGTCGAATATAAAGGGAATAATAAATATCCCAGAGAAAAAGTTCTAGAACCTAAAGTCTCATGACTGCCACGTGATTATGACGCAACTGCTTCCGGTTGCATTGAGGGGGCTTCTACCGGAAAACGTCCGATTAGCCATTGTGAAGCTATGTGCATTCCTCAATGCAATCTCTCAGAAGGTGATCGATCCAGAAATCATACCAAGGCTAAGGAGTGATGTGGCGCAATGTCTTGTCAGTTTCGAGCTGGTGTTCGCACCACCCTTCTTCAATATCATGACGCATGTCCTAGTTCATCTAGTCGACGAGATTGTCATTCTGGGGCCCGTATTTTTACACAATATGTTCCCCTTTGAGAGGTTCATGGGAGTCCTAAAGAAATATGTCCGTAATCGCGCAAGGCCAGAAGGAAGCATCTCCATGGGCCATCAAACAGAGGATGTCATCGGGTTTTGTGTTGACTTCATTCCTGGCCTTAAGAAGATAGGTCTCCCTAAATCACGGTATGAGGGGAGACTGACTGGAAAAGGCACGCTAGGAGCGGACTCAATAATATGCAGGGACGGGCATTCTTGGTCTCAAGCACACTACACAGTTCTACAGAACTCTACCTTGGTGACCCCGTATGTCGATGAACACAAGAACAGTCTGCGCTCCAAACACCCGGAGTAGTGCGACGACTGGATTACATGTGAACACATCAGGACTTTCAGCAGTTGGTTGGAAGCACGTATCAGAGGTGACAACACTGTTTGTGATTAGTTGTACTTGTTGTCCAGGGGACCATCTTTGACTGTATTGATTTGGAAAGGATACGAGATAAATGGGAATACATTTTACACGATTGACCAAGATCAGAAGAGCACCAACCAAAACAGCGGTGTACGCTTTGATGCAACAACCGATAAGGGAAAGGACACATATTATGGTTACATAGTGGACATATGGGAACTTGACTACGGACAAGATTTTAAGGTCCCTTTGTTTAAGTGCAAATGGGTCAATCTGTCAGGAGGCGGGGTACATGTAGACCCACAGTACGAAATGACAACAGTCGATCTGAAAAATCTTGGGTACACTGATGAACCGTTCGTCCTAGACAATGATGTGGCACAGGTTATCTATGTGAAGGACATGTCTACCAGATCGAGAAAAACAAAAGATAAGGAAACGAATACATCATACGATGAGCCAAAGCGCTACATAGTTCTTTCAGGAAAAAGGGACATCCTGGGAGTGGAGGGCAAGACAGACATGTCTGAAGATTATGAAAGGTTTCATGAAATTCCTCCCTTCAATGTCAAGGCTGACCCAAGCATCATGATAAACGATGAAGATTATCCATGGTTACGGTGCAATAAGCAAATGACACAAGCGAAGAAAAAGTGAAGACTTTCTCCCGCAACTATTATGATGATACCATGCCAAATTTGTAACAGACGAGTATGTTATGCCAAGTATTTTATAGTTCATTTGAAAACAGACGAGTGCATCTATGTTAATTTTTTTATTAAAGTTAATCACAAACTTGTGATTCACACAAATTTCAAAGAATTCAAATTTTAACTATTCAAATTTGAACTAATGGCACTAACAGAAAGTTCATAATTTTGCTGACCTAAAAGCAAAAAGAATTAAAAAATATAGCAAAAACAAAATAAAGCAACAAAGAAAACAAAAAAACTAAAAAAGTGTTTTCAAATTTGTAAACTAATGGCACTAACAGAAAGTTTATAATTTTTCTAAAATTATAAAGGAAGAAAAAAAACAAAAAAAATGCCACCTACTAACGGACGAGTATGTTATGCCAAGTATTTTAGAGTTCATTTGAAAACAGACGAGTAGGTGCATCTATGTTAATTTTTTTATTAAAGTTAATCACAAACTTGTGATTCACACAAATTTCAAAGAATTCAAATTTTAACTATTCAAATTTGAAAACTAATGGCACTAACAGAAAGTTCATAATTTTGCTGACCTAAAAGCAAAAAGAATTAAAAAATATAGCAAAAACAAAATACAGCAACAAAGAAAACAAAAAACTAAAAAAGTGTTTTCAAATTTGTAAACTAATGGCACTAACAGAAAGTTTATAATTTTTCCAAAATTATAAAGGAAGAAAAAAACAAAAAAAATGCCACCTACTGGGCCCCAACGGCCTGAATACGACTAGAAACCCTACCATGGGCCAGGATTCAGGCCCGAGGGAAGCCCAGTAGGCCCACAGGCACAGATTGCAGTGTTAGGCCCGAAAACCTGCTTTAGAGAGGAGCTCGAGAGGGATGGCGCACCGCACCTTATAAACAGGTGCGCCTCCCTCTCAACTAGCGAGGTGGGACTAAATACTTGGGTTCGGGGCAGCACAGGCCTTTGGTCCCGGTTGGAGATACGAACCGGGACCAAAGGAGGCATTGGTCCCGGTTCGTAGCACCAACCGGGACCAATGCCCCCTCTTTAGTCCCGGTTGGTGCCACCAACCGGGACCAACGGCCGCCGCTTCCCGCCCTTTGGGCTGCTGAAAAGGGACCTTTGGTCCCGGTTGGTGGCACCAACCGGGACTAAAGGGGGGCATTGGTCCCGGTTGGTGATACGAACCGGGACGAATGCGCCGTCTATATAAGCAAGACTTGTGAAAAATTTCGTTCAGTTCTTCGATCCCGCCCCGACGCCGCCCTCTGCCCCGATGCCCTGCTCCTCGTCGTCGTTGCCCGTGCATGTCATCGCCGCCCGCGCCCCGCGTCGCCCCGTTGTCGCCCGCGCCGCGCCGACGTCGTCGCCGCCCCCGCCGTCGCCCCTGCCCCGCGCCGCCCCGAGCCCGCCGTCCCCGTCGCCGCCTCGATCGAGCCCGTCGTCGCCGTCGCCGTCGCCCCTGCCCTGCGTCGCCCCGTCGTCACCCGCGTCGCCCCGACGTCGTCGCCGCCCCGGCCGTCGCCCCTGCCCCCCGCCGCCCCGGGCTCGCTGTCCCCGCGCCGCCCTGAGCCCGTCGTCGCCGTCGCCGACGCCCTCGCCGCCGCCGCCGTCGCCCTCACCGGCAGCACCCGTTGTGAGCCGCCGCCGTCGAGCAATTTTTTTATATATGTTTTTTCATATATGTATTAATTTTTTTGTTTATAGCTATATGATGAATGGATGTGGCTATATATGTATGTATGAATATAATGTTCATAGCATTTTTTGTTTATATATGTTTTTTCATATATGTATTAATTTTTTATTTAGGTTGTTAGTAGATATCGATTTTAGGTTAGTGCATTTTAATTAGGTTAGTGTAGAGGAAAAAGTAAAATAAGGAAAAGGAAGAAAAGAGGAAGAAGGAAGAAGGAAGAAGAAGAAGAAAAAGAATGAGAGGGAAAAGAAGAAAAAGAAGAGGAGAAGAAGAAAGGAATAGAGGAGAAGAAGAAAAAATAGAAAAAATATTCTATTTTTTCTTCTTCTCCTGTATTCTTTTCTTCTTCTCCTCTTTTTTTTCTTCTTTTTTTCTTCTTCTTCCTTCTTCCTTCTTTCTCTTTTCTTCCTTTTCCTTATTTTCCTTTCTCGAGGGATAAGAAGAAAAAGAAGAGGAGAAGAAGAAAGAAAGGAATAGAGGAGAAAGAAGAAAAACTTCAACACGAGGCGGGGGGGGGGGAGTACCGATACCCCCTCCCCGATAACATTATTTTCCCATGTATATGTATGCCACGTCGTTGTCGATATAACGAGGGTGTCGAGGATCGCCGAGGGGTCGAGGGTCGGGAACTAGGGTAGAGGGTCGAGGGTCGTTAAGGGCTCAAGGGTCGAGGGTTTCAGGGTCGAGGGTTCCAGCAGGGTCGTCTAGGGGTCGAGGGTTCCAGGGTCGTCGAGGGTTCGAGGGGTCGAGAGAGGTTTCCTAGTGTCAAAGTATTGAAGAAATCCATGGCTTCATCATTAGCCGGAAGTAACCAGGGCATGATGGTACGAAGTCCTCCAAAGTTATTTTGGAATGGTGTCCCGGATAGGATAATTTGCCTTTTTGTATGAATTTCAGCAAAGGCCTTCCAAATAACAATATTTGGAAGGTTCTTGCTGAACTTTGTACCAAAAAGCGAATTATCCTATCTGGGACTCCGTTCCAAAATAACTTTGGAGAGCTTCGTACCATCATGCACCTGTTACTTTCGCCTAATGATGAAGACATGGTTTTGTTGAATCCTTTGACACTAGGCAACCTCCCGACCACTCGGCGATCCTCTCGAACATGAGAGGAAGAAGAGGATAAAAAACGAAGAGGAAGAAGAAAAAAAAGAGGAGGAGAAAGAATAGAGGAGTTCTTTTTTTTTTCTTCCTTTTTTTTCTTCTTCTTCCTCTTTTTTTTATCAGGAACGAGGGTCGTCGAGGGACATAGATGTAGTGTCGTCGTTGTCGACATACCCCCTCCCGATAGCTTCAACACGTGGGGGGGGGGGTCGATATTACCCCCTCCTTGAAGCGTTGTCGAGGCCACCCCAAACCCTTGAAGCGTTGTCGAGGCCACCCCAAACACTAGAGAAGCAGCGCCTAGGCCACTAATTAATATATATGATTCCTTACTATGATTAGCTAGATAGTTCTACGTTTGCCACTAATATATCCATTTGTCATGTTTGAATAATAATTGCCATGTTGTAAATATTTGTAGAAACTATGGACACTATCGCCCGAGACGAAGCAAGAGAAGCGTTGTTGAGGGACATAATCGCAGAAGGAAGTGATGCCGTCTCGTTGTATCTCAACGACACCAACGGTACTCTGGAAGGAGAGGGTGAAGAAGCTGGCTCTGGTGACCTAATGCCGGTGCAAGAAGAAGAACGTGACGACGGGTCCGGTGACCGAAACGAGTCCGGCGACCGAGCCGAGTCCGGCCAGGTATATATATTAGTTAAGCCTGTGCTGACTAGCTAATTGATGCATTCATTGTTTTGGTATGTACACATATTAATTAAGTCTTTGTTCTTTTTTCTAGCCCTCCGGATCGAGCACAACTGAGGTAAAGAGACGAGGCCCGAAGAGAAAGTTGAGCTCGGATGAAAGGTTTGAGATCATAGAAATCGCGCCCGACGGCCAACCTATTGAACCCATCCGAACAAAGAAGGCATTTGTTGCTCAGTGCGGGGTTCTGGTTAGGGACAAGATCCAGATCAGCATCCAGCAATGGAATAAGCCTAAGAACGAAGACCCTGAGGTGTCTTATGTCAATGATCTGCAGAAAAATGATCTTTGGACTGAGCTGAAGTCAAATTTCACCCTACCGCCAGAGGATGATCCGAAGAAGCGAGTTAAAGGGCAATTAATCAAGTCTTTTGCTCTTAAGAGGATGGCAGACCTATTCAAGAGGTGGAAGAAAGACCTGAATAGGTTTGTCGAGAAAAAAGAGACACCAGAATTCAAGGGCATATATGAGAAGATCAGAGATGACTGGCCTGCATTTGTGGCCCACAAGACATCGGAAAAGAGTAAGAAGATGTCGGAGACAACCAAGAAAAATGCTGCGAAGAAGAAGCTTCACCATCGCACGGGGTCAGGTGGCTACCTGGTAGCCCGGCCTAAGTGGGCCAAGGCTGAGAATGATCTGGTTGAAAAAGGGATTGAACCAGAGACAATGAGCTGGCCAGACCGTTGCCGGACTTGGTTCTTCGGGGCTGGCAGAACCTTGGACCCTGTAACAGGGAAGTGCATTTGGACGGATGAGCAAGCTGACATACCCTTGAAAAAGCTTCGGTACTATATCGCTGCAGCGCAGGAAGGGACGTTCCTTCCAGACAGAGAGAACGACAAGCTCACAAAGGCCCTCGGGATTCTTGAGCACCCTGGACGGACACGAGGCACGCCAGGCTCCATTCCGTGGAAGGCTGGGTTTCCGAACGCAGGCGGTTAGAAAAGCCAGGAGAGGAGGAAGAAAGTGCAGCAGTCTGAACTGCAGGCGCTTAAAGAAAGGGTACTCGGGATAGAGGAACGAGAAGCAGACCGGGAGAAACGAACTGCCGAAGCTTCCCCTGAAGCTACCCCGCCATCTCAGCGGAGAAGCAGCGTGGTTTCCACCGAGCTGCTTCAGCCAGAGCTTGTCTTGACGGCTCCTGCCAGCTATCCCGTGGATGCTATCACGGAGGCTCAAAATTGCCACCTTATGACGCAGTGGATGAATATGAAGGTCAAGGCGGCTGTTGGCTCTGTTTATCCTAATGAACCCGGCGCAACTTTTCACTGCCGGCCGATTCCAGAAGGATATTCTAAGGTGATGGTGGATGAAATAACGGAGGGATTTGAGGACCTCCCGCTTCACCACCCTACCGGAGAAGGGGAGACTCGGCTGGGTTCTGCTCTGAAGACTCCATGCCTATGGCGGAAGGAGCTCATCAACCTTCCAAACTGGACGCCTCCGCCGCCTCCTCCTCCTCCGGCGAGTCAGGGGACTCCACCTCCTCCACCGCCTCCTCCTCCGGCGAGTGACGATCAGGGCCCTCGGTCGGCTCCTTCTCCGGCGCGTGGCGGCACTCCGCCTCCTTCTCCGCCTGCGCCGGCGCGCCCGAGCAGCCAGCCTACTCCTTCTCCGCCTCGTCAGCAAGGGCGGAAGAGACCCGCCGCCGCTCCGGCAGCTGCTCCGGCGCATCGTAGTCCTTCTCCTCCGCCTCGCAAAAAGCAAGCAGTAAAGAAGACTGCCACTCTGTCTGCTCTGCCGGCATCTAGCAGTACAGCCAGAGGCGGGACGAAATACAGATTCGATCCTTCCCTGAAATCTCCAGAGAAGTTACCATACGAGATGAGCCCGGAGGAGAACGCGAGGATCGCGCGAACCGAGAAGGATGACTGGTTTCAAGGGTTGAAAGCACAGAGACATCCACCTCCGAAGGAGAAGGTAGATTCGGTGAAAGTGAAGCGCACTCTGGCTGCCCTGGCAAAACCACCCAAGTCTCCGCCGAAAGGCAACTATGAGCGCATTATTGCAAAGACATGGGTCGAAGCGTCGCAGTCGGGAAGTACAGTCAGTGATCAAAGGCTGAAAGAACGACGAGTAGCTGGGAAACAAATTGCCCAGCTCGGCGAACAAGCAAAGCAATCGTGCCCCCCGCTCAAGGTGCCTAGCGTCGATCCGAGGATGGCGCCCGGTTATACCAATCTTGACGATTATCTGCCCGACGATGTAGATTATGGTTTCCTGGACGTGCAGATACACAGATACGAGTACGGGAAGCCTCTCGTCAAAGATGAAAGATCTCTAACAACGATGATGCGAAGATTGCATGATTGGTACATGAAAACCTGCAGAGAGTCTGGGGGGAGGAATACTTTGTATATGAGAGTTAAACTGGAGCATGACCTCGTTGGAATTGAACTGTTGCATGTTCCATTTGAGGAGTTCTATCAGTTTTTCAATCAATTGGCCCTCGATAAAGCAACGGTCACCTGCTACTGTCTGTAAGTACTACTACTTCTGTCATTAAGTCTCTCTACATAGCTCAGCTCTTTCATTGCATGTATTTATAATTATCCTCACTATATTATGCAGATTGAAGATCGCCGAATTGAAGAAAAGACAAATCGGTGATATTGGGTTCATTAACACAAATCTCATAGATGTAGTTCAGGTTAAAGATCATGCCGCAGAAACCGAGGCCAGCTTGCTACGATCATTCAAAATAAATGAACATAAAAATATAATACTCTTTCCTTACAACTTCAAGTGAGTGTTGTCTTGTGCATATTCGGTTTCCCTTATATATTAGTCCAGGTTATAGTAATGTAATTGATGAGTTATGCATGCGTGCGCAGTTTCCACTATATTCTCCTGGAGATTAGGCTTGAGAAGGGAGTAGTAACTGTCTTGGACTCGAGACGAAAAGATCCCCAGGAGTATGCGGACATGACTGAAATCCTCAAGAAGTAAGTTAAATCGATCATTATCCACCATATCAGCAAATTTGTTCATTTCCTGATATCAAGTAATTGTTTTCTTTTGTCTGGCAGTGTTTAGAGAAAATTCAGCACAAAAATCCCCGGGACTCCCGAAGGAGCTGGAATTTAGATACCCGAAAGTAAGTACTATAGTACCATGTTCCGCGCGTCTCCTAGCTATTGATTCAAGCGCTAGTTTCATCAATATCATTTGGCATTCTTGCTTATCTGTTTAATTGACCTCTATTTCTCGTAAAGTGGTTGTGGCAGGAACAAGGGAATGATTTCTGTGGATACTACGTCTGCGAGTCCATCCGCCACACGACCTGTGAGCGTGGCGGGTACTCTGAGAAACATTATGAAGTGCGTAAGAAATAATATTCACAATTTTTGTTTATTACCATCATTTGTGTTGAGTTTCATTCATTCATATATATATATATATATATATATATATATATATATATATATATATAGTGATGCTATTCATCACCCAGGGTGCAGAATAAGTTATTATTCACCCGAGGTAATCTTACGATCACTTCATAATTAAATTACATTTGCAATTCAAATAGTTACATTCCTATTGATTCACTACGTAAAATTTGATATAAGAAAATAAAAATATAGGTCATAAGACAAGAAAATTTAAAGTTTATATATATTTTACACTATGTTTTTATATTTGTCATTTTACATAACATAAATATTTTTTACGGTGATTATATATTTTCTTACGGTCTCTTTTTATGTCAGAAATAAGAAAAAAATTACGAAACGTAAAATTACAGTGCACTGGTGGTAAAATAGAGGGGGGTGAAGAATAACTATTCCTCATCCATGGTGACGAATAGTCAATCCCTATATATATATATATATATATATATATATATATATATATATATATATATATATATATATATATATATATAGTGTTACTATTCATCATCCAGGGCGCAGAATAAGTTATTCTTCACCCGAGGTAATCTTACGATCATATCATAATTAAATTACGTTTGGAATTCAAATAGTTACATTCCTATTGATTCACTACGTAAAATTTGGCATGAAAAATTAAAAATATAGGTCATAAGACAAGAAAATTTGCAGTTTATGTGTATTTTACACTATGTTTTTACGTTTGTAATTTTACATAACATAAAATATTTTTTACGACGATTATATATTTTCTTACAGTCTCTTTTTACGTTGGAAATAAGACAAAACTTACGAAACGTAAAATTACGGTGCATTGATGGTAAAATAGAGGGGGGTGAAGAATAACTATTCCTCACCCAGGGTGACGAATAGTCAATCCCTATATATATATATATATGTGTGTGTGTGTGTGTGTGTGTGTGTGTGTGTGTGTGTACGTGTGTGTGTGTGTGTGTGTGTGTGTATTGACCCCCTTCTTCAAATTAGATGTTTCGGCAGCGGAATGAACTCCTAGGACCAGATCGCATGCGAGCAATTCAAGAGGAATTGGCGGCATTCTTTCTTGACCACGTGATCGCTGAAGACGGAGAATACTATGTGGACCATGCGTCCGTAATTTAAGAGATTATATTTGTAAAAGATAATTATTGTATATATGTAGCCGGTAGTGTCGGACGATAGATATACGAGAACTTGTTGTTCGACCAATCTCTCGGAGAAGGAGATGTGGTCGATATCACTTCTCTCTGTATGCATATATGTTCATGACGATCTTCTGTTTCCTTCGTTTGTTTACTAGCTAGCATATGCCTAGTCTTCTCTATACGTATGTTTAGTACGTAACGTCGACCAGGCACGGACATAAGAGAGGACACTTCTCTCTATTAATTAGCTATCTAGCTAACACAATATATGAAATACCTAAATT
Organism: Aegilops umbellulata; assembly: GCA_032464435.1. NCBI lineage: Eukaryota > Viridiplantae > Streptophyta > Magnoliopsida > Poales > Poaceae > Aegilops > Aegilops umbellulata. Next base: position 633,181,975 of record CP136060.1, on the reverse strand, counting down.
AACCCCCCAAAATCCCCAAACCCCCTCCCCCCTTTCAAAAAAAACCAAAAACCCCAGCCACAGAAATGCTGACGCGTGGATGCCTATTGGTCCCGGTTGGTGCTACCAACTGGGACCAAAGGCCCTCCTGCCTGGGCTCGGCGCACAGGCCACGTGGAGGCCCATCTGCCCCGGTTCTGGTTTGAACCGGGACTAAAGGGTTAGGGTATTAGTAACGACCCTTTAGTCCCGGTTCAGGAACTGGGACTAAAGGCCCTTACGAACCGGGACAATAGGCCGGTTTTCTACTAGTGAGCGGTCCCCAAAAACCTGATCGCGCAAGCCGGGACGAGGAAGACAGCAGCAGCTCAGAGATGGAACCGATGGCGAGGGAAGGAATAGTTCTGGTGTGTCTCTAGCCAGCAGCCGAAGGGCTGCACCGTTCGCATTCGAACTCCAATTTAGGTATCGGCTCGGCTCATTCCCGCAACCCGCAGCGTGGCGAGGCGTGGCGTGGCGGGCGGCGGAGGAGGAGCGCGCGTGGATATCCCTCTTGTTCTCATGCTCCTACAAGTGGGGAAAGAACCTCCCTTATAAGGAGGTCCAACTCCCACTAAACTAGTAATGTGGGACTAAACTTTAGTAGTATCCCTTGCCTTGCACAAATGGGCTAAGTGGGCCTTTAGAATTTATTAGGAATTTCTGAAATAGTTATTGGGCTGCCCAAAATAGACTAAATTCCAGCAGGAAATGGGGATTGATAGCCGATGGAGGAACAAGAGTACAAGAAAAAGGTAAATTAAGGGGGTTGCCGCCCAGGTTCTTCTCTTTGATCCTCTTCTCGAGGTGTTCTGGGTTTAAGTAGCTCTCCAGATGCTGAAGTGAGTGGATGGGCGTCTCAATCGCTTCATGGCCACGCCTCCTTGCTGATCTGGTGATTCCGGGCCCATGACACGTTCCGTGCGGTTTTCAGAGTGAACAATGTGTGGTGCGTCCGATCCTGCACGTGAATCTCTACGCGGTGACACGCGATGAGAAGCGGCATTACAGCACATGGTTTTCGCTCATTTCCTGATGTCTCCTCTTCCTACATATATGAATTATGCATGTACGATTAGGCGGTCGATCTCTCATAGCAGCGGTTTTACACCTAGTGCGTTGACCAGTTGATCACTAATCCTGATATATCCTCTCTGTTTGGGTTGCTAGCTCGGCTAAATTCTGAACTTTATATATGCATTGCATAGACTATGTGTAGCCGCACAACACATGAGTACTGCCCAAGAACTAGCTCTAGTTAATGTATTTACTAGCTAGGCACGCAGTTGGCAGGATTCAGCATATCTTTTTAATTATATCAGAGTTGGCACGTTGAGTTAAACTAGAAGAGTACAGTCCCTCATCTTTTGAATTTAAATCTGCCTCACAATATTAGCTAAATGCGTTGTTGCTAAGCGGTGTATAAAATTTCAATGTTCTTGACTGGATTTTATAGTTTTCAAGTAGCCTAAAGGTGTATTTATAGGGAAAAGGAAGCGTGATGTTCATTGCTCAATTGCTTGGACTACCATGCTAGTTCTTACTAATAATAATGTTTGAATCTCATTGTTCATTTTTGTAAAAAAAAGTATTTTTATTTTGTACTGGTATTACTACTCTTTGCAAGTACATTTCAACATGATCCGGACAGGCACAAATACCCAAATTTAGAGGGCTACTATCCGGATCAGTGTATTACCGACAATCATGACACGAACCTGCCACCGACATCTCCGCCTGATTCACATAATGTGAGCAAGTAAAAAATTTTGGGACCAATTGGTCCATTCGAAAGTTAGATTATCAGCAAAAATTTATATAATGGAGTAGGCGACAGGGAGGCGATGGTCGCTGAGGTAGGCGTCGGTGACGAAGGCACCGATGTGGGTGGTGGCGTAGCAGGTACCTCCCCAGTTAGTAACGCTGTTGGGGACGGCGGTGTTGTTCATCATGCCTATGTTGTCCCACATGAAGTTGCCCAGGTTGGCGCTCATGTCATAGTACGCCATCCGCTCGCAGCATTCGTTATCTGCGATTCATCTGGTGATCGATCAACGCCATGGCTCCAGTTAAGAGCAGGCCAATGGAGTCATTTGCTTGCCGGTGTTGCTCTTGACGGCACGGTTGCCCTTGATGTCCGCTGTGCCATCTTCGGTGGGGAAAAGAATTCTATGAGACTAGGTCTTACGGGTTAGCAGGTGAGACCCATCCTGATGGATGACACGTGGCATTCATAAATCACGAAGCATCTATCCCACACCCCACCTGAAATCAGGGGGGAAGAGATTAGAGGTGTATTTCTACAGGAAAAATCATGCTGTTCATTACACAATTGCATAAACTAACATGCTAGTTCCGACTAATAATAAAATTTAAATCTCATTGTTGCTCATTTTTTTATTTTTTATATATTCTTTCATACTGGTTTTACTACCTTTTCCCAAATATTTCCTAGCCTTAAATGACCATTTTTAAGGTGCGACATGATTAAGGCCAGCACAAATACTCAAAAGTAGAGGATTACTGTCCGGACAAGTACATTTCCAACTATCATGACGTGAACCTGCCACCGACATCTCCGCTTGATCCACATAAAGAAAAAAATCATGGGACCAATTGGTCCATTCGAATTAGCAAAAAAATATACAATGGAGTATTTTATTGCACTTTACAGAATCATAAGTTAAGAAACACATGCCATAACTTGCCAAAACCAACCACACTACTCCCGACTGAAGCAAACAAAGAGCGGGCACCTAGACAGTTGGAAATATAAATATGTATGCAATGCCGCAGTGTCATATACAAAGAACCGGGGAGAGAAGAACAAAGCGATCCAAACTACCCCGGAAACACCGACTGAAGCAAACAAAGAGCGGGCACCTAGACAGTTGGAAATATAAATATGTATGCAATGCCGCAGTGTCATATACAAAGAACCGGGGAGAGAAGAACAAAGCGATCCAAACTACCCCGGAAACACCGACTGAAGCAAACAAAGAGCGGGCACCTAGACAGTTGGAAATATAAATATGTATGCAATGCCGCAGTGTCATATACAAAGAACCGGGGAGAGAAGAACAAAGCGACCCAAACTACCCCGGAAACAGAGACATATCAAGTCTGGAAAGCATAACCCCCCCCCCCCCCTTCATACCACTACAACAAAAACACCATGTATGGTCGCTTTTTCTGGGACGCTATTTTATTCGTCTCTACGCCCATGGACACTAGCGACCTAAAGACGCTTCTTAAGACGCTTACGGAGCGCGACAAGCTTTTCCTTATAATTAGCCTTTAAGAAAATAAGTATTTAATTTGAATTAACTTAGAGACGATTTGTGAGACGTTTTAGGCCCAGTTCTTTTGCCAGAATCTGGGGATTCTCCCAGAATCCGACCCCTACGCAGCTTCTCCCAGAATCTTTGAGCCTCATTTGTTTTACAATCCTATCTAGTTAGGTTCTAATTAGACAGGATTGTAAAACAAATGGGGCTCAAAGATTCTGGGAGAAGCTGGGTGGGGGTCGGATTCTGGGAGAATCCCCAGATTCTGGCAAAAGAACTGGGCCTTAGCGTGCGACTCTATTCTTATCTTAGACTTTAGAAATCTTTACCCCGCAAAAAAAATCAGAAAAAGACTTAAGAAATCTTTGAATAATCACATTTTAAACTCGAATAGCTATTAAAACTAGTTGGACTAAACTTTGAATAATCATATTTTGTATAGTGATTAAGAACAGGGTTAGGCGGCGGCGGAATGGAAGGGGGCAGGGGGAGATGGTTGATGGTAGCATTATGTTTGTGTGAACCGAGCGTCGAAGTAGGAAGAGCGAACGAACATAGCACAACATCTGCCCTAGCCTAGAGTGGTTGTGGTGTGGGCTTAGACTTTTTCTTGGTCGCGCGCAGGTCGGGACCTCCTATTAGCCGCTCTATGCGGCACATTGAACGTACACTGTGGTGCAAAAAAAATCGCTATCACAGGGATTCGAACAAGGGATCAAGAGCTATACACAACCTGCTACTACCAATTGAACTAGCAATCATATATGAGCATATGGTAGCGTCAACAAAAAAGAACCAACAGCCTGCGTAGATCCATATTATTTTAGGAATTTCAAAAGAACTTTTTTTTCAAATAATGGAATGTTGTACGAAACTCAAACACTTTCCAAATTTGTAAACAAAATTTTCAAAAACAATAATATATTCGAAAAATAGGAACTTTTTTTGAAAATCATGACGACTTCTTGATACGGGATAATTTTTCCAAATTATAAAATGAAATTTGGAGACGCGAAAATATTTTGAGAATCCTGAACAAAATTTGAAAACACGAAAATTTATTGAAATTTGTGAACAATTTATGAAACTGGGACATTTTTTGAACTCTGGAAAAAATGAAAACCTAAACATTTTTTTGCAATTTTTGAACAATTTTCGAAAATGGCAATACTTTTGTAAAGCCCAACCATTTTCCAAAAAGATTTGAAAATTTTGAACAAAAGCGTTCACAACATTTTCTGAAAAACAAGAACATTCTATGCCAATTCCAAACATTTTTTTAATTTATGAACCACTTTAGAAAAACTAATATTTTTTTGAAATGTGAACATTTTTCAAAAGAAAGAATATTTTTCTAAAATTAAGAAAAAATTTCGAACATGATCTTGGTTTAAAAAAGAGAAAATAACCTTGAAAAGGACAAAGGAAAAAAGAAGAATAAAGAAACAGAAAACGAAAAAAAGAAAAGAAAAAAGAAAGAAGAAACAGAAACAAAAAAAGAAACAGAAACAAAAAAAAGAAACAGAAAAAATAGTAAAAGAAAAAAAATGCTTCAGGGAACCTTCTAGAATGTTCCCAAGACCGGCTGGCAGTTTGACGCAATGCACGTCAATTAGGATATTCCGAGTTGGCACGAACCCCTCTCGCGCTCTGGGCGTTCGTATCGGCCGTCCCAGTTTTCTTTTTTTTCCTTTCGTTTTTTCTTTCTTTTTCTATTTTTCGTTTTCTCTTTTCCTTCTTTTCTTTCCTTTGGGCCTTTTTCTTTTCTCGTTATTCTTCTTTACTTTCCCATTTTTCACGAACTTTCTTTCCAAATTCGCAAACATTTCTTTATTCATTGATTAAAAAAATTGTTCATCTTTGTAGAAAAAATGTTCACCGAATTAAATTTTCTGTTCATTGGATTTAAAAAATGTTCATCAAATTTCAAAATTTGTTCATTGAACTAAAAAATGTACATCAAATTCGACTTTTGTTCATTGTTTTAGAAAACTGTCCATAAAATTGAAATTGTGTTCTTCCATTATTTTAATTTTTTTCTTGAATGCAAATTTTGTTCATCAAGTTCTAAAACTGTTCATCTATTTTAAAATTTCTTTATTAAATACAAATATTTTTAGTTATTATAATAAATGCAAATTTAAAAGTTCATTAAAATTAAAAAATGTTCATTCTTTTGAAATCGCAAATAGTTTGAATTCAAGAATTGTTTTTGAAAATTCGCCTTTCACAATTTTTTGTTATTTTAGAACCCTTTTGTAATCCCGAATTGAAAAAGATTCACAAAATTCGAAAAATGTTCTCAAATTGAAAAAGATGTTTGCCTAATGAAAAAGGAAAAAATTGAATAATGAAAAAAGGAAAGAAAAACAAACATGAAAAATGAAAAATAAAATAAAAATGAAACATCAAAAGAAAAACAATCAGAAGAGGGAGCATGCGCTATTTGGCCGGGCCAAATACACGTAGTGACCAGGGAGGCTGCAGGTTTGGTCGACAACCGTCGACCGTCGTATTAAATAGAAACCGCGGGTAGGACCAAATGGTCCGGTCCAGAGGGAGCCACATGCGGGCCAAAAAGCCCGCTCGTTTTATCCACCCTAAGTCACACCAATAGCTCGAGAATGCCACCCTTATTGTTGCGAGTCGCACTCCGCCTCTTCGATCTTCCACTGCCTTTATACTTCTTATTCAACTTTGTGGATATTACTTGGATATGTATATTACCCAATAAAGTAACACTTCGGCTCGTGTGTCTTGTGGCTATAAGTGAATATGAGATTTCACGCTTCCAGTCAGAGCCGTCGCAGGGTTACGTCTTATGTGACCTTAGAGCCGTGAAAGCGCGGTGGATCTTGGCGCTTGCCGACGGGAGGACTTGCTCTGTTTTCTAGATATTTTCCGTGTATGTTTAGGGTTTGTGCCCTCCTCAGGAAGACGAGACGACGACAACTCCCTGAAGTTGGAATAAGATTCTACCCACTTACCCCCGTTCTGGCGGTGCGTCTAGCATCATCGGAGGGCATGTGGAGGTGCGTCTCCGGCGGATCTTGTGGGATTCGGTCAGGGTTTGTCTTTGATGGATTCACTTGGATCCGGTCTTCGTTCGCTTGTGTTCGTGTGTCTTCATATTACATTCTTCCGTTCTACGCTTCTCTTTATGGGTGGTGGTTGTTGTTCTGGTGCGCTGTTTTTATTGGGCTTAGCCTGATGACTTCCTAACTGTCTACTACAACAAGTTTTGCCTGGCTTCATTGAGCGAGAGGCGATAACGGCGGCACGCCATCAGATCGCTTCATTGGTTGTAGTTGTCGCTGGGTAGTCCACAAATCTGAATATGGATATAATTTTTACTTGTAGTGTTCTTTGTACTGCCTTGATAGACGATGAATAGATCAGAAGTTTTTTTCGCAAAAAAGTTTTGATATTTTTGCAAAAATAATGAAGAATAGATATTGAGCCAATAAATCGAACACACGGAAAAAAAATAGTCCATTGTGTTTTTTAACACAACCCATATATGTGGTTAATTTGCGCTCCCGAGCTATTGACGTTCAATATCTGTGCTTAACCAAATTTGACGTTCACGGACCTAGAAAACAATTTGATGTCCCATACTATTTTCGTTTAAGGAAAGTTGGTCTTACAAATTTATTTTCTTTACCGCGCAAGGCTCCCTGCGTCTCTCAAACTTTTATCTCCGTATATGACGCCAGATATTTTTCCACGCCGCACGCCATCTGCCCACCTCCCCCATTTACCCAACCTCCTGATTCCAATCTGCGCCGGCGACACCACCCGGCACGCCGCCCATTCCCGCACCCCGAGCGGTGGCAGCCTAACCCTCAAGCGCTTCCCTCCCCCGCTAGCTCCGCCCGCAGCCGACTCCCATTTTCCTCCATCGACAAGCTCGGTAGTTGGAGCCCCGTCGGTGTCCGTCGTCCTCTCCATCATGAAGTCGTGCTCCTCCCGACGCCGTCCTCACTGTCATGAAGCCGCATCCACGCCGGTCTCATCCTTCACCCAAAGTTCCACCGCGTATTCCGCTGGCACACCGCCCTGCAAGCAGTCGTTCCATCCAGCATCTTCAGTGTCCACCACGTCAAAGGAGGTGATGCCTTGAATCCCATAGCCCTTACTGTTTTGTCATCATTATATAAACCAAAGTGGCCTCCTTCATTTGTTCATCTCAAGTCTCGATCCTCTTCTCATTCATCTCCTTACTTCCTTCATGTAGGCAATGCACTATAAGTGTTTGTCGAATTGTTTGCTTGCGCAGAAATCAATTCTGACAGATTTTCTTGAAAGAAGTAAGCACTATTTGGTCCAATCAAATTTGTATATGGAAAAACTCAAAAGTAGAAGTGGTGTTAGTCTGTTAGATAGGCTGGCCAAATAACCTCACATTTTATTTATCTGGAGCATAAAACATGATAGTGTTTAGTTGTACAGGCTACAACGTACTCTGCTATTTTGTAGTAATTTTATTCTGTCCTATTTCCTACCTCATCTTAGTGCAGTCCCACTATATCGTTTGTTTTGGTTCTTGCATCTTAGCTGAAGGGAGCTTTCAATCAGCAACTCTCAAATTTTGCACTAAAAGATTGTTGTTCACAGGTTTGTATGTTGCTATGTGTGTTGCAGTAACTTCTACATGTATATTGACATTAGACGTGTAAACTAATGTGGACAAGATGACATATAAGTAGACTTAGCTCTCTGCACAGAAGGCTGTCTATTTCTGCTAGATCCATTTGATATTTATGCGGTTTTCCTGTAGTGTCTGCTAGGTTCCTATTGGATTTCTTATGGTTTACTTGTGTATTAGATAATGCAGTGCAATGCATGACCTTGCCATATGTTTCTATGCATGACCGTAACATATGATTTTCACTTTTTTTTATGAAGATATTATGTCGAGGATACCTCGATGGCTTCGAAGCCTAAACATCCCAGTGCAAGCTGCTGAAAGTGTACAACCAAATGAAGAAAATTACAAGGCCCTCCAGAGATTGATGATCTATTACCAAACAAGCCTCCTGAATCTACTAGCCAATTTAAAATAATTTGTAAGCTAAAAACATGTTTAAGCACATACCTAGTGTGATGTATATGGTCCAGTTATATGCCATTGTAATAGTCTTGCATGCAGGGCCAAATGGAGATGTGCGGCAGTTTTTACAGGAATTCTGAGGTAAAATTTTCATAGCACTATTCAAGACTGTTAATTTGACTTTGCTGACTGCCAATTTCAATTTTTGAAGGAGAAATTTATCTACCCCAATGAGACGAAACAACTTACACGAGACCGGATCCTATTGACTATTAACAAAAAATGGAGAGCGTATAAGTATCGTTTGAAGAATAAATATTTCAATTGTAACAAGAATTCTTTGGCTGAAATTATAGCAAGTGTTCCCAAATGTGTTAATGAACATCAATGTGATACTCTTGTTGAGTTTTGGTTCCAGGATTCACACATGATTATGCATTCTATTCTCATACTTAATCTGGTGTTCATAACTAGTTTGGTGACATTAGTATTGACTAGATGTGTTGTTTTCCCAGAAATTATGCGAATGGAACACTGAGTGTGCAAAGAAGCAGAAGCATCCACACACAACCGGGAAGAAAGCCATGCTAGGCTTAGAAGAGAAATGGTAAAAAAAAATCTTCCTAAAGATGGCTTAGAAAAGCTTTGTTAGTGAAGAGAACTGAATATGTTCCAACAGAAACATTAACAAACATTCTAATTTACTTTGTTGAAAAGGAAATCAAGAGCAATTGAAAGGTTAGCAAGATTGAACTTTGGGATGAAGCTCATAAGCAGAAGGGTGTTAAATACAAAAATGCGAAAACGAAGATAGTGATGGTATACTTCTTGTGATTAAAGTAAATTCTTTTGTTTAATAGTTAATAGTCTAATGAGATGTTTGTATTTATTTCAATAGGAGAAACTAGAGGAAAGAAAGAAAGATAACAGTGGGAGCCTTCCATTCAGTTATTATAGATAAGTATTTAAAAGTGTGCATGGGGAAGAGGCGAAAAAACTTCGAGGGTATTATGGTGATAAGTATTGGAGCGAAATAGAAGTTTCTAATGGACTAAATTTTGTTCAGCATTCTGAGAAAGAAGGAAATATCCACTTTGCACAACAGGCACTAGGAGAAAGCATAGAAAACGACGGATGAGTTGGCTATGATCCGTTCATTCTCGAAGCAAAAATTCCTGGAGAGGATTGGAGAAATAATTTGTAACTGCGGGAAGTGATGAATTTGGTATCTAAACCATATTTCTTTCTGAAAAGATAAAAGTATGAGTATTAATATACTATTATCATGTTCTTGTTTCAGGTTGATCTCAACAAACAAGTTGTTTGCAGTGACCCCCCCCCCCCCCCCGCCTCCCTAGATGAATCACATAGCGAAGTTGGAGAATCACCTGGCAATATGCATGATCAAATGAGTGCTATGTAGGTCTAAATATTCTAGTTTATTCTCACACTTAATTTATGCGCGCGCGTGCACACACACACACACCTTAGGGTTACACCTTAGAGGCTAAGATGCAATTCCTGGCTGTGTGGAGGTGAAATTTGACAGGGTCAACAAGGCTATGCAGAATCAACTTTACTGGACAAGCAGTTCACTAGCCAAGAATTGCATCATAGCAATTTCACTAGAATCAAAGAGGGTTGTACCAATATATCTTCACCACATGAGCATACTGTTGCTAATATGTGTGTGTGTGTGTGTGTGTGTGTGTGTGTGTGTGTGTGTGTGTGTGTGTGTGTGTGCGCGTGTGTGCGTGCGTGCGTGCATGCGTGCGTGGGTGCGTGGGTGCGTGGGTGCGTGTGTCACACATAATTTCCTGCTTTGTTATAAAAATGTCTATGTTTTGTACTCTCAGGGTCAACAAGGCTAATGCATTCTGAGAAAGAAGGAAATATCCAATTCTTCTCAAGCTAGTCTTAAAGCTTACGTTATAATTTTTTCTGTCTTTCTTTTTCAGGAAACCTCCAGATTTAGAAAAGGAGTGTATTGCAAGAGCCATGAGCAACTATAGAAGAATAACTTTTTAAATGGACACATATTATGTATTATGTAAAGACTTCCGCTTCATAGGAAACTCAATTCTAGTTTGTATGATTCTTAATTATTCGGATCTTTCACTGATTTCATTCAGTTCTAAACTCAAGATGTTTGTACTACTAATTAAAATTATGTGAATGGGATACTTGTGAATACAATTGGTGATATGTGTGGATCCCTTTTATAATGATATTTATTGCTTATGAATGTGACTGGTGATATCGGTTGATGCCTTTATATGATAATATTTGTCGATCATTCTGCACAGGCATGTCGTATGATAAAGTAAATGGATTTAAAATGATTAAATACAAGGTCAAAATAAATTAAATAATTTTAAAGTAAAATATTACGTACCTACAAAGGATCACGTGTATATTTAGAGTCGAATATAACGTCTGTACATAGCGTGTATAAGAATCAGGTCAGGGCCCATGACGAATGAAACGGCTTTGTGAGTAGAGACGTCATAAGCGCATCTAACAGAACGACTCTACATATCTAGAGACGCTTTTGGACGTCCCAATATAGTGTCTCATGCCATGTACACACGCTTAGCTAGCGTGTCTACATGTTTTGAGACGGTCCGTGGGGAGACGCTCCAAGGACGCTTTACTAAGTCGACTCTAAAGTTGCCTAGAGATGAAATAACACGTCTCTAGTTATGGAATATTGCGTCTCTACAGGCAGGTTTTCTTGTAGTGTACAGGAATGGCCTTTCAGATACATATTCACATCTGTTTGAGTAAGGAAAAATATCTTTTGCAGACCTACAGATAACAATTTCAAGGGGTTTGTTCTGGTTCTTGAAAACTTCCGCATTCTGGCGCTTCTAGATATTCCACAAGATAGCCATGATAATCATGTTCCTTACTTTATTTGCTAGCTCAAAGATGGCTAAGATGTAAAAGGAGGTATAATCATCTGGACTAATGTTTAGGGGGTCAATAATCGTCCAAGTCGCCCTAGCAACCGAGCAGTGAGTATGAGAAGATGAGATGTTGATTCGGCTTCTATGGTGTCGCCCCCTTCTTGAAGGCGTCGTCGTGGTTCCTCTTCATTCCCGTTGATGCTCCGGGGAAACCCCGATCCCTGGATCGCACGGTGGCAATTCTACGGTGTCATATCCTTCCTAAAGGCGCCATCTTGGACCTCATGGTTCATTTTGCTTGGCTTCTCTTTGTCCGGAGAGGTCCCCGACAGCTTCAAGCGATGCTCTTTCTTCCTACTGTAGTTTGCTTGGAGTAGTAGGGTGCTTATAGTTGTTCTTATATATCACCCTTGTATCTTGCCTTGAGTGTGTGTGTTGTAGTGTCGAGCGGTGTGTTTTGAGTTGCATACTGAATTGGTCGTTGTTTTATATATAAAACGGGGCGTGAGCCTTTTTAGACAATCTAGGCACAAAACCATCTTCAAATATCCTATTATGAAATACACATGCATCGGAAGGAGGATATACAGTCGGCCTCTCAGTATAGGTGCCCTCCATGTAGTTGGCGCTCTTCTTATATGGCTTAATATTTTTTGCAAAATTTCTCGATGGACTAGATTAGTCCTAAGTACATATGAAAGATTCACATGCTTATTCTATAGTTTCCCCGGCACAACTAGGCCATTCTACTTAAACCAGAGACCTTGGTCGTGAATTAAATCATCAAGGATTCATAATATGATATAGAAATTTTTAACTAACACTATTACACAAGAGTGCAACAATAATCAAATCTAACTTGATGGGTATGTTGATTTGTTCTACTTGCGTAGAATGGGATGCTTGAAGAGGTTGTAAAATCTCAGGAATTACCAAAGGCTAGCCTAGCGTGCTTGCCTGCCCGTCTGCATGCCGCTTAATCATCTGCCAGCACCTCCTCCATCTCTGACACCGCAAACCGAGAAGATGTGCACCAGCAGAAGGGAAAGAAACCCTATTAGTAGGGTGCTCGACACACCACACATCATCTACTTGAGACTCTGCAAACTAGGGGCATGCCAGATAATGACATATCTTGGTTGTTATTCTAACTTCTGGGAATTTTGTTTCCCCTCATTTCCTGGTGTCTCCTTTTCCAATAAGTATGGTTACTGTTGGTATAGCTAAATGACCATTCTCTAATATGGTAGTGGCTAAACACCCAGTAGACTGAATGGTTGCATACCGACCCAGATTTATCACTTCTATTTTTGTTGCTAGCACAACTAAAATGTGAACTTTGTATGTGTGTGTACTATATATAACCACACACCACATGAGTATGGTCGAAGAGCTAGCTCCAATTAATGTATTTACTAGCTTCACATACAGTTGGTATGTTTCAATATATCTGGTTAATTAGATCAAAGTTGGCATCAGGAAATGAACTACATGATAGTTTCATATCTTTCGAGTTTAAATTCACGAGAAGATCTTAATAAACAACATGTGTTGATTTGAAACTACCACCAGCTTCAAATTATAGATCCTTGTTAGCAATGTACGCCTAAAATGGTTATATAACCGAATCGGATATCATTCACTCTCCAAGAATCCTATTTTGAAATATCAGATGGATCAAAGTGAGCAATTTGAGGCTCCCAAAAAACTACAGAACAATAAAATTTTACCTGGGTATCAGTTATTAATAATTATATCAAAAGTATTTGTAAGACATATTCTTTCTTAAATTTAAGAAAGAATTCGAAGGGGGCTCGCCTCCCTAGCCAATCAAACATCACCCTGGAGGCTTAGATCATGTTCAGGGCAAGCTTTTAATGAGATGCTTAGTCATATAAACTAGTTTGCCCCGCCATGTAGGATTAGCATTAATGCTTATTTCAAGCATAGTAACTTTTCTGAGAAAAAATAAAGTAATTTATTACTCCCTCCATCTCGGTGCATTAGGCATCTAACGAAAATCAAATAATTCAAAAATGCTAAGGCACGAAACAGTAGTACTAGTTGCATGCATATTAATTACACCTCATCTATTAATTGGAGGACCAATGCCTGCAGTTTCAGCGGCACCCTATTGGGATTTGAAGAGGTCTTCTAATTAATAGCAAGTTTTTAGTTGAGAAAGGAATGATGTAATTGGCTTCATCCGCGATTCAATTTTTTTCCTAGCCCAATCTTTTCGCGCCTAGGTTGCGGTGCACCTTCTAAGATGCCTAATGCACCTAGACGGATGGAGTTGTTACTAATTCTAAGTGATAATATACTTAACTAGTACAATTTTTTTTATAATAATTGATGTAATCACCAACTAGGAAGGGCTACTCTGGTTTATATGCATAGTTAATCAATGATGTGGCTACCCTCGTTTATAAGCATCCTGTATCATGCGTTACCCTCGTTTATAAGCATCATGTATCTTGTTTATATGCAATCTATGAATAGGTGTTGTATTGTTTCGTCATGATCACGAAAACAACATCGTGCACTACCTATCCAACGTCGCTTTATTAAATTTTCTTTGGTGAGGATCACTTGCTTGTGGACAGACCACATAAAAATCTTGATACGCAAGGGGACCTTAATTTTCCAGATATGTATCGATCTTGGGATTGGGTCAGAATTAATTAGATTCATATACATACATTTGACCGTAAACACACCGCTTCTGGTTAATTTTCGATGGAAGGAATCAGACTGGTTGGATAGTTGAGTGTCCATCAACCTCCGCACCAACTGTAGCCAGGAGTTCCGACGTTCCCCAACTGAGGATCTCCTAAATTATATATTTAAGGGCACCTCCTGTAGTATAGTAGCTACGCAATCCTCCTTACATTGTATAATATTATATAAGATGGGGTACTGTATGGCTAGAAGAGGCGTCTCCCTTAACCATGTATCCTCCCAAATTTTGTTGTCATCTCATTGCCAACCAAGAATTTGGCCCTACGAAAGAATATATCGTTCGTTCTTATAAGTCCCTTCCAGAATGGCAAATCGTTGGGTCTTGCGGTAACTTGGGCCAGGGTTTTTGATTGTAAATATTTGTTTTGTAATATCTGTGCCCACATACCATCAGTCTCTATTGATAACCTATATAGCTACTTACTCATTAGGCATTTATTTTTAATCTCTAGGTTCTCAATTCCGAGACCCCCTTGGTCCTTGGGTCAGCAAATGATATCCCATCTTGCCAAGCGATATGTTGTCTTAATATCATCTGACTGCCAAAAAAATCGAGATCGATAAAAATCAAATCTCTTCCGTACCTCTTTAGGCACTTCAAAGAAAGATAACAAGAACATCGCTATACTCGTTAGTACTGAATTAATGAGTACCAACCGACCTCCATAAGACATTAGCTTGCCCTTCCAGCAGCTTTTTTTATATCGATCTTCTATGCATTTTCACTCTTTATTAGTAAGTTTACGATGATGAATCGGGATACCCAGATACCTGAAAGGCAGAGATCCTAAGGCCCTGTTTGGTTCGGCTGTGGATTTCTAAAAGCAGCTGTGAGAAATCTGCTGTGGGAAAATAGCTGTGGAAAATCAGATGTGGAAAAGATGTAGGTCATTTGGCAAACCAGCTGATACAGCTTTTTCTGATTTTGGCCCGCATCGGAATCAGATTTTGTAAAGCACGTCTTGGGCTGCTTCTGCTTTTGGTTTAGATTTTGGCAGCGGATTTCTGGAATCGGATTCCGCTGGGTTCGCCCTTTGGTTCAGATTCTGCTGCGCGGCAGCGGAATCCGTAGATAAAAGCCGAACCAAACAGGGCCTAATTCACATCCGTACAATTATCTATATGCATCTTATTCCCCGCTTCTTTGTATATGGTATTGACTACAAAT
The DNA here is from genome assembly GCA_032464435.1 of Aegilops umbellulata. Classification (NCBI taxonomy): domain Eukaryota; kingdom Viridiplantae; phylum Streptophyta; class Magnoliopsida; order Poales; family Poaceae; genus Aegilops; species Aegilops umbellulata. The sequence goes on along the minus strand of CP136060.1, from coordinate 633,166,798 downwards.
TTATAAATAAACAAAAAGGTTCAGGATGGATTTTAGCCAGCCGTAGTTACCCCCACCCCTCCCTACATCTACGGGACAATTCTCACGGCGAGGAGGTTACGGGCAGACATGGACCAGTTAAAATCAGGAGGTGGGGTCAGTTTACAATCACGAGGGAAAGAATTTAAGTGGAGAGGGCGACACGTCCTCCCGTAAGATCAGTCCGTAGTGGTTTTCCCGTAAGTGTAGGATTTTCGTGGTACTGCCTGGCTTAAATGGACAAAGTCCTTTGACGCTCAACGACATGTACCACTCCTACTAAACCGAGCAGGGGACCCCTACTTAGTGTTGGTTTATTCTAATCCAGCAAACATGGCAGCCAGTCAAGCTTCAAGTTCATCGGTCGAACACCTTCTCTCCTATTGGCCGGCTAGCAGGCTGGGTGCACGATCTCTTTGTTTGCTCCACTCCGGAGTGGTGGTTGGTTTTGGCAAGTTATGGCCTATGTTTTTTTAAGGGAAGGCCATCATGGCTAGCTTTATTGATTTAACATAGGCATTACATCGTCCACAAGCGAAGAGATCAGACAACCCGGGGGCTCGTCTGTCCAGTTTAAAGAGGTTTTATTACAATAAGAAAAGTTAGCTAGCACATGCGCCGTTTGATTGGAAGAATGAAAACAATGCTTGAAGACAACCTTCCCTATTAAAGAAGAAACATCTACACATTCCGTGAAAATTGCTATTGCAGCATCCCACCATCTAGATTGGCCATCACAAAAGTTTATGACGTTTAAGGAATCTGATTCCGCCTCCACACGAGGAAACCCTAGGGAGTTTGCAAACACTAGACCATCACGCGTCGCCGTTGCTTCAGGCATAATTGCATCTGCAACATGAGGTATATATTTGCATTGTGCTGCGAACAAGTTCCCTTTATCATCTCTAATTACAGCTGCCGAAGCTCCTGCACTTTCATCTGCAAAATAGGCCGCATCAACATTTACCTTTATGAACATGAGGTCTGGTTTCGTCCACTTCATTTCTCTATTATCATTTTGATTGCGATTAGCTTCATGATAATTACTAGCAATTGCCAGGACGGACATATGCCACCGCGTGGGATGTGGTGGTCTACCATCATGAGTGAGTTCACGTCTTATCCACCATAAGTACCAGCTGCTCACCATAAGAGCTTGTTTGACAGTAATATTCGGTTTCAGTGAAAAGGGTAAATCTGGTGCAAGGAGTAGATGTTCCAATATAACTGATCCCGAGCGATCAATCAACTTTGCTTCCTCAATCATTCCCGCAATGCCTAGGCGTTCCCAGAGGTGCTTGGCATTGCAACAATCAAAAAGTAGGTGGCGGACATCTTCCGCATCTTGATGACATATAGAACATGCCCCATTAGTTCCAATATGGCCTATGTTGTTGATGGTGTGATCCTCTAAACTACAAGAAAACACTCCATTGTATAAATTTCTGCTAATAACGTAAGTTTTGAATGGACCAAATAGTCACATGTTTTTTTTTACATTTCACATTATGTGGATCAAGCGGAGATGTCGGTGGCAGGTTCTTGTCTGATCGTGGGTAATATACTCGCCCGGATCATAACCCTCTACTTTTAGTATTTGTGCCGGTCCGAATCATGTTGTACCTTAAAAATGGTCTTTTAAGCTAGGAAATACTTGGCAAAAACATGTAAAACCAGTATAAAAAATGACAAAAATGAACCATGAGATTTAAAAATTATTATAAGTAAGAACTAGCATGGTAGTCCAAGCAATTGTGCAATGAACATCTTGATTTTCCCTCCCTATAAATACACCGTCAGGGTAATTGAAAACAATGATTTTCAGTTAAAAACATTGAAATTTTATACACCACTAAGCAACAACACCTTTAGCTAATATTATCGGGCAGATTTGATTTCGAAAGATGAGGGACCAAACTTTTCTAGTTTAAGTCACCGTACCAACTCTGATCTAATTAACAAGATAAGTTGAACGCTACCAACTGCGTGCCAAGCTAGTAAATACATTAATTGGAGCTAGCGCTTGAAGAGTACTCATACGGTGTGCAGCTATATATATATACTCTATGCATGTAAGAAATTCACAATTTTAGCTGCACTAGCAACCCAAACAGAAAGGATATGTTCAACTTACTAGGTGTACAAGCACTGCTATACGAGATTGACCATCTAACTGCACGTGGATAATTCATATATGTAGGAAATGGAGGCACCGGGAAATGAGGGGAAACCATATGCTGTTGTGCCACCTCTCATCGCGTGTCACCGTTTTGTGATTCACACCCAGGATCGTATGCACCACACATGGTTCACTCTGAAAACTGCACGTGCTAGGCTAGCTTCTTCATATATTCTTCTCGTCATTCCATTGAATAACGATAAAATCTGCTCCGCTGTAGACTATGAGCTAGTTGTTGCCTGTGCACGACCTAATGTCTGAAAGGTCTTAAGGAAAAGTTAAAATCTTGTCCAACATACTTTTGCGCTGGCAATCTCATTGTGATTCTTGAAATAGGTTTTTGTCTCGCTTTATAGATAAAGTCAAATGATTGATGATGAGGAAACCTTATTATACAATAGATCAACGATAGAACAAAACAACATAGATAGAAATGGAACACAATGCAGACAAGGTGCACTTCTGGGCGCCACCAGCTTGACGTCATCCAAGAGAATAGGAGTATCCGAACCCCAAATTGAAGCACCCATGACAACCAACAAAAGATGAGACCGTGCCTCCTTGAAAAATCAATGGAGATCGTTGCCTCGCCCACACCAAGTAGTTGTTGGAGACGGCCACACTGCTCTCTGCACATCTAGTAGACACCGAAAATTACAGATGACCACATTCTAGGATTCATTCGTTGCTATATTTGGCATTTACGAATAGATTTGTATTTCATTCAACATAATTCAAATTTGAACTGCAATTACATATAAAATTTTCCAAAAAATGAACAAAGACCGTGTTGATCTTCTAAAACTAATGTTTGGCAATTTGAAACATGTAGATGTGAAAATTAAAACACAAACTTAATTTTAGGGTTTTTAAATTTACGAATAATTTTACTGTATTTGTTTGAAAACTTTGAAATTAATGTTGGTGTAGTGCTCTTAAGGAGTTTTTGCACTTTTGGTTAATCTTTGTAACAGATCCAGGTCCTTTTTGAAAATAAAAGTAAGTGAATGAATGTTCATGATTTTCTTTTTTCTAAACTCTTATCTTAAGGACATTTCAACACATTTTTCTGCCAAATATTTCCAAGAGAAATACCAATTCTTGCTTTCAACAACATATTTTGCGGTGTCTCCTGATTCAGGTGAATCATCACCTACTTCGGTGGCGTCCGGGTCGTTTCCGGCTCTGGCGGCCTTCTTGTAGGGGTACGAGTTGGTGATGGGCAGGTAGACAGCAAAGTTGACGACGCTGAAACATGTCATAGTTCTTTATAACCTGATTAGCCAGATGACATGTTACGAACGTGGTTCCGAGGCGGTAGCCCTTAGATGCACATGCATGAAGACTTTCTAACTGTCATCGATAAGGTAAGGCCGACTCCGGTATGGGAGCAGCGAGAGTAGCAAGTCGGCGGCGACAGTGATGGTTGGGTGGTCTAGGATGGCGAGCCAGCCAGCCGCAAACAGCGCTCGCCCAGCCACGGTGCAGATCCGCGGGCAACCTGTCGAACAGAAGACGAGCTGCTGCTCTTCTTGAAATGCAGGCAGCCGCCATCCGTGTTACCCAAATGGAGACGCAAACTTGGCCGCGCCATCCTTGAGTCCATGCTTCTACATAGGCCTACTACATCTTACACCTTCGTTCCATTCTTTCTAGTGTACTTATTAGCTCTTGAATCGTTGGACTTGTAACATCGGACGGAGTTTGGAGACAGTATCTTCTTCTAGTTGTGTATCTTGAATGGTTATATGTTACGATTTGCAGCTTCTGCTTTTCTTCCCTAAATTTAAGGTGATTTCTACTTGATCAAAATGTTTCGTTCTTCAAAATATTATTGGAGAGTATGCTTATCTTTATGGTATAAAAAGGTCCTGATTATAATTTTCAAGGTGCACTTGTTGATTGTTGAAGGCACCATTAGGCATGTGCACAACATGGCAAGTTGCCAACATTAGATCAACTGGGGCGTGTTTGGTTGCCTGGACAAATTGCCAACATTAGATCAGCTGGGGCGTGTTTGGTTGCCTGCATCTTTTGTCTCAGTGGGCCTGGTTGACTTGCCTGTATTTGTGCTATTGGTATGCAAAGCAGAGCTGTTTTGCTCAACCCGTGGTGGTCTTACCACCCAAATGCAGCACTTCATATCATACATAACATAAGAACAACATAATGCAATTAACAGTAGAAATAAGAACAACAGCTAAATAGTTCACAATACCTAATTAGACCATAGTTTAAGACATCAAAGGCATCCCATGCCCCTGCACGACCCTAGGGTGTTGAACCTTGAGCAAAATATACAGTTTTGCAGTAAGTTCAGACGATCAAGCCTAGCCCGGAGAGCCACATGACGAGCAAGTCGTTGTGGATGATTGTGTGACGCCGACAGAAGTAGTCTCAGCTGCTCCCGAGCACCATCTGCCCCTGAATTGTATGGACCTACACCCAGAACTCACACCACTTGTTGGCGGAGAGGCTGACGACACAAGGAGGTCTGAGGACTAGCCATTTCTTTATCACTGTCCTAAAGGCAGACATGACCAGCATGGTGATCTCTTCCTTGTCCTTGATCTGTACGTAGAACCTGATCGATTCCCGTGCACCCTCCTTGTGGCCTAGCCTAGGCCTCTAGCCAACGCCCAACGACCGGTTCATGGCGGCTACCCAGCCCGACACCACCTCCCCCCTGAGCTAGCAGTTGACGGGGATGATTTCCTTGGCATACTTGGCGCCCGTGATGACATATGCCCCTCTGCCGACGGTGTCCCATTCCATCTTCACAACCTTATCAGTTTAGTGGATGAGGGTAAGCAAAATTACAATAACCATTGCTCATTTGCAACCGTCACTGATAAGTGGCGATTACACTTGGGTGGTGCTACAATAAAATCATAGCATTGTCAATGTGCAACTGCCAATGGTCAGTGGCATGATCAGAAACACCATCAAATGCATCAATCTAGTATGCACATGCTCCCGCGCCTTCATCGAACCTAAAACAGATAAATAAAATCAAAAGAACTGAACAAAAAGAAGTAAATACATCACTCATGCCTGAACTTGCCAGGAATGTGCATTTTGATGCCTGAACTTGCAAAATACATTGAACTGGTTTCATAACTTGGCATGGACGTGCATATACGGTTCAAATCTCGTTTTTATACATCCATGACGCTGACGAGGCATGCCAGGGTGTCAGGGACAAGGCGTGTGGCCTGTTTTTGTTTTGCGGAAAACCCCCCAAAATAGTTGTTTTCTTATAAAAAGGCCCTCAGAGAAAAACTAATAAATTGTAAAAAAAACTATTAATCAATTAATAATTAAAAACCAGTCCGGGGTTCAAACTAGCTACCTGACACGCACAGGTGTGCGTGGCTAGCCAGTCGATCCATTCAAATTTAGTGTTAAGAAAAGATTCATATGATCCTAAAAAAGGATTAATATACTTTGTAAACATAAAGCTAATGACATAAATTAATTTTTTTTATTCGCAGCTGCACATACCACTCCAACCGACAACATCAGATGGTAAAATGATAAATTTAGGTTTATAACATAACGAGCCCGTGTGGCTGAAATAGACCATAGTGTGGCTCAGTTTTCAACGTGTTTGTTTTTTTCATTTCATTTTTAAAATATATTAATTATAATAGTGTGTTACAAACAATATACATATGTTTAAAAAAATTACGTTAATAAAGTTTATATAATTTCATAAAATACCTATGCAATAATTTAACAGGAATACACATAATAAAATTATGAGTTACGAATATATTTTATAATTTCAAAAAAATGTTTGCATTTTAATAAAATATTAAAATATTTTTGGAAATGTTTATATATTTAAATAAATTCTCATATAATTTTAAAATTTCCACATTTTTTATAAATATTTATGTAGTATATCAATGTGTTCATGCTTTAACTAAAAACTTTGTTTTTTAAAAGGTTTATATAGTATATAAGTTTGTGTGTTTCTAGAAAAAATAAATGCAAGCCTAGTGGGCCATTAGACCGCGTATCCTCACATGAATAATAGTTGAATCATATAAACATTTTGACCATTCATAAATAGTTTCAATTGTATGAATATGTTTTAAAATAACACATGATTTTTTTTTGTGGATACATGTGAATTCTTTTGATACACGACAACTCATTGGTTGGAGTGGCGTCCGTGCCTGGTCTACAAGCTTTGGTCCGATGTTCAAATTACAGAGCTGGCGCACTTTTTGCCGGATTATTAAATTCCTTTTATTTATTTTGTTCGGTCAAATGTTCATAAAGGTTATGAATCATTAAATATTAGCAAATGTGAAGTTGTGGAGTGCACACACTCGACTGGTAGGTTGCAGGTTCGAGCCACCACATGACAAGTTTTAGTTTTTATCTTATAGTTATAGTTTTTATTTTATAATTTATCAGTTTCTCTTTAAGGGCCTTCTTGTAAGAAAAATAATTTTGGGGGGCTTTCCACAAAAACCAAGCCAAACACCCTTGTCACTAACAGTAGGTCCCATGGCATTGATGGCGCGCCTTGTAATCGTAAGTATACAAACACCATTTAAACCGTATATGCATGTCTATGCCAAGGTATGAAACCAGCTCAATACTAAAATGTATTTTGCAAGTTTAGACACTGAAATGCACATTCGCGGCAAGTTCAAGCATCACTGATTGATGTATTTACCTCAAAAAGAAATGAAGAAGAACACAAGAAAATCAGAAAAAAAACCCGGACCAAAACCAGAATGGGCACCCCTATTTCTGGCCTTAAGCGCGATGAGGGAGGGAACTCTCGCGTCGATGGCTACAGTATCGGGCCGGCTCACTGTGACGCATATTTTACGGAAAAAAATGAGTAAAAATATTGCTTCATCGGGGGATCGTTTCTGGGATCGACTACTACCTTCCCAGCGATGCTAAGAACCCCCCCTTTTTTTTTGAGCATCAGTACAGACACAAGCGCTCATATGAACCCCGCCACACTCAACTTCTTGTTCATTTTGTAGAGCGCGGCGTACTAGAAGAAAATGAGTCGGGTTTTACCCTATTTACTTTCCTTACATGTTTTTACTTTTTCTTCATTTTTACTCGGTTATCTCTGGTTTTTTATTTCCCCATCTTATTTTGTTTTTGTTTGGTTTTCTTTTTTTGTTTGGTTTCCTTTTTTCTTCTCCATTTTTTGTTTTTTTCTTATACTTGTTTTTATTTTCACTCTATATTTTTGTATATGTCAAAAAAATTCTATTAAAAATGTTGAAAAAATATTTTAAAAATGTTGAATAAGCATTCGGACAATGTTGAATGTGTATATAAAAAATGTTAATCACTTATCCAAAAAATGTTCTTGACATATAAGAAAATGTAGAATGAAAAACCAAAGAAAGTAAAATGTTGAACAAGTATTTAAAAAATATTTATATGTATATAAAAATGTTGAACAAGTATTTGAAGGAATGTTGAACATGTATATAAAAGTGAAGAATGAAAAAAAACAAAAAAATTAAAGCCAAAATGGAGAACAAAAAAGAAAATGATGAAAAAAAAATCAGAGAATAAAAAAAAAAGAAAACAAAGAAAACCAGAGAAGACCTCCTCCGCTTGCATCTAGTAGGCCGTGATCCTAATTGAAACCAGTAACTAATTGAGGCCAGTGTTCGATACCTGTTGTGCTCCATTTTATTCCTGATTTTTTCAACCTCCTCGTGCAAATATGGGCCGGTCCGACACGGTTTCTCCTCGACGCGAGACTTCTCAACCTCCTCGCGCAAATATGGGCCGGTCCGACACGGTTTCTCCTCGACGCGAGACTTCTCTGTAGAATCGCGTAATGCGATAAATAGTCGCTGCGAACCAGTCGATGGCGAATGCTGCTGAAGAAGGGCGCGGAGGCAGCTCAAAGATGAGGCGGCGGGCGGCCACGCCGATGGCGATGGATGCGGAAGACAGTGGTGGAGTCGAGGGCAAGCTTCTGGGGGACCCGCCCTTGCCCATGCGTCGAGGCCATGATGTGACTGAAGGATGGATGGACATCGTCATGGTGAAGCTCGAGGCCATGATGATGGGGAAGGAAATATGCCCTAGAGGCAATAATAAAGTTATTATTTATTTACTTATTTCATGATAAATGTTTATTATTCATGCTAGAATTGTATTAACCGGAAACATAATACATGTGTGAATACATAGACAAACAAGAGTGTCAGTACTATGCCTCTACTTGACTAGCTCATTAATCAAAGATGGTTATGTTTCCTAACCATAGACAAAGAGTTGTTATTTGATTAATGGGATCACATCATTAGATGAATGATCTGATTGACTTGACCCATTCCGTTAGCTTAGCACTTGATCGTTTAGTTTGTTGCTATTGCTTTCTTCATAACTTATACATGTTCCTATGACTATGAGATTATGCAACTCCCGTTTACCGGAGGAACACTTTGTGTGCTACCAAATGTCACAACGTAACTGGGTGATTATAAAAGTGCTCTACAGGTGTCTCCGAAGGTACTTGTTGGGTTGGCGTATTTCGAGATTAGGATTTGTCACTCCGAATGTCGGAGAGGTATCTCTGGGCCCTCTCGGTAATGCACATCACTTAAGCCTTGCAAGCATTGCAACTAGTGAGTTAGTTGCGGGATGATGTATTACAGAACGAGTAAAGAGACTTGCCGGTAATGAGATTGAACTAGGTATAGGATACCGACGATCGAATCTCGGGCAAGTAACATACCGATGACAAAGGGAACAACGTATGTTGTTATGAGGTCTGACCGATAAAGATCTTCATAGAATATGTAGGACCCAATATGAGCATCCAGGTTCCGCTATTGGTTATTGACCGGAGACGTGTCTCGGTCATGTCTACATTGTTCTCGAACCATAGGGTCCGCACGCTTAACGTTACGATGACAGTTTCATTATGAGTTTATGTATTTGATGTACCGAAGGTTGTTCAGAGTCCCGGATGTGATCACCGACATGACAAGGAGTCTCGAAATGGTCGAGACATAAAGATCGATATATTGGACGACTATATTCGGACACCGGAAGTGTTCCGGGTGATTTCGGAGAAAACCGGAGTGCTGGAGGGGTTACCGGAACCCCCTCGGGGAAGTATTGGGCCTTAGGGGAGAGAGAGGGCAGCAGCGCAGGAGGTGGCGCCCCCCCAGAGGAGTCCGAATTGGACTAGGGAGGGGGGGGGGGCGGCCCCTCTTTCCCTCTCCCTCTCCCTCTCTTTCCTTCCCCCTCTCTCTTCCTAGTTGGACTAGGAAAGGGGAGTCCTACTCCCACTAGGAGGAGGACTCCCCCCTCCCTTTGGCGTGCCCCATAGGGCCGGTCGGCCTCCCCCCTTGCTCCTTTATATACGGGGGCAGGGGGGCACCCTAGAACACACAAGTTGATCTTCGTGATCGTTCCTTAGCCGTGTGCGGTGCCCCCCTCCACGATATTACACCTCGATCATATTGTAGCGGTGCTTAGGCGAAGCCCTGCGACGGTTGAACATCAAGATCGTCACCACGACGTCGTGCTAACGAAACTCCTCCCCGAAGCTTTGCTGGATCGGAGCCCGGGGAGCGTCATCAAGCTGAACGTGTGCCAAGAACTCGGAGGTGCCGGAGTAACGGTGCTTGGATCGGTTGGACCGGGAAGACGTACGACTACTTCCTCTACGTTGTGTCAACGCTTCCGCTTCGGTCTATGAGGGTACGTAGACAACACTCTCCCCTCTCGTTGCTTTGCATCACCATGATCTTGTGTGTGCATATGAATTTTTTTAAAATTACTACGTTCCCCAATGGTGGCATCCGAGCCAGGTTTTTATGGTTTGATGTTATATGCACGAGTAGAACACAAGTGAGTTGTGGGCGATATAAGTCATACTGCTTACCAGCATGTCAAACTTTGGTTCGGCGGTATTGTTGGATGAAGCGGCCCAGACCGACATTACGCGTACGCTTACGCGAGACTAGTTCTACCGCCGTGCTTTGCACACAGATGGCTGACGGGTGTCAGTTTCTCCAACTTTAGTTGAACCGAGTGTGGCTACACCGGTCCTTGCGAAGGTTAAAACAACACTAACTTGACAAACTATCGTTGTGGTTTTGATGCGTAGGTAAGATTGGTTCTTGCTTAAGCCCGTAGCAGCCACGTAAAATTTGCAACAACAAAGTAGAGGACGTCTAACTTGTTTTTGCAGGGCATGTTGTGATGTGATAAGGTCAAGACATGATGCTAAATTTTATTGTATGAGATGATCATGTTTTGTAACCAAGTTATCGGCAACTGGCAGGAGCCATATGGTTGTCGCTTTATTGTATGCAATGCAATCGCCCTGTAATGCTTTACTTTATCACTAAGCGGTAGCGGTAGTCGTAGTAGCATAAAATTGGCGAGACGACAAAGATGCTACGATGGAGATCAAGGTGTCGCGCCGGTGACGATGGTGATCATGACGGTGCTTCAGAGATGGAGATCACAAGCACAAGATGATGATGGCCATATCATTTCACTTATATTGATTGCATGTGATGTTTATCTTTTATGCATCTTATCTTGCTTTGATTGACGGTAGCATTATAAGATGATCCCTCACTAAATTATCATAGTAAAAGTGTTCTCCCTGAGTATGCACCGTTGCGAAAGTTCTTCGTGCTGAGACACTACGTGATGATCGGGTGTGATAGGCTCTACGTTCAAATACAACGGGTGCAAAACAGTTGCACACGCGGAATACTCAGGTTTAACTTGACGAGCCTAGCATATAACAGATATGGCCTCGGAACACGGAGACCGAAAGGTCGAGCGTGAATCATATAGTATATATGATCAACATAGTGATGTTCACCATTGAAACTACTCCATCTCACGTGATGATCGGACATGGTTTAGTTGATATGGATCACGTGATCACTTAGAGGATTAGAGGGATGTCTATCTAAGTGGGAGTTCTTAAGTAATATGATTAACTGAACTTAAATTTATCATGAACTTAGTACCTGATAGTATCTTGCTTGTCTATGTTGATTGTAGATAGATGGCTCGTGCTGTTGTTCCGTTGAATTTTAATGCGTTCCTTGAGAAATCAAAGTTGAAAGATGATGGTAGCAATTACGCGGACTTGGTCCGTAACTTCAGGATTATCCTCATTGCTGCACAGAAAAGTTACGTCCTGGAAGCACCGCTGGGTGCCAGGCCTGCTGCTGATGCAACTGACGACGTTAAGAACGTCTGGCAGAGCAAAGCTGATGACTACTCGATAGTTCAATGTGCCATGCTTTACGGCTTAGAACCGGGACTTCAATGACGTTTTGAACGTCATGGAGAATATGAGATGTTCCAGGAGTTGAAGTTAATATTCCAGAAGAATGCCCGGATTGAGAGATATGAAGTCTCCAATAAGTTCTATAGATGCAAGATGGAGGAGATAGTTCTGTTAGTGAGCATATACTCAAGATGTCTGGGTATTGTAATCACTTGATTCAACTGGGAGTTAATCTTCCAGATGATAGCGTCATTGACAGAATTCTCCAATCACTTCCACCTAGCTACAAGAGCTTTGTGATGAACTATAATATGCAAGGGATGGATAAGACAATTCCTGAGCTCTTCGCAATGCTTAAGGCTGCGGAGGTAGAAATCAAGAAGGAGCATCAAGTGTTGATGGTCAACAAGACCACTAGTTTCAAGAAAAAGGGCAAAGGAAAGAGGAAGGAGAACATCAAGCAAGTTGCTGCTCAGGAGAAGAAACCCAAGCTTGGACCTAAGCCTGAAACTGAGTGCTTCTACTGCAAGGAGACTGGTCACTGGAAGCGGAACTGCCCCAAGTATTTGGCGGATAAGAAGGATGGCAAGGTGAACAAAGGTATATGTGATATACATGTTATTGATGTGTACCTTACTAAATGCTTGCAGTAGAACCTGGGTATTTGATACTAGTTCTGTTGCTAATATTTGCAACTCGAAACAGGGGCTACGGATTAAGCAAAGATTGGCTAAGGATGAGGTGACGATGCGCGTGGGAAATAGTTCCAAAGTCGATGTGATCGCGGTCGGCACGCTACCTCTACATCTACCTTCGGGATTAGTATTAGACCTAAATAATTGTTATTTGGTGCCAGCGTTGAGCATGAACATTATATCTGGATCTTGTTTGATGCGAGACGGTTATTCATTTAAATCAGAGAATAATGGTTGTTCTATTTATATGAGTAATATCTTTTATGGTCATGCACCCTTGAAGAATGGTCTATTCTTGATGAATCTCGATAGTAGTGATACACATATTCATAATGTTGAAGCCAAAAGATGCAGAGTTGATAATGATAGTGCAACTTATTTGTGGCACTGCCGTTTAGGTCATATCGGTGTAAAGCGCATGAAGAAACTCCATACTGATGGACTTTTGGAACCTCTTGATTATGAATCACTTGGTACTTGCGAATCGTGTCTCATGGGCAAGATGACTAAAACACCGTTCTCCGGTACTATGGAGAGAGCAACAGATTTGTTGGAAATCATACAGACAGATGTATGTGGTCCGATGAATGTTGAGGCTCGTGGCGGATATCGTTATTTTCTCACCTTCACAGATGATTTAAGCAGATATGGGTATATCTACTTAATGAAGCATAAGTCTGAAACATTTGAAAAGTTCAAAGAATTTTAGAGTGAAGTTGAAAATCATCGTAACAAGAAAATAAAGTTTCTACGATCTGATCGTGGAGGAGAATATTTGAGTTACGAGTTTGGTGTACATTTGAAACAATGCGGAATAGTTTCGCAACTCACGCCACCCGGAACACCACAGCGTAATGGTTTGTCCGAACATCGTAATCGTACTTTACTTGATATGGTGCGATCTATGATGTCTCTTACAGATTTACCGCTATCGTTTTGGGGTTATGCTTTAGAGACGGCTGCATTCACGTTAAATAGGGCACCATCTAAATCCGTTGAGACGACACCTTATGAACTATGGTTTGGCAAGAAACCAAAATTGTCGTTTCTTAAAGTTTGGGGCTGCGATGCTTATGTGAAAAAGCTTCAACCTGATAAGCTCGAACCCAAATCAGAGAAATGTGTCTTCATAGGATATCCAAAGGAGACTGTTGGATACACCTTCTATCGCAAATCCGAAGGCAAGACTTTTGTTGCTAAATTCGGAAACTTTCTAGAGAAGGAGTTTCTCTCAAAAGAAGTGAGTGGGAGGAAAGTAGAACTTGATGAGGTAACTGTACCTGCTCCCTTATTGGAAAATAGCACATCACAGGAACCGGTTTCTGTGACGTCTGAACCAATTAGTGAGGAAGTTAATGATGATGATCGTAGAACTTCAGATCAAGTTACTACAGAACCTCGTAGATCAACCAGAGTAAGATCCGCACCAGAGTGGTATGACAATCCTGTTCTGGAAGTCATGCTACTAGATCATGAAGAACCTACGAACTATGAAGAAGCGATGGTGAGCCCAGATTCCGCAAAATGGCTTGAAGCCATGAAATCTGAGATGGGATCCATGTATGAGAACAAAGTGTGGACTTTAGTTGACTTGCCCGATGATCGGCAAGCAATTGAGAATAAATGGATCTTCAAGAAGAAGACTGACGCTGACGGTAATGTTACTGTCTCCAAAGCTCGACTTGTTGCAAAAGGGTTTCGACAAGTTCAAGGGATTGACTACGATGAGACCTTCTCACCCGCAGCGATGCTTAAGTCTGTCCGAATCATGTTAGCAATTGCCGCATTTTTTGACTATGAAATTTGGCAAATGGATGTCAAAACTGCATTCCTGAATGGATTTCTGGAAGAAGAGTTGTATATGATGCAACCAGAAGGTTTTGTCGATCCAAAGGGAGCTAACAAAGTGTGCAAGCTCCAGCGATCCATTTATGGACTGGTGCAAGCCTCTAGGAGTTGGAATAAACGCTTTGATAGTGTGATCAAAGCATTTGGGTTTATACAGACTTTTGGAGAAGCCTGTATTTACAAGAAAGTGAGTGGGAGCTCTGTAGCATTTCTAATATTATATGTGGATGACATATTACTGATTGGAAAGGATATAGAATTTCTGGATAGCATAAAGGGATACTTGAATAAGAGTTTTTCAATGAAAGACCTAGGAGAAGCTGCTTACATATTGGGCATTAAGATCTATAGAGATAGATCAAGACGCTTAATTGGACTTTCAGAAAGTACATACCTTGACAAAGTTTTGAAGAAGTTCAAAATGGATCAAGCAAAGAAAGGGTTCTTGCTTGTGTTACAAGGTGTGAAGTTGAGTAAGACTCAATGCCCGACCACTGCAGAAGATAGAGAGAAAATGAAAGATGTTCCCTATGCTTCAGCCATAGGCTCTATCATGTATGCAATGCTGTGTACCAGACCTGATGTGTGCCTTGCTATAAGTCTAGCAGGGAGGTATCAAAGTAATCCAGGAGTGGATCACTGGACAGCGGTCAAGAACATCCTGAAATACCTGAAAAGGACTAAGGATATGTTTCTCGTATATGGAGGTGACAAAGAGCTCATCGTAAGTGGTTACGTTGATGCAAGCTTTGACACTGATCCGGATGATTCTAAATCGCAAACCGGATACGTGTTTACTTTAAACGGTGGAGCTGTCAGTTGGTGCAGTTCCAAACAAAGCGTTGTGGCGGGATCTACGTGTGAAGCGGAATACATAGCTGCTTCGGAAGCAGCAAATGAAGGAGTCTGGATGAAGGAATTCATATCCGATCTAGGTGTCATACCTAGTGCATCAGATCCAATGAAAATCTTTTGTGACAATACTGGAGCAATTGCCTTAGCGAAGGAATCCAGATTTCACAAGAGAACCAAGCACATCAAGAGACGCTTCAATTCCATCCGGGATCTAGTCCAGGTGGGAGACATAGAAATTTGCAAGATACATACGGATCTGAATGTAGCAGACCCGTTGACTAAGCCTCTTCCACGAGCAAAACATGATCAGCACCAAGATTCCATGGGTGTTAGAATCATTACTGTGTAATCTAGATTATTGAATCTAGTGCAAGTGGGAGACTGAAGGAAAATATGCCCTAGAGGCAATAATAAAGTTATTATTTATTTCCTTATTTCATGATAAATGTTTATTATTCATGCTAGAATTGTATTAACCGGAAACATAATACATGTGTGAATACATAGACAAACGAGAGTGTCACTAGTATGCCTCTACTTGACTAGCTCATTAATCAAAGATGGTTATGTTTCCTAACCATAGACAAAGAGTTCTTATTTGATTAATGGGATCACATCATTAGATGAATGATCTGATTGACTTGACCCATTCCGTTAGCTTAGCACTTGATCGTTTAGTTTGTTGCTATTGCTTTCTTCATAACTCATACATGTTCCTATGACTATGAGATTATGCAACTCCCGTTTACCGGAGGAACACTTTGTGTGCTACCAAATGTCACAACGTAACTGGGTGATTATAAAGGTGCTCTACAGGTGTGTCCGAAGGTACTTGTTGGGTTGGCGTATTTCGAGATTAGGATTTGTCACTCCGAATGTCGGAGAGGTATCTCTGGGCCCTCTCGGTAATGAGCATCACTTAAGCTTTGCAAGCATTGCAACTAATGAGTTATTTGCGGGATGATGTATTACGGAACGAGTAAAGAGACTTGCCGGTAATGAGATTGAACTAGGTATAGGATACCGACGATCGAATCTCGGGCAAGTAACATACCGATGACAAAGGGAACAACGTATGTTGTTATGCGGTCTGACCGATAAAGATCTTCGTAGAATATGTAGGAGCCAATATGAGCATCCAGGTTCCGCTATAGGTTATTGACCGGAGAGATGTCTCGGTCATGTCTACATTGTTCTTGAACCGTAGGGTCCGCACGCTTAAGGTTTCGATGACAGTTATATTATGAGTTTATGAGTTTTGATGTACCGAAGGAGTTCGGAGTCCCGGATGAGATCGGGGACATAACGAGGATTCTCGAAATGGTCGAGACGTAAAGATCGATATATTGGACGACTATATTCGGACTTCGGAAAGGTTCCGGGTGATTTCGGAGAAAACCGGAGTGCCGGAGGGGTTACCGGAACCCCCCGGAGAAGTATTGGGCCTTAGTGGGCCTGAACGGAGAGAGAGGGCAGCAGCCCAGGAGGTGGCGCCCCCCAGAGGAGTACGAATTGGACTAGGGAGGGGGGGGGGGCGGCCCCTCTTTACCTCTCCCTCTCCCTCTCTTTCCTTCCCCCTCTCTCTTCCTAGTTGTACTAGGAAAGGGGAGTCCTACTCCCACTAGGAGGAGGACTCCCCCCTCCCTTTGGCGCGCCCCATAGGGCCGTCCGGCCTCCCCCTTGCTCCTTTATATACGGGGGCAGGGGGCACCCTAGAACACACAAGTTGATCTTCGTGATCGTTCCTTAGCCGTGTGCGGTGCCCCCCTCCACGATATTACACCTCGATCATATTGTAGCGGTGCTTAGGCGAAGCCCTGCGACGGTTGAACATCAAGATTGTCACCACGCCGTCGTGCTGACGAAACTCCTCCCCGAAACTTTGCTGGATTGAAGCCCGGGGAGCGTCATCGAGCTGAACGTGTGCCAAGAACTCGGAGGTGCCGGAGTAACGGTGCTTGGATCGGTTGGACTGGGAAGACGTACGACTACTTCCTCTACGTTGTGTCAACGCTTCCGCTTCGGTCTACGAGGGTACGTAGACAACACTCTCCCCTCTCGTTTCTATGCATCACCATGATCTTGTGTGTGCGTAGGAATTTTTTTTGAAATTACTACGTTCCCCAACAGATGGATGGAGCAGTTCGTCGTCGCCAAGATATGTTAGTTTGTCTAGGTTGTTTCTAGAATTGCTAGATGTGTTGGTAGGATGGATGCGTTCGAGTTGGTAGTAGCTCTTAGAAATCATCCTTCCTGGTAGGAGGCAAAGCGCACAAGTTGTACTTCCACTCTCATATTTGATATCTCAGTTATAATACCATTGTTGATTTGGATTGTTCCCAATGCGTTATGCTACCAAAATTTCTAGTGAAAAATGTCCCGATTTGTCAAAATTTTGGCCTTGTTTGTAACAAAACCATAGCTGTAGTGTCTTGTCGGCAAAATGTTAGGGTGTTGACTGCAAATTGCCTTTCTGAGGCAAAGCTAAATGAAAAAAATCTTTGAAGAAAAAAATGTTGGAACTTCTATTAAAATGGTGATGTAGTGTATGTAGAATGTTGAGCCCATGAAAAGAATTCTTGGTATTTGTACTAATAAAATATTGGGAAACTTACATGGAAAGTGTTGAAACAATTTTTTTTAGAAAAAGTGTTTGCATGGCCATAATAAGTTGTTGAAAGTGTTAATATGAAAATGTAGAATGGAGTCTCCAAAATGTTGAAATAAACTTTTGCATAGAAAAATGTTGAGAAACTCACATAGAAAATGTTGACATGGCCATAAAATGTTGAATGAACTATTTAGAAAGCGTTGACATGAACATAGAAGAATATTGGGCTATTAAAATGGTGAATTAGTGTGTGTAAAATGTTGGGCCATTGAAAACAAATTGTTGAAGTTGTATTAGTAAAATGTTGAAGTAGTGTGTGCAAAATGTTGAGCCATTGAAAACAAAATTGTTGAAGTTGTATTAATAAAATGGTGAAGTAGTGTGTGTAATATGTTGAGCCATTGAAAACAAAATGTTGAGCCATTGAAAACAAAATGGTGAATTAGTGTGTGTAAACTGTTGGGCCATTGAAAACAAATTGTTGAAGTTGTATTAGTAAAATGTTGAAGTAGTGTGTGCAAAATGTTGATCCATTGAAAACAAAATTGTTGAAGTTGTATTAATAAAATGGTGAAGTAGTGTGTGTAATATGTTGAGCCATTGAAAACAAAAAATGTTGAAGTTGTACTAATGAAATGTTGGCAAAGCTACATGAAAAAATAGGCCTGCCATGCAAAAAGAACAACCATAACTACACTTGTACAAGAATGATAGAAAATTAGATAAATACCATGTCACACTTCATAAAGAACAACCATGCTAATTCTTTTTTGCAACTATTAAAGGAAAACTTCTCAGGATCTACAAGAAGTTTACTCTACAGAACATTTCAGAAAAGAAGTGATATAAGTAACAAGAAAAGAAAATAAATTAATTACATGATATATGTAAAGTGGTAGTTAGGCACTAAGTTATTCATTACCGTGAAATACGACGTGAAACAATACTTTGCACACTTCCTTTGATCTGCCATGGCTTTGCTACTCTCAGAGTTGAAAACTTGAGCATATGCATTCATACACTCATCATCAATTTCACCAATGGATTTAAATGAACTATAGAATTTGTCATACTTCATAGTGTAGTTGTTAACATCGACAACTACAAGCCTGGAAAAAGAAATAGAAATGAGTTGAAGTGCTAAAAAAGCAACATTACCTAAAAGAAGAAGAGTGCCAGCAATATAAAGTCTTACTAAAGAACAAAAGGGTACTCACAGATCTTTAGCCTTGAAGAAAATATTTCTCAAATACTTGCTATAGAATTTCTTTACTTTTTCATCAAGTTCTAACTTAGAAACTTTCTTCTCAGGAGATAAGACTTCCACTGCTCTCTTTTTCCTATTCCTCTTATCAATTGTAGTCACTCCAGTAGTCTCGATGGACAAATTATCTTTGAATTTGTATAAAGCACAACACAAAAAGGAAACAAACAAGTTAGATCAAGTGAAAAACAGTTTACACAAATATAAAATAGAAGAAAACAAACAATATCAAAATACACAAAGAAAAAAGAACAACAAAAAACCAGAGAAACATGTTGCTTACTTGTATCCTCAGGCCACAATTTTAAAGCACCTTGAGTACTGTAATCGTCTTCACTTTCATGACTCACTATAAAAAAAACAACCCCAGACATTGTAGAACCCACGACAGAAAACACAAGAAGAAATAGAAAAAAGTTAGATTGAAAATAGATAGTGAAGAGCACAAAAGCTGAAACGGAAACTATAAAAAAAATCATAAAACAACTTTGAGGTGTCTTCAGGGGGGGCATCTCCATTTGCATACCTCATTGCTATCTCAATGCCAACTCCAACATGATCTCCAACTTCAACTTCACGAGGAGCAACATGAAATCTGCAATCTGAATATACTGTTTAACTTCAAATGAACATTTGCAAGCTTTATATGCTACACCAAACCAACTGTCACACAGTTACAAAATAAAAATCTTGAAAACCTATCAGCACATGTTCCCTTGACAAATATCACTGTCTTCACATATCATAGTTTAATGCGGATAATAGTATTACAGATCAAATGCACATTGCGGACAATAAATTATTCCTCCCGTGCAAATACCATGCGAGCACTACTGGAATAATCGTTGTTACCGAGTTCTTTCATGTTTGCCGAGTACCGAAACACGGGATCACGCCAAAACCTATGTAAGCTAGCCAAGTACGACTCTCGTGAAATAGCAGGACATGACACAAGCTAGACTTTACCAAACCCCCGTCTGGATGTACTCGGCAAACATGAAACAACTCGTCTTATGAAGCGTATGCCGAGATTCCCGCCACGGCACCGGGAAAAAAGGTGCCATGTGGCACGACCGATTGCAATTGATGGCTCCATAAACTTGGCACCTGGTTGCAAGTTGAGTGGTAACAAACTATATATATATTCTTTTCCATAAACTTGTAACCATTTGTGTTTATTTTAGTGCTTTTACAATTTACCTATTGTATGTTTCTTTTGCATTTGTTGCATAGATTGTCCCATGCAACACTAGGCTCGAGTGTGTCTTAGGGTCACTTACAAGTTACAACATTGAGCTACGGAACGGACTGACAAGGACTTGTATGGGAGGCAAAGGATGGGTCCAGTTCATTATGCAGAATGGTTTAACCGGTGGAGAGATGATATGTTTTTGCTTGACAGGACCAGTTTCCATGATGCAGTTTATCTATGTCGACGAGTCAGTCAGGATGACCCATTTCATTCTTACGTCTTCAACAAAAGAATCAAGCTCGACAATGATGAGACCACTGGTAGAAAAAAGCCCTTTAGTCCCGGTTCGCAACAGCCTTTAGTCCCGGCTGTGCAACCGGGACTAAATATGCGCGACTAAAGACCCCCCCCCCTTTAGTCGCGCCTCTTACGGACCGCGACTAAAGGCTTTAGTCCCGGTTCTTGTGGCTGGCCGGGACTAAAGGCCCGTCCACGTGGGCGCCCGTGGTCCGTCGGGGCGGAGGACCTTTAGTCCCAGTTCTCGTGGCCAACCGGGACTAAAGGCCTCCTCCGCAGGTTTAGGGTTTCCGCCCCCCTAAACCTGGTTTCTTTTAATTTGTAGTGTTTTATTTGTTTTATATTTTATTTTGTGTTTTATTTTATTTTTGATGAAGTTTCAGTACACATATTCTACGCTACTATATACATGCATATGAAATTTCAAACAAGAAGAATTCAAGAGGAATATATAATATATATTCAATCTCGGGTGACCATATACAACTTCGAACAAGTTTCCATACACAATTAGGATGGATGACCATATACAACTTCGAACAAGTTTCAATCTCGGGTATGCATATAAATTTCTTCGTCCTCGGTATAGTGTTCTCCTTTAGGATTGATGACTTCCCTCATGAAAAATCCTGCTATTTCTTCTTGAATTGGTCAGAAGCGAGCTTCTGGACTAAGCCTCCTCCGCAAGTTATCCGTCGCGTTCCGCACGCTATCTGATGCCTTCCGCTCAGTGGTGTGTCTCCGGATGTTCTCACAAACATAGTATCCACATAGATTGGTCCCCGGTGGCTGCTTATCCACATTAACTAACCTTCTGAAATCTAGCTCATGTTTGAATTCACCGACAATTTCTTCTGAGAACCGTCTCCAAACCCTACAGGGCAAAGAAAATTAAATGAATAAGGGAGTTATTAGTTACTTGATATTAGGAAATGAACGAAAGAGACCGATCGATACAGAGCTCAAATGATTGAAAATAATTACTTTTGCAGCATTTTTCTCATGTCGGCCCAACGCTTTGGATCCGAATCCATAGAGTCCATGATTAGAACTCTGGAGGTGTGAAGTTCAATATTTAGCAGAATCCAGTGGAACCTGCGGACACGTTACATGCACAGTCATGCATAACTCATCGATTAGACATACCATGCATGGAGTAAACAAAAGAGAATGGGCACAAGAGAGAAACACTCACCCAAAATGGTAAGGAAATAGAATATGACTTTTGAGTTGATGCTTTCTAAGAAACTTGTACAGGTCTTTCTCCACGTCTTCGGGGTGATGTTGTAACACATGTCCATTAACGATATGTGGGTCAATGAACCCAACATCATGGATGTTTCTTATTTTGCATTCCCAAATCTTCAATCTGCATAATAGCGTACGCAACAATATAGTTAGGACAATATATATATATAGTGCAGGCAATGAAGAACGAGATGAGGTAGAAATAAATCACTTACAGAACGTAGCAACTCAGCATAGATTTGTCGAGGTCGCACAGATTGAACAACTGGAACAATTCACTCATATGAACTTCTACAGAGTACCGTTTGGTGTGATGCTCATCTGTAACATCCGCATAAACATATTCTTTGTCGGCCCATGTTATGAATTGCTTGTACCAACGTAGCAGATTTCACATTTGTGGTGGTAGACTCTTTTCCTGCGCAGGCTCGACGAGAGGCCCATTCCGCACATATTGTAATGCTATCTCACATACTGGCGCATCCTCAAGGCCTAAGAAGGCACGAAGAGTCAAACCCATCTCGGACGCTTGTTTCATGGCACCCGCTACAGTCAATCCAAGTGCTGCCGCAGCTGCTATGATCTTGGGGTCCTCTTCCGGACCGGCTTTCACTATGAGCGGGGGGATCGATTGTTTCTTCTGCATCCCGAGCTGGTCAACTTGTTTCCCGCTTTTTTTACTTTCTTCTTTCTCCTCCTTCAATATTTTTGCTTGCCTACGAAGTTCATGTCCATAGTCGTCAGGCATATTCAGCTCGGCTTGGGACGGTGTCGTCAAAAAATCCTTAGCCCACTTCTTTTGCTTCTCAGTGAATACTTGCTTGGGCTCAGGCTCTTTTTTCGCCTTCATATCCGCCTTCCATTTCTCATAATCAGCAGACGCGGCCAATTTGGTTTCAGCTTCACTAAGTTCCCCAGGCCTTGGGAGGAGAGGCTTCAGTGATGGCTCCGGTACCCTTGTGGTCTTAGGTACATAAGGGTCCGGGTTAATAGTCCAGGAGCGGGTTTTCTTGCTGTCCGCCTGCTTCTGCTTCTTCGCCGGAGGTGGATTGGGGGGCGTCGTACCCGCCGGAGGAGGATTGGGGGGCGTCGTACCCGCCGGAGGTTGTGGATCGGGGGACGGCGTCGAATGGCGTGAAGGAGGTGTAGGTGAACCACCACGACCACCACCACCGCCACCACCGCCACCACCACCACCACCATCGGAGGGGGGTGGACTTGCTAGCCTTGGCGCCTCGCCTGGAAACACTATGTACTTCTTTTTCCATAGAATGAACTGGCGCTTGACATCTCCAAGTCTTCTCTCCCCTTCGGGTGTAGGTTTGTCAATCTCCAGGTCCTCAAACCCTTGGACTATGTCTTCCACCGTGACACGATCATAGCCATATGCAATGGGGTTGTTGTGGTGGAGTGCTCCAGGTGTACAGGGTAAAGCACTGCCGCTAGCTACCTTCGTGGAAACGTTCCCCACGGGATAATGCAGATCACATTCTTTCATCTCCTTTACATCATCCACGGGGTAGTGAGGCTCCGGTGCACGAATCTCGATCATCGGTGCACTAGCACCAGGCGGGGCATCCGTGGAAGCCACGCTGCTTCTCCGCTGCTGGCTTCCGCGATCCGCTTCATGATCTTCATGCGGCCCTGCAGCCAATTTTTCTTTCACTAGTTCATGCACGGTCTGCTTCAACTCATGGAGTTCCGATGCAAACTTCGTCATAAGATCTGCATCCCGGTCCGTCTTTCTCTTACGGCTTCTGTAACAGTACGGGTCATTGTCCTGGGAAAACCCTACTTTCCACGGAACTTTGCCTTTGCCTCGTACACGTCCTCCGTGTTCATCATTCCCGAGGGCTGTTGTCAGTGCGTCTTTCTCTCTGTTGAACTTGATCAAGCCCTCTTGAGCTTGGGTCACTGCGTCAATAAGGGCTTGGGTGGGAGCAAACTGTCTCCGCCGGTGAACACACACCCCTGTCTCCGGGTCTAGCGATCCCCCATGCCCGTACCACCAGCTTTTGGCCCTTGGGTCCCATCCCTCTGTACCTAGAGGGATTCCTCGCACCCTCAGGTCCTCCTCCATCTTCTGCCACCTAGGCTCCGAAAGGCGGTATCCTCCTGGCCCCATAATATGATGGAACTTTTTCTTACTTGCATTATCCTTATTTTTTTTGATATTTCCTTGAAATGCTCCGATTGCTTTTGCCTCACAAATTCTGGCCAATCATCTTTCAGTTTCTCATGTTGTCCATTGAAATCCGGAGTCTTGCCCTTGTTGGCATAGTCACGGGTTAAATTTTCCTTGAAGTTCCGGAATGCTTCGCCCATCTTCTGAAGAGCGAACTCTTTAACTAGCCTCCTCCTCTGACGTCCACCCGGAACCTCGTTACCGAATTCATCGACTTTGTTTTATTCCGGAGGTAGAATGAAATGTTCCATAAGCTTTCTCCAGCAATCCTTTTTCATTCTCTTGTCGACAAAACTGAAACCAAGACGTGCCTTCTTTGGCTCCTTCCATTCCTGGACGGTGATCGGGACGTTGTCTCTAACAACGACTCCGCATTGGTTGATAAACTTTGAGGTGTGCTGTAGGGGCTTGCCGGTTTCACTGACAAACTCAATGGCATATGTTTCTCCTGTTTTCATCGCCTTGGATTTGCCACGCTTTGTCGTACTCGATCCGGAGGGCTAAAAAAAGAAAGAGAGTCGCGCGCGTTAATACATATGTATTCACATTTCAGTAAGTTTGTATCACGAGAGGCTCTCAATGTATATATATACCTCGCCGGAGGTGGTTGCTACTTGCAATTCGAGATCGTCGGTTGTTGACGGTTGACCTCCGTCGACAATGTCCGTTCCTTCACCTTCTTGATCATCGACAATCTCTGTTCCACCGTCAAGGTTCAGATAAGAAGAGACTACATCCTCTTGTTGCTCATATTCTGAGCCCGGCACATAAGGAATCTCGTTGTTGATGATGCCCATTAAATAACGTTCAGCCTCCGGATCCCTAAGCGGCTCGGTTCTATCGTCCGCCATATGTCACTCCTGCATGTAGTAAAAATTCATTAAGTATAAAGGAATTAAAAAATAAGATTAATGGGACATAGAGGAGGAGGAATTAAAAAATAAGATTCTTTAAGTAAAAATTCTTTTTTTCTTCTTCTTCCTCTTTCTTCTTCTTCCTTTTTCCTTTCTTCTTCTTTCTTTCTTCTTCTTCCTTTCTTCTTCTTTCTTTCTTCTTCTTCCTTTCTTCTTCTTCCTTTCTTCTTTCTTTCTTCTTCTTCCTTTTTCTTTTTTCTTTCTTTCTTCTTCTTCCTTTGTTCTTCCTTTCTTTTTTTTTTCTTCTTCCTTTTTCTTTATTCTTTCTTTTGGTTTTCATTTGGTTTTCATTTTTTTCTTCTTCCTTTTTCTTTCTTGTTTTTTCTTCTTCCTTTTTCTTTCTTCTTTCTTTCTTCTTTCTTTTTTTCTTCTTCCTTTTTCTTCTTTCTTTTTTTCTTCTTCCTTTGTTTTTCTTCTTCCTTTCTTTTTCTTCTTCCTTTTTCTTTCTTGTTTTTTCTTCTTCCTTTTTCTTTCTTCTTTCTTTTTTTCTTCTTCCTTTTTTTCTTCTTTCTTTTTTTCTTCTTCGTTTTTTTCTTCTTTCTTTTTTTCTTCTTCCTTTGTTTTTCTTCTTCCTTTGTTTTTCTTCCTTTTTTTTTCTTCCTCCTTTGTTTTTCTTCTTTCTTTTTTTCTTCTTCCTTTGTTTTTCTTCCTCCTTTTTTTTGTTTTTTTTCTTCTGTTTGTTTTTTTGTTTTCTTTTGTTTTTTTCTTCTTCCTTTGTTTTTCTTCTGTTTTTTTGTTTTCTTTTGTTTTTTTCTTCTGTTTGTTTTTCTTCTGTTTTCCTTTTTTTCTTCTTCCTTTGTTTTTCTTCTGTTGTTTTCTTTCTTTTTCTTTTTTTTCTTCCTTTTTCCTTTTTTCTTCCTTTTTCTTGTTTTTCATCTGTTTTTCTTTTGTTTTCTTCTTCCTTCTTTCTTCTTCTTCCTTTTTCCTTTTTCTTTCTTCTTCTTCTTCCTTTTTCTTCTTCTTTCTTCTGCCGGCGCGCGGAGGACGGCAGGCAGGGCCAGCGGGCGGCGGGCGGCGGGCGGCAGGGCGTCGGGCGGCGGGCGGCAGGGCGTCGGGCGGCAGGCGGCGGGCAAGGGCGCAGGGCATGGGCGGCGGGCAAGGGCAGGCACGGGCGGAGGCGGCGCTCACTGGGGACGGGGGCGGCGGCGCGCAGGGCTTCGGCGTCGGGGCAGGGCTTCGGCGTCGGCGTCGGCGTCGATCGGCGTTGGGGCAGCGCTTCGGTGTCGAGAGAGAGGAGAATGGGAAGTGGCAAAACTGCTAAGTGCAGTATTTATAGACGCACCTTTAGTCGCGGTTGGGGAGGCGGACTGCGACTAAAGGTACCCTTTAGCCGCGGTCCGCCTCCCCAACCGGGACTAAAGGGTTTTGGCGCCGCTTTCGTTCCCGCGCAGAAAGACCCTTTAGTCGCGGTTGGGGACAACAACCGCGACTAAAGGGTACCCTTTAGTTGCGGTCCGCCTCCCCAACCAGGACTAAAGGGTCTGTGCTAGAACTGGCGCGGTGCGGTGGGATGTTTTCCTTTTTCCTTTTTTCTTCCGTTTTTTCTTCTGTTTTTTTCTTCTGTATGTTTTTTCTTCTGTTTTTTTCTTATGTTTTTCTTCTGTTTGTTTTTTTCTTCTGTTTTTCCTTTTTTCTTCTGTTTTTTTCTTCCTTTTTCCTTCTTTCTTCTTCTTCCTTTTTCCTTTTAAAATCAGAAAAATAAAACTAATTCAGTTTAAAATCTTAAAAATACAATTATATATCAAAAAAATCAGAAAAATAAAACTAATTCATTTTAAAATCCCTTGAAGGTTTGACAAAAGGTTTGATACATCATTCAGTTCATCGACCAAATACAAAGTTTGGTACAATAAATTATTACACATCAATTCTTCCCTTGTGTCCCTACTTGCTTACGATTGTGCCGTATCCATGGAGCATCCTCATCATTTAACTTAATGCTTGGGTCAGTGTTCACTTTGAAGGGCGGAATTTCACCAAACATATTATAATCTTCTGACATGTCTGTCTTGTCCTCCACTCCCACGATGTTTCTTTTCCCTGAAAGAACAATGTGGCGCTTTGGATCATCGCATGATGTACTGATCGTTTTCTTATCTTTCCGTTTCCTCGGTTTGCTACTCATGTCCTTCAAATAAAAAACCTGAGCGACATCTTTGGCAAGGACGAATGGTTGGTCAAGGTAACCAAGATTGTTGAAATCCACCATTGTCATTTCGTATTGCTCGTCCACCTTTACCCCACCTCCTGTTAGCTTGAACCATTTGCACCGGAACAAAGGGACCTTAAAGGAGGGTCCATAGTCAAGTTCCCATATCTCCTCTATGTAACCATAATATGTGACCTTTTGCCTATTCTCGGTTGCTGCATCAAAGCGGACACCACTGTTTTGGTTGGTGCTCTTTTTATCTTGGGCGATGGTGTAAAATGTATTCCCATTTATCTCGTACCCTTGGAAAGTCGTTATAGTCGAAGATGGTTTCTTGGCCAACATGTACAGCTGATCTCCAACATCATTGTCATTCATTAAATGTTTTCGCAACCAACTGCCGAAAGTCTCCATGTGGGCCTTTCTAATCCAGGATTCAGGCTTCCCCGGGTTGTCCGAGTGTAAAATATTCTTGTGTTGCTCGAAGTACGGAGCCACCAAGCTGGAATTTTGCAGAACTGTGTGGTGTGCTTCAGTCATAGAATGACCGTCCATACATATCGTGGATTCCCTTCCGATCTTGCCTTTTCCACTTAGTCTCCCCTCGTGCCGCGATTAAGGAATACCAATCGGCTTAAGGTCAGGAACATAGTCAATACAGAACTCAATTACCTCCTCATTTCCATAGCCTTGACGATGCTTCCTTCTGGCCTAGCACGGTTACGAACATATTTCTTTAATACTCCCATGAACCTCTCAAAGGGGAACATATTGTGTAGAAATACAGGACCGAGAATGGAAATCTCTTCGACTAGGTGGACCAGGAGGTGCGTCATAATATCAAAGAAGGATGGTGGGAACACCAACTCGAAACTGACAAGGCATTGGACCACATCGTTCTGTAACCGTGGTAGATCTTCTGGATTGATTACCTTCTGAGAGATTGCATTGAGGAATGCACATAGCTTCACAATGGCTACTCGAACATTTTCCGGTAGGAGCCCCCTCAAAGCAATCGGAAGCAATTGCGTCATAATCACGTGGCAGTCGTGAGACTTCAGGTTTTGGAACTTTTTCTCCGACATGTTTATTATTCCCTTTATATTCGACGAGAAGCCAGACGGGACCTTCATACTGCTCAGGCATTCAAAAAAAATGACCTTCTCTTCTTTGGTAAGAGCGTAGCTGGCACGACCTTGAAACCATTCCGGATGCCGGTCATCTGGGTCTTTCAAAAGTTGCTGGTCCTGCCGTGCTTCCTTTGTATCATTTGTCTTCCCATACACGCCCAAGAAGCTTAGCAGGTCACGCAAATATTCTTCGTAACACGCATCACGTCGATTGCAGAGCGGACATCTAGGAATTTCCAATATTCTAGCTCCCAAAATATAGATTTCTTCTTCCACATGGGTGCGTGCCCGTCAACTCCCCGCGGAACTGATTGTCCGCCAGGACTCTTTCCAAAGATGACTTTCAAATCCTTGACCATATCAAATATCTCAGCACCAGTACGTTCCGCAGGCTTCGGCCGGTGATCTGCCTTCCCGTTGAAATGCTTGCCTTTCTTTCTTACATTATGATTTCGGGGAAGAAATCGACGATGACCCAGGTACACGTTCTTCTTACAATTAACCAAACGTACACTTTCAGTCTCATGTAAGCAGTGCGTGCACGCATTGTATCCCTTATTTGTCTGTCCTGAAAGGTTACTGAGAGCAGGCCAATCGTTGATGGTTACAAAAAGCAACGCTCGTAGGTCAAATTCCTCTCCTTTGTGCTCATCCCAGACACGTACACCAGGTCTGGCCCACAACTGTAAAAGTTCTTCAACTAATGGCCTTAGGTACACATCGATGTCGTTGCCGGGTTGCTTAGGGCCTTGGATGAGAATTGGCATCATAATGAACTTCTGCTTCATGCACAACCAAGGAGGAAGGTTGTAGATGCATAGAGTCACGGGCCAGGTGCTATGGCTGGAGCTCTGCTCACCAAAAGGATTAATGCCATCAGTATTTAGACCAAATCTTATGTTCCTTGCGTCAGCTGCAAAATCTTTGAAAACCCTGTCGATCTTTCTCCATTGCGTTCCATCAGCGGTGTGTCTCAACTCCCCGTCGGACTTACGGTCCTCTTTGTGCCATCGCAACGACTTGGCATGCTTTTTGTTCATGAACAGACGTTTCAACCGTGGTATTATAGGAGCATACCACATCACCTTGGCGGGAACCCTCTTCCTGGGTTTCTCGCCCTCAACATCGTCACCAGGGTCATCGCCTCTGATCTTATAACGCAATGCAGTGCATACAGGGCATTCATTCAAATTCTCGTATTCACCGCGGTAGAGGATGTAGTCATTAATGCATGCATGTATCTTCAGAACCTCTAAACCTAGAGGGCAGACAACCTTCTTTGCTTCGTACGTACTGGCGGGCAACTCATTATTCTTTGGGAACATATTCTTCAACATTTTCAGCAAATTTTCAAATGATGAGTCACCTACACCTTCCTGTGCCTTCCATTTTAGCAAATCCAGTGTGCAGCCCAGCTTTTTCAGACTATTATCGCATCCTGGATACAAGGACTTTTTGTGATCCTCTAACATGCGATCCAAATTCTCCCTCTCCTTGTCCGTTTCGCAGCGTCTCCGTGCATCAGCAATGGTCCGACCAAGATCATCAGCGGGCTCATCATGTGCCTCTTCTTCACCTTCACCTAACCCTTCCCCACCTTCAGCATCATCCTCCATGAAAGTATCACCGAAATGATCATGATAGTTGTCATCGATATCATCCCCTTCTTCATCTTCTTCCATTCTAACCCCTCTTTCTCCATGCTTGGTCCAACAATTATAGCTTGGCATGAAACCATGCCGAAGCAGGTGCATGTGAACGTCTCTTGAGGAGGAGTAACCCTTATGATTCTTACAGACAGCACATGGACAGATAATAAAACCTTGCTGCTTGTTCGCATTTGCCACTACGAGGAAATCTTTCAAACCCGTAGTGAACTCGCCGGAGAGTCGGGGACCGTACATCCATTGCCGATTCATCTGCATTATTATTATATAAAGTATATAATTAACCATCATGCATTTGTTAAACTAACTAGCTAGAAATAATACAAATTAAACAATGAACTACACACATGCGTATTTTATCAATGACACATGAAAGGTTCAAGTTGCTAACCGCGATCGCGGAGGAAAAATAAATGAGAAAGCTCAAGTGTGGCTCGGACACTTCATATCATGTTTGTTTCAGGCTCTCTCGGGCATTTCATCAAACACCTTGTGTGCATAGGAGAAACCAAAAGCAAACCCACCACCACCTTCTGAAAATTGTGAAGTGAGCTGAGTGAAGTGAAGTGAGTTGAGTCCTATATATAGGGATGGGCCTTTAGTCGCGGTTGGCCAAGCCAACCGGGACTAAAGCCCCTCCCGTCCGCCAGCTGGATGGGCCTTTAGTCCCGGTTGGCCTGGCCAACCGTGACTAAAGGCCTTCGGGGACCTTTAGTCCCGGTTGGCCTGGCCAACCGTGACTAAAGGCCTTCGGGGACCTTTAGTCCCGGTTGGCCAGGCCAACCGGGACTAAAGCCCCTCCCGTCCGCCAGCTGTCGACCGAGCGCGCTGGGCCCAGATAGTTGGCCGCGGGTCTTCTCCCGAACCGCGACTAAAGACCCCTTTGGTCGCGGTTCGATTGTTTTGGGGACTAATGGGGGCGTATGGAAGCCTCTTTTTCTACCAGTGGACTGGCCGCCTCCGTCACATGCTCCTGCCAAAAATATCCACATCGGGGTGCCATTTGTGATTCTCCTGACAAACATAAATCTTATCACCAAACACGTGATGGTATGTTCTTTAAAGTATCTATATTCTTTTCCTTCCAAGTGTGACGGTCTCACATAAGTGCTCTTTTTGATTTTCATCCACGACGACATCCCAGGGATTACCTACGAAGATAGCTACCAGCACTCCCATCTCGGCTGAGGAAGGCTTTGCTGCACTACGGCTTGGAGTAGGGGGTGCCAGTATTACTGCTTACAAGACAGACAAAGACGGCTGCATTGTCTTCAACAAGGAGAGGTGGAAGGATTTCCTCGTGGGAAAAAATCTACAAGTTGGACATGTGCTAATTACTAGGAACACTGCCCATAACTACTTGAAAATGATGGTTGTCATTGACATCATCTAAAAGTAATCTCCAACTATATATTTGAGGTCAATAATACTACTATATATATGTGACTTAATTTGAGGGTCCATACCTAGGCCCCGCACTCCGAACTTATATGTGACTTAATTTGAGGGTCCATACCTAGGCCCCGCACACCGAACTGAGAGGGAGGGCCCAGCGCCAGGGGCTACTAGGAAGCCGCCAGCGTGTGGTTTGCTGCCGTTTAAATCCACAGAAATTCACGGGAGGCCGAAAAATCATGGGACCTAGCACGGCGGCGTCACACGACACCTGGAGATGATTAGTAGTCTGGGATCATGCATATTGCCTAGAGCAAAATAGTCGACGTGGCGCACAAACTCCTTCAATTTGGCCCACATCTGACTAGGTCGAACCCGTAACACATGTCTACAAATTGCCTCCTGCCAAGGACCTGGAAGATGGGTCATCGCTGCCGCCAACGGGAAACAAGAACTAGGAGATGCATTGTGGTCGCAAACTAGGGATAGGGAAGCCTCTGCCGAGCCATGACTACCAGGTGCCATGGCCTACTAGGTGTTCTTCCTGGGTATGGAGTGCATCCCGTGCACCAAGCTAACTAGATGACACCCCGCGCGTTGCTGCGGGAATCATAGCAAAAAAAAACTGGATATATTAGACAAATGAAATATAGATGATTTGGGTATACTTTTGACCAGACATATATCATGTAAAATAAAACCATTTCATAAAACTGAACAATACAGAACTGGCTAGAAAAATACAAATATTATGTGTTTCTTATATCAATGTTTGCCGGCATTTCTGCTCCAAGTGACTACTCAATCATCCGCTCAACCAAAACGTCTGACAAACAAAGTACAAATAAAAAGCGTACAAATCAAATAGGCATCAAGATTCCTTGGGAGGTAGTAATGCTTCTTAGTCACTTGCATCGTATCGCACTTCTTATCTTCATCTTGGGACAAAAGCGAGCACTCGTGTGCATTAGCAGGGAGGACTGTGCTGGCACTTGAAAAGTAGAAACAGAAACATAGCAGTTCAGGTTGTACCATAATTCTACAATTTTACAGAATCTCTACTACATACAGTGAAGGAAATTATTGTACAACAATTAGCGAGAAAAGTAGGTTTCAAATGAAATAAAGTAGCAAGCCAATTTGACTTCATAACACATGCCAGGCAAGTGAGAAGGCTCTTAAACTTAGCATAGTGAAGAACTTTTGTTCAATAACTGAACATAGCATTCCATAAGCATATTATGCATTCGGTCTATTATGTTCTAATTAATATTGTAAAAATTATGGCTTGGAAAGTCAGGATAACTTGTTCAAAAAACAATGGCATGTACATGATGTCAAACAACTATGACAATGAAGATAAAGTGAATCCTACAAATTCCGCAAGAGCTGGACATAATTAGACTATAGGTGTAGCACTGAAGAACTAAAAGAATAACTGTTACAACCATTAAAGCAGGAGATGTTCTTACGTCTATATATTAGGAAAATAGTACTTGAGAGCACAACCACAGGAACTGCTAGATGATTCCATCAGATACTATCATCTTCCTTCAACTATTCACAGACCTATACTTGTCAACACTCTCGGGTGTGCATATATGTTGAACTAACTCACGACAGTAAAACATCAGAAGGATGGAGACTCCATCACTGAATACAGAAAAAAGTAACCTGCAATTATCAAAATATTTCGACTATCCAGAGATACATTTAGCACACACCAGAGATTACAAACTGAAGGTTTGTTGAATGATACAGAAGATTATGTACGGCATACCATTAGAGAAGATTTGAACATTTTTATAAGGTAATTTATTTAGAGGGCTTCTTTAGCAATGCATGCAAAAATAATGCATCCGATTAACAAAGCAGAGGAGTAGGAGTTACCTTCACTGTATGGTAGGCATCGCCTATCTCATCAAAGCGGTACAATAATTGGATTGACGCCACCTGCTAGAGCAAATCAGCTAGTCAATAACAAATCTGCAAGTTTAAACTATTTTTTTGGATCCGGGGTGTCTCATTGCAGCAGATCATGGTGTAGTTCATGTGAAACACATCAGTTCTCCACCCTTGGCCATGCAAACGCTTCTGCCAGCTGCATATCTACCTGAGCATGTGCCTTGTAGAAAGTTGATTGACATCCTTTTCTCCCAATCTATGTGCAGGTTGAGGCGCTCGCAAGTGGCACCAAGACTGAAGTACATGCATGATAAGTTGAAGCATCAAACCTAAAAGTGAAGAAAGTTTTGCAGTATTAAGATCGGTTGGATTTAAGAGAAAATCTTCATCAGTCATCCGTAGGTGAGATACTGATTCAAGAGCAGAGAAGGTTGTCGGTGTCACTGAGGTCATATTGATTTGGGTAAAATATAAGAGAATGCCACTGTATACCTGCGGGAATAAAATGAACAAACCATTTTAATTATTGCCAGAACATACAAATTGTAGTATAGAGATAATCACAAAGGGACAACATTAACCATAAGAAATCTTGAGCAGATCTCACCATAATGTTAATCTCTGTAGAGGAATAAAAATGCAGCGGTCAGAAGGTTGAATATACAGATAAAGAGGCAGGCATATGGGACCATCCTGATGCACAACAGCAGGAGAAGGGGAAGGAATTAGAATGCAGCATGGGCTTGAAAGATCAAGCGCATGATGAAACATCAGTGCGTAATTCAGTGTAGTAGTAGATGTAGGTGCGGCCTGCTGCAAAATCAAGAGACACATGTGCACGGAGCCATCCCAAAAAAATCAAGACAAATATGATGAGGCAGCCGCAATGGCGTTCATAGGAGGAGTGACGATATGGGTCGCTGGTGGTTGTGCAGCCAGCTTGGATGGAGGGCACACATGAACGGGGGAGGAAGGCGACGACTGTGTGGACGGTGGACGCAAGAAGAGGTTGCGGCTGGCTTGGGTGGCATCACACCATCAAGGGGAACGTAGCCCAAGAGAATCCCGGATTGTCGCGAAGGCAAGCTAGATCGGCGGTCGAGCCGGAGAAGCACCTGGCGTGGAGATGGGATTCCAGCCGCCGCGCTGTTTCCGAAGGAGAGCTCGATGGGTTGCCGCTTCAAGATGTGTAGCGGCTGGTGGGGAGAAAAGAAAATATGTGATGGGAAGGGGAGAAGATTGCAGAGCGATAGGAAATTATTGGGCATTAATAACGGCGCGTGCGTTAGAGGCTGGGTGGAGATGATCACGGCTGTAGCATCAAGCTACGACTGAATCGGCTAACGCATCAGTGCGATCGAAAAGCAAACGATTGTTTCTGAATTTACGTGAGAACAATTTTTGCTGAGATGACATGGCTGATGACGTGGATAGCTTGCATGTTTAGATAAATAGATTAGTGGGGATGAATCTCTTAGGTATATAGGATATGGAAGTAATGGGCCTCGGATCGCGGGCAGCGCCACGACCTTTCCATCGCTCCAAAGTGCATGCTCTGCAGTAACTCCAGGGAAACGGCTGGCCATGTTGCAGTTGGCTATCATTTCTCTTGTGAAGTTTGGTGGCCATGCTGAGGCGTTCAGTCATGCTCACCACACACATCGATCATTTAGAGGGTGATTGGATCCAAGGGACTTATTTTAGTGTGACTAAAAATAGTCTTTTTAAGAGGCTAAAGTTCCAAGCACCCCTGACTAAAGAGGGGTTAAAACTAGTCTTGAGACTAAAACTTTTTAGTCAGGGGTACCCCTACTAAAATGTAGATTAGTCCTCTCTCTCCTCATTTAACTCCTCTCCTTTAACACATGCGAGTTCTGGATTGGAGGATAATAAATGCTCATTAACTTGATTTTAGTCTCTTTAGTATTTGGATCCAAGCATGGGTGATGCTAGCAAGTTTTAGTCCCACTATTTTTAGTCATGAGACTAAAATGTATCAAGCACCCTCTTACATGTTGTGCCACTGGTGGCCTCACACTCGGCGTGTACTCTCCAACCTGGCATGCAAAGGATTCGACAGCCTGGCACTGCTCACCGTTTGGAAACTATGGACTTTCAATGGCGCCCCGAGCACCACTAGGCAGGTCTACACCGGCATCGCAATGGAAGGCGACTTATGGAAGAAGGCAGGTGCCGCTGGGTTGCAAGCTATTTGGAAATAGTGGTGTGTGTGTAGATTGGTAGGCATAGTTTTAAAAACCGAACCGGTGATCGAATGGGTAAGGCCTCTGGTTCAGGTTTTTATCGGTCGGACCGCCGGTTCACCGGTTCAATGTCTGGTTTTTATACCATAAATAATACATTTGGTGTAGTGGTGTCATACTAAATAGATGTAAAATACAATCATTTATTTAAATTTGACAAGAAAGTTGGCTAGCCAAGGTAGTAATTGGGCCAAAGGTGCAACTTACACACCTATATCTAGCATTCTGGGTTTGAATTCCCTTTAACGAAGATTTTTTTTTCTATTTTTGTGTGTGGCACAGGTTCAACCGTCAGTTTTATACCTCCGGTTCATGCAAAAACCAGCCGGTTTACATGGTTTTTTTGTCCAATTGCAGGCCGGTCTTTTTAGCTTAAAAACCGATAGGGGCGCCGGTTCCCGTTTTTCCCGGTCCAGTCTGGTTTTTAAAACTATGTTAGTAGGGCCTGATCGATTCTGGCCTCGGGTTATAGTGTGCGCCCCCTTGCAATGACAACCAGCTAATATCATGGGGAATATTTCAATTCGAAAGATGCGGGACGAAACTCTTCTAATGTAACTCACGGTGCCAATTCTCGTCCAATTAACAAGATATATTGAATCCTTCAAAGAAAACACAAGATATATTGAATCCTACCGACTGTATGTGAAGCTAGTAAATACATTAATTGGAGCTAGCTTTTGGACCATACCCATGTGTGTTGTGCGGCTATATATTGCACACACATATGTGAAATTTCTAATTTAGTTGTGCTAGCAACAAAAATAGAAGGGAAATATCAGGGTCAGTATACAATAGTTCAATCTGCTGGGTGTGCAACCACTACCGTATTAGAGATTGGTCATTTAGCTATACCTGCACTGACCATACACATTGGAAAAGGAGACATCGGGAAATGAGGGGAAACAATATGCTTAGAACTAGATCCAAGATATCTATGGCGTCGAGCACCCTACATGGTAGGACACCATATAGGACACCATGTAGTCTGTTGTCTCGAGCTTTTTTTTGTTTTGAAAGATCCATCTGGTGCCTGGCTTTATATTGATCAAAGCAGGGAGCATACGGGAGGAGTACAAAGGTGTATTGTGATCCAAGGATCAAGGAGAAAAATAAAAAAGAGGCGCCACTAGGCAACCCTTCTAGCTCCTAACAAGCTGGCCAAGTCTTGGCTAAATTCTCGCACACTTTCATCCCCAAAAGGGGGCTCAATGAATTTTACACTCGCCTGGTGCCAGAGTTCTAAATCGCATCTGACAGCTGCTATAACGTCGCTCACTGAAGCAACCTTGGCTCTGAAAGTGCACTCATTTCTTTCTTGCCAGATCTTCCAAAGGATTAGCAGCGCTAGGATCTTTAGCGGCTTTCTGAACTTTGGTTGGGCCGCGTTGATCAAATACACTCAAAATCATAGTCTTTACTATCAAACACATGCGAACTAGCGGGATTTATGAAAAAGCCCTCTCCACTACTGTTGCTTATGAAGCTGCTTTTTCCTCAATGTCAGACAATCTGTTTTCATTATTTGAAAAACATTAATTTGTGCCTAACTGATGTTGAATGTTTCTTTTGCTGGCACAAAAGCGGAGGATATTCACTGACCGCCTCCACCGAAGCTTGTCTGTGTTGTAAAGAAGCCGAATCAGAAGCTCATCTTCTCATACACGGCTCAGTTCCTAGGGCAACATGGATGATTATTGACTCTCTCAACATTACTCCGGACGACCACACCTCCTTTCATGACTTAGCCATCTCCCAGCCGGCAAATAAAGCAAGGAACACAGTAATTATGGCTCTCTAGTTGAATGCCGGAACACAGAAGTTTTCAGGAACTAGAATGAACACCTTCAAGTTGTTATCTCTAGGTCTGCAAATGATATTTTTCCTTGGTCAAACAGATGTGAAAATGAATCCAAAAGGCCAATCCTCTATGACAGGGGGTTAAGCTTTCGAGACTTGATGTGTGTGTCTCTGTTTCTCGAGTAATTTGTCTAGCTCTCCTTTGTTCTTATCTCCCCGCTTCTTTGTATATGGCATTGACTACAAATTTGTAAAGAAAAAGGTTCAGGATGGATTTTAGCCCGCCGTAGTTACCCCCCACCCCTCCCCATTACTGCTTAGTGGCACTGCCTGGCTTAAAAGGACAAAGTTCTTTGATGCTCAACCACATGTACTCCCTCCGTTTCTTTTTAGTCTGCATATAAGTCAAATTTTGTTAACTTTGACTAAGTTTATAAAAATATATATCAAGATTCACATATGAAATCAATATTGTTAAATGCATCACGAAATTAATTTTCATACTATATAGCTTTAGTATTGCAGGTGTTGACATTTTTTCATATAAAGTTGGTCAAATTTTACAAAGTTTGACTTTGACCAAATCTTATATGCAGACTAAGAAGAAACGGAGGAAGTACCACTCTTAATAATCCGAGCAGGGGACCACTATTTAGTGGTGGTTTATTCTAATCCAGCAAACATGGTTTCTAGTCAAACTTCAAGTTCATCGATCGAACACCTTCTCTCCTATTCGCCGGCTAGCGGGCTGGGTGCACAATCTCTTTGTTTGCTCCAGTCCGGAGTGGTGGTTGGTTTTGGCAAGTTATGGCTTGTGTTGCTGATGGTGTGATCCTCTAAACTACAAGAAAAAATCCATTATATAAATTTCTGCTAATAACGTAATTAAGTTTTGAATGGACCAATTGGTCACATGATTTTTTTTTACATCTCACGTTATGTGGATCAAGCGGAGATGTTGGTGGAAGGTTCTTGTCATGATCGTTGGTAATATACTCGCCAGGATCGTAACCCTCTACTTGCAGTATTTGTGCCCATCCAAATCATCTTGCACCTTAAAAAAATAGCTTGGCAAAAAGATGTAAAACCAGTACAAAAAATAAAATAAAATATTACAAAAATGAACCATGAGATTTAAAATTATTATAAGTAAGAACTAAAATAAACTAATATAAGAGCGTTTAGATTACTACTAAAGTAATCTAAACGCTCTTATATTAGTTTACAGAGGGAGTAGCATTGTAGTCCAAGCAATTGTGCAATGAACATCTTGATTTTCCCTCCCTATAAATACACCTTCAGGGTACTTGAAAACAATAATTCTTGATTTTCCCTCCCTATAAATACACCTTCAGGGTACTTGAAAACAATAATTTTCAGTTAAAAGCATTGGAATTTTATACACCACTGAGCAACAACGCCTTTAGCTAATATTTCCGGGCAGATTCAAATTCGAAAGATGAGGGACCGAAGTTTTCTAGTTTAAGTCACCGTACCAACTCTGATCTAATTAACAAGATAAGTTGAACGCTACCAACTGCGTGCCAAGCTAGTAAATACATTAATTGGAGCTAGCGCTTGAACAGTACTCATACGGTGTGCAGCTATATATATATATATATATATATATATATATATATATATATATATATATATATATATATATATATATATATATATATATATATGCATGTAAGAAATTCACAATTTTAGCTGCACTAGCAACCCAAACAGAAAGGATCTGTTCAACTTACTAGGTGTACAACCACTGCTGTACGAGATCGATCGCCTAACTGTACGTGCATAATTCATGTATGTAGGAAACGGAGGCACCGGGAAATGAGGGGAAACCATATGCTGTTGTGCCACCTCTCATCGCGTGTCACCGTTTTGTGATTCACACCCAGGATCGTATGCACCACACATGATTCACTCTGAAAACTGCACGTGCTAGGCTAGCTTCTTCATATATTCTTCTCTTCATTCGATTGAATAATGATAAAATCTCCTCCGACCATAACATGCAACCTCTCGTCCCTGCACACTTGATCGGCAAGGAAATCATGTTTGAACTCAGATTGTGCCGCCCCATACACTGCAATGAGAGGCCACCTAAAGCCATCAATTTTCGATCGCACAAGAAACTTGCCAGCGTTGTTGCCCACTACCACCAACAAAACCTTCAAAGATCACTATTGACCCCAAGTAAGATCCCATCAGATCTTCCCTGAGGTGGGAGGCAATGGCAAAAATAATCTAGTCCTCCGGCAACCAAGAAACTGATAAGTAAAGTTTGATATGTCGGTTTCAAGTAAGTTTTGTCCCCTCGACTTATCTGCTAAAAACTTACACTTAGTCAAGTCCAAAAGACCTCTGCCGTTTCAAAATATGCCTCTCATTTCTCATCATCGAATTTCCTTTTGAATTTGTTCCTTGTTCTTCACCTCATCGTACAGAGATAGTATACCTTTCGCTTCCGCTTGCGTTTAGGCATCACTGGCAATACCCCACTGTCCGCATGACTCGGGTCATCGCCATTCCCCTCACCAGATTGTAGAGGAGATGCATTATCTTCCACTTCTACAACGCTAGTAGGCACTAGATGCTCGCATAGACATTCTAGTGCTTGAATACCCAACGCATTAACTTCGCGTTTCTTCATAGGCTTAATAGCAGCAATATTTTTCAACATCTTCATAGCTCTATCCGCCTCTAAGCCTAACAAACATTAAAGAACCTCACAACCTCACGATGATTAGACCCAAGTGAGACCCCGATCCAGTCAGCATTATGAGTTATTTCCTCCTAAAAAATATAACTGAAAAGTTAGTATTGACTGGATACATGTGCTAGCCTCGATGTCACGAAGCTTGGCCACCCGCATGGCATGCCCCATGAACATATTGTCTGCATTCGGCTGTGCCTAAATCCATTGATTCACACACATATCGATGAACCTAGGGTCCGGAATCCCCCCAAAAGCCACCACATCCGCGTGAGGAACCTGTCCAATAAAAAACTGTCCACCTGATGGGTGCCTGACACTACCAGAGTTAACCCCTATGCCGATGGCCCAGGCCATCGGCATAGCCCTGATTCCCATCGAGATAGGCCTATGCCGACGGCCCCCGTCGGCATAGGGCCGTCGGCATAGATGCTATCCCGACGGCATCCGTACATCTATGCCGACGGCCTCGGCTGTTGGCAACGTCCCTGCCTAACGGTGGTTGTCGGTGCCACCGTCAAGTGCTGCCCAACGGCTGCGTGCCACGTGGCATATGTATGCCGACGGCCTGGCCATCGGCAAACTACGCCGACGGCTAGCCTGTCAGCATAGCCCTGCCCCAGGAGCTACAGGAGCGCGCCGCGTGGCGCCTATGCTGACGGCTAGGCCGTCGGCATAGGTGCCACGTGGCGCGCACTGGTAGCTCACGCCAGCCCTATGCCGATGGCAAGGCCGTCGGCATAGTTTGTGTCTGTTTTTATTTTATTTTTTCTGTTTGTTTTCAATTCGGTTCAATTCAAATAATCAGCAGATATATATGATGCAAAATAGACATACATCACATATAAGTATCATCCGCCACCGTCACAACAATATAGGCATCATCGCAAAACATAAGCACCATCACAAACAACAATAGCATATAAAGAAGCACACAATTCATCTAAAGGACCACAAGTCATGTAAAGACCACAAGTGTATCATCACCACCACCGTCACCCAAAGGCTTAAGCACCAGGACGTCGAGCACCGCCAAGGTCATCACCGCCAAGTCCGCCAAAGCCCAGGTCGTCACTGCTAGCGACATCGCTACTGCCAAGACTGCCACCGCCTCCATGGATCGGAGTGATCAGGCTCCGTGACTCGGGAGTGGTGCCAGCACCAGCACCACCACCAACGGTACATCCACCGTTTTCATGGATGTTGAAAAGACATATAAAGGGGATATATGATTGTGTTGAATAAACGGTATGCTTTGGGTGAATAGTTTGGGGATGTACTAACCGACGAGGGGCCAGGGTGCTGTGCCACAAACTCCTCAAAGGTAAGCAACACTGGTTGTGGTGGAGGAGATGGTGCTGGTTGCAATTGAGGAAACCTGCCGGCCTCCATGCACTCAACAACGTGCTGCATATTCGTTGACCAAGCAAACAAGAATGTCAAAAGAAATGCAAGTGCAAATATAGAAGTGAAATGAAAGGGGCCAAACTAACTGCCATCATGCGAGAGTTGTGCTCATGCACTGCTAAAAGGCTTGCGTGCCACGCCATGGTCTCCTGGCGTGTGTACTCCATGTAGGCCTACAGTATGACATGATGAAACTCATAAAACATCTAAATGTGGAAAATAAAGTGAGCAATGAAGATAAAAGGGAAAATACTTACAGATTGCCGCTCAGCAAAGAGGGAGTGTGACTGCGCACTGGTCATGGGGTGCTCGTGCGCTGGTTCAGGCTCGGGTCGGTAGCTCGGAGCTGTGTATATGAGATAGAAGGAGTGATCACAACATCCAGAAGCATCTCCCGACCATGCTCCTTGGGCCCCATGCCCACCACCACCCTCTCGTCCAGATCCGTCGCAATGGGGTCAGGTGTGCCAGGATCTAAACTCAGATACCCATCGGAGTAGGCCTTCTTCATCTCCGCTGTCTTGCCATAGTACTTGGCCTCGCCAGGCTTGGGCTTCCTCCGCATATGGGCGATCTCCCATGCCTCTGTTGGAAATATGCCCTAGAGGCAATAATAAAAGCATTATTATTATATTTCCTTATTCATGATAATTGTCTTTATTCGTGCTATAATTGTGTTATCCGGAAATCGTAATACATGTGTGAATAACAGACAACAAACATGTCCCTAGTGAGCCTCTAGTTGACTAGCTCGTTGATCGACAGATAGTCATGGTTTCCTGACTATGGACATTGGATGTCATCGATAACGGGATCACATCATTAGGAGAATGATGTGATGGACAAGACCCAATCCTAAACATAGCATAAGATCGCTTAGTTCGTTTGCTAGAGTTTTCCAATGTCAAGTATCCTTTCCTTAGACCATGAGATCGTGTAACTCCCGGATACCGTAGGAGTGCTTTGGGTGTGCCAAACGTCACAACGTAACTGGGTGACTATAAAGGTATACTACGGGTATCTCTGAAAGTGTCTGTTGGGTTGACATGGATCGAGACTGGGATTTGTCACTCCGCTTGACGGAGAGGTATCACCGGGCCCTCTCGGTAATGCATCATCATAATGAGCTCAATGTGATCAAAGTGTTTGATCACGGGATCATGCATTACGGTACGAGAAAAGTGACTTGCCGGTAACGAGATTGAACGAGGTATTGGGATACCGACGATCGAATCTCGGGCAAGTAAAATACCGATTGACAAAGGGAATCGTATACGGGATTAATTGAATCCTCGACATCGTGGTTCATCCGATGAGATCATCGTGGAGCATGTGGGAGCCAACATGGGTATCCAGATCCCGCTGTTGGTTATTGCCCGAGAGCCGTCTCGGTCATGTCTGCATGTCTCCCGAACCCGTAGGGTCTACACACTTAAGGTTCGGTGACGCTAGGGTTGTGAAGATATGTATATGCAGTAACCCGAATGTTGTTCGGAGTCCCGGATGAGATCCCGGACGTTACGAGGAGTTTCGGAATGGTCCGGAGGTAAAGATTTATATATGGAAAGTCATCATACGGACATCGGGACAAGTTTCGGGGTTATCGGTATTGTACCGGGACCACCGGAGGGTCCCGGGGGGTCCACCGGGTGGGGCCACCTATCCCGGAGGGCCCCATGGGCTGTATGAGGGAGGGAACCAGCCCATAGTGGGCTGGTGCGCCTCCCCCCCAAGGGCCCATGCGCCTAGGGTTGGGGGGGGGGGGAAACCCTAAAGGGGCGCCCCCCTTGCTTGGGGGGCAAGCCCCCCATCCCTGGCCGCCGCCCCCCCTAGGAGATTCCATCTCCTAGGGCCGGCGCCCCCCCAAGGGGTTATATAAAGGGGGGAGGGGAGGGGGGGCTGAACACCCCATGCCCTGGCGCCTCCCTCTCCCTCTCCAACACCTCCTCCTCCTCCGTAAGAGCTCGGCGAAGCCCTGTCGGAGTACTGCGGCTCCAACATCACCACGCCGTCGTGCCGCTGCTGGAGTCTTCGTCCCCAACCTATCCTTTGCCTTGCTGGATCAAGAAGAAGGAGACGTTACGCTGACCGTACGTGTGTTGAACGCGGAGGTGCCGTGCTTTCGGTGCTAGGATCTCCGGTGATTTGGATCATGGTGTGTACGACTACTTCATCCCCGTTCGTTGAACGCTTCCGCTCGCGATCTACAAAGTGGTATGTAGATGCAATGTCTCTCTCTCATGACTCGTTGCTAGATGAACTCATAGATGGATCTTGGTGAAACCGTAGGAAAAAATTTAATTTTCTGCAACGTTCCCCAACAGCCTCCATGTGTGAGAGAGGCCGCTTCTGTTTCTTGTGGAAAAAGTGATGGTAAATAGAAGAAGAAGATTGTTTAATGAGGTTAGTCATACATGAAGTGTCTTGTGGAGAAAGTGGTTTCGGTTTCCCTGAGCATGTACTCCTTCCTTCCCTCGGTTAGCCTTATTTTTTATGCTCGTAGCCGCCCAAGCTCCATCCTTATCACACCACAGATCCACCAATGCCGCCCAAGACTCGTCTTTTCAATAACACCAATTTGTCCATAATTTATTACCATATATGTTGTCCATAATTTTTCTCCATTTTATTTACACTAATAGGAAAATGCCTACTAGTGGCGCACCAGTTTTGCCTACTAATGGCGCACTACTGGTGCGCCACTAGTATTATTTACTAATGGCGCTTAGTATCTGGTATACTAATGGCGCACCTGTAGTGCGCCATGAGTATGCCTAGAGGTGCGCCATTACTATCTGACTTAGTAATGGCGCACCGCATAGTAGTAATTTTCAATTTGGAGATCAAGAAGGAGGAGACGTCTCCCGTCCCGTACGTGTGTTGAACGCGGAGGTGCCGTCCGTTCGGTACTAGATCATCGGTGAATTGGATCACGACAAGTACGACTACCT
The DNA here is from genome assembly GCA_032464435.1 of Aegilops umbellulata. Classification (NCBI taxonomy): domain Eukaryota; kingdom Viridiplantae; phylum Streptophyta; class Magnoliopsida; order Poales; family Poaceae; genus Aegilops; species Aegilops umbellulata. The sequence continues at coordinate 633,122,825 of CP136060.1, read as the reverse complement.
CATCCACGTTCACTCGAACGCTTCCGTTGCGATCTACAAAGTGGTATGTAGATGCTATCCAATCTGAATACTCGTTGCTAGATGAACTCATAGATGGATCTTGGTGAAGCCGTAGGAAAAATTTTAATTTTCTGCAACGTTCCCCAACAGTGGCATCATGAGCTAGTTCTATGCATAGTTCTTCTTGTGCGAGTAGAACACAATTTGTTGTGGGCGTAGATGTTGTCAATTCTTCTTGCCGTTACTAGTCAATCTTGATTCAGCGGTATTGTGGGATGAAGCGGCCCGGACCAACCTTACACGTACGCTTACGTGAGACCGGTTCCACCGACTAACATGCACTAGTTGCATAAGGTGGCTGGCGGGTGTCTGTCTCTCCTACTTTAGTTGGATCGGATTCGATGAACAGGGTCCTTATGAAGGGTAAATAGAGATTGACAAATCACGTTGTGGTTTGAACGTAGGTAAGAAAACGTTCTTGCTAGAACCCTAATTCAGCCACGTAAAACTTGCAACAACAATTAGAGGACGTCTAACTTGTTTTTGCAGCAAGTGCTTTGTGATATGATATGGCCAAAGTTGTGATGTATGATGAATGATCTATATGTGATGTATGAGATGTTCATGCTATTGTAATAGGAATCACGACTTGCATGTCGATGAGTATGACAACCGGCAGGAGCCATAGGAGTTGTCTTTATTTTTTGTATGACCTGCGTGTCATTGAGAATCGCCATGTAAGTTACTTTACTTTATTGCTAAACGCGTTAGCCATAGTAGTAGAAGTAATAGTTGGCGAGCAACTTCATGGAGACACGATGATGAAGATCATGGTGTCAAGCCGGTGACAAGATGATCATGGAGCCCCAAGATGGAGATCAAAGGAGCTATGTGATATTGGCCATATCATGTCACGTTTATTGTTTGATTGCATGTGATGTTTATCATGTTTTGCATCTTGTTTACTTAGAACGACGGTAGTAAATAAGATGATCCCTCATAATAATTTCAAGAAAGTGTTCACCCTAACTGTGCACCGTTGCGACAGTTCGTTGTTTCGAAGCACCACGTGATGATCGGGTGTGATAGATTCTAACGTTCACATACAACGGGTGTAAGACAGATTTACACACGCAAAACACTTAGGTTGACTTGACGAGCCTAGCACGTACAGACATGGCCTCGGAACACAGAAGACCGAAAGGTCGAGCATGAGTCGTATAGAAGATACGATCAACATGAAGATGTTCACCGATGTTGACTAGTCCGTCTCACGTGATGATCGGACACGGCCTAGTTGACTCGGATCATGTAATACTTAGATGACTAGAAGAGGGATGTCTATCTAAGTGGGAGTTCATTAAATAATTTGATTAAATGAACTTTATTATCATGAACTTAGTCTAAATTTTTTATAATATGTCTTGTAGATCAAATGGCCAACGTAGTCCTCAACTTCAACGCATTCCTAGAGAAAACCAAGCTGAAAGACGATGGTAGCAACTATACGGACTGGGTTCGGAACCTGAGGATCATCCTCATAGCTGCCAAGAAAGATTATGTCCTACGAGCACCGCTGGGTGACGCACCTATTCTCCCTGCACAACAAGACGTTATGAACGCTTGGCAGTCACGCTGCGATGATTACTCCCTCGTTCAGTGCGGCATGCTTTACAGCTTAGAGCCGGGGCTCCAAAAGCGTTTTGAGAGACATGGAGCATATGAGATGTTCGAAGAGCTGAAAATGGTTTTCCAAGCTCATGCCCGGGTTGAGAGATATGAAATCTCCAACAAATTCTTTAGCTGTAAGATGGAGGAAAATAGCTCTGTCAGTGAGCACATACTCAAAATGTCTGGGTTGCACAACCGCTTGACTCAACTGGAAGTTAATCTCCCGGATGAAGTGGTCATTGACAGAATCCTCCAGTCGCTTCCACCATACTCAAAATGTCTGGGTTGCACAACCGCTTGACTCAACTGGAAGTTAATCTCCCGGATGAAGTGGTCATTGACAGAATCCTCCAGTCGCTTCCACCTAGCTACAAGAGCTTTGTGATGAACTACAATATGCAGGGGATGGTAAAAACCATTCCAGAGGTATATGCTATGCTGAAATCAGCAGAGGTAGAAATCAAGAAGGAGCATCAAGTGTTGATGGTGAATAAAACCACTAAGTTTAAGAAGGGCAAGGGTAAAAAGAACTTCAAGAAGGACGACAAGGAAGTTGCCGCGCCCGGTAAGCAAGTTGCCGGGAAGAAGCCAAATAATGGACCCAAGCCCGAGACTGAGTGTTTTTATTGCAAGGGAAGTGATCACTGGAAGCGGAACTGCCCCAAATACTTAGCAGACAAGAAGGCCGGCAAAACCAAAGGTATATGTGATATACATGTAATTGATGTGTACCTTACCAGTACTCGTAGTAGCTCTTGGGTATTTGATACCGGTGCAGTTGCTCACATTTGTAACTCAAAGCAGGAGCTGCGGAATGAACGGAGACTGGCGAAGGACGAGGTGACGATGCGCGTCGGGAATGGTTCCAAGGTCGATGTGATCGCCGTCGGCACGCTGCCTCTACATTTACCTACGGGATTAGTTTTAAACCTCAATAATTGTTATTTAGTGCCAAGTTTGAGCATGAACATTGTGTCTGGATCTCGTTTAATTCGAGATGGCTACTCATTTAAATCCGAGAATAATGGTTGTTCCATTTATATGAGAGATATGTTTTATGGTCATGCTCCGATGGTTAATGGTTTATTCTTAATGAATCTCGTACGTGAGGATACACATATTCATAGTGTGAATTCCAAAAGAGTTAAAGTTGATAACAATAGTCCCACATATTTGTGGCACTGCCGCCTTGGTCACATAGGTGTCAAACGCATGAAGAAGCTCCATGCAGATGGACTTTTAGAGTCTCTTGATTATGAATCATTTGACACGTGCGAACCATGCCTCATGGGTAAAATGACCAAGACTCCGTTCTCAGGAACAATGGAGCGAGCAACCAACTTATTGGAAATCATACATACCGATGTGTGCGGTCCAATGAGTGTTGAGGCTCGCGGTGGCTATCGTTATGTTCTCACCCTCACTGATGACGTGAGTAGATATGGGTACGTCTACTTAATGAAACACAAGTCTGAGACCTTCGAAAAGTTCAAGGAATTTCAGAGTGAGGTTGAAAATCAACGTGAGAGAAAGATTAAGTTTCTACGATCAGATCGTGGAGGAGAATACTTGAGTCACGGATTTGGCACACACTTAAGAAAATGTGGAATAGTTTCACAACTCACGCCGCCTGGAACACCTCAGCGTAATGGTGTGTCCGAACGTCGTAATCGCACTCTATTAGATATGGTGCGATCTATGATGTCTCTTACCGACTTACCGCTATCTTTTTGGGGCTATGCTTTAGAGACTGCCGCATTCACTTTAAATAGGGCTCCGTCGAAATCCGTTGAGACGACACCGTATGAATTATGGTTTGGGAAGAAACCTAAGCTGTCGTTTCTGAAAGTTTGGGGATGCGATGCTTATGTCAAGAAACTTCAACCTGAAAAGCTCGAACCCAAGTCGGAAAAATGCGTCTTCATAGGATACCCTAAAGAAACTGTTGGGTATACCTTCTACCTCAGATCCGAAGGCAAGATCTTTGTTGCCAAGAATGGATCCTTTCTAGAGAAAGAGTTTCTCTCGAAAGAAGTAAGTGGGAGGAAAGTAGAACTTGATGAAGTGTTACCTCTTGAACCGGAAAACGGCGAAACTCAAGAAAACGTTTCTGAGGTGCCTGCACCGACTAGAGAGGAAATTAATGATGATGATCAAGATACTTCTAATCAAGCTCCTACTGAAATTCGAAGGTCCACAAGGACACGTTCCGCACCAGAGTGGTACGGCAACCCTGTCTTGGAAATCATGTTGTTAGACAACGGTGAACCTTCGAACTATGAGGAAGCAATGGCGGGCCCGGATTCCGACAAATGGCTGGAAGCCATGAAATCCGAGATAGGATCCATGTATGAAAATGAAGTATGGACTTTGACTGACTTGCCCGTTGAACGGCGAGCCATAGAAAATAAATGGATCTTTAAGAAGAAGACAGACGCGGATGGTAATGTGACCATCTATAAAGCTCGGCTTGTCGCTAAGGGTTCAAGGAATTGACTACGATGAGACTTTCTCACCGGTAGCGAAGCTGAAGTCCGTCCGAATCATGTTAGCAATTGCCGCATACTATGATTATGAGATATGGCAAATGGATGTCAAAACGGCATTCCTTAATGGTTTCCTTAAGGAAGAATTGTATATGATGCAGCCGGAAGGTTTTGTCGATCCTAAGAATGCTGACAAGGTGTGCAAGCTCCAACGCTCGATTTATGGGCTGGTGCAAGCATCTCGGAGTTGGAACATTCGCTTTGATGAGATGATCAAAGCGTTTGGGTTTACACAGACTTATGGAGAAGCCTGTGTTTACAAGAAAGTGAGTGGGAGCTCTGTAGCATTTCTCATATTATATGTAGACGACATACTTTTGATGGGAAATGATATAGAACTCTTGGACAACATTAAGGCCTACTTGAATAAGAGTTTTTCAATGAAGGACCTTGGAGAAGCTGCTTATATATTAGGCATCAAGATCTATAGAGATAGATCGAGACGCCTCATAGGTCTTTCACAAAGCACATACCTTGATAAAATATTGAAGAAGTTCAATATGGATCAATCTAAGAAAGGGTTCTTACCTGTGTTACAAGGTGTGAAATTGAGCTCAGCTCAATGTCCGACCACGGCAGAAGATATAGAAGAGATGAGTGTCATCCCCTATGCCTCAGCCATAGGTTCTATTATGTATGCCATGCTGTGTACCAGACCTGATGTAAACCTTGCCGTAAGTTTGGTAGGTAGGTACCAAAGTAATCCCGGCAAGGAACACTGGACAGCGGTCAAGAATATCCTGAAGTACCTGAAAAGGACCAAGGAAATATTTCTCATTTATGGAGGTGACGAAGAGCTCGTCATACAAGGTTACGTCGACGCTAGCTTCGACACAGATCTGGATGACTGTAAGTCACAAACCGGATACGTGTATATTTTGAATGGTGGGGCAGTAAGCTGGTGCAGTTGCAAGCAAAGCGTCGTGGCGGGATCTACATGTGAAGCGGAGTACATGGCAGCCTCGGAGGCAGCACATGAAGCAATTTGGGTGAAGGAGTTCATCACCGACCTCGGAGTCATACCCAATGCGTCGGGGCCAATCAAGCTCTTCTGTGACAACACTGGAGCTATTGCACTTGCAAAGGAGCCCAGGTTTCACAAGAAGACCAGGCACATCAAGCGTCGCTTCAACTCCATTCGTGAAAATGTTCAAGATGGAGACATAGAAATTTGTAAAGTGCACATGGATCTGAATGTCGCAGATCCATTGACTAAACCTCTCCCTAAGGCAAAACATGATCAACACCAGAACTCTATGGGTGTTCGATTCATCACAATGTAACTAGATTATTGACTCTAGTGCAAGTGGGAGACTGTTGGAAATATGCCCTAGAGGCAATAATAAAAGCATTATTATTATATTTCCTTATTCATGATAATTGTCTTTATTCGTGCTATAATTGTGTTATCCGGAAATCGTAATACATGTGTGAATAACAGACAACAAACATGTCCCTAGTGAGCATCTAGTTGACTAGCTCGTTGATCGACAGATAGTCATGGTTTCCTGACTATGGACATTGGATGTCATCGATAACGGGATCACATCATTAGGAGAATGATGTGATGGACAAGACCCAATCCTAAACATAGCATAAGATCGCTTAGTTCGTTTGCTAGAGTTTTCCAATGTCAAGTATCCTTTCCTTAGACCATGAGATCGTGTAACTCCCGGATACCGTAGGAGTGCTTTGGGTGTGCCAAACGTCACAACGTAACTGGGTGACTATAAAGGTATACTACGGGTATCTCTGAAAGTGTCTGTTGGGTTGACATGGATCGAGACTGGGATTTGTCACTCCGCTTGATGGAGAGGTATCACCGGGCCCTCTCGGTAATGCATCATCATAATGATCTCAATGTGATCAAAGTGTTTGATCACGGGATCATGCATTACGGTACGAGAAAAGTGACTTGCCGGTAACGAGATTGAACGAGGTATTGGGATACCGACGATCGAATCTCGGGCAAGTAAAATACCGATTGACAAAGGGAATCGTATACGGGATTAATTGAATCCTCGACATCGTGGTTCATCCGATGAGATCATCGTGGAGCATGTGGGAGCCAACATGGGTATCCAGATCCCGCTGTTGGTTATTGCCCGAGAGCCGTCTCGGTCATGTCTGCATGTCTCCCGAACCCGTAGGGTCTACACACTTAAGGTTCGGTGACGCTAGGGTTGTGAAGATATGTATATGCAGTAACCCGAATGTTGTTCGGAGTCCCGGATGAGATCTCGGACGTCACGAGGAGTTTCGGAATGGTCCGGAGGTAAAGATTTATATATTGAAAGTCATCATACGGACATCGGGACAAGTTTCGGGGTTATCGGTATTGTACCGGGACCACCGGAGGGTCCCGGGGGGTCCACCGGGTGGGGCCACCTATCCCGGAGGGCCCCATGGGCTGTATGAGGGAGGGAACCAGCCCATAGTGGGCTGGTGCGCCTCCCCCCCCAAGGGCCCATGCGCCTAGGGTTGGGGGGGGGAACCCTAAAGGGGGCGCCCCCCTTGCTTGGGGGGCAAGCCCCCCATCCCTGGCCGCCGCCCCCCTAGGAGATTCCATCTCCTAGGGCCGGCGCCCCCCCAAGGGGTTATATAAAGGGGGGAGGGGAGGGGGGCTGAACACCCCATGCCTTGGCGCCTCCCTCTCCCTCTCCAACACCTCCTCCTCCTCCGTAAGAGCTCGGCGAAGCCCTGTCGGAGTACTGCGGCTCCAACATCACCACGCCGTCGTGCTGCTGCTGGAGTCTTCTTCCCCAACCTCTCCTTTGCCTTGCTGGATCAAGAAGAAGGAGACGTTACGCTGACCGTACGTGTGTTGAATGCGGAGGTGCTGTGCTTTCGGTGCTAGGATCTCCGGTGATTTGGATCACAGTGTGTACGACTACTTCATCCCCGTTCGTTGAACGCTTCCGCTCGCGATCTACAAAGTGGTATGTAGATGCAATCTCTCTCTCCCATGACTCGTTGCTTGATGAACTCATAGATGGATCTTGGTGAAACCGTAGGAAAAATTTTAATTTTCTGCAACGTTCCCCAACAGCCTCCATGTGTGAGAGAGGCCGCTTCTGTTTCTTGTGGAAAAAGTGATGGTAAATAGAAGAAGAAGATTGTTTAATGAGGTTAGTCATACATGAAGTGTCTTGTGGAGAAAGTGGTTTCGGTTTCCCTGAGCATGTACTCCTTCCTTCCCTCGGTTAGCCTTATTTTTTATGCTCGTAGCCGCCCAAGCTCCATCCTTATCACACCACAGATCCACCAATGCCGCCCAAGACTCGTCTTTTCAATAACACCAATTTGTCCATAATTTATTACCATATATGTTGTCCATAATTTTTCTCCATTTTATTTACACTAATAGGAAAATGCCTACTAGTGGCGCACCAGTTTTGCCTACTAATGGCGCACTACTGGTGCGCCACTAGTATTATTTACTAATGGCGCTTAGTATCTGGTATACTAATGGCGCACCTGTAGTGCGCCATGAGTATGCCTAGAGGTGCGCCATTACTATCTGACTTAGTAATGGCGCACCGCATAGAAGTGCGCAATTAGTAGTAATTTTTTTCAATTTTTTTTAAAAAATTCAAATTTTTTTATTTTTTATTTCTTAATCTCGGGTCACTATGCTTAATCTCAGATCAAATCACACTCCATGGTCAAACTTCCCAAAAGGTCACCCATCCTCACACTACTCCAACCCAAGCACGCTTAACTTCAAAGTTCTATCCAACCCCAGCACCAGCTCACTTAACAGGCACTTGTTGATATATGTAGCATATCAATCCTATTAAACCTTGTTGATGTTTAGGACTTTATTCATGTTCATGAGTGTGATGAAATTTTGAAAAAATATTTCAAACTTCCGTTCATATTACATATCATATTTTGAAAACAAATTCCTGAAAAAAAATCAAAACTATATATTTTTCTGTTACTAGTGGTGCACCTAGCAAACGGTGCGCCACTAGTAAGTTTGAATTTTATTTAATTTTTTTGCCTCCAGATCTTAAAAGCCCCATAACTTTTTTCTGTTAGGTGTTTGAGGATTTTGAAAATGTTTAACGGGGTTCCCCCTTTTAAATTCGGATGTAACTTTTCGAGTAGATGATTTTTCATATAGAAAACTTTTTAATCCGAGTTCGTATGCAAAAGTTATGCCCATTTTACAAATTCCAGAGAGATTTTGCAAATAAAGTCAAAATTCATATTTGTAAATTTTCCCAACAACTAGACCACATATCACATAGGAAACTTATTTTATTTTATTTTTTTGACATTTTCATCATTTTCTTTTTTTTTTTAAAATTGAGAAGGCGGTCGAGGGGGGTGCATGCGGGGGAATTTTTGGGCCAAGTTAGTAATGGCGCACCGTGGAAGTGGTGCGCCATTACTTGTTTAACTAGTAATGGCGCACTATCCCCTGGTGCGCCATTACTAGTTTTGAAAAAAAAAAAAAATTGAATTTTTTTTTGAATTTTTTTACTAATGGCGTACCGTGGATGTGGTGCGCCATTACTAGTTTAACTAGGAATGGCGCACTATCCCCTGGTGCGTCATTACTAGTTTTGGAAAAAAATTTGTTACTAATGGCGCACCGTGGATGTGGTGCGCATTAGTATTTGGACACTAATGGCGCACCAACACATGGTGCGCCATTAGTATATAGTAGTGGCGCACCACATGTCTGGTGTGCCATTAGTATCTATTTCATCTATAACCCTTTTCCTAGTAGTGTTACCAACGAACATGGAAACTTAATTTTTTTTGGCAAAGGTTCCCAGCATATTCACCTTTTTTTTTCATCCATAGATTTATAATTTTTACCATCTCATTTAGCTAGAAACTGGCTCGAGATCGACTCGAGAACGTTACAAGCTGAGCACGAGTCATGTTTTATAGCTCTATCTTGAGCTTCACTTAGTTTGAGCACGCTCGAATTTTCATATGAGTTGAGCTGAGCCAACTCCAACTCGCTCGAGCTCGACTCGTTTGCAGCCCTACACACGCTCACGCTAAAGTGCTTAACCTACTCCCTACGTCCGTGAAAGACTGTATATTTAGAGATTTACACATTGACCAGGGCATAATTAAGCCCAAAAGTAGCAGACTTATGTGTGCATGTGACCATTGAGATAATAAGATTAAATGAATGCCTTTGCATGCTGTAATTAAGGATAGACATGTAGCCTATACCTACAACACAAGTTGGTGCATTAGTGAATCAGTATCGATTTAGATTAAAGGCTAAATGCATTAGAAGTGTAGATGTACATCATGTAGTACACTCTTTGTTGGAAGACCGAGGAAGGACACGTGCATGCACTCACATACACAACCAGGGCGGTTCGCGCGCAAGGATTGGACTCGTGTCGCGCCTGCGTAAAGTTTTGTTTAACTGATTTCTTTGCTCTGCCAACTGATAGGTGGGATCCAGAAACCATGTGACAATTTAAACAGTCAACAAAGTGCCACGTCGACTACGTGGCCGGTCGGTAGGGTGCAATACGGTGCTCTACGATGAGCTAGTAATCGCATAATCGCCGCAAAACTATATACAGTGACCGTAAAGAGCGTACTGTTACATACATTGACCGCCAGTGTATTTTTCTCATTTCAAATTAAGCCATATTAATCGGAAAGGACGAAGTATGGAATACTACTACTAGTACTAGTACTTCTTTGATGTGTCCCGTCAACTCGCTGAACAAGGAGAAGCTTGCTTACTACGCCTCTCCCTCGCCCACGCGCGCGGTGGTTCGCAGGACGAGGAGAGGGTTTTGACTACAACACCCTCTCCCTCGCCCTCGCCCTCACGGTGGACGTGCAGCAGTTCAATCGGTGTCAAATTGCCAGAAGCATATTGTACTGTAGTATCATCATTGTTGGACATTCCGAAGAGGCGAAGAGCCAAGTGCAAGATTGACACGAGTACGAACTGTTGAACCTCCCGAAGAGGCAAAGAGCCAAGCGCAAGGTTTTATAGGAGTTTTCGTCCTAGTAGGACTATACTAGTACAACTATAGCGAACGATCCTACTCTATGATGCTGCCACGTCACGTATATTCAAAGCTGTGCCACCTTTTTTTCTCAAAGAGCATGTTGGAGCCCGTGCAACAACCACACAAGTTGCACGTACACATAACACATTTACTAGTAATAAATTCTAAAGGACAAATGCCAGTATGCCACACAAGTTCATCTCCAACTCATGTGATAAATTTGTGCACGACTAGTCTACATATATTCACAGCGCTACCGTTCACAATTACCGTACTCCACTTACACGTTATAGATGGGCTACATGTCCTCCTCGAGGTTCCAGTCCCAGGTGTTCTTCATGGATGGCACGATCCATAGCAGTGGGCAACGGGAATCATTATCGCAGCTTTCTAGTCCGGTTCCACACGATGGAGACTCATCCAAGTTGAAGCGGCATAAATCAGGGATAGCGTGTCCCAGCATGTCGTTCATCCGGCAGTGCGCACTGAAGACACAACCATGCTTCATGAACGGCAGGCCTTCCGTGTCGTGCATGGAAGGTGGCATCCGCTTCACAATGGGGTAGTTGTCCCCGATGAAAAGCGAGTACTCTCCAAGAGTGTTCCTCGGCACCCACGTAGCACCACGGGGGTCGACCTCGGCGCCGTTCATCTGGTACACGCGGCATCCCAGATCTGGACACATGGTGACGTACATACTCAAGGTCCATGCATAATAATGTTGTGCTCAAATGTGGCGGTCAGTAATACTGTGCACCAAATAGTACTACTCCGGTATAGAGGAAGTAAAATAACCGGCTTATTATATATAGCCACTCTTGGCTACATGGATGAGATAGTAAGACATGGAAAAGCAAAAATGGTGGCAGCTAGTGGGTTCAAGTCTTCAAGGGCCTAGCTAGCTATACGTGTCCTCCAAGGTAAAAAGTACTCCTACTAGTACTACAAAGTATACTACTAGTACAACAATGAAAGAGAAGGCGAGAGGGTTAAAAAATGAAATACCTGGGTAGATGGTGACGGTCCGATCGTGGTAGATTATGTGACCATGTTGCACATCAGTGGTACCATGGGTAACGACTGCTAAGATAGTTGATCCCAATATGCCAATATCCCAATATGCCAATATGCAAAATAATGGAGTACCGTTAGGGATGCAAATGATGGTTTGTGCATTCCGTTTGTAATCTCCCGTACCGTAGGATGTCAACCATATGAAACAAGTCCCCTGGCTTTTCACCGCGAAGATGCGGCCTAGATGGCGCATGACGTCTTCGAATGTGTAGGGGTAGAAATCTGCCGCCGCCAACATGCGCCAGCCTCTGCCGTTACTGCCTCCTGCATTGATGGCAATCCTTATGTCGAACACCGTGATGAGATAGTAATCGTCGTAGCCGCGTCGCTTTGTCGGCGGGTCCGCAATTGCTATGTTCTTCAATCTCATGTAGGCATCATCATACGTATTCTTGCCCAGCCAGTCTGGAAGGCCGATCCCAGTGGTGGAGAAGGGGTCTACTGGAACGGCCGCACTGTTGTGGATGTTGTGTAAAATCATGGTGGTATCCGGCCGGAGGTATGCAAGACAATCATCGTTGGCACCGACCCAGACCTATATATAAGATGGTGGGCAGCGGAGAAATTACGGGATGGAAATGGAATAACTAAGTACTACATGATCAAACTCCATTACTGACCTGCTCATCGGACAAAATCCGACTACCTCTCAACGTCGTCAACTCTAGTGGATTCAACGTGCAACCATGGTTAGGGAGCGGTGGACTGTTCGAAGAATTGTCCCATATAAGAACCTTATCCTCGAGGACGCATGGAAGACCAACAAGCATGGTCTTTTCCCAAGCCTGTTTAAGCAACGTCTTGAAAAAGTTGGTGCAGGAAGCACCGAGTCTTGCGACGGTGAGGACGTCGGAGCGGCGTGAGATTTCTCCCAAAGAATCGTCGTCCAAGGTCTCCCAGCCCCGACGAGGAGGAGAACCGCCTGGCGAATCCATGGAAGCAGTGACGAACTGCCTTCTCTTCGGGGGGAGGGGAACTGGCGATGAGGAGATAAGAGCATAGTAATTGCAGGGCCTCGTCCCTTCCAACTATAGATCGTTCCTCAGCGAAGGGGTGAGGCTATTATTTACTACTCCAAATAATAGCACTAGTAAGAAATTTTTGGCACTAGGTAGTAGTTTTTGGTACAATGGAGTACTAGTACTAGCATTATGGAACGTTATGGGATTGCATTATACTGTAAATAATAGCACTAGTAAGAAATTTTTGGCACTAGGTAGTAGTTTTTGGCGTAGATTAAGAAATTTTGGGTATGTTTTTGCCATTTTTTGTACACGCCAACTAGTGTCAAAAAACGTCGTACATTATGTTACGGAGGAGTACATACTCGTACTGTAGCAGTACTAGTACTACTTTTCTTAACTAGTAGAGCGATGTACTGTACTTCTAGTCTAGTCTTGTATAGTGCACCAGTTTTGAACTCTTGAATCTCAGGGCCAAGGAGCTACAGTTGGAAGTGGAGGGTACTACTGTTCTCTAGAACAATCGCTGTACTATCAATGCAGGGGAAGTACACCTGCGTAGTGGCCTAGTGGGTACTCTCGGTGCTCTATTCAGCAGCTCCTCTCATGTAGCTGGCCTACAGCCGCTCCTCTCACGCACACACTAGCAGCCTTTTTATCAGCGACGGTTACTGCGGGGGCAGAACATTTGAGTTATTTGATACAGCGATACTAGGCTTTTCGCTTCCATTTGTGGAGGTGTAATGGATCTCGTCGAACTTTGTTAGTAGTTCCTTCTTTATGAATGAGATGAAGCAAAGCTTTTGCCTCCATTTCAAAGAAACACGTCAAGAGGAATTTCTTTTATAGTAGAGCCGATAATGGAGTGAAGTCCATGCATGCAACGCCACAAGCTACAGAGTAGTAGTAGAGCACTTTACGTACACAGCCATATTGCACTGTTCCCAATGCCCCGCCAGGCTTTTCAGGCTCCTCGGGCTTAATTGGGAGGCGCTAGTTTAAATATGCTACTAGCTGGAAGCTGCAAGCGAGGTGCGGCTAGGGCGAGCACGCGAGCCACGGGATGCTGGGAAGGAAAACCCGTTCACATGGCTAGGTTGTCCAGTGCACCCAGATTGTGGGGCCGCACATCCGTTTGACTTCAAAACTCGAACTACCCGTGTAAAATATTGGCTCGTAGCGAAGCGTAGTAGTATACTATTTAAAAAAAAGGCCGTCGTGCGCTCGGCCGGGATCGAACCCACAAAATGAGGTATACACTCCCGCGACCACTAGTAGTACTCGTTGGAGTACAACGCAACCTAGAATCACCTTTTGTCGCTAGTAGTACGTACATTGTTCCTTACAAGAAACCCCTAAGAGCATGGTTAATAGTATAGCCAGCTGCTGGCTATAAGCCAGTGCCATGTCATCTCCAGCCCATCTTATAGCCAACATGTAGTAGTAGTTTATTTCTTATAGCCCGCTGACTCAGCTCTATTGTACTTGCTCTAATAATGCAAGAAACCACTAAAATGCCAAGAAACTACTACCACTTGCATACGTGGCAGACTTAAGATAAGACTACCTTATCGACCATTGTACATGCTCTTACCAACAAAAATCCTCGAGTGACCTCCTACCTCCGGCCCGTCCACCTAGTCATCCTCGGCCATGGGATGCAGCTACCGCCGCCGGCAGAAGGCGAGGTTAAAACCGCCGGCGGTGCGGATCCCATGTTGGGGCAGCCCAGATGCTATCTCCATCCGGCGCGCGCGGCCGCTAGCTAGCCAAGATAGCTCCGTCCAGCTGCTTGTCTGCAAGGTTTGCTAGCTAGATCGGCACGGCAGCGCGGCGGCTTGCTCACGCGCACCGCGCTAAGGCCAGCCATCTGGCTCGAGCAAAGGCCAGCGCGGCGGCTTGCTCGCTCGTGAGTCACGCTCGGGCCAGCCTGCCAACCCGTGCGGAGGCCAGCACGGCATCCGACCCGTCCGGCGGAGCAGCGGCCAACTCGCTCATCACCGGCGCCACCGATGAACACACATCAGTACTGTTTGAAGTAATGTTCAGGAAAAATAATGATTTGAGGGGGAATAACAGGATAGAAGGTCAGATGTGGGTCCCTCGTGTCAACTGTCAAACAAAATGTGTTGGTTTAAACTGCCTCGTCAGCACGGACATGTGGGCCAACCCTGTCATAAATGGGTTTAAACGAACCTAATCGGTAGGAGCACTAGGTAGTTTTTGGCGTGGATTAAGAAATTTTGGGTATGTTTTTGCTATTTTTTGTACAATAGATTCCTCCTATGGCTGGTTGAAAGTGGTAGTTTTTTGTTAAATACTCTACATATTGTAAGTAGGAGTGAAAGTTAAGCTTTGGAAGCCAATAAGCAAGGCTAGTTACATAGTGCATATGTGTACATGATTGAAAGTAAATATCAACCATGAGTGACTAATATCTTGATGGAAAACTCGAAACTATGGAATACTAGGAAAAGAAATGCATGGTTGGAAATACTAGCAATGTTCATGTCCATTGCAACAAATCATAATTAGAATAATACTTATTCACAAACTAGGTACAAAACACTCTAATTTTGATATACATATGTCACTAGAGATATATTATGTTTCAGTTAGAGTATATTCCTTGGGCTGTTTTGGTGAGGTCAGGGAGGGATGTGGTTGGTTTTAAGATACTAATGATGGGTTTTTCTGCAAATTGGTAGACAAGTGGGATGTTGGTGAGAAAAGGCAACAACTTACCTCACAATCGTTAGATGTAGATCTAATGGTCTGAAACGACGGATGGCAGACACACCAGCATCACCAACTTAGTCTTGTGTAGGAGTACTAGCAAGATCCGTGCATTGCACGGAACATCAGGATGCATTTTTTTATAAAACACTTGTTGTGATTGACCCATGCGGGAGTAATCCCATGTGTAAAAACTAATGATATCTCGAGAAATATGAGATAAGGTGAAGAGGAGTGGGGTGTGGTGGTGATTGGTGGTCGGACTGAGCGGAGGCATGGGGATTGACGACGCCGGCAGCGGCCACCAGGCCAGTTTGTTCCAGAGGCTTCCTTTCTTAATTGCTCAACAATGAGGTTTGTTGGAGATAAAGATGAACGAGGGAAGGCCTTGACTGCAAATGTGGAGAGGGGTGCGGGTATCTTTTAGTTTAATTTCCATCCGTCAGATATAGATCGAACGGTCTATATTGCAAGATGGCACACGTACCATCATCACCAACTCGGTTTTTTATAAGAGAAGAAATATAAGTATGGAGATACAAACGTATTATCGATACTTGCTTCCGTAAACTAGCATCTACATTCTATTCAACGCCTCGGCATGTGGGGCCTTAGCACAATGACTTCTCGACTGTGTAAAACAAAGATTTTCCCATCGCCAACAAGGAGGGGGTGGCGGCGGCACGCTTTTTGGCTTGCTCTAGTCCTAGTAGTCATACTAGGTGGTCTAAGCACGTGTAGATTTATTCTTTTTCACGTCTCGTGTTCGCCGTACTGCCATGATTGTTCATGAATAGACGGTAAGTTATTCACGGGGAAACCCTTGTTGAGTGTGTTTGCGAGAGAGAGATAGAGAGAGAGAGAGAGAGAGAGAGAGAGAGAGAGAGCGTGTGTGATATGTTAGGGACTGAGGCAATGATAACATATTCTTTGTGTCTATGTGTGTGGAGGATAGAGAGAGACATGTACATGGGGCTTTGTGTTGTGTAACGTGGAGACACATATACATAATTAGAGAGTGAGTGTGTGAGATACACATGCGGACATGAAGAGAGATGAGGATCCAGGTAAATGGGTGTTTGTGCGTGTCTGTGTGTGTTTGTGCACGCGTTTGTGTGTGAGAGGGAGAGAGTGTATGTGGAGTAGAGAGACCACTGATGATGTAAACCTAGTATAAGGGAAGGGGAAATGGTGTGACATGTGTAGTAGCGAGATAGCATGGGTGCGGGCGGGGGGAGCAGACTATTTGGAAGAGACATCGAGTGTGTGTGTGGGAGAGGGGTGTGAGAGTGAGAGAAAGAGAGAGCTAGCGACGGAGAGAGAGAGAGAGGAAGAGAGGGGGTGAGAGAGGTCATTTGTGTCCATAAATGGCGTATAGATAGGGAGACAATGTTGATGTTGTCCGAAATTGGCCTATGAACGGAGACGCAAGGGAAGCGAGTCATCGTGTGTGTGATAGGGACTTCATGAGATATCTAGAATAGATGGTGTAGAGAACAATGTGCGAAATCGAGAATGATTATACATTAGGGAGCTATGCAAAGAGTCACGACATATATGTATACATGGAAGGAGCTGGGGCGGGTCCGCATGTGGGAGAGATAGAAAGAGGAGAGTGGTGCACAAGGAGACAAAGTGTGCTTGTTTGCACTGGGGGTGTTGTGTGAGGTGAGTGCGCAAGAACCACATAACTAGGGAGATAGATGTTTGGGGGCGACGTTTTGTGTGTATGGGAAATATACACTCTACATAGTGCATGTGCTTGGGTAAGAGAGGTAGCGGGAGACCTAGAGAGTGAGGGAAGAGATGTGTGCATGCCCGAGAGACAAAGTGATAGAGACCTATGTTGGGGTCCGGACTTTACAAGAGATAGGGGTGTTAATGTGCTCGTGTGTTGGTGTTTGGGGGAGAGGATGACTTCTCTCTCTGTGTGTGTGTGTGTGTGTGGTGGGGGGGGGGGGGTTGACTTCAGATAAAGAGTGAGGTGTCTATATTTGAGGGACTTTACCGTAATTGAGATATTGTGTACTCATGGTTGATCAATTTGTTTCACAGTTTGTACTATGAGATAACGATACTTTTGAACATGCGTGATATACCTTGATGTACCAGAATTACAAACCTAAGATTGGAATTTTGGAATTCGACTCCATCATTAGCTTTGCCGACGCACTGCACCAGACCCGCTCCACGGACGCCATATTCAACTCCACCGGCCCTGCTTTACCGACGCCGCAACCTCATCAGGTTATTTCGATTTGTACTCCTTCAGTTTTTCTCTTTATCGTGCAACTGTTCACTTACCACAGATGAGCTTTCTTGTATGTCTAAAGGCGCCGCAACCGTAGCACCGGAGCCGCTTCAGCGACGGCGATAGCAGGCCCAAACTCAACCGCAACACGAGCACCATCGACGATCTTTAGCTATCAAGTATGACAACGATACCCATACGCCGCCGAGAATCAGGTACTATTATCCAACGGCCAGCGCCTACGTTCACTTTCCTAGCATAAGCACCGCACCTTTGAATTTCTTCAGGGCATCATTCAATTTTTCATGAGAGGCGTTATTCTGCTTGCACCTGTAGGGCCATACTTCTGGCAGTGAACATGTTACATGTGCTAAATTACATACCAGTGCACATATAGTTAATATGCTTTAGTTTTGTTCTGATGCCACCTGTTGGTTCCATCAGACTGCTTAATGTTCTCTAGGCTTAATTACACATCAGCAAACTAGCATGTGGTTCCGCTGCTTTTTGTTTGTTTTACCCTACATTTTCTGATGCTAGCTATTACATCACTGCTCGAGCCTCTGTTCATTACTTGCTTGTGTGTTCTTGATCTTCCCAAGTTGCATGACTAATT
The DNA here is from genome assembly GCA_032464435.1 of Aegilops umbellulata. Lineage (NCBI taxonomy): Eukaryota > Viridiplantae > Streptophyta > Magnoliopsida > Poales > Poaceae > Aegilops > Aegilops umbellulata. The sequence goes on along the minus strand of CP136060.1, from coordinate 633,104,961 downwards.
TGATGCTTCTATTAATTATGGAGCTGCCAACCCCATCAAGCAAAATATTTGTTCTTTTGGGGCTGGCACCTTGAACAAGCATAAAAATAGAGGGAAGTAGATACACTCCCTCCGATTCTATTTACTCTGCGCATAACTCTTGACCCGGATACCAAGGAGGGCACTGGTTTACTTTTCCTGGACTAATTTGCCAATTAATTAGGGCAGAGGCGGATGGGGCGGGGCACAAAAGGAAACCAGCGCTAGGAATCGGCAACGCGCAGACTAATACGAGAAAACTGAGAAAAAGTTATACGCAAAGTCAAAAGAATCGGAGGGAGTATTGTCGTGTATGCACACACCCTTCTTTCATTAGTTTAGATGAACCATTGATGATCAATTCGGACCAGTGCATGCGATTAAAATTAATTTTACCTAAATAGATGGCACAGAATAAACTACAACAACTAGATTTACAACCACGGGATGATGACGATATCTTCAAAGAACATTGCAACAACAGCTAGGCTTCACAGCAACATATGGTAAGCTAGTGTGTTTTAGTACATGTGAAATGTAATGCGAGTGGGCTGCTTTCTTGGCTTGTGACCTCAACGTGTAATCCTACCGAATTACAAATAGTTCAGTTGTCTGCTTTGCTGTATTGCTTGATTCGAATGCTTATTTGTTGTTACGCTATACCTGAGTTGGCTAATATGTCAGCAGTGCGTGCTGTACTATCGTAAAGAAATGCATGCCTATTTCATTTGAGTCCTTAAATTTTCCTCTCAACTTCATCACAAGACTGTCTTCGTAGTTTATATGAGGCCACACTGTTAAGTGCTTTCTCAGATTATTTCAACTGCTTAGATGCCTTGGCAACTTAAATATAGCGGTTGTACACTCCCTTTCAACTAGGGATTTCAACTGGGTCCGGTTTAATCCCGATTAAATTCCACTAGTGGTATGATAGTTCAAAAGAGTTTTTGTTTTTTTGAGGAAAATGAACTAGGGAGGTAGCAAAAACTAACTAGATGGGACTGGCGGATTTCGTTTATTTTCCACTTACATCCCTAGTTTCATCTTACCATTTTAATTTCTTTTCGGCTGATGCTGCTTCGAACCATTTAAATATAGTTTGCCATGCTAGGCAATAATTCATCTGTCGTTTACCATGTAAGCTTACTGCCTGGATCATACGATAACTATCTCTTACTGATGTCCAGCGGAAACCTTTCAGGATGCCGTTCACACTAGGACACAATGTACAACCCCAGAATCTATTTGTGGAAGCAGTGCGCCATCCATGTTACCAGATGGTAGCAGTTCAGAGGCAAGACCGCTGGAGAGCAGTCTGAGCACATATATTATAGTGCTTGAGGCTCTACTAGAGGCAGAAAGAGATGGTGTGGCTGCCATGAATGAGGTAATATTTATCTTGAGGCTGGAAATTACGGAATTAACGGCACGCATTATGCAAGCAACCCAAGAATTGGAGGAAGTAAGAATGTTGCATTTGAAGACGGAGGAGGTCCTGTTGTTTCTGCTCTCTGAAGCCCAAGATAATCCCGGTTCTTCTTTAGATACCAGTTGAAATTTTCATTAGATTCTTGTACTTGCATGTTGTGTCATGTCTCTGAATGGATTATGTTGCAAGACCCCCTATGTTGTCCATGTGTTGTAATGATCCGAATTTTTTAGGCGAGGTAATCCTCAGTACTTGTATGATTGACATAAGGTGAACTGTTTGTCGTGTGAGCATATTGTATTGGATGAAATAACTATTTGACTCAGAGTGTATCCAACCTACTGAATTCAAAGTTCACGGCATTTCTAAATCATAATCATATATAAAGGTGGAATAAATCTTTGTTGTGGTTTTGAAGAAATAAATAAGAAAACGTATAATTATCTGTGGTTATTCGTAATCGAATACAAATTGGATTTGAATTTAGTTTGCCAGGTCACAGGGCAAACGTGAATGCTAATTCTCCCAACTTTTGAACGAAGTGGCTAAACACCCACTATAATTTGTGGGCTGCTCGAAGCAAGTGTTTGCGAGATGGAAATTACTGTCTACCCCTGACACTTGACATCCTTATCGTCAGGATTTACACTGCTGTCGATAGGGGTAGACTAGTAACTTCAATCAGACGTGACACGACAGCCTCTGAGCCCATTCAGACACTGTGGGCGCCAAACGTGGCGGCAAAACACATTTCATTCAAGCTCGTCCGAAAGACATGTGTCTCTTCCTCCATTTCCCCATTCATACACGGTGGGCGGCAAAACAATCTCTCCTCATCCGAAATCGATGTAGGCTTATATTTTAAATAGGGGCAGATGTGTAACTTCCATCAGACGTGACACAGCCGCCCTACCTGTCAGCCCCGTTCATACACCGTGGGCGCCAACCGTGGGTGGCAAAACACCCTCTCCTCGCCCGAAATCGATGTAGGCTAATATTTTAAATCGGGGCAGATGTGTAACTTCCATCAGACGTGACGCAACCGACCTACCTGTCAGCCCCGTTCATACACCGTGGGCGCCAACCGTGGGTGGCAAAACACCCTCTCCTTCCCGAAATAGTTACCGGCAAATATTTGGGAGATGGGAGATTACCATCCTATCCCCAACCGACGCGATGTCCGAAATTTTAAACGGGGGATAAGTTCGTAACTTTCCCCCATTTCAGAGAAGCGCGTCCCAAAGTTTGAGATCCCCCTCCCCTCCATTTCCCCATTCATACACCGTCGGCGGCACGATAACCTCCGCACTGCGGCCAGCCTCCTCCGTCCGCCACCCCATCCTCCACCTTGCCGGAGCCGCTACCCCTACCCCGTCATCCACTACAAGAGATGGACGTCTCTCATCCACGATGCTGGACCAAGATCCTTTCATCGCCTCCTCTCGCTTCATCGGTGCCATCGTCCACCTTGTCGTTGCCGCTCCTACGACCGCCTCGTCCACGGCAACATGATATATCCCCCGACACGGCCGTCTGCCATCTAAAGTCTTCTTCCCCGCCGCCGACAGCCATCGCACCCGCAGCACCCTCAACATATCAGCATAGGCCTACACGGTGTCGCAAGAGAGGTGGTACTCTTCCATATGTGCTTAAGTTATTGATCTCACCCCGAAAATAGATCGTAATTTGTTTACTGTACTTTTCTTGTCCGTACCAAATCGTAGTGGCTAGTTGAAAGCAAACATTGGTTGCGAAGTAGCTTTGTCCGGTTTGCACCTTCAGATCCGCCATGGCACGGGCACTATACTTGTAAAGCTTATGGTTTCCCCCCTTTATATTCACTACCATCATCGTAGGTGCTTCGTGTCGTGCTAGCACTGCTCATCAAGACCTCAACCCAAAGCTTACATGTTGAAATACGAATCTGATATGATGCTCATATCACTAAAACAGAGAACGTTTAATTGGTCACCTAATGTTCCTATATTCGTTTCGAAAAGCATGTGCACCACCCACTGGTCCAGCTAGTTCCACTTTCCTGATTTTTCTCTTGATGCTTAGGGTTTTCCCCTTTTATCTACACTACTATGATCTGCGTAGGTGCTTTCTGTCATACTAGCATTACTCCACCCTTCAAGCTAAACAACACAACACTCAGAATTCAAAAGCTTAGTTGTTCAAATATGATTGTGATATGATACTGATATTAGTTAACCGACACATTTAATTGGTTAGCTAAAGGTCCCACTTGAGTTTCCAAATGCATGTCGCGACATATAGAGAGACAGCATAATTGCATTTCTTTGTCACTTGTTGACCGTACTTTCTTGTCCATACCAAATCTTAGTTGTTATTTCAAAGCAAACATCGGTTGCTAACTACCCTTTGCGCGGTTTGCAGCTTCAGATCTGCCATCCCACTGCCACAGTCAACACCGTACTCATCGTGCTTATGTTTTCCCCATTTTATGATGACCACAATCAGCCTACGTGGTTCGTGTCGTAATAGCACTGCTCCACCCATCGAGCTAAACAAGCTTAGTTGTACAAATTCATATCTGATATTATTGCTGCTATTAGTAAAACTGAGAGATGTTTAATTGGTTAGCTAAATGTTCCTACTTTAGTTTCGAAATGCATGTGAGCCACATATCGAGAGACCGGAAAGAATAGTATTTCTCTATGCGCTCTGGTTCATCATGGGTGGCCAATCGACATTGTACTAAAAGACTTGTAATATCTTCAATTTGCTTGCTCTTCTGCTCTTCTTTAAGATGATACTCTTCTCTTGCGGTCGACTGGTCAGGTCGAGTTGTTCTCCCTTAGTATATTTTGAATCTGTCAGGTCAGGTCGACTTGTTCTTCTTTACTATATGTTGAAGCTATCATCTGCGAAGTGTCATCACTTCTGGAGCTCTCATATTTTGAGTAGTAGGCCACATTATATTAATGCACACAACAAATTATAGCATGCATGGCATCTTTTCAAAGAATTGCAGAGATAGCACAAAGGGATTTACATGGAGGCAGTATTGGATTAGAATCACTTCTGCATTATAAAGAAAATCTCACTTGTTTTTATGTTTTCATGCATGTCAAATATTGAACATTATCAAAATGATTATGAGAATGGGCACGCGAGAGGAATATTGCGGAATGATCCACTGGCTAACAAACTTGGCATGGTGGAGGATGGCCTATCTTATTCACCCATCAAGGTGCTTGCTCTAACTTTGCAAAGTTGTATTGGTCGCACATATTTTGCTTTTGACCTCTTGCATTACTTCTACTTTGTTAGACCATCTGCTTAGTTTAAGCATCATATATGAGTATATGCCATACCTATCCATTTTCTGTACCTATTCCATGTGTCGTCACACTATGTTTTTCCAGTCAAATGTTGTTCTTTTGTAATAGATGTCCAAAAGGAAGAGGGTGAGTGCAGATCCTCAAGGAGTACAAACTAGGTATTTGGAAAAGGTAGTGATAGCTGTTAAATCAGATAGATCAGCAGCCACAGAAAACACAAGCCCAACTGTACCACACTTTACCCCTACTCCAGTGGCCAAACCCCTATTAGAACTGCTGGGAGCCCAGCGTCAGGTACTGTCTATGATATCAATTCAAAATTTGAACTCCTAAATTTCTGCTTGTGCCTTACATTCTCTCTTGTATGAAAACTAATTATAGATGAATCTCCTTGCTCAAAGGATCATATGATTTCAAAACAATAATGGGCTCTGCATTGCTCTTGTGAGTACCTCTCTCCCTTTTGCCTTGTAACGCTATACTTAATTAATTGCTATTTGATTATGTATCATCAGTCTTCACCTGAGCTTCATTATCCTCTGTTTCTTCCAATATTATTTGATCTATATTTACTCTTTGCAAAATGTAGAATAATGGCAACTCTTATAAAGAATTTTCTTTGGGGAATTTATTGAATTATATCCTTCCATCAACATGGAGAAGGGCTTTGTCCAGCCCGTGTTAACATGGAATGTAAGTTCATCCTTCTCAAGCCTTCAAACTTTGTTCTAGTATAGATTAGAATAGGCATCATTTCCTCCACTGTTGTTTGCTTCATTGTTTACATCTGATTGGATGTTTGCAACACCTACCAGTTTCAAATTGTAGTTGTAAAAACATGTTCCTTATGCAGAACAGATCCATTTATTTGCTTATATAATTATGAAACCTATTACGTGTCTCCTTGTTTCTCTTTCAGACTCGTATCTCTTACTCCAGGCAGAACTTTAGGGAAGATAGTGAGCCAAACCATCTTGAGGACAGCGAGATGACCCCAAGGTCCTGTCTTGATGAAGAAAGTGAGTTGAAGCTACTCACCAGTAGGTGTGAGACAACCTCTGTGCAGTCGCTGCCTCAATCAGTTCGACTACTTCAGTCTCAACTTAAAGCGGAAAGGCTTGCTTAAGCTTAGCTCCGACTTGAAGTCAAAGATGCAATGAAGATGTCAGAGGACTGCCGTGCGCACCATCATGCCTTAAATCTAGCACTACTAGGAAAAGGGCTACTAGTGGCGCACCAGTTTTGCCTACTAATGGCGCACTACTGGTGCGCCATTAGTATACCATTCGGTGCTCCACTGGTATTCCCTCCAGGTGCGCCACTAATAACCTTATAGGTGCGCCACTAGTAATAAAGGAAGGTGCGCCACCAATAAGGGCTTAAATGAGCCACTAGTAATGTATTTGGAAAACAAAAAAATCTAAATTTACAAAAAACAACTTATAAGGAAAAATAATTTAAAAACAAAAAATGAAATAGAATCATAATTTTTATTATAGTAAGAATATTACAATGTCTTTACAAGTTTCCAATAAAAGGAAAATTGCAAGGAAATAAAAGAAAATCCTAAAACTAATCTTCTATTAATCTTTTCTTCTTTTTCTTCACTTTATCCCTGCAAAATGTAACAAAATAAACAGAAACACAAACAAACTATTTATAACATGTCATGCAATGCATTCAAGCCAAAGCTATTTTAGTCATTCATGCATTATAACATGTCCTTCAATCCACTTCTTCTTTGGATTTGGAAATCTTCATGCACAATGAAAATTAAAGTGTTTTCCTGGATGTTAATCATGGACAGACTTAATACTAAGGACATGGTGGAAAGAAGACACTGTCATCTTGATGATGGGGTTAATTGTCTTCTTTGTCCCTTGAGAACTAGGGAAACCAAAAATCACCTGTTCTTTGAATGTAACTTCAGTATCAGGATATGGAGCTATCTGCAAATTACATGGACACCAGGCGATGACATGTCTGCCATTGTTATGCAGGCCAAGCAGGATTTTGCTCAGCCTTTTTTACTGAAGTTGTTTTTGTTGCTTGCTGGAACATCTGGATAATAAGGATTGCAAAAGTCTTCAGGCATGAGAGACAAAGTTTTAATAAATGGAGAAGTGCCTTCATTCATGATATTACACTCATGCAACATAGAGTGAAGGCTAGGTACAAGGAGGAACTGCTCAAATGGATTTCTTTCTTACCCCCTTGAGGTTACTTTTTGTATAAGTTGATTAGTTCTTTTCCCTTTTTCTCTGTATGTTCTGATTACCCCTTGTAATCCTTTTCCATGGTTTCCTTTGCTTTGAATAAAGTTAAATGTTGTGGGGGGATGCCCTACAGTTCCCAGTCAAAAAAACATGTCAATACTGTCATTTTTTATGCAGAACTAGATATGAGCATATATTTCCAGAATTACATGGTGTGAATATTGTATGAGTAAGATTATAATGGAAATCAATTTTGATAGGAGCCCACTTTCGACGAGTATTTATCTGACAGAGCTAAATAATCAGGGCATTTACCTTTTGATAATATTATTATACTATACTACCAGTATACTACTCCACTTGGATTTTTTAGATGAGCAGATCTGAGATAGACATTTGTTCAAGTGGCTATAGATAGGCTTGAAGAATTCTCATCGGTTCAAGTGGCTACAGGTAGTCGCACAGCTGGAATATAGACTACTAGTACTATTTGAAAAGAAAACAAGAGTAAATCTGAACGTACTAGTCAGATCCGATCACATGGAGCTGGAAAGAAAATTCATCAGGAAACATATGTCCGGTGACTTACATCCAGACGTTGAGGATCTCGTTGTGCCCGGCGAAGATGCTGCGGAGCGCGTCGTGGACGGACTGCTCACATCGATAGCTGCCGCAGATGAACTCGTTGTCCTGCAGGTAGTCCAGCAGCCATGAATTAAAGATAGGAGGGCTAGAACTAAAATAACTAACATCTTAGAAAGCAACAGGAGATAATTCATATATGCAAAATACATATGAAGTGGTCTTCACCAAATTTGTTGAAACATGAACGAGATGTTTTAGCAGTACCAATGATACATGTCAAATTAATTGTTCATGTCATGACAATGTAAAAGTAGTACTTGCATGCCAATGAAGACTTTCTAGTGTCAGATTCTATGAGGTTCAGGACATGTGTAATTGTGCCAAGTTCACTTGTAATGCCATTATTTATGATTTGAACTTTATCCTCCACAAAATAAAATAACAGTTGATCCATGCGAATGATACTTAATTTTGAAGCTACTATTAATTTATAAACTGAATATAAAGTGAGTTTATAAATTCAGAAACAGAAAATTCAGTTACGCTACTATTATCTGAATTTTGGAGTGTATACTTAACAAAGGCTTCATTTGAATGTATAGTCAAATTAAAAAAATGTGTTCATGGGGAAGCAGCACTAAGAACTGAAAGAAAAAGGTGCAGAAAAAAGCTACTGAAAAACAATATCAGAAGTAGTGCAGACGCTGTTGAGGCGCTGACTGAACCATTGATAATACTACCAGCATTGTCATGTTTTCAATGCTACAACCTACTTATCAATCTTACCAGAATAGCTCTGATATTTCATAGTACTGCATATGTGCATAAGATTCTATCATTAAAGGGAATAGACCATGAATGCACACTGACTGACCTGCAAATCTTTCATTTTGATGCCAGCGGCAATGGAGATCAGAAGCTTTTCTTTAGACAACAAGGGCTTGAGCTCAACCAGAACCTGCTTCACTGCAATTTCATATGTGGATAATCTCATAAGCGTGCAAAACAAAAGCCCAAATCATTAAATCTGAGGCGTCAGCGATTGCTTTGAGGGACTAAGAAAATACTATCTGGAGAAGAAACACATTAGTGATTGATTGCCTTGAGGGGCTAATGATACGAGTTTGTACACTTACCAATCTGGGGCTTGACGGAGATGACGATCACATCGCTGTCATCGACAACCTACGACGAGAAGGAAAAAACATCACATGAGATACGAAGTGGTTGTCAAGCGTGAACACGTGACAGAGACAGAGATGCTTGGCTGCTTTGAGCAGAGTGAGGGAAGGCGGGGTGAATCAGATGTGGGGATGAGCAGGAGGCCGGCGGACCGACCTGGGCGTTGGATGCGAGGATGGTGGCGCCGAGGGAGGCGAAGGCGGCGCCGCGCTCGGGGCGGCGGTGAGGCGCGGTGCCGACGACGGGGGCCGGGAGGACGCTCGACGCCGTGATGCCTCGCGCGATGCTCTCGACCAGTTCCCTCGCGCCGACGAAGCCTAGGCGGAACGCGTCGCCGCCGCTCGCGGGGGCGGGGGCGGGCGTGGTCGGATGGGGAGGCGCGGCCGCCATTGCGAGGAGAGGGGAGAGAGGGGCGCGGCGGCTGGAGAGTGGTGAGGCTCCGCACTGCGAAGCACGTTGGCAGAGACCGCTCGGGAGGCGGGCCGGGCCGAAGGGACCAGCCGCCGCAGGGACCTTCAGTGCACGTGATCTGCTATAGCTTGTACCATAGAGATCTCTCTTCTCAGCAAGCTGGAACTCATGAGTGTTTAGCTTCTCGAGAATATCAGCGGGGTCAAGTGACTTGTAATCACCACGCTCTTGTATCATCAGTGCCAGAGTGTCAAATGAGGAATCAAGCGATCTCAGCAATTTCTTCACCACCTCATGGTCGGTGATGTCAGTGGCACCAAGTGCTTGAAGATCATTTGAGATGTTAGTGAGGCGATCGAAAGTTTGCTGCACATTTTCATTGTCGAGTCTTTTGAAGCGATTGAAGAGATTGCGAAGAACATCAACTCTTGAGTCATGCTGAGTTGAAACTCCTTCATTGACCTTGGATAGCCTATCCCAGATAAGCTTTGCAGTTTCCAAAGCACTCACTCTACCATACTGACCCTTACTCAGATGGCCACATATGATATTCTTCGCTTGCGAGTCGAGTTGCTTGAATCTCTTCACATCGGTAGCGTTCAGTGAGGGAGTGACGGAGGGAACACCATTTTCCACAACGTACCAGAGATCGTTATCAATTGCCTCAAGATGCATTCGCATCTTATTCTTCCAGTAGGGGTAGTCCGTCCCATCGAAGGTAGGACACCCAGCAGAGACCTTGATCATACCTGCGGTCGACATAACTAAAACTCCAGGCGGTTAAACCAAAATCACACAGAACAAGGGAGTACCTTGCTCTGATACCAATTGAAAGTGCGTTATATCGACTAGAGGGGGTGAATAGGCGATTTTTATGAAATTCTTCGCTGAGGAATTTGCTAGTGAGGAAATTCCTTAGCGAAGAACTACTAGCAGCGGAATAAGTACTTAGATGAAAACATAACGGAATTCAAGCATAGTCATCATGATGAAATGAAGACAAACACAGAGTACAGAAAGCGTAAACACAGGATAACACAAGTTGAAGACAAACAGACTGAAGAAATTGAACTGAGGAAATTGAGAAAGTCTTTAGTCAAAGTCTTCAAACACAGATATGATAAACAAACAGCACACTACTGAGGAAATGAAAGAGTTGAGGAAACAGAACCAGTAAGCTTGGTGAAGACAATGATTTGGTAGACCAGTTCCAACTGCTGTCTCAGTTGTACATCTGGTTGGAGCGGCTGAGTATTTAAACTCGGGGACACCCAGTCCTGGACACACGGTCCTCACCATATTCTCCTTGAGCTAAGAACACACAGTCCTCGCTCAATCACTCGTGGTAAGTCTTCAGGTGACTTCCAGACCTTCACAGACTTGGTCACTCGGCGATTCACAATTCCTCTTGGATGCTCTAGACCTTGACGCCTAACCGTCTGGAAGAAGCACAGTCTTCAAAGGTAACAAGCGTCGGATCCACGCAGGATCAATCTCTTCAGTGATGCTCAATCACTTTGGGTTTGTAGGTGTTTTGGGTTTGGGTTTGGATTTTCCTCACTTGATGATTTTCGCTCAAAGTCCTCGGAGGATGGGTTGCTCTCAAATGACAAGTGTCAAGTTCTCGCGGAGCAGCCAACCAGCTAGTGGTTGTAGGGGGCGGCTATTTATAGCCTAGGGAGCAGCCCGACATGATAAGACATAAATGCCCTTCAATGATATGACCGTTAGGTGGACAAGATATTTTTAGGACAGCTGGCGCGCAGCACAGCAACGGTCGGAAATTTGAGGTATAAATTCCTCAGGGCTATCATGTTCCTCACTGTGTAGGCAATTCGCACTGGCGAATTCCTAACTCCTCAGTCAGAGCAAAGTCCTCAGTGACCAGAAGCACTGCGTCTCTATCACTGAAGAATTTGACTGAACTGTATGAGATTTCCAATGGCTTCACTCGAAGGGATTGGTAGGTTTAGGATTTGAGTTGAGCATCACATGGAAATTTTCTCCTTAGTATTTCCTCGACCCCCTTTAATAGTACGGTGTTTCCTATGACTCAAGAAAGAGAAAATGAAACTACGAAAACAATAGTCTTCACGCTTCATGTTCCTCGAATGAATACCAAGTCTTCAAGGTCACACCAATTTCCTCACTTTCAAAGTCTTCAGAAAGTCTTCAGTATATCAAAGTCCTCAGTCGAAGAACTTCATTTTTAGGGGTCGACTTTCTCTGTAAATATCAAACTCTTCATAGACTTATAGACCTGTGTACACTCATAGACACATTAGATACTTAACCTATAAGTCTTCAATACACCAAAATCACTAAGGGGCAGTAGATGCACTTACAATCTCCCCCTTTTTGGTGATTGATGACAACGTAGGTTAAGTTTTCAACGGGGATAAATATATGAAGTGTAAATACTGATATTGAGGAATTTGATTGCAAGATATAGAAGAACTCCCCCTGAAGATGTGCATAGTGAGGAATTTGCTTTTGAAGCAATGCACACTTGAAGAGTTTGAATCATGGACATCTCCCCCTATATCTTGTAATTCATACACGCATTTGATATATAATATGAAGAATTTGAAATGCATGATGAAATATGGTGCCTGATGTAATTCAGCATGCATGCAATAATATTAACGAGGAATAAGCATGCAGAATAGCGCATCAAAGTATCAAAGCAAAGTGCAACAAAAGTATCAGCGCACCATCGGACTTAAGATTACAACTCGATCCAATAAAAGTTTGGGAAGAACGAGAGTTGTAACTTAAAAAAACGAATAAGCCCTTATTGTAGAACCGCTTGAAGACTAACTCAGATTTCTCCCCCTTTGTCATCAAATGACCAAAAGGATCGAAACTGAGGACTAACGCCCCTGAAGATTTTCAAGTTGAAGAAGGAGCGCCAGCGTTGTTGGGGTCGGTCGTTGAAGTAGGGCCTGCTGCAGTGTCGTCCAAGTCTTCATTTTCATCAGTCGCACGCGATGAAGAATATGATCTGGCCACCAAAGAAGGAACCTTGACCTTCTTGTATTTCTTCGGAGGAGGTGCAAACCAGTCAAAATCTTCTTTGAGACCCATTTTCTCCAAGTCTTCAGCACTGTACACTTGAGATAGGACAGCCCAGGTGCGGTTGAGGGTTTCATGAAGGTAGTAGTGGTTTTTCTTCACTGCATTGTGTGTGGAAGTCATGTTGTGAAGAATTGAACCAAAATGATGCTTGACCCATTTGTGGTTGCAATCAACCTTTTGATGAAGACTGAGGAGTAACTCACGGTCAGTCAGCACCCTGGGTGCTGTGGCTTGAGGATTTGGCTTGGCAGTGTTAGCAGCAGAGTCATGTGTGGCAGAGTCATCATTGGTGGAGTAAGATGCATCTTTGCGAAATTGGCCATCCAATGGACGAATGCCTTCATCTATCACAGCAGTGGCCTTGCCATTTTCTTCAGCTGAGGAAAATGTCCGTTTGAGGACTTCAATGGGAGGCAAGTAGCTGCAGTGGTTGAGCGTTTCAGCTTTGTAGTTGAGTGAAGACCTTATCCTGATGAATTTCATTATCCAAGGTGCATAAGGCTTCAGCTCAAATGGTGACATAGCAATGTTGGCCAGAGTCCTCATGAAGAAATCATGGATGTTGACGGGAACGCCATGGATGATGTTGAAAAGCAGATTCTTCATGATGCCAACGACTTCTTCATCAGACGAGTCGTGGCCTTTGATGGGACTCATTGTCTTCATCAGAATGCGATAGACAGTCCTTGGCACATACATCAATTCCTTGACGAGGAAATTGGTTCTAGGAGCCTGCCCTGGCTTCAAAGGCCTCATCAGCACTTGCATATAATGATTTGAAAGCTCAGGTTCGTTGTACACACAGCGAGCATCTTCAGTGGGTGGACTAAGAGGAAGGACCCGAAGCAATTCAGATGCAGGGGCCTTATGGTGGGTGTTGTCAGTCATCCAGTCCAAAACCCATGAATTGATATCTTCAGAGTAGCCGGTGATGTGCAACGTTGCATAGAATTGAAGAATAAGCTCTTCATTCCAATCGCATATATATGTGCAGAAGTTGAGCAGTCCAGCGTCGTGAAGAACACTGAGCACTGGCGTGAAGCACGGCAAAGACTCCATATACACGTGAGGAATATGAGCATGGTCGAAGACTTTGTCTTTGTTGTAAAGCACTGAGGAATAGAAATTTGCTTGGCTGGCAGTCCAGAAACGCCTTTTCCTTATGCGAGCAGAGTCATATGGATTGTATTCGGTGAAGAACACGTGCTCGCCATAGAAGTCTTCAGCCTTGAATTTCTACTTGCGTGAGAATGGATCCTTTGGCCTTGGCAGAGGAGTGTCAGTGAGTTGCATCACGACATTAGGAATCACGATCTCAGGTTCTTCAGGCTGAGGAATTTCAGGATTTTCCTCAGGTGCAGTCACCTTGTCCGTATCAGCAGCAGTTTCTTCGGCGCTAGTGGCTGGAATTTCTTCATTCACAGATGCAGTGGGATGAATTTCTTCAGAGCCCAATTGTACTGTTGGTGAAGGGGAGTGAGGAATTTGCTGTAGGGGAGTGAAGAGTGGGGAATTGGGATGCTGAATTTCCCAAAAGTCGTCATTCATCACTGGAGTGGTGCTTCCAATATCCACATCTTCATCAATTTCTTCAACACCAGCCTCTTCAGCATCAAACTGAGGCATTGGTGATGAGACCATTGGGGTTGAAGGGATTGTATCCGCTTCAGTTTCTTCATCAATCTGCTCTGACGAAGCAGCAGATTGAGTTTCTTCATCTGATCCACTAGGGATCTCATAATCTTCATCAAACGGAACAAGGTCCTTTGATGGCACGGAGGAGATAGGAACGGCATCAATGGGATTTGCAAACGAGCTTGTCATTGGCTTCATCTTCTTAGGAGCTGAAGATTCTGAAGCATTTGATGCCTTCCTTTTCTTCACAGTAGCTCGTTCTGCAGCCTTTGTTTTCTTCACATCTAATGCAGATGGAAGAATTGGAGTTGGCGTAGGCGCAGGTGGAGCTGAGGAATCTGGTTGATTTTCTTCAGGCGCAACTGATGCAGTTACCCTGGTTTCTTCAACTTCTTCAGGCGCACCACTAGTGGATGCCCTGGCAATTTCATCAACGGCTGGAGCAGAGTCATCAGCCTTGGAACTAGCATTTTCTTCAGCAGCCTGAACTTCATCAGCGGTGCTGGCATGTTCTTCAGTTTGCTGAACAGATGCTTCAGCTTGAGGAATTTGTGGCTTTGAGGCTGCACCCTTGGTGAAGGTATCAGTCGGCCTCACAAATCTGACCTTGGATCCTTGCCAATCAGCATAGTATGAGTCAAAGTTGTCGCTGAGGGCTTTGATCTCAGCCTGCATCTTGACAAGTTCCTCAGGCTTCATTTTGAGAATATTTTTCTTCAGTAGCTTCTCTTTGCGGTACTGTGATTTCTTGATCTCTCTGGCCTTATCATATTTCCACTTCTCCTCTTGGATGAAGTGAGTCAACATGTGACTTTGACCAGGTGTCAGCTTGAAATCAGGCATAGGTGTGTGAGGATCCTTATGCCAGAGATCAATATAATCTAGGATCGCCTTTGGATCCAATAGCAGGGGCACAGGTGTGCCTTTTGCTTTAGCAGCCCGTTCTTGTCGGTCCCTGATGATTTCAGTAAGTTCTTCCTCATCAGCTTCATCATCATCAGATGGCACAGTGAAGACTACCTGCTTCTTCTGAGGACTTGTGCGAGTGACGCGTCCAGCAGTAGCCTTTTTCTTCAGCAGTGAGGGTCTTGCTGAGGAATTTGGTGCAGCTGAAGAACTAGCTGAGACACCAGAGGCAATAGAGATGCCAGTCGGCCTTTGGCATGAGGCCAGATGCACAGGTGCTGAGGACTTTGGTGGAGCAGGAGCAGCATGAGGAGTTTGCTTTGAAGATTTTGAAGATTCTGGCCGTGAGGGCACAACTGAGGAACTTGGTCGTGAGGGCATTGAAGATGAAGCACTTGGCTTGCGAGCGGGCTGCTTTAGCATTGCTTTCTTCGGCTTGACCGAGGCCTCAGTGGCAGTAGCAGCAGCAACAACAGAGTCTTCATTGAATTTCCTCACTGCTTCTCTGGCTTGCCTTGCCAGTTTAGCTTGGCGCTTGGCCCATTCTTTAGGAAATTCCTCACCACGCTTGATGCTGGTGGGATCAGCCACTTGGCCAGGTGCCAATGGAGGTCTTTGGCATGGAGGGTTTACAGCGAATTTCTTCATGTATTTTGGAGTAACATATCTGTACTCCCTCCATTCACGTGTCCATCTCCTTTCAATCCTCTGGATTCGCACCTTGCGCTGATTTTTATCTTCTTTGCCAAACTTGGCTTCATCAGGCGTGCAGTACTCATCATAGATGTCCTCAGGTATTTCAAAAGCTGTCATCACCTCAGGCTTCTTTCCTCCTTTCTGTGGCCTTTTACCTTCAGCCATTTTCTTCAGATGAGGAATTTGAACAATTGAATTCTCTGAAGAAGTATGCAACTTTTCTTCAAGGAACGCTGCAAATGAGTTAAGTTGATGAGAACGTAATGACTCAGCAGCAGACATGTGTACCTGTGAACAGAGTATAGTTGCGAGGAATTTGAAGAGGTCATATGCGTTCTCAGAGGGTTTTGCATAAAGAACAAGTTTGAGGATTTTGACTAGATTCGTCTTGAGGAATTTCACTAAGCGCTTTATATCTTAGGTTCCAGAGTTGTATAGATCGAAGATCCACACAATTGAGGAATCTTTGAAGAAATTGAGGCTTAGGAAAATGAATCAAGAACAGATAACATGTGAGGTGTCTTTGTGTGTGAGGATTTGAAGAATAAAACACCTTTGAAGATTTTGTAGTAAAATTTCGAATCAACGAGGGCAGTAAAATTAGCTTTTAATTACCCTGAACGATGAACACGACGAACTGGGAGTTGGAACAGTGAAGTTCGTCGATGCAGATCTTCCACGCCCTAACTTGGCGGAGGAAGACGTCTACGGCGGCGGCGGAGGTGAAGATTTCCGCGGTCGGCGCGAGTACGACGGTGATGAGGTCGAGGCAGTGAAGCTTTTCCTCACCGGCGACGACGGAGTAGCGACGGCGCTAGGGTTTGGAGAGCTCGAGCGAGGGAGTGAGATCGAGCGGGGTAAAAGAAGTGAGGATGGCGAAGGGGGTATTTATAGCTGCGGTGAAAAACTGTTTGTCCGAAGATTTGAGACGAGCGTGCCCCTGGCTGTTCTCCTTCTTGCGACATGTGTCACCCACGTACTGTGTGGTTGAGATCGTGTAAGATCGTGGGTGGATAAAATAATCCATCGTGGGATGCGGAACGGTTTGAGTGGCAAATCCGAAAGTTTGGATAAGATTAGTTTTAGCTTTCCGTTCGCAATTTCTTCAGCTGACAAGGACACAACGAAGAATTTGAACGAGTTTCAAATAGAACGCACATGAAGAATTTGTGAATAGATTGGATTGAGTATAGCATAGAGGGGAAGGGTCCGATCACATTCACTTAGCAAAAAAGTTCCAACTTGAAGAAATAGCTATAAGTGAATGCTGTAGAGGACATAAACTCATATATATATATATATATATATATATATATATATATATATATATATATATATATATATATATATATATATATATATATATATATATATATATAAGAAAAACGACGGCACAAGTGAAGACTTTGTAAAGTTTGAAGAATTTGAAAAACTGAAGAATTTCAAAAGTTGAGGAAAAACGCAAATTGAAGAATTTCAACTTTTGTGGTGGCGTGACCCACCGTGTAAGAATGATGATTTCAGACACCGCGTACAATTGTCGTAGGGTTCTGAGAATCAAATTCTTCATTAATTTCTTCACACTTAGAGTGTTATTTTTCATTGATTGAAGAAAAACGTTTCTTCATGTGTTGCACATCTAAGTCATCAATTCTGCATAAGTGTTAGGATGAGTACCTTTTCAAAGTACATTCGAAGATTCTAAGATATTTAGCTCACACCGCAACTTGCAAAATCTCTTCTCATCCAAGGGCTTAGTGAAGATATAGGCTAGCTGTTCTTCAGTCTTCACATGCTCAATAGAAATGTCGCCCTTCAACACATGATCACGAAGAAAATGATGACGAATTTGAATGTGCTTTGTCTTCGAGTGCTGAACTGGGTTGTGAGCAATCTTGATGGCACTCTCATTGTCACAGAGGAGAGGCACATTCTTCACGTCGATGCCATAGTCCTTGAGCGTTTGCTTCATCCATAGCAGTTGAGCACAGCAAGAACCAGCAGCAATGTACTCAGCTTCAGCAGTAGACAGTGATACGCAGTTCTGTTTCTTCGAGGACCAACAGACCAAGGATCGTCCGAGGAAATGACAAGTACCAGATGTTGACTTGCGATCCACACGCTCACCAGCATAGTCAGAATCTGAATATCCAATGAGATCAAAATCCGAGCCCTTGGGATACCATAATCCTAGTGTTGGTGTGTGAGCTAGATATCGAAGAATATGCTTCACAGCCTTATGGTGTGATTCCTTCGGTGCAGCTTGAAATCGTGCACACATGCAAACACTAAGCATTATATCTGGCCTAGATGCACATAAGTACAATAAAGAACCAATCATGGACCGGTATACCTTATGGTCGAAGTCAGTACCATTTTCATCAGTGCATAGTTGACCATTTGTGGGCATAGGAATTTTGATGCCTTTGCAATCTTGCATGCCGAATTTCTTCAGGACATCCTTGAGGTATTTCTCCTGAGATATGAATATGCCATTGCGCTGTTGACAAATTTGAAGACCTAAGAAGAATTTCAACTCTTCCATCATAGACATTTGATATTCTTCTCTCATCATATAGGCAAATTCATCACTATAACGTTGGTCAGTACATCCAAAGATAATATCATCAACATATATTTGGCACACAAACAGTTCACCATCATAAGATTTAGTAAAGAGAGTAGGATCGAGTGAACCGGGTGTGAAGCCTTTCTTCATGAAGAATTTCTTCAATGTATCATACCACACCCGTGGGGCTTGCTTGAGGCCATAGAGGGCCTTGTTAAGTCTGAAGACTTTGTCAGGATGCTTTGGATCTTCAAAACCTGGTGGTTGAGCAACATATACTTCTTCCTCAAGCTTACCATTGAGGAATGCACTTTTCACATCCATTTGGTGTAAGATGATATCATGATGGTTAGCATAAGCAAGCAATATGCGAATAGCCTCAAGTCTAGCAACAGGTGCAAAAGTTTCATCGAAATCAATTCCTTCAACCTGTGTGTAGCCTTGAGCTACTAGTCGTGCCTTATTCCTCACCACAACACCATTTTCATCTTGCTTGTTGCGGTAGATCCACTTTGTGCCAATGATGTTATGCTTGCGAGGATCGGGACGATCGACTAGTTCCCATATGTTGTTGAGCTTGAACTGATGTAATTCTTCTTGCATGGCCTGAATCCACTCAGGCTCCAGAAATGCTTCATCTACCTTAGTGGGCTCTGTGATAGAGACAAAAGCAAAGTGCCCACAAAAGTTAGAGTGAAGCTTTTGAGCGTGTGAGAGGGCCTGGTGCTCTAATGTCATCGATGATCTTCTCCACTTGCACTTCTTTTGCAACGCGAGGGTGAGCTGGTTGTCGTTGAGGAATTTGATCAGCATTTTCTTCACCATCAATTTCCTCAGCATTTTCTTCAGGTGCATCAGCTCGACTTTCATCACGTTCCGGAATGAATTCTTTAGCAGATTCTTCAGTAGGAATGACATCTTCAGTAGCCTTGTGCTTGATTGAATCCTCAGGTGCAGGTTCATCTAACACAGAGGGTAGGTGCTCTCTTTGCGAGGCATTAGTTTCATCGAACCGCACATCTACAGTTTCAACAATCTTGTGAAGAACATTGTTGAAGACTCTGTAGGTGTGCGAGTCCTTTCCGTAACCAAGCATAAAACCTTCATGTGCTTTCGGTGCAAATTTAGAGTTGTGATGAGGATCTCTAATCCAGCATTTATCACCGAAGACTTTGAAATAACTCACATTGGGTTTCTTGTCAGTGAGGAGTTCATATGCAGTCTTCTTGAAGAATTTGTGAAGATATACTCTGTTGATGATATGGCACACAGTATCAATCGCATCAACCCAGAAACGACGAGGGGTTTTGTACTCATCGAGCATAGTGCAAGCCATCTCAGCAAGAGTCCTGTTCTTGCGCTCCACGACGCCATTCTGTTGAGGAGTATAAGGAGCAGATAACTCATGAGTAATACCAAGTTCATCGAGGTAGTCATCGAGACCCGAATTCTTGAACTCAGTGACGTTGTCACTTCTGATGTGCTTAATCTTCACACCAAAGTTGGTTGAAGCCCTCGAGGAAAATCGTTTGAAGACTTCCTGCACTTCAGTTTTGTAAGAGACAAGGTGTACCCATGTGTAAAGAGAGTAATCATCAACAATAACAAAGCCATATTGAGATGCTTCATTCGAAACAGAGGAATAATGGTTAGGACCGAAGAGATCCATGTGAAACAATTCAAATGGACGAGTAGTGGTCATGATAGTCTTCGCTGGATGCTTGGCCTTTGTCATCTTTCCAGCTTCACAGGCACCGCACAAGTGATCCTTGAGGACTTTGACATTCTCAATGCCAATGACATGCTTCTTCTTCGCAAGCGTGTTCAAATTCCTCATGCTTGCATGACCAAGTCGTCGATGCCATAGCCATCCTTCTGAAGCTTTTGCAAGTAGGCACACGGCTGGTTGTGAATCTGCAGAGAAATCAACAATATACAAGTCTCCTCTCCTAAAGCCTTCGAAGACTTTGGAATTGTCAGCTTCCATAATCACAACACAACGATACTTGCCAAAGACAACAACCATATCAAGATCACAAAGCATTGAGACAGACATAAGATTATATCCTAAGGACTCAACAAGCATGACTTTGTCCATGTGTCGATCCTTTGTGATAGCAACCTTACCTAGACCCAATACCTGACTTTTGCTTTTATCAGCGAAGATGATATGCTTCATGTGTGACGCTGATAAGGGAGCATCCATTAACAGATTCTTGTCACCAGTCATGTGATTTGTACATCCACTATCAAGTACCCATTCAGTGGCTTTGGGTTGATCATCCTGCAGATGAATTAGTGCAACTTATGACCTCATATACTTCAGCAGTGAAGAATATGATATCACAATTCATCAGATCAATTTCATCAAGTAGTAGACATATAAAACAGAGGGAGGACGTGTGAAATGAATGTTCATTTCATCATGGTTAGCCTGCGTCCTTTCAGGCACTTTTTTTCAGGTCCCCAGCAAATTCTTCAGACGTTATTTCACGTCTGGAGACCTGGCCCTGCAAAAGGGATTAGTTCCTTTTCTTCACCACCCACATCTGAAGGGGTGGCAAAGAGTTCATCACTCTGCGAGCTCCATATGAGAATGGTGGCAAAGCAGCCAAACCATTTCGTTTCACATAAGAGGGGTTAGGGTAAGCATATGCATAAGCAGAGAAATTCTTCGAGGACTTATGAACATAATAATTTGAAGAATAATGCTCATATTCATAGCCCTTGGCTCTTCCCTGCGAAACAGAGTTGTTAGCACAATGATGTTCATATGAGGACTTTGATCCATGTGAGGAATTTGATCCCCTTGAGGAATTTGGTCCGTATGAGGAATTTGATCCATATGAAGAATTTGGTCCATATGAAGAATTTGATCTGAGGTTCCTTTTCTTCACAGGTGGTGTCATGAGGACATTCACCTAAAGACTTTCAAGGCGCCTTTTGGGAACCCAGATTTTCTTCACAGGAGAACCGTTCCTGCAGTTAGTGCCAACATATCTAGCAAATACTTCACCATTCTGATTTTTGAACAGTTTATAGTTGGAGTCAAAAAACTCATCAGAAGAATGAGAAGATTCACATGTATAGCCAGATAAATTAGATGGATCAACTGGAGGTCCCTTTGCAGCAACCCATGAGGTTTTGGGGTACTGCTCAGGCTTCCAATATGTACCATCAGCATTGAGTTTCCTCTCAAAGGCAATACCCTCTTTCCTAGGGTTCCTGTTGAGGATCTGCTTTTTAAGCACATCACAAAGAGTCTGATGCCCTTTGAGGCTTTTGTACATGCCTGTTATGTACAATTCCTTCAGTCCTGCATCGTCAGTAATACTAGCAATGTCCTCAGATGAGGAATTAGTGATAGCAGAGGCAGGTGAAGAATTTGTAACATTTGAAGCATTTGAACATTCAGGTGAGGAATTAGCAGATTCTCGTTCAATGCATTTTAAACATGGAGGAATAAATTCTTCCTGAGCAGCGCTGATTTGTTGAGCAAGTAATGAATCGCGCTCCTTCTGAAGATCTTCATAACTCTCTCTTAGCTTCTCAAGATCTTGCTTCTTTTGGAGATATTCATAAGAAAGCTTCTCATGATCAGATAAGAGAGTGTTATGATGATTTTGAAGGTTGTCAAACCTGGTCTGAAGTCTCTAAAGATTTTCAGTTAAGGCCTTAGTGCGATCCAATTCTTCACCCAACATATCATCACTTTTGTCTAGCATGTTTTGAACCTTTTCAAAAGCCTTTTGTTGTTGCACATTAATCTTAGCAAGTTTAGAGTAGCTAGGCTTAAGATTTTCATCAGATTCATCATCGCTAGATTCAGAGGAGGCATATTTGAGTACCTTGGCACCCTTTGCCATGAAGCAATAGGTGGGAGCGTAGTCATCACTGCTTTCATCAGCCTTGTTGGTGAGTTCACTTTCTTCAGTGTTGAAGATGGATTTGCTGACGAATGCAGTAGCGAGGGCTAGGCTTGCCACACCAGACTCAGAATCTTCAGATTGTTCCTCTTCCTCATTTTCTTCAGATTCAGCCTTAGAGTCCATTTCCTTGCCAATGAATGCCCGAGCCTTCTTGGAGCTGCTCTTCTTGTGAGACGAAGACTTTGAGGATTTTGATGATGAAGATTTTGAGGACTTCTTCTTTTTCTTCGCATCATCAGAACTGTAATCCTTGTATTTCTTCTTCTTTGATTCCTTTTCCCACTGAGGACAGTCTTGGATGTAATGTCCTGGTTTCTTGCACTTGTGACAAAGCCTCTTCTTATAGTCACTGGATGAGGAATCATTGCTCCTTGAGGGTTTTCCAAAGCGACCACGTCTTGAGAACTTCTGGAATTTCTTCACAAGCAGTGCTAGATCACGACTCAGTTCTTCAGGATCACCAAGGCTGCTACCAGAGTCTTCATCTTCGGACTCAGATACTACCTTGGCCTTCAGTGCACGTGATCTGCTATAGCTTGTACCGTAGAGATCTCTCTTCTCAGCAAGCTGGAACTCATGAGTGTTTAGCCTCTCGAGAATATCAGCGGGGTCAAGTGACTTGTAATCACCACGCTCTTGTATCATCAGTGCTAGAGTGTCAAATGAGGAATCAAGCGATCTCAGCAATTTCTTCACCACCTCATGGTCAGTGATGTCAGTGGCACCAAGTTCTTGAAGCTCATTTGAGATGTCAGTGAGGCGATCGAAAGTTTGCTGCACATTTTCATTGTCGAGTCTTTTGAAGCGATTGAAGAGATTGCGAAGAACATCAACTCTTGAGTCACGCTGAGTTGAAGCTCCTTCATTGACCTTGGATAGCCTATCCCAGATAAGCTTTGCAGTTTCCAAAGCACTCACTCTACCATACTGACCCTTACTCAGATGGCCACATATGATATTCTTCGCTTGGGAGTCGAGTTTCTTGAATCTCTTCACATCGGTAGCGTTCAGTGAGGGAGTGACGGAGGGAACACCATTTTCCACAACGTACCAGAGATCGTTATCAATTGCCTCAAGATGCATTCGCATCTTATTCTTCCAGTAGGGGTAGTCCGTCCCATCAAAGGTAGGACACCCAGCAGAGACCTTGATCATACCTGCGGTCGACATAACTAAAACTCCAGGCGGTTAAACCAAAATCACACAGAACAAGGGAGTACCTTGCTCTGATACCAATTGAAAGTGCGTTATATCGACTAGAGGGGGTGAATAGGCGATTTTTATGAAATTCTTCGCTGAGGAATTTGCTAGTGAGGAAATTCCTTAGCGAAGAACTACTAGCAGCGGAATAAGTACTCAGATGAAAACATAACAGAATTCAAGCATAGTCATCATGATGAAATGAAGACAAACACAGAGTACAGAAAGCGTAAACACAGGATAACACAAGTTGAAGACAAACAGACTGAAGAAATTGAACTGAGGAAATTGAGAAAGTCTTCAGTCAAAGTCTTCAAACACAGATATGATAAACAAACAGCACACTACTGAGGAAATGAAAGAGTTGAGGAAACAGAACCAGTAAGCTTGGTGAAGACAATGATTTGGTAGACCAGTTCCAACTGCTGTCTCAGTTGTACATCTGGTTGGAGCGGCTGAGTATTTAAATTCGAGGACACCCAGTCCCGGACACACAGTCCTCACCATATTCTCCTTGAGATAAGAACACACAGTCCTCGCTCAATCACTCGTGGTAAGTCTTCAGGTGACTTCCAGACCTTCACAGACTTGGTCACTCGGCGATCCACAATTCCTCTTGGATGCTCTAGACCTTGACGCCTAACCGTCTGGAAGAAGCACAGTCTTCAAAGGTAACAAGCGTCGGATCCACGCAGGATCAATCTCTTCAGTGATGCTCAATCACTTTGGGTTTGTAGGTGTTTCGGGTTTGGGTTTGGATTTTCCTCACTTGATGATTTTCGCTCAAAGTCCTCGGAGGATGGGTTGCTCTCAAATGACAAGTGTCAAGTTCTCGCGGAGCAGCCAACCAGCTAGTGGTTGTAGGGGGCGGCTATTTATAGCCTAGGGAGCAGCCCGACATGATAAGACATAAATGCCCTTCAATGATATGACCGTTAGGTGGACAAGATATTTTTAGGACAGCTGGCGCGCAGCACAGCAACGGTCGGAAATTTGAGGTATAAATTCCTCAGGGCTATCATGTTCCTCACTGTGTAGGCAATTCGCACTGGCGAATTCCTAACTCCTCAGTCAGAGCAAAGTCCTCGGTGACCATAAGAACTGCGTCTCTGTCACTTAAGAATTTGACTGAACTGTATGCGATTTCCAATGGCTTCACTCGAAGGGATTGGTAGGTGTAGGATTTGAGTTGAGCAGCACATGGAAATTTTCTCCTTAGTATTTCCTCGACCCCCTTTAACAGTACGGTGTTTCCTATGACTCAAGAAAGAGAAAATGAAACTATGAAAACAAAAGTCTTCACGCTTCATGTTCCTCGAATGAATACCAAGTCTTCAAGGTCACACCAAATTCTTCACTTTCAAATTCTTCAGAAAGTCTTCAGTATATCAAAGTCTTCAGTCGACGAACTTCATTTTTAGGGGTCGACTTTCTCTGTAAATATCAAACTCCTCATAGACTTATAGACCTGTGTACACTCATAAACACATTAGATACTTAACCTATAAGTCTTCAATACACCAAAATCACTAAGGGGCACTAGATGCACTTACACCTGGCTGAGCCCTCCATCGGCAGGCAAGCGCTCCGGTTGGTGGGGAATTTTCACCTCGCCTCTGTCGCCAGTGGGGGTGTGGGAGAAGAAGAGGGAGGCGGAGCTCCTCGGATTGCTCGTCGTGGAAGGTGGCTCGCTGTGGTCGAGAGGGAGAAGAAGAGGTGGGCGGCCGGGGGTCCCCGGTCTAGATCAAAGTAGAGGGAGGTGGGTGGGTGTGTCAGGAGGAAGGGGACGAGAGAACGTGACTAGAGGGAGGGGATAAGGGGTGATAGCAATGGCGCACTAGTAGGGGTGCGCCATACGTATAGATAGCAATGGCGCATCTCTTACGGGTGCGCCATTACTAGTTAAAACTAGTAATGGCGCACTATCCCCTGATGCGCCATTAGTATTTTGGAAAAAAATAAAATAATTTTTTTTACTAGTGGCGCATCATGGATGTGGTGCGCCATTAGTATTTGGACACTAATGGCACACCAACACATGGTGCGCCATTAGTATATAGTAGTGGCGCACCACATGTGTGGTGCGCCATTAGTGTCCATATTATATATAGCCATTTTCCTAGTAGTGCAGTGTTGATGCATCTATCGTTGACACAACTGAGGTCTACTCAGCTTCTTCAGCTATTTAAGGGGGGGGGGCGCGACCTGGCCAGGCCTAGTGCTTTCTGAAGTGTTCTCAGTTTTGTATATTCTTTTGTCGGCGCATTTATTTGCACTGGTGGCGAACTTTGATGCCTAGTGGATGTAATATGTGTTTATTTGTTTGCTTCTAGTCATTGCAGTTCTTTTTCTGCGGTTTGCTAGTGGCTGCAATAACCTATTTTTTAAAACTAGGCCACAATAACCATGGGCTAATATTTACTGTAGTGACATTGGGCCTCCTACAGGCCGTAGAAATAGTGGGCCTTCTACGGGCCGTAGAAACAATGGGCCTTCTACGGGCCGTAGAAACAATGGGCCTTCTATGGGCCGTATCATCAATGGGACTTATACGGGCAGTATGATCGATGGCCAAACATGGGCCAATAACAGGCCGCATTATGGCCGTAAACGGGCTAGAGTTGGAATCATCCGTTCACGGTACGACCATAATGGGCCATCGTTAATAGGCCGTATTTGATGATGCTATGAAAACGGCCCAACGTATTAATGGACCACAAACGGGACGACTGTAACCACGGGCTGAATTTGGCCCACAAGCAGAAAATGACAGTAACGGGCTGGGAATGAGCCCAAGAATAAATGGGCTCTGAGAAGGCCGAAAGATAACATGGGCTGGAAACGGCCCAACGGAATAACGGGCCGTTAATGGGTACAAAGTGATACACTGTTCATTACGGGCCAGTTTCAGCATGGGCCGTTAATGGGTGTAAAGTGATACACTGTTCATTACGGGCCAGTTTCACAACGGGTCGTTAGTAGGCCAAGAGTTACATAGGGCCTCATATGGGCCGAAAGACGTCATGGGCCATACATGGGCCAGAAGTGAAAACGGGCTGGAATCATATTGGATGGCCCATATGACGCTACTGGGCCTAATTTGGATAGGGCGTAATGGGCCTTGGGTTAGCGGGCTGTAAATGGGTTATATGCGAACAGGCCGTTAACAGGCTTTCCATGGGCCGGCCCGCTACCTTTTGACCAAGTCAAACGGGCTGGCCTTTTCACAGGAATGGGCCTCTGTTGGGCCGTGCCACATGTCGATGTACCATAGGCGCCTATCTGACCCACTGACGAGATGACACGTGTTTCGTCCGGCCAATAAGAATTTTACACATGGAAATTTCCCATTGGTCGGGGCTGTTAACGGGTTATCGGATCCAAAACCCGGCCCGATAGCTTAACGGCGTTCCGTTACGGTGGATGCCACGTGTCGGTCACCCTTGACGAAAGCACTTATGTGACGCGCGATTTATCGTCATGGAAGTGGACACTTCCGTGATGATAATTTTGTTAATGTCATGGAACACTTCTACGACAGCACAAGTATGACTATCTTGATTCTGTCATAAATTTGTCATGGATGTACATGCATGAAAAAAAACACGACCTACTGTGACAAACACGTATCATCACGGAAGTGTATTTTTTGTAGTGTATATACCTACGTACCCCCAAACCAACAGAAGCATCAACGAAAACCTAATTCCACCACCGCAACCTTCTGTACCCGTGAGATCCCATCTTGGGGCCTTTTCCGGCGTCCTGCCGGAGGGGGAATTGATCATGGAGGGCTTCTACATCCACACCATAGCCCCTCCAATGATGTGTGAGTAGTTTACCTCAGACCTTTGGGTCCATAGTTATTAGCTAGATGACTTCTTCTCTCTTTTTGGATCTCAATACCATGTTCTCCTCGATCTTCTTGGAGATCTATTCGATGTAATCTTCTTTTGCGGTGTGTTTGTCGAGACCGATGAATTGTGGGTTTATGATCAAGTTTATCTATGAACAATATTTGAATCTCCACTGAATTATTTTATGTATGATTGGTTATCTTTGCAAGTCTCTTCGAATTATCAGTTTGGTTTGGCCTACTAGATTGATCTTTCTTGCAATGGGAGAAGTGCTTAGCTTTGGGTTCAATCTTGCAGTGTCCTTTCCCAATGACAGCAGGGGCAGCAAGGCACGTATTGTATTGTTGACATCGAGGATAAAAAGATGGGGTTTATATCATATTGCATGAGTTTATCCCTCTACATCATGTCATCTTACTTAAAGCATTACTCTGTTCTTATGAACTTAATACTCTAGATGCATGCTGGATAGCGGTCGATGTGTGGAGTAATAGTAGTAGATGCTGAATCGTTTCGGTCTACTTGTCACGGATGTGATGCCTATATACATGATCATACCTAGATATTCTCATAAATATGGTCAATTCTATCAATTGCTCGACAGTAATTTGTTCACCCACCGTAATACTTATGCTCTTGAGAGAAGCCACTAGTGACATATATGGCCCCCGGGTCTATTTTCCATCATATTAATCTTCCAACACTTAGTTATTTCTTTTGCCGTTTATTTTACTTTGCATCTTTATTTACTCTTTATCATAAAAATACCAAAAAAATTATCCTATCATATCTATCAGATCTCACTCTCGTAAGTGTTCGTGAAGGGATTGACAACCCCTTTATCGCGTTGGTTGCGAGGTTCTTGTTTATTTGTGTAGGTGCGTGGGACTCGCGCGTGCTCTCCTACTGGATTGATACCTTGGTTCTCAAAAACTGAGGGAAATATTTACGCTAGTTCACTGCATCACCCTTTCCTCTTCAAGGGAAAACCAACGCAATGCTCAAGAGGTAGCAAGAAGGATTTCTGGCGTTGTTGCCGGGGAGTCTACGCACAAGTCAAGACATACCAAGTACCCATCACAAACTCATCTTCCTTGCAGTACATTATTTGCCATTTGCCTCACGTTTTCGTCTCCCCCTCTTCACCCTTGCCGTTTTATTCGCCCTCTCTTTTCCGTTCGCCTCTTTTCCGCTTGCTTCTTGTTTGCTTGTGTGTTGGATTGCTTGCTTGTCACGATGGCTCAAGACAATACTAAATTGTGTGAATTTACCAATACCAACAACAATGATTTTCTTAGCACTCCGATTGCTCCTCTTACCGATGCTGAGTCTTGTGAAATTAATGCTACTTTCTTGAATCTTGTCAGATGCCGCTACCCATTTAAATAGCTTCGTTGATTTGTGTGATATGCAAAAGAAGAAAGAGGTTGACAATGATATTGTTAAATTGAAGCTATTTCCTTTTTCGCTTAGAGATCGTGCTAAAGTTTGGTTTTTGTCTTTGCCTAAAAATAGTATTGATTCATGGAATAAGTGCAAAGATGCTTTTATCTCTAATTATTTTCCTCCCGCTAAAATCATCTCTCTTAGAAATGATATAATGAATTTTAAGCAACTTGATCATGAACATGTTGCACAAGCTTGGAAAGGATGAAATTAATGATACGTAATTTCCCTACTCATGGTTTGAACCTTTGGATGATTATACAAAAATTTTATGCCGGGTTGAATTTTGCTTCTAGAAATCTTTTAGATTCGGCCACGGGAGGCATTTTTATGGAAATCACTTTAGGAGAAGCTACTAAACTCCTAGATTATATTATGGTTAATTATTCTCAATGGCACACCGAAAGATCCACTAATAAAAAAGTGCATGCGATAGAAGAAATTAATGTTTTGAGTGGAAAGATGGATGAACTTATGAAATTATTTGCTACTAAAAGTGTTTCTTCTGATCCTAATGATATGCCTTTGTCTACTTTGATTGAGAATAATAATGAATCTATGGATGTGAATTTTGTTGGTAGGAATAATTTTGGTAACAGTGCGTATAGAGGAAACTTTAATCTTAGGCCGTTCCCTAGTAATTCCTCTAATAATTATGGTAATTCCTACAACAACTCTTATTGAAATTTTAATAAGATGCCCTCTGAATTTAATACTAGTGTTAAGGATTATATGAATTCACAAAATAATTTCAATGCTTTACTTGAAGAAAAATTGCTCAAGGTTGATGAATTGGCTAGGAACGTTGATAGAATTTCTCTTGATGTTGATTCTTTGAAACTTAGATCTATTCCACCTAAGCATGATATCAATGAGTCTCTCAAAGCCATGAGAGTTTCCATTTATGAGTGCAAAGAAAGAACCGCTAGGATGCATGCCAAGAAAGATTGCTTTGTAAAAGCATGTTCTTCTAGTTTTTATGAGAATAAAGATGAAGATCTAAAAGTTATTGATGTGTCCCCTATTAAATCTTTGTTTTGCAATATGAATCTTGATAATGATGGGACTGAATATGAGCCACCTTTACCTAGAAGGCGTCCCAAAAATTCGGAGTTTTTAGATCTTGGTGCTAAAATTTGTAAAAGTGGGATTGAAGAAGTCAAAACTTTAGATATCAATGAACCCACTATTTTGGATTTCAAGGAATTTAATTATGATAATTGCTCTTTGATAGATTGTATTTCCTTGTTACAATCCGTGCTAAATTCTCCTCATGCTTATAGCCAAAATAAAGCTTTTACTCATATCGCTGATGCTTTGATGCAATCTTATGAAGAAAAACTTGAGTTGGAAGTTTCTATACCTAGAAAACTTTATGATGAGTGGGAACCTACTATTAAAATTAAAATTAAGGATCATGAATGCTATGCTTTGTGTGATTTGGGTGCTAGTGTTTCCACGATTCCAAAAACTTTGTGTGATTTGTTAGGTTTCCGCGAATTTGATGATTGCTCTTTAAACTTGCATCTTGCGGATTACACTATCAAGAAACATATGGGAAGAATTAATGATGTTCTTATTGTTGCAAATAGGAATTATTTTCCCATAGATTTTATTGTTCTTGATATAGATTGCAATCCTTCATGTCCTATTATTCTTGGTAGACCTTTCCTTAGAACGATTGGTGCAATTATTGATATGAAGGAAGGAAATATTAGATTCCAATTTCCATTAAGGAAAGGCATGGAACACTTTCCTAGAAAGAAAATTAAATTGACTTATGAATCTATTATGAGAGCCACTTATGGATTGCCTACCAAGGATGGCAATACCTAGATCTATCCTTGCTTTTATGCCTAGCTAGGGGCGTTGAACGATAGCGCTTGTTGGGAGGCAACCCAATTTTATTTTAGTTTTTTTGCCTTTTGCTTATGTATAGGAATAAATATTTGATCTAGCCTCTGGTTAGATTTGTCTTTATGTTTTAATTAGTGTTTGTGTCAAGTTAAACCTATAGGATCTTCTTGGATGATGGTTATTTGATCTTGTTGAAAATCCCAGAAACTTTCTGTTGACGAAAATAATTGTTAAAAATCACCAGAACGTGATATAATACTGATTCCAATTTCAGCAGATCAATAAACAAATTGTCTAGGTCTTCCTATTTTGGTAGATTTTTTTGAGTTCCAGAAGTTTGCGTTAGTTACAGATTACTACAGACTGTTTTGTTTTTGACAGATTCTGTTTTTCATGTGTTGTTTGCTTATTTTGATGAATCTATGGCTAGTAAAATAGTTTATAAACCATAGAGAAGTTGGAATACAGTAGGTTTAGCACCAATATAAATAAATAATGAGTTCAATATAGTACCTTGAAGTGGTTTTTTGTTTTTTTGCTAACGGAGCTCAAGAGATTTTCTGCTATGTTTTGTGTTGTGAAGTTTTCAAGTTTTGGGTAAAAGATTCGATGGATTATGGAACAAAGAGTGGCAAGAGCCTAAGCTTGGGGATGCCCATGGCACCCCAAGATAATCTAAGGACACCAAAAAGCCAAAGCTTGGGGATGCCCCGGAAGGCATCCCCTCTTTCGTCTACTTCCATCGGTAACTTTACTTGGAGCTATATTTTTATTTACCACATGATATGTGTTTTTCTTGGAGCGTCTTGTATGATTTGAGTCTTTGCTTTTTAGTTTACCACAATCATCCTTGCTGTACACACGTTTTGAGAGAGACACACAAATCAGAATTTATTAGAATACTTTATGTGCTTCACTTATATTCTTTGAGCTATATAGTTTTTGCTCTAGTGCTTCACTTATATCTTTGAGAGCACGGTGGTGGATTTGTTTTGTAGAAACTATTGACCTCTCATGCTTCACTTATGTTATTTTGAGAGTCTTAAAACAGCATGGCAATTTTCTTTAATTATCATATCATGAGAAATTTGATGCTTGATAATTGTTTTGAGGAATAAAGGTGGTAATATCATAGTTGTGCTAGTTGAGTAATTGTGAAATTGAGAAATACTTGTGTTGGAGTTTGTGATTCCCGTAGCATGCACGTATGGTGAACCGTTATGTAACGAAGTCGGAGCATGAGATATTTGTTGATTGTCATCCTTTGTGTGGCGGTCGGGATCGCACGATGGTTAACTCCTACCAACCCATCCCCTATGAGCATGCGTAGTAGTACTTTGCTTCGAGGGCTAATAAATTTTTGCAATAAGTATATGAGTTCTTTATGACTAATGTGAGTCCATGGATTATACGCACACTTACCTTTCCGCAATTTTCTAGCCTCTTCGCTACCGTGCATTGCCCTTTCTCACCTTGAGAGTTGGTGCAAACTTTGCCGGTGCATCCAAACCCTGTGATATGATACGCTCTGTCACACATAAACCTCTACCTTCCTCAAAACAGCCACCATACCTACGTATTATGACATTTCCATAGCCATTCCGAGATAATTGCCATGCAACTTTCCACCATTTCGTTTATCATGACACGCTCCATCATTGTCATATTGCTTTGCATGATCATGTAGTTGACATTGTATTTTTGGCAAAGCCACCGTTCATAATTCTTTCATACATGTCGCTCTTGATTCATTGCATATCCCGGTACATCGCCGGAGGCATTCACATAGAGTGATATCTTGTTCTAAGTATTGAGTTGTAATTCATGAGTTGTAAGTAAATAAAAGTGTGATGGTAATCATTATTAGAGCATTATCCCAAGTGAGGAAAGGATGCTGGAGACTATGATTCCCCCACAAGTCGGGATGGGACTCCGGACTAAATAAAAAAAGAACAGAAAAAAGAGACCATAAAAAAAGAGAAAAGGCCCAAACAAAAAAATGAGAGAAAAAGAGAGAAGGGACAATGTTACTATCCTTTTACCACACTTGTGCTTCAAAGTAGCACCGTGATCTTCATGATAGAGAGTCTCTCATTTTGTCACTTTCATATACTAGTGGGAAATTTAATTATAGAACTTGGCTTGTATATTCCAACGATGGGCTTCCTCAAATGCTCGAGGTCTTCATGTGCAAGCAAGTTGGATGCACACCCACTTAGTTTCTTTTGTTTGAGCTTTCATACACTTATAGCTCTAGTGCACCCGTTGCATGGCAATCCCTACTCCTTACATTGATATCAATTGATGGGCATCTCCATAGCCCATTGATTAGCCTCATCGATGTGAGACTTTCTCCTTTTTGTCTTCCCACATAACCCCTATTGAGGGAGTCCTGGATTAGGGGGTGTTCGGATAGCCGGACTACATCTCCCGCCGGACTCCAGGACTATGAAGATACAAGATTGAAGACTCCGTCCCGTGTCCGGAAGGTTCTTTCCTTGGCGTAGAAGGCAAGCTAGGCGTGCGGATATTCAAGATCTCCTACCAATGTAACCGACTCTGTGTAACCCTAACCCTATCCGGTGTCTATATAAACCGAAGGGTTGTAGTCCGTAGGGGGGAATAATCTTCATACACAATCAAACCATAGGCTAGCTTCTAGGGTTTAGCCTCCTTGATCTCGTGGTAGATCTACTCTTGTACTACCCATATCATCAATATTAATCTAGCAGGAGTAGGGTTTTACCTCCACCGAGAGGGCCCGAACCTGGGTAAAACAAAGTGTCCCTTGTCTCCTGTTACCATCCGACCTTGACGCACAGTTCGGGACCCCCTACCTGAGATACGCCGGTTTTGACACCGACATTGGTGCTTTCATCGAGAGTTCCTCTGTGCCGTCGTAATCAGGAAGGATGACTTTTCCCGTCTTTAAAGACGGCACCGTCACTAAGGGAGCTTTGGCTATCGGCCAGACCCTCCGGCTGGGTGGTTTTCTTATGACCGCCCCTGCGGCCGTTGCGCCGACGGTGACCTCTCGGGCCATCGAAAACAATCTCCACGTAAGTACGGCATCTGCCGAACAGCTCGATCCGGTGGAGCTCTTCTCCGTAAACGAGCTCCTGGATCGTATCGCTGCACTGGGGGTCGCCACAAATTACGACCAGGTTGGGCTTAAACCCGATCTAAGGGAAATCAACTCCCCCCGAGCCACCCACCACGTCGCTGTGGTGGAGACACAATGCGGTGACCCCTCATCGATCTTAAGGACTAGCTATGTCCGAATTCTGGAACCCTCCACGCCGAATATCCACGGAGGGGAGGATCCAATCCAAGGCCCGAACTTAGAATCGGGCAAACCGGATAACATCCGAGGCTCCGGATCATCGAATCCGGAGGTTGTTCGGCTTCCGAACAGTAAACCGGGCGAGGAATCAGATTTAATGAGTGTCGCTCGCCCAACCCTAAGCGATCTCTCCCAGGTTAGGCAGAGGCCAGAAGAGACAGTACATCATTACTGGGCCAGATTCCTCCTGCTCATGCACAGGATAAAGGACTGCCGTGAAGGAGACGCAATTTCTATCTTCTGCAATAACTGCACGGACAAAGGGATACTCAACGCCGTAAGTCGCCGCAACATCACACGTTTTGCCGACTTGGCGTCCATTGTGCAGAAGTACTATGCGATGGAAGCGCTTGGAAAACCGAAGTTAAATTTTGGGATTATCCGGCCTTGAATAACAATCCCGTCCGAATCAAAAGGACGCACTACAGTAAGACGTCCGGATTAAACAGAAAATCAAAACCCTCTAGGGGACATGGAACCGTACTAAAAGGGTGGCTAGATGGACCCTCCAAAATTCATAATGTAGTGGACGCCGCACCAACGCACAGCCTCAGGGCATGTTGGATACTCCGGCAGGTGGCCAAGATTGGCGAAGATCTCCTAATTCCAGAGGTCGAAGAGAACCAGCCCGAGAACTTCAGTACCGTCCTTACAATCTCTGAGACTTTCGCATCGACTAATATGCGAAAAAGAGCACTTCGCAGCCCCACCGAAGTTTACCAAGCAGCGACAATAAATCCTTGGAACAACACCGTCATCACCTTCAATGCGAGCGACGAACCTAAATTCCGAACAGCCAGAGCACCGGCCGCACTGGTCCTCAGTCCCATAGTGGACGGCTGTCGCCTCGCAAAGGTACTCATGGACGGAGGCAGCGGATTGAACCTCATCTACGAGGAAACCCTTCAAAAGATGGAAATAGACCGGAACCGCGTTGAGCGAAGCAGCACAACTTTTAGAGGTATAATCCCCAGTCAGGAAGCGCGCTGCACAGGAAGAATCACACTTGATGTGGTATTCGGCACTCCGGATAATTATAGGTCCGAACAAATCATGTTCCACGTGGCCCCGTTCAAAAGCGGATATCAGGCCATATTAGGACGAGAGGCATTCACAGTCTTCCAAGCTATACCCCATTACGGGTACATGAAGCTTAAGATGCCTGGGACGAACGGGATCATCACTCTCGCTAGTGATCCGGACATTGCGCTCCGCGCCGAAAACAAGACAGCCGCATTGGCCCTCGAGGCACTATCCGAAGCCCTCGCAGCCGAAGAACTGACGACGCTGCGATCCACAGTGAATAAGGATGATGTGATACTCGACAAAAGATCTAAATCCACATCCTTCAAACTAGCGGACGAAATAGTCAAATTCCAAGTCCACCCAATGGACCCTAACAAAACAGCCTCCATCGGGGCAAGATTAAACCCTGATGTAGACGCCGCACTGCGCGCATTCCTACAAGAGAACTAGGACATTTTCGCCTGGCACCCTTCAGACATGCCAGGAATCCCACGCAGGCTGGCCGAGCACAGTTTAAATATCCAGAAAGGATTCAAACCTGTCAAACAAGCTCTTCGGCGTTTTTCCGAGCCAAAGAGACAGTCTATGGGAGAAGAGCTAGCCAAACTATTGGAAGCCGGATTTATTAAAGATATAAAACACCCGGACTGGCTAGCAAACCTGGTAATGGTACCAAAGAAGGACAAATCCTAGCGCCTGTGTGTTGACTTTAAAGACCTTAATAAGGCCTGCCCAAAGGATCCCTTTCCCCTCCCTCGAATTGATCAAATCATCGACGCCACCGCCGGACACGATTCCCTGTGTTTCCTCGACGCATACTCCGGCTACCATCAAATAAAGATGGCAGAGTCCGACCAAGCTGCAACAGCATTCATCACGCCATACGGCCCATTCTGCTTCAACACAATGCCCTTTGGGCTCAAAAACGCCGGCGCAACATATCAGCGCATGATTCAAACATGTCTGACAAACCAGATCGGCAAAACAGTGGAGGCATACGTAGACGATGTGGTCGTTAAATCAAGACACGTCGAAACCCTAGTGGACGACCTGAGACTCACATTCAATAATTTACGAGAATACGACATCAAGCTCAATCCGAAAAAATGTGTCTTCGGCGTACCGGCCGGAAAGCTCCTGGGCTTCATAGTATCCGGTAGAGGAATTGAAGCAAATCCAGCCAAAATCTGAGCCCTGTCACAACTGGATGTTCCAAAAGATCTAAAGCAAATACAGAAACTTACCGGATGCGTGGCGGCCTTAAGCCGCTTCATCTCCCGTTTGGGAGAAAAGGCACTGCCCCTTTACCGCCTCCTAAGGCGCACCGAACACTTCGAGTGGACGGACGCTGCCACGGCCGGACTCGAGGAAATAAAGGCCATCCTGGCAACAAACCCCATCCTAGCCGCGCCGAATACCGGCGAACCCATGCTATTATACATTGCCGCAACCCATCAAGTTGTCAGTGCAGTGCTCGTCGTGGAACGAGCATCGGACGGACACAAACTACCCCTTCAAAGGCCAGTTTACTACGTGTCCACTGTCCTCACAACGTGCAAATCACGATGCCCGCATTACCAAAAGATTGCATACGCGGTGTTCATGGCATCCCGAAAGCTACGACACTACTTT
Source organism: Aegilops umbellulata (assembly GCA_032464435.1). Classification (NCBI taxonomy): domain Eukaryota; kingdom Viridiplantae; phylum Streptophyta; class Magnoliopsida; order Poales; family Poaceae; genus Aegilops; species Aegilops umbellulata. Next base: position 633,068,638 of record CP136060.1, on the reverse strand, counting down.
CAAGAGTGTTCTATAACAGTAGCCTCGAAAGTACCGCTCAACGATATTATTAACAACCGCGACGCAACGGGCTGGATAGCGAAGTGGGCCATAGAGCTCCTCCCATTCGACATAATCTACAAGCCACGACGAGCTATTAAATCACAAGTCCTGGCCGACTTCGTCGCCGAATGGACAGAGGCCGAACTCCCTAAAGAGTACGTCACGTACTCAAATTGGATCATGCATTTCGACGGCTCCAAAATGTTGGCCGAACTGGGGGCTGGCGTCGTTCTGACGTCCCCTACAGGAGACACAGTCCAATACGTACTACAGATTATGTACACGGACTCCAATAACGCAGCCGAATACGAGGCCCTTCTACATGGTCTCCGAATGGCAGTATCCATGGGCATTCAACGTCTAGAAGTACGCGGGGACTCAAACCTCGCGATATCCCAAATAAATGGCGACTTCGAAGCCAAAGATCCATAGATGGCGGCTTATCGCAACGCTGTGCTAAAAATATCAGCTCGGTTCGAGGGACTGCCACCACATCGCCCGAGAAAATAATCAGGCAGCAGATGTCCTGGCACGCATCGGAGCAAAGCGAGATGCGGTTCCCCCCAACATCTTCGTAGAAAGATTATTCAAACCATCCGTGACATGGGAGGGGGAACCTTCGGACAACAGCCCGGACCTAACCGCACAACCCGGCGCCGAACAATCAGACATAATCGGTGGCCCTGCCACCGAAATTACACAGTAAGCCCACGAAATAATGGCGCTCATCGCCCCGTGGACAGAACCATTCCTAGCCTACCTTACCAGGCAGGAACTCCCTGAGGACAACAACGAGGCACGCTGCATAGTGCGGCGGTCTAAAGCCTATAAAGTCCACGAGGGAGAGCTATACTGGAAAAGTACTACAGGAGTCCTTCAAAGGTGTATCTCCGAAGAGGAAGGGCGGAGTATATTGGCCGAAATTCATGCCGGACTCGGTGGCCACCACGCTGCAGCTCGGTCCCTTGTAAGTAAGGCTTTCCGTATAGGCTTCTATTGGCCGACGGCCCGAGCAGACGCTCATGACCTAGTAAAACGATGTGTCGGTTGTCAGCTTTTTGGCAACCAAAGCCACATGCCACCCACCGCCCTCCGAACTATCCCCATCACTTGGCCTTTCGCGGTCTGGGGGCTTGACATGGTGGGACCCCTTAAAGGTGGAACCCACAAGAAAAAATACTTATTGGTCATGGTGGATAAATTCACCAAATGGATAGAAGCCAAGCCTGTCAAGACGGCCGAATCCGGACCTGTGATAGACTTCATATCCGGGGTCGTGCACCGTTATGGTGTCCCCCACAGTATCATCACCGATAATGGCACAAACTTCTCTTCGGATGAGGTAAAGCTGTGGTGCAAAAACATGGGCATCAAGCTCGACTACGCTTCTGTCTATCACCCACAAACTAACGGTCAGGTGGAACGTGCAAATGGTCTCATCATGAGCGGCATTAAACCCAGACTAGTGCGGTCCCTTAAGGAATCTAATATGCACTGGGTAGAGGAGCTCGACTCCGTACTCTGGGGGCTGCGGACCACGCCCAACCGTACCACCGGATTCACACCATTCTTTATGGTATACGGCGCTGAGGCAGTTCTGCCCTGCGACATCATTCATGACTCACCTCGAGTGCGCATCTACGAAGAAAGAGAAGCCGAGCTCGATCGGAAGGACAACCTGGACGCTCTGGAGGAGGAGCGAGACGTGGCTAAAGCCCGTTCCGCGTTTTATCAATAGCAGGCCCGAAGATATCAAAGCAGAGAAGTACAGGCCAAAAGTTATAATGTTGGCGAACTAGTTCTACGCCTACCGGACAAGCAAAAGAATAAACTCAAGCCCAAATGGGAAGGTCCATTCATAATCGACCAAGTCCTAACCGGTGGAGCGTACCGCCTGCGAGATGCGTCAGATAACCGACTCGAGCCGAATCCATGGAACGCGACACGTCTCCGAAGATTCTACGCTTAGCGCCGGACTCTGTGTTTGTCTCCTTCCTCTATCCATTATTTGCATTTATTCATTTTTTTCTTTACTTTGTCTCCTCCTCTTTTCTTCTAATCCATCACGGGCTCACTACGTGACGCGCAACCCGCGCTTCTTACACCTGGGGGCTTCTTTAACAGAAGCTTGCTTATATGGGTTTCATACCCAAAGCATGCGCCAGACTTCCGCATGCACCTTTTCTTCACCATTATATGCATCGATATGACTTAAGTTTTGGCCAAGCTGGGTTGCCTGGCTCCTGTGCTTACCCCTACGTTCCCGATTGTTCGGCTAGGGGTAAAGGGAGCACCTCTGCGATTGTTACTGCCGGATAAGACGGATGTGTACCTCAGACTGGGTGAAGCCGAAAGCTAGCGTTCTTAAGGGAATATTCGGTCGGTGAACTAAAGATGATCCTTTTTATTTTTTACATGCCCCCAGACGATTTCCTGCATTTGCAGTCCAGACGTGCACTTTAGGGCACGCCACCCCAGCGAAAGGAACCCTTAACGAAACTATTCTCTCTGGAAGATGTTTCTTACTAACCATGTAATATAACATAACTAGTTGGGCACTTGTCTGATAAAGCACTGATGACCCCTACGCCTGGTCTCCATGCATACCTTGGTTCTTCTATAACCATCATGGTATTCGGACACACTCCGGACCGTCAGGTCCCGAGGTCGAAGCGAAAAGGTCGGCAACGACAAACGATCTACAATCCAGCTAGAAGGCATTACATATGTCAATTTTAAATTACACAGTCATTGTGACTGACTGTATTCCTCCTCTATACCATCTAACAGGTTGTCTAATTTACAGTCCTGCTGGGAATACTTTGCGGCCAACTCTACTTGGCCGTACACTAAGCTTACAGGGATCTCCTTCCCATCGGGCCCTACAGGTCCGACCTCGGCCATGTGGTTCGGGTCAGACTTGGTGTAACGCGTCTTCACCATGGCCCAGGCCTCCCTAGCGCCTTGCCGGCAGGCCGATTTCTTCCACAATTGGAAGCGCCGCCGAACTCCTTTCAGCTTCTCGGCAAGCTCTCCAAGACCTTCGGGCATGGAGTAGGAGGGCGATAATGCTCGAACAACGCCTTGCATCGCCTGCCAAACTCTATCATGCAGCTGCGCAAGTTCGGGAAGAAGGTCACCCGTAGAACCGGGCATCTCCTCTTCCGGATGACCTGTCAGCATACCTACAGACATAATGCTGTTAACCGGCTTCCTCGCCGAACTTTTTTCGAGAGTTCGTTCAAGCACTTACTATAGATGCCGCGTCGAAGTCGTCGATTCTCCCTCATGGAGTCCGACAATTGGGCTCGAACATCTTTTAGTTTGACGTCCAATTTGGTGTTGGCATCTTGAAGATTGTTCTTCTCCTGCCTCACCCTTGTCAGCACGTTCTCACCAGCCTTCAACTGGCGTAGAAGCTGTTGCCTGTCCGGATCGAGTCCAGCGTCGTCTGCAATACCATTTGTCAGATTGGCACTTAAAGCCGCACAATACTAATCTTTTGTTGTATTGTTTACCTGAGGGGATCTCTTTAGACTCCCCTGCCGCTTTAAGTGCGGCCTCTAGTTGGGCCTTGCACCTCTCCAGCTCCTGGGACAGAGTGGTGTTCTTCTCGGTAAGAAACTGCATGTTATATGATCCTTAAATCAGTTATTTTTACTGTTTCAAGTCTCGGGGGCTACTGGTATGTCTATATTTACCAAAAAATTTCTTACCCGTATGTCTTTCACATATAGCTTCGTGGCTCTGGTTAAACCATCTTGAGCAGCACGGAGGCACGCATCTCCCGAATTGAAGGCATCTAAAGCCTCCTGGGAGAAACAAGCGTCGCGAAGGACTGTCCGGCGACGCCTGTGGTTCATAGCGCGCCTCGGAATTGGTGGCAGACAGCCTGTCCGCATCCTTTGACGAAGGGGCGTCCGGTGCGTGCCTTGTGCTTGCCTCTATTTCTGGGCCGGGCGTTGGAGCCTGGCTGGTGGAAACACGATTGGCAACCTCTCCGGATATAGTCCGGCGGGGTCTCTTTGTCCTGAAGATAGCGCGAATATTAATATACCCTGAAGAAATAAAACACCAGGGAAAATGAGGGTGCGCCATACCTTTGCTCCGGCGTTTCAGTCCGGACTATATTCCTTTTTGCCCCACGGGGCCCTGCGGCCCCTCGTTGGCTAGCTGCTGCAGGATCGGCCTCCCGCCTCGGGAATCTCCCCTGCAATGCACGGTTGATTGTTAGAACGACCAGAATCCGTGAAAGAATCCCTTCTAAGGGAATAAAAACTCCGATGCTTGTCACCTTGGAGGCCGGAATTAGCCCAGGGTAGTCAGCTATGATAGCTACCAGGGCATTGTCCTTGCTTAGCTGGTAAAACACTCCGTCTATGAGCTCCACCGATAGGTCCGGATCCTCTTCGGAGTCCGGATCGAGGGACCGTTCGGGGTCCTCGGGCTGTGGAGGATGGCTGGTTATATCTTTTACATCCCGACGCAGTTCCTACATTAAAGTCGTTAGACTACGCGTTTGATCACATGGACATGAAATGAACGGGAAGGCACGATTGTTTGCATACCCAATTCGGGGAATTGTACATGGAAAATCCACCCTGCGGGTCGACGCGGAGGAATTCCTCCTCTTCTCCCTTGTACAAAGAGGATAAGATCTTTATTAGAGCGGCGGATGAGTCCGGCCCCTTGCGGCCGTGGCGGGTGGCATCATCTTCTCCGTTGAACTCCCACATGGGGTGGCTTCTGTATTGAAGTGGCTGCACCCCCCGCATAATGCATATGGCCATGACCTTAATCATGGTTAGTCCGGAATGAGCCAGCAGTCTAATCCGGCCCATTAAGTAAAGGACGTCTCTGTCACTCTCTCTCTGAGGGCTCCGAGGGCGCCAGCTCAGGCGTTTCTTCAGTAGAGCATTGTTGAACTCAGGGAGGCCAATCCGGACAGGGTCCGGCAGCGGGACGTCATCTATGTAAAACCATTCTGAGCGCCAGTCCTCGGATGCCTTCTTCGGGGTTCCGGACAAGTATCCGGTCCCGGCGATGCGCCATACTTCGGCTCCGCCCACTTGATATATGGATCCCTCTTTAGAACGGGGCACCAGGCAGAATATCTTCTTCCACAACGCGAAATGAGCCTCGATGCCTAAAAATAGCTCGCAAAGAGCGACGAAACCCGCAATATGTAATATAGAGGCGGGCGTGAGATCATGCAGCTGGAGACCGTAGAACTCCAGAAGCCCGCGGAGGAATGGGTGAATCGGAAATCCCAGTCCCCTTATTAGATAAGGGACGAGGCATACCCTCTCTCCTTTCAAAGGATTGGGGGTGTTCTCCGCTTGCTTTCCACCATTATAGGTGGCGAGTCCGGCTCGGACCGAGACCATGCAGGCCTGAGGGAGAAATCCCTTTGCCTGAAGCGACACTAACTCACTGTGAGGGATGGAGCAGCTCTCCCATTCTCCGGGTTTGTCACTGGAAGGGCGAGAGGAGGAGCTGCGATGGCTGGCCATGCTGGAATGCGCCTTTGCTGGATGCGCTCTGATGATAACTCGCGGAAGGGAGAAGTGTGATTTGGATCTAAATCCTCATCCCGTCAAATAAGCGGCTCGTTTATGCGGCCAGGGGTTTGAATGTAAAAACGCCCCGGCTGTTCGCATACTTTTGACACATGGAAGACATCCATTATTGGGCGTGGAAGCCAAGGAGCGCTACATCATAAAAATCGGACGTTATTCCTACAGGTACACAGAGTTTGAAGGAGAACCCGCCTTGCAATGCCGAAGACAATCTGCGCGCCGGACTCATCGTCATTGAAGCCTGGTTCGGGGGCTACTGAGGGAGTCCTGGATTAGGGGGTGTTCGGATAGCCGGACTACATCTCCCGCCGGACTCCAGGACTATGAAGATACAAGATTGAAGACTCTGTCCCGTGTCCGGAAGGTTCTTTCCTTGGCGTAGAAGGCAAGCTAGGCGTGCGGATATTCAAGATCTCCTACCAATGTAACCGACTCTGTGTAACCCTAACCCTATCCGGTGTCTATATAAACCGGAGGGTTGTAGACCGTAGGGGGGAATAATCTTCCTACACAATCAAACCATAGGCTAGCTTCTAGGGTTTAGCCTCCTTGATCTCGTGGTAGATCTACTCTTGTACTACCCATATCATCAATATAAATCTAGTAGGAGTAGGGTTTTACCTCCACCGAGAGGGCCCGAACCTGGGTAAAACAAAGTGTCCCTTGTCTCCTGTTACCATCCGACCTTGACGCACAGTTCGGGACCCCCTACCCGAGATCCGCCGGTTTTGACACCGACACCTATCATTATACCTTATTCCACCATAGTGCCATATCCATGGCTTGCGCTTATGTATTGCGTAAAAGTTGAAAAGGCTGGAGCGTGTTAAAAAGTATGAACCAATTGCTTGGCTAAAACTAGGGTTGTACATGATATGAATATTTTGTGTGGGGAAGATGGAGCATAGCCAGACTGTATGATTTTGTAGGGGTAACTTGCTTTGCCTATGTTATTTTGATAAGACATAATTGCTTGGTTAGTATGCTTGAAGTATTATTGTTTTTATGTCAACATTAAACTTTTATCTTGAATCACATTGAATCTGAACATTCGTGCCACAATAAGAAGAACTACATTGAAATTTTGCTAAGTAGCATTCCACATCAAAAATTCTTTTTTTATCATTTACCTACTCGAGGACGAGCAGGAATTAAGCTTGGGATGCTTGATACGTCTCCAACGTATCTATAATTTTTTATTGTTCCATGCTATATTATATTCTGTTTTGGATGTTTAATGGGCTTTATTATATACTTTTATATTATTTTTGGGACTAACCTATTAACCGGAGGCCTAGCCCAAATTCCTGTTTTTTTGCATATTTCAGTGTTTCACAGAAAAAGAATATCAAACGAAGTCCAAACGGAATGAAACCTTCGGGAACGTGATTTTCGGAACAAACGTGATCCAGAGGACTTGGAGTCCATGTAAAGAAAGCAACGAGGAGAGCACGAGGCAGGGGGGCGCGCCTACCCCCCAGGCGCGCCCTCCACCCTCGTGGGGCCCACATTGCTCCACCGATGTACTTCTTCCTCTTATATATACCTATGTACCCCCCAAACCAACAGAAGCATCCACGAAAACCTAATTCCACCGTTGCAACCTTCTTTACCCGTGAGATCCCATCTTGGGGCCTTTTCCGGCCTCCTGCCGGAGGGGGCATTGATCATGGAGGGCTTCTACATCAACACCATAGCCCCTCCGATGATGTGTGAGTAGTTTACCTCAAACCTTCAGGTCCATAGTTATTATCTAGATGGCTTCTTCTCTCTTTTTGGATCTCAATACCATGTTCTCTTCGATCTTCTTGGAGATCTATTCGATGTAATCTTCTTTGGCGGTGTGTTTGTCGAGACTGATGAATTGTGGGTTTATGATCAAGTTTATCTATGAACAATATTTGAATCTCCTCTGAATTCTTTTATGTATGGTTGGTTATCTTTGCAAGTCTGTTTGAATTATCAGTTTGGTTTGGCCTACTAGATTGATCTTTCTTGCAATGGAAGAAGTGCTTAGCTTTGGGTTCAATCTTGCGGTGTCCTTTCCCAATGACAGCAGGGGCAGCAAGGCACGTATTGTATTGTTGCCATCGAGGATAAAAAGATGGGGTTTATATCATATTGCATGAGTTTATGCCTCTACATCATGTCATCTTACTTAAAGCATTACTCTGTTCTTATGAACTTAATACTCTAGATGCATGCTGGATAGCGGTCGATGTGTGGAGTAATAGTAGTAGATGCAGAATCCTTTCGGTCTACTTGTCGCGGACGTGATGCCTATATACATGATCATACCTAGATATTCTCATAACTATGGTCAATTCTATCAATTGCTCGACAGTAATTTGTTCACCCACCGTAATACTTATGCTCTTGAGAGAAGCCACTAGTGAAATCTATGGCCCCCGGGTCTATTTTCCATCATATTAATCTTCCAACACTTAGTTATTTATTTTGCCGTTTATTTTACTTTGCATCTTTATTTACTCATTATCATAAAAATACCAAAATATTATCCTATCATATATATCAGATCTCACTCTCATAAGTGACCGTGAAGGGATTGACAACCCCTTTATCGCGTTGGTTGCGAGGTTCTTGTTTGTTTGTGTAGGTGCGTGGGACTCGCGCGTGGTCTCCTACTGGATTGATACCTTGGTTTTCAAAAACTAAGGGAAATACTTATGCTACTTTACTGCAACACCCTTTCCTCTTCAAGGGAAAACCAACGCAGTGCTCAAGAGGTAGCACCACCCTCCTCCTCGCCTGCCTCCTCCTCCTCCTCGCCCCCTCCCCAACCTCCTCCTCCTCCTCGGTCCATCTCGAACCTCCTCCTCCTCCTCGACCTCATCCCGAACCTCCTCGTCCTCCTCCTCCTCGTCAGAGGTTACCTCACTAGAGGAGCGTGCCTCACTAGAGGAGGGCCTCGAAGACAACACCCCTAAGTCGCTGAGGGCACGCTCTTTTTGGCCGCGACCCCTGTAGTGGCTCCCCCCCACCGCCTCGCCCTCTAGGGGCTCTCCCCCGTACCCTCCTCCTCTAGGGGCACCTCTCCCTCGACCTCCCTCTAAGGAGTCATCGTCAAGTAGTCGGGGGGAGGATTACGTGCTCGACCACTCTGACTAGAAATGCCGACGACCTTGCATAGGAAACCCACACCGTCGGCCTTCCCCTTGCCCATGTACCACGAACCTGCATTGAAAAGAGAATAAACAATTAGTACATTAAAATTGAAGGAAAATGAATAATAATAAGTAATAATAAACACGATAATAAAAAAGCATAAAAAGGCATATTCCTAAACCATAGAAAAATAAGACTTGAAACGTACATCTGCTAGAACCCATACGAATCATCATTGTTGTAACCTCTTTATCGGTCGGTCTCATCATCACTATCAATCATATCATCTTCGTTATCTGACAGAGGTGGAGGCTCTTCCTCGTCGTCAGCGTCTTCGTTTAACTTTTCTAGCATAAGTATGTCATTTTCATTGACAATGGTCTCACCATCATTCTGTGCATCGTCGTTGTTTGGATCCATATCATCATCACCCAATGGTCTAGCGTCATCGTTTCTAACCACATCATCATCACGTTGCTCTTGATAGAATACTCCCTCATATGTCATGGGGTTAATGTTGTAGTAATCATGTTCATTTGGGTCTGGTAGCTTACCATGTGGCGACACCTTGAACACAACTTCCCAACCCTTTAGGTACTCTTTCTGGCATGGGCAAGGAAGATAATAAACTTGTGTAGCTTGGGTAGCCGCAATGAAGAGATCAGCTCCCGCATAGATGGTTGATGGTTTAACTTCGACTAAACCAATGGAAGGCGTATGTCTCTGCCCCTCCCGCGGATCGAACCATCGGCATTTGAACACAGGCAGTCTTAGGGTTTCATGCCCTTTGTTCTCCATGTTCTACCCCGTTCTGAGACAAAATTTCGGTAGCACCTCCCCGCTATTCTCCAGATACACGTCTCGGCAAGTAGCCGAGGGAATGTGCTCCAGAGAACAATGGGGAGACATCGCCGAAATCCTGTCTCGGAATAGGGTAGAAAATGGAGAACGTACCGAATCTACACATCCTCGGGCTATCCGTGGAAAACGCTGGACAATCCGAAAGAGCTGTGGTGATAAATATGCAATTGAATGCATATTTATCGATGCAACCCTTTCGGACGAGAGACGCCTAGGTTTTGGGACTTGACGAGAAAAGAAAATCTAGTGACATGAAAAAGATGGAGGAGGATATGGATTTTTAGCTCACCCTCGGCTCTAGGGGAAGTAGTTGAACAGCAGAGGGATGCTTGATAATCCCCAAGTGCAAAGAATCATCGTAGCACTTTCCAAAGGTGGAAGTGATAAGTATGGAGTGTCGAACCCACAAGGAGCTAAAGGTAAGATCAATATTCCCTCAAGCCCTACCTGCCACTGATACGACTCTATGTGCACCAAACGTTTGCTTCCAACTAGCAACGAGAAATAAAACTATGTTGTGGGTATGAAGAGGATAACTTTGCATGGTATCGGAGAGCTAAAACATAAAAGTAGGTGCTGTTATCATGAAGTTAGAATATAATACTAAATAATATAAATAGCGAGTGTGGAATAATGGTGGATCGGTGTGCCGAATTGTCCTAGGCAATTGTTAACAAGACCGGTGATCACTATTGCAGTTTCATATGAGGGAGAGGCATAAGCTAACATACTTTCTCTACTTGGATCATATGCACTTATGATTGGAACTCTAGCAAGCATCCGCAACTACTAAAGATCATTAAGGTAAAACCCAACCATAGCATTAAAGCATCAGGTCCTCTTTATTCCCATACGCAACAATCCCTCTTACTCGGGTTTGTGCTTCTGTTCACTCACCAACCCACTATAAGCGAATCATGACCGTACTGCAACACCCCACAGTGGGAACCCCTCACGCTTGCGCGACACGGAGGGCACCATAGGACAGCACCAAAGTAAAACATACAACTCATACCAATCTAGATCATCAATCAACCCAAAGACAAAAGATATCTACTCAAAACATCATAGGATGGCAACACATCATTGGATCACAATATGTGGCATAAAGCACCATGTTCAAGTAGGGGAGTGGACCGCGTAAAAGAGATGAGGATGGTGATGATGATGATGGTGATGTTGATGAAGACGATCACCGTGGTGATGATTCCCCTCCCGATGGCACTCCGGCGCCACCGGAAGAGAGGAGGAGAGGTTCTCCCCCTTGTGCTTCCTCCTCCATGGCCTCCACCCTCTGGTCCTTGGCCTTCATGGTGATGATGGCCCCTCTAGGAAACTCCTCCATGGCCACCGGTGATGATGGCCCCCTCCGGCAGGGTGCCGGAGAGGGACCCGATTGGTTTTTGGTGGCTACAGAGGCTTGTGGCGGCGGAACTTCTGATCTAATCTCCATTCTGGAAGTTTTAGGGTACGAGAGTATATATGGGTGCAGGGGGTACGTTGGAGGAGCTACGGGGGCCCCACGAGGCAGGGGGCGCTCCCTAAGGGGGGGGGCGCCCCTCACCCTCGTGAGCACCTCCCGTATCTCCTGACGTAGAGTCCAAGTCTATCCGGTGGCTTTCCTTCCAAAAATAACTTCTCCAGTTGATTTCGCTCCGTTTTGACTCCGTTTGATATTCCTTTTCTTCGAAACACTGAAATAGACAAAAAGACAGCAAATCTGGGCTGGGCCTCCGGTTAATAGGTTAGTCCCAAAAATAATATATAAGTGGAAAATAAAGCCCAAGATAGTCCAAAATATTAGATAATATAGCATGGAGCAATCAAAAATTATAGATACGTTGGATACGTACCAGGCATCCCCAACCTTAATTCCTGCTCGTCGTCGAGTAGATAAATGATAAAAAGATAATTTTGATGCGGAATGCTAGTAAGTGCTTAAGTTTGATCAATGATAATTCCAATCACTTTTTCTAGCATCATTACATATCATAACAATAGCTCATATCATAAAACTTTTCATGATCAAGTAACAAGCAATTCACAAGTTTAAATTATGGATCATAAACTTTCTTGAAAACTAGCAAACGATATTCTCAGTCATCAAACAATTGCAATTCATCCTATTTTCAGGAAGAGTCTATGTCAGAGCTTTGATTCACCAAACTTCACATACTCAACCATCATTTAATCTTTCACAATTGCTAACACTCACGCAATACTTGTGGTTATGGAGTTTTAATCGGACACAGAGAAAGATAGGGGCTTATAGTTTTGCCCCACAACCTTTTACCTCAAGGGTAATGTCAACAATAATAACTCATGCTCCCGTACATCCAATTAGATATATATATCATGTTCTTTCCAACATGCTGGGCTTGCCAAAGGATAAAATGAAAAAGGAAAGGTTAAGATCACCATGACTCTTGCATAAGGTAGAAGATAATAATAAATGATAGGCCCTTCGCAGAGGGAAGCAGAGGTTGCCATGCGCTTTTATGGTTGGATGCAGAAAATCTCAATGTGAAAGAGTGTCACTTTATATTGCCCCTTGTGATATGAACCTTTATTATGCAGTCCGTCGCTTTTATTACTTCCACATCACAAGATCGTATAAAGCTTATTTCTCCCACACCAAGCAGTCATACATATTTAGAGCAATTTTTATTGCTTTGCACCGATGACAACTTACTTGAAGGATCTTACTCAATCCATAGGTAGATATGGTGGACTCTCGTGGCAAAACTGGTTTAAGGGTATTTGGGAGCACAAGTAGTATTTCTACTTGGTGCTGAGAATTTTGGCTAGCATGAGGGGGAAAGGCGAGCTCAACATGTTAGAGGATCCATGACAACATACTTTATCTCAGATATAAGAAAACATAACTCATTACGTTGTCTTCCTTGTCCAACATCAAATCTTTAGCATGTCATATTTTAATGAGTGCTCCCAATCATAAGAGATGTCCACGATAGTATATTTGTATGTGAAATCCCTCTCCCTTCAATATTCTTTCATGAATTGTTCAAGTGACCAATTCTACGTTTGCTAACTTTGAATAAGTTTACTACCTATACTAACTATGTGTGAAGCTACTACTCCCCATGTCATAAGCATATGAAACATATATAAATTCAGTTTTATGACATTCAATTTATTCAACCATTTACTCATAGGATATACATGAAGCACAAGAGCAAATGACAAGCTACTCCAAAAGATATGAGTGAAGAACACCGAGTAGTCAAATAATTAACTAGCCATGGGAGGATTATTTTCATTCAATAATTCAGATCCAATGATTTTATTCAAACAGCAAGTAAAATTGAAAATACGCTCCAAGCAAAACACATATCATGTGACGAATAAAAATATAGCTCCGAGTAAGGTATACCGATAGTTTTGAAGACGAAAGAGGGGATGCCTTCCGGGGCATCCCAAAGCTTAGGCGCTTGAGTCTTCCTTGAATATTACCTTGGGGTGCCTTGGGCATCCCCAAGCTTAGGGTCTTTCCACACCTTATTCTCCTCATATCGATATCTCACCCAAAACTTGAAAACTTCAATCACACAAAACTTAACCAAACTTCGTGAGATAGGTTAGTATGATAAAGAGCAAACCATTCACTTTGGTAGTGTCAAAAACAAGGTTCATAATTGTTCTCACACAATGCCTACTTTAACATATCATTTCTAAAATTTATATTGAGAAATATAAGTCATAGAAACTAGAAAACAAGCAAACTATGCAATGAAAACAGAATCTGTCAGAAACAGAACAGTCTGTAATGATATGAACAATAACCATACTTCTGCTACTCCAAAAATTATGAAATAAATTGGTGGACGTGAGGAATTTGTGTAGTAATCTTCTGCAAAAATAATCAACTCAAAAGCACTCTTCTGTAAAAATGACATCTATTCTCGTGAGCGCAAAGTTTCTGTTTTTTACAGCAAGATCATATTAACTTTCACCCAAGTCTTCCCAAATGTCTTACTGGGCACTTTATTGAAAAAAAAGCTATAAAACATTATTAATACAGTAGCTAAATCATGTTGACACACAAAAACAGTAAGGATAAATATTGGGTTGTCTCCCAACAAGCTCTTTTCTTTAATGCCTTTTAGCTAGGCATGATGATTTCAACGATGCTCACATAAAAGATAGGAATTAAAGCACAATGAGAGCATATTGAAGAATATTACTAGCACATTTAAATCTAACACACTTCCTATGCCTAGGGATTTTGTGATCACACTACTTATGGGAACAAGAATCAACTAGCATAGGAAGGCAAAACAAGTATAACTTCAAAACTTTAAGCACATAGAGAGGAAACTTGATATTATTGCAACTTTTACAAGCATGTATTCCTCCCTCATAATAATTTTCAGTAGTATCATGGATAGCAACTTTTTCTCATACTCAATTGGAACCTATTCCGAAATAGTGGAATCATTACTAGCTAAAGTTGACACTCTTCCAAATCCACTTTCATAAATATCACACTAAGATTCAACACCTCCAAAATAGTGGGATCACTAATTCCTAAAGTTGACACTCTACCAAACCCACTTTAAATGATAGTATTATTCATACTCCAAAAGATATAAGTAAAGTTCATGGAGCATTCTACAATTGACATATACTAAGCAATATCCAAGCTCAAAATATATAAGTGAAGCAAACGAAGCATTCTATAAAACCATACTCAAAAGATTTAAGTGAAGCACAAAGAGCAATTCTATAAGATCATACTTAAAAGATATAAGTGAAGCACATGAAGTATTCTATAAATCATTGAAGGTACATCTTATGCTAGCATGGTTATTAAAGGAAAAAAAACACAAAGGACACAAATCATGTGAACAAAGCAAAAACCGAGGTATGCCGATAATCGTTGAAGAAGAAAGATGGGATGCCAACCGGGGCATCCCCAAGCTTAGATGCTTGAGTACCCTTTGAAATATTTACTTGGGGTGCCTTGGGCATCCCCAATATTGAACTCTTGCCGCTCTTTATTCTTCTCATATTGATAGCTCCTCGACCTTCGGACACTTAATCCACAAAACTTGACAAAAACTTTGTGAGATCCGTTAGTATAACAAAACAAATCACTACTATAAGTACTGTAATTAACTCATTATTTATTTGTATGGGTGTTAAACCTACTGTATTCCAAGTTCTCTATGGTTCGTACCTCCCAATACTAGCCATAGATTCATCGAAATAAGCAAACAACACATGCAAAACAGAATCTGTTAAAAACAGAACAGTCTGTAGTAATCTGGAAGTTTGACAAACTTCTGTAACTCCTAAAATTATAAACTAAATTTTACAATTTGAACAATTTGTACAGAAGTAATGTTCAAAAAGAATCAGAACCATTTGACTTTCCAGTTAAAATGTAAATTCATGCACTATAGCCAAAGTTTCTGTTTTTGTTCTGCATAAAGCAAACAAGCAATCCGATCATCCTAACACCTAAGCTTGGCACATTTATTTTTATAATACAATGAATATATACAAGGGGATATTTATTTACAGAGAAACTTCCATGAAAAAATCTACATTGTTTCCGTGAGCATGAACACAAGTGCTCAAGGTCGACCCTCACTTCTTCAATGCAAAACCTTCCAATCACTTCTCTTTTTGAAAATCTTTTTAGGCATGCAAGGCAAGTAATAATTTTTTGTATTTTCATTTTTAAATTTTTTTGTATGTTTCACCCACAACTAAACAGAAACAAAAAGGAAAAACAAAATCTACTTAGTGAAGAAAGCAAACAAGCACACACGAGAATATCAACCCCACGCTATTGCTCCCCGGCAACGGCACCAGAAAAGAGCTTGATAATCCCCAAGTGCAAAGAATCATCATAGCACTTTCCAAAGGTGGAAGTGATAAGTATGGAGTGTCAAACCCACAAGGAGCTAAAGGTAAGATCAATATTCTCTCAAGCCCTATCTGCCACTGATACGACTCTACGTGCACCGAACGTTTGCTTCCAACTAGCAACGAGAAATAAAACTACGTTGTGGGTATGAAGAGGATAACTTTGCATGGTATCGGAGAGCTAAAACATAAAAGTAGGTGCTGTTATCATGAAGTTAGAATATAATACTAAATAATATAAATAGCGAGTGTGGAATAATGGTGGATCGGTGTGCGGAATTGTCCTAGGCAATTGTTAACAAGACTGGTGATCACTATTGCAGTTTCATATGAGGGAGAGGCATAAGCTAACATACTTTCTCTACTTGGATCATCTGCACTTATGATTGGAACTCTAGCAAGCATGCGCAACTACTAAAGATCATTAAGGTAAAACCCAACCATAGCATTAAACAATCAAGTCCTCTTTATTCCCATACGCAACAATCCCTCTTACTCGGGTTTGTGCTTCTGTTCACTCACCAACCCACTATAAGCGAATCATGAACGTTGCAACACCCTACAGCGGGAACCCCTCACGCTTGCGCGACACGGAGGGCACCATAGGACAGCACCAAAGTAAAACATACAACTCATACCAATCTAGATCATCAGTCAACCCAAAGACAAAAGATATCTACTCAAAACATCATAGGATGGCAACACATCATTGGATCACAATATGTGGCATAAAGCACCATGTTCAAGTAGGGGATTACAGCGGTATGCGGGAGAGTGGACCGCGTAAAAGAGATGAGGATGGTGATGATGATGGTGATGATGATGAAGACGATCACTGTGGCGATGATTCCTGATGACCCACAAGTATAGGGGATTTATCGTAGTCCTTTTGATAAGTAAGAGTGTCGAACCCAACGAGGAGCAGAAGGAAATGATAAGCGGTTTTCAGCAAGGTATTCTCTGCAAGTACTGAAATAAATGATAACAAATAGTTTTGTGACAAGATAAATTGTAACGAGCAACAACTAACAAAAGTAAAAAAGTGCAGCAAGGTGGCCCAATCCTTTTTGTAGCAAAGGACGAGCCGGAACAAGCTCTTATAATAGCAAAAGCGCTCCCGAGGACACATGGGAATATCGTCAAGCTAGTTTTCATCACGTTCATATGATTCGCGTTCGGTACTTTGATAATTTGATATGTGGGTGGACCAGTGCTTGGGTGCTGCTCTTACTTGAAAAGGCATCCCACTTATGATTAACCTCTATTGCAAGCATCCGCAACTACAACAAAAGTATTAAGGTAATCCTAACCATAGCATGAAACATATGGATCCAATTAGCCCCTTACGAAGCAACGCATAAACTAGGGTTTAAGCTTCTGTCACTCTAGCAACCCATCATCTACTTATTACTTCCCAATGCCTTCCTCTAGGCCCAAATAATGGTGAAGTGTTATGTAGTCGACGTTCACATAACACCAGTAGAGGCTAGACAACATACATCTTATCAAAATATCAAACGAATACCAAATTCACATGACTACTAATAGCAAGACTTCTCCCTTGTCCTCAGGAACAAACGTAACTACTCACAAAGCATATTCATGTTCATAATCAGAGGGGTAATAATATGCATATAGGATCTGAACATATGATCTTCCACCAAATAAACCAACTAGCATCAACTACAAGGAGTAATCAACACTACAAGCACCAATCCCGAACTTTGGGACCAGAATTGGATACAAGAGATGAACTATGGTTTTGAGATGAGATGGTGCTGGTGAAGATGTTGATGGAGATTGCCCTCTCCCGATAAGAGGAGCGTTGGTGATGACGATGGTGATGATTTCCCCCTCCCGGAGGGAAGTTTCCCCGGCAGAACAGCTCTGCCGGAGCTCTAGATTGGTTCCGCCTTGGTTCCGCCTCGTGGCGGCGGAGTCTCGTCCCGAAAGGTTGCTCCTTATTTTTTCTCATCGAAAGACTTCATATAGTAGAAGATGGACGTTGGAGACCCACCAGGGGGTCCACGAGGTAGGGGGCGCGCCCTAGGAGGGGGGCGCGCCCCCCACCCTCGTGAGCAGGGTGTGAGCCCCCTGGACTTCATCTTTGGTGAGGATTTTTCTTTATTTATTTTAAGATATTCCGTGGAGTTTCAGGACTTTTGGAGTTGCGCAGAATAGGTCTCTAATATTTGCTCCATTTCCAGCCCAGAATTCTAGCTGCCGGCATTCTCCCTCCTTATGTAAACCTTGTAAAATAAGAGAGAATAGCCATAAGTATTGTGACATATTGTGAAATAACAGCCCATAATGCAATAAATATCGATATCAAAGCATGATGCAAAATGGATGTATCAACTCCCCCAAGCTTAGACCTTGCTTGTCCTCAAGCAAAAAGCCGAGAACAATAAATATGTCCTCATGTTTAGAGGTAGAGGCGTCGATAAAAATAAAATACGGACATGAAGGCATCATGATTATTCTCATAACAGGAACATATATAGATTTTGTCATATGATTACTCATGTTCCAGTGATGATCTATTCACAATACAAAAGTATGAATCATAAACCTTATTGGGCTCCAACAGACTATAATCTCAGTCACTGAAGCAATTGCAATTTATCATAACATCGTAAAGAGTCTAGGTTAGAGCTTAAAAGCAAGTCCACATACTCAACTATCATCTAGTACTTCATAATTGCTAACACTCACGCGATACTTGTGGTTACGGAGTTTTAATCGGACACAGAGAAAGATAGGGGCTTATAATTTTGCCCCACGACCTTTTACCTCAACGGTAATGTCAACAATAATGGTTCATGCTCCCCTACATCCAATTAGATATATATATATATCATGTTCTTTCCAACATGCTGAGCTTGCCAAAGGATAAAATGAAAAAGAAAAAGGTGAAGATCACCATGACTCTTGCATAGGGTAGAAGATAATAATAAAAGATAGGCCCTTCAGGGAGGGAAGCAGAGGTTGCCATGCGCTTTTATGGTTGGATGCATAAAATCTCAATGCGAAAGAACGTCACTTTATATTGCCCCTTGTGATGTGAACCTTTATTATGCAGTCCTTCGCTTTTATTACTTCCACATCAGAATATCGTATAAAGCTTATTCCTCCCACACCAATCAATCGTGGTAGATATGGTGGACTCTCATGGCAAAACTGGTTTAAGGGTGTTTGGAAGCACAAGTAGTATCTCTACTTAGTGCTGAGAATTTGGCTAGCATGAGGGGGAAAGGCAAGCTCAACAAGTTAGAGGATCCATGACAACATACTTTATCTCAGATATAAGAAAGACATAACTCATTACGTTGTCTTCCTTGTCCAACATCAACTCTTTAGCATGTCATATTTGAATGAGTGCTTCCAATCATAAAAGATGTCAATGATAATATATCTATATGTGAAACCTCTCTTTCCTTATTACTTCCTTTTAATTGCAACGATGACCAAAGCTATGTCTGCCAACTCCCAACAACTTTTAATCATCATACTCTTTCTATGTGAAGTCATTACTTCAATAAGATCAATATGAGCTCTTTGTTTCTTTTTATTCCTTTTTATTCTTTTCTTTTATTCACTCAAGATCATGGCAAAATAATCAGGCCCTTGACTCAACACTAACTTTATTATATATAGCTCACGGACTCGATTACGAAGAGAGATCATAAAGCAAAACTCAAAACTAGATCATGCCATAAACTTTATTCTACTAGATCAAGATACTACTAATAGGATCGAACTAAGAAAAACGGTAAGATAGGAGATGTGATGGTGATACGATAAAGGGGCACCTCCCCCAAGCTTGGCAGTTGCCAAGGGGAGTGCCCATACCCAAGTGATTATGTCTCCTTTGTTGGTGAAGAAGGTGGAGGTGATGGATAATCGCACATCGAGCGTAAGAGGTCTTCTATCTTGCGAATAATGCCATTGAGTGCGACAATATGCTCCTTCAACAAAATATTTTCTTGTGTGAGATACTTGTTTTGTATACGAGCTAACTCAATCATCTTGAAAGCTTCAATCTCAGTTGGGGTAAGAAGGTTATGATCAAGCTGAAGGATGTCCTTTGCTGCCGGAGCTTGATCTTCCGTGGCCTTCTTGATCCTTTCATCCTTGTTGACCCTCGTGGGTTCTTCCCTCTTCAGATCTATCTTCATTAGCCAAGCATCGTTGTCACCATTGTTGGAGGAGGGAGTCGACATGATGCCTAGCCTAGAAAATCCTGACAGAAAACAGCCCGAAACAAGAACAGAGGAGATTTGCGTGATACGGGAGTCAAAACCTTCAGGAGAATATATAATGAATTTTTACCGACCAAAATACGTATCGTGCAAGAAAACGGAGTGCGGAGGGCACACGAGGTGCTCATGAGGTAGGGGGCGCGCCCACCACCCTCGTGGGGCCCTTGTGTCCTTCTCGGACTGGTACTTATTTTTCTATTTCTCTAAATATTCCAAAACGGAGAGATATTGCCTTAAAGATTGTTTTGGAGTCGGTTTACTGACCGTACCACGTACCTATTCCTTTTCGGAGTCTGAAACCTTCTGGAAAGTGTCCCTTATGTATTCCTCCGGGGTTACGGTTTCAATAATATTGGTTTCAACATTTATGGGATTACCTGAGATATAGTGTTTGATTCTTTGACCGTTTACCACCTTTGGATTTGTGCCTTCGAAGTTGTTGATTTTTATGGCACTGGAACGATAGACCTCCTCGATTACATAGGGGCCTTCCCATTTAGAGAGAAGTTTTCCTGCAAAAAATCTTAAACGAGAGTTGTATAGCAATACATAATCACCTACATTAAACTCATGCTTTTGTATCCTTTTGTCATGCCATCTTTTAACTTTCTCTTTAAACAACTTGGCATTTTCATATGCTTGGGTTCTCCATTCATCAAGTGAGCTAATATCAAATAACCTCTTCTCACCGGCAAGTTTGAAATCATAGTTGAGCTCTTTAATTTCCCAATAATCCTTATGTTCTAGTTCGAGAGGTAGGTGACATGCTTTTCCATAAACCATTTTATACGGAGACATACCCATAGGATTTTTATATGCAGCTCTATATGCCCATAATGCATCATCAAGTTTCTTGGACAAATTCTTTCTAGACCTATTAACAGTCTTCTGCAAAATTAATTTGAGCTCTCTATTACTCAATTCTATTTGACCACTAGACTGCGGGTGATAAGGAGATGCAATTCTGTGATTAACGTCATATTTAGCAAGCATTTTACGGAAAGCACCGTGAATAAAGTGTGAACCACCATCAGTCATTAAATATCTAGGGACTCCAAACCTCGGAAAAATAACTTCCTTAAGCATTTTAATAGAGGTGTTATGATTAGCACTACTAGTTGGAATAGCTTCTACCCACTTAGTAACGTAATCAACAGCAACCAAAATATGAGTGTATCCATTAGAGGTAGGAAAAGGTCCCATATAATCAAAGCCCCAAACATCAAATGGTTCAATAACAAGTGAATAATTCATAGGCATTTCTTGACGTCTACTAATATTACCAATTCTTTGGCATTCATCACAAGACAAGACAAACTTACGGGCATCCTTGAAGAGAGTAGGCCAATAAAAAACGGATTACAATACCTTATGTGCAGTTCTATCTCCAGCGTGGTGTCCTCCATAAGCTTCGGAGTGGCACTTGCGTAGGATATGTTCCTATTCATGCTCAGGTACACAACGTCTAATAACACCATCTACTCCTTCTTTATAAAGATGTGGTTCATCCCAAAAGTAATGCCGTAAATCATAGAAAAACTTTTTCTTTTGCTGGTATGTGAAGCTAGGTGGTAGAAACTTAGCAACAATATAATTAGCATAATCAGCATACCATGGAGTACTACGGGAAGTACTTATAACATTTAATTGTTCATTAGGAAAGCTATCATTAATAGGTAGTGGGTCATCAAGAACATTCTCTAACCTAGATAATTTGTCTGCAACGGGGTTCTCAGCTCCCTTTCTATCAACAATATGCAAGTCAAATTCTTGTAGCAAGAGAACCAATCTAATAAGTCTAGGTTTAGCATCTTTCTTTTCCATAAGATATTTAATAGCAGCATGATCAGTATGAATAGTTACTTAAGAATCAACAATATAAGGTCTGAACTTATCACAAGCAAATACAACTGCTAAAAGTTCTTTTTCAGTAGTAGCATTATTTCTTTGAGCATTGTCTAGAGTCTTACTAGCATAATGGATAACATTTAATTTCTTATCAACTCTTTGCCCTAAAACAGCACCTACAACATAATCACTAGCATCACACATAATTTCAAAGGGTAAATTCCAATCAGGTGGCTGAACAACAGGTCCAGAGACTAATGCTTTCTTAAGTATTTCAAATGCTTCTACACAATCATCATCAAAGACAAATGGTATATCTTTTTGCAATAAATTAGTCAGAGGCCGAGAAATCTTTGAGAAGTCCTTAATGAACCTCCTATAAAATCCAGCATGACCAAGGAAACTTCTTATACCTTTGACATCCTTGGGACATGGCATCTTTTCAATAGCATCAACTTTGGCTTTATCAACTTCAATAACTCTTTCGGAAACTTTGTGCCCCAAAACAATACCTTCATTAACCATAAAGTGGCACTTTTCCCAATTCAAGACAAGATTAGTTTCTTGACATCTCTGCAAAACTCGATCAAGATTGCTCAAGAAATCATCAAAAGAGGAACCATAGACGGAAAAATCATCCATGAAAACCTCACAAATCTTTTCACAAAAGTTAGAGAATATAGCCATCATGCATCTTTGAAAGGTAGCAGGTGCATTACATAAACCAAAAGGCATACGACTATAAGCAAAGGTACCAAAAGGGCATGTAAAAGTAGTCTTTGATTGATCTTTAGCTGACACAGGTATTTGAGAGAAACCAGAATAACCATCTAGAAAGCAGTAATGTGTGTGTTTGCATAATCTTTCTAGAATTTGATCAATAAAAGGTAAGGGGTAATGATCTTTCTTAGTAGCTTTATTTAATTTGCGAAAATCAATTACCATCCTATAACCTGTAATAATTCTTTGTGGAATCAATTCATCTTTATCATTAGGGACAACAGTAATACCTCCCTTCTTACGGACACAATGGACAACACTTACCCACTGACTGTCAGCAACGGGATAAATTATACCTGCCTCCAGAAGATTGAGTATTTCTTTTCTTACCACTTCTTTCATTTTAGGATTCAGACGTCGTTGAGGATCACGAACGGGTTTAGCATCTGCTTCCAAATTTATTATATGTTGACATAGAGTGGGACTAATACCCTTAAGATCATCAAGAATATATCCAATAGCAGCACGGTGCTTCTTCAGAGTTTTCAATAATCTTTCTTCTTCATGCTCTGAAAGGTTAGCACTAATAATAACAGGATATATCTTCTTTTCATCAAGATAAGCATATTTAAGATTATCAGGCAACGGTTTAAGCTCAAACACGGGATCACCCTTGGGTGGAGGAGGATCCCCTAAAATTTCAATAGGCAAGTTGGGTTGCAGAATAGGTTCCTGTTTAAAGAATACTTCATCTATTTCCCTTCTTTCATTCATGAACATATCATTTTCATGGTCTAGCAAATAGTGTTCTAAAGGATCACTAGGAGGTATGGCAATAGAAGCAAGACCAATAATTTCATCCTTACTAGGTAATTCTTCCTCACGATGTTGTTTAGTAAATTTAGAGAAATTAAACTCATGAACCATATCATCCAAGCCAATAGTAACAACATTCTTTTCGCAATCTATCCTAGCATTAACAGTGTTCAAGAAGGGTCTACCAAATATAATGGGACAAAAGCTATCTTGTGGATAAGTGAGAACAAGAAAATCAGCGGAATATTTAGTTTTCCGATACAAGACCTCAACATCTCTAACAATCCCAATTGGTGAAATAGTATCTCTGTTGGCAAGTTTAATTGTGACATCAATACCTTCTAACTCAGCAGGTGCAATTTCATGCTTAATTTCTTCATACAAAGTATGCGGTATAACACTAGCACTAGCACCCATATCACATAAGCCATGATAACAATGATCTCCTATTTTAACAGAAATAACAGGCATGCCTACCACAAGTCTATGTTTATCTTTATCACAAGGCTTAGCAATTCTAGCAGTTTCACCTTCGAACTGAATAACATGCCCATCAATATTATCAGACAAGAGATCTTTAACAATAGCAATATTAGGTTATACTTTAACTTGATCAGGAGGTGTATAAGTTCTAGTATTGCTTTTACGAACAACAGTTGAAGCTTTAGCATGATCCTTTACTCTAACAGGGAAAGGTGTAGGAACAATAGGATCATTATACGTGACAGTCTTTTCTTCAACTTTAATAGGTGGAGCTACTTTTATTTCTATAGGAGGATGATATTTAAACCACTTCTCCTTAGGGAGATCAACATAAGTAGCAAAACATTCACAAAAAGAAGCTACTATCTCATAGTCAAGTCCATATTTAGTGCTAAACTTACAGAAAATATCGGTATCCATAAAATATTTAACACAATCAAACTTAGGTGTCATACCTGACTCCTTACCTTCGTCAAGGTACCAATCTTCAGAGTTGCGTTTAACTCTATCCAATAAGTTCCATCTAAATTCAATAGTCTTCATCATAAAAGTGCCAGCACAAGAAGTACCAAGCATGTTGCGATTGTTTTCAGAAAGCCGAGCATAAAAACTTTGCATAATTATTTCTCTCGGGAGCTCATGATTGGGGCATGAATATAACACTGATTTAAGCCTCCCCCAAGCTTGGTAAAACCAGTGACGTTGTCTTATTTCTGGTGGATGGTATAATTTTCAGTTGCTTCAGTCTTATTTGGTTAGGCCTATCTCTTGTCTATGCTTATCTGTGAATAACAAAGAGCTCTGAATTCCCTATTTTGATGTCAACACGCCCCTAACATGTGCTTTCTCTTTTTCTCCCAAGACTCTTGGCTAAAAAAGAGATCAGAAGACATACACAAATTTGACGACCGACATGTCTGTAACTCTTGATGCTGCTGTCAGTTCCCTCGATAACTTGACTGCTAGAAAGCCAATTTAGAATCACGAACTATTGGTGCTACGTGCAATACACATATAGGCATACCTCACAATGACTGAGAACGATGGGGCGTCAAAATATCCACCTGCATAGCAGGCACCTATGTGCACTGTACATTCATTTACTCGTAATATTGATCACTGGCTAACTTGGGCTAGGTCTGAATTTGACGGTTTACTTGAGAAGAGTCCCATCAAAGTACATGATTTTCTATCAAATCCTAGCGCATACATATGTAACTGCGGCTGGAACTTCTGGTGGTGCACAACCCAGGGATCAGCTTGAATGTGTCACTGAATGCCTTCATGGACACAAGTGCGAGATGTTCCAAGATTGTATTACCTGTGTAAATTGGGTTGGAAGCGTTGAACCCTTTGTCTCGGGCCGCGTGTTTATATATAGAGGCAAAGCCTTGGAGTACAAGAAGAACAAGAGATCGATCAGAAGACCAATCGGTTCGGTTCAGTAGGATACCGAAGGGAGGAAGAAAGAGAGATAGAGATGAATTACAATTTGAATGACCTCTATCCTATACATATTCTAACAACCTGGGCCCATTTTGAGTTAATATTTACCGCGTGAGTGTGGGGACGATACACACACCAAATGTAGAAGAGACAAGGATGACACCAACCGTCATTACAACTCCGGGAATTACAAGTCGGTGCTCAGTTTAAAAAAGCGGCAGTGTGCGATGACCAAACTCGTGGTCTTGAGATTGACCACATTTGTCCGTCCCAACACACGGCCACATTTTCCTAGTTACTACCTATGTTCCTAAATATAAGACCTTTTTGCAGTTTAATTAAACTACTAAAGCGTCTTATATTTATTTTATATTAATTTACTCTTGTAATACTCAACTCAGAGCTTGATTGCTTGGAGGTGCTGACCACATACGCCATGTTGCCAACTCAGAGCTAAAGGAAACAAACACCACATGTTGCCAAGTGGCCATCACTTGGCATGTCCGGCCGTCTGCGTGTGCTGTCGCAACAAACAACCCTAACATGATGATAAGCACCTTGGAATCATATAGTTTTCCCTCATTTCCTGGTGCCTCCTTTTCCTATATATATGAATTATGCACTGTAGGCGGTGGATATCTTCCAGTAGTGGTTGTACACCTAGTAAGTTGAGGAGTTGTACACTTCCTGTCGGTTGCTAGTGCAGCCAAACTGTGAACTTTATATATGCATAGACAATGTATAGTCGCGCACTGCATGAGTACTGTTCAAGAGCTAGCTCCAATTAATGTATTTACCCCCATCCCCTGCGTCGCCTCCACGGCGGCACGGGTGGATCTAGATCGAGCGCCGCCTCCAGCCCTGTCTGCCCCCCCCCCCTACCTCCCCTCGGCGCCGCCGGAGGAGGCTGCCGGGCTAAGCCCGGGCGGCGGACGGCGGCGGCGGGGCCTCTCTGCTGCGGCAGGATCTCGCGGTGGGGGAGGCTCGCCTCCTGGTGGCGCGGCGCGGCGGCTATGGGGTGTGGCGACCACGAGGCTGCGTCTCCGGCGGGTGGTGGCCACGGCGACGTCGTCGGCAGGCTCCGGGGCTGCGGTCCTGCAGATCCTTCTCGGCGAGTCGGGGCGGGGGTGGCGGCTCCGCTTCCCTACCTTCTGGTCGTTCCTCCGATCCAGTTCTTGCTGGTGGTCTTGGTGCTGCGTCAAGGGGGTGCCTGATCCGGCTGCTCTTCGGTCGGATCTGGTCCGTCCGTGTCTGCCGGAGGGTTGGTCATCGTGGTGGCCTCGGTTGCGGTAGCTGGGTGGAAGTGCGTTGTGGTGGACCTTGTGTGGCGATGGCGTGGTGGCTGTGCAAGGTGTGTGCGGGTCAGCGGAGGTGCGGGCCGGTTTCGGCCGGCTGCGCGAGGTTGTTCATCGGGTCTACTCCGAGCGCAAGCTTTGCCCGGCTATGGCCGTCAGGCGATGGCGGCGTTTTTGGGCGTCGTTTCCCTTCTTGAAGGCACCGTCGTGGAGTTCTCCGACCCGGTCCATCCTCGGATCTCGTTCTTCAGGCGAAAGCCTAGACCCATCTGGGTCGGGCAACGACGTCGTCTCAACGGTGTTTCCCTCTTTAGGGCGTTGCTTTGAAGATCGGTGATTCTTCCCCGCCCTTCTCTTGGGCTGGACGTGCACGGCTCACGGTTGGCAGGTGCCCAACTGGTGATGCGAGTGGTTGGCGTTGCGACGCGTGTGGCGGCGACGATGATGGCATGTGGAGCTGGGTCGCGGCCTGTCCTTCTGATGTCGGCGGTCCGGTTCGCCAACGAGTATGCCTATGCTTGTTTCTCACTGTGACAGAGAAGTCGGAACTGCATGCGGCGGGGCCCCTGCGGCAACGATGACTCCATGAGGGTGGTTTGAGCGGACGGTGCTCTCCGGAGGTTGTGTTGGGCTAGGTCGGTGCGAGGCGTGCAAGTTTCTCCAGTGAAGCGTATCAACAAAATCGGAGCTGCCGGTCCTCGACGTCGACGGTCGATTGTTTGGCTAGGGCTGGCAAGGTCGTCGTGTTTCGTTCGTTCGAAGGGGTCTGAACAGATCGTTTGCGGCGGAGTCGGAGTCGCTTGCTCGGGGAGAGGTGATGACGATGACAATGCATGCAACCTCGACGGTGCCCTCTTCTCGGCGGTGTGTGTGGTCTTGTTGGTGCCAGGTCGGCCGGGGTGCCCTTTCTTGTGGGCGTGTTGTAGCGGTTTTTTCCCGGTTTTCCTCTAATTAACCGGACAACTCTCTTCTTCTTAATCAATGAAAATGGCAAATCTTTTACCTCGTTTCAAAAAGAAACTAATGTATTTACTAGCTTGGCACATAGTAGTTGGTAGGTTTCGACATATATCTTGTAAATTAGATCAGAGTTGGCACGGTGAGTTAAACTAGAAGAGTTCGACCCCGCATCTTTCAAATTTAAATCTGCCCCACGATATTGGCTAAAGCGTTGTTGCTAAGTGGTGTATAAAATTTCAATGTTTTTAACTGAAGTTTATTGTTTTCAAGTAGCCTAATGGTTTATGTATAGGAAGAAACAAATCATGATGTTCATTACATGATTGCTTGGACTACCATGCTAGTTCTTAATAATAATAATAATTTCCAAATCTCATCGTTCATTTTTGTAATTTTTTTGCCAAGTATTTCCTAGCTTAAAAGATCTTTTTTTTTGCCAAGTATTTCCTAGCTTAAAAGATCATTTCCATGCCTTGACCATTGGAGGATGGTCAATGTTTTTTTTCTTTTGGGAAATTGGTCCATGAATTTTCTTATTTTTTTGAGACACATGAATTTTCTTATTAGGAGGGGTCAATATCCCAATGAGCTAATCGTTTTTTCAAAAACAAACAATGGAAAAAATATGTAAAAAAGACTCCACTATATAATTTTTTGCTAATAATGTAAGTTTGGGATGGACCAATTGGTCCCATGATTTTTTACTTCTCACACTATGTAGATCAAGCGGAGATGTTGGTAGTATACTCGTCCGTATAGTAGCCCTCTACTTTGAGTATTTATGCCCCTCCGAATCATGTTGCACCTTAAAAGAGAAAGTACTTTGCTGCTACGCATGAGTCTCTTTCTACGGACGCGGGGCCGCCGCCAGCCCCCCCCCCCCCCCCCCCCGTCGCCGCCTGAGTGCACCGCTGGGCAAAGCCAGTCGGCGGCGGTGGCGGCGGGCCCTGTTCATCCTTCACGCGGGGAGGGCTGGCGCGGGACGGCCCTCCTTGGGCGTTTGTGTAGCGCTAGGCAGGGCGCAGCGGCACGGCGATGGCGGCGGCTGGTGGAGGCACGTGATGGGCTGCTGGGAGGTCGGCGGGGCATGCCTGCGCTGTTGGCTGCGTCGGGGCAGTGGCTGCTCGATCCAGAACTGGCGGGCTGCTCCTTCGGTTGGTTGCACGCGGGCGGCGCGGGCCTAGGCGGCGAGGTCTAGCTTTCCCAGGCGGCCCTTGGGTGATGGTGGTGGTTGGAGTGGGGGCGCGCCACAGTGGGCTGGCCAGTGGTTGGGTTGGCCTCGTCTAAGGTGCGGGTGGTGCGGGCGGCGGCGCAAACTTGGTGTCGTCCTCGTGCCGGTGGCGCTGGGTGGCGGATGCAGGCCTCCTTCACGTAGCTCTAGGATGGCGAGACGGGGCTCGTGCTCTGGAGGATCTTGGCGGGGACCGGGGCGAGTCGGAGTTCACGCTCCGGATTGGTGTGCTTAAGCTCGACTGGTGCCCGTGGGCGTGGACGTCCCTCTCCTTGCTGGTACGGTGTGAGTTGGTGGTGGTCGAGGATCTGCTACACTGTCGGGCAGATCGGTGCTAAGAGCCATGGACATGGCGTCGTGCGAGCGCTCTCGGCGATGGCCATCGGGAGTCACGGGGTGGTGTCTTGTCCGGTCCACCGGGACTGGCTCGAGACGCAGGCGTGGGTGGCTCCTACTGTGGAGGCATCGACCCATACTCTCTGGCTGATGCCAGGCTAGGAGTAAAAGGAGATCCCTTTTACTCTTCCTACCATGGTGGCTGCAATGTGATGTGGATGGTTAGTGGAGCCTTGGACATGGATGCCGGGGTGGCTGTCCCGGATGGCGGTCCGCATGGTTGCCTCTCCGACGTGCACCATGGCGGCGGTGATGGCTTTCTCTCTTAGTCGTGTGGGCGGTGAGAGGTGGTGCAGCGGGTGGCTCAGGCGCACTCTTGTCCCTGACGATGGTGGTGCCCCGATTTGGATCTGGAGTTCTGGGCTCGCCACGCTTGCCCTGGAGACCTCGTTTAGGGACACGGTGGAGTTGCCGAGTGAAAGCTCCGCGCTTTGTCGCCGACGACGGCGACGCTCGCGGGCGCCGTTATCTTCCTGAAGACGTCATCGTGGTGCTCCTCTCCGTGTCCGGGTTCCGGATGAAAACCTATGTCTATCGGGACTCGGCAACGGCGATGCCTAGCGCCGCTTTCCCTCCCGGGGGTGTTGTCGTGGAACTTAGGTGCTATACGGCTTAGGGTGGTGTTGTTCTTGGTTCTTTCTGTACTGTATTTCGGTTGCGTAGCCGTGTGCGTGTTGCCTGATCAGTTAGCCTGAGATCGGATTAGTGTACAACTGCTCAACTTACTAGGTGTACACCCACAAGATATCGACCGTCTAACTGTATGTGCATATAATTCATATATGTAGGAAAAGGAAGCACCAGGAAATGAGGGAAAATCATATGTTGCCAAGTTTCTTATGATCGTGTGTCACCGCGTTGGACGCACCACTGTGTTGTGATTCACACAGGGGATTGGACGCCATCACATATCTTTTGTAATTGCGGGACGCATGACACATCGTTCGCCCTAAAAACCGTTCACAGGGAACTGACGGCGAGCGGCGGAGCAAGAGCTCCTTCTTCAACTGGTTCTACCTGTCCATCAACATCGGCGCGCTGGTGGCGTCGTCCGTGATGGTGTATGTGCAGGAGCACTAAGGCTAGGGCTGGGGCTTCGGCATCCCCGCCGTCGGCAGCTTCTTCGTCGGCACGCCGCTCTACCGCCACCAGCGCCCCGGCGGCAGCCCGCTCACCCGCATCGCGCAGGTGCTCGTCGCCGCCACGTGCAAGTTGAGTGTCCCTGTCTGTTGAATATATGGTGGTTTGTGCATGTATATTCTATAGCCCGACCCATCTTCTAATAATTTATAGTTGAGGTTGTAGCCCACCTTGTATTACATATATACATGCGCTATGCATCGATCAATGTATCGTGAAGCATTGCCAAAACATTCATTTCTAACATGGTATCATACCTGCGATCCTAACCCTAACCCTTGCCGCTGCGATCCCATCGCGGCCGCCGCCCCCGTGTGCCGCCGCTGCCCGCGCTTCCGCCCGCACACCGCAGCGCCGCCCAAGCCGCGCCGCCCCAAGCCGCGCCGCCACCCCCCTTGCCGCGCCGTCTCACCACGCGCCGCCGCACCCCCCTCTCGGACATGGCCTCTCCCGGTTCCACCGGTACCGCCCGCAGCCGCTGCACCGTCCCGTTCGAAGGCCCCGATCCCGTCGTCATCCGCGATCTCAACATCCTCGCTTGGGTTTTCGTTGTCCTCGATCACCTCACCTCCACCTACTATGCGTGGAAGACGTACTTCTCCCTTGTGTTCCGTGAGTACAATCTTCGGGATCACATTGATGGCTCCGTGGACACCCGCTTCATGGAGGACGATGAGGAGTGGACGTCCATCGGCGCCACTCTCATCCCTTGGTTCTACACCACCATCTCGAAATACTTCTTCCACACGGTGGTCTCCGACGGCGATGACGCTCACGCTGTTTGGACTGAGCTCAACGGCCTCTTCACCGACAACGCGCTCCAACGCAAGATTTTCTTGCACGGCGAGTTTTTTGGGTGCCAGCAGCTCGACTCGTCTGTTGACGATTATTGCATGCGCCTCAAGAAGCTTGTTGACGAGCTCCGTGACCTCGGCGAGAGGGTCTCCGATGAGCTTCTTCTCAGCACCCTCATCACCGGCCTGAACGAAGACTTCGGAAACGCCGCCTCCAACATCCCTCTTATCACCAACCCGATCTTCCCCAAGATCGTCGCGTACCTGAACTTGGAGGAGCGGAGGTTGTGGATGTCGCGCACCCGGGCCACCCACACGGCCCTCACCGCCGGTACCCGCGGCGGTGCGCCACCCACCGCCCCGGTTACCCCGCCGCGGCCCGCCCCGGGCCCCTTCAAGGCGCCACCGCCGCCCGGGTTCCCCTACCCGGCGCCGCCCCCTGCCGAGCAGCAGCAGCGCCGGGGCGGGCGTCGCGACTGAGGTGGCCGCAAGCAGCAGCAGCGGCCGGCTGCCCACGGCGGGACGCCGCGCCAGCTGCAGCAGGAGCTCCCGCCGGTGCCCTAGGAGGCCGGCCAGAACCCCTCGACGGGGGTCGTTCACACGTACTTCATGCCTATACTGCGCGCCCCCGTCCCCGGCTTCTTTGGCGCCCTCCCGGCATCTCATCAGGCTTTGTACGCGGCTCCTCAGTCATATCCGCCAGCGCCACTCTACGACCCCTCTGCGGCCTATGGGCTGGGTTCACGGCGCCGCCGCCACAGCCGCTGTCGTCGGCCCCGGCCCTCCTGCCGGCGCCTTG
This sequence comes from Aegilops umbellulata, assembly GCA_032464435.1. Classification (NCBI taxonomy): domain Eukaryota; kingdom Viridiplantae; phylum Streptophyta; class Magnoliopsida; order Poales; family Poaceae; genus Aegilops; species Aegilops umbellulata. The sequence continues at coordinate 633,036,945 of CP136060.1, read as the reverse complement.
GGACCCCGTGCTGCTAGCGGCCCTCCACACCGCGCCCACGCCACAGCAGTACACTGGCAGTGGCGACTGGTATATGGACACCGGAGCCACGGCTCACATGGCCGCCAACCCCGGTAACCTTCTTACCGCTCACCCCGTTCACACCGCTGCTCACATTACCGTGGGCGACGGTTCCTCCATGCCTATAACTCATGTCGGTCATGCTGCTTTTCCTTCTAACTCCATGTCATTATATCTTTCTAATGTACTTGTCTCACCTGACATCATTAAAAATCTTGTTTCCGTTCGTTCTGTTACACGTGAAAATCCTGTCACCGTTGAATTTGACATGTTTGGCTTTTCTGTTAAGGATGCCCGTACCCGGATGGTGCTCCACCGATGTGACAGCCCCGACGAGCTCTACCCGGTCCACTCATCCACCTCCTCCGTTGCTGCACCCATGGCGCTTTCCACCAGAGTGGATCTTTGGGATGCTCGTCTCGGTCATCCCAACACCGCCACCCTTCGTCATATTCTTTGGATTTTTTCATTCACGTGTAATAAGATTGACGATCACACTTGTCATGCTTGTCGTCTCGGCAAACATGCTTGTCTTCCCTTTAGCACTTCCACGCATGTTGCATCATACCCGCTTGAGTTAATTCATAGTGATGTTTGGACCTCTCCTGTTGCAAGTAACACGGGCTATCTTTATTATCTTGTTATACTTGATGATTTTTCGCACTATGTGTGGACCTTCCCGTTGCGGCGAAAGTCGGATTCTGTTGCCACTCTCACCGCAATCTACTCCTATGTCTCCACGCAGTTTGGTCGAAGGAGTTTGATAATCTTGCGATCCGCAACCTTCTCGCCACACACGGCACGATTTTTCGTCTCACATGCCCGTACACTTCGCAACAAAATGGCCGTGCTGAGCGCGTGCTTCGCACTCTTAATGACTGCGTCCGCACCCTCCTCTTTCACGCCAACGTGCCACCATGTTTTTGGCCCGACGCGCTTGCCACCGCATCACTACTCCTCAACATCCCTCCCTGTTGCACTCGCGGGAATTTTGCACCTCATCACCTTTTGTTCGGCACGCCACCTTCCTACGCCGAGCTCCGGATCTTCGGTTGCCTGTGCTATCCTAGCATCGCCTCCACTACTCCTCATAAGCTCGCACCACGGTCTGTGGCATGTATTTTTCTTGGCTATCCCCCCAACACCAAAGGCTACCGCTGCACGTTTACTTTGATGAGATGGTTTTTCCGTTTCAGCAGGTACCTTCGGATGTTGCCGCTTTGCCCGCTCCCGGTGACGGCCTCTCGCGAGCTTCTTTTGGGCCGCCTCCCGGCTTTGAGGATGCCTCCGGCGCCACGGGTCGAGTTCCTCCCCGGCTGGCTGCCTTAGGGGCTGCACCCCTCCCGGCGCCCGCGACGCCCACTGCGCCCTCTCGGCCTCCCCGACGGCTGCGCCGCCGTCGGCCTCCCCGGCTGCCGCGCGGGCCTCCTCGGCGCCCCCCACGCCGTCGCCTGCCGCCTCGTCTAAGGCGGCCTCGCCCGCGACAACACCCGCAGCGGCTTCGCCCGCAGCCTCGCCGGCGGCATCGGAGGTGGCGTGCTATTCTTCGTCTTCACCCGTCGCCAACCCGGACTCGCTGCCCCGCCCGATGACTCGCTCTCGGGCTGGCACCTTCCTCCCGAGTACATGGTACACCAGCGATGAGTATCTTCTCACTGCTTCCGTCTCCGAGCCGTCCCCTCTCCTATCGTCAGCTCGAGCCACCCTTCGGGATCCTCATTGGCTCGCTCCAATGCAGGAAGAGTTTGGCACGCTGCAATGGAACCGCACCTGGCAGCTTGTCCTCGGCCGCCTCGTGCCACCATCATCACGGGCAAGTGGGTTTTTCGGCACAAGACTCGTCCGGATGGCACTCTCGAGCGCTACAAAGCTCACTGGGTGGTTCGAGGCTTTTGGCAACGTGCGGGCGTGGACTTCACCGACACTTTTGCCCCAGTTGTTAAACCAGGCACGATCCACACCATGCTTCAGCTAGTCGTCACCCGAGCTTGGCCTGTGCATCAGTTGGATGTCTCCAACGCCTTCTTGCACGGCCATCTCGCTGAGCAGGTGTTCTGTGAGCAGCCCACCGGCTTTGTCGACACCACACATCGAGACCATGTGTGCTTGCTCTCCCGTTCCCTTTACGGGTTGAAGCAAGCACCTTGGGCCTGGTACCAGTGCATCGCTGCATTCCTTGAGACGCTCGGATTTACATCGACTCGCTCTGATGCGTCCCTCTTCATGTACCATCACGGGGTTGACACGGCCTACTTGTTGCTCTACATCGACAACATCATCCTGACGGCATCCACTGTCGCGCTCCTCCAGCGGCTCACTGCTCGTCTTCACGGTGAGTTTGCCCTGAAGGACTCGGGGCCCCTCCACTACTTCCTTGGCATTGAGGTGGTTCGACGGCCAGATGGGTTCTTTCTGCACCAGCAGCGTTACGCCCATAAGCTTCTCGATCGAGCCAGCATGCTTAACTGCAAGCCCGCTCCCACGCCTATCGACACCAAGGCCAAGGTTTTCGCTCTGGAGGGTTCTCCCGCATCCGACGCAGCCTTCCATCGCTCCATTGTGGGTGCTTTGTAGTACGTCACCCTGACGCGCCTCGACTTGCAGTATGCCGTTCAGCAGGTCTGTCTTCACATGCATGCTCCGCGTGACTCTCACTAGACCTTGGTGAAGCGTATCCTTCGTTACATACGCGGCACCCCGTCCATGGGACTTACACTGACGGCCTCCACCTCCACCGACCTTGTTGCCTACTCTGATGCTGACTGGATTGGCTGCCCGAACACACGACGCTCCACTTAGGGGTACTGTGTCTACCTTGGGCCGTGTCTGATCTCTTGGCCCTCCAAGCGACAGCCCACCGTCTCCCTCTTGAGTGCCGAGGCAGAGTACCGGGCAGTGGCTAACGCCGTTGCCGAATGCTCTTGGCTTCGTCAGCTGCTCGAGGAGTTGCTTTGTGATGTTCACAAGGCCACGCTCGTCTACTGCAACAACGTCTCCGCCGTGTACCTCTCCGCCAACCCGGTCCACCATCAAAGAATGAAGCATTTGAGCTCGACATACACTTTGTTCATGAGCAGGTGGCCCTTGGGCGCATCCGGGTCCCCCATGTCCCGACAGCGCAACAGTTTGCCTACTTTTGTTTTGGAGGAGTTCAGGTCCAGTATTTGCGTCTCCGGTGACGCTTCGACTGCGGGGGGGGGGGGTGTTGAATATATGGTTTGTGCATGTATATTGTATAGCCCGGCCCACCTCCTAGTCATTGTATAGTTGAGGTTGTGGCCCATATTGTACTCCATATATACGTGCGCTATGCACCGATCAATATATCGTGAAGCATTGCCAAAACATTCGTTTCCAACACTGTTGACGGGTCGGCTTTGTACGAGACCATGGACAAGGAGTCTGGCATCATGGGGAGCCGCAAGATGGAGCACAGCGAGCAGTTCAAGTTCCTCGACAAGGCGGCAGTTCAAGCTGGAGCACACCAAAAGCCCTAGAATAAATCCAGAAAAATGCGAGCACCAAGGTTAAGTCTGGGACTTCAACTCTGATGTGCAAGGGATACCGATGCTGTTTTAACCATCCAATAGTAGGTATTCTTTACTGTCAACCATCCAACTATGTTTGTCCAACACTTATGGATTACGTGTCACTTACTCTCTGAACTAAAACCACGTCATTTATTTTAGATCAGACGGACTACTTTTTTGCGAGAGAAAAAGGGTTGCATGCCGCTGATGTACAAATGGTGTGAGGGAAATTAATGATGCGGCCAACTATATTCACGCCTATCAAAGTGATGTACCATCACACACCCGCACGGTCACCGCCAGCATGGCCCATGCATCACCGCCTCCTCTGCGTCACATGGCTGCATGGGCGCCATCAGCTCACCACCAAGCCGCATGCCCCGCCCATTTTCTCCATCTTTCTCCCATTGTCGCATGGTGGTACGTGCGAGCCATCATCGCCTCCTTCGCGCCACACTGTTGCACAGGCACCCGGACCATCACCTACTCATCTGTGTCATATGGTTACACGGGCGCTAGTCCATCAACGCCTTCTCCACACCACATAGTTGCACAGGCGCTCGGCCAACACCGCCTCCTCCGCACCACAAGGCTGCACGGGCTTTGCCTGTCCACCACCACGCCGCGCACCCCGCCCATCTCTCCATCTTTCTCCCCTTCTTTTGCGTGGTAATTAACATCGAACAACGATGAAGCTTGGGGCCTAGAGGAGCAGGCGACAAACTAGGCTGCCACGACTAGCATTGGTGCTGGACATGGACGGCTGTCGTCTTCGGAACTTGGTCGCCTTCATCACCACACCATGGTCCACAAGGTTTGCAGTACAACTCCCGATACCTCCTTCCTCTCCCTCTGCCATCCTTTCTTTGGCACCCTGACCCAAACTCAATCTCGCTCGCTTCGGGGCTAAACAAGTAATACATTATACTGGGATTTTATCTCACCCAGTAAGGTTTTAATCTGAAATCCCCATGCTTCACTGCTTGAGTACGATGTCTGTGCTTGTGGATTAAAAACCTCAGGCAGTTTATACATGGCATGCTTTTTGCCGCCTCTGTTCCACAATGCAGTGCATATTGCTTTTTCAAAAGTCAAAGATGTCCATGTTTGATGAAGTGTCCAGAATAAACTATCTTGATCCCAAGTACTAAATTAATAAACTATAAAAGTATATGTGGATGTTGATTTTTATAAAACTTGGTCAAACATTGATACGCTTGACTTTTCAAAACAAAATATGTACTACTCCCTCCGTTCCTAAATACTTGTCTTTCTAGAGATTTCAACAAGTGATCACATACGAAGCAAAATGAATGAACCTACGCTTTAAAATATGTCTACATACATCCGTATGTTGTAACCATTTGAGATGGCTAGAAAGACAAGTATTTGGGAACGGAGGGAGTATATTTTAGAACAGAGGGAGTATTAATTACCATATGGTTCCACGCCTAAGTAGCACGGTCTCTAACAAAACTTAGTTTGCACTAAAACAATAGACAAGATGATAACTAGGTTTTTATGTGGAGATAATTTGGTTAATTGTCACGGGGTCACTTATGTACACAGCTGACCAGACCTTATTAATGTATGTAATGCTACATTCAAATGAAAACTGAGATCAATCACTTGTACTATTATTTATCTATCATGCCATTTTCGGCTCTTCCTCTTAGAGGCCGCTATAAACACGCTTCATTCACTTTTCTGTCGTTAGTAAGTGCAAAGCATTGCTTTTATTTTAAATATGTTTTCTATTTTGATTCTAACTACGCATCTGAATGATCGACATAAACCTAGAAGCCATATGCTTTGGTGCAGTGCTGCAACTTTCCGATATTTCACACTTCCACTACGCGTTTACCGTTATCGCAGACAATTATTGTTGGTGTTTTGTATTATTTGTATGTGAAGGTTATCAAATATTGGTTGGTCAAATCATAGAGTTGTATGATTGTTTTAGATGAATACTACAATCGGAAACCTCAGTTACGCATATCTTAGTTTTGAATTAGTTTTGCGGATGAATATTATCTTGTCCATCCAGTACTATGATTTAACCCTGCAGGGCCGGGACATGCATGACACCAACCACTATTTTGGATATGTTTTTGGCAGTGCTACTAACATATATCATTATTGTGAAGAATAATAGTTGTAAAAAAATGAGTAATATCCTACCAACAAGATGATGATGTGTCTTAGGATCCAAACATATCCTGCAATCCAATAAAGGGTGTTCTCATCCCTAAATTATGGAAGCCAAAACACAGAAGGCCTTTGAAATGAACAACAACCCCTGACCCTCAAATAGAGCAGCAAGGAATCTATTCGTGAATTAACAATCAAACAAATGAATGGTAGAAAAATAGAACGGGGCAGCATGGCGTGTGTATACTTCTAGTATACTCAATGTTCCACCTGCCTTACCGCTTAGCCTAAAAAAACCTGCCTTACCGATACTGTACACGTGACCCTGCTGACCACCAAATTCCAAGTAAAAAAGGAACAACTTCCAACTGCAACAACAAGCAGAATTGCTTTTCAAAAAAGGAACAAAAGGAAGAAAACATACTCTCTGCAAGAGCCAACAAAATCACCATTTACCATTTTCATTACAGGAAAATCCTATGCTAAATAAACGCTCAACCACACGTCTGGGTCTTGCTCATTCTGGTTTTGAGTCCCCTTCTTAATTTTCTTTTTTTTATTATTTTTCAGAATATGTTCTTTTTATTTTCTCTTGATTTTGATTTTGATTTTTACTTCAATAAAAGCCTAAACATTTTTCCCGGTATATAAAATACATATCGTACATGTATGAACGACTGCGTGACACGGTACTTGCAGGCGTGACACTATGGGCAGCAAAAGTGTCCTCGTCTCAAGAGATTTTGAGAGGCTTTACCCTGATGAATTGTACCATCATTTTCTGTCCGACTTGGTTCAGTTCTCCATGGAGACTGCATCAACTTTGGAGCTGGCCGTTGCTGCAGATAGCAAAACAATCCAACGAGCTCAATCAAAGTTTGTACTGTCTCCGTCGCTCATAGATCTTCCCATATGCCTCCAACGCCTAGTATTACTCGAGCTCTAACTCCAATGACTTGCGACCATTTTGAGGCGGTCTGAAACCTCAGAATGAACTCGCAAAGATGATAGTCTTCTCAGCAACAAAGAGAAGTACAAAAATACAAAAAGACATAGAACCACCACAATTAAGACACATATTGTGAACAAATCCTAAAAGCCCAAGCGAACGCACGATCAAATCGGATCCTAAACTACGAGACCAATCGATACGGTTAGGCAACCACCTACTCTAGCAACATATACCAAATCAAATTGGCTATGTACTAGCGTAAATCGCAAAATCCCAAGCCTTTATATTGGCATATGGTGGTGGTGGGAGTGGATAATGCTTTGGTTGTTGTGTTAGTGAATGCATGCACATACTCACGTTGCAAGTCAAGAGGGACAAGCCCACCATTTAAAGGCTCATGGCAATGTGTATCTAAAGTCCCGTATCGTCACCAATTAACTGCAATTTGGCATTGCTTGGCAATGCCCGTAGTTTTCATGATGTGCTTTCCCTATCACATGCTTCATCAAACTGGAAGGTTAGTTTTGACATATGGGAGTGTCATGTTTACATCGCCTTATTTTCTTGATCTTATATTTTTCGTTAATGAAGCATTGAATAGTAGACATGTCCAATAGATCACCGTTACATGATTTTCCATGAGACAGCTTGATGATTGTCTCACACATGCTGCGGCATTTTCAACACCTAAATAAATAATTTTGGAAATCTAAAAATATATTAGTTTTTATAGAGTTAAGAAATTAAGGGGAAACAAGCTTAAAGAGTAATTATTAAATCCTAGACTTCGTTTATGGAATTACCGGGGAAACTATTGTATTTTTTTTTTGTGAAGTCCATCCTCCATAGCACCATAGTTTTTGCACCTAGGTCCTCTAATTGAAACAAACTAACGAACCAAGTTGAACACACATATGTCTATAAGAGTGTGCATCTTTTTGCACAGATAGCATCGCAAACATTCTAAATCTTGTTTCCCTTAGTAAGATATACAACCCCAACACAAGATGCAAGGCAAAATAGCTTTTTGGCTGGAGTGCACTTTTTGAATTTCTGTGGTGAAACCATGAAGTTTGGGTACAGTCTGAATGCTCATGAATCATCTCCCATGATCGGTTTGGTTTGTCCATTGTTTGAACCTTAATCGGTTGAGTGATAGGATTATACATTGTCTTAGTTTCTTGTTCTCGATCTTATTCTTTCTTGTGATCAGTACTGCTTTTGACCATTTTTGTCTTGCAACAATTCATTGGAGCTATCATGGATATTCAATGTTCTGGTCATCTTTCGTCAGCAGTGCCTCTTGGCTCTACTAAGTGCTTTAGGATATTTTCTTTGGGATCTTATATCTTAATATAAGGTGTCAAACTCTTGAAAGAAAATGCTATATGAAGTGACCCAATTAGTCGCCTGGAAGATTCCTTCAGCAAAGTTCTCTGAAAGCTACAATTCTGAAGCATCTCGCACAACTGATGCTTGCACGGGAGCATCCTGATGGAAGCCAGCCGCGCTGCACCGCATGCTGCCCCTACACAAGCCATCCTGGTGGAGACTGGCCACACTGCACAGTGTTGAATTTATTCATGATGCTGCTAAAAGGGAAGAATGCTTATATTTCAACAACATCATGTTCACTTTCTTTATGTTGAACGCCTTAAAGTTAGAGCATCTCTAACACACGCGCTATCTTAGCCGCGTGCTGAAAGAAAACCATTTTATTGCGCGTGCAGGGTCGAAACAATCGCGCGCCCGGTAAACTTGGTTCAACACGCGGAGGAAAATGGCATCGCGCGCGGTGTATTTGCTACGCCCGCTCCCGCGCACTGGACATGGCAATTGGGCGCGCGAATCTCACCAACCGCCAGATCTTAAACCTCCAGGCGCCGGCGCCGCCACCCGCACCTTCCCCATTTGCTCCGGCGACCCGTCGGCGCTTCCCTTGCTTATCCCCGCACGCTGCCGCTGCTTCCTCCACCGTCTCTCCTCGCCGCCGCCCCTCGAGCGCACCGTTCCTCCGGCGAACAACGCCCGGCGGCCGTTTGCAGCTCGGCGCCCACAAGGTGTTTGACAAAACGCTTTCAAGGTATGTATTGCTTCAACTTTATATTTGTAGATGAATTTGGTGCATGTTGTTTGTAGTTTTAAACTAGTTTAAATTCAATATTATAGATGAGTTCGTCCTACTATTCTTCCGACCAAGAATTTGATATTCAAGAGGAGGAGGACATGGCAGTGATCCTAGCTATGCACGTCAACAAAAAGCCGAAGCACGGTGGTTCAGTTATCGGTCGGCAGAAATTGTGGAGGGATAGGGTCGGTGCCCACAACAGATTGACGATGAACTATTTTGCGGAGAATGCCACATACCCCAAGACCTACTTTCGGCGACGTTTTAGGATGAGCATAGAGTTGTTCAAACACATTGCGGAGAAACTGGTGAGCCATGATCGGTTTTTCTAGCAAATGAGGAATGCCATCAGAGAACTCGGGCGTAGCACCTTTCAAAAGGTGACCGCTGCTTTGGGTATGTTGGCATACGGTACTCCGGCGGATCTCGTTGGTGACCACTTGGCCATGGGTAAGAGTCAAGCCATCATGTGTGTCAAGCGCTTCGCAGTCGGAATTATGCAAGTGTTTGGGTATAGAATATTTGAGGGCTCCCAATACTGAAGACATTGCAAGGCTTTTGGAGATGAACAAAGCTCGCGGGTTTCCAGGTGATCGTTGAGAATGAGCGTGGGCAAGATTTAGACTATTCTCGTTATGAGTTGTTGGGACGTCCCGTGCGAGTGCAGAGGAGAGCTGCGAGGGTGGCCCGATTTATTGCCTCTTATCATGCTATTCGACGTGCCAAAACGCATGATGATCTGTAAAAGGATCTAAACAAGGAGTGGTGGGCATGGAATGGGCGACAAATTGGTTTGATGATGTATGTTTTGATGTTGTATTGTTGAACTATTTGTTGTATTGGAAGATAAACTATTTGTTTGAGTTGTAATAATAATTGAACTATTTATTGTTGAATTTTTTGTGTGTTTGATCTTTTTGGTTCTATGTTAAGTGGGAAATGTTTTTTCTGATCACGCGTTCTGTAACTTTAGCGTGCCTGCTGGAGCGCTACCTGCGACGTGAAATATAGTGCTTCTCCTAAAGCAGAACACATGCCCAGCGCGCGAAAACGCTATTTCTGCGCTGTAAAAAAATTACGGCTCCACGCAAGCGTGTTGAAGATGCTTTTACGCTTGTTTTCCCTTGCTAATACCCAACTTTCAGATCTAATCTAAAGGAAATAAACACCACATGTCGCCAACTGGCCATCACTTCGCGTGTCCGGCCGGTTGCGATTGTTTTGGCATCAGAGTTTCCGCCGGCCGATTGACAAAGACACGCGAGGCGGACACGCTCGTCATCGTCGTCAACTCCAACACCCATTTTACCACACGACTACATTCCATTGTTACCACGAACAGCTGGGCGGACGAAAACTGCCTGCACCACAAGGGAACTTGTTACCATGGGAATTGGCAGAGATTTAGTCGTGCTGATTTGATTTCTAATTTCTGCTGACCATTTTATAATCTTCGGTACTATCCACGCCATCTTGTTTTTCTTGCCCATTGCATCTGTTCATCGGATTCATCCTTGCTAATTGTAACAAGAGTTGCTCCTCTGAGCAGCAAAGAAGTAGCAATGGGGGAGATCGGTGCTGAGTCTGCAGACATGATCTACACCCAAGATGGCACGGTGGACATCAAGGGCAACCGTGCCGTCAAGAGCAGCACCGGCAACTGGCGCGCCTGCCCCTACATCCTCGGTACGTACATGTATAGCACAAGGGACTCCATTGTTGGCCTGCTCTTACCTTGAGCCATGGCGTTGATGGGTCACCGGATGAATCGCAGCGAACGAATGTTGCGAGCGGCTGGCCTACTACGGCATGAGCGCCAACCTGAGCAACTTCATGCTGGACAACATGGGCATGAACAACAGCGCCGCCGCCAACAGCGTCACCAACTGGGGCGGCACCTGCTACGCCACCACCCTCATCGGCGCCTTCCTCGCCGACGCCTACCTCGGCCGCTTCTGGACCATCGCCTCCTTCGTCACCATCTACATCATCGGCCTCGGGCTCCTCACGGTTGCGGCGTCGGTCAAAGCGCTGGTGCCGACGTGCTCGGCCAAGGGGGTGTGCGACCCGACGGCGGGGCAGACGGCCGCGGTGTTCGTGGGCCTGTACCTCGTCGCTCTGGGCACGGGCGGGATCAAACCCTGCGTGTCCTCGTTCGGGGCCGACCAGTTCGACGAGAACGACGACGGCGAGCGGCGGAGCAAGAGCTCCTTCTTCAACTGGTTCTACCTGTCCATCAACTGGTCGCGTCGTCCGTGATGGTCTACGTGCAGGAGCACTACGGCTGGGGCTGGGGCTTCGGCATCCCCGCCGTCGTCATGGCCATCGCCGTCGGCAGCTTCTTCGTCGGCACGCCGCTCTACCGCCACCAGCGCCCCGGCGGCAGCCCGCTCACCCGCATCGCGCAGGTGCTCGTCGCGGCCACGTACAAGCTGAGCGTCCCCGTCGACGGGTCGGCGCTGTACGAGACCGTGGACAAGGAGTCCGGCATCAAGGGGAGCCGCAAGCTGGAGCACACCGAGCAGTTCAGGTTCCTCGACAAGGCGGCCGTGGAGACGCAAGCGGACAAATCATCGGCGTCACCGGCGTCGCCGTGGCGGCTTTGCACGGTGACGCAGGTGGAGGAGCTCAAGAGCTTGGTGCGGCTGCTGCCCATCTGGGCGAGCGGCATCGTCTTCGCGGCGGTGTACGGGCAGATGAGCACCATGTTCGTGTTCCAGGGGAACACCCTCGACAAGCGCATGGGCGCCCACTTCTCCATCCCCTCCGCCTCTCTCTCTGTCTTCGACACCCTCAGCGTCATCGCCTGGGTGCCCGTCTACGACCGCCTCCTCGTCCCGGCCGTCCGCTCCTTCACCGGCCACCCCCGCGGCTTCACGCAGCTCCAGCGCATGGGTGTCGGCCTTGTCGTCTCAATCTTCTCCATGGTCGCCGCCGGCGTGCTCGAGCTCATCCGCCTCCGCACGGTCGCGCGGCTCGGGCTCTACGGGGAGGACGACATCGTGCCCATCTCCATCTTCTGGCAGGTGCCGCAGTACTTTATCATCGGCGCCGCCGAGGTGTTCGTCTTCGTGGGGCAGCTGGATTTCTTCTACGACCAGGCGCCGGACGCCATGAGGAGCATGTGCACCGCGCTGTCGCTCACGGCCATAGCGCTGGGGGGCTACGTCAGCACGCTGCTAGTGACCGTGGTGGCCAAGGTGACGACGAGAGGTGGAAAGGAAGGGTGGATCCCGGCCAAGAACCTCAACGTCGGCCACCTCGACTACTTCTTCTGGCTGATGACCGTGCTCAGCGTCCTCAACTTTGCTATCTACCTGCCCATCGCCAACTGGTACACCTACAAGAAGACCTCCGGAGCCGGAGACGACCAGGACGCCAACGAAGTAGATGATGATTCGACCGCCGGAGCGGGAGACGACCAGGACGCCAACGAAGTAGATGATGATTCACCTAAATCAGGAGACAGAACAAAATAGATTGTTGAAAGCAAGAATTGATAGTACGTACTTCTCTTGAAAAGATTTGATAGAAAAATGTGTTGAAATCTCTACTCCTAATGTCTCAGTACGTAGGTCTTTCGTTCGCTTCGTTCGTTTCCCACCTCCCCCAATCGATCCCTTCGCACGATCACCTTCCCTCCGTTTTTTTGGCCCAACCAATCTCCAGTCCAGCCTACTCAACAGTACGAACCGGAAAAACCAGCCCACCCCTCAGGTTCCTCCTCCTCTCTCCTACGTCTCCCATGCGCGCAGAACCATCTAGGGCAAAAACCACACGCGCACATGCCACCGTCGCCGCCGCCCCCACAGCCATCCTCTCCCCCCCGGTCCTCCATCTCCATCCAAGTCCTCTCTTCCATGCCAGGGGCCTCCCGCGGTCTGATGCATCAACGTGGGATGAGTCGTGGTGACGGTGACAGCGGCCGGCATGCTGTCGGGCTACCTGGTGGGGGCGGCAGTGCTTGACCTCACATGGCGGGGCGCGCGGCATGTGCTTGCAACAGCCGCCGATGGTAGAGCACAAGACCTGCAGTGGGTCAACATGATCGTTCACATAACCGTCGCCACCGGGAGATTCGTTATCAAGGTCCATGTCGTCTCCTCTGACTCCGGCTTCACCCTCTTCCCGTTCCTCTTCGAATTCGTGTGTTGATTGAACCAGAAATTAAGTTTGTCTATTTCTGAATTTCTAATATTTATCTCTTGAGTTCACGTGCAATGCAACATTTATTTATAAGTTCTGAACTTGAATTTTGTGCATACAGTTGCATACTTGCATATACTGTAGTGAACCACACACATGACTGGGAGAGGAGGGGAAGAAGAGGATGCATCCTGAAGACAGAGGTCGAGAAGCTTGTGGAGGCGGGAAGATCGGGTAGAAGGTGAGAATCTCTATAAACCCATGTTCGCCGTCGTCTTGGCAGGCCTTGCCCTTCACTGCTCCATCGCCAGAGCCTCCATCTTCCTAGATCCCGTCGTTCCGTGACGAACATATCCCTTGCCGCCTAACGCTACAGTTTGTGGTACACTCACAATTCCAAACGATAGGGTACATCTTCTGGATATATATAATTCGGATCTCTGTGTTCTGTCAATCTTACTAAGATGTTTTGTGTCCTTACAGGATATCACAATTGCAAGTAAGAAATCACACAAATTTAAACATCGATAGCCAATTTGATTCGAACTAAATTGCATAGCATGGATATAAACATAGATAGCACAATTAGATTAAAACTACATTACTTAACACAAACTTAAACTAGTCGATTCGAACGAAATAATAAAAGTAAGAAAATCTATTAGAATTCAGAGTCCATTTCGGCTATAATCTTCTCCCAAATCAAGGTGCCCGGGCCATAGCCGCCCGAATTATAGTCAGAGTCATTAGAGAAAAGCTCGATCACTCCCCTCCCCCCCCCCACACACACACGGACAACCCGTCCTCATCCTCATTGGCAACCCCCTTCTTGTACAACTCGAGCAGCATGCGCTCCTCGGTGACGAGCTCCAGATGCATGTGGCGGAGCTCGGTCGTGTACCCCTCATCGGTGCTTGCCGCCTCGCACCGCTCGAATGCCTCCTGATTCTCTCGCACCTCGCGGCCGGAGACCACAAGGCGGTCGATGTCGTTGTGCGGCGGGACCTCCTCATTGCCGATGAGGAAGTTGATCTTGCCTGGCTACCATAAAGGCTGGCCGCCTTCTTGTTGTACGCCCTTCGCCAGCTTCGCCGACTGGAAGGAGCCAAGCCAGTATCAGCGGCAAGTATCCTCTTTCTTGATTTCCGACACCCATGTACCCCACGGCCGCTGCCACACACCGTGGCACTTCCTCTTCGGCGGCGCGTGCTCAGGTCGGCTGTGCGCTGCTGCGTGGACATATTCTGAAAACAGGAAGATTTTTTTTTATTTTGAATACTTATTAAAAAGTGACCTTTTTAAAAAGGTCATTATTTCTTACGCACTTCATATTGTCGCTCAAAGTACCTGCCCCGCTCACAGGTCATGTGGCGGATGGACTCGCAAACGTAGTATCCACAGAAATCATTCCCTTGTTCCTGCCACAACCACTTTACAAGAAATAGAGGTCAATCAAACAGATAAGTAAGAATGCCAAATGGTATTGATGAAACTAGCGCTTGAATCAATAGCTAGGAGACGCGCGGAACATGGTACTATAGTACTTAATTTCGGGTATCTAAATTCCAGCTCCTTCGGCAGTCCCGGGGATTTGTGGTGAATTTTTCCAAACCCTGCCAGACAAAAGAAAACAATTACTTGATATCAGGAAATTAACAAATTTGCTGTTATGGTGGATAATGATCGATTTAACTTACTTCTCGAGTATTGTAGTCATGTCCGCATACTCCTGGGGATCTTTTCGTCTCGAGTCCAAGACAGTTACTACTCCCTGCTCAAGCCTAATCTCCAGGAGAATATAGTGGAAGCTGCGCACACATGCATAACTCATCAATTACATTACTATAACCTGGACTAATATATAAGGGAAACCGAATATGCACAAGACATCACTCACTTGAAGTTGTAAGGAAAGAGTATTATATCTTTGTGTTCATTTATTTTGAATGATTGTAGCAAGTTGGCCTCGGTTTCTGCGGCATGGTGTTTAACCTGAACTGCATCTATGAGATATGTGTTAACGAACCCAATATCACCGATTTGTCTTTTCTTCAATTCGGCGATCTTCAATCTGCATAATATAGTGAGGATAATTATAAATACATGCAATGAAAGAGCTGAGCTATATAAAGAGACATAATGACAGAAGTAGTAGTACTTACAAACAGTAGCAGGTGACCGTTGTTTTATCGAGGGCCAATTGATTGAAAAACTGAAAGAACTCCTCAAATGGAGTAGGCAACACTTCAATTCCAACGAGGTCATGCTCCGGCTTAACTCTCGCATACAAAGTACTCCTCCCCCCAGACTCTCTGCAGATTTTCAAGTACCAATCATGCAATCTTCGCATCATCGTTGATAAAGATCTTTCATCTTTGACGAGAGGCTTCCCGTACTCGTATCTGTGTATCTGCACGTCCACAAAATCATATTGTACATCGTCGGGCGGGTAATCGTCAGGATTGTTATAACCGGGCACCATCCTCGGATCGACGCTAGGCACGTTGAGCGGGGGGCATCATTGATTCCCTTGTTCGCCGAGCTGGGAAATTTGTTTCCCAGCTGCTCGTCGTTCTTTCAGCCTTTGATCACTGACTGTATTTCCCAACCGCTCCGCTTCGGTCCATGTCTTTGCAATAATGCGCTCATAGTTGCCTTTCGGCGGAGACTTGGGTGGTTTTGCCAGGACAGCCAGAGTGCGCTTCGCTTTCACCGGATCTACCTTCTCCTTCGGAGGTGGATGTCTCTGTGCTTTCAACCCTTGAAACCAGTCATCCTTCTCGGTTCGCGCGATCCTCGCGTTCTCCTCCGGGGTCCTCTCGTATCGTAACTTCTCTGGAGTCTTCAGAGAAGGACCGAATCTGTATTTCCTCCCACCCCTGGTTGTACTGCTAGACGCCGGCAGAGCAGACGGAGCGGCAGTCTTCTTGACTTGCTTACGAGGCGGAGGAGAAGGACTACGACGCGCCGGAGCAGCTGCCGGAGCGGCGGCAGGTCTCTTCCGCCCTTGCTGACGAGGCGGAGAAGGAGTAGGCTGGCTGCTCGGGCGCGCCCGCGCAGGCGGAGAAGGAGGCGGAGTGCCGCCACGCGGCGGAGAAGGAGCCGGCCGAGGGCCCTGATCGTCACTCGCCGGAGGAGAAGGCGGTGGAGGAGGCGGAGTGCCCTGACTCGACGGAGAAGGAGGAGGAGGCGGAGGCGTCCAGTTTGGAAGGTTGATGAGCTCCTTCCGCCATAGGCATGGAGTCTTCAGAGCAGAACCCAGCCGAGTCTCCCCTTCTCCGGTAGGGTGGTCAAGCGGGAGGTCCTCAAATCCCTCCGTTATTTCATCCACCATCACCTTAATTAGCATATCCTTCTGGAATCGGCTGGCACTGAAAAGTTGCGTCGGGTTCATTAGGAAAAACAGAGCCAACAGCCGCCTTGACCTTCATATTCATCCATTGCGTCATAAGGTGGCAATTTTGGGCCTCCGTGATAGCTTCCACGGGATAGCTGGCAGGAGCCGTCAAGACAAGCTCCGGCTGAAGCAGCTCGGTGGAAGCCACGCTGCTTCTCCGCTGAGATGGCGGGGTAGCTTCAGGGGAAGCTTCGGCAGTTCGTTTGCTGCGATTTGCTTCTCGTTCCTCTATCTTGAGTACCCTTGCTTTAAGCGCCTGCAGTTCGGACTGCTGCACTTTCTTCCTCCTCTCCTGGCTTTTGTAACCGCCTGCGTCCGGAAACCCAGCCCTCCACGGAATGGAGCCTGGCGTGCCTCGTGTCCGTCCAGGGTGCTCAGGATTCCCGAGGGCCGATGTGAGCTTGTCGTTCTCTCTGTCTGGAAGGAACGTCCCTTTCTGCGCTGCAGCGATATAGTACCGAAGCTTCTTCAAGGGTATGTCAAGTTGCTCGTCCGTCCAAATGCACTTCCCTGTTACAGGGTCCAAGGTTCCGCCAACCCCGAAGAACCAAGTTCGGCAACGGGTCTGGCCAGCTCATTGTCTCTGGTTCGATCCCTTTTGCAACCAGATCATTCTTAGCCTTGGCCCACTTAGGCCGGGCTACGAGGTAGCCACATGACCCCGTGCGATAGTGAAGCTTCTTCTTTGCAGCATTTTTCTTGTTTGTCGCCGACATCTTCTTACTCTTTTCCGATGTCTTGTGGGCCACAAATGCAGGCCAGTCATCTCTGATCTTCTCATATATGCCCTTGAATTCTGGTGTCTCTTTTTTCTCGACAAACCTATTCAGGTCTTTCTTCCACCTCCTGAATAGGTCTGCCATCCTCTTAAGAGCAAAAGACTTGATTAATTGCTCTTTAACTGGCTTCTCCGGATCATCCTCTGGCAGTAGGGTGAAATTTGTCTTCAGCTCAGTCCAAAGATCATTTTTCTGCATATCATTGACGTAAGACACCTCAGGGTCTTCAGTAGCCGGCTTCAACCATTGTTGGATGCTGATCGGGATCTTGTCCCTAACCAGAACCCCGCACTGAGCAACAAATGCCTTCTTTGTTTGGATGGGTTCAATAGGTTGGCCGTCGGGCGCGATTGCTATGATCTCAAACCTTTCATCCGAGCTCAACTTTTTCTTCGGGCCTCGTCTCTTTACCTCAGTTGTGCTTGATCCGGAGGGCTAGAAAAAAGAACAAAGACTTAATTAATATGTGTACATACCAAAACAATGAATGCATCAATTAGCTAGTCAGCACAGGCTTAACTAATATATATACTTGGTCGGACTCGGTTCGGTCACCGGAGCCGTCCTCATGTTCTTCTTCTTGCACCGGCATTAGGTCACCGAAGCCAGCTTCTTCACCCTCTCCTTCCAGACCATCGGTGTCATTGAGAAACAACGAGACGGCATCACTTCCATTTGCGATTATGTCCCTCAACAACGCTTCTTTTGTTTCGTCTCGGTCGGTGTCCATAGTTTCTACAAATATTTACAACATGGCAATTATTATTCAAACATGACAGATGGATATATTAGTGGCAAAGTAGAGGGTTTGAAGAACTCCTCTATTCTTTCTTCTCCTCTTTTTTTTCTTCTTCCTCTTCTTTTTTTATCCTCTTCGTCCTCTCATGTTCGAGAGGATCGCCGAGGGGTCGGGAGGTTGCCTAGTGCCGAGCGATCCTCGACCCCTCGAACCCTCGACCCTAGTTCCCGACCCTCGACCCCTCGGCGATCCTCGACACCCTCGTTCCCGATAAAAATTAAGAAGAAGAAGAAGAAGAAAAGAGGAGAAGATCGAAGAAAAAAAAAGAAGAAAAAGAAGAGGAGAAGAAGAAAGGAATAGTGGAGAGGAAGAGAAAATAGATATTCTCCTCTTCTTTTTCTTCTTTTTTCTTCTTCTTATTTATTTCTCCTCTTCTTTGCCTCTCCTCTTCTTCTTTCTTTCCTCTTCTTATTTTCTTCTTTCCTATCCTTCTTTTTCTAAAATTGTAACCTTTGCATATATAAAACTTTTCTAAAATTGTAACTTTCTATATATAAAACATCTTTAACATATATATTTAGCAAATTCTAGCCACATACATCACATACACATATACATTATAGCCACATACACATATACACCACATATGAACAAAAAAATAAACTAATAAAAATAAGAAAACATATTGCAACATATGAACAGAAACATATAGCCACATACATACACATACATTATATATATATATATATATATATATATATATATATATATATATATATGAACAAAAATTTAACTAATAAAAAATTTGTTGGCGCCGGCGGGGCAGAGCGGCATGGCAGCAGCGGTGGCGCCGGCGGGGCAGGGCAGGGGCGGCACGCGGCGCCAGCGCAGGGCAGGGGGTGGCGCACGGTAGCCGCGCAGGGCAGGGGCGGCGGCGCGGCGGCCGCGCAGGAGAGCGGCGCGGGACGGGAGGGGGCTGTGCTCACAGGGGGCGGCGGCGACGGCGAAGGCGATCAGCCTGACGGCGTCGATGGCGGCAGCGACGGCGAAGGCGAGCAGCCTGACGGCGTCGGGCGGCGACGGCGACGAGGAGGAGCAGGGGCGTCGGGCGGCGACGGCGACGAGGAGGAGCAGGGGGCGTCGGGGGGAGAAGTGCGTGATTTGGTCGAAAACTGCTAAGTGTTTTCTTATATAGAAAAGGCTTTGGTCCCGGTTCGTGGCACAAACCGGGACTAATGCCCTCTTTAGTCCCGGTTGGTGCCACCAACCGGGACCAAAGGTCCCTTTTCAGCAGCCCAAAGGGCGGGAAGTGGCGGCCTTTGGTCCCGGTTGGTGCCACCAACCGGGACTAAAGGGCGGCATTAGTCCCGGGTCGTAGCATCAACAAGGACTAATGCCATCCTTTAGCCCCGGTTGGAGCCAACAACCGGGACCAAAGGCCTGTGCTGCCCCGAACCCAAATATTTAGTCCCACCTCACTAGTTGAGAGGGAGGCGCACCTGTTTATAAGGTGCGGTGCGCCATCCCTCTCGAGCTCCTCTCTAAAGCAGGCTTTCGGGCCTAAGACTGCAATCTATGCCTGTGGGCCTACTGGGCCTCCCGCGGGCCTGAATCCTGGCCCATGGTAGGGTTTCTAGTCGTATTCAGGCCGTGGGGGCCCAGTAGGTGGCACTTTTTTTGTTTTTTTGTTTTTTTTCTACTTAGAACTAAATACTTATTGTTGTTATATTTATTTATTTTTGCAGTTTTTTTGTTTTGTTTTCTGCATTATTTATTTTCTTTTGTTTCTTGCTTTATTTTTTAATTCTTTTAGCTTTTAGTTTTAGAAAAATTATAAACTTTCTGTTAGTGCCATTAGTTTTCAAATTTGAAAACACTTTTTTAGTTTTTTTGTTTTCTTTGTTGCTTTATTTATTTTATTTTGTTTCTTGCTTTATTTTTTAATTCTTTTTGCTTTTAGGTCAGCAAAATTATAAACTTTCCGTTAGTGCCATTAGTTTTAGAAAAAATATAAACTTTCTGTTAGTGTCATTAGTTTTCAAATTTGAATAGTTAAAATTTGAACATAGATGCACCTATAGAGAAAATTCGACCTAAATTCATAGTTTTCAAATGAACACTGAAAAAGTTGGCATAGCATACTCGTCTGTTACAAATTTGGCATGGTATCATCATAATAGTTGTGGGAGAAAGTCTTCACTTTTTCTTCGCTTGTGTCATTTGCTTATTGCGCCGTAACCATGGATAATCTTCATCGTTTATCAGGATGCTTGGGTCAGCCTTGACATTGAAGGGAGGAATTTCATGAAACCTTTCATAATCTTCAGACATGTCTGTATTGCCCTCCACTCCCAGGATGTCCCTTTTTCCTGAAAGAACTATGTGGCGCTTTGGCTCATCGTATGATGTATTCGTTTCCTTATCTTTTCTTTTTCTCGGTCTGGTAGACATGTTCTTCACATAGATAACCTGTGCCACATCATTGGCTAGGACGAACGGTTCGTCAGTGCACCCAAGATTTTTCAGATCGACTGTTGTCATTCCGTACTGTGGGTCTACATGTACCCCGCCTCCTTACAGATTGACCCATTTGCACTTAAACAAACGGACCTTAAAATCTTGTCCGTAGTCAAGTTCCCATATGTCCACTATGTAACCATAATATGTGTCCTTTCCTTTCTTGGTTGTTGCATCAAAGCGGACACCGCTGTTTTGGTTGGTGCTCTTTTGATCTTGGTCAATCGTGTAAAATGTATTCCCATTTATCTCGTATCCTTTGTAAATCAATACGGTCAAAGATGGCCCCCTAGACAACAAGTACAACTCATCACAAACAGTGTTGTCACCTCTGAGACGTGCTTCCAACCAACTGCTGAAAGTCCTAATGTGTTCACATGTAATCCAGTCGTCGCACTGCTCCGAGTGTTTGGAGCGCAGACTGTTCTTGTGTTCATCGACATACGGGGTCACCAAGGTAGAGTTCCGTAGAACTGTGTAGTGTGCTTGAGACCAAGAATGCCCGTCCCTGCATATTATTGAGTCCGCTCCTAGCGTGCCTTTTCCAGTCAGTCTCCCCTCATACCGCGATTTAGGGAGACCTATCTTCTTAAGGCCAGGAATGAAGTCAACACAAAACTCGATGACATCCTCTGTTTGATGGCCCATGGAGATGCTTCCTTCTGGCCCAGCGCGGTTACGGACATATTTATTTAGGACTCCCATGAACCTCTCAAAGGGGAACATATTGTGTAGAAATACGGGCCCCAGAACGACAATCTCGTCGACTAGATGAACTAGGACATGCGTCATGATATTGAAGAAGGATGGTGGGAACACCAGCTCAAAACTGATAAGACATTGCGCCACATCATTCCTTAGCCTTGGTACCATTTCTGGATCAATCAGCTTCTGAGAGATTGCATTGAGAAATGCACATAGCTTCACAATGGCTAATCGGACGCTTTTCGGTAGAAGCCCCCTCAATGCAACCGGAAACAGTTGCGTCATAATCACGTGGCAGTCATGAGACTTTAGGTTCTGGAACTTTTTCTCTAGGATATTTATTATTCCCTTTATATTCGACGAGAAGCCAGTCGGGACCTTCATACTGAGCATGCATTCAAAGAAGATTTCTTTCTCATCTTTCGTAAGAGCGTAGCTGGCAGGACCTTCATACTGCTTCTGAGGCATGCCGTCTTTTTCGTGCAAACGTTGCAGGTCCTCCCGTGCCTCAGGTGTATCTTTTGTCTTTCCATACACGCCCAAGAAGCCTAGCAGGTTCACGCAAAGGTTCTTCGTCACGTGCATCACGTCGATTGAAGAGCGGACCTCTAGGTCTTTCCAGTAGGGTAGGTCCTAAAATATAGATTTCTTCTTCCACATGGGTGCGTGTCCCTCAGCGTCATTCGGAACAGCTAGTGCGCCGGGACCCTTTTCAAAGATTACGTGTAAATCATTGACCATAGCAAGTACGTGATCACCGGTACGCATGGCGGGCTTCTTCCGGTGATCTGCCTCACCTTTGTAATGCTTGCCTTTCTTTCGACATTGATGGTTGGTCGGAAGAAATCGACGATGGCCCAGGTACACATTCTTCCTGCATTTATCCAGGTATATACTTTCAGTGTCATCTAAACAGTGTGTGCATGCGTGGTATCCTTTGTTTGTCTGTCCTGAAAGGTTACTGAGAGCGGGCCAATCGTTGATGGTCACGAACAGCAACGCCTTTAGGTTAAATTCCTCCTGTCCGTGCTCATCCCACGTACGTACACCGTTTCCATTCCACAGCTGTAAAAGTTCTTCAACTAATGGCCTTAGGTACACATCAATGTCGTTGCCGGGTTGCTTAGGGCCTTGGATGAGAATTGGCATCATAATGAACTTCCGCTTCATGCACATCATAGGAGGAAGGTTATACATACATAGAGTGACCGGCCAGGTGCTGTGATTGCTGCTCTGCTCCCCGAAAGGATTAATGCCATCCGCGCTTAAAGCAAACCATACGTTCCTTGGGTCCTTTGCAAACTCGTCCCAGTACTTTCTCACGATTTTTCTCCACTGCGACCCGTCAGCGGGTGCGCTCAACTTCCCGTTTTTCTCCAATGCTTTACGTTTCTGAACAGACGTTTCAACCGTGGTATTATAGGAGCATACCACATCACCTTCGCAGGAACCATCTTCCTGTG
Organism: Aegilops umbellulata; assembly: GCA_032464435.1. Taxonomy (NCBI): domain Eukaryota; kingdom Viridiplantae; phylum Streptophyta; class Magnoliopsida; order Poales; family Poaceae; genus Aegilops; species Aegilops umbellulata. The sequence continues at coordinate 633,014,378 of CP136060.1, read as the reverse complement.
GGGCTCGCCGTGAACATCACCAGGGTCATCTCGTCTGATATTATATCGCAATGCACCGCATACGGGGCATGCGTTCAGATCCTTGTATGCACCGCGGTATAGGATGCAGTCATTAGGGCATGCATGTATCTTCTCCACCTCCAATCCTAGAGGGCATACGACCTTCTTTGCTGCAATTCGTTATCCTTTGGAAGCTTCTTCTTCAATATTTTCAGTAGCTTTTCAAATCCTTTGTCAGGCACAATATTCTCTGCCTTCCACAGCAGCAATTCCAGTACGGTACCGAGCTTTGTGTTGCCATCTTCGCAATTGGGGTACAACCCTTTTTTGTGATCCTCTAACATGCGATCGAACTTCAACTTCTCCTTTTGACTTTCGCATTGCGTCCTTGCATCGACAATGACCCGTCGGAGATCATCATCATCGGGCACATCGTCTGGTTCCTCTTGATCTTCAGCAGCTTCACCCGTTGCAGCATCATTGGGCACATCGTCTGGTTCCTCTTGATCTTCGCCAGCTCCCCCGTTGCAGCATCACGGTATTCAGGGGGCACGTAGTTGTCATCGTACTCTTCTTCTTCGCCGTCTTCCATCATAACCCCTATTTCTTCGTGCCTCGTCCAAACATTATAGTGTGGCATGAAACCCTTGTAAAGCAGGTGGGTGTGAAGGATTTTCCAGTCAGAGTAAGACTTCGTATTCCCACAATCAGGGCATGGACAACACATAAACCCATTCTGCTTCTTTGCCTCAGCCGCATCGAGAAATTCATGCACGCCCTTAATGTACTCGGAGGTGTGTCTGTCACCGTACATCCATTGCCGGTTCATCTGCATGCATTATATATAATTAAGTGTCCAAATTAATAGAAATTCATCATCACATAAATAGCAAAGTACATACATAGTTCTCATCTAACAACATATAGCTCTCCAGAGCATCTAATTAATTAAACCATACATTGAAACTATGTAAAACATTTTAATGCGAAATGATACCAAGCCTCGGTATGAATGGCGTATTTTCTAATCTTTCTAATCTTCAAGGGCATTGCATCCATCTTGATCTTGTGATCATCGACGACATCCGCAACATGCAACTCCAATATCATCTTCTCCTCCTCAATTCTTTTTATTTTTTCCTTCAAGAAATTGTTTTCTTCTTCAACTAAATTTAACCTCTCGACAATAGGGTCGGTTGGAATTTCCGGTTCACATACATCCTAGATAAATAAAATCTATGTCACGTTGGTCCGCATAATTTTCATAAACAATAAATGAACCAATAGTTATAAATATTAATATATATATACCACATCCGAATCATAGACAGGACGAGGGCCGACGGGAGCGGATACCAAAACCATCGCACTATATAAGATGCAATAATAAAAGTAAGAAAATGATACAAGTATCTATCTAAACATACAAGTAACAATATTTTTCCTTTCAGAAAGAAGATAAGAACAAGAGGCTCACCACGGTGGTGTCGGTGATGAGATCGGCGCGGGTGATCAACGGCAGTGAAGACGGGGGTGGGGCGTGATGGACCGCTAAATCTAGACAAATCTCGAGGAAAATGGAGCTTTCAGGTCGAGCTTCGAGAGGAGAAAGCTTAACTAGTGTGGCTCGGGCATTTCATCGAACACCTCATGTGCATAGGAGGTGAGCTAGAGCACCACAAACCCCTCCCCTCGCCGGCCCAGAAAAACAGAGCACTGGAGTGCTCTGCTCGCGGGCGAGGGTATATATAGGCAGCACTATTGGTCCCGGTTGGTGGCCTGAACCGGGACCAAAGGGTAGCCTTTGGTCCCGGTTCAGGCCACCAACCGGGACCAATGGTGGTGGGCCAGGAGGCAGGCCCATTGGTTCCGGTTCGTCCCACCAACTAAGACCAAAAGGTCCTGATGAACCGGGACCAATGGCCCACGTGGCCCGGCCGGCCCCCTGGGCTCACGAACCGGGTCCAATGCCCCCATTGGTCCCGGTTCTAGATTGAACCGGGACTAATGGGCTGACCCGGCCTGGACCGTTCCCCCCTTTTCTACTAATGGGTCCATCAGACTAGATAGTTCAAACATCTTGTTATTGGCGCTCGAATCTGCAACTGCAGCCATCTTCCCACAAGATCACCATCCGACAGTGCCCAAACGCACCTAGACATCGCACATGATAACCGTGCATGCCTCCATGAATCCTCGCACCCACACAACGGACACACATTCTGAACTGCCATGTTTCGGTGGTGTAAAACATCCGATGGTAGGCAACGAGTGGCGACCCAACCTCCACAGGAAAATCTTGATTTTGGAGGGCACTGGGATCTTCCAAAGTTCAGACCAAGCCTTCTCATCTATTGCGCTCGATGTACCACTCCTCCCTTCAAGCCATTCTTCTCTCTGCAACTTTGTTTTCACCAAAAATCTGTACGCTGAACTCACTTCATGAGATGGGCCACGCCACCTTGCTGATCTAGAGATTCCGGGCCCATGACATGCTCCATGCGGTTTTTAGAGCGAACGATGTGTGGGGCGTTCGATCCTGCACATGAACCGCAACGCGGTGACACGCGATGAGAAGCGGCATTACAGCACATGGTTTTCCCTCATTTCCTGATGTCTCCTTTTCCTACGTATATGAATTATGCATGTACGGTTAGACGGTCCATCTCTTATACCAGTGGTTGCCTGGTATGTTGAGCAGTTATACACTAATCCTGATATCCTCTCTGTTTCGGTTGCTAGCTCGGCTTGTGAACTATATATATGCATAGACTATGTATAGCCGCATAGCACATGAGTACTGTCCAAGAACTAGCTCTAATTAATGTATTTACTAGGCACGCACTTGGCAGGATTCAGCATATCTTTTTAATTAGATCGGAGTTGGCACCTTGAGTTAAACTAGAAGAGTACAGTCCCTCATCTTTTGAATTTAAATCTGCCCCGGGATATTTAGCTGAATGCGTTGTTGCTAAGCGGTGTATAAAATTTCCATGTTTTTGACTGGATTTATTTTTTTCAAGTAGCCTAAAGGTGTATTTATAGGGGGAAAAAGCATGATGTTCATTGCTCAATTGTGTGGACACCATATTGTTAATTTTTTGTAAAAAACAAGTATTTTATATTTTGTACTGGTATTACTACTCTTTGCCAAGTACATTTCGACATGATCCGGACAGGCGCAAATACTCAAATTTAGAGGGCTACTATCCGGATCAGTATATTACCGACGATCATGACATGAACCGGCTTTATTACTTAAAAGATTTAAGCATTATATCCGGCCTCTCCATTACTAAGATGCACACAGCCAAAAAATGTCTTCTCACACAAATGAATGATAAAAAGGCGAAATACAAAAACATGAAGAGTCCGTATAACGCCTAAAGCGGAGGGGGGTCAATCCTAAGATCATGTTGCCACCCATGCTGGGTAAAAGTATCCCTCACCGTAGCCTCCAATCGTGTACAAACCTCCGTAAACAGGTCTCGATTCTCCACGCGTTGTAGAGAGGACCATAAACGAAGAGTCCCGGTACATCTGTAGACAACCTGCATCAGGGAAGTACTTTTATCGTTAAAAACCTTATCATTTCTACATAGCCAAAGCGACCAAATAACGGCAAGCGCTCCCACCCTGAGAAAAGTTCTAAACCTGTGATCAATCCCGTGTGACCAGTTGCCAAATACATTAGCAAGCTATTTGGATGACTGACCATATAGAACGAGCCAATTTGCATTGGAAGAATAAATGTTTTATTGTCTCATCATGGTGACAAAAGACACATTGCGGACTTCCATGCCAATTACTCTTAATAAGGTTATCTTTAGTAAGAATGACTCCGCGACGAAGATACCATGCAAAGATTTTATTCTTAAGAGGTATCTTCATCTTCCAGATCTTCTTCTTATAATCAACTGGCACATCAGACTGGATTAGCGCTCTATACATGGAATCCACTGAGAATTTTCCATTCCCTTGAAGGTTCCACCGAAATACATCGGACCCATGTGACAGGTGCACCGTGGACAACCGCTGGAGCAGGATGTTCCATGATTGGAGTCTAGGTCCAATTAAATCTCTTCTGAACGTCACATTTGGCGGAAATGATTCCATTACCGTGGCGATAGTATCACCCTTGTGGCGCACAATGTTGTATAGAGCCGGATATTGTTCCCGGAGTGTGGCATTCCCCAGCCATCTGTCCTTCCAGAATCTAATTTCCGAGCCGTCCTTAATTGAGAAGGATCCATAGCAGAAGAAATATTTCTTCGTAGCCATTAGACCCGCCCAAAAGTGGGAATCCCCAGCCTTCCAGTATACTTGGGATACCACCTTGGAGCCCACATATTTCCTCCTTAGGAGGGTTTGCCATACACCTTCTTCCGTCAGAAATTTAAACAACCATTTGCCGAGGAGGGCCCTATTCTTAACCTCAAGGTCATGAATACCCAACCCGCCTTGGTCTTTGGGATGGCAAACCACACTCCATTTGGCCAGTCGATATTTCTTTCTCTCGCTATCTCCTTGACAAAAGAATCTTGATCGGAACTAATCCAATCTATCTACTTTTGGCAACTGGAAGAAGGAAATCATATATAGTACCATATTACTAAGTACTAAATTTATGAGGACCAATCCTCCACCTAGAGACAACAATTTACCTTTCCAACTACTAAGTCTTTTTTGAAGTCTCTCCTCGGCGTGTTTCCATTCAGCATTTGTGAGTCTCCGATAATGTATCGGTATCCCCAAATATGTGATCGGAAACTGGCCCAACCCGCATCCAAACAGTTCAGCGTACAGGTGGGCCTCGTCTTGAGCCTCGCCAAAGCAAAACAATTCATTTTTATGAAAATTGATCTTAAGACCCGAGAGTTGCTCGAATGCCGATAAGAATTAGCTTCAGATTTCTCGCTTTCTCGAGGTCATCATCCATGAAGAGAATCGTATCATCGGCATATTGAAGTATAGAGAGACCACCATCAACTAGATGATTTACTACCCCTTCAATTTGGCCATCAACCTTGGCACGCTCAATCATGATCGCAAGCATATCCGCCACTATATTGAATAGCATGGGCGATACCGAGTCACCTTGTCGCAAACCCTTCTTCGTTTGGAAATAGTGTCCAATGTCATCATTGACCTTAATGGCAACACTACCTCCAGAAACGAAACTATGGATCACAGCACGCCACTCTACAGAAAATCCTTTCATTGAGTCTGTTGAAGAAAGGGCCACTTGACTTTGTCATAAGCCTTTTCAAAGTCTATTTTGAGAACCACCCCATTCAACTTTTTTCTGTGTAATTCATGGATTGTTTCATGAAGGATAACAACACCATCAAGGATGTGTCTGCCTTGCATAAAAGTTGTCTGTGAAGGACGAACCACATGTTCATCAACCGAATTTAGCCTAATAGTCGCAACCTTCGTGAATATTTTAAAACTAACATTAAGAAGGCAAATAGGTCTATATTGTTATATCCTTTCAGCCTCATTAACCTTAGTTAATAAAATAATATCACCGAAGTTTAAGCGAAACAATTCTAGTTGGCCAGCATGTAAGTCGCTAAACAAAAGTAGGAGATTCAGTTTGATGACTTCCCAAAAGTGCTGATAGAACTCAGCGGGAAAACCATCCAGACCCGGGCCTTTGTTGTGCTCCATTAGGAAAACCGCCTTTCTAACTTCCTCCTCAGAGTATGGGGTTGTTAGAAGACTGTTTTCCTCATCAGAAATCTGGCGGATGTCATTTGTTCGGGACTCATCCATCGAGAAGTTTCCTTCCTCTCGGGCTCCGGACAAATTTTTATAATAATTAGTGATATAAGATTTAAGTTGTTCATGCCCCACAATTGTGCCCTCATCCTGTTGTAGGGAATAAATAATTTTCTTCCGGTGTCTGACATTGGCGACTCCATAGAAATATCTAGTATTTGCGTCACCTTTCATGATAAACTGAGAGTTAGAATGTTGATACCATTTCAGTTCCTCTTCACGCAGCATGCTAGCTATCTGTGCATTCGAATGACTCTTGATCTTGATTTCATGCTCAGATAGAGGTCTAACCTCTGCCAAAGCTTCTAATTCATCAATGATAGATGAAAGGCGAAGCTTCTCCTTTCTGAGGATACCCACCGTATGCCTAGCCCAACCATCAAGGAATTTATGTAATGCATGCATTTTGTTATTCCATTTGTGAATTGGGGTAGGCCCGGCCACCGGTTTCTCCCACACCTCCTTGACCATGTCATGGAAGCCATCCCGAAGCAACCACCCAAGTTCAAACTTGAACTTGCGTCTATGTTGTGGTCGTGGCAACCCCGTAGTTAGGAGAATGGGTGCATGGTCTGATATAGCCTCGATATGAGGTCGAGCACGAACAGACACCATAGGAAATTTAGATTCCCAGTCGGTATCCATTAAAACGCGATCTAGTTTCTCATATGTCGGTTTCGGAAGACTGTTCGCCCAACTGAACTGTCTTCCAATCATGGAAATCTCTCGCAGATCTAGACTGTCGATGACAGCGTTGAAAAGGAAAGGCTAATGATCATCAAACCTGCCACGACTTTTCTCATTTGGAAATCGAAGCAAATTGAAATCACCACCAATAAGAATGGGATATGGATTATCTTTCGCCAGATTAACCAATTCACGGACGAACTCGGCCTTGAACTCATCCTGGGCTGCACCATACACGGCGACGAGAGTCCATGTGAAGTTTTTGGCCTTGTTGCGAATATGGAGTTTAATATGAAACTCACCATCCGAACTAGCCAAAACATCCATAGTCCCTGTGTTTACACCAAGTAAACTGCCCCCAGAACGGCCTCTAGGCGGTCGTGAAATCCAAGTGAAGTCTATCCCGCCAGAAAGACGGTTAAGCAGACTTACTGAGAATTCACGTCTCCCCGTTTCAGAGATAGCCAAAAAGTTTAAATTGTATTCCCTATTAAAGAACATGTCATTCATGAGGAAACAATAGGAGATTTAGAAAACTTAGCCCTCTTTGAGGGTTTGCGGCCTTTTTTGGAATGGGCGGCCTTTGATTTACGTCCGGAAGTTGTAAGCTCAATCAATGAACTAAGTCCGGGTTCATCTAGGCCCACATCCGAAACATGTCCAACTAAATGAGAGAGTAGCTGACCATCTGATGTGGCATGCAGCTCCTCCTCATCTAGATGTGAGACAAAAGACTTGCTAGAAACTCGTGGAGCAACCTTTAAACGGTCGTATTCCACATGTCTCAAAGCGTTTGCCGAAATAGAAATATCCTTCTCATTACTTCCTAGGCTAACACCAACATTATTCAACTTAGAAAGGATGGTTGTAGCAGAAAAAGATAAAAAGGATTTGGGTGAGGACATAATACCTTGGCTGTCTAGATTCTGCGCTTCTTTACGCCGCATAGCCTTGGCCAAGGAGTCCTCATCAGTATCCATCCTTCCGTCGTCGGCAACCTTATGCCGATTAATTCGGCGGGTAGGTGTCACACCCGATGAAGGTAGTCGCACAAGATTCATTGCCGGAGGAGGGGATGAGGGTGGAGTATCAATCCCCTCCCCGACACTCTCAGATGGAGTCATGCGTGAAGACGCCGCTGTCGGTGAAGAAGGAGCCGCGGACGCCGAGTGTGCCGCCGCGGCCGCCAAGGGATCCGCCATGTCCGCGGTCGCTGGCGCCGAGGGGTCCGCAATGTCCATGGTAGTCGTCGAGGGATCCGCAGTCGCCGAGGAAACCACTACTTCAGTGGTAGCAGTCGCCGAGTTGTCCAAAATGTCCGCGGTCGCGGTGGGCGCGGAGTCTGCCAAGTCACCCGAAGGAGCAAGCTGACCCAGCGACAAATCGTCCATGCTTGCATTACCATGCAGAACACCAACGTTGGTGTGTGCACCCGAGCATGTGAGCCTGCTTGCAAGCTCACCATTAGCAGCGTGGGAGGTCACAATACCTGCGGACAAAACTGGCAGCAAGGAAGGATGAGTCACCGCCAAGACCACAGGGTCGGCCCTCTGTTCATTGGGAGAAACAACGCTCGCTAGCCCACGTTGTTGCACTTGAGTCATGTGAACATCTTTAGCATTAGCCGAACTAGATGACTGCAGGTTGGAGGAGAGAGCAGCATGCTCAGGGGTATCCATGTCATCATCCTGCTCCTTTCCAGTGTTATCATCATCCGCATCATTACCTTTTCACCTCCAAATAAACGGGACAAATTCCGGGTCTGATATGAAGTTTGTCGATTCCCTCCTGAACGTGAAATCATATCCCTTGAGTTTAATGATCACATCCGTGGAAAAGAAATGTCCCACATCATCTTTATCCTTGGACAAAATATGAGTAGTAGTCATGGCTACTAGGATACGGACTATCCCCCGACGTCTCGAGCTGATGAGATCAACGTCCAAGGTTTTGCCCATTAAAGTGCCAACTGGCCAGAGACCCCAAAAGTGACGAACTGTGTGAGGGACACCGTCGACATGAAGCCAAACCTGCTTGAGTTTCAACTTACGTGGGATGTCCTGAGATTTCCATGCAGAAATGGTGATCTGAGCATCAACTGAAGGCACGTTCATTTGAATACCGTCAACTCTGTCCAAATCCTCAAAAGAGGGGAAGCTAACTAGGTAAGCATCCTCCCCATGCTGTATGGCCTCCCATTTCCACTGAGTCTGAACCGGACATCTCCTCGCAATCTGGCTCTCAATAATGCTAGCAGGCATCATCACACCACTAACTCGAACACAAGCGATAGGAGTCTGAGTCGGTGCCAAGTGCTCGTTCACAACACAGTCAGGTAACTGAGGAAAATACGTCTCTTCAGCTCCCACTCCCGAAACAAAAGCATGAGGCTTAGGGAGCTTAAGAACGGGACACCGCAGAGTTGGATGTGCAACTTATACATTTCCAAGGAGCTGCTGCTGAGATTGCCATTTCTTTTTCTTCTTGCGCTTCTGAGCAGCGCCCTGGTATCCCTTTGTGACACCTGCTTGCTGTTGCTGAATTGGAGCACCACTAGCAGGTTGGAACTCCAACCTGAGAATTGTGGTGTTCATTTCCTGAGAATTGTGTATTACAAGCGTGCATCAATATATAAATAAGCTAGCCTAGCGCATAAGCTAACGGAAATGATAATGATCAAATGTTTCCGTGAACGTTTCTCTGATGGATGATCCATGGTACCCCCGATCCCACGCATGAATCGAAACACGGTGACACACAATAAGAAGCCGCATAGTGGTGTATGGTTTTCCCTCATTTTCCGGTGCCTCCTTTTCCTATGCATATATATGAATTATGTACCTACTTCGATCTCTTGCAATAGTGGTTGTACACCTAGTAATTTGAGCAGTTGTATACTAACCCTAATATATCCTTTCTATTTCTGTTGCTAGTGCAGCTAAATTGTGAACTTTATATATGGTGATGAGTGGACTATATATATCCGCGAGTATGGTTCAAGAGCTAGCTCCAATTAATGGATTTACTAGCTTGGCAGACAGTTGGTAGGTCTCAACATATCTTTTTTAGTTAGATCAGAGTTGGCACCGTGAGAGCATCTCCAGCCGTTCGGCCCCCCAGGGGCATGAAAAATCGCCGTCTGGGGGCGAACCGATGATAAATTCGGCCTGGGGGCGGCCGGTTTCCCAGCCGCCGACCCCAGGTTGTCCCCCGACCCTTTTTTTTAACCAAACAAGGCCGAAATTCGTCCAAACACAGTAGAATTTTGGCTAAAGTGGGCGATTTCATTGATATTTGTACAAAATCTAAAAGCAAACATAATTTAAACCAACTAAACGGCAACTAAAACCACTACTACGTCGTCGCCCGCCCTCTACATGCCGAGCAACCGGTACATGTTGGTGTAGTCGCCGTCGTCGTCGTCGTTGCCGCCGTCATCGTCCCGCGTGCCGCCGCCGTCCCTGTTGCACTCCTGATCAGTGTCGCCGATGCGTGGGGGGTTGGACGGTCCCGGCGCCTCCTCGTCGCTGTCGTCGAGGAGGACGACGCCGCCCACCTTACGGCCGCGGCGCTGAGCGTAGATCTCCTCAAGGGTGCGGCGTTGGCGCATCGTCTCCTCGCGGATGTAGTCCTCCTGCGCCCACTTGAGGGCGGTCGCGTCGGCGGCGGCCATGGCCTCATACTCCTTCTTCACGGGGAGCAGCACCAACTCTGTCTTCGGTCGGACGAGGTAGGAAGAGGGAGGGGATGGGCGAACGCCACCCTCATTGATTACCAGGGCGGAGCTGCTTGTGCGGCGCCAGAGCGGCGTCTCCTGCAGCTCCGGCTTGTCAGGCCGGAGTGGCGTCCCCTTTGGCTCCGGCTTGACGGGCCGAAGGGCACTACTAGGGAAAAGACTATACACAGAATCTTACCAGCAGCGCGCTTTAAAATCAGGCGCTGCTGCTAACTAGCAGTAGCGCGTGCCATAGAAAGTCGCTGCTGAAACAAGTTTATCAGTAACGCGTGCTCTCCAAGAAGCGCTACTGCTAAAATTCCCACGACACCGCCGCGAGGCCAGTTATAGCAGCAGCGCGTTAAAATAAACGGCGCTACTGCTACGGAACGTAGCAGCAGCGCATTCAGGCAATAATCGCTACTGCTAAATTAACAGTAGCGCGTTTACCTATAACGCGCTACTGCTATGCCGTTCCATCTCCCCCCTCACTAGCCTCATTCACAGATCACACTCACACACACTCACGGTCTCCTCCTCACCCCCCGCGCCGCCGGTCCTCCCCCGTCGCCCCTCCCCCGATCTGCGCCGCTGTCGCCTCATCCTCCCGGCTGGACTCGGTACCGGCCTCCTCCTCCGTCCTCCCTTCACTCGCCGCTGGCCGCCCCCTCCTCGGTCCTCCTTCCTCCTCGATCCGTCCTCCCTCCACTCGCCGCCGGCCGGCCCCTCCTCGCTCCGCCTTCCTCCTCCATCCTACTATCTTCTCCCTCCTCGAGTCGCCCCTCCTTGTCCCTCCTCCCTGATACATTTTGATTTAGTAGGCTTTCATATGTAACATTTTGATTTAGTTGATATGATTCAGTTGATTTAGTAGGCTAGTTGATTTAGTTGATTTAGAACATTTTGATTTAGTTTATTTAGTAGGCTAGTTGATTTAGTTGATTTAGTAGGCTAGTTGATTTAGAACATTTTGATGTAGTTGATTTAGTATGCTAGTGGATTTAGTATGCTAGTGGATTTAGTATGCTAGTTGATTTAGTTGATTGAGTATGCTCGATTTAGTTTTTTTGTAATAAGTTATTTTTTGGCAAAATGTAGGTGCCAATGTAGTTAAATTTGCCACTTGTTTCCTGTGAAGTGAATCGTTAATCCTTTGCTCATATTGTTTTAGGAAAATGGCGCCACCACCAGCACCACTATGTCGACTGTGCAAGTCTAGGTGAGCCAGCAGCCTTGCAACTGGCAAGCTATTCGGCATCTATTTCCATTCGAGTTTTCGTCATGCGGCGGTAAGAAATTAGATGAAATGTAACAACTATTTTATTTTTAGTGTTGGCATTACTGCATTGTGTCATTTTGCTTTTCTTACACAGATCGTCCCATGCAATGTGAGGTTGAAATTCAACAAGCTGACAGGAGACACTGTGACATTTGAGGCTCCTGGGGGGCCATACAGTATGGTGGTCGAGAAAGGACGCAATATGTCGCAGATTGGAGGAGATGGATGGGCCCGTTTCCTCGCTCGCATGCGTCTTACTGATGGTGAGTTGATCAGATTCTCCTTCAGAGCAGAAAGACCCAAGCTGGTTGTCACTTATATCAACCTGGTGGAAGATGATGAAGATGACGAAGATGATGAAGATAATGAGGACCCACTCAATGAAGATGATGAGAACCCACTTCATGAAGCCATCATAGCTCAAAGAATGAGGCTGAGCGAGGACGAGGTGTGGAACCTATGGGACATAATTCCGCCACATGATAACTTTGTCGGGGTGCCATTCGTGACCCGCCTGAAAAGTACCATGGTCGATCGGCATGAAATGGTATGTTATACGTATATGCTTAGTGAATCCGATGATATGCTTAGTGTAGAGTCCAATGATATGCTTTGTGGAATCTAGTCGATGATATACTTTAGTGTAGAGTCTGATCACATGCTTATTAGTGTAGAATCGAAGGAACTATTAATAGTGTAGATAATCCATATATATACTTATTAGTAGAATTCATGATTAATTAGTACAAACGCGTAGTACCGTGTCTTTTGATAGTGTAGAAATCTAGACTTAATAGAAATATATTTGCAAGAGTATGTGTGAGGCTATTTATTAATTGATATGTTTTTCTTATTCAGATATTGCCAAAGAACCTATCTGTGAGTTGTGGTATCGAGCCTGATGAAGAAGGCTCAGTTGGACTACGCCTTACCGCAAGGGGCTCCGTCACCACATGTACTTACCGCATGGGCACAGATGGTCGCACACAGTTGAACTCGGTTGGGTGGAAGAGATTTCTCGTCTGCAAGAATCTTTGTGCTGGACAGGCCATCGTAATTACTATCAGGAACACCCACCGCCCAGGCTTGAGGATGATGATCGTCGTCGATATCATCTAGAACTACATATGTGTGTGGCTATATCATCTAGAACTACATATGATGATCGTCGTCGATATCATGTAGAACTACATATGATGATCGTCGTCGATATCATCTAGAACTAAATATGATGATTGTCGTCGATGTCACCTTGTACTGCTTGAGGATGCATGTTGAGTATATATGAAATTGTTATCTAGTACTCCCTTGGTTCCAAATTACTCGTCGTGGTTTGAGTTCAAATTTGAACTAAAACCACGACGAGTAATTTCGAACCGAGGGAGTACTACCTAGTACCTATAATGCTTTATGAAATTGATATCTAGTAGTACCTAGTATCTGGAAATTGCAGTTTAGGAAATGGTGAAAGATATATCAGTAGCGCTGGACGGGGAAACCGCTACAGCTAAATAATAGCAGCGCGTTCCTGAAAAGCGTTGTTGCTATAGTCAATAGTGGTAGCGCGGGTACAGGCAGCGCTACTACTAAGAGTTAGCTGTAGCGCCTTATTGGTAGCGCGGGCACCCGCGCTGCTGATAGGCCTAAAACCCGCGCTGCTACTAGCCTTTTCCCTAGTAGTGGGCAGACGATCCGGAGCCCGACGAGGAGGAGGTCGCCGTCTCCATTCGCCGCAATGTCCAGGAGCTGCCGCGGCGGCGAGAGATGATTGGGGGCGCCGGGTACTCGAGGCGCGGCGTGTTGCCGAACTCGATGTAGTTGAGGACGGCCTCGAGGGTTCGGCCGGATATGCCCCACCATAGGCGCCTACCGTCGGAGTTGAGGCGGCCGCGGGGCTCGACGCTATTTGTCGACTCGAGCTACTCGGCGTGGCGTCATTCGAAGTACGACGTCCACAGTGAGGTGTTGTCTGGGGCATACCTCGGCTGGTTACGCGCCTCGGCTGGCAGCGACGACCTGATGCGGGCGATTTTGGCCCCGCGATCAGCTCCGGTGGGCAGTGGGGGCACCGGGACACCGCCGCCGCTGAGCCTCCAGGCGCCCGGCACCCACATGTCTGGTGGGGCCGGGTAATCGGCCTCGTAGAGGAAGCGCGCCTTGTTCTTGTGCAGGTGGCGGCGGCCGAAGCCATTGGCCGCCGCAGGGTCGCCTTGATAGCGCTCGACCATTGCTCGCCCATGTGGGGAGAGAAGAGAGATGAAGCATCGGCGGCGAGAGGTCGAGAGGGAGAGGGTTTTATGTCGTTGGACTGTGTGCTCGATCACCAGCGAGGGGGGCGCCTTTTATAGCCGGGTGTGGGCACGAGCAGACAGCTGGCGTGTGTACGCGTGGCGGCAGCTAGCGGGACGCGCGTCAGCGCGCGCCTTCACTGCGCCGCCCGTGAGGCACCAATGGAGGCTAACCGACGCGGCAGCCTTCGCATTGATTCCCGCGGGAATCGAGGCCATGAGGACGACGATATCGCAGAGTCGCTGACTCGGCGGGCCCATCGGGGGTGTGCGCCAAAACGTTTCCCCCGGCGACCCCCGGCGGCACCCAGCGCGTCGGGTCCGGCATGTGTCCACCGGCGTCAAATTCGGTCTTAACCGGCAAAATTTGGGCTACTGGGGGCGTGGCTGGGCCGTTTTTTAAGCGATGGCCTTGAGGGGCTTGTTGAGGGCGCGTGTGGAGATGCTCTGAGATAAACTAGAAGAGTCCGGTCCAACATCTTTCGAATTTAAATCGGCCCGAAGATATTAGCTAATGGCATTGTTGCCAATGGTGTAGTATAATTTTTTAACTGATGTTTCCAAGTAGCTTAAAGGTGTAATGAGGAATCTTGAGCTAGAACCATGACAAGGACCAGACCACCAATTCAGATTTGGGCAACGCCACCTTTGTCATAAGGGCACCAGCCAGTACCACCCACCGCCACACCCTAGTAGCCAACACGACCAAGAGGCACAACCACCACCACCACCACCATAAGGCCTTGTACAATGGGAGGTGTTTAAGAGAGGTGCTTAGAGAAATAAACTAGGATTTCCTTAAGCATCGGTGCTTATTTGTACAGGGTAGACGCTTAACTAAGCGTCTCTCCTATGGAAATAGGCAGCGGTGCTTCAGAAAAATCCGGTTTATTTTTCTAAGCACCTCTCTAAGCATCTCCCATTATACAAGGCCTAAAGGCCGCCGGAGAGCCTCCTGGTAGCCCACGATCCAGAATCGCCTCACCTCACACCGATACCACAACGTGCAACCACCACCAACGAGGACAGGAAGTAAGCACCCCCGACCCCGACCCATGAGACCCCACCATGCCAGTAGAAGAGAAAGAGGCTAAAGTTGACGCACCGGCGCCCGACAAAGACGCCCCGGGCCACACACGAAGGCTCTATGCCACCGGCCAAGTGACGACAAGCACCACAAGAGGGGACATCGACCGGCGCCCCATGGGATCTGGCAATTCCAAATCTAGACTAGGGGACGGATATCCTTAGGCCAACTCCACCGCGCGACCCTATCCTGTCCGCCCCC
This sequence comes from Aegilops umbellulata, assembly GCA_032464435.1. NCBI lineage: Eukaryota > Viridiplantae > Streptophyta > Magnoliopsida > Poales > Poaceae > Aegilops > Aegilops umbellulata. The sequence goes on along the minus strand of CP136060.1, from coordinate 632,999,337 downwards.
GTCCGTTTGGGTAAAAGGGATAAACGAAACGGCCCAGCACACGGACGCAAACGGACTTTTGTCCGTTTTGTGTCCGCTTTCGACCCATCCCCGGCCCAAACTTGCGCCGGTTTTGGGGTAAAACGGACAGCGCGCGAACGGGCGGGACGCGCGCGCTTGTCCTCCCCTGGCCCGCCTGTCTGTGGGAGAAACCAAAACCCCCCACGCCCATTTGGCGCCATTTCCCCCAAACCCTCCCACGTCCCTCCCGCCGCCCCCTTTCTCCCCCGTCCATGGCCGACGCCCCGCCGAGTTCCGGCGGCCTGGCCGTCGACCCGACCGCAAAGGTGAAGAAGAAGGCGCCAAGGAAGCCGCGGTCGGAGTGCACGCCGGAGGAGATCGCCAAGTTGGACGCGGATTCGGCGAAGAGGAGGGTTCGGAGAGCGGCCATCAAGGTCAGTGCCGCCGCGGCCAAGTTCGCCGCCCAGCGCGAGGAGCTGGAGGCCGCGCGGCGCAAGGCCGCTGCCGACGAGAAGGAGGACCTCGTCAACAAAGCGCACGCCATCCTCATGCTTGGCATGGGCCGTCCGGCGGGGTTCCATGCAGCGGCCGTCGGCCCGGCGAGCACAGGCTCGTCGGTCGCCCGGCCTACGCACTGCCAGTCGCCGACGTCGCGCGCCGCGCCAATGTCGCCCGGCTTTCCTCCGCCCAGGCACGACGGCCAGACCCGTTTCTCGGCGTCGCCGGACGTGGGCTTGTTCGCGCCGTCCACACCACGCCCCGCGGCCGTCATCAACCCCAACGTCACGCCTGGGTCCAGCAGCGGCGGGCGGCCGTCCGTCGAGATGCAAAGAAAGCAGGCGCGTGCACCGTTCACGGGCACCATGCCGGGCGCCCATAAGGATGTGAGGGATGAAAAGAAGCGGCAAAGCAAGGACGAGCAAATGAAGCAATATCTAGACCTCCAAAGACAGAAGCTTGAGATGGAGGAGGCGGCCAAGAAGAGGAAGATAGACATGGAGGAGGCGGCCCGGCAAAGGCAGCTCGACATGGAAGAGGTCGCCCGGCAAAGGCAGCTCGACATGGAAGAGGCCGCCCGGCAAAGGCAGCTCGACAACGAGGCCAACAACGTCAAGGCCAGGCAGAGGCAGCTCGACATCGAGGCCACCAATGCCGCCACCAAAGCGAAGGAGGTGGCCCTTGCGATCATGAGCGTGGACTTGTCGAAGATGAGTGACAAGACGAGGGCCTGGTTCGAGTCCAGGCAGAAGGAGATGCTCGACGCCGAAGGCCTGAACTAGGTCGTCCGATCGGCGTGGCCGTTCTTTTTGGAGGCTGGCATGGGTGTCGCCCGCCCGCTGGGCCACTGGCAGTGTGCCGGCGAAAAAAAATTCATTTTGGAGGCCGGCCGGCCGCTGGCTGTGTTGCCGACGAGGACAACTATTCATTTTGGAGGCTGGCTGTGTTGCCGGCCGCTAGCGTATGACGGCGATGGTCGTGTAGGCCGCTGGCTTTGTTGCCGGCATGATGAACTGGGGTCGTGAACTGGGGCTTGGCATTTGAAACGTCGCTTTATTAAAATAGACGCGGACAGGATGGGGCAAAAGGATGCGGCCGCCCGCTGGGCGCACGGCCACCGCATCCCAGGACAGGCCCGGACACGGCCCCAAATCCCCACCCAAATGGATAGAATCCGCACAAAACGGACATCCTTTGGGATCGCGTGGTGGAGTTGGCCTTAGTCGCGCCAGTCATCATTGCCCCCGACGCCCTACTAACGCGTCATCCACCAACGCCACCAATCGTGGGCCGCTAAATGGTCACCATCACGAAGACCGCATGCCCATGAGGAGAGCACGTGCCAACCCTCCAACGGCCGCCGCACCACCGTGCCCCCCAATGCCAAGTCCGTCACGCCCCGCCATGCGACTGCGCCATCACCACGCAAGCGCCCCGCAATGCCGCTGGCCTTGGGACAGCGAGGCACCCCGATCCAGATGTGCCAACCCACGCCAGGCCGCTTGCGGACAAAATTACTGTTCTGACCTATAGGGCTAACAAAATCCCGATTTGACCGCGTTTCAAAAGAAATTTCGTTTCTGACCTTTTTCGGTGACGCCAAGATCCCTAGCGTCTGGGTTACGAAGCAGACGCCAGGGGCCCTGGCGTTTGGCCCCTGGCCCGCACTGCCCGCCTGCCCGTTGACCTGCTGACGTGGCAAAGGGGCCAGACGCCAGGCACCCTGGCGTCTGGCCCTAGTAACAGAATAACCCACGGGAAAGTGTGTGGGACCCACCCCACACACTTTCCCCAATCCACAACCCGAGCTTGAAGAACACTTGGAGCTCTCACACTCTCTCCTACCCCTCAAGCTCCCCCTCAAATCCTCTCCAAAAGGTACATCCCTTAGGTGGATCTTTCCATCACTTTGTTGCTCTTGTTAATCTCCCCCAAATCATCCAATTATTTTTTGTTAAATCTTGTTATTTTGGTTGCATTTTATACATGTTGGTGGAACCCTAGTTCATGTTTTCTCCCTTATGTTAGTGTGAATGGCTTGGTTAACTTTGATAATATAGTGCTATGCATGGTGTGTAGTAGGAATATATGCTTGTTGAGTAGAAAGATTGGGGGTTAGGGTTAGTTAGTGATTAGGGTTAACTTTGCTTAGTGTGTGTTAATTAGTGATACTTTTGTGGACATCACCAATAATTTAGTCTTGATATGATTTGGATATAATTTGATGTATTTGGATAAACACCAATTCTCATTGAAGTCTTAAATGCATTCATGTTATTTTTAGATGGAGAGACTTGTTAATGTTCATTACATGGACAAGGAGGCATTCTTGAGTAACAATGCCGACACGGGTGAGGAACCATTGGTTTTTGATACAAGCCCTAGCTATGGGGATGTTGTTGCAAAAGTGAGACAAGTCTTAAAGTGGATGGACACCAATGTTGATGTTAAGTTAATAGGAAGGTATGATGTTGGAGTTGGAGCCAAATCTTGCTTGAAAAGCATGCCTATCACCTCGGATTTGCATTGGTATGTATACAAGGAAAAAGTATCCCAATCGGAAGACAAGTCACTTGAATTGTTTGCCACCAAGGTTGAATCTCCTCGGTTTACCTTTGATTTGAACCGGCATGTCTCTTCCCCAATGGATGACATGAGAGAGAGGACAATGGTGCCACTTGTTGAGCATAGGGTTGTGGTTGATGCCCCCAATGTTTATCCCCCACCACGTCCCCGTGTACCATCTATCAAAGCAAATGTGGTTGAGTTGTATGCCCCCAATGCTTCTAGCCAACCACCAACTAACCAAGCAAATGAAGTTGAGGTGATTGCTAGTGACGAAGTAATTCAAGAGGATGAAGATGCTTATGATGACGACGAAGAGCAAGAGGAAGGGTTTCATGGTAATGATGTTGGTGACTTGGATGCGTACATAGCGCAAAAGGACATGGATCGTGACTTGCCTTTTAGGCGTCAATATGCGTATGAATCAGATGACGAGGGTCCAGTTGAACAGTTGGACGAGGATGGATTCACAAAGGAGGAGAACCAAATCCACTTTGAGCTGACGGGCTTACAAAAAAGAACTCACTTGTTTAAAGATCTCAGCCTTGCCCATAAAGTTGTTGTTGACGGTGGAATGAGAATGACGGCGATTGAGCCAACACCATGCCTGGATCCAGGAGAACCAGGGGTGGAGAATGAGGACGAGAATGCTTATTTGAAGAAAGGAGTGAAGTTTCTGAGCATGCCTATGCTGAAGTTTTGGTTGGCTGACTATGCCATTCGAAACCATAGGCCAATTTATGTTGTGCACTCTGACATGAAGTTGCGTTACACCATGGTGTGTGAGAAAAAGGAATGCACATGGAAGGTTCGTGCAAGAAAGCTTAAAGAAATCGAAGAATGGGTGTTAAAAAGTTGTGATACCACTCATAGATGCAAACCGCCATCGAAACGACTTAGAAAGACACACCGTCAACTCACATCTGAGTATCTCAGATACAAATGGATGAAAGACATAGCCTTTGATCCCACTGTGAAAGTGAGGTTTCTCATGCGGACGGTGAAAAAACAATTTGGTTATGAAGTCAAGTATGGGAAGGCATGGAAGGCAAAGGCAAATGCTATTAGGATGTTGTATGGTCGTTATGAGGAAGCATACAACCAGCTCCCAAGGTTTTTGGCCGTGATTGCACATAGGAACCCGGGCATGTTTCATGTGGTCGAGGATCACGAGGGAGTGTTCCACCGTGCCTTCTGGAGTTATGGACAATGTGTGGTGGCGTTTCAGCATTGTCGTCCGGTCTTGTCTATAGATGGCACGTTCTTGACCGGTAGATATAAGGGCACACTAATGGTAGCAATGGCGCACTCATCAAATGACAACGTGTTGCCGTGTGCATTTGCTTTGGTGCCTTCCGAGCACCAAGACAACTGGGAGTGGTTCATGGGTCATGTTAGGCACAACGTGATTGGGGCTAGGGAGGTATGCATCATATCGGACAGGCATCATGGCATACTCAAGGCAATGGACATTGTTATTCTAGGATTTCCAAAGCTTCACCACAGATGGTGGATGAGGCATTTTGTGGCCAACTTTTACCGGGCATGCAAGAGCAAGTAGCTCAGCAAAGACCTTACCCATGTATGTGTGGCCTTCACCACCCAAGGTTTCGATGCTCGGTACAACAAACTCTTTGCAGCGGTGAACGAAGGGGGAAAAGACTTCTTAACTAGGAATTTAAGCGAGAAGCACAAGTGGGCACGCGCTCATGACGATGGTGGTTGGCGATATGGCGACATGACGAGCAATCTGGTAGAATGTTTCAACAATGTGTTGAAGGGTGCTCGTGCATTGCCGGTGACTGCAATAGTGGAGTACACCTTCTTCAAGCTTAATGAGTACATTCAGAGGCATTCTGAAGAGACTGCAAAATGTATAGGTGAAAAAAAGGATTATCCGGAAAAGGTTGATGAATGGTTGCAGTTACAAGCAAGCAAGTCTTCACGGCAACAAGTTATCATATTCGATAGAATTGAAATGATCTATCAAATTGATGAGCCAGGTGGCACAACACGAGATGGTAGACAATATGGTGGTGCTGCATTTGAGGTGAAACTGAAGACTCACTGGTGCCAGTGCGAGAGGCCTAGTAAGTATCATTGGCCATGCTCGCATTTGATAACGGCGGCGAAGGCGAGAAACATACATGTTTGTGATGCAAAAACCGTGAGGATGCAAGAGTTCCATGTGGAAGCTACTAGGTTGACATGGGCGCCAAGACTTCACCCTTTCTTGGACCAATCACAGTGGCCTGAGTACCATGGCCCTCATATTAGGCCAGACCCTCTTCTGAAGGTGGAGACGAATGGTAGAAGGAGAACTAAGAGGTTCAGGGGTGATATGGATGAACTGGCTGGATACACTGGCATGAAACAATTTGGTAGCGGTCATTTCATGGAGGCTCCTGACACTATCAACTGTGGGGTGTGCGGTGAAGGGGGACACAATGAGCGGACATGCAAAAATAAGAAAACCAAAAAAAGAAAAACAAGTCGTGGAGGTGGCACCGATGGTGAACGAGCTGGAAGAGGTGACGGTGATGGTGGTCGAGGAAGCACAAGTGTTAGAGGTGGTAGTGGTGGTCGTAGAGGGAGCACAAGTGCTAGAGGTGCTAGTGTTCGTAGAGGGAGTACAAGTGCTAGATGTGGTGGTCGAGCTAGCACAAGTGCTAGAGGTGGTGGTCGAGCTAGCACAAGTACTAGAGGTGGTGGTCGAGCAAGCACAAGTGCTAGTGGTGGTGGTCGAGCAAGCACAAGTGCTAGTGGTGGTGGTCGAGCAAGCACAAGTGCTAGTGGTGGTGGTGGAGCAGGCACAAGTGCTAGAGGTGGTGGTAGTCGGAGAGGAAGCACAAGTGCTAGAGGTGGTGGTGGTCGTAGAGGAATGGTTGATAATGGATCGGCCTTCGGTTATTTGCTTAATCCAGATGGTTGATCTAATAATAATGGTATATTATTTGTTCATACAATTCCTAGCATATATTCATTTACTGTATTTACACATTTACTCTCTTTATGTCTTGTGCTAACAATTGTTCTTTTTGTAGGCATGGCTTCATCCGGTTCCAGGACGAGGCCGGCATGCGCGGACCAAGAGGACATGCCGAAGACGTGGATGGAGGCCAGTTTGGACAAGGAGAAGGAGAAGGATGTGCCCACACCATCATGTTGGTGTGGTGATGTTTGCAAGCTGAAGGTGTCCACTGATAGCAACAAGTCATGGACAGAAGGTAGAAGGTTTTTCGTGTGTCCCAACTATGCACATGATCGTCGAAGGCCAACTAACGCATATGACATACCACCGGTATGTTAGGTGTACATACAAAAAACATCAACAAGTTGTCACTCATATGTCTAACAAAATCATGGTTTATATGTAGTCCCCTCCTCCACTTTGCAAGTACTTCACTTGGATAGATCACGAGGTACCAAAAGATGTCCAAGAGGACCAACGTCGAGATTGGTTACGGAGGCAGCGCCTATTCGAGGAGTCCTATGCACGAGGATTGGAGCGGGAGCGTCGTGAGAAGGAGGCTCGTGAGCGCAAGAAGCGTGAACAAGAGAGGGCACGCAAAGAGAAGGAGGCTCGTCAAGAAGAGAACAAGGGTCTGTGCCGTCTGGCTCTCTATCCAGAGAGCATTCTGGAAGTGCACAGATATGCATACCCAGATGACATAGACCCTGGCGTCTGGGTCCCTATCCAGAGAGCAAATATCGTGTGGATAAGATTCTTTGGGCCCACCTCTAGCCCTATCATCCATAGACCCTGGCGTCTGGGTTCCCTGTTTCTGCTGTCCAATGCTCTGCTTCTGCTTCCAGCCGACCACCAGACGCCAGAGATCGTGGCGTCTGGTCCCCTGACTTCAAGCCAGACGCCAAGGACCCTGGCGTCTGGGTCCCCTGTATATTTCAACATTATTTTGGACTTGTTGTTTCACACAAGAAGATAGCCCATATATAATATATGACAGGTTCATAGAACATAGAAGATAGCACATTGGTTAAAACTTGCATACAAACGACAACAAGTCCACAGATCACAACAAATTCATGCATACATAACACACCAAGTGCATACATAACACACCAAATTCAAGACAACCTAAAAAGAAACACACCAAACTTGAATTCAAAGTTTTTAGCACGACACCAAGTTCATGAATACAAACGCCACCTAGTTCATGCACTTCCAAACAAGAAGCTCACTTCCTCCTTCCTCTCTTCACAATAGTTGCAAGTGTAGGCTCCTCTTCACTAGCCTCCTCCTCCTCCTCCTCGTTGTATGCCTCCTCCTCCGCCTCAATGTTGGCCTTATATCTTTGCATTCCTGTTGGGATAAGCTGATGAGGATACTCTGGACTATGGAATTGTGTGTTCCATGTCTTCTTTCTACCTTTCTTGCCTGGTGTCTTAGCTATGGCTTTGCCTTTCCTAGAACGAGCATTGCCTTGTGTCGGTTGTGATGGTTGTGGAGCATCAACATCATACTCATGATCCTCTTGCTGTGCTGCATCATACTCATGCTCCTCATGATGTGTTGGCTCCTCTTGATGTGTTGGCTCCTCTTGATGTGTTGCCTCCTCCTCCATGTCATCATCGTTCTGGAGTAAACGCCGTCTATGAGCTCTGGCGGCGCGGGTACCAGGTGCGTACACGTCACTCGACTGAGCACCATGGCAAGAAAGCATTGCTGCCATCTTATGGAACCGCTTCTTGAACTTCTGCAACAACACAAAATATTCTATGATATGAGATGCAAATAAATAATCCGTGAAAAGAAACTTTTCTAATATATTGGTCACACCTCCATCGTGCTCCTAAGAGTTCTCTCAGATAATCCACCACCAAGTGGATGACTCACTGCAACATTGGCATCATTGACGCACAGAAGCAACTCTCGGCCCTGCAATTCGTGAACAGACCAAACTTATGTATTTGAAAGAAGACAATATGATGCAAGTATGTTAGAATAGGTCAAACAGACTACCATTTCGTCATGCATCGGTGCGTAGTCAACATGAGCCCCTCTGGTGTCTCTCACAGCCGTGTTGAAGGTATGATAACCTTCTGCAGTCTCCGGGTCTTCAGACATCAACTCCGACCACTCCTCGTGAGTCCAACCTTGCTTCTGCTTTAACCGGTAACGATCCGCATACCACAGTTGATACTTCTGATATGCTAACTGATTGTGAGGTCTATTCTCTGATTGCACTAGCGTGTCTCTTTGATTCCAAATTTCTATCCATGCACGGTGTTTGTTTGCCCAATCCGATATATCCTGATTGTTCCTTCGATCGAACCTACAAATGATGCATGGGACAAAGCATTAGCAAACATTGACTTATTCAATGCTCTAGTACATACTCAAGGCATGCTTGCTTACCGATGCAGAGATAGCATTTCCTCCTTGCTCTCCTAATTTGGAATACCTTGTCTTCTTCCAAATTGTCTTGCCACACGGTCTACAAAGTGCCACTCGACTGCGAAGAAGCATATCATTGGGCACCTCGCCCGCCAAAGATGGCTATCACGCATGCACATCTCATTAAGATCAAAGTCACGATCTTCCACATAAGGCAACCAATATACCTGCAAAACAAAGAGATACATTGTTAGCTACATAAGTTTCATTCTTGACTAAATTTTATCTCATCGAATTTCTCAAAACCTGCTCAGCAGTCAAGGTGTCCAGCTCGTTCATATAGCACTTGTATCGCACATGCGAGCTTCCTGTGTAGACTGTCACTTGTTCCCAATAGTAAGCAAGCGTAGGGCGCCGATTTGGATCATCATCATGCAACCCGTCATGATTACCCCGTGGGTTTGCCATGAGGGGGTTCTTGAAATCGGGCTGTCCAACCGGGATCCGCTCCCACATCCACACGGATAGGCTCCAAACAAACCCAGACAATGAGGATGTATCTCCCTTCCTCCAACACACCAAGTCAAGCTGCAATCAAACAAACATGTTAGATATGGAGGCGCATGACAAATGCAAGATAAATGGTTGCAAATATCTCTTATCTGACGATAAAAATATGCTAGTGCGGCCGAACCCCAGCTATACTGGGTATCCCAGTTATTGAGTAGCTCCAAGAACATCCAGAGGGCTGAGTTCCCGGTTGCATCTGAGAAGACTACCTTGGTTAGTACATACGAAAGATAGGCCCGCGCGTACTGCTGCACAACCACGTCATTGGCACCCTGAGGGCACGGATTGGTGTTTCCTCTGACCAGTTTTAGCCAAGAATGCCTTGTAAGTGCATCTAGTGCCCCTTAGTGATTTTGGTGTATTGAAGACTTATAGGTTAAGTATCTAATGCGTTTATGAGTGTACACAGGTATATAAGTCTATGAGGAGTTTGATATTTACAGAGAAAGTCGACCCCTAAAAATGAAGTTCTTCGACTGAAGACTTTGATATTTTGAAGACTTTCTGAAGACTTTGAAAGTGAAGAAATTGGTGTGACCTTGAAGACTTAGTTATCATTCGAAGAATATGAAGCATGAAGACTTCTGTTTTCGTAGTTTCATTTTCTCTTTCTTGAGTCATAGGAAACACCGTACTGTTAAAGGGGGTCGAGGAAATACTAAGGAGAAAATTTCCAAGTGATGCTCATCTCAAATCCTACACCTACCAATCCCTTCGAGTGAAGCCATTGGAAATCTCATACAGTTCAGTCAATTTCTTCAGTGACAGAGACGCAGTTCTTCTGGTCACTGACAACTTTTCTCTGACTGAGGAGTTAGGAATTCGCCAGTGCGAATTGCCTACACTGTGAGGAACATGATAGCCCTGAGGAATTTGAACCTCAAATTTCCGACCGTTGCTGTGCTACGCGCCAGCTGTCCCAAAATATCTTATCCACCTAACGGTCATATCATTGAAGGGCATTTATGTCTTATCATGTCGGGCTGCTCCTCGAGAACTTGACACTTGTCATTTGAGAGCAACCCATCCTCCGAGGACTTTGAGCGAAAATCATCAAGTGAGGAAAATCCAAACCCAAACCCAAAACACCTACAAACCCAAAGTGATTGAGCATCACTGAAGAGATTGATCCTGCGTGGATCCGACGCTTGTTACCTTTGAAGACTGTGCTTCTTCCAGACGGTTAGGCGTCAAGGTCTAGAGCATCCAAGAGGAATTGTGGATCACCGAGTGACCAAGTCTGTGAAGGTTTGGAAGTCACCTGAAGACTTACCACGAGTGATTGGGCGAGGACTGTGTGTCCTTAGCTCAAGGAGAATACGGTGAGGACTGTGTGTCCGGGACTAGGTGTCCTCGAGTTTAAATACTCAGCCGCTCCAACCAAATGTACAACTGAGACAGCAGTTGGAACTGGTCTACCAAATCATTGTCTTCACCAAGCTTACTGGTTCTATTTCCTCAACACTTTCATTTCCTCATTACTGTGTTGTGTGTTTGTTCATATCTGTGTTTGAAGACTTTGACTGAAGACTTTCTCAATTTCCTCAGTTCAATTTCTTCAGTCTGTTTGTCTTCATATTGTGCTATCCTGTGTTTACGCTTTCTGTACTATGTCTGTGTCTACATTTCATCATGATGACCATGCATGTATTCTGCTATGTTTACCTCTGAGTACTTATTCCGCTGCTAGTAGTTCTTCGGTAAGGAATTTCCTCACGAGCAAATTCCTCAGTGAAGAATTTCATAAAAATCGCCTATTCACCCCCCTCTAGTCGATATAACGCACTTTCAATTGGTATCAGAGCAAGGTACAACCTTGTTCTGTGTGATTTTGGTTTAACCACCTGGAGTTTTAGTTATGTCGACCGCAGATATGAAGAAAGTGTCGTGCCCCATCTTTGACGGTCACGAGTATCCCAAATGGAAGGCTATGATGAAGAAGCGTCTCATGGTGATGGACAACGAGCTATGGACCGTCACGGAGATTGGTCTGACCGATCTGTGCAAGATGGCGGAAGCTGATGACATTCGAAAGTACACTCAACTCAACCTCACAGCGAAGGTCGTCATCAGCTCAAGTCTGTCTCGAAACCAGTTCAGAAACATCATGCATCTCGATCAGGCGAAGCTTGTCTGGGACCGTCTCTCTGATGTCTATGAAGGCCATCGAACCCGTCATGATCCTTGGTTTGAGGATTTCAAGGAATCGCTCAAAACGATGACATTCGAACCAGAGTCATCATCCTCTACTTCATGCCTTATGGCAAAAAGTGCTGAGGTAACTGAATGCTACCTATCTGAGTCTAGTGATGAAGAATCTGGTGATGAATTTGGACCCAGTTATGTCAAACTTGCTTCCCTTGCCGCAAAACAACAAAGAGCTTTGCAAAAAGCTAGTGATATGCTTAGTAAGAGCAATGATATGTTGGGTGAAGAAATGGATCAGTCACAAGCCTTAGCTGAAAGTCTTCAAAGACTTCATTCCAAGCATGACTCTCTTCAAGATCAGCATAACTCTCTCCTGTCTGATTTTGAGAAGATAAGAGTGAGTTATGAAGATCTTTAGAAGGAGCGCGATTCATTACTTGCTCAACAAATCAGCGCTGCTCAGGAAGAATTCATTCCTCCATGCTTAAAATGCATTGAACGAGAATCTGTTAATTCTTCACCTGAATGTTCAAATGCTTCAAATGTTACAAATTCTTCACCTGTCTCTGCTATCACTAATTCCTCATCTGAGGACATTTCTAGTATTACTGACGATGCAGGACTGAAGGAATTGTACATGACAGGCATGTACAAAAGCCTCAAAGGGCATCAGACTCTTTGTGATGTGCTTAAAAAGCAGATCCTCAACAAGAGCCCTAGGAAAGAGGGTATTGCCTTTGAGAGGAAACTCAATGCTGATGGTACATATTGGAAGCCTGAGCAGTACCCCAAAACCACATGGGTTGCTGCAAAGGGACCTCCAGTTGATCCATCTAATTTATCTGGCTATACATGTGAATCCTCTCATTCTTCTGATGAGTCATTTGACTCCAACTATAAATTGTTCAAAAATCAGAATGATGAAGTATTTGCTAGATATGTTGGCACTAACTGCAGGAACGGTTCCCCTATGAAGAAAATCTGGGTTCCCAAAAGTTGCCTTGAAAGTCTTCAGGTGAATGTCATCATGACACCACCTGTGAAGAAAAGGAACCCCAGATCAAATTCCTCATATGGACCAAATTCTTCATATGGATCCAAGTCCTCATACAGACCAAATTCCTCACATGGATCAAATTCCTCACATGGATCAAAGTCCTCATATGAACATCATCGTGCTAACAACTCTGTTTCGCAGGGAAGAGCCAAGGGCTATGAATATGAGCATTATTCTTCAAATTATGATGTTCATAAGTCCTCGAAGAATTTGTCTGCTTATGCATATGCTTATCCTAACCCCTCTTATGTGAAACGAAAAGGTTTGGCTGCTTTGCCACCATTCTCATATGGAGCTCGCAGAGTGATGAACTCTTTGCCACCCCTTCAGATGTGGGTGGTGAAGAAAAAGAACTAATCTGTTCTGCAGGGTGACCTGACAAAATGCCTGAAAGGACGCAGGCTAATCATGATGAAATGAACTTTCATTTCACACGTCATCCCTCTGTTTTATCTGTCTTACTGCTTGATGAAATTGATCTGATGAATTGTGATATCATATTCTTCACTGCTGAAGTATATGAGGTCGTAAGTTGCACTAATTCATCTGCAGGATGATCAACCCAAAGCCACTGAATGGGTACTTGATAGTGGATGTACAAATCACATGACCGGTGACAGGAATCTGTTGATGGATGCTCCCTTATCAGCGTCACACATGAAGCATATCATCTTCGCTGATAAAAGCAAAAGTCAGGTATTGGGTCTAGGTAAGGTTGCTATCACAAAGGATCGACACATGGACAAAGTCATGCTTGTTGAGTCCTTAGGATACAATCTTATGTCTGTCTCAATGCTTTGTGATCTTGATATGGTTGTTGTCTTTGGCAAGTATCGTTGTGTTGTGATTATGGAAGCTAACAATTCCAAAGTCTTCGAAGGCTTTAGGAGAGGAGACTTGTATATTGTTGATTTCTCTGCAGATTCACAACCAGCCGTGTGCCTACTTGCAAAAGCTTCAGAAGGATGGCTATGGCATCGACGACTTGGTCATGCAGGCATGAGGAATTTCAATACGCTTGCGAAGAAGAAGCATGTCATTGGCATTGAGAATGTCAAATTCCTCAAGGATCACTTGTGCGGTGCTTGTGAAGCTAGAAAGATGACAAAGGCCAAGCATCCAGCGAAGACTATCATGACCACTACTCGTCCATTCGAATTGCTTCACATATGGATCTCTTCGTCCCTAATCATTATTCCTCTGTTTCAAATGAAGCATCTCAATATGGCTTTGTTATTGTTGATGATTACTCTCGTTACACATGGGTACACCTTGTCTCTTAGAAAACTGAAGTGCAGGAAGTCTTCAAAGGATTTTCCTCGAGGGCTTCAACCAACTTTGGTGTGAAGATCAAGCACATCAGAAGTGACAATGGCACTGAGTTCAAGAATTCTGGTCTCGATGACTATCTTGATGAACTTGGTATTACTCATGAGTTATCTGCTCCTTATACTCCTCAACAGAATGGCATCATGGAGCGCAAGAACAGGACTCTTGCTGAGATGGCTCGCACTATGCTCGATGAATACAAAACCCCTTGTCGTTTCTGGGTTGATGCAATTGATACTGCGTGCCATATCATCAACAGAGTATATCTTCACAAATTCTTCAAGAAGACTGCCTATGAACTACTCACTAACAAGAAACCCAATGTGAGTTATTTCAAAGTTTCCGGTGCTAAATGCTGGATTAGAGATCCTCATCACAATTCTAAATTTGCACCGAAAGCACATGAAGGTTTTATGCTTGGTTACGGAAAGGACTCGCACACCTACAGAGTCTTCAACAATGTTCTTCACAAGATTGTTGAAACTGTAGATGTGCGGTTCGATGAAACTAATGGCTCGCAAAGAGAGCACCTACCTTCTGTGTTAGATTAACCAGCACCTGAGGATTCTATCAAGCATAAGGCTACTGAAGATGTCATTCCTACTGAAGAATTTGCTGAAGAATTCATTCCAGAACATGAAGAACGTCGAGCTGATGCACCTGAAGAAAATGCTAAGGAAATTGATGCTGAAGAAAATGCTGATCAAATTCCTCAACGACAACCAACTCATCCTCGCGTTGCAAAAGAAGTGCAAGTGGAGAAGATCATCGATGACATTAGAGCACTAGGTCCTCTCACACGCTCAAAAGCTTCACACCTATCTAAATTTTGTGGGCACTTTGCTTTTGTCTCTATCACAGAGCCCGCAAAGGTAGATGAAGCATTTCTGGAGCCTGAGTGGATTCAGGCCATGCAAGAAGAGCTCAACAACGTATGGGAACTAGTCAATCGTCCCGATCCTCGCAAGCATAACATCATTGGAACAAAGTGGATCTACCGCAACAAGCAAGATGAAAATGGTGTTGTGGTGAGGAATAAGGCACGACTAGTAGCTCAAGGCTACACACAGGTTGAAGGAATTGATTTCGATGAAACTTTTGCACCTGCTGCTAGACTTGAGGCTATTCGCATATTACTTGCTTATGCTAACCATCATGATATCATCTTATACCAAATGGATGTGAAAAGTGCATTCCTCAATGGTAAGCTTGAGGAAGAAGTATATGTTGCTCAACCCCCAGGTTTTGAAGATCCAAAACATCCTGACAAAGTCTTCAGACATAACAGGCCCTCTATGGCCCCAAGCAGGCCCCACGGGCATGGTATAATACATTGAAGGAATACTTCATGAAGAAAGGCTTCACACCCGGTTCACTCGATCCCACTCGCTTTACTAAATCTTATGATGGTGAACTATTTGTGTGCCAAATATATGTTGATGATATCATCTTTGGCTGTACTGACCAACGTTATAGTGATGAATTTGCCTATATGATGAGTGAAGAATATCAAATGTCTATGATGGGAGAGTTGAAATTCTTCTTAGGTCTTCAAATTCGTCAACAACGCAATCGCATATTCATATCTCAGGAGAAATACCTCAAGGATGTCCTGAAGAAATTCGGCATGCAAGATTGCAAAGGCATCAAAATTCCTATGCCCACAAATGGTCATCTATGCACTGATGAAAATGGTACTGACTTCGATCATAAGGTATACCGCTCCATGATTGGCTCTTTATTGTACTTATGTGCATCTAGGCCAGATATAATGCTTAGTGTTTGCATGTGTGCACGATTTCAAGCTGCACCGAAAGAATCACAACATAAGGCTGCGAAGCATATTCTTCGATATCTACCTCACACACCAACACTAGGATTATGGTATCCCAAGGGCTCGGATTTTGATCTCATTGGATATTCAGACTCTGACTATGTTGGTGACCGTGTGGACCGCAAGTCAACATCTGGTACTTGTCATTTCCTCGGACGATCCTTGGTCTGTTGGTCCTCGAAGAAACAGAACTGCGTATCACTGTCTACTGCTGAAGCTGAGTACATTGCTGCTGGTTCTTGCTGTGCTCAATTACTATGGATGAAGCAAACACTCAAGGACTATGGCATCAACGTGAAGAATGTGCCTCTCCTCTGTGACAATGAGAGTGCCATCAAGATTACTGACAACCCAGTTCAGCACTCGAAGACAAAGCACATTCAGATTCGTCATCATTTTCTTTGTGATCATGTGTTGAAGGGCGACATTTCTATTGAGCATGTTAAGACTGAAGAACAGCTAGCTGATATCTTCACTAAGCCCTTGGATGAGAACAGATTTAGCAAGTTGCGGTGTGAGCTAAATATCTTAGAGTCTTCGAATGTACTTTGAAAATGCACTCATCCTAACACTTATGCAAAATTGATGACTTAGATGTGCAACACATGAAGAAACGTTTTTCTTCAATCAATGAAGAATAACACTCTAAGTGTGAAGAAATTAATGAAGAATTTGATTCTCAGAACCCTACGATAATTGTACGCGGTGTCTGAAATCATCATTCTTACACGGTGGGTCACGCCACCACAAAAGTTGAAAATCTTCAATTTGAGTTTTTCCTCAATTTTTGAAATTCCTCAGTTTTTCAAATTCTTCAACTTTGCAAAATCTTCACTTGTGCTGTCGTTTTTCTTCATTGGCTATATATATATATATATATATATATATATATATATATATATATATATATATATATATATATATATATATATATATATATGAGTTTATATCCTCTACAACATTCACTTATAGCTATTTCTTCAAGTTGGAACTTTTCTGCTAAGTGAATGTGATCGGACCCTTCCCCTCTATGCTATACTCAATCCAATCTATTCACAAATTCTTCATGTGCGTTCTATTTGAAACTCGTTCAAATTCTTCACTATGTCCTTCTCAGCTGAAGAAATTGCGAACGGAACGTTAAAACTAATCTTATCTAAACTTTCGGTTTTGCCGCTCAAACTGTTCTGCATCCCACAATGCATTATTTTATCCACCCACGATCTTACACAATCTCCTCTACACAGTATGTGGGTGACACATGTCGTGAGAAGGAGAACAGCCAGGGGCACGTTCGTCCTAAATCTTCGGACTAACAGTTTTTCACTGCGGCTATAAATACCCCTGTCGCCGTCCTCACTTCTTTTACCCCGCTCGACCACTCCCCCGCTCGAGCTTCCAAACCCTAGCACCTTCGCTACTCCATCGTCGCCGGTGAGGAAGAGCTTCACTGCCTCGACCTCGTCGCCGTCGTACTCGCGCCGACCGCGGAAATCTTCACCTCCGCCACCGCCGTAGACGTCTTCCTCCGCCAAGTTAGGGCGTGGAAGATCTGCATCGACGAACTTCACTGTTCCAACTCCCAGTTCGTCGTGTTCTTCGTTCAGGTAATTAAATGCTAATTTTACTACCCTCTTGATTCGAAACTTTTGTACAAAAACTTCAAAGATGTTTTATTCTTCAAATCCTCACACACAAAACACCTCACATGTTATCTGTTCTTGATTCATTTCCCTAAGCCTCAAATCTCTTCAAGATTCTCAATTGTGTGGATCCTCGATCTATACAACTCTGGAACCTAAGATATACAGCGCTTAGTGAAATTTCTCAAGACGAATCTGGTCAAATTCCTCAAACTTATTCTTTATGAAAATCCCTCTGAGAACGCATATGACCTCTCCAAATTCCTCGCAACTATACTCTGTTCACAGGTACACATGTCCGCTGCTGAATCATTAGGTTCTCATCAACTTAACTCATTTGCAGCGTTCCTCGAAGAAAAGTTACATACTTCTTCAGAGAATTCAATTGTTCAAATTCCTCACTTAAAGAAAATGGCTGAAGGTAAAAGGCCACAGAAAGGAGGAAAGAAGCCAGAGGTCATGACTGCTTTTGAGATCCCAGAGGATATTTACAAAGAGTACTGCACGCCTGATGAAGCCAAGTTTGGCAAAGAAGATAAAAATCAGCGCAAGGTGCGAATCTAGAGGATTGAACGGAGATGGGCACGTGAATGGAGGGAGTACAGATATGTTACTCCAAACTACATGAAGAAATTCGCACTCAACCCTCCATGCCCAAGAGCCCCATTGGCACCTGGCCAAGTGGCTGATCCCACCAGCATCAAGCATGGTGAGGATTTTCCTGATGAATAGGCCAAGCGCCAAGCTAAACTGGCAAGACAAGCCAGAGAAGTAGTGAGGAAATTCAATGAAGACTCTGCTGCTGCTGCCACTGAGGCCTCGGTCAAGCCGAAGAAAGCGATGCTCAAGAAGCCCGCTCGCAAGCCAAGTGCTTCAACATCACTGCCCTCACAGCCAAGTTCCTCAGTTGCGCCCTCACGGCCAGAATCTTCAAAATCATAAGCAAATTCCTCATGCTGCTCCTGCTCCACCAAAGTCCTCGGCACCTCCTCCACAGACCTCAGCTGTCCCGACAAAGTCCTCAGCACCTGTGCATCTGGCCTCGTGCCAAAGGACAACTGGCACTTCAATTGCCTCTGGTGTCTCAGCTAGTTCCTCGGCTGCACCAAATTCCTCAGTTGGACCTTCTCTGCTGAAGAAAAAGGCTACTGCTGGACGCGGCACTCGTCCAAGTCCTCAGAAGAAGCAGGTAGTCTCAACGGCCCATATTGTCCTTTGTTTCGAACACTGTTTTGATATACCAGTATTTCAGTGGTGCTCTCTTTAGGTTGAGCTCCACCTAAAGCAAGTAGCTACACTCCTTCACAATTGAACAATGAACTATGCATTGAATTGTCAATTTGATGTAAACAAGTTTCACCACATGTCTTACTAGTACTAGACTCTCGAAGGCTGACCCGTCGGGTGGAGCATATTAGTCACACTCCTGATCTATTCATAAGCTCACTAGAGATCACCCCAATCTCATAGACTGTGACCAGCAGTCGGGCCCATATAGGTGCGTTCCTCCATAGATCGCTCTATAGGATAGCATCTTGCTTGTATAAGCTTTGGAACACATTAAGTCAGTAGTCAGCCTATCATACAGTTTCTGAGATTATTGCATCTCCAACGAAATGGGTCATTAAAGTTACTCTTCTCAGTTCACCACTGGTTTCTTTCTCAGATCCTACTTCACGAGATCTCTAATCACATAGGTTGGGTTACCACCATGGCAACTCATGTGGGTCTCATATTCATCTTTCTCGATACATTATCTATCACAACACACGGTAGCCCTTTAGTAAAGGGATCTGCCCAAGAAAAAAAATAGCGTGCTACAGCAAAATAGCGCCGGTCTAAAAATATATTAGCGTGCTATAGCTTCTATTAGCGAGGCATTATAGACATATTTATTTAGCGGAACCGTTGAGTAACGTGATTGTATTAGGAAACATAGGTTAGACTAGGAAATATTCTGGCTTGCCTTGTACTCCAAATAGATCATGTACTCCTATATATATGCCCACGAGGCTCAAGCGATACAACGAACTATTCCACCAAATCTCTTTCTCCCTTTTAATATGGTATCAGCCTAATCACAATCCAAACCCTAGCCGCCGCCGCTTCCACACCTGCGCGCCGCCACCAGGGCGGTCGGCCTCCATGACCGCCGCCGAGGGCCACGCCGCCCGTACCTAGGGTTCGTCCGCCGGCCGTGTTTGCCGGCTGCCCTAGAGATTCTTTTTCCCGAGCCCTTGCTCCGGGTTTTTTCGCTCTCTCGCCGGTCGTTTTGATCGGCGTTTTTATTTTCGATTTTCCGATCTAATCTTGAACGGTTTGCGTCGCTCGCCATCGCCGTCGATCCCCGTGCGCCTCTACTCCAACCCCGGCGCGGCCAGCCGGCCTCTCCTCCGTCCCGGCGTCCACGCGTGCCAAGGCGGCCCGTCAAGGCCAGCCGCCATCCGCGCGTCGGTCCTCCCGTCGCCCTGCGCCGGCCGTCACCGCCCTGCTCCAACCGGGACTCCTTCATCACCGCGAGCCGGCAGCCTCGCGCCATGCGGCGGCCAATCATAGCCGCCCTGCCGCCCGCCATCGCCGGCTTCATCTCGGACTCCGCCGCCACCCCGCCTCCACCGAGCGGTGTACCCGACCTCGCGCGCGATCGGATTGATCACCCGCCCGCCGCCGCGATCCGCCTCAGCTACGCAGTGTGACCGACCTCGCCGTCGGTTGCGCGCTCCTTCGAAGGCCCCGTCAAGATCGTCCCCAAGTTCAGCGCGCCTCTCCACCGATCGAGCATTGGGCTGCCGTTGTGTTGCCCCGTCAGGCCGCAGCGCCGCCGCCCCGTGGTTCTCCCCGCGGCTGCATCGACCCGCGTGTTGCCACTGCGTCGCCCCTTTGGGCCATAGTGCCGCGGCACGCGGTCTACCGCCGCCCCGAGTACGTCCGTTCCAGGCCGTCTCCGTGGCAACAACGACCCTCGCGCTGACGCTGCGTCGCCCCATCGGGCCGTAGCGAGTGTGCACGCGGTCTCCGCAGCCGCCCCGTGGCTGCACGGACTCATGCACCACCGTTGCGTCGCCCCTTCGGGCCGCAGCGCCACGGCCCGCGGTCCTAGCCGCCACCCCGAGGTCTTCCCACCGTCTTCCTGACCTGCCCGCCACTGCTGCGTCGCCCCTTCGGGCCGTAGCACCGCGGCCCGCGATCCACCGCCGTTGCTGTGCGTCGACTTCCCGTGGAATGCGCCGCGCCGCCTCTCTTGGCGCGGGAACGCCACCGTCCGCGCCGGTCTTCGTCACGCTATCAGGGTTCTTCGCCTACTTCAAGCATTGCCGCCGCCGCCATCAGGCCGTGTCGCCGCTCTTCTTTGGCCGCCGCCGCCGCTACCCACGTAGCCGCCGCCACCGCCAATCCACCTCCTTCGTCTTTGTCCAGCACCAGCCCCTCGCCAGCGTCGCCGTCATCTAACATGACCACTTTGTCTACTCTGACAACCGCGGACGACATCGGCCCCGTGCCGATTGGCGCCGCAACCGTCGTCGAGTCCTTCTCTGTTGGCCTCTCTGTCTTCTTCGACATGGCGTACAGCTCGTGCAGGTCCCAGTCCACGCATGTCCGGTGCTGGCAACACCGCCGCATGCCTTCGTCCACGACGTATCCCCGGGCCTGGCAAACCTGTTGCGACGCTTCGTCAACTTCGTCTTTGTCCGTCTACGCATGCCCGGTGCTAGCAACACCGCCGCGTGCATTCGTCTATGATGTGTCCCCGGGTTTGGCAACCCCGTCGGGACGCGTCGTCAACAACGTCTTCTTCCCGGCGCACCACTACTTCGACACTTCTGCGCCTATGACTAACTCGGCGCCTCCTTGCGCCTGCGGCTCCACGGGGACTTCCTCGACACCGGCCACCCCGACTCGACATCGACCACGGCATTCTTCGCACGGCTACCTTGACCACGGCTCCACCACCCACGCTCTCGGCTACATCGACAAACGGCACAAATGGCTACCGCCTCCTTGAGCAACCTCGTTGATTTCCACTCCAGCCACGACCCCGCGATGCGTCGACCGTTACGACTGTGGAGGGTGTCCGTCGGCTTACCTTCGGATTCTTCTCCAGTCTCACCGTCTGCGTCGCTACCATTGTGACTGCGGGGGGTTGTTGAGTAATGTGATTGTATTAGGAAACATAGGCTAGACTAGGAAATATTCTGGCTTGCCTTGTACTCCAAATAGATCATGTACTCCTATGTATATGCCCACGAGGCACAAGCAATACAACGAACTATTCCACCAAATCCCTCTCTCCCTTCTAATAGGAACAATTCTCAAGATGCTATAGCGCGCTATTTTTTTCATTGGATCTGCGAGATTCTTTGCCATTTGGATATAATCCAATGCTATAACTCCGGAGGTTTTTAATTTTCAGACAGCTTTAATCTCATTCTTATGTAGGGTCAAACATCATTGTACGATGTTGGCTGATCAAGTCAACGGAGGTGCCTGCTGCTGAGAGGAGGAGCAGTGCACGGAGCATGGACATGCCCAAGGAGGCGCGCCAACTGAATGGCTGGAGATTGTGGCTGGCCCGGCGGGGTTGCGGTTGTAGGGGCTCGAGGGGAGTGCCTTCGTTTGTGGCCCTCGGCGCTGGTGAGTTGGATGTGTATCGCGCTAACTGCATGCTTTCACTCGTTAGGTGTGATCCCAACTTGGTAAAACGAGTGACGTTGTCTTATTTCTGGTGGATGGTATAATTTTCAGTTGCTTCAGTCTTATTTGGTTAGGCCTATCTCTTGTCTATGCTTATCTGTGAATAACAAAGAGCTCTGAATTCCCTATTTTGATGTCAACACGCCCCTAACATGTGCTTTCTCTTTTTCTCCCAAGACTCTTGGCTAAAAAAGAGATCAGAAGACATACACAAATTTGACGACCGAGATGTCTGTAACTCTTGATGCTGCTGTCAGTTCCCTCGATAACTTGACTGCTAGAAAGCCAATTTAGAATCACGAACTATTGGTGCTACGTGCAATACACATATAGGCATACCTCACAATGACTGAGAACGATGGGGCGTCAAAATATCCACCTGCATAGCAGGCACCTATGTGCACTGTACATTCATTTACTCGTAATATTGATCACTGGCTAACTTGGGCTAGGTCTGAATTTGACGGTTTACTTAAGAAGAGTCCCATCAAAGTACATGATTTTCTATCAAATCCTAGCGCATACATATGTAACTGCGGCTGGAACTTCTGGTGGTGCACAACCCAGGGATCAGCTTGAATGTGTCACTGAATGCCTTCATGGACACAAGTGCGAGATGTTCCAAGATTGTATTACCTGTGTAAATTGGGTTGGAAGCGTCGAACCCTTTGTCTCGGGCCGCATGTTTATATATAGAGGCAAAGCCTTGGAGTACAAGAAGAACAAGAGATCGATCAGGAGACCAATCGGTTCGGTTCAGTAGGATACCGAAGGGAGGAAGAAAGAGAGATAGAGATAGATTACAATTTGAATGACCTCTATCCTATACATATTCTAACACTCCCCCTCAATCTAAACCTCATGGGCTTCGACCAAGGTTGAGATTGAACTTGAACTCTTCTAACTTCCTCATTGTGAGAGGTTTTGTAAACCCATCAGCCAGTTGATCTCCAGTAGGAATGAACTGAATCTCAAGTAGCTTCCTAGCTACTCTTTCTCTGACAAAGTGGAAATCCACTTTAATATGCTTTGTACGTGCATGAAAAACAGGATTAGCTGACAGATAGGTTGCACCAATGTTATCACACCATAGTCTGGCAGCCCTTGGAGTCTCAATCCCAAGTTCATAAAGTAATGTTTGTATCCACATTACCTCAGCTATGGCATTTGCCAAAGCCTTGTATTCAGCTTCAGTACTCGATCTAGAAACTGTAGCCTGCTTTCTTGCACTCCATGAAACAAGATTGGATCCCAGAAATGCAGCAAATCCACCAGTTGACCTTCTATCATCAATACATCCTGCCCAGTCTGCATTAGAGTAGGCAGTAACAAGCATAGAGGAAGACTTGGTAATTTGAAGTCCAAGTCCCTCTGAGAACTTAACGTACCTCAAAATTCTCTTGACTGCAGTCCAATGAGTAGTACTAGGAGCATGCAAATACTGACACACCTTGTTGACATCATAAGAAATATTAGGACGTGTAAGTGTTAAATATTGCAAGGCACCTACAACACTCCTGTAATTTGTTGCATCCTCTGATCCAAGTGGCTCTCCACTTTCAACAGAAAGTTTTTCAGAAGTTGAAATAGGTGTACTCACAGGTTTACATTTCTTCAAACCTACTCTTCTGAGTATATCAGATGTGTATTTTTCCTGTGTCAAGAGTATACCATCTCTTATCTGTTTGACCTCAATTCCAAGAAAATAATGAAGATCTCCCAAGTCTTTGAGAGCAAACTCTAACTTAAGATCTTTGAGCAAACAAGTAGTGGCACTTGGACTCGAGCTAGCAACAATAATATCATCAACATAAACCAATACAAAGATAGTGATATTTCCTTTATTGTAAAAGAACAATGATGTGTCTGCCTTGGATGGTACAAACCCAAGTTGTTGTAGTTGCATGCTCAACCGAGAATACCAAGCTCTTGGGGCTTGTTTTAAACCATATCGGGCTTTATCCAATTTACAAACATAATGTGGTGTACCTTTGTTTTCATAACCTGGTGGTTTCCGCATGTATACCTCTTCCTCAAGAACACCATGAAGAAACGCGTTCTGAACATCTAGCTGTCTTAGGCTCCAACCTCTGGAAACAGCAATAGACAAGACAAGTCGAATGGTAGCTGATTTGACAACTGGACTAAAAGTATCCTCATAATCAACCCCAAACCTTTGCTTAAAACCTTTGGCAACTAATCTGGCCTTGTACCTGTCTATACTTTCATCTGACTTTCTTTTTATCTTATACACCCATTTACAATCAATAATATTCATTCCACTTTTTGATGGTACTAGGTGCCATGTTTTATTTTTCATAAGTGCATCATACTCACTATCCATAGCCTCCTTCCAATTTTTGTGAGCAAGAGCATCGACAAGATTAACTGGTTCACCAGTAGTAGTGAGAAAAGCACTTTTTTTATCATACCTAATGGTACCATCCTTGTATTCTTTTGCCTTGACAATACCTGATTGTGACCGTGTATGCCGCCGGGGAACAATTTGTGCAGCAGAGGGGGCAGCCACAGAAGATCCAGCGTCCTGGACATGCTCAGCGCGCACGGGATCACGCGCCAGATCTTCTGCGAGCGAGATCTGCCTCGGGATCGATCCACCAGCAAAAACGGGCCGCGTGTCGCCTGATGGCTCTTCGCGGGCGGGCATGCGCATTGGGGCCCGTGGGCTGGGCCCAGCCGCGATCGCCCGGTCGGCCACCTCCGCGGGCTGCGGGCTCGTGGCGCGCGGAGACTCGCTCCCGGCCCCGCCTGAGCTGGTGGGCTCCACGCGGTCGCTGTCTGTCTCCACGCGCGCCGCCGCATGCTGGGCGGGATCAACCTCGGATCGAGCGCCAATGATTGCGCTGGCGCTGGCGCCAGGATCCGCCTGGGATCGCGAACCAGATCGCCTGTCACCCGAATCCTCCTCGCGATCAGCACCGGCTGCCTTGTCTGTTTCTGGCCACATAAAATCATGAACTATATTTGTACAAACATCATTAGAGTTGCAATTTTCTGCAGATTTGTTCACACGGTCAGCATTAGATAATTCACCCCCGTGATCAGGTAAGTTGTCAAGATCTGGAAGGAGCGCTATTTCAGCACGGAGGAGAGCACCTGCGTTGGGATGAAGCTTGGCAAAAGGAAAAAGAGTTTCATCAAAAACTACATCTCGAGAGATATATATACGTCCAGTGGAAATTTCTAGACACTTGTATCCCTTGTGTAGGTTACTGTAGCCAAGGAAGACACATTGAGTGGAACGAAAATCAAGTGTGTGATGATTATACGGACGTAAGTTGGGGTAGCAAGCACACCCAAAAATTTTTAGAGAGTTGTAGTCTGGTTTTTGATGATAGAGACGTTCCAAAGGTGTAGAATTGCCAATGACTTTACTTGGAAGACGATTAATAAGATATGTTGCTGTGATAAACGCTTCATCCCAATATTTAAGAGGCATGGATGCATGACCAAGTAGGGAAAGGCCAACTTCAAAAATATGACGGTGTTTGCGCTCAGCAGAACCGTTTTGTTGATGAGCATGAGGACAAGACACATGGTGTTGAATGCCTATGCTACGGAAGAAGGAGTTGAGTTTTTCGTACTCCCCTCCCCAGTCACATTGGACTGTTAGGATTTTTCTGTTAAAGTGCCTTTCAACAAGTTTCTGAAATTCTTGGAAGACAGAGAAAACCTCAGATTTATACTTGAGTAAATAAATCCAAGTGAACTTGCTATAATCATCGATAAAGCTAACATAATATTTATTTCTTCCAAAGGAATCTCTAGCATGACCCCATACATCACTAAAAATGAGCTCTAAAGGAGCATGAGACACACTGTTTGACTTGGGATAAGGAAGTTGGTGGCTCTTGGCACATAGACAAGCTTCACAAACTGACTCACTATTTTGACTATGTGACAAAGAAAGTTTGTCTTTATTGACTACTTGCTTGACTATGATTGATGATGGGTGACCTAATATTTGATGCCACCTCTCCAAGGAAGGTTTAGTGGCAGAATAAACTTGACGACAGTTGTGACTGAATGCTCCGGATGTGATGGGGTAGAGCCCTCCAACGCATCTACCATGATGAAGAAGTTCCCTCGTTGCCCGGTCCTTTATAAAAAAAGTAATGAGGGTGAGTTTCAAAGAAGACGTTATTATCAGTGGCTAAGCGAGACATTGATGCAAGATTTTTGTCAGCCTGTGGAACATGAAGAACGTCTTTAAGAACTAGATCACGTTTAAGGTTGGGGGAATTAATATAAGCTTGTCCAATGTGACAAATGTCCATACCTCCACCACTAGCCGCGGTGTGAATCTGGTCGCCTCCATGGTATCTCTCACGGAGTGCAAGCTGCTCTAGCTCGTTGGTGACATGATCTGTTGCGCCTGAGTCCACGTACCAAACACCGTCTCCTCCTCCTCCTTCTTCGCGTATAGCTGCAGCAACGTGACGAGAGTCGGGGACGAAATCCTCATCATATATGTGCCAACAGTCCATGACCTCATGGCCTGACTTTTTGCACAGTTGGCAGCGAGGACGGCGATTGGAGGAGGCACGGCGGCTGTTGTTGTTGTTGAAGCCGCCGCCTCCTGTGTTGTTGTTGAAGCCACCTCCTCCGGAGTAGTTGCCACCACCAGAACGAGCGCCCTCGCCCTGGTAGTTGCCGCGGCCACGGCCGCCGCCGTTGGCGCTGCGGTTCTATCCCTGGTGACCGCGCCCACGACCGCGCCCGCGAGCTGCTGAGTTGACGGAGGACTGCCGGATGTTGGTGCCGTGAAGAAGATGGAGGCGAGCGTCAAAGCTCAAGAGCTGGCTGTACAGCTCCTGAATCGAGACAGGCTCAACCCTGGCAGAGAGAGCGGACACAACTAGGTTGTACTCCAGATCAAGACCCGCCATGATCTTGGAGGTTATCTCTGGATCGGGCATAGGAGCTCCGGTGCAACATGCAATTTCATCTGTGAGAGTTTTAATTTTTCCAAGATACTCAGCCATGGACATGTTACCTTTCTTCAGATTTGTGAGCTCGATGCGGGTGTTGATGGCCTGACTCTGGCTCTGGGCGGCGAACATGGCGGTGATGGCGCTCCAGACCTCCGCCGGAGTCTGCAGGGTGGCGACTTGGGCGAGAATCTCACGGGACAGAGATCCCATCAGATACCCCTGGAGTTGCTGTTGCTGCGTGTACCAGAGGGTTCTGGCAAAGTTGACGATCTATTCGTCCTTTCCTTCTTTGGTGATGGTGAGGGTGGCCGGTGGTTCCTGGCTCTTCCCATCAAGATGATGCTCCATCTGTGCGCCGCGAATTTGCGGAAGCACGACGGCCTTCCATAAGAGGAAGTTTCCTCTTGTTAGCTTCTCCTGTGGGGGCGGTCCGAGGGGGATAGAGCTGCTGCTAGATGATGATGCGAAGGTGGAGGCCATGGAGGTGGAAAGGCCGCTCGTGGTGGAAGATAGGGCTGCGGAGGAAGACATAGGCTCGGCCGCGGGAAGGTAGCTAGATGCGATCTTCGATCTAAGAGGAAGATGCTCTGATTACCATGTAAATTGGGTTGGAAGCGTTGAACCCTTTGTCTCGGGCCGCATGTTTATATATAGAGGCAAAGCCTTGGAGTACAAGAAAAAGAAGAGATCGATCAGGAGACCAATCGGTTCGGTTCAGTAGGATACCGAAGGGAGGAAGAAAGAGAGATAGAGATAGATTACAATTTGAATGACCTCTATCCTATACATATTCTAACAACCTGGGCCCATTTTGAGTTAATATTTACCGCGTGAGTGTGGGGACGATACACACACCAAATGTAGAAGAGACAAGGATGACACCAACCGTCATTACAACTCCGGGAATTACAAGTCGGTGCTCAGTTTAAAAAAGCGGCAGTGTGCGATGACCAAACTCGTGGTCTTGAGATTGACCACATTTGTCCGTTCCAACACACGGCCACATTTTCCTAGTTACTACTCCCTCCGTTCCTAAATAGATGATTCAACTTTATACTAACTTTAATACAAAGTTGGGTCATCTATTTTAGAACGGAGGGAGTACCTATGTTCCTAAATATAAGACTTTTTTGCAGTTTAATTAAACTACTAAAGCGTCTTATATTTATTTTATATTAATGTTCTCTTGTAATACTCAACTCAGAGCTTGATTGCGTGGAGGTGCTGACCACATACGCCATGTTGCCAACTCAGAGCTGAAGGAAACAAACACCACATGTTGCCAAGTGGCCATCACTTGGCATGTCCGACCGTCTGCGTGTGCTGTCGCAACAAACAACCCTAACATGATGATAAGCACCTTGGAATCATATAGTTTTCCCTCATTTCCCGGTGCCTCCTTTTCCTATATATATGAATTATGCACTGTAGACGGTGGATATCTTCCAGTAGTGGTTGTACACCTAGTAAGTTGAGGAGTTGTACACTTCCTGTCGGTTGCTAGTGCAGCCAAACTGTGAACTTTATATATGCATAGACAATGTATAGTCGCGCACTGCATGAGTACTCTTCAAGAGCTAGCTCCAATTAATGTATTTACTAGCTTGGCACATAGTAGTTGGTAGGTTTCCGGTAATTGCCTTTGGCTCCTAGGTGCATATGCACCCGGTGCATATGCACCCATTGTCAAAATACACATTTTGAAAAGTTGAAAAATTCGGAACAAAAATCCCGCGTGTATATCCGGACATTTTATGTGTGTGCACAAGGTTTCAGTGAAAAACGAGGTTTTTTGTGGCTTGTGTAAAAAAGACAATTTCTGATGCTTCATTCTAACTATTCACGAGACATTTCTTTATCTTTTTTACACAAGACATAAAAAATGACGTTTTTCACCGAAACCTTGTGAACGCACATAAAATGTCTGGATATACACGTGCGATTTTTGTTCCGAATTTTTTAACTTTTTGAAATGTGTATTTCGACAATGGGTGCATATGCACCTAGGAGCCAAAACGCTGCTCTCGTAGGTTTCGACATATATCTTGTAAATTAGATCAGAGTTGGCACGGTGAGTTAAACTAGAAGAGTTCGACCCTGCATCTTTCAAATTTAAATCTGCCCCACGATATTGGCTAAAGCGTTGTTGCTAAGTGGTGTATAAAATTTCAATGTTTTTAACTGAAGTTTATTGTTTTCAAGTAGCCTAATGGTTTATGTATAGGGAGAAACAAATCATGATGTTCATTACATGATTGCTTGGACTACCATGCTAGTTCTTAATAATAATAATAATTTCCAAATCTCATCGTTCATTTTTGTAATTTTTTTGCCAAGTATTTCCTAGCTTAAAAGATCTTTTTTTTTGCCAAGTATTTCCTAGCTTAAAAGATCATTTCCATGCCTTGACCATTGGAGGATGGTCAATGTTTTTTTTCTTTTGGAAACTGGTCCATGAATTTTCTTAGTTTTTTGAGACACATGAATTTTCTAATTAGGAGGGGTCAATATCCCAATGAGCTGTATGGCAACAACCCCCAACTGGCCGGCCCACTGGTGCCACAGCCGGAAACAACAGTAGCGAGCTGACTCTGTAGCAATTTGGCTAATGTAGCACCCGAGTTCTTAGTTTGTTCTCAATCGTTTTTTCAAAAACATACAATAGAAAAAATATGTAAAAAAGACTCCAGTACATAATTTTTTGCTAATAATGTAAGTTTGGGATGGACCAATTGGTCCCATGATTTTTCACTTCTCACATTATGTGGATCAAGCGGAGATGTTGGTAGTATACTCGTCCGTATAGTAGCCCTCTACTTTGAGTATTTGTGCCCCTCCGAATCATGTTGCACCTTAAAAGAGAAGTACTTTACCGCTACGCAGGAGTCTCTTTCTACGGACGCGGGGCCGCCGCCAGCCCCCACCCTTGATCGATCCCCCCCCCCCCCGCCTGAGTGCACCGCTGGTCAAAGCCGGTCGGCGTCGGTGGCGGCGGGCCCTGTTCATCCTTCACGCGGGGAGGGCTGGCGCGGGACGACCCTCCTCGGGCGTTTGTGCAGCGCTAGGCAGGGCGCGGCGGCACGGCGATGGCGGCGGCTGGTGGAGGCACGTGGTGGGTTGCTGGAAGGTCGGCGGGTTGGCTGCGTCGGGGGAGTGGCTGCCTGATCCAGAACTGGCGGGCTGCTCCTCCGGTTGGTTGCACGCGGGCGGCGCGGGCCTAGGCGGCGAGGTCTAGCTGTCCCCGGCGGCCCTTCGGTGGTGGTGGTGGTTGGAGTGGGGGCGCGCCACGGTGGGCTAGCAGTGGGGGTTGGCCTCGTCTAAGG
This sequence comes from Aegilops umbellulata, assembly GCA_032464435.1. Classification (NCBI taxonomy): domain Eukaryota; kingdom Viridiplantae; phylum Streptophyta; class Magnoliopsida; order Poales; family Poaceae; genus Aegilops; species Aegilops umbellulata. The sequence goes on along the minus strand of CP136060.1, from coordinate 632,969,364 downwards.
TGCCGGTGGTGCGGACGGCTGCGCAAACTTGGTGTCGTCCTCGTGCCGGTGGCGCTGGGTGGCGGATGCAGGCCTCCTTCCCGTAGCTCTAGGACGGCGAGCCGGGGCTCGTGCTCTGGCGGATCTTGGCGGGGACTGGGGCGAGTCGGAGTTCACGCTCCGGGTTGGTGTGCTTGAGCTCGAGTGGTGCCCGTGGGCGTGGAGGTCCCTCTCCTTGCCGGTACGGTGTGAGTTGGTGGTGGTCGGGGATCTGCTACACTGTCGGGCAGATCGGTGCTAAGAGCCATGGACATGGCGTCGTGCGAGCGCTCTCGGCGACGGCCATCGGGAGTCACGGGGTAGTGTCTTGTCCGGTCCACCCTGACTGGCTCGAGACGCAGGCGTGGGTGGCTCCTACTGTGGAGGCATCTACCCATACTCTGTGGCTGATGCCAGGCTAGGGATGAAAGGAGATCCCTTTTACTCTTCGTACCATGGTGGCTGCAACCTGACGTGGATGGTTAGTGGAGCCTTGGACATGGATGCCGGGGTGGCTGCCCCGGATGGCGGTCCGCATGGTTGGCTCTCCGACGTGCACCATGGCGGCGGTGATGGCTTTCTCTCTTAGTCGTGTGGGCGGTGAGAGGTGGTGCAGCGGGTGGCTCAGGCGCACTCTTGTCCCTGACGATGGTGGTGCCCCGATCTGGATCTGGAGTACTGGGCTCGCCACGCTTGCCCTGGAGACCTCGTTTAAGGACACGGTGGAGTTGCCGAGTGAAAGCTCCGCGCTTTGTCGCCGACGACGGCGACGCTCGCGGACGCCGTTATCTTCCTAAAGACGTCATCGTGGTGCTCCTCTCCATGTCCGGGTTCTGGGTGAAAACCTATGTCTATCGGGACTCGGCAACGGCGATGCCTAGCGCCGTTTTCCCTCCCGGGGGCGTTGTCGTGGAACTTAGGTGCTATACGGCTTAGGGTGGTGTTGTTCTCGGTTCTTTATGTACTCTATTTCGGTTGCGTAGCCGTGTGCGTGTTGCCTGATCAGTTAGCCTGAGATCGGATTAGTGTACAACTGCTCAACTTACTAGGTGTACACCCACAAGATATCGACGGTCTAACTGTATGTGCATATAATTCATATATGTAGGAAAAGGAAGCATCAGGAAATGAGGGAAAACCATATGTTGCCAAGTTTCTTATGATCGTGTGTCACCGCGTTGGACGCACTTATACATGGAACTGGCTGGGCTGGGAGCAACTGGCTGAATTATCGATCCATGAAGACTAAAATAAATCATCTCCTTCCTAATGGAAAATTTATTAGCAGCCTTGGAGTAATTGGAGAGTAGAACGAGGAGTTATTTAGGGGAGTGAAAAAGAACGGGACAGAGAGTAAAACGAGGAGTTCGTGATTGATATGGCTGACCTTTTGCTTACTCGATCGATTCAAGAACCAAGACTGTCGAGTCGCCGAACCTGAATCGACGATCCGGCTGCGGAAACGCCGAATCCGCATCGAATCTTACTGAATCGACCCTCGTTAACAAATCTGATTCTGGGTCGATGAATTCGGATCGGGGGACGGCCCACCGTTCCCCGTTTCCGGCTACTATGAGCTGGAGCCGCTACGGCACCGTCAAGTACTGTACGCCGGCCCGCTGCCGCCGCTCAATGGCGTAAGTCTGCTAACTGCAACGGGTTCGTCGATGGCGTGTTGTGCCTATGCATGTGTCGCGTGTGCGGTTGGTCTTCTGTCGCCTCGGCTTAGCGATTAGCGACTGAGCGGAGCAAAAGGATAGGCCCCAAGCCTGCACGAGCGACCAGGCATTCCCTTTCTTCTATTCCTTTCTCCCACCGGCCAAATACTCCAGGTAACATAGATTGATGTGATTTTTTACTAGGAAAAAGGAATCATCATGGAGATTTACATCCATCATTATCCCATGCAGCATCTTCAAGCTTTGGCAGGTAATCAATCACGAACAACTCATATTTTTTATTTCTCATACGACATGGAATTATATTTGGTTAAGTGGAGGCAATTTTCAGCCCGTTCTGGTATTGTATTTTGTCAGAGCTATTTTTTTTTTGTGTGTGGCATGCTAACTAAACGTTCATCCATGCAGCAAAGTTTCAGAGTTTTGAGAGAACTTTTTCTCAGCCGTTTCTGGTATTGTATATATATTTTTTGCGATGAATTGTATATTACTCCTAAGGATTTTTCTGTCGGATGCTACTAACATAACATTAATCTCTGATCATTCTGTGCATCGACATGTGAGAGTTCTAAGGGAATCCTTTTCAGATGCCTCAAAATTGCAGGTCAGAACTGTTTATGTAACAAGATTATTTGCATGGATATTCATTGGTTTCACCTGAACATATTATAGTCATTACGCAGCAACGCGCGGGGTTTTATCTAGTTTCTTATAATGACACGGGAACGTTTATTTGCCAATACTCAAACCCTTACGGTCTCCCCTAATCGCATCTCTTTTCATTGGATGTGTGTGAGAGTGCGTAACTAGAGTGTTATACGTATCAGGATTTAATCTAGATGCCAACACTTGATGTGGTTAATCTCACTCGAAATATATGTTTGTTTATTCGGCATAAAAAGACACGACAATTATAAATGAACAATTTTAAGTAAAACAAGCAAGTTATACCCCTCATGATGGTCTAGTATCCTTGTACTCCCTCCATTCCATAATGTAGTGCATATAGATTTTTAATAAAGTCAAACTTTACAAATTTTGACCAAGTTTATAGAGAAAATATTTATATATACAATGTCGAATATATAAAATATGAAATTACATCTTACGATGGATCTAATAATATATGTTTGGCATTCTAAATGTAAATGTTTTTCTTCATAAACTTGATCAAAGTTTGTAAGGTTTGACTTTTTCAAAAACTTGTAGGCACTACATTATGGAACGGAGGAAGTACAGTTACAATGACAGGAACCTTTATTTGTCACTGCCCAAACTTTGCACAATTGTATGGATGCATTCTTTATTTGACCAGGCACTTTATATACCATGAATGTTCTGGCGGTCTATCACGGTCCCAATAACCCATATACTCCGGACCTCGCTCTCCCTCCTCGTCAATAGCCCATCTCCCCCTCCCCCCTCTCCCCTTGTGTGTGTGTGTCTGTGTGTTCCGAAGATAGACGAATTATGGATTAATCTAGGAAGGAATGGTTCACATGCTTAAGCTCACTCGAAATATATGTTGATAGAGTAGGTATCAAAGGAAACGACAATTTTGAATGTACAATTGTAAGTGAAACATGCAATTTATACCTCTCACGGCGGTTTAGTATCCTCGTATCGTAATAATGACACACGAACATTTATTTTTACTCATCCAAATCTATCAAAATTGTATGTGTGCACTCTTTTTATTGGACGGACACCTTTCTATTGCACAATCGACACATAAACAACAATTATGAACGGGCATTGAGCTATCATAGGTGATAGAGAGGTTGAGTATGTAGTATCTCCGTATCATTATAATGACACGAGAACCTTTATTTGGCATTGCCCAAACCTTGCACAAGCGTATGTGCACACTCTTTTTATTTGGCCAGGCACCTTTCATGACTGTTACATACCTCGGGGAAACACCCTGGTCAACCAGCTCCCTCGGACGGTCCACTGCTGCTTTAGTCAATCCCTACCTCGCTCTCTTTCCATGTAAATATCATCCCCCCCCCCCCCTTCTTCTTTGTGTGTGTGTGTGCGCGCGCGCGCGTGTGCATGCTTTTGTACATAGAAAAATTAAGATTTAATCTAGGCGTCAATACTTAACATGTTTAATCTCACTCAAGATATAGGTTTATGCAGTTGGCATAAGAGGAAACGACAATTACGAATGAACAATTTTAGGCGAAACATGCAGGTTATGCTCCTCACGATGGTCTAGTATCCTCGTATCGTCGCAATGACGCGAGAACCTTTATCTGACATAGCCCAAACCTTGCACAATTATATGGATGCACTCCTTTTATGGGACCAGGCACCTTTTATACCATGAACGTTCTGACGGCCTGTGACCACTCCCAATAATCTTTAAACTTCGGCTCTCTCAATATCCCATTTCTCCTTGCCCTCTTAAGCTTACTCGGAATATATGTTTATAGAGTTGGCATAAGAGAACACAACAGTTATGAACAGTTCAGTTGTAAGTGAAACATGCAAGTTATACCTCCCACGGTATCATAATAACGACACACGAACCTTAGTTTTAATCGCTCAAACTTTTCTCAATCATATGTGTGCATCCTTTATATTGGACTAGTGGTAGGGGCGCGCCCTTGGCGCGCCTCCTCTGCCATCCTCTGCGCACCTGCCTTAGTGGTGCACCTGCGCGCGTGCATATGCAGCCTAGAGAAGTGCAGTTGTTAAAAAATGAATACAATTAACAGAAGTGCAGTAGGAAGCATTCAGTCATAGCAACCTAACATCCTTATAAATGTCTGCTCCTATACAAATGCTACATAGGTAATCAGAAATAGCTAGTACTGCAGATGAAAGCTATTGGAAAAAAGGGGGAGACAGGTCCCCATCGCATTTTCGTTCACCTCCTTGTGTAGGAGGCATTAACTCAGGCAGATTAACCAAAGGTAATGGAATATCAAATCTTTGATTAGTATCAGGAGGGTATTCATCTATGTGTAGGAATACTCATCTAAAACTGTTAATAACAAGCACAAATGGTTGGTTAGCCATGCGTATATCTAAATGGAGAACGTAGAAGTCAAGGGGCAGAAAACAAACAAAAGAGACTCCCACTAGTAAAATACTTATGGAAACCTGTCAACTTTGTAGCATTACACATTTCAACTAATATGCTCAAATTTGATGTAATCACACAACCGAACTGGAATACATCTCCAACCAGAAATTGATGCCGAACAAGAAACCGCCCAACATATAATCCGAGTGAAGGATTCTACCTTGCAATCCCCGGCCATGGTGAGGCATCCGAAGCAACGGCTGGATGCTGGCTCCCTTAGAGAATGACGAGATGATCCTTTTGTTGCCTGCGAAATAATTCACAACACAAATATAGCAATATGTCACCGATGCCAAGAGATATATATATTTCTTATCTTACCTTGTCACGTATAATACTACTGATCAGAAGGTTATTATTAGTTTCCAATGAAGTTTCTTTTATTCAAATGTCCAACCTTTGACCAATCTGGCACAAAAAATTTGGTAAGCTTGACAGATACATGTACAACTTAAATATGAAGCTTTTCATGTACTGTTTTTTTGGCACCAACCAACCAAAGGCCATCAAACAAATAACTGAAGCCCTCTTCTTACAGACCTACGAAGTACATGTAAATAGAAACCATGTGTGCGATTAATCTCACTAGAAAGTAGAGTCCAATAGCGAATTGCCTAACAATGCATCTGAGCAAAATCTCTGCAGGAAAAGCAAAAGAAGACTCACCAATTACGCACTACAAATCCTAGGTCTGGCATGGGCAAGAAGAGAACATGATGCGATATGTAAGATCTCACTGTTCTCTGTCCAGATAAATCAACTTTTTGTTCATCTAACAAACCTCAGCTCGCACCTGTTGCGGCAAGGATCTTCTCTAGATGCATGACCTAAAACCATGATTCAAATTTTACAAGCAATGGCATCAACACACACGATGCTGCAGCCACAAGCCCGACCAAAAACATCATGAATCAATCTTCATTGCCAAAAGCTTGCTCTTACCGCTCCATGTCAAATAAAGCAGCAAAGTGAATCCCAATAATACAATTTGAGCGAACTCCTAAAGATAACAGAAGGAACAAAGGGGCAGGTGAGTGTTATCTATAAAAAAAATTCAAAGAATCAAATAAGAGATGATTCTTTTCAACAGAACAAAGAGTAGAGTATAATGTAGTTATTATGCCTTCTCTATTAGTATGAAAGGACCTTCAGTAAACTGGCTATAAGAATTAAGCCCATCAACTAGGTATCTATTCATGTCAGATCAAGGAAAGCATGTTCCCGGGAATAAGGTATTAATCTTGCTTTTGCTGTACCATTATTTTATAAACGTGCCTGATCCATGGCGTGTACAGGCGGATCCTTCTTGTATCTGTTGACTTCCGTTTCATTTATATGAAATCGGTGAGAGCTCCTCAATTCAAAAATAAAGTATTTGCTGAGAACTCGTAGATAATCAAAAGAAGGAACAAAGGGGTGGGTGAGTGTTATCTATACAAATATTCAGAGAATCTAATAGGAGATGATTATTTTCAATAGAGTAGAGTATAATATGGTTATTATGCCTTCTCTATTAGAATCCTCCACTTATCTCATGTATGTATAGATACAAAATTCAGATCAGGGATAGAGAAGAAAACAAGAAAGAGATCAAAGCATACATTGAATCAAATGCTTTAAGGAGCTTCTGGACCGCCCATCGCTGTCACCAAACTCGCTGACCATGGCGGCGGAGCCATTGAGCATGATGATGCGCTTGGACGTCGTCCTCGACGCCATCTCTCCATGGTATCATGTTCACCTCAGGGAACCCGTTGAGATGCCTCTCTCACGCATGGAGATCGTCGTGCGACGCCGCTGAAGAGGCCGCCACCATGACCCCACCCCGAGAATAGCTAATGGCTTCTAATAGCAATGGTAACAAACAAGTTAGAAAGAGAAATATATTGTTTAACAACACAACATGGAGCACAGAAACAGAGGTGTCAGTACAAGAATGCCCTTCAGAAGTTACCTGGGTGAAATGGAAAATGTTGCCAATAAGCAGAAGCACATCTTGTCCTTTGGCATCACAGAAATGTTCAGCAACAAAGCACACTTGCTTTCACTCTACCACAAAAAATGACTCTGTAAGGAAGGATAACTTGCAGATATGAACTTCACGACTGAAATTTCAAAATCCATAGCTTTGTATCATGACTAAACTTTCTAAATTTCAAGCAATAACAAACGGCATTACTTACAAGTTATGACACTGCAAAATAGAGTATACTTTTTGACAGTAGTGCAGCTTGCATTAGACGAGAACCAAGGCATCCTTTTACAAAATGGTTAGCTTTAAGCATCGGAACGATAACTATATTAAACATGACTCATAACCACCAGAGCATTACACAACACATAATGGCAGCCATAGTGCTGAACTTCACACGTGTAAAGCACAAGGACACCAAGGTTTCCACTAAAAGCTAACAGGCACATAAGATCAAGAAATCTTTAGAAGCATTAGTAGCACATGTGTGATTTAGTAAACAGAAAACCTCAGATTTTGGAGAGAAAATCAAGGTGAGGAGGGATATGTAGCCCTTGACTTCCCAGTCGCCTTGTCCCTTTTAGCTGTTGCAGGAAAAAATACAATACACCGTGTGTCAGCCACACAGAGGTCGTTGCAAGCTCAAGATCGGCTTGATCCTTCAATTAGTTAGTCAGAGACTCATTTTGTGGAGTAGTACTTATCCCCATCCGACGGCATGAGTAGTGTGTCCGAAGGAATCACCCGCTCTAAATTAGGTGCTGCTGCTACTGACTTGATTTATCTGATCTGGCCAAATCCAAGTCAATACGCTAGTGAATTAGGAGTGGCTGGAACGAACAAACACTCAACCAGCACACCAGCGCGTGCACAACACATAGGTAGCGCACACGCATGCCACCAGCAGCACGCAGCCCACGCACATCACGGACGCACGCCCGCGCTGCGCCCTCAGCTGCGTCTGGCGTCCGCACTACACGTAGTTGAGACTACTGCCGCCGCCAAGATCTCTGCAACTTTTGCGCGCAAGAGAGAGAGAGGGGGGGGGGGGGGGGATGGGAAGGAGAGATGGCCGCCGCGCACTCACCTTTGAGTTGTACCTGCCGCCTCGATTTGCAGCCGCCACAGACGACCTTGAGCACGGTTGGCTGCTCCCCCTCCCTGCGTCCTAATGCGACCACCCCCCTTCCTCGCCTTAGACAGTAGCCGCCCCGGAGACCTAGGTCTGGCAGATCGTCGGAGCCGACGGGGTTCTCTCAGGTGTCGCGCGCCGATGGGGGAGGACGGCAATTTGGGATGGGAGGAGACGGCGGAGGAGGCGAGGAAGAAACAGAGGAGGCGGCGGAGGAGGCGGCTGGACGAGAATAGGAAGGAGAGGAGGTGGCGGCGGCGAGAGTGGAGGGTCGCGAGGATATTTCGATCACTATGTACTCCATCGTGATTTTTTTTTTCACATCGCTATTCTCGACGTGGAACGCGTGAGAGATCGCCCTTTGCGCCACCGTTAATGGATTGTATAGGACACCTTTTTATAGCACGTTCCACATGGAAACAAAAATTATGAACGGGCATTGCCAGGAACCATTGGTTATTTCCCCGCAAAATTGACACTACTTAAAAGCTGTGGCAAAATTGACACATATAACTACAATTTGTAAGCCATTCCAATATTATTATTTTTTTACTAGATTTTTCTGCAAGGCATGGCAATTATTTGACAACTTTTCACCAGACTTTCAATTGCACAGCATGACATGATACACCTCGAGCAAAGTAGTGGAAATTTTTGTATTCTGTGCGGGTGAGGCAGATGAACATTTATTGTTTTGTTTTCGACGCAAATGAGCAGATTATATTGCCCAGTGAGTGACAGCATTTTACCATAAGACATGATCTCTTCCATTTTTATAATAGTTACTCCCTCCGTCCCGTAATATAAGAGCGTTTTTGAACTACACTAGAGTCAAAAACGCTCTTATATTATCGGAGGGAGGGAGTAGCACTAAGACATGAAAAGTTGCCAAACCTTTGGAATTCTAAAAGCCGACGTCCTTCCTTCTTTCTTTCTACTCCCTTCGTTTCTAAATACAAGTCCTTTTAGAGCTTCCATTATAGAGACTACATTCAGATATATATGTTTACTCATTTTGCTCCTTATATAGTCTCTATAATGAAATCCCTAAAACGACTTATACTCCGTATTTAGGAACGGAGGAAGTATGTCAGAAGAAAAGCAGTGTACTGCACCTTACACCCATGCAATCAACAACGATACCATGATGAGGCTGTCCCTTGGAAAACCAGACGCGCTCAAAGTTCAGAATTCCTTTGTAAATCAGTCAAAAATTAAAATCATTCTGCCAAGCCAACAAGTTCCACAACAATAATCAACCACAACCACCAGCCAGCCTGCCTCCCTCCCTCCTACACCTAGGCACAAAACAACCAATTTGTCTGTAGCTTCAGCCTCACATATGCTTACTAATATTCAAGCAGCAGGCTCGGTTCAACTACACAAACAAACAAGCCAAAGATATCTCCCACTTTGATTCTATGGTTCACAGACAATAAATGGGACGATCTGGAGCATGCCAACATACATCGACTTGGCAGACACTACTACTTGCCCTGCAACACAAGTCGCTGGCCCTCCTTCGGAATTTTAGTCCATGTTTGACGCCACATTCTACCTTCTCGAGATCTCGTCATCACCGTCCATGTTTGATGGCACAGCATGCAGCTTTCTCCCACTTGCCAAGCATGGTATTAACCAAACCTACATACAAACAGGAATTGACACTCAAGCCCGTTAATGCACAATAAGTGTAGAACAGCCCTATTATTTATAATAAAACCTTTCAGGTTTGTCAAGCATGGAGCATAGAACGGATTAATCAACAGTGAATGAAAGCAAAAAACTAGGGATGGAGTGTGCTCATGATCCTTGCGTGGTCTCCAGGGTTGTAGCACCGCTGGAGATCGTAGGGAAAGGAGTCGAACATATTCATTTGCTTTGGCACAAACATTGAGCTCAAAAGGCCTTTGGGCAACGATGCCTAGAAAGCCTTTGATATATGCATGCCAAATCAAAACCAGGCTAGCAATCGAGTGCGCACATGTTGACCTGCTCGTGGATGAACGAGTCTCGCTCGCATGCACTGCCCCATGCTCGCATGGTGCTGTACTGCAAACCAAGCTCCCTCCCATGTTGTTGGGGATATTACTACTGGGTGTAAACTGGCCTACATGGCCCGGGTTAACTTCATCGGTAGACCCAAGATGTTAAAGCCCAAAGAGGCATAAAAGGGCCCAAGGCCTATAGTCGGTTTAGGGTCTGTAGCCGTAAACCGGCCTGATGTATAAACTTGTATTGTAAGTTAGGAGTAAAGAGACCAACCCGGATACGATTATGAACCGGAGATTGGGACTCTGTAAACCGACGGGCGTCACCCGTGTATATAAGGGGACGACCCGACGACTTAAGACAGACAACAACAACTCGAGACTTAGGCGAAGCTTATTGCTCCCTAGTCGTCGAGACCACATCAATCCCATCATAACTAGAAGTAGGCTTTTACCTTCATCGAAGGGGCCGAACTAGTATAAAACTCTCTGCGTCCCTGTGTCCGCTTTAACCCCTTTGAGTTAACCCGTTGCGATGGCTCCACGACTAAGTCCTTTCGCTAGGACATCTGCCGTGACAAACCCACGACAGTTGGCGCCCACCGTGGGGCTATCGCACGATGGTTTCAAGTTCTTGGAGGGCCGCTTTGAAGGACTCGAGGGCTACGCTGTGGGACGGATGACCAAGAGTCGTCGCGGCAAGCTCTACATCGACAACACAGGCTGGGGCCCCGACGCCGGCTCGATTGAGTACGGGTACCGGGTCCCCTTTGGTGGCATCCACGTTTTCATTGGCAAGATCGGTGAACCGGGCCCTGAGCTGGACATCTGCACCGACCTCGTCGAGACAGCTCAGTGTGCGCGATCTGCCCAGGTTAAACCGGCCAGGAAGCGTGCCTTTGTGGGAGTCATCCACAGAGGAAGTTATGAGGAGGGATCAGAATCTGGTGGCGAAACCGCCGTCTACTCCGACGATGAATCGTCAACCGGGGAAACCGAGTCTCTGTATTAGTTACAAGATGGCCGGATTGGGGGCTGTTCCGATGGCGACAGTATTCCGGACCCCTCTGATCTGCCCAATCGGGTTGGAATATTCATGGCTGGAACGCAGGCAGCACCTCACTCTTCAACCGCAGCGGCGATGATCTCCGGTTCAACAGCGGCGGCAGCTGCTGGGGCAGGAGGCCCTGTGCGCCCGCCGGCTCAAGTTTTGTCAGATCTGTTCGATGCGTTGGTTGTACTCATGGCAGAGGCCAACCCGGCGGACCAGGATGTTCATAACGCAGAGATTGCTAAGGTGAAGGAGCAGATCGCTCAGGCTAAAGCGGATCTAGCAGCGAAAGACGCCAGGATGGTTGCAGAGTGGGCCGCTTTGGATGCGCTGGCTTATAGGCTCATGTTGGATCAGAACGCATCACATGAAGTCTTGAAGAGGAAATACCGGTCCCGTTTGCCTTCGGTCTTCGATGCCAGAGACCTCTTTAACACCCTTGGAGCGGGAACCAGCAATCCGCTGGTGGTAAACCGGGTGGATGCACCTGGGACGGGCGCGCCGGTCCAGCCCCGTATAATAGATCTGCCTCGTCATAACACCGGTGTGCCTCAAGCAGTTCAAACGCCACCGGGCCATTACTCCAACCCGATGGATAACCTTGTTGCAGCAGCAGCACGGCTTGAGGCTATTCCGATCGAAGGTGATTCACCGCAGGCCATAGAAACGCGCAGGGTCAAGGAGCTCCTTAGGACCGCTTTGGTCCAACAGGAAGCGTATTCGCAGAGCCGCGATCAGATCCACTCTACCCCTCGCCCAAGCCGGAGTTATAGTAGGCGCATGGATGAGCCGGCCGTGTCAAGCAATGCACGACGTGGAGTGCCCCGTGGCAACAACCCGATGGGTGGTGTTGATAATGCTCAGGAGGTGGTGGATCGGGCTTGAGCGCACAGGGAGGCCGAGTTAGCAGCACAATATCAGGCTCGTCAGCTTACACCGGCTCGTCCGACCATCACGGTCGAACCTGGAGTTACCTCTAGTTCTCTGGGGGTGCCTTGCCTCGTCCCTGCTTTACGCAATGTGCGCCTGCCCAAGGATTTCAAGGGCCCGCGCAAGGTACCGAACTACACGGCGGATCAACCTCCGGAGACATGGGTGGAGAGCTATGAGATGGCCATGGAGATGCTTAATGTGGATGACATGGCGTGTGCAAAGTATTTCACTATGATGCTGGAGGGAACGGCCCGTACTTGGTTGAAAAGCCTAGCGCCCAATTCTGTCAGCTCATGGGCCCAGTTGCGAGCCCGGTTTATCAATAATTTCAAAGACACGTGTAAGCAGCCAATGTCAATAGTCGATCTAGCTGCTTGTGTCCAGCAGGAAGGAGAATCAATGACTCATTGGGTGCGCCGGGTATCCCAAGTTTTGCATTCATCAGACCGCATTAATGCTGACACAGCTGTTGTGCTTTTAGAAGGCAACTGCCAGTTTGCCCCCCTGAAGTTGAAATTGGGTCGGATGAAGCGCCATTGCACGGATATAGGAACTCTCATGGCTGCTCTGGTAAAATACGCTGATTCTGACAATACCAAAGATCCTGAGTCTGACGATGACAAGACAGGGAAGGGAAAGAAGAACAGCAACCCCAACGGCCAGCAGCATCAGTCAGCAGGTAATGGGGGTGGAGGCAAGCGCAAAGCGGATGGAAGCATGGACTTCGTGGCTAATACCAACGCGCAGAATAAGGGCCAGTGACGTAAGGGTAAACAGCCGAATCCGAATGGAGGACCCAGTCCCAATCCGGATCGCTTGAACTATCTATTAAACCAACCCTGTCCGAAGCACGGGACGAGGGAGGAGCCAGCAAACCACCTTTGGAAGGATTGCTACATTATGAAGGAGTTCAAGAGTTCTAATGCTTTTCGGTATGACCACGGCTCTGGTGGCGGTTCAGGATCCGGGCCGGGTTACGGTGGTGGAAATTCCGGTTCAGGGTTCAATGGTAATCCGGGCGGGCAGAGCAATCAGAACAATCAAAATAACCAAGGTGGTTACAACCAGCAGCAGCAGCAATCGGGTTATTAGAGCAACCCGAAGCAGTTGAATAGTGGGCAGTACCACGTTTTCACCACCAGCTTGGATAAGCGGGACAGGAAGATTCAGAAACGGGCAGTCAACGCTGTTGAACCGGCCGTGCCCAATTACCTGCGCTGGTCGGAGCAGCCAATCACATGGAGTCGAGAGGATCATCCCCCCCGGGTTGACAATCCGGGTCAGTTGGCGTTGGTGGTGGCACCTCAGGTGGGAGGTTATAAGTTCACCAAAGTGCTCATGGATGGAGGAAGTAGCATTAACATCCTGTATTATGAGACTTTCTGTCGTATGGGGCTAACTGATAAGGATCTCAGACCGTCCAATACGGTGTTCCATGGTGTGGTACCTGGCAAGTCAGCATATCCTGTTGGTAAGATAGCCCTGAAAGTGGCCTTTGGAGATGATTATGATTCCAGATCGGAAACATTGATGTTTGAAGTGGTCAAAATCCAGAGTCCGTATCACGCTTTGTTCGGGCGGCCGGCCTATGCCAAATTTACGGCACGGCCTTGTTATGTATACTTACAGCTCAAAATGCCGGGTCACAAGGGGACCATAACGGTTCACGGAAGCCGTAGGGTCGCTTTGGAGTGCGAAGAAGGAGATAAGGCCTACGCGGAATCGGTTTGTGCCATCGAGGAGCTAAAGTATTATAAAGACAATGTTGATCCGGTGGACATGACTCCATTGAAGAAGCCAACTACAGAGCATGATCCGGCCCTCAAGTTCAAATCGGCAGCTGAGACTAAGCTTGTTGACTTCGTGCCCGACGATTCGTCCAAGCATTTCAGTATCAGTGCCAACCTGGATCCGAAATAGGAAAGCGCGCTCATCGAGTTCATCCGTGAGAATCGGGACATCTTTGCATGGAAGCCATCTGACATGCCAGGTGTACCGAGGCGACTCGCTGAGCACACTCTTAATGTGGATCCTAAATACAAACCAGTAAAACAGTTCCTCCGTCGGTTTAACGAGGAAAGACGTAAAGCTATTGGTGAGGAAGTAGCCAGGCTCTTGGCGGCTGGCTTTATTGTGGAAGTTTTTCACCCAGAGTGGCTTGCTAATCCGGTGTTGGTTCTTAAGAAAAACGGCACCTGGTGCATGTGTGTGGATTACATAGACCTGAATAAAGCTTGTCCAGCAGATCCTTTTGCCCTCCCCCGTATTGATCAGATCATCGATGCTACGGCGGGTTGCGAGCGTTTAAGTTTTCTGGATGCGTATTCTGGTTATCATCAAATCAAGATGGCGGTTAAGGACCAGGAGAAGACGGCGTTCATCACTCCCTTTGGAGCCTTCTGCTATGTTTCTATGCCTTTTGGGCTCAAGAGCGCCCAGGCCACCTACCAACGATATGTGCAAAATTGCCTTCATGAGCAGATTGGTCGCAATGTACATGCTTACATAGATGATATTGTGGTTAAGTCACGGAAGAAGGAGAGTCTGGTTGACAATTTGAAGGAAACCTTTGATAACCTGAGGACATACAAGATGATGCTCAATCCGGCTAAATGCGTTTTTGGCGTACCGGCAGGCAAATTGTTGGGTTTCTTGGTGTCCAACAGAGGAATCGAGGCTAATCCGGAAAAGATCACAACCATCACATCCCTGGCTAAACCGAAGTGTATCAATGATGTTCAACGTGTGGCCGGCCGGATTGCCGCGTTGAGCCGGTTTATCAGCCGCCTCGGTGAGAAGGCGATTCCTTTGTATCAAATGTTGAAGAAGACGGATCAATTCGTCCGGAGTCCTGAGGCTGATAAAGCGTTTGAGGACTTAAAGCGACAGTTGGCTAATCCGCCTGTGCTCGCCGCTCCCATTGACAAGGAGTCGCTCCTGTTGTATGTTGCTGCTAACGCCAGGGCGGTCAGTGTGGCAATTGTGGTGGAACGGAAGGAGGCAGGGAAGGAGCATCCGGTTCAACGTCCAGTTTACTATATCAGCGAGGTACTTATTGAATCCAAGCAAAGGTATCCGCATTGGCAGAAACTGGTATATGGAGTTTTTATGGCAAGCCGGAAGCTGAAACAGTATTTCCAAGGGCACCCCATCACTGTGGTCGGTTCTGCTCCCTTGGGCGATATCATACAGAACCGGGAGGCGACTGGCCGGATTGCCAAGTGGGCCATAGAGCTTGGGCCGCATGGTTTGAAATACGTGCCCAGGACGGCGGTGAAGTCGCAAGCGCTCGTCGATTTCATTAATGATTGGACGGAGTTGCAAGCGCCTGAGGAGAAGCCGGATCACACATATTGGACCATTCATTTTGATGGATCCAGGCAATTGGAGGGCTCGGGGGCTGGAGTCGTATTAACTTCCCCACGAGGTGACAAATTTTGTTATGTTCTCCGCCTCATGTTCCCTTGTACTAACAATGCAGCCAAGTATGAAGCCTTACTCCATGGTCTCCGGATGGCTAAGGAGATGAATCTAAGCGAGGTTAAGTGCTTCGGTGACTCGGACCTAGTGGATCAACAAGTATCTGGTACTTGGGATTCCAAGGACCCACTCATGGCTGCTTATCGTCGTGAAGTGGATATTGTTGCAGGTCATTTCAAAGGCTATCAGGTGGACCACGTGGACCGTCGGAAGAATGAAGCGGCGGATGCTTTAAGCCGGTTGGGCTCTCAGCGTAAACCGGTCCCGCCCAATGTCTTTCTAGACGTGCTACACAACCCGTCGGTCAGACTCCCTGGTGAAGCGGATTTGGCTATTCCTGATCCGGAAGCTCAGTTGGTGGCGACTCTTCACATCACTCCGGATTGGACGCTCCCTTATCTTGCATACATGAACCGGGGCGAGTTACCAGAATATGAGACGTTGGCTCGATAGATAGTTCGGCGGTCCAAGTCTATGACCATTGTCAATGGGGAATTACATCATCGCAGTGTATCAGGGGCGTTCCAACGATGTGTGTCCCCTGAGGAAGGCTGTGAAATACTGCGTGAGATCCATGAAGGAGATTGTGGTCACCACGCCGGTTCAAAGTCCCTGGTGGCTAAAGCGTTCCGCCACGGTTTCTATTGGTTGACCGCCCATGATGATGCGGAAGATCTGGTCCGGCTATGTGATGGTTGCCAAAAATTTTCCAGACGTGCTCATATACCGGCCCAAGAATTGAGGATGATTCCAATCACTTGGCCGTTTGCAACATGGGGGCTGGATATGGTCGGACCTTTTAAAAGGTCCAAGGACAAGAAGACCCACCTCTTGGTGGAGGTTGACAAGTTTACAAAGTGGGTGGAGGCAGAACCTGTTAGCAAGTGTGACGCGGCCACGGCGGTTCAATTCATCAAAAAGGTGATTTTTCCGGTTTGGCTTTCCACACAGCATCATCACAGATAATGGTACCAATCTATCCAAAGGTGCTATGAAGGAGTTCTGCGAACGTGAACACATACGGCTGGACGTCTCATCAGTAGCTCACCCACAGTCCAATGGTCAAGCGGAACAGGCTAATCAAGAGATCTTGAGAGGCATCAAGCCCCGGCTTTTGGTCCCTTTGCAGAGGACGCCGGGTTGCTGGGTTGAAGAGCTGCCATCTGTGTTATGGAGTATCAACACTATGCCCAACAGATCCACAGGCTATACACTGTTCTTCATGGTCTACGGAGCAGAGGCAGTTCTCCCCAGTGACATCCGTCATGACTCACCTCGTGTGGCGGCTTATGTTGAAGCAGACAACAAGACGGCACGGCAGGACGCTTTGGACTTGTTGGATGAGGAGCGTGGCATAGCAGCTGCCCGCTCGGCGATTTACCAACAGGATCTTCGTCGTTATCACAGCCGCCGGGTCAGAACCAGAACTTTTCAGGAAGGGGATTTGGTGCTTCGGCTCATCCAAGACCAGACTGATATGCACAAGTTATCCCCACCTTGGGAAGGACCTTTCATGGTCAGCAAGAATCTACACAACGGGTCATACTATCTGATTGACATTCGAGAGCATAAAGACTCACGCACATCAGAGGAGGAGACCAACAGGCCGTGGAACATAGCTCATCTTCGGCCTTACTATACCTGAGCCATCGGCTCTGCTTATGTACATATTATGACACTGTATATATTATGATTAATACAATAAACCAGAGCCTCAGCTAAAGCGGGGTCTCTGTTCTTTACATCATGCGTGGTTACACGGAGTTGGTCTGTCTTAAAGCGACCTCCGGTTTACCCCTTGAGTTCGCTTTTCAAAAAGCTTTATGATATCACTTGGGGGCTTGGTCACGTCTGAACCAATGCAACACCTCTTGATAGGCGAAAGCCACCAGATCACTTGGGGGCTTGGTCACGTCTGAACCAATGCAACACCTCTTGATAGGCGAAAGCCACCAGATCACTTTGGGGCTTGGTCGTGTCCGAACCAATGCAATACCTCTTGATCGGCGAAAGCCACCAGATCACTTGGGGACATGGTCAGGTCTGAACCAGTCACGCCTCTTGATCGGCCTAAGGCCAAAGAGTCACTTGGGGGCTTGGTCGAACCCGAACCAATGCAATGCCACTTGGCCGGCATATATGCCACGGTGTCAGTTGGGGACCTGGTTGATTTGAACCATAGCTACGCCTATTGGGGGCTTGGTCATGTCTGACCATGGTAATGCCATCTGATCGGCTCAGAACAGCCTCTTTTTGCAAACGGTTTATCATTGCCTTTGCTTCCGTATTTTTTGATTGTTATTCGATTTTTGTTGCATTTTCTTTGAACCGACAACACTTTTTAAACCGGTTCAGCTGACACAGCTTGATCCATTTTTAATCCGGAGACAATTTGCCCGGTTTGACTTTCCTGTTAGCATCATGGAGTAACAGAGGGCTTACAATGACCCAGCACGGTTTACATGGTAAACCGACATTCTAAAAATAAAGGAGTTATTTTCTCCTGGGACGATAATGATTTATACAACCTCCGTTTCAAGATTGGCTAAGCCAACTTCATGCCCAGCGATGGCAGGTATTTTGTATCACATATTTGAACATATGCCTAAATTTCATTGACTATATATATGTAAAGATCATAAACCGGCTAGCGGTACAACCGCCGTGGCAGTCTTAAGATTTTATGATTGCAGGAAACATAAATTGCAGAGTTCAAGCAAAAGTATCAGCACCTATGCATGAAGGCATATTTAAAACATAAGTGTTGGCTATTCTATTACAAGGCAACACGGTGCCCAGATAAGATCATTGTGCTCTCGGCGGAATAACAAAGACCAGCTAGTTAAACCGGTTCCCGGTTCATGCCTGTTTGCCGCCCCGGTTTGACGGCTGTGGGTCATCCTGCGTCGCTTCAGCTTCCTCATGGCTACCCATTGGCTGGAAATCAATAGTGGTCCAGTCGATTCCCATTAAAGCTTGAAAGACAGCCTCTTCATGGATCAGTGAAGACGGTTCAATATCAGGAGCATAAGTGTGCTTACGGATTGGAGGAATCAGATTCTCCGCTTCAGGAATTGGTGCCGCCACTCGTTTGTTCTGATCATTGTATTGGGCTTGGTAATGCGACAAATCTGCCTCTTCAGCCAATCGACAAGCCAGAGGGTGCACAGCCCGGTTTATCATCCGCAGATCATCTTCACTGAATTCTAAGCCATCTTCTTTCAAGCTGGGATAGCCTTGAGCTGCTTCAATGGGATCGAAATCTGGCACCCATGCTTTTGCCCGGATCAAGGCGTTGATAGCTCCGGTTCGAGCAGCAGATCTCTTTAATTCTTCAATCCGAGCAGGAAGCATGGACAACCTTTTCAGAGTATCTTGAATTAGGGTTGGTGCCGGATTGTTATGTGATGCAGTGGTGATGATTCGCTGCGCTCCAGTGTATAGCTGTTCGATCAAAGTGTAGGCAGCTTTGAGCTTCTTCCGAACATCTGACCCCAAGTGACCAATGCGTGTGCCTGCAGCATTACAAGAAAGATTACAAACCGGACCTATTATAAGAAGGCCAAGTTATCATAGAGACCGAAGGAAGCTTACCAAAGATAGCAGAGGTCATGGCATGCACTTGCCGCTTTACGGCGGTTAGCTCATCTACCACCGGTTTAAGAGCAGCTTCAGCGTTTTCAGCCCTTTTGGTTAAAGCGGCCTTCTCAATGGCCCAATCAGCTTGCTCTTTCTTGAAACCTTCCTTCAGCTGTTCCATGATACCTAAAGCGCTGGTTAATTCTTCCTTTGCCTTAGAGGTTTCAGCTTGTTGGGTTTTCAAGATCTCCTGAAGGTCAGTGACTTGGTTCTCTTTGGTCCTCAGGTCAGGCTGCATAAAGACAGTAATATGATTTAAATAAACAGTACACGATTTGGAAGTACCAACCACACAACAAGTTATGTACTTGATACTTGGGGGCTAATGCATATTTGATCTTCATCTGTTATTAAATTACAAAGTCCCAAGCTCAATACAAGTATTCAACTTGGCACTTGGGGGCTAATGGCTATTTGTTCAATTACGTTCTGATGCTAAGATCGTTATCGGAGTCCCGGTTTAACTTTACTAAGTCAAACCGGCCCTTGGGGGCTACAATAATGGATTTCAAAGCATTCTGGTATGTATTACAGTCTCGGTTTGAAGATGGTTACAAACCGACCCTTGGGGGCTACATGAGATAGTAAAATTGCGGTAAGAAGCACAGGGGAGTTACCTCAAGTTTTTCCTTCATCATCTTTACCAGACCAGCTTCATAGTCACGGCTAGTATATAGCCGGTTCAAGTAACCAGAGTGAAGGTCTTGGGCATTCAGAGCAGCATACGTCGTCAAATCGACATCCCATTTGCCTTTGTTCATAGCAGAGAACTCTTCTTTGGCAGAATGTTTGGCCAAAGCGACAGGGTTCCCTGGCTCGGAGCGACCAATGCCAGTGATTATAACGTCATCATCCTTGGGCTCGCCGGTTTGCCCTGTCGCTGACGGTTTACCAGCAGGTTCGGAAGGATGACCGGATTTCTCAATCCGAATGGGGCTGGCAGGATGGTCAACAGGGCCAGAAGTATAAGTAGGCCGTTCTTCAATATGTACATCATCTTGCAGGGGTGGATCACTGGGAACATCTTCACGAACAAGCACGTCAACATCGGGTGCTTTATCCGGTTCAGGAGCAGCACTCCCCTCGGCCGCTTTATCCAAACGAGCTTTCTTGCTCGGTCTAGGTTTAGCCCTGAAAGAGAAATAAAGAGTCAAAGAGCAGTGTAAGTTACAAGCAATATACCAGAAGTATCAGCCTGGCTTACCCAAGAACCGTTTTCAGCGGTGGTAGTTGAGTGGCCGAGGATTCACCAGAGGATGAATGAGAAGTGACCTGATAATCGGAATCAGACGGATTAAGAGGTTGACGGATAAAACCCGCTTTAGGACGGAAACTAGAAAGTAGGTTGGAGACCTCTGAGCGGCGTTTCCGAACTGGACTGTCCGGTAAACCGGCGGAGGTAACTACCTGGCCGCTGTGCCGGGTTGTGCGACAAGCTTCGTGTTGCTGAGTCTTCATAACAAATTTGGGATCCAAGTAAGCAAGGGGATGAGAAAATTTAACTTTACGGTTTGCTTGGCGAGGTTTTGGTAAAGGCAAATGATCTGAATCGGAAGAAAGAATAGTTACCTCTGCGACATCAGCAATAATGGCTTCAGCATCATCTTGACAAATATCATCATCAATAAGGCGTATGAAAAGTAAGCCTAGTGAATCGAGCTCTACCTCAAGGTCCGGGTTACCCACATCGTCATCATCAGCCCCCGGATTGGAAGAGGCGGTGTTTTTCTTCCTGTGGGCGCTTTTCTTCACGACCCTCGTCTTTGGTCGGTTTGTGTTCTCCGGTTGTTCTTGGGGAAGCTTCTTACTCCAAAATGGATCATCTCCCTATTTCAAAGAATGTTGGAGTTAACAATATATAAGTGCAGCAATTTCAAATTCAATAAAAACAAAGTCAGACTCTTACAGCAGGCGGTTTGTTGATGGCGCAGAAGGGAAGCAGGCCGGTTCGGGCACAAGCATATTCCGGTTCATTCAGCATCTTTTTCACAGCTTCTGTGACTTCTTCGTCAGTCAGCTGGATGTTGCAATGCCTTAGTGGATCACTGACCAGGCCGGTGTACTCGCACATCAAACCGGAACGCATACTAAGAGGCAGTATGCTCCATGATATCCAGCAGCGGGCAAGATCAACTCCAGTCAAACCATTGGCCATGAAAGCTCTGAGCTTGGACAGTTGAGGAGCGTATTTACTTCTCTCTTTGGCAGATAGCCTTGGTGGGAAGGGGTGTGTATTGCTAAGTCTTTCCGGACGGAAGCCAGGCAGAGGATTTTGGTCAGCAGGTGAAGTATCTTTGCAATAGAACCATGAGTGATTCCATTCCTGGGGATGACTGTGCAGCTTGGCATGAGGATAAGTGACTTCTTTCCTTTTTTGAATTGCCATGCCGCCCAGCTCCATGTTGGGACCATCAGTGAATTCTGTGCGGCGGTTCAAGTGAAAACAGTCTCGGAACAGCTCAACTGTGGGTTCCTCCTGGAAGTACACTTCGCAGAGTACTTGGAAGTGACATATATTGGTAACAGAATTGGGACCGGTATCTTGCGGGCGCAATTGAAAGTTGGCCAAGACATCCCGATAAAATTTTGAACCGGGCGGATTGAAACCCCGGGCCAAGTGATCCGCAAAAACAACAACCTCTCCTTCTTGCGGTGTGGGAGGACATTCTTCACCTGGAACTCTCCAGTGGATGGCGCTTTTACTGCTTAAAGCGCTAGTCAGAACTAAATTGTTCAGTTGTGTCTTTGTGACACGAGAGGGAACCCAGTTGCACTCATATATTTGCTTGGCCATGATGAAATCTACAAAGACAAGGTTATTTCTGTTTAAGAGTGTGTTTGATCGGTTATACTGGTATGTATAATCTTAAACCGAAGGCGCATCTGCGTAAACCGAAGGCGCATCTATTTAAGCCGGAGGCAGTTCTATCCACACCGGAGTTACCTAAGGTGACAGCATCTGGCGGTTTAACAAGGGGACTAATGGTATATACTGGTTCGTACGATTTGTTACGACAAGTTAAACCGTCAGGTCTAAAACACTGAAGGCAGTTGAGGTTGTATAAGTGGACAGAAACAGGTTTCACATAAATTCTTTACGGCGGTAGATCTAAAGCCAGTTCAGAAAAGAAGTAAAATATGGCTAAGCTCGCGGCAGAACTATATTGATTCAACAAGCAGGAAAATGGATGAGATCTATGGGGTCGAATAAGAGTTTACAGATGAATGCTAAAACTGCTGATAATCATAGTACAGTTCGAGGATCTATCTAGAGGTCTCGCCATGGATATGAACAGTGAGCAAGAACACGGCAAGAACGAGGAACCCTAGAACAGATCTGGGACAATGAAGCAGAAGCCTTACCAGGGATCAAGGAGACGCGGAAGGTCGCCGCGGTTTTCTGGTGCGGTCAGGTTGATGCAGCGGCCCAGGGTGGTGCAGAGGTCAGCGACGGCGGTAGAGCTCCGAGGTCGGGGGCGCGAGGAAGACGAAGAGAGAAGGGACGAAGGGGAGAAAAGAAAAATGACCCTTCGGTCCTATTTATGAGGCATAATACATGCGTCAGGCACGCGAATCCAGGAGCCGCAGATTTCGGAAGCCCGGCTGTCGCCTTGATTATTGCGGATCAATTAAACAAAGAAGGTATCTTCGTAATGACGTCATGCCGGTTTACAATAACCAGAGAAGATGACGACACAACGGTTTAACAACTATCGGAAGACATTGAAGACAGAGATTTTCGCTAAGGATTGACATGAACCTGTTCAAATCAATCTGGAGCCTAATGTTGGGGATATTACTACTGGGTGTAAACCGGCCTACATGGCCCGTGTTAACTTCATTGGTAGACCCAAGATGTTAAAGCCTAACATAAAAGGGCCCAAGGCCTACAGTCGGTTTAGGGTCTAAACCGGCCTGATGTATAAACTTGTATTGTAAGTTAGGAGTAAAGAGACCAACCCGGATACGATTATGAATCGGAGATTGGGACTCTGTAAACCGACGGGCGTCACCCGTGTATATAAGGGGACGACCCGACGACGGTTTAAGACAGACAACAACAACTCGAGATTTAGGCGAAGCTTATCGCTCCCTGGTCGTCGAGACCACATCAATCCCATCACAACTAGAAGTAGGCTTTTACCTTCATCGAAGGGGCCGAACTAGTATAAAACTCTCTGCGTCCCTGTGTTCGCTTTAACCCCTTTGAGTTAACCCGTTGCGATGGCTCCACGACTAAGTCCTTTCGCTAGGACATCTGCCGTGACAAACCCACGACACATGTGCACGAGTGAAAAGCCGGCATAGGAACTTGAGTATAATCTATTAACTGCGCTGTACAAATCTCAGAAACACCTGTAGCATTTATATGACTAAAATCTATAGGTAAACCACAACCAAAGACCAAACATAAACATGATGATGTTGTTCTTTTCCCAAATTGCTTGGTATCTAGCAGCAGCATACAATATATTATCTAGGCCAGGGTTATCCCCTTTTCGAAAAGAAAAATGTTACCTGAAAAGCACTGTAGAGACATCTAACAATACTTAGCAAGCCAAAACAGTAGCAATGGCTGTGTGCTCACAGCAAGGGGGGCAGGGACCAGAGGAGCTCTCACCTGGCGAGCGAAATCACAAAGAGCACCACCAGTCCCGTCGACCTTCGCCATCAGGTTGGCCCAGTACTTGGCAAAGTTGCTCATCAACCACTGCAGCAACGGTTGAAATTTTTAGAGTGGTCAGGTAAACACTTGCAGCACAGGCTTGAAGGCCTAAACATTGGGGTCTACAAACTACACCGGATGATCCATCACCCCAAACCAAGGCTTACCAAACTCATCCTACGGTCCTACCAAAGCATGAAAGCAACATGTTCCACAACTAGAATCAAACACAATAGAGCTAGCTGTTTGCCACGATTCTGAAAACCTGAGAAGCACTGTAGAGACATCTAACAATAGCAAGCCAAAGCAGTAGAAATGGCCATGTGCTCACATCAAGGGGGGCAGGGACCAGAGGAGCTCTCACCTGTGCAAGTTGTTGCCAAGGCCCGACATCACCGCCGCCGTGCCTGTGGCATGGCGAGCGAAATCACAAAAAGCACCAGCAGTCCCATCGACCTTCGCCATCAGGTTGGCCCAGTACTTGGCAAAGTTGCTCATCGACCACTGCAGCAACGTTTGAAATTTTTAGAGTGGTCAGGTAAAGACTTGCAGCACAGGCTTGGAAGCCTAAACATCAGGGTCTACAAACTGAACACAATCTAAGCTATTATTTAAACCAAGAAGGCTTTATTGGCAGGACTTAAATTAATCAAAATCTTAAATGCATTGTCACCAATGAGGGGTAGATGAAAGCAGAAGATACTTGTACTTAGTTAGATGTCATTAGCCTGTACTATTGCTTCTAATCGCAAATCAGAAGACCACAACACTCAGACAACTTTGTGTTTCCAGATAAGGAGAGTGGTATACTCAAACTAGCTAGCCATCTTGCTAATTTATCAACATGATGGTGAGGGCAAGTGCTTTTTCAATTCAGAGCTAGGATTTCATTCTGTAAATTGCATCTAGCTTTTAGTTAACACAGAGTCCAAACATCACGATTTACCAGACATACATGAACACTTGCAGTTGCCCATAGATCTGCCCCTTCCTCTTCTCTCCTCCTCTGCAAGCAAGATTAAATCATGCTGCAGCTCAGAGAAAGGTAGCAGATCATCATATAAAATACTACTGATAACCAAGGTAGGTAAAAAAAATTGTAATTATCATGCCATAATGCAGGGTTAAGAACATACAGAACCTTGAGAGGTAGTAGAGCCAATCTTTGTAAAAAATATTTACCGCGGCATGTAAAAATCAATACCCGCCAAAATAAAGGAGAGAACAAGAAGTAGAAATCCCTATACACGAGCAGATCAATTAAAAACTGCATGCTTTACCCCTCGGTCGATTACGAAAGACAGCCAAGAACTTGCAGCGCAAAACCCTGCATCCTTGTTTCATGAAAAGAATAAGAAAATAACTGGAAGCCTGAGAAACCTTCAACTCCAGAAGGAAAGGTGAAGAACAGTAGGATGCGATTCGCCTTACAGAGACGGGTTTCGCTACTTCCATGAAGAAGCAAGGAAAAGAGAGACGTGGATTTAGGAGATGATTTTATTTGGTACAACTCAAGAAAATTAAGATGATCAATTAAGAATTCATTCATGCACTCCAAATCAAGGATGATCCATTACTACACCGGATGATCCATCACCCCAAACCAAGGATTACCAAACTCGTCCTACCAAAGCATGAAAGCAACATGTTCCACAACTAAAATCAAACAAAGCAGAGCTAGCTATTCACCACGAATCCGAAAACGAGAAGCTAATCAAACACCACAACAAAACTAAGTAACCTGGTGAATCTAATCCAAGACAACCAGCTTCTAGTACTCATCGCCGCCGATGATGACGATGGTCTTGGGGGGGAAAATATCCTGTGGAGCTTAGGCTTAGGTGCACCTCCTTATCTAGCCATCCATCTATGCATCGCGATTTGTGCAAGAACTTTTCTCTTTTTTGTTTCTTCCAAATAAAACAACATATGAACTTCAAACTTTGCATCAGAACAAAACATTCTAACTCGTGCATCATAAGTACTAAAAATAACATTTTTTAATAAAGAAAATCTCATTTTGTATATTTATGTCGGTCAAAAAAATCTATAAGTTTTTTCTCTCATTGCAGTAAGAATGTTTTGCAATCTTGCAAAGTTTGAAGTTCATATGTTGTTTTATTTGGAAGCAACAAAAAAGAGAAAATTTCAGGTTGTAAGTTAGTTGTCTAGCACGGATCTTAAAGCTATATTGAAGGGTATGGATAAGAGATGTCTATGAGCCTAAGCTCTAAAAATCCGCGTCTTCACCACACCGTCCTTCTTCAGGAAGATCTTTAGTACTGGCCTACAGAGGAGCAAGGCCTTGCGTTTCAGGAAGATTTTGAGTACTGGCCTACAGGTTAAGTCACACAGCAAAACAAGAACACATCAGGCACTCGCCGAAAACTGATCAACAGCACCAGAAACACAAAACCACAAGCTCAAATTTACAGATACTGGAAATATAAAGGAAACCTGCTGATTTCCCATGGACCAGGCTCCATCGCTCAGTCTTCTCGCCCAAGATAACTCCGGGTCCACCATCACCAGCATAGATCTCTTTGACGTGCCACCTTTTGCAATGGCCCAAAGTTTGGCACCAAGTCGCCACTGCCGTCATGCATCTATGAGGCTGAATTTTCCTAAGAACAATGTTAAGTAAATTAATAAGAACAATATGTTCAAGATTTCCAGCAGTCTAATGAAGAGTGTATCTGTTAGAAGTTAAAAATGACACGCCATCATTATTTCTTCTCAGCTTGTTACATGACCATCTACTTCTATGGAAGGTACACTGATGCATACCTGCAGGCACATGGGCAGCCTCGAGAGTGTTCTGGATTACGCAAATACGCATCATGGTATCTCGGGATTAAGCACTTGTTATCATAGAATCACTCAACTTGAACTGCAGAATCATTGATCTTGTTGTTAGCTTCAACACCGATGGACAGACACAATAATTTGGATTAATATACAAGATATGAGAAAATTAACAGCAAATATTAATTCGGCACTTTATGGGCAATCGCCAAGCTGGGCATGATGGCTGTACTCTAAAACTATTTGTATAAGGATCTTCTTTGTCGTTTTAGAACAAACTGCTGCTGAGTGTTTATTTACACAAATTTGTCAAAACTTACAGTTGTTGTCTGTTGTTTGTTTATTAGATGATGATAACCTATACTTACAGCCATAAACTGAGCAGTAAAATATGAGCTTATGTTTGTGCATGTCCTCACAATGGTATTTTGTTATGAGGAAGCTAATATCACAGCAAAGGGAGCAACCAACCTATAGCATATCCATGACTACAGACTTTTTTTTAGCATGACAGGAGCTAAACTCATGACTTGTGTTGCATCAGCGACAGAAAGTCATGACTCCGTGTGCACTTGGCCACTCCCTCTGTCCAGCCCCTACACCCTCACTTATTCATTCAAACGTGTTAGCGGCAGCCATTTTTGTATGTGTTAAGTCTCAAGAGAAAGAAACGAACAAGTGTACATGATGGCCACTGAAGAGTAGAGACTGGACACTGGAGTAGCATATATACTAGCCACTCTTCTACCATGCTCCCTACACAGCGATAGATTGTGCAACTCTCACTGCCAAGTACTCCCTCTGTAAATAAATATAAGACCGTTGTAGCGATGGAGTACTTTAATTATTGTCAATTGCACAAACCGAACAACCGCCGCTACACACCAACAACTACAAAGAGGGGCAAACTTAAACCTTCATGAAGCCATGGTTGTTCCTCCTACCACAAGGCTTCTCAAACTTCCTTTCCTTGGATCGCATGTACAGCTTGGTGTGGTTTTGCGGCATGCCAGGAGCCTTGCCAAAGTGCCTTACCGCCTCACAGGCATTCTTGTGTCCACTCTAGAGGATCTGCACATGCACACATTTTCCAATATAAGAGTCCATTCACAACATTCGCCGAAAACTGATCAACACCACCAGAGACACAACACGACGAGCTCAAATTTTACAGATACTGGTAACTAAAGGAAACCTGCTGATTTCCCATAGACCAAGCTCCATCGATCAGTATTCTCGCCCAGGATGCGATCACTCCGGGTCCACCATCAAGAGCATAGATCTATTCGACGTGCCGCCTTTTGGGATGGCCCAAAGTTTGGCACCAAGTCGTCACTGCCGTCATGCATCTATGAGGCTGAATTTTGCCTAAGAACAATGTTAACTAAATTAATAAGAACAATATGTTCAAGATTTCCAGCAGTCTAATGCAGAGTTTAAAATGACAATGTTAGAAGTTTAAAATGACACGCCATTATTATTTCTTGTCAGACATGACCATCTACTTCTAGGGAAGGGGTCTGCAGATATACTCTACTCACTTCACAATACAGTAAAGAAATTTTAGCTCCAAATTGAGAAGTAATGCCATTTGAGAAATGAACAATACTGGTGCATACAAAATATTACAAAGAGGCATCTAAAAAATCCCTACCATCTACTGACCACGAGATTATGCGGTTGGGAATAAAGGCTTTTGCTATAAAATCTGTATGAGAAAAGGAGAACGCATAGTGTAGAATATTATGCAACTCACGATATATTGATCGGGTGCAATATGCACATATATATAGATACATAGGGAGGCCACGTCCTCTACTATACATGGAAGGAGGAGGGCTTGTTGTACAAGAAATATACATGCTATATCTATATCTCAACACCCCCCCGCAGTCGAAGCGGCACCATGGTCGACGCAAAGACTGGAACGGAACTCCTCAAAGGATGCAGTAGACAAGCCCTTGGTCATGATGTCAGCAAACTGTTGGGAGGTAGGGACATGTAGCACGCGTACATGGCCAAGAGAAACCTGCTCCCGAACAAAGTGGATATCAATCTCAATATGCTTGGTGCGTCGATGATGAACTGGGTTGGCGGAGAGGTAGACCGCGGAGACGTTGTCACAATAGACAATCGTGGCCTTATCAACCGGAGACAAGAGCTCATGGAGAAGCTGACGAAGCCACGAACACTCAGCAACAACGTTGGCGACGGCGCGATATTCCGCTTCAGCGCTGGAGCGGGAGACAATGGGCTGCCGCTTGGACGACCAGGAGATGAGTGATGGCCCGAGATAGACACAATAGCCAGATGTCGAGCGGCGCGTATCAGGGCAGCCAGCCCAATCAGCATCAGAGTAAGCAATCAAGTCCAAAGAGGTCGACGCCTGAAGTGACAACCCGAGATCCAAAGTGCCTCGGATATAGCGAAGAATGCGCTTGACCGCGGTCCAGTGGGCATCACGAGGAGCATGCATATGAAGGCACACCTGTTGTACGGCATACTGAAGCTCCGGGCGGGTAAGAGTAAGGTACTGAAGTGCACCAACAATCGACCGGTAGAACGGAGCATCAGAAGCGGGAGAACCATCTGTGGCAGAGAGCTTGGCCTTCGTGTCGACAGGCGTGGCAGCCGGTTTGCAGTTAAGCATCCCGGCACGATCCAGAAGCTCATGAGCATACTTCCGCTGATGAAGAAAGAAGCCATCGGCTCGACGAATAACCTCGATCCCGAGGAAATAGTGTAGAGGACCTAAGTCCTTGATGGCGAACTCAGCACGAAGACGATCAGTGAGCTGTCGAAGAAGAGCAGTCGAGCATGCTGTCAAGATGATATCGTCGACATAGAGCAGCAGAAAAGCAGTGGCATCACCCTGGTGGTAGACAAACAGTGAAGCATCGGAGCGCGTGGAGCGGAATCCAAGCTGATGAAGGAACGCGGCAATGCGCTGGTACCACGCGCGAGGAGCCTGTTTAAGCCCATATAACGACCGAGAGAGCAAGCACACATGATCCGGAGAAGACTCGTCGACGAATCCCGTAGGCTGCTGACAGAACACTTGCTCCTCAAGATGACCATGAAGAAAAGCATTAGAGACGTCCATCTGATGCACTGGCCAAGAGCGAGAGACCGCAAGCTGAAGAACAGTCCGAATTGTCCCGGGTTTGACCACCGGGGCAAAGGTATCTGTGAAGTCGACACCGGCGCGCTGACGGAAACCACGAACAACCCAACGCGCCTTGTGGCGGTCGAGGGTGCCATCAGGATGAAACTTGTGCTTGAAGACCCACTTCCCGGTAATGATGTTGGCATGAGGGGGACGTGGTACAAGCTGCCAAGTATGATTACGCTGCAAAGCATCGAATTCCTCCTTCATCGCGGCAAACCACAAAGGGTCGCGAAGTGCGGTACGGGCGGAGGTCGGCAGAGGCGACGGTGAGGATGTGGACGTCGAAGCCACACAGGTATACTCTTCCGAGGAGTACCGATTACTCGGTCGGTAGACACCCATGCGGGACCGGGTGACAGGGCCGGCAAGGGGCGGGACCACGGAGGCTCCGGTGGACCCGTCTCCAGTAGCCGGAGAAGCCGAGGGCGGGCCAGGCGAAGAGGCCCCGGCAGAGGCCGGCGCGACCAGTCGTGTGGTCGTGGAGCCGGGTGAGGGGACCGGCGAGCCCGCCACGGCATAGGCTGTCGGAGAGGCCGGCGAAGCAGCGGGTGTAGACGCCGGCGAGGTCGGTGTAGGCGCCGGCGAGGTCGGTGTAGGCGCCGGCGAGGTCGGTGTAGATGCCGGTGAGGCCGGCGAGGTTGGTGTAGATGCCGGCGAGGCCGGCAAGGCAGCGGTCGGCAGCCGTAACACCGAACGGCCAGGAGGAGCACCACGCCGCGGTAGAGAGCCGGGGCGGACAGGGTCAGCCAAAGAGGGGCCGGGCACCGAAGGAGAAGTCGCCTGTTGTTCCTGTTTAAACGGAAAAGAACACTCGTCGAAATAAACATGCCGGGAGGTGATGACACGGTGAGAGACCGGATCATAGCACCTATAGCCCTTGGTGTTAGCCGGGTAACCGAGAAAGACACACGGGAGGGAACGAGGAGCAAGTTTATGAGGAGATGTGACGATAGTACTGGGATAGCAGAGACAACCAAAAATACGAAGACCGTCATATGAGGGTGGAGACCCAAAGAGAAGGTGATGTGGTGTAAAATTCCAACGGGTGCGACACGGACGAAGGTTAATGAGGAGGGTGGCAGTAGCAAGAGCATCGGGCCAGAAACGGGGAGGCATGTAAGCATGGAATAAGAGGGTACGGACGCAATCGTTAAGAGTGCGGAGGATGCGTTCAGCCCTACCGTTCTGCTGGGAAGTGTAAGGACATGTCAGTCGAAAAATTGTGCCATGGGTGGAAAGGAGGTTGCGAATGGTGGTGTTATCAAATTCTTTCCCGTTGTCAGTTTGCAAAGCAAGAATGGGACGACCAAATTGTGTAGACACATAAGAGTAGAAGGCAGTGAGAGTGGCAGCAACTTCGGACTTCTTACGCAATGGAAAGGTCCACACAAAGTGAGAATAGTCATCTAAGATAACAAGATAATAAGAAAAACCAGTATTACTAGCAACGGGAGAGGTCCAGACATCACTATGGATTAACTCAAAAGGTAACGATGCAACTGTGGATGAAGAACTAAAAGGAAGACGAACATGTTTGCCCAGACGGCATGCGTGACAAGAGTGCGCATCCGTTTTATTACATGTAAACGAAAAATCTCTAGCTATTTGACGAAGTGTGTTGGAGCTAGGATGACCAAGACGGGCGTGCCAAAGATCGACACCAGCAGAAAGAGCCACCGGTCCAGCAGATGTAGAGGATGAAGGCTGGACGGAGTACATATCGCCAGGGCTGTCACAGCGGTGAAGAACCATCCGGGTGAGGGCGTCCTTAACAGAAAAACCAACTTCGTCAAATTCCACAGTGACAGAGTTATCACGAGAAAGTTTACGAACACAGACTAAGTTTTGAATAAGTTCAGGAGACACAAGAACATTATTAAGAAAGAGTGGCCTAGAGGTGGAAGGAAAACTAGTGGAACCAACATGAGTAATAGGAAGACCAGCACCATTACCAACAATGATACGAGAAGAGGTGTTGATGGGAGACGCAGAAGAGAGGTTACCCGGATAAGCGGCCATATGTGATGATGCACCGGTGTCCATAAACCAGTCGCCACCTCCAGAATAAGCACTAGCCGGAGGCTGTTGATGAAGTGCAGCGAGGAGAGCCGGGTCATAGGTGACCGGCGCAGGGTAGCCCGAGTAGCCGGTCATCCCAGCGCTAGGGTTCGGCCCACCATAGCCGACCGGAGCGGGGGAGTAGTAGGGCGGCGGAGCACTCGGGCCCGAGTGTTGGCCGGCGAAGAAGGCCTGATGGCTGGAGGGTCCAGGCCCGAGGAGGCTCGGAGCGGGGGGGCGTGGCACGGGCATGGTGTAGGCGTGCACGACCCCCGTCCAGGGGTTGTGTCCGCCCCCCCAAGGTGGCGTCGGCTGCTGCTGAGGAGGCCCAGCGTGCGGCTGTTGCTGCTGCTGCTGGCCTTTGCCGCGGCCGCGGCGCCGCTGGCGCGGCTGTTGCTGTTGTGGCTGCGGTGGCATCGGCGGTTGTTGGGGAAGAGCCGGAGGCCGTTGCTGAGACGGAGCGCCGTAGATGGCGGGCGACGTAGGTGGAGCCGCAGGCCGAGGCGCCGGGAACGGCGGTGGAAAGCCGGGAGGTGCGCCCGCGGGTGTGGGACCGCCGCGTGCGTAGCCGGCGGCGAAAGCGGTGTGAACGGCACGGGAGCGAAGATGCTTCAACCGGCGTTCCTCGAGACGGAGATACGCCACCGCGCGCTCGTAGGTGGGGTTCGCCATGAGGGTGAGGTTGGAGGCGGCGTTGCCGAGGTCCTCATTGAGGCCGGCTGTGAGGGTGGAGAGGAGCAACTCGTCGCCCACCTTGAAGCCGATGTCGTTGAGCTCGTCGGAGAGGGTCTTGAGGCGCATGCAGTAGTCGTCGACGGAGGAGTCGTTTTGGTGACACCCGAAGAACTCCTGTTGCAAAAAGACGATCCGCTGGAGCTTGTTGTCGGTGAAGAGGCCGACGATCTTGTTCCACACCGTGCATGCATCGTCCTTGTCGCGAACGACGGTGTGGAAGATGTCCTTGGACACGGTGAGGAAGAGCCACCTGATGATGGTGGCATCGATCGCCAGCCAGTCGGCGTCGCGATTGAGGACGAAGAGGTTGGCGGTGCCGTCGATGTGATCCTGCAGGTTATACTCACGAAAGAGGAGATTGAAGTAGGTCTTCCAGGCATAAAAGTTCGCCTCTTTGTGGGAGAGGATGACCGGGACGCGGCGTTCGATAGGAACATCGCGGATGTAGGCAGGATCTGGTAGTGTGGCAGCGGAGGAGCCGGCGGAGGAGTCGAAGGGGTTTGGTGGACGCACGGCCGGAGGGGTGGAGGCGGCGGATCGGTGGGAGAGATCGGACCCAGACATGGCACCGGGTTCGGACGAGGCTGGGTAGGGTTAGGGTTTTGGGTGGGCAGCGATCGGCTGGGCTAGCAGCGGGTGCGTGGCGGAAGGCGATGGGGTTTGGGTTGCGGGGCGAGTGAAGGAGCGGAAGCAGTGGGGGGCTGGCGATGCGGGCGTGCGGGGTGACGCGCGCGAGGGAAGCACGGCGGCGGCGAGGGAATCAGCGACGCGGGCGTGCGAGAAAAAGCTAGCGGCGGCGGCTAAGAAGCGGCGGCGACGCGGCTAGGGCAGGGGATCGTAGAGGCTCTATACCATGTAGAATATTATGCAACTCACGATATATTGATCGGGTGCAATATGCACATATATAGATACATAGGGAGGCCACGTCCTCTACTATACATGGAAGGAGGAGGGTTTGTTGTACAAGAAATATACATGCTATATCTATATCTCAACACATAGGTAAAAATCAATTTCATGCATAGAAGGAACTACTCTCAAAAAATTTCTTTAGCAACATCAAACAATCAATATCAACAATCATCCCTGAGCTTCAGGGAGGGAAGGTGTAGACACAAAGGGGGACAGGCACATGTGAATGTGATTACAAGCACACAATGGCATGTAAACTATCAGACAGAGGTAGTGTCATTATTATTGTCATTGAAATTAACATCTTATGAATTAACTCGAGACAACTCCAGCATGTCTCTAGCATGATTCGATTTTCAACTATAATGTGCAGAATCCAGTTTCCTCAAAATGAAACACCACCGCACTAGGTTCTACTGGTATGAACCGAATTATTCACATAAGAAACTAATCA
This sequence comes from Aegilops umbellulata, assembly GCA_032464435.1. Lineage (NCBI taxonomy): Eukaryota > Viridiplantae > Streptophyta > Magnoliopsida > Poales > Poaceae > Aegilops > Aegilops umbellulata. The sequence continues at coordinate 632,935,573 of CP136060.1, read as the reverse complement.
AAGAATACAAGCATTTGATTAACAGTATCCAAGTGAAATAATTGGCTTACTTAAGCTCCACCTCTGGGTTGTTGTGCCTCCCGACTTCCTGGCAAAGGAGCTCCTAGAGTAAGAAACAACAAGCACACCATTATAATTCTGGGGATACAGAAGTACCACTCTACGTCAACAACAAAAAACTCCAGCGAAATGGCAATCCTTGAAGCGCTCCCGCCGTCGCCGCCGACCTGACCGCCCCCGCTGTCGCGAAGGTGTTTGACGCTGGTTGATCACCTCGAGGAGTTCAGCAAGCGTTTCCCCACCTTACAGCTCGAGGACGAGCTGTTTGTGCAGGCGGGGAGAAGTGTTATGACCGTCATATTAGGGGCTTAGCCCAGTGGGTTGTGGCCCAAGTTATCTTATCGTTATTAGGGGCTTAGCCCGTTTATCTTATCGTTTGCTTAGGAGTCAAGTAAACCTCTCTATATAAGGAGAGGAGATGTATCAATCTAATCAAGCAAGAAACAATCATTATTTGCTCGGCTTTCCTTAGGGAGCCGGGAGACCTAAACCCTAGCCGCCTCCTGCCTTCACCGCTGCTGCTCCCGTCACAAGGACGGCGCCATGCAGCCGGCCGCCGCGCACCAGCCCTCGTCCTTCCCTCTCCTTCCCCTACAGCTTACGACCAAGACCGGGCAGAACCGTAGCTCCTAACATCTTGGTATCAGCTAGCTTGGTTTCGACCATGTCATCACCACCACCAAACCCGTCGCTGCCCACCACCACCAACACCGCCGCCGCCACCACGTCCTCCACCGCCGCTGCGTTCTCGCCGAGCGCCACGGCCTCGCTGGCCCTTCCGTCGGCGCCGATCGCCCCCACCCCCGGCACGTCGCCTGGCCAGCCGCCGCCCCCCATCAAGGATTCGCCGCCATCACCGTCCACCATGCCGACCCAGTACACTCCGGAGGCCATGGCTGGTGTCCTCAATGACCTGGTGGTCGCGGTCCAGGGCATCCGCCTGTTTTTGGATAGCCTGTACGGGCCGCCACCGCCGCTTTCGCCGGTCGTCCCCTCCGGACAACCGGCCCTGCCGTGGTACTCGGTCCCCACGGCCATCGCCGGGGCTACCCGGCGCTCCCGTCGCCGACTGCTCCAACGCCGCCCTGGCCCCAATGGCCGATGGCCGCGCTCGCGGCACCACCAGCGCCATCCGCGCCCGCCCAGGGCCCGCAGTGGCCGACCTGTCCCGTGCCGGCCCCTGCCTCGCCATCCGTACCTGCGGCTTCGGTCCAGGTTCCACTGTCGGCCGCCACAGCGCTGTCCTAGCCGCAGTGGCCGTACTGGCCCGCGCAGGCCCCAGCCGCGCCGGTACAGCTTCCACCGCCGCCGCCCAGCTCCGAACTGGGCCAGTCCACACCGGGGGGCCTCCCGATCCAGCAGGTCCAGTTTCCGCCGTCACTGTTCCTGATTCCGCCATCGCCAGTTTACACGGAGGTTGGGCACCCATCGGTACCCACACTGCAGTCTGGGGCCTCATCCGGCTCCGCGGGGGCCTACGACGGCCTCCCCACCGTTGACCGGGCGCCATCATCATCACTGCTCCGCACCGCCGAGCCGGTCGTCCATGGCGCGCCGACCCAGACGCCGCCACGGTTTGCCAAGATCGACTTCGCCACTTATGACGGCACGGAGGACCTGCTTAACTGGCTCAACCAGTGCGACCAGTTCTTCCGTGGGCAGCGCACGCTCGCGTCGGAGCGCACTTGGCTGGCATCCTACCACCTCCGCGGTGCAGCCCAGACATGGTACTACGCCCTCGAGCAGGACGAGGGCGGCATGCCCCCGTGGGAGCGCTTCCATGAGCTGTGCCTCCTTTGTTTTGGGCCGCCGATCCGCGGGAGCCGCCTGGCCGAGTTGCTCCACCTTCCCTTCACATCTACGGTGCAGGACTACGCCGACCGCTTTCAAGCCCTAGCGTGCCACGCGTCCGGCGTGACGGCTCACCAGCGGGCCGAACTCTTCGTCAGCGGTCTGCCAGATCATCTCCGCATGGACGTCGAGCTGCAGGGACCCCAGGACCTCCAGACAGCCATGTACTACACCCGCGCGTTCGAGCGCCGCGCGGTGGCCATGCAGCAGGCATCACCGTCCCAGGCCACTGGGCCGCTACCCGGACCAGATGTTCCCGCGCAGGGTCTGCTTGCTCAGGCTTCCGCGGCACCCTCGCTGCGACCGCGGCGCGCCCGTTCCGCCGGCTCACCTCAGCCGAGCTACTCGAGCGTCGCCGCCAAGGGCTGTGCTTCAACTGCGACGAGCCCTACACGCCTGGCCACGTCTGCCCGCGACTCTTCTACCTGGAGGCTGCAGACTACATTGAGGAGGACGCCGTCGCCGCCGACCTGACCGCCCCCGCTGTCGCGAAGGTGTTTGACGCTGGTTGATCACCTCGAGGAGTTCAGCAAGCGCTTCCCCACCTTACAGCTCAAGGACGAGCTGTTTGTGCAGGCGGGGAGAAGTGTTATGACCGTCATATTAGGGGCTTAGCCCAGTGGGTTGTGGCCCAAGTTATCTTATCGTTATTAGGGGCTTAGCCCGTTTATCTTATCGTTTGCTTAGGAGTCAAGTAAACCTCTCTATATAAGGAGAGGAGATGTATCAATCTAATCAAGCAAGAAGCAATCATTATTTGCTCGGCTTCCCTTAGGGAGCCGGGAGACCTAAACCCTAGCCGCCTCCTGCCTTCGCCGCCGCTGCTCCCGTCGCAAGGACGGCGCCACGCAGCCGGCCGCCGCGCACCAGCCCTCGTCCTTCCCTCTCCTTCCCCTATAGCTTATGACCAAGACCAGGCAGAACCCTAGCTCCTAACACTCACTATCATAGAATCACTCAGCTTGAACGCGTTACATACTAGAACTGCAGAATCATTGATCCTGTTGTTATCTTCAACACCCATGGACAGACACAATGATATGGATTAATATACAGATCTGAGAAAATTAACAGCAAATATTAATTCGGCACTTTATGGCTAAGCACCAAGCTGGGCATGATGGTTGTACTCCAAAACTATTAGTATAATGATCTTCTTTGTCATTTTAGAACAAACTGCTGCTGAGTGTTTATTTACACAAACTTGTCAAAACTTACTGTTGTTGTCAATTGTTCATATATTAGATGATGATAACCTATACTTACTGCCATAAACTGAACAATGAAATCTATGAGCTTACGCTTGTGCATGTCCTCGCAATGGTATTTTGTTATGAGGAAGATAATATCACAGCAAAGAGAGCAACCAAGCTATAGCATATCTATGACTACAGACTTTCTTTATCATGACAGGAGCTAACTCATGGCTTGTGATGCATTAGCGACAAAAAGCCATGACCCCGTGTGCACTTGGTAACTTCCCTCTGTCCAGCCCCTACACCCCTCACTCATTCATTCAAACATGTTAGCTAGCCAGTCATTTTTGCATGTGTTAAGTCTCAGGAGAAAAAAACAAACAAGTGTACATAATGGCCACTAGAGAGTAGAGACATTTAAACATGTTAGTTAGCCAGCCATTTTTGCATGTGTTAAGTCTCAGGAGAAAAAAAAAACAAACAAGTGTACATAATGGCCACTAGAGAGTAGAGACTGGACACTGGATTGGCATATATACTAGCCACTCTTCTACCATGCTCCCTACACAGCGATAGATTGTGCTACTCTCAGTGCAAAGTACTTTAACTACTGCCAATTGCTCAAACAGAGCAACAGTCGCTCCACACCAACAACAACTAACAAAAGAGGCAAACTTAAACCTTGATGACGCCATGGCTGTTCCTCCTACCACAAGCCTTCTCAAACTTCCTTTCCTTGAAGCACACGTACAGCTTGGTGTGGTTTGTGCGGCACGCCAGGAGCCTTGCCAAAGTGCCTCACCGCCTCACGAGCATTCTTGGGTCCCCTCAAGAGGATCTGCAGATGCACACATTTGCAAATATAAGAGTTCATTCCCAGCACTACTGGAAGGACTATTAACACAAATATTTGAACTGTGTTTCTAGAATTAAATTTAAAAGTACAATTCGGCTGCACACCGCTGCCACCCGATTCTTGCATGAAAAACAAAGCCCAACTGAGAGCAAGAGCAGCTCAGACAAACACATCTCCAAACAGCGAAGACCCAGCATCAATTCTAACAAAAAAGTAACGACAAATGCCTTAACGTCACCTAACTATATCAATGGTAACAATAAGCTTCCAACAAAAAAACTTACGTAAAAGGAAAGAAGGGTCATTCTAGGAGTGGAAATTAGCAACATTGCACAGTGCCAACCATTAAAATCCAACCCGAAAAGAATGCACCAGTTCATCTCTTAATCTTTGAAGTAGGGGGGATAAAGAAATATCATTAGATTCAACATCTATTCTTTTCAGCATGCGAGAATTCTACTTCGGACGCATGCAGCATAGCTCCTATGTCTCAGTAAGTAGTGCTCAAACAGAGCAACAATCGCTCCACACCAACAACTAACAAGAGAGAGGCTGACTTAAACCTTGAAGCCACGGCTGTTCCTCCTACCACAAGCCTTCTCAAACTTGCTTTCCTTGGAGCGCACGTACGGCTTGGCGTGACTGTGCGACACACCAGGATCCTTGCCAAAGTGACTCGATGGCATTCTTGGGTCCCCTTGAGAGGATCTGCAGGTGCAAAAATTTGCAAATATAAGAGTCCATTCCCAAGACAACTCGAAGGACTACTAACCACTGCGTAATAGTAACGGGAAATCATGCTCTGAAACTACTGTGCTCAGATTTACCTATAACGCTTAGCTCATATCACAAACGACCTACAAAGGGAAGTTTTTAGGATTATAGTACAAGCTGTTGATATCTCAGGATTAAGCACTCATCGTAATAGAATCAGTCAGTTGAATGTTATTACATATTAGAACAGCAGAATCATTCATCTTATTGTTATCTTCAACACCTATAATCACTGTCGTGTTTTTTCCCGGAATAATCGTGATTAAATTATTTATTAAATAATATATATTATTACCCACAACTGTTGGGATGGCCGAGTGGTTTAAGGCGGCACATTAAGGGTGTGTTCCGAAAGGTCGTGGGTTCGAATCCCACTCTCAACAAATAAATATTTTTTTTTCTCTACAAAACGTTTTCCCCTTTATTAGTATAACTCTTTTTAGTTTTTTCTTACTAACCAGCGCCGTGAGCTACTATTCCGAGCGTGACGCACACGACATTTCGTCTTGGGTCGGCCCATGTAGCAGCGGGTTGTGTAGCAAATCACGGCACTGTAGCAGTTCAATATGATGTAGTAATGTTTTAATCTACAAAACGTTTTCACTTTATACAAACCATTAGTAAATTTTGTTCCAAAAATGTTCAGATTTTGCAAAAAAAACATAGAAATTTCATATTTTATTCACCTATAATTTTTTTTGTAAACTGTTCGAAACAGAAAAATAAGCGCTACAGTAATAATCCATTAATACATTTATATAAATGTTGGAATATTTAAAATAATTCATTTATAAATTTACTAATGGGCTATTACTGTAGTGCTCATTTTTCCCAATTCTGAACAGTATCTGAAAAACGTTTTCACAATATGATGTAGTAATGTTTTAATCTACAAAACGTTTTCACTTTATACAAACCATTAGTAAATTTTGTTCCAAAAATGTTCAGATTTTGCAAAAAAAACATAGAAATTTCATATTTTATTCACCTATAATTTTTTTTGTAAACTGTTCGAAACAGAAAAATAAGCGCTACAGTAATAATCCATTAATACATTTATATAAATGTTGGAATATTTAAAGTAATTCATTTATAAATTTACTAATGGGCTATTACTGTAGTGCTCATTTTTCCCAATTCTGAACAGTATCTGAAAAAAGTTTAAAGGTGAACAACATTTGAAATTTATAGACATTTGTTTTGCAAAACCCGTACATTTTTGGAAAAACTGGAACGAAATTTGAAAACACGTATATTTTCTGAAATTACGACCAACACTTTTTGAATTGCCCGTATATTTCTAAACACAGGCAGCTTTTGAATTTGTGAAGAAATTTTGAAAATATTAACATTTTACAAAATACAAACAACCACAATGAGAGTGTTGTTTTGTGCAGCGTGGAACAAGAGCCGCGACAATGACCAACGAAGCTGCAAATCAACAACTGCAGCTAGGGAAAAGAAGTTTCAAGAGTATGGAAGAAATTTGTCGCTATCTATCCTTTCCATGGAACGACTCTTTTTGGTCTGACGTTGGAGTCTTTAGCAGACTACAGATACAAAGTGTTTCCCTTTGTTGAATCCATGTCTCTATGTAAGACATAACACTAACAGGCCTTGTATCTGTACAGGCACTAATCCTATGTTATAATGCATCAGCTTAATTCCCATGTACCACCATTGAAGGCTTAATGCTAAGTCTCCATTTGCACATAACTGATGCTCTTAAATGTGACCTTGCACCATTTGGTAACGGGTCATCTAATAGTAGAAAGCCATAAATGGAGAAATAGCCATACATACAAGGGAACCAAACAAGCAACGAATATCATCACTTTGAAAAGTTACCAAGTTTTGCAATAAACACTGTCAGATTGTTTTTCCGAAATATCGTAATTACATTTTTTTAGGATGATTACATTATTTATAATATGGTATATAGTATTATACACAAATGTTGGGATGGCCGAGTGGTCTAATGCGGCACATTCAGGATGTGTTCCGAAAAGGGCGTGGGTTCGAATCCCACCCTCAACAAATAAATAATTTTTTTCTTTCTACAAAACGTTTTCCCCTTATACACTATTATATAATATATATATACGAGCGTGACGCACAGAGCCTTTCGTGTTGGGCCGGCCCATGTAGCAACTCGCAGCTACTGTAGCAGTTCAAATATGCTGTAATGTTTTCACCTTTTATGAAAGCAGTTGTAAAAAAATGGTCGAAGCTTAAAAAAAAACCAATACAGTAATAATAAATGAATAATCACTCTCGGATTTGTTTTCACAGTAATAGTTATTATAGTATTTATTAAATGATAAATTATTTTATACAGAGTTGTTGGGATGGCCGAGTGGTCTAAGGCGGCACATTAAGGGTGTGTTCCGAAAGGTCGTGGGTTCGAATCCCACTCTCAACAAATAAATAATTTTTTTCTTTCTACAAAACGTTTTCCCCTTATACACTATTATATAATATATATATACGAGCTTGACGCACAGAGCCTTTCGTGTTGGGCCGGCCCATGTAGCAACTCGCAGCTACTGTAGCAGTTCAAATATGCTGTAATGTTTTCACCTTTTATGAAAGCAGTTGTAAAAAAATGGTCGAAGCTTAAAAAAAACCAATACAGTAATAATAAATTAATAATCACTCTCGGATTTGTTTTCACAGTAATAGTTATTATAGTATTTATTAAATGATAAATTTTTTTATACAGAATTTTTGGGATGGCCGAGTGGTCTAAGGCGGCACATTTAGGGTGTGTTCCGAAAGGTCGTGGGTTCGAATCCCACTCTCAACAAATAAATATATTTTTTTCTCTACAAAACGTTTTCCCCTTTATTAGTATAACTCTTTTTAGTTTTTTCTTAGTAACTAGCGCCGTGAGCTACTATTCCGAGCGTGACGCACACGACATTTCGTCTTGGGTCGGCCCACGTAGCAGCGGGTTGTGTAGCAAATCACGGCACTGTAGCAGTTCAATATGATGTAGTAATGTTTTAATCTACAAAACGTTTTCACTTTATACAAACCATTAGTAAATTTTGTTCCAAAAATGTTCAGATTTTGCAAAAAAAACATAGAAATTTCATATTTTATTCACCTTTAATTTTTTTTGTAAACTGCTCGAAACAGAAAAATAAGCGCTACAGTAATAATCCATTAATACATTTGTATAAATGTTGGAATATTTAAAATAATTCATTTATAAATTTACTAATGGGCTATTACTGTAGTGCTCATTTTTCCCAATTCTGAACAGTATCTGAAAAAAGTTTAAAGGTGAACAACATTTGAAATTTATAGACATTTGTTTTGCAAAACCCGTACATTTTTGGAAAAACTGGAACGAAATTTGAAAACACGTATATTTTCTGAAATTACGACCAACACTTTTTGAATTGCCCGTATATTTCTAAACACAGGCAGCTTTTGAATTTGTGAAGAAATTTTGAAAATATTAACATTTTACAAAATACAAACAACCACAGTGAGAGTGTTGTTTTGTGCAGCGTGGAACAAGAGCCGCGACAATGACCAACGAAGCTGCAAATCAACAACTGCAGCTAGGGAAAAGAAGTTTCAAGAGTATGGAAGAAATTTGTCGCTATCTATCCTTTCCATGGAACGACTCTTTTTGGTCTGACGTTGGAGTCTTTAGCAGACTACAGATACAAAGTGTTTCCCTTTGTTGAATCCATGTCTCTATGTAAGACATAACACTAACAGGCCTTGTACCTGTACAGGCACTAATCCTATGTTATAATGCATCAGCTTAATTCCCATGTACCACCATTGAAGGCTTAATGCTAAGTCTCCATTTGCACATAACTGATGCTCTTAAATGTGACCTTGCACCATTTGGTAACGGGTCATCTAATAGTAGAAAGCCATAAATGGAGAAATAGCCATACATATAAGGGAACCAAACAAGCAACGAATATCATCACTTTGAAAAGTTACCAAGTTTTGCAATAAACACTGTCAGATTGTTTTTTCCGAAATATCGTAATTACATTTTTTTAGGATGATTACATTATTTATAATATGGTATATAGTATTATACACAAATGTTGGGATGGCCGAGTGGTCTAAGGCGGCACATTCAGGATGTGTTCCGAAAAGGGCGTGGGTTCGAATCCCACCCTCAACAAATAAATAATTTTTTTCTTTCTACAAAACGTTTTCCCCTTATACACTATTATATAATATATATATATATATATATATATATATATATATATATATATATATATATACGAGCGTGACGCACAGAGAATTTCGTGTTGGGCCGGCCCATGTAACAACTCGCAGCTACTGTAGCAGTTCAAATATGCTGTAATGTTTTCACCTTTTATGAAAGCAGTTTTAAAAAAATGTTCGAAGCTTAAAAAAAACATATAAAGTAATAATAAATTAATAATCACTCTCGGATTTGTTTTCACAGTAATAGTTATTATAGTATTTATTAAATGATAAATTATTTTATACAGAGTTGTTGGGATGGCCGAGTGGTCTAAGGCGGCACATTAAGGGTGTGTTCCGAAAGGTCGTGTGTAAGAATCCCACTCTCAACAATTAAATAATTTTTTTCTTTCTACAAAACGTTTTCCCCTTATACACTATTATATAATATATATATACGAGCGTGACGCACAGAGCCTTTCGTGTTGGGCCGGCCCATGTAGCAACTCGCAGCTACTGTAGCAGTTCAAATATGCTGTAATGTTTTCACCTTTTATGAAAGCAGTTTTAAAAAAATGTTCGAAGCTTAAAAAAAACCAATACAGTAATAATAGATTAATAATCACTCTCGGATTTGTTTTCACAGTAATAGTTATTATAGTATTTATTAAATGATAAATTATTTTATACACCAATGTTGGGATGGCCGAGTGGTCTAAGGCGGCACATTCAGGGTGTGTTCCGAAAAGGTCGTGGGTTCGAATCCCACTCTCAACAAATAAATATATTTTTTTCTCTACAAAACGTTTTCCCCTTATACACTATTATATAATATATATATACGAGCGTGACGCACAGTGCCTTTCGTGTTGGGCCGGCCCATGTAGCAACTCGCAGCTACTGTAGCAGTTCAAATATGCTGTAATGTTTTCACCTTTTATGAAAGCAGTTTTAAAAAAATGTTCGAAGCTTAAAAAAACCAATACAGTAATAATAAATTAATAATCACTCTCGGATTTGTTTTCACAGTAATAGTTATTATAGTATTTATTAAATGATAATTTTTTTTATACAGAATTGTTGGGATGGCCGAGTGGTCTAAGGCGGCACATTTAGGGTGTGTTCCGAAAGCTCGTGGGTTCGAATCCCACTCTCAACAAATAAATATCTTTTTTTCTCTACAAAACGTTTTCCCCTTTATTAGTATAACTCTTTTTAGTTTTTTCTTAGTAACTAGCGCCGTGAGCTACTATTCCGAGCGTGACGCACACGACATTTCGTCTTGGGTCGGCCCATGTAGCAGCGGGTTGTGTAGCAAATCACGGCACTGTAGCAGTTCAATATGATGTAGTAATGTTTTAATCTACAAAACGTTTTCACTTTATACAAACCATTAGTAAATTTTGTTCCAAAAATGTTCAGATTTTGCAAAAAAAACATAGAAATTTCATATTTTATTCACCTTTAATTTTTTTTGTAAACTGTTCGAAACAGAAAAATAAGCGCTACAGTAATAATCCATTAATACATTTATATAAATGTTGGAATATTTAAAATAATTCATTTATAAATTTACTAATGGGCTATTACTGTAGTGCTCATTTTTCCCAATTCTGAACAGTATCTGAAAAAAGTTTAAAGGTGAACAACATTTGAAATTTATAGACATTTGTTTTGCAAAACCCGTACATTTTTGGAAAAACTGGAACGAAATTTGAAAACACGTATATTTTCTGAAATTACGACCAACACTTTTTGAATTGCCCGTATATTTCTAAACACAGGCAGCTTTTGAATTTGTGAAGAAATTTTGAAAATATTAACATTTTACAAAATACAAACAACCACAATGAGAGTGTTGTTTTGTGCAGCGTGGAACAAGAGCCGCGACAATGACCAACGAAGCTGCAAATCAACAACTGCAGCTAGGGAAAAGAAGTTTCAAGAGTATGGAAGAAATTTGTCGCTATCTATCCTTTCCATGGAACGACTCTTTTTGGTCTGACGTTGGAGTCTTTAGCAGACTACAGATACAAAGTGTTTCCCTTTGTTGAATCCATGTCTCTATGTAAGACATAACACTAACAGGCCTTGTATCTGTACAGGCACTAATCCTATGTTATAATGCATCAGCTTAATTCCCATGTACCACCATTGAAGGCTTAATGCTAAGTCTCCATTTGCACATAACTGATGCTCTTAAATGTGACCTTGCACCATTTGGTAACGGGTCATCTAATAGTAGAAAGCCATAAATGGAGAAATAGCCATACATATAAGGGAACCAAACAAGCAACGAATATCATCACTTTGAAAAGTTACCAAGTTTTGCAATAAACACTGTCAGATTGTTTTTCCGAAATATCGTAATTACATTTTTTTAGGATGATTACATTATTTATAATATGGTATATAGTATTATACACAAATGTTGGGATGGCCGAGTGGTCTAAGGCGGCACATTCAGGATGTGTTCCGAAAAGGGCGTGGGTTCGAATCCCACCCTCAACAAATAAATAATTTTTTTCTTTCTACAAAACGTTTTCCCCTTATACACTATTATATAATATATATATACGAGCGTGACGCACAGAGCCTTTCGTGTTGGGCCGGCCCATGTAGCAACTCGCAGCTACTGTAGCAGTTCAAATATGCTGTAATGTTTTCACCTTTTATGAAAGCAGTTGTAAAAAAATGGTCGAAGCTTAAAAAAAAACCAATACAGTAATAATAAATGAATAATCACTCTCGGATTTGTTTTCACAGTAATAGTTATTATAGTATTTATTAAATGATAAATTATTTTATACAAAGTTGTTGGGATGGCCGAGTGGTCTAAGGCGGCACATTAAGGGTGTGTTCCGAAAGGTCGTGGGTTCGAATCCCACTCTCAACAAATAAATAATTTTTTTCTTTCTACAAAACGTTTTCCCCTTATACACTATTATATAATATATATATACGAGCTTGACGCACAGAGCCTTTCGTGTTGGGCCGGCCCATGTAGCAACTCGCAGCTACTGTAGCAGTTCAAATATGCTGTAATGTTTTCACATTAAGGGTGTGTTCCGAAAGGTCGTGGGTTCGAATCCCACTCTCAACAAATAAATAATTTTTTTCTTTCTACAAAACGTTTTCCCCTTATACACTATTATATAATATATATATACGAGCTTGACGCACAGAGCCTTTCGTGTTGGGCCGGCCCATGTAGCAACTCGCAGCTACTGTAGCAGTTCAAATATGCTGTAATGTTTTCACCTTTTATGAAAGCAGTTGTAAAAAAATGGTCGAAGCTTAAAAAAAACCAATACAGTAATAATAAATTAATAATCACTCTCGGATTTGTTTTCACAGTAATAGTTATTATAGTATTTATTAAATGATAAATTTTTTTATACAGAATTTTTGGGATGGCCGAGTGGTCTAAGGCGGCACATTTAGGGTGTGTTCCGAAAGGTCGTGGGTTCGAATCCCACTCTCAACAAATAAATATATTTTTTTCTCTACAAAACGTTTTCCCCTTTATTAGTATAACTCTTTTTAGTTTTTTCTTAGTAACTAGCGCCGTGAGCTACTATTCCGAGCGTGACGCACACGACATTTCGTCTTGGGTCGGCCCATGTAGCAGCGGGTTGTGTAGCAAATCACGGCACTGTAGCAGTTCAATATGATGTAGTAATGTTTTAATCTACAAAACGTTTTCACTTTATACAAACCATTAGTAAATTTTGTTCCAAAAATGTTCAGATTTTGCAAAAAAAACATAGAAATTTCATATTTTATTCACCTTTAATTTTTTCTGTAAACTGTTCGAAACAGAAAAATAAGCGCTACAGTAATAATCCATTAATACATTTGTATAAATGTTGGAATATTTAAAATAATTCATTTATAAATTTACTAATGGGCTATTACTGTAGTGCTCATTTTTCCCAATTCTGAACAGTATCTGAAAAAAGTTTAAAGGTGAACAACATTTGAAATTTATAGACATTTGTTTTGCAAAACCCGTACATTTTTGGAAAAACTGGAACGAAATTTGAAAACACGTATATTTTCTGAAATTACGACCAACACTTTTTGAATTGCCCGTATATTTCTAAACACAGGCAGCTTTTGAATTTGTGAAGAAATTTTGAAAATATTAACATTTTACAAAATACAAACAACCACAGTGAGAGTGTTGTTTTGTGCAGCGTGGAACAAGAGCCGCGACAATGACCAACGAAGCTGCAAATCAACAACTGCAGCTAGGGAAAAGAAGTTTCAAGAGTATGGAAGAAATTTGTCGCTATCTATCCTTTCCATGGAACGACTCTTTTTGGTCTGACGTTGGAGTCTTTAGCAGACTACAGATACAAAGTGTTTCCCTTTGTTGAATCCATGTCTCTATGTAAGACATAACACTAACAGGCCTTGTACCTGTACAGGCACTAATCCTATGTTATAATGCATCAGCTTAATTCCCATGTACCACCATTGAAGGCTTAATGCTAAGTCTCCATTTGCACATAACTGATGCTCTTAAATGTGACCTTGCACCATTTGGTAACGGGTCATCTAATAGTAGAAAGCCATAAATGGAGAAATAGCCATACATATAAGGGAACCAAACAAGCAACGAATATCATCACTTTGAAAAGTTACCAAGTTTTGCAATAAACACTGTCAGATTGTTTTTTCCGAAATATCGTAATTACATTTTTTTAGGATGATTACATTATTTATAATATGGTATATAGTATTATACACAAATGTTGGGATGGCCGAGTGGTCTAAGGCGGCACATTCAGGATGTGTTCCGAAAAGGGCGTGGGTTCGAATCCCACCCTCAACAAATAAATAATTTTTTTCTTTCTACAAAACGTTTTCCCCTTATACACTATTATATAATATATATATATACATATATATATATACGAGCGTGACGCACAGAGAATTTCGTGTTGGGCCGGCCCATGTAACAACTCGCAGCTACTGTAGCAGTTCAAATATGCTGTAATGTTTTCACCTTTTATGAAAGCAGTTTTAAAAAAATGTTCGAAGCTTAAAAAAAACATATAAAGTAATAATAAATTAATAATCACTCTCGGATTTGTTTTCACAGTAATAGTTATTATAGTATTTATTAAATGATAAATTATTTTATACAGAGTTGTTGGGATGGCCGAGTGGTCTAAGGCGGCACATTAAGGGTGTGTTCCGAAAGGTCGTGTGTAAGAATCCCACTCTCAACAATTAAATAATTTTTTTCTTTCTACAAAACGTTTTCCCCTTATACACTATTATATAATATATATATACGAGCGTGACGCACAGAGCCTTTCGTGTTGGGCCGGCCCATGTAGCAACTCGCAGCTACTGTAGCAGTTCAAATATGCTGTAATGTTTTCACCTTTTATGAAAGCAGTTTTAAAAAAATGTTCGAAGCTTAAAAAAAACCAATACAGTAATAATAGATTAATAATCACTCTCGGATTTGTTTTCACAGTAATAGTTATTATAGTATTTATTAAATGATAAATTATTTTATACACCAATGTTGGGATGGCCGAGTGGTCTAAGGCGGCACATTCAGGGTGTGTTCCGAAAAGGTCGTGGGTTCGAATCCCACTCTCAACAAATAAATATATTTTTTTCTCTACAAAACGTTTTCCCCTTATACACTATTATATAATATATATATACGAGCGTGACGCACAGTGCCTTTCGTGTTGGGCCGGCCCATGTAGCAACTCGCAGCTACTGTAGCAGTTCAAATATGCTGTAATGTTTTCACCTTTTATGAAAGCAGTTTTAAAAAAATGTTCGAAGCTTAAAAAAACCAATACAGTAATAATAAATTAATAATCACTCTCGGATTTGTTTTCACAGTAATAGTTATTATAGTATTTATTAAATGATAATTTTTTTTATACAGAATTGTTGGGATGGCCGAGTGGTCTAAGGCGGCACATTTAGGGTGTGTTCCGAAAGCTCGTGGGTTCGAATCCCACTCTCAACAAATAAATATCTTTTTTTCTCTACAAAACGTTTTCCCCTTTATTAGTATAACTCTTTTTAGTTTTTTCTTAGTAACTAGCGCCGTGAGCTACTATTCCGAGCGTGACGCACACGACATTTCGTCTTGGGTCGGCCCATGTAGCAGCGGGTTGTGTAGCAAATCACGGCACTGTAGCAGTTCAATATGATGTAGTAATGTTTTAATCTACAAAACGTTTTCACTTTATACAAACCATTAGTAAATTTTGTTCCAAAAATGTTCAGATTTTGCAAAAAAAACATAGAAATTTCATATTTTATTCACCTTTAATTTTTTTTGTAAACTGTTCGAAACAGAAAAATAAGCGCTACAGTAATAATCCATTAATACATTTATATAAATGTTGGAATATTTAAAATAATTCATTTATAAATTTACTAATGGGCTATTACTGTAGTGCTCATTTTTCCCAATTCTGAACAGTATCTGAAAAAAGTTTAAAGGTGAACAACATTTGAAATTTATAGACATTTGTTTTGCAAAACCCGTACATTTTTGGAAAAACTGGAACGAAATTTGAAAACACGTATATTTTCTGAAATTACGACCAACACTTTTTGAATTGCCCGTATATTTCTAAACACAGGCAGCTTTTGAATTTGTGAAGAAATTTTGAAAATATTAACATTTTACAAAATACAAACAACCACAATGAGAGTGTTGTTTTGTGCAGCGTGGAACAAGAGCCGCGACAATGACCAACGAAGCTGCAAATCAACAACTGCAGCTAGGGAAAAGAAGTTTCAAGAGTATGGAAGAAATTTGTCGCTATCTATCCTTTCCATGGAACGACTCTTTTTGGTCTGACGTTGGAGTCTTTAGCAGACTACAGATACAAAGTGTTTCCCTTTGTTGAATCCATGTCTCTATGTAAGACATAACACTAACAGGCCTTGTATCTGTACAGGCACTAATCCTATGTTATAATGCATCAGCTTAATTCCCATGTACCACCATTGAAGGCTTAATGCTAAGTCTCCATTTGCACATAACTGATGCTCTTAAATGTGACCTTGCACCATTTGGTAACGGGTCATCTAATAGTAGAAAGCCATAAATGGAGAAATAGCCATACATATAAGGGAACCAAACAAGCAACGAATATCATCACTTTGAAAAGTTACCAAGTTTTGCAATAAACACTGTCAGATTGTTTTTCCGAAATATCGTAATTACATTTTTTTAGGATGATTACATTATTTATAATATGGTATATAGTATTATACACAAATGTTGGGATGGCCGAGTGGTCTAAGGCGGCACATTCAGGATGTGTTCCGAAAAGGGCGTGGGTTCGAATCCCACCCTCAACAAATAAATAATTTTTTTCTTTCTACAAAACGTTTTCCCCTTATACACTATTATATAATATATATATACGAGCGTGACGCACAGAGCCTTTCGTGTTGGGCCGGCCCATGTAGCAACTCGCAGCTACTGTAGCAGTTCAAATATGCTGTAATGTTTTCACCTTTTATGAAAGCAGTTGTAAAAAAATGGTCGAAGCTTAAAAAAAAACCAATACAGTAATAATAAATGAATAATCACTCTCGGATTTGTTTTCACAGTAATAGTTATTATAGTATTTATTAAATGATAAATTATTTTATACAGAGTTGTTGGGATGGCCGAGTGGTCTAAGGCGGCACATTAAGGGTGTGTTCCGAAAGGTCGTGGGTTCGAATCCCACTCTCAACAGATAAATAATTTTTTCTTTCTACAAAACGTTTTCCCCTTATACACTATTATATAATATATATATACGAGCGTGACGCACAGAGCCTTTCGTGTTGGGCCGGCCCATGTAGCAACTCGCAGCTACTGTAGCAGTTCAAATATGCTGTAATGTTTTCACCTTTTATGAAAGCAGTTGTAAAAAAATGGTCGAAGCTTAAAAAAAAACCAATACAGTAATAATAAATGAATAATCACTCTCGGATTTGTTTTCACAGTAATAGTTATTATAGTATTTATTAAATGATAAATTATTTTATACAGAGTTGTTGGGATGGCCGAGTGGTCTAAGGCGGCACATTAAGGGTGTGTTCCGAAAGGTCGTGGGTTCGAATCCCACTCTCAGCAAATAAATAATTTTTTTCTTTCCAACAAAACGTTTTCCCCTTATACACTATTATATAATATATATATACGAGCTTGACGCACAGAGCCTTTCGTGTTGGGCCGGCCCATGTAGCAACTCGCAGCTACTGTAGCAGTTCAAATATGCTGTAATGTTTTCACCTTTTATGAAAGCAGTTGTAAAAAAATGGTCGAAGCTTAAAAAAAACCAATACAGTAATAATAAATTAATAATCACTCTCGGATTTGTTTTCACAGTAATAGTTATTATAGTATTTATTAAATGATAAATTTTTTTATACAGAATTTTTGGGATGGCCGAGTGGTCTAAGGCGGCACATTTAGGGTGTGTTCCGAAAGGTCGTGGGTTCGAATCCCACTCTCAACAAATAAATATATTTTTTTCTCTACAAAACGTTTTCCCCTTTATTAGTATAACTCTTTTTAGTTTTTTCTTAGTAACTAACGCCGTGAGCTACTATTCCGAGCGTGACGCACACGACATTTCGTCTTGGGTCGGCCCATGTAGCAGCGGGTTGTGTAGCAAATCACGGCACTGTAGCAGTTCAATATGATGTAGTAATGTTTTAATCTACAAAACGTTTTCACTTTATACAAACCATTAGTAAATTTTGTTCCAAAAATGTTCAAATTTTGCAAAAAAAACATAGAAATTTCATATTTTATTCACCTATAATTTTTTTTGTAAACTGTTCGAAACAGAAAAATAAGCGCTACAGTAATAATCCATTAATACATTTGTATAAATGTTGGAATATTTAAAGTAATTCATTTATAAATTTACTAATGGGCTATTACTGTAGTGCTCATTTTTCCCAATTCTGAACAGTATCTGAAAAAAGTTTAAAGGTGAACAACATTTGAAATTTATAGACATTTGTTTTGCAAAACCCGTACATTTTTGGAAAAACTGGAACGAAATTTGAAAACACGTATATTTTCTGAAATTACGACCAACACTTTTTGAATTGCCCGTATATTTCTAAACACAGGCAGCTTTTGAATTTGTGAAGAAATTTTGAAAATATTAACATTTTACAAAATACAAACAACCACAATGAGAGTGTTGTTTTGTGCAGCGTGGAACAAGAGCCGCGACAATGACCAACGAAGCTGCAAATCAACAACTGCAGCTAGGGAAAAGAAGTTTCAAGAGTATGGAAGAAATTTGTCGCTATCTATCCTTTCCATGGAACGACTCTTTTTGGTCTGACGTTGGAGTCTTTAGCAGACTACAGATACAAAGTGTTTCCCTTTGTTGAATCCATGTCTCTATGTAAGACATAACACTAACAGGCCTTGTATCTGTACAGGCACTAATCCTATGTTATAATGCATCAGCTTAATTCCCATGTACCACCATTGAAGGCTTAATGCTAAGTCTCCATTTGCACATAACTGATGCTCTTAAATGTGACCTTGCACCATTTGGTAACGGGTCATCTAATAGTAGAAAGCCATAAATGGAGAAATAGCCATACATATAAGGGAACCAAACAAGCAACGAATATCATCACTTTGAAAAGTTACCAAGTTTTGCAATAAACACTGTCAGATTGTTTTTCCGAAATATCGTAATTACATTTTTTTAGGATGATTACATTATTTATAATATGGTATATAGTATTATACACAAATGTTGGGATGGCCGAGTGGTCTAAGGCGGCACATTCAGGATGTGTTCCGAAAAGGGCGTGGGTTCGAATCCCACCCTCAACAAATAAATAATTTTTTTCTTTCTACAAAACGTTTTCCCCTTATACACTATTATATAATATATATATACGAGCGTGACGCACAGAGCCTTTCGTGTTGGGCCGGCCCATGTAGCAACTTGCAGCTACTGTAGCAGTTCAAATATGCTGTAATGTTTTCACCTTTTATGAAAGCAGTTGTAAAAAAATGGTCGAAGCTTAAAAAAAAACCAATACAGTAATAATAAATGAATAATCACTCTCGGATTTGTTTTCACAGTAATAGTTATTATAGTATTTATTAAATGATAAATTATTTTATACAGAGTTGTTGGGATGGCCGAGTGGTCTAAGGCGGCACATTAAGGGTGTGTTCCGAAAGGTCGTGGGTTCGAATCCCACTCTCAACAGATAAATAATTTTTTCTTTCTACAAAACGTTTTCCCCTTATACACTATTATATAATATATATATACGAGCGTGACGCACAGAGCCTTTCGTGTTGGGCCGGCCCATGTAGCAACTCGCAGCTACTGTAGCAGTTCAAATATGCTGTAATGTTTTCACCTTTTATGAAAGCAGTTGTAAAAAAATGGTCGAAGCTTAAAAAAAAACCAATACAGTAATAATAAATGAATAATCACTCTCGGATTTGTTTTCACAGTAATAGTTATTATAGTATTTATTAAATGATAAATTATTTTATACAGAGTTGTTGGGATGGCCGAGTGGTCTAAGGCGGCACATTAAGTGTGTGTTCCGAAAGGTCGTGGGTTCGAATCCCACTCTCAGCAAATAAATAATTTTTTTCTTTCTAACAAAACGTTTTCCCCTTATACACTATTATATAATATATATATACGAGCTTGACGCACAGAGCCTTTCGTGTTGGGCCGGCCCATGTAGCAACTCGCAGCTACTGTAGCAGTTCAAATATGCTGTAATGTTTTCACCTTTTATGAAAGCAGTTGTAAAAAAATGGTCGAAGCTTAAAAAAAACCAATACAGTAATAATAAATTAATAATCACTCTCGGATTTGTTTTCACAGTAATAGTTATTATAGTATTTATTAAATGATAAATTTTTTTATACAGAATTTTTGGGATGGCCGAGTGGTCTAAGGCGGCACATTTAGGGTGTGTTCCGAAAGGTCGTGGGTTCGAATCCCACTCTCAACAAATAAATATATTTTTTTCTCTACAAAACGTTTTCCCCTTTATTAGTATAACTCTTTTTAGTTTTTTCTTAGTAACTAACGCCGTGAGCTACTATTCCGAGCGTGACGCACACGACATTTCGTCTTGGGTCGGCCCATGTAGCAGCGGGTTGTGTAGCAAATCACGGCACTGTAGCAGTTCAATATGATGTAGTAATGTTTTAATCTACAAAACGTTTTCACTTTATACAAACCATTAGTAAATTTTTTTCCAAAAATGTTCAGATTTTGCAAAAAAAACATAGAAATTTCATATTTTATTCACCTATAATTTTTTTTGTAAACTGTTCGAAACAGAAAAATAAGCGCTACAGTAATAATCCATTAATACATTTGTATAAATGTTGGAATATTTAAAGTAATTCATTTATAAATTTACTAATGGGCTATTACTGTAGTGCTCATTTTTCCCAATTCTGAACAGTATCTGAAAAAAGTTTAAAGGTGAACAACATTTGAAATTTATAGACATTTGTTTTGCAAAACCCGTACATTTTTGGAAAAACTGGAACGAAATTTGAAAACACGTATATTTTCTGAAATTACGACCAACACTTTTTGAATTGCCCGTATATTTCTAAACACAGGCAGCTTTTGAATTTGTGAAGAAATTTTGAAAATATTAACATTTTACAAAATACAAACAACCACAATGAGAGTGTTGTTTTGTGCAGCGCGGAACAAGAGCCGCGACAATGACCAACGAAGCTGCAAATCAAGAACTGCAGGTAGGGAAAAGAAGTTTCAAGAGTATGGAAGAAATTTGTCGCTATCTATCCTTTCCATGGAACGACTCTTTTTGCTCTGACGTTGGAGTCTTTAGCAGACTACAGATACAAAGTGTTTCCCTTTGTTGAATCCATGTCTCTATGTAAGACATAACACTAACAGGCCTTGTATCTGTACAGGCACTAATCCTATGTTATAATGCATCAGCTTAATTCCCATGTACCACCATTGAAGGCTTAATGCTAAGTCTCCATTTGCACATAACTGATGCTCTTAAATGTGACCTTGCACCATTTGGTAACGGGTCATCTAATAGTAGAAAGCCATAAATGGAGAAATAGCCATACATATAAGGGAACCAAACAAGCAACGAATATCATCACTTTGAAAAGTTACCAAGTTTTGCAATAAACACTGTCAGATTGTTTTTTCCGAAATATCGTAATTACATTTTTTTAGGATGATTACATTATTTATAATATGGTATATAGTATTATACACAAATGTTGGGATGGCCGAGTGGTCTAAGGCGGCACATTCAGGATGTGTTCCGAAAAGGGCGTGGGTTCGAATCCCACCCTCAACAAATAAATAATTTTTTTCTTTCTACAAAACGTTTTCCCCTTATACACTATTATATAATATATATATACGAGCGTGACGCACAGAGCCTTTCGTGTTGGGCCGGCCCATGTAGCAACTCGCAGCTACTGTAGCAGTTCAAATATGCTGTAATGTTTTCACCTTTTATGAAAGCAGTTGTAAAAAAATGGTCGAAGCTTAAAAAAAAACCAATACAGTAATAATAAATGAATAATCACTCTCGGATTTGTTTTCACAGTAATAGTTATTATAGTATTTATTAAATGATAAATTCTTTTATACAGAGTTGTTGGGATGGCCGGGTGGTCTAAGGCGGCACATTAAGGGTGTGTTCCGAAAGGTCGTGTGTTCGAATCCCACTCTCAACAAATAAATAATTTTTTTCTTTCTAACAAAACGTTTTCCCCTTATACACTATTATATAATATATATATACGAGCTTGACGCACAGAGCCTTTCGTGTTGGGCCGGCCCATGTAGCAACTCGCAGCTACTGTAGCAGTTCAAATATGCTGTAATGTTTTCACCTTTTATGAAAGCAGTTGTAAAAAAATGGTCGAAGCTTAAAGAAACCAATACAGTAATAATAAATTAATAATCACTCTCGGATTTGTTTTCACAGTAATAGTTATTATAGTATTTATTAAATGATAAATTTTTTTATACAGAATTTTTGGGATGGCCGAGTGGTCTAAGGCGGCACATTTAGGGTGTGTTCCGAAAGGTCGTGGGTTCGAATCCCACTCTCAACAAATAAATATATTTTTTTATCTACAAAACGTTTTCCCCTTTATTAGTATAACTCTTTTTAGTTTTTTCTTAGTAACTAACGCCGTGAGCTACTATTCCGAGCGTGACGCACACGACATTTCGTCTTGGGTCGGCCCATGTAGCAGCGGGTTGTGTAGCAAATCACGGCACTGTAGCAGTTCAATATGATGTAGTAATGTTTTAATCTACAAAACGTTTTCACTTTATACAAACCATTAGTAAATTTTGTTCCAAAAATGTTCAGATTTTGCAAAAAAAACATAGAAATTTCATATTTTATTCACCTATAATTTTTTTTGTAAACTGTTCGAAACAGAAAAATAAGCGCTACAGTAATAATCCATTAATACATTTGTATAAATGTTGGAATATTTAAAGTAATTCATTTATAAATTTACTAATGGGCTATTACTGTAGTGCTCATTTTTCCCAATTCTGAACAGTATCTGAAAAAAGTTTAAAGGTGAACAACATTTGAAATTTATAGACATTTGTTTTGCAAAACCCGTACATTTTTGGAAAAACTGGAACGAAATTTGAAAACACGTATATTTTCTGAAATTACGACCAACACTTTTTGAATTGCCCGTATATTTCTAAACACAGGCAGCTTTTGAATTTGTGAAGAAATTTTGAAAATATTAACATTTTACAAAATACAAACAACCACAATGAGAGTGTTGTTTTGTGCAGCGCGGAACAAGAGCCGCGACAATGACCAACGAAGCTGCAAATCAACAACTGCAGCTAGGGAAAAGAAGTTTCAAGAGTATGGAAGAAATTTGTCGCTATCTATCCTTTCCATGGAACGACTCTTTTTGCTCAGACGTTGGAGTCTTTAGCAGACTACAGATACAAAGTGTTTCCCTTTGTTGAATCCATGTCTCTATGTAAGACATAACACTAACAGGCCTTGTATCTGTACAGGCACTAATCCTATGTTATAATGCATCAGCTTAATTCCCATGTACCACCATTGAAGGCTTAATGCTAAGTCTCCATTTGCACATAACTGATGCTCTTAAATGTGACCTTGCACCAATTGGTAACGGGTCATCTAATAGTAGAAAGCCATAAATGGAGAAATAGCCATACATATAAGGGAACCAAACAAGCAACGAATATCATCACTTTGAAAAGTTACCAAGTTTTGCAATAAACACTGTCAGATTGTTTTTTCCGAAATATCGTAATTACATTTTTTTAGGATGATTACATTATTTATAATATGGTATATAGTATTATACACAAATGTTGGGATGGCCGAGTGGTCTAAGGCGGCACATTCAGGATGTGTTCCGAAAAGGGCGTGGGTTCGAATCCCACCCTCAACAAATAAATAATTTTTTTCTTTCTACAAAACGTTTTCCCCTTATACACTATTATATAATATATATATACGAGCGTGACGCACAGAGCCTTTCGTGTTGGGCCGGCCCATGTAGCAACTCGCAGCTACTGTAGCAGTTCAAATATGCTGTAATGTTTTCACCTTTTATGAAAGCAGTTGTAAAAAAATGGTCGAAGCTTAAAAAAAAACCAATACAGTAATAATAAATGAATAATCACTCTCGGATTTGTTTTCACAGTAATAGTTATTATAGTATTTATTAAATGATAAATTATTTTATACAGAGTTGTTGGGATGGCCGAGTGGTCTAAGGCGGCACATTAAGGGTGTGTTCCGAAAGGTCGTGGGTTCGAATCCCACTCTCAGCAAATAAATAATTTTTTTCTTTCTAACAAAACGTTTTCCCCTTATACACTATTATATAATATATATATACGAGCTTGACGCACAGAGCCTTTCGTGTTGGGCCGGCCCATGTAGCAACTCGCAGCTACTGTAGCAGTTCAAATATGCTGTAATGTTTTCACCTTTTATGAAAGCAGTTGTAAAAAAATGGTCGAAGCTTAAAAAAAACCAATACAGTAATAATAAATTAATAATCACTCTCGGATTTGTTTTCACAGTAATAGTTATTATAGTATTTATTAAATGATAAATTTTTTTATACAGAATTTTTTATACAGAATTAAATGATAAATTTATTAAATGATAAATACACTATTATACGGCACTGTAGCAGTTCAATATGATGTAGTAATGTTTTAATCTACAAAACGTTTTCACTTTATACAAACCATTAGTAAATTTTGTTCCAAAAATGTTCAGATTTTGCAAATTTAGGGTGTGTTCCGAAAGGTCGTGGGTTCGAATCCCACTCTCAACAAATAAATATATTTTTTTCTCTACAAAACGTTTTCCCCTTTATTAGTATAACTCTTTTTAGTTTTTTCTTAGTAACTAACGCCGTGAGCTACTATTCCGAGCGTGACGCACACGACATTTCGTCTTGGGTCGGCCCATGTAGCAGCGGGTTGTGTAGCAAATCACGGCACTGTAGCAGTTCAATATGATGTAGTAATGTTTTAATCTACAAAACGTTTTCACTTTATACAAACCATTAGTAAATTTTGTTCCAAAAATGTTCAGATTTTGCAAAAAAAACATAGAAATTTCATATTTTATTCACCTATAATTTTTTTTGTAAACTGTTCGAAACAGAAAAATAAGCGCTACAGTAATAATCCATTAATACATTTGTATAAATGTTGGAATATTTAAAGTAATTCATTTATAAATTTACTAATGGGCTATTACTGTAGTGCTCATTTTTCCCAATTCTGAACAGTATCTGAAAAAAGTTTAAAGGTGAACAACATTTGAAATTTATAGACATTTGTTTTGCAAAACCCGTACATTTTTGGAAAAACTGGAACGAAATTTGAAAACACGTATATTTTCTGAAATTACGACCAACACTTTTTGAATTGCCCGTATATTTCTAAACACAGGCAGCTTTTGAATTTGTGAAGAAATTTTGAAAATATTAACATTTTACAAAATACAAACAACCACAATGAGAGTGTTGTTTTGTGCAGCGCGGAACAAGAGCCGCGACAATGACCAACGAAGCTGCAAATCAACAACTGCAGCTAGGGAAAAGAAGTTTCAAGAGTATGGAAGAAATTTGTCGCTATCTATCCTTTCCATGGAACGACTCTTTTTGCTCTGACGTTGGAGTCTTTAGCAGACTACAGATACAAAGTGTTTCCCTTTGTTGAATCCATGTCTCTATGTAAGACATAACACTAACAGGCCTTGTATCTGTACAGGCACTAATCCTATGTTATAATGCATCAGCTTAATTCCCATGTACCACCATTGAAGGCTTAATGCTAAGTCTCCATTTGCACATAACTGATGCTCTTAAATGTGACCTTGCACCATTTGGTAACGGGTCATCTAATAGTAGAAAGCCATAAATGGAGAAATAGCCATACATATAAGGGAACCAAACAAGCAACGAATATCATCACTTTGAAAAGTTACCAAGTTTTGCAATAAACACTGTCAGATTGTTTTTTCCGAAATATCGTAATTACATTTTTTTAGGATGATTACATTATTTATAATATGGTATATAGTATTATACACAAATGTTGGGATGGCCGAGTGGTCTAAGGCGGCACATTCAGGATGTGTTCCGAAAAGGGCGTGGGTTCGAATCCCACCCTCAACAAATAAATAATTTTTTTCTTTCTACAAAACGTTTTCCCCTTATACACTATTATATAATATATATATACGAGCGTGACGCACAGAGCCTTTCGTGTTGGGCCGGCCCATGTAGCAACTCGCAGCTACTGTAGCAGTTCAAATATGCTGTAATGTTTTCACCTTTTATGAAAGCAGTTGTAAAAAAATGGTCGAAGCTTAAAAAAAAACCAATACAGTAATAATAAATGAATAATCACTCTCGGATTTGTTTTCACAGTAATAGTTATTATAGTATTTATTAAATGATAAATTATTTTATACAGAGTTGTTGGGATGGCCGAGTGGTCTAAGGCGGCACATTAAGGGTGTGTTCCGAAAGGTCGTGGGTTCGAATCCCACTCTCAACAAATAAATAATTTTTTTCTTTCTACAAAACGTTTTCCCCTTATACACTATTATATAATATATATATACGAGCTTGACGCACAGAGCCTTTCGTGTTGGGCCGGCCCATGTAGCAACTCGCAGCTACTGTAGCAGTTCAAATATGCTGTAATGTTTTCACCTTTTATGAAAGCAGTTGTAAAAAAATGGTCGAAGCTTAAAAAAAACCAATACAGTAATAATAAATTAATAATCACTCTCGGATTTGTTTTCACAATAATAGTTATTATAGTATTTATTAAATGATAAATTTTTTTATACAGAATTTTTGGGATGGCCGAGTGGTCTAAGGCGGCACATTTAGGGTGTGTTCCGAAAGGTCGTGGGTTCGAATCCCACTCTCAACAAATAAATATATTTTTTTCTCTACAAAACGTTTTCCCCTTTATTAGTATAACTCTTTTTAGTTTTTTCTTAGGAACTAGCGCCGTGAGCTACTATTCCGAGCGTGACGCACACGACATTTCGTCTTGGGTCGGCCCATGTAGCAGCGGGTTGTGTAGCAAATCACGGCACTGTAGCAGTTCAATATGATGTAGTAATGTTTTAATCTACAAAACGTTTTCACTTTATACAAACCATTAGTAAATTTTGTTCCAAAAATGTTCAGATTTTGCAAAAAAAACATAGAAATTTCATATTTTATTCACCTTTAATTTTTTTTGTAAACTGTTCGAAACAGAAAAATAAGCGCTACAGTAATAATCCATTAATACATTTGTATAAATGTTGGAATATTTAAAATAATTCATTTATAAATTTACTAATGGGCTATTACTGTAGTGCTCATTTTTCCCAATTCTGAACAGTATCTGAAAAAAGTTTAAAGGTGAACAACATTTGAAATTTATAGACATTTGTTTTGCAAAACCCGTACATTTTTGGAAAAACTGGAACGAAATTTGAAAACACGTATATTTTCTGAAATTACGACCAACACTTTTTGAATTTCCCGTATATTTCTAAACACAGGCAGCTTTTGAATTTGTGAAGAAATTTTGAAAATATTAACATTTTACAAAATACAAACAACCACAGTGAGAGTGTTGTTTTGTGCAGCGTGGAACAAGAGCCGCGACAATGACCAACGAAGCTGCAAATCAACAACTGCAGCTAGGGAAAAGAAGTTTCAAGAGTATGGAAGAAATTTGTCGCTATCTATCCTTTCCATGGAACGACTCTTTTTGGTCTGACGTTGGAGTCTTTAGCAGACTACAGATACAAAGTGTTTCCCTTTGTTGAATCCATGTCTCTATGTAAGACATAACACTAACAGGCCTTGTACCTGTACAGGCACTAATCCTATGTTATAATGCATCAGCTTAATTCCCATGTACCACCATTGAAGGCTTAATGCTAAGTCTCCATTTGCACATAACTGATGCTCTTAAATGTGACCTTGCACCATTTGGTAACGGGTCATCTAATAGTAGAAAGCCATAAATGGAGAAATAGCCATACATATAAGGGAACCAAACAAGCAACGAATATCATCACTTTGAAAAGTTACCAAGTTTTGCAATAAACACTGTCAGATTGTTTTTTCCGAAATATCGTAATTACATTTTTTTAGGATGATTACATTATTTATAATATGGTATATAGTATTATACACAAATGTTGGGATGGTCGAGTGGTCTAAGGCGGCACATTCAGGATGTGTTCCGAAAAGGGCGTGGGTTCGAATCCCACCCTCAACAAGTAAATAATTTTTTTCTTTCTACAAAACGTTTTCCCCTTATACACTATTATATAATATATATATACGAGCGTGACGCACAGAGCCTTTCGTGTTGGGCCGGCCCATGTAGCAACTCGCAGCTACTGTAGCAGTTCAAATATGCTGTAATGTTTTCACCTTTTATGAAAGCAGTTTTAAAAAAATGTTCGAAGCTTAAAAAAACCAATACAGTAATAATAAATTAATAATCACTCTCGGATTTGTTTTCACAGTAATAGTTATTATAGTATTTATTAAATGATAAATTATTTTATACAGAGTTGTTGGGATGGCCGAGTGGTCTAAGGCGGCACATTAAGGGTGTGTTCCGAAAGGTCGTGGGTTCGAATCCCACTCTCAACAAATAAATAATTTTTTCTTTCTACAAAACGTTTTCCCCTTATACACTATTATATAATATATATATACGAGCGTGACGCACAGAGCCTTTCGTGTTGGGCCGGCCCATGTAGCAACTCGCAGCTACTGTAGCAGTTCAAATATGCTGTAATGTTTTCACCTTTTATGAAAGCAGTTGTAAAAAAATGGTCGAAGCTTAAAAAAAAACCAATACAGTAATAATAAATGAATAATCACTCTCGGATTTGTTTTCACAGTAATAGTTATTATAGTATTTATTAAATGATAAATTATTTTATACTGAGTTGTTGGGATGGCCGAGTGGTCTAAGGCGGCACATTAAGGGTGTGTTCCGAAAGGTCGTGGGTTCGAATCCCACTCTCAACAAATAAATAATTTTTTTCTTTCTAACAAAACGTTTTCCCCTTATACACTATTATATAATATATATATACGAGCTTGACGCACAGAGCCTTTCGTGTTGGGCCGGCCCATGTAGCAACTCGCAGCTACTGTAGCAGTTCAAATATGCTGTAATGTTTTCACCTTTTATGAAAGCAGTTGTAAAAAAATGGTCGAAGCTTAAAAAAAACCAATACAGTAATAATAAATAATTTTTTTCTTTCTAACAAAACGTTTTCCCCTTATACACTATTATATAATATATATATACGAGCTTGACGCACAGAGCCTTTCGTGTTGGGCCGGCCCATGTAGCAACTCGCAGCTACTGTAGCAGTTCAAATATGCTGTAATGTTTTCACCTTTTATGAAAGCAGTTGTAAAAAAATGGTCGAAGCTTAAAAAAAACCAATACAGTAATAATAAATTAATAATCACTCTCGGATTTGTTTTCACAGTAATAGTTATTATAGTATTTATTAAATGATAAATTTTTTTATACAGAATTTTTGGGATGGCCGAGTGGTCTAAGGCGGCACATTTAGGGTGTGTTCCGAAAGGTCGTGGGTTCGAATCCCACTCTCAACAAATAAATATATTTTTTTCTCTACAAAACGTTTTCCCCTTTATTAGTATAACTCTTTTTAGTTTTTTCTTAGTAACTAACGCCGTGAGCTACTATTCCGAGCGTGACGCACACGACATTTCGTCTTGGGTCGGCCCATGTAGCAGCGGGTTGTGTAGCAAATCACGGCACTGTAGCAGTTCAATATGATGTAGTAATGTTTTAATCTACAAAACGTTTTCACTTTATACAAACCATTAGTAAATTTTGTTCCAAAAATGTTCAGATTTTGCAAAAAAAACATAGAAATTTCATATTTTATTCACCTTTAATTTTTTTTGTAAACTGTTCGAAACAGAAAAATAAGCGCTACAGTAATAATCCATTAATACATTTGTATAAATGTTGGAATATTTAAAATAATACATTTATAAATTTACTAATGGGCTATTACTGTAGTGCTCATTTTTCCCAATTCTGAACAGTATCTGAAAAAAGTTTAAAGGTGAACAACATTTGAAATTTATAGACATTTGTTTTGCAAAACCCGTACATTTTTGGAAAAACTGGAACGAAATTTGAAAACACGTATATTTTCTGAAATTACGACCAACACTTTTTGAATTGCCCGTATATTTCTAAACACAGGCAGCTTTTGAATTTGTGAAGAAATTTTGAAAATATTAACATTTTACAAAATACAAACAACCACAGTGAGAGTGTTGTTTTGTGCAGCGTGGAACAAGAGCCGCGACAATGACCAACGAAGCTGCAAATCAACAACTGCAGCTAGGGAAAAGAAGTTTCAAGAGTATGGAAGAAATTTGTCGCTATCTATCCTTTCCATGGAACGACTCTTTTTGGTCTGACGTTGGAGTCTTTAGCAGACTACAGATACAAAGTGTTTCCCTTTGTTGAATCCATGTCTCTATGTAAGACATAACACTAACAGGCCTTGTACCTGTACAGGCACTAATCCTATGTTATAATGCATCAGCTTAATTCCCATGTACCACCATTGAAGGCTTAATGCTAAGTCTCCATTTGCACATAACTGATGCTCTTAAATGTGACCTTGCACCATTTGGTAACGGGTCATCTAATAGTAGAAAGCCATAAATGGAGAAATAGCCATACATATAAGGGAACCAAACAAGCAACGAATATCATCACTTTGAAAAGTTACCAAGTTTTGCAATAAACACTGTCAGATTGTTTTTTCCGAAATATTGTAATTACATTTTTTTAGGATGATTACATTATTTATAATATGGTATATAGTATTATACACAAATGTTGGGATGGCCGAGTGGTCTAAGGCGGCACATTCAGGATGTGTTCCGAAAAGGGCGTGGGTTCGAATCCCACCCTCAACAAATAAATAATTTTTTTCTTTCTACAAAACGTTTTCCCCTTATACACTATTATATAATATATATATACGAGCGTGACGCACAGAGCCTTTCGTGTTGGGCCGGCCCATGTAGCAACTCGCAGCTACTGTAGCAGTTCAAATATGCTGTAATGTTTTCACCTTTTATGAAAGCAGTTGTAAAAAAATGGTCGAAGCTTAAAAAAAACCAATACAGTAATAATAAATTAATAATCACTCTCGGATTTGTTTTCACAGTAATAGTTATTATAGTATTTATTAAATGATAAATTTTTTTATACAGAATTTTTGGGATGGCCGAGTGGTCTAAGGCGGCACATTTAGGGTGTGTTCCGAAAGGTCGTGGGTTCGAATCCCACTCTCAACAAATAAATATATTTTTTTTCTCTACAAAATGTTTTCCCCTTTATTAGTATAACTCTTTTTAGTTTTTTCTTACTAACCAGCGCCGTGAGCTACTATTCCGAGCATGACGCACACGACGTTTCGTCTTGGGTCGGCCCATGTAGCAGCGGGTTTATGTAGCAACTCGCGGAACTGCAGCAGTTCAATATGTTGTAATGATTTCACCTTTTATAAAATCACTTTTCTAAAATGTTCGAAATTGAAAATAATAATCGCTACATTAACAATATATTAATAACTCTTTTTAGTTTTTTCTTACTAACCAGCGCCGTGAGCTACTATTCCGAGCATGACGCACACGACGTTTCGTCTTGGGTCGGCCCATGTAGCAGCGGGTTTATGTAGCAACTCGCGGAACTGCAGCAGTTCAATATGTTGTAATGATTTCACCTTTTATAAAATCACTTTTCTAAAATGTTCGAAATTGAAAATAATAATCGCTACATTAACAATATATTAATAATTACTGTCATGTTTTTCCCGGAATAATCATGATTAAATTATTTATTAAATAATACATATTGTTATCCACAACTGTTGGGATGGCCGAGTGTTCTAAGGCGGCACATTAAAGGTGTGTTCCGAAAGATCGTGGGTTCAAATCCCACTCTCAACAAATAAATATATTTCTTTTCTCTACAAAACGTTTTCCCCTTTATTTATTAGCACATATATTTTTTAGTTTTTTAGTAACCAGCACCAGGATCTACCATTCCCAACAGGACGTTTCGTCTTCGGACGGCCCATGTAGCAGCAGGTTATTATGTAGCAACTCGCGGCTACTGTAGCAGCCCAATATGTTGTAATGTTTTCACCTTTTATAAAATCATTTTTCTAAAATGTTCGAAATTGAAAAAAATAATCGGTACATTAACAATATATTAATAATCACTGTCGTGTTTTTCCCCGGAATAATCGTGATTAATTTATTTATTAACTAATATATATTATTATCCACAACTGTTGGGATGGCCGAGTGGTCTAAGGTGGCACATTAAGGGTGTGTTCCGTAAGGTTGTGGGTTTGAATCCCACTCTCAACAAAAAAAAATTTCTTTACAAAATGTTTTCCCCCTTATTTATTAGTATATATATATATATATTAATATCTTTAGCAACAATTTTTTCAGTTTTTTTTGAGAAAGAACAGTTTTTTCAGTAACCAGCGCCGGGAGCTACCATCCCGAACAAGGCGTTTCGTGTTGGGCCGGCCCATGTAGCAGCGGGTATGGTAGCAAGTTGCAGCTACTGTAGCAGGTCCGATGGCCCAGCCACTAATCGGCTTACCCTTTCCACAAAACTCCCCTCGAGTTAGGGTTTCTCTCCTCTCGGCGACGCCGCTCGCAGCTCCACCGTAGAGACCGCTCTATCCCGCGCCTCCCTACCCGCCGGTGATCTCAGGGGCTCCGGGGCCCTTGTGCGACGAGGTGGAGGCCTGATGGGGACAATACCGCCCGCGGAACAGAACTTCTCGGGCAAGAGAACGATGGATGATGGCGCATCTGGATCTGGCAAGGCTGTGTCTGATCTGGAGGCAATGATGGAAGAGTTGGGATTGAAGGAAGACAATCTTCAGGATGTGCTAGTAGATGATGAGGAACTCCCGGAGGAGGCGACCCGGTGGATGGCTATAGCTAGGGTTTATACAGAGAAATCCTATAGTCAGTATTGGTTTTATAAGAACATGAGGGTTGCATGGGATTTGGCAAAGGAAGTGAAGATAAGGCCATTAGAGGAGAACCTGTACACGCTCCAATTTTCGTGCCTTGGTGATTGGGAACGCGTGATGGAGGAAGGTCCGTGGACGTTCAAGGGGAAAGAAGTCGTCCTGGCGCCTTACGACGGCTACACAAAACCATCGACCATCGAGTTGAACAAGATTGACATATGGATGCAGATCCATGATCTGCCTGATGGATTCTTCCCTAAGATCAAAGCTCTCTCCTCCACGGTCGGTGAGTTCATATATGCCGAACCAAGATCGCAGGATTTTGAAGGAAACTTTGCTCGGGTTCGAGTGAAGATTGATGTCACTAAACCTTTGAAGAATGATGTATCCCTCGTGATCAAGAAGCAAGATGTTCTGCAAAGAGTGATTTTCAGGGTTAAGTTCGAACGACTTCCAGATTGGTGCTCGGTATGCGGTAACCTGGGTCACTTGTTCAAGGAGTGTGGAGATGGCATCCATCCTTTGAAAGCACAGGTGTTCAAGGATCTGAAAGCTTCATGGTTCAGGGGTCCGTGGCGAGGACCAGGAGAAGGAAGAGGACATGGAGGAAACATAGGAAGAGGAAGGTCAGGCCGTGGGGCTGGCCGTGGTGGAGGACAAAATCGCAAAGCTGATATTCTTGATGACCCCCTGAACGACACTGCTATGGAAGATGCTGATGCCATCAGAAAGAGAGCTGTTGATCAGACAGCTTCCGCGCGAGCAAATACCATGGATCCGACCCTGCCAGCTATAGGGAAGAATGTCTTGGCTCTACCCCGGCTACTGTACCTCCAAGTCCGTCAAAGCAAGACCTCAAGAGATCCAAAATCAGCACAAGTGACAAACTGCTCCCAAAGAATTCTACCTCAACAAACAACCCAGATGCGCGTTTGGTGGGCCTCCCAGGGGGGTCGCGCCTAGCGAAATGAGTATCTTAACGTGGAACTGTCGCGGGGCTGGCAAACCCGTGATGGTTAACGAGCTTCGTGACCTCACGAGGCAGTTTGCCCCCTCTATATTATGTATCTTGGAAACTCAAATAGAGGGCTCCCGAGTGGAGAGTTTAGCTGGTACTCTAGGGTTTGATAAGAGTTTTGCAATAAATAGCTCTGGTAGGAGCAGAGGAATAGGTAATTTTTGGAAAGATGAAATAAAAGTTGAGGCTGTTGGCTTCTCGCAGTATCATGTTGATGTTATAGTTGAGAACCTTGCTGAGATAAAATTCAGGGCTACGTTTGTGTATGGGGAGGCCCAAGTGAACTACAAGACATGGAATACTCTTTGGGGTATAGTTGATGTAAGCAATTTGCCTTGGATGGCTATGGGGGATTTCAATGAAGTCATTCATGCCCACGAACATGATGGAGTGGGTCAAAGAAGCCAAGCACAAATGGACGCATTCCGGGATACGCTTGACACTTGTGGCCTAACCGATTTGGATTACACTGGGATCAACTGGACATTTGAAAAAAGGTATCTGGAGGCACTTACACCAGAGTGAGACTAGACAGATGTGTGGCTACAACGGAGTGGCTCTTGGCCTTCCCACATGCAATGCTGGAGCACAAACATGCAGCAGGTTCTGACCATATTCCCATCCTGCTTCGGTTAACGGGAGACCATGCAGTCAGGCGGGCTCCACGGATGTTCAGATACGAAACCTGCTGGGAAAGGGATCCTTCTCTCCCTGACGTGGTGGGCGCTAGCTGGACAAAAAGCCAGGGCAACTCAGTGGATTGCATGCAAAGTTACAGACGCTTTCCAATGATCTGGGCTCTTGGGAACGCAGCCAGTTTGGGAATGTAAGGCAAGAGACCGCGCAGTTAAAAAAGCAGCTACAGGTGTTGCATGAATCCCAAGGCAGGACGGGACCGATGCATGCAGAGACAAAGATAGCCGACAGATTGGTGGAGTTATTTCACCGAGAAGAAATGTTGTGGCGGCAAAGGGCGCGGCTCGACTGGCTAGTTCATGGGGATAAGAATACTTACTTCTTCCATCTTAGGGCCAGCCGCCGGAGGAGGAAGAACCAGATAAAATCCCTGCAGCGGGTGGACGGGCAACTGACAGAGGATAAGGAGGAGATGGAGGCCTTGACGAATAATTTTTACAAAAGTCTGTACACATCGGAAGGGGTGCAGAACATGCAACATGTGCTAGATACTGTCCCATGTAAAGTTACTCAGGAGATGAATGTAATGCTCAATGCCCCATACAGCCAAGCAGAAGTGAAAACGGCACTATTCCAGATGTTTCCAACAAAGTCGCCAGTTCTGGATGGCTTTCCAGCACATTTCTTCCAACGTCACTGGGAGGTATGTGGTGATGAAGTGACCCAAGTGGTGCTAAAAATCGTATAAGGAACAGAGTCGGCTGAATGCATAAATGAGACAATCCTGGCCTTAATCCCAAAGGTGAAGAATCCCACCCAACTGTCTCAATTTCGTCCTATAAGTATCTGCAATGTCTTGTAAAAACTTGCATCTAAGGTAATCTCTAATCGTCTGAAGTTAGTCTTACCTGAAATAATATCAGAAGAGCAATCAACCTTTGTCCCTGGTAGATTGATCACAGACAATATCATAACAGCATATGAGTGCCTTCATTTTATGAAGCGGAACAAGGCAAAAAAGCATCAGTCATGTGCCCTAAAGCTCGATATGATGAAGGCCTATGACAGAGTTGAATGGCCATATTTGCAAGCTATAATGCTGAAACTAGGGTTCACGGAGAGATGGGTGAACATAGTTATGAGCCTTGTGTCTACGGTAAAATTTTCAGTGATGTTCAACGGTAAAAGATTAGAGGAATTTAACCCTTCTAGGGGTATCAGACAAGGGGACCCAATCTCCCCATACTTGTTCTTGCTGGCAGCAGAGGGCCTTTCGTGCCTCTTAAAATCCAAAAGTGAGTCATCCAATCTGCATGGTCTACAAGTGGCATCCTCGGCGCCACCGGTGAACCATCTTCTATTTGCTGATGACAACCTGTTGTTCTTCAAGGATACGAGTGAGGGAGCGACTGAGGTGAACCTAGTCCTGGATATGTACTGTCAGGCCATGGGTCAAAGGGTCAATTACTCCAAATCTTCCATATTTTTCAGTAAAGGGGTTCCGGACAGCACCAGACAAGATATTAAAGTGCTTCTCAATGTGCCCAATGAAACTCTTAATGAGAAGTACTTGGGTATGCCTTCAGACATAGGAAGTTCAAAAAATGGAGCCTTCAAATATCTTAAGGATAGACTATGGAGTAAGATTCAGGGATGGATCGAAAACTCCCTTTCTTCTGCAGGGAAAGAGGTGCTTGTGAAAGCGGTAGCCCAAGCGGTTCCGGTCTATTCCATGTCCTGTTTTAAGCTTCCAAGGGGGCTATGTGAACACCTCAATATGCTGATTAGGAAGTTCTGGTGGGGATCCAAGCAAGGTCGACACAAACCACATTGGGTGTCGTGGAAGACGATGACCCAGCCCAAAGGGATGGGTGGCCTGGGCTTTAAGGACTTCGAGCTGTTTAATATGACTATGCTTGCTAGGCAGGCATGGCGCCTCTTGCAAAACCCGGAATCCCTAAGTGCTAGAATCCTCAAGAGCATATAATACCCCGGAACTTCTATACTTGAGGCAGAGCTCGGAAGTCACCCTAGTCAAATCTGGCGGGCTATGATAGAGGGGCGGGACACCCTAAAACTTGGGCTGATCAAGAGGATAGGCAATGGACAAGAAACATGAATTTGGGAAGATCAGTGGCTACCACGAGGTGAGATGTTGAGACCACTCGGATCCAGGGCGCAAAACCCTCCAACTCTAGTTTCTGAGCTTATTGATGCAACTTCAGCAAGGTGGAATAGATAAAGAGTAACCGAAGTGTTTATGTCAATGGACGTGAACTTAATCATGGGAATTCCCTTGTGCACCAGAAACATACAAGACTTTTGGAGTTGGTTTTTCGAGAAGAAGGGCAACTTTACGGTGCGGTCAGCCTATAACATGCTAGTCGCAATCAGGCGGCGAAGGGAGGCGTGGCTTGAGCAAGCTGCAGGTCCATCTAACTCGACCAAGGATGAAAAGGATTGGAAAACTCTATGGAAAACGGCCGTCCCAGGGAAAGTCCGGATGTTCCTATGGCGATTGTCACAACACTCCATCCCCACAAATGATGTCAGGATGAATAGGCATATGGCTGTGTCGAGCTCATGCAGCATATTTGGAGTCCCAGTTTCTTGGCGCCACTCGCTCGTAGACTATACAATGTCCCGGTGCACGTGGGCGCTTGTGGACGAGGAGTTGGGACAGTTGATAGCATCGACGATGGAACCTAGTGCGAAACAGTGGCTCTTTACGCA
Organism: Aegilops umbellulata; assembly: GCA_032464435.1. Classification (NCBI taxonomy): domain Eukaryota; kingdom Viridiplantae; phylum Streptophyta; class Magnoliopsida; order Poales; family Poaceae; genus Aegilops; species Aegilops umbellulata. The sequence goes on along the minus strand of CP136060.1, from coordinate 632,898,576 downwards.
CATGCAATCACTCCCTCATGAGCGGTTCGTATTAATGGCTGTAACGCTATGGGCAATTTGGGCGGCTAGAAGGAAAGCAATCCATGAAGGTGTGTTTCAAAGCCCGCATGCTATTCACTCATTTGTGAACCGGTTCATCAAGGAGCTGGCAGTGGTTCGAGAGACAGCAAGTTCTGTATCTAACCAACGGACAACAAGTGGAAGAAACACACAGCGACCAAAAGCCCCACCTAATGGCTATTGCAAAATCCATGTAGATGCTGGAGTGAGGGTTGGATGGAAGGGATCAGCAGCGGCGGTTTGCCAGGACAGGGAAGGCAATTACATGGCTAGTTCATCCCTAGTAATCAATGGGGTTTCGGATCCAGCGACCCTCGAGGTAATCGCGTGCAGAGAAGCGCTAGCCTTAGCAGCAGACTTACAGATACAGAACTTTGTTATCTCCTCAGACTCTAAGCAAGCGGTGGGTGACATCAATATGAGAGCAACAGGAGCATACGGAGCTATCATCAAAGAAATAGTAGTTAACTCGTCTTCTTCTACCTGTAATTTTATTCATGAAGGTCGTGCACTCAATCGAGATGCACATAGTTTAGCTAAATTCTCACTTGCTCTTGATCAGGGGCGCCATGTCTGGTATGGTCAACCTCATGATCCGACTTGTATCCTACTTTTTGTGGCTTTTGATGAATAAAATTTAGCTAAACCCTAAAAAAAAGAAGCTACAGTAGCAGTTGTCTCAAAAAAGCTACTGTAGCAGTTCAAATATGTTGTAATGTTTTCACCTTTTATTAAATCATTTTTCAAAAAATGTTCGAAACTGAAAACAAACAACCACTACAGTAATAATATATTAATAATCACTCTAGGATTTTTTCCCCACAATAATAGTGATTATAATATTTATTCTCTCTCTCTCTCTCTCTCTCTCTCTCTATATATATATATATATATATATATATATATATATATATATATATATATATATATATATATATATACCTACTAATAAACCAGCAATTGTTTCTGGTCGTACGTCATTGTTGTTTGTGCAGAAAAGTCCCTCTATTTTTAAGAATTCAACCCGCCATCCTTTCTTAAGTGAGAAAAACGTTTCGTTCAGAAACTTATAAATAAAACCCTGTGGTTTTAGGGATTCAACACGCAGTCCCCGGTGAGTGAATAAAAAGCGGTTTCTGGGCTGGTGCGGCGGCGCTCTCGATCCCGATCGGGAGCAGGACGACGGCAGCAGAGATCCGGGAGGCGGGGAAGTGGCGGAGGTCGGGATCCATCCCGGCGGTTCGTACTGGAGGCCGGCCGCGGCGGCGCTCCCGATTCCTGATCCGATCGGTAGCAGGACGACGGCGGCAGAGTTTCGGGAGGCAGGGAACGGTGGGTGTTGAGATATGTATTTAGCACGTGTATTCTTGTACTCCAAGTCTCCTCCTTGTGTATAGTTGAGGATATGACTTGCCCTATGTACTATATATACTTGTGCATATGCACCTATCAATACATTGAGAGTTGCATCCTATTCCTCTACATGGTATCAGCCTAACCCTCGATCCCCAGCCCTAGCCGCGTCGTTGTTGCCTTCCCAGGCCGCCGCCGCTCCCGCTGACCCGCGCCGCCGCCTCCCTGGCCGCCGCGCCTCCTCCCTCCCTCACCACAACCTCCCGCAGCGCCTCCACCCTCCCCGCCGCACCCATCCTCCCTGCCCTCGCCGCTCCTAGCCGCCTCCCAGAAACCCATCCCGAGCCGCCCGCCTCCCAAACCCTAAAACCCTCCCGATCTCATCTCGCGCGCCATCCTCCCCTGCTGCTATGTCGGCCCTCGGCACCTCTTCCTCCTCCAGCGCACACCCCAGCAACCCGTTTGACTCCTCCTACGGGTCCGAGCCCGATGAGCCCCGCGCCGCTGACATCCGCAACATCCACCTCTCCGATCACGTTCCCATCATACTCTCCCATGCCTCCGCCAACTACTATGCCTGGAAAACCTACTTCAATCTCCTCTTCCGTGAGTACAACCTTCGTGATCACGTGGACGGTCTAGCCAACTTCTTTGCCGGCGCCCACGACGCCAACTGGCTCGCCATTGACGCCACCCTCATTCGGTGGTTCTTCCTCACCGTGTCTCCGGACATCTTCCACACCGTCGTTCGCGATGGGGACGATGCCTACACGGTGTGGACCAAGATCAATGGCCTCTTCACCGACAACAAGCTTCAACGGATTGTTTTCTTGCAGCAGGAATTTTTTGGGTGTCACCAGAACGACTCCACCATCGACGCCTTCTGTCTCCGGCTCAAGACCCTCTCCGACGAGCTCAACGACGTCGGGTTCAAGGTGGGCGACGAACTACTCCTCTCGACGCTCACCGCCGGCCTCAACGAGGACTTTGGCAACGCCGCCTCCAACCTCACCCTCATGGCCAACCCCACTTACGAGCGGGTGGTGGCCTATCTTCGTCTTGAGGAGCGGCGGATGAAGCACCTCCGCACCCGCGCCGTCCACACCGCGCTCGCCGCCGGCCTCTCCACCGGCGCCTCTACACCACCCTCGGCGCCTCGCCCTCCGGCTGTCCCGCACCCCGTGCCGGTGCCGCAGCCGCCCCAACCACCTCGTAATGGTGGCAACGGCGACAATCACCGTCGTGGTCGCGGCGGTCAACGCCAAGGCGACGGCAAAGGTGGCGGCGGCGGTGGTCAGGCCCCTCAGCAGCAGCCCCCACCACCCTGGGCCGGTGGTTACAACCCCTGGACGGGGGTCGTGCACGCCTACAGCATGCCCGTGCCGCGGCCCCCCGCCCCGGGCATCCTCGGCCCACGCCCGAGCACCCACCAGGCGCTCCTGGCCGCGCCTCTCGGCGCCAACGGCGCCCACGGCGTCCCTCCTGTCGCGCCCTCCTACGGTGCATACGGTGCCCCCGGCGCGTACGGCGCCCCCTACTACGACCCGACCCTTCTAGCGGCGCTGCAGCAGCCGCAACCCTACTCCGGTGGAGGTGGCGATTGGATCATGGACTCCGGTGCCACCGCTCATATGTCCGCTCATCCGGGTAACCTCTCCTCCGTTCATCCCACTTCCACTCCCTCCCGCATCATCATCGGCAATGGTGTTGGTCTTCCTATCTCTCATGTTGGTTCTGCACCTTTTCCTTCTAACTCTCGACCACTCTCTCTTAATAATGTCATCGTTTCTCCCCATCTCATTCAGAATTTAGTTTCTGTTCGCAATCTTTCTCGTGATAATTTCGTAACTGTGGAATTTGATGAAGTTGGCTTTTCTGTTAAGGACGCTCGCACCAGGATGATTCTTCACCGCTGTGATAGTCCCGGCGACCTCTACCCAGTTCAGTCACCGTCATCTCCGGGTGGTCCTCGAGCTTTTTCCGCCGGCGTTGATCTTTGGCATGCTCGTCTCGGGCATCCTAGCACTTCTTCACTTCGTCAAATAATGAGAGGATTTTCTTTTTCATGTAATAAAACGGCCGCTCACTCATGTGAAGCCTGCCGGTTGGGCAAACATGTTCGCCTTCCTTTTAGTTCCTCTTCCACAGTTGCATCTTTTCCGTTTTAATTAATTCATAGCGATGTATGGACATCTCCGGTACCTAGTAATTCTGGTTATCTTTATTATCTCGTCATACTGGATGATTACTCTCACTTTGTGTGGACGTTTCCTCTTCGTAGGAAATCCGATGTTGCCGCTACTCTCATTGCATTTTATGCTTATGTCTCCACACAGTTCGGGCGACCCATACTCGCACTTCAAACCGATAACGGGAAAGAATTCGACAATCTCACCATCTGCCATCTTCTTACCTCCCACGGCACCGTGTTTCGCCTCACGTGCCCCTACACCTCTCAGCAGAATGGCCGTGCCGAGCGCATCCTACGCACCCTCAATGAGTGTGTGCACACCCTTCTTTTCCATGCCTACATGCCTTCTCGGTTTTGGCCTGATGCCCTCTCCACCGCCACCCTTCTTCTCAATCTCCGACCATGCCGTCCGCGCTAGAACTATGCGCCTCACCACCTCCTTTATGGCACTCCTCCCTCCTACGATGGTCTCCGTATTTTCGGTTGCCGTTGCTACCCCAACATCATCGCCACCACCGCTCATAAACTTGCTCCTCGTTTCGTTCCATGTGTCTTCCTTGGTTACCCGGCTAACACTAAGGGTTATCGTTGCTACGACCCTGTGTCTCACCGTGTCATCACCTCACGACACGTGTATTTTGATGAGCTTGTGTTTCCCTTTGCACAAGAACAGGTGGTGCCGTCTTCTCCCCCCGCGGCGGGTTCTCCTCTGCGCCGCCGCCAGCTGCCGGCCTTGGGTGCTCCGGCACCCCCGCCTGCAGCCCCCTCCTCCGGATCGGGGCCATCCGCGTCCTCCGGCTCGACACCCTCGTCGCCTGGAGCCCCATCGACGCCGCCTATGTCGCCCGCTCCCCCTCCATGCATGCTGGGTCGCATGCTGGGCCGCCGCCTGGGTCGGCCTCCCCTGGTGTGGCCTCTTCGGGCGAGGCCTCGACCCCGTCTCGGTCGTCCGCCCCGTCGCCCGCCATGCATGCTGGGCCGCATGCTGGGCCGCCGCCTGGGTCGGCCTCTCCTGGCGCTGCCTTCCCTGGTGCGGCCTCTCCGGGCGAGGCTTCGCCCCCGTCTCGGTCGCCTGGCTCCCCCACCGCCGCGGCCTCGACCTCCGCTCGGTCCGCCTCTTCTGCCGACGACGTGGATGCCACGGCCCCACCGCCACCCGCGGCTGCTCCGCTGGCTGGACCCGTCACCCGCTCGCGTACCAGAGTTTTTCGCCCGAGTTCCCGTTATGCGGATGACTACGTCTGCACCGCCTCGACGTCTGCTCCTTCCCCGCTGCCGTCCTCGATTCGGGCCGCTCTCCGCGACCCTCTCTGGATGGCCGCCATGCAGGAGGAGTTCGAGGCTTTGCAGCGGAACCGGACTTGGCAGCTTGTTCCCCGTCCCCGGCACGCTAACGTCATCACCGGGAAGTGGGTCTTCAAACACAAGCTTCGTCCCGACGGCACTCTGGATCACTACAAGGCGCGTTGGGTTGTTCGTGGTTTCCGGCAACGCGCCGGTGTGGACTTCACCGAAACTTTCGCTCCGGTTGTTAAGCCCAGGACGATCCGCACTGTCTTACAGTTGGCGGTCTCTCATGCCTGGCCGGTTCATCAGATGGACGTCTCCAACGCCTTCCTCCACGGTCATCTTGAGGAGCAGGTCTTCTGTCAGCAGCCCACGGGGTTTGTTGATTCGGCGTGTCCTGATCATGTGTGTCTGCTCTCACGCTCATTATATGGGCTCAAGCAGGCTCCTCGTGCCTGGTACCAGCGCATCGCAGCGTTCCTTCACCAACTTGGCTTTCGCTCTACACGCTCCGATGCTTCGCTATTTGTTTATCACCAGGGCACAGACACGGCGTACTTGCTGCTCTATGTTGACGACATCATCCTGACAACATGCACTTCTGAGCTCCTTCGCCGGCATACTGATTGTCTCCGTACAGAGTTTGCTATTAAGGACTTGGGTCCACTGCACTACTTCCTCGGTGTCGAGGTAGTACGTCGTCCTGATGGCTTCCTTCTTCATCAACGGAAGTACGCTCATGAGCTTCTCGACCGTGCTGGCATGCTTAACTGCAAACCAGCGCCACTCCTGTCGACACGAAGGCCAAGCTCTCTGCTACTGATGGTACTCCTGCTCCAGATGCTGGCTTCTACCGGTCCATTGTTGGTGCTCTTCAGTACCTCACTCTTACTCGGCCAGAGCTTCAGTACGCAGTTCAGCAGGTCTGCCTCCATATGCATGCCCCTCAAGACGTTCACTGGACTGCCGTTAAGCGGATTCTCCGCTACATCCGCGGTGCTATGGATCTTGGTCTTACTCTGCGCGCCTCTACAGCCACCGATCTGGTCGCCTACTCCGACGCCGACTGGGCTGGCTGCCCGGATACCCGTCGATCTACGTCGGGTTACTGCATCTTCCTTGGACCATCCCTGGTGTCGTGGTCGTCCAAGCGGCAGCCTACTGTTTTGCGGTCTAGCGCCGAGGCTGAGTACCGCGCTGTGGCCAACGTTGTTGCTGAGTGTTCCTGGCTTCGTCAGCTTCTTCATGAGCTCTCGTGTCCTATTGAGAAGGCCACCGTCGCCTACTGCGACAACGTCTCCGCCGTCTACCTCTCTGCCAACCCGGTTCATCATCGTCGCACCAAGCACATTGAGCTTGATATCCATTTTGTTCGGGATCAGGTGGCTCTTGGCCATGTTCGTGTTCTACACGTTCCCACCTCCCAACAATTTGCTGACATCATGACCAAAGGCTTGCCTACGACGTCTTTTGAGGAATTCTGGTCCAGTCTTTGCGTCAACGATAGTGTCGCTTCGACTGCGGGGGGGGGGGGTGTTGAGATATGTATTTAGCACGTGTATTCTTGTACTCCAAGTCTCCTCCTTGTGTATAGTTGAGGATATGACTTGCCCTATGTACTATATATACTTGTGCATATGCACCTATCAATACATTGAGAGTTGCATCCTATTCCTCTACAGTGGGGAAGTGGCGGAGGTCGGGATCCATCCCGACGGTTCATAGTGGAGGCCGGCGGCGGCGATGCTCCATGGCTGTGGCGACTCGGTCTTCTGGGAAGAAGATACAAGGGAGGGAGACGAGGTGAGATGGAGAGAAGAGAAGGGAGAATAGGGACTGCGCGGCTACCTCTGCTGGTCCGACGGCGGCTCCGGTCATCGGATCAGGTTTGTGTCCAGATTCCTCTCCTCCCCGCAAAAAAGTATGCCAGGTCGTTGGTACTTCCTGGAAAAGTTGTCCAGAGCTTAGTTCATTTTAAATTTTACAAAAAAATCCTTCCGGTTTTAAATCTAGTGCTAATCCCCCCTCACCTCTGCTTCTTCCTCCTTCGACCAAGCGGCCGTCGTAGCCACCGCCGGCAGCCGCCGTAGAAAGAGCGGGCAACCACCTGCGCCAACGTCCACCTGCGCCGTCGCCCACCTGCGGTTGCTCCGCCGCTGCGAACATGGGCCGCCCGCACGGAGGCGAGCTGCCCTGCCGCCGAGCTGAGGCTGCTCCTCCAAGGCGACCACCTCGACGGGCGCCTCCTCATCATGGCCCTGCTCGCGTCCCTGGCCCTGCTCGTGCCCTGCTCGCCTGTTCCTCACCCCCGCGGCAACCCCAGCTGCCGCTGCCAACGCCGGTCACCGCTCCCCTCTTGTGCCTCTTGAAGAATTCGGCAGGCAGGGCAAGGTGGATCTTCCCCGGCGGCGAGACGACCACGCAGACCTGCTGATGGCCACTGCCGCCTGCCCTCGATTGCTGATTGCCTCTGCCCTCGACCACCTCGACTGCTGATTGCCTCTGCTGCTGCTGTTGGCTGCTGGTACAGTGCCAATTGCAGTATCAATTTAGTGCCAATTGCAATATCAATTTCAGTTTGTCAATGAAGTACTCCATCAGCGTCAATTGCAGTGTTAATTGGAGTATTAACATTGTCAATTGCAGTGCTGATCTACTGCTAATGTTATCTGAAATTTACAGTGTTCTGTGTCTGTCAATCATACTCCATTCAGTGTCCTGTGTCTGAAATTTACAGATTTCAAACAAACAGTATCAAACTTCAAGAAACCTAGACAATACTTATGGCCATAATCATGGAAACCTCTATTCTACTTTGCCGAATCATGGGCAGATTTTATAGGGTTTACATGACTTATCAAAAACTAAAATACGAACTGAAGTTGCATGAACAGAAAGAGGGAAGAAACAATAGAAAGGAGCTAGCTCCAAAACTTCAGAGCCAATCTTGCAATTCAACCAAGAGAGAAAAGGTGAGGTGAAGTACCTGTTGTGGATAGGATTAGGGCCCATTGGGCACCCTCCTCTCGCTGTTTGGTGAAGTGAAGGTGAGGTGAAGTAACTGAATTCACTAGCATAATCTGAATCAAACAAAGCATAGTTTGAATTCACTAGCATAACCTGTTATAGAAACTAGAATGAACCTTCTTTTTTTCCCGCCCCTGACCCCGACACGCGACGCCTCTGGTACTCCGCCTCTGTTCCTGCGAAAGCTTGATCACATCAGATGCTAATAAACCTTAAGGGGTACAGTACTGTATTCTTTTAATCTGATGCTAATAAACCTTAAGGAGTACAGTACTGTATTCTTTTAATCTGATGCTAATAAACCTTAAGGAGTACAGTACTGTATTTCTACTATGCAGCAAGGTACTCCAACACAATATCAAATTCATCTTTTGTTTAAATTTATCTTCTGTTTAAATTCAATTTGTTTAAATGCATGAAGTTTAAATTCAGTACAATATCTTGAAGTTTAAAAGACCTGGTGTTTTTAGGAAATGCATGAAGTTGAACAAGGAAATTAAGATCCTCCATAAGTACTGTGAACTTGCACTAACTTTTGACAACAGCAAAAATTCAGTTAACCACGACTGTAACTAACACTGTCTTTAGATTTTGACAGCAGCAAAAATTTCGTTAACCACTACTGTAAACTGTCTCTAGATTTTGACAGCTGCAAAAATTCAGTATGATAGTCTGAATTGAATAGTGGAAATGACCACTATATCTAGATTTTTGACCACCTTACAATTTCTTGCCTTGACTCAAGCATCCACTGTCTCTAAACTTTTCCCATCAAATGAACAGTGGAAATGACCAATAGTTTAACATTTTCTTAAGATTATTTCCATCAAATGAATAGTGGAAATGCCCTTATGAAATTTCTGGAGTATAAATCATTGCTAGCAGTGAGCAATGAGATGGGAAGACATACATCACTTTTTAAATGCTAGCTTCAGAAAATTCAGTTAGCAGTGAGCAGTGAAAACAGACATAGTCCAATAATCATCTTCTTACTTGAAAGCATTTTATTCACATGGTCCTAAAATTTATAAACCAGACTGATCTGTACTTCAAACTAGAATTAGAAAAAAGATTAAATTTAGTGAACATATAATGTCAATTTATGTCAATGCTTGAAAATTTTGCAAGCACTAGCTTGGAAAATGAAAACATACACTCATATTTCAGTTGACAGTGACAAATTTTGCAAGCACTAACTTGGAAAAATCCTACTGCAGTTTACTGAAATTTCCTTGATATTCACGGAATGTGCTTGCATCAACTAAATTTCCTTGATGTACTAAAGATCAAGGACTGCTAATTAAACTTCTTGTCCTAAAATTTAAAAAGAAATTCAATTTTGTCAGTACAGTGTTGCTGCCTGTACAAATTCTTAGCTTTGCTTGACAAAACTGTTCTACTTTACCAAAGTAGACAATGCTCTTCAACTAGGCAGGGCAGGGCAGGGAGGAATGCTCTTCAACTCACCAAAACGAACTGGGAATTATCCCCTGGACACCACCACCATGCTTCCTCCTGACAGAAGAACCCTCAGCACCCAAATTCCCTGCAGCCACATTGCCCTGAGATTTGATTTAGCAGCAAAGCAGAGCATTTGGTTTAGCAGCAAAGAAAAGCAAAGCAGAACATCTACTGTACTTGAACGTCTAAAGCAAAGAGAGCATTTGATGCTACCTAAAACATGAAAGGAGAGATCTACTCCAATCATGAACAGTAAACTGTCCCAGCGATGCACACAATTGAGCACACAGTAAACTGAATTCATAGACTGAATTTTACTGAACTTGGTAATTTTGCTGAGCACACAATTGAAGTGCTTGTGCATTTAATCTCCACTTCTTTTCTTTTGATAGTGAAATTCAATCTGAATTTTGTAAGCAGAGACGCAATGTAGTGACTGTACTTCAAGTTAAATTCAGTCAATGTGTACACAAAGTAGTGATTTTGTCACCAACTGAATTCAATTATCACCAATACTGTTTATACTGAATTTATACTGTATGTTCACCAATACTGGAAGCATGCAAAGTGCAAGGTTAACTGAATCTATATTGTATGTTCATCTATTGTACTCCATGGCTAACTAAATTTTGTCAGTAATGTACTCGTACTCCCAATACTCTATGGCTCACCTGCACCAAAAGAAGCAGCATCCATTCCTCTGCAATACTCCATTCCTCCTCCAATCGCTGCATAAACCAATCGCTGCAAAAAATCAGCTCACCTGCTTGCTTCCACAGACAGACATCACCTATAAATTCAGAAGACAGACCTGCGCTATGGGCGAGCTGGAAGCAGAAACAGAAGCGGCAGCGGCGGCGCTGGTGGAGCCAAGAGTGCAGGTCCTCCATCATCAGCCCGAGGAGCAAGACGAGCTGCTGGAGCAAATCTTCGTCTTCCCCATGCCCTGGTTGTCTTTCCCACGCCACCGTCGCCGGAGCTCGAGGTCTGGAGGAGGTGCTCGAGGATGAGGAGCACGATGACGAGGAGCGGGTCATCGAGCGCCGCCGCCGGAGCTCGAGGTTTGGAGGAGGTGCTCGAGGATGAGGAGTGGGTCATCGAGCGCCGCCGACGGAGCCGGCAAGGCACGAGCTTTACAGAAAAGGGGATCCCTTCCCTCTTGATCTCCTAGTGCGGACGGAGAGAAGCGGCAAGACGAGGGGGAGAAGACAGCCGACATGCGGCGAGGCGACGGAGCAGGCAGCCGGCGCGTGGCCGACATGAGGGAGTAATTGCTAGAGATGCCCTTCACAAGTTCAGCCCGTGGCCAACAACAACCTCCAGGTCGCGTGAGAATTCAGTGGCATGGGCATGCTCTCGCCTGATTAATTTTGTATATAGAATATTTTTCATGAGTGCTTGAGTACATGTTCAATATACATAACAAGTTCTCTGGTGACTTACTTAACTAATGGTTAGATACAATTTTAGAAGCAGCGAATAGACGCATGATACGTTTGTTATCTGCTTCTGAATGTTCGTAATGTGTAAAATGATTCAACTTTTGTATGATTTTGCTTCAGAAGTTGAATCTGCAAAATCTTGAGAACATTGACTATATGCTCCAACACTGCAGGCCAACTCTTGATGGATTTCCAATGTGTTGCTGGCCTCCCAATTTTTTTCGTCGTGCAGCCGCTCCCTATCTCCCTGTGTCGTCCCAAGATGGTCCGGCTGGGTGCTGTCCTGACGGCCGAGCGTGTGCTATCCACGGAACACAGCTCCTCCACCCAGGCCCTCCTCCGCAATGCAGGCGAGGACACTACTTCGTCCGAACCGATTATCACAACCACGCACAGGTACACACACATGAGCTCCCCTGCCACCCCTGCATTGATTTAGGCCCCGATTGGATTGTTGTTTATTGAGTCAATTACACTAGTGGTGTCACAACTTGTCATGAATGTGCACTTTGGTGCTACAAGTTGTGAGATACATCAAAGTGGTGAAGAAACTTGGCTCTATCGTGCACATACGGTGCTTTTCTCGGTTTCGTACGAATCTAGCGCTGACTAAGCAAGCCAGCGTGGCATGAGTCCCACTGGCAGCCACCAGAGGGTGCGGGCCGGCACGTGTGGCGAGAGATTTTATTAAAATCCCCTTGGAATTTTTATTTTTTTTGCAAAAAAGGCCCGCGTTGGCTGTACGTACAGAGGTGGCCAAATCCCTAACCCTCGTTCCCCATTTTGCAGAGCACGGCGTCAGCGTTCTTGTGCTTTTAGCACGACGGCGGCGGTCTTCTGCGTCGAGCACGGCGGCGGCGGTCTTCTGCGTCGAGCATGGCAGCGGTCGTCTTCTGCGTTGAGGACGGCGGCGAAGGAGCAGAAGTGAGCACGACAGCGAAGGTGCAGAAGTGAGCACGGCGGCGAGCCATTGAACCTGAGGTTAGCTCACGCGGTCTCTCTCATCCTCTCTACTCTCTGACCCTCTCTGTCCTCTGACCCCTCTGTGTCGTGCAATTTTTGTCATGCAGTACATTGTGGTGTTGATAATTACTCTTGATAACATAACCCTTGTTTACTGAACAGGATACTAGGACTTCTGGTTATGTCAAATGGATTGACGAACCATGGCAGGGGAGGGAAAGAAGTGTCATAGCTGAATTAGCAAAGAAGAATGAGGTGCTGGAGATGAAGCTGGTGGAGATAGTTGGTGAGATAGAAGCAGAGAAGGAGAAGCACAAGATGGAGAAGATGACTGGAAGGATGCATAGAGATCAGCTTCAATCTAGAGATAGGATGATTATGTTTGTTGTGTGCATGTACTTTGGAGAGGAGTTATGTGAACAGAATGTAGTGTTTGGTATTTAAGAAGTGTGGTTTCATGTCAAATTCTTATCTAATTCTTGCAGTTGACAGTACTGTTTGTTGTGGAAGAGAAATGTGAAACTTAAAAACCACCTCACACAAAACCAAAATTTTGTTTTAGAGAAGAGAGCTTACAAACTTGAATCAGTTCATATGAGAAACTGTACAGCAAGGTTTCTATACTATTAAAATTGTTGTAACTTGAATGAGTTAGTATGAGAAACTGTAGAGCAAGGTTTCTGTCAGAAACTCCACAATAAGCATTTTAATATGAAATGAATCAAAATGTCAGGAAAAATACTGTACAACAAGGTTTATGTCAGAAACTCCAGAATAAGCATTTTAATATGAAATGAATCAAAATGTCAGGAAAAATACTGTACAACAAGGTTTATGTCAGAAACTCCAGAATAAGCATTTTAATATGAAATGAAGTAAAATTTCAGCAAAAAAAAACTGTACGGCAAGGTTTATGTCAGAAACTCCAGAACAAGCATTTTAGTAGGAAATGAAGTTAAATTTCAGGAAAAATAGACTGTATAGCAAGGTTTATGTCAGAAACTCAAGAACAAGCATTTTAGTACGAAATGAAGTAAGATTTCAGGAAAAATAGACTGTACGGCAAGGTTTATGTCAGAAACTCCAGAACAAGCATTTTAGTACGAAATGAAGTAAGATTTAAGGAAAAATAGACTGTACAACAAGGTTTCTGTCAAAAACTCTACAACAAGCATTTTAATATGAAATGAAGTAAAATTTCAGGAAAAATAGTATCACAAAAATCATATAGCACAGGATAGCATCATATAATCTTCACATAAGTCATACATATTGATTTAAGCATGGTAGAAAAAGACATGTTCACTGACATAGTTCAAGTTCTAACAATCTAGAGCACAAAAGTTCATACATGAACTTGATTGCATTTTTGTCCAGTTCATTCATGAACTCAATTTGATATGCAGCTTGCTCTATAAGGTCTGGAAATCATCAGGCCACTCCTCTTGTGGTGCATTTTGTGTCACTGGGACCTCCTCTGCTTGCACATATGAAGTGGGTGGATCTGGTGGAAACATGATGTTCCACAACCCAGCTCCTGATCCTGTCCTTCCTCCTGTGTGACCTCTCCCAATCCCTCCTCGGCTACCTGTCCCAGTCCCTCTGCCACTACTTGTCCCAGCTCCTCTCCCATTTCCTCTCCCAGCTCCTCTCCCAGGTGCTCTGCCTACTCCTGTGACATTTCCCCTGCCTCTTTCAGTTGCTCTCCTCTTCCTTCCTCTTGCATTTTCAGTTGCCTGGTAGCTTGCCTCAGGGACATCTTCAGGAATGTCTTCTGTCACTCCTCTTCTTCTAACCCTGCCTGCTGCCATAGTTGTTGTAACCCTGGGAGGTGGTATGCTATCTCTAGCATTTGCAACAAAAGCAGATTCTGGAAGAGGTCCATGATCCATAACTGGCACATATGCTCTCCTCTCCTAAGTAAGAATTAATGCAGCAGTTTTCAGTTAGTTTTGCATGTGAATTCAAAATATAAAGTTTTGCACAAGACAAAATCCTTACCATTTGCTGCATGAGAAACACCATTGACCCTGGTGTTTGAGTAGGATCCATGTGTGGGTGCACTGTATGTGGCATTATGTTCTGGAAAAAGTGCAAACGAAGTGTCAAGGGTACTAGATAGGGAGTAAATTCAGAAAACATTGCAGTATTTTTAGTTGCTTTCATCTTACTGAAATGATTGAAGGATCATCATCATACTCTGCACCATCATCCTCTCCATCATCTTCTGCAAGTTGAGGTGCATCTCTATTGTTCTCCTTCCACCTATTATGCCCTTTCTTATTGTGATCTGCTCGTCCACATAAAGAGCAGTGCATGGACACACCATGCTTTGTCAGTCTCTTCCCTCCATCTTTCATCTGCTTCTCCTCTGGATCTTTCTTTCTATTCCTCCTTGGTCTGCCCATGACCTTAGTGTACACAGGTGGATATACATCAACTCCATACATCTTTCTCCAATGTTCCTTGTCTCTCACTGGCTTTATGTTAAATCCATAAGCTTTCTTGTAAGTATGTACGGAGTAGCACTCATGCACTAGAGTTGCAGGATCAATTCTCTCCTCTCTAGCACAAGCTATTGCATGGTGACACGGAATTCCTGACAAGTCCCATCTTTTGCAATCACATGTTTCCATGTTCAAGTCCATAATGTAGGAATGGTTCATCGAGACCACTTTGAAAACCTTCTGGCCAGCTCCAAATACCATGCAGTTAGCAGCCCAATCAGTAAATTTGTCAAGTTGTTTCTTAATCTTGGGGCACAATCTACCACTCCATTTCCTGTCTAGGGCCACTTCCTTCTGCTTGCTATACATCCTTGCTGTTATCTTGTTATTTATGTTGTCCACCATAGATAAAATTGGTAGTTCTCTTGCTGGCAATATCCAACAGTCACAAGAAGAAACATACATGTTAGTGTAGTAATAGAACAATACATATTGCAATATTACAATTGAACCACAATAGTAAATTAGAAGCTAACCTATTAAATACTTCAGACATGTTATTCAGTAGAATATCACATTTTGGAAAAGGGTTAAAAAAGGCTTTAATCCATGTCTTTGGAGGCCATTTCTCCACCCATTTGTATGCACCCACACTGTCTGCCATCATCTTGTCCATAGCTTTCATGTATGTAGGATTGTTTTGTAGCTCTTGCAATTGCCCAAAGATTGTTCTTCAACGGTTCCCCCTTGTGTAGCTTGTGGAAATTCTGGTACATATGCCTGACACAGAACCTGTGTTCAGTATCCGGCCAAACCTTGGCTACTGCTGCAATGAGACCCTGCAAATCACATACAAGATTGATTGTCAGATCATTATATGGTTTACACAATTGAAAGTGAATATAGTACATGTAAAGTGAATGAACTAAGGAGCATACCTTCTGCTTGTCACTCATTATTTTGTATGGAGAGGTGTTACATATGTTTAGATCATCCTTTAGGCTGGCCAGAAACCACTCCCAGCTGCTAGTAGACTCAACTTCCACAATCCCAAATGCTAGGGGGTAGATGCAATCATTAGGGTCGATACCCACTCTGTTAGCAAATTCCCTTTGTACCTTGTCTTAATGTGGCATCCATCTATAAATATGATGGGTCTGCCTCCCAATAGCCATCCTCTCTTGCAAGCATCCAATGACCAATATAGCATCGAAAAGTGTTCCCTTGTCTGCTTAGTCTTTTCATCAAAAATTTCCTTTGTGCATAGGTAAAACTTGCTGCCAGGGTTTGTGGTCCTCAACTCCTCTCCATAATCCCACAAGTGCTTGTACTGATCATCATCGTCACCTCTGATCTGCTTCATAGATTCTCTTCTAGCTCTTCCCAATTTGGTCCTGGTTGGTATGAGATTGTATTCTTGCTGAACCTTCTCCTCAAATTTCTTCAAAGGCATCTTCTCATTGTCCCTGAACTCATCTCTGGATTTTTTGGTTAAAAATGGAGCAGTTAGACCTTTAAGGTTCCATGACTTAGGGCAAGTGTGGTCATCACAATATTTTTTTATAATGAAGCTGTTTTTTCTGCTGTCCTTCACTGCTTTCAGGTACCATGGGCAATCATCAATGCATCTGGCTACCGAACACCATTCCTAACTTAAATACAGGAGCATTAAGATCTGTCTCGGGATTGAACCCTTTGAAGTGGTACTTCAACTTGTCCCTCTCTTCTTTAGATAACATGATGTGAGGGTCATCTAGAGCATCTTCTGCTAGCTCTGTTTCATAGTCACATGTTGTAACTCTTTCTCTGTGATCATCCACTTCTTTGTCTACATGATCTTCAAATAAATCATCATCCCCATCCTCTACATCATAGTCGCTGTCAAAAAATCCTCATCAGTCTCAGAATCTAATGCAGCTTCTACATCTTGTTCCTCAACATCATCACCAGCACATTGTGAAGATGATCCTTTAGAAAACAATTCCCTTGCCCTGCTGTTACTCCTCTTACTTCTCACAGTAGCAGCTTTAGGTGAGGTAGCTTGTTCTTTGCCCTTGTTGTCTTTCCTTGGAGTTATGACCTTTGGCAATTCAGGAACCCCTTGAACTACAACATCATCTCTTACTAAATTGTTCAATGTATCTCCATGGTCTATGATCAGCAACAAATTCTTGTGTTGTGTACTAGCTGCTATCATTGCAAGGCTGTCAACATCAGATTTCATTTCTTTCATTCCTTCACAAGGTGTTCTTCCAGGCTGACACCAAAATACTTCATGTTTTCCACTATCTCTGTCATAACCCAGCTGCTTAAGAAAATCCTCAATCCACAGTATAGACCATGTGTCACTATCACAACCATCAAACCAATCAACTTGATAGTCCATGTATGTCCTGCTGCTGCCAGTTCCACAGAAAAATCCCTTGTGATGAATCTCAACAGTGAACAGTCCATCAAAATCACCTACATTGCATACAGTGCCAAAGTAATTCAGATTACAATGCACAAACATATTCAGTTAACAACGAATAGTACATTACATAAATTTCGGAAAACAACAATTAACTACATAAATTTCTGAACATTCTATTAACAATGTACATTTCATTTGCAGTTAACTTGTTCAAATATTCAGTTAAACAGTGTTCAAAAATTCAGTTAACAACTGACAAAATATTCAGTTAACAACTGCGCAAAATTTCAGTAAACAAGTGTCCAAGAATTCAGATAAGTAACACATATACTGTTTTGACTGCAGCACTTACATTGTAACACGTATCTGCTTTGTTCATGTACAAAATAAGGGCCCTTCTAAACCCGTGCTAAACCCTAGAGACGAACGACACTACGGATGAATGCGAGGGTGGATTTTAACCTCACGCCATCTAAAAAGCATCTGCAGATGAAATCAACACGAAACTCAACGCTTCTCGCCGGCGAACCAACCGATGAAAACCCTACCAAAATCACGGGCTGCGGAGGAGGGAAGTCCAGCCGTGCTCACCGTATACAGGGGCTGCCTCGCCAGGAGCTCGTCGGCGGGGCTCCATCGTCGTCAACACCGCCGATCAATGATGTCGTCCAGATCACCGCCGCCTCCGCCTCCAAACGATCGAGAGGAGATAGATACGAGGAAAGCCCGAGATGAGGGAGCCAAACAGGCAAGTCATAAACGCATAAAGGAAAGGCCACCTCTGTACGTACAGCCAACGCGGGCCTTCTTTGCAAAAAATAAAAAATTCCAAGGGGATTTTAGTAAAATCTCTCACCACATGCGCCGGCCCGCACCCTCTAGTCGCTGCCAGTGGGACCCATGCCATGCTGGCTTGCTTAGTCAGCGCTAGATTCGTACGAAACCGAGAAAAGCACCGTATGTGCACGATAGAGCCAAGTTGCTTCACCATTTTGATGTATCTCACAACTTGTAGCACCAAAGTGCACATTCATGGCAAGTTGTGACACCACTAGTGTAATTGACTCTTGTTTATTTCCTACACCCGTAAATTCCTACGCCTGGATTTTACTGGTCCCCAACAAAATACATTCCATGAATGGTATTTGCAAAACGGATGTGCCGAGGGGTGTATCAGAAACCAGCCCACTACAGATGTATTAGGGGATACAGGCGTAATAATTACGTTCCCGAAACAACATTCCAAGCGCGCGGACCGCTCGTCGATCGTATTTTTAACGGGGGTGTATTTTACAAGTGTAACCAGCTGAAAAACGACGTTCCAAGCGCGGCCTTAAGGCGAAATCCAATTGGGAGGTATTGATAGGCACCAATGTATTCTTGGTTGAGTTCCCATGTCTTGAATTACGTTGATCCTTTTGGTAAGATCAAACTGAACAAACTGAACATCACTTGCCCAAACAAGCTGAACGTCATGCTACATTATTGTAAATCATTTACCAGGACTTTGTGTTCTTTGTACAAAACAGCCAAGACCTCGATCACTTATTCGTAGAGCACAAGCGAAGACATCTTTCGTTGAATCCACACATATGTTCAGTTTTTTAATTGATTTTGAAATTTCAGGAGCTCTATGGCACATGTAACAGGTCTTGGACATGATGGCCGGACGCGATGAGGAGGACATACTGGATCCCCATGGATGCCAAGGATTCGAGGACATTGGCAGATGTAGAGGAGGCAATGAGGACGGAGATGATTGCGGCACACAATTAAAATAAACCAGAATATCCTGAAAATTATATTTGGTGTATAGAATTCAGTTTTAGTCTTTGAGTACATTTTCATCATTCACTAACTCCAGTAGTGAGTAAAAATATATAAAACTACGTAACTTGTAAATTTTTGTGTCTGTCGTGCGTCCCAACGATTCCATCGGCATCGGCCCTCCCCTACCCTGGTGCGGACTGCAGTATTAGCGGTCTCCTTGGAGTCCTGAAGCAGCTCAAGGGCATCGTCCTTGGTGCGCCTCCTCAAGGCTTGATGCTTTCTACAGGAAAAAAATGGTTCTTTTCTTTGAGATGAGGAAAATTACTTCCCTTTCTACAGGAAAAGATGGTTCTGTTAGATAAATGTCTTCCCAAGTTAAAGGCACATGGCTCTGAAGTACTAATATTCTCTGAGGTACTGATTCTCTCTGTTACTCATGCACCTAGCTTGGTTGCTTCACAAAGCATCATGACTATGATAAAAATATGATAGCAATCATGAGTTACAGAAATTCTTCTTGTGAGGTGATTTTGTGCCCATGCTCACATTCTATCTTGAGTTTTGTGACCCATATTCTACAATATCTTCTTTGCGTATTCATGATTGTATGGAGCTTGCAAGACTAATTCATGCTGGCTTCTTAGCTTTTCATTTTTTATATTTCCCACAAGCCTGCTTTGCTATGTTATGCATGATCTTCTTGCCCATCTCATACTTTCAGCTCTCCCTTCTCATTATATAGTGAAAATGTAATCTTAAATCATGACCAGAAAAAAATGTGCAGGTTCTACATGTTTACTTGCATGCTATTTTTTTTACAGGGGCACCATAACATGTGAAAATTTTGAAGAGCGTTGTGAAGATTTGTGGGAGCAGCTCCGACTCCAATTAAAGAAGTTCCACACAGCGGGCATGAAGATTGGTCACATCTATATGTATAGTTGTGCTGCAGGTGATTATACTCTTCATTGAAGACTTATACTTTGAGGGGCTGTAATAGTAATGCAGAAATGTTGCATTGTTCCTATCTACCATCGACCATCATTACTTACTTTTTTATGTTCTTCTTGCTATTGGCTGGTAGCTTTTAGTAGCAATTTGGATAATTTTGTGCATAATATTCTGTCTGGTTTTGGGGCAAGAAAGGTCGGGGATTCTGTTGTGGGTGGATCATGGCCTCCAGAACAATGCACACTATACAGTAGCCTGAGCAAGTTATGGGCGGTGCCTTCATATGGTTGTTAAATTGTTGCTCTTTTTCCATATGGATTAATGCGAAGCACCTCAAATTTCTCTTTTGAGGAATATATGTCTCTTTTTGTTCGATTTGAGTTCTTGGTCTTCCAGTTCAGAACATTTAGGACGTGATTTTGGAGAAACTTCGAGAGTAGGAATAAGTTATTGTCGTATTCAACTTTGTAATTAAAATGATTTAGAGTAGGAACCAGAGCTGAGATTGTTACTTTTTATGTAATAGAATGGCTTCTATAAGAAATGATTTTTTTCACAAAGGTGGGGATTCAACTCTCTAGCTAGAAAATTGCTAGAGCGTACTTGAATTGTTGAAAGCGTGGATCATGTCCTATAGTAGCTATCTTTGATTTACAACCAGAGTTCACTTATAATTATAGGATGAAACTTTATATTATTTTGCCATCTTATTTCGTTTGTAAATGTAGCTACAACAAGTAGCAGTTTGAATTGATGCAAGCAAGTAAGCAATGCTTTGATTGAAAAATTTATGTGTTGGCATAGGCTGAAGGAAGCACCTCTTCGTTCTGAATCAGTAGTTGGTGCAGCTAACTGTAGCAACTAGCAAGCCCCGGCTTAACTTAATGCTAGCAATTACTTGCGTCCTTGATCTGCTCTTGGCAATTGGGTAAACAAGCGCTTCTTTGATCTGTATGCTTGAATCTTTAGTTTGTGCAGCTAGCTGCTAGCAAGTAATTAAAGCCTTGATCTGCTCTTGCCGACAAAATAATCTTGGAAGAAACATCCAGATCACTCCACTATGGGCCCATCCAGTAGCTTATGCATCCTATAGTTGGCTTTTCAAGATTATCTGTCACTCCACTATTTACTGTATTGTTATAACTGCTCCATGTTCCATTGAACTCCATGCTGATTGCATCTTTGCAAAATCTAGAATATTGTATGAACAAGGTAATTGTTGGAGTTTTAACTTCAATTTTTGTTGTTGTTACACAAAATGTTGCCTCCACCGACTTTTTGCCGAAAGACCATTAGCCATCGCCTAGACCTACTTTGCTGCAGGTTCTTTTTTTCTTTGTGCGAATTATGATTGAGCTATGTTTGTTTTACAGTGATTTTCAGCCAGGGTTTACAGATGATTAAACTAGCAATTAAAATTGATTTGAGAAAGTATTTAACGCAATTGGTCTCTTGGCATAGGCTCAAGTATAAAACTAATATATAAAATCTCCATATATTTGTGCAAATTGATTTTGTAAGCTACTCTGAAAACTTTATTCTTTTTTCAAGATTGATGTACTTGGTGCTAACTTCCATTTTCTCTCAACAAGACATGTGCTATTCTGAAAATGGAGCTTCTCTATTGGATGGCAGCTCATGATGGTAGTTTCAGATATGAAGCTAAGGAAAGCGCGCCTCATAATTCATCAGTAGGGCCAATTAGATATTGTTGGTTGTAAATGACATGAGTTTTTAGCTTTCACAAAATCTAGATATGTACTCTTTAACAATAAGCTGTGGAGGAGAGTGGTCTTAAATGTGCTGGTTGAATTTACCAACGTTGGTTCATTTTGGTTTTACTGTCCACATTGCATAGTAAGTTTATATATTTGATACAAGTCAAACATATTTTACAAGAATGATTATAGATCCACCTATGCTGGTGCTAGATCTATCGCTCATGTAAATTGTATAAAATAATATGTCAATTCTGCACTTAGAACACTTCATCTCACCTGTTTAGCTGAAGTGCTGCACTGCTCATCTCGCCTCTTTAACTGAAGTGATGCACTGCTGCTCTATGTTGGTGATCTACCTTCGGCTAGGCAAAAATATGACGATGTAATTTTGATCTAGATCTTGACTCTCCAATGTCAGGACAATTACGCCAGTAGCCTGCTGCTTTT
The DNA here is from genome assembly GCA_032464435.1 of Aegilops umbellulata. Classification (NCBI taxonomy): domain Eukaryota; kingdom Viridiplantae; phylum Streptophyta; class Magnoliopsida; order Poales; family Poaceae; genus Aegilops; species Aegilops umbellulata. Next base: position 632,877,043 of record CP136060.1, on the reverse strand, counting down.
ACTCGTGCGTAGCATCATGCGTAATTTCATATTTAAAAAATCAGTAAATCTGCTAATCAAATACAAGAACACAAAAACATCGTGCAATTTCCCAACCAGATAATGTTCGTCTCCAAAAAAATGATTCTATTCTTCAAAAAAATATCCAAAAAATATTCTCCAAATTACATGGCCTAAAATGCGACAGTCAGTGTAACTTTATTTCTGATGTTTGCCAAAATTGGGTACAAGAAGTGTTGTGTAAAGGTATGCTTGCATATTTTTAATTTTTTCACCCGTTGCAACGCACGGGCATCTGTACTAGTAATAATAAATCACGTAGGGTTTCTGTCCGTCCGTCGCTCCCTTTTGCAAAAATGCCACTGCGTTTTCATGAAATCAACCCGCAGTCCGGACTTAAGTCACACCGAACCGTTATTTTACATTTTTTTTAAAAAAAACTGACATTTTAGGTATTCCATCCGCGGATCATATTTAAGTAAAACAAATGCTTTTCTAAACTATCCATATCTTTTAAACCGTAACTCCGATTTAAACGTTTTATATATGAAATTCGATTAGAAAAATATGTAGATTATGAATATAAGATTATTTTAACCTGTTAAGTATTTATAAATAATATTTTGGAAGATATTTAAGTCAAACAAATGGTTTTCTAAATTATACGTATATTTTAAACCGTAACTCCAATTTTAACATGTTATATATGAAATTTGATTAGAAAAATGTGTGAAATCTGAATATGATGTTAATTTTACCTGTTAAATATTTTTTAGATATTGTTTTGAAAGCAAACTTATAACTATAGCGCACAATCCATTTTTCTTTCGTACAGATTTCTCATCGCGCGCGCGCGCGAGAGAGAGAGAGAGAGAGAGAGAGAGAGAGAGAGAGAGAGAGAGAGAGAGAGAGAGAGAGAGAGAGAGAGAGAGAGAGAGAGAGGTCTTAGGATTAACCACATTCAAGCACATTTTGGTTTGTGTGAACACTAAGGCCATCGCCGGCGAGGGTGAGAAGAAGGATAAGCGGCAACACAAATATGATGCGTCGCTAAAATAAAGAAGATGGACCTATTGTGGTCGTGAGTGATGGTTGTTCAATTAAGAGTGTGCCTTGTGTTTTTTCTCCCGTTGCGACGCACGGGCTCTTCTGCTAGTAAATTATAAACATTGTTATTCACAACTGTCGGGATGGCCGAGTGGTCTAAGGTGGCACATTAAGGGTGTGTTTTGAAAGGTCATGGGGTTTTGAATCCCACTCTCAGCAAATAACTCTGTTTTTTTTTTGAGGATTACCAACACATTATTGATCAATGTGAATGTTTATGGGAATACAGGTTGGGTCATGAGGATGAATAAGCCACAAATGGCGACCCTGATCAAGCATAGCCGAGTGTTTGGCAAAGTTGTGAGCTTCACAATTTGATGCTCAACAAATAACTACTATTCCGAACAGGACGTTTTAGCTTGGGCCGGCCCATGTAGTAGCGGGTTATGTAGTAACTCGCTGATACTGTAGTAGTTCACTATGTTGTAGTAATGTTTTAATCTATAAAACGTTTTCCACTTTATATAATCCACTAGTAAATGTTTTTCCAAGAATGTTCAGCTTTTGCAAAAAAAAAACAATCTAGAAATTGCAAATTTTTCATGCACCTTTAATTTCCAGTTTATATATCCACTAGTAACTTGCTGTTACTGTAGCAATTCACTATGTTCACAATGTTATATAAATTTACTAATGGGTTAGTACTGTCGTTTTCCCCAATTCCGACAAATATCTGAAAATATATAAGGTGAATAACATTTGAAATTTACAGATGTTTGTTTTGCAAAACCCGTACATTTCTGGAACGAAATTTGAAAACACGTATATTTTCTAAAATTACGACCAATGCTTTTTGAATTACCCGTACATTTTTAAACACAGGCAGTTTTGGAATTTGTGAAGAATTTTTTAAAATATTAACATTTTACAAAATACATTTTCCAAGATATCATTGTCAAGAAAGTATAATTTGATCACATCAGCATTCAGCATGAGATGAGAGAAGGCGACTTTGAGGCACATGAACTAGCTAGAGCAACAACTTCTCTAGAGCCTGGCAGATATGTGTGGCTGTTGGGAACTCAAGAAATTATTTGTATCCCAGACTCTATAATTATTGGAAAAATGTGCTTTACCCCCCAAAAAAGGACTTTCGGGAACTCCTAGTCAACGCCTTTGGAAAATCCTATCTGCCGCATTCTGCGCTAGATTGTTGTTGTTTCACATAGGGCGAGAAACCGAGCGACGCATTTCTGCCGGCCCATTTCTACAGACAGCGTAGGAACTTTGGACCATTCTAGAAGATTCCTTGGGCTGGTTTATTATTTTCTTTTACCGGCATTTCAGTTTAATTTTTTTTACTGTTTCTTATTCTTCTCTCCTTTTTTTTCTATTTTATGTTTCTTCTCTCTTTTATTTTTTCTGTTTTCTGTTTTCTCTTTCATATTTTTTCTTTTTCTTTTTCAAATTTATTTTCCTTTTTCAAAAAAATGTTAAGGTTTGTGAAAAATGTTTAGTATTTCTCGAAAATGTTTGGTTTTTAAAAAATTGTTCGTGATTTCAAAAAATATTCAGAAATTTCAAAAAGTGTCCATGGTTTAAAATTTGTTCAAAGTTTCAAGTTTTTTTTATAAATTCAAAACATTTACAGGAATTTGAAAATTGTTCTTGTTTTCTAAACATAGTTTTGAATGTTAAAAATGTTTCTGTTTTCAATTTTTTTGTGAAAATTGAAAATCTATTTGTCATTTTGTAAAATGTTCACACAAGTAGAGAAATGGCTATCCACAGACTTATTTGATGGCGCACCATTTTCAATCCACGCCAACACTAATTTTTTGAAATATTGGTGGCGTGCATCTATAATACCTAAATAGTTCATCCCCACTAACCTATTTCTCTCAACATGCAAGCTATCCAACTCAGCAAATTGCCACATCAGCATAACCTGCCCACTCCCTCCCGTTCGTTCTTTTTCATTTAGGATCGCTCCGTCCATTAATGGGCGTCTGGTTTCAATCGGTATGTTCTGATCAAGCCAAAGCAACCATGCAGATCATTACTTGAGGCCTGATGCAGCCCATAACTCCGGCCCATCGGTTGCTGTCGACCTCATCATTGGTTTTTCGTATATTCTAGAACTCTCAATGTGTGTTACGGCTGCATCGTCTCCTCCGCCCATTAATTAAGTTGGCAATCTCGCTCTCTTCGTCTCCTGCACGATTGCCTTCTTCTCCTCATCTTCTGTAGGAGTATGAGGCAAATGCTATAGTAACTGATGGATCCTCTTTCCTCTTTTTAACAGGCGTCCCTTGCACCCGTGGCAGCAGCTCCGCCTCGACGGTCCTCAGTGCGCCGGCCTCTACTACGATGGCTCGAGTCCCTCGTGCTCTTTGACGTCCAAAGTTTGAGGTATGCGCCGCTCGGCGGCTCCTTCCATGGCCTGGTCGTGGGGTTTTCTTAGAGGGCCTTCCGTCTGCGTCTCCATACATGACTGTACTGAGAATGATGCCCTGCTTAGAAGCGATCCTGCAGTGGCGTCAACATCTCCGGTACTATACATGATAGTTAAATCGTCCCTATACGGCTGTACCTCATCCGCTCACTGTCTCCTGAATGCACCTATTCCTTGCCTGCAATTTCGTTTATTGACGCGTTGTTTCTCAAGGCGCAACACTGGACGGAAGCTACAAGCTAATATTTTTTTTTGGTATGTCACTCCAATTTCACGTTCCAATGACTTTTGCTTTCCATTTATTTATATACAATCTAGATCATATTCATGTCATCTGTTGGTATCTCATTTGTAGTTTTCTTTTTTCCATTTGTGTATTTTATATTCAAATATGGAAACCCCTTTTCTCTTTCATTTTGGTTTGGTCAGGATATCCATAAATTAGATAAATAATATGCGGTTGCAGCGAAGGACATATGATGAAACTATTCTTAGTATTTAATCATAGCAGGTGTCAGCTTCGATGAGATGCTTTCTATCTTCTATTTTGTTGCCCGCGGTACATAAATTTCATCTTGCGGCAGGCGAGAAGGTAGTACCTTGACCTCTCCTTTACCTGCAGCAATAGTTCTACGGCTGTACGGCACACACTTTTGCTACTGCATGCTTTCATAGGTAATGCATAGTTTCCGCAAGGTGGACATATTAGTAATCAACAGGATCTCATTTATTTTAGGATTCATATGCTTATGCCTCTTTAACTGTAATGCCAAAAATACTTTAATGATACTTACATGTGTTTAATTGATGGTAGCACATGTTTCCGCAGCAACACCCGGGGTATCATCTACTTTGACATATATAAGTCATCCCTACTTTATCTTCTTGACCTCCCTCATTGATTTTGCTTTCAAAGAAGAAGAAATGATTCCTATCTAAAAGAGTCAATATTAGTTAAAAAAACACAGAACACTCACCATGTTAAATAGAGTTTGTGCAATATTGTCGTCATCTAGGAGGGAAAAAGGTATACCAAAACATGCTTTATATTCTACTATAAAACGACCACCACCACTGCACCATAAAATTGTCATATATCCCAAAAATTGCTGGATAAGTGACATGAAGTCAAAGTAAGGCTTACACAAACCTAAAAAGCATTTCACTTAAATCGTTCAACAACATACCGTACTGAAGTTGAAGGTTGACAAACCCAAAAATTAAGAAGTTCATGTTGTTTTCCCTTTTTCCAGAGTCAATTGCAAGAAACCACCACATTTGTGGCTAGGTTTGCAGAAAACCACCAACTCGTTAATCCGTTGCAAAAACCACCGCAAAATCACTTAAGTCGTTGCAAAAAGCACTGATCGGGTGATTTAGCCCGTTTGATCGCTTTCTGACAAGTGGGGCGACAAAAAGTTAACATACACACCCCTGAAATGAATAAATAAACGCAATCCAATCCCCCATGTCCCGCAGACGCCGCTGCAACCTCCCGCTGCCTCCCGGCGCCGCCCTGCTCCGGCGGTCGCCGTGGCGTCCCCAAATCCCCAACCTCGCTCGACCTCACGACTCCCTCCGCAGCCGTGGGCCATCAAGTAGCCCAAGGTCGCCGCCGCCGTGAGGGCGCTGCTGCCACATGATTGGTGGTGCCCGTCGACCCAGGGAGGCGTGGACGAACCTCGATACGGGCCGACAGGTAGATTCCAGAGGAAATCGATGGACCGCTGCAGGAGGAGCTGTACCGGGCATGGTGACGGCAGGAGAGGCAGACCGAGCAGCAGCCGGCGATGGAGGTGACGAGGACAGAGGTGCGGCTCCGCGGGGGCGACGTGGGGACGGCGGGAGCAGCTTCGTCGAGGGCCTTCTCATGCCGGTGTCATCCCGCAGGCCAGCTCCGGCTCGCCGGCGGCCATCTTGCAGCCTTGGCCAGCTTGGTGAGCAACGCTCCTACCCAAGGAAGATGATGCAGGAAGTAGCAGCACAAGCATGCCCACGCACGCATGCAAGCAGGAGTGACACACACTGCCGATTTACTCTGGAATAGCTACCGCGGACTCGACGGGATCTCACCGGCAGCCGACTAAATATGCAATTGACGCTCAGGGAGGGGGGTGGTTGCGTTTTTGTTTTACATTCAGGGGTGTGTATGTAAATTTGTTACCAGGTCAGCTTCTTACAATCAGGCCCCACTTGTCAGAAAGCGATCAAACGGGCTAAATCACCCGATCAGTGCTTTTTGCAATGATTTAAATGATTTTGCGGTGTTTTTTGCAACGGATTAACGAGTTGGTGGTTTTCTGCAAACCTAGCCACAAATGTGGTGGTTTCTTGCAATTGACTCCTTTTTCCAAGCGAAAAAAAGCAATACATAAAGTATGATAGCACTCTTGCATTTGACACAGCCATAAACGCCTTCACAACGATACTCTTGTGATTGTCCATAAACTTCATCCTCTGACTGGTCATCCTCACTTCTCACCTACGAATGTAGGAGGTAATTTAGTAAGCCATGAACAAGTTGGATGGAGAAATGATTGTCCGTTGGCTAAGATTCTGTGGCGGTCGATTCATGTTGCGTTTAATATTAATCAGCCCACCTCTATCAACATGTTATTTGGAACATGGCTTGATGGGGTTGATTCCGATACTGCAAGACACATTCGTGTTGGCGTTTGTGCTTTACTTTGGGCAGTATGGAACTGCAGAAATGATTTAGTATTTAACAGATCAACAAACATTCACTTTTTGCAGGTTATCTTCAGGGCCACGGCGTTCATCCGTATGTGGTCGCTACTCACTCCGACGGAGGCCAGGGAGCATTTGGTTACTGCGTCTACCCGATGGGAGATGGTAGCGCGGGATATTTTCAACCGGTTTGGATGGCGGTCATGTAATAGGATAGGCATGTAGTGCTCCTATTGTGTTTGCCAGCCGGTTGTGGCTTTGGGTTTTAGCTCTTTCGAGCTTTTTGTTTATTTTCGCACTTCGATACTTGGCGACTTTGTTACTGGATTTTATTTTTAATATTATGAGCCGTATGCATCTTTCTGATGCAGAGACTGGGGTAAACCCCCTTTTCGAAAAAAAAGTTGGATGGAGAAAATATAATCATGTATGAACGAAATTGTACACAAGGAAGGGTTGTCGTCCTCTTCTCAAAATCACATGTTTTACACCTCTTGGCATCTGATTCTTTCTGCGCACCAACCTGAAAGTCAGAGTTGATGCAGATCAGCAGTGTCAATGGCACACAACAAGGGTGGTCGTCTCTATCAGTGGAAAAAGTTAAACTTACCTGACATGACACATCAGCAACATATACTAAAGATGCATGTCTGTGATTATTATAACATAATCACGTGAGATCCATTTTGAGAATGCTCAGCAAATTCAAGCTCAGTACAATCTAAATTCTATGTTTCGGCAAGAAAGCAATCACTTCAATTCTCTAAATGCACTGCAACGTTAGGAAATGCATTCCAAGGCTTAGATATCCATTTGTGTACATGAGAAACAAAGATATACTAATTAAATACCAACCTGCTTTTCCTAGTATTTCTCGTTCTTGGATGATGCACCTAACCCACAACAACACTCATCTAATCAACAGACCAAAAACTTACAGTTCATATTGGTCGGATCTCTGACAACGAACCATTTTTCCTGAAACAAACAGAACCAAATTAGGACCAAGAACTGACACATAAATTTTATGAACAGGATGGATGTTGATCTGTATCCGCTTACATATTCCTTCTTTGAGTCTCACCTCCCACTATCTCAATGCTTCGTCATACAATGAGTACGTCGAAAATGAATAGTTGAGACTCTATCTATTGGAAGTGTCATTCTTGAGATAAAAATACTTAATTGGCTTGAGAAAATGAATAACTGTGACCAAGAACTTAATTAGCTTGAGATCGAATAAAAAAAAGTACCAAAATTGCTCCCTGTCGCTGTTGCCTTGATCTCCTTGTCAAGAAAACGTAGGCACCTCCTCTTGCGGGGTGAACGGAGACAGGGGGAAGGGACCTCGTCACCACACACCTTGACCGTCACATGTCCATTGCCCGTCGAGCATGTCTTCGTTCTGAATCCATCCATCGCTGCTGCTATCGTAGCCTGCCGATTGTTGTGAGTTGTGACTACTACCGACCGATCACCTCATATGTATGGAAAGGTGGTGCTCTTGTGGCAGGGAAAAGAGCGCCATTTGGAGGGGTTCTGGTGGTGGTGGAGGTTTTTTTTTCAAAAAGGGGGACTCCCGGGTCTCTTCATCAGAATGATGCATACGGTCACATTTATAAATAAATAAAGTAGTTCAACAATGTCTTGCAGTCGGCAATTAAATGATAAGCTGGCTCACAAAGAGCAACAAAATAAAAAAAAAGCCCAAAAGCCACAACCGGCAGGCATAAGATAGATAGGTAAACTAATCGCCTATCCTATTACATGACCGCCATCAAACCGGTTGAAGATATCCCGCGCTATCATCTCTCACCGGAGAGATCCAGTAACCAAACGCTCCCTGGCCTCCGTCGAAGTGAGTAAGGACCACATACGGATTAGCGCAGTAGCCCGGAATAAAACCTGCAAAAAATGAATAGTTGTTGTTCTGTTAAAAGTCAAATCATTTCTGCAATTCCAAATTGCCCATAACAACGCACTCGCTCCTACGCGAATTTGTCTAGCTGTTTCAGACTCTATCCCAACAAGCCACGTTCCAAATAACGACCTGACCAAATTCGGAGGAGTAATGTTAAAGGCAATTTGCACCGAGCGCCACAATACCCTCGCCAACGGGCAGACAAAGAAGAGGTGCTTGATAGATTCATCCCGATCACAGAAACTACACCTAGTAGAGTCTGTCCAGTTGCGCTTAACCAAATTATCTTTCGTTAAGATGACTTGTTCATGTACAAACCACATAAAAACTTTGATTTTCAGAGTAACCTTAACTTTCCAAACATGTTTGGAACTAGGAATAACACTAGAATTGATGACATCAATGTACATCGACTTGACTGTGAATTCCCCAGATCTAGTAAGCTTCCAACACAACTGATCAGGCTGATGAGTAAGCTGAACCTCCATCAGTCTACTCACCAGATGAAGCCAAGCTTCCCACCGGTCTCCAACAAGCACCCTCCTAAACTGAATATTAAGGGGAGTGGACTGCAAACTCGTTGCAACCAGAGCATCGCGTCGCTGCACAATATGATATAGCGACGGATACTGAAGAGCCAACAACGCTTCCCCCCAGCCAAGTATCCTCCTAGAAGCGAGTGTTATTGCCATCACCAACAATAAACTTTGTTCTATTAAAGAAAGTAGCTTTGACTCTCATTAGCCCTTTCCAGAACGGCGAATCAGTCAGCCTGACTATCACCTATGACAAAGTCTTTGAGTGGCAGATACTTGTTACGCAGAATCTGCGCCCAAGTTGCTTCAGTCTCAGCTGCTAACTTATATAGCCACTTACCGAGAAGGCATCTGTTCTTGACCTCAAGATTCTCAACACCAAGACCCCCTTGGTCTTTCGGTCGACAGATGACCTCCCATTTGGCTAAACGGTACTTTCTCTTAAGTTCATCACTCTGCCAGAAGAAACGGGATCGATAGAAGTCCAGCCTTTTCCTGACTCCAACTGGTACTTCAAAAAAGGACAAAAGGAACATAGGCAGACTCGTGAGCACCGAATTAATGAGAATCAATCGGCCTCCATACGACATGAGTTTGCCCTTCCAGCAGCTCAGTTTCTTCTCAAACCAATCCTCGATACACTTCCATTCGCTGTTTGTCAACTTACGATGATGAATGGGGATACCTAGGTAAGTGAACGGAAGTGCTCCCAATTCGCAACCAAACAATTGCTTATATGCATCTTGTTCCTCTTTGGCCCTCCCAAAACAGAACAACTCACTTTTATGGAAGTTAATCTTCAGACCGGTCAATTGCTCGAAAAGGCACAACACTAGCTTCATATTTCTCGCTTTTGCCAAGTCACGCTCCATAAAGATGATTGTATCATCAGCGTACTGCAGGATGGGCACACCACCATCAACTAGATGAGGCACCAGGCCACCTACTTGGCCGGCCTCCTTTGCCCTACCTATCAGGATTGCCAACATGTCAACGAAAATGTTGAACAGAATAGGAGACATTGGATCACCTTGTCTCAGGCCCTTGTGTGTCTGGAAATAATGACCTATATCGTCATTCACTTTAATTCTAACACTCCCTTTTTGCGTGAAGGATTCAACTTGTCGTCTCCAAGCTTCCTCAAAACCCTTCATGCGTAGTGCCTGTTGAAGGAAAGGCCATTTGACTTTGTCGTACGCTTTCTCGAAATCCACCTTGAAAACAACGCCATCAAGTTTTTTCGTGTGAATCTCATGGAGCGTTTCATGCAGGACCACAACCCCTTCGAGGATGTTCCTGTCCGGCATGAAAGCAGACAGAGTAGGCTGCACCACAGTATGCGCAATCTGTGTGAGCCTATTCGTCCCGACCTTGGTAAATTTTTTGAAACTAACATTGAGAAGACAGATAGGCCAGAATTGCTCAATCCGCACTGCATCTATCTTCTTGGGAAGTAAGGTTATCGTTCCAAAATTCAGCTGAAAAAGGTGAAGCTGGCCAGAGAATAAATCATTGAACAACGGCAAGAGATATCCTTTAATAATATGCCAACACTTCTTACAGAACTCTACCAGGAAACCATCCGGGCCAGGAGCCTTATTATTCTTCATCTGGGAAATGGCCTCAAGCACCTCTTTCTCAGAAAAAGGAGCGACTAAAATATCATTCTCAACAGCCGTCAGTTGAGGCACATCCTCAATTCTAGACTCATCCAGCGACACACAGTTGTCTTCTAGAGGCCCAAACAGCTGCTTGTAATACTCAGTAATATAGTGCTTTAAGTTTTCCGGACCAAGAATCGTTCCCTTGTCTTGTTCAAGCTGAAAGATCCTCTTCTTTCTATGCTTACCATTGGCGATCAAGTGAAAAAAATTGTGTGTTCGCGTCCCCCTGGACGACTCTACTGACCTTAGCCCGAAGCGCCCATTTTAGTTCTTCCTCGCGAAGGAGCTCTTTCAGCCGCATTTCCGCATCAAGCTTGGCATGAAGCTCCGATACTGGCAGTATCATGGTTTCGTCCTTTACATCAAGGGACTGAATAAGCGTAAGGAGCTGTTCCTTTTCAACCTTATAAATCCCACTGAGATGCTTAGCCCACCCACGTAGGAAACTTCTCAAGTGCCTAATTTTATTCTGCCAGCGCTCGAGAGCAGACCGACCTCCTGCATCCTTAGCCCATTCTCTGGCTACGAGATCCAAGAAACCTTCTCTCTCAAACCAAGCAAGCTGGAAAGAAAAAACATTTTTATTTCCCAAGTGGGTGGCCTCCCCAGAGTCAAGGAATAATGGCGTGTGATCAGAAATACCACGAGTAAAGGCCTGGACAGTAACATATGGGAATTTCTGCTCCCATTCGACGCTAGCCAGGACGCGATCCAGCTTTTCAAACGTCGGATTTGGCAAGGCGTTAGCCCAGGTAAACTTTCGCCCCGAAAGCTCTATCTCACACAGATCTAGGCTTTCAATGATTGTGTTAAACATGAAGGACCATCGGCCGTCAAAATTGTCATTATTCTTCTCATCACTCCTTCTGATGATATTAAAATCACCCCCCACCAGGATAGGAAGTTGTTCAGAACCACAAATCCTAACCAGATCAGCCAAGAAATCCGGTTTGAGCTCGGGCTGTGCGGCACCATATACCGCCACCAAAGCCCAGTTAAACCCATCTATCTTCGACCGCACCCTAAACTTAACAGCGAAGTCTCCCATGACCACGCTTTGGACTTCTAACGAATCACATCTAACTCCGAGTAAAATCCCACCCGATCTTCCTCGCGGAGGTAGACAATGCCAATCGAAATCAATACCCCCGAAAGAGTATTTAGAAATTGTGGCGAGAAGTTGGCTCTACCCGTTTTCGACAAAGCGATAAAGTCCAACTTATGCTCAATAGAAGCCTCAGCAAGAAACCTTCTTTTAGCCAAGTCCTTCAGACCTCTACTATTTCAAAAGATTCCTTTCATGTCTCGTCATGGAATTTTTTAGCTGTTCGTATCCGAGCGCTCCTACGCACTGCGGTAACTGGATAGATCTTCCGCTTCCATTTGCGTTTAGGAGCATTGAAACTCTCCAGCTGGTCCTCACAACCAGTCGCAGAGGTGCGCATCTCCACATTGTCCACTCGCTCATCCTCCTCCTCAGGCTCAGGAGACGGTTGAGCCAGATCCGCACAAAGATTATCGAGCGCCCTGACCCCTAACGCGTCGATATCAGAATCATTCATGGGTTTGACCGCAACTAAGTTACGAATCATCTCAAGCGCCCGTTCGGCCTCTAGATCCAGCATATCATTAACCGAGGTTGAGATTTCACTATCATTCCTAGTGAAATTCCTAGCTGATTTGCATTATTGATAATCTCATCATTGGAAAAATGCAAAATAGAATGTCCAACGTGCTAGCATCTAAGGCCGCGAGAAAACGGAGGTTCATGAGGAGAGTGTCCAACGTGCGGTACAACTGCAAGGCATGGAAGGATGCAGGAGAAGGATAGCCAGCGGTGGATGCCTTCGACGCGGGCGGCCTCCACAACTGCCATGGAGGAATGCTGCACTAAAATAGTAGTATAAAATTTTAAAACAGTAGCGAAGGGGCTGCGATGGAAGAGTACAGTATAGTTGGAGGCAGATGCGTAGCAGAAGCTCGCCTAGGAGGCGGCCCATCATGGAGGAAGGAACGACGGTGCATCGCGGAGGAAGGAAGGGGACCTCCTATTGCGCGGGAGCAACTAGTTAACCAGCGCTCCTTCGGGAGCCTCGTAACAATCAGCGCCACCTGGCGCGCTTTCAGCCATTCACCACATGTCGCGCTTTGGACGCTCCCTCCAGATTTTATTTTTTTATTTTTTTGCACGCGTTTTCGGCTTTTTAAATGGTTTTTTTGACGTTTTGGTTTTCCCCCGGTCTTCCCTAGCTTTTCGAAAAAACACGTTTTGTTTTTTTCCTTGTGCGAAAAGTCACGGTTTTTCTTCCGCGTGAGGCACGATTGTGCTTTAGCGAGAGTCACGGCCGTGCCTTTCGGAAACAAAAAAGACGCGTTTTCTATTTTTTTCTTTCTCGAGAGTCACGGTTTTACTTCCGCGAGAGGCACGGTTGTTCTTTCGCGAGAGTCACGGCCGTGCCTCTCGGAAAGGGAAAAACAAAACGCGTTTTCTGTTTTTTTCTTTCGCGAGAGTCACGGTTTTGCTTCCGCGAGAGGCACAATTGTTCTTTCGCGAGAGTCATGGCCGTGCCTCTCGGAAAGGGAAAAAATACGCGTTTTTTGTTTTTTTCTTTCACGAAAGTCATGGTTTTGGTTTCGTCAGAGGCACGGTTGTGCTTTCGCGAGAGTCACGGGCGTGCCTCTTTCGGAAAGGGAAAAATGTGTTTTCTGTTTTTTCCTTCCACGAGAGTCACAGTTTTGCTTCCCCAAGAGGCACGGTTGTGATTTCGCGAAAGTCACGTGGGTGCCTCTTTCAGAAAGGGAGAAAAACCGTGCTCCCGGTTTGGTTTTTTTGTCCGATTATTTTTTGTCCGGTTTTTTCATAAAAAAAGTTTGTCAAAACCTATCAACATGGGATCTAGTTTTGAAGATCTTGATGCGAGGAATCCAATGGTGAAAACGGTTTGAGATTTGGACGCACGGTTTAAGAGATAAAACATTTTGAATAAACGGATCTACGAAAAAAGGGAAAACTATCAGGTTGCGACAAGTGGCGCACTGCATGTGCGACACTTGTCGTGACCTGGGAAGGTGGAGTGTTCTTTGCAACGAGTACTCCTTAATTAGTGATTTCGCTATTGCGCGCCTTCGGCGCCGCGCAACCTAACGGGCGCTCGCAACGACGTCGAAGGCAGATAAGCTCATGCTTCTACCGTCTCCAGAAGTTCCTTTAAGCCCCTCGGCCAAACAGGAACCGAAAAGAAACAAGCTGAACACATCGACTTCGAGCGACTCCACCGATGGGAAGATTTCAACATCAACCAAAAACTCCTGTGTGCGTACGGCGGGCCTCCCAGTGGGGCTGCGCCGAGCGCAATGAGTCTCTTCTGCTGGAACTATCACGGAGCTGGCAAACCCGCGACAGTTCAAGAGCTTCGTGATCTAACGAGGCAATTTGCCCCCTCTGTGTTATGCATCCTTGAAACCCAAATAGAGGGCTCTAGAGTAGAGAGTATGGCCGGTTCTTTAGGCTATAATAAGAGTTTTGCGGTGAGTAGCTCAGGAAGAAGTGGTGGTTTAGACATTTTTTGGAATGATGAAATAAAGCTCGAAGTTGTCGGTTATTCTCGCTATCATATCGATGCTGTGATTGATAAACTCGTTGATGCCAAAACGAGAGTGACCTTCGTCTACGGAGAAGCAACGATACAAAACATGGGATTTGCTCCGAGGAATAGTAGGCGCAAATGGTATACCTTGGCTTGTACTGGGCGATTTCAATGAGGTGATCCAGGCACATGAACATGACGGCGTTAGCCAAAGAAGCCAAGCTCAGATGGAGGCATTCAGAGATGCCTTGGACACGTGCGGCCTCTTGGATATAGGTTACATTGGCAACACATGGACTTTCGAGAAGAAGGTAACAGGGGGGATATACACAAGAGTACGACTGGACCGTGCGGTGGCTAATCCAGCATGGTTGATTGCTTTTCCCACAGCAAGCCTGGAACACAAAACTGCTGCGACGAGTGATTACATCCCTATTTACATAGAGTACGTGCATGGGGCTGCATGCAAATGGGCCCCGCGGTCTTTTAATTATGAAATAGCCTGGGAGAGGGATTCGGGCCTCACGCCGCTGGTGGAGCATGCATGGGCGCGCGCCAGGGGAATCTGTCCCCGACCTACGCGACAAGCTGCAGTCCCTTTCAACCGATTTGGCTTCATGGGAGAAGATGCACTTTGGGAATGTGTGACAGGAGATTCGGCGCCTCAGCAGTGAACTACAGGAGATGCACGGGATCCCAAACAGATCCAGTCCGTTGCATGTGGAACTAAATTTAATCGAGAGGTTAACTGAATTATATCACCGGGAGGAGATGATATGGCGACAACGTGCTCGGCTGGAGCGGCTCATGCACGGGGACAAAAAAACTTATTTCTTCCATCTCCGAGCAAGCCGACGATGGAGGAAGAATCAAATCAAGGCATTGCAGAAACCGGACGGGGAGCTCACTAATAATATGCATGAGATGGAGAACATGGCCACTTCCTTTTATCAAAACCTGTACACATCAGAGGGAGTCCAAAACATGGAGCAGCTCATTGATACGGTTCCAGGGAAAGTAACACAGGCAATGAACGACATGTTGAATGCCCCATACAGTAAGGAGGAAGTGAAAACTGCTTTGTTTCAAATGTTCCCAATTAAGGCTCCGGGACCGGATGGTTATCCAGCGCATTTCTTCCAACATCATTGGGAAATTTGTGGTGATGATGTAACAAAGGTGGTTCTGAAAATAGCAGAAGGAACTGAATCCGCGAAATGCTTCAACGAGACGATTTTGGTTCTCATACCAAAGGTAAAAAATCCAACACTTCTGTCTCGGTTCCGGCCAATCAGCTTGTGTAATGTTTTGTACAAGAGTGCTTCGAAAGTTATCTGTAACAGATTGAAGGTAGTTTTGCCTGACATCATATCAGAGGAGCAATCCGCTTTTGTTCCAGGTAGGTTGATCACAGATAACATCATCACAGCCTATGAGTGTCTGCATTTTATGAAGAGGAACAAGGCCAAGAAAAATCAATCTTGTGCTTTGAAATTAGACATGATGAAGGCGTATGATAGAGTGGAGTGGTCTTACTTAAGGGCCATAATGTTGAAGCTGGGTTTTACTGAAAGATGGGTAAACATAGTTATGGGCATGGTAACAACTGTTGAGTTTGTAGTTTTGTTCAATGGCAAGAAGCTCAGTAGCTTTAAACCTTCAAGAGGGATCAGACAAGGGGACCCGATATCTCCATACCTGTTCTTGTTAGCAGCAGAGGGCCTGTCGCACCTTGTAAAATCCAAGAGTGAGTCATCCAATTTGGGTGGGCTACAGGTAGCGCCTACGGTGTCACCAGTAAACCACCTTCTATTTGCTGATAACAACCTGCTGTTCTTCAAGGCAAATGGTGTGGGAGCTAATGAGGTGTACCATGTTCTTGATACTTACTATTAGGCCACTGGGCAACGTATCAACTACTCAAAATCCTCAGTTTTTTCAGCAAGGGGGTACCAGGCTCTGTGAGACAAGAAATCAATATATTGCATGTGCCAAATGAAACCCTAAATGAGAAGTACCTGGGAATGCCGTCTGACATTGGTAACTCCAAGAATGGGGCTTTTAAATACCTAAAGGACCGTTTGTGGAGCAAGGTTCAAGGGTGGATAGAGAGCACGTTGTCATCCGCGGGCAAGGAAGTGCTAGTGAAATCGGTTGCTCAAGCAGTGCCAGTTTTTTCAATGTCATGTTTTAAGCTGCCAAGGGGTTTATGCGAACACCTAAACATGTTAATAAGGAAGTTTTGGTGGGGAAGCAAAGAAGGAAAACGGAAACCACATTGGGTGTCCTGGAAAGCTATGACTCAGCCGAAGGGTTTAGGTGGTCTTGGCTTTAAAGATTTTGAGTTATTCAACTTGGTGATGTTAGCCAAACAGGCATGGAGGATTCTGCAGAACCCAGAGACATTAAGCGCCCGTCTGCTAAAGAGCATATACTACCCTTCATCTGATATCCTTGAGGTTGGGTAGCCACCCAAGCCAAGTGTGGAGAGCAATTATCGAAGGGAGAGATGTTCTGAAACAAGGTCTTATAAGAAGAATTGACAATGGGGAGACGACACAAATATGGACACAAAACTGGCTACCACGAGATGAAATGCTCCGTCCGTACTGGTGTCTCTCACACGATAGGCCTGTTGGGGAACGTAGTAATTTCAAAAAAATTCCTACGCACACGCAAGATCATGGTGATGCATAGCAACGAGAGGGGAGAGTGTGTCCACGTACCCTCGTAGACCGAAAGCGGAAGCGTTAGAACAACGCGGTTGATGTAGTCGTACGTCTTCACGGCCCGACTGATCAAGCACCGAAAGCACGACACCTCCGAGGTCTTGCACACGTACAACTCGATGACGTCCCTCAAACTAGGATCCAGCCGAGTGTCGAGGGAGAGTTTCGTCAGCACGGCGGTGTGGTGACGATGATGATGTTCTACCGGCGCAGGGCTTCGCCTACGCACCGCTACGATATTATCGAGGTGGATTATGGTGGAGGGGGGCACCGCACATAGCTAATAGATCTCAAGGATCAATTGTTGTCTCTAGAGGTGCCCCCTGCCCTCGTATATAAAGGAGCAAGGGGGGAGGCGGCCGGCCTAGGAGGAGGGCGCACCAAGGGGGGAGTCCTACTCCCACCGGGAGTAGGACTCCTCCTTTCCTTGTTGGAGTAGGAGAGAAGGAAAGAGGAGGAGAGGGAGAAGGAAAAGGGGGCTGCACCGTTGTCCAATTCGGACCAAGGGGGGCGGGGGCGCGGGGGGGGGGGGGGTGGGGGTGGTAGGCCTCCTTCCTTTTGGCCTCTCTCCTCTATTCCCGTATGGCCCAATAAGGCCCATATACTCCCCGGCGAATTCCCGTAACTCTACGGTACTCCGAAAAATACCCGAATCACTCGGAACCTTTCCGAAGTCCGAATATAGTCGTCCAATATATCAATCTTTACGTCTCGACCATTTTGAGACTCCTCGTCATGTCCCCAATCTCATCCGGGACTCCGAACTACCTTCGGTACATCAAAACACATAAACTCATAATATAACTGTCATCGAACTTTAAGCGTGCGGACCCTACGGGTTCGAGAACTATGTAGACATGACCGAGACACGTCTCCGGTCAATAACAAATAGTGGAACCTGGATGCTCATATTGGCTCCCACATATTCTACGAAGATCTTTATCGGTCAAACCGCATAACAACATACGTTGTTCCCTTTGTCATCGGTATGTTACTTGCCCGAGATTCGATCGTCGGTATCTCAATACCTAGTTCAATCTTGTTACCGGCAAGTCTCTTTACTCGTTACGTAATGCATCATCCCGTAACTAACTCATTAGCTACATTGCTTGCAAGGCTTATAGTGATGTGCATTACCGAGAGGGGGCCCAGAGATACCTCTCCGACAATCGGAGTGACAAATCCTAATCTCGAAATACGCCAACTCAACATGTACCTTCGGAGACACCTGTAGAGCTCCTTTATAATCACCCAATTACGTTGTGACATTTGGTAGCACACAAAGTGTTCCTCCGATAAACGGGATTTGCATAATCTCATAGTCATAGGAACATGTATAAGTCATGAAGAAAGCAATAGCAACATACTAAACGATCAAGTGCTAAGCTAACGGAATGGGTCAAGTCAATCACACCATTCTCCTAATGATGTGATCCCGCTAATCAAATGACAACACATGTCTATGGCTAGGAAACTTAACAATCTTTGATTCAACGAGCTAGTCAAGTAGAGGCATACTAGTGACACTTTGTTTGTCTATGTATTCACACATGTACTAAGTTTCCGGTTAAACAATTCTAGCATGAATAATAAACATTTATCATGAAATAAGGAAATAAACAATAACTTTATTATTTCCTCTAGGGCATATTTCCTTCAGTCTCCCACTTGCACTAGAGTCAATAATCTAGTTCACATCACTATGTGATTTAACACCAATATTCACATTTGTATGTGATTAACACCCATAGTTCACATCGTCATGTGACCAACACCCGAAGGGTTTACTAGAGTCAATAATCTAGTTCACATCGCTATGTGATTAACACCCAAAGAGTACTAAGGTATGATCATGTTTTGCTCATGAGAGAAGCTTAGTCAACGGGCCTGTCACATTCAGAGCCGTATGTATTTTGCAAATATTTTATGTCTACAATGCTCTGCACGGAGCTACTCTAGCTAATTGCTCCCACTTTCAATATGTATCCAGATAGAGACTTAGAGTCATATGGATCGGTGTAAAAGCTTGCACCGATGTAACTCTTTATGACGGGCTCTTTTATCATTTCCATAATCGAGAAATATTTCCTTAGTCCTCACTAAGGATATTCTTGACCGCTGTCTAGTGATCTACTCTTAGATCACTATTGTACTCCCTTGCCAAACCAGGGCAGAGTATACAATAGGTCTGGTCCATAGCATGTCATACTTTTATAGAACCTATGACTGATGCATAGGGAGTGACTTCCATTCTCTTTCTATTTTCTGTCGTGGTCGGGATTTGAGTCTTACTCAATTTCGTACCTTTGCAACAAAGGCAAGAACTCTTTCTTTGACCGTTCCATTTTGAACTACTTCAAAATCTTGTCAAGGTATGTACTCATTGAAAATCTTATCAAGCGTCTTGATCTATCTCAATAGATCTTGATGCTCAATATGTAAGTAGCTTTACTGAGGTCTTTCTTTTAAAGAACTCCTTTCAAACACTTCTTTATGCTTTCTAGAAAAATTCAACATCATTTCTGATCAACAATATGTCACTCACATATACTTATCAGAAAGGTTGTTGTGCTCCCACTCACTTTATTGTAAATACAGGCTTCACTGCAAGTCCGTATAAAACTATATGCTTTGATCAACTTATCAAAGCATATATTCCAACTCCGAGATGCTTGCACCAGTCCATAGATGGATCGCTGGAGCTTGCACAATTTGTTAGCACCTTTAGGATTGACAAAACCTTCTGGTTGCATCATATACAACTCTTCTTTAATAAATCCATTAAGGAATGCAGTTTTGATATTCATTTGCCAGATTTCATAAAATGTGGCAATTGCTAACATGATTCGGACTGACTTAAGCATTGATACGAGTGAGAAAATCTCATTGTATTCAACACCTTGAACTTGTCGAAAAACCTTTTGCGACAAGTCGAGCTTTGTAGATAGTAACACTACTATCAGCGTCTGTCTTCCTCTTGAAGATCCATTTATTTTCTATGGCTTGCCGATCATCGGGCAAGTCCACCAAAGTCCACACTTTGTTCTCATACATGGATCCCATCTCAGATTTCATGGCCTCAAACCATTTCGCGGAATCTGGGCTCATCATCGCTTTCTCATAGTTCGTAGGTTTATCATGGTCTAGTAACATGACTTCTAGAATAGGATTACCATTCCACTCTGGTGCGGATCTTACTCTGGAAGACCTACGAGGTTCTGTAGTAACTTAATCTGAAGTTTCATGATCATCATCATTAGCTTCCTCACTAATTGGTGTAGGAATCACTGGAACTGATTTCTGTGATGAACTACTTTCCAATTCGGGAGAAGGTACAATTACCTTTATCAAGCTCTACGTTCCTCCCACTCACTTCTTTCGAGAGAAACTCCTTCTCTAGAAAGGATCCATCTTAGCAACGAATAACTTGCCTTTGGATCTGTGATAGAAGGTGTACCCAATAGTTACCTTTGGGTATTCTATGAAGACGCACTTCTCCGATTTGGGTTCGAGCTTATTAGGTTGAAACTTTTTCACATAAGCATCTCAGCCCCAAACTTTAAGAAACGACAACTTTGGTTTCTTGCCAAACCACAGTTCATAAGGCGTCGTCTCAACGGATTTTGATGGTGCCCTATTTAAAGTGAATGCCACAGTCTCTAATGCATAACCCCAAAATGATAGTGGTAAACCGATAAGAGACATCATAGATCACACAATATCCAATAAAGTGCGGTTATGATGTTCGGACACACCATAACGCTATAGTGTTCCAGGTGGTGTGAACTGTGAAACTATTCCACATTGTTTTATATGATGGTCAAACTCGTAACTCAAATATTCTACTCCACGATCAGATCGTAGAAACTTTATTTTCTTGTTACGATGATTCTCCACTTCACTCTGAAATTCTTTGAACTTTTCAAATCTTTCAGACTTGTGTTTCATTAAGTAGATATACTCATATCTACTCAAATCATCTGTGAAGGTCAGAAAATAACGATACTCGCCATGAGCATCAACACTCATTGGATCGCATACATCGGTATGTATTATTTCCAATAAATCAATAGCTCGTTCCATTGTTTCGAAGAATGGAGCTTTAGTCATCTTGCCCAAAAGGCACGGTTCGCAAGCATCAAATGATTCATAATCAAGTGATTCCAAAAATCCATCTTTATGGAGTTTCTTCATGCGCTTTACACCGATATGACCCAAACGGCAGTGCCGCAAATAAGTTGCACTATCATTATTAACTTTGCATCTTTTGGCATCAATATTATGAATATGTGTATTACTACGATCAAGATTCAATAAACCATCAAAATTGGGTGTATGACCATAGAAGGTTTTATTCATGTAAACAGAATAACAATTTATTCTATGTTTTAGATGAATAATCATATCGCAACAAACATGATCTAATCATATTTATGCTCAACGCAAACACCAAATAACATTTATTTAGGTTCTACACTAATCTCGAAAGTATAGGGAGTGTACGATGCTGATCATATCAATCTTGGAACCACTTCCAACACACATCATCACTTCACCCTCAACTAGTTTCTATTTATTCTGTAACTCCTGTTTCGAGTTACTAATCTTAGCAACCGAACAAGTATCAAATACTCAGGGGCTACTATAAACACTAGTAAGGTACACATCAATAACCTGTATATCAAATATACCCTTGTTCTTGCCATCCTTCTTATCCACCTAATATTCAGGGCATTTCCGCTTCCAGTGACCATTTCCTTTGCAGTGTAAGTACTCAGTTTCAGGCTTTGGTCCAGCTTTGGGCTTCTTCGCTGGAGTGACAACTTGCTTGCCATTCTTTCCCTTTCTTTCCCTTTGCCCTTTTCTTGAAATTAGTGGTCTTGTCAATCATCAACACTTGATGCTCTTTCTTGATTTCTACCTTCGTCGATTTCAGCATCGCGAAGAGCTCAGGAATCGTTTTCGTCATCCCTAGCATTATAGTTCATCACGAAGTTCCAGTAACTTGGTGATGGTGACTAGAGAACTCTGCGAATCACTATCTTATCTGGAAGATTAACTCCCACTTGATTCAAGCGATTGTAGTACTCAAACAATCTAAGTACTTGCTCACTAGTTGAGCAATTCTCCTCCATCTTTTAGGTGAAGTATTTGTCAAAGGTCTCATACCTCTTGACACGGCCATGAGTCTGAAATACCAACTTCTTCTCTTGAAACATCTTATATGTTCCATGATGTTTCAAAAATGTTTTTGTACTCCCGGTTCTAAGCCATAAAGCATGGTGCACAAAACTATCAAGTAGTCATCATATTGAGCTAGCCAAACGTTCATAACGTCTGCATCTGCTCCTGAAATAGGTCTGTCACCTAGCGGTGCATAAATGACATAATTCTTTTGTGCAGCAATGAGGATAAACCTCAGATCACGGACCAAGTCCGCATCATTGCTACTAACATTTTTCAACATAGTTTTTCTCTAGGAACATATAAAAAACATAGGGAAGCTATAACGCGAGCTATTGATTTACCACATAATTTGCAAAATACTACCAGGACTAAGTTCATGATAAATTAAAGTTCAATTAATCATATTACTTAAGAACTCCCACTTAGATAGACATCCCTCTAATCTTCTAAGTGATCACGTGATCCAAGTCAACTAAACCATGTCCGATCATCACGTGAGATGGAGTAGTTTCAATGGTGAACATCACTATGTTGATCATATCTACTATATGATTCATGCTCGACCTTTCGGTGTCCGTGTTCCGAGGCCATATCTGTTATATGCTAGGCTCGTCAAGTTTAACCTGAGTATTCTGCGTGTGCAACTGTTTTGCACCCGTTGTATTTGAACGTATAGCCTATCACACCCGATCATCATGTGGTGTCTCAGCACGAAGAACTTTCGCAATGGTGCATACTCAGGGAGAACACTTCTTGATAATTAGTGAGAGATCATCTTAAAATGCTACTGTCAATCAAAGCAAGATAAGATGCATAAAAGATAAACATCACATGCAATCAATATAAGTGATATGATATGGCCATCATCATCTTGTGCTTGTGATCTCCATCTTCGAAGCACCGTCATGATCACCATCGTCACCGGCGCAACACCTGATCTCCATTGTAGCATCGTTGTCATCTCGCCAATCTTATGCTTCTACGACTATCGCTACCGCTTAGTGATGAAGTAAAGCATTACAGGGCGATTGTATTGCATACAATAAAGCAACAACCATATGGCTCCTGCCAGTTGCCGATAACTCGGTTACAAAACATGATCATCTCATACAATAAAATTTAGCATCATGTCTTGACCATGTCACATCACAGCATGCCCTGCAAAAACAAGTTAGACGTCCTCTACTTTGTTGTTGCAAATTTTACGTGGCTGCTACGGGCTGAGCAAGAACCGTTCTTACCTACGCATCAAAACCACGCACCCCCTGGAATCCCCTCTACCTCTATCAGAAAAATCCAATCTATCCATCTGTACTGGTTTCATGCATATTCAAACACTTTAACCTTGCTGTTTAGGTGAAACAATTTAATGCAATAATATGACCTCTTAAAATGGGTTTGCATTTGAATCTTTGGTTCAAATGGACCCATCTCAATCTGTTCTAGCTTGCATTAGCCCAAAAGACATTCATATTGCCATGTCATAGCATGCATCATATTGTGCATGCATTGATCGTGTTTCTTCTCTGTTTGCCGGTGTTGTTCCCCCCTCGGTAGACGTTGTACCGACGTTGTGATCGTTGACACTGATGAAGACTCAATGATATCTTCAGAAGTGCCAGGCAAGCAACACCCCCTTGTTCATTCCGATACAATCCCACTCTCTCGCTCCTGCTCTCTTTTACTGCATTAGGACAACAACGATTCATCTGTTGCTTGCTGCGGTAGTTGAACCCCTTTATCCTCTGCATGACCTATCATTGCCACAGTAAATAGATGAAACCCACTAGCATGAGTAGGAGTTGTTTGAGCCTTGATGTGCCTACTCATTCATGCTTGTTTGTCATGCCTGCTATTGCTTAGAGTTGTGTCAGGTCTGATTCATCGGGGATGAATCGGAGGTGTGTAAACATGTCCTACTGTGTGTGAGCTAAGTGTGTGAACACGATTTGGTAAAGGTAGCGGTGAGAGGCCATGTAGGAGTACATGGTGGGTTGTCTCATTGAAACCGTCCTCAGGAACTGAGTTTTGTGTTTATGATCCATGAACAGCTACTACCACGCATTGGGCCCGAAACCAATGGACCCTCTCGACTTATTAACTGCCCTTGCCCTCTGTCCAGGAGTTGCAACTAGTTTCTGGTGTTTGTAGGATATGTGTTGGAGGCCATGCGTAGCGCTGACCCTAGGGGTGGGCTATGATGCGGTAGATACACCGTGGCACGGTGTACCAGGCGCCCGTTTGGTGTCTCGGGAACCCTGGACACATCGTCTGGGGATGTGAGCGAAACTTCGGCCGGATCTCCTCGCGGATGGAACTCGAATAGGCGATAAACCTGAACTAGAGACTTGTGTGGTTAGCAGGTCGTGGCCGACTCCCTCGCCAGGCTTCCGCTTGAAGGTTTCCGAGATACACGACGTGTACATGGTGGTAAGTGGCGAGAGCGTGTGTGAAGAAGTACACCCCTGCAGGGTTATAAATGATCTATTCGAATAGTCGCGTCCATGGTAAAGGACTTCTGGGTTGCTTATAACAGTTCATAGACAAGTGAAAGTGGATACTCTAAAATGCGCAAAATAAGTGTGAGTGCTGTGGATGGCGTTCTCGTAGGAAGACGAGAGCGGATCCATAGTGGTGTATTGATATGGTGAATATGTGGACTCGTGTGCGCCACCTCAAAAGAGTTACTTGCAGTCGTAGTTTAGGATAGCCACCGAGTCAAAGCTGGCTTGCTGCAGTTAAACCCCACCATCCCCTTTGTTGACAATGATGCATATGTAGCTAGTTCTGATGTAAGTCTTGCTGGGTACATTTGTACTCACGTTTGCCTATTTTATGTTTTTGCAGAGAGACGTCAGTCTCGCTAGTAATTCCGTGTGGACTTTGACGTTAGCTTGATACCTCAACTACAATCTTGTGCCCTCGGCAGGATCTGGTAGATAGTCAGGATTCTTAGCCTTTTTCATTTGTAGTTGTTTGTACTCAGACAAGTTAAGCTTCCGCTTGTGCTTGTTGCTTGTATGACTTGAATGTTGAGTCATGAGACCCATGTTTGTAATATCTCGCTCCGCAGAGCCCAATGAATAAATACTTGAGTCATAGAGTTATGTTGTGATGCCATGTTGTATTTACACATATCGAGCATATTGTGTGTATGATTGAAATGCTTGGTATGTGTGGGATCCGACAACCTAGTTGTTTATCCTTGCTAGCCTCTCTTATGGGGAAATGTAGTCTTGTGCTTCCATGGGCCATAGTAGTCCGCTACAGCCCGGTTCACCGGAGTCCTGCTAGCCCAGCACTACTGCTCCGGAACACTTGACTGGCCGGCATGTGATTCACTTCGTTCCTGTGTCTGTCCCTTCGGGGAAATGTCACGCGGTGACATCCGGAGTCCTGTTAGCCCAGTGCTACAACCCAGATTCGCACGCTGCTGACCGACATGCTCGATGTTGATTCATGTATGCCTGTCCCTATAAGTTAGTGCCACTTTGGGTTCACGACTAGTCATGTCGGCCCGGGTTCTCTGTCATATGGATGCTAGCGACACTATCATATACGCGAGCCAAAAGGCGCAAACGGTCCCGGGCCATGGTAAGGCGACTCCCTGGGAATACCGTGCGTGAGGCCGCAAAGTGATATGAGATGTTACCGGCTAGATCGATGTGACTTGGAATTGGAGTCCTGACAGCGTTGGTATCAGAGCCTGACTGCCTATAGGATTAACAAGCCAAACTGGTCGAAGTTGTCTCTAGAAATGCTTTAGTTATGTAAGGGAATTGGTTGTGGAAGGGAACGTAAGGCTCTTTTTACTCCTTATACCTCATGGCCTTTTGATCTGAGTCATCCTCTTCTCTTCTACAGGGATTAACAACTAGGCTTCTCGTCTTTCTATTAGGATGACGTGTTACTAATCCTTAGACTTATGTGATTGATGGATTCAAGTATCAGTTCAGTTTTCTACTATTTCCGTATGTTCGTAGCTGGCCTCAGAACCTTGATATTGTGATGCTGAGTGGTCATGCCACTATTTTGCAGGATGTATCAATTCTTTTTGAGCATTTACAGCCGTTATGCTGTCCGAGTCATCCCAGGTCTCTAAATATTCTGATGCATTTGCAAATCCCTTCTCTCCGTTTCTAATGTTCATTTGGGCCAGATTAATCACACAAATTAGTGTGTTGAGGTACTCCGCTGCCTCGGCATATATGTTGGAGCTATTATTATGAACCTAGGTGTTTTAGGGAGTCACCTAGTAATCCAGCCATGTTTTGTGTTCCCGGTGTGATGATTCTGGCCATTATTCTCGAAAGTATCCTGTGATGCCATTTAGTAGTAGGTATTCTATTCCTGGGTTCTTGAACCCGAGATTCACTCTACTTACCTCATGTTGATAGTGTTGCTAGTTCCTTTAGGATATTAGTAACCTTTACGATAGTCCTCGAGGTTCGTGGTACATCCATCTTCCAATTACCATGAACCATTCTTGGCAGGAGTTCTTTTAAACCAAAAGGTCACGACGAGAGTGCTCTTGATGAGTTCTCCATTTTATATTGTGAATCTGCTAGTTCTACCCCTTTTCCGCGTGGGTTATCCAGAAGAAATGTTGAGCTTCGCTCGACATACTACTCTATGCATCCACAACTCAGAAAAACATAAGTTCCTTTGAGTTGTCCCTCTTTAGTTGTTTTCTGAACTCCATCTATCAATTGATAATCAAGAGTATGCGTGCATCCGTTCATCGATGCCTATTATTCTTGTGGTCCGTCAAGCCATTCTATTCTGGAATGACTAGGAGAAACAAACTCCAGTACCTCATCCATATCCAGGATTGGGTCAAAGCAGTTGTAATCCGCAAATCAAATGCCAATCCAGCTTTTGATTCTGTTCTACCTCGGAGTATTACCCCCTTTATGTCAGGATTGTCATGAGAATTGCACCATTTCTCATAAATTCTTGACGTAGTGATACTTCTCGCTATCATTATTCATTCCTCGGTCCCGTGTTGTTGTAACCGGAATGCCGACAAGTGAACTGTGATGTGTGAAATCGATACTCCTAGCAACCTTGTTGCTTTGTAGTTAATGGACAATATTCTCATTCTGAGCGTGTTGGTTATTAAATCATCATCCTAAGATTGATCGTGCTACCTAGTCCTTATTTCTGGTGCACTCTTCGATCAATGAGTTAGGATTGTGTCAATCCCTCACTCTTTTGATCAATCATCTTTCCCTGAAAAGCAAGGTTGTTCTCGGGCTTAGTAACATACTGGTGGTTCTTGATTTTCCGAATATCTTCTCGAAAGTATTATCAGGTTGTCCCCTGGCTGTTATGTTGAGCTCGTGATCAAGTTGGTTTCTTGTAAACCACCCCTTCTCCAAGAATCCGTGTTGGATATCCCTGAGCTGGTTGGTTAAGCTAAACAACAACTTGGAGAGTTGGAAGATAAAACTTTGCCGAATTTAGTTCATTCTGAAGGGATATCTTTGTGTTTGTGTGTGTGTTGAAGAAAGATGATATCCTCATCGATTGGTCCTCGTGATCAGTTGTTGAACCTATTGTCCTATCAAACTTTGACTTGAGTATGGGCTATCGTCAAGTCAAATCAGAGCCGACAATGTTCGTAATGTTGTCTTACTCGTGGTTGATCCCTCGAGCATACACCATTACATCTTTTGATCTGACCAATGCTATCACCGTGTTCACATGATGGTGGAAGTCCACTGATATGGAAATTCCGATGAGTTGTTGTTGAACCCATCAGCAGCATTTTGTCTCCCCCATGTTTCATGTTGAACATCAACCTAGTGTTGAAAACTTTGTAAGCAATGCCTTCATGTTCCGTTCATGAAGCTTATGCTTGGATGGAAGAAGTGACTTCCTCGAATTCATGTGCTTTAGGTGTAAGTTGCCGCCATGAATTTGAGAAAGGTTTGTTTTGCTTCCTTTGGAATCATCCCAAGTCAGTCATGCATTCTTGCAAAGTATACTATGGTTTGATAGATTAATTACCTCCACTCCATATGTATTCCCTAGCACCCCAAGCCACTGGTTGATTTGTTCAAGGAGAAGAAGTTTCTTCTTAAGATCTAGACTTACACAAGGACTTCGATATCCTCGATGATGGTTCCCCACCTGAACTCGGTAGTGCTTTATCATAAGACTACTACGTGGTCATGCTTGTCTTGGACAGCGTGTTCACGGGTTTGAAGCAGAACCAACTCATGTTCTGGAGCTTGCTATCGTAGTTCAATTCCCGAGAATCTCGCAACATCATCTCGTCGAATTGTGTTACAAACTTTCTTTGCAGACATGTTGAGTCTGAAGAATCCTGTTACTAATCAGATCTGAATCTGAGGCAGATATGATGGTTAGAACACTTCCAGCAGTTGCGTTTTGTTCTCAGCTTGCACCACCATTGTACCAGTTCCCCTTGGATTGCCCTTCTCAGCAATTGTTGTTCAGGATCATCTTCAGAGGTGGTCCTACCAAGGATCCCATCCATTTCTGATGATAAGCAAAATCATCCATTGCATTGTCTTCAACAAGGTAGTCCACATCGTCCATTCTGGTATGAGTATGCCATTCTTTCGAATACGTTCACACGATCGTTTGTGATTGCCTTAGGCTGGTATAAAGAATTTCAATGATCTTTGTATCAAAAGTAATTCTTTTTGGCACCTAAGGGAACAGCTCTTCGAGTCACCTCCTCCAAGGTGCCCCATTATGGGATCATGGCAGTTTCTCCTCGCTACGTGGACAACCGTTCACCACCTTCTTAAAGTGTGGAATTGTGTCTACGTAGTGAACCTCCGTCATCTGTTTTACCCCATCCCTCTAGATGTATGCTTCGTGTCTCAGCTCGAGAGATGTTGCTATGTCTCATTCCATGATTTGATCCTAATTTGCTCGAACCTCAAGAAGATCGATTCTTCTAAAATTCTCCCTTCCTACTCGTTGTCATGTTGGATGAAGATATCGAAAGCAAAGATGTCAAGATCGACTGGACTTATCGAATCAACATCCTCGAGAAAAGACATTTGGATCGTGAAGATCGTGTTAGCTTGTGTCCCCTCTGTCTTCTTACCTAACGTCTCGAATCTCGGGACGATATTCTTGTTTAGTGGGGGTGAGTTGTCACATCCCTAGTTCTATTAATGCCTAGTGCTAGCATCTGGTGTTGCATCATGTTTAAATTTCAGTTAAACCTGAAATGGGGATTGCCTAAACCCTAGCATTAAAGGAATTCACTAGGTTCAACCAAAATATTTCCAGTAAATCCAAATGGCTTCCAAAAATGTTCACCATTCTTGGAAAATGCTAGAAACAATAACCATAGGTGATGCACATTTTTCCATGACATATTTGGGCTCTGGTTTAAATCATACTCTATTTGCATTTGGGCATTTAAATGCTATTAAATATTTTAAGTGCCCAAATAATCATAAACTGAAATGTTTACTGCAGGATATATTTCCAACAGTGCTCATGAGCAGTTTCATGATTTTTGGGATTGATGTAGTATTTTTAGTAAAGCCACAGAGTTGCAGAAAAATAGAAAACACAAATAAAAGTGAGAAAGAGACTAACCCGGCCAACTTACCTGGCTGGGCCGGCCCACCTGGCCCGTGCTAGTCATCACCTACCTCTACCAGTAGGCAGAGGAGGGAGACAGCGCACGCGCGCGCGAGGCGCCACGCCTCCTCCTGCTTGCCGCCGATCGCCTGGAGCTGGCTGACGATGGCACGCACCCCCTGGAATCCCCTCGACCTCTCCCCGTGCTTCTCCCCTTCTCTGTCTCTCCCACGCGCAGCCGCCCGAAACCGCCGTCGCGCCCCTCGCCGTTCCCGCGGCCACCAGCCACCCCACGCCTCACCGACGCGCCCGAGATCTCCGCCTCCACGTCCTTATCCTCTGAACCGAGCCAAGCGACGCCGGAAGCCCTAGAACACCGCCAACGCCGTCTTCTTCAACCTCGGTCCGCCGAGATCGCCGGCGACCATGCACCCGCTCCGTTGCTTCCCCGAGCTCCCCGAGACCACCGCTGCACTCCCCGCGAGCTTCTCCTTCGATCCCCTCTCCCCCCTTGCTCGTTTGCGCTGTGTAGTCGCCGCCCTCTTCGAGCCCGAGAGCACTCCGCCTCCGGCCATGTCGCAGCTGCGGCCACAGCTGCTGCCACACGCGTCCGAGCGCCTCACCGCACTCGTCACGTCCCCAGGAGCCCGTAGCACCGCTCCGCATCTCCTGCCATGCCTCCTAGCGACGACCCCGAGCTCGTCCGAGTTCCGGCGACCGCCAAGGTCGACGTCGGTGATGACTCCGGCCATCTCAGGCCTAGCCGCTGCCACTACTCGATGCGGACGAGCGCCCGCGTCACGTAGACGCCCTCCGCCGGCCATTTGGTCGCCGGAGGAGGAAAACCGCACCTCTCCGCCGTCCCTGGCCTTGCCGGCGACGAGCCTCGGGTCAACTCCGGCGAGTTTGACCCGGGTTGACCCCAGTTTGACCCCCCAGGGTCACTGACGCGTGGGCCATGCCCCTGTTTAGTTTAGGTCTGAGTTTAATTAGCACTAATTAACTTAGTTAATTAGTTGACTCACTGACAAGTGGGCCCAGGCTCTAATTAACCTAGGTTAGTGCTAACCTAACGCTAACTAACTCTTTTAGTTAGTTGTTACACTGACTTGTGGTCCCCGCCGTCAGGTTTGACCTGGGCTGGCGCCTTTGACCTGCTGACGTCACCCCGACGTCATGCTGACGCAGTTAACCCCTTTTCTGGATTTAACTTTATACAGGAAATTCCAGAAAATGCCCAAAACTTCTAAAAATCATAGTAAATCAACCGTAGCTCCAAATCAAACAAATTATATATGAAAAATGATCAGAAAAATCCAATCTATCCATATGTACTGGTTTCATGCATATTAGAACAATTCAAAATGGGTTTGCATTTGAATCTTTGGTTCAAATGGACTCATCTCAATCTGTTCTAGCTTGCATTAGCCCAAAACACATTCATATTGCCATGTCATAGCATGCATCACATTGTGCATTGCGTTGATCGTGTTTCTTCTCTGTTTGCCGGTGTTGTTCCCCCCTCGGTAGACGTTGTACCGACGTTGTGATCATTGACACTGATAAAGACTCAATGATATCTTCAGAAGTGCCAGGCAAGCAAAACCCCCTTGTTCATTCCGATACAATCCCACTCTCTCGCTCCTGCTCTCTTTTACTGCATTAGGACAACAACGATTCATCTGTTGCTTGCTGCGGTAGTTGAACCCCTTTATCCTCTGCATGACCTGTCATTGGCACAGTAAATAGAGGAAACCCACTAGCATGAGTAGGAGTTGTTTGAGCCCTGATGTGCCTACTCATCCATGCTTGTTTGTCGTGCCTGCTATTTCTTAGAGTTGTGTCAGGTCTGATTCATCGGGGATGAATTGGAGGTGTGTAAACATGTCCTACTGTGTGTGAGCTAAGTGTGTGAACACGATTTGGTAAAGGTAGCGGTGAGAGGCCATGTAGGAGTACATGGTGGGTTGTCTCATTGAAACCGTCCTCAGGAACTGAGTTCTGTGTTTATGATCCATGAACAACTACTACCACGCATTGGGCCCGAAACCAATGGACCCTCTTGACTTATTAACTGCCCTTGCCCTCTGTCCAGGAGTTGCAACTAGTTTCTGGTGTTTGTAGGATATGTGTTGGAGGCCGTGCGTAGCGCTGACCCTAGGGGGGGGCTATGATGCTGTAGATACATCATGGCACGGTGTACCAGGCGCCCGTTTGGTGTCTCGGGAACCCTGGACACATCGTCTGGGGCTGTGAGCGAAACTCCGGCCGGATCTCCTCGTGGATGGAACCCGAATAGGCGATAAACCTGGACTAGAGACTTGTGTGGTTAGTCAGGTCATGGCCGACTCCCTCGCCAGGCTTCCACTTGAAGGTTTCCGAGATACACGACGTGTACATGGTGGTAAGTGGCGAGAGCGTGTGTGAAGAAGTACACCCCTGCAGGGTTATAAATGATCTATTCGAATAGCCGCGTCCACGGTAAAGGACTTCTGGGTTGCTTATAACAGTTCATAGATAAGTGAAAGTGGATACTCTAAAATGCACAAAATAAGCGTGAGTGCTGTGGATGGCGTTCTCGTAGGAAGACGGGAGCGGATCCATAGTGGTGTATTGATATGGTTAATATGTGGACTGTGGCTGATCTTGTGCTGGAAGAGTGTGAACACTGGACGAGCCGATGGCCCAATCACGATCTTGACGATGGAGGTGAGGAGCTTGATAAACCCCTCAGGTACATTGGCGAACACCTGAGACTCACAGTCGCTGCTAGCCATCTACAAAAGTAGACAAAACTTCCGAATAGTCAGATCATAAATTTATGATGACTAACAGAAAATTGCTACGTTTTGCAAAATGCTAAAATAGCACTTAATACGCTAATAACCGATTAGCGATCGCACCTAGTGGCTTCCTACAGCCAGTCTGGCCCTGGTACCAAGTTTGTCACGACTAGTTTTCCAATAAAATACTTATTGCGAAACCGACCCTTTTATTTCCAGTATAGGAGAATCCTCCTTACTGGTAGACAAATTCTTGATACAGAAGTCCAGAAGTACTGAATATAATACAGGGTTGAGCTGAGGTTGCTCAACAATTTATTACAAGCACGCCAATATTATACATAAGGGCGGATATGACACAATGGTGTGGTGGCATACTACTGACTCGTAATATAAGTGGTGGTGGATATGTCACAGTGAAGTGGGTGACATGACTCCTACACTTGCAGCTCATCGAGTGTCGAAGTGATGCTCGAAGATTTTATTCGGGTAACGGGAGTGTATATGATACAAGTGACAAATTCCAGGATCCCACAGGACTGACTGGGACTCCTCTAGGCGTTGGACTCGCTATCGAACTCCTCATCCATAAGATCGCCTTCGTCAACATCTAGCCAAATCAACAAGCGAGGTGAGTACTTTGAATGTACTCGCAAGACAGTTCGGACATAGGATATAACAAATGCAAACATGTTGCACCATGAGAAATTAGCAATGCACACTCAACATAATAACTTTGCACGACTTGTCAAATAAAAGGGAGTCAGGCGGTAGTCCTCCCGAAACCCCAACAAAGTAACTGAAAACCGATCGGTTGTCTGAA
Organism: Aegilops umbellulata; assembly: GCA_032464435.1. Lineage (NCBI taxonomy): Eukaryota > Viridiplantae > Streptophyta > Magnoliopsida > Poales > Poaceae > Aegilops > Aegilops umbellulata. The sequence continues at coordinate 632,844,048 of CP136060.1, read as the reverse complement.
GCGACGCCTCGAAAGGTAAAAATAAATTAACATGCCGCAGTCGGGCGTCTGAGCGACACCACATAAAGGGCTTATATCAAAAATAAATAACAAGAGTGCCACAGTCGGACGTCTGAACGACATCACATAAAGGGCTTATATCGAAAGTAAATAACAAGAGTGCCACAGTCGGACGTCTGAGCGACATCTCATAACGGGCTTATATCGAAAGTAATTAACAAGAGTGCCATAGTCGGACGTCTGAGCGACATCTCATAAAGGGCTTATATCGAAAGTAAATAACAAGAGTGCCACAGTTGGACGTCTGAGCGACATCTCATAAAGGGCTTATATCGAAAGTAAATAACAAGAGTGCCATAGTCGGACGTCTGAGCGACATCACATAAAGGGCTTATATGTCATCATTTGTAATTAACCAATCCATGTAGTAAAATCACTCCAAAGAAATACTCAGTACATAATGACAAACGGGTTAGTCCATCCACAGGAATAATCATTCAGCCAGTTTTACCACTCATGTTTGTTCACCGGAGATCATCAGGAGACTGACGCTGAAACTGACAAAGACAAGTTGAACACAACCCTTGACCATAGATAGGGATACTCGAATGATTTTGACTCTGCAGAGTTTGTACTATTTAACCACAGTCAACAGATTTCCGTAGTCATGAAGGACTAGTTCCGTTTACGGTATTTTAGAAGGAAGACATCTAACCAGTACACACCATTTCCACATTCCGTTGCCAGGAATCACCCTAGGCAACGTTCAACAGAAACTCTAAGACGGGGAGGTCACAACCTCGAATAGCATGGGATCAAATTTATATCGCGCGCTCTAAGGGGTGCCCCCCTCTCGGTCCCAACCGGAAACACCCATGCCCCCTGACCGGATGACTGGCTTTAATCCAGGGCCATGGAACCCTCCTCACGGCCCCTCTATTTGGTGTGTACGAGGAAAGAGGTTGCAACTTACTAAACCATATTCTTTGAAGAAAATATGTGGTAGTACAAGAAAAGGAACGGATGGTAACGTGACTTGATCCACATTGACACTGGAGTTAAATGGTTTGGCATAAGACTGGCATGCTTCTACAATACCATCTTACCAACTTTCATGTCACCAAATAATTATGAAAACTCACTTCAAAGAACACAGCGAGTTTCAAAGCTCACCTGTAATAGACTTGCATGCAATATAACATTTGCCGATGTTCATATAAACATGCCATGAAGTAACTACTCAAGCAGACATGCAAAACACTCATCATATCAAAGGTTCAAACATGCTTGCCTGGTTCGGAGTAGTCGGAGTCTAGCTCGGTGAAGTTTGCGGTTCCGTCACCTCCTCCGGTATCTACGGTATAAAGAAAAATACGTACTAGCGTAAATACCATTTGTGCACAAAAAGTGTTCCAAATATTTTTCAAATAAATATGGTAAAAAACTAGATAAAAAATAAAGATGACAGAAAAAGAATCAATCAAAAATCTTTTTCTGTTTAAAAGTTATTAAGGTTTTAGTCCAGGGACTTGTGTGTAATGAAACTGAAAATTTCCAGGGGGCAGAACAGAAAAGGACAGAAAAACGTTTCATTTAGAAAGCGTATTTGCCCGAAGGCGTTTTCCGAAAACGGTTCAAACTAAAGAAAAGAGAGGCTGATGAAGGGGTCCCACTCGTCAGGTTTAAAAGTTTGAGAGAGAAAAACAGAGCGCGCCGGCGCCCGAAGCTTGCGGTGGTCGCCGGCGACGATCCACGGCGAGGTAGGAGGAGAGGAGGTTACCTACGGGCTCAGGATGCTCTCCCGCGTCTGTGGGTGGTGGAGTTGGTCGTCGGCGAGCCCCACGTCGACGGCGGCCTTCACTCCGGCGGACGGCGGCTCGGGTGTCGGTGGATCTCGCCGGGGAGGGCTGCAAGCTTCGAATTGGGGCGTGGGTTAGTGTAGTGGGTGCACTAGGATGCCACTGGTACAACATGAGAGGCGGGGGTGCACGCACTTGAGATAATCTTGCCGGAGCCCGAAGCAGATCAGGGCGGCCGGAGTCGGAGGCGAAAGGCCTCCTCGGGGTCCTCCTAGGGGTCAAGCGCAGTCCTGGAGAGATGGGGGAGTGGTGCTGGTCAAAGGCGAGCTCGGGGTGGCTATTTATAGCCGGCCCGAGGCTGTTGCCGAGAACGGAATAGCTCTGGCGGCGATTACGGCGAGGCAGTGGCCGGACGGGTGGTTTAGGCGGTTGGGCATCAACATGATAATCCTCTGGTTCCATCCAAACGCTAACCTCGGTTGGATTAGACCTGCTGCGCGATTTCGACGGAATGGTGCTTCGCGGGCCCGTCGGCGGCAGAGAGCACACTCTATGCTTGCCAGGCCACGGCGACGGTGCTGCAGTGCGCGCAGGGGAGGGGGTGGCCACGCGGAGGCCTCTGGGTGGCTTGGGCGGCGATGGTCGGCGCCGAAAGCAGGGTCGGTCCCTGTTGGCCACCACGGGTGGCTCTGCCACCGCGGAAGACGTCGGCGCAGGCGGGACACGTCGCCACCGACGCCCGTGCCCAGCCAAGCGACCTTGCGGCGCCCTAGATAAGGAGGAGGAGCAGTGCGCAAGGTGCCAGCGCGTGCACTGGTGAGATCGACGCCAAGCTCTGAAGAAAACGACACTGTCGTCTGAATCCAAACACTGAACCTGAACTTTTCCGAATTTGTGACAGAAACAGTGCACGCCAGGTGTTCGATGAAATGTTTTTGGCATGTGGAGAAATTTTTTGGAGCTTATCTTCGGTGAGGTGACCTCTCATTGCACCTGGGGGCTGCCTGATTTTTCCCAGAATTTTTGGAGAAGAAGAAATATGAATTTCACCAAAAATGATGAATCTGGTCCAAACTTGCAGTGAGCAAAACTTGAAAATTTTGAACTGTGGAAAAGTGGATCTTGATGGATCTAGGTTGGGGGTACTAAGGACTAGTCAGAGGAGTTGGTTTGGGGTCAGAACTCAAAAGAAATTTGGTACTTCCCTTGTAAACCACCTAGGTCCAGAATAAAAAAAACAGAAATAGTTTTGGGAATAAAATAAATGAAATAAAAATAAAAAATGGGTTGAACTTGCTGGGATTGGGTATTTGACTTGACCCAAAGTGGAGGGAGGGGTTTTGGAAGAAATTTTTTAACATGAGGCATGGTAAAAGAGAGTGGTTGCAATAAAAGGAATAATTCCAAAAGCCCATATGATTTCTATTTAAATGAAAAACTTTCCAAAAATAAATTGTGAAGGGTCAATACCAAAAGAGAAGTCTTCAATGCCAAACACCAAGGTGAGGAAGACACAAAAATAAAATATTAGTCATAAGAGAAAGTTTTTGAGAAGGAGGGTCTTTTTACAAGGATTTCAAATAGCCTCCTTCAAATCAAAATAAAAAGTTTGATAAAACCAACTCAAAATTTTTGGAGTGTCACAACACCTACCCCCTTAGGAAAAATCTCGTCCCCGAGATTTTAGCTGATCCTCAAATAGGTGTGGGTGTTCTTCCCGAAGAAAATCCTCTCTTTCCCATGTTGCCTCATCTTCGGTGTGATTGCTCCACTGGACTCTAAAAAACTTAATTGTTTTCTGACGGGTTCTCCTTTCAGACTCCTCTAATATTTTTATTGGGCGTTCCCTGTAGGTGAGGTCTGGCTGTACGTCAATGTCCTCATGAGATACCTGCTTTTCTGGGTCGCTCACATATTTCTTCAATTGTGAGACGTGGAATACGTCGTGGACGCCTGATAGCTCTTCGGGTAGGTCTAGCTGGTAGGCTACCGTGCCTCTTCGCACAACTATACAGAAGGGTCCGATAAATCTTGGTGCTAGCTTTCCCTTAACTTTGAATCGTTGCAGGCCCCTCATAGGAGATACTCGTAGGTACACATACTCACCGGGTTCAAAGCTGACTCCCCGATGTTTTCGATCGTAGTAACTCTTTTGTCGGCTTTGAGCTGCTTTGAGTCTGTCCCTGATTAGCCTAACTTTCTCCTCAGCTTCCTTGAGCATATCCGGGCCGAAGATATGACTGTCTCCTGTTTCTGACCAATTTAATGGAGTACGACATCTCTGCCCGTACAAGGCTTTGAAAGGTGCCATTTGTAAGCTGGCTTGGTAACTGTTGTTGTATGCAAACTCGGCATATGGCAAGCTTTCTTCCCAACTGGTTCCATAGGTGAGGACACATGCTCTCAGCATGTCCTCTAGAATTTGGTTTACGCATTCAGTTTGTCCATCAGTCTGGGGGTGGTATACTGTACTGAATGCCAGTTGAGTTCCCAGGGCTTGTTGTAATTGATCCCAAAATCTAGAGACGAATTGGGTGCCTCTGTCAGATATTATAGTCTTTGGAACTCCATGCGGACAAACTATGCGGGAGAGGTAAAGCTTGGCAAGCTTCTGAGTGGTTTAGGTTGTCTTTACGGGAATGAAATGTGCCACCTTGGTTAGTCTATCTGTGATGACCCATATGGCATCATTTTCGTGTTGTGACCAAGGTAGTCCAACAATGAAGTCCATCCCAATTTCATCCCATTTCCACTCAGGTATCCTGTTTGGTTGTAACAACCCTGCTGGTTTTTGATGCTCGGCCTTGATGCGTTGACATGAATCACAACATGCAATGAAGGTGGCTATATATCTCTTCATACCGTGCCACCAAAATCTTTCCTGAATGTCTTTATACATCTTGGTTCCTCTCGGGTGGATTGAATATGGGGCGGTGTGGCCTTCAGCTAGAATTTTCTGCTTGAGGTCTTTTATATTTGGTACGCAAAGTCTGTCTCCGTACCATAGTATTCCCTTACCGTCTATGACAAAATCTGAGGCCTTGCTAAACTCACTTTTCTTTTTATGCCTTCGATGCTGGGGTGTCCATGCTGAGCCTCCTTAATTTGTTCCATTATGGTAGGCTGTATTTCCAAATTTGACACATCACCCTCAGCGACCATCACCAAGTTGAGTTTGGCGAACTCCTGCTGAAATTCAGGTCTCAATTTGGCGTACTGTCGTTGCCTGAACTGGGGTTTTGGTTAAGGGCATCTGCCACTACATTAGCCTTTCCTGGATGGTAGTGAAAACCAACATCATAATCTTTCACTAATTCCAACCAGCGTCGTTGTCGTAAATTGAGTTCTGGTTGCGTGAAAATATACTTGAGGCTTTTATGGCCTGTGTATATTTCACAACGATTTCCATGTAAAAAGTGCCTCCACTCTTTGAGTGCATGAATGACTGCTGCCAACTCTAAGTCATGAGTAGGATAATTTTCTTCATGCTTGCGTAGTTTCCTGGAAGCATATGCGACTACCTTGCCTTGTTGCATCAATACGCATCCGAGGCCCTTCCGGGATGCGTCACAATATACTTCAAAACTTTTGTGTATGTCTGGCACAACCAATACTGGTGCTGTTGTCAATTTCCTTTTGAGTTCTTGGAAACATTTCTCGCAAGCTTCAGTCCATACAAACTTCTTATCCTTCTTGAGCAATTGTGTCATTGGTTTGGCTATGGTGGAGAACTCTTCAATAAACCTTCGGTAATATCCCGCCATTCCCAAGAAACTTCGTACGTCTGTTACACTGGCTGGTGGTTTCCAGCCAAGTACGACCTTGAGTTTTTCTGGGTCTACAGCAACACCTTCTTGGGTTAGAACATGGCCTAGAAAACCAACCTGTCTTAACCAAAATTCACATTTGCTGAACTTGGCGTATAACTGATGTTTCCTTAATTCTCCCAGTACAATCCTGAGATGTTCAGCATGCTCTTCTGGTGTCTTGGAATATACCAGAATATCGTCAACACCACAACAAATTTGTCCATAAATTTCATAACCACTTTGTTCCCGAGGTGGACAAAATATGCGGGGGCATTCGTTAATCCAAACGGCATTAGTGTAAACTCATATAGCCCGTATCTGGAGGTGAAAGCTGTCTTGGGGATATCCTCTGTTCGTACTTCTAATTGATGGTATCCCGACTTTAAATCAATCTTTGAGAAAACCTTGGCTTGAGCGAGTTGGTCAAACAAATCATTTATCTGTGGCATAGGATATTTGTTCTTGATCGTGACCATGTTGAGTGCTCGATAGTCTATACATAATCTTAGTGTCCCATCCTTTTTCTTGGCAAATAAAACTAGAGAACCCCAAGGTGAGGAGCTGGCTCGTATAAATCCTTTGTCCACTAATTCTTTTATTTGCTTCTTTAATTCCACCAACTATGAGGGTGCCATTCTATATGGTTTCTTGTAAATGGGGGTGGTTCCAGGTGCCAATTCAATGCTGAATTCTACTTCCCGGTCTGGCAGCATGCCTGGTAGTTCTTCGGGAAATACGTCTGGAAACTCACATACTACTGGAACTTTGTTTAACTCTGAAACGTCCACCTTGTTCAACCTTGGTCGCCGTGATATTTGTCTTTCTTGAGCTGCAATTTTTATTTTCTTCCCGTGATGATGGGTAAGAATTACCGTCCGGTTGAAGCAGTCAATAAATCCTTTGTTGGTGGTTAACCAGTCCATTCCTAGGATAACATCCATCCCCTTATTTTCCAATACAATGAGGTTGGCATGAAACTTTAGTCCCTCGAACTCAATAATCACACCTTGGCAGTAACTCTGAGTGATTTGCTTAACCCCGGGGGACTTGATGATCATGGATTTTTCCAAGGGAAGCATCGAAAAATCATTTTGCAAAGCAAATTTCTTTGAAATGAATGAGTGAGAAGCTCCAGAATCAAACAAAACTGTGGCAGGTATTGTGTTTACAGGGAACGTACCGAGTACGATATCCGGGGCATTCTGTGCTTCATCCTTAGTCACATGGTTCGAGTGTCCCTTCTTGTGATTGTTATTAGGGTTGAAGTTGTTACGCTTGGGTGCTGAATTATTCCCACCGTTGTTCGGCTTGGGAGCTGAGTTTCTTGGCTTTGGGCACTGTTTGGCATAGTGCCCTTCCTCTCCACAAGCGTAGCAAGTAACACCTGGGCGGTATGTAAAATCCTTGTCCCTTGCATGAAAGTTTTTGTTTGAGCGTGGGACGTTGGTTGTGGGCTTGTTTGCTCCATGTTTCTGAAGGTCAATCTTGTTTCGGTTGTTGCGAGCTTGGGTAGTTTAGGCCCCTTTTCGCTTGCGAAAATCCTCCAAGCTGCGGCGCTCATTTTCTAATGTGATCGCTTTGTCCACAAGCGTCTTGAAATCTGGGAAGGTGTGTACGACCAGCTGGCATTTAAGTGCTGGTGTAAGACCGTCCAGAAATTTTTCCATCTTTTTATTTTCAGTCATGTGCTCTTCGTTGGGTATAATGAGATAACTAAGTAAACTGACTATTGTACTCAGTCACTGTCATGCTTCTCTGTTTGAGGTCGTCAAACTCCCTTTTCTTGATCTTCATAATGCTTCTGGGGATATGTGCCCCATGAAAACCTTTCTTAATTTCTTCCCAGGTGATGTTATTTTCATTGGGGTGCATGTGTAGGAAATTTTCCCACCATGATGCAGCTGCTCCTGTGAGGTAGTGAGGTGCATAAAGTACCTTCTCACAGTCCGAACATTGTGCGATAATCAATTTCCTTTCAAGGTCTCGAAGCCAATCATCGGCCTCAAGCGGCCTATCAGTGTGAGTGAACGTTGGGGGATGTGCCTTTTGAAATTCAGACAATTTGGAATGCTGCTGATATGGTTCACGATGATTTCCCATGTTGATGACATGATTCATCATTTCTTGATGCTGCTGCTGGCTTTGTTCATAAAGGCGACATACTTGAGAAAATGCTGCTTCACTGCCCTGCTGACTTGACTGCCCCCGTGTGAAATTGTGGCTTGTTTGGGTACCATAATTTTCTTCTGGCGGACTTGGCATGGAACGAGTCCAAGGACGAGGCATTTCTACTCTGGGGTATTTTTGTAAAACTCATGAGAAAAGAAAACTGAGTCGCAAAAATAAAGAAATTCGCAAAGGCAGAATTTTAAACACTCCAAGATTTTCCAAGAAAATATTTGATTGCGCATGGAGAAGGACCGCTCAGTACATATCTTACACGCAAGCAGTAATTATACAATACATCACTCAGGATGTGCGTACACATTCCTGACATGTTATTTAGGCTAGTGTACTTCTCCCAGTTCCTACATGATGCGCACACAAACTACTTCTCACAACCTATGTACATATAAACATATCACACAAGCTGGTACATCGCACAGCTGCTAGGCGCACTCAGTCGGAGATGGTAAGGATTTCCGTCGGCCTGCCGAGGGTAAGAGCCAGTGATGCTGGGGACTCAACCTCCTCCTCACTAATAGGCTCCAGGCGCGAAGTGTTGAGTTGAGGAGCTGGTGCGGGCGCGACAGGTGGTGCGGCACAGACTGGTATAGGAGCAATGACTTGGTCAAACTCCTCAGTGGTAGGCAAGCGAGGAGCGGTGGCGAGGATGGCAGGTGAATAGGATGCTGAGGACGAGACGAAAGTCAATGGTGGTGCTGTGTGGAGGAGCTCTCTCCTGTTGGCGGAACAGCCATGAACTGAGTCCATACGAGCAACCACAAGGTCGTCCACGAGGTTGTCAAAGGCTGCCTCAAGGGCCTGGAGGTATTCAACAAGCATCTCAATAGCCTCATCTTGCTCTCCCCTAGGGCAAGAGAATGCATAGTGACAAGTGTATGGCACGTGGCATGGGAGGTAGCGGTAGCAACGAGTCTTCATCGAAGGAAGAACATCCCGGAGACGAGTTATCGCCTCACGGGCAGCCATCTGCATGGCATGCCTCTCCGTAGGCATGGCCCTTCCCACAAACCGGAAGCGGCGTGACTCAATACTGTCGGGGGAAATCGGCCTCCACGAGCACCTATGGGGACGGAGCCCCTTTTCGGTTCGGCGGGGGGGGCGGAGGTTGCACAAAGAGCAGATCGATGCGACACACACACAACGATTTTACCCAGCTTCGGGCCGCACGGATGCGTAAAACCCTACTGCTGCTTGTCTGGTTGATTCGAGTTCTTGCTCTAGAGCGCAAGAAGCTACAGTAAGTCGGAGCTGGACGTAGACGAGGGTCTACCGGGTTTTTCCTTCGGGGTCCCCCCCCCTACGTGCGCATGGGCCTCCTTTTATATGCTAAGGGGTTTCCCACAGGTAGCAACGCAGGTGAGGGTAAAAATGGCAAGGAACTGTGCGAACAGTGGCCGCACAGTGCTATCGCACGTAACTCTGACGGCGGGGGACAAAGGCATTAAATGCCCGTCTGGATCGCCCGAACAGTGCCGGGGCGGACCGTTGGGGGTGCCTCCGCTTGCCACGGGGGCGACTCTGCCAACGACGCATGCCACCGCGCGCCTCAGGTTGCGCGGCGCCCCGCCACGTGCCTCTGGGGAAGCTCCAGATTGACGCGTGGTCAGGTGAGCTGGAGAGCAGGCCTGAGGTGGTGGTTTGCCGCGGCAAGTGGCTTGCCGCGGTGGTTGTCTTGCCGCACTTGAAAGCTTGCCGCTCGTCAGGCCTTGTCGGGGCGCGCGGCGCGCCGCGGCGGGCTTTTCTTGGGGTGCCTTGGCTTGGCCGTCCCGGCGAGCTCCTCCCGCCGGGGCCTTGGTGCTTCGGCTTAGTCGTCCCGGCAAGCTCCTCTTGCCGGGGCCTTGTCGCCTCGGCCCGACAAGCTCCTCTTGCCGGACCTCGCCTCCTTGGCCCGGCAAGCTCCTCTTGCCGGGGCCTGGTCTTCTAGGCTCGATCACTTGGCCTTCGTCCGGCCCAGAAAGGGCCATGGAGACTCTTGTCGCTCCCCTGGCAAGCCTTGCCGCGGGACGCTACTACTGCCCGTTCACAAGTTCGGGGTACTAAGCTACCCCTACTTTAGTACACCAACAGGAGCCCCCGGGTCTGGGCCATACACGGTGCCGAGCGTTGTTGGGCCAGGCCCTAACAGTGCACGGGCACGCGTGGCCTGGGTTGCGCTGCTCCTTAACTCCGTGCCCCTCGCGCCCTCCCCAAGTGGCGCGCGCTTATCGCGGCGTCATGGGGGGCGAGGCGTGCGTGACGTGGGTGGCGTGCGCGGGGCTTGAGGCCCGCAGGCATGCGTCACGTCGGGCACGATTCCTTTATTTGGAAAGGCGAAACGTCCGCCCCCACTTTCAAGTGGGGGGGGGGGAGACGTGGAGGCGCGGCTTGGTGAACGAACGGGGTCGAGGCGCGGCTTTAGGGGCGCCCGCCCCCACGATCACGGGGTGGGGAGAGGTCGCCTCATCTGTCGCCTCGGCCGTGCTCGCCCGCCACGCGTCCTCCATGCGCTTGGGGTTGCGGTGGTGGAGGCAGGAAACCGGGCCGACGCGGGTCGAAGTAGAGGGTCGGCCCCGTCGCCTGCCCTTCCTCTGCTTTGATTGGTTGGGCGGGGCGACCGAGCCCCCACTCCGCCCCTTTATAAGGAGCGGAAGGGGGTGATGAGGGTCCGCACTCCTTCCTTCTTTCTTCTCTTAGATTCCTGGTCCCCTCTCCCCAACTGTCATGGAGAAAGGGAACCCTGGTCCTTCTTCGGTGGCGGCAAGGGTTGCCGCTAGGCAGCGCGCCCCTCCTCCCCTTGCACCCGTGGTGACGGAGCCAACCGTAAGGGGAAGGGGGAGGGGGCGAGGTCGTGGACGAGGCCGTGGACGGGGCCGAGGCGCTCGAGGCGGGCGGGGCGGCGCGCCGGCCTCGTCTCCGCCGGCGGCTCCGTTTCTCCCGGCGGTTCATCTCGGGGACGACCCCTGCGAGTTCATCATCAGGCTGCGCCGGGTGCCTCGCCGTCGCCTCCGCCTCCCGGCTCCCTTCGTGGATGTCCTGGAAGCGGAGCAACACGAGATGCTGAGACTGCGCATGAGGGGCTGCGGGATCAGTGGTACGCGAGTCCACGTCGAATCCCGAGCCCCCGGCGTGATGTATCTTGGCCGAGGGTGGAAGTCGTTCGCCCGGATCCACAGCTTGATGGAGGGGTTCACCCTCCATTTTAAGCTGATGGAGGGTGATCTCCTCTCCGTCAAGGTCTTCGGGGACCTCGGCACCCGGGCCCGGTGCTGCGTGGATAGCTCCTCCGACAGCGAAGGCTCCTCCTCGAGCGAGAGTGACGAGGAGGGGAGCGACAGCGACGACGAGGGGAGCGACAGCGACGACGAGGGGAGCGGTGGCCGGGATGACGGGTCCGACTTGGTGCCGGTCGCAGCTCCGCGTGGCACCGGCGACCCCGATCGTTCGCGTCGCTGGCGCCGCGAACTCCCCGGGGTCGTCTCCTTGGGCGGCTGGCGTAGGGAGGCTGCGGAAGAGGAAGAGGGCGGGCGGCAAGGCCGCTGCCTCGTCTTCCAGCTTCGCCCCAGACGCCGTCACCACCCCTGCTCGCGGCGACGACCACCGGGGCCTTCTCTCCGGCCCGACAAGCTCCTCTTGCCGGGGCTTCGTCTTCTCGGGCGGCCGGAGTGGCGAGGCTGCGGAAGAGGCCGGCGGCAAGGCCGTCAACTCGGAGTACGAGGGCTAGATGCCCTCGACAGCGTGTTGACATCCCGCAGCCTCTTTTTCGAGCTCCGCTTCCGGCGTCGCCGTCTCCATCCGGCCTCCGGAGCCCCCGGGCGGAGCCCCGGATACTCTCTTGGCGTCTTCTGCCACCCGTAGCTCGTCTAGGCACCCCTTTTGCCCTTCTCGCCTCCTTGCCCTACCTCCTGAGGAGAGAGACAAGAAAGGGATCACGGGCACCTTATCTCTTTTTATCTTGTAAGCCCTCGGGCCTTAATTGTGTTTAAATCTTGTAATCCCATCTTTCATGCTTTTCATTCTCTCTGAGCTGTACCTGAGTGGAATGTTTTTAATGAAAAGGGAGTGTTTGCCGGACCATTTGTCTCGCGGGTACATCCCGCGGCAAGGAGCGAACCCTTTGCATCGTTAAGATAGACACTTCCCCGCCCGGCAACGGACCCTGCCGTCTCCCCGCACCCCTTGGCCCTCCTCACGCTCTTGGCGGAGGCAGGGAGAAGGCGGGTTCTGGCCCTTCGCTTCCTCCTCTTGCCGCCGCGGCTACTATCAGAAGCGGGCCCCGGGAACGCGCTCCGGGGTTTGTCGCTTAAGAGAGCACGGCAGCTTTTAGAAGGAAGCAAGGTTTTCGCATTCCGCAGCTCACGAAAGAATGCATGATAAGGGATGTAAAGACTTATCTGAGGTTGCAACCCCCGACAACTCTGGCTTGCCGGGGCGCGGGTGCTGGCTCGCCCTTCTCCCCTTCTTCGTCCTTGAGCGGCTCGGCAAGGGTATGCAATTCCTGCGAGCCAAAGGGGAAGGACGGGAAAAAGACGCGGACTCGACCTCTAAGTTAGGGGTTAGCGACTGTTAGGCACTACCAACCCTAACCAAGGACGAGACTCGACTCAGCATGCATGCTAAACTTGGGGGCGCCAGCGCTTCATTATCTGCTGCCAGGGTCTGCGCCTGGCTTTGTACAAAGGATTACATGCAACTGCGGCAAGACTTTGTACAAAGAGTTGGTTGCCGGACGGGGTCCAACAACCGCGCCTTACGGGTAAAACTTGCGAAGATGCTCAATGTTCCAGGAATTTCTCACCGGAGTACCATCTTCGGTCTCGAGGCAGACGGCGCCGGGCCTCGTGACTCGTTTCACCCGGTAAGGGCCTTCCCACTTCGGCGTCAACTTGTTGTGTATCTTGGCCGACTGAACGCGCCGAAGAACAAGGTCGCCTTCCTCGAGGCTCCTGGCTTTACTTTGCGGCTATGATAGCGACGCAGAGCTTGCTGGTAGCGAGCGGATCGCACAGCAGCCTGGAGACGATCCTCCTCGAGGAGCAGTGCGTCATCTTCACGCGACCGCTCTTGCTCAAGCTCATCATAAGCGAGCACTCGAGGTGACCCGTATACGAGTTCCGTGGGGGTAACTGCTTCTGCTCCATAGACTAGAGCAAATGGTGTCTGGCCGGTGGCTCGATTTGGCGTCGTTCTGACCGACCAAAGAACCGCCGGCAGCTCCTCGATCCAGTTCCGTCCGCGCTTGAGCAGCCGTTGTCGGTGATGATCCTGTTGGGGACCCCGAAGCGGCAAACAATCGACCTGAAGAATTTGATCGCGGACTGGGCTGTCACCTTCCTCACCGGTTCCACTTCTGGCCACTTTGTGAACTTGTCGATGGCAACGAACAAGTACTCAAAGCCCCCGACGGCTCGGGGGAAGGGGCCGAGGATATCGAGCCCCCAGACCGAGAAGGGCCAGGACAAAGGGATCGTTTGGAGAGCTTGAGCTGGCTGGTGTATCTTCTTGGAATGGAACTGGCACGCTTCGCACTTGGTTACTTGTGCAGTTGCATCCTGGAGGGCTGTTGGCCAGAAGAAACTTGCCGGAACGCTTTGCCGGCAAGTGCTCTGGCGCCAATGTGGTGTCCACATATGCCTCCGTGTATCTCCGCCAACAGCTCCTGTCCGTCTTCCCGGTGAATGCACTTCAATTTCACCCCATTGCGTCTTCTTCTGTACAGTGCGCCATCGACGAACTGGTAGATACTGGACTGCCGGGCTACTCTTTCCGCTTCTTCTTGTTCTTCGGGAAGTTCTCCTGTCTGGAGGAAACGGACGATCTGCTGTGCCCACGTCGGAGCCTGTGGCTCGACGACGAGGACTAAAGGCATGTCGGCGGCTGCGGGAACATCAGCTTCTACGGCGAGGACTTGGGGCTCAGCCGGAGCTTGACGTTCCCCGGCAAGCTTGCCGGGGCATGGCTTGCCGGGAGCGCCTGCTTCGTCGGGACAAACCCTGGGGCTTGCCGGAGCGGGTAGCTCCTCAGCACTCTTGGCGTCGATCTTGGGGACTCTCTTGGCGGCGGCTTCGGGAAGCTCTGCCGGGAGATAGTCACCGGAGACCGATTTTCTCTTCTTGCTTGGCCCAGTCGATGGTGTCACGGATGGCTGAGTCAGCTTGAGCACAAAAGTCCCTGGTTCCACAGGTAGCTTTAGTGCGGCGCATTTTGACAGGCCGTCGGCGATGTCGTTCTCTGCTCTTGGAACGTATTCCATTTGCAGGCCGTCAAAGCGCTCTTCCAGCTTCCTCACTTCATCAACGTAAGCCTCCATCAACGGGCACTGGTAATCCTTGTTCACTTGGCGGACGACGAGCTGCGAGTCACCCCTGACAATGAGCTTCTTGATCCCAAGTTCCGCCGCGATCCTGAGACCGGCGAGCAAACCTTCACACTCTGCCGTATTGTTGGTTGCTTGCTCCTTGGGAAAGTGCATCTGGACGATGTACTTGAGGTGCTCTCCAGTGGGCGCGATGAGCAGCACGCCGGCACCGGCGCCTTCCAGCGAAAAGGCACCATCAAAATACATCAGCCACTCTTTGGTTGCTTCCTTGCCGGGGATGCTCGTCTCTGGAATTTCTTCGTCCGATGTCGGCGTCCACTCTGCTATGATCTCTACCAATGCTCTGCTCTGGATGGTCGATGTGCTCTCGAACTTGAGGCCAAAGCTTGACAGTTCTAGTGCCCACTCGACAATCCTGCCTGTTGCTTCGGGATTCTGCAGTATCCTCTTAAGCAGAAAGCGAGTGACCACTGTGATCTCGTGTGCTTGGAAGTAATGGCGCAGCTTCCTCGAGGCCATGAGGAGGCCGAAGAGCAATTTCTGCACACCAGAGTACCTCGACCTAGCCCCCTGCAGGAGGGAACTGACGAAGTAAACTGGGCGCTGCACCATCCTCTTCTTCTGCACTTCCCCTTGCGCTTGCACGGATTCGCCTTTGCCGGGGCCAGAGCTTGTCGGGGAAGCCCCCTGCTTGTCGTCGGACGCGCTTGCCGTGGTTGCTGGCTCGTCATCAGCTTCCGTCTCCGCTACTAACGCAGCACTAACCACTTGATTGGTTGCCGCTAGGTAGAGCAGCAACTTCTCTTGCGGTCTAGGCGCGACAAGTATAGGAGCGGAGGACAGGTATTTCTTCAAGTCTTGCAGCGCAGCCTCCGCTTCCGGAGTCCATTTTACTAGACCTGCCTTTTTCAAGATTTTGAAAAACGGCAGGGCGCGTTCCGCAGACCTGGAAATAAATCTGCTGAGAGCCGCCACGCAGCCGGCAAGTCTTCGCACGTCCTTGACACGCGTTGGTGCTTCAATCTGCTCGATGTCCTTGATCTTGTCGGGGTTGGCTTCGATCCCACGCTGAGACATGAAGAACCCAAGAAGCTTGCCGGAGGGAACTCCGAACACGCACTTCTCGGGGTTGAGCTTGAGGCTGATCTTGCGCAAGTTCGCAAAGGTCTCTTCCAAGTCTCGAACCAAGGTTGCCTTGTCTCTGCTCTTGACCACAATGTCGTCCATGTAGGCCTCCACATTTCTTTGGATCTGTGGCTCGAAAGCAGTGTGGACAACCCTCGCAAACGTCGAGCCTGCGTTCTTCAGTCCAAAAGGCATCCGCACAAAACAGTACGTGCCGCATGGAGTGATGAACGCAGTCTTCTCTTCATCTTCTTTGGTCATGAAAATCTGGTGGTACCCGGAGTAGGCGTCGAGGAATGAAAGCAGGCCACATCCGGCCGTGGAGTCAACAATCTGGTCGATGCGCGGCAAGGGAAATGGATCTTTAGGGCAAGCTCTGTTGACATCGGTGAAATCGATGCAAAGCCTCCACTTCCCGTTTGCTTTGCGCACGACAACAGGATTGGCCAACCACGTCGGATGGAGCACGCCTCTAAAGAGGCCTGCCGCTTCCAACTTCCTGATCTCCTCCGCGATAAACTCTTGGCGCTCCACCGCTTGTTTCCTGAATTTTTGCTTGACGGGCCGCGCATGAGGACAGACGGCAAGGTGGTGCTCAATCACTTCCCTGGGAACGCCGGGGATGTCAGATGGTTGCCAGGCAAACACATCGACATTTGCCTGCAGGAAAGCAACGAGCGCGCTTTCCTATTTGGGGTCGAGAGTGGCACTGATGGTGAAGGTACCACCAGTGCCGTCCTCCTTGGCGGGCACCTTCTTGGTCGCTGGTGGAGCAGCCGTCGTCTTCTTGTGTTTACCGGCGGGGCTCGATGGTGCGTCCTCAACGGCAGCGCAGCGCTCCGAAGAGGCACGCTTGCCGGAGTGGGCGCCAGAGCATTCGCCGGGCTTGGCCTTCTTGCCGGGAGAGCTCGATGGCACGTCCTCGACGGCAGCGCAGCACTCCGAGGAGGCGCACTCGCCGGAGTGGGCGCCAGAGCACTTGCCGGGCTTGGTCTTCTTGCCGGCGGGGCTCGATGGCACGTCCTCGACGGCAGCGCAGCACTCCGAAGAGGCGCGCTTGCCGGAGTGGGCGCCAGAGCACTTGCCGGGCTTGGTCTTCTTGCCGGCGGGGCTCGATGGCACGTCCTCGACGGCAGCGCAGCACTCCGAAGAGACGCGCTTGCCGGAGTGGGCGCCAGAGCACTTGCCGGACTTCTTCTTTCCCCCGGAAGCTCCAGCGGCAAGTGGGCCGCGGGCCGTTGCTGCTGTTGCGTCCCGGTATATTTGGTCGGCGCAGATAAGGGCATCCTTCTTGTCGTCGGGGACAGAAATGACGCTTATCGGGCCAGGCATCTTGAGCATGTTATACGCGTAGTGAGAGGCCGCCATGAACTTGGCGAGCGCTGGTCGGCCGAGGATCTCGTTGTAAGGCAACGGAAAGTCGGCGACGTCAAAGGTGACCTTCTCAGTCCTGAAATTCAGCTCGCTGCCAAATGTTACCGGCAGCGTGATCTTTCCCTTCGGCTTGCTCCTTCCCGGGTTGATTCCTTGGAATGTGCCGGTTTCTTCGAGCTCGCTGTCGGGAACTTGGAGTCTCCGGAGAACAGCAGAGGAGATCAGATTCAAGCGGGCCCCGCCGTCAACTAGCATCTTAGTGACCTTGAGGTTGCGGACCGTTGGGGAAACCAACATCGGCAAGCACCCGACCGCGGTTGTGCGATCAGGGTGGTCCTCAATGTCGAAGATGATAGGCGTGCTGGACCATCTCAGGGGTCTGCGTGACTCGACGGGTGGCTCCGCTGCATTGACCTCCCGCACCCACCGTTTAAGCTGGTGGTGGGAAGCGTGCAGGGAGGCACCGCCGTCCACACACAAGACCTCAGTGGCTTTCTGAAACTTCTGCTCGCTGGTCTCGGGGTCTTCCATGTCTTCGTCGTCGTCATCGTCTTCGTCCTTGCCGCGTCCCCGGGGAGGTCTGTCTGCTTGCCGCTGCTTGTCCTTGCCGCGGCGCTCCCCCGGGCCGGGACGCTTCGTGCCGGATTCCTCGCCGCCTGCTTGGGCTCTCTCCTTGTCGCGTCGTGCGTACTCGGCCTTCTGCAGCTCGACGAGTCGCTCGACTTGCGAGGTCGTGGCCCCTGGTACGGTGTATCTTGCAGTACTTCTTGTCGGTACCGTCCCGCTTATCGGCATCAGCCACCGCCCGGCAGTTGGCGCACCCGACAACCTCCTTGCCGGGGCCTCCCGCCTGGGCTTTCTTGGCGGAGCCCTCGCTGCCGGACTTCTCGACAACCAGCACCTCTGGGTTTTTCTTCTTTTTGCCGTTCCGCCGCCGCCCTCTCCTTGCCGGGGCGGTACCTTCACTGTCGGATTCTCCTTCTCCAACACTTTCTCCGGGGAGCTTCCTCCCCTCCTCAGCGCGTGCACACTTGTCGGCCAGGGTGTAAAGCTCCCTGACCTCCTTGATTTTGCACATCGCCATCTCCTCCCGCATCCTGCGGTTGCGCACGTTCTGGTGGAATGCGCTGATCACCGCGGCGGGGTGGACGTCTGGGATGTTGTAGTGCACACGGCTGAACCTCTAGATGAACTTGCGCAAAGACTCCCCCTCCTTCTGAACAAGCAGATGAAGGTCGCTTGCCTGGCCATGGGGTTTGTGGACGCCCGTGAAGGCGCCAACGAACTGATGGCATAGATCTGGCCAGGAGGAGATGGAGCCGTCCGGCAAGTGCATGAGCCAGGATCTGACGTTGGGCTTGAGTACCAGCGGGAAGTAGTTGGCAAGGATCTTGTCGTCCCGTCCCCCGGTAGCCTGCACCGCAATGGTGTAGATGCTGAGGAACTCCGACGGGTGAGACTTGCCGTCGTACTTCTCGGGCACGTCGGGCTTGAAGTTCTTCGTGCTGGGCCACTGGACTTGCCGCAGCTCGCGGGTGAACGCGGGGCAGCCTACCGAATACGGCAGTTCGCCTGGTTCCCCCGGTGCGTGCATGTTTCCAGAGGGCTCAACGCGCTGGTCTGATTGACGCCGCGCCTCTCTTCTGCGCTCGATGCGGGTTCGAGCGTCTTCTTCCATTCGTTCGTGAAGGACTTGGCGTTGGTCGCGGCGAGTTCGCGGGTTCGACGACGCGGTGGAGTCATTGTCGAGGTGAGCCCGGCGAGTCGGCGACCGCGGCTTCTGGGGCGGGGAGTGCACGGTGGTTGCACCCCCGCCATTCTTGGCGCCATCGGTTCTCGCCTGGGTGACTGGCCGCGGCTGCGACGCGCTGTGCTGCCGCGGAGTGTCGCCGTTGGCGAAACCGATGAGGCTCTGGATGGTTGCCCTCCAGTCGTCAAGCTTGTCCGCCGTCGGAGGGTAGTCTAGGAGTAGCTGAGCTCGCGCGAGAGCTTCCGCTGGGGTGGCGGGCAGAGGCGGCGAACGGCGCGAGGTGCGGGATGTGCTCGATCTCCTAACTATGTTAGAAGGAGCAGCACCCGCTCCAGGCAGCCGCGCGACGCTCGTTCCGGCACGCTGGATCGCATGCTAGTCCTGAGTGCCTTGGGACCCACCAGCACGGTCTGGGTCCAGCGAGCGTATGGTACCATGGGTACCATGACGCTGCTGGTTTCGCGCCTCCTGAGAGGGGCGCGGGGCGAGCTCGGACGTCGCGGGACCAAGAACTGGTTCGACGGCGCCCGTTCCTCCGCCGGCGTCCTCCCCACCACCCGTCTGCTCCATGGGCGGTGGGTTCGACGTTGATGGACCGGTCACCTCCGGAGCTTTCTTCTTTGGCGCCATGCCGGCGCAAACAATGAGAGTCTGGCTCGCGCGGACGCCGGATCTGGTTCACACAACC
Organism: Aegilops umbellulata; assembly: GCA_032464435.1. Taxonomy (NCBI): domain Eukaryota; kingdom Viridiplantae; phylum Streptophyta; class Magnoliopsida; order Poales; family Poaceae; genus Aegilops; species Aegilops umbellulata. Next base: position 632,825,021 of record CP136060.1, on the reverse strand, counting down.
TCGACGCACCCCCTACCTGGCGCGCCAAAGATGTCGGGGGAAATCGGCCTCCACGAGCACCTATGGGGACGGAGCCCCTTTTCGGTTCGGTGGTGGTGGGGGGGGGAGGTTGCACAAAGAACAGATCGAGGCGACACACACACAACGATTTTACCCAGCTTCAGGCCGCACGGATGCGTAAAACCCTACTGCTGCTTGTCTGGTTGATTCGAGTTCTTGCTCTGGAGCGCAAGAAGCTACAGTAAGTCGGAGCTGGACGTAGACGAGGGTCTACCGGGTTTTTCTTTCGGGGTCCCCCCCTACGTGCGCATGGGCCTCCTTTTATATGCTAAGGGGTTTCCCACAGGTAGCGACGCAGGTGAGGGTAAAAATGGCAAGGAACTGTGCGAACAGTGGCCGCACAGTGCTATCGCACCTAACTCTGACGGCAGGGGACAAAGGCATTAAATGCCCGTCTGGATCGCCCGAACAGTGGCGGACCGTTGGGGGCGCCTCCGCTTGCCACGGGGGCGACTCTGCCAACGTCGCATGCCACCGCGCGCCTCAGGTTGCACGGCGCCCCGCCACGTGCCTCTAGGGAAGCTCCAGAGTGACGCGTGGTCAGGTGAGCTGGAGCGCAGGCCTGAGGTGGTGGTTTGCCGCGGCAAGTGGCTTGCCGCGGTGGTTGTCTTGCCGCACCTGAAAGCTTGCCGCTCGTCAGGCCTTGCCGGGGCGCGCGGCGCGCCGCCGCGGGCTTTTCTTGGGGTGCCTTGGCTTGGCCGTCCCGGCGAGCTCCTCCCGCCGGGGCCTTGGTGCTTCGGCTTAGTCGTCCCGGCAAGGTCCTCTTGCCGGGGCCTGTCACCTTGGCCCGGCAAGCTCGTCTTGCCGGACCTCGCCTCCTTGGCCCGGCAAGCTCCTATTGCCGGGGCCTGGTCTTCTAGGCTCGATTACTTGGCCTTCGTCCGGCCCAGAAAGGGCCGTGGTGACTCTTGTCGCTCCCCTGGCAAGGCTTGCCGCAGGACGCTACTACTGCCCGTGCACAAGTTCGGGGTACTAAGGTACCCCTACTTTAGTACACCGACAAATACGTCCTCCCTTGAATTGCACCGCGGCCTGGTGCATGGACAGACTGTCGCTGATCTTGTGCTGGAAGAGTGTGAACACTGGACGAGCCGATGGCCCAATCGCGATCTTGACGATGGAGGTGAGGAGCTTGATAAACCCCTCAGGTACATTGGCGAACACCTGAGACTCACAGTCGCTGCTAGCCATCTACAAAAGTAGACAAAAATTCCGAATAGTCAGATCATAAATTTGTGATGACTAACAGAAAATTGCTACGTTTTGCAAAATGCTAAAATAGCACTTAAGACGCTAATAACCGATTAGCGATCGCACCTAGTGGCTTCCTACAGTCAGCCTGGCTCTGGTACCAAGTTTGTCACGACCGGTTTTCCAATAAAATACTTATTGAGAAACCGACCCTTTTATTTGCAGTATAGGAGAATCCTCCTTACTGGTAGACAAATTCTTGATACAGAAGTCCAGAAGTACTGAATATAATACAGGGTTGAGCTGAGGTTGCTCAACAATTTATTACAAGCACGCCAATATTATACATAAGGGCGGATATGACACAATGGTGTGGTGGCATACTACTGACTCGTAATATAAGTGGTGGTGGATATGTCACAGTGAAGTGGGTGACATGACTCCTACACTTGCAGCTCATCGAGCGTCGAAGTGATGCTCGATGATTTTATTCGGGTAAAGGGAGCGTATATGATACAAGTGACAAATTCCAGGATCGCACGGGACTGACTGGGGCTCCTCTAGGCGTCGGACTCGCTATCGAACTCTTCATCCATAAGATCCCCTTCGTCAATATCTGGCCAAATCAACAAGACAGGTGAGTACTTTGAATGTACTCGCAAGACAGTTCGGACCTAAGATATAACAAATGCAAACATGATGCACCATGAGCAATTAGCAATGCACACTCAACATAATAACTTTCCACGACTTGTCAAATAAAAGGGAGTCAGGCAGTAGTCCTCCCGAAACCCCAACAAAGTAACTGAAAACCGATCGGGTGTCTGAAGCGACGCCTCGAAAGGTAAAAATAAATTAACATGCCGCAGTCGGGCGTGTGAGCGACACCACATAAAGGGCTTATATCAAAAATAAATACCAAGAGTGCCACAGTCGGACGTCTGAGCAACATCACATAAAGGGCTTATATCAAAAGTAAATAACAAGAGTGCCACAGTCGGACGTTTGAGCGACATCTCATAAAGGGCTTATATCAAAAGTAAATAACAAGAGTGCCACAGTCGGACGTCTGAGCGACATCTCATAAAGGGCTTATATCGAAAGTAAATAACAAGCGTGCCACAGTCGGACGTCTGAGCGACATCTCATAAAGGGCTTATATCGAAAGTAAATAACAAGAGTGCCACAGTCGGACGTCTGACCGACATCACATAAAGGGCTTATATGTCATCATTCGTAATTAACCAATCCATGTAGTCAAATCACTTCAAAGAAATACTCAGTACATAATGACAAATGGGTTAGTCCATCCACAAGAATAATCATTCAGCCAGTTTTACCACTCATGTTTGTTCACCGGAGATCATCAGGAGACTGACACTGAGACTGACAAAGACAATTTGAACACAACCCTTGACCATAGATAGGGATACTCGAATGATTTTGACTCTGCAGAGTTTGTACTATTTAACCACAGTCAACGGATTTCCGTAGTCACAAAGGACTAGTTCCGTTTACTATATTTCAGAAGGAACACATCTAACCAGTACACACCATTTCCACATTCCGCTGCCAGGAATCACCCTAGGCAACGTTCAACAAAAACTCTAAGACGGGGAGGTCACAACCTCGAATAGAATGGGATCAAATTTATACCGCGCGCTCTAAGGGGTGCCCCCCTCTCGGTCCCAACCGGAAACACCCATGCCTCCTGATCGGTGACTGGCTTTAACCCAGGGCCATGGAACCCTCATCGCGGCCCCTCTATTTGGTGTGTACGAGGAAAGAGGTTGCATCTTTCTAAACCATATTCTTTGAAGAAAACATGTGGTAGTACAAGAAAAGGAACGGATGGTAACGTGACTTGATCCACGTTGACACTGGAGTTAAATGGTTTGGCATAAGACTGGCATGCTTCTACAATACCATCTTACCACCTTTCATGTCACCACATGATTATGAAAACTCACTTCAAAGAACACATCGAGTTTCGAAGCTCACTTGTAATAGCCGTGCATGCAATATAACATTTACCGATGTTCATATAAACATGCCATGAAGTAACTACTCAAGCAAACATGCAAAGCACTCATCATATCAAAGGTTCAAACATGTTTTCCTGGTTCGGAGTAGTCGGAGTCTAGCTCGGTGAATTTTGCGGTTCCGTCACCTCCTCCGGTATCTACGGTATAAAGAAAAATACGTACTAGCGTAAATACCGTTTGTGCACAAAAAGTGTTCCAAATATTTTTCAAATAAATATGATAAAAAACTAGACAGAAAAATAAAGATGACAGAAAAAGAATCAATCAAAAATCTTTTTCTGTTTAAAAGTTATTAAGGTTTTAGTCCAGGGACTTGTCTGTAATGAAACTAAAAATTTCTAGGGGGCAGAACAGAAAAGGACAGAAAAACGTTTCGTTTAGAAAGCGTATTTGCCTGAAGGCGTTTTCAGAAAACGGTTCGAACTAAAGAAAAGAGAGGCTGACAAAGGGGTCCCACTCGTCAGGTTTAAAAGTTTGAGAGAAAAAACAGAGCGCGCCGGCGCCCGAAGGTTGCGGTGGTCGCCAGCGACGATCCACGGCGAGGTAGGAGGAGCGGAGGTTACCTACGGGCTCAGGATGCTCTCCCACATCTGTGGGTGGTGGAGTTGGTCGTCGGCGAGCCCCACGTCGACGGCGGCCTTCACTCCGGCGGACGGCGGCTCGGGCGTCGGTGGATCTCGCCGGGGAGGGCTGCAAGCTTCGAATTGGGGCGTGGGTTAGTGTAGTGGGTGCACTAGGACGCCACTGGTACAACGTGAGAGGCGGGGGTGCACGCACTCGAGCTAATCTTGCCGGAGCCCGAAGTGGATCGGGGCGGCCGGAGTCAGAGGAGAAGGCCTCCTCGGGGTCCTCCTAGGGGACGAGCGCAGTCCTGGAGAGATGGGGGAGTGGTGCTGGTCGAAGGCGAGCTCGGGGTGGCTATTTATAGCCGGCCCAAGGCGGTTGCCGAGAACGGAATAGCTCCGGCGGCGATTACGGCGAGGCAGTGGTCAGACGGGTGGTTTAGGCGGTTGGGCATCAACGTGATGATCCTCTGGTTCCATCCAAACGCTAACCTCGGTTTGATTAGACCTGCTCCGCGGTTTCGACGGAACGGCGCTTAGCGGGCCCATCGGCGGCAGAGAGCACACTCTGTGCTTGCCAGGCCATGGCGACTGTGCTGCGGTGCGCGTAGGGGAGGGGGTGGCCACGCGGAGGCCTCTGGGTGGCTTGAGGCGGCGATGGTCGGCGCCGAAAGCAGGGTCGGTTCCTGTTGGCCGCCACGGGTGGCTCTGCCACCGCGGAAGACGCCGGCGCAGGCGGGACACGTCGCCACCGACGCCCATGCCAGGCCAAGCGACTTTGCGGCGCCCTGGATAAGGAGGAGGAGCAGTGCGCAAGGTGCCATCGCGTGCACTAGTGAGATCGACGCCAAGCTCTGAAGAAAACGACACTGTCGTCTGAATCCAAACACCGAACCTGAACTTTTCTGAATTTGTGACAGAAACTGTGCACGCCAGGTGTTCAATGAAATGTTTTCGGCATGTGGAGAAATTTTCTGGAGCTGATCTTCGGTGAGGGGACCTCTCACTGCACCTGGGGGCTGGCTGATTTTTCCCAGAATTTTTGGAGAAGAAGAAATATGAATTTCACCAAAAATGATGAATCTGGTCCAAACTTGCAGTGAGCAAAACTTGAAAATTTTGAACTGTGGAAAAGTGGATCTTGATGGATTTAGGTTGGGGGTACTAAGGACTAGTCAGAGGAGTTGGTTTGGGGTCAGAACTCAAAAGAAATTTGGTACTTCCCTTGTAAACCACCTAGGTCCAGAATAAAAAAACAGAAATAGTTTTGGGAATAAAATAAATGAAATAAAAATAAAAAATGGGTTGAACTTGCTGGGATTGGGTATTTGACTTGACCCAAAGTGGAGGGGAGGGGTTTTGGAAGAAATTTTTTAACATGAGGCATGGTAAAAGAGAGTGGTTGCAATAAAAGGAATAATTCCAAAAGCCCATATGATTTCTATTTAAATGAAAAACTTTCCAAAAATAAATTGTGAAGGGTCAATACCAAAAGAGAAGTCTTCAATGCCAAACACCAAGGTGAGGAAGAAACAAAAATAAAATATTAGTCATAAGAGAAAGTTTTTGAGAAGGAGGGTCTTTTTAGAAGGATTTCAAATAGCCTCCTTCAAATCAAAATAAAAAGTTTGATAAAACCAACTCAAAATTTTTGGAGTGTCACAGATTCATCGGGGATGAATCGGAGGTGTGTAAACATGTCCTATTGTGTGTGAGCTAAGTGTGTGAACATGATTTGGTAAAGGTAGCGGTGAGAGGCCATGTAGGAGTACATGGTGGGTTATCTCATTGAAATCGTCCTCAGGAACTGAGTTCTGTGTTTGTGATCCATGAACAGCTACTACCATGCATTGGGCCCGAAACCAATGGACCCTCTCGACTTATTAACTGCCCTTGCCCTCTGTCCAGGAGTTGCAACTAGTTTCTGGTGTTTGTAGGATATGTGTTGGGGGTCGTGCGTAGCGCTGACCCTAGGGGTGGGCTATGATGCGGTAGATACACCATGGCACGGTGTACCGAGCACCTGTTTAGTGTCTCGAGAACCCTGCACACATCGTTTGGGGCTGTGAGCGAAACTCCAGCCGGATCTCCTCGCGGATGGAACCCGAATAGGCGATAAACCTGGACTAGAGACTTGTGTGGTTAGTCAGGTCGTGGCCGACTCCCTTGCCAGGCTTCCGCTTGAAGGTTGCCGAGATACACGACGTGTACATGGTGGTAAGTGGAGAGAGCGTGTGTGAAGAAGTACACCCCTTCAGGGTTATAAATGATCTATTCGAATAGCCGCGTCCATGGTAAAGGACTTCTGGGTTGCCTATAACAGTTCATAGACAAGTGAAAGTGGATACTATAAAATGCGCAAAATAGGCGTGAGTGCTTTGGGTGGCGTTCTCATAGGAAGACGGGAGCGGATCCATAGTGGTGTATTGATATGGTGAATATGTGGACTCGTGTGCGCCACCTCAAAAGAGTTACTTGCAGTCGTAGTTTAGGATAGCCACCGAGTCAAAGCTGGCTTGCTGCAGTTAAACCCCACCATCCCCTTTGTTGACAATGATGCATATGTAGCTAGTTCTGATGTAAGTCTTGCTGGGTACATTTGTACTCACGTTTGCCTATTTTATGTTTTTGCAGAGAGACGTCAGTCTCACTAGTAATTCCGTGTGGACTTCGACGTTTAGCTTGATACCTCAGCTATGATCTTGTGCCCTCGGCAGGATCTGGTAGATAGTCAGGCTTCTTAGTCTTCTTCATTTGTAGTTGTCTGTACTCAGACAAGTTAAGGTTTCGCTTGTGCTTGTTGCTTGTATGACTTTAATGTTGGGTCATGAGACCCATGTTTGTAATATCTCGCTCCACGGAGCCCAATGAATAAATACTTGAGTCATAGAGTTATGTTGTGATGCCATGTTGTATTTACACATATCAAGCATATTGTGTGTATGATTGAAATGCTTGGTATGTGTGGGATCCGACAACCTAGTTGTTTATCCTTGGTAGCCTCTCTTATGGGGAAATGTAGTCTTGTGCTTCCATGAGCCATAGTAGTCCACTACAGCCCGGTTCACCAGAGTCCTGCTAGCCCAGCACTACTACTCCGGAACACTTGACTGGCCGGCATGTGATTCACTTCGTTCCTGTGTCTGTCCCTTCGGGGAAATGTCATGCGGTGACATCCGGAGTCCTGCCTAGCCTGCTACAGCTCGGGTTCCCGAAGTCCTGTTAGCCTAGTGCTACAGCCCGGATTCGCACGCTGCTGACCGACATGCTCGATGTTGATTCATGTATGCCTGTCCCTATAAGTTAGTGCCACTTTGGGTTCACGACTAGTCATGTCGGCCCGGGTTCTCTGTCATATGGATGCTAGCGACACTATTATATACGTGAGCCAAAAGGTGCAAATGGTCCCGTGCCATGGTAAGGCGACTCCTGTGGGAATACCGTGCGTGAGGCCGCGAAGTGATATGAGGTGTTACCGGCTAGAGCGATGTGACTTGGAATCGGGTTCCTGACAATAGTCTAGCTAAATTTTCTCTTTCTAGAGGTCCTAGTCGTGACGTTTGGTTTGGTCTGTCCCATGACCAAAGACGTGTCCCACATAATGTGGAATATGATGAATAAAGTGGTTTTTACCCCTAAAAAAATACAAACTGGCGCCTGCAGCGCTAAATAGGTATTGCCGGCAAAACCTATTCAACGCTGCAGGCGCCGAGTTCGAGCTGGGCCGGCCCATATATGTCCTGTTTATTTTTGTAAAAATGTTAAAAAATTGTGGGTGGGTCTACCTTGTGTCAAACTCGAGATCTCTTCCACCATCTACAAGGACGCTGACCACTACGCCATCAACCAACTCGTGATTTACATCTTGTTTTGTTCTATTTGTTCTCTTCATTCGCGGGAATCCTCCCGGTTTTGGGAAGGTTCTAGAAGCTTCCCAAACCGGGTTTCCCCGGTTGGTGATATTTTTCAAATTGGACGAAGTTTTTCCTGATTTTATGAACTTTTTTTGAATTCTCTGATTTTTTTCCAAATTCGCTGAACTATTTTTAATTTTGATGAACTTTTATATCAAATTCGATGAATTTTTTTTGATTTTTGATGAACTTTTTTTCAAAATCGATGAACTTTTTTCAAATGTGATGAACTGTGTTTCAAATCCAATGAACTTTTTTGAAATTTGATGAACTTTTTTTCAAATTTGTGAACTTTTTTTCAAAATTGATGAACTTTTTTCGAATTTGATTAACATTTTTTCAAATCCAATGAACTTTTTTGAAATCCGATGAATTTTTTCAAATGTGTGAACTTTTTTTCAAATCGGATGAACTTTTTTACATATATGTGAACTTTTTCAAATTACATCAAATTTGTACAAAGTTCATCGAAACATGAAAAATGGCTGACATGCGGAGTAATAAATAGCATGGCTGCTTTAGTTCTAATATGATTTTGCTTTGCTTTTGTTCAGTAGCGATCTGATGGTTTGCTGGTTAAGCCAAGCATTGCAGGGATGTATGACACGAGATAGATTCCTCATACCAGCAATTTTTGGCGTGGTTTTTTCGTGAACATATCTGTTCCTGGGCCGAGCTTGAAGCAGCCCACAGAGGGCGCGCTGTAGGCGCCAGTTTCGGGTTCAGGCACCTACAACGCCAAATAGGGCCTCCCGGAAGGAAGAGAGGTGGACGTGTTCGTTCGAGGGGATTGCATTGGAACTGAACGACCTGGCCTGTTGGCGAATAGGAAGCTTGGCCTGTTAGCGAATACAAAGATCTGGGCCTTCGACGGCCTGCTTACAGAGAGGTGGGCTTCACGGTCATGGACGTGCAAAGTGACATTTCGGGCCCTTATAATAATTCATGAAACTAGCTGTTGGGGCGCGCCCATGGCGCGCCGCCTGAAAGGATTTTTGGATGGTGCCAGTTTGTAGGCGCCCCTTTCGTTGCTTTTGGTGCTCCTAGCATGTACGTTAACATTAGTATATTTTAGTACGGCTGATTGATTATAGTCAGTGATGGTAGTTCATATATGATACTAAAATGATAATTGGACCGCTAATTATATCATATCAATTAATGCAGAAACAAAAAAAATATTTATTACAAGTAGAGGAACATCTATTCAGTGCACAACCATGAAAACTGGTGGCATAGTTTCTATGACACATAATTGATCATGTTGGCCACATTTGTAGCAGGAAGAGTGTCCATTTTTTTGAGGGAAGGAAGAGTGTCCATTCATAAAGCAGACCAAGCCTTCCTTCTTCTTTTCTGGAATACCTCCTTCTCCTTTCATATCCTTTCTTTGATGTCTTCAATGCTTGTCCTATAAATGAAATGAGCTGTCATCCCAAGTAAACTATATTGTGTGACTTTTAAGTTTTAACAAGTTGAAATGAGCTGTTATAAATCAAGAAAAGGTGTGTTGAACTTTCAGAAAGAATGTATTCATGCATTTATATAGTGCAAAAGAGAACCTCCACTGCAATTGCAAATCCTAACTAGCCTATCCATACCGTGTTATCGCATTTTTTAGAAGAGTAAACACTATTTTGGAACCCAGAAATTCCACAACAGAATCTCAAAGGCAAAGGAAAAAGTTATTACTTGTCTAAAGATAATGCGTCTAGTGTTTGTTCTTCGACAAACTGATCTATGACCCATACAAACTCACACTGATGGCTACTTGTGTTGGAATATTTGTATCTAAACACTCTGTGAGTAAGTTGCGCTACTAATTAGGCTACTTTACTTGTTATTGCTTTTTGGCACCGTTGGTATGGCATGTGCATAGTGGTGTTACTGAACTTATTTTAGCGAGAAAACATGCAGTACAAATAAGTGACATGTCCATGTTGCTGGTTAAAAAATATAAGACACAACAATAAAATTGCAGTAGGAACAATGCACATTCAAAAACAAGAGCACATGTATGGGTTTTATAGATATTAATAGGATGTATAAAAGAGAAGCAGCAGTTTTACAGGGTAGATAACTGATCATAGAGACACGACAAGTGGTTCAAACTAAGGGATAGCAGACACTTAATTATAGTGCATATTTTCTCTAACATGGGAATATGCTAAGAATACAGATTAACCCTGAAACAAATCGATGGTTAACTTAACTGAAGCTAGGTCCTATTTTTCTGAACCAAACATCAAGTAAACAATAGCAATCACTCATAAATTATTTGACTAATATCTGGTCATGGTATCCCCTAGTCCAAGGTTGTACCTGATGTTGATAGGGATCGAATTTGGTTGTGTACCTCCTTATATTTTTTTCCTCGCTGGCATCAATCTAGACAACGGGTGGCGATGGTCTCAGCCTTAGCTTTCCTGCCCTAGGTGCCCATGGCAAAGAAGATGCCCGCGGGATTGGCAGAAATGCTCTTCTACTGCCAGAGGCCGCCGTTGGAGTCGACGAAGGACTTTATCTGCGCCGCCATCATGCCGAACCGCGTCAACAAGCAGAGCAGGATGCCAACTTGCTTGCCGTGATGACGGGGTGGTGAACTTTGTTTCTTTGTTGCCGAAAGTGTTTGCCGAGGTCTTCCCGTGTAGCTTTTCAATTTTCCAATAACATGTAGTGATATATGTTCAAAAGCAAAATTAAATTATTACGCAAAGATAGTAGGGTCATAGTGTGCTTTAGGCTTTATCATTTTCATGAACATTGGGTAAATGAGAAAGTGGAAGTGTAAAACACTTCTTGATATAGTGGAAGTGTAAAACACTTCTTGATATAGTTATGAATTGTAAGAATGTGGTTAGCATTTAGTAAACTCACTTGGGTTTCTTTTGGATAAAATTTTATCCTTCCTTCCCTAACCGAAATTCCAACTAATGAATAGAAGAAAGAACATCAGTACTGAAAGGCTGAAACTTCCAATCCATTCCCAACATCAAATCAGATATAAACTAGAATCACGGGACTACCAACTATAACAATCAGTGAAATATGAATTTTCTGTTGTTCCTCTTGCAAGTCAAGATAAAGCACCACCATGCAAATATTTCATATAGTTGCAAAATGCTCTGTCTGGATGAACTTTGTTGCTCAACTGAGTTTCAGAATACATGTCAATCAAGATTTTTTTTACTCCTATAGCATAAGTATCAGCCTGTTTAATAAAATGAATTAGATATTTCGACATCATGAAGCATTTATATTTTGTTTTACCATATCATGATTGTTTTGTTACCCAAGAGACTCCACACTTCCATACTCAATACAATGATTGTTTCCAGACATCAGACTTACATTTGGCAACTTGATTTTAACTCCAGCTAAGTTTACATCCTCAAAAGACAACATAAGAACATTCAAGTTTGTAGTTCCCAAAATAAAGGACGGCTGATCAAGGTCATCATCAAAAACAAGAAGAAATAGACATACCTTATTTCATGTCACAGTATCACTCTCAGTAGAGAAATGAGACACTATCTTCTCAAGAAAATTACTATTTTCACTTGGAAGCAGCAGAGTACATTTGTTCATAACAGAGAAATGTCACTCACAAATATATAGTTGATACTTCTAATAATCTTTTTTTAGCATTTCTTACAAAAAAAAACCTAAACACCAAGGGAAGATGAACATAACATGAAGACTAAACATCCACAATCACTAACATTCATAATTGCAACACCGCACATTAGATTAGTCTAGTACTGTGAACCTAAAGTTTTAGGGAGTGTGCATATTTTTCTGAATGATTGGGGTGCGCATAGACCCAAGCAAAACACTCACGAAACATTATTTTCACATCTCCAGCATCATCCTTCTTTGGTCTGTTCTTACCCATAATCCGCTTGTGAACTGTAAGCAATGCAAGAAATCGATCAGCAACCCAGCACATGCGGTGACACATTCTGGCCAGCGTTTGACCCAGCATGGCAAAACGCGTCTAGCCGCTTTGCCTTCTCTCGGCGCCATCGATATCATTGCGATCAAAATTAAATTACGCCCTGAAGATTATCTGTGTCAGCAATTCATTCAAGGTTCAAATATTTATCAGAGCTCATATTACAAGGGTGCCTCTGTCTAAATAATTGAGCCATGCAAATATTACAATGATTGGAAAGGGAAGTGTAGGACTGTAAGTGCATCTAGTGCCCCTTAGTGATTTTAGTGTATTTAAGACTTATAGGTTAAGGGACTAATGTGTTTGTGAGTGTACACAGGTCTATAAGTCTATGAGGAGTTTGATATTTACAGAGAAAGTCGACCCCTAAAAATGAATGTCTTCAACTGAAGACTTTGGTTTTCTGAAGACTTTGAAAGTGAAGAAATTGTTGTGATCGTGAAGACTTGGATTTCATGCGAGGAACATGAAGCGTGAAGACTTTTTTTTTCGTAGTTTCATTTTCTCTTTCTTGAGTCATAGGAAACACCGTACTATTAAAGGGGTCGAGGAAATGCTAAGGAAAAATTTCCAAGTGATGCTCATCTTAAAATCCTACACCTACCAATCCCTTCGAGTGAAGCCATTGGAAATCTCATGCAGTTCAGTCAATTTATTCAGTGATGGAGACGAAGTTCTTCTGGTCTCTAAGGAATTTGTTCTGACTGAGGAGTTAGGAATTCGCCAGTGCGGATTGCCTACAAGTGAGGAACATGATAGCCCTGAGGAATTTGATAGTCAAATTTTCAACCGTTGCTGTGCTATGCGCCAGCTGTCCCAAAATATCCATCCACCTAACGGTCATATCACTTAAGGGCATTTATGTATTATCATGTCGGGCTGCTCCCTAGGCTATAAATATCCGCCCCCTACAACCACTAGCTGGTTGGCTGCTCCAAGAAAAACTGACACTTGTCATTAAGAGAATCCCATCCTCTAAGGACTTTGAGCGAAAATCATCAAGTGAGGAAAATCCAAACCCAAACACCTACAAACCTAAAGTGATTGAGCATCATTGAAGAGATTGATTCTACATGGATCTGACGCTTGTTACCTTTGAAGATTGTGCATCTTCCAGACGGTTAGGCATCATGGTCTAGAGCATCCAAGAGGAAATTGTGGATCGCCAAGTGACCGAGTTTGTGAAGGTTTGTAAGTCACCTGAAGACTTACCATGAGTGATTGGGCAACGTCTTGTGACCTTAGCTCAAGGGGAATACAGTGAGGACTAAGTGTCCTGGACTGTGTGTCCGGAACTGTGTGTCCTCAGGTTTGAATACCTAGCCACCCTAACCAGACGTACAACTATCACAGCAGTTAGAATTGGTCTACCAAACCATTGTCTTCACCGAGCTATCTGGTTCTATTTCCTCAACCCTTTCCATTAACTCGTTACCGTGTTGTGTACTTGTTCATATCTGTTTGAAGACTTTGACTGGAGACTTTCTCAATTTCCTTAGTTCAATTTCTTCAGTCTGTTTGTCTTCTTCCTGTTTATCATGTGTTTATGCTTTCTGTACTCTGTGCTTGTTTTCATTTCATCATGACTGTGCTTATGTTCTGTTATGTATGCATCTGAGTACTTATTTCGCTCCTAAGTAGTTCTTCGTTTAGGAATTTCCTCACCCTGGAATTCCTCAGTGAAGAATTCATAAAAACCGCCTATTCACCCCCCTCTAGTCAACTTAACACACTTTCAATTGGTATCAGAGCAACGTACTCCCTTGTTCTGTGATTTTGGTTTAACCGCCTGGAGTTTTAGTTATGTCGACTGCAGGTATGATTAAAGTTTCTGCTGGGTGTCCTACCTTCGATGGGATGGCCTACCCCTACCAGGGAAGGTGAGACAGTGGGAAGTCTTCATCTCACAAGAAGAGCAGCTCTAAGAAGGCTCGGGCGTTCATTGGCAAGGAAATGGACTCTGAAGCTGAATCTGAGGAACATGAGGAAGAGGAGGCATCTGAGGAGTCGGAATCTGGTGTGGCGAGCCTAGATCTCGCTACTGCTTTCGTCAGCAAGTCCATCTTCAACTCTGAGGAGAATGACTTCCCCAACAAGGCTGAGGACGGCGATGATGACTACGCTCCCACCTATTGCTTCATGGCAAAGGGTGCCAAGGTACTCAAATACCCCTCCTTTGAATCAAGTGAGAATGAATCTGATGAAAATCTCAAGCCTAGCTACTCTAAACTTGCTAAGATTGCTGTGAAACAACAAAAGGCTTTTGAGAAGGTTCAATATATGCTAGACAAGATCGATGATATGTTGGGTGAAGAAATGGATCGCACCAAAACTTTGACTGAAAATCTTCAGAGACTTCAGTCCAAGTTTGATAATCTTCAAAGTCATCATAACACTCTCTTATCTGATCATGAGAAGCTCACTTATGAATTTCTTCAAATAAAGCAAGATCTTGAGAAGCTAAGCTAGAGTTATGAAGATCTTCAAAAGGAGCGTGATGCATTACTTGCTCAACAAATCAATGCTGCTCAGGAAGAATTTATTCCTCCATGTTTGAAGTGCATTGAACGTGAATCTGCTAATTCTTCACCTGAATGTTCAAATGCTTCTACTGCTACGAATGCTTCACCTTCCTCTGCTATCACTAATTCCTCATCTAAGGATATTTCTAGTATCACTGACGATGCAGGGCTGAAGGAATTGTATATGACAGGCATGTACAAAATCCTCAAAGGGCATCAGGCTCTTTGTGATGTGCTTAAAAAGCAGATCCTCAATAGGAAACCTAGGAAAGAGGGCATTTCCTTTGAGAGGAAACTCAATGCTGATGGAACATACATGAAGCCTGAGCAGTATCCCAAAACTTCATGGGTTGCTGCAAAGGGACCTCCAGTAGATCCATCTACTTTATCTAGATTTACATCTGAATCTCCTCATTCTTTTGATGAGTCATTTGACTCCAACTATAAACTGTTCAAAAATTAGAATGCTGAAGTTTTTGCTAGATATGTTGGCACTAACTGCAGGAACGGTTCCCCTATGAAGAAAATCTGGGTTCCCAAAAGATGCCTTGAAAGTCTTCAGGTGAATGTCATCATGACACCACCTGTGAAGAATAGGAACCCCAGATCAAATTCCTCATATGGACAAAATTCTTCATATGGATCCAAGTCCTCATATGGACCGAATTCCTCACATGGATCAAATCCCTCAAAAGGATCAAAGTCCTTATATGAACATCATCGTGCTAACGCTTCTGTTTCGCAGGGAAGAACTAAGGGCTATGAATATGTACATTATTCTTCTAACCATTATGTTCATAAGTCCTTGAAGAATTTCTCTGCTTATTCATATGCTTACCCTAACTCCTCTTATGTGAAATGAAGTGGACTGGCTTATATGACAACTTTCTCTTATGGAGCTCGCGGAATGATGAACTCTTTGCCAGCCCTTCATTTGTGGGTGGTGAAAAAAAAGAACTAATCTCTTATGCAGGGTCAGGTCTCCAGACGTACTTAAAACGTCTGAAGAATTTGCTAGAGACCTGAAAATTGCCTGAAAGGTCGCAGGCTAATCATGAAGAAATGAATCCTCATTTCTCACGTCCTCATACTGCTTTATCTGTTCTATTGCTTTATGAAATTGATGTCATATTCTTCACTGATGAAGTATATGAGTTCGTAAGCTGCACTAATTCATCTGCAGGATGATCAACCCAAAGCCACTGAGTGGGTCCTCGATAGTGGATGTACAAATCACAGGACTGAGTGACAAGAATTTATTGATGGATGCTCCCTTATCTCCATCGCATCTGAAGATATCACCTACGCTAACAAAGGCAAAAGCAATGTATTGGGTCTAGGTAAGGTTGCGATCTCAAAGGATCGACACATGGACAAAGTCATGCTTGTCGAGTCCTTAGGATTCAACCTCATGTCAGTCTCAATGCTTTGTGATTTTGATATGGTTGTTATCTTTGGCAAGTATCGTTGTGTTGTGATCATGGAAGCTAACAATTCCAAAGTCTTCAAAGGCTTTAGGAGAGGAGATCTGTATATTGTTGATTTCTCTAGAGGACCACAACCAACTATATGTCTACTTGAAAAAGCTTCAAAAGGCTGGCTATGGCATCAACGACTTGGTCATGCTGGCATGAGGAACTTGCACACGCTCGTGAAGAAGAAGCATGTCATTGGCATTGAGAATGTCAAATTCCTCATGGATAACTTGTGCAGAGCCTGTGAAGCTAGAAAGATAACCAAGGCCAAGCATCCAACAAAGACCATCATGACTACCACTCGACCATTTGAGTTGCTTCACATGGATCTCTTTGGTCCTAATCACTATTTTGCATTCACCAATGAAGCATCTCTATATGGTTTTGTTATTGTTGATGATTACTCTCATTACACATGGGTACATATTGTCACTTACAAAGGTGAAGTGCAGGAAGTCTTCAAACAATTTTCCTCGAGGGCTTGAACCAACTTTGGTGTGAAGATCAAACACATCAGAAGTGACAATGGAACTGAGTTCAAGAATACTGGTCTTGATGACTAACTTGATGAACTTGGTATTACTCATGAGTTATCTGCTCCTTATACTCCTCAGCAAAATGGCGTCGTGGAGTGCAAGAACATGACTCTTGTTGAGATGGCTCGCACTATGCATGATGAATACAAGACACCTCATCACTTCTGGATTGAGGCAATTGATACTGCGTGCCACATCATCAACAAGGTATGTCTTCACAAATTATTCAAGAAGACTGCATATGAACTACTCACTGACAAGAAACCCAATGTGAGTTATTTGAAAGTCTTCAGTGGTAAATGTTGGATTAGAGATCCTCATCACAATTCTAAATTTGCACCGAAAGCACATGAAGGTTTTATGCTTGGTTATGGAAAGGACTCGCACACCTATAGAGTCTTCAACACTGTTCACCACAAGGTTGTTGAAACCGTAGATGTGCGGTTTGTTGAAACTAATGGCTCACAAAGAGAGCACCTACCTCCTGTTCTAGACGAACAATCACCTGAGGAAACCATCAAGTTCAAAGCTACTGAGGATGTCATTCCTACCGAAGAATCTGCTGAAGAAGTCATACCGGATCATGAAGAACATCATGCTGGTGCACCTGAGCAAAATGGCTCTAAAGAACATGCTGATCAAATTCCTCGTCGCCAACCCGCTCATCCTCGTGTTGTACATGAAGTGCAGATTGAGAAAATCATCAACGACATCAATGCACCAGGTCCTCTCACACGCTCAAAAGCTTCACATTTGTCTAACTTTTGTGGGAACTATGCTTTCGTCTCTATCACAGAGCCCACTAAGGTAGATGAAGCATTTCTGGAGCCTGAGTGGTTTCAAGCTATGCAAGAGGAATTACATCAGTTCGAGCTCAACACCGTCTAGGAACTTGTCAAGCGACCAGACCCTCGCAGGCACAATATCATTGGCACAAAGTGGATCTACCGCGATAAGCAAGATGAAAATGGCCTTGTGGTGAGGAATAAGGCATGGATTGTAGCTCAAGGCTACACACAGGTTAAAGGAATTGATTTCGATGAAACTTTTGCACCTGTTGCTAGACTTGAGGCTATTCACATATTACTTGCTTATGCTAACCATCATAACATCATCTTATATCAAATGGATGTGAAAAGTGCATTCCTCAATGGTAAGCTTGAGGAAGAAGTATATGTTGCTAAACCCCCAGGTTTTGAAGATCCAAAGCATCTCGACCAAGTCTACAGACTCAATAAGGCCCTCTACGGTCTCAAGCAGGCCCCTCGGGCGTGGTATTATAATTTGAAGGAATTCCTCATGAAGAAAGACTTCAAACCCGGTTCACTTGACCCAACTCTTTTCACCAAAACCTATGATGATGAATTGTTTGTGTGCCAAATATATGTTGATGACATTATCTTTGGCTGTACTCACCAATGCTACAGTGATGAATTTGCCTATATGATGAGTGAAGAATATCAAATGTCTATGATGGGAGAATTGAAATTCTTCTTAGGTCTTCAAATTCGCCAACAGCAAAATGACATTTTCATATCTCAAGAGAAATACCTCAAAGATGTACTGAGGAAATTCGGCATGCAAGATTGCAAAGGCGTCAAAATCCCTATGCCCACGAATGGCCATCTTTGCACTGATGAAAATGGTATTGACTTCGATCAAAAGGTATACCGCTCCATGACTGGTTCTTTATTGTATTTATGTGCATCTAGGCTAGATATTATGCTTAGTGTTTGCATGTGTGCCCGCTTTCATGCTACGCCGAAGGAATCACAGCATAAGGCTGTGAAGCATATTCTTCGATATCTAGCTCACACACCAACACTTGGATTATGGTATCCCAAGGGCTCAGCTTTTGATCTCATTGGATATTCAGACTCTGACTATGCGGGTGATCATGTGGACCGCAAATCAACATCTGGCACATGCCATTTCCTCGAACGATCTTTGGTCTGTCGGTCCTCGAAGAAACAGAACTGCGTATCACTGTCTACTTTTGAAGCTGAGTACATTGTTGTTGGTTCTTGCTGTGCTCAATTGCTATGGATGAAGCAAACCCTCAAGGACTACTGCGTAAACATGAAGAATGTGCCTCTCTATTGGGACAATGAGAGTGCCATCAAGATTGCTCATAACCCAGTTCAGCACTCGAAGACAAAGCACATTCAGATTTGTGATCATTTTCTTCGTGATCATGTGTTGAAGGGCGACATTTCTATTGAGCATGTGAAGACTGAAGAATAGCTAGCCGATATCTTCACAAAGCCCTTGGATGAGAAGAGATTTAGCAAGTTGCGGTGTGAGCTAAATATCTTAGAATCTTCGAATGTCCTTTGAAAAGGACACAGATCTTAACACTTATGCAAAATTGATGAAATAGATGTGCAACACACGAAGAAACGTTTTTCTTCAATCAATGAAGACTAACACTCTAAGTGTGAAGAAATTAACGAAGAATTTGATTCTCAGAGCCCTACGACAATTGTACGGGGTGTCTGAAATCATCATTTTTATACGGTGGGTCACGCTACCACCAAAAGTTGAAAATCTTCAATTTGAGTTTTTCCTCATTTTTGAAATTCCTCATTCGCTCAATTTCTTCAACTTTTCGATGACTTCACTCTTTCCGTCGTTGTTCTTCATTGGCTATATATATATGAGTTTATGTCTTCTACATCATTCACTTATAGCTAATTCTTCATGCTGCTTTTTCTGCTAAGTGAATGTGATCGGACCCTTTCCCCCTCTATGCTAAACTCAAACTAGTCTATTCACAAATTCTTCATATGCGTTCTATTTGACACCCGTTCAAAATCTTCACTGTGTCTTTGTTAACTGAAGAATTTGCGAACGAAACATTAAAATTCTCATATCTGAATTTTCGGCTTTTGCCGCTCAAACCGTTCCACATTCCACGATATGATTATCCTATTCACCCATGATCTCACACGATCTCCACCTCACGGTACATGTGTGACACATGTCACACGAATGAGAAGGGTCAGTGGCACGTTCGCCCTTTTGCACTAGAAAAAAAAAGACACATCCATGACATTTTGGGCCGAACGAATTTTTTTTGTCATACTTATGACACTTGTATGACGACAATTGTGACAAAACCCGGTATCATCATAGATGTGGTGGGGTCCTACTTCTATGACAAAAAATCATGACAGAAAATGGGCTTTTCATCTTGGGCGGGCCGGAGACGCAGTTGCATGACATTCTTTGGGCCGTCCATGACGGAAAAAAACGTGGTAGAAGCGAGGGCGAGAAAATATCGGGGTGTTCCCGGTTACGGTGGGTGGTCGGGGCCAAGCGATGCGCGTTTCTCTCGTACACGCACGTGCGTGGGTGCGAGGCGTTGGGCTCTAACTAAACCCGAGCGAGGCGTTGGGCTCTATCTGAACCCGAGCCATTGCACTGCAGGCTACGCCTTACTACACCTGAGCGATCGATCGATGGCTGTTAACTGAACCCGATCGAGCGATTCCTTCGCTACTGCTGCTAACTGAAGCCGATTAATGCTGCCTCTAGATGAACAGTGAGCGTTGCTGGGGGGGGGGTTGGATGAACAGTTCCCGGTGGGGGTGGATGAACAGGACCCCGTGGTGTTGCCTCTGGATGAACAGGACCCCGATCGATCGAGTCGGTTGGGGCTGGATGAACAGGACCCCCGTGGAGGGCTGGATGAACAGGACCACCCCGTGGAGGGTAGGATGAACAGTAGACGGTGGAGGGCTGAACGAACAGTAGCCCGTGGAGGGGTGGTTGAACAGGAGCCCGTGGAGAGGGCTGGTTGAACAGTAGCCGGTGGAGTAGCGCGCGGTGGAGGCTGGATGAACAGGAGCCCGTGGATGAACAGTCGCAGGTGGAGGCTGGAGGAGGTCGACGGTGGATGAACAGTAGCCCGTGGAGGCCGGAGGGGGTCAACGGTGGAGATGAACAGTATCCCGTGGAGTTCTGTTTTGCGGTACGCCACACCCCTCCCGATGAACTGGACCCCCATTTCGACCGTAGCACTCCAACACAAGTCCGTTTCATCTGTTTTGTGGTACGCCACACCCCTCCCGATCAACAGAACCCCCGTTTCGATCATAGGAGGTCCGTTTCCTCCGTTTTGCGGTACGCCAGACCCCTCCCGATGAACATGATCCCGTTTCAACTGTGGCTGGTCGAACACAAGGCCGTTTCCTCCGTTCTGCGGTACGCCAGGCCACATTCCCATTGGCTGTTCCGTCCAAGCCCTCGCGATGAACACGACGACGCATTCTGTTCCGACCCATCCGGTTGGCTCAACATGAACACGACGACGGCGTAGTTTCTCCGTTTCGACCCAGCCATGTACACAAGCCCTGGCCATACATATGCGCGAGTAGGCGTTCGAGATCCTGCCCGTATGTACGTACGTGGCCGTATTTTCTTTCTTGCACACTTGCCGTTGTACGTACATGTACATGCTACGTGCGTGCCTCTACTACAACACGTGCACGCCTCTACATCGACCAGTATGTATGTACATGTTCGCGATCAGAATGACAACACTACGTACGCTTTGACCAGGTGGGTCCCGACTGTCAGGCACTTCCTTGCCTGCGAAGATGTAGCTGGTGGGTCCCAGCAGTCAGGGGGTGAATCGTTTTCTCTTTGCCCGGACGCACTTCCTTGCGTGCGAAGATGTAGCTGGTGGGTCCCAGTAGTCAGGGGGAAACGTTTTTTTTCATGAAATACGGTGGCCCGTCCGGTGGGTCCCCGCTGTCAGGTGGAGGAATAAATATTTTGCGCGTAATAAGGAGACACTTCCTTGTTGCGGCCGTGGACCCAGCTGTCAGCCTCTCCACGTACAGTCCACGTCCGATGGAAGCCGTTCCTTGACCACGTTGACCACGCCGCATTGAGAGCACCAGGGCGGTGGACGACGGCGAGGCCTAGGAAGGGGATGACGCGGAGCCGGGGAAGACGCAGCAGTGGATGCCCACGCGTAGAGGAGTACGAGGGTTCACTGGTTCGCCGCGGTGTGAGGCTACCGTCGCCGCAGAATAACAGGGGGTGTGGGTGAGTAGAGGGATGGCCTGGCCAGCGGTGGGAATAGTAGGCGGCGGTGACGCCTCCGGGGCAGCACAGCCGGCCACGGGAGGCAGGAGCATGCGGCACGACCGGCGCTGCTTTGGGCGGCTGGAGCAACAAGACTAGAGGTTGAAGAAGCACTACGGCCGTTGGATGGACATCGTACGGTCACTGGAGCTAGATCGTACATATTGACTAAGTTGACAAAGCACTCCGTCCTCGTCAACTTAGTAGGACCACAAGTCAGCCTCCCACCAAGTTGGGTCCCAACTAGTAGGGGGAGTATTCATTTTTGTGTGCGTAATAAGGAGGCAGCTCCAGTGGGTTGATACGTCCATTTTGCATCATGCTTTTATATCGTTATTTATTGCATTATGGGCCGTTATTACACATTATGTCACAATACTTATGCCTATTCTCTCTTATTTTACAAGGTTTACATGAAGAGGGAGAATGCCGGCAGCTGGAATTTTGGGCTGGAAAAGGAGAAAATATTAGAGACCTATTCTGCACAACTCCAAAAGTCCTGAAACTCCACGGAAGTCATTTTTGGAAATAATAAAAAATACTGAGCGAAGAAAATACCAAAGGGGACCCACACCCTGGCCACGAGGGTGGGGGCGCGCCCTACCCCCCTGGGCGCACCCCTGCCTCATGGCCCCCTGGCAGGCCTCCGGTGTCCTTCTGCTATATGAAGTCTTTTACCCTGGAAAAAATCATAAGCAAGCTTTCGGGACGAGACTCTGCCGCCACGAGGCGGATCCTTGGTGGAACCCATCTAGGGCTCTGGTGGAGCTGTCCTGCCGGGGAAACATCCCTCCAGGAAGGGGAAATCATCGCCATTGTCATCACCAATGATCCTCTCATCGGGAGGGGGTCAGTATTCATCAACATCTTCACCAGCACCATCTCCTCTCAAACCCTAGTTCATCTCTTGTATCCAATCTTTGTCCCAAAGCCTCAGATTGGTACATGTAGGTTGCTAGTAGTGTTGATTACTCCTTGTAGTTGACGCTAGTTGGTTTATCCGGTGGAAGATCATATGTTCAAATCCTTTATGCAGATTAATACCCCTATGATTATGAACATGAATATGCTCTATGATTAGTTACGTTTGTTCCTGAGTACATGGGAGAAGTCTTGCTATTAGTAGTCATGTGAATTTGGTATTCGTTCGATATTTTGATGAGATGTATGTTGTCTCTCCTCTAGTGGTGTTATGTGAACATCGACTACATGACACTTCACCATTGTTTGGGCCTAGAGGAAGGCATTGGGAAGTAATAAGTAGATGATGGGTTGCTAGAGTGACAGAAGCTTAAACCTTAGTTTATGCGTTGCTTCGTAAGGGGCTGATTTGGATCCATACGTTTCATGCTATGGTTAGGTTTACCTTAATACTTCTTTTGTAGTTGTGGATGCTTGCAATAGGAGTTAATCATAAGTGGGATGCTTCTCCAAGTAAGGACAGCACCCAAGCACTGGTCCACCCACATATCAAATTATCAAAGTACCGAACGCGAATCATATGAACGTGATGAAAACTAGCTTGACGATAATTCCCATGTGTCCTCGGGAGCGCTTTTCTCTATATAAGAGTTTGTCCAAGCTTTTCCTTTGCTACAAAAAGGATTGGGCCATCTTGCTGCACCTTATTTACTTTCATTACTTGTTACCCGTTACAAATTACCTTATCACAAAACTATCTGTTACCTATAATTTCAGTGCTTGCAGAGAATACCTTACTGAAAACCGCTTGTCTTTTCCTTCTGCTCCTCGTTGGGTTCGACAATCTTACTTATCAAAAGGACTACGATAGATCCCCTATACTTGTGGGTCATCAAGACTCTTTTCTGGCGCCGTTGCCAGGGAGTGAAGCGCCTTTGGTAGGTGGAATTTGGTAAGGAAAAATTTATATTGTGTGCTGAAATTTACTGTCACTTGTTACTATGGAAAGTAATCCTTTGAGGGGCTTGTTCGGGGTATCTTCACCCTGACCAGTGGAGCAAATAGTTGCTCCTCAACCTACTGAACCTACTGAGAATGTTAACTTTGAAATTCCTTCGGGTATGATAGAGAAACTGCTAGCTAATCCTTTTTAAGGAGATGGAACATTGCATCCCGATTTACACTTAATCTATGTGGATGAAGTTTGTGGATTATTTAAGCTTGCAGGTATGCCCGATGATGTTATCAAGAAGAAGGTCTTCCCTTTATCTTTGAAGGGAGATGCATTGACATGGTATAGGCTATGTGATGATATGGGATCATGGGACTACAAGCGATTGAAATTGGAATTTCATCAGAAGTTTTATCCTATGCATCTTGTTCATCGTGATCATAATTATATATATATAATTTTTGGCCTCGCGAAGGAGAAAGCATCGCTCAAGCTTGGGGAGGCTTAAGTAAATGTTATATTCATGCCCCAATCATGAGCTCTCAAGAGAAATGATTATTCAAATTTTTTATGCTCGGCTTTCTAACAACAATTGCTCCATGCTCGATACTTCTTGTACTGGTTCCTTTATGATGAAGACTATTGAATTCAAATGGGATTTATTGGAAAGAATTAAACGCAACTCGGAAGATTGGGATCTTGTCGAAGGTAAGGAGTCCGGTAAAACACCTAAGTTTTATAGGAAAGAATTAAATGCAACTCTGAAGATTGGAGAGAATTATGTTTTCCGCAAATTTAGAACTAAACATGGACTTGACTCTGAGATAGTAGCTTCTTTCTGTGAATATTTTGCTACTCATGTTGATCTCCTTAAGTAGAAGTGGTTTAAATATCATCCTCCCATAGAAGTTAAAGTAGTTGAACCTATTAAAGTTGAAGAAAAGACTATCACTTATAACGATCCTATTGTTCCTACTGCTTATGTTGAGAAACCACATTTTCCTGTTAGGATAAAGGATCATGCTAAAGCTTCAGCTGTGGTTCGTAAAAGTAATATTAGAACTTATACACCTCCTGAGCAAGTTAAAGTTGAACCTAATATTTCTATGTTAAAGATCTCTTGGATGATAATATTGATGGGCATGTTATTTACTTTTGTGATGAGACTACTAGAATTGCTAAACCTGGTGCTAAAGATAAACCTATGGTAGGCATGCCTGTTATTTCTGTTAAAATAGGAGATCATCGTTATCATGGCTTGTGTGATATGGGTGCTAGTGCTAGTGCAATACTATTTCCTTATACAAAGAAATTATGCATGATATTGCACCCGCTGAGTTAGAGGAATTTGATGTCACCATTAAGCTTGCCAATAGATATACTATATCACCAATTGGGATTGTTAGAGATGTGGAAGTCTTGTGTGGGAAGGCTAAATATCCTGCTGATTTTCTTGTTCTTGGTTCCCCACAAGATAGCTTTTGTCGCATTATATTTGGTACACCCTTCTTGAACACTGTTAATGCTAAGATAGACTGCGAAAAGGATGTTGTTACTACTGGTTTGGATGATATGTCTCATGAGTTTAATTTTTCTAAATTTCGTAGACAACCCCATGATGAAGAATTGCCTAGTAAGGATGAAATTATTGGTCTTGCTTCTATTGACGTGCCTCCTAGTGATCCTTTAGAACAATATTTGCTAGACCATGAGAATGATATGTTTGTGAATGAAAGGAGGGAAATAGATGAAGTATTCTTTAAACAGGGACCCATTCTGAAACACAATTTGCGTGTTGAAATCCTAGGGGATCCTCCCCCACCCAAGGGTGATCCCGTGTTTGAGCTTAAACCGTTACCTGATACTCTTAAATATGCTTATCTTGATGAAAAGAAGATATATCCTGTTATATTAGTGCTAACCTTTCAGAGCATGAAGAATAGAAATTATTGAAAACTCTGAAGAAGCACCGTGCTGCTATTGGATATACTCTTGATGATCTTAAGGGCATTAGTCCCACTCTATGGCAACACAAAATAAATTTGGAGAAAGATGCCAAACCAGTTATTGATCACCAACGACGGCTGAATCCTAAGATGAAAGAAGTGGTAAGAAAGGACATATTAAAGCTCCTTGAGGCATGTATAATTTATCCCGTTGCTGATAGTCAGTGGGTAAGTCATGTCCATTGTGTCCCTAAGAAGGGAGGTTTACTATCGTTCCTAATGATAAAGATGAATTG
This sequence comes from Aegilops umbellulata, assembly GCA_032464435.1. Lineage (NCBI taxonomy): Eukaryota > Viridiplantae > Streptophyta > Magnoliopsida > Poales > Poaceae > Aegilops > Aegilops umbellulata. Next base: position 632,799,551 of record CP136060.1, on the reverse strand, counting down.
ATCCCGCAAAGAATTATTACAGGTTATAGGATGGTAAATGATTTTTGCAAATTAAATAAGGCTACTAAAAAGGATCATTACCCCTTGCCCTTTATTGATCAAGTGCTAGAAAGATTATCCAAACATACACATTTTTGCTTTCTAGACGGTTACTCTGGTTTCTCTCAAATACCTGTGTCAGCTGATGATCAAGCAAAGACCACTTTTACTTGCACTTTCGGTACTTTTGCTTATAGACATATGCCTTTTGGTTTATGTTATGCACCCACTACCTTTCAAAGATGCATGATGGCTATATTCTCTGACTTTTGTGAAAAGATTTGTGAGGTCTTCATGGATGATTTCTCTGTTTATGGATCCTCTTTTGATGATTGCTTGAGCAACCTTGATCGAGTTTTGCAGAGATGTGAAGAAACTAATCTTGTCTTGAACTGGGAGAAGTGCCACTTTATGGTTAATGAAGGCATTGTCTTGGGGCATACAATTTCTGAAAGAGGTATTGAAGTTGATAAAGCTAAAGTTGATGCTATTGAAAAGATGTCGTGTCCTAAGGACATCAAAGGTATAAGAAGTTTCCTTGGTCATGCCGGTTTCTATAGGAGGTTCATTAAGGACTTCTCAAAAATTTCTCGGCCTCCGACTAATCTCTTACAAAAAGATATACCTTTTGTCTTGGATGATGATTGTGTGGAAGCATTTGAAATACTTAAGAAAGCATTAAATTCTGCACCTATCGTTCAACCACCTGACTGGAATTTACCCTATTAAATTATGTGTGATGCTAGTGATTATGCTGTAGGTGATGTTCTAGGACAAAGAGTTGATAAGAAATTAAATGTTATTCAATATGCTAATAAACCTCTAGAGAGTGCCCAGAGAAATTATGCTACTACTGAAAAGGAATTCTTAGCAGTTGTATTTTCTTGTGATAAGTTCAGACCTTATATTGTTGATTCTAAAGTAACTATTCACACTGATCACGCTGCTATTAAATATCTTATGGAAAAGAAAGATGCTAAACCTAGACTTATTAGATGGGTTCTCTTGCTACAAGAATTTGATTTGCATATTATTGATAGAAAGGGAGCTGAGAACCTCGTTGCAGACAACTTGTCTAGGTTAGAAAATGTTCTTGATGACCCAATACCTATTGATGATAGCTTTCCTGATGAACAACTGAATGTCATAAATGCTTCTCGTACTGCTCCATGGTATGCCGATTATGCTAATTACATTGTTGCTAAATTTATACCACCTAGTTTCACATACCAGCAAAATAAAAAGTTTTTATATGATTTAAGACATTATTTTTGGGATGACCCACATCTTTATAAAGAAGGAGTACATGGTGTTATTAGATGTTGTGTACCTGAGCATGAACAGGAACAGATCCTACGCAAGTGTCACTCCGAAGCTTATGGAGGGCACCACCCTGGAGATAGAACTGCACATAAGGTATTGCAATCTGGTTTTTATTGGCCTACTCTCTTCAGAGATGCCCATAAGTTTGTCTTATCTTGTGATGAATGTCAAAGAATTGGTAATATTAGTAGACGTCAAGAAATGCCTATGAATTATTCGCTTGTTATTGAACCATTTGATGTTTGGGGCTTTGATTATATGGGACCGTTTCCTGCCTCTAATGGGTATACACATATTTTAGTTGCTGTTGATTACGTTACTAAGTGGGTAGAAGCTATTCCAACTAGTAGTGCTGATCATAACACCTCTATTAAGATGCTTAAAGAAGTTATTTTTCCAAGGTTTGGAGTCCCTAGATATTTAATGACTGATGGTGGTTCACATTTCATTCATGGCGCTTTCCGTAAAATGCTTGTTAAATACGATGTTAATCATAGAATTGCATCTCCTTATCACCCACAGTCTAGCTGTCAAGCAGAATCGAGTAATCACTACTAGGGAAAAGCCTATACACAGAATCTTACTAGTAGCGAGGGTTAAAACCCGCGCTACTGCTATCAACTTAGTAGCAGCGAGGTTTAAAAACCTGCGCTGCTAGTAACTAGCACTGGCGAGGGTTTTTAACCCTCGCTACTACTAAGCGGTCTCTACCGTGCCCCCCGGGACATGCCATAGTAGTAGCGCGGGTTTTTAACCCTTGCTACTACTAAGTTGATAGCAGTAGCGCTGGTTTTTAGCCCTCGCTATTACTAAGTTGATAGCAGTAGCGCTGGTTTTTAGCCATAGTAGTAGCGAGGGGTAAAAACCCGCGCTACTACTAAAGGTCCCATTTTCAAACTCTACCCCCCCCTGTGGATCGCCTTTTCAGTTCAAAAATAAAATAAAAGAAAATGATGAAAATGTCAAAAAAATAAAAGAAAATAAGTTTCCCATGTGATATGTGCTCTAGTTGTTGGGAAAATTTGCAAATATGAATTTCGACTTTATTTGCAAAATCTCTCGAGAATTTGTAAAAATGGGCATAACTTTTGCATACTAACTCGGATGAAAAAGTTTTTTATATGAAAAATCATCTACTCGAAAAGTTACATCCGAATTTAACCGGGGGAACCCCGTTAAACATTTTTAAAATCCTCAAAAACGTAACAGAAAAAAGTTACGGGGCTTTTAAGATCTGAAGGCAAAAAATTCATCAAATTTCAGTTTTTTAATTTTTGTTAAATCTGGTCAAACTATGGTCAAACTAATTATTCAAGAATATTAATGTTACTAAATAATTATTTTAGTTTTTTTGAATTTTGGTCAAATCTGGTCAAACTATGGTCAAACTGTGGTCAAATATGGTCAAACTAATTATTCAAGAAATATTAGTGTTACTAATTTCTTAGAACAATAGTTTCAAACTCAAAGAGTGAAATGTGGGACTTCATGCTCAAGCTAAATTCCTGAGGTTAATAGGATTGACATCTTACTATTGTCAGGAAAACAACAAGTGCAGACTTGGAAACGAGGGAGAATAGAACCCGGAAGTTAAGCGTGCTCAGGCTAGAGTAGTGAGAGGATGGGTGACCGTCCGGGAAGTTAGATTATTTGGAATGATGAGGGGGTGATTAGAGATTAAATTGAGCAGCGATGAGGGGTGATTAGAGATTTGAGGTTAAAATAATTCAGAAATTTGAAAATTAGGGAAAAAAATTGAATTTTTTTCGGAAAAAATTCAAAAAAAAATCAGAGATTAGAGATTAGTAGTAGCGTGGGTTTTTACCCACGCTGCTGCTATACGTTAGCTGTAGCGCGGGTGGCACCCGCGCTACTGCTATACGTTAGCTGCAGCGCCTTATTAGTAGCGCCGGCCCCCGCGCTGCTAATATGCCCAAAACCCGCGCTGCTGCTAGGCTTTTCCCTAGTAGTGAATAGAGAACTCAAATTAATTTTGCAAAAGACTGTTAATAGATCTAGAAAGAATTGGTCCAAGAAACTTGATGATGCATTATGGGCCTATAGAACTGCATATAAAAATCCTATGGGTATGTCTCCGTATAAAATGGTTTATGGAAAAGCATGTCACTTACCTCTCGAACTAGAACATAAGGCATATTGGGCTATTAAAGAGCTCAATTATGATTTCAAACTTGCTGGTGAGAAGAGGTTGTTTGACATTAGCTTACTTGATGAATGGAGAACCCAAGCCTATGAGAATGCCAAACTGTTTAATGAGAAAGTTAAAAGATGGCATGACAAAAGGATACAAAAACGTGAGTTTAATGTAGGTGATTATGTGTTGCTATACAACTCTCTAAATGGGAAGGTCCTTACGTTATCGAGGAGGTCTATCTTCTGGTGCCATAAAAAATCAACAACTTCGAAGGCACAAATCCGAAGGTGGTGAACAATCAAAGAATCAAACATTTTATCTCAGGTAATCCCATAAATGTTGAAACTAATATTATTGAAACCGTAACCCTGGAGGAATACATAAGGGACACTTTCTAGAACATTTCGGACTCCGAAAAGGAATAGGTACGTGGTACGGTAAGTAAACCGACTCTAAAACAGTTCTAATGGCAATTTTTCTCCATTTTGGAATATTTAGAAAAATAGGAAAATAAGAAGCAGTCCGGGAAGGACACGAGGCTTCCACGAGGGTGGGAGGGGCGCCCTACCCCGCTTGACGCGCCCCCTGCCTCGTGGGCACCTCGTGTGCTCTCCGGACTCCGTTTTCTTGCACGATATGTATTTTGGTCGGTAAAAATTCATTATATAATCTCTCGAAGGTTTTGACTCCCGTATCACGCAAATATCCTTTGTTTTTGTTTCGAGTTGTTCCTGTAGCAGATTTGGAGCAAGATGTCATCTCAGATTCTGATGGAGAGAGCTATGTCTCACACCTCATTGCTGACGCAAAGACCTATGGGGATCTATCTCCTTATGGTCGAACCACGGATGAGGAGGAGGATGCTCTTTTGACGAAGATGAAAGATTCAAGTTCGGAGGAGGAAGATGTCCCTCTACCTCAACCTTGGGATATGCACGTGAAGTTTAAGAAGTCTAGTCTCCCTAAGAGGGCTAAACTGTCTAACAACCGATCTATTCCTTCTTGTTTTCGGCAAAAAAGCAAAGGAGATTTATGCGACAAGATCTTGAAGCTGGAATCGGAGGTCGATGATTTAAAGGAGGAAATTGCTCTTATCAATTAAAACATGAAGAAGCTGAAAGCACAATTGTCATCATCACCACCACCTTCCTCGCCTCCGAAGAAAGAGATATAATCACATGGGTATGGGCACTCCCCTTGGCAACTGCCAAGCATGGGGGAGGTGCCCCGGTATCGTATCACCATCACACTCCTATCTTTACTGCTTTTCTTAGTTTGATCCTTCTAGTATTATCTTGATCTAGTAGAATAAAGTTTTAGTATGATCTAGTCGTGAGTTTTGCTTTATGATCCCTCTTTGTAATCGAGTCCTTGAGCTATATATAATAAAGATTAGTTTTGAGTCAAGGGCTTGATTACTTTGTTTTGATCCTGAGGAAATAAAATAAAAAAATAAAAAAATAAAGAGATCGTATTGATCTTATGGAGATTAATGACTTCACATATAAAGAGTATGATGATTAAAAATTGTTGAGAGTTGACAAACATAGTTTTGGTCATCGTTGCAATTAATAGGAAGTAATAAGGAAAGAGAGGTTTCACATATAAGCATACTATCTTGGACATCTTTTGTGATTTTGAGCACTCATTAATATATGACATGCTAAAGAGTTGAAATGTAATGGGTTATGTTTTCTTATATCTGAGATAAAGTATATTGTCATGGATCATCCAACATGTTGAGCTTGCCTTTCTCCCTCATGCTAGCCAATTCCTTGCACCAAGTAGAGATACTACTTGTGCTTCCAAATACCCTTAAAACCAGTTTTGCCATGAGAGTCCGCCATATCTACCTATGGATTGAGTAATATCCTTCAAGTAAGTTGTCATCGATGCAAGCAATAAAAATTGATCTCTAAATATGTATGACTTATTAGTGTGGGAGAAAATAAGCTTTATACGATCTTGTGATGTGGAAGAAATAAAAGCGACAGACTGCATAATAAAGGTCCATATCACAAGTGGCAATATAAAGTGACATTATTTCGCATTAAGATTTTGTGCATCCAACCCTGAAAGAGCATGACAACCTCTGCTTCCCTCTGCGAAGGGCCTACCTTTTACTTTTACCTTCTACTTTATGCAAGAGTCATGGTGATCTTCACCTTTCCTTTTTACATTTTATCCTTTGGTAAGCACATATGTTGGAAAGATCCTGACATATATATCCAATTGGATGTAAGTTAGCATGGACTATTATTGTTGACATTAGCCTTGAGGTAAAAGGTTGGGAGGCGAAACTATAAGCCCCTATCTTTCTCTGTGTCCGATTAAAACTCCATAACCACAAGTATTGCATGAGTGTTAGCAATTGTGAAAGACTAAATGATAGTTGAGTATGTGGACTTGCTGAAAAGCTCTTACATAGACTCTTTACGATGTTATGATAAATTGCAATTGCTTCAATGACTGAGATTATAGTTTGTTGGTTCTCAATGAAGTTTCTAATTCATACTTGACATTGTGAATGGATTGTTGTCGGTGTCAAAACCGGCGGATCTCGGGTAGGGGGTCCCGAACTGTGAGTCTAAGGCTAGAGGTAACAGGAGACTGGGGACACGATGTTTACCCAAGTTCGGGCCCTCTCGTTGGAGGTAATACCCTACTTCCTGCTTGATTGATCTTGATGATATGAGTATTACAAGAGTTGATCTACCACGAGATCAGAGAGGCTACCCTAGAAGCTAGCCTATGGTATGATTGTTGTTATGTCCTACAGACAAAACCCTCTGGTTTATATAGACACCAGAGGGGGCTAGGGTTACACAGAGTCGGTTACAGAGAAGGATATCTATAATCTGGATCGCCAAGCTTGCCTTCCACGCCAAGGAGAGCCCCATCCGGATACGGGACGAAGTCTTCAATCTTGTATCTTCATAGTCCAACAGTCCGGCCAAAGTATATAGTCCGGTTGTCCGGATACCCCCTTATCCAGGACTCCCTCAGTAGCCCCCGAACCAGGCTTCAATGACGATGAGTCCGGCGTGCAGATTGTCTTCGGCATTGCAAGGCGGGTTCTTCTCCAAATCCGGCGCACCCGTCGTAGCAAACAGTGTCCGGCCTCTCAGTAAGGCTGTACTGCTCGGCTTCTGTGCTTCAATAATGGCCATCTCCACGTGTCGAGCGAAGACGAGGGGCCGGGGCAGTTTTACATTTGCCACCCTAATCCCGTAGGCAAGCCGTCTATTTGAAGAGACGGGGAACCTCAGATCCAAATCACACTACCTTCTCCCGAGCAAGCATTCCGTAGAGCGCGTCCAAAAGAGGTCATCCCATCATGACCGATCGCCGCAGCCCTGCCCATCGCTCCCCTAGCTCGAAACCAGGGGATTGGGAAAAGTGTTCCGTCCCTCACAGCCGCCTAATAGAGCTGCAGACTCAAGGGTTCCTTCCGCCCGCATACATGGTCCCCATCCGATCCGGACTAGCCACCTATAATGGCGGGGAGCAAGCGGAGAGATTCCCTAACCCATCTCGGGGGGAGTGGGTATGCCTTGTCCCATATCTGCTAAGAGGAGTGGGGTTTCCAATCCACCCATTCCTCCGTAGGCTCCTGGAGTTCTACAGCCTCCAGTTGCATAATCTTACTCCTGCCTCCATACTGCACATCGCGGGCTATGTTGCCCTCTGCGAGCTGTTCCTGGGCTGCGAAGCTCATTTCGAGCTATGGAAGAGGTTATTTTGCCTCGTCACCCACAACCAGGAGGGATCTATATATCAAGTGGGCGGAGCCGAAATATGGCGCATCGCCAAGACCGGATACCTGCCCGGTACTCCAAACAAGGCGTCCGAAGACTGGCCCTCGGAGTGGTTTTATGTCGATGACGTTCCCCTTCTGGACCAGTCCGGACGGGCCTTCCAGAGTTTACCAATACTCCGCTGAAGAAACGCCAAAGCTGGCGCCCTCGGAGCCCCCAGGAGGAAGATAACAGAGAAGTCCTCTATCTGATGAGGCGGATAAAAGCCCTGGCCAAATCAGGATTGACAATAATCGAAGTTATGTCAATATGTGTAATAAGGGGAGTGCAGCCACTTCAATATAGGGGGAAACCCATGTGGCACTTCAATGGAGAAGACGATGCCTCCCGCTGTGGTTGCAAAGGTCCGGACTCCGCCACATCTTTGGCGAGGATACTGTCCGATTTGTACAAAGGAGAGGAAGAGGAGTTCCTCCACATTAAACCGCGGGATGGATTTTCCATGTATAACTCCCGAAGCTGGGTAAGCTATCATCCTTTACTCGACTCTGTCCATTCTTACCTTCTTTGTCACAATTATTTACCTTGCCATTTCAAAACAGGAACTAAGGAAGGTCGTGAAAGACTTCAACGGCCCCTCTCCGCAGCGAGAGGATCCCGGCCGGGCTCTCGACCCCGGACTTGAAGAAGATCCCGACATATTTGTGGAATTTGTCAATGGGACTTTCTACCAGGCAAGCAGTGGCGGCTCTTTAGTGGCCATCATCGCGGATTATCCTGGACTGCTTCTCGTGTCGCATGTAAGTGATGTCGGGGTCCCAACCTTCCGAAAGGATTCCTTCGTTATGCCGTACCTTACGCTCACATGCCGTATTTTTATAGAAACGGCAGTCGGGATGCCGCGCGGAACCCGCGGGGCTCTCTTAGCAAGAGGCGCCTAGACAAGGTAGGCTTAAAAGGAAGGCAGTTAGTACCGAGACACAGGCGCAGAGGTATTCATTAAACTTGCCCCGTGGTTATTTGGTCTTTTGGCGAGACGTGACGGCTTTAATTATGTCCTGGCAGAAAATGCCGGAATATATCTGGGGACCCTACCGGCCACGCCTCCAGCAACCGGATTCCTGAACCAGACTCACGGGCGGAGGTTGACGTGGGGACAGCGCCGAACTGTCCTCCTGCGGAGGATACAGATAGGCTTTCCGCCACAAATTCTGAAGTGGAGAGTGCCATGAATCACCGGCGCCGATGGGCCGTACTTCGCGGTGGTATTTTTTCTGAAGAGGCATTTAATGCCTTCAATTCCGGACATGCGTATATCCGCGTTGCTCAAGATGGACTTGCCAGAGCAACGGACCAGTATGTGAAGGATATACGGGTAACAAAATTTAGTAAGTATGCATAGTAGTAGCCCCTGAGACTTGAAACAATTGGCACAGCTGATTTAAGGATCATAAAATGCATAGGTTCTTGTAGAGAAGAATGCCCAGTTGTCTCAAGAGCTGGAGGAATGTAAGGCCCAAATGAAGGCCTATCTTGCCAAACAAGAGGAATCCAAAAAGGCCTCTTCTGGTAATAATTTCCTTCTACCAGTTTGTTTGTTCGGTCATGTTTTATAAATCTGACGAAAGATTCGGCAGACGCTCCCAGAGGAAATCGAAAGACTGTGGGAGATAATGAGCCGCACCTGCGAAGTCAGCTGAAGGCGGGAGAATGCGTGCTGACGCAGTCTATTCAGGAGAAAAATAAGCTCCGAGATGCAAATATCCGATTGAGCGTCGAGTTGAAAGATGTTCGGGCTCAGCTCGCGGACTCCGTGAAGGAGAACAGGAGACTTCGACATGGCATTTATAGTGAGTGCTTCAAACGAGCTGCGAAACAATTCGGCGAGGAAGCGAATTAAAAGAGTTGTGTCTACAGGTATGCTGACGGGCCGTCCTGGAGAGGAGATGCCCGGATCCGTAGGCGATATGCTGCAAGATCTTTCAAAACTGCACGAACGAGCGCGGCAGGTGATGCCGGGTATTGCCCAGGCCTTGTGGCCATCCACTTCCCTGCCAGGAGGCATGAGCAAGCTTGTGGAGATGCTCAAAGGAGCACGGCAGCGCTTCCGGTTATGGAAGATATCAGCTTGCCGACAAGGTGCGAGTTAAGCGTGGGCCATGGTGAAGACGTGATACGCCAAGGCTAACCCTAACCATATGGCTGAAGTCAGACCAGTGGGGTCATATGGGCAAGAAATACCCATTAGTCTGGTATATGACCAAGTAGCGTTAGCTGCGAAGTATTCCCAACAGGATTGTAAGGTCGACATCATGTTGGATGGTATAGAGGAAGAGTACAGCCAACCGAAATGACTATGTAATTTGAATGGACTTATGTACTCCCTAGCCGGATTGGAAATCATTTGTCATGGTGGACCTTTCCGCTTCAGCCCCCGAACCCAACTGTTATGAAAAACCGGGGTATGCGTGGAAACCAGGCGTAGGGCTCATAAGTGCTTGAATAGACAAGTACCCAACTAGTTATGTTATATTACATGGGTAGTAAGAAACATCTTCCAGAGAGAATAGTTCCATTAGGGGTTCCTTTCTCTGGGTGCGCATGCATCGATGTGCATGTCCGAACTGTGAACAGAAGCGCAGGAAACAAAACATTTGGGTATTTACGTTGTAATGAACGAGAACATCTTTTGTTCACCGACCAAATATTCCCTTAAGAACGCTAGCTTACGGCTTCACCCAGTCTGAGGTACACATCCGGCTCAACCGGCAGTAACAATCGCAGAGGTGCTCCTCTTATGCCCTAGCCGAATTAACGGGAACGTAGGGCATAAACACAAGAAGCCATTAAAGTAGTTATATTTAGCTTCCGAATAGGCACATATGGAAAGAAAAATGCATATGTGGCTGGCAAGGAGCCATTAAAGTAGTTATATTTAGCTTCCGAATAGGAAGCCCCCAGGTATAGTGTGCACGCATAGTGCGGCCGGAGCGATCAGGGCATCCGTACAGTTTTAAGGCTGTATGTTAAAAAGGAAAAAGAGGGCGAGAAAGGAAGAAAGAGAACATAATTGAAGAGGCGGAGTTAAGGAGACGAACACTGAGTTCGGCACTAGGCGTAGAATCTCCGGAGTCTGGCCGAGTTCCATGGGTTCGGCTCGAGTCTGTTATCAGATGCACTGTGCAGACGGTACGCACCTCCGGTGAGAACTTTATCAATGATGAAGGGACCCTCTGATACAGAGCATCCTACGTTCATCTCCATGTACACCATCATAGCACATCAAGCCCCAAGTGGACCTACCGGACTTAAGGTGAACCCGCTCCTTTTCAAGATTCACATGAATATCCATAGGACTTGGCCACTACATCACCACGGAATGTTGTGGATCTTCAGGTTCGAGGACGACCACCGCTAAGCAGCTAAGGAGCTTCCCGGAGGCCAAGGAGAAGGACCCCAAGGCCACAAGGAAGAAGATGGAGCCCAATAGGAGCTGGACAGGAGGTCCCAGGCGACCCCGTGCGCACGGGCCCCGAGACCCCGTGCGCACATGCTAATCAGAGAGTTGGCACTGGAGCCCCGTGCGCACGGGCCCCTGACCCCGTGCCCATGGGACCCCCGTGCGCACGGGCCCAACTTACCCCATGCGCACGGGCTCATCTGGATAGACGGCTGTGATCTCCACTCCGAGCCCCTCTTCCTCCACTTCGTCCCCAAGACTATATATTCCATACCTAGGTCATTTGTTACGGTTAGCAATGGATATGTTAGCCATATGAGAGCTTTGCTCCATGGATCCACTCCACTAGGAGATCAAGACCTCCTCTTGGAGTGACCTAGCTCAAGACCCCCTCATGGGTGGCCCCTATCAAGACCTCCTCACGGAGAAGAACCCGGTTACCTCTTGTATCGTCCTTTGTTGATCGTGGATCGTGTATCTATCTTTGTGTTCATCGTTCTAGCGCATGTGTAATCGAATCTTGTTGGTTTTAGTGATTCTCTTGTGTTTTCCCCGTGATTTCCCTCGTGCTCTTCCGCTCGTTCTTCGTGTTCATCGTAGGGATCCACTCCAAACGTGAAAGATCATCCTCCATAGGGTTCCACCCTAAATGATATGGTATCATGAGCCACGTTGATCACGTTTTTGGAGCCCTTACCCCGTGTTTTCTAGCTTGATTTTGTTGTTTTTGTCCTAAATTCGGAAATTTCCCCACCAAAAATAGCCCCAATTTTTTTTGTGATTTGTTGGTTTAGTGTTGATTTTGTTGGATTTGATCCATGGATTCGGTGTTTGGCAAGTAGATCCACCCCTCTACCACCTTCCCCTACCTTCCATCCCTCGAATTTGACCTCACCTTGGATTTTCCCCACGGATCCGGAGCAGTTCGTCCGCTCTCAGAGGACCCCGTGCACACGGGCCAGCCAGACCCTGTGCGCACGGCCCTTCCAGTGCGTTTCTTCTGCGGTGCCTTCCACCTCCCACCCTCCCATACCACCCCCCTACTCCCCAGCCACGAGATCCATCCGCGTGGAGCCCAGATCGGGACGAAATCCGCCAAACCCGCATGTCCCAGGTGACCCCGTGACCTTGCTGTCTGTACCATGTGCACGGGACCCCGTGCCCACGGGCCCTAGACCCCGTGCGCACGCCCCACGAGCAGTTCATAGTTTCGACCATAACTTCCACATCCGGAGTCCGATTTTCGCGTTCTTTAGCTCGTTGAGTAGCTATTGACATCCACCATCCACCTAGTTAGGTTCCAATACCATTTGACTCCATCAAAATTTTGACACTTTGGCATCTTTGCGTAGGGCTTCCACCACATCATCCGCATAGCCACCACCATGGCCTTCCACAACTTAACCCAATTTTGTTTAAGCTTGTTTGAGTTGTGTGTTGTGTCTCCTAAGGTGTTTCGGCTACTTAGGGATGGCAACTTCAACATTGACTCGCATACCCATCATTCCACTTCCGCATTGCCTACTGCAACACCACCGCTTTCTGCTACCACCATTTGACTTTTGTCCTTGAGATTTTGAGTTCGCGGTTTTTTCCGTTTCCTAAGGTGTTTTGGCTACTTAGGGACGAGTCTCCATGATCTTGGTATCTACATCAAGAACACCTCCACTCATCATCGCAAAGGACGGTAACCTCGATGACACCATTGTATATTCCCCTTGCAATTGCATTGATAACTGAGGGAGTCCTGGATTAGGGGGTGTTCGGGTAGCCGGACTATACCTTCAGCCGGACTCCAGGACTATGAAGATACAAGATTGAAGACTTCGTCCCCTGTCCGGATGGGACTTTCCTAGGCATGGAAGGCAAGCTTGGCGATGCGGATATTCAAGATCTCCTTCCATTGTAACCGACTCTGTGTAACCCTAATCCTATCCGGTGTCTATATAAACCGGAGGGTTCTAGTCCGTAGGACAACTCCATCATACAACAATCATACCATAGGCTAGCTTTTAGGGTTTAGCCTCCTTGATCTCGTGGTAGATCTACTCTTGTACTACCCATATCATCAATATTAATCAAGCAGGAGTAGGGTTTTACCTCCATAGAGAGTCCCGAACCTGGGTAAAAACATCGTGTCCCTTGTCTCCTGTTACCATCCGGCCTAGACGCACAGTTCGAGACCCCCTACCCGAGATCCGCCAGTTTTAACACCGACATTGGTGCTTTCATTGAGAGTTCCTCTGTGTGTCAGCGTTCTGGGAACGGGGGACCCCAGACTTGCCTGCCTGCGGCCTGCGGCGTGGCTCGAAAGGAGGCCCAGCACGGCCCATCTTCATCAACACGAGACCCAAGACCCTCGCTAGGGGCCAAGACTCGCAGGGCGGATGACACGACACTTCCTCAGGCGCGGCCTCATCAGGCTGGCTCGCGAGGAGGCGGAGAGATCAAGGCGGGGTACCTCACGAGGTGCCCATGACGCAAGCCATGGCGACCAAGGGTGCCAGGTGGGCGCCAGCCTGCGCAGTGTCTCCCTTTCCTCTTTGGTGCAAAGGGGGCAAGCGCAGGCGAGAGGATCAAGCAAAGGCATCCATTTCGGTGCAACGAGACCAAGACCAGTCCAACGGTTGGAAGGAGGTCATCGTGGAGCCCAGAACGGCGTCACCACAGGGCCTTTGGCAGGCGAGGACCAACTTTAGTCAGGATAAGTGTACCAGATGTTCCCCTTCGAATTGGCCAATTGTTGCCGCCCTTCCCGCTCAATATTTGGGAAGAGGCCCAGGGCCTTTTGCCTATAAATAGTACTAGCCACCCCCAGGGTAGAGGATCATAAAGAAACCAGTTAGAAAGACTCAGGTAGCAGAGAGAGAGAGAGAGAGAGAGAGAGAGAGAGAGAAGGTTGGCTGAACTCTCCCTAGCAGTTCATCGTCCTAGCTAAGAGCAGACCCTCGCGAGGCTGTTCTTCCTTGTATTGTTCATCATCATCAGCCCAAGAGGCAATCAACCCAACACAAACCACAATGGTGGCCCGGACTAGTATTAACCCTGTGTCTCTTGTGTTGTTCTTTCAGTAGTTTAGATCCTTGCGAGACGGAGAGGTAGAGGGCATAATCTCCGCGCGCACCCCAGAGTTCGAACCTTAAGGGTCTGCCGGAACCCGAAATCCGACATTTGGCGCGCCAGGTAGGGGTGCGCCGGAATTTGTCTTCCACCGCTCCGTTCTCCTCCGACTGTCGCGTCCATGTCCGACGCCCGTCGAGCCCGCGCCGAGCGCCGAACCGCCATCACTTCCCGCGTCGCCCAGGCGGCCCCCGCCGGTGGGCGTCCTCATCGTTCCCCGTCGCCCGCCATCAACGCCGCCACCAGCCCAGCGGGGAACGAGCAGCAAGCGCCATCCCAGCATCTGCCTGTGCGACGAGATGACCGCACCGCTACATCAACACCTCCGTTCGTCGCGGCCCTCTTGGGCGGCTCGCAGGCGCCGCCCACAAGTCGCCACGTCAAGCCGTTTGTCCGCCGGCTCAGCGCCGTTTCCGCACGGTAGGGGGCTCCCACGGGCCGGGTGGCGCGCAAGGCCGGTCTGACCTTCGGCTCAGAGGATCACCCCGCCAACTTGGCTGGCTCGGCCGCGCTCCCCATGTTGTGCACCCCCACCATCTGCTAGGTGGCCGTCACCAGAACCCTCGTCGACGGCGGCGCGGGCCTTAGTGTGCTTTCGGTTGAGACCTTCAATCTCCTCTCCATACCCCAGGAGCGGCTGCAACCCAGTCGGTCTTTCTCGGGCGTTTGGGGCGGATCATCCAGCTCCTTGGTACAGATCCGGCTCCCGGTAACCTTCGGCACCTACGACAGCTTCCACACGGAGATGGTCGACTTCGACATCGCCCCCATCGGCCTCCCTTACAATGCCATCCTCGGCTACCCAGCGCTGGCCCAGTTCATGGACGCCACGCACCCGGCGTACAACCTCATGAAGATGCCTGGGAGCAGTGGTGTCCTCACTGTGCATGGGGACACCGGGGACGCTCTACGGGTACTCAAGCTCGCCTTCAAGACGGCGGCATCGGCACAGCCCGCCGACGCAGGGACCCCCGACCCCAAGGGGGCTGCACCCGCCAAGAAGAAGTAGTTGTTCACCCAGGACAAGGCAGAAACCAAGCAGATACCTGTCGACGAGGACGGGTCCTCCAGTGCTACTTTCACCATAGGCTCCAACCTCGAGCCTGAGCAGGAGGAGGCCCTAGTCAGGTTCCTGCGCGCAAATAAGAAAGTATTCGCTTGGGAGCCTGATCAGTTGGCAGGGATCCCCAGGAGCGTCATCGAGCATCACCTCAATGTGTGCCCAAACGTGCGCCCCATGAAGCAGAAAGCCAGGCGGCAGTCCGCAGAGAAGCAGGCCTTCATCGTCCAAGAAAACCGCAAGTTAGAGGCCGTCGGGGTCATTCGCGAGGTCCGATACCCGGATTGGTTGGCCAACCTTGTCGTTGTGCCCAAGAAGGGGGGAAAGGAACGCATGTGTGTCGACTTCACCAACCTCAACAAGGCATGCCCGCAAGATCCGTTCCCGCTCCCCCACATCGACCAGATCATCGATTCCACCGCGGAGTGCGACCTGCTATGCTTCCTGGACGCCTTCTCTGGATATCACCAGATCAAGATGGCGGTAGAGGACGTCGAGAAGACCGCCTTCCTAACCCCCTGTGGGGTGTACTGCTATACATGCATGCCATTTGGGCTGCGAAACGCAGGGGCAATCTTTCAACGGCTGATGCACATCACCTTGGGTCCGCAGCTCAGGAAGAATGTCGAAGCTTACGTTGACGATATTGTGGTGAAATCTCG
Source organism: Aegilops umbellulata (assembly GCA_032464435.1). NCBI lineage: Eukaryota > Viridiplantae > Streptophyta > Magnoliopsida > Poales > Poaceae > Aegilops > Aegilops umbellulata. The sequence continues at coordinate 632,783,974 of CP136060.1, read as the reverse complement.
GGAGGCCAAGACCCTGATACAAGACCTGGAGGAGACCTTCGCGAGCCTCGACGCAGTGAACCTGCGGCTCAACCCAGAGAAGTGTGTGTTCGGGGTCCCCTCAGGCAAGCTCTTGGGCTTTCTCGTGTCCCATCGAGGCATCGAGGCTAACCCGGAGAAGGTCAAGGCGGTCGAGGACATGAGCCCGCCAAAGACCCTCAGAGAAATGCAGAAGCTCACTGGGCGCGTGACCGCGCTAGGGCGCTTCATCTCCAAACTGGGGGAGCGAGCGCTGCCATTCTTTCAGCTAATGAAGAAGGGGTCCTTTGAATGTACTGAAGAGGTAGATAAGGCATTTCAAGATCTCAAGAGGTACCTGACTAGTCCCCCAGTCATGGTGGGTCCGCGTCCTCGAGAGCCCCTACTGCTCTACCTCGCTGCCACTCCCTACTCTGCCAGCGCAGCCCTGGTGGCGGTTAGGAGGAGCGCCAAATCAGAACCACAACGGCAGCTCGAGACAAGGCGAAGCAGGAACAAGGAAAGGCCCACAGGAGACGTAACCGTGGCTGAGGAAGAACAACCGCCGAAGAGTGCACCGGAGGCCGGAGAGGCCACCCGCCTGGACGGTCCGCCTCCCGAGGCTGCGTCACCTCGCGAGGCGCCCTTGCCTCCGGAGGGCGCCACGAACACAGATGCTCTCAGCCTTGTTGAGCACCCAGTCTACTTTGTCAGCACGGTGTTACGGGATGCGAGGGCACGGTACCCTATGCCTTAGAAGCTCCTCCTCGCGCTACTAGTGGCCTCGCGCAAGCTGCGTCACTACTTCCAGGGTCACCCCATCAAGGTTGTCTCGTCATACCCCTTGTTGAGAGTGCTCAGGAGCCCTAACTCAGCCGGAAGGGTCGCCGAGTGGAACATAGAACTGCAAGCGTTTCAGCTTGAGTTTAGCACGACCAGGGTCATCAAAGGAGCAGCATTAGTGGATTTCATGGCGGAATGGATGGAGGCACCAGGCCTCAAGAACAACAAGGATCGGTCCCTCTCCCCAGGGAGCGAGGTGTCGGAAGGCTGGGTCATGTACTTCGATGGGGAGTTCTCCAGGCACGGCGCTGGGGCCGGTGCGGTGCTGATATCACCCACTCAGGACAAGCTCTACTACGCCGTACAGCTCTGTTTCCAGCAAGGTGAAAAGGTCTCCAACAACATAGCGGAGTATGAGGGTCTGATAGCGGGGTTGAAGGCCGCAACAGCTCTGGGGGTGAAGCACCTCATCGTCAAGGGCGATTCACGGCTCCTTGTCAACCTCTCCAACAAGGTGTATGAGCCGAAGGATGAGCACATGGAAGCCTATCTAACGGAGGTCCGCGGGATGGAAAAGTAGTTCTGGGGGTTGGAATTGAAGCACGTGCCCCGTGGCACCAATCAGGAGGTCGATGACATCGCCGGACGGGCGTCCAGGCGGTTACCTCAGGAGCCTGGCGTTGTCGGAGTAATTGGACACGGATACCCCGAAGATGGCGAGACAATAATTCAAGACATCGGGGCTAGCACAGCCCCTCAGTCCAACTCCCGACTGCAGACTGCCGACTGCAGACTCCCGACTACAGACTACCGACTGCAGACTGCCGACTGCAGACTCCCGACTGCAGACTCCCGACTGCAGACTGCCGACTGCTGGCTGCCAACTGCTGGCTGCCGACTCCGAGCTGCCGACTGCTGGCTGCCGACTGTTCCACCAGGCCGACTGCAGACTGCCGACTGCTGGCTGGCGACTGCGACCTGCCGACTGCTGGCTGCCGACTGCCGGCTGCCGACTGCTGGCTGCCGACTGCCGGCTGCCGACTGCAACCCGACCCGACGCCGACGGGACAACCATACTGCGACGTCATCATGTACAGTGTCACTTGTCCCCTGGCACTATTTATGAAGTGACCCAGGGGACAAGCATGACACCCCACCATGCCCCCTTGTTCCCATGCCACTACCTAGCTTACTTCCTAAGCTACCTACACAGCTTACATATCAAGCTAGCCCCACACTATATATAATGGGCTCACATCCATCCATCCAGAGAAGATGAATCCCCTCACGCATGAGCACACATGCTCACGGCCATGAGCATGGCCGGCCACTAGCATGCCTCATATAGGCATATACCAAGTCAGATACCCATGGTACTGATCCCAGATACAGCTCTAGGAGCACTCTGTACTAGATATATCAGAAACACTCAGACATGCAGCAGTAGGAGTATTATCTCTCCGGAGAGCTCCGAAGCTGGGTAAACCACCGCGTGCTACTCGCATACCGCTCCCGGTCCTATCAGTAGCAGTCTTACCCACACACTAAGCCCTTGTGGCATCTGTCGACTCGCAAAGACCCCCGTGAGAAATACCACGACAGTTGGCGCCCACCGTGGGGCGGTACTATGCTACCGCACTGCTGCTGATTTCGCAGTCCGGGAGGGACCATCTTCGTCTTCACCGCCGCAGCGTTGCGCCGTCTCTCCGGTAGCGCTCGGGGGCTCGACTTCGACCCGCCCCAGAGCGGCCGCGCGGGACGGCGCGTCCTCGTCGTCGGCCTCGCCGCCTTCATCATCACCACCGTTGCGACGCCGTCCGTCCGTCCGCGCACGCGCCCCGCGCGCGGTGCCTCGCTTTGTCGGCCGTGTCCGTGCGCGCGCTGTGCCGCGTCGCTCGCGTCTGCTCCCCTCCACGTTGTGCGTTGCTCAGGCCGAGGCACGCGTTCGCTTCTCCATATATCGACTATACAAGCTAGCTAGTGCTAAGTCAAACAATAGCCAAACTGTCAAAGCATGGTCATACACCACCCAGATAATCCTCATATAATGGCCGGATGATTGTCACGCACTACCCGTACATAGTCGAGATGCAAGTCAGATGCATGTTGGATAGTGCGTGTACACGAGTCGGATGATGGCCATACATTATTCAGATAATGCCCAGACAATGTGTTTTCTGCACCGCTCTTCGTGCATCTCCGCCCGTGCCTGGCATCGCCGTCCTCGCGCCCGCTGCTCCGCCCTCGGCCGTCTCCCTGGTCGTCGGCTCCGGCCTCGTCGCGCCCACGCCTCCGCGCGCAGTTCCGCTGGCCGCCTCTGTCCCTGTGCGAGCCTACGCTCACGCCCAGCTAGCTAGCTAGCTAGCTAGTTTGGCTCCGTCCATGCAGACGGCCAGCTACACTGGCGTCCTCCTCCGCTCGCGCGTGTCGTGTCGCGGCTCTGGCCGTGCGGTCGCAGGCCTTGCGCCGCCGAGGTCCGGCTCGGGCGCCCTTCTCCTCCTCCGCGGCGCCGTCCCGCCGCCGTCCGCACCCCGAGTCTTCTGCAACGGCCCCGAGCGGCCTTGCCTTCCTGCGCCCGCATGCACGCAGGGGAGGAGCCCGAGCTCCCCTGCTCCCAATCTGCGCCTGCGTCACGGCCCCAGCACCCGGCCCCGCACCGCGTCTCCGTCCACGCCGGCTGCCCGCCGTGCCTGCTGCGTCCCTCGCGGCCGGGCAGCCCCCACGCGGCTGGGCTCCCACGCGCCTGGCCGGCTTCCCCATCTCCGGCTGCCCGGCGGGCTGTCAGCTGCCCGCGCGCTCGATGGCCGGGGCCGACTCCCCGAGCGTCTGTTTTGCTCCCTCGCTGCCTCCGCGAGCCGCCTCACCTGGCCGTCCAGGCCGCCGGCTCCCCACCTCGCCCGCAAGACGGCCTCGCGCCCTGCGCCTACGCGTCGCCCGCGCATGCCTGCAGTCCGCCCCCGCGCCGGTGCCGACTGCTCCATGCCCACCTCCGCGCCTCGCTGCCCCCGGCCTGCCGGCTCCCGCTCAACTCGCGGCCGGCTTCCGGACCCGGCCCACAATAGCTGGCATCCGCTTGGCGGCTCCCCCTCCGCCCCGGCGCGCCTCCACCGGCTTCACCCTGCCGCCTCACGCGGCATAGCCGGCCTCGCCGCGCCCGCCTGCTCCCGCAGCCGGCTTGCCACCAGCCGGCCTTGTGCGCGCGCGGTGTCTCCCCGTGCCGGCCCACCGCGCCGCCTCCCGTCCCGGCCTCGCACGCAACTCGGCCCCCGTAGTCGGCCTCCCCTGCGCCGGCTGCTGGGGTCCCGCTCCAGCCGCCTGCTGCGGCCGGGTTCCCGATGAAAAGTCAGGGGCCGGCTGGAGAGAGAAAAAAAGAAGAAGAGAAAAGTCAGGGGCCGGCTGAAGAAAAAAAAAGAAAAATAAATAAATCATGCATCCGACTGCTCGTGTGGAGTCGGACAGACAAAAAAGAAAGAGGGAGAAGTCGGCTGGGAAGATAGAAAAAAGAAAGTCCGACTATCTAATCGGATGAAAAAAGGGACGTGCGTCTGGCTGCCCATAGCCGGCTCACAAGAAAAAGAAGCGTCCAGCTACCAACAGCCGGACAGAGAGAAGAAGAAAAAAACATCAGGTTCAACAAAGAAGACAAAGTAGTCACCGGGAGATCCGGTCCGACTGCTCGGCAGTCGACCCGAATCTTGGGGGCTACACCCAGCGGGTGCGCTGACGCGCCCCCGCGAAGAAGAAGACAAAGTAGTTGCCGAGAGATCCGGCCCGACTGCTCAGCAGTCGGCCAGAATCTCAAGGGCTACACCCAGTGGGTGCGCTGGCGCGCCCCCATGAAAGATTGCAAACAAGAAGAGTTTTGTCCGGCTGCCAGCAGCCGGCAGAAGAGAAAAGAAGAAAAAGGGCGCTGCAAGATGCCTCGCTGCCTGGCCGGTCGAGCCTGACCGGCCGGGACCCCTCTTCAAGCACCCGGAGGCTCGAAGGCTGCACCCAGCGGGTGCGCTGGCACACTCCGCGAGCGCCGAGCCGCGTCGGCTGTCTTCGGCAAACTCCGCCTCGGCTACATGAAAATCAATGTGAGCTCCTCACCCGCATATTTTTTTGCACCGCGAAAGCACGGATAACCCCGAGCGATGCTCGGGGGCTGTCTCCGCATTTTATTACAGTAGCATCACTGTTCGCCCCGGCGCCAGCCAGACTTGGCCCGGGGGCTGGCCGCTTGGCCTGAGACGTTAGTTCCCGCAGACGGCTTAGTACCGTGCGCGGTACCAAAGGCCCACTCTTAGTCACAGACCGCAGAGCGGCTGTTCGACTAGCAAGAGTGAACGCTGGAGGCCACCCACGCGAAAAACGTCCGGGAAGAAAAACGCTTCGTGTGACCCGACAGTTTCCTTTACAAGTATCAACTCGGGTCTACTCCCAGACTCTGAGTACTGTACACTCCGCTTCGCGGCCCACTCTCAGCCACAGATCGCAGAGCGGCTGTCCGGCGAGCGAGAGCACAAGCCAAAAAGCGGAGGGAACACGAAAAAGATTAAGGGGGCTCGGACGAAACCGAGTCGGCACCCTCCGCATAAAACATGCAATGCTAAAAAGCAAACATTTGATATATCTGCGTGGACTAACTTCATCTTTTTCATGATCATTTTCAAGAACACTCGCATAAAAACCTCCGCCCAACTTTGCCATGTTGCCCGGAGGCTTGGGGGCTACTGTCGGAGTAATTGGACACGGATACCCCGAAGATGGCGAGACAATAATTCAAGATATCGGGGCTAGCACAGCCCCTCAGTCCAACTCCCGACTGCAAACTCCCGACTGCAGACTGCCGACTGCCGACTGCCGACTGCAGACTGCAGACTCCCTGCAGATTCCCGACTGCAGACTGCCGACTGTCGGCTGCCGACTGCCGGCTGCCGACTGCTGGCTGCCGACTCCGAGCTGCCGACTACTGGCTGCCGACTGTTCCACCAGGCCGACTGCAGACTGTCGACTGCTGGCTGGCGACTGCGAGCTGCCGACTACTGGCTGCCGACTGCCGGCTGCCGACTGCAGCCCGACCCGACGCCGACGGGACAACCATACTGCGATGTCATCATGTACAGTGTCACTTGTCCCCTGGCACTATTTATGAAGTGACCCAGGGGACAAGCATGACACCCCACCATGCCCCCTTGTTCCCATGCCACTACCTAGCTTACTTCCTAAGCTACCCACATAGATTACATATCAAGCTAGCTCCACACTATATATAATGGGCTCACATCCATCCATCCAGAGAGGATGAATCCCCTCACGCATGAGCACACATGCTCACGGCCATGAGCATGGCCGACCACTAGCATGCCTCATATAGGCACATACTGTTGAGGAACGTAGTAATTTCAAAAAAATTCCTACGCACACACAAGATCATGGTGATGCATAGCAACGAGAGGGGAGAGTGTTGTCTACGTACCCTCGTAGACCGAAGCGGAAGCGTTGACGCAACGTAGAGGAAGTAGTCGCACGTCTTCCCGATTCGACCGATCCAAGCGCCGTTACTCCGGCGCCTCCGAGTTCTTGACACACGTACAACTCGATGACGTTCCCCGGGCTCCGATCCAGCAAAGCTTCGGGGAGGAGTTCAGTCAGCACGACGGCGTGGTGACGATCTTGATGTACTACCGACGCAGGGCTTCGCCTAAGCACCGCAACGATATGACCAAGGTGGAATATGGTGGAGGGGGGCACCGCACACGGCTAAGGAACGATCACGAAGATCAACTTGTGTGTCATGGGGTGCCCCCCTGCCCCCGTATATAAAGGAGCAAGGGGGAGGGGGCGGGCGGCCTAGATGGGGCGCGCCAAGGGGAGTCCTACTCCCACCGGGAGTAGGATTCCCCCTTTCCTAGTCCAACTAGGAGTCCTTCCATGTAGGGGGAGTAGGAGAGAAGGAAAGGGAAGAGAGAAGGAGAAGGATGGAAGGGGGCGCCCCCCTTCCCTAGTCCAATTCGGGCTAGAGCAAGGGGAGGGGCGCGGCCACCTTTTGGGCCCTTTCTCTCCTTTCCCGCATGGCCCAATGAGGCCCAACACGAATTCCCGTAACTCTCCGGTACTCCGAAAAATACCCGAACCACTCGGAACCTTTCCGAACTCCGAATATAGTCGTCCAATATATCGATCTTTACGCCTCGACAATTTCGAGACTCCTCGTCATGTCCCCGATCTCATCCGGGACTCCGAACTCCTTCGGTAAATCAAAACTCATAAACTCATAATATAACTGTCATCGAAACCTTAAGCGTGCAGACCCTACGGTTCGAGAATAATGTAGACATGACCGAGACATGTCTCTGATCAATAACCAATAGCGGGACCTGGATGCCCATATTGGCTCCTACATATTCTACGAAGATCTTTATCGGTCAGACCGCATAACAACATACGTTGTTCCCTTTGTCATCGGTATGTTACTTGCCCGAGATTCGATCGTCGGTATCCAATACCTAGTTCAATCTCGTTATCGGCAAGTCTCTTTACTCGTTCCGTAATACATCATCTCGCAACTAACTCATTAGGTGCAATGCTTGCAAGGCTTAAGTGATGTGCATTACCGAGAGGGCCCAGAGATACCTCTCCCACAATCGGAGTGACAAATCCTAATCTCGAAATACGCCAACCCAACATTTACCTTTGGAGACACCTGTAGAGCATCTTTATAATCACCCAGTTACGTTGTGACGTTTGGTAGCACGCAAAGTGTTCCTCCGGTAAACGGGAGTTGCATAATCTCATAGTCATAGGAACATGTATAAGTCATGAAGAAAGCAATAGCAATAAACAACACGATCAAGTGCTAAGCTAACGGAATGGGTCAAGACAATCAGATCATTCACCTAATGATGTGATCCCATTAATCAAATAACAACTCCTTGTCTATGGTTAGGAAACATAACCATCTTTGATTAATGAGCTAGTCAAGTAGAGGCATACTAGTGACACTCTGTTTTGTCTATGTATTCACACATGTATTATCTTTCCGGTTAATACAATTCTAGCATGAATAATAAACATTTATCATGAATTAAGGAAATAAATAATAACTTTATTATTGCCTTTAGGGCATATTTCCTTCATATACCAAGTCAGATACCCATGGTACTGATCCCAGATACAGCTCCAGGAGCACTCTGTACTAGATATATTAGAAACACTCAGACATGCAGCAGTAGGAGTATTATTTCTCCGGGGAGCTCCGAAGCTGGGTAAACCACCACGTGCTACTCGCATACCCGCTCCCGGTCCTATCAGCAGCAGTCTTACCCACACACTAAGCCCTTGTGTCATCTGTCGACTCGCAAAGACCCCGTGAGAAATACCACGACAGGCGTCTTCAAAGAGCGGCTCTTCAAGCCCTTAGCCCAGCCGTCATTATCAAACACTGCTTAGCCTCGGGCGGAACTCCCCCAGCCACCTGCCTCGGGAGCCCCGGTCTGCGGCCCTACTTCAGGGGCACGCCTGCTCCTGACTATGGAACCTCAGGAGGAAGCAGAGCGTGTGGCGCGGCAGGCTACGGCATACTGCATCAGGGATGGAGAGCTCTATCGGAAGCGACCGAACGACGTATCCCTGCGCTGAATTTCCAGGGAGCAAGGAGAGGAACTGCTGGAGGACATACACGGCGGGGACTGTGGGCATCACTCATCATCACGGACCCTCGTTGGCAAGGCATTCCGCAGTGGGTTCTATTGGCCCACCGCACTCAACGACGCTGTTGAACTGGTAAAGGCCTGTGAAGCCTGCCAGTTTCATGCCAAACAGGTCCATCAGCCGGCGGGAGGCCTGCAGACTATACCCCTTTCTTGGCCATTCGCAGTCTGGGGGCTGGACATTCTGGGCCCGTTCCCTCGGGCGCCAGGGGGCTACCGCTACCTCTACGTCGCCATTGACAAATTCACCAAGTGGGCAGAAGTGGAGGCTGTCCGCACAATCCCCGCGGGTTCCGCGGTCAAGTTCATCAGGGGCATGGTGAGCCGGTTCGGGGTGCTGAACCGCATCATCACAGACAACGGTTCGCAGTTCACCAGTAACCTCTTCAAAACATATTGTGCTAACCTTGGAACACAGATATGCTACGCTTCGGTGGCGCACCCGCGAAGTAATGGACATGCCGAACGAGCCAACGCGGAGGTCCTGAGGGGCCTCTAGACCAGGACATTCAAGAAGAAGCTGGAGGCCTGCGGCAGAGGTTGGTACGATGAGCTCCAGTCTGTGCTGTGGTCCATCCGCACAACCGCGACCATGCCGACTGGGGAGACCCCATTCTTCCTGGTCTATGGAGCCGAAGCAGTCCTCCCTCACGAGGTCAGACGTTGCTCCACACGGGTCCTAGCGTTCGATGAGGCGCGGCAGGACGCCATGCAGGGGATGGACCTCGTACTGGGGGAGGAATGCCGCTGAGAAGCCGCGCTACGAGCGGCGAGGTACCAACAGGCGCTACGACGATATCACTGCCGCAACAACCGCCCCAGGACCCTCGAGGTAGGAGACCTCGTGCTCAGACGGGTCCTCTCCAGGGAGGGGCTGCACAAGCTCTCTCCCATGTGGGAGGGCCCGTTCAAGGTTGTTCATGTTTCCAGGCCAGGCTCCGTGCGCTTGGAAACTCAGGAGGGGGAGCCGATCCAGAACGCATGGAACATCCAGCACCTCCAGAGGTTCTACCCCTAAAAGGCCCAGAGCCTGTGAAGAAGGCAAACGCCTGTGAAGATTCTCCCTTTTCGGGAAAGGCCCAGAGCCTGTGAAGAAGGCAAACGCCTGTGAAGATTCTCCCTTTTTGAAAAAGGCCCAGAGCCTATGAAGAAGGCAAACGCCTGTGAATATTATCCCTTTTTGGAAAAGGCCCAGAGCCTGTGAAGAAGGCAAGTGCCTGTGAAGCTCATTACCCCTGAGAAGAAAGGCCCGGAGCCTGTGAAGAAGGCCAACGCCTGTGAAGCTCGCCGCCCGTGACACTCTCACGTAATAATGAGTGGGGCTGTACACACCTCGGAGTCTCAGGAGCGCCGGCCTCAGGCCCTGGGGCTCCCTCCCACGCCCAGTGGCAGCACTTAGCTCCGCGCTGGTGAGAAGACGTCGAAGACTAGATTAGGTGCTGGACGCGGCTTTTTCATTTGCTTTCCGCAGTTGGTTTGCTTTGTTCGCAGTTGAAGTCTTGTTGAAATTATTGCCAACGTTGGTTTATGTTTCGTCGATTTCCACTCCCCCGTTTTGATTCCTCTTACGAAAGGCCTCGCGAGGGAGGGCAGCCGAGCGCCCTCGCAAGGGTTCCTGTTCTACATCATTCTAAAGTTTCACGACCCGGGTCCATCGCGGGAGCACCCCTCCCGTCCGTGCCCCTCGGGCATCGCGACACACACACAGGGCCTGGGTCGGTCGCCCCCCCACGGCTGGGGCCGGGAACTATCTACATGCAGACACACAGCTGAAAAGCGCGAAAACGAAATCAAGGTAATTGTTGACAGCAATAACCCCCAACACGCCCCCGCGGGGCTCCATGCAGTTGTTTTCTTTTACGCGGGAAACAAAAGGGAAAGAAAGGACAAGCCCGGTGCTGCTCGCCTCACACCGGCCAGCGGAGGCGACTCGGGATGCCTCCGGGGCTCAAGCGGACTCCCTCTCGCGCTTCACCGGGGCACGACGACGGGCGGACGAACCGCCGCCTCCCAAGCAGGCTCGACGGCGTGGGGGCTGACTGCGGCCACCACTGGAGGAGTCGCTTGAAGAAGAGTTGATGAAGCTTGGGGAGCCTTGGGTGCCACCAACTGCGCGGGCGCTGTCCCCTCCATCGTCGTTAGGGCTGGGTCCCCGGCCGCGGTCGTCGACCTCGGGGCAACACCCTGCGCGGCGACCATCTTCCCCAAACACCCTCATGTAGAGGGTGGCATCGCCATCGAACCTAAAGTGCAGGGTGCACCGGCGCCCCAGGCCGCGAGCACGGGCAAACGCCTGCCAGCCACGAGTTAAGGCCAAGCTCCCAGTGGCGGAGACCTCCAGCGCAGCCCAAGAGGACCGGCTGCAGCAGCCGTCCGCCTGAAGCCAGAGGCCACCCAGGGCACCAGCCGGGATCTCACCAAGGAGGAAGCGAGGGAGTTGGAGCCGGGCGTTAGTCGGCTCCGCCGACCAAATGACGAACTCCGGCAGCACCTGTGCAGCGCGAAAGCGCGGCCTGGGGGAGCGCGCGGCCAAAGCGCGTCCCCCGGCCACGACGGCTCGCCCGCCACCACGCTGGGACCCGTATCCATGACCGCGGGACGCTGCCGAGGCGGCGGCGGGGTGCTTCCGAGGGCGCCCGCGGCCGCGCTTGGGTGGAGAAGAAGCAAGCTCAACCTGGTGGGCCTTCCCCCTTCTCCGCAGCCGAAACCCTCCTCGACGGAGCCATGGAAGAGAAGGAGAAGCAAAGAGAGATGGACTGGAAGGGCACGCACAGTGCCGTACTTATAGCCGGCGAAGGCCAACCGTCGGCCTCCACGATCACAGGTACTCATGACACGATTTGCATGCAGGGACTTGTCCAATCCGCGCGATCATCGAGGCATCATGGGGAAGCGGAGGCGCCCACGTCCAATCAACCGCCACGCGGCGCCCAAGGCCGCAGGTTGTTAGGGCCCGTGGCGCTTCACCCTTGCCCTTTCGCCTCTCAGCACGGCCAAGCCCATGCGCGCCTTGGGCCCGGGGGCTACTGTCGGCGTTCTGGGAACGGGGGTCCCCAGACTTGCCTGCCTGCGGCCTGCAGCGTGGCTCGAAAGGAGGCCCAGCACGGCCCATCTTCATCAACACGAGACCCAAGACCCTCGCGAGGGGCCAAGCCTTGTGGGGCGGACGACACGGCGCTTCCTCAGGCGCGGCCTCATCAGGCTGGCTCGCGAGGAGGCGGAGAGATCAAGGCGGGGTACCTCACGAGGTGCCCATGACGCAAGCCATGACGACCAATGGTGCCAGGCGGGCGCCAGCCTGCGCAGTGTCTCCCTTTCCTCTTTGGTGCAAAGGGGCAAGCGCAGTCGAGAGGATCAAGCAAAGGCATCCATTTCGGTGCAACGAGACCAAGACCAGTCCAACGGTGGGAAGGAGGTCTTCGTGGAGCCCAGAACGGCGTCACCACAGGGCCTTTGGCAGGCGAGGACCAACTTTAGTCAGGATAAGTGTACCAGATGTTCCCCTTCGAATTGGCCAATTGTTGGCGCCCTTCCCGCTCAATATTTGGGAAGAGGACCAGGGCCTTTTGCCTATAAATAGGACTAGCCACCCCCAGGGTAGAGGATCATTAAGAAACCAGTTAGAAAGACTCAGGTAGCAGAGAGAGAGAGAGAGAGAGAGAGAGAGAGAGAGTGAGAGAGAGAGAGAGAAGGGCGTCTGAACTCTCCCTAGCAGTTCATCGTCCTAGCTAAGAGTAGACCCTCGCGAGGCTGTTCTTCCTTGTATTGTTCATCATCATCAGCCCAAGAGGCAATCCACCCACCACAAACTAGAGTAGGGTATTACACCACAATGGTGGCCCGAACTAGTATAAACCCTGTGTCTCTTGTGTTGTTCTTCTAGTAGTTTAGATCCTTGCGAGACGGAGAGGTAGAGGGCATAATCTCCGCGCGCACCCCAGAGTTCGAACCTTCAGGGTCTGCCGGAACCCGAAATCCGACACTGTGTCATCACTTTTGGGCTTGATGGCTCCTTCGATCATCAACGACGATGCGGTCCAGGGTGAGACTTTTCTCCCTGGACAGATCTTCGTTCTCGGCGGCTTCGCACCGCGGGCCAATTCGCTTGGCCACCCGGAGCAGATTGAAAGCTACGCCCCTGGCCATCAGGTCAGGTTTGGAAGCTTAAACCACACGGCTGACATCCGCAGGGATTTGATCTTCGACGTATTCGAGCCACAGCTGAGCGCGCCGCACTGTTTCAAGAGGCACGATCTAGCTCTGCCGCCGAACGGTGCCCTGGAGGCCGCACAAGCACCGGTTCCGACCCTTTATTCGGAGCCTATTGTGCCAATCAAGGATGAGCGGTTGGACGTCACCTCGAGGGCTACGATCTCAAAGGCAATCGAGCCGAACATCAGCCCCGCGTTCCGCACGGCCCGTGACTCCGAGGAGTCGGATTCCTCTCCGACCTCCGAACCCCCCGCGCCCCTGCCGATCGAATCCGATTGGGCGCCGATAATGGAGTTCACCACCGCGGACATCTTTCAGCGCTCGCCTTTCGGCGACATCCTGAATTCTCTAAAGTCTCTCTCTTTATCAGGAGAGCCCTGGCCAGACTACGATCAGCAAGGATGGGATACGGACGATGAAGAAATTCAAAGCCCACCCACCACCCACTTTGTAGCCGCTGTCGATGATTTAGTCGACATGCTTGACTTCGACTCCGAAGAAATCGACGGTATGGACGACGATGCAGGAGATACAGATGAGCCAACGCCCATAGGGCATCGGACAGCCACCCCATCTCACGATGTGTACATGGTGGATACCCCTAAAGGAAACGATAACGAGGAAAAAGGGGATGGAACAGGGGACCGATCCACTACTAGAAAAAGGGCTACTAATGGCGCACCTAATTTGACCATTAATGGCGCATTAGTGGTGCGCCATTACTAGCACGCCATTAGTAATATTTACTAATGGTGCACCACTGGTGCGCCATTAGTATCTGGTATACTAATGGCGCACGACCGGTGCGCCATTAGTATAGGGCACAGTGCGCCATTAGTATGCCTCCCAGGGGCCATGTATAGCCAGGTGCTTTGGCATACTAATGGCGCACCACAACGTGATGCGCCATTACTAACCTCGGCGTACTAATGGCGCACTGCTTAAAGATGCACCATTAGTATCCTCTGGAATACTAATGGCGCACTGTTATGTGATGCGCCATTAGTATGAATATTAGGTTTTTTTAATTTTTTAATTTTCTTTTTTTTTGCACAGGCTACAAAATGTATAATTGGACAAAATATAGAAAGCACACATCAACAACAGATTCATCGAATACAATAGAAGATTAGTCTCTGAATACAATTCATCATATTAGTCTCCGAATACAATTCATCATATTAGTCTCCGAATTGAAAAGACCGAACAAAGATAGAACATTATATTACAAGTCTCGAGACCGCGAGTAGCGAGTTTGTCTTCACATTACAAGTCGATATCGATCATCTAAACTACCATCACATAGAAGAGAGCCGCGGTCATCACGATGAGCATCATCACGATGAAACTCGTCTTCATCCGGTTCCTCCAACGCTCCCTCCCCTCTCGCGCTAGATAGCGGGCGTATCTAGATTCGGCCTCGGCCCTAGTGGTGTACCCTTTGTAACTGTTACCGCTGAATCGGTGAACCTATCTCCGACACTCCTCCCAGTCGTCATAGACTCCGGGAACCTTACCCTTGTACACGACATACGACGTCATCGCTATGCACTAGCCAAACGAAACGTTAGTACCAATTCACAGACAATACATAAGCAATATATAAGTATGCAACGGAACGATCGGAAGAGAAAAGCAAGACATTAATAGCATCGATTACATCTAAGTTGAACGACTCTCGAAACCAAAGAGACATACTACAAGTTCATTAAAGTTTAATTACAACATGAGCCAATCGATGTTTCAGAACTAGACACAGCATCACTGCTTTCGACTCGACTCAAGGGACCGGACCGTGGATGAAGCCACCGTCTATCGTGGGAGTCATGAAATTACGGGCGTTGTCAGCCTGCATTTGTAGCATTCCGTCTATCTCACTGTTGGACGGTTGATTTCTGAGGTAGAACTGCCCCGAGGTATGAAGGACATCTTGATGGATGATTTCCGCAAACTCCGACTGGATGCGAAAGAATTCTTGTCTGATGTCCGCGTCCTGGATTGCCGACACGCTCGCGGCCTAATCTTTGAGTTTACTCGGTAGCAGAAGTTGATGATGGTCCCGTACGATCGCCCGCATGTGATGGATGGCGTAGTAGGCACCCTTCTGACCGCCAGGCAGCTGCTTGACGCAGCAAAACATCGTATTGTGGGAGAACGCGTGCTTGCCGTACTTACGAATAGGCCTGTTGAAGGTGCCTCCAGATTGGGCGTAGCCGGGGAGAACATCAACAAGAACCTTCTTGACATTTGTGTAGTCTACGTTCGACTGACGGTCCGGGTCGAAATACATGGCCATGGAATATTTGGGGCTTAGGAGGATGAGCGTGCAATGTGTGTCACTGCAGAAAACACGGAATGTTAAAAGAAAAACGATCAAAATCTAAGAATTCGTATGTTACGGGGCGGTTGAGGGGAGGACTTACTCGGGAAAGTAAGGCACGAGGAAGTTATCCTTATCTGGGTTTGCCAGAATGACGCCTTCAAGGTAAGAACTCGCGACTTGCCGGTCCCCAGCGCTGCCCAAGATCTTGGCACGCATGTAGAAGGGGTCGACTATCACGATGTCCGGGTCTTGTCGCGAATGATCCGCATCTCCATACTGAGCGCAAATAGCCGAACGAAGGTGTAGTGTAGCGGATGAAGGTTCAACATAGCATGGATGTCATCAAACCGCAGGACGATCATACCCCCGATGGAGTTATCCACAAAGCCCTTGCCCTCTGGCACCTTGGCCACGAAAACCGGGTATGCCACATCCTTCTCTCTGAGACGCCGCTTCTCCAAAGAAAGAACACTGTCATGCAGACTCCGCATAGCACCGGCTGCAACATCGAGCATATTTCTCGTAGCATCGGCCTACCCGTCACATGCACCCTCCTCATTAAATCCTCAGGTGAAGGTGGCCCGTCCTGAGCACGGATCATACTCGGTGCCGGCTGGCCCGCACCCTTGTTAGTCTTTCTTTTGCGTGCCTTCTTCTTCTCCTGTAATGGGACTGAGTTCTGCTCACAGACCGCCTTCTTGAGTGTGTTGGGGCTGAGAATATTTCACACCTCGCCTATCTGGGGCTCGGTGAAGTCGGCAGCTGGAGGCGTCTCCTGAGAGCTGAACGGTAGATGACGCCTGTTGCAACTTGGCTTCTCCGCGGTACCAGCTAGATCGCGCACGTCTTTTGTTGGGTTGGGTTCTTGAGAAGCAGGCCCCATGAAGTCGCCACCGTACCCATGATCGGCAAAGTACTGATCAACATTGCCGAATGTATCGTCATCGTCGTCGTTCTGATCCTGTGCCATATGCATGTTTGGATCTAGTGGCATAGGGATGTCCGGCACCGTTGCGGCGGTCTTGCCATGGGGCCGACTTGGCGCCGGCACGACTGGCGGTGTTGTATTTGGGGTGGTGTCCCCCTCCCCCAAACGAATCTGGCTCTTCGGCCAAAGCAGGGGCCAGCCGATCAGGCAGGCGCTGAGGGTCATCACGTCATCATCGTCGGCCCCGACGGGTCCAATCAGAGGTAGCAACTCGTCGCAGCCTGGCAGCACCCGAACCAGTTGAACCCTAAACAAGTTGGGTGGCATCTGGGTACCGTGGAACAAGGCGTTGCCCGGTTGAACAATTTTGCCCTTGGCGACATCGACCAACTCGTTGTTCATGAAGTGCAGGAGAGTGCACGGAACGTCGGCGGCGCCCTGCGAAAACATGTAGGGCGTCAGGGATGCCCAGTCAAAGGCAAGGAGATGAAGTCCTCGGCCGAGAGAGGTTAATTAGTTACCATGATGATGGCGTCGAGCTCGGCTAATGTCGAGGCACCGCCAACGGCGGGCGTGCAGTTGACGGAGGGGCCGCTTGCTGCAGAGGTGCCGGCCGACGTACACACGGGTGCATTAAGCTCCCGTGCCGGCGTCGGAGATACCAATGCCGCCTCCGCCGGAGACACCAATGGCCACGGCATCGCGTTCTGTGAGTTGCTGGCCGTGAAGCTAGGAATCGGGGGCGGCCCCTGTTGGCCGCCCGCAATCCACGCACTCAACCCCGAGATCAAGGTAGGCACAATGGCGGTGATCGTCGCTCCGAGTTGTTGTTGCACTTGCTCTTGGATAATCTCCGGAATCCGCGCCACCTGTGCCTTGAGTTCTTGAACCTCGCGCACCTGGCTTTCTGAGCTGGTCTTTTTCTCCTTTCGCCCACCAGTGTTATAGTATGACCCCCATTTTGTCGACAAGCCTTTGCTGGCCACACGACCAGCTGACGTCGGCTTACTGAGCTTATCCATGTTCTTCATTACATTCAACGCCCTATTTAGAGTGGTGTCCCAAGGGTTGCTCTTAGTCGACCCCGCGCTACTGCTTTCAGTCGCCCGCGGAAGGAATGTGAACCATTTAGAAATTTGGCTTCATTAATTAGAATGCAACCATATGGAGCTAATTACGCGGGGGTGTATTCCTTACCAGAACAAGCTCAAGCGCCCTGGTCTTCGGATCCGTGGTAAGCTCCTTTGTTTTCGGGTCCTTCTTGTACCGGGCCCTGACATAGTTCCTGGTCTGCTTGTCACCGTATTTATCGAAGAGGGGCAGTAGGCCTTGCTCAACACGGTCCGCCTCCTCCTTGTCCCATATAGGCTCCGCCACTCCGTAACCGACGGGACCGAGTGTGTGTTCCCCTAAGTTCAGCTCCCGCATTTCTTTCCTCCACTTACTTGATTCGGAGTGTGCGGTGCTCGAGCAATAGATCTTGAAGTCGTTGTAGTCATGTTCGGTGATCGAAGGTTTTTTCTCCTTGATCGTCTCATAACTCTCACCTTTCTCGATCATTCTCTTCACGTTGCTTTTCCAAGTAGACAGGGCCTTGCTCATCTTCGTGAGGGCAACATTGTTCACTTTATTCCCTTTGAGGCTTGTGTTTTCAAATTCAGCGGGGAACTTGTATCGTTCGTGCAGCTTCGTGAAGAGGAGGTTGCGCAAATTCCCTCAGTCAGGATGCCTCAGGTTCTCGGTGTTGATCGAGACGGTGCTTCGGAGAATGCACCCGAGCTGAAGCGAGTACCCCTTGACTATTCGCTCGGGCGCCGTTGGATTCCCGTCGGAGTCCACTTCAGTAACTTCCTCCTTGAGGGTGCGGAGCACGGTCGGGCGCCGGTCCTTCCGTTGCCTCTTCTGGCTGTGATCTGTGCGTGCACCGCCATCATCAGTGGTGGCATCCTCGGCGGCACCATCAGTGGTGGCATCAGTGGGGTCATCCTCGGCGGCACCATCAGTGGTCTCAGGATCGGTGGGGAAGGCGGTGTCCTCATACAAGTGAGGTTGTTCCTCCATCTCCTGGGACAGCTCCCAGAATGCCTTGCCGCCCGAACCCCCGGCCTCATCGTTGTGGGCCATGTTTCTCTCTAAATAGAAACAAAGTTTGGTCAAAAAGTTGGTTATTGTCAAGGAACAAGATCATGGTCTCATCATTTAGGGTTTGTCGACACCGAGGCATCCTAAAATCTAAGCTTTTGTTATTGAGGGTTTTTCGACGCGCCGAGGCACCCTAAAAGCCTAAGCTTTCATCATTTCGGTTTTTATCGACACCGAGGCACCCTAAAAGCCATGCATTAGTCACAACTACGCCGGGCACTTGATCCTACTTAATTAACTACTAAGATACCCCGGCCCATGCATTAGTCACAAGTACCCATTTTTAGCAAAGTCATGCTAAAATTCACGGAAAATTTCAGCATGACCTTTGCTGAAAATAGGACATATGGAGTACCCGAATTTGCCGGAACGGAAGTTAATCGACATTCCGGCAAACTCAAGGGCCTCTCGGGGTACCTGCAAAACCATTATCCCCGGTGGACAAGGCAATGTGCTACTTGCTTAAATCTCTGTCCAATGCTCTATTTACAAGACAAACAACAGGTGGCAAGGCCCAGTGTTAAAAAAAAGGCCTGTGCTGATTCAGTTCTACCATCATGCTCACAAAAATATGGTCAATCATTGGGCCAGACC
This sequence comes from Aegilops umbellulata, assembly GCA_032464435.1. NCBI lineage: Eukaryota > Viridiplantae > Streptophyta > Magnoliopsida > Poales > Poaceae > Aegilops > Aegilops umbellulata. The sequence goes on along the minus strand of CP136060.1, from coordinate 632,765,301 downwards.
CATCAATAAACGTAGGCCACCCTACCCAAGTTACAAATGCGGGTAAGTTAAAATAGATGGAATCAAGCAGTAAATAATTACAGCCTGCATGACATTTTCCTACACAATGCTTGTTGTAAATAATTATTTAAAGTATACACTTTTTTATCTTAGCTTACTTACAATAGAATGCCTATCTTTCTAGTTTTCCCATTCCTTTTGTTTCATTTTCAACATTGCTCTATTTGTAATTAATAGCACTGTTCAAGAAATCTGTATATGCAATCTATAGAGATACTGCTGGCCATTGACCTGCTGGTATACAAAGTACAGAGCACATGGCTGTTGATCTAGCTGCTAGATCATTATATATGATGCTAGATCATTATATGAATGCATAGATCACCTGCCATCCAATCAGATTATTTCAAAAAGTGTGTATTATTTAAGCAGATGGTGGTGGTGGCAGTTGATTTAATCAATCTAGTTTGGTTTTAGCACACATGTGGTGAATGGGTCGAGCTGCAATAGTTATGTCTGAAACCATGACCAAATTGGGCCAGTTGTGCTGCTACCTAACTGAAGATTGGACCATGAAGTAGGGGATACATGTGTGCATGATGATGCAACATTTTCTGATTAAATGCAGTATAAACTGACTTTTAGACTGATTTTCCATCAAAATTGAAAATAGTTACCCTAAGTTTCAAAATAGAAAAATACACTTCTCATTATTTCTCATTCTTGTATAGTGACATTTGTCTGACTGCTAACAAACATGAAAAACCAACAACATAGATAAGGTTCTACTAGGAGAGACCTAGTACCCTGAAAAAAGAATCACTTGTAGCTACTTTTGTCAACTTCAATTCCAGTAGATGAACTTGACTTTTGCTTATCCAGATTGTGTTTCTTGCTCAGAAAACTATGAGGCCACACCGGTGGGAACAACAAAGACATGAAACAACGATTCTAATACAGGGGCAAGGGATACAACAATTTCTAGAAACAACCATATGGCGATGAGGCAAGCATATATAAATAAATAATAAAATGCCATCAGTACTTGACTACTTGGTCAGTTCTTGGATATGCAATCACTAGTGAGAAAATAGGCATTTGGAGAATCTACAGCAATGTTCAGAGTGGAGAAAAGCAGGGGAATCGATAGAGACGCTCACCGCGGAGCTGGGGAAGGAGACGGCGAGGCCGAGGTTGGTCGGGGCAGCGCGGATCGAAGCCGAGAAGCAGTGGTCGGTGATGAGGAAGAAGAGGTCGATGCGCTCGATCCTTGATGACCCGGCTCCAATCCGTGGACGTAGGCGATGAAGGTGATGATGGTGTTGCTCCTGGCGCAGCTGCTAGGCACGACAACGGAGGACGGGGCGGTCGATGGCCGCAGTGACGCGCAGCGGCCGCGCTCGGGGTGGAGGTAAGGAGCGGGGCAGCGGCATCGGGGCGGCGCGGCGGCGTCGAGGCAGCGGCGTCAGGGCAGCGGCGTCGGGGCAGCGGCGTCGGGGCAGCGGCGTCGAGGCAGTGGCGGGGCAGCGGCGTCGGGAGAGGAGAGGGGAAGGGAATCGAGGGCGAGGGCGAGGGGGAGAGAGCCGGGGAGGAAGTATGGATGGGGGCAATACTAATGGCGCACCACCCCCCGGTGCGCCATAAGTACATCCATGCTAATGGCGCACCTCACCCTGGTGCGCCATTAGGAGGTCCCGGGTTCGATTCCCAGGCTCCACAATTTTTTTTATGCATTTAAAATGCTGTTTGATACTTATTTGTGTTTAAATATGTTCAAACTTGTTTAAATCATAACAGTAATATTTTTTATAAGACAGTAATAATTTTTAAAAATATATCATCAAACAGTAATGCCGGTGGAGCGGGGGAGGGTGCGGGGGGTGCGGGGGGTCGGCGGCGACGGTTGAGTAGGGGAATCGAGGGTGCGGGGGGTGCTCGGCGGCGAGGGGGACCGGATCTGGCGAGGTGGGATAGCGATCGAGATGGAGGGGGATCGAGATCGAGTGTCCATGAAATTTAAAAATATTCATGATAGTTCAAAAAGTGCCCATGAAATACAATCGAGAAATGAAGGCTACGGTTTAAATACAATCGATCTTAGCTAGCTATCTGTTCACAATCTTCTTCCCCTTCTTTTTCGCAAATGGAGTTCTTCTGTGGAACAGACGTCCTTTAGGTAGGTGGTCCTGCTTCTTCTTGTGGTGTATGCTGCTACTTCATCATCATCGTCATGTTCGATCCTCGGGTCCCCGTACTTGTCGAAGTCTTGCTCATTAGCCACTCCATCCATTCCGATGATCTTCCTTTTGCCTCTCCTCACGACAACACGACTGGGCTTTGGCGGGTCGGTAATGAAGAAGCATTGGTCCACATGGGAAGCCAGTACCCATGGCTCATTTTTCGCAGTGACGTTTGCGCCCGCGGTCTTGGATTTGGCTTCGGGTATAACCATGGTGGTGAAATACCGGTCTTCTTTTATGACGTTCTTGGCCCATCTGACACGGAACATCGGGACCTTCTCTCCAGCGTAGCTCAGCTCCCAGATCTCCTCGATCCTTCCGTAGTATCTGTCCTTGTCGTTACCGGTGTAGGATTCCATCGTTACCCCGGAGTTCTGATAACCATCGCTCTTCATGTCCTTGGCCTCGGTGTAGAATGTGTAGCCATTGATATCGTACGCCTCATAGGTCATCAGGTTGTGCTCGGCGCCCTGTGACAAGGCGAATATGAGTTGTTCTTCCGCGGAAGAATCCTCATGTAAAGGGTACGACAGAAGCTTCTGCTTGAACCAACACGTAAAACATGATTTGTGCTCTTTGAGTATATCTCCGTCCGTCCTCTGTTGGCCTCGGTCATTGTACGTCTTCTTAATAAAGGTTTTGTGCTCTACCACCCAAGGATCGACCATGTCTATGTGTTGTAACGCGACTAGGTTTGCTCTTTCAAAGTCGGCGAGTCAACCCTCGAAGTCGACATGCATTTCGCGGCGACCATCACGGTGACCCCATCCAGCGAGCCTGCCGAGGTGCCTGTTGACGGGCATACCAACGGGGTTCTCGATGCCTAGATAATTCGTGCAGTACGAGATGCACTCTTCGGTCAGAAAGCCCCTGGCTATGCTTCCCTCTGGACGTGACATGTTGCGAACGTATCCTTTGATGACACCATTCATCCTTTCGAACGGCATCATGCTGTGCAGGAACGTCGGCCTGAGTTGGATGATATCCTCCACTATATGGACCAGCAGATGCACCATAACATCGAAGAATGCGGCGGGAAGTACATCTCAAGCTCGCATAGTATCACCACGATCTCTTCCTGTAGCCTTCTAAGTTGCCTCACGCCAATCGACTTCCGAGAGATGACGTCGAAGAAGTTGCATAGGGCAAATAGCGTTTGACGGACGTGCGCGTCCGTGATCCCACGGATTGCAACTAGAAGTATCTGCGTCATCAGCACGTGACAGTCATGAGACTTCATCCCGCTGAACTTCTGCTTCGCTGGGTCTAGGTATCTGCTTATCTTCCCCGCGTAACCGTAAGGAAGTTTTACTCCTAGGAGGCAGGTAAAAAACTGCTCGATCTCCTCCTGACTTAGAGTGAAGCACGCGGGAGGGTAGTCATTTCCGGTCTTCTTGGCCTTTTTGCCTTTGCGATGACTTTCTGTGTCCTGCTTCGCCTCATCATCATCATCATCATCATCATCATCATCATCATCATCATCATCATCATCATCATATATAGCGTGAAGCTCCTGCCTGATGCCCATTGATTTCAAGTCTGCCCTTGCTTTCGGCCCATCTTTGGTCCTCTCTGGCATGTTGAGCAGGGTACCAAGCAGACTCTCGCACACGTTCTTCGTGATATGCATGACATCAAGGCTGTGAGGCACATGGTGGATCTTCCAGTACGGCAAGTCCCAGAAAACAGACCTCGTTTTCCATACCTTCAGTAGCGGCTCTGGCGCCTTTCGCTTCTTTCCCGGCTCTGGCGCCTTTTGCTTCTTTCCCGGCAGTGGGCAGTCTTTCCAATTTTTCAACAGCTTGTCTATTTCCTCGCCGCTCCTTGTACACGGGCGTTTTCGGGGTTCGGTTTCACCATCGAACAGATCCTTGCGTTTCCTCCACGGGTCATCGTCGCGAAGCCACCTTCGATGTCCCATGAACACGGTTTTCGAAGACCCGGGATCTCTATCTAGCTGGCGATACGTTGTGTCATCCATGCACCTTACGCATCCAGAAAATCCGTGGACTACCTGCCCCGCGAGATATCCGTAACCGAGATAGTCGCGCACCGTCGTGAATAGTGCGACTCTCATAGGGAAATATTCTTTCTCTGCGGCGTCCCATGTATTGGCTGGCGTTTTCCACAGCGTGTCTAGCTCCTCCTTCAGCAGCCCCAGATACAGATTGATGTCGTTCCCTGGTTGTTTCGGCCCTTCAATTAGCATACTCATGTGAATGTACTTCCTCTTCATGCACAACTAGGGGGGAAGGTTGTACATCCACACAAACACAGGCCAGGTGCTATGTGTGCTTCTCTGGCTGCCAAATGGATTGACTCCATCGGTGCTCGCGCCCAGCACGATGTTCCTTGGATCCTTCCCAAATTCTGGGTATTCAAAACTCAACGCTTGCCACTGGCTCGCATCCTTATGGTGACTCAGCATCTTGTCTTTTTTATCTGTCTCCAGATCATTTGCGTCATCTTCTCGCTTCTTCTCCTCCCTATCCGCGTGCCAACGCAGGAGCTTTGCTACCTTAGGATCCGCGAAATACCGCTGCAGACGAGGAGTGATTGGAAAGTACCACACCACTTTTCGAGGAGCTTTCTTCCTCTTCTTGTATCGAGTGACGCCGCACACCAGACATATGGTAGACTCCGCGTTCTCGTCCCGATAAATTATGCAATTGTTCATGGAGAAATGGTATTTCACGTGCGGTAAATCCAGAGGACACACGATTTTCTTCGCCTCCTCCAAACTGGTCGGGCACTTGTTCCCCTTTGGAAGACGTTCGGGCCAGAATGACATGTTCTCGTCGAAGCATGCGTCGGTCATTTTGTGTTTTACCTTCATCTCCAGAGCCATGAGCGTTACTTTCAGGCGGGTATCCTCGGGCCTGCATCCTTCATACAATGGAGCAACCGCGTCTAACTCAAGTTGATCCACCTTGGCTTTCTCTCGGGCGGCAGCTCTTGCGTTATCCGTCTGCTTGAGAAGCAGCTCTTGAATATAAGGGTCTTGCACCCAGCCCATTGATGGTCCACCGTCGTCTGCTCCACCGGCATCATCATCTTCATGATCATGCCCGTCGTCTGCTCCGGCATCTTCCTCATCTTCATGTCCTGCATCTTCTACATGATGACTGTGTACAGCATCACCGTCGTGATCATCTCCTGGGGATTCTTCGTCTTCTCGCCTGCCCGAGCCGCGGTGGTTGTCTTGCTGCCCTTCCTCATTTCTTGCCCGGCCCCCATGGACGACTTCGTAGTCATCTTCATCACCTTGCCACCGATAGCCATCCATGAAACCACGCAAGAGCAGGTGGTCCCGCACCTGCCCGGAATCCGGGTACGCAATAAGGCTCTCCAGCTTGCATCTTCGACACGGACATCTTATCTCCGTCTCGTTCTTTTGAAGCATCTCGGCCTTCGCGGACCTCAAAAATCTATTCACGATGCCTTCGGTCATCGTGCGGACCATGGTTGCCTGCGGGGTAGAGCAAAACGATATTTTAGAACCAAGAAAAAATTTGGCATGACTTTCCCTAAAAATAGGACCAAAAAGAATGCTTAATGCCAAAATTATCGCCAAAACGGAAATGAATCAACATTCCGGCAAAATATTGGCAACTATCGCATTTCAAATACCGGTACACCTCCAAACACAAACACATATGCAACACCACAAACATATGCAACACCACGAACATACATAGATCTAGCTAGGCCATAAAAAGTGCATGTGCACATTGTTGTAGGGAGAACAACATAAATATAGCTTCCCCCCTTACTTACCTATCAAAACAAGGTAATTTAACCACATAGTTTGAATGAATCTATGGTGGAAATGAGGTGAAAAAGAGGAGGCACCCGAGACAAGGAGGAGGTGGAGAGAATGAAGTGGGGAGAAAGTGAGTGTGGGTAGGAGAGGCTGCCCAAAATATCTTGTTGCTGCCCACTTACTAATGGCGCACTAACAATACATGCGCCATTAATAATCCAGGTTACTAATGGCGCACCTACATCTGATGGGCCATTAGTAGTTTTGCAAAAAAAAATCGTACTAATGGCGCACTGTTCCACAGTGCGCCATTACTAGTTTGAACTAGTAATGGCGCACGATGGAACAGTGCGCCATTAGTAGTTTTGCAACAAAAGGAATAAAAAATATAATTAAAAGAACAACATTAGTGGCGCACTCTGGGACTAGTGCGCCATTACTAGTTACAGCTAGTAATGGCGCACTGTGTCCGGATGCGCCATTAGTATGTTTGGACATGCGCGCTAGTTCAAAAAAAAATTGATACTAATGGCACACCCTAGGCCAGGTGCGCCATTAGTAGTTTCAACACTAATGGCGTATCATAAGGTGGTGCGCCATTAGTATATACTAATGGCGCACCCCTTATCTGGTGCGCCATTAGTGTCAATCCCATCTATAGCCCTTTTCTAGTAGTGATCCCTTGAAAAGCAATCAAAGCGTCGGCGTAAACGCCGACCCAAGCCCCGCCTCGGTAAAGACCCAGCCATAGAGCAGGACTAGCAGGTAGACGACGAGCAGGCCTTAGAGCAACCGTCCGAACAGGGCAACACGGATAGAGAAACCGAACATCCCTCCCCCGGCGAAAATGGCACTCCGGACAACCTTACGCCGGATAAACCCACGAAGCAGAAGAATATCCACAAGAGGCTCGTTGCAACAGCACGCAGCCTGAAAAAGCAGAAGCGGAAGCTAAAATCGGCGGAAGATGCACTCAGGATTAGATGGAGCAAAGTAGTCAACACCGCAGATAAATACGGCGATAGTCGCCGCACTAAAAGCTATCCGAAGAGAAAGCTACTGCCCGAATTCGACGAAGAGTCCCTAGAGCCCTCGCATTCAAAAAATAAGAAAGCCACACGGTCGGATAGAAGACCCCATGGCCAGCATAAAGCGGCAAGCGGCGCCGCACTTAAGTCGGCATGCGACCCACTTAAGGACTCGCATCATGGCCCAGTCAGGTCCATTTACGAGCCAAGAAAGCAAGCTCTCGTAAGCAATGCAATAAAGCCACCATCAGAATCCGGCACACCCAAATACAGGGGCGCCGCACACCCCCTATGTTTCACCAATGAGGTCCTGGACTATGAATTTCTAGAGGGTTTCAAACCCGTAAACATAGAGGCATATGATGGAACAACACACCCTGGAGTCTGGATCGAGGATTATATTCTCCACATACATATGGCTAGAGGAGATGACCTCCATGCCATAAAATACTTACCCCTTAAGCTTAAAGGGCCAGCCCGGCATTGGCTTAAAAGCCTTCCTGAAAACACAATCGGAAGTTGGGAAGAGCTCGAGGACGCTTTCCGAGCAAATTTTCAAGGGACCTATGTCCGCCCTCCGGATGCAGACTATCTTAGTCACATAACTCAACAACCCGGAGAATCAGCTCGGCAATTCTGGAATAGATTCCTCACTAAAAAGAATCAGATAGTCGACTGTCCGGACGCTGAAGCCTTAGCAGCTTTCAGGCATAACGTCTGAGACGAATGACTGGCCAGACACCTCGGCCAAGAAAAGCCAAGAACAACGGCCGCACTGACAAGCCTCATGACCCGCTTTTGTGCAGGAGAGGACAGCTGGCTGGCAAGATGCAGCACCAGCGACCCAAGTACATCCGAAACTAGGGATGGAAACGGAAAACTGCGACGCAACAAGGTCCGTCGCCGGACTAAGGAAAAAAGTCCGAAGAGCACGACAGTCAACGCCGGATTCAAAAGCTCATGACAGAATCAGACAAAGCCGCCCCTCCAGGATAACAGGGATGATCCATCCAACCTAAACAAAATCCTGGACAGGATATATCAAATACACAGTACCCCCGGGAAGCCTGCTAGCCATACCCACAGAGATTGTTGGGTTTTCAAACAATCCAACAGAGTCAACGCCGAACACAAGGGGCTCGACACACCAAGAGAAGACGAGGACGAACCCCAAAAGCAGAGCACCAGCAAACAAAACAACTTCCCACAAGAAGTAAAAATAGTAAACTTACATCACATAACAAAACGTGCGGCGCCCATAAAGGTACGCACCACACGACCTATCCCAAAGGGGTCCCGCCACTGGTTGTCAAAACCAATCATCTTCGATCGGCGGGATTATTCTAGAAGTATCAGGAATGCAGACTGGACTGCCTTGGTACTCGATCCAATAATTGGCAGACTCCAGTTTTCAAATGTCCTTATGGACGGCGGCAGTGGACTAAACCTGATATATCAGGACACAATCCGTCACATGGGGATAGACCCAGCAAGAATCCGCCGCAGCAAAACCGCCTTTCAAGGGGTAACACCTGGTCCGGACACCCATTGCATGGGTTTTCTCCGGCTCGAAGTTATATTCGGCTCTACAGATAACTTCCGCCGCGAAAAGCTGACTTTCCACATCGTCCCATTCTCAAGTCGCTACCAAGCACTACTGGGACGAGAAGCTTTCGCCCGCTTTAGCGCAATACCGCATTATGCATCTCTAACGCTTAGGATGCCCGGTCCACGAGGCATCATCTCTTTGAAGGGGAAGCATTAAAGTGCGCCTCCCCCAAGCGGAGGACTGTGCGGCCACTTTGACAGCCCCACAGTAAAATGGCCTCACCAGCCAAAAACTTCGGAGTAGGTCATTGAAGACCACGAACGCGGATAGACGAGTTCGGTACAAAATTATCATTGATGCAGGCTTAGTGTCCATATACCCCCACACTAGGGGATCCGTACATATACAATAAGAGACAATAAAGCTCAATTTTATATATTTTACTTTATACTTAGTTTATTTTAAACCTTTGTTCGGCACGACCCATTTTCAACTCAGTTCCTCTCTTTTACAGATGAATGTCGTGCGGTGCCCGTCCAGGATACGACACAACGGAGACATGGGCACAGACGTGCAGTAGGGACCCGTCCTAAGGATTCGTTTTAGATTAAGACCCTGCGTAAACCTTTTTTACTGTCTCTTGTTGCTACATATCCCCTGGTTTCCTCTGATATAACCAAGGAGGAGGCTGGCGTCTTGGCATGTGGCCACGTCAGAATTTTTGCGCGTACCTGGACACTAGGGGCTTTTTAATAAAGAGTGTTGTTTCGCCCGCACTCATAAAGACCGAACACCTTAGGGAGTGTTCGGCGTCGCGAGTTTTGGCACTATATGCATCAGCTCCGAATCATGTCTTTGGTAAAATGTTGGGTTTCCCGGCTCCTGAGTTCGGCTACCTTATGTTCCGCTCTATCGGCTAAGGTAGCACCAGGAGAACTACTACGATTGTGCCCCGGTTCAGCTGGGCGAGCACCTCAGTAGAGAAAGCCGAAAACTGACTGTCATGATGTAGCGTGAGACTGATCAGCCACTTGATGACCTATCGGAATCTATAGGATTCCTCCGCTTTAACGAAGGGCCGTTTCCCGGCCAGGCACATACGCGCCCCGAACTCGGGCGAGCGCAGTCGCCACCAAGGGGCTACCTAAATAGTCCCACTGTCAAGCTCCTATGGCTAAGTGAAAGTGTTAAAGCATTATAGTCCGGTTGCCTAGCCCGTTGCGCTATCACCTCCTTTGTAGGACCAAGCCGTTGGATTAAGTGTGAAAATGCGTCTTCTGCGAGCACCCCCGCACTATGTGCGTGGGGGCTAAAGCCAACGACTGCCATCTTTCAGATCTTGTATATATATATATATATATATATATATATATATATATATATATATATATATATATATATATATATCTTAAAAAGGCCGCACAGGAGGTGTCCCCAATACTTGAAGGCACAAGTATAAAAGGCCATTACAATTTATCAAAATATTGCTTTATAATTACATATGCTATCATAAAATAGCATCCTTCGAGCACTGCGTCTCTATTACACGAGCGCTTTCAAGGACTTCCTGAAAATAGTGCTCGGAGGGTACTCGGCTTTTGTCCGAATCTCGGGACGCAACAACGATGGTCTCCATCTCTGCCCAGTATGTCTTGACACGGGCAAGAGCCATCCGTGCGCCCTCTATGCATGCTGACCTCTTCATTGCATTGATACGTGGCACCACGTCAAGAAATTGTTGCACCAAGATGAAATAACTCTTCGGCTCCGATCTCCCTGGCCACATATGACCCATGACGTACTTCATGGCGAGTCCGGACAACCTATTCAGTTCGGCCCATTGAGCCAGGAGATCGTCCACTGCCAGTGGACGCTCTGGATTGTGGAACTACGACCAGAAAAGCTTTTCCACTTCGTGATCTTTTTGATCTCGAAAGTGTTCGGTCGCATCAGCAGCACTCGCCGCCAAATCCAGATAGGTGTCCTCCATACTCCACATCCGGTCCAACGGAGCAAACTTCGGATCACAAAACTTCCTCCGCATCATAAAGGTCTTTCCAGCTGCAATCTGTCCGGCTTGACGCAGCTCCTCCTTCGCAGCTCTCATCGCAGAGCGACCGTCCTTGGCATCAGCAACGGCCTTCTCTAAGCCCGTTTGCCTCGCCCGGTCTTCTTCCTCAAGAAGCTTGCAACGGTCAGCAGCGCTCTTTAACTTCACGGCCATCTCGGCCATCTCCTCCTTGCTTCGGCAGTGGGCAGCCTGTTCGGCTCTCAGCTCTTCAAGGGCTTTCTCGGCAGCTCCATCGCTTTTTCTGGCTTGTTCCTTAGCTCGGGCAAGTTCGGCCCTAAGACTCTCCACAGCGGCCGCACCATCTGCGTCAAGCACACACATTGTAATATACTGGCATAAAGCTCCCCTTACCAGCTGCCGCCCGACGAATTACATACCTTGAGCCTCATCAAGCCGCTTGTTGACAAGCGCGATGTCTGCATCTGCCACGTCAAGTTGCCGCTTTAGTTTGGCAAAATCATCAATCCGGCTTGACTCCGGACAATTCGCCACCTATATACAAAGGCGACATTTAAGACCTGGGATTATGACCCTCTGCACGCCGTCAATTTTGACAACGCACAGAGTCTCAGGGGCTACTATCTACACAGGGCGCACCTTACTTATGCGCAACTGACCAAAGTGTACATTATCTAACGTACCTCAAAACCTGTCAGTAAACTTTTGACGGCCTCATGCAATCCACTTTCTGCGGATGAAATCCTTTCAATCACCGTGCCCATCAATGCATGGTGCTCCTCTGAGATAGAAGCTCACCCCAGCAGAATCTTTAGCTCCTTCGGCTGAGCACCAGACGGTGCCGGACTTGTCCTATGGCCTCTTTCGAAGGCCGGACGTGGAGAACCTTGGGGGGCCACATAGTTATCTTCCGCCCCTGCCGGATTCGGAGAAACCCTTCGCGACGACACCTCAGGGTCGCCTGCCTCGCTAGGCGGTATGACAGGGGGAGGTGTCCCGCTCATCATCATCTCCGGAATAAGATCCCCCGAAGATGAGCTCTACTGAGAAGGGTTGAGGTCCGAGCTACAAGGTAAAGTTTCGGTTAATCTTCTCAGGTATAAATCAAGGATTTCTCTCATCCCTCCATAGGAAAATCTTTCTCTACTTACGGCTCGCTGGAGGGCTGATCCCTTTGAGGGTGTAGTTCGGCCGAGGATCTCCCCGGCGTCGGACCCTCTGACGAGGATTTTTTCCCCCGCTTCGAGGTCATGGTCTCCAGGTCATCAGAGGCGGCCCTCTTCTTCCCCTTAGGAGAGGAATTGTCGGTTCCTCCCTTCGGAGCAGCCTCCTTTGAGGAGGCCATAGTTTCCTTGTCCTCCCCCTTACTTCCCTCCAGAGGCATTATCCTCAACATCCTGACAAGCACGGGATCCGGCCTGGTTTCGGGAAGGGGAGCCGGACACCTGATCAGCTTTGCCTTCGCTATCCACTCCTGTTTAAAAGGATAACTCTTTTAGGGGCAAGTTTATGACAATTATACGGATAGCAGTTCCGGGCACAAGGTTACTTACTTGAGTATCCGGGCGATTGCAGCTTAGGCCTGCGTCCTCGGTCAAATCCGGACACATCGCTTGTGATCCGAAGAACAGTTTATACATCTCCACGGGCGTTGCGCCCATGAAATGCTGGAGAGCCCGCGGTCCCTCTGGATTAAACTCCCACAGGCGAAGGGAACGACGTTTGCCGGGCAATATCCGGCGAATCAGCATGACCTGCGTCACCTTGACCAGGCTGAGGTCTCCTTCTAAGAGATCCCTAATGCGGCCCTGCAACAAGGGCACGTCTTCGGGTAACCCCCAATCTAACCCTTTGCTGACCCATGACGCTAGCCATGGTGGGGGACCCGAGCGAAAGGCAGGAGGCGCTACCCACTTGGTGCCCCTGGGAGCGGTGATATAGAACCACTCTCGTTGCCACAAGCCAAGCTCCTCTTGAAAAGAGCCCCCGGGCCATGGAGCATCAGCATTCTTGCTTATAACAGCGCCTCCGCACTCTGCGTGCCATCCCTCGATCATCTTCGGCTCCACTTTGAAAGTCTTGAGCCATAATACGAAGTGAGGGGTAACACGGAGGAACGCTTCACACACGACAATGAATGAGGAGATATGGAGGATGGACTCCGGAGCTAAGTCGTGGAATTCCAGCCCGTAATAAAATAGCATCCCCCTCACAAAGGGATCCATTGGGAAGCCTAACCCCCGAAGGAAGTGGGGTATGAACACCACGGTCTCACCAGGCTGGGGACTGGGATGGCCTGCCCTTGAGCAGGCAACCTATGCGAAATTTCGCCGGTCAAGAACTTAGCCTCTCTTAGCTTCAGCACGTCCTCCTCTATGACGGAGGAGGGCATCCATCGGCCTTGAAGGTTGAAACCGGACATTGTCGAAGGTCCGAAGCGCCTGGAATCTGGAGCCTAGGGTGTTGGAACTCGAGGCGACGGGCGAACTCGTTTGAGATTGGAAAAGGAGTAAGGCCTTGGTCTCTTTATAAGAGGTTGAATACCAAGAGCCCTCCCCATAACCGTTTGGACTCGCCTTTAATCAAGGAAACGTGCTAACGGGCACGATTGGGTTACCCACATCCGTATTGATGAGAATCCCGTAAAAGGGGGACACGATCTCTGCTTTGAGAAGACGTGCCAAGGAAACTGCCTCGCAAAACGTGCTGAGGTGGAAAAGTAAAAACGATTCGAGTAAAGGACTTGGCCGTAGTGTGGTGTCACACTGCGGAATACGTCAGCAGATTAGATTTGTGTTAATATTATTCTCTCTATGGCAATATGTGGAAACTTATTTTGCAGAGCCAGACACTATCCTTGGTGTTTAAAATCTTCTTGAAGAACTTGGAGGAGGAACCCGCCTTGCCATGCCGAAGACAATCTGCGCGCCGGACTCGTCGTCATTGAAGCCTGGTTCAGGGGATACTGAGGGAGTCCTGGATTAGGGGGTGTTCGGGTAGCCGGACTATACCTTCAGCCGGACTCCAGGACTATGAAGATACAAGATTGAAGACTTCGTCTCGTGTCCGGATGGGACTTTCCTTGGCGTGGAAGGCAAGCTTGGCAATGCGGATATTCAAGATCTCCTACCATTGTAACCGACTCTGTGTAACCCTAACCCTATCCGGTGTCTATATAAACCGGAGGGTTCTAGTCCGTAGGATAACTCCATCATACAACAATCATACCATAGGCTAGCTTTTAGGGTTTAGCCTCCTTGATCTCGTGGTAGATCTACTCTTGTACTACCCATATCATCAATATTAATCAAGAAGGAGTAGGGTTTTACCTCCATCGAGAGGGCCCGAACCTGGGTAAAAACATCGTGTCCCTTGTCTCCTGTTACCATCCGGCCTAGACGCACAGTTCGGGACCCCCTACCCGAGATCCGCCGGTTTTGACGTCTGCTAACCCCTAGCCCATTTTGCGTTACTTGCCTATCGAGACTAGCCATTTGAGTATTGTCGGGCCACGTTACTTGTGCACATTAGTGATCTACACCTTCCATTGCATACATACCATATCATATTGGTATCATATCATCCATTGTGTCACAATATCGTTCCCGCATATACACAATAGCTATCTTGGTTTGTGCATTGTGCAAAAGTGGCCATAGAAAAAAAACGAAAAGAAGAAGAATAAGCTTTTAAGCAAAAGAAAAGAGAGAACAAAGAGCTTGTAATCAAGTGCCATAGCATCATACCCCATTGCATATAAGATTGTCATATCCGATCATCTTGGATAAAACACCGGGAACCATACATACATAACATACTTGGGATAGAAGTTTATCCATTTTGCATCTTACAGGTTGTGCACAAGTGTCGTATCCGCCTATTGAGCAATCGTGCTAGCGTCTCTCTTGAGTTGTGCAACACGAGCATTTTGGTGGATTCCACATTTTGAGCTCATTCCTTGGTTGCATGACCCCATTTACCTATCCGTGTGTGTGTTTCCGTGTGCCATTCTTTGCTATTGGTCTACTTGTTTCACTTGCGAATTTGTGAATCTTTTACAACATTATTGACTCTTGCTAACATTTTTGCATCAAATTTTTGTGCCACTATCCTCACCAAGCTCCACCATAAGCCTTATTTGTGTAGGTGTGAGAAACCGACAAGAATTGGTACCAATTGTGCTATTTCCTTGTTACACATTGAGAGATCATTGATCCATTTTCAACATCGGTCAAGGTACATTTGGTATAAGTTCTTGTCTTTCTCCCACTCATATTTCTCGAGTCTTGTGATGGATAGGCAAGGCATTTACTCTCCGGTCTCTGACAACAACGACGACGTGAACAACTACATCACCAAAAGGTCCATCTTCGGACTACAACACAAAATGCAAGGAGCACAATCCACCTTGCAAGAACGCATCGAGAACCTCTCCATCGACATTCATCTCTCCGAAGCAAGGAAAAGGGACTACATCGACAACAAGCTTGCCGCACAAAAGGAGGAGCAAGATGCAAGGATGGAAGAAATTCGGGCCTTGATCAAATCTTCTTCCCCTTCGTCATCTTCCAGGCGTCGACGTTCAAACCACAAGTCTTCGGGGCTCCCATGCAATGCAAGCGCAAGTCGTCCACATCTACATGGCGACCACCATCATGTCCGTGATCAACATCGTCATGAAGGGCAAGTCACCTCCAAGCATCATGTGCACGACGACGACGAACAACATCTCCTACGAGCTCAAGAACGACAACGAAATCATCATCATGACGATGCTCCACAAGCACAAGTGCACAAGTCCCAACATGCCCTACTTCACGCCAAGTCCAAGCTTCAAAAGGCATAAAAGAAGACCGCGAGACGACCACCACCAAGAAGACTCTACGGCTACATCAACCACTTCGGCATCTTCACCAAGTGTTCTCAAGGCATCTTCGCCTTTGGACGTACGGCATCTTCGCCTATTTCCCGTGAGTTCGCCTACATCAACAACTTCAACAACAAGGCGACTACCTACGAGCGAGGGCGACACTTCCATCTTCGGAAGCCCCTCAAGGAAGATGGCCCAGCATGGGACATTCCCTTCGGTCATGGAGACGAGCTACGAGGTGCCACATCATATGGGCCTCCAACACCAAGACGGTGACACGACGGTCGAGCAAGGGCCATCCCCTTCGACCACGGCGACGAGCGCGAATCCCTTCTCCAACATGAAGATGGCACCCATATTGGACTCATACTCCGAGTCAAGCTACGCGACCGCGCATGGAGACATTTTCACCTACACCGCTCCGAGACCAACATATCATGAGATGACCCAATTGCCATGTGAGGAGAGCCACCAACCCATGTGTGAGATGAGTGATTCCACCATATATGACATTGAGTGCATTTCCTATGAGCGGATGAGTGTGACCACTACTAGCCCCACACATGAGAGCATGCCACACATCCTATGTGAGGTTGAGAGCCATTTGAGTGACTCCACCAACCATACGAGAAAGAGCATCCTTGAGGGAGTGAGTGAGCCACAACACTTAGTGAGTGAGGTAGTTGACACGGCACATGAGGCCACTATGATTTCTAACGACTTACCCTCTACTCCTAGTGTGTTTTCTCCTTTTGTGCTAGGTCTCCTACATGACGACATGCCTACCATTGTTGAGTCCATACCTCCAATGGAGATGACTATGGCCATGATGGATGATGATGCACCCCCCACATGGTTCCATCAAGATGAAGATGACAACGAGTGGATCTTCAACACCTCACGTACAACACATGAGCGACCTTCCAATGGTAACATAGGTGATGGTGCTTCTCTTGTCGCACTAGTGGACTCTCTTGACATCGATTGCTCCCATGATGTTGACCCACCTATTTCCATGCTTCATGCTAGTGAAACTTCTTCATGTCATGACTTACCTATTTATGATGAATACGATGATGAGCATATTGAGTTACCTAGTTGTGATGCTATGCTTCATAGGATATCATGTGAAAATTCTTTTGGTCACATCATGTTTGAAAACCCATTGAACTTGTCATTTGCTATGAGTGAGATCTCTCATATTACCTCGTTTCAATCTCAACATAGTAACTATGCATGGCCCACTAAAATAAATCCCATTTGCACTTATGGCATAGATGACAAGATGATGGTCATTGGCTTTTGTTTTTCTTGTGATGATATTGCCATGCTTCCTTTACATGATTTGTGCAATTCATCTACTATACCATACCATGATCACATTGTTCCAAATATGCATTGTTTTGGATGTTGTCAATATTCTCCATGTGATGTTTCCATTAATGCTCATGAGGAGACCCCCATAGTTTCCTCATATATATTAGGAGATCTTGATGCATTTCATACTTGGCATGATTCCCATGATAGTGTACACCATATGCATTCCATGAATAACAATGCAATAGGTATTTCCCATGATGCATTACACAATTTGAGTCTCCATTATGCTATACATAACAACAAACCTATCATGATGGATGACATGTTTCTATATCACGCATCTCATTTATTTGAGCATTGGATATTTGGTGCTAACCAACACAAACACGTATGCATCATGATGGATGATGCGTACATCTACCACACACACACAATTTTCCCTTTATCTTTGTTTTGTGTAGGTACTCATGTATACTCGTCAACTTCTCAATCCCAAGAGTTGACGAAACGAGCTCTTGAGAGCAATGATGACTTGGGATCCCATGGACTACCCTTACCACCGTTCCCTTCACGCAAGGACTACGCGCATCTCTTCTACTTGGCTCTCACACGGCTATGGGCCATTTACCATTTGTCACCTTATGCTCATTTTCCCGTGTTCACTTTGCATGTTATGCTTGCTTCCATGCCTTTGCCATGCAATTGTCACCCTTGCTTGCATCTACCCATGTTTCATCATTATGCTACTTATATGTGTATTTGCATGCTTGGTGGAGATCCTTGTTGCTATTGCCATGTTTATCATGTGCCCCATGCTATTGATGCTTGTTGTGTGGGGAGAGTCATGATGCCCAATTGCTATTTACATATGGCCTCTCGCCAATACATTCATGCTATTGTCCTCATATCTTGCTTTCATGCTTGTGCTATGACATGTGCATTATTCATGCCCACTATTTGCACCAATGTCATGCTTGCCATGATTCCTTCTAGTATGTTGCATCTTCGCACTACTAGCATGCTTGACTTGATCGCTATGATAGCTCGCTATGTTGTATCACCCATGTTCCACTATTACTTGCTTTCTTGGGTTGATAGCACCTATGCTCATGCCTCTCACATGGTTTATATCGATCATTGTCTATTGTCTCCATTACTTGCATCTCTCATATCACCCTGTATTGAGTTCCAACTTGCTATGCTTATTGATCTTGGAGACTTGGACACTTTACTTGCGAAGCATGCTTATTTGATCGAGCCTATTGTATTTGGTTGTTCTCGCATCATATGCCTCCATACTATGAAATGCTCCCTTGTCCTTTCTTATGATGAGCATGATGCATACACTTGTTGGGTATCTCGCCCCTCGAATGATAGGTCTTGCTTTTGCACTAACCTCATTTGTTTTTCCAAGTGTTTCTCATGTTCTTTCATTTTGAAGGATTCACACGGCGATACCATAAAGGGACATTTTGGTTATGTGAAGGCGTACATGATGTCCAACACCAACATTGGCGAGCTCTCCTAAAGGTGAACTCATTCCCTTTGAACCATCCTCACATATGCATATTGGATGGGCCATACTTTCATTGTTGTTTCCTTCTTCTTATCTACATGCTACATATATTGGATGGAGGACCAACATTAGAGATGGACCCTATGGACCTTCAAGTTGAGGAGTGCCACGACATCGACCTAGGGTACATCCATGCCTACCGTGTACATGGCGATGCGGTTTACGATCCGAGGTCGGATCTTTCCAACGGGGGAGGAGATGATACGGAGCATCCTACGTCCATCTCCATGTACACCATCATAGCACATCAAGCCCCAAGTGGACCTACCGGACTTAAGGTGAACCCGCTCCTTTTCAAGATTCACATGAATATCCATAGGACTTGGCTGCTACATCACCACAGAAAGTTGTGCATCTTCAGGTTCGAGGACGACCACCGCCAAGCAGCTAAGGAGCTTCCCGGAGGCCAAGGAGAAGGACCCCAAGGCCACAAGGAAGAAGATGGAGCCCAACAGGAGCTGGACAGGAGGGCCCTCGAGACCCCGTGCGCACGGGCTAATCAGAGAGTTGGCGCTGGAGCCCCGTGCGCACGGGCCCCTGACCCCGTGCCCACGGGACCCCCGTGCGCACGGGCCCAACTTACCCCGTGCGAAAGGGCTCATCAGGATGGATGGCTGTGATCTCCACTCCGAGCCCCTCTTCCTCCACATCGTCCCCAAGACTATATATTCCATACCTAGGTCATTTGTTAGGGTTAGCAAAGGATATGTTAGACATATGAGAGCTTTGCTCCATGGATCCACTCCACTAGGATATCAAGACCTCCTCTTGGAGTGACCTAGCTCAAGACCCCCTCATGGGTGGCCCCTATCAAGACCTCCTCACGGAGAAGAACCCGGTTACCTCTTGTATCGTCCTTTGTTGATCGTGGATCATGTATCTCTCTTTGTGTTCATCGTTCTAGCGCATGTGTAATTGAATATTGTTGGTTTTAGTGATTCTCTTGTGTTTTCCCCGTGATTTCCCTTGTGCTCTTCTGCTCGTTCTTCGTGTTCATCGTAGGGATCCACTCCAAATGTGAAAGATCTTCCTCCATAGGGTTCCACCCTACATCAACCACCCACTTGGGTTTGAGCTTGTCCTTCTTGTTCTCGGGGAGGCATAGAACGAGTTCGCCAATTGTATAAGTTTTGGCCGGTACTTCTCTGATTTGATACCTTTGAGCCTGTTGCTGATAGAATGCGGAACGGGCTTTAGCGACATCACGCTCCTCTTCCAAAGCATCTAAGTTGTCCTTCCGATCTAGCTCGGCTTGCTTCTCTTCATACATGCACACGCGACGGGAGTCATGGATTATGTTGCAGAGCAGCACTGCTTATGCGCCGTACACCATAAAAAATGGTGTGTATCCGGTGGTACGATTCAGCGTAGTCCGCAGCCCCTAGAGTATGGAGTCGAGTTCCTCAACACAATGTGTGTTTGATTCCTTCAAGGATCGCACTAGTCTGGGTTTAATGCCGCTCATGATAAGACCATTTGCATGTTCGACTTGACCGTTTGTTTGGGGGTGATAGACAGAGGCATAGTCAAGCTTGATGCCCATTTTGCCGCACTAGGTTTTCACCTCATCGGCTGTAAAATTCGAGCCATTGTCAGTGATGATGCTGTGGGGGACACCGTAACGGTGTACAACCCCTGATATGAAGTCTATCACTGGTCCGGATTCGGCCGTTTTAACTGGTTTGGCTTCTATCCATTTGGTGAACTTGTCCACCATGACCAATAAGTATTTTTTCTTATGGCTTCCCCCTTTAAGGGGTCCCACCATATCCAGCCCCCAGACCGCGAAGGGCCAAGTTTTGGGGATTGTTTGGAGAGCGGTAGGGGGCATGTGGCTCTGATTGGCAAATAGTTGACAACCAAGGCAATGTTGGACGAGGTCCTGTGCGTCTGCCCGGGCTGTCAGCTAGTAAAAACCTGTCCGAAAGGCCTTGCTTACGAGCGCTCGGGCTGTCGCGTGGTGCCCGCCTAGTCCGGAATGAATTTCAGCTAAGAGCTGCCGCCCTTCCTCTTCGGAGATGCATCATTGGAGCACTCCGGTGGTGCTCTTCTTGTAGAGCTCTCCTTCATGGACTTTGTAGGCCTTAGAGCATCGCACAATACAACGTGCCTCATTTTGGTCCTCGAGGAGCTCTTGCCTATTTATGTAGGCCAAGAAAGGCTCGGTCCACGGGGCGATGACAGCCATTATTTCGTGGGCTGAAGGTGTCATTTCGGTGGCAGAGCCTCCGATTACGTCAGATGGTTCAAAATCTGGGGTTGTGTTCGGAGCCAGACTAATAGTGCCGGACTCCCCCTCCCATACCACAAACGGCTTGAAAAGCCTTTCTACAAAGATATTTGGTGGGACGGGGTCGCGTTTAGCGCCGATGCGGGCGAGGATATCGGCCGCTTGATTATTTTCTCTGACCACATGGTGGAATTCGAGCCCCTCGAACGGTGCTAACATTTTGAGGACGGCATTGCGATAGGCCGCCATTTTCGGGGCCTTGGCATCAAAGTCTCCATTTACCTGAGATATTGCGAGGCTCGAGTCCCCGCACACTTCGAGACATTGGATGCCCATAGAGACTGCCATCCGAAGCCATGCAACAGAGCCTCGCATTCGGCTGCATTGTTGGAGTCTGTGTATAATATTTGGAGTACGTATTGAACCGTGTCTCCGGTGGGGGATGTCAGGACGACATCCGCTCCCAATCCGGCCAGCATTTTAGAGCCGTCGAAATGCATGATCCAATTTGAGTACGCGCCGTACGCTTTAGGGAGTTCGGCTTCTGTCCATTCGGCGACGAAGTCAGCCAGTACTTGCGACTTAATGGCCCGCCGTGGTTTGTATGTTATGTCATACGGAAGGAGCTCAATAGCCCATTTGGCAATTCGGCCTGTTGCGTCGCGGTTATTTATTATGTCATTGAGTGGTACTTCGAAGGCCACTGTGATCGAACACTCTTGAAAGTAGTGTCGTAGTTTCTGGGATGCCATGAAGACTGTGTACGCTATCTTTTGATAGTGTGGGTACCAAGATCTGCATGGAGTGAGGACAGTGGACATGTAATATACCGGCTTTTGGAGCGAGAACTTGTGTCCGTCTGCTTCTCGTTCGACGACGAGCACTTCGCTCACAACTTGGTTTGTTTGCGGCTATGTATAATAGCATGGGTTCGCCAATGTTTGGCGCTGTCAGGACTGGGTTTGTGGCCAAGGGTGCCTTTATTTCTTCCAGTCCGGCCGTGGCCGCATCCGTCCACTCGAAGTGTTCGGTGCGTCGAAGAAGGCGATACAGAGGTAGGGCATTTTCTCCTAAGCGGGAGATAAAGCGGCTTAAGGCAGCCGCGCATCCAATTAGTTTCTGGATCTGCTTGAGGTCTGTTGGGATAGCCAACTATGACAGAGCTCGGATTTTTGCCAGATTTGCTTCAATTCCTCTATTAGAAATGATGAAGCCGAGCAATTTCCCGGAGGGTATCCCGAAGACACATTTCTCCGGGTTGAGCTTGATGTCGTATGTTCGGAGGTTGCCGAACGTAAGCCTCAAGTCATCTATTAAAGTTACAATGTGTCTGGTTTTGATGACCACGTCGTCTACATAGGCCTCTACTGTCTTGCCGATTTGTTTTTCCAGGCATGTCTAAATCATGCGTTGATAGGTTGCACCGGCGTTTTTGAGACCGAAAGGCATAGTGTTAAAACAGAATGGGCCGTATGGTGTAATGAAGGCTGTTGCGGCTTGGTCGGACTCCGCCATCTTGATCTGATGGTATCCGGAGTATGCGTCGAGGAAGCACAATGAGTCGTGTCCTGCGGTGGCGTTGATGATTTGATCAATGCGGGGGAGGGGGAAAGGATCCGTAGGGCAAGCTTTAGTGAGGTCCTTGAAATCAACACATAAGTGCCAAGATTTGTCCTTCTTTGGTACAATTACCAAGTTTTCTAGCCAATCCGGATGTTTGATGTCTTTGATGAATCCAGCCTCGAGTAGCTTGGCAAGCTCCTCTCCCATGGCTTGCCGCTTAGGTTCTGAGAAGCACCTAAGAGTCTACTTGACTGGCTTGTATCCTTTCAGTATATTGAGGCTGTGTTCGGCCAGCCTGCGCGGGATGCCCGGCATGTCTGAAGGGTGCCTGGCGAAGATATCCCAATTCTTACGCAGGAAATCTCGCAGTGCGGCGTCTATTGTAGGGTTCAATTGTGTCCCAATGGAAGATGTCTTTGTAGGGTCCATTGGGTGGACCTGGAATTTGACTATCTCGTCCGCGGGTTTGAAGGAGGTGGATTTAGGTCGCTTGTCGAGTATCACGTCGTCTCTGTCCACTGTTGCTCGCAATGTTATCAGTTCTTCGGCCGCGAGGGCTTCTGATAAAGCTTCCAGGGCGAGGGCGGCGGTTTTATTTTCGGCGCGGAGTGCGACGTCTGGATCACTAGCTAGAGTGATGATTCCATTGGGCCCAGGCATTTTGAGTTTCATGTACCCGTAATGGGGTATAGCCTGGAAACTCGTGAATGCGTCCCGCCCCAAGAGGGCGTGGTATCCGCTGCTGAACGGGACCACTTGGTGTCGGGGAAACTGATCCACGAACACCTATGGGACCGGAGCCCCTTTCGGTTCGGCGGGGGGCGGAGATCGCACGAAGAGCAGATCGAGGCGAGCACACGAGCAGTTTACCCAGCTTCGGGCCGCACGGATGCGTAAAACCCTACTGCTG
Organism: Aegilops umbellulata; assembly: GCA_032464435.1. NCBI lineage: Eukaryota > Viridiplantae > Streptophyta > Magnoliopsida > Poales > Poaceae > Aegilops > Aegilops umbellulata. The sequence continues at coordinate 632,742,223 of CP136060.1, read as the reverse complement.
CTTTGTGGTTTGTATTGGTGTTCTTGCTCGGGAGCGCTGAGTGCTACAGTACACACCAGCAGCTAACGAGACCGAGCGTGAGTGTTCTGGAATGTCTAACCCCCCCTTTCTACGTTGCGCATGGGCCTCCTTTTATATGCTCAAGGGGTCACCAACAGGTGGCAACGTAGGCAAGGGTAAAAGAGGAAAATGTATAGCGGTTGGTACAGCTACTTGTATAGTGTATCACACCTAACCCTGACGGCAGGGGACAAAGGCATTAAGTGCCCATCTGCGTCGCCCAAACAGTGCGGAGAAGGACCGTCAGGGACGCCACCACTCGCCATGATGGCGGTCTTGTCATCGCCGCTTGCCACCGCGTACCCCTGGCTGCACAGCCTCCTGCCACGTGCGCCTGGAAAGGTCCCACAGCGACACGTTGGAGGATGTGCTGGAGCGTGGGCATAGGGTGGTTGCTTGCCGCGGCAAGCGCCTTGCCGCGGTCGTTGTCTTGTCGCGCCCGGAAGCTTGTCGCTCTCCGGGCCTTGGTTAGCCTTCCCGGCAAGCTCCTCTTGTCGGGGCCTTGGTTGGTCTTCCCGGCAAGCTCCTCTTGCCGGGGCCTTGGTTGGTCGTCCTGGCAAGCTCCTCTTGCCGGGGCCTTGTCTCCTTGGCTTGAATACTTTGTTCTTGAATGGCTCCAAAGGAACCACGGAGGACTTGGCGGTCACCCGGTAAGCATTGCCGCGGGACGCTGCGACTGCCCGTGCACAAGTTCGGGATACTAGGGTACCCCTACTCTAGTACACCGACAGGAGCCCCCAGGTCTGGGCCACACACGGTGCCGAGCGCTGTTGGGCCAGGCCCAAAACAGGGCACGGGCACACGCGGCCCGGGTCACGTCGTATCTTACTCCGTATCCACCGCGCCCTCTCCGAACGCCACGCGTTGAATGCGGCGTCGTGGGAGAGATCGTGGGTGGTTTCTTTAATCGAAAATGCGGAACGTCCGCCCCCTCCCTCTTTATAAGCAGAGGAAACAGGGGTAGTTTGCCCACCTCGCCAATTGCTACTCCCATCTCAAAAACCTCCGCCGCTCCCCCTTCTTCTCAAAGCCGAAGGAGAGCAGCGCTCCGCCCCCCATCGCCACCAGCATCATCAACGCCGTCGATCTCCCCCACCACCTCCGCCATGGCTCCGAAAGCCGGGAAGGTCGTGAAGTTGGCCGAGGCGCAGCGGCTCGCGGCGCTGCGAAAGGAGCGGGCAATCTTCCCCCCTCAGCTTGCCACGGAGGATCTGAGGGAGTACTACTACCTCTTCGGGTCGACGGAGACGCGAGCGCATCCGCGCAAGAAGGTACTCCCAGTCGCCGCTCGGCAACTGGCTCCAAATGGATACCCTTTCTTCGCGTCGTTCTTCTACTGCGGGCTCTGCCCGCCTTTTTTTGAATTTTTCTGTGACATCATGAACACCTACGGGTTCCACCTCCTTGACTTCACCCCCAATGCCGTTCTGTCCATGGCAGTTTTCGCGCATCTTTGCGAAAACTTTTTCGGAGTCCATCCAAATGTAGCTCTTTTCCGCCACTTCTTTATGCCTCGAGCTGAGAGAGGAGAGCCTCTATCCAGCGGAATCGCCTGGATCTCGAGTGCCGGCAAGAAGGAAGCTTATCTGGAGGGAGAGTTCCGTAGCAAATGGGAGCAGTGGAGAGCAGAATGGTGCTGGGTTGTCGAGGAGAACCCGCAGCCTTTCACCGCCCTGCGCCAAGCCCCAGTAGTGCGCGGCAACGATTGGAGCGACGTGGCCCCGGAAGACGCTAGGCTGAATATTGCCGTCACCCGGATCCAACGCCTCAAGCTTGTTGGGCTCACTGTGGGCGCCGTTGGCGCAGATTTTCTTCGCCGCCGCAACGCCCCCCCTGCAGGAGAGGAGACCCGCCTGGGAGTTCAAGAATGCGGCGGATATCATGAGGCTGCGCCCGGGCCTCAACTTCAATTTCACGGTCTTGGAACTTGACGCGACGCTCAAGGAGCTGTTCAAGCACGACCTTGACCATCCCGAATTGTTCAGGTTGCCGCGGGGCGTCGTTCCGCTATGCAACAACTCCTCGCTCGACCGCATCCGTGCGATGATGCCGTTGTGCGATTCGCATGGAATCGTCCCCACTTGGCAAGAACCCGAAGACGACGTCGTGCAGGCGTTCTTCGACAGCTTGGCGGAAGTGCCGGTCCGCACCGATGAACAGAGAGGCCTCACCCGCGACACCACCGAGGAGGATATGGAGCGCATCGCCACTAGGCTGGAAGAGGCGGCGGCAGCCGCTGCCGCGGGCGAGTTTGGATTCACCGTGGACGAGGCGGACGCAGCAGAGGCGGCGGAGGCGGCAAACCTTGCCGAGCGAGAGGGACTTGCCGGCGAGGAAGAGCTTGCCGGGCCTGAGGTCAAGTCGAGCGAGCCCGCCGAGGGTACGGGCGGCTCATTAGAAATCAACCCCTCTTCCTCCGCACCTCCAGACTGCTCGTCGCAAGCAGAGCCCCCAGCTCCACCAAATAAGCGTCTCCGCAAGGCCGGGGACGTAGCGGAGCGGCAGACGAGTCAACAGCCGCCGCACCGCACGACACGCTCCACCGCGGCAAGCACTGGCGCAGTGGGAGCATCTCACGCCGCTGCGGCAACCGGAGCGGGGTCGTCTCAGTCCGCTGCCACTGCCCCCGCCAAGCGGCCAAGGGAACCAACTCCTCCGCCTCGTCGCACCGGAGGCGAGCCGGGCTTCGACTTCTCCGCGCTCAGCTCCGACGAGGAAGAAGAAGAGTAAGATCCCTTGCCGTACTTATAATTCTTCAATTCTTGCTATTTTGTCTTTTATCTGATTTGCTTCTCTCCGAACTCATTTCTTTTCAGGACTCTGGCCTAGAGAGCGGCGAAGAGAGCCAAGGTCCCGGCGATCCCGGTGATTGTCATCGAGGATGAACCCACCGCGACAGTAGGGGGGTGCGCCCGAGACCACCTTGCCGGACCCGGCAACTGTTCCCCAAAGCAGCCCCCATCGCAGCCCCCAGCGTAAGTATAGGGTTTACTTCTCGCTGTTAGGCGCGCATGGGTACTCTTTATTTGCTGACATCTGATTATTGGTTTGTGTAGGAGCAGAACAACCTCACCAGGAGCGCCCGGAGACCGCCCCCGATGTGCCATCTGCTTCGACTACGCCGCCAAGGGAGAATTCCCCTGCAAGGGAGCGTTCTCCGGCAAGGGAGAAGTCTCCGGCAAGGGAGAGTTCTCCGGCAAGGGAGAAGTCTCCGGCAAGGGAGAGTTCTCCGGCAAGGGACAGTACCAGCGACCCTCCGGTAACGGAGAACATGACAGCAGATCCTGGTACAGGTAATCCTCTTGCTTGAAAACTTCCCTTGGGTTCTTTTTCTTTTGATCTTCTTTTTGGATATTTGCTTGACTTTTCTCCCTTCTCCGGCTGTCAGACCCATCTGCCACGGAGCAAATGGAGACCGAGGTCGCCGGCGAGGAGAACACGCGCGGCAATACTGACGACGCCACTGCCACCGAAGGAGCAGCCGACGCTGATGATCCCGCCGGCGAAGAGGCCGCCAAAGCTGCCGCTGCGAAAGCTGGCGAGGGTTCTGGCGATCGCACTGACGACCCTGAGGCCGCAGGAGCGCCAGGCGCTACGCCGACCGCCGATCCCTCCGCCGCTGCCGCAGCCCCAGGCTCCGAAGAGCCCCAGCCAGGCGCCTATCTGAAGGCCGGGGAAGACGTCTTCATCAAGCTCCCCTGGGAGTCAAGTTCCAGGGCGCCGGTCGAAGGAGGTCTTTGACGGAGAGGTGCTCACCTCCACTGGGTTGACGCTGGTCGACGCGCCAAGCAGCAGCAGCGGCGAGTCTGAGGAGGAGCGACTGCTCCGGAAGCTGGTGTCGCTTTACCGAGCCCGGCAAGCCAAGCTGGAGTCCCGAGAAGCGCTTGTCGTGAAGGCGGGAGTGGACATGGAGAAGCGCACGGAGGAGCTTCGGGGCCTTAACCAGGAAGCTCTCCGGGCCTTGGCAGAGGAGCGGGAGCAACTTGCTGAGGCGAAGAAGGCCTTCCTGCTCGAGAAGGCTGAAGTGGAGGAGCAACAGCGGCTTGCCGCCGAGAAGCTGTCTGCACAGGAGGGCGAATTGACGCAGCTGAAGGCCAGCCTTGACAGCCATGAGGAGGAGCTTGCTGTGCGCGAGAAAACACTTGGCGGGGCTCTCAAGGAAGCAAAGGATGCTGCCGCAGCTGCCGAGGCCGCCAAGAAGGAGCTGGAGACGAAGGTGGCGCAGCTGGAGGGCGATCTCAAGGCGAGTGGCGAGGAGCTTGCCGCGCTCAAGCATGAGCGCGAGAAGGACGCCTACACTTTTGGCGAACTGCAGGATCGCCTCGCCGAGAAGATCAAGGAGCTTAGCGCCGTCAAGGACTCCAACGGAGATCTTGAGTTGAAGCTGACTACTTTGACCAAAACGCTGGATGGCGCCAAGGAGCAGGAGGTGGCCTTGACGGAGAAGATCAAGGCCGACGAGGTGCTGCTGGCGAGTGCTGCTGCCGCCCAGAAGACTTTCAGGGAAAATGCGGAGCACTGGACGGAGAATCTCGTGGATGTTGCTGCCGCCATCGACAAGGAGCTGGCGCTGCTGGGGATGGAGGATCTCGGGTATCCCTCCGACGAGCACCTCCAACCCAGCGCCAAGCTCACTCTGTTTTTCAAGGGCGTGGCGACGGCTCTCCAGCGGCTCCGAGAGAGGATTCCAAAGCAGCTGGCCGACGAGTCGCGCGAGATTTGCGCAGGAGCTCTCCAAAAAGTGTTGGTGAAGGTGGCCTTCCGCAACCCGGGCCTCAACCTCACCAACGTCCTCAGGTCCTTGCCGGCGGATGCTGATCTGGAAGCGTCAAGACCCTTGTCGCACCCATTGTGGACAGGGTGAGCGGGATCAAGAGGGTTGAGGGTGATCGCGTAGATTAGGCCGCCCGTTTTCTTGTTTCCTTGTCGCTGCTGGTCATGTTACGAGAACAATCCGTTAGAGCCGCGACAAGTTATCTTGTAATATAACTCTATTTTGGGTAGTGATTGCTATGTTATTTCCTTTACTTGATTCCTTCCTTTGTATGTTTTTGTCCTACGCTTTTAGGGAACTTGCCGGCGCAGGCACCTTAGCCGCGAGCGCTGAGTGCTGGATGTCAGCAGCCTGCTGGCGGTGCCGCTGCCGACAAGAAACCTTGTCGCAACTAGTCGCAGCTCACTTAAATTGTTGAGCGGACTCGAAACAAAGTAAGGGCGCAACTAGCTACGAGTTGGTTCCTCCACGCACAGGTTTTCCATACAAAGCAGGGTCGTTCGAGGAAGATAACTTATAAATTTTAAAAAATTTGATTGCTCAAACTTTGGCAACTTAGCTTTTCTGTCGTTTGCTTCCCGGCAAGGCGAAACTTTCTTGAACGACGCCTGGTCCACACCATTATCTTCTTCTTCCCCCCTGGCAAACTTGTGGGCGAGGGAACCTTCCTTTCCTTGAGAAAAAGAAAGAAGAGAAAATAAAGGTATGGAGCCTTACGGCCCGTTATTGCTTACCGGGGTAGGTGCTGCACAAAGTGTCAGATAATACATGCAAAAAATAGAAAGCATGAAATCGACAAGATGTGCGGAGCTCATGAGCTTTATTTACGCACGGGGTCTGCGCCCGGCTTTGTACAAAGGATTACATGCAACAGCGGCAAGACTTGTACAAAAGGTGGTTGCCGGAACAGGTTCCGGCAACCGCGCCTTACGGGTAAAACTTACGAAGATGCTCTATGTTCCAGGAGTTGCTCACCGGGACGCCATCTTCGGTCTCAAGGTGGACAGCGCCAGGCCTAGTGACTCATTTCACCCGGTAAGGGCCTTCCCACTTCGGCGTCAACTTGTTGGAATTCTTGGCGGACTGAGCACGCCGAAGAACAAGGTCGCCTTCCTCGAGACTTCTGGCATTAACTTTGTGGCTATGGTAGCGGCGCAAAGCTTGCTGGTAGCGAGCAGCTCGCACAGCAGCCTGAAGACGGTCTTCCTCAAGGAGCAGCGCGTCATCTTCTCGCAGCTGCTCTTGCTCAAGCTCATCATAAGCGAGCACTCGAGGCGACCCGTATACGAGTTCCGTGGGGACAACTGCCTCTGCTCCATAAAGTAGAGCGAAAGGTGTTTGGCCAGTGGCTCGATTTGGCGTCGTCCTAATCGACCAAAGAACCACCGGTAGCTCCTCAATCCAGTTCTTTCCGCACTTGTGTAACCTGTCGAAATTCCTGGTCTTGAGCCCGCGTAGCACTTCAGCATTCGCCCTCTCCGCTTGACCATTGCTTCTCGGGTGAGCAACAGAAGCGAAGCAGACCTTGGCGCCAAGATCTTGGACGTACTGCATGAAGGTGCGGCTCATGAATTGTGTGCCGTTGTCGGTGATGATCCTGTTAGGGATCCCGAAACGGCAAACAATCGACCTGAAGAACTTGACTGCTGACTGTGTTGTCACCTTCCTCACTGGTTCCACTTCCGGCCACTTTGCGAACTTGTCGATTGCAACGTACAAGTACTCAAAGCCCCCGACAGCTCTGGGAAAAGGGCCGAGGATGTCGAGCCCCCAGACCGAAAATGGCCAGGATAAAGGGATCGTCTGGAGAGCTTGAGCTGGCTGGTGTATCTGCTTGGAATGGAACTGGCACGCTTCACACTTGGTTACTTGTGCAGTTGCATCCTGGAGGGCTGTCGGCCAAAAGAAACCTTGCCGGAATGCTTTGACGGCAAGTGCTCTTGCGCAAATGTGGTGACCACATATGCCTCCATGTATCTCTGCCAACAGCTTTTGTCCATCTTCCCGGGGATTACACTTCAATTTCACACCGTTGAGTCTTCTTCTGTACAGTGTGTCGCCGACAAACTGGTACATACTTGACTGTCGGGCTACTCTTTCCGCTTCTTCTTGCTCTTCGGGAAGTTCTCCTGTCTGAAGGAAACGGACAATCTGTTGTGCCCATGCTGGAGCTTGTGGCTCGACAACAAGGACTAAAAGCACATCTGCTGCTGCGGGAACATCCGCTTCTACGGCAAGAACCTGCGGCTCAGCTGGAGCTTGATATTCCCCGGCAAGCTTGCCGGAGCAAAACTTGTCGGGAGCGTCTGCTTCAACGGAACAAACCCTATGGCTTGCCGGAGCAGACTGCTCCTCAGCACTCTTGGTGTTGATCTTGGGGACCTTCTTGGCGGCGGCTTCGGGGAGCTCTGCCAGAAAGTAGTCACCAGAAATCAACTTTCTCTTCTTGCTCTGTCCAGTTGATGGTGTCACAGACGGTTGAGTCAGCTTGAGCACAAAGATCCCTGGTTCCACAGGTAACTTAAATGCGGCGCACTTTGACAGGCCATCGGCGATGTCGTTCTCTGCTCTTGGAACATGCTCCATCTGTAGGCCGTCAAAGTGCTCTTCTAGCTTTCTCACTTCATCAACGTAAGCTGCCATCAACGGACTTTGATAATTCTTGTTTACTTGGCGGACGACAAGCTGCGAGTCACCCCTGACAATGAGCTTCTTGATCCCAAGGTCTGTTGCGATCCTGAGACCGGCAAGCAATCCTTCATACTCTGCAGTATTGTTCGTTGCTTGCTCCCTGGGAAAGTGCATCTGGACTATGTACTTGAGGTGCTCTCCGGTGGGTGCGACAAGTACTACGCCCGCACCGGCGCCTTGCAGCGTGAAGGCACCATCAAAGCACATCAGCCACTGTTTGCTTGCTTCCTTGACGGGGATGCTCGTTTCTGGAATTTCTTCATCTGGTGTTGGCGTCCACTCTGCTATGAATTCTGCCAATGCTCTGCTTTGGATAGTTGAAGTACTCTCAAACTTGAGGCCAAAGCTTGACAGTTCCAGTGCCCACTCGACAATCCTGCCTGTTGCTTCTGGATTCTGCAGTATCCTCTTCAGCGGAAAACGAGTGACAATTGTGATCTCATGTGCTTGAAAGTAATGGCATAGCTTTCTCGAGGCCATGAGGAGGCTGAAAAGCAATTTCTGCACACCAGAGTACCTTGACCTTGCCCTCTGCAGAAGGGAACTGACAAAGTAAACTGGGCCCTGCACCATTCTCTTCTGCACCTCTTCATGCGTCTGCGCAGATCCATCTTTGTCGGGACCAGAGCTTGTCGGCGGAGCCCCCTGCTTGTCGCTGGATGCACTTGCCGTGGTCGCTGGTTCATCATCCGCCTCCCTCTCCGCTACTAACGCAGCACTAACCACTTGATTGGTTGCCGCTAGATACAGCAGCAACTTCTCTTGTGGCTTAGGTGCGACAAGTGTTGGAGTGGAAGACAGGTATCTCTTCAAGTCCTGTAGTGCAGCCTCCGCTTCCGGAGTCCATTTCATTGGACCTGCCTTTTTCAATATTTTGAAAAACGGCAGGGCGCGCTCAGCAGACCTAGAGATAAACCTACTGAGAGCAGCCACGCAACCGGCAAGTCTTCGTACATCCTTGACGCGCTTTGGTGCTTCAATCTGCTCAATGGCCTTGATCTTGTCGGGGTTGGCTTCAATTCCCCGCTGAGACACGAAGAACCCGAGAAGCTTGCCGGAGGGGACTCCAAACACACACTTCTCGGGGTTAAGCTTGAGGTTGATCTTGCGCAGATTTGCAAATGTTTCTTCTAAATCTTGAATCAGAGTTGCCCTGTCCTTGCTCTTGACCACTATGTCATCCATGTAGGCTTCTACATTTCTGTGTATTTGTGGCTCAAAAGGGACATGGACTACTCTTGCAAATGTTGAACCAGCATTCTTTAAACCGAAAGGCATCCGTACGAAACAGTACGTTCCACACGGAGTGATGAATGCGGTCTTCTCCTCATCTTCTTCTGCCATGAAGATCTGATGATATCCTGAGTATGCGTCAAGAAATGAAAGCAAGTCGCATCTGGTCGTGGAGTCGACAATCTGGTCAATGCGCGGCAAGGGAAATGGGTCTTTGGGACAAGCTTTATTGACATCGGTGAAGTCGATACAAAGCCTCCATTTCCCGTTTGCCTTGCGCATGACTACAGGATTGGCCAACCACGTAGGTTGGAGCACTCCTCTGACAAGGCCTGCTGCTTCCAATTTCTTGATTTCTTCTGCGATAAACTCTTGGCGCTCCACTGCTTGTTTCCTGACTTTCTGCTTGACGGGCCGCGCGTGAGGACAAACGGCAAGGTGGTGCTCGATTACTTTCCTGGGAACACCGGGGATGTCAGACAGTTGCCACGCAAACACGTCGACGTTCGCCCGCAAGAAAGCAACGAGCGTGCTTTCCTATTTAGGGTCGAGAGTGGCACTGATGGTGAAGGTACCACCAGTGCCGTCCTCCTTGGCGGACACCTTCTTGGTCTCTGGCGGAGCTGCCATTGTCTTCCTACACTTGCCAGTGGAGCTCGATGGTGCATCCTCAACGGTAGCGCAGCACTCCGAAGAGGTGCGCTTGCCGGAGTGGGCATCAGAGCTCTTGCCGCACTTGGTCTTCTTCTTCCCCCCGGGAGCTTCAACGGCAAGTGACTTGCGATCTGCCGCGGCTGCTGCTTCCCGGTAGATCTTGTCGGCGCAGATAAGAGCATCTTTCTTGTCGCCAGGGACAGAGATGACACTTATCGGGCCAGGCATCTTCAGCATGTTGTATGCATAGTGAGAGGCTGCCGTGAATTTGGCGAGTGCTGGACGGCCGAGTATCCCATTGTAAGGCAATGGAAAATCAGCAACGCCAAAAGTGACCCTCTCAGTCCTGAAGTTCAGCTCGCTGCCAAATGTCACCGGCAACGTGATCTTTCCCTTCGGCTTGCTCCTTCCCGGATTGATTCCTTGGAATGTGCCGGTCTCTTCGAGCTCACTGTCAGGGATCTGGAGTTTCTGGAGTACCACGGACGAGATCAGGTTCAAGCCGGCCCCGCCGTCAACTAACATCTTAGTGACCTTGAGGTTGCGGATAGTTGGTGAAACGAACATCGGCAAGCACCCGACCGCAGTTATGCGATCAGGGTGGTCCTCAATATCAAAGATGATAGGCATGTTGGACCATTTCAGAGGCCTGCGTGACTCGACAGGTGGTTCTGCTGCATTGACTTCCCGCACCCACTGCTTGAGTTGGCGGTGTGAGGTATGCAGAGAAGCACCGCCGTCAACGCACAAGACCTCTGTGGCTTTCTGGAACTCCTTCTCACTGGTCTCGTCATCATCCATATCTTCATCGTCATCGTCATCTTCGTCCTTGTCGCGGCCGCGGGGAGGCCTGTCTCCTTGCCGCTGCTTGGCCTTGCCGCGGCGTCCTCCCCGGCCGGGGCATTTCTTGCCGGATCCTCCAGCACCTTCTTGGGCCTTCTCCTTGTCACGTCGCTCGTACTCAGCCCTTTGCTGCTCAACAAGCTGTCCGACCTTCTTGCAGTTCTGGAGGTCATGGCCCTTGGTGCGGTGGATCTTGCAGTACTGCTTGTCGGTGCCGTCCTGCTTGTCGGCGACCGCCACAGCCTCTTTGCCGGAGCTACCAGCTTTGGCTTTGTTGGCAGCACCTTCGTTGCCGGACTGCTCAACGACTAGCACATCTTTGCCTTTCTTCTTCCTGTTATTCCGCCGCCGGTTTTTCTTTGCCGGGGCAGCATCCTCACTGTCAGATCCCCCTGCTCCTACATTCTCTCCGGGGAGTTTCCTCCCTTCCTCAGCACGTGCACACTTGTCGGCCAGGGCATATAGCTCACTGACATCCTTGATCTTGCACATCGCCATCTCCTCCCGCATCCTGCGGTTACGCACGTTCTGATGGAACGCGCTGATGACCGCGGCAGGGTGGACATCTGGGATGTTGTAGTGTACACGGCTGAATCTCTGAATGTACTTGCGCAGGGACTCTCCTTCCTTCTGGGTGAGCAGATGAAGGTCACTCTCTTGGCCAGGAGGTTTGTGGCCGCCTGTAAAGGCGCCGACAAACTGATGGCACAGGTCAGCCCAGGAGGATATGGAGTTGTCCGGCAAGTGCATGAGCCAGGACCTGACGTTGGGCTTGAGTACCAGCGGGAAGTAGTTGGCAAGGATCTTGTCGTCCCGCCCCCGGCAGCTTGCACCGCGATGGTGTAGATGCTGAGGAACTCCGACGAATGCGACCTGCCGTCGTACTTCTCTAGTACATCTGGCTTGAAATTCTTCGTGCTGGGCCACTGGACTTGCCGCAGCTCACGAGTAAACGCAGGGCAACCTACCCCGTATGGCAAGTCGCCTGGTTCCCCTGGTGCATGCATGTCGACAGTGGGCCCAGCACGCTGGTCCGATTGACGCCGCGCTTCTCTTCGGCGCTCGATGCGAGTTCGAGCGTCTTCTTGCTGTCGTTCGTGAAGAACTTGGCGCTGATCGCAGCGAGCTCGTGGATCCGATGATGCAGTGGAGTCGCTGTCGACGTGGATCCGGCGAGTCGGCGATCTTGGCCTTCAGGGCGGAGAGTGCACGGTGGTTCACCCCCAGCGGTCTTGTCGCCATCGGCTCGCGCCTGGCAGTCCTGCCGCGGCCGTGATGTACTTGGCTACCGTGGAGTGTCGCCATTGGCGAAGCCGATGAGACTCTGAATGGTGGCCCTCCATTCTTCCATCTTGTCTGCCGTTGGAGGGTAATCTAGGAGCAGCTCGGCTCTCGCCAAAGCTTCTGCTGGAGTGGTGGGTGGCAGTGGCGAACGGTGCGAGGAGCGGGATATGCTCGGACTTCTAGCTGTGTTAGGAGGAGCAGCATCCCGTCCGGGCGACCGTGCCGCGCTCGTGCCAGCATGCTGGCGTGCATGCTGGTCTTGAGCACCTTGAGATCCACTAGCTCGATCTTGATCCAACATACGTATGGTACCTTGAGCACCATGATGCTGCCGGTCCCGCGCCTCCTGGGATGGGCGTGGTGCATGTACGGACGCCGAGGTCTGCGCAGCCTTGTCCTTGGACTTGGCAGCACCGTGAGCTACCTCGTCGACGCCCGTTCTTCCACCGGCGTCTACCCCACCACCCGTTTGCTCCGGGGGTGGTGGGTCTGACGCGGACGGAGCAGCCGCCTCCGAAGCCTTCTTCTTCGGCGGCATGTCGACGAAGATGATGAAGATCTAGCTCGTGTGAACGCCGGATCAGGTTCACACAATCTCGACCCCCCCTACCTGGCGCGCCAAAGATGTCGGGGAAACTGATCCACGAACACCTATGGGACCGGAGCCCCTTTCGGTTCGACGGGGGGCGGAGATCGCACGAAGAGCAGATCGAGGCGAAGCACACGAACAGTTTACCCAGCTTCGGGCCGCACGGATGCGTAAAACCCTACTGCTGCTTTGTGGTTTGTATTGGTGTTCTTGCTCGGGAGCGCTGAGTGCTACAGTACACACCAGCAGCTAACGAGACCGAGTGTGAGTGTTCTGGAATGTCTAACCCCCCCCCCTTTCTACGTTGCGCATGGGCCTCCTTTTATATGCTCAAGGGGTCACCAACAGGTGGCAACGTAGGCAAGGGTAAAAGAGGAAAATGTATAGCGGTTGGTACAGCTACTTGTACAGTGTATCACACCTAACCCTGATGGCAGGGGACAAAGGCATTAAATGCCCGTCTGCGTCGCCCAAACAGTGCGGAGAAGGACCGTCAGGGACGCCACCGCTCGCCACGATGGCGTTCTTGTCATCGCCGCTTGCCACCGCGTACCCCTGGCTGCACAGCCTCCTGCCACGTGCGCCTGGAAAGGTCCCAGAGCGACACGTTGGTGGATGTGCTGGAGTGCGGGTACAGGCTGGTTGCTTGCCGCGGTCGTTGTCTTGTCGCGCCCAGAAGCTTGTCGCTCTCTAGGCCTTGGTTAGCCTTCCCGGCAGGCTCCTCTTGCCGGGGCCTTGGTTGGTCTTCCCGGCAAGCTCCTCTTGCCGGGGCCTTGGTTGGTCGTCCCGGCAAGCTCCTCTTGCCGGGGCCTTGTCTCCGTGGCTTGAATACTTTGTTCTTGAATGGCTCCAAAGGAACCACGGAGGACCTTGGCGGTCACCCAGTAAGCCTTGCCGCGGGACGTTGCGACTGCCCGTGCACAAGTTCGGAATACTAGGGTACCCCTACTCTAGTACACCGACACTTGGAATGTAATTTCTTCGGACCTGTAATTCTCTGGCATGCCGAATACTACATCCTGTGTGATTTTTCCCGCGCATCACGCCTCCCGACTAGGGATGATTCCCATGAAGGTTGTGCTGCTTTGCTCAATGCGGCTCCTGCCAATTTCCATCTTGTTAAGGGTTTCCTCGTAGATGAGGTTTAGTCCGCTTCCGCCGTCCATGAGCACTTTAGTGAGCCTGAAGCCGTCCACGATTGGACTAAGGACCAAAGCGGCTGGTGCTCGGACTATTCGGAATTGAGGTTCGGCACTGCCATTGTAAGTTATAGCCGTGCCGTTCCATGGGTTTATTGTTGCCATGTGGCAAACTTCGGCGAGGCTGCGCTGAGCCCGCTTGCGCCTTTATTTGAGGCGAAAGTCTCGAAGACTTTAAATATCGTATTGTTGTTTCCGGCGGGATGTTGTTTTGCTGTATGGTTTAAGAGGAGATCCTCGCCGCTCTTTGCTACCTGCCGGAGTATCCAACATGCTCTAAGGCAATGAGTTGGTGTAGTATCTGGTGTGCTATGAACTTTGCACGGTGCACTGAGCCATTCTTCCAATACGGTTCCGCGCCTTGTATCAAGCTTTGGTTTTTTGGTAATTGAATCGGGTAACTTACGAGAGCTTGCCCTTTTAGATCGGACGAAGGGTTTGGTGAGAGCCGGATTGTCCCAGAAGTTTGTTTGGGTTTTCCAGGCGCCTTCCATCGCGCAGTACTTCTGCACTATGGCTGCTAAGTCAGTGAAGTGTACTATGTCACGGCAACTTATAGCATTAAGGATCCCTTTGTCCCTGCAAGTATTGTAGAAGAGGGAGATTGCGTCTTCCTCGCGATAGTCCTTAACCCTGTTTAACACAAGGAGGAATCTGGCCCAGTAATGATGTACTGTCTCTTGTGGCTCTTGTCTGATATGCAGAATATTGAAAAAATCTGGGTGGGTGGTTTTCAATCCGAATCCTGACCCGATCTGAGACCCAGGGGCAGAGAAGTTCCCGAGCTTAATGGCTCGGGCTCAGGGGTGCTGCCCAATTTGTTCGACCCGTCGCCTGATCCTAAGTTCATGGTTTGGGTCATGTCCTCCCACGAGCGGGTGTCCGGCTCAGAGAGCTCGGAAATCCGGACACAATTCGTCCTCAAAATAGAGGGAGAATTCGTATGATGTTCCTCCACTATCGCGATCTCGTGGGTGACCGGCGGAGAATAGATCTCAGTTTGGTCGGGTTTAAGCCCGATCCGATCATAGTCCATAGCGACGCCCAGGGCAGTGATGCGATCCAAGAGCTCATTAAGGGAAGAGAGCTCCATTGCATCCATCCGTTCGGCGAGTTCCGAACTGTCGTGGAGGCTGTTTTAGATGACCTGAGAAGTCATTGTCGGTGCAACAACCGATCGGGCAGTCACGACGAAACCGCCCAGCCGGAGAGTTTGGCCTGGAGCCAGGGCTCCCCCGGAGGTGATGTTGTCTTTGACAACGAGACGAGCCATCAAGCCTTATCACGATGACACAGTGGAACTCTCAATGAAAGCACCAATGTCGGTGTCAAAACCGGCGGATCTCGGGTAGGGGGTCCCGATTGTGCGTCTAAGGCTAATTGTAACAGGAGACTGGGGACACGATGTTTACCAAGGTTCGGGCCCTCTTGATGGAGGTAATATCCCTACTTCCTGCTTGATTGATCTTGATGATATGAGTATTACAAGAGTTGATCTACCACGAGATCAGAGAGGCTAAACCCTAGAAGCTAGCCTATGGTATGATTGTTGTTATGTCCTACGGACTAAACCCTCCGGTTTATATAGACACCTGAGGGGGCTAGGGTTACACAGAGTCGGTTACAGAGAAGGAGATCTATAATCCGGATCGCCAAGCTTGCCTTCCAAGCCAAGGAGAGCCCCATCTGGACACGGGACAAAGTCTTCAATCTTGTATCATCATAGTCCAACAGTCTGGCCAAAGTATATAGTCCGGCTGTCCGGTTACCCCCTTATCCAGGACTCCCTCAATTATTACTTGATCATAAGAAATCATATGACAATATATATATATATATATATATATATATATATATATATATATATATATATATATATATATATATATATATGTTGCTGTTATGAGATGATCATGATGCCCTCATGTCCATATTTTATTTTATCGACACCTCTATCTCTAAACATGTGGACATATTTATCGTTATCGGCTTCCGCTTGAGGACAAGCAAGGTCTATGCTTGGGGGAGTTGGTACGTCCATTTTGCATCATGCTTTTATATCGTTATTTATTGCATTATGGGCTGTCATTACACATTATGCCAGAATACTTATGCCTATTCTTTCTTATTTTACAAGGTTTACATGAAGAGGGAGAATGCCTCCAGCTGGAATTTTGGGCTGGAAAAGGAGCAAATATTAGAGACCTATTCTGCACAACTCCAAAAGTCCTGAAACTCCACGGAAGTTATTTTTGGAAATAATAAAAAATACTGAGCAAAGAAAATACCAGAGGGGACCCACACCCTGGCCACGAGGGTGGCGGGCGCGCCCTACCCCCCTGGGCGCGCCCCCTGCCTCGTGGGCCCCCTGGCAGGCCTCCGGTGTCCATCTTCTGCTATATGAAGTCTTTTACCCTGGAAAAAATCATAAGCAAGCTTTCGGGATGAGACTCCGCCGCCACGAGGCGGAACCTTGGCGGAACTAATCTAGGGCTCTAGCAGAGCTGTCCTGCCGGAGAAGCTTCCCTCCGGGAGGGGGAAATCATCGCCATCATCATCACCAAGGATCCTCTCATCGGGAGGGGGTTAATCTTCATCAACATCTTCACCAACACCATCTCCTCTCAAACCCTAGTTCATCTCTTGTATCCAATCTTTGTCCCAAAGCCTCAGATTGGTACCTGTAGGTTGCTAGTAGTGTTGATTACTCCCTGTAGTTGATGCTAGTTGGTTTATCGGGTGGAAGATCATATGTTCAGATCCTTTATGCATATTAATACCCCTCTGGTTATGAACATGAATATGCTTTGTGAGTAGTTACGTTTGTTCCTGAGGACATGGGAGAAGTCTTGCTATTAGTAGTCATGTGAATTTGGTATTCGTTCGATATTTTGATGAGATGTATGTTGTCTCTCCTCTAGTGGTGTTATGTGAACGTCGACTACATGATACTTCACCATTATTTGGGCCTAGAGGAAGGCATTGAGAAGTAATAAGTAGATGATGGGTTGCTAGAGTGACAGAAGCTTAAACCCTAGTTTATGCGTAGCTTCGTAAGGGGCTGATTTGGATCCATACGTTTCATGCTATGACTAGGTTTACCTTAATACTTCTTTTGTAGTTGCAGATGCTTGCAATTGGAGTTAATCATAGGTGGGATTCTTGTCCAAGTAAGGATAGTGCCCAAGCACTGGTCCACCCACATATCAAATTATCAAAGTACCGAACGCGAATCATATGAACGTGATGAAAACTAGCTTGACGATAATTCCCATGTGTCCTCGGGAGCGCTTTTCTCTATATAACAGTTTGTCCAGGCTTGTCCTTTGCTACAAAAAGGATTGGGCCATCTTGCTGCACCTTATTTACTTTCATTACTTGTTACCCGTTACAAATTACCTTATCACAAAACTATTTGTTACCTATAATTTCAGTGCTTGCAGAGAATACCGTACTGAAAACCGCTTGTCATTTCCTTCTGCTCCTCGTTGGGTTCGACACTCTTACTTATCGGAAGGACTATGATAGATCCCCTATACTTGTGGGTCATCATGGGTCCGAGCTGACAGCGGGGGGAACGTTTTTTCGCGAAATACGTTGGCCCGTCCGGTGGGTCCCAACAGTCAGGGGGAAATGATTTTTAGCCAAATACGGTGGCCCGTCCGGTGGGTCCCTATTGTCTGGTGGAGGAATAATTATTTTCCGCGTAATAAGGAGGCACTTCCTTGCAGCTGCCGTGGACCCAGCTGTCAGCCTCTCCATGTAAAGTACTCTTCTGATGGAAGTCGTTCCCTGACCACGTTAACCACGCCGCGCCGAGAGCACCAGGGCGGTGGATGACGACGAGGCCTACGAAGGGGACGACGTGGATCCAGGGAAGACGCGACAGTGGATGCCCATGCGGAGAGGAGTACAAGGGTTCACTGGTTCAGCTTTGGTGTGAGGCTGCCATCGCCGCAGAATAACAGGGGGTGTGGGTGAGTGGAGGGATGCCTTTGCCAGCAGTGGGACTAGTAGGGGGCGGTGAGGCCTGCGCGGCAGCACAGCCAGCCACGAGAGGCAGGAGCAGGCGGCAAGACTGGCGCTGCTTTGGACGGTTAGAGCAAGAAGACCAGAGGTTGAAGAAGCACGACGATTGTTGGATGGACATCGTACGGTCACTGCAGCTAGAATCATTTATATTGACTAAGTTGACAAAGCCCTTGGTACGCGTCAACTTAGTAGGCCCACAGGTCAGCTTCCGAAACAGTGCGCCCCAGATGTCAGGGGGAGGAATCATTTTTTGGGCAGGTGAAGCTAGAATATCCGAGATTGAAGAAGAAGCATGGCATCGGTTGGATGGACATCCAACGGCCACTGCTGCTAGAACCGTGTGTTGACTATAAGTTGACAAAGCCTTGCATATGCGTCAACTCTCTTTTTTTGAGGGGACGCGTCAACTTAGTAAGGCCACAAGTGTGTGGCAGAGAACTTATAACCCATTTGAGATTTGTAAGAATGTGCAACCAATTTTTGAATTCTAATGGAATTTACTACAACCCATATACAGTTTGTTAAAAGTACAGTCCATTTCAACCAACCATTCAAAACAGAATTCAATAAAATTTCCCAAATTTTGATGGGATCCGAAATATTTTTATCCCGAAATTTCTAGTCAGATTAAATACAATTTCAATAAAAATTGATATTACGTAAAAATCCAACAAAACATTGCGCTCGCAACAATTAACGAAATTAAAATTTTCAATATCCAAAAATAATATTTTATAAAGTAATTACGTGTTTGCTCCATTTTTTATAGTTACTGCCTAGTTTTTTTAATTACATCCCATTTATTATTTCTTAAAGCCCATTTTCTTGTTAAGCCTAATGCATCCCTCCTAGGAGAGATCTGCAGCCCAGTGGGGCGGAGAATAACAACTTGACCTTGCCTGGGTATTCCTAAAAAAAGTATATCTGGGCTAGTCATTTTCAGCTTGAAAAAAATTAATATCTGGGCTGGATATCTAGCGTGGGCTAGACGGGCCACAGCCCACCCAGTTAATTGCTGCAGTGATGTTTTCGTTGTTGTTCAGAGGAGAAAAATTAATATCTGGGCTAAACATCACTCAAGAAAAACTCTGCAGTGCTCACACCTCAAAAACACAAATACTGCTCGAGCTGCTTGGTCCTAGCTGTCGGCTGCTTATTGTGCAATTCTCTCGTTTATTGACTACATAGGTTGACAATGGTGTGGGACCATGATGTTAGGAAACTAGGAGGAAGCAAAAAAATATAGTTTTATATACTAATAAGGAGGCACTTGCGTACGTGCGGCTATGGCCCTGGTGGGTCCCCACTGTCATCCTCTCCAAGTAAAGTCATCTCCTCATCCTCATGTCCGTTGACCATGTTGACAACGCGAGATGGCGGCGCCACGGCGAACCCAACAACTCGAAGGACGACGGAGAGGGCCTCGCGGGCCCTACGGATGGTCTGATAAAGCACCTGCTGCTCATTCGGGAAGCCAGGATCATAGGGCCACACGTCCGTGATGGCATTGTCGTTCACTTGTTCACCGGTGCTCGTTGAGGAGAGAGAGGTTGCAGCACAGGTCCTCCTGCGCCCGTAGCTCTTCCACCATTAGGGCGTCAAAGTATGATTTCGCCCTTATATGTTGCAATGCCTTGAACTTATCGGCACCTACTTTCTTGTGGTGGAAATGAATGATTCGATGTATTCATGAACATTTTGTGCAGTTCCCATTGAAATCAAGCTGAGCACCCCTGTTTGCACAAATACAAAAAAGTGATTAGTATAAAGCAAATTGTACTATGAATTGACAGTTTAAACAGACACCTACATGGTCCATGTAGAGCACACTTTTTAGAAAAATGGACTCATCGGAAAGAATCCTAGAACAACATTGTACTCGTGCATCACAACATGAAAATGGAGATTTGTCAGTCCTTCTGAGCTGAAGTTAGTTTGGTCTTGTGGGCGAGTACCAACCTTTGTCAAGAGGCTTATTGTGTAGAGCATACAGATGAAGCACTTCTCTGGAACCATCTGTTGCTATCTACTGTGGTGGCCATGCTTACTATATACTCCTCGATTAGATTAATGTTTCCAACATCTACTTGTGCAGTTCCACTAAAATATATGGTATCTTCAAAGAAGATCCCTGTTTGCACAAGTAGAGATAATTACGTATTACATTAAGAGTGGCGTCAAATCAGTGGCAAAACAATTGCTCGTTCCAGCCATAGCAATAAATTAAGATGCAAAACTATACCATTACTTGTGTCATCACAGTTCCAGTGCTTCATTACAGCACCAGGAGTTGATTTTTGTTTTTCTTCCGCTTTTTCTACCCCTCATCACTTGGTTCAATAACAGACAAGCTTCGCCTTCAATGTAAGATTTGGCATGTCAATTAGGTTGCACAAGTATAGCACTAAACAATGACATTAATTTTCTGATGAAAGTGGCAAAATACAGGCCAACAGTTGTGAAATATCCTTAACTGACCTCAATGGGACATTGCGGTGCACATACAGATTGGAAGTCTTGTCTCCATTTGTGCAGTTCACTAAAATGAAGCAACATTACCGTACAAGTAGCACAACATATGAAAGCACACTGCAGAATCATGTGAAAGAAGGCTAGTACTGACCTCTCAGGACGCGGAATTCAAACATCTCACAAGAAGAAGATCTGAACCAAATTTGCCCACACGGATAGGAAGTAAGATCTCCTCTTGTGCAGTTCCACTAAGATCAAGCAATCAAGCAACATTGTCGGTGTGACATTTTGGTTGAAATGCACAAAACACTCTTAAAACAAAAGCGTTTTGTGCAGTGCAACAGAAGGTCACAATGGCAACGAGGTGAAGTAGATAACCCTGTTTACGCAGAGGTGCAAAGGAAACAACTAGTGGTCAATAACAGTGGATGACACAGAAGCCAACAAAAAGAAGCATCTACCTTATCTAAATGGGAAAGAAAGCAAGACAGTAGCATTTCTCAAACGGTGGCATTGATTAATATTAACAGAGAGATTATATAAACAATAAAATTCGTTAAACATGTAATTTGCTTTTAACTATGGCATTGCATCAATTTTCCAGCGGCATTATTAGAGGGTGCTTATTTACAGGGATATTTTGGTGGAGGGACTAAAAAATTCCGTGTCAGTCCCATCTAAACCAAACAGGAGGGACTTTTAGGGACTAAAAGTGGGCATTTGGGACTAAAGAAAGAAGACCCCGAGGGAGAGTCTTTTTGGGACTTTTTCCAACAGTTTGCCCTGCCACGCATCGCACCTTGTCTCTATTAGTTCATTACTAGGGGTAACATGGTCTTTTAGCATGTCATTTCCTCTAGTCCATGTTTAGTCCCTGGAACCAAGCAGGTAGGGACTAGGGAGTTTTTAACCAAACAGGGCCTTAGATTAACAACATCTAAAGAGTTGCACGGGACAGTGGACGCACCAGCACCATGTGCATCTACCAATGTACTAGGGTGATGCACAGTCTGTTGCAACAAAGAACAAATAACCAAGGATCATATTTGTGTTGGTCCCAGTTTTGTTATCTTTAGACACTTTTCCCTATGTGAGCGCAGCAAATCTAGTCCTGCTCAAAATCTACAGCCTTGTCCCCCCAACTCAATTCCATTTTTTTGTAGTTTTCTTTTATAAACTAGACTAGTGCTAAAACAAGAAACAAAAAGATTCGATTGCAAGATCTAAAGATATACCTTCACTTACCTAGCCTCCCCGGCAACGGCGCCAGAAAAGTACTTGATGTCTACTATGCAACCTTCTTCTTGTAGACGTTGTCGGGCCTGCAAGTGCACAGGTTTGTAGGACAGTAGCAAATTTCCCTCAAGTGGATGACCTAAGGTTTATCAATCCGTGGGAGGCGTAGGATGAAGATGGTCTCTCTCAAACAACCCTGCAACCAAATAACAAAGAGTCTCTTGTGTCCCCAACACACCCAATACAATGGTAAATTGTATAGGTGCACTAGTTCGGCGAAGAGATGGTGATACAAGTGCAATATGGATGGTAGATATAGGTTTTTGTAATCTGAAATAATAAAAACAGCAAGGTAACAAGCGGTAAAAGTGAGCGTAAACGGTATTGCAACAATATGAAACAAGGCCTAGGGTTCATACTTTCACTAGTGTAAGTCCTCTCAACAATAATAACATAATTGGATCATATAACTATCCATCAACATGCAACAAAGAGTCACTCCAAAGCCACTAATAGCGGAGAACAAACGTAGAGATTATGGTAGGGTATGAAACCACCTCAAAGTTATTCTTTCAAATCAATCCGTTGGGCTATTCATATAAGTGTCACAAACAACCCTAGAGTTTTTACTAGAATAACACCTTAAGATACAAATCAACCAAAACCCTAATGTCACCTAGATACTCCATTGTCACCTCAAGTATCCGTGGGCATGATTATATGATATGCATCACACAATCTCAGATTTATCCAACCAACACAAAGTGCTTTCAAGAGTGCCCAAAGTTTCTATCGGAGAATCAAGAACGTGTGCCAACCCCTATGCATAGGTTCATGGGAGGAACCCGCAAGTTGGCCACCAAAACATACATTAAGTGGCACATGATATCCCATTGTCACCACAGATAATCACGGCAATACATACATCAAGTGTTCATAAAAGACTCAATCTGATAAGATAACTTCAAAGGGGAAACTCAATTCATCACCAGAGAGTAGAGGGGGAGAAACATCATAAGATCCAACTACAATAGCAAAGCTCGGGATACATCAAGATCGTGCCATAGAGGGAACACGAGAGAGAACACGAGAGAGAGAGAGAGATCAAACACATAGCTACGGGTACATACCCTCAGCCCCGAGGGTGAACTACTCCCTCCTCGTCATGGATAGCGCCGGGTTGATGAAGATGGCCTCCGGTGATGGATCCCCCCTCCGGCAGGGTAACGGAAAGGGGTCCCAATTGGTTTTTCGTGGCTCTGGAGGCTTGCGGCGGCGGAACTCCCGATCTAATCTCTGTTCTGGAAGTTTTAGGGTACGTAGGTATATATGCGTGAAAGGAGTACGTCGGTGGAGCTACGGGAGCCCCACGAGGCACGGGGGCGCGCCCGGGGGGTGGGCGCGCTCCCCACCCTCGTGAGCAGCCCGTATGTCCCCTGACGTGCACTCCAAGTTCCCTGGGTGGCTTTCCTTCCAAAAATAACTTCTCCAGTTGATTCTGTTCCGTTTTGACTCCGTTTGATATTCCTTTTCCTCGAAATACTGAAATAGGCATAAAATAACAAATCTGGGCTGGGCCTCCGGTTAATAGGTTAGTCCCAAAAGTAATATAAAAGTGGATAATAAAGCCCAATATTGCCTAAAATAGTAGATAATATAGCATGGAGCAATCAAAAATTATAGATACGTTGGAGACGTATCAAGCATCCCCAAGCTTAATTCCTGCTCGTCCTCGAGTAGGTAAACAATAATTTTTTATGCGGAGTGCTACTTGGAATAATTTCATTGTAATTCTTCTTAATTCTGATATGAATATTCAGATTCGAAAGATTCAAGACAAAAGTTCATATTGACATAAAAATAATAATACTTCAAGCGTAGTAACAAAGCAATTATGTCTTCTCAAAATAACATGGCCAAAGAAAGTTATCCCTACAAAATCATATAGTCTGGCTATGCTCCATCTTCCCCACACAAAATATTTAAATCATGCACAACCCCGATGACAAGCCAAGCAATTGTTTCATACTTTATCATTTTCAAAAAAAATTCAATCTTCACGCAATACATGAGCATGAGCCATGGATATAGCACTATATGTGGAATAGAATGGTGGTTGTGGAGAAGACAAAAAGGAGAAGATAGTCTCACATCAACTAGGCGTATCAACGGGCTATGGAGATGCCCATCAATAGATATCAATGTGAGTGAGTAGGGATTGCCATGCAACGGACGCACTAGAGCTATAGGTATATGAAAGCTCAACAAAAGAAACTAAGTGGGTGTGCATCCAACTTGCTTGCTCACGAAGACCTAGGGCATTTGAGGAAGCCCATCATTGGAATATACAAGCCAAGTTCTATAACGAAAAATGCCCACTAGTAAATGAAAGTGACAACATAGGAGACTCTCTATCATGAAGATCATGGTGCTACTTTGAAGCACAAGTGTGGTAAAAGGATAGTAGCATTGTCCCTTCTCTCTTTTTCTCTCATTTTTTATTTTATTTTTTTATTTGGGCCTTTTCTCTTTTTTTTGGCCTCTTTTCTTTCTCTTTTTTTTATTTTTTTATTTTTCGTCCGGAGTCTCATCCCGACTTGTGGGGGAATCATAGTCTCCATCATCCTTTCCTCACTTGGGACAATGCTCGAATAATGATGATCATCACACTTTTATTTTCTTTACAACTCAACAATTACAACTCGATACTTAGAACAAAATATGACTCTATATGAATGCCTCCGGCGGTGTACCAGGATGTGCAATGAATCGAGAGTGACATGTATGAAAGAATTATGAACGGTGGCTTTGCCACAAATACAATGTCGACTACATGATCATGCTAGCAATATGACAATGACACTACAGGAAACAGGTAATTTGCCGTCTGTGGATCATAGACGGCAAAGACCCAAATCCAGACGGCAAAGACTTTGCCGTCAGGAAGCAGACGGCAAAGAATAGCCGGCAAAGAATACTTTGCCGTCAGCCTTTTGTCGATATGACGGCAAATATTTCGCCATTAGTCAATACCGTTTTGCCGTGTGCCGCAGAAATAACATACGGCAAAAAACTTGTTCTTTGCCGCCAGTCAAAATGTGTGCTTTGCCGTCTTCCAAACTAAAGTACAGAAGGCAAAGATTGTTTTTCTTTTTTAAAAAAAAGGATGTTCAAGCACAGTATCTCGCTGGACACTGGAACAACAAACCAAAACAGGTTCACCTCATGGAGATTTTTTATTCTACACGGCCGTGCTATCTTTCATTCATCGATGGAGTTACAGAGAAGTTACAGAGTTGTCCTAAAATTTTACACAAGGCCCCTAGAAACTAAAAGGAAAAGCAATCAAGTCCTCCATCGCAGCAACAGGTACTTCACCGCTGGCCGTCCTCTTCTGGCCGGGGTCAATACCACAGGGACCATTGCTGCCGCCTCGCCCTGCTCACCGCGCCGCTCGCCTGGCCTACTCGCTGCGCCACCGGACAGCCATGCTCGCCCGACCCTGGTAACCGCACCCTGCCTGGCCGTGCTTGCTGGTTCCTGGAGAGAGAGAGGGGGCACCGCAGCGCGCCAGTGCAGCGTCCGGCGGCCGACGACGAAGGGAGGAGCTTGAGGGAAGAGACCGTCGGGTGCCTGCGCTGTGCAGTCGACGGTGGAGTGAGCTGCTGCCGCGCGCCGTGCTCGTCACTCGTGCGTCCGCCATGCTCGTCGCCCGCGCGTCCGGGTGCAGGCGGGGGTAACGGAGGACGGGGATGGGGCCGATGGCCGGCAGGGGCGACGGGACCGAGGCCGGTGGCCGGTGGGGGCGACGGCCGACTGACGCCGAGGTCCGCCGAGGCGACGAGGGCCAGCGGGCTCGACGGGGGCCGGGGGCCAGCGTGGGTGATGTGGTCAGGGACGGCGAGCAAGGCCATGGCCGGCGAGGCAGAGACCGGGAGGAGAGGTGGCGGCGGGTGTTGGTGTTCTCCAGATCGAGAGGGAGAGAGACCTACGAGAGGAATAGTGGTGGGGCGTGGGGCTGTTGGGAGGATAAGGTGGAGAGAGGGCGTGGGACGTGGGGCTGGTGGGGGTGTCAGGAGGATAAGGTGGAGAGAGGGCGTGGGATGTGGGGCTGGTGGGTTTTGCCTCGTGGGGATGTGCGGACGAGATTCAGCCATGTTAGCCATCCGCGTGATCAATCCGTGGACTTGTGTTTTCTCTTTGCCGTCTATGGTTTTATTAATAGACGGCAAAGTGCTTAATTTGTCGTCTGTTAATAAAACCGCAGACGGCAAAGAACTTTGCCGTCTGTGTTTTATATTAGAGACGGCAAAGTGAGCTCTTTTCCATCTATAATAAAAAAGGCAGAGGGCAAATCTCTTTGTCGTCTGTATTTAATTTTATAGACGGCAAAATTTTCTCTTTGCCGTCTATAATATAAAAGGCAGACGGCAAAGTTTATTTTGCCGTTACTTTTTCTTTGCCGTCTACTGATGACGGAAAACCCTTTCGGACGATGAAGAAATTCGAAGCCCACCCACCACCCACTTTGTAGCCGATGTCGACGATTTAACCGACATGCTTGACTTCGACTCCGAAGACGTCGACGGTATGGACGACGATGGAGGAGACGAACATGAACCAGCACCTGTAGGGAACTGGAAGGCCACCTCGTCATATGATATATACATGGTGGATACTCCAAAAGATGGAGATGGTGATGGAACAGCGGGGGATGACACCTCCAAGAAACAGCCAAAGCGCCGGCGTCAGCGGCGCCGCTCTAAATCCCGCCAAAGAAAAAACGGTGATTCCGGCACGGGAGATGATACTACCTCGGATAGCGCCGAAGAACACCCCCTCCAACAAGATTCGGCACAGGAAGATGGAGAAGCCAGCCCTCATGAGAAAGCGGCGGACCGAGAGGTTGAGGATGATAACTATATGCCTCCCTCCGAATACGAGGCAAGTCTCGACGACGACGAATTCGTCGTACCATCAGACCCCACCGAACAAGAGCGTTTCAAACGCAGGCTTTTAGCCACGGCAAGAAGCCTCAAGAAAAAGCAGCAACAGCTTAGAGCTGATCAAGACTTGCTAGCTGACAGATGGACTGAAGTCCTTGCGGCCGAAGAGTATGAACTCGAACGCCCCTCCAAGAGTTACCCAAAGCGCAGGCCGCTACCCCGATCAGAGGAGGAAGCACCTACATCACCAACGCACGACATGGCCGACCGGCCACCTCGCGGCCGCGACAGAGAGGTCTCTCGGCCCTCTACCCAAGCCATGCCCCGGCACCGTTCAACTAAGGCACGGGAAAATGCGCCAGACCTGCGAGACGTACTGGAGGACAAGGCAAGGCAAACAAGATCGATCTACGGATCGCGCAGGCGCCCCACGGCACGTGACGGTGATCTTCATTCCGGATACAACAAATCCGGTCGGGCCGAACACAACAGACATAGCTCCTTCGAGTTGCGTCGTGATATAGCCCAGTATAGAGGCGCCGCACACCCACTATGCTTCACAGGTGAAGTAATGGATCATAAAATCCCAAAGGGTTTTAAACCCGTAAACATCGAATCATATGATGGCACAACAGATCCTGCGGTATGGATTGAGGATTATCTCCTTCATATCCACATGGCCCGCGGCGATGATCTACACGCCATCAAATACCTCCTGCTCAAACTTAAGGGACCGGCCCGGCATTGGCTTAACAGCTTGCAAGCATACTCAATCGGTTCTTGGGAGGACCTGGAAGCCGCATTCCTCGACAACTTCCAGGGCACTTATGTGCGACCACCGGATGCCGGTGACTTAAGCCACATAATTCAGCAGCCAGAGGAATCGGCCAGGCAATTCTGGACACGGTTCCTAACAAAGAAAAACCAGATAGTCGACTGTCCGTACGTAGAGGCCCTAACATCCTTCAAGCATAATATCCGCGACGAGTGGCTTGCCCGGCACCTGGGACAGGCAAAGCCGAAGTCCATGGCAGCCCTCCCGACACTCATGACCCGCTTTAGCGCGGGAGAAGACAGCTGTCTAGCTCGCAGTAACAACTTAGCAAAGAACCCTGGTAATTCGGATACCAAGGACAAAAGTGGCAGGACACGTCGGAATAAGCAAAAGCGCTGCGTTAGCAGCGACAGCAACAAAGACACGGCAGTTAATGCCGGATTCAGAGGCTATAAATCCGGTCAACAGAAAAAGCCATTCAAAAAGAATACCCAGGGCCCGTCCAGTTTGGACCGAATACTCGACCGCTTGTGCCAGATACATGGCACCCCCGAAAGGCCAGCCAATCACACCAACAGGGATTGTTGGGTGTTCAAGCAGGCAGGCAAGCTAAGAGCCGAAAATAAAGACAAGGGGCTGCATAGCGATGACGAGGAGGAGCCCAAGCTGCCAAAGAACAGTGGACAGAAAGGTTTTCCCCCACAAGTGCGGACGGTGAACATGATATACGCAACCCACATTCCCAAGAGGGAGCGGAATCGTGCGCTACGGGACGTATACGCGATGGAGCCAGTCGCCCCAAAGTTCAACCCATGGTCCTCCTGCCCAATCACTTTTGATCGAAGGGACCACCCCACTAGCATCCGTCATGGCGGGTTCGCCGCATTTGTTCTAGACCCAATTATTGACGGATTTCATCTCACAAGAGTCCTTATGGACGGCGGCAGCAGCCTGAACCTGCTTTACTAGGATATAGTGCGGAAAATGGGCATAGATCCCTCGAGGATTAAGCCCACAAAAACGACCTTTAAAGGCGTTATACCAGGTGTAGAGGCCAACTGTACAGGCTCAGTAACACTTGAAGTGGTCTTCGGATCTCCGGACAATTTCCGAAGCGAAGAGTTAATCTTTGATATAGTCCCGTTTCGCAGTGGCTATCACGCCCTGCTCGGGCGAACCGCATTTGCAAAGTTCAATGCGGTGCCGCACTACGCATATCTCAAGCTCAAGATGCAAGGCCCTCGAGGAGTAATTACGGTCAACAGAAACACCGAACGCTCCCTCCGTACGGAGGAGCACACGGCGGCTCTCGCAGCGGAAGTACAAAGCAGCGTTCTTAGGCAATTCTCCAGTCCGGCCGTTAAAAAGCCAGACACTGCCAAGCGCGCCCGGAGTAACCTACAACAAGACCGCCTGGCACGTTCTGAGCAGGCGTAGCAATGCGGCCCCAACCCCAGCCCTCACGACATAGCAAAACCAGTGCCTCGCGTACATAACTACGCTCTTGAAATACCATGGGCGCAGGGGAAGGGGCACAATAACGGCAAGCCCAAAATACGGCTTAAAACGTACTAGTGGCTGCCGAATTCTTTTTTTAATTTTCTCTTACTTTCAGGACTCCATACTTCGGACGACCTATTCGGCAATTCAACTGCCGCACAAACGATGCAAGATCCAGGGAGGCAGACAAGCCATGCCGCATTATGGAACTCCTAGGTGGTCTCTGTTACGAGCAGTATACCTGTTTTGAATACAATTCTGCGGCCTACCCTTGGCCAGGACATGTTAAATAGTCCAATATCTTTTTCTTATCGCACCACTTGTATCGTTCTGCTCTGATAGCAGCTTTTCTATAAGCAATGCATAGCTTTCTGTCTATTTTTTGCATTATCCTCTTTTCATATATATGTTTATGACATGCTGCACCCGTACACTGTGGTACGGCAAAATACGCCAGGGGCTTTAGTACCCATAAATATGGCGTGAGAAGTTCGTACACTTTCACAAGTGCGGCACCCCGAACTTATAGCACTATATGCATCGGCTCCGAATCATGATTTGGGTCAATAGTTGGGTTTGCCCGGCTAAGGTAGCACTAGGAGAACCACTGCGATTGTGCCCCGGTTGAGCTGGGTTAAGCACCTAAGTGGAGAAAGCTAAAACTGACTGTCATGATGAGGCGAGAGACCGGTCTCTGTTCGAGAGGTTTTTCGAGTCCCTCAAGACTTATGCCGCTTCGAGCGAGGAGCCGGCTTTGTCCGGCCAAGGTGTGGATAGCGCCCTGAACTCGGTCTTCCGAACTAGGGGCTTCGCCGAAATTTAAAATTATAGAGTTCTATGGCTAAGTGAGAGTGTTCAAGCATTATAGTCTGATTGCCTGGTTCGTTGTGCTGAGCGCCTCCCTCGAATGACCCAACAATGGGAAAAAGAGCGCTCAGGTTTATCCCGAACACCCCAGCACTAGTGGCATGGGGGCAGAAGCCGACGACTGGCCATCTCTCAATTTTTTGATAAACGTCCGCACAGAAAGTAATATATTAAATTCAAAAAGCATTGCTTAGAGCATATAAACAAGTTTTCAGCGCACAGGATAAACACAAGCGAGTTCATTCAAAAATTATATCCTTGCTACATTCATCCGCCACAAGGCGGGCACCCGCAAGAACATCCTTATAGTAGTTCTCGGGCTTGCGATGCTCCTTCCCCGGTGGCGGCCCATCCCTCACAAGCTTCTCATCGTCCAGCTTACCCCAGTGCACCTTGGCACGGGCAAGGGCCCTACGGGCACCTTCGATGCAGACGGAGCGCTTGATGACCTCGAGCCTTGGACAGGCCTCCACCAGCCGCCGCACCAGCCCGAAGTAGCTCCCAGGCAGGGCCTCTCCGGGCCACAGCCGAACTATGAAGCCCTTCATGGCCTGTTCGGCCGCCTTGTGGAGCTCGACCAGCTCCTTCAGCTGGTCGCTCAAGGGCACAGGGTGTCCGGCCTCAGCGTACTGAGACCAGAACACCTTCTCCGTCGAGCTACCTTCTTCGGCTCGGTAGAATGCGGCAGCGTCGGATACGCTGCGGGGAAGATCTGCGAATGCCCCTGGAGAGCTCCGGATTCGGGTAAGTAACAAGTAGTTTACTTTTGTATTTCTGCTTTGCATAAAGAATGCCTTACTCGCCGCTATCTTTTTCATCTCCTCCAACTCTTGGAGGGCCTTTTGGGCTTCGGCCTTGGCAGACTTGGCAGTCTCAAGGGCCGCCGCGAGCTCGGACGCTTGCGTCTTTGACTCAAGCTCCAAACTCTCATGTTTTTTCATGAGAGCCTGAAGCCCTTGCTGCACCTCGCCGACCTGGGCTTCAAGTTTCTCTCGCTCGGTGCGCTCCGCGGCCGCTTTCCTTTCGGCCTCGGACAGCGCCTGCTTGAGGGTCGCCACCTCAGTCGTGGCCCCTACAATAAGCAGTACAATCCTGTTATTTTTTGCAATCACGTCTTTTTATAGGCACTTTTTCTGTAAGGTATTTCTTACCTTCTTTCTCCTCGAGCTGCCGCTTGGCAAGGCTGAGCTCTTGCTCGGTCTGCTCGAGGCCCTGTTTCAGGGCACCCACCTCCGCAGTCAGTGTGGCGGTGGCTAGCAGCGAAGCCTGCATACGCATATTGACTCTTTGTTGTTAGACTCCTGTGAAATTTAATAGATCCTCTATTCAGCTTTTCTTTCCGAACGCCAAACAGAGCATCAGGGGCTACTGTCTATGCGGTTATATTTTTACATATTTTTTACTTACCTCGAAGCCTGTAGAAGGCCAGCGCAAGCTTCACTCAGTACGCTCTTGACGGACTAAACCTTCTGGATCACCGTACTCATAATAGTACAGTGCTCCTCGTCGATGGAGGCGCCGTCAAGCACCTCCAGCAGATTGTCCGGCACCTCCGATTGGACGGAGGCTGCCGGCTCAGAAGGCTTGCTCCTCTAGGAAGGAATTCGCCTACCGCGGTCTGGAACTGTTGAAGATTCCGGCGCGGTGTCCGGCTCAAAGCCGGACTTGGAGCCCTGGGGGGTCTTGTCCCCTTTACTCCTGGGGTCCGGGAGGTCGCCTTGAGGCTCCTCCAGGACCACCTCATCCTGCCCCGGAGCTTGTCGCGACGCCACTTCGGCGTCGTCCGCAGTGCGGGGGGAGACAGCGGGCGGAATTGAGTTCACGTCCGATGAATCCAGGGAGCCGCTCGACGACTCGTCGAGTCCGGCCCGGGGCGGGCTGCATAATTATGTTCGACATTAGGGAAAGCTGTGCAACAAAGGAACGTCATGAGTTACTCTGATATCCGAACATACAATTTCGTCGGACGCTTGGCCCTGTCTGGCCACTCCTCTTCGTCCTCTTCGGCGTCGGGGGAGTAGTCCGGCGGAGGGGTCTTCCTCTTCCTGGACCCTTCGGCCTCCCCCGTTGGGGCGGCCTTCCTTTTCTTTCCTCCCCCCGCTGGAGGGGGAGAGGTTTCTTCTGTCTCCTCCTCGTTTTCACGGGAGGAGAGCGTCTCGGACTCGTCGGATGACGAGTCCGACACCACCATATTACGGGCACTCTTTCGAGTCCCCGTGGCCTTCTTCTTCTTGGCCTTCTTCTCCGGCACCGCATAAGGCGCCGGAACCAGCAGCTTCACTAGGAGAGCAGGGGCTGGGTCTTCGAGCAAGGGAGCCGGACACTTGATCAATCCGGACTTCGCCTGCTAAGCCTGTCAAAGGTGAGGGAGTTTATATCCCGCATAGAGTCAAACTATGAAAACACTTAACATCCTGTAAAAGGTAAAAATAGCTTACCTCGCTAGCGTGACGCTGCGAGCTGTATCCGCGGTCCTCGAAAGCGGATGTGGGGGCCTCGGCGCCTTACGTCTTCATGCGTCGTGTCGAAGAGCCTGTTAAGGGTTTGGTGCTGCGCCGGGTCGAACTCCCACAGATTAAAGTCCCGTTGTTGACACGGGAGGATCCGGCGGACGAGCATAACCTGGACTACATTGACAAGCTTGATCGGCTTGCTCACCAGGGACTGGATGCAAGTCTGCAGTCCAGTCACCTCTTTTTCATCGCCCCACGATAGGCCCGTCTCTTTCCAGGACATAAGCCGCGTGGGGGGTCCGGATCGGAACTCGGGGGCTGCGATCCATTTCGGATCGCGTGGCTCGGTGATGTAAAACCACCCGGATTGCCACCCCTTTAGGGTCTCCACGAAGGAGCCCCCGAGCCATAGGACGTTGGCCATCTTGCCCGCCATGGCGCCTCCGCACTCCGCCTGGCTGCCGCGCACCACCTTGGGCTTGACGTTGAAGGTCTTGAGCCAGAGGCCAAAATGGGGGCGGATGCGGAGGAAAGCCTCGCACACGACGATAAACGCCGAGATGTTGAGGACGAAGTTCGGGGCCAGATCGTGGAAATCCAGGCCGTAGTAGAACATGAGCCCCCGGACAAATGGGTGGAGTGGAAAACCCAGTCCGCGGAGGAAGTGGGGAAGGAATACTACCCTCTCATGGGGCCTTGGGGTGGGGAGAAGCTGCCCCTCCTCAGAAAGCCGGTGCGTGATGTCCTTGGACAAGTATCCGGCCTTCCTTAGCTTTTTGACATGGCCCTCCGTAACGGAGGAGACCATCCACTTGCCTCCCGCTCCGGACATTGCTGGAGAAGGTTGAGGTGGGAAGTGCAGGCATGGGCGCTGGAGCTCGAGTGCGCGGAAGATGGATAGGCAAAGGAGGAAGAAGGCGTAGGTAAAAAGGTGGATCCTTATCCCCTTATATGGGCGGACGTGGCTGTACGTCCCCGCCAGCCTAGTAAAACTCGCTTGCCTCCCAAGCGCCGTGATAAATGGTGCGGTTGGGTTACCCACGTCCGTATTGATGAGAATCCCGTAAAGTGGGGACACGATCTCTGCTTTGACAAGACGTGCCAAGGAAACCGCCTCGCAAAACGTGCTGAGGTGGAAAAGTAAAAACGATTCGAGTAAAGGACTTGGCCGTAGTGTGATGTCGCGCTGCGGAATATGTCAGCAGATTAGATTTGTGTTAATATTATTCTCTCTATGGCGATATGTGGAAAACTTATTTTGCAGAGCCGGACACTATCCTTGGTGTTTAAAATCTTCTCGAAGAACTTGGAGGAGGAACCCGCCTTGCAATGCCGAAGACAATCTGCGCGCCAGACTCGTCGTCATTGAAGCCTGGTTCAGGGGCTACTGAGGGAGTCCTAGATTAGGGGGTGTTCGGATAGCCGGACTCCAGGACTATGAAGATACAAGATTGAAGACTTCGTCCCGTGTCCGGATGGGACTTTCCTTGGCGTGGAAGGCGAGCTTGGCGATGCGGATATTCAAGATCTCCTACCATTGTAACCGACTCTGTGTAACCCTAACCCTATCCGGTGTCTATATAAACCGGAGGGTTCTAGTCCGTAGGACAACTCCATCATACAACAATCATACCATAGGCTAGCTTCTAGGCTTTAGCCTCCTTGATCTCGTGGTAGATCTACTCTTGTACTACCCATATCATCAATATTAATCAAGCAGGAGTAGGGTTTTACCTCCATTGAGAGGGCCCGAACCTGGGTAAAAACAACGTGTCCCTTGTCTCCGGTTACCATCCGGCCTAGACGCACAGTTCGGGACCCCCTACCCGAGATCCGTCGGTTTTGACACCGAGAGGGGTCAAATCCCAGGTCAACTGGGTCAAAGCGCCAGCGTTTAGCCGCCAGCGATGACCATACGCGGCGGAGGGTGTGGGTTTCGCACTCCAGCGTCCAAAAGGGAGGCAGAGGGCATCTACGCGTAGCTGGAGGCGAGCCGCGTCGAGTGGTGGTGGTGGTTGGCCTCGAGGTCGCCGGAAACGACACCCGCGACGAGCTTGGCAGCTGCCGGAGTTCGAGCAAGCTCAAACTTGACGCTACGGTGCATGTGCAGGCGCGGTGCTAGCTCCTACGAGGCCTACGCGGTGCTGTGAATGCATTGGGCATGGTGGTGAGGTCGTTGCGTGGCCAGAGCCACATCGGCGGCGAGCTCAGCTGGCGGCACGTGTGGGTGTGCTCTGTGCAGTCCCTACGATGGGCGGCAGCGAGAAGAAGAGGGGGAGGAAAGGAAGAAGCTCACAGCGGTCACGGCGAGCTAGGCAGCGGGGTCGGGGACGAGCTGGAGCGAGCGGGGCGGCAAAGTGGATCTCCGACGATGGCGAGGCGAAGCGAGGTCGGTGCGGTGGCTCCGGGGTGAACAAGCGCTCGGGGCTCGATCTGCTCGACGAAGCAGACGGTGGCGGAGCTTCTGTACACGGCGGGGCGATGAGGAGGCGATGGTGGCCGTGGTTACGACGGCGGTGCAGTTGCGGCGGCGTCGACCATGGTGGGGGAGGGCCAAGGAGAGGTTCAGGGGGCGAAAGGGGGTGTCGGCGAGGTCGGGGCGGCGTCTAGGGGGCATCCACGCGGCGAAGCGGCGTCCGGGGTGAGGCAGGCGACCTGGGAGGTGTGTGGCGAGCTCGGGCGCGCCGACGCTCACCTCCTTGCCTGCCTGGCGGGAGGAAGCAGCTGACTGGCATAGGCCAGCACAGTGCTGGGCCGCCAGGTGAGTTTGGCCAGGCAAGTCTCTTTTTTTTCTTATTTCTTCATTATGTAACATTAGGGCTTTATTAAAAAAATACCAAAGCAGTCTCAAAATTCATGAAACTGCTCAAGGCTACAGTTTGGAATATTTCCAACAGTAAACATTTTAGTTCATAAATATTTGGACATTTAAAGTATTATATAGCATTTAAATGCCCAAATGCAAATACCATATGATTTAGTTCAGTGACCAATGCTGTCCTAGAAAAAATGTGAACCATTTTTGTCAGAGGTTCTAGACCAAGGCAAAGATGATGAACAGTTTTTAAGGGCATTTCAAGTTCATTGAAAAAGTATTTTAGTAACCCTAGTTGGATTAAGTGGTGCTGGGGGTTTCTGCCATGCCCATTTCGACTTTAATTGAAACTTAAACATGACGCAACACAAGATGCTAGCACTAAGCATTACCAGAACTAGGGATGTGACATTCTTATTTTCTGCTTGTTTTTTGTTTCGCGGGAAATCAATATCTAGGAAGGTCCAAATATGTTGTCGATTTAACACGATTTTTTTGGGGCAACAAGAGACATCAGAAGTTTCGGGGGAGATGGAGACGAGCCACGAGGGGCTCACACGGACACGTCGCGCGGCCAGGGGGTGACCGCGCTCCCCATCCGTGTGGGGCCCATAGGAAGAACCATCCAGAAGAGAAATGCTGCAGCCACAAGCCTCATCGCGTCGACAACAATATTCAATCTTCATTGTTTCCTTCATTTACAAGCATGTGACTCCTAAAGGCACCCATCCGTGTGGGGCCCCCAGGAAGAACCATCCAGAAGAGAAATGTTGCTGCCACAAGCCTCATGGCGTCGGCAACAATATTCAATCTTCATTGTTTCCTTCATTTACAAGCATGTGACTTCTAAAGGCAATATATGCAGGTTCATGCAAGAGATATAAAAGATAAAAGGAGAAAATGTATGTATGCCAATGGAGCGTCATGCCGGACACGCACGTAGGGGCTCAAGCAGCCGCTCTTCCCCAAAAAAATTAGGGTTCCTCCACCTCCCGCCGTCACCGCCGCCGGTCCGCCTCGTCTCGGTGGCATTAGATCCATGGAGGCGCGGTGGACCCCTGCCCTTGCCGCTGGGAGGGCTCCGTTTTTAGATGTGTTTTCAAGTTTTGTTAGGGTTGTGTCCTTCTCAGGAAGGTGATACAGTGGTGGCTCCCTGTAGATGGAATAAGGTTCTCCCCGCCTAACCCCCATTCCTGTGGTGCATCTAGCATCTTCAGCGGGTGTGTGGAGATGTGTCTCCAATGGATCTGCCTTTGGTGGATTTGCTCGGATATGTTTGTCCTTCGTCTACGTTCGTGTTTATGTGTCTTCATGTTGGATCCTTCCGATCTACACTACTCTTCGGCGGCGGGGGTTGTTGTTCTGAAGCGCTGGTCCTATGGGGCCTTAACACAACAACTTTCCGACTTTCTACTACAAGTTTTGCCCGGCTCCGGTGAGGGAGGGGCGATGACGGCAGCGCGCCTTCGGCTCGCTTCAGTGCTTGTAGTCGTCACTAGGTGGTCTGTGAATATGGATGTAATTTTTATTATTTCTGGTGTTCGTTGTACTACCATGATTGAATGAATAGATCAGATGTTTTCTCACAAAAAAAGGGATGATAGAGTGTCATGTCAATATTATATATACAGTAGCATACTACTCGCATTTCCTTACTTCAACCAAGTAATGATGTTTTCAAATGATATTTGATATTGTCATGTCTACAAAAAAAGGATCTTCCTTGAGATGAGATGATTGTTCTGGTAATGTGTTATTTTGTCAAGTAATGCTATTTTAAAAGATATGTGATATTTCGATGTCTTTTATTTATTTATATCATGTATTCCATGGGATGAGATGAAGGTTTTGGTAATGTACAATTTTTACTGTCACTCACATTTGTGATGAGCGGGCTACAATAGTTACCACATCTTATTTGTGATGAATTGGAGGAGGGAGGAGAGGAGTGGGCTCCAAACTTACGGGACGCATCACATGCTCTAACACACTTTGTGAGCGACTAATATCGGCTATACAATTAATGACATGTTATATACAACCAACCGCCATTATATGGATAGACTCTTAGATTGACGATAAATGATGTGTTGGGTTGACTATAGATGACGTGGCATTAGGACAGAGGTAGCAGTT
Organism: Aegilops umbellulata; assembly: GCA_032464435.1. Classification (NCBI taxonomy): domain Eukaryota; kingdom Viridiplantae; phylum Streptophyta; class Magnoliopsida; order Poales; family Poaceae; genus Aegilops; species Aegilops umbellulata. The sequence continues at coordinate 632,705,664 of CP136060.1, read as the reverse complement.
GGCTTTCTTATTAGTCTCGAGAAGCTTTTGAAAACCTCTATGAAAAGCAACATAAAAATATTTGGTTGTAGGCTTCCCTGCTCCATGTTAGTCAGCAATTACTTTGTAGCTTCAATCTGACATAACTCATAATAACCATCAGTGCATTGCCCCGCGAAAAAAAAAATTGTGCGTTATACACTTACACTATATCATGTTTGAAGCCCTTTTCTTCATGTCATGGAAATACTTAATTTTCTCTTTCCAGAAATTACACATTATACACACAAAAATATCGGAAATGTTAACGCCCACACGTGTGGGCGTTCACCACCCCGACCACACGCAAGCATCACCGTTGGCAGCTCTGTGCACGAATCTTGGAACAAACCGGGCGGTTTTCTGCGCCACGTAGGACGAGGCGCGTGTGCGGTGTGCGAGTAAGTTCGCCCGCACGTTGGTTGCCATCCCGCGGTCAGCGGTTGCCACTCGGAGGCGTGCGGTGGAACTGCAATGCGCCCGCACGCCATGCTTCGACCGTGGTTGACGTCAAACACGTCGCACGCCTCTGCCCCCTCTCCCTCAAAGTTCTATTTACTCACCCGCACCGCAGTTACTGGAAGAACCCACTCGCATTTTAGACCATCAAAGGAGAAGGCAAGGGGAGAAGGCGACGGCGGAGGCGGAAGAATCGACGGTGTTCGGGGCCGTCGGTGGTGCTCGCAGGAACATAGCGGCTTCGCCGGAGCGCCTGCGGGTTGAAGGTACTGCTCGCTGCAACTCTCACAATCCCTTCCTGCATTTTCCCTGCTCGATTCCGCGATCGAGATTCGTAGAGATTCAGGCGATTCGGCGATGTGTCGGCGTTCCCGCCGGCGCCGATGTCGTCTGCTAGCCATTTTTGGTTGCACTGGGCAGTTTCGTCGTGGTCGCGGCGGCAGCATCCTCGGCGTGGTTCTGCCTGTTCGGAGGCATGCACTAGTCTTGCCTATGGATTGGGCAGGTGTCTCCCGGGTTGTTTTGATGCGCGTTGGTTCGATTTTGTGTTTGCAGTCAGTTCATGGGAGAATTTTGAGGGTGAATTTGAAGTCGAGGTAGTTGCCATTGAACCCTAGATCTAGTTAGTTGGGTTTTGAAAATGCAGTATGAGGCAAACTTGATAGTTACATTAACTACCATGTTTGTGCGACAACTAACTACCTGAACAAATGAGATAGTTGCCACATACGTGTTCCCCCTTGCGGCAACAAATTACTGAAATGACTGTGTTAGGGTCCACATGTAAGCTTTCGCATGGGGCAACTATTTTTTATTCAATGACTGTGATAGTTTCCACACACACGCTCTTGCATGTGGCAACTAAATTTGCTGCCTTACTGTGATAGTTGCCACACACACGCTCTTCTTCCATGTGGCAAATAAAATTGCTGACTTACTGTGATAGTTGCCACAATCATGCTATTTCATTGCGGCATCTAATTTTTCTGAATGATATGCGATAGTAACCATACTGTGATAGTTGCCACAATCGGTAGTCAATGTACTTTCAGGATCCAACTGCACTGGACGGCAACTACTGTGCACATCAAGTGTGCCTGTTGCCACCTGGATAGTATATTCATGCGGCAAATAGAATGTGAACACACTGTCTGTTGCCATTCTGCATATAAAACAGTGTGGCAAATTGGCTGCATAATGTGGCAACCGAATTTGCATATCAAATGTATTAGATGCCATACATATGCTTTGTGTGTGGCAAGTTTTTGCTGACCTCTTGCATTTACATTTCCACTATGACAATTTGGTCTGTTCCCATCTCAGCAGAATGGCTCGTGGCGATTGTCAAAACGACGATGATGATTTCATGGATCCACCACAACGTAATCGGACAACTGGACGGAGAAAAGAGGGTGATGAGGTAAATGTTCACACATCCCCCCTTCCTCCTGCTGTATGTTACTGGTTGACACCTCGAGCTTGCAGTCGTCTGACACGAACTAAAATTTCATGATATTGCAAAACGTGGGAACAACTGATCACTTTTTGCAAAAAACATGGCAACAACTGATCATTTTTTGTCTGTTTTTTGCACAAGAAGAAACGTATTCGCAACAGAGACTCCCAAGAACGACTGACTGCGTTGACTGACAAATTCACCGACGATCAGAAGGGGGCTGCTGCTGAGATGGGTATGCAGTCTATGATGGATGTCCGGTGCACGAACCTTGTCAACCCTATACGACTGGCTTGGTGAGATCTACGACCCCGCCTCCAGGGAATTCGTGATTCCGGGACGTGGAAGACTATCGTTGAACGAGGATTTCGTGTTCTGCACTTTGGGTGTGCCTCGTGGACATATCAAAGTCCCGTACGAGGTCAACAATGAGATCGAGGAAGCGTTGTTCCCCCGTTTGTTTCCTGGGTCGGAATCCATGCCGAACACGTCTGCAGTGGCAGATTCGCTGCAGGCCATGACGACGCATGGAGATGTTTTCAAGATGAAGCTACTCATGTACCTCATCTCAGCTGTTTTCGCGCCGACCACGTCTCTTCGCCCAAGCAACATATGCTTCCCCATCCTGGTGAATGATCTACCTTTACTACATTATTTTTCCTTCATTTTTTTTGCTCCGATGTCATGTGCAAGCTAGTCACTGCCAGTGTTTTTTGATGTTTTCTCCATTTGATTTCTGATGCGGCAACTCGTTGTCCTGAATTTTGTGCGGTGCAGGCGAAACTGAAAGATGTGAAGAAAATGAATTGGTGTAAGTTCATTGCCGACTTCCTGCATGATGCATTCTCAAGCAAGGTGTACCAGAAGGGATGTCGACTGCATTTAATGGTATTTTTTTACCAGTCCTTTCTGTGAACACTCTTTTTAACTCCTTTTATTCATGCATGGCAACTTGATCACAACAAGACGGCAACTGCCATATTGATTACGTGGCAACTGCCATCATGACAATATGGCAACTGTCATCATACTATGATGGCAGCTGCCATCATGACAATATGGCAACTGCCATCATACTATGATGGAAACTGCGATCACACTATGATGGCAACTAGCACATACAGATGTTCTTTTTTCTCTTTTTTCATGCACCTCAACTTGATGATCGTAGGAACATACATTATCCTGTTTTTCGCAAAACACCATGATCACAACTGATATTTCTTTCTTTTTAAAATTGTTGTACATCAGCTCATGTACGTTGACTGTCTTGATCTGTCCACCGTGGGTTTCACAGGGACAGGAGGCCCGCCGCCTACGCACAAGTTTGTTGTTTCTGCGTGGACTATCGATGCTGTCAAGGCTGTGCTTGCTGCAGACCGGGTAACTGATACCAAATATGGAAAACTGCAGGTTAGTTCTGCTATTTTGCAACACATGAACTGCTAGTTAGTGCTCATCATTATCTATCTTACATCCTAGCTATTTTTTTTTGTTCTCTCAAGCTGATGGCCAAGCATGCTATAGACTACAGCGTGTTTGGGGGGCCTCACAACTTTGGAAAGTGGATGGACGTGCACTCAGCTCCGTCTTGCCCTGCCGAGGTAATCAAAAGATCTACATCCATGGTTTGTCGTGGAGTATTTTTTGATGTCGTGCAAGTGATTGCAATACGGGTGGTCATTGATGCTTCCTTGTTTCGTGCATAGGCGAGGGCACCTGTTGAGCAGCTAATAGGGCAGTTTGCATCTGGAATGACCGGCTTGCTCGGAAAGTTGGTTGAGGGGTGGACGTCCCTTAGTGGCTCTGAGAGCGACGCGGTTGCGAGGCAATTCACTTCATTTGTCCCAGAACGTACACACCGGCCAACCGGTTGCCGTGGCCGGTATGACTACAATAGTTCCCAGGAGCCTACCGACACACAAGATGAACTAGGTGGAGATGCTGGTCTCAGCAAGGATGACGATGATGTCATGGAGAATGTGCAAGAGGACACCGATGATGATGAACATGCTGAAGTTCACGTAGGTGGTAACAAGGGCAAGGATGCAACAGATGTCCCCCAACCGGATAAAGTCAAACAACACACGGCTGTGAGAGGCGAGGGGGTTCTGCCATCAAAGAGGGGAATGGCTCCAGAGGGTGTTGGGCAGGTTTCTGCTGGCAAGAGGTCTAGGACCGACCCTTTAGCTACCAGGAAGAGGTTCGACTTTCATCTTAGTTTTTTGCTTTGTCTATTTTCTTCGAACAGACACATCCTCTTTTTTGCACTTGTGTTTTGTAAAGCACGGCAACGAGTTTGCTGTCTGACAATTGCCACCTTTTTTTCCCTCCATCTCATACGTGCAGCGAGCCGACAGCTGGTGGACGAGCAGTTATGAAGAAACAGGCGCCAACGCCAACCCGTGTTTCTGCTCGGTTGAACAAAGGCGGCCCCATTGCCGGTGACACCACTTCCACCAGGACATCTCCTCGCACGACGACAACCAACACCGGGGATCCTGTCGTGTTGCCAGACCTGAGGAAGGCAGTCAAGAAGTAGGTTTTTTCATCCGCTTTCATTGACATAGCGCTATATTTTCTTGATTTTCCAATGCATCTGTTTAGCTTGTCACATGGTCTTTCTGTCATCGCCCCCCCATGTGGCAACCGCTGTTTTACCAAATGGTTCTTTCTTTCCTTTATTAGTGTGTGGCAACTCCTATTTGTTTTTTACATGGCAAGTGGAATGTAGGCCAAATGGTCACTTTAATGTACCTACTGGCAACTGCCATCTTTTTTACCGTTGGCTTGTGAGCTCATCCCACACCTAGGTTTGAAATTGCATTCATGGCAGATCAGACATTTTTATCATTCTTCAAGGTTGCTAACATGGCAACTGCTGCTGGATGGCAACTGCTAATTATGACACATGGCAACTCACGTTCCCCTTACATGGCAACTACCAGCTTTTCCACCTGTTTTCCATTTTTTTTAAGATTTCTACCAAGGCAAAAATAATTTTGTTTCATTTAAAATACCTTTCTCATGTGTTTCATTTTTTTGCAGGGTGAAGAAGACTACTACGCGTGGGTCCAAGCATATCAGTAAGGACCCGCTTGAACGCCTGCATTCAAAGTTGTCAACAGGGGGCAACTCAGATGTACATGAGGCACCAGCGACAATACTGCTGCTGCACCGTTGACCGCTCCCACCAACTCTGATGCAAGTGGCCGACCATCTCCGCCGGCTGCAGATGTGCAGGCTAGAACAACAGGCATCCGTACTTCGGGGAGTGACGAGTCGGTATCTGCCAGGACAGCTGAAATATTGCCAACTCTTCTGGCAATGAAGGATGCTGCTGTGAGCCATGCCACCCCATCAGCAAGCGTTGAAGTGGACGCTCCCGAGACGAACCTAGGCAAGGAAGATTCCCGCTCATCTGACACTGATTCCAAGTGCGTTTGTGGTGGCACTCCTGTGTCCACGACAGAAGCGGTCGAGGCGGCAGTTCACAAGGATATGCCATCTACAGGTGAGAGTCCTGGCACTACAGCTCCAGCTCCTGTCGGTGCAGATACTGCTAAGGCGACTGTTTCGCGTGCTGGTCTTCCACCTAGGCGTCGTAGCCCCCGCAAGCAACCACCAGACATACCCAACGCACCAGCTGTAGCCAGGAGCAGGAGAGACGAGTCTGGTTTTGTTCCTGCGTCCACACTGGTCCCGCCACCTGCCAAAAGCAATGTGACGGAGAAACCAGAAGACCGGAGCACAACTGATGCAGGTGTCAAGCCGGGCACGAGCGATGCAGGTGAACACCTGGAGCAGACTGCGCCTTTACTCGCAGTGGAAATCCCCAGCATAAATCTGCGCACTTCCAGGCTCCCAGTCAATGTCGGTGTCCCCTACAGACCAAACAAGATGATTGTCATGAAAGCTGCGGCTGATACCGCTGACAGCACGCCCCGCCCTGCAAATAAGGCCGATCATTCTGTAGCGGCCGATTCAGATATGTTTGTTGATCTTTCACCCTTGGATTCTGCCCCGCAAGTCGTTCGTGGTCCGGCCAGTAGGAATGAGAGGCACCCAATGGCCTTTACCCCACCGAGCTTCAGCCTTGGCATTAGTCAAGATCAACCGGTGGTGCAAGATCCTATGCCAGTTGCCTTTGCTTTCCCAGGAGGCATGCCCGCAATGATGGCGCAGCCAATGGTCGAGGGCAGGAAGGCTATCAAGTTCGCAGAGCCGATTGTGCAAGGTGCACTTGTCAATATCCTTATGATTTTTCTTGTACACATTTTTGTAGTTTGACTTTTGTCCCAATCACAATATTTGGGGGGGGGGGTTCTCACTTGTGATGGCAACTGACATCTGATGACATTGCAACTGGAATTGATGCACCAGGTCACCTACATTTTGTTTCCTGCCATGCTGCATATGACATTTGGGCAACCACGTGGCAACTGAAGTTGATTCAACATGGCAACTGTAGTTTGCTGTCACATGGCAAACACAGTGCATCACACATGGCAACTGATCTACCACCCCATGTCACCTGGATTTTTTGTTTCCACGCTGCTTTTTTTCATACGGCAATCACATGGCAAGTGGAGTTGCCACAACATGGCAACTGTAGTTGTTGTGACATGGCAACTACAGTCCAACTAGGTGGCAACTACAGTGCAACTACATGGCAATTGTAGTTGCTATGACATGGTCACTGTAGTTGGACCACACATGGCAACTGCCCCACTTTTTGTACCCACATCTCACATCACGCACCCTATCTTCTCACAACCCAACTGTTTTTGATTTCCTAGGTATCATAACCCTTTTTTTTATCATTTGCAGCCAGCCCTGAGGAGATTTCACCGTCACTTGACGAAACTTACCGCATGATTGAGGACACAGCATTGCAGAGGAGGTCCTCACGAGGGCAAGGGCAATCAAGTTCCAACATGGCTGCAGACATGGTATCTGAGGATACCATTAGGAGTGCCATGCCTGGTTCTGTGAGGCAGCAGAGGGTAGTGCACCCACCTCCCGCGGAAGACTACGAGCCCGAATTCAGGGCCACTAAGGAACAGACCCAGCTGTACGATATCGTCAAGCGGTTTGGAAATGCGAGGTCCAGCAGCAAGCACATGAAGGAGCTGAAAGCGTAAATGACCACACCCCATAATATATCATTTTGCTATCCTCCTTTTTTACCATTCATCTCCTTCGTACTTTCTATACACGTTCCGCTTACGTTTTAGCTCTTTCATAATTTTTTTTACTTAGTAGGCATGATTCTTCCATGTGTATATTGTTTTCATACAGCTCATGTTTGGACAGAACCAAAGTCATTCAATGCGGAGCGACGTAAGTCGACCTGGGTGATCTTGCTGAGTCCGTGAGGCCAAACGGCAAAATGTCGACAAATGTAGTTGCATGCGGGATCAACTACATCAACAATCACACCGACGTGTGCGCCGACAAGACAATCATGCATTACAGTGTGACCTGCAAAATATGGGATGGTGACTTCCACCACAAAATCCTGAGGAAGAATTTTGCCCAACACGGTGATTTCAAGCTCACACTGAAGAAATATGTGAGTACTCCTTCCCTGTCTGCACTGTTTTTTCCCATGGTGTGCTTTTTTGCCATCATCTGCACTTGTTTTTATGTGGCAGCTGTTTTCCTGTGGCAACAGCTGTCGTGCACACTGACTTCTTGATTTTTGCATCCCGCGCAAACTATGTGGTAACTTGATGGTAAAATACACGGCATACTTTGTTCATACATGGACGCAACTTTCTTTCAAGTACCCCCACCCATAACCAGACATTTTCTACGTGATTGTAATTTTTTTGTCCCTCTGTTGTTCTTTATGTGAACTTTGCTTCTCATCATCTTCACTTTTAAATGGAGGTCATGTTTCCCATGTTCCAGGAGCTTGCACCACATGACCCACACGACAAGTGTGGTCACCACTATGCAATCTGTCTTGACCTGAAGAACCAACGTGTTGAGGTGCTTGATTCAATCCGTTCGGAAGATAATGCAGACCTTACCACGCATGCTGAATTCTTCATTAAGAACCTCAAGGAGACATGGCACCGTCACTACGAACACTCAAAGGTCCAGATCAGGCATTTCCCGACTGAGTATGTGGCGACTGCGAAGCAAGGGAACACGTATTTTCTTCCTTCCTCTTCATCTGCCATTTACATCAATCCAATCCCTGTTTTGTTTGTCAGATCTGAAATTGAAGTCTATCTTTTGTTACGCCTGTCCTCTTTGCGTGTTCACTTGACTCTTTTCCTCGGGCAGGACGGACTGTGGCTTTCACGCGCTGGAGTACCTTGCAAAGTGGGAAGGCAGAATTGTCCCCGCTATCACATCTGCAACGGTCGTTGAGCTCCGGAAAATCCACACATGGAACTGGTTGACGAATGAAGATTTCAACAAGCGGTCCTGAGCACGCGAGTTTGTGGAGGAAGTTGTCAAGAAAGTCATCAAGAAGTCCAAGTGATCATGTGGCGTTACAGACCGGACGCATACCTTACATTCTGTTGCCGAGGAATGTAAGGTATTATCTCTTTGTTTCTCATGGAAAACTGTGTTTGTGTGCTATGTTGTGACTGCAACCCCGCGTAGGCTACTATGTAGTGGTGGTGTGTGAGCGACATTTGAATAGTTTCTATAATATATGTGTGGACGTGAACCTATTTTAGGCGTTACATAAGATATGTTTATACGTTTATCGTTATCACAATGGTTTCATCATTTCTAGCACCGGCTTGATGTTTCAAACGCGTCTACGATGTTTTCAAAAATATGGAAAATGTAGTTCATCAGACATGGGTAGTGAAAGTCATCATCGTTTTCCATTTTGGCTGTTTTGCCTCTTCATTTTCATCGCTAACTGCACCGGCTAGCATGGGTAGGTTGATCATGTAGCCACAACGTTTTGCTGAGGTTTATGCACGTTACGCTGTTTCCAACTTGTTTCCCGTACATTGCACACAACACACTGCGTGTCCCTAAACCGCGTCGTATTGTCATGGGAATATATGCCATGGAGAGTCATCAGAAATACCATGGCATATTTTCAGCACAGCTAACATGGCAGATACAGTACAAACAACATGGCAGATCCAGCATCATTAACATGGCAGATACAGCACAACTAAGATGGCAAAAACAGTACAACTAAAATGGCAGATGTACTACAACTAGCATGGCATATTCAGTATAAAATAGCATGGCATATTTAGTATAAAATAGCATGGCATATTTAGTATAAGATATCATGGCAGACTAACTACACATAACATGGAAGATTAACTACACATAACATGGCAGATTAAGTACCCACAACATGGCAACTGCATTTATCCATTCAATGAATTTTTCCTTCCACCTCTGATGCCCCTCAATAGTCATTCTCCCATTTTTTTTAAATTCTCATCATCTAGGGTACAAAACAAAATGTCCACACGGACCATGCCACATCGCCCGATTTTTGCTCACGGATTGCCCGCCCCTTTCTTCGTTTTCTTGTGTTTTGCTTGGATCTCCAATCCCGACTTGTACCTTATCTCTCTTGGACGACCCTTTGTGATGGAACGGGGTGGGTTCCTGACCTGGGTCTGTGTGCTTGCTGTTCTAGATCCTATCTCCGAGTTTTCAGACGATGGCCCCGTGGATGAAGGCACGCTTGATGTGCGGGGGAACCGGTGTAAGGCTTCCTCGGCTTTCCTCTTCTTGATCTCATCAAGCTCTCTTTTCAGTGCCTTCCTGTGTTTTTCTGCGACTCTCGCTGTATCATCACTCTTGCACGCTTCATCAATTAGCTCAGCATAGTTCTTTGTCAGCACAACGTGCCGCACGGCTTCCATGGTTGGCTCTGGTCTCTCGTCATGCACAGCCAGAACCGTGTGTGTTGTCTGCAGCGCCAACGCGTCGTCAGCGTCCCAAGTCCATCGCCGCCTTATGAAATGGCGGGGCATCCGTGTCACAGCGTTCATGTCCATTACTTTTAGTATGTGACAGCACACAATGTCGTTCCATTCGAACTTGCAGCATTGGCAGTAGAACTCGCCTTCGCCTATCGAGGCTGTGACGAAGTAGTTCCTTCCTTTGTCCGGGTCTTCAGGTTATGAATCTGACATGCCCAAAATAGAACACACCTTGAACGTACGTTCGTCCACCTGGAAAGCCGTGAACATGCTGGCACGCTTTATTTCTTCCTGGAATCTGCAAATTTTGTGTGTTTTCTGTTAAACTATCATACACTCTTTTCTTGCACCCCCTTACATTTGTCATGGAAAATAGAAATACATTTCGTTTGAACATGGCAAACATAATTCATTGAACATGGCAACTATAGCACGTTGAACATGGCAAATGCAGTACGCTATACATGGTAAATGCATTACACTAGACATGGCAACTGTAGTACATTTTCAACGTGACATCATCATTTTTCCACAACAGCATTCCCCAATGGAAGCACATTGCATAAAACATGGTAACTGCCCTTTTATTTAAACATGGCATCTACAGTTGAGTAAACATGGCAATTGCATTTCAACAAACATGGCAGATGCATCTTATTAAACATGGCAACTGCATTTTATTAAACATGGCAACTACAGTTGAGTGAACATGGCAACTGCATTTTAGCAAACATGGCAGCTCCATTTCAGTAAACATGGCAATTGCATTTCAGTAGATATGGCAACAACATAACATTTTTCAGTTGATATTGGCATTTGCATACCAACATGCCCAATGGAAGTACAGTGCATTTAGCATGGCAACTGCATTTCATTAAACATGGAAAATACATTCGGGTAAGCATGGCAAACAGAATTTCCATTGAACACGACAACTGCAGCTGAGTAAGCATGGCAAACGGTACTTTATTAAACATGGCAACCGCATATCATGGGAACTGCACTGCACTCTATAAGGGACATACTGACTTGGTGCTTCTTCTGCAAATACGACTGTAACGCGACTGACTTACTTGTTAAAGATCTTGTTGGTGTATATCTTGCTCATTTGCCTCTCCATCGGTAAGTACGTTAGCAATTTTGGCTGCTTTAGGGCTGTGGTCGCTTCTTGCTGTAGCTCAGATCCTAGAATTTTTTGTTGCAAAGTTGTGTACTGCTTGGCAAACTGTAGCAATGAGTTGCCAGGGCTGACGTACCGCTTCAAAACAGCATTGAACCCCTCGCTGCGCTGCGTAGTCTGCAGAAAGGGGAAGAAGCATTGCATGAAGTAGGCCGGCACCTTGTACATTCGCTTCTCCCACAGGCTAACAAGAGTCTCGTTGTCTTGGACTTTATGTGTTTCAGTCATGGCCATCCAGCTCCTTTCAAACTCCTCCACCGTCAAGTTGTGGTCCACGCACAGCTCGAATTCCTTGTGCAGATCTGGACGGTCAGCAAAGAACGGTCCTAGCGTATCCTCAGCCTTCCTTATAATGTGCCACCTGCAGTACCTGTGCACTGCCAACGGAAAGACCTGCTCTATGCCTGCACGCATGCTGAAATCCTGGTCCGTTATTATGTTCATCGGAGCTAGTCCATCCATGCACTCCAAGAAGGTCTTGAACAGCCAAACGTACCCATCCGTGTCTTCGTTCCGGACGAGCCCGCAGCCGAACTACAACGACTGATTGTGGTTATTTATTCCTATGAACGGAGCACATGGCATCTTGTACATATTGGTGTGGTACGTCGCGTCGAATGAAATGCAATCTCGAAAATGTTTGTAGGCTCTCCTTGCAGCACCATCCACCCTGTCGTGGGTTTGTCATGGCAGATGTCCTAGCGAAAGGACTTAATCGTGGAGCCATCGCAACGGGTTAGCTTGAAGGGGTTAAAGCGGACACAGGGACGCAGAGGTTTATACTAGTACGGCCCCTTCAGTTAAGGTAAAAGCCTACCTCTAGTTGTGATGGAATTGATGGGGTTTCGAGGGTTAGGGAGCAAACAAGCTTCGCCTAAGCCTCGAGTTGTGGTTGTCTGTCCTGAACCGTCGTCGGGTCGTCCCCTTATATACACGGGTGACGCCCGTCGGTTTACAGAGTCCCAACCTCCGATTCATACTCGTATCCGGGTTGGTCTCTTTGTTCCTAACTTACAATACAAGTTTATATATCAGGCCGGTTTACGGCTACAGGTTCTAAACCGACTATAGGCCTTGGGCCCTTTTATGCCTCTTTGGGCTTTAACATCTTTGAACTACTGATGAAGTTAACCCGGCCCAGGTAGGCCGGTTTACGCCCAGTAGTAATATCCCCAACATTAGGCCCCAGATTGATTTGAACGGGTTCATGTCAATCCTTAGCGAAAATCTTTGTCCTCAACGTCTTCTTATAGTCGTTGAACCATCGTGTCGTCATCTTCTCTGGTTGTTGTAAACCGGCATGACGTCATCATGAAGCCAACATTTATGATGCCTTCTTTGTTTAATAGATCCGCAATAACCGAGGCGGCAGCTCTGCTTCTGAAATTAGTGGCTCCTGGATTCGCGGGCCTGACATGTGTTTTTTGCCTTATAAATAGGACCGAAGGGTCATTTCCTTTCCTTCCCTTTGTCCCCTTTCTCTTCGTCTTCCTCACGCCGCCGACCTCAGAGCTCCGCCGCCGTCGCTGACCTCTGCATCATCCTGGGCCGCTGCATCAACCTGACGGTACCAGAAAACCGCGGTGACCTTCCGCGTCTCCCTAGGCTCCGGTAAGATCTCTGCTTTTATCGACCTAGATCTGTTCTAGGGTTTCACGTTCTTGCCATGTTCTTGCTTGTTGTTCATACTCATGGCGAGACCTCTGGATAGATCCTTGAAACTGTACTGTGATTATCAGCGGCCTTTTAGCATCCGTTTGTAAACTCATACTCAAATCCGTAGATCTCACCAATTTCCTGCTCGTTGAATCAGTACTGTCCTGCTTTAGGCTTATAAATATTTTTCCTCTTTTCTGAACTGGCTTTAGATCCACCGTCGTAGAGAAATTATGTGAAACCTGTTTCTGTACACTTATATAACCTCAATTGCTTTCAATGCTTAGATCCAGCGGTTTAACTTGTCATAGTGAATGCTGAACCAGTACACCATTAGTCCCCTTGTTGAACCGCTAGATGTTGTCACATTGCATAACTCCGGTTTAGATAGAACTGCCTCCGGTTTAAACAGATATATCTCCGGTTTAAGTAGAACTGTGTCCGGTTTAACACTGCACATACCAATATGATTGGACAAACGCACTCTTAAACCGGAATCACTTTGTCTTGTAGATTTCATCATGGCCAAGCAAGTATATGAGTGCAATTGGGTTCCTTCTCATGTTACGGAAACACAACTGAACAATTTAGTTCTGACCGGCGCTTTAAGCAGCAAAAACACCATCCACTGGAGAGTCCCAGGCACAGAATGTCCTCCCACACCTGAAGAGGGAGAAGTTGTTGTTTTTGCGGATCACTTAGCCCGGGGTTTTAATCCGCCCGGTTCAAAAAAAATTCGGGATGTCTTAGCCAACTTTCAACTGCACCCACAAGATACCGGTCCCAATTCTGTTACCAATATATGCCACTTCCAAGTGCTTTGCGAAGTGTACTTCCAAGAGGAACCCACAGTTGAGCTGTTCCGAGACTGCTTTCACTTGAACCGCCGTACAGAGTTTACTGATGGCCCCAATATGGAACTGGGCGGCATGGCGATTCAGAAAAGAAAAGAAGTCACTTATCCTCATGCGAAACTGCACAGTCATCCCCAGGAATGGAATCATTCATGGTTCTATTGCAAACATACTTCTCTTGCTGACCAAAATCCTCTGCCTGGCTTCCGTCCAGAACGGCTTAGCAATACACACCCCTTCCCACCAAGGCTATCTGCCAAAGAGAGAAAAAATTATGCTCCTCAACTGTCCAAGCTCAGAGCCTTTATGGACAACGGTTTGACAGGAGTTGATCTCGCCCGCTGCTGGATATCATGGAGCATACTGCCTCTTAGTATGCGCTCCGGTTTGATGTGCGAGTACACCGGCCGGGTTAGTGATCCACTAAGGCATTGCAACATCCAACTGACCGACGAAGAAGTCACAGAAGCTGTGAAGAAGATGTTGAATGAACCGGAATATGCTTGTGCCCGAACCGGCCTGCTTCCCTTCTGTGCCACCAACAAACCGCCCGCTGTAAGTTTTGGACTTTGTTTTCACTGAACTTGTGATTGCTGCACTTATATATTGCTAATTCCAATATTCTTTGAAACAGGGAAATGATCCATTTTGGAGTAAAAAGCTTCCCCAAGAACAACCAGAAAAGACAACCCGACCAAAGACTAGGGTCGTGAAGAAAACTACCCACAGGAAGAAAACCACCGCCTCTTCTGATCCGGGGGCCGATGATGATGATGTGGGTAATCCGGACCTTGAGGTAGAGCTCGATTCACTAGGCTTATTTTTCACATGCCTTATTGATGATGATATTTGTCAGGATGATGCTGAAGCCAGTAATGCTGATGTCGCAGAGGTAACTATTCTTTCTTCCGATTCAGAGCCTTTGCCAAAACTTCGCCAAGCAAACCGGAAAGTTAAATTTTCTCATCCTCTTGCTTACTTGGATCCCAAATTTCTTATGAAGACTCAGCAACATGAGGCTCGCCGCACAACCCGGCACAGCGGCCAGGTAGTTACCTCCGCTGGTTTATCGAACAGTCCGGTTCGGAAACGCCACTCAGAGGTCTCCAACCTTCTTGTTAATTTCCGTCCTAAAGCGAGTGTTATCCGTCAACCTCTTAATCCGTCTGATTCCGATTATCAGGTTACTTCACATTCATCCTCTGGTGAATCATCAGCCACTCAGCTGCCACCGCTGAAAACGGTTCTTGGGTAAGCCAGGCTGAACATAATGCTTCTGGCATATTGCTCTGTAACTTATACTGCTCTTTGACTCTTTGTTTCTCTTTCAGGGCTAAACCGAGACCGAGCAAGAAAGCCCGGCTAGATAAAGCGGCTGAGGAAAATGCTGCTCCTGAACCGGATAAAGCACCAGATCTTGAAGCGTTTATTCGTGAAGATGTTCCCAATGATCCACCCCTGCAAGATGACATTAATACTGAGAACAGGCCTACTGATACTTCAGGCCCTGTTGACCAGCCTGCCAGCCCCATCCAGATTGATAGATCCAGCCATCCTTCCAAACCTGCCGATAAACCGACAGCGCCAGTGCAAACCGGCGAGTCCAAGGATGATGACGTTGTGATTACTGGTGTTGGTCACTCCGAGCCAGGGAACCCTGTCGCTTTGGCTAAGCATACTGCCAAAGAAGAATTTTCTGCCATGAACAAAGGCAAATGGGATGTTGATCTGTCGACGTATACTGCTCTGAACGCCCAAGACCTTAAATCTGGTTACTTGAACCGGCTATATACCAGCCGTGATTATGAAGTTGGTCTGGTAAAGATGATGAAGGAAAAACTCGAGGTAACTTCCTTGTGCTTCTTTCTGTCTTAATTACTGCAACTCTATTATCTCTCCTAGTCCCCAAGGGCCGCTTTGTACCTTTCTTCAAACCGGGACTTTAATATAGACCTCAGTAATTTGAAATCCATCGATGTAGCCCCCAAGGGCCGGTTCAACTTAATATAGTTAAACCGGGACTTGACATAAAGCCCAATACTTCAGAGCTCACTAATGTAGTCCCCAAGGGCCGGTTCAACTTAGTATAGTTAAACCGGGTACTCCAATAAAGATCTTAGCATCGGAACGTAATTGATCAAATAGCCATTAGCCCCCAAGTGCCAAGTTGAATACCTGTATTGAGCTTGGGACTTTGCAACTTAGTAATAGATGAAGATCAAATATGCATTAGCCCCCAAGTGCCAAGTGCATAACTTGTTATGTGGTTGGTACTTCAAATTCTTGTACCATTTGCTTAAATCATATCACTGTCTTTATGCAGGCTGAACTGAGGACCAAAGAGAACCAAGTCACTGATCTTCAAGAAATTTTGAAATCCCAACAAGATGAAACCTCCAAGGCAAAGGAAGAATTAACCAGCGCTTTAAGCATCATGGAACAGCTGACGGAGGGTTTCAAGAAGGAGCGGGCTGATTGGGCCACTAAGAAGGCCGCTTTAACCAAAAAGGCTGAAAATGCTGAAGCTGCCCTTAAACCGGTAGTAGACGAGCTGACCAGCGTGAAGCGGCAAGTGCATGCCATGACCTCTGCCATATTTGGTAAGTTTCCTGTGGCTCCTATGGTAACTTTTGATGTTCTTGTGATAGATCCGGTTTGTGATCTTTCCTGTAATGCTGCAGGCACACGCATTGGTCACTTGGGGTCAGATGTTCGGATGAAGCTGAAAGCCGCCTATACCTTAATCGAACAGCTGTATACTGGAGCGCAGCGGATCATCACCACTGCCTCACATAACAACCCTGCACCCACTTTAATCCAAGACACTCTGAAGAGGTTGTCAATGCTTCCTGCCCGGATTGAAGAGCTAAAGAGATCTGCCGCTCGAACTGGAGCCATTAATGCCTTAATCCGGGCCAAAGCATGGGTGCCTGATTTTGATCCTATTGAAGCAGCTCAGGGTTATCCCAGCTTGAAGGAAGATGGTTCAGAGTTCAATGAAGATGATCTGAGGACGATAAACCGGGCAGTGCGCCCTCTGGCTTGTCAATTGGCTGAAGAAGCAGACTTGTCGCATTATCAAGCTCAATATAATGATCAGAACAAACGGGTGGCTGCACCAATTCCCGAAGCGGAGAATCTGATTCCTCCAATCCGTAAGCATACTTATGCTCCTGATATTGAGCCGTCTTCACTGATTCATGAAGAGGCTGTCTTTCAAGCTTTAATGGGAATCGACTGGACCACTGTTGATTTCCAGCCAATGGGTAGAGATGAAGAAGCTGAAGCGGCGCAGGATGACCCACAACCGTCAGACCGGGGCGGCGAGCAGGCATGAACCGGAAGCCGGTTTAACTTGCTGCTTTGTTATATTCCGCTAAGAAAACAATGATCTTATTTTGGCAACGTGTTGCCTTGTAATAGGATAACCAACACTTTTGCTTTTAATATGCCTTCGTGCATAGGTGCTGATACTTTTGCTTGAAATTTTCAATCTATATTTCCTGCAATCATAAAATCTTAAACTGCGACGGCGGTTGTACCGCCAGCCGGTTTATGAACTTTATATATATATGCAATGAAATTGAGGCATATGATCAAAATAGGTGATACAAAATACCTGCCACCGCTGGGCATGAAGTTGGCTTTAGCCAATCTTGAAGCGGAGGTTTTATAAACCATTACCGTCAAAGGAGTAAAACAGCTCTTGTGTTTATAATGCCGGTTTAACATGTAAACTGTGCTGGGCCATTATAAGCCCCCTGCTACTCCATGATGTTAACAGGAAAGTCAAACCGGGCAAATTGTCTCCGGATTAAAGAATATACCGAGTTCTGTCAATTTGACAGGTTGAACCGGTTAAAAGATGTTGTCGGTTAAAAAAATGCAACAAAAATCGAATAGTAGTCAAAAAATATAGCAGCAAAGGCAATGATAAACCATTTGCAAAAAGAGGCTTTACTGAGCCGATCAGAAGGTGTTACCATGGTCAGACACGACCAAGCTCCCAATAGGTGTAGCTATGGTTCAAGTCGGCCAGGTCCCCAACTGAAACCGTGGCATTATTGTCGGATCACGGGTTCTGGCAGACCCTTAAGGTTCGAACTCTGAGGTGCGCGCGGAGATCGTGCTCTCTACCTCTCCGTCTCGCAAGGATCTAAACTACTAAAAGAACAACACAAGAGACATAGGGTTTATACTGGTTCAGGCCACCATGATGGTGTAATACCCTACTCCAGTGTGTGGTGGATGGATTGCCTCTTGGGCTGATGAGGAAGAACAGTACAGGGAAGAACAGCCTCGCAAGGGCCTGCTCTCAACTTGGACGATGAACTGCAAGGAGAGTTCGGACGCCCTTCTCTCTCTAGATGTGGATCTCCCTACCCTGGGGGTGGCTAGTCCTATTTATAGGCAAAGGCCCTGGGCCTCTTCCCAAATGTTTGAGCGGGAAGGGCGCCAACAATTGGCCAATTTGAAGGGGAACATCTGGTACACTTATCCTGACTAAAGTTGGTCTTCGCCTGCCAAAGGCCCTGTGGTGACGCCGTCTTGGGCTCCATGGTGACCTCCTTCCCACCGTTGGACTGGTCTTGGTCTTGTTGCACCAAAATGGGTGCCTTTGCTTGATCCTCTCGCCTGCGCTTGCCCCCTTTGCACCAAAGAGGAAAGGGAGACGCTGCGTGGGCTAGCGCCCGCCTGGCACCCTTGGTCGTCATGGCTTGCGTCATTGGCACCTCATGAGGTACCCCGCCTTGATCTATCCGCCTCCTCGCGAGCCAGCCTGAGGAGGCCGTGCCTGAGGAAGCGCCGTGTCGTCCGCCCCGCGAGGCTTGGCCCCTCGCGAGGGCCTTGAGTCTCGTGTTGATGAGGCTGGGCCACGCTGGGCCCCCATTTGAGCCACGCCGCAGGCCGCAGGCAGGCAAGTCTGGTGACCCTCGTTCCCAGAACGCCGACAGTAGCCCCCGGGCCCAAGGCGCGCATGGACTTGGCCATGACGAGAGGTGAAAGGGCAAGGGTGAAGCGCCGCGGGCCCTAACAGCCTGCGGCCTTGGGCGCTGCGTGGCGGTTGATTGGACGTGGGCGTCTCCACTTCCCCATGATGCCTTGGTGACCGCGCGGATTTGACAAGTCCCTGCATGCAGTTTGTGTCATAATTACCTGCGATCGTGGAGGCCGACGGTTGGCCTTCGTCGGCTATAAGTACGGCACCGGGCGTGCCCTTCCAGTCCATCTCTCCTTGCCCCATCCTCTGCCTCAGTTCTTGCTCCGTCTTGGTGTGATGGCTCCGTCGAGGAAGTACTCGGCTGCGGAGAAGGGGAAGGGCCTTCAGGTCGGTCCTGCCTCTCCCCCGCCCAAGCGTGGCCGTGGGCGCCCTCGGAAGCACCCGGTGGCCGCCCCGGTAGCGTCTGATGGCCACGGGGACGGCTCCCAGCGTGGTGGTGGTCGAGCTGCTGTGGCCGGGGGCCACGTCTGGGGTACGCGCTCCCCCAGGCCGTGCTTCCGCGCAGTGCAGGTGCTGCCGGAGTTCGTCATTTGGTCGGCGGAGCCTGCTGGTGCCCGGCTCCAACTCCCTCGCTTCTTCCTCGGCGAACTCCCAGCCGGAGCTCCAGGGGGCCTTTGGCTCCAGGCGGATGGCTGCTGCAGCAGGTCCTCGTGGGTCGCGCTGGAGGTCTCCGCCAGTGGGGGTTTGGCTCGAACCCGCGGCTGGCAGGCATTCGCCCGCGCCCGCGGCCTGGGCCGCCGGTGCACTCTGGTTTTCAGGTTTGATGGCGACGCTACCCTCTATGTGAGGGTGTTCGGGGAAGACGGTCACCTGGATTTTTTGTTTCCACGCTGCTTTTTTTCATACGGCAATCACATGGCAAGTGGAGTTGCCACAACATGGCAACTGTAGTTGTTGTGACATGGCAACTACAGTCCAACTAGGTGGCAACTACAGTGCAACTACATGGCAATTGTAGTTGCTATGACATGGTCACTGTAGTTGGACCACACATGGCAACTGCCCCACTTTTTGTACCCACATCTCACATCACGCACCCTATCTTCTCACAACCCAACTGTTTTTGATTTCCTAGGTATCATAACCCTTTTTTTTATCATTTGCAGCCAGCCCTGAGGAGATTTCACCGTCACTTGACGAAACTTACCGCATGATTGAGGACACAGCATTGCAGAGGAGGTCCTCACGAGGGCAAGGGCAATCAAGTTCCAACATGGCTGCAGACATGGTATCTGAGGATACCATTAGGAGTGCCATGCCTGGTTCTGTGAGGCAGCAGAGGGTAGTGCACCCACCTCCCGCGGAAGACTACGAGCCCGAATTCAGGGCCACTAAGGAACAGACCCAGCTGTACGATATCGTCAAGCGGTTTGGAAATGCGAGGTCCAGCAGCAAGCACATGAAGGAGCTGAAAGCGTAAATGACCACACCCCATAATATATCATTTTGCTATCCTCCTTTTTTACCATTCATCTCCTTCGTACTTTCTATACACGTTCCGCTTACGTTTTAGCTCTTTCATAATTTTTTTTACTTAGTAGGCATGATTCTTCCATGTGTATATTGTTTTCATACAGCTCATGTTTGGACAGAACCAAAGTCATTCAATGCGGAGCGACGTAAGTCGACCTGGGTGATCTTGCTGAGTCCGTGAGGCCAAACGGCAAAATGTCGACAAATGTAGTTGCATGCGGGATCAACTACATCAACAATCACACCGACGTGTGCGCCGACAAGACAATCATGCATTACAGTGTGACCTGCAAAATATGGGATGGTGACTTCCACCACAAAATCCTGAGGAAGAATTTTGCCCAACACGGTGATTTCAAGCTCACACTGAAGAAATATGTGAGTACTCCTTCCCTGTCTGCACTGTTTTTTCCCATGGTGTGCTTTTTTGCCATCATCTGCACTTGTTTTTATGTGGCAGCTGTTTTCCTGTGGCAACAGCTGTCGTGCACACTGACTTCTTGATTTTTGCATCCCGCGCAAACTATGTGGTAACTTGATGGTAAAATACACGGCATACTTTGTTCATACATGGACGCAACTTTCTTTCAAGTACCCCCACCCATAACCAGACATTTTCTACGTGATTGTAATTTTTTTGTCCCTCTGTTGTTCTTTATGTGAACTTTGCTTCTCATCATCTTCACTTTTAAATGGAGGTCATGTTTCCCATGTTCCAGGAGCTTGCACCACATGACCCACACGACAAGTGTGGTCACCACTATGCAATCTGTCTTGACCTGAAGAACCAACGTGTTGAGGTGCTTGATTCAATCCGTTCGGAAGATAATGCAGACCTTACCACGCATGCTGAATTCTTCATTAAGAACCTCAAGGAGACATGGCACCGTCACTACGAACACTCAAAGGTCCAGATCAGGCATTTCCCGACTGAGTATGTGGCGACTGCGAAGCAAGGGAACACGTATTTTCTTCCTTCCTCTTCATCTGCCATTTACATCAATCCAATCCCTGTTTTGTTTGTCAGATCTGAAATTGAAGTCTATCTTTTGTTACGCCTGTCCTCTTTGCGTGTTCACTTGACTCTTTTCCTCGGGCAGGACGGACTGTGGCTTTCACGCGCTGGAGTACCTTGCAAAGTGGGAAGGCAGAATTGTCCCCGCTATCACATCTGCAACGGTCGTTGAGCTCCGGAAAATCCACACATGGAACTGGTTGACGAATGAAGATTTCAACAAGCGGTCCTGAGCACGCGAGTTTGTGGAGGAAGTTGTCAAGAAAGTCATCAAGAAGTCCAAGTGATCATGTGGCGTTACAGACCGGACGCATACCTTACATTCTGTTGCCGAGGAATGTAAGGTATTATCTCTTTGTTTCTCATGGAAAACTGTGTTTGTGTGCTATGTTGTGACTGCAACCCCGCGTAGGCTACTATGTAGTGGTGGTGTGTGAGCGACATTTGAATAGTTTCTATAATATATGTGTGGACGTGAACCTATTTTAGGCGTTACATAAGATATGTTTATACGTTTATCGTTATCACAATGGTTTCATCATTTCTAGCACCGGCTTGATGTTTCAAACGCGTCTACGATGTTTTCAAAAATATGGAAAATGTAGTTCATCAGACATGGGTAGTGAAAGTCATCATCGTTTTCCATTTTGGCTGTTTTGCCTCTTCATTTTCATCGCTAACTGCACCGGCTAGCATGGGTAGGTTGATCATGTAGCCACAACGTTTTGCTGAGGTTTATGCACGTTACGCTGTTTCCAACTTGTTTCCCGTACATTGCACACAACACACTGCGTGTCCCTAAACCGCGTCGTATTGTCATGGGAATATATGCCATGGAGAGTCATCAGAAATACCATGGCATATTTTCAGCACAGCTAACATGGCAGATACAGTACAAACAACATGGCAGATCCAGCATCATTAACATGGCAGATACAGCACAACTAAGATGGCAAAAACAGTACAACTAAAATGGCAGATGTACTACAACTAGCATGGCATATTCAGTATAAAATAGCATGGCATATTTAGTATAAAATAGCATGGCATATTTAGTATAAGATATCATGGCAGACTAACTACACATAACATGGAAGATTAACTACACATAACATGGCAGATTAAGTACCCACAACATGGCAACTGCATTTATCCATTCAATGAATTTTTCCTTCCACCTCTGATGCCCCTCAATAGTCATTCTCCCATTTTTTTTTAAATTCTCATCATCTAGGGTACAAAACAAAATGTCCACACGGACCATGCCACATCGCCCGATTTTTGCTCACGGATTGCCCGCCCCTTTCTTCGTTTTCTTGTGTTTTGCTTGGATCTCCAATCCCGACTTGTACCTTATCTCTCTTGGACGACCCTTTGTGATGGAACGGGGTGGGTTCCTGACCTGGGTCTGTGTGCTTGCTGTTCTAGATCCTATCTCCGAGTTTTCAGACGATGGCCCCGTGGATGAAGGCACGCTTGATGTGCGGGGGAACCGGTGTAAGGCTTCCTCGGCTTTCCTCTTCTTGATCTCATCAAGCTCTCTTTTCAGTGCCTTCCTGTGTTTTTCTGCGACTCTCGCTGTATCATCACTCTTGCACGCTTCATCAATTAGCTCAGCATAGTTCTTTGTCAGCACAACGTGCCGCACGGCTTCCATGGTTGGCTCTGGTCTCTCGTCATGCACAGCCAGAACCGTGTGTGTTGTCTGCAGCGCCAACGCGTCGTCAGCGTCCCAAGTCCATCGCCGCCTTATGAAATGGCGGGGCATCCGTGTCACAGCGTTCATGTCCATTACTTTTAGTATGTGACAGCACACAATGTCGTTCCATTCGAACTTGCAGCATTGGCAGTAGAACTCGCCTTCGCCTATCGAGGCTGTGACGAAGTAGTTCCTTCCTTTGTCCGGGTCTTCAGGTTATGAATCTGACATGCCCAAAATAGAACACACCTTGAACGTACGTTCGTCCACCTGGAAAGCCGTGAACATGCTGGCACGCTTTATTTCTTCCTGGAATCTGCAAATTTTGTGTGTTTTCTGTTAAACTATCATACACTCTTTTCTTGCACCCCCTTACATTTGTCATGGAAAATAGAAATACATTTCGTTTGAACATGGCAAACATAATTCATTGAACATGGCAACTATAGCACGTTGAACATGGCAAATGCAGTACGCTATACATGGTAAATGCATTACACTAGACATGGCAACTGTAGTACATTTTCAACGTGACATCATCATTTTTCCACAACAGCATTCCCCAATGGAAGCACATTGCATAAAACATGGTAACTGCCCTTTTATTTAAACATGGCATCTACAGTTGAGTAAACATGGCAATTGCATTTCAACAAACATGGCAGATGCATCTTATTAAACATGGCAACTGCATTTTATTAAACATGGCAACTACAGTTGAGTGAACATGGCAACTGCATTTTAGCAAACATGGCAGCTCCATTTCAGTAAACATGGCAATTGCATTTCAGTAGATATGGCAACAACATAACATTTTTCAGTTGATATTGGCATTTGCATACCAACATGCCCAATGGAAGTACAGTGCATTTAGCATGGCAACTGCATTTCATTAAACATGGAAAATACATTCGGGTAAGCATGGCAAACAGAATTTCCATTGAACACGACAACTGCAGCTGAGTAAGCATGGCAAACGGTACTTTATTAAACATGGCAACCGCATATCATGGGAACTGCACTGCACTCTATAAGGGACATACTGACTTGGTGCTTCTTCTGCAAATACGACTGTAACGCGACTGACTTACTTGTTAAAGATCTTGTTGGTGTATATCTTGCTCATTTGCCTCTCCATCGGTAAGTACGTTAGCAATTTTGGCTGCTTTAGGGCTGTGGTCGCTTCTTGCTGTAGCTCAGATCCTAGAATTTTTTGTTGCAAAGTTGTGTACTGCTTGGCAAACTGTAGCAATGAGTTGCCAGGGCTGACGTACCGCTTCAAAACAGCATTGAACCCCTCGCTGCGCTGCGTAGTCTGCAGAAAGGGGAAGAAGCATTGCATGAAGTAGGCCGGCACCTTGTACATTCGCTTCTCCCACAGGCTAACAAGAGTCTCGTTGTCTTGGACTTTATGTGTTTCAGTCATGGCCATCCAGCTCCTTTCAAACTCCTCCACCGTCAAGTTGTGGTCCACGCACAGCTCGAATTCCTTGTGCAGATCTGGACGGTCAGCAAAGAACGGTCCTAGCGTATCCTCAGCCTTCCTTATAATGTGCCACCTGCAGTACCTGTGCACTGCCAACGGAAAGACCTGCTCTATGCCTGCACGCATGCTGAAATCCTGGTCCGTTATTATGTTCATCGGAGCTAGTCCATCCATGCACTCCAAGAAGGTCTTGAACAGCCAAACGTACCCATCCGTGTCTTCGTTCCGGACGAGCCCGCAGCCGAACTACAACGACTGATTGTGGTTATTTATTCCTATGAACGGAGCACATGGCATCTTGTACATATTGGTGTGGTACGTCGCGTCGAATGAAATGCAATCTCGAAAATGTTTGTAGGCTCTCCTTGCAGCACCATCCACCCTGTCGTGGGTTTGTCATGGCAGATGTCCTAGCGAAAGGACTTAATCGTGGAGCCATCGCAACGGGTTAGCTTGAAGGGGTTAAAGCGGACACAGGGACGCAGAGGTTTATACTAGTACGGCCCCTTCAGTTAAGGTAAAAGCCTACCTCTAGTTGTGATGGAATTGATGGGGTTTCGAGGGTTAGGGAGCAAACAAGCTTCGCCTAAGCCTCGAGTTGTGGTTGTCTGTCCTGAACCGTCGTCGGGTCGTCCCCTTATATACACGGGTGACGCCCGTCGGTTTACAGAGTCCCAACCTCCGATTCATACTCGTATCCGGGTTGGTCTCTTTGTTCCTAACTTACAATACAAGTTTATATATCAGGCCGGTTTACGGCTACAGGTTCTAAACCGACTATAGGCCTTGGGCCCTTTTATGCCTCTTTGGGCTTTAACATCTTTGAACTACTGATGAAGTTAACCCGGCCCAGGTAGGCCGGTTTACGCCCAGTAGTAATATCCCCAACATTAGGCCCCAGATTGATTTGAACGGGTTCATGTCAATCCTTAGCGAAAATCTTTGTCCTCAACGTCTTCTTATAGTCGTTGAACCATCGTGTCGTCATCTTCTCTGGTTGTTGTAAACCGGCATGACGTCATCATGAAGCCAACATTTATGATGCCTTCTTTGTTTAATAGATCCGCAATAACCGAGGCGGCAGCTCTGCTTCTGAAATTAGTGGCTCCTGGATTCGCGGGCCTGACATGTGTTTTTTGCCTTATAAATAGGACCGAAGGGTCATTTCCTTTCCTTCCCTTTGTCCCCTTTCTCTTCGTCTTCCTCACGCCGCCGACCTCAGAGCTCCGCCGCCGTCGCTGACCTCTGCATCATCCTGGGCCGCTGCATCAACCTGACGGTACCAGAAAACCGCGGTGACCTTCCGCGTCTCCCTAGGCTCCGGTAAGATCTCTGCTTTTATCGACCTAGATCTGTTCTAGGGTTTCACGTTCTTGCCATGTTCTTGCTTGTTGTTCATACTCATGGCGAGACCTCTGGATAGATCCTTGAAACTGTACTGTGATTATCAGCGGCCTTTTAGCATCCGTTTGTAAACTCATACTCAAATCCGTAGATCTCACCAATTTCCTGCTCGTTGAATCAGTACTGTCCTGCTTTAGGCTTATAAATATTTTTCCTCTTTTCTGAACTGGCTTTAGATCCACCGTCGTAGAGAAATTATGTGAAACCTGTTTCTGTACACTTATATAACCTCAATTGCTTTCAATGCTTAGATCCAGCGGTTTAACTTGTCATAGTGAATGCTGAACCAGTACACCATTAGTCCCCTTGTTGAACCGCTAGATGTTGTCACATTGCATAACTCCGGTTTAGATAGAACTGCCTCCGGTTTAAACAGATATATCTCCGGTTTAAGTAGAACTGTGTCCGGTTTAACACTGCACATACCAATATGATTGGACAAACGCACTCTTAAACCGGAATCACTTTGTCTTGTAGATTTCATCATGGCCAAGCAAGTATATGAGTGCAATTGGGTTCCTTCTCATGTTACGGAAACACAACTGAACAATTTAGTTCTGACCGGCGCTTTAAGCAGCAAAAACACCATCCACTGGAGAGTCCCAGGCACAGAATGTCCTCCCACACCTGAAGAGGGAGAAGTTGTTGTTTTTGCGGATCACTTAGCCCGGGGTTTTAATCCGCCCGGTTCAAAAAAAATTCGGGATGTCTTAGCCAACTTTCAACTGCACCCACAAGATACCGGTCCCAATTCTGTTACCAATATATGCCACTTCCAAGTGCTTTGCGAAGTGTACTTCCAAGAGGAACCCACAGTTGAGCTGTTCCGAGACTGCTTTCACTTGAACCGCCGTACAGAGTTTACTGATGGCCCCAATATGGAACTGGGCGGCATGGCGATTCAGAAAAGAAAAGAAGTCACTTATCCTCATGCGAAACTGCACAGTCATCCCCAGGAATGGAATCATTCATGGTTCTATTGCAAACATACTTCTCTTGCTGACCAAAATCCTCTGCCTGGCTTCCGTCCAGAACGGCTTAGCAATACACACCCCTTCCCACCAAGGCTATCTGCCAAAGAGAGAAAAAATTATGCTCCTCAACTGTCCAAGCTCAGAGCCTTTATGGACAACGGTTTGACAGGAGTTGATCTCGCCCGCTGCTGGATATCATGGAGCATACTGCCTCTTAGTATGCGCTCCGGTTTGATGTGCGAGTACACCGGCCGGGTTAGTGATCCACTAAGGCATTGCAACATCCAACTGACCGACGAAGAAGTCACAGAAGCTGTGAAGAAGATGTTGAATGAACCGGAATATGCTTGTGCCCGAACCGGCCTGCTTCCCTTCTGTGCCACCAACAAACCGCCCGCTGTAAGTTTTGGACTTTGTTTTCACTGAACTTGTGATTGCTGCACTTATATATTGCTAATTCCAATATTCTTTGAAACAGGGAAATGATCCATTTTGGAGTAAAAAGCTTCCCCAAGAACAACCAGAAAAGACAACCCGACCAAAGACTAGGGTCGTGAAGAAAACTACCCACAGGAAGAAAACCACCGCCTCTTCTGATCCGGGGGCCGATGATGATGATGTGGGTAATCCGGACCTTGAGGTAGAGCTCGATTCACTAGGCTTATTTTTCACATGCCTTATTGATGATGATATTTGTCAGGATGATGCTGAAGCCAGTAATGCTGATGTCGCAGAGGTAACTATTCTTTCTTCCGATTCAGAGCCTTTGCCAAAACTTCGCCAAGCAAACCGGAAAGTTAAATTTTCTCATCCTCTTGCTTACTTGGATCCCAAATTTCTTATGAAGACTCAGCAACATGAGGCTCGCCGCACAACCCGGCACAGCGGCCAGGTAGTTACCTCCGCTGGTTTATCGAACAGTCCGGTTCGGAAACGCCACTCAGAGGTCTCCAACCTTCTTGTTAATTTCCGTCCTAAAGCGAGTGTTATCCGTCAACCTCTTAATCCGTCTGATTCCGATTATCAGGTTACTTCACATTCATCCTCTGGTGAATCATCAGCCACTCAGCTGCCACCGCTGAAAACGGTTCTTGGGTAAGCCAGGCTGAACATAATGCTTCTGGCATATTGCTCTGTAACTTATACTGCTCTTTGACTCTTTGTTTCTCTTTCAGGGCTAAACCGAGACCGAGCAAGAAAGCCCGGCTAGATAAAGCGGCTGAGGAAAATGCTGCTCCTGAACCGGATAAAGCACCAGATCTTGAAGCGTTTATTCGTGAAGATGTTCCCAATGATCCACCCCTGCAAGATGACATTAATACTGAGAACAGGCCTACTGATACTTCAGGCCCTGTTGACCAGCCTGCCAGCCCCATCCAGATTGATAGATCCAGCCATCCTTCCAAACCTGCCGATAAACCGACAGCGCCAGTGCAAACCGGCGAGTCCAAGGATGATGACGTTGTGATTACTGGTGTTGGTCACTCCGAGCCAGGGAACCCTGTCGCTTTGGCTAAGCATACTGCCAAAGAAGAATTTTCTGCCATGAACAAAGGCAAATGGGATGTTGATCTGTCGACGTATACTGCTCTGAACGCCCAAGACCTTAAATCTGGTTACTTGAACCGGCTATATACCAGCCGTGATTATGAAGTTGGTCTGGTAAAGATGATGAAGGAAAAACTCGAGGTAACTTCCTTGTGCTTCTTTCTGTCTTAATTACTGCAACTCTATTATCTCTCCTAGTCCCCAAGGGCCGCTTTGTACCTTTCTTCAAACCGGGACTTTAATATAGACCTCAGTAATTTGAAATCCATCGATGTAGCCCCCAAGGGCCGGTTCAACTTAATATAGTTAAACCGGGACTTGACATAAAGCCCAATACTTCAGAGCTCACTAATGTAGTCCCCAAGGGCCAGTTCAACTTAGTATAGTTAAACCGGGTACTCCAATAAAGATCTTAGCATCGGAACGTAATTGATCAAATAGCCATTAGCCCCCAAGTGCCAAGTTGAATACCTGTATTGAGCTTGGGACTTTGCAACTTAGTAATAGATGAAGATCAAATATGCATTAGCCCCCAAGTGCCAAGTGCATAACTTGTTATGTGGTTGGTACTTCAAATTCTTGTACCATTTGCTTAAATCATATCACTGTCTTTATGCAGGCTGAACTGAGGACCAAAGAGAACCAAGTCACTGATCTTCAAGAAATTTTGAAATCCCAACAAGATGAAACCTCCAAGGCAAAGGAAGAATTAACCAGCGCTTTAAGCATCATGGAACAGCTGACGGAGGGTTTCAAGAAGGAGCGGGCTGATTGGGCCACTAAGAAGGCCGCTTTAACCAAAAAGGCTGAAAATGCTGAAGCTGCCCTTAAACCGGTAGTAGACGAGCTGACCAGCGTGAAGCGGCAAGTGCATGCCATGACCTCTGCCATATTTGGTAAGTTTCCTGTGGCTCCTATGGTAACTTTTGTTGTTCTTGTGATAGATCCGGTTTGTGATCTTTCCTGTAATGCTGCAGGCACACGCATTGGTCACTTGGGGTCAGATGTTCGGATGAAGCTGAAAGCCGCCTATACCTTAATCGAACAGCTGTATACTGGAGCGCAGCGGATCATCACCACTGCCTCACATAACAACCCTGCACCCACTTTAATCCAAGACACTCTGAAGAGGTTGTCAATGCTTCCTGCCCGGATTGAAGAGCTAAAGAGATCTGCCGCTCGAACTGGAGCCATTAATGCCTTAATCCGGGCCAAAGCATGGGTGCCTGATTTTGATCCTATTGAAGCAGCTCAGGGTTATCCCAGCTTGAAGGAAGATGGTTCAGAGTTCAATGAAGATGATCTGAGGACGATAAACCGGGCAGTGCGCCCTCTGGCTTGTCAATTGGCTGAAGAAGCAGACTTGTCGCATTATCAAGCTCAATATAATGATCAGAACAAACGGGTGGCTGCACCAATTCCCGAAGCGGAGAATCTGATTCCTCCAATCCGTAAGCATACTTATGCTCCTGATATTGAGCCGTCTTCACTGATTCATGAAGAGGCTGTCTTTCAAGCTTTAATGGGAATCGACTGGACCACTGTTGATTTCCAGCCAATGGGTAGAGATGAAGAAGCTGAAGCGGCGCAGGATGACCCACAACCGTCAGACCGGGGCGGCGAGCAGGCATGAACCGGAAGCCGGTTTAACTTGCTGCTTTGTTATATTCCGCTAAGAAAACAATGATCTTATTTTGGCAACGTGTTGCCTTGTAATAGGATAACCAACACTTTTGCTTTTAATATGCCTTCGTGCATAGGTGCTGATACTTTTGCTTGAAATTTTCAATCTATATTTCCTGCAATCATAAAATCTTAAACTGCGACGGCGGTTGTACCGCCAGCCGGTTTATGAACTTTATATATATATGCAATGAAATTGAGGCATATGATCAAAATAGGTGATACAAAATACCTGCCACCGCTGGGCATGAAGTTGGCTTTAGCCAATCTTGAAGCGGAGGTTTTATAAACCATTACCGTCAAAGGAGTAAAACAGCTCTTGTGTTTATAATGCCGGTTTAACATGTAAACTGTGCTGGGCCATTATAAGCCCCCTGCTACTCCATGATGTTAACAGGAAAGTCAAACCGGGCAAATTGTCTCCGGATTAAAGAATATACCGAGTTCTGTCAATTTGACAGGTTGAACCGGTTAAAAGATGTTGTCGGTTAAAAAAATGCAACAAAAATCGAATAGTAGTCAAAAAATATAGCAGCAAAGGCAATGATAAACCATTTGCAAAAAGAGGCTTTACTGAGCCGATCAGAAGGTGTTACCATGGTCAGACACGACCAAGCTCCCAATAGGTGTAGCTATGGTTCAAGTCGGCCAGGTCCCCAACTGAAACCGTGGCATTATTGTCGGATCACGGGTTCTGGCAGACCCTTAAGGTTCGAACTCTGAGGTGCGCGCGGAGATCGTGCTCTCTACCTCTCCGTCTCGCAAGGATCTAAACTACTAAAAGAACAACACAAGAGACATAGGGTTTATACTGGTTCAGGCCACCATGATGGTGTAATACCCTACTCCAGTGTGTGGTGGATGGATTGCCTCTTGGGCTGATGAGGAAGAACAGTACAGGGAAGAACAGCCTCGCAAGGGCCTGCTCTCAACTTGGACGATGAACTGCAAGGAGAGTTCGGACGCCCTTCTCTCTCTAGATGTGGATCTCCCTACCCTGGGGGTGGCTAGTCCTATTTATAGGCAAAGGCCCTGGGCCTCTTCCCAAATGTTTGAGCGGGAAGGGCGCCAACAATTGGCCAATTTGAAGGGGAACATCTGGTACACTTATCCTGACTAAAGTTGGTCTTCGCCTGCCAAAGGCCCTGTGGTGACGCCGTCTTGGGCTCCATGGTGACCTCCTTCCCACCGTTGGACTGGTCTTGGTCTTGTTGCACCGAAATGGGTGCCTTTGCTTGATCCTCTCGCCTGCGCTTGCCCCCTTTGCACCAAAGAGGAAAGGGAGACGCTGCGTGGGCTAGCGCCCGCCTGGCACCCTTGGTCGTCATGGCTTGCGTCATTGGCACCTCATGAGGTACCCCGCCTTGATCTCTCCGCCTCCTCGCGAGCCAGCCTGAGGAGGCCGTGCCTGAGGAAGCGCCGTGTCGTCCGCCCCGCGAGGCTTGGCCCCTCGCGAGGGCCTTGAGTCTCGTGTTGATGAGGCTGGGCCACGCTGGGCCCCCATTTGAGCCACGCCGCAGGCCGCAGGCAGGCAAGTCTGGTGACCCTCGTTCCCAGAACGCCGACAGTAGCCCCCGGGCCCAAGGCGCGCATGGACTTGGCCATGACGAGAGGTGAAAGGGCAAGGGTGAAGCGCCGCGGGCCCTAACAGCCTGCGGCCTTGGGCGCTGCGTGGCGGTTGATTGGACGTGGGCGTCTCCACTTCCCCATGATGCCTTGGTGACCGCGCGGATTTGACAAGTCCCTGCATGCAGTTTGTGTCATAATTACCTGCGATCGTGGAGGCCGACGGTTGGCCTTCGTCGGCTATAAGTACGGCACCGGGCGTGCCCTTCCAGTCCATCTCTCCTTGCCCCATCCTCTGCCTCAGTTCTTGCTCCGTCTTGGTGTGATGGCTCCGTCGAGGAAGTACTCGGCTGCGGAGAAGGGGAAGGGCCTTCAGGTCGGTCCTGCCTCTCCCCCGCCCAAGCGTGGCCGTGGGCGCCCTCGGAAGCACCCGGTGGCCGCCCCGGTAGCGTCTGATGGCCACGGGGACGGCTCCCAGCGTGGTGGTGGTCGAGCTGCTGTGGCCGGGGGCCACGTCTGGGGTACGCGCTCCCCCAGGCCGTGCTTCCGCGCAGTGCAGGTGCTGCCGGAGTTCGTCATTTGGTCGGCGGAGCCTGCTGGTGCCCGGCTCCAACTCCCTCGCTTCTTCCTCGGCGAACTCCCAGCCGGAGCTCCAGGGGGCCTTTGGCTCCAGGCGGATGGCTGCTGCAGCAGGTCCTCGTGGGTCGCGCTGGAGGTCTCCGCCAGTGGGGGTTTGGCTCGAACCCGCGGCTGGCAGGCATTCGCCCGCGCCCGCGGCCTGGGCCGCCGGTGCACTCTGGTTTTCAGGTTTGATGGCGACGCTACCCTCTATGTGAGGGTGTTCGGGGAAGACGGTCGCTGCGCGGGGTGTTGCCCTGAGGAGGACGACCGCGGTTGGGGGCCTCGCCCTGACGATGATGGGGGAGACAGCGCCCGCGCGGGTGGCGGCGGCCATGACTCCCCAAGCTTCGTCGGCTCTTCTTCAAGCGACTCCTCCAGTGGCGGCTGCAGTCAGCCCCCACGCCGTCGGGCCTGCTTGGGAGACGGAGGTTCGTTCGCCCGCCCTCGTGCCCCGGTGAAGCGCGAGAGGGAGTCCACCTGAGGTCCAGAGGTGGTCAGGGTCGCCTCAGCAGGTTGTCGCTAGGTGGGCCGCGCCGGGCTCGTCCTCTCTTTTCCTTTTGTTCCCTGTATGAGACAAAGCAGCTGCATGGGGCCCCGTTGGGGGCGTGTTAAGAATTATTACCGTGTTTGCCTTGGCCTTCTTTGCGTGCTTCTTAACTACACGCCTGCGCGTAAATAGTTTTCAACCCCTGCCGGGGGGGCGACCGACCCAGGCCCTGTGTGGACGCGTCGCGATGCCCGAGGGGCATGGACTAGAGGGGTGCTCCTGTGGCGTGCCTGGGTCATTGCAAACTTCCCGCGGCTAGAGCATAAAGGCTCGCGAGATCGTGTGAATCATCCCTCATGAGGTCGCTTACGAGAGAAATCAAAGTGAGGAACGAGAATCGGCGAATCACAAATCAACGACGGTGATAACTCCAATAAGACCTCAAATGCGAATAAACACGCCAAATACAGAAAGCAAATGAGAAAGCCGCGTCCGGCACCTAGTCTAGTCTTCGACGTCTTCTCACCAGCGCGGAGCTAAGTGCTGCCACTGGGCGTGGGAGGGAGCCCCAGGGCCTAAGGCCGGCACTCCTGAGACTCCTGGGCGTGTACAGCCCCACTCATTATTACGTGAGAGTGTCACGGGGCGGCGAGCTTCACAGGCATTGGCCTTCTTCACAGGCTCCGGGCCTTTCTTCTTAGGGGCAAGGAGCTTCACAGGCACTTGCCTTCTTCACAGGCACCGGGCCTTTTCCAAAAAGGGATGGCTTCACAGGCGTTCGCCTTCTTCACAGGCTCTGGGCCTTTTCAAGAGAGGGAGGATCTTCACAGGCGTTCGCCTTCTTCACAGGCTCTGGGCCTTTTCCAAAAAGGATAATCTTCACAGGCATTCGCCTTCTTCACAGGCTCTGGGCCTTTTCCAAAAAGGATAATCTTCACAGGCATTCGCCTTCTTCACAGGCTCTGGGCCTTTTAGGGGTAAAAACCTCCGGAGGTGCTGGATGTTCCACGCGTTCTGGATCGGCTCCCCCTCCTGAGTCTCCAAGCGCACGGAGCCTGGCCTGGAAACATGAAAAACCTTGAACGGGCCCTCCCACATGGGAGAGAGCTTGTGCAGCCCCTCCCTGGAGAGAACCCGCCTGAGCACGAGGTCTCCAACCTCGAGGGTCCTGGGGCGGATGTTGCGGCAGTGGTATCGTCGTAGCGCCTATTGGTACCTCGCCGCTTGCAGCGTGGCTTCTCGGCGGTGTTCCTCCCCCAGCACGAGGTCCATCCCCCGCATGGCGTCCTGCTGCGCCTCATCGAACGCCAGGACCGGTGCGGAGCGACGTCTGACCTCGTGAGGAAGGATTGCTTCAGCTCCATAGACCAGGAAGAACGGGGTCTCCCCGGTAGGCTTGGTCGCGGTTGTGCGGATGGACCACAGCACAGATTGGAGCTCGTCGTGCCAACCCCTGACGCAGGCCTCCAGCTTCTTATTGAATGTTCTGGTCTTGAGGCCTCTCAGGACCTCCGCGTTGGCTTGTTCGGCCTGCCCATTGCTTCGCGGGTGTGCCACCGAAGCGTAGCAAATCTGCGTTCCAAGGTTAGCACAATATGTTTTGAAGAGATTACTGGTGAACTGCGAACCGTTGTCTGTGATGATGCGGTTTGGCACCCCGAACCGGCTCACAATGCCCCTGATGAACTTGACCGCGGAGCCTGCAGGGATCGTGCGGACAGCCTCCACTTCTGCCCACTTGGTGAATTTGTCCACGGCGACGTAGAGGTAGCGGTAGCCCCCTGGCGCCCGAGGAAATGGGCCCAGGATGTCCAGCCCCCAGACTACGAACGGCCACGAGAGGGGGATGGTCTGCAGGCCTCCTGCTGGCTGATGAATCTGCTTGGCGTGAAATTGGCAGGCTTCACAGGCCTTTACCAGTTCGACAGCGTCGTTGAGTGCGGTGGGCCAATAGAACCCACTACGGAATGCCTTGCCAACAAGGGTTCGTGATGGTGAGTGGTGCCCGCAGTCCACACCGTGTATGTCCTCCAGTAGTTCCTTTCCTTGCTCCCTGGAGATGCAGCGCAGAGATACATCGTTCGGCCGCTTCCGGTAGAGTTCCCCATCTCTGATGCAGTATGTCGTGGCTTGCCGGACCACACGTTCTGCTTCCTCCTCCTTCTCTGGTAGGGCCCCTTGTGTGAGATAACTCCTGAGCTCTGTGATCCAGCACTCCTCCTGAGGTTCCATCGTCAGGAGCAGGCGTGCTCGTGAGGTTGGCCCACAGGCTGGGGCTCCCGAGGCTGGCGGCTGAGGGAGCTCCTCTCGAGGCTGAGTCGTGTTTGATAGCATCGGCTGTGCTGAAGGTTTGAAGAGCCGTTCTTCAAAGACGCCGGGCTCCTGCGGTAGCCGTCGGGATGCCCGGCCGGCTATGTCGTCAGCTTCCTGGTTGGTGCCCCGGGGCACGTGCTTCAACTCCAGCCCCCAGAACTGCTTTTCCATCCTGCGGACCTCTGCTAGGTAGGCCTCCATATGCTCGTCCTTCGGTTCGTACACCTTGTTGGAGAAGTTGACTAGGAGCTGCGAATCGCCCTTGACGGTGAGGCGCTTCACCCCTAGGGCCGCTGCGGCCTTCAACCCGGCTATCAGTCCTTCATATTCTGCTATGTTGTTGGAGACCTTTTCGCCGTGCTGAAAACAAAGCTGCACAGCATAGTAGAGCTTATCCTGAGTGGGCAATATCAGTACCGCGCTAGCCCCCGCGCCGTGCCTGGAGAATGCCCCATCAAAGTACATGACCCAGCCTTCCGGAGCCTCACTCCCTGGGGAGAGGGACCGATCCTCGTCATCCTTGAGGCCTGGCGCCTCTGTCCATTCTGCCACGAAATCCGCCAATGCTGCACCTTTGATGACCCTAGTGGTGCTGAACTCGAGCTGAAACACCTGCAGCTCTATGTTCCATTCGGCGACTCTCTCGGCTGAGTTCGGGCTCCTGAGCACCCTCTCCAGGGGGTACGACGAGACGACTTTGATTGGATGTGCTTGGAAGTAGTGACGCAGCTTGCGCGAGGCCACTAGCAGCGCGAGGAGGAGCTTCTGAGGCATCGGGTACCGTGCCCTCGCGTCCCGTAGCACTGTGCTGACAAAGTAGACCGGGTGCTCGACAAGGCTGAGAG
Source organism: Aegilops umbellulata (assembly GCA_032464435.1). Taxonomy (NCBI): domain Eukaryota; kingdom Viridiplantae; phylum Streptophyta; class Magnoliopsida; order Poales; family Poaceae; genus Aegilops; species Aegilops umbellulata. The sequence continues at coordinate 632,669,997 of CP136060.1, read as the reverse complement.
TATCTTGGGTCGCGGCGCCCTCGGGAGGTGAGGGCACCTCATGAGATGTTGTGGCCTCGGGAGGTGGACCATCCTGGCGTGCAGCCTCTCCTGTCCCTAGTGTGTTCCTGGGCAGCTGGACCTCTTCACCCATAGTTCCGGCTTCCTCGAGCTCTCCCAGCTCCCGCTTCGTCTTGCCTTGGGTTGCCGCTGCGGTCTTGACCTGGCGCTCTTCCCTAACCGCCACCAGGGCTGCGCTGGCAGAGTAAGGGGTGGCGGCGAGGTAGAGCAGGAGGGGCTCCCGAGGGTGCGGAGCCACCATGACTGGGGGACTGGTTAGGTACCTCTTGAGATCCTGAAACGCTTTATCCGCCTCTTCTGTCCATTCAAAGGTCCCCTTTTTCTTCATCAACTGAAAGAACGGCAGCGCTCGCTCCCCTAATTTGGAGATGAAGCACCCTAGTGCGGTCACACGCCCAGTAAGCTTCTGCATTTATCTGAGGGTCTTCGACGGGCTCATGTCCTCGACTGCCTTGACCTTCTCAGGGTTGGCCTCGATGCAGCGATGGGACACGAGGAATCCCAAGAGCTTGCCCGAGGGGACACCAAACACACATTTCTCCGGGTTGAGCCGTAGCTTTATCGCGTCGAAGCTCGCGAAGGTTTCCTCCAGATCTTGTATCAGGGTCTTAGCCTCTCGTGATTTCACCAGAATGTCATCAACGTAGGCTTCGACATTCTTTCCCAGCTGCGGACCCAAGGTGATGTGCATCAGCCGCTGAAAGGTCGCACCCGCGTTACGCAATCCAAATGGCATGCATGTATAGCAGTATACCCCGCACGGGGTTAGGAAGGCGGTCTTCTCAACGTCTTCTACCGCCATCTTGATCTAGTGATATCCGGAGAAGGCATCCAGGAAGCACAGCAGGTCGCACTCGGCGGTGGAATCGACGATCTGGTCGATGCGGGGAAGCGGAAACGGATCCTGCGGGCATGCCTTGTTGAGGTTGGTGAAGTCGACACACATGCGTTCCTTCCCCCCTTTCTTGGGCACAACGACAGGGTTGGCCAGCCAATCTGGGTACCGGACCTCGCGAATGACCCCAGCAGCCTCCAACTTGCGGGTCTCTTGGATGATGAAGGCCTGCTTCTCTGCGGACTGCCACCTGGCCTTCTACTTCACGGGGCGCACATTTGGGCACACATTGAGGTGATGCTCGATGACGTCCCTGAGGATCCCTGCCAACTGATCGGGCTCCCAAGCAAACACTTTCTTACTTGCATGCAGGAATTTGACCAGGGCCTCCTCTTGCTCGGGCTCCAGGTTGGCGCCGATGGTGAACGTGGCGCTGGAGGACCCGTCCTTGTCGACGGGTATTTGCTTGGTTTCTGCCTTGTCCTGGGTGAACAACGGCTTCTTCTTGGTAGGCGCAGCCCCTTGGGCTCTGGGGTCTCCGTGCCGATGGGCTGCGCCGGCGCCGCCGTCTTGAAGGCGAGCTTGAGCGCTCGCAGGGCGTCCCCGGTGTCTCCGTGCACGGTGAGGGTGCCGCTGCTCCCGGGCATCTTCATGGGGTTGTACGCCGGGTGCGTAGCGGCCATGAACTGGGCCAGCGCCGGGTAGCCGAGGATGGCATTGTAAGGGAGGCCGATGGGGGCGATGTCGAAGTCGACCATCTCCGTGCGGAAGTTGTCGTAGGTGCCGAAGGTTACCGGGAGCCGGATCTGTCCCAAGGAGTCGGACGATCCGCCCCCGACGCCCGAGAAAGGTCGGCTGGGTCGCAGCCGCTCTCGGGGTATGCAGAGGAGGTTGAAGGCCTCGACCGAAAGCACGCTGAGACCTGCGCCGCCGTCGACGAGGGTCCTGGTGACGGCCACCTGGCAGATGGTGGGGGTGCACAACAGGGGGAGCGCGCCCGAGCCAGCCGAGTAAGCGGGGTGGTCCTCTAAGCTGAAGGTCAGATCAGACCCTCGCGCCGCCCAGCCCCCGGGAGCCCCCTGCCGTGCGGAAGCGGCGCTGACCTGGCGGGCGAACGGCTTGACATGGCGGCTCGTGGGTGGCGCCTGCGAGCCACCCAGGAGGGCCGCAACGACCGACAGCGTCGATGTGGCGACGCGGTCGCTCAGTCGCATAGGCAGAGACTGGGGTGGTGCTTGATGCTCGCCTCCCGCCGGGTCGGTGGTGGTGTTGACGGCGGGGACGCCCACCAGCGAAGGCCGCCGGCGCGACGCGAGCTCGACGAGCGCTGTACATGGATGCGGCAACTGAAGGAGGCCGGGGCGGTGGAAAGCCGATTCCGGCGCACCCCTACCTGGCGCGCCAAATGTCGGATCACGGGTTCCGGCAGACCCTTAAGGTTCGAACTCTGGGGTACGCGCGGAGATCGTGCTCTCTACCTCTCCGTCTCGCAAGGATCTAAACTACTAAAAGAACAACACAAGAGACACAGGGTTTATACTGGTTCAGGCCACCATGATGGTGTAATACCCTACTCCTGTGTGTGGTGGATGGATTGCCTCTTGGGCTGATGAGGAAGAACAGTACAGGGAAGAACAGCCTCGCGAGAGCCTGCTCTCAACTTGGACGATGAACTGCAAGGAGAGTTCAGACGCCCTTCTCTCTCTGGATGTGGATCTCCCTACCCAGGGGGTGGCTAGTCCTATTTATAGGCAAAGGCCCTGGGCCTCTTCCCAAATGTTTGAGCGGGAAGGGCGCCAACAATTGGCCAATTTGAAGGGGAACATCTGGTACACTTATCCTGACTAAAGTTGGTCTTCGCCTGCCAAAGGCCCTGTGGTGACGCCGTCTTGGGCTCCATGGTGACCTCCTTCCCACTGTTGGACTGGTCTTGGTCTTGTTGCACCGAAATGGGTGCCTTTGCTTGATCCTCTCGCCTGCGCTTGCCCCCTTTGCACCAAAGAGGAAAGGGAGACGCTGCGCGGGCTGGCGCCCGCCTGGCACCCTTGGTCGTCATGGCTTGCGTCATTGGCACCTCTTGAGGTACCCCGCCTTGATCTCTCCGCCTCCTCGCGAGCCAGCCTGAGGAGCCGTGCCTGAGGAAGCGTCGTGTCGTCCGCCCGCGAGGCTTGGCCCCTCGCGAGGGCCTTGAGTCTCGTGTTGATGAGGCCGGGCCACGCTGGGCCCCCATTTGAGCCACGCCGCAGGCCGCAGGCAGGCAAGTCTGGGGACCCCCGTTCCCAGATCGCCGACAATTATGCCGGCCAAGTGGCATGGCAATGGTTCGGGTTCGACCAAGCCCCCAAGTGACTCTGTGGCCTTAGGCCGATTAAGAGGTGTCACCGGTTCAGACTTGACCGTGTCCCCAAGTGATCTGGTGGCGTTTGCCTATCAAGAGGTGTTGCATTGGTTCGGACATGACCAAGCCCCCAAGTGATATTATAAAGCTTTTGAAAAGCAAATTCAAGGGGTAAATCGAAGGCTGCTTTAAAACAGAAACACTCCATGTAACCACGCATGATGTAAAAGAACAGAGACCCCGCTTTAGCTGAGGCTCCGGTTAACTGTATTGGTCATAATATATACATTGTCATAATATGTACATAAATAGAGCCAATAGCTCAGGTATAGTAAGGCCGAAGATGAGCTATGTTCCACGGCCTGTTGGTCTCCTCCTGTGACGTACGCGAGTCCTTATGCTCTCGAATATCAATCAGATAGTATGACCTGTTGTGCAGATTCTTGCTGGCCAGGAAAGGTCCTTCCCAAGGTGGGAATAGCTTGTGCATATCAGTCTGGTCTTGGATGAGTCGAAGCACCAAATCTCCTTCTTGAAAAGCTCTGGTTCTGACCCGGCGGCTGTGGTAACGACGGAGATCCTGTTGGTAAATCGCCGAGCGGGCAGCTGCAATGTCACGCTCCTCATCCAACAGGTCCAAAGCGTCCTGCCGCGCCGTCTCGTTGTTCGCTTCAACATAAGCTGCCACACGAGGTGAGTCATGACGGATGTCACTGGGGAGAACCGCCTCCGCTCCATAGACCATGAAAAATGGTGTGTATCCTGTGGATCTGTTGGGTGTAGTATTGATGCTCCATAACACAGATGGTAGTTCTTCAACCCAACAACCTGGTGTCCTTTGCAAAGGGACCAGAAGCCGGGGTTTGATGCCTCTCAGGATTTCTTGATTAGCTCGTTCTGCTTGACCATTGGACTGTGGGTGAGCCACTGATGAAACGTCAAGTCGTATATGTTCACGTTCGCAGAACTCCTTCATGGCACCTTTGGATAAATTGGTACCATTATCTGTGATGATACTGTGTGGAAAGCCAAACCGGAAAATCACCTTTTTGATGAACTGAACCGCCGTGGCCGCATCACACTTGCTAACAGGTTCTGCCTCTACCCACTTTGTAAATTTGTCAACCGCCACCAGGAGGTGGGTCTTCTTGTCCTTGGACCTTTTGAAAGGCCCAACCATATCCAGCCCCCAAGTTGCAAACGGCCAAGTTATTGGAATCATCCTCAATTCTTGGGCCGGTACATGAGCGCGTCTGGAAAACTTTTGGCAACCATCACATAGTCTGACCAGATCTTCCGCATCAGCATGAGCGGTCAACCAATAGAAACCGTGGCGGAACGCTTTAGCCACCAGAGACTTTGAACCGGCGTGGTGACCACAATCTCCTTCATGGATCTCAGGCAATATTTCACAGCCTTCTTCAGGGGACACACAACGTTGAAACGCCCCTGATACACTGCGATGATGCAATTCGCCATTAATAATGGTCATAGACTTGGATAGCCGGATTATCTGCCGAGCCAACGTCTCATCTTCTGGTAACTCGCCCCGGTTCATGTACGCAAGATAAGGAAGTGTCCAATCCGGAGTGACGTGAAGAGCCGCCACCAACTGAGCCTCCGGATCAGGAATAGCCAAATCCGCTTCACCAGGGAGCTTGACCGACGGGTTGTGCAGCACATCCAGAAAAACATTGGGCGGGACCGGTTTACGCTGAGAGCCCAACCAGCTTAAAGCGTCCGCTGCCTCGTTCTTCCGACGGTCCACGTGGTCCACTTGATAGCCTTTTAAATGTCCTGCAACAATATCCACTTCACGACGGTATGCAGCCATGAGTGGGTCCTTGGAATCCCAAGTACCAGATACCTGTTGAGCCACCAAGTCCGAGTCACCGAAGCACTTAACCCGGCTTAGATTCATCTCCTTAGCCACCCGAAGGCCATGGAGCAAGGCTTCATACTCAGCTGCATTGTTAGTACAAGGGAACATTAAGCGGAGAACGTAACAGAACTTGTCACCTCGTGGGGAAGTTAATACGACTCCAGCCCCCGAGCCCTCCAATTGCCTGGACCCATCAAAATGGATGGTCCAATATGTGTGATCCGGCTTCTCTTCAGGTGCTTGCAACTCCGTCCAATCATTAATAAAATCAACAAGTGCTTGAGACTTCACCGCCGTTCGAGGCACGTACTTCAAACCGTGCGGCCCAAGCTCTATAGCCCACTTGGCAATCCGGCCAGTTGCTTCTTGGTTCTGTATGATATCGCCCAAGGGAGCAGAACTGACCACGGTGATGGGGTGCCCTTGGAAATACTGCTTCAGCTTCCGGCTTGCCATAAAAACTCCATACACCAGTTTTTGCCAATGCGGATACCTTTGCTTGGATTCAATAAGCACCTCGCTAATATAATAAACCGGACGTTGAACCGGATGCTCCTTTCCTGCCTCCTTCCGTTCCACCACAATGGCCACACTGACAGCCCTGGCGTTAGCAACAACATACAACAGGAGCGGCTCCTTGTCAATGGGAGCGGCGAGCACAGGCGGATTAGCTAGATGTCGCTTTAAGTCCTCAAATGCCTTATCAGCTTCAGGACTCCAGACGAACTAATCCATCTTCTTCAACATCTGATATAAAGGGATCACCTTCTCACCGAGGCGGCTGATAAACCGGCTCAACGCGGCAATCCGGCCGGCCACACGTTGAACATCATTGATACACTTCGGTTTAGCCAGGGAGGTGATGGTTGTGATCTTCTCCGGATTAGCTTCAATTCCTCTGTTGGACACCAAGAAACCCAACAATTTGCCTGCCGGTACCCCAAAAACGCATTTGGCCGGATTGAGCATCATCTTGTACGTCCTCAGGTTGTCAAAGGTTTCTTTCAAATCATCAACCAGAGTCTCCTTCTTCCGTGACTTAACCACAATATCATCCACGTAAGCATGTACATTGCGGCCAATCTGCTCATGAAGGCAATTTTGCACACACCATTGGTAGGTTGCCTGGGCACTCTTGAGCCCAAAAGGCATAGAGACATAGCAGAAGGATCCAAAGGGAGTAATGAACGCCGTCTTCTCCTGGTCCTTAACCGCCATCTTGATCTGATGATAACCAGAATACGCATCCAGAAAACTTAAACGCTCGCAACCCGCCGTAGCATCGATGATCTGATCAATATGGGGGAGGGTAAAAGGATCTGCTGGACAAGCCTTATTCAGGTCTGTGTAATCCACACACATGTGCCAGGTGTCGTTTTTCTGAAGGACTAGCACCGGATTAGCAAGCCACTCTGGGTGAAAAACTTCAACAATAAAGCCAGCCGCCAAGAGCCTGGCCACTTCCTCACCAATAGCTTTACGTCTTTCTTCATTAAACCGGTGGAGGAACTGTTTCACCGGTTTGTATTTAGGATCCACATTAAGAGTGTGCTCAGCGAGTCGCCTCAGTACACCTGGCATGTCAGAAGGTTTCCATGCAAAGATGTCCCGATTCTCACGGATGAACTCGATGAGCGCGCTTTCCTATTTCGGATCCAAGTTGGCACTGATGCTGAACTGCTTGGACGAATCGCCAGGCACGAAGTCAACAAGCTTAGTCTCAGCTGCCGATTTGAATTTTAGGGCCGGATCATGCTCCGTAGTTGGCTTCTTCAACGGAGTCATGTCCGCCGGATCAACATTATCTTTGTAGTACTTCAGCTCCTCGGTGGCACAAACCGATTCTGCATAAGCCGCGTCTCCTTCCTCGCATTCCAAAGCGATCTTACGGCTCCCGTGAACCGTTATAGTCCCTTTGTGACCCGGCATTTTGAGCTGCAAGTACACATAACAAGGCCGTGCCATGAACTTGGCGTAGGCCGGTCGCCCGAACAAAGCGTGATATGGACTATGGATTTTGACCACTTCAAACGTCAAGGTTTCTGATCTAGAATCATAATCATCACCAAAGGCCACTTCCAGAGCTATCTTACCAACAGGATATGCTGACTTGCCAGGTACCACACCGTGGAATACCGTATTGGGCGGTTTGAGATGTTTATCAGTTAGTCCCATACGGCGGAAGGTCTCATAGTACAGGATATTAATGCTGCTCCCTCCATCCATGAGCACCTTGGTGAACTTATAACCTCCCACCTGAGGTGCCACCACCAATGCTAATTGACCCGGATTGTCAACCCGGGGAGGATGATCCTCTCTGCTCCATATGATTGGCTGCTCCGACCAGCGCAGATAATGGGGCACGGCCGGCTCAACAGCGTTGACAGCCCGCTTCTGAATCTTCCGGTCTCGCCTATCCAAGCTGGTGGTAAAAATGTGGTACTGCCCACTTTTCAACTGCTTTGGGTTGCTCTGATAACCCGATTGTTGCTGCTGATGATTGTAACCACTTTGGTTATTCTGACTGTTTTGGTTGCTATGTCCGCCCAGATTACCATTGAATCCTGAACCGGAATTTCCTCCACCGAGACCCGGCCCGGATCCTGAACCGCCACCAGAGTTGTGGTCATACCGGAAAGCGTTAGAACTCTTGAACTCCTGCATAATATAGCAATCCTTCCAAAGGTGGTTTGCTGGCGCCTCCCTCGTTCCGTGCTTCGGACAGGGTTGGTTCAATAGATAGTTCAAGCGGTCCGGATTGGGACTAGGCACTCCACTCTGATTCGGCTGTTTACCCTTGCGTCGCCGGCTCCTGTCCTGCGCGTTGGTATTAGCCACGAAGTCCATATTGTCATCCGCTTTACGCTTGCCTCCGCCACCATTGCCTCCGGAATGATGCTGCTGGCCCTTGGAGTTGTTGTTCTTGTTTCCCTTCCCTGTCTTGTCATCATCAGACTCGGGTTCCTTGGTACTATCAGAATCAGCATACTTTACCAGAGCGGCCATGAGAGTCCCCATATCAGTGCAATGGCGCTTCATCCGACCCAACTTCAACTTCAGGGGTCCAAACCGGCAGTTGCCTTCTAAAGTTATAACTGCTGTGTCAGCATTGATGCGGTCCGACGAATGCAGGACTTGGGACACTCGGCGCACCCAATGAGTTGTTGATTCTCCTTCCTCCTGGACACAAGCAGCTAGATCCACTATTGACATCGGCTGCTTGCACGTGTCTTTGAAATTATTGATAAACCGGGCTTGCAACTGGGCCCATGAGCTGATGGAATTGGGCGGTAAGCTTTTTAACCAAGTATGGGTTGTCCCTTCCAGCATCATAGTAAAATACTTTGCACACGCCGTGTCATCCACATCAAGCATCTCCATGGCCATCTCGTAGCTCTCCACCCATGTCTCTGGAGGTTGATCCGCCGTGTAGTTTGGCACCTTGCGCGGGCCCTTGAAATACTTGGGCAGGCGCACATTGCGTAAAGCGGGGACGAGGAAAGGCACCCCCAGAGCACTAGAGGTAACCCCAGGCTCAACCAAGATGGTCGGACGAACCGGTGTAAGCTGACGAGCCTGATACTGTGCTGCTAACTCGGCCTCCCTGCGCGCTCGGGCCCGGTCCACCACCTCCTGGGCGTTATCAACACCACCTGCCGGGTTGTTGCCACGGGGCGCTCCGCGCCGTGCATTGCTTGACACGGCCGGTTCATCCATGTGCCTGCTATAGCTCCGGCTTGGGCGAGGGGTAGAGTGAATCCGGTCACGACTGTGTGAATACGCTTCCTGTTGGACCAAAGCTGTCCTGAGGAGCTCCTTGACCCGGCGCGTCTCTATCACCTGCGGTGAATCACCTTCAATCGGAATAGCCTCCAGCCATGCCGCGGCTACGACAAGGTTATCCATCGGGTTGGAGTAGTGACCAAGTGGTGGTTGCGCAGCCTGAGGCACACCAGCATTATGACGAGGTAGATCTATTGCACGAGGCTGAACCGGCGCGCCCGTTCCAGGTGCCTCCACCCGGTTTACCACCGGCGGATTACTGGTTCCAGCTCTAGGGGTATTAAAGAGGCTTCTGGCGTCGAAAACTGAAGGTAAACGCGATCTGTATTACCTCTTCATGACCTCATGTGACGCGTTCTGATCCAACATGAGCTTATAAGCCTGCGCATCCAAAGCGGCCCGCTCTGCAGTCATACTGGCGTCTTCCGCTGCTAGATCCGCTTTAGCCTGACTGATTTGCTCCCTCACCTTTGCAATCTCCGTGTTATGAGCGTCCTGATCCGCCGGGTTAGCCTCTGCCATAAGTGCAGCCAACGTATCGAACAGATCTGACAAAACTTGAGCCGGCGGGCGCACAGGGCCTCCTGCCCCGGCAGCCGACGCCGCTGTTGAACTGGAGATCATCGCCGCCGCGGTTGACGAGTGAGGTGCGGCTTGTGTGCCGGCCATGAATATTCCAACCCGATTGGGCAGATCAGAGGGGTCCGGAATACTGTCACCATCGGAACAGCCCCCAATCCGGCCATCTTGTAGCTGATACAGAGACTAAGTTTCCCCGGTTGACGACTCATCGCCGGAGTATACGACGGTCTCGCCACCAGATTCTGATCCCTCCTCATAACTTCCTCCGTGGATGACTCCCACAAAGGCACGCTTCACGGCCGGTTTAACCTGGGAAGATCGCGCACACTGAGCTGTCTCGATGAGGTCGGTGCAGGTGTCCAGCTCAGGTCCCGGTTCACCGATTTTGCCAATGAAAACGTGTATGCCACCAAAGGGGACCCAGTGCCCGTACTCAATTGAGCCGGCCTCGGGGCCCCAGCCTTCGTTGTCGATGTAGAGCTTGCCGCGACGACTCTTGGTCATCCGGCCCACAGCATAGCCCTCGAGTCCTTTGAAGCGGCCCTCCAAGAACTTGAAACCATCATGCGATAGCCCCACGGTGGGCGCCAACTGTCGTGGGTTTGTCACGGCAGATGTCCTAGCGAAAGGACTTAATCGCGGAGCCATCGCAACGGGTTAGCTTGAAGGGGTTAAAGCGGACACAGGGATGCAGAGAGTTTATACTAGTTCGGCCCCTTCGGTGAAGGTAAAAGCCTACCTCTAGTTGTGATGGAATTGATGGGGTTTCGAGGGTTAGGGAGCAAACAAGCTTCGCCTAAGCCTCGAGTTTTGGTTGTCTGTCCTGAACCGTCGTCGGGTCGTCCCCTTATATACACGGGTGACGCCCGTCGGTTTACAGAGTCCCAACCTCCGGTTCATACTCGTATCCGGGTTGGTCTCTTTGTTCCTAACTTACAATACAAGTTTATATATCAGGTCGGTTTACGGCTACAGGTTCTAAACCGACTATAGGCCTTGGGCCCTTTTATGCCTCTTTGGGCTTTAACATCTTTGAACTACTGATGAAGTTAACCCGGCCCAGGTAGGCCGGTTTACGCCCAGTAGTAATATCCCCAACACACCCAATACATGTTCGTCACACGGTCCTCATCGTCCAACCTTATCCTATAGAAGAAATCTGGATCTTCCTTTGCTTTCTCATCGAAGTAGGCAATTGTGGCCTCCATATCTGCCAACTTGCTCTCTCTGCGGTACTTGGCCTGTAGGTTTGTGACGTCAGCTGGTATGTACGGCATGCTACTCAGAGTCCCCTTTTTGCTGTGGATGAGAGAGAGTATCTGTACCATTCTTGATGGACCAACGTTACAATCATGTAGCAGCTTTACGAATTACCTTTCGACGGGGGTGAACCCTCTATGGGCGGTCAGAAATTTCACCAGGTCGAACTTTTTTATGAGTTGGTGGTTGTTCTCGTCAAAATATTCATTGACCACCCACTGTGCTCCATCTACGTTTAGCTTACACCGGACAGGGCACTCAGTCTTGAGAATGATACCTCTCTTTCGTTCCGGAACGACAGGCGCAACACCTTTCCCCTTCTTGTTCCTCCGTGCCTTGTGGCACCTCATCTCACCTCTGTTGTACTCGTTAGTTTTCTTAATTTTCCTATGGTACTCGGTGTTGACCACAAATCCATGGAACTTTGCATATGTCTGGTAGTATTCCTTTGCTGCTTCGAATGATTCAAATCTCTGCCCAATGTACGGTGGCTGAGGTACCACGATCTTTGATTGCCCACCATCTTCATCCCCTTGTGCGTCGTCGTCAGTTTCATCATTCACTTCAGTATCGGCGGCAGTCCCATCTACCTGAGTGTTGCCAGTGCTTGTGTTCAAAGGGGTGCTTGCCGACATTGCTGGAATGATTGCCATTCCCGACTCTGACTCGAAATTGTTTGTGTCATGATTGTCTGCTGGCTGGTGGAACGCGTCTTCCGTGCGCTCAGAGCTCCCCTCAGTAGGTGTCCCCGCGCCACTGTTCATTGTAGTTGTAGGTGCTGTAATAGGAAAAACAGGTACGAGAGTAAGATTTATGTGTTGGATAACATGTGTATCGCAACGGATCACACCATCTTTGAGTGATTTGGCATGACGTCATTTCAGACAGCAAGCCGTGAGTCTGTGCGTGGACATTTATGGCAGCTGTAACTGTCCAGTCATGGCAGCTACTGTTCAACAAACATGGCAACCATTGTTTTTGCCTACAAATAACTACAAATAACAAATGTAGCGTTGTTTCTTGTGGTTCAGATTTTTCCCTTACCTTGTTGTGCTGCATTCGACCATCTTGTGTGGTCTGTGACACCATAATGACATGCTCCACCTGCAATTTGTGAAGCTTGCCACGAGACGTTTGCCGGGTCACCGCCAGCGTAATAACATGTAAGCATAGTAGTGGTTGGTCAATTCGTGTCAAATGCAGTTCGTGCTAGCACGACAACTGCAGTTTGCCCCTTATGTGGCAACTGCAGTTTTGCTTGCATGGCAACTGAAGTTGCATCGGTATGGCAACCGCAGTTGTTCCTACATGGCAATTGCAGTTGCCATGACATGGCAACTGCAGGCGTGCAGGGATGGCAACAACAGATGTCCATGGACGACAAGTGTAGTTTATATTTCATGGCAATTGTACAGGTCCAGACATGGCAATTGTAGTTGTCAACTATGCTCCTTGTGCTAATTGAGCATCCGCAACTTCACTTTTTTTATGGACTCACCTGTGTATGACGTCGATGGCAGGTACATGGGTGCTGCCTGATGCCACGTGCTGCATGAAGGCTCTGCATTTTCACCCGTGATAACTCGTGAGTCATTTAGCCAGCTTTTTTGCATGTTCATTTTTCATGTCCACAGCAGTATGTGCTCTTTTTTCGTTTTGCATTACCTTGATTAGCCATACTAGCTAGTTGAAGTTGGCTGCCCATACATTTGTCAGCGTTAGCGCCTTGTGACTGAAGTTGCCACGGGGGCCCCCTAAGAGTGTTCTGGTCATAAGAACCTGCAAAAAAATGACAATGCATGACATAAGTAGAATTTCATCTTCATCGTCGCGAAGATGGCAACTGTTCTCTTCTTTGTTTAGCACGCATCATACCTACGCCTGCATACTGTTCTAGTAGTGGCAGCAACGGCCCCGCAGAGATGAGTTGACTGTACTCTGATGCATCCAAAGGGGGCGTTTCTGGCCTTTGAGAACCCCAAGCATCAGCGCCATCTTCGTGATTCATTCTTTCCGCGTCTCGCTTCTTTCCGATGTGTTCTCAATCACTGGATGAACAAGAAGGCATCAACAATCCACAAGAATGGTATTCTTGTGCTGCTTGCACATATAAGATAGGGATGGCAAGCAACAGGTCAAAATAGGTGGCAGCTACTGACAACGAAAGGTGGCAACTGTCGTTATACACAAGTGGCAATTAATTTCTTCCACCCCCTTCATTCCAAAAATTGTCCCGCCCTGCCCTTTTTTAGGGATTCCTACTCATCCACTTCATACCCAACTACTTTGTGTCAACTAAACTATGAACGTATATGGAAAAACGTAGTACATGGCAGATCTGGTGTATTCTGCTTGGCAATTTGCGAATATGCACTAAACCATGCAGTGTTCTACCCCCCTACTTAAGAATGTGATGGATGAGATCGGGATATGTTCACCTAGTTTTAGATGATCGTCTCTAGAGGGCTGGGTTGGAGTGGGGGCTGGGGGTGGGGAGGGTTGTGGTGTGTTTCGCGGTGGGAGCGCCCTACGGATCTGCCCTGGTTGCCATGGCAACCAGAGATGGCCGGCGACGGATGTCGGGGTTCGACAGGTGGGGGACGATGGCGGCAGACGAGAGAGGGGACAGATCGGTGGCCGGGAACGGCTAGGTCGTGCGGGCAGCAGGTCGTCTGGCCCGGACGAGACAGTGCGGGCGGGATTGCCACACACCGGACGTGCGGGCCGTGCCTTTGTGCGCGCGGACGGGGTCGTGCGGGCCAGTTCCCGTCCATGCCACACGAGGCGTGCGGGCGGGTTCCCGTCCACGCCACACGTGTGCCTTTGTTGAAGAAGTTTTTTCACACGGTTACGTGTATGCTACGCTTACTAGTAGAAGAACTCGTCCATTGGGAGATGTTGGGCCAGATCTACAGATACATTTTAGCCCAACGGTGTCCCGCCCACTCTAGAACCAATTCAGGCTAGCATGGAATTTCTCCCAGTCTCTCTGTACGTGTTGACACTCAAAAGTGGCACGATCATAAAGCAGCATGCCGGGGCGAAAACCTTGCCGGTGTGAAAGCTTGCCGGTGTGAAGGCTTGCCGGCATGGAAAGCTTGCCGGCACACAAAGATCGTCGGTGTGGAAGCTTGCCGGGGGAGAAACCTTGTCAGGGAGGAACCCTTGCCGGAGTACAAACCTTGCCGGAGTAAAACCTTGCCGGTGTGAAAGCTTGCCGGGTAGAAACATTGCCGGTGTGGAAAGCTTACTCGGATGGAAAACTTGCCGGGTTGGAGGCTGTGATAGTCAATCGGACGAGAAGTTGAAGATGGGCTCAAAAGGTTATTCAGATTATCTCGGATGGAAAAATGTTCTACATGGAAGTTGTGTGTCTCGTCGAAATGATCGATTTTGATGTAAAGATCGTCCCAATCTGAAGTCGTATGAAAAAGTTAGAGCCCGCACAGCGCGACCCTCCACCGAGCAAAATATGACGCCCGGAACCAGACACATACGTGGGTATGTCTGATGAGCTGCGTGAATAATTAGCTGTTTTGCGCGAGCGATTTGACCTTCAAGATAACCTCTGATGAAAAAAACGTTCAACATGATAGTTGTTCGTCTCGTCGAAACGGTCAAGATTGCTTTTGGACTCGTTTCCATCTGAAGTCGTTTACCACCACAAAAGAGACCCGCAAAGTGCAGCCAGTTTAAACCGAACAGTTTTGGAAAGTTCAGATAAAACCAATCCGAATTTGACTAGGGTTTTGGACGTGAATCCAAGCCTTTTTCTTGCACGGGAAGTCCAGCCGCCTCTTATATACCTAAGGGGTGACGGCCGATTGAACAACACCAATCGAACCAATCTATCAATCACACTTTTGTGTTCATCTACTTTTATCCCTTACCCTTGTATCTTTCTTTCTCGTTATTCGTTCGTTCTTCGCGTTGGAGGGAAGCGATCCTCGAGGGTCTAGGGGCGAGCGAATCGACCTAGGGCAGCCCATAGCCGCCGCAATCCCTGACGGGGTCCCTCCTGGGTGCGCGGGGTTTCGGGTCTGCAAAAGCGCCCGCCGACTGTCCTGCGTATCGCGCTGTCGGTCAGGTCTCCTTCGACGTGAGCTGCGGTGCATCACCCCCGGCGTCGAGGGTACACGGTGACATGTTCGTGTGCGGACAGTACGCGAACCACGTTCGGTTGCTTTCCTGTACCCAGCCCAACTACCTATGCTACTGTCTACTGGACCTAGTAGCTAGATAGCCCAGTAGCCCAAATGAGATGACTTTCGTGGATTGTGGAATGACCACCTGCCTGAAGCTAGCGCGTGTGACTTTTCCTTTAGTCCCACCTCGCTTGGTCAGGAAAGGTAGACAGGCTCAGCTATATAAGTGCGTGTCGCTGCTCGCCTGGGGATAGAGCGCAATTGCTCAATCAACGGGACCTTTGGTTTAAACCGGAAACCGCACAGAAATAATTGGTTAACCGATTTTTCGGTTAGCTTTTTTTTATTAATTTTTGGTTTCTAATTCCGTGAACCGAATATTGAAATAAACCGAACGGTAGAAACTGAATTTTTGGTTTCTAATTTTTGGGTTCCTGAGGCATCAAATAGGCAACTTGGTACACCGGTCCCTCGGGTCAGTGCTGCGCACGGCCTCTAGCATACTACAAATACTAGAAACTATTTGCAGGTCCTGGACAGGGGCGGTTAATAAGACACGGGGTCATATTTCAGGGCCCAACGTGTGGTAGTAGTTGTTCATGGATCACAAACACAGAACTCAGTTCCTGAGGACGGTTTCAACGAGACAACCCACCATGTACTCCTACATGGCCTCTCACCGCTACCTTTACCAAATCATGTTCACACACTTAGCTCACACACAGTAGGACATGTTCATCACCATTCCAATTCATTCCCGATGAATCAGACCCGACTCAACTCTAAGCAGTAGCAAGCATGACAACAAGCATGAATGAGTAGGCACATGAGGGCTCAAACAACTCCTACTCATGCTAGTGGGTATAATCTATTTACTGTGGCAAAGACAAGTCATGCAAAGGAAAGGGGTTCAACTATCGCAGTATGTAACAGTTGAATCGTTGTTGTCCTAATGCAGTAAAAGAGAGCAGGAGCGAGAGAGTGGATTGTATCGGAATGAACAAGGGGGTTTTGCTTGCCTGGCACTTCTGAAGATAGTATAGCTCTTTATCGGTGTCATTGAATTCATTGTCGGAACTATGTCCACTGAGAGGGGACAAATACCGCCAACAGAGAAAGAACACAATAAATGCAATGCAACAATATGATGCATGATCATGACATGGCAATATGCTGTGGTTTGAGCTAATGCAACTAGCAACAATTTAAATGAAGTTGGTTTGAATCCAAGATTCAAATTCAAACTTCACATGTGGTTATTTAAATGCCATTATCATGTTTTCACTTATAAAGCGGGTATAACTTAGTTTCTCGTATATGAAAATGGTATAGATGGATAGATTGCATTTTTCTGATGATTTTTCATATATAAATCTTTGCATTTGGAGTTAGAGATTAATTTCTATGATTTTTTGAAGTTAGCACTATTTTCTGGAATTTCCTGACTAAGAATAAATCCAAAAAAGGCCATTACCACGTCAGCACTGCGTCAGCACTGCGTCAGCACTGCGTCAGCACTGCGTCAGCAGGTCAACTGTACAGTCCAGGTCAAACCTGACCAGTAGGACCCACTGGTCAGTGACACAGTTAGTTAACTAACTAATTAGGGTTAGTTTAGTGCTAAGCTAGGTTTGACCAAGGGGCAGGGCCCACATGTCAGTGACCCATGGCGGTCAAATCCCTGGTCAACTGGGTCAAATCGCCGGAGTTTAGCCGCCGGCAATGACCATACGCGGCGGAGGGTGTGGGTTTCGCACTCCGGCGTCCAAAAGGGCGGCAGAGGGCATCTACGCGTAGCTGGAGGCGAGCCGCGTCGAGTGGTGGTGGTGGTTGGGCTCGGGGTCGCCGGAAACGACACCGGCGACGAGCTTGGCAGCTGCCGGAGTTCGAGTGAGCTCAAACTTGACGCTACGGTGCACGTGGAGGCGCGGGGTTAGCTCCTACGAGACCTACGCGGTGTTGTGAGTGCATTGGGCATGGTGGTGAGGTCGTTGCGTGGCCAGAGCCACGTCGGCGGCGAGCTCAGGTGGCGGCACGTGCGGGTGTGCTATGTGCAGTCGCTACGGTGGGCGGCAGCGAGAAGAAGAGGGGGAGGAAAGGCAAAAGCTCGCAACGGTCACGGCGAGCTAGGCAGCGGGGTCGGGGACGAGCTGGAACGAGCGGGGCGGCGAAGTGGATCTCTGGCGATGGCGAGGCGAAGCGAGGTCGGTGCGGTGGCTCCGGGGCGAACAAGCGCTCGGGGCTCGATCTGCTCGACGAAGCGGACGGTGGCGGAGCTTCTGTACACGGCGGGGCGATGAGGAGGCGACGGTGGCCACGATTACGACGGCGGTGCAGTTGCGGCCGCGTCGGCCATGGTGGGGGAGGCGAAGGAGAGGTGCAGGGGCGAAAGGGGGTGTCGGCGAGGTCGGGGCGGCGTCCAGGGGGGCATCCACGCGGCGAAGCGGCGTCCGGGGTGAGGCAGGCGACCTGGGAGGTGTGTGGCGAGCTCGGGCGCGCCGACGCTCACCTCCTTGCCTGCCTGGCGGGAGGAAGCAGCTGACTGGCATAGGCCAGCACAGTGCTGGGACGCCAGGTGAGTTTGGCCAAGTCTCTTTTTTTTCTTATTTCTTTATTCTGTACCTTTAGGGCTTTATTAAAAAAATACCAAAATAGTCTCAAAATTCATGAAACTGCTCAAGGCTACTGTTTGGAATATTTCCAACAGTAAACATTTTAGTTCATGAATATTTGGACATTTAAAATATTATATAGTATTTAAATGCCCAAATGCAAATAGCATATGATTTAATTCAGTGACCCAATGTTGTCCTAGAAAAATGTGAACCATTTTTGTCAGAGGTTCTAGACCAAGGCAAAGATGATGAATAGTTTTTAAGGGCAAAAAGTATTTTAGTAACCCTAGTTGGATTAAGTGGTGCTGGGGGTTTCTGCCATGCCCATTTCGACTTTAATTGAAACTTAAACATGATGCAACACAAGATGCTAGCACTAAGCATTACCAGAACTAGGGATGTGACATTCTTATTTTCTGCTTGTTTTTTGTTTCGCAGGAAGTCAATATCTAGGAAGGTCCAAATATGTTGTCAATTTAACATGATTTTTTAGGGCAACAAGAGACATCAGAAGTTTCGGGGGAGATGGAGACGAGCCACGAGGGGCTCACACGGACACGTCGCGCGGCCAGGGGGTGACCGCGCTCCCCATCCGTGTGGGGCCCATAGGAAGAACCATCCAGAAGAGAAATGCTGCAGCCACAAGCCTCATCGCGTCGACAACAATATTCAATCTTCATTGTTTCCTTCATTTACAAGCATGTGACTCCTAAAGGCACCCATCCGTGTGGGGCCCCCAAGAAGAACCATCCAGAAGAGAAATGTTGCTGCCACAAGCCTCATGGCGTCGGTAACAATATTCAATCTTCATTGTTTCCTTCATTTACAAGCATGTGACTCCTAAAGGCAATATATGCAGGTTCATGCAAGAGATATAAAAGATAAAAGGAAAAAATGTATGTATGCCAATGGAGCGTCATGCCGGACACGCACGTAGGGGCTCAAGCAGCCGCTCTTCCCCCAAAAATTTAGGGTTCCTCCACCTCCCGCCGTCACCGCCGCCGGTCCGCCTCGTCTCGGTGGCCTTAGATCCATGGAGGCGCGGTGGACCCCTGCCCTTGCCGGTGGGAGGGCTCCGTTTTTAGATGTGTTTTCAAGTTTTGTTAGGGTTGTGTCCTGCTCAGGAAGGTGAGACGGTGGTGGCTCCCTGTAGATGGAATAAGGTTCTACCCGCCTAACCCCCGTTCCAATGGTTCATCTAGCATCTTCGGCGGGTGTGTGGAGATGTGTCTCCGCTGGATCTGCCTTTGGTGGATTTGCTCGGATATGTTTGTCCTTCGTCTACGTTCGTGTTTGTGTGTCTTCGGGTTGGATCCTTCCGCTCTACGCTACTCTTCGTCGGCGGGGGTTGTTGTTCTGAAGCGCTGGTCCTATGGGGCCTTAACGCAACAACTTTCCGACTTTCTACTACAAGTTTTGCCCGGTTCCGGTGAGGGAGGGGCGATGACGGCGGCGCGCCTTCGGCTCGCTTCAGTGCTTGTAGTCGTCACTAGGTGGTCTGTGAATATGGATGTAATTTTTATTATTTCTGGTGTTCGTTGTACTACCATGATTGAATGAATAGATCAGATGTTTTCTCACAAAAAAAAAGAGATGATGGAGTGTCATGTCGGTTTTATATATACAGTAGCATACTGCTCGCATTTCCTTACTTCAACCAAGTAATGATATTTGATATTGTCATGTCTACAAAAAAAGGAGCTTCCTTGAGATGAGATGATTGTTCTGGTAATGTGTTATTTTGTCAAGTAATGCTATTTTAAAAGATATGTGATATTTTGATGTCTTTTATTTATTTATATCATGTATTCCATGGGATGAGATGAAGGTTTTGGTAATGTACAATTTTTATTGTCACTCACATTTGTGATGAGCGGGCTACAATAGTTACCACATCTTATTTGTGATGAATTGGAGGAGGGAGGAGAGGAGTGGGCTCCAAACTTACGGGACGCATCACATGCTCTAACACACTTTGTGAGCGACTAATATCGGCTATACAATTAATGACATGTTGTATACAGCCAACCGCCATTATATGGATAAACTCTTAGATTGACGATAAATGATGTGTTGGGTTGACTATAGATGACGTGGCATTAGGACAGAGGTAGCAGTTGGCTTTCTTATTAGTCTCGAGAAGCTTTTGAAAACCTCTATGAAAAGCAACATAGAAATATTTGGTTGTAGGCTTCCCTGCTCCATGTTAGTCAGCAATTATTTTGTAGCTTCAATCTGACATAACTCATAATAACCATCAGTGCATTGCCCCGCAAAAAAAATAAAAAAAATTCAGTGCGTTATACACTTACACTATATCATGTTTGAAGCCCTTTTCTTCATGTCATGGAAATACTTAATTTTCTCTTTCCAGAAATTACACATTATACACACAAAAATATTTGTTGAAGAAGTTGTTTCACACGGTTACGTGTACGCTACGCTTACTAGTAGAAGAACTCGTCCATTGGGAGATGTTGGGCCAGATCTACACGTACATTTTAGCCCAACGGTGTCCCGCCCACTCTAGAACCAATTCAGGCTGCTGGTGTTGGAGTCCGACTCGGACCGTATCTGTTGAGAGCCGGAAGCCCGCCGGCCGGAAGTCATCACTATAAAGGATTGAACGCCCGGCGCAGGCCAAGTAGAGAAACAGAGGCCCTAAAAAAGAAAAGAAAAGAAAAGAAAAGAGAAACAGAGAAGATCGCAGATCGAAGACGACGATGGCGACGATCGGGTGGCCGGACCTCCCGCCCGAGCTGTTGGGCGAGGTGCTCTCCCGCTTGCCATCCTACCTCGAGCACGTCCGCGTCCGCGCCGTGTGCCGCTCCTGGCGCTCCAGCGCGCGGACGCAACAGCCACCGCCGCTGCTCCCGTGGGCCGCCCTCCGCAGCGGCGCCTTCCTCGACCTGGCCGAAGGTGCACTTGACCGTCTGCCCGTCCCAGGAGACGACGTCGCCCACCGGGTCTCCACGGGCCGGCTGTTGTTTCTGGTGCGCCGCGACGGCGAGTGCTCCCTGATGGACCCTCACTCCGGCGACGCGACCCCTCAGCGCATCGAGCCTGAGTACCTCTGTAACCACCTCCAGTTCATCGACTTCCTTCTAGTGCACCCTCGCTGCCCCGGGGACACGACGGTCCCTCGACAGATCAGCCACCTTGTGGCCGACAACATCCGCAAGGTTGTGGTGTCTGATCACTTCGTGGCTGTTCTGACCAGGCGTTTGCACACGAGTAATAACGTCACTATCTACACTCGTGACTTAAGAGGCGGAACAATGCGCATGGTGTGGACGACGCCTCCTGAATTCCCCGGACGCGCCCTTGACATCGCGCTCTTCAAAGGGAAGCTCTACATCCTCGCATCAGAAGTATTGCGCCGCAGCTACGAGCTCCATGCGCTGGACATGACCACCGGAGAATCCGTTCAATGCATACGTAGCAGCACGCCGCCAACAAGAGTCGACGAGGGCTACAACCGGGTGCGCGAAGTCTGCTTCTACCTGGTCTGCTCCGGCGACCGCCTACTTATGGTCGAACACACGATTGATCATATGACCTATCAACAGACGTATATGCCGTCTCAGTTTGTGGTCTTCGAGGCCACCGACCTGAACCTCGGCGACGGCCATGGACGGTGGAGCGAGGTTGATACACTCATGGGACGCGCCCTCTTCGTCAGCAGGGGATGCTCTGAGTCACTCCCTGCCAGCGGGATCGGGGCTAGAGAGGATTGCATCTACTTTATGAGTGAGCGCCAAAGGCTCGGCCCAAGGCCCAGGAACGCTACCACGACGGAGCTTGAATCGGGGGTGTACAACATGAGAGATGGGACGACAATAGCGCCGTTGCCAACGTTGGAGACGGCGACGACATCGTCAGTGGACGGTCCATGGTCTCCAACCTGGCTATTCCCACCCACGATTTGAGGTTTTGAGCTAGCCGTGGCAGCGATCGGACGCAGTGAAAGCCACTGCTTTCACAAGATTGAAGCTAACTAAAATTAGTTCGTAATTTACACGGCTAATACATAACTGGTTTCGCAAGGGATGATCTCTTTATTTTGTCTTCTAGAATTTTTGTAAAGCAAGTACAGTGTTTGAACAGATTATTATTTTTTGTATTTACGTAGCAATGTTTACATGTGAAATACAAAAATCGTCTTGTCGCATGAACCAAACAGGTCACTAATAGTGAAACAGAAAAACAAATAACTATATATTTGATGTTCTCCACTTATGGCCATGCTCCGCACGAGGAGAAGTAGAGGCGTGCATTTTGGCCCAAAGGTACCAGATGAAAATTAAATGAAGCTGAGTATCCAAAATACACGGGCGGAGTCCGAAATAACCTCAGCAAACAATAACTGAGCCTTACACTCGGCTTAAAGTACTCGGCGATGTTTCGGTCGACTTACACCATGTAGGTCGAGTTTCAGTTTACAGGTACTTAGAGCATCTCCAGCCGCGCCCCTAACAAGGCCCCCAGGCGTTTTTTCGGCCGCCGCCGTCGAAAAATAGGTCCAGTCGCGCCCCAAAAGCTCATTTTTCATCGGCTCGGGTCAAAGTTGGCGCCGGCGGAGCCTGGCCGAACCCGACACGCTTGGGAGCGCCGGCCGAATCTTTTTTGGCGCGAAAATCGGCGGGCCCTCCTTGGCAGCGACTCGGTTCTTCTCGCCGCTTCGTCGTCCTCATCGCCTCGGTTCCCGCGACGGAATCCCAAGGCAGAATCAATGCCAAAGCTGCCGCGCGCTGCCGTGCCGGTCAGCCTCCTACATCGATGCCTCACGGGCGGCGCAGTGAAGACGGGACGACGCGCGTCTCTCGCCCGCCACACGTACACACGGCGCGCCTCCGCCTATATAAGCCGCCCCCAGCGCACCGGTGACGCACAGACTCTCCACCGCCAACACCCCGTTCTTTCCTCTTTTCTCGCCGTCTCCAGTTCAACCATGGCCGAGCGCTTCCCAGGCGATGGCGCGGCGGCGAACGGCTTCGGCCGCCGCCACCTTCACGAGGACGAAGCTCGGCTCCTTTCTAAGGCCGAGTACCCGGTCCCGCCGGACATGCGGGTGCCCGGGGCGCAGCGCCGACGGGGTCCCGGTGCCACCACCGCCCACCAGAGCGGCGCGACGTGCGGAGATCGCGCGTATATGCACCTCTCTGCCGCAGGCGGTGAGGGAAGGTCCACGGTACGTCCCCGACAGCCCGCTGTGGGAGCCCTACTTCCGTCGCCGCCACGCCAAGCAGCTCGAGGCCACCAACGGCGTCGTGCCCTCCGGAAGGCTCAACTCCGAAGGCCGCCGCCGATGGTGGGCCATGCCCGGCCGCACGCTGGAGGCCGTCCTCGAGTACATTGAGGGCTGCAACACGCCCAGGCTGGAGTACCCCGCCCCCCCCCCCCCCCGTCCTTCTCCCGCCGGCGTGGGAGCTCATGGACGCCGAGGCGCATGGACCCGGGGGCGTCCTCCTCCTCGTCCGGCTCTCCCTGCCTCCGCCCCGTCAAGCCGGAGCCCCAGGACGCGCCGGTGAGCCAGCACACCCGCAGCTCCGGCGTCCGCATCGTCGACTCCTCCCCCATCTCTGGCCGCCTCGTCCTCGTCAGGCCGAAGGCGGAGCCCGGCCTTCCCGAGGAGTACGAGGCCATTGTTCGGGCAGCTTCTCCGACAAGGAGGCCCTAAAGTGGGCACGGGACGACTACCCCCACGACGAGATGGTCCGGCAGCGCCGAGCCCTGGAGGAGATAGCCGCCCGCAAGCGTAGGCGCGAGGAAGACAACGGCATGGTGATCCTCGACAACGACGAGGACGAGGACGCCCCCGGACCGTCTAAACCGCCGCGCCAACCGGGGGAGGGATGCAGCAGGGACGGCGGCCGCGGAGGAGGAGGTGACGACGACGACGGCGGCGGCGACTACACGCAGTTCTACAGGCTCCTCAGCATGTAGAGCGGGCGGCGGGCGGCGAGGAACTGCGACAGCGACGGCGGGCCTAGTAGCTTTTTTCTTCTTTTGTAAAATATTTTAAATATGTATGAAATCATCGAAGTTTGGTTGAATTTGCGTCTTATTTGTGCCGGATTTCAGTTTTCAAAAAAATTATGGGCGCCGCGACTGAGGGGCATCACGCCTCCAGCACGCGGTTTGCGCCGGTGCGCCCCTAGGGGAAATATTTAGCGCCTCCCGGGTGTCAACAGCTGGAGATGCTCTTAGCTTACATGTAAGCCGAGTATAAAGTAGTGGCACCTGATGAAAAGAAATGGGATCACGGCCGGCAGCACCTAATGGAGGTGCCACCTGGCCCACCTGTAAGCCATAGGTAGTATAAGCCAAGTGCACGAACAACCACAATGTTTAAATATAAGCCGAAATGTCCCTATAAGCTGGGTCGGAGCCAACATTAACGGCTTACATGTAAACCGTATTGGTGGGTGACGCCGAGTACCAATCTGTCACGATTGATTGTGGCGTGATGACCTCCTAAATTCACCCTTGCCGTATATTTATATTACTAAGATTCAGGGCTCGTTTACAGAACGGATCGATTCCGTCAAGGCAGTCAAGGCCGTGTACATCATGGACTCGAAGCTCTACTAGTAGTCCTATATGTATTCTAACACACACCCTCAATCATAACTTATCTAAGTTAAGATTGCATTTGAATGCTTCTAACTGTCTAATAGCAAGTGTTTTCGTGAAGCCATCCGCTACGTGATCATCAGAAGGAATGAATCTGATGTCAAGAAGCTTGTCTGCAACTCTCTCTCTCTAACAAAGTGATAGTCAACCTCAATGTGTTTAGTCTGAGCATGAAATATTGGATTAGCTGAGAGATACGTTGCTCTAATATTGTCACACAAGACATGCTGCCCTAGGTTGACTGACTCCGAGCTCCTTGAAAAGTGTTTGGATTCAAATGATTTCAGCTGTTGCATTGGCTAGGGATTTGTACTCTGTTTCTGTGCTTGACCTCGACATTATTGCTGGTTTTCGAGCACTCCAAAAAACAAGATTGTCACCAAAATATATAGCAAAACCACCTCACTAGTGCAGAATTGTGCTTTAGCACCGGTTCGTGAGGCCCTTTAGTGCCGATTTTGGAACCGATACTAAAGGGTGGGGACTAAAGGTCCCCCTCTTTACTCCCGGTTCAACACGGACCGCCACTAAAGGGCCACCACTTGGCACGAGCCAACGCCGGGGGCTGGGAGTCCTTTAGTATCGGCTGGTAACACCAACTGGTTCTAAAAGGTTTAGGGGTTTTGGTTTTATGTTTTATTTTTTTCTTTAATTTTGTGTTTTCCATTTAATTTTTTCATTTGCTGGTATTTTACGATACTACATGTTGTACACGTTATGCATATATATAAATAGAATATCTCGTAGAACCGCTCACACACACACATATAGGGTGGGTCTATTATGATAACACCCTTAAAGTTTTATTCTACACACAAATCTCTTATTCTGCTGACACTTTAGCACTGCCCGGCGTACAGAAAAACAAAAACGAACTTCCCGTACCCCTATCCGACCTTCTTCTCTCTCCTCCGAACTCCCGCACCACCCCGATCCCCAGTTCCCTCACCTTCTTCTCTCTCCCACTCACGACTCGCACCGCATCGCACCGACCCCCCAATCCTCCTCACCTTCTTTCACCGTCGATGCCAGCCGCCAGCTCTATGCAGGCCGGCCACCCGCCACCGACCGGCCTCCCCCTCCCGCACCTACCCTCCTGACATCCCGCAGCGCCCCGCCCCACCGCGCCCCGACTCCCTCCCAGACCCGCCTTCGCCCTCGAGGCCAGCCAGCGTGGCCGCCTCCTTCCCCGCACCGCCCCAGCCCCGGATCCGGCGAGGATCCACCAGGTGGTGCCTCACCCTCACCGTCGGGATGTCTCTGGATCTAACAGGAGGGGATGCACACGCGCCCATCCTCTTACCCCCCCCCCCCCCTCGATTCCGGCGTGGATCCGTGACTTCTCCGCCCCCCAGGTGGACTCGAGGTCGAGCCCCGTCCTGCGACGCCCCGCTGCCGCGGCGAGACCCATCCGGCCGCTGCAATGCTGCCCCACCTCCTCCCCTTCTTCGCCCAGATCCAAAAGGGCACATGGTGCAGCCCTCGCCTCCTCTGCCCTGGATCCATGGAGCCCGTTGTGTCACGAGAGGCCCCCTCTCCTTTGTCGCGAGCTCGGGCCAACCATTACTCAGCCACACGTCGGTGCCTTCCTCCTCCAAGGACCTGATGGCGGCGCCAGGTACATCCTTCCTTTCTCGATTTTACTTACTTCCCCTCGCCCCCTGACCTCTGATGCAAGTTCCGGCCACAGGAGGCACCGACGCGCGAGGGGCAGTAGTGTGCATGTGCTCATCCTCCACAAAAACGCAAGATACCAGCGATCCTAGGAGCGCGCGATGATGTTCAACGGCGGCTAGGGCGCCCATGCAGTTCAGAAAGGGATAAGTTGTTTTTTTTGTTGGATTTTGGATGGAGATCTGATTTCTCATGTGGTCCAACTACAGTGCGCATCGCCGGTGAGGCTGCAGCTCGTGCAGTGCAGTTCAGTGCGGCGTGCGGTTTCCGTGTGCAGTGTGTTTTGCTTTTTTGCTTTTCTTTTTGGATTTTGGATGTGCAGAACAGTTGCAGATCATTTTGATTTTTTTTGAAGCTCGCTAAATTTTGTTTTGTAGTTCACCCATCCTCCTAGCCGCCAGTGTGTGGGACGACGCTGGATGGGGGCCGGTGCAGGCGTGCAATTTGCCGGCGTGGCACGTGTGGTATGCTGGTTCCAGTTATGCTGTTCGCCGGCGTACTCCCCTGTCCAACACAGAGTGATAGTTTCGTTTCGCGATGATGTCTTTGTTTGCAGTTCTCTAGATGTGTGTTGCAGTGCACTGAATAAAAGGTTTTGTATGGACATGTTTGCTACAGTTTGTCACTCTGACGGGGATCTCACATGCAGTACACTTGGGCGGCATTGGGATTGCATCCAGGATTTGCAAAAAAATGTGGTTCGAGCAGGCGGGCGGGCGTGCAGCTCACTAGCCTCTGCCTCACAGCTCGTTTGGCTCTGGCTGGGTTAATGGAACTGGACCCAGAACCTAGGAATTTGATCCCATTTTTGTTTGAGGAGTTTTTATATAAACTTGGAAAGTAAATTTGTGTAACTATAAAAAAAGAACATTGCAGTTCTCTCGACTCCACCATGCAGTATGGTTGCACTTGTTTGAAAAGTTTGACGGTTTTCTTTAGATGCAGTCCGTTGGTTCTTGTGGCTCGCGCGGTTCGTGTGTTAAGTTTTGTATGTATTCTTTTATTTGTAGAAAAGGTGTCTGTTTCATTTTGTGGTGGTTGGTGCTTCACTGAAAAAAGAGAAAAAAGTAATTCCCATCAGAAACATAAACATCAGAGGCACCACTTGGTAAACAGAAAAGTGTCTCGTATGTAAATTTATTATTAAGCTCACTTTGTAATCTCATGCGGCTCACCTCTCGATAGTTTTGCGGTCCACTTACGCCCGATGTGAAGCTCACTTTGTACTCTCATGTAGCTCACCTCTCGATAGTTTTGCGGTCCACTTACGCCCGATGTGAAGCTCACTTTGGAATCTCATGCGGCTCACCTCTCGATAGTTTCGCGGTCCACTTACGCCCGATGTGAAGCTCACTTTGTAATCTCATGCGGCTGACCTCTCGATAGTTTTGCGGTCCACTTATGCCAGACGTGAAGCTCACTTCGTAATCTCATGCGACCCACCTCTCGATAGTTTTGCGGTCCACTTACGCCCGATGTGAAGCTTACTTCGTAATCTCATGCGGCTCACCTCTTGATAGTTTGCAGTCCACTTACACCCGATGTGAAGTGCACTCCACTTCCTTAAGACTCTTATTCTTCTAACACGAGCTTATTCTCCTAACACCTGACCATGTACCGCCCGCCGCCGAACCAAACCGAACCAGCCCACTACCACTACCCAAACTGCACAAAGGCCCACCCCCACCTCCTGCACGACACCCAGCTCCCTGTCCCCCCCGGTCCAAACTCCCACCTCCCTCCACCTTCCTCGCAGATCCCCACCTTCCTAGCCGGAGCCACCGCACCCACCATCTTCCTCGCCGCCCCCACACCACCTATGCCCTCACCTTCTTCACCGTCGGGGCTCCCGCACTCCACGCGCCGGCAAAACCGTGGACTCCATCACCACCTCCACATCCACCGCTGGCTTCCTAGAAGTGTTGCGCCGCCGGTCGCCCATTTCACAACGACGAGGAGCTCGCCGTTCCACTCCTCATGGCGCACCGAGCCGCCGCTCCACCTGCCGGCTAGTCGCGCCGCCTCTCCCATGGTCCTCAACCTCTCTCTGCGTGGACTGCTCTGGATCCGGCGTGATCCGCGATGTACCGAGCTTCCACCACCGGATCCCATTCCCCTTCTTCCCTCGGGCCTGCCCCAACACCCGAAGCCTCCACCACCGGCGAGCGTGGGCCTCCCTCCTAGTGCTTCCTCCCTCCTCTCTCGTGGCCGGCCTCCCCAACACAAGATCTCGCCCGTCGTCGTGCCATGGCTCCAGCACTTCCCTCATCCGCATTGTACCTGTTGCTTGCAGTTCATTTTGATTTTTTTGAAGCTCACGGGATTTTGTTTTGTAGTTTACTGTGATATCCATGCGCTGGCTGCACCGCACCTTCTCCTGTTGCTTTGTCCGAGGCGAGGCCGGGCTCTGCCGCGTCGGGAATCAGGGTGTGGCACGGCACACCTGCGCGTGGGTGGTTCTCTTCTTCCCAATATCATCTTGCTATTCTAGCTCCTGGATGTTTAACTGCAGGAAGCTGTATTAAAAAAACATTTTGCAGTGAAGTTTTAATGCAGTTCATTTTTATTTTGCATTTTGAAAAAAATGGTTATGCAGTGTGCAGTGTTGTGCTGTGCTGTGCAGTTAACTACTGGGGTACTCAAGTGCCAAATTTGGGAGTTCACTTTGCTCTAGAATGTGTCAAAAAAGGTGATGCAGTTCGTCCGTCCAAGGCATGTGATTTTCGATTGCATTTTATTTTTGTGGGTGATCTCCTACAGGATGTTGAGTACATGATGCAGCTCGCTATAAAAAGCTATGTGGTTCATTCTATAAAAAAAACCGACGAGCAGCTCACTTTGTTCACGTGATAACCGAAGAAACTAAAAAAATGATTTTGAAAAATCAGTGCAGTACGCTTCACCTCGTCTCATAAAAAAGTCGTGTACTTCACTTTAATCTGTGACGCGGTTTAGTTCCCTCGATTGTGAAGCACACTCGTCTCCGGTAGTTTCACGTGTTTTCAAAAAAAAAAGATTGTGTTACCAAAGAGGTTCACTACTCGTCTTGAAGCAGCTCATAAGTCAAATTATGAAGCTCACATTGTTCTCTCACATAGTTTGTTATAAAACTCCTTCGTGGTTCCCTTGGTAAACAGAAATCAAAACATCTCAAAAGAAGCTCTCTTCTTATTAGATGTAGTTCACTCACTCGGTCCCTGTGGTCCATTCACCAGGTCTACGCGTGTAAAAAGTAAGAAGTACGGCAAAAAAGACAACAAAAACTCATGAGGTTCACTTTTGGTAGTGTTGCGGTTCACTTTCGGGAGTGTTGCGGTCCACTCTCGTTCAAAAAAAAGTTGAAAAATAGACAACAAAAACTTGTGCGAGAAAGTTTATGTCTGATAAAAAGAAATCATGAAGTTCACTTGACTGTCTGCTACAGTGCGGTTTCCGTGTGAAGCAGTGCATTCTTTTGTCCGATGAAGTACACACGACGATTTTGGTCTCGCGAAAAACAGTGTTCGCTTTTTGGTAAAATCAAAACCGCTCTTAAACCGTAAGGAATTAGAGAGAGTGTTCTACATGAAAAAGTTGCGTCTCGTCTATATCTTTCCAACAACGTATGATTTGGATCATTTCGATTAGCGGTTCGGAAAAATTTAGGAAAAAAACCACCGCTACCACTCGTCTTCCGCCCCACGATTTCTAAAATTAACTTTAAACCGTAAGAAATCTCAAAAACATTACCACATATGAAAGTTGTGCCTCGTCCATAGCTTTTCAATGATTTATCGCACGCATCGTTTCGACAAACGGTTAAAAACTGCAGTGAAAACAGTACCAAAAATTTGAAAAAAATTGAAGAAAAGAATTCGGTGATTTAGTAATTTGAAACTGCTCTTAAACCGTAACGAATTAGAGAAAAATTTAGATATGAAAAAGATGCACCTCGATGATATCTATCCAACAGTGTATCATTTGCTTCATTCCGACAAGCGGTTTATAAAAAAACGCGAAACAACGCTCGCTGCGACTCGTTGTGGACCGCACCATTTTCAAAACTGCTCTTAAACCGTGAAAAATCTCGAAAAGTGTTCAACATGGAGAAGTTGCGCCTCATCCATAACTTTTCAACGGTATATTACACACCTCATTCCGACAAACGGTTAAAAACCTAGGGCAGAAAAGGTACCGAAAAAACACAGCGTGCAGTTTTTTGCGACGGGAAGTTCACTCGCATGAGTACTGCAGCACACTTGGTTCAAACAATGACATGCACTTGCATTGAGCGTGCAGTGCGGAAGTGTTATCAGAATAATTATTCTGCTAATATTAGCAGAATATACCGGCTGTATATTAGCAGAATAGTTATCCACACTAGCTCGGATGGTTGTTATCAGAACCGTTCACTCGCTTTGGAATCCGCACCTTTGAGTGGATAAGGTTCAGATTTTACCATTTATTGAATTTCGTCATGACAAAAGAGGAAAGCTAAGCTGAAACTTTATGAGGGCGGGATCCAGGAAAGGCAACCTAGCCTCTGACTTTGCATGTGTATTCAGAGCAAACAGATGCCACGCCTTTTTAAACAAGCAGGGGTCGGCAGGACCTACTTTGGGTCATCTATTGACTTGCCTAATTCTGGTTATTTTCCAAAAGTTCTACGGTGAGGGAGTTATTTACCCAGAACCACCACACCTGAGGCTAGGGTAACCGGTCAGTACCAGATTTAAGCCAGGTCATGAAAAACCACCAGTTCTGAGCCTAGCCTGTAACGCGGAGCACTGACGGGCTGATTTGGCCGCAAAAACAGCGAAACCAACAGGTAGGGCCCACCTGTCGGGCTGACATGGCATGCCTATGTGGACAAAAAATCTGACGTGGATGGGGGACCCACCTGTCAGCGTCACATATTTCCCCCCTTTTCTTTTTTATTCCCATCTCTCGCTTTCTCTTCCATGCCACATCTCTCTTTGCTCCGGCGAGCACGCCGCCGTCCTCCTCCCCCCCCTCTCTCTCTCTCTCCTGACCCTAGCGGCGGCGGCCACCTATCTTCCCCTCCTCACCGGCATTCCATGGAGAGGCAGACAAGTTGCGGCCGCCCCGATGATCCCCCGACGCCACCTCCCCGAGCTCGGGCATGCGGGCTCACAACAATGGCCGGTGGCACGGCGTTGACCGCGGCAAGGTAGCTGCGGAGGATGGAGGTGGACCATACAGAGGCAAGCATCCCGACGGCGAGCTCGCTCTGGGCGCGGGCGATCTCGCGTCGTCGTTGCCATCGCCGGCGGATCCGCGGGCCTCCTCCTATCTCGGCGCAAGAGCGCCCACCACGTCGGCGCTCCATGGCTGCTCCACGCCTGCCCCGCCGGTGCTCCATGGGGAGGCGGACGAGCTTCCGCCGCTCCCCCTGACCCCCCGCACCACACCTCCCGAAGCTCGGGTGCGTGGGCGCACGACGGTGGCCGGTGGCAGGATGGTGACTGCGACGAGGTCGCTGCAACGGAGGGGGAAGGACCACTTTGACGGGCACAGCTGACCTTGAATGGCGCGACGCGTGCGGCGGCGCCGCCGCGGCCGGCGACTCCGGTTGACCGGCATGGAGCTTCTCCATGGCGTCGCAGGTTCTGCCAGGAGACAAGCGCCGCCCAGAACCTGTTTGACGAAATGCCCATACGAAAAAGGAGGTGTAAATAAAAATGAAAAATGAAAATAAGGAGGCACTGAGTCAATGACATGTGGGTCCCATGTCCACCTCGACGTATTTGTCCACATAGGCATGCCATGTCAGCCCGACAGGTGGGCCCAACCTGTCGGTTTCGCTGTTTTCGCTGCCAAATCAGCCCGTCAGTGCTCCGTGTTACAGGTTAGGCTCAGAACTGGTGGTTTTCTGTGACCTGGCTCAAATCTGGTACTGACCGATTACCCTAGCTCCAAGTGTGGTGGTTTTGGGTAAATAACTCACGGTGATGCGTGTTGGTCTGGGCATGTAAAAACGGCCGTTTGTGCCTAGCCTGCCGTTTTTAGCATCTGTGGTGCAAAGGCAGCACGTCTGACCTCGTGGACCGACTCCCAACCTGGCCAGAGGTATCTGACTTCACGGGCAACGGGTATGCCCCAGTCAACTTTTCGAGATAGAGCTAGAGGTTGATTGCATGATGGCACCGTCAATTGCACTCCATACAAATATGCAATTATCCAATTTGCTAAACAATTAGGGAAAATGCTAAACAATTAGGAAAAATTGTATCGCGCGAGTAATTGTCAATGCCGTATTCCGGCCTTGTGTAACTCTACAAAATTTTATTCTCCTCTACTTTAATAGATGAGGCAAATCTTTTGCCTCCGTTTTGAATTTTTTTTTCCTAAATGGACACACCAACGTGTGTCTAGTTTGAGCAGAGGCATTGAGTATTTGAGCAAGTTGTACGAGCTGATTCTTACCTTCTCCAAATTTTTGCCAAAAGCTTGGGCCATTTGGAGATTCGCGACAGGTACCCGGCCGGGTACGAGCAATCCTCAACAGTGGTTGCACGGGGCAGGGCGGAGATGTGGACGGCGTTACGATCGGGGCGGCGGCGAGGAAGAGCAGCCGCAGGGCGAGCACCGCGTCGAAACGCCTGCGGATTGGGCCTTGGGGGCCGCTCAGTCCTCGGTGGCCGGATGCAGGCGACATGGCTGCAACAGCGGGTGCAGGGGGGATAAGACAGCAGAGAGCACCGTCGTGTGTACATGCTGCTGAGTGCACGCGCTTCCGAGCTGCCCCAGCATCGGCGTTTTGTGTGCGCGTGTGCGTGACTGCTACTGCGTGTTGTGTTGCGTGTGTGCTACTGTGTAGGCCTGTTGATGTGCGTGCATGCGTGTTCTAATCCGTTTTTCCTGGCTGCCAAAACTACGCACTACTACCACATATTATCTTTCTTTTTTGCTTTTTCTATTAAAAAATGTAGATACAGAGAATGGGATAAGATATAGCGTTTTGGTTTTGTTCCTTTTGCCATGGATTTTTATTTTACGAGAAAACTTACCATCATTTTTTTTGAACAATAACTTACCATCAATTCATCTTCGGGCATGGCAGTACAACGTATACCAAAATAATAAAAGTTATATTAGGATCCGTAAAGCACCTACCGAGGATTACAAGCACTGAAGCCAGCCGAAGGCGCGCTACCGACATCGCCCCTCCCTCGCCGGAGCGTGGCAATACTTGTTGTAGTAGACAGCCGGGGAATCATCCTGCTAATGCCCCATAAGATCAGCGCATCAGAACAATAAACGATGTCAACAAAGAGTAGGATGGATCGAAAAGATCCAACCTGAAGACACGCAGACATACACGAACGGCAACTAGATCTGAGCAAACCTACGAAAGACAGATCAACTGAAGAAACACCTTCACACGCCCACACACACAAGAAGAGACATGGATGTCATATTGATGTGGCGTGATAGTAAGGTAAGTGTTATATGGATTGTCAGTAGCGGCTGTGGACCGTTATAGGGAGTGGCTTGACCAGGGTGGTACCCCGAGGGTATAACGTTCATGTTATGAAAGGTACCGGCTTTAATAAAAAGGGTCCATGTATATGGTTGTGCAAGGTTTGGAAAATGGCAAATAAATGGTCTCGTGCCTTCATAACGATGCAACGTACTACACCATCGTGAGGGGTATAACTTGCATGTTTAAATAGCAATTGCTCGTTCATAATTGTCCTTTCTTCTTATGCCAACTAGAAACCTATATTCGAGTGAGCATAATGGCCCTAGATTATATCTTAATCCGTCTATCTCTAGACCAACCAGTGGCGGAGACAGGGTGACTAGCAAGGGCCCTGCCCCCCTAACAATATGGATGTAGTGCTAATTTGTTGATGAACAATACAAAAATGAGTGATTATCTACTGTTAAAAGCCTATTCTTCGTTGTCCTGGCCCTCCCCAGCCTGTCCCAGCCTGTTTTAACAGCCTTCGGCCCCAGTGATACAAATTTCCTGGCTCTGCCACTGAGACCAACACACACACTCACACGCGCACGCACACACACAGAGAGAGAGAGATAGAGAGAGAGGGAGAGAGGGAGAGGGAGAGCGAGATAGATAGATAGAGAGAGAGAGAGGGGGGGGGATGTCATGCTGACCTAGAGTGATAGCAAGGTAAGGGTTATATGGATTGCACTAGCGGCAGTGAACTGTTAGAGGGAGTTGCTTGACCAGGGTGGTATCCCGAGGGCTATAGCGTTCATGTTATGAAAGGTTCCCTCTCGAATAAAGAAGAGTTCAGTTATATGGTTGTGAAAGGTTTGGAAAATTGCAAATAATGGTTCTTGTGCCTTCACAACGATGCAAGGTACCACACACCATCGTGAGGGGTATAACTTCCATGCTTCAATAACAATCACTCGTTCATAATTGTCGTTTCCTCTTATGCCAACTCTATAAACCTATATTTCAAGTGAGCATATCCGCCCTAGATTATAGCTTAATCCGTCTATCTCTAGACCAACACACATTTAGTGGGAGCGACTTGTGGATATTCAAATGGAGCGGCTCGGCAAGGGCAGTGATCATGTCAAAAACATTAGCACCTAACGCACACAAAGAAGAGAGAGAGAGAGAGAGAGAGAGAGAGAGAGAGGTAGGTAGGCTGTATATGAAAGGTTCATGTTCGCATGCAAGAGGGAGCCCCCTGCGCCTATGAATGGTTTCAACAAATGTAAAATGGAGGTTCTCCTATGAATGGTTTTGACAAATGTAAAATGAAGGTTCTTCTGCAAGGTGAGCGCAGGCCACGACAGGGGCCGCGGTGGGGGCGGCCGAGGAGGCCGCTGCGTCGGCCGCAGCGCTAGGGGCCGCAGACGCGGGGAGCGCGGGCAAGGCTTAACCCGGGGCGCGGCTGGGCGGTCCGCCAGAGGTGGAGGCAGGGACGAACCGCGCCGCAGGAGACTCCGAAGGTGACGGTACCTGCTGAAACGGGAACACGAACTCATCAAAGTACACATGCCGCGAAGTGAAAATGCGGTGGGAGACTGGATCATAGCACTGGTAACTTTTGGTGTTGGGAGGATAGCCAAGGAAAATGCAAGGAAGTGACTGATACGTCTCCAACGTATCTATAATTTTTGATTGCTCCATGCTACTTTATCTACTGTTTTAGGCAATATTGGGCTTTATTATCCACTTTTATATTACTTTTGGGACTAACCTATTAACCGGAGGCCCAACCCAGATTTGTTGTTTTATGCCTATTTCAGTATTTCGAGGAAAAGGAATATCAGACGGAGTCAAAACGGAACGAAATCAACTGGAGAAGTTATTTTTGGAAGGAAACCAACCTGATGGACTTGGACCCCACGTCAGAAGAGCCACGAGGCGGTCACGAGGGTGGAGGATGCGCCCTCCCCCCTGGGCGCGCCCTCCTGCCTCGTGGGGCCCCCGTAGCTCCACCGACGTTCTCCTTTCACCCATATATACCGTCGTACCCTAAAACTTCCAGAACAGAAGATAGATCGGGAGTTCCGCCGCCGCAAGCCTCCAGAGCCACGAAAAACCAATCGGGGCCCCTTTCCGGTACCCTGCCGGAGGGGGGATCCATCTCCGGTGGCCATCTTCATCATCCCGGCGCTCTCCATGACGAGGAGGGAGTAGTTCACCCTCGGGGCTGAGGGTATGTACCAGTAGCTATGTGTTTGATCTCTCTCTCTCTCTCGTGTTCTCGACTTCACACGATCTTGATGTACGCGAGCTTTGCTATTGTAGTTGGATGTTATATTTCTTCTCCCCCTCTTCTCTCTTGTAATGGATTGAGATTCCCCTTTGAAGTTATGTTATCGGATTGAGTCTTTAAAGATTTGATAACACTTGATGTATGTTTTGGTGATCAACTTGCGGGTTTCGTGACATTGGGAACCTATGCATAGGGGTTGGCACACGTTTTCGTCGTGATTCTCCGGTAGAAACTTTGGGGCACTCTTTGAAGTACTTTTATGTTGGTTGGATGAATTTGAGATTGTGTGATGCATATCGTATAATCATGCCCACGGATACTTGAGGTGACAATGGAGTATCTAGGTGACATTAGGGTTTTGGTTGATTTGTATCTTAAGGTGTTATTCTAGTAAAAACTCTAGGGTTGTTTGTGACACTTATAGGAATACCCCAACGGATTGATTTGAAAGAATAACTTTGAGGTGGTTTCGTACCCTACCATAATCTCTATGTTTGTTCTCCGCTATTAGTGGCTTTGGAGTGACTCTTTGTTGCATGTTGAGGGATAGTTATGTGATCCAATTATGTTATTATTGTTGAGATAACTTGCACTAGTGAAAGTATGAACCCTAGGCCTTGTTTCCTATCATTGCAATACCGTTTACGCTCACTTTTACCACTTGTTACCTTGCTGTTTTTATATTTTCAGTTTACAAAAACCTATATCTACTATCTATATTGCACTTGTATCACCATCTCTTCGCCGAACTAGTGCACCTATACAATTTACCATTGTATTGGGTGTGTTGGGGACACAAGAGACTCTTTGTTATTTGTTTGCAGGGTTGCTTGAGAGAGACCATCTTCCTCCTACGCCTCTCGTGGATTGATAAACCTTAGGTCATCCACTTGAGGGAAATTTTCTACTGTCCTACAAACATGTGCACTTGCAGGCCCAACAACGTCTACAAGAAGAAGGTTGTGTAGTAGACATCAAGCTCTTTTCTGGCGTCGTTGCCGGGGAGGCTAGGTAAGTGACGGTATATCTTTAGATCTTGCAATCGAATCTTTTTGTTTCTTATTTTAGCACTAGTCTAGTTTACAAAAGAAAACTAAAAAAATGGAATTGAGCTTGTCTCATATGCTTCACCTTTTTATCTTTCGTGAGTATGATGGAAAGGAAGATTGTGCCAAAGTGCTAGAAGAAGAAATCTATAAAATGTTTGGCACTAAATATTTGAATGATGAGCATGATTGCAATGTTGTCAGTACGAATTCTTTGAATATCCATGATGCTAATGATGATTGCACTAGTTATGATGAAAATGTCTCCTATAAGCATGTCAATTTTTGTGGAGTGCATTGGGTTTGCAAGGACACACCAAATAGAGAAGATAGATATTGCAAGAGACATAAGTGCTTAGAAACTAAAGAGTTCCAAGAAAGGCTAAATGCTAGTGCTGATAATTTAAGATATATTAGCCGTACTTGTGAACTTTGTAACGAACATGGTCATTTAAATATCAATTGCAAATTGTTTCATGATCGAATCGCGTCCAAAAATTGTGATGACTTGATTTCCCTTGCACATTATAATGAACTAACTTTCTTTTGGGTTATGAAGAATTGAAATGTCAAACTAAGCATATTCCAGAATATAACCTCAAGAAATTCCTCGATATTGTTCTAGAAGAAATTTATATGTATTATGCGGTGAATTGCATTGAAAATCCTTATATTGCCAATTACATAAATAAAAGAAAACAAATAGAGGATGAAGAGAATACTAACGAAAGGGAAGAGACTTCCCAATATCCTCCTATTATTTCTTATGATGAATCAGGTAACGAGGAGGAGCCTTCTATTCAACCAATCTCATTAATAAGGAGTCCAAAAAGAGGATTGAACCCACACATGATGTGGTGAAGAAGAAGAAAATAAAAAAGAAGAGAGGTAAAAAGGTATCTCTCCCAAATAAAGTTGCTCCTATTATTGCTATGCCCCATGAAAATGAAGATGATACACTTGATGATGATCTAGTTATGCCTATTGCTTGTTATGATGATTATGATTGGGAAGATAATGATACTCCTTATGATCTTGAAAATCTTTTTGGCACTTGCTTGGAAGAATATGATAATAATGTTTGCTATACTATTGGTGCTATCCATACTATTAATGATGAGAGTGATTATGCTTATGACACGAAAAGGCCCAAGCTTGGGGAAGCTATGTTTGATGAGGATGACATATTTGAGAATATATTTGCTGCAATTAATGTTTGTCCCAAGCTTGGGGATGCTACGTTTAATAATGATGATATTTTTAGCCTTCCATGTTTTGATATGCAAAGTGATTATGATGAGAACAAAGTTGCTACTTATGATGATTATTGTGATAAAACTTATTCTATAAAAAGTAGTGATGATTATATTTATAAAACTTGTCATGATTATGAGTATCCTTTCTCTGAACATTACTCTTTTGGAAGCAATTTATAGTATTCAAGTCTCTTATGATACTCCCACTATTCCGAATGAGAAGAATTTTGCTTATGTGGAGAGTAATAAAATTTCTATGCTTGTAGCTCATGAAAAGAATGCTTTAGGTGTTGGTTATATTGTTGAATTAATTCATGATGCTACTGAAAATTATTATGAGGGAGGAATATATGCTTGTAGGAATTGCAATAATATCAAGTTTCCTATCTATGTGCTTAATGTTTGGAAGTTATGCTTGTTTTACCTTCCTATGCAAGTTGATTATTGTTCCCATAAGTTGTTTGTTCACAAAATCCCTATGCATAGGAAGTGGGTTAGACTTAAATGTGCTAGTAATATTCTTCATGATGCTCTCTTTATGTTTCAATTCTTATCTTTTATGTGAGCATCATTGAAATCATAATGCCTAGCTAGGGGCGTTAAACGATAGCGCTTGTTGGGAGGCAACCCAATTTTATTTTAGTTTCTTACTTTTTGATTCTGTTTAGTAATAAATAATCCATCTAGCCTCTGGTTAGATGTGTTTTCATGTTTTAATTAGTGTTTGTGCCAAGTAGAACCTTTGGAAAGACTTGGGTGAAGTCTTTATGATCTTGCTGTAAAAAACAGAAACTTTAGCGCTCACGAGATTAGCTAGAACTTTTTACTGCAGAGTGATATTTAGTTGATTCTTTTTGCATATGATTACTAGACAAATTACTCAGGTCCACAAATTTATTTTAGAATTTTTGGAGTTCCAGAAGTTTGCGTTAGTTACAGATTACTACAGACTGTTCTGTTTTTGACAGATTCTGTTTTCATTGTGTTGTTTACTTATTTAGATGACTCTATGGCTAGTAAAATAGTTTATAAACCATAGAGAAGTTGGAATACAGTAGGTTTAACACCAATTTAAATAAGTAATGAGTTCATTACAGTACCTTGAAGTGGTGTTTTATTTTCTTTCGCTAACGGAGCTCACGAGTTTTCTGTTAAGTTTTGTGTTGTGAAGTTTTCACGTTTTGGGTAAGGCTTCGATGGACTATGGAATAAGGAGTGGCAAGATCCTAAGCTTGGGGATGCCCCGGATGGCATCCTCTCTTTCGTCTTCGTTCATCGGTAACTTTACTTGGAGCTATATTTTTATTCACCACATGATATGTGTTTTGCTTGGAGCGTCATTTTATTTTCTTTAGCTTTGCTTGTTGTTTGAATAAAATACCAAGATCTGAAATTATTAAATGGGAGAGTCTTCACATAGTTACATAATTATTTAGCTACTCATTGATCTTCATTTATATCTATCGTAGTAGTTTGTCATTTGCTCTAGTACTTCACTTATATCTTTTAGAGCACGGTGGTGGATTTATTTTGAAGAAATAGATGAACTCTCATGCTTCACTTATATTATTCTGGAAGTCTTAAATAGCATGGTAATTTTCTTAATGTTAATATACTTAGTGTTCGAGATATGTGAAACTTTATTTTGAGTGAATTGAATACTAAGATAAATCTAATGCTTAATAATTGTTTTAAGATATGGAGGTCATAATATCAAAGTCGTGCTAGTTGAGTAATTGTGAATTTGAGAAATACTTGAGTTGAAGTTTGCAAGTCCCGTAGCTGTTGGGGAACGTAGTAATTTCAAAAAAAATCCTACGCACACGCAACATCATGGTGATGCATAGCAACGAGAGGGGAGAGTGTTGTCTACGTACCCTCGTAGACCGAAGCGGAAGCGTTGACGCAACGTAGAGGAAGTAGTCGTATGTCTTCCCGATCCGACCGATCCAAGCGCCGTTACTCC
The DNA here is from genome assembly GCA_032464435.1 of Aegilops umbellulata. NCBI lineage: Eukaryota > Viridiplantae > Streptophyta > Magnoliopsida > Poales > Poaceae > Aegilops > Aegilops umbellulata. The sequence goes on along the minus strand of CP136060.1, from coordinate 632,630,212 downwards.
GGCGCCTCCGAGTTCTTAGCACACGTACAGCTCGATGACGTTCCCCGGGCTCCGATCCAGCAAAGCTTCGGGATGAGTTTTGTCAGCACGACGGCGTGATGACGGTGATGATGTTCTACCGACGCAGGGCTTTGCCTAAACACTGCAACGATATGACCGAGGTGGAATATGGTGGAGGGGGGCACCGCACACGGCTAAGGAACGATCACAATGATCAACTTGTGTGTTCTAGGGTGCCCCCCTGCCCCCGTATATAAAGGAGGGGAGGGGGAGGTGCGACCGGCCCCCAAGGGGTGCGCCAGGAGGAGTCCTACTCCCACCGGGAGTAGGACTCCTCTCCCTTGCCTTGTAGGAGAAGGAAGGAGGGAGGGGGAAAGGAAAAAGGGGGGCGCCGCCCCCCCTTCCTTGTCCTATTCGGACTAGGGGGGAGGGGGCGCGCGGCCTGCCCTGGCTGCCCCTCCTCTTTTCCCTTAAGGCCCATATGGGCCCATTAACCCCCGGGGGGTTCCGGTAACCCCCCGGTACTCCGGTAAAATGCCGATTTCACTCGAAACAATTCTGATGTCCAAATATAGGCTTCCAATATATCGATCTTTATGTCTCGACCATTTCGAGACTCCTCGTCATGTCCGTGATCACATCCGGGACTCCGAACTAACTTCGGTACATCAAAATGCATAAACTCATAATAACTGTCATCGTAACGTTAAGGGTGCGGACCCTACGGTTCGAGAACAATGTAGACATGACTGAGACAAATCTCTGGTCAATAACCAATAGCGGGACCTGGATGCCCATATTGGCTCCTACACATTCTACGAAGATCTTTATCGGTCAGACCACATAACAACATACGTTGTTCCCTTTGTCATCGGTATGTCACTTGCCCGAGATTCGATCGTCGGTATCCAATACCTAGTTCAATCTCGTTACCGGCAAGTCTCTTTACTCGTTCTGTAATACATCATAGCGCAACTAACTTATTAGTTGCAATGCTTGCAAGGCTTATGTGATGTGCATTACCGAGAGGGCCCAGAGATACCTCTCCGACATTCGGAGTGACAAATCCTAATCTCGAAATACACCAACCCAACAAGTACTTTCGGAGACACCTGTAGAGCACCTTTATAATCACTCAGTTACGTTGTGACGTTTGGTGGCACACAAAGTGCTCCTACGGTAAACGGGAGTTGCATAATCTCATAGTCATAGGAACATGTATAAGTCATGAAGAAAGCAATAGCAACATACTAAACGATCGGGTGCTAAGCTAATGGAATGGGTCATGTCAATCAGATCATTCAACTAATGATGTGACCTCGTTAATCAAATAACAACTCCTTGTCTATGGTTAGGAAACTTAACCATCTTTGATTAACGAGCTAGTCAAGTAGAGGCATACTAGTGACACTCTGTTTGTCTATATATCCACACATGTATTATGTTTCCGGTTAATACAATTCTAGCATGAATAATAAACATTTATCATGATATATAAGGAAATAAATAATAACTTTATTATTGCCTCTAGGGCATATTTTCTTCAGTCTCCCACTTGCACTAGAGTCAATAATCTAGACTACACAGTAATGATTCTAACACCCATGGAGTCTTGGTGCTGATCATGTTTTGCTCGTGGAAGAGGCTTAGTCAACGGGTCTGCTACATTCGGATCCGTATGTATCTTGCAAATCTCTATGTCTCCCACCTGGACTAGATCCCGAATGGAATTGAAGCGTCTCTTGATGTGCTTGGTTCTCTTGTGAAATCTGGATTCCTTTGCCAAGGCAATTGCACCAGTATTGTCACAAAAGATTTTCATTGGACCCGATGCACTAGGTATGACACCTAGATCGGATACGAATTCCTTCATCCAGACTCCTTCATTTGCTGCTTCCGAAGCAGCTATGTACTCCGCTTCACATGTAGATCCCGCCACGACGCTTTGTTTAGAACTGCACCAACTGACAGCTCCACCGTTTAATGTAAATACGTATCCGGTTTGCGATTTAGAATCGTCCGGATCAGTGTCAAAGCTTGCATCAACGTAACCGTTTATGACGAGCTCTTTGTCACCTCCATACACGAGAAACATTTCCTTAGTCCTTTTCAGGTACTTCAGGATGTTCTTGACCGCTGTCCAGTGATCCACTCCTGGATTACTTTGGTACCTCCCTGCCAAACTTATAGCAAGGCACACATCAGGTCTGGTACACAGCATTGCATACATGATAGAGCCTATAGCTGAAGCATAGGGAACATCTTTCATCTTCTCTCTATCTTCTGCAGTGGTCGGGCATTGAGTCTTACTCAACTTCACACCTTGTAACACAGGCAAGAACCCTTTCTTTGCTTGATCCATTTTGAACTTTTTCAAAACTTTGTCAAGGTATGTGCTTTGTGAAAGTCCAATTAAGCGTCTTGATCTATCTCTATAGATCTTAATGCCCAATATGTAAGCAGCTTCACCGAGGTCTTTCATCGAAAAACTCTTATTCAAGTATCCCTTTATGCTATCCAGAAATTCTATATCATTTCCAATTAGTAATATGTCATCTACATATAATATCAGAAATGCTACATAGCTCCCACTCACTTTCTTGTAAATACAGGCTTCTCCAAAAGTCTGTACAAACCCAAATGATTTGATCACACTATCAAAGCGTTTATTCCAACTCCGAGAGGCTTGCACCAGTCCATAAATGGATCGCTGGAGCTTGCACACTTTGTTAGCTCCCTTTGGATCGATAAAACCTTCTGGTTGCATCATATACAACTCTTCTTCCAGAAATCCATTCAGGAATGCAGTCTTTACATCCATTTGCCAAATTTCATAATCATAAAATGCGGCAATTGCTAACATGATTCGGACAGACTTAAGCATCGCTACGGGTGAGAAGGTCTCATCGTAGTCAATCCCTTGAACTTGTCGAAAACCTTTTGCGACAAGTCGAGCTTTGTAGACAGTAACATTACCGTCAGCGTCAGTCTTCTTCTTGAAGATCCATTTATTTTCTATTGCTTGCCGACCATCGGGCAAGTCAACCAAAGTCCATACTTTGTTGTCATACATGGATCCCATCTCAGATTTCATGGCTTCCAGCCATTTTGCAGAATCTGGGCTCACCATTGCTTCTTCATAGTTCGTAGGTTCGTCATGATCTAGTAGCATGACTTCCAGAACAGGATTGTCGTACCACTCTGGTGCGGATCTTACTCTGGTTGATCTACGAGGTTCTGTAGTAACTTTATCTGAAGTTTCATGATCAATATCATTAGCTTCCTCACTAATTGGTGTAGGTGTCACAGAAACAGATTTCTGAGACGAACTACTTTCCAATAAGGGAGCAGGTACAGTTACCTCATCAAGTTCTACTTTCCTCCCACTCACTTCTTTCGAGAGAATATCCTTCTCCAGAAAGGATCCATTCTTAGCAACGAATGTCTTGCCTTCGGATCTGTGATAGAAGGTATACCCAACAGTTTCTTTTGGGTATCCTATGAAGACACATTTCTCCGATTTGGGTTCGAGCTTATCAGGTTGAAGCTTTTTCACATAAGCATCGCAGCCCCAAACTTTAAGAAACGACAACTGTGGTTTCTTGCTAAACCATAGTTCATAAGGCGTCGTCTCAACAGATTTTGATGGTGTCCTATTTAACGTGAATGCGGCCGTCTCTAAAGCATAACCCCAAAACGATAGCGGTAAATCTGTAAGAGACATCATAGATCGCACCATATCAAGTAAAGTGCGATTACGACGTTCGGACACACCATTGCGTTGTGGTGTTCCGGGTGGCGTGAGTTGCGAAACTATTCCGCATTGTTTCAAATGTAGACCAAACTCGTAACTCAAATATTCTCCTCCACGATCAGATCGTAGAAACTTTATTTTCTTCTTACGATGATTTTCAACTTCACTCTGAAATTCTTTGAACTTTTCAAATGTTTCAGACTTGTGTTTCATTAAGTAGATATACCCATATCTGCTTAAATCATCTGTGAAGGTGAGAAAATAACGATATCCGCCACGAGCCTCAACATTCATCGGACCACATACATCTGTATGTATGATTTCCAACAAATCTGTTGCTCTCTCCATAGTACCGGAGAACGGTGTTTTAGTCATCTTGCCCATGAGGCACGGTTCGCAAGTACCAAGTGATTCATAATCAAGTGGTTCCAAAAGTCCATCAGTATGGAGTTTCTTCATGCGTTTTACACCGATATGACCTAAACGGCAGTGCAACAAATAAGTTGCACTATCATTATCAACTCTGCATCTTTTGGCTTCAACATTATGAATATGTGTATCACTACTATCGAGATTCATCAAAAATAGACCACTCTTCAAGGGTGCATGACCATAAAAGATATTACTCATATAAATAGAACAACCATTATTCTCCTATTTAAATGAATAACCGTCTCGCATCAAACAAGATCCAGATATAATGTTCATGCTCAACGCTGGCACCAAATAACAATTATTCAGGTCTAATACTAATCCCGAAGGTAGATGTAGAGGTAGCGTGCCGACTGCGATCACATCGACTTTGGAACCATTTCCCACGCGCATCGTCACCTCGTCCTTTGCCAGTGTTCACTTAATCCGTAGTCCCTGTTTTGAGTTGCAAATATTAGCAACAGAACCAGTATCAAATACCCAGGTGCTGCTGCGAGCTCTAGTAAGGTACACATCAATAACATGTATATCACATATACCTTTGTTCACCTTGCCATCCTTCTTATCCGCCAAATACTTGGGACAGTTCCGCTTCCAGTGACCAGTCTGCTTGCAGTAGAAGCACTCAGTTTCAGGCTTAGGTCCAGACTTGGGTTTCTTCTCTTGAGCAGCAACTTGCTTGCTGTTCTTCTTGAAGTTCCCCTTCTTCTTCCCTTTGCCCTTTTTCTTGAAACTAGTGGTCTTGTTGACCATCAACACTTGATGCTCCTTCTTGATTTCTACCTCCGCAGCCTTTAGCATTGCGAAGAGCTCGGGAATTGTCTTATCCATCCCTTGCATATTATAGTTCATCACGAAGCCTTTGTAGCTTGGTGGAAGTGATTGGAGAATTCTGTCAATGACACAATCCTCCGGAAGATTAACTCCCAGTTGAATCAAGTGATTATAATACCCAGACATTTTGAGTATATGCTCACTGACAGAACCATTCTCCTCCATCTTGCAGCTATAGAACTTATTGGAGACTTCATATCTCTCAATCCGGGCATTCTGTTGGAATATTAACTTCAACACCTGGAACATCTCATACGCTCCATGGTGTTCAAAACATCGTTGAAGTCCCGGTTCTAAGCCGTAAAGCATGGCACACTGAACTATCGAGTAGTCATCAGCTTTGCTCTGCCAGACGTTCATAACATCTGGCGTTGCTCCTGCAGTAGGCCTGGCACCCAGCGGTGCTTCCAGGACGTAATTCTTCTGTGCAGCAATGAGGATAATCCTCAAGTTATGGACCCAGTCCATGTAATTGCTACCATCATCTTTCAACTTTGCTTTCTCAAGGAACGCATTAAAATTCAACGGAACAACAGCACGGGCCATCTATCTACAATCAACATAAACAAGCAAGATACTATCAGGGACTAAGTTCATGATAAATTTAAGTTCAATTAATCATTTTACTTAAGAACTCCCACTTAGATAGACATATCTCTAATGTTCCAAGTGATCACGTGATCCAAATCAAACCAAACCATAACCGATCATCACGTGAAATGGATTAGTTCTCAATGGTGAACATCATTATGTTGATCATATCTACTATATGATTCACGCTCGACCTTTCAGTCTCCGTGTTCCGAGGCCATATCTGCATATGCTAGGCTCGTCAAGTATAACCCGAGTATTCTGCGTGTGCAAACACTGGCTTGCACCCATTGTAGATGGACGTAGAGCTTATCACACCCGATCATCACGTGGTGTCTGGGCACGACGAACTTTGGCAACGGTGCATACTCGGGGAGAGCACTTCTTGATAATTTAGTGAGAGATCATCTTATAATGCTACCGTCAATCAAAGCAAGATAAGATGTATAAAAAGATAAACATCACATGCAATCAATATTAGTGATATGATATGGCCATCATCATCTTGTGCTTGTGATCTCCATCTCCACAGCACCATCATGATCTACATCGTCACCGGCGCGACACCTTGATCTCCATCGTAGCATCGTTGTCGTCTCGCCAATCTTATGCTTCTACGACTATCGCTACCGCTCAGTGATAAAGTAAAGCATTACAGGGCGATTGCATTGCATACAATAAAGCGACAACCATATGGCTCCTGCCAGTTGCCGATAAATCGGTTATAAAACATGATCATCTCATACAATAAAATTTAGCATCATGTCTTGACCATATCACATCACAACATGCCCTGCAAAAACAAGTTAGACGTCCTCTACTTTGTTTGTTGCAAGTTTTACGTGGCTGCTATGGGCTTAAGCAAGAACCAATCTCACCTACACATCAAAACCACAACGATAGTTTGTCAAGTTGATGCCGTTTTAACCTTCGCAAGGACCGGGCGTAGCCACACTCGGTTCAACTAAATTTGGAGAAACTGACACCCGCCAGCCACCTGTGTGCAAAGCACGGCGGTAGAACCAGTCTCGCGTAAGCGTACGCATAATGTCGGTCCGGGCCGCTTCATCCAACAATACCGCCGAACCAAACTATGACATGCTGGTAGGCAGTATGACTTATATCGTCCACAACCTACTTATGTTCTACTCGTGCAAAACATCAAACCAGAAAAACCTAGGCTCAGATGCCACTATTGGGGAACATAGTAATTTTAAAAAAATTCCTACGCACACGCAAGATCATGGTGATGCATAGCAACGAGAGGGGAGAGTGTTGTCTACGTACCCTCGTAGACCGAAGAGGAAGCGTTGACGCAACATAGAGGAAGTAGTCGTACGTCTTCCCGATCCGACCGATCCAAGCGCCGTTACTCCGGCGCCTCCGAGTTCTTAGCACACGTACAACTCGATGACGTTCCCCGGGCTCCGATCCAGCAAAGCTCCGGGATGAGTTTTGTCAGCACGACGGCGTGATGACGATGATGATGTTCTACCGACGCAGGGCTTCGCCTAAACACTGCAACGATATGACCGAGGTGGAATATGGTGGAGGGGGGCACCGCACACGGCTAAGGAACGATCGCAATGATCAACTTGTGTGTTCTAGGGTGCCCCTTGCCCCCGTATATAAAGGAGGGGACGGGGAGGCGCGACCGGCCCCCAAGGGGTGCGCCAGGAGGAGTCCTACTCCCACCGGGAGTAGGACTCCTCTCCCTTGCCTTGTAGGAGAAGGAAGGAGGGAGGGGAAAGGAAAAAGGGGGGCGCCGCCCCCCCTTCCTTGTCCTATTCGGACTAGGGGGGAGGGGGCGCGCGGCCTGCCCTGGCCGCCCCTCCTCTTTTCCCTTAAGGCCCATATGGGCCCATTAACCCCCGGGGGGTTCCGATAACCCCCCGGTACTCCGGTAAAATGCCGATTTCACCCGGAACAATTCTGTTGTCCAAATATAGGCTTCCAATATATCGATCTTTATGTCTCGACCATTTCGAGACTCCTCGTCATGTCCGTGATCACATTCGGGACTCCGAACTAACTTCGGTACATCAAAATGCATAAACTCATAATAACTGTCATCGTAACGTTAAGGGTGCGGACCCTACGGTTCGAGAACAATGTAGACATGACTGAGACAAATCTCTGGTCAATAACCAACAGCGGGACCTGGATGCCCATATTGGCTCCTACACATTCTACGAAGATCATTATCGGTCAGACCGCATAACAACATACGTTGTTCCCTTTGTCATCGGTATGTCACTTGCCCGAGATTCGATCGTCGGTATCCAATACCTAGTTCAATCTCGTTACCGGCAAGTCTCTTTACTCGTTCTGTAATACATCATCTCACAACTAACTTATTAGTTGCAATGCTTGCAAGGCTTATGTGATGTGCATTACCGAGAGGGCCCAGAGATACCTCTCCGACATTCGGAGTGACAAATCCTAATCTCGAAATACGCCAACCCAACAAGTACTTTCGGAGACACCTGTAGAGCACCTTTATAATCACCCAGTTACCTTGTGACGTTTGGTGGCACACAAAGTGTTCCTACGGTAAACGGGAGTTGCATAATCTCATAGTCATAGGAACATGTATAAGTCATGAAGAAAGCAATAGCAACATACTAAACGATCGGGTGCTAAGCTAATGGAATGGGTCATGTCAATCAGATCATTCAACTAATGATGTGACCTCGTTAATCAAATAACAACTCCTTGTCTATGGTTAGGAAACTTAACCATCTTTGATTAACGAGCTAGTCAAGTAGAGGCATACTAGTGACACTCTGTTTGTCTATATATCCACACACGTATTATGTTTCCTGTTAATACAATTCTAGCATGAATAATAAACATTTATCATGATATATAAGGAAATAAATAATAACTTTATTATTGCCTCTAGGGCATATTTCCTTCAGTAGCATGCACGTATGGGTAAAGTTGTTTAACAAATTTGAAGCATCAAGTGTACCTGGCTTGTGCATCCTTATGAGTGGCGGTCGGGGACGAGCGATGGTCTTTTCCTACCAATCTATCCCCCTAGGGGCATGCGTAGTAGTACTTTGCTTCGAGGGCTAATAAACTTTTGCAATAAGTATATGAGTTCTTTTGACTAATGTTGAGTCCATGGATAATACGCACTTTTACCTTTCCGCATTTGCTAGCCTCTTCGGTACCGTGCATTGCCCTTTCTTACCTTGAGAGTTGGTGCAAACTTCGCCGGTGCATCCAAACCCCATGATATGATACTCTCTTTCACACATAAACCTCCTTATATCTTCCTCAAAATAGCCACCATACCTACCTATTATGGCATTTCCATAGCCATTCCGAGATATATTGGCATGCAACTTTCCACCGTTCCGTTCATCATGACATACTTTACTTTTGTCATATTGCCATTGCATGATCATGTAGTTGACATCGTATTTGTGGCAAAGCCACCATGCATTATTTTTCATACATGTCACTCTTGATTCATTGCACCATCCCGGTACACCGCCGGAGGCATTCATATAGAGTCATATTTTGTTCTAAGTTTCGAGTTGTAATTGTTGAGTTGTAAGAAAAATAAAAGTGTGATGATCATCATTATCAGAGCATTGTCCCAAGTGAGGAAAGGATGATGGAGACTATGATTCCCACATAAGTCGGGATGAGACTCCGGACGGAAAAAAAATAAAATAAAAAAATAAAAAAAGAGAAAGGCCAAAAAAAAGGCCCAAAAAAATGAGAGAAAAAGAGAGAAGGGACAATGCTACTATCCTTTTACAATACTTGTGCTTCAAAGTAGCACCTTGTTCTTCATGTAGTGAGTCTCATATATTGTGCTTCAAAGTAGCACTAAGATCTTCATGATAGAGAGTCTCTCATTTTGTCACTTTCATATACTAGTGGGAATTTTTCATTATAGAACTTGGCTTGTATATTCCTACGATGGGCTTCCTCAAATGCCCTAGGTCTTCATGAGCAAGCAAGTTGGATGCACACCCACTAGTTTTCTTTTGTAGAGCTTTCATATACTTATAGATCTAGTGCATCCGTTGCATGGCAATCCCTACTCCTCGCATTGACATCAATTGATGGGCATCTCCATAGCCCGTTGATTAGCCACGTCGATGTGAGACTTTCTCATTTTTTGTCTTCTCCACATAACCTCCATCATTATATTCTATTCCACCTATAGTGTTATACCCATGGCTTGCGCTCATGTATTGCGCGAGGGTTGAAAAAGCTGAAGCGCGTTAAAAAGTATGAAACAATTGCTTGGCTTGTCATCGGGGGTATAGAAGTTGGGAACATCTTTGTGTGACGAAAATGAAGCATAGCCTAACCATATGATTTTGTAGGGATGAACTCTCTTTTGCCATGCTATTCTGAGAAGACATGATTGCTTTGATTAGTATGCTTGAACTATTATTATTTTTATGTCAATATGAACTTTTGTCTTGAATCTTTCGGATCTGAATATTCATATCACAAGTAAGAAAAATTACATTGAAATTATGCCAAAGTATCACTCCGCATCAAAAATTATCTTTTTTTATCATTTACCTACTCGAGGACGAGCAGGAACTAAGCTTGGGGATGCTTGATACGTCTCCAACGTATCTATAATTTTTGATTGCTCCATGCTACTTTATCTACTGTTTTAGGCAATATTGGGCTTTATTATCCACTTTTATATTATTTTTGGGACTAACCTATTAACTGGAGGCCAAGCCCAGATTTGCTGTTTTATGCCTATTTCAGTATTTCGAGGAAAAGGAATATCAGACGGAGTCAAAACGGAACGAAATCAACTGGAGAAGTTATTTTTGGAAGGAAACCCACCTGATGGACATGGACCCCACATCAGAAGAGCCACGAGGCGGTCACGAGGGTGGAGGGCGCGCCCTCCCCCCTGGGTGCGCCCCCTGCCTCGTGGGGCCCCCGTAGCTCCACCGACGTTCTCCTTTCACCCATATAGACCGTCGTACCCTAAAACTTCCAGAACAGAAGATAGATCGGGAGTTCCGCCGCCGCAAGCCTCCAGAGCCACTAAAAACCAATCGGGGCCCCTTTCCGGTACCCTGCCGGAGGGGGGATCCATCTCACGTGGCCATCTTCATCATCCCGGCGCTCTCCATGACAAGGAGGGAGTAGTTCACCCTCGGGGCTGAGGGTATGTACCAGTAGCTATGTGTTTGATCTCTCTCTCTCTCTCGTGTTCTCGACTTCACACGATCTTGATGTACCGCGAGCTTTGCTATTATAGTTGGATGTTATATTTCTTCTCCCCCTCTTCTCTCTTGTAATGGATTGAGATTCCCCTTTGAAGTTATGTTATCGGATTGAGTCTTTAAAGATTTGAGAACACTTGATGTATGTTTTGGTGATCAACTTGCGGGTTTCGTGACATTGGGAACCTATGCATAGGGGTTGGCACACGTTTTCGTCATGATTCTCCGGTAGAAACTTTGGGGCACTCTTTGAAGTACTTTTATGTTGGTTGGATGAATCTGAGATTGTGTGATGCATATCGTATAATCATGCCCACGGATACTTGAGGTTACAATGGAGTATCTAGGTGACATTAGGGTTTTGGTTGATTTGTATCTTAAGGTGTTATTCTAGTAAAAACTCTAGGGTTGTTTGTGACACTTATAGGAATAGCCCAACGGATTGATTTGAAAGAATAACTTTGAGGTGGTTTCGTACCCTACCATAATCTCTATGTTTGTTCTCCGCTATTAGTGGCTTTGGAGTGACTCTTTGTTGCATGTTGAGGGATAGTTATGTGATCCAATTATGTTATTATTGTTGAGAGAACTTGCACTAGTGAAAGTATGAACCCTAGGCCTTGTTTCCTATCATTGCAATACCGTTTACGCTCACTTTTACCACTTGTTACCTTGCTGTTTTTATATTTTCAGTTTACAAAAACCTATATCTACTATCTATATTGCACTTGTATCACCATCTCTTCGTCGAACTAGTGCACCTATACAATTTACCATTCTATTGGGTGTGTTGGGGACACAAGAGACTCTTTGTTATTTGGTTGCAGGGTTGCTTGAGAGAGACCATCTTCCTCCTACGCCTCTCGCGGATTGATAAACCTTAGGTCATCCACTTGAGGGAAATTTGCTACTGTCCTACAAACATGTGCACTTGCAGGCCCAACAACGTCTACAACAAGGTTGTGTAGTAGACATCAGTGACCGGGGCGCGAGTTTGTGAGGAGCAGTGGACGCGGTGCTAGGATAACAGAGACACCCGACAATGCGAAAACCATCATAAGATGGAACCGCACGGAAGAGGAGCTGGTGAGGGGTGTAGTTCCAGTGGGAATGACAGGGGCGAATGTTAATGAGGAGGCTGGCAGTCGCGAGTGCGTCCGGCCAGAACCGAGGAGGCACGTAAGAGTGGAAGAGCAACGTGCGGACACAGTCATTAAGCATGCGAAGGACGCGCTCAGCACGACCATTCTGCTGAGACATGTAGGGGCAGGTGAGGCGAAAGATCGTGTCGTGGGACGCAAATAAATTGCAAACGGTGACGTTGTCAAACTCCTTGCCGTTGTCAGTTTGCAAGGCGAGAATAGGACGACCGAACTGTGTGGTGACATATGAATAAAAGGCGGTGAGTGTGGCAAGAGCGTCGGACTTGCGACGGAGAGGGAAGGTCCACACATAATGAGTAAAATCATCCAATATCACCAGATAGTATAAATAGCCCGTGTTGCTAGCAACCGGGGACGTCCAAACATCACCATGCAATAACTGAAATGGGAAGGTGGAAATGTTTGTAGACTCGCTAAAGGGAAGACGAACGTGCTTGCCAAGACGGCAAGCCTCACAAGTGTGATCGTCGACCTTATTACATGAGAAGGAAAAACTCTGAAGAATCTGACGCATGACGGTGGAGTTGGGATGACCGAGACGGGCATGCCAAAGATCGACACTGGCGGCGAAGGCGGCGGGGCGACGGGTGGTGGTGGCGCCGGAGGGATGCACTGGATAAAGCTCGTCCGGGCTATCACATCGGTGGAGCACCATCCGTGTACGGGCGTCCTTCACAGAAAAACCGATATCGTCAAATTCAACAGTTATAGGATTCTCATGAGCTAGGCGACGAATAGAAACGAGATTAGTGACTAAGTTAGGAGACATAAGAACATTAGACATATGCACAGGAGTGGAAGTAGAAGGAAAAGACATATGACCGACGTGAGTAATGGGTAGAGAGGAACCGTTACCAACGGTGATATGGGTCGGAGTATGAACGGGGATGACAGACGTGAGGTAACCGGGATGAGCAGTCATGTGAGCAGTGGCGCCCGAGTCCATGTACCAGTCACCACCGCCACCATAGGAGCTCGGTGACGGGGCGGAGTGTAGTGCAGCGAGCAAGGACGGGTCCCACAGCGGTGACACCTCAGGAGGGTAGAACCCTCTGTAGGCCGGCATGGGAGCGGCCCTGAAGGCCGGAGCGGCGGCGGCGCCGTAGGCGCGCGCGGCTCCATAAGCCGGCGCGGCGGCGGCGCCATAGGCCGGCGCGGACCCGTAGGCGGGCGTTGGCGGGGGAGGGGGCGGCACCATAGCCGTTGTAGGGAGTGGCGTTCTGTGCGGCGAAGAGGGCCTGGTGACCCGCCGGGCAGGGCCCAAGGATGCCCGGAGCCGGAGCCCGAGGGATCAGCATGGAGTACGCGTGGACGACGTCGGTCCACGGTTTGGTGCCATACGTCCATGGGGGAGTCACCTGCTGCTGCTGCCGATGAGCCCCCCCCCCCCCCCCCCCGGCGCCTGTTGCTGCTTGCGGTTGCCGCGGCGCCCGCCACCCGGCTGCTGGAGGACAGCGGGAGGGGCGGGAGGCGTAGGCGGGAGGGGGAAGTATCCAGGAGGCGCGGGGGGCGGCGGCTGCTGGTGCGGCGCGGGTGGGCGGCCGGTGGAGGGGCGCCGCGTGAGGTGCCGGCGGCGAGGGCGTGGTGCTGCACGCGCTTCTTGACCCCCTTCATCCGGCGCTCCTCCAACCTCAAGTACGCCACAAACTTGGGGAAGGAGGGCTCCGGCATCAAGGTGAGGTTGGAGGCTGTGTTGCCGAAGTCCTCATTGAGACCGGCGGTGAGCGTGCTGAGGAGGAGGTCGTCGTCCACCTTGGCTCCAATGTCACGGAGCTCATCCGCCAACGTCTTCAGGCGGCGACAGTAGTCATCAATGGACTGTTCATCCTGGTGACAGTAAAAAAAATTCAGCTGCAAAAAACGCGGTGCTGAAGCTTGTTGTCGGTGAAGAGGCCGTTCAGTTTGACCCACATGGCGCGGGCATCGTCGCCGGCGCTCACGACCGTGTGGAACAAGTCCTTGGAGATGGTGGTGAAGAACCACCGGATGATCGTGGCGTCGATCGCGGTCCACTCGGCGTCGTCCGCCATGGCGCGGGAGTCCACGGTGCCATCCACGTGGTTCATGAGGTTGTTCTCGTGAAAGAGCAGCGTGAAGTACGTATTCCACGCGAAGTACGTGGAGTTGGAGGCGTCAAGGATCACAGGGACGCGTGCATGGACGTTGATGTCGCGGATCTCGGCAGGGTCGACGGCGAAGGGGTTGGAGTAGGTGGAGGCGTTGGACGACATGGCGGTGAGATCGTGGGAAGGGAGGCGGCGGCGCGGCTGAGGAGAGGCGGCGCGGCGGGAAGGGAAGGCGCATGGTGGGGAGAGGGCGCACGCGGGGGAGGGGCGGTGGCGGCGGCTTGGGGCGGCGGCGGGAGGTCGCGGCGGCGGCCCGAGGCGGCGGCTAGGGTTAGTGGACGCTGGAAGATCGACTTGCGATAGATACCATGTAGAGAATGATTTGGTGCATCGATATATATAAAGGGGTGCGACCGATATCTTGTCTTCTAAGATACACGTACATATAAAAGAAGACAGATACTGCAGGTACTGCATACAAAACTCAGACTTACGTATATGTACACATGTTCAACACTCTCCAGTAAACATCAATGCAGGCCACTTTAGAAAGGCAGGACTAGGCATTGAGCTTTCGTAGGGGAGGAGTACACGCACAGTGGCTACTTTAGAAAGGGAGGACTAGGCATTGAGCTTTCGTAGGCGCACAGAGAGAGAGAGTAATATCCCCAATCTTACATTTTAAAAAAGTTGATCTTCACTATTATTAATTCTCTCAACATGCATATTGTCCACATCAGCCTAATGCCACATCGGCATGCACATGAGTCTTATTCTCAGTGTTTTCCTTTTTTAATTAGGCACACACCTTCCAGTCCCATCTCCTCCCAGTCTAAATTCAGTTACCATCTGGGCATGCGAACAGGCGATGGTGCTCCACCAAAGCTGATCCCTTGAGTCTCCCCTCCCAATAAAAGCCAGCTTCATGGCACCACCAATGGAAAATCAAGAGCCCGCCATCCAGTCATGGCACTAATTCTCTTATTGCCTTCGTCCGATCAATCCGTATATGTCTCTCCAAGCCGTCTCGAAATCAAAGCATCCAATCTCCAAGCCGTCCTGTGAGCTGGAGCATAGTTGCCATGTTTCCAGTACGGTGGGAACGAGGAACGGGAACAGGGGACGAGAGTCGGAGGCAGGAAAAAATAGGGTACAACGGGGGTATACATCTCAAGAACAATTTTTCTAAAGTGGAGACGCGATCCAATCAATTCCGGTATGATGAATCTGGTACAGTACCATGGAACGAGGAATGTGAATCCGGTATAGTACCATGAAACGAGGGACCGAGGGAGTACTGTGTTGTGATTCACACAGGGGATTGGACGCCATAACAAATCTTTTGTAATTGCGGGACGCATGACACATCGTTTGCCCTGAAAACCGTTCATTTTTTTTATATTTGTTTTGCTAAGTGTCAGTCGACTGAGACTTGGTTATGTCTCAATCGATACTACTCCCTCGGTCCCAAAATTATTGTCTTGGATTAGTCTAGACTAGATACAGATGTATTTAATACTAAAACGTGACTTGATACATCCGTATTTAGAAAAATCTAAGACAAGAATTTTGGGATGGAAGGAGTATATTTGTTTGATCTTGTACGGAGATCTATGCAAAAAAAGAAAACTTTTTAGTTTTCTCTTTCTTATAGTATGTCACTTGACTAAGATTTCGTTAAGTCTCGGTTGAGTGAGACCTAGTGACATCCTTTTTATATATTCTTTTGCAACGAAAAATGTTCTCTGTATATTAATGTACCCTGTAATACTCAAGTCTGATCCAAAGTACCTCAGAAAGAAAAACTCAGATCTAGAGGAAATAAACACCACATGCCAACTTGCCATCACTTAGCGTGTCCGGCCGTGCATGTGGCCATCAGAGTTTCCGCCGGCCGATCGACAGAGACACACGAGGCAGACACGCTCGTCGTCGTCGTTAAATCCAACAACCATTAACCATTTAGTGGGGTTGATTTAATTTCTGATTTCTGAGATATATAATCTTCGGTACTATCCAAGCCATCTTCTTCGGATTCATCTTTAACTGTAACAAAAGTTGCTCCCCTGAACAGCAGGTCGCAATGGGGGAAGTCGGTGCCGATTCTGCAGACATGATCTACACCCAAGATGGCACGGTGGACATCAAGGGCAACCCGGCGGTGAAGAGCAACACCGGCAACTGGCGCGCCTGCCCCTACATCCTCGGTACGTACATAGTTCAAGGGACTCCATTGTTGGCCTTCTCTTAACTTGAGCCATGGCGTTGATGGGTCACCTGATGAATCGCAGCCAACGAATGTTGCGAGCGGCTGGCCTACTATGGCATGAGCGCCAACCTGGGAAACTTCATGCTGGACAACATGGGCATGAACAACACCGCCGCCGCCAACAGCGTCACCAACTGGGGCGGCACCTGCTACGCCACCACCCTCATCGGCGCCTTCCTCGCCGACGCCTACCTCGGCCGCTTCTGGACCATCGCCTCCTTCGTCACCATCTACATCATCGGCCTCGGGCTCCTCACGGTTGCGGCGTCGGTCAGAGCGCTGGTGCCGACGTGCGCGGCCAAGGGGGTGTGCGACCCGACGGCGGGGCAGACGGCCGCGGTGTTCGTGGGCCTGTACCTCGTCGCTCTCGGCACGGGCGGCATCAAGCCCTGCGTGTCCTCGTTCGGGGCCGACCAGTTCGACGACAACGACGACAGCGAGCGGCGGAGCAAGAGCTCTTTCTTCAACTGGTTCTACCTGTCCATCAACATCGGCGCGCTGGTGGCGTCGTCCGTGATGGTGTACGTGCAGGAGCACTACGGCTGGGGCTGGGGCTTCGGCATCCCCGCCGTCGTCATGGCCGTCGCCGTCGGAAGCTTCTTCGTCGGGACGCCGCTCTACCGCCACCAGCGCCCCGGCGACAGCCCGCTCACCCGCATCGCGCAGGTGCTCGTCGCCGCCACGTACAAGCTGAGCGTCCCCGTCGACGGGTCGGCGCTGCACGAGACCATGGAAAAGGAGTCCGGCATCAAGGGGAGCCGCAAGCTGGAGCACACCGAGCAGTTCAGGTTCCTCGACAAGGCGGCCGTGGAGACGCCGGAGGAAAGGACAGAGACCGGGCCGTCGCCGTGGCGGCTTTGCACGGTGACGCAGGTGGAGGAACTCAAGAGCGTGGTGCGGCTGCTGCCCATCTGGGCGAGCGGCATCGTCTTCGCGGCGGTGTACGGGCAGATGAGCACCATGTTCGTGTTCCAGGGGAACACCCTCGACAAGCGCATGGGCGCCCACTTCTCCATCCCCTCCGCCTCTCTCTCTGTCTTCGACACCCTCAGCGTCATCGCCTGGGTGCCCGTCTACGACCGCCTCCTCGTCCCGGCCGTCCGCTCCTTCACCGGCCACCCCCACGGCTTCACGCAGCTCCAGCGCATGGGTGTCGGCCTTGTCGTCTCAATCTTCTCCATGGTCGCCGCCGGCGTGCTCGAGCTCATCCGCCTCCGCACGGTCGCGCGGCTCGGGCTCTACGGGGAGGACGACATCGTGCCCATCTCCATCTTCTGGCAGGTGCCGCAGTACTTTATCATCGGCGCCGCCGAGGTGTTCGTCTTCGTGGGGCAGCTGGATTTCTTCTACGACCAGGCGCCGGACGCCATGAGGAGCATGTGCACCGCGCTGTCGCTCACGGCCATAGCGCTGGGGGGCTACGTCAGCACGCTGCTAGTGACCGTGGTGGCCAAGGTGACGACGAGAGGTGGAAAGGAAGGGTGGATCCCGGCCAAGAACCTCAACGTCGGCCACCTCGACTACTTCTTCTGGCTGATGACCGTGCTCAGCGTCCTCAACTTTGCTATCTACCTGCCCATCGCCAACTGGTACACCTACAAGAAGACCGCCGGAGCCGGAGACGACCAGGACGCCAACGAAGTAGATGATGATTCGACCGCCGGAGCGGGAGACGACCAGGACGCCAACGAAGTAGATGATGATTCACCTAAATCAGGAGACAGAACAAAATAGATTGTTGAAAGCAAGAATTGATAGTACGTACTTCTCTTGAAAAGATTTGATAGAAAAATGTGTTGAAATGTCCTTGAAATAAGAGATTAGGTAAAAGAAAGTCGTGAATATTCATTAACGTTTTTTTCTGGGAAAAGGATCCGGATCTGTATTTAAGATTCACGAAAAGTGCAAAAGACCTTAAACATAACAAAAATTACATCGAGGTTCATGGACCATCGAACCACCATTGTCGCCGCCGACTTGCTACTCTCGTTCCTCCTATACCGGAGTCGGCATTATCTTGTGGATCACAATTAGAAAGTCTTCATGCATGTGCAACTAAGGACTACCGCCTCGGAGCCACGTTCGTCGTTGCTGGACCCTTGAATTCATATGAAAAACTTCACACCAAATCTAGTCATCAAGTTATAAAGAACTTTGACAGATTTCAGACAGGACAAGTAGAACATGCTGAATGTGCTGACGGTTGCATCCATGTTCTGTCGTTAAAATATGAACAATGCTACACTTACACGCAGCTTTCACAGAATAAAGATTAAGGACAGGCATGGCATCATTGGATTGGTGGGAGGAGGGCCATACCCTGAAATTCAGGGGTTGGGGATGGATTAGAAGCCGCCACATCAGTCCGTAGGACAGCTTCCATGAGACACATCCGTAAGTGGAGCAATTTCGCTAAAATATAGTCTAAGGCAAATGATAACGACCACAACCAATTTTACGTCTCTTTACAGTTAATTAATGGAGATGGTATATATGATCGAACATCAAGATCAACCAAATGGTGTCGAATCTACATCATAACTTTGCCAACTTATGGCATCTCTAACACGAACCATCAAAACGGTGGCAAACATCTGGACGACATGTTCAGACTGAAAGTCATCCAACACGGTGTCCCGTCGGTCCACAGACATGTTCATTTGGTTGAAATTCCATAAATTGGATGCAAACGAGGGGGAGGAATGCGGGCTTCTGAACCGCAATCACGTACGCGTCTGACACACAGGCCCCACCCAAAACCCTCTCTGCCCGATAAAACATCTCCACATGCAGTGGTTGTTGTGCATTCATGTCGGTCAGTTCGCTCCAGATCGGGCTTGACTCGACGACATTGATGCCGGTCAAAGCGACGTGACCGGACAAGCGAGCGGCGCCGCTTCAATGCCGATGCAGCGACCGAGAAGTTTACTTTGTTTTTGTTTTTCTGATCATTTTTCTCACCTTTTCTTTTCTTCTCATTCTTTTTCAAAAGATCACAAATTTCCAAATATATTCATGATATTTATTAAAAAAGATTTGCAAATTTTAAAAGTTCTTGTTTTTAGAAAATGTTAAAAAATATGAAAATTTGTTCATATTTCCAAAAGAGGTTCAAAAACTGTTCACAAATCTGAAAATTTTCTGCAATGCTTAAAAAATGACAAAATTGAAAAAAAGACCTTTGTATTTGCATATCATGTTTCCAATTTAAAAACAAAGATGCATTTTTTAAAAAAGTTCAAAACTGATATATGTTCACTTTTTTAGAAAAAAGTTAGCAAATTTTAAAAAGGTCACTTTTTAATAAGTATTCAAAATAAAAAAAATCTTCCTGTTTTCAGAATATGTCCACGCAGCAGCGCACAGCCGACCTGAGCACGTGCCGCCGAAGAGGAAGTGCCACGGTGTGTGGCAGCGGCCGTGGGGTACATGGGTGTCGGAAATCAAGAAAGAGGATACTTGCCGCTGATACTGGCTTGGCTCCTTCCAGTCGGCGAAGCTGGCGAAGGGCGTACAACAAGAAGGCGGCGAGCCTTTATGGTAGCCAGGCAAGATCAACTTCCTCATCGGCAATGAGGAGGTCCCGCCGCACAACGACATCGACCGCCTTGTGGTCTCCGGCCGCGAGGTGCGAGAGAATCAGGAGGCATTCGAGCGGTACGAGGCGGCAAGCACCGATGAGGGGTACACGACCGAGCTCCGCCACATGCATCTGGAGCTCATCACCGAGGAGCGCATGCTGCTCGAGTTGTACAAGAAGGGGGTTGCCAATGAGGATGAGGACGGGTTGTCCGTGTGTGTGTGGGGGGGGGGGGGGGAAGGGGAGTGATCGAGCTTTTCTCTAATGACTCTGACTATAATTCGGGCGGCTATGGCCCGGGCACCTTGAATTGGGAGAAGATTATAGCCGAAATGGACTCTGAATTCTAATAGATTTTCTTACTTTTATTATTTCGTTCGAATCGACTAGTTTAAGTTTGTGTTAAGTAATGTAGTTTTAATCTAATTGTGCTATCTATGTTTATATCCATGCTATGCAATTTAGTTCGAATCAAATTGGCTATCGATGTTTAAATTAGTGTGATTTCTTTTAAAGGGTTAAATTTAAGAGTTTGGCTAGGAACCATATTTTTTTAATTTCTTAAACATAAGGAGTTAAAGTTTAAGGATGCATGTAAGGGGCTAAATTTGAAGCGGCGTTTCTTAGAAACAACTTCTTTTGTGACACAACAACATTTTGGTTTGGAAAATGAAGGAGTTTAGTTCATCACGGCGTGGTCACAACTCACAACCACCTCTCGTTGAAAATAGCAGCCCCCACATTTCAGCTGCTAATCTAAGCATGGGATGTTTTTCTTGACTGGCTCATTTCTGATCTTTTTTTTTTGAGGGAAAAGAGTAAAACAATTACAGTTTACTCTTGGCATGACAAAGCATCAGCCATCATCACGTCCATCAGATCATCAGGGACTTGCGCCACCATCTGCATATTCTCGCCACTTCTTGCACGCGCTGCCAGCCCGTGAGCTAGTTTGTTCCTGATTCGCTTAGAATGGGCAATTTGAACAGCCTGAAACTTCAGGAACTCCATCTTAATATCACATAACGCAGGAACCAGGCTGACCTGCATATAGAGCCTGGTTGCAGCTCGCATGCGAGGACGGAGCAGTCAGTTTCAGCAATCAGAGGCCCCCTGTAGATAACAGACAGAGCCTGCAAACCCGCCAAAAGAGCTCGAGCTTCTGCTTCCTCTACGCCGGAACAGCAATCGGTCCTCTTAGAGAGCGAAAATATAACTGCTCCCATATGATCCCGAGCAACCGCCCCAACATAGGAATTGCTACTGCTGGATAAGAAGGACGCATCCGAATTCAGCTTAACCGTACCAGCTGGAGGGGCAGTCCAGTGGACAGAATCTGCGACGACGGTCGCTCCCGAACCAGGTAGAACAAGAGAATGTCCTTCGCCGGCCAAAATTTGGGGCGTTTGCCGCCAGACTTCTTTGCCATTCCTAGTGTCAGAAGTGGTACTGCAGCTGATCAACTCGATTTCAAGCTGCTGTAGGAACAAAACAGACATGTGGTGTTTATTTCCTTTAGATCTGAAGTTGGGTATTACAAAGGGTACATTAATATACCCCCTTCATTTTTTTTTCTGAAAAACTTTCGATCTATTCATTTTCAATCATGGCAGTACAACGAACACCAGATATAATAAAAATTACATCCAGGTTCGTAGACCACCTAGCGACGACTACAAGCAATGAAGCGAGCCGAAGTCACGCCGCTGTCATCGCCCTCTTTCTAAATATAAGTCTTTCTACATATTTTAATATGAATTACATACATGTGTATATAGGCATATTTTAGAGTGTAGATTCACTCATTTTGCTCGATATATAGTCTATATTGGAATCTCTAAAAAACTTGCATTTTGGAACGGAGGGAGTACTACATAAAGAAGATTCTTTTTGCGAAAAATATATATGAAAAAACTGTCATGCTCGACTCACTGCTATGCAATTAACACTCAATTGTGGCAAATCTAGGTACAACTTGGTGAAGAAGCAAGCAATGAAATGGGGATTGGGAGCCGAGGGAGGAAAATGGTAAAGGAAGGGGGTTTGGCCGTCCAGGTTCTTCTCTTCGATCCTCTTCTCTAGGTGTTCTGAGCTTAAGTACTTCTCCAGATGCTGAAGTGAGTTTTTTTTTTGAGAATTCTCGCAAGCTTTATTGATTCAAAGTGATATTCATATGTACACGAATTCGGTCATAAGGAAGACCCAGCCAGACATGTCTACCTATACCTAGATTATGTGCAAACTTTACGAGATTGTGAGCCTCAAAGTTATAGTTTCTACACTCAAAAACAAAACTGCAAAAGGAAAACTAATCCTACGAGCTATTATTTCATGCATGATAGCAGCACGAGGCCCTCTTGTCCCCATGTTGATGTCATTGACGACTCCTTGGCAATCCGAGCCCACAATCAAATTCTGAATTGCCAGGTCTTCCGCCACCGCGAGGGCTTCTCTGCACGCGTATGTCTCGAGGATCGTTGGGTCCGTGATGCCCAGGTACACAACCGCCGAAGCTCCTAGATAGATTCCACTGCTATCGCGGCATAGGGCTGCAACCGCACCTCCCCGCCAGTTTCTAGCAACAGCTCCATCAACATTTAACTTAGAAGCTCCATTAGAAGGAACCAACCATCTCTGTGGACTAACTTGCTGTTCCCTCGGCGCCCCTACTTCCCTTTTAGTGGCAGGAAGTTGTTCAAGCTCTGCAATATAATTGTTCACAAAGGATATGGATTGATGTGGGCTTTGAAAAATCCCCTCATATTGCTCTACGCCTTGCGTACCACATTGCCCACAACGTCACAACCATCTTAGTGAAGCTCGGATGGTCCAACAGAGTAGATAGTTCAAACATCCAGTTCTTGGCGCTCGAATCTGCAACTTCAGCCATCTTCGCCACAAGATCACCATCCGACAGTGCCCAAACGCACCTAGACATCGCACATGATAACCATGAATGCCTCCATGAATCCTCGCACCCACACAACGGACACACATTCTGAACTGCCATGTTTCGGTGGTGTAAAACGTCCGTGGTAGGCAACGAGTGGCGACCCAACCTCCACAGGAAAATCTTGATTTTGGAGGGCACTGGGATCTTCCAAAGTTCAGACCAAGCCTTCTCATCTATTGCGCTCGATGTACCACTCCTCCCTTCAAGCCATTCTTCTCTCTGCAACTTTGTTTTCACCAAAAATCTGTACGCCGAACTCGCTTCATGAGATGGGCCACGCCACCTTGCCGATCTAGTGATTTCGGGCCCATGACATGCTCCGTGCGGTTTTTAGAGCGAACGATGTGTGGGGCGTCCCAACCTGCACGTGAATCGCAACGCGGTGACACGCGATGAGAAGCGGCATTACAGCACATGGTTTTCCCTCATTTCCTGATGTCTCCTTTTCCTACATATATGAATTATGCATGTACGGTTAGACGGTCCATCTCTTATACCAGTGGTTGCCTGGTATGTTGAGCAGTTATACACTAATCCTGATATCCTCTCTGTTTCGGTTGCTAGCTCGGCTAAATTGTGAACTATATATATGCATAGACTATGTATAGGCGCACAGCACATGAGTACTGTCCAAGAACTAGCTCTAATTAATGTATTTACTAGGCACGCAGTTGGCAGGATTCAGCATATCTTTTTAAGTAGATCAGAGTTGGCACCTTGAGTTAAACTAGAAGCGTACAGTCCCTCATCTTTTGAATTTAAATCTGCCCCGGGATATTAGCCATCTCATCTCATCTCGACTTCTCTGCTCACAGGATACGAATCTGGTGGAGGAGGAGGGGAAGCAACAACTTGAGCAAACGATCTAGTATCACCACGGATTTTTCCTTCCTACCAAGAGAAATCACTACGAACCCTAGAACTGGTGTGCGGCGCGTCCCAAAAGTGGGAGAGTCATCCCTAGAACTGGTGTGTAATGGTAGGCCCCAACCCCTAGTACGCACCATGTCACTTGATTACTTGGGGATGTTCTCTACTGAAACTCAAAGGGGAAAATGTCTACACCAAACATCAACTGAGCTACATGACGTTCTTTCGAAGGGATATCTAGAGCTATACATAGGTCATACACACATTGCTTGCACTGTTGCACATACCATACACATCGATTTCTCAAGTTTTTATGGACCAAAAGGGAAAAACCTTGTCAAACTGTACTGAAGTTCACTGGGATGTTTCCTAACTGACTGTACCCAACACAACTGGGATATAGTTCACTCAAGTAAACAAGCCGGTCAGATGCACCTCTGTTACTGTAGGTTTCATCATTTTTTCTTTTCTTTTGAGATGTGGACTTCATCTTTGATACTCGGAAAGTTGGAAGATCCTGGTTGGTTTCTATACCAATGCTTGTTATGAACAAGCATAAACAGACGAATAAAGCAATGAATGTTGTCAACACTATCTGCAAACCTGATTCATCACAATAAATAAGACTGCAGCAATTATCATTTCATATATATACATAACCACAACTTAGAGGAGAGGCAGCTCCTACTACAGTGATTTGCTTCGTTTTTACATAGTCAGAGCAGAAGCAACATCAGTTTGCACTTAAACTAGGAAAGGGATTCAGGGGGCATCGACTCTATTCAATCGAGTAGATATAAAACAACACTTTTACCATGATCGGTACTACTATGAAGACAAATAACTTAATGTTCCGGCGATGCAGAAGCAGGAATTCAAGAACTGAAGCTCGCTCTTGGCCTCCAGCTGCTTGCTCAGCCCGTGCCACCGGATTCCGTTGACAGCTATTGGGGTTGAGTATCCGTTGCTGCCTCCTGCGAGATCTTTTATCTGCTGTGACGTATATATGCCTGACCACTGGTTTGGCCATGTCTGCCTCTACAAAAATTTAACAATGGAAGCAGTTAGATCCAGAAGACGGGGAAGCAAAGGCATATTATAATTTCTCAAGGCCAACATATATAGAGGATCGCGCAACACACAAATGATAACCTATTTTGTGTGTTGGGATAGAGTAAAAGTTACTCTTTGTTCTTACGGTTTTATTTCATCATTGTACCACAATTATATTTCAAGCGTGCATTCTGTTACGCAAGCACACGTAACCAACAAATGATCAAGAAATTTAAAAACAACATCGTCGTATACTATATTAATTGTTGGTAATCAAACCACATTTTGAGCAAGAGAATGGAAAAAAAAAGTGCAGAATAATGAACAGACCTGCTGGCATGTTGTGGAGGTAGTACTTGGGGAAGGCGCATGGAGAGTACATGGTAACGCCACAGAAGGGTTGGGTGGAAACTGGGACTAGTGCGTTGAGAGAGGCATGTTTCATGTCAAGAGCGAGGACCCATGCCGTGTCATCTTCAGCCTTTACCTTGGCCCTTATGTAGAGAAGATGGTCATCTTGGATGCTCAGGGTGGGGTTAATGAAAATGAGATTCTTCAGTTCCAATTGTTTGGTCTCATCATTCAGCAGCTGAGGCAATAATAGAGCGGAATAACGACTCGTGTCGACCGAGATTTCAGCGACATCAACCGTGTGGCCGTCGCGCCAAGCACACCAAGAGAGCTTCCTGTTCCATGTGGTGGCTTTCCAAGCTACACCACTGCTTCCGTAATCAGGTTTATCAAAATCTATCTGGACAAACTTGATCATGTCACCGCAGCAGGAGACGTCGTATAAGTGCTCCGCAGCGATGCCCGCGGCACCGTCCTTGTCGGCGAGGGGAACCCAGGACGCGAGGAACGGGATGAAGTTCATCCCGCAGCAGCCTTCGCAGAAGTGCCTCGCAGCGCTGTCCGCGTCACCGTCCTCGTCGGCGAGGGGAACCCCGGATGCGGGGAACGGGATGTACTTGATCAGGTCTCTGCGGATGTAGCTAATCAGGTGGCCGCAGCAGTCTTTGCATAAGTGCTCCGCAGCAGCAGCAATGTCCGCGACACCGTCCTCGTCGGCGAGAGGAACCCTGGACGCGGGGAACGGGATGTACTCGATGGCGGGACGCTTGTCGAAGAGGTTGCAGAGTAGCAGAACGCCGCCCAAGAGATCAACCCAACCCAGGGAGCTTGCTCCGACAGTGATCTGTTTGAAGCTGTGATGTCTATCGAGCAACACTTGGTCGGACTGGGACAAGTCCGGCGGCATAGTCGGCTTGGTTCTGCTCCATTGCTGTGTGGTGGAGGAGAAGACGTAGGCGTGATACCTCCAGCAGTTGATAGGGCGAACCCGATCGAGGAAAGCCACGGCGAAGTGGCCTCCGCCGCAGGGCAAGATGCCAAACTGCTGGGACTGGAAGGCTTGGATCTGAGCGTCCGGTTCGGGAAGCAGGTGCAGCGACGGGCGCTTACCGGACGGGCCGCGGGCGGAGTAGACGAAGTGGTGGACGGAGCCCTGCTCGGGGACGTTGAGGGTGACGCAGAAGAGCACGAAGGGTCCCTCGGCGCAGATGAGCACGGGCGGGGTGTCGGAGTAGTCGTCGCCTTGGAGGCCGGGGCAGTGGACGGAGAAGTGGGAGACGGCCGGCGGGTCGGCGAGGCAGAAGGACACCTCGACGGCCTGGCCCTCCGCCGTGCGGCACTCGGCGGTGGTCTCGTTCCGGTCGTCGGAGATGCGGCCCGCCTTGTTGAGTAAGGCCCAGTCGGGGTGGCCGGAGCGCGGGGCGCCCGCCAGGGCGGAGGGCCGGACGGGAACGGCGCGGGGCGCCATGGATCTGGAGGTGAGCTAGGACAGGATTTGGGGAACTAGAAAGATATGATCTTTTTGGGGGAAAAACGGTGTGAGACCAGAAGATTGGCAGCGGCTTGGTTGATTCGCGGGTGCAAAGGCGTGACGGGCGATGGCAAGCGGCGATTTGGTTGATGCTCTGTTTCTCTCTGCCGCTGGCTGCGACCTGCGAGGGGAGCGCTTTTGTTCACCGTGGAACACCCGACTCCGACTCGAAACATAATCGCTAGCCAAGGTGGCCAAATAGGCCGGTCCTGGCGTCCTGGCCCGATAGACCGTGTGCCCGGGCCCGTGGTGGGCCTGGCCTGTCATGTTTATGATTGGGCCGTGCCTGCGCCGGAAGGTTCTAAGCCATGTTTCAGAGCCGGTTATTTAAGTATCGATGCTGTTGGAGTCTAGCTTCCGACCAATCCACTTCATTTCGGAGGACATAACAGCTTAAGAGGAAATCGAGATCAGGCCCGGGGATCGCATCCTTTTTTTTCTCTTAGTAGATGTCCCATATCCGTCTCATCGATCTGGATATAACGGATTGCTCGAGCAAAACATCTTCGAGGATGGGCACGAGTGCCGGCACGGCACGGCACGGCCCGTTTACTTCTTCAGTTTCTTTTACATTAACCCTACAAAACAGCCCAAATTGGTCAAAAAGCCAAAATCAGGTGGGCTAATAGGCTAAACGTTTCGGCGGGCTGGCCCGTTTTCTTGTTGTATTGTGCCTGGGCTAGGGAGCACGACACATGTGTCGGCCCGGCACGACGCGTGTATTAGGCGTGCTTGAGTGGGTCGTGCCGGCCCATCTGGCCAGGTCTGATCACTAGAGCGGACCTCGAACACCCTTAAACGTCTGGACAAATAGCCCGATCAAGAAACTGTCACCAACTCTCTTCATACCCTATTCAATCGTTCAATCGGGCTGATGACCCACGAGTATAGCGTCAAGCATACTTCTTTCAATAAGTAAGAGTGTCGAACCCAACAAAGAGCAGAAGGAATTGATAAACGGTTTCAGCAAGGTATTCTCTGCAAGTGTTGTAAAAGAGTATTAACAGATAGTTTGATAGCATGGTAATTCGTAGCAAATAAATAGTAACCAAAGTAACATGGTGCAGCAAGGTAGCCCAATCCTTATATTGCAAAGGACAAGCCAGGAGTATTTCTAATAGTGAACAAAATGTTCTCGAGGACACATGTTAATTCCGTCTAGTCGCGTTCATCATGTTTTACTTGATTCACGTTCACCACTTTGATAAATTGATATGTGGATGGATCGGTGCTAGGGTGCTATTCTTACTTAATAAACAACCCACTTATGATTACTCCCTCCCACAAGTATCCGCAACTATGAAAGAATATTAAGATAAATCTAACCATAGTATGAAACATGTGGATCCAAATCAGCCCTTATGAAATAGTGCATAAACTAGGGTTTAAGCTTCTGTCACTCTCACAACCCATCATCTAGTTACTACTCCAGAATGCCTTCCCCTAGGACCAAATATGACGAAGTGTCATGTAGATGACGTTCACACGACACCACTAGAGGGAGAACAACATACATCTCATCAAAATATTGAACGAATACCAACTTCATATGATAATTTATAACAAGACTTCTCCCATGTCCTGGAGAACTAACGAAACTACTCATAAATCATATTCATGTTCATGATTACATGAGATAAATATATGATTAACAATATGAACATATAATCTTCCACCAAATAAACCAACTAGTATAAACTACAAGATGTAATCAACACTACTAGCAACCCATATAGGTACCCATCTGAGGTTTTGGACAAAGGTTGAACACAAGATATGAACTAGGGTTTAGAGATGAGATGGCACTAGTGAAGGTGTTGATGGAGATGAGTCCTCCCATGATGAGAGGAACGTTGGTCATGACGATGGTTTCAATTTCCCTTCCCGGAGGGAAGTTTCCCCTGGCGAAATCGCTTCGCTGGAGAGCAAAAGTGATATTGCCCAGGTTCCGTCTCGAGATGGCGGCGCTTCATCCCGAAACTATCATTCTTATTTTTTTTGTAGGGAAAATGGCTTCATATAGAAGAAGATGGGCACCGGAGGGCCTCCGTGGGCTCCATAGGGGAGCAGGGCGTGCCCCTCTGCCTTGTGGGACAATGGTGGGTGTTTTTATATATTCCAAAATAAATATCCGTGAAATTTCAAATCATTTGGAGGTCCGAAGAATAGTTGTCTCTGTTGCAGCTCTTTTAGGTCCAGAATTTCAGATGTCGGTAATTCCCCTCTTCATGTGTATCTTGTAAATTAAGAGAGAAAATGCATAAGAATTGCATCAGAAAGCAAAATATTGATAAAAAACATTATAAATAATAGTAGGAAAACATGACGAAAAATGGACGTAGCAGCTCCCCCAAGATTAGACCTCGCTTGTCCTCAAGCGAATACTGAAACTCGGTACTCATGACCACATGTTTATAGAGAGAGAGAGAGAGGTCGATAAAACAAAATACGGAGATAGCATCATGATCATTAGCATAACATCAAGTATTCATCATAAAACTCCTCATGATCAAGTAACAATTCATTTACAATTAAAGTATAAGCAATATTTAAAAAAAAAACTAACAAACTATGTTCTTAGTCATCAAAGCATTTACAATTCATCATATTTTCAGGAAGGGTCTATGTAAGAGCTTTTTATTTAGCAAATTACACATACTCAGCTATCATATAGTCTTCCATGATTGTTGGCAGTCAAATCATATTCTTAGAACAAACCATTTCGGCCAGACATAGAGGAACATAGGGGTTTAGTGTTTCACCTCCCAAATTATTTATATCAGGGATAATGTCAACAATGATAACTCATGATCACCTATATTCAATTGGATATATGTGACTGGACCGTTCCTTACCACATGATGCTTGCCAAGTCGCTGGTACAGTTGCGTCCTATACAAATGGTTTTTAACCCCTTTCCACGACAAAGTTTTAAACCTTCACCTTGCCTATGTGTGCGGTAGGGGGGTCCATCCTGTTGGAAATATGCCCTAGAGGCAATAATAAATAGGTTATTATTATATTTCCTTGTTCATGATAAATCGTTTATTATCCATGCTATAATTGTATTGATAGGAAACTCAGATACATGTGTGGATACATAGACAACACCATGTCCCTAGTAAGCCTCTAGTTGACTAGCTCGTTGATCAATAGATGGTTACGGTTTCCTGACCATGGACATTGGATGTCGTTGATAACGGGATCACATCATTAGGAGAATCATGTGATGGACAAGACCCAATCCTAAGCCCAGCACAAAGATCGCGTAGTTCATATGCTAAAGCTTTTCTAATGTGAAGTATCATTTCCTTAGACCATGAGATTGTGCAACTCCCGGATACCGTAGGAATGCTTTGGGTGTGCCAAACGTCACAACGTAACTGGGTGGCTATAAAGGTACACTACAAGTATCTCCGAAAGTGTCTGTTGGGTTGGCACGAATCGAGACTGGGATTTGTCACTCCGTGTGACGGAGAGGTATCTCTGGGCCCACTCTGTAGGACATCATCATAATGTGCACAATGTGATCAAGGAGTTGATCACGGGATGATGTGTTACAGAACGAGTAAAGAGACTTGCCGGTAACGAGATTGAACAAGGTATAGGGATACCGACGATTGAATCTCGGGCAAGTACAATACCGCTAGACAAAGGGAATTGAATACGGGATTGGTCGAATCCTCGACATCGTGGTTCATCCGATGAAATCATCATGGAACATGTGGGAACCAACATGAGTATCCAGATCCCGCTGTTGGTTATTGACCGGAGAACGTCTCGGTCATGTCTGCATGCTTCCCGAACCCGTAGGGTCTACACACTTAAGGTTCGGTGACGCTAGGGTTATAAAGGAAGTTTGTATGTGGTTACCGAATGTTGTTCGGAGTCCCGGATGAGATCCGGACATCACGAGGAGTTCCGGAATGGTCCGGAGGTAAAGATTGATATATTGGACGAAGGGTTTTGGAGTCCGGGAGTGTTCTGGAGGTACCGGGTGATGACCAGCATGACCGAAAGGTGTTTCGGGAGCCCCGGCAAGTGTTGGGGGGCTTCATGGGCCAAGGGAAGGGGGCAAATCAGCCCACTAAGGGGCTGTGCGCCCCCCTCACCTATTCCCACGTGACCAGGGGGTTTGGGGCGCCCCTTCTAGGGTTCCCACCTCCTGGCTTGGGGGCCAAGTCACCCAAGGGGGAGATCCCATCTGCCCTGGCCGCCGCCCCCCTAGGGGAAACCCTAGGGCGCCTCCCCTCCCCCTGGCCGCTATATATATTGGAGGTTTTGGGGCTGCCCAAGACACGAGAGATGAACTCTCCCAAGGTACAGCCCTACCTCTCTCCCTCCTCGTCTCTCGCGGTGCTTGGCGAAGCCCTACAGGATTGCCACGCTCCTCCACCACCACCACGCCGTTGTGCTGCTGCTGGATGGAGTCTTCCTCAACCTCTCCCTCTCTCCTTGCTGGATCAAGGCATGGGAGACGTCCCCGGGCTGTACGTGTGTTGAACGCGGAGGTGCCGTCCGTTCGACACTAGGATCATCGGTGATTTGGATCACGGCGAGTACGACTCCATCAACCCCGTTCACTTGAACGCTTCCGCTTAGCGATCTACAAGGGTATGTAGATGCACTCTTCTTCCCCTCGTTGCTGGTTTCTCCATAGATAGATCTTGGTGACACGTAGGAAAATTTCGAATTTCTGCTACGTTCCCCAACAGTGGCATCATGAGCTATGTCTATTGCGTAGATTCTATGCACGAGTAGAACACAAAGTAGTTGTGGGCGTTGATTTTGTTCAATATGCTTACCGTTACTAGTCCAATCTTGTTTCGACGGTATTGTGGGATGAAGCGGCCCGGACCAACCTTACACGTACGCTTACGTGAGACCGGTTCCACCGACTGACATGCACTAGTTGCATAAGGTGGATGGCGGGTGTCTGTCTCTCCCACTTTAGTCGGAACCGATTCGATGAAAAGGGTCCTTATGAAGGGTAAATAGCAATTGGCATATCACGTTGTGGTTTTGCGTAGATATGAAACGTTCTTGCTAGAAACCCATAGCAGCCACGTAAAACATGCAAACAACAATTAGAGGACGTCTAACTTGTTTTTGCAGGGTATGCTATGTGATGTGATATGGCCAAGAAGAATGTGATGAATGATATATGATGTATGAGATTGATCATGTTCTTGTAATAGGAATCACGACGTGCATGTCGATGAGTATGACAACCGGCAGGAGCCATAGGAGTTGTCTTTAATTTATTTATGACCTGCGCGTCAACATAAACGTCATGTAATTACTTTACTTTATTGCTAACCGTTAGCCATAGTAGTAGAAGTAATAGTTGGCGAGACAACTTCATGAAGACACGATGATGGAGATCATGATGATGGAGATCATGGTGTCATGCCGGTGACGATGATGATCATGGAGCCCCGAAGATGGAGATCGAAAGGAGCAAAGTGATGATGGCCATATCATGTCACTATTTGATTGCATGTGATGTTTATCATGTTATTACATCTTATTTGCTTAGAACAATGGTAGTAAATAAGGTGACCCCTCATTAAAATTTCAAGAAAGTGTTCCCCCTAACTGTGCACCATTGCGAAAGTTCGTCGTTTCGAAGCACCACGTGATGATCGGGTGTGATAGATTCTTACGTTCACATACAACGGGTGTAAGCCAGATTTACACACGCGGAACACTTAGGTTGACTTGACGAGCCTAGCATGTACAGACATGGCCTCGGAACACAAGAGACCTGTAACGCCCCGGACACACCCGCCGGTGGTCGTTACTCCTGGCGGGATCTAGACTGGCCCCACAGATCAATACTAGTCTTTTCTGCGCACTTTGTCCTCACTCGTGCGCACCCGGGAGCAACTTCCCGGTCGGTCACCCATCCTAACACTACTCCAAGCTGAGCACGCTTAACTTTGGAGTTCTGTCCGAATGGGCTCCCGAAAAAGAAGGAATTCCTTATTGATATGAGTAGTCTATCATCCCTAATAAGCCAGGCTATCACATACACCCCCACTCAGAGGAACCGACGTCCTCGTCGGGCCACAGGAACGTTCCCTCTTGGCACAAACGTCTGTGCTTCCAGTCTGGTACATGTGCCATGCCGGGTGCCACGACGGGTCACAAACGTCATGAGCAACATGACCACGCACCTGTCCGCAACCATCCGTGTAACCGCGAGGGTCGGCTCTGATACCAACTTATAACGCCCCGGACACACCCGCCGGTGGTCGTTACTCCTGGCGGGATGTAGACTGGCCCCACAGATCAATACTAGTCTTTTCTGCGCACTTTGTCCTCACTCGTGCGCACCCGGGAGCAACTTCCCGGTCGGTCACCCATCCTGACACTACTCCAAGCTGAGCACGCTTAACTTTGGAGTTCTGTCCGAATGGGCTCCCGGAAAAGAAGGAATTCCTTATTGATATGAGTAGTCTATCATCCCTAATAAGCCAGGCTATCACAAGACCGAAAGGTCGAGCATGAGTCGTATGGTAGATACGATCAACATGAAGATATTCACCGATGATGACTAGTCCGTCTCACGTGATGATCGGACACGGCCTAGTTGACTCGGATCATGTAATCACTTAGATGACTAGAGGGATGTCTATCTGAGTGGGAGTTCATAAGATGAACTTTATTATCCTGAACATAGTCAAAAAGGGTCTTCGCAAATTATATCTCGCGCTTCAGTTCTACTATTTAGATACGATCCTAGAGAAAATTTAGTTGAAAGTTGATAGTACAATTATGCGGACTAGGTCCGTAAACCGAGGATTGTCCTCGTTGCTTCGTAGAAGGCTTATGTCCTTAATGCACCGCTCAGTGTGCTGAACCTCGAACATCGTCTGTGGATGTTGCGAACATCTGACATACACGTTTTGATAACTACGTGATAGTTCAGTTGAACGGTTTAGAGTTGAGGCACCGAAGACGTTTTGAAACGTCGCGGAACATATGAGATGTTTCGAGGATTAAAATTGGAATTTCAGGCTCGTGCCCACGTCAAGAGGTATAAGACCTCCGACGATTTTCTTAGCCTGCAAACTAAGGGAGAAAAGCTCAATCGTTGAGCTTGTGCTCAGATTGTTTGAACACAACAATCACTTGAATCGAGTGGGAGTTGATCTTCCAGATAAGATAGTGATGTTTCTCCAAAGTCATTGCCACCAAGCTGCGAGAGCTTCGTGATGAACTATAACATATCAGGGATAGATATGATGATCCTCTAAATATTCGCAATGTTTGACACCGCGAAAGTAGAAATCAAGAAGGAGCATCAATTGTTGATGGTTAGTGAAACCACTAGTTTCAAGAAGGGCAAAGGGCAGTTGAACCCAAAACCCGAGACTAAGTGCTTCTGTAATAAGGGGAACAACCACTGGAGCAGAATTACTCTAGATACTTGGTAGATGAGAAGGCTGTCGATAGAAGTATATTGGATATACATTATGTTAATGTGTACTTTACTAGTACTCCTAGTAGCACCAGGGTATTAGATACCGGTTCAGTTGCTAAGTGTTAGTAACTCAAAATAAAAGCTACGGAATAAACGGATACTAGCTAAAGGTGAGCTGACGATATGTATTGGAAGTGTTTCCAAGGTTGATATGATCAAGCATCGCACGCTCACTCTACCATCGAGATTGATGTTAAACCTAAATAATTGTTATTCGGTGTTTGCGTTGAGCATAGACATGATTGGATTATGTCTATCGCAACACAGTTGTTCATTTAAAGAGAATAATAGTTACTCTGTTTATTTGAATAATACCTTCAATGGTCTTGCACCTAAAATGAATGGTTTATTGAATCTTGATCGTAGTGATACACATTTTCATGCCAAAAGATATAAGATGATATTACCACATGCTTGTGGAACTGCAATTTGAGTCATATTGGTATAAAACGCATGAAGAAGCTCCATGTTGATGGATCTTTGGACTCACTTGATTTTGAATCACTTGAGACATGCGAACCATGCCTATTGGTATATATGCATGAAGAAACTCCATGCAGATGGACCGTTTGGACTCACTTGATTTTTGAATCGCTTGAGACATGCAAATCATACCACATGGGCAAGACGACTGAAAGCTTCGGTTTCAGTAAGATGGAACAAGATAGCAACTTGTTGGAAGTAACGCATTTTGATGTGTGCAGTCCAATGAGTACTGAGGCACGCAGTGGATATCGTTATGCTCTTACTTCACAGATGATTTGAGTAGATACTGAGCATATTTACTTGATGAAACACAAGTCTGAATTATTGAATGGTTCAAGTAATTTCAGAATGAAGTTGAAGATCGTCGTGACAAGAGGATAAAATATCTATGATATGATCATAGAAATGAATATCTGAGTTACGAGTTTGGCACACAATTAAGACACTGTGGAAATTGTTTCACAACTAATATCGCCCAGAACACCATAGTGTGATGGTGTGTCCGAACATCATGGTTGCTCCCTATTGGATATGGTGCGTACCTTGATGTCTCTTATCGAATTACCTCTATCGTTCATGGGTTAAGCATTAGAGACGACGGCACTCACTTTAATTAGGGCACCACGCAATTCCGTTTGAGTCGACACCATATGAACTATGGTTTAGAGAAACCTAAGCTGTCGTTTCTTAAAGGTTTGGGGCTGCGATGCTTATGTGAAAAAGTTTCAGGCTGATAAGCTCGAACCCAAAGCGGATAAATGCATCTTCATAGGACACCCAATACAGTTGGGTATACCTCCTGTCTCAGATCCGAAAGCAATAGGGATTGTTTTTAGAATCAGGTCCTTTCTCGAGAAAGAGTTTCTCTCGAAAGAATTGAGTGGGAGGAAGATAGAACTTGATAAGGTTGTTGAACCTTTATTTCAACCAGAGAGTAGCGCAGCACAGGAAAAATGTTTCTGTGGCACCTGCCTCAGTTGAAGAAGAAAGCTAATGATGATCGAGTTACTATCGAACCTCATAGGTTGACAAGGGTGTGTACAACTTCTAAGTGGTAACCCTGTCTTAAAGGTCACGTTGTTGGACAACGATGAACCTATGAGCTATGGAGAAGCGATGGTGGGCCCGGATTCCGAAAATTGGCTCGAGGCCATAAAATCCAAGAGAGGATCCATGTATGAAAAACAAAGTGTAGACTTTGGAAGAACTACTTGATGGTCGTAAGACTGTTAGGAACATGTGGATTTTAAGAAGAAGACGGACGTGGACGGTAATGTCACCGTCTATGAAGCTTGACTTGTGGCAAAGAGTTTTTTCACAAGTTCAAGTAGTTGACTACGATGAGATTTTCTCACCCGTAGCGATGCTTAAGTCCGTCGGAATCATGTTAGCATAAGCTGCATTTATGAAATCTGGCAGATGGATGTCACAACAAGTTTCCTTACCAGTTTTCGTAAGGAAAGGTTGTATGTGATACAATCAGAAAGGTTTTGTCGATCCTAAAGGATGCTAAAAGGTATGCTAGCTCCAGCGATCCTTCCATGGACTAGAGCAAGCATCTCGGAGTCGGAATATACATTTTGATGGAGAAATCAAAAGTTTATGGGTTTATACATAGTTTGTTAGAAACTTGTATTTACAATAAATTGAGTGGGAGCACTACGACATTTCTGATAAGTATATGTGGATGACATATTGTTGATCCAAAATGATGTAGAATTTCTGGAAAGCATATAGGGTTATTTGAAAGGTGTTTTTCAATGGAGAACCTGGATTAAGCTACTTGAACATTGAGCATCAAGATCTATAAGGATAGATCAAAAAACGCTTAGTGGTACTTTTAGATGAGCACATACCTTGACATGATCTTGAAGGTGTTCAAGATGGATCAGTCAAAGAAGGAGTTCTTGCCTGAGTTGTAAGGTATGAAGTTAAGAGTTAAAGCTCGACCACGGCAGGAGAAAGAGGAAGGACGAAGGTCGTCCCCTATGCTTTTGTCATAGGCTCTATACGGTATGCCATGCTGAGTACCGCACCTGATGTGTGCCTTGCCACATGTCTGGCAAGAGGGTACAAAGGTGATCTAGGAGTAGATCACCAGATAGCGGTCAAAATTATCCTTAGAGGAATAATGATATGTTTCTCGGTTATGGAGGTGATAAAGAGTTCGACATAAAGAGTTACGTCGATGCAAGCTTAACACCTATCCGGATAGCTCTGAGTAGAGATACCGGATACGTATAATGGAGCAACAATTTAGAATAGCTCCAAGTAGAACAGTTATTTGAAATGGCTCCAAATATAGCGTAGAGATTTGCGAAGTACATACGGATCTGAGTGTTGCAGACCCGTTGACTAAAACCTCTCTCACAAGCAACATGATCAAACCCAGAACTCATTGAGTGTTAATCACATAGTGATGTGAACTAGATTATGAACTCTAGTAAACTCTTTGGATGTTGGTCACATGGCGATGTGACCTGTGAATGTTAATCACATGGCGATGTGAACTAGATTATTGACTCTAGTGCAAGTGGGAGACTGTTGGAAATATGCCCTAGAGGCAATAATAAATAGGTTATTATTATATTTCCTTGTTCATGATAAATCGTTTATTATCCATGCTATAATTGTATTGATAGGAAACTCAGATACATGTGTGGATACATAGACAACACCATGTCCCTAGTAAGCCTCTAGTTGACTAGCTCGTTGATCAATAGATGGTTACGGTTTCCTGACCATGGACATTGGATGTCGTTGATAACGGGATCACATCATTAGGAGAATCATGTGATGGACAAGACCCAATCCTAAGCCTAGCACAAAGATCGTGTAGTTCATATGCTAAAGCTTTTCTAATGTCAAGTATCATTTCCTTAGACCATGAGATTGTGCAACTCCCGGATACCGTAGGAATGCTTTGGGTGTGCCAAACGTCACAACGTAACTGGGTGGCTATAAAGGTACACTACAGGTATCTCCGAAAGTGTCTGTTGGGTTGGCACGAATCAAGACTGGGATTTGTCACTCCGTGTGACGGAGAGGTATCTCTGGGCCCACTCGGTAGGACATCATCATAATGTGCACAATGTGATCAAGGAGTTGATCACGGGATGATGTGTTACAGAACGAGTAAAGAGACTTGCCGGTAACGAGATTGAACAAGGTATAGGGATACCGACGATCGAATCTCGGGCAAGTACAATACCGCTAGACAAAGGGAATTGAATACGGGATTGATCGAATCCTCGACATCTTGGTTCATCCGATGAAATCATCGTGGAACATGTGGGAACCAACATGGGTATCCAGATCCCGCTGTTGGTTATTGACCGGAGAACGTCTCGGTCATGTCTGCATGCTTCCCGAACCCGTAGGGTCTACACACTTAAGGTTCGGTGACGCTAGGGTTATAAAGGAAGTTTGTATGTGGTTACCGAATGTTGTTCGGAGTCCCGGATGAGATCCCGGACGTCACGAGGAGTCCCGGAATGGTCCGAAGGTAAAGATTGATATATTGGACGAAGGGTTTTGGAGTCCGGGAGTGTTCTAGAGGTACCGGGTGATGACCAGCATGACCGAAAGGTGTTTCGGGAGCCCCGGCAAGTGTTGGGGGGCTTCATGGGCCAAGGGAAGGGGGCAAACCAGCCCACTAAGGGGCTGTGCGCCCCCCTCACCTATTCCCACGTGACCAGGGGGTTTGGGGCGCCCCTTCTAGGGTTCCCACCTCCTGGCTTGGGGGCCAAGTCACCCAAGGGGGAGATCCCATCTGCCCTGGCCGCCGCCCCCCCCTAGGGGAAACCCTAGAGCGCCTCCCCTCCCCCTTGCCCCTATATATATTGGAGGTTTTGGGGCTGCCCAAGACACGAGAGATGAACTCTCCCAAGGTGCAGCCCTACCTCTCTCCCTCCTCGTCTCTCGCGGTGCTTGGCGAAGCCCTGCAGGATTGCCACGCTCCTCCACCACCACCACGCCGTTGTGCTGCTGCTAGATGGAGTCTTCCTCAACCTCTCCCTCTCTCCTTGCTGGATCAAGGCATGGGAGACGTCCCCGGGCTGTACGTGTGTTGAACGCGGAGGTGCCGTCCGTTCGGCACTAGGATCATCGGTGATTTGGATCATGGCGAGTACGACTCCATCAACCCCGTTCACTTGAACGCTTTCGCTTAGCGATCTACAAGGGTATGTAGATGCACTCTTCTTCACCTCGTTGCTGGTTTCTCCATAGATAGATCTTGGTGACACGTAGGAAAATTTTGAATTTCTGCTACGTTCCCCAACACATCCCACATGACCCAGAAAATGTTTGCGATTGGGCGAGCGGTTGCTGATGATTTCCATAAAGCAATCGTATGCAAAGTCGTGGACTATCCCACACGTTAGACCTCGGTGTTACGTTCATGATCCGTGAGACATCCGAAATGATTACGCAGATATACTCATGTGAAAAAGGTGGATATCACAAAAATTTAATTCTACTGATCTATTTGAGATAGGTACATTATCACACATAGTTAAAAGCTATAAATGTGCGTGGTGCCTCTACTATCGCCAACGTGTCCATTTCATAATTGTGTGTGATAGTGCTAATTGTGAGCTGCGTTGGGATTTTCTCAAAGGGAAGAGGATGAAGCAGTATAGTAGAGATAAGTATATCCCTCAGTTAAGAACCAAGATTGTCAATCTAGTAGGAGAA
This sequence comes from Aegilops umbellulata, assembly GCA_032464435.1. Classification (NCBI taxonomy): domain Eukaryota; kingdom Viridiplantae; phylum Streptophyta; class Magnoliopsida; order Poales; family Poaceae; genus Aegilops; species Aegilops umbellulata. The sequence goes on along the minus strand of CP136060.1, from coordinate 632,590,867 downwards.
TGCTACCTCTTGAGCATGAGTTGGTTTTCCCTTGAAGAGGAAAGGGTGATGCAGCAAAGTAGAGTAAGTATTTCCCTTAGTTTTTGAGAACCAAGGTATCAATCCAGTAGGAGACTACACGCAAGTCGCCTAGTACCTGCACAAACAATCAAGAACCTTGCAACCAATGCGATAAAGGGGTTGCCAATCCCTTCACGGCCACTCGCAAAAGTGAGATCTGATAAAGATAATAAGATAAATATTTTTGGTATTTTTGGTGTATAGATTGGAAAATAAAGATTGCAAAATAAATAGTAAACTAGAATAATAGATCAAAAACTTATATGATGTAATGTAGACCCGGGGGCCATAGGTTTCACTAGTGGCTTCTCTCATGATAGCATGTATTACGGTGGGTGAACAAATTAATGCCGAGCAATTGATAGAAAAGCGCATAGTTATGATGATATCTAAGGCAATGATCATGAATATAGGCATCACGTCCGTGTCAACTAGACCGAAACGATTTTGCATCTACTACTATTACTCCACACATCGACCACTATCCAGCATGCATCTAGAGTATTAAGTTCATAAGAACGGAGTAACGCATTAGGCAAGATGACATGATGTAGAGGGATAAACTCAAGCAATATGATATAAACCCCATCTTTTTATCCTCAATGGCAACAATACAATACGTGTCGGTTCCCTTTGTGTCACTGGGATCGAGCACCGCAAGATTGAACCCAAGGCTAAGCACTTCTCCCATTGCAATAAAGATCAATCTAGTAGTCCAAACTAAACCGATAACTCGAAGAGACTTGCGAAGATATCAAATCATGCATATAAGAATTCAGAGAAGAACCAAATAATATTCCTAGATAATCAAGTTCATAAACCCACAATTCATCGGATCTCGGCAAACACACCGTAAAAGAGTATCACATCGAATAGATCTCCAAGAACATCAAGGAGAAATTTGTATTGAGAACCAAAGAGAGAGAAGAAGCCATCTAGCTAATAACTATGGACCCGAAGGTCTGTGGTAAACTACTCACACATCATCCGAGAGGCTATGGTGTTGATGTAGAAGCCCTCCGTGATCGAATTCCCCTCCGGCAGATCGCTGGAAAAGGCCCCAATATGAGATCTCACGGGTACAGAAGGTTGCGGCGGTGGAAAAGTGGTTTCGTGGCTCTACTGGATGTTTTCAGGGTATAAGAGTATATATAGGCGAAAGAAGTAGGTCGGTGGAGCTATGAGGGGCCCACCGAAGGAAATATGCCCTAGAGGTAGTAATAAAGTTATTATTTATATTTCCTTATATCATGATAAATGTTTATTATTCATGCTAGAATTGTATTAACCAGAAACTTAGTACATTTTTGAATACATAGACAAAATAGAGTGTCCCTAGTATGCCTCTACTTGACTAGCTCGTTAATCAAAGACGGTTATGTTTCCTGACCATAGACATGTGTTGTCATTTGATGAACGGGATCACATCATTACAGAATGATGTGATGGACAAGACCCATCCGTTAGTTTAGCATTATGATCGTTGAGTCTTATTACTATTCCATTCTTCATGACTTATACATGTTCCTCTGACTATAAGATTATGCAACTCCCGAATACCGGAGGAACACCTTGTGTGCTATCAAACGTCACAACGTAATTGGGTGATTATAAAGATGCTCTACAGGTGTCTCCGAAGGTGTTTGTTGGGTTGGCATAGATCGAGATTAGGATTTGTCACTCCGTGTATCGGAGAGGTATCTCTGGGCCCTCTCGGTAATGCACATCACTATAAGCCTTGCAAGCAATGTGGCTAATAAGTTAGTTGCGGGATGATGCATTACGGAACGATTAAAGAGACTTGCCAGTAACGAGATTGAACTAGGTATTGAGATACCGACGATCGAATCTCGGTCAAGTAACATACCGATGACAAAGGGAACAACGTATGTTGTTATGCGGTTTGGCCGATAAAGATCTCCGTAGAATATGTAGGAACCAATATGAGCATCCAGGTTCCCCTATTGGTTATTGGCCGGAGACGAGTCTCGGTCATGTCTACATAGTTCTCGAACCCGTAGGGTCCGCACGCTTAACGTTCGGTGACGATCGATATTATGAGTTTATGTGTTTTGATGTACTAAAGGTAGTTCGGAGTCCCGGATATGATCACGGACAGGACGAGGAGTCTCGAAATGGTCTAGGCGTAAAGATCGATATATTGGAAGCCTATGTTTGGACATCAGAATGATTCTGGATGAGTTCAGGCATTTACCGGAGTACCAGGAGATTACCGGAACCCCCCGCGGAGTATATGGGCCTTATTGGGCCTTAGTGGAATAGAGGAGAGGAAGGGAAAAGGTGAAGGGTGCGCCCCCCTAGCCCAATCCAAATTGGGTGCCCCCTTCCTTCCCTCTCTCCTCCCCTTCCTTTTCTCCTAGTCCTACTACTTGGAAGGGGGGAATCCTACTCCCGGTGGGAGTAGGACTCCCCAGGGCGCGCCATAGTAGAGGGCCGGCCCTCCCCCACCTCCACTCCTTTATATACGAGGGAGGGGGGCACCCCATAGACACATAAGTTGATCATTGATCCCTTAGCCGTGTGCGGTGCCCGCCTCCACCATAATCCACCTCGGTCATATCGTCGTAGTGCTTAGGCGAAGCCCTGCGCCGGTAGCTTCATCATCACCGTCATCACACCGTCGTGCTGACGAAGCTCTCCCTCGACACTTGGCTGGATCACGAGTTCGTGTGACGTCACCGGCTGAACGTGTGCAGATCACGGAGGTGCCGTACTTTCGGTGCTAGGATCGGTCGATCGTGAAGACGTAGGACTACATCAACCACGTTGTCATAACGCTTCCGTTTACGGTCTACGAGGGTACATAGACAACACTCTCCCCTCTCGTTGCTATGCATCACCATGATCTTGCGTGTGTGTAGGAATTTTTTTGAAATTACTGCGTTCCCAATAGTGGCATCCGAGCGAGGTCTATGCGTAGATGTTATATGCACGAGTAGAACACAAATGAGTTGTGGACGATAATAGTCATACTTTGATTCGGTGATATTGTTGGATGAAGCGGCCCAGACCGACATTACGCGTACGCTTACGCGAGACTGGTTCTAGTGTGGCTACGCCCGATCCTTGTTGAAGGTTAAAACAGCACATACTTGACGAAAAATCGTTGTCGTTTTGATGCGTAGGTAAGAATGGTTCTTGCTCAGCCCGTAGCAGCCACGCAAAGCTTGCAACAACAAAGTAGAGGATGTCTAACTTGTTTTTGCTGGCTTGTTGTGATGTTATATGGTTAAGACGTGATGAGATATAAGTTGTTGTATGAGATGATCATGTTTTGTTGAAGTTATCGGCAACTGGTAGAAGCCTTATGGTTGTCTCTTTATTGCATAAGATGCAAGCACCAAATAATTGCTTTAGTTTATCGCTATGCGATAGCAATAGTTGCAAGAGCAATAGTTGGCGAGACGACCAGGTGATGACACATTGATAGAGATCAAGATGATGGAGATCATGGTGTCATGCTGGTGACGATAGAGATCATGAAGGTACTTTGGAGATGGAGATCAAAGGCGCAAGATGATCATGGCCATATCATGTCACATATTTTGATTGCATGTGATGTTTATCTTTTATGCATCTTATTTTGCCCAGTACGACAGTAGCTTTATAAGATGACCCCTTAGTAAAATTTCAAGGTATAAGTGTTCTCCCTAAGTATGCACCGTTGCGACAGTTCTTCGTGCTGAGACACCACATGATGATCGAGTGTGATAAGCTCTACGTTCACATACAACGGGTGCAAGCCAGTTTTGCACACGCAGAATACTCGGGTTAAATTTGCCGAGCCTAGCATATGCAGATATGGCCTCAGAACACTGAGACCGAAAGGTCGAGCGTGAATCATATAGTAGATATGATCAACATAGTGATGTTCACCATTGAAAACTACTCCATCTCACGTGATGATCGGACATGGTTTAGTTGATATGGATCATGTGATCACTTAGATGATTAGAGGGATGTCTATCTAAGTGGCAGTTCTTAAGTAATATGATTAATTGAACTTTAATTTGTCATGAACTTAGTCGTGATAGTATTTGCATAACTATGTTGTAGATCAATAGCTCGCGATGTAGCTCGCTGTTTATTTTTTATATGTTCCTAGAGAAATATAAGTTGAAAGATGATAGTAGCAGTGATGCGGACTTGGTCCGTGATTTGAGGATTTTCCTCATTGCTGCACAAAAAAATTATGTCCTTGATGCACCGCTAGGTGACGGACCTATTGCAGGAGTAGATGCAGACATTATGAACGTTTGGCAAAGCTCGATATGATGACTACTTGATAGTTTAGTGCACCATGCTTTACATCTTAGAACCGGGACTTCAAAAACATTTTGAACGCCACGGAGCATATAAGATGTTCTAAGAGTTGAAATTGGTATTTCATACTTTTGCCCGTGTCGAGAGGTATCAGACCTGTGACAGTACTTTGCCTACAAGATGGAGGAGAATAGCTCAATCAATAAGCTTGTGCTCATATTGTCTGGGTACTTCAATTGCTTGAATCAAGAGGGAGTTAATCTACCAGATAAGATAGTAATTGACAAAGTTCTCTAGTCACTATCACCAAGTTACTAGAACTTAGTGATGAACTATAATATGCAAGGGATGACGAAAGTAATTCCCAAGCTCTTCGCGATGCTGAAATCGGCGAAGGTAGAAATCAAGAAATAACATCAAGAGTTGATGGTTAACAAGACAACTAGTTTCAAGAAAAGGGCAAAGGGAAAGAAAGAGGAACTTCAAAGAAGAATAGCAAGTAAGATGCTGGTCCTCGTGAAGAAACCCAAAGCTAGAGCCAAGCCTTAAACTGAGTGCTTCTACTGCAAAGGAAATGGTCACTGGAAGTGGAACTGCCCTAGATACTTGGCGGATAAGAAGGATGGAAAAGTGAACAAAGGTATATTTGATATACATGTTATTGATGTGTACTTTACTAGTTTTTATAGCAACCCCTCGGTATTTGATACTGGTTCAATTGCTAAGAGTAGTAACTCGAAACAGGACTTGCAAAATAAACAGAGACTAGTTAAGGGCGAGGTGATGATGTGTGTTGGAAGTGATTCCAAGGTTGATAAGATCACCATCGCACACTCCTTTTACCTTCGGGATTAGTGTTGAACCTAAAATAAATGTTATTTGCTGTTTGTGTTGAGCATGAATATGATTGGATCATGTTTATTGCAATACGGTTATTCATTTAAGTCAAAGAATAATTGTTGTTCTATTTAAATGAATAAAACCTTCTATGGCGATACACTCAATATAAATGGTTTATTGAATCTCGATCGTAGTGATACACATATTCATAATATTGAAGCCAAAAGATTCAAAGTTAATAATGATAGTGCAACTTATTTGTGGCACTACTGTTTAGGTCATATTGGTGTAAAGTGCATGAAGAAACTCCATGCTGATGGGCTTTTGGAATCACTTGATTATGAATCACTTGATGCTTGCGAACCATGCCTCATGGGCAAGATGACCAAGACTCCGTTCTCCGGAACAATGGAGCGAGCAACTGACTTATTAGAAATAATGCATACTGATGTATGCGGTCCGATGAGTGTTGAAGCTCACGGCGGGTATCGTTATTTTCTCACCTTCACAGATGATTTATCTACTTGATGAAACATAAGTCTGAAACATTTGAAAAGTTCGAAGAATTTCAGAGTGAAGCAAAAACTCATCGTAACAAGAAAAATTTTCTATGATCTGATCGCGGAGACGAATATTTGAGTTACGAGTTTGATCTTCATTGGAAACAATGTGGAATAGTTCCGCAACTCACGCCACCTGGAACACCACAGTGTAATGGTGTGTCCGAACGTCATAACCGTACTTTATTAGATATGGTGCGATCTATGATGTTTCTTACAAATTTACCATTATCATTTTGGGGTTATGCATTATAGAGACAGCTGCATTCACGTTAAAATGGGCACCATCTAAATCCGTTGAGACGACACCGTATGAACTGTGGTTTAGCAAGAAACCTAAGCTGTCGTTTCTTAAAATTTGGGGTTGCGATGCTTATGTGAAGAAGTTTCATCCTGATAAGCTCAAACCCAAATTGAAGAAGTGTGTTTTCATAGGATACCCAAAAGTAACTGTTGGGTACACCTTCTATCATAGATCCGAAGGCAAGATATTCGTTGCTAAAATGGATACTTTCTAGAGAAGGAGTTTCTCTCGAAAGAAGTGAGTGGGAGGAAAGTAGAACTTGATGAGGTAATTGTACCTTCTCTCGAATTGGAAAGTAGCTCATCACTGAAATCAGTTCCAATGATGCCTACACCAATTAGTGAGGAAGTTAATGATGATGATCATGAAACTTCATATCAAGTTACTACCGAACCTTGTAGGTCAACTAGAGTACAATCTACGCCAGAGTGGTACGGTAATCCTGTTCTGGAAGTCATGTTACTTGACCATGATGAACCTACGAACTATGAGTAAGCGATGATGAGACCAGATTCCGCAAAATGGCTTGAGGCCATGAAATCTGAGATGAGAACAAAGTATGTACTTTGGTTGAGTTGCCCGATGATCGGCAAGCAATAGAGAATAAATGGATCTTCAAGATGAAGACGGATGCTGATAGTAGTGTTACTATCTACAAAGCTCGAATTGTCGAAAAATGTTTCCGACAAGTTCAAGATGTTGACTACGATGAGATTTTCTCACTTGTATCAATGCTTAAAAGTTTGTCTGAATCATGTTAGCAATTCCCGCATTTTATGAAATTTGACAAATGGATGTCAGACCTGCATTCCTTAATGGATTTCTTAAAGAAGAGTTGTATGTGATGCAACTAGAAGGTTTTGTCAATCCTAAAGGTGCTAATTAAGTGTGCATGCTCCAGCGATCCATCTATGGACTGGTGCAAGCATCTCGGTGTTGGAATATACGCTCTGACGAGTTGATCAAAGCATATAGATTTATACAGATTCACGGTGAAGCCTGTATTTACAAGAAAGTGAGTGGGAGCACTACAATTTTCTAATAAATATATGTGAAAGACATATTGTTGATCGGAAATGATGTAGAATTTTTCTGGAAAGCATAAAGGAGTGTTTGAGAGGAGTTTTTCAAAGAAAGACCTCGGTAAAGATGCTTACATATTGAGCATCAAGATCTATAGAGATAGATCAAAATGCTTGATAAGTTTTTTCAATGAGTACATACCTTGACAAGATTTTGAAGTAGTACAAAATGGAATACTCAAACAAGGAGTTCTTGCGTGTGTTGCAACATGTGAAGTTGAGTAACACTCAAAACCCGACCACGACAGAAGATAGAGGGAGAATGAAAGTCATTCCCTATGCCTCAACCATAGGTTCTATAAAGTATGCCATGCTGTGTACCAGACCTATTGTATACCCTGCCCTGAGTTTGGCAAGGGAGTACAATAGTGATATAGGAGTAGATCACTGGACATTGGTCAAATTTATCCTTAGAAGACTAAGGAAACATTTCTCGGTTATGGAGGTGATAGAGAGTTATTCGTAAACAGTTACGTCGATGCAATCTTTGACACCGATCTGGATGACTTTGAGTCTCGATCTGGATACATATTAAAAGTGGGAGCATTTAGCTAGAGTAGCTTCATGCAGTGCATTGTAGACATAGAAATTTGCAAAATACATACGGATCTGAATGTGGAAGACCCATTGACTAAACCTCTCTCACAAGCAAAACATGATCACACCTTAGTACTCTTTGGGTGTTAATCACATGGCGACGTGAACTAGATTATTGAGTCTAGTATACCCTTTGGGTATTAGTCACATCGCGATGTGAACTAATCACATGTTGATGTGAACTATTGGTGTTAAATCACATGGCGATGTGAACTAGATTATTGACTCTAGTGCAAGTGCGAGACTGAAGGAAATTTGCCCTAGAGGCAATAATAAAGTTGTTAATTTATATTTCCTTATATCATGATAAATGTTTATTATTCAAGCTAGAATTGTATTAACCGGAAACTTAGTACATGTGTGAATACATAGACAAAACAGAGTGTCCCTAGTATGCCTCTACACTACTAGGGAAAAGCCTATACACAGAATCTTACCAGCAACGTGCTTTAAAATCAGGCGCTGCTGCTAAGTAGTAGTAGAGCGTGCTTTAGAAACTCGCTGCTGAAACAAGTTTATCAGTAGCGCGTGCACTCCAAGGAGCGCTACTACTAAAATTCCCACGACGCTGCTGCGAGGCCAGTTATAGCATCAGCGCGTTAAACTAAACAGCGCTACTGCTACGTAACGTAGAAGTAGCGCATTCAGGCAATAATCGCTACTGCTAAATTAACTACAAAAATTTAGACCCACCTCGCTCCGTGAAGAGAGTTTTACCCACCTTAAATATGTTTCTTCTACAACTTTCACAAGCACTTGGTCTTCATTGAACTCTATGTGTAGGATCTGTGGCCGCAATAGGAATCCTCGCCAGTTCTTAAACCAACCGACGAGGATTCCTATTGACAAATCAGATTGTACACAAAAAGACCATTGATGATAAATGTATTTTTTATGTCTATGTCTATTTTTACATACTGACACATAGCAGTAGCGCGTCCACGCCGAAAGGCGCTACTGATAGGTCGTTTAGCAGTAGCGCATTTCCCTATAGCGCGCTACTGCTATGCCATTCCATCTCCCCCCACTCACTAGCCTCATCCACAGATCACACTCACACACACTCAGTCGGTCTCCTCCTCACCCCCCGCGCCGCCGGTCCTCCCCCGTCGCCCCTCCCCCGATCTGCGCCGCTGTCGCCTCATCCTCCTCGCTGAACTCGGTAACGGCCTCCTCCTCCGTCCTCCCTCCACTCACCGCTGGCCGGCCCCTCCTCGCTCCGCCTTCCTCCTCGATCCTGTTGGGGAACGTAGTAATTTCAAAATTTTCCTATGCACACGCAAGATCATGGTGATGCATAGCAACGAGAGAGGAGAGTGTTGTCTACGTACCCTCGTAGACCGAAGCGGAAGCGTTGACACAGCATAGAGGAAGTAGTCGTACGTCCTCCTCCCGATCCGACCGATCCAAGCGCCGTTACTCCGGCGCCTCCGAGTTCTTGACACACGTACAGCTCGATGACGTTCTCTGGGCTCCGATCCAGCAAAGCTCTTGGGGAAGAGTTTCGTCAGCACGACGGCGTGGTGACGATCTTGATGAACTACCGACGCAGGGCTTCGCCTAAGCACTGCGACAATATGACCGAGGTGGAATATGGTGGAGGGGGGCACCGCACACGGCTGAGGAACGATCACGAAGATCAACTTGCGTGTCATGGGGTGCCCCCCTGCCCCTGTATATAAAGGAGCAAGGGGGAGGGGCCGGCCGGCCTAGAAGGGGTGCGCCAAGGGGAGTCCTACTCCCACCGGGAGTAGGATTCCACCTTTCCTAGTCCAACTAGGAGAAGGGGGGAATGGAGGGGAGTGGAGAAGGAAGGGAGAGGGGGCCGCGCCCCCAAACCCCTTGTCCAATTCGGACTGGGCTTGGGAGGGGCGCGCGCCACCTCCTGGCTCCTTCCCACTAAGGCCCAATAAGGCCCAATACTCTTCCCCGTATTCCCGTAACTCCCCGGTACCTCCGAAAATATCCGAACCACTCAGAACCTTTCCGATGTCCGAATATAGTCGTCCAATATATCGATCTTCACGTCTCGACCATTTCGAGACTCCTCGTCATGTCCCCGATCTCATCCGGGACTCCGAACTCCTTCGGTACATCAAAACTCATAAACTCATTATATAATTGTCATCGAAATCTTAAGCGTGCGGACCCTACGGTTCGAGAACAATGTAGACATGACCGAGACACGTCTCCGGTCAATAACCAATAGCGGGACCTGGATGCCCATATTGGCTCCTACATATTCTACGAAGATCTTTATCGGTCAGACCGCATAACAACATACGTTGTTCCCTTTGTCATCGGTATGTTACTTGCCCGAGATTCGATCGTCGGTATCTCAATACCTAGTTCAATCTCGTTACTGGCAAGTCTCTTTACTCGTTCCGTAATACATCATCTCGCAACTAACTCATTAGTTGCAATGCTTGCAAGGCTTATGTGATGTGCATTACCGAGAGGGCCCAGAGATACCTCTCCGATAATCAGAGTGACAAATCCTAATCTCGAAATACGCCAACCCAACATCTACCTTTGGAGACACCTGTAGAGCTCCTTTATAATCACCCAGTTACGTTGTGACGTTTGGTAGAACACAAAGTGTTCCTCCGGCAAACGGGAGTTGCATAATCTCATAGTCATAGGAACATGTATAAGTCATGAAGAAAGCAATAGCAACATACTAAACGATCGGGTGCTAAGCTAACGAATGGATCATGTCAATCACATCATTCTCCTAATGATGTGATCCCGTTAATCAAATGACAACTCATGTCTATGGCTAGGAAACTTAACCATCTTTGATCAACGAGCTAGTCAAGTAGAGGCATACTAGTGACACTCTGTTTGTCTATGTATTCACACATGTATTATGTTTCCGGTTAATACAATTCTAGCATGAATAATAAACATTTATCATGAAATAAGGAAATAAATAATAACTTTATTATTGCCTCTAGGGCATATTTCCTTCAGTGTCCCACTTGCACTAGAGTCAATAATCCAGTTCACATCGCCATGTGATTTAACAGCAATAGTTCACATCACCATGTGATTAACACCCATAGTTCACATCGATATGTGATCAACACCCAAAGGGTTTACTAGAGTCAGTAATCTAGTTCACATCGCTATTTGATTAACACCCAAAGAGTACTAAGGTGTGATCTTGTTTTGCTTGTGAGAGAAGCTTAGTCAACGGGTCTGCCAAAATTCAGATCCGTATGTATTTTGCAAATTTCTATGTCTACAATGCTCTGCACAGAGCTACTTTAGCTAATTGCTCCCACTTTCAATATGTATCTAGATTCAGACTTACAGTCATCTAGATTAGTGTCAAAACTTGCATTGACGTAACCCTTTTACGACGAACCTTTTTTTGTTACCTCCATAATCGAGAAACATATCCTTATTCCAGTAAGGATAATTTTGACCGCTGTCCAGTGATCTACTCCTAGATCACTGTTGTACTCCCTTGCTAAACACAGTGTAGGGTATACAATAGATCTGGTACACAGCATGGCATACTTTATAGAACCTATGGCCAAGGCATAGGGAATGACTTTCATTCTCTTTCTATCTTCTGCCGTGGTCGGGTTTTGAGTCTTACTCAATTTCACACCTTGTAACACAGGCAAGAACTCTTTCTTTGACTGTTCCATTTTGAACTACTTCAAAATCTTGTCAAGGTATTTACTCATTGAAAACTTATCAAGCGTCTTGATCTATATCTATAGATCTTGATGCTTAATATGTAAGCAGCTTCACCGAGGTTTTTGTTTGAAAAACTCCTTTCAAACACTCCTTTATGCTTTGCAGAATAATTCTACAATATTTCCGATCAACAATATGTCATTCACATATACTTATCAGAAATGCTGTAGTGCTCCCACTCACTTTCTTGTAAATACAGGCTTCACCGCAAGTCTGTATAAAACTATATGCTTTGATCAACTTGTCAAAGCGTATATTCCAACTTCGAGATGCTTGCACCAGTCCATAGATGGATCGCTGGAGCTTGCATATTTTTGTTAACACCTTCAGGATCGACAAAACCTTCTAGTTGCATCGTATACAACTATTCTTTAATAAATCCATTAAGGAATGCAGTTTTGTTTATCCATTTGCCATATTTCATAAAATGCGGCAATTGTTAACATGATTCAGACAGACTTAAGCATAGATACGAGTGAGAAACTCTCATCGCAGTCAACACCTTGAACTTGTCAAAAACCTTTTGCGACAATTCTAGCTTTGTAGATAGTAACACTACTATCAGCGTCCGTCTTCCTCTTGAAGATCCATTTATTTTCTATGGCTTGCCGATCATCGGTCAAATCCATCAAAGTCCATACTTTGTTCTCATACATGGATCATATCTCAGATTTCATGGTCTCAAACCATTTCGCGGAATCTGGGCTCATCATCGCTTCCTCATAGTTCGCAAGTTCGTCATGTTCTAGTAACATGACTTCCAGAACAGGATTACCGTACTACTCTGGTGCGGATCTCACTCTGGTTTACCTACGAGATTCGGTAGTAACTTGATCTGAAGTTACATGATCATCATCATTAGCTTCCTCACTAATTGGTGTAGTAGTCACAGGAACAGATTTCTGTGATGAACTACTTTCCAATAAGGAAGAAGGTACAATTACCTTATCAAGTTCTACTTTCCTCCCACTCACTTCTTTCGAGAGAAACTCCTTCTCTAGAAAGGATCCATTATTAGCAACAAATGTCTTGCCTTCGGATCTGTGATAGAAGGTGTACCCAACAGTTTCCTTTGGGTATCCTATGAGGACATATTTCTCCGATTTGGGTTTGAGCTTATCAGGATGAAACTTTTTCATATAAGCATCGCAACCCCAAACTTTAAGAAACGACAACTTTGGTTTCTTGCCAAACCACAGTTCAGATTGTGTCGTCTCAACGGACTTAGATGGTGCCCTTTTTAACGTGAATGCAGCTGTCTTTAATGCATAACCCCAAAACTATGTTGGTAAATCTGTAAGAAACATCATAGATTGCACTATATCCAATAAAGTACGGTTATGACGTTCGGACACACCATTATGCTGTGGTGTTCCAGGTGGCGTGAGTAGGGAAACTATTTCACATTGTTTTAACTGAAGACCAAACTCGTAACTCAAATACTCTTCTCTACGATCAGATCGTAGAAATTTTATTTTCTTGTTACGATGATTTTCCACTTCACTCTGAAATTATATGAACTTTTCAAATGTTTCAGACTTCTTATTTCATTAAGTAGATATACTCATATCTGCTTAAATCATCTGTGAAGGTTAGAAAATAATGATACTTGTCGCAAGCTTTAATATTCATCGGACCACATACATCAGTATGTATGATTTCCAACAAATCTGTTGCTCGCTCCATTGTTCCGGAGAACGGAGTCTTAGTAATCTTGCCCATGAGGCATGGTTCGCAAGCATCAAGTGATTCATAATCAAGTGATTCCAAAAGCCCATCAGCATGGAGTTTCTTCATGCGCTTTACACCAACATGACCTAAACGGCAGTGCCACAAACAAGTTGCACTATCATTATTAACTTTGCATCTTTTGGCTTCAATAATATGAATATGTGTATCACCACGATCGAGATCCAACAAACCATTTTCGTTGGGTGTGTAACCATATAAGGTTTTATTCATGTAAACAGAACAACAATTTATTCTCTTACTTAAATGAATAACCGTATTGCAATAAACATGATCAGATCATATTCATGCTCAACGTAAACACCAAATAACACTTATTTAGGTTCAACACTAATGCCGAAAGTATAGGGAGTGTGCGATGATGATCATATCAATCTTGGAACCACTTCCAACACACATCGTCACTTCACCCTTAACTAGTCTCTGTTCATTCTGCAACTCCCGTTTCGAGTTACTAATCTTAGCAACTGAACCAGCATCAAATGCCGAGGGGTTGCTATAAACACTAGTAAAGTACACATCAATAACATGTATATCCAATATACCTTTGTTCACTTTGCCATTCTTCTTATCCACCAATTACTTGGGGTAGTTCCGCTTCCAGTGACCAATCCCTTTGCAGTAGAAGCACTTAGTCTCAGGCTTAGGACCAGACTTGGGCTTCTTCACTTAAGTAGCAACTTGATTGCTGTTTTTCTTGAAGTTCCCCTTCTTCTTCCCTTTGCCCTTTTCTTGAAACTAGTCATCTTGTCAACCATCAACACTTGATGTTTTTCTTGATTTCTACCTTCGTTGATTTCAGCATCACGAAGAGCTTTGGGAATTACTTTCGTCATCCCTTGCATATTATAGTTCATCACAAAGTTTTACTAACTTGGTGATGGTGACTAGAGAATTCTGTCAATCACTATCTTATCTGGAAGATTAACTCCCACTTGATTCAAGCGATTGTAGTACCCAGACAATCTGAGCACATGCTCACTAGTTGAGCGATTCTCCTCCATCTTTCAGCTGTAGAACTTGTTGGAGACTTCATATCTCTCAACTCGGGTATTTGCTTGAAATATTAACTTCAATTCCAGGAACATCTCATATGGTCCATGACGTTCAAAACGTCTTTGAAGTCCCGATTCTAAGCCGTTAAGCATGGTGCACTAAACTATCAAGTAGTCATCATACCGAGCTAGCCAAACGCTCATAATGTCTGCATCTGCTCCTGCAATAGGTCCGTCACCTAGCGGTGCATCAAGGACATAATTCTTCTATGCAGCAATGAGGATAAACCTCAGAACACGGATCCAATCCGCATCATTGTTACTAACATTTTTCAACACAATTTTCTCTAGGAACGTATCAAAATAAACATATGAAAGCAACAACGCGAGCTATTGATCTACAACATAGATATGCTAATACTACCAGGACTAAGTTCATGATAAATTAAAGTTCAATTAATCATATTACTTAAGAACTCCCACTTAGATAGACATCCCTCTAATCCTCTAAGTGATCACGTGATCCATATCAACTAAACCATGTCCGATCATCACGTGAGATGGAGTAGTTTCAACGGTGAACATCAATATGTTGATCATATCTACTATATGATTCACGCTCGACCTTTCGGTCTCCGTGTTCCGAGGCCATATTTGTTATATGCTAGGCTCGTCAAGTTAAACCTGAGTATTCCGCGTGTGCAACTGTTTTGCACCCGTTGTATTTGAACGTAGAGCCTATCACACCCGATCATCACGTGGTGTCTCAGCACGAAGAACTTTCGCAACGGTGCATACTCAGGGAGAACACTATTACAATGATAATTTAGTGAGAGATCATGTTATAATGCTACCGTCAATCAAAGCAAGATAAGATCCATAAAAGATAAACATCACATGGAATCAATATAAGTGATATGATATGGCCATCATCATCTTGTGCTTGTGATCTCCATCTCCGAAGCACCGTCATGATCACCATCGTCACCGGCGCGACACCTTGATCTCCATCGTAGCATCGTTGTCGTCTCGCCAATCTTATGCTTCTACGACTATCGCTACCGCTTAGTGATAAAGTAAAGCATTACAGGGCGATTGCATTGCATACAATAAAGCGACAACCATACGGCTCCTGCCGGTTGCCGATAACTTGGTTACAAAACATGATCATCTCATACAATAAAATTTAGCATCATGTCTTGACCATATCACATCACAACATGCCCTGCAAAAACAAGTTAGACGTCCTCTACTTTGTTTGTTGCAAGTTTTACGTGGCTGCTACGGGCTTAAGCAAGAACCAATCTCACCTACGCATCAAAACCACATCGATAGTTTGTCAAATAGACTACGTTTTAACCTTCTCAAGGACCGGGCGTAGCCATACTCGGTTCAACTAAAGTTGGAGAAACTGACACCCGCCAGCCACCTGTGTGCAAAGCACAGCGGTAGAACCAGTCTCGCGTAAGCGTACGCGTAATGTCGGTCTGGGCCGCTTCATCCAACAATACCGCTGAACCAAAGTATGACATGCTGGTAGGCAGTATGACTTATATCGTCCACAACTCACTTGTGTTCTACTCGTGTATAACATCAAACCATAAAAACCTAGGCTCGGATGCCACTGTTGGGGAACGTAGTAATTTCAAAATTTTCCTACGCACACGCAAGATCAGGGTGATGCATAGCAACGAGAGGGGAGAGTGTTGTCTACGTACCCTCGTAGACCGAAGCGGAAGCGTTGACACAACATAGAGGAAGTAGTCGTACGTCCTCCTCCTGATCCGACCGATCCAAGCGCCGTTACTCCGGCGCCTCCGAGTTCTTGACACACGTACAGCTCGATGACGTTCTCCGGGCTCCGATCCAGCAAAGCTCTCGGGGAAGAGTTTCGTCAGCATGACGGCGTGGTGACGATCTTGATGAACTACCGACGCAGGGCTTCGGCTAAGCACTGCGACAATATGACCAAGGTGGAATATGATGGAGGGGGGCACCGCACACGGCTGAGGAACGATCACGAAGATCAACTTGCGTGTCATGGGGTGCCCCCCTGCCCCCGTATATAAAGGAGCAAGGGGGAGGGGGCGGCCGGCCTAGAAGGGGCGCGCCAAGGGGAGTCCTACTCCCACCGGGAGTAGGATTCCACCTTTCCTAGTCCAACTAGGAGAAGGGGGGAAAGGAGGGGAGTGGAGAAGGAAGGGAGAGGGGGCCGCGCCCCCAAACCCCTTGTCCAATTCGGACTGGGCTTGGGAGGGGCGCGCGCCACCTCCTGGCTCCTTCCCACTAAGGCCCAATAAGGCCCAATACTCTTCCCCGTATTCCCGTAACTCCCCGGTACCTCCGAAAATACCCGAACCACTCAGAACTTTTCCGATGTCCGAATATAGTCGTCCAATATATCGATCTTTACGTCTCGACCATTTCGAGACTCCTCGTCATGTCCCCGATCTCATCCGGGACTCCGAACTCCTTCGGTACATCAAACTCATAAACTCATTATATAATTGTCATCGAAACCTTAAGCGTGCGGACCCTACGGTTCGAGAACAATGTAGACATGACCGAGACACGTCTCCGGTCAATAACCAATAGCGGGACCTGGATGCCCATATTGGCTCCTACATATTCTACGAAGATCTTTATTGGTCAGACCGCATAACAACATACGTTGTTCCCTTTGTCATCGGTATGTTACTTGCCCGAGATTCGATCGTCGGTATCTCAATACCTAGTTCAATCTCGTTACCGGCAAGTCTCTTTACTCGTTCCGTAATACATCATCTCGCAACTAACTCATTAGTTGCAATGCTTGCAAGGCTTATGTGATGTGCATTACCGAGAGGGCCCAGAGATACCTCTCCGATAATCAGAGTGACAAATCCTAATCTCGAAATACGCCAACCCAACATCTACCTTTGGAGACACCTGTAGAGCTCCTTTATAATCACCCAGTTACGTTGTGACGTTTGGTAGAACACAAAGTGTTCCTCCGGCAAACGGGAGTTGCATAATCTCATAGTCATAGGAACATGTATAAGTCATGAAGAAAGCAATAGCAACATACTAAACGATCGGGTGCTAAGCTAACGAATGGGTCATGTCAATCACATCATTCTCCTAATGATGTGATCCCGTTAATCAAATGACAACTCATGTCTATGGCTAGGAAACTTAACCATCTTTGATCAACGAGCTAGTCAAGTAGAGGCATACTAGTGACACTCTGTTTGTCTATGTATTCACACATGTATTATGTTTTCGGTTAATACAATTCTAGCATGAATAATAAACATTTATCATGAAATAAGGAAATAAATAATAACTTTATTATTGCCTCTAGGGCATATTTCCTTCAGATCCGTCCTCCCTCCACTCGCCGCCGGCCGGCCCCTCCTCGCTCCGCGTTCCTCCTCCGTCCTACTATCTTCTCCCTCCTCGAGTCTCCCCTCCTTGTCCCTCTTCCCTGATACATTTTGATTTAGTAGGCTTTCATATGTAACATTTCGATTTAGTTGATATGATTCAGTTGATTTAGTAGGCTAGTTGATTTAGTTGATTTAGAACATTTTGATTTAGTTTATTTAGTAGGCTAGTTAATTTAGTTGATTTAGTAGGCTAGTTGATTTAGAACATTTTGATTTAGTTGATTTAGTATGCTAGTTGATTTAGTTGATTTAGTATGCTTGATTTAGTTTTTTTGTAATAAGTTTTTTTTGGCAAAATGTAGGTGCCAATTTAGTTAAATTTGCCACTTGTTTGTTTAAACAATTATCTTAGGCAATAGGGGCCAATTTAGGATTATAATTGTCCATAAAATTCTTTCTCGCGGAAGAACCAAAAGTATCACATGCTACTGTTTTTCTTTCCTGTGAAGTGAATCGTTAATCCTTTGCTCATATTGCTTTAGGAAAATGGCGCCACCACCAGCACCACTATGTCGACTATGCAAGTCAAGGTGCGCCAGTAGCCTTGCAACTGGCAAGCTGTTCGGCATCTACTTCTCCATCCGAGTTTTCATCATGCGGCGGTAAGAAATTAGATGAAATGTAACAACTATTTTATTTTTAGTGTTGGCATTACTGCATTGTGTCATTTTGCTTTTCTTACACAGATCGTCCCATGCAATGTGAGGTTGAAATTCAACAAGCTGACAGGAGACACTATGACATTTGAGGCTCCTGGGGGGCCGTACACTATGGAGGTCGAGAAAGGACGCAATATGTCGCAAATTGGAGGAGATGGATGGGCCCGTTTCCTCGCTCGCATGCGTCTTACTGGTGGTGAGTTGATCAGATTCTCCTTCAGAGCAGAAAGACCCAAACTGGTTGTCATTTATATCAACCTGGTGGAAGATAATGAAGATGACGAAGATGATGAAGATAATGAGGACCCACTCAATGAAGATGATGAGAACCCACTTCATGAAGCCATCATAGCTCAAAGAATGAGGCTGGGCGAGGAGGAGGTGTGCAACCTATGGGACATAATTCCTCCACGTGATGATTTTGTCAGGGTGCCATTCGTGACCCGCCTGACAAGTACCATGGTCGATCGGCATGAAATGGTATGTTATACGTACTGCATGTAGTAATTTGATGATATATATATGCTTTATTGTTATACTTACAAATTCAAATTATCCGATGATATGCTTAGTGAATCCGATGATATGCTTAGTGTAGAGTCCAATGATATGCTTTGTGGAATCTAGTCGATGATATACTTTAGTGTAGAGTATGATCACATGCTTATTCGTGTAGAATCCAAGGAACTATTAATAGTGTAGCTAATCCATATATACTTATTAGTAGAATTCATGATTAATTAGTACAAATGCGTAGTACTGTGTCTTTTGATAGTGTAGAAATCTAGACTTAATAGAAATATATTTGCAAGAGTATGTGTGAGGCTATTTATTAATTGATATGTTTTTCTTATTAAAAGATTGCCAAAGAACCTATCTGTGAGTTGTGGTATCTAGCCTGATGAAGAAGTCTCAGTTGGACTACGCCTTACCGCAAGGGGCTCCGTCACCACCTGTACTTACCGCATGGACACAGATGGTCGCACACACTTGAACTCGGTTGGGTGGAAGAGATTCCTTGTTGGCAAGAATCTTCGTGTTGGACAGGCCATCCTAATTACTATCAGGAACACCCATCGCCCAGGCTTGAGGATGATGATCGTCGTCGATATCATATAGAACTACATATGTGTGTGTGGCTATATCATCTAGAACTACATATGATGATCGTCGTTGATATCATGTAGAACTACATATGATGATCGTCGTCGATATCATCTAGAACTAAATATGATGATTGTCGTCGATGTCACCTTGTACTGCTTGAGGATGCATGTTGAGTATATATGAAATTGTTATCTAGTACTCCCTCGGTTCCAAATTACTCGTCGTGGTTTGAGTTCAAATTTGAACTAAAACCACGACGAGTAATTTCGAACCGAGGGAGTACTACCTAGTACCTACTCCCTCCGTTCCTTAATGTAAGGTGTATTAGTTTTTCAAAAAGTCAACCATTGTCTATGTTTAACCAACTTTATAGCAAAATCTATAAAGATTTACAATATTGAATATTTAATATATAGAAATATATTTCATGGTGAATCTAGTGATAATGATTTGGTATTCTAAACATTGATTATTTTGTCTAAAAAGTTGGTCAAAGTTAGAGAAGTTTGACTTTTAAAAAAAATAATACACCTTATATTTAGGAATGGAGGGAGTATAATGCTTTATGAAATTGATATCTAGTAGTACCTAGTATCTGGAAATTGCAGTTTATCGAAGCTGGAATGGGGAAATGGTGAAAGATATAACAGTAGCGCGGGACAAGGAAATCGCTACAGCTAACTAATAGCAGCGCGTTCCTGAAAAGCGCTGCTGCTATAGTCAATAGTAGTAGCGCGGGTACATGCAGCGCTACTACTAAGAGTTAGCTGTAGCGCCATATTGGTAGCGCGGGCACCCGCGCTGCTGATAGGCCTAAAACCCGCGCTGCAGCTAGCCTTTTCCCTAGTAGTGCTAATTGACTAGCTCGTTAATCGAAGATGATTATGTTTCCTGACCATAGACATGTGTTGTCATTTGATGAACGGGATCACATCATTAGAGAATGATGTGATGGACAAGCCCATCCGTTAGCTTAGCATTATGATCATTGAGTTTTATTGCTATTCCTTTCTTCATGACTTATACATGTTCCTCTGACTATGAGATTATGCAACTCCCAAATACCGGAGGAACACGTTGTGTGCTATCAAACATCACAGCATAACTGGGTGATTATAAAGATGCTCTACAGGTGTCTCCGAAGGTGTTTTTTGGGTTGGCATAGATCGAGATTAGGATTTGTCACTCTGTGTATCGGAGAGGTATCACTGGGCCCTCTCGGTAATGCACATCACTATAAGCCTTGAAAACAATGTGACTAATGAGTTAGTTGCGGGATGATGCATTACGAAACGAGTTATGAGACTTGTCGGTAACGAGATTGAACTAGGTATTGAGATACCGACGATCGAATCTCGGTCAAGTAACATACCGATGACAAAGGGAAAAACATATGTTGTTATGTGGTTTGACCGATAAAGATCTTCATAGAATATGTATGAACCAACATGAGCATCCAGGTTCCGCTATTGGTTATTGGCCGGAGATGACTCTCGGTCATGTCTACATAGTTCTTGAACCCGTAGGGTCCGCACGCTTAACGTTTGGTGACAATCGATATTATTAGTTTATGTCTTTTGATGTACTGAAGTTAGTTCGGAGTCCCGGATATGATCACGGACGTGACGAGGAGTCTCCTAATGGTAGAGACGTAAAGATCAATATATTGGAAGCCTATGTTTGGACATTGAAATGGTTCCGGATGAGTTCAGGCATTTACCGGAGTACAGGGAGGTTACCGGAACCCCCGGGGAGTATATGGGCCTTATTGGGCCTTAGTGGAATAGAGGAGAGGAAGGGAAAAGGTGAAGGGTGCGCGCCCCTAGACCAATACTAATTGGTTGGGGGGCCGCCCCCCTTCCTTCCCTCTCTCCTCCCCTTCCTTCTCTCCTACACCTACTACTTGGAAGGGGGGAATCCTACTCCCGGTGGGACACTAGTAGAAAAGGGGGCAAAGGTCCAGGCCGGGTCAGCCCATTAGTCCCGGTTCAGTCTAGAACCGGGACCAATGGGGGCATTGGACCCGGTTCGTGAGCCCAGGGGGCCGGCCGGGCCACGTGGGCCATTGGTCCCGGTTCGTCTGGACCTTTGGTCCCGGTTGGTGGGACGAACTGGGACCAATGGGCCTCACTCCTGGCCCACCACCATTGGTCCCGGTTGGTGGCTTGAACCAAGACCACAGGCTGCCCTTTAGTCTCGGTTCATGCCACCAACCGGGACCAGTGGTGGTGCCTATATATACCCCCCTCGCGCCAGAGCAGAGCACACTGCTCTGTTTTTTCTGGTCGAGGGGGAGAGAGCTGGTGGTGCTCTAGCTCACCTGCTATGCACACAAGGTGTTCGATGGAATGCCCGAGCCACACTACTTAAGCTTTCTCCTCTCCAAGCTCGACCTCCAAGCTCCATTTTCCTCAATATTTGTCTAGGTTTAGCGGTCCGTCATGCCCTGTCCCCGCCTTCACCGCCGTCGATCACCCGCGTCGAGCTCATCGCCGGCACCACCGTGGTGAGCCTCTTGTTCTTATCTTCTTTCTGAAAGGAAAAAATATTCTTACTTGTATGTTTACATAGATACTTGTATTATTTTCTTACTTTTATTATTGCATCTTATATAGTGCGATGGTTTTGGTATCTGCCCCCGTCGGCCTTCGTCCTGTCTATGATTTGGATGTGGTATATATATTATCTTTATAACTATTGGTTCATTTATTGTTTATGAAAATTATGCCGACCAACGTGACATAGATTTTATTTATCTAGGATGTATGTGAACCGGAAATTCCAACCGACCCTATTGTCGAGAGGTTAAATTTAGTTGAAGAAGAAAATAATTTCTTGAAGGAAAAAATAAAAAAAATTGAGGAGGAGAAGATGATATTGGAGTTGCATGTTGCGTATGTCGTCGATGATCACAAGATCAAGATGGATGCAATGCGCTTGAAGATTAGAAAGATTAGAAAATATGCCATTCATACCGAGGCTTGGTATCATTATGCCGTTGGATCAATTGTTACCTTGGTTGCGATTATGATCGCCTTTGTTTTCGCATTTAAATGTTTTACATAGTTTCAATGTATGGTTTAATTAATTAAATGCTCTAGAGAGCTATATGTTGTTAGATGAGAACTATGTATGTACTTTGGTTTAATGTGATGATGAACTTCTATTAATTTGGACACTTAATTATATATAATGCACGCAGGTGAACCGACAATGGATGTACGGTGACAGACACACCTCCAAGTACATTAAGGGCGTGTATGAGTTTCTCGATGTGGCTGAGGCAAACAAGTAGAATGGTTTTATGTGTTGTCCATGCACTAAATGTGGGAATACGATGTCTTACTCTAACCGGAAAATCCTTCACACCCACCTGCTTTACAAGGGTTTCATGCCACACTATAATGTTTGGATGAGGCACGGAGAAATAGGGGTTATGATGGAAGACGACGAAGAAGAAGAGTACGATGACAACTATGTGCCCCTGAATACCGTGATGCTGCAACGGCGGGAGCTGGTGAAGATCAAGAGGAACCAGACGATGTGCCCAATGATGCTGCAACGGGTGAAGCTGCTGAAGATCAAGAGGAACCAGACGATGTGCCCGATGATGATGATCTCCGCCGGGTCATTGTCGATGCAAGGACGCAATGCGAAAGTCAAAAGGAGAAGCTGAAGTTCGATCGCATGTTAGAGGATCACAAAAAAGGGTTGTACCCCAATTGCGAAGATGGCAACACAAATCTCGGTACCGTACTGGAATTGCTGCAGTGGAAGGCACAGGATGCTGTGCCTGACAAAGGATTTGAGAAGCTACTGAAAATATTGAAGAAGAAGCTTCCAAAGGATAACGAATTGCCCGACAGTACATACGCAGCAAAGAAGGTCGTAAGCCCTCTAGCATTGGAGGTGGAGAAGATACATGCATGCCCTAATGACTGCATCCTATACCGCAGTGCATACAAGGATCTGAACGCAAGCCCGGTATGCGGTGCATTGCGGTATAAGATCACACGAGATGACCCTGGTGATGTTCACGGCGAGCCCCACAGGAAGAGGGTTCCTGCGAAGGTGATGTGGTATGCTCCTATAATACCACGGTTGAAACGTCTGTTCAGAAACGGAAAGCATGCCAAGTCGATGCGATGGCACAGTGAGGACCGTAAGAAAGACGGGAAGTTGAGAGCACCCGCTGACGGGTCGCAGTGGAGAAAAATCGAGAGAAAGTACTGGGATGAGTTTGCAAAGGACCCAAGGAACGTATGGTTTGCTTTAAGCGCGGATGGCATTAATCCTTTCGGGGAGCAGAGCAGCAATCACATCACCTAGCCTTTGACTCTATGTATGTATAACCTTCCTCCTTGGATGTGCATGAAGTGGAAGTTCATTATGATGCCAGTTCTCATCCAAGGCCCTAAGCAACCCGGCAACGACATTGATGTGTACCTAAGGCCATTAGTTGAAGAACTTTTACAGCTGTGGAATGGAAACGGTGTATGTACGTGGTACGAGTACAGACAAGAGGAATTTTTGTGACCTAAAATAAAAAAGAAATCACTACAAAACTATAAGTATTCAGTTCTAAGTAGAAATGAAAAAAATAAATAGCAAAAAAGAAAAAAATGCCACCTACTGGGCCACCACGGCCTGAATACGACTAGAAACCCAACCATGGGCCAGGATTCAGGCCCGCAGCCGGCCCAGTAGGCCCACAGGCATGGCAGTGACAGATTAGGCCCGAAAGCCTGCAGTTGAGAGGAGCTCGAGAGGGTGGGCGCAGCAGCGCTTATAAACCAATCTCGAGCCCTCTCAACTAGCGAGGTGGGACTAAACTTTTGGGCGCGGGGCAGCACAAGGCCTTTGGTCCCGGTTGGTGGGACGAACCGGGACTAAAGGGGGGCATTGGTCCCGGTTCGTGGCACCAACCGGGACCAATGGCCCCCTTTAGTCCCGGTTGGTGCCACCAACCGGGACCAAAGGCCGCCGCTTCCCGCCCTTTGGGCTGCTGAAAAGAGGCCTTTGGTCCCGGTTGCTGGCACCAACTGGGACTAAAGGGGGCATTGGTCCCGGTTTGTGCCACTAACCGGGACCAAAGGCCTGGGTATATAAGTAGCACTTAGGAAATTTTCACAGTTTCCCTCGCCAGTTGCCCCTGACGACGCCGACCTCATCGACGCCGCCAGGCTGCCCCGACGCCGTCCGCCACCCCTGCCATCGCCCCCGACCACGCCGTCGCCGTCGCCCGAGCCTTCCTCGTCGCCGACGCCACCTCGCGGTGAGCGCCGCCCCGTTCCCCTGCTCCTCCCCCTGTAATGGCCGTCGCCGCCGCGCGCTGCCATCGCGCCGCCGCCCCTGCCCTTCGCTGCCGCCTCGCGCTACCCCTGCCCTGCGCGGCCGCCGCGCGCTGCCCCTGCCCTTCGCGGCCGCCGCGCCTGCCCTTCATTTTTTTAGTTTAATTTTTTTCATATGTGTATGTATATTGTATATGTGTATGTATAATGTATATGCGTATGTGTATGTATATGTGTATGTATATGTGTAGGTATAATGTATATGTGTATGTATATGTGTATGCGGTTAGTTTAATTTTTTTTGTTCATAGAAATTTTGTTCATATATATATATATATAAAGTTTTTTGTTCATAGAAAGTTTTTTGTTCATATATAGAAAGTTAGAAGAAAATTTAGAATATGCTAAAATTTAGAAGAAAAAGAAGGATCGGAAAGAAGAAAATAAGAAGGGGAAGAAAGAAGAAGAGGAGAGGAAGAAGAGGATAAATAAATAAGAAGAGGAAAAAAGAAGAAAAATAAGAGGAGAAGAAGAAAGGAATAGAGGAGAAGAAGAAAAATTAGAAATTTCTATTTTATCTTCTTCTCCTCTATTCCTTTCTTCTTCTCCTCTTTTTTTTCTTCTTTTTTTTCTTCGATTTTCTCCTCTATTCCTTTCTTCTTCTCCTCTATTCCCTCTCCCGATAACTTCAACACAAGGGGGGTCGATATACCCCTCGGATAACTTCGACATGAGGGGCGGTCGATATATACCCCCTCTCGACTGTGATAACTTATACCGCGGGAGCACCTGTTCGTGACCATCAATGGTTGCCCCGCTCTCGGTAACCTTTCAGGACAGACAAACAAAGGATTCCACGCATGCACGCACTGTTTAGATGACACTGAAAGTATATACCTGGACAAATGCAGGAAGAATGTGTACATGGGCCATTGTCGATTTCTTCCAACCAACCATCAATGTCGAAAGAAAGGCAAGCATTTCAAAGGCGAGGCAGATCACCGGAAGAAGCCTGCCATGCGTACTCGCGATCACGTCTTTTCTATGGTCAATGATTTTCACATAATCTTTGGAAAGGGTCCCGGCGCACTAGCTATTTCGAATGACGCTAAGAGACACGCACCCATGTGGAAGAAGAAATCTATATTTTGGGACCTACCCTACTGGAAAGACCTAGAGGTCCGCTCTTCAATCGACGTGATGCACGTGACGAAGAACCTTTGCGTGAACCTGCTAGGCTTCTTGGGCGTGTATGGTAAGACAAAAGATACATCTGAGGCACGGGAGGACCTGCAACGTTTGCACGAAAAAGACGGCATGCCTCCGAAGCAGTATGAAGGTCCTGCCAGCTACGCTCTTACGAAAGAAGAGAAAGAAATCTTCTTTGAATGCCTGCTCAGTATGAAGGTCCCGACTGGCTTCTCGTCGAATATAAAGGGAATAATAAATATGCCAGAGAAAAAGTTCCAGAACCTAAAGTCTCATGACTGCCACATGATTATGACGCAACTACTTTCGGTTGCATTGAAGGGGCTTCTACCGGAAAACGTCCGATTAGCCATTGTGAAGGTATGTGCATTCCTCAATGCAATCTCTCAGAAGGTGATCGATCCAGAAATCATACCAAGGCTAAGGAGTGATTTGGCGCAATGTCTTGCCAGTTTCGAGCTGGTGTTCCCACCATCCTTCTTCAATATCATGACGCACATCCTAGTTCATCTAGTCGACGAGATTGTCATTCTGGGGCCCGTATTTCTACACAATATGTTCCCCTTTGAGAGGTTCATGGGAGTCCTAAAGAAATATGTCCATAACCGTGCTAGGCCAGAAGGAAGCATCTCCCTGGGCCATCAAACAGAAGATGTCATCGGGTTTTGTGTTGACTTCATTCCTGGCCTTAAGAAGATAGGTCTCCCTAAATTGCGGTATGAGGGGAGACTGACTGGAAAAGGCACACTTGGAAGGGACTCAATAATATGCAGGGACGGATATTCTTGGTCTCAAGCACACTACACAGTTCTACAGAACTCTACCTTGGTGACCCCGTATGTCAATGAACACAAGAACAGTCTGCGCTCCAAACACCCGGAGCAGTGCGACGACTGGATTACATGTGAACACATCAGGACTTTCAGCAGTTGGTTGGAAACACGTCTCAGAGGTGACAACACTGTTTGTGATGAGTTGTACTTGTTGTCCAGGGGACCATCTTTGACTGTATTGATTTACAAAGGATACGAGATAAATGGGAATACATTTTACACGATTGACCAAGATCAAAAGAGCACCAACCAAAACAGCGGTGTCCGCTTTGATGCAACAACCGAGAAGGGAAAGGACACATATTATGGTTACATAGAGGACATATGGGAACTTGACTGCGGACAAGATTTTAAGGTCCCTTTGTTTAAGTGCAAATGGGTCAATCTGTCAGGAGGCGGGGTACATGTAGACCCACAGTACGGAATGACAACAGTCGATCTGAAAAATCTTGGGTACACTCATGAACCGTTCGTCCTAGCCAATGATGTGGCACAGGTTATCTATGTGCAGGACATGTCTACCAGACCGAGAAAAAGAAAAGATAAGGAAGCGAATACATCATACGATGAGCCAAAGCGCCACATAGTTCTTTCAGGAAAAAGGGACATCCTGGGAGTGGAGGGCAAGACAGACATGTCTGAAGATTATGAAAAGTCCCATGAAATTCCTCCCTTCAAAGTCAAGGCCGACCCAAGCATCCTGATAAACGATGAAGATTATCCATGGTTACGGCGCAATAAGTAAATGACACAAGCGAAGAAATAGTGAAGACTTTCTCCCGCAACTATTATGATGATACCATGCCAACTTTGTAACACACGAGTATGATACCATTGTCCATTTTGTACATGCACATGCTATGCCAACTTTTTCAGAGTTCATTTGAAAACTATGAATTTAGGTCGAATTTTCTCTATAGGTGCATCTATGTTCATTTTTTTAGTAAAGTTAAGCACAAACTTGTGATTCACACAAATTTCAAAGAATTCAAATTTTAACTATTCAAATTTGAAAACTAATGGCACTAATAGAAAGTTTATAATTTTTCTAAAACTAATGGCACTAACAGGAAGTTTATAATTTTGCTGACCTAAAAGCAAATAGAATTAAAAAATAAAGCAAAAAACAAAAGAAAATAAATTAGACAGATGTCGGGACCCCGATCCTAAGCCACATCGATCCAGCATGTAACACATCATATCACCTTGCGGCCTCACGCACGGTACTCCCACGGGTGCCACCTTACCTGGCCCGGGACCGTTTGCGTCTTTTGGCTCACGTATATGATAGTGTCGCTAGCATCCATATGACAGAGAACCCGGGCCGACATGGCTAGTCGTGAATCCAAAGCGGCACTAACCCATGAGGACAGGCATACATGAATCACATCGAGCATGTCGGTCATCAACGTGTGAATCCGGGCTGTAGCACTGGGCTAACAGGACTCCGGTAACCCGGGCTGTAGCAGGCTAGGCAGGACTCCGGATGTCACCGCGTGACATTTCCCCGAAGGGACAGACATAGGAACGAGGTGAAACACATGCCGGCCAGTCAAGTGTTCCGAGCAGTAGTGCTGGGCTAGCAGGACTCCGGTGAACCGGGCTGTAGCGGACTACTATCGCTCAGAAGCACTAGACTTACATTTCCCCATATGAAAGGCTGCCAAGGATAAACAACTAGATAGTCGGATCCCACACATAGCAATACACGTTACACGTACGCATAACATGCAAGTATGTGCTGTACAACATGGCATCACAACATAACGCAAACTCATATAAATAAAGGCCCAGAAGAGCCACATAGCATTAAATACAAACAGGGGTCACATGACCCATCATTCAGAGCATACAAGCAACAAGCGGAAGCATTACATGTCTGAGTACAGACAACTACAAAAGAAAAAGGCTGAAAAGCCTGACTATCTACAAGTCCCTCCCAAGGGTACAAGATCGTAGCTGAGGTAGCAAGCTACTCGTCGAAGTCCAAGCGGAAATACTAGAAAGACCGAAGTCTCCGCTGCAAAAACATAAATAGAGCAAACATGAGTACAAAGGTACTCAGCAAGACTTACATCATATCCTATCATACATGCATTAGTATCAAGGAGGTAATGTGGGGTGTAGTTGCAGCAAGCCAGCTTTGACTCTGTGGCTATCCTGTTCTACGACTGTTGGTAACTTTTTTGAAAAGGCGCACACGAGTCCACTAATCACCACATCAATACACTACTATGGATTCATCCCCGTCTCACTACGAGAAGGCCATCCATAGCACTCACACTTATCCTGAGCATTTTAGAGTATCCACTTCAAGTTGTCTATGTACCACGTAAGCATCCAAGAAGTCCATAACCGAGGACACGGCTATTCGAATAGATCATGATAACCCTGCAGGGGTGTACTTCTTCACACACGCTCTCGCCACTTACCGCCCTGTACACGTCATGTACCTCGGCAACCTTCAAGCGGAAGCCGGGCGAGGGAGTCGGCCACGACCTGACTAACCACACAAGACTCTAGTCCAGGTTTATCGCCTATTCGGGTTCCATCCGCAAGGAGATCCGGCCGGGGTGTCGCTCACGGCCCCAAACGATGTGAGCAGGGTTCCCAAGCCCACCAACCGGGTGCCACTTGGTACACCGTGCCACCTGTGCCTAGTCTGTCCCGACCCCACCCTGCCGGGTGCCACTCGGTAGAAAAATAGCACTACCTACAAACACCAGAAACTATTTGCGACTCCTGGGCAGAGATCAAGTTGGTTAATAAGTCGAGAGGGGCCGAGTTACCGGAACCCAATGTGTGGTAGTAGCTAGTCATTGGACAACATACACAGAACTCAGTGCTTAAGGACGGCTCCAATGAGACAACCCACCATGTACTCCTACATGGCCTCTCACCGCTACCTTTACCAAATCGTGTTCACACGCTTAACTCTCAGCATCAGAACATATCATATCCCTCCAATTCATTCCCAATGAATCAGACCCGGCACAACTCTAAGCAATAGCAGGCATAGCATGGTAGAAGCACAACATGGCTCAATCAACTCCTACACATGCTAGTGGGTTTCAACTATTTACTGTGGCAATGACAGGTCATGCAGAGGAATGGGTTCAACTACCGCAGCATAAAGTAGCAGTTGAATCGTTGTTGTCCTAATGCAATAAAAAGAGAGCAGGAGCGAGAGTGGGATCATATCGGAATGAACAAGGGGGGTTTGCTTGCCTGGTAGATCAACAAGGGAGGCACTGCTTCACAGACAGGTACTCTGGAACGGTCTCCGGAGCAGGACCTATCGAGAAGGAACGGTGACAACAATCAATACTCAAGCATATGCAACAATATGATGCATGAACATGGCATGAAGATGTGATGCTGTTTGAGCTAATGCAACTAGCATTCATTTGTTTGAGGTCCATTTTCACTAAAGGTTCAAATGCAACTCCAAGTAAGTTCTTATGTATGCCATTCATATGTTTTCATCTATACAGCAGGTTTAACTTGGTTTTTCATGCATGAAACTTGTACAGATGGATAGCTTGCATTTTTCTGATGATTTTTCATATATAACTTGTTTCAAACTGAGCTACGGTTGAATTGATATGAATTTTAGAAGTTTATATCATTTCCTGGAATTTCCTGTTTAAAATTAAATCCAGAAAATAAATAATTGCGTCAGCACTGCGTCATGCTTGCGTCAGCAAGTCAACCGCGCTGACTGGGTCAAACCCGACGTGTGGGGTCCACACGTCAGTGACAGGGGTTAAAACAGGGGTTAGTTAATCTTAATTAAAGGATTAGTGGCGCTGGGGCCCACTGGCAGTGTCAGCAGGGGTAATTAGCCTAAACTAATTAAGTCAGGGCGGGGCCCACGTGTCATTGACCCACACGGGTCAAAGCTGGGTCAACAGGGGGGTTAGACCCGGTCAACCCCGCCGGCGTTTAGCCGCCGGCGAGGCGAACGCGGCGGAGGGGCTCGGGACCGCGTCTCCGGCGACCATTTGGACGGCGGAGACCATCTACGCGATGCCCAGACTCGCGCGCATCCAGTGGAACACACGGGAGGCTGCGGGGCGGCCGGAGCTCGCCGGAGCGAAGCTTGGGGCGGCGGCCGGTGTTCGGGCGCGAGCGGCGATGCGGCTGCGGTATGCGAGGGCGAGAACGGAGAGGGGGAGGAGGAGCAGCAGCTCACAGCGATCTCGATGGGCTTGACGGCGAGCTCGGGGACGCGCTGTGGTCGACGGGGCGGCGATGGGGATCCACGGCGGCCGGCGGTGAAGAAGACGACGGTGGCGATGATGGAGGCCGTCCGGAGGTGCGTGGCTCGACGCGGAGGTAGAGGGGGTCGTGGAGGAGCTGTGGAGCGCGTCGGGGAGGCGAGGCCGTGGCTGTGGGCGCTGCAGAGGTGGCCGGTGGCGGCGGTGGCTTCGGCCGTGAGAGAGAGAGAGAGCGAGGGAGAGGAGAGGAGAGGACTGAGGAGAGTGAGAGGGTACGGGGCGGCGCGTGGCGATGTCCGGGCGTTCCAGGGCGACGAGAAGGACGCCAGGCAGGCAGCTGCGTGCCGGCGCGCACGGCGTCGGGCACCGCTTCCCCTCTGCCTACTGGCAAGAGGAGGAAGACGGCTATGCCCCTGGTGGGCTGGGCCAGAACAGAAATGGGCCGGCCAGAGGCACTAGGTAAGAAGCCCAGGTAAGGTTTCTTTTTTTATTTCTGTTCATGTTTTCTATTATCTGACATTTGTTTTGATTTAGTAAAATACTAAATCATTTTATTTAATTATGCCAATTTTTGTAGGGACTAATGGTATTATTCCAGAGCTCCTCAATTACTGGCATAACTTTTGGACATATAAAATATATATAACATTTATATATCCAATGCAAATAATTATGCATTAACTCCAAATGCCCAAAATAAATACCTATGAGCTCCCAAAAATATTGGTTTGATTTTTATCTCTGCCCAATATTTTCAGAGAGAGACATGAACATTTCTTGGACCTTTTTGGAGAAATTTTTATTTGGGTCATTTCCAGAAAAGATTCTGAGGGTTTCACAAATCCCCATTTCAAAATTAAATGAAATTTAAACATGATGCACACATGACTAGCTAGCCTTGAGCATACCAGAACTAGGGATGTGACAACTCGCCCCCACTCGAAAGAATCTCGTCCCGAGATTCAGGGCTCGACGGAAAGAAGGTGGGGTACTCCAGTCGAAGACGATCTTCACGCTCCCAAGTAGCTTCTCTCTCAGAATGATGAGACCACTGAACTTTGAGAAACTTGATGTTCTGACGTCGAGTAACACGCTCTGCTTGATCAAGAATGCGAACAGGGTACTCTCGATATGTGAGGTTATCTTGGAGATCAAGCGTTTCGTGGTCCACTCCGCGGATGGGATCCGAGAAGCAATGCCTGAGTTGAGAGACGTGGAAGACATCATGTACTCGAGAAAGGTGTGGCGGTAGTTCCAACTGGTAGGCAACCTCTCCTCGTTTAGCGAGAATGCGAAAAGGACCAATGTAACGAGGAGCCAACTTGCCCTTGATACCGAAACGATGGGTACCCTTCAAAGGAGTAACCCGAGGGTAAGCCTTATCGCCAACTTCATAAGCCACTTCCTTATGATGACGGTCATACTGGCTCTTTTGACGAGACTGGGCTGTTTTCAAATTCTCACGAATGACGCGAACTTGCTCTTCTGCCTCCTGGATCATGTCCGGTCCAAAGAATTGTCTTTCCCCGGTTTCTGACCAGTTCAAAGGTGTTCGACATCTTCGTCCATACAGAATCTCAAAAGGAGCTTTCTTGAGACTGGATTGGTAGCTATTGTTATAAGCAAACTCGGCGAAAGGAAGGCACTTCTCCCAATCCATACCGAATGAGATAATGCAGGCTCTAAGCATGTCTTCGAGAATTTGGTTGACCCTTTCCACCTGACCACTTGATTGAGGGTGGAAAGCGGTACTGAAGGAAAGATGGGTGCCCATGGCAGTTTGGAAACTCTCCCAGAAATGAGAAGTGAAAAGACTACCACGGTCTGAATTGATCTCTAGTGGAACACCATGAAGTGAAACTATTCGAGAAATATATAAGTCAGCGAGCTGACTAGCGGTGATATTCTCTCGAACAGGTAGAAAGTGAGCCACTTTGGAAAGACGATCAATGACTACGAAGATAGCATTATTCCCTTTTTTTGTCCTGGGAAAGCCGGTGATGAAGTCCATACCAACCTTATCCCATTTCCATTCAGGAATAGCTAAAGGCTGAAGGGTGCCAGCAGGCCTTTGATGCTCTGCCTTAACGCGACGACAAACGTCACAATTAGCAACGAAGTCGGCGATTTCTCTCTTCATCCTAGTCCACCAGAACCTCTGGCGTAGGTCCTGATACATCTTAGTACTACCGGGATGAATCGTGAGAGGGGATTCATGCGCCTCCTTAAGGACCAATTGCTGCATCTGCTGACTCTTGGGAACCACCAAGCGGTTCCCAAAGTAAACAACACCTCGTTCATCCATAGAGAAACAACCAGCTACTCCCTTGGAGATATTTTTCTTGATTCGGGAGATTCCCGTATCATGCTTCTGGACTTCTATGATATGATCCACGAGAGTAGGTTTCGCCACCAAGGTAGAAAGGAATCTGTGAGGAGCAATGTGAAGATTAAGCTTACAGAATTCCTCATGGAGAAGTGGTTGGCCCTGCTGCAACATAAGATTGTTGCAATAGGACTTACGACTTAGCGCATCAGCCATGACATTGCCCTTGCCTGGGGTGTAGGTAATCCCTAAGTCGTAATCAGAGATCAACTCCAACCAACGTCTTTGCCTAAGGTTCAAATCTGGTTGGGTGAAGATATACTTGAGACTCTGGTGGTCGGTGTATATCTCGCAACGTTTACCAAGAAGGTAATGTCGCCATGTCTTAAGTGCATAGACTACGGCTGCAAGCTCTAGATCATGTGTAGGATAATTCTCCTCATGTGGATGCAACTGTCGAGATGCATAGGCAATCACATGACGATCTTGCATAAGAATGCAACCTAGTCCTTGTCGTGAGGCGTCACAATAGATAACAAAGTCCTTAGTGAAATCCGGTGGCACAAGTATGGGAGCAGAAGTCAGGCGTCTTTTCAGTTCCTGAAAACTGTACTCACACTGTGGGGTCCACTCAAACTTTTTATCTTTCTTGAGAAGTTCCGTGAGGGGTTTGGCCACTTTGGAGAAGTTTTCAACGAAGCGGCGACAATAACTGGCTAGACCAAGGAAACTCCTAACTTGTTTAACTGTTTCAGGTGGAGTCCAATCAAGAACGGCCTGAACTCTCTCGGGATTGACAGCAATGCCCTTACCAGAGATCACGTGGCCTAGGTAGGTCACTTCTGGCAACCAAAATTCGCACTTGGAGAACTTGGCATAAAGGCGGTGCTCTCTGAGTTTTTCTAATACAAGTCTAAGATGTTCGGCATGCTCTTCCTCGTTCTTCGAGTAAATAAGAATGTCATCGAGGTAAACCACGATGAACTTATCTAAGTACTCCATGAAAATCGAGTTCATCAAGCGGGAGAAGGTAGCTGGAGCATTAGTTAGACCAAAGGACATGACGGTGTACTCGTACTGGCCATAACGAGTGACAAAAGCCGTCTTAGGAATGTCCCCGTTTCTGATCTTGATTTGATGGTAGCCTAACCTCAAATCCATCTTGGAAAAGACTGAGGATCCAGCGAGCTGATCATACAGGTCGTTGATCCTGGGAAGCGGATACTTGTTCTTTATCGTGACCAAATTAACGGGACGATAATCTACAACCATCCGGTCCGTACCATCCTTCTTCTTGACGAAGAGGACGGGGCAAGCCCAGGGAGAAGAACTAGGACAGATGAAACCCTTTTGCAAGGACTCATCGAGTTGTTTCTTAAGCTCGGCTAGCTCTAAGGGTGCCATCTTGTAAGGTCTCCTAGAAATTGGAGCGGTTCCTGGAAGAAGATCTATGACAAATTCTACATCTCTGTCAGGTGGAACACCTGGCAATTCTTCTGGAAAGACATCCGGAAAGTCACGGACTACCGGGATATCTTCAAGGTCTGGAAGAGGGCTGGCATTAAGAGAATAGAGTTAGCGCTTTGCAACTCTAGTGGAGACAGTTGCTATATTGCCAGATGGGTGTGTGAGCTGAACAGACCTGGTGTAACAATCAATCTTGGCATAATGAGCTTTCATCCAGTCCATACCCAAGATGATGTTAATATCTGAAGACTTGAGGGCTATAAGTGATGCAAGGAATACAAGTCTGTCAACAAGGATTTCATTACCATGGCTTACACTAGAAGTTTGCCATTTGGATCCAGGAGTTTGAATGACTAAAGGAGAGGGCATATCACAAAATGATATGTTGTGCAAGCTGGCATAGCTTTCAGAAAT
Organism: Aegilops umbellulata; assembly: GCA_032464435.1. Lineage (NCBI taxonomy): Eukaryota > Viridiplantae > Streptophyta > Magnoliopsida > Poales > Poaceae > Aegilops > Aegilops umbellulata. The sequence continues at coordinate 632,555,731 of CP136060.1, read as the reverse complement.
GAAGGAATGGGATGCTCCGGTATCGAAAAGAACCGAAGCTGGATGGCAATTGACCAGGAGTGTACCAAGAACGACATCTGGATCATCATAAGCGTCTTCAGCCGAGACGTGATGCACACGTCCACGTTCAGTAGGAGCTGTCTTGACACTGATCATCTTGCGTGATGGCTTATCACGACCAACAGACTTCTCGGGCGGGGGTGGAGCGTAGCTCGTTTGAGAGCAGTCACGTGCATAGTGTCCTGGCTCTCCGCATGTGAAGCAAGTCCCTGAAGTTGGACGTGGACCCGCATTGACAAGCGGTCTGCCAATAGGTCTGGGTGGAGCATGTAACTGAACTGGGTGAGGCGCCACATAAGATGGCCTCGGTGAATAACCGGGTGGAAGAGCGGAGTTCGGAATCCAAATCCGGCGCTTCTGAGAACTAGAACCGGAGGAAGGAACCAAATCACGGGTGTGCTTGCGAGACTCCTCATAGGTGAGCTGAGCTGTCTCTGCGTTAATGGCCTTGTTCACAAGAGCCTGGAATCTATTGCAATGGTGCAAGTGAAGATCACGACGCAACTTGGGGTTGAGACCCTTTCGGAACCTAGCTTGCTTCTTGGCGTCTGTGGACACTTCTTCTGTAGCATAGCGGGCGAGATTCTCAAACTCTCTACTGTAAGCATCAACAGCCATCTTACCCTGGGTGAAACAACAGAACTCTTCTCTCTTGCGATCGATGAGGGCTTCAGGAATGTGATGCTCGCGAAAAGCTTCAGTGAAATCTCTCCAGGTAGGTATCTGACCAACTGGAAGCATAGCCTCATAGTTCTGCCACCAAAGACTAGCAGGACCTTCCAGGTGGTATGCAGCATAGATGACCTTGTCTCCTTCAGCTACGTTCGCAGAACGCAACTTGTGTGTGATACTACGAAGCCAGTCATCTGCATCGAGTGGCTCAAAAGAATGATGAAAAGTGGGTGGGTGCAAGCGAATGAAGTCATGAATGGTTGCAGACCCTTTGAACTGAGGTGTGGTGTTCTCCTCGATACGTGCCAACAAGCGGTTGGTCTCACGCTTGTTCATCTCAACCTCTAACATGAACTTTGCTAACGAAGACTGATCGGGAGGATCCTCATCCCTACCATCTCCGTGGTTCTGGCTACGAGCAACAGAACTTTGTTTAACTGATGACATCCTGAAGAACGAAACCAAGGAAAACAAGGATGGATTCAGCATCAGCTATAGGATGCAGAAGGTAGCACAAGAATTTAGTATCTCTCAAACTCCTAGGATAATTCCGGCAGCATAACGGCAGTAAAATGCTCAATATGAGACATTCTGCAAAAGACGGGGTAGCACCATAATCAGCATCATCACACAAGGCTCTGAAATATTACTAAACAGACTACACCGGAGGTACTTGAACTGGGATATGACTCTCATCAACCAATCCTAAGAGACTACGGAGTAGTAACACGTGATCCTGATAGATAGAAGAGGAAGCCTAGTTCCTTAACCCCGTTGGAAAGATAGGATGACTCAGATCAGAAGGGCATGAGATATAAGGAGTAAAAGAGCCTTACGTTCCCTTCCACAATCAATTCCCTTATATAACTAAAGAATTACTAGACTCAACTTCGACTTGGATGGCTTGGAAATCCTACAGGCAGTCAGGCTCTGATACCAAAGCTGTCGGGACCCCGATCCTAAGCCACATCGATCCAGCATGTAACACATCATATCACCTTGCGGCCTCACGCACGGTACTCCCACGGGTGCCACCTTACCTGGCCCGGGACCGTTTGCGTCTTTTGGCTCACGTATATGATAGTGTCGCTAGCATCCATATGACAGAGAACCCGGGCCGACATGGCTAGTCGTGAATCCAAAGCGGCACTAACCCATGAGGACAGGCATACATGAATCACATCGAGCATGTCGGTCATCAACGTGTGAATCCGGGCTGTAGCACTGGGCTAACAGGACTCCGGTAACCCGGGCTGTAGCAGGCTAGGCAGGACTCCGGATGTCACCGCATGACATTTCCCCGAAGGGACAGACATAGGAACGAGGTGAAACACATGCCGGCCAGTCAAGTGTTCCGAGCAGTAGTGCTGGGCTAGCAGGACTCCGGTGAACCGGGCTGTAGCGGACTACTATCGCTCAGAAGCACTAGACTTACATTTCCCCATATGAAAGGCTGCCAAGGATAAACAACTAGATAGTCGGATCCCACACATAGCAATACACGTTACACGTACGCATAACATGCAAGTATGTGCTGTACAACATGGCATCACAACATAACGCAAACTCATATAAATAAAGGCCCAGAAGAGCCACATAGCATTAAATACAAACAGGGGTCACATGACCCATCATTCAGAGCATACAAGCAACAAGCGGAAGCATTACATGTCTGAGTACAGACAACTACAAAAGAAAAAGGCTGAAAAGCCTGACTATCTACAAGTCCCTCCCAAGGGTACAAGATCGTAGCTGAGGTAGCAAGCTACTCGTCGAAGTCCAAGCGGAAATACTAGAAAGACCAAAGTCTCCGCTGCAAAAACATAAATAGAGCAAACATGAGTACAAAGGTACTCAGCAAGACTTACATCATATCCTATCATACATGCATTAGTATCAAGGAGGTAATGTGGGGTGTAGTTGCAGCAAGCCAGCTTTGACTCTGTGGCTATCCTGTTCTACGACTGTTGGTAACTTTTTTGAAAAGGCGCACACGAGTCCACTAATCACCACATCAATACACTACTATGGATTCATCCCCGTCTCACTACGAGAAGGCCATCCATAGCACTCACACTTATCCTGAGCATTTTAGAGTATCCACTTCAAGTTGTCTATGTACCACGTAAGCATCCAAGAAGTCCATAACCGAGGACACGGCTATTCGAATAGATCATGATAACCCTGCAGGGGTGTACTTCTTCACACACGCTCTCGCCACTTACCGCCCTGTACACGTCATGTACCTCGGCAACCTTCAAGCGGAAGCCGGGCGAGGGAGTCGGCCACGACCTGACTAACCACACAAGACTCTAGTCCAGGTTTATCGCCTATTCGGGTTCCATCCGCAAGGAGATCCGGCCGGGGTGTCGCTCACGGCCCCAAACGATGTGAGCAGGGTTCCCAAGCCCACCAACCGGGTGCCACTTGGTACACCGTGCCACCTGTGCCTAGTCTGTCCCGACCCCACCCTGCCGGGTGCCACTCGGTAGAAAAATAGCACTACCTACAAACACCAGAAACTATTTGCGACTCCTGGGCAGAGATCAAGTTGGTTAATAAGTCGAGAGGGGCCGAGTTACCGGAACCCAATGTGTGGTAGTAGCTAGTCATTGGACAACATACACAGAACTCAGTGCTTAAGGACGGCTCCAATGAGACAACCCACCATGTACTCCTACATGGCCTCTCACCGCTACCTTTACCAAATCGTGTTCACACGCTTAACTCTCAGCATCAGAACATATCATATCCCTCCAATTCATTCCCAATGAATCAGACCCGGCACAACTCTAAGCAATAGCAGGCATAGCATGGTAGAAGCACAACGTGGCTCAATCAACTCCTACACATGCTAGTGGGTTTCAACTATTTACTGTGGCAATGACAGGTCATGCAGAGGAATGGGTTCAACTACCGCAGCATAAAGTAGCAGTTGAATCGTTGTTGTCCTAATGCAATAAAAAGAGAGCAGGAGCGAGAGTGGGATCATATCGGAATGAACAAGGGGGGTTTGCTTGCCTGGTAGATCAACAAGGGAGGCACTGCTTCACAGACAGGTACTCTGGAACGGTCTCCGGAGCAGGACCTATCGAGAAGGAACGGTGCCAACAATCAATACTCAAGCATATGCAACAATATGATGCATGAACATGGCATGAAGATGTGATGCTGTTTGAGCTAATGCAACTAGCATTCATTTGTTTGAGGTCCATTTTCACTAAAGGTTCAAATGCAACTCCAAGTAAGTTCTTATGTATGCCATTCATATGTTTTCATCTATACAGCAGGTTTAACTTGGTTTTTCATGCATGAAACTTGTACAGATGGATAGCTTGCATTTTTCTGATGATTTTTCATATATAACTTGTTTCAAACTGAGCTACGGTTGAATTGATATGAATTTTAGAAGTTTATATCATTTCCTGGAATTTCCTGTTTAAAATTAAATCCAGAAAATAAATAATTGCGTCAGCACTGCGTCATGCTTGCGTCAGCAAGTCAACCGCGCTGACTGGGTCAAACCCGACGTGTGGGGTCCACACGTCAGTGACAGGGGTTAAAACAGGGGTTAGTTAATCTTAATTAAAGGATTAGTGGCGCTGGGGCCCACTGGCAGTGTCAGCAGGGGTAATTAGCCTAAACTAATTAAGTCAGGGCGGGGCCCACGTGTCATTGACCCACACGGGTCAAAGCTGGGTCAACAGGGGGGTTAGACCCGGTCAACCCCGCCGGCGTTTAGCCGCCGGCGAGGCGAACGCGGCGGAGGGGCTCGGGACCGCGTCTCCGGCGACCATTTGGACGGCGGAGACCATCTACGCGATGCCCAGACTCGCGCGCATCCAGTGGAACACACGGGAGGCTGCGGGGCGGCCGGAGCTCGCCGGAGCGAAGCTTAGGGCGGCGGCCGGTGTTCGGGCGCGAGCGGCGATGCGGCTGCGGTATGCGAGGGCGAGAACGGAGAGGGGGAGGAGGAGCAGCAGCTCACAGCGATCTCGATGGGCTTGACGGCGAGCTCGGGGACGCGCTGTGGTCGACGGGGCGGCGATGGGGATCCACGGCGGCCGGCGGTGAAGAAGACGACGGTGGCGACGATGGAGGCCGTCCGGAGGTGCGTGGCTCGACGCGGAGGTAGAGGGGGTCGTGGAGGAGCTGTGGAGCGCGTCGGGGAGGCGAGGCCGTGGCTGTGGGCGCTGCAGAGGTGGCCGGTGGCGGCGGTGGCTTCGGCCGTGAGAGAGAGAGAGAGCGAGGGAGAGGAGAGGAGAGGACTGAGGAGAGTGAGAGGGTACGGGGCGGCGCGTGGCGATGTCCGGGCGTTCCAGGGCGACGAGAAGGACGCCAGGCAGGCAGCTGCGTGCCGGCGCGCACGGCGTCGGGCACCGCTTCCCCTCTGCCTACTGGCAAGAGGAGGAAGACGGCTATGCCCCTGGTGGGCTGGGCCAGAACAGAAATGGGCCGGCCAGAGGCACCAGGTAAGAAGCCCAGGTAAGGTTTCTTTTTTTATTTCTGTTCATGTTTTCTATTATCTGACATTTGTTTTGATTTAGTAAAATACTAAATCATTTTATTTAATTATGCCAATTTTTGTAGGGACTAATGGTATTATTCCAGAGCTCCTCAATTACTGGCATAACTTTTGGACATATAAAATATATATAACATTTATATATCCAATGCAAATAATTATGCATTAACTCCAAATGCCCAAAATAAATACCTATGAGCTCCCAAAAATATTGGTTTGATTTTTATCTCTGCCCAATATTTTCAGAGAGAGACATGAACATTTCTTGGACCTTTTTGGAGAAATTTTTATTTGGGTCATTTCCAGAAAAGATTCTGAGGGTTTCACAAATCCCCATTTCAAAATTAAATGAAATTTAAACATGATGCACACATGACTAGCTAGCCTTGAGCATACCAGAACTAGGGATGTGACAACAGAAAACAAAACAAAAAAACTAGAAAAAAATAAAAATAACAACAATAGGTATTTTGTTGTAAGGAGAAACAAAATAAAATAAATAAAGCAACAAAGAAAACAAAAAAGTGTTTTCAAATTTGAAAACTAATGGCACTAACAGAAAGTTTATAATTTTTCTAAAACTAAAAGAAAAAAGAATTAAAAAATAAAGGAAAAAACAAAAGAAAATAAATAATGCAGAAAACAAAACAAAAAAACTGGAAAAAAATAGCAATGCGGCTCGCCCCTGGCCCATGACCATTAGTCCCGGTTTGTGCCACAAATCGGGACTAAAGGGTTGGTCCTCGTTGCGCTCAGAGTTTAGTCCCACCTCGCCAACCAAAGGACGCTCACACCGGTTTATAAGCTCGTCCCTCTCTGCCTTGTTGAGCTCCTCTCAAAGTGAAAATAGATGCCCTATATAGGGAATTTGACCTAAATTCATAGTGAATTTCTCTGAAATTGATAGAAATTGATTATGAATTTAGGTCCAATTTTCTATAGGTGCATCTATGTTCATTTTTTTAGTAAAGTTAATCACAAACTTGTGATTCACACAAATTTCAAAGAATTCAAATTTTAACTATTAAAACTTGAAAACTAATAGCACTAACAGATAGTTTATAATTTTTCTAAAAACTAATGGCACTAACAGAAAGTTTATAATTTTGCTGACCTAAAAGCAAAAAGAATTTAAAAATAAAGCAAAAAACAAAAATAATAATGCAGAAAACAAAACAAAAAACTGGAAAAAAAATAAAAATAGCAACAATAAGTATTTTGTTGTAAGTAGAAACAAAATAAAATAAATAAAGCAACAAAGAAAACAAAAAACAAAAAAAGTGTTTTGAAATTTGAAAACTAATGGCACTTATAGAAAGTTTATAATTTTTCTAAAACTAAAAGAAAAAAGAATTAAAAAATAAAGCAAAAAACAAAATAAAATAAATAATGCAGAAAACAAAACAGAAAACTGGAACAAAATAAAAATAGTGCCACCTACTGGGCCCCCACAACCTGAATACGACTAGAAACCCTACCATGGGTCAGGATTCAGACCCGCAGGAGGCCCAGTAGGCCCGCAAGCACATAGTGACAGATTAGGCCCGAAAGCCCGCAGTTGAGAGGAGCTCGAGAGGGTGGGCGTAACAGCGCTTATAAACCACTCTCGAGCCCTCTCAACTACCGAGCTGGGACTGAACTTTTGGGCGCGGGGCAGCACAAGGCCTTTGGTCCCGGTTGGTGGGACGAACGGGGACCAAAGGGGGGCATTGGTCCCGGTTGGTGGCACAAACCGGGACCAATGCCCCACCAACCGGGACTAAAGGGGGGCATTGGTCCCGGTTTGTGCCACGAACCGGGACCAATGGCTTTGCTATAGAAGCAAAGACTTAGCGTTTTCCGTTTCATCTCTGCAGTTGCCCACGCCAACGACGCCGCCAGGCTGCCTGATTCACACCCCGCAGATGCCGTCGCCGCCACCCGCGCCCCGCGCCGTCACCACCCCGCGCCGCCCCGACGCCGTCTCCGCGCGCCACCCCGCGTCGTTGCGGTCACCTCCCCGCGCCGCCCCGACGCCGTCGCCGCCCCGCGTCGTGCCCCGACACCGTCGCCGCCCCGCTTCTGCCTCGCCGTCGCCTCTGCCTCGCCGTGCCCCAGCTGCCCCGCACCGCCATCGCCTCTGCCTCGCTTTGGTCAGGGCCGGCACCGCCCCCCTCTTCCCCTGTTCTTTTTGCAAATATATAGATGTTTTTTCCTGATTATATGTATATGTATGAGTATATGTATGTGTGTATATCTGTTTATATGTCTTTTTTTTAGATTTTTGTTTTTTGCATTTTTATAAAAATGTATATATGCTCTCTGTGTATATATATGTTGATGTATATATGCAAAAGATAGATTTTTAGAAAAAATAGTATTTTTTCTGTTCATAGATTTTTTGGTGTTATTGATTATTGTAAATATGCAAATGTTTGTATATTCATATGAACAATGAATTAGGAAAAACCTTTACTTTTTTCTAAAATTTCTATTTGAACATTATTTTAGAAAAAACAAGCAATACTACTTCATGTATTTTTAAGAAGGAAGAAGAAGAAAAAGAATGAGAGGAAAAAAGAAATAAGAAGAGTAAGAAAGGAGAAGAAGAGGGGAGAGGAAGAAGAGGAGAAATAAATAAGAAGAAGAAAAAAGAAGAAAAATAAGAGGAGAAGAAGAAAGGAATAGAGGAGAAGAAGAGAAAATAGAATATATTCTATTTTTTCTTCTTCTCCTCTATTCCTTTCTTCTTCTCCTCTTTTTTTTCTTCTTTTTTTCTTCGATCTTCTCCTCTAGCTATTCCTTTCTTCCTCTCCTATTTTTATTTCTTCTTCGTTCTCTTATGTTTTATCGGGTCTGTCATCGTCGATATACCCCTCCCGATAACTTCAACACGAGGGGGGGGGTCGATATACCCCCTCCCCGATAATATTATTTTCCCATGTACGTATGTCGTGTCGATATAAACTCCCAATAACTTCAACTCGTGGGGGAGGGGTCGATATACCCCCTCCCGATAACTTCAACACGAGGGGGGTCGATATACCCCCTCCCCGATAATATCATTTTCCCATGTACGTATGTCGTGTCGATATAAACTCCCGATAACTTCAACACGTGGGGGGGGGTCAATATACCCCCTCCCGATAACTTCAACACGAGGGGGGGTCGATATACCCCCTCCCGATAACTTCAACATGTGGGGAGGTCGATATACACCCCTCCCGATAACTTCAACACGAGGGGGGTCGATATGCCCCTCCCGATAACTTCAACACATGGGGGGTCGATATACCCCCTCCCCGATAATATTATATTCCCATGTACGTATGTCGTCGTTGTCGATATACCCCCGCACCCGATAGCTTCAACACGTGGGGGGGTTGATATACCCCCTCCCCGATAACATTATTTCCCCGTGTATGTATGTCTTCGTTGTCGATATTACCCCCTCCTTGAAGCGTTCTCGAGGCCACTCCAAACCCTTGAAGCGTTGTCGAGGCCACCCCAAACCCTAGAGAAGTAGCGTCGAGGCCACTAATTAATATGATTCCTTACTGTGATTAGCTAGATAGTTCTACGTTTGCCACTAATATATCCATCTGTCATGTTTGAATAATAATTGCCAAGTTGTAAATATTTGTAGAAACTTTGGACACCCCCCGAGAAGAAGTACAAGAAGAGTTGTTGGGGGACATAATCGCACGAGGAAGTGATGCCGTCTGCTCGTTGTTTCTCAACGACACCGATGGTCTGGAAGCAGCTGGCTATGATTATGATGGCTCCGGTGACCCAATGCCGGTGCAAGAAGGAGACCGTGAGGACGGCTCCGGTGACCCAATGCCGGTGCAAGAAGGAGACCGTGATGACCGCTCCGGTGACCAAACCGAGTCCGGCCAGGTATATATATTAGTTAAGGCTGTGCTAACTAGCTGGGTTTTCGGACGCAGGCGGTTACAAATGCCAGGAGAGGATGAAGAAAGTGCAGCAGACCCAACTGCAGGCGCTGCACGCAAGGGTACAAGCAATAGAGGAACGATAAGCAAATCGCAGCAAACGAACTGCAGAAGCTTCCCCTGAAGCTACCCCGCCATCTCGGCGGAGAAGCAGTGTGGCTTCCACCGAGCTGCTTCAGCCGGAGCATGTCTTGACGGCTCCTGCCAGCTATCCCGTGGATGCTATCACGGAGTCTCAAAATTGCCACCTTATGATGCAATGGATTAATATGAAGGTCAAGGCGGCTGTTGGCTCTGTTTTTCCTACTAAACCCGGCGCAACTTTTCACCGCCGGCCGATTCCAGAAGGATATGCTAGGGTGATGGTGGATGAAATAACGGAGGCATTTGAGGACCTCTAGCTTGACCACCCTACCTGTGAAGGGGAGACTCGACTGGGTTCTGCTCTGAAGACTCCATGCCTATGGCGGAAGGAGCTCATCAACCTTCCGAACTGGACGCCTCCGCCTCCTCCTCCTCCTCCGGTGAGTCAGGGCACTCTGCCTCCTCCACCGCCTCCTCCTCCGGCGAGTGACGATCAGGGCACTCGGTCGGCTCCTTCTCCGGCGCGTGGCGGCACTCCGCCTCCTTCTCCGCCTGCGCCGGCGCGCCCAAGAAGAGCCTCCTCCTTCTCCGCCTCGTCAGCAAGGGCGGAAGAGACCCGCCGCCACTCCGGCTGCTCCGGCGCGTCATAGTCCTTCTCCTCCGCCTCGTAAGCAAGTAAAGAAGACAGCCGCTCTGTCTGCTGTGCCGGCGTCTAGCAGTACAGCCAGAGGCGGGAGGACATACAGATTCGGTCCTTCTCTGAAGACTCCAGAGAAGTTACCATACGAGATGACCCCGGAGGAGAACGCGAAGATCGCGCGAACCGAAGTGAAGGACTGGTTTCAAGGGTTGAAAGCACAGAGACATCCACCTCTGGAGGAGAAGGTGATCCAGTGAAAGCGAAGCGCACTCTGGCTGCCCTGAGAAAACCACCCAAGTCTCCGCCGAAAGGAACTATGAGCGCTTTATTGGAAAGGCATTTGCTGAAGCGGAGAGGTCGATAAGTACTGCCAGTGATCAAAGGATGAAAGAATGACGAGCTGGGAAACAAATTTCCCAGCTCGGCGAACAAGCGAAGCAATCGTGCCCCCCGCTCAAGGTGATCCGAGGATGGTACCCGGTTATAGCAATCTTGGAGATTTCCTGCCCGATGATGTACATTATGATTTCTTAGAGGTGCAGATACAAAGATACGAGGATGAAAGATCTCTAACAACGATGATGCGAAGATTGCATGATTGGTACATGAAAACATGCAAAGAGTCTGGGGGGAGGAATACTTTGTATGTGAGAGTTAAAAAGGAGCATGACCTCGTTGGAATTGAAGTGTAGCCTGTTCCATTTGAGGAGTTCTTTCAGTTTTTCAATCAATTGAACCTCGATAAAGCAACGGTCACCTGCTACTGTCTGTAAGTACTACTACTTCTCTCATTAAGTCTCTCTATATAGCTCAACTCTTTCATTGCATGTATTTATAATTATCCTCACTATATTATGCAGATTGAAGATCGTCGAATTGAAGAAAACACAAGTCGGTGATATTGGGTTCATTAACACAAATCTCATAGATGCAACTGAGGTTAAATTTCATGTCGAAGATACCGAGGCCAACTTGTACGATCGTTGGTAATAAATGAAAACAAAGATATAATACTCTTTCCTTACAACTTCAAGTGAGTGGTACTGTCTTGTGCATATTCGGTTTCCCTTATATATTAGTCAAGGTTATAGTAATATAACTAATGAGTTATGCATGCGTGCGCAGGTTCCACTATATTCTCCTAGAGATTAAGCTTGAGCAGGGAGTAGTAACTGTCTTAGACTCGAAACAAAAAGATCCCCAGGAGTATGCAGACATGACTCAAATGCTCGAGAAGTAAGTTAAATTGATCATTATCCACCATATCAGCAACTTTGTTCATTTCTGATATCAAGTAATTGTTTTCTTTGTCTAGCAGGGTTTGGAGAAAAATTCACCAAAAAAGCTCCGGGACTGCCGAAGAAGCTGGAATTTAGACACCTGAAAGTAAGTACTATAGTAGCAGGTTCCGTGCATCTCCTAGTGATTCAAGCGCTAGTTTCATCAATACCATTTGGCATTCTTGCTTATCAGTTTGATTGACCTCTATTTCTTGTAAAGTGGTTGTGGCAGGAACAAGGGAATGATTTTTGTGGATACTACATTTGCGAGTCCATCCGCCACACGACCTGTGAGCGGTGCTACTCTGACGAACAATATGAAGTGCGTAAATAACAATATTCACAATTTTATTTTATTACCATCATTTGTGTTGAGTTTCATTTATTCGTATATATATATGTATGGACCCCCTTCTTCAAATTAGATGTTTCGGATGCGGGATGAACTCCTAGCACCAGATCACATGCGAGCAATTCAAGAGGAATTGGCGGCATTCTTTCTTGACCACGTGATCGCTGAAGATGGAGAATACTATGTTTACCATGTGTCCGTATGTTAGGAGATTATATTTGTAAGAGATAATTATTGTATATATGTAGCCGGTAGTGTCGGATAGATATACGAGAACTTGTTGTTCGACCAATCTCTCGGAGAAGGAGATATCACTTCTCTCTGTATGCATATATGTTCATGACGATCTTCTGTTTCCTTCGTTTGCTTACTAGCTAGCTAGCGTGTCTATTCCTCTCTGTACGTATGTATAGTACGTAGCGTCGACCAAGCACGGACATAAGAGAGGACACTTCTCTCTATTAATTAGCTAGCTAACACAATATATGAAACACCTAAATTAACCCCCCAAAACCCCCAACTCCCTCCCTCCCTTCAAAAAAAAAACAAAAACCCCAGCCACAGAAATCCTGACGCGTGGATGCCTATTGGTCCTGGTTGGTGCCACCAACCGGGACCAAAGGCCCTCCTTCCTGGGCTCGGCGCACAGGCCACGTGGAGGCCCATATGTCCCGGTTCTGGACTGAACCGGGACTAAAGGGTCAGGGCATTAGTAACGACCCTTTAGTCCCGGTTCAGGAACCGGGACAAAAGGCCCTTACCAACCGGGACAAATGGGCCGTCTTCTACTAGTGTTCGGAGTCCTAGATATGATCACAGACATGACGAGGAGTCTTGAAATGGTCCAGGCATAAATCTTGATATATTGGAAGCCTATGTTTGGACATCGGAATGGTTCTGGATGAGTTCGGGCATTTACCGGAGTACCGGAAGGTTACCGGAACCCCCCGGGGAGTATATGGGCCTTATTGGGCCTTAGTGGAATAGAGGAGAGGAAGGGAAAAGGTGGAGGGCGCGCCCTCCTAGCCCAATCCGAATTGGGTGGGGGGCTGGCCCCCTTCCTTCGCTCTCTCCTTCCCTTCCTTCTCTCCTACTGCTACCACTTGGAAGGAGGGCATCCTACTCCCGGTGGGAGTAGGACTCCCCAGGGCGCGGTATAGTAGAGGGCCGCCCCTCCCCCTCCTCCACTCCTTTATATACGGGGGAGGGGGCACCCCATAGACCCATAAGTTGATCATTGATCCCTTAGCCGTGTGCGGTGCCCCCCTCCACCATAATCAACCTCAGTCATATCGTCGTAGTGCTTAGGTGAAGCCCTGAGCCGGTAGCTTCATCATCACCATCATCACGTCATCATGCTGACGAAGCTCTCCCTCGACACTCTGCTGGATCATGAGTTCATGGGACGTCACCGAGCTGAATGTGTGCAGATCACGGAGGTGCCGTACTTTCGGTGCTAGGATCAGTAGATCGTGAAGACGTACGACTACATCAACCGCGTTGTCATAACGCTTCCGCTTATGGTCTATGAGGGTACGTAGACAACACTCTCCCCTCTCGTTGCTATGCATCACCATGATCTTGCGTGTGCGTAGGATTTTTTTTTAAATTACGGCGTTCCCCAACACCCACGAGGGTGGGGGCGTGATACGTCCATTTTGCATCATGCTTTTATATCGATATTTATTGCATTATGGGATGTTATTACACATTATGTCACAATACTTATGCCTATTCTCTCTTATTTTACAAGGTTTACATAAGTAGGGAGAATGCCGGCAACTGGAATTCTAGGCTAGAAAAGGAGCAAATATTAGAGACCTATTCTGCAGAACCCCAAAAGTCCTGAAACTCCACGGAAGTTGTTTTCGGAAATAATGAAAAATACTGAGCGGAAGTAATACCAGAGGGGGTCCACACCCTGGCCACGAGGGTGGGGGCGCGCCCTACCCCCTCGGGGCGCCCCCTGCCTCGTGGGCCCCCTGTTGGCCCTCCGATGCCCATCTTCTGCTATATGAAGTCTTTCGTTTGAAGAAAAATCATAAGCAAGCTTTCGGGACGAGACTCCGCCGCCACGAGGTGGAACCTTGGCGGAACAAATCTAGGGCTCCGGCGAAGCTGTACTGCCGGGGACACTTCCCTCCGGGAGGGGGAAATCATCGCCATCGTCATCACCAACGCTCCTCTCATCGGGAGGGGGCCAATCTCCATCAACATCTTCACCAGCACCATCTCCTCTCAAACCCTAGTTCATCTCTTGTATCCAATTCTTGTCTCTAAGTCTGGGATTGGTACCTGTAGGTTGCTAGTAGTATTGATTACTCCTTGTAGTTGATGTTAGTTGGTGTATTTGGTGGAAGATCATATGTTCAGATCCTATATGCATATTAATACTCCTATGATTATGAACATGAATATGCTTTGTGAGTAGTTATGTTTGTTCCTGAGGACATGGGAGAAGTCTTGCTATTAGTAGTCATGTGAATTTGGTATTCGTTCGATATTTTGATGAGATGTATGTTGTCTCTCCTCTAGTGGTGTTATGTGAACGTCGACTACATGACTCTTCACCATTGTTTGGGCCTAGAGGAAGGCATTGGGAAGTAATAAGTAGATGATGGGTTGCTAGAGTGACAGAAGCTTAAACCCTAGTTTATGCGTTGCTTCGTAAGGGGCTGATTTGGATCCATATGTTTCATGCTATGGTTAGGTTTACCTTAATACTTCTTTTGTAGTTGCGGATGCTTGCAATAGGAGTTAATCATAAGTGTGATGCTTGTCCAAGTAAGGACAGCACCCAAGCACCGGTCCACCCACATATCAAATTACCAAAGTACCGAACACGAATCATATGAACGTGATGAAAACTAGCTTGACGATAATTCCCATGTGTCCTCGGGAGCGCTTTTCTCTATATAAGAGTTTGTCCAGGCTTGTCCTTCGCTACAAAAAGGATTGGGCCACCTTGCTGCACTTTATTTACTTTTGTTACTTGTTGCTCGTTACAAATTATCTTATCACAAAACTATCTGTTACCTATAATTTCAGTGCTTGCAGAGAATACCTTGCTGAAAACCGCTTATCATTTCCTTCTGCTCCTCGTTGGGTTCGACACTCTTACTTATCGAAAGGACTACGATAGATCCCCTATAGTTGTGGGTCATCAAGACTCTTTTCTGGCGCCGTTGCTGGGGAGTGAAGCGCCTTTGGTAGGTGGAATTTGGTAAGGAAAAATTTATATAGTGTGCTGAAATGTATTTTCACTTGTTACTATGGAAAGTAATCCTCTGAGGGGCTTGTTCGGTGTATCTTCACCCCGACCAGTAGAGCAAAGAGTTGCTCCTCAACCTATTGAACCTACTAAACCTACTGAAAATGAAAATGTCTACTTTGAAATTCCTTCGGGTATGATAGGAAAAATGCTAGCTAATCCTTTTGCAGGAGATGGAACATTACATCCTGATGAGCACCTAATATATGTGGATTAAGTTTGTGGATTATTTAAGCTTGCAGGTATGCCCGATGATGTTATCAAGAAGAAGGTCTTCCCTTTATCTTTGAAGGGAGATTCATTGACATGGTATAGGCTATGTGATGATATGGGATCATGGAACTACAAACGATTGAAATTGGAATTTCATCAGAAGTTTTATCCTATGCATCTTGTTCATCGTGATCGTAATTACATATATAATTTTTGGCCTCGCGAAGGAGAAAGCATCGCTCAAGCTTGGGGGAGGCTTAAGTCAATGTAATATTCATGCCCAATCATGAGCTCTCAAGAGAAATGATTATTCAAAAATTTTATGCTCGGCTTTCTGATAACAATCGCACCATGCTCGATACTTCCTGTGCTGGCTCTTTTATGATGAAGACTATTGCATTCAAATGGGATTTATTGGAAAGAATTAAACGCAACTCCGAAGATTGGGATCTCGACGAAGGTAAGGAGTCAGGTATGACACCTAAGTTTGATTGTGTTAAATCTTTTATGGATACCGACGTTTTTCGTAAATTTAGCACTAAATATGGACTTGACTCTGAGATAGTAGCTTCTTTCTGTGAATCTTTTGCTACTCATGTTGATCTCCCTAAGGAGAAGTGGTTTAAATATCATCCTCCCATAGAAGTAAAAGTAGCTGCACCTATTAAAGTTGAAGAAAAGACTATCACTTATAATGATCCAATTGTTCCTACTGCCTATGTTGAGAAACCACCTTTCCCTGTTAGAATAAAGGATCAAGCTAAAGCTTCAACTGTGGTTCGTAAAAGCAATATTAGAACTTATACACCTCCTGAGCAAGTTAGAGTTGAACCTAATATTGCTATTGTTAAAGATCTCTTGGCTGATAATATTGATGGGCATGTTATTTATTTCTGTGATGAAACTGCTAGAATTGCTAAACCTTGTGCTAAAGATAAACATAGACTTGTGGTAGGCATGCCTTTCATTTCTGTTAAAATAGGAGATCATTGTTATCATGGCTTGTGTGATATGGGTGCTAGTGCTAGTGCAATACCTATTGACTTATACAAAGAAATTATGCATGATATTGCACCTACTGAGTTAGAAGAAATTGATGTTACAATTAAGCTTGCCAATAGAGATACTATTTCACCCATGAGAATTCTTAGAGATAACTAAATATCCTACTGATTTTCTTATTCTTGGTTCCCCACAAGATAGCTTTTGTCCCATTATATTTGGTAGACCCTTCTTAAACACTGTTAATGCTAAGATAGACTGCGAAAAGGATGTTATTACTATTGGTCTAGGTGATATGTCTCATGAGTTTAATTTCTCTAAATTTCGTAGACAACACCGTGAAGAGGAACTGCCTAGTAAAGATGAAATTATTGGTCTCGCTTCTATTGCCGTGCCTCCTAGTGATCCTTTAGAACAATATTTGCTAGACCATGAAAATGATATGTTTATGAATGAAAGGAGGGAAATAGATGAAGTGTTCTTTAAACAGGGACCTATTCTGAAACACAATTTGCCTGTCGAAATCCTAGGGGATCCTCCTCCACCCAAGGGTGATCCCGTGTTTGAGCTTAAACCATTGCCTGATACTCTTAAATATGCTTACCTTGATGAAAAGAAGATATATCCTATTATTATTAGTGCTAACCTTTCAGGGAAGGAGGAAGAAAAATTATTGAAAACTCTAAAGAAGCACCTTGCTGCTATTGGATATACTCTTGATGATCTTAAGGGCATTAGTCCCACTCTATGTCAACACAAAATGAATTTGGAGAAAGATGCCAAACCAGTTATTGATCATCAATGACGGCTAAATCCTAAAATGAAAGAAGTGGTAAGAAAGGAAATACTAAAGCTCCTTGAGGCAGGTATAATCTATCCCGTTGCTGGTAGTCAGTGGGTAAGTCCTGTCCATTGTGTCCCTAAGAAGGGAGGTATTACTGTCGTTCCTAATGATAAAGATGAATTGATTCCGCAAAGAATTATTACAGGTTATAGGATCGTAATTGATTTCCGCAAATTAAATAAGGCTACTAAAAAGATCATTACCCCTTACCTTTTATTGATCAAATGCTAGAAAGATTATCCAAACACACACATTTTTGCTTTCTAGATGGTTATTCCGGTTTCTCTCAAATACCCGTGTCAGCTGATGATCAAGCTATGACCACATTTACTTGCCCTGTCGGTACTTTTGCTTATAGACGTATGCCTTTTGGTTTATCTAATGCACCCGCTACCTTTCAAATATGCATGATGGCTATATTCTCTGACTTTTGTGAAAAGATTTGTGAGGTTTTCATGGACGATTTCTCCGTTTATGGATCCTCTTTTGATGATTGCTTCAGCAACCTTGATCGAGTTTTGCAGAGATGTGAAGAAACTAACCTTGTATTGAATTGGGAGAAGTGCCACTTTATGGTTAATGAAGGTATTCTCTTGGGGCATAAAATTTCTGAAAGAGGTCACTAGTAGTAAACCGACCTTTTGTCCCGGTTCATAAGGGCCTTTAGTCCCGGTTCTCGAACCGGGACTAAAGGGTCATTACTATTACCCTCCCCCTTTAGTCCCGGTTCAAACCAGAACCGGGACAGATGGGCCTCCACGTGGCCTGTGCGCCGAGCCCAGGCAGGAGGGCCTTTGGTCCCGGTTGGTGGCACCAACCGGGACCAATAGACCTCCACGCGTCAGCATTTCTGTGGCTGGGGTTTTTGTTTTTTTTTTTTGAAAGGGGGGGGGGGGTTGGGGGTTTTGGGGGGTTAATTTAGGTATTTAATATATTGTGTTAGATAGCTAATTAATAGAGAGAAGCTAGTGTCCTCTCTTATGTCCGTGCTTGGTCGACGCTACGTACTATACATACGTATAGAGAGGACTAGACACGCTATAGCTAGCTAGTAAGCAAACGAAGGAAACAGAAGATCGTCATGAACATATATGCATAAAGTGAGATGTGATATCGACCACCTCTCCTTCTCCTAGATATTGTTCGAACAACAAGTTCTCGTATATCTATCCGACACTACCGGCTACATATATACAATAATTATCTCTTACAAATATAATGTCCTAAATTACGGACGCATGGTCCACATAGTATTCTCCGTCTTCAGCGATCACGTGGTCAAGAAAGAATGCCGCCAATTCCTCTTGAATTGCTAGAATGCGATCTGGTTCTAGGAGTTCATCCCGCTGCCGAAACATCTAATTTGAAGAAGGGGGTCAATACATATATATATGAATGAATGAAACTCAACACAAATGATGGTAATAAAATAAAATTGTGAATATTGTTATTTACGCACTTCATATTGTTCGTCAGAGTAGCCCCGCTCACAGGTCATGTGGCGGATGGACTCGCAGACGTAGTATCCACAGAAATCATTCCCTTGTTCCTGCCACAACCACTTTACAAGAAATAGAGGTCAATCAAACTCATAAGCAAGAATGCCAAATGGTATTGATGAAACTAGCGCTTGAATCAATAGCTAGGAGACGCGCGGAACATGCTACTATAGTACTTACTTTCGGGTATCTAAATTGCAGCATCTTCGGCAGTCCCGGAGATTTTTTGGTGAATTTTCTCCAAACCCTGCCAGACAAAAGAAAACAATTACTTGATATCAGGAAATGAGCAAAGTTGCTGATATGGTGGATAATGATCGATTTAACTTACTTCTCGAGGATTTGAATCATGTCCGCATACTCCTGGGGATCTTTTCGTCTAGAGTCCAAGACAGTTACTACTCCCTGCTCAAGCCTAATCTCTAGGAGAATATAGTGGTACCTGCGCACGCATGCATAACTCATCAATTACATTACTATAACCTAGACTAATATATAAGGGAAACCGAATATGCACAAGACAGTAACACTCACATGAAGTTATAAGGAAAGAGTATTATATCTTTGTGTTCATTTATTTTGAATGATCGTAGCAATTTGGCCTCGGTTTCTGCGGCATGAAATTTAACCTGAGTTGCATCTATGAGACATGTGTTAACGAACCCAATATCACTGACTTGTCTTTTCTTCAATTCGGCGATCTTCAATCTGCATAATATAGTGAGGATAATTATAAATACATGCAATGAAAGAGCTGAGCTATATAGAGAGACTTAATGACAGAAGTAGTAGTACTTACAGACAGTAGCAGGTGACCGTTGCTTTATCAAGGGCCAATTGATTGAAAAACTGATAGAACTCCTCAAATGGAATAGGCAACAGATCAATTCCAACGAGGTCAAGCTCCGGCTTAACTCTCACATACAAAGTACTCCTCCCCCCAGACTCTCCGCAGATTTTCAAGTACCAATCATGCAATCTTCGCATCATCGTTGTTAGAGATTTTTCATCTTTGACGAGAGGCTTCCCATACTCGTATCTGTGTATCTGCACCTCCATGGGATCATAATGTACATCATCGGGCAGGTAATCGTCAAGATTGCTATAACCGGGCACCATCCTCGGATCGACGATGTCGCTGGGCACCTTGAGCAGGGGGCATGATTGCTTCGCTTGTTCGCCAAGCTGGGCAATTTGTTTTCCAGCTGCTCGTCGTTCTTTCAGCCTTTGATCACTGACTGTACTTCCCGACCGCTCCGCTTCGGCCCATGTCTTTGCAATAATGCGCTCATAGTTGCCTTTCGGCGGAGACATGGGTGGTTTCGTCAGGGCAGCCCGAGTGCGCTTCACTTTCACCGAATCTACCTTTTTCTCTGGAGGTGGATGTCTCTGTGCTTTCAACCATTGAAACCATTCCTTCGCTTCGGTTCGTGCGATCTTCGCGTTCTCCTCTGGGCTCATCTTGTATCGTAACTTCTCTGGAGTCTTCAGAGAAGGACCGAATCTGTATGTCCTCCCGCCTCTGGCTGTACTGCTAGACGCCGGCAGAGCAGACGGAGCGGCAGTCTTCTTTACTTGCTTACGAAGCGGAGGAGAAGGACTACGACGCGCTGGAGCAGCTGCCGGAGCGGCGGCGGGTCTCCCGGAGAAGGAGCCGGCCGAGGGCCCTGATCGTCACTCACCGGAGGAGGCGGTGGAGGAGGCGGAGTGCCTTGACTCGCCGGAGGAGGAGGAGGAGGAGGCGGAGGCGTCCAGTTCGGAAGGTTGATGAGCTCCTTCCACCATAGGCATGGAGTCTTCAGAGCAGAACCCAGCCGAGTCTCCCCTTCTCCGGTAGGGTGGTCAAGCGGGAGGTCCTCAAATCCCTCTGTTATTTCATCCACCATCACCTTAGCATATCCTTCTGGAATCGGCCGGCAGTGAAAAGTTGCGCCGGGTTCATTAGGAAAAACAGAGCCAACAGCCGCCTTGACCTTCATATTCATCCATTGCGTCATAAGGTGGAAATTTTGAGCCTCCGTGATAGCATCCACGGGATAGCTGGCAGGAGCCGTCAAGACAAGCACCGGCTGAAGCAGCTCGGTGGAAGCCACGCTGCTTCTCCGCTGAGATGGCGGGGTAGCTTCAGGGGAAGCTTCGGCAGTTCGTTTGCTGCGATTTGCTTCTTGTTCCTCTATCTCGAGTACCCTTGCTTTAAGCGCCTGTAGTTCGGACTGCTGCACTTTCTTCCTCCTCTCCTGTTTGTAACCGCCTGCGTCCGGAAACCCAGCCCTCCACGGATTGGAGCCTGGCGTGCCTCGTGTCTGTCCAGGGTGCTCAGGATTCCCGAGGGCCTTTGTGAGCTCGTCGTTCTCTCTGTCTAGAAGGAACGTCCCTTGCTGCGCTGCATTGATATAGTACCGAAGCTTCTTCAAGGGTATGTCAAGTTGCTCGTCCGTCCAAATGCACTTCCCTATTACAGGGTCCAAGGTTCCGCCAGCCCCAAAGAACCAAGTCCGGCAATGGTCTGGCCAGTTCATTGTCTCTGGTTCGATCCCTTTTTCAACCAGATCATTCTCAGCCTTGGCCCACTTAGGTCGGGCTACGAGGTAGGCACCTGACCCTGTGCGATGGTGAAACTTCTTCTTCGCAACATTTTTCTTGTTTGTCGCCGACATCTTCTTACTCTTTTCCGATGTCTTGTGGGCCACAAATGCAGGCCAGTCATCTCTGATGTTCTCATATATGCCCTTGAATTCTGGTGTCTTTTTTTTCTCGACAAACCTATTCAGGTCTTCCTTCCACCTCCTGAATAGGTCTGCCATCCTCTTAAGAGCAAAAGACTTGATTAATTGCTCTTTAACTGGCTTCAGCTCAGTCCAAAGATCATTTTTCTGCATATCATTGATGTAAGACACCTCAGGGTCTTTTGTAGCCGGCTTAAACCATTGCTGGATGCTGATCGGGATCTTGTCCCTAACCAGAACCCCGCACTGAGCAACAAATGCCTTCTTTATTCGGATGGGTTCAATAGGTTGGCCGTCGGGCGCGATTGCTATGATCTCAAACCTTTCATCCGAGTTCAACTTTTTCTTCGGGCCTCGTCTCTTTACCTCAGTTGTGCTCGATCCGGAGGGCTAGAAAAAAGAACAAAGACTTAATTAATATGTGTACATACCAAAACAATGAATGCATCAATTAGCTAGTCAGCACAGGCTTAACTAATATATATACCTGGCCGGACTCGGTTCGGTCACCGGAGCCGTCATCACGGTCTCCTTCTTGCACCGGCATTGGGTCACCGGAGCCATCCTCACGTTCTCCTTCTTGCACCGGCATTAGGTCACCGGAGCCAACTTCTTCACCCTCTCCTTCCAGACCATCGGTGTTGTTGAGAAACAACGAGACAGCATCACTTCCTTCTGCGATTATGTCCCTCAACAACGCTTCTTTTGCTTCGTCTCGGGCGGTGTCCATAGTTTCTACAAATATGTACAACATGGCAATTATTATACAAACATGACAGATGGATATATTAGTGGCAAACCTAGATCTAGCTAGCTAATCACAATAAGGAATCATATTAATTAGTGGCCTCGACGCTGCTTCTCTAGGGTTTCAGGTGGCCTCGACAACGCTTCAAGGGTTAGGGTGGCCTCGAGAACGCTTCAAGGAGGGGGTAATATTGACCCCCCCACGTGTTGAAGCTATCGGGAGGGGGCAGGTATATCGACAACGACGACACTACATCTATGTCCCTCGACGACCCTCATTCCCGATAAAAAAAAGAGGAAGAAGAAGAAAAAAAAGATGAGAAGAAAGAATAGAGGAGGAAGAACTCCTCTATTCTTTCTTCTCCTCTTTTTTCTTCTTCCTCTACTTTTTTTATCCTCTTCTTCCTCTCATGTTCGAGAAGATCGAAGAAAAAAAGAAGAAAAAAAAGAGGAGAAGAAGAAAGGAATAGTGGAGAAGAAGAGAAAATAGAATATTCTATTTTCTCTTCCTCTCCACTATTCCTTTCTTCTTCTCCTCTTCTTTTTCTTCTTTTTTCTTCTTCTTATTTATTTCTCCTCTTCTTTTCCTCTCCTCTTCTTCTTTCTTTCCTCTTCTTATTTTCTTCTTTCCTATCCTTCTTTTTCTAAAATTGTAACTTTTGCATATATAAAACTTTTCCAAAATTGTAACTTTCTATATATGAACAAAAAACTTTCTATGAACAAAAAAACATTTTGAACATATATATTTAGCAAATTCTAGCCACATACATCACATACACATATACATTATAGCCACATACACATATACATCACATATGAACAAAAAAACAAACTAATAAAAATAAAAAAACATATTGCAACATATGAACAAAAACATATAGCCACATACATTATATATATATATATATATGAAAAAAAATTAAAGTAATAAAAAAAAGTGGTGGCGCCGGCGGGGCAGAGGGGCATGGCGGCAGCGCGGTGGCGCCGGCGGGGCAGGGCAGGGGCGGCTGGGCGGCGCACGGCAGCCGCGCAGGGCAGGGGCGGCGGAGCGGCGCCCGCGCAGGACAGGGGCGCAGGGGCGCGGGACGGGAGGGGCTGTGCTCACAGGGGGCGGCGGCGACGGCGAAGGCGATCAGCCTGACGGCGTCGGTGGCGGCAGCGACGGCAAAGGCGAGCAGCCTAACGGCGTCGGTGGCGATGGCGACAAGGAGGAGCAGGGGCGTCGGGCGGTGACGGCGACGAGGAGGAGCAGGGGGCGTCGGGGGAGAAGTGGGTGATTTGGTCAAAAACTGCTAAGTGTTGTATATATAGCAAGAGCATTGGTCCCGGTTCGTGAAACCAACCGGGACTAATGCCACCTTTAGTCCCGGTTGGTACCACCAACCGGGACCAAAGGCCGCCGCTTCCCTTTGGGCTGCTGAAAAGAGGCCTTTGGTCCCGGTTGGTGGCACCAACCGGGACTAAAGGGGGGCCTTTGGTCCCGGTTGGTGCCACGAACCGGAACCAATGCCCCCCTTTAGTCCCGGTTCGTCCCACCAACCGGGATCAAAGGCCTTGTGTTGCCCCGCGCCCAAATGTTTAGTCCCACCTCGCTAGTTGAGAGGGAGCCGCACCGGTTTATAAGGTGCGGTGCGCCTTCCCTCTCGAGCTCCTCTCTAAAGTAGGCTTTCGGGCCTAACCGTGCAATGTGTGCCTGTGGGCCTACTGGGCCTCCCGCGGGCCTGAATCCTAGCCCATGGTAGGGTTTCTAGTCGTATTCAGGCCGTGGGTGCCCAGTAGGTGGCACTTTTTTTCTACTTACAACAAAATACTTATTGTTGCTATATTTAAATTTTTTTTCCAGTTTTTTTGTTTTGTTTTCTGCATTATTTTTTTTGTTCTTTGCTTTATTTTTTAATTCTTTTTGCTTTCTATTATTGCCATTAGTTTTAAAATTTGAATAGTTTAAATTTGGGTGAATCACTAGTTTATGAATAACTTTACTATAAAAATTGATTTTTGAGTCAATCTTTTTCCTGCTATTTAATATTATTGTGTTTTATTATTATACTCAATTTGGTAATTTTAGTTAGTCGTAACAAATATTATCGGCATTTTTTTTCTTTTTTGCTATTTATTTTTTAATTCTTTTTGCTTTTAGGTCAGCAAAATTATAAACTTTCTGTTAGTGCCATTAGTTTTAGAAAAAATATAAACTTTCTGTTAGTGCCATTAGTTTTCAAATTTGAATAGTTAAAATTTGAATTATTTGAAATTTGTGTGAATCACAAGTTTGTGATTAACTTTACTAAAAAAATTGAACATAGATGCACCTATAGAGAAAATTCGACCTAAATTCATAGTTTTCAAATGAACTCTGAAACAGTTGGCATAGCATACTCGTCTGTTACAAATTTGGCATGGTATCATCATAATAGTTGCGGGATAAAGTCTTCACTTTTTCTTAGCTTGTGTCATTTGCTTATTGCGCCATAACCATGGATAATCTTCATCGTTTATCAGGATGCTTGGGTCAGCCTTGGCATTGAAGGGAGGAATTTCATGAAACTTTTCATAATCTTCAGACATGTCTGTCTTGCCCTCCACTCCCAGGATGTCCCTTTTTCCTGAAATAACTATGTGGCGCTTTGGCTCATCATATGATGTATTCGTTTCCTTATCTTTTCTTTTTCTCGGTCTGGTAGACATGTCCTTCACATAGATAACCTGTGCCACATCATTGGCTAGGACGAACGGTTCATGAGTGTACCCAAGATTTTTCAGATCGACTGTTGTCATTCCGTACTGTGGGTCTACATGTACCCCGCCTCCTGACAGATTGACCCATTTGCACTTAAACAAAGGGACCTTAAAATCTTGTCCGCAGTCAAGTTCCCATATGTCCTCTATGTAACCATAATATGTGTCCTTTCCCTTCTCGGTTGTTGCATCAAAGCGGACACCGCTGTTTTGGTTGGTGCTCTTTTGATCTTGGTCAATCGTGTAAAATGTATTCCCATTTATCTCGTATCCTTTGTAAATCAATACAGTCAAAGATGGTCCCCCGGACAACAAGTACAACTCATCACAAACAGTGTTGTCACCTCTGAGACGTGCTTCCAACCAACTGCTGAAAGTCCTAATGTGTTCACATGTAATCCAGTCGTCGCACTGCTCCGGATGTTTGGAGCGCAGACTGTTCTTGTGTTCATCGACATACGGGGTCACCAAGGTAGAGTTTTGTAGAACTGTGTAGTGTGCTTGAGACCAAGAATGCCCGTCCCTGCATATTATTGAGTCCGCTCCTAGCGTGCCTTTTCCAGTCAGTCTCCCCTCATGCCGCAATTTAGGGAGACCTATCTTCTTAAGGCCAGGAATGAAGTCAACACAAAACCCGATCACATCCTCTGTTTGATGGCCCATGGAGATGCTTCCTTCTGGCCTAGCGCGGTTACGGACATATTTCTTTAGGACTCCCATGAACCTCTCAAAGGGGAACATATTGTGTAGAAATACGGGCCCCAGAATGACAATCTCGTCGACTAGATGAACTAGGACATGCATCATGATATTGAAGAAGGATGGTGGGAACACCAGCTCGAAACTGACAAGACATTGCGCCACATCACTCCTTAGCCTTGGTACGATTTCTGGATCGATCACCTTCTGAGAAATTGCATTGAGGAATGCACATAGCTTTACAATGGCTAATCGGATGTTTTCCGGTAGAAGCCCCCTCAATGCAACCGGAAGCAGTTGTGTCATAATCACGTGGCAGTCATGAGACTTTAGGTTCTGGAACTTTTTCTCTGGCATATTTATTATTCCCTTTATATTCGACGAGTAGCCAGTCGGGACCTTCATACTGAGCAGGCATTCAAAGAAGATTTCTTTCTCTTCTTTCGTAAGAGCGTAGCTGGCAGGACCTTCATACTGCTTCGGAGGCACGCCGTCTTTTCCATGCAAACGTTGCAGGTCCTCCCGTGCCTCAGGTGTATCTTTTGTCTTTCCATACACGCCCAAGAAGCCTAGCAGGTTCACGCAAAGGTTCTTCGTCACGTGCATCACGTCGACTGAAGAGCGGACCTCTAGGTCTTTCCAGTAGGGTAGGTCCCAAAATATAGATTTCTTCTTCCACATGGGTGCGTGTCCCTCAGCGTCATTCGGAACAGCTAGTGCGCCGGGACCCTTTCCAAAGATTACGTGTAAATCATTGACCATAGCAAGTACGTGATCACCGGTACGCATGGCGGGCTTCTTCCGGTGATCTGCCTCGCCTTTGAAATGCTTGCCTTTCTTTCGACATTGATGGTTGGTCGGAAGAAATCGACGATGGCCCAGGTACACATTCTTCCTGTATTTGTCCAGGTATATACTTTCAGTGTCATCTAAACAGTGTGTGCATGCGTGGTATCCTTTGTTTGTCTGTCCTGAATGGTTACTGAGAGCGGGCCAATCATTGATGGTCACGAACAGCAACACCTTTAGGTTAAATTCCTCTTGTCTATGCTCATCCCACGTACGTACACCATTTCCATTCCACAGTTGTAAAAGTTCTTCAACTAATGGCCTTAGGTACACATCAATGTCGTTGCCGGGTTGCTTAGGGCCTTGGATGAGAACTGGCATCATAATGAACTTCCGCTTCATGCACATCCAAGGAGGAAGGTTATACATACATAGAGTCACAGGACAGGTGCTGTGATTGCTGCTCTGCTCCCCGAAAGGATTAATGCCATCCACGCTTAAAGCAAACCATACATTCCTTCGGTCCTTTGCTAACTCATCCCAGTACTTTCTCACGATTTTTCTCCACTGCGACCCGTCAGCGGGTGCTCTCAACTTCCCGTCTTTCTTACGGTCCTCACTGTGCCATCGCATCGACTTGGCATGCTTTCCATTTCTGAACAGACGTTTCAACCGTGGTATTATAGGAGCATACCACATCACCTTCGCAGGAACCATCTTCCTGTGGAGCTCGCCGTGAACATCACCAGGGTCATCTCGTCTGATCTTATACCGCAATGCACCGCATACCGGGCATGCGTTCAGATCCTTGTATGCATCGCGGTATAGGATGCAGTCATTAGGGCATGCACGTATCTTCTCCACCTCCAATCCTAGAGGGCAGACGACCTTCTTTGCTGCGTATGTACTGTCGGGAAATTCGTTATCCTTTGGAAGCTTCTTCTTCAATATTTTCAGTAGCTTCTCAAATCCTTTGTCAGGCACTGCATTCTCTGCCTTCCACTGCAGCAATTCCAGTACGGTACCGAGCTTTGTGTTGCCATCTTCGCAATTGGGGTACAACCCTTTTTTGTGATCCTCTAACATGCGATCGAACTTCAGCTTCTCCTTTTGACTTTCGCATTGCGTCCTTGCATCGACAATGACCCGGCGGAGATCATCATCATCGGGCACATCGTCTGGTTCCTCTTGATCTTCAGCAGCTTCACCCGTTGTAGCATCATTGGGCACATCGTCTGGTTCCTCTTGATCTTCACCAGCTCCCCCCGTTGTAGCATCACCGTATTCAGGGGGCACATAGTTGTCAACGTACTCTTCTTCTTCGCCGTCTTCCATCATAACCCCTATTTGTCCGTGCCTTGTCCAAACATTATAGTGTGGCATGAAACCATTGTAAAGCAGGTGGGTGTGAAGGATTTTTCGGTCAGAGTAATGTTGGGGAACGTAGTAATTTAAATTTTTTTCCTACGCACACGCAAGATCATGGTGATGCATAGCAACGAGAGGGGAGAGTGTTGTCTACGTACCCTCGTAGACCGAAGCGGAAGCGTTGACGCAACGTAGAGGAAGTAGTCGTACGTCTTCCCGGTCCAACCGATCCAAGCACCGTTACTCCTCCACCTCCGAGTTCTTGACACACGTACAGCTCGATGACGCTCCCCGGGCTCCGATCCAGCGAAGCTTCGGGGAGGAGTTCCGTCAGCACGACGGCGTGGTGACAATCTTGATGTTCAACCGCGGTAGGGCTTCGCCTAAACATCGTTACAATATGACCGAGGTGTAAAATAGTGGCGGGGGGCACCGCACACGGCTAAGGAACGATCATGAAGATCAACTTGTGTGTCTATGGGGTGCCCCCTACCCCCGTATATAAAGGAGTGGAGGAGGGGAGGGTCGGCCCTCTCTATGGCGCGCCCTAGGGAGTCCTACTCCCACCGGGAGTAGGATTCCCCTTTTCCTAGTCCAACTAGGAGTCCTTCCATGTAGTAGGAGTAGGAGACAAGGAAGGGGAAAGGAGAAGGGAAGGAAGGAGGGGGCGCAGCCCCTCCCCCTAGTCCAATTCAGACTAGGCCTTGGGGGACGCGCGGCCTGCCCTAGGCAGCCCCTCTCTCTTTCCCGTATGGCCCAATAAGGCCCAATACTTTTCCCCCGTATTCCCGTAACTCCCCGGTACTCCGAAAAATACCTGAACCACTCAGAACCTTTCCGATGTCCAAATATAGTCGTCCAATATATCGATCTTTACATCTTGACCATTTCAAGACTCCTCGTCATGTCCCCGATCTCATCCGGGACTCCGAACTCCTTCGGTACATCAAAACTCATAAACTCATTATATAACTGTCATCGAAACCTTAAGCGTGTGGACCCTACGGGTTCGAGAACAATGTAGACATGACCGAGACACGTCTCCGGTCAATAACCAATAGCGGAACCTGGATGCTCATATTGGCTCCCACATATTCTACGAAGATCTTTATCGGTCAGACCGCATAACAACATACGTTGTTCCCTTTGTCATCGGTATGTTACTTGCCCGAGATTCGATCGTCGATATCTCAATGCCTAGTTCAATCTCGTTATCGGCAAGTCTCTTTACTCGTTCTGTAATACATCATCTCGCAACTAACTCATTAGTTGCAATGCTTGCAAGGCATAAGTGATGTGCATTACCGAGAGGGCCCAGAGATACCTCTCCGACACTCGGAGTGACAAATCCTAATCTCGAAATACGCCAACCCAACAAGTACCTTCGGAGACACCTGTAGAGCACCTTTATAATCACCCAGTTATGTTGTGACGTTTGGTAGCACACAAAGTGTTCCTCCGGTAAACGGGAGTTGCATAATCTCATAGTCATAGGAACATGTATAAGTTATGAAGAAAGCAATAGCAACACACTAAACGATCGAGTGCTAAGCTAACGGAATGGGTCATGTAAATCACATCATTCTCCTAATGATGTGATCCCGTTAATCAAATGACAACTCATGTCTATGGTTAGGAAACATAACCATCTTTGATCAACGAGCTAGTCAAGTAGAGGCATACTAGTGACACTCTGTTTGTCTATGTATTCACACATGTATTATGTTTCCGGTTAATACAATTCTAGCATGAATAATAAACATTTATCATGAAATAAGGAAATAAATAATAACTTTATTATTGCCTCTTGGGCATATTTCCTTCAGTCTCCCACTTGCACTAGAGTCAATAATCTAGTTCACATCGCCATGTGATTTAACAGCAATAGTTCACATCACCATGTGATTAACACCCATAGTTCACATCATCATGTGACCAACACCCAAAGGGTTTACTAGAGTCAATAATCTAGTTCACATCGCTATGTGATTAACACCCAAAGAGTACTACGGTGTGATCATGTTTTGTTTGTGAGAGAAGTTTAGTCAACGGGTCTGCCACATTCAGATCCATATGTATTTTGCAAATTTCTATGTCAACAATGCTCTGCACGGAGCTACTCTAGCTAATAGCTCCCACTTTCAATATGTATCCAGATTGAGACTTAGAGTCATCTAGATCAGTGTATCGACGTAACCCTTTACGACGAACCTTTTGTTACCTCCATAATCGAGAAACATATCCTTATTCCACTAAGGATAATTTTGATTGCTGTCCAGTGATCTACTCCTAGATCACTATTGTACTCCCATGCCAAGATCAGTGTAGGGTATACAATAGATCTGGTACATAGCATGGCATACTTTATAGAACCTATGGCTGAGGCATAGGGAATGACTTTCATTCTCTTTCTATCTTCTACCGTGGTCGGGCTTTGAGTCTTACTCAATTTCACACCTTGTAACACAGCCAAGAACACTTTCTTTGACTGTTCCATTTTGAACTACTTCAAAATCTTGTCAAGGTATGTACTCATTGAAAAAAAAACTTATCAAGCGTCTTGATCTATCTCTATAGATCTTGATGCTTAATATCTAAGCAGCTTCACCGAGGTCTTTCTTTGAAAAACTCCTTTCAAACACTCCTTTATGCTTTACAGAATAATTCTACATTATTTCCGATCAACAATATGCCATTCACATATACTTATCAGAAATGTTGTAGTGCTCCCAGTCACTTTCTTGTAAATACAGGCTTCACCGCAAGTCTGTATAAAACTATATGCTTTGATCAACTTATCAAAGCATATATTCCAACTCCGAGATGCTTGCACCAGTCCATAGATGGATCGCTGGAGCTTGCATATTTTGTTAGCACCTTTAGGATTGACAAAACCTTCTGGTTGCATCATATAAAACTCTTCTTTAATAAATCCATTAAAGAATGCAATTTTGTTTATCCATTTGCCAGATTTCATAAAATGCGGCAATTGCTAACATGATTCGGACAGACTTAAGCATAGATACGAGTGAGAAACTCTCATCGTAGTCAACACCTTGAACTTGTCGAAAACCTTTTGCAACAATTCTAGCTTTGTAGATAGTAACACTACTATCAGCGTCCGTCTTCCTCTTGAAGATCCATTTAATCTCAATGGCTCGCCGATCATTGGACAAGTCAATCAAAGTCCATACTTTGTTTTCATACATGGATCTCATCTCAGATTTCATGGACTCAAACCATTTCGCGGAATCTGGGCTCATCATTGCTTCCTCATAATTCGTAGGTTCGTCATGGTCAAGTAACATGACCTCCAGAATAGGATTACCGTACCACTCTGGTGCGGATCTCACTCTGGTTGACCTACGAGGTTCGGTAGTAACTTGATCCGAAGTTACATGATCATCATCATTATCTTCCTCACTAATTGGTGTAGTAGTCACAAGAACAGATTTCTGTGCTGAACTACTTTCCAATAAGGGAGATGGTACAATTACCTTATCAAGTTTTCTACTTTCCTCCCACTCACTTCTTTCGAGAGAAACTCCTTCTCTAGAAAGTATCCATTCTCAGCAACGAATGTCTTGCCTTTGGATCTGTGATAGAAGGTGTACCCAACTGTCTCCTTTGGGTATCCTATGAAGACACATTTCTCCGATTTGGGTTTGAGCTTATCAGGATGGAACTTTTTCACATAAGCATCACAACCCCAAACTTTAAGAAACGACAACTTTGGTTTCTTGCCAAACCACAGTTCATACAGTGTCGTCTCAACAGATTTAGATGGTGCCCTTTTTTTCGTGAATGCAGCTGTCTCTAATGCATAACCCCAAAAAACGGTGTTGGTAAATCTGTAAGAAACATCATAGATCGCACCATATCAAGTAAAGTACGATTACAACGTTCGGACACACCATTACATTGTGGTGTTCCGGGTGGCGTGAGTTGCGAAACTATTCTGCATTGTTTCAAATGTACACCAAACTTGTAACTCAAATTTCTCCTCCACGATCAGATCGCAGAAACTTTATTTTCTTGTTACGATGATTTTCAACTTCACTATGAAATTCTTTGAACTTTTCAAATGTTTCAGACTTATGTTTCATTAAGTAGATATACCCATATCTGCTTTAATCATCTGTGAAGGTGAGAAAATAACGATATCTGCCACGAGCCTCAACATTCATCGGACCACATACATCTGTATGTATGATTTCCAACAAATCTGTTGCTCTCTCCATAGTACCGGAGAACGGTGTTTTAGTCATCTTGCCCATGAGGCACGGTTCGCAAGCATCAAGTGATTCCAAAAGCTCATCAGCATGGAGTTTCTTCATGCGCTTTACACCAATATGACCTAAACGGCAGTGCCACAAATAAGTTGCACTTATCATTATTAACTTTGCATCTTTTGGCTTCAATATTATGAATATGTGTATTTCTATGATCGAGATCCAACAAACCATTTTCGTTGGTGTGTATGACCATAGATGGTTTTATTCATGTAAACAGAACAACTATTGTTCTCTAACTTAAATGAATAACCGTATTGCAATTAACATGATCAAATCATATTCATGCTCAACGCAAACACCAAATAACACTTATTTAGTTTCAACACTAATCCCGAAAGTATAGGGAGTGTGCGATTTTGATCATATCAATCTTGGAACTACTTCCAACACACATCGTCACCTTGCCCTTTAACTAGTCTCTGTTCATTCTGCAACTCCCGTTTCGAGCTACTAATCTTAGCAACTGAACTAGTACCAAATACTGAGGGGTTGCTATCAACACTAGTAAAGTACACATCAATAACATGTATATCAAATATACTTTTGTTCACTTTGCCATCCTTCTTATCCGCCAAATACTTGGGGTAGTTCCGCTTCCAGTGACCAGTCCCTTTGCAGTAGAAGCATTTAGTCTCAGGCTTAGGAGAGGACTTGGGCTTCTTCACTTGAGCAGCAACTTGCTTGCCGTTCTTCTTGAAGTTCCCCTTCTTCCCTTTGCCCTTTTTCTTGAAACTAGTGGTCTTGTTAACCATCAACACTTGATGTTTTTCTTGATTTCTACCTTCGTCGATTTCAGCATCACGAAGAGCTTGGGAATTACTTTCGTCATCCCTTGCATATTATAGTTCATCACGAAGTTCTATTAACTTGGTGATGGTGACTAGAGAATTCTGTCAATCACTATCTTATCTGGAAGATTAACTCCCACTTGATTCAAGCGATTGTAGTACCCAGACAATCTGAGCACATGCTCACTAGTTGAGCGATTCTCCTCCATCTTTTAGCTATAGAACTTGTTGGAGACTTCATATCTCTCAACTCGGGTATTTGCTTGAAATATTAACTTCAACTCCTGGAACATCTCATATGGTCCATGATGTTCAAAACGTCTTTGAAATCCCGATTCTAAGCCGTTAAGCATGGTGCACTAAACTATCAAGTAGTCATCATATTGAGCTAGCCAAACGTTCATAACGTCTGCATCTGCTCCTGCAATAGGTCTGTCACCTAGCGGTGCACCAAGGACATAATTCTTCTATGCAGCTATGAGGATAATCCTCAGATCACGGATCCAATCCGCATCATTGCTACTAACATCTTTCAACATAATTTTCTCTAGGAACATATCAAAATAAACATATGAAAGCAACAACGCGAGCTATTGATCTACAACATAGATATGCTAATACTACCAGGACTAAGTTCATGATAAATTAAAGTTCAGTTAATCATATTACTTAAGAACTCCCACTTAGATAGATATCCCTCTAATCCTTTAAGTGATCACGTGATCCAAATCAACTAAACCATGTCCGATCATCACGTGAGATGGATTAGTTTCAATGGTGAACATCACTATGTTGGTCATATCTACTATATGATTCACGCTCGACCTTTCGGTCTCCGTGTTCCGAGGCCATATCTGTATATGCTTGGCTCATCAAGTATAACCTGAGTATTTCGCGTGTGCAACTGTTTTGCACCCGTTGTGGATGGACATAGAGCTTATCACACCCGATCATCACGTGGTGTCTGGGCACGACGAACTTTGGCAACGGTGCATACTCAGGGAGAACACTTCTTGATAATTTAGTGAGAGATCATCTTATAATGCTATCGTCAATCAAAGCAAGATAAGATGCATAAAAGATAAACATCACATGCAATCAATATAAGTGATATGATATGGCCATCATCATCTTGTGCTTGTGATCTCCATCTCCGTAGCACCGTCATGATAACCATCGTCACCGGCGCGACACCTTGATCTCCATCGTAGCATCATTGTCGTCTCGCCAATCTTATGCTTCTACGACTATCGCTACCGCTTAGTGATAAAGTAAAGCATTACAGGGCGATTGCATTGCATACAATAAAGCGACAACCATATGGCTCCTGCCAGTTGCCGATAACTCAGTTACAAAACATGATCATCTCATACAATAAAATTTAGCATCATGTCTTGACCATATCACATCACAACATGCCCTGCAAAAAAAAGTTAGACGTCCTCTACTTTATTTGTTGCAAGTTTTACATGGCTGCTACGGGCTTAAGCAAGAACCAATCTTACCTACGCATCAAAACCACAACGATAGTTTGTCAAGTTGATGCCGTTTTAACCTTCGCAAGGACCGGGCGTAGCCACACTCGGTTCAACTAAAGTTGGAGAAACTGACACCCGCCAGCCACCTATGTGCAAAGCACGGCGGTAGAACCAGTCTCGCGTAAGCATACGCGTAATGTCGGTCCTGGCCGCTTCATCCAACAATACCGCCGAACCAAAGTATGACATGCTGGTAGGCAGTATGACTTATATCGCCCACAACTCACTTGTGTTCTACTCGTGCATATAACATCAAACCATAAAACCTGGCTCTGATACCACTGTTGGGGAACGTAGTAATTTCAAAAAAAAATCCTACGCACATGCAAGATCATGGTGATGCATAGCAACGAGAGGGGAGAGTGTTGTCTACGTACCCTCGTAGACCGAAGCGGAAGCGTTGACGCAACATAGAGGAAGTAGTCGTACGTCTTCCCGGTCCAACCGATCCAAGCACCGTTACTCCGGCACCTCCGAGTTCTTGACACACGTACAGCTCGATGACGCACCCCGGGCTCTGATCCAGCAAAGCTTCGGGGAGGAGTTCCGTCAGCACAACAGCGTGGTGAAGATCTTGTTGTTCAACCGTCACAGGGCTTCGCCTAAGCACCGCTACAATATGACCGAGGTGTAATATCGTGGAGGGGGGCACCGCACACGGCTAAGGAACGATCACGAAGATCAACTTGTGTGTCTATGGGGTGCCCCCTGCCCCGGTATATAAAGGAGTGGAGGAGGGGAGGGTCGGCCCTCTCTATGGCGCGCCCTAGGGAGTCCTACTCCCACCGGGAGTAGGATTCCCCTTTTCCTAGTCCAACTAGGAGTCCTTCCATGTAGTAGGAGTAGGAGACAAGGAAGGGGAAAGGAGAAGGGAAGGAAGGAGGGGGCGCAGCCCCTCCCCCTAGTCCAATTCGGACTAGGCTTTGGGGGGCACGCGGCCTGCCCTAGGCAGCCCCTCTCTCTTTCCCGTATGGCCCAATAAGGCCCAATACTTTTCCCTCGTATTCCCGTAACTCCCCGGTACTCCGAAAAATACCCGAACCACTCAGAACCTTTCCGATGTCCGAATATAGTCGTCCAATATATCGATCTTCACGTCTCGACCATTTCGAGACTCCTCGTCATGTCCACGATCTCATCCGAGACTCCGAACTCCTTCGGTACATCAAAGCTCATAAACTCATTATATAACTGTCATCGAAACCTTAAGCGTGCGGACCCTACGGGTTCGAGAACAATGTAGACATGACCGAGACACGTCTCCGGTCAATAACCAATAGCGGAACCTGGATGTTCATATTGGCTCACACATATTCTACGAAGATCTTTATCGGTCAGACCGCATAACAACATACGTTGTTCCCTTTGTCATCGGTATGTTACTTGCCCGAGATTCGATCGTCGGTATCTCAATACCTAGTTCAATCTCGTTACCGGCAAGTCTCTTTACTCGTTCTGCAATACATCATCTCGCAACTAACTCATTAGTTGCAATGCTTGCAACGCTTAAGTGATGTGCATTACCGAGAGGGCCCAGAGATACCTCTCCGACACTCGGAGTGACAAATCCTAATCTCGAAATACGCCAACCCAACAAGTACCTTCGGAGACACCTGTAGAGCACCTTTATAATCACCCAGTTACGTTGTGACGTTTGGTAGCACACAAAGTGTTCCTCCGGTAAACGGGAGTTGCATAATATCATAGTCATAGGAACATGTATAAGTTATGAAGAAAGCAACAGCAACACACTAAACGATCGAGTGCTAAGCTAACGGAATGGGTCATGTCAATCACATCATTCTCCTAATGATGTGATCCCGTTAATCAAATGACAACTCATGTTTATGGTTAGGAAACATAACCATCTTTGATCAACGAGCTAGTCAAGTAGAGGCATACTAGTGACACTCTGTTTGTCTATGTATTCACACATGTATTATGTTTCCGGTTAATACAATTCTAGCATGAATAATAAACATTTATCATGAAATAAGGAAATAAATAATAACTTTATTATTGCCTCTAGGGCATATTTCCTTCAAGTAAGACTTCGTATTCCCACAATTAGGGCATGGACAACACATAAAACCATTCTGCTTGTTTGCCTCAGCCGCATCGAGAAACTCATGCACGCCCTTAATGTACTCGGAGGTGTGTCTGTCACCATACATCCATTGTCGATTCATCTGCGTGCATTATATATAATTAAGCGTCCAAATTAATAGAAGTTCATCATCACATTAAAACCAAAGTACATACATAGTTCTCATCTAACAACATATAGCTCTCCAGAGCATCTAATTAATTAAACCATACATTGAAACTATGTAAAACAATTTAATGCGAAAACAAAGGCGATCATAATCGCAACCAAGGTAACAATTGATCCAACGGCATAATGATACCAAGCCTCGGTATGAATGGCATATTTTCTAATCTTTCTAATCTTCAAGCGCATTGCATCCATCTTGATCTTGTGATCATCGACGATATCCGCAACATGCAACTCCAATATCATCTTCTCCTCCTCAATTTTTTTTATTTTTTCCTTTGGGAAATTGTTTTCTTCTTCAACTAAATTTAAACTCTCGACAATAGGGTCGGTTGGAATTTCCGGTTCACATACATCCTAGATAAATAACATCTATGTCACGTTGGTCCGCATAATTTTCATAAGCAATAAATGAACCAATAGTTATAAAGATAATATATATACCGCATCCGAATCATAGACAGGACGAGGGCTGACGGGGGCGGATACCAAAACCATCGCACTATATAAGATGCAATAATAAAAGTAAGAAAATTATACAAGTATCTATCTAAACATGCAAGTAAGAATATTTTTCCTTTCAGAAAGAAGATAAGAACAAGAGGCTCACCACGGTGGTGTCGGTGATGAGATCGGCGCGGGTGATCGACGGCGGTGAAGACGGGGGTGGGGCGTGACGGACCGCTAAATCTAGACAAATCTCGAGGAAAATGGAGCTTTGAGGTTGAGCTTCGAGAGGAGAAAGCTTAACTACTGTGGCTCGGGCATTTCATCGAACACCTCATGTGCATAGGAGGTGAGCTAGAGCACCACAAACCCCTCCCCTCGCCGGCCAGAGAAAAACAGAGCACTGGAGTGCTCTGCTCGCGGGCGAGGGTATATATAGGCACCTCATTGGTCCCGGTTCGTGGCATGAACCGGGACTAAAGGGAAGCCTTTGGTCCCGGTTCAGGCCACCAACCGGGACCAATGGTGGTGGGCCAGAAGCCAGGCCCATTGGTCCCGGTTCGTCCCACCAACCGGGACCAATGGCCCACGTGGCCCGGCCGCCCCCCTGGGCTCACGAACCGGGTCCAATGCCCCCATCTGTCCCGGTTCTAGACTGAACCGGGACTAATGGGCTGACCCGGCCTGGACCATTGCCCCCTTTTCTACTAGTGGGTATTGAACTTGATAAAGCTAAAGTTGATGCTATTGAAAAGATGGCCTGTCCCAAGGACATCAAAGGTATAAGAAGCTTCCTTGGTCATGCTGGATTTTATAGGATGTTCATTAAGGACTTCTCAAAAATTTCTCGGCCTCTGACTAATCTATTACAAAAAGATATACCATTCGTCTTTGATGATGATTGTGTAGAAGCATTTGAAATACTTAAGAAAGCATTGATCTCTGCACCTATTGTTCAGCCACCTGATTGGAATTTACCCTTTGAAATTATGTGTGATGCTAGTGATTATGCTGTAGGTGTTGTTCTAGGGCAAAGAGTTGATAAGAAATTAAATGTTATTCAATATGCTAGTAAAACTCTAGACAATGCCCAGAGAAATTATGCTACTACTGGAAAGGAATTCTTAGCAGTTGTGTTTGCTTGTGATAAGTTCAGACCTTATATTGTTGATTCTAAAGTAACTATTCACACTGATCATGCTGCTATTAAATATCTTACGGAAAAGAACGACGCTAAACCTCGACTTATTAGATGGGTTCTCTTGCTACAAGAATTTGATTTGCATATTATTGATAGAAAGGGAGCTAAGAACCCCGTTGCAGACAACTTGTCTAGGTTAGAAAATGTTCTTGATGACCCACTACCTATTGATGATAGCTTTCCTGATGAACAATTAAATGTCATAAATGCTTCTCGTACTACTCCATGGTATGCTGATTATGCTAATTACATTGTTGCTAAATTTATACAACCTAGTTTCACATACCAGCAAAAGAAATAAAATTATATGATTTAAGACATTACTTTTGGGATGACCCACATCTTTATAAAGAAGGAGTAGATGGTGTTATTAGACATTGTGTACCTGAGCATGAACAGGAAGAGATCCTATGAAAGTGTCACTCCGAGGCTTATGGAGGAAACCACACTGGGGATAGAACTGCACATAAGGTATTGCAATCCGGTTTTTATTGGCCTACTCTCTTCAAGGACGCCTGTAAGTTTGTCTTATCTTGTGATGAATGTCAATGAATTGGTAATATTAGTAGACATCAAGAAATGCCTATGAATTATTCACTTGTTATTGAACCATTTGATGTTTGGGGCTTTGATTATATGGGACCGTTTCCTACCTCTAATGGGTATACACATATTTTAGTTGCTGTTGGTTACGTTACTAAGTGGGTAGAAGCTATTCCAACTAGTAGTGCTGATCATAACACCTCTATTAAGATGCTTAAAGAAGTTATTTTTCCGAGGTTTGGACTCCCTAGATATTTAATGACTGATGGCGGTTCACATTTTATTCAAGGTGTTTTCCATAAAATGCTTGCTAAGTATGATGTTAATCATAGAATTGCATCTCCTTATCACCCACAGTCTAGTAGTCAAGTAGAATTGAGCAATAGAGAGCTTAAATTAATTTTGCAAAAGACTGTTAATAGATCTAGAAAGAATTGGTCTAAGAAACTTGATGATGCTTTATGGGCCTATAGAACTGCATATAAAAATCCTATGGGCATGTCTCCGTATAAAATGGTTTATGGAAAAACATGTCACTTACCTCTCGAACTAGAACATAAGGCATATTGGGCTATTAAAGAGCTCAATTGTGATTTCAAACTTGCCGGTGAGAAGAGGTTATTTGACATTAGCTCACTTGATGAATGGAGAACCCAAGCCTATGAGAATGCCAAATTGTTTAAACAAAAAGTTAAAAGATGGCGTGACAAAAGAATACAAAAGCGTGAGTTTAATGTAGGTGATTATGTATTGCTATACAACTCTCGGTTAAGATTTTTTGCAGGGAAACTTCTCTCTAAATGGGAAGGTCCTTACGTTATCGAGGAGGTCTATCGTTCCAGTGCCATAAAAATCAACAACTTCGAAGGCACAAATCCGAAGGTGGTGAACGGTCAAAGAATCAAACATTATATCTTAGGTAACCATATAAATGTTGAAACTAATGTTATTGAAACCATAACCCCGGAGGAATACATAAGGGACACTTTCCAGAATGTTTCAGACTCCGAAAAGGAATAGGTATGTGGTACGGTAAGTAAACCGACTCCAAAACAGTTCTAATGGCAATTTTTCTCCGTTCTGGAATATTTGGAAAAATAAAAAAAATAAGATGCAGTCCGGGAAGGACACGAGGGCTCCACAAGGGTGGAGGGCGCGCCCTACCCCCCTGGGCGCGCCCCCTGCCTCGTGGGCACCTCGTGCGCTCTCCGGACTTCGTTTTCTTGCACGATACGTATTTTGGTCGGTAAAAATTCATTATATAATCTCCCGAAGGTTTTGACTCCTATATCACGAAAATATCCTCTCCTCTTGTTTCGAGTTGTCTCTGTAGCAGATTTGGAGCAAGCCGTCATCTCAGATTCTGACGGAGAGAGCTATGTCTTACACCTCATTGCTGACCCAAAAACCTATGGGGATCTATCTCCTTGTGGTCGAACTACAAATGAGGAGGAGGATGCTCATTTGATGAGGATCAATGATTCAAGTTCGGAGGAGGAGGATGTCCCTCCACCTCAACCCGGGGATATGCACGTGAAATTCAAGAAATCTAGTCTCCCTAAGAGGGCTAAACTATCTAACAACCGATCTATTCCTTCTCGTTTTCGGCAGAAAAGCAAACGAGATTTATGTGACAAGATTTTGAAACTGGAATCGGAGGTCGATGATTTAAAGGAGGAAATTGCTCTTCTCAATTACAGTATGAAGAAGCTAAAGACACAACTGTTATCATCAACAACTCCAACATCACCACCCCGGAAGAAGGAGATATAATCATATGGGTATGGGCACTCCCCTTGGCAACTGCCAAGCTTGGGGGAGGTGCCCCGGTATCGTATCACCATCACATCTCTATCTTTACTGTTTTCTTAGTTTGATCCTTTTAGTAATATCTTGATCTAGTAGAATAAAGTTTTTGGTATGATCTAGTTTTGAGTTTTTCTTTATGATTCCTCTATGTAATCGAGTCCATGAGCTATATAATAAATATTAGTGTTGAGTCAAGGGCTTGATTATTTTGCCATGATCTTGAGTGAATAAAAGAAAAAAGAAAGAATAAAAAGAAATAAAAAGAGATCATATTGATCTTATGGATAGTAATGACTTCACATAGAAAGAGTATGATGATTAAAAGTTGTTGAGAGTTGACAAATTTAGTTTTGGTCATCGTTGCAATTAATAGGAAGTGATAAAGAAAGAGAGGTTTCACATATAAATATACTATCTTGGACATCTTTTATGATTGTGAGCACCCATTAAAATATGACATGCTAAAGAGTTGATGTTGGACAAGGAAGACAACGTAATGGGTTATGTTTTCTTATATCTAAAATAAAGTATATTGTTATGGATCATCCAACATGTTGAGCTTGCCTTTCCCCCTCATGCTAGCCAATTCTTTGCACCAAGTAGAGATACTACTTGTGCTTCCAAATACCCTTAAACCCAGTTTACCATGAGAGTCCACCATATCTACCTATGGATTGAGTAAGATCCTTCAAGTAAGTTGTCATCGGTGCAAGCAATAAAAATTGCTCTCTAAATATGTATGATTGATTGATGTGGAGGAAATAAGCTTACGATCTTGTGATGTGGAAGAAATAAAGCGACGGACTGCATAAAAAAGGTCCATATCACAAGTGGCAATATAAAGTGGCGTTCTTTCGCATTAAGATTTTGTGCATCCAACCATGAAAGCGCATGGCAACCTCTGCTTCCCTCTGTGAAGGGCATATCTTTTACTTTTATCTCTTACCCTTATGCAAGAGTCATGGTGATCTTCACCTTTCCTTTTTATATTTTATCCTTTGGCAAGCACAGTGTGTTGGAAAGATCCAGACATATATATATCTAACTGGATATAAGTTAGCATGAACTATTATTCTTGACATTACCCTTGAGGCGAAACTATAAGCCCCTATCTTTCTCTGTGTCCGACTAAAACTCTGTAACCACAAATATTGTGTGAGTGTTAGCAATTGTGAAAGACTAAATGATAGTTGAGTATGGGGACTTGCTGAAAAGCTCTGACATAGACTCTTTCTGATGTTATGATAAATTGCAATTGCTTCAATGACTGAGATTATAGTTTGTTAGTTCTCAATAAAGTTTCTGATTCAGACTTTGCATTGTGAATAGATTATTACTTGATCATAAGAAATCATATGACATTATCCATATATGTTGTTGTTATGAGAATAATCATGATGCCCTCATGTCTGTATTTTATTTTATCGACACCTCTACCTCTAAACATGTGGACATATTTATCGTTATCGGCTTCCACTTGAGGACAAGCGAGGTCTAAGCTTGGGGGAGTTGATACATCCATTTTGCATCATGCTTTTATATCGATATTTATTGCATTATGGGCTGTTATTACACATTATGTCACAATACTTATGCCTATTCTCTCTTATTTTACAAGGTTTACATAAGGAGGGAGAATGCCGGCAGCTGGAATTCTGGGCTGGAAAAGGAGCAAATATTAGAGACCTATTCTGCACAACTCCAAAAGTCCTGAAACTCCACGGAAGTTGTTTTTGGAAATAATGAAAAAAATACTGAGCGGAAGAAATACCATCACTACAAGAATGTCAACTAGTGACCTTCTGTCAGTGACCCTGGAAGAAATGGTCATAGATCTATGACCATTTCAGACCAATTGGTCAAAAGCTGTTCGGGGGGCTCCAAACCCTAAACCATTGCGACCATTTTGGTCAGAAAGGTCGTAATTTCCTTACATGAAATGGTCATAAAGCAAACAGCGCTAGTCCGCTGCCTTATTTCTAGTTGTTAACGACCAATATAGATGGTCATAGCCTTGTAAATTGTGGTGGGTTGCTATGACTAGGCGCCACCTCATCAGTTTTGCCTATGTGTCATGTCCATGTGGCAGTTTTTGCCCTAGGTTGTGAAGCAACCTATATTTCTCTCATTCCCAAAATTCCCAAAAAAATCTCATAAATTCTTTGGGTCATATCTTCGTCAAATATGTAAAAACCTTCCTTGCCTAGTTCAAAAATAATTCAAAAATAGTCATTTTCCTATTATGTTCAGAACAACAGTTTGTGAAGGAAGTACCACTTTGGCATATCCAAATAGTATCCATTTTCTACAGTACTTCCCTATGCCCAAATAACCATCCTCCACCAAATGCCAGCTCAATCCATTCATTATTTTGAGCCGAGCTTCAACATTCGTATTTATGTCTAGTGTGGTAGTTTGCAAAGCAAGTACCACCTAGGCTCCTCCTTTTGAGCTGAAAATTTGTGAAGACGGTCTTCTTAGTAAGTGATCATCCCCAGCCAAAACTCACGCCCATTAGCCATGTACATTTCCCGTACCGCTAATCAAACACTTGGCTGCTAATTCATGTTTGAGCATCGATCGGTCTCCTCGTGAGAATCTTATGTTGTAATTTTCTTCCTAGCACCTACCTAGGGAGTGCCCAACCCACTAGACATGCCTAGGCCGCCCAGAACACATGGCAACGCCACGGTCACGCGGTGACCACGCGGCGGGCATGGGAGTTTACGCGCTCTAGAGTTGGGCCCTCGGCCACCGCCCAAACCTCGACGTATCGCCACCAAACCATGTATTTATGATTAAATAGGTACTTATGTAACTAGAAATGATTTTTGGAAAAAATAAATAGCAAACTATGAGGCAGCTGCAGTTCAAATTTGACCCGCTTCCAGCTGAATCGGCGGAAATTTGCCTTTTTCACAAGAGGTGGATCAAAACTTTTTGCACCCAACCATTTTATCAATTGTGCATTAAATATGTCCTAGTATTTTAGAAAATTGATTTGGTCCAATGAGGGAGTCCTGGATTAGGGGGTGTTCGGATAGCCGGACTATACCTTCAGCCGGACTCCAGGACTATGAAGATACAAGATTGAAGACTTCGTCCCGTGTCCGGAAGGATCTTTTCTTGGCGTGGAAGGCAAGCTAGGCCTGCGGATATTCAAGATCTCCTACCATTGTAACCGACTCTGTGTAACCCTAAACCTATCTGGTGTCTATATAAACCGGAGGGTTGTAGTCCGTAGAACAACCATCATCATACACAATCATACCATAGGCTAGCTTCTAGGGTTTAGCCTCCTTGATCTCGTGGTAGATCTACTCTTGCACTACCCATATCATCAATATTAATCTAGCAGGAGTAGGGTTTTACCTCCATCGAGAGGGCCCGAACCTGGGTAAAATAAAGTGTCCCTTGTCTCCTGTTACCATCCGACCCTGACGCACAGTTCGGGACCCCCTACCCGAGATCCGCCGGTTTTGACATCGACATTGGTGCTTTCATTGAGAGTTCCTCTGTGTCGTCGCTGTTAGGCCCGATGGCTCCTTTGATCATGAACAACGATGAGGTCCAGGGTGAGACTTTCCTCCCCGGACAAATCTTCGTCTTCGGCGGCTTCGCTTTGCGGGCCAATTCGCTTGGTCGTGTGGAGCAGATCGAAAGCTACGCCCCTGGCCATCAAGTCAGGTTTGGAAGCTTAAACTACACGACAGATATCCGCGGAGACTTGATCTTTGACGGGTTTGAGCCACAACCAAGCGCGCCGCACTACCTCGAGGGGCACGATATAGCTCTGCCTCCGAATAGTGCCCTGGAGGCCGCACACGCACCGGCCCCGACCCTCGACTCGGAGCCCGCTGCGTTCTTTGAGGATGAACAGTTGGACGTCACCTCGAGGGCTGTGATCTTGAAGGCGATCGAGCCGAACGCCAGCCCCGTACTCCGCACGGCCCATGACTCCAAGGAGTCGGATTCTTCTCCGAACTCCGGGCCTCCCGTGCCCCTGCCGATCGAATCCGATTGGGCGCCTATAATGGAGTTCACCGCCGCGGACATCTTTCAGCACTCACCTTTCGGTGATATCCTGAATTCTCTCAAGTCTCTCTCTCTATAAGGAGAGCCCAGGCCGGACTATGGTCTGCGAGGTTGGGATTCGGACGACGAAGAAATTCAAAGCCCACCCACCACCCACTTAATAGCCACTGTCGAAGATTTAACCGACATACTTGACTTCGGCTCCGAAGACTTCGACGGTATGGATGATGAAGGAGGAGACGAACAAGAACCAGCACCTGTAGGGCGCTGGACCGCCACCTCGTCATATGACATATATATGGTGGACGCTCCAAAGGATAGAGATGGCGATGGAACAGCGGAGGATGACACCTCGAAAAAACAGCCAAAACGCCGGCGTCAACGGCGCCGCTCTAAATCCCGCCACAACAGAAACGGTGATTCCGGCACGGGAGATAATACTACCCCGGATAGCGCCGAAGAACACCAAATCCAGCAAGATTCGGCGCAGGAAGATGGAGAAGCCAGCCCTCATGAGAGAGCGGCAGAGCGAGAGGTTGAGGATGATAACTACATGCCTCCCTCCGAAGACGAGGCAAGCCTCGACGACGACGAATTCGTCGT
The DNA here is from genome assembly GCA_032464435.1 of Aegilops umbellulata. Lineage (NCBI taxonomy): Eukaryota > Viridiplantae > Streptophyta > Magnoliopsida > Poales > Poaceae > Aegilops > Aegilops umbellulata. The sequence goes on along the minus strand of CP136060.1, from coordinate 632,510,749 downwards.
ACCATCAGACCCCGCCGAACAAGAGCGTTTTAAACGCAGGCTTCTAGCCACGGCGAATAGCCTAAAGAAAAAGCAGCAACAGCTTAGAACTGATCAAGATTTGCTAGCTGACAGATGGATTGAAGTCCTTGCGGCCGAAGAGTATGAACTCGAGCGCCCCTCCAAAAATTATCCTAAGTGCAGGCCGCTACCCCAATCAGAGGGGGAAACACCTACATTACCAATGCATGACATGGCAGACCGGCCACCTCACGGCCGCGACAGAGAGGCCTGTCGAACCTCTCAACAAGCCATGCCCCGCTGCCGCTCAACTAAGACACAGGAAAATGAGCCAGACCTGCAAGACGTACTGGAGGATAAAGCAAGGCAAACAAGATCGATCTATGGATCGCGCGGACGCCCGACGACACGTGATGATCTTCACTCCGGACACAATAAATCCGGCCGGGCCGAACACAACAGGCATAGCTCTTCCGAGCTGCATCGTGACATAGCCCAGTACAGGGGCCCCGCACACCCACTATGCTTCACAGATGAAGTAATGCATCATAAAATCCCAGAGGGTTTCAAACCTGTCAACATCGAGTCGTACGATGGTACGACAGATCCGGCAGTATGGATTGAGGATTATATCCTTCACATCCACATGGCACGTGGTGACGATCTACATGCCATCAAATATCTCCCCCTTAAGCTCAAGGGACCAGCCCGGCACTGGCTTAATAGCCTACCAGCGGACTCAATCGGTTCTTGGGAAGACCTGGAAGCCGCATTCCTCGACAACTTCCAGGGGACCTATGTGCAGCCACCGGACGCCGACGACCTAAGCCACATAATTCAGCAGCCAGAAGAATCGGCCAGGCAATTCTGGACACGGTTCCTAACAAAGAAAAATCAGATAGTCGATTGTTCGGACGCAGAGTGGCTTGCCCGGCACCTGGGACAGGAAAAGCCGAAATCTATGACAGCCCTCACGACACTCATGACCCGCTTTTGTGCGGGCGAAGATAGATGGCTAGCTCGCAGCAACAACTTATCGAAGAACCCTGGTAATTCGGATACCAAGGACAAAAGTGGCAGGACACGTCTAAATAAGCAAAAGCGCCGCGTTAGCAGCGACAACAATGAGGATACGGCAGTAAATGCCGGATTCAGAGGCTATAAATCCGGTCAGCGGAAAAAGCCATTTAAAAAGAATACCCAGGGCCCGTCCAGTTTGGACCGAATACTCGACCGCTCGTGCCAGATTCATGGCACCCCCGAAAGGCCAGCCAATCACACCAACAGGGATTGTTGGGTGTTCAAGCAGGCAGGCAAGTTAAGAGCCGACCACAAAGACAAGGGGATGCATAGCGACGACGAGGAGGAGCCCAGGCCGCCGAACAACAATGGACAGAAGGGGTTTCCCCCACAAGTGCGGACGGTGAACATGATATACGCGACCCACATTCCCAAGAGGGAGCGGAAGCATGCGCTACGGGACGTATGCGCGATGGAGCCAGTCGTCCCAAAGTTCAACCCATGGTCCTCCTGCCCAATCACTTTTGATCGAAGGGACCACCCCACTAGCATCCGTCACGGCGGTTTTGCCGCATTGGTTCTTGACCCAATCATTGACGGATTTCATCTCACAAGAGTCCTCATGGACGGCGGCAGTAGCCTGAACCTGCTTTATCAGGATACAGTGCGAAAAATGGGCATAGATCCATCAAGGATCAAGCCCACAAGGACGACCTTTAAAGGCGTCATACCAGGTGTAGAGGCCAATTGCACAGGCTCGGTAACACTTGATGTGGTCTTCGGATCTCCGGATAACTTCCGAAGCGAAGAGTTAATCTTCGATATAGTCCTGTTCCGCAGTGGCTATCACGCCCTGCTCGAACGAACCGCATTCGCTAAATTCAATGCGGTGCCGCACTATGCATATCTCAAGATCAAGATGCCAGGCCCTCGAGGAGTAATTACGGTCAACGGAAACACAGAACGCTCCATTCGTACGGAGGAGCACACGGTGGCCCTCGCAGCGGAAGTACAACGCAGCCTTTCAAGGCAACTCTCCAGTCTGGCCGTTAAAAAGCCGGACAATGCAAAGCGCGCCCGGAGTAACCTGCAACAAGACCGTCTGGCACGTTCGGAGCAAGCGTAGCAATACGGCCCCAACCCCAGCCATCGCAATATAGCGGAGCTAGTACCTCGAGTACACAATTACGCTCTCGAAATTCCATGGGCACAGGGGGAGGGGCACATTAACGGCATGCTTACAATACGGCGTCAAACGTACTAGGGGCTGCCGGATTTTTTTTTACTTTCAGGACTCCATACTCTGGATAACCTGTTCGGCTTTGCTACCGCACAGACGATGCAAGACCCAGGAAAGCAGACAAAGCTACGCCGCATTACGGAACTCTCAGGTGGTCTCTATTTCGAGCGATATATCTATTTCTAAATTCTGCGGCCTGCGCCTGGTCAGGACATGTTAAATAGTCTAATATCCTTTTTGCTTATCGCACCACTTGTATCGTTCGGCTTTGATAAATAGCCTCTCTATAAACAATGCATAGCTTTTCGCCTATTTTTTGCGTTGTCCTCTTTTAATATATATGTTCATTAAAAAAACATGATCACAACCGTACACCATGGTACGGCAAAACACGCCAGGGGCTTCATTACCCTTCTATCTGGTGTGAGAAGTTTGTACACTTTCACAAGTGCGGCACCCCGAACTTATAACGCTATATGCATCGGCTCCGAATCATGATTTTGGTCACATGTTGGGTTTGCCCGGCTCCTATGTTTTGGTGCCTTAGGTTCCGCTATATCGGCTAAGGTAGCACTAGGAGAACCACTGCGATTGTGCCCCAGTTCAGGTGGGTTAAGCACCTCGGTGGAGAAAGCTAAAACAGACTGTCATGATAAGGCGTGAGACCGGTCGCTGTTCGAGAGGTTTTTCGAGTCCTTAAAGACTTATGCCGCTTCGAGCGAGGAGCTGGCTATGTCCGGCCAAAGGCGTGGATAGCGCCCCGAATTCGGCCTTCCGAACTAGGGGCTTCGCCGAAATTTAAAATTATAACGTTCTATGGCTAAGTGAGAGTGTTCAAGCATTATAGTCCGATTGCCTGGTCGTTGTGCTGAGCGCCTCCCTCGAAGGACCCAACTATGGGAAAAAGAGCCCTCAGGTTTATGCCGAACACCCCAACACTAGTGGCATGGGGGCAGAAGCCGACGACTGGCCATCTCTCAATTTTTGATAAACGGCCGCACAGAAAATAATATTTTAAATTCAATAAGCATTGCTTAGCGCATATGAACAAGTTTTCAGCGCACAGGATACAAACGAGCGAGTTCATTCAAATACTACATCTTTAGTACATTCATCCGTGACAAGGCGGGCTCCGGCAAGAACTTCCTTGTAGTAGTACTCGGGCTTGCGATGCTCCTTCCCCGACGGCGGCCCGTCCTTCACCAGCTTCTCTCCGTCCAGCTTACCCTAGTGTACCCTTACACGGGCAAGGGCCCTCCGGGCACCTTCAATGCAGGCAGAGCGCTTGATGACCTCAAGCCGTGGACAGGCCTCCACCAGCCGCCGCACTAGCCCGAAATAGCTCCCAGGCAGGGCCTCTTCAGGCCACAGCCGAACTAGTAAGCCCTTCATGGCCTGTTCGGCCGCCTTGTGGAGCTCGACCAGCTGTTTCAGCTGATCGCTCAAAGGCATAGGGTGTCCGGCCTCAGAATACTGAGACCAGAACAAACTCTCCATTGAACTGCCCTCTTCAGCTCGGTAGAACGCGGCGGCGTCGGATACGCTGCGGGGAAGATCGGCGAACGCCCCTGGAGAACTCCGGATTCGGGTAAGTAACAGGTAGTTTACTTTTATATTCCTACTTTGCATTAAGAATGCCTTACCCGTTGCTATCTTTTTCACCTCCTCCAACTCTTGGAGGGCCTTTTGGGCTTCGGCCTTGGCACTCTTAGCGGTCTCAAGGGCCGACGCGAGCTCGGATGCTTGCGCTTTTGACTCAAGCTCCAAACTCTCATGTTTTTTCATGAGAGCTTGCAGCTCTTGCTGCACTTCGCCGACCTGAACCCCAAGCCTTTCTCGCTCGGCGCGCTCCTCGGCCATTTTCTTTCCGGCCTCAGCCAGCGCCTGCTTCAGGGTTGCCACCTCGGTTGTGGCCCCTACAATAAGCAGTACAATCCTGTTATTTCTTTCTGCAATCAAGCCTCTCTATAGGCACCTTTTTCCTTTTTTTAGGGTATTTCTTACCTTCTTTCTCCTCGAGCTGCCGTTTGGCAAGGCCGAGCTCTTGCTCGGTCCGTCCGAGGTCCTTTTTAAGGACATCCACCTGCGCAGTCAGTGCGGCGGTGGACAACAGCGAAGCCTGCATACGCATATTTGACTTTTTGTTGTTAGACTCCTGCGAAAATTACTAGATCCTCTATTCGGCTTTTCTTTCCGAACACCGAACAGAGCATCAGGGGCTACTGTCTATGCGGTAAATAATTTGACATATTTTTACTTACCTCGAAGCCTGTTAGAAGGCTAGCGCAAGCTTCAGTCAGTCCGCTCTTGGCGGACTGAACCCTTCGAATCATCGTACTCATAATAGTACGGTGTTCCTCGTCGATGGAGGCGCGGTCAAGCACCTCTAGCAGATTGTCCGGCACCTCCGGTTAGACGGAGGCTGCCGGCTCAGAAGGCTTGCTCCTCTTGGAAGGAGTTCGCCTACCGTGAACCGGAACTGTTGAAGAGTCCGGCGCGGCGTCCGGCACAAAGCCGGACTCGGAGCCCTGGGGGGTCTTGTCCCCTTTATTCCTGGGGTCCGGGAGGTCGCCTTTCGGCTCCTCCAGGACCACCTCCTCCTGCCCCGGAGCTTGTCGCGACGCCACTTTGGCGTCGTCTGTAGTGCGGGGGGAGACAACGGGCGGAATTGAGTTCACGTCCGACATATCCAGGGAGCCGCTCGACTAATCGTCGAGTTCGGCCCGGGGCAGGCTGCATAAATCACATTTGACATTAGGGAAAGCTGTGCATTAAAGGAATATCATGAGTCACTCTGGTATGCAAATACTTACGATTTCGCTGGACGCCTGGTTCTGTCCGGCCACTCCTTTCCACCCTCTTCGGCGTCGTGGGAGTAGTCCGGCGGAGGGGTCTTCCTTTTCCTCGACCCCTCGGCCTCCCCTGTTGGGGTGGCCTTCTTCTTCTTTTCTCCCCTCCCTGGGGGGGAGAGCTTTCTTGTTCCTCCTCCTCATTTTCACAAGAGGAGAGTGACGCGGACTCGTCAGATGACGAGTCCGACACCACCATGTTGCGGGAACTTTTTCGAGTCCCAGTGGTTTTCTTCTTCTTGGCCTTCTTCTCCGGCACCACATAAGGTGCCGGAGCCATCAGCTTCACCAAGAGAGCTGGGGCTGGGTCTTCGGGCAGGGGAGCCGGACATTTAATTGGTCCGGATACAGCCCGCCAAGCCTGTCAAAGGTAAAGGGAGTTTAGATCCCGCATAGAGTTAATCTATGGAGAAGAGCTTAACAAACCTGTAAAAGGTGAAGATAGCTTACCTCGCTAGCGTGACGCTGCGAGCTGTATCCGCGATCCTCGGAGGCGGATGCGGGAGCCTCGGCACCCTTGAAAAGCACCTTCCAGACGTCTTCATACGTCGTGTCGAAGAGCCTACTGAGGGTTTGGTGCTGCGCCGGGTCGAATTCCCACAAATTAAAATCCCGTTGTTGGCACGGGAGGATCAGACGAACGAGCATGACCTGGACTATATTGACCAGCCGGATTGGCTTGTCTACCAGGGACTTGATGCAGGTCTTCAGTCCGGTCACCTCTTCCTCGTTGCCCCACGACAGGCCCGTCTCTTTCCAAGACACAAGCCGCGTGGGGGGTCCGGATCTGAACTCGGGGGCTGCGACCCATTTCGGATCGCGTGGCTCGGTGATGTAAATCCACCCGGCCTGCCACCCCTTTAGGGACTCCACACAGGAGCCCTCGAACCAGAGGACATTGGCTATCTTGCCAGCCATAGCACCTCCGCACTCCGCTTGGCTGCCGCGCACCACCTTGGGCTTGACGTTGGTGGAAAGCCCAGTCCGCGGAGGAAGTGGGGAAGAAAAACTACCCTCTCATGGGGCCCTGGGGTAGGAAGAAGCTGCCCCTTCTTAGGAAGTCGATGCGGGATGTCCTTGGACAAGTATCCGGCTTTCCTTAGCTTTTTTACTTGGGCCTCCGTAACGGAGGAGGCCATCCACTTGCCTCCCGCTCCGGACATTGTTGGAGAAGGTTGAGGAAGGAAGAGCGAACTTGGGCGCTGGAGCTTGAGTGCGCGAGAGATGGATTGACAAAGGAGGAAGAAGGCGTAGGTTAAAAAGGTGAATCCTTATCCCTTTATACAAGCGGGTGCGGTTAGGCATCCCCACCTACCTAATAAAACTCACTTGCCTCCCGAGCGCCGTGGTAAATGGCGCGGTTGGGTTACCCACGTCCGTATTGATGAGAATCCCGTTAAAAGGGGCACACAATCTCTGCTTTGACAAGACGTGCCAAGGAAACCGCCTCGCTAAACACGCTGAGGTGGAACGATGAAAACAATTTATATAAAGAGCTTGGCCGCAGTGTTATGACGCACTGCGGAATACGTCAGCAGATTTGATTTGTGTTAATATTATTCTCTATATGGCAATATGTGGAAACTTATTTTGCAGAGCCGGACACTATTTTTGGTGTTTGTAATCTTCTTGAAGAACATGGAGGAGGAACCCGCCTTGCAATGCCGAAGACAATCTGCGCGCCGGACTAGTCGTCATTGAAGCCTGGTTCAGGGGCTACTGAGGGAGTCCTGGATTAGGGGGTGTTCGGATAGCCGGACTATACCTTCAGCCGGACTCCAGGACTATGAAGATACAAGATTGAAGACTTCATCCCGTGTCCGGAAGGATCTTTTCTTGGCGTGGAAGGCAAGCTAGGCGTGCGGATATTCAAGATCTCCTACCATTGTAACCGACTCTGTGTAACCCTAACCCTATCCGGTGTCTATATAAACCGGAGGGTTGTAGTCCGTAGAACAACCATCATCATACACAATCATACCATAGGCTAGCTTCTAGGGTTTAGCCTCCTTGATCTCGTGGTAGATCTACTCTTGTACTACCCATATCATCAATATTAATCTAGCAGGAGTAGGGTTTTACGTCCATCGAGAGGGCCCGAACCTGGGTAAAATAAAGTGTCCCTTGTCTCCTGTTACCATCCGACCTTGACGCACAGTTCGGGACCCCCTACCCGAGATCCGCCGGTTTTGACACCGACATCCAATTTTGCAACAATTATTTGGGAGGTCCTTCACAAAAAAACCTCCTTTTGGGCACTCGGAAAATGAAAAATGGTTTTTTCGTCTAAAGAAAATGAAAAGTTCCTTAGGCAAAACTATTTGCCATTCCAATATGCACCCTTGTGCACAATATGAGATCATTTTAACAAACTATGCCACGAATGTGGCCATAGGATTGATCATTTGGCTTGAAAGTCATTGATCTCCATACGTGATAGCTCGTTTCTGAGAACACTTTTTTAAAAAAATTGCCGTATTACAAGTTTGTTATTTTTCCTGGGAACTTGGCCACATATAATGACACAATGCAAAGGTTTCTCAATTTTTTGATTTTCTTTGAATTTTTTTATGCCAGTTTCAAAATGCGGTCAAAACGGCGGGAATGACCGTTCCTAGCTAGTGGTTGAATCTTGGAATTTTTTTGGTGTTTCTCTGATTAAATAGATACTTATGTACCTAGAAATGATTTTTGGAAAAAATAAATAGCAAACTATGAGGCACCTGCAGTTCAAATTTGACACGCTTCCAACTGAATCGACGAAAATTTGTCTTTTTCATGAGAGGTGGATCAAAACTTTTTACACCCAACAATTTTGCCAATTGTGCATTAAATATGTCCTAGTATTTTAGAAAAATGATTTGGTCCAATTTTGCAACAATTATTTTGGAGGTCCTTCACAAAAAAACCTCCTTTTGGGCACTCGAAAAATGGAAAATGGTTTTTTCGTCCAAAGAAAATGAAAACTTCCTTAGGCAACATTGTTTGTCATTCCAATATGCACCCTTGTGCACAATATGAGATCATTTCAACAAACTATGACATGAATGTGGCCATAAGATTGATCATTTGGCTTGAAAGCCATTGATCTCCACACGTGATAGCTCGTTTCTGAGAATACTTTTTTAAAATAATTGCCGTATTACAAGTTTGTTATTTTTCCTGGGAACTTCCCACATATAATGACGCAATGCGAAGGTTTCCCAATTTTTTGATTTCTTTTGAATTTTTTATGCCCGTTTCAAAATGCGGTCAAAACGGCGAGAATGATCGTTCCTAGCTAGTGGTTGAATCTTGGAATTTTTTTGGTGTTTCTCTGATTAAATAGATACTTATGTACCTAGAAATGATTTTTGGAAAAAAAATAGCAAACTATGAGGCAGCCGCAGTTCAAATTTGACACGCTTCGAGCTGAATCGGTGGAAATCTGTCTTTTTCACGAGAGGTGGATCAAAACTTTTGACACCCAACCATTTGGTCAATTGTGCATTACATATGGCCTAGTATTTTATAAAAATGATTTGGTCCAATTTTGCAAAAAATATATGGTAGGTCCTTCACAAAAAAACTCATTTTGGGCACTCGAAAAATGGAAAATTGATTTTTCGTGCAAAGAAAATAAAAACTCTCTTTGTCAATATTGTTTGCCAACCCAAAATGCAAACTTTGTGCACAATATGAGACCATTTAAACAAACTGTGTCATGAATCTGGCCATAAGGTTGATTATTTGGCTTGAATGCCATGGATCTTCACGTATGATAGCTCATTTCTGAGAATATTTTTTTAAATAAACGATGTATTACAAGTTTATTATTTTTCCTGGAAACTTGGTTACATATAATGACACAATGCGAAGGTTTTCCAATTTTTTGTTTTTTTTTAATTTTTTATGCCCGTTTCAAAATGCGGTCAAAATGACGGGATTGACCGTTCCTAGCTAGTGGTTGAATCTTGGGTTTTTTGGTGTTTCTCTGATTAAATAGATACTTATGTATCTAGAAATGATTTTTTGGAAAAATAAAGAGCAAACTATGAGGCAACTGTAGTTTAAATTTGACCCGCTTCCTGCTGAAACGGCGGAATTTTGTCTTATTCACCAGAGGTGTATAAAAACTTTTGACAACCAATCATTTTATCAATTGAACATTAAATATGGCCTAATATATTATAAAAATGATCTAGTCACATTTTGCAACAAATATATGGTAGGTCATTTACAAAAAAAACTCAATTTAGGCACTCGAAAAATAGAAAATGAATTTTTTTTGACCAATTTAGATGGTCATAACGTCGTATTGTATTCTGATTGGTCCGTGGACGCATCACGCGGATCATGCATCGAACACCGTCGGATGATCGTGGATCCAACGGCTGTCATCAGCCCTTCCACACCATCCCCGAAACCCTAGCTCTGCCCTATGGTAATTTTACATCCCCCCCCCCCCCCCGCCCCCGCCTCCTTTCTTTCCCTCGCTCTCTTCTCCTCCTCTCCCCTTCCAGATCCGCCCTCGCCGCCACCTGCCCCTCCCCTCGCTGTCCTCGATCCAGATCGCTCCCCCCTCCCTCCCCTCCGGCATTACGGCGCCCCGAACCGTGCGTGCTCGCCGCGTACTCGACGAGAGGATAGCGCCCCCCACCTCTTCTCCACCTCGCGCCTCGCAGTCGTACTACCAACCAACCCCGCCTCCCGCGATGGTTGCCACGGCGAAGATGCCGCAGCGGCAGCTCTTCACCGACGGCGACTGGCGCTGCTGAACCATCCCACGAGGGAGCTCCAGCAAGGCCGCCCGGGTGTTGCGTTGGACGGTCGCCAACCTCGCGTAACCCCGGCGCCGCACGGCTCCGAGCACCCGGCGACCTCGGCGTACCGCAGGAGTGGACCCGACCCACAGGCGAAGGTGCGTTTAGCCCCTTCTCCGTATGGAGTACAACGGCCCACTAGCTGCCTGATGGGTACTGTCTCTGAATTTCCATCCCCTTCTCTTGCGCAAATGCATCCAACAATGGAGGAGATGGATCTGGCGGACCCTGCTAATCTGCTGCGCTTGCCCCGACAGATGGTCATTGACTTCTCCGCCTCCTGGTGCGGGCCCTGCCGCTTCATCGAGCCCGCCTTCAAGGAGATGGCCTCCCGCTTCGCCGACGCCCTCTTCGTCAAGATCGACATCGATGAGCTCGCGGTACCCACCTACCTACCGCCTCCTTCCCGCTTCATCTTGCTCCTGCTTGCCTCTCTTCCACGCTCGTCTACTAGTAACGCCACTGAATTGTTAATCTGGCTTGGGTCCTCGTGGAATCGGGAAGGGGAAAGCCTCTGGTTTAGTCCCGTCCTGTCTTGGAGAAAACAGGAATATATCTTTGTTCCACTGTATATTTGGGAGGAATTGTCACTAGTGCTTAACTCCGGTAGATTTTGATGCATCGTGTGTTAAGCCAGATGTCTGATTGTAGTATTGAACCTGTGAGCTGCTTGGGCATAGAAATCAGATGCATTGAATCGAAATCGACGGAGGTAGGACTAGATTGTGCATATGGGACCTGATTGAACAAAGTAGCATGTCTGAAACAACCAGGTTCCCTTTGGTAATCGAGATATTACAAAGCATTATCCCAGGCAACTTTGGAACATCATCCAAGCTAGTTGTGTGGATTTTGTACAGTCTGCTGGTAGAGGTTCAGTTAAAGGGTCTTTGACTGCCAATGTTATCATTTCTGTTAGCCCTCTGTATAAGAGGATGATTTTCCCACATAAATTGATTTGTAAAGCTAAGCTTTCCTTTAGAATAAAAAATTGCATTGTTGCTGATTTAAAACAAAAAAGCATTTTAAAAAAAGACTTATTTATTGAAAAAGGGGTTCAGCAGCGATGGTCCGAGTTCCCTTTTGATCTCTTCGCATCAATTCTTCCACACATCCCAGTAATCCTAGATTAATTTGGTTCTTTTGTTTTACTTATTGTAGGTGACACTGCTCTGGCCATTTCTGCGGCTTATGGATGCCTGCTATCACGAGATATCTCCTGGGTCGTGGTGCTGATCCAACTTGGACGGTGGAACAAAGAAACAATGAGTTTCTGTGCGACAACTTTGAGGATTGGATTATAACGTGAATTGGTTTCTGATACTCTGTCGCTCAAGTGTTAATTCTAGTCTTGTTTGCTCAACCACACGGGTGTGTTGTTCGATTCTGATTTCCCTCTCCCTCTCTTTGTATTTTTCTGTCAGTAGCTAGTAGCATAAGTTGGAGCTGGCTGAACCAGGAACTATCTACATTTATTCAACTAGATCAAGTACAAGTACATTAGTTCGTAATCTGCTATTAATACAATGTCCAAGTCATAAATTTTCTGAAGTAGTGCATGTATATTTAGGAGCTAGTTAATTAGAAAATGGATGTGATTAGAAAATGTGTTCATCAGGTCTTGTGTAATCAAAAAATTTGTGATTCATATTCTTCAGCTAAATGCCTGATAAGTAAATTTGCAGAATAAGCACTTTTGAGCTAAATGCCTGGTAACTAAATTTGGGATGCATATTCTAGGCATAGTCCAGTTCTGTTTTATTTGTATGAAGTTTAAGTCCCAGTTTTTGCTTGTAAATATCTTGCTATTTATTTGGTATGACCTGGTTATTTTTTGAACGACATGGTCAAGTTTATTAACAATTATCTGTGCTGCCAATTCGAACATGCACACGATTTTTAGTATATCGCAACCTCTTGCGAACGATTTGGGTAATGAGTTGCAATAATATACAACCATATAATCCTACACCATGTGGTGGACTTAAGTTTCTTAGTGACTCCATTTGATGTGTGGACTTCCGTTAATTTTAAGCTTCTGTTGCTGTGAGAATTTACCTCACTGACCATCTGTCTATTTATTGTGGACTTCTTGTATGAGTGGAGATTGTGGTAGTTCTTTCACAACATTCTGTTAGCTAAAATGAAATCAGACAATGAGCTTTGTTTGTTCTTGTACTCTTTGTATGTTCCTTTGGTTCTTTTTTAATTTGATGACAATGAACCAAAATAACCAGTTACCAGTAGCTATGTGTGCATTGCCAAGTATTATTTCTTTTAAGTGTTGCTGGCTATATTAAGATTATACTCAGAGGCACTGTAGCATTAGTGTGTTGTTTTGCTTTTGTTCTTCTCTATCTATGCTTACAAGTTAGGTTGTTTTTGTGGCATCCAGGGGCACAATGCCGGTGCTGGCAGGCAAGCTAGCACCCATGGATTCGTGAAATGGCTTGGATGTGTATTTGGTTGCCGGGGTTGGATGAGGACGACGGCAACAAGGTGAGACCATCGTGATCCACCCTCCTACTTCCATCTCGTGATTCCCTAACTGCTCAACATGTTGATCTGTTCTAAACATCTGAAGCTTGATGTGTGCAGGGTGACTAGTGATGTTCAGTGTTTATTATGTGTGTTTTCTACACACACACACACACGCACACACACACACATGGTCCTTACGTTTAAATCTCCTCTGCTGCTTACTGATAGAATACTACGCACGTACAGCAGTTGAGTAGTAGTGTGTAGGGACTCTTGAGGAAAGTTTACATACTTAAACATTATGCTTAAAATAAAAGTTGTAATTCCCTTGTAGTAGTATGCTTATGAATGGCTGCATGAAATGATTGTCCAGTACTTCAAATATTTGAATCGGGGTTAATGTAATCACTTGCTGCATCCTGTTTGATTGACCGGAGATGCTAATAGGAAAGCAAAGCAAATAGGAAAAGCATGTGCTGATACTTTTGCTTATCCTCCGCACACAAGTAAAGCGAAGCATCCTATTTTGATTTCTTCATTCATGATGCATAAAATTCTGGAATTGTGTTCATATAGCTAATTTGCTGGTGTTGTGCATAAAATTCCAGGATCTTTGCGTGTAAGTTCTGGCTGTACTGCCTATCTTTAGTAAGATTAAATCGCTACTATTACTGATGAATGGTTGAGTTCTAAAACTTGAAGTAGCGCCTACTTTCTGGTCCTGTAGTGTTTAAAACTGATAATTATGTTGCATTGGTCGTCCATATGGCCTTCTTTTTTAATGCATATATATGATGTAGTAAATAGGCCTTGATCTCAACCTCTCAAGTTTATGTTCCCTGGTGTGTAGTTAACTTGTCATTTTTATTGGCAAGCGTGTAATGAATTTATTAGAATTTTTCTCCTATTGCCGTGTACAGTATGTAGCAAAAAGGTCTATATTACTAAGGCTGTATAATGTAGAAGTATAGAAACCATAAATTCAAGCTTCTGTTGTAGCATGCTCAATATATATTGTTATAGAATAGTGTTCTACAAAAGGTTGAAACACCATGGTCTCAGTCATTTGTAGGAAGTAGAAACACTAAGGCTGACATGCACTTCATTGTTTCATTTGTTTTTTCCAATTTAATTTTGTGATAGTAAATTTGCGATTGTACGCCCTTTGTGAAAAAATTGCATTTTACGTTTCCATGCCCTGTAATGCTGAAGCATGGTTCTCTGATATTCTGCACCACTGAAAGGCTGATATCTTGTATAAATTTGGCTTTTGGCAGGTAATCCTTTTCACTGCCATGTTCAGGTGCATCACTCTAATGCCGATGAAGGGTGAGATCTTGGTCGACACTATGGAGAAGACCCTGAAGCCTGGTGTGTTCCTCAAATTGGGACTGATAGAAACCGAAGGGCTACTCGAAGCTGTCAAAGGGCACTTGTAGGACTTGTGGTTGTGATTACACTTGTAGAGACTTGTAGAGCTTGTGGCTGTGATTACCATTGTATCTAAGTTATATGATGTCACAGACTTATTTTGGTTGTTATTTGAAGTACTATCTGTGCTTTCTAGTTGTTTTGATTTGAATATTGGTTATTTATTTACCGATGTATTGAAAACATGGACCCACATATTAGAACATGACAATCGGGACCCATTTGAGTACTGGACCCATCTCCTAAAAAAATAAGAACCGTTGAGCCAGAGAGGCCTCGACCCAAAAACAAAAAAGGCTGAAATATTAGGCCAGGCCCATGTAGCAGACCGGAATGACAAAAAATGATAACTAAAAAGGCCGAATTAATGGGCTCGGCCCATGTATAATACCGAATTGGACCGGGCTAAATCTTGTGCCACATCAGGTTGCCACGCTGGATGCATATTTTGTCACTAGCAGCCTCCCCAGGCCACGTAGGCATATTTTGGTCAAACGTCCATGACCTTCTCACAGAGAAGGTCGTTAATTTCAGTTTACGACTGCCAGCTTTTGACCTTCTATTTTTGGTCAAAAAAGGTTGCAAATGAAAAATAATGACCTTTCAGTGACCAATAGTCAAGGTCACAAGTTGACATATTTTTGTAGTGCATAGGGGCCCACACCCTTGCCACGAGGGTGGGGGCACGCCCCCTGCCTCATGGGCCCCCTGTTGGCCCTCTAGTGCCCATCTTCTCCTATATGAAGTCTTTCATCCAAAGAAAAATCATAATCAAGCTTTCGGGATGAGACTCCACCGCCACGAGGCGGAACCTTGGCGGAACCAATCTAGGGCTTCGGCGGAGCTGTTTTGCTGGGGACACTTCCCTCCGGGAGGGGGAATTCATCGCCATCGTCATCACCAACGCTCCTCTCATCGGGAGGGGGCCAATCTCCATCAACATCTTCACCAGCACCATCTCCTCTCCAACCCTAGTTCATCTCTTGTATCCAATTCTTGTCTCTAAGTCTGGGATTGGTACATGTAGGTTGCTAGTAGTGTTGATTACTCCTTGTAGTTGATGCTAGTTGGTTTATTTGGTGGAAGATCATATGTTCAGATCCTATATGCATATTAATACTCCTATGATTATGAACATGAATATGCTTTGTGGGTAGTTACGTTTGTTCCTGAGGACATGGGAGAAGTATTGCTATTAGTAGTCATGTGAATTTGGTATTCGTTTGATATTTTGATGAGATGTATGTTGTCTCTCCTCTAGTGGTGTGATGTGAACGTCGACTACATGACACTTCACCATTGTTTGGGCCTAGAGGAAGGCATTGGGAAGTAATAAGTAGATGATGGGTTGCTAGAGTGACAGAAGCTTAAACCCTAGTTTATGCGTTGCTTCGTAAGGGGCTGATTTGGATTCATATGTTTCATGCTATGGTTAGGTTTACCTTAATACTTCTTTTACAGCTGCGATGCTTGCAATAGGAGTTAATCATAAGTGGGATGCTTGTCCAAGTAAGGACAACACCCAAGCACCGGTCCACCCACATATTATATTATCAAAGTACCGAACGCGAATCATATGAACGTGATGAAAACTAGCTTGACGATAATTCCCATGTGTCCTCGGGAGCGCTTTTCTCTATATAAGAGTTTGTCCAGGCTTGTCCTTTGCTACAAAAAGGATTGGGCACCTTGCTGCACTTTATTTACTTTTGTTACTTGTTGCTCGTTACAAATTATCTTACCACAAAACTATCTGTTACCTATCGAAAGGACTATGATAATTCCAGTGCATGCAGAGAATACCTTGCTGAAAACCGCTTATCATTTCCTTCTACTCCTCGTTGGGTTCGACACTCTTACTTATCGAAAGGACTATGATAGATCCCCTATACTTGTGGGTCATTAGGACGCGCCTACCCCCCTGGGCGCGCCCTCCTGCCTCATGGCCGCTGATGTCTACTACACAACCTTCTTCTTGTAGACGTTGTTGGGCCTCCAAGTGCAGAGGTTTGTAGGACAGTAGCAAATTTCCCTCAAGTGGATGGCCTAAGGTTTATCAATCCGTGGGAGGCGTAGGATGAAGATGGTCTCTCTCAAACAACCCTGCAACCAAATGACAAAGAGTCTCTTGTGTCCCCAGCACACCCAATACAATGGTAAATTGTATAGGTGCACTAGTTCGGCGAAGAGATGGTGATACAAGTGCAATATGGATGGTAGATATAGGTTTTTGTAATATGAAAATATAAAAACAGCAAGGTAGCAAGCGATAAAAGTGAGCGTAAACGGTATTGCAATGCGTTGAAACAAGGCCTAGGGTTCATACTTTCACTAGTGCAAGTTATCTCAACAATAATAACATAATTGGATCATATAACCCTCCCTCAACATGCAACAAAGAGTCACTCCAAAGTCACTAATGGCGAGAACAAACGAAGAGATTATGGTAGGGTACGGAACCACCTCAAAGTTATCCTTTCTGATCGATCTATTCAAGAGTCCGTAGTAAAATAACATGACGCTATTCTTTCCGTTCGATCTATCATAGAGTTCGTACTAGAATAACACTTTAAGATACAAATCAACCAAAACCCTAATGTCACCTAGATACTCCAATGTCGCCTCAAGTATCCGTGGGTATGATTATACAATATGCATCACAAAATCTCAGATTCATCTATTCAAACCAACACAAAGTACTTCAAAGAGTGCCCCAAAGTTTCTACCGAAGGGTCAAGACGAAAATGTGTGCCAACCCCTATGCATAAGTTCACGATGTCACGGAACCCGCAAGTTGATCACCAAAACATACATCAAGTAGATCAGTGATATCCCATTGTCACCACAGATAAGCACATGCAAGACATACATCAAGTGTTCTCAAATCCTTAAAGACTCAATCCGATAAGATAACTTCAAAGGGAAAGATCAATTCATTACAAGAGAGTAGATGGGGAGAAACATCATAAGATCCAACTATAATAGCAAAGCTCGCGATACATCAAGATCGTACCACCTCAAGAACACGAGAGAGAGAGAGAGAGAGAGATCAAACACATAGATACTGGTACATACCCTCAGCCCCGAGGGTGAACTACTCCCTCCTCATCATGGAGAGCGTCGGGATGATGAAGATGGCCACCAGTGAGGGTTCCCCCCTCCGGCAGGGTGCCGGAACGGGTATAGATTGGTTTTCGGTGGCTACAGAGGCTTTCGGCGGCGGAACTCCCGATCTAGGTTATTTTCTGGAGGTTTCTACATATATAAGAGGTTTTGGCGTCGAGAACAAGTCAGGGGGGGTCTCCGGGCTGTCCACGAGGTAGGGAGGCGCACCCAGGAGGGTGGGCGCGCCCCCACCCTCGTGGGCAGCCCGGGACTCTTCTGGCCCAACTCTTTGACTCCATGACCTTCTTCTGGTCCAAAAATAAGTTCCGTAAAGTTTCAGGTCAATTGGACTCCGTTTGGTTTTCCTTTTCTGCGATACTCAAAAACAAGAAAAAAAACAGAAACTGGCACTGGGCTCTAGGTTAATAGATTAGTCCCAAAAATCATATAAAATAGCATATAAATGCATATGAAGCATCCTAGATGTATAATATAATAGCGTGGAACAATCAAAAATTATAGATACGTTGGAGACGTATCAGCATCCCCAAGCTTAATTCCTGCTCGTCCTCGAGTAGGTAAATGATAAAAACATAATTTTTGATGTGGAATGCTACCTAACATATTTATCAATGTAATCTTCTTTATTGTGGCAAGAATATTAAGATCCATATGATTCAAGACAAAAGTTTAATATTGACATAAAAATAATAATACTTCAAGCATACTAACCAAGCAATTATGTCTTATCAAAATAACATAGCCAAAGAAAGCTTATCCCTACAAAATCATATAGTTTGGCCATGCTTCATTTTCGTCACACAAAATGCTCCCATCATGGACAACTCCGATGACAAGCCGAGTAATTGGTTCATACTTTTTAACGCGCTTCAGCATTTTCAACCCTCACGCAATACATGAGCGCAAGCCATGGACATAGCACTATGGGTGGAATAGAGTATGATGATAGGAGTTATGTGAGAATAAAAAAAATAAGAAAGTCTCACATTGACGCAGCTAATCAACGGGCTATGGAGATGCCCATCAATTGATGTTAATGCGAGGAGCGGGAATTGCCATGCAATGGATGCACTAGAGCTATAAATGTATGAAAGCTCAGCAAAAGAAACTAAGTGGGTGTGCATCCAACTTGCTTGCTCACGAAGACCTAGGGCATTTGAGGAAGCTCATCATTGGGATATACAAGCCAAGTTCTATAATGAAAAATTCCCACTAGTATATGAAAGTGACAAAATAAGAGACTCTCTATCATGAAGATCATGGTGCTACTTTGAAGCACATCCTTTCCTCGCATGGGACAATGCTCTAATGATGATCATCACACTTTTATTTACTTACAACTCAAGAATTACAACTCGATACTTAGAAAAAATATGACTCTATGTGAATGCCTCCGGCGGTGTACCGGGATATGCAATGAATCAAGAGTGACATGTATGAAAAATTAGCATGGTGGCTTTTCCACAAATATGATGTCAACTACATGATCATGCAAGGCAATATGACAGTGATGATGTGTGTCATAATAAACGGAACGGTGGAAAGTTGCATGGCAATATATCTTGGAATGGCTATGAAAATGCCATAATAGGTAGGTATGGTGGCTGTTTTGAGGAAGATATAAGGAGGTTTATGTGTAATAGAGTGTATCTTATCACGGGGTTTGGATGCACCGGCGAAGTTTGCACCAACTCTCAAGGTGAGAAAGGGCAATGCACGGTACCGAAGAGGCTAGCAATGATGGAAGGGTGAGAGTGTGTAATATCCAGGGACTCACATTAGTCATAAAGAACTCATATACTTATTGCAAAAGTTTATTAGCCCTCGAAGCAAAGTACTACTATGCATGCCCCTAGGGGGATAGATTGGTAGGAAAAGACCATCGCTCGTCCCCGACCGCCACTCATAAGGAAAGCAATCAAAGAACACTCCATGCTTCAAATTTGTCACACAACGTTTACCATACGTGCATGCTACGGGACTTGCCAACCTCAACACAAGTATTTCCCAATTTCATAATTACCCAACTAGCACGACTCTAATATCACCATCTTCATATCTCAAAACAATTATCAAGTGTCAAACTTCTCATAGTATTCAATGCACTCTATATGGAAGTTTTTATTATATCCCTCTTGGATGCCTATCATATTAGGACTAAATTAATAACCTAAGAAAATTACCATGCTGTTTATGACTCTCAAAATAATATAAGTGAAGCATGAGAGTTCATCTATTTCATCAAAATAAAACTACTGTCGTGCTCCAAAAGGTTATAAGTGAAGCATTAGAGCAAAAGACAAACTACTCCAAAAGATATAAGTGAAGATCAATGAGTAGTTGAATAATTATGCAACTATGCGAAGACTCTCTAACATTTAAGAATTTCAGATCTTGGTATTTTATTCAAACATCAAGCAAAACAAAATAAAATAAAATGACGCTCCAAACAAAATACATATCATGTGGTGAATAAAAATATAGCTCCAAGTAAAGTTACTGATGAATGAAAACGAAAGAGGGGATGCCTTCCGGGGCATCCCCAAGCTTAGGCTCTTGGTTGTCCTTGAATATTATGTTTGGGTGCCTTGGGCATCCCCAAGCTTAGGCTCTTGCCACTCCTTATTCCATAGTCCATTGAATCTTTGCCCAAAACTTGAAAACTTCATGAGGGAGTCCTGTATTAGGGGGTGTTCGGATAGCCGGACTATACCTTCAGCCGGACTCCAGGACTATGAAGATACAAGATTGAAGACTTCGTCCCGTGTCCGGAAGGTTCTTTCCTTGGCGTGGAAGGCAAGCTAGGCATGCGGATATTCAAGATCTCCTACCAATGTAACCGACCCTGTGTAACCCTAACCCTATCCGGTGTCTATATAAACCGGAGGGTTGTAGTCCGTAGAACGAACACATCATAACCATCACAACCACAATACCATCATCATACCCATAGGCTAGCTTCTAGGGTTTAGCCTCCTTGATCTCGTGGTAGATCTACTCTTGTACTACCCATATCATCAATATTAATCTAGCAGGAGTAGGGTTTTACCTCCATCGAGAGGGCCCGAACCTGGGTAAAATAAAGTGTCCCTTGTCTCCTGTTACCATCCGACCTTGACGCATAGTTCGGGACCCCCTACCCGAGATCCGCCGGTTTTGACACCGACATTGGTGCTTTCATTGAGAGCTCCTCTGTGTCGTCGCCTTTTGGCCCGATGGCTCCTTCGATCATCAACAACGATGAGGTCCAGGGTGAGACTTTTCTCCCCGGACAGATCTTCGTCTTTGGTGGCTTCGCCCTGTGGGCCAAATCGCTTGGCCATCTGGAGCAGATCGAAAGCCACGCCCCTGGCCATCAAGCCAGGTTTGGAAGCTTAAACTACACGACAGATATCCTCGGAGACTTGATCTTCGATGGATTCGAGCCACAGCCAAACGCGCCGCACTATCTCGAGGGGCATGATATAGCTCTGCCTCCGAACAGTGTCCTGGAGGCCGCACACGCTTCGGCCCCGATCCTCGATTCGGAGCCCGCTGCGTTCTTTGAGGATGAACGGTTGGACGTCACCTCGGGGGCTGCGATCTTAAAAGCCATTGAGCTAAACGCAAGCCCCGCACTCCGCATGGCACATGACTCCAAGGAGCCGGACTCTTCTCCGAACTCCGAACCTCCCGCGCCCCTGCCAATCGAATCAGATTGGGCGCCTGTAATGGAGTTCACCGCCGCGGACATCTTTCAGTATTCGCCTTTCGGTGATATTTTGAATTCTTTCAAGTCTCTCTCTTTTTCAGGAGAGCCCAGGCCGAACCGTGGCCTGCGAGGTTGGGATTCGGACGACAAAGAAATTCAAAGCCCACCCACCACCCACTTAATAGCCACTGTCGACGATTTAACCGACATGCTCGACTTCGGCTCCGAAGACTTCGACGGTATGGACGACGAAGACGGAGACGAACTGGAACCAGCACCCATAGGGCACTGGACCTCCACCCCACTTAATGATGTATTCATGGTGGATACACCTGAAAAAACTGACAATGAGGAAAAAGGGGGCGAAAAGAAGGGTAAACCCTCCGAAAAGCACTCAAAGCGGCGACGTAAACGCCGAGCGAAGCCCCGCCTTGATCAAGACCCAGCCGTAGAGCAGGACGAGCCGGCAGATGACGAACGCGTCCCAGAACAGCCGTCCGAACAGGGTAACACGGGCAGAGAGGACGAACAGTCCTCCCCCGGTCATAACAGAACTCCGGACGGTACCACGCCGGATAAATTCATGGAGTAGAAGAATCTCCAAGAAAGGCTCGTCGCCACAGCACGAACCCTGAAAAAGCAGAAGCAAAAGCTAAAGACAGCGGAAGATGCACTCAAAACAAGATGGAGCAAAGTAATCAAGACCGCTGACAAATACGGCGGCAGCCGCCGCACCAAAAGCTATCCGAAGAGAAAGCTACTGCCCGAATTCAACCAGGAGGCCCTAGAGCCCCCAAACTCGAAAAACAAAAAGGCTACACGGTCGGAAAAACGACCTCTCGGCCACTACAAAACGGAAAACGGCGCCGCACTTAATGCGGCATGCGACCCAATCAAAGATTCGCATCATGGCCCAGCCAGGTCCATTTACGGGCCAAGAAAGCAAGCTCTCACAAGCAATGCAAAAAATCCACCATCAGAATCCGGCACACCCAAATATAGGGGTGCCGCACACCCTCTATGCTTCACCGATGAGGTCCTGGAATATGAATTCCCAGAGGGATTTAAACCCGTTAACATAGAGGCGTACGATGGAACAACAGACCCTGGAGTCTGGATAGAGGATTATATCCTCCACATACATATGGCTAGAGGAGATGGTCTCCACGCCATAAAATATCTACCCCTTAAGCTTAAAGGGCCAGCCCGGCACTGGCTTAAAAGCCTTCCCGAAAACACAATTGGAAGTTGGGAAGAGCTCGAGGACGCTTTCCGTGCAAATTTTCAAGGGACCTACGTCCATCCCCCGGATGCAGACGACCTCAGTCACATAACTCAGCAATCCGGAGAATCAGCTCGGTAGTTCTGGAACAGATTCCTCACTAAAAAGAATCAAATAGTGGATTGTCCGGACGCCGAAGACCTAGCGTCTTTCAGGCACAATGTCCGAGACGAATGGCTCGCCAGACACCTCGGCCAGGAAAAGCCAAGAACAATGGCCGCACTCACAAGCCTCATGACCCGCTTTTGCGCAGGAGAGGACAGCTGGTTGGCACGATGCAGCCCCAGCGACCCAAGTACATCAGAAATCAGGGATGGAAACGGGAAACCACGGCGAAACAAGGACCATCTCCGAATCAAAAGAAAAAGTCCGAAGAGCACGACAGTCAATGCCGGATTCAAAGGCTCACGGCAAAATCAGACAAAAGCACCCCCTCAGGATAATAGGGAAGATCCGTCCAGCCTAAAGAGAATCATGGACAGGATATGTCAGATACACAGTACTCCTGGAAAGCCTGCTAATCATACCCACAGAGACTGTTGGGTTTTCAAACAATCCGGAAGGCTTAACGCCGAACACAAGGGGCTCGACACACCAAATGAGGAAGAGGACGAACCCCAAAAGCAGAACACCAGGAAGCAAAAGAACTTCCCGCAAGAAGTCAAAACAGTGAACTCACTTCACATAACAAGGCATGAGGCACCCATAAAGGTCCGCACATTCAAGCCTATCCCTCAGGAGTCCCGCCACTGGTCACTAAAGCCAATCATTTTTGATCAGCTAGATTATTCTCGCAATATCAAACATGCAGGACGGACTGCCCTGATACTTAATCCAATAATAGACGAATTCCAGTTTACCAATGTCCTTATGGACGGCGGCAGTGGACTAAATCTGATATATCAGGATACAATTCACCGCATGGGCATAAACCCAGCACGAATCCGTCACAGTAAAACCTCCTTTCAAGGAGTATCACCAGGCCTGGACACCCACTGTATAAGTTTTCTCCGGCTTGTAGTCATATTTGGCTCTGCCAATAACTTTCGTCGCGAAAAGCTTATCTTCCACATAGTCCCGTTCTCAAGTCGCTATCAAGCACTAATGGGACGCGGAGCTTTCGCTCGCTTGAACGCAATACCGCATTATGCATCCCTCACGCTAAATATGCCCGGTCCTCGAGGCATCATCTCTTTAAAGGGGGCATACTAAAATACGTCTCCTCCAAATGGAGGATTGCGCGGCCGCTTAAACAGCCGCACAACAAAATGGCCTCGCCAGCCAAAGGACTTTTTCGATGTAAGTCACAAAAGGCCGCGGATCCGGACTCAATGAGTTCGGCACAAGCCCATTTTCATTATAGGCTTGGTACGCCTTACCAGGGGCTGTACGCAGAGACAATAAAGCTCGACCGTATCTATTTCTCACTTTACATTTTGTTTATTATTCTTTTTTTGATCCGCACGACCCATTTTCAATTTAGTTCTTCTCTTTTACAGATGAACGTCGTACGGCGCCCGTCCAGGACACGGCACAACGGAGACACAGGCGCAGACGTGCAGTAGGGACCCGCCCCAAAGGATTCTTCTTAGATTAAGACCCTGCGTAAACCTCTTTTACTGTCTCCTGCTGCTATACATCCCCTGGTTTACCTCACTATAACCAAGGAGGAGGCTGGCGTTTTGGCATGTGGCCACGCCAGAATTCTTGCTCGTACCTGGACACAAGGGGCTTTTTTCTTTTTCAAGGGTGTTGTTTCACACGCACCCACAAAGACCGAACACCTTAGGGAGTGTTCGGTGTCGCGAGTTTTGGCACTATATGCATCAGCTCCGAGTCATGATTTTGGTCACATGTTGGGTTGCCCGACTCCTGAGTTCGGCCACCTTACGTTCCGTTCTGTCGGCTAAGGTAGCACCAGGAGAACTACTGCGATTGTGCCCCAGTTCGGCCGGGTGAGCACCTCAGTAGAGAAAGCCGAAAACCGACTGTCATGATGTAGCGCGAGACTGGTCGCCACTCAATGACTTATAGGAATTTATCGAATTCCTCCGTTTTGACGAAGGGCCGCTTCCCGGTCAGGCACATATGCGTCCCGAATTCGGGTAAACGCAGTCGCCACTAAAGGGCTACCTAAAGAGTCCCACTGTCAAGCTCCTATGGCTAAGTGAAAGTGTTAAAGCATTATAGTCCGGTTGCCTAGCCCGCGGCGCTATCACCACCCTTGTAGGACCAAGACGTTGGGTTAAGTGTGAAAATGCGTTCTCTCCGCGCACCCCCGCACTATGTGCGTGGGGGCTGAAGCCAACGACTGCAATCTTTCAGAATTTATATATTAAAACGGCCGCACAGGAGGTGTTATTAATACTTGAAGGCACAAGTCTAAATTATGCCATTACAATTTATAAAAATACTGATCTACGATTACATATGCTGTCATAAAACAACATCTTTCGAACACTGCGTCTCTATTATACGAGCGCCCACGAGGACTTCCTCAAAATAGTGCTCGGAAGGAATTTCACGGGACGCAACAACGGTGGGCTCCATATCTGCCCAGTATGTCTTGACACGGGCAAGAGCCAGCCAAGCGCCCTCTATGCAAGCTGACCTCTTCAGAGCTTCAATCCGAGGCACCACGTCAAGAAATTGCTGCACCAAACTGAAATAGCTTTTCGGCTTCGATCTCCCCGGACACAGGCAATCCATGGCATACTTCATGGCGAGTCCGGACAACCTATTCAGCTCGGCCCATTGGGCCAGGCGATCATCCACTGCTAGTGGACGCTCTGGATTAGTGAACTGCGACCAGAAGAGCTTTTCACTTCATGACCTTTCTTATCTTGAAAGTACCTGGTCGCATCAGCGGCACTAGCCGCCAAATCCAGATAGGTGTCCTCCACGCTCCACGCTCGGTCCAACGGGGCGAACTTCGGATCACAGAATTTTCTCCGCAGCAGGAAGGGCTTTCCATCCGCAATTAGTCCGGCTTGACGTAGCTCTTCCCTTGTCGCTCTCATACCAGAGCGAGCGTCCTTGGCGTCAGCGACGGCCTTCTCCAAATCCGTCTGCCGAGCTCGACCTTCCTCTTCAACAAGTTTGCAACGGTCAGTAGCACTTTTCAACTTCACGGCAATATCAGCCATCTCCTCCTTGCTTCGGCAATGGGAAGCCTGTTCGGCTTTTAGCTCTTCACGGGCTCTTCCGGCAGCCGCATCGCTTTTTCTGGCTTTTTCCTTTGCTTTGGCGAGTTCGGCCCTAAGTCCTTCTACGGCCGCCGCACCATCTGCATCAAGCATACACACGGTAAGATATTGACATAAAGCTCCTCTTACTAACAATCGCCAAATAAACTCAATACCTTGAGCATCATCAAGCCGCTTGTTAACAAGCACGATGTCGGTTTCTGCCTCGTCGAGTTGCCGTTTCATTTCGGCAAAATCTCGAGTCCGGCTCGACTCCGGACAACCTGCCACCTACATACAAAGGTGCCACTTAAAGGACCTGGGATTAAGATCCTCTGCGCGCCGCACATCTTTGCGGCCCACAGAGTCTCAGGGGCTACTATCTACACAGGGCGCATGTTATTATGCGCAATTAGCACTAATGTTCGTTATTCAAAATGTACCTCAAGGCCCGCCAGTAAACTCTTGACGGCCTCATTCAGTCCGCTTTCCGCGGATGAAATCTTTTCAATCACCGTGTGCATCAACACAAAATGCTCCTCTGAAACAGAGGCTCGGCCCAGCAGAACCTTCAGCTCCTCCGACCGAACACCAGATGGTGCCGGACTCGTCCCATGGCCTTCTTCGGAGGCCGGACACGGAGAACCCCGGGGGGCCGCATGATCAACTTCTGCCTCTGGCAGATTCGGAGAAATCCTCTGCGACAACACTTCGGCGTCGCCCGCCTTGCTAGGCGATGTAGAAGGAGGAGGCGTTCCGCTCTCCATCATCTCCGGAAGAAGATCCCACGATGACGAGCTCTGCTGAGAAGGGTCGAGGTCCGAACTACAAGGTAAGGTTTCGGTTAAAACTTCTCAGATATAAATTAAGGATTTCTCTTAAAAGAATGACTCTCTTTCTACTTACGGCTCGTTGGAGGGCTGCTCCTTTTGAGGATTTAGTTCGGCCGAGGGGCTCCCCGGCGTCGGGTCCTCTGACGCGGATTCTTTCCCTCGCTTTGGAGCTACAGCTTCCGGGTCGTCAGAGGCGGCCCTTTTCTTCCCCTTAGGAGAGGAGTTATCGATTCCCCCCTTTGGGATGGCCCCTTTCGAAGAGGCCATGGTTTCCTTGTCCGCCCCTTCATTTCCCTCCAGAGGCGCTACCTCCAACATCCTGACTAGCACAGGATCTAGCCTGGTCTCGGGCAGGGGAGCCGGACACCGGATCAGCTTCGCCTTCGCTATCCACTCCTGCGTAAAAAGGAGAAGTACTATTAAAAAATAAGTCAATTGTACGGATAGAAGGTCTGGGCGCAAGGTCACCTACTTCTGTATCCGGGCGGTTGCGGCTTAAACCAGCATCCTCGGTCAAATCCGGACTCACTCCTTGTGGTCCGAAGAACAGTCTATACATCTCCGTAGGCGTCACGCCCATGAAATTTCGGAGAACTCGCGGCCCCTCTGGGTTGAACTCCCACAAGCGGAGGGGGCGACGTTGGCCGGGCAGTGTCCGGCGAATCAGCATAACTTGTGTCACTTTGACCAGGTTGAGGTCTCCTTTTAGGAGATCCTTTATGCGGCCCTGCAACAGAGGAACATCTTTGGGCAAGCCCCGATCTAACCCTGTGTTGATCCACGATGTTAAACGTGGTGGGGGGCCCGAGCGAAAGGCGGGAGACGCTACCCAAGTGGTGCCCCGAGGGGAGGTGATGTAGAACCACTCCTGTTGCCATAAGCCGAGCTCCTCTTGAAAAGCGCCCTCGGGCCATGGAGCATCGGTATTCCTTTTTATAACAGCGCCTCCGCACTCTACGTGACGCCCCTCGATTATCTTCGGTTCTACCTTGAAGGTCTTGAGCCATAATCCGAAGTGAAGAGTGATATGGAGAAACGCTTCACACACAACAATGAAGGAGGAGATATGGAGGATGGACTCCGGAGCTAGGTCATGGAATTCCAGCCCATAATAAAACATCAGCCCCCTTACGAAAGGATCCGTTGGGAAGCCTAATCCCCGAAGGAAGTGGGAGATGAATACTACGCTCTCACCGGGCTGAGGGCTTGGGATCGCTTGTCCTTGAGCAGGCAACCTGTGCGGGATCTCGCTGGTCAGGAACCTAGCCTCCCTCAGCCTTGATACGTCCTCCTCCATAACGGAGGAGGGCATCCATTGGCCTTGAAGGCCGGAGCCGGACATTGTCGAAGGTCCAGTGCGCCTAGAATCTAAAAGCCTGGGGTGTTGGAACTCGAGGCTGTGGGCAAGCTTGTTTTGAGAACACAAGAGGGGAGCAAGGTCTCGTTCTCTTTATAAGAGGCAGAATATCAAGAGCCCTCCCCGTAACCGTCTTGGACTAGCCTTTAATTAAGGCAGGACGTGCTTAACGGGCACGGTTGGGTTACCCACGTCCGTATTAATGAGAATCCCGTTAAAAGGGGCACACGATCTCTGCTTCGACAAGACGTGCCAAGGAAACTGCCTCGTTGAACGTACCACGGTGGAACAACAAAAAATAATCCATACGGAAGGCTTGGTCGCAGTGTTATGACGCACTGCGGAATACGTCAGCAGATTTGATTTGTGTTCGCATTATTCTCTATATGGCAATACGTGGAAACTTGTTTTGCAGAGCCGGACACTATTTTTTGGTGGTTATTATCTTCTTGAAGAATTTGGAGGAGGAACCCGCCTTGCAATGCCGAAGACAATTTGCGCGCCGGACTCGTCGTCATTGAAGCCTGGTTCAGGGGCTACTGAGGGAGTCCTGGATTAGGGGGTGTTCGGATAGCCGGATTATACCTTCAGCCGGACTCCAGGACTATGAAGATACAAGATTGAAGACTTCGTCCCGTGTCCGGAAGGTTCTTTCCTTGGCGTGGAAGGCAAGCTAGGCGTGCGGATATTCAAGATCTCCTACCAATGTAACCGACCCCGTGTAACCCTAACCCTATCCGGTGTCTATATAAACCGGAGGGTTGTAGTCCGTAGAACGAACACATCATAACCATCACAACCACAATACCATCATCATACCCATAGGCTAGCTTCTAGGGTTTAGCCTCCTTGATCTCGTGGTAGATCTACTCTTGTACTACCCATATCATCAATATTAATCTAGCAGGAGTAGGGTTTTACCTCCATCGAGAGGGCCCGAACCTGGGTAAAATAAAGTGTCCCTTGTCTCCTGTTACCATCCGACCTTGACGCGCAGTTCGGGACCCCCTACCCGAGATCCGCCGGTTTTGACACCGACACTTCACAACACAAAACTTAACAGAAAACTCGTAAGCTCCGTTAGTATAAGAAAATAAATCACCACTTAGGTAGGGAGACGCGCCCCCTACCCTCGTGGGCATCCCGAGACTCTCCTGGCCCAACTCTTTTATTCCATGGCCTTCTTCTGGTCCAAAATAAGTTCCGTGAAGTTTCACGTCAATTGGACTCCGTTTGGTTTTCCTTTTCTGCGATACACGAAAGCAAGAAAAAAAACAGAAACTGACACTGGCTCTAGGTTAATAGGTTAGTCCGAAAAATCATATAAAATAGCATATAAATGCATATAAAACATCCTAGATGGATAATATAATAGCATGGAACAATAAAAAATTATAGATACGTTGGAGACGTATCAGCCGCCTCGTTGCGTCTCTGACTTCCACTCCAAGTGTCCTGGATTGCATTTGTTCCAAGAAAGATCCTCGTGAAGGTTTCGTTCCGGTTGGATTCTGTTTGATATTCCCACTACTAGAAAAAGGGCTATAGGTGGGATTGACACTAATGGCGCACCAGATAGGTGGTGCGCCATTAGTATATACTAATGGCGCACCACCTTCTGGTACGCCATTAGTGTTGAAAGTACTAATGGCGCACCTTGCCTAGGGTGCGCCATTAGTATCCTAATTTTTTTTGAACTAGCGCGTCTGTCCAAACATACTAATGGCGCATCCTGGCACGGTGCGCCATTACTAGTTGTAACTAGTAATGGCGCACTAGTACCAGAGTGCGCCACTAATGCTGTTTTTTTAATTATATTTTTTATTCCTTTTGTTGGAAAACTACTAATGGCGCACTGTTCCACCGTGCGCCATTACTAGTTCAAACTACTAATGGCGCACCGTGGAAGAGTGCGCCATTAGTATGATTTTTTTCTTTTTTTCGCAAAACTACTAATGGCGCATCAGATATAGGTGCGCCATTAGTAACATGGATTACTAATGGCGCATTTACTGCTGGTGCACCATTAGTAAGTGGGCAGCAACAAGATATTTTGGGCAGCCTCTCCTACCCACACTCACTTTCTCCCCACTCCATTCTCTCCACCTCCTCCTTGTCTCGGGTGCCTCCTCTTTTTCACCTCATTTCCACCATAGATTCATTCAAATTAAGTGGTTAAATTACCTTGTTTTGATAGGTAAGTAAGGGGGGAAGCTGTATTTATGTTGTTCTCCCTATAACAATTTGCACATGCACTTTTTATGGCCTAGCTAGATCTATGTATGTTCGTGGTGTTGCATATGTTTGTGGTGTTGCATATGTGTTTGTGTTTGGAGGTGTACCGGTATTTGAAATGCGATAGTTGCCAATATTTTGCCGGAATGTTGATTCATTTCTGTTTCGGCGATAATTTTGGCATTAAGCATTCTTTTTGGTCCTATTTTTAGGGAAAGTCATGCCAAATTTTTTCTTGGTTCTAGAATATCGTTTTGCTCTACCCCGCAGGCAACCATGGTCCGCACAATGACCGAAGGCATTGTGAATAGGTTTTTGAGGTCCGCGAAGGCCGAGATGCTTCAAAAGAACGAGACGGAGATAAGATGTCCGTGTCGAAGATGCAAGCTGGAGAGCCTTATTGCGGACCCGGATTCCGGGCAGGTGCGGGACCACCTGCTCTTGCGTGGTTTCATGGATGGCTATCGGTGGCAAGGTGATGAAGATGACTACGAAGTCGTCCATGGGGGCCGGGCAAGAAATGAGGAAGGGTAGCAAGGCAACCACCGCGGCTCGGGCGGGCGAGAAGACGAAGAATCCCCAGGAGATGATCACGACGGTGATGCTGTACACAGTCATCATGTAGAAGATGCAGGACATGATGATGAGGAAGATGGCGCCGGAGCAGACGACGGGCATGATCATGAAGATGATGATGCCGGCGGAGCATACGACGGTGGACCATCGATGGGCTGGGTGCAGGACCCTTATATTCAAGAGCTGCTTCTCAAGCAGACGGATAACGCAAGAGCTGCCGCCCGAGAGAAAGCCAAGGTGGATCAACTTGAGTTAGACGCGGTTACTCCATTGTATGAAGGATGCAGGCCCGAGGATACCCGCCTGAAAGTAACACTCATGGCTCTGGAGATGAAGGTAAAACACAAAATGACCGACGCATGCTTCGACGAGAACATGTCATTCTGGCACGAACGTCTTCCAAAGGGGAACAAGTGCCCGACCAGTTTGGAGGAGGTGAAGAAAATCGTGTGTCCTCTGGATTTACCGCACGTGAAATACCATGTCTGCATGAACAATTGCATCATTTATCGGGACGAGCACACGGAGTCTACCATATGTCCGGTGTGCGGCGTCACTCGATACAAGAAGAGGAAGAAAGCTCCTCGAAAAGTGGTGTGGTACTTTCCGATCACTCCTCGTCTGCAGCGGTATTTCGCGGATCCTAAGGTAGCAAAGCTCCTGCGTTGGCACGCGGATAGGGAGGAGAAGAAGCGAGAAGATGACGCAAATGATCCAGAGATAGATAAAAAAGACAAGATGCTGAGTCACCCTAAGGATGCGAGCCAGTGGCAAGCGTTGAATTTTGAATACCCAGAATTTGGGAAGGATCCAAGGAACATCGTGCTGGGCGCGAGCACCGATGGAGTCAATCCGTTTGGCAGCCAGAGAAGCACACATAGCAGCTGGCCTGTGTTTGTGTGGATGTACAACCTTCCCCCCTGGTTGTGCATGAAGAGGAAGTACATTCACATGAGTATGCTAATTGAAGGGCCGAAACAACCAGGGAACGACATCAATCTGTATCTAGGGCTGCTGAAGGAGGAGCTAGACACGCCGTGGAAAACGCCAGCCAATACGTGGGACGCCGCAGAGAAAGAATATTTCCCTATGAGAGCCGCACTGCTCACGACGGTGCACGACTATCTCGGTTACGGATATCTCGCGGGGCAGGTAGTCCACGGATTTTCTGGATGCGTACGGTGCATGGATGACACAACGTATCGCCGGCTAGATAGAGATCCCGGGTCTTCGAAAACCGTGTTCATGGGACATCGAAGGTGGCTTCGCGACAATGACCCGTGGAGGAAACGCAAGGATCTGTTCGATGGTGAAACCGAACCCCGAAAACGCCCGTGTACGAGAGCGGCGAGGAAATAGACAAGTTGTTGAAAAATTGGAAAGACTGCCCACTGCCGGGAAAGAAGCAAAAGGCGCCAGAGCCAAGAAAGAAGCGAAAGGCGCCAGAGCCGCTGCTGAAGGTATGGAAAACGAGGTCTGTTTTCTAGGACTTGCCGTACTGGAAGATCCACCGTGTGCCTCACAGCCTTGATGTCATGCATATCACGAAGAATGTGTGCGAGAGTCTGCTTGGTACCCTGCTCAACATGCCAGAGAGGACCAAAGATGGGCCGAAAGCAAGGGCAGACTTGAAATCAATGGGCATCAGGCAGGAGCTTCACGCTATATATGATTATGATTATGATGATGATGATGAGGCGAAGCAGGACACAGAAAGTCGTCGCAAAGGCAAAAAGGCCAAGAAGACCGGAAATGACTACCCTCCCGCGTGCTTCACTCTAAGTCAGGAGGAGATCGAGCAGTTTTTCACCTGCCTCCTAGGAGTAAAACTTCCTTACGGTTACGCGGGGAAGATAAGCAGATACCTAGACCAAGCGAAGCAGAAGTTCAGCGGGATGAAGTCTCACGACTGTCACGTGCTGATGACGCAGATACTTCCAGTTGCAATCCGTGGGATCATGGACGCGCACGTCCGTGAAACGCTATTTGGCCTATGCAACTTCTTCGACGTCATCTCTCGGAAGTCGATTGGCGTGAGGCAACTCAGAAGGCTACAGAAAGAGATCATGGTGATACTATGTGAGCTTGAGATGTACTTCCCGCCCGCATTCTTCGATGTTATGGTGCATCTGCTAGTCCATATAGTGGAGGATATCATCCAACTCGGGCCGACGTTCCTGCACAGCATGATGCCGTTCGAAAGGATGAATGGTGTCATCAAAGGATACGTTCGCAACATGTCACGTCCAGAGGGAAGCATAGCCAGGGGCTTTCTGACCGAAGAGTGCATCTCGTACTGCACGAATTATCTAGGCATCGAGAACCCCGTTGGTCTGCCCGTCAACAGGCACCTCGGCAGGCTCGCTGGATGGGGTCACCGTGAGGGTCGCCGCGAAATGCATGTCGACTTCGAGGGTCGACTCGCCGACTTTGAAAGAGCAAACCTAGTCGCGCTACAACACATAGACGTGGTCGATCCTTGGGTGGTAGAGCACAAAACCTTTATTAAGAAGACGTACAATGACCGAGGCCAACAGAGGACGGACGGAGATATACTCAAAGAGCACAACTCATGTTTCACGCGTTGGTTCAAGCAGAAGCTTCTGTCGTACCCTTTACATGAGGATTCTTCCGCGGAAGAACAACTCATATTCGCCTTGTCACAGGGCGCCGAGCACAACCTGATGACCTATGAGGCGTACAATATCAATGGCTACACATTCTACACCGAGGCCAAGGACATGAAGAGCGATGGTTATCAGAACTCCGGGGTAACGATGGAATCCTACACCGGTAACGACAAGGACAGATACTACGGAAGGATCGAGGAGATCTGGGAGCTGAGCTACGCTGGAGAGAAGGTCCCGATGTTCCGTGTCAGATGGGCCAAGAGCGTCCTAAAAGAAGACCGGTATTTCACCACCATGGTTATACCCGAAGCCAAATCCAAGACCGCGGGCGCAAACGTCACTGCGAAAAATGAGCCATGGGTACTGGCTTCCCAAGTGGACCAATGCTTCTTCAATACCGACCCGTCAAAGACCAGTCGTGTTGTCGTGAGGAGAGGCAAAAGGAAGATCATTGGAATGGATGGAGTAGCCAATGAGCAAGACTTCGACAAGTACAGCGACCCGAGGATCGAACATGACGACGATGATGAAGTAGCAGCATACACCACAAGAAGAAGCAGGACCACCCTACCTAAAGGACGTCCGTTCCACAGAAGAACTCCATTTGCGAAAAATAAGGGCAAGAAGATTGTTAACAGATAGCTAGCTAAGATCGATTGTATTTAAATCGTAGCCTTCATTTCTCGATTGTATTTCATGGGCACTTTTTAAACTATCATGAATATTTTTAAATTTCATGGACACTCGATCTCGATCCCCCGCTATCCCACCTTGCCAGATCCGGTCCCCCTCGCCGCCGAGCACCCCCCGGTCCACCGGCCACCGCCGCCGACCCCCCGCACCCTCGATTCCCCTACTCAACCGCCGCCACCGACCCCCGGCACCCTCCCCCGCTCCACCGGCATTACTGTTTGATGATATTTTTTAAAAAATTATTACTGTCTTATAAAAAAATTACTGTTATGATTTAAACAAGTTTGAACATATTTAAACACAAATAAGTATCAAACAACATTTTAAATGCATAAAAAAAATTGTGGAGCCTGGGAATCGAACCCAGGACCTCCTAGTGTGAGAACTGGCACCTGACCAGTCGAGCTAGTAGAGGGGAGTTGATGTGGATAAGGTCAGGTGGGAGATAACCTGTTGGCTCGAGCGGAAATAAAAAAAAAATACTAATGGCGCACCAGGTCGAGGTGCGCCATTAGCATGTATATACTTATGGCGCACCGAGGGGTGGTGCGCCATTAGTATTGTGCCCCCCTACTTGATCCCCTCTATCTCCCTAGCCCGAGCCCCTCGCCCTCGATCCCCTTCCCCTCTCCTCTCCCGACGCCGCCGCCCCGCCGCCCTCGACGCCGATGCCGCCGCCCCGCCGCCCTCGACGCCGACGCCGCCGCCCCGCCGCCCTCGACGCCGACGCCGCCGCCCCGCCGCCCTCGCGTGCTTCTTCTCTCCCGCGACCCCGCCATTGAAGGTCTCGCAAGGTCCTCTTCTCCTCCCCCTCCCCCTTTGTTCGATTCGATTGTGCTGATGATGTTGGTTCCTCTCGCGCGCAGGCTGCACGCACCTCGGACCGTTTCTTCCCCGTTGTCGTCTCCGTTGGGGGCTGCGGAAGAGATCGACAACAAGGGAGCAGTGGTGAAGCGGATGAAAGTTCAGGCCATCAAGAAGGACATCAAGCAGGTAAACAGCAGCTCAGTGGTAGTTAGTTCGTTATGTTCCTCAGAGATATCCTGAAATGCTTGAGTAATGACATGTGTTGTGCATTCCTCTGACAGCCATGTCAAGTATGCAGTTTGCTGAAAGCTTTCGTTCACCGTGTAGTTTTATTGAAATACGTGTCATTTCCATGAAACTTACTAGAAATTGCTTGAGTAAGGACATGTGTGCGGTTCTGTGACAGCCATGTCAAGTAATGCTGTTTACCTGAAAACTTCTCTTCGACATGTAGCTTAGTCAAGATACAGGTTATTTCCATGGCACTTAATAAGAGTGCTTGCATGCTTGATATGTCGGAACCATGAACCAGTATGCAGAAGATGAAGCATTAGGCGCATAAGCTTTTTATATGCACATAGTCCACAATTGTTAAATATGTATTCCTGAGATCTGCAATGGCTACAACGCATACTGTTGGACGTAACGATGAAAGTTGAAAGCTTCTATTACATGTCTGCCCTTAGCAGAAGCTGCAATTGTTTCTTCATGCAAATTGAAAATGTGTTTGTAGCTTCCTCTCGCGCGCAGGCTGCACGCACCTTGGACCGTGTGTGCCTAGTTCTTCCCAGGACGCTGCCCCGACCCTACTACCCACGCCATCAGGGGAGCTCGTCAAGGTATCATCCCCCCCTCTCTCTCTCTGCTCTCTCCATCTCTCTGCTCTCATGAGTCGTTGGAGTGCTCGTGGTGCTGTTAGGTGATGATAGCTAGATGCTATTTTTTTACCGTTCTAAATGTCGGTCGTGTTGGTAACGATAAGGGGAGGCAGGGATCAGTGGTCGGGCATGGAGGCGTTTCTTTCGCTAGCTCAGTTTTATAAAAAGAGGTCCAGAGCTCTTCTTTTAAAACAGAGAAAATACCAAGGTTTTGCAAATACTGCAGTATTAAAAGCATCATTTTTAGTGGCAGCCAAACACCCCATAGTAAATAAAACTATGGTAATATCAAATACTGTAGTATTCTCAAAATACTTAAAAAAACGGAGCAATCAAACGGGGCCTAACTTCAGACAAGGACAGGAAGGAGTACTTTTTGTTTAAAATGATTGAGCATTTGTGCTCTGTGGGGAAAAGATATCAATATTCACAGCTTATTAAAGATTTTGACCACAATATTGATACAAGAAGTTACTTCTATTGATAGACTATGTAATCAAGAAAGGATCAATAGATATTTTTTGTTTTTAATAGGCTGAACACCCACTGCCTACTTGAGTAAAGGAATAACCTGAGTTTCACTATCAGCAATAATGACATGTCCATAGTGGAAAACAGAGAATTGATTGCCAATATCATGGTAACTACTACTAAACTATGCAAGTTAAGTTTTAAAAACCAAGATAGTTTAGTAGTACAACAAGTAGATGCAGCAACAATGCCATCATTAAATAAACAAGCTGGTGCTATGATTGTTAGTGACGATCCCATAAAAACTATTACTAGGCTGGTCCAGAAATTAGTATATATATGACTAATAAACCTAACATATAGTGAGTCCAAAGTCCGAGCTCTCAATATTATCAAGAAACCAACATGTGTTAGACAATCTCATGAAGCACGTTGCAACTATCTATCTAACTTCTAGATTACTTGAAATAATTAAATTTTCAGTTGAGCAGTGCACACTGTAGTTCTGTTTGGATTAAATTCAGACAATAAAATCACACCACTCTGCTGCAAACATGTCTTGTCTGTAGAAAAGCATGTCGGAAGTTGTTCATGTATTGTTTGGACTAAAGAATCCTCAAGTACTCCGGATATATGTTTGGATGCTAGATGGTTCATGCATATTTCTGTCAACTTCATATAGAATTAGATGGATGTATATGTCTGTCTACTTCTTCTAGAACTAGTGTATTACCAAGATTCCAACACTATTTATGTTGTATCCAGATTGAAAATACCAAGTAGCATTTTGCATTCTCTTTCAGATTCAATGTGACTAGAATTCACTTGTTCTTATATGGGTGAAACTTCACTTGTTTTTAGGCTAGTGTATGGTGTTTGCTTTATTCTGTCATCATTTGTAACTATGTCACAAATAAATTGTTCCTTCTTCTGTATTTGACAAGTAATGACTGTTGATAAGCTGAGGCATGTATTAAGCTGTTTCTTTGCTCTGAATTACTTGTGATGCCTCTGAATTACTTGTGATCACATTGAGAAAGACTTATAAAGATGATGATCATCTTTTACAGAAAACAATTTGTGATGATTTTGCTAGTTTGCTGGGTTTTGTCTCCGACCAGTGTGTCGTGATGAATTTGCAGGTACCCTGAGAGGCCCTTGAGTTTGCCGGAATGTCGATTAACTTCCGTTCCGGCAAATTCGGGTACTCCATATGTCCTATTTTCAGCAAAGGTCATGCTGGAATTTTCCGTGAATTTTAGCATGACTTTGCTCGAAATAGGACATATGGGGTACTTGTGACTAATGCATGGGCCGGGGTATCTTAGTAGTTAATTAAGTAGGATCAAGTGCCCCGGGGTACTTGTGACTAATGCATGGCTTTAAGGGTGCCTCGGCGTCAAAAAACCCTCAATGATAAAAGCTTAGATTTTAGGATGCCTCGGTGTCGACAAACCCTAAATGATGAGACCATGATCTTGTTCCTTGACAATAAACAACTTTTTGACCAAACTTTGTTTCTATTTAGAGAGAAACATGGCCCACAACGATAAGGCCGGGGGTTCGGGCAGCAAGGCATTCTGGGAGCTGTCCCAGGAGATGGAGGAACAACCTCACTTGTATGAGGACACCGCCTTCCCCACCGATCCTGAGACCACTGATGGTGCCGCCGAGGATGACCCCACTGATGCCACCACTGATGGTGCCGCCGAGGATGCCACCACTGATGATGGCGGCGCACACACAGATGGCAGCCAGAAGAGGCAACGGAAGGACCGGCGCCCGACCGTGCTCCGCACCCTCAAGGAGGAAGTTACTGAAGTGGACTCCGACGGGAATCCAATGGCGCCCGAACGAATAGTCAAGGGGTACTCGCTTCAGCTCGGGTGCATTCTTTGAAGCACCGTCTCGATCAACACCAAGAACCTGAGGCATGCTGACCGACGGAATTTGCGCAACCTCCTCTTCACGAAGCTGCACGAACGATACAAGTTCCCTGCTGAATTTGAAAACACAAGCCTCAAAGGGAATAAAGTGAACAATGCTGCCCTCACGAAGATGAGCAAGGCCCTGTCTACTTGGAAAAGCAATGTGAAGAGAATGATCGAGAAAGGTGAGAGTTATGAGAAGATCAAGGAGAAAAATCCTTCGATCACCGAAGATGACTACAACGACTTCAAGATCAATTGCTCGAGCACCGCACACTCCCAATCAAGTCAGTGGGGGAAAGAAATGCGGGAGCTGAACTTAGGGGAACACACACTCGGTCCCGGCGGTTATAGAGTGGCGGAGCCTATATGGGACAAGGAGGAGGCGGACCGTGCCGAGCAAGGTCTACCGCCCCTCTTCGATAAATACGGTGACAAGAAGACCAGGAACTATGTCAGGGCCCGGTACAAGAAGGACCCGAAAACAAAGGAGCTTACCACGGATCCGAAGACCAGGGCGCTTGAGCTTGTTCCGGTAAGGAATACACCCCCACGTAATTAGCTCCATATGGTTGCATTCTAATTAATGAAGCCAAATTTCTAAATGGTTCACATTCCTTCCGCAGGAGACTGAAAGCAGTAGCGCGGGGTCGACTAAGAGCAACCCTTGGGACACCACTCTAAATAGGGAGTTGAATGTAATGAAGAACAAGGATAAGCTCAGTAAGCCGACGTCAGCTGGTCGTGTGGCCGGCAAAGGCTTGTTGACAAAATGGGGGTCATACTATAACACTGGTGGACGAAAGGAGAAAAAGACCAGCTCGGAAAGCCAGGCGCGCGAGGTTCAAGAACTCAAGGCACAGGTGGCGCGGATTCCGGAGATTGTCCAAGAGCAAGTGCAACAACAACTCGGAGCGACGATCACCGCCATTGTGCCTACCTTGATCCAGGGGTTGAGTGCGTGGATTGCGGGCGGCCAACAGGGGCCGCCCCCGATTCCTAGCTTCACGGCCAGCAACTCGCAGAACGCGATGGCGGGGCCATTGGTGTCTCCGACGGAGGCGGCATTGGTGTCTCCGACGCCGGCACGGGAGCTTAATGCACCCGGGTGTATGCCGGCCGGCACCTCTGCAGCAAGCGGCCCCTCCGTCAACTGCACGCCCGCCGTTGGCGGTGCCTCAACATTAGCCGAGCTCGACGCCATCATCACGGTAACTAATTAAGCCTCTCTCGGCCGAGGACTTCATCTCCTTGCCTTTGACTGGGCATCCCTGACGCCCTACATGTTTTCGCAGGGCGCCGCCGACGTTCCGTGCACTCTCCTGCACTTCATGAACAATGAGTTGGTCGATGTCGCCAAGGGCAAAATCATTCAACCGGGCAACCCCTTGTTCCATGGTACCCAGATGCCACCCAACTTGTTTAGGGTTCAACTGGTTCGGGTGCTGCCAGGCTGCGACGAGTTGTTACCTCCGATTCGACCCGTCGGGGCCGACGATGATGACGTGATGACCCTCAGCGCCTGCCTGAGCTGGCCCCTGCTTTGGCCGAAGAGCCAGATTCGTTTGGGGGCGGGGGACACCACCCCAAAGACAACACCGCCAGTCGTGCCGGCGCCAAGTCGGCCCCATGGCAAGACCGCCGCAACGGTGCCGGACATCCCTATGCCACTGGATCCAAACATGCATATGGCACAGGATCAGAACGACGACGACGACGATACATTTGCCAACGTCGATCGGTACTTTGCCGATCATGGGTACGATGGCGACTTCATGGAGCCTCCTTCTCAAGAACCCAACCCAACAAACGACGTGCGCGATCTAGCTGGTACCGCGGAGAAGCCAAGTTGCAACAGGCGTCGTCTGCCGTTCAGCTCTCAGGAGACGCCTCCAGCTGCCGACTTCACCGAGCCTCAGATAGGCGAGGTGCAAAATATTCTCAGCCCCAACACACTCAAGAAGGTGGTCTGTGAGCAGAACTCGGTCCCATTACAGGAGAAGAAGAAGGCACGCAAAATAAAGACTAACAAGGGTGCGGGCCAGCCGGCACCGAGTACGATCTGTGCTCAGGACGGGCCACCTTCACCTGAGGATTTAATGAGGAGGGTGCATGTGGCGGGTAGGCCGATGCTACCGAGAAATATGCTCGATGTTGCAGCCGGTGCTATGCGGAGTCTGCATGACAGTGTTCTTTCTTTGGAGAAGCGGCGTCTCAGAGAGAAGGATGTGGCATACCCGATTTTCGTGGCCAAGGTGCCAGAGGGCAAGGGCTTTGTGGATAACTACATCGGGGGTACGATCGTCCTGCGGTTTGATGACATCCCCGCTATGTTGAACCTTCATCCGCTGCACTACACCTTCGTTCGGCTATTTTCGCTGAGTATGGAGATGCGGATCATTCGCAACAAGACCCCGGACATCGTGATAGTCGACCCCTTCTACATGCGTGCCAAGATCTTGGGCAGCGCTGGGGACCGGCAAGTCGCGAGTTCTTACCTCGAAGGCGTCATTCTGGCAAACCCAGATAAGGATAACTTCCTCGTGCCTTACTTTCCCGAGTAAGTCCTCCCCTCAACCGCCCCGTAACATACGAATTCTTAGATTTCGATCGTTTTTCTTTTAACATTCCGTGTTTTCTGCAGTGACACACATTGCACGCTCATCCTCCTAAGCCCCAAATATTCCATGGCCACGTATTTCGACCCGGACCGTCAGTCGAACGTAGACTACACAAATGTCAAGAAGGTTCTTGATGATGTTCTCCCCGGCTACGCCCAATCTGGAGGCACCTTCAACAGACCTATTCGTAAGTACGGCAAGCACGTGTTCTCCCACAATACGACGTTCTGCTGCATCAAGCAGCCGCCTGGCGGTCAGAAGGGTGCCTACTACACCATCCATCACATGCGGGCGATCGTACGGGACCATCATCAACTTCTGCTACCGAGTAAACTCAAAGATTGGGCCGCGAGCGTGTCGGCAATCCGGGACGCGGACATCAGACAAGAATTCTTTCGCATCCAATCGGAGTTTGCGGAAATCATCCATCAAGATGTCCTTTGTACCTCGGGGCAGTTCTACCTCAGAAATCAATCGTCCAACAGTGAGATAGACGGAATGCTACAAATACAGGCTGACAACGCCCGTAATTTCATGACTCCCACGATAGACGGCGGCTTCATCCATGCTCCGGTCCCTTGAGTCGAGTCGAAAGCAGTGATGATGTGTCTAGTTCTAAAACATCGATTGGCTCATGTTGTAATTAAACTTTAATGAACTTGTAGTATGTCTCTTTGGTTTCGAGAGTCGTTCAACTTAGATGTAATTGATGCTATTAATGTCTTGCTTTTCTCTTCCGATCGTTCTGTTGCATACTTATATATTGCTTATGTATTGTCTGTGAATTGGTACTAATGTTTCGTTTCGCTAGTGCATAGCGATGCCGTCGTATGTCGTGTACAAGGGTAAGGTTCCCGGAGTCTATGACGACTGGGAGGAGTGTCGGAGACAGGTTCACCGATTCAGCGGAAACAGTTACAAAGGGTACACCACTAGGGCCGAGGCCGAATCTAGATACGCCCGCTATCTAGCACGAGAGGGGAGGGAGCGTTGGAGGAACCGGATGAAGACGAGTTTCATCGTGATGATGCTCATCGTGATGACCGCAGCTCTCTTCTATGTGATGGTAGTTTAGATGATCGATATCGACTTGTAATGTGAAGACAAACTCGCTACTCGCGGTCTCGAGACTTGTAATATAATGTTCTATCTTTGTTCGGTCTTTTCAATTCGGAGACTAATGTGATGAATTGTATTTGGAGACTAATATGATGAAATGTATTCAGAGACTAATCTTCTATTGTATTCGATGAATCTGTTGTTGATGTGTGCTGTCTATATTTTGTCCAATTATACATTTTGTAACCTGTGCAAAAAAACAGAAAATAAAAAAATTAAAAAAAACTAATATTCATACTAATGGCGCATCACATAACAGTGCGCCATTAGTATTCCAGAGGATACTAATGGCGCATCTTTAAGCAGTGCGCCATTAGTATGCCGAGGTTACTAATGGCGCATCACCCTGTGGTGCGCCATTAGTATACCAAAGCACCTGGCTATACATGGCCCTAGGAGGCATACTAATGGCGCACCG
Organism: Aegilops umbellulata; assembly: GCA_032464435.1. Classification (NCBI taxonomy): domain Eukaryota; kingdom Viridiplantae; phylum Streptophyta; class Magnoliopsida; order Poales; family Poaceae; genus Aegilops; species Aegilops umbellulata. Next base: position 632,469,076 of record CP136060.1, on the reverse strand, counting down.
TGCCCTATACTAATGGCGCACCAGTGGTGCGCCATTAGTATACCAGATACTAATGGCGCACCAGTGGTGCGCCATTAGTAAGTATTACTAATGGCGTGCTACTAATGGCGCACCACTAATGCGCCATTAATGGCCAAATTAGGTGCGCCATTAGTAGCCCTTTTTCTAGTAGTGTCCTTTTCTGCGAAATACTGAAATAGGCAAAAAAACAACAATTTGCACTGGGCCTTCAGTTAATAGGTTAGTCCCAAAATAATATAAAAGATCATATTAAAGCCCATTAAACATCCAAAACAGATAATATAATAGCATGGAATAATAAAAAATTATAGATACGTTGGAGACGTATCAAGCATCCCCAAGCTTAATTAGGATGAGTAGGTAAATGATAAAAAAAGAATTTTTTATGTGGAATGCTACCTAACATAATTTTCAATGTAATTATCTTTATTGTGCATGAATGTTCACATCCGAAAGATTCAAGACAAAATTTTAATATTGACATAAAAATAATAATACTTCAAGCATGCTGACCAAGCAATTATGTCTTCTCAAAATAATATAGCCAAAGAAAGCTCATCCCTACAAAATCATATAGTTTGGCCATGCTTCATTTTAGTCACACAAAATGCTCTCATCATGCACAACCCCGATGACAAGCCAAGAAATTGTTTCGTACTTTAGTATTCTCAAACTTTTTCAACTTTCACGCAATACATGAGCGCGAGCCATGGACATAGCACTATGGGTGGAATATAATATGATGATGGAGGTTGTGTGGAGAAGACAAAAAAGGAGAAAGTCTCACATTGATGCGGCTAATCAATGGGCTATGGAGATGCCCATCAAGCGATGTCAATGCGAGGAGTAGGGATTGCCATGCAACGGATGCACTAGAGCTATAAATGTGTGAAACCTCAACAAAAGAAACTAATTGGGTGTGCATCCAACTTGCTTGCTCATGAAGACCTAGGGCATTTGAGGAAGCCCATTGTTGGAATATACAAGCCAAGTTCTATAATAAAAATTCCCACTAGTATACGAAAGTGACAAAATAAGAAACTCCCTATCATGAAGATCATGGTGCTACTTTGAAGCACAAGTGTGGAAAAAGGATAGTAGCATTGTCCCTTCTCTCTTTTTCTCTCATTTTTTTGGGCCTTCTCTGTTTTTGGCCATTCTCCTTTTTATTTGGCCTTTCCCTTTCTTTTTTGGACTTCCCCCTTTTTTTATTTCCTCACACGGGACAATGCTCTAATAATGATGATCATCACACTTCTATTTATTTACAACTCAGGGATTACAACTCGAGACTAGAACAAAATATGACTCTATATGAGTGCCTCCGGCGGTGTACTGGGATGGGCAAAGAATCAAGAGTGACATGTATGAAAATTTATGCATGGTGGCCTTGCCACAAATACGATGTCAACTACATGATCATGCAAGGTAATATGACAATGATGAAGCATGTCATAAATAACGGAACGGTGGAAAGTTGCATGGCAATATATCTCGGAATGGCTATGGAAATGCCATAATAGGTAGGTATGGTGGCTAAAATTTCTGTTTTTTACAGCAAGATCATAAAGACTTCACCCAAGTCTTCCCAAAGGTTCTACTTGGCACCAACACTAATTTAAAACATAAAACCACATCTAAACAGAGGCTAGATGAATTATTTATTACAAATAGAACCAAAAAGCAAGAAACAAAAATAAAATTGGGTTGCCTCCCAACAAGCGCTATCGTTTAACGCCCCTAGCTAGGCATAAAGGCAAGAATAGATCTAGGTATTATCATCTTTGGTATGCAATCCATAAGTGGCTCTCATAATAGATTCATAAGGTAATTTAATTTTCTTTCTAGGAAAGTGTTCCAGGCCTTTCCTTAACGGAAATTGGAATCTAATATTTCCTTCTTTCATATCAATAATTGCACCAATCGTTCTAAGGAAAGGTCTACCAAGGATAATAGGACATGTAGGATTGCAGTCTATGTCAAGAACAATGAAATATACGGGCACATAATTCCTATTTGCAACAATAAGAACATCATTAATCCTTCCCATAGGTTTCTTAATGGTGGAATCCGCAAGATGCAAGTTTAAGGAACAATCATCAAATTCACGGAAACCTAACACATCACACAAAGTTTTTGGAATCGTGGAAACACTAGCACCCAAATCACATAAAGCATATCATTCATGATCTTTAATCTTAATTTTAATAGTAGGTTCCCACTCATCATGAAGTTTTCTAGGGATAGAAACTTCTAATTCAAGCCTTTCTTCATAAGATTGTATTAAAGCATCAACGACATGTTTGGTAAAAGCTTTATTTTGACTATAAGCATGAGGAGAATTTAACACGGTTTGCAACAAGGAAATACAATCTATTAAAGAACAATTATCATAATTAAATTCCTTGAAATCCAAAATAGTGGGTTCATTTCTATGTAAAGTTTTGACCTCTGCAATCCCACTTTTACCAATTTTTGCATCAAGATCTAAAAACTCCGAATCATTGGGATGCCTTTTAACTAAAGTTGACTCATCTCCAGTCCCATCATTATCAAGATTCATATTGCAAAACAAAGATTTAATAGGAGACACATCAATCACTTTTAGATCATAATCCGTATTATCATGAAAACTAGAAGAACACGCTTTTAGAAAGCAGTCTTTCTTAGCACGCATCCTAGTGGTTCTTTCCTTGAACTCATCAATAGAAATTCTCATAGATTTGAGAGACTCATTGATATCATACTTAGGTGGAATAGATCTAAGTTTCAAAGAATCAACATCAAGAGAAATTTTATCCACGTTCCTAGCCAACTCATCAATCTTAGGCAATTTTTCTTCAAGCAAAGCATTAAAATTCTTTTGAGAAATCATAAATTCTTTAACACTAGTCTCAAAACCAGAGGGCATCTTATTAAAATTTCCATAAGAGTTGTTGTAGGAATTACCATAATTATTAGAGGAATTACTGGGATACGGCCTAGGATTAAAGTTTCCTCTATACGCGTTGTTACCAAAATTGTTCCTACCAACAAAATTCACATCCATAGATTCATTATTATTCTCAATCAAAGTAGAGAAAGGAATATCATTAGGATCAGAAGAAACACTCTTATTAGCAAACAACTTCATAAGTTCATCCATCTTTCCACTCAAAACATTAATCTCTTCTATCGCATGAACCTTTTTACTAGTAGATCTTTCGGTGTGCCATTGAGAATAACTAGCAAACATGCCCGTGCGTTGCAACGGGAGAAAACAATCATATGGCTCCAACCGAATAAGCATGACTCAAGACTCTTCAACGATATGTGTACTTCGTTTCAATGCGACACACCGTCATCTCGCAGCTTATCCTCCTTCTCACCCTCACTGTCAAAGGGGTTGTGCCAACATGATCACAATGCATCCAAAAACATAGTGAATCCTAAGGCAGTGATCACGTCCACCGCATGACACACCTGCCATTGAATTACGGCAATGTAAGGAATTTTTTAAATATATTCTCACACGAATTGGATTTTAGTGCTCACCACCAATGCATGTCTAATTTAATCGGGTCTCTTAAATCTCAAAATTTTAATTCGTCCCCCACATGAATCTTGTTTTTTTAGTGCTCACCACCGATGCATGTCCAATTTAATAGGGTCTCTCTCAAATCCCACAATTATAATGTGTCCCCCACATGAGTCTAGTTATTTTTCGTGCTCAGAAATTTGGTTTTAGTGCTCACCACTTATGCATGCATGTCTGATTTATATGGGTCTCTCAAATCCCACAATTGTAATGTGTCTCCCACATGAAACTGGCTTTTTTAGTTCTCACCGCTGATTTCAATTGATCTCTCAGTCTCATAGTTAATACGTCCTTATTTTTAATTATGCGCCACCATTCTACCAATCCCGCAATTAAAGCATCTTTTTTCTGAACACATGATTAGACAATCTCTTATATCTCTGCTATGTTTTTATTATTCATTTATCAAGGGCACCATGCGTAAAACTTCAGATGTTATCAAGTAGCTTTTTATTTCCCTTGAGAACCTGGAAAGGCTAGTTTGAATTAGTGTGGTCCTCTTATATCTCTGTTACTCCTTTTATTTCATTCATTGATCAAGGATCATGTGTGAATATAATTAGCCACTCTTTCCTTCATTTAATTACCCTCTATTTCATTTCTTAATTTTCCATGCAATTTACTTCTCTTCCCTTCTTTTTATTTCCCTTCAATTAGTCTCTCTTTCGTTGTACCGAATTGGCCTCTCTCTTCTTCTTATAATTTTTCTAATGCAATTAGCCTCCCTTTCCATGGGCCAAATTAGCATCTCCTTTCCTTTTCTATTTTGTTCTTTATTTCATTCATTTGCAGGATTTTCATTCCTTTGTTCTTCTAGGGGGCCGCATCTCTATAGGGGGGGCGGTGTAGATCAGACCCAGCTCGGCCCAATCATCCCAAGATTCGCCGAAAGGATATAACATGGTGTCTTTCTTTCTTTATTCCATGGCAAGTCAGCTAGGCGGAGTGGTATGTGTGTGCGGACTCCAACTCAGCGGGCCGGGTTTGAGTCCCATATAGCACAATTTATTTTCCAAGGCAAAACGGTACGCAATTTTTTTACGTACAACACAAAAAGGTATGAAACGGACGATGGACCAAAAACCGCTGATTGGACAAAAAAATGGAGAAACAATCCTCCCTTTAATATTAGGTAGAGATTAACCATAATATTATCTAGGAGTTTAGTAGCTTCTCCTAAAGTGATTTCCATAAAAGTGCCTCCCACGGCCGAATCTAAAAGATTTCTAGAAGCAAAATTCAATTCGGCATAAATTTTTTGTATAATCATCCATAAATTCAAACCATGTGTAGGGCAATTACGTATCATTAATTTCATCCTCTCGCAAGCTTGTGCAACATGCTCATGATCAAGTTGCTTAAAATTCTTAATATCGTTTCTAAGGGAGATGATCTTAGCGGGAGGAAAATACTTAGAGATAAAAGCATCTTTGCACTTATTCCATGAATCAATACTATTTTTAGGCAAAGACGAAAACCAAGTTTTAGCACGATCTCTAAGTGAAAACGGAAATAGCATCAATTTTACAATATCATTATCCACGTCTTTCTTCTTTTGCATATCACACAAATCAACAAAGTTGTTTAGATGGGTAGCGGCATCTTCACTAGGAAGGCCAGAAAATTGATCTTTCATGACAAGATTCAGCAAAGCAGCATTAATTTCACGAGATTCAGCATCGGTAATAGGAGCAATCGGAGTGCTAAGAAAATCATTGTTGTTGGTATTGGAAAATTCACTCAATTTAGTAATGTCTTGAGCCATCGTGACAAACAATCCAACACACAAGCACACAAGAAGCAAGCAAAAAGAGACGAACCAAAAAATAGGGCAAATAAAACGGCAAGAGTGAAGTGGGGGAGAGGAAAACGAGAGGCAAATGGCAAATAATGTAATGCGAGGGATAAGGGTTTGTGATGGGTACTTGGTATGTCTTCACTTGACTTGACTTGGCGTAGATCTCCCCGGCAACGGCGCTAGAAATCCTTCTTGCTACCTCTTGAGCACTGCGTTGGTGTTTCCTTGAAGAGGAAAGGGCGATGCAGCAAAGTAGCGTAAGTATTTCCCTCAGTTTTTGAGAACCAAGGTATCAATCCAGTAGGAGACTACACGCAAGTCGCCTCGTACCTACACAAACAAATAAGAACCTTGTAACCAATGCGATAAAGGGGTTGTCAATCCCTTCACGGCCACTTGCAAAAGTGAGATCTGATAGAGATAATAAGATAAATATTTTTGGTATTTTTTATGATATAGATTGAAAGTAAAGATTGGAAACTTATATGATGGAAAATAGACCCGGGGCCGTAGGTTTCACTAGTGGCTTCTCTCATGATAGCATAAGTATTACGGTGGGTGAACAAATTACTGTCGAGCAATTGATAGAAAAGTGCATAATTATGAGAATATCTACGCATGATTGATACGTCTCCAACGTATCTATAATTTTTTTATTGTTCCATGCTATATTATATTCTGTTTTGGATGTTTAATGGGCTTTATTATACACTTTTATATTTTTTTGGGACTAACCTATTAACCGGAGGCCTAGCCCAAATTACTGTTCTTTTGCCTATTTCAGTGTTTCGCAGAAAAGAATATCAAACGGAGTCCAAACGGAATGAAACCTTCGGGAATGTGATTTTCGAAACAAACGTGATCCAGAGGACTTGGAGTCTACGTAAAGAAATCAACGAGGAGAGCACGAGGCAAGGGGCGCGCCTACCCCCCAGGCGCGCCCTCCACCCTCGTGGGGCCCACGTTGCTCCACCGACGTACTTCTTCCTCCTATATATACCCATGTACCCTCAAAACATCAGATACGGAGCAAAAACCCTATTTCCACCGCCGCAACCTTCTGTACCCGTGAGATCCCATCTTGGGGCCTTTTCAGGCGCTCCGCCAGAGGGGGCATTGATCATGGAGGGCTTCTACATCAACACCATAGCCTCTTCGATTATGTGTGAGTAGTTTACCTCAGACCTTCGGGTCCATAGTTATTAGCTAGATGGCTTCTTCTCCCTTTTTGGATCTCAATACAAAGTTCTCCTCAATTCTCTTGGAGATCTATTCGATTTAATCTTCTTTTGCGGTGTGTTTGTCGAGATCCGATGAATTGTCGGTTTATTATCAAGTCTATCTATGAACAATATTTGAATCTCCTCTAAATTCTTTTATGTATGATTGGTTATCTTTCCAAGTCTCTTTGAATTATCAGTTTGGTTTGGCCTACTAGATTGATCTTTCTTGCAATAGGAGAAGTGATTAGCTTTGGGTTCAATCTTGCGGTGCTCGATCCCAGTGACAGAAAGGGAAACGACACGTATTGTATTGTTGCCATCGAGGATAAAAAGATGGGGTTTATATCATATTGCATGAGTTTATCCCTCTACATCATGTCATCTTTCTTAAAGCGTTCCGTTCTTATGAACTTAATACTCTAGATGCATGCTGGATAGCGGTCGATGTGTGGAGTAATAGTAGTAGATGCAGGCAGGAGTTGGTCTACTTGTCGCGGACGTGATGCATATATACATGATCATACCGATATTCTCATAACTATGCTCAATTCTATCAATTGCTTGACAGTAATTTGTTCAGCCACCGTAATACTTATGCTCTTGAGAGAAGCCACTAGTGAAACCTATGGCCCCCGGGTCTATTTTCCATCATATTAATCTTCCAACACTTAGCTATTTCTATCGCCGTTTATTTTACTTTGCATATTTATTTCTCTTGATCATAAAAATACCAAAAATGTTATCTTATCATCTCTATCAGGTCTCACTTTTGCAAGTGGCCGTGAAGGGATTGACAACCCCTTTATCACGTTGGTTGCAAGGTTCTTATTTGTTTGTGTAGGTACGAGGGACTTGAGCGTGGTCTCCTACTGGATTGATATCTTGGTTCTCAAAAACTTAGGGAAATATTTACGCTACTTTACTGCATCACCCTTTCCTCTTCGAGGGAAAACCAATGCAGTGCTCAAGAGGTAGCAAGAAGGATTTCTAGCGGCGTTGTCGGGGAGTCTACGCACAAGTCAAGACATACCAAGTACGCATCACAAACTCTTATCCCTCGCATTATATTATTTGCCATTTGCCTCTCGTTTTCCTCTCCCCCCACTTCACCCTTGTCGTTTTATTCGCCCTCTTTTTTCCGTTCACCTATTTTTCGCTTGCTCCTTGTTTGCTCGTGTGTTGGATTGCTTGCTTGTCACGATGGCTCAAGACAAATACTAAATTGTGTGAATTTACCAATACCAACAACAATGATTTTCTTAGCACTCCGATTGCTCCTCTTACCAATGCTGAATCTTGCGAAATTAATGCTGCTTTGTTGAATCTTGTCATGAAAGATCAATTCACCGGCCTTCCTAGTGAAGATGTCGCTACCCATCTAAATAGCTTCGTTGATTTGTGTGATATGCAAAAGAAGAAAGATGTGGACAATGATATTGTTAAATTGAAGCTATTTCCTTTTTTGCTTAGAGATCGCGCTAAAGCTTGGTTTTCATCTTTGCCTAAAAATAGTATTGATTCTTGGAATAAGTGCAAAGATGCTTTTATCTCTAAGTATTTTCCTCCCGCTAAAATCATCTCTCTTAGAAATGATATCATGAATTTTAAGCAACTTGATCATTAACATGTTGCACAAGCTTGGGAGAGGATGAAATTAATGATACATAATTGCCCTACACATGGTTTGAATCTTTGGATGATTATACAAAAAATTTATGCCGGACTGAATTTTGCTTCTAGAAATCTTTTAGATTCGGCTGCGGGAGGCACTTTTATGGAACTCACTTTAGGAGAAGCTACTAAACTCCTAGATAATATTATGGTTAATTATTCTCAATGGCACACCAAAAGATCTACTAATAAAAAAGTGCATGCTATAGAAGAAATTAATGTGTTGAGTGGAAAGATGGACGAACTTATGAAATTATTTGCTACTAAAAGTGTTTCTTCTGATCCTAATGATATGCCTTTGTCTACTTTGATTGAGAATAATAACGAATCTATGCATGTGAATTTTGTTGGTAGGAATAATTTTGGTAACAACGCGTATAGAGGAAACTTTAATCCTAGGCCATTCCCTAGTAATTCCTCTAATAATTATGGTAATTCCTACAACAATTCTTATGGAAATTTTAATAAGATACCCTCTGAATTTGAGACTAGTGTTAAGGATTTTATGAATTCACAAAATAATTTCAATGCTTTGCTTGAAGAAAAATTGCTTAACGTTGATGAATTGGTTAGAAATGTTGATAGAATTTCTCTTGATGTTGATTCTTTGAAACTTAGATCTATTCCACCTAAGCATGATATCAATGAGTCTCTCAAAGCCATGAGAATTTCCATTGATGAGTACAAAGAAATAACCGCTAGGATGCGTGATAAGAAAGATTGCTTTGTGAAAGCGTGTTCTTCTAGTTTCTATGAAAATAAAGATGAAGATCTAAATTTTGGCAATACGAATCTTGATAATGATGGGACTGAATATGAGCCACGTTTACCTAGAAGGCGTTCCAAAAATTCGGAGTCTTTAAATCTTGATGCGAAATTTGGTAAAAGTGGATTGAAGAAGTCAAAACTTTAGATATCAATGAACCCACTATCTTCGATTTCAAGGAATTTAATTATGATAATTGCTCTTTGATAGATTGTATTTCCTTGTTGCAATCCGTGCTAAATTCTCCTCATGCTTATAGTCAAAATAAAGCTTTTACTAAACATATCGTTGATGCTTTGATGCAATCTTATGAAGAAAAACTTGAGTTGGAAGTTTCTATCCCTAGAAAACTTTATGATGAGTGGGAACCGACTATTAAAATTAAAACTAAAGATCAGGAATGCTATGCTTTGTGTGATTTGGGTGCTAGTGTTTCCACGGTTCCAAAAACTTTAAGTGATTTGCTAGGTTTTCGTGAATTTGATGATTGTTCTTTAAACTTGCACCTCGCTCGATTCCACTATCAAGAAACCTATGGGAAGAATTAATGATGTTCTTATTGTTGCAAATAGGAACTATGTGCCCGTAGATTTCATTGTTCTTGATATAGATTGCAATCCTTCATGTCCTATTATTCTTGGTAGACCTTTCCTTAAAACGATTGGTGCAATTATTGATATGAAGGAAGGGAATATTAGATTCCAGTTCCCCTAAAGGAAAGGCATGGAAAACTTCCCTAGAAAGAAAATAAATATACCTTATGAATCCATTATGAGAGCCACTTATGGATTGCCTATCAAAGATGGCAATACCTAGATCTATCTTTGCTTTTATGCCTAGCTAAGGGCATTAAACGATAGCGCTTGTTGGGAGGCAACCCAATTTTATTTTAGTTTTTTGCTTTTTGCTTCTGTTTAGGAATAAATATTTGATCTAGCCTCTGGAGATTTGTTTTTATGTTTTAATTAGTGTTTGTGCCAAGTTAAACCTATAGGATCTTCTTGGATAATAGTTATTTGATCTTGCTGAAAATTCCAGAAACTTTCTGTTCACGAAAACAATTGTTAGAAATCACCAGAACGTGATCAAATACTGATTCCAATTTCTGTAGATCAATAAACAAATTGTCTAGGTCGTCCTATTTTGGTAGATTGCTCTGAGTTCCAGAAGTTTGCGTTAGTTACAGATTACTACAGACTGTTCTGTTTTTGACAGATTCTGTCTTTCGTGTGTTGTTTGCTTATTTTGATGAATCTATGGCTAGTAAAAGAGTTTATAAACCATAGAGAAGTTGGAATACAGTAGGTTTAACACCAATATAAATAAATAATGATTTCATTACAGTACCTTGAAGTTGTTTTGTTTTCTTTCGCTAACGGAGCTCACGAGATTTTCTGCTAAGTTTTGTGTTGTGAAGTTTTCAAGTTTTGGGTAAAAGATTTGATGGATTATGGAACAAGGAGTGGCAAGAGCCTAAGCTTGGGGATTCCCATGGCACCCCAAGATAATCTAAGGACACCAAAAATCCAAAGCTTGGGGATGCCCGGGAAGGCATCCCCTCTTTCGTCTTCGTCCATCGTTAACTTTACTTGGAGCTATATTTTTATTCACCACATGATATGTGTTTTGCTTGGAGCGTCTTGTATAATTTGAGTCTTTGCTTTTTAGTTTACCACAATCATCCTTGCTGTACACACCTTTTGAGAGATACATACATGATTCGGAATTTATTAGAATACTCTATGTGCTTCACTTATATCTTTTGAGCTATATAGTTTTTGCTCTAGTGCTTCACTTATATCTTTTAGAGCATGGTGGTGGCTTTGTTTTATAGAAACTATTGTTCTCTCATGCTTCACTTATATTATTTTGAGAGTCCTACAAAACAGCATGGTAACTTTCTTTAATTATGATAGGCATCCAAGATTAGTAAAAAAAAATCTTATGAGTGTGTTGAATACTACGGGAAGTTTTGATGCTTCATAATTGTTTTGAGATATGAAGATGGTGATATTAGAGTCATGCTAGTTGAGTAGTTGTGAATTTGAGAAATACTTGTGTTAAAGTTTGTGATTCCCGTAGCATGCACGTATGGTGAACCGTTATGTGATGAAGTCGGAGCATGATTTATTTATTGATTGTCTTCCTTATGAGTGGCGGTCGGGGACGAGCGATGATCTTTTCCTACCAATCTATACCCCTAGGAGCATGCGTGTAATACTTTGCTTTGATAAATTGTAGATTTTTGCAACAAGTATATGAGTTCTTTATGACTAAATGTTGAGTCCATGGATTATACGCACTCTCATCCTTCCACCATTGCTAGCATCTCTAATACCGCGCACTTTTAACCGGTATCATACACCCACCATATACCTTCCTCAAAATAGCCACCATACCTACCTATCATGGCATTTCCATAGTCATTCCAAGATATATTGCCATGCAACTTACCACCGTTTCGTTTACTATGACACGCTTCATCATTGTGATATTGCTTTGCATGATCATGTAGTTGACATCGTATTTGTGGCAAAGCCACCGTTCATAATTCTTTCATACATGTCACTCTTAATTCATTGCATATCCCAGTACACCGCTGGAGGCATCCACATAGAGTCATATTTTGTTCTAAGTTTTGAGTTGTAATTCTTGAGTTGTAAAGAAAATAAAAGTGTGGTGATCATCATTATTAGATCATTGTCCCAAGTGAGGAAAGGATGATGGAGACTATGATTCCCCCATAAGTCGGGATGAGACTCCGGACAAAAAAAAGAAAAAAAGAAAAAAAAGAGGCCATAAAAAAAGAGAAAATGCCCAAATAAAAAATGAGAGAAAAAGAGAGAAGGGACAATGTTACTATCCTTTTACCACACTTGTGCTTCAAAAGTAGCACCATGATTTTCATGATAGAGAGTCTCCTATGTTATCACTTTCATATACTAGTGGGAATTTTATATTATATAACTTGGCTTGTATATTCCAATGATGGGCTTCCTCAAAATGCCCTAGGTCTTCGTGAGCAAGCGAGTTGGATGCACACCCACTTAGTTTCTTTTGTTGAGCTTTCATATACTTATAGCTCTAGTGCATCTGTTGCATGGAAATCCCTACTCACTCACATTGATATCTATTAATGGGCATCTCCATAGCCCCTTGATATGCCTAGTTGATGTGAGACTATCTTCTCCTTTTTTGTCTTCTCCACAACCACCATTCTATTCCACATATAGTGCTATGTCCATGGCTCACGCTCATGTATTGCATGAAGATTGAAAAGTTTGAGAACACCAAAAGTATGAAACAATTGCTTGGCTTGTCACCGGGGTTGTGCATGATCAAATACTTTGTGTGATGAAGATAGAGCATAGCCAGACAATATGATTTTGTAGGGATAACTTTCTTTGGCCATGTTATTTTGAGAAGACATAATTGCTTAGTTAGTATGCTTGAAGTATTATTATTTTTATGTCAATATTCGACTTTTATCTTGAATCATTTGGATCTGAACATTCATACCACAATTAAGAGAATTACATTGAAAATTATGCCAAGTAGAATTACTTAATGGGCTTTATTATACACTTATATATTATTTTTGGGACTAACCTATTAACCGGAGGCCCAACCCGAATTGATGTTTTTCTGCCTATTTCAGTGTTTCGCAGAAAAAGAATATCAAACGGAGTCCACTACGTGAAGAAATCAACAAGGAGAGCACGAGGCAGGGGGCGCGCCTACCCCCCCCCCCCCCAGGCGCGCCCTCCACCCTCGTGGGGCCCACGTTGCTCCACCGACGTACTTCTTCCTCCTATATATACCCATGTACCCTAGAAACATTAGGTACGGAGCAAAAACCCTATTTCCACTGCCGCAACCTTCTGTACCCGTGAGATCCCATCTTGGGGCCTTTTCCGGCGCTCCGCCGGAGGGGGCATGAATCATGGAGGGCTTCTACATCAACACCATAGCCTCTCCGATGATGTTTGAGTAGTTTACCTCAGACCTTCGGGTCCATAGTTATTAGCTAGATGGCTTCTTCTCTCTCTTTGGATCTCAATACAAAGTTCTCGTCGATTCTCTTGGAGATCTATTCAATGTAATCTTCTTTTGCGGTGTGTTTGTCGAGATCCGATGAATTGTGGGTTTATGATCAAGTTTATCTATGAACAATATTTGAATCTCCTCTGAATTCTTTTATGTATGATTGGTTATCTTTGCAAGTCTCTTCGAATTATCAGTTTGGTTTGGCCTACTAGATTGATCTTTCTTGCAATAGGAGAAGTGCTTAGCTTCGGGTTCAATCTTGGTGCTCGATCGCAGTGACAGAAAATTTCTTTTATGACATATAATGATAATGATGCTACTGTTATGACATATAATGATGCTAGATCCCAGCCTTGACCATGAAAATTTCTATGAGTTGAACTACTATTATGACATATAATGATGCTAGAAATGGTGATTGAAATTATCATTGATCAAACTTATGCACCTGCTAGCACTCACACTTCATAAATTATTTCTTTTATTATTACATACTCGAGGACGAGCAGGAATTAAGCTTGGGGATGCTGATATGTCTCCAACGTATCTATAATTTATGAAGTATTCATGCTATTATATTATCCATCTTGGATGTTTATGGGCTTTATTTTACACTTTTATATTATTTTTGGGACTAACCTATTGACCCAAAGCCCAGTGCCAGTTCCTGTTTTTTCCCTTGTTTCAGTGTTTCGAAGAAAAGGAATATCAAACGGAATCGAAACGGAATGAAACCTTCTGGAGAAGTTATTTTTGGAAGAAAAGCAACACGGGAGACTTGGAGTGCACGTCAGGAAAGCAACGAGGAAGGCACGAGGCAGGGGGCGCGCCCACCCCCCTAGGCGCGCCCTCCACCCTCGTGGGCCCCTCGTGGCTCCCCTGACGTACTTCTTCCTCCTATATATATCCATATACCCTAAAAACTTCGGGGAACAGAAGATATCGGGAGTTCTGCCGCCGCAAGCCTCTGTAGCCACCAAAAACCAATCCGGACCCCGTTCCGGCACCCTGCCGGAGGGGGGATCCATCAGCGGTGGCCTTCTTCATCATCCTGGCGCTCTCCATGACGAGGAGGGAGTAGTTCACCCTCGGGGCTGAGGGTATGTACCAGTAGCTATGTGCTTGATCTCTCTCTCTCTCTCTCTCTCTCGTGTTCTTGAGGTGATGCGATCTTGATGTATCGCGAGCTTTGCTATTTTAGTTGGATCTTATGATGTTTCTCCCCCTCTACTCTCTTGTAATGGATTGAGTTTTCCCTTTGAAGTAATTTTATCGGATTGAGTCTTTAATGATTTGAGAACACTTGATGTATATCTTGCCGTGCGTATCTGTGGTAACAATGGGATATCACGTGATTCACTTGATATATGTTTTGGTGATCAACTTGCGGGTTCCGCCCATGAACCTATGCATAGGGGTTGGCACACGTTTTTGTCTTGATTCTCCGGTAGAAACTTTGGGGCACTCTTTGAAGTTCTTTGTGTTGGTTGAATAGATGAATCTGAGATTGTGTGATGCATATCGTATAATCATACCCACGGATACTTGAGGTGACATTGAAGTATCTAGGTGACATTAGGGTTTTGGTTGATGTGTGTCTTAAGGTGTTATTTTACTACGAACTCTAGGGCTATTTGTGACACTTATAGGAATAGCCCAATGGATTGATCGAAAAGAATAACTTTGAGGTGGTTTCGTACCCTACCATAATCTCTTCGTTTGTTCTCCACTATTAGTGACTTTGGAGTGACTCTTTGTTGCATGTTGAGGGATATTTATATGATCCAATTATGTTATTATTGTTGAGAGAACTTGCAATAGTGAAAGTATGAACCCTAGGCCTTGTTTCCTAGCATTGCAATACCGTTTACGCTCACTTTTATCTTTAGTTACCTTACTGTTTTTATATTTTCAGATTACAAATACCTATATCTACCATCCATATTGCACTTGTATCATCATCTCTTCGCCGAACTAGTGCACCTATACAATTTACCATTGTATTGGGTGTGTTGGGAACACAAGAGACTCTTTGTTATTTAGTTGCAGGTTTGTTCGAGAGAGAGACCATCTTCATCCTACGCCTCCCACAGATTGATAAACCTTAGGTCATCCACTTGACGGAAATTTGCTATTGTCCTACAAACCTCTGCACTTGAAGGCCGAACAACGTCTATAAGAAGAAGGTTGTGTAGTAGACATCATTATCCGAGACGGAGTTTCGTTCAGTGGTTTTATTAATGCATATTATGGGGTTGATCCTCCAATCGGTACTGATACTTGACTACATTTCCTGAGTTGTTCTATGATGCAACAATTACTTTGCCTGGGGTTTATTACCCAACATCTCCTTTGATGGTGCATACCGTAGTAGACATTGCTAGTCATCTGAAAGCATATGAAGACGGTGGATTATTACTTAACGTTGTTGCTGGCATGAAACCCAAGTATTTAAAATATTGGCAACAAATTTCTCTGTTGTATGCATTTGCATTTATCTTGGATCCTAGAGCTAAACTTGAAGGGTATCATAGTGCACTCAATTTGACTATAAATGTCCCTAAGTTTAGATTATACTAATGACTTCACTAAGGCTCGTGAAAAGCTTTATGAAGTTTTTTATATTTACAAGCAAAAGTATGCCGGAGTTCGAATGCAACGACCTGCACGTATTTGAGTGGGTCTGACACACACACGCAAGACAAACGTGCGTCGTTCCCCCTCCCTCCCCGGATCGGGCAACTAAAAACGAAGGCCGCGGGGCATGACGGCTGTGGGGGAGTGAATTCGGATAGAAGGAAAAGGAAATGGACAACCAGCGGTCATAAGATGACCTGTGCAATGTGACTGATTGTATGTTGATTCGATGGTTTCCTTTTTCCAAAAACAACTGCGTTTCAGTTTTTTGTGTTTGAATTTGGAAGATTTTTTTTAAACAGAGGCAAAAGCTTTGCCTCATCTTATTAATAAATAAGAAGAGAGTTGCCCGCTTAATTAACGGAAAACCAGGCAAAAAACATTACAACATGTCCACACAGGACACACAAGGCGACTTGGCCACCCGCACAAGAACGCGCACACAACGCCGAGGAGAAAAGCGTCGTCGAGGTTGCAACCTGGCGTCATCGTCATCACACCTTGGGGGGGGGGGCGACTCCGGCTCCACCATCGAGGACCGCCGAAGAAGCCCTCACCGCAAACAAGCGTCAAGACCTGCGCCGACCGATGCCAAACAGTCAGCCACACGCGCCGACGACCAGACAGCTCCGACTATATCGACGAGCATCCAAGGGGAAAAGCGTTGGGCTTGCGCCGAGCCAGCGCCAGAGCTGACCACTCGTCTCGTGTCATCGTCATCGCAAGGGCCCCTCCTCAGCAGCTCCGACTTTAGGAAGACAAAGCGGGGCACGGCGACCCCTCGAACACGCCAGAAGAGACAGACTACCAAGACCCATCTGCAAGCATGCTCCCCTCGAAACTGCATCGTTGCTACACAAGAAGTCGTGCCAACATTCACATCACTGGACGGGCACCAGCCGACAGCAATGTCGCGGCCGTCCAGCCCATGGAGCGCGCAAACGGGATCCAAAGCTCTTCAAGGCAACACCCCAAAGAGGGAAGCGACGATGTCGACGCCGTCGCTCGACCCTACTAGGCCTTAGGCTTTTACCCGAAGAGCAAATCCGAGGGTGTAGGAGGATGCGGGGCTCCACGACGATGCCTCCAAGGAGGTTATTCGACGCCCACAGGCGCCGACGCCGCCGGCCGGCAAGAGCTTGCCCGGAGCAATCCAACACCATCATCACCGCCACGGACAGCACCTCCGCTGGCCCACCCACCTCTCGAAGAGCCACGGCGTCGGAAGCACTGGAGAGCCACCAAGCTGCACACCTCCTCGCCGGCCAAACATCGACGAGCCAGAATTGGCCAGATCTGGAATCCCACCATCGCAGCGCCACCAAGAACCACCAAAGCCAGCGCACCGTCGGCCCGCGCGAGGACGTGCCCATGGAGCATGGAAGGGGGCCGCACCCACCCCTACTTGCCGGAGAGGAGCGGCTGGCCTGAAGACCAGAGCCCGCCGACGAAGATGCCGCGGCTGCCACTTGCGAGAGCTCCTGCTCGGAAGCCGCCACGCCAGAGAAGATCAGCTAGGGAAGAGCCTAGCTGGCCGTCGGCGTAGCAGCGACTCGCCTAGATCCGTCGCGCCATGAAAAAGGGTATCAAGCCTCCCCCACCTCGAGCTCCCGCGGCCAGACGAGAGGAAGACGACCCCGCCGCCGTCGTCCGCCGCCCGGGCTTAGCCCGCCGGCCTCCTCCGGCGACAGCGAGGGGAGGGCAGCCCGGCGGCGCGGCCGAGGATTCCGCCCGTGTCGCCTCGGAAGAGACGACGCGGGGCGAGTTGGGGCTTTTATTTGGAAGAATTTTGGCTAGCCAAGTCGACGCTCATTCCAACTTTCAACTTTTTTGTGTTGTTTTGAGAGATGTCTCAACTTCCAAGTAGCCAGTAGTAGGCCACTGCGCAAGACAAGTCGGGCCATCCCCATCCCCATCCCCTTCGTCTCGAAGCCGCCCCCCATCCCCATCCCAATCCCCACCCACCACTCACTCAGAGAGAGAGAGAGAGACAGAGCGAGAAAGAGACGCAGCAAGAAAAATTCCCCTCCGTCCTCCTCTCCTCTGCGCGTGCCCTAGAAGTTGTCCACCTCCAGATCCGTATCCATGGGGCGCCACGCCAAAAACAAGAAGAAATCTTTGGGGATCCCCCCCGCTCCCGTCCATATCTCGGAGCTCTTGCCCGAGAGCTCGGAGCTCTTGCCCGAGATCTCGGCGCCCTTGCCCGACACCCCCCCTACCCACCCGCCATGGCCATGTCGAGAGGAAAACCAGTGATTCCGTATGGACAAAGGGGGCAACCGGTCCATCCACGGTCTCCACCGCTCCCGTCCCTGGCCCCGGCGAATGCGCCGCCTTGTCATCCCCGCCGCCCCCGCCCCCGCCCCCCCTACCCGCCCGCCGCCTCAGTGTCGCATGGGTAACCACCGCCCGAGGCAAGGGCAAGCGCAAGGTCCCCACCGCGGAGCCTCTCCCCGCCGCTCCGCCCCCCGGCGAATGGGTCGAGGTCGAGTCGCCACCCTCCGACCATCCCAAACTGGTCTTGGTGGGGAACGAGGCGGCGCGTGTCCCCGGAGCGCGGAAGGAACCCGCCGACTCCACCTCCAAGGGCCGCACAGTCAGGAGGAGCAGCAAGGCTCAAACCTCCCGAGACGGGAGCGCGACCAGCAAGCGCATGGCGGCCGTCGTCGAGGGCTCCACCTCCCCGCGCTATCCAGAATGGGTGATGCTCAACAAGGCCGCGGGAATCTCCCCCCGACACCGGAACGAGACCACCGCCGACTCCCACACCAGCCAGGGCCAGGCCGTCGAGGTGTCCTTCTGGCTCGCCGACCCCCCGGCCGTCTCCCACTTCTCCGTCCACTGCCCTGGCCTCCAAGGCGACGACTTCTCCGACCAGCCGCCGGTCGTCATCTGCGCCGAAGGTCCCTTCCTTCTCTTCAGCCTCACCCTCAACGTCCCGGAATGGGGCTCAATCCATCATTTCGTCTACTCCGCCGGCGGCCCTGCAGGGAGCCCCTCGCTGCGCCTCCTCCCGGTCCCGGACCCTGAGGTTGAAGCCTTCGAATCCCAGCAGTTTGCCCTCTTGCCCTGTGGCGGCCAGCACTATGCCGTCGTCTTCCTGGATCGCAACTGGATTCCCAGTGATGAGGTTTGGGAGTATCAAGCATACCTCTACTCCTCCAAGATGCGAGCATGGAGCACAACAAAGGTGCCCTTGTCACAGTTATCTGAGGCCGAAAAGGCGCTACTTGATAGACATTACAGCTGCAAACAGATCATGGTCGGACCAGACTCACTGGGCTGGGTGGATCTCCTGTGTGGTATCGTCCTTCTTTGCAACCTCTTCGCCGAGAATCCTGTTATCAAATTCATCCCATTCCCTTCAACAAGGATCTGCATCACAGACAAGGACGGTGTCGCGGAGATTGCCGCAGAACACGTATGCGATGTCACTTGCTGCGGTGACCTCATCAAGTTTGTCCAGATAGATTTCGATGACCCTGACTACGGAAGCAGTGGCATCGCTTGGAAAGCCACCACATGGAACAGGAAGCTCAGTTGGAATGATTGGCGCAACCGCTGCATAGTTGATGTTGCTCAAATCTCGATCGACACAAGTTATTCTGCCTTGTTGCTTGAGCTGCTGGATGATGAGACTCAGCAGCTGCAACTGAAGAATCTCATCTTCATTAACCCCACCCTCAGCACACACGATGACACTCGCCTTTACATGATGGCCAAGGTGAATATGAAAGATGACACAGCATGGGTAGTCGCCATTGACATGAAGCATGCGGCTTTGGAGGCACTTGTCCCAATTTCCACCGAAAGGCACTACACCGTTACGATGTACTCTCCGTGTGCCTTCCCCAAGTACCTCAACAACTTCACAGCAGGTATGGTAATTCTCCCCTTTTTGAGTTAACTGAGCAGAACTACTACTACTGTGGGGCTATAGGGTAACGATTTGGCTTATGCAAATTACACATGAACTGGTTCATATATACTAGTTGTTAAGTGAGGACGACAATTGAACATTACAACACTTAACTAGAGATATTTCTACTTCTGGATGACATACTTTCTCATAAACTTGCATATTTGTTTTGTTCGCAGATACATATGCACCTAAACCTCCTTAATATTTTAGGCTCTTAGTTGTCTGTTTGTTATGTGTGCTTGCTTAGGAGAACACACATTTCAGTATTGACACTATTGACATGGAATGCTTAGCTGTTCATCGACCTTGAAAATCAAATAGGCTACCCGTCGTACATGTTTGTGTATTAAAAACTGGCACAAGGACAAGGGCTCACATCCATCGTAAAAAAAAAATGTGCTACCAGAACTAGCCCACACAAGTAGACAGCATCCGTTCTCAACAGCCAGTCCCTTGACCTCCATGAGTTTGTTTGTTGCATGTTATGGTAGGTAGGTTTAAGTATGCAATGTGATACAGCTGCTGATAGTGTCAAGTGTCAACAAGACAGTCATGGTGAATCATGAGGACATTTCATGATTTTTGTGTTAATGATCACATACCTAATTAACTTCTTTGATTATCATGGTTCTGTGAGAATTGAGACCACTTACCGACTTATGCCATTCTGCTGTGTAAAACAAGGAACTGTGATGCTAATTGAAATCCACTCCCTGAATCAAACAAAAGTATCAAACTGTAAATGGACAAGTATAGCCTAAGTAGTATTTGTTCATAATGCCTCGTCTATCATGGAAATGCCACTACAGTGACATCCAAGGATCTTGTAATAATCTTTTCTGTTGCATGGGTACTCAGGCCGGGGCCTTCCCCTTTAAAATTTACTCGCTTGAGAAGTTAATGGTGTCTCCTCCCCATCTTGTGTGGTGTTTAAGTGTTTCCTTGTCCATATTCTTTGCAGGGGCAGACATGGCCGATCAAGTGGGCAAGCACTTTAAGAGGTAATTCATATATTGCTACCTTTTGCTTGTTCCATTGTTCTGAATTTTATCTGCGTTTAGTGATGGTTCTGTGGCCTTGTCCATCTTGGCAGGCACAGGAATCGAGGCCATAAAATGGAAATATATGATGAGCCAGAGCAACAGAGATGGAAGCTCGGTCATCTTCAAGAGGTGGTCTCAAGGAATCGCCGTTCTGTGTGTTTCGCTTTCTGGGTGATGGCATTGATTGTGATGCTGGTGACTAGGTAGGATAGTAGGACACTCTTAAGGAGCAACATCCTGGTGCTGGGCATGTAATCTTGAACAAGTGCCCAATGATCGTTTTGGCTGTGGTAAATGTGTGGACCGCATATGGTAGGCCACATGATGGTGGTGGTGCTGCTATATCTCCCTGACATACTACTCCCTCCGTTCCAAATTACTCGTCGTGGTTTTAGTTCAAATTTGAACTAAAACCACGATGAGTAATTTGGAACGGAGGGAGTACCTGATACTAGCCAGCTTACATTAAGATATGAATTGGTGACATGTTGGTAGCAAGCGTGTTTGGGACTAGAGGTTTTGATGTCGTTGTCTGGAAGGCATGGAATTGCTAGGTGATAAGGTTTGTGCGAGCCGGTGAAATTTGTTGCATCTATTTTGGTTCATGTGTCCTTTGTTATAAGAATGTTGTGAGATTTTGGATACGTATGAGATTCATGCTGTAGAGGTTTGTTGTTGTTGTTGTTGTTGTATCCTTTTGCTGCGGCGGCCCTTTGTTACCCAAGTATCAATCTGGTTGTTTCTTTTGGCGGCTAGCTCACTTTTTTGAATGCTAGCAGGAAAAGTGCCAAATGTCAAGAGAGCCATGTACCAAAGCACTAAACAGGAATAGCTCTTATTTTCCTCTTTTCTTTTTCCCATTATGTGTGTAGTTAGTACAGTAGCAATGGAAATTTAGTGCACACATTGCAAACTACACTGGAACGCAAAATGAGATTTTTCTCTCTTCTTTCCTATGCCTATGCTCTACGGGCAAGCCACAGGTAAGCCCATCGCCTGGGGGTTTGGATACACTAGCCCAGGCAGGAACCAAAAACAGCACCAGCACAGTCCCAAGTAGAAAAGAAAACAAACTTACCAGGCTGTTAAAATAGCAGTAAGCACATACTAGTAACAAACTGCAACAGAAAAACCAAAGGCCGGACACAGTGATAAAAGATCCACATCAAAATGCTGCCGTAATTCGCACAACGTCATAAGCTAGCGTTCCCAGCCGCGGATGCAACATCATCCGGCCAGGGTTAACTCCTTACAACCCCTCACCCAGGTTTACGGACAGCCAGCCAAATCTTTCCTACCAACACTCCTACACCGTCCTGCCCACCCCAGGGCCAATCGCACTAACTTTCCTAAAACTCCTACACCATCAGGACGTCCATCAGAGGAAGGGCCTCGAGATTAACAGCTAACTTCTACGCCTAAATCAGTATCTCTACATCTTGTTCTAGTGTTACAAACACCAGCCTTCGCCTTGCCCCACAACAGCCACGATGACGATCACTCCTCCAGCACACTTCATTCAATCAACCCATAATGCTTCCATGCATATGCGAACCTGCAAGATTTCAATCATACTGTTAACATCCCTGCAGATAATAATACTAATCATATCATAAACAGAAAGCACACAAAATCATTGACAGATCCTCCTCTATGTATCTGTGCGCATAAAAAAATACAGCATAGGTATAGGTCATTTAGGCGGACTATTTAGGCCACAAGACCCCCTAATTAGATTCAAGGGCTAAGGCGCTACAAATTCTAGGTCATATATGGTGTTGATGAAAACAAGGCTCCTAGGTTCACCAGAGAGGATAAAGTGGATATACTGGTGTACCTTACTGGTCAAACAACAAACAACAGGTTAACAACAACGGTGTGCTCATATTCCAGTAACTTTCTGTTCATGACGTACGCCGAATTATATAAAAACAAAAAACTGAGTTGTTCATGAGGTATTTCCAGACATGTTTGAAAACACCGGGGTCAGATACAACATGAGCTGGTTGTTCGTGTTAAGGTCAGAAAAGAAAACTTACTTCCCAGACATGTTTGAATTCACTATCATTTGATGGAATAGCTGTATAACAAATATTGGCATCAACTCCAGATCAATACAGTCAATGTCCTCCATGTTACCAATAAGTTCCTCGCCACCCTGTCAAAATAAGATACATGTTAATTACAGCACATTCAAAGTTTCCAACTAATGCCAACCCAGATTCAAGTTATGGTTACAGTTACTTACTTCAGCGTCTGACCCGTGAGCAAAAAAGTTCCGAAAAAAACGGAACAGGTCCTCTTGACTTGACCGATATACAAACACATGCTTCACGCTTTTGAAGAACAACACCCCATGGAAGCTAGCATTCCGCTGAGCAATCAGCCTCCAATCTGGTCCAGCCTTTATCTTTTGCAAGGTTTTTGCAAATCGGCTCTTTTCAGCATGTCCCATTGATCTGAAAGCTTTGATGACGTCTTCAAGGAAGAGTCTTTTCTGACGAAGTGAGCGCAGGGCAGGATGATTCCTTATGAACTTGATGTGGGCCTCCTGGGCATCCGGAGTTGACGTTTCACTTGCTCCAGGCTTTATCATGCTCCTGTAGAGAAATCTCATGTACGCTTCGTGCCTCCTTTCGACTTTGAAATGACTGATTAACAGATGGGCCAGCTTTGCAAAATCACGAAGTAGATTTGGGAACGAGGCTGGGAAGGTAGGGTTCAAACTGATTCGGCAGCTATGGCCGGACATCCTCAGATCCTCCGATGAGAACCCACCTCCCCAACTTTTGTTACATCGGTATGCTTTAATGATCACTTCAATGAAGCCAGACCAGAGGTCCATCCCAACTTTTGTGGAAAGAAGTACAGCATCTTTGTCTTCATTAGCACTCAATTTGTACTCTTCAGTGACAGCATTGGCACGCACATAATCCTCCAAAGACTTTTCCTCGCTCAACTTCAGTCAAACAAGGTATAGTTTAGATAGAAACCACTAAAGGAATAATAAGGGAGTTTATATGCCACTTTCTAAAGTAAACCAGCTGGTCTACTTGCCATATATAATATGTCAGGTAAGCACTTAAAGGCAAGACAGGCAGCCCTACCTACAATATTGTTCAGTTATCAATTAAAGTAAAAGCATTATCTCCGTTTTCGTGTTCGCAATTGGTCACTCTTGTGGATATAGAGATACAAAAGACAGTAAAGCAAACTTGTGTTTGGCACCAATATTTTAGATTAACAAGACACATAAACTCAGGGCTATGAATAATATATATGGACTCCTTTTGGGGGTACAACGAATTAGAGCCACTGTAAGCCAGCACCTGAGGCAGTTGGAGAAGACAACAACAATTGCAGCAAGGCTCCTTGACACTGTAAATAATGCAAGGAAGCTACTAGGGGATCCTTAAGATCATAGTTGGTAGGTAAATTCATATTAAAACTATTTGGCTGGGTTAGGAGCTTGACTTGGCGTCTTATTTGAGTTAGGATAGTTATTTGCTGGTTTATCCCTACAAAGAACATGCATCTTATGTTACATCGGCAAGAATGAATAGACCAGATTTCCGCTAAACCGTCTACCTCGTAACTACGTGGCTACATGGGAATGAGCCCAGCCACATGCAAGTCGATAAGTTCAGACTCAACTCTAACAGAATATGAAAATGTGCATAAAACTTCAGCGCCAGCTTATCATGATCCTGCATAGCCATGGATACAGGTTGAATATGATGAAGCTGAAACCATACTCAATTACCTACTGCATACTCAAAAATAAATAATTCGGAAAGTACCCTTCAGTGTGAGGACGTGATGTGCTTATTGATTGAAGAACACCGAATGTTCGGATTTGTTATAAACTGAACAGATTACATGGATATTCATATCTGCCATGGCCTAGTGCCTCAGTCAAGAAATTTAGTTCCTTCATTCATTCATTCAGTGTATGCACACGAAAATAAGTTTCTAGAACGGAAGTCTACAATAAAAGAATGAAAAAAGAGCTATTCTCCAAGTAAAGGCCAGACTACATAACTACATAAGGGTTATGCAAAACAGCTACTTATATGCGGGTCATTCAGTGTGCGCACTTCTAAGTTGCAACCTGTTTAAAAATGTTTTGGTGCTGACTGTTTGCTTGAGACTTTATACAAGCAATCAGAAATCAATTAATGTGCTCATGGTTCATCTCCATTTAACATTATGGCTCAAAGGGGGGTCGGCACAAGTATATTACTACATGCAAATTCAAGATAAATTAAGTGGGCTGAGATAAGTAAATTGCACAAGAAGCACCAGAAAGAATTCAAAGATGAAGTGTAAGAAAGCAAAAGGTCGATCAAGCTCAGTTGCATATAAAATTAAAATTTCTTATGCAATGGTTACCAACAAGGTCAGTTATTTCTATGTCACGATGACAGGGACCATATTTGGATTTCAAGTACATGAAAAATAAGAATTTAGAGGGACAAATCATACCAAAAGGGTAAGCGCCCATTGTGGCCATATGGCAATCAGCAGGAGCCAAGCTTGCTCCATTGGCCAACCAGAAAGAAAGTGAAGAAACATTGGCACCAGTACTGCGACTGGTAGAATAGATGACATCCAAGGCAGAAGCCAGGCCATAAACTTTGGCAGCCACTCGGGTGGTACGAACCGCGCCAGCACCAGGAGCATCAGGAGCAAGATGATCAAAGGGAACAGGAAAGAACTCATCACAGGTCGATCGGACACCGTCTGCACCGCCCTCCACTTGCGGTGCTGCCTCCTTCTTGTGGGCTGTCCATGCCTCTTGCCAGATTGCACCTGCTAGATTAGATTATCAGCTTGATCAGCTAGGACAGTTCTGCTAGGCAGTGAGATTTAAGCGTTTATAGTTTCATACCTCATACTTTGACCGCCACACCCACCCCACCAGCATCAAGAAACATAACTTCAGTGAGGGCGTGGGCACCAACCTCCTCTGCTCTGCTCTAAGATGCTCTGCTCTAAGCTGCTCTGCTCTAAGCTTGCGGTTCAGTTCGGTCAGCTTCTCCCGCTGCCTCTTCCTCTGAGCCGGTCGGTGCGCCATCTCGGCAGTGATTGGACCTGCTAGGCTAGATTAGCACCTTGATTAGACAGATGATGAGCTCGGCTAGGCCGTGAGGTTTAAGCGTTAGGGTTTCGTACCTCGATCTCTGTAACGTTGCTGCTTCCGGGGGCCTAGTCGCGGCAGACAGCCGCCCGCGCTGGCGAAGCGCGCCGACGGCGAGGCCGTGCGTCTTAGGGTTTCGCACCTCAAGCTCCTTACGGGTCGATGACGGCGGAGGGGGAGGGGAGGCGGACGCGGAGGCCTTGGGATGCTTCCGAGGGCCTAGGTGCGACCGTGGCCGCGGTAGGCAGCCGCCCGCGACTCGCGAAGCGCGCCGACGACGGCGAGACCGTGGGGTTTTCGCGCCTCAAGCTGCTCTGGGCTGAAACCGGCGGCGGAGGAGGCGGAGGCGGAGGCGGAGGGTTGGTGACGCTCGCGGAGGCGGAGGTGGTGCGGTGCTCGCGGTAGACGGCCGCCCGCGGCTGGCGACGCGCGCCGACGGCGAGGCGCAGCCGCACCCGGAGGCCGAGCCGGCTGATACTTTCTCCTCCAATTTTCCTTCGAGAGGGTGGGCACGGTGTTTTGTTCGTAGCCAGGATGGGCCTGTTGCTGCAATTCGTCTGGAAGCCCAAGCCCAAAGAGACAGACCGTCGGGGTCGGTCTCTTGGGCTTCCGGGCCTTTTTTCTTTTCTTTCCTTAGCCGATTTGAATGGTCAAAAGGCTAAAAAAACCGATTTGTGAGCTTGCCTAGAAAAAAAGGCGATTTCAGGCTTCAGACCGAACAGTTCTTTTAGTAACTCATTTTCTCACATAATTATTGCGTTGAAGAAATCCAGCCGCATGATGTCATTCCTATTCCCGAAGTGCCGTGGTTTTGTCACGGTAGATGTCCTCGAAAAAGGACTTAGTCGTTAGGTCATCGCAGCTAGGTAGTAGCTTCAATGGGGTTGATCGAAATCGAGAGACACGGATTTACCCAGATTCGGCCCCTCATGATGGAGGTAATAGCCTACTTCCCGCTTGATTGATTATTGCTTGAGATCTCGATTATAAGGGTGTGACTTGGCTAACCTAGTACTGGAGAGCTTGTAACTTAATCATTTTTGCCTCAGGGGTTCCCCTTTATATACAGGTCAAGGACCTGAGGTCACAACAGAATCCGGGTCATACTATGACTCGTGTCTTAGTCTATTTCCTACTTATCTTATCCTTCAAGTAAGGAAAATTCCTTACAGCTTCCTTATCGAGCCAGCTTATCAGATACTGGCCCACGAGCCGGTCTCTTCTTTCAATCGCCTCCTGGGCTTTGAATTACAGCCCACATAACTAGCCTGATGACGAGCTGCCATAGGATGGTCAGGTCATTCCTGGCCAGGTCATATCATGGGGTATATCCCGTACACCCCAGGTTAACTTGGATTCATCCATGTTAAAGTTCATACTGGAATTAAGTCCGGGTCATCTTCTTGCAAGCCAGAACTCCCATTTGTTCCTTTAGCTTATTTTCGAGCCGGGTTGTGAGACACTGTCGGCTTCTGATGTTTCCTCGCTTTAGCATTTCACACCCTTTCGTGGAATTGTCACGGCAGATGTCCTCTTGCAAGGACTTAGTCGTGGGGCCATCGCAACTAGGAAGCTTAAAGGGGTTAATCGGGACAAAGGACACGAGAGGTTTATACTAGTTCAGCCCCTTACGGTGAAGGAATGCCTACGTCTAGTTGGGTTGATATTGATGAGGTTTCAATGACCAGGGAGCGAGATACATTATGCCCGGTTCTCGATGAGTTGTTTCTTACCCTAAGCCGCCAGCGGGTCATCCCCTTATATACACGGGTTGACGCCTTGCGGCCTACAGAGTCCCGGCCGGCTCATAAACAATGTCTGGCTCGGTGACTAGTTAATTCTACCTTACAATACAAGTCATGCCATCATGGCGGTTTATCACTATGGGCCTTGAGTCACCTGTGGGCTTTAGACCCTTTATTGAACCGCCACCTTCATGCTTGGTCTTGGGCTTGTTCTGGTGAATACTCTTTGCATAACCCGGCCCCTCCTGGGCGGCTTACACAAATAGTTATATCCCCAATATTAGGCCCTAGATTGATTTGAACCGGTTCATGTCAATCTTAAAATACCTTAAGAAATAAATCTTCAGTCTTCTGCCTGTGCAAAGGTTTTAACCAGCCATGACATCATCATCTGGATCTGCGTTAACCGGCCGTGACGTCATCTTCAATTAAATCCGTATTTTACTCCGTCATATCCTCTAACGGATCTTTGCCTTTACTGACCCTTCCGAAAACCGAGGCGTCGGGGCCGCTGGATACTTCCTCCATTTCAGTTTACAATTCCTACACATATACCTAGGTTGCCGATTTTATCACCCTAATATAAACTATATAACACAAAAATTATACCATTTGAAAATAAAACATTTGAAGTTTATATTGGTATATTTTTTGTAATATATGACTTGTATTAGGTTGGTCAAATTGACGACTTAGGGGTACGTGCACACCCTGTAAACTGAGAGAGAGGGAGTAATGACGTTTGGTCTCCTCATTTCTCGCGCCGTCTCAGTCGGCCTTCCCTTATAAATAGGCACGACCTAGGTCTTCCATTTTCCCCTCTTTCACTCGTCTTCTTCCTCTTGCTGCCTCTCTGTCTCTCGAGCTCCGCCGCCGCCACCGTCGAACTCCTCATCTTCACCGACTCAAGCCGCTGCATCAACCTAAATCTGACTAGAGATCAACGGCGAACCTCCGCAGCCCGTCCACATCCGTGAGTTCCTTTCCTTTCCTTTCTTAGATCAGCATTGGAAATTTCTTGAGTTCGTCGGTGTTCATCGCCGCCCGCTGCAAACCCTTGATAGTTTTTCGCCTCTTATGCCCTGTTTAGATCGTAAAAAATAGCGTAGAACTACTGCGGTGATTGCTTGTACTTATCTTGCATAGAAACAGATCTCATTTCCCTTGTTTGAAAGCCCTCTTTGAATGTATGAGCTTCTCTGCACTGTTTTAGGTCTAGAAATTTTTCTTTTCAGAGCGACCGTTTGATCCAAAATAATAACTGCAACTTGTGAAACCTGTTTGTTCCATACTTAGCCAAAAAATTGCATCTGTTGAATCTGTTCTAGCCATAGTAGTCCATGTGACTGGTTTAAGACAACACCAGCTGTCAGTCTCGCTTGCTTTCGGCGGCTTAAGAATATTTAACTGCCTTTGATACCTGTAGCAACTTAAATATTACTGCATAGTTTACCTATATGTCATTAGGCCCCTTCTTAAGCCGCCACCTTGAATAAACTAATAATGTTCTCCTCCGGGTTATGAGTTAAACCGGAAATTTTTACTTTGTCCTAGGCTTCCACTTACGCCATGGCACCTAAGGCTCCCAAGGCTCCTGTGACCTGTAACTGGGTCAAGTCTGTTGTCACAGAGAGCACTTTGTCTGAATTTGTGAAATCCGGATATCTGCCCAAGAAGGAGATCATGTCTTATCGCGCTCCTGACCCGTTTGAGGAGAAACCTCATCCCAAAGAAGGGGAGGTGATCATTTTTACTGATCATATGAACCGGGGATTTGCTCTGCCCGATTCAAAATTCTTTAGGGATGTTTTGCAGTTCTTTGACCTAAGACCTCAAGACATCGGGCCCAATTCCGTGTCAAACATTTGCAACTTCCAAGTCTTCTGCGAGGTCTACCTTGGAGAAGAGCCCAACCTACTTTTGTTCAGGGAATTGTTCTATTTAAACCGGCAGAAGGAACGTGCCAACGGGCCCAGTCTGGAACTCGGGGGCATCTCGATTCAGCGGCGGAGAGACTGTCTTTTCCCTTATGCTGAACTGTCGAGTCATCCAAAGGATTGGAACCAGACATGGTTCTATTGCCAGGATACTTCTCCGGCTGTGAAAACCCACTGCCCGGCTTTCGCGCCTTGCGCCTTGAATCCAACCACCCACTGCCGGACAAGTTGACTGCTGTTGAACGCCTGCCACTCACCCCTACGATTAAGAAAATCAAAGCTCTTTTGGGGAACGGCTTAGATGGCATCGACCTGGTCCGAGTCTGGGTTGCTTGGCGAGTGATTCCGTTAAGCCGTCGCCCCGGCTTAATGTGTACCTACTCAGGCGAGAAGGATGACCCCCTTCGTCATAGCCCTGACGACTTACCAGATGATGCGGTGGAGGCTACGACCCAGACTTTGCTGAAAGAGGGCACAGTGACTAGTAATGCCTTTGGCTTACTTCCCTTCTGTAAGAAGAACCCGGCCCCTGCAGTGAGTCACCAACCTCAGTAAATAGTCTTTACTCATGTTAAACCTTGCTTTTACTCATAACCCCTTATCATTTTTCACAGGCCAATGACGACTTCTGGAAGGTCAAGTATGACCATGAGGCAGCCAAGCAAGCCAGAGCGGCCAAGAGAGCCGAAAGAAAGGCCACCAAGACTGGAACTTCAAAGAAGAGGAAGCCAAGCACTTCAGATATGTTCAAACCTGGTGATTATGATGACGATGAAGAAGAGGTAACTTTTAACCTTTCTGACTCTTTTATCATCACCTCACTGACATTACTTCTCTTTCAGGAAGACACGGGAAACAGCCAACCCGTCGAGGAAGAGGTAACTATAATCTCCTCCGACTCCGAGCCCCTGCCGCGTCAGAAAATTCAAGGAGTAACCCGGAAAGTAAGATTTTCACATCCTTTGGCTTACCAAGATCCTGACTTTCTTTTGAAGCGACAACAAATTGAAAACCGGAGGCAGACCCGGACCAGCAAGGATGCAGAGCTCTCCTCCGGCTTACCTGACGTAACCAGGAAGCGTCGGAATGAGGTTATCTCCGACTTACATTCTGTTTCACCTTTGGCGGGTTTAATTCGTCAACCTCTCAATTCGTTTGACTCCAATTATCAGGATACCTCTCCTTCCTCTGGCGAGTCTATGCAATCCAACATGCCGGCTTTCAAGACCGCCCCTGGGTAGCGTAAATTTGTTTACCTCATGCTTTATCTTACTCATGCTTTGTACTCATCCTTCTGCCTTGTCCACAGCGTGCAAGTAAAGCCCAGGAAGAAACCAAAGAAGGATAAGCCAGCCCAGGACCCTGTTGTAACAGAGCCGGCGTTTGGGGCGGCTGCACCTGATGCCTCTGCTCATGAGCCGCCGCCTCAACCGTCTCATGATGTTCCTGTAACTTCTTCTGACCCGCCTGCTGAGCAAGCTATTAATGATTCTGATATCCCGGAGGCTCCTAGCCCCGCCAAGGCAGACGATCCGGAAGTTGAAATTCTCAATACTCAATTCGTTGAGCCAGCACAGCCCACTGTACTCGCCAAGTGTTCTGCTAAGGAGGAATTGTTAGAACGCCGAAAGGCCAAGCTGGACGTCACTGACTATACTCATTTGAGTATTGGAGAGATCGTTTCCGGCTATATCAATCAAGTACATAGCAGTCGTGACCTGGAAATTGACATGGTGAAGCGGATACAACAAAAATCTGAGGTATGACTTATACTACTTTTTCTTAATCATACTTACTGTACCAGCCCCCCAAGTCTATTGCTTATGAATAAATATGCTATGGACTTTAGAAAAACTGCCTAGCACTACTTGTTCGGCTTTAGAAAGAAAATATTTAACCCGGCTGTAGCATAATATCTTGAACTTGCGATACACATTAGCCCCCAAGTGCCAAGTATCTTTGCTTGCAAGGTGCTTGGGACTTAATTTTCATGAGCCGGCGTAGCAAATTAGAGCTCTTCAGCATACATTAGCCCCCAAGTGTCAAGTATCTTTGCTTGCAAAGTGCTTGGGACTTAATGTTATTTTACCATGATCCTGATTATAACCCGACATTAATGCAGGTCACCATAAGTCAATTTGAGTCGGAGATTGCTGACCTGAAGAGTCGCCTGACAGCCCAGGAACTTGAAATTCAAAAAGCCAACTCCAAGTTTGAATTCAGCGTCTCTGAACAAGAGAAGTTGAAGAAGAACTTTGAGGCGGAGAAGAAAACCTAGGCTGATGAAAAGGCCTTACTGGTGACCCGGGCCGAGACAGCAGAAGCATCACTTGCGGAAGCAAAAACCGAGCTATCCGGCTTAAAGCGCCAGATATCTCAAATGGTCTCAGCCATCTTCGGTAAGTGATGATA
Source organism: Aegilops umbellulata (assembly GCA_032464435.1). Classification (NCBI taxonomy): domain Eukaryota; kingdom Viridiplantae; phylum Streptophyta; class Magnoliopsida; order Poales; family Poaceae; genus Aegilops; species Aegilops umbellulata. The sequence continues at coordinate 632,437,137 of CP136060.1, read as the reverse complement.
TATAAACCTTAAGTATTTCAAGCCTTTCTTTGATGACCACTGTAACTATTTCCTCCGGCTCACCTTATGTTTAATAATGTAGGCCCCGGGAGCACAAACCTTAAGCAGAACATGTTGATCAAGTTGAAGGCAGTGTATACTCTGGTGGAGCAGCTCTATACCGGGTCACAATGTGCTCTGGCTGTTGTGGCTTTATCAAATGATGTTCCTTATCTCCTGCAAGATGTGCTGAAGCAGCTTGCTGTGCTCCCTCAGCGGATTCAAGAACTAAGGTGGGAATCTGCAAGAGCTGAAGCTATAGCTGCATTGAGCCGAGCTAAAGCATGGATTCCAGAACTAGACCCGGCTGACCACACTCTTGGATACCCGAATTTCAAGGAGGATGGAACCTTGTTTGATGAAGCAGATTTCACCGCCTGTATGAAAGAATACGCCCTGTAGCTACTCTCATTGGGAACGACACCGATCTTACCAAGTATCAGCCGGGTTATGACAGTGAGAACCGGAGGATTCCAACACCTCATTATGATGAAGTCAGCCTGATCCCTCCAACTCGTAAGCATACCTTTGCCCCTGAAGTCGACCCAACCGGTTTAATAGATGATGAAGCTGAGTTTGAAGCCTTAAGTGGCATTGATTGGGCTTTATCAACCTTCCAGGACAGGGCAGTCGACGGAGAGGCGGAGAAGGATAACCGGGAATCTTCAAGCCAAGCAAAGGAGTGAACCGCCAGGTGTTTATGATTTTGTGAAAACAATGCTTCATTATTCAGACTCGGGGAGTCTTGTAATAGGGTAGAAAAACCTCTCGATTTTTGCCATGCCTTCGCGCATGTTTATGGCGCTTAATACCTTCGTAAGCCGCCCTCGCTATATACTTCCAGCTTATGTTGATCTTTTATCTCCTTGATGTTTAAAAATTTGCTTGTCTTACCCTGCATATAAAACAAGCAGAATTCCCTTGGCGACTTATCGCATCAGGGGTCACATAAGGTATTGATAACCCGGAATGTATACCAAACAATCTTAGGAAGGCCGACTTACGATTAGACCTATTGGACATAATCATAATATCATACATGTGACCCTTGTGGTTATCTCACCGGGTTATACGACCCAACCCATGAGGGTAAGTGTAGCTCCTGAAAGTTGGTACACATAATGTTCACCTGGCACTTAACAACCTGAAGCGACCAGTATTAAACCGGTGGAACGAAATCCACTCCATAATACTTTCAATATGGTCTCAAGATAGTCAAATATTTACACTTACAAAGTATGATGAATAATAAACAAAATTTAAAGGCTTTTGATTCGGATACAATCAGTAAACCGTTCCAAAGGGGTTAAGCTAAGATTCGGATACGATCATATAGCCCCCAATGGCTTTGGTGATGCCGATCAAGTGGGTATCGACAGCTATGTTCTCTTTGGTTCGAATACGACCTATGTTTGAACAGGAAGCCCCCAAGTGACCATAAGAGTTGTTTAATGACGCTGATTCGAATATGATCCACGTTAGACCCAAAGGGGTTAAGCTATGATTCAAATATGATCAAGAAGCACCCAAGTGGGTTTGGCAGTATGCCGATCAAGTGGGTATCGACAGCTATGTTCTCTTTGGTTCGAATACGACCTATGTTTGAACAGGAAGCCCCCAAGTGATCATGGCTAGATTCAGATATGATCATAAGCCGGACCAAAGGGAAAGCTGGATTCAGATATGATCCGCTCCATGTTGGTTGTTTCCACCACCTTATAAAGAAGACATGTAAACCTTTGAGGGTGAAAAGGACAGAGGTCCTGCTTTATTGCTTTATATAATATATATATATACATCATTAAATATATACATCTTGAGAGCCAATGGCTCAAGTATAGTAAGGCGGAAGATGGGCGATATTCCACGGCCGACGGGTCTCCTCCTTTGACTTACGTGAGTCTTTGTGCTCTCGAACATCGATAAGGTAGTATGACCCGTTGTTCAGATTCTTGCTGACCACAAAGGGTCCTTCCCAAGGAGGTGATAGCTTGTGCATATCAGACTGATCCTGGATGAGCCGGAGCACTAAGTCGCCTTCCTGAAAGGCTCTGCTTCCAACCCGGCGGCTATGATAGCGACGCAGGTCTTGCTGGTAAATAGCCGAGCGGGCTATTGCCAAGTCTCGCTCCTCATCCAACAAGTCAAGTGCATCCTGACGAGCCTTTTCGTTATCAGCCTCAATGTAAGCCGCCACGCGGGGCGAGTCATGACGGATGTCACTTGGCAGGACCGCCTCTGCTCCATACACCATGAAGAAAGGTGTGTAACCCGTAGATCTGTTAGGTGTAGTGTTGATACTCCAAATTACAGAGGGTAACTCCTCCACCCAACAACCCGGCGTCTGGTGTAAGGGGACCAAGAGCCGGGGTTTAATGCCCTTCAAAATCTCCTGATTTTCTCTTTCTGCTTGACCATTGGATTGAGGATGAGCAACTGCCGAAACATCAAGCCGGATATGTTCTCGTTGACAGAACTCTTCAATGGCACTATTGGAGAGATTAGTGCGATTATCAGTTATGATGCTGTGTGGAAAACCAAAACGAAAGATCACCTTTTTCATGAACTAAACCGCCATGGCTGCATCACACTTACTGACCAGCTCTGCCTCGACCCACTTTGTGAACTTATCCACTGCCGCCAGGAGGTGTGTCTTTTTGTCTTTAGACCTTTTGAAAGGTCCAACCATGTCAAGCCCCCAGACTGCAAACGGCCAAGTAATTGGAATCATCCTCAACTCTTGAGCCGGCACATGAGCTCGTCGTGAGAATTTTTGACATCCGTCACATTTGCTGACTAGATCCTCCGCATCAGCATGAGCCGTCAGCCAATAGAAACCACGACGGAAAGCCTTGGCCACAAGAGATTTTGAGCCGACATGATGACCACAATCTCCTTCATGGATCTCATGAAGTATCTCCAGACCCTCCGCAGGCGACACGCAACGTTGAAACGCCCCAGTGACACTGCGGTGATGCAACTCGCCATGAACAATCGTCATAGATTTGGACCGCCTGATGATTTGTCTCGCCAAGGTCTCATCCTCAGGCAACTCTCCCCGGGTCATATAGGCCAAATATGGCACTGTCCAATCCGGGATGACATGAAGAGCCGCCACCAGTTGTGCCTCCGGGTCTGGCACAGCTAGGTCTTCCTCTGTGGGTAACTTGACAGAAGGATTGTGCAAAACATCAAGAAAGGTGTTAGGCGGCACCGGCTTACGCTGAGATCCCAGCCGGCTTAAAGCATCAGCCACCTCATTCTTCCTTCGATCAATGTGCTCCACTTGATAACCTTTGAAGTGTCCAGCCACAGCATCAACTTCACGACGGTAAGCTGCCATTAAGGGATCCTTGGAGTCCCACTTGCCTGACACCTGTTGAGCCACAAGATCTGAGTCCCCCAAGCACCTTACCCAGCTCAAATTCATTTGTTTGGCCATCCTGAGACCATGGAGTAAGGCCTCGTACTCAGCTGCATTGTTAGTACAACGAAACATAAGCCGGAGCACATAACAAAATTTGTCACCTCGGGGGGAAGTTAAAACAACTCCAGCCCCCGAGCCTTCTAGCTGCCTGGACCCGTCAAAGTGAATAGTCCAATATGTGTTATCCGGCTTCTCCTCAGGTGCCTGCAATTCTATCCAATCATTGATAAAGTCCACCAAGGCTTGAGACTTGATAGCAGTGTGAGGCACATATTTCAAACCATGAGGTCCAAGCTCAATGGCCCACTTGGCGACTCGTCCTGTGGCCTCTCCGTTCTGTATAATGTCTCCCAAGGGGGCAGAACTTACCACAGTGATAGGATGACCTTGGAAGTATTGCTTCAGCTTTCAGCTTGCCATGAACACTCCGTAAACAAGTTTCTGCCAATGTGGATACCTCTGTTTAGACTCAATGAGTACCTCACTGATGTAGTAAACCGGCCGTTGAACCGGATGCTGCTTGCCAGCCTCCTTGCGCTCCACCACGATAGCAACACTGACGGCTCGTGAGTTAGCAGCCACATATAACAGTAATGGCTCTCTATCAATGGGAGCCGCAAGGACCGGCGGCTCAGACAACTGTCTCTTTAAATCCTCAAAGGCAGCATTAGCAGCATCACTCCAGACAAATGTGTCTGTTTTCTTCATCATCTGATACAGCGGTAAGGCCTTCTCACCTAGCCGGCTTATGAACCGGCTTAAAGCAGCAACACGTCCCGCCAGTCGCTGAACATCATAGATGCATGCCGGTTTAGCCAAAGAAGTAATTGCCTTGATATTCTCCGGATTAGCTTCAATGCCTCTGTTTGAGACCAGAAAACCCAAAAGCTTGCCTACAGGTACACCAAATACACACTTGGCCGGGTTAAGGATCATCTTATAAACCCGGAGATTATCAAAGGTCTCTTTCAAATCAGATATTAAGTTATCCTTCTCTCTAGACTTCACCACTATGTCATCCACATAAGCGTGAACATTACGTCCAATTTGATCGTGGAGACAGTTCTGTACACATCGCTGATAAGTCGCCTGGGCACTCTTAAGCCCAAATGTCATAGATACATAGCTGAAGGATCCAAACGGAGTGATGAAAGCCATCTTCTCCTGGTCCTTAACTGCCATCTTGATCTGATGATAACCAGAATAAGCATCCAAAAAGCTCAAACGCTCGCAACCCGCCGTGGCATCACTGATTTGATCAATACGGGGGAGAGCAAAAGGATCAGCTGGACAATCCTTATTTAAGTCCGTGTAATCCACACACATCCGCCAGGTGCCGTTCTTCTTGAGCACGAGCACAGGGTTAGCCAACCACTCCGGGTGAAAAACTTCAACAATAAACCCGGCCCTCAAGAACCGGGCCACCTCCTCTCCAATAGCTTTCCGTCTCTCCTCATTGAACCGTCGAAGAAACTGCCTGGCCGGCTTATACTTCGGATAAATATTAAGAGTGTGCTCAGCGAGTCCTCTCGGTACACCCGGCATGTCAGAAGGCTTCCATGCAAAGATGTCCCGGTTCTCACGGATGAACTCGATGAGCGCGCTTTCCTATTTAGGATCCAAATTGGCACTGATACTGAACTGCTTAGATGAATCACCCGAAGTAAAATCAACGAGCTTGGTTTCAGCAGCCGACTTAAACTTCATTGCCGGGTCATGCTCTGTAGTTGGCTTCTTCAGGGAGGTCATATCTGCCGGGTCAACATTATCTTGATAGAATTTCAGCTCCTCTGCCGCACAAACAGACTCAGCATAAGCCGCATCGCCTTCCTCACATTCCAGGGCTACCTTCCGACTTCCATGCACCGTGATGGTGCCCTTGTGACCCGGCATCTTGAGCTGCAGATAAACATAACACGGCCGTGCCATGAACTTAGCATAAGCCGGCCGTCCAAACAGAGCATGATATGGATTTTGATTTTAACCACCTCAAAGGTTAATTTCTCAGCCCTAGAATCATACTCGTCTCCAAAGGCCACTTCCAGCTCAATCTTGCCAACTGGGTAAGCCAACTTACCAGGAACCACTCCATGGAAAACAGTGTTGGATGTCTTCAAATTCTTATCAGTCAACCCCATGCGTCGAAAGGTCTCATAATAGAGGATGTTGATGCTGCTACCTCCGTCCATGAGTACCTTAGTGAATTTGTATCCACCAACCTGAGGTGCTACCACCAAGGCCAATTGACCCGGATTGTCAACCCGGAGGGGGTGATCTTCTCTGGTCCACACAATGGGCTGCTCTGACCATCTCAAATAACGGGGGACTGCCGGCTCAACGGAGTTCACTACCCTCTTATGAACCTCCTGGTCACGTTTGCATAAGCTAGTAGTGAACACATGATACTGTCCACTGTTCAGCTGCTTCGGATGGCTTTGATAACCCGACTGCTGCTGTTGTTGCCCTCCTTGACCAGATTGAGTTTTCTGATGTCTCCTCCTCATCACCTCGTTAGATGCGTTCAGGCTCATCGTAAGCTGGAAAGCCTCCGACTGGAGCTTTTGAGCCCGAGCATCCAAAGCCGCCCGTTTTGTGGCTAACCTGGTATCCTCAACTGCCAAGGCCTCCTTGGCCCGAGCTATCTCCTCACGAACCTGTGCCACCTCTGCATTATGCTCATCTTGATTTGCAGGGATAACTGTGGCGGTTAACAGGGTCGTAAGCTTATCCATGAGATCCATCAGCACCTGAGCCGGCGGGCGCACGGGGCCTCCTACTCCGACTACTCCTGACCCGGACGTTATGGCTGCTGCGGCTATGGAATTTTGGCCGGGTTGAGTACCATCCATGAAGACTCCTGCCCAGCTTGGCGGCTCATAGGGGTCCGGAATACTGGAGCCATCGGAACATCCCCCCAGCCTGCCGTCTTGTAATGGATACAGCAAATCCTTGAACCGGCGGACGAATCACCGTCGGAGAGGACGGCCGTCTCACCACTATCTTCAGATCCTTCCAAAAGTTCACCTCCGTGGATGCAACCCACAAAGCCACGCTTCAAGGCGGGTTGAGCTCGGGCGGGTCTTGCGCGCTGAGTCGTCTCGACGAGGTCGGTGCAGTTGTCCGGCTCAGGGCCCGGCTCACCAATCCGGTCGACGAAGACATGGATTCCGCCAAAGGGGACCCGGTACCCGTACTCAATTGAGCCGGCGTCGGGGCCCCAGCCTTCGTCATCGATGTAGATCTTGCCGCGATGACTCTTGGTCATCCGGCCGACTGCGTATCCCTTGAGCCCTTCGAAGCTTCCCATCAAGAACTCAAATCCACCATGCGCTGGCCCCACGGTGGGCGCCAACTGTCGTGGAATTGTCACGGCGGATGTCCTCTTGCAAGGACTTAGTCGTGGAGCCATCGCAACTAGGAAGCTTAAAGGGGTTAATCGGGACAAAGGACACGAGAGGTTTATACTAGTTCAGCCCCTTACGGTGAAGGAAGGCCTACGTCTAGTTGGGTTGATATTGATGAGGTTTCGATGACCAGGGAGCGAGATACGCTATGCCCGGTTATCGATGAGTTGTTTCTTACCCTAAGCCGCTAGCGGGTCGTCCCCTTATATACACAGGTTGACGCCCTGTGGCCTACAGAGTCCCGACCGGCTCATAAACAATGTCCGGCTCGGTGACTAGTTAATTCTACCTTACAATACAAGTCATGCCATCATGGCGGTTTATCACTACGGGCCTTGAGTCGCCTGTGGGCTTTAGACCCTTTATTGAACCGCCACCTTCATGCTTGGTCTTGGGCTTGTTCTGGTGAATACTCTTTGCGTAACCCGGCCCCTCCTAGGTGGCTTACACAAATAGTTATATCCCCAACACACCCCTTCAAGATTGTCGTGACGTTATCTCGCCAGACCTCCGTAATCCATGCATGACATCATCACGAATCTTGAGTGGATTTGACAGGCCTGGAAATCGAGGCGCCTTTCCGTCAGAAAATTATTGCGTTGCCCTCGTTTCGCACTTACCATTTCCCCTTCTTATTGTTCTATAAATACATACGAAGGGCTCCAAGGTCTATTTTACCGTTTCCGCATCCTCTCTTCGTCTTCTTCCTTGCACCTATTGCTTCTTGTGACCGAAGCGCCACCGTGTCTCCTTGAGCTCTCCGGCCACATCAACTCAACTGTTGGGGAACGTAGCATGCAAATTCGAAAAATTTCCTACGATCACGCAAGATCTATCTAGGAGATGCATAGCAACGAGAGGAGGAGAGTGTGTCCACGTACCCTCATAGACCGAAAGCGGAAGCATTAGTTTAACGCGATTGATATAGTCGAACGTCTTCACGATCCAACCGATCAAGCGCCGAACGTACGGCACCTCCGAGTTCTGCCCACGTTCAGCTCGATGGCGTCCCTCGAACTCTTGATCCAGTAGAGGGTCGAGGGAGAGTTTCATTGTTGGGGAACGTAGTAATAAAAAAAAACAAAATCTACACACAAGCAAGATCATGGTGATGCATAGCAACGAGAGTGGAGAGTGTTGTCCACGTACCCTTGTAGACCAAAAGCGGAAGCGTTATGACAACGCGGTTGATGTAGTCATACATCTTCACGATCCGACCGATCCAAGTACCGAACACACGACACCTCCGAGTTCAGCACACGTTCAGCTCGATGACGTCCCACGAACTCCGATCCAGCAGAGCTTCGAGGGATAGTTCCGTCAGCACGATGGCATGATGACGGTGATGATGTTGCTACCGACGCAGGGCTTCGCCTAAGCACCGCAACGATATTACCCAGGTGGATTATGGTGGAGGGGGGCACCGAACACGGCTAAGAGATCAATGATCAATTGTTGTGTCTCCAAGAGGTGCCCCCTCCCCGTATATAAAGGAGTGGAGGAGGGGGAGGGCCGGCCCTCTCTATGGCGCGCCCTAGGGGAGTCCTACTCCCAGCGGGAGTAGGATTCCCCTTTTCCTAGTAGAATAAGGAGCCCTTCCAAGTAGTAGGAGTAGGAGAGAAGGAAAGGGAGAAGAGAAGAGAAGGGGGGGCGCAGCCTCCCCTCTCTCTTTCCCCTAAATCCCAATAAGGCCCATATACTCCCCGGCGAATTCCCGTAACTCTCCGGTACTCCAAAAAATACCCGAATCACTCGGAACCTTTCCAATGTCCGAATATAGTCGTCCAATATATCGATCTTTACATCTTGACCATTTTGAGACTCCTCGTCATGTCCCCGATCTCATCTGGGACTACGAACTACCTTCGGTACATCAAAACACATAAACTCATAATACAAATCGTCACCGAACGTTAAGCGTGCGGACCCTACGGGTTCGAGAACTATGTAGACATGACGGACACATGTCTCCGGTCAATAACCAATAGCGGAACCAAGATGCTCATATTGGCTCCTACATATTCTACGAAGATCTTTATCGGTCAAACCGCATAACAACATACGTTGTTCCCTTTGTCATCGATATGTTACTTGCCCGAGAATCGATCGTTGGTATCTCAATACCCAGTTCAATCTCTTTACCAGCAAGTCTCTTTACTCGTTCCGTAATACATCATCCTGTAACTAACTCATTAGTTACAATGCTTGCAAGGCTTATAGTGATGTGTATTACCGAGTGGGCCTAGAGATACCTCTCCGACGATCGGAGTGACAAATCCTAATCTCAAAATACGCCAACTCAACAAGTACCTTCGGAGACACCTGTAGAGCACATTTATCATCACCCAGTTACGTTGTGACGTTTGGTAGCACACAAAGTGTTCCTCCGATAAACGGGAGTTGCATAATCTCATAGTCATAGGAACATGTATAAGTCATGAAGAAAGCAATAGCAACATACTAAACGATCAAGTGCTAAGCTAACGGAATGGGTCAAGTCAATCACACCATTCTCCTAATGATGTGATCCCGTTAATCAAATGACAACTCATGTCTATGGTTAGGAAACTTAACCATCTTTGATTAACGAGCTAGTCAAGTAGAGGCATACTAGTGACACTGTGTCTATGTATTCACACATGTATTATGTTTCCGGTTAATACAATTCTAGCATGAATAATAAACATTTATCATGAAATAAGGAAACAAATAATAACTTTATTATTGCCTCTAGGGCATATTTCCTTCAGTCTCCCACTTGCACTAGAGTCAATAATCTAGTTCACATCGCCATGTGATTTAACACCAGTTCACATCACCATGTGATTAATACCCATAGTTCACATTGTCATGTGACCAACACCCAAAGGGTTACTAAAGTCAATAATCTAGTTCACATCGCTATGTGATTAACACCCAAAGAGTACTAAGGTGTGATCATGTTTTGCTTGTGAGAGAAGTTTAGTCTACGGGTCTGCCACATCTAGAATCGTATGTATTTTGCAAATTTCTATGTCAACAATGCTCTGCACGGAGCTAATCTAAGTAATTGCTCCCACTTTCAATATGTATCCAGATTGAGACTTAGAGTCATCTGGATCAGTGTCAAAATTTGCATCGACGTAACCCTTTACAACGAACCTTTTGTCACCTCCATGATCGAGAAACATATCCTTATTCCACTAAGGATAATTTTGACCGATGTCTAGTGATCTACTCCTAGATCACTATTGTACTCCCTTGTTAAAATCAGTGTAGGGTATACAACAGATCTGGTACACAGCATGACATACTTTATAGAACCTATGGCTGAGGTATAGGGAATGACTTTCATTCTCTTTATATCTTCTGCCATGGTCGGGCTTTGAGTCTTACTCAATTTCACACCTTGTAACACAGGCAAGAACACTTTCTTTGACTGTTCCATTTTGAACTACTTCCAAATCTTTGTCAAGGTATGTACTCATTGAAAAAGCTTATCAAGCGTCTTGATCTATCTCTATGGATCTTGATGCTCAATATGTAAGCAGCTGTCACCGAGGTCTTTCTTTGAAAAAACTCCTTTCAAATACTCCTTTATGCTTTCCAGAAAATTCTACATTATTTCCGATCAACAATATGTCATTCACATATATTTATTAGAAATGTTGTAATTCTCCCACTCACTTTCTTGTAAATACAGGCTTCACCGTATGTTTGTATAAAACTATATGCTTTGATCAACTCATCAAAGCGTATATTTCAACTCCGAGATGCTTGCACCAGTCCAAAAATGGATCGCTGGAGCTTTGCACACTTTGTTAGCACCTTTAGGATTGACGAAACCTACTAGTTGCATCATATATAACTCTTCTTTAAGAGATCCATTAAGGAATGTAGTTTTGACATCCATTTGCCAGATTTCATAAAATGTGGTAATTTGCTGACATGATTCAGACAGACTTAAGCATCGCTACGAGTGAGAAAATCTCATCGTAGTCAACACCTTTGTCGGGACCCCGATCCTAAGTCACACCGATCTAGCATGTAACACATCATATCACTTTGCGGCCTCACGCACGGTATTCCCACGGGTGCCACCTTACCTGGTGCGGGACCGTTTGCGCCTTTTGGCTCACGTATATGATAGTGTCGCTAGCATCCATATGACAAAGAACCCGGGCCGACATGGCTAGTCGTGAACCCAAAGCGGCACTAACCCATGAGGACAGGCATACATGAATCACATCGAGCATGTCGGTCAACAACGTATAAATCCGGGCTGTAGCACTGGGCTAACAGGACTCCGGTAACCCGGGCTGTAGCAGGCTAGGCAGGACTCCGGATAACACCGCGTGACATTTCCCCAAAGGGACAGACACAGGAACGAGGTGAAACACATGCCGGCCAGTCAAGTGTTCCGAGCAGTAGTGCTGGGCTAGCAGGACTCCGGTGAACCGGGCTGTAGCGGACTACTATCGCTCAGAAAGCACTAGACTACATTTCCCCATATGATAGGCTGCCAAGGATAAACAACTAGATTGTCGGATCCCACACATAGCAATACACATTACACGTACGCATAACATGCAAGTATGTGCTGTACAACATGGCATCACAACATAACGCAAACTCAATAGATAAAGGCTCAGAAGAGCCCCATAGCATTAAATACAAACAGGGGTCACATGACCCATCATTCAGAGCATACAAGCAACAAGCGGAAGCATTACATGTCTGAGTACAGACAACTACAAAAGAAAAAGGCTGAAAAGCCTGACTATCTACAAGACCCTCCCAAGGGTACAAGATCGTAGCTGAGGTAGCAAGCTACCCGTCGAAGTCCAAGCGGAATTACTAGAAAGACCGAAGTCTCCGCTGCAAAACATAAATAAAGCAAACATGAGTACAAAGGTACTAAGCAAGACTTACATCAGATCCTATCATACATGCACTGGTATCAAGGAGGTAATGTGGGGTTTAGTTGCAGCAAGCCAGCTTTGACTCTGTGGCTATCCTGTTCTACGACTGTTGGTAACTCTTTTGAAAAAGCGCACACGAGTCCACTAATCACCACATCAATACACTACTATGGATTCATCCCCGTCTCACTACGAGAAGGCCATCCATAGCACTCACACTTATCTTGAGCATTTTAGAGTATCCACTTCAAGTTGTCTATGTACCACGTAAGCATCCAAGAAGTCCATAACCGAGGACACGGCTATTCGAATAGATCATGATAACCCTGCAGGGGTGTACTTCTTCACACACGCTCTCACCACTTATCACCATGTACACGACATGTATCTCGGCAACCTTCAAGCGGAAGCCTGGCGGGGGTGTCGGCCACGACCTGACTAACCACACAAGACTCTAGTCCAGGTTTATCGCCTATTCGGGTTCCATCCGCAAGGAGATCCGGCCGGGGTGTCGCTCACGGCCCCAAACGATGTGTACAGGGTTCCCAAGCCCACCAACCGGGTGCCACTCGGTACACCGGGCCACGTGTGCCTAGTCTGTCCCAAGCCCACCCTGCCGGGTGCCACTCGGTAGAAAAATAGCACTACCTACAAACACCAGAAACTAGTTGCAACTCCTGGACAGAGATCGAGGTGATTAATAAGTCGAGAGGGGCACTTAAGCATTCCAATGCGTGGTAGTAGCTAGTCATTGGACGACATACACATAACTCGGTGCTTAAGGATGGTTCCAGTGAGACAACCCACCATGTACTCCTACATGGCCTCTCACCGCTACCTTTACCAAATCGTGTTCACACGCTTAACTCTCAGCATCAGAACATATCATATCACTCCAATCCATTCCCAATGAATCAGACCCGACACAACTCTAAGCAATAGCAGGCATAGCATGGTAGGAACACAACATGGCTCAATCAACTCCTACACATGCTAGTGGGTTTCATCTATTTACTGTGGCAATGACAGGTCATGCAGAGGAATGGGTTCAACTACCGCAGCATAAAGTAGCAATTGAATCGTTGTTGTCCTAATGCAATAAAAGAGAGCAGGAGCGAGAGAGTGGGATCATATCGAAATGAACAAGGGGGTTTGCTTGACTGGTAGATCAACAAGGAAGGCACTGCTCCCCAGACAGGTACTCGGGATCGGTCTCCGGAGCAGGACCTATCGAGAAGGAACGGTGTCGACAATCAGAATACAAGCATATGCAAAAATATGATGCATGATCATGGCATGAATATGTGATGCTGTTTGAGCTAATGCAGCTAGAGTTCATTTGGTTGAAGTCCATTTGAACCAAGAACTCAAATGCAACTCCAAGTAAAATCTTTATAAGGGCCGTATATATGTTTTCACCTATACAGCAGGTTTAGGTTGGTTTGTCATGCATGAAACTGGTACAGATGGATAGATTGAATTTTTCTGATGATTTTTCATATATAACTTATTTCAATCTGAGCTACGGTTGAATTGATATGAATTTTTGAAGTTTTGGATATTTTCTGGAATTTCCTGTTTAAAAATAATACCAGAAAATAAATAATTGCGTCAGCATTACGTCAGCACTGCGTCAGCAAGTCAACCGCGCTGACTGGGTCAAACCTGACGTGTGGGGTCCACACGTCAGTGACAGGGGGTTAAACAAGGGTTAGTTAAACTTAATTAAAGGATTAGGGGGCACGGGGCCCACTGGCAGTGGCTTAGGGGTGGATTAAATGGCAGGATTAGCAGCTAATCACGGGGCCACGTCAGTCGCCGGAGTTTCGCCGGCGACGACCTCAAGCCGAGGCGGTTCTTCGCCGGACTTGCGCTACGAGCGGCGGATGGACGCGCGGAGACCACCGGGGCGTAGCCCGTCGTCGTCCGCATCCAACAGAGCAGGTGGAAGGCTGCGGGGGCGCCGGAGCTCACCGGAGCGAAGCTCGGGGCGGCGGCCGGAGTCGGGCCTCGACCGAAATCGCGGCTGCAGCGTGCAAAAGACAAGGGGGAGAGGGGGATTCGAGGTGGAAGCTCACAGCGGACTCGATGGCGTCGACGGCGAGCTCAGGGACAGCCGGACGGCGACGTGCGGGCGGTGAAGATCTGCGGTGTCCGGCGATGAAGAAGACGACGGTGGTGGCTCCACGGGGTGTCCCGGCTTGCGTGGCTCGGCGGAGAGCTTCAGAGGGAGGAGGCGGAGCTTCTGAGCACGGGGAGAGGGCGAGGGGGAGGCGGTGGCCGCGGTGGTAATCGTCGGTGGCGGCGGGCGCGTTCGGACACGAGAGAGGGAGAGATCCAGGGGAGGAGGGAGAGCGAGGGAGAGGGAGAGAGGTGCGGGCGTCGTGTGGCGACGTTCGACGAGGCCAGGTCGAAGAGGGGAGGGCAGGCAGGCAGCTGCCGTGGCACGCATGCGCGCGGCGCGCGGCGACCACGCTCCCGGCGTCCTCCTGGCGCGGTGGAGACGATGACTGGCACTGCCAGTCGGCTGGGCCGGCCTGTTGGCCACGGGCCAGGCCTCAGGTACGCACAGGTAAGCATTTTCCCATTTTGGTTAACTTTTCTATTTTTTTGACATTTGTTTTGATTTAATAAAAATACTAAATCAATTTATTTTCTTATGCCAATTTTTGTAAGAGCTAGTGGCTATATTCCAGAGCTCCTCATCAACTAGCATAATTTTTGGACATATAATATATATATATAACATTTATATATCCAAAGAAAATAATTATGCATTAATTCCAAATGGCCAAAAATAAATACTTATGAGCTCCTAAAATATTTGTTAGAATTTTACCTCTGACCAATATTTTCAGAGAGCAACATGAGCATTTTCTTGGACCCTTTTGGAGCAATTTTTATCTGGGTCATTTCCAGAAATAATTCTGAGGGTTTCACAAATCCCCATTTCAAATTTAAATGAAATTTAAACATGATGCACACATGAAGGGCTAGCCTAGGTCATACCAGAACTAGGGATGTGACAACTGATACCAAAGCTGTCGGGACCCCGATCCTAAGTCACACCGATCTAGCATGTAACACATCATATCACTTTGCGGCCTCACGCACGGTATTCCCACGGGTGCCACCTTGTAAGGTCTCCTAGAGATTGGAGCGGTTCCTGGGAGAAGATCTATGACAAATTCTACATCCCTGTCAGGTGGAATACCTGGCAGTTTTTCTGGAAAGACATCCGGAAAGTCACGGACTACCGGGATATCTTCAAGGTCTGGAAGAGGGCTGGCATTAAGAGAATAAAGCTGACGCTTTGCAATTTTGGTGGAGACAGTGACTATCTTGCCAGATGGGTGTGTAAGTTGAACAGACCTGGTGTAGCAATCAATCTTGGCATAATGAGCTTTCATCCAGTCCGTACCCAAGATGATGTTAATATCTGTAGACTTGAGGGCTATGAGTGACGCAAGGAATACGAGTCTGTCGACAAGGATTTCATTACCATGGCTTATTCTGGTAGTTTGCCATCTAGACCCTGGAGTTTGGATTTCAAGTGGAGTTGGCATATCACAAAATGATATGTCGTGCAAACGAGCATAGCCTTCAGAGATGAAGGAGTGAGATGCTCCGGTATCAAAGAGAACCGAAGCTGGATGACAGTTGACAAGGAGTGTACCAAGAACAACATCCGGATCATCATGAGCGTCTTTAGCTGAGACGTGATGCACACGTCCACGTTCAGTGGGGGCTGACTTGACACTAATCATCTTGCGTGATGGCTTATCACAGCCAACAGACTTCTCGGGCGGGGGTGGAGCATAGCTGGTTTGAGAGCAGTCACGTGCATAGTGTCCTGGCTCTCCGCATGTGAAGCAAGTCCCTGAAGTTGGACGTGGACCCGCATTGGAAGGAAGTCTACCAACAGGCTTGGGTGGAGCATACTGCTGAACTGGGTGAGGCGCCACATGAGATGGCCTCGGTGTATAACCGGGTGGAAGAGCGGAGTTCGGAATCCAAATCCGGCGCTTCTGCAAACTAGAACCGGAGGAAGAAACCAAATCACGGGTGTGCTTGCGAGACTCCTCGTAAGTGAGTTGAGCTGTCTCAGCGTTAATGGCCTTGTTCACAAGAGCCTGGAATGTATTGCAATGGTGCAAATGGAGATCACGACGCAACTTGGGGTTGAGACCCTTCCGGAACCTAGCTTGCTTCTTGGCGTCCGTGGACACTTCTTCTGTAGCATAGCGGGCAAGGTTCTCAAACTCTCTACTGTAAGCATCAACAGCCATCTTACCCTAGGTGAAACTACAGAACTCTTCTCTCTTGCGATCGATGAGGGCTTCAGGAATGTGATGCTCGCGAAAAGCCTTAGTGAAATCTCTCCAGGTAGGAATCTGACCAACTGGAAGCATAGCCTCATAGTTCTGCCACCAAAGACTAGCAGGACCTTCCAGGTGATATGCAGCATAGGTGACCTTGTCACTTTCAGCTACGTTCGCGGAACGCAGCTTGTGTGTGATACTACGAAGCCAGTCATCTGCATCGAGTGGTTCAATGGAATGATGGAAGGTGGGTGGTTTCAGACGAATGAAATCATAGATGGTCGCTGACTCTTTGCATTGGGGTGCGGTGTTCTCCTCGATACGTGCCAACAAGCGGTTAGACTCACGCTTGTTCATCTCAACCTCTAACATGAACTCTGCCAACGAACGTTGGTCGGGAGGATCCCCTTCATCCCTACCACCTCCGTGGTTCAGGCAACGAGCAACAGAACTTCGGTTAACTGACGACATCCTGAGAAGCGGAACCAAGGACGGGGTCAACAACAACTATAGAATGCAACATGTAGCACACGGAAATTTAGTATCTCTCAAACTCCTAGGGCAATTCCGGCAGCATAACGGCAGTAAAATGCTCAGAATGAGACATTCTGCAAAAGATGGGATAGCACCATACTCAACATCATCAGTCAAGGTTCTGAGACATTACTAAACAGACTACACCGGTGGTACTCAAACTGGGATAAGACTCTGATCAACCAATCCTAAGAGACTACGGAGTAGTAACACGTGATCCTGATAGACAGAAGAGAAGGCCTAGTTCCTTAACCCCGTAGGAAAGATAGGATGACTCAGATCAGAAGGGCATGAGGTATAAGGAGTAAAAAGAGCCTTACGTTCCCTTCCACAATCAATTCCCCTACATAACTAAAGCATTTCTAGACTCAACTTCGACCAGGTTGGCTTGGAAATCCTACAGGCAGTCAGGCTCTGATACCAAAGCTGTCGGGACCCCGATCCTAAGTCAGACCGATCTAGCATGTAACACATCATATCACTTTGCGGCCTCACACACGGTATTCCCACGGGTGCCACCTTACCTGGCGCGGGACCGTTTGCGTCTTTTGGCTCACGTATATGATAGTGTCGCTAGCATCCATATGACAAAGAACCCGGGCCGACATGGCTAGTCGTGAACCCAAAGCGGCACTAACCCATGAGGACAGGCATACATGAATCACATCGAGCATGTCGGTCAACAACGTATAAATCCGGGCTGTAGCACTGGGCTAACAGGACTCCGGTAACCCGGGCTGTAGCAGGCTAGGCAGGACTCCGGATAACACCGCGTGACATTTCCCCAAAGGGACAGACACGGGAACGAGGTGAAACACATGCCGGCCAGTCAAGTGTTCCGAGCAATAGTGCTGGGCTAGCAGGACTCCGGTGAACCGGGCTGTAGCGGACTACTATCGCTCAGAAAGCACTAGACTACATTTCCCCATATGATAGGCTGCCAAGGATAAACAACTAGATTGTCGGATCCCACACATAGCAATACACATTACACGTACGCATAACATGCAAGTATGTGCTGTACAACATGGCATCACAACATAACGCAAACTCAATAGATAAAGGCTCAGAAGAGCCCCATAGCATTAAATACAAACAGGGGTCACATGACCCATCATTCAGAGCATACAAGCAACAAGCGGAAGCATTACATGTCTGAGTACAGACAATTACAAAAGAAAAAGGCTGAAAAGCCTGACTATCTACAAGACCTCCCAAGGGTACAAGATCGTAGCTGAGGTAGCAAGCTACCCGTCGAAGTCCAAGCGGAATTACTAGAAAGACCGAAGTCTCCGCTGCAAAACATAAATAAAGCAAACATGAGTACAAAGGTACTCAGCAAGACTTACATCAGATCCTATCATACATGCACTGGTATCAAGGAGGTAATGTGGGGTTTAGTTGCAGCAAGCCAGCTTTGACTCTGTGGCTATCCTGTTCTACGACTGTTGGTAACTCTTTTGAAAAAGCGCACACGAGTCCACTAATCACCACATCAATACACTACTATGGATTCATCCCCGTCTCACTACGAGAAGGCCATCCATAGCACTCACACTTATCTTGAGCATTTTAGAGTATCCACTTCAAGTTGTCTATGTACCACGTAAGCATCCAAGAAGTCCATAACCGAGGACACGGCTATTCGAATAGATCATGATAACCCTGCAGCGGTGTACTTCTTCACACACGCTCTCACCACTTATCACCATGTACACGACATGTATCTCGGCAACCTTCAAGCGGAAGCCTGGCGGGGGTGTCGGCCACGACCTGACTAACCACACAAGACTCTAGTCCAGGTTTATCGCCTATTCGGGTTCCATCCGCAAGGAGATCCGGCCGGGGTGTCGCTCACGGCCCCAAACGATGTGTACAGGGTTCCCGAGCCCACCAACCGGGTGCCACTCGGTACACCGGGCCACGTGTGCCTAGTCTGTCCCAAGCCCACCCTGCCGGGTGCCACTCGGTAGAAAAATAGCACTACCTACAAACACCAGAAACTAGTTGCAACTCCTGGACAGAGATCGAGGTGATTAATAAGTCGAGAGGGGCACTTAAGCATTCCAATGCGTGGTAGTAGCTAGTCCTTGGACGACATACACAGAACTCGGTGCTTAAGGACGGTTCCAGTGAGACAACCCACCATGTACTCCTACATGGCCTCTCACCGCTACCTTTACCAAATCGTGTTCACACGCTTAACTCTCAGCATCAGAACATATCATATCACTCCAATCCATTCCCAATGAATCAGACCCGACACAACTCTAAGCAATAGCAGGCATAGCATGGTAGGAACACAACATGGCTCAATCAACTCCTACACATGCTAGTGGGTTTCATCTATTTACTGTGGCAATGACAGGTCATGCAGAGAAATGGGTTCAACTACCGCAGCATAAAGTAGCAATTGAATCGTTGTTGTCCTAATGCAATAAAAGAGAGCAGGAGCGAGAGAGTGGGATCATATCGAAATGAACAAGGGGGTTTGCTTGCCTGGTAGATCAACAAGGAAGGCACTGCTCCCCAGACAGGTACTCAGGATCGGTCTCCGGAGCAGGACCTACCGAGAAGGAACGGTGTCGACAATTAGAATACAAGCATATGCAAAAATATGATGCATGATCATGGCATGAATATGTGATGCTGTTTGAGCTAATGCAGCTAGAGTTCATTTGGTTGAAGTCCATTTGAACCAAGAACTCAAATGCAACACCAAGTAAAATCTTTATAAGGGCCGTATATATGTTTTCACCTATACAGCAGGTTTAGGTTGGTTTGTCATGCATGAAACTGGTACATATGGATAGATTGAATTTTTCTGATGATTTTTCATATATAACTTATTTCAATCTGAGCTACGGTTGAATTGATATGAATTTTTGAAGTTTTGGATATTTTCTGGAATTTCCTGTTTAAAAATAATACCAGAAAATAAATAATTGCGTCAGCATTACGTCAGCACTGCGTCAGCAAGTCAACCGTGCTGACTGGGTCAAACCTGACGTGTGGGGTCCACACGTCAGTGAGAGGGGGTTAAACAGGGGTTAGTTAAACTTAATTAAAGGATTAGGGGGCACGGGGCCCACTGGCAGTGGCTTAGGGGTGGATTAAATGGCAGGATTAGCAGCTAATCACGGGGCCACGTCAGTCGCCGGAGTTTCGCCGGCGACGACCTCAAGCCGCGGCGGTTCTTCGCCGGACTTGCGCTACGAGCGGCGGATGGACGCGCGGAGACCACCGGGGCATAGCCCGTCGTCGTCCGCATCCAACAGAGCAGGTGGAAGGCTGCGGGGGCGCTGGAGCTCGCCGGAGCGAAGCTCGGGGCGGCGGCCGGAGTCGGGCCTCGACCGAAATCGCGGCTGCAGCGTGCAAAAGACAAGGGGGAGAGGGGGATTCAAGGTGGAAGCTCACAGCGGACTCGATGGCGTCGACGGCGAGCTCAGGGACAGCCGGACGGCGACGTGCGGGCGGTGAAGATCTACGGCGTCCGGCGATGAGGAAGACGACGGTGGTGGCTCCACGGGGTGTCCCGGCTTGCGTGGCTCGGCGGAGAGCTTCAGAGGGAGGAGGCGGAGCTTCTGAGCACGGGGAGAGGGCGAGGGGGAGGCGGTGGCCGCGGTGGTAATCGTCGGTGGCGGCGGGCGCGTTCGGACGCGAGAGAGGGAGAGATCCAGGGGAGGAGGGAGAGCGAGGGAGAGGGAGAGAGGTGCGGGCGTCGCGTGGCGACATTCGACGAGGCCAGGTCGAAGAGGGGAGGGCAGGCAGGCAGCTGCCGTGGCACGCATGCGCGCGGCGCGCGGCGACCACGCTCCCGGCGTCCTCCTGGCACGGTGGAGACGACGACTGGCACTGCCAGTCGGCTGGGCCGGCCTGTTGGCCACTGGGCCAGGCCTCAGGTACGCACAGGTAAGCATTTTCCCATTTTGGTTAACTTTTCTATTTTTCTGACATTTATTTTGATTTAATAAAAATACTAAATCAATTTATTTTCTTATGCCAATTTTTGTAAGAGCTAGTGGCTATATTCCAGAGCTCCTCATCAACTAGCATAATTTTTGGACATATAATATATATATATAACATTTATATATCCAAAGAAAATAATTATGCATTAATTCCAAATGGCCAAAAATAAATACTTATGAGCTCCTAAAATATTTGTTAGAATTTTACCTCTGACCAATATTTTCAGAGAGCAACATGAGCATTTTCTTGGACCCTTTTGGAGCAATTTTTATCCGGGTCATTTCCAGAAATAATTCTGAGGGTTTCACAAATCCCCATTTCAAATTTAAATGAAATTTAAACATGATGCACACATGAAGGGCTAGCCTAGGTCATACCAGAACTAGGGATGTGACAACCTTGAACTTCGTTAAAAACCTTTTTCGACAAGTCTAGCTTTGTAGATAGTAACGCTACTATCAGCGTCCGTCTTCCTCTTGAAGATCCAATTATTTTCTATGGCTTGCCGATCATCAAGCAAGTCAACCAAAGTCCACACTTTGTTCTCATACATGGATCCCATCTCAGATTTCATGGCCTCATGCCATTTCGTGGAATCTGGGCTCATCATCGCTTCCTCATAGTTTGTAGGTTCGTCATGGTCAAGTAACATGACCTCCAGAACAGGATTACCGTACCACTCTGGTGAGGATCTCACTCTGGTTGACCTACGAGATTTGGTAGTAATTTGATCTGAAGTTACATGACCATCATCATTAGCTTCCTCACTAATTGGTGTAGGAGTCACAGGAACAAATTTCTGTGATGAACTACTTTCCAATAAGGGAGCAGGTACAGTTACCTTATCAAGTTCTACTTTCCTCCCATTCACTTCTTTCGAGAGAAACTCCTTCTCTAGAAAGGATCCATTCTTAGCAACGATTGTCTTGCCTTCGGATCTGTGATAGAAGGTGTACCCAACTTTCTCCTTTGGGTGTCCTATGAAGACATATTTCTCCGATTTGGGTTTGAGCTTATCAGGATGAAACTTTTTCACATAAGCATCGCAACCCCAAACTTTAAGAAACGACAACTTTGGTTTCTTGCCAAACCACAGTTCAGATGGTGTCGTCTCAACAGATTTAGATGGTGCCCTGTTTAACGTGAATGCAGCTGTCTCTAATGCATAACCCCAAAACGATAGTGGTAAATTGGTAAGAGACATCATAGATTGCACTATATCCAATAAAGTACGGTTATGACGTTTGGACACACCATTACGCAGTGGTGTTCCAGGTGGCATGAGTTTGTGAAACTATTCCACATTGTTTTAATTGAAGACCAAACTCGTAACTCAAATATTGGCCTCTGCGATCAGATCGTACAAACTTTATTTTCTTGTTACGATGATTTTCCACTTCACTCTGAAATTCTTTGAACATTTCAAATGTTTCAGACTTATGTTTCTTCAAGTAGATATACCCATATCTTCTCAAATCATTTGTGAAGTTCATAAAATAACGATACCCGCCGCGAGCCTCAACACTCATCGGACCTCATACATCAGTATGTATTATATCCAATAAGTCAGTTGCTCGCTCCATTGTTCTGGAGAACGGAGTCTTAGTCATCTTTGCCCATGAGGCATGGTTCGCAAGCATCAACTGATTCATAATCAAGTGATTCCAAAAGCCCATCAGCATGGATTTTCTTCGTGCGCTTTACACCAATATGATCTAAACGGCAGTGCCACAAATAAGTTGCACTATCATTATTAACTTTGCATCTTTTGGCTTCAATATTATGAATATGGGATAATTAATTTGGTGCCCTTAGTTGTGTCCCCCTCGGCAGGTTTGCCCCTAGTTTCTGAAAACCATCATTCTTGCCCGAACCAGTTTGGTTTTCTTATGCTTTTGCCCTTCCGTCACGGTTCCGTCCAGTCAGCGCCGTTTAACCACTACCGCCGCTAGTTTTTGGACACGGCTTGCCCCGCGGTCGACCTAACCAACTCATTCCCACTCTCACTCTATCGTTCCCCATTCTCACTCTCTTTCCCCCGTCAGAAACCCTAGTCGCCATTGGCGGCTCACCACCAGATCCACAAACCAATCCTTGCACCACATCCGTTTCCAGGCCAGGCAATGGGGGAGGATGGAGAAACCCTAGGTGGCGGCCGCGGCCGCCGCAAGAAGGGAACCGCATCGGCACGGGAGGGCGTCACATCGCAACGCAAGGGCCATGGCTGCGCGCACGGCCAGACGGTGTCCCCATCACCATTGGACGATGATTTGTTTCTACACCATCCACATTTGATAAAGTGACATCAATTCAACTGCAATCAAACAAAGTAGGGTTCCATCAACATCTTCACTTCAGATACATCGATAAACTACATCTACCATACCATTACAACAAACATAACAATTCCAACTAACAGCAATGCCCACACCAGCAACAACTCATCTCTCTCTCTAAGTTTCTTCTTCAAAGCCCTGTTCTTCCTTGCCAGCTCCATGTTTTCCTTCTTCAGATGGTGACATTTGATCCAACTGCTTTCAACCTCTGCGTGCAAGTCTTCAAAAGCAAGGGCAACACGCAATGGAGGAGCTGGGTCAACCCACACCACCCATTCACACTCTTCTGGTAACTAATTGCAAGTCAGAGTAATCAACATTAGAGAGTACAAATCAACAAAAACTAAATCTATCACAAATTCACAAAAACTTACATCTAATGGACAACCTAAAAAATGGCGGCCACTGCTAGCTCCTCCCCATGATACACGGCGGGCAGGGACAAGGCCATGGCCAGGGCAGCGATGCTTCGACAAAAACTCCAAGCCGGAATAGGACTCGTCGGGAAGATAAAACTCCGACGAATGTTGCACAATCCCGACCCCATCGACCTAAAACATAGGTAAAATTTCCCCCAAATGTCACAAACCCTAGAAATCCCTAGATTCAAGTGGGATGGGGTGGAGGAGCACCAAATTCATATATTCAAAGGACTACTTACCTCTCTGATCGCCGGTGAGAAGGAGGACGACCCCGAGCTCGCCATGTGCACCGCTCCTTTCTCTCCCGCTTCCCGCTTACCGCTCCAAACTTGTCGTGCCTTCCCTCCCTCTGTTTTTCACGCAAGCTGGCTGAGGACGAAGGGGTACTGAGGGTTATCCGCAAGAGGGGTAAAAATGTCCAAAAACTACCTCCGGTAGCGGTCAAACGGCGCTGACTAGACGGAACCGTGCCGGAAGGGCAAAAGCATAAGAAAACCAAAGTGAGTTGGACAAGAACGAGTGTTTTCCGAAACTAGGGGCAAACCTGCCGAGTGTGACACGACTAAGGGTATAAAATCAATTTTCCCTATGAATATGTGTATCACTACGATCGAGATCCAACAAACCATTTTCATTGGGTGTATAACCATAGAAGGTTTTATTCATGTAAACAGAATAACAATTATTCTCTAACTTAAATAAATAACCATATTGCAATAAACATGATCAAATCATATTCATGCTCAACGCAAACACCAAATAACATTTATTTTGGTTCAACACTAATCCCAAAAGTATAGGGAGTGTGCGATGATGATCATATCATTCTTGGAACTACATCCAACACACATTGTTACTTCACCCTTAACTAGTCTCTGTTCATTCTGCAACTCTCGTTTCAAGTTACTACTCTGGGAGGTGCTGCCTGGAGGGGCGCGCCGCTTGATGAGGAACCCGGCCCCGGGTCCCGTCATCGACCCTGATCTCGTTTGGTGGCGTTTGCGTGGGCCAGTTTTGGTGCGGAGGGAGCCGGCCCCGCCGGAGGTGGTACGTCGTCTTGTCAGGGAGGAGGACGAGCACGTCCATCGCTACATGGTTGCGTTAGAGGGCGGCAGGTTCTCCAATACCTAGCAGTTTCTTCAGGGATCTCACTTCAACTATGATCCTGTGAGGGTTCCTTCTCTTTGGGTGTCCACCGCCCGCACCGCAGGAACCGCGAGTGTCCTAGATTCTTCTGTAGTATTCGATCTTTATTAGCTACCTAGCCAGTGATGTATTCGAGATTATATATTCGAGATGATGTATTCGAGATTATATATTATTCGAGATGATGTATTCGAGATTATATCTGTTATTCGAGACGATGTATTCGAGATTATATCTATTATTCGAGACGATGTATTCGAGATTATATCTATTATTCGAGATTATACTAAATTGTTTTATATTTCTTTTGGCATAGTTAAATAAAAGCTATGGCGGACAATATCGACAGAGAGAGAGAACAGACCATGTTCGATATGATACGCGGGCCAGATGATGATCAGAATGAAGAAGATTATGACGGCTCCGAATTTCTAAACAACACCGGAGAGGGTGATATGATATTCGATCGCTACGACCGAATTGATGAAGTCATGAACTACGATTATGACGATGACGAAGAACATGTTGATCCTAAAACAACAAACACCGGCGAGGTATATATATTTATATAAGCAGGAATCTGGTGATCATCGCATGTTTTAAATGAGTTGAAGATATATTAACGAATCAATCTTTCTTCTTTCAGCCATCCGGATCGAGCAAATCTTCAGGCAAAAGGACGAAACAAGGCCCGAACAAAAAGTTGAAGGAGGGCGTAAAGTACAATATCGAGGCATTCAAACCTAATGGCGAACCATTAGCGCCTAAGAACATTGCGGACAAGTTCGTTCGTCAGTGCGGAGTTCTTGTGAAGGACCAACTCCCGATCTCCCTTCAAGAATGGAGAAAGCCAGCAAAGCCACGTCCAGATGTTACTTTTGTCGACGAGAATAAAAAAAACTGCTTTGGGATACTCTCATGGAACATTTCACCCTACTAGATCATTTCATAGAAGCAGATGTGCAGAAAGTCAAGGACGCTGCTTTTAGGAAGATGGCGGTTGCATTCAAGAACCACAAGAGAACGACGTGGGAGAAGTACGTCAAGGATGGAAGGAAGACTCCAGTATTCGAGGGGATACTAGAGAATCAAAGTGCTCATTGGGACGATTTTGTGAAATTCAAGGATTCAGAATGAGCTAAGGAATGGTCGAGAATAAACAAGCAGAATGCCCCAAAAAAGGATAAGTTCCATAAGCTGGGGCCAGGTGGCTACGCGGTGGCAATGCCTAAGTGGGATAAGTCTGAGAAAGAGATGCAGGATGCAGGTGCCACTCCGGTTACTAAGAGTTGGCCCCCCAGGTGCAGGACTTGGTTCTATGCGCATGGGGGGGAGTTGGACCCGAAGACAGGCAATGTTTCGACTAAGGCATGTCTGAACGGAGCCGACGATGCGATACTTGTTGCAATAAAAGAGGCTCGGTCGGGGGTGTCCCAGCCCAACAGAGAGAACGGCGAGCTTACGCGTGCCCTGGGAAATCCTGAACACCCGGGAAGAACACGAGGCAAGGGCGCTATTCCGTGGTATGAGGGGTTTTCGGACTGGAACGCCGACTACAGAACCCGTGCGAGAAAGAAGATTGCAGAGGAGAAGAAGAGGAAGATGGAGGAGGAGCAGAGGAAGCGGGACTATGAACGCCTTCAAGGCCTAGAAGCAAGTCAAGCGGAATTGGCAGTTAAATTCCAGCGGCAGCAGGAGCAGATCGACTCACTTAGCCAGCAAAGGGGGTCTCAACAGCTGCAGCAGCTAGCGGATGATCCAGCATTGGATACCACCGCCCCATCCATGCCGAGAAGCAGCGTGGGCTCCGCCCCGTTTGATGCAATGCTGGATAGATACCCTGTGGATGACATCACGGAGAACACTAACTGCGATCTACACTTCAAAATGAAGAACATATCCATGAAGGTGGCGGACGGCGTTGCTTATACAAATCCCCCCGATGCAACCTTCCATTGCAACCCGATTCTAGCAGGCTATGCTCGTGTCGTGGTTGATGAGGTGGTGGACCAATATTCAGAGCTACAACTTGACATTCCTGGAGGTGACGAGGAGCACACACTCGGAGATGCCAAACATCGTATCATCCTATGGAGAAAGGATTGCATCATCTTTCGAAGGCCACCGACACCGCGTCACCCGACTCCTCGTCGAAGTCCGCCACCGAGTCAGCAGACTCCCGCTCCTCCAAGTCCACCAACGCGTGAGGCCACTCCTCCTCCTCCAAGTCCGGCAAAGTGTCAGGCCACTCCTCCTCCAAGTCCGACAGAGCATCAGACGTCCACTCCTCCTCCAAGTCCGGCAAAGTGTCAGGCCACTCCTCCTCCAAGTCCGGCACAGCTTCAGGCCACTCCTCCTCGTCCAACTCAGCCCCGTCAGCCGTCTCCGCCGCCTCAGCAATCCACGAAGAGACACCCCGCAGCTATGGTGCGTAGCGGTACCAGTCGACGTCATAGTATAGGAAGTACAGGCGGAGGCAAGCGATATAAATATGGACCAAACCTCAGTACTCCTCTTCCTCAGAGGGCTTATGACAGGACCAAGGAGCAAACCAATGCCATAGTGCGGGCAGAAGTCGACGCCCATTTTGGACCGAAACTGCCACCGCCGCCAAGGGAGAAAGTGCATGTGGAAGTTCTTGACCACTTCGTTCGTATGGCTGAACCACCAGCTCCTAAGCCTGTTGACTCAGACTATGAGCGCCACATCGGGAAGTTACATCGACAACGTCTACAGAAGGAGGCGAGCTCGAGCTCGAGCAAACAACAAGCAGTTGTCAAAAAATGCGGGAGAACCATTGCCCAGCTGGGAGAACAGTGGGCGCAACCGACCCCCCCGCTTGTTGTGCCGCCAACAAGATGTGACAGTACGCGCGGCCAATATTATTGTGGGCAAACAGTTTACGTTCCCCAGGTGGGCGATCTGGTAATAACCCAGGAGCATATAACGCAGGCTGAAGAACTCAAGATCACTGTTGGGACAACTCCTCGAGATCAAGGACATGCCTGTGCTTACAAAGGAGGAAATAAAACAGAAATATGTTCGGGGCCAACCTTTGGTCAAGCCAGAAGATGTCAAGAAGCTCCCAACGAGAATGTATGAATTGCAACAATGGTACATGGACATTACCAAGAGATCTGATCGACAGTCCCTCATGGTGCAAGTCAACAAGGATCATTACTACCATGATAAACCTAGGACCGTTGAGTATTCTGAACTGTTTCAGTTATACAATCAAGACGCACTCGACAAATCTATCGTCAGTTGCTATTGTCTGTAAGTGATTTCTTTCTGTAATTTAAGTCTCAAGCTAGCTGTATTGATCCTTTTGATCAATCATTACCTGTAATTATCCTCACTATATTATTTTCTGTGGTATTATGCAGGATGGAGATGTATGAAATGAAAAAAGGTGGACGCTATGGCATTGGGTTCATTGACCCAAACACCGTTAATGAATACACATGGAATATAAGCCAAGGTTGTCAGAATCGCGATTCTGTTGTACGATTCTATGACTTTACGATTCAAACTAACCCCTCTGATTCTACGATTTTGGTTCATAGAATCTACGTTTTTACGATCCTGATAGTGAAGATTCTATGATTTGCGATCCTGCCATCGGAGCTCCGATCCGATTCAGAATCACGATTCTGACAACCTTGATATAAGCGACTATTATAAAAAGCAGGTAGAGGACAACATGTTCGAGTTCTTGAAGCGCCTCAAATACAATGAATATATACTACTTCCTTACAACTTCAAGTGAGTCACACTTTCTTGTACTACAAATTCTCTGTTTTTGCCTACTAGCTAGCTAGCTACATGTTTTTGCTTATATATATATGCCCGCTTAATTAAGACATGCAAACGTGTGTGCATGCAGATTTCACTGGATCTTGTGTATCATTAAAGTTGACGAAGGAACAGTTGAAATACTGGACTCACTACTCTCAGAAAATAAAGAATATAACATCTTGTTTGGGATAGTCAACAGGTAATTTCAATCATTATTAGCTATATATCTCGGCCTATTTAGTTCGTCATTTCATGATATGAACTATTTAATAACCCTTTTATTCATTTTCTTTGTCGACTGGCAGGGCTTGGGCAAGGTTCATCAGCATAACGGAAGGCGAATGGAAACGACAGCTGAGATGGCTTCGACCCAGGGTAAGTAATTAAGTAGTGTGGTAGCTAGCTGCCATCTTTTTAATATTATCATGCTTGATTAATTATTATCTGATCAAATTAAATTCCATTCTTGTAAAGGCCATAAAGCAGGCGCAGGGGACTGATCTGTGTGCATACTGCGTTTGCGAGAACATTCGCATGATGACGTCCGAAAGGAGCAGATCTTAAAGACAGGAATGGGTACGCTTGTCAGAACACTATTCACAATTTGTGCATCATTATCGATATCTAGTCACACGACTAATACACATGCATATTGATCTCCTTCTTAACAGTTCACAGAGGTGCGGGACAAGCTCCTAGATACGGAGCGCGTACAAGCACTTCAAGAGGAAATAGCGGGATTTTTGCTCGACCAGGTCATAAATCCGAAGGGAGAATACTATTACCCGCTACCGCCCCCATCGACCAGGTCATGAACCACTTCCAATTTGTCATCGTGCTCCGAAGGCACCAATTAGGCTAATGCAAACTGGCTCCGAAGGCAACATGCATATGTACGAGAAATTGTATATATAGCTATACATGTGTGTATGTGTGAATTAATATGGTGGTTTGTGAGACATTGATGATCTATATATATGATTGGTTCTACTAGCTACCATATATATGCATAACGTGTACAATGTGTAGTATCGTAAAATACCAGCAAACGAAAAAGAATTAAAATGGAAAACACAAAATTAAATGAAAAAGAAATCATAAAACCAAAAAACCCCCAAACATTTTAGTACCGGTTGGTGTTACCAACCGGTACTAAAGGGCTCCCGGCCCCCGGAGCTGGCTCGTGCCACGTGGTTGCCCTTTAGCACCGGTTCGTGCTGGACCGATACTAAAGGGGGGGGGCCTTTAGTGCCCAAACTTTAGTGCCGGTTATGGAACCGGCACTAAAGGGCCTTACGAACCGGTGCTATTGCCCGGTTCTGCACTAGTGTTAGCAACTGAACTAGTATCAAATACCGAGCGGTTGCTATAAACACTAGTAAAGTACATATCAATAACATGTATATCCAATATACCTTTGTTTACTTTGACATCCTTCTTATCCGCCAAGTATCTAGGGCAGTTCCACTTCTAGTGACCATTTCCTTTGCAGTAGAAGCACTTAATCTCAGGCTTAGGTCTAGACTTGGGCTTCTTCTCATGAGCAGCAACTTGCTTGCCGTTCTTCTTGAAGTTCCCCTTCTTCCCTTTGCCCTTTTCTTGAAACTAGTGGTCTTGTCAACCATCAACACTTGATGCTTTTCTTGATTTCTACCTTCGTCGATTTCAGCATCACGAAGAGCTTGGGAATTGTTTCCGTTATCCCTTGCATATTATAGTTCATCACGAAGTTCTAGTAACTTGGTGATAGTGACTATAGAATTTTGTCAATTACTATCTTATCTGGAAGATTAACTCCCTGATTCAAGCAATTGTAGTACCCGGACAATCTGAGCACATGCTCACTGGTTGAGCTATTCTCCTTCATCTTGTAGGCAAAGTACTGTCAGAGGTCTCATACCTCTTGACACGGGCATGAGTATGAAATACCAATTTCAACTCTTGGAACATCTTATATGCTCCGTAGCGTTCAAAACCTTTTTGAAGCCCCGATTCCTAGCCGTAAAGCATGGTGCACTAAACTATCAAGTAGTCATCATACCGAGCTTTGCCAAACATTCATAACGTCTGCATATGCTCCTGCAATAGGTCCGTCACCTAGCGGTGCATCAAGGACATAATTCTTCTGTGCAGCACTGAGGATAAACCTCAGATCACGGATCCAATCCGCATTATTGCTACTAACATCCTTCAACTTAGTTTTCTCTAGGAACATATTAAAAATAAAACAGGGGAGCTAAACGCGAGCTATTGATCTACAACATAGATATGCTAATACTACCAGGACTAAGTTCATGAGAAATTAGAGTTCAATTAATCATATTACTTAAGAACTCCCACTTAGATAGACATCCCTCTAATCATCTAAGTGATCACGTGATCCATATCAACTAAACCATGTCCGATCATCACGTGAGATGGAGTAGTTTTGAATGGTGAACATCACTATGTTGATCATATCTTCTATATGATTCATGCTCGACCTTTCGGTCTCAGTGTTCCAAGGCCATATCTGCATATGCTAGGCTCGTCAAGTTTAACCTGAGTATTCCGCGTGTGCAAAACTGTCTTGCACCCGTTGTATTTGAACGTAGAGCTTATCACACCCGATTATCACGTGGTGTCTCAGCATGAAGAAATTTCACAACGGTGCATACTCAGGGAGAACACTTATACCTTGAAATTTAGTGAGAGATCATCTTATAATGCTACTGTCGATCTAAGCAAAATAAGATGCATAAAAGATAAACATCACATGCAATCAATATAAGTGATATGATATGGCCATCATCATCATGTGCTTGTGATCTCCATCTCCGAAGCACCGTCATGATCACCATTGTCACCGGCACGACACCTTGATCTCCATCGTAGCATCATTGTCGTCTCGCCAACTATTGCTTCTACGACTATCACTACCGCTTAGTGATAAAGTAAAGCAATTACAGGGCGATTGCATTGCATACAATAAAGCGACAACCATATGGCTCCTGCCAGTTGCCGATAACTCGGTTACAAAACATGATCATCTCATACAATAAAATATAGCATCATGTCTTGACCATATCACATCACAACATGCCCTGCAAAAACAAGTTAGACGTCCTCTACTTTGTTGTTGCAAGTTTACGTGGCTGCTACGGGCTGAGCAAGAACCGTTCTTACCTACGCATCAATACCACAACGATAGTTCGTCAAGTTAGTGCTGTTTTAACCTTCTCAAGGACCGGGCGTAGCCACACTCGGTTCAACTAAAGTTGGAGAAACTGACACCCGCCAGCCACCTGGGTGCAAAGCACATCGGTAGAACTAGTCTCGCGTAAGCGTCCGCGTAATGTCGGTCCGGGCCGCTTCATCCAACAATATCGCCGAACCAAAGTATGACATGCTGGTAAGCAGTATGACTTGTATCGCCCACAACTCACTTGTGTTCTACTCGTGCATATAACATCTACGCATAAAACCTGGCTCCGATGCCACTGTTGGGGAACATAGTAATTTCAAAAAAAATCCTACGCACACGCAAGATCGTGGCGATGCATAGCAACGAGAGTGGAGAGTGTTGTCCACGTACCCTCGTAGACCGAAAGCAGAAGCGTTATGACAACGCGGTTGATGCAGTCGTATGTCTTCACGATCCGACCGATCCAATTACCGAACGCAAGGCACCTCCGAGTTCAGCACACGTTCAGCTCGATGACGTGCCACGAACTCCGATCCAGCAGAGCTTCGAGGGAGAGTTCCATCAGCACGATGGTGTGATGACGGTGATGATGTTTCTACCAACGCAGGGCTTCGCCTAAGCACCGCAACGATATTACCGAGGTGGATTATGGTGGAGGGGGGCACCGCACACAGCTAAGAGATCAATGATCAATTGTTGTGTCTCCAAGGGGTGCCCCCTCCCCGTATATAAAGGAGTGGAGGAGGGGGAGGGCCGACCCTCTCTATGCGCGCCCTAGGGGAGTCCTACTCCCACCGGGAGTAGGATTCCCCTTTTCCTAGTAGAACTAGGAGCCCTTCCAAGTAGTAGGAGTAGGAGAGAAGGAA
Source organism: Aegilops umbellulata (assembly GCA_032464435.1). Lineage (NCBI taxonomy): Eukaryota > Viridiplantae > Streptophyta > Magnoliopsida > Poales > Poaceae > Aegilops > Aegilops umbellulata. Next base: position 632,404,786 of record CP136060.1, on the reverse strand, counting down.
AGGGAAAAGAGAAGAGAAGGAAGGAGGGGGCGCCGCCCCTCCCCCTAGTCCAATTCGGACTAAGCATTGGGGGGGAGGGCGTGCAACCTCCCCTCTCTCTTTCCCCTAAAGCCCAATAAGGCCCATATACTCCCCGACGAATTCTCGTAACTCTCCGGTACTCCGAAAAATACCCGAATCATTCCGAACCTTTCCGATGTCTGAATATAGTCGTCCAATATATCGATCTTTACGTCTTGACCATTTTGAGACTCCTCGTCATGTCCCCGATCTCATCCGGGGACTCCGAACTACCTTCGGTACATCAAAACACATAAACTCATAATACAAATCGTCACCGAACGTTAAGCGTGCGGACCCTACGGGTTTGAGAACTATGTAGACATGACCGAGACATGTCTCCGGTCAATAACCAATAGCGGAACCTGGATGCTCATATTGGATCCTACGTATTCTACGAAGATCTTTATCGGTCAAACCGCATAACAGCATACGTTGTTCCCTTTGTCATCGGTATGTTACTTGCCCGAGATTCGATCGTCGGTATTTCAATACCTAGTTCAATCTCGTTACCAGCAAGTCTCTTTACTCGTTCCGTAATACATCATCCCGCAACCAACTCATTAGTTACAATGCTTGCAAGGCTTATAGTGATGTGTATTACCGAGTGGGCCCAGAGATACCTCTCCGACGATCGGAGTGACAAATCCTAATCTCGAAATACGCCAACTCAACAAGTACCTTCAGAGACACCTGTAGAGCACCTTTATAATCACCCAGTTACGTTGTGACATTTGGTAGCACACAAAGTGTTCCTCCGGTAAACGGGAATTGCATAATCTCATAGTCATAGGAACCTGTATAAGTCATGAAGAAAGCAATAGCAACATACTAAACGATCAAGTGCTAAGCTAATGGAATGGGTCAAGTCAATCACATCATTCTCCTAATGATGTGATCCCGTTATTCAAATGACAACTCATGTCTATGGTTAGGAAACTTAACCATCTTTGATTAACGAGCTAGTCAAGTAGGGGCATACTAGTGACACTATGTTTGTCTATGTATTCACACATGTATTATTTTTCCGGTTAATACAATTAAAGCATGAATAATAAACATTTATCATGAAATAAGGAAATAAATAATAGCTTTATTATTGCCTCTAGGGCATATTTCCTTCATTCATTACCACGACGGCGTGGTGACGGTGATAGTGATGTGATCCGCGCAAGGCTTCGCCTAAGCACTACGTGAATATGACGGAGGAGTAAACCGTGTAGGGAGACGCCACACACGGCTTGGAACAATTGGTGTGTCTCCAAGGGGTGCCCTGCCCACGTATATAAAGGAGGGAGGGGAGGAGGCCGGCCACCAGGGACGCGCCAGGGAGAGGGAAGTCCTACTAGGACTCCAGTCCTAGTAGGATTCGGCCCCCCCTTTTCCTTCTTTCGGAGGGGGAAAGAGGGAAAGGAGAGGGAGTAGGAGAAGGAAAGGGGGCGCCGCCCCCTTCCCTAATCCAATTCGGCCTCCTCCCTTGTGGGGGGCATGCTAGCCCCTTGTGGGCTGGTTAGCCTCCCTCCTATTGAAGGAAATATGCCGTAGAGGAAATAATAAAGTTGTTATTTATATTTTCTTATATCATGATAAATGTTTATTATTCATGCTAGAATTGTATTAACCGGAAACTTAGTACATGTGTGAATACATAGACAAACAGAGTGTCACTAGTATGCCTCTACTTGACTAGCTCGTTAATCAAAGATGGTTAAGTTTCCTAGCCATAGAACACTATGCTCCGTTGCGAGGGAGATGGAGATGGAGCATCATGGAGTTTCAGAAAAAAAGAAATGTGAAGGGGCGGGCTTTAGAAAAGTTGGATCGCTACACCCGGAAACAAATCACAATTGTTGAGCGAGATGGGATACGACGGGATCTCCGCCGATGCGAGAGAGATTGACATGGAGCATCATGGCTAGAGTTTCATAAAAAAAAGGAAACGTGAAGGGGTGGGCTTTAGGAAAGTTGGGATCACTACATATGGAACCAAATCATAATTTTTGAAAAGTTGGGATCGCTACACCCGAAAACAAATCGTAATTGTTGAGCCAGATGGGATACGACGGGATCCCTGCCGACGCGAGAGCGATTGACATGGAGCATCATGGCTAGAGTTTCATAAAAAAGGAAACGTGAAGGGGTGGGCTTTAGGAAAGTTGGGATCGCTACATATGGAAACCAATCGCAATTTTTGAGCCGGTTGGGATACGGCGAAATTAGCGACCGAAAATATCGGTGAGGGTGTCGAGGCTTCGTTAGATGGAGCGAACGAACGAAACGATGTACGGACTCCTCCATTAGGAGTAGAGATATTTTTGAGCTGGTTGGGATACGACGGAATTAGCAGCGGAAAATATCGGTGAGGGTGTCGAGGCTTCGTTAGATGGAGCGAACGAACGAAACGACATACAGACTCCTCCATTAGAAGTAGAGATATCTAGTAGTGGTTATACATGTACACCACACTGCCCGCACATGCATCGGAGTAGCAGAATGGCTGTGAGGCTGGTTGTAATGGTGAGTATCATATACTAGTATCATGCATATGATACTAGTGTATGATACTACCTCTCTAATGCATAGTATCATATATTAGTATCATGTAGTACTCTATTTATTGCCATGCATGACACAAAGTAGCATAACATTTAATATGATACGGTATCATGATATGATACTAGACCCTCTCTTTCTTCATTTAATGATATGACACCTCATCAAAATTGCCTAGTTGGCATGCATGATACTAGCTATGATACTACCATTACGACCAGCCTGAGGAAACCTTGCCTCTTAATCACCCCTTTTCTTGGAAAGTGAAAACACCTATGCCGCGACTATCATCATGGCCACATCATTAAATGCCTTAGGGATGCCCGCCGACCGGCCATCAAGGGTCTGGCTTGCACCACTTCATTGATCTCCGACCTTCTCTTCCTCTCTGCCATGCTTCCTTCTTCTTCTTCTTAAACCACCTGCCTGTCCATATTTTTTTAGAACGAAGGCTCAAATCGAGCCCGACTAGGATTACGGCAACCACTAACTTATAGAGACGAAACAAAGAAACAACTAAAAGGGTACAGAATGCTGTGCAAGCAGCCAATAGGCTTCCCACCATCTACAAGCAAAGATGAAGAATCTAAAGTACAAGAACGGCTTGAAGACGATGAAGCCCTCCACCGAGTGCAATCCACCCCACCGAGACACAAGCATGCCTTGAGGAGACCCAGCTAGCAGGCGGAAGTAACGCTGACACGCTCCGGCTGAATCGGGGACAACCTCCTACATCTCCAAAAGGGGCTCCCTAGCCCCTCGCCTGGCACGAGGCGTTGATCCGTCAGACGATGCAAACGTTCTCCCAAGAGCAAAGGTGTACAACCGACACCATAGCCACCCGAAAAGCCATACCAGAGCACCACCAACACGCGTCGCCAAGCTCAACAAAGGGAAACATGGCACTAGGATGGAACTAGACCTGGCCAAACCTCGGGCCGGGCCGGGCTTCGGGCTGGGCCTAGCGAAGCCCGACGAAAAAACCCAGGCCCGAGCCCGGCCCGGCCATCGGGCCTATTTTCTGGGCCCGAGCCCGGCCCGAATATGCAAAAGCCCGCCGGGCCTCGGGCTGGCCCGGCCCGACCTTCAGAAAACTGCAAAAACGACGGGCCCGGGCCCGGCCCGGCCCGGCCACCGGGCTCAAAATCTAGGCCCGAGCCCGGCCCGGGGGCAGCGTCGGGCCGGGCCTGGTCGGGCTTTTTCGGGCCGGGCCGGGTCGGGCCGGCCGGGCCGGGCTGCCCATGGCCAGGTCTAGATGGAACCTACACGCAAGGAGAAGCAAATGCACGGTGGGGCTGCTGATGACAGAGCAACAGTGGAGGGAAGCCACAGGACTGAACTTGAAGACGGCGCCATGACCGTAGAAAGGCAAACAGGGAACCACCAAGACGCCACCAGCTCCAACCATGTCACCGCCAAATGCCCACCAACCAGATCGGACTCACCACCACCCCAAACTCACCGAAGGCGGCACCTCCATGAAGATGATGGCGCCGCGAGCGTCGCTGCCGCCCAATCCAAAGGGATTTGGGTTTTCTCCCCGGTATACAAGCAGGGGAGCGAGGCAAAGGGGGAAAGGGATAACCTTGATGGCGCCTACAAGTAGGAGACATCGCCCTCAGACGTCGCCGTCGTCATGGCCGGCAGAGCCAGCCTTGGATTTCTCCAGGCCCCACGTCTCCCCCACCCCTACCACAGACGCGACGCCGGCAACCTGGGGCAGCCGAAGACCAGATCTGACAGGGGCCGAAAGGGTTGGAGGTGGAGGCGTCAGATCCGGGGAGGGCGCCCCCGCGGCCACCGCGCCTCACAGCCACTACCCGCCGCCGCCGCCTCCTTGCTACCCACACGACCAAGGGGGACGGCCAGCACCAGCAACGACCGCTTGCTGAGATCGCTGTCGCTCCACCACCCGAGGCCGCCGCCTTGGCTCCAAAGCCCCCTGCATGAGACAGGGCGGACAAATCCTCGCCATCACCCTGCCCGGCGGACACGAGGCATTCCGGCGACCCCTTCCCACTAGTAAAAAAAAGGGTCAAATGTGAGACACATTAGTGCCGGTTTGCATTTGAGCCGGCACTAATGTGGCCATTAGTGCCGGTTCAAACGGCTAGGCGGAAGGAGATCTTTAGTACCGGTTCAAGCCACGAACTAGTACCAAATAGGATGGAGCCCGGCCAGCACCTTTAGTACCGGTTCGTGGCACGAACCGGTAGTAAAGATGTTGTGGCAGGCTGTTTTTAGTCCCACCTCGCTCCCCTAGCAAGATTTTTACCACCTTAAATATGTTACTTCTCAAACTATCACAAGAACTTGGTCTTCATTTAACTTTATGTGTAGAATTTGTGGTCGCAATATGAGTCTTCACCAGTTTCTAAACCGGTGAGGACTCATATTGACAATTTAGATTGTACACAAAAACATCATTGATAATCAATGTATTTTTTATGATAATCAATGTTTTTTAAACCTTTTTGAACTCCATCCTATTTTTGCGTTTAGTATGCATCATTCAAAGCGACGTCATCAATTTCCAACACGTTCTGACATCATTTGTTGTTTTTCAGTCATTTACCGATTTGTTTAGAGAGGTAAATGACAATGAAATTAAAAATCACTACAAAATGAACTCTGAAAATGTTGGAACTTGGCATGGTATCATTATTTCACCCGCATAGCATGTGCAAAAGAGTAGACAGGGTCACAGCGAAAACTGGACGCACATCGTGTACAAACTGGACTATCTGTTTCGGAGTATCACGATTTCGGACGAGAACTCATCTGTTACACGGGCACTTCAATGTTATTTAAATTTTTTTGAACTCCAGCCTATATTTGCGTTCAGTATGCATCATTCAAAGCGACGTCATCAATTTCCAACACATTCTGACATCATTTGTTGTTTTTCAGTCATTTACCGATTTGTTTAGAGAGGTAAATGACGGTGAAATTGAAAATCACTACAAAATGAACTCTGAAAATGTTGGAACTTGGCATGGTATCATCATTTCACCCGCATAGCATGTGCAAAAGAGTAGAGAGGGTCACGGTGAAAACTGGACGCACCTCGTGTACAAACTGGACTATCTGTTTCGGAGTATCAGGGTTTCGGACGAGAACTCCTCTGTTACACGAGCACTTCAATGTTATTTAAACTTTTTTGAACTCCTGCCTATTTTTGCGTTCAATATGCATCATTCAAAGCGACGTCATCAATTTCCAACACGTTCTGACATCATTTTTTGTTTTTCAGTCATTTACCGATTTGTTTAGAGAGGTAAATGACGGTGAAATTGAAAATCACTACAAAATGAACTCTGAAAATGTTGGAACTTGGCATGGTATCATCATTTCACCCGCATAGCATGTGCAAAAGAGTAGAGAGGGTCACGACAAAAACTGGACGCACCTCGTGTACAAACTGGACTATCTGTTTCGGAGTATCAGGGTTTCGGACGAGAACTCATCTGTTACACGGGCACTTCAATGTTATTTAAACTTTTTTGAACTCCAGCCTATTTTTGCGTTCAGTATGCATTATTCAAAGCGACGTCATCAATTTCCAACACGTTCTGATAGCACTTGTTGTTTTTCAGTCATTTATCGATTTGTTTAGAGAGGTAAATGATGGTGAAATTGAAAATCAATACAAAATTAACTCTGAAAATGTTAGAACTTGGCATGGTATCATCATTTCTACCGTATAGCATGTGCAAAAGAAAAGAGAGGGTCACGGTGAAAACTGGACGCACCTCGTGTACAAACTGGACTATCTGTTTCGGAGTATCTGGGTTTCGGACGAGAACTCATCTGTCAGACGGGCACTTCAATGTTTTTTAAACTTTTTTGAACTCCAGCCTATATTTGCGTTCAGTATGCATCATTTAAAGCGACGTCATCAATTTCCAACACGTTCTGACATCATTTGTTGTTTTTCAGTCATTTACCGATTTGTTTAGAGAGGTAAATGACGGTGAAATTGAAAATCACTACAAAATGAACTCTGAAAATGTTGGAACTTGGCATGGTATCATCATTTCACCCGCATAGCATGTGCAGAAGAGTAGAGATGGTCACGGCGAAAATTGGACGCACCTCGTGTACAAATTAGATTATCCGTTTCGGAGTACCAGGGTTTCGGACGAGAACTCATCTGTTACACGGGCACTTCAATGTTATTTAAACTTTTTTGAACTCCAGCCTACTTTTGCGTTCAGTATGCATCATTCAAAGCGATGTCATCAATTTCCAACACGTTCTGACATCATTTGTTGTTTTTCAGTCATTTACCGATTTGTTTAGAGAGGTAAACGACGGTGAAATTGAAAATCACTATAAAATGAACTCTGAAAATGTTGGAACTTGGCATGGTATCATCATTTCACCCGCATAGCATGTGCAAAAGAGTAGAGAGGGTCACGGCGAAAAGTGGACGCACCTCGTGTACAAACTGAACTATCTGTTTCGGAGTATCAGGGTTTCGGACGAGAACTCATCTGTTACACGGGCACTTCAATGTTATTTAAACTATTTTGATTTTTGCATTCAGTATGCATCATTCAAAGCGACATCATCAATTTTCAACACGTTCTGATATCATTTGTTGTTTTTCAGTCATTTATCGATTTGTTTAGAGAGGTAAATGATGGTGAAATTGAAAATCACTACTAAATGAACTCTTAAAATGTTGGAACTTGGCATGGTATCATCATTTCACACGCATAGCATGTGCAAAAGAATAGAGAAGGTCACGGCGAAAACTGGACGCACCTCATGTACAAACTGGACTATCTGTTTCGGAATATCAAGGTTTCGGACGAGAACTCATCTGTTACACGGGCACTTCAATGTTATTTAAACTTTTTTGAACTCCAGCCTATTTTTGCGTTCAGTATCCATCATTCAAAGCGACGTCATCAATTTCCAACACGTTCTGACATCATTTGTTGTTTTTCATTCATTTACCAATTTGTTTAGAGAGGTAAATGACGGTGAAATTGAAAATCACTACAAAATGAATAATGCAGAAAATAAATAAAACAGAAAAGACAAAAACTATATAAAGAACTACTCAAAAATAAATAGCAGAAAAGAAAAAAACTATATAAAAATTTGTTCGGGCGCTGCCCAGTAGGCCTGCCAGACCTAGGGTTTGCAAATACAGACCCAGAAGGGCCAGCAGGCTCACAGTGCAGCGCGCCAAAATTAGGCCCAGAAGTCTGCTATATAGAGAAGTTTGAAGGAGCAGCCGTGGCTGGGTTTATAAACCAGTGCGACTGCCCTATGCTCGGCGAGGTGGGACTAAACCATTAGTACCGGTTGGTGGCTCCAACCGGTACTAATACGTGGATCTTTAGTACCGGTTCGTGGGACGAACCGGTACTAAAGGGGGCCGTTTCCCGCCGCTTCACCTGGCGAAAATTGGCCTTTAGTACCGGTTGGAGCCACCAACCGGTACTAAAGGCCCCTCCTATATATATGGCACTTACGAAAAGTTCAGTTTCGTCGACCACCCCTTCTTCAACTGCTTCGCGCGACATCGCCGCTGTCGCCCATCGCGCGCCGCCCTCGCCGCCCTCGGCGCGCGCCGTCGCCCCCGCCTCTCGTCGTCGCCGTCTCGCGCCGTCGCCCCCGCCGCTCGTCGTCGCCGTCTCGCGCCGCCGCCCCGTCGTCGCCGTCTCCCCGTCGTCGCCGTCTCGCGCGTTGCCGTCCTCGCCGTCCCCGTCGTCGCCCCCGGCCCGCCGCCCGTCGTCGCGTCGCCCCCATCGCGTCGCCATCTCGCGCCGCCGCCCCCCGCTCGTACGTACACACACACATATATTTTTACTTATTTTCTGTTTTCTGTTGTTTAGATTAATGTTAGATGAATTACGTAGATAATTAAGATTGTGTTAAAATTAATGTTAATGCATGTTAGATGAATTATATGGAAAAGATGTTAAATGTTAATGTCAATTTTAGATGAATTAGCTAGATATTAATTAGGTATATATATGAGATTTGAACTAGTTGTATTAATATAACTAGTTTATTTTTAGTATGAAAATTAATAAAACAAGTTATTTTTAGTATGAAAATTTAGGTATATGAGATTATTTGAACTAGTTGAATTAATATAGCTAGTTTATTTTTAGTAAATGTGCGGAGATTGAACTAGTTGAATTAGTAGAACTAGTTTATTTTTAGTAAGAAAATTTACGTATATGAGAATTGATGATTTAATTAAAATATTACTATATATAGCTACTTTATATATTTTAGTAAGAAAATTAATAAAACTAGTTTATTTTTAGTAAATTCTTAGTTGAATTAATAGAACTAGTTTATTTTTAGTAAGAAAATTTAGATATGTGAGATTTGATGATCTAATTAATAGGAAATGTCGTCTAATGACGAAAAAGATTTCATTAAGTGCGAATACTGTGAAGACCTGTGCGGCGTGTGCGACAGAAATTTCCTTGTTGATGATAGACGCTTCAGCATCAAGCTGGATGAGACCTTCGAAGTAGATACAGTAAGTCACAACGACAAGTCTTTTTTCGTAATTAAGCATGACTTATATATATGCTTCATTTGCTTCAACTTACAATTTTAAATTTTTACTGTTCTACTAGCGCATCCCCTGCCATGCAAGAATTTTTGTCTTGGATAAGATAGGTTTCAGTGCTATGGAAACTATGGAGGTAAAGAGAGTTTACCTGAAGACCGAGCATGATTATACTTTCAACATCAAATTGTACAATGCAGACACGTACACCTATTTTGAATGAAAAACTTGGCAAGCACTATGTAAGGCTTATGCATTTGAGCCTGATATGGTTATCACCTTTGATATTCGTCCGGAAGATGATATTGAAGGTAATATCGACATCTAGGTCGATGTGCAGACGCCTCCAGTTCTACCATTATGTGAGTTTCTCAACCATATTTATGTCTTTGATATTGTTTATTCAAAAATAGTTGACAACTTATTTCCATTGACAGCTTATTTCCATTCAAGCAAACATGTCCGGCGCTTGGTAGATAGGACCTACTACTGTCCCGGAGCTGAACTAAACTGCGAGGAAATAAATCATTATGTTTCATGGCTTGAGGATCTTCATATTGTTAAGACAAATTTTCTTCCTGGACTTAGAAATGTTAGTACTCAAAACGTGTGACCAATAGTGATCGTATTGAACTACGGTCACATCTATTTACGAAAGATGGTAAGTTTTTTATTATTTGTCCTCAGCGCATCTTTTGCATACATTATTTTTTGCTAAACTTTCATTGCTAAGTATAATAATTTATTATATGATGTTCTTCAACAGGGACTCCCGATGACAGTTGTGCCTCAGTGGATCGAGACTAAATGTCACATGTCAATGGTTAGCTTACGACCAAGATATTCTACATTGCACATGAGTGCATTCAGGATTTCTAAAAGCGATGAATGCTTAATAGTGAAAGATTGGAGCAAAATTGTTAACGATCCCAGCAGAGAAGTACTAGGGGGCAACAATGAGAAGCGCAGCCCACGATTAGGAGTCAGGTTCATCTGCATGCTCCAGTATGATGAACCAGGAGAGCTATACATGTTTGATGATATTTTACCTGAGAGAGAGCAGCAGGAGTGATTTAGCTAGTTCATGCTCTTAGTATTTTTGTCCTCTCATGTCCGTGTTATTCGTCCTGAACTTAATCTCAAAGGGGTGATTTGCTTTTGTGGTGTTAATTATGAACGCTTATAATATCATGACCATGTTGATCTCGATGATATCTTTGCTTCTGGTACAAGTGAATGTTTTTTCTTTAAGCTAGTGTTGGTGGTGATTAGATAGCGGTAATGACTATGATGATTAAACAGTGGTAATGACGACTGTGATGATTTTTAGCTAGCTAGTTTACTGTTGTTGATGATATGATGCAAGAGTTTTTATATTAATATGATGATGATGATGATGATGAGCTATTATATCATTTATGAAAGAAACCACAAATTAGTTTCAGCTGGATGAATCCTAGCTAAGTGATCAAGTATATGCCATGTCCATATTATACTTGATCACCTATAATTAAGTGATCAAGTATAATATGGATATGGCATATACTTCACTTAGCTAGCTAGGATCCACATGCATCCAGTCAAAACTAATCTGCGGTACTTTTACCTGCTGATTTAACAACTAAAATAATCACTAAATTAAATTGAAAACACAAAATTAAAGAAAAAAATAAAAATAATACCAAAACACCCCCAAACATTTAGTACCGGTTGGTAACACTAATGTCCTGCACGCACCCTGGCCTGGCTCGTGCCACGTGGTGGCACTTTAGCGCCGGTTCATGATGAACCGGTACCAAAGGGGGGGGGGACCTTTAGTCCCCACTCTTTAGTGCCGGTTGCAGAGCCGGCACTAAAGGCCCTTACGAACCGACGCTAAAGCCCGGTTCTGCACTAGTGTCCGGTGGTGGCGAGGGAGAGGAGAGGGGGGAGGGGTGGCCGGCGGCGGGCTAGGTTATCGCCGCCCGAGTTGCCCCTACGGGAGCGACGCAGGGGCCAAGCGGCTATGGCCTGATTTCTCCGTGTGTCCATACATAGTAAAGGATGATCCATCTGCATGCCGGGTACGCGTGCGAGTTAGGACTTGGGACGAGGAGCGATGGCGAGGCGGAAAGGACAAGCATGTTAGACCGGCGGTGAGCGGCAGAAGCTTGGATGGTCGTCGGTCCTCCCTTGGGTGGTGCCTCTGGGCTCTGGCCTTGGCCTCCGCGCGCGCCTTCTATGTTTCTCTCAATCCACCTTGAGCAACCGGCATGTCCATCAGTTTAATTTGGTTTGGATCGGAAACGAGGCTCCAATCCATGAGTGGATGTGTGCGAAACAAACAAAAAGAAAAAGAAAAACGATAATCTGCGGAGGACCGAACAAGATAGGCTGGCACGTTTGAGAGATCGATCGATCGAGAGAAAGAGAGAGAGAGAGAGAGAGCCGGAAAAGAAAACCTTCGGAGTCAGACTCGGATCGGATGTGAATCAGAGTCCCTCTCGTCTTCCCCGGTCACAAAACTGCTCCCTCCAGCGCCAGAGAGAAACAGCAAATTGCAAAGCGCTCCCGTCCCGCACCAAATCGCCGCCGCCGCCGCTGCTGCCAACCTCGTCTCACACTTTTTCCCGCGGACCTTAACCTCCAGATCCATGGCGCTCACCGCTGTTCCTGTCCGGCCCTCCGCGCACCCCGACTGGGCCTTACTCAACAAGACGGGCCGCATCTCCGACGACCGGAACGAGACCACCGCCGGGTGCCGCACGCCGGAGGGCCAGGCCGTCGAGGTGTCCTTCTGCCTCGCCGACCCGCCGGGCGTCTCCTACTTCTCCGTCCACTGCCCCGGCCTCCAAGGCGACGACTACTCCGACACCCCGCCCCTGCTCATCTGCGCCGAGGGGGCCTTCGTGCTCTTCTCTGTCACCCTCAACGTCCCCGAGTGGGGCTTCGTCCACCACTTCGTCTACTCCGCCCGCGGCCCGTCCGGCAACCGCCCGTCGCTGCACCTGCTCCCGGAGCCGGACCCTGAGGTCCCAGCCTTCCAGTCCCAGCAGTTCGGCATCCTGCCCTGCGGCGGCGGCCGCTTCGCCGTGTCTTTCCTCGATCGCAACTGGATTGACCATCGTGACTGCTGGGAGTATCACGCCTACGTCTTCTCCTCCACCACGCGGGCATGGAGCAGAACCAAGCCGTCCATGCCGCGCTTGTCCGAGTCTGACAAGGTGCTGCTCGATAGGCATTACAGCTGCAAGCAGATCACTGTCGGAGAAACCTCGCTGGGCTGGGTTGATCTCTTGTGTGGTATTGTCCTCCTCTGCAACCTCTTCGACAAGCGTCCCGTCATCAAGTACATCCCGTTCCCCGCGTCCAGGGTTCCTCTCGTTGATGAGGATGGTGTCCCCGACATCGCCGCGGAACACTTGTGCGACGTCTCCTGCTGCGGCGATCTCATCAAGTTTGTCCAGATAGATTTCGATGAGCCCGACTATGGAAGCAGTGGCATCGCTTGGAAAGCCACCACATGGAACAGGAAGCTCTCTTGGGATGATTGGCGCAACCGCCGCACGGTTGATGTTGCTGAAATCTCGGTCGACACGAGTTATTCTGCTTTGTTGCCTGAGCTGCTGGATGATGAGAACAAACTACTGGAGCTGAAGAATCTTATTTTCATTAACCCCACCCTGAGCATCCAAGATGACCATCTTCTCTACATAAGGGCCATGGTAAAGGCTCAAGATGACACGACATGGACTGTCGCACTTGACATGAAACATGCCTCTCTCAGTGCGCTAGTCCCAGTGTCCACCCAACCCTTCTGTGGCGTTACCATGTACTCTCCATGTGCCTTCCCCAAGTACTACCTCGACAATATGCCAGCAGGTATGGTAATTCTGCCGTTTTTTCCATCCTCTCATGCCCAAAATGTGATTTACCAACAATATAGTATGATGTTTTTTTTTTGGAATCTTGGTTAGCTGTTGGTTAAGTGTGCTTGCATAGGAGAATGTACATCTGTATATTGACACTGTTGACATTAGATGTGTAGCCGCTCCTCGAACTTGAAAATCAACTAGCAGTGCCCAATCCAGTATACATGTTCATGTGTTGGAAACTAGCAAAAGGCCTCAGCTGATGCTAAAAAACAGTTGCAACCCTTAAGAGCCCTTCTATAAAGACCTCATCCACGCAGGTAGACAACCTGTGCATTCGCCAACGAGTTTCTGTTTCATGTTGTTATTTAGGTGCAGGTATGCAAGGTGATACAGCTACTGATCATGAGGGCATTTCATGATTTTTGTGGGATGATTGCATACATAGCTAACTTCTTCTGGCGGCGTAGTGCTCAATACTGCTAGTGCTTATGAGTACTGAGGCGGTATTGGGTCGACTCATTTCGTTTATCTAACGAAACAGAACAGAGGCAAGGAACTGTAAATGCTAATTCAACTACATTCCTACAACCAAATTACAGTATCTACAGATAGGCGAGTTTGTTATCAAGTGGCTTTTAATTTGCACCACAAATTACCATAACCCAACCGGCTCTGGTAGTACAAAATGACTCAGCCATCACGAAAGTTCCACTGCAGTGACATCTGAACCTTGTCTAACTGCAGCTAGCTAGATCCAATCTCCTTCCATTACCATGATGTCTCCTGGCATGCCTGGTGGACATGTCTCTGCCTCGAGACACCATTTTTACCACTGTGGGGTGGCCTTAGTTGTTGTTGGGTCGAACCACGGCATGGCTCACGCTGCAGCTCTTCTTTTTTGTGGTATAGCGATGAAATGAAATTGTAAGAAGAAAGAACAACTTTTACTCTATCCCAAAACACAATTGGTTCATGATCTGTGTATTACGATCCTATGGTGTCGTGGGAACTCTAGTCGAGGCCTTTCCCCATAGAAAACCTTTCCCTTGAGAGGTTTTATGCCTTTCATTCCCCATCTTCTGCATCTAACAGTTGCCTTGTTTAAATTTAGCAGAGGCAGACGTGGTCAAACCAGTGGTCAGGCAACTATACGGCACGAATAAAAGATCTCACAGGAGGCAAAAAGGGATACTCAACCCAAATACTAGCTCTCAAGGGAATCCGGTGGTACGGGGTGAGCGAGCTTCGGTTCTGGATCTCCTGTTTCTGCATCGCCGGAACATTTATTTCTTTTTCTTCATAGTATTACCGATCATGGCAAAAGTGTTCTCTTATATCTACTCGATGAATGCCTGAACCCCTTTCCTAGTTTAAGTGCAAAAATTGATGTTTCTTCTACTCTGGCTATGTAAAAACAAAAGCATATCAGTGTATTAATTAGGGGCTGCCTCTCCTGTAAGCTGTGGTTATGTATATATATGTAAGCATAATGGTTGCAGTGGCAAGTTAGAAGGTCTCTTTTTTAATTATGAATCAGGTTTGCAGATAACATTAACAACATTCATAGCATTATTTGTCTGTTTAAATTTATTTATACCACGATCCACTTGGCATCTCCGCCATCGACCATGTGCAAGTTCAGGTTCTGCCGCTACTCCTGCCCTTAGTACTATGTGCTACCTGGTTCTGCTGGTGATGGTGCGATGTATGGATGATTTGCGATGCTAAGTGGCTGAACAGATTGGATTGACTATTGATTATTACAGTGTCAGTTTAGGAGGGAATAAATCGAACTATGGGCCATCACATTCTGTTGTTAGTGTTTGCAGAGAGCTTCTTATGGTCCCAAGCTTTCTAAAATTTCAAGAACCTGCTCTGTAATATTGACCAGATGTGGTGAACACGGTGGTAAATTTATCAACTAATAACTGATGATTTTATGAGCTGACTTCTGCTTGTGTGCTGAACAGATCAGTCTCATGGATGAGTGATTCATGTACTTTTCTCGATAGATTTAACTATATAGTGCCGAGATTCAGTGCCTTTTAGTGCTTGGTATCTCTTTTGTATTCATCTCTTTCCATTGATCCGGTAAAATTAAACCACACAACACATTTAGAAGGTTGTGTTCTTCATATTAGTCACTTGTACTTGCATATCAGTTTCTTTTATGTTGAATTGATGACTCTGTTAGACTTTGCGTATGAATTCACAGTTAAGTATCATGGGTAGAGTATTATGTACTCCCTCTGTTCATTTTTATAAGACCTTGAAGATATTTCAGACAATGTGCAAACAATCCATTTTGAGTTATCTGAAACGACTTACAAAAGTGAATGGAGGGAGTACATTTATCACCAGAACCTTGATTTAATTTTGCGGCAATTATAGTAAATTTATCACCTCACTTGCTAGGAATGCAGCAGTAGTGTTTGCCTTTGACTATTAATAAGATTAATAGTATATGAGATATAAAATGTAAAAATTATATCATTGGAAGCTCCTTTCGCATACGAATTTGATGATGTGTTTTTGTGTAACTTGCATGTCATATATTATTGCTTTAACATGTGGTCAAAATTAACCTCGAAATATGCATTAGGCCCTATATAGATGGATAGAGGGAGTAATTTAACTTTCACAAGCCTCCAATTATATACGTTGAATGACGCTGCAATATGCAAAGACGGTCATAGTGTGACATGACTTAAAACAAACATGCAAATGTGAAAAATAGGAACTGGAATATGATTAATTAGGATCTCTCTCTCTCTCTCTCTCTCTCTCTCTCTCTCTCTCTCTCTCTCTCTCTCTCTCCAAACAACAGGATGTTACACCCCCCCCCCCCCAAAAAAAAAAAGGATTAGTTCGTTTTGTGCAGTAGCTAGGGTAGCAAATGCACGGCGTGTCTCCTCAGGCCAGCTTACTTGGGTCCTCCAACATTGTCCTCAGTGGCAGACCCAGGAATTGGAGTTAGCTGGGGCGAACATTTAATGTCTAATTTTTTTTCACTAGAAATGCAAGTCTATTCAACCAAAACTCATAGCATTCAACAACAAATGAATAAAAAGGCTCTTAAAAACTAGTAAACTGCTAACATGGACTCTTGTCACTTAAAAATGCTCACTTATGCCACAATATGATCCCATAATTCCAATTTCCGAACGAGACCTACAAATTTATGAATGCATTAGCATGAAATGCGGGAGGAATGCCCTACAACATCAAATGGCACCAAAATTGAGTGTCCTGTTACTGCTAACAACCTGATGTTCTTATTCAACATTCCAAGTTCCCAACTAACATATCAAAGAAAGGATACTAGAAGAGGATACATGCTGGTCATCGGAGTCATATGGTCGCTTCCGGTTGGTTGATCTGGGCGCCGAAGCTACTGCCCCTGTCACACCCGCAGCTTCTTTGGCAGCAGCAGCCTCAGCCTCAGCCTCTTCGAGTTCAACGGCAGCAGCTATCCCTATCCAATCCTCCTCTTCATCGGAATCCATCACCGGCACTCCGGCCAGTGGGACGCCACCAAGCTCGCGCTGCTGCAACAATTAGATTGCTTCATCAATTTCATTGACTTCGTCAGTTAAAAAGGGAAAGCTAAAAGGCTGCATTGCACATGCTCAAATTCTGTTCACATGTCTAATTATGCCTGCAAGCTAGACTTATGTGTATGTAGGAAGGGCGTTGGGGGTCATCGCAAAGAAATAATATTCATATCTAATGCATCAGTTTAGTCTACGCAAGGAATCATCTTAGGATTTGGACTGCCGTAGCCCCAACTACTTGCAGCCTTCTAGTTCTAGGCAATGGAAGCAACAACAAAAATTACTCTGAATGACTTGTGCTATCAGGATCAAACAACGATCATGTAGGGTGCGGAATAACCTCAGTGCCGCTCCCCACTGCCGCCCCCGCCGCTGGACCGACCTCCAAGCTCCAGCACCAGCTGCAGTCCAGCACCGCCCCCCGCCGCCGCAGTAGGGTTTCTGGATCAAGCGATGGGATTTCCTTCTTTTTTTGTTTGATGTCTGTTACTCTGTTTGGGCCCTGTAGACACATAGCCCACTCCACCGGCCCAACGCTTTCTCCCTCACGCAGTCACGCTCGCTTACACTTGTCCTATATATATCACCAAAAATAAGCATGTAACTGTCGTGAATCCTTCCACTATCAAATCACTTGATTTTTTGCACCCAATGATTGTCGCCTGCGTTGATGCAATAATGCTATATAACTATTGCTTCGATGCATTGTCCTTGATTTATGTTGCCAATTTTGTGCAAAGAAGCTGGCGGCGAAGTACATGACACTCGTCGCTAACGATGGTAAGAATGTCCATTGGACAGAAGTGAATGCCCACTCAGGCGCTCATTTAAAAAACTTCGTCCTACAGTTTCAGGAAGGTGGGGTGGTGTTCTTTTTTAGAGAAAGCACATCTAGAGGCATTAAGTGTTTTTCAGTTAAGTTTCACTAATAATGGGATCAAAATATTTTGCTTTCACCTTGACTACTCCTGCTTGTTGTCTAAAGTAGTACAAAGGATTTATGTTTTATATTCTTTCCGCTATCGATTTTTCTCCCAATAGATATGGCTTGCTAAATAAAGGAGGATCACACGTGTCATGCATGTCATCTCTAGCGATAAATGTATATAGACTAGCTTTATTGTGAAACATCTGATTTTAGTTCAACTCATATACTTACACTGAATCAAGTTACCTCAGTTGGGAAACTTCTAATTTTAGTTAAGCTAAATATTGCATGATTTATTACTAATAATGTGATTTGTAACATCTACTCGGGTAATTTAATGTTGCTTCTAATTCAGGTCCTATTAGCTTTCTATTTTTTCATTTGTAAACCCTCATGCGGTACCTTTTCCTAGGGAAAGTCTAAGAAAGAATTCCTTATACAACACTACTTTAAAATCATCTTCCCTATTTAACACTGATAAAATATTTCTTCCCTATCTAACCCTGACTCTAAACTTTGTTCCCAATATAACACTTCCATCCATTTTGTGAGCTAATGGTGTTAACTTGCACATGAAATGACAATATTACCCCTATAACTAGTATATGCCATTTTTTTACTCCTCTTTCCCTTGCCTTTGTGTTTTATTTTGTTTGAAGTGGTTTTGTTCGGAGCTATGTCAAAATAATTATACTTGGCATTATAGAAAAAAAAGAAGAAGAAGAAGAAGAAAACGACGTCAAGCACACACACGCGTACTAGCACATTAGTTAGTGATTCATTCATGGCTATTTTTTTAAAATAATACATTTTTTTATTAAATTGCACAAATATTACGCCGAAACAATAATTTCCAAAAATAATACACCGTCGGCCCGCTGCAGGCCGACTGGACCTAGTCGGCCCACAGCAAGCCGACTGAGATCCTGTCGGCTTGCTGCTGGCCGATTGGCCTGTCGGCCAACAGTTTGGGCCCAGTCGGCCAGCGTGGGTCGACATGGACTAATTGGCCTGATGTGGGCCGACAGGGACTAATTGGCCTGCTGTGGGCCGACTGGTGCATGCCATCATTTTTTTCCCGAATGATCCCCGGATTTTTTTTAAAAACTATGACGTATTCCGCGCAACCCTTTCTCCGCGATATTTTTCCGCCATATGTTCCCGCCAACTCTTTCCCGCCACCCGTTTCCCGCCATATGTCTGCGCCAACTCTTTCCCGCTACCCGTTTCCCGCCACCCATTTCCCGCCAACCCTTTCCCGCCATACCGCAGTCGCTCTTTCCCGCCATTTTCTCCTCTCTACCTATAAAACCCCCTTCTGATGGAGGTGGATAAGCATTCCAGTGTAGTGTAGTTGAGATGTCCCATTATCCTTTCGACCATAGTTTTCACCCTGGGATGAGCACGACTCTTCTGAGGCTAGCTACCGATTTCAGGATGGACAATAGGATAGTTCCATGGGACGAACTCACTGGTAGTGACACCATAATGAATGAGTTGGCTCACCAATTACGTAGGTCTGGGTGGCCTGAAAGGACCTATGAGGAGGTACGTAAAGAACTTCTTAGGTTGCATGAAAGGTGGAAGAAGGTAGTGGTGCCGAAGAGTGAAACTTTCAGAAGGACTGCAACAAATAATCCATGTTTATGGGCTGAGGAGAGCGAGGACGAAGATGATATCTTCATGCCGCCGCTTCCGGGTTCTGCATTGTCAAAGGGCAAGAGTTCTTCATCCTCGAAGGGCAAGGTTTCTGCATCGTCGAAGGGCAAGAGTTCTTCATCGTCGAAGGGCAAGGTTTCTGCATCGTCGAAGGGCAAGAGTTCTTCATCGTCGAAGGGCAAGAGTTCTGCATCGATCGAGGATGACGATGATGACTTCATGTAGTTATTATGATGTATGTTGTGAGTTCAGTCGTACGTACCATTTAATTTAGATGTAGTTCTATCCAGTTGTTTGTAATGTGTTGTTGTATGAGCATTATGTTCTATCTAAATATGATCGTGTAGTTCGGATAACAGAGTACTAAAATAGAGTAGGCATATGTCTCATACGTAAGTACATAGTCATTTGTCTCATACATAGAATAGACGTAAGTCTCACACAGAAATAGACGGTGATGTCTCTACTGATAGATAGAAGCGTCAGTGATGACGTCTGGCCTGGCGGGGAGGCGGATCTGGAAGCGGCGACCATCCCAATCTGTCGGGTGCCCTAATGTGACGAGGAGGAATCTCATACTCTCCCTGGTCATGCTGTGTATCCTGTGTGGGGCCTGGTGGAGGAGTCGAAAACATGTTCATCCACTGGGTGTGCTGCGACATCTGCGCCTGTATGTTCTCCTTGGGATGTTGATCACTCCCCCACGTATCATGTGATGCCAACATAGACGCCTGATATCCGTAGGCTCCTACGCGATGGAACATTTCATCATGAAGAATTAGGTCGCATCAATTAATATTGAAAACAATAAATATGAAGACACATACCTGCTGGTTGTGACTGCTGCTCTGGCTCAAACACGAAACTGGACGAGGGACCGTGCTGCTGTGGCTGTGAAGAAAACACGAAGCATGACCTCTTTCAACATCGGTGTCTTCTTCTTCCATCTGGTCCTGCATGTGCCCATCTACCTCGTCAGCGTCCACCTCACCATTGTAATCACCATCGACATTTCCTCCTTCTACCTGACTACTTTGCCCTGGTTCATAACCATAAGCATTTCCTCCTTCTACCTGACTACTCTGCCCTGATTCATAACCATAAGTATTTCCTCCTTCTACCTGACTGCTCTGCCCTGATTCGTAACCATAAGCATTTCCTCCTTCTACCTGACTGCTCTGTCCTTCGTAGCCACCCTCGCCTTCATGTGCAGTGACCTCCTTCACGACGGGAAGCACTAAAGCAATAGGATTGCATCCCCTTCGTTCACAACCTTGTAACCACCGCACCCAGTCGGAGTCTCCCTCTATTGGCCTCAAATAAAAGTAAAATATTGAACTTGACCATGCCCACAATGCATGAACACTGACAGTGTGTGTTTCAGTATCAAGACCTAAACTTGCCGCAATCCATTCTTTCAACTGACAGACAGACCATGTTTGAGGTGCGCTCATTGGCACCTCTATGTGAGTAAATTCACTCAGATATGCTCCCATCTCAGTTGTTTGGACAGTAGCAGGACCATAGTAAAATCTGAACTTCACTACATCGGACATCTGGGCTCACCTATTTTTTTCAACAACGAAATACAAGTATTAAGCAACAACTTAAAATACCCCCACTAACAAATATTAGACATGTATATATATTAGCTACCTATATATTACAGAATATTAACGGAGCAACTAATACAATTCACGCACCTACAAGTATGTTACGAATATTTGCCGGAGCAACTACAAATATTGACAGATTTTAATATTTGACTGGACTGCCTATATTACGGATTTTACCGGAGCTACTACAAATACTGACACTCCTAAATACTACACATCCACATATATCCGGAATATTACCGGAGCAACTACACATTTTTACACAACTAATTAGTTGACATCTAAATAAAATGCTCACCGGAACTGGAACGGGAAAATAAAATGCTCACCACGACCACCTAAATATTTACGTTTACTACTGGAGGAAATAACAATAATTGCACGCAACTTCGAAAAATAAAATGTTTGTTGAAATATACCCTTGAAGCGTGCGCGCGAACGACGAACGGCGGCCTTCAATCACCGCAACCGGAGCCGGAAACTCCACCGAACTACCGGAGCTTCACCTCCACCACACTGCCCCAGCTTCTCCACCACCACCTCCACCTCCACCGCCGCCACAACCTCCACCAATGAGCTGAAAAAAATGCTCCAACAAAATCCTCACCACGACCACCACAAGCTACCCCATCAGTAGATCGAGGTCTCTTTTGGCTCCCCTAACTATGTAGAACCCATTTACGGTGCCAAATCCGCAAAAAAAGGGTCATTTTGGTGTATTAATTGGAGCTATTTCGTGTAAGAGAGAGGAGGAAGGAAGAAGCAGAGAGATGCGCGCGGTGGGGGAAAGGAAAGGAGAAGGAGAAGGAGAAAAGAGGCAGCGTTACGGGGCCCGCTCCCTATCGGCCAGCAGCTGGCCGATCGGTCGGCAGCTGGCCGACTGGGGCGCCCGTGACCCAGCCCGCGCCGACAGCCAGCGTAGCGACGTGGTTTGGCCAGTAGTCAGCCCGCACGTGGTCGATTGACCACCTGTCGGCCCGCAGTTGGCTGATAAGGCCATGTCGGCCCGCTGCTGGCTGACTAGGCTTAGTCGGCCAGCCGCTAGCTGATTGAATAATATTTTCGAAAATAAACATATCAGTGTAATATTTGTGCAAATTAATAAAAAAATGAATTATTTTAAAAAAATAGCTCATTCATGCATGTGGGTGCTCGTTCACGTACCCATACATGGATGCATTGTGAGCAAGTACACGGTGATGACATGATCATGGCCATCCGATACTTACCGTCTGTATATGCCTGAATACCTGCGGCGGCCCAAGACACTAATATACACACTCGACTACCCGCGCGCGTACATGCAAGCACACATACATACCCGAATACTCAAACACCTGTGTACCTGTGTATGTACAGATAAAGAAAGAAATAACAAGTCCACGTAGAGCCGGGCAAGATACGTTATTGTTTTATTTGCAGGCGTGTTGATAAGATGCCGATCAACTTGGACGTGGGGGCAAAGAAAGGCACCAACGATCCAGGATATCCGGGACGGCTGTGCGATGCGTCTGACATATACTCATACGCAGGCATCGCAAGGGAAACTCACGCGTCGTGTTGATAAGATGGCCATATTCAACGCCCGCGTCGTCCTCCCCGTGGGGCGACTCGGGCAGCTAGAAACCTAGCCGCCGCCGTCGCGAACTCCCTCCTCCCCTCCCTCCACCGCCGTCGGAAGACGCCGCCGGGCTAAGCCTGGGGGCCGACGGCGGTGGCGGGGGATCTCCTCTCGCGCGCGTCTCCGGGGAGGGGAGGACCCCAAGGCGTGTGGTGGCGCGACCGATCTGAGATCTGCGGCGCGGCGGATGGCGGCAGGCGGCAGGAGGCCGGCCCGTCCTCGGACGGCGACGGCTTGGCGCGGCGGAGGCCAGGGTTGCGGGCGCTGCGGATGGCCCTTCGGGCGGCAGCGGCGGCTGCGGTCGACGGTGGCCGGCTTGGCTGCGGCGGCATGCATGCTGCCTTCAGATCGGCGACGGCGGCGTGGAGGGTCTGGTGGTCTCGTCGGCGGCACCTACGATCGGATCTGTTCTGACCAGTGCAGCCGGCGGTGGTGGTCATCTCTTCCGTCAGAGGTGGTCGGCCTGAGGTTGGGTGTTCGGATCTCGGGATCCGTCATCTGGCACCAGTTGCGAGTCGGGAAGACGTAGTTGCCGGTGAAAACCGAGCCGACGGCGGGCGATGGCGGCGTTCCACGTCGTTACCTTGATGAAGGCATCGTCATGTGACTACCGTCGACCACTCGTATTGCTCCAGGGGAAACCCTAGGATCTGGTGTTCCAGACCGGACGATGGCGGCACTGCGGTGTCGTTTCTCTCTTGGGAGCGTCGTTTTGTGGAGCAGCGCTGGAAGTCAGAGGCAGGACGTGGAGCGGCTTCGTCTTGCACGGAGCTTCGGTGGAGATGTCAACTCATGCCTGACCGACAAGTGCTACGCTTGGTCATGCCTGGTCAGCAAATGCTACGCACGACAGATCATCCAAGGGCTTCAAGCTGTGTCAGCTGGTGGTACGTGGCAGCATGGCGCTGAGGTGTATCAGTGGCGACCGCGACGTGTACAGCTGTTTGCGCGCAGGGAGGAGGTGCCGTTGGGCGCCGTGGTGGCGTCGACGATAGCTGGACCGAGCAAGGTTGATGCATCAGTACAGTTCTGAAGATGGAGCGGTGGCAGTTGGCGGCGACGGCCTCTGAGAGCACACCGGACCAGTGTGTGCCCCAGACCCGGCAAGTGGCTAGGTTGGGGTCTCAGGTCTTAGATATTAAGCTTGGCTGCGATGTCTGTTTGGTATTAGGCTCAGGCTATCTGCGCCCCTTCATCAACTGGATAGGTGTAGCGACAGTTTGTTGCTTAGATGGCGGCTTTAGTCTTACTGTTGTATGACTTTGTAAGGTCTTGTGAGAATAATTAATAAAGTGGCTGTATGCATCGCACAGATGCAGAGGCCGGGGGTCATCCTCCTTTTCTAAAAAAAGGAAACTCGCGCACCAATCATACACACACGAAGCATCCAGGGAGAACTCACGCACAAACATCAGGGGCGTGTTTGGTTGTCGTTGCGAACAGTTCCTGCATCGCATATACTTCTCAACCCAGTCTGGTTGAGCAAAAACAAGCCCTAATACGCCATCTGCAAGTTGTTTGGTTGCCACATGAACACGGCGTTTGGTTGCATACGGTGTACATGTTGTGCTTACCTTGTACCCTAGTTGGTGAGCTTACCCACACCTAGCACACCAACGCCACAGCACAGCAATGGCGATGAACTAGGCGAAGATGATGAAGTTCTTCAGCTTCAGCCCAAACTGACGATCCACCTTGACACCTCCAACCTTGCCACTATCAACACTACTGCCATACTTTCGCACCCACTTGGAGTAAGCTTGTTCTATTGCCTGCCTAGTCTTGAACCCTCTATGGGTGTTGTTGCTATACGCTGCCACTTGTGCATTGGCTTCTTCCCATGAACTATAAACCCTTGGGACCTTACCGATGAAGACGGCATACCACTTGCCCTAGCAACCCACAAGAACAAGAGTTGAAGCAGCAAATCAATGGAGCACACAAGTAGCAAGCAAAGTAGCACACATACAACAATGGAGCAGAAGAGAAGTAAAGCATGCATGATCATACGACATAGTAAGTTCTTCCTAGCACTACCTTGGTGTTAACATACCACCACATCCAAAAGAGGGTGTCGTCCTACCACCGCAAGTTCACCATCAGCGTGAGGGGTTAGTATATATACCACCTCACCAAAATATACAGACCATCAAATAGTTTTTGAGCCCTAGCTGCACAAAATGTACGTCGTCATCATCATCGTCGTCGTCGTCGCCACCGCCATCGCCGTCGGGGATCATGCACGCTCACAGGCAGCACTACTCTAGTAGTAGTGCTTGCCCAGCCAGCTCCTGAGCTACGGCACCCTGTGAGCGTCGGCCATGGCAACAAACCCAACATCCTGGTCCTTGTTGTCAAGCAGGTGGCTGAGAGCTGCCATGAGAGCCTCGTCGCTGAAGCCACCCTGGGTCATGACAGCGCCATACAGGTCAGGGTGGACGTTGAGGGGCTTGCACTCCCTGATGGTTGTTGCCACCTCTTTCACCGCCTCAGTCATGCTGCAAAAGACATTGATCTCCTCCTCCATCAGGCCTCCTTTCTTCCTCTTCCTATCATGGACAGGGTCAAAATGGCTTGTCGAAGGGATTCGCAGCGGGCTTGTCAAGGCCATCAAGGACCTCAACGTCCGGGGTCCCAAGGAAGTCTGGCATGGGAGAACCAAGAGGCTCCCCCCGAGCCCATGGCATGCTTCCTAGTTGCCAGCCCGAAGGAGAAGATGTGTTGCATCTGGCTGTAGTTCTGTATGGGTGTGTTGAGGAACTCAGCGTCCCTTGGGTGGTCCTAAGAATGAAACACAAGTGTTGTTAGTTGCGATTAGGAGTAGGCAATGATGGACAATATGAAAAGGAAGAGGGTTGCAAGCTAACCACAACATGGCCGGCATAGTGCTCTGCCTCCAGAACTATGGAGCAAGTGTTCTCATCCCATGAGGCACTGCTAAGGTCTCTCAGCTTGGACACTTGGATCCATGACTTCTCCACTTCCTCAGGTGGTTGTACACCTGGGTGGCAAACACCTCCTGCCCACAGAACTCGAACACCTGCTTCGCAACGGTGTTCATGTGCACCTCCTTGAAACCCTTGTCAGTCCTAACTCCACTAGAGATGAGCTCACACATCTTGTTCAGGACGAACGTAGACATGAACGGCTGCCACTTCATGTTGTTCGACCTACCATCCTTCTTTGCCTTTGCTGCTGCTAGCTTGAGTGCAACGGCGGCAGCAGCAGCAGCAGCAAGAGTTGGCTCAACGAGCACTACTGGCACATAGAGGGAATCAGACGCGAACACCTATGAATCAGGTGCCATCTTGGACATAGGCTGCGAGTCCTCGACAAACGATGGAGCAAACTGGCTGTTGGACACGACAAGGGCCTGACTAAGATCTTGCGTCTGCGTGGTCATGTCCTACAATTGTAGCACGCATTGACAGTAAGCATAGCACACAACATACCGTACAATCCATGAAAGCAGAAGCATACATGTACATGGTTCATCGCTATCATAGTAAGCACATGCTTCATCGCTATCATACCAAGCATACCGGACAATCTATGAGCAGGAACATACATCTACAACAAACAACATGCTACAAATGGACCATCAATAGCTACAAATCACAGATCTAAGCACGAATCAACACAAGCACAAGGTTCAACTTCAAACTCTACTACTAATCTAGCCTACCACATGCTTGAACATCTAGCCCTACCACAAATTGCAACCGCACCATAGCAATCAACCATATCAGCTCACAGACCAGACCACTAACCAACCATGCATCTACATCAAACCCTAGCTGTAGCTCAGATCTAGTAAGAAGGAACAGAGAGAAAGGGGGATTGAACTCACAGAGGCCATGGCTGCAACTCGAGGACGATGGGGGCAGTCGTGGAAGATCAACGCCGGTCGGTGAAGTGCGCCGACGCTGTGGACCGCCGGCCGATGAAGATGCGCCGCTTACCTGCTCGTCGGTGCCGATGCGCGTCGGCGGGAAAGCTCGAACGGAGCAGTCCTGGAACGGAGGGAGAATGGTGGCAGGAGTTGGGGCGGTGAGGGAGGGGCTAAATAGGGGTGGACTTGGCGGGAGGTGAGCCGAAATCCTCCCGCCGATTTTTCGGCGACGCGGGCGAGCTCGCGCCATCTCCCCTGCTCGCACGAGGGGAGAAGCGCGTCGCCCTCCCCTGCCTCGCCCGAGCTAGGCTCGCGAGCTACTGCTGATTTGGGCATTTCCCCTGGGCCTGGCCTGGACGTGCTTTAAGTTTCGTGCGATGCGGGCCGCACAGTGAACGCAGGCAACCAAACGGGCCACTTTCTTCCTGCGCGGGCCAGGCTGGGCCTAATGCGGGCAACCAAACACGCCCCAGGAGATACAAGGGAAAGGAGAGGGTGCGCCCAGAGAGATAAAAGAAAAAGAAGAGGGCGCACCCAGTTAATGATCAGATAGATGTTTGACTGCAAAAATTTCATTTCATATGTCATTTAACACCGTTACCTCAAAAAAGGATGAAAGTGTTATATTGAGCACAAAATTTAAAGTTAGAGTTAGATAGGGAAGAAATATTATTCCAATGTCAAATAGGGCATCTTATTTTATGGTAGTGTTAAATAAGGAATTCTCTCAAAGTATAAGGTGGTAATGAAATTTTCATGTGAACCTCTTTCATATTTTGACATTTTTATCTGATTTGAACCAATTTGGGAAAGTCTAAGGTGATACTGAAATTTTCATGTGAACCTCTTTCATATTTTGATACTTCCAAATGTCTCATGTCATTTTGTTGTGCAACAATTGGCAAACATGCATGCAAAGTTTGGAGCCCAAATATCCACTTGTTCGCAGGTCTTGGTCTCCTAGCCACCTCTCCCTTCAAAAGTAAGTTCATATTTCATTATCATCTTTCTCTTCTGTGAAAGATGTAAGATCTGATGATTGTTACGTTTGTAAAAATATACATAGAGTAAAGATTTCAAGGAATTTAAATGCAAGCTAAATTCAGTTGATATTATATGTACATTGCGATGCATCATTGTCTTCTAACTCCCTGTCTCCTTTTTTCCCATTTCAATTCTGCTAGACCATAATATATCAGTGGGTGCATTGATGTGTTATCAAATGCAGACTGTGAAAGTGGTTGGCATAAAATATATTCCGTAGGTAATATTCGCCATCTCATATAGTTCGCATTTAGAACTCACTTACCAATCCACTTATTCCAGGTGAAGTTTGCTTTGGTTGAGTCTACCATATATAAGAGGTAGACTTTTGCTCGGATCTTTTTACTTACTCTTTGAGTTAATGTTTCTATTTCTCATAAATTTGAGCTCAATTCTCATCATGTCACACAAAACGAAGTTCTAGATCAACAAACCAGCACGACTGCAGTCATGTTGATCCACCTTTCCTTTTCACGAAAATGATACATTTTCTTCTCCTTTTGATTCCATATGATACTTGGTTACCATTTTTTCTCTTGAAACGAGATATTTGACGGTTATTGCACATGCAATTGCTCGGGTAGGCTATCTGTTGATCATTCTTTCGGGATCAAGTGTACTTGGCTGCATTTTCCTATTAAGCCACTACTTTAAACTCACAACATGTTCATATTTTTTCAAGGGATTCTGACCCCCCCCCCCACCCCCCGGGCCCAACAAAGAAGTACGTATGTTTTTCTACATACCTACCCATCGGTTGTTTGCCAGGATCCAGATCCAGTATAGTCCACCTAAAAAACAGATCCAATATATTAACAGTCCAGGATGACGGACTATCCTATTTTATGCAACAATATATGTGAGTCAATTGAAACATACAATAAGACTAACATTTCAAATGCATTTGGCTCTGCTTCTCTTGAGGCTGAGTTCATTGGTTGCATCTCAGATTTCAGGAAGTGCAGTAGTCGTTCGACCTCTAAAATGAATGAAATATGTGAAAAGCCTACAAGGTTCACTACTGCAGAAAAGTCTAGCAGTGGCGGGCAGAAAAAGGCCATCAGTGGCGGTCGTAGCTATCAGGGGCGCCCGCCACGGAAAAGAATTATATGGGACCACCCTGATGGATGACACGTGGCATTTACAAATCACAAAGCATCTACCCCACTCCCCATTTAAAATCACGGGGGGGGGGGGGGGAGGGGGGGATTAGATGCTTTATGATTTGTGAATGCCACGTGTCACCCATCAGGGTGGGTCTCACCTACTAACCCGTGAGACCTGGTCTCATATATTTTTTTCCGCCCGCCACTCCTAGCAGATCCTCAGTCACGGGCACGACATCCGCCACTGGTAAAGACCCTATCAGTGTAGCGCCCGCCGCTGGACATTCAACGTACTTGTGGCGGTCAATTTTGCTCGCGCTCCACTGGTAAGTTATTCGGGCTGCATTTAGTACGTTGCCACGGTAGGGTATATTGCTGCCACGGCAACTAAAGGTGATGCAAATAGCAAATAATTAACAATAAATTAGATCACATCAAAAATAAAACTAACGGAGTAACTTATAACAAAGAACGAGATGTAAATTAACAATAAGCGAGTAACAAACAATATATGTGCAGGGTCGGCCGCCCCTGGTCCCCAACATGGAGGGCCCCTCCCAGGTACACAATTATCCCATAGCACAGGTGGTCACGCCCATCAATTAGCCGGCACGCTGCGTCGCTGCGCATGTAAGACTCTCTTCTCAAAAGGAAAAAAAAGGCACGTAGATGGAAAGACCATTGACCCAGGACGATAGTTTTCCTTCTTAAATGTGTGGATTCTTAAAAAAATCATGAACTTTTTTCTTCAAGATCGATGAACCTTTTTCCAAATCCATGAACTTCCATTCAAATTCATGAACATTTTTTAAAATTATGTGAACATTTTTCAAATTTATGAATTAAAAAACAATGAACTTTTTTTTTCAAATTCTATGAACTTTTTCAAACTCAATGAACTTTTTTCAAATCGGTGAAATTTTTGAAAACGTTTGATGAATTATTTTCAAATTTGATTAAGTTTTTTGACTTTTTCTTAAAAATTGGTGATATTTTTTGAAAATTTATGAACTATTCAAGTAATTTTCAAATTTAAGTTAACATTTTACTAAACAGTAACTTTTTTTCGAGAAGTTAACTAGCACTGTTTTCTGCAATAGACAAGAAAATGAGTTTGGTCCAGTTGTTATTGCATTAGTCTACAGGCGTGCGGTGCTGAGTTCGAATCCCAGCTCTCCCTTGATTTTGTTCACATATTCCTTTTTGAACAAGTCATGGGCCGGCCCGCTACGCAACGCCTGCGAGCTCGGCACTCCTAAGCGGCAATTAGGAGCTCCCTTGTGAGCGCTCCACTGATGGTCACAACCCCCTAAAAAAGAATAGCCACGATAATAATGTGTGAGAGATATATCTCGCTTACTGTGAGATGTATTTCCGTCTCGCCACTGGCGGTCGGTCCGTGTTCACCAGCCCATTAGAGCGGTTTTGGAAGGTTGTACATACCGGTATGAACCAGTTTCAAAATTTTAATGCGGTTTTTCTTTTTCAGTTTATAATTGTTTTCTTTACTAGTTTTCTTTGGTTCTGATGTATTTTTGTTCATTTTCATCGATATCATTTTTTTTCTTTTTCTTCCTTGTTTTCTGTTTTGAAAAACTTAATTTTTTAAACGTACGTACTGAACATTTTCCGTATATAGGTTAAACATTTTCTAAATACATGTTAAATTGTTTTGCAAATACATGTTACACATTTTACAAAACTCTAATTGAACATTTTTAAACATATGTCGGAACATTTTGCCAAATTCAAGAACATTTTTGAAATGGTTCAAATAATTTATGAAATTTCATTTAAAATTATTGGCACAAACATTTTTATGTTTTAAAAAACGTTTTTTGCTAATTAAAAGTTGTTCATAAACATATAACTAAATGTTTGCATGTTTTAATCAAAGTTTTTCTAATTTTTTAAAATGTTCAAAAGTATTTTAGAAAATGTCCCCTATTTTTGTTCACGTCTTCCTTTTTGAGCATGTAATGGGCCGGCCCGCTACGCAATGCCTGCAAGCTCGGCACTCTAAGCGGAGACTAGGAGCTCCCTTCTGAGCCCTCCACTGATGGTCACAACCCCCTAAAATGGAAAAACGACCATAATAATGTGCGAGAGATATATCTCGCTTACTGTGAGATGTATTCCCGTCTTGCCTCTGGCGCTCGGACCGTGCTAACCAGCCCATTAGAGCGGTTTGGGAAGGTTATACATACCGGTACGAACCAGTTTTAAAATCTTCAATGCGGCTTTTCTTTTTCTGTTTATATTTGTTTTCTTTGTTTTTTGATGTATTTTTTGTTCATTTCCATCCATTTTCATTAGGTTTTTTATTTTTCATTCATGTGTTTTGTTTTAAAAAGGGGGCGCGCTATGCTGATCTTTTTAAAAGATCAGCCAGGCCACGAGCCGTCGGATTTTCCATATCACACGGCCGAACGTACCTCCATACTGCAACACGGGTCTTGTTGCGGAATTATTTCTGCAACACATGTCTTGTTGTGGAATTGTTTCTGCAATGCAGCTCTTGTTGCGGAACTATTTCTGCAACACAGGTCTTGTTGCGGATTTTTTTTGCAACAACAGTTTTTTTGTATTTTTTTTGCAACTGAGATCTTGTTGCAGAAAAATTCACAACGGAAATTTGGTTGTAAAACATAGACCCGTCATAGAGTATTGCAACACCGCATATGTTTCGGAAGCATAGCTCCTGTTGCAAAAGCGACTTTATTGAAGGATGATATGCAGGACGCGTGTCACGCAGGAAAGCTGACGGACGCGGCCGTGTTATCCGCCGGTTGATGGTAAGTGTTTCCCTTTTAAAAAAGCAACTTTTAAAAAAATAATTTGTAAAATTTTCATTAAAAATTATTGGCACAAGTATTTTAAAAAAACTTTTGTGCTACTTAAAAGTTGTTCACAAGAATATAACTAAATGTTTGTATGTTTTAATTAATTTTATCTCATTGTTTAAAATGTCAAAATGTATTTTACAAAATGTCCCCTATTTTTGTTCACGTCTTCCTTTTTGAGCAGGTAATGGGCCGACGCGCTACGCAATGCCTGAAAACTCGGCACTCTAAGCGGAGTCTAGGAGCTCCCTTCTGAGCGCTCCACTGACGATCACAACCCCCTAAAAATGAATAACGACCATAATAATGTGCGAGCGATATATATCGCTTACTGTGAGATGTATTCCCGTCTCGCCTCTGGTGCTCGGACCGTCCTCACCGGCTCATTAGGGGGGTTTGGGAAGGTTGTACATACTGGTACGAAGCAGTTTTAAAATCTTCAATGCGGTTTTTTTTTCTGTTTATATTTGTTTTCTTTGTTTTTTGATGTATTTTTTGTTCATTTTCATCTATTTTAATTAGGTTTCTGATTTTATTTCTTGTTTCTTTGAAAAAAAACAACTTCTTTAAAAATAAATATGGAACATTTTCCGTATATATGTTAAACATTTTCTAAATACAAGTTAAATTGTTTTGCAAATACATGTTACACATTTTACAAAACTCTAATTGAACATTTTTAAACATATTTTTGATTGTTTTTTTTCAAATTCATGAACATCTTTTAAAATGGTGCAAATAATTTGTGATATTTTCATTAAAAAACTAATGGCACAAGCATTTCTATGTTTTAAAAAAACTTTGTGCTGTTTAAAAGTTGTTCATAAACATATAACTAAACGTTTGCATGTCTTAATAAATGTTTACCTCATTTTTTAAAATGTTCAAATGTATTTTATAAAATGTTATCCTGTATTCAAAAAATGTTTAACGTGCATCTTGCAAAAAAAATCAACATGTATTTGGTAAAAATGTTCAACATGTATTTGGAAAAAAATTGCGAAATTATTCAACCTATATTATTAATAAGTATTTAAAAATAAGATAACACAGAAAAAACAATACAAAAACTGAAAATAGAAAAAGGAATGAACGGAAGGTTATATAGCCGACCCATAAAACCTTGTCAAAAAATGTCTCTAATGGGCAGGCCCAGTAAGGCGAGCGCACTAACCACTAGAGGCAAGACGAGTATACATCTTTTTTTTAGGGAAAGACGAGTATACATCTTGCAATAAGAGAGATATATTATTCAGAAAACAACAATAATAAGAGAGAGATATATCCCTGGCGATAATAAGATACACATGCGTGGATGGATCGATGTTGCGATGAGATGACCGGCGAGTCAAAGGGCATGGGACTAGTGCATCCAGATCGGTCATCGATCCGGTATTCTCGTTACCTAACTAACACGAAACATAAATGATAGGCGTCCTGATCGACCTAGTTGCTAATTTGTTATTGCTGCGGGTCATGTGACGTGCATGCAACCGACAGCCTTACTCAAGATCCATACCTCCGGCCCTGATTCTTAACTTACTTAACTATAAGGCTAACAATTATCTTTAGGATCTACATGCATCTGATGATCACATGGTTAGAGTCCTTTTTTTTTGTACTCCCTCCGTCCCAAAATAAGTGACTTAACTCCATACTAGCTCTAGTACAAAGTTAATACAAAGTTGAGTCACTTATTTTGGGACCGAGGGAGTATAAGAGATGGTTAATCAGAGTCCTCCATTAGCTCACTTTTATCTCCTCCGCCGGGCTGGGTAGCTCTCTCTGTTGATGGTTCTTATTGTGCGGAGGACGGAGCTGCAGGATCAGGTATGGTTTTACGTGATGACAAGGGTGGTGTTATTTTTGCGGCTTACCGACGCATTTATCACTGTAATGAGGCGCTGGAAGCGGAGTTACATGCGATTATGGAAGGATTAAGTCTCGCAATTCAACGGTCGAATCGACCAGTTCAGCTACAATCTGATTGTTTGGCAGCTTTGTCAGCACTATCTAATGATTCATTGGACAGATCAGCATATGGTCATCTCTTGGCAGAAATCAAAGGTTTACTGGAGAATAGGGTGTTTGTTCGTGTTAAAGTTTCTCGTGATCATAACAAAGTTGCACATTGCTTAGCAAATTATGGTAGATGTGGGGATAGCACTGCGTGCTGGCTTAACCAACCCCCTCCTTTTATTTCTGAACTTGTTGCTAAGGATTGTAATTCTGTGAGTTTGAAATAAAACACCCTATTTCCATCGCAAAAAAAAAAGATAGGTTCCATGGAGAAGGACTAGAGCTAGTGTTAATAAATTTGTCAGGAGTCAGGACACGTATGCTGGGTTAATTGGGTTTTAAAAAGTATTTACATGCACCTAGCCATCAATGATTCTACTTCCTTCTGATCATGAACATAAGATAGGAACGGGATTATAGGATAGAGCAAACACATCGATCTCAAGTTCTGGCGTGGTTACTAGGGAACTTCAAGGAATTCATCACAGGAATCGACAGCATACCATGTGATATTTGGAAACCAGCCAAATATTTCCTAGCTCGTTGGAGATGAGGATGATGGAAGCGATGAAGAGTTAGCTAGCCAGCCATGGAATCATCAGTGGAGTAATGGCTAGAGGAAGCTTCCAAAAGGATCGCATGATCCGTCGAGCCGGTCGATCGATGATGACCACCATCACCATGGATGGAAGGATCAATGCGATCCCTTTGGATGCTTCCCCAAGGCATTGTTGCTCTCTCTCTCTCTCTCTCTCAATTTGTGTGTGTGTCTCTTTCTCTCTCTCTTTGCGAATTGTGTGTGCCCCTCTATAAGAAGAAAGAAGAAAGAGAGGTTGGTGTGCAAGAAAGCTCCAGCGAGGTCCTTATATAGGTGTACATACGCAACCTTTGCTTTTGCTTATAAGTTAAGCTCAAAGTTGCTTTTCTGCCAAGCAAATGGAACACTAGTTTATGATGTTGCAGTTTAATGTGTCCATTCTTCCATGGTTTTTGCGTGGCAAATCTGAACAAACGTACATATTATCGCCGCCAATCAAGAAAGCAGATTTTCTCGGTATGGGCATATATCTCCAGACTCCAAGTCAGTGATGCATTCGGCTACTCCACCGTTCCATATTAGTTGTCGATGATTTAGTACAACTTTGTACTAAATCAGTGACAACTAATATAAAACGGACGGAGTAGTAAACTTTAAATCATTATGATCTCACATCCCAATTAAGTTTGTAATGATGAATAGAATGAAAAAAGTTAGTGCCGCCGAACGTTAAAATTAATCGAAGTGATCCAGGAGAAGTTGGTAGTCTTTCTTAAAAAAGGAAGTTGTTAGTAGTGGACGTCAAATTTATGCGATACGCCGCGGCTTGTTTACGGTGTAATCAATTATGGTCTCATCATTAGGTGAGCACAAACCGGGGCTTCTCAATAGATGCCCTTTTCGCTTTTCCCGAACTTTTATCCATCTTGGAGTTAGTTTACGGGCTTGGCTTTACAAGTAACATATGCTTATGGATGATTGATTATCCAAGCTAGAAAGGTTGGGTGACTGTACCAGCACCTGTCAGATCTCTGGTGAGATTGGGGGCACCATTGTTTAACCCAGATTAGAGATGCATGTGGCCCGGGGGACAACTAACTGCAGCCATTCAATCATTATAATCCACCCATTACTGTGATGTGATTCCCCCTAACTTGTGCTGATGTGCCCCTAACTGCTTGCTTTCTAGCTGCTACTGCTAAAATATTTAAAAGGTCCTAGATTGGCAAATGTCACTCAGATCTGAGTAGCAATCATGCCATGTTAATTGTGTCTAGCTAGCACATTCTTAATTTATTTGCCATGTTACACAGGTTGTGGTAATCACTGTGTTGTAACATGCCTGAATGTCCTGTACTGTTTTTTGTTTTCTTAGTTTTGCTACAGTACTGTAACATGCATCCAGGTTGCACATGATCTAGCAGAAGCTCAGATAGATCATGGACGGCGATGAACTTTCCGCATAGCTGGTGGGTGCCTGCCAAGACATGTTGATTCTCACGGCATCCATGTTATATATTTTTCACCTGGCCGAAAGGAGAGATATGAATGAGATCTGCCATGTGCATGCGTCCATATGATTCTTCCTGACAAAGTTCAAACATTCTTTTTGTGTGTGGTGTGATCACCACCAGATGCAATCTTATCATCCGAGCTAGTAGCTAAGCTCAGAAGGCTCCTTGGAGGAGATTGATTGCTCACATGTCTGCGGCAGTCCAACCACATGAAGCGAAATGGAGACGATGAGTCAAATGTTGCTGCAACTGCAACGCTGCCCCAGCAGCATGTTGCCCATGAACTCACATGCAGAGATCTACAAAATGGGCATATGTTCTACCACTCACATGCAAGGCATACACGCCCATGTTGTTGCCATCTCTTTCTTCTCTCGTGAAGTGTGTGAACTTTGAACAGAGATAGATAAATATGTACACACAAGAGAATGAAATATTATGCGATCAGCTGTTCTTCGAAACAGCAATAATTGGGGCAAGTTAGGAGGGCGCCAAAAGAAGGTCCTTCCCAAGAAGTGTCCAGTCTGAAGAGAAGGCCCTCCTCTCCTTGTTTTTGTATAAACTCAGCACGTTGGCCCGGGTAATCACCGGGTCAGCAAATTTGATTAGAATGCATAATGTACTTAGAAGAAGTTACATCATGTTTCCCATTCTTTAGCTGAACAAAACCCTGAATGAACACTAGCACACTGTACATCACCTGACAAAAACCACCTGAGGATTCATTTGCTTCTGAAATTATTTCATTTCTGATTAAACGAACCTTCATTTTTCATGCCTTTTAGGAATAATGAAAATAGTATCATGCAACAGGCGTTCTTCAACACAATAATTATTGGATAACTTGAGGTACAGTACAAGTCTGAAATCACATACTGAATGGTGAATTTTGGAGGCCATCCCCTACGTACTATTTTCACCAGTTTTCAAGTGGTCCAGCCCATTAAAAACAGCAGTTAGACCCCCCCCCCCTCCACAAGTCGAAATTCTTGCGCCACTTCTGTGAAACTTTCAGAAGCTTCTTGCCCCAGGTTTGGGAAGTTTCAAGCCCGGGTTTTCCCCTTTTTTTCATTGGGTTTTTTTTCTCGGGTTTTTATTTGTTTTTTCTATTTCTCTTTATTTTTATTTTAAATTTCATTAATTTTTTTCTTCAAATTCTTGATTTTTTAAATTGTGAACTAACGATAATTTTGACGGCAGATGGTCGTTTATGTTCAATAACATTATTGAAAGCTTGGATCTGAGAGAGATAGAGCTTTCCGGTAGAAAATTTACCTGGGCTAACGCTTTGCCAAACCCGACGTATGAGAAGCTGG
Source organism: Aegilops umbellulata (assembly GCA_032464435.1). Lineage (NCBI taxonomy): Eukaryota > Viridiplantae > Streptophyta > Magnoliopsida > Poales > Poaceae > Aegilops > Aegilops umbellulata. The sequence goes on along the minus strand of CP136060.1, from coordinate 632,368,122 downwards.
ATCGAGTCCTCGCGAGTGTCGAGTGGGAACAGAAGTTCCCTCTCGTAACGGTTCAGGCTCTCTCGCGTGGAATCTCAGATCACACACCTTTATTCGTGAACTCAGGTGAGCCAAACCACGTGGGAAACAAAAAACACCTTTTCTTTCGAGCTTGCATGGTTTGAACGACAAGGTTTCTTGGATCTGATTGCCAGGGAATGGGCTAAGGATGCAGGAGGTACGACTTCTGTCGAGCGTTGGCAGAATAAGATTAGGCATCTGAGAAGTTTCCTACGGGGATGGGCTAAACACCTTAGTGGGATTTATAAGATTGAGAAGGAAAGGCTCCTTTCTCTGATTCAGTCCCTAGATATAAAAGCCGAATCCACGATTTTGCAATCTGCAGAGTTCCAGATTAAGCTAGATGCGGAGATGAGGTTGAAAGAACTTCTCCGCGAAGAAGAATTGAAGTGGGCGTTGCGGGCTAAGGTTCTCAGAGTGTTCCAGGGGGACGCAAACACTCAATTCTTTCACTTGATTGCTAATGGCAAGCACAGAAAGAAGAGAATCTTTCAGCTTGAGCAAGATGAAGGAACGATTGTAGGGCAGGACAACCTGAAACTTTACATCACCGAGTATTATAAGTTGTTATTTGGACCCCCGGAGGATAGTTGTGTATCCCTCGATGAGTCCAGGATTGAGGATGTGCATCAACTAACAGCTAATGATAATGATATTCTGGTTGCCCCATTCTCGGAGAAGGAGGTGTTTGATGCTATAGCGCAGATGAAAAACAATAAGGCTCCCGGGCCTGATGGATTCCCGGCGGAGTTTTACAAAAGATGTTGGCACATTATTAAGGGGGATTTACTTCCAATGTTTCATGATCTTTTCTCTGGACAGCTTCATTTATTTCACTTAAATTTTGGAACAATAACACTGCTTCCTAAGAAAACGGATGCTGTGAGAATCGAGCAGTTCAGGCCGATCTGCCTTCTCAATGTTAGTTTCAAAATTTTCACCAAGGTTGGGACTAATCGGCTCACACAGATTGCGCAGTCTGTGATGCAGCATTCCCAAACTGCTTTCATGCCAGACAGAAACATCTTAGAAGGGGTGGTGGTCCTGCATGAAACGCTCCATGAAATTCACTCGAAAAAATTGGATGGAGTTATCTTTAAGGTGGATTTCGAGAAAGCGTACGATAAAGTAAAATGGCCATTCCTACAACAGGCGTTGCATATGAAAGGTTTTGATGAAGTCTGGCGCTGCCAGGTTGAATCATATACGCAAAAAGGGAGTGTTGGAATCAAAGTGAACGACGAGATCGGGCATTATTTTCAGACACAAAAGGGCTTGAGACAAGGGGATCCGATGTCCCCTATCCTGTTCAACATTGTAGTTGATATGTTGGCAATTATGATAGGAAGGGCTAAGGAGGCTGGTCAACACTAGTAGAAAAAGGGCCTTTAGTCCCGGTTCATAAGGGCCTTTAGTCCCGGTTTTTTGAACCGGAACTAAAGGGTCATTACTAATGCCTCACCCTTTAGTCCCGGTTCAAACCAGAACCGGGACTAAAGGCCCTCCACGTGGCCGCTGCCTGGAGGCCCACCTTTAGTCCCGGTTGGTAACACCAACCGGTACCTCATCACTACTCAATTTATCCTCTAATCACTCCTCATCATTCGAAATCATCTAACTTCCCGACCGGTCACCCATCCCTCTCACTACTCTAACCCGAGCACGCTTAACTTTCGGGTTCTATTCTCCTTCGCTTCCGAGTCTGCACTTGTTGTTTTCCTGACAATAGTAAGATGTCAATCCTATTAACCCTCAGGAATTTTGCTTGAGCATGAAGTGACACATTTCACTGTTTGAGTTTGAAACTATTGTTTTAAAAAACAATAATTATTTATTAACACTAATATTTCTTGAATAATTAGTTTGACCATTGTTTGACCACAGTTTGACCAGATTTGACCAAAATTCAAAATAACTAAAATAATTATTTAGTAACACTAATATTGTAGAATAATTAGTTTGACCATTGTTTGACCACAGTTTGACCATAGTTTGAAATTTTTTGATTTTTTTTGCCTCTCCAGATCTTAAAAGCCCCGTAACTTTTTTTCTGTTAGGTTTTTGAGGATTTTGAAAATGTTTAACGGGGTTCTCCCGATTAAATTTGGATGTAACTTTTCGAGTAGATGATTTTTCATATAAAAAACTTTTTCATCCGAGTTCGTATGCAAAAGTTACGCCCATTTTTACAAATTCTCGAGAGATTTTGCAAAAAAGTCGAAAATTCATGTTTGTAAATTTTCCCAACAACTAGACCACATATCACATGGGAAACTTATTTTATTTTATTTTTTTTGACATTTCCATCATTTTCTTTTATTTTTTTTAAAACTGAAAAGGCGATAGGGGGGGGGGGGGTAGAGTTTGAAAATGGGACCTTTAGTACCGGTAAAGGTCTCAACCCCATTAGTCCCAGTTCGTGCCTCAAACCGGGACTAAAGGTCTAATCTTTAGTCCCGGTTTGAGGCACGAACCGGGACTAAAGGTCATCGCACCCTTTAGTCCCGGTTTGTAACACGAACCGGGACTAAAGGGCCCAGGTGAACCGGGACTAATGCCTTAGCCGCACGAACTGGGATAAATGCTCACATTAGTCCCGGTTCTAGACTGAACCGGGACTAATGCTCAATCCGGCCTGGACCATTGCCCCTTTTCTACTAGTGCAAGTGGGTGGCCTGGTACCTCATCTCGTTGATGGAGGTGTGTCCATACTCCAGTACGCCGATGATACAATCATCTTTATGAAGCATGACTTGGCAAAAGCGAGAAATATGAAGCTGGTGTTATGCTTATTTGAACAATTGTCTAGGTTAAAGATTAACTTTCACAAAAGCGAGTTGTCCTGCTTTGGTAGAGCCAATGATGAACAAGAGGCATATAGGCAATTGTTTGGGTGTGATTTGGGGGCTTTGCCTTTCACCTACTTACGAATACCAATCCACCATCGTAAGCTGACAAACAAAGAATGGAAGTGCATCGAGGACCGATTTGAAAAGAAACTGAGTTGCTGGAAGGGCAAGCTCGTCATACGGAGGCCGATTAATTATGATAAATTCGGTTCTCACGAGTATGCCTATGTTTCTTTTGTCATTCTTCGCAGTCCCAGTTGGAGTTAGGAAAAGACTGGACTTTTATCGATCGCGATTCTTTTGGCGGGGTGATGAGCTAAAAAGAAAATACCGTTTAGCCAAATGGGATATCATCTGTCGACCGAAAGACCAAGGGGGTCTTGGTATTGAGAATCTTGAAGTTAAGAACAGATGTCTTCTCAGCAAGTGGTTGTGGAAGTTATCAAGTGGGACTGACCCCACTTGGGCGCAAATCCTCCGTAGCAAGTATCTTCAAACCAAAACTTTGTCTCAGGTGACAGTAAGACCGACTGATTCACCCTTTTGAAAAGGGCTTATGAAAGTAAAGCTTTCCTTGTTTAATAGGACAAAGTTTATTGTTGGTAACGGTGCCAGTACGCGTTTCTGGGAGGATACTTGGCTCGGAGAGGCACCCTTAGCCATCAAATACCCGTCTTTGTATCGTATTGTTCAACGACGTGAGATTTTTGTGGCAAAGGTATTACAATCTATATATCCCCCTTAATAGTCAGTTCAGAAGGGCGTTAGTGGGTAATCGTTGGGAAGAATGGCTACATCTAGTAAGTAGACTGATGGACGTTCAGCTTTCCCAACACCCGATGAATTAGGCTGGAAGCTTACTAGGTCTGGAGTATTTACAGTTAAATCAATGTATGTTGATGTTATCAATTCAAGCTCGATTCCTAGTTCCAAACATGTTTGGGCTGTCAAAGTCCCTCTGAGAATCAAAGTGTTTATGTGGTTTGTCCATAAACAAGTTATTTTAACCAAGGACAATTTGACAAAGCGTAATTGGACAGGATCTACTAGGTGTAGTTTCTGTGATCGGGATGAGACGATCAAGCACCTTTTTCCTGATTGCCCGCTAGCTAAAGTTTTATGGAGGACGGTCCATATTACTTTTAATATTACTCCACCGAGTTCTGTCAACACGTTATTTGGAACGTGGCTTAACGGGGTAGAGCCCGAGTTAGCGAGACATATTCGTGTAGGAGTCTCCGCCTTGGTGTCGGCGCTCTGGAATTGCAGAAATGATTTGGTTTTCAACAGGACAACACACATTCATTTTTTGCAGGTTATTTCCAGAGCCACGACGTTGATCCGTTCGTGGTCGCTACTCACTCCGACGGAGGCCAGGGAGCGTTTGGTTACTGGATCTATCCGCTGGGAGATGGTAGCTCGGGATATCTTCAACCGGTTTGGATGGCGGTCATGTAATATGATAGGCAATTAGTTTACCTATCTCTTTTTTGCCAGCCGGTTGTGGCGTCCTTTATTTGGCTAGTTTGTGTTTCTAGCCCTTTTTGGCTCTGTGTGAGCTTTTTATCACTTTTCAGTTGGAGACTTTGAGACCTTGTTGGAACTTATTTATTTGCTTTAATAAGATGGTTGTATGCATCGTTCTGATGCAGAGGACGGGGAGTCCCCCCTTTTTGAAAATAAAAATTTCAAATTCGGAAACTTGATTTCAAAATTTTGAATTTTTTTAATTCATAAACTTTTTTCGACTTCGTCAACTTTTTGGATTCATGCACTTTTTTTGAACTCGCGAACTAATTGCATGTCCGTGAATTTTTTTAGATCTGCGAACTTTTTAAGTTTGTTAACATTTTTTGAACGGTGAACAGTGAATGGGTCAAGTCAATGGTCAACAGCTCAGTCAATGAGCAAGGTCAAGTCGACAGATCAAACCCAATTCATTGCAAAAATATAGACCAAACCCATGGCGGGGACGACTCGAGCGAGCCACCAGCTCGAATTCGTGGGCTGGCCCACAAGACATTACAGTGAGCACCAGTTGTCTTCCGGGGCACTAAAGGCGCTGAATAGGGAGTCCCCTAATGAATCAGCAATCTAAGGAAAAAATATAATATCCTAATAGGCTCTTTGGGCTTCCAAGTAAAATTTAGCAAAAAAAGGCCCATCCTAGGTTCAAAAGAAGAACACATGCCCACCGCTCGAAAAAAATAAGAATGAAAAACATTTGTCATTGTAGCTTCTTGGTTCGGCTAGGTCATCCAACTACCATGAGCAAGGCACACCAATACCTCCACCAGCATCACTAACACCTTTGCGTTTGCCTCCACCTTCCCCTCCGACGGTACCAACCGATATGGGGCTCGAGGTACAAAATTGCAAACCTTTAAAATCAATCCTCGAAGGTTTGATCGGTCAAGATGCAATGACCGACACAAAGGCAGAGATGACTCCACGCATCGATGACACGGTGGATGGCAGTGGTTGACCTACGATGGTGCCCCACTCCCACTTAATTTTGTGCCTTCTTTTGAACCTGGTAGGTTGAATCTATTTTGATGTAATGTGTTCCACTAGATAGGATGTTGGTTTCTACTACCTTCCTGATGCTACTCCCTCTTGCTATATTCATACTCCCTCCTTCCTAAAATATAAAACACGGTCGACTTTGCATGATCTTTGATGTATGACTTTGATCACTAATAAATATCAAAGTACATGGACTGAACATGTATAAATGGCATCGTCGTATTTGCCTTACAAATTAATTTTATTTTATGTATCTGCATACTAGTTTTATAAATATATAATACATGAACATTATAGTCAAAGTTGTACAACGAAGACCAGAAAAAGCCAACCGGCGCCTTGTATTGGGAAGGAGGAAGTACTTGGGTAAGTGGCGGAGCGTAACAGAAATTTTAGAACGGGCGAAAGTCAGGCCAATAGCTTGCACAATGGGCCATTTGTGGTTTGGGGGCCAAATTCGTACCAATTCCTAAGAGGAAATCCAAAGGCGAAGATGGCCTATGACTCAGTTTGCTTCCCATTACCATGCGCCCCTGCTTCGGTTGGTATGTCTTGGGAATCCTATACGGCATGTAAGGCGCTCGAGATCGAGGTAGCGCGTACACCCTCACAGCTCGGGTGTTGTGTGGGCCGGCAAATTTCTCTATTTTTTTGTTTTTTCTTTTCTGTTTTCTTCTTTACCTTTTCACATTTTTGGAATTTTCTTTTCAAATCCATGAACATATTTTTGTTCATCAAATTCAAAAAATATTCATTGCATTCAAATTTTGCTCATCGAACTCAAAATGTTCATTGATTCAAAATTTGTTCATCAGGATTAAAAAAATGTTTATCAAAATTTGAAATGTCTTCATGATATTCAAATTTTTTTCATCAAATTCTAAATATGTTCATCATTTTTTTTAAAAAATCATCAAAATCATAATTTGTTCAACCTTGTTTTTTCAAAAACAATTGTTCGTGTACCTGAAAAAATTGTTCATCATATTAAAAAACGTTCACCATAATTTTTAAAAATGTTCATCAAATTAAAAAATATCAACATCCAAATTCACTAGATTTTTTTGAAATAAAAAACCGTTTATTGAAATCACAACCCTTCTAGAGCATGCAGATGAACCTGTCTCCTGATTTTGGGTAGCACATCTGTTTGTTGCCCCCTAATACTTGTCTGCGCTCCCCCATCACATATCTGGTCCAGTCTTGCACTATTAAGCATTCATCGCTGATCTTGAGTGCACTAAAGTAACATGTAGGATATCTTGGCCGTAAGCTAATAATACTCATGGTACCTTTAGTCTCGATCCCATAAGGCACAACATTCATCGGGAGTCCCTGTTGAAGAACATCGTATGGTCACATACTTAGCAATGAAGTTTAGCTTCACAAATAATGTATGGAAAAGATGCACTGAGGACAAATAGTAAAAGTCTTACCATCCTTCCTAAATAGATGTGACCGTAGTTCATTACGAACACTATTGGTCGCACGTTTTCATTACTAACATTTCTAAGTCCAGGAAGAAAATTTGTCTTGACAGTATCAAGATCCTCAAGCCATGAAACATAATGACTTAGCTCCTCGCAGTTTAGTTCAGCCCCGGGACAGTAATAGGTCCTGTCTACCAAGCGCTAGACATGTTTGCTTGCACCGAAATAAGCTGACAATACAAATTAGTTGTCAACTATTTTTGAATAAACAAATATCAAAGACATAAATATGGTTGAGAAACTTACATTTTGGTGTAACTGAAGGCGTCTGCACATCGACCCAGATGTCGGTATTACCTTCAATATCATCTTCCGGACGAATATCAAAGGTGATAACCATATCAGGCTGAAATGCATAAGTCTTGCATAGTGCTCGCCATGTTTTGCATCCAAAATAGGTGTAGTCGTCTGAATTGTATAATTTTGCGTGGAAAATATAACCATGCTCGGTCTTCAAGTAAACTTTCTTTACTTCCATAGTATGACTGAAACCTATCTTATCCAATACAAAAACTCTTGCATGGCAGGGGATACGCTAGTAGAATAGTAAAAAAAATAAGTTGAAGCAAATGAAGCAGATGTCATGCTTAATTACGAAAAAAGACTTGTCGTTGTGACTTACTGCATCCACTTTGAAGTTCTCGTCCAGCTTGATGCTGAAGCGCCTATCATCATCTAGGAAGATTCCGTCGCACAGGCCGCGCTCGTCTTCGCAGTATTTGCAAATACCGAAATCCTTTTTGTCGTCAGACATTTCCTATGTTCATAGTTAAAACATCAATTGAAAATCGATAGAAGACAACTACCAGGATACTCAACACACAAATCCGGGGCACTCGATATTTCCTACATATTCTGGCAAAAGTCATGCCAAAATTCACGGAAAAATCCGGCATGACCTTTGCTAAAATAGGACATATCGAGCGCCTGAAATTTGCCGGAACAGAAATGAATCAACACTCCGGCAAAACATAGGGCACTCGGAGGTGTAACCTGCAAACATGACTGGCCACTTGGATATTGAGCAACACAAGATATACATTTCAAAATATCTTATAAGACTCAAATTAGCATGCATTCAATAAGCAAAAGTAAATCATCTCATGCGTCCGTACATCGTCGAATATTATCACTAATACATCCCGAATAGTGTCATACATATAACATCACTAGTACAACTAAAACCCTAGCACACGACGGGTATCGGCGCGGGCGGTGGACACCCACAGAGAAGGAACCATCACGGGATCATAGCTCCAGTGAGATCCCTGGAGAACCTGCCAGGTATTGGAGAACCTGTGCTCCAACGCAAACAAGTAGCGACGGACGTGCGCGTCCTCCTCACTTACACGGTGACGCACCACCTCCGCGGAGTCCTCGAGCCTCTGGACCGTCACTGGCCCACACGACCGCCACCAAAGAAGGTTCGGGTCAACGACAGGCTGGCTCCTCACCAACCTGCGCCCCCCGGTAAGTAGCGCCTCCCAGTACCACCCCGGCGGAGCCCAGTCCCGGACATGGCCCATCTGGTCAAGCAGGTGTCGTCCTCCGCTGACTCGACGACGAGGATGCGGTATAGGCATCGTCCACGTCGATGCGGGAAAATTGCTTTAACTAAAAAGATAGCAACAAGTTCTTACTAACTAGTTCTATTAATTCAACTAGTTCTTACTAAAAATAAACTTACTATAAATAAAAATATTCTAGTACCTAATTAGTACCTAGTTCTTACTAACTAATTAGTACCTAGGAACTACTGCCCTAATTACCATCTAATTTGATGAACCTATAGGGGTGGAAAGTGGTAGCGGATATTCCAATTATCCAACTATAAAGTGAAATAAGTGGTCAATTTTACTCGTTTTATGATTCATCTTAGAAATTTGAGTCGTTTCCACCCTTACATGAACCCTAACTCATTTGAGCCGCATCCGCATCCGATTCGTTTCCACCCTTACATGAACCCTAACTAATTTGATGGAGGTAGAAACCCTATGCAGAGGTAGGGGAGAGGGAGGAGCAGGCGTGCTCACCTCGGGTGCCTGCGACGAGGGAGGGGCAGGCGGCGTCGAGGTCGTGGTCGGGGCTCCGGGGCGGCGTTGAGGTCGGGGGGGCGGGGGCGGCGTCCGGGGCGGCGTTGAGGTCGGGGTCGGGGGCGGCGTCCGGGGTGGCGTTGAGGTCGGGGGCGGGGGCGGCGTTGAATCTGGGGTCGGGGGCGGCGTAGAGGGTGTGCAGAGAGCGCGCGGTGGCCGAGGGGCGACGACGACGGCGAGAGTGGAGTTGGATTTGGGGGATGAAGTGGCCGTTGGGGAAGGACGAACCCCGTGGTTAAGTCAGAAGTACCAGTAGCGCGTTCCAGAAAGGGCGCTACTGCTACGTTAGCTACAGTGCGTTCTGGAATACACGCTACTGCTACACCATTCTCTTTTTTCCCCTTTTTCATTTAGTTTTCTTCACATTTTATTTTTTTCCTTTCACCTTATTCTATTTCTTTCATTTTCAATTACCTTTCTATTTGCTTTCCATTTAATTTTATATCCTCTAGAAGTAGAGAGTTTAGACTAAAACGCGCTGCTACAAAGAAAGTAGCGGTAGCGCGGTTCGTTATAGGTCGCTACTACTATGTGTAGACTATCGGCTAAGCCGTGGGAATTTTAGTAGTAACGTGTTTAGAACAAGACGCGCTACTGCTAGAACTTTATCTGCAGCGTGGTTTTCGCAGGCGCGCTACTGCTACTTAGCACCAGCGTGCTTTTTTGGCCCTCGCTACTGCTAAAGTTCTGTGTATAAGGTTTTCCCTAGTAGTGTCTTCACAATAACACCTCCTTCCCTAAGGCAACAAATACACTGACATACAACACTGCTGCCCTGACACGTACAACTTCCATTTCTTGATAGAAAAATAGGCAAACTTCTCATGACCACGAGATTGTGGTGGCCAGAAGACCGCCGCCACAGCCAACATGAACGCATAACTAGACCCTAAATCATTGGCTCGATGATCGGACCATCTCAGGGCACATGAAGAGAGGGGCAGACTAGGGACTCACCAAAACCAAAGAAGACACCACGATTGCAGCCTAACCGCTATCATTACGATTGGAGAAGCCGGCGTAGTCCTCCGAGCCTGAGTAGCATGCGCAGCGACCGCCAGACTACTTTGCGTTTCCTGGGTAGTAACACCACATACACGCCACGGAGATTAGAAAATGAAGAAGCAGAGTTGATCCAGCTAGCTCAAGTGAAAACAGAGGTCAAGCTTATATCAGGAAGCCTGTATTCATGTGATCGTAACCAAAAAAACATCATGCTGTAGCATCACATGAGTTTTGTCAAGTGCAATTACTTAAGTTGAGTGCTGCAGCAGAAACATCTACTTGGTGCTGGAGTTCCAATAGAGCATTAGGCCAGAGGCCACTTGACACCATGGAACTTGCACAATTTCTACCAACCAGAACCTAGACGATGAAAACACATCTCATCGCAAAACTAGAGACACTAGCAGAGCAACGACCATTTTTACAACAGGCCATGATAGTATATATGTTCTTGCAAATTGGCTATCATGATCAGGAGATTCATATCTGTATGGTCCTTTGCAGATCAATGCTTGGAAATTGAGAGGTCAACTTATAAGACATGCAGATTATTACTTCAGTTTTCTCCGGTATCATCTATGCGTTCCAGTAACAGATCAGTAAGTTATGTTATTCTGTCTCACAGATTATATAGTCCAAGGCTTCATGTTACGAGTGCATCTTTTTCTCTTTGTTAACCCTTTGTGGTTAAGTTTTTCTTCTTGGAACTGCGCAAGCGTCTTTGCTTTGACAAGCTTGAGATTCTTCATTTTTTTGGGGTCCAAACTATGGAGACAACCATTGCTAACGTGTTTACAAAGCAGTTGCTTAATTTCAATATTATGGTCTCTCAACTTTCATGAGCAATTGCTTCAATGAATATTATGAATCCTAAAGAAAATCTTGATGCAGATGGTGAAACATTCCGGTCAAGGTGAAGCTGCATCGGAGACTGTCGAATTTTGCTTATGGTATATGGATGCGGAAACCAGAAACTTGTTTGTGATAACTTAGCTTTATATCTGACCAAGTGTCTGGTGTTCTCTAGAGCTCTGGAAGATTTTGACTTGGCACTACATGAATAACCAAGCAATGGGTTAGCATCTATTGAAGCCACGAGGAGCAAAATCATTGACATCATTGAAGCTTTGAACAAGTACAATAAAATGAGTCATTTCTCTTCTTTAGTATCATATTAAAAGGAACCATCTAGCGATCCTAATTTTATAATTTATCAATCCTTTTAGTATCTTGCAAATTGTGCCATTAAAGTTGATGCCGAAAGTAAGGATGCTCGGAGATGCTAGGGACCAAAAAAGAGGAAAAACAATATATGAAACTTGTGAGAAATCAAGCTGTGAAGGAGCTGTGGTCTCGGGTTGTCGCTGGTTCCTGTCGCTCATTTGCTGGTTACTCATATCAATAGTGTTGTTATGTAATCCCCTTGGTAAATCGTCACTGGAGTTGTTATCTTAACCCCAACATACTAATATGGGATCTTTCTAGTTTGTAGATGACGGTGCATGATCCGGTCAGTACCCTCGGTAGGGTTGCTACCATGGCTGGAAGTCTCAGATCGGGGGGCACACAAGGGTTTTTGAATGAAATATGCCCTAGAGGCAATAATAAAGTTGTTATTTATATTTCCTTATATCATGATAAATGTTTATTATTCACGCTAGAATTTTATTAACCGGAAACTTAGTACATGTGTGAATACATAGACAAAACAGAGTGTCCCTAGTATGGCTCTACTTAACTAGCTCGTTAATCAAAGATCGTTAAGTTTCCTAGCCATAGACATGTGTTGTCATTTGATGAACGGGATCACATCATTAGAGAATGATGTGATGGACAAGACCCATCCGTTAGCTTAGCATTATGATCGTTTAGTTTTATTGCTATTGCTTTCTTCATGACTTATACATGTTCCTCTGACTATGAGATTATGCAACTCCCGAATACGAAAGAACACCTTGTGTGCTATCAAACGTCACAACGTAACTGGGTGATTATAAAGATGCTCTAAAGGTGTCTCTGAAGGTGTTTGTTGGGTTGACATAGATCAAGATTAGGATTTGTCACTCCATGTATCGGAGAGGTATCTCTGGGCCCTCTCGGTAATGCTCATCAGTATAAGCCTTGCAAGCAATGTGACTAATGAGTTAGTTACGGGATGATGCATTACGAAACGAGTAAAGAGACTTGCCGGTAACTAGATTGAACTAGGTATGATGATACCGACGATCGAATCTCGGGCAAGTAACATACCGATGACAAAGGGAACAACGTATGTTGTTATGCGGTTTGACCGATAAAGATCTTCGTAGAATATGTAGGAATCAATATGAGCATCCAGGTTCCGCTATTGGTTACTGACTGGAGATGTGTCTGGGTCATGTCTACATAGTTGTCGAACCCGTAGGGTCCGCACGCTTAACGTTCGATGACAATTTGTATTATGAGTTATGTGATTTGATGACCGAAGTTTGTTCGGAGTCCCGGATGAGATCACGGGAATGACGAGGAGTCTCAAAATGGTCGATAGGTAAAGATTCATATATTGGAAGGTTGCATTTGGACATCGGAATGGTTCCGAATGGTTCGGGCATTTTTTCGGAGTACAAGGAGGTTACCGAAAACCCCCATGAGAAGTATTGGGCCTAGTGGGCCTTATTGGAGGAGAGAAGAGAAAGGGCCACAAGAGAGGGGCGCACCCTCACCTTGCCCAAGCCGAATTGTACTATGGGAGGGGGTCGCCCCCCTTCTTTCCTTCCCCCTCTCTCTCCCTTCCCTTTCCCTCCGGTGGAAGAAAGGAAAGGGGGGCGAATCCTACTTGGACTAGGAGTCCAAGTAGGACTCCCTAATACATCTCCAACGTATCTATAATTTTTGATTGCTCCATGCTATATTATCTACAGTTTTGGACTATATTGGGCTTTATTTTCCACTTTTATATTATTTTTGGGACTAACCTATTAACCGGAGGCCCAGCCCAGAATTGCTGTTTTCTGCCTGTTTCAGTGTTTCGAAGAAACGGAATATCAAACGGAGTCCAAACAGAATAAAACCTTTGGGAACGTGATTTTCTCACCGAACGTGATCCAGGAGACTTGGACCCTACTCCAAGGGAGCCAAGAGGCTGTCATGAGGGTGCCCCCCCTTAGGGCGCGACCCCTGCCTCATGGACCCCTCGAAGCTCCACCGACGTACTCCTTCCTCCTATATATACCTACGTACCCCCAAACGATCAGAATAGGAGCCAAAAACCTAATTCCACCGCCGCAACTTTCTGTATCCACGAGATCCCACCTTGGGGCCTGTTCCGGAGCTCCGCCGGAGAGGGCCGTCATCACGGAGGGCTTCTACATCATCATAGCCCCTCCAATGAAGTGTGAGTAGTTTACCTCAGACCTTCGGGTCCATAGTTTGTAGCTAGATGGCTTCTTCTCTATTTTTGGATCTCAATACAATGTTCTCCCCCTCTCTCATGGAGATCTATTCGATGTAATCTTCTTTTTGCGGTGTGTTTGTTGAGACCGATGAATTGTGGGTTTATGATCAAGTCTATCTATGAACAATATTTGAATCTTCTCTGAATTCTTTTATTTATGATTGGTTATCTTTGCAAGTCTCTTCGAATTATCAGTTTGGTTTGGCCTACTAGATTGGTTTTTCTTGCCATGGGAGAAGTGCTTAGCTTTGGGTTCGATCTTGCGGTGTCCTTTCCCAATGACAGAAGGGGCAGCAAGGCACGTATTGCATCATTGCCATCGAGGATAACAAGATGGGGTTTATTTCATATTGCATGAATTTATCTCTCTACATGATGCCATCTTGCTTAAAGCGTTACTCTGTTTTTAACTTAATACTCTAGATGCATGCTGGATAGCAGTCGATGAGTGGAGTAATAGTAGTAGATGCAGGCAGGAGTCGGTCTACTTGTCTCGGACGTGATGCCTATATACATGATCATACCTAGATATTCTCATAACTATGCTCAATTCTGTCAATTGATCAACAGTAATTTGTTCACCCACCGTAGAATACTTATGCTCTTGAGAGAAGCCACTAGTGAAACCTATGGCCCCCAGGTCTATTCTCATCATATCAATCTCCATCACTTTAATTTTGCTTTGCTTTTTTACTTTACTTTTTACTTTTCACTTTGCATCTCTATATCAAAAATACCAAAAATATTATCTATCATCTCTATCAGACCTCACACTCGTAAGTGACCGTGAAGGGATTGACAACCCCTAATCGCGTTGGTTGCGAGTAGCTATCGTTTTGTGCAGGTACGAGGGACTTGAGCGTGGCCTCCTACTGGATTGATACCTTGGTTCTCAAAAACTGAGGGAAATACTTACGCTACTTTGCTGCATCATCCTCTCCTCTTCGGGGAAAACCAACGCAGTGCTCAAGAGGTAGCAAGAAGAATTTCTGGCGCCGTTGCCGGGGAGTCTACGTAAAGAGTCAACAAACCAAGTACGCATCACAATCCCTATCTCTCGCATTACATTAGTTGCCATTTGCCTCTCGTTTTCCTCTCCCCCACTTCACCCTTGCCGTTTTATTCGCCCTCTCTTTCCCAATCTCCTTCTCCTTCTCTTTTTCGGTTGCCTTTTTCTCGCTTGCCTTTTGTTTGCTCGTGTGTTGGATTGCTTGTTTGTCGCGATGGCTCAAGCTACTACCAAATTGTGTGACTTCACCAATACCAATAATAATGATTTCCTTAGCACTCCGATTGCTCCTCTTGCCAATACTGAATCTTGTGAAATCAATACTGCCTTGTTGAATCTTGTTATGAAAGATCAATTCGCCGGCCTTCCTAGTGAAGATGCCGCTACTCATCTTAATAGCTTCGTTGATTTATGTGATATGCAAAAGAAGAAAGACGTTGATAATGACGTTGTTAAATTGAAGCTATTTCCTTTTTCACTTAGAGATCGTGCCAAAGCTTGGTTTTCATCGTTGCCTAAAAATAGTATTGATTCTTGGAACAAGTGCAAAGATGCTTTTATCTCTAAGTATTTTCCTCCCGCTAAGATCATCTCTCTTAGAAACGACATTATGAATTTTAAGCAACTTGATCATGAACATGTTGCACAAGCTTGGGAGAATGAAATTAATGATATGTAATTTCCCTACTCATGGTTTGAATTTGTGGATGATTATACAAAAAATTTATGCCAGATTGAATTTTGCTTCTAGAAATCTTTTAGATTCGGCCGCGGGAGGCACTTTTATGGAAATCACTTTAGGAGATGCTACTAAACTCCTAGATAATATTATGGTTAATTATTCTCAATGGCACACTGAAAGATCCACTAATAAAAAAGTGCATGCAATAGAAGAAATCAATGTTTTGAGTGGAAAGATGGATGAACTTATGAAATTATTTGCTACTAAGAGTGTTTCTTCTGATCCTAATGATATGCCCTTGTCTACTTTGATTGAGAATAATAATGAATCTATGGATGTGAATTTTGTTGGTAGGAATAATTTTGGTAACAACGCGTATAGAGGGAATTTTAATCCTAGGCCTTATCCTAGTAATCCTTCTAATAATTATTGAAATTCCTACAACAACTCTTATGGAAATTTTAATAAGATGCCCTCTAAATTTGAGAATAGTGTTAAAGAGTTTATGAATTCACAAAAGAATTTTAATGATTTTCTTGAAGAGAAATTGTTTAAAGTTGATGATTTGGCTAGGAACATTGATAGAATTTCTCGTGAGGTTGATTCTTTAAAGCTTAGATCTATTCCTCCTAAGCATGATATCAATGAGTCTCTCAAAGCCATGAGAATTTCCATTGATGCGTGCAAGGAAAGAACCGCTAGGATGTGTGCTACGAAAGATGCCTTTATTAAAGCGTGTTCTTCCAATTCCTATGAAAATCAAGATGAAGATCTAAAAGTTATTGATGTGTCCCCTATGTTATCTTTGTTTTGCAATATGAATCTTGATGAAACTGAATATGATCTTCCTTTACCTAGAAGGCGTTCTAGAAATTCAGAGTATTTAGACCTTTATGATGAAATTGATGAAAGTGGGATTGAAAGAAATAAAACCCTAGATGTTGCTAAACCCACTATATTGGATTTCAAGGAATTTAATTATGAAAGTTGATCTTTAATTGATTGTATTTCCTTGTTGCAGTCCGTGCTAAATTCTCCTCATGCTTATAGTCAAAAGAAAGCCTTTATCGAACATATTGTTGATGCCTTGATGCAATCCTATGAAGAAAAACTTGAGTTGAAAGTTTCTATCCCTAGAAAGCTCTATGACGAGTGGGAATTGAACTATTAAAATTAAAATTAAAGATCATGAGTTTGTGCTTTGTGTGATTTGAGTGCTAGTGTCTCCACTATCCCCAAAACTTTGTGTGATTTGCTAGATTTCCATGACTTTGATGATTGCTCTCTAAACTTGCATCTTGCGGATTCCACTATTAAAAAACCTATGGGAAGAATTAACGATGTTCTTATTGTTGCAAATAGGAATTATGTGCCCATAGATTTTATCGTTCTTGATATAGATTGCAATCCTTCTTGCCCTATTATTCTTGGTAGACCTTTCCTTAGAACGGTTGGTGCGATTGTTGATATGAAGGAAGGGAATATTAGATTTCAATTTCCATTAAAAAAGGGCATGGAACACTTTCCTAGAAAGAAAATAAAATTGCCATATGAAACTATCATGAGAGCCACTTATGGATTGCCTACCAAAGATGGCAATACCTAAATCTATCCTCGCTTTTATGCCTAGCTAGGGGCGTTAAACGATAGCGCTTGTTGGGAGGCAACCCAATTTTATTTTAAGTTTTTTGTTTTTATTCTGTTTAGGAATAAATAATCCATCTACCTTCTGTTTAGATGTGGTTTGTGTTTTAGTTAGTGTTTGTGCCAAGTTAGACCTATAGGATTTTCTTGGATGATAGTTATTTGATCTTGCTGTAATTTCCAGAAACTTTCTGTTCACGAAAACAATTGTTAAAAATCACCAGAACGTGATAAAATACTGATTCCAATTGCTTCTGATCAATAAACAAATTTTCTAGGTCGTCCTATTTTGGTAGATTTTTTGGAGTTCCAGAAGTTTGCGTTAGTTACATATTACTACAGTCTGTTCTGTTTTTGACAGATTCTGTTTTTCGTGTGTTGTTTGCTTATTTGATGAATCTATGGCTAGTAAAATAGTTTATAATCCATAGAGAAGTTGGAATACAGTAGGTTTAACACCAATATAAATAAAAAATGAGTTCATTACAGTACCTTGAAGTGGTTTTATGTTTTCTTTCTCTAACGGAGCTCACGAGATTTCTATTGAGTTTTGTGTTGTGAAGTTTTCAAGTTTTGGGTGAAATCATTTGATGGATTATGGAACAAGGAGTGGCAAGAGCCTAAGCTTGGGGATGCCCATGGCACCCCCAAGATAATCCAAGGACACCAAAAAGTCAAAGCTTGGGGATGCCCCGGAAGGCATCCCCTCTTTCGTCTACTTCCATCGGTAATTTTACTTGGAGCTATATTTTTATTCACCACATGATATGTGTTTTGCTTGGAGCGTCTTGTATTATTTTTATATTTGTTTGTTAGTGTGCCACAATCATCCTTGCTGTACACACCTTTTTAGAGAGCCATATATGAATTAAAATTTGATAGATTACTCTATGTGCTTCCCTTATATCTTTTGAGCTATGTAGTTTTGCTCTATGTGCTTCACTTATATCTTTTGAGCGTTATAATTTTGCTCTATGTGCTTCACTTAGATCTTTTAGAGCACGGTGGTGGATTTTTTTAAAGAAACTATTGATCTCTCATGCTTCACTTAGATCATTTTGAGAGTCTTAATAGCATGGTAAATTGCTTAATAATAATATGCTTGGTATTCAAGATTTGTGAAACTTTCTTTTGAGTGCGTTGAATACTAAGAAAAGATTGAAGCATGATAATTGTTTTGAGATATGGAGGTGATAATATTAGAGTCATGCTAGTTGAGTAGTTGTGAATTTAAAGAATACTTGCATTGAAGTTTGTGATTCCCGTAGCATGCACGTATGGTGAACCATTATGTGATGACGTTGGAGCATGATTTATTTATTGATTGTCTTCCTTATGAGTGGCGGTCGGGGACGAGCGATGGTCTTTTCCTACCAATCTATCCCCCTAGGAGCATGTGCGTAATACTTTGCTTTGATAACTTCTAGATTTTTGCAATAAGTATATGAGTTCTTTATGACTAATGTTGAGTCCATGGATTATACACACTTTTTCCCATCCTTCCACTATTGCTAGCCTCTCTAATACCGCTCACTTTTCGCCGGTATCATACACCCACCATATACCTTCCTCAAAACAGCCACCATACCTACCTATCATGGCATTTCCATAGCCATTCCCAGATATATTGCCATGCAACTTTCCACCGTTCCGTTTATTATGACACGCTCCATCATTGCCATATTGCTAGCATGATCATGTAGTTGACATCGTATTTGTGGCAAAGCCACTGTTCATAATTATTTCATACATGTCACTCTTGATTCATTGCATATCCCGGTACACCGCCGGAGGCATTCATATAAAGTCATATCTTGTTCTAAGTATCGAGTTGTAATTGTTGAGTTGTAAGAAAAATAAAAGTGTGATGATCATCATTTTTAGAGCATTGTCCCAAGTGAGGAAAGGATGATGGAGACTATGAATCCCCCACAAGTCGGGATGAGACTCCGGACGAAAAATAAAAAAAAAGAAAAGAAAAGAGGCCATAAAAAAAGTAAAAGGCGCAAATAAAAAAATGAGAGAAAAAGAGAGAAGGGACAATGTTACTATCCTTTTACCACACTTGTGCTTCAAGTAGCACCAAGATCTTCATGAATAGAGAGTCTCTCATTTTGTCACTTTCATATACTAGTGGGAATTTTTCATTATAGAACTTGGCTTGTATATTCCAATGATGGGCTTCCTCAAAATGCCCTAGGTCTTCGTGAGCAAGCGAGTTGGATGCACACCCACTTAGTTTCTTTTGTCGAGCTTTCATATACTTATAGCTCTAGTGCATCCGTTGCATGACAATCCCTACTCACTCACATTGATATCTATTGATGGGCATCTCCATAGCCCGTTGATACGCCTAGTTGATGTGAGACTATCTTCCCCTCTTTTTGTCTTCTCCACAACCACCATTCTATTTCACATATAGTGATATATCCATGGCTCACGCTCATGTATTGCGTGAAGACCGAAAAACTTTTGAAATGTTAAAGTATGAAACAATTGCTTGGCTTGTCATCGGGGTTGTGCATGATTTAAATACTTTGTGTGGTGAAGATAGAGCATAGCCAGACTATATGATTTTGTAGGGATAACTTTCTTTGGCCATGTTATTTTGAGAAGACATGATTGCCTTGTTAGTATGCTTGAAGTATTATTATTTTTATGTCAACATAAACTTTTGTCTTGAATCTTTCGAATCTGAATATTCATACCACAATTAAGAAGATTTGCATTGAAATTATGCCAAGTAGCACTCCGCATAAAAAATTCTCTCTTTATCATTTACCTACTCGAGGACGAGCAGGAATTAAGCTTGGGGATGGCTGATACATCTCCAACGTATCTATAATTTTTGATTGCTCCATGCTATATTATCTACTATTTTGGACTATATTGGGCTTTATTTTCCACTTTTATATTATTTTTGGGACTAACCAATTAACCGGAGGCCCAGCCCAGAATTGCTGTTTTTGCCTATTTCAGTGTTTCGAAGAAACGGAATATCAAACGGAGTCCAAACGGAATAAAACCTTCGGGAACGTGATTTTCTCAGCGGACGTGATCCATGAGACTTGGACCCTACTTCAAGGGAGCCAAGAGGTGGTCACGAGGGTGGGGGGCGCCCCCCTGCCTTGTGGGCCCCTCGAAGCTCCACCGACGTACTCCTTCCTCCTATATATACCTACGTACCCCCAAACGATCAGAACAGGAGACAAAAACCTAATTCCACTACCGCAACTTTCTGTATCCACGAGATCCCACCTTGGGGCTTGTTCCGGAGCTCCACCGGAGAGGGCCGTCATCACGGAGGGCTTCTACATCATCATAGCCCCTCCGATGAAGTGTGAGTAGTTTACCTCAGACCTTCGAGTCCATAGTTAGTAGCTAGATGGCTTCTTCTCTCTTTTTGGATCTCAATACAATGTTCTCCCCCTCTCTCGTGGAGATCTATTTGATGTAATCTTCTTTTTGCGGTGTGTTTGTTGAGACCGATGAATTGTGGGTTTATGATCAAGTCTATCTATGAATAATATTTGAATCTTCTCTGAATTCTTTTATGTATGATTGGTTATCTTTGCAAGTCTCTTCGAGTTATCAGTTTGGTTTGGCCTACTGGATTGGTTTTTCTTGCCATGGGAGAAGTGCTTAGCTTTGGGTTCGATCTTGTGGTGTCCTTTCCCAGTGACAGAAGGGGCAGCAAGGCACGTATTGCACTGTTGTCATCGAGGATAACAAGATGGGGTTTATTTCATATTGCATGAATTTATCTCTCTACATCATGTCATCTTGCTTAAAGCGTTACTCTGTTTTTAACTTAATACTCTAGATGCATGCTGGATAGCGGTCGATGAGTGGAGTAATAGTAGTAGATGCAGGCAGGAGTCGGTCTACTTGTCTCGGACGTGATGCCTATATACATGATCATACCTAGATATTCTCATAACTATGCTCAATTCTGTCAATTGCTCAACAGTAATTTGTTCACCCACCGTAGAATACTTATGCTCTTGAGAGAAGCCACTAGTGAAACCTATGGCCCCCGGGTCTATTCTCATCATATCAATCTCCATCACTTTAATCTTGCTTTGCTTTTTTACTTTTCTTTTTTACTTTTCACTTTGCATCTCTATATCAAAAATACCAAAAATATTATCTATCATCTCTATCAGATCTCACTCTCGTAAGTGACCGTGAAGGGATTGACAACCCCTAATCGCGTTGGTTGCGAGTAGCTATCGTTTTGTGTAGGTACGAGGGACTTGAGCGTGGCCTCCTACTAGATTGATACCTTGGTTCTCAAAAACTAAGAGAAATACTTACGCTACTTTGCTGCATCATCCTCTCCTCTTCTGGGAAAACCAACGCAGTGCTCAAGAGGTAGCACTCCCCCCTGGTGGGCCCTACCTGGCTGGCCTCCTCTCTCCCTCCCTCCTTTATATACGTGGACAGGGGGCACCCCAATAGGACAACACAAGTTTCTCTTAACCGTGGGCGTGCCCCCCTCCATAGTTACACACCTCGTTCATATCGTCATAGTGCTTAGGCGAAGCCCTGCGTCGGTAACTTCATCATCACCATCGCCATGCCGTCGTGCTGACGGAACTCTCCCTCGGCCTCAACTAAATCAAGAGCTCGAGGGATGTCATCGAGCTGAACATATGCTGAAGCGGAGGTGCCGTACGTTCGGTACTTGGATCGGTTGGATCGCGGAGACATTCGACTACATCAACCGCGTTACTAAACGTTTCTGCTTTCGGTCTACGAGGGTACATGGACACACTCTCCCTTCTCGTTGCTATGCATCTCCTAGATAGATCTTGTGTGATCGTAGGAAATTTTTTGAAGTACTGCGTTCCCCAACAGTGGCATCCGAGCCAGGTCTACGCGTAGATGTTATATGCATGAGTAGAACACAATGAGTTGTGGGCGATAATAGTCATACTGCTTACCAGCAACGTCTTACTTTGATTCAGCAGTATTGTTGGATGAAGCGGCCTGGACCGACATTACATAACCACGTTCATGACACTGGTTTTACCGATGTGCTTCGCACACATGTGGCTTTTGGGTGTCAGTTTCTCCAACTTTAGTTGAATCGAGTTTGACTACGCCCGGTCCTTGTTGAAGGTTAAAACAACACACTTGACGAAAAATCGTTGTGGTTTTGATGTGTAGGTAAGAAAGGTTCTTGCTAGAAGCCCGTAGCAGCCACGTAAAACTTGCAACGACAAAGTAGAGGACGTCTAACTTGTTTTTGCAGGGCATGTTGTGATGTGATATGGTCAAGACGTGATGAGATATAAATTGTTGTATGAGATGATCATGTTTTGTTAAAGTTATCAGCAACTGGGAGGAGCCTTATGGTTGTCTCTTTATTGCATAAGATGCAAGCACCATATAATTGCTTTACTTTATCGCTATGCGATAGCAGTAGTTGCAAAAGCAATAGTTGGCGAGACGACTGAGGGAATCCTGGATTAAGGGGTCCTTGGGCATCCGGCCTGTTGGACATGGGCCGGACTGATGGGATGTGAAGATACAAGACCAAAGACTCTCACCCGTGTCCGGATGGGACTCTCCTTGGCGTGGATGGCAAGCTTGGCGTTCGGATATGAAGATTCCTTTCTCTGTAACCGACTTTGTACAACCCTAGTCCCCTCCGGCATCTATATAAATCGGAGGGTTTAGTCCCTAGAGGTAATCATAATCATACAGGCTAGACTTCTAGGGTTTTAGCTATTATGTTCTCGTGGTAGGTCGACTCTTGTAATACTCATATTTATCAAGATCAATCAAGCAGGAAGTAGGGTATTACCTCCATAGAGAGGGCCCAAACCTGGGTAAACATCGTGTCCCCTGTCTCCTGTTACCATCGACCTTAGACGCATAGTTCGGGACCCCCTACCCGAGATCCGCCGGTTTTGACACCGACATTGGTGCTTTCATTAGAGTTCTGTTGTGACGTTGAAGACATGATTGATGGCTCGCCTTGTTATCAAGGACGGTATCACCTCCGGAGGAGCCCTGGCCTCAGGCCAAACCCTCGGGCTGGGCCATTTTTCCATGACCGCCCGTACGGCCGTCAAGCCGACGATGACTTCTCGGGTCATCGAAAATCACCTTTGTGTTGAATCCGAATACTCCAAATGGATGGATCAAATGGAGTTGTTGTCTTTAAATGAACTCCTAGATCGCATCACCGCCTTGGGGGTCGCTACAGACTATGATCGGATTGGGCTTAAACCAGATCAGAGAAAAATCAAATCTCCGCCGATCACCCATCAGATAGCGGTAGTAGAGAAGCAAAACAACAACTCTTCCTCTATATTGAGGACGAACTATTTTCGGATTTTCGAGCTCGAAGAGCCGGATACCTGTCCGCGAAACGACGTGCCCTGTCCTCCGAACCTAGAATCGGATGATGGGCCTAAAAATCAGTTGATATCCTAGAGCCCGAACCATTAAGCTCAGAGATTTCTCAAACTCCGGATCCCAAATTGGATCAGGGTTCGGATTTAAAGCCACCCTCCCACCCAGATATACGTGATCTCATGTACATACAGCAGCAGTCTCAGGAAACAGTCCATCACTTTTGGGCCAGATTCCTCCTTGTCAAAGACAAGATTAAAGATTGCCGCGACGAAGACGCGATCTCAGCATTCTGCAATAATTGCACAGACGTAGGAATCCTCAATGCCATCAACCGCCGTCGCGTATTACACTTCGCTGACTTGGCAACCATCGTACAGAAGTACTGCGCAATGGAAAGCGCCTGGAAAACTCAGGCAGCTCGCTGGGAACCATCGGTTTCCACTCAACCCTTCGTTCGGGCAAAAAGGATGCACCCTCGCGGGGCACCCGAACCAATAGTAAAGAAATCTAAGCCCATTACGGGGCACGGAACCGTTCTGGAGGGCTGGCTTGATAGGCCATGCAAAATACACAGAACACCGGATACCATACCAACCCACGGCCTTAGAGCATGTTGGATACTCCGGCAAGTGGCCAAGAGCGGCGAGGATATCCTCACCAAAAAACCCAGGGCAACACCCCCCGGAAGAAAACGACCTCAGTGTATTGATGGTCTTCGAGACTTTTGCTTCAAACAATCGGCGCAGAAGGGCCCTCCGCGACCTCACCGAAGTCTGCCAAGTCACAACAACAAACCCTTGGAACGACACGGCCATAACTTTCAATGGCAGTGACGAACCAAAATTCCAGATAGTCCGGGCACCAGCCGCCTTGGTCCTCAATCCAATTGTGGACGGTTTTTGGCTCACCAAAGTGCTCATGGACGGCGGCAGCGGACTAAACCTCATCTACGAGGATACACTCAACAAAATGGAAATAGACAAGAGCAGCATCGAGCAAAGCAGCACAACCTTATGAGGAATCATTCCCAGTCGCGAGGCGCGATGTGCGGGAAAAATCACACTTGATGTGGTATTCAGCACGCCGGAGAATTATCGGTCTGAAGAGATAACCTTCCAAGTGGCCCCTTTCAACAGCAGATATCACGCCCTATTGGGGCGAGATGCGTTTACACGCTTCCAAGCTATGCCTCATTACGGGTACATGAAGCTCAAGATGTCTGGGCCCAATGGTAACATGACTCTTGCTAGTGATCCGGACATAGCACTCCGCGCCGAAAATAAAACCGCATCCCTGGCCCTCGAGGCACTGTCTGAAGCCCTCGCGGTTGAAGAGCTAACCGCGATGCGCTCCACTATGGATAGGGACGATGTAATCCTGGACAAGCGACCCAAATCCACCTCCTTTAAATCAGGAGATGAAATAGTCAAATTTCAAGTCCACCCGACGGACCCCAAGAAGACAGCATCCATCGGGGCACAGCTCGACCCAATGGTTGACGCCATGCTACGAGAGTTCCTGCCCGAGAACTGGGACGTATTCGCCTGACACCCTTCTGATATGCTAGGAATCCCATGCAGGTTGGCCGAACACAGCCTCAACATACTGAAGGTATATAAACCGGCCAAGCAAACACTGCGGTGCTTTTCCGAACCCAAACGACAAGCTATGGGGGAGGAGCTAGCCAAGTTAATCAAGGCCGGATTCATAAGAGAAATAAAACATCCTGACTGGCTATCAAACCTGGTGATGGTGCCAAAGAAGGATAAATCATGGCGCCTATGCGTCGATTTCAAAGACCTCAACAAAGCCTGCCCTAAGGATCCCTTCCCCCTCCCTCACATCGATCAGATTATTGATGCTACCGCAGGACACGACTCACTAGGTTTCCTCAACGCATACTCCAGATACCATCAAATCAAAATGAAGGAGTCCGACCAAGCTGCAACGGCATTCATTACCCCATACGGGCCATTCTGCTTCAACACTATGCCCTTCGTGCTAAAAAACGCCGGGGCCACCTACCAACGCATGATTCAAACTTGCCTGGAGAAATAGATCGGCAAGATAGTTGAAGCATATGAGGATGAAGTCGTCATCAAAACTAGGCACGTCGAGTCATTTATAGACGATCTGCATCTCACATTCGACAACCTCCGTACATATGACATCAAGCTCAATCTGGAAAAGTGTGTTTTCGACGTCCCCCCTGGAAAACTGCTAGGCTTCATCGTTTCCAATAGAGGAATTGAAGCAAACCCAGCCAAAATCCGAGCTTTGTCACAATTGGCTATGCCAACAGACCTTAAACAGGTCCAGAAACTAGCCGGATGTGTGGCAGCTTTAAGACGCTTTATCTCCAGACTAGGAGAAAAAGCACTGCCACTCTATCGCCTTCTCCGACGCACCAACCACTTCGAGTGGACGGATACGGCAACGACCGGACTGGAAGAAATAAAGGTTCTTTTAGCAAGCAACCCGATCCTGGCCGCACCGAACGTTGGCAAACCCATGCTATTATACATATTAGCAACGCACCAAGTGGCGAGCGCGGTGCTCGTCGTCGAGCGAGAGGAGGATGGACTCAAATTCCCGCTTCAGAAGCCGGTATACTACGTATCCACTGTCCTCAGACCATGCAAATCCAGGTACCCTCATTACCAAAAGATAGCATACGCGGTCTTCATGGCATCTCAGAAGCTAAAACACTACTTTCAAGAGTGCTCAATCACGATGGCTTTCGAAGTACCACTCAATGACATAATAAACAACCGCGATGCCACGGGCCGGATTGCCAAGTGGGCCATTGAGCTCCTTCCATTCGGCATAACATACAAACTGCGTCGGGCCATTAAATCCCAAGTACTGTCCGACTTCGTCGCTAAATGGACAGAGGCCGAACTCCCTAAAGAGTACGACACATACTCACACTGGGTCATTCATTTCGATGGTTCCAAAATGCTAGCGGGCTTAGGAGCGGGCGTTGTCTTAACGTCCCCCACCGGAGACACAGTTCAATACGTACTCCAAATATTATACACAGACTCCAACAATGCAGCCGAATACGAAGCCTTATTGCATGGTCTTCGGATGGCTGTCTCCATGGGCATACAACTCCTGGAGGTGCGCGGGGATTCAAACCTCGAAATATCCCAAATAAATGGAGACTTTGACGCCAAAGATCCGAAGATGGTGGCCTATCGTAACGCCATTCTCAAAATGTCGGCTCAGTTTGAGGAGCTAGAATTTCATCATGTGGCTCGAGAGAGTAATCAAGCGGCGGATGTCCTTGCTCGTATCGGCGCCAAGCGCGACCCCATCCCGCCTAACATATTCCTGGAATGGCTCTTCAAGCCATCCGTGGTGTGGCAAGGGGAGAGCGGCAACACCAGTCCAGATCCAATTATACCCCCAGATTCCGAACACAATACCGATATCATCGGGGGCTCAGCCACCGAAATAACACCATCGACCCATCTTATCATGGCAGTAATTGCCCCATGGACTGAACCCTTCTTGGCCTACCTTAATAGGCGAGAGCTCTCTAACAATCAGAATGAGGCTCGCTGCATTGTCCCGCGTTCGAAAGCCTACAAGGTCCATGACGGAGAGCTCTACAAGAAAAGCGCTACCGGAGTACTTCAAAGATGTATCTTCGAAAAAGAGGGATGGCAGCTCTTGGCTGAAATTCATGCCGGTCTCGATGGTCACCACGCCGCGGCTCGGGCCCTTGTAAGTAAGGCCTTCCGTACATGTTTCTATTGGCCGACGGCCCGAGCAGATGCATAGGACCTTGTCCAACGTTGCCTCAGATGCCAACTTTTTGCCAACCAAAGCCATATGCCACCCACCGCTCTACAAACAATCCCCATCACTTGGCCTTTTGCGGTCTGGGGGCTTGATATGGTCGGAACACTTAAAGGAGGAAGCCATAAGAAAAAATATCTGTTGGTCATGGTAGATAAGTTCACTAAGTGGATAGAGGCCAAACCGGTTAAAACGGCCGAAGTCGGACCAGTGATAGACTTTATATCCGGTGTCGTACACCGTTATGGTGTCCCACACAGCATCATCACCGATAGCGGATCCAATTTCATAGCAGGTGAGGTGAAAACCTGGTGTGCTAATCTGGGCATTAAGCTCGATTACGCCTCCGTCTATCACCCGCAAACAAACGGTCAAGTCGAACGAGCCAATGGTCTTATTATGAGCGACATCAAGCCTAGACTAGTGCGGTCTTTGAAAGAATCAGACAAGAACTGGGTTGAGGATCTCGAATCGGTACTCTGGGGGCTGCGGATCACGCCCAATCGCACTACCGGATATACACCCTTCTTCATGGTGTACGACGCAGAGGCTGTGTTGCCCTGCAACATTTTTCATGACTCACCTCGAGTGCGCATGTATGAAGAGAGAGAGGCCGAGCTTGATCGGTAGGACAGCTTAGATGCCCTGGAGGAGGAGCGTGACGTCGCAAAAGCCCGTTTCACATTTTATCAACAGCAGGCTCGCAGATATCAAAGCAGAGAAGTGCGGGCCAAGACTTATAATGTTGGCGAACTCGCTCTACGCTTTCCAGAGAAGAAAAAGGACAAACTCAAGCCCAAGTGGGAGGGTCCCTTCATCATTGACGAAGTTCTCACCGGAGGAGCGTATCGCGTGCGTGATGCATCGGACAATCGCTTAGAGCTGAACCCATGGAACACAGCCACACTCCAAAGATTCTACGCCTAGAGCCGAACTCTTTGTTCGTCTTCTTCCCCCTTTTTGTTTCCATTACTTTTTCCTCTCTTTTCGCTTTTTTAGCTTTAAAGCTCTCATGCGGCTGAAGCGCACACCTGCGACGTACACATCCTTAAATATGTACGCCCATAATACCTGGGGGCTTCTTGTACAGAAGCTTATTATTATTTTCTGGGCATCAAGCTCACCACATATGTGTTTTTTCCTCAATGTACCTTTTCTTCGCCATTATATGCATCGTTATGACTTAAGTTTTGGCCAAGCTAGGTTGCCTGGCTCCTGTGCTTATGCCCTACATTCCCGTTTGTTTGGCTAGGGCATAAAGGGAGCACCTCTGCGATTGTAACTGCCGGGTCATCCGGATGTGTACCTCAGACTGGGTGAAGCTAGCCGAAAGCTAGCATTCTTAAGGAAATATTCGGTCGGCGGATTAAAGATGTTTTTACACTCATTACACTATGAACCCCCAGATATTGCGCATACTGCGATTTTCTCAATCACAGTTCGGGCATGCACATTTATGCATGTTCATCCAGGGAAAGGAACCCTTAATGGAACTATTCTCTCTGGAAGATGTTTATTATAATTACAATGTAATATAGCATAGCTAGACGGATACAACTTGTCTGTTTAAGCAACTATGACCCCGACGCCTGGTTTCCGCGCATACGGTAACACCCCGGATGTAACTTGCCATATTTGTAACTCCAACTCTTGCCATTTTCGGCAATGTGATATGATATTCCCTCCGTGGTTGGGTTTCCCTTCATTTTGCATTTTGTCCTTGTCATGCATTTCGTGTCATGTCATCATGTGCATCGCATTCGCATACGTGTTCGTCTCATGCATCCGAGCATTTTCCCCGTTGTCCGTTTTGCAATCCGGCGCTCCTATGTTCCCCGGCGTCCCCTTTTACCTTTTTCCGTGAGCGGGTATTAAACTTTCTCGGAATGGACCGAGGTTTGTCAAGCGGCCTTGGTATAGCACCGGTAGACCGCCTGTCAAGTTTCGGGTCATTCGGAGGTTGTTTGATACTCCAACGGTTAACCGGGTAGCTGCAAAAGCCTTCTTTGTGTTGCAGCCCAACACCCCTCCAAACTGGCCCAAAACCCACCTAATTCACTTCCATCATCTCGGTCGTTCGATCACGATCGTGTGGGCGAAAACGACACTCCATTTGGAGCTTCCTAGCTCCCTGTACATATAAATATGTGTCCCTCCCGGATTTTTCGCGCAGTCCAACCCTAGCCCCGCTCCCCTCGCGCCGCCGGACATGTCCGTTCGCTCGCCGGACGCGTCCACCCCGCCGCCACGTCGCCCGGACCAATCCCGGGGCGACACGTCGCCTCCTCCGCCTCCCGCGACCAACCAGACGCTGCCACCTCACCGCGCCGGCCCTCCTCCTCTCTCCTCCGCCGCCACGGGCCCGCGCGGCCCAGATCTGGCCCGCGGGGCCCGGATCCGCCGCCGCCCAGGCCCGAGCACCGCCGCCTCCTCTCGCCGCGGGCCCGCGCCCGTCTCCTCCGCCTCCTCCGCCGCGGCGCGATCCCGCGCTTCGCCGCCTCCCGCCGGCAGCCGCCCGCGCCTCCGCCGCCTAGCGCCGCCTCCTCCGCGCCCAGCGCCGCCGCTCGCCCCGCGCGGTGCTGCCGCGCCTCCCGCCTCGCTCGCCGGCGCGCGCCGCCGCGGGAGCCCCGCCGGAGCACGCCGCTCCGGTCAGATCCGGGCGGGTGGATGAGATCCACCCGTCCCGCGATCCAAACATCGCCCTGGATCTCCTCGTCCCGCTCGCCCTCGTCCCGTTGACTTTTCCCCGAGGTCGTTTTCATCACTAAGTCCCAGATCTGTGTAATTTTCATGCATACTTCATCATGTCATAACTTGCTGTATACTGCTCCGTTTCATCCGTGTAATATGTCAATTTGTTCGCCCCGATGAGTACATCATTTCATCTCATTGCATCATTTTCATTTGAGCTCATATTGGTGCCCGAAATGCTGTTGGAAGAGTGCTATGTGATGTTAGTTTCAGATCTGTTTCAGTAGATGCACTTTTGTCATTTTTGTCATGATTGATGTGTGCATCCTATGAACTTTAGCTCTACATGTGTTTTCAAATATGCCATGCCATCTTTACAGGGGTATATGCCATGTATTTTTGTGATCTTTGTGGTGACTAGCACAAGCATGCAAACTAGGGATCATATTGTTGCTGATTTCAGGGACTTTGTAATTTCACTGTCATTCCCTGCTGTTATTTTTATGCCATGTGTTCATGTTGTTTCAGAGAGATCTATGCCTCTTTTGAGCATGATCAGTAAGGATGTTTTGAACTTATGAATGTGCTCTATCCATCCATGCCTTTGTTTGTAATTATGGAGTGCTATAGCTTGACTCAATCGAGCTCTACTTTTGCTATAAAATATTACTGGCAGATTGTTTACATGTTATTCGATTTTGCCAAGCGTGTTGTAGTTGATCCTTGAATGCTATGTTGTTGTTCTTGCCATGTATAGCTTCTATGACATGTCTTCTTGTTGGGTGTATGCTTAGTTTATCATGAAATGCTCTGTAGTGAGCGCATCGAGCTCATAAACATGCCTACTTGTTATCTGTTTTTGACATGTCCAGTTTTTCTGCTAAGTCTGAAAACTGTAACGAAACTTGTTTAATTGACATGGGTGCTATTATATTTTCTGGTCCTTTTTGGCTCATCGTCAGTAAGTGACTTTTGTTCAATGCTTTGAGTAGATTCATGCCATGCCTTGGTTTGCTATATTGTGTTCCTGTATCTGTTGTTTCCTTGCTCTAAACATGTCATCCTGATGTTAATTTCTGGCATCATAGTATTTTCATCAACCCCTCTTATAGCGTTGTTAGTTGCAGGTGAAGATGAAGTTTGTTCCTTGTTGGAAAATGGAGATGTCGTTCCTTGTTGGAACATGTTTACTTATTGGGATATCACAATACCTTTTATATTAATAACGCATCTATATACTTGGTAAAGGGTGGAAGGATCGGCCTTATGCCTGGTGTTTTGTTCCACTCTTGTCGCCCTAGTTTCCGTCATATCGGTATTATGTTCCCGGATTTTGCGTCCCTAACGCGGTCGGGTGATTTATGGGACCCCCTTGACAGTTCCCTTTGAATAAGACTCCTCCAGCAAGGCCCAACATTGGTTTTACCATTTGCCTCACCTATGCCCTTTTATTTCCCTTGGGTTTTCGGAGCCCGAGGGTCATCTTTATTTTAGCCCCCGGGCCAGTTCTCCTTCGAGTGCTGGTCCAAACCGAGCGATGTCCGGCGCCCCCTGGGCAATCAGGGTCTATGCCAACCCGACGTCTTGCTCATCTGGTGTGCCCTGAGAACAAGGTACGTGCGACTCCTATCGGGATTTGTCGGCACATCCGGGCGGCTTTGCTGGTCTTGTTTTATTACTGACGAAATGTCTTGTAGCCGGGATTCCGAGACTGATCGGGTCTTCCCGGGGAGAAGGAATATCCTTCGTTGATCGCGAGAGCTTATAATGGGCTAAGTTGGGACACCCCTGCAGGGTTTGAACTTTCGAAAGCCGTGCCCGCGGTTATGTGGCAGATGGGAATTTGTTAATGTCCGGTTGTAGAAAACCTGAAGTTGATCTTAATTAAAATACATCAACCGCGTGTGTAACCGTGATGGTCTCTTCTCGGCGGAGTCCGGGAAGTGAACACGGTGTTGGAGTTATGCTTGACGTAGGTTGTTCTAGGATCACTTCTTGATCATAGTTCATCGACCGTGCTTTTGCCTTGTCTTCTCGCTCTCTTTTGCGTATGTTAGACACCATTTTTGCTAGTCGCCTGCTGCAGCTCCACCTCACTACCCTGTCCTACCTTTAAGCTTAAATAGTCTTGATCTCGCGGGTGTGAGATTGCTGAGTCCCCGTGACTCACAGATACTTCCAAAACCAGCTTGCATGTGCCGATGAAACCGTGCAGGTGACGCACCCGAGCTCAAGGAGGAGCTCGATGAAGATCTTGTTCATTGTGTTGTTTCATTTCAGTTGATCAGTAGTGGAGCCCAGTTGGGGTCGATCGGGGATCTGTGTAGCATTTGGGGTAGTCTTCTTTTATTTTGGTTCCGTAGTCGGACCTTGTTTGTATCTGGTTGATGTAATGCTCTATTCATGTATTGTGTGAAGTGGCGTTTGTAAGCCAACTATGTATCTCTTTCCCTTATGTATTACATGTGTTGTGTGAAGATTACCTCACTTGCGACATTGCTTTCAATGCGGTTATGCCTCTAAGTCGTGCTTCGACACGTGGGAGATATAGCCGCATCGAGGGCGTTACAAGTTGGTAATCAGAGCCTTCCCCGACCTTAGGAGCCCCCACTGATTGATCGTTTTTAGCGGCCGAGTTGTGTCTAGAAAAATGTTTTGAGTCATTTAGGAATTATGTATCGGAGAGTTTGGGAATTCTTTTTACTTCCCAGTCTCCTCATCGCTCTGGTAAGGCATCCTGACGTAGAGTTTTGACTCTTCTCTTCTCAA
Organism: Aegilops umbellulata; assembly: GCA_032464435.1. NCBI lineage: Eukaryota > Viridiplantae > Streptophyta > Magnoliopsida > Poales > Poaceae > Aegilops > Aegilops umbellulata. The sequence continues at coordinate 632,335,695 of CP136060.1, read as the reverse complement.
ATTTTACAAAAAAAAATTTTTAGGATCACGCGGGTATCTTAGAATCGTTCCGATGGTTTTGTGATGACAACATTGTATTGGTGCCTCCTGTCAGCAGGGGTTTAGTGGAAGTGTCCCGGGGAGTTGAGCTCTGAGGTGTTGTCGTCATAATTTTATTGTTGCAGTTCTGGAATACCTGAGTTTAGTACGCCGACATCGAAAATCTCTTTTGTACAGTTGTTGGTGAGATAACCCTGATAGCCCAGTACTGAGGAGAGTGCGGGAGTATTGCCATAACTCGTATAATGGATGCTTTTCGAAGGTTGAGGTAAACGATTTCCGAAGGTTTCTTGGTTATGTGTTGAAGGATGGATACAGCTGGATCTAGGTATTGTTAGTTTGGGTGATTTATTTTTGTGTCCCCTGTATCCCCAACACCTGATTGCATAACCAGAAAGTTTCGGGAGTTTATAGGTGGGAATTCAAGTAGCTCCTAGAATATCTTTCCGACAGATGCATGATATGGGATTGGGTAAATCTCTATCATATGTATTTGTTCCGGCTTATTCTGCAAGCCAAATCCTTTGTTTTGTTTTATTTGTGGTATTCAAGTTGCTTCGATGTCAAGTATTGATTCCATACCTTTTCCTAAACGGTGTTCTCATACTCTGATGTGAATATCAATCCTTCATGATAACTAAGAGTGTCATGTCAATCCTTTTCAACCGGTGTGTCTCTCTTCAAGTGGATCCGATCATTTTCAACATTCGCAAGATCAATTATCAGTTCTTCTCAACGGTGTTTGCTTCATCCGTTCCAAGTTGTCTTTGTTTTTCCCGCCCTCCCACCCCTTTTCTTCAAGGACTCAGATTTCTTAACCAAGTATCCATTTTATTGAGTGAAGTTTCTTCATTCTTTTCCTTTAATGTTCTTATCCGGTGATTTCCCGTGAAGATGCTCAACAGTTTCAAGTTCATCATTCGTCATTTTTCTTCTCCGGTGGATTCAATTCAAGCCTTATCGATCATATCCTTTCCTCGTTTCAAATGTTTTCTCATGCCGGTGTATCTCTTAATCATCCACCTCTCACTATTCATTTGTTTCGGAGTGCTGAAGATATCTCAGAAGATTTAAGTTTCCATTCTCAATACACTCAATTTCTTTTGAGGATGCTATCTCATTCAAGCCATTTAATTCAACCGGCGCAATCTATCTTTTAAATCATTCAACGGTGGTTCTTTTGAGTGGGCCCCAACCCACAGGTCTTTTCCCAGGATCTTACCTGACTCTTCTAATTTTCCCGGAGTTATTCTCAAATTCTTTTCCAAGTTTGACGTAAGAATGAATTATCATCAGTCAAATGTCTTTCTACAAGATCTTTCAAACTCTTTTCATCTTTGGCTCAACCTTTCCTCTTTTAATCCTTCCGGTGTTTCTCAACAGTTTGGTGGTGTTTCTCCTCGTCATTCTCAGATTTTGAAGACCGAAGAAGTGCTTCCTCTAAATTTTGTCCGTTCCATTCAAGATTCAGGGTTCTAGCTTCATGCCATCCTCTCATAATTGTTTTCGATTGTGAGAATTCTTTTCACCCATCCGGAGCATTTCAGGACTCTTTTCAGTTTGATTCTCTGAAGGCCATCATTTTAGAAGAATTATTCATTCTCAGCTTTCAGCTATTGTTCTCCAAATCTTACCGGTGCATCATTCAAATACCCTATTCAGTTCATGATCTGTTCGTTCTCATGTATCTAAATTCTCTCAAGTATCTTCCTTCATTTTCTAATTCTTCCCGGTGTTTCTTTATCTTTTCTTTGTTCATTTTCAATTCTTATGGTGGTTCGTTCAAGAGTTCTCTTCCTTCGTTATCATATAGATTCATTCGTTCTTTCCAAATCCTACCGGTGGTTCGTTGAAGACCTTCCTAAGCTTGTGCTATATCTCTCTTGATCCTTTCTACGAGAATAAGTGGTATGTCAAATCCATTACTTGTCATCAATTTAATTGGTGAAGGATAAGCATAATGTAATTCTTATTCTTGTTTCATCGAGTTAACTCAATTCCCTATTCCGGAAGTTCTTCAAATCCTTGGTTTCAATAGCTCATCTTTCTTTTCCGGAGTTCCAAGCTCTCACAATTATATCATCACGGAGATACATCTAAAGCATTATAGGGTTTCACCTTGTGTTTTCAACTTCTCTCTCTTTCTATCATCCTTTTATTACCGGAGTTCTTTATGGAGGCTACATGATGATTCACAAAGGATTTAATTCCTTCTCGAAGTGTTCATCGAGATTCTTTTCAGAGGAGCTCAAGTATTCTTTATCTTGCATTTTAAAGTGCAATTCTTTCAACCGTATCATTCGAGGTGGTATTATGTCATTCTTGATAATTTGAGTTCATGTCTCATGATTCACATGTTGTTAAGAATGAGATATTTTAAATCCATCAATCTCTTCATTGGAGTTATCTTGGGTTATATTCCACCTAAAGCTTTCCCTAAGGATTGTTCCTATTTATGGTGCTTATAAATGACCCAAGTTCTTCTTTATCCTCCCGGTGATATAGCTTTCTCGTCTCCTTGCTCTTATCAATCCAATTCTTTTCCCGTGAGTGGCAGGTTGTCATCTCATAATTTGAGATGCATTCCTTAAGACCATATCAATCTTATTCTTTTCGTTGTTGATTCTCCAACAACTCCGTTCAATTCTTCTTTGTAAGGATGCTTTTCAAGTTCATTTGTGGCAGAAGATGTCATTTTCTTCTCCATTATGTTATTCCAATGGTCTATCTTCTATTTCTTCTTCTGGAGGCATTGTGATGTTACTCTCTTCGACTCATCATCTCGTTTTGCCAAGATCATGTTCTTTTCCTTGCTTATCCATTTAACCCGAAGTGTTGTGCTCTCATTCAAGTTCTTTCATCTTATCAAGCTTTGCCCCCTTCTCAACCGGAGTGCTGTCTGAAATCTTTCTTACATCTGGTGCCATTCTTTCAATAGTTCCGGAGGCAGTGTGTTGTTGATCTCTTCAAGTATCCTCTCATCTTTCCAAGTTCATGTTCAAATCCCTTCCATTTTCAGTCGGACTGCTGCCCAAATTATATCATTCTGATTCCTTCTCTATTTCGTTTTGACCGGAGTGGCTTCAATGTCAATCATGTCATTTAAGCTCGTTTTTTTCGCCGTGTTTCTGGTTCCTTGTCTAACGGAGTGTTTTCAACTTTGTTCATCTTCGTTGTTTTCGTTCTTTCATTTTGTTCAATCTCTCAAGGTTCGTGGTTTCACTCGTTTGCCAAAGAAGCAACTTAGTTTTACCTCTTCTCTTCCTCTTCCGTTTCTCTCCGGTGCCATCCTAGATCTCGGGACGAGATCCTCTCGTAGTGGTGGAGTGTTGTAACACCCCGGATGTAACTTGTCATATTTGTAACTCCAACTCTTGCCATTTTCGGCAATGTGATATGATATTCCCTCCGTGGTTGGGTTTCCCTTCATTTTGCATTTTGTCCTTGTCATGCATTTCGTGTCATGTCATCATGTGCATCGCATTCGCATACGTGTTCGTCTCATGCATCCGAGCATTTTCCCCGTTGTCCGTTTTGCAATCCGGCGCTCCTATGCTCCCCGGCGTCCCCTTTTACCTTTTTCCGTGAGCGGATATTAAACTTTCTCGGAATGGACCGAGGTTTGTCAAGCGGCCTTGGTATAGCACCGGTAGACCGCCTGTCAAGTTTCAGGTCATTCGGAGGTTGTTTGATACTCCAACGGTTAACCGGGTAGCCGCAAAAGCCTTCTTTGTGTTGCAGCCCAACACCCCTCCAAACTGGCCCAAAACCCACCTAATTCACTTCCATCATCTCGGTCGTTCGATCACGATCGTGTGGGCGAAAACGACACTCCATTTGGAGCTTCCTAGCTCCCTGTACCTATAAATATGTGTCCCTCCCGGATTTTTCGCGCAGTCCAACCCTAGCCCCGCTCCCCTCGCGCCGCCGGACATGTCCGTTCGCTCGCCGGACGCGTCCACCCCGCCGCCACGTCGCCCGGACCAATCCCTGGGCGACACGTCGCCTCCTCCGCCTCCCGCGACCAACCAGACACCGCCACCTCACCGCGCCGGCCCTCCTCCTCTCTCCTCCGCCGCCACGGGCCCGCGCGGCCCAGATCTGGCCTACGGGGCCCGGATCCGCCGCCGCCTCCTCTCGCCGCGGGCCCGCGCCCGTCTCCTCCGCCTCCTCCGCCGCGGCACGATCCCGCGCTTCGCCGCCTCCCGCCGGCAGCCGCCCGCGCCTCCGCCGCCTAGCGCCGCCTCCTCCGCGCCCAGCGCCGCCGCTCGCCCCGCGTGGTGCTGCCGCGCCTCCCGCCTCGCTCGCCGGCGCGCGCCGCCGCGGGAGCCCCGCCGGAGCACGCCGCTCCGGTCAGATCCGGGCGGGTGGATGAGATCCACCCGTCCTGCGATCCAAATATCGCCCTGGATCTCCTTGTCCCGCTCGCCCTCGTCCCATTGACTTTTCCCCGAGGTCGTTTTCATCACTAAGTCCCAGATCTGTGTAATTTTCATGCATACTTCATCATGTCATAACTTGCTGTATACAGCTCCGTTTCGTGCGTGTAATATGTCAATTTGTTCGCATCGATGAGTTCATTATTTCATCTCATTGCATCATTTTCATTTGAGCTCATCTTGATGCCCGAAATGCTGTTGGAAGAGTGCTATGTGATGTTAGTTTCAGATCTGTTTCACTAGATGCACTTTTGTCATTTTTGCCATGATTGATGTGTGCATCCTATGAACTTTAGCTTTACATGTGTTTTAAAATATGCCATGCCATCTTTACAGGGGTGTATGCCATATATTTTTGTGATCTTTGTGGTGACTAGAACAAGCATGCAAACTAGGGATCATATTGTTGCTGATTTCAGGGACTTTGTAATTTCACTGTCATTCCCTGCTGTTATTTTTATGCCATGTGTTCATGTTGTTTCAGAGAGATCTATGCCTCTTTTGAGCATAATCAGTAAGGATGTTTTGAACTTATGAATGTTCTCTATCCATCCATGCCTTTGTTTGTAATTATGGAGTGCTATAGCTTGACTCAATCGAGCTCTACTTTTGCTATAAAATATTACTGGCAGATTGTTTACATGTTATTCGATTTTGCCAAGCGTGTTGTAGTTGATCCTTGAATGCTATGTTGTTGTTCTTGCCACGTATAGCTTCTATGCCATGTATTCTTGTTGGATGTATGCTTAGTTTATCATGAAATGCTCTGTAGTGAATGCATCGAGCTCGTAAACATGCCTACTTGTTATCTGTTTTTGACATGTCCAGTTTTTCTGCTAAGTCTGAAAACTGTAACGAAACTTGTTTAATTGACATGGGTGCTATTATATTTTGTGGTCCTGTTTGGCTCATGGTCAGTAAGGGACTTTTGTTCAATGCTTTGAGTAGATTCATGCCATGCCTTGTTTTGCTATATTGTGTTCCTGTATCGTGTTGTTTCCTTGCTCTAAACATGTCATCCTGATGTTAATTTCTGGCATGATAGTATTTACATCAAGTCTGTGAACCTGTTATCTTTTGCACTTTTGTCATGCTTGTTTGAACCTGTTGTGGTGTGATTTAGCTGTAGCTCAGTGTTCATCTTTTGTCAAGCATCTTGAGTAGATCACTGCCATATGCCTTCCTGATATGTTTGGGTGCAGTAGCTTAATTTCTTGTTGCATGCTATGTAGCATCATGCTGTTAATGGCAGAATCTTGTCATTCTTGTTTTGCTTGTCATTTGCAAACCGTGCATCCGATTCCGGTGATCTTTATATCGATTTCAACCGAAATCACCTTACCTTTCCAGTGGCATACTTGGTTTGCCAAGATTATGCCTTGTTCATATTTTTCCTTCCGGAGCTCGCATATGCACTGCATACCACATCTCGCATATCATGCCATGTTTTGCATCATGTTGCTTGCGCATTGCATCGTGGTTGATAGTTGTTCCTGTGCTTGTGTTCTTGTTTTGGGTAGAGCCGGGAGACGAGTACGTGACCGAGGAACTTGTTGAGAACACTTACGAGGATCAAGCTTTCGACAAACCTGGGAACCTTGCAGGCAAGATGACCATACCCTCGAAATCACTTCTATCTTTGCTTGCTAGTTGCTCGCTCTTTTGCTATGCCTATGCTGCGATACCTACCACTTGCTTATCATGCCTCCCATATTGTTAAACCAAGCCTCTAACCCACCTTGTCCTAGCAAACCGTTGTTTGGCTATGTTACCGCTTTGCTCAGCCCCTCTTATAGCGTTGTTAGTTGCAGTTGAAGATGAAGTTTGTTCCTTGTTGGAACATGGAGATGTTGTTCCTTGTTGGAACATGTTTACTTATTGGGATATTACAATACCTTTTATATTAATAACGCATCTATATACTTGGTAAAGGGTGGAAGGCTCGGCCTTATGCCTGGTGTTTTGTTCCACTCTTGCCGCCCTAGTTTCCGTCATAGCGGTATTATGTTCCCGGATTTTGCGTCCCTAACGCGGTCGGGTGATTTATGGGACCCCCTTGACAGTTCGCTTTGAATAAGACTCCTCCAGCAAGGCCCAACATTGGTTTTACTATTTGCCTCACCTATGCCCTTTTATTTCCCTTGGGTTTCCGGAGCCCGAGGGTCATCTTTATTTTAGCCCCCCGGGCCAGTTCTCCTTCGAGTGCTGGTCCAAACCGAGCGATGTCCGGCGCCCCCTGGGCAATCAGGGTCTATGCCAACCCAACGTCTTGCTCATCCGGTGTGCCCTGAGAACGAGGTACGTGCGACTCCTATCGGGATTTGTCGGCACATCCGGGCGGCTTTGCTGGTCTTGTTTTATTACTGTCGAAATGTCTTGTAGCCGGGATTCCGAGACTGATCGGGTCTTCCCGGGGAGAAGGAATATCCTTCGTTGATCACGAGAGCTTATAATGGGCTAAGTTGGGACACCCCTGCAGGGTTTGAACTTTCGAAAGCCGTGCCCGCGGTTATGTGGCAGATGGGAATTTGTTAATGTCCGGTTGTAGAAAACCTGAAGTTGATCTTAATTAAAATACATCAACCGCGTGTGTAACCGTGATGGTCTCTTCTCGGCGGAGTCCGGGAAGTGAACACGGTGTTGGAGTTATGCTTGATGTAGGTTGTTCTAGGACCACTTCTTGATCATAGTTCATCGACCGTGCTTTTGCCTTGTCTTCTCGCTCTCTTTTGCGTATGTTAGACACCATTTTTGCTAGTCTCCTGCTGCAGCTCCACCTCACTACCCTGTCCTACCTTTAAGCTTAAATAGTCTTGATCTCGCGGGTGTGAGATTGCTGAGTCCCCGTGACTCACAGATACTTCCAAAACCAGCTTGCAGGTGCCGATGAAACCGTGCAGGTGACGCACCCGAGCTCAAGGAGGAGCTCGATGAATATCTTGTTCATTGTGTTGTTTCATTTCAGTTGATCAGTAGTGGAGCCCAGTTGGGGTCGATCGGGGATCTGTGTAGCATTTGGGTAGTCTTCTTTTATTTTGGTTCCGTAGTCGGACCTTGTTTGTATCTGGTTGATGTAATGCTCTATTTATGTATTGTGTGAAGTGGCGTTTGTAAGCCAACTATGTATCTCTTTCCCTTATGTATTACATGTGTTGTGTGAAGATTACCTCACTTGCGACATTGCTTTCAATGCAGTTATGCCTCTAAGTCGTGCTTCAACACGTGGGAGATATAGCCGCATCGAGGGCGTTACACATACCCCGGTCTATCCTGCCGCTCAGGTATTCAGAAACACTCCGTACCTTCGGGTACATAGGTCAAAGCAAAAAGGTCTGCCATGACGATCATTTGACAATCCGGCTAGGGATAAATATGTCAAGAAAAGTACATAGTCACTTGGACTCAAAAATTTCCTCCTCTATGCCGCCTAATAGGCTGTGTAACTTACAATCTTGTTGGGAATATTTTGCGGCCACTTTTACCTAGTCATATAACAAACTAACGGGAATTTCTTTTCCGTCCGACCATAGAGGTCCAACCCGGGCCATATGATTTGGATCAAGCTTGGTGTACCGTGTCTTCACCATGGCCCAGGCCTCCCACGCACCTTCTCGGCAGGCTGATATCTTTCATAATCGAATACGCTACCGTGCTCCTTTGAATAGCTCCACGAGCTCCGTCATACTTCCTAGAGGGGAGGCGGATGGCCATAAAGCCTTGGCAACACTCCACATTGTTTGCCGAGCTTGCTCATGCATTTGGGATAGCTCTTGTAGCAGGTCGCCTTGAAATATGGACACTTCCTCTTCGGGATGGCCAGTCAGCATACCTGCAGACATAAATCTGTCTGTCCCTGTCCTCGCCGAATTATATGGAGGCAAGTTCAAAAAGCATACTGAATATGCCGCCTCGTAGCCTCCTATTCTCCTTCACGGCGTCGGCTAGCTGGGCTCGCACATCTTTTAGTTCTTCGCCCAGCAGGGTGTTGGAATCCTGCAGCTTATTTTTCCCATCCCTGACCCGTGTCAGCACACGTTTGTTGGAAATATGCCCTAGAGGCAATAATAAATTAGTTATTATTATATTTCCTTGTTCATGATAATCGTTTATTATCCATGCTAGAATTGTATTGATAGGAAACTCAGATACATGTGTGGATACATAGACAACACCATGTCCCTAGTAAGCCTCTAGTTGACTAGCTCGTTGATCAATGGATGGTTACGGTTTCCTGACCATGGACATTAGATGTCATTGACAACGGGATCACATCATTAGAAGAATGATGTGATGGAAAAGACCCAATCCTAAGCATAGCACAAGATCGTGTAGTTCGTATGCTAAAGCTTTTCTAATGTCAAGTATCATTTCCTTAGACCATGAGATTGTGCAACTCCCGGATACCGTAGGAATACTTTGGGTGTGCCAAACGTCACAACGTAACTGGGTGGCTATAAAGGTACACTACAGGTATCTCCGAAAGTGTCTGTTGGGTTGGCACGAATCGAGACTGGGATTTGTCACTCCGTGTGACGGAGAGGTATCTCTGGGCCCACTCGGTAGGACATCATCATAATGTGCACAATGTGATCAAGGAGTTGATTACGGGATGATGTGTTACGGAACAAGTAAAGAGACTTGCCGGTAATGAGATTGAACAAGGTATCAGGATACCGACGATCGAATCTCGGGCAAGTACAATACCGCTAGACAAAGGGAATTGTATACGGGATTGATCGAATCCTCGACATCGTGGTTCATCCGATGAGATCATCGTGGAACATGTGGGAACCAACATGGGTATCCAGATCCCGCTGTTGGTTATTGACTGGAGAACGTCTCGGTCATGTCTGCATGGTTCCCGAACCCGTAGGGTCTACACACTTAAGGTTCGATGACGCTAGGGTTATAAAGGAAGTTTGTATGTGGTTACCGAATGTTGTTCGGAGTCCCGGATGAGATCCCGGACGTTACGAGGAGTTCCGGAATGGTTCGGAGGTAAAGATTTATATATAGGAAGTATGGCTTTGGCCACCGGAAGTGTTCTGGGCATCACCGGTAGTGTACCGGGACCACCGGAGGTGTCCGGGGGTCCACCAAGTGGGGCCACCGGCCCCGGAGGGTTGCATGGGCCAAGTGTGGAAGGGGACCAGCCCCAGGTGGGCTGGTGCGCCCCTCCACCAAGGCCCAAGGCGCCTCCTAGAGGGGAAGGGGGCAAACCCTAGGGCAGATGGGCCCAAAGGCCCACCCCTGGTGCACCTCCCCCTCTCCTCCACCTGGCCGCCACCCAGATGGGATCTGGGGACTGCCGCCACCCCTGGGGAGGGAACCCTAGGTAGGGGCGCAGCCCCTCCCCTCCCCCTATATATACTTGAGGTTCGGGCTGCCCAATACACACGAATTCTGACCTCTCGATGGCGCAGCCCTGCTTCTCTCCCTTCTCCTCTCCCGCGGTGCTTGGCGAAGCCCTGCAGGATTGCCACGCTCCTCCACCACCACCACGCCGTTGTGCTGCTGCTGGAGGGAGTCTTCCTCAACCTCTCCCTCTCTCCTTGCTGGATCAAGGCATGGGAGACGTCACCGGGCTGTACGTGTGTTGAACGCGGAGGTGCCGTCCGTTCGGCACTTGGTCATCGGTGATTTGGATCACGACGAGTACGACTCCATCAACCCCGTTCACTTGAACGCTTCCGCTTAGCGATCTACAAGGGTATGTAGATGCACTCTTCTTCCCCTCGTTGCTGGTTTCTCCATAGATAGATCTTGGTGACACGTAGGAAAATTTTGAATTTCTGCTATGTTCCCCAACAATGTTCGCCCACGGCCAGTTGCCTTTTGGCCTCTTGTTCCCCCGCTTGAGCGACTTGCAGGGCCTCCTTCAGTTGATCTGACGATCCTGCCATGGGGAGTACAACTTTTTTTAATATTATTGGTATATGATTATATTTTCTCGACAGAGGGGAACATTACCAGGCGATGCCTTCTTGGATTCCTCCAGTTCGGCGGTAGCAGCAGCTAGCTGGGTTCGACACTTTTCCAGCTCTTGAGACAACATGTTGTTCTTCTCTGTGAGCACCTGGTTATGCAATTATCCTCAAATCAGCCGTATCAACTTCTTCAAGTCTCAGGGTCTACTGGTATATAATTATCAGATTTGTACAAATGTGTACTTACCCCCATATCTTTCAAATGCTGGTCACTGGCTCTGATAAGCCCGTCTCGAGCAGCTTGGATATATGCATCAGCCGAGATGAAGGCGTTGAATGCCTCTTTTGTAAAGCCGGGGTCGCGAAGAGCGGCTCGCCGGCGCCGATGATTCATGGCGCTTTCCACTTCAGAGTATGTGACAGATGTCGTGGTTCTAAGTCTGACAGTAGAATGGGGGGTAGGAATGGAGAGGCAAGATCCTAGCTTTGGAGTAGTTGTGCACGCAAGAGTTTTACGAGTTCAGGCCCTTCTCAGAAGAAGTAATAGCCCTACGTCTCGGAGCCCGGAGGCGGTCGACTGGATTGTATGCGTGTGAGTTACAAAGATGCGAACCCCTGTGCCAGTGGAGGGGGGTGGCTTATATAGAGTACGCCCAGACCCCAGCCAGCCCATGTTACAAGGGGTTTAAGGTACATTAAGGTGAAGCGTTACAGGTAACGCCTCTAATAAAGTGCTTTGATGACCATAAAGACTACTTAATGACCGACCGTTTGCCTGTGGAGTGACTTAGATCTCCTGGCAGTCGAGTGGTAGCTTCTTGGTCGAGTGTCTTGAACCCATCGAGTGGGTACCTTGAAGTCGATTGAAAGGTGACTTCTTCTAAGGATGTCCTTGGGCAGGGCTTCTTAGGACAGGTCCGTGCCCCTACCCCAGGTACATAACTTCATCATTAGCCCCCGAATGGATCGAGGTTAGAGTGGGAAAGGGTTGGAGATCTTTCCGACTGGTTCTTTGTGCTACATGGGTGCCTTGTTTTGGATTAATCGTCACGGATGACGTCATCAACCTTTTTCAGTCGCCTTGATCCATTCTAGGCCTTCCGTCGAGTGAATTCCCTTGCCTGTGACATTCCGAATGGTAGTGCGAAAGGGATCTTCTGTCTGACGAATTGTTCTGCAACCGCGGATTTCACGGGATTTGATTTTCGGGAAGCGCGCGGGACGGGAGTAGCCGCAGTAATCGGATGTGATAAGGCGGAAGCTCCTCGATCCCCGCGCCACTTTTTTAGCCACGTATCGCGCGCGCGTCAGCTGCGGGATTTGACGGGATAGCCTGGGTCTACCAGTCAGCCACTCGGAAGCGGCCCCTTAAAAGCAGCCAGCTCGGGGTTTCCAACAGTGTGTTCTCTTCTTCCCTTCTCTCCTCGCAAAGTTCTCCACCACCTCCGCTCTTGCCCTAGCGCCACAGGCCCGTTCGAGCTTTCCGGCAACAATGGTGAAGGACAAGACGTCCGCCCTGGAGCGCGCGAAGAAGGCGGCGGCGGCGCAGGGAAAAGGGAAGAAATCCGCTCGGGGCGGATCTTCCTCAAGGACTTCTCTGCCTAGAGGCTGGATGCAGGGCGACTGGATGCCGTCGGTGCTGAGGCAGGAAGATCTCGACGATATGGTTGAGGGAGGAGTCATCCCTCATGAAGCTGCGCGTCTCCCCGGGAGAGAAGTCGAGCCCCAATCTCTTGATGGTGAGTGTGTGCTCCTTGCCACCCATATCGATCGCGGGTTTTCTCTGCCTCCTCATCCCTTTTTCCGGAGTTTCCTAAATTTCTTCGGAGCGCAGCTCCACCATTTCACTCCCAACTCTATCGTGTATCTGGCTGCCTTCATTTCCTTGTGTGAGGGTTTCTTGGGCTGTCGTCCCCATTGGGGACTCTTTAAGCATATCTTCACCTGTCGTTCCCAATCGGTCAAAAAGGCCAAGTCGAGTGACGAGAGGACGCAGGTGATCCAGCTGTGCGGAGGCCTGGCGATCCAGACAAGGGGAAAAAGTTCTTTTCCATCCATCACTTTCCCTGAGTCGGTCCGTGGTTGGCAGGCGACCTGGTTTTACTGCAAAGACCAGGCGACTCCAGGTCAGTCGACTGGACTTCCCCCTTTCTCTCTGGAACGAGCCCAAAAACCTGCTTCTCTGAAAGTGGCGCCGGAAGAAAAGGCCCAAGTCAAAGTGCTGGTCGGTCGAGTGGTTCAGCTTGTCCGCGACGACGTGACTGGCATGGACTTGCTGGAAGTCTTCCTTAGGAGGCGCATCCAGCCGCTCCAGGCTCGCGACCATCCGATGTGGCTATATTCGGGTCTTGAAGACACCACTCGGATCCACCCGGAGGAGGTTACTGACGAGATGCTAGAAGGATGGCTGTCGAGCATCACAGGAAACAAAGACAATCCCCGAGGAGCCAGGAGGGTTCCTCCACTCGACAACACATATGAACTGGACCAGGTCAGACCTTATGCACCTGACTGAGATCTTGCTTTCTTCATTGGTCTTCTTTGAATTGGTCAACTGACTTTTGTTTTGTCTGTTGTTTCCCAGGAAACTACTGAGATGTACTCGACGCCCAACGGGGCACAGGAGCCGACTGAGGAAGGGGAGGCGAGTGGAGGTGAAAGCGGAGACGAGCACGGCGAGTGAGAATCCAATGGCGAAGGGGAGGGAGATGACGACGTCTACTCCAGCGAAGAGGAGGAGGAACAAGTTGAACCCCCCCCCCCTCCCCGCACGGAGAGGCGATCCAAGCTTACACACGATCCCGTGAGGGAACTGTAACGCCCCAAGACCGGAGCTTCAGATGCCTTCCAGGGTTTCCGGGTTTTTCGTCATGTGAGTTGGTTTGGTCCGTCGCATTTAATCATTGCATCATGTGCATTGCATCATGTCATCATGCCATCATGTCTTTTCTTTTCTTGCTCAACTAAATAAATCGTATGGATCTTCGGTCCATTTAAATTGAGGGAATTCACATGGTGAGTTCTCTTTATAATATATCCTCCCGATATTAGTGGAGCTATTATAAAATAATCCATTCTTTGGAATTAACCATAACACACTTGCAAAATATCCCATGCCTTTGTTATCTCAATTCTTGGACTCTAACCTTGCCCATAATTTCTTTCATCATTTTCCGGAGCTCTTCCTAAATGTTCAACATTTTTGGACACTCCTAAAACCTCGTCCTAGTTCAAACCCATTTGAATTAAATTCAAATGAGTTTGAATTCTTATCGTTTGATCTTGCCTTTCCTAATTTTCCCGGACCAAGCTTATTTTTGTGAATCCGGAAAAATTATCCGCGTGTCCATTTTCTTCCCAAACACCTCGTTTCTTCTCCTTTTCTTCTTTGTTATTTTCTGTTTCTAGGAAATAGAGAGGGAGAGAAGAGATTCGAGCCCAGCCGGCCTCTTGGGCCTGACTAACCAGGCCGGCCCACTAAACCCCTAAGGCCCAGCCGACCCCCTGTCCTAACCCTAGCTCGCTCGACCCCCTCTCTCTCGTTCCCCTGCTCGCGCCGCCAGAGAGGAGCAGAGCCCCGCTCCTCCCGATCCAGCCTTGCTCGAACCCCTCGCTCTCTCCCTCTCCTTCGTTCTCCTCCCCCGCCGCCAGGGCTTCGCCCTCGATCCCCCACACTCCCTCGCGCCGCCATCTCCCTCGCTTGACCCCCTCGGCCTCCTCCACCTTGCGTCGCCGTCGGCCGCAAGCAGCGCCACCAGCAGCAGGAAGCTGCATCGGCCGACCTGCCCCTCTCCATCCCGCCGCCGCGTCCGGTCGCCGCCGACGACCACGACCCGCGCCGCTCCTGCCCCGGCCTCCTCCTGCCTCAACGGAGCAGGTCCCCGCGCCCCACGTCTTCGTCTGCGTCGTCTCCTGCCCCTCTCCTCGAGCACCTGCGCCCGCTCGCCGAGCTCCTCCGCATCTCCCCTGCCTCGAACCTGCTTCGCCTCTGCACCGCGCCGCCCCGTCGACCCGCCGCGTCCTCCGCCATCAAGCCGGCCGCCGGCCTACGCGCACGACCACGCCGTCCTCTCCTTCCTCCCATCGCTTGATCCGCCCACTCCATCCTGATGCTCGCCGGGGAAACCCCTCCTCGCTGCTCCATCGTGCTCCGGAGGTCAGGGCCGCCATGGACGAGCCTCCGCGCCCCTGCTTCGAGTCACCGGGCCAGGGATCGCCAGATGCCGTCCCTGCTGCCGGGGAACCTTGTTTTCCGGCTGTTTCCGTCTCCGGCGCCATCATGGAGACCATGGCCATCACCGAGACCCCCGGTTCCGTCAAGACGTGCACACGGAGACCCAAGTCAGAAACTACCGACGGCCCTTCAAGTTCAACGCTGAACCCCGGAGCGCTCGAATCCGTCAAGTTCGTCTATGACCGTGAACCACTACCGTCGACCCTCGAAGACTCCGTGGACGTCAAGTCCCTCGTCGTGATCCCGAACACCTACGGGAGATTGTGCAACTAAGAACGTGAACGACTACCGCCGCCAGTTCGCGAGTACCTCTACCGTCGTCGTGTACAACTACTTCCACTACGCCCGCGAGAACGACTACTTCCCACGACATTCGTGAACGACTACTTCCCTCGACATTTTTTGAACCGCCTCGAAATGCACGCTTCGAAGGTATAACCCCGAAACGACCGCGTGGACCGAATGCATGTGTTGAATGAGATGCACCGTTTTCACCGTGTCTGAATTGTCCCTCGTTGCCATGCCATCGTCTCGTGGGAACCCGGTATCCGGGATCACCCCACCATCTTGCTCAACTCGCATCAGCACGCTTCCTTTTGCACCGGTATCTCCATGGGTACCGGAACCGATATGTTGCCGTGGCACCATTTTCGGATTCGTTGCCGTGGCACCATTTTCGGATATGTTGCCGTGGCACCATTTTCGGATTCGTTGCCGTGGCACACTTTCGTTCCGCCATGGCGACCAAATGCTTCATAATATGCTCTTATCAACATTTTCATAATAATTGCATAAATCTTGAAATTGTCATCCGCATCATGATAACAACATTTAAAATGATTAAAATTGTTGTTTGCATTTATTTTGCTAAATGCCATGTTAAAAATGATTTACTTCATAACTAATTAACCGTAGCTCAGAATTTAATAAACTTTATATGTAAATGGGGTAGAAAAATGCCTAGTTTAAAATGTTGCACTTTATTTTTCTGTTTAACAATATTGAAATATGTTTTAGGCAGAACAGTACCAAATTTGAAATGTGCATATGAGGAGTTTCCGGACTTGTTGTTTGTTGTTCCGGCCTCATCTAAACTTGACTAGATAGGTAGTTTTACTTTGCTTCACCCTCTTGCCATGTTAATCAACATTCAATATTGTTGGGTACATAAACAAGAGAGAACTAAATAATTGTTGTGGTGTTTCGTCAATATGCAACTCGTTGCATATTGAGCTCCACTTAATTTGTAGCGTTGTTTGTTGCATTTGCCATGCCATGAATCTTTAAACCGGACATGCATCATTCCTGTTTGTGCATCATGCCATGTTTATGTGATGGTTGTTTACTATGTTGTTTGTTTCTTTCCGGGTTGCTTCTCTCGTTAGCTTCGGTTTCGTTCCGGAGTTGTGAGGTTTCGTTCGACTACGTCCGTTCGTCTTCTTCATGGACTCGTTCTTCTTCCTTGCGGGATCTCAGGCAAGATGACCATACCCTCGAAATCACTTCTATCTTTGCTTGCTAGTTGCTCGCTCTTTTGCTATGCCTATGCTGCGATACCCACCACTTGCTTGTCATGCCTCCCATATTGTTAAACCAAGCCTCTAACCCACCTTGTCCTAGCAAACCGTTGATTGGCTATGTTACCGCTTTGCTCAGCCCCTCTTATAGCGTTGTTAGTTGCAGGTGAAGATGAAGTTTGTTCCTTGTTGGAACATGGAGATGTTGTTCCTTGTTGGAACATGTTTACTTGTTGGGATATCACAATATATCTTATTTAATTAATGCATCTATATACTTGGTAAAGGGTGGAAGGCTCGGCCTTATGCCTGGTGTTTTGTTCCACTCTTGCCGCCCTAGTTTCCGTCATATCGGTGTTATGTTCCCGGATTTTGCGTCCCTAACGCGGTCGGGTGATTTATGGGACCCCCTTGACAGTTCGCTTTGAATAAGACTTTTCCAGCGAGGCCCAACATTGGTTTTACCATTTGCCTCACCACCACCTATTTTCCCTTGGGAGTAATTAACCCAAGGGTCATCTTTATTCAGCCCCCCCCCCGGGCCAATGCTTGTCTAAGTGTTGGTCCGAACTAGAGCCCTTTGCAGCGCCACCTCAAGGAAACTTGAGGGCTGGTTTTAGTTGTACGGACTGCTCATCCGGTGTTGCCCTGAGAACGAGATATGTGCAGCTCCTATCAGGATGTCGGCGCATCGGGCGGCTTTGCTGGACTTGTTTTATTGCTGTCGAAATGTCTTGTAGCCGGGATTCCGAGACTGATCGGGTCTTCCCGGGGAGATGGAATATCCTTCGTTGATCGCGAGAGCTTATCATGGGCTAAGTTGGGACACCCCTGCAGGGTTTTGAACTTTCGAAAACCGTGCCCGCGGTTATGGGCAGATGGGAATTTGTTAATGTCCGGTTGTAGAAAACCCGAAGTTGATCTTAACTAAAATACACCAACCGCGTGTGTAACCGTGACGGTCTCTTCTCGGCAGGGTCCGGGAAGTGAACACGGTTGTTGGAGTTATGCTTGACGTAAGTAGTTTCAGGATCACTTCTTGATCATAGTTGTTCGACCGTGCTTTGCCTTTCTCTTCTCACTCTCATTTGCGTATGTTAGCCACCATATATGCTAGTCGCTTGCTGCAGCTCCACCTCATACCTTTTACCCTACCTTTAAGCTTAAATAGTCTTGATCTCGCGGGTGTGAGATTGCTGAGTCCTCGTGACTCACCAGATGCTTCCAAAACCAGTTTGCAGGTGCCGATGGGACCGTGCATGTGACACAACCCGAGCTCAAGGAGGAGTTCGATGAAGATCTTGTCCTTTATGTTGTTTCGTTCTAGTCGATCAGTAGTGGAGCCCAGTTGGGGTCGATCTTGCTCCTTTGTCGCTTTTGGGGTTTCTTCTTTTATTTTGGCTCCGTAGTCGGGCCCTGTTTGTACCTGTTTGATGTAATGTTTTATTCATGTATTTGTGTGAAGTGGCGATTGTAAGCCAACTATGTATCTTTTTCCCTTATGTATTACATGGGTTGCGTGAAGATTACCTCACTTGCGACATTGCTTTCAATGCGGTTATGCCTCTAAGTCGTGCTTCGACACGTGGGAGATATAGCCGCGTCGAGGGCGTTACAGGAACGTGGTAAGGCGACTGCTCCTGTTGGGCAGTCGTCGAAACGCCCTCGGACCTCTTCTCCTACGCCGACTGAGAAGGCTCCCAAGCACCAACGCGCGACACCATCCAAGCCGCCCAAGGCTCTGCCCAAGATGAAGATGACTGTCCCCACCATTTCTAGGTAATAATAATACTTATTTTCCTTTGTTGACTGTGGACGGATCCTTGGTCGATTCATTGAGCCAACTGACTGACTTCCAAAATTTGTAGTGCTGCTACTTCTGAGATCTCTGCCAAGGACGGAGATCAAGAGATGGAAGATGTTGTTACTTCCAATCCAGGTAGAATTACTGATGTTCTGTCTTTGGTCGACTGAATATTTCTTGTAACTCTGGTCGATTGACTTTTCTTGCAGCTCCCCCTCATGTTATCAACTTACCAGACGATGAAGACGATGAGCCGCTGAGAGTAAGAAGGAACCGGAGGGCATCGACTGGCAAGACCCCCCAATCTGCTCCGGTGTCTGAGGCTGTAGTTCGGGATGGTGGTGATACCACTCGGACTTCCGTGACTTTTGCTGAACCTCTGACGAGCGTGCGGCCTTCGGCGTCGACTGCAGATCCGCCTTCACTTTTTGCTACATACCCTGCCCCAGAGGACCAAGTGAGTGCCTCAAAAGAGGCTATACGCCAGGCGGGTATCCTGATGGAGCAAGTGAAAGTGGTTCAGGACGCCAGCCAAGCAGCGTATGATGCGAGTTCGGCTCTTCAGAGCAATGTCCAGGTCAGTCGACTCGACACTTGGTCTGTTGCAATATGCTGTTCAAAGAATCTCTTTTCCGAAGATCTTTATATCTGTACACCCACTGGGTGTGTTTGTCAACCTTTGGTCGAGTGGGGGCACGCTGAGTGCACCCACTGGGTGTAGTCCCCGAGACTACGGTGGACTGCTGGCAGTCGACTGTAGTCTTTATATTGCGTTGCTGTATTTGTACTTCTTCACTCGGTCTGGTCGGGCCATGTCGAATGGAACTGTATGCGGTCGACTGCGGGCAGTCGACTTTTTTTTTTCGAACCAGTGGGGGCACGCTGAGTGCACCCACTGGGTGTAGTCCCCGAGACTGCTGTCGAATGTTTTGATTCGGCTGTAGTCTTAGAAACGCTGACTATTAGTCATGGCACTAGAATCATATTTGGTCGACTGATTGATCAGGATTTTGAAAGATTACCGCTGGGGGCACGCTGAGTGCACCCACTGGGTGTAGTCCCCGAGGCTACTGTCAAATGTTTTGATTCGGCTGTAGTCTTAGAAGTGCTACAACTTTTCCTTTAGCCACTCGGAAGTAACTTGTCTTTGATATCTTTTTCGATTGACTCTTTGCAGAAGTCTTGCGAGCTTGTTGCTCATCTTGCTGAATTGAAGGAGAAACAGGTCCAGCTTAACCTCGATTTGAAGTTTTCCCAGGAGAACTTGCAGAAGGCGAAGGACGAAGCAAAAGGTATGGCTGGTGAGGATTCGATGGCTGTCTTTGTTTTTCTGCCTATTCTCAACTCCGTTCTCATTATTGTTTTGCAGACCAACTGGAAGAGGCTCTGAGGAAGAAAGATCTTGACCTTGCAGAAGCACAGAAGGCGGCTTCGGAGAAAACGAAGCTCGCTGAAGAAAAGCTTGCTTCAGTTGGTCAGCTTGAAGACGAGAATGCCAAGCTGAAGTCTGCTCTTGATGCGGCCAACCAGGAAGCGAGTCGATTGAAAAATGACAAGATTGCTCTGACTGACAAGGTTGGCGATATGGCGGGGAAGCGAAAGGATCTGGAGGCTTACCTCGGAGGGCTCGCCAAGAAACTATTCCTCATGCTTGAAGGTAATCCCCTTACTCAATTGACTTGTCGTTGTCGACTCATCATTCAATTATAATGTTGGACTGTACCTTTCAGAATTCTGTCAAAACTTTGAGGAAGAAACTGGTCGAGTGGAAACCAATTTGGACCCCATCAACTCTCCTGTGAAGGACGAAGCTGCCATGAATGTCCTCCGGCTGGAGTCTCGCGTCGCCAGTGTGGTGGACTACCTCGCTCGACTGAAGGCTGCAGTGTTGCGGATCGACTCTGCACTCTGGCCAAATCAGATACTTCAGAATGACCTTGAATCCTTGGTCACTCGACTGAACGAAGTGCCAAGTCGAGTGCATGAATGGAAAAAGTCTTCTGCCAGGTGTGGTGCCGATGTTGCTCTGTCGCTGGTTCGTGTCCACTGCAAGGAGGCGCGAGAAGAGAAGCTGGCCGCCCTCCAAGTTGCCAATACCAGGAAGCATAATTTCCAGGACTTCATGGAGACCTTCATTGCTGCTGCCACCCGTATCTCAGACGGGATTGATTTGGACGAGTTTGTCGCCCCATCCAGTCCTCCACCGGAGGAGTAAAAACTACTGTGTCTCACCTTAAATTTGCCTCGGAATGCCGAGTGGTTTGTGTAACCGATAAACTCTGTCGAGCTGGAGGCTAGGGCGCTTTTATTTGCGGTCTAGGACCTTTTGATCTTTATCCGAATCTTGATTTATCATTGAATATCTTCGTGATTTATCTGTCGAGTGAGATTTGGCTCGACTTTTACTCAAAATGACTTAGGCGAGCACGGAGCTGCAGCTAAGCCTCCGAGTGGGAGGTTTGCTCTCCACTTGGTAGGATTTTTAAACACTTAGGCAAGCACTGGGCTGCAGCTAAGCCCCCGAGTGGGAGGTTTGCTCTCCACTCGGTAGGATTTTAATTACTTAGGCGAGCATTGGACTGCAGCTAAGCCTCCGAGTGGGAGGTCTGCTCTCCACTCGGTAGGATTTTAATCACTTAGGCGAGCGCTGGGCTGCAGCTAAGCCCCCGAGTGGGAGGTTTGCTCTCCACTCGATAGGATTTTAATTACTTAGGCGAGCATTGGGCTGCAGCTAAGCCCCCGAGTGGGAGGTATGCTCTCCACTCGGTAGGATTTTAATCACTTAGGCGAGCACTGGGCTGCAGCTAAGCCCCCGAGTGGGAGGTTTGCTCTCCACTCGGTAGGATTTTAATCACTTAGGCGAGCACTGGGCTGCAGCTAAGCCCCCGAGTGGGAGGTATGCTCTCCACTCGGTAGGATTTTAATCACTTAGGCGAGCACTGGGCTGCAGCTAAGCCCCCGAGTGGGAGGTTTGCTCTCCACTCGGTAGGATTTTAATCACTTAGGCAAGCACTGGGCTGCAGCTAAGCCCCCGAGTGGGAGGTTTGATCTCCACTCGGCAGGATTTTAATCACTTAGGCAAGCACTGGGCTGCAGCTAAGCCTCCGAGTGGGAGGTTTGCTCTCCACTCGGTAGGATTTTTGAATATAGCTTTTGAAGGAGAAGGAGGCAGTCGACCTGCGCCTTGTCGTCCTTGCGAAGCGTTCTTTATGTTGAGAGTTTAACTAAATCCTTGGACTGTTATTAAGTCCTTGAGCGGGAAGCTGGCGAGTACTTGGACTGCAGCTAAGCTCCCGAGTGGGAGGCTGGCTCTCCACTCGGTAGGATTTTAAATACTTAGGCGAGTACTTGGACTGCAGCTAAGCCCCCGAGTGGGAGGCTGGCTCTCCACTCGGTAGGATTTTAAATACTTAGGCGAGTACTTGGACTGCAGCTAAGCCCCCGAGTGGGAGGCTGGCTCTCCACTCGGTAGGATTTTAAATACTTAGGCGAGTACTTGGACTGCAGCTAAGCCCCCGAGTGGGAGGCTGGCTCTCCACTCGGTAGGATTTTAAATACTTAGGCGAGTACTTGGACTGCAGCTAAGCCCCTGAGTGGGAGGCTGGCTCTCCACTCGGTAGGATTTTAAATACTTAGGCGAGTACTTGGACTGCAGCTAAGCTCCCGAGTGGGAGGCTGGCTCTCCACTCGGTAGGATTTTAAATACTTAGGCGAGTACTTGGATTGCAGCTAAGCCCCCGAGTGGGAGGTTTGCTCTCCACTTGGTAGGATTTTTAAACACTTAGGCAAGCACTGGGCTGCAGCTAAGCCCCCGAGTGGGAGGCTGGCTCTCCACTCGGTAGGATTTTAAATACTTAGGCGAGTACTTGGACTGCAACTAAGCCCCCGAGTGGGAGGCTGGCTCTCCACTCGGTAGGATTTTAAATACTTAGGCGAGTACTTGGATTGCAGCTAAGCCCCCGAGTGGGAGGCTGGCTCTCCACTCGGTAGGATTTTAAATACTTAGGCGAGTACTTGGACTGCAGCTAAGCCCCCGAGTGGGAGGCTGGCTCTCCACTCGGTAGGATTTTAAATACTTAGGCGAAACGGATTCGCAGCTAAGCCTCCGAGTGGGAGGCTGGCTCTTCACTCGGCAGGACTTTTACAAACTTAGGAGAAACGGATTCGCAGCTAAGCCACCCACTGGGGGAAATTTCAACAAAAAGAAATAGCAATCTTCTGTGAAAATTATAACATTCTTGCTTTAGATAAAAGAACTACAGAGGTACTTTTATTACATCTCAACCGAGTGAGTTTCTTCTTTCAAGTGTAAAAAGGACGGAGTAACTCCGCATTCCAAGCTCGAGGCTCGTCGATCTGGCGATCAACGTTGTAGAGGTGATACGCTCCGTTGTGGAGGACTTTGGTGACGATGAAGGGGCCTTCCCAGGTTGGAGCGAGCTTTTGAGGTTTTTGCTGATCCACTCGGAGGACCAAGTCTCCTTCCTGAAAGGCTCGACTCTTCATGTTTCTCGCGTGGAACCAACGTAAGTCCTGCTGGTAGATAGTCGAGCAGATTAAGGCCATCTCCCTCTCTTCTTCCAAGAGGTCGACTACATCTTGCCGAGCTTGTTCCGCTTCTGCTTCTGAGTATAGTTCGACTCGAGGTGCATTGTGGAGCAGATCACTCGGCAGCACTGCTTCAGCCCCGTAGACCAGAAAGAAGGGCGTTCTTCCAGTCGACCGATTAGGAGTGGTCCTTAATCCCCAAAGAACTGACGGAAGTTCGTCGACCCAAGCTCCTGCCGCGTGTTTGAGATCACGCATCAGTAGGGGTTTCAGTCCTTTGAGGATGAGACCATTTGCACGCTCTGCCTGCCCATTCGACTGAGGATGGGCAACTGAGGCATAGTTCACTCGCGTGCCTTGGGAGGCGCAGAAGGTTTTGAAACTGTCATTATCAAAGTTTGATCCATTGTCCGTGATGATGCTATGTGGAACTCCATATCTGAATATCAACTCTCTGATGAAACTGATAGCAGTGCTTGCATCGAGGTTTTTGATGGGTTTGGCTTCTATTCACTTGGTGAACTTGTCGACTACAACCAGTAAGTGAGTGAAGCCGCTTCTACCAGTTCTCAGCGGTCCAATCATGTCTAGCCCCCAAACAGCAAAGGGCCAGACGAGTGGAATGGTCTTCAGAGCAGAGGCGGGCTTGTGCGACATGTTGGAATAAAACTGACACCCTTCGCACTTGTCGACTATATCTTTTGCCATTTCATTCGCCCTCGGCCAGTAAAATCCTGCTCGGTATGCTTTAGCCACAATGGTCCGAGAGGACGCATGATGACCACAGGTCCCCGAGTGGATATCCTCAAGAATTATCTGACCTTCTTCTGGCTTGATGCACTTCTGGCCAACTCCAGTCGCGCTTTCTCTGTACAACTGCCCTTTGATTACTGTAAAGGCCTTGGATCGACGAACGATCTGTCGAGCCTCTTCTTCGTCTTCTGGGAGCTCTTTCCTCATAATATACGCGATGTAAGGCGCTGTCCAGTCGGGGGTGATGACTACAACTTCCATAATCAGGTCGACCACCGCTAGAATCTCCACTTCAGTCGGATCGTTGGCGCTCCTTGGCTGCGGAGGTTCTTCTGTGAAAGGATCTTCCTGTATCGACGGCGCACGAATGTGCTCCAAACACACATCACTGGGGATGGCTTCTCTCTTGGACCCTATTTTTGCCAAATCATCCGCAGCTTGGTTTTTCAGTCGGGGTATATGATGGAGCTCTAACCCCTCGAATCTCTTCTCCAGCTTTCTCACTGCATTGCAATAACCCGTCATGGCTGGGCTTCGAACATCCCACTCCTTCATCACTTGATTAACAACTAGATCTGAGTCGCCGTAGACCATAAGGCGACGGACGCCGAGTGAAATGGCCATACGCAGTCCATATAGGAGTGCTTCATATTCTGCCTCGTTGTTGGAGGAATCAAAGTGAATCTGGAGGACGTATTTGAGCTTGTCTCCTCGGGGGGAAACCAATACAACTCCCGCACCGGACCCGTTCAGCATCTTGGAGCCATCGAAAAACATAGTCCAGTGCTCCGAGTGAACTTGAGTCGGAAGTTGTTGTTCAGTCCACTCGGCGAGGAAATCGGCTATTGCTTGGGACTTGATAGCTTTCTTTGCCTCAAACTTGATATCAAGGGGAAGGAGTTCAATCGCCCATTTTGCCACTCGACCAGTTGCATCTCTGTTATGAAGGATCTCTGATAACGGGGCGTCGCTGACGACTGTAATGGAGTGATCAGAGAAATAATGAGCAACCTTCTTCGTGGTCATGTAAATCCCGTAGACAAGATTCTGATAGTGAGGGTATCTTTGCTTTGATGGGGTCAGAACTTCAGAAAGGTAATAAACTGGGCGCTGAACTTTGAATATTTTCCCTTCCTCTTCCCGCTCGACCGTAAGTACGGTACTAACGACTTGTCCAGTGGCTGCAATGTAAAGTAATAATGGCTCTTTGCTGACAGGGGCAGCTAGCATCGGCTGGGTGGAGAGCAGAGCTTTTATCTCTGCAAATGCTACAACAGCTTCCGGAGTCCACTCAAACTTGTCTGACTTCTTCATCAGTCGGTAAAGAGGCAATGCCTTTTCACCGAGTCTGGAGATGAATCGACTTAAAGCGGCCAAGCATCCAGTAAGTTTCTGGACATCGTGCACACGCACAGGGCGTTTCATTCGGAGTATGGTGCCAACCTTTTCAGGGTTAGCATCGATTCCTCGTTCGGAAAGAAGAAAACCGAGTACTTTCCTCCAGGAACTCCGAATGTGCATTTTGATGGATTAAGCTTGATATCATACCTCCTGAGATTGGCAAACGTTTCAGCAAGGTCAGTCAGTAGGTCGGAACCTTTTCGCGACTTGACCACTATATCATCCATGTATGCTTCTACATTCCGACTGATTTGAGTGATCAGGCACTTCTGAATCATTCTCATGAAAGTAGCTCCGGCATTCTTGAGACCGAAAGGCATGGTGACATAGCAGAAGCACCCGAACGGGGTGATGAAAGCTGTTTTTATTTAATCTGGTCCATACAGACGGATCTGATGGTATCAGGAGTAAGCATCTAAAAAGGACAACCTCTCGCATCATGCGGTCGAGTCGACTATTTGGTCGATGCGAGGAAGAGAGAAATGATCTTTCGGGCAGGCCCGATTGATATGTTTGAAATCGATGCACATGCGCAACGACTTGTCTTTCTTGGGGACCATTACAACATTGGCGAGCCACTCGGAGTGGTAGATCTCGCGGATGAACTCTGCCGCTAAGAGTCGAGCCACCTCTTTGCCAATGGCCTTTCTCTTCTGGACGGCGGACCGTCGAAGATGTTCCTTAACTGGTTTGACTTTTCAGTCGACTCGAAGGCGGTGCTCAGCCAGTCCCCTGGGAACACCTGGCATGTCAGCAGGCTTCCATGCAAAGATGTCCCAATTCTCACGGAGGAACTGGATGAGCGCTTCTTCCTATTTAGAGTCGAGTGTAGTGGAGATGTTGGTCGGAGCCGCATTGGGGTCAGTCGGGTGGATGTGAACCTGTTTTGTCTCACCGGATGACTGAAATGCTGACTCTGTGGCGGGCTTCTTGGCTCGCAACAAATCACTCGGGTCTGCGGTCTTCTGGTACTCTTGTAACTCCATTTCGGCCATCTGAGCATCAACAATTTTGGAGCCCTTCTGGAAGCACTCTTCTGCTTTCTTCCGATTACCCGTGATAGTGATCACACCTTTGGGACCGGGCATCTTCAACTTAAGGTACACGTAGCATGGTCGGGCCATGAAACGAGCGTACGCTAGCCTTCCAAGTATGGCGTGGTACGCACTCTGAAAATCCACGACCTCAAAGGTCAACTTTTCCTTCCGGAAATTCTTCGAGTCACCAAAAATTACATCGAGAGCGATTTGGCCGAGTGACTCGGCCTTCTTTCCAGGAATGACTCTGTGGAAGCTCATGTTACTGGTGCTGAGTCTGGACATCGGAATGCCCATCCCTTTCAGCGTCTCTGCATACAGCAAATTCAAGCCACTGCCACCATCCATCAACACTTTGGTCAGTCGAGTGCCTTCAATGACTGGGTCGACCACCAACGCTTGCCTCCCTGGGGTAGCAATATGAGTCGGGTGATCGGATTGGTCGAAAGTGATGGCAGTCTGAGACCATTTCAGATAATTGGGTGTCATCGGAGCGACCATGTTCACTTCCCGATTGATAACCTTCAATCGACTCTTGCTTTCGACATCAGCGAAAATCATCAGGGTGGAGTTGACTTGGGGGTACTCCTCACCGTTGTCTTCTCTGTCCTCAACTTTGTCTGACCCTTTCTCTTTGTCTTTGGCATGTTTCCCTTGAAACTGCTGAATCAGGAGTCGACATTGTCGAGTGGTATGATTTGGGTAAATGAGTTTACCCTCTTCGTCTTTCTTCGTGTGAATGTGACACGGTAGGTCCATCACATCGTTCCCATCCTGATCTTTCACCTTCTTGGGGTTCCAGGTGCCCTTGGGTTTCCCCTTAAACTTTCCTGGGGTCACAGCCAAGGCCTCTCCAGGAGCAGCTGGCTCGGCTTTGCGCTTTTGCTTCCGATTGGAGTTTCCTCCGCCAGCCTCATTAGCGGCTGCTTTGTATTTGCAACTCCGGAGCCTATCTTCTTCTTCACCGTTTGCATACTTGGTGGCAATTTCCATCATTCGACTCAATGTCATATCTCTGGTTCGACCAAATTTCAAACTCAGTTCTCTGTTCCTGACGCCTTCCTTGAAGGCACAAACTGCCTGGTGATCAGATACATTCTCGACTGTGTGATGTAAAGTGATCCACCTCTGGATATAATCCCTCAGAGTTTCACTCGACTTCTGAACACACGACTGCAATTCTGTCAACCCTGCTGGTCGCTTGCAAGTCCCTTCAAATGTCCTGACAAACACTCGGGCGAGATCTTCCCAACTGTAAATACTGCTGGGTGCCAACTGGTTCAACCATGCTCTGGCTGATCCCTCCAGCATAAGAGGCAAATGCTTCATGGCTACTTCGTCGTTGCCGCCGCCAATCTGAACGGCCACTCGGTAATCTTCAAGCCATTTGTCAGGCTTGGACTCGCCGGTGAACTTACTAACTCCAGTCGCCAACCTGAAGTTGGGAGGAATTACAGCGGCCCTGATCGCTCTGCTGAAACATTCTGGTCCTGATACATGAACCCTGCTACTGGAGGGAGCTTCTCTGTCATGGCCTCCTCTGTGAGCTCTATTCCTGTCGACCAGACCTTGAACGATAATGGATCTCGCATCAAAGCCTGGCTCCCTGGGGTTGACCAGAAACCTACGCCCAGCACTGTGCTGGCGTCTGTCATCTTGCTGCCGAGGGACGTACGATCCACCCCTCGGGGGAGGAGTGGGCACTCGACGTCGATCATTGCGATCGAATCGGTGTTCATACCGCTCACGGCCTTGATATTGATCATCATGTCGGCTTCTACGTTCCTCACGCCTCAGGGGCGATCCCGGACTGTGAGCCGACTGTACAGAATTCGCAGCGACGGATCGGCTGTGAATCCTGTTACGCGACTGCGATACAGCTGAGTTTTGATCCCCTGCTGCCCGGAGCAAATCTCTGATCTATAGCAGACCTCTCCCTGCCTCTGACTGAGAAGGCTGGATCGACTCTGCTATGCGGGCTGCAGCTGCTAAATTCTGAATCAGAGTTTGGTATACCTGAGTTGGTGGCTGAAAGAGGCGACGTCGACTGGATTCTGGAACTGGCAGTCGAGTGCGCTCGTCGAGTACTCTCTGGAGATTCTCCAGTCGAGTGCGTTCAGCCAGGTTGGCCAAGCGCGCCTCCTCCAAGGCGCGTGCCTTGGGGGTTTCTCCAATGACAGGAGTGTGAAGCGCGTCCATGTTCCGGCGACGAAGTTCCTCCCTCTGCAGCGAGGTGAGAGGCTCGGGTCTGTACTCTTCATGGCCCTGCGTCGGAACTCCTCCCCCGGCAACCTCTTCGGTGTGGGGGAATCCGGGGGGACTGCGCGGTCCGTCGACCATCAGTACCTCCGCCGCTGGATCGCTGCTGTCGCACTCGGACGCAGTCTCTGCGGAGCCAGTCGACAGATCGAACAGGCCGTAGAGTGATTCGTCGGGCTCAATCGCCGCGACTTGGGGGATGGCCGACTGGCGGGCCAATGCATGCCTCACCCAGCGCTGGAGCCTCGACCGACCGGAGCGCTTGCGCCGGCGGGAAACAGGGAGCGAGGACAAAACGGGTGCCGACCCGTACTGGGCCGACGGTTGTCGCAGGAGGACGCCACGAATGCACGCGCGGAAGTGCGTCGCTCCGCGGGCGGGAAGCGCGTCCACGTCGAGTGGAGCCTCCTGGAGCCAAGCAGAGTCATCGACGACGAAAGTGAGGGCGCCGAGACGGATCTGGCGCCCCTCGACCAGGACTCCGCTCGAAGACATGATGGGAGATGTCAAAAGAATCCCAACTCCTCCAACAAATCGCTAGAACACCGGCCCCATGGTGGGCGCCAACTGTCGTGGTTCTAAGTCTGACAGTAGAATGGGGGGTAGGAATGGAGAGGCAAGATCCTAGCTTTGGAGTAGTTGTGCACGCAAGAGTTTTACGAGTTCAGGCCCTTCTCAGAAGAAGTAATAGCCCTACGTCTCGGAGCCCGGAGGCAGTCGACTGGATTGTATGCGTGTGAGTTACAAAGATGCGAACCCCTGTGCCAGTGGAGGGGGGTGGCTTATATAGAGTACGCCCAGACCCCAGCCAGCCCACGTTACAAGGGGTTTAAGGTACATTAAGGTGAAGCGTTACAGGTAACGCCTCTAATAAAGTGCTTTGATGACCATAAATACTACTTAATGACCGACCGTTTACCTGTGGAGTGACTTAGATCTCCTGGCAGTCGAGCGGTTGGCTTCGTGGTCGAGTGGTAGCTTCTTGGTCGAGTGTCTTGAACCCGTCGAGTGGGTACCTTGAAGTCGATTGAAAGGTGACTTCTTCTAAGGATGTCCTTGGGCAGGGCTTCTTAGGACAGGTCCGTGCCCCTACCCCAGGTACATAACTTCATCAACACATACATCATCCGACTCCTCTGCCGAGGTACAATCCGGCGTCACTCCCGTATCAGCCCTCGCCTTTAAGGCAGGGTCGGGAACCTGACTTGTGGAGGCGCGGCCGGTAAGATCCCCGGACATAGTCCGGCGAACACTTTTCCTGATAAGACACGGCGGATAATGACACAGTTTGATGTGACTGCCAGGGCGCATGATCAAAAACCATACCTCTTTGATGAAGGCTCTGTCGTGTTGTCGTTCGCCTTCCTCTTCGAAGATTTGCTTGGTGCGGGCAATAATAAAGTTGTTATTTATATTTCCTTATATCATGATAAATGTTTATTATTCATGCTAGAATTGTGTTAACCGGAAACTTAGTACATGTGTGAATGCATAGACAAAATAGAGTGTCCCTAGTATGCCTCTACTTGACTAGCTCGTTAATCAAAGATGGTTAAGTTTCCTAGCCATAGACATGTCTTGTCATTTGATGAACGGGATCACATCATTAGAGAATGATGTGATGGAAAAGACCCATCCGTTAGCTTAGCATTATGATCGTTTAGTTTTATTGATATTGCTTTCTTCATGACTTATACATGTTCCTCTGACTATGAGATTATGCAACTCCCGAATACCGGAAGAACACCTTGTGTGCTATCAAACGTCACAACGTAACTAGGTGATTATAAAGATGCTCTACACGTGTCTCTGAAGGTGTTTGTTGGGTTGGCATAGATCAAGATTAGGATTTGTCACTCCATGTACCGGAGAGGTATCTCTGGGCCCTCTCGGTAATGCTCATCAGTATAAGCCTTGCAAGCAATGTGACTAATGACTTAGTTATGGGATGATGCATTACGGAACGAGTAAAGAGAGTTGCCGGTAACGAGATTGAACTAGGTATGATGATATCGATGATCGAATCTCAAGCAAGTAATGCCGCATCTGTCGCCCACCTGCTGGAGTTCTTGGATCGATGTCGGTGGAGGGTTCGTCTCGACTGGATATTTCTGAAGAGAAGCTGCTGGCTACCCAGCAGACAGCCCCGGAGGAGGCTGTTTAATTTCCTTTATGCTCATGAATAAATTGTGGAACGTTCTGTCGTGGAATATCATAGGGATTAACTCTGATAGTAAACTTTTGGCACTTAGGAATGCCATAGACTCTAGTGGATGCTCTGTTTTATGCATTCAGGAAACCAAGCGGGAATCTTTTGATTTAGCGTTTATTAAGTCTTTCTGTCCCAAGCGATTTGATAAATTTGCTTTTGCGCCATCGCTTGGGGCCTCTGGAGGTATTATCACTATCTGGAATAGCTATGTTTTTGTTGGAACACCATGGCATGTGGAATCCTTTGCGGTGGGTGTTTCATTTGTGGCCACCCAGTCGAATGAATCTTGGAACTTGGTGAATGTCTATGGCCCTTGTTCGGGCCAGCGACGAGCAGATTTTACTTCCTGGTTATTTGATCTTAATATACCAGATGATGAAAATTGGTTAATATTGGGTGACTTCAACTTCATACGGTCCACTGACAACAGAAATAAACCAGGAGGAGATGCTTCCGAAATGCTGTTATTCAATGAGCTTATACGTGCACAATCACTAATGGAAATCCCAGTTAAGGGCAGAGCTTTCACGTGGAGCAATATGCAGGACGACCCACTACTGGAGCAACTTGATTGGTTCTTTTCGTCTTCGAACTGGACCACCTCTTTTCCTAACACAATGGTTCTGCCTTTGGGCAAACCGGTCTCAGATCATATCCCATGCGTGCTTTCAATCGAGTCTAAAATCCCAAAATCAAATCTCTTTTGATTTGAAAACTTCTGGGTCAACCACTCTGGTTTCTCCGAAGTTGTGGCAAGATCCTGGAGTAAACCCTGTCACGCCCCCAACTCTGCAGCGATAATATGCAAAAAGCTCAAAACGCTTCGCTATGATCTCAAACTTTGGAGCAGAGGCACTTCCAACTTGAAAATTATGATCCAGAACAGTAATGAAGCACTAGCCAATCTCGACGCCCTCGAAGACAAGAGGGGTTTGTTTGTCCAAGAGGCAAATTTCAGACGTATTTTGAAGGGACACCTTAACTGTCTTCTCAAATACCAAAATGAGTATTGGAGGAAAAGGTGTACTGTCAGATACTTCAGATTCGCTGATGAGAATACTAAGCTCTTCCAATCACTTGCCACTGAAAGGTTCATGCACAACTCAATTGCCACGCTGCAGGAAGGAGATGTTGAAATCTCTGATCATACAGGCAAAGCTGGATTGTTGTTCAATACATACAAAGAACGACTGGGGACCTCAAAGCCCACAAATATGCGCTTTGATCTTAACCGTATCATTAAAAAGGTGGACGGTCTGGAGGTGCTCTCGGTACCATTTTCCGAAGATGAAATTGATGCTGTGATCAAAGAGATGACTGGTGACAGGGCTCCCGGCCCAGATGGTTTCAATGGATGCTTCCTCAAAAGTTGTTGGCACATTATCAAGGAGGATTTCTACAAAATGTGTGGTGATTTCCATGAAGGTAACCTTGACATAACCAGTATCTGTGAGGGCTACATTACACTCATCCCGAAAATTCCTTCTCCTGTGACGACTAATGATTTCAGACCCATAACACTGCTCAACTGTTGTCTGAAAATTATCACGAAAATCCTAGCCAATCGCCTGCAGAAAGTCATACTTAAGATCATCCACAAGAACCAGTATGGGTTCCTCAAAGGCCAAGACTGTTTGGCCTGGTCTTTTGAATACATCCACCAATGCCAAACATCATCGAGGGAAATTATAATCCTCAAACTTGATTTTGCCAAAGCCTTTGACACAATAGAACATGAACCGATGCTGCAGATTATGAAACACAGGGCTTTGACGACAAGTGGCTTGGTTGGATGAAGTCTATCTTTGCTTCAGGGGTTTCCTCGGTTCTCCTGAATGG
This sequence comes from Aegilops umbellulata, assembly GCA_032464435.1. Lineage (NCBI taxonomy): Eukaryota > Viridiplantae > Streptophyta > Magnoliopsida > Poales > Poaceae > Aegilops > Aegilops umbellulata. The sequence goes on along the minus strand of CP136060.1, from coordinate 632,303,686 downwards.
GGCCCCGGGCCGGAAGTTTTTATGTAAATGTGGAGTAAGGAAGGGGGACCCTTTATCGCCGCTCATCTCTGTTTTAGCTGCAGACCTTCTTCAGGCGGCGATTAATGATGCATATGGCCAAGGTTTAATTGATCTACCTCTTCCATGCAACCGGAGAGGGGACTATCCGGTGATCCAGTATGCTGATGACACGATCTTGGTCATGCCTGCCTGCCCAGATCAAGCAGTACGCATGAGGTCCATTCTGGTTGCTTACGCTGAATCTATGGGTCTCAAGATAAATTTCCACAAATCCACTTTGATCCCTATCAACCTGGACACGCAGCAGGCTTTGGCCATGGCCCAAATCTTTGGCTGCACTGTTTGGATCACTTCCATTTGCTTACCTGGGCCTCCCCATGGGAACGACAAAACCAACGTTGCTCGAATTGATGCCGATGGTATGTGGTATTGAAAGGAAATTATCCACTGCACTATCTTTGCTCTCAGCTGGCGCCAAACTCACGTTGGTCAACTCCACCATCACGTCCATGCTTATATATGCCATGTGCACGCTCAAACTTCATCCAAAAGTGATCGAACACATTGACAGACTGCGCCGGTACTGCTTGTGGGCCAAGAACACTGAAGATGGTGTCAAAAACAACTCCTTGGCAGCTTGGGAGCTAGTTTGTAGGCCAAAGCGTAAAGGTGGGCTTGGGGTCATTGACATCAAAACCCAAAATGTGGCTCTGCTCCTCAAACACCTTTACAAGTTCTATAATCGCGCGGATGTACCGTGGGTGACTCTGATTTGGGACACATACTATGCGAACACGATACCGCATGCAGTTGATCCGGTTGGGTCCTTCTGGTGGAGAGATATCATGCAACTCAGTCATGTTTTTCGAGGGATTTCAAAGGCTATAATTGGTGATGGGACTTCAGTTCTGTTCTGGAAGGACGTGTGGTTTACGCACGACCAGGAAACCCAGCTTTCTGAAATCTACCCTAGAGCCTTTTCGTTTGCCACAAATGAAGATGTGTCCGTCGGTGATGCTTTGCAAGCAACGAACCCTGCCATGCTTTTGCATTTACCACTCTCTGTACAAGCACGAGATGAAGTCAGAGAGATCCAAAGAGGCTCCGCGCATGTCATTCCAGAGAGGGGGACTGCAGACGCATGGGTCAGTACCCTAAATGGAAATTTCTCGGCCAAAAACTACTACAACCACTGCTTCAGAGAGACGGTCGCTGACGATGCTTTCATCTGGCTTTGGAAATCCAAATGCCCCATCAAATTCAAGATGTTTGGCTGGCTGCTCCTTGTTGATTGCCTGAACACACGAAACATGCTGAAACGCAGGCACTATGTTGTGGTGGATAACAACTACGCATGTATGCTCTGCCAAAACCCTCCTGAGGAAACACTGGAACATCTGTTTTTCTGGTGCCCCTTTAGCCAACGATGCTGGGATAAGGTTGGCCTGAGATGGTCGCTTAATGGAAACAGGATCTCCCTGCTGCATCATGGTAAAACCCAATGGAGGCAGCCACTATTCATGGATATCTTCTTGATGGCCGCTTGGAGCATATGGAGGGAGAGAAACAATGAGCATTTTAGAGGAGTGCCACACTCCTTCATTTCATGGCTGAATAGGTTCAAGCATCTGTTGGGCCTGCTCGCCCATAGCTGTAAAGAAGAGATTCGTCCCTTCTTAGATTCTTATATTCACAACTTGTAAACTACAACACTTCTTTCTTTTGCCTCTGAAGGGTTGAGGGGAACCCTTCAAAACCCCCATATGTAATTATGTAACATCGGTTGGTGTGTTAATATACAAGTCAGTGGGAGCCTCTCCCACTGTCGTTTAGTGTCAAAAAAAATCTTGAGCAAGTAACATACCGATGACAAAGGGAACAATGTATGTTGTTATGTGGTTTGACCGATAAAGATCTTCATAGGATATGTAGGAACCAATATTAGCATCCAGGTTCCGCTATTGGTTATTGACTGGAGATGTGTCTCAGTCATGTCTACATAGTTCTCGAACCCGTAGGGTCCGCACGCTTAACGTTCGATGACGATTTGTATTATGAGTTATGTAATTTGATGACCGAAGTTTGTTCGGAGTCCCGGATGAGATCACGGACATGACAAGGAGTCTCAAAATAGTCAAGAGGTAAAGATTCATATATTGGAAGGTTGCATTTGGACATCGGAATGGTTCAGAGTGGTTACCGGAAACCCCCGGGAGAAGTATTAGGCCTAGTGGGCCTTATTGGAGGAGAGAAGAGAAAGGGCCACAAGAGAGGGGCGCACCCTCACCTTGCCCAAGCCGAATTGTACTATGGGAGGGGGCTGGCCCCCTTCTTTCCTTCCCCCTCTCTCTCCCTTCCCTTTCCCTCCGGTGGAAGAAAGGAAAAGGGGGGGGGGCGAGAATCCTACTTGGATTAGGAGTCCAAGTAGGACTCCCCCTGGTGCGCCCTACCTGGCCGGCCTCCTCTCTCCCTCCCTCCTTTATATACGTGGCCAGGGGGCACCCCAATAGGACAACACAAGTTTCTCTTAACCGTGTGCGGTGCCCCCCTCCATAGTTACACACCTCGGTCATATCGTCGTAGTGCTTAGGCAAAGCCTTGCGCCGGTAACTTCATCATCACCGTCGCCACGCCGTCGTGCTGACGAAACTCTCCCTTGGCCTCAAGTGGATCAAGAGCTCGAGGGACGTCATCGAGCTGAACTTGTGCTGAACGCGGAGGTGTCGTATGTTCGGTACTTGGGTCGGTTGGATCGCGAAGACGTTCAACTACATCAACCGTGTTACTAAACGCTTCCGCTTTCGATCTACGAGGGTACGTGGACACACTCTCCCCTGTCGTTGCTATGCATCTCTTAGATAGATCTTGTGTGATCGTAGGAATTTTTTTGAAATACTGTGTTCCCCAACAGTTTTACCCAGGTTAGGACCTTCGGTGAGGAGTAATACCCTATGTCCTGCTTGTTAGTATCATTCATGGTGGTTGTACCTTGTGTGAGGGATTGCAATGAAGAGTATTATATGCTACTGTGAGTTATTTCTAAGCGAGTAGATGGGAAATGAGAGCCCTGCAGGCTCCACCTTATATGCTCGGTGGGGGCTACGATTTTACAATAGAGAGATCTGATCTTGCTCGCCACAGGGATGGCTTGGGAACCTATATGATTTGCAGGTGTCTATCCAGTCCTCCAGGCTCCTAGCTACCGCCAAGGGTATGGTGGGACCTTTTGTAGGCTTGCTTCCGAGCTCCCATGGAGAAGCCACCCCCCTTGTATTGCACCATCAGTAGCCCCCAAGCGTGTCAGAGGTCAAGCTTCGAGATCTTTGGCTGGCTCCTTGCGTTCGTGTCGGTCTTCGTCCTAAACGGTGTTAGTCAAAACGTGTTATGTTTTCTTCATCCTAAACCAATGTACAGTAACTGGTTGAAGCTGCAGAAAAAAAATATGGAACTGATCGATCCCCGTGATACACCACTATGCCATATGCATCGGTTGTGACTTATGTACAGGGGCATGTAAAAATTTGTCTGGTAGATATGTACATGAAAGTAATTTTAACATGCTCCCTCTTACCCCTTTTTTCACATAAAGAGGGGATAAGAAGGTAAGACTTAATCAAACCCAACGTAGAACTTGAACAAAGTGCAGCGTACATGGGCGATGAGTGAAGTAGCAAGTAAGTTATGTACACGTTTACGGACATCTCCAACAATACACCCTCAGCATAGTACATGAAGGTCGATAGAGATGCTCGGTATGTGTTCAAAGCGCCTTTGTGGAGGAGGTGCACACTGCCATGGGGCATTTTGATTTCACTGTCACCGTTTCTGTCCATGTAGTTCCTCCCCATTCCCCAATGCCTCCTTTTCGTAAAGACATATACGATGTGGTAATGGTTGGCCTACGTCAAGTATGAATGGTTGTATACTTGTTTAGATTATGTTTTTATTTCATTTTGTTGCCTTCATAGCTAACTTGTGAGCTTTATGTGTAGACTATAGCCACACATTGTAGGACTATGGTAGGAGAGATCCAATTGATATATTTATTTACTAGCGTGGCATACATGGATTTGAATATGAAGGAAGGGAAGGGAGAAGGAAAGGGGAGGATTCGCCCTCCCCCTTTCCTTCCCCTCCCCCTCTCTTTCCTTCCCCCTCCGATGGATATGGAAGGGGGAGGCCGACATGGAGGAGGCGCCCAAGTAGGATTACTCCTACTTGGGGCGCCCCTTGCAGCCCATCTCCCTCTCCCACCTATATATATGTGGGGGGGGCACCGCTAGAACACACAATATTGACTCTTAGCCATGTGTGGCGCCCTCTTCCACAGTTTACGCCTCCGTTCATATTGTCGTAGTGCTTAGGCAAAGCCCTGCGTGGATCACGTCACCATCACCGTCACCACGTCGTCCTGCTGACGAAACTCTCCGACGACACTTTGCTGGATCAGGAGTTTGAGGGATGTCATCGAGCTGAATGTGTGCAGAACTTGGAGGTGTCGTATGTTCGGTGCTTGATCGGTCGGAACGAGAAGAAGTTCGACTACATCAACAGCGTTGTCAAACGCTTCTGCTTTCGATCTATGAGGGTACGTGGACACACTCTTCCCCTCTCGTTGCTATGCATCTCCTAGATAGATCTTGCTTGAGCGTAGGATTTTTTTTTTGAAATTGCATGCTATGTTCCTTAACAGTGGCATCAGAGTCAGGTCTATGCGTAGATGATATGCACGAGCAGAACACAAAGAGTTGTGGGCGGTGATAGTCATACTGCTTACCACCAATGTCTTATTTTGATTTGGCGGTATTGTTGGATGAAGTGGCCCAGACCAACCTTACATGACCACGTCCATGAGACCGGTTCCACCGACAGACATGCAACTAGTTTCGCATAAAGGTGGTTGGCGCGTGTTTGTTTCTCCAACTTTAGTTGAATAGAATTTGACTACGGCCGGTCCACATTAAGCGTGCGGACCCTATGGGTTCGAGAACTATGTAGACATGACCAAGACACCTCTCCAATCAATAACCAATAGCGGAACCTGGATGCTCATATTGGTTCCCACATATTCTAAGAAGATCTTTATCAGTCGTACCATAATGACAACATACATTATTCCCTTTGTCATAGGTATGTTACTTGCCAGAGATTCGATCGTCGGTATCTTCATACCTAGTTCAATCTCATTACTGGCAAGTCTCTTTACTCGTTCCGTAATGCATCATCCCGCAACTAACTCATTAGTTACATTGCTTGCAAGGCTTATTATGATGTGCATTACCGAGAGGGCCCAGAGATACCTCTTCGATACTCGGAGTGACAAATCCTAATCTTGATCTATGCCAACCCAACAAACACCTTCGGAGATACCTGTAGAGCATCTTTATAACCACCCAGTTACGTTGTGACGTTTGATAGCACACAAGGTATTCCTCCGGTATCCGGGAGTTGCATAACCTCATAGTCGAAGGAATATGTATTTGACATGAGGAAAGAATAGCAATAAACTAAACGATAAACATGCTAAGCTAACAGATGGGTCTTGTCCATCACATCATTCTACTAATGATGTGATCCCATTCATCAAATGACAACACATGTCTATGGCTAGGAAACTTAACCATCTTTGATTAACGAGCTAGTCTAGTAGAGGCTTACTAGGGACACTGTGTTTTGTCTATGTATCCACACATGTATCAAGTTTTCGGTTAATACAATTCTAGCATGAATAATAAACAGTTATCATGATATAAGGAAATATAAATAATAACTTTATTATTGCCTCTAGGGCATATTTCCTTCAACATCATCATGAGGTCGTAGTACCAACAGATTAGATTTGAGGTTACCGATCGGGATTGTGTACAAGGGTGACACAGTATTGGAGGTAAATCTTACACAGTAGTCATAGATCTTAGCCTCGACGACCCTGAAGCCGCTTGGAGGGGCGGGTGCCCTTGCCCTTGTTTTTTTTTCTCGAGCTGCACCATCGTCTGTTCTTCCTCGCAGAGTCCAGATCGATTGGCATGCTTCAGTGTCCTAAATCCAGCACTGTTGGTGTCAAAACCGGCGGATCTCGGGTAGGGGGTCCCGAACTGTGCGTCTAAGGTCGATGGTAACAGGAGACAGGGGACATGATGTTTACCCAGGTTTGGGCTCTCTCTATGGAGGTAATACCCTACTTCCTGCTTGATTGATCTTGATGAATATAAGTATTGCAAGAGTTGATCTACCACGAGATCGTAATGGCTAAAACCCTAGAAGTCTAGCTTGTATGATTGTGATTGCCTCTACGGACTAAACCCTCCGGTTTATATAGACACCGGAGGGGACTAGGGTTGTACAAAGTCGGTTACAAAGAAAGGAATCTTCATATCCGAAAGCCAAGCTTGCCATCCACGCCAAGGAGAGTCCCATCCGGACAAGGGTGAGAGTCTTCGGTCTTGTATCTTCATAGCCCATCAGTCCGACCCATGTCCAACAGGCCAGACGCCCGAGGACCCCTTAATCCAAGACTCCCTCAGTAGCCCCTGAACCAGGCTTGAATGACGAGGTGTCCGGCGTGCAGATTGTCTTCGGCATTGCAAGGCGGGTTCCTTCTCCGAATACTCCCAAACAGCCTTCGAACACAAAGAACGTGTCCGGCTCTGCAAAACAAGTACCACACACAACCGCAGAAAGTATAATATTTCACGAGTCCAATCCACTGACAACTTATGTAGTGTGACGCCACGTCACCACCCGGTCATTATTTTGAACCATTTTTCAGCCTACCGCTCCATGTTTTGGTTTCATTGGCATGTCTTGTCAAAGCAGAGATTGTGTCCCCTTATTACGGGATTCTCATTAATACGGGTGTGGGTAATCCAACCGTGCTGCCTGCACGGCCCTTGGGGAATAGGTGAGTTTAAGGTGAGTGGGGAGGCGCTTGATATTCGCTGCCTTTATAAGGAGATAAGGATCTGCCCCCTTTCACCCACGCCTTCTCTCTCTCTCTCCGCCCACCCATTCTCGAGCTCCAGCGCCCAAGTCCTCATCTCTTCCACCTCAAGAAAACACTCTGATCATGTCCGGATCCGGAGCACAGGGCAAGTGGATGGCCTCCTCCGTCAAGGAGAAAGACATCACCAAGCTCCGGGAGGCCGGATATTTGGCCAAGGAGGTCGCCTACCGGCTTCCGACCAAGGGACAGATCGTCCCTACCCCGAAGCCCCATGAGAGGGTAGTGTTCATCCCCCACTTCCTCCGCGGGCTAGGATTTCCACTCTACCCATTCGTCCGCGGACTCATGTTCTACTATGGGCTGGATTTCCACGATCTGGCCCCCAACTCCTTCCTCAACATCTCAGCATTTATTGTCGTGTGCGAGGCCTTCCTCCGCATCTCACCCCACTTTGGATTGTGGCTGAAGATCTTCAATGTGAAGTCGAAGGTGGTGGACGGCCAACACGCAGAGTGCGGAGGTTCCATGGTGAGCAAGATGCCCAACGTCATATGGCCCAAAGGTACTTTCGTGGAGACCATTAAAGGGTGGCAACAACAGTGGTTCTATGTCACAGAGCCCCGCGACGCCACCTGGGCCGCGGCTCCCGAGTTCAGGTCCGGGACCCCGAGGCGGCTCACCTCCTGGCTAGAGAAGGGCCTAGACTGGGCCTCGTCGGACAAGCTGACAGCGCTGCAGATGCGCATCAAGAGCATGGTTGACAAGAACATCAAGCTTGTCAATGTGATCCAGGTGATGCTCTTTCGCCGGATCCTTCCATGCCAAAGTCGGGCCTGCAATTTGTGGGAGTTCGATCCGGCCAAGGACCAGACCCTGCAACACTTCTTCGGTGTTATGCACGAAGGTATTTGGAAGGTACTCTTCAAGGCCAACGAGACGTGGCCGAAGGAGACCGAAGACCGTGGGTACAACCTGACCCACCCCACCAGTCCGGTAAGTTTTTTCGTGTTTCCAAGGTGTATCCTTTACTTATATACTCAAGGAGAATGTCTGAGTTTCCCCGTCTTATTTTTTCAGGGCTGGACGATGAAGGTGGAGCTGGTCAAGAGTCCGGCTCCACTGCCCGAAGACCCAGCAATTCCACTTATGACGAGGATGCTGGTTCCGGCGCCCTATCAGGCGCTGGAGAAGAAGGCCAAGAAGAAGGCCAAGGGGACCAGAGGTAGCCTCCGCCACAAGGGCATTTCGGACGTGACGTCCGAAGACACCGAGACCCATTCCCCACCCACCTCCGACAACGAGGAGGAGGAGGAGGAGAAAGAAAGAAACTCCCCCCTGAGGGGGAAGGAAGAAAAGGGTGGCCTCCACACGTCTGGAGGCCGAAGCGTCCAAGAGGGGGAGAGCCTCCCTTACGGACGACACCGCGCCGGACACCGACAGCAGCTCGGAGTGGCGCCCCAGGGATAAGCCCCCGGTCGAATCGTAAGTATTCGAAGGCACTGACGCACTTATACGTCTGACTCCTTTATCTCGTGATTCTAATGTGTTGAATCATGCACTGCAGTCCGGCCCATGACAGCTCCCAGCGATCCTCATTGGGGGGGTTTGCTGGATCCAAATGCTATGGACAGCGGGTCACTGCCGACGGCCACCTCTCCCAAGGCCACGGACGACGCTGAGGCAATGTCCCGAAGGACCTTCACAGGCCAAGGGGACATGCAGGAGGCCATCAGGGTGGTGCCAGAAGGTGGCACCTCGACCGCCAGGCATATGGGGGAGCAAATCCCCCTGGAGACTGGCGATGGGGGCCATATCCAATTTGGCCCCCAGCCGAATACTATTCCGAAGACCCATACGGCTCCAGAATCAGGAAGGCAACCTCCTTCGAAAGAAGGAAGTGCGCCTGTTCCCCTGGTGACCTCTGTCCACCCAGAGGCACCGGATACTTTAATGGAAGCGCTGCGAGGTGCTTCTATCGTGGAAGAACACCGCACTCTCATGGGTATGGTGATTGAGAGGGTTCAGTCCGTTAAGAGCGGTCTGAACGAAGCCTGCACCAGCCTTCTGACAGGCTTTGAGGTAAGCGACGCAATTATTTATAGACAGTAGCCCCTGATACTCTGTCCAGTGTTCGAAAAGAAAAGCCGGACAAAGGATCAAACAATTTTCGCAGGAGATTGACCATACATGTCTATGTGAATGAGCAGACGTCATTGCTGGCTGCGACCTCTCATGTTGCCGAAGTCTCCGGACTGAGGCAGAGTTTGGAACGGGCCGAGGAAGAGCTCGGCCGAGTGAAAAAACAACTGGAGGACAAGCAAGGTATGTAATGACCTTCTATATATATCAGAAAGGGTGAATGATTTGTGTTGACCAGAGTGCCATGATATTTGTAGGAGCGGCGACTGAGGTGGAAACCCTCAAGAAGGCACTGGCCAAGGCCCAAAAGAAAGTGGCAAAGGAGCAAGCCGCCCGTGAAAAACACGAGGCCAGGGTTGATGAGGTCCAGCAGGAGCTCCAGGACACCGTGAAGAAACGCGAGTCCTTGGAGCGCAATATTGCGGATCAAGAGATCGAACTCGCCAAGGCTCGCCAAAGTGCACAAGATGACCGGGTTGAAGCCCAGGGCGCCCTCCAAGAAATCCAAGAGGCCAGAAAAATCGCGGCGGGTAAGGCCTTCATTATGCAGAGCAAATATGTGAAGAAGAGGTATCTCTTACTAACCCGGATTTGGGGTTCTCCAGGAGCGTTTGCGGATTTACCGTGCAGTGTTGCCGACGCTGTGGAGTTCTTACGAGCCGAAGAGGGGAGCTCGCCGAAGAAGCTGTTCTGGTCACAATACCTTGCGCTAGAACATCCGGTGCCCTTTAGAGACCAGATAAAACAGCTGGTCGAACTATATAGGGTGGCCGAACTAGCCATGAAGGATTTGATAATCTGGTTGTGGCCTGCCGAAGCCATACCCAGCAGTTACTTGATGTCTACTACACAACCTTCTTCTTGTAGACGTTGTTGGGCCTCCAAGTGCAGAGGTTTGTAGGACAGTAGCAAATTTCCCTCAAGTGGATGACCTAAGGTTTATCAATCCGTGGGAGGCGTAGGATGAAGATGGTATCTCTCAAGCAACCCTGCAACCAAATAACAAAGAGTCTCTTGTGTCCTCAAACACACCCAATACAATGGTAAATTGTATAGGTGCACTAGTTCGGCTAAGAGATGGCGATACAAGTGCAATATGGATGGTAGATATAGGTTTTTGTTAACTGAAAAATATAAAACAGCAAGGTAGCGAGCGGTAAAAGTGAGCGTAAATGGTATTGCAATGCTAGGAAACAAGGCCTAGGGTTCATACTTTCACTAGTGCAAGTCCTCTCAACAATAATAACATAGTTGGATCATATAACTATCCCTCAACATGCAACAAAGAGTCAATCCAAAGCCACTAATAGCGGAGAACAAACGAAGAGATTATGGTAGGGTACGAAACCACCTCAAAGTTATTCTTTCCAGTCAATCCGTTGGGCTATTCCTATAAGTGTCACAAACAGCCCTAGAGTTCGTACTAGAATAACACCTTAAGATACAAATCAACCAAAACCCTAATGTCACCTAGATACTCCATTGTCACCTCAAGTATCCGTGGGCATGATTATACGATATGCATCACACAATATCAATTCATCTATTCAAACCAACACATAGAACCTCAAAGAGTGCCCCAAAGTTTCTACCGAAGAACACGATGAAAACGTCTGCCAACCCCTATGCATAGGTTCATGGGCGGAACCCGCAAGTTGATCACCAAAACATACATCAAGTGGCACATGGTATCCCATTGTCACCACAGATACGCACGGCAAGACATACATCAAGTGTTCTCAAATCTTTAAAGACTCAATCCGATAAGATTACTTCAAGGGGAAAACTCAATCCATTACAAGAGAGAAGAGGGGGAGAAGAAACATAAGATCCAACTATAATAGAAAAGCTCGCGATACATCAAGATCGTGCCAAATCAAGAACACGAGAGAGAGACAGAGAGAGAGAGAGAGAGAGAGAGAGAGAGAGAGATCAAACACATACCCTCAGCCCCGAGGGTGAACTACTCCCTCCTCGTCATGAAGAGCGCCGGGATGATGAAGATGGCCACCGGTGAGGGTTCCCCCCTCCGGCAGGGTGCCGGAACAGGGTCCCGAGAGGTTTTTGGTGGCTACAGAGGCTTGCGGCGGCGGAACTCCCGATCTATGTTGGGTTCTAGTTTTAGGGTACGACGGTATATATGGGTGAAAGAGTTACGTCGGGGGAGCCACAGGGGCCCCACGAGGCAGGGGGCGTGCCCCAGGGGGGTGGGCGCGCTCCCCACCCTCGTGGGCGGGTCCCGTATCTTCTGACGTGCACTCCAAGTTCCCTGGGTCTTATCCGGTGAGAAAATCACGTTCCAAAAAGGATTTTTCTGTTTGGACTCCGTTTGATATTCCTTTTCCTCGAAACACTAAAATAGGCATAAAACAGCAAATCTGGGTTGGGCCTCCGGTTAATAGGTTAGTCCCAAAAATAATATAAAAGTGGATAATAAAGCCCAATATTGCCCAAAACAGTAGATAATATAGCATGGAGCAATCAAAAATTATAGATACGTTGGAGACTGGCGGGGAGCACCGCACACCCGAGCGGTATTTTGATGATGTCCTGGAGGGATCCCGTATTGTAGCGGAGCAATGTGCTAAGGACATTATTTTTTGAATGAATACATTCATGTTATCCTGTCCTGCATGGTGAAACAAAGCTGATATGTAATATAATGCTTGCTATTATTTGTTATTATTTAAAATTTTACCTCCTGTGCCGCCGTTTTGTTAAATCTGAGAGTTGGCCAGTCGTCGTCTTCAGCCCCCACGTAGGTAGTACGGGGGTGTTCGGGATGGAATCTAAACACTCTTGACCCAAAAGTTTTGTCCTTGAAGGAGGTGTTTAGCGCAACGCACCAGGCAATCAGACTATTCGGCTTTATCACCCTTACTTAGCCGTAGGAGTTTGACAAATAAAAAATATAGGCACAGCCCCTGGTTGGTATTTAATCTGGACTAGGGTGTTGTAGACACCTGATCGGGTGAAAGCCGATCCGTCGCACAAGGCAAAGAAAATCGCAAAAGATTTTGAACCTCCGAATAGCTGACCAGCTCTCGCCACATCATGACAGACAGTTTTTGGCTTTCTCTACTGAGGTGTTTGCTCGGATAAACCAGAAACACAATCGCAGTAGTTCTCCCTTTACTACTCTAGCCGATAGAGCGGAACGTAAGGTAGTAAGCATAGGAGCCGGACAACCCAACTATTGACCAAAGACATGATTCAGAGCCAATGCATATAATGCTGAATTCGGGGTGCCGAACTATACTGTAGAAGTGTTCGGACTTTATTGCCATAGTATGGAGCGCAATGAAGCCCCTGGAGAATTAAAGCGTACCAGAGTGTACGTGTGCAATCGATAAGAATAACGAAATAAAATGAAATTGTAAGCTAGTGCCACATAAGTTGGGCCACAAACAATTCTCATTATAATTTAATTAATACGTTAAAGCGTATTTGTACAAATAGTGCGATGAGCAACCGGGCTATTTAACATGCCAAGATCAAGGGGGGCTGCGTGCGGGTCATGAAAACAGGTAGGATGATCGTCGAAGAGAACATCTAGAGATTCCCCCACACGTCTGTGGTGCTTGCCACCTTTGTGTATCCGTCCTTCGAAAGGACCGATGATTAGGACACCGCTAGGGGCCTGTGGAAAAGAAACCTGAAAAGGGTAAAAGGAAAAGTGAAAGTATGTGTGTCCGGGGAAGGTCAAGCCGTATTGTGGACCACAGTCTGGTTATGCCTCCGTCCCTGCCCATGGTATTTTGAGTGCGTAGTTATGTACGCGCGGTACGTGTGCCGCCATTTGGTCAGGACTGAGATGGAGGCCGAATTGCTAGTCTAACTCCTGACGAGCCTGCTTTCATGCTGCGGAGACAGTGTCCGGGAGCTTGGCCGCTGAATTAAAATTCTGCCTTAAAAGGTCGCTTACTTCCGCTGCCAGGGCCGCGGTGTGTTCCTCGGTACGGAGGGAGTGCTCCATGTTTCCATTGACTGTTATGACACCGTGTGGTCCGGGCATCTTGAGCTTGAGATAAGCATAGTGTGGCACCGCATTAAATCGAGCGAATGTGGTTCATCCGAGCAGTGCGTGATAGCCACTACGGAAGGGGACGATGTCGAAGATCAACTCTTCGCTTCTGAAGTTGTCCGGGGATCCGAAGACAACTTCCAGTGTGATTGAGCCCGTACAGCGGGCCTCTACACCTGGTATGACTCCTTTAGAGGTAGTTTTCTGGGCTTGATCCTTGATGGATGTGCACTATATCCTGATAGAGCAGGTTGAGGTTGCTGCCCCCGTCCATAAGGGCTCGCGTGAGGTGGAATCCATCGATTATTGGGTCAAGGACCAGTGCGGCTGAACCGCCATGGTGGATACTGGTCGGATGGTCCCTGCGATCGAAAGTGATCGGGCAGGACAACCATGGGTTGAATTTTGGGGCGACTGGCTCTATCGCATAGGCGTCCCTGAGCGCGCGCTTGCGCTCCCTCTTGGGATATGGGTAGCGTATATCATGTTCACCATTTTGTTCTGAGGGGGAAACTTCTTCTGTCCCCCTGTGTTCGGTGGACGGGGCTCCTCGCCATCGTCCTCACTTTGTGACCCCTTCTCCTTGTTTTCGGCGTTTATCTTACCGGCTTGCTCAAAGACCCAACAACTTCTGTTGGAATGATTGGCTGGATTATCGGGGGTGCCATGTATTTGACATGGACGATCGAGAATGCGGTCTAAGCTGGATGGGCCCGGAATGTTCCTTTTGAACGGCTTCTTCCACTGGCCGGACTTAGAGCCACTGAATCCGGCGTTGACCGCCGTGTCTTCGGTATTATCACCGTTGCTTCGACGCTTGTGTCTGTTGCGTCGGGGCTTGCCGTTGCTATTTCTGGCTTCTAAAGTGCTAGGTTCGCTTGCATTGTTATTGCTACGGGCTAGCCAACTATCTTCGCCCACGCAAAAGCGGGTCATAAGCGCCATGAGGGCTGCCATGGACTTCAGCTTTTGTTGGCCGAGGTGACGGGTGAGCCATTCATCCCGGATGCTATGTTATATGGCTGCTAGGGCTTCGGCATCCGGACAGTCGACGATCTGGTTCTTTTTAGTTAAGAACCTAGTCCATAATTTCCTGGCTGACTCTCCGGGCTGTTGAACTATGTGACTTAAGTCGTCGGCATCCGGAGGTCGGACATATGTACCTTGGAAGTTGTCGAGGAAGGTGTCTTCCAAGTCCTCCCAGCTGCCAATGGAGTTTTTGGGTAGACTGTTCAACCAGTGTCGAGTTGGTCCCTTGAGTTTTAGTGGGAGGTATTTGATGGCATGAAGATCATCACCGCGGGCCATATGAATATGGAGAAGAAAATCCTCGATCCATACCGCAGGGTATGTTGTCCCATCATATGATTCGATGTTCATGGGTTTAAACCCTTCTAGGAATTCGTGTTCCATTACTTCATCGGTGAAGCAAAGGGGGTGTGCGGCGCCTCTGTATCGCGCCAAGTCACGACGTAGCTCGTATGGAGTTCATCTGCGATTTTTGGCTCGGGCGTGGTTATGTTTTTCACGTCCGGCTAGATAGCCGTCGTCGCACGTCGGTGCACGCCCCCGCGATCCATAGATCGATCTGGTCTGACCTGCTCTACTATCCAGGTCTTGCCGCATGTCATATGTATAACCCCGAGCAGTTACGTATCTGCCTTTATGGCGAGGTAGTATGGGTTGGTGCTCGGCTTCAGTTGCCGCTTTATCCTGGCCACGTCGTGGTAGGTCAGCCGCATTATGCATTGATGGTACGGGCTCCAGCGCCTTGTCATCAAATTAAGATAACAATTTGCGCTTCGGGTAGCTTTTGGTCGGGCGCTCGAGGCTGTATTCCCGGCTGCCATGACGTTGGTCCACCTATCATTGAGTAGATCTTGGTCAGCTTGAAGCTGCTGTTGCTTCTTTTTTAGGCTCCTTGTAGTGGCAATTAGCCGGCTCTTAAAGCGCTCCTGCTCGAGAGGCTCCTCAGGCACGATAAAGTCTTCGTCACCGAGGTTCACCTCATCCTCGGAGAGTTGGAGATAATTTCTATCCTCCGAGTCTTCGTTTGCGGCCTGTTCCTCAGGGCTGACCTGCCCATCTTCCCGATCGTCCTGTTCGGCAGTTGACTCGTCGGGGTCTTCTCTGTCTTCGGCACCGTCTGGAGTGTTATTGTCTCATGTGCCGGTATTGCTGTCTTTTCTACGGCATGATTTAGAGCGGCGCCGCTGACGTTGGTGCTTTGGCTGTATCTCAGGAGGTTTATCCTCAACTGGGTTTCTTTGTCATCGCCATTATCCTTTTTGGGTCTATCCACCATATACACGTCATACGAAGAGGTGGTCGTCTAGCATCCAGTAAACGGCGGGTTTTGGTCCTGCTCATCTCCGGCATCGTCGTCCATACCGTCGATGTCTTTAGAGCTATAATCGAGCATGTTGGTTAAGTCCTCGACAGTGGATATGAAGTGCTGGTGGGTGGGAGGCAAAATTCCCTGCTCTCAGCCCCTAGTCCGGGCTGGGCATAGTTCGGGCGTTGATCCTCTGTAATGACAAGGGGTCGCATTAAGTCCAGAGCCTCGCTTAAAGGCGAGGTTTTGCCAGGGAGGAGAGAGCCTGTGGAGTACGGCGGGAGGGAGGTTCACTGGCCAAACTCACACGATGTTGTCCCTGAGAATTTGGAGCCAGTGTCTGGAGAAGAGTCCGGCTTCACGGCTGTTGCCAGGGACACTGCTTCCCCTCGACACTCCCATACTAGGTTTGGTAGCTGCCGACAGTCCGGCGGACTCAGGAAGTCCGTCTTCGGGCATGGCGACGCGCTCCGGATCTAAAGCCAGAGCGGAAGTTGGGGTCGCGAATCCTTGGAAGATCAAGTCTCCCCGGACGTCAGCGACATAATCCAGGTTTCCAAAACTAATCTGGTGACCTGGGGCGTAGCTATCGATCTGCTCTAGATGGCCAAGCGAGTTGGCCCGCAGTGTGAAGCCGCCGAACACGAAGATCTGACCGGGGAGGAAAACTTTCCCCAGGACTGCGTTGTTGTAGATGATTGATGGAGCCATCGAACCCCTTGACGACGACGCAGCAGAACTCTCGATGAAAGCACTAATGTCGGTGTCAAAACCGGCGGATCTCGGGTGCACGGTCCTGAACTTTGCGTCTAAGGTCGATGGTAATAGGAGACAGGGGACACGATGTTTATCCAGGTTCGGGCCCTCTCTATGGAGGTAATACCCTACTTCCTGCTTGATTGATCTTGATGAATATGAGTATTACAAGAGTTGATCTACCACGAGATCGTAATGGCTAAAACCCTAGAAGTCTAGCCTGTATGATTGTGATTGCATCTATGTACTAAACCCTCCGGTTTATATAGACATCGGAGGGGACTAGGGTTGTACAAAGTCGGTTATAGAGAAAAGAATCTTCATATTTGAATGCCAAGCTTGCCATCCACGCCAAGGAGAGTCCCATCAGGACACGGGTGAGAATCTTCGGTCTTGTATCTTCATAGCCCATCAGTCCGGCCCATGTCCAACAGGCCGGACGCCAGAGGACCCCTTAATACAGGACTCCCTCAAGCACCCTTACAACCATCACCACCGCAACTTCTTCCTCCACCTCCATGGCCACTGCTTCTTGTTCCTCCTCCACCGCCACCACAGTCCTTGTCATGAAGTATGCTGTGGCATGATGGTCATGAGGACGCGTGTACTCTCTGTACCTGGCCCAACTTGACCTCTGTCGAGCGTCGCCGGAGTTGGCCTGATTCATGGCCCACCGAAGGGTGTCAACTGACATAGCTCCCTTCGCTGGGTCAGGAATCAACGTCTTCGACTCCTCCGACGTTGCCTTCTTCACCACTGCATCTGAATCTTTCCGTATATTTGCCATGCTAGTGAAGTTGGAGTAGACTTCCACGGTGTTCTCAAACTTGGTGCGGTCACCAAGCGAGCACCCGAGAAAGAAAGCCCTCCATCCAATGCCTCAAGGGAAGGGGTTGGGGATGGGGTTGGAGTTGCTGCTGGAGTTCATGGATGTAGATAGGAGGAAGAGTGAGAGACAGAGAGATGACTAAGTGAGATGGTGGGTAAGTAGTGACCGTGAGGATGGGTGTGAATAAAGGGGTTATGGACGGTAGGTTTTAATTGCAATCAACCTCGAAACTTTGTTCTGCTCTTCGTAATGCTGATTGACACGGACAACAAGGGAATGAGGTGGTGCTGCCCATGGAGAAAGGCAAGGAGGTCATGTTGCCCATGGAGGTTGCGCCAACCACGCATGAGGAGGTGGCCACGGATGAGTACGTTATGCCGGAGGAGCCCCCTAGCGGCAAGCGTCGTAACTACGGCCACTACCAAGAGGAGGGAGGTCCAACCCACTTTTGTGAGGTGGTTCTTGACCCTGAGCTTGAGTGCACCCAGATGCCTCTAGACTTCACCAAACACTTCCTAGCGATGATGCAAGAGTTCAAGCTAAGGACCAACACAGACTGCTCGTGGAGGGTGACTGTCCGGCTGATGGACGATAGGGTAACCCTCGATCAGGGTTGGGCCCCTTCGCCTCCGTCCATCAGATCAGGATAGGCTACATGGTTACGTTCAAATTGCTCACTCCAGACATGCTCAATATGTCTTCGTCTTCGTCTATGAAGGCATTGAAGTGGTGACCAAGTGCGGCAAGCATGATGACGCATTCGCCCTGAACGTCTAGGACTACCCTTCCTATGCTCTAGCGGGTTTATTTTCTTATCGTAATTCTTTGCGTTTGAACTGATATGTTTAAGTTTCGCCCTTTATTTAAACTGCGGTTAGCTATGGTTTACAACTATCTTCTATTGTGTGTGTATGATTTTTTCTTCACGCCACGCCGAAGAGGTTACCAAACAACAGTTGTTGCATGGAACCAAACACCATGTAGTTGCATGACCCGAGCCAATGCAGGCAACCAAATGCTAAGCCAAAGTTGAACCCCTAATGCGAGATGTCTATATGCGAGCAACCAAACAATCTGTAGATGTCGATTTTTTGCCTATTTTCCTCATCCAGGATCCATTGAGCCAGGCTTGACCTAGCCAGGTGATTGCTTGTATCACGTTGGTATTTCCCCAAAGAGGAAGGGATGATGCAGCACAACAACGGCAAGTATTTACCTCAGTTATGAAACCAAGATTTATCGAACCAGTAGGAGAATCAAGCAACACTATGTAAACAGTACCCGCACACAAAGAACAAAACCCCGCAACCCAAAGCGTAAGAGGGGTTGTCAATCCCTCCTCGGTAAAAAGATAGATTAAATAGTATGGTATTGGATAAATAGATCTTGCAAAAACACAAAATAAAATAAGTAAAGAAAAAATTGCAGCAAGGTATTTTTGGGTTTTTGAAATAATAGATCTGAAAACATAACGATAGAAAAATAGATCGGAAAGCAATATGATAAAAGATAGACCCGGGGGCCGTAGATTTCACTAGTGGCTTCTCTGAAGAAAATAGCATACGGTGGGTAAACAAATTATTGTTGGGAAAGTGATAGAACATCAAATAATTATGACGATATCCAAGGCAATGCTCATTATATAGGCATCACATCCAGGATTAGTAGACCGAAGCGATTTTGCATCTACTACTGTTACTCCACACATTAACCGCTATCCAGCATGCATCTGGTGTATTAAGTTCATGGAGAAACGGAGTAATGCAATAAGAATGGTGACATGATGCTGACAAGATCTATTCATGTAGGAATAGACCCCATCTTTTTATCCTTAATAGCAACGATACATGCGTGCCTCGCTGCCCCTTCTGTCACTGGGAGAGGACACCGCAAGATCGAACCTATCACAAAGCACCTCTTCCCATGGCAAGAAAAATCGATCTAGTTGGCCTACCTAAACCAAAGATTCGAGAAATATGAGTCTATAAGTAATCATGCATATAAGAGATCAAAGAAACTCAAATAATATTCATGGATAGAAACTGATCATAAACTCAAACTTCATCGGATCCCAACAAACACATCGCAAAAAGTCATTACATCAAATAGATCTCCAAGATACCACTGTATTGAGAATCAAAAAGAGAGAAGAAGCCATCTAGATATTGCCTACGGACCCGCAGGTCTATGGTGAACTACTCACGCATCATCGGGGAGGCACCAATGAGGATGATGAACCCCTCCGTGATGGTGTTAGATTGGATCTCGTGGTTCGGGAACTTGTGGCGGCTGGAATTGTGTTTCGTCTACTCCCCTAGGGTTTCTGGAATATTTCGGTATTTATAGAGCTGAGAGACGGTGGAGGAGACCCCCGTGGGCCCAACAACCCATCAGGGCACGTCAGGGGCCTTTGGCATGCCCTGGTATCTTGCGGGCCCCATAGGCCTCCCCCTAGGTGCTTCTTTGGCTCCCAAGTTGTCTTCTGGTTCATAAAAATATCCAAAAAGTTTTGTGGCATTTGGACTTTGTTTGGTACTGATTTTCTATGAAGTAAAAACAAGCAAAAGGCAGCAATTGGCACTGGGCATTATGTCAGTAGGTTAGTCCCAAAAAATGATATAAAGTTGCTATAACATGACTGTAAAACATCCAAGAATGATAATATAACAGCATGGAACAATCAAAAATTATAGATACGTTGGAGACGTATCACCAGGCCCGGCTCACAAGGCTACCAAAAACGCCCCAACAAAAGATGTATATGCAAAAATAACTAACTTTTGCATCTTTGGGTCACAAAAACCCTTCTCCAACAGATGATGTAGATGCAAGAAAATTATATCTCCGCCTCCCGGAGATGTAAAATACAACACTTTGTGATGCAAATTTGCATCTCCACCCACTGGAGACGTAAAAACATCAGCCATGCGCCAACTGCCAACCGTCGTTCCATTTTCTTCCCCCAACCCCTCATCTGTCGGGGAACGTAGTAATTTCAAAAAAATTCCTACGCACACGCAAGATCATGGTGATGCATAGCAACGAGAGGGGAGAGTGTTGTCTACGTACCCTCGTAGACCGAAAGCGGAAGCGTTTAGTAACGCGGTTGATGTAGTCGAACGTCTTCGCGATCCAACCGATCCAAGTACCGAACAGACGGCACAGCCGCGATCTGCACACGTTCAGCTCGGTGACGTCCCTCGAACTCTTGATCTAGTTGAGGCCGAGGGAGACTTCCGCCAGCACGATGGCATGGTGACGGTGATGATGAAGTTACCGGCATAGGGCATCGCCTAAGCACTACGACGATATGACTGAGGTGTGTAACTGTGGAGGGGGGCACCGCACACGGCTAAGACCAATATTGGAGTGCCTTTGGGGTGCCCCCTTCCCACGTATATAAAGGAGGGAGGAGGAGGAGGACGGCCCTATAGGGGGCGCGCCAAGTGTGCGGAGTCCTACTAGGACTCCCAAGTCCTAGTAGGATTCCCCTTTCCTTTCCGGAGTAGGAGAGAAGAAAGAGGGAAAGAGAGAGGGATTAGGAAAGGGCAAGGGGGGCGCCGCCCACTTTCCCCTAGTCCAATTCGGACCCATGGGGGCACGCACGCCTCCTTCCCTTTGGCCTACCTCCTCTATTCCCGTATGGCCCAATAAGGCCCAATACTTCTCCCGGCGAATTCCCGTAACTCACCGGCACTCCGAAAAATACCTGAATTACTCAGAACCTTTCCGATGTCCGAATATAGCCTTCCAATATATCGATCTTTACCTCTCAACCATTTCGAGACTCCTCGTCATGTCCCCGATCTCATCTAGGACTCCGAACATCCTTCGGTACATCAAATCACATAACTCATAATACAAATCGTCATTGAACGTTAAGCGTGCGGACCCTATGGGTTCGAGAACTATGTAGACATGACCGAGACACATCTCCGGTCAATAACCAATAGCGGAACCTGGATGCTCATATTGGCTCCTACATATTCTACGAAGATCTTTATCGGTCAAACCGCATAACAACATACGTTGTTCCCTTTGTCGTCGGTATGTTACTTGCCCAAGATTCGATCGTCGGTATCTCAATACCTAGTTCAATCTCGTTACCGGCAAGTCTCTTTACTCGTTCTGTAATGCATGATCCCGCAACTAACTCATTAGTCACATTGCTTGCAAGGCTTATAGTGATGTGCATTACCGAGAGGGCCCAGAGACATCTCTCCGACAATCAGAGTGACAAATCCTAATCTTGATCTATGCTAACTCAACAAACACCATTGGAGACACCTGTAGAGCACCTTTATAATCACCCAGTTACGTTGTGACGTTTGGTAGCACACAAAGTGTTCCTCCGGTATTCGAGAGTTGCATAATCTCATAGTCATAGGAACATGTATAAGTCATGAAGAAAGCAATAGCAACATACTAAATGATCAAGTGCTAAGCTAACGGAATGGGTTAAGTCATTCACATCATTCTCTAATGATGTGATCCCGTTAATCAAATGACAACTCATGTCTACGGCTAGGAAACTTAACCATTTTTTATTCAACGAGCTAGTCAAGTAGAGGCATACTAGTGACACTCTGTTTGTCTATGTATTCACACATGTATCAAGTTTCCGGTTAATACAATTCTAGCATGAATAATAAACATTTATCATGATATAAGGAAATATAAAATAATAACTTTATTATTGCCTCTAGGGCATATTTCCTTCAGTCTCCCACTTGCACTAGAGTCAATAATCTAGTTCACATCGCCATGTGATTTAACATCAATAGTTCACATCATCATGTGATTTACACCCATAGTTCACATCGCTATGTGACCAACACCCAAAGGGTTTGCTAGAGTGAGTAATCTAGTTCACACCGCCATGTGATTAACACCCAAAGAGTACTAAGGTGTGATCATGTTTTGCTTGTGAGAGAAGTTTAGTCAACGGGTCTGCCACATTTAGATCCGTATGTATTTTGAAAATTTCTATGTCTACAATGCTCTGCACTGAGCTACTCTAGCTAATTGCTCCCACTTTCAATATGTATCTGGATTGTGACTTAGAGTCATCCAGATCGGTGTCAAAGCTTGCATTGACGTAGCTCTTTATGACGAACTCTTTATCACCTCCATAACCGAGAAACATATCCTTATACCACTAAGGATAATTTTGACCGTTGTCCAGTGATCCACTCCTGGATCACTATTGTACACTCTTGCCAAACTCATGGTGAGGTACACAATAGGTCTGGTACACAGCATAACATACTTTATAGAAACTATGGCTGAGGCATAGGGAATGACTTTCATTCTCTTTCTATTTTCTGCCGTGGTCGGGTTTTGAGTCTTACCCAACTTCACACCTTGCAACACATGCAAGAACTCCTTCTTTGACTGTTCCATTTTGAACTACTTCAAAATCTTGTCAAGGCATGTACTCATTGAAAAAATCTTATCAAGCGTCTTGATCTATCTCTATAGATCTTTATGCTCAATATGTAAGTAGCTTCACCGAGGTATTTCTTTGAAAAACTCATTTCAAACACTTCTTTATGCTTTCCAGAAAAAATTCTACATCCTTTCCGATCAACAATATGTTATTCACATATACTTATCAGAAAGGTTGTAGTGCTCCCACTCACTTTCTTGTAAATACAAGCTTCACCGCAAGTCTATATAAAACTATATGCTTTGATCAACTCATCAAAGCGTATATTCCAACTCCGAGATGCTTGCACCAATCCATAGATAGATCGCTGGAGCTTGCACATTTTGTTAGTAACTTTAGGATTGACAAAACCTTTTTGTTGCATCATATACAACTCTTCTTTAAGAAATCCATTAAGGAATGTAGTTTTGACATCCATTTGCCAGATTTCATAAAATGTGGCAATTGGTAACATGATTCAGACAGACTTAAGCATCGCTACGAGTGAGAAAATCTCATTGTATTCAACACCTTGAACTTGTCGAAAACCTTTTGCGACAATTCGAGGTTTGTAGATAGTAACACTACTATCAGCGTCCGTCTTCCTCTTGAAGATCCATTTATTCTCCATGGCTTGCTGATCACCGGGCAAGTCAACCAAAGTCCACACTTTGTTCTCATACATGGATCCCATCTCAGATTTCATGGCCTTAAGCCATTTCGTGGAATCTAGGCTCATCATCGCTTCCTCATAGTTCGTAGGTTCGTCATGGTCAAGTAACATGACTTCCAGAACTGGATTACCATACCACTCTGGTGTGGATCTTACTTTGGTTGACCTACGAGGTTCGGTAGTAAATTGATCTGAAGTTACATGATCATCATCATTAGCTTCCTCACTAATTGGTGTAGGAATCACTGGAACTGATTTCTGTGATGAACTACTTTCCAATTTGGGAGCAGGTACAATTACCTCATCAGGTTCTACTTTCCTCCCACTCACTTCTTTCGAGAGAAACTCCTTCTCTAGAAAGGATCCATTCTTAGCAACGAATATCTTGCCTTTGGATATGTGATAGAAGGTGTTCCCGGCAGTCTCCTTTGGCTATCCTATGAAGATGCACTTCTCCGATTTGTGTTTGAGCTTATCAGCCTAAAACTTCTTCACATAAGCATCGCAACCCCAAACTTTAAGAAACAACAGCTTAGGTTTCTTGCCAAACCACAGTTCATATGGTGTCGTCTCAACAGATTTAGATGGTGCCCTATTTAATGTGAATGCAGATGTCTCTAATGCATAACCCCAAAACGATAGTGGTAAATCGGTAAGAGACATCATAAATCGCACCATATCTAATAAAGTACGGTTATGATGTTTGGACACACCATTACGCTGTGGTGTTCCAGGTGGCGTGAGTTGTGAAACTATTCCACATTGTTTCAAATGAAGACCAAACTCGTAACTCAAATATTCGTCTCAGCGGTCATATCGTAGAAACTTTATTTTCTTGTTATGATAATTTTCCACTTCACTCTGAAATTCTTTGAACTTTTCAAAGGTTTCAGACTTATGTTTCATCAAGTAGATATACCCATATCTGCTCAAATCACCTGTGAAGGTTAGAAAATAACGATACACGCCGCGAGCCTCAACACTCATCGGACTGCATACATCAGTACGTATTATTTCCAGTAAGTCAGTTGCTCGCTCCATTGTTCCAGAGAACGGAGTATTAGTCATCTTGCCCATGAGTCATGGTTCGCAAGCATCAAGTGATTCATAATCAAGTGATTCCAAAAGCCCATCAGCATGGAGTTTCTTCATGTGCTTTACACCAATATGACCTAAACGGCAGTGCCACAATTAAGTTGCACTATCATTATTAACTTTGCATCTTTTGGCTTCAATATTATGAATATGTGTATCACTACGATCGAGATTCAATAAACCATTTATATTGAGTGTATGACCATTGAAGGTTTTATTCATGTAAATAGAACAAAAATTATTCTTTGACTTAAATGAATAACTGTATTGCAATAAACATGATCCAATCATATTTATGCTCAACGCAAACACCAAATAACATTTATTTTAGGTTCAACACTAATCCCGAAGGTAAAGGGAGTGTGCGATGGTGATCTTATCAACCTTGGAATTACTTCCAACACACATTGTCACCTCGCCCTTAACTAGTCTCTGTTCATTTTGCAACTCCTGTTTCAAGTTACTACTCTTAGCAACAAAACCAGTATCAAATACGAAGGGGTTGCTATAAACACTAGTAAAGTACACATCAATAACATGTATATCAAATATACTTTTGTTCACTTTTCCATCCTTCTTATCCGCCAATTATTTGGGGTAGTTCCGCTTCTAGTGATTAATCCCTTGCAGTAGAAGCACTCGGTTTAAGGCTTAAGTCTAGCTTTGGGTTTCTTCACGGGAGTGACAACGTGCTTGTCATTCTTCTTGAAGTTCCCTTTCTATCCCTTTGCCTTTTATTGAAACTAGTGGTCTTGTTAACCATCAACACTTGATGCTCTTTCTTGATTTCTACCTTCGCTGATTTCAGCATCGCGAAGAGCTCGGGAATTACTTTCGTCATCCCTTCCATATTATAGTTCATCACGAAGTTCTAGTAACTTGGTGATAGTGACTAGAGAACTTTGTCAATTACTATCTTATCTGGAAGATTAACTCCCACTTGATTTAAGCAATTGTCGTACCCAGACAATCTGAGCACATGCTCACTGGTTGAGCTATTCTCCTCCATCTTGTAGGCAAAGTACTGTCAGAGATCTCATACCTCTTGACATGGGAATGAGTATGAAATACCAATTTCAACTCTTGGAACATCTTATACGCTCCGTGGCGTTCAAAACATTTTTTAAGTCATGGTTCTAAGCCTTAAAGCATGGTGCACTAAACTATCAAGTAGTCATCATACCGAGCTTTGTCAAATGTTCATAACGTCTGCATCCGCTCCTGCAATAGGTATGTCACCTAGCGGTGCATCAAGGACATAATTCTTCTGTGCAGCAATGAGGATAATCCTTAGATCACGGACCAAGTCCGCATCATTGCTACTAGTATCTTTCAACTTAGTTTTCTCTAGGAACATATCATAAATAAAACGAGGAAGTTATTTGCGAGCTATTGATCTACAACATAGATATGCAAATACTCTCAGGACTAAGTTCATGATAAATTTAAGTTCAATTAATCATATTACTTAGGAACTCCCACTTAGATAGACATCCCTCGAGTCATCTAAATGATCACGTGATCCATATCAACTAAACCATGTCCGATCATCACGTGAGATGGAGTAGTTTTCAATGGTGAACATCACTATGTGGATCATATCTACTATATGATTCACACTAGACCTTTCGCTCTCCAGTGTTTCGAGGCCATATCTGCATATGCTAGGCTCGTCAAGTTTAACCCGAGTATTCTGCATGTGCAAAATTGGCTTGTACCCGTTGTATGTGAACATAGAGCTTATCACACCCGATCATCACGTGGTGTCTCAGCACGAAGAACTGTCGCAACAGTGCATACTCAGGGAGAACACTTATACCTTGAAAGTTTAGTAAGGGATCATCTTATATAGCTACCACCGAACCAAGCAAAATAAGATGTATAAAAGATAAACATCACATGCAATCAAAAATATGTGACATGATATGGCCATCATCATCTTGTGCCTTTGATCTCCATCTCCAAAGTACCATCATGATTTCTATCGTCACCGGCATGACACCATGATCTCTATCATCTTGATCTCTATCAACGTGTCGTCATATGGTCGTCTCACCAACTATTGCTTTTGCAACTATTGCTCTCACATAGCGATAAAGTAAAGCAATTACATGGCACTTGCATCTTATGCAATAAAGAGACTACCATAAGGCTCCTTCCAGTTGCCGATAATTTCAAAAACATGATCATCTCATACAACAATTTATATCTCATCACGTCTTGACCATATCATATCACAACATGCCCTGCAAAAACAAATTAGACGTCCTCTACTTTGTAGTTGCAAGTTTTACGTGGCTACTACGGGCTGAGCAAGAACCGTTCTTACCTACGCATCAAAACCACAACGATTTTTCGTCAAGTATGTGTTGTTTTAACCTTCAACAAGGACCGGGCGTAGCCACACTCGATTCAACCAAAGTTGGAGAAACTGACACCCGCCAGCCACCTGTGTGCGAAGCATGTCGGTAGAACCAGTCTCGCGTAAGCATACGCATAATGTCGGTCCGGGCCGCTTCATCCAACAATACCGCCAAATCAAAGTATGACATGCTGGTAAGAAGTATGATTATTATCGCCCACAACCCACTTGTGTTCTACTCGTGCATATAACATCTACGCATAGACCTTTCCCGAATGCCACTGTTGAGGAATGTAGTAATTTCAAAAAAATCCTACACACACGCAAGATCATGGTGATGCATAGCAACGAGAGGGGAGAGTGTTGTCTACGTACCCTCGTAAACCAAAAGCGGAATCGTTTAGTAACGCGGTTGATGTAGTCAAACATCTCTGCGATTCAACCGATCCAAGTACAGAACGCACGGCACCTCTGCGATCTGCACACGTTCAGCTCGGTGACGTCCCTCGAACTTTTGATCCAGTTGAGGACGAGGGAGAGTTCCACCAGCACGACGGCGCGGTGACGGTGATGATGAAGTTACCGGCGCAGGGCTTTGCCTAAGCACTACGACAATATGACCGAGGTGTGTAACTGTGGAGGGGGGCACCGCACACGGCTAAGACCAATATTGGAGTGCCTTTGGGGTGCCCCTTCCCACGTATATAAAGGAGGTAGGAGGAGGAGGCCGGCCCTATAGGGGGCGTGTCAAGTGTGGGAGTCCTACTAGGACTCCCAAGTTCAAGTAGGATTCCCCTTTCCTTTCCGGAGTAGGAAAGAAGAAAGAGGGAAAGAGAGAGGGAGTAGGAAAGGGCAAGGGGGCGCCGCCCCCTTTCCCCTAGTCCAATTCGGACGCATGGGGGGTGCGCGCCTCCTTCCCTTTGCACTACTAGGGAAAACCTTATACACAGAATGTTAGTAGCAGTGCGGTCTAAAAACATGCGCTACTGCTAATTAGCAGCAACGAGCTTTAGAAAAGAGCGCTGCTAATGACTGAGTAGCAGTAGCGCTCTAGGTGAAAAGAGTGCTACTACTATAATTGCCACGGTGTTGCCTCTAGGCTAGATATAGTAGTAGCGCCCTTCCCGTGGATGCGCTACTGCTAAAGAACTTAGTAGCAGCGGTTTTGCTCAAGACTCGCTACTGCTAAGTATGACCGCAACTAATTAAGTTTAGTTCCATACTGCTAAGCGAACAAGGTGTTTACCACCTTAAATTTGTTGCTTCTCAACCTATCTCGAGCACTTGGTCTTCATTGAACTATATGTGTATGATTTGTGGTTGCAATATGAATCCTTGCCTGTACCTATACAGGTACAGTGAGGATTCATGTTGACTATTTAGATTATACACAAAAAGATCAATGATGACCAATGTATATTTTTGATGTTTTTACTAAACAAAAGAAATAACTGCTTCCATTAGCAGTAGCGGTTTTCCCTAAAACACGCTGTAGATAAGTTAGCTATAGCGTGTTTTCTGTACGTGTGCTACTACTAGTTCGAGTTAACCACTCCCGCATCAAAATTTCGCTAAGTCCTCCTTCCCCCCCCCCCACCGGCATGTTCCCCTACTCCCTGTCGCCGCCGCCCGAGCCCGAGCACGCCTGCCCTCACCGCCGCCGCCACCGCCCGCCCTCAACCTCACCGCCGCCGCTCTCGACCACACTGCAGCCGCCCTCGACCTCACCGCCGCCGCCCTCGACCGAGCCCGCCGCCCTCGACCGAGCCTGCCGCCCAGGACCGCCGCCCTCCCGATCCCGAGCCCGCCCTCGCCGCCCCTCCGTCGCCGAGCACCTCCCCGCCACCGTCTCTCCCTCTGTAAGCCCCCCACCCCTCCCCCACCCCCTCTCTCTTTGCTTAGTTAGTATATGATTTTAGTAGTAGTAGATGTTAATTTAGGGTTCATAGATAATGATTTTTAGAAGTAGTGGATATTAATTACTAGTAGTGATGGTAAACTAGTTGTATAATTAGCAGTAGTACATGTTAATTAGTAGTAGATGTAGTAGTTAGATGTTAATTAGTAGTAGTAGATGTGCTAGTTTCTTTCTATTTATAGTAAGTTTATATTTAGTAAGAACTAGTTGAATTAATAGAACTAGTTTAGTTTTAGTTGAACTAGTATAGTAAGTAAATTAATAACTAGTTGAACTACTTCATTTTTAGAAAGAACTAGTTTTTTTCTTTTTATACTAAGTTTATATTTAGTAAGAACTAGTTGAATTAATAGAACTAGTTGAACATGCCATATTTGGTGTTATTTTTTAGTTTAAGCAATTATTTCACGGTTTGGTTACACCTCCGAGTGGCCTATGTTTTGCCGGAGTGTTGATTAATTTCCGTTCCCGCAAATTTCAGGTGCTCGATATGTCCTTTTGTAGCAAAGGTCATGCCGGATTTTTTTGTGAATTCTGGCATGACATGTGCTAGAATATGTACAAGTTTAATCTTTGAATTATGAACGTAGGAAATGTCGTACTCGGACGATGACAGTCTCCCGGGGGAGTGCAGCTGGTGCCACGATGATCGAGGTATGTGCGACAGGTTCGTTCAGCTAGATGAAGATCGGCGCTTCAGCATTAAGCTCGAGGAGACCTTCGATGTTGAAACGGTACGCAACAATGACAAGTGTTTTTTTTCGTAATTAAGCATGACTTCAACTATTTCAACGTCTAATTTTCATCTTTTACAATTCGACTAGCTTATCCCATGACATGCAAGACGCTATGTCTTGGAGAGGATGGGTTTTGAAGACCATGAAAATTTTCAAACAAAGAAAATACACCTAAGGACCCATCAAGGTATCGATTTTGAAGTAAATCTGTACAATTCTCAGAGCGTAACCCATTTTGGTTGCCAAAATTGAGAAGCACTTTGCAAAATGTATGGTTTTTATGAGGGTATGATTGTCACCATGGATCTTGGTGATCCTGACATCGAGCAAGACAATATGGACATTTGGGTCCTTGTTGATACGCTTCCGATTCTACCGCAATGTGAGTTTCTCAAACATAGTTATTAACTAATTTATATTGTTTATTTCAAAATAGTTGACAGCTTATTTCCATTGACAACTTATTTTGAATCTTCAAAGAATGTGCAGAAGATGGTAGACAAAACCCACTACACTGATGGCTCCGAATTAACTTATAAGGAGGAAAATCATCTGATTGCTTATTGTACTTTTTTTGACAATTACAATACCTATTATCGAACTCCTCCAAATTATGGTGAATACGTGCCACTACTGCACGTGTTGAACCACGATAACTTCTATGGAGATACCCTGGTAAGATATTTTACTATTACGACATCCCTGCATCTTTTGCATACTTCTAAAACTAGTACATCATTGCTAACTACGAAGTTATTACTATGTTTTTCAACAGAAAATCTCGATGGATTGTGTGCCTCATCTGATGTATTACAATGGTCGCCTTGAAGTTCTGAACCTACAGCCAGGTCATCCTACGGATCTCACCTCTGCATATCGAATTTCTGAAACCGGTGAACACATGCTAATTAAAGAGTGGAAAAAATGTTGGGACATTCGTACGGAGGTTCTTGGAAGCAACATTAAGCGAAAGGCAAGAATTGGAGACAGGATAATCTGCATTCTCCATAATGGAGAGCCAGGGGCTATCTTGTTTTTTGCTATTTTACCTTAGAGAATATAGTAGGTCCTAAGAGAATGTAGTAGGTCCTATGAGGTATAATATGTTTATTATGTCATACAATGTGTTAGAGTTGAAGATGTGAGGAGTACTTGTGATTACGACTAGTGACCAATGATATGATGATGATAAGTTGTTAATGATATGATGATGATGATGATATTTATTATATCATTGAGTGAAAGAACCACGGATTAGTTTCAAGTGGATGTCCGTCCACTTGAAACTAGTCCACATGGTTCTTTCACCCCGTGATGTAATAACTCATTATGATGTAAAAACAATTTGTAAATTCCTGTTGTATGAAAACTTGTGTAAAGGTGTACAAATACAACATGAAATAAAAAAGAAATAAAATACGAAATAATAGTAGCAGCGCGGGCAGAGAGAAGCGCTACTACTAATTACCATCAGCGCTCCTCCTGGAACTCGCTACTACTAAGTCGATTTAGCAGTAGCGTGGGTGGAGGCACGCTACTGCTATTCGTTAGCTGTAGCGCCTTATCAGTAGCGCACCACCCCACGCTACTGATAGGTCTAAAACCCGCGCTCCTACTAGCCTTTTCCCTAGTAGTGTTGGCCAGCCTCCTCTATTCCCGTATGGCCCAATAAGGCTGATTACTTCTCCCGACGAATTCCCGTAACTCTCCGGTACTCTGAAAAATACTCAAATCACTCGGAACCTTTCAGATGTCCGAATATAGCCTTCCAATATATCGATCTTGACCTCTCGATCATTTTGAGACTCCTCGTCATGTCCCCGATCTCATCCGGGGCTCCGAACAACCTTCAGTACATCAAATCGACTAACTCATAATACAATCATCATCGAACGTTAAGCGTGCGGACCCTACGGGTTCGAGAACTAGGTAGACATGACCGAGACACATCTCCGGTCAATAACCAATAGCGGAACCTGGATGCTCATACTTGCTCCTACATATTCTACGAAGATCTTTATTGGTCAAACCGCATAACAACATACGTTGTTCCCTTTGTCATCGGTATGTTACTTGCCCGAGATTCGATCATCGGTATCTCAATACCTAGTTCAATCTCATTACTGGCAAGTCTCTTTACTCGTTCCGTAATGCATCATCTCGCAACTAACTCATTAGTCACATTGCTTGCAAGGCTTATAGTGATGGGCACTATCAAGAGGGCCCAGATATACCTCTCCGACAATCGGAGTGACAAATCCTAATCTTGATCTATGCCAACTCAACAAACATCATCGGAGACGCATGTAGAGCACCTTTATAATCATCCAGTTACGCTGTGATGTTTGGTAGCACACAAAGTGTTCCTCCGGTATTCAGGAGTTGCATGATCTCATAGTCATAGGAACATGTATAAGTCATGAAGAATGCAATAGCAACATACTAAATGATCAAGTGCTAAGCTAACGGAATGGGTCAAGTCAATCACATCATTCTCTAAAGATGTGATCCCGTTAATCAAATGACAACTCATGTCTATGGCTGAGAAACTTAACCATCTTTGATTCAACGAGCTAGTCAAGTAGAGGCATACTAGTGACACTCTGTTTGTCTATGTATTCACACATGTATCAAGTTTCCGGTTAATATAATTCTAGCATGAATAATAAACATTTATCATAATATAAGGAAATATAAAATAACAACTTTATTATTGCCTCCAGGGCATATTTCCTTCATCTTCTTCCTCCCGCCGCCCACCCGCAAGCCCGCCGCACCCCGTTGTCGTCGCCCCGCGCCAGATTCGCCCCCTTTGGCACCCCTGCCGCCGGTTTTGACCGCCAGCCACCGCCGCACGCCGCAAATTGGGCTTTTTTTCTCCGCCGCTAAATTTCACCGTCGTCGCTCGATTGCACCGCCGGCCCGCCAGCATCACCGGATGCATCCGCGTACCACCGCGGCCGTCCCGCCCGCATCACCGGATACATCCCCGCACTGTCGCTCATTCCACCACCGTTGCCGCCCGCAGCCCCGCTCCGTCGTTGCTCCGCCGCCCCGATTCGGGCCACGTTCATCCCGATTCACCACCCCCGCCGCCCCTTCGATGCTCCTCCGCCGCCCCCACGCACAGTCGTCGCTGCCCCGACGCCGCTGCCCCAAATTGCGCTGCGCCGCCATCGTCCCCACTGCCGCCGCCCCGATTCGGCAGCTGCCCACTAGTTTTTACATCTCCATTTTGCTTCTTCTATTGGAGTTGTAGTTTTACATCTCCAATATCTGTTGGAGTTGCCTCTTTTTTGGAGATGTAAATTTTTATATCTCATGTTTTACATCTCCAAATTTGCATCTTCTATTGGTGATGATCTTGGCGTTGGGCTCGGCCGTTGTTGCAGACGACCTTGGTGAGGCTGAGATCTTACCACTTGATAGGAGAGACGTGATGGTGTGGGCCTTGTTGCCGTCGCCGTCGGCGCATCTCTTCCTCCTTGGAAGCCACGTGAGATATTGTCGTGCTTTCTCGACGCTCTCGCGAGGGTCTGACCGCACCGCACTAACCTGATGAATCACCTGCGACATCGGCCTCGGCCTTTGTCTTCTCGACCGGCGGCTCGTCTGCAACTTCCTTGTCTCCAATCGTTTGAGCTCGTATTTTTATGGAACCCAAATGATAAGTGCCGCACGTGTGATACGAAGCACTCAGCCCTGATGTTTTTTACAATTAAAGTTGATATCCAAAAAAGACAAAAAAAATGAAACTTGCCTTCTGAAAATGAAGTTGCCACGCTTGACAACTAAAGTAGCCATTTTCGCGTCACTAAACTTGCCATAAAAATGTTCGGAGTTGTCATGTGTTCGTGGCACATGTGATGCATTTATCACGGTCCTTATGGAAAGTGTCAGGAAAGGTTCGACTGCGAGTCGTGATCGTGAGGGAGACATACTGAAGGATTGATTTCCTAGTAGTACAAGCGTTGACACAGACACGCACATTTTTTAGGCAATCTCGTGGAGCCTTTATCTAAAACATCACAATGTTTACAGGGAAGAAAGTAAGATCAACTTAGTTGACTAACCAAACATAACGGCCAACACCGAGTGTAAGAGCATGTTTCGCTAAATTGTGAGCCTCGGTATTCAAGGTCCTAAACTCATGACTAAAAATGCAAGTAGTAAAAAGATTAGATCGAACTATGATTTCCCGAATAATCTCACCATAAACTGCCGCACTTCTCTGCTTGATGTCGTCGACTATAGTTTTGCAATCTGAGGCAATATAGATTCTCCATTCGTAGAGATCATCCGCTAGAGATAGCGCTTCTTGGACTGTGAGGGCTTCAAGTGTGCTTAGATCCGAAATTCCCAAAAAGGTCCCTCTGAATCCCTGCACACGCAGCAACAACTCCTACAAACACGTATGTGAGGTGAGGAACCTATGCGAAAACCGTTTTCCTGTCCCATCACTACAAGAAATATGTCAACTTATGACCTTCTGTCAGTGACCCTGGAAGAATTGGTCATAAATTTATGACCATTTCAGACCAATTGGTCAAAAGCTGTTCGGGGGCTCCAAACCCTAAACCATTGCGACCATTTTGGTGAGAAAGGTCGTAATTTCCTTACACGAAATGGTCATAAAGCAAACAGCGCTAGTCCGCTGCCTTATTTCTAGTTGTTAACGACCAATATAGATGGTCACAACCTTGTAAATTGTGGTGGGTTGCTATGACTAGGCGCCACCTCATCAGTTTTGTCTACGTGTCATGTCCATGTGGCAGTTTTTGCCCTAGGTTGTGAAGCAACCTATATTTCTGTCATGGCCAAAATATTCCCAAACAAATCTCATAAATTCTTTGGGTCATATCTTCGTCAAATATGTAAATACCTTCCTTGCCTAGTTCAAAAATAATTCAAAAATATTCATTTTCCTATTCTGTTCAGAACAACAGTTTGTGAAGGAAGTACCACTTTGGCATGTCCAAATAGCAGCCATTTTCTACAGTGCTTTCCTATGCCCAAATAACCATCCTCCACCAAATGCCAGCTCAATCCATTCATTATTTTGAGCCGAGCTTCAACATTCGTATTTATGTCCAGTGTGGTGGTTTGCAAAGCAAGTACCACCTAGGCTCCTCCTTTTGAGCTGAAAATTTGTGAAGACGGTCTTCTTAGTAACTGATCATCCTCAGCCAAAACTCACACCCATTAGCCATGTGCATTTCCCGTACCGCAAATCAAACACTTGGCTAGTTACTCATGTTTGAGCATCGATCGGTCTCCTCGTGAGAATCTTATGTTGTGATTTTCTTCCTAGCACCTACCTGGGGAGTGCCCAACCCACTAGACATACCTAGGCCGCCCAGAACACATGGCAACGCCACGGTCATGCGGTGACCACGCGGCGGGCATGCGAGTTTACGCGCTCTAGAGTTGGGGCCCTCGGCCACCGCCCAAACCTCGACGTGTCGCCACCAAACCATGTATTTCTGATTAAATAGGTACTTATGTAAATAGAAATGATTTTTGGAAAAAATAAATAGCAAACTATGAGGCAGCTGCAGTTCAAATTTGACCCGCTTCCAGCTGAATCGGCGGAAATTTTCTTTTTCATGAGAGGTGGATAAAAACTTTTTGCACCCAACCATTTTGTCAATTGTGCATTTAATATGTACTAGTATTTTATAAAATTGATTTGGTCCAATTTTGCAACAATTATTTGCTAGTTCCTTCACAAAAAAACCTTCTTTTGGGCACTCGAAAAATGAAAAATGTTTTTTCGTCCAAAGAAAATGAAAACTTCCTTAGGCAACATTGTTTGCCATTCCAATATGCACCCTTGTGCACAATATGAGATCATTTGAACAAACTATGCCACGAATGTGGCCATAAGATTGATCATTTGGCTTGAAAGCCATTGATCTCCACACATGATAGCTCGTTTCTGAGAACACTTTTTTAAAATAATTGCCGTATTACAAGTTTGTTATTTTTCCTAGGAACCTGGCCACATATGATGACACAATGCGAAGGTTTTCCAATTTATTGATTTTTTTGAATTTTTTATGCCTGTTTCAAAATGCGGTCAAAACGGCGGACTTGACCGTTCCTAGCTAGTTGTTGAATCTTGGGATTTTTTTGGTGTTTCTCTGATTAAATAGATACTTATTTACCTAGAAATGATTTTTGGAAAAAATAAATAGCAAACTACGAGGCAGCTACAGTTCAAATTTGACCCGCTTCCAGCTGAATCGGCGGAAAATTGTCTTTTTCACGAGAGGTGGATCAAAAAAATTTACACCCAACCATTTTGTCAATTGTTCATTAAATATGGCCTAGTATTTTATAAAAATGATTTGGTCCAATTTTGCAACAATTATTTGGTAGTTCCTTCACAAAAAAACCTCCTTTCGGGCACTCGGAAAATGGAAAATGGTTTTTTCGTCCAACGAAAATGTAAACTTCCTTAGGCAACATTGTTTGCCATTCCAATATGCACTCTTGTGCACAATATGAGACCATTTGAACAAACTATGCCATGAATGTGGCCATAAGATTGATCATTTGGCTTGAAAGCCATTGATCTCCACACATGATAGCTCGTTTCTGAGAACACTTTTTTAAAATAATTGCCGTATTACAAGTTTGTTATTTTTCCTAGGAACCTCGCCACATATGATGACACAATGCGAAGGTTTTCCAAATTTTTGATTTTTTTTGAATTTTTTATGCTTGTCTCAAAATGCGGTCAAAACGGCGGGCTTGACCGTTCCTAGCTAGTGGTTGAATCTTGGAATTTTTTTGGTGTTTCACTGATTAAATAGATACTTATTTACCTAGATATGATTTTTGGAAAAAATAAATAGCAAACTATGAGGCAGCTCCAGTTCAAATTTGACCCACTTCCAGCTGAATCGGCGGAAATTTGTCTTTTTCACGAGAGGTGGATCAAAAATGTTTACACCCAACCATTTTGTCAATTGTTCATTAAATATGGCCTAGTATTTTATAAAAATGATTTGGTCCAATTTTGCAACAATTATTTGGTAGTTCCTTCACAAAAAAACCTCCTTTCGGGCACTCGAAAAATGGAAAATGGTTTTTTCGTCCAACCAAAATGAAAACTTCCTTAGGCAACATTGTTTGACATTCCAATATGCACTCTTGTGCACAATATGAGATCATTTGAACAAACTATGCCATGAATGTGGCCATAAGATTGATCATTTGGCTTGAAAGCCATTGATCTCCACACATGATAGCTCGTTTCTGAGAACACTTTTTTAAAATAATTCCTGTATTACAAGTTTGTTATTTTTCCTAGGAACCTGGCCACATATGATGACACAATGCGAAGGTTTCCCAATTTTTTTAATTTTTTTTGAATTTTTTATGCCCGTTTCAAAATGTGGTCAAAACGACGGGAATGACCGTTCCTAGCTAGTGGTTGAATCTTGGATTTTTTTGGTGTTTCTCTGATTAAATAGATACTTATGTACCTAGAAATGATTTTTGGAAAAAATAAATAGCAAACTATGAGGCAGCTCCAGTTCAAATTTGACCCGCTTCCAGCTGAATCGGCGGAAATTTGTCTTTTTCACGAGAGGTGGATCAAAAACAATTACACCCAACCATTCTGTCAATTGTGCATTAAATATGGCCTAGTATTTTATAAAAATGATTTGGTCCAATTTTGCAACAATTATTTGGTAGTTCCTTCACAAAAAAACCTCCTTTCGGGCACTCGAAAAATGGAAAATTGATTTTTCGTGCAAAGAAAATAAAAACTCTCTTTGTCAATATTGTTTGCCAATCCAAAATGCAAACTTTGTGCAAAATATGGTATCATTTGAAAAATATTTGATTGATCCTTTAAAAAATACTCATTTTAAGCACTCAAGAAATGAAAAAGGAAGCTTTCATGAAAAAATTTATCTTTAATCTAATTGATTTCGACCAATTTAGATGGTCATAAATGTTGGGGAACATTGCAGAAAACAAAAATTTTCCTACGGTTTCACCAAGATCCATCTATGAGTTCATCTAGCAACGAGTGATCAGATGCATCTACATACCTTTGCAGATCGCGAGCGGAAGCGTTCAAAAGAACGGGGATGAGGTAGTCGTACGCGACGTGATCCAAATCACCGGAGATCCTAGCACCGAACGGACGGCACCTCCGCGTTCAACACATGTACGGAGCGGATGACGTCTCCTCCTTCTTGATCCAGCAAGGGGGAAGGAGAGGTTGATGAAGATCCAGCAGCACGACGGCGTGGTGGTGGATGCAGGGCGTCACAACAGCAGGGCTTCGCCGTGCACTGCGAGAGGGAGAGGTGTAGCAGGGAGAGAGGGAGGCTCCAGGGGCAAGGGTGCTGCTGCCCCTCCCTCCCCCCCTTATATAGGCCCCCTGGGGGGGCGCCGGCCCCTGGAGATCCAATCTCCAGAGGGGGCGGCGGCCAAGGGGGTGGAGTGCCCCCCAAGGCAAGTGGGCGCCCCCCCCCCCCACCCTAGGGTTCCAACCCTAGGCGCAGGGGGTGGGCCTTGGGGGGCGCACCAGCCCACTAAGGGCTGGTCCCCCCTCCCACTTCAGCCCATGGGGCCCTCCGGGATGGGTGGCCCCACCCGGTGGACACCCGGGACCCATCTGGTGGTCCCGGTACAATACCGGCGACCCCCAGATCACTCCCGATGGCCGATACTGCACTTCCTATATATAATTCTTCACCTCCGGACTACTCCGAAACCCCTCGTGACGTCCGGGATCTCATCCGGGACTCCGAACAACATTCGGGTTACTGCATATACATATCTTCACAACCCTAGCGTCACCGAACCTTAAGTGTGTAGACCCTACGGGTTCGGGAGACATGCAGACATGACCGAGACGGCTCTCGGGCAATAACCAACAGCGGGATCTGGATACCCATGTTGGCTCCCACATGCTCCACGATGATCTCATCGGATGAACCATGATGTCGCGGATTCAATTAATCCCGTATACAATTCCCTTTGTCAATCGGTATTTTACTTGCCCGAGATTCGATCGTCGGTATCCCAATACCTCGTTCAATCTCGTTACCGGCAAGTCACTTTACTCGTACCGTAATGCATGATCCTGTGATCAAACACTTTGATCCCATTGAGCTCATTATGATGATGCATTACCGAGTGGGCCCGGTGATACCTCTCCGTCATGCGGAGTGACAAATCCAAGTCTCGATCCGTGTCAACCCAACAGACACTTTCGGAGATACCCGTAGTATACCTTTATAGTCACCCAGTTACGTTGTGATGTTTGGCACACCCAAAGCACTCCTACGGTATCCGGGAGTTACACGATCTCATGGTCTAAGGAAAGGATACTTGACATTGGAAAACTCTAGCAAACGAACTATACGATCTTGTGCTATGTTTAGGATTGGGTATTGTCCATCACATCATTCTCCTAATGATGTGATCTCGTTATCAATGACATCCAATGTCCATAGTCAGGAAATCATGACTATATGTTGATCAACGAGCTAGTAAACTAGAGGCTCACTAGGGACATGTTGGTGTCTATCATTCACACATGTATTACGATTTCCGGATAACACAATTATAGCACGAATAAAGACAATTATCATGAACAAGGAAATATAATAATAATGCTTTTATTATTGCCTCTAGGGCATATTTCCGACAGTCTCCCACTTGCACTAGAGTCAATAATCTAGTTACATTGTGATGAATTGAACACCCATGGAATTCTGGTGTTGATCATGTTTTGCTCTAGGGAGAGGTTTAGTCAACGGATCTGCTACATTTAGGTCCGTATGTACTTTACAAATATCTATGTCTCCATCTTGAACATTTTCACAAATGGAGTTGAAGCGACGCTTGATGTGCCTGGTCTTCTTGTGAAACCTGGGCTCCTTGGCTAGTGCAATAGCTCCAGTGTTGTCACAGAAGAGCTTGATTGGCCCCGGCGCATTGGGTATGACTCCAAGGTCGGTGATGAACTCCTTCACCCAAATTGCTTCATGTGCTGCCTCCCAGGCTACCATGTACTCCGCTTCACATGTAGATCCCGCCACGACGCTCTGCTTGCAACTGCACCAGCTTACTGCCCCACCATTCAAAATATACACGTATCCGGTTTGTGACTTAGAGTCATCCAGATCTGTGTCGAAGCTAGCGTCGACGTAACCCTTTACGACGAGCTCTTCGTCACCTCCATAAACGAGAAACATTTCCTTAGTCCTTTTCAGGTACTTCAGGATATTCTTGACCGCTGTCCAGTGTTCCTTGCCGGGATTACTTTGGTACCTTCCTACCAAACTTACGGCAAAGTTTACATCAGGTCTGGTACATGGCATAGCATACATAATAGAACCTATGGCTGACGCATAGGGGATGACACTCATCTCTTCTATATCTTCTGCCGTGGTCGGAGATTGAGCTGAGCACAATTTCACACCTTGTAACACAGGTAAGAACCCCTTCTTAGATTGATCCATATTGAACTTCTTCAATATCTTATCAAGGTATGTGCTTTGTGAAAGACCTATGAGGCGTCTTGATCTATCTCTATAGATCTTGATGCCTAATATATAAGCAGCTTCTCCAAGGTCCTTCATTGAAAAACTCTTATTCAAGTAGGCCTTAATGCTGTCCAAGAGTTCTATATCATTTCCCATCAAAAGTATGTCATCTACATATAATATGAGAAATGCTACAGAGCTCCCACTCACTTTCTTGTAAACGCAGGCTTCTCCATAAGTCTGTGTAAACCCAAACGATTTGATCATCTCATCAAAGCGAATGTTCCAACTTCGAGATGCTTGCACCAGCCCATAAATCGAGCGTTGGAGCTTGCACACCTTGTCAGCATTCTTAGGATCGACAAAACCTTCCGGCTGCATCATATACAATTCTTCCTTAAGGAAACCATTAAGGAATGCTGTTTTGACGTCCATTTGCCATATCTCATAACCGTAGAATGCGGCAATTGCTAACATGATTCGGACGGACTTTAGCTTCGCTACCGGTGAGAAAGTCTCATCATAGTCAACCCCTTGAACTTGTCGATAACCCTTAGAGACAAGTCGAGCTTTATAGATGGTCACATTACCATCCGCGTCTATTTTCTTCTTAAAGATCCATTTATTTTCTATGGCTCGCCGTTCAACGGGTAAGTCAGTCAAAGTCCATACTTCGTTTTCATACATGGATCCTATCTCTTGTCGGAATCCGGGCCCGCCATCGCTTCTTCATAGTTCGAAGGTTCACCGTTGTCTAACAACATGATTTCCAAGACAGGGTTGCCGTACCACTCTGGTGCGGAACGTGTCCTTGTGGACCTACGAATTTCAGTAGGAGCTTGATCAGAAGCATCTTGATCATCATTAATCTCCTCTCTAGTCGGTGCGGGCACCTCAGAAACGTTTTCTTGAGCTGCGCCATTTTCCGGTTCAAGAGGTAACACTTCATCAAGTTCTACTTTCCTCCCACTTACTTCTTTTGAGAGAAACTCCTCTAGAAAGGATCCATTCTTGGCAACAAAGATCTTGCCTTCGGATCTGAGGTAGAAGGTATACCCAATAGTTTCTTTAGGGTATCCTATGAAGACGCATTTTTCTGACTTGGGTTCAAGCTTTTCAGGTTGAAGTTTCTTGACATAAGCATCGCATCCCCAAAATTTTAGAAACGATAGCTTAGGTTTCTTCCCAAACCATAATTCATACGGTGTCGTCTCAACGGATTTCGACGGAGCCCTATTTAAAGTGAATGCGGCAGTCTCTAAAGCATAGCCCCAAAAAAGATAGCGGTAAATCGGTAAGAGACATCATAGATCGCACCATATCTAATAGGGTGCGATTACGACGTTCGGATACACCATTACGCTGAGGTGTTCCAGGCGGCGTGAGTTGTGAAACTATTCCACATTTTCTTAAGTGTGTGCCAAATTCGTGACTCAAGTATTCTCCTCCACGATCTGATCGTAGAAACTTGATTTTTCTGTCACGTTGATTTTCAACCTCACTCTGAAATTCCTTGAACTTTTCAAAGGTCTCAGACTTGTGTTTCATTAAGTAGATATACCCATATCTACTCAGGTCATCAGTGAGAGTGAGAACATAACGATAGCCACCGCGAGCCTCAACACTCATTGGACCGCACACATCAGTATGTATGATTTCCAATAAGTTGGTTGCTCGCTCCATTGTTCCTGAGAACGGAGTCTTGGTCATTTACCCATGAGGCATGGTTCGCACGTGTCAAATGATTCATAATCAAGAGACTCTAAAAGTCCATCTGCATGGAGCTTCTTCATGCGTTTGACACCTATGTGACCAAGGCGGCAGTGCCACAAATATGTGGGACTATTGTTATCAACTTTAACTCTTTTGGTATTCACACTATGAATATGTGTATCATCACGTACGAGATTCATTAAGAATAAACCATTAACCATCGGAGCATGACCATAAAACATATCTCTCATATAAATAGAACAACCATTATTCTCGGATTTAAATGAGTAGCCATCTCGAATTAAACGAGATCCAGACACAATGTTCATGCTCAAACTTGGCACTAAATAACAATTATTGAGGTTTAAAACTAATCCCGTAGGTAAATGTAGAGGTAGCGTGCCGACGGCGACCACATCGACCTTGGAACCATTCCCGACGCGCATCGTCACCTCGTCCTTCGCTAGTCTCCGTTTATTCCGTAGCTCCTGCTTTGAGTTACAAATGTGAGCAACTGCACCGGTATCAAATACCCAAGAGCTACTACGAGTACTGGTAAGGTACACATCAATTACATGTATATCACATATACCTTTTGTTTTGCCGGCCTTCTTGTCCGCTAAGTATTTGGGGCAGTTCCGCTTCCAGTGACCACTTCCCTTGAAATAAAAGCACTCAGTCTCGGGCTTGGGTCCATTCTTTGGCTTCTTCCCGGCAGCTTGCTTGCCGGGCGCGGCAACTTCCTTGCCGTCCTTCTTGAAGTTCTTTTTACCCTTGCCCTTCTTGAACTTAGTGGTTTTATTCACCATCAACACTTGATGTTCCTTCTTGACTTCTACCTCTGCTGATTTCAGCATAGCAAATACCTCGGGAATGGTCTTTTCCATCCCCTGCATATTGAAGTTCATCACAAAGCTCTTGTAGCTTGGTGGAAGCGACTGGAGGATTCTGTCAATGACCGCATCGTCCGGGAGGTTAACTCCCAGCTGAGTCAAGCGGTTATGTAACCCTGACATAGTGAGTATGTGCTCACTGACAGAACTATTTTCCTCCATCTTACAGCTGAAGAATTTGTCGAAGACTTCATATCTCTCGACCCGGGCATGAGCTTGGAAAACCATTTTCAGCTCTTCGAACATCTCATATGCTCCGTGTCTCTCAAAACGCTTTTGGAGCCCCGGCTCTAAACTGTAAAGCATGCCGCACTGAACGAGGGAGTAGTCATAGGTACGTGCCTGCCAAGCGTTCATAACGTCTTGTTCTGCAGGGAGAACAGGTGCGTCACCCAGCGGTGCTCGTAGGACATAATCTTTCTTGGCAGCTATGAGGATGATCCTCAGGTTCCGGACCCAGTCCGTATAGTTGCTGCCATCGTCTTTCAGCTTGGTTTTCTCTAGGAACGCGTTGAAGTTGAGGACTACGTTGGCCATTTGATCTACAAGACATATTGTACATATTTTAGACTAAGTTCATGATAATAAAGTTCATTTAATCAAATTATTTAATGAACTCCCACTTAGATAGACATCCCTCTTCTAGTCATCTAAGTATAACATGATCCGAGTCAACTAGGCCGTGTCCGATCATCACGTGAGACGGACTAGTCAACATCGGTGAACATCTTCATGTTGATCATATCTTCTATACGACTCATGCTCGACCTTTCGGTCTTCTGTGTTCTGAGGCCATGTCTGTACATGCTAGGCTCGTCAAGTCAACCTAAGTGTTTGCATGTGTAAATCTGTCTTACACCCGTTGTATGTGAACGTTAGAATCTATCACACCCGATCATCACGTGGTGCTTCGAAACAACGAACTGTCGCAACGGTGCACAATTAGGGGGAACACTTCTTGAAATTATTATGAGGGATCATCTTATTTACTACCGTCGTTCTAAGTAAACAAGATGCAAAACATGATAAACATCACATGCAATCAAATAATAAACGTGACATGATATGGCCAATATCACATAGCTCCTTTGATCTCCATCTCGGGGCTCCATGGTCATCTTTGTCACCGGCTTGACACCATGATCTCCATCATCATGATCTCCATCATCGTGTCTCCATGAAGTTGCTCGCCAACTATTACTTCTACTACTATGGCTAACGCGTTTAGCAATAAAGTAAAGTAATTTACATGGCGTTTCTCAATGACACGCAGGTCATACAAAAATAAAGACAACTCCTATGGCTCCTGCCGGTTGTCATACTCATCGACATGAAAGTCGTGATTCCTATTACAATAGCATGAACATCTCATACATCTCATATAGATCATTCATCAGTCATCACAACTTTGGCCATATCATATCACAAAGCACTTGCTGCAAAAACAAGTTAGACGTCCTCTAATTGTTGTTGCAAGTTTTACGTGACTTGATTAGGGTTCTAGCAAGAACGTTTTCTTACCTACGTGAAAGCCACAACGTGATTTCTCAACTTCTATTTACCCTTCATAAGGACCCTTTTCATCGAATCCGCTCCAACTAAAGTAGGAGAGACAGACACCCGCCAGCCAGCTTATGCAACTAGTGCATGTTAGTCGGTGGAACCGTTCTCACGTAAGCGTACGTGTAAAGTTGGTCCGGGCCGCTTCATCCCACAATACCGCTAAAGCAAGATAAGACTAGTAGCGGCAAGAAAGTTGACAAATCTACGCCCACAACAAATTGTGTCTACTCGCGCAAGAAGAACTACGCATATACCTAGCTCTGATACCACTGTTGGGGAACGTTGCAGAAAACAAAAAATTTCCTACGGTTTCACCAAGATCCATCTATGAGTTCATCTAGCAACGAGTGATCGGATGCATCTACATACCTTTGCAAATCGTGAGCGGAAGCGTTCAAAAGAACGGGGATGAGGTAGTCGTACGCGACGTGATCCAAATCACCGGAGATCCTAGCACCGAACGGACGGCACCTCCATGTTCAACACACGTACGGAGCGGA
Source organism: Aegilops umbellulata (assembly GCA_032464435.1). Classification (NCBI taxonomy): domain Eukaryota; kingdom Viridiplantae; phylum Streptophyta; class Magnoliopsida; order Poales; family Poaceae; genus Aegilops; species Aegilops umbellulata. The sequence goes on along the minus strand of CP136060.1, from coordinate 632,259,237 downwards.
TGACGTCTCCTCCTTCTTGATCCAGCAAGGGGGAAGGAGAGGTTGATGAAGATCCAGCAGCACGACGGCGTGGTGGTGGATGCAGGGCGTCACAACAGCAGGGCTTCGCCGTGCACTGCGAGAGGGAGAGGTGTAGCAGGGAGAGAGGGAGGCGCCAGGGGCAAGGGTGCTGCTGCCCCTCCCTCCCCCCCCCCTTATATAGGCCCCCTGGGGGGGCGCCGGCCCCTGGAGATCCAATCTCCAGAGGGGGCGGCGGCCAAGGGGGTGGAGTGCCCCCCAAGGCAAGTGGGCGCCCCCCCCCCCCCACCCTAGGGTTCCAACCCTAGGCGCAGGCGGTGGGCCTTGAGGGGCGCACCAGCCCACTAAGGGCTGGTACCCCCTCCCACTTCAGCCCATGGGGCCCTCCGGGATGGGTGGCCCCACCCGGTGGACCCCCGGGACCCATCTGGTGGTCCCGGTACAATACCGGCGACCCCCAGATCACTCCCGATGGCCGATAATGCACTTCCTATATATAATTCTTCACCTCCGGACTACTCCGAAACCCCTCGTGACGTCCGGGATCTCATCCGAGACTCCAAACAACATTCGGGTTACTACATATACATATCTTCACAACCCTAGCATCACCGAACCTTAAGTGTGTAGACCCTACGGGTTCGGGAGACATGCAGACATGACCGAGACGGCTCTCGGGCAATAACCAACAGCGGGATCTGGATACCCATGTTGGCTCCCACATGCTCCACGATGATCTCATCGGATGAACCATGATGACGCGGATTCAATTAATCCCGTATACAATTCCCTTTGTCAATCGGTATTTTACTTGCCCGAGATTCGATCGTCGGTATCCCAATACCTCGTTCAATCTCGTTACCGGCAAGTCACTTTACTCGTACCGTAATGCATGATCCCGAGATCAAACACTTTGATCCCATTGAGCTCATTATGATGATGCATTACCGAGTGGGCCCGGTGATACCTCTCCGTCATGCGGAGTGACAAATCCCAGTCTCGATCCGTGTCAACCCAACAGACACTTTCGGAGATACCCGTAGTATACCTTTATAGTCACCCAGTTACGTTGTGACGTTTGGCACACCCAAAGCACTCCTACGATATCCGGGAGTTACACGATCTCATGGTCTAAGGAAAGGATACTTGACATTGGAAAACTCTAGCAAACGAACTATACGATCTTGTGCTATGTTTAGGATTGGGTCTTGTCCATCACATCATTCTCCTAATGATGTGATCTCGTTATCAATGACATCCAATGTCCATAGTCAGGAAATCATGACTATTTGTTGATCAACGAGCTAGTCAACTAGAGGCTCACTAGGGACATGTTGGTGTCTATCATTCACACATGTATTACGATTTCCGGATAACACAATTATAGCATGAATAAAGACAATTATCATGAACAAGGAAATATAATAATAATGCTTTTATTATTGCCTCTAGGGCATATTTCCAACAATAAAATCTTCAAATTGCTTGATGCGTTTTGATTGGTCCAGGAGCCTATCACGCGGATCATGCATCATAACCGTCGGATGCTCCGGAATCCAACGGCAGCCCTCACCCCTCACCCTCTCACCCATGCCCCCACTCCCCACCATACCCACAGACCCCACGCACCCACTCACCACCGTTCCAAACCCCACGCACGTACTCACCATCGTTCCAATCCCGCACCCGCACCCGCTCGCCGAAACCCTAGCCGCCGCCGCCGCACCGCCGCACGCCGCGGCGCTCCTGGACGCCCTCCCCCCTTCTCTCCCAGATCCCCCTTCTCCAACGCCGCCTCCCCGTTCTCCCCCAGATCCAATAGCCCTCGTCCTCATCTCCCCCGACTCCCTCGCTCTCCTCCCCTCCCCCTGCAGCAGTCCCACGCGCCCATGCGCATCTACCTCCACCCGTTGAGCAGCAGCAGGTCAGGCGGCAGCCAGATCCGCCGTGTTGCTTTCGGATCCGCGCCCTCGTCACGCGCGCTCGACACCATGGAACTCGTCAACAAGGTCATCTCTCGCCCTCTTCTCTTCTCCTTTCGATTCGATCTGGATGTTGCTCACACATGCCCGATTTGTTTTTCTTCCTCACACAGGTCGTCGTCAAGCCCACGATCTGGCTGCGACCTCTAGCCATCGCGAGATCTGAAGGACTCGCACAACCCTCCTCGCCGCATCCTACTCGGCGGCCACCGTGGTGCCCTTCGACCCGCCCCTCCCTCTGCTTCGCGCACCAGTCCCTTCCTCTTCCTCCGCCGCCTCCGCCGAGCCCCCCGTCCTCGCCTTCCGCGACGCCGCGAGCTGGCGAGCTGCCTGGGAGGCCGCCGAGGCCAACCTCTTCCCCCAGTGCGAGGTAACCCGTTCCCTATCATCTCATATCCATCCTAATCTGTGTCTTTTTCGCATGCCTGAATCATCGCATGACTAGACGCTGATTGTTTGGACTTACTTGACGCTGGTTGTTTAGATCTGTAAGGTAGACGCTGATTGCTGATGGCAGTGCGATTCCTAGCACCGGTAGTATTTGTCCTCTTTTTGTTCTTGCAGCTGGCCGTGCTGCCTCGCGCTAGTCAATGCCAGGCAGCAAGTTTAGCAGCTGTGTACATCAAACAGTGCAGACAAATCCCTGACTAGTGCCCAAGATTACTTACTATTCGGGGTTTACTTTTGCAGCTGGCCGAGCTGACTTGCTCTACTACTGCTAGTCGGTAAATTTCTCAGCTGCGCACAGTGAAGAGAGCAAAAACCACTTCATGGCTACTTAGCATTAGCTGTCTTGGTTGGTGATGCTCTACAGTTGATCTGGATCGAATTGAAACATGTATAGTTAAGGAATTCTAATCAATAATCGCATAATCTAGAATAGATGAAGTATCAGCAGCTGCGTTTGGTCTACACAGCTGGTTCCAGTCTTGCTTTTGAATTTTGTATCAGCAGCTGCGTATGGTCTACACAGCTCTGTTCAGTCTTGCTTTTGAATAGATGAAGTGCTTGGCAATATTTCATGATAAGCATGTTCGGCAGCTATGTGGAATCCTTAAGATAAATGGTCTTTAGTTTCTTTTAGTGCATCTGCATGCACATAATAGTCTGTTTTAGTCTGACGATGTGCCTGCCGTCCTACTGCCATGATCGCCAAAAAATTTAGTGCATCTTTCCATAGCATATATAATACCTACTCTGTTTCTTTGAAAGGGAGATTTCGCGGTTCAGAGTTATTGAAGGAACTCGGTTTCTCCTAGATTAGGCAGTGCCGCACTCTGTTGCTCCTATGCTACACTGGCTAGTGAAACATCAACCACATGCTCTGCTCTTTTCCCCAGATGTTATGTTCAGATGATTCATTTCTCTCGCATTGCCTGTTTGCCCATGCATTGTTGTACTGGTCCTGTGTGCATTTGTTATAGGCTTAAAGAGTACTGACTGGGAGTAGTTTGTAAACCTTTGCTATTGCATAGAAATTCACACTTATAATTGACATGACAGGATGGGTCGGAAAGCTGGGTTGTACATCGGCTGCACGGTGCATGGTGCTCGCAAGCGACGAACGGAGGCTGTTGGACATCGGCTGCACAAACCACCGCTGTGAGCTCCTCCCTGTGTTGATGATCAAGTGCTGGTGCTTCATCTGGCTATTTGATTTACTGCTGGTAATTAGTAGTATTAGAGTGTCGCTTGTTTATTAGGATGTGGCTGAAACCATTGGATGGCCTTCCTGGACATGTTATCCAGAATTAGTACTTGTCCCATTCTTTGTTTCCTTGCTGGACATCATATTTTTTTTCATAAAATGCTCTAGTGAACTGGATTCATACATAGTTGGCTACTTTTCCTCAAGTTATTTGTGCATTTATAAACCTATTTGAACTTTCCTATTACAGATGTTTTATACAGATAGTTTTGGAATGTGTTTTTTGTTAGCTTATGACAAGTCCCAGTTTTAGTTTTGTTGTTGACCTCTACAATCCATGTCAGCATATAATAAGTATATGAATGAGTATCTGAAACTAGATGTTTTGTTGCTCATAGTAATTAAAAAGAGCGTTAAGTTTCTCATCACACACTATTATTATCACTTCATGGCTTTATCTATTGTGTCAGGCTGTTGTAGGTGCTGAACTGTGATCATGTTTTATGGCCCACATGCATGCTACATGTTGGCTGACGTGCACGAAAACTTCATGGCATTCATACTGAATAGCACTTCTTAATTTTCATGCAGAATTGCTCTAGCTCTTCTTAATTTTCATGCACCCCATCACTTGTTGCTGTTGTTATTCACTATATCCTCGCTGCTCTGTTTTCTTGTTGGCAGATATTTTGCCTAAATTCAAGACGAAAGAAGATGTTCAAAGAAGCGCCAAGACATTTTTGTATAGCAAGTTATGTAATAATAGATAGGTTATTTGGGCATTGTGAACTCCAGAATTTCATGTATCTTCTCTGTTTTTGAATGAAATGGTGTATGTGTGTTGATGTAACAGATTGTTGCTTCTTGTTATTTGAAGTATTACACTTGTTTTCTGTCTATTTTGATTTAAATATTGATTGTTTAATTATTGGCATATTGAAATCTGAGGAACAGCAAGGACCCACCAGAATAAAAAATTTGGGACCCACATATCAGACCGTGACAATTGGGACCCATTTGAAAAAAAGAAAAAACGGGCAACAACCCAAAAATAAAAAGGCCGAATTATAGGCTGAATTATAGCTGGGCCAACCCATGTAGATAGCAAAAATTAATAGAAAAAATAAATATTAAAAAGGCCGAATTAATGGGCTTGGCCCATGTAAAACACCCAATTGGACCGGGCTGAATCTTGTGCCACGTCAGATCGCCACGCTGGATGCCTACGTGGCCTAGGGAGGTTGCTAGTGACCAAAACGCCACAGTAGGAATATTTTGGTCGTAAACGTCTTTGACCATTCCAGAAGAAAGGTCGCTATAGTCAGTTTATGACCGCCAGCTTTTGGCCTTCTGTTTTTGTCACAAAAAGGTCATAAATAGAAATTTGTGACCTTTCAGTGACCAATAGTGGTGGTCACAAGTTAACATATTTCTTGTAGTGCATAGCTACGTGCCAGACGAGAGACCGAGAGGGAACCTCTTTTCGAGATCAAAACTGATAAATACCAAACGTTCGGATTTTAAGCATGGCAACCCGAACGTTTTTCATGGCATATAGATTCTCCATTCATAGAGATCATCCGCTAAAGATAGCGCTTCTTGGACTGCGAAGGCTTCAAGTGTGGTTGGATCCGAAATTCCCAAAAAGGTGATCGTCGAGGCTCCGATATAATTTCCCTGTGAATTCCTGCACACGCAGCAATAGCTCCTACAAACACGTACGTGAGGTGAGGAACCTATGTGAAAACCGTTTTCCTGACGCATAGTTGTGTGCCAGACGGGAGACCGAGAGGGAACCGCTTTTACAGATCGAAAATGATAAATACCGAGCGTTCAGATTTTAAGCATGGCAGCCCAAACGTTTCTCATGGTAACTTCAGTTCACGCGAGGTTGACAATCATGGCAATTTTCAAACAAAAAAAGAACTGGGACAACGTTGCCACGTTGTAACAAAAAGTTGCCACCTCGCGTCAACTTGCCATGAAAAAACATTCAAGATGACATGTTTAAAATCCAAATGTTTGGGATTTATTGGGGTCAACATTGTGGGTTGATTCCAAAAAGGTTAGGAGCTTTATGAAAACACGTTCAAGATAACATGTTTAAAATCCGAATGTTCGGGATTTAATGGGGTCAAGATTGTGGGTTGATTCAAAAAAAAAAGTTAGGAGCTTTTTTGTTAAAGATATATGACGGATTAAGAATACCACATCTCTCCCTTTAGTAGTAGGTATTGATAGAAGCGGAACCACAAAGAAGACCCGAGAGGTATGTCTATATATTCATCTCCAACCCTGCCCATCATACAACTCCGCCCACAGCCCTAATCAATGCTAATTCTTCTTCAGTAGCTAGTGCCATCCGCTAGATCTTACTGTAATGGAGAGTAATCAGGTAGCTAACACATGAAACTGGCCAGGACAACTAGATCAAAAGAGCAGGGCGAAAGCAGCCTGAAAGCAGCCCTAAGCTAGTATCTACTGCAAGATCTTCCATGCCATCCAGCAAAGTGACAACATACCAACAGACATCAGCATGCAGCCGCCCAAGTACCGCCAGCGGTTCAAAGCCACATTCCCCCCAAAGTTATTGCGCTTGAAAATATGTGGCTGCTGCTTGTGGGTCCTTTTCTTAGCACGGTTTCGCTTCTTGCTGTGGCGAACCTTCTCAGCATTAGAGCCAAACGACTCGTTGCCCTTCTTCGTAGAGCCTGACTTCTCATATTGTTCAAATATTCCTACTCCTTGGTACCTTTCTTCAGGAGTCACTGATGGTAGCATACTTTGCAGAAGACTGCAAAGAGGGGAAGATATAGAAAGATGAACAAATGATTATTTTTGGTGATAAAGAAGACACATGTGTATGGTTTTCACTTACTTGTCTAAAATTGGAAGGGCCACAATGATTTTGCTCCTCAGGGTCTCATCACTTGCTTCCTCATTAAATGACTCGGTTAGCAGCATATCAAAACCCTCAAATGCACTAGGAAACATAGACATTATAGTCAGAATATAATTGCAGTAAACAAGTGCATGAACAGGTTTCTACGTTTATATACCGTAAGAGATGTTGCATATTATTGGAGGCTTCATCAGTGCATGTAGCATATTTCAGTAGCTGCATCAAAATGTTATAGGATTCAGGAAAAATTAAGATATCATAATAAACCAAGAGCATATTAGAGGAATATAAATTTGCTAGCAATTGTGTGCGTAGTTCAAAGAGATGATAAATAATTTGAAGCTTGTGGGAGCAAACATAAATATACGTTTAAGGAGTACATCTATGAGTCACCAGAACAGAGCTTACCGCATGAATATGTACACACAAAGAGGATACTGGGCAACACTCGGTAAGCAGTGCTTTGGATTCCTTGTAAGTTGGCAAGTCACAATCTAAGAATAGATCTGCAAAGCACCACACAGACGTGAATCTTCTAGCCATGACAGTCACAACTTTGTAAGAACGTATATGTGCAGCAGCAGGAAATAATGCTTCAAGGGCAGTACTTGCTTAACATTTCTATCAGACACAAATGAAGGGGGAAATCAAAAGATATTCAAAGATATTATACTTGACCCGATCATAGTGATATTGCATATTAAACTAACACATTTGCATATTGCCACAAGGAAAAGGAAAATCATTTAAGATCAAGACCCTAAATATCCACTTGGTTGAAGTTGGCAAACATTCACTTGCACATGTGATATATTAGAACAGAAATCAGTATAAAAGGCTAAATATATCAAGAGCGGACTAATACCAAGTTCCCTGAACCATTCTCGAGTCTGCTGCACTTGCATAACAAACTGCGCCAAACTCATCCTGGCAACAGACATGCAACATCAGCATCAGAGTTCAACAAGATGTCGTGCAAATAAAAATAGAGAACTGGAACAAGTGATGGTAGCATAGCAATACATGAATTACCTCTTAAAGTGCATTTCCATGGGATCATACATTTCTGTCCCTGAAAAATTGGACAAATAAATAGTTACATACACAAGATTGGGGAGAACTGCAATTAACTTCTCAAGGGAGCAATTTTAATGGAAGAAGGCATCAACCTTAGTGCCCCCAGAACCATAGGATCGTAATCTAATCATGAAGACAACATGAACGCTTTTGAGATAAAGCCCTGGGGCTACAGAAGTTGCTAGCATAGCCACAGTCACAGCAGTGAGCTATACATTGGTACCAGAGAGCGACACAGCCCAACAGTCAAAGCCATCCACAGTGGTAAAATGGGGTTTGGGATGTGCAGAAGTTGGTCGACCAGAAATGGCATGAAGGACCGACAACGTAATGATGAAAGGACACTGGATCTAGCCGACTGCTGTAACACACAAGGCTTGGATGACAACGTGGTGGCATTTTCATGATAGATGTGGCACTGTGCAGTTTGCACAAGAGCTACTTGTGCTTTGGTATTGTGTAGTGCAAACGACACTTGAGGATAAACTTGTCTCTCATTTGATACTTTAATTAATTTTATTAAGGGAATGGATTTGAATTGGCATCAACAATTCCTTTCTGTTCATAGAAGGAATGGAATGAGCCGGTTAATTACAGCCTCAATTAACATAACATTATGCTAGTAGAACAAGTTAATTAGCCCTACTGGCGACAGCAGCTGTATCACCTTGCATACTTTAAACATGTAGTAGGTCTACCTATATGACTGAGGTCTTTATAGTATGAATCAATGCATGGGAAACCCTAGTCTATTTCTAATGTTAACGAACTAGTGTCAAAACTGAGACGTTCTCATGAGCACTTACAAGTTACGTATATGACTAGCGTACTAGCATACAGACCAAGAATTCAAAGATAGCATTGCTGGTCAAATGACATGGGGAGAAAGAAGGAAGAAGCACCTGGGGGAATGTTGAGGTACTTGGGGAAGACGCATGAGAAGCAGAGTGTAGTGAGGAGTTGTTGCTTCGGTTTGACAGAAAACTTTGCCAGTGCCTTGAGAGCTGCATGTTCCATGTCAATAGTGATAGCCCAGGCTGTGTCGTCTTCATCATTCACCTTGGCCATCATGTAAAGCAAATCGTCATTGAGCATGCTCAGAATCGGGCCTTGGAACATCAGCTTCTTCAACTGCAGTTGTTGAGTCTCATCATCCCACAGCTGAGGCAATTTAGCAGAAAAGCTTTTGTCAACCGAGATTTTGGCAACATCAACCGTGTAGCGCTCGCACCAATTTTGGTCAGAGACCTTCATATTCCACATTGTGGCTTTCCAACCTGAACCTCTGGTCATGGCATCAGGGTCATCGTATTTGATGTGGACGAATTTGATGAGATCGTCGCAGCAGGCAACATTGTAAAAATACTCAGGGGCACAGTAATTGTCCTCTGGTTTGGTTGGCTCGGGCAAGCCAACGGTTGTCACGGGTAATGGGATTATTCTGATGACAGGATGCCTGCCAAACAGGTGGTCAAGAAGGAGAATTCCATGGAAGGTATCAACCCAGCCCAGCGCGCTTGCTCCAACCCTGATCTGCTTGAACAAGGCATGTCGACAACACAATGGCTTGTCAGCAGGGTCTGATAGGCAGGCCTTCCTGGTCGTCCATGCCTGTGTTTCAGACGAGAAGACATAGGCATCAAACCGGCAAAAATCGTCTCGGATAGTCCACCTGACGTCGAGGAAGGCCACGGCAAAGTGCTCGCCGTCGGCATCGCCACGGGGCAAGAGGCCAAACTGCTGCCCGCCGAAGTAGGGATGGTTGGGATTTGGGAGCAGCCGCAGGGACTGCTTCCCGGCTGTGTAGACGAAGAAGCGGGCGGGGCCCCAGAACTTGAGGCTGAAGAGAACGAAGGCGCCCTCGGCGCAGATGAGCCAGGCGTGGTACTGGTGCTTCATGCCGGGGCAGTTGACGGAGAAATAGGAGACGCCCGGCGGGTGGACGAGCCAGAAGGACACCTCCACGGCTTGGCCGTCCTCGGTGCGGCACTCGGCGGTGGTCGCGTTCCGGTCCGCCGACACACGCGCCACCTTGCAGATGATGGCCGAGTCGGGAAACCCGGGGCCCATCGGGATCGGGGTGGAGGGATTGAAGGGCAAGGTGGGGAGCGCCATGGATCTGGAGGTGTTGAGCTCGCCGCAACGCAACAGGCTAGGGCAGGATTTGGGGATTAGATTGCCTCGCCTTTTGAACACGGGATCGGTCGAGTCGGAAGGTGGTGGCGCGAGCGACTCGGAGTCGGACTACGGGTGGGGTGGGGGGATTGGCAGCAGCGAGTCGGCGGGGAAGAAGAGGCAGGGGCGGATCGCCGGCGCCGCCGATGCGGGCGCTGAGAGGACAAAGGGGATCCGTCTCCGTCTCGTCTCACACAGAGATTTCTTTTCTTTTCTTTTGATTTTGAGGCTAAACACGCTCCGCTCTACTCCTATCCTACTATAAATCAAAATCAATCAATAACACACACAGTTAATCGGAATACAATTCTTTTTTAGGATCAAATCAGAATACACTTTTTTTTAAGGATAGGATCAATCGGAATACAACTGATCTCAGGGACGGCGACGCCGGTTCACTTTGCAGTTTTGCAATATATTTCATTCACGCGTTTGGTAGCCTGCATATACCTTAGTTAGATTCCATGGATGTTGTTTTAGGTTGTTTGAATGTTTGGCATGCATGGACGGGCGAGGCGGTGGCGATGACGCCGACTCCAAAGAGCTTGCCGGCAAGCCAGCCTGTATCCGGCTGGCTCGTCGGGCCACCCAGTCGGCTGCAATGTCAAAGAGATCCTTCTTCTGCTCGCTGGAGAGGTCGTCCCACAAGGCTTTGGAGCCGGATGCCATGGCTGGTGTGGTGCAAAGAGTAGATGGAGTGCCAACTTTCATGTAAAAATCTGAATAAAAAACTACATTTAGTCAGCGTGATGAGTGTATGCACATGGCAAATCAACTCTTCATCTGGATTGCACAAGATATGTTGTCGCTTCCGTTAGAGCATCTCCAACAGCATGTGTAAATTAGGAGATATATATATATATATATATATATATATATATATATATATATATATATATATATACAATGGTCTATAAAGATTCTCTGATATACACGTCTAATTTTGCAGCAGAATGTCTATGCACAAAACGTTTATATTCTCTCTTTTATATTTTAATATTATTTTGTAACTACCATTTCAATTTCAATGGTAATTTAAATGATTTATAATTGCATTGGTTTCACTGACGAATTCGTTACTAAAGTCATATTCAAAATCCATGTATGCCACACTTGTAAATAAATACATCAATTGGAGCTCTCCTACCATACTCCTGCAATGTGTGGCTATATATAGTCTACACATAAAGCTCACAAGTTAGCTATGATGGCAACAAAATGAAAGAGAAACATAATTTAAACAAGTATACAACCATTCATACTTGACGTAAGCACTATATGTTCACAGGAAGTTGTTACACAAAGTAACAAAAACCATAAGTGCATACAGAGTACTAAAAGGAATACAGTGCCTTCATTCAGTAGAATCAGATTCTAGAGGTCGACCAATAACAAGCAACAGCCAGCATCATGAAAAAGACAGGAGTTCATACAAAGTTGAACCAACGGTCAGTGACCGAAAACAAGTACTTCCATTGACCAGTAACAAAGCAACGTAGTGCTAAAAGAGGGGCAGTGTCCTCATTCAAGAGAGAGCGTAGCATACAGCATGCTAACAGCTAATTCTACAAGTCTGAAACAGATTCAGTGCTAACCGAAGCAATGGTCAGTGACCAAAAACTAAGACAGCGTGCTAACATCTAATTCTATTAGTCTGAAACAGATCGAGTGCTAACCGAAGCAATGGTCAGTGACCAAAAATAAGCACATACTCCCTCCGTTCCAAATTACTCGTCGCAGAGATGGATGTATCTAGAACTAAAATACATCTAGATACATCCATACCTGCGACAAGTAATTCGGAACGGAAGGAGTACATCTAAACAGACGATATACCCTGCATCAGGACAAGAAAAGCTAATCTGATCGCTCTGCAATTGAGTGCTAACAACTAATCCTTCGTCAACTCAGAACATGTCCAGGCCTGCATGCCAATCGCTTCTCACTTGTTGTCTCTGCAATTTCGACCACATGCCCAGGTCTCATGTCCTCGACAATCGCTTCTCACTTAGTGTTCTCTCTGCAATTTCAACAAAAAAAAAAACAAGTGTCAGGACCACCAAACCTGGGATATGTTGAAAGCACGACTTTTTCCATGTTCTCTAAAGTAGATAGAATTACCTTCCGTTACCGTGAGTCTCTAAGCACACGTGTAGTCCTCCCAAGCATATTGTAACCTGCATAACAAATCAGTTATGATGGAACATCAATTTTGAATGGAGTAAACAAAATCAAACATTAGACTTACATCCCCTGCATATCCAACTCCATAACAAGATCTTCAATAAGCATAGATATGAAAGTTGAAAATCTGTATGAAGCAATATACTCCAGTTCCTCAAGGTTAGAGATGTTTCGTTTTTTATCACCCTGATTGGCCTGTCAAGCACAACATATATCGTTATTTCAGACGACAACTAAAATACAAGCATGTGGATTACTCGAATTATGAGAAAACTTACATCCCCGCCGTGCTGCTGGAAGTTCCGTAAGAACCTAAAAAGGCCACTCGGATTGGGAGCATAACTGGGCAAAGTGTTATTGGGGTCGCTGTACTTGAATAGCAACACCTTGTTAAGTAACGAGTTCAATGCAGCATCTACCCTCCAATCCTCAGTAAACTTCATCTTAGCCACAAGGTCATCGACTGTCTTTTTCTCTATTTGACCCATTGATTTATAGGCTTGGAAGACTGCACTTATGAGGATCGTGACTGCTCTTGGTGACTTGACAGCCGGATGGTTGTGCAGGAATTTAAGGAACTTTTCCTTCTTTGCCTTTGAAGGACATGAACCAACTGTAGGGGAGACCATCAAGTTGTATAGTTCCCGGATATAACTAATTGGATCTCCTTGGGAATCTCTGAATTCATCTACCAGCAATAGCCTAGCCAACGTGGCCAGATCTAATAGCAGATTGGCAAAACTTCCATCGCACAAGGGTTCACGCTTAATGCGGCAGCGGTGTCCACTCATCCTTAGATCCTCCATAGTGAATTGCCCGCCCCAACTTTGGTGCCGGTTATGAGCATCAGTTATCACCTTAATAAACCCTGACCACAGATTTCTACCATACTTGGTGCAGACGACCGCTGAACCACCACCCTCAATTGGGCGCGTATCAACAACTCCATACTTGTTCATATACTGTCTCACTGATCTCTCTCCGGGTATCTTTAGATCATACACACACAAAAATCAAGTTATTTTGCTGCATACAACTTATGAATGTGCTTCGAACCAATAATTGTGGAGCATATATTAGTTTAAGCATGATAGGATTGGTTTCTGCTATCTATTAACTCAAGCAACAGAATTAATAGTTTAATACTACTAGAAATTGGAGTATTACTGTAAGCAGTAGATAGAGCAACACACACAAACAAAACAGTGATGTTAATGACTATAAACAGAACTGTGAGTGGCCACACACACACACACAAAGGAATTCTGCAACTTTGATACATAAGGATTGCTAAATTAGTTCTTACTCTCCTAGATAGTACTCCCTCTGTAAACTAATATAAGAGCGTTTAGATCACTAGTGATCTAAACGCTCTTATATTAGTTTATGGAGGGAGTATAAACTAGTCCATGATCATCAAGTGCGGGGTTCTATAGTATTTCTATATAGGCTATATATCACCATTCGCTGAAATAAATTTAGGAAGATGAGGATACATACTAGGTTCAGCATCCATTGAGGCCAAATGTACAGCATAAGAACCCAACAGACATCTCGGACCCAATCCGCAGAGCAATACAGAATACCGATTGTCCATGGGGCTGCTAGAATTGCCATGCGCAGACCATCATGTACCCGGTTTGTTGATATCCACTCAGCGCATAGCAAAATCCACATTAACCAAGTAAGAATACGTAACTTCAACCTCCAAATAGCCCCTTCTTTTAAAGCTTGTGCAACTTTCTTCCTGGCCTCTCTCTGAGCCCGCTTTCTTTCTTGGCATGACGCCATATTTGATCCTTAGTTGCTTGATAACTGGAAGAAAGTATTTAATTATGTCAGACTAATCAATTAGTAAGCGCAAATGCATAATGCCGAATAATACACATATCCGAGGGAGTATTACAACTTGTCAAATAAGCAAATTACTCCAATCACAGCCAGGTAACCAAAAACAGTGTATGAGATAGTATTAGAGTTTGTTGGGCCATATATGTGTGAGTAAGTTTGGCCCACGTGGCCCATGTAAACCAGTATATGTATTATACAGACTAGAGAGGAATAGAGTTATCCAGAAATTTCCCAAACCCACCACACTTCAGAGTTTAACAACAGGGTGCAGAGCTGGGTGACTAGATAATTAAAATACCATGCAAGAGCAGAAAAAACTAGGTTACTGAAGAGCAAAACCATCATCCTTACAGAAAACTAGATTCCTGAAAGGATTCTAAGCAAAGAAAACAAAAGTACTATGTTCAAGACAAAACAAAGCAAATCTGCACTAGCTGCAACCTTATCCCTAGACTACACATGTAGCAATTTTAAGAAGCAAACTGAGCGCCCCAACAGCGACATGATTCTAACAAAAGGAGGCCAAAAGAGGCAACATATCTCTCAGTTTGTAAAAAATAAAAAGAACATGGGTAAACATTTAAGCCAAATCAAACAACAGTGATCATGCATATTGGTATCACTGCTAGGTGAATATATCAGTTTTGTAGGAATTTTGGGGCTTGCTACACCATTTGGAATCAAAACGATGGACGAGTATAATGAATATGAGCGTACAACTAATCAATTTGATATCTATTTCTAGAACAGGAATGGGTGTTAAATCTTAAAACAACAAGTGCCAAGCCATTGCAAAAAGTTACTTGTCAGCTTGATATCTATTTCAGAAATAATTTCTAACTCTCAAACAAAGCTAGTTCAAAACCTAAGAAGAGAATGTGTGGAACTCAAATCGTAGGTGATTAAGAAAACCTTTGTACGATAACTATATGACAATAGACAATCAGTACCTTCTTAAATGAGAGATTTCAAAACCTAATGATACATAAGAAGTAGCTAATTAACTGTCCAACAAACAAATACCACAAGCCAGACAATGACTTAACATATAGTTCACCAAAAACAATGTATGAAACTCAAATGTTAGCAGATCAAGGGAACTTTTGCAATTAATTCTAGTTGCATGATAGAGAATTTGCTATATTCCGAAATAGAGATTCTAAAGCCTACATGAAGTAGAGTTTTAATTAACCAAACCCCTATGGAAGATGAATTAATAAGCAAACAAACAAAAAACTAACCCCCAAACAGGGAACCAGGACCCAAGCTGCACAAACAAGTTGAACCACAAGGCAGCACCCACAAACCCGGGCCCAAATTTAGGGACCTCAAGCACCAGTTAGCAGAGCGGATGAAGCAGGGGGCATACCGAATTCGTATCAGGGACAACACCTCTAGCCCATGGCAGTAGTCATCACCGGCACACCCGAAGTCCACGGCTACAAGGAGCTGGGTGACTGGATAATTAAAATACAATGCAAGAGCAGAAAGAAGTAGGTTACTGAAGAGTAAAACCATCATACTTACAGAAATTATATTCCTGAAAGGATTGTAAGCAAAGGAAACAAAAGCTACTATGTTTGAGACAAAACAAAGCATATATGTACTAGCTGCAACCTTATCCCTAGACTACACATGTAGCAATGTTATGAAGCAAAGTGAGCGCATCAACATCAACATGGTTTTAACAAAAGGAGGCCAAAAAGAGGCAGCATATTTGACAGTTTATAAAGAATTAAAGAAAAACATGGGTAAACATTTAAGCCAAATCAAACAAAAGTGATGATGCATATCAGTATCACAGCTAGGTGAATATATCAGTTTTGTAGGAACTTTGGGGCTTGCCACACCATTTGGAATCAAAACAATGGACGAGTATAATGAATATGAGCATAAAACTAATCAATTTGATATCTAATTCTAGAAGAGGAATGGGCGCTAAATCTTAAAAGAGCAAGTGTCAAGCCACTGCAAAAATTTACTTGTCAGTTTGATACCTATTTCGGAAATAAATTTAGATTGAATTTCTAACTCTCAAACAAAGCTAGTTCAAAACCTAAGAAGAGAATGTGTGCAACTCAAATCGTAGGTGATTAAGGAAACCTTTGTACTGAAACTGTATGATAATAGACAATCAGTGCCTTCTTAAATGAGAGATTTCAAAACCTAATGCTACATAAGGAGCAGCTGACTAATTATCCAACAAACTAATACCACAAGCCAGACAATGACTTGGCGTATGGTTCACCAAAAACAATGAATATAATGGAACTCAAATGCTAGCAGATCAAGGGAACTTTTGTAATTAATTTCAATTGTGTGATAAGAAGGCAATCTGGTACAATCTGAGACTGAGGAAGACACACTAATAAGCATACAAACAGGAATGTAACCCCCAAACGACTCAATCTGCACAAACAAGTTGAACGGCATGGCAGCACCCACAAACCCGGGCCCAAATCCGAGGACCTCAAGCACCAATTCGCTGGGCAGATGAAGCAAGGGGGAAACAGAGCTCGTATCAGGGCGCAATACCTCGATCCCAAGGCAGTGGCCACCACCGGCACACCCGAAGTCCACGACAGCAAAGGAAGACCGAAGCGTACGGTGAGAATCGACCCCCGACAGCAGCCGCGGCCACCCCTCCCCGCCACCGGAATCGCTCCTGCGCTCCACCTAACTGCAGGACGGAAACGAACTGGACTGATTACCCCCGTAGTCCTCGCCGCTTAAACCCTTAAAACCCTAGCAAGGGGAGGAGGGAGGAGCGAGCGCGGACTCACACGCGAGCAGAGAAACGCGCGGCGCGGCGGATTCGCGGAGCCGTCACGGGAGGAGAAGACACCGCGCTTCGCCGGAGGAGGGGAAGGCGGTCGTCGCTGGAGGAGGGGAAGGCGGTCGTCGCCGGAGGAGACGCCGACTTCCGCGGGAGGAGGAGCAGGAGACGCCGCGCTCCCGTGGAAGGGGCGCGTCTGCCTCGCCTCGCCTCGCCTCGCTTCGTTTGTAGCCCAGGCCCAGCTAGCGAGAACGCAACGGTTTATATATAGTCCTACAAAATGTTCACGCACCTCAAAAGAAGTGCTCACACACTTAATAAAGGGGTTTTGTATTTTCAAAAAAAAGTGCTCACACATTTTAATAAGGGAAAAAAGGCCATTGCACTTATAATATGTTCACACGTTTCTAAAAACAAATCATGACATTTTATAGCATCTTCAGTGAGCTGTAAAACATTATTCCTGCAATTTATGAAAAATGTTCATGGCATGTAAAATAGTGTTTTAACCATTAAAAATGTTTGCAACATTTCCAAAAATGTTCAGTAAAGTATAAAACCTTGTTTGTTCAATTTTTAAGAATGTTCATGACATACGTTAAAATTCCATAACTATTTAAAAATTTGTGTGTGCAGTTTTTAAAAAATGTTCATGACATATATTAATTTTTGTAACCATAAAAAAATGGTCATGAAACTTATAGAAATGTTTATGAAAATAAGAAACTTGTTCACATTTTTTTTAATGTTCACATGTTTCTGTATACAATGCGACTTTATTTTTGGTGTCAAACTTTGAATTTTAATTTTGATCAACAAAATGTGAGTTATATGACTCATATTTTGTTGGTAAAATTAATGGTCAAAGTTAGACGTAAAAATATGAAGTGGTCTTATATACAAAAACGGAGGGAGTAACATAAATGTGCGTGACCATTTAAAAAATGTTGCTTTGCTTCTCCTTTTGTTCTATTTTGCTTTATTCCCCTATATAAAACACATGGTTTTCTACGTGTGAGTGGATTGAAAGAGACATCAGCCGATTTTTTACTACCTTTGAATTTACATCTACATAGTGTTCCTTATCTTCTAAGTTAATAAGCTCCCAAAGAATGGAGCCCTATTGCATCGGGGCTCTAGGCGGCTGGTGGGATTACCGTGTCAGCTTATCTACGATGCTTGCCATTCGGGATGGGGCCATTACCTAGGTGCACGCGATGGGTGGCCGCCTTCTCTTCGCTTTGTGGAGTGGTCTACATAACCTGCGGCGACGGAGGGGGTAGGTTTCAGGTAGGCTGGTTTTGTTGGTTTTTCTTCCCTGGTTGTTTTGTTTGCGTGCGGGATCGTGGGGAGGGGAAAACGGTGAGTGGCTTGGTTCGATCGGTCGAGGGGAGATCGTACGAGGGGGTGGGGGTACGAAGATGCGACACGACCTACCAACTGGCCAACTAGGAGTAGAGATAAGAGATATCGGTTGAAAACTAGCTAGCACCTCTTGATGTTGGGGAGCGGGCTCGAGCTAAAGATACTACTGAGGAAGCAGGCATGGGACAATCTAGCACCTACATGATGCAGATAAAGCCCACATGACAAGGTGTAACCTTCGATTCCTTTTCTATTTTTAGTTTGTTTTCATGTTTTGTTTCTTGCTTACTAAGCCTTACAAAACAAAAAACAAAAAGTGCATCAAAGTCACTGTACTTACCGAAAGCTCACTTTGAACACTGAATACGATCACTATATACGACTTAAGGATACAAAATTCAATTGGTTAAGAGGGACGCGTGGGCCCCACCCACCTTAAAAAAATTGGGGGGTGGTGGGGGGAGGGGGGGGGAAGCAAGAATGGTAAACACACCGACATTTTTCACCAGGGTGTGGCCCCAGCCTCCTCCTTGATCCAATTAAAAAGCGCCAGGTCAATCTCAGTCCGTAATCCTTAAGTAAACTTCCGTTGATGTAGCATTGGTGGGGGATGAAGGGCCGTAATCATCCGCAGCACGGGTGCACGTACGCAGCACACACGCATTGCAGCCTTCTACGCGCCCAAGTCCGTCCACTACCTCGCCAATTCGTCATGGAGCCCGAGCCCGTGGAGTCCTGCCTCCCCAACGCGTCTGCCGGCCGAGCCCTCTCGCCATGCATGTCTTCCACGTGGTCACCTCGACCATATGTCCCCCGGCCTTCAGCGTCTGGTTTCGCACGCAGCCTGCCGCCGCTCGGCGCGATCCTGCAGCTTCTCCCTTGTCACCATTCACAACATGCATGCACGTACACACACAAAGCAAGCACAAACACAATTCAATACGCACGCACAACAACGAGCAGCCGCCGCCTGGCATGGCTAGCGGGAGTGGACGTACGGTGCCGGGGTGCACGTCGTGCTGCCGGTCATCCGGGACAGGGTCTCATGAGCGATCGCCGGCCGCGTCGCACTCGCAACACTGATCGATGCCGGCCGGCGGATGTATACAGGAGCTGCGAGACGAGCTAGGCGGCGCAACACATACCAACTCTCTGTTTGCATGAGATGGCCACATGAACGATTGCGGCGACACCCACACCGGTCGCTCTCCTCGCCGTGCGCGCGCACCATGGTGGCGCGGCTACCGGAGCATGCCCCGGCGGCCTCCCGATATGTCATATGTGCATGTTGTGTGCTAGGCTGCTAGCTGTGCGCACGCTTGCGTGTTGTGTGCATGTGTGTGCATGCGTCTTGTGTGTTCTCATAACAAGGTCGCGCTCTATTTATTTATCGCAACGAGCTGCTACTTCAATTGAGTAAATAGCATAAAACTACTACTTTACAGGTTAGGGTTTCAAAAACTATCGGTTTTTAATTTTTCCCAGATAACTATCAAATGGGTGTTGGGGAACGTAGTAATTTCAAAAAAAATCCTACGCACACGCAGGTTAACCCGGCCTTCCTAAGAGTACTAGGTTAAAGGGGAGACCTCTAAAGCCCAGAAAGAACTATCCTATCCCTTTAAGAATCCAAAAGCGCCGTATCTGTGGATCACTGACGGCTATACCCAATGAGCAAAGTAGAAAGAGCCTAGGAAAATGCATCTTCTCCCTATTCAGTCAGCAGTTGTCCATCGACTAGTCTTACTGATCATGGTGATGCATAGCAACGAGAGGGGAGAGTGTTGTCTACGTACCCTCTTAGACCGAAAGCGGAAGCGTTATAACAACGCGGTTGATGTAGTCATACGTCTTCACGGCCCGACCGATCAAGCACCGAAACTACAGCACCTCCGAGTTCTACCACACGTTCAGCTCGATGACGATCCCCGGACTCTGATCCAGCAGAATATCGGGGAAGAGTTCCGTCAGCACGACGGCGTGGTGACGATCTTGATGCTCTACCGTCGCAGGGCTTCGCCTAAGCACCGCTACAATATTATCGAGGATTATGGTGGAGGGGGCACCGCACACGGCTAATAGATCTCAAGGATCAATTGTTGTGTCTATGGGGTGCCCCTGCCCCCGTATATAAAGGAGTGGAGGAGGGGGAGGGTCGGCCCTCTCTATGGCGCGCCCTAGGGGTGCCCTACTCCCACCAGGAGTAGGATTCCCCCTTTCCTAGTAGAACTAGGAGCCCTTCCAAGTAGTAGGAGTAGGAGGGAAGGAAAGGGAAGGGAAAAGGAGAAGGAAGGAAGGGGGCGCCCCCCCCCTCCCTAGTCCAATTCGGACCAGCCCATGGGGAGGGGTGCGACCACCCTTTGAGGCCTTTCTCTCCTTTCCCGTATCGCCCATTAAGCAATACGAATTCCCGTAACTCCCCTGTACTCCCGAAAATACCCGAATCACTCATAACCTTTCCGATGTCCGAATATAGTCGTCCAATATATCGATCTTTACGTCTCGACCATTTTGAGACTCCTCGTATGTCCCCGATCTCATCCGGGACTCCGAACTCCTTCGGTACATCGAAACATATAAACTCATAATATAACTGTCATCGAAACGTTAAGCGTGCGGACCCTACGGGTTCGAGAACTATGTAGACATGACCGAGACACATCTTCAGTCAATAACCAATAGCGGAACCTGGATGCTCATATTGGCTCCCACATACTCTACGAAGATCTTTATCGGTCAGACCGCATAACAACATACGTTGTTCCCTTTGTCATCGGTATGTTACTTGCCCGAGATTCGATCGTCGGTATCTCAATACCTAGTTGAATCTCGTTACCGGCAAGTCTCTTTACTCGTTCCGTAATACATCATCTCGCAACTAACTCATTAGTTGCAATGCTTGCAAGGCTTAAGTGATGTGCATTACAAAGAGGGCCCACAGATACCTTTCCGACAATCGGAGTGACAAATCCTAATCTCGAAATACGCCAACCCAACAAGTACCTTCGGAGACACCTGTAGAGCACCTTTATAATCACCCAGTTACGTTGTGACGTTTGGTAGCACACAAAGTGTTCCTCCGGTAAACGGGAGTTGCATAATCTCATAGTCATAGGAACATGTATAAGTCATGAAGAAAGCAATAGCAACATACTAAACGATCAAGTGCTAAGCTAACGGAATGGGTCATGTCAATCACATCATTCTCCTATATGATGTGATCCCGTTAATCAAATGACAACTCATGTCTATGGTTAGGAAACATAACCATCTTTGATCAACGAGCTAGTCAAGTAGAGGCATACTAGTGACACTCTGTTTGTCTATGTATTCACACATGTATTATGTTTCCGGTTAATACAATTCTAACATGAATAATAAACATTTATCATGATATAAGGAAATAAATAATAACTTTATTATTGCCTCTAGGGCATATTTCCTTCAGTCTCCCACTTGCACTAGAGTCAATAATCTAGTTCACATCGCCATGTGATTCAACACTAATAGTTCACATCACCATGTGATTAACACCCATAGTTCACATCGTCATGTGACCTACACCCAAAGGGTTTACTAGAGTCACAATCTAGTTCACATCGCTTATGTGATTAACACCCAAAGAGTACTTAGGTGTGATCATGTTTTGCTTGTGAGATAATTTTAGTCAACGGGTCTGTCACATACAGATCCGTAAGTATTTTGCAAATTCTATGTCTACAATGCTCTGCACGGAGCTACTTCTAGCTTAATAGCTCCCACTTTCAATATGTATCCAGATCGAGACTTAGAGTCATCTGGATTAGTGTCAAAAACTTGCATCGACGTAACCCTTTACGACGAACCTTTTGTCACCTCCATAATCAAGAAACATATCCTTATTCCACTAAGGATAGTTTTGACCACTGTCCAGTGATCTACTCCTAGATCACTACTATACTCCCTTGCCAAAATCAGTGTAGGGTATACAATAGATCTGGTACACAGCATGGCATACTTTATAGAACCTATGTCCAAGGCATAGGGAATGACTTTCATTCTCTTTCTATCTTCTGCCGTGGTTGGGTTTTGAGTCTTACTCAATTTCACACCTTGTAACATAGGCAAGAACTCTTTCTTTGACTGTTCCATTTTGAACTACTTCAAAATCTTGTCAAGGTATGTACTCATTGAAGAAACTTATCAAGCATCTTGATTTATCTCTATAGATCTTGATGCTCAATATGTAAGCAGCTTCATTGAGGTCTTTCTTTGAAAAACTCCTTTTCAAACACTAGTTTATGCTTTGCAGAATAATTCTACATTATTTCCGATCAACAGTATGTCATTCACATATACTTATCAGAAATGTTGTAGTGCTCCCACTCACTTTCTTATAAATACATGCTTCACCGCAAGTCTGTATAAAACTATATGCTTTGATCAACTTATCAAAGCGTATATTCCAACTCCGAGATGCTTGCACCAGTCCATAGATGGATCGCTAGAGCTTGCATATTTTGTTAGAACCTTTAGGATTGACAAAACCTTCTGGTTGCATCATATACAACTCTTCTTTATAAATCCATTAAGGATTGCAGTTTTGTTATCCATTTGCCAGATTTCATAAAATGCGGAAATTGCTAACATGATTCAGACAGACTTTAAGCAACGATACGAGTGAGAAAATCTCATCGCAGTCAACACCTTGAACTTTGTGAAAAACCTTTTCGACAAGTCTAGCTTTGTAGATAGTAACACTACTATCAGCGTCCGTCTTCCTCTTGAAGATCCATTTATTTTCTATGGCTTCCCGATCATCGGGAAAGTCAACCAAAGTCCATACTTTGTTCTCGTACATGGATCCTATCTCAGATTTCATGGCCTCAAACCATTTCGCGGAATCTGGGCTCATCGTCGCTTCCTCATAGTTCGCAAGTTCGTCATGGCCTAGTAACATGACTTCCAGAACAGGATTACCGTACCACTCTGGTGCGGATCTCACTCTGGTTTACCTACGAGATTCGGTAGTAACTTGATCTGAAGTTACATGATCATCATCATTAGCTTCCTCACTAATTGGTGTAGTAGTCACAGGAACAGATTTCTGTGATGAACTACTTTCCAATAAGGGAGAAGGTACAATTACCTTATCAAGTTCTACTTTCCTCCCACTCACTTCTTTCGAGAGAAACTCCTTCTCTAGAAAGTATCCATTCTCAGCAACGAATATCTTGCCTTCGGATCTGTGATAGAAGGTGTACCCAACTGTCTCCTTTGGGTATTCTATGAAGACACATTTCTCCGATTTGGGTTTGAGCTTATCATGATGAAACTTTTTCTTATAAGCATCGCAACCCCAAACTTTAAGAAACGACAACTTTGGTTTCTTGCCAAACCAAAGTTCATATTGTGTCGTCTCAACAGACTTAGATGGTGCCCCTTTTTAACGTGAATGCAGCTGTCTCTAATGCATGACCCCAAAATGATAGTGGTAAATCGGTAAGAAACATCATAGATTGTACTATATCCAATAAAGTATGGTTATGACGTTCGAACACACCATTATGTTGTGGTGTTCCAGGTGGCATGAATTTGTGAAACTATTCCACATTGTTTTAATTGAAGACCAAACTCGTAACTCAAATATTTGTCTCCGCGATCAGATCGTAGAAACCTTATTTTCTTGTCACGATGATTTTCCACTTCACTCTGAAATTCTTTGAACTTTTCAAATGTTTCAGACTTATGTTACATCAAGTAGATATACCCATATCTACTCAAATCATCTGTGAAGGTTAGAAAATAATGATACCTGCCGTGAGGCTCAACACTCATCGGATCGCATACATCAGTATGTATTATTTCCAATAAGTCAGTTGTTTGCTCCATTGTTCCGGAGAACGGAGTTTTAGTCATCTGCCCATAAGGCATGGTTCGCAAGCATCAAGTGATTCCAAAATCCCATCTGCATGGAGTTTCTTCATGCGCTTTATACCAATATGACCTAAAATGGCAGTGCCACAAATAAGTTGCACTATCATTATTAACTTTGCATCTTTTAGCTTCAATATTATGAATATGTATATCACTACAATCGAGATCCAACAAACCATTTTCATTGGGAGTATGACCATAGAAGGTTTTATTCATGTAAACAGAACAACAATTATTCTCTAATTTAAATGAATAACCGTATTTCAATAAACATGATCAAATCATATTCATGCTCAATGCAAACACCAAATAACACTTATTTAGGTTCAACACTAATCCCGAAAGTACAGGGGTGTGTGCGATGATGATATATCAATCTTGGAACTACTTCCAACACACATCGTCACCTCGCCTTTTACTAGTTTCTGTTTATTCTGCAACTCCCGTTTCGAGTTACTAATCTTAGCAACTGAACCAGTATCAAATGCCGAGGGGTTGCTATAAACACTAGTAAAGTACACATCAATAACATGTATATCCAATATACCTTTGTTCACTTTGCCATCCTTCTTATCCGCCAAATACTTGGGGCTGTTCCGCTTCCAGTGACCAGTCCCTTTGCAGTAGAAGCACTTAGTCTCAGGCTTAGGACCAGACTTGGGCTTCTTCACTTAAGCAGCAACTTGCTTGCCGTTCTTCTTGAAGTTCCCCTTCTTCCCTTTGCCCTTTTCTTGAAACTAGTGGTCTTGTCAACTATCAACACTTGATGTTTTTCTTGATTTCTACCTTCGTTGATTTCAGCATCACGAAGAGCTTGGGAATCGTTTCCGTTATCCCTTGCATATTATAGTTCATCACGAAGTTCTACTAACTTGGTGATGGTGACTAGAGAATTCTGTCAATCACTATCTTATCTGGAAGATCAACTCCCACTTGATTCAAGCGATTGTAGTACCCAGACAGTCTGAGCACATGCTCACTGCTTGAGCTATTCTCCTCCATCTTTTAGCTATAGAACTTGTTGGAGACTTCATATCTCTCAACTCGGGTATTTGCTTGAAATATTAACTTCAACTCCTGGAACATCTCATATGGTCCATGACGTTCAAAACGTCTTTGAAGTCCCGATTCTAAGCCGTTAAGCATGGTGCACTAAACTATTAAGTAGTCATCATATTGAGCTAGCCAAACGTTCATAACGTCTGCATCTGCTCTTGCAATAGGTCTGTCACCTAGCGGTGCATCAAGGACATAATTCTTTTGTGCAGCAATGAGGATAAACCTTAGATCACGGATCCAATCCGCATCATTGCTACTAACATCTTTCAACTTAGTTTTCTCTAGGAACATATAAAAATTAAACAGGGAGCAACATCGCGAGCTATTGATCTACAACATAGATACTCTAATACTACCAGGACTAAGTTCATGATAAATTTAAGTTCAATTAATCATATTACTTAAGAACTCCCACTTAGATAGACATCCCTCTAATCTTCTAAGTGATTACGTGATCCATATCAACTAAACCATGTCCGATCATCACGTGAGATAGAGTAGTTTCAATGGTGAACATCGCTATGTTGATCATATCTACTATATGATTCACGCTCGACCTTTCGGTCTCCGTGTTCCAAGGCCATATCTGTTATATGCTAGGCACGTCAAGTTTAACCTGAGTATTCCGCGTGTGCAACTGTTTTGCACCCGTTGTATTTGAACGTAGAGCCTATCATACCCGATCATCACGTGGTGCCTCAGCACGAAGAACTTTCGCAACGTGCATACTCAGGGAGAACACTTATTCTTTGATAATTTAGTGAGGGATCATCTTATAATGCTACCGTCAATCAAAGCAAGATAAGATGCATAAAAGATAAACATCACATGCAATCAATATAAGTGATATGATATGGCCATCATCATCTTGTGCTTGTGATCTCCATCTCCGAAGCAACATCATGATCACCATCGTCACCGGCGCGACACCTTGATCTCCATCGTAGTATCGTTGTCGTCTCGCCAATCTTACGCTTCTACGACTATCGCTACCGCTTAGTGATAAAGTAAAGCATTACAGGGAGATTGCATTGCATATAATAAAGCGACAACCATATGGCTCCTGCCAGTTGCCGATAATTTGGTTACAAAACATGATCATCTCATACAATAAAATTTAGCGTCATGTCTTGGCCATATCACATCACAACATGCCCTGCAAAAACAAGTTAGACGTCCTCTACTTTGTTGTTGCAAGTTTTACATGGCTGCTACGGGCTTAGCAAGAACCGTTCTTACCTACGCATCAAAACCACAACGATAGTTTTTCAAGTTGGTGCAGTTTTAACCTTCGCAAGGACCGGGCGTAGCCACACTCGGTTCAACTAAAGTTGGAGAAACTGACACCCGCTAGTCACCTGTGTGCATAGCACGGCGGTAAAACCAGTCTCGCGTAAGCGTGCGCGTAATGTCGGTCCGGGCCGCTTCATCCAACAATACCGCCGAACCAAAGTATGACATGCTGGTAAGCAGTATGACTTATATCGCCCACAACTCACTTGTGTTCTACTCGTGCATATGACATCTACGCATAAAACCTGGCTCTGATACCACTGTTGAGGAACGTAGTAATTTCAAAAAAAAATCCTACGCACACGCAAGATCATGGTGATGCATAGCAACGAGAAGGAAGAGTGTTGTCTACATAGCCTCGTAGACACGGCACCTCCGAGTTCTAGCACACGTTCAGCTCGATGACGATCCCCGGACTCCGATCCAGCAGAATGTCGGGGAAGAGTTCCGCCAGCACGACGGCGTGGTGACGATCTTGATGCTCTACCGTCGCAGGGCTTCGCCTAAGCACCGCTATAATATTATCGAGGATTATGGTGGAGGGGGTACCACACACGGCTAATAGATCTCAAGGATCAATTGTTGTGTATATCGGGTGCCCCCTGCCCCCGTATATAAAGGAGTGGAGGGGGGAGGGCCGGCCCTCTCTATGGCGCGCCCTAGGGGAGTCCTACTCCCACCGGGAGTAGGATTCCCCCTTTCCTAGTAGAAATAGGAGCCCTTCCAAGTAGTAGGAGTAGTAGGGAAGGAAAGGGAAGGGAAAAGGAGAAGGAAGGAAGGGGGCGCCCCCCTCCCTAGTCCAATTCGGACCAGCCCATGGGGAAGGGTGCGGCCACCCTTTGAGGCCTTTCTCTCCTTTCCCGTATGGCCCATTAAGGCCCAATACGAATTCCCGTAACTCCCCGGTACTCCCGAAAATACCCGAATCACTCAGAACCTTTCCGATGTCCAAATATAGTCGTCCAATATATCGATCTTTACGTCTCGACCATTTTGAGACTCCTCGTCATGTCCCCGATCTCATCCGGGACTCCGAACTCCTTTGGTACATCAAAACATATAAACTCATAATATAGCTGTCATCGAAACGTTAAGCGTGCGGACCCTACGGGTTTGAGAACTATGTAGACATGACCGAGACACATCTCCAGTCAATAACCAATAGCGGAACCTGGATGCTCATATTGGTGTGACGCCCCCGATTCAATCGTACACTAATCATACACGCAAACGTGTACGATCAAGATCAGGGACTCACGGGAAGATATCACAACACAACTCTAAAACATAAATAAGTCATACAAGCATCATAATACAAGCCAGGGGCCTCGAGGGCTCGAATACAAGTGCTCGATCATAGACGAGTCAGCGGAAGCAACAATATCTGAGTACAGATATAAGTTAAACAAGTTGCCATAAGATGGCTAGCACAAACTGGGATACAGATCGAAAGAGGCGCAAACCTCCTGCCTGGGATCCTCCTAACTACTCCTGGTCGTCGTCAGCGGACTGCACGTAGTAGTAGGCACCTCCAGTGTAGTAGGAGTCGTCGACGAAGGTGGCGTCTGGATCCTGGGCTCCAACAACTGGTTGCGACAACCAGGTAGAAGGGAAAGGGGGAAAAGAGGGAGAAAAGCAACCGTGAGTACTCATCCAAAGTACTCGCAAGCAAGGAGCTACACTACATATACATGAGTATATGTGTAAAGGGTCATATCAGTGGACTGAACTACAGAAAGCCAGAATAAGAGGGGGATAACTAATCATGTCGAAGACTACGCTTCTGGCAGCCTCCGTCTTGCAACATGTAGAAGAGAGTAGACTGAAGTCCTCCAAGTAGCATCGCATAGCATAATCCTAACCGGCGATCCCCTCCTCGATGCCCTGTTAGAGAGCGATCACCGGGTTGTATCTGGCACTTAGAGAGCGATCACCGGGTTGTATCCGGTTCTAGTTGTCATAAGGTCAAGTTACAACTCCAAGTCGTCCTATTATCGAAGATCACGGCTATTCGAATAGATTAACTTCCCTACAGGGGTGCACCACATAACCCAACACGCTTGATCTGGACACACTTTCCTGGGTCATGCCCGGCCTCGGAAGATCAACACGTCGCAGCCCTACCTAGGCACAACAGAGAGCTCAGCACGCCGGTCTAAACATAAGCGCACAGGGTTCTGGGCCCATCGCCCTAAGCACACCTGCACGTTGCGTGGACGGCCGGAAGCAGACCTAGCAACCTCCAGTACAACGAAAGTCACGTTACGCGGCCCAATCTGGCGCGCGCCGCTCAGTCGCTGACGTCACAAAGTGCTTCGGCTGATACCACGACGCCGAGTGCCCATTTCTTTCCCACGTAGTTGGTTAGTACGCATAGGCCAGTAGCCAGACTCAGATCAAATACCAAGATCTCGTTAAGCGTGTTAAGTATCAACGAACGACGACAGGGCCAGGCCCACCTCTCACCTAG
Source organism: Aegilops umbellulata (assembly GCA_032464435.1). Taxonomy (NCBI): domain Eukaryota; kingdom Viridiplantae; phylum Streptophyta; class Magnoliopsida; order Poales; family Poaceae; genus Aegilops; species Aegilops umbellulata. Next base: position 632,230,521 of record CP136060.1, on the reverse strand, counting down.
GTAGTCTCAACCTGCCCTGTCGCTCCGCCACAAAGATCCACACAGAGGGCCGTCGGGACAAAGGTCCTTTCAGCCCCCAATCCGTGAATCATTTGCGGGTACTCCTTGAGCCAACCCGACTTTAGTCACCACATGTATCATGTATAAAGTATAGTATATACCCGTGATCAACTCCCGAGTGATCATGGCCCGATAGTATAGCACAGCAGACGGACAAGAATGTAGGGCCACTGATGGAAAACTAGCATCCTATACTAGGCATGTAGGATTGCAGGTAAAGGTAACAACAGTAGTAGCAAGGACAGGCTATGCATCAGAATAGGATTAACCGAAAGCAGTAACATGCTACACTACTCTAATGCAAGCAGTATAGAGAAGAGTAGGCGATATCTGGTGATCAAGGGGGGGAGGCTTGCCTGGTTGCTCTGGCAAGAGAGAGGGGTCGTCAACTCCGTAGTCGTACTGGGTAACAGCGGCGTCGGTCTCGGTGTCTAGTGAGAGAAGAGGGGGAAGAAACAATAAATATTTAAGCAAGCAGATGCATAGCGATGCATGACATGACAAGTATCTGTGCTAGAGGTGCCCTAACGCAGTATGAGGTGATACGACGAAGGGGGGAAACATCCGGGAAAGTATCCCCGGTGTTTCACGTTTTCCGGCAGAGGAGCCGGAGGGGGAAAGTTGCGAGTTCGATAGGTTAGGGATGTGTGGTGGATGAACGGGCTATGTACCCGGATTCGTCTCGTCGTTCTGAGCAACTTTCATATACAAAGTTTTTCCATCCGAGCTACGGTTTATTTTATATTAATTTTCTAAAGTTTTAATTATTTTAAAGCAACATTATCCAGAATAGTGCATGCTAACGTCAGCATGACGCCAGCAGTCAACAGAGCGTTGATTGGGTCAACTGATGTATGGGTCCCGCATGTCATTCACTATTAGTTAATTAATCACAGTTAATTAGGTGAACTAGTTAATTAGGCTAATCTAATTAGGATTAATTAAGTTAATTAATTAATGAATGAATTAATATTTTTATTTTTATTTAGTTTTTTAATATATTTTTTATTAAACGTTCTGGGGCTGGGCGCCATGTGTCATTGGCCCTGGGGGCCGTTGCGGGTTAGTGGGCGCTACGGGCGCCTGTGCGAGCGCTCGCCCGCAGGGAGCAGCGGGGCGAGGCCAGAGGTCAGGGCGGCGCCGGCGCGGCCATGACGCGGGTGTAGGGGTGGCCGCGGCCACGGCGAGGCCGCCGGCGGCGTAGGGAGCAGAGGCGGGGCGGCTGCAACGGCGCCAGGAGCTGCGGGCGTCGGCGGGCTAGCGGCGTAAGCGCGGGCGAGGCCGGACGGCCGCACCAGTCAGCAGCGGCAGAAGCAGCTAGCGGCAGCGGGAGGCACCGCGTGACCAGAGCGACGCGCGGGCACGGCTGCAGCAGGGCGGCGCTGGCGGAGCAGACCCACGGCAGTGGAGCGGCACGGCAGATCAGAGGCGAGGCCGCGAGCGAGCGCGGGCGCGCGAGCGCGGTCGGCAGGCGCGCAGGGATAGGGGAGAGAGGGAGGCGCGGGGTGAGGGCGCGCGCGTAGGACGAGCGGCCGGAGCGGCAAGTGCCGCGGTGGTGATGCGGGATAGGTGAGGGGGCGCGTCTATGGCTGTGCGGGCGCGCGCGTGCACGACGCCATGAGGAGCAGATGTGGCAGGGGGGAGGAGGAGAGGCCAAGGCCTCACCGGCGGTCATGGGGTCGAGGAGGAGGACGAGGACGCGTCGCCGGCGAGGAGGAGAGGTCGAGGCGGCGGCGTTCGGTGACGAGGTCGACGAGGCAGCGAGGGGCTCCGACTTGGTGGGCGTCGGGGGCGCCTGGGTCGGGGCGGCGAGCGCTGGGCGCTCCCGATCCAGATCCTGGGGGATCGGGGGAGGAGAGAGGAGCGTGGGGATTGTGTGTGGGGGAGTGGGTGACTCGTGGGTTAGGGTTTCCTGGGGTGGGGGATATGGGAGGCCGGTTGGGCCAGGGAGGAGTTGGGCCGGATGGCCCAGTTGGCCTGGGGCTTTCCATTTTTTTTAAACCTTATTTTCTTTTATAGTTTCTGTTTATTTGATTTCTTTTATTTCTCATTTTAGTAAAATACTGCAGTGGCACCAAAACAGAGGTTACAAACTAAGCCACAAGCACAAACCACTTAGCACCGAAAAAAAATAGTTTTGAAATTGTTTAACATTTTGAAAGCATTTATATTATTATTATTGTTACTATTTTATTCATTTTAGAGTGTTTAAACATTTTATAAAGGTGTGATTTCTCCACCATAATTACCTATGCAATATTTGGTTTACTCCGAACATTTTAGTTTTAATATTTGAAAACTTTTATTGTTTGGTTGATCTTGAATTTGAGTTTGAATCAGTTTCGAACTAACACGAGATTAGCGACAGTAATCAAAGTGACGTGGCATCATTAGCAAAGAATTACTGTAGCTTAATTATCCGAGCGTCACAAATCTCCTCCACTACAAGAAATCTCGTCCCGAGATTTAAGAGGGGGAGTAATGGGGAAAGGATTTGGTTACGAAAATCTAACGAGTCCTCTCGGTCTAGGTTGCTCTTTTCGAAGAGGTCGATCCATTATGTTGATGTCTTCATTCCTCTGCTTCAGGGCATCATGATGAAGTCGTCATCCTTTCTTCGGGGCTTCCATCGTACTTTCGAAAAAAAATCGGTATCTTCGAAAGAACTGGCCTCTAGAAGGTCGCTTATCTGGTAGATAACACCAGGGAAGGTGGCGAAAAGTAACTCTCGAAATGTAACGGAAGAAAATTTCGAGAGCAAAGTAAGAAGGTATCATGGGAAGTTTCGAGCGGGCGGGCAATCGTTCAATGCCTGAACGAAGTGTGAAAGGGGTTTAGAGCAATGGGAATAAGCATTGCGTCTGATACCAGAATAGATCACTAGACAGGTGGTCCGTGAATTACATACAAAGTCAAGCACGAAGAATAACTTTGACAATAGGGCATACAGGAGAGTCAGGTTTCGATCCTGTGGAACTGTGGGTTATGGGCCCACCATGTGGGTTAAAAGTAGGAAGGGCAGCGACGTCTTGCACGATCATGTAAGCAAGCCAGGTCAGAGTGTAGCCTATCAATTATGTCGGGAACAATGTCGGTACCAAGGGCGAGGGATGAAGAGAACCATTTTCCCGCTCGTTGAACGAGGCGGGCCAACAGGCAAAGTTCTCATCCATTGGTGGTTACCGAAAGGTCATCAATAGTAGAAACAGGGTCTCACTGGCAGAGTTGTACACCGAGCTGTTTACATAAGCAGTGAATTATTACTGCTTAGATTATATAGATCACAAGAAAGGTCAAACAAACCAATGGAAAGGAAAATGTGATCATCAGGTTAAACAGAACAATGGAAAGGGAAAATGTGTTAAAACACATATTTCAGGGGTATATCCTTCCCAAGGACAAGCAGAGCATGATATCCATGACAGGATATAATGTAGAAAACCCTTTAGGAAAGGGGAGAGAAATTTCATGACATTACCATACAACGGTGTTTGGATAATTGAGCAGGAAACATTTAGCATTGGGCTTCAAATGTTCCTGTTGAAAATCGGAGTACCATAGACATGCTTCGCGATAGCATTAACATGGTATTCAAGCAAAGGTCAGACTTTGGGATACACAAAGGATCCATCAGGAACAACTCATAGAATAAGTCTTTCAATTTCCTCATGGAAGAATGGATAACCTTGCTAAAAAGGAAACTATAACAATAGGGCCTCCGGCCAGGTGTGCTAGGCACGACATCACCTTACCGGGTCACATAAATACCATTGTTATAACTCTTGGAAATATGTTCCAACCATCATATCTGACGGAGATTCAGATATGATTGGTGTCAGGATACCTCAGGCTCAGGATGCCTGAGAAGAAAGGTGCAACACAATTGTCGGGATGACACTGTAAGATCCTCGGGAAATGAACTATGAAGTGATTTCCGTTAACAAGAGTTCATCATTAACCCAAGGAGAGCACAAGGAGGTGGCTGATGAACTCAACGACAATTCATCGAGATTTCCAAAAGATGGATTTCCACAGTTAAGTGAACAAGGAGATAACATTTGTCAGATCAAATGATATAAGGAAGTATGCTCGAGGAAAACATACACAATTAAACATCGTTTGAAAGGTGCGCGTGAAATATGGGTTGGGTTGTACGACCAATGTCAGAATGGTGATTCAATAATCAATAGTCTAAGAATGAATGGCCGGCCATTATCTTCAAAGCAATAGTGTTGCTAGAAGGGCAGAATTCAAACAACACCGTTCACCTGTTGGTATCCCGGTTAGAATCGGGGCCAAGAAAGATTGGTGATGGTGAAAAGTATTACTATATCAAGGATTACTAGTTGAGGTAATTCCCTCAACATTCTAGACATAACAGATGGTAATACTCCAAGATAGAATCATAATATAAGTTGGATAGAAAGGAAACTACACAAAACATGACCAAGTTTTGTGTCGGAGGGAATGCGAAAATGTTGTTGTTGATAACACAAAACATCGAGGGGCAAGGATGGTATTTCTCATCACGAATTCGATTGATATCCTGGAAAAGCTTGGAATATTGATGATGATCACGACACATTTGTCAAGAGATTTCACAAAGATGTAATTGATCGACGATGACATCAAGTCAAACGAATGATGAAGTGAAAGGTTATTGGAACCACGGTTAGGACACAAACTCGAAATCAAGTTGTTGTTCAAGGAGAACTGATATGTCGAGGAAGGTCGGCGTAAGATTAGCTCATCATCGAAAATTGTGCTCCGAGAAGAAGGACCAGGTAGCACAGTTAAAAGTTTGCACAATAATGATATAGCCGATAAGGCTTGGAAATGACTTGAAGGATTATTAAACTCGTAAGTAACGAGAATTACTTAGAGTTATTGAATCAGAGTGCGGAATCAATTCACTTATTGGTGTACTCAAGTGGCTAATAACTCGGGACCTGGGGGAAATCTGAGATCAGTGAGAAGCAATACTAGATGAAGACTCGCAGGAAGCAACACAGTTCTCGAGATACCAGAGGTTAATACTCGAGGAAGATCAAAACAGAGGTTGCGGAGATGTATCGATCAACAGAAGACAAGTGCTTTAACTTGTCTGAGAAATGGAATCAAGGAGAAAATGTGGTCAGGACCGCGATTGCACAGGAACAATACATAGATACCAGATGATATCATACCAAGGAAATAGTTATTATTACAAGAAGCTTTAGTGATAGGATCTACATCGTGTCCATGGGCATGAACACAAGTTCAAGGTCGACTCCCACTTCTCCAATGCATGACCTTTCACTCACTTCTCGCTTTTCGAAAATGATATTAGTTGTTGAAAGCTTTACCTGGCATAATACCAGATAAGTATGACCCGTGAAATCTTTCGGGTTCACACAGATTAAGGAAGGCATAGGTTCAACCCATCAGGGTCTCTTAGGAACATATACCACAAACTTCAGGAGTAATTAACACAAGCTTGAAAGTAGAGCATGGTTGGTCAATCAGAGGATAGGATTTACCAATGGTGAAAGAACTTCCAAAGTGATTGAATATGAAGGACGCTATCAAATAAAATCCAACAAAGGATCCGGTGGTCCTCAAAGGACCTGATTAGAGCATCGGTACTCAACAAGAGGAAGAAACAATGCAAGGAGATCAGACTATAGAAACAACTGACTAATTCAAAGCTCAAATGCAAAAGAATTATGATTTCCGATCAAGGGATCAGAAGCAAACACTCTGATTAAGGATATATAAGTTGTGTATGCTTAGGGGTACAATCGATGGCAATCCGATTGGTCGAGAACCAGCTCATGTTTAAAATGATGTCTGAGCCGGAAGGATAAATCTCGAGGATTGCAAGCATCCGCAGCATATGGAATCAATAGACTCTAAATGATAATGACAAAGGATGCCAATAAGATTACCAGACTTATTGGATTAATCTTAATGCTAGCAAGCAAGAATTTCAAGAGCATTAGGCTGTTGAGGATTTTCATAAGAACGAACGGTATTACGAAGACTTTTGTGAAATACCTGAATCAACTGGGGATGAGCGGATACTCGGTAAGTGCAAGAATTATCCATAGGGGTATTCAGGTGACAAAGAACAACAAGGCACTAAGCTCAAAGGATTAACGAAACAACGACGAGTATTTCGGGGTATCTTGTAATAACAAGACCAACTGGGAATAAAAGTAAGAACGACAGGTGTAAGTATTTATCCATAGGGATTTTCGGTGGTAGGGAATTGCAAAAGCAACAGGCACAAGGTCTCGCGAAATATCAGAGAGTATTGTCAGAATCTTCTGTTGAAGCAGTCGATCATCCATAATGAAAGGGCTCTCCGGCAGGAAGTGGTAACGAGAACCTAGAGTTAGATTTTACCAAAATCATTTAACCCAAATAGAAGAGAGATTAGAGTCCTAGAGTATAGACAAGGAATAAAAGATCCTAATAACACCCAATGGCGACGTGGGCCCGTAAGCCGCACAACCATGTTAGTAAAAAAAATTCAATGACTAGACTCGACTTCGGCCAAAGAGTGTGGAAGGGGGATTCCTACAGGCAGTCGGCTCTAATACCAACTTGTGACGCCCCCGATTCAATCGTACACTAATCATACACGCAAACGTGTACGATCAAGATCAGGGACTCACGGGAAGATATCACAACACAACTCTAAAACATAAATAAGTCATACAAGCATCATAATACAAGCCAGGGGCCTCGAGGGCTCGAATACAAGTGCTCGATCATAGATGAGTCAGCGGAAGCAACAATATCTGAGTACAGACATAAGTTAAACAAGTTGCCAAAAGATGGCTAGCACAAATTGGGATACAGATCGAAAGAGGCGCAGGCCTCCTGCCTGGGATCCTCCTAACTACTCCTGGTCGTCGTCAGCGGGCTGCACATAGTAGTAGGCACCTCCAGTGTAGTAGGAGTCGTCGTCGAAGGTGGCGTCTGGATCCTGGGTACCAACAGCTGGTTGCGACAACCAGGTAGAAGGGAAATGGGGAAAAGAGGGAGAAAAGCAACCGTGAGTACTCATCCAAAGTAATCGCAAGCAAGGAGCTACACTACATATGCATGGGTATATGTGTAAAGGGCCATATCAGTGGACTGAACTGCAGAAAGCCAGAATAAGAGGGGGATAACTAATCCTGTCGAAGACTACGCTTCTGGCAGCCTCCGTCTTCCAGCATGTAGAAGAGAGTAGACTGAAGTCCTCCAAGTAGCATCGCATAGCACAATCCTAACCGGCGATCCCCTCCTCGATGCCCTGTTAGAGAGCGATCACTGGGTTGTATCTGGCACTTGGAAGGGTGTGTTTTATTAAGTATCCGGTTCTAGTTGTCATAAGGTCAAGGTACAACTCCAAGTCGTCCTGTTACCGAAGATCACGGCTATTCGAATAGATTAACTTCCCTACAGGGGTGCACCACAGAACGCAACACGCTTGATCCGGACACACTTTCCTGGGTCATGCCCGGCCTCGGAAGATCAACACGCCGCAGCCCTACCTAGGCACAACAGATAGGTCAGCACGCCGGTCTAAACCTAAGCGCACAGGGGTCTGGGCCCATCGCCCTGAGCACACCTGCACGTTGCGTGGGCGGCCGGAAGCTGGCCTAGCAACCTCCAGTACAATGAAAGTCACGTTATGCGGCCCAATCTGGCGCGCGCCGCTCAGTCGCTGACGTCACGAAGTTCTTCGGCTGATATCACGACGCCGAGTGCCCAGATATTTCCCACGTAGTTGGTTAGTGCGTATAGGCCAGTAGCCAGACTCAGATCAAATACCAAGATCTCGTTAAGCGTGTTAAGTATCCGCGAACGCCGACAGGGCCAGGCCCACCTCTCACCTAGGTAGTCTCAACCTGCCCTATCGCTCCGCCACAAAGATCCACACAGAGGGCCGTCGGGACAAAGGTCCTTTCAGCCCCCAATCCATGAATCACTCGCGGGTACTCCTCGAGCCGACCCGACTTTAGTCACCACATGTATCATGTATAAAGTATAGTATATACCCGTGATCAACTCCCGAGTGATCACGGCCCGATAGTATAGCACAGCAGACGGACAAGAATGTAGGGCCACTGATGGAAAACTAGCATCCTATACTAGGCACGTAGGATTGCAGGTAAAGGTAACAACAGTAGTAGCAAGGACATGCTGTGCATCAGAATAGGATTAACCGAAAGCAGTAACATGCTACACTACTCTAATGCAAGCAGTATAGAGAAGAGTAGGCGATATCTGGTGATCAAGGGGGGGCTTGCCTGGTTGCTCTGGCAAGAGAGAGGGGTCGTCAACTCCGTAGTCATACTGGGTAGCAGCGGCGTCGGTCTCGGTGTCTAGCGAGAGAAGAGGGGGAAGAAACAATAAACATTTAAGCAAGCATATGCATAGCGATGCATGACATGACAAGTATCGGTGCTAGAGGTGCCCTAACACGGTATGAGGTGATACCGACGAAGGGGGGAAACATCCGGGAAAGTATCCCCGGTGTTTCGCGTTTTCGGGCAAAGGAGTCGGAGGAGGAAAGTTGCGAGTTCGATAGGTTAGGGATGTGTGGCGGATGAACGGGTTGCGTATCCGGATTCGTCTCCTCGTTCTGAGCAACTTTCATGTACAAAGTTTTTCCATCCGAGCTACGGTTTATTTTATATTAATTTTCTAAAGTTTTAATTATTTTTAGAATTTATTTAATTATTTTAAAGCAACATTATCCAGAATAGTGCATGCTGACGTCAGCATGACGCCAGCAGTCAACACGGCGTTGACTGGGTCAACTGATGTGTGGGTCCCGCATGTCATTCACTGTTAGTTAATTAATCACAGTTAATTAGGTGAACTAGTTAATTAGGCTAATCTAATTAGGATTAATTATTTAATCTTTTTTTATTAAACGTTCTTGGGCTGGGCCCCATGTGTCATTAGCCCTGGGGGCCGTTGCGGGTTAGCGGGCGCTACGGGGTCCTGTGCGAGCGCTCGCTCGCGGGGAGCGGCGGGGCGAGGCCAGAGGTCAGGGCGGCGCCGACGCGGCCACGACGCGGGTGTAGGGGCGGCCGCGGCCACGACGAGGCCGCCGGCGGCGTAGGGAGCAGAGGCGGGGCGGCAGCAATGGCGCCAGGAGCTGCGGGCGAGCGGCGTAAGCGCGGGCGAGGCCGGACGGCAGCACCAGTCAGCAGCGGCAGAAGCAGCTAGCGGCAGCGAGAGGCACCGCGCGACCAAAGCGATGCGCGGGCACGGCTGCAGCAGGGCGGTGCTGGCGGAGCAGAGCCGCGGCAGTGGAGCGCCACGGCAGATCAGAGGCGAGGCCGCGAGCGAGCGCGGGCGCGCGAGCGCGATCGGTAGGCGCGCGGGGATAGGGGAGAGAGGGAGGCGTGGGGTGCGGGCGCGCGCGTAGGACGAGCGGCCGGAGCGGCAAGTGCCGCGGTGGTGATGCGGGATAGGTGAGGGGGCGCGTCTGTGGCCGCGCGGGCGCGCGCGTGCACGACGCCATGAGGAGCAGATGTGGCAGGGGGAGGAGGAGAGGCCACGGCCTCACCGGCGGTCATGGGGTCTAGGTAGTGGGGGTCGAGGAGGAGGACGAGGACGCGTCGCCGGCGAGGAGGAGAGGTCGAGGCGGCGGCGTTCGGTGACGACGTCGGCGAGGCAGCGAGGGGCTCCGACGAGGTGGGCGTCGGGGGCGCCTGGGTCGGGGCGGCGAGCGCTGGACGCTCCCGATCGAGATCCTGGGGGATCGGGGGAGGAGAAAGGAGCGTGGGGATCGTGTGTGGGGGAGTGGGTGACTCGTGGGTTAGGTTTTCCTGGGGTGGGGGGATATGGGAGGCCGGTTGGGCCAGGGAGGAGTTGGGCCGGATGGCCCAGTTGGCCTGGGGCTTTCCATTTTTTTAAAACCTTATTTTCTTTTATAGTTTCTGTTTATTTGTTTTCTTTTATTTCTCATTTTAGTAAAATACTACAGTGGCACCAAAATAGAGGTTACAAACTAAGCCACAGCCACAAACCACTTAGCACCAAAACAAAATAGTTTTGAAATTGTTTAACATGTTGAAAGCATTTAAATTATTATTATTGTTACTATTTCATTCATTTTAGAGTGTTTAAACATTTTATAAAGGTGTGGTTTCTCCACCATAATTACCTACGCAATATTTGATTCACTCCGAACATTTTAGTTTTAATATTTGAAAACTTTTATTGTTTGGTTGATCTTGAATTTGAATTTGAATCAGTTTCGAACTAACACGAGATGAGCGATAGTAATCAAAGTGACGTGGCATCATTAGCAAAGAATTACTGTAGCTTAATTATCCGGGCGTCACAATTGGCTCCTACATACTCTACGAAGATCTTTATCGGTCAGACCGCATAACAACATACGTTGTTCCCTTTGTCATCGGTATGTTACTTGCCCGAGATTCGATCGTCGGTATCTCAATACCTAGTTGAATCTCGTTACCGGCAAGTCTCTTTACTCGTTCCGTAATACATCATCCCACAACTAACTCATTAGTTGCAATGCTTGCAAGGCTTAAGTGATGTGCATTACCGAGAGGGCCCAGAGATACCTTTCCGACAATCGGAGTGAGAAATCCTAATCTCGAAATACGCCAACCCAACAAGTACCTTCGGAGACACCTGTAGAGCACCTTTATAATCACCCAGTTACGTTGTGACGTTTGGTAGCACACAAAGTGTTCCTCCGGTAAACGGGAGTTGCATAATCTCATAGTCATAGGAACATGTATAAGTCATAAAGAAAGCAATAGCTATTGGGGAACGTAGCAGAATTTTAAAATTTTTTACGTATCACCAAGATCAATCTATGGAGTCATCTAGCAACGAGGGAGAGGGGAGTGCATCTACATACCCTTGTAGATCGCGAGCGGAAGCGTTCAAGAGAACGGGGTTGACGGAGTCGTACTCGTCGCGATCCAAATCACCGATGATCCTAGCGCCGAACGGACGGCACCTCCGCGTTCAACACACATATGGTTGGGAGAGACATCTCCTCCTTCTTCATCCAGCAAGGGATGGAGAGGTTGATGGAGATCCAGCAGCACGACGGCGTGGTGGTGGAAGTGGCGGGATCCCGGCAGGGCTTCGCCAAGCGCAAGTGGGGAGGAAGAGGTGTCACGGGAGGGAGGGAGGCGCCAGGGCTTCATGTGCGGCTGCCCTCCCTCTCCTCCACTATATATAGGGGCCTAGGGGGGCGCCGGCCCCTTGTAGATCCCATCTAGGGAGGGGGCGGCAGCCCTAGGGGTGGCTTGGCCTCCAAGCCAAGTGGAGGCGCCCCCACCCCTTAGGGTTTCCAACCCTAGGCGCATGGGAGGCCCAAGGGGGGGCGCACCAGCCCACCAGGGGCTGGTTCCCATGCCCATTCAGCCCATGGGGCCCTCCGGGATAGGTGGCCCCACCCGGTGGACCCCTGGGACCCTTCTTGTGGTCCCAGTACAATACCGATGACCCCAAAACTTTCCCAGTGGCCGAAACTGGACTTCCTATATATAAATCTAAATCTTTACCTCCGGACCATTCCGGAACTCCTCGTGACGTCCGGGATCTCATCCGGGACTCCAAACAACTTTCGGGTTACCGCATACTAATATCTCTACAACCCTAGCATCACCGAACCTTAAGTGTGTAGACCCTACGGGTTCGGGAACCATGCAGACATGACCGAGACAACTCTCCGGCCAATAACCAATAGCAGGATCTGGATACCCATGTTTGCTCCCACATGTTCCACGATGACCTCATCGGATGAACCACGATGTCGAGGATTCAATCAATCTCGTATACAATTTCCTTTGTCTACCGGTATAGTACTTGCCCGAGATTCGATCGTCGGTATCCTGATACCTTGTTCAATCTCGTTACCGGCAAGTCTCTTTACTCGTTCCATAAAACATCATCCCGTGATCAACTCCTTGATCACATTGTGCACATTATGATGATGTCCTACCGAGTGGGCCTAGAGATACCTCTCCGTCACACGGAGTGACAAATCCCAGTCTCGATTCGTGCCAACCCAACAGACACTTTCGGAGATACCCGTAGTGCACCTTTATAGCCACCCAGTTACGTTATGACGTTTGGTACACACAAAGCATTCCTACGGTATCCGGGAGTTGCACAATCTCATGGTCTAAGGAAATGATACTTGACATTAGAAAAGCTTTAGCATACGAACTACACGATCTTGTGTTAGGCTTAGGATTGGGTCTTGTCCATCACATCATTCTCCTAATGATGTGATCCCGTTATCAATGACATCCAATGTCCATGGTCAGGAAACCGTAACCATCTATTGATCAACGAGCTAGTCAACTAGAGGCTTACTAGGGACATGGTGTTGTCTATGTATCCACACATGTATTTGAGTTTCCCATCAATACAAATCTAGCATGGATAATACACGATTATCATGAACAAGGAAATATAATAATAACTAATTTATTATTGCCTCTAGGGCATATTTCCAACAATAGCAACATACTAAACGATCAAGTGCTAAGCTAACGGAATGGGTCATGTCAATCACATCATTCTCCTAATGATGTGATCTCGTTAATCAGATGACAACTCATGTCTATGGTTAGGAAACATAACCATCTTTGATCAACGAGCTAGTCAAGTAGAGGCATACTAGTGACACTCTGTTTGCCTATGTATTCGCACATGTATTATGTTTCCGGTTAATACAATTCTAGCATGAATAATAAACATTTATCATGATATAAGGAAATAAATAATAACTTTATTATTGCCTCTAGGGCATATTTCCTTCAATGGGTGGTCGGCTGTTTCAAAAAATCCAAATCGTGGAGTGCTTTACGATTAATCGTGATTATGACAGTTCGGACCCGCACCTAAACAAACCGTTTGTTTGACTGTTTGTTTGACTGTTAACTGACATGCGGGGCCCATATGTCAATGTCTCTCACTCATATATTTTTTACAAAAAGCAATCGGGCCCTGAACAAATTTGAAAAAAGCAATCGGGTCCTCCCGTGGCTGTGCTTCGGATCGAGAGCTCGCCGGCCAACAGCCATGGCCCCGCCGCGTGGTCACCGTCGCGCACCGCCATGGGGCTCTACCCGTGGTCGCCGTCGCGCGACGCCATGGGGCTCCGCCCGTGGACGCCGCCGCGCCATGGGGCTCTGCCCGTGGTCGCCGTCGCGCGCCGCCATGGGGCTCCACACGTGGCCGTCGCCGTGCCATGGGGCTCCGCCTGGATTCGTCACCGCGCCGCAGCGGTGCCATGGCGACGCCTGGAGTCGCCGCAGCCTGCCTTGGCGCCGCTTGGAGTCACTGCCCGCCAGGGGTCGCCGCTTGGGTCGCTGCCTCGCGCCATTGGGTTGCTCCGTCCACGTGCGGCCGAGCGCAACACGAGGAGGCCACTTGCCCGGCGGCGGGCGTAGAGAGGTAGGGTGAGTAGAAGGTGGGCCGGAGTTGAGCCCCCGTGATGCCAGCGGCGGGCGGAGCATCCCTTCTTTCCCCTCAATCTGTTCTCCCCCCCCCCCCCCCGTTCGCCTGGGTGCTTTGATTTTTTGCTTCATGACTGACATGTGGGCCTCACATGTCAGTTAACGGTCAACTAACAGTCAAACAAACGGTTTGCTTATAGGCGGGCCTGGCCTGTCATAAGCCGGATCAATTCTAAATCATGTGGCCTTTTGGGCTTTTTGAAACAGCCGACCATCCATTTGGTAGTTATCTGAGAAAAATTAAAAACCGGTAGTTTTTTGAAACCCTAGCCTGTAAAGTAGTAGTTTTATGCTATTTACTCACTTCAATTGGTTGGCTTGTCTGGGCGTCAGCGACAAGCCCCTGGTTTGAATCCCTAATTCTGTCGCATAGTTTTTCCTGTTCATTTCTTATTCAACCCACTGACAAGAGGGACCCATGCGAGGTAGAGAGAGAACATTGGCTGACTAGGCTACATTATTTGCCATGTAGGAAATTTGACCGGTTAAAGTGGCAAAAATACGAAGCTATATAGTGAGCACACAATCAGCTCAAGTTGTATATAGTGACCGTATTGATCATATTTTTAAGCAAAATGACCAAAGTGAGCTTTCAAAACAAATACAGTAATCTGTTGACTTTTCTTCTCAGTCTCCCAAGGCGACTTGGAAAAGCCTTCCTCCCCTCAATCTCTGCCTGCGAGCCCGTGGATTCGCCTCCCCTTCGCCTGCCGCTCCGGCTGCCGATGGTGGGGAGGAGAATCCTAGTGTCTCGACTCCAGCTAGTAGATAGGTAGGGTTTTAGTCCTCTAAGGGGCGTGGTTTGGACGGATGGCGGCGCTCCTTCTTTGAGTCAGTTTTCCGGATTTCGATCCTCCTTAAATTCGTCCGTTGGGACGGATTAGACGGAGCTCCGGCGTAGATTTCTGCCAGCTCCTTGGAGGCGACGAGGTTAGGGTTTCTCGCCGTGCATACCCAACGGCAATATTTGGTGTAAAGTTCTTCAGATCGATTCAAGGATTCAACGGCAACGACTGCGGCTCTAGGGCGCTGGTTCTTAGGGGTACGTGCACGAAGAATACACATGGCACTGTTATTTTTTCTCTATGAAGAATCCCTTGTACTCCCGTGGCCGTAATCTTTCAAAATTCCCTGATCCAAAAAAAAAAATCTTTCAAAATTCCCACATTTCGGAACCCATGTGAAGTATTTGATGAAATGTACAGCAGTCCACGAAATCGTGCACGCCGGCCCGCACCTTGCTTCCCGAGGAAGTTAGGAGGAACCCAGGCGCAAGACTGCGCCGACGCAGAGCACGTCGGTCAGCCTGGTGCACGGGGCCACACAGTAGCTGCGCGTCCACGCACAGGATGGCCTCGTCGGGCCTGGTGGTGCACACGGTGTCTTGCGCGTGGGCGTGGTGCTCATATCACGTTTTCTATGAACCGGAGGAGATGCCGGCGACATTCCATCAGACACATCGCGTGCATTCCACAAAACAGGGTCGTGGGAGAAAAGGACAAGGGTGTCCTTTGTTAAGTGCCACGTGTGGGCTTCGGCAGGATTTTGTATGAAGCTGACCCCACACAAGTTTTTTTTAACATAAATAACTTTATTCCTCGTATAATAGCCATGTCATTTACAATATGTGTAATAGCCAGCGTCGTTGATATAGAACTTGTCGCGGCGACTCTTGGTCATCCGACCCACGGCATATCCTTGATCCCTGCGAAGTTGCCCTTCAAGAACTCGAAACCACCTTGCGCTGGCCCCACGGTTGGCGCCAACTGTCGTGGACTTAACACGGCAGATGCCCTAGCAAAAGGACTTAGGTGTGGAGCCATTGTAACTAGGTTAGCTTGAAGGGGTTAAACGAGACAAAGGACATAGAGAGTTTACCCAGGTTCGGCCCCTCTCAACGAGGTAAAAGCCTACTCCTGCTTTAGGTTGTATTGCTTGGATTTCGATTACCAAGGAGCGAATATGCTTGACATAGTTCTCGACTTGTTGTTTCTTGAGTTAACCTACCGCCGGGTCACCCCTTTATATACACAGGTTGATGCCCGACGGCTTACAAAGTCCCGGCCGGCTCATACACAACGTGTCCGGCTCGGTAACTAACTAAGCTTGTCTTACAATACAAGTTAAACATATGGCGGCTCACACCCGTGGGCCTCAAGCCATCTCCGGGTCTTAGGCCTTCAATAAGCATACTCTATGAACCGCCATCTTCATATCTTCTTGGGCTTCTTCATCTTAAGCCGCCAGTGGCATGACCCGGCCCCTCCTGAGCGGGTCATACCCAATAGTTATATCCCCAACAGAGGGGGTTAATCATAAGTGGAAGGCTTGTTCAAGTAAGAACAACACTCAAGCATCGGTCCACCCACATATCAAATTATCAAAGTAGCGAACGCAAATCAAACCAACATGATGAAAGTGACTATATGAGATTTCCATGTGCCCTCAAGAACGCTCTACTTATTATAAGAAACCGTTTCGGCCTGTCCTTTGCTACAAAAAGGATTAGGCTACCTTGCTGCACTTTTCTTACCGTTACCATTACTCGTTAGTTACAAATTATCTTGCTATCAACTACTCCCTCTGTTCCTAAATATTTGTCTTTTTAAAGATTTCAAATGGACTATCACATACGAATGTATATAGACATATTTTAGAGTGTAGATTCACTCATTTTGCTTCGTATGTAGTTACTTGCTGAAATCTCTAGAAACACAAATATTTAGAAACGGAGGGAGTACTTGTTACAGAAGAGTGGGATACGCTCCAGTGTTGGCATATGTAAAGTATCACCAAAATATGCATCTCCATTCAGTGTTGTAAGATGTTCTTTCTCATATTGTAAGATGTCCTTTCTGATTGAGATGTATATAACCAAATTTTACTGTGTTTGTTCAATCAATTCAGTATATATGTAGTCTATATTAAAATATCTAAAACATCTTACATTTGTGAGCGAAGAGAGTAAAAGTTTAGATACTCCCATTAGTAAAAAAACGGGCCTTTAGTCCCGGTTCTGGAACCGGGACAAAACAAACGGGACTAACGCCCATTACTTTTAGTTCCGGTTGGCTCCACCAACCGGGACTAAAGGAGCTCCACGTGGCCGCGGGCTGGAGCTCCACCGGGACTAAAGTGTGCTTAGGAATGTTTTTTGAATTTTTTTTAAAAATGATTTTTTTTTAAAAAATTCCTATTTTCAAATTTCTGAATTATTTGAAAATTTAATCTCGCGCCTCATCACTGCTCAAGTGTGGAGCACTCATTCCAAATCGTCTAACACTACTAGGAAAAAGCCTAGTAACGTAGTAGCGCGGGCTAAAAGCTAGTAGTAGCGCGGGTGTATGCGCTACTACTACGGCGCTAGAGCTAACTAGTAGTAGTAGCGCGGTGCATCCCGCGCTACTACTACTAACTATCTGTAGCGCGTGTCTGTGACCCGCGCTACTACTATTAATTTGAAAAACCAAAAAAAAATCTCGACCCGTGCGTGCTGTCAATCATGCAGGGAGATCTCGGCCATGACGCGTGCCTTGTGGAAGCCATCGAGGGCGGCCGCGGAGGCCAGCCCGGCGTGGGCCGGGAGCTGGAGGACCTGGATCTTGGCATCGTGCTTGGGGAGCAGCACCTCACGGCGGTCGACGCCGTTGAGGTCGGCGACGAGCAGTGGCGGGAGGCGGTCCACGTCGTGCTTGACCAGGAACCCGTCGTCCGACTGGTGGTACCACGCCTCCTGAAACGAGAAGTCGTCGTCGTGCTGCCGGAGGAGGAGGGGGATGGGTCAGCTAGGGTTCTGGATCAAATTGGAGAGGGGGGAGGAGGAGGAGGGCTGACCTGGAGCGAGAAGAAGACAGTGAAGGCGCTGAGGAGGAGGATGCCGAGGTCGCGCTTCCGCATCTTGTCGGCGGCGAGGAGCTCAGGCGACGGCCCACCGGAAGGATCCCGGAGAGGGCGGGGGAAGAAAGCAGAGTGTACCAGCGGGGCCACCGCTGGAGTACGAGGGAGAGACGAGGAAAGTGAGAGAGGGGGAAAGTGAGGGAGAGAGGAGGGATTCGGCCGAGGATATGAGGATTTCACCTACCTCGTACTTAGTAGTAGCGAGGGGTAAAAACCCGCGCTACCAACTTAGTAGTAGCGAGGGGTATAAAAACGCGCTATTACTATCAATACTTACTAGTAGCGCGGGTTTTTACCCCTCGCTACTACTAAGTTGGTACTAGTAGCGTGGGTTTTTAACCCGCGCTACTACTAAGCGGTCTCTACCGTGCCCTCCCGGGACATGCCATAGTAGTAGCGAGGGGTACAAACCCGCGCTACTAGTAAGCGTCTGCCTATAAGCTTTTCCCTAGTAGTGAAAACTTTCCGGCTAGTCACCCATCCTCTCACTACTCCAGCCTAAGCACGCTTAACTTTCGAGTTCTATTTCCCCTAGTTTTCAGGTCTGCACTTGTTGTTTCCCTGACAATAGTAAGTTGTCAATCCTATTAACCCTTAGGAGTTGAACTTGATCATGAAGTCACACGTTTCACCGTTTGAGTTTGAAACTATTGTTCTAAAAAGCAATAATTATTTAGTAACACTAATATTTCTTGAATAAGTAGATTGACCATAGTTTGACCAGAAATTCAAAAAAAACTTAAATTCAAGGATAACTTTTTCCTTTCATAATTTGAGGATTCTAAAAATTTGCAAAACGGGCTACGGCCGTCGAAATCGGAACCGGATTTTCGTGCTGAACATTTTGATATATTATACGTTTTTTTCAACATCGTATGCAAAAATTATAGTCGTTTTACTTTTTCATAACAATTTTTTGCAAAACATGTCGAAATTTATGTTTTTTAATTTTCCTAACTAGTAGATGTAGTAACATAACTACATCTCGAAGGATTTGAAGTTTTTATCATTTTCTTTGTTTTTTCAAAACTGAAATGGCGATTAGGGGGTGGGGGGGGGGGTAGAGTTTGAAAATCGCAGGACCGCTTTAGTCCGGGATAGTGTCCATCCAATTGTACCGTCGATTACATCTGCTAGCACCGTCCTAGCCAGAGTCACAAGTAAGGGTAACCAAGCTAGAGTCACGTTCTATTAAAGTGGCAAAAAGAATTACTTTTTAATATAGCAAAACTAATTCTATCAACTATTATTAAAGGCTAAACAATTATTAATACAAAATAATAGCAAAAATTAATATTAATTAATTATAAAAATTTATCTACTGTTGTCTAACATAAGCATACTACAACATGTTAAAATCTACAGAAAGAACTAACTAAAAATAATTAAAAACAACAATTAAAGAACTAAAACAACTATATAAGCAAAACAGTATTGTTTTAATTAAAATCCTAATTTAAATTATTCTAAAAATAACCAAATAAATCTTACTGTGACAACAATCTAACATGTGACTAGGAGCAAAAAGAATTAAATTTAAAACTATTTTTAAACTCAAATTATTCACAATCTAGAGTTTGAAGCAAATTTGAAAAAATTCAAATTTAAATCATTTAAATTTTAAAACTAATGGTGCAAACAGAAACTAAACAAAATTTTGAGTCTAATGCAAAAAGAATCACTCAAAAACATCAAATATCCTAAAAGATGTAAGCAATTTAAAACAGAAACTAAAAACAAAAAATAAATGGAAAAACAAAAAAGCAAATTTTAGAACCCCTTTAGTCCCGGTTGGTGGAGCCATCAACCGGGACTAAAGCCTCAACCCATTTAGTCCCGGTTGGTGGCTCCAACCGGGACTAAAGGTCTAATCTTTAGTCTCGGTTGGAGATACCAACCGGGACTAAAGGGCACCCTTTAGTCCTGGTTGGTGTCTCAAACTGAGACTAAATGTCCCATTTGACCCGGGACTAAGGCCTGCCCGGCGCCTTGCCGCTCGAACCGGGACTAATGCTCACATTAGTCCCTCCATTCACAAATATAAGATGTTTTCTAACTTTTTCTTGAATCAGGTGCCTATATATAGAGAATAGGCCCGTTTTAGTGTATTTGTTCATTTATTTCATTTCGTATTTAGTTTATATTAAAATATTTAAAACATATTATAATTGTGACCCAAGGGAGTGCCTATTATCATTGATTCGAAAACTAAGACACCCAAAAAAAGATGACGGCCGAACCCCTCCCCTCCCATGTAAAAAAAGTCTAAGGCCAACTCTAATACGAAGACCCAAAACAGACGCGGAGTTTGTCCAATTTTTCCCAGCCCATAGGTGTGCCCAACGCAGAGGACGCGTTTAACATTTCAGGTCCAGATTTCTGAATTAAAAAAACGACCCAGAAGTCCAGTCTAACACTAATAAAACTTAAAAACATAAAATAAGCCCATTCTACTTGTCGTCGTCGTCATCTTGGGTTAATCAACAAATTCCGGCGCAGCTCATGGAAAGGCATGCTGCCACATCGTCAATGCCGCCTGCGTCGCATCCGGTTGTGCCGCCGCCTGTCGTTGGGCCTCCTCCAGCTGGCCCCGACCCCGATAAGGACCCAGCCTCGTGGTCGTGCTTCCCTGGCTTGCTAGGATCCACTTCCACGTTGTTGCGGCGACGGGTGGTGGAGCGGTGGGGCGGCGGTTAGGGCTAGATCTCGACTAGCCGGGGGCAAGAGGAGGAAGGTGGCTTGTCAAAGGGGGAAGTGGGCTGGCTGGGCCCCCACGGCATGTGTGGCTTTAAAAAGGACACGCAGGACGAGTTTCTATGGCTAACGTGCAGGCCCAAACACAAGCATGGGCTTAAAAATGACCAACGGGTGGTGGTTGGGTGGCCGACACGCGGGCCCGAGACGGACACCGAGCGAACGCATAGCGTGTACGTATCATATCCGTGTGGTCTCTAGCAGTGGGGGCTAGTGGTGTCTCGCTGTGGGGGGCTAGTGGTGTCTGGTAGTGGGGATGGTGACTGGGCCCTCCCATGGGTGGCGTGGAGGATGAGTGGAGGCTCGACGACGGCTCCCGACATGTTGCGGTAGTGGTGAGGTTGCAGCGGTGCCCATGAGGCTGGTGGTGACTATGGCTGTGGTTGGCAACATCGACTGGTGGTACGGATCCCCCTGGTTTCTGACTCCTTGGGTTGCAACTTCAATTGCCCTAGCATGTTACCCCATTAGCTCATTGTCTTATGGACCATATCTCTGATTGGCCTGAGCCTTTGGATGGGCCATATGACTTGGGCCCTCTAGGTATAAACCTGTCAAATTCACGTACATTTTATTGAATTCGTGAACTTTTTTGAAATCGCAAATATTCTATAAATTCACTAATATTTTTTGTAATTGAGTTTATTTATTTATTTTGAATTCTACGACAATTTTATAAATTCTTGAAGTATCTTTTAAGTCACAAATGTTTTTTGATTTCCCGAAAATTTTCATAAATTTGAGTGTGTATTTTGAATTCAAAAACATTTTTCGAAATTACAAACATTTTCTGAACATTTTTTTGCATTCGCGAACATGTTTTCTAATTCATGGACATTCTTTGAATTCACGAGTAATTCATTTATGTTTTGCAAGTTTTAAGAGAAGTTTACTTTGTTTTTGTTCGCGAATAATTCCTTTTTTGTTCTTTTCTTTGATCATGATTTAACAACAGTCAAACTAGACGCAGAAAAATTAGCGACCGCAAAGACAGTCGAACAAAACGAAGAAACAATAGCGAGCAGAATATGGGCCAGCCAAACTACTAGTGAGACCGGAGAAAGAAGAGGATGCATGGCGCTGGTTTTTTTTTTTTTTTGAGGGCTAACATGCTTTACTTTATTGATCAATGGTACGAATTACAGGGATAATAGCAGTATCAAAAGTGTTAAAAAACCACACATGACGACCTTCATCTAGATGTAAAGTATGTCTAGCTAGACTATGAGCCTCCTTATTGGAGAGACGCCCTTCATGAATAAAGGAGCAAGAAAGGAAATCTCTAGCTATATTGTTGATCTCCTTCACAACTGGCGCAATAATCCCAAGAGTTCCAGTATGAATATTGTTAACAACAGAGAGGCAATCCGAGGCTACACAAATATTAGTAATCCTCAAGTCCTTGACCAGAGCAGTGGCTTCCCGGCAAGCAAGAGCTTCTAATGTTGTCGGGTCCGTGAGTCCGTGAAAGACCAACGCCGAAGAGCCAACATAACCAGGAAGCATGGCGCCGGTTAAAAGCAAAGAAACAAACCGGCGCACACCCACGCTGGTTCCTGGGCTTGGCCCATTTTCATTATTATTATTTTTACCTTCAAAAACTACTACGGTTGCGGTGATTCGAAACGTCAACTATACTGTTTACTTCCAAAACAAGGTAACCAACTAAGGGTGCTGTGCTTACCAACCCTTTCGTCTACTTCTTATTCCGTACCTTCAGGAATCTGTTCTTTTACGGGTTTTTCCTGGTTTTTACTCCAGTTATTTTTCTTTCTTTGTTCATTTTTTCTTTTCTTTTCTTTAACATAGTGAACTTTTCCAAATTTGGAACTTTTATCAAAATCAACGAACTTTTCTCAAATCTGTGTTTTTTTCAAAATCCGGTGACCTTTTTTTGAATTCATGCACTTTTTAAAAAATGGATATGTTTTTAGGATTCGTAGTTTAAAAATACATGAAATTTTTTCAAATTGTTGAACTTTTTTTATCAAAATCGATGAACTTTCTTTAAACCCGTGAATTTTTCCCAAATTTGTGAAGTTTTCTTCAAAATTGATGAAGTATTTTTCAAAATTCATGAATTTGTTTTTCAAATTCATGAAATTTTCTTCAAAGCTGGTGGACTTTTTTTTCAAAATCGTTCAACTTTTTTTCAAATGCATAGCTCGTGAACTTTTTCTCAAATCACCAACTTACTCCAAATTTAGTGAACTTTTTCCAAAGTTCATATACTTTTTTCCAAAATTAATGAACTTTTTTCAAATCGATGAAATTTTCTCAAATTTAGAGAAAAAAAACATTTCTGCGAGCCTTTTCCAATTTCTATAAACCATTCGGGTTGTTTTCACTAGTTTTAAGATTTCATTTTCAATTTTATTCTTTCATTTTCATGTAAATTATTTTGGGTATATAATTGTATATCTTAATAACTAAAGAAAGGGTCAAATAGTACGGTTTCCTCATAGTGGTTATTTGCAAATACTCCCAACCATTGTTTATCCTTTCCCTAACTTGTTGAGCAGCTTAAAGTGACCACAACACCTTGTCAGTGCCATCTGAACATGTGAGAGCCCAGAAGCAGCAGATACAACATATAGCCACAGATGTCCTTCAGGTTCAAGACCAAATCTATCTGATTCAGGAAAAGGAACAAGAACAAAAGCTGGCAGCAGGGATCAGGCTGATACATTAACCACCACCTATATATACCTTCATTTAACACTACTTTTCCAGAACCCTACCTTTTTACATGCACAGCACAGGAGCTCCTACAATACGCTCTCTATTATCCTTTTCCTTTTGATTGACATAATTCTGGCAGAGAGAGAATAACTGGCTCTATGACATTAAAGTGAGATGACTCAACGCTCTTGCAGCGATCACTACCAATACGCAGCCAACAAAATACAGCCAATACGAGTGCCCCGATCGGCGATCCAGAACCTGCGCCTGCTTCTCCCCGCGGGTCTCTAGGGAGTCATCCGAGTCGGGTGCCACTCGCTGCCATTCATCAGATTCATCCTCGGAGTCGGATGACCCTTGCTGCCATTCATCCGATTCGTCCCCCGAGTCTGATCCCCATCGCCGCCATTCGTCAGATTCATCCTCTGTAAGGCCTGGCTTCTCGCAGTGTTCACATACTAGTGTTTTTTCTTTTTGTTCCAGGCAGACATCTACAAGCACCTTCTGTATGCTCCTTGGCATACGGTTTAGTGGTACAAATTCCAAGACGCTGAAAAGATGGAAAAAGTGCAAAGAAGAATAGGTCAGCAAACGGTTCTTCTGATTTTGAAGTAGATACGGATTTTTTGTTTCTTTTCATTCCGAGTGGTAGTACCTGTCTAGAGCGCCAAGGGCAACCCTGGTTTGACGCTTCATGGCTTCAGTTGTTGATGGATCACTCAGAGGTGACTGCTTCAGTAGTTTATAGAAATCGTCCAAAGCTCTAGGGAAACAAGAGGCGTTATATAGTCCCACAAACAAAGTGCAGTTCATAAAGTTTCCTCGTACACACACACATACATACCGTAAGCAGGAATCTACAGCCATGGAAGCACCTTCTCCTTCACCATTATAGGAAGCATAGTTTACCACCTGCACCAAGTTTTTTTAAAGGATTTAGTTAACTACACAGTTCATAATCTGGAATACAAATACACTAGCGACGGCTGTATCATAGTTTCAAGAGACTTCGAAAAAGAATTTGAAGCTCTGGAAGAAAATATGTGTGCACAGTTCGAAGATAGAAAATGAGACGAAGTTGAGGACAAAGGTTTAGCAAAAAGAACACGATGGACTCAGAATATGATAACCTGGACTAATTAAGCCTGCAAGTCAGCAAAACAGAACTTACTGCCTTAATATCGAAACACAGAGCTGATGCTGGACACCAGTAAGGTAGTGATTTGCAGCATGCATCGCAAGCTGATCCCTGAGAATCCAACCATTCATCTGCAAAGGACCAAACACCAAATACATGTGAATATTCTGGTCATCACAGTCAATTCACAATATACGCACAAGCAAACAATTGTTCTGTAACAATTTAGCGGATACGCTTGCTTGACAAAATTTCCAACAATAGTATTATTGACTTGAACAAGATTTACAGTAATGCTGCATATTAAACTGAGAAGACATTTGCAGAGGGTATAGTAAGGAGATTAATTCTGAATCAAAACTCTAAGCATGAACATCTGCATCTCAAGATGTGGTATATTACAACCAAATCAATCTCATAAAAAAGTAGTATTTCAAGGAGTGGACTTATCAATTACCAAGTTCCCTGAACCAGCGTTGAGTCAACAGCACTTGCAGAGCACACTGTGAAGCACTCATCCTGGCAACAGGCAGCCAACAGCAGCAGCAGCAGAAATCAACACGATGTCATGCAAATGAAAATTCAAATACAGGTAAAGATAGCAATGTACGATTTACCTCTTAAAGTATTTGTCCACTGGGTTGCCCATCTCAGGCCCTGCAATTTATTCGACAAAGGAAGAGTTACATACAAAAAATGTGGAAAGAGATGATACAACTTCTCAAGGGGGCATTTTTTTTATGAGGGGGAATCTCAAAGTACTTGTTCTCTGGATATCTTTTACATAATAAATATGTCGTGGTAGGCACGAGATAGCATATCATTCAAACGGAAACGGTACCAAGAAAACAGTGCATAACATAGATAATGAAGTAAATACGTAACATAGACGCAGATCAACATGAACAAGAAATGCAACTTGCCTCTTATCCTGTGCTCAGCTTGAATTTCCTGTTCTTCCAAGATTCCTCCATCACATCCAACAAGCGGTTCTTCGGACTCGTTTCCTAATTGAAAAAAATAAACTGACAGTCTGCCAACAAATCCAACTGGGAGTAAAATGCAAATTAAAATGTGTTTTTCCTGTTTAATTAGAGAACCGGAACAAGTTGGCTCATCACGGTCTCGAACCCCATAAGCATGACGCTAATTAAGGAAGTCATGTACCAATCATTCCACAGAAATCATGAGACGTCTTGGCTCTATGGTCTATGCCAAACTGACAGTCTCTGCCATGAATGGTTCTTCCAACTTGTTTCCTAATAATTGCCAAAAAAGAACCAAACTGACAGTCTCTGTGAAAATATGCAATTGGGAGTAAAATGCAACTTTTTCCCCTGTTTGATTTGAGGAACAGAACAAGTTGGCTCATCACCACCTCACATCGCATAAGCACTATGCTAATAAAAAGAAGTAATGTACGAGTCATCTCACACAAATCCTGAGTCACCTTGACTCTCTGCATTGACAGTACCGGCAGCTGTTTCACCTTGCATACTTGCAACTAACCACAACATGAAACATAAACTCATGAAGGTTACGGAACTGGGTGTTGATTTTCAAGTTTGATGAAAAGCTAAACATAATGAACACAAACAGTCTAATGCCAATAATGTCAAAACTAAAACATAGTTCTTCCAAGTAAACACTTAACCAACCAAGAGTCCAAAAGATATAATGCTGAGCGAATCACATAACATGAGGTATGAGAAGAAAGAAGACAGAATAACCAGACCTTGGGTCATGTTGTTGAGGTAACTGGGGAAGGCACATGGGGAGAACATTTTACTGGGGCAGTACCGTCCAGTCGAAACCGGGGCTAGTCCCTCCACAACCGCACTTTTCATGTCAACGGCGATGACCCAGGCCTTGTCATGTTCCCCACCCAACTTGGCCATGACATAAAGAAGATCATCGTTGCGCACGCTCAAGGTGGGTAGTAAGAAAACCAGTTTCTTCAGCTCTAGCTTATGGGTCTCATGGTTCCACAGCTCAGGCAACAGAGCAGAATATCTTGGGTCAACCGAGATGTTAGCGACATCAACTTTGGTGTGCTTGCGCCAACTTCCCCAAGAGATGTTTCTGATCCATGTGGTGGCTCTCCAGCCTTTACCCTTTATCATGCAGTCAGGTTCATCGGAGCCTATCTCGACGAATTTGATCAGACCGTCATAGCAGGCGACATCGTGGAAGCATTGCGCCGAGTGGCGAGTGAGACGGTAGTAGGGTGCGAAGCAAACCCCTGTCGCCGGGAAGGGGATGTATTTTACAACAGGACGCTCGTCGAACAGGTCGCAGAGGAGAGTAATGCCGCGTGAGATATCGACCCAGCCCAGCGCGCTTGCTCCGACCATGATCTGCTTGGAGGTCGCATAGGGGCGCAACAATGCGGCGTCAGACTCCGATAAGCCCAGCGAGGCCTCCTTCTTGCTCCAGGAACATGTCTCTGACGAGAAGACGTAGGCATCGAACTGCCACTGCCAGGCGTCACCTCGGGCGGTCCAATTGCGATCGAGGAAGGCGACGGCGTAGCGCTCGCCGCCGCGCGGCAAGAGGCCAAGCTGGTGGGATTTGACGGCCTCGACGCCGGGGGGCTCCGGGAGGAGTTGCAGCGAGGGCGGCCCCGCGGCGCCGCGGGCCGTGTAGACGAAGTGGTGGGTGGAGATCCGCCTCTCGTTGGGGAAGCTGAATCTGACGCGGAAGAGGACGAAGGCGGCCTCGGCGCAGACGACCTGGGGCTCCTCCTGGAGGCCGGGGCAGTGGACGGAGAAGTAGGAGACGCCCGGCGGGTCGACGAGCCAGAAGGACGCCTCGACGGCTCGGCCCTCGGCCGTGCGGCCCTCGGCGGTGGTCGCGTTCCGGAACGCCGAGATGCGCGCCGTCTTGCGGAGTAGGGCCCAGTCGGGATAGGCGGAGGAGCGTGGGGAGGCGCCGCCGGCGACGTATGGCCCGGTCAGGGAGGAGGGGTTGAAGGAGGCGGTGGTGATCCACGCCATGGATCTCTCTCGTGGTTGAGGGCGGCGCCGGCGGCGAGCTAGGGCACGGCCGCGGGGAATTGGATTGGCTTTCTCTCTTGTTTTTTCTTTTTCTATAAGCTCTTCAGTGTGGCAAACTTTTCTTTTCAGTTTTGGGCGAAGACCGAAGAGTGGAATACGCTCCAGTGCTGGCATCTGTAAAGTAGGAGTATCACCAAAATATGCATCTCCATTTATTATTGTAAGATTTTTTTTGCATGGTCATTTATTATTATAAGATGTTTGTCCTTTGACTGAGATGTATGCAGACGAATTTTAATGTGTTTGTTTAAACAATTCAGTATATATGTAATCTATATTAAAATATCAAAAACGTCTTATATTCAATACTGACACCCACCTGCCCTTCTAATGTGTCATATACGTTCAGAAGTGTATTGCATGGGAGAGATTTGCTGCGATGTGGATCCATCTGGAGAATTGGTGATGGGTCTAAGGTGTTGATCCATCATGATAACTGGATTCCAAGGAAAGGATATTTGAAGCCGCTTGGACAAGAATTTGTGCATGGAATGACCAGAGTGGCTGACTTAATGGATGAGTCCGGATCATCATGGGATAGGGATAAACTTGACGCTATGTTCTCGGCCAGCGATGCGCATGATATTAAACAGATTGCAATTAGGGGGCCGGACTCAGAGGACTACTTGGCGTGGAACTATACAATGTGAGGTCAGCGTATCATTTGTGAGGTCAGCGTATCATTTGTGTATGTCCATGAGAAGGGCGAGGTCTGGACAGCCAGAATCCTCAAGTAATCTAACATATAAAGCCTCCTAGAGTACCCGCCATTCTAGAGGCCTTCGCGCGCGCGCAATGGATGGCAGTTCGATCAACTCGCTCGATCGTTTTTCACCCTCGAT
Organism: Aegilops umbellulata; assembly: GCA_032464435.1. Taxonomy (NCBI): domain Eukaryota; kingdom Viridiplantae; phylum Streptophyta; class Magnoliopsida; order Poales; family Poaceae; genus Aegilops; species Aegilops umbellulata. The sequence continues at coordinate 632,202,587 of CP136060.1, read as the reverse complement.
TTTTACTGTTTACTGCTATCTTTTGTTACAGCTTTGACTGGTTTACTAGGTGAATGCCACTGGGCCCATAAAATCGTTGGTCCACGCGGCAGCGAAGTGCTCGTCGACTCGGTCGGTGACCAATGAAGACGGCCGTGAAAAAACCTAGATCGAGCAGTCAAAAGGGTCCTCGTTCCTGCCACTCCCTCGCCTCCTCCTTCCTCCCGATCCGGCGGCGCCTCCTCCCTCCTTCCCACGGCCTCCAGCATCGCGCTGCCACCGGCTGGCTCCTCCTCCTCTCTTCTGGATCGGGTGTAGCCGCCATAGGAGAGCATGGGCTCAAACTGAGTGAGGAAGAGGTTGTTTGCGGCCACGCGGGTGAGGAGGGCGGCCTTCCGCTGAACGCCACCGTCCTCTCCTCGTGCGCCCTCGCGGCCGGAAAAGGCAGATATGTACGGAGGATCCACGAGCTTGGTGCCATCCGTCCCGTCCGTCGACGCCCACCCCCTCTTCCCCAACGCGTCGATGCTCTATTCACTTGCGTCTTCGCTGCCTCAAGTGCCCGGGTGAGTCTGCAAACCCCTCTCTAATTTCTATCTCTCTCTCCCTCTCTCTTGATTCGGTTGCATTCTGTTGCAAGAATTATTATTGTGCAAAGGTGGGTGCAGCTATGCACATAACAATTTCTAAAATTGTGATCTGTTTTTGAGGCTGCAGATGCGACCACCAGCTGTTTGTATAAATGCTCAAGGAGGACTGCTCTGGGGAGGACAGCACGTGTGTTTGAAAGAGAGGGATGGAAAAGAGGGGACTGGAGTGAGAGGAGAAGAGGAAGGAATTGAACCACATGTTATTTCTTTGTCATCGACGTCATCCCACCATTGTAGAGATTTTCTTGGATGACATCCGGCCCATACTCTCGCCCCTTCTTCTCCATCTCTGTTGGTACCCTTTCATGGTTTCTTATCTCCACTTCTTTCATGATTTATTCTTTTCAAATAGTAATTCAGGCTGTTATACTAATTTGATTGATGTGGGTGGTGTAATAATTCAGGTCATGCAGGATGGTCTGCTAATTTCATTGAGATATTACTTATGGTCGGACTAAATTTTCCGCATTTTGTGTGTGATTATGCTCAGGTTTTGGAAGAATCAGGCTAAGGGGTGATTGTGCTCAGGTTTTGATGCAGGTACTTTTTAAATCTGAAACTTTGGTTTGGTACAGGCAATGCTAATAAGATTTGAATAGACAATATAGTTACTAGAGTCACTTCATACTAATGCGCAAACTCATTTTGCATTGCAGTGAGATTCAGATAATCTTAAGAAACACATGCAAAGGAGTCCAAACGGGACGGGCTCGGTGTACATGGTTTTCAGTTAATACAGGTACTTTTGAAATCTGAAACTTTGGTTTGGTATGACAGGCAATGCTAATAAGATTTGAATAGACAATATAGTTACTAGAGTCACTTCATACTAATGCGCAAACTCATTTTGCATTGCAGTGAGATTCGGATAATTTTAAGAAACACATGCAAAGGAGTCCAAATGGGACGGGCTCAGTGTACATGGTTTTCAGTTAATGCAGGTACTTTTAAAATCTGAAACTTTGGTTTGGTATGACAGGCAATGCTAATAAGATTTGAATAGACAATATAGTTACTAGAGTCACTTCATACTAATGCGCAAACTCATTTTGCATTGCAGTGAGATTCGGATAATTTTAAGAAACACATGCAAAGGAGTCCAAATGGGACGGGCTCGGTGTACATGGTTTTCAGTTAATGCAGGTACTTTTGAAATCTGAAACTTTGGTTTGGTATGACAGGCAATGCTAATAAGATTTGAATAGACAATATAGTTACTAGAGTCACTTCATACTAATGCGCAAACTCATTTTGCATTGCAGTGAGATTCGGATAATTTTAAGAAACACATGCAAAGGAGTCCAAATGGGACGGGCTCGGTGTACATGGTTTTCAGTTAATGCAGGTACTTTTGAAATCTGAAACTTTGGTTTGGTATGACAGGCAATGCTAATAAGATTTGAATAGACAATATAGTTACTAGAGTCACTTCATACTAATGCGCAAACTCATTTTGCATTGCAGCGAGATTCGGATAATTTTAAGAAACACATGCAAAGGAGTCCAAATGGGACGGGCTCGGTGTACATGGTTTTCAATTAATGTGTCTTCTTTTTGCAGCGAGTGATTGACGAAGGAAGTACAAGGAAAAGAGCAAGACAAAACATTGATGGATTGGATGACTCGTTCCTGTTAGTTTCTCTATTGTCAAATAACCAAATCCTATTTATTATTTTTTGTGTATGCATAATGTGATAGTTAATCAATTGGCTTTGTATGGTGATAGTAGTAATAAAAATACATTTCGAAACTGATAGTATTTGTGTAATTTAGTTTCGCTAGATAGTGTGTGCTCAAAAGTATTTAGTTTTATGTATGAGATCAGGTTCATTGTCTTGCTTATCATAATTAGCTTAAAACATATGTTGGTGTTTATTAGGAAATATCTTTAGGCTCGGGTCAAGTGTGAGAAAAATGTCGAAGACGGTGATGTTCTCTTTTATGGATTAGAGTGCAATTTTTTTTGGTATATCATGTGACTAAAATGTCGAAGACGGTGATGTTCTCTTTCGATGCCATGCCACATGCTAATATGAAGTTTCTCATGCTGCAGGGCTTTTCTGGAGCAAAAAAACTGAGCTATACAGTATGCACTTCTATGCTTTGGGTAAGGCATTAACCTTTTTCTGTCTTTTTAAAAGAACACAAGTTTTCATTATATGATCTCCTTTTTACTGATGGCTGATGCTCGGAAATATAACATATGATGAGCAGACGGGTAAAGAGGTTGAAGTTGGATGAGCAGGGCATGGTCCACTGGCCAATTCTTCTTCTCTACCTGGAGGTGGTGTCCAGTGACTTCATTAAGCAGAAATTCAACCTCCGCATTATGATGTTCATTTTCATAAACGCAGAAAATAGGTTGTATCATGCTTTCTGAAAAAAAAATCAGAGGTTTACCCCATGGAATGTGCTCTCAAGAATGTGCTCTCAAGAAGTTCTTTGTGATCCGGCGACATCTTTTGGCCTATTGGGGAACTGGACATGATTTATATTGCAAAGTTCAATGTATGGATGACAACTTCCTCTCATATCTGTTCTGTATATTTTATACATGTGTTCTATCATGTGCATTCCTGCTGCTGACTTTTGTAGGGAAATTCACCATGGGAATTTAAATCATGGTTCCCTGCCCATCCGTTTACTCTCTTGCATTTATTCTTCATGCTATAGGCCACACTTTTCCTATTTTGCTAAAGAAGTAAACTCATTCCTAAACTTCCATCGTATATACATCAACACTGGGATACTGTACCAACCCAGCAATATTCTGATCTTCATTGTTTTCTGAAAAAAACTATGAATTTCTCTGTGTCAGTGTAGTACTATATCCCACTGATGCTTCTTTGTAACATGTTCATCTATTTGGGTGCATGCCTTCAAGTTGTAGTATATTGAGCACCCTGAGATAGTCATCGAGAAGTTTGGTGGAATTTTAAATGATTTATTAAGCGACCTTTTATGATAGACCATTGTATGAGAGCATGTTTTAGTACTACTTGAGAGTGTTAGAATGTATATATTTTCAACTACAGCTAATTTTTTCAAAAGGCAAAAGAATTTCTGCATGACCACATATCATGATTATCTCCATGAAAAATGCTTTGGACAGTACAAAAATGCTTTAGACTGTACAAGAATGTAAAGGAATCATGGGACACTGTTGTATGTCGCTGCTGAACAGAAGCAGGATGCAACCATGAAGATTTTGTTGGATCACCATTCAGATGTAAGTCCCATTACATGTCTCTTTAATATTATCTTAAATGACATTCCTTTACAGTTTTCTCACTGTTATATTTGATAATCTTCGATTTTCTGCTTTCTCCATTTTCCAGTTAGTTGAATCTCGACAGTAAATTAGTTAGTCTTTTGTTTTATCTCTGAAATCTCGAGAAATACACACAGTTGATAATATTTGAAATTAGATTGCCGTTTGCCTTTTACTCATTATGTTTTTTGCAGAATTGTGTCCTGTCTGTTAAGAGATGCTGAAAAGCTAGCTGTTCTGCAGCAAGCAGAGAGTCATGGGCTCTTTCTGTGAGTCACCTGCTTCTCATGTACAAATATTTCACCATCTAAGTTTGAAAAAAATAGCATTTAGCACCTTCAGTAGATAGACCTCCACTAAATTAGCATTTCCATTGAAGTTATCTGTCTCCACCTTTCTTATCTTTTATCATGTCAGATTTTTCATGATCAAAGCTTGTACGAGCAAAACGGCTGATATTCTAACACACCTCAGAAAGTTGTATTGGTCCTTGCTGTTATTCCAAATCCCTCAGAAAGAACTGCTATACTAAATAAACTATCTGCTCTACTGTTTTTATTTTTAGTCTTGCTTCCATTCATGTATTTTATAGTATCCTGAGGAGCTACAATAGTAATATTACAAATGAATATGTAGTAGTACTTGCATTCTTGCATAGTAAGTTAGGCAGGCTATACTATATGGCGAACTCTCGTGCCAATGGTACTTTGATATATTGTTGCAGCATAAGGTGCTACAGTTCGACCCCTCACTGTTATTGTGTGCAGAATCTTGAGTTCCCCTCATCCCGTTTGTTTGCTCATTTTGCCATGCATCTATAAAAAAAATTGTACATCGAAGATATCAATGATTTGCCAAGACTCCAAAGTCTTGTTGTTATTTTTTGTAACTTCTGCTCTTGAACTTTGATCGACAGATAATTATGACTCTTCGACTTCGGAAAATATTTCAGTTTATTTTGGGGTTGATGTTATTGTGGCATCAATACGGCTTCATTCCACTTGATCTGGCGCGGCACGGGTCAATAACTACTTCCTTTGATTTCTTCATCATGAATGCCTATATGCATTTATTAAAAACATTTATTGTTCGTATTGAGCGAATCAGAACTGCAGTAGTTTCTCAATGTCGACCTCACTTGAAATCTTTTTTTTATTACGAGAAGGTCAAGAACTTTGAAATGAGGTGTAGAGTATATTTGCAAACATGTACGTAGTAATTTTTATAAAGTATTCCTAATTTACATAACTTTTGGTCAAGTCCTATCTAGATCAAAATCGTAATCTTGCATTTTGTTTTTGACATAATCTATATATAAGGTCTTGGATAAGCTGAAGACCTGTAGGCTTAGGAACTTCTCGAAATAGTTGGTCAATGCCAAGGTATAGGATTGGCTTATTCGCTTCTATTTTTATGCATTCTTGTTTATCCTTAATATATTTCCTGCGTGTCTCATATGTACACATATGTGAGCTTGTTTTTGTTATGGAGTTGAGTTAGTGAAATGATTGGTGATGTTTAGTTGGTAGTCACTCAGAGCCACTCTATATTGTTGAATGTGAGATTTCTCCAGTGATGTATTAAACTTCATACGATCAGATTTCAGTGTTTTAGTCCGGTGACTGTTAGACAGAGACATGAAGTTTGACACGACATTCATTCAAGTTATTTTGGAACGGAGGGAGTATACGATTATTTTGTTGTTCCTTTTTTAATTTGGTTCTAAAGATATAGTTTCAGAGTGATCATTTTGCATCAGCCAAGCTTGCCGTTGTTACAAATAATTGTTCTGTTGTCCTCAATTCACTTTCTCAGTTTTTTAATGCTACAAGCATTACTGTTCCAGTTTTTTTTAGTTATTGATCATGCCATTTTTCTTTCTGCCTTTCTAGCTGAAAGATTACTGAGACTGACTAAATTCTGAACATGCTCCATGTGAGGGAAATAGCATGTTGATTTCATCTTGAAATAATCATAGCTGAGAGGGATGAGGTTCGTAACTGAGGGTCATGTGCAAAGCTGGAGGAAGAAGTTGCGAGGCTTGGAACTCTCCTTGTGAAGGGCTCAGGGACAGCAGTGAGGACAATGCCTCTTTAGTTGTAATTGTGATATTCCTGATGTGCAAGTAAACACTCCTGTGATACTCCTTATGCTAAAATGTTGGTTGTTAGTACAGAGGTGGTGACATTATTTGGTTCTCCTACTTACTCACTACTAACATTCTTTCTAATTCGCTTCTTGCGCCATTGGCGCAACCGGGTCATCTAGTGTTAATAAACACAAAGGATACCTGGCTCTCTGGGATACTAATGCACCTACAAAGGCGAAGATCCACGTTTGGCGTATGATTAGGAATGGTTTGGCAGTGGGTGCAGAGCTCCATCGCCGTCGAATCAAACCTGGAGTTTTTCGTGTTGCTTGCGGAAGAGAAGAAACCATTTTTCATCGTTTTTGGGCTTGTCAACATTCCACTCAATTTTGGCAGACGTTGTGCTCGGAAAAGGGCGTCTCGGTGGCAGCCCCACCGATCCCGATCGACTCCCAGGGCGCCTTGTCTCGCTGGTTATTGCAGTGGTTCTCAGGGGCGACTGACGAAGAGAAGGAGGCTATGGTGCATGCAGTCTATGGCCTCTGGTTGGCTCGAAATGAGGCAAGGGATGGAAGGAAAATTGCCCCACTGCATGAAACAGTGGAGACTGTATGTGCTTACATTTCTGAGTGGCGAAATACTCATATGCCAAAGGTGAGACAGGAGAAGCATGCTATCAACCAGAGATGGACGCCGCCCGAAGTGGGGTGGATCAAAGTAAATTCAGATGGCGCGGTTGCAAGGAATTTGAACAAGGGCGGTGGTGGAGCAGTGTTGCGGGACGATCAAGGAGCTCTGGTCGCTGCTACATGCCAGGTATTCCATGCTCAAACTGACCCAGAAGCTGTAGAAATATTAGCTTGCAGGGAGGCGCTGAAGCTTGCAATGGACAGAGGTGTTACACATGTCCATGTGGAGATGGATTGTCTTGCTGTGGTGCAAATGCTCAAGGACCCGAATCGTAACATGGCTGCAGTTGGACCGTGGATACAGGAGTTAAAAGAGATCTCCACGTCTCCGCAATGTCCGCATCCATTAACGCCCGGTCACGGGATGCCAGGATCGAACGAGGACGACCCCGACTACCACGGGCGATGCGGATGTGCCCGTAGCTGCCATCGGTCTGTTGCGAGGTGCCGGAGAGCGGGGCACAACACACCTGCGCGTCGCAGGACCAGGCGAGGTGGCTTCCCGACGACGAGATCAGGATGTCAAGGCGGCTTGACGCGCGAGCGCATCCCTCGTGGTTGCGCCACTTGAGCCCCCGCGCCGCCAGCTCTCCCTCCTGTGGCCGCTCCGCCCATCGCGCAGATGTCGTTGCCGACGCCTCCCCTGCCCACTCAGCACTCCAGGAGCTTGGCCCGCCGCCCGTCCACGGGATCGTCGACTCCTCTCGCGGCCTCGCTGGCGGTGCTCATCGGATCACCGAGGAGGACCTTGAGAATCGCTGCACTGCAGTGCAGCCGTGCAGGTCGAAGAGAACCACGACGCGTATAAGGCACTAGTTGTTGCACGAGGTGGAGGGGAGGATCAAGATTGTGTACCGGACGTACGTAGATGGAGGGACCTGTAGGAGGAAGAGGACAAGAATGAACATGAAGCAGAGGTGCCTTCCCGAGGCGTTCAGAAGGATGCAGGGGTCTCATACAAACAGCTCCAGGTGAGGAACGTGCTGGATCTGGATTTGAAACTTCGATTACTTTACATCGACTTCTTCTTTGTTAATTTACATGACCATCCAAAATTGGTTTCTGTAATAAGACATGGGAAATAGTGTGACTCACTGACATTTTTACTATCTTAATTCCATCATCATCCAAAATTCAGGTTTCCAAATTACATGCATACTCTGCAATCTGCAGACATTTTGAGTTTGCAGATTTGAGGTGGGAAAACCAAAATGCTTTTGGTAGAGTAGGATGAATATTTCAAGATCTCTAGCCGCTGCTATGCATCAACGTGTGATTGAGAATTGGGGACGGCCTGACGAAGGATGGAGCATAGCCAAGTTCTGCTTAGTAATCCATACAATTGGCTTTCTATCCATCTGTACAATCTAGTGTATATATCAAAATTCTTGGACTGAGTTTCTTACTACTGGTACCATTCGTCCAGCAACGTTCAAGCAACAATCCAGAAATCTGAGTCTGTCTCACCTGGGGCTCCAGCGTATGTTTTTAGCAACAGAGTCATGACTAATCCTTGCATTTTTCATCTTTTTCAGCTTGAAAGGTTTCAGTTGTTTCGGTCAAAAGACGTGCAGGTATCCTGCTGTGTGCTCGACAACAGAAGATGAACTTCGAAATTTTTGTCAAGTAGCAAGGTTCGACCTCCCTTCACTTATGATCTGTTCTTCATAGAGATTCCATAGCTTAATTTCTCCCGGCAGGTGGCTTGTACTATTAGGTGCCCACTATACGTGAGGACACTTTGGTGATAGGTATTCAGTATGAACCCATCCAAATTTGATTGAACAAGATGATTCAGTGGCTATGCATTTCCTCAAAACATAGTTTAATTCAGTTTAATCCATATCAGGCTTGAAAGCCAATATTTGTATGTTGATATTATAACAAATTAGTGGAATAAATGGATACCTTATAACTGTTGCTTGATTGGGTATTCAACCATGCTTGCTCTGTTGCCTTTACTTTCGATGTTACTCTAAGCATCTAAATTTGGTTTGCATGTAAGGTTTTTAGTTCAATGAACCTTTGTATTGTATATGTGTGCATAAATCTACTAACTTTGTTCAGAAATCTACTTATTTTGTTCTGTCATATTGATTTAGATGACTTGCTCGCATTTGCTTTTGTTATAATTAATACCCAATGTAAACCTGGATTGATAACTACGAATGGGATTGATATTTTTTTCCAGGAAATTCAAGGAGCAAGAACAGCTGGGCAGGCATATTATTCCTCTGTTTGGGTTGAATAGATAGCAGCACACTTTATTACTATCTCGAGAGTACTCCTATATGTTGTACACACCTAAGAGCCATATTACTCTACATCTCATGTTGGAGATAATAGGGAGTCGTGTGCAGCTGAGTGAGTGGTCGTTGAGAACCAAGTCATGTACTCCCTCCGTCCCAAAATGTAAGACGCTTTTTGATACTATCACAGTCTCAAAAAACGTCTTATATTTCGGGACGGAGGGAGTACCTTATAACAAAAAAATCCTCTCTATTTGAATTACCCGGAACCATGTGGAGCCCATATATTATACAATATGACAATATTCATCACTAATGATCCACATGTACCGAAAATGCCCGAGCTCCATGGAGGCCTTTATTTGAAAACATCAAAAGTTCAAACTTTTTAGTTTCAGAAAATTCTGAAAATAAATACACATATACCTAGATACGTAATGTACATTTGTAAAATGTGAGCTACACAAAAACACAAATCCGGGGCTTTTTAGTATATGTATTGTTCACCCTCAAAGTCCATCATTTTGTCTTTTATGTGCAGCTCGCAATTCAAGGTGTTTCATCCTGAAATTTTTCACACATGCACTTTACATCCTTGCATATATGTGTATTTTTTTCAGATTTTTTTAAAGTGAAAATTTTGAATTTTGAACTTTTCAAGATAAAGGGCTCCATGGAGCCCGGTCTCCAAAATGCCCTACTCCACGTGTACCTGCTATTATACTGCTCTGAGCAAACACCTTCGTTAACACCTTTGTCCTCACATTGGGTAGTTCTGTGCCCTTGATTGTCTCATGCAACGGTAAATTCTATGCAAATCAATGTTTGGTCTTATACGTCCTCATTTTCCAAAATGGAGTTAGTAATGAGGATATGATGAAACATCATAATAATAATGCACGAACCAAGCTGTGCTTTCAATTTTTAAAATTGAATTATGTTCGTATTTTTTTGTTAGTCAACACATGCGTTGCACGTGCACGATTACTAGTTTACCCTAAAAACGATTAGCCCCCGACGTGATTTGAGGTGAAGCGCTGGAGGCTGTGGCTGCCTCCTGCCCTCCCTGGCCATGATCAGATTTGAGTCCGATTATTAAATCAACCGACGCTAGCTCCGCGATGAGCAATCTTGCAGACTACTCCCGCCTGTTCTCCAGCGCCAGCGGTCCAGTCAACTAGTCAAGGTTAGCATCACTGAAACAGTCTGCTATCCCTTCCTTCTCAACCCTCATCTATGCGCGTCGGAATTCTATCACTAGTAGAAAAGGGGGTTATGGTCCAGGCCGGGTCAGCCCATTAGTCCCGGTTCAGTCTAGAACCGGGACCAATGGGGGCATTGGTCCCGGTTCATGAGCCCAGGGGGCCGGCCGGGCCACGTGGGCCATTGGTCCCGGTTCATCTGGACCTTTTGGTCCCGGTTGGTGGGACGAACCGGGACCAATGGGCCTGGCTCCTGGCCCACCACCATTGGTCCCGGTTGGTGGCCTGAACCGGGACCAAAGGGCCACCTTTAGTCCCGGCTCATGCCACCAACCGGGACTAAATGGTCGGTCCTCGTTGCGATTCACAGTTTAGTCCCACCTCGCCAACCGAAGGGCGCCCACATTGGTTTATAAGCCCGTCCCTCTATGCATTGTTGAGCTCCTCTCAAAATGAAAATAGATGCCCCTATATAGGAAATTTGACCTAAATTCATAATGAATTTCTCTGGAATTCATGGAAATTGATTATGAATTTAGGTTGAATTTTCTCTATAGGCGCATCTATGTTCATTTTTTTAGTAATTTTAATCACAAACTTGAGATTCACACAAATTTCAAAGAATTCAAATTATAACTATTCTAATTTGAAAACTAGAATCACTAACAGAAAGTTTATAATTTTTGGTATCTCTGTGCAGAAAGATTGTACATAGTAAATATAATACACAAAGTGTTTTCACACAAATTTAGTAAACTAGTGATTCATAAACTAGTGATTCACACAAACTTTTAAAAATCCAAATTTAAACTATTCAAATTTTAAATCTAATGGCACTAACAGAAAGTTTATAATTTTTGTGACCTAAAAGAAAAAAGAAATCACTAAAAAACTATAAGTATTTAGTTCTTAGTAGAAACGAAAAACTAATGGCACTAGTAAAGTTAATCACAAACTTGAGATTCACACAAATTTCAAAGAATTCAAATTTTAACTATTCTAATTTGAAAACTAATGGCACTAGTAATTTTAATCACAAACTTGAGATTGACACAAATTTCAAAGAATTCAAATTATAACTATTCTAATTTGAAAACTAATGGCACTAACAGAAAGTTTATAATTTTTGGTATCTCTGTGCGGAAAGATTGTACATAGTAAATATAATACACAAAGTGTTTTCACACAAATTTAGTAAACTAGTGATTCATAAACTAGTGATTCACACAAATTTTAAAAAATTCCAATTTAAACTATTCAAATTTTAAAGCTAATGACACTAACAGAAAGTTTATAATTTTTGTGACCTAAAAGAAAAAAGAAATCACTAAAAAACTATAAGTATTTAGTTCTAAGTAGAAACGAAAAACTAATGGCACTAGTAAAGTTAATCACAAACTTGAGATTCACACAAATTTCAAAGAATTCAAATTTTAACTATTCTAATTTGACACTAATGGCACTAGTAAAGTTAATCACAAACTTGAGATTCACACAAATTTCAAAGAATTCAAATTTTAACTATTCTAATTTGACACTAATGGCACTAGTAAAGTTAATCACAAACTTGAGATTCACACAAGTTTCAAAGAATTCAAATTTTAATTATTCTAATTGAAAACTAATGGCACTAACAGAAAGTTTTTAATTTTTGTGACCTAAAAGAAAAAAGAAATCACTAAAAAACTATAAGTATTTAGTTCTAAGTAGAAATGAAAAAATAAATAGGAAAAAAGAAAAAAAGATGCCACCTACTGGGCCACCATGGCCTGAATACGACTAGAAGCCCATCCATGGGCCAGGATTCAGGCCCGCAGAAGGCCCAGCAGGCCCACAGGCATAGCGGTGTGAGATTAGGCCCATAGGCCTGCAGTTCTAAGGAGTTCGATGGAGATGGCGAGGCAGCGCTTATAAACAGGTGTGGCCGCTCCTCAGCTTGCGAGGTGCGACTAAACATCCCACCGCACCGCGGCTTTGGCAGGTGCAGGATATTGGTCCCCGTTGGTGCCACGAACCGGGACCAATGAGTACCTTTGGTCCCGGTTGGTGCCACGAACCGGGACCAATGAATACCTTTGGTCCCGGTTGATTCCACCAATCGGGACGAAAGACCTCCGCTTCCTGCCCTTTGGGCTGCCGAAAAGTGGCCTTTGGTCCCGGTGGTGGCACCAACCGGGACTAAAGAGAGGCATTCGTCCCGGTTTCTGTCATGAACCGGGACCAATGCTTCGTCTATATAAGTAGCACTTGTGAAATTTTCATTCAGTTCGTTCTTCCCCGTCCTATCACGACGACGCCAGGCTGCGCCTCGCCGTCGCCGCGCGCCGTACCGCGCCCCTCTGACGCCGTCCCGCGCCGCCCCGACGCCGTCGCCGCCCCGCGCCACCCCAACGTGGTCGCCCTCTCTGCCCCGACCTCACCGTCGCCGCCCGATCTGTCGCGCCTCGTCGTCGCCGCCCAGTGAGCCCCGGCCCCTCCCTTCCCCCACGCCGCCACCGCCCCGGCCTGCTCTGCATTGCCGAGCGCCGCCGCTGCCGCCCCGGCCTGCTCGATCTCTGTTTTTTTCATATATATTTTGGATGATCCACCGCCCCGACATGTATGTATGGATGTTATATGTATATGTATATATGTGCAGATGTATGTACGATCCATTGATATGTATGAATTGATGTATGATTTTTTTTGTTCATAGAATTATTTTTTTCAATTTATGTATATATATGTTCATATGTATATATGTGCATATTCAGAAAAAAAAATTGTGTTGCAAAAGTTACATTTAAGGTTAGTTGATTTATTGCACTTGAGGTTATTAGTTCTACACTGTTAGTGCATTTTAGGATAGTACATTCTAGGTTAGTGCTTTGAACTAGTTTAATTAGTAGTTGAATTAGTTGATTTAATAAGTACTACTTTATTTTACTATATATACAAGTAGTTTATTTTTAGTTAGTACTACTTTATTTTATTTATAGTAATTAACTACTTATATTATTAGTAGTTGAACTGGTTGATTTAAGAAAACTAGTTTATTTACTATATATAGAAATAGTTTATTTTTAGCAAGAAAATTAATAGAACTAGTTTATTTTTTTAGTTAAAGCAATTATTCCTGCATCGACGTGGACGATGCCTATCCCGCATCCTCGTCGTCGAGTCGGCGAAGGACGACACCTGCTTGACCAGATGGGCCATGTCCGGGACTGGGCTCCGCCGGGGTGGTACTGGGAGGCGCTACCTTCCGGGGGGCGTAGCTTGGTGAGGAGCCAGCCCGTCGTTGACCCGATCCTTGTTTGGTGGCGGTCGCCTGGGCCAGTGACGGTGCCGAGGCTCCCAGACACCACGGAGGTGGTACGTCACCGTGTCAGCGAGGAGGACGAGCACGTCCGTCGCTACATGGTTGCGTTGGAGGGCAGGTTCAAGAATACCTGGCAGGTTCTTCAGGGATCTCACTGGAGCTATGATCCTGTGATGGTTCCTTCCCTTTGGGTGTCCACCGCCCGCGCCGATACCCGTCGGGCGCTACGGTTCTAGCTGTACTGGCGATATGTATGATATATAGTATTCGACGTGTATTAGTGATAATATTCGATGTACGGACACATGGAGATGATGTAGTTTTTCTTATAATTGAAGGCATCCTAATTTGAATACTACTTAATTTTGCGATTTGATTTTTCTTATTGAATGCTCAAATTGGAGAGCACTATGCAAGGCATATGCATATGATTAGTTGAATAATAATGATCTAATTTAGTCTTTGAATTATGAACGTATAGAAAATATCATCATCGGACGACAAAAGTCTCCCGGGGGAGTGCGACTGGTGCCAGGACGATCGAGGTGAGTGCGACAGGCCTCACCTGGACGATGGTCGGCGCTTCAGCATTAAGCTCGAGGAAACCTTCGAAGTTGAAACGGTACGCAACGACGACAAGTGTTTTTTTTTCATAATTAAGCATGACTTCAACTATTTCAACGTGTAATTTTCATCTTTTACAATTCGAGTATAGTTGATCCCATGCCATGCAAGACGCTATGTCTTGGAGAGGATGGATTTTGAAGACCATGAAAATTTTGAAACGAAGAAAATTCACCTAAGGACCCATCATGATGTGGATTTTGAAGTAAAGTTGTATAATGCTGAGAGCGTAACCCATTTTGGTTGCAAAAATTGGGAAGCATTTTGCAAATTGTATGGTTTTGATGAGGGTATGCTTGTCACCATGGATCTTGGTGATCCTGAAATCGAGCAAGACAATATGGACATTCGGGTCCTTGTTGATACTCCTCCAGTTCTACCGCTATGTGAGTTTCTCAAACATAGTTAATTATTAATAGAACTTATATTGTTCATTTAAAAATAGTTGACATCTTATTTCCATTGACAACTTATTTTGAAGTATCAAAGAATGTGCAGAAGATGGTAGATAGAACTTACTACACCGATGGCTCTGAGTTAACTTACAAGGAGAAAACTCATCTGATTGGATTTTGTAATGATATTGAGAATTACAATATCTACAATCGAACTCCTCAACATTATGGTCAATACGTGCCACTAGTGCACGTGTTGAACTACGGTAACTACCATGGAGATACCCTGGTAAGTTTTTTTTACTATTACGACATCCGTGCATCTTTTTGCATACTTCTAAAACTAGTACATCATTGCTAACTACGAAGTTATTACTATGTTTTTCAACAAAGAATCCCAGAGGATTGTGTGCCTCATTTGATGTATCAGAATGGCGGCAGCCTTCGTGTTTTGAACATATATCCAGGTCATCCTACGAATCTCAACTCTCCATACCGGATTTTCTAAAACAAGTGGAGACATGATAATCAAGGGATGGAAAAAAAATGTATGGACAGTCGTAAGGAGCTTCTTGGAAGCAAAAGAAAGCGAGGCGCAAGAATTGGAGACAGGATGATTTCCATTCTTCATAATGGAGAGTCAGGGTCTATATTGTTTTATGCTATTTTACCTTAAGTGTGTTTAGGTCCAATCCTACCTGATACTGATGATCATGTGCTAAGAACAATTATGTAGGGTTGGGTTCGATGACTATGAGGATGATGATCGTATGACTTATTATTAATAACGAGTAGAAGTTGTATGATGATGCTTGATTAATTAGTAGGACTTGTTATTATATATGATGATGTATGATGCGAGCATGCATGAGTTATTATATATATATATCTGCGGGTGAAATGAACATAGCAATAGCGTAGGTAAACCAAGGACTACATATAAGAGAGGACACTTCTCTCTATTAGCTAGCTAATAACAACCTAAAAATAACCCCCTAAACCCTAAAACAGCCACTTTTTTTTTAAAAGAAAACCTCCTGCTGACGCATGGAAGCCTTTTGGTCCCGGTTTATGTCATCAACCGGGACCAAAGGCCCCCCTGCCTGGGCTGCGGGCAGCGGCCACGTGGAGGCCCATCTGTCCCGGTTCTGTTTTGAACCGGGACTAAAGGGTGAGGGTATTAGTAACGACCCTTTAGTCCCGGTTCAGGAACCGGGACTAAAGGCCCTTATGAACCGGGACAAAAGGCCGGTTTTCTACTAGTGTATATCTAGAGTTACTTATTTTAATGGTGATTTACGATGGTAGTTCCTGTGAAATTTCTTTTGATATAGTTTGATCTGCTAAGTGGTTATGAAAAGCATTCGCAGAACTCAAAAATGGGTTATGAAAAGAAAAGCGCCATCAAACATCACAATGATTAATTTAATTTTTAAGCATGTTGTATTGGGTTCCCAACCTAATGATATAGTTGACGGGGCTAATGTCCGAGTTGCCCGTCCAGGTCCTAATGGAGACGACTTGTTCAGAATTGCAAGATAATCTAAATTGAAAAAGGAAATATTAGAAATTAGGTTATCTTCTGATGAAATTATTAATAATTTTGATTTTATTGGCAGTTACAAGAGAAATTTAGACTAAAACAAATGTAACTATATTTTTATTGCTTTGAAACGACACATTAATATGATATTACAGTACATGTTTTTTCGCACATAACTTTTTTGGTTTATCAACTTTGCTTGGCCCCCCTATACCAAAATCCTGGCTCCGCCCCTGGAGGGAGTAGAAGTTTAGATACTCCCTCCATTCGTAAATATAAGTTATTTTAACATTTTCCTGGATCAGGTGTATATAGAGGATAGACATGTTTTAATGTATTTGTTATTTATTTCATTTCGTATGTAATTTATATTAAAATATTCAAAACATATTATAATTGTGACCCAAGGGAGTGCTTTTTTGCTGGCCCGTACGTGCGCCCAATGCAGAGGACACATTTAACATTTGAGGTCCAGATTTTTGAATTGAAAAAATAAACAACCCAGAAGTCCAATCTAATATTAATAAAACTTAAAAGATTAAATAAGACCAATCTACCTGTCGTCGTCCTCGTCGTCTTGGGTTAGGTCGACGAACTCCAGCGCCGCTCATGGAAAGGCCTGTTGCCACGTCGCCAACGTCGCATCCGGTTGTGCCGCCGCCTGTGCTGCATCCGACTGTGCCGCCGCCTGTCATTGCGCCTCCTCCCGCTGGCCCCCGACCCCGATAAGGACCTAGCCTCGTGGTCGTGCTTCCCTGGCTTGCCATGATCCACTTCCACGGGATTGTTGCGTCGGCGGGTGGATGGAGCGGTGTGGCGGCGGATAGGGCTAGATCTCGACCGGCCGGGGCGGGAGGAGGAAGAGGGCTGCTCAAAGGGGAGGAGGTGGACTGGACGGCCCCCACGACACGTGTGGCATTAAAAAGGACACACAGGACGAGTTTCTATGGCTGACGTGCAGGCCCAAACGCAAGCATGGGCTTAAAAATGACCAGCGGGTGATGGTTGGGTGGCCGACACGCGGGTCTGAGATGGACACTGAGCAAACGCATGGCATGTATGTATCATATTCGTGTGGACGCAAAATGTGCCCAAATTTAGGACAAAAATGTGTCCAGACGGACACCGAACAATCAGAATTTCCATTTACGGGCGCGTGTTAGGCCATGGTTTCTTGGCCCCGCGGATCCAAACGGACCAAACCAGATGAAAATGGATGTCTGCGTTGAAGTTGGTCTAAGCAGTGGTCCGTCATTACCCTCACAACCCCCCTAGGACCTGCCCTCTTCTTCGGCGCCAACAAAATCACTGACCTGCACCCATCAACACTTTTTTCGGCCGCGAACCACCCGGTTAGGTGGTTAGAAGAATAGTGGTATCCCGGCCCATCAGAGATTAAATCCTAATGCTCGTATTTATCCTGAATTTATTTCAGGATTTCCAACGATGCGCATTCAGTAGGAGGAGACGTTCCCCTCGCCACGTAGGGAATTTTTCTCAGGAACAGTGTTCCTTTGAAATTCCTGCAGATTTCCTATGAACCGAACGGGGCCTCAGCTGTTAGATTCACAAGTGGATTTATCAATACCTCGACTCGATTTTACAGCCTCCAAGCAACACATGACTCGGGCCCATCTTATGATACAAGAAACAACAATGCACGCAAAAATGACAATTAAGACAACCGATACTTCATTCACCTACTAGATACAACCAGGATTGAGATTTGGGGTTCTAGTTGCAGTTAACTTAGAAGAGCACTACAGTTAGGTGTCTACTACTCCCTCCGTTCGGAATTACTTGTCTCGGAAATAGATGTATCTAGAACTAAAATATGTCTAGATACATCCATTTCTGCGACAAGTAATTTCGAACGGAGGGAGTAGGTAGCAGCAACAGCACCTTCACATCCTTATATGTTTCTACTACTAGACCATGTCCATCCACGCATTAACCACGGCCGAAACCATAACTCAACACTCAATCTACAATAAGCTTATATGTTTCTACAGACATTCCATATCAGTAAGATACCGACTCCTTTACATCACGGTGGGAAGATGACATAACATCACGGTGGGAAGATGACATAACCACGGCCATTGATATCAGGTCCTTTTTTCTCTTCGAGAATTACTGGGCTCGAATTTCTGTTGCCGCCACTTGCCATGTTTATCCTTTGTATTCACCACGGCTTGTCGTTGTTCATGGCTAGTTATCAGCCATCTCCTGCGAACTTGATACCACTCCCGAGGAAAGGACATCAATCTCAGTAGCAGCCACCCATAAACTGTATTCTTTGCCTCGAATGGCTTCTCAAGAGTTTCAGATGTTGCCTTTGATCTTTTTTGGTCGCTGGCATCTCCAAGCATCTTTTCTTTCGGTATCAGTGTTGATGGCACAATTTGCATGATGCTGAAACAATTGAACCAGGTATAAAATTAAAATCACTAAGGGCTCCGTTTAATAATAAAGAAGAGAGGCCACTCATTTTCTTGTACTTGTCCAAAGCTTGAATGACATCACTGATTTTGCTACGCATGGCTTCAACGGATGCTGATGGATCACTCGGTGATCCATGTACAGCCAAGTCGAAATCTTCCAAAGCTCTAGGAAACAACAGACATTATGATCAGATATAAAGGTAAGTTTATTTCACAAACAAATGCCTGGTTTCCTCATCTATATACCTTCGGCAAAAATCTACAATCTTCGATGCAGCTTCACCTTGACCATTATAGGAAGCATATTTTACCATCTGCATCACGATTTTCTTAGGATTCAGTCACACTGGGAATTCATAACATGAATTTAAATAATTGCCCAAGAATGCTGACGGTTCATAATTCGAAATCAAGCAATTGCTTTATAAACATGCTAGCACGGCTGCCTAAATAGTTTGGACAAATAAATGAAGAATCTGAAGCTTGTCAAAGAGAAGTTGTGTGTGTGGTCCAAAGAAACAGAAATAGAAACTTGACCACAAAGGGTTTATACCAAAGAGATAAGGATACAGTCGTAACATGAAGCCCTGGACTATATCTGTGGGATACAATAACAGAACTTACTGGTCTGATACTGGAACGCAGAGATGATACTGGAGAAAACTGAAGTAATAATCTGTATGTGTTGTCAGCTGACCTCTCAATTTCCAAGCATTGATCTGCAATTGACCATACAGATGTGAATGTCCTGGTCATGACAGCCAATTTGCAAGAACATATATCTGCAGAGCTAATGATGCTATCACACGGGCTGCACTTGCTTAAGATGTTCACCAAGAAAGTTACAGACATACAAATGAAGAGTAAAAGCACATAAAATTTACAAGCATATTATACTTGTCATGGGCAAGCATTTAGAGTAATACTGCAGATTAAATTCAGCAGATATTCACAGATGATGCTAAGAAATTAATTGCAGAGCAACGGTCTAAACATGCACTTGGTGAATGTTGGCTGCACATCTAGTATGTCATAACCAAGACAAATAAAGAGCATATATCAAGAAGTCAGGCTTATTAGTTACCAAGTTCTTGAAGCCAGTCTAGAGTCCGCAGTACTTGCACCACACACTGCTTTGCACTCAACCTGGCAACAGACATCCTACAGAAGCAGCAGCATAAATGAAATAGATATCATGCAAAAACTCAAATACTGGAACAGCTAAAATTAGCTATGTGTGAATTACCGCTTAGAGGACTTGTCCTCTGGATTATCCATGTCTGCCCCTGCAAAAGTTTGGACAACGAAACAGTTAGATAAAAAGGACGGCGAAAGAAACATGTATAACTTGTCAATTGAGCAATTTTATTGCCCCGTCAGAAGATAATGGATCAAAAAAATTGGAGGATACATCATTACATCATTGGATTGCTCTCATGTTAGACGAATTATACCTGCAGTGGTAATATGGTGTCTGAGGATGTGCGCAGGTTGGTCAAGCACACATGGCCGAAAGGACAAGCAACGTGAGATGAAAAGACACTGGCCCTAGCAGATTGCTGTTATTAGTGGATTTTCATGATAGTTGTGGTATTTCATGCTGCATAAGCCACTTGAGGTTGTCTATATCCGTTGATGCTTTAATTCGGTTCATGGAACAGATTTGAATTAGCAGCAACAAATCATTGTTTTTCCTGGTTGGTTGGAGGAACGGATGAGTCAGTTCATCATGCACAGCCTCCGTTATCATAAGCACTAAGTGCTGAACAAGTTAACTAGGTATGGGATCATCCCACGAAAAACAAAAAATGGCCTCATGATACACCTCGACTATCTTTGACAATATCAACAGCTATTTCATCTTGCATACTTGCACAATATGAAACTTGAGGTTACAGAATATATGATGTGTGTTCATGAACCCCGTGTTGCCTGCCTGTATAAGTGAGGTCTCCATACACAGGGTCCATGCTGGTAGCACATTTAGTAAGTATGGGCTGCAGCTTCATGTGTGTTTCTAACGCATTAACATGTACGAATCAAAACATTGGAAAACATAGTTAGATTATAAGATTAATGAAACCAGCTAAAAGTTAATGACCACGAACAGTCCAATGTCCATAGTGTCAATACTGAAACGTTGTCCTAAGCACATGTAACAGACAGACAACAAAGAATTCAAAAGCTAAGACTGCGAGTTAAATCACATGGGCATAAAGATGGAAGAATCACCTGGGGTCATGTTGAGGTGCTTGGGGAAGTCGCATGAAGAGTACATTGCAATGTGGTACTTGTACCGTCCAAGAGAGAACTGGGCCATTGCTTCCACAGCTGCCCTTTCCATGTCAACTGCGATGGCCCAGGCAGTCTCGTCGTCAGCATTCACCTTAGCCACCATGTAAAAAAGATCGTCATCACGCCTGCTCGGCAGCGGGGTATAGAAAATCAGTTTCTTCAAGTCCAGTTTTTGGGTTTCATCACACCACAGCCCAGGCAACACAGCAGAAAAACTTTGGTCAACCGAGATGTTAGCAACATCGACCGTGGAGCGGATCTCCCACTTGTCCCAGGAGATCTTCCTCTCCCACAGAGTGGCTCTCCAACCTATACCGCTGGTCCTGACAACCGGGTCATCAAATTCCACCTCGATGAATTTGATGAGATCGCCGCAGCAGGCAACATTGCAATAATACTGAGGGGCGAGCTCAGGGTGGCCACCCTCGTCGAGAAAGCTAACCCTTGATTCGGGGAACGGGATAAATTTGATGACAGGATTCCCGTCCAACAGGTTGCAAAGAAGGACGATACCACTCATGAGATTAACCCAGCCCAGTGAGCCTGCAACAGCGATCTGCCGTGACAAGCCATGACGACAACACATGAGCCTCTCAGACTTGGATAAGTGCCGCAACGACAGCCTATGGCTGCTCCACGCCCGAGTTTCAGACGAGAAGACGTGCGCATGGAACCACCAATCAGAATCTTTGCCAAGACAATGTTGGTCGATGTAGGTCACGGCGTAGTGCTCGCCGTCGGCGCAGGGCAAGAGGCCGAACCCCGTTCTCCTGAAGACCGTGGAGCTGGGGTCCCGGTCCGGGAGCAGCTGCAGCGACTGCTTCCCCGCGGGGGCGGCTCTGTAGACGAAGTGGTGGATGGAGCCCCTGAATGAGAGGCAGAAGACGACGAAGGCGGCCGCGGCGCAGACGAGGGAGGGCGGCTCCTTGTCGTGGAAGACGGAGGCGTCGAGGCCGGGGCAGTTGAAGGTGAAGTAGGAGACGCCCGGCGGGTCGACGAGCCAGAAGGACACCTCCACGGCTTGGCCCTCGCCGGTCCGGCACTTGGCGGTGGTCTCGTTCCGGCGCTCCGAGAAACGCGGCTCCTCGCAGAGGAAGACCCAGTCGGGGAACCCGGAGGCGGAGTCGGCGGCTTTTGAGCCCATCAGGGTGGAGGGCTGGAAGGAAAGAGCGGGGAGCGCCATGGATCTTGATACCGAGGCCGGACGGAGCAGGCTCTAGGGCGACAAATTTGGTGGCGAATCAGGTTGCCCGCCGAACACGGGATTGGTCAAGGTTGGTGGTGGTGCTACTTCAGGTACGGATGCGACTCGGCGGGAGGTGCAGGCGTCGGCGGGAATCGCCGGCGCCGGCGCCGGCGATGCGGGGAGCGAGCTTGGGGGATTTTTCTTTTAGGATAATAGGAGTATTTGATTGAGATCGAGGACGGGGAAGCCCCACTCCCTTTATTTGGCTATATCGTACATTAAGACCCGTCGAAACTTGTTGAAATTCCAGTCTAGTCCAAAACCAAAACGGACTCCACTACGGCGCGGATCAGGCGAGCGCACGGCCGCACACGCAGATCCAACGGCTATTACTCCATCCGCTGGATGATTGTAGGAGAACGTTCGCTCCTTAAAATTGCCGTTGACCAAAGCCTTTTTTCTTTTGACGAAAAAAGAACTTTATTGAATTGAAGAAAAAAGAACTTTATTGGACATTGGCCACGGTGTCTCAAACCTCTAGTTTCTCCCGACCAATCATGAGTTGTATATAAAATCTACTCCCTCCGTCCCAAAATTCATGTTGCGGCGGCATTTTTGCAAAAAAAAACCCTCTAGTTTCTCCCGACCAAACTCGCGATCCTCGTCCTCGTCCTCCGACAAAAGCAGCAGCTGCGCTGCTCTCCGCTGCCGCAGCTGCCCTTCTCCCCGCCGCCGCAACTCCCTTGCTCCCCCGCTCTCCTGCCGCAGCTGCCTCCTGCTCCGCTGCCGCAGCTGCCGTTCGCCTGCCTCCCCAAGCTCCCCCCTTCCTCAAAAAAATCTTGGATTTCCCCAGCTACCGCCGTGCTCTGCTTCGGTTGCGTCGGAACCGCCGTCGGAGAGCCCGGAGGCGCCGGATCCGGACCACCAGCAACAGCCTAAAGACAGCTCGGCAACGTCAAGAGCTTGCGGGCCTCCTCGCCGCCCCTGCCTCGTCGCGGGCTCGCCACACCGCAGCTCGGCCATCGCTCCAGCCACCGCCGTCCCCGCGGTGTCTCGCTGACGGTTGCCGCCGCCGCGTCGCCGGACGTCGAGAAGGAGCCCTCCTCATCACTCCCTCCTCACCAGGCTCAGGACCCACGGCACCGAGCTGTTCAAGGAGACCCAGCCAGACGACCGCATGTGCCAGGTCTTCTTCTTCGATGCCGACGGTGAGTGAGTGAGGGATTCCTCATTATCTTCGTTGGGTTCCTATTCTCTCACCATTCTTTTTGATTTCTACATTGTTAATCCAACTTTCTCTCAATCTCTGTTGCTTGATCTATTGCTTGTTGTGACATTTGAGATGTATCGTGTCCAATTGACGAAATTCCTACTTGTTGCTTGCTGTGTTGCAACTGCAATCGGCCCTTCGAGAGAGGATTCCTGCCCTTGGAGCGTTATTCAGGTTGAGTGATGGAGGCATGCCAACCTGACACTTGTTTGCTTCATCACAATCCATCACCTGTGCTATTTGTGAACTTGCAGTGTGCTTATGGTGATCTTCTTCAGGCAAAGATCAGAATTGTTGGCTTTATGCATCGTTTATGTCCTCTGGATGCACATTGCTTCTTGAAATTCACTGCTATGTTGCTACTAGTACCAGGTGTTCCTGCATTACTAATTTCTGTTTGCTTGTTGTTCAGGTTTTCTAGTGTTTGTTTGGTGGGACTTCTAGCCACTTATGGTTACATTGTCCAAAGTCATGAAGACTGGTGGTGTACCTGGAAAGTTCAGTTTTAGGGATTATATTGGAAAACAGTGAACTGTCGGTGTTTTGCAACAGATGAGGTTTGCAGATTTTCAGTTCAGTCTTCATTCTACTAATACCAGATATTCTTCCATTCATCATAACTGTTATTGTTATTCTTTTAATAGTGTATAGGATCTTCACAGGAATAGCTTGCACCCCTGGAGCCAATTTAGATAATAGGGAGCAGTAGCAGTCTGAAGGTAATGCTTTTCAGGGCATGTGCAGTTCCCCTGCTAGGAAGGCAACGTGCTTCACCAATATTGTACAAATGTTGCATTATTTCCCAGAAACCATCTCAAAATAGATTTTTTTTAGAACTTCTCAAAATAGATTTATATGACAACATCAGACTGCATATATCATCATCATCATCATTCAAATGTCATACATCAGTTACATACATATCATGAACAACCACACTTTAAGTGCTCTGCATGTCTACAAAGGTACCATGCACAAATTGACCTGCCAACTACAACAACACTAGCAAAATAGACTGGCTTGCAGCTAGCATCAAATGTCAGTTCTCATACAAAAGCCATACCGCATACACAAGTCCACAAAAGAGCATATGAACACCACCTCTAGTCTGATGTTATAATGGTAATTGTGCAACTAGTTTCGGCTAAGGTTGGCTGCATCAACGGCCTGAGTTGCTTGTCCCCTGAATCAAGCCCAAGTGACCAAAATGTTATTTAATCTTATTTAGAACAATAAAAGCACAAAGAATTGTTGGGTAACAAGTGGAGACAACAACAATATGTCTTTTCATTTACTGATTAATGCTTGGCACCACGAATTGATCCTTTATGAGAATTGACAAACTCACAAATGCAAGCAGCCAAATAACTTAATACGAAACTTAAAAAAATTCAGGAAACAGACTGGTTAATTACCATTGCTTTTCCAAATCAAGTTATCAATTCCAGCTTTTGCTTATTGTAACGCCCCGGATTCGATGCGCCAGGTGTCCTCCAGTTATTCGCCGTCCTTGCCATGTCATTTGCTTGTGTGTCTCTCCTTGCCATGTCATCATCTGCATTTCGTATCATGTCATCATGTGCATCGCATTTGCATACGTGTTCGTCTCATGCATCCGAGCATTTTCCCCGTTGTCCGTTTTCCAATCCGACACTCCTATGTCACACGGCGCCCCCTCTTGTCTCTTTTCGTGTGCGGGTGTTAAACGGTCTCGGAATGGACCGAGGTTTGTCAAGCGGCCTTGGTATAGCACCGGTAGACCGCCTGTCAAGTTTCGGGTCAAACGGAGGTCGTTTGATGCTCCAACGGTTAACCAGGTAACCGCAAAGCCTCTTTTGTGTGTAGCCCAACACCCCCTCCAAAGTGGCCCAAAACCCATCCAAACCCTGTCTATCTTCTCGGTCGTTCGATCACGATCGCGTGGCCGAAAACCGCACTCTATTTGGAGCCTCCTACCTCCTCTTACCTATAAATAGGTGCTCTCCCCGATTTTTCGCGCAGATCAAACCCTAACCTAGCCCTCTCCGCCGCCGGACACGTCCGGATCGGACCGGACATGTCCAGCCTCCATGTCGCTCCGTCCAATGAGAACGTGCCACATCAGCGCCGTCGCCTCCCTCCTCCACTCACGCGCCGCCACCTCACCCTCTCTCTCTCCTCCGCGCGCCGGCCCGCGGAGCCCATCGCGGGCCCGCACGGGTCCACGCCGCCGCTGCCGGAGCCCGCTCACGCCCCGCCGCCCGCGCCTCGGCGCCCGACCCCGCCGCCGACGACCGTCCTCGTCGCCGCCGCCTCCCGCAGTCCGTCGCCTCCCTGCCCCCCGAGCCGGCGAGCTCCCTCCGCCGCCGCCCGCGCCTGGCCGCGCCCCGCGCCGGCCGCGTCCGCCGCCGCGAGCTCCGAGCCGGAGCTCCTCGCCGGCCGCGCCGGCGCCTCCCGTCGCCGCCCGCCGCCGCCCTCGTCGGGATCCGGCCGAATCCGGCAAGATCCGGCCCGGATCCGTCCGCCCCGGCCTCCCCGACCTCTCCCTCAGCTCCGGCTACGTCCTCCCGCAACTCCGGCGAGTCTCTCCGGCGAGATCCGCGCTGCATCGAAAACCGTGCAACCTAGATCGGAGTGGTATATTTCCTTAGTCCCGAAATATTTTTGCAATCTGTGCCCCTGTTCATTGCATCTTAAACTTGCTGCGTACTGCTCCGTTTCGTGCGTGTAATATGTCAAATTGTTCGTCTCGATGAGTACATCATCTCATCTCATTGCGGCATTTTCATTTGAGCTCGTCTTGATGCCCGAAATGCTGTTAGAAAAGGGCTATGTGATGTTAGTTTTAGATTCTCAGCAGAACTTGCAATTTTGTCATTTTTGCCATGATTGATGTGTGCACCCTATGAACTTAATCTCTACATGTGTTTTGTAATATGCCATGCCATCTTTACAGGGGTGTATGCCATGTATTTTTGTGATCTTTGTGGTGACTAGCACAAGCATGCAAACTAGGCATCTTAATGTTGCTGATTTCAGAGACTAGTGATTTCACCAATTCACTTCCTGCTGTTATTTTTATGCCATGTGTTCATATTGTTTCAGAGAGATCTATGCCTCTTTTGAGCATGATCAGTAAGGATGTTTTGAACATATGGATGTTCACTATCCATCCTTGCCTTTTGTTGCAATTATGGAGTGCCATAGCTTGACTCAATCGAGCTCTACTTTTGCTATAAAATGTTGCTGGCAGATTGTTTACATGTTATTCAATTTTGCCAAGGTTGTTGTTAGTGATCCGTGCATGCTATGTTGTTGTTCTTGCCATGTCTAGCTTCTATGCCATGTCTATTTGCTGGGGTTATGCTTAGTTTGTCATGAAATGCTTTTTGGTGAGTGATTCAAGCTCACCAACATGCCTACTTGTTATCTGATTATGCCATGCTCCAGTTTTTCACGAAGTCTGAATCTGTTTATGTTTTTGCTATGTTCACATGCTTGCAATTGTATTTTATGATCCCTTTTGGCTTATGGTCAGTAAGGGACTTTTGTTATATGCTTTGAGTAGATTCATTCCATGCACTAGTTTGACATGATAGCTTGCTGTAGCATATTGTTTGATAGCTCTAAATATGATAACCTGATGTTATTTCTGCCATGCCCTGTGAATTCTGTTAAGTCTGTGAACCTGTTATTATTTGCAATCTTGCCATGTCCTTTTGAGTATGATCTAGTGATTTATGGAGATAGCTCAGTGTTCATGTTTTGTCATGCTTTACCTATACATCATTTTCATGCCTTTTGTTTTCATGTTGAGATCCTGTAGCATGTTGTTTTGATGCTTGCTAGATGCCTACTTGCTGTTTTGGTCAGATTGTTGTTATATCTTGTATAGTGTGTATGTGTTGAACCGTTGCTCCGTTTTGAGTGTGCTCTATATGAAACTTGCTTAGAATTGCATGTAACTTCATATTATCATGTTGCATCCTTGTTTTGATGTGTTTGCTTGATATTTGAATGCATTTTGTATCAATGCCATGCTCAACTTGTTTTGCTCATATCTTCTAGGGCGTAGCTCCGAATCTAATGAACTTTATATGTAACTTGACTAGAATTTCATGTAGATCATGTTGGTGCATATTAACTTGCTATTTAACAACTTGAACTTAATGTTTATTCAGATCTGGACCAATTTCAAAATTTGCATATGAGGACTTACTGGAATTGTTCTATGTTGTTTCCGGCCTCATTTAAACTTGCCTTGTTGTGTTGTTCTTGTATGCATCATCTCTTGCCATGAATAGCTTCATGTAGCCTTGTCATGCATCATACTTGGTTGAGCATCATGCTTTGTTCATGTGTGGTGTGTTTACCGTGTTGTGTGCTTCTTCTCGCTAGTTCCCGTTTCGTTGCGATCGTGAGGATTCGTTCGTCTACGCTTGGTTCGTCTTCGTGGCTTCATCTTCTTCGTGGACTCGTTCTTCTTCCTTGCGGGATTTCAGGCAAGATGACCGTCACCTTGGATCTCATTACTATCATTGCTATGCTAGTTGCTTCGTTCTATCGCTATGCTGCGTTACCTACCACTTGCTGCTCAAGCCTCCCTATTTGCCATGAGCCTCTGACCTTTGTTATCCTTCCTAGCAAACCGTTGTTTGGCTATCTTACCACTTTTGCTCAGCCCCTCTTATAGCGCTGCTAGTTGCAGGTGAAGATGAAGATTGCTCCATGTTGGATTATGTTTATGTTTATGTTGGGATATCACAATATCTCTTATATTATTAATGCATCTATATACTTGGTAAAGGGTGGAAGGCTCGGCCTTATGCCTGGTGTTTTGTTCCACTCTTGCCGCCCTAGTTTCCGTCATACCGGTGTTATGTTTCCGGATTTTGCGTCCCTAACACGGTTGGGTGATTTATGGGACTCCCTTGACAGTTCGCTTTGAATAAGACTCTCCAGCAAGGCCCAACCTTGGTTTTACCATTTGCCTCACCACCACCTACTTTTCCCTTGGGAGTCGCTCTCTCGAGGGTCATCTTTATTTAGCCCCCCCGGGCCAATGCTTGTCTAAGTGTTGTTCTTAACTAGAGCACCGTGCGGGACCGTCCCTTGGCAACTTGGGTTATGTTGGTACCTGTACGCTTCGCTTATCCGGTGTTGCCCTGAGAACGAGATATGTGCAGCTCCTATTGGGATGTCGGCGCATCGGGCAGCTTTGCTGGTCTTGTTTTATTACTGTCGAAATGTCTTGTAGCCGGGATTCCGAGACTGATCAGGTCTTCCCGGGGAGAAGGAATATCCTTCGTTGATCGCGAGAGCTTATCATGGGCTAAGTTGGGACACGCCTGCAGGGTTTGAACTTTCGAAAGCTGTGCCCGCGGTTATGGGCAGATGGGAATTTGTTAATGTCCGGTTGTAGTTATCTTGAAGCAAACTCTTCTAAAATACACCAACTGTGTGCGTAACCGTGAGTGTCTCTTTTCGGGGTTGATCGAGAGGAGAACACGGTTTCTGGGTTATGTTTGACGCAAGTAGGAGTTCAGGATCACTTCTTGATCATTACTAGTTGACGACCGCTTGCTTTGCTTCTCTTCTCGCTCTTATTTGCGTAAGTTAGCTTCCATACATGCTTAGCCGCTGCTGCAACTTCACCACTTTACCCCTTCCTTACCCTTTAAGCTTTGCTAGTCTTGATACCCATGGTAATGGGATTGCTGAGTCCTCGTGGCTCACAGATTACTACACCACCAGTTGCAGGTACAGGTTACGCGATGATCATGACGTGAGAGCGATGTTTATTTGTGTTGGAGTTCTTCTTCTGCTTCTTCTTCAATTGAGGGATAGGTTCCAGGTCGGCAGCCTGGGCTAGCAGGGTGGATGTCGTTTGAGTTTCCGTTTATGTTCCATCCGTAGTCAGATGTTGATCTTGTATGATGTATCACTACAGGAAACAAATAATTTGCCGTCTGTGGGTCTCTTTGCGGTCTGCTTTTCGTCGGGGCAGACGGCAAAGAAAAGATTTGCCGTCATCTGCAGACGGCAAAGAAAAACAGACGACAAAATAAACTTTGCCATCACAGATGGCAAAGAGCTCACTTTGCCGTTTGCTAAGGAAAACACAGACGACAAAAAATCTTTGTCGTCTGTGTTAGTTTTCATATACGGTAAAGAATCTTTGCCGTCTGTGTTATTTTGGCAGACGGCAAAGTGAGCTCTTTGCCGTCTGTATTGTTTTCCGCAGACGGCAAAGAGAAAGCACACCACGCGGATCAATCACGTGGATCGATGACGTGGCACAAATCCAACGGCGCCCCACCAGCCTCTCTCCCTCTCATCCCACGATGCACACACCCCCACCCACCTACTGGCCCATAACCACCAACTCCCCTGCCTTATCCCTCCACCTCCGGTTCACTCCTCTCTCTTTCTCTTCACTCGACGCCAGCCCACCGCTCGATGTCACCCTCGCCGCACTAGCAGTCGCCGCTGCGTGTGCCCTCCTCCGCGCGCAGCCCGCCTCCGCCGGCTCCGCCCTCCTTCGCGGGCCGCCTGCCTCTGCTCGGCTCGGCCCGTGCCACCCGCATCCGCGCGCTGCCTGCCTCCGCCGGCATCTGCGTTCCCTCCAGCGCCGCCCCCGCCTCCACTTGGCTCCGCCAGCGCCGTCCCCCGCCTCCGCTCGGCTCCGCCAGCGCCGTCCCCCGCCTCCGCTCGGCTCGGCCCGCGCCGTCCCCCGCCTCCTCTCGGCTTTGCCCGCGTCACCCGCCCGCCTCAGCCAGGCCCCGACAAGACCTCGCACCACCTCACGGCTGGCGCCCTGGACTGCAGCGAGGCAATGGCGCCCGGCTGCTTCGGCCATCCCTCCGGACTGCAGCGAGGCAACGGCGACCGGCAACGGCAAGGCTCAACCGTGCAAGAGCTTTCAAGGACTCGATTACTTTTTTCTTTCTCTGTTTAGGATCCTCCCTGCATTACTCAAGTAATGCTTTGTAATTTCTTGGTTACTTTGGGCCTCGTAGTAACATGCATTGTACCGACATGTTCTAATATGCACTGTACCGCCATGTTATTCTTAATAATGCAGTTCTCGGGTCTTCCAGGTCCTTCTTGTTCCAAAAAGCCATGGAAAGTGGCAAGAAACGGCCAAGCCATATCTTTTTTATTAAAATAATTCTTTTTTGTGTGGAACAAAAATCCTTTGCCGTCTGTGTGTGTTTGAGGCAGACGGCAAAGATGGATTTTGGCAGACAGCAAAGGTACTGTTCTTTGCTGTCAATTTTTATGCAGGTTGACAACAAAGACGGTTATGGCTGACGGCAAAGACTTTGCCGTCTGCCCGATAAAAAGCTGACGGCAAAGCAGCCTTTGCCGGCATCCTCTTTGCCGTCACTCTTTGCCATTAGTCGGCTGACAGCAAACTCTTTGCCGTCTGTATTTTGCTCTTTGCCGTCTGTACTCCCTAGACAGCAAACTAGCTGATTCCTGTAGTGTATTGTTGTATTCATGTGACTTTGTATGTATTGGTTGTATCCCCACTATTATGTAATGTTGATGTAATGATATCCACCTTGCAAAAGCGTCTTCAAGATGCGCTTCTATCCTTGGTGGGACCTTCGAGTTCCTTTAGGATAGGGTCGCATCTTGGGCGTGACACTTATATAGTGTAATACCGTAAGTTTGGCAAAATATGCAGTGCAATGCCAAGTGATGGAAAAGACAAAATTTATGAACAAGTCAAAAAATTGGACAACACACATTCATCCATATGATAAAAACTTCAAGTTTCTCATACACTTACTTCTGGTTGTGAAACAGTTCCATGGCCCAGTATAAGCGTTGGCACCTCTTTTCCTATCTCCTTGAAAAGTGCCTGCCAAAAATGGAAGAAATGTTACTAGAGTTGATACTTGAGGAGTTAAGATCCATTACTTTAGAATGTGGGCATGAATTTGTACATACTTTTATGAGCTTCCCGCGCATCTCTACCTTCTGTTGTAGCATCTCCTTAGCACGCCTAAGTTCTGCATTTCTTCATTAAAACGCTCGAGTTGTTCCTTTCTCTCAAAGTGTGAGCGAGATTGGTGCACTGGCATTCCTTTTTCTAGCTGTCGACTTAATATCAACTTTCTAACAACCCCATCGCCTATTGACACTTCATTGCAATATATATATTCAGCATCGTCACCTTCTCAGGTCCAAGTGTCTCTTCCTACAACAAGGAATTTATGCGAAGACATGACATCATGTAATAGGATAAATAAGTGTGAAGCAAATCATACAACAAGCACAACATACCAAATATTGTTGTGCCTCTGCAAATTTGGATTTTTCCACTCTCGTGTTCCTCGTCACCCACATACAGCTCAAACAAGCTCTACATGCTCAGAAATTTCCAGATCAGATTTTTACAATAATACCAAGATATGGGGCGGAGGGAGTATAACGATAGTTGTAATTACTCCAAAAAAATTACCTACCCAAAACTCTTCCTTCACACGATCCACGGTGTCCACTACTGAAAATCTATAGTCGAGTCATGATAGTAATCGTACCACTCTAAAGCTGGGCGTGTATTAGTGATGACACCATCATCATTTTTCCTCTATTTTTCCTGGGTATTCACGTTTAAGAAGAACTCCAAGTTGTGTAGTGTACTTGTAGTTCTTGGGATGATAGGGTACATACTTAAATTGCCTACATGCAGTAAATGTTATTAATTGATAAGTTTTTATAATATATTAATTGATAACTTTTAGAAAAACAGGAAACAATTGTGCATCAATATGATGAAGATAGGACAAACACATCATATTTGATACCTTTCACCTTTAGGTTGAAGGCCAGCTTTGCGACCACGTGGAGGCACTCTTAATTCGATGGTAGCTCTCATGCGTCTTCCTCTACGCTTCTCAGATAAACGGTGAGATGAGTTCACATCACTCCTTTGGGACAAAGGGTTGGTAGAGTTAGTGTTGCCAGAAATTGTCCTTTGTGAGTCATTGTTGCCAGATCTGCTCCTAGCATTACGGACATGACGAAGTCCGGTCATCTCCTATAAAGATAAACTCAGATGTTAGACAAATCTATTAAAGAGGCAACCTATTATAATTAGAATATATATTTGAATAAAATGAGAGGATAACCATGTGGGCTACATGTCACCAATCACATATTTGCGAGAAAGGAAGAAACTTTCAGGAACATTCAATACAAATAATATCAAGTTTCAGTTCCATCCAACACATGAATTAAAATACAAGGTTCATCTGCTTTTGTCCATTCGGTCAGTTCATTACAGCCCTCTTGATGTACTAAAGGTACAAATCCATCAACAGTAGCTACAAAACTCTCACCATGTTCTGTCCAGGTTTTGTAATTTGGCTTATACCCATGTTTATACAAGTATTCCTCTACAATGTGCCTTTCTTGCGGAAAATAATTCTGACATTTGGCGCATGGACACTTAATTTTACCACCTTCAGCTACAAAAGGCAAAGAGAAGGCCGAGTCTATAAATCGTGCAGTTTCTTCAAGCCACAGATGCTACAACATACATCTAAGAACAACCAAAACTAATCTGTCCAAATCAACCGTATACTAATCATAGGTGCCTCAGTTAGTTCCATTCAAGCTTGAAGGCTACACAAGAAATAAAGCAAGCAAATCATAGATCCAGGAAAAGAAGGTGATAATATTACCAGGGATATGAAGACAGGGGGCTTGTGCGAGAAGAGGAGTACGGGCAGCCGGGGACAAGTACAGGAGCTCAGTTGGGGGGGGGGGTGATGCAGGTGCTTCGGCGGGTGGAGAGGCATAGACTGGCGCTACGCAGGTAGTGAGGTAGATGCGGGCTGAAGGACGGCCTTCCACGAGAGGGGAGGCAGTCGCGGCGGTAGATCGGAGGATGGTGTGGCGGCAACTCTAGCGATGGACCTGAGGATGGTGTGGCGGTGGACCGGAGGATGGGGCAGTGGCGGCATCAGCGGTGGACCGGACGATGGTGACGGCGGCGGTGAAGTGGCAAGAGACTGAGGATTGATTTGGGGATCGAGGGTTCTGGAGACCAAGGACTGAATTGGGGACCGAGAGGGTTCTGTTTGCCCTCTCGTTTTGTACTGGGCCGAACCCTGTGAGCACAAACACACAGGAAAATGGACCAAAAGGGTGGGCCTCTGCTAAAAATGCGCGCGCAATGAAAATCCGGTGGCGCGAAGCGACATCCAGCGTGCGCGAAGGGCCGAACGCGATTCCTGTGGGCCGCGATGCACAGTGATATATTTTTCCTGTGAGTTTAGCTAGAGCCTACAGGAATATATAGCAAAAATCTGTCAGCCAGAGCCTGGCCCACAGTAAAACGTTTTTTCCTGGGTGTCTGTGCGGGGCCGACAGGAATATAGGTTGGCTCACAGCCTTAGTCGCGATTCTGGTAGTGAATAGTTAACCCTTTTCCTTTTGCGAACCAACGTTCTTTAAAATTTACCAAGTTTATTACAAGAATGCATATGTTGAAATAAAAGATGTGAACCTATCGTAGTCTTCACTCATGGTTATGCACATGCTCTTAGTTGCTCTAGATTCTCAAGAACCATCTGGTCTTCCTGCAGTTTGGGTTTTCCTCTTTCTGTTATGTCCAAATATATTGGAAACCCAACTCGTAAAATATTTTTCAATCTCTTCAACTTAATGTTAAAAATAATCAATGGATAACAATAACTCACAGGTTGTTCGCATTTTTTGAACCAAGGGCATGTAGTCCTCATTCTTAAACCATGCCACATCAAATCTAAAATATCTAGTAGTTTTAAACGTTAGTAAGGTCAAGACCACAATCAAACATAAGAGGACTATGGTCACAAAGCTCTCTAAGGAATTTAAACACATGCACTAGAGGGGAGAGGCTTTCCCAAGCACTAGACATAAGAATCCTATCAATTTTTTGTCCAAAGTTAGGTTTGTTGTTTATTGGACCAAGTACAGTGACGGTGCGGAAACCCGCCAAAGTTATTTACCGAGATTCGGGCCCTCATGTCGAGGTAACACTCTACTCCTGCCTTGGATTTAATTAATGGTGGAACTCCACATGTGAGGGGATTAGAAATTGTGGCTGATGCCAATTACAAAAAAAAAAATTTTGTGGCTGATGCCTACTATGGAGGATGGGCATAGGAAATATGTCAGAGTCAATTCCAACAGATTCCTAGGCAGGGTATCCTAGGAAGGCGAATATGCAGGATGGTAACATGAGGCAAGGTTTTACCCAGGATTAGGCCGTCATGATCGAGGTAATACCCTATTCCTGCTCGTGTATATTGCGCTAGGGGTGTGTACAAAGTATAGAGAAAGTACCAAGGGATTGTATACATGCTACGACAAGCCAGGCCCCAGCTTATTTAACACACCGGGGATCCTAGGGCTACAAATCCTAGTTGGCTACGTTGGTGGAGGCAGAGTCCTCCACGACTCATGTCTCTTCGGATTGTACTACAAGTCTTCATGGGTCCTCCGACATGCATATTGAGAGACCCCTGGGTCGAGACACCATCAGTAGCCCCTGAACAGTTCTTCGATCAATCCTGGACACACCTCAGCATCTCTTAGCTTCACACCATCTTCAGCCGCCAAGGTTGAAATTGGTTCTTCAGAGCTTCCTTGACAGTGTCCTCTTGCAGCCAACTTCTAGTAGTCGGACTGCTGCCGAGGTGACGCAATCTATCTTGATCTCGAGTTGTCGATGGAGATGGCCGACCTGTACCCGAACAAATCAAAGTATCAAACAAAATACCAAAACACCGCACAAGTAAGTAGATCTTGTGTCAAACTACACGATGCCTCATCTATCATGAAAATGCCACTACGTTGACATCAAGCCTCGTGTTTCAACGGTCGGCTAGATCCAATGCATTGCCTCGGTGGTTCCTGGAACACATACACCATTTTACCACCGGGAGAGGGCCTCGAGTGTTGTGCTGCGCCGCTCCCTGGCCTGGCACCAATACGTCGCTCATTGTTGCAACTGTTTTCGTAGCAAATTTGTCCATGATCTGCTCGTGACTTAGACTGCGATCCTATGGTTGTGGGGGCACGCAAGTTGTGGCCTTCTTCCACAGAAAATGTTCCCCTTGAGAAGTTGATTGCGCGTCTCCGTAGTCTTGTCCATGTAACCATTTCATTGTCCGGTTTTTGTCA
Source organism: Aegilops umbellulata (assembly GCA_032464435.1). Lineage (NCBI taxonomy): Eukaryota > Viridiplantae > Streptophyta > Magnoliopsida > Poales > Poaceae > Aegilops > Aegilops umbellulata. The sequence continues at coordinate 632,167,235 of CP136060.1, read as the reverse complement.
TGGCAGAAATGGCCTGACCCCGTTCCCGCGGACAAGCACTTTGTGTTGGGGAACGTAGTAATTTCAAAAAAATTCCTACGCACACGCAAGATCATGGTGATGCATAGCAACGAGAGGGGAGAGTGTTGTCTACGTACCCTCGTAGACCGAAAGCGGAAGCGTTATATCAACGCGGTTGATGTAGTCGTACGTCTTCACGATCCGACCGATCCAAGCACCGTTACTCCGGCACCTCCGAGTTCTTGGCACACGTTCATCTCGATGACGTTCCCCGGGCTCCGATCCAGCAAAGCTTCGGGGAAGAGTTCCGTCAGCACGACGGCGTGGTGACGATCTTGATGTACTACCGACGCAGGGCTTCGCCTAAGCACCACGACAATATGATCGAGGTGGAATATGGTGGAGGGGGGCACCGCACACGGCTAAGGAACGATCAAGTTGATCAATTGTGTGTCTTGGGGTGCCCCCCTGCCCCCGTATATAAAGGAGCAAGGGGGGAGGGCCGGCCGGCCCTAGGGGCGCGCCAAGGGAGGGGGAGTCCTCCTCCTAGTGGAAGTAGGACTCCCCTTTCCTAGTCCAACTAGGAGGGGGAAGTGGGAAAGGAAGGAGAGGGAGAGGGAGAGGGAAAGGGGGGCCGCGCCCCCCTCCTTGTCCAATTCGGACTCCTCATGGGGGGGGGCACCTCCTGGTGCGGCCCTCTCTCTCCCCTCGCGGCCCAATAAGGCCCATACTTCCCCCGGGGGGTTCCGGTAACCCCTCCGGCACTCCGGTAATATCCGAAACCTCTCGGAACCATTCCGATGTCCGAACATAGCCGTCCAATATATTAATCTTTATGTCTCGACCATTCCGAGACTCCTCGTCATGTCCGTGATCACATCCGGGACTCCGAACTCCTTCGGTACATCAAAATGCATAAACTCATAATAACTGTCATCGTAACCTTAAGCGTGCGGACCCTACGGTTCGAGAACAATGTAGACATGACCGAGACACGTCTCCGGTCAATAACCAATAGCGGGACCTGGATGCCCATATTGGCTCCTACATATTCTACGAAGATCTTTATCGGTCAGACCGCATAACAACATACGTTGTTCCCTTTGTCCATCGGTATGTTACTTGCCCGAGATTCGATCGTCGGTATCCAATACCTAGTTCAATCTCGTTACCGGCAAGTCTCTTTACTCGTTCCGTAATACAGCATCCCTCACCCAACTCATTGGTTGCAATGCTTGCAAGGCTTATGTGATGTGCATTACCGAGAAGGCCCTGAGATACCTCTCCGACATTCGGAGTGACAAATCCTAATCTCGAAATACGCCAACCCAACAAATACTTTCGGAGACACCTGTAGAGCACCTTTATAATCACCCAGTTACGTTGTGACGTTTGGTAGCACACAAAGTGTTCCTACGGTAAACGGGAGTTGCATAATCTCATAGTCAAAGGAACATGTATAAGTCATGAACAAAAGCAATAGCAACATACTAAACGATCGGGTGCTAAGCTATTGGAATGGGTCATGTCAATCAGATCATTCAACTAATGATGTGACCTTGTTAATCAAATGACAACTCCTTTGTCTATGGTTAGGAAACTTAACCATCTTTGATTAACAAGCTAGTCAAGTAGAGGCATACTAGTGACACTCTGTTTGTCTATATATCCACACATGTATTATGTTTCCGGTTAATACAATTCTGGCATGAATAATAAACATTTATCATGATATGTAAGGAAATAAATAATAACTTTAGTATTGCCTCTAGGGCATATTTCCTTCAGTCTCCCACTTGCACTAGAGTCAATAATCTAGTTCACATCGCCATGTGATTTTACCAGCAATTGTTCACATCACCATGTGATTAACACCCATAGTTCACATCGCCATGTGACCAACACCCAAAGGGTTTACTAGAGTCAGTAATCTAGTTGACATCGCTATGTGATTAACACCCAAAGAGTACTAAGGTGTGATCATGTTTTGCTTGTGAGATAATTTTAGTCAACGGGTCTGTCACATTCAGATCCGTAAGTATTTTGCGAATTTCTATGTTAACAATGCTCTGCATGGAGCTACTCTAGCTAATTGCTCCCACTTTCAATATGTATCTATACCGAAACTTAGAGTCATCTAGATTAGTGTCAAAACTTGCATCGACGTAACCCTTTACGACGAACCTTTTGTCACATCCATAATCGAGAAACGTATCCTTATTCCACTAAGGATAATTTTGACCGCTGTCCAGTGATCTACTCCTAGATCACTATTGTACTCCCTTGCCAAACTCTGTGGTAGGGTATGTAATAGATCTGGTACACAGCATGGCATACTTTATAGAACCTATGGCTGAGGCATAGGGAATGACTTTCACTCTCTTTCTATCTTCTGCCGTGGTCGGGTTTTGAGTCTTACTCAATTTCACACCTTGTTACACAGGCAAGAACTCTTTCTTTGACTGTTCCATTTTGAACTACTTCAAAATCTTGTCAAGGTATGTACTCATTGAAAAAACTTATCAAGCGTCTTGATCTATCTCTATAGATCTTAATGCTCAATATGTCAGCAGCTTCACCGAGGGCTTTCTTTGAAAAACTCCTTTCAAACACTCCTTTATGCCTTGGAGAATAATTCTACATTATTTCTGATCAACAATATGTCATTCACATATACTTATCAGAAATGCTGTAGTGCTCCCACTCACTTTCTTGTAAATACAGGCTTCACCGCAAGTCTGTATAAAACTATATGCTTTGATCAACTTATCAAAGCGTGTATTCCAACTCCGAGATGCTTGCACCAGTCCATAAATGGATCGCTGGAGCTTGCACACTTTGTTAGCACCCTTTGGATCGATAAAGCCTTCTGGCTGCACCATATACAACTCTTCTTCCAGAAACCCATTCAGGAATGCAGTCTTTACATCCATTTGCCAAATTTCATAATCATAAAATGCGGCAATTGCTAACATGATTCGGACAGACTTAAGCATCGCTACGGGTGAGAAGGTCTCATCGTAGTCAATCCCTTGAACTTGTCGAAACCCCTTTGCGACAAGTCGAGATTTGTAGACAGTAACATTACCGTCAGCGTCAGTCTTCTTCTTAAAGATCCACTTGTTCTCTATTGCTTGCCGACCCTCGGGCAAGTCAACCAAAGTCCACACTTTGTTTTCATACATGGATCCCATCTCAGATTTCATGGCTTCCAGCCATTTTGCGGAATCTGGGCTCACCATCGCTTCTTCATAGTTCGTAGGTTCATCATGATCTAGTAGCATGACTTCCAGAACAGGATTACCGTACCACTCTGGTGCGGATCTTACTCTGGTTGATCTACGAGGTTCTGTAGTAACTTGATCTGAAGTTTCATGATCAACATCATCAACTTCCTCACTAGTTGGTGTAGATGTCGCAGAAACCGGTTTCTGTGATAAACTACTTTCCAATAAGGGAGAAGGTACAGTTACCTCATCAAGTTCTACTTTCCTCCCACTCACTTCTTTCGAGAGAAACTCCTTCTCTAGAAAGGATCCATTCTCTTGCCTTCGGATCTGTGATAGAAGGTGTACCCAACAGTCTCCTTTGGGTATCTTATGAAGACATATTTCTCCGATTTGGGTTTGAGCTTATTAGGATGAAACCTTTTCATATAAGCATCACAATCCCAAACTTTAAGAAACGACAACTTTGGTTTCTTGCCAAACCACATTTCATATTGTGTCGTCTCAACGGACTTTAGATGGTGCCCTTTTTTAACGTGAATGCAGCTGTCTCTAATGCATAACCCCAAAACTATAGTGGTAAATCGGTAAGAAACATCATAGATTGTACTATATCCAATAAAGTACGGTTATGACGTTCGGACACACCATTACACTGTGGTATTCCAGGTGGCGTGAGTAGTGAAACTATTTCACATTGTTTTAACTGAAGGCCAAACTCGTAACTCAAATATTTTACCTCTGCGATCATATCGTAGAAACTTTTATTTTCTTGTTACGATGATTCTCTACTTCACTCTGAAATTCTTTGAACTTTTCAAACGTTTCAGACTTATGTTTCATCAAGTAGATATACCCATATCTGCTCAAATCATCTGTGAAGGTCAGAAAATAATGATACTTGTCGCGAGCCTTCATATTCATCGGACCACATACATCAGTATGTATGATTTCCAACAAATCTGTTGCTCGCTCCATTGTTCCGGAGAACGGCGTTTTAGTCATCTTGCCCAAGAGGCATGGTTCGCAAGCATCAAGTGATTCATAATCAAGTGATTCCAAAATCCCATCAGCATGGAGTTTCTTCTTGCGCTTTACACCAATATGACTTAAACAGCAGTGCCACAAATAAGTTACACTATCATTATTAACTTTGCATCTTTTGGTTTCAATATTATGAATATGTGTATCACTACGATCGAGATCCAACAAACCATTTTGTTGGTGTGTATGACCATAGAAGGTTTTATTCATGTAAACAGAACAACAATTGTTCTCTAACTTAAATGAATAACCGTATTGCAATAAACATGATCAAATCATATTTATGCTCAACGCAGACACCAAATAACACTTATTTAGTTTCAACACTAATCCCGAAAGTATAGGGAGAGTGCGATGATGATCATATCAATCTTGGAACTACTTCCAACACACATCGTCACTTCATCCTTAACTAGTCTCTGTTTATTTTGCAACTCCTGTTTCGAGTTACTACTCTTAGCAACTGAAACAGTACCTAATACCGAGGGGTTGCTATAAACGCTAGTAAAGTACACATTAATAACATGTATATCAAATATACCTTTGTTCACTTTGCCATCCTTCTTATCCGCCAAATACTTGGGGTGGTTCCGCTTCCAGTGACCAGACTCTTTGCAGTATAAGCACTTAGTCTCAGGCTTAGGTCCAGACTTGGGCTTCTTCACTTGAGCAGCAACTCGCTTGCCGTTCTTCTTGAAGTTCCCCTTCTGCCCTTTGCCCTTTTCTTGAAACTAGTGATCTTGTCAACCATCAACACTTGATGTTTTTCTTTGATTTCTACCTTCGCCGATTTTAGCATCGCGAAGAGCTTGGGAATAGTTTTCGTTATCCCTTGCATATTATAGTTCATCACGAAGTTCTACTAACTTGGTGATGGTGACTAGAGAATTCTGTCAATCACTATCTTATCTGGAAGATTAACCCCCACTTGATTCAAGCGATTGTAGTACTCAGACAATCTAAGAACATGCTCACTAGTTGAGCGATTCTCCTCCATCTTTTAGCTATAGAACTTGTTGGAGACTTCATATCTCTCAACTCGGGTATTTGCTTGAAATATTAACTTCAACTCCTGGAACATCTCATATGCTCCATGACGTTCAAAACGTCTTTGAAGTCCCGATTCTAAGCCGTTAAGCATGGTGCACTAAACTATCAAGTAGTCATCATATTGAGCTAGCCAAACGTTCATAACGTCTGTATCTGCTCCTGCAATAGGTCTGTCACCTAGCGGTGCATCAATGACATAATTCTTCTGCGCAACAATGAGGATAAACCTCAGATCACGGATCCAATCCGCATCATTGTTACTAACATCTTTCAACACAATTTTCTCTAGGAACATATCAAAATAAACACAGGGAAGCAACAACGCGAGCTATTGATCTACAACATAATTTGCAAAATACTACCAGGACTAAGTTCATGATAAATTAAAGTTCAATTAATCATATTACTTAAGAACTCCCACTTACATAGACATCCCTCTAATCCTCTAAGTGATCACGTGATCCAAATCAACTAAACCATAACCGATCATCACGTGAAATGGATTAGTTTTCAATGGTGAACATCTTATTTTGATCATATCTACTATATGATTCACGCTCGACCTTTCGGTCTCCGTGTTCTGAGGCCATATCTGCATATGCTAGGCTCGTCAAGTATAACCCGAGTATTCCGCGTGTGCAAAAACTGGCTTGCACCCGTTGTAGATGGACGTAGAGCTTATCACACCCGATCATCACGTGGTGTCTGGGCACGACGAACTTTGGCAACGGTGCATACTCAGGGAGAACACTTCTTGATAATTAGTGAGAGATCATCTTATAAAGCTACCGTCAAACAAAGCAAGATAAGATGTATAAAAGATAAACATCATATGCAATCAAAATATGTGACATGATATGGCCATGATCATCTTGCGCCTTTGATCTCCGTCTCCAAAGCATCGTCATGATCTCCATCGTCATCGGCATGACACCATGATCTCCATTATCTTGATCTATATCAATGTGTCGTCACGTGGTCGTCTCGCCAACTATTGCTCTTGCAACTATTGCTATCGCATAGCGATAAAGCAAAGCAATTATTTGGCGCTTGCATCTTATGCAATAAAGAGACAACCATACGGATTTTGCCAGTTGCCGATAACTTCAACAAAACATGATCATCTCATACAACAACTTATACCTCATCATGTCTTGACCATATCACATCACAACATGCCCTGCAAAAACAAGTTAGACGCCCTCTACTTTGTTTGTTGCAAGTTTTACGTGGCTGCTACGGGCTTAAGCAAGAACTCATCTTACCTACGCATCAAAACCACAACGATAAGTTTGTCAAATAGACTCCGTTTTAACCTTCTCAAGGACCGGGCGTAGCCACACTTGGTTCAACTAAAGTTGGTGAGACAGTCTCCCGCAAGCCATCTGTGTGCAAAGCACGTCGAGGGAACCGGTCTCGCGTAAGCGTACGCGTAAGGTTGGTCCGGGTCGTCTCATCCAACAATACCGCTGAACCAAAGTATGACATGCTGGTAGGCAGTATGACTTGTATCGTCCACAACTCACTTGTGTTCTACTCGTGCAAATAACATCAAACCATAAAACCTAGGCTCGGATGCCACTGTTGGGGAACGTAGTAATTTCAAAAAAATTCCTACGCACACGCAAGATCATGGTGATGCATAGCAACGAGAGGGGAGAGTGTTGTCTACGTACCCTCGTAGACCGAAAGCGGAAGCGTTATATCAACGCGGTTGATGTAGTCGTACGTCTTCACGATCCGACCGATCCAAGCACCGTTACTCCGGCACCTCCGAGTTCTTGGCACACGTTCAGCTCGATGACGTTCCCCGGGCTCCGATCCAGCAAAGCTTCGGGGAAGAGTTCCGTCAGCACGACGGCGTGGTGACGATCTTGATGTACTACCGACGCAGGGCTTCGCCTAAGCACCGCGATAATATGACCGAGGTGGAATATGGTGGAGGGAGGCACCGCACACGGCTAAGGAACGATCACGTTGATCAATTGTGTGTGTTGGGGTGCCCCCCTGCCCCCGTATATAAAGGAGCAAGGGGGGAGGGCCGGCCGGCCCTAGGGACGCGCCAAGGGAGGGGGAGTCCTCCTCCTAGTGGGAGTAGGACTCCCCTTTCCTAGTCCAACTAGGAGGGGGAAGGGGGAAAGGAAGGAGAGGGAGAGGGAGAGGGAAAGGGGGGCCGCGCCCCCCCTCCTTGTCCAATTCGGACTCCTCATTGGGGGGGGCCACCTCCTGGTGCGGCCCTCTCTCTCCCCTCGCGGCCCAATAAGGCCCATACTTCCCCCGGGGGGTTCCGGTAACCCCTCCGGCACTCCGGTAATATCCGAAACCTCTCGGAACCATTCCGATGTCCGAACATAGTCGTCCAATATATCAATCTTTATGTCTCGACCATTCCGAGACTCCTCGTCATGTCCGTGATCACATCCGGGACTCCGAACTCCTTCGGTACATCAAAATGCATAAACTCATAATAACTGTCATCGTAACCTTAAGCGTGCGGACCCTACGGTTCGAGAACAATGTAGACATGACCGAGACACGTCTCCGGTCAATAACCAATAGCGGGACCTGGATGCCCATATTGGCTCCTACATATTCTACGAAGATCTTTATCGGTTAGACCGCATAACAACATACGTTGTTCCCTTTGTCCATCGGTATGTTACTTGCCCGAGATTCGATCGTCGGTATCCAATACCTAGTTCAATCTCGTTACTGGCAAGTCTCTTTACTCGTTCCGTAATACATCATCCCTCACCCAACTCATTGGTTGCAATGCTTGCAAGGCTTATGTGATGTGCATTACCGAGAAGGCCCTGAGATACCTCTCCGACATTCGGAGTGACAAATCCTAATCTCGAAATACGCCAACCCAACAAATACTTTCGGAGACACCTGTAGAGCACCTTTATAATCACCCAGTTACGTTGTGACGTTTGGTAGCACACAAAGTGTTCCTACGGTAAACGGGAGTTGCATAATCTCATAGTCAAAGGAACATGTATAAGTCATGAACAAAAGCAATAGCAACATACTAAACGATCGGGTGCTAAGCTATTGGAATGGGTCATGTCAATCAGATCATTCAACTAATGATGTGACCTTGTTAATCAAATGACAACTCATTTGTCTATGGTTAGGAAACTTAACCATCTTTGATTAACAAGCTAGTCAAGTAGAGGCATACTAGTGACACTCTGTTTGTCTATATATCCACACATGTATTATGTTTCCGGTTAATACAATTCTAGCATGAATAATAAACATTTATCATGATATGTAAGAAAATAAATAATAACTTTAGTATTGCCTCTAGGGCATATTTCCTTTACTTTGAGCGCTAATTAATGAGTTGATTTGCTGCGTGACATCTTGCTGAACGTTGTTGTTGCCCGCTGCTGCATGGCTCCTGCCTCCTGCTAGGATATGATGAGCGTGGCGCAGTTTGTCCCGGCCATCAGTGGTCAGAGCACGCAAGAGGAAGGGAATGCTACGCCCATGTCGCGGGCATGCAGACGTGCGTTCCGTTTCCATGTTTCCTTCTGTTGACCAACCTGCTGCTCTCTGCCGCCATGGGTGGCCAGCCCGTCGGTGAAGCTCCTGGACACCACGGCACAGGATGCACCCGTGAACCGTAAACAGGACGCCCAACCGGCTGCGAACAGGCCGCCGTTTTTGGCCCGTACGTGCTCTGCCACCCACACACTAGCCATCCTCCCGAGACCAGACGCCGCGGAGCGCAACCCTGGGCTCCACGCCGCCGCCGCCGCCCAGCGTACAACCAGCGCCGCCGCGGCCGCTCCTAGCCTCCAAGACGGCGCCCATCCTCTCCACCGTCGCCAGGGCGCAACGTCTGATCATGCAGAAGCTCGGGGTCGAACCGGCCGGACGGCACCGCCAACCATGAAGCCTCCTTCGACCAGCCCCTGTCGGAGCAGCAAATGGCTGCACTGACTGCTCTCGCAGGCAGGGGCCTCCAGCTCTGTCTAACCTGCCTTTGTCTGACCGACCGTTCACTCGGTCGCCCATGTTTCCCAGCGGATATGTGCAAAGATCAGTAGCAACTTAGAACAATGGAGATTGGCAGGAGCAAAGAAACTAGAGGCCCCGTTCGGGGAAATGTTGGGAGAAGATTGATTTCAGAGTTTTCTGCATAAGATGACGGTCGCTTGACCGTCTCTTCTTATTTTCTATTCTTGATCGCTCCGATCAACCTTGTACTCACCTTCCTGCTAAATCAATGAAGCCAGCAATGCTGGGTCTTTCAAAAAAAAAATGATTATCTAGGACGCCCGTGGACTGAACTCTGCGGCTCGTCGTGGTGCTGTTATAAGATTGAATGAGGACTAATCACAAGGTATTCCTACCTTGTTACCAAGAATCGAAGTTGTACCCAAATATCATTGCTGAAACCTGACTTTGACGAATTTGTGTTCCAACAGGCGGACGGCATGAGAGGAAGAATCATCGTTGCCCGGAAGAGCGATTTCCATCTCTGTGTCTTACAGCTGATGCTCGAGTAACCGGGATGCGGCCCACTGCCTGCATCGCTTGATCAGTGTTTATGGGCCATAGTTAGATGCTGATAAATTGGTGTTCCTTGCACACCTGAAAATTGCTGCTATCTGTACTGGTCACCTAACATGATCTGTTCGGCCGTTGAGAAATCCAACTCCCACCTCAGTCGACGGATGCTGAACATTTTCCATCGCTTCATTGGTGACATGCATGGCGTTGAAGATCCTGTACCAACACGGGCGCATCTGCACATGGTCTAGTGAGCAACAGCCGGCAACACTGGTGAAACTTGACTGTGTTCCTTTCAATGAGGCATTGTTATTGTTGCCGATCACCTCGTGTATGCGTCAAAGGTATCTCCATGGTTGTCGGGGATCACTGCCCATTGTTGTTGTTCTGCCATCAAGGGGATTTAGATTTGAGAATCACTGGACAAAGATGGATGGGTTTCAGGATATAGTGAGGTCGGCCTGGCAAACTCATATCACTTCGACAGATGCCTTTGTAATTCTGCATGGGCGTCTGACCATGACCGGGACAGCCGAGGGCCTGGCCCTCCAGCACATGTAGCAATATGAAATCTGCAATAGGTGTGGTGACTGAGCTGATATACATACTTGACCTAGCATGGGACTCCAGAAAGTTATCTGGTCACGAGCATCGCTTCCAGAATTTCCTGAAAATTAGAAGCTTGGATATTGCGGCACTGGGTGTGCAATGTGGAACCAATAAGTGCAAGTGCAATGGATTAAAGGGGGTGACTCCAACATGAAATTCTTCCATACCAAGGCCACTTCTCGCAGACGATTTTTTTTTTATATTCAAGCAATTGGTCATGAGGGCTATCTCTTCGGAGGACAAAAAAAAAAAACAAATTGGAGCTGGTTTTGAATTTCTTTCATAAACTCTTTGGTGAAACGACCAAGCGAGTGAATTGCAAAAAACATCGACATTGAAGGCTAGGGTTGCAGAAAACACAATTCTACAGTTTTGTGTCAAAAATGACTAATTCCGAGGCTAACTTTTTGCAAATAACACTAGTCGTCCGTTTCGCTCGTTTTAATCATGTTTATGACAGGTGGGACCCGCTGAACAGGGTGACGTGCCACGCCATAACAGAACACAAATAGATATAATTGCAAAGACTAAAGTGTAAAAGGGCGGTCATATTTTTAGAAAAAAGAGGAGGGAATCAGGACAGAGTGCCAGCAGCAGCAGTAACTCCGCAGTCGGCGCGCTTGACCTCGCCGGCGTGCGGGCCGAGGCTGCCGGGGCAGTTGGAACCGGCGGCGTCGGTCGGCGCAGAGACACCCGCTGTCGTCGCCGTGCACCCTGGCTCCACCGCCGCACTCGTCATGCTCGTCAGGGCTGGAGGAGGAACTCGTGCCGCCGTGCTGCCCCATTCATCATTGGATCCATGAGCTGGCGCCGCCAACCCAGCCCCCCTCGTGCCGAAACCTGCCGCTCCCCAGCCTGCTCGCGTTGACCAGCACCGGTTCTGGCGGTATCTGGAAGGGAATCCAGCCATCGCCGCACGCCGCCCGTTGACGCTCCGGCCAGCGAACCCGGATGCTGCCACACCCCCGCTAGCCTGCGAACCAGAGCCAACCTGCCCGTCCCTGACCACGCCGGAGCCCCCCCCCCCCTCATCCCGCCGCCCGAGCAAGTAGCAGATGCGCCGGCCCGCGCACGGGGAGGGAGTGTCGCCAGCGTCCACCGTGGGACCGATGGAGGATGAAGGAGGACCCGATTGCTTTTCTTTTAGGGGTCTTTTTGCAAAAAAAATGATATGGATGTAATCCGTATCGTATCAGGGCATCTCCAAGGCTGGCCCATAAATTGGCTCCCGCATCCGTAGGCGGACCAAGGACCATTCTCCGGACAATAATGCGGGAGCCGGCCATCCAAAGCTATTTTGTACATGTCTGTGGCAATTTGAAATTCAAATAAAGTCTGATTCATAGCACACGTCTGATCACACCAGCGTCGGATCACAACCAAAAAGAGACAAGTATGCTTAATTTTTACACATGCCCAATCACAAAAAAATATCAGTTAGGCGATCTGTGCAAATAGAAAGATAGATTTTCTGCCCTGCCGGACCAGGTATTGTCGCCGCCTCGTAGGTCGCCTTCGACTCTTCCGCCACCACCGACTCATCTTTCTACTGCTGCAACATTTTGTACCGAACGGATTGCACGATCATTCTTGGATCGGCATCCAAATACTCCAAATTCAAGGACAACATTTTAGCGTCCTTCACATCGGCTGCGATCTTCACCTTCTTTTCTTCGAGCAACGCTTTCTTCTCCTCAAGCATGGCCTTTTTATCTTCGATCATGGCCTTCTTATTTTCGAGTTTGAGCTTCCTCTCGGTCACCTCCATCAACAATTTGAACCTCTCCGCCTTTTATTTCCTCGATGCCTGAGCGCTTGACGGATGCCTCCTCCTTCTAGGCCGCGGCACCTTCTCGCTTCGCCTTTCCTCCTCCTACTTCTTTCCCCGAAACCCTCTTCTAACCTTCTTGGACGGTTCTTTTGTTGGGTTGGTTGGGTCACCGGTTACTTTCTCAGTGGCTTGGGCGGCGGTCTTGGCTATGTATAGGTTCCACTTCGGTTGTCCATTCAATTTCAACCAACAATGCATGATGGTAAAGTTTTTTTTCCAGCTTCTTGAACACCGTAAACGCACGAGAAGGCTACAAAATAAAACATTGTCAACAATGCATATCCAGCTGCACAACTATGCATAGATATCCATACAGAGGATGAACCTGATGAATGGCAGCGTGGGGTATCTGATTCCGACTGCGACTGCGACTCCAATGATTCTCTAGGAACTGAGGAATACCAGGCACATGTTCTGGATTAGCAATCGGGGCACTCGTATTGGCTGTATTTTGTTGGTTGTGTATTGGTAGCGGTCACCGTCAGAGCATTGTTGGGTCGTCTCTCTTCGATGTAATTAATAGAGCAGGTATCTTAATCTCATCTCTGACAGAATCATTAGGTCCAAAGAAAAGAAAAGGCCCACTCAATGGAGTTCCTGTGCTGTGCATATGTTCGTGTCAAAAGAAAAAGGGGTTCATCATGGCGGCGGCGCCCTCCTCGTCTAATGAATGAGGGGAGGAATGTGCACCATGGCGGCGGGTTTATGGGCGGTTGTGGAGTGGTGGCAGTGGTTCAAGGGCGGCGCAGCCTGTAGCCGTGGCCTGAAGCCGGAGCGGCTCTTTGCGGCGGGTGGTGAACAGCGTCGGCACCAATCTCCGGCGGCGCGGTGGTGTGTCGGATCAGGGCCTAAGGGTCCGATCTTGGCCGCACCCTGCCATGGACTATTTGTGGTCGTGTGCTGCGGCCGCCTTCTCCGATGCTGCTCCGACCGGCGGTGTGGGGGCCTGCTGGTGTGCTCGAATAAAGGCGGTGGTCCTAGGGTTCCTCTTGCCGCCAAGACAAAGATCTGCCTAACGCATGTCCTTCCTGATCTGGCGGAGTGGCGGATTCCGGAAGGCTCCGTCGGTGAACGCCCATGGGTCTGCTATACCTGGAGATTGCTGGATCGGGTGGGATTCGGTCGTGCCCATTGGTTCTCCTTTAAGGAGCGAGCGACATGAAGCTCTGCTATCTGTTGCCATCAGGAGATACATTTAGCTCCATGGTGAAGTTAGAGGCAGAGAATGTCATGAAAGCCGAGATTGGAGGACTAGTAATGGTGATTGGAGCCTACGGTGCTGAGGAACTTGCTTGGAGTTTTGGGATTCGTAGCAGCAGTATGTAAGTGGGGGCGACAACATAGGTGAAGTTGAAAGTCTTGTCTTTAAGCCTGAAAATCTAAGGTCTGGCCTTAATTGGTTGTGCCTGTCAATGGTCTTGTTGAAGGCATTGTTTTGACAACGAGGATTATCTCCGGGGAGAAAACCCAAGATCTACGATCGGACGACGACGGCGTTGGTGCACTGTTTCCTCATTGGAGGCGTCACCTTTGAAGAGCCCGGATATCAGGTGTTGTCTTGGTGGTGGTTGTGCTGCTGCTGCAAGGCTTGGAACACTGTAGCAGGACTTTCTTTTTTAGTTTCTTCTTCTTTTTTTTGGCTGTGTACATCCGTCGTGTCGTTAGGGCACTGCGTTGTTGTAGAGGTTGGGTGTAATTGGTATCTTCGCGATATTAATATATACTCTTTATTGAAAAACATAAATCTACAATTTTGTGGAACTGAAAACGGGAATAAAACCCTGTGTGAGCAGTAACATATTGTACAATACCCTACATAAACCACCCAAGGATTCATCTGTTTCCTAATGCATTTCATTCATCTTTGATAAGGGAACCATCATCTGGCAGAGCCTCTCCAGGAATGGAACAAAACGACAGTATTAAGAAATTAAGTTTCAGTACTGGACGAGCATGTCAAGGTCACCAAAGTCTGCAGATATGTTCAGTGTTTACGCAAGGTCTTGTCCATTTTTTACACTACATAGTATGGACTGACACGGATCCTGTTGAAGTTCATGAAAGAATCGGCTCATCTTTAGAGATGATTGCAATGTTCGAATGAATGTCTTTACATGAATTGTGTTGCCGTTTCTTGAGAACATGTGCTCTTATTGGAGCATTTCCTTCTTCCCCGACCATTGAAGAGTAATCACTACATAGCGACGGCCGTCCAGATTTTGTTTCAGAGATTTATTATGTTCTTTGATCTCTTCTTAGTCAAAATGGTGTTATGATTTATTCATCAAAAACTAATGTACGCTGGCTGGTTGAAGCTGCAGATGAAATGTGTGCGTGCTACACTACTATACAATATGAAGCAGCTGTGTCTTGCGTACATGTACAACTCGAACATGGCGGGGTTGTGCCATGCGGCGTCCAAGGGAGGCAACTGACCTAGCAGGTAACTATTGTCCACGTTTTCCAAGAGCTGCAACAATCCAGCCTCAGCGCGGTACAGAAAGGTAAAAAGAAGAATTAAGCATGTGTGCATGGCGCCTGTGGGGAGGAGGTGCACACTTCCATAGGGCATTTTGATTTGACTGTTCCCTTTTCTGCCCGAGCAGTTCCTCCTCATTTCCCAGTGCCTCCTTTTCCTATATTCATATACGATGTGGTAGTGGTTGGCCTACGTCAAGTATGAATGGTTGTATACTTGTTTGGGTTATCTTTCTCTTTCCTTTCTTTGCCGTCATAGCTAGCTTGTGAGCTGTATGTATGTGTGGACTATATATAGCCACACATTTGCAGGAGTATGGTAGGAGAGCTCCCAATTAATGTATTTATTTACTAGCGTGGTGTACAAAGATTTCAATATATGTGTGTTAATTACTTTGTAAATGAAAGTTTTTTTTGAAACAAGGCAAAAGACTTGCCATTTTTATTAATTAAGAAGGAGTGAGAATTGCCCGGTTAATTGACGGAAAACCGGGCTAAAACCGATACAATCAAACCCATATAAAATGGGTACCACCGGCCAACCTGGCCACCGACACGAGATCACAGAGCTACAAAGAGGAAAGGACATCCGCCGAGCAGTCGCAAGCGTCATCGTCATCACCGGCTACCTCCGAACGGGCGACCCCGACTTCACCGTAGACCTTCCTCGTCAAAGCCAACCCGCAAACAACTACACAGAAACCATGACGCCACATGCCAACAGAAGGCCACACGCGCAAACAGCCGACAGCTCCGACTCTGACGACGATCATCACAAGGGAAAAATGCAGGACTTGCGTCGACCGTGCCTTAAAGAGCACCTCAGACACGCCGGGAAGATCCGACTACCGAAGCCCGAGCCGCGACCAGAGTTCCTCTCGACGCCATCATCGTTGCCAAACAGAAATCAGCGCCCCCGAAAAGGCCGCCTCAGCAAACCACGCGGCGAAGATGCCGCAATCCACGCGGCGAAGATGCCGCCATCCACCGGTCTCCCAGTCGTTGCCGGCTC
The DNA here is from genome assembly GCA_032464435.1 of Aegilops umbellulata. Classification (NCBI taxonomy): domain Eukaryota; kingdom Viridiplantae; phylum Streptophyta; class Magnoliopsida; order Poales; family Poaceae; genus Aegilops; species Aegilops umbellulata. The sequence continues at coordinate 632,151,460 of CP136060.1, read as the reverse complement.
CGAGACGATGCCCCCAAGGAGGAGAAAGACGCGAAGACGCCTCCATCGCCCGATCCAGCGGATCTGAGGTTTTCCTCCGGAGCCAAAGCCGTGGGGAGAAGCAGGAGCACCTCCACGATGACGCTTCCAAGAAAGATCGCGGCACCCGCGGGCGTCGCCGTCACCGGCTCCGAAGAAAACCGGAGCAAAGGATTTCTCCCGAAGATGACCACCTACAACCACCGACCGCCGCCCATCAACCACCACCTGCCGAGGCCGACCTCAATCTGCCACGGGATCCCACGATCCACCATGAGCAGACACGCACCGCCCCCCCTGGCTGTAGCCGCCGTCCACCACCGCGACCACCACCACCGCAGCCACCAAAGCCGCAACGCGAAGTGCAGCGGCCAGATCGAGGAGCTAGCTCACACCAGATCCAGATCGAAGCCGCACGAACCGAGCAGCAGAGCAGACGAGCAGCATCTCCACCTGCAGCGCACCTCGCGCTCCAGAGCAGCCAGCCGCTACGCCCAGCCGGTGACTGCGCCCGCCGCGCGCCAGCCGCGGTGCACGAACAATTGAAAAGATTGGCTGGCCCCACAACATTTTAATGGAAGCAGCAATATATCTTGCGCATCCAGATGAAGAGATAATTTACCATGTGCATCCATACATCACGTTGACTAAACTTTGTTTCATATTACAGGTTTTTTGGCGGAAGCAATATAACTGCCACTTTCTCGGCAAGCAAGTCAATTAGTCTGTTTTCACATAGAAAAAAAATCCTTCCATTCTGATTTATGAATAGTGGTGTTTTTGGGTATGCACATGAGGAGCAAACAAAAATATAATACTTGACTGAAGTTGGTTTAAATGTCTGGGAATATTTTTGGAGGATCGATTTGCTTCCGTACATATTGTACCCTTTCTAAACAAAATGCTCTCAAGCGTATGTGATCGAGCAGAATGAGTTGTTGTGGTGACGAGCTCGGCAGGGTTGACGATCGGCTGGATCCTTGCATAGTAATCACCTTGGAGGTCTGTGCGGGGCGTTGTCAGGGACGCGATCGACGACGATCTGGTTGGCTTCTCTTTTTTTTGAGCAACTAAATTTTTTTTTTTGAGCAACATCTGGTTGGCTTCTCAGCAGCAACGGCTGGTAGTGAAAGACGACGCGGACTTGCTGGAGAAGGAACATATCCACTTCGATCCATTTTCCTGGATCAAGTCAAGATAAACTGAGAGCCATGCAGGCCCAATGAGCAGTGTTACTGGGGTTTGTGGGCTTGGTGGACTTCTCATACACCACATAATTTTGAGCAGGAGGCCACACACGCCCGTTGAGCTTCTTTTTGATGACGGTGTGTGTGGCGCAATGCATAATGAGTTGGTGTGTAGGTCCATTGGATTCCAATGAGATGCATTTATGAATGGGAAAACTTTGTTTTTGCCACTCTAGTTTTTGCCAACTTTGCTTATGCCACTCTAGAATTTGACATTTCACTTTTGCCACTCTTAGCTTTTGACAATATATCATTTTTGCCATTCCGTGGCAAAAGCAAAAGTTTTAGAGTGACAATTGTGATACATGTCAAAAGCTAAGAGTGGCAAAAGTGAAATGAAAAATTATCGTTTTTGCCACGGAATGGCATTTATGATGTATTGTCAAAAGTTAAGAGTGGCAAAAGTGAGATGTTAAATTCTAGAGTGGCATAAGCAAAGTTTTCCCTTTTATGAATTTGTCCAAGAGCGGGACGAGTTGTATTGTTTGTCCTCATCTGTACCACTTCTGTTGGGTGTGGAGGAAATACTTTGGCCAACTAACGTCATGGAATCCCTGTTGCCTCCCAATCTTATGTTACCAGTGACTTGGTTGCGACAGCCACAAGACTAATCTGTGTCATCAATCATCAACACTATGTGTTCTACGACAACAAAAAACTACATATCTATAACACATGTCTCCACAAAAAGCTAGAGAGAAGAGAGACGGCGTGGTATATATTGACTGGGATCCACGTGTGATCTGTAAGATGAAAGGAAAAATGAGAAGTTACTAGCTCTACAATTGAATTAAGTGGCATGGGAATTTCAATTCCTCATTTAGTTTCTACTGCTATGTTGCACCTACCGCTTTCCGAATAATATTAGGCTGGTCATAGTGGGGAGTAACTTAGACTAGTGTCATATGCATGACACTAGTCTAAATTACTACCTTCATAATGCAAAGTAACATGATAGTAGTGTCATAGATGGCTTCATTTATTAGCTTATAGACTCATCTTGTCTTGGGAAGCGCTATGTTACAGTAACATATTATGTTACCATCTCACATTAAATACTTGCCACATAAGCGAAAATTTCTTGGAGTGCACTATGTTACTAGCTAAGTTACTCCCACTATGACTAGCCTTAGGGCCACTGGGTCTGGGGAGGCAACGAAAGAACCAGGGCATTTATGTAAACCAATTATCGTTAAGACAGTGGGAGAGCTTCCCACTCGCACTCCATTTCACCAGAAATTACATAATTATAGGAGGGGAGGTAAGACAGGGGAGAGTAGCCCCACCCAAGACAAAAACTCAAAGCAAAAAGTCTCAAAAACTATAAAATACTCCCTCCGTTCCTAAATATTTGTCTTTCTAGACATTTCAAATGACTACTACATACGGATGTATATAGACATATTTTAGAGTGTAGATTTACTCATTTTGCTCCGTATGTAGTCATTTGTTGAAATGCCTAGAAAGACAAGTATTTAGGAACGGAGGGAGTAAGAGGAAGAGATCAAAATAGGTGTTAACTAATAGATTATAGAACTGACAGAATCAGAAATGAGATTGTGTAAACTATATTGTTTAATCCTGTGCCTAATAAGGGAGAAATCCTCTAGCCGCCGGCGGCTCCCGCGGCAGGTTGGTTCTCATGGCGTCCATGTGAGTTGTTCTCCACATAGACAAAACAAGAGATATGAATGAACATAAGATCCGCCATGTGCATGTATCCATATTGTTTTTCCTGACAAAGTTCAAACGTTCTTTTTGTGTGCGTTGTGAGGGATACAATGTGTCATCCTAGCTAGGTTCCTTCTAGGAGATTGCTCACATGTATGCAATACAAACAATATGAAGGGAAAGGAGCTCACATGTAACCCATGAGCTCACATGTAGAGATATAGAAGTATTGAGCGTATGTTGTACCACTGACATGTGAGGTATACGCACTAGTAGAAAAATGGTCAAACGTGAAGCACATTAGTGCCGGTTTGAATTAGAGCCGGCACTAATGTGTATATTAGTGCCGGTCCATGGCGGCGATCAATAGTACCGGTTCGTGGCGAACCTTTAGTACCGGTTCGTACCACGAACCGGTACTAAAGAGGCTGTGTCAGCCTGCGGTCAGGCTATGGCCCCACCATCACCATTTAGTGCCGGTTCGAACCACGAACCGGTACTAATGACGTTGTGGCAGACTGTTTTTAGTCCCACCTCGCTCCCCTAACAAGCCTTTTACCACCTTAAATATGTTATTTCTCAAACTATCACAAGCACTTGGCCTTCATTTTTTTAAACTTATTACAACTCTAGAATTTTTGTGCATTCGCCATCAACTTTCAACCATTTCTGCCTTCATTTGCTATTTTTCATGCATTCAATGATTTGTTTTAAGAACTAAATGACCTGGAAATTGAAAAGCACTACAAATGAACTCTGAAAAAGTTGAAACTTGGCATGGTATCATCATTTCACCTCTTTTTTATTTTTAATAAGTTATTACAACTCCGGACTTATTACACTACACGTCGACATTTCTTTTTTTAAAACTTTGGTTATAACTCCAGACTTTGACCATCAAGTTTTACAGAAAAGAAAAAATAGCAGAAAAGAAAAAAAATTATATAAAAAAACTACTCAGAAATAAATAGAAGAAAATAAATATAGCAGAAAAGAAAAAACTACTCAGAAATAAATAGAAGAAAAAATAAAGCAGAAAAGAAAAAAAATTTGTTATTTTTCAATCGTTCACAAAATGACTGTGAAATTGAAAATCACTACAAAATGAACTCTGAAAATGTTGAATTTTGGCAAACTAGATGAAAAACTACTCACAAATAAATATAACAGAAAAGAAAAAACTATACAAAAAACTACGCAGAAATAAATAGAAGAAAATAAAGCAGAAAAGAAAAACAAATAAAAAAAATTGGGGCACTGCCCTGTGGGCCTGCTAGGCCACGGGCGTGCAATCACAGGCCTTAAAGGCCCAGCAGACTCACAGGGCAGCGCGCAGAGTTTAGGCGCACAAGCCTGCTATACAGAGGAGTTCGAAAGGGCAGCCGCGACTGGGTTTATAAAACCAGTGCGACTGCCCTTCGCCCGGCGAGGTGGGACTAAACTTTGTATCGGTTGATGGCTCCAACCGATACTAAAGGCTCACCCTATATATACAACACTTATGAAATTTCAGTTACATCTCCACTTCTTTCCCGTCAACCTCTCGCGCGCCGCTCCCGTCGTCGCCGCCCGTCGCCCGTTGTCATCGTCGTCGTCCCCGCCGCCGCCCCGAACGCCGCCGCGCCGCCGTCCGTCGTCGCCGCCGTCCATACGTATCTCCTCTCTCTCCTCGCGCGTACCCGGCCGCCGCGCCGTCGTCCGCCCCGAATGCCGCGCGCCGCCGTCCGTCCCCGCCGCCGCCCCGAACGCCGGCGCCCCCGCCCCGTACGCCGGCGCCCCCGCTCGTACGGCGTACGGGCCGGCGGGCCGCACACACACACACACATATACCACACACGCATACACACACACATACACACATACGTACTAGATTAATGTTGAATGTTAGATTAATGTCGAACTAGAGATTAGAACTAGTTCAATAATTAATATAACTAGTTCATAGAATTTTTTCATACAATTTTTATGAATTTTTTTTGTTGTAATTTTGTTCATAGAATTTTTATTATGTTCATATATATTTTTGTTATCGGGTATGTCGTTGTCGATATACCCCCCCTCCCCGATAACTTTTAGTTTAGTACTACTTAGAAAGTGTTTAATGGACTTAGTTAGAGGGCAACTTGTTTATTTTGAGTAAGTATATACTACATTATTCTATTTATAGTAAGTGCTTAGTAGTTGAACTAGTTGAAGTAGTTTATTTTTAGCATGAAAATTAATAGAACTAGTTTCTTTTTTTAGTTAAAGCAATTATTTCCGCATCGACGTGGACGATGCCTATCCCGCATCCTCGTCGTCGAGTCGGCGGAGGACGACAACTGCTTGACCAGATGGGCCATGTTCGGGACTGGGCTCCGCCGGGGTGGTACTGGGAGGCGCTACCTTCCGAGGGGCGTAGCTTGGTAAGGAGACAGCCCGTCGTTGACCCGATCCTTGTTTGGTGGCGGTCGCGTGGGCCAGTGACGGTGCCGAGGCTTCCGGACGCCGCGGAGGTGGTACGTCACCGTGTGAGCAAGGAGGACCAGCACATCCGTCGCTACATGTTTGCGTTGGAGGGCAGGTTCGAGAATACCTGGCAGGTTCTTCAGGGATCCCACTGGAGCTATGATCCTGTGATGGTTCCTTCCCTTTGGTTGTCCACCGCCCGCGCCGATACCCGTCGGGCGCTACGGTTCTAGCTGTACTGGCGATATATATGATATATAGTATTCGACGTGTATTAGTGATAACATTCGATGTACGGACACATGGAGATGATGTAGTTTTTCTTATAATTGAAGGCATCCTAATTTGAATACTACTTTATTTTGCGATTTGATTTTTCTTATTGAATGCTTAAATTGGAGAGCACTATATGCAAGACATATGCATATGATTAGTTGAATAATAATGATCTAATTTAGTCTTTGAATTATGAACGTATAGGAAATGTCATCATCGGACGACGAAAGTCTCCCGGGGGAGTGCGACTGGTGCCACGACGATCGAGGTGAGTGCGACAGGCCTCACCTGGACGATGGTCGGCGCTTCAGCATTAAGCTCGAGGAGACCTTCGAAGTTGAAACGGTACGCAACGACGACAAGTGTTTTTTTTCATAATTAAGCATGACTTCAACTATTTCAACGTGTAATTTTCATCTTTTACAATTTGAGTTTAGTTGATCCCATGCCATGCAAGACGCTATGTCTTGGAGAGTATGGATTTTGAAGACCATGAAAATTTTGAAACGAAGAAAATTCACCTAAGGACCCATCATGATGTGGATTTTAAAGTAAAGTTGTATAATGCTGAGAGCGTAACCCATTTTGGTTGCAAAAATTGGGAAGCATTTTGCAAATTGTATGATTTTGATGAGGGTATGCTTGTCACCATGGATCTTGGTGATCCTGAAATCGAGCAAGACAATATGGACATTTGGGTCCTTGTTGATACTCCTCCAGTTCTACCGCTATGTGAGTTTCTCAAACATAGTTAATTATTAATAGAACTTATATTGTTCATTTCAAAATAGTTGACAGCTTATTTCCATTGACAGCTTATTTTGGAGTATCAAAGAATGTGCAGAAGATGGTAGATAGAACTTACTACACCGATGGCTCTGAGTTAACTTATACGGAGAAAATTCATCTGGTTGGATTTTGTAATGATATTGAGAATTACAATATCTACAATCGAACTCCTCAACATTATGATCAATACGTGCCACTAGTGCACGTGTTGAACTACGGTAACTACCATGGAGATACCCTGGTAAGTTTTTTACTATTACGATATCCGTGCATCTTTTTGCATACTTGTAAAACTAGTACATCATTGCTAACTACGAAGTTATTACTATGTTTTTCAACAGCTTATCCCAGAGGATTGTGTGCCTCATTTGATGTATCAGAATGGCGGCAGCCTTCATGTTTTGAACATATGTCCAGGTTATCCTACGAATCTCAACTGTCCATACCGGATTTCTAAAAGAAGTGGAGACATGACAGTTAAAGGATGGAAAAAATGTATGAACAGTCGTAAGGAGCTTCTTAGAAGCAAAAGGAAGCGAGGCGCAAGAATTGGAGACAGGATGATCTCCATTCTTCGTAATGGAGAGTCAGGGTCTATATTGTTTTATGCTATTTTATCTTAAGTGTGTTTAGGTCCGATCCTACCTGATACTTGATGATCATGTGCTAAGAACAATTATGTAGGGTTGGGTTCGATGACTATGAGGATGATGATCGTATCACTTATTATTAATAACGAGTAGAAGTTGTATGATGATGCTTGATTAATTAGCCATTAGGACTTGTTATTATATATGATGATGTATGCGAGCATGCATGAGTTATTATATATATATCTGCGGGTGAAACAAAAAAAAAATTAAAATAGAAAACATAAAATTAAATGAAAAAGAAATCATAAAACCAAAAAAACCCCAAACATTTTAGTACCGGTTGGTGTTACCAACCGGTACTAAAGGGCTCCTTGCCCCCGGAGCTGGCTCGTGCCACGTGGTTGCCCTTTAGCACCGGTTCATGCTGAACCGGTACTAAGGAGGGGGGCCTTTAGTGGCCACACTTTAGTGCCGGTTCCTAAACCGGCACTAGTGACGGGTCCATGGTGACTATCTCGACACCGGCCACCCCGACTCGACATCAACCACGGCAGTGGCGGAGCCAGTGGGGGGGGCGAGCGGGGGCCAGCCCCCCCCCCCAACGATCGGCCACCCCCATCAACTTACAACGGGGGCTGTGCTATTTTATTTTTTCTTGGCTGTACTAGATTAGAGAGGCAGGCTATGGTAGTTTAGTTACGGCCATTAGATTAGTGGCCTTACTCTCGCGTGGCCCAAGCCCAACAGGCACAGTAAATTATAGCCTAACTGACGCATTATCCTGATGGAATACACCGTCGAGCAGCCTAACCCTAGATGACTCGATCCTAATAACGCCACCGCTACGCCGCCGGTTCCTTGTTCGTCAGCCACCGCTTGGAAGCTGCTGCCCTTGGCGCTGGTTGTCAGGTTGTGTCTCCGCATCCAAATTTGGACATTCGCCGGCACTGCTGATGGCCGTTGCCAGCTTCCTCAGCGCAAATCATGGATTGATGGATCATTAATCTGGACTATATAAAGGTCCGCTGATTGCCTCTGATGTTGGACGAAACTCATCAATGGATCATTTCTCAAGGTATACAAATACCATTAATCTCCTCTGCAGTAGTGCCTGATGCATTAGTAGGCGTACTAGTATGTGCTTAGTCAGATGATAGACATAGGTCTAATTGTCTTTCGTTTCAGTTTAGATATACTTCTGTTACAGATAAACAACGAAGAGAAATCTATGACATGATATTGCTTCAATCCACTTGCTTCATATTCGAACCTTTGTGCCCAAACTTCAGGTCAACTTGATAAATGTATGATCTCATAAATAATCATAGAGCTAAATTTAAACCGGCAGTTGCAAAACATGAAACATGTTTTCAACTTGTCATATACAAATTATAATGTCATTTTGTGCATACAGTTTATTACAAAAGATTTATTGGGATACCATTTTATATGAGACTTCATTTATATGATTCCACATAATCCCACGTATATGTTTTTTTCTATCATTGTTATCTCTTTCGCCCCCCCCCCCCCTTATGCTCAAATCCTGGCTCCGCCCCTGAACCACGGCGTCCCTCGCACGGCTACCTCGACCACGGCTACACAACCCTACGCTCTCGGCTCCTCGACAATGGCACAAAGGGCCATCGCCTTGCTGGACCAACCTCGTCGGTTTCCACTCCAGCCACGACTTCCATAATGCATCGACCGTTACGACTGTGGGGGGATGTCCGTCGGCTTACCTTCGAATCTTTTCCAGTCTCACCATCTGCGTCGCTACCATTGTGACTGCGGGGGATGTTGAGTGTCGTGATTAGTTAGGAAATATGAGATAGACTAGGATTTGTTCTGGCTTGTCTTGTACTCCAAGTTGATCATGTACTCCAAGTTGATCATATACCCACGAGACTCAAGCAATACAATCATCGATTCCACCAATCTCCCCTCTATTCCTTGTAACAGTAAGGAGGACGAGAGGGGGAAGGTCGCGGCGATGCCGCCGGTGGTTCGGGACCGGGTATCAGAGCTGCAGCGACGCTAGTGCGAGGTGGGGATCAAGTAGATAAGGAAGCAGACCTAGTCGCAGGCGGTGCATGCCTCCCACTGCCTGGCGTTTTGTTTGTGCATGGGATGATCTGGCTAAACACGGACGCTTAGATGGCAACCGCATACAACGACGCGCGGGCAACCGGCAGAAAGCTTTGGCCGGCGTGTAGGCGTGAAACATTTACCATGCTCAAAGATGATTGCAATGCTAGAACGGCCCTCACATACATCAGAGAACTCTCATACGCTTGGAGCATTTCTTTCTTCCGCCGATGATTGAAGAGTAGATTTCACAAAGAAACAATCAGAGAAGTCTTTGTTTCTTTGCACTAGTCCACGGTCTTCTTGGTACTGTTTCTGGGCTGAATTGTAAATTTTCTTTCATGACGGGTCTTTCTATAAGCTGTATTGATATGTTGATTTTTGTTAACAAATTAGTGCAATTGAAGTCACTCACATATATGAATGCACGCATGCACACCCTATCCCTGAGAGACTAAACCGGCACATCATCTTGAGATTGACGAAGTGGCTACAGATGCCTTCGTAGTCGACGAGAATGTCTTCTCCCATTAAACGCACATCGCCGGAAGGCCTCTAATAAATCCAGAAAAATACGAACACCAATATCAAGTCTAGAACTTGAACTCTGGTGGACTAGGGATACAACTGTCATTCTAACCATCCAATCACATATTGGTTCTTTTTTTTATTTAGAAAAAAGGCGAGAGCCCGACTTTATAAATAAAGCCACCAGGCAGAGTCACAACCAACATAAGGGAACCACATAAGTTTAACACCGCATGACTAGAAAGTAAGGGTACAAGGCATGCAGCCTATCATGGTACGCAGGCCAACAAAACGAGCAATCGAAGCACTAAGAGATCGTCCTCCTGGACCGCCGCAGTAGAGAAGAAGCCGTAGATTTCATTTTGGATAGCATATCATGGAACGTCTCAAGATCTCCATCCTTTGGCAATGATCTCCACTGCTGCAAAAGGACATTAGCTTTAAATAAGCAACTCGCAAGGTTAGCCGGGAAAATATGTTCAATAGTGAACTTGTTTCTAGTAGTCCAAAGTGCCCAACAGATCGCTGCCCAGCCCACCAGGAAAACCCTCTTAGACCGGCCTGCTAGAGAATTAATACATCACCGAAGGTCTTCAAAAGAGGAAGGCTTCCAAGGAACATGAAGCCAAAGTCTAATGCAAATCCAAATAAATTTTGCCAAAGAGCATTGGAAGAGGATATGTTCTGTATTCTCTATGGCGCCACACAGTTGACAACTATCAGAGCCCGATCCGTTCCTCTTTTTAATCTGGTCAGCCGCAGGGAGCTTGCGACGGAAGGCTTGCCAAAGGAAGATTTTGATCTTAGGAGGGATGCGGGCAGACCAAATAAGTTTAAACTTGTCAGTGTGAACACCAGCGATGAGATGCGAATACGCCGACTTAACGGAAAAGCGCCCCGAAGGGGTGTGGGGCCAAAAAACAAAATCCTCTTCCTCCGAGAGCAGGGGGAAGCAGGCAGTAAGGCGTTGCCGATCTTCCAAATCCACAGGGGAAAGAGAGCGCCAGAAATCTAGAACCCAACCCTAAGCCGAGAGCTCGGAGATAGATATATCAGGATTAGCACAAAAAGAAAACAGAGTCGGATAAGCCACCGCAAGGGTGGAGTCCCCAACCCACCAGTCTAACCAAAAACGCGTAGATTTGCCGTTACGGACAACAAATTTCACCAGGGACCGGAAGATCGGTCTAATACTAACAAGCTGGCGCCAAAATTGAGAGCCACCAGAAGAGGAAGCGAACATAGGACTCGAGAGGGGAAAATATTTAGCTTTGAGAAGGATTAGCCAAGCAGGGCGATCGTCAAGGAACATAATCTTCCACCACCATTTTAACAAGAGGCACTTATTCATGATTAGGGTGTTAATGATGCCAAGGCCCCCCTTGTTCTTAGGTCTGCAAATGAGGTCCCACTTGACCATCCTATATTTGCGTTTGTTATCGGAGGAATTCTAGTAAAAGGCACCCCTGTGCTTGTCAAAGCCCGCATGCGTCCCTTCAGACAGAAGATAAAAGCCCATGAGAAACATCGGAAGGGAAGAAAGGCAGGAGTTGGTAAGGGTAACCTTGCCCGCGTGAGAATTATAACGGCCTCGCCACGGCAAAACTCTATTGCCAACTTTAGTGACAGCCGGTGCGAACTCTTTAGCCAAAAGCTTAAGCGGGGAGATAGGTAAGCCTAAGTATTTGAGAGGAAAGGATCCTAGCGAACAGTTCAGGAGATGGGCGACCCTCTGCGCTTCCGAGGCGGAAACCCCAGTCACAATGACTTCACTTTTAGAAAAATTGATTTTAAGGCCTGACAAGGCTTCAAAGCAGAGAAGAAGAAATTTCAGATTCATGATGGATTTATCATTAAGTTCAACCAAAATGATGGTGTCGTCCGCGTACTGAAGGTGGGAGATGCCATTAGGAATAAGATGAGAGCAAACCGGCGAGATGTGACCAGCAGTCGCAGCCCGAGACAGAATGTGGGATAAAGCATCAGCCACAAAATTGAAAAGCAAGGGAGACGCCGAATCTCCTTGCCTCAGGCCCCTACCGTTGGCAAAGAAATTACTGGTCTGGCCGTTGACAGTCAACACCGTGTGCCCACCAGTGACAAGTTGCATCAGACGATGAACCACCGCACCCTCGAAGCCCTTGGCCAACAGAACTTGGCGCAGAAAACTCCAGCTGACTAAGTCATACGCCTTTTCGAAATCAAGTTTAAGGACCACAGCCTTGGTGTTCTTACAATGAAGGTCATCAATTATCTCATGGAGGCAAAGCACCCTGTCCAAAATGAATCTCCCCTTAATGAACGCGGATTGAAAAGGGCTAATAACCCGATGGGTGATCGGAGAAATTCTAGTAGCCATCTCTTTGGCAGGGATCTTAGCAAAATTGTTAATCAAAGCAATGGGTCTAAATTGGGAGATCAGATCGGCGCCTTTAACTTTAGGAATGAGGGTGAGAACTGCGTAGTTAAGTCTCGAGATGTCAACAGTCCCCAACCAAAAACCTTGAGATATAGCCATAATTAGGCCCTTTAGCTGAGGCCAGAATTGCCGGAAGAAAGGAATGGAAAAGCCGTCAGGCCCAGAGGCAGCATTCAGGTTGGCCGAACGGATTGTCTCAAAAATTTCCTCTTCCGTGGGAGGAATCAGCAAACTCTCATTGTCAGCGACCGAAAGCTGGTCGAGAGGAGACCAGAAGGTCGAGGCCAAGTTAAAGCCTAGCACAGGTTTAACAGCTAGGACGTTAGAGAAGAAATCAACCACATGACGCATAATCACCGAGGGGTCAGAGACTCTGGCGCCGTCTATCGTAAGGGTATCAATAATGCATCTCCATCGTCTGCCGTTAGCAATCGCAAAGAAATTAATAAGACGTAGGAGAGTCACCCTTTAAGGTCCAATTGATAGTACCACGCTGTTACCAATACACTTCCTCTTGCCTATGAATGCCGAGTAGCGCCTCTTCTAAACCATATCTAGTTTGCCATTCAGTCGAGGATAGCCCAACGCTATCGGCGCGATCATCTAAAACACCGATTTGGGCCACCAACCTAGCTTTGTCTCGCCTAGACTCAGCGTAATGGTCTTTAGACCAGCCTCTAAGGAATCTACGCAAAAAATAGGAGCATTGATGCCAGACATCCATAGGGCCGAAAGAGCGTCGAGTAGAGGAGAGGAAAGTCAGGATCTTATGAGCCACCAACTCATTAAAACCTTCCAGTTGGAGCCATGAAGCATCAAACTGGAATCTCGGGAAACTGATTGGGCGCAGACCGTCATCCAGAATCAAGGGTGTGTGGTCAGAGCCAACACCAGCCAGAGCTCTAAGACTAACGCGGGGGAATAGCGAGTCCCACCTAGAGCAAACAAAAACCCTATCAAGAACAGAATGAATAGGGGGAGTTTGATGGTTAGACCAAGTGAAACGGGCTCCCACCCTAGGTATCTCACGAATAGCCGTGTCCCTGATGAAAGCATTAAAGGCGTCAGCCAGGGGCCAGGAGAAGTTAGGCGAGCTCTTGTCAGAAGGAAAACGAAGCATGTTAAAATCGCCCCCGATCAGGAGGGGAAGCTGACAAAATTCAATTTTAATACTAATCTCGTCCAAGAAGGTATAAGACATCGCATGGTCCGCCGGGCTATATACCACCATAATTTCCAGCAAGGAGTTGAGGGATCTAAGGGAAACCACCATACTAGCCCAATATATGTCGTGGTTGAAAGCCACAAAATCAAAAGTATCTTTTTTTGGCACCAAGCAAAAGACCACCGGAGAGCCTAGTCGAGGCCACATAATTCCAATGAAATCTGTCAATCCCAGCAATGGCCGATAAGTCGCTCGAGGAAAAGGAAGATTTGATAGTCTCAACAAGGCCAATAAAGTCTACATTTTCGGATCGGACCAGGTCTTTAAGTTGGTCTCTGCGCCCCCTAGTGCCGAAACCCCGAATATTCCAAAATAAGGCCTTCATCTAAAGGATAAGTTTTTTATACGTAGGCTCGACCTGTTCGGAGCCACGCAGGATTTAGCACGCTTCCTTGCCACACGATTAGAAGTTACCGGGGGAGCTTGACACCTGTCATCTCCCCCTTCGTCCCCACCGGCCACAACCGGTGGGGCGGCCGAACCCACCCGAACCTCCTTGGCCTTCGCAATCTCAGCCTGGGCTACCTCATTAGCCCTAATAACACCAAGAATATATGAGGGGGAACCCAGGCTAGAATCTAAGCATATACCAACATCATCTAGAATTTCAAGCAAGTGATCATCAGATTGAGAAGGAAGAACTAAACGCACAGGAGAGACAACCGTGGGGAGGGAAGGGGAAGGGGCTGGGGACGAACCAGAAGGGGGCAGATTCCGAGCCGCAGCCCGCCGCGCCGCCCGATCGACCACCCGCTCGCCACTGTTGGAGACGCGCCCGCTCTTACGGGCCGTGGAAGCAGGCGAGAGAACAGGCACAGGACGAGCACGACTGGGGGAGGCCGCCGTAGAGGAAGGGCCCGAAGCCGCGCCCATATCAGCATCCAGCCTTCGGCAGAGCCCAGCCGCGGACTGCCTCGAGTCACCTGAAGCACGACTCTTGGCGGAGTATTTCTTGACAGAGGACTGCCTCGAGAGGCGCAGAAGGGCCCGACCCAGAGGTGCGGGGAGACACGCCAGCCGAAGCCGCCGCCGATCCCGCCTCCGGAGCGAGGGAAGCCTGGAGCTTAGCACGGAGCGCCGCCTCGTACTCCAGATCTGCGGCCGCCTCGCCGGAGCCATCGCACCCGCGCTTCTGGCCGGAGACCGCCTCACTGGAGGACGCGGGGGAGCGGTCCGTCGCAGTCACCACCGCAAAGGAGAGGGAGAGGGGAGGGGAAGGAGGGGATCTGACGAAGCGCCGAATGGGGAGACGGTGGCAGGATAGATCTGAGGAGGAGGCCGGAAACCCTAGAAAAGGGGGAACCGCACCCCTCCGCACCCATAAATACCCCGACCGAGCCAGACCCGGCTCGATAGGAGGCCTCACAGGAGGGGTGGGCTGGACCTGGGCCACCCGCGGCCCAGAGCCCAAAGAAGGGGGGGAGGGGAATCAGACAGAGACGCCAGGGCTAACACCGAAACAGGCCCAGCAGGCCCAGCAGCACTCGGCGGGGCCAGCACCGCAGGCGGGGAAGCCAGCGCTGCCCCCGATCCCAGATCTAGGGTTGGCACTAGCTCCGACGCCGCCGGAACGACGGAGGATGCGGCGGAGGCCGAGCAGTCACGAGGACCCGCCGGGGAGCCAGACGCCAAAGGCGGCGAAGCCCCAGCCAACCCAAAGGAGCCCGACCAGCCCACGACAGGGGACCAACACGACGCACGCCAGCGTCCACACGAAACGCGACGCCACCCAACCACCTCCAAGGCAGGCCCAGCGGGGCGCCCCCGCCCCCCGGGCGCGAACTTGCGACGGCGACCCGCCGTCGAGGCCACGGCAGGGCAGCACACAGAGACAGGGCAGGGAGGAGGAGAAGGAGCCTCGGAATCCGACCCGGAGCCATCGGGGACCAGCGCCCAAAACTTATTGGCCCTGAGAGGGGAGATGCAGCCAGGGCGAGGAGGGGAGGACGGAGCGCAGAGGGGGGCGGCACGTGAAGACGGAGCGGAGCCCGGCGGGGACCGCGGGGGGGGGGGGGGTGGTGGGAGGCGGGGACGCGAGGAGCAGGGCAGCCGCCGGGGAGGAGCTCGAAGCAGGAGTCGCCGCAAGGGGGAGGGGGAAGGGAGGGGAGAGGAGAGCCATCTGTCTGAGAAGCAGTTTAATCCAAGACCTTGAATCACATATTGGTTCTATTGATCTGTTGATTTAATGAAAGCTGCTTCCCGGTCCTTCGGGACTAGTCTCCTGTTTTATTCTATTTTTTTACTCTATGTATTTAGAGTAATTGCACACATATAGAAACATGGGAATATATGAAACCGTGAGTGAGCACTCACACCATGTCTCCCCTTAGTCAATGAAAGTAGCGCTGCTGCATTTTTTTTTAGAAAGGAGGCGCTGCTGCATTCGATCGACAAAACGCTCACACTGTACATCACCTGACATAAACCACAAGGATTCATCTGTTTCTAAAATCATTTCATGTCTGACGAGCGAACCATCATCTGGCAAGCCTGTACAGGAACAAAATAAATTATATTGCGTGCATGCCCAAGTCACGAGAGTCCAAGAAACTGTTCACAAGGTCTTCTCCGTTTGTATACACTAGAGACTGACACTTATCTTGTTGAAGGTCATGAGAGAATCAACTCATCTTCAGAGATATTTGCAATGCTTTTTTCTGATAAATGGCACACTTTATTGACTAATAATGTTGCACCAGGTGGATACAAACACAACGAGTACACACCTGACTTCTGCACAACTAGGATGCATGCATCCAAAAAGAAAGAATGAAAAAGACCCATAGAGGTCTAGGAGAGGTGAACGACCCACTGCAGCAAAACATCAACTACTATCATTGCCTTTGACAACACCCGAACGACGAGAAGGTTCCCCCAACATCGACACAGTCATCAGTGAAACGATGCATGAACACATCATCGCCAGATCGAACAACATAGGCCAGATCATGGGTTTGCACCTAGAAGAGAAGTACCGAATAATCTTTAGACAGTGTCTTCAATCAAGCGAGCCACCAGGTTTAAGAATAAGGTGGGATCCAAAAATGTAGTGGCTGGTTAATCATTGATCAAAAAGCGGATTTTTGGGATGCAGTTTCTGCACCGGAGCTCAAATGAGCTCGGGTGAACAGTAAAATTAAAACAAAATCGAAAAAATTTCAAAAATATCCAAAAACTTTGGGTGAAACATTGACAAAAGTTTTAAGTGCTTGCAAAAATTCGTCCTGAAATCACATTTCTAGAAGGCGTGAAAAAGAAAACAAAATCGATGCTCTCAAAATGCTACTTTCAAAAGCATTTTGGAGCATTGAATTTGTTTTTTTTGCCACATCTTACAGGAATATGATTTCAGGACGAATTTCTGCAAGCACTTAGAACTTTAACCGTTCACCGAGGTCAAATGGGCTCGGGAGCAGAAATGCACATTTTTGAGAGATTCCTCATGTAAACTGTCAATGGTAGGTACAACCAATGAAGGCCAGCACTAGGATTTTCACCTCGAAACTCACGACATATTATTCACTACCATAGACAAAGTCCACCGTGTTGCCGCCACCAACATGGGAGTGAACTAGCCATGCTGCAATGTCCCAATAAGCACTGGAATTGTGGACCAAAGTGAACAACACACATCAGGCATTTGCTAAAACGGCAGATCTGACAATGCAGACAATTGTCGCGCACGCTAGCACCTGGCGCCGATGTGGGGCACATCCCACCATCACCGAAGCACGACAGATATCCAGTAAAGACTGACCATCGTGAGGGCGGGAGGCATAGGTAGACTGGCATGTGAAGCCCTGCGGCCAAATCATGTGCGCCACCAACGAGCATCCACTACCATCGTAACAAACCTACAGAGATCCGCCTGAACATCACCCAATCAAGACACGGCTCGGAACGCCGCCTAAACACCCACCAATTGTGGCACACATCCCGAAAAGTCGCCGAAAGGACCAGAACTGCATTCAGCCATCCGCCGCATTGAGCACCTTTGGAGCACCACCACCGGCCGCCTTTAAGCCACCACAGGCTAGATCTTTCCGGATCCAACCCGCCCGCGTTGCACGTCGACGACCCAGCCCGTGCCAGCTACCGTGTCAGAACACCAACTATGCTTCACTTCATGGAGGACACTACGAGTGGTGCTGCCTCCGTCGATGGCCGCGTACCAGATGGACGTTGCAGCAGCACACACGAACACGAGGCGAGATCCATATGCATACATCGTGGATCGGCGGCCGAAGGAGAGGAGGGAAGAAGAGAGCTGGAAGGGTGCACCCCACCACCGCCGTCAGCACCAAATGTGGCCTCCAGATATAGTCTAGGGCCGCCAGCGGATGTGGCCTCCAGACTCCAGAGTCACCCTAGGGAGCGACCCGAGGGGAGTCCCAACGTATTAAGCCTCTTGCTGTTTCTTGAGAACTAAATGGAGCATTTTCTTCTTTTCCAAGCATTGAAGAGTATCCACTACATAGAGAGGGCCGTCCAGATTTCGGTTCAGAGATTTATTCTACTCTCTGATCTCTTCTTATTCAAAACGGTGTTAATTTTTCTTCATCCTAAACCAATATACGTTAGCTTGGCAAAGCTGAAGAAATATGGAACTCTCCGTGGTACACTACCATGCAATATGCATCAGCTGTGTGATTTTTTTTTTCTTTTTTGTGAAGGTGCTATGGCTTATGCACCTTGACAGCATGAACTAGGCTGCCAGTGTCGTGCATTGATCTGTGGGTGAGGAGCTATCTGGGAAGCAAATGTTGTAGACATTTTCCAACGACTGCAAACACACTATCAGCGCAGAAAAGAGAGGTCAAAAGAGGTACCCTGCAGGTGTTCAAAGGCGCCCTTGGGGAGGTCCTGTGGAGAATCTAGGAAGTAAATGAAGGGTGCGCTGAAAATTAAAGTTTAGTAAACCAAACTCTATTCTTGATCAAAATTTGGATATGTTCAGTAAGATAACCATTTCCTTCTAATCGTCTTGTTTAAATAAGCCCAAAGTTTGGTAAAGTACTTCGTGGAACATGTACTTTATATCGGAATATTTTTCTGGATTTTTTAAAAATATATGATTTTTTCGTAAAAAATTGGGCTAAGAAAATAACCAGTATCTCCCAACCATGTCCAAATGAGCTCAGCTTTTCCTGCATTACAAACACATATATTGTTGATTTTTCCATATATTGAAGAAAACCATGTTTACACAGACCAAGAAGACTCACTGTTTCTTTTTAGGCCTAGAAAAGATATTTTGTGTAATAATGTAGTAGCAAGGGAAGGTCAAATACGGTCAGTTTCTCTTGCATGACAAACATGTGAGATAGGCGAGTTGGTTATCTACCTATTACCCAGCTACTATCTCCGTTAGAATCCTCCCAAAACCATATTTTTTGTTCTATTTCTGCTCGTTGGAGTTGTTCGTGTGTAGATGGGCTCGGTCTAGAGCAGTTGTAAGAAAACAAAGAAGATTCATCATGACCGTCAATATCCCTTATAAAATGAGCACTGATGACCTTCAATATTCCTTCACGAAAATTAATCATTTTCGACATGTTCGTCCGGTCTGAAAGTGTAGATCAATATCCATAATTTCTTTAAGTCCGGCGGCGCCGTCCGGTGGCGCTGACCTTCAGTGACAATGAGGTGGCACTAGTAGAAAAGGGGCAACGGTCCAGGCCGGGTCAGCCCATTAGTCCCGGTTCAATCTAGAACCGGGACCAATGGGGGCATTGGACCCGGTTCGTGAGCCCAGGGGGCCGGCCGGGCCACGTGGGCCATTGGTCCCGGTTTGTCTGGACCTTTTGGTCCCGGTTGATGGGACGAACTGGGACCAATGGGCCTCGCTCCTGGCCCACCACCATTGGTCCCGGTTGGTGGCCTGAACCGGGACCAAAGGCTGCCCTTTAGTCCCGGTTCATGCCACGAACCGGGACTAAAAGGTCGGCCCTCGCTGCACCCACAGTTTAGTCCCACCTCACCAACCGAAGGGCGCCGACACCTGTTTATAAGCCCGTCCCTCTCTACGTTGTTGAGCTTCTCTCAAAGTGAAAATAGATGCACCTATAGAGGAAAATTGGACCTAAATTCATAAATAGAAATTGATTATGAATTTATGTTTAATTTTCTCTATAAGTGCATCTATGTTCACTAACAGAGAAGTTTTTATTTTTTGTGACCTAAAAGAAAAAAAAATCACTAAAATTTTAAACTAGTGATTCACACAAATTTTAAACTAGTGATTCACACAAATTTTAAAGAACTCAAATTTAAACTATTCAAATTTTAAAGCTAATGGCACTAACAGAAAGTTTATAATTTTTGTGACCTAAAAGAAAAAAGAAATCACTAAAAAACTATAAGTATTTAGTTCTAAATAGAAATGAAAAAATAAATAGCAAAAAAGAAAAAAAATGCCTATAATATTTGTAAAGTTATTCATAAACTAGTGATTCACACAAATTTTAAAAAATTCAAATTTAAACTATTCAAATTTTAAAGCTAATGGCACAAACAGAAAGTTTATAATTTTTGTGACCTAAAAGAAAAAAGAAATCACTAAAAAACTATAAGTATTTAGTTCTAAGTAGAAATGAAAAAATAAATAGCAAAAAAGAAAAAAATGGCTATAATATTTGTAAAGTTATTCATAAACTAGTGATTCAAACAAATTTAAAAAATTTAAATTTAAACTATTCAATTTTTAAAGCTAATGGCACTAACAGAAAGTTTATAATTTTTGTGACCTAAAAGAAAAAAGAAATCACTAAAAAACTATAAGTATTTAGTTCTAAATAGAAATGAAAAAATAAATAGAAAAAAAGAAAAAAATGCCTATAATATTTGTAAAGTTATTCATAAACTACTGATTCACAGAAATTTTAAAAAATTCAAATTTAAACTATTTAAATTTTAAAGCTAAGGGCACTAATAGATAGTTTATAATTTTTGTGACCTAAAAGAAAAAAGAAATCACTAAAAAACTATAAGTATTTAGTTCTAAGTAGAAATGAAAAAATAAATAGCAAAAAAGAAAAAAAATGGCTATAATATTTGTAAAGTTATTCATAAACTAGTGATTCACACAAATTTAAAAAAATCAAATTTAAACTATTCAATTTTTAAAGCTAATGGCACTAACAGAAAGTTTATAATTTTTGTGACCTAAAAGAAAAATGAAATCACTAAAAACTATAAGTATTTAGTTCTAAGTAGAAATGAAAAAATAAATAGCAAAAAAGAAAAAAATGCCTATAATATTTGTAAAGTTATTTATAAACTAGTGATTCACACAAATTTTGAAAATTCAAATTTAAACTATTCAATTTTTAAAGCTAATGGCACTAACAGAAAGTTTATAATTTTTGTGACCTAAAAGAAAAAAAATCACTAAAAACCTATAAGTATTTAGTTCTAAGTAGAAATGAAAAAATAAATAGCAAAAAACAAAAAAAATGCCACCTACTGGGCCACCACGGCCTGAATACGACTAGAAACCCATCCATGTGCCAGGATTCAGGCCCGCAGAAGGCCCAACAGGCCCACAGGTATAGCGGTGTGAGATTAGGTCCATAGGCCTGCAGTTCTGAGGAGTTCGATGGAGATGGCGAGGCAGCACTTATAAACAGCCGCTCCTCAGCTAGCGAGGTGGGACTAAACATCCCACCGCATCGCGGCTTTGGCAGGTGCAGGACATTGGTCCCGGTTGGTGCCACAAACCGAAACCAATGCACATCCCAGTTCGTGGCACCAACCGGGGCCAATGCCCCCCTTTAGTCCCGGTTGGTGCCACCAACCGGGACCAAATGCCGCCGCTTCCCGCCCTTTGGGCTGCTGAAAAGAGGCCTTTGGTCCCGGTTGCTCGCACAAACCGGGACTAAAGGGGGACATTGGTCTCGGTTTCTGCCACAAACCGGGACCAATGGCTTTGCTATATAAGCAAAGACTTTGGAAATTTTCACATTTCCCTCGCAGTTGCCCCCGACGACGCCGAGCACATCGACGCCACCAGGCTGCCCCGACGCCGCCCGCCGCCCCCGCCGTCGCCGTCGCCCGCGCCCGTCGTCGCCATCGCCCGGGCCCTCGCCGGCCGTCGCCCGCACCCTCGCCCGACGCCGTCGCCCGCGCCCTCGCCCGACAACGTCGCCGCCCCCTGCCCCCTGCCTCCTCGCCGCCGACGCCGTGCCCCCTCACCGTCGCCGTCTTCGCGCCCATCACCGTCGTCGTCGCCGCGCCCCTCACCGTCGTCGATCGCCGCCCCGTGCCCCCCTACGTAATTTCCTAATTTAGGATGTAGAGTTAATTGAGTTGTTGTAGTTAATTTAGATGCGTAGTTCAGATGTATAGTTAATTAAATTGTTGTAGTTAATTTAGATGTATAGTTCAGATGCAAAAGTTAGAATTTTTTACTTTTCATACATTTTTTTGATGATATTATTGTTGTTAATTTTACTGTACATACATTTTTTACTGTTCATACATTTTTACTGTTCATACATTTTTTTGATGATCGCCGCCCCGTGCCCCCCTCATAATTTTTATCAATTTTTTGTTGTAATTTTGTTCATAGAATTTTTATTTTGTTCATAGAATTTTTATGATTTTTTTTGTTCATAGAATTATCTTTGTCAATTTACGTATATGTTCATGTTTAGAAGAAAAAAAAGGAGAGAAAAAAGGAGAAATAAATAAGAAGATGAAAAAGAAAAAAAAAGAGAAGAAGAAGAAGTAATAGAGGAGAAGAAGAACAATTCTTCTTCTTCTCCTCTATTATTCCTTCTTCTTCTCCTCTTTTTTTCTACTTCTTCCTCTTCTATTTCTTTATTCTTCTCCTCTTTTCTTCTTCTTCTTCCTCTTCTTATTTTTGTTATCGGGTATGTCGTTGTCGATATACCCCCCTCCCCGATTTTTCTTATTGAATGCTCAAATTGGAGAGCACTATGCAAGGCTTATATATGATTAGTTGAATAATAATGATCTAATTTAGTCTTTGAATTATGAACGTATAGGAAATGTCATCATCGGACGACGGAAGTCTCCCGGGGTAGTGCGACTGGTGCCACTATGATCGAGGTCAGTGCGACTGGCCTCACCTGGAAGATGGTCGGCGCTTCAGCATTAAGCTCGAGGAGACCTTCGAAGTTGAAACGGTACGCAACGACGACAAGTGTTTTTTTTCGTAATTAAGCATGACTTCAACTATTTCAACGTGTAATTTTCATCTTTTACAATTCGAGTATAGTTTATCCCATGCCATGCAAGACGCTATGTCTTGGAGAGGATGGATTTTGAAGACCATGAAAATTTTGAAACGAAGAAAATTCACCTAAGGACCCATCATGATGTGGATTTTGAAGTAAAGTTATATAATGCTGAGAGCGTAACCCATTTTGGTTGTAAAAATTGGGAAGCATTTTTCAAATTGTATGGTTTTGATGAGGGTATGCTTGTCACCATGGATCTTGGTGATCCTGAAATCGAGCAAGACAATATGGACATTTGGGTCCTTATTGATACTCCTCCAGTTCTACCGCTATGTGAGTTTCTCAAACATAGTTAATTATTAATATAACTTATAATGTTTATTTCAAAATAGTTGACAGCTTATTTCCATTGACAGCTTATTTTGAAGTATCAAAGAATGTGCAGAAGATGGTAGATAGAACTTACTACACTGATGGCTCTGAGTTAACTTACAAGGAGAAAACTCATCTGGTTGGATTTTGTAATTATCTTGAGAATTACAATATCTACAATTGAACTCCTCAACATTATGGTCAATACGTGCCACTAGTGCACGTGTTGAACTACGGTAACTACCATTGAGATACCCTGGTAAGATTTTTTACTATTACGACATCCGTGCATCTTTACGCATACTTCTAAAACTAGTACATCATTGCTAACTACAAAGTTATTACTATGTTTTTCAACAGAGAATCCCAGAGGATTGTGTGCCTCATTTGATGCATCAGAATGGCGGCAGCCTTCGTGTTTTGAACATATATCCAGGTCATCCTACGAATCTCAACTGTCCATACCGGATTTCTAAAAGAAGTGGAGACATGACAATCAAAGAATGGAGAAAATGTATGGACAGTCGTAATGAGCTTCTTGGAAGCAAAAGGAAGCGAGACGCAAGAATTGGAGACAGGATGATCTCCATTCTTCATAATGGAGAGTCAGGGTCTATATTGTTTTATGCTATTTTACCTTAAGTGTGTTTAGGTCGTACCTGATACTGATGATCATGTGCTAAGAACAATTATGTTGGGTTGGGTTCGATGACTATGAGGATGATGATCGTATGACTTATTATTAATAACGAGTAGAAATTGTATGATGATGCTTTATTAAATAGTAGGACTTGTTATTATATATGATGATGTATGATGCGAGCATGCATGAGTTATTATATATATATCTGCGGGTGAAATGAACATAGCAGTAGCGTTGGTAAACCAAGGATGAAGATATAAGAGAGGACACTTCTCTTTATTAGCTAGCTAATTACAACCTAAAAATAACCCCCTAAACCCCTAAAACAACCACTTTTTTTTAAAAAAAAGAAAAACCTCAGCTCTAGCCAGCTGCTGACGCGTGGAAGCCTTTTGGTCCTGGTTTATGTCACAAACCGGGACCAAAGGCCCCCCTGCCTGGGCTGCCGGCAGCGGCCACGTGGAGGCCCATTTGTCCCGGTTCTAGTTTGAACCGGGACTAAAGGGTGAGGGTATTAGTAACGACCCTTTAGTCCTGGTTCGGGAACCGGGACTAAAGGCCCTTACGAACCGGGACAAAAGGCCCGTTTTCTACGGGCAAATTGGTCTGGCCCTCCCGGTCTATGCGACATTGCAGGCATGCCCGGGCGCTTCCGGGCGTCCCCATATCCGACCTCAGATTTGGGCTGGATGTGGGGAGTGCAGTCAGTCCGGACATTTGGATTGGTTATGGAGTGGCCAGTTGAGTGACGTTTTTGCGTCTGGACACTGACTGGGCAACCCGTCCGGGCATTTGGGGTGGGTATGAGGGTCTCCGGTTCTATATGCCCTTGGAACGCTTCAACATGGATACCGAGATCAAAGAGTGAAAGAGGTCAGGGCTGTGCGAGATGGGGAGAGAATGGGTCAAGACCGAGCGGAGAGAGGCGGTTCCAAGAGAACATGTTGTGCATTGTTTCCACCAACTCGACGGCCGTTCGATGTATGCGCGCGCAGCCGTCCGATCTACTTCTGGCACGCGGCTCGGTCACCTCCCCTGACCCATTAATTCATGAAACAACGGTCGAGTTCTAGAAACAAGCGCTTTGTTGCAGAATAACTTTGCAACATAGATGAGGTTGCAGAAACCTTTGTAGAAGAGTTTATGTTGTAGAAAAACTTTTGCAATAAAGAGCATGTTGCAATTTTTCCGGAAAGAACGATCATGTTACATAAAAACTTTTGCAACAAAAGAGCATGTTACGTACAAACTTCTTCAACATGGGTGTTGTTGCGGAAGGAATTTTTCCAACATAGATCGTTTTGCAAAAAAGAATGTGTCTTTACTTTTCTGCAACATGGTTGTTGTTGTGGAAGCAGCTTTTGCAACATAAATGATCTTGCAGAAATTTTTTTGCCTTTACTTTCCTGCAACATGGGTGTTGTTGCGGAAGAAACTTCTGAAACATGGATGATGTTGCAGAAAAAGATCAATGAAAATGAATGACGACGTTGCCGACAACACCGCCATTGTTCGCGTCGTCGCCGCCAACCACAAGGCCATCCACTTCCGAGCGCTACCAATCCCCATCACCGGCCGCATCGGCCGTCGACGAGCTCGCATGCTACCTCCATGGCGCTTGCGGCTGTAGCCACTAGTTGCTGCTTGCATACTACCTCCAAGGTCGCCCACGGACATGCGATGCCTTCGCCACTATTGCAGAAGCACACCGTGAGCCATGCCTCACTCTACCTCACCGGCGAACGATGACTGCTGGCGCGGGCCGATGGTGAGCATGGGCGCGTGTGAGCGTGTGGCGGCAGCCGACTGGCTTGAGTGAGCAGTGGCGTTGCAGGAGCTTGAGGTGGTAGTGGCAATGGCCAGGCACGACCGAGAAGAGCGTTGATGTCGAATGGTAAAAGCCCACGATAAGGACGGCATTGCTACCGGAGTTCCTGGGACGAGGCGGGCAGTGCTGCAGGAGTTGGGGAAGAAAGACCGATTGGAGAAGAGATAGGATAAGGGGAGAAGGATGTGCGGTGCAGTGGGTCTACATGCGACACGCGTCACGTGCCGCAGGCGGCAGACGCCCAGCGATGGATCTGCAGTTGCAGGAAACGGTCATGAAACAAGAGCTGGGTTGCGGGAAACCGACAAGAAGCCGGTGGACGCGGGAATGCTCTAGATCGTCTGATCAAGTCACGATCGGACGCACACGAAGCAGGCGGAACGATTGCGCAGATCGGCCGGTTGCTTTTCCCTTTTTCCAATGGTTTTTCTTTGTGCGCTTGCATGGATCGAAGCCACACTACCCAACCTTCCTCCACCAGAACGTTCCATAGAAAGCAGCGACGTGACCCAGTCCAAATTGTCTATCCAATTCAAGGAAAAACTAGCGCCCTATACAAAATAGCGCCGACCCATAAAATAAGGAAACGTTTGGGGCCGGGGCACCGGCGGATCATTGGGCCGGTCCCTCCCTCTTCCTCGCGTCTGCTTCATCGCGTCTCCCAGTATCTTATCTCGCGCAGCTCGCTGGGGGCGCGCCCTGCCCTCTTCTTCTGCCCCCTCCTCCCCGTCCCCTCCCCCTCCCCCCCCACGCCCCCCGGTCGCGGCACCACGCCTCCCTTCCCCGCTCGAAGCTAGTCATGGCTCTGCGCGGTGACCATCCCATCTCGCCGGCGACCGAGGGGGGTGCTCACGGAGATGCTGCAACCGGGGGTGACGGGGTGCTACCACGGCGACACTGATGCAACCCCGCGGAGGCCGGGTGTGTGATGGCGATGACTGAGGTGACCGCGCGCTGCAACCATGGCTTTTCATCGCCGGTAGCCGGTTGAAGCTTTTTCTATATACGGTTGAAGCTTTCTTTGTCAATGTTTGCAACTTTTTTCTCTGGTCGCAGGTCTAGTTGAAGCTTTTTTTCTTAACGGATGAAGCTTTTTTATACATGATTGAAGCTTTTCCAAACCACAGTCGAAGCTTTTCTAAAAACGATGGAAAATTTTTTCTTTTCTTTTTTTGTGTTTGCTACAACCACGTCATTTTTTTAGCTGCAATCGGAAACCACAAAAGCTACATCCGGTGAACATTTTTTCTACAATGACGACGACGAGCTGCAGCGGTAAGCTTTCTTGCTGGAAGCGATAAACTTTTTTGCTACAACCGGTGTCGTTTTATGTTGGAACTAAAAAGAGCCTCGGGTGGGCACACGGCGAGGTAGAACGCGAGCACAACGACAGGTGCTGCGGCCGGCGGCCGGCACCACCGGAGATGCGGCCATCTCCCCCGGAGCTGCAAACCTTCAACCACGAGTGCAACCATGGACGCGCGCTGCTGCATCCACGGAGGTGAGAAGCGCATGAAGGCGACATAGGTGAGGGCGGCGACCGGCGGTGAGGGCGACTGGCGGTGAGGGGGCGAGGCGGTTGGCGCGTGCGGAGGCGTCGGCACGTCGAAGGGGGGCCTCTCCCTTTTTCATGCGGGAGGTTCCAGATGGGAGAGATTGGGGACGAAGGGATCTGACGGTTCGGGGGGGGGGGGGGGCATATCTGACGGCTGGGACTTGACCGGCCCAACGATTGGGCCCGTGCGCCGGCGCTGATCGCTGCCCCATAAAATATTCTATTAGCGTGTTATAGCGCAATATCATGCTATTAACAAGATTTTGTATACTGATTTATTTAGCGAGACAATTCTCTACACGCTATAGTATACTATTATCAATGCTATAGCACCCTTTCATATTGAAGATCTCAATTGAAGGAAGCTCCAACCCTGGAGTGCTTACTGTATGTAAGGATGCACAAAAGGACTGCACATATTTTAATGCAGTTTTTGGACGCTGGGTTCCTCACTGCTACTCTGCTAGGTATGGGTAACGCCCGATTTTTTTGCTTTCACATGGAATGTGAGTGGTTTGTATCACTGTGAAGATAGGGGAGTAGCTAGTATCTATAAAAGTGCATGTTCTAGTCAATACAATTAAAAGATCGATTCGATGAAAAAGACTAGACAATACATTTATAAGTCAATACAACCGACGGTGGCATGAGTTAATTACCTCCGTCGCGGCAAGGTTACCAGCGTAGTAGACCGGTTTGTCTTGTGGGCATGGAACATGCAAAAGTGGTTCTGGCCAAAGAGGGAGAACAGGGAGAGCTCAATGTTGGCATCGGTCACGCGTTCGGCGCCCACCCGGAATAGGGCGAAGTCGAGCTCGGTGTCGCTACCATAGAAAGGGCCTGTGACTGTGAGAACAGAGATCTTCCGCGTAGGGCGCAACGCTGGCGCACACCCGAGGCTGCACGAACGCGATGATGTTCACGAGCCCAGGAAGATGTTCGGGACGGGTGATGTTTTTCTTTTTTTTTATCTGGAACACCTAGCATTCTAATTACGAGGGACCGACTATGTCGGCAGTCACAGCACGGGTTACATCGTTCGGGAAGTCCGATTGCCAAACATGTAGGCTGCCGGGAGCTCTCCTCGACCCACAAGCGGCCAACACATGCGCTGGGACATTGCATAACCGGGGGCAGTACATGACTTGATGATCTATAAAACCTATTTGTAGCAGATGCTTTGCTTCGCGGAATAAGACACCGAGAGGTCCGCGATGCTGGCCTGTAGATGAAACAGCCTGTTTCAAGGACAAGCAATCCGTCTCAAACATCACCCGCCCCATTCCGTACAATTCAGCTAGCCTTATAGCCTGTAGAAGAGCTTCAGATTCCGCTTGTAAGGCCGAACTTTGCTTAAGGAGCTTCCCAGCAGCGGCAAGAACGACAGCACCATCCGAATCCCTTGCAATAGCTCCCCAGCCTCCTCCTCCATCACCAGTATTGTAGGCTGCATCAATGTTTATTTTAATAAACTCGCAGGGCGGCGCCGTCCACCTGGGATTGGGCTTCGTTTGATTTATCGGTTTCGTACCCAAGAACTCTTGCCATTCAGCAACTGCAAGACCCACATGCGCCTGGAAAGCAACACCTGATAGTCTCTTTTTCTTATGATTCATTTTGTTCCTCTCCGACCACCACGACCACAAGGTGCACAAGACCCGCAGCTTCTTTCCTTCCGGGAGCTTAAAGATGGACTGAAGCATTTCCATTGGAGATTGGCATATGAGAAGCTGTTGGCGGATCTGCTCCAAACCTCCACCTCTCCATACTTTTTTAACCTCCTTACACCGTAGAAACAAATGAGCACCATCTTCTGGTAGGCGTTGGCAGATCACACACTTAGTATCCAAATCAACACCAATACGCTCCACATTCCGCAATAGGGGATGACTATTATGTGCAAGACGCCATAGAAAATGATGAACTCTACCAGGACACTGAATCGCCCATAAATTCTTCCAGAAACTTGCCACTTCTTCAGAGCCCGATGAGCTAGCCCCCCTTTGCTGCACACGTTGTCTTGATTGCATATCCACGTACAGCCGGTAAGCAGATCGTACATAAAACAATCCCTTTGGGTCGAAGTACCAGGCCACGAAATCATCATAGTGTTCAAAAATTGGGATACTTAAAATAGTTTCTGCATCCACCGAACAGAAAGTCTGACGAACAAGCTGGCCATCCCATGTATTTGTAATAGGATCCAGAAGCTCAGACACCCTTGTCAGAATATTGGCACCTTACAATGTCCTAGGCAGTCGTGTGTCATTGGAAGGCAGCCAAGGGTCCGACCAGATATTGATATGCTCACCCGAGCCCACCCTCCATATCATGCCTGCCCTGACAACCTCTACTCCTTGAAGCAGACTTCTCCATACATAACTCATGCCGGGCTGGCTTGTAGCCTTTAGGACATCACCCTCTGGAAAATATTTGGCTTGTAAGACACGTGCACAAAGTGAATCGGGAACTTGGATGATACGCCAAATCTGACGGGATAACATAGCTATGTTGAAAGAGTGCAGGTCGCGGAAACCAAGGCCCCCCTGTTCCTTTGGTAATGTCATTTTTTCCCAGCTCACCCAGTGGTGTTTATCCTCCTCTTCCTGATTAGCCCACAAGAACTTGCAAACCATTTGGCTGATACTCTCGCACAAGGACTTTGTGAGATCGAAACATGCCATAGCATAAGTGGGTACCGCTTGTAGCACTGCTTTGATCAAAATCTCCTTTGCCGCCTTGGAAAGAAGCTTTATCTTCCATCCCTGAATAATCTCCCAAATCCGGTCTCTTAGATATTCAAAACACTTTTGGCGGGACTGTCCAACATAGCTCGGTAAACCAAGGTACTTTCCCTGCAGGCTTTCCATGTGTAACCCAAGTAATAGTAGCAACTGCTGCTTCTTTTGAATTTTGGTGTTTCGGCTGAATAACACTGCTGATTTGTCCCGGTTGATAACCTGCCCCGATCCCCACTCGTAAACCTGCAGGATCTGGTTCACCACATCAATGCTAGCAGGATTGGCCTCAAACAACAATAATGCATCGTCCGCAAAAAGCAAATGACTGACCGTCGGTGCGCCCGGCGCCACCTGAATGCCTTTGAGTTGTCCACTGTTTTCAGCATATTGCAAAAGTGCGGACAACCCCTCTGCACACAGTAGGGAAAGATATGGCGAAATTGGGTCGCCTTGACCAAGACCCCTCCCGGGAATAACTTGGTCAATACATGTACCATTCACCTTGAACTGAAAACGAACAGTCCTAATGCATTTGCTTATCAGACTCACAAACCTTGGTGCAAAGCCCAGTTGCCTCATCACTTTCTCCAAAAAATCCCACTCCACCCGGTCGTAGGCCTTACTCATGTCCAGTTTTAACGCAGCATAATTAGCACTTCCGGACCTCTTCCTCTTCAAGAAATGTGTCATCTCATAAGCCAGGATAGTGTTGTCAAAAATGAGTCTTCCCGGCACAAAAGCGCTTTGATTCGGTGATATAATCTCCCCTAATATGCACTTGAGTCTGTTAGCGAGGACCTTGGACACGAGTTTGTACACCACATTGCATAGGCTAATAGGGCGTAAGTCTTCCAGAGTCTCGGGGTTCTGAACCTTTGGGATTAGTACTACAAGAGTATCGTTCCATCCCTCTGGCATACTGCCGCCACACAACACATGTAACACCTCCCGTACCACATCATCACCAACCAAGTGCCAATAATGCTTATAGAAGACGGCCGGCAGCCCATCCATCCCCGGCGCCTTAAGATCACCAATGCCATCTAGAGCAGATTTGACCTCCTCAGGGGTGAACTCCACACCGAGGAAGTCATTCATTTGCGGCGTAACCTTAGGAGAAATATGATTTAGGATATTGCTAGCATCAGCTCCTGCCACAGGGGTAAACAGAGAGGTGAAGTAGTTAGCAATAAGATTTTTTATGCCCTCTTCATCCTCCACTACCACTCCATCCTCCCTTCTTAATTTCTGAATGGAATTTCGTTTCTTTCTCTCCGAGGCATAAGCTTGGAAGTAACGTGTATTACGATCACCCTTGGTTAGCCAATTAACATGAGCTCGCTGCCTCCAAACAAGGTCTTCCTGTTCTTCTAGCCTCTCAATCTTAAAACTAATAGTTTGTTCCTTTCGAACTTGACTATCTGAGATTGGTTCCCTCCTGACTTTCTCCAGCTCCACCTTTGATTTTTTAATTCTCTTTCTCAAATCTCCCAGCACCTCTCTACTCCAAGAATTCAGAGCCTTAACAACAGCACCCAACCTTTGCCGAACAGTAGGACCGGTCGCTTCATCCCAGGCCTCCTGGACTATACCATCACAACCATCCTCTAACAGCCAATTTGCCTCAAAGCGAAGAAGGCGAGCACCCCCAACTGGACGCTGCACACGAGGGCTCCCATCCCGCAGCAGCGTCACTGGACGGTGATCAGAATGACGGGGATCCCCATTCACAATTTTGTACGCTGGAAAACGAGCACACCACTCCGGAGTTGCAACAACACGATCTAAACGCTCACGAATATAGCCCTGAACACGATAGTTTTTATTCCTCCATGTGAAAACATCTCCCTCGAAACCGAGGTCATGCAAATTACAATATTCAAGAGCATCACGAAAATTCTGCATATATCTATGGGCTCGAGGGACACCACCTTGCTTCTCATGGGTGATGTTGATGGGAAGGCCCATGCCCGCATGTCGACTGGTTCGGTGTTCAAGAGACTGACGCGCAGAGCTGGTCCAATGGGCAGGGACGGCACGACACTGCCCGACCAGTCCCTCACAAATCATGCTTGGCACGGCACGGCCCATAGGGCACTTCTGCTAAACGGGCCTTGACATGTCGGTCCACTTGTTGCATGCTCTGGCCCAGGCATGGCTCCTTTACTAACCAGGCCGGACAACATGACACATATGTCCACGTGCTATTCGGCCCGCTGGGCTGTTTCTTGAACCAATTTTAACCTGCTGAGCTGGATATAGCGATTATCTCTTAAACCGTGGGTCCAAATCTTGAACCGTTTTCCCGTTGGATTCCTCGCATCGAGGTCTTCAAAACTAGATCCCATATTGATAGGTTTTGAGAAAAAAAATTCACAAAATAAACCGGACGAAAAAACTGAATCGGGAGCACGAGGTTTTCCCCTTTCTAAAAGAGGCACGCTCGTGCCTCTCGCGGAAGCAAAACTGTGCCTCTCGCGGACGGAAAAAAGAAGAGAAAATGCGTTTTTTTTCCGTTTTCGAGGAGGCACGATTATGCCTCTGGCGAAAGCACAACCATGCCTCTCGCGGAAATAAAACCGTGCCTCTAGCGAAAAAATAGAAAACACATTTTTTTGTTTCCGAGTGTGCCTCTCGTGAAAGCACAACCGTGCCTCTCGTGGAAGCAAAACCGTGCCTCTCTCGGAATAAAAAAATAGAAAACACGTATTTTTTTTCCATTTCCGATAGGCACGGCCGAGCCTCGCGCGAAAATCACAACCGTGCCTCTAGCGGAAGGAAAAAAAAATAGAAAACACTTTTTTTCATTTCCGAGAGTCACGACCGTGACTCTTGCGAAAGCAAAACCGTGCTCTCGCGGAAGCAAAACCGTGACTCTTGCGAAATATGAAAAAAGAAAACGCGTTTTTCACGCAAAACAATTTTTTTTTGAAAACTTTTTTGTTCCAAAAGTGAAGGAAGACCGGTGGAAAACCGAAATGTCGAAAAAAGCTGGAAAAATACGTTTAAAAAGCCGAAAATGCGTGCGGAATAATAAAAAGAAAAACAAAATCTGGAGGGAGGCCGAGAACGCGCCAAGTGGCGCTGATCGTTGTGAGCCTCCGAAGGAGTGCTTGTTATCTAGTTGCTCCCTTGGAGCATGCGCGCAGTAATCTGTTTCGATGACTATTAGATTTTTGCAATAAGTATGTGAGTTCTTTATGACTAATGTTGAGTCCATGGATTATACGCACTCTCATCCTTCCATCATTGCTAGCCTCTTCGGTACCGTGCATTGCCCTTTCTCACCTTGAGAGTTGGTGCAAACTTCGCCTGTGCATCCAAACCCTGTGATATGATACGCTCTGTCACACATAAGCCTCATTATATCTTCCTCAAAACAGCCACCATACCTACCTATCATGGCATGTCCATAGCCATTCCGAGATATATTGCCATGCAACTTCCATCATCATCATATACATGACTCGAGCATTCATTATCATATTGCTTTGCATGATCGTAAGATAGCTAGCATGATGTTTTCATGGCTTCTCCCATTTTTGATGTCATTGCTACGCTAGATCATTGCGCATCCCGGTACACCGCCGGAGGCATTCATATAGAGTCATATCTTTGTTCTAGATATCAAGTTGTAATATTGAGTTGTAATTAAATAAAACTGTGATGATCATCATTATTAGAGCATTGCCCCAGTGAGGAAAGGATGATTGTCGGTGTCAAAATCGGCGGATCTCGGGTAGGGGGTCCCGAACTGTGCATCTAGGCGGATGGTAACAGGAGGCAAGGGACACGATGTTTACCCAGGTTCGGGCCCTCTCGATGGAGGTAAAACCCTACTCCTGCTTGATTAATATTGATGATATGGGTAGTACAACAGTTGATCTACCACGAGATCAGAGAGGCTAAACCCTAGAAGCTAGCCTATGGTATGATTGTTGTTGTTCTATGGACTAAACCCTTCGGTTTATATAGACACTGGAGGGGGCTAGGGTTACACAGAGTCGGTTACAAGGAAGGAGATCTACATATCCGTATTGCCAAGCTTGCCTTCCATGCCAAGGAGAGTCCCATCCGAACACGGGACGAAGTCTTCAATCTTGTATCTTCATAGTCCAACAGTCCGTCCAAAGGTTATAGTCCGGCTGTCCGGATACCCCCCTAATTCGGGACTCCCTCAGTAGCCCGTGAACCAGGCTTCAATGATGATGAGTCCGGCGCGCAGATTTGTCTTCGGCATTGCAAGGCGGGTTCCTCCTCCGAATACTTTATGGAAGATTTTGAACATGGGGATCGTGTCCGGCTCTGCAAAACAAGTTCCGCTCACCACCGTGGTGAGAATTATATTTCCACAAATCTATTCTGCTGACGTATTCCGTAGCGTGACATCACACCATAGCCAAGCCTTTATTCAAATCATATTTTTACCCCCCACCTCAGCATGTTTTGCGAGGCGGTTTCCTTGGCACGTCTTGTCAAAGCAGAGATAGTGTCCCCTTTATTTACGGGATTTTCATCAACATGGACGTGGGTAACCCAATCGTGCCCGTTGGTATGTCCCCTCGACCAAAGGTAAGCCCCGAACGGTCATAGGGAGGGCTCTCGGTATTCAACCTCTTTATAAAGAGACCATGGCCTTACCCTTTTCTTTCGATCTCAATTGAGTCCGTCTCCCACCTCGAGTTCCAGTACCCGAAGCTTCAGATTCAGGCGGTTCGGACCTTTGAATATGTCCAGATCCAACCTTCAAGGTCGATGGATGCCTTCCTCCGTCACGGAGGAAGACGTAATGAAGCTAAGGGAGGCCAGGTACTTGACCGGCGAAATCCCACATAGGCTGCCCACTCAAGGGCAGGTTATTCCCACTCCCAACCCCGGTGAGAGCGTCGTGTTCGTATCCCACTTCCTCCGAGGGCTAGGCTTCACGCCGGATCCCTTCGTGAGGGGGCTCATGTTCTATTATGGGCTGGACTTCCATGGCTTAGCTCCGGAGACTATCCTCCACATCTCATCGTTCATCATCGCGTGTGAAGCTTTCCTCCATATTACCCCTCACTTCGGACTGTGGCTCAAGACCTTCAAAGTGGAGCCTAAGATGGTCGAGGGACAGCGCGCAGAGTGCGGAGGTGTTACAATAAGCAAAAATGCTAACGCCCCATGGCCCTAGGGCTCCTTCCAAGAGGAATCCAACTTATGGCAACGAGAGTGGTTTTATATCACAGCTCCCAGGGGTACCAAGTGGGTGGCTCCGCCTGTTTTTCGCTCGGGTCCCCTGCCACGACTAACGTCATGGGTCAACAAGGGGTTGGACTGGGGGGCCAGTAAAGGATGTGCCCACATTGCAAAGTCGCATCCGAGATCTCCTGGAGAGAGATGCCAGTCTGGTCGTGGTGACGCAGATCATGCTGATTCGCCGAGTCCTGCCCTGCAAACATCGTCCCCTCCGCCTGTGGGAGTTCAATCCGGAGGGACCGCGAGATCTTCAACATTTCCTTGGCATGACGCCCGCGGAGATGTACAAATTGTTCTTCGGACCACAAATCATGTGTTCGGACCCTACTGAGGACGCAGGTCTTAGCTGCAATCATCCGGATACCCAAGTAAGTAGCCCTGTGTCCGGACACGTTACCCGTTTATTTAGCACCACATCGCCCTTAAAAAAGAGTTGTTCTTGAACCAGGAGTGGGTAGCAAAAGCAAAGTTGATCAGGTGTCCGACCCCCCTTCCTGAGACCTCGCCAGACCCCGTGTTAACCAGGATGCTGGAGATTGCGCCTTTGGAAGAAGATGAAGGGGGGAACAAGGAAGCTACTGCCTCCAAGGAGGAGGCTGTCTGGAAAGGAGGAATCGGAAATTCCTTTCCTCAGGGGAAGAAGAGGACCGCCTCTGAAGACCCGGAGACAATGGTCTCAAAGTGGGGGAAGAAATTTTCACAAGAGGGTCCTGTAGCGGGGGATACCCCGGCCGTACTATGACCACAAGGGGATCAGCTCTCTACTGAGCTGTAAGTAAAAGGGTGTTTAATAATAAGAAAAAAAAACCTTTCTTTACTTATGAGGAAAATAACCGAAGCATTTATCTTGCAGTTCGGATCTTAGCCCTTCTCAGCAGAGCTCGTCTTTGGGGGATCTTCTTCCAGAGATGATGGAGAGCGGAACGCCTCCCCCTGCCATACCGCCTCATGGGGTGGGCGACCCCGAGGTGTCGTCGCGGAGGGTTTCTCCAGATCCGGAAAGGCTAGAAGGTAGTCATATGGCCACCCGAAGCCCTCAGTATCCATCTTTTGAAAAAAGCAATCGAATGAGTCCGGCACCGTCTGGTGCGCGGTCGGAGGTACTGAGGGATCTGTTAGGGCGAGCGTCTATCTCAGAAGAGCACCGTACGTTGATGTGTACGGTAATTGAAAGTATTTCGTCCGCTGAGAGCGGGTTGCATGAAGCTGTCATAAGTCTACTGACAGGTTTTGAGGTATGTGAAATGGTGTACCTTTTGATAGTGCCGCATGTTTTAAGATGCGCCCTGTGTAGATGGTAGCCCCTCAGACTCTGGGTGCTGTCGAAGACGACGGCGCGCAGAGGATCATAGTCCCAGGTATAATTTTGCCGCCTCAATATGCAGGTGGCGAAGTGTCCGGTGGCCAACTGGACAGATGAATTTGTCGATTTAAAGCGGCAGCTTGACGTGGCAGATGCCGACATCGTGCTTGTTAACAAGCGGCTTGACGAGGCACAAGGTATGTGATTTCTCCGGAGACACAAGGTAAGAGGAGCATGATGCCAGTATCTTATAACGTGTGTGCTGCTGCAGATGGAGTTGCGGCCATGGAGAACCTTCTGGCAGAGCTTGCCCGAGTCAAAGAACAAGCCAGAAAAAGCGATGCGGCTGCCCAAAAGACGGCTGAGGAGCTAAAGGCCGAACAGGCTGCTCACTGCCAAAGCAAGGAAGAGATGGCCAAGATGGCTGTGAAGTTGAAGGACGCCGCTGACCGTTGCAAGCTTCTTGAAAAGGAAGATCAGGCGAAGAGGACAGACCTTGAGAAGGCCGCGATGGCGGCCAAGGATACTCGTTCTGCAATGAGAGCGGTGAAGGAGGAGCTGCGTCAAGCCGGAGATATCGCGGCTGGGAAGCCCTTTATGCTGCGGATGAAGTTCGGAGATCCTCAATATGCTCCTTTGGACTGGATGTTGAGTTCTGCGGACGCATATCTGGATTTAGCGGCGAGTGCTGCTGATGCGGCCGAACACTTCCGAGATCAAAAGGATCGCAAAGTGGAAAAGCTGTTCTGGTCACAATTTAACGATCCAGAGCGTCCACTTCCATTGCCTGATCGGCTGGCCGAGTGGGCCGAGCTGAATAGGTTGTCCGGACTTGCCATGAGGTACGTCCTGGATCATCTGTGGCCGGAAAGGCCAAAGCCGAACAATTATTTTAGCTTGGTTCGGCAGTTCCTTGGTGCGGTGCCACATATCAACGCGATGAAGAGGTCAGCGTGCGTGGAGGGTGGGCGGATGGCCCTTGCCCGTTTCAAAACATACTGGGCAGGGATGGAGGCCACCGCCATTGCAGCCGAAGATTCAGACGAAAGCCGAGAACCTGCCGAGCACTACTTTTAAGAAGTTCTAGAGGTCGCTCGTTTGA
The DNA here is from genome assembly GCA_032464435.1 of Aegilops umbellulata. Classification (NCBI taxonomy): domain Eukaryota; kingdom Viridiplantae; phylum Streptophyta; class Magnoliopsida; order Poales; family Poaceae; genus Aegilops; species Aegilops umbellulata. Next base: position 632,114,179 of record CP136060.1, on the reverse strand, counting down.
TAGAGGCGCAGTGCTCGAAGGATATTATGTTCGAATAACATGTATTCTCATTGAAAACAATGTTTTGCTGAAATGTAAAAGCTATTTTATACTTGTGCTTGCAAGAATTATAATACCTCCTGTGCGGCCGTTTACGTATATATGTATATAACCTGAAAGATGGCAGTCGTCGGCTCCAGCCCCCACGCATATAATGCGGGGTGTTCGCAGAAGACGCATTTTCACACTTGATCCAACTTCTTGGTCCATTAAGGAGGTGATAGCGCAGCAAGCTAGGCAATCAGACTATAATGCTTTATCACTTTCACTTAGCCATAGGAGTTTGACAGTGGGGCTACTATATAGCCCCTGGTGGCGCCGCGCTCGCCCAAATTCGGGAAACGTGTGTGCCTGGCCGAGAAACGGCCCTTCGTTAAGGCGGAGGAATCTAGAAGATTCCGCTATGTTATCGAGTGGTTGACCAGTCTTGCGCTATATCATGACAGTCAGTTTTTGGTTTTCTCTACTGAGGTGCTCGCCTGGCTGAACCGGGGCACAATCGCAGTAGTTCTCCTGGTGCCGCCTTAGCCGATAGAGCGGAACGTAAGGCAGCAAAACACAGGAGCCGGGGAAACCCAACATTTTACCAAAGACATGATTCGGAGCTGATGCATATAAGGCCAAACTCGCGACACCGAAAACTCCCTAAGGTATTCGGTCTTTATGATTTTAAACGGGTTGAACAACGCCCTTTGTAATAAGCCCCTGGTGTCCAGGTACGTGCAATATTCTGACGTGGCCACATGCCAAGACGCCAACCTCCTTCTCGGTTATAATGAGAATCCGGGGGATGTGTATCAACAAGCGACAGTGAAAAAGGTTTACGCAGGGTCTTAATCTAAAAAGAATCCTTGGAATGGGTCCCTACTGCACGTCTGCGCCTGTGTCTCCGTTGTGCCGTATCCTGGACGGGTGTAGCACGATGGTATCTGTAAAAGAGAGGAACTTAGCTAAAAAAGCAGTCGTGCAAAATGTGTGTTTATAATAAACAAAGTATAATTCAAGATGGGTAAAATCGAGCCTTATTGTCGCCTGTTTACATGCGCGGAGCCCCTTGTATAGGGGTATATAACCATCAAACCTTCATCAATTAGATGTTTATGCCGGACTCGTCTAGCAGTGTCCGTGGTTTTAACAACCTGTTAGATGCTCTGGTTGGTGAGGCCGTTTTAGTGTGTGGCTGCCAAGGCAGCCACACAGTCTTCCGTGCGCGACGAGCGCTCAATATTTCCCTTTAATGAGATGATGCCTCGTGGGCCGGGCATCTTAAGCGTGAGAGACGCATAATGCGGTACTGCGTTAAATCGAGCGAAAGCTTCGCGTCCCAGTAGTGCTTGATAACCACTTTTAAACGGGGCAATGTGAAAGGTTAGCTTTTCGCTACGGAAGTTATCGAGGGAGCTGAACATAACTTTTAGTAGGAGGGAGCCCGTGCAATGGGCTTCTGGGCCTGGTGTTACTCCTTTAAAGGAAGTATTGCTATGGCTAATTTTTGTTGGGTCTATTCCCATTTTGCGGACTGTGTCCTGATATATCATGTTTAAACTACTGCCGCCGTCCATCAGGACTCGTGTAAAGTGGTATCCATCAATTATCGGGTCTAACACCAAGGCAGCGCATCCTGTGTGACGGATACTTGCAGAGTAATCCCGATGGTCGAAGGTGATTGGTTTGGACGACTAGTGGCGGAACTCCGTTGTGATAGGCCATAGGGCACGTGTCTCTGTGGGCTCCACTTTGTTTCTCCCCTTTGTCACATGTAACACGTTTACTGTTTTGACTTCTGGTGGGAATTTCTTCTGTTCCCCAGTGCTTTGCTTGTGGGGTTCGTCATCGTATTCACTTGGTGTATCCAGCCCCTTGTGTTCGGCGTTGAGTTTGCCGGATTGCTTGAAGACCCAACATTCTCTATGGGTATGATTTGCAGGTTTACCAGGGGTGCTGTGGATTTGACATATCTTGTCCAGAATTTTGTTTAGGCTGGACAGTTTGTCCCTGTTATCTTTGAGGAGCAGCTTTTGCTGAGTTCGCCGAGAGCTTTTGAATCCGGCGTTTACCGCCGCGCTCTTCGGGCTATTTTCCTTATTCCGGCGCTGGTCCTTGCTGCGTCGTCGCTTCCCATTCCCGTCTCTGACTTTGGATGTACTTGGGTCGCTGGTGCTGCATCTTGCCAACCAACTGTCTTCGCCTGCGCAAAAGCGGGTCATGAGGCTTGTTAATGCAGCCATTGTTCTTGGCCTTTCTTGGCCGAGGTGTCTGGCGAGCCATTCATCTCGAACGCTGTGTTTGAAAGCTGCTAAGGCTTCGGCGTCCGAACAGTCGACTATTTGGTTCTTTTTAGTAAGAAATTTGTTCCAAAGCTTTCGGGCTGACTCTCCGGGCTGTTGAGTTATATTACTTAAATCGTCTGCATCCGGTGGTCGGACATAGGTCCCTTGAAAATTTGCCCGAAACGCGTCCTCAAGCTCTTCCCAACTTCCAATGGTGTTTTGGGGAGGCTTTTAAGCCAGTGCCTGGCTGGCCCCTTGAGCTTGAGGGGTAGGTACTTGATGGCGTGGAGATCATCTCCTCGAGCCATGTGGATATGGAGGATGTAGTCCTCAATCCAGACCCCAAGGTCTGTTGTTCCGTCATACGCCTCTATGTTTACGGGTTTGAATCCCTCTGGAAATTCATGGTCCAGCACCTAATCGGTGAAACATAGGGGGTGTGCGGCACCCCTGTATTTGGGTGTACCATGGTGTTCGGATTTTTGTTGTGTTGCGTTGCTTGCTGGAGCGTGCCTTCTTGGCCCGTAGATAGATCTGGTTGGGCCGTCTTTTTGATGCGAGTCCTTATGTGGACCGCGTGCTGGCTTGTGTGCGGCGTCGTTTGCCGCTCTATGTTGGCCATGAGGTCGTCTATCCGACCGGATGGCTGCTTTGTTTTTGGATTGCGGGGGCTCTGAGGCCTCCTCATCAAATTCAGGCAGTAGCTTTCGCTTCGGGTAGCTCTTTGTGTGGCGACTGCCGCCACATTTGTCTACGTGTTCAGTACTTTGCTCCATTTGATTCTGAGTGCATCCTCCGCAGTCTTGAGCTTCCGCTTCTGCTTTTTCAGGCTACGCGCAGTGGCAACGAACCTTTTATGGAGGTTCTTCTGCTCCAGGAGCTTGTCCGGCGTGAGGTCGTCCTGACTGTTATCTTCACCCGAGACGGGTTGTTCGGTTTGATTATCCATGTTGCCATGGTCGGACGGTTGTTCAATGCCGTGTTCGCCGTCCGCCGGCTCACCCCGCTCTATCGTTGGGTCTGTATGACTGTTGTTTCTGTCGAGGCGGGATTTGGAGCGGCGCTTACGCCGCCGCTTTGACTGCTTTTCGAGGGAACAATCCTTCTGTGCGTCCTTCCGTTCCTCGACGTTGTTTCCTTTGGGTGTGTCCACCATGCATACATCGTGAGATGAGGTGGCTGCCCAGTGCCCTATGGGCAGTGGTTTCTGTTCGTCTCCTACATCGTCGTCCAGACCGTCGATGTCTTCGGAGTCGAAGTCGAGAATGTCGTTCAAATCATCGACAGTGGCTACGAAGTGGGTGGTGGGTGGGCGTCGGATTTCTTCATTGTCCGTATCGCAATCCTGCCGGTCATAATCCGGCTAGGACTCTCCTGACAGGGAGAGAGACCTTAGTGAATTCAGTATGTCGCCGAAGGGCGAGTGCTGAAAGATATCCGTAGAGGTGAACTCCATGATCAGCGCCCAATCGGATTCGATTGGTAGGGCCGCGGGTGGTTCGGAGTCCGGAGGAGAGTCCGGCCATGTGGAGTCACGGGCCTCGCGGAGGGTAAGGCTGCTGTTCGGCTCGATTGCCGTTGAGGTTGCGGCGTCCGTGGCGGGGTCTAACCACCCACCCACGGATGGTGCAATTGGCTCCGAATTGGAGGTCGGAGCGGTTGCAGGTGCGGTCTCCTAAACACTGTTCGGTGGCAGAGCTAGATCATGCCCATCGTGACAGTGCGACGCACTTGGCCGGGGCTTGAATCCTTCAAAGATCAAGTCTCCGCGGATGTTGGCCGTGTAGTTTAAGCTTCCAAACCTGACCTGACGGCCAGGGGCGTAACTTTCAATCTGCTCCAGATGGCCAAGCGAATTGGCCTGAATACAAAAATCTGTCCGGGGAGAAAAGTCTCACCCTGGACTGAATCGCCAATGACGACCGAAGGAGCCATCGAGCCTAACGATGACGACACAGAGGAATTCTCAATGAAAGCACCAATGTCGGTGTCAAAACCGGCGGATCTCGGGTAGGGGGTCCCGAACTGTGCGTCTAGGCGTATGGTAACAGGAGGCAAGGGACACGATGTTTACCCAGGTTCGGGCCCTCTCGATGGAGGTAAAACCCTACTCCTGCTTGATTAATATTGATGATATGGGTAGTACAAGAGTTGATCTACCACGAGATCAGAGAGGCTAAACCCTAGAAGCTAGCCTATGGTATGATTGTTGTTGTTCTACGGACTAAACCCTCCCGTCTATATAGACACCGGAGGGGGCTAGGGTTACACAGAGTCGGTCACAAGGAAGGAGATCTACATATCCGTATTTCCAAGCTTGCCTTCCACGCCAAGTAGAGTGCCATCCGGACACGGGACGAAGTCTTCAATCTTGTATCTTCATAGTCCAGCAGTCCGACCAAAGGTTATAGTCCGGCTGTCCAGATACCCCCTAATCCAGGACTCCCTCAATGATGGAGACTATGATTCCCCCATAAGTCGGGATGAGACTCCGGACGAAAAAAAGGCCAAAAAAAGAGAAGGCCCAAAAAAATGAGAGAAAAAGAGAGAAGTGGCAACGTTACTATCCTTTTACCACACTTGTGCTTCAAAGTGGCACCATGTTCTTCATATAGAGAGTCTCTGGAGTTATCACTTTCATATACTAGTGGGAATTTTTATTATAGAACTTGGCTTGTATATTCCAACGATGGGCTTCCTCAAGTGCCCTAGGTCTTCATGAGCAAGCAAGTTGGATGCACACCCACTTAGTTTCAGTTTCAGCTTTCATATACTTACAGCTCTAGTGCATCCTTTGCATGGCAATCCCTACTCCTTACATTGACATCAATTGATGGGCATCTCCATAGCCCGTTGATTAGCCGCGTCGATGTGAGACTTTCTCCTTTTTGTCTTCTCCACATAACCCCTATCATCATATTCTATTCCACCTATAGTTCTATGTCCATGGCTCACGCCCATGTATTGCGCGAAAGTTGAAAAGTTTTGAGAACGTCAAAAGTATGAAACAATTGCTTGGCTTTCATCAGGGTTGTGCATGATGTGAATGCTTTGTGTGGTGAAGATGGAGCATAGCCAGACTATATGATTTTTTTAGGGTTGAGCTTTCTTTGGCTATGTTATTTCAATTAGACATAATTGCTTGGTTGGCCTGCCCCCTGGGCGCGCCCCCTACCCTCGTGAGCCATCCGTAAGGCGGTTGACGCCCTTCTTTTGCCACAAGAAAGCTAATTTTCGGAAAAAAATCACGACGAAGGTTTCAGGCCAATTGGAGTTACGGATCTCCATATATACACGAAACGGTGAAACAGAGCTAGGAGAGAACGCAGAAACAGAGAGATAGATCCAATCTCGGAGGGGCTCTCGCCCCTCCCACGCCATGGGAGCCAAGGACCGGAGGGGAAACCCTTCTTCCATCTAGGGAGGAGGTCAAGGAAGAAGAAGAAGAAGGGGGGCCCTCTCCCCCTCGCTTCCGGTGGCGCCGGAACGCCGTTGGGGGCCATCATCATCACCGCAATCTTCACCAACGCCTCCGCCATCTTCACCAACATCTCCATCACCTTCCCCCCTCTATCTACAAAGGTCCACTCTCCCGCAACCCGTTGTACCCTCTACTTGAACATGGTGCTTTATTCTTCATATTATTATCCAATGATGTGTTGCCATCCTATGATGTCTGAGTAGATTTTCGTTGTCCTATCGGTGGTTGATGAATTGCTATGATTGATTTAATTTTCTTGTGGTTATGTTGCTATCCTTTGGTGCCCATCATATGAGCGCGAGCGTGGATCACACCATAGGGTTAGTTGTATGTCGATAGGACTATGTATTGGAGGGCAAGAGTGACAGAAGCTTCAACTTAGCATAGAAATTGATGCATATGGGATTGAAGGGGGACCAATATATCTTAATGCTATGGTTGGGTTTTACCTTAATGAATGTTAGTAGTTGCGGATGGTTGCTAATAATTCCAACCATAAGTGCATAGAATTCCAAGTAAGGGATGACATGCTAGCAGTGGCCTCTCCCACATAATACTTGCTATCGGTCTAGTAAAGTAGTCAATTGCTTAAGGGATAATTTCGCAACTCCTACCACCACTTTTCCACACTCGCTATATTTACTTTGTTGCTTCTTTACCTTAATGGCCCCTAGCTTTTATTTTCGTGATCTTTACTTTCTTGCAAGCCTATCCGAAAACACCTACAAAGTACTTCTTGTTTCATACTTGTTTCCGGTAAAGCGGACGTCAAGCGTGCGTAGATTGTATCAGTGGTCGATAGAACTTGAGGGAATATTTGTTCTACCTTTAGCTCCTCGTTGGGTTCGACACTCTTACTTATCGAAAGAGGCTATAATTGATCCCTTATACTTGTGGGTTATCAGGTCCTTAGGTGAATTTTCTTTGTTTTGAAACTTTCATGGTCTTCAAAACCCATCCTCTCCAAGACATAGCATCTTGCATGGCATGGGATAAGCTAGTCAAATTGTAAAAGATGAAAATTACACGTTGAAATAGTTGAAGTCGTGCTTAATTACGAAAAAAACACTTGTCATCCTTGCGTACCGTTTCAACATCGAAGGTCTCCTGGAGCTTAATGCTGAAGCGCCGATCTTCGTCCAGGTGAGGGCACCTGTCGCATAGACCTCGGTCGTCCTTGCACCAGGAGCACTCCCCCGAGAGACTTTCGTCGTCCGAGTACGACATTTCCTATGTTCATAATTCCTCTCTGACATTTGCGACCGTCGGTGATGGTAGCTCCTCCTTCCGTTCCCGAGTGCATTACACCAAATTATCAAGAACACGTGAACGAAGGAGAAGCTACCCCGACGAGAACAGTCGGGATTCTTCGTCCTCTCATATATGGTGGAGACTCGACAGACTTAAAGTCAACCCAAAATATCGTTTAATCATCTTTCTAAAAAATGACATATCGAGCGCCTGAAATTTGCCGAAACGGAAATATACATGTTTTTATCGACATCATATGAGCACTCAAAGTTGATGGCCATTACATTTGAATGGTTGAAAATATGAGAAAAAACATTTCAAAATATCTTATTGGACTCATATTGACATGGAGATATGGCTAGTCTCACCTCGAGGTCGGAGGGGGGTCGGTGACGGGGACGGGGGTGGGGATGATGGAGGTGGCTCCTTGATTTTTGCAAAAACAAAAACCCTATAAGCTATCAACTAATCAAATGCATACGCCTTGCATAGTGCTCTCCAATTTTAGCATTCAAAGTAGGAGTAGTTTTCCAATTTGAGCATTCAATAAGCAAAACCGAATCGTAAAATAAATTAGTATTCAAATTAGCATGCATTCAATAAGCAGAACTACATCATCTCTTGCGTCCGTACATCGTGGAATATTATCACTAATACACCTCGAATAGTGTCATACATATAACATCGCTAATACTGCTAGAACCGTAGCGCCCGACGGGTATCGGCGTGGTCGGTGGACACCCAAAGAGAAGGAACCATCTCAAGATCATAGCTCCAGTAAGATCCCTGAAGAACCTCCCAGGTATTAGAGAACCTGCCCTCCAACGCAACCATGTAGCGACGGACGTGCTCGTCCTCGTTGCTGACACGGTGAAGTACCACCTCCGCGGTGTCCGGAAGCCTCGGCACCGTCACTAGCCCACGCGACCGCCACCAAACAAGGTTCGGGTCAACGACAGGCTGGCTCCTCACCAAGATACGCCCCCGGAAGGTAGCACCTCCCAATACCAGCCCGGCGGAGCCCAGTCCCAGACATGGCCCCTCTGATCAAGCAGGCCTCCTCCGCCGAGTCAACGATGAGGATGCGGGATAGGCATCGTCGACGTCGATGCAGGAATAATTGCTTTAACTAAAAAAATTATTTCTATTAATTTTCTTACTAAAAATAAACTACTTCTATAGTAAAATAAAGTAGTTTTTATTAAATCAACTAGTTCAACTACTAAGCACTTACTATTAATAAAATAAAGTAGTACTTACTAAAAATAAACTACTTCTATAGTAAAATAAAATAGTTTTATAAAATCAACTAGTTCAACTACTAAGCACTTACTATACACAAAATAAAGTAGTACTTACTAAAAATAAACTAGTTTAACTAGCTAGTTCTATTATTTTTCTAACTAATTCTATTAAACACTTACTGAAAACATCTAATTCAACTAATCTAAAATGCACACTAACCTAACTTCTAATGCACTAACCAAAATCAGAGAATGTTCAAATAAAGTAGCATTGCTTGGTTTTTTTAAAGAAATGTTCAAATAGAAAATTTAGTCAAAAAGTAAAGGTTTTGCCTAATGCATTCTGATACGTCTCCAACGTATCTATAATTTTTGATTGCTTCATGCTATATTATATTCTGTTTTGGATGATTAATGGGCTTTGCTATACACTTCCATATTATTTTTGGGACTAACCTATTAACCGGTGGCCCAGCCCAAATTGCAGTTTTTTGCCTATTTCTGAGTTTCGCAGAAAAACAATATCAAACGGAGTCCAAACGGAATGAAACCTTCAGGAACGTGATTTCCGGAACAAACGTGATCCAGAGGACTTGGACCCTACCTCAAGAAAGCAACCAGGAGGGCACGAGGTAGGGGGCGCGCCTACCCCCTGGGCACGCCCTCCACCCTCGTGGGGCCCATGTTGCTCCACCGACGTACTTCTTCCTCCTATATATACCTACGTACCCCCAAACCAACAGAAGCATCCACAAAAACCTAATTCCACTGCCGCAACCTTCTGTACCCGTGAGAGCCCATCTTGGGGCCTTTTCCGGCGTCCTGCCGGAGGGGGCATTGATCACGGAGGGCTTCTACATCAACACCATAGCCTCTCCGATGATGTGTTTGTAGTTTACCTCAGACCTTCGGGTCCATAGTTATTAGCTAGATGGCTTCTTCTCTCTCTTTGGATCTCAATACAAAGTTCTCCACGATTCTCATGGTTATCTATTCGATGTAATCTTCTTTTGCGGTGTGTTTGTTGAGACCGATGAATTGTGGGTTTATGATCAAGTTTATCTATGAACAACATTTGAATCTTCTTTGAATTCTTTTATGTATGATTGGTTATCTTTGCAAGTCTCTTCGAATTATCAATTTGGTTGGGCCTACTAGATTGATCTTTCTTGCAATGGGAGAAGTATTTAGGTTTGGGTTCAATCTTGCGGTGTCCTTTCCCAGTGGCAGCAGGGGTAGCAAGGCACGTATTGTAATGTTGCCATCAAGGATAACAAGATTGGGTTTATATCATATTGCATGAGTTTATCCCTCTACATCATGTCATCTTACTTAAAGTGTTACTCTATTCTTTTGAACTTAATACTCTAGATGCATGCTGGATAGCGGTCGATGTGTGGAGCAATAGTAGTAGATGCAGGCAGGAGTCGGTCTACTTGTCACGGACGTGATGCCTATATACATAATCATACCTAGATATTCTCGTAACTATGCTCAATTCTATCAATTGCTCAACAGTAATTCGTTCACCCACTGTAATACTTATGCTCTTGAGAAAAGCCACTAGTTAAACCTATGGCCCCCGGGTCTATTTTCCATCATATTAATCTTCCAACACTTAGTTATTTTTATTGCCTTTTATTTTACTTTGCATCCTTATTATAAAAATACCAAAAATATTATCTTATCATATCTATGAGATCTCACTTTCGTAAGTGACGTGAAGGGATTGAAAACCCCTTTATTGCGTTGGTTGCGAGGTTTTTATTTGTTTGTGTAGGTGCGAGGGACTCGTGCATGGTCTCCTACTGGACTGATACCTTGGTTCTCAAAAACTGAGGGGAAATACTTACACCACTGTACTGCATCACCCTTTCCTCTTCAAGGGAAAACCAACGCAGTGCTCAAGAGGTAGCAAGAAGGATTTCTAGCGTCGTTGCCGCGGAGTCTACGCAAAAGTCAACATACCAAGTACCCATCACAAACTCTTATCTCCCGCATTACATTATTTTCCATTTGCCTCTCGTTTACCTCTCCCCCACTTCACCCTTGCCGTTTTATTCGCCCTCTCTTTTCCGTTCGCCTCTTTTTTCGCTCGCTTCTTGTTTGCTCGCGTGTTGGATTGCTTGCTTGTCACGATGGCTCAAGATAATACTAAATTGTGTGACTTTACCAATACCAACAACAATGATTTTCTTAGCACTCCGATTGCTCCCCTTACCGATACTGAATCTTGTGAAATTAATGCTGCTTTGTTGAATCTTGTCATGAAAGATCAATTCGCCGGCCTTCCTAGTGAAGATGCCGCTACCCATCTAATTAGCTTCGTTGATTTGTGTGATATGCAAAAGAAGAAAGATGTGGACAATGATATTGTTAAATTGAAGCTATTTCCTTTTTCTCTTAGAGATCGTTGTCGGTGTCAAAACCGGCGGATCTCGGGTAGGGGGTCCCGAACTGTGCGTCAAAGTCGGATGGTAACAGGAGACAAGGGACACTTTGTTTTACCCAGGTTCGGGCCCTCTCGGTGGAGGTAAAACCCTACTCCTGCTAGATTAATATTGATGATATGGGTAGTACAAGAGTAGATCTACCACGAGATCAAGGAGGCTAAACCCTAGAAGCTAGCCTATGGTTTGATTGTGTATGAAGATGATTCTGTCCTACGGACTACAACCCTCCGGTTTATATAGACACCGGATAGGGTTAGGGTTACACAGAGTCGGTTACATTGGTAGGAGATCTTGAATATCCGCACGCCTAGCTTGCCTTCTACGCCAAGGAAAGAACCTTCCGGACACGGGACGGAGTCTTCAATCTTGTATCTTCATAGTCCTGGAGTCCGGCGGGAGGTGTAGTCCGGCTATCCGAACACCCCCTAATCCAGGACTCCCTGAGTAGCCCTGAACCTGGCTTCAATGACGACGAGTCCGGCGCGCAAATTGTCTTCGGCATTGCAAGGCGGGTTCCTCCTCCAAGTTCTTCAAGAAGATGAATAACACCAAAAAAGTGTCCGGCTCTGCAAAACAAGTTTCCACGTATTGCCATATAGAGAATAATATTAACACAAATCAAGTCTGCTGACGTATCCCGCGGTGCATCATAACACTGCGGCCAAGCCTTCTGTACGGAATATTTTTACTGTTCCACGCTACACGTTTAACGAGGCGGTTTCCTTGGCACGTCTTATCGAAGCAGAGATCGTGCGCCCCTTTCAACGGGATTCGCATTGACATGGACGTGGGTAACCCAACCGCGCCATTTACCACGGCGTTTGAGAGGCAAGTGAGTTTTATTAGGCAAGTGGGGACGCATAACCGCATCCGCCCATATAAGGGGATAAGGATCCACCTTTTTACTTACGCCTTCTTCCTCCTCTGCCTATCCATTCTCTGCGCTCTCGAGCTCCAGCGCCCAAGCTCGCACTTCCCACCTCGACCTACTCCAGCAATGTCCGGAGCGGGTAGCAAGTGGATGGCCTCCTCCGTCATGGAGGATCAAGTAAAAAAGTTAAGGAAAGCCGGATACCTGTCCAAGGACATCCCACATCGGCTTCCCGAGGAAGGGCAGCTTATTCCTACCCCAAAGCCCCACGAGAGGGTAGTCTTTCTGCCCCACTTCCTCCGTGGACTGGGTTTTCCACTTCACCCATTCGTCCGGGGTCTCATGTTCTACTACGGGCTGGATTTCCACGATCTGGCCCCGAACTTTATCCTCAACATCTCGGCGTTTATCGTCGTGTGCGAGGCCTTTCTCCGCGTCCGCCCCCACTTCGGCCTTTGGCTCAAGACTTTCAACGTCAAGCCCAAGGTGGTATCCGGCACCCAGGCGGAGTGCGGAGGTGCTATGGCCGGCAAGATGGCCAACGTCCTCTGGTTCGAGGGCTCTTTTGTGGAGACCTTAAAGGGGTGGCAAGCCGGGTGGTTTTACATCACCGAGCCACGCGATCCGGAATGGATCGCAGCCCCCGAGTTCAAATTCGGACCCCCCACGCGGCTTATGTCCTGGAAAAAGACGGGCCTGTCGTGGGGCAACGAGGAAGAAGTGACCGGACTGCAGACATGCATCCGGTCCCTGGTGAGCAAGCCAATCAAGCTTGTGAATGTAATCCAGGTTATGCTCGTCCGCCGGATCCTCCCGTGCCAACAACGGGATTTTACTTTGTGGGAATTCGACTCGGCGCGGCACCAAACCCTTAGTAGGCTCTTTAACACGATGTATGAAGACGTCTGGAAGGTGCTGACCAGAGGCGCCGAGTCCCCCACATCCGCTTCCGAGGACCGCGGATTCAGTTCGCAGCGTCACGCCAGCGAGGTAAGCTATCCATACCTTTGACAGGTTCATTAAGCTCTTTTTCATAGATTAACTCCATGCGGGATCTGAACTCCTTTCACCTTTGACAGGCTTGGCGAAAGGTAGCCGGACCAATCAACTGTCCGACTCCTCTGCCCGAAGACCCAGCCCCAGCTCTCCTAGAGAAGCTGCTGGCTTCGGCACCTTATGTGGTGCCGGACAAGAAGGCCAAGAAGAAGAAGGCCATCGGGACTCAAAGAGTGCCTGAAACGTGGCGATATCCGACTCGTCATCAGGCGAGTCTGCGACGCCCTCCCCTCGTGAAAGCGAGGAGGAGGAAGAAGAAATCCCTCCCCCTCCAACGGGGGAAGGAAAGAAGAGGAAGGCCGCCCCAGCGGGGGCGGCTACGGGATCCAAAAAGAGGAAGACCCCCACGCCGGACTACTCCCCCGACCCCTACGAGGACGAGGAGGAGTGGCCGGAAAGGACCAAGCGTCCGGCGACGTCGTAACTATTCGTATACAAGAGTAACTCATGACATCCTTTCATTTGCACAGCTTTCCCTTATGTTGAATGCAATCGTGCAGGCCGCCCCGGGCCGAACTCGACGATTCGTCGAGTGGTTCCCTGGATTCATCGGACGTGAACTCTGTTCCGCCCGCTGTCTCCCCCCGCCAGGTAGACGACGTCGAAGTGGTGTCCCACCGAACTCCTGGGCAGAAGGAGGTGGTCCTGGAGGAGCCGCAAGGCAACCTCCCGGACTCCAGGAGTGGAGGGGACAAGTCCCCCCAGGGCACCAAGTCCGGCTTTGTGCCGGACACCGCGCCGGACTCGACAGTCCCGGCCCGTGGCAGGCGAACTCCTTCCAAGAGGAGCAAGCCGTCTGAGCCGGCGACCTCTGCCCAACCAGAGGCGCCGGACAACTTGCTGGAGGCGCTTGAAGGCGCCACCATCGATGAGGAGCACCGTACTGTTATGAGTACGGTTGTCCGGAGGGTTCAGTCCGCCAAAAGCGGATTGAACGAAGCTTGTGCTAGCCTTCTAACAGGCTTTCAGGTAAGTAACTAATATGCTAAATTCGTTGCCGCATAGACAGTAGCCCCTGATGCTCTGTTCGGTGTTCGGAAAGAAAAGCCGGATAGAGGATCTAATAATTATCGCAGGAGTCTAACAAAAAAGTCAAATATGCGTATGCAGGCTTCACTGCTATCCACCGCCGCATTAACTGCGCAGGTGGATGTCCTTAAGAAGGACCTTGAGCGGTCCGAGCGAGAGCTCGGTCTTGCCCGAGGGCAGCTCGAGGAGAAGGAAGGTAAAAAAGACCGTTAATAATAAAAATTTGCCTATGGAGAGGCTTGATTGCAGAAAATAACAGGTATACACTGCCTAATGTAGGGGCCGCGACAGAGGTGGCCACCCTGAGGCAGGCGCTTACCGAGGCCGAAAAGAAGACGGCCGAGGAGCGCATCGAACGAGAAAATCTTGTGGTCCAATGCGGCGAGGTGCAGCAGAAGCTGCAAGACCTCATGGAAAAACATAAGGGTCTGGAGCTTGACGCGAAAACGCAAGCCACCAAACTCTCCTCTGCCGTTGAGGCCACCAAACTTGCCAAGGCCGAAGCCCAAAAGGCCCTCCAAGAGTTGGAGGATGTAAAAAAGATAGCAGCGGGTAAGGCATTCTTAATGCAAAGTAGGAATATAAAAATAAAATACCTGTTTCTTACCCGAATCCGGAGTTCTCCAGGGGCATTTGTCGATCTTCCCCGCAGCGCATCCGACGCCGCCGCGTTCTACCGAGCTGAACAGGGCAGCTCGGCGGAGAGTGTGTTCTGGTCTCAGTATTCTGAGGCCGGACACCCTGTGCCCTTGAGTGATCAGCTGAAGCAGCTGGTCGAGCTCCACAAGGCGGCCGAACAGGCTATGAAGGGCCTTCTAATTCGGCTGTGGCCTGGAGAGGCCCTGCCTGGGAGCTACTTTGGGTTAGTGCGGCGGCTGGTGGAGGCCTGTCCACGGCTTGACGTCATCAAGCGCTCTGCCTGCATCGAGGGCGCCCGGAGGGCCCTCGCCCGTGTGAGGGTACACTGGGGTAAGCTGAACGGCGAGAAGCTCGTGAAGGATGGGCCGCCGCCAGGGAAGGAACATCGCAAGCCCGAGAACTACTATGAAGAAGTTCTTGCCGGAGCCCGCCTTATTGCGGATGAATGTGCTAAAGATGTAATATTTCCATGAACTCGTTCGTTTGTATCCTGTGCGCTGAAAACTTGTTCATATGCGCTTTAAGCAATGCTTTGAATTTAAAATATTATTTTCTGTGCGGCCGTTTATCAATAATTGAGAGATGGCGAGTCGTCAGCTTTCTCCCCCCATGCAACTAGTGCTGGGGTGTTCGGGATAAACCTGAGGGCTCTTGTTCCCATAGTTGGGTCCTTCGAGGGAGGCCCTCAGCACAACGAACCAGGCAATCGGACTATAATGCTTGAACACTCTCACTTAGCCATAGAACTTTATAATTTTAAATTTCGGCGAAGCCCCTAGTTCGGAAGGCCAAATTCGGGGCGCTATCCACGCCTTTAGCCGGATTTAACCAACTCTCCGCTCAAAGCGGCATAAGCCTTTAAGGACTCGAAAAACCTCTCGAACAGCGACCGGTCTCACGCCCTATCATGACAGTCTGTTTTAGCTTTCTCCACTGAGGTGCTCACCCACATGACCTGGGGCACAATCGCAGCGGTTCTCCTAGTGCTACCTTAGCCGATAGAGCGGAACGTAAGGCTCCAAAACATAGGAGCCGGGCAAACCCAACATATGACCAAAATCATGACTCGGAGCCGATGCATATTGTGCTATAAGTTCGGGGTGCCGCACTTGTGGAAGTGTACGGACTTCTCACGTCCAGATAAAAGGGTAATGAAGCCCCTGGCGTGATTTGCCGTACCATGGTGTACGGGTGCGATCATGTTATGGGATAAACATATATATTGAAAGAAGGTGATGCAGAAAATAGACACAAAGCTACGCATTGTTTATAAAGAGGCTATTCGAAGCCAGACGATACAAGTAGTGCGATAAGCAAAAAAAAACTGGACTATTTGACATGTCCTGGCCAGGCGCAGGCCGCGGAAATTTGGAAACAGATATATCGCTCGAAATAGAGACCACCTGAGAGTTCCGTAGTGTGGCGCAGCTTTGTCTGCTCTCCTAGGCCATGTATCGTCTGTGCGGCAACAAGGCCGAACAGGTCATCCGGAATGTGGAGTCCTGAAAGTAAAAAAAAGAAAAAGAAAAAATCCGGCAGCCCCTAGTACGTTTAAGGCCGTATTGTAGGCATGCCGTTAAAATGCCTCCTTCCCCTATGCCCATGGAATTTTAAGGGCATAATTGTGCACTCGAGGTACTAGCTTCGCGATGCTGCGATGGCTGGGGTCGGGGCCGTATTGCTACGCATGCTCCGAACATGCCAAGTGGTCTTGTTGCAGGTTACTCCGGGCGCGCTTTGCATTGTCCGGCGTTTTAGCGGCCGGACTGGAGAGTTGCCTTGAGAGGCTACTTTGTACTTCCGCTGTGAGGGTCGTCGTGTGCTGCTCCGTTGTGATGGAGCGTTCGGTGTTTCCGTTGACCGTAATTACTCCTCGAGGGCCTGGCATCTTGAGCTTGAGATATGCGTAGTACGGAACCGCATTGAATTTAGCAAATGCAGTTCGTCCGAGCAGGGCGTGATAACCACTGCGGAACGGGACTATATCGAAGATTAACTCTTCGCTTCGGAAATTATCCGGAGATCCGAAGACCACATCAAGTGTTATCGAGCCTGTGCAATTGGCCTCTACACCTGGGATGACGCCTTTAAAGGTCGTCCTTGTGGGCTTGATCCTTGATGGATCTATGCCCATTTTCCGCACTATATCCTGGTAAAGCAGATTCAGGCTACTACCGCCGTCCATGAGGACTCTTGTAAGATGAAATCCGTCGACGATTGGATCGAGGACCAGTGCGGCAAAGCCCCCGTGACGGATACTAGTGGGGTGGTCCCTTAGATCAAAAGTGATCGGGCAAGAAGACCAAGGATTGAACTTTGGGACGACTGGCTCCATCGCGTACACGTCCCGTAGCGCACGCTTCCTTTCCTTCTTAGGAATATGGGTCGCGTATATCATGTTCACCATCCACACTTGTGGGGGAAACCCCTTCTGTCCTTTGTTGTTCGGCGGCCTGGGCTCCTGCTCGTCTGTCCAGCCCCTTGTTTTTATGTTCGGCTCTTAACTTGCCTGCCTGCTTGAACACCCAACAATCTCTGTTGGTGTGATTGGCTGGCGTTTCGGGGGTGCCATGAATCTGGCACGAGCGGTCGAGTATTCGGTCCAAACTGGACGGGCCCTGGTTATTCTTTTTAGATGGCTGTTTCCGCTGACCGGATTTATAGCCTCTGAATCCGGCATTTACTGCCGTATCCTCATTGCTGTCGCTGCAAACATGGCGCTTTTGATTGTTTCGGCGTGACCTGCCATTTTTGTCCTTGGTATCCGGATTACCGGTCTTCTTTGATAAGTTCTTGCTACGAGCTAGCCAGCTGTCTTCGGCCGCGCAAAAGCGGGTCATGAGTGTCGTGAGGGCTGCCATGGTTTTCGGCTTTTCCTGTCCTAGGTGCCGGGCAAGCCATTCGTCACGGATATTATGCTTTAAGGCCGCTAGGGCCTCTGCGTCCGGACAGTCGACTATCTGATTTTTCTTTGTTAGGAACCGTGTCCAGAATTGCCTGGCCGATTTGTCTGGCTGCTGAATTATGTGGCTTAGGTCATCAGCGTCCGGTGGTCGCACATAAGTACCCTGGAAGTTGTCAAGGAATGCGGCTTCCAGGTCTTCCCAAGAACCAATTGAATTTGCTGGCAAGCTGTTAAGCCAATGCCGAGCTGGTCCCTTAAGCTTGAGTGGGAGATATTTGATGGCGTGCAGGTCGTCGCCGCGTGCCATATGGATGTGAAGGAGATAATCCTCGATCCAAACTGCTGGATCTGTCGTACCATCGTATGACTCGATGTTGATGGGTTTGAAACCCTCTGGTATTTGATGATCCATTACTTCGTCTGTGAAACATAACGGGTGTGCGGCGCCCCTGTACTGGGCTACGTCACGACGCTGCTCGGAAGAGCTGTGCTTGTTGAGTTTGGCACGGCCGGAGTTATTGTGTCCGGACTAAAAATCGTCACATGTTGGGCGTCTGCGCGATCCATAGATCGATCTTGTCCGCCTTGCTTTGTCCTCCAGTACGTCTCGCAGGTCTGGCTCGTTTCCTTGTGCCCTAGCCGAACGGCCCCGGGGCATGTTTGGCTTGAAATTTCGACGGGCCTATCTGTCGCGGCCGCGAGGTGGCCGGTCTGCCATGTCATTTGCTTCCTCCTCTGATTGGGGGAGCGGCCTGCGCTTAGGGTAGTTTTTGGAGTGGCGCCCGAGTTCGTACTCTTCGGCCGCAAGGACGTCTGTCCATCTGTCAGCTAGCAAATCTTGATCAGCCCTAAGTTGTTGCTGCTTTTTCTTTAGGCTGTTGGCCGTGGCAATAAGCCTGCATTGAAAACGCGCTTGTTCGGCAGGGTCTGATGGTATGACGAATTCATCGTCGTCGAGGCTTGCCTCGTCTTCGGAGGGAGGCATGTAGTTATCGTCCTCAACCTCTTTTTCTGCCGCTTCCTTATGAAGGCCGGCTTCTCCATCTTCCCGTGCTGAGTCTTGTTGTGGTTGGTGTTCTTCGGCGGTATTCGGGGTAGAATTATCCCCCGTGCCGGAATCACCGTTCTTGCTTTGGCGGGATTTAGAGCGGTGCCGCTGACGCCGGCGTTTGGGAGGCTTTCTCGAGGTGCCATCCACCGCTGTTCCATCGCCATCTCCGTCTTTCGGAGCGTCCACCATGTATATGTCATATGACGAGGTGGCGGTCCAGCGCCCTTCAGGTGCTGGTTGTTGTTCGTCTCCTCCTTCGTCGTCCATACCGTCGAAGTCTTCGGACCCGAAGTCGAGCATGTCGGTTAAATCGTCGATAGTGGCTATTAAGTGGGTGGTGGGTGGGTTTTGAATTTCTTCATCATCCGTATCCCAACCTCGCAGACCATAATCCGGTCTGGGCTCTCCTGATAAAGAGAGAGACTTGAGAGAATTCAGGATGTCACCAAAAGGTGAGCACTGAAAGATGTCCGCGGCGGTGAACTCCATTATAGGCGTCCAATCAGATTCGATCGGCGGGGGCTTGGAAAGCCCGGAGTTCGGAGAAGAATCCGGCTCCTTGGAGTCATGGGCGACGTGGAGTGCGGGACCGGCGTTCGGCTCGATCGCCATTAACGTCGCAGCCCCTGAGGTGACGTCCAACCGTTCTTCCTCGACGAGCGCAGCGGGCTCCGAATCAAGATCGGGGCCGGAGCGTATGCGGCCTCCAGGACACTGTTCGGGAGCAGAGCTATATCATGCCCTTCTCGACAGTGCGGCACGCTTGGTTGTGGCTCGAATCCGTCGAAGATCAAGTCTCCGCGGATATCCGCCGTGTAGTTTAACACTACTAGAAAAAGGGCTATTAATGGCGCACCTAATTTGGCCATTAATGGCGCATTAGTGGTGCGCCATTAGTAGCACGCCATTAGTAATACTTACTAATGGCGCACCACTGGTGCGCCATTAGTATCTGGTATACTAATGGCGCACCACTGGTGCGCCATTAGTATAGGGCACGGTGCGCCATTAGTATGCCTCCCAGGGCCATGTATAGCCAGGTGCTTTGGTATACTAATGGCGCACCACAGGGTGATGCGCCATTAGTAACCTTGCCATACTAATGGCGCACTCCTTAAAGATGCGCCATTAGTATCCTCTGGAATACTAATGGCGCACTGTTATGTGATGCGCCATTAGTATGAATATTAGGTTTTTTTTAATTTTTTAATTTTCTGTTTTTTTGCACAGGTTACAAAATGTATAATTGGACAAAATATAAACAGCACACATAAACAACAGATTCATCGAATACAATAGAAGATTAGTCTCTGAATACATTTCATCATATTAGTCTCCAAATACAATTCATCACATTAGTCTCCGAATAGAAAAGACCGAACAAAGATAGAACATTATATTACAAGTCTCGAGACCGCGAGTAGCGAGTTTGTCTTCACATTACAAGTCGATATCGATCATCTAAACTACCATCACATAGAAGAGAGCTGCGGTCATCACGATGAAACTCGTCTTCATCCGGTTCCTCCAACGCTCCCTCCCCTCTCGTGCTAGATAGCGGGCGTATCTAGATTCGGCCTCGGCCCTAGTGGTGTACCCTTTGTAACTGTTTCCGCTGAATCGGTGAACCTGTCTCCGACACTCCTCCCAGTCGTCGTAGACTCCGGGAACCTTACCCTTGTACACGACATACGACGGCATCGCTATGCACTAGCGAAACGAAACGTTAGTACCAATTCACAGACAATACATAAGCAATATATAAGTATGCAACAGAACGATCGGAAGAGAAAAGCAAGACATTAATAGCATCAATTACATCTAAGTTGAACGACTCTCGAAACCAAAGAGACATACTACAAGTTCATTAAAGTTTAATTACAACATGAGCCAATCGATGTTTCAGAACTAGACGCATCATCACTGCTTTCGATTCGACTCAAGGGATCGGAGCGTGGATGAAGCTGCCGTCTATCGTGGGAGTCATGAAATTACGGGCGTTGTCAGCCTGCATTTGTAGCATTCCGTCTATCTCACTGTTGGACGGTTGATTTCTGAGGTAGAACTGCCCCGAGGTACGAAGGACATCTTGATGGATGATTTCCGCAAACTCCGACTAGATGCGAAAGAATTCTTGTCTGATGTCCGCGTCCTGGATTGCCGACACGCTCGCGGCCCAATCTTTGAGTTTACTCGGTAGCAGAAGTTGATGATGGTCCCGTACGATCGCCCGCATGTGATGGATGGCGTAGTAGGCACCCTTTTGACCGCCAGGCGGCTGCTTGACGCAGCAGAACGTCGTATTGTGGGAGAACACGTGCTTGCCGTACTTACGAATAGGCCTGTTGAAGGTGCCTCCAGATTGGGCATAGCCGGGGAGAACATCATCAAGAACCTTCTTGACATTTGTGTAGTCTACGTTCGACTGACAGTCCGGGTCGAAATACGTGGCCATGGAATATTTGGGGCTTAGGAGGATGAGCGTGCAATGTGTGTCACTGCAGAAAACACGGAATGTTAAAAGAAAAACGATCGAAATCTAAGAATTCGTATGTTACGGGGCGGTTGAGGGGAGGACTTACTTGGGAAAGTAAGGCACGAGGAAGTTATCCTTATCTGGGTTTGCCAGAATGACGCCTTCGAGGTAAGAACTCGCGACTTGCCGGTCCCCAGCGCTGCCCAAGATCTTGGCACGCATGTAGAAGGGGTCGACTATCACGATGTCCGGGGTCTTGTCGCGAATGATGCGCATCTCCATACTCAGCGAAAATAGCCGAACGAAGGTGTAGTGCAGCGGATGAAGGTTCAACATAGCGTGGATGTCATCAAACCGCAGGACGATCGTACCCCCGATGTAGTTATCCACAAAGCCCTTGCCCTCTGGCACCTTGGCCACGAAAACCGGGTATGCCACATCCTTCTCTCTGAGACGCCACTTCTCCAAAGAAAGAACACTGTCATGCAGACTCCGCATAGCACCGGCTGCAACATCGAGCATATTTCTCGGTAGCATCGGCTTACCCGCCACATGCACCCTCCTCATTAAATCCTCAGGTGAAGGTGGCCCGTCCTGAGCACGGATCGTACTCGGTGCCGGCTGGCCCGCACCCTTGTTAGTCTTTCTTTTGCGTGCCTTCTTCTTCTCATGTAATGGGACCGAGTTCTGCTCACAGACCGCCTTCTTGAGTGTGTTGGGGCTGAGAATATTTCGCACCTCGCCTATCTGAGGCTCGGTGAGGTCGGCAGCTGGAGGCGTCTCCTGAGAGCTGAACGGCAGACGACGCCTGTTGCAACTTGGCTTCTCCGCGGTACTAGCTAGATCGCGCACGTCTTTTGTTGGGTTGGGTTCTTGAGAAGGAGGCCCCATGAAGTCGCCATCATACCCATGATCGGCAAAGTACCGATCGACGTTGGCAAATGTATCGTCGTCGTCGTCGTTCTGATCCTGTGCCATATGCATGTTTGGCTCCAGTGGCATAGGGATGTCCGGCACCGTTGCGGCGGTCTTGCCATGGGGCCGACTTGGCGCCGGCACGACTGGCGGTGTTGTCTTTGGGGTGGTGTCCCCCGCCCCCAAATGAATCTGGCTCTTCGGCCAAAGCAGGGGCCAGCTCAGGCAGGCGCTGAGGGTCATCACGTCATCATCGTCGGCCCCGACGGGTCGAATCGGAGGTAACAACTCGTCGCAGCCTGGCAGCACCCGAACCAGTTGAACCCTAAACAAGTTGGGTGGCATCTGGGTACCGTGGAACAAGGGGTTGCCCGGTTGAACGATTTTTCCCCTGGCGACATCGACCAACTCATTGTTCACAAAGTGCAGGAGAGTGCACGGAACGTCGGCGGCGCCCTGGGAAAACATGTAGGGCGTCAGGGATGCCCAGTCAAAGGCAAGGAGATGAAGTCCTCGGCCGAGAGAGGCTTAATTAGTTACCGTGATGATGGCGTCGAGCTCGGCTGATGTCGAGGCACCGCCAACGGCGGGCGTGCAGTTGACGGAGGGGCCGCTTGCTGCAGAGGTGCCGGCCGGCGTACACCCGGGTGCATTAAGCTCCCGTGCCGGCGTCGGAGACACCAATGCCGCCTCCGTCGGAGACACCAATGGCCCCGCCATCGCGTTCTGCGAGTTGCTGGCCGTGAAGCTAGGAATCGGGGGCGGCCCCTGTTGGCCGCCCGCAATCCACGCACTCAACCCCTGGATCAAGGTAGGCACAATGGTGGTGATCGTCGCTCCGAGTTATTGTTGCACTTGCTCTTGGACAATCTCCGGAATCCGCGCCACCTGTGCCTTGAGTTCTTGAACCTCGCGCGCCTGGCTTTCCGAGCTGGTCTTTTTCTCCTTTCGTCCACCAGTGTTATAGTATGACCCCCATTTTGTCGACAAGCCTTTGCCGGCCACACGACCAGCTGACGTCGGCTTACTGAGCTTATCCTTGTTCTTCATTACATTCAACGCCCTATTTAGAGTGGTGTCCCAAGGGTTGCTCTTAGTCGACCCCGCGCTACTGCTTTCTGTCGCCTGCGGAAGGAATGTGAACCATTTAGAAATTTGGCTTCATTAATTAGAATGCAACCATATGGAGCTAATTACGCGGGGGTGTATTCCTTACCAGAACAAGCTCAAGCGCCCTGGTCTTCGGATCCGTGGTAAGCTCCTTTGTTTTCGGGTCCTTCTTGTACCGGGCCCTCACATAGTTCCTGGTCTGCTTGTCACCGTATTTATCGAAGAGGGGCGGTAGGCCTTGCTTGGCATGGTCCGCCTCCTCCTTGTCCCATATAGGCTCCGCCACTCTATAACCGCCGGGACCGAGTGTGTGTTCCCCTAAGTTCAGCTCCCGCATTTCTTTCCCCCACTGACTTGATTGGGAGTGTGCGGTGCTCGAGCAATTGATCTTGAAGTCGTTGTAGTCATCTTTGGTGATCGAAGGATTTTTCTCCTTGATCTTCTCATAACTCTCACCTTTCTCGATCATTCTCTTCACATTGCTTTTCCAAGTAGACAGGGCCTTGCTCATCTTCGTGAGGGCAGCATTGTTCACTTTATTCCCTTTGAGGCTTGTGTTTTCAAATTCAACGGGGAACTTGTATCGTTCGTGCAGCTTCGTGAAGAGGAGGTTGCGCACATTCCCTCGGTCAGGATGCCTCAGGTTCTCGGTGTTGATCGAGACGGTGCTCCGGAGAATGCACCCGAGCTGAAGCGAGTACCCCTTGACTATTCGTGCGGGCGCCGTTGGATTCCCGTCGGAGTCCACTTCAGTAACTTCCTCCTTGAGGGTGCGGAGCACGGTCGGGCGCCGGTCCTTCCGTTGCCTCTTCTGGCTGCCATTTGTGCGTGCGCCGCCATCATCAGTGGTGGCATCCTCGGCGGCACCATCAGTGGTGGCATCAGTGGGGTCATCCTCGACGGCACCATCAGTGGTCTCAGGATCGGTGGGGAAGGCGGTGTCCTCATACAAGTGAGGTTGTTCCTCCATCTCCTGGGACAGCTCCCAGAATGCCTTGCCACCCGAACCCCCGGCCTCATCGTTGTGGGCCATGTTTCTCTCTAAATAGAAACAAAGTTTGGTCAAAAAGTTGGTCATTATCAAGGAACAAGATCATGGTCTCATCATTTAGGGTTTGTCGACACCGAGGCATCCTAAAATCTAAGCTTTTATCATTGAGGGTTTTTCGACGCCGAGGCACCCTAAAAGCCTAAGCTTTCATCATTTCGGTTTTTATCGACACCGAGGCACCCTAAAAGCCATGCATTAGTCACAAGTACGCCGGGGCACTTGATCCTACTTAATTAACTACTAAGATACCCCGGCCCATGCATTAGTCACAAGTACCCCATATGTCCTATTTTTAGCAAAGTCATGCTAAAATTCACGGAAAATTTTAGCATGATCTTTGCTGAAAATAGGACATATGGAGTACCCGAATTTGCCGGAACGGAAGTTAATCAACATTCCGGCAAACTCAAGGGCCTCTTGGGGTACCTGCAAAACCATTATCCCAGGTGGACAAGGCAATGTGCTACTTGCTTAAATCTCTGTCCAATGAGCCATGGGAACATGATAATAAAGCATATTCATCAATATTAGCCAAAACTTGAACTGATAAAAACAAGTCAAGAGATATCTACAATAAGCATTTGTGCAGAATCTTTCAGTCTGCATGAAAAATGTATTTATGTTTAAACTACTTGTCCTAGTCACAATTTATAGCCTGATTGTTAATAGTGAAAGTCCTTCCGAAGTTCTAATGCAAAGTTCTGTAGAAAAATAATATAGGAGGAAAAACAAGGTCCTGGCACAAAGTTACTTTGGAGTTTGATTATGCAAAAATAATAACGAAAATGAATACTATCTCAAGATTTCATTCATCAGTATTGTGGTAATAAACTGACATTGTTACTCACAGTTTCATCAAACAAAAAATCATTGGTAAACTTAATAGGTCATGAACATTAAAATTTAATTCATGTGATGGAAAGTAATTTCTTTCTTTCTTGGTGAATCCTTAAACAGAGAACCAAAGTTGCATGCAGATTAAATCAACATTAGCGCATTTCTCTGTTTCAAACCCCAACTGAAGTCATATGCTGTCTTGAAGCATAGTAAGTACTAAACCAGTGGAACTTTCACTTACCAGTTGGCCCTTCACCCCCTTTAAGCAAAGGGTATTGCTCAAAATCTCTACCAGGCTGATGAACGTCAAACACTCTGATTGCTTTGTTGTATCCAGCAAAAAGCCTACATACCACCATATCCATGTTGAGTAAAGCATAAGCAGTAAAAAAGATTGTGCTTCAGTGTGGTTGCAAACTTGCATGGCCATCACAATTTCAGTATTTTTCTATTTGTAACACAAAAGCAGATAAGATGGTTGAGTTCACTGTAAAATCATTATCCCAGGTGGTGCACATTTATGCATACAAAATACCGTTACCCACTAATAAGAGTGAAAGCAGCAAAAATACTGTAAAAATTCTTTAAAATCGTGCATTGCAGTCAAACTGAACCGTTTCTCCCAGCTACAAAACAATCAAACTAGTTGGGAACCTAAAGGCAACAACATTACTACAAACTTATCAAAGAGAAACTTGACTATTGGCCTGCATGTTACAATGTTCTTTGTAGTCTGTGTTGCAACCCTGAACCAGAGGTAGCAGACAACTTGAGCCAACTGCTCGTCCGGGTCGAGATAACGCTAACAGTGCTAGGCTGAATGTTCGTGTGCAAGTAAAGTGCGACAGAAGAGTGTGAATCCGCAGAGAATGGCGAACGGCGACGCTGTCTCCGTCTACGAATTTGCCGCGACGCCATCGGGCCATGGACTGCGGCGCTGGTTAGGCACGCGCACTGACCAGTCATGTAGCGGTTCTGCTGAGAAACCAAGTGAGCAAACACTCGCAGTGCCGGCCGGCTGCAGCTTGGCGAAGGAGGTGTTGGGCGAAATGCCATTCACGGTCAGACAGTAGTAGTACACACGGCAGCGTTATGGCAACAGTAACCAGGACGGAATGGGGCGCTCCCGGGATGGGAAGGGGGTGCAAGTACCTGGCCGAAGGACGCGGAGACGGCCTCGAGCCCGTCGCCGGAGCGGAGGTCGGCGCGGAAGGCGCGGACGCCGGGGAGCGCGTCGAGCAGCGGCCGATCCCGTTCGGAGGGCGCGGGGGCGGCGGGGGTGGAGTCCCGCGGGGAGAGCGGCGCCGACGTCGGGGCCTCAGGCGGCGGTGGGCGCAGGGGCAAGGCGGCGGGGCGGCGGCGAGGCGGCGGGGCAGCGGCGTCGGGAGAGGAGAGGGGAAGGGGATCAAGGGCGAGGGCGAGGGAGAGAGAGGGGATAGGTGTGGGCCCGGGAGGCAGTATGGATGGGGGCACAATACTAATGGCGCACCACCCCTCGGTGCGCCATAAGTATATACATGCTAATGGCGCACCTCGACCTGGTGCGCCATTAGTATTTTTTTTATTTCCGCTCGAGCCAACAGGTTATCTCACACCTGACCTTATCCACATCAACTCCCCTCTACTAGCTCGACTGGTCAGATGCCTGTTCTCACACTACGAGGTCCTGGGTTCGATTCCCTGGCTCCACAATTTTTTTTATGCATTTAAAATGCTGTTTGATACATATTTGTGTTTAAATATGTTTAAACTTGTTTAAATCATAACAGTAATTTTTTTATAAGATAGTAATAATTTTAAAAGGGGGGTCGGTGGCGGCGGTTGAGTAGGGGAGGGGTGCGGGGGGTCGGCGGCGGCGGTTGAGTAGGGGAATCGAGGGTGCGGGGGGTCGGCGGCGGCGGCCGGTGGACCGGGGGGTGCTCGTCGGCGAGGGGGACCGGATCTGGCGAGGTGGGATAGCGATCGAGATGGAGGGGGATCGAGATCGAGTGTCCATGAAATTTAAAAATATTCATGATAGTTTAAAAAGTGCCCATGAAATACAATCGAGAAATGAAGGCTACGATTTAAATACAATCGATCTTAGCTAGCTATCTGTTAACAATCTTCTTGCCCTTCTTTTTCGCAAATGGAGTTCTTCTATGGAACGGACGTCCTTTAGGTAGGGTGGTCCTGCTTCTTCTTGTGGTGTATGCTGCTACTTCATCATCGTCGTCATGTTCGATCCTCGGGTCGCCGTACTTGTCGAAGTCTTGCTCATTGGCTACTCCATCCATTCCGATGATCTTCCTTTTGCCTCTCCTCACGACAACACGACTGGTCTTTGACGGGTCGGTAATGAAGAAGCATTGGTCCACTTGGGAAGCCAGTACCCATGGCTCATTTTTCGCGGTGACGTTTGCGCCCGCGGTCTTGGATTTGGCTTCGGGTATAACCATGGTGGTGAAATACCGGTCTTCTTTTAGGACGCTCTTGGCCCATCTGACACGGAACATCGGGACCTTCTCTCCAGCGTAGCTCAACTCCCAGATCTCCTCGATCCTTCCGTAGTATCTGTCCTTGTCGTTACCGGTGTAGGATTCCATCGTTACCCCGGAGTTCTGATAACCATCGCTCTTCATGTCCTTGGCCTCGGTGTAGAATGTGTAGCCGTTGATATCGTACGCCTCATAGGTCATCAGGTTGTGCTCGGCGCCCTGTGACAAGGCGAATATGAGTTGTTCTTCCGCGGAAGAATCCTCATGTAAAGGGTACGACAGAAGCTTCTGCTTGAACCAACGCGTGAAACATGAGTTATGCTCTTTGAGTATATCTTCGTCCGTCCTCTGTTGGCCTCGGTCATTGTACGTCTTCTTAATAAAGGTTTTGTGCTCTACCACCCAAGGATCGACCATGTCTATGTGTTGTAGCGCGACTAGGTTTGCTCTTTCAAAGTCGGCGAGTCGACCCTCGAAGTAGACATGCATTTCGCGGCGACCCTCACGGTGACCCCATCCAGCGAGCCTGCCGAGGTGCCTGTTGACGGGCAGACCAACGGGGTTCTCGATGCCTAGATAATTCGTGCAGTACGAGATGCACTCTTCGGTCAGAAAGCCCCTGGCTATGCTTCCCTCTGGACGTGACATGTTGCGAACGTATCCTTTGATGGCACCATTCATCCTTTCGAACGGCATCATGCTGTGCAGGAACGTCGGCCCGAGTTGGATGATATCCTCCACTATATGGACCAGAAGATGCACCATAACGTCGAAGAATGCGGGCGGGAAGTACATCTCAAGCTCGCATAGTATCACCACGATCTCTTTCTGTAGCCTTCTGAGTTGCCTCACGCCAATCGACTTCCAAGAGATGACGTCGAAGAAGTTGCATAGGCCAAATAGCGTTTCACGGACGTGCGTGTCCATGATCCCACGGATTGCAACTGGAAGTATCTGTGTCATCGGCACGTGACAATCGTGAGACTTCATTCCGCTGAACTTCTGCTTCGCTGGGTCTAGGTATCTGCTTATCTTCCCCGCGTAACCGTAAGGAAGTTTTACTCATAGGAGGCAGGTGAAAAACTTCTCGATCTCCTCCTGACTTAGAGTGAAGCACGCG
The DNA here is from genome assembly GCA_032464435.1 of Aegilops umbellulata. Lineage (NCBI taxonomy): Eukaryota > Viridiplantae > Streptophyta > Magnoliopsida > Poales > Poaceae > Aegilops > Aegilops umbellulata. The sequence goes on along the minus strand of CP136060.1, from coordinate 632,085,904 downwards.
GGAGGGTAGTCATTTCCGGTCTTCTTGGCCTTTTTGCCTTTGCGACGACTTTCTGTGTCCTGCTTCGCCTCATCATCGTCATCATCATCATCATCATCATATATAGCGTGAAGCTCCTGCCTGATGCCCATTGATTTCAAGTCTGCCCTTGCTTTCGGCCCATCTTTGGTCCTCTCTAGCATGTTGAGCAGGGTACCAAGCAGACTCTCGCACACGTTCTTCATGATATGCATGACATCAAGGCTGTGAGGCACACGGTGGATCTTCCAGTACGGCAAGTCCCAGAAAACAGACCTCGTTTTCCATACCTTCAGCAGCGGCTCTGGCGCCTTTCGCTTTTTTCCCGGCTCTGGCGCCTTTTGCTTCTTTCCCAGCAGTGGGCAGTCTTTCCAATTTTTCAACAACTTGTCTATTTCCTCGCCGCTCCTCGTACACGGGCATTTTCGGGGTTTGGTTTCACCATCGAACAGATCCTTGCGTTTCCTCCATGGGTCATCGTCGCGAAGCCACCTTCGATGTCCCATGAACACGGTTTTCGAAGACCCGGGATCTCTATCTAGCTGGCGATACGTTGTGTCATCCATGCACCGTACGCATCCAGAAAATCCGTGGACTACCTGCCCCGCGAGATATCCGTAACCGAGATAGTCGTGCACCGTCGTGAGCAGTGCGGCTCTCATAGGGAAATATTCTTTCTCTGCGGCGTCCCACATATTGGCTGCGTTTTCCACAGCGTGTCTAGCTCCTCCTTCAGCAGCCCCAGATACAGATTGATGTCGTTCCCTGGTTGTTTCGGCCCTTCAATTAGCATACTCATGTGAGTGTACTTCCTCTTCATGCACAACCAGGGGGGAAGGTTGTACATCCACACAAACATAGGCCAGGTGCTATGTGTGCTTCTCTGGCTGCCAAACGGATTGACTCCATCGGTGCTCCCGCCCAGCACGATGTTCCTTGGATCCTTCCCAAATTCTGGGTATTCAAAATTCAACGCTTGCCACTGGCTCGCATCCTTAGGGTGACTCAGCATCTTGTCTTTTTTATCTATCTCCGGATCATTTGCATCATCTTCTCACTTCTTCTCCTCCCTATCCGCGTGCCAACGCAGGAGCTTTGCTACCTTAGGATCCGCGAAATACCGCTGCAGACGAGGAGTGATCGGAAAGTACCACACCACTTTTCGAGGAGCTTTCTTCCTCTTCTTGTATCGAGTGACGCCGCACACCGGACATATGGTAGACTCCGCGTGCTCGTCCCGATAAATGATGCAATTGTTCATGCAGACATGGTATTTCACGTGCGGTAAATCCAGAGGACACACGATTTTCTTCGCCTCCTCCAAACAGGTCGGGCAGTTGTTCCCCTTTGGAAGACGTTCGTGCCAGAATGACATGTTCTCGTCGAAGCATGCGTCGGTCATTTTGTGTTTTACCTTCATCTCCAGAGCCATGAGCGTTACTTTCAGGCGGGTATCCTCGGGCCTGCATCCTTCATACAATGGAGTAACCGCGTCTAACTCAAGTTGATCCACCTTGGCTTTCTCTCGGGCGGCAGCTCTTGCGTTATCCGTCTACTTGAGAAGAAGCTCTTGAATATAAGGGTCCTGCACCCAGCCCATCGATGGTCCACCGTCGTATGCTCCGCCGGCATCATCATCTTCATGATCATGCCCGTCGTCTGCTCCGGCGCCATCTTCCTCATCATCATGTCCTGCATCTTCTACATGATGACTGTGTACAGCATCACTGTCGTGATCATCTCTTGGGGATTCTTCGTCTTCTCGCCCGCCCGAGCCGCGGTGGTTGCCTTGCTGCCCTTCCTCATTTCTTGCCCGGCCCCCATGGACGACTTCGTAGTCATCTTCATCACCTTGCCACCGATAGCCATCCATGAAACCACACAAAAGCAGGTGGTCCCGCACCTGCCCGGAATCCGGGTCCGCAATAAGGCTCTCCAGGTTGCATCTTCGACACGGACATCTTATCTCCGTCTCGTTCTTTTGAAGCATCTCGGCTTTCGCGGACCTCAAAAACCTATTCACGATGCTTTCGGTCATCGTGCGGACCATGGTTGCCTGCGGGGTAGAGCAAAACGATATTTTAGAACCAAGAAAAAATTTGGCATGACTTTCCCTAAAAATAGGACCAAAAAGAATGCTTAATGCCAAAATTATCGCCGAAACGGAAATGAATCAACATTCCGGCAAAATATTGGCAACTATCGCATTTCAAATACCGGTACACCTCCAAACACAAACACATATGCAACACCACAAACATATGCAACACCACGAACATACATAGATCTAGCTAGGCCATAAAAAGTGCATGTGCAACTTGTTGTAGGGAGAACAACATAAATATAGCTTCCCCCCTTACTTACCTATCAAAACAAGGTAATTTAACCACTTAATTTCAATGAATCTATGGTGGAAATGAGGTGAAAAAGAGGAGGCACCCGAGACAAGGAGGAGGTGGAGAGAATAGAGTGGGGAGAAAGTGAGTGTGGGTAGGAGAGGCTGCCCAAAATATCTTGTTGCTGCCCACTTACTAATGGCGCACCAACAGTAAATGCGCCATTAGTAATCCAGGTTACTAATGGCGCACCTCTATCTAATGCGCCATTAGTAGTTTTGCGAAAAAAAAAGAAAAAAATCATACTAATGGCGCACTCTCCAACGGTGCGCCATTAGTAGTTTGAACTAGTAATGGCGCACGGTGGGACAGTGCGCCATTAGTAGTTTTCCAACAAAAGGAATAAAAAATATAATTAAAAAAACAGCATTAGTGGCGCACTCTGGTACTAGTGCGCCATTACTAGTTACAACTAGTAATGGCGCACCGTGCCAGGATGCGCCATTAGTATGTTTGGACAGACGCGCTAGTTCAAAAAAAAATAGGATACTAATGGCGCACCATAGGCAAGGTGCGCCATTAGTACTTTCAACACTAATGGCGTACCAGATTGTGGTGCGCCGTTAGTATATACTAATGGCGCACCACCTATCTGGTGCGCCATTAGTGTCAATCCCACCTATAGCCCTTTTTCTAGTAGTGTAAGCTTCCAAACCTGACTTGATGGCCAGGGGCGTAGCTTTCGATCTGCTCTAGATGGCCAAGCGAGTTGGCTCGCAGAGCGAAGCCGCCGAAGACGAAGATCTGTCCGGGGAGAAAAGTCTCACCCTGGACCTCATCGCCGTTGATGATCAAAGGAGCCATCGAACCTAAAGGTGACGACACAGAGGAACTCTCAATGAAAGCACCAGTGTCGGTGTCAAAACCGGCGGATCTCGGGTAGGGGGTCCCGAACTGTGCGTCAAGGTCGGATGGTAACAGGAGACAAGGGACACTTTGTTTTACCCAGGTTCGGGCCCTCTCGGTGGAGGTAAAACCCTACTCCTGCTAGATTAATATTGATGATATGGGTAGTACAAGAGTAGATCTACCACGAGATCAAGGAGGCTAAACCCTAGAAGCTAGCCTATGGTTTGATTGTGTATGAAGATGATTCTGTCCTACGGACTACAACCCTCCGGTTTATATAGACACCGGATAGGGTTAGGGTTACACAGAGTCGGTTACATTGGTAGGAGATCTTGAATATCCGCACGCCTAGCTTGCCTTCTACGCCAAGGAAAGAACCTTCCGGACACGGGACGGAGTCTTCAATCTTGTATCTTCATAGTCCTGGAGTCCGGCGGGAGGTGTAGTCCGGCTATCCGAACACCCCCTAATCCAGGACTCCCTCAATCGTGCTAAAGCTTGGTTTTCATCTTTGCCGAATAATAGTATTGATTCTTGGAATAAGTGCAAAGATGCTTTTATCTCTAAGTATTTTCCTCCCGATAAGATCATCTCTCTTAGAAACGATATTATGAATTTTAAGCAACTTGATCATGAACATGTTGCAAAAGCTTGGGAGAGGATGAAATTTATGATATGTAATTGCCCTACACATGGTTTGAATTTGTGGATGATTATACAAAAAAATTATGCTGGATTGAATTTTGCTTCTAGAAATCTTTTAGATTCGGGTTTAGGCTTAGTAGAACTAAAACCGAGTACATGATGTGCGGTTTCAGTACTACTAGGTGTGAGGAGGAGGAGGTTAGCCTTGATGGCCAGGTGGTACCTCGGAAGGACACCTTTCGGTATTTGGGGTCAATGTTGCAGGAGGATGGGGGTACCGATGATGATGTGAACCATCGAATCGAAGCCGGATGGATGAAGTGGCGCCAAGCTTCTGGCATTCTCTGTGACAAGAGAGTGCCACAAAAGCTAAAAGGCAAGTTCTACAGGACGGCGGTTCCACCCGCAATGTTGTATGGCGCGGACTGTTGGCCGACTAAAAGGCGACATGTTCAACAGTTAGGTGTGGCGGAGATGCGTATGTTGAGATGGATGTGTGGCCACACGAGGAAGGATCGAGTCCGGAATGATGATATATGAGATATAGTTGGGGTAGCACCAATTGAGGAGAAGCTTGTCCAACATCGTCTAAGATGGTTTGGGCATATTCAGCGCAGGCCTCCAGAAGCTCCAGTGCATAGCGGACGGCTAAAGCGTGCGGAGAATTTCAAGAGAGGGCGGGGTAGACCGAATTTGACATGGGAGGAGTCCGTTAAGAGAGACCTGAAGGATTGGAGTATCACGAAAGAGCTAGCTACGTACAGGGGTGCGTGCAAGCTTGCTATCCATGTGCCAGAGCCATGAGTTGGTTGCAAGATCTTATGGGTTTCACCTCTAGCCTAACCCAACTTTTTTGGGACTAAAGGCTTTGTTGTTGTTGTAAATCTTTTAGATTCGTCCGCGGGAGGCACTTTTATGGAAATCACTTTAGGAGAAGCTACTAAACTCCTAGATAATATTATGGTTAATTATTCTCAATGGTACACTGAAAGATCTACTAATAAAAGAGTGCATGCGATAGAAGAAATTAATGTTTTGAGTTGAAAGATGGATGAACTTATGAAATTATTTGCTAATAAGAGTGCTTCTTCTGATCCTAATGATATGCCTTTGTCTACCTTGATTGAGAATAATAATGAATCTATGGATGTGAATTTTGTTGGTAGGAATAATTTTGGTAACAACGAGTATAGAGGAAACTTTAATCCTAGGCCGTTTCCTAGTAATTCATCTAATAATTATGGTAATTCCTACAACAACTCTTATGTAAATTTTAATAAGATGCCCTCTGAATTTGAGACTAGTGTTAAAGAATTTATGAATTCACAAAAGAATTTCAATGCTTTGCTTGAAGAAAATTTGCTCAAGGTTGATGAATTGGCTAGGAACGTTGATAGAATTTCTCTTGATGTTGATTCTTTGAAACTTAGATCTATTCCACCTAAGAATGATATCAAAGAGTCTCTAAAAGCCATGCGAATTTCCATTGATGAGTGCAAAGAGAGAACCGCTAGGATGCGTGCTAAGAAAGATTGCTTTATGAAAGTGTGTTCTTCTAGTTTCTATGAAAATAAATATGGAGATCTAAAAGTTATTGATGTGTACCCTATTAAATCTTTGGTTTCCAATATGAATCTTGAGAATGATGGGACTGAATATGATCCACCTTACCTAGAAGGGGTCCCAAAAATTCGGAGTTTCTAGATCTTGATGCAAAAATTGGTAAAAGTGGGATTGAAGAGATCAAAACTCTAGATATTAACGAACCCACTATTATGGATTTCAAAGAATTTAATTATGATAATTGCTCTTTGATAGATTGTATTTCCTTGTTACAATCCGTGCTAAATTATCCACATGCTTATAGTCAACATAATGCTTTTACTAAACATATCGTGGATGCTTTGATGCAATCTTATGAAGAAAAACTTGAGTTGGAAGTTTCTATCCGTAGAAAACTTTATGATGAGTGGGAACCTACTATTAAAATTAAAATTAAAGATCATGAATGCTATGCTTTGTGTGATTTGGGTGCTAGTGTTTCCACGATTCCAAAAACTTTGTGTGATTTGGTAGGTTTCCGTGAATTTGATGATTGTTCTTTGAACTTGCACCTTGCGGATTCCACCATTTGGAAACCTATGGAAAGAATTAATGATGTACTACTTGTTGCAAATAGGAACTATGTGCCCGTAGATTTTGTTTTTCTTGACATAGATTGCAATCCTTCATGTCCTGTTGCACCGAGGGTATTACCACGGACACAAGTGAGTGGGGATTGTGTTCATGGCATGTTGCACCGAGGGTATTACCAACAGCATCATGCATCACTATCCACCGCATCATGCGTGTTGCCAGTTTCTCAAAAGTTGAATTTAGTTATGTTGCTAGTCTCTCTTTGATGGGCATCGTGCATGTCATAATTGTTAGAAGGGAGAGAGGGATTTGGTGGAATAGTTTAATGTATTGCTTGAGCCTCGTGGGCATATATATAGGAGTACAATCATCTACTTGGAGTACAAGACAAGCCAGAACAAATCCTAGTCTATCTCGTCTTTCCTAATAAACATTATACTCAACAATAATAATTAGCTTTTCAGAAACTGGCATTAGCTCTCGCATGCACCAAGTCAAATCAAGTGCATTCTAGATGAGAATATCAAATAACTAGATTGTATACACGCAAACATATAATCAATGATATTTTATGTTTTCGTTACATAGTTGTCCAATTATTAATGAATAAAACTTGCAAAAACACTTATCATACCCTAAATGTTTCTATAGATATGTTACCTAGCTACTAATACACTATAAACTATTATTTAGATATTTGTTACCAGTGTATGGTTTGGAAATATCTAACATGATATCTAATGATACTAAAATATACATGAACACATTCACATAGATGCATTTTTACTATTTATATTTTATGTTGCTCAAAATAATATTTTTCTTACATCATATAATTTAAATTTTGAAGAATATTTTTGGATGGACATACATTTAAATTATATAAATTCACACTACTAGTAGTATTTAACAACATTATCTTGTGGTTAATAATGGAAGAAAAAATATTATAAAATTATACCCATCAAAAGTATATTATGGTACTTTTGAACAATAATATTGTACAATTTATTTAAATAAATATTAAAGTTAGCATAAAATAATTATTTTACTTTGCCCATGTTAAAAAAATAATTGGACCGCAGAGCCACTAGCGGTTTGAAGGCACAACCACCCACCACCCCTGCATACCGGTGTGGGACGAAAAGTCTGTTCACCGAAAACAGTTAAAAAAACTTCCATAATTAATTCCAATTGTACGATATGGAAACAATCTGCTACATTCTGAAATAGAGATTCCAAACACATATGGAGTAGAGTTTTAGTTAAGCAACCCCTAAGGAAGACAAATTAAGCTGACAACCATGAAACTAACCCCCCAAATGTGGAATCACGACCCAAGCCGCACAAATAAGTTGAACCGCGTGCAACACCCACAAACCCGGGCCCCAATCTGGGCACCTCAAGCACCAATTGGCGGGCAAATGAAGCAGGGGGAAAGTTCGTATCAGGGGGCAGTACCTCGAGCCCACGACAGTGGCCACCACCGGCACAACCGAAGTCCACAGCAGCAATGAAGATGGAAGCGTACAGTGAGAATCGACCCCCGGCAGCAGCCACGGCCACCCCGTCGCCGCCACCCGAATCACTGATGCGCTCCGACTAACTGTAGGAGGGAAACGACCTGACCTGATTACCCTTCATCCTCATTGCTTAAACCCTTAAAACCCTAGCAATGTGAGGGAGGAGAGATAGATCGTAGACTCACAGGCAAGCCGAAACCCTTAAAACCCTTTCGATGAAGCATTGCTATTGTTGGCGATCACCGCGTGTATGCTTCAAGGTATCTCCATGGTTGTCGGGGATCACTGCCCATTGTTGTTGTTCTGCCATAAAGGGGATTTAGATTTGAGAACCACTCGACAAAGATGGATGGTTTTCAGGATATAGTGAGCTCGGCCTGGAAAAACTCATATCACTTCGACAGATCCCTTTGTAATTCTGCATGGTGCGTCTGACCATGACCAGGAAAGCACCGAGGGCCTGGCACTCCATCACATGTAGCAGCATGAAATCTGCAATGGGTGTCGTCACTATGCTAATAGTACATAATTGATCTGGCATGGGACACCATGCAGTTATCTAATGACGAGTACTTGGGTACTGCAGCACTGGGTTGTGCCATTTGGCACCAACGAGTGCGAGTGCAATGGATTAAAAAGGGTGAGGATTAAAGATGGTGCCTCTAGCATGAAATTCTTCCATACCAAGGCCACTTCGTGCAGATGATTTTTTTATATTCAAGTAATTGATCATGAGGGCTAGATCTTCAGAGGACAAGAAAACAAACTGGAGCTGGTTTTGGATTTCTACCGTAAACTCCTTGGCGAAACGACCTAGCAGACGTCTGGTCTCAACATTGATGGCCTTGGACACAACAATCTATCTGTCTTCCCGACTGGCCTTGAGAGGCCAATTAGCGAAGTGGAGGTTCTCGCTGCACTTCATGAGATGGATGATGATAAGGCACCAGGCTTCATGGATTTACGGTGCTATTTTTTTGGTGCTGCTGGAACATAATCAAGCTTCAGGTTATGGTGGCCATCAAGAAGTTTGAAGCTCGAATATTTTTCTAACATCCATGCCTTAAAAACAGCAACCTTAGTGCTCACCCCGAAGAGGGAAGGGGCCTCTAAACTGATGCTTTTTTGACCTATAAGCCTAATTCACGCCTTCGCCAAGCTGATTGCCAAGATCATGGCCAAGAGATTGCAACCCAAGATGGAGAAGCTAGTCTCGCCGTGTCAAAATGTCTTCATTAAGAAAAGATCCATCCTAGACGACTTTGCTTATGCGCAAGCACGGATGAAAAATCCCAAATCCCGCAAGTGCCATTCAACCCTAATGAAGGTGGATATTGTGATAGATTTCAACAGCTTGTCGTGGGAATTCTTACTGGAATTGCTACGACGGCGTGGCTTTGGCCGCCACTGGATGAACTGGGTGCTTGGCCTCCTCGGCTCAGCTACCATCAAGATCTTGGTGAACGATGACCTCTCCGACACCATCACACATCGCAGGGCCCTGAGGTAGGGGCGTAGGGCGACCCTCTGTCGCCCCTCCTGGTTGTCATCGCTATGCACACTCTGGCAACCATCATTTACAAGGCCACAGGCGAGGGGGTGTTCTTGCCCATTGGAAACCTTTGTATGCCTTTCCAGGTATCACTTTTCCCTATCGTCATCATCATCTTCATCAGCTCTAGCTTCTCTGAGCTCTATGACATAATGATGCTCCTGAAGCTTTTTGAGAAGGTCGCGGGCTTGCACGCCACCCGGACGAAGAGTGCTGCCACTCTAATTGGCTATACTGCTGGATATCTTGCTGCAAGCAATTCTGACATGCCATGCCCCATTAAGCAGTTTCCACTCAGTTACCTCGGCATGCCTTTATCCGACATAGACTCTGGCGCAATGAATACCTGCATGCGTTTGACAAGTTGGAGAAGAGGCTGCTAGGGTGATAGACCAAGGATATCGCCTTGCGGGGTGCATCGAATTGGTGGGGTCCGTCTTCTCAGCTATGATCTAGTAACAAATAATGGTGACCCCTCCCCCGTCTGATTTTCCAAGAAGGTTGATAAAATTCAACGGGTGATTCCTTTGGGCAAAGAAGTCTAATTCCCCTGGCGGCAAGTGCCTTGTGCGGTGGAGAGGGCGTATCAGGTACTCCAATGGATGGAGTACTCCGGCTGCACCCTGCAGAGCACATCCGTTGGATGAAGTTTGTAGGTACAGGATGAAAGTAGAACGCCTCATCCTTCCAATTTTGCAAAGAACACCCCATGTAATGATTGTATTACTGTAAAGTTGTCATCACCTAGCTTCAGAAAAATGTGCTGGCCCAGATTTGGAACAGAAAGAACACACACATCTTGTACCCCTGTACATGATTGTTTCATGCTCACACTTTTGGCTTGATCAATATTATATAAATTCGATATGAGCTAATATATGCTACAGGTAGCAGTATCATGGATTTTCCAATATATAATATAGAAGAACGAACAAATATTCCATTGGAGGTCCAGAACATGAACATCCAGCAACGTGATTTAACAAGGTAAAGCTAATTTAAAAGAAATGAAGAATAAACAAGTTCACTAACAATAATTTGAACTAGTGAGTTTTGCACTAGAATTGTGAAGCCATGTCAAGTGTAGTAGACACCTTTCTCAAATCAGAAGAGAACACATAAACCACTATCCATTGGCGATGCATTCCACCACTTTCAAATCTATCTTGGCATTTAAAAGCTAACAGTACAACAATATTATGCTCTTACACACGTTTTTATACAAGATATCATGAATGCTTTCTCAGCAGCACTCATGACAGTACACATAAAATCTACTATGAAGGGCATAACTAGAGTTGCAACTCAGATGTGATTTATAGCCCAAGGTAGCAGGTACACATATTGCACCAACAAATTCAACTCTGTGTTTAAGTTGTAGCAGAAGTCTCCAACATTGGATAGCACATGAACAAAAGGCATATTGGATAAGCATGTTGATTTAGCGCCAAATGTTAATATCCGTTCCCATGGGCTGGGTGTGCTAGAAAATATGAAACAAATTCTAGTCAAATATTTGCAAAAACAATCAACATGCTTTATTCGAAGGGAGCAAGATATGAAAACCATTTAGCTGCCATGGCCAACCGGATTAACAGAACAATCTACAGATCTTGGACCTTTCTGGACGCTACTTCCTTTGCAAAGAAGGAAAAATCCTTAGCTGCAATCTACGAAAACCTAATAAAAATATATTACTTACAATCTAATTTACCTTTTACTTTTGTTCATGACCTCCTCTGAACCCCACTTCAATCTCTTACGACTGCCCTTTGTGTTCGCATCCTCCGGTGGATGAATTTTGATGATGCTCGACAATGTCATTCCAATGAAGGATTCAAACTCTTGAACTTTATTTTGCTCGTCAAGCGGCACCGTCTGCCTCAAGTGCGCAAGAGCATCAGAAATAACTTTGTGAAAGTATTACATCTTGTCCTCACAATGTTTACCTGTACGCAATGCCGAGCTGAACATCGAGCATGTTTCTGCGTACAGTTTCTTGATGGTAGGTGAAAGAGATGTAGATGACCCTTCTAGCTCATGTCCATTAGCATCAAAAGAAAGATGTCGTGCAGCCATTTTAGACCACCTATGAAACACATATTGGCTAAGAATTTCATTACACCCATCATTCTTTTAAAACAACAATGATGTGAGAGCACATGATGCCCAATGATTCAAACATTCAGCAAGTACATTGTGCAGCCTTCATACTAGTGTTGTAGCGGACTACTCTTATCCTGCTGCTAAGGTCAGCAACTTTGGACATCGCCAACCTGCTCAATAGTTTTTTACATGACGACGATCCCTAGCAGCAGCCACCTCACTTTGGAAAGCAACAAAAATGTTGTGAGTGTACCCATCTCTGCCATGAATGTCAATTCCCCAACAAGTTTCAAGTACTGGTAAGGTATGCATGCTATAATTGTCCTCTTGCAGCTCTTTTTGCCGCAAGTCATTTGTTCTCATCATAATTTCTTCTGTATTTCAGCTAGTCAGTTGTTTGGCTTCTTCACAAAGGATCGGACTAAGCTGTTCCAGGGGCAGCCTGATATAAGTAGTACTAAAAGTGAGATCCAGTTTGGGTCACTAATTTTTTTGTGCCAAGTTTACAGAAAGTATCAAATGCTATTACTAAAGGCTCTGTTCATCATCCAAAACCAACATATGGCCATACAAAGGATCTTGCTTGCAGCAATAAAAAGGGAAGGGAACTGTAACATGTTGCTTACCAAATGCCGAGCTAGTGTTCTTCAATGGATTTCCTGCTGTTATTCTCAGGAATACTAGTCTGAAGCTTCTGTTCCTTTAGCTGTGCTGTCAGCAATTTAGAGGAGACTGAAGAACCAGCTCCTTCAGTTGGCCTTGTGGAAAATGCAAAGACTGAAGTGGATACAGCTACAGATCTCATGAAATCAACATAAAGGGGCCATGGATCAGGCCAGAACGCACAATAAAAGCACAGATTGTGTGACATCCAACATCATACCTGAAGATCAGAGCACTCAATCTCTTGCGTTGGCGGATCGGCAGAGCTAGGCACCGGGTTGGGTCGGGTCCGGTGGCGTGGGAGAGGGGGGCGAGGTGGATGGCGAGGCGGAAATGGAGCGACTTCGCCGCTGGACGTCCGCATTGTGTCGATCACGTCGGACGACGTCGCAGCTCTGCACACGGCGAGGTCCGCCGCCAGAGTTGGAAGCCCCTGTCTGTTTGCGTTTCTTTTCTACTCCAAATTGGGAAATGCATCTTCGAGCTAGGTGACTGGGACGTTACACTTATTCTCTAGTTACATGGGGGCACTACTGGAATTTTTCTCTTTGCCGAGTGTTAGGCTCTTTGCCGAGTGCATTATATCGGACACTCGGCAATAGTATCTTTGCCGAGTACCTAACTCGGCAAAAACGCGAAACATGGCAAACAGGCACTTTGCGGAGTGTTTTGGATAAAAAACTCGGTAAAATAACAAACACGGCAAACAGGGCTTTACCGAGTGTCACACTCGGCAAAAGGAGGTCTTTACCAAGTGTCGCACTAGACAAAAGGGGGTCTTCGCTAAACTGCATGGTTTTGGTTGTACATGTTGCATACGACCTCGGATGAAAATGATCCAAAAATCAAATTTGTTCATTTTGATGAGACGGACTATTTTCATGTTGAAAACCTTTTCATTTAAGCCATATTAATTACACTTTTTGGCATGCTATATATCAATATAGTCTCAGATCACCAAGGTGATAGCCATATTCACTGCACAGTTAATTATAATGTTCCCAAATTAGACACATAGGTGCATTTTAACATTACAAACAAAGTTGCTAAATAGAGTTTCCTACTTTTTTCTACAAAAAAATCAATTTTCATTTTCTAAGTGTCAAAATTGGGTGTTTTTTGTGATGCAACTACAAAAATCAGGATGCAAAATAGCACCACCATAAATATGTTGGAACCTCCAGCCCCTCGCCTCGCTCCGCCGAGCTCTCTCTGTCGCCGTCGCGCAAGCTCACCGGAGGAGAAGGGGAAGAAATTCAGACAAGTTCAGAGAAACGGTGGACACAGGAGTTTTTCCGGCGCACGAACGCCTCTTTCCTTTCCTCGAGCACGAACTCGACTTGTCACTCTGTTACAACGCCACCGTGCGGCTTTATACCCCGAGCCAGCGCACCGGGCACGCACCCACGCCTCCACTCGCACCCCGATCGTGCCCGCGCTCTCCGCGCTCTGACCGCGCCCGGGCCGTGCCCGAACGCGCGCTTCTCACGGTGAGCCTCGCTGGATCACGCACGATCGGGCCGCACGGCTCGCCAACAGACCCACACACACGCACGCCTAAGGTGTACACTTGCACGGCCACCCCGTGCACCACACGCACGCACGCACACACTACTCGTCGCGGACCCGACGCGCCCGACCCGGCCAGCCCGCGCCCATACACGCGCTGGTCGCGTCCGGTGCATCGCCGCGGCTTATTCGCCCAACAATCGCGCCCTAAGCCGCGGCTCAGAGCAGCCCGGCGTCCTCGACGTCGTCCACGAGCAGGGCTCGCTCCTCCGCCGGCGCCTTCTTGAGCTGCGGACACTCGCGCTTGAAATGCCTGCGTTCACCGCACTTGAACAGCAGCCGCGCCGATTCCCGCCGAAGCCCGACGCCTCACTGCGCGCCCCGTCTTTGTCGTCCTCCCCGCGCGCACCACTTTGACGCCGCTCACACGCCCGCCACTGTGCCGCGGTGAACATCAGCTGCTCGCCGCCGTGGTTGCCCGCGTCGACGCAGCCTCTCGTCGAAGGCTTTCAGCCGCCCCAGCGCGTCCTCGAAGAGCATCGTGTCGACGTCGCAGAACTGTTCGATTCCGGCCACCGCCGCGTACAGGCGGTTCGGCACCGAGTCGAGCAGCTTCTTGACGAGAGCAGCGTCCTCCAGGGTCGATCCCAATGCCGCGTACCGCGCCGCCATCCCACCAAGCCTCCCGATGAAGTCATCCAAGCTCTCGGTGTCCGCCATGCGCAGGAGCTCAAACTCCCCGCGCAGCGTGCCGAGTCGCGCCGCGCGCACACGATCCGCGCCCATGAACCTGACCTTCAAGCTCGCCCATACCTCCGCCGCGGTCTTCTTCGACGCCACCTGCAGAAGCAGGTTCTCCGCGAGCGCGCTGAGCAGGTACGCCCTCGCCGGCTTGTCCTTCTTGGCGATCACGGCCGCCGCCGCGTCCTCCGGCACGACCACCGCCTCCCACAGCCCGGCCGCGTCGAGGTTCGCCTCGACCTTGATGGCCCACGCCGTGTAGTTGTCGCCGGTGAGTTGAGGCACCGACTGCGGCATCGATCCAGCCGCTGCGCCGGCGTATGGGACGATCGACATCGCCGGCGCGCCCTGAGCTGAAAGTGGCTCTGATACCAATTGTTGGAACCTGCAGCCCCTCGCCTCGCTCCGCCGAGCTCTCTCTGTCGCCGTCGCGCAAGCTCACGGAGGAGAAGGGGAAGAAATTCAGAGAAGTTCAGAGAAACGGTGGACACAGGAGTTTTTCCGGCGCATGAATGCCTCTTTCCTTTCCTCGAGCACGAACTCGACTTGTCACTCTGTTACAACGCCACCGTGCGGCTTTATACCCCGAGCCAGCGCACCGGGCACACACCCACACCTCCACTCGCACCCCGATCGTGCCCGCACTCTGGCCGCGCCCGGGCCGCGCCCGAACGCGCGCTTCTCACGGTGAGCCTCGCTGGATCACGCCTGATCAGGCCGCACGGCTCGCCAATAGACCCACACACACACGCATGCCTATGGTGTACACTTGCACGGCCACCCCGTGCACCACACGCACGCACGCACACACTACTCGCCGCTGACCCGACGCGCCCGACCCGGCCAGCCCGCGCCCATACACGCGCTGGTCGCGTCCGGTGCATCGCCGCGGCTTATTCGCCCAACAAATTATCATAGTAAGTAGACCATATTTTGTGCACAATTCCCAAGTATCATGGATTTTCTAGTTTTCTAGCTACTTTTGCACATTTAAATGACTTTATGTCAATTTCCAAAAGTAATTCAAAATTGAACTGCAAGTGTGTGATAGCTCAGTCATAAAAAGTAGCAACAAATATTTCTAGATACCAAACTAGTCATTATATGGGAGAACCACTTAGAGTTTTGTGAGATTCAACCCCTTATGATGAATAGACATGTTGACCATTTTGACCCCGTGTTGGAAACATGAAAGAAAAAAATACAAGTTAAAAAATGCAATCCTTTCGCATGGAGTCCTTTTATATGTACTAGTTGCGCGGAAAAATACCAAATTTTCAATATAATAAATTTGAAAAAAAATCCTTCACGAAACAGGCTTTCATGTATGAACATTCATGGCTTTCAAGTCAAAGGACCAAGGTGATGGTCATATTTATTGCATAGTTTATTATAGTGTCCCCAAATTGGACAGGTAGGTGCATCATGATATTAGAAACAATGTTGCCAATTAGAGTTTCCTACATTTCTGTACAAAAAATCAATTTTCATTTTCTAAGTGTCCAAAATGGGTGTTTCTTGTGAAGCAAGTACAAAAATCTTGGTGCAAAATGCAACCACTACAATTATCATAGTAAGTAGACCATATTTTATGCACAATTCCCAAATTTCATGCATTTTCTGGTTTTCTAGCTACTTTCACACATTTAAATGACTTTATGTCAATTTCCCGAAAGTAATTAAAATTGAACTGCAAGTGCGTGATAGCTCAGTCGTAAAAATTAGCAAAAAGTATTTATGGATACACAAGTAGTCACTATATGGGAGAACCACTTAGAGTTTTGTGAGTTCAACCCCTTGTGATGAATAGCCATGTCGAACATTTTGACTCCGTTTTAGAAAAAATAAAAGAAAAAGAACAAAAATTAAGAAAATGCCATCCTTTCGCATGGAGCCCTTTTATGTGTACTAGTTGCGAGTAAAAAATACCAAACTTTCGATATAACTAATTTGAAAAAAATTCCTTCACAAAACGGGCTATCGTGTATGAACTTTCATGATTTTCAAGTAAAATGACCAAGGTGATGGCCATATCCACTGCGTAATTTTTTATAATATGACCAAATTAAACATAAAGGTGCATATTGCCATTACAAACAAGGTTGTCAAATAGAGTTTCCAACTTTTCTGTAAAAGAAAACTAATTTTGATTTTTGAAGTGTCAAAAATGGTATTTTTTGTGAAGCAAGTACAAAAAGCATGGTGCAAAATGGTACCACTCTAGCTTTCATAGTAAGTAGACCTTATATTATGCTTAATTCCCACGTTTTATGATTTTTTTTATATTTTTAGCTACTTTCACAATTTAAATGACTTTATGCTAATTTTTTTAACCAAGTCTTTTCCGAGAGACCACGAACGAACCAAGGTATTTATGTCAAACATTTATCCTTAAGACAATAGGAGATCCTCCCATTCGCACTACATTCACCAGAAATTACATAATTACAGGAGGGGAGGTAAGGACAAGGTTTTGGATCCTGAGTGGACCGTTTTTACCAAGGAGTACCGAAATTCGCGGTTACCACGGTAGCCACGGAATATCAAAAAAAAAAAAGTCGGGCGAAATGTAAAAGCAAACTCAAAGCAAAAGTCTTAAAACTCAAAGCAAACTCGGGGTTACCGTAAGCAGGGGAGAGCAGCTCCACCCAAGACACAAACTCAAAGCAAAATGTCTCAAAACTATAAAACAAGAGGAGGAGATCGAAAAAGGTGTTAACTACTCCCTCCATTCCTAAATATAAGACCATTTAGAGATTCCACTATAGACTAAATACGGAGTAAAATGAGTGAATCTACACTCTAAAATATGTCTATATACATCCGTATGTGGTCCATAGTGGACTCTCTAAAAGGTCTTATATTTATGAACGGAGGGAGTAAGAGATTATAGAACTGACAGAATCATAACTGAGAAAGTGTGAACTATGTTTAATCCAATGCCTAATAAGGGAGAAATCTTGTAGCCGCCGCCGGCTTCCGCGACAGGTCGGTTCTCATGGCGTCCATGTGAGTTGTTATCCACCTAGACAAAACGAGGGATATGAATGAACATAAGATCCGCCATGTGTATATATCCATATGGTTTTTCCTGACAAAGTTCAAACGTTCTTTTTGTGTGTTCTGTTAGGGATACAATGTGTCATCCTAGCTAGGTTCCTTCTAGGAGATTGCACACATGTCTGGAATAGAAACCACATGAAGGAAAAGGAGCTAATAGGTCAATGATGCCCAACATGTAACCCATGAACTCACATGCAGAGATATAGAACTAATGGGCATGTGTATACGTTCCCATGTTGCCATCTCTTTCTTTTCTTCACATATAAATATGAACAGAGATGTAGATCAATATGTACTAGAGGAGGAAAAACATGCACAATCAGCTAGCTGTTCTTCTACGCAGCAATAATTGGGAGAATTCAGGTGTGATACTAGATCTGGATGCGTCTGAACTCCGAGAAAGTGTTCGATCTTAACTCTGAAGTCTCCTTGGACTAAAGTGTCAAGATCTGGAGGCACTAACATGAATAATCTTAGGCCTGTTTGCCTTTTTAATCTTAGGAGTATGTGCTTTATTATGGGCAGTCTGGAATTGTAGAAATGATTTGGTCTTTAACAAAACAACAAATATTCATTTTTTACAGGTTATTTTCCGGGCCACTGCGTTGATCCGTATGTGGTCACTACTCACTCCGACGGAGGCCAGGGAGCGTTTGGTTACACTGGATCTACCCGATGGAAGATGGTAGTTCGGGCTATTTTCAACCGGTTTGGACGGTGATCATGTAATAGGATAGGCATTTAGTGTTCCTATCTCTGTTTACCGGCCGGTTGTGGCTCCTCCGTTATTGTTTAGCTCTTGAAGAGCCTTTTTTTTGTTTCTTGACCGAGACAGGAAGATTTGTACTGGACCTCTTATTGCTTTTTAATAATCATAGCCGTATGCATCGTTCTGATGCAGAGGCTGAGGCAAACCCCCTTTTCGAAGAAAAAAATTATGCACATAGTGCTGGAATTCGAGCCGAGTCGAGCCAGCTCGGCTCGACTTGCTAGAGCTCATTACATTAACGAGCTAGCTCGACTTGACTCGTTATTATAACTAACTCAACCTCAAGATTGGCTCGACTGGTATAACTCGCGAGCTGGCTCGTTTAGCTTGTTAAGCTCGCTAAAGATATGAACATAAAAACTCAAATATGATAAAACATGATTATATATATTAACCATATACATCACTGAACAATTGTAATTTCCTTGTAACGAATGAGTCTCCTGGGCAGCTGGACCTTGTGTTGTGCGCTTGGGACACAGGGTGCTGAGTGGCTGATATATATTTTTTGGATTGGGAGTGGCTGAACTTTTGACCAAGCCTAACAAGTTACACTAGTACTCATGAGATTGGCTCGTTTAACTCGGACTATAAACAATCTTAAAGTAAAGCTCGGCTTGACTCGTTATACTTCGAGTTCGGGTCGATCCGAGCCGGGTCACGAGCTACTCGTTTAGCTTCCGAGCTGTGAGCTTTTTTTCCAGCCCTATCTGCACATTACTTTGCTTTCCTACCACATGTAGTTAGAGGTCTTTAGGTGTAGATCGCTGCAGTCTAGAAGTTGTACGCGAGATGTGCAAGTCATCAATTCGGGGCGTGCAAAGCGAGCTACACGTAGTGCGAAGCAGCATGTTCCGCGAGATGCTAGCTTCCGTGTGAAGCTGCAGCGTTGCCCACAAGTGCCGGTGGACGAAGGCAATGATACGCATGGGCTTTGGCCGAGTGAATCGGCTAATCAGTTTATGCATATGCAGAGGTTTGCTAGATGACCGACTGGGTCGTGTGGCCGTTGAGGGATAAGCTACACGAGTTAGTACGTGGGCTAGCATGTAGCTAGATTAGTTAGTGCATGGTGCTAGTAGCCGATCGTGGCGGCTTGGCTGTGTGTGCCTTTGCATATTTAATCTGTAGTCATTTTTGTTCGGTTGAAGATCGGGAGTAAAAGAAGAGCTTGGCAGTGCGAAACAACTTCCCACCAGACATTGTGTCTCCCGTGTCTGTGAGTGAGCTGTGAGAGGCAGCTAGGAAAATGGAAGGAGCTAGGAGCAGCTCCAACAAAGCCAAGCAAATTTGATTACATTGCATATGTACTTGGACCAATGTGACATAATTTACTCGCCAGTTAGTTGAGATTTGGCTCAGTTAGTAGAGTAAGACTGCAGTGCTAGCTTTTTCCACGGTCTACACTCCACCTAGAGTTGACCATCATCATTTTTTGTTTAGAGATTTGCTCGCTTGTTTGACTTCTTCTTAGTCATAATCATGCTTTGATTTCTTTGTCGACGCGCTTCTAGATGCTCACCGGGGAGGAGGTGCATGCTGCTGTGGGCCCCTTGGATTTCAGTGTTTGCATTTTAAAAACAACAAGTTTCTCCCCAGTCCCCGGTGCTTCCTTTTCCTATAGGATTGTGAAATGGTCGTTTCTTTGTTGGTTGTGTACTAGGTAGGTTGCATACATTGCTTCTGTTTCATTTTCGTAGCTTGTCAGCATGGAGTTGTAGGTATGCGTTGGCTCTATATAGCCACACATTGCGTGAGTACAGTAGGAGAGCTCCAATTATTGTATTTATTTACAGTAGCTACAGAAATATAAAGAATCAAAGGATGGGAATATACGAAATCGTGAAGGAACACTGACACCATGTTCTCTCTTTATCACTGAAAGCAACGCTGCTACCTTCATCAAAACATTGGCACACTGTACATCACCTGAGAAAAGTCACAAGCATTCGTCTGTTTGTAAAACTATTTCAGCTATGATGAGTGAACTATGGTCATTGTTGGTGCGGATATGATCATTGTTGTAGTTTGGCGATCGTGGGCCTGATCGCTTTGGGTTTTTGCTTTTTCCTCGTCTACACATAGTTTTGGGCTTATATGACGTTGTTAATTGCTGACATATTTTTTATGTGCTCTGCAACAAAAGATGCGCACAACCATCTTTGTAAAATTATTTAACAAAGGTCTGACAAAAACATGTATTAAAAAACCGGAAGTCGTCACTCCACGCCAAATAACTCAACAATGTGGGATAAAACTACAAAGCCCCAACATCCTCAACAGGGGTGTCATACCGGGATCCGGTCTAGCAAACTCCAAGGGTGCACCTCATGCACACAGTTCTGAAGCCGCCATTGCCATCGAACAATCAACTCATCTTAAGGGTTGAGATCCGCATGATCCTTGCTAGGCCAATCGTCAATGCCTCCACGGCGCCCAACAGCGCGGCCGCCCTGCGGTCGTCCATTAAGACGTAACTGCCGCCGAGACCCGCCATCTTGTACGCGGTAAATACGACGCCGCTCCACCTTCCCAACCCTCAGATTTGTGCGAACAAACTTACTCTCGTCCTTTTTGGTTGTGCCATGAAGCTGGAGAGGTTTGCATTCTCGCAAATTTAATTATTAGGATCTGGTGAGTTTACGTTATTGTGTCAAATTGTTTTTATTGGTTCGATTATGTATGGTGTTGGTGTTTGTCCTTAACGCCATAGTGACGATCTTGTGATTTGAGGACCTGCACTTTTAGGTTATCCCCGTCCAAAGTACATTCATCAGTCAAGGATTATTGTCTCTATGCAATGATGACTCAAGAGGCTTCCAGAAAGCTATATTGGTAAATAGGTTCGTGTGGGTGAAAGTGTGACACTATCATTGTTTTGGTCTAATTGCAACCTCTTTACTGAAGTCTTGTAAGTATTTTGGCATGCTACATTGATACCACGAACAAGATGTTTCCGAGCGATATCATTGTAATTCTTAGTCATAGGAGGTACTTCGTATTTGTCTGGATCTAGGATCCAAAGCACTATACTTGTAACAATTATGATTATAAATAAAAGTTACAAGTGTTTAAAATTTTCTTCTAGATGCCAACTGCCACAAATAGAAAATAGCAAAGAGCAACTCTAGCCCAGTCTTCTTATCGGCCCATTCACCATAGCAACCACAAATATGGTGACTTTGGGCCAAAATGGCACTCTAGGAGAGTCGCCGTATGTCCCCGAGTCACCATAACTTTTGGAGTGCGCTCCAAAATGACCAGAGGCGACTCCATTTTTGGAGGTTGGGCAAGGAGATATGACGCACACTCCTTCCACCTAACTATCGGCCCCACAAACATTTCATTATGTCAAGGTCCCTTCCACCACTATGCACATCCCCGCTTCCCTTCCTTTGGAACCAACGCCGACGCCTGGAACGGCATGATTTGGCCTCGGTCACCTCCGTCGAGCCATTCTCGCACCTCCCACGCTTTGCCGAAGCCTCACACCTTCTTCCTGTCGTCACCCCTTATGCCGCCGCTGCCGAGAGATAAATTTCCCCGACCTTTTCTCGTGTAATTAGTTTAGCTGCTCATAGATTTTTTTTTCCGATGGCATATGATTCACATTATGTGTAGATGGATCCGATGGCGGAGCTGATGATTCGTCTTTGGATTTGATCTCCAATTCCTATAGTGAAATGTTGGATGCGGAAGAAGATGAGGTCATATTGATGGTAGTTGAAAGGATAGTATCCAAAAAAAGAAGAGGAAGTGTATCTTATCTTAGGTTGTTTCTATGGCATTTCATCGGGACAGAGTCGAAGGCCATTATCCTCTAATGGGAGACTACTTTCCATCGGGTTGTTCCTTCCCGCGATATGTGTTCCGGCGATGCTTCCGCGTGACCGAACGACTGTTCTATCGAGTTGTCGATGACAGGGAAGCCGCTGAACCTTTTCCTAACAACGGAGAAATGCCACTCATCTTCTAGGTTTTTTCAATTTTTCAAAGGGAACTACGAAACTCTTGATGCTTGGATATTCCTCCCGTGCGGATTCAATGGATGACACTCTTTTGAATGGTTGAAGATAGAATTACCAAATGCACGAAAGAGTTTGCCAATGGTGAAGGTTTGTGGAGAGCAGTATCTGCAAGTACCCAAGCCGAGGACACACCTAGGCTTCCAGGGATGCATAAAGCAAAAGCTTGGCTTGGGGTGCTAGGGAGTGTTGACTACATGCAATAGAAGTGGAAGAATTGCCTTGTAGCTTGGCACAACCAATTTACCGGGCATTGGAATGACCCAACAATAATTTTGGAAGTTGTTGCCTCTGAAGATCTGTGGATTCTTGCATTGCTACTTGGGGTCATCCGGATCTCACAATGACATCAATATCTTGCATATATTGTATATTTGGAAGGCTAGGTCCAGACACTTCTCCACCTTGCGACATCATAGTCATTGGCCATCAATATGACCAGGGATATTATCTATCCGATGACATCTATTCATTGTTGTCTACATTTGAGAAGACACTTTGTAAGCATGAGAGTTTGAAACATAACAATTATGCAAGGTGCAAGAAGCTCAAAGGAAAGACATTGAGAGGGCATTTGAAGTATTTCAATCAAGGTTTGCAATTGACCCGCGGCCGGCTTATTTCTAGAGCAAGTATGTCTTGGCAAATATCATGACATGTTGTGCTACCCTACACAACATGATGATAGAGGATGAGAGGGAAATGACAGGCCTGCTGACTATAGACCTAATGGCAGACCAGTCATGCCTTGCAGGAACCCAAACTGTATTCAAGCATTTCTTGAGGCGTAACAGAGGATTAAAGACATGGTTCTCCTCATCAGCTGAAGAAGGATCATAGTGACCATCGTTGGCAGCTAGCTGGGAGAAGCGCTTAACATTGCTTCAAAAATCATTTCTTTCCACATTAAAACAAGTTATTCGATCATATTATTTTCTACATTCAGATGATTTGTTGTACTTGGATTATTTGTAGTTTTGTTTAATGGTTTGTTATCTTATTTGTTGAATTATACTCAATATTTTTTTAATCTAAATTGTTATAAATAGGATAGGAAGAATGTATGACCCAATGATAGATGGGTCCTACATGCCAGGGAAATATAAACGCCGTATTATGGCGACTCTATGTTTGCACACAGCTGATGCGACCTCCATAGCTCCTTATGGTGGATGACGGTCGCCACACGGTGAATCTTCTACAGTTGCTCTAAGCTATCACTGAATTTGCATGAAACTTCCTTCTCGAGGAATTGCCAGCCTACACCTTGAAACCTGGATTTATATTGAACATGACCATCTGTAGAAGGGACACATCACCAAGTTCTCCATGTACAGGTCCTCCAATTCGTTCATCCGAGGATCACAAAAAATGAGCAATCGCGAGCTCACAATCCTAGACTTGCTCGCGGGGATTATCCATTGCTCTACTGCTCGTTGTTGTACGTTTTTGTATGAATTGTTGGTTCATCGTGGGCAGCTTTCGAGTCGCCAGGGGAGAAGGAATCACTGAGTAGGGGAGGCCGGCGACGGCTGCCGGAACCTTTTCCGCCAGAACATGCTTAAACAGGTGAATGTGTACCGGGCAGTTTGAAATCTTCCCAAACTACCTTCAAAGATCGTATGCTGCGCCAGAAACTTTTGCTGGACTCCATATACTGCAGAGTCAGTTGTAGCAATATACATCAATCTAGACCGTTCGATATCCATGCATGGATGGCTCAAACTGATCAAGGGGTGCAATAAAAGAGCTCGTTGGTTTCACTGTCCAAGCAAGTTCCTCCCCATTTCCCGATGCCTCCTTTTCCTATATACATATAGGACGTGGATGTGCTAGTGGTTGGTTTACGTGGACGTCAAGTATGAATCTGTGTATACGAATTTGGATACTATTCTCTTTTCTTTCCATTGCCCGCAAAGAGAATTTGTGAACTTTATGTATATGTGGACTTTATATAGCCACACACTGCATAAGTAGGGTAGGAGAGCTCCAATTAATGTATGTTTTACTAGCATGGCATGTAGGGATTTCAATTTATCTTTGTTAATTACTTCATCAATCAAAGTTGATGCAAACTATAAATTTGAAAAGATTGGTTCCAAGACATTGAAAGAAGTTGGTTTAAGTGTCTGGTCTTGGGAGGCTTTGCTTCCGCATAAAACAAGTCTACTTGATAATCCTGATTCCCTATGTGCCACCATTTTGAGAGCTAAATATTTTCCGGATGAAGATTTAATGAATGCGAGTCTGAAAAAAGGATCTTCTTTCACTTGGCAAAGCATTATGGCCGGAGTGGATTCTCTCAAAAAAGGTTATATTTGGAGAGTTAGTAATGGACAGAATATTGATATTTGAAGAGATGCATGGATCCTGAATGGGGCCAATAGGAAAATTATCACTCCTAGAAGAGGGCAGCTTCTAACAAAAGTTGTTGATCTTATAGATCCAATCAACAATTGCTGGGATGAAGATTTGGTAAGACAAACGTTGTGGCCAATTGATGTCCAGAGGGTGCTTACGACCCCCCTCCCCACGTATAACATGTCGGATTTCATAGCTTGGAGCTTTACAAAGAATGGACTGTTCACGGTTCGTTCTGCTTATCTGGAGGAATGGAAAACACAACATGGGCGGAAATTGCAACAATCAGATGGCATGGGAGGAACAAGTGTCAATACTATTTGGAGCAAGATTTGGAAATTATCTTGTCCAGCAAAAGTGAAGATCTTTATTTGGCGTACCTTACATAGAACCCTCCAATGTCGTGTTACACTTGCTAATAGATATATGAAAGTATCGCCCACCTGCCCATCATGTTCGAATGGGCATGAAGATACTAAACACTTATTATTTTTGTGTCAAAAGGCAAAAGAGGTGTGGGAGAAACTGAGATTGCACGAAGCCATTAAAAAAGCTTGCGTTGTCGATCGTGCGGGAGAGGCAGTACTCGAATTTCTACTTCTTATGCCAGAACACGGGCTATCTACAGTGGGCATACAGAATGTTCGCGAACTGATCGCTATAACAACCTGGTATTTATGGTGGGAAAGACGTTCGCTAGTCCATCATGGGAAGACCCAAGATGCATATCAAATTTCTATGGGAGTCCCTGCTATAATAACAAACTATGCTATTGCCCAATCCTCCAAGGCAGCAAATAGAATAGAGGGATGGACGAGACCCCCTCTAGGTTCTGTCAAATTAAATGTCGATGCTTCTTTCGATCAAGACATGCTTAGAGCCACAGCGGGAGCTGTACTTAGAGATGATAAAAGAAGATCTATTGTTGGAGGGAAATGGAAAATGGATTGGTGTGCAGATGTCTTAACAGCGGAAGCTATGGCACTACGTTTTGGCTTATTACTTGCACAAAAGGCGGGGAGCAACCGTCTTGTTGTTAACTCCGACAATATGGAAGTAATTGACGCAATGAAGAATGGAGGACATATAGCAGGAGCGGCGGCAGCTGTGTTTGATGATTGTTATTTTATGGCTTGTGATTTTCTGTTAGTTAGATTTGAACATTGTAATAGGAAGGCAAATAAAGTAGCTCATGAAATTGCCAGAGTAGCTAAATTTTCTGAGACAAGGGATTGGTTTGAGGAACCTTTGAACGATATTGTAAATTTTCTTATACATGGTGTAACCATTATTACTAATAAATAAAGAGGATGTTTTATTTTAAAAAAAAAGTCTACTGATCTCAAATGACGTACGAATGAAGACCGCACGAACATCACCCAACAAAAAAACCACCCAAGAGCATTTCGAGCCTGACCCGCAAATTTACTCCGCATCCGTCTGCAGGCGACCAATCCACGAACATGGATGCGGGAGTCGACCATCCAACATTGTCTGCATAGAATTGAAACCCCAATTAAACTAATGGAACCAAATACATGCAAACAATGCGGCTTTCATTAAAATTCGGTCCTAATTTACATAAAAAGGTTGATATTGGCACCGTTTAATTAAAACAAAAAAAGAAACTAAACCCTTTACCGGATGAACACCTCGTACGCGTGGCCGCCATGTCCTGCCGCACTGTCGTCGCCGACTCGGGTGACTCTTCAAACCCTAGCCGCCAGGGTCACCACCACCTCCCTCCCTTGCCTCCGCCGCCGCCGAAGGACGCCGCCGGGCTAAGCCCGGGGGCCGACGGCGGTGGCGGAGGCTCTCCTCCCTGGATCGCAACGGAGGGGGTGGGGCGGAACCTCCATGCGCGTGACGGCGCGACGGCGATCTGATCCATGGTGGCGCGACGACGTGATCTGGGCGAAGGCCTTGGGCGGCGGCACGTTTGCCTGGTGGCGAGCCGGCGGCGGCGGCGTGAAAAGGGCGCCGTGGAGGTCCGGGATGGCCAGATCAGGATCTTGGGGCGGCGGCCCTGGACGGCGGCAGCGGGTGAAGCTCGGGCTCCCAGCAGCGACATGGCGTGGTGCAGTCCATATCCAAGGCGGATTTGCGTCGGCGATCTCGTGGTTTTGCCACGGATTGGTTCTGACCAGAGATGGTGATGAGCGTGCGGGATCCATCTCGGCGGCTCTTGCGGTTTGGCGAGGTGGAGTGGGAGTCCTTCTCCCAGGCTCCAGTGGTGGCGCATTCAGGCTGTGCCCGGTGTGCCACGGCTCCTACGGTGGCACTGTTGTTGCGGTTGGTCGTCGGATCTAGGCGGCTAGATATGGGGCTTTGAAGGCGGTCGAGACAGTGCACAGGTTGTCGGGTGGATTTTTTGGGACGGATCCAAGGGAAAACTTGGTCTTCGGTCGTTGGCCGGAGCCGGTGATGACGATGCCCTTATCATCATTTCCTTCAGGAAGGCATCATCGAGGTACAAATCCCAAACCCACCCAATACCTCCGGGGGAAACCCTAGATCAGTAGATCGGATGACGGCGGCATTCATGTGTCGTTACCCCCTTGGGGGCAGCATACTTGGAGATGCACTCGGGCTCGAGGGACCAGCGGATGGCTTCTTCGGTGGAGCGGTGTTTCTTTCTACATATTCATGGAGGTGGCTCTTGGCGGCAAGGAGCAGCGGAGGCTTGGCGTCAGATGTGCGGTGATGGACACGCGTAGGAGCTCGCGACGCTGTCTGGCGTCGACGGCGGCTAGACCGGGCAAGGTTGATGCGGCAGTACAGCTCTGAAGATGGATTGGTGGCAAGTGGTTGCAGCGGCCTCATACCCGGCAGACGTCCTGGTTGAGGAGCACGCCGGACTGGTGGGTGCCCATACCCGGCAGGCGTCCTGGTAGGGACCTCGGGTCTTAGATGTTAGGTCTGGCTGCGATGTCTGTTTGGTATTAGGCCCAGGCTAACAGTGCCCCTTCATCAATTGGATAGGTGTAGCGACAGTTGTTGCTTAGACGGTGGCTTTAGTCCTACTGTTGTATGACTTTATAAGGTCTTGCAAGAATAATTAATAAAGTGGCCGCATGCATCACCCAGATGCAGAGGCCGGGGGTCCTCCTCCTTTTCTAAAAAAAACCTGTGTCGTCATCGTCATCCCTCCAGCGGCGGAAGGGCGCCGGAGGGCTGCGGCAGCCTGCTGCTCGCGGATTAGCTACTTCGCCTCCTACAACGCGATGCAGAGGGCCGCCGTGGCCAATGCTGATAGTGCTGGCGAAGCACTTGCGGCAGCCTTGCACCTGCCGGCATTGGCGGAGCAGTTGCTAAGCGACCACTCCTAGCCAGTTTAGGTGAGCTCACCGTCAAGGCGGCGGCGGCACCTAGCGGCCGTCTCCGCAGTGGTGACAGCGGTCGAGGGCCCACGTAACGGCGATGTCAGGGCCATTGCGGACCCTACAGCACCTGCTGCTGCGCCACGCGCTCCTCCTCGGAGACGACCCTCGAGCCCGAGGGACCGCCAGCACCGCCGCCTCCAAAGTAGTGAAGGATGCGGCCCCGCACCTTCGTTATCGCAGGCGGCAGCTTGTCCTTGATAAGGCGGTAGTTGTGGCGGAGCGGCGAGGCCGACCCTTGATGCGGGCGTACCGGCTGTGTGTGGGTGGCGACACAGGCTCGTCCTTGACGTGTTGTCCGATTTGGATGCCGCGGTTGCGCTGTGAAGAGGTCATGTCCTCCTTGCGGCGTCTAATATGGACGCTGGCGCAGTTGCACGCGCGGGGGGGGGGGGGGGGAGGAGGAGGGTGCAGGTGGGCTCCTCCTTCACTCGCCTAGAGTGGGGGCGCGGACTCTTGGTTGACGCGGTAGCACGATGGGGACGGTGGCTCGTCCTTGACCTGCGCTGACGATGGTGGCGCCGAGGCTATCTGACAAGGCGAACACTCCATCTTGATCTACATCTGATGGACGAGTTCTTCGTCAGTCGGAGCAGCATCGGAGAGAAGCCGCGGCCGCTGCTGTCGATTGATTTGGTAGTTTAAATTATTGAACAGAGGGTGTATCTATTACTACGTCCAGACATCTTCTATTAAGTGAAACATGCATGTAGATGTGCTTATTAGCAATAGCATACACCAATACAGTAAGTGGGATAACTTGGAACATGCCACTGAGAGCCGGCATTGTGTTCATGGCATGTTGCATGGAGGTTCTTACCAGCAGCATCATGCATCATTATCCACCGCATCATGCATGTTGCCAGTTTCTCAAAGTTGAATTTAATTATGTCGCTAGTCTCCCTTTGATGGGCATCGTGCATGTCGTAATAATTAGCTTTTGAGAAACTGGAATTATCAGTCGCATGCACCAAGTCAAACCAAGTGCATTCTAGATAAACTTTGACAAATGTTTTGCATGCTTGTAAAATTTCAGCACGAAATAACATTCATGAAAGTCATGGCAAAAAAAAATCGATGTTCCAAAAATGCTAGTTTTGAACACATTTTGGCGGGATGATTTTTTTCGCCACGCCTTCCACGAATGTCATTTCGTGCTGTTTCGCCAGCTTAGAAATCATTTGTCAAAGTTTATCACAAAAAAATTCAGATTTTTGTATTTGTTAACTATTTTTTTTATTTTACTGTTCATACGGGTGCATTTGAGCTTGGGAGCAGAATAGTAATTTCAGTTTGGAAATATCTAACATGATATCTAATGATACTAATATATACATGAACACATTCACATAGATGCAATTTTTTTACTACGTACATTTTATGCATTGTTCAAAAGATCTTTTTTTCATATATCATATAATTTAAATTTCGAAGAATTTTTTTGCAAGGAATACATTTAAACCACTGTTTCAAAAATCTTCCGATTCAGCGATTTATTGTCTGATTCATCGCTACTTTTAGGGTGACCGATAAGATTATGCCTTATCTTCACCATTTATCGTTTGGGTCGATTTATCCCTCTAACAAGCGATTTATCGGGAATCTAACAATAAATCAGGCCTATTGATAGTACTATGTTTGCAAAAACTATGTTTATTCGTGTTTTGTGAACCTTGTTACGCAATATGTAATGTTGTCCTATTTTGTTAGATTATTTCACGGGGATTCAAAGGCTAGCAATTATGGTAATACTTCCGTCCAAAATTTTTTTTGTGTTGAATATAGCATATTTTAGTGTTGAGAACCTGGGATTTGCAAAAATGGCCGATTAACAATCGACAGATAAAATCGATTAATCGGTCAATTTCCGACTAATCTCTAATCCCCAGCTGACCGAGACGCTAACGATAAGCTATATCCTCAATATTTAAACTATATAACAATTCACAATATTACTAATATTTAACAACATATCATGTGGTTAATGATGAAAGAAAACTAATATAAAATTATGCCCATCAAAAGTATATTATGGTACTTTTGAACAATAATATTTTACAATTTATTTAAATAAATATAAAATTTAGCATAAAATATTTGTTTTACTTTGGCCCTGTTAAAAACATTTATGTGGACCATAGAGCCTCCAACGGTTCAAAGCCACATTCCACCGAATGTTATCGGGCTTGAAAATCTCTTGCTACTGCTTGTGGCGTCATTCTCTTTGCATGGCTTCACTTCTTCCGGTGATATATCCTTTCAGCAGTAGAGCTACCCTACCGCTAGTCCTTCGTATAGCCCCTCTTCTCATAGTGTTTAAAATTTCTTCTCCTCCTTGGTCCCTTTCTTCAGAAATCATTGTTGGTAGCATAATTTGCAAAAGACTGCTAAGATAGGAAGGTATAGAAAGGTCAACAAATAATTCCTTTTGGAAATAAAGTAGAGACATGTGTTTGGTTTTCATTTACTTGTCTAAAACTGGAAGTGCCACAGTGATTTTGGTCCTCAGGATCAAAACGGTTGTTTGCTCCGGAAACAACTCGGTTAGCAGCATGTCAAAATCCTCAAATGCTCTGGGAAACACAAACATTACAGTCAGAAACAACGCAAACTTAATTCCAATAAACGAGTGCGCGAAAAGATTTTTATGTTTTTATGCTGTAGAAGTTTTACAAAATTGGAGGTTTCATCATTGCATGTAGCATATTTCAACAGTTGCATCAAAATGTTATAGGATTCAGGAAACTGAGATCTCATAATTCGGAACCATGCAAGCATATTACAGGAATAAAAATATGCTAGCAACTGTGTGCATAGTTTGAAGAGACGATAAATAATTTGTACTTGTGTACGCAACAATGTGTTTGTGGTTTGAAGAATCCAAAAAAAGAATGGTAAATGACAATACATTAGCAAAAACAACGTAACACGGAACCAATGACTATGTCTATGAGTTACCAGGATAGAACTTACTGCACGAATATTTGTACACACAGAAGATACTCCCTCCATAAACAAATATAAGACGTTGATTGGGGCAAGTCACAATCTAAGATCTGACCTGCAAAGCACCACACAGATATGAATCTCGTAGTCATGACAGTCAACCTGCAACAACGTAAATGTGCAGCAGTAGGAAATACTGCTTAAACTAAGAAAAATATTTATATACATACAAATGAAGGGGAAGATAAAAATTATATTTGAACAAATATATACTTCCCCGATCAGAGTAATAGTGCATATTAAACTTAGAAAATTGCATATGACTAAGGAAAATCATTTAAGATCAAGACTCTAAACATCCACTTGTGAAAGTTGGCACACATTCACTTACACATGTTGATATGTCAAGACGTGGATTAATTGATTACCAAGTTCCCTGAACCATTCTCTAGCCTGCTTCACTTGCATAATAAACTGCGCCACACTCAACCTTGCAACAGGCATGCAACATCAGCAACAAAATTCAACAATATACCATACAAATAAAATATAGTCCCTCTGTATGGAAATACTTGTCGGAAAAATGGATGTATCTAGTACTAAAATACGTCCAGATACATCTATTTCTTCGACAAGTATTTTTGGCGGAGAGAGTAGAAAACTAGAACAAGTAATGGTAGCATAGTAGTACATGAATTACCTCTCAAAGTGCATGTCCGCGGGATTGGCCATTCCCGCCCCTGAAAAATTGGACAAAGAAATATTTACATGCTCAAGAGTAGGGGCAAATGCAATTAAGTTGTCAAGTGAGCAATTTTAATAAAAGAAAGCCACAATCTTGTTTTTTTCTTGAAAAGGGGCCTCAACCTTAGTGCCCCCCCAACTCGACTGCCACCGCTTGCCTCACCCCTCCTACGCCAGATGAAATGCCCGCATGTCCGGTGGCACCCATTGCCACCTTCGGCGGTGGGCGTAGCTCCCCTTCAGGTGATAGCAGCCCCAACCCATGACTTGTCCCCTCCTAAGATCCCATTCCGATGACTTTGGGATTGTTAGGATATTTGCCAGGGTGAAATCCCTGCTCGGCTTGTTGATGCCGTTAGCGGCAGCACCTGCGGGTGTCGTTCCCTTCATGGAGACGCTGCCACGGCCTTCTCTTCGTGCCCCTATTCGAGCACCGGGGCAAACCCCAGGTCCAGCTCCTCGGATCGGACGACGGCGACGTCACAACGTCGTTTCCCTTCATGTAGGCATCGTCTGGTGTGTTCGTGGCCTGTTTGGCTAGACTTCAAGTTTTGAGACACAATCTTCGTTTGGACTGCTTCCGTGGATCTCCCGCCACCCTCCCCAAAACCATAAGTCGAACCCTAGCTGGCTTCTCTACTCTGCTTCCGCTTCCATGGTATTCTCTCCACACTCCCCCCCCCCTCTCTCTCTCTCTCTCTCCCCTTAGAAACCCATTTGCCACCTCCAAGTTTAGGAGTAGTAACCCCTTCGTCGGTCCATCGGCTGTGAACATCCGTGGAGTTCTGATCTTCGACCCCATCCCAATGAAGCTCTCCCACTCCGAGGCTAATTTCTACATGTGTAAGACGTATTTCGGTCTTCTCTTCCGCATGTATGATCTCCATGACGAGGTCGACGAGAAAGTCGATCCCTTGGCCATGCCTCATGATTCCGAGTGGTTGGCCATCAACGCCACCATCATCCGGTGGTTCTTCCTCACTGTCTTCAAGGAGATTTTTCACACCATCGTTCATGACGGCAACACTACGTCTACGGTTTGGACCAAAATCACATGCCTCTTCACCGACAACACGCTGCAGCGCATCGTTTTTGTTTAGCAGGAGTTTATTGCTTTACACCAGAATGAGTACTCCATCGAGGAGTTCTGAATGCGTCTCAAAACTCCATCTGATGAGTCGGGAGACTTGGAGTTTAAGGTCTCTGACGAGCTCCTCCTCTCCATGCTGACGGCCGTTCTCGATGAGGACCTCAGCAACGCCGCCTCCAATCTCATGCTACTGACCACGTCGTGCCTACCTTCGCCTCGAGGCGCGACGGCTAAACAAGTTGTGCTCTCACACGGTCCACATCGCATTCGCGGCCGGCCTATCCCACGACACCCCTTCTCGTTCACCAGGAGTGCCACAACCGTGGCCTCCGAAGCCCCGGATGCCCTGCACACTAGCCGCACGGCCACAACCGCTAGCGTGGACGCGGTTGTGGCAGCAAAGGCGGTCAGTGCAACGGCGGGAACAACATCAACGTTCGCCAGTTGATAACCCACAAGCATAGGGGATCGCAACAGCTTTCGAGGGTAGAGTATTCAACCCAAATTTATTGATTTGACACAAGGGAAGCCAAAGAATATTCTTAAGTATTCGCAGTTGAGTTGTCAATTCAACCATACCTGGATAACTTAATATCTGTAGCAAAGTAGTATGGAAGTAACGGTAACGGTGGCAAAAGTAATGGTGATAGTTTTGTAGTGATTGTAACATCAGCAATGGAAAAGCAACTAAGCGAAGAACAATATATGAAAAGCTCGTAGGCATTGGATCGGTGATGGAGAATTATGCCGGATGCGATTATTCATGCAACAGTTATAACATAGGGTGACACAGAACTAGCTCCAATTCATCAATGTAATGTAGGCATGTATTCCAAATATAGTCATACGTGGTTATGAAAAAGAACTTGCATGGCATCTTTTGTCCTACCCTCCCGTGGCAACGGGGTCCTATTGGAAACTAAGGGATATTAAGGCCTCCTTTTAATAGAGTACCGGACCAAAGCATTAACACTTAGTGAATACATGAACTCCTCAAACTACGGTCATCACCGGGAGTGGTCCCGATTATTGTCACTTGGGGGTTGCCGGATCATAACACATAGTAGGTGACTATAGACTTGCAAGATAGGATCAAGAACTCACATATATTCATGAAAACATAATAGGTTCAGATTTGAAATCATGGCACTCGGGCCCTAGTGACAAGCATTAAGCATAGCAAAGTCATAGCAACATCAATCTCAGAACATAGTGGATACTAGGGATGAAACCCTAACAAAACTAACTCGATTACATGATAAATCTCATCCAACCCATCACCGTCCAGCAAGCCTACGATGGAATTACTCACGCACGGCGGTGAGCATCATGAAATTGGTGATGGAGGATGGTTGATGATGACGATGGCAACGGATTCCCATCTCCGAAGCCCCGAACGGACTTCGGATCAGCCCTCCCGATAGAAATTAGGGCTTGTCGGCGGCTCCGTATCGTAAAACGCGATGAATCCTTCTCTCTGATTTTTTTTCTTCTCGAACGTTAATATATAGAGTTGGAGTTGAGGTCGGTGGAGCATCAGGGGGCCCACGAGGCAGGGGGCGCGCCCCCACCCTCGTGGACAGGGTGTGGGCCCCCTGGCCTTGATTCTTTCGCCAATATTTTTTATTATTGCAAAAAATAATCTCCGTTGATTTTCAGGTCATTCCGTGAACTTCTATTTCTACACAAAAATAACACCATATCAATTCTGCTGAAAACAACGTCAGTCTGGATTAGTTCCATTCAAATTATGCAAGTTAGAGTCCAAAATAAGGGCAAAAGTATTTGAAAAAGTAGATACGACGGAGACGTATCACCAGTCGTGCACCGCCCAGCAGTCCCAGCCGACTCCTACGTGGATGGGGGTGGTGCATGCCCACACCATGCCAGTGCCGCGTGGCCCCTCTCCTGGGTGTCCTCGGGCTCAGTCTGGCCACGTACTAGGCATTCATCGCGACACTCTGGTCCGGTTCGCCACCTGCCAACCCCGTCGTTGTGCCTTTTTATGGCGTGCCTCCACCATGGGACCCTGCGCTCCTAACCCCCTATAGTCCGCCCACACACCCGCCTCGTTTGATGGCGGTGGCGACTGGTACATGGATACTGGTGCATCCTCTCATATGTCCTTCAAACCCGATAATCTCCATGTTTCCTTTCCTACCGCTACTACCTCTCACATCAGTGTTGGTAGCGGTCCGCCCTTCCCATAACTCGTGCCGGCTCCACTAATTTTCCTTCTAACTTCACGTCATTGTTTCTTAATAATGTGGTTGTTTCTCCATACTTAATTCAGAATTTATTGTTAGTTCTTTCTCTTTCTCCGTATAATCCTGTAACTGTGGAATTTGACGAATTCGGTTGCTCTGTTAATTAAGCATGCCCGTACCCGTATGGTCCCCCACCGATGTGACAGCACCAGAGATCTGTACGCTGTCCAGCCACCATCATCATCATCTTCCGCTGAACCTTTGGCTCTATCCACCGACATTGACCTCTGGCATGCGCGCCTCGGCCAACCAAGCTCTATCGATTTTCATCAAATAATGAAGGATTTTCCTTTTCCTGTAATAAAATGGATGCTCATACTTGTGACGCATGTCGTGTTGGTAGGCATGTTCGCATTACGTTTAGTTCTTTTTTCCACAATTGCATCCTTTCCGTTTGAATTAGTTCACAGTGATGTATCGACCTCGTGTATTGCGAGTAAATCCGGGTTTCTTTACTATCTTGTGATATTGGATGATTACTCGCATTTTGTGTGAACATTCTCGCTATGCACGAAAACCGGCGTTCCTGCCACCCTCACTTCCTTTTACTCCTATGTCTCCACACAATTTCGTAAGCCTATGCATGCTCTTCAAACTAACAATGAGAAAGAGTTCGGTAACGTCACCATTCACACCCTTCTCGCCAACCATGGCATAATATTCCGGCTTACATGTCCATACACCTCGCAACCGAATAATGACATTGTACATTACTTCCAAATGAAAATGAGATTGTGAAGCATGAGGGTTCAAGGATGGTGGCGGCGGGGCATTCTCTCTCTCCCGGCTTGTATCCCGTCGGTGGCGGCTCACGAAGGTCTCCGGGGGATCAGCGTAGCGACTACAGCAGGGCTGCAGCGCCCTCCGGCGAGTGACGGCTTGGTGTTGTCCATGCTATGAGGCCTGATGCATGATCTGGAGCTGCGCGCTCAAGGCATGGTCGCTCCGTCCAGGTGTGGCTCCTTCTTAGGGCGGCAAAGTCCCGATTTGATCCCTGCAAGGAGTGGCGGAGCGGCGGCCACCCTCTGGATCGGCTGGCGCTGGACAAGCAGAGTGAGTTGGCCAGGCCGAGTGGTCGTGGGCGTCGCCAGGTTCACGTCGGTTCCCTCTGGGTCCGGTGCGGGTGATGGTGTTCGTCATTGGATTCGATGGCTGGATGATCTACAATGGTGGTTCTTCTCGATCCTCCTTCCTGGTGGGTTGAGCACCATGGCACTTTCATCTCTGCAGGTTTCGGTTCACGGCTCGCTGCCGGATCCGGAGCAGATGGAGGTTGGGTGATGTAGGATCGGGACTGGAGGAAACTTTGGTCGGCTGGTTCGGCCCGACATCGGCGACGTCCCTCGACGCCATTACCCTCCCTGGAGGCAAAGTCGAGGTCCCTCCTATCCACCTCCGAACCCCTCCTGGACGAAAGTCCAAAATTCCGTCTGGATTGGGTGGCGGCGGCGTCCTGCGCGTCGTACCCTCCATGGAGGCGCCGGCATGGAAGGCTCATGTGTTTGAGGAAGAGTTGCTGTGGGCGGTGGGATCCGCATAGCTCCAGCAACGGCGACGATGTGGAGTTTGGCAGGAGGAGCGGCGTTGTACCTACCACGTCGATGACGACGAGTATTGACGGCATGGTGTAGTTGGATCTCGACGACGGATGTGTCTGGATGGACGAGCACAGGGTGGTGGCGCCGTTTGCGCCATGGTGGCGTCGACGGCAGGCCTGACAAACTCGATGCATCAGTACCTGCTCTGAAGATAGATCGGTGAAAGACGGCGGCGAAAACCTATATATGAGAGTGCGCCGGACCGGTCTGTGCCCTAGACTCGGTATATGGCTTGGTTGGTGCCTCCGGATTTAGATGTTAGGCTTACGTGACAGGTTTGGGTATTCGGCTCAGTACTTCTACACCCCTTCATCAAGTGATTAGGAGTAGCAACAGATGTTACCAAGATGGCGGATTCAGACATATTGATGCAAAACTTTGTAACCTCTTTATGAATAATTAATAAGATGGTTGCATGCATCTCCCAGATGCAAAGGCCAGGGGTCATCCACCCTTTCTAAAGAAAATGAAAATGAGACTATTAGGGCGACCCACTACCCCCTATGTTATTTAACATTGTGAATATTGTGCCAGACATGTTGGCAGTTATAATTCAGTGTAGGAAGGTTTCAGGTCAGATTACAGGATTTGTGCCACACCTTTTGTATGGTGGCCTTTCCATATGGCAATGTGCAAATGACACATTTCTTATTATAGAACATGACGTCGAAAAGTCTAAAAAACAAAAAAAATTGCTTTTGGCATATGAACAACTGTCAGATCTGAAGACTGAATTCGATGGTAGTGAATTTGTTTGTTTTGGAGAACTTAACGAGGCGGCTGCACAATGTGGTGGCATTTTTTGGTGTGTACAAAGCCAATTCCCTTGGGTAATTAGGAAATCCGATTCATTATCAAGCCCTCTCTAATGCATACTAGAAATACGTTCAGGAACATGTAGAGAAACGAGAAGAAGTGGCCAGCGACGAACAAATCCACGGTGCAAGTTAGAGGGGTGGTTACACGCAGATAAAAAGTACAGGCTCGCATGCACACGGACCTGGACATGCACCGGCAGTGGACATGCACCGGCAGGTTATGTCCAACAGGGTACGAGGTGCACTAGACAAGCAATCCACGAGAAGAAGTGGCTGTTCATCAGCGCCCTATTGTCCTAGATAAGCGCCCAGCGGCGCCGACGCTCTAGCAGGTTACCATGGGCCAGCTCGATCGTTGGCATTAGTGCACAGCATGGAATTACTGATGCTTCCCAAGCTTACGTTACACAATTTTGGTATCCATGTCGTCCATTACGCGTAAAACTTCAACTATATATGGTATAGCTAGCTCTCCTCATGATTATATATTGGGCGTCTATGGCTCTCACGAAACAAATGGTGAAAAACAAGTTCTATATCCTGAGTCAGATACGAGTGTGACACTTATGACACGCTCTTTTTTTTTTGCGACCGTGCGCCTACCCTCTTTGCAAGTAATCTTAGGGCATGTGTGACTAGGACGGACCACATGAAGTGGTCACCTCATGGTGGTAGATCCTGGTAGGAGGACAGGGAACTTATGGTAGCTGGTCATTGGAGTTTGTACCGAATATCAACCTAAAATTCAACCGCAAAGAAATTCGTTGATAAGTTAGTACTGTCGATCAATGATTCAAAGTCCTACAGGCATCATATCCACGCAACAGAACAGTTACTTCCCTTAAATTTCGTTCTATGTGCCAATCACACCTTCAGATATCTTCAACCAGCTTGGCTCAAGAGCAGCCTTTTAGCTTGCAATCGGTCCAAGTGAAGCCGCCCTTTCCTCCTTATTCAGTTCAACTTTTCTGACCTGGGCGGACTGGCTCCAGTGAGCAGAGTCCCTGAATATGTTTCAGCTAGCCGAACTGAACTAGCTCAGCTCAGCTCAGCTCAAATCCGATGCCCCAACCCGGACAAGACTGGCTCCCAGTCATTTTGAGACTATTCCACAACTCCAAAGTTTCACGAAACAAAGTTCTTCTGAAGGTCAAACCATCCCAGCCTTTCTCAATAGCTTCAGCGATTGTTATATTATGATCAAAAGTCAAATTGTATAGTTTTGTTAGAGCATGACCGGATGGCCGTATCTGGCCGTTCAGATTCTTCCGCATCAGGCACATCCGGTGCTGCTCATCTTGGCGTTCACGCCAAGCCTCATATAGATGGCATGATATCTACTGTACATGAAAACTATTTATTGTAACCTGATTGTAATCCTGTACTCTATATATACGTGAATATGAGGTGGACGAGGCATGCAATCAGCAGCCCATTCTTTTCCAACTTACATGGTATCAGAGCCGATCGGTCCTTTCCTGCCAAGAACTCGATCCCAACACCTAATCCTCCCCACCTCCACAGCTTCCCTCAGCCCCAACCCTCCCAATCACCATGAACGCCGATGATCTGAAAAAGCTCGAACAGGAGCTCAAGAACCACGAGTCCATCCTGCAGGCTCGCGAGGAAGAACTCAAGCGCCTTGATGCGGAGAAGGGCAAAACTGTCCTCATCTCCTCTCCTGCACCCTCCTCCTACGCCGCCTCCATCAAGACCTATGTCCCCATCACTCTCGATCTTCAAGACTCCAACTACGTCAAGTGGCGTGAGCTGCTTCTCGTCGCCCTCGGTCGCTATGGCCTCTCCAACCACGTCGTCGGCGACGCTGCCGCCACCCCCTCCGACACTTCACCCACCTCCGACTGGGGGCACGATGACTACACCGTGCTCTCCTAGATCTACGGGTCGATCTCTATCGAGCTGTTCGGCATCATCATGGCTCCAGGATCCTCTGCTCGACAGATATGGGACGCCATCGCTAATCTGTTCCACGACAACAAGAAGAGTCGTGCCCTTGCTCTCGATGCTGAATTCCGTAACACTCCCCAAGGCGACATGACGATCTCTGAGTATTGCGCCAAGCTGAAGAATCTTTCTGATGCCCTTGCCGACGTCGGGCAGACCATCACCGACGAGACCCTCGTCCTCACCCTGTTACGTGGCCTCAGCGAACAGTATGCACACTTGCGCACTTTTCTTCCGTTTCAGTCACCGTTCCCATCCTTCTTGCAGACCAGATCAGCACTAATTCTTGAGGAGGCACAGAAGAAGGCGGACGCCAAGAACGCTACTGCCACGGCTCTTTGGGCTAGCGGCAACAGCATTCTTCCAAGCGCCGGTGGTGAGCGCGCACCTTCCGGGGGCGCAGGACGAGGCAGCTCAGTCTCCTACAACAGCAACGGCCAAGGCTACCGTGGCAGCGGCGGCGGCGGCGGCCGTGGACGTGGCCGCGGCGGACGTGGCCGTGGACGCAATGAACCATGGATGTTCAATCCGTGGGCAGGGCTGCCAACTCGTGCAGGCCACGTACAACACCTGGCGCCATCCCAGCCTCAACCATGGCAACAAACACGTGCATGGCCTGCTCCAGCTCCAGGCCTTCTTGGTCCTCGTCCTACAAGCACTTCTCAAGCATATGCAGCATATGCTCCAGCAACTGGCTACACCAACATGCATCTCCACCAGGCGCCACCTCCTCCCACCTTGCAGCAGCAGCAGCAACAGCTCGACCCCGCGCTTGTCACCGCCCTGAACAACATGCACTTCCCCAACAATGAATGGTACATGGATTCCGGCGCTTCCTCCCATATGGCATCCGATCCGGGTAAACTTCAATCTCTCACACCATCCTCCGCACACAGTAACCGTTGGCAATGGCGCGTCTCTTCCCATCACTCATATTGGCTCCCAAACACTTGCATCTCTCTCTAAACCTCTCTATCTTCGCAATATTCTAGTAGTTCCCAACATTATAAAAAATCTCGTATCTGTTCATCAATTTACCATTGATAATTATTGTTCTATTGAATTTGATCCCTTCGGTTTTTATGTGAAGGCCCTTCCATCCAAGACCGTGATTCTTCGATGCAATAGCTCCGGACCACTCTACCCTCTCCACCAACCAGCACTTGCCGAAGCTCACGCCATCATCGCCTCCACCTCGCTTTGGCATCGTCGACTTGGACACCCCGGCAACCACACCATGTCACGTCTAAATAGCTCCAAGCATATTTCTTTCAATAAAGGAGGGCCTCCCCTCTGTCATGCGTGTCAGTTAGGCAAACATGTTAGGCTACCATTTTATGCTTCTCAAACTTCTACTACTCGCCCGTTTGAAATAATTCATAGTGATTTATGGACGTCCCCAGTTCCTAGCACTTCTGGTTTTTGTTATTATCTTATCATCGTCGATGACTATACACATTATTTTTGGAGCTTTCCCTTACGCAAAAAATCCGATGTTTACATCACCTTCACTGCTTTTCACGCCTACACTCGTACCCAATTTAATTTGTCTATTTCCGCACTCCAATATGACAATGGCCGAGAATTTGAAAACACTAAACTAAATACCTTCTGCACCACCCATGGCATTTTTTTCCGCCTATCTTGTCCTTACACCTCCCAGTAAAATGGTACTGCCGAGCGAGCAATCCGTACGGCTAATAATGTCATTCGCACCCTTCTCTTCCAAGCCTCCATGCCACCATCTCTTTGGGCCGAAGCCCTCCATACTGCCACCTACCTCATAAACATTCGCCCTACAGCCGCATGGAAATTTTCAACATCATATACCCTGTTGTCCGGCCTCTCTCCATCTTACAATGACCTTCGAGTATTTGGTTGCCTTTGTTACCCTAACACATCCTCCACTTCCCCTAATAAGCTCAGCGCCCGCTCAACTAAATGTGTTTTTCTTGGTTATCCTACACGTCATCGTGGGTACCGCTGTCTTGATCTCACAACCCGGCGCATCATTATCTCGCGTCACGTTATCTTTGACAAGACTACATT
Organism: Aegilops umbellulata; assembly: GCA_032464435.1. Classification (NCBI taxonomy): domain Eukaryota; kingdom Viridiplantae; phylum Streptophyta; class Magnoliopsida; order Poales; family Poaceae; genus Aegilops; species Aegilops umbellulata. Next base: position 632,044,691 of record CP136060.1, on the reverse strand, counting down.
TCCGTATGCACCCGAATCATCTTCCACGCCACCACCACCCCTTGTCCTATTCGATCCACCACCAGCTCCTCAATACGTGCATCACCCAGCAGCTCATGCTATAATACCAACCACTACACTCAATTCATCTCTACATGTACCAGATCCCAAACCCACTATGCATGCACCCGTTATGCATGGTTTTCCCGGCCACACTTCCCAGAGCATCCAACCAGCCACACCTAGCTCAACTCCTTCCGCCTCTCCACCACCAGACGGTCCAACATCTTCAGGTCCAACATCTCCAGGCCCACCTCCATCTCTAGCCGAACCAACTTCTCTAAGTTCTCTATCTCAAACGCATTTTGCGACCCTTCCGTCTGAGTCAGCTACACACCCAACGCCACCACTTCGTCGTACACGCTCAGTCACAGGCCGTCTTCCACCACCCATTGATCGCCTTAATTTATCAGCCATCACAGCCTCTCCCATCCCATACAATTATCTGACTGCCCTACGTGATCCCTCTTGGCGACACGCCATGCAGGAAGAATTCGACGCTCTCACACTCAATCGAACTTGGCAATTAGTGCCTCCCCCTTAGGTGCTAATATCGTTAGCGGAAAATGGGTATTCCGTCACAAACACAATCCCGATGGTTCTCTCTCTCGCCATAAAGCTCGGTGGGTTGTTCGAGGGTTCTCTCTGAAAGCGCAAAACCCCCCCGAACCCTAGCTAGCTCTAGCTCTCCTCGCTCTCTCTGGTCCCTCTCTCTCTCTCTCTCTGTGGCCCGAACCAACGAAGAAGAAGGAGGAAGAAAAAGGAAACAACAAGCACAGGTGGTTTTGCCGGCGCACGAACGACCCCGCCGCACGTACGGCCTTCTCATTCTTCCTCGAGCACGAACTCGATCCGGCGAGCTGGGGCTAGCTCTTATACCCGCACGCACACGCGCGCCGCGCCACGCTCCCACGCACTCCACACACGCACTCACCCACGTCCCGCGCTCCCAGGCACGTGCTCTCGATGCGCGCATACGCAGTCGCCGCGGCCCGAGTCCAGCGCCTGGACGCGGTCAGAGCTCCGCGCTACTCGCCTACACACAACGGCCCGTGCGCACGTACGCAACGGACACACACACACACACACACATGCCTAGTCGCGCACGCACGCGACCCAGGCTGCCACAGGCCGAGCCCACGCGTTCACCGCGCGCACGCAGGCACGCACCGCGTCCCGGGCTCGCCACGGCTTTATTGCCCAACACTCCCCCCCTAAGCCGTGGCCTAGAGGAGACCGTTGTCCTCGACGTCGGCGTCCGCCAGCAGCGCCCGCTCCGCCGCTGGTGCCTTCCGCAGCTCCGGGCAATCGCGCTTGAAATGGCTGCGCTCGCCGCACTTGTAGCAGCGGCCACGTCTGTTGCCGCTGTCCCGCGTCGCCACGCTACGCGCGTCGTCGTCGTCGTCGTCCCAAGCTCCCCCTTGACGTCGCTGCCGTCCCGCCACTGGGCTGCAGTGTACAGGAGCTTGCCGTCCTCCCGCTCGCCGCTGCTCTGCCCATGGCGCCGCACACGCTCGCAGGCGCCCGAGCGCCTTGTCATAAGTGAGCTCCTCCAGGACGCAGAACTGTTCGATGCCGGCGACGATGGGGAAGAGGCGGTCCGGCACCGTGTCCAGGAGCTTCTTCACCAGCTCCGTGTCTCCGAGTGTCTCGCACAGCCCCGCGAACCGCGCCGCCATGCCTGCAAGCCTCCCGGCGTACGCGTCCAGCTGCTCACCGTCTTCTATCTTCATCCGGTCCAGCTCGCCGCGCAGCGTCGCCCTCCTTGCCGCACGCACCCGCTCGGCGCCGACGAACCTCACCGACAGGGAGTCCCATACCTCCCTGGCAGTGGATTTCGTCGCCACCGAGAGCAGCACATCCTCCGGCAGCCCTTGCAGGATCAGTGCCCTCGCCGTCTTGCACTTCTTGTTGTTCACCGGCGAGTCGCCCGGCGCCACCGCTTCCCACAGCGTGTGAGCATCAAGCATAGCTTGCGCCTTGATCGCCCACACCGTGTAGCCATCCGGCGAGAGCATCGGCATCCCCATGGACACCGATCCGCCCGAGCCGCCGCCGTGTGGAACCAACGCCATTGCCGCCGGCGACCTCTCAAACCTAAAGCTCTGATGCCAATTGTTGGCGCAAAACCCCCTAGAACCCTAGCTAGCTCTAGCTCTCCTCGCTCCCTTTGGTACCTCTCTCTCTGTGTGGCCCAAACCAACGAAGAAGAAGGAGGAAGAAGAAGGAAACAACAAGCACAGGTGGTTTTGCCGGCGCACGAACGCCCCCGCCGCACGTACGGCCTTTTCGTTCTTCCTCGAGCACGAACTTGATCCGGCGAGGTGCAAGGAGGGGAGGGGGCTGGCTCTTATACTCGCACGCACACACGCGCCGCGCCACGCTCCCACGCACTCTGCACACGCACTCACCCACGTCCCGCGCTCCCAGGCACGCGCTCCCGATGCGCGCATACGCAGTCGCCGCGGCCCGAGTCCAGCGCCTGGACGCGGTCAGAGCTCCGCGCTACTCGCCTACACACAACGGCCCGTGCGCACGTACGCAACGGACACACACACACACACACACACACACACACACGCCTAGTCGCGCGCGCACGCGACCCAGGCTGCCACGGGCCGAGCCCACGCGTTCACCGCGCACACGCAGGCACGCACCGCGTCCCGGGCTCGCCACGGCTTTATTGCCCAACACTCTCCCCCTAAGCAGTGGCCTAGAGGAGACCGTTGTCCTCGACGTCGGCGTCCGCCAGCAGCGCCCGCTCCGACGCTGGTGCCTTCCGCAGCTCCGGGCAATCGCGCTTGAAATGGCTGCGCTCGCCGTACTTGTAGTAGCGGCCACGTCTGTTGCCGCTGTCCCGCGTCGCCACGCTGCGCGCGTCGTCGTCGTCATCGTCGTCCCGAGCTCCCCCTTGACATCGCTGCCATGCCGCCACTGGGCCGCAGTGTACAGGAGCTTGCCGTCCTCCCGCTCGCCGCTGCTCTGCCCATGGCGCCGCACACGCTCGTCGAACGCGCGCAGCCGCTTGAGCGCCTCGTCGTACGTGAGCTCCTCCAGGACGCAGAACTGTTCGATGCCGGCGACGACGGAGAAGAGGCGGTCCGGCACCGTGTCCAGGAGCTTCTTCACCAGCTCCGTGTCTCCGAGTGTCTCGCACAGCCCCGCGAACCGCGCCGCCATGCCTGCAAGCCTCCCGGCGTACGCGTCCAGCTGCTCACCGTCTTCCATCTTCATCCGGTCCAGCTCGCCGCGCAGCATCGCCCTCCTCGCCGCACGCACCCGCTCGGCGCCGACGAACCTCACTGACAGGGAGTCCCATACCTCCCTGGCAGTGGATTTCGTCGCCACCGAGAGCAGCACATCCTCCCGCAGCCCTTGCAGGATCAGTGCCCTCGCCGTCTTGCACTTCTTGTTGTTCATCGGCGAGTCGCCCGGCGCCACCGCTTCCCACAGCGTGTGAGCATCAAGCATAGCTTGCGCCTTGATCGCCCACACCGCGTAGCCGTCCAGCGAGAGCATCGGCATCCCCATGGACACCGATCTTCCAAGCCGCCGCCGTGTGGAATCAGTGCCATTGCCGCCAGCGACCTCCCGAACCTGAAGCTCTGATGCCAATTGTTGGCGCAAAACCCCCCGGAACCCTAACTAGCTCTAGCTCTCCTCGCTCCCTCTGGTCCCTCTCTCTCTGTGGCCCGAAACAACGAAGAAGAAGGAGGAAGAAGAAGGAAACAGCAAGCACAGGTAGTTTTGCCGGCGCACGAACGCCCCCGCCGCACGTACGGCCTTTTCGTTCTTCCTCGAGCACGAACTCGATCCGGCGAGCTACAAGGAGGGGAGGGGGCTGGCTCTTATACCCGGACGCACGCACGCGCCGCGCCACGCTCCCACGCACTCCACACACGTCCCGCGCTCCCAGGCATGCGCTCCCGACGCGCGCATACGCAGTCGCCGCGGCCCGAGTCCAGCGCCTCGATGCGGTCATAGCTCCGCGCTACTCGCCTACACACAACGGCCCGTGCGCACGTACGCAACGGACACACACACACACACATTCCTAGTCGTGCACGTACGCGACCCAGGCTGCCACGGGCCGAGCCCGACGCGTTCACCGCGTGCACGCAGGCACGCACCGCGTCCCGGGCTCGCCACGGCTTTATTGCCCAACACTCTCAGCAACATGGTGTCGGTTTTGACGAGACTTTTAGCCCTGTCGTCAAACCTGCGACCATTCGTATTGTTCTTTATTTAGCTACATCCCACTCCTGGCCGATCCATCAACTAGACGTTAAAAACGCCTTCCTTCATGGTCATCTTGATGAAGTAGTCTATAGCCAACAACCATCCGGTTTCGTGGATCCTCAACATCCCACTCATGTATGTCGTCTTCTCAAATCCCTCTATGGCCTTAAACAGGCACCCCGTGCATGGTTTCAGCGTTTCGCAACCTTTGCTCGCACAATAGGATTTACCGAGTCCAAGTCCGATGCCTCTCTATTTATCCTTAATCGTAACAATAACTTAGGCTATCTTCTTCTTTATGTCGACGACATCATTCTCACCGCTTCTACTCACACGCTTCTACGGTCTATCATCCTGTCCCTTAGCACCGAATTTGCCATGAAGGATCTCGGCACCCTTCACCACTTCCTCGGTATTTCTGTAACTCGCACCGCCTCTGGTCTTCACCTATTTCAACGCGAATATATTCTCGACATTCTCTCTCGTGCAGGTATGTGCGACTGTCATCCCGTCCGAACTCCTATTGATACCAAGGCCAAATTATCCGGTTCGGTTGGCACTCCCGTTACCGATCCCTCTCTCTACCGGAGTCTCGCCAGAGCTCTCCAGTACGCCACTCTCACTCGTCCCGAAATAGCCTATGCTGTTCAACAAGTTTGCCTTCATATGCATGATCCTAAAGAGCCTCACTTCCATCTAATTAAACGCATTCTTCGGTACCTCAAAGGTACTCTCCATCATGGTCTTCTCCTACACTCTTCTTCCTCCCATTCTCTCACTGCCTACTCTGATGCCGACTGGGCCGGATGCCCGGACACCAGACGTTCAACGTCGGGTTTTTGCATGTTCCTCGGTGATAACCTTATCTCTTGGTCCTCGCGACGACAAACAATGGTGTCACGCTCCAGCGCCGAGGCAGAGTATAGAGTTGTTGCAACGGCAGTGGATGAATCTTGTTGGGTCCGCAAATTACTCCATGAACTTCATCGACCTATTAATAGTGCTACCATTGTCTATTCCGATAACGTCGGTGCAGTTTATCTTTCTGCCAACCCGGTTCAACATCGTCGCGCGAAGCATATCGAGCTGGACATTCACTTTGTTTGTGAGAAGGTTGCTCTGGGTGCCGTTCGTGTTCTTCATGTCCCCTCGTCCTCTCAATTTGCGGACATTTTCACGAAAGGACTACCGACGGCATTATTTCATGACTTCCGGACCAGTCTTCACGTCGCTGCTCTCCCGAGTTCAGACTGCGGGGGCGTGTTAGAGCATGACCGGATGGCCGTATCTGGCCGTTCAGATTCTTCTGCATCAGGCACATCCGGTGCTGCTCATCTTGGCGTTCAGGCCAAGCCTCATATAGATGGCATGATATCTACTGTACATGGAAACTATTTATTGTAACCTGATTGTAATCCTGTACTCTATATATACGTGAATATGAGGTGGACGAGGCATGCAATCAGCAGCCCGTTCTTTCCCAACTTACAAGTTTAAAGTAGGAGCTTTTTAATGGTTTATCCCCAAGCCACCAGCCCTCCCAGAATATGGTGTTTTTTGGCTTCCAAATAACACTTTGGAATATTGATAAAACAAATATTTAGCTTTCAGAAGACTACTCCAAAAATGTGAATCACCAACTCTAAGTTTAATTCTAGAAATGCATTTGTTCTTCACATAATTATTTAAGAGCACATCCTGCTACATACCAGATTCAGTTTCTAGCCCAAAGCACTGCAGCCTATCATTTGAAGGGGAACCCAAAGCACTGCAGCCTATAGAAGCACTGCAGTGCTTTCAGAAGACCATTTGACTTGGCCATAATGGACCACTTTGACGAAAAGAAGAGCCCAAAGGACTGCAGCCTATCATTTGTAAACCACTAGAGCAGTAGAGCTATGGGCAATGATTAAAAAAAAAACTAGAGCTACAGGCTATAAATACAGGGGAGTACGCAGCGAACTGGGCATCGACGACTCTCTCCTTCACCCTGTACATCTGAACCTCATCCCCTACCTTCCTCTATGTTCCTCATCTGTCATGGTTCTTCTTCCATATCACCTATCTTCCTGTACTAATCTGCAGCTTAGTTTTTCCTTGTCGGGTTAAGCTCGTGAGTAGGGGTGAAAATGGAACAGAAACGGACAGGATTGGGTGCTGCCACATTTGATTTCATTTTTTTGTGTAAAACTGGAAATAAATACATAAAATGATACTACTGAAAATGAAAATGGAGATAATACGGCACGGTGACAGAGGCAGAAGGGGAGTGTTCCCTGGAACTAAAGACATCTTGAACAATAGGCTACAAAAAAGAAACCAACAAAGTTGTTCAATTGATAAGATGATTAGCAAATATTGTGACATATCATGCCTATATAATAGGATATGTCAGCGACGGTGATGTGCTCCATTAGCAGATAGGGATTCTATCCGTATTTTGCCATGCTCGATGTAGCAGTAGCACTATAGAAGTTGCGCCATTATGCTCACCATGTGTAGGGCCTAATTGTGTGTTCGTTGGGCTGCAAAACATCCATGTGCTCATATTCAAAATGGAAAATTCCGTTTTCGTGTCTGTTCCATCGGAACACATCGTTCCGTTTCCACATAAAACAATTCATTTCCATTTCACTTTTTCAAATTTCTATTCCCACTTCCATTTTCCCTCACCATTTATTCTTGTCCGCGGGAAAGGCTGAAAGTTTCCGCTCCATTTACCCCTACTCGGCTACTCATGAGGTTGGAGTGTGTTAATTTGGGTTCGTAACAGTAGGGTCAGCACAGTTATCCATGTCGCGACCAATGCACCAGCAGTTTCCTAACCCCTAACTCAGTCATTGGCTTTAGTGTGCAGCGTGCAATTCCTGATGCCTCCCAAGCCAACATAACGGCCAACTCATGTCAATTTTGTGATCTATGTCTTCATTTTTTTCTTGTATGCATGAAATTGCAACTCTATGCCTAGAATGGTTGATTGTGACAGCATAAGTTAGCTCCAATCAAGGCTGTATTATGCGCTAGCAGGCTATGATTTTATGGAAAAAATTGGAGAAAAATGTTATATATATTGAGCCAGTTGGATACTAGGGTCACACCTATGACACACTTACTATTTTTTCTCGCGACGGTGCACCTACCCACTTTGCAAGTAATCTCAGGGCATGTGAGCAGTACGGAAGATATGATGTGGCTCCTTACTGTTAGTGCATCCTGGTAAATTGTGGTGTTGAGTTTGTGCCAAAGAAAGTTTCTTAGAGGGAAAGTGCCCAACGCCCACTCTCCATTTGCTTCGATCGAAACCAAATGCCTTCCAACCATTTTCTATGTAGAGAAAAGAGCATAGTACTGCCGCAGCTGAGGCCGAACAATTGTAGAAAATCAAAAGTCAATTGATGTCAAATTTATTAAACCATCACTACTGCAGGAATGCCCAGCAGTGGTTGGTGCAAAAAGCCTAGTAGTGGCGGGCCAGGCTCTCAGGGCCGCTCGACACTGACCTCCCGCCACAGCTATTATGGCAAAGTGTTGTAGAGGCGTGTATGCGTTATCGCCCGTCACAACTATAATAACTACCTAGTTATTTGTTTGTATGTGTCCGCCACTCCTTTGTCTCTGCTCGCCACCGTTGTGCGTATTAGCAGTGCCAGGCACCTGTGCCGCCCGCAACTGGTAGTGATGTCGGCATATAGAGTAATTGTTGTCGTGGCAGCATTATTCTACTATCGTGGCATCGTTTTAATGGCGGTGAAGCAGTATTTTGCACTCGATTATTCCACTGCGTTCAAACAATCATATTACAATGATGATAAAATAATTAAGAGTATTAATGATGCAAACATACAGTATAAGAATTGTAGGGAAACAAATAAATATGCGTGTCTCAACTCATATAATGAACAACGAATCAAGATGTTTTGAAGCAGTGTATCACTCGCAATCGATTATCGTAATATGTCTTCGACTCGGTGAAGGCGTTCTTCATCTCGCTCTAACTGGCAGTGGAACTTCCCATCCTCATTTACAACCTCTTTGTTAATGATTCTGGCCAACACCTTTTGGAGGCCCCCATGCTCTTCATCTCTTCAGACCACTTTATGATCTGGCTATCACTAGCAAATATTTGCTTTTCTTCAAAATGTCATCCATGATAGCCATGGCATAGTAGCCAGACCTATGAGAGGTTTTCACATTTTGTTCTTGATAGCAGCAAGCGCTAGTGAAGAACTTGAATTTTGAATGTTCTGTTATCGTCTCTCTGAAGTTTTTACACTTGGCGAGAGCATCATTTAGAACCTTCTTCAATCTGGTCCATTGGTTTTTAGGTTGTCTCTTTGAACCAAAGAAATAAGTCAAGCCCTGTGTCGGAAATAGTGCGATTATGATCCAATGTCGGTCTCTGCACAAAAAATGAAGAAACTAGCATTGATGAGATCAAACCGCAAGGCCATTCATATGTTACAAAATAAATGAGTGACGACTTACTTGCTGCAGTATGGCACTAGAGGTGTCTATATGTGGCTGATTGACGATAAAGAACGGGAACAAGTAGTCTGAGATGACCTCCTGTCCTTCTGTGGTTTCAGGTTGTGGCAGTGCATGTAAAAATGATCAGGTAACTTTACTATGCGGGGGTAGGTCATTTGTAGATCGATGAAGTACCCAAAGCCTCATTAACTCTGGGGAGACTGCACTAACAGAGAAGATATTTGCATGGATGACCTCATTAAAGGCCAGATCAATTATGTCTGCTGGTAACTCCTAGAAAAAACTATAACCTTCTATAACCATGGTCGTGTATCCATGTTGACCTTCTTTTGATTTATCTACGACATGGGCGTGTAGAACTTGATGATCAATTGAGAGAGTCCGATAGAAGCGGTTGCCTGAGCTTATACATATTCTTTTTCCGCCCTTTGTGGATGACAACATGCATAGGTGGTTTGTGTGCGGATGGTCCGCAATTGTCACGTGCATTCTTCTCCCCTCCATGCGGAATATCTGGCACTACATCTCTGAAATTGGCATATCCGTGGGGAACCCCCTCTATATCATTTATCGGCCACTTAAGCAGGTGGCTCTGGGTCGCTTGCCCTAATATTGTGATGCCCTCTTCAGGGGGATGAGGCAACGACCAAACTTCGAGGCCCGTCACTACCTCCTACATCTGCACGCTCGTCATGTCAAGTGCCAGGATGACCTCGTGCATCATTCTGCTATCATTGGTAAACCGGATGATTTGCCCCTTGGCACAACCCTTGTCTTCACCCCGTCCATGTTGGCTTGCAGTCAGCATGGAATAAAGTTGGATGCTCGTGGCTGCTGGGTGATCCTGGGTGTATGCTGCTGGGTAGGACTTGGCGTGCGGAAAAAATTCTACTAACCTCTTCTAGAGTGATGCGTCTACTACTGCATCTAACTTAGTTTTGCTTATGTACTTCCTTCTGTAATGTTTTAGTTCTTTGGTTTCGGGGTAGGCGTTGTCCTACAACATCTTACCCCTGCCCAACACACGCCTACTCTTGGGCTCCCTGTTAACCCCAAAACCCTCGTTCACTGTCCAGGTAAGAGGGTCATCATACCTATAGCCGTGCGGAGATTCATGAGGGCGAGGTCCAAATTCCTGCTTTATTATTATCTACAAAAAATACATGTGTTTTGGTAAACGATTATTAAGTTATGTAATAAATAAGTTGTGGGGACTAAATTATTAGTGCTGATTGATGTTACCAAGTTCTCCTCCATCGAGCAAAGTTCCCGTGTCGGGAGGACCAACTCCTTACTGTCTGTGTCTTGCACTGCACGGGCCCTGAGAAAACAGAAGTCACAAGCAGGATCTCAATGTTCCGAGAACGGAGGCGGCTTACCTGAGGCTATAAAGTCCGCGGCCTCCTTCTCCCACTTGGGTTCAGCAGCTTTGCAACTACCAGGGCCAGATGGTCGTTACTGGCAGAAATTTTGGTAAATTTCGGAAATGGAAACGAATCAATGTTTTGTCAAAACATTGATACTCACATTAAGTACTGCAAATCAACACACAAATTTGTGGTTGCACAATCGAACTCCACAAATAATCCTTGTAAACAAGAGTTGTGAAAAAACCTAAAATACAATACCTTCACCGAAAATTTCGGCATGAGCTTTGCTAAAAGTTTGGCATATTGTGTATCAAGAATTTGGCGAAACAGAAATGACTCATTGTTTCATCAAAACATTGGCACTCATATTAAGTCGTGCAAATCAAACACAACCATCTGATTGTACATGGAATGACACCAAACCACATGTTTGTACAGATACATCTAAGATCTAACTCCTTTGTGTGGCATTTCACGAGCACGTTACAATTCTCTACAACAGTGGTACATATGGATGTGAAAATTAACTACCTTCTCAAAGATTTGGAGGAGAGCTTGTGACGCCAACGACAGTGTTGGAGGAGATGGGGTTCGTTGCAACAACTGCGAGGGTCGAGAGGTGACGGTGCATGGTGGCGAGCCATGAAAGTTGTATGATTAAACAAAAAAGGTGATAGATGGTCCCCCGGGGCACCCCTTTGGAACTTTGAAAATAAAGGCCCATGCAGAGGTTATGCTTGATACTAACCATGCAGTTATATAAGACTTGTTTAACCCAACCATACCAGGTAGTATTGAACCCTTTCAACTTATGGCATTCCAATGGGACGTCCCAATTGTCCTTGTCATACTCTTTCTCGAAATCAAGTTTAAGCACTACCCCAACTCTGTTCTTGACATGAGTATAATTAAGTAACTCATGAAGAGACAACACCTTGTCCATAATATTTCTCAGCATATTTCTCTACTCTCCGGTCCATTACTTTGGTGATGAGCTTGTAGGGACCCCTAAGGAGGCAAATATGCCAAAATTGTTGGATGTGGTCAAGACCAGAGACATTGGGTAGGAGCTTAATAACCCTGTAACTGGGATGCTGGACATCCAAAGTACATTTATGGAAACTACCAAACAACTCTATGATATCATGCTTGACAGTATCCTTACAACATTGATAAAATTCTACAGGGATATTGTGGGTCCCAAGCGCCTTATTAGCATCCATGGCAAACAGAGTGTCCTTAACTTCGTTTTTAGTAAATTCATTTGTGGTCAAGGTTAAGCTTCTCATGAGTCGTCCAAGTATCAGGGTCAATATGAAATAGATTTCGGGCGGCTGGACCAAACAATTATTTATAGAAGTTACTGGCATGCGTATTGAATTGTCAGTGCCCTCAACTTCAATGTCCCCACACTTGAGAACATGGGTAGTATAATTCCTCATGTGACCATTCGCAATCTTATGAAAATAATAAGTATTACAAACCCCTTTGAGCACCCGCACTCATGGGAATGCTGAAGCCAATACATCTTCTCATTGACCAGCATGTCATGCAACTCAAAATTAACGTCCACTTTCCTACTATGCAATTCTGGAGGAAGAGGGCCATCCTCCTCAAGCTCTTCTAAAAAGGACAGCACCAATCTAAGATCTTCCTTTAGCTTCTTAGCATGACCAAATTGATCTGATCCCCAACCTTTAAATATATCTTGATTTTGTTGAGCCTAATGTTAAGAATGTCAATAGGATCTGAGGCCTGCACAGTCCTATTCCAGATCTTATCGACTAGCCCTAGGAATTCATCGTTTTTAACACAAGACAGGTCAAAACGGAATTCATGGGTTTTAGGTGCCTCTCTCCTTTCATCCCCGGACGAAAGTCATAGAGGGTTATGGTCAGAAATTTCACGCACTAATTTCCTAACCGAAACCATAGGAAATAGATCCTTCCTAACTATCAGACATGAGGTTCCTATCAAGTTTATGAAGCGTGGGAGAAAACATGACAACCATTCATGTCCAGAAGCAGCTAAACTAACAGAAGAAACAATAAGCTGTAAGAGTTTTTTTTTCTTTCAATAAAGGGCGACTTTATTAGCTCAGAATGTAGCATCAAGCAATACAAAGCATTGTGAGTAACACACGGCCTCTGCGTAACTAGGATTAAGAAGTTGTCAGAGTGTCCAACCAAATTAATACTCCAACAATGGGTATCCACTCCATTCAATCATTCATGCATCTCTCACACACAAAGAAATACTCATCGAAGATATTCCCCAAAAAACTCCTACACTAATTCATACAGATATTGCCCCCACAAAGTCAAGTAAAAAAATGCAAACTTCCGCCGTAGCCAGCGCTCCTCAACAATGCCTGCTTGATCTCGTCTGTGCTTAATTATGACCTTCCTCTTCCCTTCCGCCTACACACCGGGCACACCGTGAATGGACATTGGCGATCAAACTTCATTAGCATGCAATGAAGGAAAACTTAGAGATGGGTACTATTTCAGAAGGAGTTTACTAACTTGTGAGCACGAGGCCTGCATGGCGAAGTCACTGAAGCAACTCACGACGCACTGCTCGATCTCCAGCCCAAGCACGTCCAGTGCGGTCACGGTCACAATCAGCGCTCCGGGGTTTGTTGAGCAGCAGATCTCAATCTTCGTGTCGCCCCCGCCTCGGTTCTCGACGTTAGCACATAACTTGGTGGAACTCCTCGTCAGCGTCTCCTCGTTGCCACCGCTGGAGAAATTTTTGAGCAGGTTCAGCTCCTCGGGCGTGGCGCCAATCTCCTCCTCCAGGGTTTTAATCCGCCCGGTCAGTTCCTTGACGTAGTCTATGGTGTCCCCAAGGGTCGCAGTCCTATCCATCTGCAGTTCGATCGATCGGTTAATTAGATCTACACATGTTAATTAAGGTCCACAACTCACAGATAATTCGATATACATAAATTAAGGCTGGTCACAATGGGCAAGAACATAAGCTAGGAACTTCACGTTTTCCTAGACTATGTTACTACCTCCACAGTGGGTAGGAACATCTATGTAGTGTCATGCAACTATGTATTTATTAGGTTATAGACTCATTGCTTCTTAGAGTGTGTGATGTTCCGGTAACTTAGCTAGTTACCACAAGCACCTCTCTCTTCATTAAATATGTGCCACATAAGCAAAGTTGCATTGAAGTGTGTGATGTTATTTCTAAGTTCCTCCCCATTGTGACCAGCCTAAGGGCGATGCGGCAGCACACCTTGCTAATCTTGGGCACGGTGGAGCGGAGCATGGAGAGGCGGTCGTTGAGCCGCTTCCGGCGCCGCCTTTCCGCCATGAGGTTCTTTGACGGTGTTCCGCTTCCGGTGTTCAGCTTGGTCTCCGGGTGGGTGCTGGAGGCCGGCATGCTTCTCATTCCCGAGCTCTCCCCGGCCCCTCCCCCGAACACAAACGTTGACGAGCTCGCAAGAGCATCATGGAGGGGAAGAGTGAGAGGCGCCTTGCCGGCAGCAGCCTGGACGACCGCAGGAGGGTCAGGGAAGCAACTCCTCCAGGGGTTGCACACTTCGCTCAGGTAGTTGAGCCATCTACCGCAAGGCCGACGGCGGATCCCGGCGGCATGGCGCTGCGGAGTTTCGGCGACGGACGCGGGCGGATGGATACTTGCAGGATGGTGGCGTTGTCTGGCGCCGTGGTGGCGTCGATAGTAGGCCTGATAAGGTCGGTGCGTCAGTAACTGCTCTGGAGATGGACCAGTGAAAGATGGTGGCGACGGCTTCTGAGAGTGCGCCGGACCGGTGTGTGAAGTACCATCCTGATGCGAGCGTCCTTGACACAAAACCCAAACTCGTCAAATTCAACAGTAACAGGATTTTCACGAGTTAAACGACGAATGGAAATAAGGTTCTTAATAAGATGAGGTGACACAAGTATGTTAGACAAAGTAATAGGCATAAAATTAGAAGGAAAAAAGTGTGCCCGACATGTGTGATAGGGAGTGTGGAACCGTCGCCGACAATGATGCGGCGGTCGGTGGTGATGGGAGTGAATGAGGCAAGATTAACAGGATGAGCAAACATGTGAGCCGTAGCCCCGGTGTCCATGTACCAATCATCACCTCCGATGTAGTTGTTCGGCGTAGGAGCGGCATGCAGTGCGGGAAGGAGCGCCGGGTCCCAGGGCGCCGGCGGCACGCCCGGCAAGGGGGACAGAGACGCCATGGGGAGGCCGTAGCCACCGCTCGGCAGCGGTGGTGGGTACTCTCGAGACCGTATGGGAAGCAGCCCTGGCTGTGACGGCGGTGCCGGATAGGCGGATGGCTCGCCAGAGAAGCCTGCTGCCCTGGTGACAGATGTGGCAGGTGCTGGCCTGCGGATGACCCCCACCAGTACCCGGGAGCCCCATACACGGGCGCGTCGAACGCTCCGCGCAACAGCAAGGGGTCAACGGGCAGAATCGGCACCGACGGCGAGGGTATGACGAACTGGCCGGAAAGCGCCGGTGGTGTGGCAAGTCGGGACGGGCTGACAGGGCCGCTCCGTAGGGCGCCGGCGGCGGGACGGCAGAAGCGACGGCGGGCGGACCGGGGGACGCCATCGCGGTCCGACCGCGGCGGCTGGGCAGGTGGAGCGGCGCGGCGCTTGGCACGATGCAGCTGGCAGCAGCGCGTGACGCGCGGGCAGAGAGGAAGCAGCGGCGCGGCTGGGCAGGTGAAGCGGCGCCGCGCTTGAGGCCTTGGTCAGCGGGCGCTCGGGTGATGCGATCGATCAAATTAGGTTGACACCTCGAGGCTTGAACCTTGTGATCCCAACGTGAGCTAAGCAACTTTGGTTGATGGAGTAGTTGCAGCGTAGGCTGATGTGTCTCAGGACTACAGCTTCGCAGACGTGACCGCACCGTTGTTGCGCTTGATGACCGCAGGAGTAAGCCGCCTCGGGACTTGAAGCTTGCACCGATCAATCTCAACTTGATCTCGACACGGACGACTGCTTCGGGTAAGAACTCCTGTCGGCCTCGGTTTCAACGGCAGCGGGCGAGTAGCGACGGCTGGGTGGCAGCGGCGGCGGCACCGGCGCGGAGGAGACGCGCGGCAGCGGCGGAAGGAGGAAGGAGCAGCGGGAAGCGCGCGAGCGGCGGTGGCTAGGAGGCGGAGGCGGCGGCGTGGAGGAGACGTGCGGCAGCGGCGGCAGCGGAAGTCTAGGGTTAGAATCCGGAAATTGATACCATGTATGAGATTATAATTATTGCTCTCATGCATAGACACGTATATATGATGTACAAAGATGGACCACGGACCTCAACTATACAAGAAACTAGGAGGTGAGCTTAATACACAATATGCACATAACACATATACTCAACACTCTCCGTATGCAGCTAGCTAACTTGGCCGACTCGCTCGTCACGGCGATCGACGCAACCATGCACCGGGGCCATGCTCGACGGTAAGTAGCAAGATAGCGTACCAGCTGGCGATCACTATAACTTGTATGATAGTAACATACATGAAGGGAGCAAATAAAATGCACGGGAATGATAATCTGAGCGATATAATCAAGGATTAATGTAAGCTAGTACTTACTGGTATGTCTCCTCCTAATAAATTCACCCTGTCCTAAAACAAATGTACTCCCGTATTCAAATTTCAGTGGAAGTTGTGTATCATGGTAACTCTCCAGTATCACTTACAGGACCGGAAATTCGCAATGGCTCCTAGGTTCATATGCACCCATTGTCAAAATACACATTTTGAAAAGTTGAAAAATTCGAAACAAAAATCCCACATCAGAGACAACATCTTGTGAACGCACATAAAATGTCCGGATATACACGTGGGATTTTTGTTTCGAATTTTTTAACTTTTCGAAATGTGTATTTCGACAATGGGTGCATATGCATCTAGGAGCCAAAACACCGCTTCCGGACCGGACCGTAAAATATGTATACAGAGATAAGAGAGAAAATGTGTTGATTAGCTTCAGAAAGCAAATTTACAATTCCCAGCCCACAGTATGCTCCAAATCTGGCTCCGCCTCTAATCTTCATAGTCAGACAATATCACTGACATGTCTACAGCTCTATGTAATCAGAGATTTTAGCAGCACAAACATGAAAAAAAAAGCATTATTCGGAAGAAAAGAAGAGCTTTTACCAGAGAAGAAACGGGACACCGTCGTGGGCTCCTCTAGATCGTCGTCTTTAGATCAAGGAGGAACGAGCAGTTTGGTCGGTGCGGAAGGGTGGGGGCCCTTAACACATGGGACGCTGGCTGCTGTTAGGGCGTTGGGCGAGCACTGCTCCATGGGCATGACTGCATGAGGGAGGAGGGAGGGAGCCGTGCCCGGTGGCGTTTAAGGAGGCTAGCCAACGGTGGGAGATGGAACCATGGCGCACAGATCGGTGTTAGAGGAGGTGGATCCGCAACTGAAGGAGGGTGAGGCTGTCGGCGATGTCACACGGCGTGGGTTGGTGGTAGGGGCTCAAGAATTTTGCTAGTGGCAGAACGCGGCAGGATTGGGGCATGTGGCGCACACAATAGCTTGATGGACGGCAACGCCGACGGTCAGGTGGCGTCGTTGGCGGCGATCTGCGTGGTTCAGACGGGGAGGCGGGTGGGGGATGGGCGGTGGTGGGTGACGCTCATGGGGTGAACGACTGGGGAGGCAGCTATGTAGGCCAGATGGTGGCTATTGCGCTTCCAATCGCTGGGACATTGTTACTCCTGAATTTACTTCATGGAGAAGATGAATTGGAATTAGTAATGAAAATCAATGTATAGATAAGTTTTTTTTGAGCCGTAATGGGTAGAGGAGTTAATTGGGAGATTATTGGGCGGTGGGGCTGGTGAGAGAGAGAGAGAGTTGGGCAGAGATTGTTTGTCATCGGTTGATATGTAACTGAAATGGTGACATGGCAATGCTGAGGTGGACTACCTGCATGTTAATAGAATGCCTTGTAGTGGGGACGCTCGCAAGATGAAGGCAGCTCGTTTGAACCCGCTTCGACTAATGAGGTCGGTCCAGCAGCTTTAAGGGGTCCGAGCTTGCGTGGCAGCATTGATGCTTAGCGCATTGTCCCGTGTCACTTGCGCCCTTGGCTCCATGCCGTTCCACAGAGGTGCCTACAGGATGATTAGATTCGAAGTTCAACCAGATAGTTAGTCCCAAATTTCCGGTGCCTCCTTTTCCTAGATATTGTTCATACATTGCATTGTCGTGGCTAGTTGCTACGTCGAGTATGAACATTGGGAGTAGAATGTTTCTCTTCTATTTCGTTTCTATTGTCCACATAACTTGCTTGCTAGATTTATATGTGTGTGTGTTGACAACATATATATATATATAGCCACATATTTGTATGAGTACGGTGTTGGAGATCTACCGCCAATAATTAATGTATTTACTGGGAGGATATTCTTTGATTTTCATATATCTTCTTATTTACTTCATGTATCAAAAGTTGGTACTTGTGTAAATAAGAGAATATTTGTTCCACGACGTTTGAAATTTAGACGACAATGCACATTCTTTGAAAACTCATTTACCGAAATAGCTAGCGTGTAATGATCAGTGTGATCAAGGCTCATTTTTAGAGCCTCCTTGTACTTACCTATGATATGATATACTTTTTTCTGTTACCATTTATTAAATTTTTTGGCTGCTTTTTATTGCGGTGATGATGACCTAGTCTCACTTAGTTTTTCATATTACACACCGACATAATCTGTCTTTTTTGCTTTTTGCATGGAAGCAACAATGTAACTGTAACTTCCTCGGTAAGCTGATTAACTTCGCCCCCGCATAAAAAAACCAGATTAATTTCTGACTAAAATAACTCTTCCATTCTTAATTAGAAGTATTTCTTGGGTATGGCACATAAAGAGCAAACGAAAAAGGATTTTTCACGATATATCGTTACTACCGAATTTAATATGTAGTATTAAGCTGATCCAATGGTTAATCTGAGTAAGTTCTAGTTTTAACCCAAGGACATCCTCGTAATTTTAGTTAGTCCTTTCACATGTTATTGGTTCTGAATATCTATTATATAATTAAAATAAGAGTCAAATAAGCCACCAGATTCATCCACATATGCTAAAAAAATATTATCCATTGATTCTAATTATAAAGGCCGAGATAAAAAGATGAAAAAAGTTACGTAGAACATCTATTGGGCCGGGTACAATTCGTGGTTGACACGTACAAAGGCTTTGGAACGATAAAAAAAAAGTTCAGCACACGTACAGGTGACGGAAAAGCTTCAGGCTAACCCAAATAAACATATCTTGTATATAGTAGGAAAGTAAAGAGTTGTAATCGCATCACATGGCTGAGACAACATATTTTTTTTTCGAAAAGGGGATTCCCGGCCTCTGCATCAGAATGATGCATACGGCCATCTTATTAACCACAAAACAGTGTCAACATGATTCCAAGGTCTCCAAACAAAAAGATAACAAAAAAAGCTCACACAGAGCCAAAAAAGGCTAGAAACATCGACTAGCCAAGATAAGATGCCACAACCGGCTGGCTATAAATAGATAGATAAACTAGATGCCTATCCTATTACATGATCGCCATCCAAACCTGTTGAAGATATCCCGAGCTACCATCTCCCAGCGGAAAGATCCAGTAACCAAATGCTCCCTGGCCTCCGTCGGAGTTTATAGCGACCACGTACGGATCAGAGCCGTAGTGCGGAATATAACCTGCAAAAAATGAATACATGATATTCTGTTAAAGACCAAATCATTTCTGCAAGTCCAGATAGTCCACGGTAAAGTGCAAACCCCAACCCGAATGTGTTTCGCTAAGTCAGGCGGAATCCCATTCAGCCATGTCCCAAATAACACGTTAACAGAATTCGGTGGTTTGATATTGAAAGCAATGTGAACCGTCTGCCAAAGGACTTTGGCCAACGGCAATAAAAAAAGAGGTGTTTTATAGTCTCATCCCGATCACAGAAACTACATCTAGTAGGCCCTGTTCAATTACGCTTTTTCAAATTGTCCTTGGTTAAAATAACTTGTTTATGGACAAACCACATAAACACTTTAATTTTCAAAGGTACTTTGACTTCCCAAACATGCTTGGATGTAGGAATGGAGTTCGAATTAATAACATCAATGTACATTGATTTAACTATGAATACTCCAGACTTAGTCAACTTCCAGCGTAATTCATCGGGTTGTTGGGAAAGTTGGACCTCCATCAGTCTCCTAACTAGACGGAGCCACTCCTCCCAACGATTGCCCGCCAGCGTCCGTCGGAACTGAATATTAAGGGGGATCGATTGGAGTACTGAAGCTACGAACACCTCGCGTCGTTGAACAATACGATACAGAGACGGATATTGGACGGCCAAGGGTATCTCGCCGAGCCAAGTGTCCTCCCAGAAACGCGTGCTGGTGCCGTTGCCAATAACAAACTTCGTCCTATTGAACAAAGATTGTTTGACTTTCATCAGTCCTTTCCAGAAAGGTGAATCAGTCAGCCTGACTGTAACCTGGGACAGAGTTTTAGTCTGAAGATACTTGCTGCGTAAGATTTGAGCCCACATGGCATCATTCTCCGAAGAGAGCTTCCACAGCCACTTGCTAAGAAGGCATCTGTTTTTAACTTTGAGATTCTCTATACCAAGACCCCCTTGGTCTTTCGGTCTACAGATGATATCCCATTTAGC
The DNA here is from genome assembly GCA_032464435.1 of Aegilops umbellulata. Lineage (NCBI taxonomy): Eukaryota > Viridiplantae > Streptophyta > Magnoliopsida > Poales > Poaceae > Aegilops > Aegilops umbellulata. The sequence continues at coordinate 632,024,884 of CP136060.1, read as the reverse complement.
AAGTCGGTATTTTCTTTTAAGCTCATCGCTCTGCCAAAAGAACCACGATCGATAGAAGTCCAGTCTCTTCCTAACACCAACTGGGACCTCAAAGAATGATAGGAGAAACATAGGCATACTCGTAAGCACCGAATTAATCAGGATTAGTCGGCCTCCGTATGACATGAGTTTACCCTTCCAGCAACTCAGTTTCTTCTCAAATCGGTCCTCGATGCACTTCCATTCTCGGTTTGTTAACCTACGATGGTGGATTGGAATACCTAGGTATGAAAAAGGTAATTCTCCCAACTCACACCCGAACAATTGCCTATACGCCTCCTGTTCGTCTTTGGCTCTACCAAAACAGAACAGCTCGCTCTTATTAAAGTTAATCTTTAACCCGGTCAATTGTTCAAATAAGCATAACACCAGCTTCATGTTTCTCGCCTTGGCCAAGTCATGCTCCATAAAGATGATGGTATCATCAGCGTACTGAAGTATGGGCACACCTCCATCAACAAGATGAGGTACCAATCCATCTACTTGACCATTTTCCTTAGTCCTTCCTATCAAAATTGCTAACATATCCACCACAATGTTAAACAGGATAGGTGACATCGGATCTCCTTGTCGTAGGCCTTTATGTGTCTGGAAATAATGACTTATATCATCATTCACTTTAATTCCCACGCTACCTTTTTGCGTAAATGATTCAACCTGTCTGCGCCAGGCTTCATCAAAACCTTTCATACGCAATGACTGTTGGAGAAATGGCCATTTGATCTTATCGTACGCTTTCTCGAAATCCACTTTAAAAATTACTCCATCTAATTTTTTGGAATGGATTTCATGGAGCGTTTCATGCAGGACTACCACCCCTTCAAGGATATTTCTGTCCGGCATGAAAGAAGTTTGGGACTTTTGCACCACAGAGTGCGCAATCTGCGTGAGCCTATTAGTCCCGACCTTGGTGAAGATTTTGAAACTAACATTGAGGAGGTAAATTGGTCTGAATTGCTCAATCCTCACAGCATCCGTTTTCTTAGGAAGCAATGTGATAGTTCCAAAGTTCAGGTGGAATAAGTGAAGCTGTCCTAAGAACAGATCATTGAACATAGGTAGCAAATCCCCCTTAATAATATGCCAGCACTTTTTATAGAACTCGGCCAGGAATCCATCCGGTCCGGGAGCCTTATTGTTTTTCATATCTGCAATGGCATCAAACACCTCCTTCTCAGAGAAAGGTGCAACCAAGATATCATTTTCAGCAGTCGATAACTGAGGCACATCCTCAGTCCTAGACTCGTCGAGGGACACACAATTGTCCTCCGGTGGTCCAAATAACTGCTTGTAATACTCGGTAATATATGTTTTTAGGTTATCTTGACCTAAAATCGTACCCTCATCTTGTTCAAGTTGAAAAATACGTTTCTTACGGTGCTTGCCATTAGCTATTAAATGAAAGAATTGAGTGTCCGCGTCTCCTTCGACCACTTTGCGGGTTTTAGCACGCAAAGCCCACTTCAATTCTTCTTCGCGGAGCAGTTCTTTCAACCTCGTCTCCGCCTCAGTTTTAACCTGTAGCTCAGCTGGCAACAAGATCGAAGATTCGGCCTTGATGTCTAGGGCCTGTATAAGAGAAAGGAGTCTATCCTTTTCAATCTTATAAACACCACTGAGGTGCTTAGCCCAACCCCGTAAAAAGCTTCTCAAGTGCCGAATCTTATTCTGCCAACGCTCGATCGCAGTCTTACCTCCTGCTCCTCTATCCCATTCCCTGGCAACCAGGTCAAAAAAAAACCTCTCGTTCGAACCAAGACATCTCGAAAGAGAAGGTGTTCTTGTTACCCACGTGGTTCGGCTCCCCAGAATCCACGAATAAGGGCGTGTGATCGGATATTCCCCTCGAGAGAGCTCGCACCGTAACCAGAGGGAACTTTTGTTCCCACTCCACGCTTGCGAGAACTCGATCAAGCTTTTCATAAGTTGGATTTGGAAGAGCATTGGCCCAGGTAAACTTCCTACCAGAAAGCTCTATCTCCCTTAGATCCAAGCTTTCAATAATAGTATTGAACATAAACGACCATCTGCCGTCAAAGTTACTATTATTCTTCTCCTCTCTCCTCCTAATGATATTGAAATCACCTCCAACTAAAAGTGGAAGTTGTTCTGATCCACAAATTCGAACAAGGTCCGCCAGAAACTCTGGTTTAAGCTCAGGCTGTGCGGCACCATACACTGCCACCAAAGCCCAGTTGAAACCATCTACTTTAGACCTGACTCGAAATTTCACCGCGAAATCGCCCATCACCACACTTCGGACTTCAAGCGAATCGCATCTCACACCAAGTAAGATACCACCCGATCTTCCTCGCGGTGGGAGGCAATGCCAATCGAAATCAATACCACCCACAAGAGCAGACAGGAACTGGGGCGCAAAGTTTTCTCTACCGGTCTCCAATAGAGCAATAAAGTCCAGACGCTGCTCCAACGCTGCCTCAGCAAGAAACCTTCTTTTAGCCAAGTCCTTTAGACCTCTGCTATTCCAAAAGATTCCTTTCATAACTCATCATGATATTTTTTAGTAGTACGAATTCTAGCACTCCTACGAACAGCGGAATCGGGATAAATCTTCCGTTTCCACTTGCGTTTTGGTTTACTGGGTGCTGTCACCTGGTCCTCCTAACCGGGTTCAACTGTAATACCAACATCATTCTCTATGGGCATATCATCATCCTCAGACTCATGAATGGGGGGTGCTAAATCTGCACACAGATTATGAAGCACTCGAACCCCTAACGCATCAATCTCAACATCATTCATCGGTTTAACCGCTACGAGATTCCGAATAGTCTCTAAAACACGCTCCGCCTCCAAATCTAATAGATCATTAACCGAATTGGTAATCTCACTATTAGTAGCTCCTAGTGACACTCCTAACTGGTTTGCATTATTTATAATCTCTTCATTAGAAAAATGCAATAAAGAATTAGATATGTTTACAGACATACCAGTAGAAGATGCAGCATCCTGAAGCTTGGCCGCCCTCATAGCGCACCGCTGCTGCATATCGTCAACCTCCGGGAGCTCGTGAAGGCGGGCACTCATCCGAGTCCCCGTCGAGGCGGGGTCAGGGATCCCCCCAAAAGCAACAACCTCCTCTCTGGTAAAGCCTCGCGTTGAATCCCTCAAAGGATCCACCGAGGTTATGAGAAGAGGTGGCTGCTGGCTCCCTAGCCCCTCAGAAACGAGGCCCACGTCGGGATCCACGACCTCGGGTACGCACGGAACGGGGGAGGCGAAGGCCGCCTGCCCGCGCCCTCCTACCATCCCACCTGCCGGCGCAGGGGAGACCACCGTCGGCGAAGGAGAAGCGGTCCACCCGACCGCCGGAGAAGAGGAAAGAGCCAGGGCCACCTGCCCCAACTCCCGTCCCAGCGCAACCGCTGGTGCGGGTGCCACCGCCCCAACCGGAGAAGCAGGAACCGAGGCCTCCTGCCTCGGGCTCGCTACCCCGGCGCTGGCCAAGCCGACGGGTACCGGCGTCGCAGTAGGAAAGGAGGCTAGGATACCTCCCCCACTGCCGACCAACACCGGCCTCACCGGTGTGACCTGCGCCAGACTACGAGAGGGAGAAGCCGGGGCCACCTGCCCTAGACTCCCCTCCCCATATAACGCCTCCGAACCTGCCGTCATATCCCTACTCGAAGCCATGGGAGGAGGAAGCGAACCCACCTGAGAATCCACCTCCGTAGGCAACACAGGATCGGCCACAACATCAAGCTCCAAAGGCGGGAGCGTACACTCAAAGCAATCGTCAGACTCAACCCTGTCACTCCAAAGCCGAGGAGGAGCCGAGGCTGGCTCAAAGGACCCAAAACGCAACGTACTCATCGGTACCGTCAGGGCCGACGCAGGTTCTACTCCAGAGCCATCACCGGGCAACTAAGCCGCCAGACTAGGCCCATTGGCCCTTTCCCGTCCTGCCTCATCAGTCGGGTCCTCACGAGCACCGGCATCACCATCCCCCTCGTGCATGTCCATAGCAGTCCCAGAACCCGCATCGGCAAATAGCTCTGCATCCTCAAACTCTATCGCAAGAGGAAACACCTCACCCCGATAAAACCAGTTAAACACATCCGGGATAAAATCAATGTCCAGAACTCCCACTAAGAGTCGGGCCAACCCATGTGCGTGGGTGAAAGCCATGTCTACTTCCTCAGTGTTGCCCACCAGCATACCTAAACTCGCCACTACTCGAGCATCGGTCAAAGCCTCAGATGGGCCCCCTGAAAACCGCAGCCACACCTGTGTCAGCGGCTTGCCCTTAGGCTCCTCCTTTTTCCACTCGTGAAACTCCAGGATGCACTTAGTACCAGGCACCCTGCACAAACCGAAACTCAACAGCTTCTGCAAGTCGTCCACCGTTGGGAAATCAACCCTAAAGACATTGTCCTCGATCCGAACAAGCTCCCACTGAAAGTCACCGGGAGCCAGTTCCTGAAGTCTATGCACAATTTGAGCCTCAGACACCACCTCTCGGGTGTCTTTCACAATGCCAGTAGTCATACTCTGGGCCTCGACAGTTATCTCCCTGGCCGCCGGGGACTCAAAGAACGTGAGCTCGGCACAATATACTCCATACATCGTGAGCGCAGGAGCCTGATCACGCATAACCGGGCAGTCCCCCTTAACATGAGCAGTCTTACCACACAAGCTACATAGTTCCGCCAAACATTCTGCAATAAAGTGGCCTTTCTCACCACATCGATAGCACAACATCTTTTCTTTCTTACGTGCCCATTTGGATGCCCTCTCAGACTCAGCCCTGTCCCCTACCTCGGCATCTCCTCCAGTAGTAGGAATCTCCACATTGGCCAAGGCCGTCACAACCTCCATCGCCTGGCTAGGCAACTCAGTCGACTGCACAGGATCAATAGCCATATCCGAAGAGGCCTGGTCAACCACGACCGGTGTTGGGGGCGGCTTGCAAAACCGACCACGACCACCACCCCGTCCACCACCACGGCCACCACGATGGCCGCGGTAACCACCTCTCTGCCGGTTGTTCGGGCCCGTAGCCCCCTCGACGAAACCACCCGCCGGGCCAAGGAATGGTCTCTCATCCGAACCATCACTTTGCCAGGCGTATCCGCGTCCACCTCCCATAGACGACGAACCACGGTGTTGGCCTTTTCCGTAAACATCATAACCATCATCTCCTCATTGTCCTTTGGGCGGTCCATTCGCTCCACCATCCCCTGCATCCGGCCGTACCTGCGGAGGATCCGAACGCCGTTGCGTCGGCCTCGCGACATAGTGAGGCGGTGGCGCGGCACGAGGCACTGATGGCACAACACCCCGCCCCACGGCCGCCGGCACCGAGGTCTAGCAGGAGCACCGCACCCCGCAACAGCAACGACCGGCGCGGAAGGCCGCAGTCCACCTCGTCCGGCGGCTGGCACCGTCCCGGACAGCCCCGCTGGCCGCAGTAATGGCGGCCGGGCATCATGACCACCGGCCTGACCCACGGCTGGCATAGACACCGGCGCAGGCGGGCGGAAGGAGCCACCCCTACCCGCGGCAGTACCATGCGCCGTAGCCGGTGGGCGGGCACCAGGAGCTCCAGCTCCGCGGCCTAGGGTCGACGTATTGGCACCCACTGGTGCAGGGCCCCGTCCCGCCGCTGGCACACCATGGTTCGCCCGAGGAGCGCCGGCGCCGCGACCAGTTCCCTGAGCCGGCTGTGGCACCACGACTCCACGGCCACCACCAGAGCCCGGCGGCGGCACAACTCCGGCCCGAGTCGACCCGGCCGGCTCCGGCATACTCTTTCCCGCGTTGCCCTGACCCGCCATGAGAAGCGGAGGGATGCGACGAGCACGTCCCCCGCGATCTGCAAGGCGATGAGGAACACGACGGCCGCAAACCCTACGGCGCTCGACGGGAGGAGAAAGATCAGCGGAATCGTTGCATGCCTCTCGCACGTAAACGATCGCCTCTCCCGATGTCCCTTCTGTGTCCAGCCCAGGAGGCACCGGCCCACCTGCGACCCCTTCGTTCTGGGCCTCATACCCAGCCGAAGGCAGCCCAGTGGCCACTGGTGGTCCAACAGCGCCAACCAGCGTATTCAAACGAGCCGCCCCAACCTCCGCGATCGGGATCTGCGCCGCCGGCACCACCTGTTGCCGGCCGGCCGCCGCACGGCCGCCATACCCAGTGCCAGAACAACCCACGACCAACACATTCGCGCACCCCAGCCCCTGGCCCAACAGATCGTTCAAGCGTGTCTCCACAGGACTAACAAATAACCTAATCAGAGTTCCGCACAAGATGCTGCTGAGATGATTGGAGCAATGGAAGGACAACGAAGGCCCTAAGATAATGCTTTGGAAGAATGCCATCATTCTCACAGAGAAGTGAGTAGAATCTCCGGCGTGTCTGACGACCTCGACGCACCACACACTCAGGCTGATATCGGCACCTCACCTCACAGCTCGCGATGGATGGCCACACTCCGTAGATTCTCTCGGCCTCAACGCCCACGATGGCGTTGTCGAACCAGCGTGCCGCTCGACACCGGCAAGACTGTGTCCAGCGAACTCCACATCATCGTCGTCGTCGAAACAGATAAACTCTTGCCACAACACCGGCGGGAGACTGTGGGTGCCACCAGCTCGAAGAATGACTGCTTCCACAAACAAAACAATGGTTACCACATGCACCATCAGCTAGAGCAGCGTGATGGACGAGAGCAGCTGAAGATGAAGAAAAGGGTGGGAGTAATGCTTGCAGTAGGCAACGGGTGAGCGAGGGACCTCTATCTTGCAGCTGCTGCATAGCGAGATGGCTGCCGTAGCCATGAACCACAACGTGTAGCAGTGGGTTCGTGGTGGAGCTGGGGGAGCAGCAGCAGGTAGCATACCAGCACCATGAGTAGCGGAGTAGGAGCTGCAGTGCCTCGACCGCGTCCCAAAGTGGGAGCGGTTCAGGGCCAGTAATGTGTTGAGACGAAAAGAATTAGCTGCGACACCAACATGTGCAGAGCCACCGACTCCGATGTGATCGCAGGCGCATTTATGGAGCGTCACAAGGAGCAAAGGAGTCATTATCACAAGGAGCAAAGGAGTCATTGTTAATTATAAGTTCCTTTTGCTCTGCTTTTAGGAAATGTATGGACTTAAAATTAACTTTGATATGAGCGAGGTTGTGGTCCTTGGTTACTCGGAGGCTGAGCAGCTCAGGATCGCAGATAACCTCAATTGTAGGTTGGCTTCATTCCCCTTATCTTACTTGGGGATGCCCCTGATTGAGTCTAGGATATTGATGAGTGGGTATGATCCGCTTGTGGGACGAGTAGCGTCCCATGCGGAGCCCTGGTGCGGTAGGTTCACTTCTAAAAGAAGCAAAAATGTCCTTATTACCTCTAACCTTGCCAGCCTCCCCATGTACATGATGGGGATGTACATCTTGCCCGACGGTGTAAAGCTCCTTTTACAAGGAGCTGGCCAGGTTCTTCTAGCGGGCAGGCACTAGTAGAAAAGGGGGCAAATGTCCAGGCCGGGTCAGCCCATTAGTCCCGGTTCAATCTAGAACCGGGACCAATGGGGGCATTGGACCCGGTTCGTGAGCCCAGGGGGCCGGCCGGGCCACGTGGGCCATTGGTCCCAGTTCGTATGGACCCTTTGGTCCTGGTTGGTGGGACGAACCGGGACCAATGTGCCTGGCTCCTGGCCCACCACCATTGGTTCCGGTTCGTGGCATGAACCGGGACCAAAGGCTCCCATTTAGTCCCGGTTCATGCCACGAACCGGGACCAGTGGTGCCGCCTATATATACCCCTCGCGCCGGAGCAGAGCACTGAGTGCTCTGTTTTTCTGGGCCGGCGAGAGGAGGGGCTTGTGGTGCTCTAGCTCACCTCCTTTGCACATGAGGTGTTCGATGAAATTCCCGAGCCACACTAGATAAGCTTTCTCCTCTCGAAGCTCGACCTCAAAGCTCCATTTTCCTCGAGATTTGTCTAGATTTAGCGGTCCGTCACGCCCCACCCCTGTCTTCACCGCCGTCGATCACCCGCGCCGATCTCATCACCGACACCACCGTGATGAGCCTCTTGCTCTTATCTTCTTTCTGAAAGGAAAAATATTCTTACTTGTATGTTTAGATAGATACTTGTATCATTTTCTTTCTTTTATTATTGCATCTTATATAGTGCGATGGTTTTGGTATCCGCCCCCGTCGGCCCTCGTCCTGTCTATGATTCGGATGTGGTATATATATTAATCTTTATAACTATTGGTTCATTTATTGTTTATGATAATTATACGGACCAACGTGACATAGATTTTATTTATATAGGATGTATGTGAACCGGAAATTCCAACCGACCCTATTGTCGAGAGGTTAAATTTAGTTGAAGAAGAAAATAATTTCTTGAAGGAAAAAATAAAAAAAATTGAGGAGGAGAAGATGATATTGGAGTTGCATATTGCGAATGTCGTCGATGATCACAAGATCAAGATGGATGCAATGCGCTTGAATAGAAAGATTAGAAAATATGCCATTCATACCGAGGCTTGGTATCATTATGCCGTTGGATCAATTGTTACCTTGGTTGCGATTATGATCGCCTTTGTTTTAATTAATGTATGGTTTAATTAATTAGATGCTCTCGAGAGCTATATGTTGTTAGGTGAGAACTATGTATGTACTTTGGTTTTAATGTGATGATGAACTTCTATTAATTCGGACACTTAATTATATATAATGTATGCAGATGAGCCGGCAATGGATGTACGGTGACAGACACACCTCCGAGTACATTAAGGGCGTGCATGAGTTTCTCGATGCGGCTGAGGCATACAAGCAGAATGGTTTTATGTGTTGTCCATGCACTAAATGTGGGAATACGATGTCTTACTCTAACCGGAAAATCCTTCACACCCACATGCTTTACAAGGGTTTCATGTCACACTATAATGTTTGGACGAGGCACAGAGAAATAGGGGTTATGATGGAAGACGACGAAGAAGAAGAGTACGATGACAACTACGTTCCCCCTGAATACCGTGGTGCTGCAACGGGGGACGCTGGTGAAGATCAAGAGGAACCAGACGATGTGCCCAATGATGCTGCAACGGGTGAAGCTGCTGAAGATGAAGAGGAACCAGACGATGTGCCCGATGATGATGATCTCCGCCGGGTAATTGTCGATGCAAGGACGCAATGCGAAAGTCAAAAGGAGAAGCTGAAGTTCGATCGCATGTTAGAGGATCACAAAAAAGGGTTGTACCCCAATTGCGAAGATGGCAACACAAAGCTCGGTACTGTACTGGAATTGCTGCAGTGGAAGGCAGAGAATGCTGTGCCTGACAAAGGATTTGAGAAACTACTGAAAATATTGAAGAAGAAGCTTCCAAAGGATAACGAATTGCCCGATAGTACATACGCAGCAAAGAAGGTCGTATGCCCTCTAGGATTGGAGGTGGAGAAGATACATGCATGCCCTAATGACTGCATCCTATACCACGGTGCATACAAGGATCTGAACGCATGCCCGGTATCCGGTGCATTGCGGTATAAGATCAGACGAGATGACCCTGGTGATGTTCACGGCGAACTCCGCAGGAAGAGGGTTCCTACGAAGGTGATGTGGTATGCTCCTATAATACCGCGGTTGAAACGTTTGTTCAAAAACGGAGAGCATGCCAAGTCGATGCGATGGCACAGTGAGGACCGTAAGAAAGACGGGAAGTTGAGAGCACCCGCTGACGGGTCGCAGTGGAGAAAAATCGTGAGAAAGTACTGGAATGAGTTTGCAAAGGACACAAGGAACGTATGGTTTGCTTTAAGCACGGATGGCATTAATCCTTTCGGGGAGCAGAGCAGCAATCACAGCACCTGGCCGGTCACTCTATGTATGTATAACCTTCCTCCTTGGATGTGCATGAAGCCGAAGTTCATTATGATGACAGTTCTCATCCAAGGCCCTAAGCAACCCGGCAACGACATTGATGTGTACCTAAGGCCATTAGTTGAAGAACTTTTACAGCTGTGGAATGGAAATGGTGTACGTACGTGGGATGAGCACAATAAAGAGGAATTTAACCTAAAGGCGTTGCTGTTCGTGACCTTCAACGATTGGCCCGCTCTCAGTAACCTTTCAGGACAGACAAACAAAGGATAGCACGCATGCACACACTGTTTAGATGACACTGAAAGTATATACCTGGACAAATGCAGGAAGAATGTGTACCTGGGCCATCGTCGATTTCTTCCGACCAACCATCAATGTCGAAAGAAAGGCAAGCATTTTAAAGGCGAGGCAGATCACCGGAGGAAGCCCGCCATGCGTACCGGTGATCACGTACTTGCTATGGTCAATGATTTACACGTAATCTTTGGAAAGGGTCCCAGCGCACTAGCTGTTCCGAATGACGCTGAGGGACACGCACCCATGTGGAAGAAGAAATCTATATTTTAGGACCTACCCTACTGGAAAGACCTAGAGGTTCGCTCTTCAATCGACGTGATGCACGTGACGAAGAACCTTTGCGTGAACCTGCTAGGCTTGTTGGGCGTGTATGGAAAGACAAAAGATACACCCGAGGCACGGGAGGACCTGCAACGTTTGCATGAAAAAGACGGCATGCCTCCGAAGCAGTATGAAGGTCCTGCCAGCTAGGCTCTTACGAAAGAAGAGAAACAAATCTTTTTTGAATGCCTGCTCAGTATGAAGGTCCCGACTGGCTTCTCGTCGAATATAAAGGGAATAATAAATATCCCAGAGAAAAAGTTCCAGAACCTAAAGTCTCATGACTGCCACGTGATTATGACGCAACTGCTTCCGGTTGCACTGAGGGGGCTTCTACCGGAAAACGTCCGATTAGCCATTGTGAAGCTATGTGCATTCCTCAATGCAATCTCTCAGAAGGTGATCGATCCAGAAATTATACCAAGGCTAAGGAGTGATGTGGCGCAATGTCTTGTCAGTTTCGAGCTGGTGTTCCCACCATCCTTCTTCAATATTATGACGCATGTCCTAGTTCATCTAGTCGACGAGATTGTCATTCTGGGGCCCGTATTTTTACACAATATGTTCCCCTTTGAGAGGTTCATGGGAGTCCTAAAGAAATATGTCCGTAATCGCGCAAGGCCAGAAGGAAGCATCTCCATGGGCCATCAAACAGAGGATGTCATCGGGTTTTGTGTTCACTTCATTCCTGGCCTTAAGAAGATAGGTCTCCCTAAATCGCGGTATGAGGGGAGACTGACTGGAAAAGGCATGCTAGGAGCGGACTCAATAATATGCAGGGACGGGCATTCTTGGTCTCAAGCACACTACACAGTTCTACAGAACTCTACCTTGGTGACCCCGTATATCGATGAACACAAGAACAGTCTACGCTCCAAACACCCGGAGCAGTGCGACGACTGGATTACATGTGAACACATCAGGACTTTCAGCAGTTGGTTGGAAGCACGTATCAGAGGTGACAACACTGTTTGTGATGAGTTGTACTTGTTGTCCAGGGGACCATCTTTGGCTGTATTGATTTGGAAAGGATACGAGATAAATGGGAATACATTTTACATGATTGACCAAGATCAGAAGAGCACCAACCAAAACAGCGGTGTACGCTTTGATGCAACAACCGATAAGGGAAAGGACACATATTATGGTTACATAGTGGACATATGGGAACTTGACTACAGACAATATTTTAAGGTCTCTTTGTTTAAGTGCAAATGGGTCAATCTGTCAGGAGGCGGGGTACATGTAGACCCACAGTACGGAATGACAACAGTCAATCTGAAAAATCTTGGGTACACTGATGAACCGTTCGTCCTAGCCAATGATGTGGCACAGGTTATCTATGTGAAGGACATGTCTACCAGATCGAGAAAAAGAAAAGATAAGGAAACGAATACATCATACGATGAGCCAAAGCGCCACATAGTTCTTTCAGGAAAAAGGGACATCCTGGGAGTGGAGGGCAAGACAGACATGTCTGAAGATTATGAAAGGTTTCATGAAATTCCTCCCTTCAATGTCAAGGCTGACCCAAGCATCATGATAAACGATAAAGATTATCCATGGTTACGGCGCAATAAGCAAATGACACAAGCAAAGAAAAAGTGAAGACTTTCTCCCGCAACTATTATGATGATACCATGCCAAATTTGCAACAAACGAGTATGTTATGCCAAGTATTTTAGAGTTCATTTGAAAACAGACGAGTAGGTGCATCTATGTTAATTTTTCTTATTAAAGTTAATCACAAACTTGTGATTCACACAAATTTCAAAGAATTCAAATTTTAACAATTCAAATTTGAAAACTAATGGCACTAACAGAAAGTTATAATATTGCTGACCTAAAAGCAAAAAGAATTAAAAAAAATATAGCAAAAAACAAAAGAAAATAAATAATGCAGAAAACAAAACAAAAAAACTGGAAAAAAATAAAAATAGCAACAATAAGTATTTTGTTGTAAGTAGAAAAAAATAAAAAAATAAAGCAACAAAGAAAAAAAGTGTTTTCAAATTTGAAAACTAATGGCACTAACAGAAAGCTTATAATTTTTCTAAAACTAAAAGCAAAAAGAATTGAAAAACAAAGTAAAAAAAAGAAAATAAATAATGCAGAAAACAAAACTAAAAAACTAGAAAAAAATAAAAATAGCAACAATAAGTATTTTGTTGTAAGTAGAAACAAAATAAAATAAATAAAGCAAGAAAGAAAAAAAGTGTTTTCAAATTTGAAAACTAATGGAACTAACAGAAAGCTTATAATTTTTCTAAAACTAAAAGCAAAATGAATTAAAAAATAAAGCAAAAAACAAAAGAAAATAAATAATGCAGAAAACAAAACAAAAAAACTGGAAAAAAAATGAAAATAGCAACAATAAGTATTTTGTTGTAAGTAGAAACAAAATAAAATAAATAAAGCAACAAAGAAAACAAAAAAACAAAAAAATGCCACCTACTGGGCCCACACGGTCTGAATATGACTAGAAACCCTACCATGGGCCAGGATTCAGGCCCGCAGGAGGCCCAGTAGGCCCACAGGCAGATAAAGTGACTTTAGGCCCGTAAGCCTGCATTTGAGAGGAGCTCGAAGTGGTCGGCGCAGCAGCGCTTATAAACCACTGCTGAAGCCTCTCGGCTAGCGAGGTGGGACTAAACACCCCACCGCACCGCGCCAGTTCCAGCACAAGGCCATTGGTCCCGGTTGGTGGGACGAACCGGGACCAAAGGCCGCCGCTTCCCGCCCTTTGGGCTGCTGAAAAAGGCCTTTGGTCCCGGTTGGTTGCACAAACCGGGACTAAAGGGTGGCATTAGTCCCGGTTTAAGCCACCAACCGGGACTAAAGCCTTTTCTATATAAGCAAACACTTAGCAGTTTTCGACCAAATCACGCACTTCTCCCCCGACGCCCCCTGCTCCTCCTCATCGCCGTCGCCGCCCGACGCCCCTTGTAACACCCCGGATGTAACTTGCCATATTTGTAATCCAACTCTTGCCATTTTCGGCCTTGTGATATAATATTTCCTCCATGGTTGGGTCTCCCTTCGTTTTGCATTTTTGTTCTTGTCATGCATTTCATATCATGTCATCATGTGCATCGCATTCGCATACGTGTTCGTCTCATGAATCCGAGCATTTTCCCTGTTGTCCGTTTTGCAATCCGGCGCTCCTATGTCCCCCGGCATCCCCTTTTACATTTCTTCGTGGGCGGGTATTAAACATTTTCGGAATGGACCGAGGTTTGTCAAGCGGCCTTGGTATAGCACCGGTAGACCGCCTGTCAAGTTTCGGGTCATTCGGAGGTCGTTTGATACTCCAACGGTTAACCGGGTAACCGTGAAGGCCTCTTTTGGGTTGAAGCCCAAAACCCCTCCAAAACAGCCCGATAACCCATCTAAGTCACTCCCATGTCCATCGCCGTTCGATCACGATCGCGTGGCCGAAAACCGCACTCCATTTGGAGCTTCCTAGCCCCCTCTACCTATAAATATGCCTTCCCCTCCGAAATCCCGGATCAATCCACCCCTAAACCCTAGTCCCGCTCCTCTCTGCGCCGCCGGACGTGTCCAGATCGGGCCGGACACGTCCGCTGCCGCCGCCCGCGCCAATCACGGGGCGCCACGTGGCCTCTCCGCCGCCCCCGCGCCGCCGGCCCGCCGGCCCGCTCCCGGCCCTCCCGCGCCCCGCGCCGGGCCGCGCCTCGCCGCCTCCGCCCGGGCCGCGCCCCGACCGCTCCCCGCCGCCTCGCGCCGCCGCCGCCGCCGCCGGCTGCTCGCCTGCGCCTCGCCGCTCCGCCGCGCCGCGCCGCCCCCGCGCCACCGCGCGCCCGCGGCCGGGCCCGCGCCCCTCGCCGCAGCGCGCCCCACCGGAGTTCGCCGGAGCCGCCCCAGATCCGATCGGATCCGCTAGGGTTGACTTTCTTCCCCCTCAAAATTCCTCGAAGTCCTAATAATTTTGCATTACTGTTGTATCTTCATCGCATCATAACTTGTTGTATATTGCTCCGTTTCATGCGTATAATATGTCAAATTGTTCGTCTCGAAGAGTAAATCATTTAGTTCCATTGCATCATTCTAATTTGAGGTCATCTTGATGCCCGAAATGCTGTTAGAAGAGGGCTATGTGATGTTACTTTCTGATTCTTATCAGAACATGCACTTTTGTCATTTTTGCCATGATTGATGTGTGCACCCTATGAAGTTCAGACCTACATGAGTTTTGTAATGTGCCATGTTATCTTTCCGTAGAATTATGACATGTATTTTTGTGATCTTTTTGGTGACTAGCACAAGCATGCAAACTAGGGTACTTAATGTTGCTGATTTCAGAGACACAGCATTTTCACCAAGTCCCTGCCTGCTGTTATTTTTATGCCATGTGTTCATGTTGTTTCAGAGAGATCTATGCCTCTTTTGAACATGATCAGTAAGAGTGTTTTGAGCATACAGATTTGCTCTATCCATCCACGCCTTTGTTGGTATTTAGGGAGTGACATAGCTTGAGTCAATCGAGCTCTACTTTTGCTATAAAATGTTGCTGACAGATTGTTTACATGTTATTCGATTTTTCCAAGCTTGGTGTAGTTGATACTTGCACGCTATGATGTTATTATTGCCATTTATATCTTTTATGCCATGTCTTCTTGATGTATGTATGCTTAGTTTATCATGCAATGCTCTGTAGTGAGTGCATCGAGCTCACGAACATGCCTACTTGTTATCTGTTTTTGACATGCCCAGTTTTCTGCCAAGTCTGAAAACTGTAACGAAACTTGCTTAGTTGACATGGGTGTTATCATATTTTCTGATCCTTTTTGGCTTATGGTCAGTAAGGGACTTTTGTTAAGTTCTTTGAGTAGATTCATGCCATGCCTTACTTTTCTATGTCCTGATCCTGTAGCATGTTGTTTGCTTGCTCTAAACATGTCATCCTGATGTTAGTTTCTGGCATGTTGTTATTTTCACTAAGTCTGTGAACCTGTTATCTTTTGCACTTTTGCCATGCTTGTTTGAACCTGTTGTGGTGTGATTTAGCCGTAGCTCAGTGTTCATCTTTTGTCAAGCATCTTGATTAGATTACTGTAATATGCTTTGTTGCTATGTTTGGGTGCAGTAGCTTAATTTCTTGTTGCTTGCTAAGTAGCATCATGATGTAAATGGCAGATTTTTGTCATTCTTGCTTTGCTTGTCATTTGCAAACCGTGTATCCGATTCCGGTGATCTTTATATCGATTTCAACCGAAATCACCTCACCTATCCAGTGGCATACTTGGTTTGCCAAGATTATGTCTTGTTCATCTTTTCCTTCCGAAGCACACATATGCATTGCATATCACATCTCGCATATCATGTCATGTTTTGCATCATGTTGCTTGCGCATTGCATCGTGATTGATGTTTGTCCCCTTTGCTTGTGTTCTTGTCGTGGGTAGAGCCGGGAGACGAGTACGTGAACGAGGAACCTGTTGAGAACGCTTACGAGGACCAAGCTCTCGACAACTCTGAGAACCTTGCACGCAAGATGACCATACCCTCGAAATCACTTCTATCTTTGCTTGCTAGATGCTCGCTCTTTTGCTATGCCTATGCTGCGATACCTACCACTTGCTATTTCATGCCACCCATCTCGCCATGTCAGTCTCTAACCATCCATGTCCTAGGAAACCGTTGTTTGGCTATGTTACCGCTTTGCTCAGCCCCTCTTATAGCGTTGCTAGTTGCAGGTGAAGATGAAGTTTGTTCCTTGTTGGAACATGGACTTGTTGTTCCTTGTTGGAACATGTTTACTTGTCGGGATATCACAATACCTCTTATTTAATTAATGCATCTATATACTTGGTAAAGGGTGGAAGGCCCGGCCTTATGCCTGGTGTTTTGTTCCACTCTTGCCACCCTAGTTTCCGTCCTACCAGTGTTATGTTCCTTGATTTTGCGTTCCTTACACGGTTGGGTGATTTATGGGACCCCCTTGACAGTTCGCTTTGAATAAGACTCCTCCAGCAAGGCCCAACATTGGTTTTTACCATTTGCCACCTAAGCCTTTTTCCCTTGGGTTCTGCAGACTCAAGGGTCATCTTATTTTAACCCCCCCCCCCGGGCCAGTTCTCCTTCGACTGCTGGTCCAAACTAAAGCACCGTGCGGGACCGTCCCTTGGCAACTTGGGTTATGTTGGTACCTGTACGCTTCGCTTATCCGGATGTGCCCCGAGACCGAGATATGTGCAGCTCCTATCAGGATTTTGTCGGCACAATCGGGCGGCTTTGCTGGACTTGTTTTATTACTGTCGAGATGTCTTGTAGTCCGGGATTCCGAGACTAATCGGGTCTTCCCGGTAGAAGGAATATCCTTCGTTGACCGTGAGAGCTTATAATGGGCTAAGTTGGGACACCCCTGCAGGGTATTATCTTTCGAAAGCCGTGCCCGCGGTTATGAGGCAGATGGGAATTTGTTAATGTCCGGTTGTAGAAAACCCGAAGTTGACCTTAACTAAAACACATCAACCGCGTGTGTAACCGTGACGGTCTCTTCTCAGCGGGGTCCGGGAAGTGAACACGGTGTTGGAGTTATGTTTGACGTAGGTTGTTCTAGGATCACTTCTTGATCACTTCTAGCTTCACGACCGTGCTTTGCTTCTCTTCTCGCTCTCTTTTGCGTTGTAGCCACCATATATGCTAGTCGCTTGCTGCAGCTCCACCTCACCACCCTTTCCTACCTATAAGCTTAAATAGTCTTGATCTCGCGGGTGTTAGATTGCTGAGTCCCCGTGACTCACAGATTCTACCACAACAGTTGCAGGTACCAACGATGCCAGTGCAGTTGACGCGACCGAGCTCACTTGGGAGTTCGACGAGGAACGTGGCCGTTACTATGTGTCTTTTCCTGATGATCAGTAGTGGAGCCCAGTTGGGGTGATCCAGGGATCTATGTAGCATTTGGGGTAGTCTTCTTTCATTTTGGTACCGTAGTCGGACCTTGAGTGTAATCTGGATGATGAATGTTTATTTATGTATTGTGTGAAGTGGCGACTGTAAGCCAACTATGTATCTTTTTCCCTTATGTATTACATGGGTTGTGTGAAGATTAGCTCACTTGCGACATTGCTTTCAATGCGGTTATGCCTCTAAGTCGTGCCTCGACACGTGGGAGATATAGCCGCATCGAGGGCGTTACACCCCTGCTCCTCCTCGTCGCCGTCGCCGCCCCACGCCGTCAGGCTGCTCGCCTTCGCCGTCGTTGCCGCCACCGACGCCGTCAGGCTGATCGCCTTCGCCGTCGCCGCCGCCCCCTGTGAGCACAGCCCCCTCCCGTCCCGCGCCCCTCTCCTGCGCGGCCGCCGCGCCGCCGCCCCTGCCCTGTGCGGCTGCCGTGCGCCGCCCCCTGCCCTGCGTTGGCGCCGCGCGCCACCCAGCCGCCCTGCCCTGCCCTGCCGGCGCCACCGCTGCCGCCATATATATATGTTTAATTTTTATTAGTTTAATTTTTTTCATATATATATATATATATATATATATATATATATAATGTATGTGTATGTATATGGCTATATGTTTCTGTTCATATGTTGCAATATGTTTTTTTATTTTTATTAGTTTATTTTTTTTCATATGTGATGTATATGTGTATGTGGCTATAATGTATATGTGTATGTGATGTTAAAAATATATATGTTAAAAATGTTTTATATATAGAAAGTTACAATTTTAGAAAAGTTTTATATATGCAAAAGTTACAACTTTAGAAAAAGAAGGCTAAGAAAGAAGAAAATAAGAAGAGGAAAGAAAGAAGAAGAGGAGAGGAAAAGAAGAGGAAAGAAAGAAGAAAATAAGAAGAGGAAAGAAAGAAGAAGAGGAGAGGAAAAGAAGAGGAGAAATAAATAAGAAGAAGAAAAAAGAAGAAAAAGAAGAGGAGAAGAAGAAAGGAATAGTGGAGAGGAAGAGAAAGTAGAATATTCTACTTTCTCTTCTTCTCCACTATTCCTTTCTTCTTCTCCTCTTTTTTTTCTTATTTTTTTATTCGATCTTCTCCGCTAGCTATTCCTTTCTCCTCCTCTTCTTCTTCTTCTTCTTCTTCTTCTTCTTCTTCTTCTTCTTCTTCTTCTTCTTCTTCTTCTTCTTCTTCTTCTTCTTCTTCTTCTTCTTCTTCTTCTTCTTCTTAATTTTTATCGGGAACGAGGGTGTCGAGGATCGCCGAGGGGTCGAGGGTCGGGAACTAGGGTAGAGGGTCGAGGGTCGTTAAGGGGTCAAGGGTCGAGGGTTTCAGGGTCGAGGGTTCGAGGGTTCTATGGTCGAGGGTTCCAGCAGGGTCGTCTAGGGGTCGAGGGTTCCAGGGTCGTCGAGGGTTCCAGGGGTCGAGGATTGCCGAGGGTTCTACGTTTGCCACTAATATATCCATTTGTCATGTTTGAATAATAATTGCCATGTTGTAAATATTTGTAGAAACTATGGACACTATCGCCCGAGACGAAGCAAGAGAAGCGTTGTTGAGGGACATAATCGCAGAAGGAAGTGATGCCGTCTCGTTGTATCTCAACGACACCGATGGTACTCTGGAAGGAGAGGGTGAAGAAGGTGGCTCTGGTGACCTAATGCCGGTGCAAGAAGAAGAACGTGACGACGGGTCCGGTGACCGAAACGAGTCCGGCGACCGAGCCGAGTCCGGCCAGGTATATATATTAGTTAAGCCTGTGCTGACTAGCTAATTGATGCATTCATTGTTTTGGTATGTACACATATTAATTAAGTCTTTGTTCTTTTTTCTAGCCCTCCGGATCGAGCACAACTGAGGTAAAGAGACGAGGCCCGAAGAGAAAGTTGAGCTCGGATGAAAGGTTTGAAATCATAGAAATCGCGCCCGACGGCCAACCTATTGAACCCATCCGAACAAAGAAGGCATTTGTTGCTCAGTGCGGGGTTTTGGTTAGGGACAAG
The DNA here is from genome assembly GCA_032464435.1 of Aegilops umbellulata. Classification (NCBI taxonomy): domain Eukaryota; kingdom Viridiplantae; phylum Streptophyta; class Magnoliopsida; order Poales; family Poaceae; genus Aegilops; species Aegilops umbellulata. The sequence goes on along the minus strand of CP136060.1, from coordinate 632,005,450 downwards.
ATCCCGATCAGCATCCAGCAATGGAATAAGCCTAAGAACGAAGACCCTGAGGTGTCTTATGTCAATGATCTGCAGAAAAATGATCTTTGGACTGAGCTGAAGTCAAATTTCACCATACCGCCAGAGGATGATCCGGAGAAACGAGTTAAAGAGCAATTAATCAAGTCTTTTGCTCTTAAGAGGATGGCAGACCTATTCAGGAGGTGGAAGAAAGACCTGAATAGGTTTGTCGAGAAAAAAGAGACACCAGAATTCAAGGGCATATATGAGAAGATCAGAGATGACTGGCCTGCATTTGTGGCCCACAAGACATCAGAAAAGAGTAAGATGATGTCGGAGACAAACAAGAAAAATGTTGCGAAGAAGAAGCTTCACCATCGCACGGGGTCAGGTGGCTACCTGGTAGCCCGTCCTAAGTGGGCCAAGGCTGAGAATGATCTGGTTGAAAAAGGGATTGAACCAGAGACAATGAGCTGGCCAGACCGTTGCCGGACTTGGTTCTTCGGGGCTGGCGGAACCTTGGACCCTGTAACAGGGAAGTGCATTTGGACGGATGAGCAAGCTGACATACCCTTGAAAAAGCTTCGGTACTTTATCGCTGCAGCGCAGGAAGGGACGTTCCTTCCAGACAGAGAGAACGACGAGCTCATAAAGGCCCTCGGGAATCCTGAGCACCCTGGACGGACACGAGGCACGCCAGGCTCCATTCCGTGGAAGGCTGGGTTTCCGGACGCAGGCGGTTACAAAAGCCAGGAGAGGAGGAAGAAAGTGCAGCAGTCCGAACTGCAGGCAAAGAAAGGGTACTCGGGATAGAGGAACGAGAAGCAGACCGGGAGAAACGAACTGCCGAAGCTTCCCCTGAAGCTACCCCGCCATCTCAGCGGAGAAGCAGCGTGGCTTCCACCGAGCTGCTTCAGCCAGAGCTTGTCTTGACGGCTCCTGCCAGCTATCCCGTGGATGCTATCACGGAGGCTCAAAATTGCCACCTTATGACGCAGTGGATGAATATGAAGGTCAAGGCGGTTGTTGGCTCTGTTTATCCTAATGAACCCGGCGCAACTTTTCACTGCCTGCCGATTCCAGAAGGATATGCTAAGGTGATGGTGGATGAAATAACGGAGGGATTTGAGGACCTCCCGCTTCACCACCCTACCGGAGAAGGGGAGACTCGGCTGGGTTCTGCTCTGAAGACTCCATGCCTATGGCGGAAGGAGCTCATCAACCTTCCAAACTGGACGCCTCCGCCGCCTCCTCCTCCTCCGGCGAGTCAGGGGACTCCATCTCCTCCACCGCCTCCTCCTCCGGCGAGTGACGATCAGGGCCCTCGGCCGGCTCCTTCTCCGGCGCGTGGCGGCACTCCGCCTCCTTCTCCGCCTGCGCCGGCGCGCCCGAGCAGCCAGCCTATTCCTTCTCCGCCTCGTCAGCAAGGGCGGAAGAGACCCGCCGCCGCTCCGGCAGCTGCTCCAGCGCGTCGTAGTCCTTCTCCTCCGCCTCGCAAAAAGCAAGCAGTAAAGAAGACTGCCGCTCCGTCTGCTCTGCCGGCGTCTAGTAGTACAGCCAGAGGCGGGAGAAAATACAAATTCGGTCCTTCTTTGAAATCTCCAGAGAAGTTACCATACGAGATGAGCCCGGAGGAGAACGCGAGGATCGCGCGAACCGAGAAGGATGACTGGTTTCAAGGGTTGAAAGCACAGAGACATCCACCTCCGAAGGAGAAGGTAGATTCGGTGAAAGTGAAGCGCACTCTGGCTGCCCTGGCAAAACCACCCAAGTCTCCGCCAAAACGCAACTATGAGCGCATTATTGCAAAGACATGGGTCGAAGCGTCGCGTTCGGGAAGTACAGTCAGTGATCAAAGGCTGAAAGAACGACGAGTAGCTGGGAAACAAATTGCCCAGCTCGGCGAACAAGCAAAGCAATCGTGCCCCCCGCTCAAGGTGCCTAGCGTCGATCCGAGGATGGCGCCCGGTTATACCAATCTTGACAATTATCTGCCCGACGATGTAGATTATGGTTTCATGGACGTGCAGATACACAGATACGAGTACAGAAAGCCTCTCGTCAAAGATGAAAGATCTCTAACAACGATGATGCGAAGATTGCATGATTGATACATGAAAACCTGCAGAGAGTCTGGGGGGAGGAATACTTTGTATATGAGAGTTAAACCGGAGCATGACCTCGTTGGAATTGAACTGTTGCATGTTCCATTTGAGGAGTTCTATCAGTTTTTCAATCAATTGGCCCTCGATAAAGCAACGGTCACCTGCTACTGTCTGTAAGTACTACTACTTCTGTCATTAAGTCTCTCTACATGGCTCAGCTCTTTCATTGCATGTATTTATAATTATCCTCACTATATTATGCAGATTGAAGATCGCCGAATTGAAGAAAAGACAAATCGGTGATTTTGGGTTCATTAACACAAATCTCATAGATGCAGTTCAGGTTAAAGATCATGCTGCAGAAACCGAGGCCAGCTTGCTACGATCATTCAAAATAAATGAACACAAAAATATAATACTCTTTCCTTACAACTTCAAGTGAGTGTTGTCTTGTGCATATTCGGTTTCCCTTATATATTAGTCCAGGTTATAGTAATGTAATTGATGAGTTATGCATGCGTGCGCAGTTTCCACTATATTCTCCTGGAGATTAGGCTTGAGAAGGGAGTAGTAACTGTCTTGGACTCGAGACGAAAAGATCCCCAGGAGTATGCGGACATGACTGAAATCCTCAAGAAGTAAGTTAAATCGATCATTATCCACCATATCAGCAAATTTGTTCATTTTCTGATATCAAGTAATTGTTTTCTTTTGTCTGGCAGTGTTTGGAGAAAATTCAGCACAAATTCCCCGGGACTCCCGAAGGAGCTGGAATTTAGATACCGGAAAGTAAGTACTATAGTACCATGTTCCGCGCGTCTCCTAGCTATTGATTCAAGCGCTAGTTTCATCAATACCGTTTGGCATTCTTGCTTATCTGTTTAATTGACCTCTATTTCTTGTAAAGTGGTTGTGACAGGAACAAGGGAATGATTTCTGTGGATACTACGTCTGCGAGTCCATCCGCCACACGACCTGTGAGCAGGGCGGGTACTCTCAGAAACAATATGAAGTGCGTAAGAAATAATATTCACAATTTTTGTTTATTACCATCATTTGTGTTGAGTTTCATTCATTCATTCATATATATATATATATATATATATATATATGTGTGTGTGTGTGTGTGTGTGTGTGTGTGTGTGTGTGTGTGTGTGTGTGTGTGTGTGTGTGTGTGTGTGTATTGACCCCCTTCTTCAAATTAGATGTTTCGGCAGCGGAATGAACTCCTAGGACCAGATCGCATGCGAGCAATTCAAGAGGAATTGGCGGCATTCTTTCTTGACCACGTGATCGCTGAAGACGGAGAATACTATGTGGACCATGCGTCCGTAATTTAAGAGATTATATTTGTAAAAGATAATTATTGTATATATGTAGCCGGTAGTGTCGGACCAATCTCTCGGAGAAGGAGATGTGGTCGATATCACTTCTCTCTGTATGCATATATGTTCATGACGATCTTCTGTTTCCTTCGTTTGCTTACTAGCTAGCATATGCCTAGTCTTCTCTATACGTATGTTTAGTACGTAACGTCGACCAAGCACGGACATAAGAGAGGACACTTCTCTCTATTAATTAGCTATCTAGCTAACACAATATATGAAATACCTAAATTAACCCCCCAAAATCCCCAAACCCCCTCCCCCTTTTAAAAAAAACCAAAAACCCCAGCCACAGAAATGTTGACGCGTGGATGCCTATTGGTCCCTGTTGGTGCTACCAACCGGGACCAAAGGCCCTCCTGCCTGGGCTCGGCGCACAGGCCACGTGGAGGCCCATCTGTCCCGGTTCTGGTTTGAACCGGGACTAAAGGGTGAGGGTATTAGTAACGACCCTTTAGTCCCGGTTCAGGAACCGGGACTAAAGGCCCTTACTAACCGGGACAATAGGCCGGTTTTCTACTAGCGAGGGGATGGCCTGCCTAAGTACCACATGGTGAAATGGGCTAACATCTGCTTGCCGAAGGACCGAGGGGGTTGGGCATCCCTGCGTCTCGCCGTATGAACGTTGCGCTCATGCTTCGTCGGGTGTGGCGGATCTTGCGGGGAGATGGAGGATTGTGGTTGCAGCTGATTGAGTCCAAGTACTTGCAGGGCCAGCCCCTCTTGGCTTGCGTGCACTCGGCTGGATCCCGGTTTTGGATATCGATTCAGGATATCAAAGATGAAATTAGGCTGGACTTGCAATTCTCAGTTGGCAATGGGTTTGGGACCCAGTTCTGGTTGGACCCCTGGCTTGATGGCGAGCCTCTCCGCATGCGGTTTCCGAGGCTCTTTGCGATTTGTGATGACCCGGCTGTTCTTGTATCTGCGGCTGCTTTGGATGAGGGATGGAATATTGCGTTCCGCCGCTCATTCAGACTAGCCGAGGTACAAGAATGGACAAAATTGAGGGAAGTAGTCCCTCTTCCTATGTCCGAGGATCCTGACTTTGTTTCTTGGAGCCTCTCTCCTTCGGGAGAATTCTCCGTTAGCTCGGCTTATCAGGCGCTATGCTGGTTGCCGGTTCTCCAGTGGTTATCCCCATTGTGGAAGGCGCCTATGCCCCTGAAGATCAAGATTTTCATTTTGCAGCTTCTCAGAGATTGTTTACCATCGGGGACCGAGGTGCTGAAACGCCATGGTCCAGGCAATGGCCTTTGCCCTCTCTGCCACGTCCCGGAAACGGGAACGCACATTTTGTTCTCATGCGTAGCAGCGGAGGCACTTTGGTGCTTTGTTCGTGAGGCTCCGGGACCGGAGTGGGAGGCCGATGACCTTGCAGAGTTTCTGCAGGTAAGGGCCACTCAGGTTGGCCGTAAGCGCCGACTGTTCTGACTCTTTGGACTACTCGCAATAAGATGGTGATTGAGCGGATGTTCCCGCGGCGTGCGTCTGACTCGTTCTTCAAATTTCTTGCCTTCTTGCAGCATTGGCATCCGCTCATTAGGCCGTGGGATCGTGACCGGCTTCAGCTATATCTGAACGCTCTGTTGTCTTCCGCGCGCCGGCTATCCGACCGTTTGCCTACTGCGTAGCTTACCCCTAGAGGCCTTTTATGTTTCTTCTTCTTTCATTTCGGCGTATTTGTGCTGCTGCCCCAGCATTCTTCGTTTATGACTCTGGTTGGGACGCGGTTGTATTGTCATTTGCTTTATCTATAAAGCGGGGCGAAAGCCTGTTTCGAGAAGGAGTCATTGAGTACACTGCAACACCCTTAACATGATTAATTTTTCAGAGTCAGCTTGCATGGTCCTTTCTTCTAAGTATATATGGTACGAAATTTTCAAACAAGTAGATGAGCTCCCATGCAATCCCATAAAAATAATATCTTTTCAAATGTCAATTTTTTTTGTCACATTCATCTTGTCTGTGTGTGTGTGTAAATTTCTATGAAAATTGACAAGATTTGTGTGGCGTTTTAAAACCAAGTTTTCATGATTACAAGTTTGTTTTCTAGAGCATTAAAACAACAGTTCCGGATAGTACTATTTTTATGAAGTTTACACGTGCTTGAAGCATGAATATGTACAGTTTCAAAAAATTAATTTTGTACTGTACATCTTTTTTTGTGAATTTATATAAGAACATTTTCTTTCCCTAATAGCCTATACATGGAAACTATTAATTGGGTAAAGCCATATGTTTGCGACAGACTGGATGATTTGGATGTGATAGTAGGAAAACAACCATGCAATTTTGACCACTAGACATGCATACTCTGACATTTATGCTAGGAGTGGTGCCCAAAATGCCCTTCAAACCTGAATTTACTGCACAAATTTAGATGTGGTATTGCTATATCTGGGCCATTGAACCAAAAAAATCAAATGTCCAAAATAATCTGATGTACTGTAAAATGACTCGAAAAGGGATACTTGAAGGACATTGGTTTAAATGTCTCAGACTGTGATTAGAGGCTAGCTATTTTACAATGAGGGCTCTAGTTGAGCCTGACTATGAATCAACAAAGTCATCGATCAGGGAAGATTACAGGAACCAACAACTTACATAGAATCAAACAAAACAATTAAGATATACAAACTACTGTCCAAACAACTAACAAGCTTCAATCAAACTACAAGCAAACATATAGAAGCTAAGGCTCAGTTGCAGCTTGAAATGATGACCACAATGCAGAGACACCAAGTGGACCTTATGTGAACAATCAACATGTGAAAAGACACCCTCGATAGCTCCATGGGCCTAGCCTGGCGCGGGGACAACCTAGCTATCTCTGGCTGAATTTGCTCCTTTTGTTTTGCTTGGCATTATTTATGTTTGTAACAAGGCACCCAAATGAAATAAACAGAAACACAGATTACACGGGAATACATCATTCATTTTCACATTTTGCTTTCAATAAAACAAAATATGTACATTTACACACTTCGTGGCCACATATATATGAAACATAGATACTCTACCACATTACAAATGGTAGCATATTTACTTAACAAACAAGACAAATTACATAGATATAAATCTAAATATTCCTAAACTAATCATCTTCTTGAGTATTCTCAATCGCGCCTCTTAGCTAACTAAAGGATGCTCGATAGGAAGGATATGACGATAATAATTATCTCACCAATCGATGTCAAACTTTCGGATCTAGTGAGAACTTGATCAAGTACTGATGAAATCCTTCGGCAGTTACACAAATAGGTAAATTTGTAGCAACACTCGTCATTTTATTTTGTGTAGTGCAACCAAAATTGGCATAGAACAAAAATTGGCATGACAATCAGCATAAGATATTCATCAATCTATTATTTGAAATCGTGTGCAAGTAAACTTTAAGAAATAGGCAATTAGTTAACCTTGTATTCGAGTTTGGTGTGTTTAGAATAGACAAGACTCTCGGAATTTGTCCAGATTATGTTCACCTCTTTTAGAGTGTCCTCCTTCTAACTGCTCGTAGGAAAGACAAATAATTTTTTGTGTGCACTGCAACTAAAATGGATATTTGTTTTAAAATAATAGTTGCTATGTAGTTTTCAATTTATATAGAGATGCATAAGGCATAATTACTTCATTGAAGAAGAACCTCAGATAACATAAGTAACCTTATTTTCCACATCAATGGAATAACTACTTTCACTAGCATTGAGCTATTGAATTTAAGTTATTCTTCAACAAATAGTAATCAAAGCAACCCATGCCTTAGTTATGTGTAAAGGTAACGAGAAGCCGGGCTTAGGGTGCGCCTCATGCGATCGTTTCAATGACTCAATTGGCTGATTTTCCTCAGCTCATGACTGGAGTCGCCACCTCTCCCAAGGTCGCAATGATTATCATCTTCAGTCTAATGGAAAGTGGGTCATGCTACACCACTATAATAGTTTAACTGGACTCCAGTTCTTAACAGATTTCTGTAATCAATAGCTAAGTCTACAAAAAAGTGATATAATGTTAAATGGAGCGGAGTTCACCACGGGAGATTTCTATAAGCCATGCCATAGTTATCTGTAGATATAACATATTTTTATAAGTAATAGCTAACTCTAAATACACCAACCCCAGTTCTATAGCCAGAAATACTTAAACTACCCCTACAAAATAACATTGGCTCAAAGGCCGGTCTCACATAAAAGGATTAAAGTGCTATCATCTAAGAAGGAGCGGAGCTCACCACCGGCATCGCCTCTACAACCAAAGAGCGTGGTAGGATATGCCAGGTATACTATGGCACACGACGGTGCGGGGGACCCGTCGTCTAATGCCAGGCGGACAGGAAGGAACAATAGACAACGGAAAGAGGCTAAGCCGCAGTGACTGTCGAGGAGACACACGACAATGGAAAGTCGCTCGGGATGGCTTGGGTACGGCCGCTCAGGGCGGTGCCGCCGCGCTGGCTAGGTATGGGGCCATAGGCGAGCGAGCCGTCATCAGAGATGTCCGTGGGGGTCGTTGAAGGGCACCTGGGATGCTTGATGGAGCCTGTCGAAATAGAGATGTGTGGCAAGAGAGAGTGAAAACTAAATTGGGTGAAGCTCGGTGATGGCTCGGAGGGTTTCTAGTGTAGACGGGTAGTGGAGAATGGATATAACATCACATGTAAACAACAACACTGACAGGTGGTGGGAAACACGAAGCGTTAGACTTAATAGGGTAAGTTAGACGGGTCAAAGAAAAGCAGCCGATCAGTGGTACATATTGGTTGATTTTTCACAAAGGATCACCATATCACAGATGGGCCATTTTCTGACCGGTCTGTGATAAGCATCCAGTCGAGCCCCAAAGTGCTTATAACTAACGCGCCAGTGGTGGCTGGTCTGTGCTAATGTTCATCATTGACGCGTGGCTAGACGACAGTCAGTGGTGAGCCGCTAGTGTATGGGTGCTTCTTCTGTGGTTTTTGCAAGTGTAACCGACCCGGCAACTCTCAAAGCTTTGGCATGTCAGGAAGCACCAGCCTTGGGGCGACTGATCTAGTGCAAACACATGTTATCATTGGATCCGAGTGCAAGGAAGTAGTTACCAGCGTTAAAGTGGGCAGAGGAGGAAAGCATGTTCATATCATACGGGGCGTTGAGATGATGTCCTTAAAGCTTCGCTAAGTATGCGCTTATTCTGTTTGTAGGACATCATGTTTGGCTCCTACAACCGCCTGATCTGAATTGTATTCCTCTAAACATTATTGATCAATAAATAAAGGGTGTGGCTAGCCTAAAAAAAGTTATAGGGTTCAGTAAAAAGTGTTATTCGGGATCTCAAAAAAGTAAACAAAAGATCTAGAGTTATATGCGCTACAAATACAGCGGACGAGGCAATGAGCTGGGCATCGAAGGCAATGGAGAAACCTATCTCTTCTCAGTTTATGCCTCTCCATCTATCTTCGCCCTATACCTCTGAATCTCCCTTTACCGTGTTTAGTGATCTATAAACATTCTTATATATAATTTTACAGATGCCCTCCTCTCTTTCCTTAATTATCTTGGTTCGTCTTCCTTCTCACCAATCCTCTTGTAATATGTACCTCAGTTCTACCTTGTCAAATTGAGATGAAAAAGAGGAAATCGAGAGCAAGCTCATGACGTCGGAGTGTGTTAATTTGGGTTCATAACACTAGGGTGGGCACAGTTCTCCATGTTGCTGACCCACACACCAGCAGTTTCCTCAGCCGCTGTCCAATCGTTGGCCTTCGTGTGCAATGTGGAATTCCTAGTACCCCCCAAAGCCTACGTTATGGCTGACTCGCGTCAATTTTGTGATTCATGTCGTCCATTTTCTTTCTTCTATGCTTGAAACTGCAACTCTATGCCTACAATGGTTGATTGGGGCAGCATGAGTTACCTCCCATCACGGCTACATTGTGCGCTAGCGTTTTATGGTTTTAAGGAAACTATGGGAGAGGAATATTACTCCCTCCGATCCATATTAATTGTCGCTGGTTTAGTACAAAGTTGTACTAAAGTAGCGACAATTAATATGGATTAGAGGGAGTATATATATTCAGCCAGTCATATACTAGGGTGACACCCATGACACGCGTATTAATTTTTCTCGTGATGTTGCACCTATCCAGTTTCAAGTAATCTCAGGGCATGTGAGCAGTACTGAAGATATGAAGTGGTTCCTTAGTGTTACTGCATCCTGGCAGGAGGACATGAAACATGGGCAAATGGTGGTGTTGAGTTTGCGTCGAAGAAAGATTTTTAGAGGGAAAGGGCCCAGCGCCCAATCTCCATTTGCTTTGATCGAAACCAAATGTCTTCCAACCATCTTCAACGTACAGAAAAGAGCAGAGTACTGCCCCAGCCAGTGCATAACAATTCTTCAAAATCAAAATTCAGTTGTTGTCAAATGGATTAAACCATATCTTCCTCCCTTTATTATACATCATCCTTATAAAGTGCATGCTCTAGTCAATGCAAACAAAAGACACCCCCTCTGTTGCTGCTATTTGTTTTCAGCTAGAGTAGCAGGGTACCATGCTAGTTATGTTGGCTTTTGAACTCTTGATCAAGACACCTTGAGCAAGACACACGTACGCAGCTAGCCGAACAAGCAAGAAACCAAGCAAGTAGCTTGATTGATTTCTTGTGAGACTAGTACCAAAAAAATCAGCCTATTACAGAATTTAATGACTAACACTTATCTACCGAATTACAAATTCATTCAAGTATTAAAATCATTTATGCTGAAACTAAACAATCAAAGGAAGTGGAATTTGTATTTACAATTTGCCACTTATGGTTTTAAAAAAATACCAATAGTAAATTATTTATGTATCGATTCCCCTATCGCAGAAGCATTTAGGATAAAGGGAATCAAAGTTTACAGAAGTTAAGAGAAATTGCAGTTGGTTTCTTCTCTTTATTGTTCTGAAATTGTTGCCTATCGTAGGGGCGTATGAGAGATTCCAGTAGCTTGGCTCCAGTCTATCAGCTGCAGATTCTTCTTCGATGTTGCTTGGCTATCTATCTATCTTTACCTGGGGACTTTGCTTCGGCAGCTCTGCTGCACATGATCCGAGATGAGGACAATCAGTTTTTTAGTCCAATATTATTTTGACTGGGCATTTTTCCTACATGTGAAACCTGTTCAACTTCAAACTGTGAAAGGATTCTGTACCCGAATACATATGACAAAAACACAATGAATAAATCGCCGTCATGGGCAAAACTAATAGCTTTAGTTGCCATGGCAACACACCTATAAAACTTAACAGAAGTTTATATTATTTTACTTGCCATGCATTCACTGAATCGGTTACACAAAAAGAACTAAAAAGTGATACTATAGTTACAAAACTCTATTGTGACTACACTGGATAAAAGACATGGCAATTTTTGAAGATAATGAACTGAAAAAAGGGGGTTGAGCAGGATGCTACCTGCAGGGGAGGGTCAATTGACAGGCCTTGTACACTGTGCCCCCGTGGTAATGGAGCTCAATCTGAGGTACAGGGGAGGAATATATTTCTTTTTTGCCATATTCTATAGATTAACATTTGCATTAAAATAATAATTTCAGTGAACTAGTATCGAAAATGTACTACTGTTCGCCAATTTAGGCCCTGTTCGGGACACTGGAATAGAAAACAGAGGAGTTGAATAAAATGTAGGAACGTGGTCGGAGTGTAGTGTGAAAACATTGGAATGCAAGAAGGCAGGAAACATAAAACCTGGTGTGTTCGGATTGCAGGAATAGAAGTATAGGATAGGTGGGTCCCACAGAGAAAAGTACCCATGCATGCAAGCGGCAGCATCATCTGTCACAGCAACTTTGGCCACTTGCATTGTCGTGTAGGAAGATGGTGGGTCCCAGCTCCAATAAACACCACAATAATTTCCCTTCTTCCCACGCTTTTGCCTCGGGCATCCGCGAACCGCTGAGAAATCCAGGGATCGGAGTGGATTTTTCTTTTCCTGTGAAATGAGCATCCCGCTACAGTATTTCAAGGGAAATGAATCTACTCTTCCTCTCTTCCGAACGCTGCTCCAGCTTCCTTTCCTCCGTTTTGCAATTCCTATGGGTTTTCCTTCGCAAAACCTACGAACCGAACAGGGCCTTACCATGCGGTACTCAGTATCAAGTGCTACACAATTGCCATGTTCAAAAATATTTTTCAACAAAAAATTGATGTGTTAAGCTCAATGTCTACCAGTTCAAAACATGACGAAACCATACTCGAAAACAAATATAACAATAAAAAGGCCACGGGCTTACTGGAATGGAGGCCGAGCGGCATCGCATGATCCTGAGAGTAGTTCCAAGCGGACGGCGGCGGTCGCCTGACTCCTCGGAGCGACCAGGTTGCCCATCCCCTCTCCAGGCTCTCCATTCCGCAGCGACTAGGATGGATGGCTGCCGGGGGATAGGTCAGCAAGCGGATCTGGAGCCAGTGGATGGTGGACGAACCCAACGGCGGCGCGGGGTGGCTGGCGGAGCAATCAAATAAAACCATCCGCCCAGGGCCGGCCCTGGGGGTATGGCGGAGGGGCGATGGCCCAGGGCCCAGGCCGGTGGAGGGCCCATGATGCAGGATAAATACATTGTATAGCCAGCAAAAAATAGGTAAGAAAAAAATAAACTATACGAGAGAAAAGAAACAAGATGGGCTAGGCCCATCAGATAGCTAGGCAGCGATAGCGAAGCGTCACGGCAGCCAGACGAAAGGCACAGCCGCTCGTTTCGCTTCTTAAACAAGTCAGTCGGAGATCTCATCATTTTCGCTAATTCGCTCGTGCCTTCGTCCTCTTATCGGCCGTCGGCCTGTCTCTCGGCGCTTCGGCCGCCGCTAGTTGTCGCCGTTGTACGCGTCCCGCGGCAGTCTGACAGCCCGGCCATCTGACATCCGGCAAGGCGGCAATACTTATACGTATGTGAGCCGTGAATGCACCACAATACATATCCATCCATGTATCATGTTCCTGATCTATCCCCCGATTCAAAGCCCAATTTCGGTAGTTTTTTTATTCTTTATTCTTTAGTGCGTATTCAATTATTCATCCATCCATGATCGACCCTAATTTTTTAACATTTTGTGTACATGTCTAGGATTCCAATCATCCGATGTATAAATTTCTAATTCTTTGTATCCTCTTTTCATCATAATTTTAGGACATTAGCCTGCTATGTTGTCTAAGAAGAAGCATTTGTAGGGTGCTGAAAAAAAGAGAAAAATGAAAGAAAATGATTTGAAAATTTAACTACTGACGAATTCTTTCTGTAAGTACTTTACATCTTAAAGCAATGTTGATGTCATTAGAGAACAAGGGCTAGAAACTAATCCCGAGTACATATATGGTCTTAGCCTCTTAGGACATAGGGGCCCATGTCGTAGAGTTCGCCTAGGGCCTCCCGAAACACAGGGCCGGCCCTGCATCCGCCAGCTAGTCCCCGCCTCCACCGCCAACCTCGCGCGACATGGAGGCGGTCGGCGAGGTGCCCACTTCCGCCCTGCAGCTTGACAGTCGCGGCGTGTTTCTCCTCAAGGTTGCGTGCATGGTGACCTCGTGGCGCAGCCTCTGGCGGGCAATCGTTGGGAGGATTGGCTCCATCTAGTTCGGAGACTGATGAAGGTCCAACTTTCCCAACAATCCGATGAATTACGCTGGAAGTTGACTAAGTCTGGAGTGTTCACAGTTAAATCAATGTACATTGATGTTATTAATTCGAGCTCCATTCCTCGTCCAAGCATGTTTGGGATGTCAAAGTACCTTTGAAAATAAAAGTGTTTATGTGGTTTGTCCATAAACAAGTTATTTTAACCAAGGACAATTTGAAAAAGCGTAATTGGACAGGACCTACTAGGTGTAGTTTCTGTGATCGGGATGAGACTATAAAACACCTCTTTTTTGATTGCCCGTTGGCCAAAGTCCTTTGGCAGACGGTTCACATTGCTTTCAATATCAAACCACCGAATTCTGTTAACGCGTTATTTGGGATATGGCTGAATGGGATTCAGTCTGACTTAGCGAAACACATTCGGGTTGGGGTTTGCGCTTTACTGTGAACTATCTAGACTTGCAGAAATGATTTGGTCTTTAACAGAATTTCATGTATTCATTTTTTACAGGTTATATTCCGCACTACGGCTCTGATCCGTTCGTGGTCGCTACTCACTCAGACGGAGGCCAGGGAGCACTTGGTTACTGGATCTTTCCGCTGGGAGATGGTAGCTCGGGATATCTTCAACCGGTTTGGATGTCGATCATGTAATAGGATAGGCATCTAGTTTATCTATCTATTTATAGCCAGCCGGTTGTGGCATCTTATCTTGGCTAGTCGATGTTTCTAGCCTTTTTTGGCTCTGTGTGAGCTTTCTTTGTTTTCATTTTGTTTGGAGACATTGGAACCATTTTAAGACTGTTTTGTGGTTAATAAGATGGTCGTATGCATCATTCTGATGCAGAGGCCGAGGAGTCCCCCATTTTGAAAAAAAACTCCGTGACGCCTTCGTTGACGACTCACTCATCTTCGTCAACGACACTCCGAGGACGGCCCAGCCCGCCCTTCTCCATCACGCGACCAGGTTGCTTCTCGGTTTGACTTTCTCCGCCGCCTGCCTCCTCTCCGACTTTGCTTGCTTTGTTGCCACCGCATGGCCTCACTCGTCTGTGGCTGTGCTCGTGTGTGTGCCCGTGCGGTAGGACAAAGTGTGTGGAGTGCACGGTGAGGAAGAGGATAAGGCTACTCATAGTGAGGAGTATCATATACTAGTATAATGCATATGATACTAGCGTATGATACTGTCTTCATAGTGCATAGTGATCGAAGGGCAGAAAGCATGTTCGGGACGAGCACAAGTAGGCTTGCATGTTCGGGAGTTAGTTTATCCGTAGAAAAATAGTAATTGTATCACCCTGCAAGAAAAAATACTGATTGTATCAGTGCTAATTAGTAATGCAGGCCATGGTTGACCGACTTGCCTGTTTTTCTGTTCTTTTTGCAGGGCATGCGGGCTCGGTTCTCCTCGGGTCTTGAGGTTTGCTGGAGCTAGAAGAACAACAGTGGATTGTATGCGTGGACAACATTACGGCGGATCTGATCAAAAGACTTTGCCCTTCTCATGGGAACCAGCAGCAAGGATGTGCCCAGGGACTTGGGGTGCTCCGGCTGCAGAGCTAGCGTCTCTTTGACCGATGCTTCACGTGAGCACAAAAAGATTGTTAGGCTTCCAGACACGTGCGCTGCCTATCTCCACGTGCGGTGCGAACTGATTTGTTGACACTGTGCTTTTTGTGATCCGACGCCATTGGCATATCGGCTCGTGCACCAGTTATGAAGACGGCTTGACTTGTTGACTTGGCCAATTGCTACTTGCTAGCGGATCTTTCCTCCTCGACGTTTCTGTCGATGACGAGGTGACTATGATGACTTCGTAAATTTCAAGATAATATGCCGGCTCAGTTTTTCGAAGGTGCTCATATGGATACGGTATGTGTGTTTGCATTCATAGATTTGAGTGTATGCGCGTGTATATGAGCGTGCGTCTGTACTGTGTTAAAGAAAAAAAGCAGATCTTTCCTCCTCAGTGCTTGAACATCTTTCCGCTTACACTCTCAGCTGCTAGCTAGATTGTGGGGATTAGTTTGACATCGTGCTCTGCATCCCAAAGCTTTTCAACCTCATACAACGCAGTACACGTACCACACAATTTATGTGCTTCCACAGGTGACATATGGAGCTGCATGTGTGAAGGTTGATGATGAGTGAACATCCAATTTTGTTAAGCTGGTCCTGGTCACCATGTGGCTGACCCACGCCCCAGCTCATACTAGAACCGCAGCATGGACGTTGGTATTAGTCACTAGTAGAAAAAGGGTCTTTTGTGAAGCACAGTAGTGCCGGTTTGAATTTCAGCCGGCACTAATGTGTACACTAGTGCCGGTTCGTGGCAGCGATCAATAGCACCGGTTCGTGAAGAACCTTTAGTACCGGTTCGTGCCACGAACCGGCACTAAAGAGGCTGTGTCAGCCTGCGGTTAGGCTATGGCCCCACCATCACCATTTAGTACCGGTTTGTACCACGAACCGGTACTAATGAGGTTATGGCAGACTGTTTTTAGTCCCACCTCGCTCCCCTAACAAACCTTTTACCACCTTAAATATGTTATTTCTCAAACTATCATAAGCACTTGGACTTCATTGAACTCTAGGTGTAGAATTTGTGGCCTAAATATGAGTCTTCATCGGTTTAAAAATCGTTGATGACTCATATTGACAATTCAGATTGTACACACAAAGATCATTGATGATCAAAGTATCTTTTTGATGTTATAAGATCATATTGACAATTTAGGCTGTAAAAAAATATAAGATCATGATCTAAATGCTCTTATATTTTTTGCATTCAGTATGCACCATTCAAAGCGACGCCATCAACTTTCAACCATTTCTGCCTTCATTTGCTATTTTTCATGCATTCAATGATTTGTTTTGAGAACTAAATGACCTGGAAATTGAAAAGCACTACAAATGAACTCTTAAAAAGTTGAAACTTGTCATGGTATCATCATTCAACTCACATAGATTGTTCAAAAAAGTAGAGAGGGTTACGACAAAAACTGGATGCACTTCGTTCACAAACTGGACAATCTCTTTCGAAGTATTCAGATTTCTGACGAAATTAAACTCATTTGTTACAAAGGCATTTCATTTTTTTCAACTTATTACAACTCCAGACTTTTTGTGCATTCATTATGCACCATTCAAAGCGACGCCATCAACTTTCAACCATTTCTACTTTCATTTGCCATAACTGTTTTAAGCGCACCACCTTTAGTACCGGTTGGTGGCTCCAACCGGTACTAAAGGGTGACCAGTACTACAGTTGATTAGGAAGCTGTTTTTTAGTCCCACCTCGCCAAGAGAGAGGGACTAGGAGCGGTTTATAAGCCCTGAGTGCAGAGACGATGAAGAAGAGGCTCAATGCTCACGTTGCTTAGCTTCAAGCCTTCAGGAATATAGTAGATTACACGGAGCTATGCGCAGTGCAGTTTACACTATTCCGAAAGGCTTGAAGCAAATTAACGAGCATTGCACCACTTTTTTATTTTTAATAACTTATTACAACTCCGGACTTCTTCTGTTATGGCAAAAACTAATTGCACGTCGGCATTTCTTTTTTTTTAGCTTTGGTTATAACTCCAGACTTTAACCATCAAGTTTTGCAGAAAAGGAAAAATAGCACAAAATAAATATAGCAGAAAAGAAAAAAAACTATATAAAAAAACTACTCATAAATAAATAGAGCAAAATAAATATAGCAGAAAAGAAAAAACTGCTCAGAAATAAATAGAAGAAAAAATAAAGCAGAAAAGAAAAAAATTGTATTTGCTATTTTTCAATCGTTTATAAAATGACCGTGAAATTGAAAATCACTACAAAATGAACTCTGAAAATGTTGAATTTTGGCAAACTAGATGAAAAACTTCTCATAAATAAATAGAAGAAAATAAATATAACAGAAAAGAAAAAACTATACAAAAAACTACGCAGAAAGAAATAGAAGAAAAAATAGCAGAAAAGAAAAAAACTACAAAAAAAATTGGGGCGCTGCCCTGTGGGCCTGCTAGGCACGGGCGTGCAATTACAGGCCTTAAAGGCCCAGCAGACTCACAAGGCAGCGCGCAGAATTTAGGCCCACAAGCCTGCTATATAGAGGAGTTCGAAGAGGTAGCCGCTGCTGGGTTTATAAACCAGCTCGGCTGTCCTTCGCCCGGCGAGGTGGGATTAAACTTTGGGGTGGCAGCGCCAGGCCTTTAGTACCGGTTGGTCGCTCCAACCGGTACTAAAGACCACCCTTTAGTACCGGTTGGAGCCACCAACCGGTACTAAAGGCCTGCTCTTCCCGCCTCTTTGCCTGGCCAAAGTTGGCCTTTAGTATCGGTTGGTGGCTCCAACCGATACTAAAGGCATCTCTTATATATACAACACTTGCGAAAATTCAGTTAGATCTCCACTTCTTTCGTCTCAACCTCTCGCGCTCGCCCGTCGCCCGTTGTCGCCGATGCCGCCCGTCGTCGTCGTCGTCGTCCCCGCCGCCGCCCGTCGTCGTCGCCGTCTCGTGCCGCCGTCCGTCGTCGTTCGCGGTACGTCTCTCGCGCTCTCGCCGCCGCCGTCCGTCGTCGTCGCACACGTACGCCGCCGCCCATACGTACGCCGTCCCCGCCCCGTACGCCGGCGCCCCCGCTCGTACGTACGGGGCGGCGGCGTACGGGAGCACACACATATATACGTACACGTACATGCACACATACACACACACACACACACGTATACACATATATACGTACACACACATACATACACACATTTTTTTACTTATTTTTTATTTTTTAGAAAAGTTATTTAGATGATCGAATGTTAGATGAATTAATTAGCTATAGATAGAAAATTGTCGAACTAGAGATTTGAACTAGTTGAATAATTAATATAACTAGTTTATCTTTAGTAAGAAAATTGTCGAACTAGTTTATTTAGGTATATGAGATTTGAACTAGTTCAATAATTAATATAACTAGTTTATTTTTAGTAAGAAAATTTAGGTATCTGAGATTTGATGATCTAAGTAAAATATTATTTGTTAACGTGTTTTTCTGTTTATTTAATTTTTTATATATTTTGAGTTTATATAAATGTTAGATTAATATCGAATGTTAGATGAATTAGATAGAAAAGTTAAATATATAGTAATGTCAATTGTTAGAGATGAATATAGTTACATATATTAATGTCAAATGTTAGATAAATATATATTTGGCTAGATATATATAGGTGTTTAATTTTTCACCTATATGAACATAGGAAATGTCATCTGACGACGAAAAATATTTCATTACGTGCGAACACTGTGAAGACCAGCGCGGCCTGTGCGACAAAAATTTCCTTGTTGATGGTAGGCGCTTCAGCACCAAGCTGGATGAGACATTCGAAGTTGATACAGTAAGTCACTTTGTCAATTATTATTTGAATGCAAAACTTAAGCTTCATTTGCTTCAACTTATAATTTTAAATTTTCACTATTCTACTAGCGCATCCCCTGCCTAGCAAGAATTTTTGTCTTGGATAAGATAGGTTTTAGTGCTATAGATGATATGGAGGTAAAGAGAGTTTATTTGAAGACGGAGCATGGGTATACTTTCAACGTCAAATTATATAATGGAGACACATACACCCATTTTGAATGCAAAACTTGGCAAGCACTATGCAAGGCTTATGCATTTGAGCTTGATATGGTTATCACCTTTGATATTCGTCCGTAAGATGATATTGAAGGTAATATAGACATCTGGGTCGATGTGCAAACGCCTCCAGTTCTACAATTATATGAGTTTTTCTCAACCATACATGCATATGTTTATGTCTTTGATACAGTTTATTCAAAAATAGTTGCCAACTAATTTGTATTGTCAGCTTATTTCGGTTCAAGCAAACATGTCCGGCGCTTGGTAGACAGGACCTACTACTGCCCCGGGGCTCAACTAAACTGCGAGGAGATAAGTCATTATGTTTCATGGCTTGAGGATCTTAATACTGTCAAGACAAAAAAATTTCCTGAACTTAGAAATGTTAGTACTCAAAACGTGCGACCAATGGTGATCGTATTGAACTACGGTCACATCTATAATCGAAAGATGGTAAGATTTTAACTATTTGTCCTTAATTAGTGCATCTTTTGCATACATTATTTTTGAAGCTAAACTTTCATTGCTAATTAGTATATTAATTATTATACGATGTTCTTCAACAGGGACTTCCGATGACAGTTGTGCCTCAGTGGATCGAGACTAAAGGTGACATGTCAATGAATAGCTTACGACCAAGATATCCTGCATTGCACATGAGTGCATTCAGGATTTCTGAAAGCGAAGAATGCTTAATAGTGAAAGATTGGAGCAAAATTGTTAATGATCGCAGAGAAGTACTAGGGGGCAGCAAGGAGAAGCGTAACCCAAGATGAGGAGACATATTCATCTGCATGCTCCAGTATGATGAATCAGGAGAGCTATACATGTTCTATGTTATTCTACCTGAGAGGGAGCAGCAGGAGTAGCTAGTTTTCATGCTCTTAATTAGTACTTGTCTCATGTCCGTATCCTGAACTTCGATGTTGGTGATGATTATGTTGAACTCGATGATATCTTTGCTTCTGTTAATTACAAACTGAATGTTTCCTCTTTAAGCTAGCCAGTGTTGGTGATGATTAGATAGCTAGCTAGCGGGAATGACTATGATGATTAAATAGTGGTAATTAATTAGACGACTACGATGATTTTTAGCTAGCTAGAGTTTATTTATTTATTAATATGCGATGATGATGATGATGACGATGATGACTACTACAACTCACTATAACGTAAAACAATCCTAAATTAAATTGATAACACAAATTTAAATGAAAAAAAAACAAAACAAAAACCCACAAACATTTAGTACCGGTACTAAAGGGCTCCCGGCCCCTGGAGCTAGCTCGTGCTGAACCGGTACTAAAGGGGGGGACCTTTAGTGCCCACACTTTAGTGCCGGTTATGGAACCGGCACTAAAGGGCCTTACGAACCGGTGCTATTGCCCGGTTCTGCACTAATGAGTGCACACTGCATAGGGCGGAATTCCTGATCTATGTGAAGCCTATGTTATGGCTGTCTCACGACAATTTTGTGATCCCTGTCTTCCATTTTCCTCTACTCGTGGAACTGGAACTATATGTCTACAATCTTATTGGGACAGCATGAGCTAACTCCCCTCATGGCTCCGAGCCGAGGAAACAAATGGGACACTTTTTAGAAACAATGTTCTATATATGGGACACTATAGTTCCTCCCATAGCGCTTCTTTAGTCTTTTCTCCCCCTGGAGGCCAAGGTAGGGTATCTGGGGCTGAGAAACAAACTTTTTTATGACTCTGTTTATTCGTTTTCTTTTCATTCAATGAAATGAAATCGGGGTGTGCCCCTCAATTAAAAAAAATGATATGAGTCTGGCCCTTATGACATCATTACTATTATTTTCTAGCAACGATGCCCCTAGCCACCATACAAGTAATCTTAGGGCATGTGGGCAGGACGGAAGACATGATGTATGCACACATGAGCCAGCTGGACACATGTATGCACGCATCAGAACTTCAATTTCACTTTAGTTTCTTTATATCTACCAATCACACGATTTTCTCTAAATTGAAAACAATATTTAGCTTAATTTGCCAATTTATTGACCCAGACAATGGAGGCTAGTCTTTGAGTTGGGTGTGCTACGGCGAGCCGAGTCCACGGCTGACTTCTGGCATGTCGAACTGAATTAGGCACCCCGTTTCTGGTCCTGCACCCCAACACTGTAGTGCTAACCGACTTGTTACTTGACATTTGTGCAGTGTACAATTCAATCATGCATACTATCCACGATTTGCGATGGTCTATTGTGTGATTAATATGTGTCATCAATTTGACTTCTATATATGCTAATGGAATCAAAGGTCTACGCGTCTATGACATAGTTGGTGCATCCTGAGCTCTGCTCACAAGTAGATGCTAAAGAGAAGTTTTGATAAATATTGAGCATGATAGAAGTGTAATCTTGTAAGGCTGCATAAAAGATGTTATACAGAACTATATTAGGGGTGAGCGGTTTATGAATTTTAATCTCTTAGTATTTTCACTTTTTATGCTGGACCTACAGCTTTGCATGAAATCTTAGACCCAGTGAGGAGGGTGGATGGAAGTGTGCAGTAGATGAGTTCGAAGTTCTTGTCAGGAGAGGCAAGAGAACATGATAGCGTGTGGCCAAAAATTTCAGGCAGCTAAGAGATTTGTGGCTCAGGATGGATGATGGTCACATGACTAGCTACTGAACACTATTCTATTTCAAATATAATACATAACTTTTTTTGGAAGCCAAACTTTATAAATAGTTTTCAACATGCTTTTGCGGAATTATCTAAAATATATTGATCCAATTAAGTAAAACATGATAGTGTTTCATCAAATAGTCCACACATAATGTCAATTTTTTTCCTGAATTATTATTTGATCTATGCACAATAATTTTTCCATAAAAAGTTATTTAGTAATGGACCGATTCACTGCGTCAACGACCAAATGTGACCCAATACTCACTGTCATGTCGATTTTGAAATTCATTTATGTGCAAGTGCAACAAAAATTGGGCAAATCAAATTCTCAAATCCTTTTACTTGGTGCACCCATTATCATACTCCACCATCCTTCGCATGGGTTCTGTGAAGATTGAAAAGTGTTCGAAGGAGCTCTCAATGATTCTCATTCATATGAGGGTATGCATACAAAGAGCTGTTACACTCTTTTCAGATAGATTAAACTGAGACATGGAGTTGTTAAGATGTGCGACAAATTCTAACTGCAGCTAACAGTTCCTAATTACTCCCTGTGCTCGAAACTTTAAGCAATTTATAGAAAAATCAATGTTGTCCAACTTTGACCTACTTAGAGAGAAAAATATAATTTGTTTTAATACGAAATCATTCTATTAGATTCTTCATGACATATATTTTAATTTTAAATTTATTTAGCGGTTGCTGAATACTAGGTCGGTCATTTGCGAAAAACTACTACCAGGTTAAAAGTAGTTGGATCTTCGGATCTGTTCCACAAGACCGGCTCAATCATCCTTCCTGCTTCTCTTATGATGTGTGCTGATCTCCACTTGGCGCTAATTCAGTTGATCAAACTGAGCCAAAATGAACCTGGTTTTAGCAAGTGGGGATTCTTTGCGAACCAAGGCACTAGGTGACCACATGCATGGCAAGCAACGCTAGCATTACTTATTTCGTGTCTTGCCCAATTCTCTCCTCATGGGCTTGAATGTTGGATGTGACAGAACATGGGATTCCCATAACCTCCCAAGCCCTGCCATATTACGAATGACTTGTGGCACTCCATTGTTCTCTGCCATGAACTGTCCTGATCTGGTGTGCAAGTGTGACATAGTTACTGCTCCTTGAGCTCTCCTCGCCGGTATAAAGCGTTGTAGCTCTTTAAAGGTTCCGAGGATAGGAGGGAAGCATAGAAAGGTATGGCATATGTATTGTCTAGTTGAACCAACAAATAAAATTGCAACTACCGGAGTGTGAGGTGTGGGGTGCTGTGTGAATTCCTGCATGTTTCACTATTTCTATTGCTACTGGTGCATTCTACTTATCCACTTATAAACGAGCCCAGGACACCCACACGCTGAGGCTGCCTCGAGTGATTTTGACACTGGTAGGCCTGAATACATACCGTGACACCCCCTGGGACACCTAGGGTGTGTTCGGTTTCTGTCACTAAGCGGAACGGCACGGGTCGGTTCCATTCCGAGAGCCCGTTTTCGTGTTTAGATCACCGAAGGAACCGGAACCCACTGATTCCAGGGAACGGCATATTCCCTGATTATACCGAACCTGGACGTTCCTCCAAATCGGCCGGACCACGCGGAATGCCTCACTCGCGACTCTCTCCCCTTTCTCCACGACTCACCCACCCCGCGCCCCAGCCACCCACGACCTCTGCTCTCCTCTCTTGCTCGATGGCCGGCGGCCAGCGGCCGTAGCACCTTCCCCTCCTCCGCGGCACCATCTTCTGCCCCTGGTCGGCACCGCAGCTCGCCGGCGTCTCCTGCCCCTTGTCTCTCCTCCTCGAAACCCAAGGATCTGGTGGAAGGAGGCGAGCACTCTGTGCGTACCTGAGGAGGCGCAGGTGTGCGTGTGGCCTGGTGCGACAGAAGGCCAACCGAGCTTTCAGCCATGGCTGCCGAGCTCGAGTGGCTGGACGGCCTCGGTGCCGGAAAGAGAACTGGAGGAGGAGCAAGTGCACTTGACCTCGCCGTCAGCTACATGGCTGAAAAAGAACCGGAGGAGCATGGCCGAATTTGGGTGGCTGTTGTTGATCCAGCTTTTGTTATTTGGGTGGCTGCTGTTGATATTGTGGACCGGAGGAGCAAGTCTGCGAGCAAGACTAGACTAGCAAGCTGCAATTTTTTCTTGTAGCAATTAGTTCAGATTCAGACTTTGGTATTTGGGTGGCTGCTGTCGATCCTGTGTTTCAGTCCGATTCTTTTCTTTCTGTTTGTCTACGATTTGTTTTTGACAGAGCGTGCTCAAGCCTTCAATTCAACAACAATATTTATCTACCTTTGTTTGACTGAAATTCAATCCAATTCATGGTGAGATGAATAAATCCATTCCATTCCATATGTCTCAAACCGAACACCAGAATGTAACCATTCCATTCCTTCAGATTGACACTACCAAACACAAGGACGGAACCGACCCATTCTACCGGAACGGAACCATGACATTCCATTACACTTCGTTCTCGAACCAAACACACCCCTAAACTCCAGAACAATGCCCATAAGAAGGGAAACAACACTAAGTGCACTCCGAGTCCGAGAAGGACAAGTCTCTTTACCTACAACCCTGGCATGGAGAGAAGAACCACACCGACATCCACAATAGGAGAACGGCCACTAGCGGGTGGCGCCGTTGTCCACATCAAGGCCTGGAGCGAGACCGATCCAATGCTGCTACACCCCTCGTTACCCACACGACAGAGAGGCATAGACACCACTGCTGTCATGGTGCCAGCCAAAAAGACAACCATGCGGACCACCAGCCGGGCCGCTGCCCTGACATTTATGTCCACAGACACCGCCAACCGACCAGTTTATAGTGTACCAACCACTGTAGGAAAGTAGAGACACCTCAATCCACTCTAAGCCCAAATCAGCTACCGAGTCTTGGTCAAGCCTCCACGGTAGGAGGCAGCGTCCCCGGCCATCCCCATTGTACCGGGATGGGACTCGACCCAGTGACTGCCGACATCTGCCGCCGACACTGTTGCAGAAAAGCCTAGTGCCATAGGGGCGCCCAGCTTTGCGGGCGTTTGGACTGTTGCCATGAAATCGTCCAACAAACCTGGCCCAACCAAAACCCCTCCTGCCTCTCCCTTGCTCTCCATCGAACGCACGTACTGCTTCATGTGCCACATTCATGCTGACCCAGAGCATGTACCAGACGCATAGAAGTCGCGCGATGTGGCCGGATGAGAGTGCAACGCTGGCTGTCATGACCTGTCGGGCTCCGCCGCCTCAATGCGGACGCCGCGTCCCAAGAAACCAACTCCGACCTTTGTGGTTAAGAAACCAACTCCGACCTTTGTGCCGAATTGAAGCAGGCTGGCCGCCTGTTTGCATGAACTGGCCGTGACTGTATAAGTCGTGCTCCGGCGATGCACATCCACACATCTAGATATTATCCTCCTATCCGAGCCCCTCTTTCTCTTCGAGTTCCTCCTGCTCAGGCAATGCACATCCAACCTTCGGATATTCTCCTCCTATGCGAGCCCCTCTTTCTCTCCGAGTTCCTCGTGCTGCGGCGATGACGAAGTCCTACTTCTCGGTGGCGGCAGGCGGTGGCGGCGCGAGCGGATCTTTGTCAGGCTCTAGGTGTGGCCGCCCTTGCTATGCGGGTCCCTCGAGCTCGACGGCGGCCAGCTCCTCCCACTAGGTGGAGATTGTCATCTTCTCCGATGATGAGGAGGACCACTTGTCACTGTAGGAGTAGCCGCACCTCCTCGCGTCGTCCACTATGAAGGACAAGGAATTCGTCCATCAGATGGAATTGATGACGGAGCGATCGCTTCGGGAGCGTGGCCCGACCCTGCCCTCGCCGCCTCGTTTCGTCAAGGAGGAGCCGCTCTCCCCATTGCGTTATCATGTGAAGGAGGACCCGATGACACATGTCCACTGCTTGAAAGAGGAGCCCCTCCCCCGCGTAGCCGCGACAATGCGCAAATCCATTGTCACGTGAAGGAGGAGCTGGCGTCACCCCACGCAACCGCGACATCCAAATCGTTCGCCGCATGAAGGAGGAACTGGTGTCACCTCCACCGCACAGCCTGTATGCACGGATCGATGTGTCATCATTCTTGCCCCGCCGCAATCGGCGCCGCCGGTTCTTTAAGGACAAACTGCTACCCATGATCGACAAGGCACGCAGCCACATCGTTCACTACCTCAGTGGCAGCAGTCCCTTGGGCTCGCGAGTGTCGTGTCCGCCGAGGAAAGCAGCGAAGTAGGCGACACGATATGAACGGCGCAACGATGCCTGCCACACCTTGTTCACCAAGTCGGACGCGGCGCTGGACTAGGTCCTCAACGATCCCGACCTGGCACTCGCCTGGGCCCTGGACCACTCCGTCACCATCACAGAGATGGCCATGAGGCGTTGTTGCCGCCTTGATGGCAAGCTCGCCAGGATTGGTGAGGAGTGTTCGCTTAAAGACACCTTTGCCAGTGCGGGCAAGGACAAGGCCATCGTGAGGGCTCCGCTCCACACCATGCATGAGGAAGTGGAGCGGCTCCTCTGCGAGTGCCAGGCAGCAGGCGGACGGGGCTACCCGGCGGCCGTACAACATTCTGCTACTGGAGGGACGACAATGGCGGCATGGACAGTGACGGCGGAGCGGCCGGGCAGGGTGGCCACACGTACCAGGTTCGTCCGCTATGAGCTTTGGTATTTTTAGTTTTAAGTTAAACGGTCAAAATATCGGTCATTTTATGGAAATTACATCCAATTTTTAATGAAATCCATTGTATTTCATAAAATTTGTCTGGTTTGAAATGGACGCGGCTATAGTTGGATGGACGGCGCTTGCATCAGTGTTCGCAAGCTGGTCCACCTATCAACGAACGGATACGGTGTCATGTTTTGGACGTTAGTGTTGGAGATTCCAAACATGCAAAATTAAACAACGACACGCTGCCCATATAGCCACCACGATCATGCCGCCGCAAATGGAATGGTGTATCATAATTATACAAGAAAAATATAATACTTCCTCCATTTAAAAATAAGTGTAATTAGTATAAAGTTATATTAAAGTTTTTTCCGGAAAACTTTCGATCTATTTATTTTCAATTGTGTTAGTACAATGAACATCAGAAATAATAGAAAAGTACGTTCAGATCCGTAGACCACCTAGCGACGACTACAGACACAAAAACAAGCCGCGGACGCATCGCCGTCATCACCCCTCCCTCGCCGGAGCTGGGCAAAACTTGTTGTAGTAGACAGTCGGGTAGTCGTCATGTTAAGGCCTCACAGAACCAACGCAATACAACGGCAACCACCATCGAAGTAGAGTAGTGTAGATCGGAAGGATCCAACCTGAAGACACATGAACGTAGACGAGCTACGACCAGATCCGAGCAAATGTACTAAGGAAAGATCCGCCGGAGACACACATCCACTCGCCCAACGACGATGCTACACACACCATCGAGATGGGGGCTAGGCGGGGAGAACCTTTTTCTATCTTCAGGGAGCTGCTGCTGTCTCGTCTTCCTTAGTAGGACACAAACCCTAATAAAAAACGAAAAAACAACTAAAAACAGAGTCATCCCGCTGGCAAGGGATGAGATCCACTGCACCACCATGGCACTAAGGCCACCGGAGACGAGGTGGACCGGCGCCGACGCCGGCGGGAGGTAGGGGAACCCTAGACTTTTCTTGAGGAGGAGGTAAAGTCATAGTAAAAATGAGACACTTATTTTAGGACGGAGAGAGTAAAAAACTGCATTAGTAACAATGGAACAGTAACCCATGTACTCCATGCAAATTATCAACGATAAAACAATAACACACACACGTGTCTATACCACGACGCCACCCAAACTACCTATTGAACCCTTTACGAGTCGCGCAAAGGGCGCTCGCTCGCCTATGCCACGTCGAAATTTACTGTCGCAGGATCTATGTAGCCCAGGTAACACCTACCCGAGGTTTCATGCTCGTATGCAGTCAACATCGTGTCGAGCCCCACGCCCTCGTCGTCCCCTTCTCCTTCGCAGGCACGTCTCCTCCTCCCCTAGGTGGTCTGATCCCCTTCCTTCTTGTGCATGCCGCCTACTCCCCTCCTCTGGCTGGAGCAAGGTGCCGCCGTCCCTCCATCCTCGCGACGCCACCTCCTTCCTCCACCGCCGGCAGAGGCGACCGGCTAGGGTTCAGTCGCCGCCGCCAAAACGGATGGCGTGCTCCTCGGCGAGTGGCCTGACAAGTTCTCTCTCTCCAGCTATCAGGACACCTCGAGACCCAGATCATCTCCACCGATAAGGTCCAATCCTTCCTTCCTCCACTGATTTTGCTGCAAGCTAGATGTGTTCTTTATTAGATCTGATGGTTTTCAGGTGGTTGCATGATGCTGCGCCTCCAGTCCCAGCTATGTCCGACCTTTCTCATTCCCTTCACTCTCATCAGCTCCTCCTCTCGGTTTGATTAGCATCCCCATCTGTCCACACCGCCAGTCCCTGGTTTCTACAGGTTTGTGATACTTCAAGGTTTACAAGTGTGGCTTTAGTTGAGGTGAGCGCCTACACCCGTGGATCTGATCACACTATTTTTTTTGTCTTAGATTTTGTCTTCTTTGCATCTCCTATTTCTCTTTTGGCTTCTTCTTGCCTCTGCTACATCTTTGGAATTTTGTTTGGGTATTTTGGTTGGTTGCTGAGCATTTGGTCCTTGGATTTTAGTTGTCCACTTTCTTTATCTTCCCCTTTTTAATTTTTCGCTTCCTTCCTCACCAGTGAGTGGAGACAGGTCAGGAATCACCTCCCCATTCAGCTAGGCTACACCATCTTAAGATTCAGCCTGGTATGCTCCTATTGTGTACATTCCATGGCTAATGTTTTTGGGGGAAATTTTACCAATTCATTTCCTTTGTCATGTTCCTAGAACCATGTTCCTTGAAAAGACAAGAGTAAACGGGAAAACTTACTTTGGGTTCATATGATGCAGACCAAGAACAAACGATAGTTTATGAAAGATTTGCGTGCAGGTATACTCAAATCAATGTCTTTTAGTATCTAATTGGCTAGATAACTACTTTTTAGGTCTCTGCTGATTACCACAATAACACAATTTGCTTATTCATGCTTTGCTGTTAATATTTTTTTCACTGCCTGAAAAATTAACTTTTGTTAGTTGCATGTCAAGTAACAAAGCTAACAGTACCTATTTGTTGCTTCATCGGCATGGATTAGTTTTACATTATTTACTAAGTTGAAAGCAGTTAATATCTCCTTGAGGCCACTCCAAGATGATCCTTATTTCCTATTCAAGCAGCTAATTGTTGTAACATGATTACATTTGCCGAGTGGCGTAGCTGTACTTTTGGATGGGGTCTTCATAGCTTAGTGGCAGTGTTTCGGCATGTCTTTTTCTTGTATCCTGTTGGTGCCTTTGGAAACTAATAATTACTTTTTTTTTATGAATTTAACGACATGTCTACTTTTGTTGATCTGATATATTCAGATTTGGCTAGCAGCAAAAGATGAATGAATATAGTGATGGAAAGCCAAATTTAAAGTGGTAATTTCCTTTCACTTCTTATCTAGTCATTTGCTTGATAATAATTGATAAGTGTGTGTTTTGAACTAATTATGGTTCCAGAAATAGGTCGTATGTATGTTGCAAATGAACTCGTACAGAGCTTCATCTAATTTATTGGTGTGAATTATTCTCATCACGTACCCGCCCTTTTAGTTAGCGGGAAACATTGTGATGCTCAGATCTTATGTGCCTATTTTGAGAGCATAAAAATACGGAAAATCAGCATCTAAAGCTAAATAAAATGCACGCACTATCCTCTTCTTATGTGTAACGGTGAGCTACAGTTTGATCTTGTCTCCACTGCTCTCAGTTGGGTTCTACCACACATTACTAAAACTTTTTTTTGAACCGTAAATGACCATTGGTGAGTTTTCCTACAATCTCTGTATTAAAAGAGTTATTAAAGTCTTGTCAACCAAGTTACATTGGGGGAGGGGGGCTGAGTACTTACATTGCGTGGAGGGGGTGCGGCAGGGTTAAATGAGTGTGATCCTAGATAGAGGGCCACACATTACTAAAACTTAAACATCATTTTCATTTAGATTTGGTTATTATTGGCATTAGATTGTGCACACTGAATGTGAGAACAGGGTCAGGTACTACCACGACGTACATTCTACTGTGTCCAGTCCTCAATCCTTAATGTCCATCTCTTTGTAGCTTTGTAAAGTTTAGGTGTATCATCATCATTTTACTGATGGTCAATGCATATGGGGAACAAAGTGAGGCTCTATAGGAAGAAGCTCACAAATTTGAGGCGTCTCTACAAGGAAGCCACACATCCGTTATTACATTTGCCACATGAGCAAGACCTTTGCCACTCAAAGAATCCTATACACATCACCTGCAATTATATATACAATTCTTCTCAGTGTTGTTACCTTTGATTATGCAGTATTTGTCCTGATTGATATTGTATAATTATGTGTTGTTTTGCAGGTACTGATCATGGTGTCGATTCCTACCTAAGCCATCGGACACAACTTCGGTTGGTCACAGGTTTCTTGGCTCTTTAGGTATTCATGCTAGCACTTCATAAAGGGTTTAGATGACCATGCACAAGGTACATCTTCTCCTTTATCCCCATGTCCTTAATTTGCTTGTGCAATGAATGCTGAATCTGGACAGTAGTGATTTATTTGTGCAGTCCATGCTTAAAAGTTGAAAAACGAAAAGATGGCATGGTGGGTTTCAACAGTGATAGTGGTTGTTTAACTCTCCTTTGTTGAACTGCACTGTTTTGTCTACTAAATTATGGTCAATATTCGCTTCAACGCCGGTTGTATTCACCTCAATGCGGGTTAAAATGAAGTAAATATTGTTCTCTATTTCTGTGCTCCCGTTGTATTCACTTCATTGTCTGTTGCAATTTTCTACGAAAATGACTTCTAAGACTTGTATTACATGTTTTTAACATCTGGTGGACCTTTTTGATTTAGAGGATTTGGGTCAGGGATTCAAGAACTAATGGTTTCATCCACACATGTTTTATTACGATGCTATCAAAAGCAGGGGTACATTTCCTTATGTGCACTTCCCTTTCTATCTTATGAATAAATTTGAAACATTCTTCTGCTTCGCACTGTAGTTTAATTTAGGAGTCAGGATTGCCATCTCATTAAGAATCTATGAAGTTACAATCAAATGTGTACATAGTTAGATATATTTGCCCATTTTTTAACATTGAATGACAGTTGAGAGAAGCTCCCACTGCCTTATAAAATAAAATCTTGCTTTACATAATTACATTGGTTGGTTGTTGAGGGAACTCCCAACCAGAGGGGTAGTTGCAAAGGAAAACCAGAAAAGAAACTAGGGCCTAGGCGGGGGCAAGTGGATAGGGTGACTCAGAGAGAGTCCACGAACAAGGTAATGAAGGGTACTAGCCATTGTGCAAAACTTGATGGATGGCACATATATTGCTTGTTTAATAGATGAAATTCAGGAATTTATGGCATACATAATATTTGATTATAATGATCTGTACATATACGTTATGCATATGCTAACTGCAGTAGCGACAAAGAGTGGCTGGTGAGTGTGAAACAGAGCGCTCTGCACGCGCCAGCACGATCATGTGCTTGCCAGATCCATTTCGAAGCCTGGCTGATGAATGGCTAGCTTATATTGTTCTGTTCTTGTAGGCCGAGGTTTTCTTTCTTGGGCAACTAAGGCAGAAGAACCTGGTAAATTGGTTGAGTAGTGCTATGAGGATGAACATAGGATGCTGGTGTACATGTGCATGAGCATTGGGAGCCCTGAGACACACCTCTTCAAAAGTGAGTTTTTTACTGCTTTCTGTTGTCAATTGATCATTACAGGTATTAATACGTCTGGTGGTTCTTGAGACCAACAAGATAAAAAAAATTAATTTGGAAATCCGAGCACGTATGAGTGTCATCTCATCCATTGTCAATGAGATGTTCTTGTCATGTGAAGTTTCTTTTCTGTAAGTCAAGAGGATAGTTGAGTTCTCTCCATTCCAAAGGGTCAGCACTTAATATTTTTAAAATCATATCAATGTAGATATTGGATATTTAGTAAAATGGGATACTAGATATTTTGGATTGCATAATTAATTATCCGACTAGCTTCTTGGTACATGCAAGTTACAACTCTTTGTAAATGTGGAGGAGGAAACTGACCTAAAAGATCATATTTCCTTCAGGTATAAATTGCTCCCTTCCTTGGATGACAAGGATAAAAATCGACAAGGATGAAGATTGCTATTGGCCGGCTAAGGGACTTTCTTGATGCTATCTCGCCAGTGATCTACAAGGCCTACAACATCTTGCTCGACTCGGTAAGCCACACGTAACTTCAGACTTTCCGATAAGAAAAGAAAAGAGTTTTTAAATGTCCTCATTTTGGAACAATACTAATGATTACTGAAAAATGGGGTCGAACAGTACTTCACCTTTTATGCTGAAATTACGAGAAAAGTGTCCCACAAATGAAAAGTAATTTGATCTTGAATCTTAATTTTAAATATGTACCTTTTGACCAGTTGAACCATCTAAGATGCCATGTTTCTGAATTTAGGTAGCCCAGTGCGCTAAGTGTAGCTCTGACCTGACCTGACTGGAACTCTGAATATTCTTGTATGAATGCCATACCTGAGAAATCCTATATTGTACTAGCCTCACCATCCAACTTATCGAGATACATTTTCCCGTCATGGTCGCATAATTGTCCATTTAGATATGAAGCTTCACATGTACTCTGTCTATCTATATTAGAGAATGAATCCACTTTCTGAACAAGAGTGCTGTGAAGCATTTACTCTCGCAGCTATCTACAAGCCATGAACAAGTATCTAACTTATTTACATCTTCTTTCCTCCGCACAGCGCGGGCTATAATGTCAGTCTGAGCCTCCACGAGCTCGATGCCCTCGGGGACCAGCACTCTACACGCTTGCCGATGCAGTGGTCGTTCAGGTCGACTCGACGACTAGGTAACAGCAGGAGCGGATGTGAAGAAAGCGGTGGTCATCGAGGTCGACTTGACCTGCTAAGTGTGCATTTGCTTTTGAAGCACTTCTCTTCTTCGTAATCAGTCATTTAGGCTACAAAGTTGCTACTTCTCTGTTCATATAAGCTTATCCATATGTATGATGCTCTCACCTAATGTATTTTATGAATGTGCACTGCCAGTATTGCATTTCTATTGCTGTATTTTATTTTCCCAATCAATAAGATGGTACTGTCACTGCTATTGGATCACTCTGCTTTCCAATGTTCAGCAAGTTATATAAGTTCAGCAAATAGTTGCGTGCACATGTGCTACCCACGAAAAAAAACAATTGAAAAGGGCAACGCCCAGGATAGCTAGGTATTGTACAAGCACGTTGTGAACTACAATAGCTAGGTTGGTACGCACAGGCATGCAGAGGAGGCGCGCCTCAGCAACTAGTATAACTACTCAACAGCGGGGCGTGTTGCCACTCGTTGATCCTGCTAGTACAAATAAAGGACAAAAAGGCCCCAGCCTTGAGTCCGTTCTGATCTCCTCCCACCTCAAACTTCTAAAAATCTCGGTAGCTTCAGAAAATGAACTACATGACATTAAAGGTTATAGCAAGTTCAAGAAGACAGGACTTGCTAATGAGCAAAGCTTGCAGAATCCTTCTTATGGCATACCTTCCCCCTCTATAGTGCGGCGGTGAAAGCCAACATCGACATTGATGAGATCGAAGATCTTGATTTGGATGATACCAAAGAACAAGCATCTTGGGCAACTAGTTCATCTAAAGTGAGGCTTGGGATCATCATTCCAGACAAGAGCAAAAAACCCAAGACCGCGCAAGTTATGTGTGAGCAAGTTACAAGGATGGATGACATTTCTGAGACTTCTCACTCATCATTCCTGTCTTTCCTAAAGCAAGACGAGGCATGGTAAGGGCATCTCCAGCCGCGCCCCCAGGAAGGCCTCCTCAGGCGTTTTTTTTGCGCCAGCGCCGAAAATCGGCCCAGTCGCGTCCCAGGAGCCCGATTTTCGCCGGCCTGGGCCAAAAACAGCGCCGGCGGACCCAGGGCGAACCCTGCGCGCTGGGGGCGCCCGGGGGCGCCGGGCGAACTGTTTTGGCGCGAAAAAGTCGCGGGCCCGCCGCGTCAGCGACACGGCTCTCTTCTCGGCCCTTCGTCGTCCTCATCGCCTCGTTTCCCGCGGCGAATCAATGCCAAAGCTGCCGCGCTGCCGCGCCGGTCAGCCTGCGCCATTGATGCCTCACGGGCGGCGCAGTGAAGGCCGGATGACGCGCGTCCCTCGCCCTCCCTCGCCCGCCACGCGTACACACGGCGGGCACGCGTACGGGCGGCGCCTCAGTCTATATAAGACGCGCCCCAACGAGCTCGCGATCTCACAGTCTCTCGCCGTCGTCGTTCCCCCTCTCCTCTCTCTCGTCGTCTCCAGTTCATCACCCATGGCCGAGCGCTTCCCAGGCGACGGCGCGGCGGCGAACGGCTTCGGCCGCCGCCACCTTCACGAGGACGAGGCTCGCCTCCTTTTCGAGGCCGAGTACCCGGTCCCGCCGGACATGCGGGTGCCCGGGGCGTGGAGGATCAGCGCCGGCGGCGTGCCGGTGCCCCCGGTACCCACCGGCGCGGCGCGGCGTGCGGAGATCGCACGCATCCGCTCGAACCTGCCGCGTGCAGCGAGGGAGGGGCCACGACGACGACGACGGCGGTGACTACACGCGGTTCTACAGCCTCCTCGGCATGTAGAACTGCGTGGGCGGGCGGCGAGGCGGGCGGCGAGGGAGACGGCGGGGGTAGCCCGCGGTAGTTTTTTTCCTTTTTTGTAAAATA
This sequence comes from Aegilops umbellulata, assembly GCA_032464435.1. Lineage (NCBI taxonomy): Eukaryota > Viridiplantae > Streptophyta > Magnoliopsida > Poales > Poaceae > Aegilops > Aegilops umbellulata. The sequence continues at coordinate 631,971,196 of CP136060.1, read as the reverse complement.
TGTTTAAGTTTGAATGAACTCGCCGATGTTTGCGTTAAATTTGAATCATGTTTGCGCCGTATTTGACTTTTTTGACTAACCGTGGGCGCCGCGACTGGGGGGCATCATGCCCCCACTGCGCGGTTTAGCGCCGGTGCGCCTCCAGGGGCGATTTTTTGCCCCTCCTGGGGGCCAACAGCTGGAGATGCCCTAAGAAACTGGATATGGCAAGTTTTGGATAACCTAGATGGTTTCAGAACATGCCCTTAATCAACGCCAAATCTCTATGTGGTTCTCTGTTAAGGCTACTGGTACCTTTGGTACGTAGTTAGGCCCGCAAGAAATGCTTCAGACTCATGAGTCAGGTCGACTCATTGTTTAGCTTCACTTGTGGTCGACTAAATAATAAAATGTGTTGATTATGACTCTGCTTTGTAGTTTAATTGAAAAATGATCTGAGTTTCAGACGCAGTTTTTCCTTGACATAGAGCACAATATATTACATGAGGTTAGCTTTGATGTCTAGAATGAAAACTAGAAACCTTTGTTATTTTTTTGTTATTTTGGACTAAAATGTCAACCAGCTTCTGATACATGTGAGATTTTGTAATGTTGTATACGAAGGTGAGCTCAATCTTGGTCACTCAGACTTAGACTCGTGTGCACCCCTACATAGCAAGTAATACATAATTTTTGCGAGAACACATACATGGTAATATCAGAAAATAGCTAGATTCATTTTTTTATTTATAATTGTTCTAGGACAATCTTTTTAACCTAGTTTTAAATTTTGCCAATTGCCGGCTCTCAGCTATAAACAAGAGTAATAGATTACTTAGGGTACAGAATGTCTCTTGTGTCGAAGGGCTGCAAATCACTTCGTATCCAAACTATGTTGAAGACTTTGACTGCCGCCTGCAACTCCTTCAGAAATTTCCTTCACCCGCGTGCCACTCTCCACCTGAATAATAGGTGTACTACTTGCTATGTAGGGGTGCTGGACGAGCAGTCATGTTTGTAATTTGCTCCTTCGCGCAAATACATTTAAGTAAGGGACACAACTACGAGCCATGCTTCGGTACACCCCCCTTCCCAAACCGTATAAGGGTAGTACGGTCATTTGACCATAACGTATAGACACCTCCGTATGTGAGGTGTACGAACTGACCAGCTATACGTATACAATACAGCAGGTCCGCCGACCATCAGACAACTGTCGTCCCCCCTCCATACTCGGCCTCATCCATTTATTATTTTATTATTTTTTAAGCTTCAAAAAATAAGTGGGTGAGCAGGTATCAAACAAGGACAGCGTACTTGTTGTATCTTGCTTCTTCTTTTATTCTTCTTGTTGTGCATCTTATGGACATGGAGGAATTGATCCCGGGCACCAGTGATCTCGGATGAACAGTAAAATCCGAAAAAATAGTAAAACAATTCAAAAAAATCTGAAATTATTTGTCAAGAAACTTTGATGTTTTTTCTACATGCGTACCAATTTTCGTAATGAAATGACTTTTGTGGAGGTCTCGGCAAAAAAAACAAAATCATGCTCCAAAAAAACTGTTTTTGGATACATTTTGAAGCATCGATTTTGTCTTTTTTGCCGAGACCTGCATGAATGTCATTTTGTCATGAAATTTTGCACGCATGTGAAAAAGATATCAGTGTTTCTTGACAAATAATTTCAGATTTTTTTGAACTATTTAAATATTTTTTTCGTTTGTACTGTAGTAAAGGGTGCCTGTGAGCTCGAGCTCACAATAGCACTTTCGGCATCTTATCTATCTGTTTTTCTCTTTGCCTTTTTTCTTCGGTTTATTTTTTTTATTTCTTCTTATTTTTCTATTTTTTGTTTCCAATTTCTTAAATTTGTGAACATTTTAAAATCCGTTAACTTATCTTTTAAATATGTGATCTTTTTTCATATGAATGAATATTTTCAACATTGCAAACTTTCTTAAATTTGATGAAAAAAATCAATTTTAAAAAAGTTCTTTAACCTTTTTTCAAGTCGATGAACTTTTTTGAATTTCACAACCTACGATCAAATTCGTGAACTTTGTTTTGTACAAATCGTGAACTTTCTTTATTTTGCAAACTTTTTTTCAAAATTTGTGAACTTTTTTTCAAATTCTTAACCTTTTTTCAAACCGATGAACTTTTTTCAATTCCACGAACTTTTGTCACACTAGTAAGCTTGCGTTGCACATCTCGGCTAACACATGTAATCATATATAGGATAACCTTCCCTAAAACTAATAGGTTAACCCTATTGAAAACAGGGGGCATGTATCTTCATTACTTCACCACCCACAAAAGTTTATTACCAGCTAATATTTAGATGATAACTACTTAAGAACCCTTAGTCCTTGAGAGTTGAGAATGAAACCATTTCGTTGTTTTGAAATGTGCTAGCATGCAAGAATAACAACATCAACAAAGAAAGGTTTGCTGAAAGTTCTATTCACCTGCTTTAAGAGCTGAATAATATCTCCCGGTCATTAAATAGTTTGTAGAATAATCTGGAGATGAAACTACCCGCGCACTGAAATTGCAGGAGAAGATGCAAAATTGTAGGCTAAATGATGATACCCATTGTGCTATTTGTCCAACTTAAACATCTGAGTGTGGTAATCTGTCATGGATAAGCCTTAATGTGATCAATACTAAATTCAAAGATGGGAAAGCTCGAGCCTTCCTACTATTTTTACTTCAGAAGCCTTCCAATTATTTCCACCAACTTCTATGATAAATACAAGGCATCATGCCAAATTGTTTGTATTCTAAGTTTTGCATTTTCTAGAGTTTTCTCGGTGTAAAGGGCTGATAAATGGGCAGACGTGTCACAACGTGCAAACAGTGTCGGAAGTTGTTCAAACCTGGCATGGATGTTTCATATATCCATGTCAGGCTGTTGCAAGAAGTTGGGGTCATCCGTGGGCATGTAGTTTCTAATTAAGAATGCCCCTGCTATTTCCATTTTCGGGTATTATCAATCAACATGAAAATTCTCCTATATCCTAACAATCTATTGAAATTAGTGCACAATTATGGAATTTCAAATTGTGTATGAAAATTTTATAAACTTGAACACTTTTTCTAAAATTGTGGACAAATTCCCAACAATTGATATTATCCACAAATTGCAAACATTTCTTAAATTTGTGAACACAAAATGTAAACGTGGACAACCTTTTAATTTCAGAATATTTTTAAAAATTGTGAACAATGTTTGAAAATATGAACATATTTCAAATTTTTAGATAGGTTTCAAAAAGGAAAAAAAATCTTAGGCTTTAGACCAACTAGGCAATGGCATCTCTCCTGTCGGGTGCCTGTTGGGCCTGCCCAAGCATTCATGGATTTGAAAAAAAAAACCATGGATTTTAAAAACAGATGTTGATGAATTTGAAAAAAAATCTCAGGCATTGGAAAAAGTTCATAAAGTTGAAAATAGTTCTTGGATGTGTAAAAACGTTCACAGATTTGAAAACAAAGTTCACATTATTAAAATAATATTTCCGAATTTGAAAAGTTCATGGATTTAAGAAAAGATTCACGATTCAAAAACAGTTCGTGATTTTTTTAAATACAATTAAGATCAAAGTAAAATAGAAAAAGGAAAAGTAAAATGGGGCAAACAAAACCCCCCCAAAAAGAAACCAGAAATTTTAAAAATTGTTCATGTTTCGAAAGATGTCCGGAAATTGTTTTGTTTTGAAATTTTGTACGCTTTCAAAATAAAATTGCTCAAATTTCGTTCACAAATTCCAAAACTATTCGGCAGTTTGAAATTGTTCGCTTTTTTTTTAATAAAAGTTTCAGATTTTTTCAGAAAATATTTGATATGTATGTACGCTACTGTGTTTTCTTATATATTAATCGCTAGAACATAACACAAGCAGTGGTTCGTTGAAGTGGTTATTTGCATGTGCCATTTAGTGGTAGGTCTTGAGTTCAAATCCTCATAATCTCTCCCTTTTTAGGCTGCGCATATATTAAACATGGTAGCTTAATGGGCCAGCCCAGCACCTGTGCAATTTGTATACGATGCGAGGCGTACACGTACTTTAGCAAAAAGACCAACCGCTATTTTTTTTAAGAAAAGACCATCCTGCCCTTTATTATGATGGGGTATCGGATAATTTGAGCCCTCAATGTATTTATGGGGGTGTGTACCGAAGCGGAAGTGCACAACTACATGACTGCCGTTCTATGCATGGCTAAAATATGTGGAATTGCATGCGTGGTGCATTTAGACCCAAAAAACAAAATGCTCATCTCATCTTCATTAACTACTAAATCTCAAAATTTTAAAATCTTTTGTCCTTTCCACGATCTGTTTTCACCTCTGAGTTCATAACGACGAGAGCTTCTACAACGTTTTATTGGGCAGAAAAGTTAGCAGGGAATACTACATGACTTGCCAGATCGCTCACTGATAGTTATCGGCTGTAATCTATTTCTCACATGGACATGTCTTGATGACTTCTTGTCGAGCTTAAATTTTTTGAAGCTGGTAATATGTTAACCTAATGAATCACATGTTGTTATCATCCTTAAAACCTTTCATGGATACTTTTCGGACCACATTGCAGAGCTCATAAGTCAAGGAGAAGTTACCACACTCTTAAATTAGGTATCGACTCCATAATTTTATCACCCCTGAAAAGCTAGCTAGGTAACTAAATGTAGAATTCTGGTAAAAAGAACTTGTGAACTAGGCATTTATATGACCTTGCAAAAAATAAAATCTAGGAATGTATATTGGTGGCATGGTGATAACTGTTATATGGACAATTGGATAATTACATTAACGCCGTGTTTGTAACTTGCAGGTTCTTGACGGCCTTGGGACATGGTCTGCTCCATCATCGATCCATCCCATTTGCCACGTTCCACGAGCTCTTTCGGGAGGTTGATGCTGGCGGGTGTGGGTATCGGACCTTCCCATGGCCTCCCCCCCCCCTCCTCAGTAGGGGATGGCACCTTCTCTGTACCTCCTTCCAAACCACCAAGCACTCCTCAGCCAAGAGGAGATTGTCATTGATGGCCTTGCCAATTAAGGGTCCTATGAGGGAGCGGGGGGGGGGGGGGGGGGGCAATGACCATCACCCTAAAACTAAAACGAAGTAGCACAATATGCACTTCTATCTTTGATGTATATATTGAAAAGTACAAAGGTTTGTATTCCTTTTGCTTTATACTAAAATGTCAATCAGCTTTTCATAGGTGTGAGATTTTGTAATGTTTTATAAGGAAGGACAAATAGTCGGAAAAACTTGATCTGAGCTAGAGATGAAGTGTAATCAGAGCTCGCTTGTTTGACGAGCTAATTAAGCTGATCTCAATCTTTGTCACTCACACTCAGACTCGTGTGCACACCTACGTATACCTCACAAGTATTAAGATGAAATAGCCATATTCATTTTGTATATTAACAATTGTTCTAGTATAATGACTTTTACTGAAAAAACAAACATCAAGTTTTTACCGCAAAAAAAAGATTAATATATCAATTAATGTACATATGAACTTTCCTGTGTCGAAGAGCTGCAAGTCGCGTGTCATCCAAACTATATTGAAGCCTTGAAATGATGACCACAACCCCTTATGCTGAAATTCCCCTCGGTTGACATTCTTACCGTGTGGCTCATTGCAGCTAGAATTGAAACTCCCCTCCTCCCCTCTTGCCTTCGGTCATCCCCATGGGGTGACATAGGCAGAGCCCCAAAACCGCCGCCGCATTGACACACCTCCCGTCCATTCTCCCTAACCGCTGCCGGTTAGCCCCGCTGGGCAAAGCAACAGCGGGGCGCACCGCAACCTTCTCAACTCCCCATCTCTCCCTGCCCCATAACCTGCACAGGTCGTTGCAGGTGAAACTCTTGTAGCGCCCTCGCACTTCGCAGCTCAGGGGTGGATGTCGCTATCTGAAGGGCCGGCACCCTGCCCCGGCTTGACCTGGGGGCGCGACTGCTCTAGTGTCCCATCGTGTCTCGGATCTAGATCGGGACGAGGATCTTTGAACATGGTCATGGTTGTAGCAAGGGAGGATGGAGGCAGCCTCCATCATCGTGAGATGTGCAATGTGATATTTAATTACTTTTGTAATGAATCTTATTTCAATTATGAAATGTGACATGCAATGATCTTTTCGGTAGTTGTTGTTCAGCAGAAAGAGCATGTAGTTATTCTAGAGTCAGACCAAGTCACAAAGCACATGATTCACATCAACAAAATGTTTGCGATGATTATCACCATCGCATGCAGTTCCTTTGGTTCAATCGTCTGCCCAGTACAACATAGAATTCTCACCATCATCACATGTGTTGTCCGAAGTTAACACACACATTTTTTATTTAGTATACCATGTGGAGAACTTGCACACAGTGGACAGATTACGCGATGCCTGCGATGCTCTCATCATTGCAGACAATTCGTTCGTACCAACCATTTTTGCACAATATCGCACACGGTAGTCCTTTCTAAATCATGCCCGATGGGTCAGCCATCACACACGTTTCATTTCAGGATAGACAATTAAATCCTCTATTCTTAAAATTCCATTCCCACTCCAAGCAATTCTCACAACATGCAGCTTTTCACCGCATCAAGTGTGCCATGTCAGTATCCACTAGCACTAATTTTCATCCCTTCACCACATTCACCATATTTAATTCTTACAACATGCATTCTCCGACCTCACCAAGTCATGCATTCTCCCATCTCACCAAGTCATGCATTCACCCATCATAATTAGTTACGTAATTATCCACGTCATGCATATTAGACAAACTCACGTCATTAGCAAGTCATCTTATTCATGTGGTATGAAATGTGACTAGAATTGGCGGTAGATATTGACCGTTACGATGAATTAAAGAGTGGTAAATATGAATTGAAGAAGGCAATACGTGCGTACAAGTATTGGCTAGTGTGTCATCTATTCGTAAATACAAAAGCACTTTGTTGAGAAACTCTATAATGCTACAAGACTTTTTGAAGATATGTTTATGGAAATGAAAAAATAATATTCAATATTAATCTTCATTAAAAATTAATATAATTCAATTAAAAAATTCTTTGAAACTGTAAGTTGCTAACATCACACAAAAAATGCTAAGATGCAGTAATAATATTTCATAACTACATATCTCTTAGTGTTTCCGCGGCAATGCATGGGGTGTCATCTAGTTTTTATAATGAGTGTGATGCCTTCATCACACAGAGTTCAACTCTAAGTGTGGGCTATGTGTGTGTCTTCATAGCACAGTTATGCACTAGTGATAGTCCATTCAGTTTTTCCTTAACATAACTCAAAGTAGCACAACATGTAATTCAGGTTATCTTTGAAGTATAGAACAAAAACCGGAAAGTTTTGTTATTCTTTTGTTTTAGACTAAAATGTCCATCAACTTTTAATATGTGTGAGATTCTATAATGTTCTATACGAAAGCACACATAGTTGAAATACTCAATAGGACCTCAAAAGTATCCAAGGTCGCTTATTTAACGATGTAAGGTGATTTCAATCTTTGTCACTAAGACTCACACTCGTGTGCACACTGACATATCTTACTAGTAATAAGATAAAATAGCTAGATTCATTTCGTGTATTATAATTGGGGATAATGTTTTTTTGCCATCTCCATGCTCTCATTTTTGAACAAGAGTAGTAGCTCAATTAAGGTACACTTCATGTTTGCTATGTTGAAGGACTGCAAGTCGCATCACTTTATATCTATATGGAACTCTTCAACTGCCGCCCGCTAACCCTTCTTCCGAAATCCCCCTCGGTTGTGTGCTGCACTCAACCTCAACCACCGCTTAAGCAAATCTGTCGGTATGACGCTGTGAGACCTGCTGCCAGATCTCATCCTTGGCTTTCTACCGAGGGGAAGCAGCTTCGCTGTGAGACCATTCGGTCTATCCATGTAGACCGGGAAGTCAGACTTTCCACAGCCTAATACACCTATGCTAGGCGGCATGCATCAGTTAGAGCCTGTTTGGGACTGCTCTGCTCCTTAAAATTCAGCTCCGCTCCAGAAAATACAAGCCAAACGGGGTAGCTCCATGATATGCCGCTCCGCAAAAAAATTAGAATCTGGGATACAACTCCAAGTTTTTTATGAAGCTCCTCAGGGGGTGCTCCAAAAAACTCTAGAAGCTGGAGTTGGGTGGAAATTACCCACCACTGCCACCAGTAAGTGGATACCCCTTCGTTTGTCCCCCCTCAACCAATCAAATAGATCCTTTCCACCAAATTTCTCATTCTTGAAGCTGGAGCTAAATGGCAGCCAAACATTCTCTTTGGTAGTACTAGAACTTCTAGATGAAACTGCTCCAAAGTGAATTTAGTGGAGCGAAACCAATTTTTGTGAAGCGGAGCAGTCCCAAACAGGCCCTTAGACACATATACGGTTTCTAAAGCTACACATCAACTGATAGAATGCTTTTGTTTCATGACGCTTCCCATTCCATAGAGCTAAAGGTAGTACATGCGTAAGTCTCTAGTATACTTTGATTTTTCTCTGCAATCTCAGGAGGAAAAGATAAGTGAAATTTTCTAACAAATTGCAATGCAGATATTCACAATAGCTGTGTGGAAGGTTTTATTTATACCGTGGATACCGGTTGACCTCACAACACCACTTTTTTCAAAGAAACATCATTAATTATTTGTCCAAACCAAATTAATTAATTGTTGTACTAAAGGAGCAGTCCTGTTTGCAGTTTTCTCCTTCGGCAAATACATTTATGTTTGCGCGCCTACATGGCTATCGTCCTAAGCATGGATTTGCATGCATGCGGCATGTAGACCAAATAAATTCTTCAAGGTCATCATCATCAAGTGCTAAATCTAAAAAATTCATAATATCTCGTTGCTCAAATATTTTGCCCTTTTCAGGATCTGTTTTCACCTCCCATTTTATCGTGCCAGGAGCTTAGACACTATCAGGTAATGATACAGGAGTTACCAGACCACTGACAAATAGTTATCAATTTTTTCGAGTTCACAGTTATCAACTTGTTAATATAAGAACCAAATGGTTCACATTTAGTTATTTCAATATAAAATCGTGCGAGTTACCAAGCTCATCTTACATTACCTATTGACTCCATAACTAGGTCATGCACAAATAGCTATTTAACTAAATGTACTATGATGATAAAAAATATAACCAGTACGACTAGGTATGTACGCGCGCTGGTGATAATTTTTATCTACACAATTGGGTAATAACATCAATGCCATGGTGGTACTAAATCCTGTTTTATTACACCAGTGCAATGACGTCAGAGGTAGTTGTACCATGAATAGATGGGTAAATGCTTCAGTGCGATGGTGTTAAATACAACCTGGACAATTAGGTAACTTGTACATTATTCTCATGGGTTTTCACCTTGAGAGAATATGATATGTATTCCTCCATAGTCACCGACCACCGCTCTACGGTCCACATGACTAGCACCCCGAAAGAGAAATCCTTGGATTGGAAAACACTATCACATCAGTTCCGATCAATACTGCATGCATCTTCCACTTGTCAATAGTTGCAGTGCATGTCATGACATCCCATAGCATATGTCGTGGCCTGAAGATGCACTATGTAGACACATAAATGGAAAACTAAAGTACCACTAAAGATTAAGAAAATTACGTGGTTTCTGCATAGGGTGTTATTCTCACCAAGAACAATCTGGCAAAGTGAAGGTGACAGGGTAGTAAACAATGTTGTTTCTATGATTAGGAGGAAATAATATGTCATTTGTTTATTTTTTTTCCTGCTTGCTAGTTTAATGCATCGTACAATTCATGTGGCTTATAACCTTTCTCCACAGACAAAAATATCAAATATGTGCGGCAACTGTTTGGGTGGGGTTGAGCATAAGGGCCTGTTCGGAGGCTCCCCAGCTTCTCAAAACTCCAGAAAACCAGCTTCTACTCCTCGCTTCTAGCTTCAAGTAGGGATCCCAGGAGCGTTCTGCTCGATCTGCAGCTTCTCCTCATTGCTGCAGCCCAGTTGGAAGGGGATGTGGCCTGTTAAGCGTACGTTGGGCCGACTGGATGCAGCCCAATTAGCTGGGTACCGGTTCGAGCGTGACGAGCTTAACGATTCGATCGATCCTTTTTCTATTCGACGAGGGGAGGGACCGAAGCGTTTTCTTTAGCTGTCGCAGTTCGCTGTAAATTGAGCGAACTCCACGCTTCAAGTTTTGGTGGAGCTCCCTCAAAAAAAAAAAGTTTTGGTGGAGCTGGGCCGGCCGTGCTTCTCATTTTAACACTACGGGAACGATCAGCTTCGTGAATTCAGCTTCTCCGGCTCCAACTATTTTGGACAAATTTATCTGTGAAGTTTTGGAAGCGTGGAGCTGGAGGATATCAGAACAGGCCCTAAGACCAAGGCGCGCCTCCCTATGGGAGTTTATGTCGTGCTTTGGGCTTTATTGAAACTGTTTAAATTATTGTATGTTTAACATAATAAAGCTACATAATTTTATGCAGGTTATCTTACGAGCTATAGGATAGATCCGTAGATGGTCCTTATATACAATACGAAAGTGGGGGAGCTTATGAACTATGGGTGCATCCAATGGCAGATAGTAACAAGGGATACGTATAACCTTGGGCTTATGAACTATCTTATGTTCGGATGGAGGTTCAATGGTAGTCTATGTTTGTATCGCTGGTTGTTGGTTTTCAGTTGATCTTTTGTACTTCAATACTTGGATTTCGTATTTGAATTTTAATAAATATATGGTTGTGTGCACGTAACGATGCAGAGGTCCGGGTGATCCTTCTTTTCTAAGAAACCTAAAAAATCTAGATTCCAACTCTTGCTCGGGCCCTTGATCGAGCCAAACCCGGCCTCCGCGGCGTTAGAGCAGGAGGGATATGAGATTTGACACTCGTCTGATTCAAGGTCTGGGGCATCATGACAAATCCACGTGATCTGGGAAACCTTACCCCCGCCGAGATGTGCCCACCACTACATCCTTTATCTTTATTTTAAAGATATATAGGAGGTTGTTTCGATTTTATATCCTTCCGTATTTTCTTTCTGGTGCAAGCCGCCACTCATTACCAATCTTGAACAGTCCATTAAGTATATCAATTTTTTCTGCAATTAATATTTCACCGGGCACAGAGGTTGATCACCTCAATTTTTAACTGAAACAAGCTAGGGAGCGAAGGGAAACAAGAGATTAGTATGCAACATAGTGGGTGTAGCTCCGCCCAGATAAGCGAGTCGTGCATGCATCAGAATCAAGAAGGAACTAGGCATCATCGTCCCAGCAAAGTTTCCGGTAGAAGGGGCAATTAAAGGAGGGAGCCGTACTTCTGCAGGTGCCGTACGAAGCTGCATGTGTTAACAACGAGTAAAGATGGACGGTGGTAACGTGGTGGCAAGTCGCCATGTCTTTGACCCATGCATCAGCATATTTTTTAAGAATACATTTTTTTATTAAAAAAGGAGGATGATCCCCGGCCTCTGCATCTGGGAGATGCATACGGCCACTTTATTAATTATTCTCGAGGACCTTACAAAGTATTACAAATAATATACCTGAATCCACCATCTTGGCAACATATGCCGCTACTCTTATCCATATGATGAAGGGATGCTAGCTGGTCCCCTACCCAAACCACTCACCTAAACCTAACATCAAAAGCCGGAAGCCCCAGCCAAGCCACATACCGGGTCTGGGGCACAATCCGGTCAGACGCACTCTTGCGTCGTCGCCGCCATCTTCCACTAGTCCATCTTCAGATGATATTGAGTCTTCTACCTTGTGAAGGCCACATCAGCCATCGACGTCACCATGACGCCAGACAGCTACCTCCTCCTGCGCGACTCCATCTCCGCGCATCGGACGCCAAGCCTCCACGGCGCCATGCCGCCGATCTCCGCCGCCATCAATGAGTGAGATGAAGTACCGCTCCACCACGGCAAGTACAAGGTGAGGAAGGGCGAGGTCGCCATCGGAGACACGGCCGGAAGATAAGCACCGCAGCCATGAGGGAGCTGCAACGCGGTAGATCAGACGGGCCGCCACCAGGAACCAGACAAACTCGCCATGCACACCCAACATCCCCAGGCCCAAGTCGGCGCCTTCAAGAAGGTGACGACGCTGTGGCGCCGCCGCCGCTTAGCCACCGGGGCTAGGGTTTTCACCCGGGCGTAGGGGAAGGGGGGAGGCAGGGGAGGTATAGCCTCGGCGCCGCCAGCAAGGAGGGAATGGCGTCCGGGACGCCATCGACGCCGTGACCGCCACCGGCGGCCAAAGGTTTCCCCCGGCCAAGCACCTTGCCGCCACCTCCGAACCAGCCATAACATGAGCCAGGCCGGCCGAAGGTCATGCATCACGAGCGGACCAGATCGCCTCCGATCTGACGAGGGGAACCCGGGGCCTCCCCGTGCCATGACCAGCGCCCACCGGGACCTCGCTGCCCGCGCAGCCGAGGGGATCCGGCCTACCTCACCGGCGAGCACTCCCTGCCGTCGGAGAAGCGCCGTCCGCACCAGCGAGGCCACCGCCTCAGATCCCACCAGCGTGCGCCACCTGACGCGCCGGCCGCCGAGTTCCGCCGCCGCGCCCGAGGAAGTAGCCCCTCGCGGCCCCTGCTCCAGGCGAAGGCAGGCGAGATCCCGCCGCCGCCGGCACCGCGCGGCCAAAAGCCCGCGCGGTGCCGGCGGCGGCGGGAGGAGAGGAAGGAGGTGGGGGTTGGGTCGGCGGCGGCTAGGGTTGGGCGCCCCTTTTTTAAGAATACATAGAAGCATGCGTATCAAATGTTCTGACAATAAGGGGAATATATCCTGTTCACACCATATAACGTTACATACGCAGTGACTATCCACTTGCTAGCCTAGGACAACCACTCTTCATCCGTCCACGAGCCAAAGAAAGATCTGTAGATGGCCACAAAGCTGCCCCGCACGTAGTACAACCAGCTTGGCCTTCATCGATAACTCTCTGTAGGATTCTGGCTTCCAGAGGGTTGGCTTGGTTAAAACTATGTTGTTCTTGTGCTTCTAGATTTCCCATCGACGATGATGATTGATGATTGCGGCCAAGTTTTTTTTTTTAGAAGAAAAGGGCCCAAGGCCATAAATTAAGTAGCCTAGGACATTACGAACACATGGTATTGAAAAATAAACGCCGAAACCACCGGCAACGCGTCATGAGCATAGCTCCATGCCACCTCTGGCAGTGGCGGAGCCAGAAGTTTTGTGGAGCCTAGGCAAGTTGAGCATCTATCTATCTATCTATACCTCTATCTATCTATCTATACCTCTATATACCTATACCTCTATATACCTATACCTATACTAATTTCTGACTCCCTAGAAATTACCACGTTAAATAGAATTTATGAGCCGTTAATCTGGTGGGACCGAATTATTACGGTGTAGATCCATCCAATTTTCCTCGGTTGTGAAAAAAAACCACAATCCAATTTTCCTCAGTTGTGAAAAAAAAAACACACAAAGGCCCACAATTGTTGTAAAACAGAATCCAACAAAGGCACAATGCTACAACTACTCAACGGCTAGCAATCTCAAGTTGTGAAAAAAAAAAACACAAAGACCCACAATTGTTGTAAAAACAGAATCCAAGATAGACACGATGCTACAACTTCTTCATGGTTTTCCTTCCCTAAATAAAGCAATCTCCAGCTCAAAAAAAAATCTCACGTCCTGAATCCTAAGCGCTGCACGTCTCCTCCCACGCACATGAATGCTTTCCATCATGATCAAGCACCCTGTTGATCAGTCACCTCAACATTGTCAAGAATTCTTTGCAGTTAGGGTTTGCAACGATGTAAAGCTAAGGCTGCTTCTGCGGCAGAGTTCATCAGGCCCCTCCTCGGCTCCTCAAACTCCAGGGGTCTCCACCTCCTGGCAGGAAGGCATCCAGCAGATTTTTTTTCCCATAAGACGCAATCCACTAGACAGGAATTCTTGATGTTCGGTCCTGCTATAGCCGACTTCTCCCTCCCTGATGAGAGGTAAGTTGTGATGATCCTCAGCTTCGTGTACCCTTGCACGATACCACCTAGAGTAGCATAGAAAGGATGGATCCAGCAGCAATTGCCCAGCTTGGAACTATCCTTTGGTTTGGACCTACCATCAGACTTAATCCCATGCATTATGTAATGCTACTTGGATATAATTAGTAGATGGAAATTACATTGTTTGGGTAAGTGACGTTCAATCTATGATTGGTTCCAGCACGTACGTATACAAACAAAACTGCATGAAGGCAGCCAATACCTGGGAGCCGACATGGAGAGTGTCTTAGGCTTGATGAGCTTCTTACCCATGTTGATTAATTTCTTCATTGCTATGTCTTTTCCTCAGCCATCGACCCTTTTCTCTATATCTGCAGGTTACGGCTACGCATGCCCTTACTTTTCTCCAGCGTTGCAACTTCATCATCCAATGCTATGAAGTACCACCGGTGGAGGCAAACGTGGGCGCATCAGTTGATGGTGGTCGCCATGTACTTCTACATCATGCTTTCCGCGGATCAAAGGAACATACAGGAGAGGCCACCGATGGAGTAGAGCTGTGATGGAATCTCTAGAGAAATTCCAAAAACAACTGAATGTGCAGCCTGTGTTTTCCCGGTGGAGAAAGGAAAGTGCTTTTGAGAATTGAGATTAGCCAAAGACCAATGTCCAGATGGCATGAGATGTTTCATTCTCATGTTTTTTTAATTAACTTCCATACACGATTCTATAATTCACCAATGGAGAGGAGCCGTAATGTAATCTCAAGAGAAATCCCAAAAACAACTGAAACCGGCAGGCTGAGGAAGCTTTGTCCAACGGAGTAGTAGTTGGCATTACCTCTTGGTCAGTACGTAGGAAATTGGGAGATATACGGATTTAATTATAGGCTTCCTTAATTCTGGCAATTAATAATGTGGCCCGTTCATGCAGGTATATGCATGTGTCGTGCTGCGTGTTTGGACACTGATAACATCATAGAAATCCCTACGGTTCAGATATGAAGCATCAGAGAAAAGAAACGGACCATTGATAACATGCATCTTCAGTTGCGACTGACACGAGCATTGAGATGATTATATGTGAGTGCAACATGCGTACAGGAATAAATCTAACAACCTGTTTCCGATCTATGCTTTTTTAGTTGAATTGTTGATCAATGGTGGATGATGATTCTGGCAAAGCATGCTCCGATGCTTACACCCTTTGCCACCAGAGGTCATATTATGAACGCCGTTGTGCCTGCTGCATGGATCAATTCTCAATTGCCGACGGCAATAGCCCCATGTAGATTCCTTTCTATTTATAGTACTCCATCCTCTTCACCAACACATCTTCGTGAGAAGCAACTCTGTCAGAAAACACTCAAGACATTCTCGAGGAAAAATGGCTGCAGCTTGCTCTGCTCGGGAGAAGAGGTGGCGGCATATCGACCCGGTAAAGTCTCGCCATTGGAATGTTGAGTAGAAGTACAGAACGTCCATGATACATGAGATGAGATTATTATTTGGACAGTGCAGGGGAGAAGATGGTTATGGAGGATATCACGTGCAAACCCATATCCAGCGGCCCAGCTAAAACATGGTGAGGAACTGAGGACTCGGCTCGGGATGAAGATACATGACCATTAAGTTCGAGATATGGTAAGATATGTGCTAACCTGGACTTGCTGTTGTGACACAGCCATTGGAATAATTATTCTGCTAGAGGAGTCAGTGCCAAATCTACATCAGAATAATGTGAGCTTCAGGATTGGAGGTAATTTGTTTTTCTCCCATGCCTACATTTTTTTAGTTGCTGTCCATATGAATAAGAATGCAATCTTACAACAATTGATTCCTATATTTTACTGATTAGCACCAAATAATTGTACAACCGAGTAACTTTTGAAATACATTTATGAAAGGTTGTACTATGAGAATTTTATTTGGTTAAGATATATTGACATATTTAATTTGAGATGGGTATTTGAGCCATAAAGTGCAGAAGCAAGTTTTCAAATACTCGCAAAATCAGGAATATTAAGAGCATCTTATTCTTTGAAATGCATATGAAGTTACTTCAACATCGACAGTTGGTGTTGTTTTTGTATCTCTAAAAACAAAAAATTAACAATTGATTGCAATGAGCCGAATAAATGTAGTGATATTTTCTTCATTATTGAATCATATTTTCTTCTAAAAGAGCATTTAAAATGACGGCTCAAAGGCTTTCTCTCCATGGGTTTGCTAACCACAAGCCACTGGGCAGCGTGGCTGTGCATACGTGCTGCAGCAGAATTGTTCTGCTACACGTGTGTGCGTTCAAGGAAAACATGAAAGTAAATTTGTCACCTAAGACCATCATCTATGTAGTACATCTATACTCGGTAGGGTCCAAAATACTAATTTTATACATATTCTAATATGTGTTCAAGTGTGTCTAATACAAATCAGCTATATATAAGGTTCTGTGATGTGCAAGAAATCGTTCTTGAAGTTTGGTGTAGTTGCTTAATTCCTACTGATTTGTTGTATCGTAACTCGGTTTCCTCACTCGCTTGAAAATTTTTCTTACTCAATTAATTTGAACATCATATGAAGTGCCACGCATATAAAGTATCTCGGAATATTCTACTTATTATTTTTCCTAGAATGAAACTGTTTATAGGTTTAACAATATTTTTGTAGTACGCTGTAGTTAATACAATTTTATATTTTCCATGCATTCTCAAAATAAAGTATTTGGCAAACATTATATTATTCCGAGATAGTTACATGTATAAAATTCATGAATGTTTCATGCAAAAAAAAAATTCAAGAAAGTACACATATGAATAGACCAAGCAAGACTATATATTTGGTGACTCTCCATACTTCCTAAATAAGACAATACTTTCAAAAAAACAATTCTTCATATATTCAGTGGGTGCTGAAATAATATATTGAGCTAATATCAATGACACATACTATTTTCAGGTGTCATCATATATTAATTATTGTTATTCCATTTGACCAACTCATTTGCAGAAATATAATCACTCATCAATCTCCATGTAGTATATTTAGGTTTTATTACATGGCATGTCCAAGTGTGATTGTACGCAACACATTGGTGTATATTAATAATATAAATTGTAATTTAATATTTAGTACCTAGACCGTGCGAATGCATGGGTTGGCAACTAGTAAGTGTATAATCTAGAAATCAAAAATCGGGTATTCCGATAGATAATATACAAGATACCACGCAAATCCACATTACTAATGAAGTGAAAACATAAATAGAAAAGACAAACAAAATTTAATTTTAAAATAAACTAATATATAATATATCAATATATGCTTCATAGACCAAATAAAGTTGAGACTTGACAACAGAAGATATATAGCCAGTCTTGCATATAGGCAAACTTGCCATGTTGCCAACAAAAGTAAAGCTATCCATACCAGTGGTCACCAGATGTGACTCTGCAATAGCTTCAACCACGGTCAAAAGCATCTCTCACATGTTCATCTCTGAAATTTAATGATAAATTTTGAACTAGGTTGTTAAACAAGCAAGTAAGGAAAATGAGATACAACAAGTAACAAGTTCGGATTACAGAACTATACTTGTGTCAAAGATATATTGCATTCTGAGTGTGAAGCCACCAAAAGGTAATAAGTATTGCATGAATACAATGGTCTGCAAGTTGCCCTATTCTTATATACTTCGATTTTCTATTTTCCAGCAGCCATCAAATACATTTTATCTCTACTCATGATTTTATGATTGTTCGCAACGAAAAATTCCCTCAATTTAAGCTAAGGGTTCAATGAACATGACAAACAAAGCTCTCAAATACTTATCAGATGTATGAAAACAGTTGCTAGTTAGCTAGTTCTACTACAGATTTATTTACCTGAAAATGAATAATTGTATATGAGAAAAATCATATGAGGAGCTTTAGGAGGCCCTGCCCTAGCCCAGTGATCAACACAGAGTAATCTGTAATATGTTTTATCTTCCCTTCTACAGTTTCACTTCAAGATGTTCAGTGATGCGAGCTGGCGCAAAAAACTCTCCTTCCAATTTATTCTTCAAGAATCTTTTCAAAAAAATAAAATCTGCAAGAACAATTCATTCCCTAGCCAAGACCAATTGTTCAAAGATGAGGGATCCCTAGCCGGCTAGCCCTACTTACGATGGATAATTCTTAGTTTCTAACCGAACTACCGAAGAGGACGAGGACAAGTAGACTACCAGGCAGCCGAAACCACTGACAATGTGTCGTGAGCATAGCTTGATGCCGCTCTGGCAGTGGCGGACCTAGACTTTTGTGGAGCCTAGGCAAGTTGAGCCTAAGTGTATAATCTAGAAATAAAAAATTGGGCATTCCGATACACAATATATAAGATACCACCAACCTTCTGAATCGCAGATCCACATTATAATGAAGGGTAAACATAAATAGAAAATACAAAAAAGTTAATTATAGAATGCACTAATATATCAATATATGCTTAGATACATAGTCAGTCTTGCATACATGCAAACTTGCCATGTTGCCAACAAAAGTAAAGCTATCCATACCAGATGTGACTATGCAATAGCTTCAACCATGGTCAAAAGCATCTCTCACTTGTTCATCTCTGAAATTTAATGATAAATTTTGAAGTTAGTTGTTAAACAACCAATAAGGAAAATGAGATACAACAAGTAAGAGCAACTCTAGCAGACCCCGCAAAACGCCCCGGCCCGCAAAATAACCGCCAAATTGTGGGTCGGGGCTGAAAAATATGCACGAGCAGACCCCGCAAAACGCCCTGGACCGCAAAACATTTTGCGGGGCGCGACAAATCTTCTCCCCCAACCTCTGTCTTCACGGGCTGGGAGGCCGACCCGAGCTCAATCCCCATCCAGCGCGAGATTTGACGGGAGGGACATTTCCGCGCCCCCTTTCCCGCTTCCCGCACCCTCCGCCACCATTGCCCCCCCCCCTCCGAAGCTCCGGCCGCTCCTCCTCGGCCGTCCCTCGCCGCCCTGGACGACACGATGCTGCCCTCCCCCCCCCCCTCACCGTCGAGGTCGCGCACGCCCCTTCCCCTCGGGCGGATCTCGTCGCCGGCCATGTAGGCCCCGCCGGTGTCGCCCAAGAACACGCCACGCCTGCCCGCAAGTGGCAGGGCAACGTGCTTGTGCAATGCGGGAATCCGGCTGCCCCCGCGGCGATGGCCCGCGCTCCGGGCAGCAATGCCGATGTGCGATCCCGGCCGACGGCGGAGAAGGCCGGCAAGGTCGCGGGCGCAAAGCGGAGGAAGGTTCCGACTTCAAGGAACAAATCTTATTCAACCTCTCACTCCATCCCCCCGCAAGGAGGTGCTCCGGCGATGGCGTTCAACGGTGCCGCTCCCCCCGCGAGCGAGGTGTTCGACGGAATGGCCGGAAGGTATATCTCTTCGGACTTTGGTGATTCTCTTTCATTTTCGCCATTGTTTATAGATAGCTCGTGACTTCTTATCATTCGATACAGTGGTGGTTCGAACAATGCAACAACCGAGTTCGTGAACTTGTTGGACACGACCGCGGTTGACATTGATCAAGCCCCCTTCGGACCTTTCGACTACAAGGAAACAGAGTGCGGCGTGGACGACCATGGTTGTGCGGACGACTTGGCTGAGATCGAAGTGGAAGCGTTTGAGAATTCACAAGCAAAAGCTGGGAAAAGCCAAAGATCGAAGAACTACACCATCTTGTAAAATCAAACTTTGATCAAAGCATGGAGTACGGTGTCTCTTGATGCATGCACGGGTACTAATCAAACCGCCAAGAGATATTGGCAAAGGATCAAAGATCAATACTTCCGCATTATGAAAAACTACCCCAACAAGACTCCACGCACACTTCGGTCGCTTCAAGGTCGTTGGGAGAACATCAAGCCTATGTGCAGCCGTTGGGCAGCTTGCTTGGAGCAAGTACGCAATGCACCTCCAAGTGGCACCATGGAGTCCGACTATGTGATTTTGCTTTGCCTTTGTTCAAGTTGTGCATCATCATTATGTATCATGAAAAATGATTGCAACATCTTGTTCGCATTGTGTAGGACAAGATTGCTCAACATAGATACAAGGACATCGAAGCTTCGGAAGGCAGATTCTTCAAATTAGAGCATTGTTGGGAGTTGCTCCAAAAGTGCGACAAGTGAAAGTTGATCAACAAAGAGTCCCCACCAAAGAGAGGCTCACTTACAAACATGGATGAAGATGAAGATGATGATGGCCCAAGAAATTTGAACAAGCCCGATGGCGACAAGAAGACTAGAGAGAAGATAAAGAGAGAGCAAGAAGCATCGAGCTTGAGGGAGAAGATTGATGTCATGGTGCAATCAAACGAGTTAATGTTGTTGAAGTCGTTGGAGATCAAGAAAGAGTTGGCTGAAAAGAAGGCAAAAGAGAGGCAAGAAAAATGGCAAATGCTCAAGGAAGAGGGGCTGCGCAGAGCTGCCATTGAGGAGAGAAAAGTACGCGCCTCTGAAAACAAATCGTTGTCATTGTTGATCGCCGAAGAGAACAAGATCATGTCAATGAACCGCAATGACATGGACGACGTCACCAAAACATGGCATGATATGGCAAGGAGAGAGATCTAGAAGAGGAGAATGGTTGCCTCGGCCGGTCCGTCTGCCAGTTCCGGTGATGTTTTCTCTGCTCCATACGGTGGCAATGTGGATGATTTCGGTGCGGGAGTTGGAACAAGCGACGGAGGTGGCTACGGTGGCGCCGATGAACTTCAAGATGGACTCCATGGCGCCGAGTGAAGATCGACGCCCAAAATGATGCCGGACATGGGCGCATACCTTTGCATGCCCTCTTTTGTGTAATGAACTTCGCTTTTATTCGCGCGCAAACTGTTTATGTCATTTGAATTTGAACTTGTTTGTGAAGCCCTATGACAAATTTCAGATTTGCAGTTTCTCTGTTTGCGGGTCGTTGCGCTGTTGCCCGAGCAAAACCCTCATAGCCGACCCGTAGAAAAGCATATTCCGCGAATATATTTTTTTACGGGTCCGTTTGGGGGGTTTGCATCTGTGCTAGCCCTCGCCGGCCCGCAAAAGCGGCTTTGCGCGAACTGCAAACGTGTTTTGCGGGCCGGCGTTTTGCGGGGTCTGCTAGAGTTGCTCTAACAAGTTCCCCCCGCAAAAAAAAAAAACAAGTAACAAGTTCATATTAGAGAACTATACTTGCATCAAAGATATATTGCATTCTGAGTATGAAGCCACCAAAAGGTCATAAGTATTGCATGAATACAACAGTCTGCAAGTTGCCCTATTCTTGTATACTTCGATTTCCTAGTTGCCAGCAGCGAACAAATACATTTTATCTCTAGTCATGAGTTTTATTGTTCGCAACGAAAAATTCCCTAAATTTAAGCTAAGGGTTCAATGAACACGACAAACAAAGCCCTCATATACTTATCAGATATACGAAACAGTTGCTAGTTAGCTAGTTCTACTACAGATTTATTTACCTGAAAATAAATAATTGTATATGAGAAAAATAATATGGGGAACTTTAGGAGGTCCGGCCCTGGCCCAGTGATTAACACAGAGTAATCTGTAATCTGTTTTATCTTCCTTTCTACAGGTCTACTTCAAGATGTTCAGTGATGCGAGCTGGCGCAAGAAACTCTCCTTCCAATTTATCCTGCAACAATCTTCTAAAAAAATGAAAATCTGCAAGAACAATTCATTCCCTAGCCTAGACCAATTGTTCAAAGAGGAGGGATCCCTAGCCGGCTAGCCCTAATTACGATGGATAATTCTTAGTTTCTAACCAAACTAACGAAGGGGGCGAGTACGAGTAGACTGCCTGGGTGGCTGGCGTCCACTCGCCGCAGGTCGTGCGTCTAGCCGTCTAGGGCTCTAGCGCCAGGTCGCCAGCCACCAGTCCCTGCGCTCGCCGCCAATGACAAAACGAAGATACGGAGTTCGAGCAATCAATCGGTCCATCCTACGAATTCCCTCGTGTCTCTTCTGCATCAGCCTTGGCTACAGACTGCCGTTGGGCCATGGACCTGTGAGAATCGAAGGTCCATTTGTTTGCCCGGGTAAACCAAGCCACCAAGCATGTTTCGTTCTTTATTCATTTGTCTCAATCACTGTTGTCGAGGACTAGCAAGCCAGGGCAAGTTACCAGGGTCACTGGGCAGTGTCTCCGCCACTGGCCTCTGGGCATTCACGCCGGTGGAGCAAACTTTTTAACCCAAGAGCTTTTAAAAGCTTCTTTAAAATAGAGGAGCTTGTAAAAGCAGTGGTCGGGAAGTCGCCAATGTTCACCAGAAGATGCCGACGGTTGTGATTTGTGAAGCAAATCTCAGGCCCAGAGAAGAAAACACTCTAGACCACAAAAAGTTGGTCGAATCCAAATGGAACCACCGAAAACCTAAACCGATCGGACCACCGAAGACTCGCTAGAAAAACGGCTCCGCACACCCTCCACCGTAGATAAGCACACACGACTGGAAAAAGGCTTATATGTGGGCTTAAATTAGTGATGGGCATAGTCAGGAACACGCCACTGCTTTACTGGAAAGGAAGAAATGCTGGGTAAAAATCATAGCCCGCCACAGAACTTTCCACAACATTGGCGGGCAAAATTCATTACCCACCATTCATAAACTCCTCCAAATTTGTCAGCGGGTTGAAAGCAAACAGTGGCGGGCACGTCAAAACTGTCCGTCGCTGGTTTGCCTTGTTAAACATTGTAAGCATATACGGTGGAGTATATAAACCGTATATGTGTTGTAGTTGTACGTGCGTGTTGTGTATTCTGTTGGGCCTCTGAGATTCGATCTTATCAGGTTGTTAGCTGACTTGTAGATCAATCCGAGCCCAACTAACCTTGTATCTATCCTGGCTTCGGCCCTATATTAACACGCACGCGTCCCTGCAACAAGCATACGCTTAACCCTAGTTTTTACATGGTATACAAAGCCATCCTTTTTCATCGCATCTAGATGTCGAGCTCCTCCTCAGCTGTCGCCATGGCCGCCCCCTCCATCACCTCCCTGGGTCACACCATCACCGAGAAATTGACCCGGGAGAACTTCCTGGTGTGGAAGGCGCAAGTCTTGCCACACATCAAGGGGGCGGAGCTGATGGGCTTTCTGGACGGCTCGGTCAAGGAGCCAGCCGCCGTGCTCATCACCGAGAAGGACGTCGCCGGCAAGAAGGAGATCACGTCCTCGCCAAATCCTGAGCATGCTGTGTGGGTCACTCAAGATCAGAAAATCCTCACGTTTTTGATCTCATCTCTTTCCCGTGAGGTTTTACTGCAGGTCAGCTCCCACACCACCGCCGCATCAATCTAGAACGCCCTGCTGCAAAGCTTCTCGTCGCAGTCAAGGGCTAGGGTTATCCAGCTCCGCTCTGCCATTGAGCACACACGCAAAGGGGACATGTCTGTCGCGGCCTACTACACCAAGATGGTGAGTATCGCCGACGAGCTTGCTGCTGCAGGCAAGCCCCTGGATGAGGATGACATCGTCGATCACATCCTGCAAGGCTTTCTCCACGACCCCGACTACAGCGGCTTCGTCTCGGCCATCTCCACCCGCACCGCCACCGAGCAGCCGATCGGCCTCAGCGAGCTTTTCTCCTTGCTGTTGTCGGCTGAAGCTCGCATCGCTGCCCAGAACACCGCCCTCCACTCCGCAAATCTGGCGGCAAGGGGTGGAGGCCGCGGCAACTCAAGGGGCGGCGGCAAAAGTGGAGGCGGCTCCCGTGGCTACATCAACAACAACGCGGGCGCCCACTACCCTGACAACCACGGTGGCGGCAGTTTTGGCGGCGGTCCTCGGCAAGGAGATGGTGACCGCAGTGACCGTGGTGACCGCGAGCACGAGAAGTGCCAGATTTGCAAGCTTGAAGGGCATGGTGCGTGGCGCTGCAAGAAGCACTACGATCGCAACTTCAACAACAACGTCCGCAACCCTGCAGGAGGCGGTGGTGGCGGAGGACGTGGTGGTGGTGGAGGACACCGCTCGGCCAATGCTGCCCACGCCTATGGAGTTGATACCAATTGGTATCTTGACACTGGCACAACTGATCACGTGACGGGAGAACTGGAGAAGCTTGCGGTCCACAATCGCTACACCGGCACGGAGCAAATCCACACTGCGAATGGTCAAGGTATGGACATTGCTCACATTGGTCATTCAGTTCTTACTACCCCTCATGGCTCCTTGCATCTAAATAATATCATCCATGCTCCTCAAGCCAATCAAAGCCTACTTTCATCCTATAAACTTATCAAAGATAACAATGCCTTTTTGGAAGTTTACCCCGAATTTTTTTTTGTTAAGGATCGGGCCACTCGGAGAACCGTGCTTCAAAACAGGACTAGAGGTCGCCTGTTTCCTGTCTCTGGCCGCCATGATGTCCCTCCTCGACAAGCTCTCAGTGTGGTCAAGCCATTCACCTCAAGATGGCACAAACGCCTAGGGCATCCTGCTTTTCCGGTGGTCCAGAAAATTCTTCGAGATTTTAGTCTTCCAGTATCAAATAAGCAAGATCATCTTCATGTGTGTGATTCGTGTCAGATGGCCAAGAGCCATCAACTTCCATATCCTCGCTCTACTAGTGAATCAAAGGCTCCTTTAGAGCTAGTTTTTTCAGATGTTTGGGGTCCTGGACCCGTTTCTGTTGGCAGACAAAAATATTATGTCACTTTCATTGATGATTTTAGTAAGTTCAGTTGGATCTATTTGCTTAAGAATAAATCTGATGTATTTGCAAAGTTCAATCTCTTTCAACAACATGTTGAACGTCTTTTTGATCGCAAAATTCTTGCCATGCAAACGGACTGGGGAGGTGAATACCAAAAACTTCATTCATTTTTTGAGCGCATAGGCATCACTCACCATGTCTCCTGTCCACACGCTCATCAGCAAAACGGATCCGCTGAACGTAAACACCGCCACATCATGGAGGTTGGTCTCTCCCTTCTTGCTCAAGCTTATATGCCTCTAAAATTTTGGGACGAGGCGTTTCTCACGGCGGTGTACCTCATAAATCGTGTTCCTTGTAAAATCATCAATAATCAGACCCCTCTTGAACGTCTTTTTGGCACTAAACCAAACTACACTTTTCTCCGCATATTTGGTTGTGCCGTCTGGCCCAATCTTCGTCCATTCAATAAACATAATCTTGAGTTCCGCTCGAAACAGTGTGTGTTTCTTGGGTACAGTAGCCTTCACAAAGGCTACAAGTGTTTGGATGTTGCCACGGGTCGCATCTATGTCTCTCGTGATGTGGTTTTTGATGAGCAGGTTTTTCCCTTTGCAAAACTTCACCCTAACGCTGGCGCCCAACTTCGCAAAGAACTTGTCCTTCTTCCTTCTCATCTTCTGCCATCACCCAACTTTGTTCTCGGGGGCGTAGAAGATGCTGATGATCATGTGTCAATGAACCATAACTTCTTTGATCAAAACTCTAACGAAAGTGTGCAGGATAACAGTACAAACATGGAAAAAAATTCCCATGATTTTATGCAGGCCACGGAGTCCTCCTTTTTTGCCGCAGAAGATCCGCCTGCTGATCCCGGAGTAGATCAGGGCGGGATCCCCTCGGGATCTGCTGGACCAGGCATGTTAGGACGATCGCCTACGGGATCCACACCGCAGTCCCACATGCGGTTTCCCGCGGGATCAGGTGGGTCCCCTCTGCATGGCATCGGCCAGCGGCGAGCCGCGCCTACGAATCCACTGAGTGCGCCTGTTGCAGGACCAGGTGGGTCCCCCTTGCATGGCGCTGGTCGGCCACGGGCCGCGCCTGTGACGGGACCAGGCGGGTCCTCACCCGGTCGGCCTTCCTCGAGAACGAGCGCGCCCGCGGAATTGGGTGATTCCGCCTCGTCGATGGCAGCAACAAGTGGCAGTTCCGGAGCGGCTGGCACGCGCGTCGAGGTTGATTGTGCTGCGCCAACACAGAAGCTCCAACAGGAGTTCTCGGGTGGATTTTCTACGGATTCTGGATCTGCTGTGTCTTCCTCCTCAAATCGTCTCCAACAACATGTCTCACGTCCAGCTCCGCCTCCTCCTCCGCGGTCTCATACCAGGTCACAGAGTGGTATTATCAAGCCTAAGCTTTATAACGATGGTTGTGTCCGTTGGGGTTCTTTTGGTGCCACAGGTGAACCGCAAAATTTGGGAGAAGCCCTTGGAGAACGTCGGTGGAAGGAGGCCATGGATGAGGAATATGATGCCCTTATGAGGAACAAAACATGGCGTTTGGTACCTCCAGTCAAGGGGAGGAATGTTATTGACTGCAAGTGGGTCTACAAAGTCAAGCAGAAATCTGACGGTACTATTGATAGGTATAAGGCACGCTTGGTTGCGAAAGGGTTTAAGCAAAGGTATGGAATTGACTACGAGGACACGTTCAGTCCTGTAGTCAACGCAGCCACTATCAGAATAATTCTCTCAATTGCAGTGTCTAGAAACTGGTGCATTCGACAACTAGATGTCAAGAACGCGTTCTTGCACGGTGTTCTGGAAGAGGAAGTGTTTATGAAACAACCTCCTGGGTATGAAAGCTTAAAGTTTCCACGTCACGTTTGCAAACTTGATAAGGCACTGTATGGATTAAAACAGGCGCCTAGAGCTTGGTATTCTCGACTGTCGTCAATGTTGCAATCTCTAGGGTTCTCTCCTTCAAAGGGGGACACCTCACTATTCTTTTATCATCGGCATAGGATCACCATGTTTATGCTTATTTATGTTGATGATATTGTGGTTACAAGTTCTTCACCTAGTGTTGTTGAAGCTCTTCTTAAGGACTTGGGCAAGGAGTTTGCACTTAAGGACCTTGGAAGTCTCCACTTCTTCCTTGGAATTGAGGTAAAACCTGTTAAAGAAGGGATTGTGCTGTCACAAGGAAAATATGTGCAAGAAATACTTCAGAAAGTAGGCATGAAAGGTTGCAAGCCTTCATCCACGCCTCTGTCTACTTTTGAAAAACTGTCCCTGTATGATGGAGAAGTACTTGGAGCAGAGGATGTAACCAGGTATAGGAGCACTTCAATACTTGACTTTGACTAGGCCAGATATTTCTTATTCAGTAAACAAAGTTTGTCAATTCTTACATGCTCCTACTAGTGTGCATTGGACAGCAGTCAAGAGGATACTTCGATACCTTCAAGGAACCAAGGATCATGGTCTTAAACTTGGTAAGTCAGATTCAATGCTAGTAAGTGCTTTCTCAGATGCAGATTGGGCACGCTGTCCTGATGACAGAAGATCAACAGGAGGCTTTGCGGTATTTCTTGGAGGTAATTTGGTATCTTGGTGTGCTCGCAAGCAACCCACTGTTTCCAGGTCAAGCACAGAGGCTGAGTATAAGGCTCTAGCCAATGCCACTGCGGAGATTATTTGGGTTCAGAATCTGCTGACAGAATTGGGTGTTTATCATCCAAAGGCTGCGTCACTTTGGTGTGATAATCTTGGTGCCACATATTTGTCTGCTAATCCTATTTTCCATGCCAGGACTAAACACATTGAAATAGAATATCACTTTGTTCGCGAAAGAGTGGCAGATAAGTTGTTGAATATTAGGTTCATACCTACTGGAGATCAAGTTGCAGATGGTTTCACTAAGCCTCTTACTTTAAAGCAGCTTGGGGCCTTTAGACGCAATCTCAACTTGGATAGTTGTGATTGAGGGGGAGTGTTAAACATTGTAAGCATATACGGTGGAGTATAGAAACCGTATATGTGTTGTAGTTGTACGTGCGTGCTGTGTATTCTGTTGGGCCTCTGAGATTCGATCTTATCAGGTTGTTAGCTGACTTATAGATCAATCCGAGCCCAACTAACCTTGTATATATCCTGGCTTCGGCCCTATATTAACATGCACGCGTCCCTGCAACAAGCATACGCTTAACCCTAGTTTTCACATGCCTTGCACCAGTGGTGGGCGGAAAGTATGTCCAGCACAGCAATATTTCGGTGACCTGCACCAATTTTTTTCAAAATTTTCAGAAGTTTGAAGTAACTCCCGTGTATACTTAAACGGCGGCCACGTGTGCATGCATGCCCAGGACTCCATGCACGTTGACGTCCTGATCCCTTCCTTCTCTCCTGATGAATGTGTCAAGGTTAAACGCTCATCGTGACAACTCCCATCGGCTGTAACTCACGTGAATATAGACAGAATTCACTTGTCTAACTCAGGTGCCGTGCGAAGCTGCATGTGTCAAGGTTAACGACGATTAAACATGGATGTCACTAACTAAGGTGGTGGCAAGTCGCCATGTCTTTGACCCATGCATCAGCATTTTTTTAAGAACTAGTAAGCCGGCCTGCACATGAAAATTCACGTATATAGAAAAATAGTCTAAACATAATAGTTAAAACTATTACTCCCTCTGTAAACTAATATAAGAGCGTTTAGATCACCATAGTAGTAATCTAAACGCTCTTATGTTAGTTTACGGAGGGAGTGCAAACGAATTTGCTCTCTCCCTCCCTCCGTCCCTCCCTCTCTCCCTTTCTCTCTCTCTCTCTCAATCCCATTGATGGAACAATGTAACACAAAACACATCATTCCTTTTGATTAATTAAGCAAATGCATCTAGAAGCATAGGGTAAATTGCACATTATCAAAACCATAATATCATCACAAGTAACAAGTACAACAAGAATATAACCTTAAATGAACCCATACATCAGGAAGGGATATGCCATGTACAATTGTCCACAAGGGTCAACATGCTCATCGGGAAAAAGAAGAAAGAAACTCGCTCCACCCTTTGTAAAAAAAATGCCACCTAAACTACACCACCTTTAATATTTACTTGTTCCATTACGTTGCAGTTTCCCCGTCAAGCATAAGGGTAGCCTGCCTGGACCAATCATCCAGATTGGTACTGCTTGACTGTAATCCTCGGGGCAATATTTGGTGAACTGGTATTGTTAAATGTTTCAATTTTGGACAACAACATGGGGCATGGATCTCCAATACTCTACATAGATGTGATCTATCATGTGCCTCATTTGCAAGAATGGAAAAGAAAAACAGTTTACTGCACAAATCCCAGTGAGATATGGCTACATCTTTTTAACATACTCAAAGAAAATTTATAGGACTGAAATTCAGAACAACCAGAAAGTGTCAATCACTCACAAAATTAGGCAATAATGAAAACATTTACCAGAACAATAGGTTCATTGGATGTACAGAAAGGGTTGACTTCATACTCTTTTTGAAAGTTCAGTGCCCGTCTCCATGGTACGGGAACAGAGAGGAATTATTTCAGTTTGAAGCTGAAAGGAATTAACTTCAGAACCATGAACCTGCATATATAAGAAACAAAATTATGAAGCCGGCCAGGTAAAACACATATTATGATGTTCAATAAAATTATGAGGTGCAAAAGAAGTTGGTCCTGCAGTGACCAGTTCAACAAAATTACAAGGGAAACAAAATATTTCTATATTGCTGGTGAAGAATTTAGCTGCTCCCAAACAGAGACGGCTAGGAAAATGGGTTGGTACTCCTAGGAGTACGTACTCCTAGCTCCATCCATTGTGACCATCATGCATGGAACACAACACTTGAGTTATACTGCAAATACCTTTGTCTTGGTCAAAATAATGTATGCTCATGATCAACGATCGCAAGGATATAAACCTTCTAACAGGTGACACTACTAGGGAAAAGACTAGCAGCAGCGCGGGTTTTGGGCCTATTAGTAGCGCGGGGGTCGGCGCTACTAATAAGGCGCTACAGCTAACGTATAGCAGCAGCGCAGGTGCAACCCGCGCTACTACTACGTCCGTTAGTAGTAGCGTGGGTAAAAACCCGCGCTACTACTAACCTGTGCTTTGAAATCTAAAAAAATGAATTTTTTTTCGATTTTTTTGCCCGAATTTTCAAATTTCTGAATTATTTTAACCTCTAATCTCCAATCACCCCTCATCGCTGCTCAATTTAATCTCTAATCACCCCTCATCATTCCAAATCATCTAACTTCCCGGGCGGTCACCCATCCTCTCACTACTTCAGCCTGAGCACGCTTAACTTCCGGGTTCTATTCTTCGTCGATTCCAAGTCTGCACTTGTTGTTTTCCTAACAATAGTAAGATGTCAATCCTATTAACCCTTGGGAGTTTAGCTTGAGCATGAAGTCACACATTTCACATTTGAGTTTAAAACTATTGTTCTAAAAAACAATAATTATTTAGTAACACTAATACTTCTTGAATAAGTAGTTTGACCAAAGTTTGACCAGATTTGACCAAAATTAAAAAAAACTGAAATTTGAGCATTATTTTTTTTCCTTTTAGAATTTGAGGATTCTAAAAATTTGGAAACAGGCCGTAGGCAGTCTCCATCGGATGCGGATTTTCGTGCTGAACATTTTGATATATTATACGTTTTTTTCTGACATCGTATGCAAAAGTTATAGCCGTTTTACATTTTCCCTACACTTTTTGCAAAACATGTCCAGATTTAAGTTTTTAAATTTTCCTAACTAGTAGATGTAGTAACGTAACTACATCTCGAAGGATTTTAATTTTTGAAGTTTTTATCATTTTCTTTTGCTTTTTACAAAACCGAAAAGGCGATCCAGGGGGTGATAGAGTTTCAAAATGGGACCTTTAGTAGTAGCGAGGGATTTTACCCCTCGCTACTACTATGGCATGTCCCGGAGGGGCATGGTTGAAACCTCTTAGTAGTAGCGAGGGGTAAAAACTTAGTAGTAGCGCGGGTTTATAACCCTCGCTAGTACTATGGCATGGCCCAGGGGCACGGTAGAGACCGCTTAGTAGTAGCGAGGGGTAAAAACCAGCGCTACTGCTATCAACTTAGTAGTAGAGAGGGTTAAAAACCCGCGCTACTACTATGGCATGTCCCGGGGGGCACGGTAGAGACCGCTTAGTAGTAGCGAGGGTTAAAAACCAGCGCTACTGCTCTGAACTTCGTAGTAGCGAGGGTTAAAAACCCGCGCTACTGCTACTTAGCAGCAGCGCCTGATTTTAAAGCGCGCTGCTGGTAAGATTCTATGTATAGGCTTTTCCCTAGTAGTGTGATGTCAGAAACTTACAGATGCACTAAATAAAATTATTTACTATGTGCTATTTTAAAGTAATCTGGGAACATTATCAAATAAGTTTTTTCTTGAGTAAGCAGCAAAATGCATGTCCTTTGTATTAGGAGGAAGTGCCAAGATGACGCGAATCATAAGAGCGGCCCAATGAAAACAAAGCAAGACAAAGCCAAGAAAAATTAAAAAAGGAATCCTGGAGCAAATGAAACAAAAAGGGAAAACTGTACGGCTAGCTATCCATCACTGCACAAATAAGTTGAAGCAAGGAAATAAAGCATAGCACTATATTGGTTACCTTAAAATATAACCCATCCTATTAACGTTTTGATTCTGCTCCACCGTTAAAGTTATTGAGACAAATAAAACTCATGTTTGTCACCGTTTCACAAATTCATAATCTCCACTGAAGGAAAAGGGGCAATAATCAGTCATTACCTGAAAGGTTCAAATGTGGAATAAATGTATATGTTAAGAACCTCCTCAAAACCATGACAATGATGTTTTTTTTGGTAGAAGATGAAGACAGAATGATAATGTGTATAAGCTTTGTTTTGGTCAAGTCAGAAAAGAAGTACAAAATTTCCTTGAAGCAAAGTCTAAATGGAAAAGGTCAAAAACAATGAGCAAATACTTACCATCACCAAATCGCTTGCTCATATGGATTTGGGGTGCCACTAACGATATGCAGAGGTTTTCTTCCAAAGGAATGCCTACCTACAGAAATTCAGAAGAACAATTAATCGGTTAAATGACAAGGACCTTGGGTAAAACAGCAGATCTGACATGAGAGTAATAGAGAAATTCATTGCTTTTGATGAAAATGCCAAGAATTATTTGATGATTCAAGCCCAACTTCTCTCAATACAGCGATGACCGCCATATGTAAGAATTAGTCATGGACACTGGCAACGACGCCGCGGATGACCAGACCTCCTCTTCCTTCCATCCAGTCCAGCAATCCTCCTGGCGAGTCCGGAGGAACGACGACGGCGTCGCAGACAGCTCGACCACCCTCGTCGTCTCCGCGGCCCACGTTCATCCTCCTTCCGGTCCCAATGGGGAGCAGGAGGGAGGTGAGGAGACGGCGAGGCGTGAGTTGCAACGGGCGATAAATTTTGTATTACTTAGTCCTTTTTCTTCAATCTGTAACACATTTTATATTGAATTGACTAATGTCAGTAAACAGGTGTCCTTGAGTATCACTTTTCATGCAAATTTTCAGGGATAAAACTTAAGCACTTTGAACTTTGGAAATAAAAACTCGAACACCAAATGTTATAATTATTTATTTATTTTCACCAACGAAGCACACATTTGGTATGCCAACTTAATTTGGCCGGCCCGATCTGTTTCAATTTTTTTTTTGAGAGAGAGAAAGTCTGTTTCAATAGTTAGTGGAGTTAACTAAAAGGCCCAACTGAATCCAGCTGATTGTTCCAGCCCAGCAGCACTTCAAAAAAAACAGTAAGTCATTCAATCAGAAGTTGTCTTCCTCAATCCCCTTAAAAAGAACTTCCACATCACCAGTCACAGCAGACTCGTCTATGGTTCTCCCGAAACATTGCAGCCAAGTGACAACTTCGCAGTTAGAATTGAAAACTTGAACGTCTTGAAGGAGACAGAAACATTTGTGTATATATAAAATTATTCATGGTATAATTCTCATGTATAATGATGTGAACCAGAACCACCAAACAATTCATGAATATTTTTTATTATGTGTCCAGTAAGCACGACAAAGGGAAAGTATACTAACAATTAGAGGTGGCGGGCATCAACATGCAGAATCTCATCTGTGTTTATTTCTCTCCAATTCCATCATTCTTAAAGCTTATTATTAAATGCAAATCAGTAGCTAATATTCACATTGTTATATTACATATGTATAATGCAATCAAACCTGTTTTGATATTTATATATTAATTATTATCCAGAAAATATTAAAACTACATCTAATCAAATGTGCTTAAAATGGTTCACTATTAATAGGGGTAGGGGGGCCTAACACTGCCAATGCCGGTCCCAAACCCAAAAAAAGGTGGAGGGGGCAAAAACTAATTAACACTGCACCTTAAGATGAGAGGTACAGCATGAAAAGAAATAACTGTGCTTCACACAGGAAAACAGGCCTGGTAGCAGTGAAATGTGTACCTTCTTGAGATTGTAGCCTCTTATAAATTATCCTTAATTGGATAGTAAGAACAAACTGGAACTGCACCAAGCAATTGATTTTGGCTCAATGAAGAAGATGCTCAGCAGACATTTCGAGCAGAGAGCCTGCAGATTTGGAGCAGAGACAATTGAACAATCATCGAGTGAATAACAGATCCACTAACCCTTTGAGTCTGTGTGACAATAAAGAGAAAAGTTTGCCTATTCTGCATAACAATTCTAAAACAAAATACAGTAAACTCAGCAGAAAGTTAAAGGCTGCACTTTGTATGTGAAATGAAATTGCCAGATGATGACATACCCGAGGGAGGCACTTAAATATTTGTTTCATGTCCTCCTCAAAATTTTGCTCAAGTTTGCGATCAGCTTGTTCAGTTATAAGCCACTGCGACACAGGGTGAATCTTACTGCAACAATTGTAGGGAAGTTATCATCAGCCAATACCATGTCTGAAGCGCTCTGAAATAGAAAGGTAAACATAAATTTATCAAATTTTGCTTCCTGTTGCTCCATGTTTCTGAAAGTACTGCATCAAAAAGTTTCTGAATTATGCAAGTGTGTGCTGAATTTTTAAAGTTTCTGAATTTCTTGAATTTCTACAATTATGCAACAGTCTGCTGGAGTACTGCTTGTTCATGTCAATTGATGGCCACTGTTGTTAATGATCGTACAAAGTCTTTTGCTTCCGAATTACTTCTGCTCACATTTTGTTAAAGAACGACAAAAATGCACAGGTCAAGATAAACAGCTTCTGTTGACAATATTGAACCCAAATTTGAACCTGGGTCCATAAAATAAGTGCTGCTGCAAACTTCCAGAGTGGAGACAGAAAATTGAACAGAAGCTAGAATTCAGGAATAAAAAATTGTCCAAACATGCAGATTACGAGCGGATTCTAGAAATGGCACGCATTACCTTTCCAACATTGGAGGCAACGTCATGGAAGCAAGGGGAGGAGGAGGGCAGCCAGACGCAGGGGAGAATGGAGAGGCAACAGGCGGCAATCGGGACGCTAGCCGGGACAACAGAAAGGTGCGGCGCTTGTGTGTGAAGCGGCGGCAGGCACACAAGCTAGGTCGGCCAGGAGAATGACCTCTGGAGAGATCTCGAAGTTAAGGAAAGGAGGTCGGCGGGAGGAAAGCGAGCGGCATCGGGCACGGCGCAGCACCACACCCCAGCGGCGGCGAGGCACCCCGTCGGACGGCGACGGTGGCCCTCCACCAGCAGCGCGAGTGCTGAAGCCCAAGCCACTCCGTCGTCGCCTCTGCTCCTACGTGATGCAAACACCTCCGCATCCATGGCCGAATGTCTCCCGTCGTCCTATCCTCTGGCCGGGACGCTCTCCTGTTCGCCCTCCTTGCGCCGGCAAGAACCGCCACCCTGCTCCGTCTACCCCTCGAGCGGATCCACGGCCGGTCGCGTGATGGTGCCGGTTTCCAGAGGCGGGCCAGGTGGCGGCCATGAAGACCATGTGGGAGGTGCGGGCGGGGCAAGAGCGCGCAAGCGGAAGAGAAGGGTGGTGGTGCGGGAAGTGCTGCCGGGCTGGTGGGGCGGGTGGGGGTGGGGGACGAAACTATCTGGTGGTTTGCGAGAGGAACTTGAGATCGTGGGCGGGCGTACGGGTGGGGAGGGGATCGGTGTTCTTCCAGGCGAGGCCTTTTTTTTTAAAGGCTAAATGTGGTTATAACCAATGGCAGTGGTGGGTAATTAAAGTGTCAAACGCGTTTGATGCTAGGAGACGATTTGGACCATCGGATCAACATGTTTTGATGGTTGAGATGATTTGGTTCTTCGCCTTTTCGTGCTTTTATAGGAGTAGTAGATACGTACAAACATGCATATCAAATGTTCACACAATAAATCGTTGCGAAAAAAATGTTCACACAATAACGTGACAGCCGCAATTATCCAATTGCTAGCCTTGAACAACTACTAGTACTCTTCACCGTCCACGTATGCAATGGCCCAAAGAAGGTCTGTAGATGGCCACATAATGTCCAACCGTACACCCAGCATCGGTTAAAAACTATATTGTTCTTGTGCTTCTAGATTTTCTATCGATGAGCATGATTGTGGCCACGTCCTTCCGAGTGCTGTTAGAGGGGGCATGTGCGAGGTCCACCAGTAAGTCAATTCTCCACCTTCGGTAGGCGTCAGATGGCAGTATACCCCACTGTCAGGAAGCGTTTCTACTCCCTCATAAGGGAGCCGCGTTGGACTTATATTGATATGGGCGCAAGGCCAAGCTTGGAGTACAAGTTGGAAACCTGCCGATCTCTAGGATTCGGTGGTTAGGTGTGCTACGGGATAAGAGAGAGAGAGAAAGAGGGGTTTGGTTGAGATTACAAACGTATTACACATAAACTCTAACACCCTCCCTTAATCTCAACTATCCTAGATTGATATTCCTTTTGAACTCTTCAAATGGCCGAGCTGGCAATGCCTTGGTGAACCCGTCTGCCACTTGATCTTTTGATGGAATGAATCTGATATCCAGCTTCTTCTCTGCAACTCTTTCTCTTACAAAGTGAAAGTCGATTCCAGTGTGCTTAGTTTGACCATGGAAGACTGGGTTAGCAGAGAGATAGGTGGCTCCCAAGTTATCACACCAAAGACATGAGACACGGTGTTGTTTAACACCTAACTCATTAAGCAAGGATTCAACCCAGATAATCTCAGCAGTTGCATTTGCCAGTGACTTGTACTCAGCCTCAGTACTTGACCTTGACACTGTAGCTTGTTTCCTAGCACTCCAAGAGATAAGATTAGAACCAAAGAATATAGCAAAGCCTCCAGCTGACCTTCTGTCATCACTACACCCTGCCCAATCAGCATCAGAGAAAGCACTCACAAGAGTAGAGCCGGAACGTCTAAATTGTAACCCAAGGCTCATAGTATGTTTGATATACCTGACAATCCTTTTTACAGATGTCCAGTGTGCAGAAGTAGGTGCATGCAAATACTGACAAACCTTATTGACTACAAATGATATGTCTGGTCTTGTAAGTGTCAGATATTGCAAAGCTCCTACAGCACTCCTGTATCTTGTGCTTTCTTCTTCTTTGAGTGGCTCACCTTCAAAGGCTGAAAGTTTTTCTGAAGAAGACAATGGAGTGGGTGAAGGCTTGCAGTCCTTCATTCCCATACGAGCTAAAAGTTCAGTAGCATATTTTTCTTGGTTCAAGACTATACCATCTGGAATCTTCTTAACTTCAATGCCTAAGAAGAACTGCAAATCACCAAGATCCTTCAAAGCAAACTTTGATCTCAAATCATGCAAAAGAGCATTAGTGGCATCTTGTGAAGAACTTGCAACTATAATATCATCAACATATATCAACACAAATATGACTGTGTTTGCTTTGTTATAAATAAAGAGTGACGTGTCAGCCTTGGATGCAACAAAACCAAGACACCTCAGCTGAGAGCTTAACCTTGAGTACCATGCTCTTGGGGCCTGTTTTAGGCCGTAAAGTGATTTGTCAAGCTTGCACACATAATGAGGTGTTTTCTTATCTGCATACCCAGGTGGTTGTTTCATATAAACCTCCTCTTCCAGAACACCATGCAAAACCGCGTTCTGAACGTCTAGCTGCCTCAAGCTCCATCCCCTGGACACAACAATAGATAGCACAAGCCTAATGGTTGCGGCCTTGACAACAGGAATAAATGTTTCCTCATAATCTAATCCATACCGTTGTTTGAAGCCTTTTGCAACTAACCGTGCCTTGTACCTGTCAATTGAGCCATCTGCCTTCTTTTTGATTCTGTACACCCACTTACAATCAATAATATTTTTACCTCTCTGTGCAGGTACAAGATGCCATGTCTTGTTACTCATAAGTGCTGAGTATTCCTCATCCATAGCCTGCTTCCACCTCACATCTCCAAGTGCATCTTCTACTTTTGTTGGTTCTCCTGCAATACACATCATACCATATCGTATTGTACCATCAGTTCGAACCTTTGGATTTTTATACCTTTCTGCAGGCGAGTTGTAACACGTGATGTCACCACTGTTTGAGATTGAGCAGGCTGTTGCACATGAGAGGACGTGGAAGTTTCTGTCGCAGAAGATCCTGAAGTTGCACCAGATTCGTTGCTTTGCGCAGGAGATCCGAACCCAGACTCTGTAACCTGCTGTGTGGCTGCACTTGTACTGCTGGAGCCAGTTGTCGCAGAGTCACTTGCCGCAGATGATCCTGCATGCAACTGCATGCGCACACGCGGGCTGAATCCCGAGCCGACCGGTGGCTGCTGTGCGGTCGCTGTCGCCCGCCCATGCATGGGAAGCGGGGCCGATGCGCTGCCTGATGACGCGGCAGTTCGCTGCTAGCCCGTCGTGCGCGCGCGATCCAAGGCGGATCCCCGCACCGATCCCGAGGGATCCTGTCGCACTGGCGTCGCAGGCTGGAGCGGATCTTCCTCGTAATCAGCGTCGGCTCCGTCTTCTTCCTCCACATGCAATATACCTTCGTTTTGAGCCGGATTTTGATCATTTTCAACTCCGTTTTCTTCTGCATTTTCTTCATGGACCTGCAGATGAGTAGATGCAACACTAGAACTGGTTGAATAGTCATAATGGTCAGTACAATTGTCGCCCCCTTGATCAAAGGACCGGAGATTAGGAGGAAGAAGAAGAATTTCTTGTTTTAAATGAGCTCCGGCGTTTGGATGAAGAGACTCAAATGGGAAGACAGATTCATCAAAAACAACGTCTCGTGATATATAGACCCTGCCATAGGTGACATCTAAACACTTGACTCCTTTGTGGAGAGGACTATACTCCTTTGTGGAACGAAAAGCAAGCTTGCGTGTATTGTATGGTCGTAGGTTGGGCCAACATGCACAACCAAACACTCGAAGAGATTTATAATCTGGAGTGGTGGCAAAGAGACGTGTGATGGGTGTTTCAAAATTAATGACTTTGCTAGGTAGCAAGTTGATGAGATATGTAGTAGTGAGGAATGCTTCATCCCAAAATGAGTGCCATAAATGCATTTGCAAGTAGGGCAAGACCTACTTCTGCAATATGGCGATGTTTTCTCTCTGCAGAACCGTTATGTTGGTGTGCATGCGGACATGCAACGTGATGTGAAATGCCAAGTTGCCGAAAAAAGGAATTCAACTTCCTGTATTCACCCCCCCCCCCCCCCCAATCGGTTTGCATGGCAATAATATTAGTGTTCAGTTTTCTCTCAACAAGATTTTTAAAATTGGAGAAGACTTGAAACACTTCAGATCTTTTCTTAAGAAGATAGATCCAAGTAAACTTGCTAAAATCATCAATAAAGCTTACATAATATGAGTATCTACCAACTGAAGTGGGAGCTGGTCCCCATACATCTGAGAACGCACGCACGCACGCACGCACGCACGCACGCACGCACGCACGCACGCACGCACGCAAACAAACAAACAAACAAACAAACAAAAGTTTGGGACAGCCAGAATGTCTCAAGTCGGAAGCGAGGGGGAATCGACGGCCTTTCGTCAGCGGAGGACAGGAGGAGGGGGACGTGATCGGAGCCAATCCGGGTAATCGCCCGCAGGGATGCCAAGGGGCAACGAAGATCCCACTCGGGGGAAACTAGGACCCGGTCCAACACGGACTGGGTCGGGGAAGCCTGACGGTTGGTCCAGGTGAATCTGGCACCAACCCGATCTATCTCACGGAGGCCAAGGTCAGCAATGCAGTCATTAAACATTTGCATCCGTACAAAGTTGACATGATCATTGCTCTTCTCCTCCGTGAAACGGAGGAGGTTAAAGTCGCCCCCAACGACAACGGGGAGGGAGGCGGCCGAGACCTTCCTGTGAAGCTCTTCCAGGAAGGCGGCCGACCTACTATGGCCGGCCGGGCCGTAGACAACGATGACCTCCCACTTGAAGTTGAGGGCTCGCTCGTAAAGCTCCATGCTCACAAAGAATGTGCCCCGATCCATACTACCCACCTCAAAGGTGGCATCCTTCACTCCAAGAAGGATTCCACCAGAATGGCCGGCATTCCCACTAGAAGGGAGCCAGTGCCACGCAAAGAGGTGAGGGCTAAGGTGATCAAGCTCGGGCAACAAGAAATCAGAGCGCATCGTTTCCTGAATGGCGACTATGTCAATGTGTTCATCTCGCAAGTACTCGATCATTTGTCGGTGCCGGCCATCATGGCCGAAGCCGCGGTTGTTCCAGAAGAGGGCACGCATTAAGGTGCCATCGGGGGGCTGCTTGACCCCAACACACGAGATGCGCTTTGGGCGCGGAGGGAGGCGGTGCGGGAACGTGTGCGGCCACGAAGCTCCACGCCATCCAGCGGGGGTGTGCCACGGCCCTACGACAAAGAGCCGGGGGGCCGCTCCCGAGGGGGCTGGGGGAGCGAAAGGAGAGAGAAGGGACGCACGTGCTTCTGCCAATTTACCGTCCAGCAGCTCACGGGCCTGGATGGCAGCGATCTGAACTAAGGGGGGCGACCTCCCCCCTGAAGATGATCGCGGAATCGGTCGCGGCCTTCGCAAGATGGCCAAGCGGAACTGACTCGAGCGTAGAAAAAGAGCATGTAGCTGCAGAGGCGGGGATGACGGGGGTACCTGGCTCCAAGTTCCGGGCCACGGCCCGA
The DNA here is from genome assembly GCA_032464435.1 of Aegilops umbellulata. Classification (NCBI taxonomy): domain Eukaryota; kingdom Viridiplantae; phylum Streptophyta; class Magnoliopsida; order Poales; family Poaceae; genus Aegilops; species Aegilops umbellulata. Next base: position 631,931,343 of record CP136060.1, on the reverse strand, counting down.
AGCTCCGCCCGAGCATGGACGGGCAGCGCCGGGCTGTCGACTGGCCGGGCGGCGTCAAGCCGAGCGCTGCGACAGGACCCGGTCACCGGTGAGGAAGCAGACTGGCCACGGCAGGAGCAGGCAACGGAGCGCGGAGGAGGAGGCTGGGAGACCATCGGTGTGGTAACCCGAGTCTCCGCCTCCGCGACTGGGACTGGCACCGGCGCGAGGAGAGTCATCAGCCCGGTGCAATCCGGGAGCCGGGGAGTGGACGAAGTAGCAGGCGGAGACGGGGCGGCGAGGAGAGGGATCAGCGCCACCTCAAGCAGCGGCGAGGGCGGGGGGGCGCTGCCTGGGATGGGGGGTCCCCCAAGAGGGTCGGCGGTGACGGGCTCGGGACCGGGGAGGGAATCGGCGAGGCATTCCCCGGGCCGGCCGGGAGGGTCGTGGTGGAGAGATCCTCGGCGGAGCCAGGGGAGGCCGGGGGAGGGACGAGGGGAGCTACCAGCCCAAGCCCATCGGAGACGACGCCTGGAAAACCACCAGACCAACACTGGACACGTCGCTCCCATCAGACGACTCGGCCACCGGGTCCAAAGGGACGACCGGGGGGAGCGGTGTTGGCACAGCCCGAGGAAGAAGGAGACTCTCTCACACACAAAGGTAGAAGAACACACACAGAGGCTTGGCACCGCACACAACTTGTGCCCTTTTCTCTTGTACTAGTGGTTGGGGCGCCACCCGGTGGCGCCTCCTGAGAGGAAGTTTGTGCGATGCCAGATTGATAAGCGACCCTTTCACTTTTTTTTCTCTAATTGCTGACGAACATACACATATATGCAAGGAACTTGCAATAGAATTTACAACTGATAACAAAACAAACAACCTTTGAACAAACAACAATATATTAGAGACCTTGATCCCCTTAGGTGGTGGATTATCCCCAACCAGATTGAACACATTCAACAATTAAATATGATTGCCCAATTAGATGACATGACATCTGAGTCAAGGGAGCTATCAAGTCACAACTTGCATCTCAGAACCAGTAGATGCATAACCATCTACCAACATAACTTCTTTTCACCTGCAAAACCAAACCAATTCAGAGAAAAAACCAATTTAAGCCACCAAAAAAGTACAGTAGAAGAGACGCTCTTATTCATACCTCTCACCTTTGATGTCGCTGCTGATTATTAATGTCTGAATGCATCAAAAACCAGATTTCTGCGCAAACAAAATCTAGAAAAGCAACACATACAACTGCGTAAATATCCAAAATTTTAATGAAAAGACGAGCATGAACTAATCATCGCCAACATCAAGCAGTACTTACACAAGTGTGCAGCTTTATGTTGGTACAAATTAATAAATTGCAGTGTAGATTGACCAAGCAATATAGAAAGAGGCTTTAATATCTATTTTACCCATATCACAAATACTGAAGGAGAGAGAGTAATTATTAAATGCACTGAACATAAACCTTACCTTTATAAAGTAAGAAAGAAATACGTCCTTCACAGCCTTCCTGCAGTTACAAAACATACTCAATCAGTAGGTATAAATAAAGAGCAATATTGTCATCTTAGATTGGCCTAGTGCAGCTAAAACAAAATTCATGCCAGCAACAACGAATCCTTCGAACCATGGCGGATGATTCGAAACCAAATCTCACCACTTATGCTATCTCGGCGACAAACTCTGGGTCCAGGTAGAGCACGCTTGCACGCACCAGCGGGTCGGCAGCCTGATGAGCGGCGGAGCAGTCACTTATCAGAAACTCATGCATGCCCACGGTGAGAGCAAGGGCGAAGAAACCTTCACCTTGAGTTTCAGCACGACGGTGCCGCCCCTGACGTCGAAGAGGTCAGTGAACGTAAGTGACTACTAACCTTTTCTTCTTAGACTTCCCCGGCCTATTCCTTCATGCTCCTCCTCTGCCACCGTCGTACTCGCCTCCTTCCTGGATCTCCCTGCCAAGGGGTAGAAAGAAACCAGCACGCAGGAATTAAGACAATGTGAATCGACATCTTGAGCTACGAAACTCAAATATTGTAACATACCTGGAACAACCAAGCAAGAAATATTTACCTTCAGTGGTTCAAATGGATAATGCCTTATTAATTGTCTCAAGTTCTTTCTTGCAATTTTCAGTAAACAGTCTAAACAATTCTATGAATAATCCATGTATACAGAAACAAGTTCATAATCACTTATTTTCTTGTGCACAGAAGGTTCTAGTCCCTACACACTTCGGGAAATTAGAAACAGATAATTATTTAAACAGCTTGAGATTTGCTAGCATGTATGCGCCGGTGTAACTAACATGCATCTTTGTAAGGGTTTTGTAGTTGTTACAACCTATTTTGGTCAAATGGCCTAAATCTGTACATATGCGTGACACAGTACATCCATTTACTTGACCAGTTTCATGTGAATGCCAAATCATGATCTCAAAATTGTTATAGTTCAGTTTGATTCTAATTTATACACCTAAACCAGCCAATTATGCAAGAGCAACATCCAACATTTCAGCTCATTAAGTATGCAAAAGCATCACCCAACACTTCAGCTTGCTAACCATGCAAGAACTACACACGACATAGAGAGATTTGGCTATAGGCAACAGAAGAATCACATGCATGTGTCGTAGCTGACCTGAATATGTTGAATTATGGAGGTACTCACTCAAACGCCTTGTATGTCTGCATTTTGATCAAACAGATGGTACACAAAAACAGATAAGGTACACTTATTAGGTAATAGGAACAGATAAGGTACGCAGCCATGTCTCAGTCAGATTTGATTATTGTTAATCTGTGACATATACTGATTTTGTTATGCTATCAGCAACAATTCAGTAATGGACTAATAGGTCGTCTGACCCAAACCCGTCATGTGTGTAACTATATTAACATCAAATTACTTATAATAACAATGCCTGTAAACTGCAGTAAACAAATCATGGCAGATGCAGGAACAGGCATACCTGAAGTGCAGAGGAGACGCATCATCAAGCAATCGCAGACGAGTGTCAAGGCGAGGGGCAAACCGAGTGGACTCTGAAGGCAAAAGAGGAAAATCAGAGCAGCGATACAAGACGCATACACATCCATACAACAATGTGTCACAACGAACAAACAGCCTGCTCACATACACACGAGCACACCTCAAGAGCCAGAGATGATCCAAAAGTAACTACTACACCATGACCGGATCAAAGAAGCTACTCATAGATGCAGCCCTCTTGCCGCGGTGGGGGGGGGGGGCGGCTTGAGAAGCCGTCGTTGAGCACCGGAGAAGAACATGTCCACATCGATGGCCTCCACCACTTCCTCATTGCACTCCGGGGCGTGAGCCGGGACATCCTCTCCCACATCATCTGCAACTACAATAATTTTAGGCCTATCACTGATTTCTCTTATGATTTGTGCAATCATAAAATCCCATGTAGGAACATAAGAAAAATATGAATCCCTACATTTTGTCATCTGCATACCACAAAAAGAAAGTTCAGCCAATTGAAAGCATGATCTACAATGAGTGTTGCAATTCGTTAGTTAAGAAGCCATTAGTGAATAAATAATAAATAATGTAGGACTTCCAAAAAATGCATAATTAACATATGCAAAAATTGGATAAAAGACTTGCTTCACTTAAAACAAACAAAATATTAATAAAGGTGATTTCAGGGGAGGAACTATCTCAAACACATCAAAATGTACTATTTTTTTAGGCTGTTCTGATGCAAATTTTACTACTACAAACAAGAGTAGTTAACCAAACTCTGCCAAACGTATATAGATGGAGGAATTTCACAAGAAATAACTACCAGTCTATGGTTATCTGGCCAGCACACCACCCAAATCAAGGTTAACCGTCTTGCCAGGAAGAGGGAGAAGGAGATGGGAAGGAAGAGGAGGAAGATCTTACTGATCAGAGAAGCCGGAGGCGGCCTGCCCAATGGCTTGGTGGTTCTCCCGGCCCTCACCGACGCCGGCGCACGGGAGGGTGTTCACCTCAGATCTTGTCATCAAGACCAGATCATGGAAAGAAGAGAAAGGAGAGGTTTCCTTGCTGTGAATTTTTTGGGAGAGGAAAGGAGAAGGGATAGGCGTCAGAGACGGACAAGGAGGCGGCGACCTGATCCAACAGGAACTCGCGCGCGGCGGTGGCGGCGGCCGCGAGGTCGTCGGCGGCTAGGGCGGACTCGGCGCGCGAGTGCGCCGCGTCGAGGTGGCGAACGCGGGAGGAGAGCGCCTCGGCGAGGTCGAGGTCGAGGTCGGGGCGGCGGGCGCGCTGGTAGGCGACGCACTCGTGGATCAGGCGGGTGGCGGCACCGGCATCGGTGAGGCTGCGGAGGTCGGCGAGGGAGTCCAGGTCGCCGAAGTCCAGGGACGGGACGGCGTCGGGCGTCGGCGGACGCATCGGCGGTCGAGGGGAGCGCGGGGTGGGTACTTGTACTCTCTCTGGCAGTGGTGCCGCGCAGCGTGGGGAGAAGACGACGATAGCGCCCACACGACCTGACTCGCGGGAGAAGCGGGTCTCAGGAGAGGCCCTTCCTCCGGTGGCGGCGGCGGATCTAGGATGGGGACGAGGCGGCGGCGGAAGAGGTAGCGTGTGAGGGAGGGACGGGACGGCCAGCCTACACCTGACATTACGCAGGAGGCAGCAGACGTCCATGCAACGAGCACAACACACAAATAGCCCACGCCACTGACAGTAGACCGTTGAAAAAATCTAGGACCACCTGCAGAGACAGACGAACAAACAAAATGTGTCGATCACGAGCTGGTCTACCCGGTTGCTTTTTCCAATCGCCCATCGCTTCGTCCTTCGAATTCGCTGTCTAAGTGGGCACCGCGTACGAGCGCTCCCATTGGCCAAAACAAACAGTACACGTCCTGCCCACGTGGACAGCGCGAGAAGGCGCCTTTGATGCACACCTGAATGGTTTTAATTCTGGTTTGCTGTATCTCCACCAGTTTGGGTTGGTCTGACGGCTGACCTGAACTGAATAGGGAATCAGGAGTACTTTAGTTGGTATTGAAAGTGGTATGTTTACTTTCAAGTTGAAAATCTTGCAAGTTTGGTCCTGGGATGTTTAATGCTCCCTTTTCTTATTATCTTCCAATCATACTATACATATTTAGTTTTTTACTTTCACTTGACAAGTGAACTGAATTATTCATGAAGAATCTGGTTATGGTAAATTTTATTATGGAAATTCATCCGATGTAATAGAATACCTTTATTTGCTAAAATCATGTAGAGTTTTGCAAGTGAGAGTTACAGGAAGTCACTATTACAAGATGGCATTCAGTTAACACACGTACAATCGACTGATCACTGTATCTTTTTTTTTTTGCTAATTTAATTTGAAATGCTATTGCAAACAATTTTTTCTTCTGAAATTATATACTCCGTTTATTTCTAATGTGATTTTATTACTGTATGTATTGTATTTCTCTGTCTAATTTTTTTGTTACATAAATCAATCGGCATATATGCGTGCAGGCTGTGAACCGACAAACAGCCAAGAAAATATGGCATGCTACATACCCTAGGAACTGGTCTCCTTCTTCCTCCCGATTCCCCTTTCTGCTGTACCTCGATTTTGAATCCATGGAGAAATAGATAGACACCCTACAATCTGGAGTCAGAGCCGTTCGGTCCGTTGGGCCTCCCCGCACACGCGAGGGATAGAGGTAGCGGGACTTATGCTATTACAAGGCCTAGGGACCATTTAGGGCGTGTAAGCCCAGGAGGCAACCGAGGCTGCGTGGGCCGTCGACTTGAATCTTCAGTTGCTTCGTGCCTTGATGCAGTCTCGTCGCTGACACAACCTCGGCAACCGTCTCATGGTGAAGACGAGGAGGAGAGACTGCCGTCATTGACGTGCCCACCGCTGAGTCCATGATGGTGCACAACTCTACACTACTGCCACGATGCAGCACACACCGGAGACAGGACGCACTGGGAGGAGGGAGAGCTCTCAACTGGTGAGTTATTCCACGTTGTCGTGGATAAGGATTTTTGTCTTTTGCGTGGCTAACCTCACCGTGCGTGCCGATGTCGGACCAGCTGCAGCGAGAATGACCCCTAGAATCAGGCCATCGAATCACTGTATCTTCGTCATGGCGTCGATGAAAGATGTCACCTCCATAAAGAATCATACCGACAAAAAAAACTTGACACAGCAACATAAACTCACCAGATCTGAATAGTCGGATCTGCGAGGACAGAAACTCTATAACCTCATGGCACTGCCAAAAGAATGAGAGAAAATTAAATCTCATAAAACTATGATAATCACTAGACGTTGTCGAAAAACATAGAAGTCTTGAATATCCGAGGTCCCCCCACTTATCAACGCCAAGATGGCTGTGCGATGGGCGTGAAAGTATTAAACACATGTTATTCCGGTGCCCAAAGGTGAAACAAGTCTGGACAGAATTGGGACTTGAGGAGGTTATTTCACGAGCATGTGAGATAGACCATTCAGGAGAAGATGTGCTTGAACATCTATTGAACCTACCTGCAAATGAAACAGTTGTATTGGGAGAGGAAAGATAGGATCTTATTGTGTCAATTGCATCGTGGTATCTATGGTGGGAATCCATAAAGAGCGGTCAACCCAGCCTTCTAAAATTGTTGCATCGGTTCGGGGCCTTGAAGCAAACTTCTTGGCTGCATCTCTGCCGAAGGCGAAAATCCAGAACAATCCGTGGGTGCAAACGCCTGCTGGGACGGTGAAACTCAATATTGATGCAGCATTTGACTTCGACACTTTACAAGGTACAGTTGGTGCAATACTGCAGGATAGCTCTGGGAAATTTTTGGCAGCAGGAAATAATGTCGCTGGTGAAAGTATGGATGTTTTCATGGCTGAAGCCCTTGCACTTCGGTTCGGCCTTAACTTGGCGCAAAGCTATGGGTGTTCAAGACTGGTGATAAATTCTGATAATAGTGATGTGATCCAAGCAATGCAAGATGGTGGCCTTTTTGCTGGACCGGCTGCAGCAGTTATAGATGATTGTTATCATATGTCGTGTGATCTAGTTCAACCCTGGTTCGAGCATTGTCATCACGAAGCAAACTCGGTTGCTCATGAGCTAGCAAGATTAGATAGGTTATCTCCCCCTAGTACTTGGTTTGATGAGGCCCCTAGTGCCTTAGCCCCTTTTATTGTAAAAGATACATTGTTATTTACCACTGATTAAATAAAGAGGCTTGGAGAGTTACAAAAAAGGTGGCAGGCCCAAGTATTGGGCCAAATTAGAGAATGGACAGTGGCCCAGCCATTGAATATTTTCTACTTAGTACTTTAGTTAAAAAGGAGCCACGGGTTGGCCAAATGTTATAACGGGTTGTGTGTTTTCTCCTGTGGATCTGGGCCGAATTAACTCATATTTCCTCATGTGCGCTTTTTACTGTTTTACTCTTTATCTAAAAATGTGAAATTACACGACATTAATATAAACATGGACAAATTATTATCATCATGTGCTATTAATTGTAAAATCTTCCTTTTGTGGCAAATACTATATGTCAATTTAATGATTCCACAAATTAATTTCATTATTGGTCAATAATTTATAAAATGTCATACAGCCGGACTTAATTTTGTACATATGTGACATTGCCTGAGACTAATACGAAAATCATGTTTACATTTGGTACATGACATATAAAATATGAGTTTTTATCATAGTTTACTATACATGTTGACGTAGCATTATAGACTGTATTGTTACTCTTGCTACCATTAGGATAGGTCTGTCCTCTTCCTCGGTTTCCCTCTACATATATGGGATATTTTAAGAAATGAGCATCTTTCTTCGTAGCAGAATCAGGGAAAAGAATGGGAAAGACAATTTCACTATATTTCTTACCGGGAACAGGACCTATCACAAGAATGTTTTTTTATCGGGACGATATCTCTGAAAAGCAAGATTTCCTATCTTTTCTTTTAGCTCAGGGCTGCTAATAATTATTTTACATTATGAAATTATCGATGTTGAGGTGTATTAGTGCCTATGTTTTTTGCTTACTGATGGATTTTCCGACACCATTCGGTGACAACACTCATTTTAAAGACCCGTCCAACACAAGTAACATTGACACAAGTGACATTAATCATATAATGTGTAAGTCCGTCGCCTCACGCATTGACACAAGAGATATATTTGTGTACCACCGTCAACTTCTCAAGGATTATATGAATATCCTTGAAAAACATCTTCCTATATCGTAGGTTTCTATCTTGACATATATTGTGACCTTTTGTGTCTCCGCTATTTTGTCTATGTAGCAATAATCACAAGTTATGCCCTTGGCTCTTGATTTTTTGCTATGTAGTGTTGTTGACAATAATCACAAGTTATGCCCTTGGCTCTTGGTAAACTAGATAATACCCCGCGCGTTGCTGCGGAATAGGTTGCAATATATACTAATGTGATTTGGTAGTATGAAAATAATTTTTTTCATTAACATTATGATAACTAAAACTACATATGCATATGATCTATTTTATAATTGTAAAATGCTTATTTCATATAAGTAGCATTTTTCATGGATGGTACATTTGATTTAGAATTGGCGAACGATATAATGAGGAAACCATATTATCCGTTCAGCTAGTTAATCTATGAATTTTATGAGAACATGTTGTTAGGGCTTCAAGCTTAAATACTGGATTAAAAACTATTTGTTACTTACATCAGTTGGCCTTGGCAGTTCTGAAAGAAATTGAAACAGGGAACACACTTCAGGAAAAATAATTGGAAATCAAATGGACTCTTCATATTTTGCGTAAGATCAGACGGAAGCATGATGGTGAGGCGGCATGGGACTTGGGTAATTGGAAGGAAAAAAAATTATATATGGCGTTGCTCCACAGTGTTCGAATTCGGAAAGCAATCGGCTGGGCTAAAGAATGGCTCAATTAATCTGATGCAAGCCTTAGTAATGATTAATTTATTTCTATAATATCTCTTATTGTTTCAAGTCAAAAAGTAAAGTTGTGTAACTCCAACCCTCTATGTACGTAATCATCTATCCCTTGTTGTACTGATATAAGAAATGAGATTGCAAAATTTGACCATAGTCTAGAAAACAAACAAATAAACAGATAATGTGATCTTTCATCCATCTATGAAAAAACCTACAGACGGCATGGCAAAAACAATAAGCAAATCGTAGCATTGCCTGATGCTAAAGTAGAAAGATAGTAGAAGGTGATTAGGAATGGAGCAGTCCTTAATAGCTTGCTACGTTTCCCTCAAAACAAATAGGGGATATCATGCGCCATGAGGGGGAGGACCTGCATGCAATGGAGATTCCAAAGTTCGCCATTAATCTGTATGAGCAGAAACTGAGGTCCATGAAGAAATTCATAGGCAGTGAGAGATCCATTCAGGAGATATAATTGAGGATTAACAGCAGGGGTTAATTACCTGTTCATGGGGAGGTGAGGTCTTCGGTACAGTCAGAGGCGAGATTGGAATATGGGACTTGTCCGTAATGCAACGGGCAAGAGAGACCGGGTGTAGACGCTGAAGATGATACCAAAACATGAGTTCACGGATAAGTCATGGAGGCGACATTAGGTGACATGTGGTCCATGGTGGAGGTCTTCAGATTCATGGTCTCCAGCGGTTAGAGCAGCTGACAGCACGGCTTGGGCAGGGAGATTTGGAGAGGAAGATGAGAGCAACGCCCTATGCCAACGGCCGCTCCGTCCGGCTGCCTCAGATCGTAAGGAGGTGATCCAGCTGAGTTGGGGCTGAGGTCGCCACAATGGGGGCTTTTAATACTTGATTTGCATCAAGTTGGTCCGCATGAGGGAGTTGAAGGGGAAGGCTATAATGGCAGCGAGGGGAGACGAAATAGATGGCTTCGGTGGAACTTAAAGTTGAGAAGGTTACGAGGGATACGGATGGGAATCGTCAGTCTTGGTCATGTGGTTAGAATGCAATCTGGACACAGATTAAAATATTAATTAATGGCCTGGGAGCATGCATGCAGTGGGCAACAATCAGCTCCAGAGAGAGAGAGAAATAGTTAGTCTGGTCATAGTGGGGAGTAACTTATACTAGTGTCATGCATATGATACTAGTCTAAGTTACTACTTTCATAGTGCAAAGTAACATAGTAGTAGTGTCATAGAGGACTTCATTAATTAGCTTGTAGACTCATCTTGTCTTGAAAAGCGCTATGTTACAGTAACATATTATGTTACCACTTCTCATTAACTACATGCCACATAAGCAAAAATTTCTTGAAGTGCGCTATGTTACTTGCTAAGTTACTCCCACTATGACTAGCCTTAGGGAGAGCTAGGTAACATAGGTGACATGGCAATGCTGAGGTGGACAATCTGCATGTTGAAAGAATGCCTTGTAGTGGGGAGCAACTTCTTAAGAATGTAAGATGTAAGATTTGGTGACCTAAAAGCAGCTTTAGGTAAATGAGATAAGAAGTGAGGGGAATATTTTTCTCTCTTCTGTAACATATACATAAATTTTTACCACGAATAAGGCATGTGCGTGTTAGGGAGGGGACGGGAGAAATGTTGACCTTTTTTCAAGCTTTGGACGAACATTTCTATTCATAGTTTTCCTTTTCCGTGCAACACATGAGCATGGCGCTGTCATGGTAGAGCCTAGGGTGTGGGATGCGTCCAGTATAGGAGGTACTCCCACTAAGATGGGAAGGCGGTTGCAGCCCATATCCTTGTTGCTGGCTTGCGAGTGCGGCGTCGACCAGTGGCTCACCTAGAACACAAGTAAGTGATAAGAGTGAAGACTGAGAGTGAGCGGAAGGGCGGCCGGGGGGGGGGGGTGTTGGGTTGGTATGTGAAGTTATGATGTTTGAAATGGATAATTTCCCTACTTTAGAAATGTGGCAAATTCCATTTCATTAGAGATGGCTTTGTAACAAATTGCATGAGCAAGAGGTTTATATATTTTTCATCAAGTCATACAATGTTTTGGTTAGGATAAAGGGGTAAATGCATTGGTTGGTTGCTTCAAGAGTTAATTATGGACACGGTGGCGTATCAGCTGCATGCCTAACAACGAACATCATCTTTTCGTTTCAAGGTAATGCACGAGATTCAACTGTATGTTACAACAAGACAATGGCTTAAGAGACATTGGATCTGCCTTCTTGGCTAGGGGCATCATGGGCGGCTCACACCCCCGTCTTCTTTGATGGCTGTGGCGGGTTGGCGTGAACAGGGGGATGGGATCTTGGCGGGGAGCGGGGTGGTTGGTGGAAACTCCTCCATGGTGGTCCATGGGGAAGTACAGTGTGAAAGAGAGAGGCCTCCATGGCAAAGGTGAGGTGGGTGTCGTCTAGTTTGAAAGGAGAGGGCTCCATCAAGAAATGTTCCGCTACGGCGGGATACCAAGCGGGAAGAGAGGGTCCGGCGGGAAAATGGCAGGGTCCATCATGGGGTGCGATTTTTGTTTTGGGAGCGCGTGTTAGAGATAACATGGCGGATAGTCCGGACAACCATATTTCTCTCCCACATATGGGATGGATTTGGGGGAGCCCGGACTTTCTAGACGGTTGAATTTTGAAGAGCCTGTTGGGCGCATGTTAGATGTCCCAACTCGCATGGTACGAAGGAGAAATGAGCTTCGACCTGAAAACGACCTTAGTCATTTATTTGCTTTATTTATATGCATGCATTATAGCCCATAGCAACTCCCGAGCGTTCTACTAGTAAATGGATTAGTACTTTTGCCCATCCGTCCTACATTTTGGAAAAAAATGCCCCAGCCTTTTCGGAGAATCAACTCATAGACCAATTTGTAGGTAGATTTTTTGCTTTAAACAAAAAACCTACTATTTCTATTAATCAACCCGCGGTTCAGTTTTAAGTTAGATTTTCACTTTTTTAAAATATCATATCTTTTAAACCGTAACTTCAAATTTAATATGTTATATATAGATTTTGGTTAGAAAAATATTTTGAATTTGAATATGATGTTATTTTACCAGTTAACTATATTAAAAATGTAATTTAGGGTGCAACCATAATCGGTAGCGCATTATCCATCTTTTAATCAACCCGCGGTACAGAGAACACAAGAGGTAATAAAAATTACAACTAGGCCTATGGATCACCTAGCAATGACTACAAGCACTGGAGCGAGCCGAAGGCGCGTCGCCGTCATCGCCCCTCCATCACCGGAGTCGGGCAAACCTTGTTGTAGTAGACAATCGGGAAGTCGTCGTGCTAAGGCCCCAAAGGACCTGCACACCAGAGCAGCAACCATCGCCGATGAAGAGAGTTGTAGATTGGACGGATCAAACCTGGAATCACACGAACGAGGATGAACAAAAACTGGATCCAGATAGATCCACCGAAGACCAGCACCGACCGAATCCCATGAGATCCGACGAAGACACACCTTCACACATCCTCCGACAATGCTATTCACACCATCAGGATGGGGATTGGGCGTGGGTGCCTATCTGGATTGGAAATGAACATCCGAGCAAAACTAGATTGGAGACAAAAGAAACCATACATAACCACAAATGCACACCTCGTGAAACCTCGTACAAGAAAATAGATTGCTCAACTTATGGAGAGAGAGAGAGAGAGAGAGAGAGAGAGAGAGAGAGAGAGAGAGAGAGAGAGAGAGAGAGATGCCTTAGCATTGACCATATTCAAATGCATTGTGATTGTGTGAGAACTGTGGCCATCGTCGACGAGGTTGAAAAGCAGTATAAGCAAAAACAGAAATGCCATGTGCTGAAATAAAAGAGGTAGACCTATTGGGGGTCTTAAATCATGGTTATTGGGTTAGGGGCGTGTGGTGCTTTTTTCTCCTGTTGCAATGCACAGGTTCTTTTCCTAGTGAGAAAACAAAGAAACCAAAGTGAAATACAAATAACCCAATGCAAAACTACTACTACTACTACTACTACTACTACTACTACTAATAATAATAATAATAATAATAATAATAATAATAATAATAATAATAATAAAAGAAAACGAAAACGAAAACATGTACATGGGCACTAACACAAAGCTAGCAACATGGGCTAGGCTAACAAGTGTTACATTTGTTTTTCAAGTTTTGGATCTAGTTTTTCCACATTTAGAAATTTTTACAAGATTTGTGATTGTTTTTTTATTCTTTTCTTTTTTCTATTATTTTCTATAGTTTTTATTTCTATAATTTCTAGTATATTTTAGATTTTATTTTCACTATTCTTTTTAAATTCTCAAGGTATTCAACATTTTATTAAAGATGTTCTTGGTTTTTCTTCATTAAAGGTTCACATTATTCAGAAAATATATTTAAAATAATAAAATGTTTCTGTTTTAGAAAATGTTAGAAATTTCAAAATATGTTGAACATTTTGTATTTTTTTAAATGTCAAAATGTTAGTTTAACTTTTTAGAATAAATAATATCCTTTTTTTCGTAATTATGTTAAAATCAGTTGAATCATTAAATGAAAACGAAGAAACCAATAGAAAACAACTCAAAAGCGAAATGACAACCGCACATACGCACGCGCTCTCTACAACGTCCGAACTGGGTTGGCGGCCTAGGAACTCACAAGCCTGTGCGTTTGCTCAACAATCTGTCGCAGTTAAAAGGAGCTTCACTGGACTGCAACAACAAAGATCACTTACCTTACCACCAGAACAAAAATAAGCAGACACATGTTGCATGTTTGTCCATTGGTACAAGATAGAAGCAACATACTGATGGGGAAAACTTATGAAGCTCAAATGATTTTATTCCAACTTGCTTAAGGACCAGAAGCAACATATCAACTTCAGCACCGTTCCCTGTTCCAGAACAGGTTAAACACAGCTTAAACTGAACCTCATCCAACACTCGTTCCAGAACATTTTACATGGAGAGCAGCTGCTAGAATATGCTTTTGCTTGCCGCTACTTTTGCAGATAAGAGGGTATCATACTAACTATTACATTCCAGACAGATGAAAGAACACTTTTACAAAGATCGCAATCAATACGCAGCCAACAAAATACAGCAAATAGGGCTGTTCCAACCAGCAATCCGCAGCCTGTGCCTGCTTCTTCTTCTTCCTCCTCTTCCTCTGCACACTCCCTCCCGAGTTATTGGGGCTGGGTCTCGCTTGCGGCCATTTATCGGATTTATCCTTCTCAACTGGACTGCCAATGTCTGTTCAAAAAGGTATTATTTAACAAAGAGACATTCACATATAAAAGATTGGGAAATAAATGCACATAAACTTCGCAATGGAGCACTTCTTAATTCTTATTGGAGAGGGCCTCGACCAGAGGTATAAAACTAGTACTAAGTAAATAACAATGGACAAAACAGATGGCTACAGGTAAATAGGTAATGTACATATATAAATGACACATGGGTCATTATAACTAAGATATGCAACTTGCCTCCTGTCTCAGACACCCAAACCTGTTAATTTCGAAAAGACCAAACTAGTGAAGCATTTCCTAAGCATGGGTGTATGTACATTCAAAATGGTATGTTTATTCTCACTGCACCAAAATTCTGTTTTTTGTTGATTAACATTCTACTACAAATCTATGTTATATAATAAAATTCCATGGTCCTATATCATGCTGTTTGAGATATAAAGAAATAAGAGAAAATTACATATGTTGCACATATATTTGAAACCCCTTCTTTGTAAACTTATAAAGTTTGACTTAGGTCAAAGCTAATATGCGGAGTAAATAAAAACGAATGGAGTAAATGTCAATAGTGTTAGTACTGAAACATAAATTTTTCCTAAGCAAGCACACACAAGAACTGACAGACAATCAAGAGTACAAAAGTTCCGGTTTGAAACAAGAGTGCAAAAAATACAGTCCTATGTTGCTGCTAAATCACATCGCATGATGAAAAAAAGAATATAGTAACCATACCTGGTGTTATATTGAGGTAGTACTTGGGGAAGGTGCACGGACAGTACATTGTAACGGTGTACGACGGTTGGGTAGAAACCGGGACCAATGCCTCCAGAGCCGCGCGTTTCATGTCAACAACGACTACCCAGGCTGTGTCATCTTCCTCGTTCACCTTGCCCATCATGTAAAGGAGATCGTCGTCGTCCACACTCAGGGTGGGGTTAAGGAAATACAGGTTCTTAATTTCCAGCTCTTTGGTCTCATCATTCAAAAGCTCGGGCAACAATGGCAAATAACTTGGGTCAACCGAGATTTCAGCTACATCAACTGTGGAGCACCTGCCCCAATCATCCCAAGAGACCTTCCTGTTCCATGTGGTGGCCTTCCATGCTTTACCATTGGCCCTGCAATTAGGTTCATCGAATTTTATCTCGACAAACTTGATCAGATCATCGCAGCATGTTATATCGCAGAAGAATTCCGGCGCGTAGGAAGGATAACCATTCCTATCGGTGATGCAAGCCTTTACTTTAGGTAACGGTATGTATGTGATGACAGGACGCTCGTCGAACAGGTTGCTAAGAAGAAGAATACCACGCAAGAGATCAACCCATCCCAATGAGCTTTCCCCGACAGTGATCTGCTCGGAGCTGGCATGTCTATCAAACAATAACTGATCAGACTTGGATAAGCAGAGCAAGGCCTCCTTACTTCTCTTCCATGCCTTTGTCTCCGAGGAGAAGATGTAGACATAATAATGCCAGGCCTGGTCACTAGATTCCCACTGGTGATGAAGGAAGGCCACGGCATAGTGCTCGTTACCGCAAGGCAAGAGGCCAAATTGCTGGCTCATGAAGGCTTCGACCGTGGGTTTCGGGGCCGGGAGACGGTGCAGCGACGGCCTCCCGCCGGGGATTCCTCGGGCGGAGTAGACGAAGTGGTGGACGGAGTCATCGAGGGTGAC
This sequence comes from Aegilops umbellulata, assembly GCA_032464435.1. Taxonomy (NCBI): domain Eukaryota; kingdom Viridiplantae; phylum Streptophyta; class Magnoliopsida; order Poales; family Poaceae; genus Aegilops; species Aegilops umbellulata. The sequence continues at coordinate 631,915,499 of CP136060.1, read as the reverse complement.
GCAGAAGAGGACGAAGGCTCCCTCGGCGCAGAGAAGGAAGGGCGGGGTGTCGGAGAAATCGTCGTCTTCCAGACCAGGGCAGTGGACGGAGAAGTAGGAGACGGCGGGCGGGTCGACCAGCCAGAAGGACACCGCAACGGCTTGGCCCTCCCTCGTGCGGCACAAGGCGGTGGTCGCGTTCCGGTGGTCGGAGATGCGCGCCGTCTTGTTGAGTAAGACCCAGTCGGGATAGCCGGGGCGCAGGGAGGTGGAGTCGGCGGCGCGTGGGCCGACTATGGTGGAGGGACGGATGGAAACTGTGGAGATATCCATGGATCGACACGAGGTTGATGAGCGGAATTTGCTCCGTTTTCCTTAGCGTCTGCGGGGGCGAACTTGACACGAAGGTTGGAAGCGGTGGGCGCTACTTTTTGTAAGCGGAGGGGGGGGGAGACACATACTCGGACCATGAATCAGACTTGCATCCGACTCGGACTCAAAATCTGCCTGCTATAGTGACCGCCCGTGTACAGGTCTGCGCGGGGCTGCTCGACAAGGAGAGGCGCGGGGCGGCACGAGCTGGAGCCGGTCTGCGCGGCGGGCTGCCGAGGCGATGCGCGCTGGTGGTCGCGGACTCGCGGTAGGACGCGGGCGGCCGGAGGCCAGACGCGCCACGGCGTGATGCGGTTGGCCCAGGCTGGGCAGCGCGTGTGCGTGGTGCACAGGCGTGGTTCCGCAGTGCGCGAGGCGCGGGATGCGCGCGGACGGCGCCCCCGGTGCCGATCTGCTGGGTGGCGGCCTTGTAGGTTCCGGTGGTGCCTGGGGTTGCGGGGGCAATAATCCTACACCTACGTAAATAACTACGTGATGGGGGTGGGCCCCTTCCTCTCTCCCTCTCCAATCCTGACTTGCCACGTTTATGAAGTATAATTTTTCTATTACGTAAAGTACGTAGAAACAGTTACGTAGATGTAGCAGTTACGATATTGAGGACAATCCGGCGGCAGGGATTTGACGATAACCCCCTGTTGGTCCAATAACTCTACACTTACGGGCAACATGACACGGAAATCAGCTACGGACTCTTCTCCACCAATCTCTTCCCACCCTTGATTTGCGGGTGCCGGCCCCTCCTGATTTCCAATCAATGTTTCACAGCTCAGCCCGTAGCTATTGCTGCCTGTTGGTCTGCCTGTTGGTCTCGGATCCTGGATGGTTGGTGGAAGAATTGGCTCTGGATGAAAATCCTGCATCGACCTTGTGGGTGTCGACGGTAACGGCATCTGCGGATGTCGTCTTCTTCCTTAAAAGTACCGTCGTGGAGCTCGTTTGATCTTCCTCCCTCGTTACTGAGGTCTCCGGGTGAAAACCTAAGAAATGGCTCGACTGGATCGGGTGACGGTGATGTCCTCAATATCACTTTCTCCTTGGAGGCCTCATCTTGAAGACCTCGACAATGGATTTCGATGATGTGCACGGTCAAGGAAGGAGCTTGGGTTTGTGGTGGTGCCGGCAGGATCCTTTCTCTTTATTTTCTTTTTGCACTAACATTTTGTTGTGCTTTCCTCCCCTCGAGGGTTTCCTGTATTACCTCTTCTGATCAATGAATTTGGCAGCCAACATTCAAAAAAACCTGCCTTCTATATCATTTTATTTTGCGCCAAGATTTATGTAGGTTTTCTTTCCTAAATCCTAAAAAGTGAAGATGTACTTTTTTGTAGTCCCGAGCGCACACCCCTCTGGGCCGTCCGATTTCCATCATGTGTCACGCACGTGCACAGGTGCTACCTGGTCGGGATCTCGTTGCCGCGGAATGAGATCCTCTAACTCAGACCAATCTACTGTCGAGGGACATAATAGGTCCCGCACCGTCCGTTTGCGATCTGTGTCGACTCGTTGTGAGGTGCGCACTTTCCTTCTCTCTCGTTCGTGTCCACACAAACACAAGCGGCACAGACTACAGCCTGCGCTATCCTTCTTGCTCAGAAATGACGGCCCATGTGGCCCAGTCCGATGCTAGCTAGGGAAAAAGGCGCGAGATGCCACAGAAAAAGGGCGCCAGCAGCAGCCAGGAGTAAAAATCGGCGCCAAAGTTAAACGGAAGGCAATCCGGCGGCCAGCTGGGACTGCTGCTCTCCTCGTCTCGTCAATCTCAGTAAGTCTCCATACTCCTTCCTGTGAAATCTAACACATGAATGAAACTCTGAAATTGATTGAACTTTCACCATCAGATCATTACAAAAATTGATCAAGTTTCCATTTTCTAATTGATCGAAAGAAGCAACCTGCTAGTTGATCGGAAGGAGTCCTCGACGCCCGATGGGGGCGGCTGCTCTGCTCATCAATCTCAGTAAGTTTCCTTAGTCTTTTCTCTGACATCTAAAATGTGAATAAAAGACTGAATTTTCACCATCATATTACTTTAGAAATTGATGAAATATCACTTTTCTAATGGAAGAAGCAACCTGTTGAATAGTGATCAAGCATCCCTTTTCTGATGGAAGAAGTGGCCTGCTGAACTCTAATCAGACATCCCTTTTTCTCATGGAAGAAGCAACTGAGATGGAAGAAGAGGCTAATACAGTGCACCATGATTCTAGTTCCAATAAGTAATTTTCTTATCCCAATTATTTCTATTCTTTGCATGTTCTCTTATAGAAATATGTTTCCAGTACTATTAGCCCCAACATTTCCTATGCATTTCCAGAAGTCTAACGTCCATGTTGCTTTTACACTATAGAGTTGTATTGCCTAGTTTGGTACCTCATGTTGGCATGGAATTCAAAAACTCAGATGAGTCTTGGGCATTTTGGCTTACCTACAGTGGAAAAAAAGGATTTGAGGTCAGAAAAAGGTATACAAACAAAAGGCCAATCGATGGCAAGGTCACATCTTGTAGATTTGTTTGCGCAAATGGGGGTCAAAAAACACAAGACAAAAGGGATTATTTAACAAAATGCCCTCGAGCTGAAACTAGAACCGATTGTCAAGTCTACGTGAATCTTAAAATGGATCAAAAGAAGGAAAATCTGAAAGTGTCCGAGTTGGTTCTGGAACATAATCACACACTACACCTGCCAGAAACCTTACGCCTAATGGTATCACAATAGAAAATTTCAGAGTTGCAAGCATTTGAAATTGAAACGGTGGATGATGCATGAATTGGGCCAAAAGCTGCATGTGAATTGGCTAGTCGCCAAGTTGGTGGATCACTCAATCTTAGTTATACCCTCCATGATCACAAGAACTACTTGCGTACCAAGCTCCAACGAGAAATGACATATGGTCAAGCAGGTAGCATGCTTAAATATTTTCAAGAAAAAATTGCTGAAAACCCACCATTCCAATATGCATTGCAAATGGATTGTGAAGAACAAATAGCAAACATATTTTGGGTTGATGCTAAGATGGTCATGGACTATGCACATTTTGGTGATGTTGTCAGTTCTGACACTACTTTTGGAACAGATAAGGAGAGTAGACCCTTTGGCGTGTTTATCGGTTTCAACCATTTTAGAGAAACTGTAGTTTTTGGTGCCGCTCTCATGTATGATGAAACATTTGCATCCTTCAAGTGGTTTTTTAGGCCTTTATAATTGCTCATAAAGGAAAGGGGCCTAAAACATTCCATACCGATCAAGATGTTGCAATGGGAAAGGCAGTTGGGGAAGTGTTGATAGAAGCGTGTCATGGATTATGCACCTTTAACATTATGCAAAATGTTGTCAAACATCTAAGTGAAGAGAAGGATGAAGAGCAGAATGAAGAGAAGAAAAATAGAAGAAAAAGGAGAAGAAGAAAAAAGGAAGAAGAAACAGAAAAATGAAGAGAAGAATGAAGAGGAGGATGAAGACACAAGTATCTATCAGATTTTAGCGTGTGGATGTTTGAGTATGAAGAGATCGTAGAATTTGAACAAAAGTTTGACCTCATGAGGAAAAAGGTGAGCAAGCAAACCTGGTTGGATAGTATACACAAGTTAAAAGAAAAATGGATTGAATGTTATATGAAGGACATCTTCACATTAGTAATGAGAAGTACACAATTGAGTGAGAGTCTGAACAATGACGTGAAAATCCATTTCAAATCTGATTTTGATATCATCCGGTTCTTTAAGCATTTTGAAAGGGATGTGCAAGGGAAAAGGAATAATGAACAGAATTCAGAATTTGAATCAAGGAAGAAGTTGCCTAAATTATTTATAAGGAGACCACCACCTATATTGGTGCAAGCTAGCAAGTTGTATACACCATGTATATTTGAAGCTTTTCAAGGCAAATATGAAATATCCTTATCAGCTTGTACCAAAGCATTGGATGGTTGTAATGTATATCTTGTTGGAGATTTTACCTATGAGGATGAGTATAAAGTTATCGGTGATCCTTTGAAGCAAACAGTTGAGTGCAGCTGCTGGCAGTTTGATAGAATTGGGATATTATGTGGCCATGACCTTAAAATTCTTGATTTGATGAATATCAAGTCACTACTGGCACATTATGTGTTAAAGCGATTGACACGAGTAGCACGAAGCGGAATTTTACAAGACAATATGGGAAGAAATATAATCGCAAATCTAAACATGGATGCCATTCTTGGCTACCAATATATGTCCCTCAAATTTCAAAAATTGGCACATCAAGCAACCAACTTTCAAAAATGCATCGTGTTAGTAGACATCACTGTTGGAAATATGCCCTAGAGGCAATAATATTGTATTATTATATTTTCGTTATTCATAATTAAGATTTATATTTCATGCTATAACTGCTATGATCCTGGAATATGTGATTTAGTGGAAAACGCATATGCATGTGTGAAATGGTAAATGGATAAAATGAAGGTTCCTAGTCTCACCTCTAATACTAGCTCAAGTGTTGTTAGTGATCATGTTTTCTGGATCTTAGGATATCGTTAAGTGTGACGATGGTCCTAAAACAACATTGAGATTATGACGTTGGAAGAACGATCATATTGAATCGACCCAAACTTGTTTATTATGAATTGAGTTAATAGCGTATGTATTCAATTGTAATAACACGGAGTGTTAGCATGTGCTTTAGTTCCTCAGACCATGAGAGTGTCTCGGTCACTCCCTACCAGATGATGGACTTTGGGGTTTCTCAAACGTCATCTATAACAAGGTGATCATAAGAACAACGTTCAGGCTCACTGGAAAGTTTGACAAGTGACCGGACAGCTCAAGAGTGGGGTTTGCTCCTCCGATGATGGAGAGATATTCTTAGGGCCCTCTCGATGTGACGGCATCCATCATCGTCTACCCAGACACAGGTGACTACGTCACGGGGATGCCGAAACACATTAACGAGAAAGTAGAACAAAACCAGTAAACGGGAGCGACGGTATAGTGAGCATGGCGATGACTCGGGAGGATACCAATGCACACCGGGTTTTGTAAAGTATCGCGAAGCAAAGGAAACATCACATGATAACCAAAGGTTCACTCGAATATCATTTGTGTAATCATAGGGACCGATATGGATGTCCACGGCTCCGCTGTCGGTCATTGAATGAAGGGGTTTCGTTCATATCTATGGTTTACCGAACCTACGGGGTCACAAGCTTAAGGTAATCACGATCTGCTGAGTGTTAGTGGAATGGGAGTGATGAGAATATATTTGTGGAATTGTTTCATTAATATCCGGAATAGTTTCGAGAGGTTTCAGAAGCGTTTCGGGGTCACCGGAAGGGTTTCGGTGAATACCGGGTATTACCAATTAATATATATAGGTGGAAATGTTTCTAGGGATGTTACATTATATATAGAGTACTGTGAAAGTGTTTAAAGTATTTGATATTTAATTTAAATATCAACGGGCCTAAAAAGGCCAAGAGGTGGAAGGCAACTTGGGCCAAAAAGGCCCAAGTAGGAAGCGGGCCAAATTGGAGAGGGGGAGGAGTCCAACTCCTCCTCCCTTGGCCGGCCAAAGGGGGTGCTTTCCCTTTCCTTGTGGCGCCCCTCTTCTCCCCTCCTAACCTATATATACTAGAGGATTTCCACCCTATTGGAACACATGTTTTTGGGTGCCTCCTCTAGTTGATCTAGTTCTAGGTTGTCCTAGACTAATTAAAGCTAGCCCTAGCCACCTTTAATCCTCATAATTAGACGCCCTGTGTGGTTCTAATCTCCTCCCTCTAATTCTCCTGCGATGATTAGCTCTAGGCGGTGAAGCGCTGCCGGATCATGAAGATCGTACGCTTGCAACCAATTAGAGTGGCCATTCTTTCGGTCTTCTGTTCGAGGGATCGTTTGAGGGCGGTTCGCGGGATCGTCATCAACGTTCGAGGGACTTCAAGTACTATCTACACCGACTTGTCTACTTTCGCTGCACTCCGGAGTCGGTAATGATCGTTGATCACAACCCATTATGCATCTTCATATTGTTCTCGGGTGATCGTAGGCGTGGATTTTTTTTTGTTTTCTACTATGTTTCCCAACAATCACACTTGGCATACTTGGTAAGCAGATTGAAGAAAGATGACACTATAAACATCAAACATTTGCCATCTTATTTCTATAAACATGGCAAACCTGGCTTTTTCCTTCGTGGATCGTACCCATTTCTGTGTATTGTTGTAGTAGTGGTAGCAATGGCCCTGTTAAAATGAGTTCATTATATCCTAGCGCATCCCACGGGGTGCTTGTGGCGGTCTGAAAACCAAGGATTAGACTCGTCTCCAGGGTCCATTCACCTTTTTTTTTCTTTTGCTTCTTCCCCAGTTTTCTACCCCTGTAGAATGAACAATCACGATATGCATGAGTATGAATTTTTCTTTGTTAGTTTAACTAAAAATGGCATGGTAATTTTCATTGCCATCTATGAATGGCATGCATCCCTAGCATAGCATGGCAACTAAAACGGTGAAGCCGTGTCTTTGTTTGTCAATGCAACCTTCTGCAAACATACATTAATTTTGTGAACCACGTAGTTTTGGGGTGGCCAGCGCTGGTAGAATGCCATGGCAAATTACATGAAGTATGAGCGGCAATTATCACTGTAGTTACATGGCAAGTACTAGTGTATGTGCATTTGGCGGCAACAACTTATAAAATCAGGTGGCAACTAATAGCAAACATGTACGTCAATTTTTCGCATTCCCCTGCTAAAAAAACTCTGCTTCCCCCTCCCCGACATTTGTAAAATCCTCGACATTTGTAACCTCCCCGCAGTGGCTTTTTCCCCTTCGTGTTGGAGGGTTTTCGATGTTAAAATCTCGTGTCCCTTGCTTGTTCTTCGTTCTTCGTTGAGTTCATTTGCTTGTCGTATCTCTAACACGTAAAAGGCGCAATGGCGCGCGTGCAGGGCGCTGTGGGGCTACCTGGCGATGAAGAGAGCCTCAGTGATCTTCTAGTGCGCTTGGAGGCATAGCATTGCGAGGAGGCAGCTCGGCAAGCTCAGACTGGTCCTGTCCTGACTCCTCATCTTCCACTCCTAGTCGCTTGAGTGGTTTGTGAGTCATCTGAATTTGCTGAAATGTGCAGGCCAACGTTGAGAGGGAGAGGCTGGTGCGGCAGCAGGCCATCGACGACGCGGAGGTGAGGGTGATCGCCGAAATGTTTTTCAGATTTTACATAAAATCCACTGCACTTTCAGGTAATCAACCCGCAGTTCACTTTTAAGTGACGAATTGAATCGTTTTTCACATTTTTATAGAAAACATCATGTCTTTTATACTAATTAACCCGCAGTCTACATAGAACACATGTTTTTCTTAATATCCATATATTTTAAACCATAACTCCAATTTTTAACATAGTACATATGAAATTTGAATAGGATAGTCGCTCCTCCCTTCCCTTCTCTTCCGCCCTCGTGTCGCCTCCCCGAGAGGCAGCCGGGGCAGCGCGCGTGCCTGCTCCCTCATCCTCCCACCTCGCCTCGTCCCCCCTCCCCCCCCCCACCGCCTATGGGCGCCCCCGGCTCTAGCCCGGGTGGTGTCGGCGGCGGCGGGATCTTCTCTCCCCGCGCGTGCGTCCTTCCTGCCCGGGGCGGGGGGCAGCGGCGGTGTCGCTCGGCTAGGCGGCAGTCCGGCGCCCGGACCGCGGTGGCCGGCGGGAGACGTGGTGGCGGCGCTGCTCCTTGGCGGCGGAGCAGCTTGGTGGCGTGGGATGGTCGGCGGCGCGCCCCCAGCCCAGATCTGGGCTCCTGCGGGCCCCATCTGGGTCCTAGCGGTCGGCCCCCGGCGTGGCCTTGTTGTCTTCTGTGTGGTGAGGAGGTGGAGCAGCTGGGACCAGGGGCGGCGACGCCGACGGCGTGCTTGCTGCAGCGCGAAGGCGGGAGCTTTACAGGCCTTTGGAGGCCTGGCCGGGTCTGGTATGCTCCTGCTATTGCGTCCGGTCGGCTGCCATCGATGACGGTGGAGGTTGGGCCCTCCCGTGTGCGGACGGTGCTGCTGCCTCTAGTCCCGTCTCCTCCTCTTCGGTGTGCAGACCTCACTTCATGGTGCCGTGGTGAGATGGCGTGAGAAGCTTTTAGACCACGTTGGCGCAGGGTGGTGATCGGTTTCGGTGGCGAGTTCCGGAGCGCCCGAGGTGAACGTTGGGATCGGGAGGAATCCTTGTCGACCTGGCCGACACCGACGGGGTGCCGCCTGGGGGTGCCGCCGGACCTTCCTGGAGGGCGTCGGGGGCTACCCTTCTTCTCTCATCTTCGCATACCGGGGGAAATGTTTGGGAATGCAGTAATTTCAAAAAAAATCCTACGAACACGCAAGATATATCTAGGTGATGCATAGCAATGAGAGGGGAGAGTGTTGTCTACGTACCCTCGTAGACTGAAAGCGGAAGCGTTATGACAACGCGGTTGATGTAGTCGTACATCTTCACGATCCGACCGATCCTAGCACCGAAGATACGGCACCTCCGTGATCTGCACACGTTCAGCTCGGTGACGTCCCACGAACTCTATATCCATCTGAGGTCAAGGGAGAGTTAATTTCGTCAGCACGACGGCGTGATGACGGTGATGATGAAGTTACCGACGCAGGGCTTCGCCTAAGTACTACAACGATATGACCGAGGTGGAAATCTATGGAGGGGAGGCACCGCACACGGCTAAACAATCGAATTGTGTGTATTTGGGGTGCCCCCTCCCACATATAAAAAGGAGGGAGGGAGGAGGAGGCCAGCCAAGGGGTGGCGCGCCCAAGGGGGGGAGTCCTACTCCAAGTAGGTTTGGCTCCCCCCCATTTCCTATTCCTATTAGGAGAAGGACGAAGGACGAGGAGAGAAGAAGGAAAAGGGGGGCGGCCCCCCAAACCCTAAACCAATTTGGTTTGGGCCTAGGGGGCGCGCCCCACCACTTGCCCGCTGCCTCCTATCTCCACTAGGGCCCATCAAGGCCCATTGACTCCCCGGGGGGGTTCCAGTAACCTCCCGGTATGCTGAAAAATATCTGATACACTTCGGAACCCTTCCGGTGTCCGAATATAACCTTCTAATATATCAATCTTCATGTCTCGACCATTTCGAGACTCCTCGTCATGTCTGTGATCTCATCCAAGACTCCGAACTACCTTCGGTACATCAAAACACATAAACTTATAATACCAATTGTCATCGAACATTAAGCGTGCGGACCCTACGGGTTCGAGAACTATGTAGACATGACCGAGACTCACTTCCGGTCAATAACCAATAGCGGAACTTGGATGCTCATATTGGCTCCTACATATTCTACGAATATCTTTATCGGTTAAACCGCATAACAACATACCTTGTTCCCTTTGTCATCGGTATGTTACATGCCCGAGATTTGATCATCGGTATCATCATACCTAGTTCAATCTCGTTACCGGCAAGTCTATTTACTCGTTGTGTAATGCATCATCCCGTGACTAACTCATTAGTCACATTGCTTACAAGGCTTATAGTGATGTGCATTACTGAGAGGGCCCGGAGATACCTCTCCGAAACACGGAGTGACAAATCCTAATCTCAATCTATGCCAACTCAACAAACACCATCGGAGACACCTGTAGAGCATCTTTATAATCACCCAGTTATGTTTCTGACGTTTGATAGCACACTAAGTGTTCCTCCGGTATTCGGGAGTTGCATAATCTCATAGTCATAGGAACATGTATAAGTCATGAAGAAAGGAATAGCAATAAACTAAACAATCATAGTGCTAACCTAAAGGATGGGTCTTGCCCATCACATCATTCTCTAATGATTTGATCCCGTTTATCAAATGACAACACATATCTATGGCTAGGAAACTTAACCATCTTTGATTAACGAGCTAGTCAAGTAGAGGCATACTAGGGACACTCTGTTTGTCTATGTATTCACACATGTACTAAGTTTCCGGTTAATACAATTCTAGCATGAATAATAATCATTTATCATGATATAAGGAAATATAAATAACAACTTTATTATTGCCTCTAGAGCACATTTCCTTCAGTCTCCCACTTGCACTAGAGTCAATAATCTACTTCCTCTGTCTCATAATGTAAGATGTTTTTTGACACTATACTAGTGCCAAAAAACGTCTTACATTATGGGACGGAGGGAGTAGTTCACATCGCCATGTGATTTAAACCAATAGTTCGCATCATTATGTGATTAACACCCATAGTTCACATCGCCATGTGACCAATACTCAAATGGTTTACTAGAGTCAATAACCTAGTTCACATCGTTAATGTGATTAACACCCAAGAGTAATAAGGTGTGATCATGTTTTGCCCGTGAGAGAAGTTTTAGTCTAAGGGTCTGCCACATTCAGATCCGTAAGTATTTTGCAAATTTTTATGTCTACAATGCTCTGCACGGAGCTACTCTAGCTAATTGCTCCCACTTTCAATATGTATCCAGATTGAGACACAGAGTCATTTGGATCGGTGTAATAGCTTGCATCGACATAACTCTTTATGATGAACTCTTTGTTACCTCCATAACCGAGAAATATTTCCTTAGTCTACTAAGGATAATTTTGACCGTTGTCCAGTGATCCACTCCTGGATCACTATTGTACCCTCTTACCAAACTTATGGTGAGGTAAACAATAGGTCTGGTACACAACATAGCATACTTTATAGAACCTATGACTGAGGCATGGGGAATGACTTCCATACTCTTTCTATTTTTTGGCGTGCTCGGGTTTTGAGTCTTACTCAACTTCACACCTTGCAACACAGGCAAGAAATCCTTCTTTGACTGTTTCATTTTGAACTACTTCAAAATCTTGTCAAGTTATGTACTCATTAAAAAATCTTATCAAGTGTCTGGATCTATCTCTATAGATCTTGATGCTCAATGTGTGAGCAGCTTCACCGAGGTCTTTCTTCGAAAAACTCCTTTCAAACACTCCTTTATACTTTCCAGAAAATTCTACATCATTTCCGATCAACAATATGTCACTCACATATACTTATCAGAAAGGTTGTAGTGCTCCCACTCACTTTCTTGTAAATACAGGCTTCTCCAAAAGTCTGTATAAAACCATATGCTTTGATCACACTATCAAAACGTTTATTCCAACTCTGAGAGGCTTGCACCAGTCCATAAATGGATCGCTGGAGCTTGCACACTTTGTTAGCATCTTTATGATTGACAAAACCTTCTTGTTGTATCATATACACCTCTTCTTTAAGAAATCCATTAAGGAATGCAGTTTTGACATCCATTTGCCAGATTTCATCAAATGTGGCAATTGCTAACATGATTCAGACAGACTCTAGCATCGCCATGAGTGAGAAAATCTCATCGTAGTCAACACCTTGAACTTGTCAAAAACCTTTTGCGACAATTCGAGCTTTGTAGATAGTAACACTACTATCAGCGTTTGTCTTCCTCTTGAAGATCCATTTATTCTCAATGGCTCGCCGATCATTGGGCAAGTCAATCAAAGTCCATACTTTGTTCTCATACATGGATCACATCTCAGATTTCATGGCCTCAAGCCATTTCGCGGAATCTGGGCTCATCATCGCTTCCTCATAGTTCGTAGGTTCGTCATGGTCAAGTAACATGACCTCCAGAACAGGATTACTATACCACTCTGGTGCGGATCTTACTCTGGTTGACCTACGAGGTTCGGTAGTAACTTGATCAGAAGTTTCATGATCATCATCATTAGCTTCCTCACTAATTGGTGTAGGAATCACTGGAACTGACTTCTGTGATGTACTACTTTCCAATTCGGGAGAAGGTACAATTATCTCATCAAGTTCTACTTTCCTCCCACTCACTTCTTATGAGAGAAACTCCTTCTCTAGAAAGGATCCACTCTTAGCAACGAATATCTGGCCTTCGGATCTGTGATAGAAGGTCTACCCAACAGTCTCCTTTGGGTATCCTATGAAGACACATTTCTCCGATTTGGGTTCGAGCTTATTGATGTCTACTATGAACCTTCATCTTGTAGACGTTGTTGGGCCTCCAAGTGCAGAGGTTTGTAGGACAGTAGCAAATTTCCCCCAAGTGGATGACCTAAGGTTTATCAATCCGTGGGAGGCGTAGGATGAAGATGGTCTCTCTCAAACAACCCTGCAACCAAATAACAAAGAGTCTCTTGTGTCCCCAACACATCCAATACAATGGTAAATTGTATAGGTGCACTAGTTCGGCGAAGAGATGATAATACAAGTGCAATATGGATGGTAGATATAGGTTTTTGTAATCTGAAAATATAAAAACAGCAAGGTAGCAAGCGATAAAAGTGAGCACAAACGGTGTTGCAATGCTAGGAAACAAGGCCTAGGGTTCATACTTTCACTAGTGCAAGTTCTCTCAACAATAATAACATAATTGGATCATATAATTATCCCTCAACATGCAACAAAGAGTCACTCCAAAGTCACTAATAGCGAAGAACAAACGAAGAGATTATGGTAGGGTACGAAACCACCTCAAAGTTATTGTTTCCAATCAATCCGTTGGGCTATTCCTATAAGTGTCACAAACAGCCCTAGAGTTCGTACTAGAATAACACCCTAAGACACAAATCAACCAAAACCCTAATGTCACCTAGATACTCCAATGTCACCTCAAGTATCCGTGGGTATGATTATATGATATGCATCACACAATCTCAGATTCATCTATTCAACCAACACATAGAACCTCAAAGAGTGCACCAAAGTTTATACCGGAGAGTCAAGACGAAAACATGTGCCAACCCCTATGCATAGGTTCATGGGCGGAACCCGCAAGTTGATCACCAAAACATACATCAAGTGAGTCACGTGATATCCCATTGTCACCACTGATACGCACGGCAAGACATACATCAAGTGTTCTCAAATCATTAAAGACTCAATCCGATAAGATAACTTCAAAGGGAAAACTCAATCCATTACAAGAGAGTAGAGGGGGAGAAGAAACATAAGATCCAACTATAATAGCAAAGCTCGCGATACATCAAGATCGTGCCAAATCAAGAACACGAGAGAGAGAGCTCAAACACATAGCTACTGGTACATACCCTCAGCCCCGAGGGTGAACTACTCCCTCCTCGTCATGGAGAGCGTCGGGATGATGAAGATGTCCACCGGTGAGGGTTCCCCCCTCCGGCAGGGTGCCGGAACAGGGCCCCGCTTGACTTTTGGTGGCTACAGAGGCTTGCGGCGGCATAACTCCAGATCTATTATGTTCCCCGATCGTTTTAGGGTATATGGGTATATATATAGGTGAAAGAAGTATGTCAGAGGAGCCACGAGGGGCCCATGAGGGTGGAGGGTGCGCCCAGGGGGGTGGGCGCGCCCCCCTGCCTCGTGCCTCCCTCGTTGCTTTCCTGACGTGCACTCCAAGTCTCCCGGGTTGCTTTTCTTCCAAAAATAACTTCTCCAGAAGGTTTCATTCCGTTTTGACTCTGTTTGATATTCCTTTTCTTCGAAACACTGAAACAAGGGAAAAAACAGGAACTGGCACTGGGCTCTGGGTCAACAGGTTAGTCCCAAAAATAATATAAAAGTGTTTAATAAAGCCCATAAACATCCAAAACAGATAATATAATAGCATGGAACGATAAATAATTATAGATACGTTGGAGACGTATCAGCATCCCCAAGCTTAATTCCTGCTCGTCCTCAAGTAGGTAAATGATAAAAATAGAATTTTTGATGTGGAATGCTACCTAACATATTTCTCCATGTAATTTTCTTTATTGTGGCAAGAATATTCAGATCCATAAGATTCAAAAAAAATTAATATTTACATGAAAACAATAATACTTCAAGCATACTAACAAAGCAATCATGTCTTCTCAAAATAACATGGCCAAAGAAAGCTATCCCTACAAAATCATATAGTCTGGCTATGCTCTATCTTCATCACACAAAATATTTAAATCATGCACAACCCCGATGACAAGCCAAGCAATTGTTTCATACTTTTGATGTTCTCAAACTTTTTCAATCTTCACGCAATACATGAGCGTGAGCCATGGACATAGCACTATAGGTGGAATAGAATGGTTGTTGTGGAGAGGACAAAAAGGAGAAGATAGTCTCACATCAACTAGGCGTATCAACGGGCTATGGAGATGCCCATCAATAGATATCAATGTGAGTGAGTAGGGATTGCCATGCAACGGATGCACTAGAGCTATAAGTGTATGAAAGCTCAAAAAGAAACTAAGTGGGTGTGCATCCAACTTGCTCGCTCACGAAGACCTAGGGCATTTTAAGGAAGCCCATCATTGGAATATACAAGCCAAGTTCTATAATGAAAGATTCCCACTAGTATATGAAAGTGACAACATAGGAGATTCTCTATCATGAAGATCATGGTGCTACTTTGAAGCACAAGTGTGGTAAAAGGATAGTAGCATTGCCCCTTCTCTCTTTTTCTCTCATTTTTTTTGTTTGGGCCTTTTTCTCTCTCTTTTTTATGGCCTCTTTTTTTCGTCCGGAGTCTCATCCTGACTTGTGGGAGAATCATAGTCTCCATCATCCTTTCCTCACTGGGACAATGCTCTAAAAATGAAGATCATCCCATTTTTATTTTCTTACAACTCGATACTTAGAACAAAATATGACTCTATATGAATGCCTCCAGCGGTGTACCGGGATATGCAATGAATCAAGAGTGACATGTATGAAAGAATTATGAACGGTGACTTTGCCATAAATAGGATGTCAACTACATGATCATGCAAAGCAATATGACAATGATGGAGTGTGTCATAATAAACGGAACGGTGGAAAGTTGCATGGCAATATATCTCGGAATGGCTATGGAAATGCCATAATAGGTAGGTATGGTGGCTGTTTTGAGGAAGGTATATGGTGGGTGTATGATACCGGCAAAAGGTGCGCGGTATTAGAGAGGCTAGCAATGGTGGAAGAAAGAAAGTGCGTATAATCCATGGACTCAACATTAGTCATAAAGAACTCATATACTTGTTGCAAAAATCTACAAGTTATCAAAGCAAAGTATTACGCGCATGCTCCTAGGGGGATATATTGGTAGGAAAAGACCATCGCTCGTCCACGACCGCCACTCATAAGGAAGACAATCAATAAATAAATTATGCTCCGACTTCATCACATAACGGTTCACCATACGTGCATGCTACGGGAATCACAAACTTTAACACAAGTATTTCTCAAATTCACAACTACTCAACTAGCACAACTTTAATATCACTACCTCCATATCGCAAAACAATCATCAAGCATCAAACTTCTCTTAGTATTCAACACACTCATAAGAAGGTTTTTACTAATCTTGAATACCTAGCATATTAGGATTAAGCAAATTACCATGCTATTTAAGACTCTCAAAATAATATAAGTGAATCATGAGAGTTCATCTATTTCTTCAAAATAAATCCACCGCCGTGCTCTAAAAGATATAAGTGAAGCACTAGAGCAAACAACAAACTACTCCGAAAGATATAAGTGAAGATCAATGAGTAGTTTCATAATTATGCAACTATGTGAAGACTCTCCCATTTAATGATTTCATATCTTGATACTTTATTTAAACATCAAGCAAAACAAAAGAAAATAAAATGACGCTCCAAGCAAAACACATATCATTAGGTGAATAAAAATATAGCTCCAAGTAAAGTTACCGATGAACGAAGACGAAAGAGGGGATGCCTTTCGGGGCATCCCCAAGCTTAGACGCTTGGTTATCCTTGAATATTACCTTGGGGTTACTTGGGAATCCCCAAGGTTAGGCTCTTGCCACTCCTTATTCCATAGTCCATCGAATCTTTACCCAAAACTTGAAAACTTCACAACACAAAACTTAACAGAAAACTCGTAAGCTCCGTTAGCGAAAGAAAACAAAACACTACTTCAAGGTACTGTAATGAACTCATTCTTTATTTATATTGGTGTTAAACCTACTGTATTCCAACTTCTCTATGGTTTATAAACTACTTTACTAGCCATAGAGTCATCAAAATAAGCAAACAACACACGAAAAACAGAATCTGTCAAAAACAGAACAGTCTGTAGTAATCTGTAACTAACGTAAGCTTCTGGAACTCCAAAAATTCTAAAATAAATTGGTGGACCTGAGGAATTTGTCTAGTAATCATCTGAAAAAATACTAAACTAAATATCACTCTCCAGTAAAAAGTTTTAGCTAATATCGTGAGCGCTAAAGTTTCTGTTTTTTACAGCATGATCATAAAGACTTCACCCAAGTCTTTCCAAAGGTTCTACTTGGCACAAACACTAATTGAAACATAAAACCACATCTAACCAGAGGCTATATGGTTTATTTATTACTAAACAGAACCAAAAATCAAGAAACAAAAATAAAATTGGGTTGCCTCCCAACAAGCGCTATCGTTTAACGCCCCTAGCTAGGCATGATGATTTCAATGATGCTCGCATAAAAGGTAAGAGTTGAAACATAAAGAGAGCATCATGAATAAT
Source organism: Aegilops umbellulata (assembly GCA_032464435.1). Classification (NCBI taxonomy): domain Eukaryota; kingdom Viridiplantae; phylum Streptophyta; class Magnoliopsida; order Poales; family Poaceae; genus Aegilops; species Aegilops umbellulata. The sequence continues at coordinate 631,898,657 of CP136060.1, read as the reverse complement.
ATGACTAGCACATTTAAGTCTAACCCACTTCCTATGCATAGGGATTTTGTGAGCAAACAACTTATGGGAACGATAATAAACTAGCATAGGAAGGCAAAACAAGCATAACTTCAAAACTTTAAGCACATAAAGAGGAAACTTGATATTATTGCAATTCCTACAAGCATATATTCCTCCCTCATAATAATTTTCAGTATCATCATTAATGAATTCAACAATATAACCAGCACCTAAAGCATTCTTTTCATGATCTACTTGCATAGAAAATTTACTACTCTCCACATAAGCAAATCTATTCTCATCAATAGTAGTAGGAGCAAACTCAACAAAATTACTATCATGTGATTGAAAATTAAGATCAAGATGACAAGTTTCATGGTTATCATTATTCTTTATAGAATATGTGTCATCACAATAATCATCATAGATAGGAGGCATGCTTTCATCAAAATAATTTTCACATCAAAACTTGGGGGACTAAAAATATCATATTCATCAAACATAGCATCCCCAAGCTTGTGGCTTTGCATATCATTAGCATCATGGGTATTCAAAGAATTCATACTAACAATATTGCAATCATGCTCATCATTCAAAGATTTAGTGCCAAACATTTTAATGCATTCTTCCTCTAGAAATTGAGCACAATTATCCTTTCCATCATACTCACGAAAGATATTAAAAAGATGAAGCGTATGAGACAAACTCAATTCCATTTTTTTGTAGTTTTCTTTGATAAACTAAACTAGTGCAAAAACAAGAAACAAAAAGATTCGATTGCAAGATCTAAAGATATACTTTCAAGCACTCACCTCCCCGGCAACGGCGCCAGAAACTGCTTGATGTCTACTATGCAACCTTCTTCTTGTAGACGTTGTTGGGCCTCCAAGTGCAGAGGTTTGTCGGACAGTAGCAAATTTCCCTCAAGTGGATGACCTAAGGTTTATCAATCCGTGGGAGGCGTAGGATGAAGATGGTCTCTCTCAAACAACCCTGCAACCAAATAACAAAGAGTCTCTTGTGTCCCCAACACACCCAATACAATGGTAAATTGTATAGGTGCACTAGTTCAGCGAAGAGATGGTGATACAAGTGCAATATGGATGGTAGATATAGATTTTTGTAATATGAAAAATATAAAAACAGCAAGGTAGCAAGCGATAAAAGTGAGCACAAACAGTGTTGCAATGCTAGGAAACAAGGCCTAGGGTTCATACTTTCACTAGTGCAAGTTCTCTCAACAATAATAACATAATTGGATCATATAACTATCCCTCAACATGCAACAAAGAGTCACTCCAAAGTCACTAATAGCGGAGAACAAACAAAGAGATTATGGTAGGGTACGAAACCACCTCAAAGTTATTCTTTCCAATCAATCCGTTGGGCTATTCCTATAAGTGTCAAAAACAGCCCTAGAGTTCGTACTAGAATAACACCTTAAGACACAAATCAACCAAAACCCTAATGTCACCTAGATACTCCAATGTCACCTAGATACTCCAATGTCACCTCAAGTATCTGTGGGTATGATTATACAATATGCATGACACAATCTCAGATTCATCTATTCAACCAACACATAGAACCTCAAAGAGTGCCCCAAAGTTTATACCGGAGAGTCAAGACGAAAACATGTGTGAACCCATATGCATAGGTTCATGGGCGGAACCCGCAAGTTGATCACCAAAACATACATCAAGTCAGTCACGTGATATCCCATTGTCACCACAGATACGCACGGCAAGACATACATCAAGTGTTCTCAAATCATTAAAGACTCAATCTGATAAAATAACTTCAAAGGGAAAACTCAATCCATTACAAGAGAGTAGAGGGCGAGAAGAAACATATGATCCAACTATAATAGCAAAGCTCACGATACATCAAGGTCGTGCCAAATCAAGAACACGAGAGAGAGAGAGAGAGAGATCAAACACATAGCTACTGGTACATACCCTCAGCCCCGAGGGTGAACTACTCCCTCCTCGTCATGGAGAGCGCCGGGATGATGAAGATGGTCACTGGTGAGGGTTCCCCCCTCCGGCAGGGTGCCGGAACAGGGTCCCGATTGACTTTTGGTGTCTATAGAGGCTTGCGGCGGCGGAACTCCAAATCTATTTTGTTCCCCAATCGTTTTAGGGTACATGGGTATATATAGGTGAAAGAAGTATGTCAGAGGAGCCACAAGGGGCCCACGAGGGTGGAGGGCGCGCCCCCTGCCTCGTGCCTCCCTCGTTGCTTTCCCGACATGCACTCCAAGTCTCCCGGATTGCTTTCCTTCTAAAAATAACTTCTCCAGAAGGTTTCATTCTGTTTCGACTCCGCTTGATATTCCTTTTCTTCGAAACACTGAAACAAGGGGAAAAAACAGGAACTGACACTGGGCTCTGGGTCAATAGGTTAGTCCCAAAAATAATATAAAAGTGTTTAATAAAGCCCATAAACATCCAAAACAGATAATATAATAGCATGGAACAATCAAAAATTATAGATACGTTGGAGACGTGTCACTTATTAGGTGAAGCTTTTTCACATAAGCATCGCAACCCCAAACTTTCAGAAACGACAACTTGGGTTTCTTGCCAAACCACAGTTCGTAAGGTGTCGTCTCAATGGATTTAGATGGTGCCCTATTTAACATGAATGCAGCTGTCTCTAATGCATAATCCCAAAACAATAGTGGTAAATCGGTAAGAGACATCATAGATCGCACTATATCCAATAAAGTACGGTTACGACGTTCGGACACACCATTATGCTGTGGTGTTCCAGGTGGCATGAGTTTGTGAAACTATTCCACATTGTTTAAATGAAGGCCAAACTCGTAACTCAAATATTCGTCTTCGCGATCAGATCGTAGAAACTTTATTTTCTTGTCACGGTGATTCTCCACTTCACTCTGAAATTCTTTGAACTTTTCAAATGTTTCAGACTTATGTTTCATTAAGTAGATATACCCATATCTGCTCAAATCATATGTGAAGGTTAGAAAATAATGATACCCGTCGTGAGCCTTAACACTTACCGGACCGCATACATCAGTATGTATTATTTTCAATAAGTTAGTTGCTCGCTCCATTGTTCCGGAGAACGGAGTTTTAGTCATCTTGCCCATGAGGCATGGTTCGCAAGCATCAAGTGATTTCATCAGCACGGAGTTTCTTCATGCGTTTTACACCAATATGACCTAAACAGTAGTGCCACAAATAAGTTGCACTATCATTATTAACTTTGCATATTTTGGCTTCAATATTACGAATATGTGTATCACTATGATCGAGATCCAACAAACCATTTTCGTTGGGTGTATGACCATAGAAGGTTTTATTCATATAAACAGAACAACAATTATTCTTTGACTTAAATGAATAACCGTATTGCAATAAACATGATCAAATCATATTCATGCTCAACGCAAACACCAAATAACATTTATTTAGGTTCAACACTAATCCCGAAAGTATAGGGAGTGTGCAATGATGATCATATCAATCTTGGGACTACTTCCAACACACATCATCACTTCACCCTTAACTAGTTTCTGTTCATTCTGCAACTCCCGTTTTGAGTTAGAGTATCAAATGCCGAGGGGTTGCTATAAACACTAGTAAAGTACACATAAATAACATGTATATCAATATACCTATGTTCAGACATCCTTCTTATCCGCCAAGTATCTAGGGCAGTTCCACTTCCAGTGACCATTTCCATTGCAGTAGAAGCACTCAGTCTCAGGCTTAGGTCCAGACTTGGGCTTCTTCACTTGAGCTGCAACTTGCTTGCCGTTCTTCTTGAAGTTCCCCTTCTATCCCTTTGCCCTTTTCTTGAAACTAGTGGTTTTGTAAACCGTCAACACTTGATGCTTTTTCTTGATTTCTACCTTCGCCGATTCAGCATTGCGAAGAGCTCGGGAATCGTTTTTGTCATCCCTTGCATATTATAGTTTATCATGAAGTTCTAGTAGCTTGGTGATAGTGACTAGAGAATACTATCAATCACTATATTGTCTGGAAGATTAACTCCCACTTGATTCAAGCGATTGTAGTACCCAGACAATCTGAGCACATGCTTACTGGTTGAGCTATTCTCCTCCATCTTGTAGGCAAAGTACTGTCGGAGGTCTCATACCTCTCGACACGGGCATGAGTCCGAAATACTAATTTCAACTCTTGGAACATCTTATATGATCCATGACGTTCAAAACATTTTTGAAGTCCCGGTTCTAAGCCGTAAAGCATGGTGCACTAAACTATCAAGTAGTCATCATACCGAGCTTTGCCAAACGTTCATAACGTCTGTATCTGCTCCTGCAATAGGCCCGTCACCTAGCGGTGCATCAAGGACATAATACTTCTATGCATCAATGAGGATAATCCTCAGATCACGGACCTAGTCCGCATCATTGCTACTATCATTTTTCCACTTATATTTCTCTAGGAACATATAAAAATAAACGGAGAGCTACATCGCAAGCTATTGATCTACAACACAGATATGCTAATACTACCAGGACTAAGTTCATGATAAATTAAAGTTCAATTAATCATATTACTTAAGAACTCCCACTTAGATTGACATCTCTCTAATCATCTAAGTGATCACGTGATCCATATCAACTAAACCATGTCCGATCATCACGTGAGATGGAGTAGTTTTCAATGGTGAACATCACTATGTTGATCATATCTACTATATAATTCATGCTCGACCTTTCGGTCTCACTGTTACGGGGCCATATCTTCATATGCTAGGCTCGTCAAGTTTAACCCCGAGTATTATGTGTGTGCAAAACTGGCTTGCACCTGTTGTATGTGAACATAGAGCTTATCACACCCGATCATCACGTGGTGTCTCGGCATGACGAACTATCGCAACGGTGCATACTCAGGGAGAACACTTATACCTTAAAATTTAGTGAGAGATCATCTTATAATGCTACCTCAAACTAAGAAAAATAAGATGCATAAAGGATAAACATCACATGCAATCAATATAAGTGATACGATATGGCCATCATCATCTTATGCCTTTGATCTCCATCTCCAAAGCACTATCATAATCACCATCGTCACCGGCTTGACACCTTGATCTCCATCGTAGCATCGTTGTCGTCTCGCCAACTATTGCTTCTATGACTATCGCTACCGCTTAGTGATAAAGTAAAGCAATTACATGGCGATTACATTTCATACAATAAAGCGACAACCATAAGGCTCCTGCCAGTTGCCGATAACTTTTACAAATGATCATCACATCACAACATGCCCTGCGAAAACAAGTTAGACGTCATCTACTTTGTTGTTGCAAGTTTTACGTGGCTGCTACGGGCTTAGCAAGAACCGTTCTTACCGACGCATCAAAAATCACAATGATTTTTCATCAAGTGTGCTATTTTAACCTTTAAGAAGGACCGGGCATAGCCACACTCGATTCAACTAAAGCTGGAGAAACAGACACCCACTAGCCACCTGTGTGCGAAGCACGTCGGTAGAACCAGTCTCGCCTAAGCGTACGCGTAATGTCGGTCTGGGCCGCTTCATCTAATAATACCGCCGAATCAAAGTATGACATGTTGGTAAGCAGTATGACTATTATCGCCCACAACTATTTGTGTTCTGCTCGTGCATATAACATCTACGCACAGACCTGGCTCGGATGCCACTGTTGGGGAATGCAGTAATTTCAAAAAAATTCCTACCAACAAGCAAGATCTATCTAGGTGATGCATAGCAACGAGAGGGGAGAGTGTTGTCTACGTACCGTCGTAGACCGAAAGCGGAAGCGTTATGACAATGCGGTTGATGTAGTCGCACGTCTTCACGATCCGACCGATCCTAGAACCGAAGATACGACACCTCCGCAATCTGCACACGTTCAGCTCGGTGACGTCCCACGAACTCTAGATCCAGCTGAGGTCGACGGAGAGTTTTGTCAGCACGACGGCGTGATGACGGTGATGATGAAGTTACCGACGCAGGGCTTAGCCTAAGCACTACAACGATATGACCAAGGTGGAAATCTGTGGAGGGGGGCACCGCACACGGCTAAACAATCAACTTGTGTGTATTTGGGGTGCGCCCCTCCCACATATATAAAGGAGGGAGGGAGGAGGAGGCCGGCCAAGGGGTGGCGCGCCCAAGGGGGGGAGTCCTACTCCAAGTAGGTTTGGCTCCCCCTTTCCCATTCCTATTAGGAGAAGGAGGAAGGAGGAGGAGAGAAGAAGGAAAGGGGGGCCGGCCCCCCAAACCCTAAACCAGTTCGGTTTGGGGCTAGGGGGGCGCGCCCCACAACTTGCCCACTGCCTCCTGTCTCCACTAGGGCCCATTAAGGCCCATTGACTCCCCGGGGGGGTTCTCGTAACCTCCCAGTACTCCGAAAAATATCTGATACACTTCGGAACCCTTCCGGTGTCCGAATATAACCTTCCAATATATCAATCTTCATGTCTCAACTTTTTCGAGACTCCTCGTCATGTCCGTGATCTCATCCGGGACTCCGAACTACCTTCGTTACATCAAAACACATAAACTCGTAATACCGATTGTCATCGAACGTTAAGCGTGCGGACCCTACGGGTTCGAGAACTATGTAGACATGACCAAGACTCACTTCCGGTCGATAACCAATAGAGGAATCTGGATACTCATATTGGCTCCTACATATTCTACGAAGATCTTTATCGGTCAAACCGCATAACAACATACGTTGTTCCCTTTGTCATCGATATGTTACTTGCCCGAGATTCAATCGTGGTATCATCATACCTAGTTCAATTTTGTTACCGGCAAGTCTCTTTACTCATTGCATAATGCAGCCCGTGACTAACTCATTAGTCACATTGCTTGCAAGGCTTATAGAGATGTGCATTACCGAGAGGGCCCAGAGATACCTCTCTAAAACACGGAGTGACAAATCCTAATCTTGATCTATGCCAGCTCAACAAACACCATCGGAGACACCGGTAGAGCATCTTTATAATAACCCAATTACGTTTGTGACGTTTGATAGCACACTAAGTGTTCCTCTGTTACTCGGGAGTTGCATAATCTCATAGTCATAGAAACATGTATAAGTCATGAAGAAAGCAATAGCAATAAACTAAACGATCATAGTACTAAGCTAGCGGATGGGTCTTGTCCATCACATCATTCTCTAATGATGTGATCCCGTTCATCAAATGACAACACATGTCTATGGCTAGGAAACTTAACCATCTTTGATTAACAAGCTAGTCAAGTAGAGGCATACTAGGGACACTGTTTGTCTATGTATTCACACATGTACTAAGTTTTCGGTTAATACAATTCTAGCATCAATAATAAACATTTATCATGATATAAGTAAATATAAATAACAACTTTATTATTGCCTCAAGGGCATATTTCCTTCAGGAAACCCTTGGCAGCAGCGTCAGTGAACTAGAAGTTTGTCCTTTATACTAACGCTTGTAACTGAAAGTGGTCCGTCCTCCTGTCCGTTTGTAACTGAAAAGTGATGTGGTCGTTCTTTATACTGACGCTGCTGCCAAGGGTTTCCAAACATCAGTGAACTAGAAGTTTGTCCTTTATATTTCTCAGCAAGAATGCTCCTCTCTTGATCATTGTTGAAGTGCTCCTGCTAGGGATACATCTTATTTCTCTTCTCTTTTCAGCATTGTTAGAAATACTATCTTCCCTGGGTTAGGAATTAAGACATTTTCTTATTGCATCCATGCATATCCATGGTGCATTATGAAAATTCTTATTTGCTAATGAAATTTCTTGCTACCACTATTCATTTAAATGTTTCAAATTCGATGAACATCTCTACTCTTATAAAAAAAACCGTGTTGGTGATGATGGTGTGCCTGCCATCTTGCAATATAGACCATCCGATCTATATCTGACGGATAGAAAGCAAACTATGGCAATTTTGCAAAAGGATACCTGCACCTCTCTCGTTCATCCTTATCTCCCACAACTTCATTGTTGAGTAATTAAAAAAGGAAGCCTCTGGAACAATCTGGCATGGTGGCCGCTGCCGGCATCGTCCATCCCCATGCCTCTGCTAAGTCCGACCACCAATCACCAGCGCACCCCACTCCTCCTCACCTTATCTCTCATCTTTCTCGATATATCATTTTTTCGATGGAATTCTCGAGATATCATTAGTTTTTACACATGGGATTACTCCTACATGGGTCAATCACAACAGGTGTTTTGTAAAAAAATGCATCTTGATGTTCCGCGCAATGCACGGGCATCTTGCTAGTTTTTGTGAAAATTTTCACTCTACAATAGTTATTGGGCCCATTTTTCGGTTCGCCCCAAGTCTCCGAAAAATTAGGACCGGTCCTGCTCTCCGCCCTGGGATGCAGGAAGTACCCGACGTAACTAGTGCAGTCTTTGCTCCCTCCCCATCTCAGCAAATGCCAAACACAAACCGTTTGTTCTTCGTCATTAGGACCGGCCACCACACGGTTGTGCACTTCTTCTTATCAGTTTGTTGAAGTGTTTCATAGGCCAATCTATCGTGATAATCTTTTTGTGCTTTGAATTTCAAAGCATTTTCTTGATTGATCGATCTGGTATTGTAATGAGGATCTATCATGTTAACCGTGCGGGCAATCAAGTGTGGTATCATTGAATTTGTGGCTATATTTTAGTTCTTGTCACGCGTAATGGTCCAGACGTTAACGATCATATGTTCTGATTGAAGCAAATGGATATATGTGCATTTGTTGACATAGCGGAGGTTGGCCACATGGGTTGTGGGAAAAGGGCAACTCAATAGGAAATACCTGAATGCTTAAAAGTGCAGCTGCGCTTTCTAGCGAAGTCGAGTGCACGCGCTGCAGTCATTCGATGGCTCGCGACCCACACAATCATCACCCAGATTTGGAAATAAAATCCACCCATCCATTCTATATATGGAAAGACTCCTCCATAACAATGCGTTGATTTTTCTCCACGTGGTCCGACCAAACACGTCAATGCAATGATGACGTAACATGCATTAATTCCAGTATGGGAAAATTTAAAAAGCTATAACTTTCAAACCGCATGTCGGAATGATGATCGGTTTTCACCGTTGGGTTCCTCGTGACGAACGCTTCAAAACTAGATCCCATATGAATATGTTTTGAAGTTTTTTTTTTCAAAAGCAACTTCGATGCTAAATGAGGCAACTTCAGTGCTAAATAGTAGCAACTTTGATGCTAGATGAATTGCATCGTGTGTATTAATGAATTCATCTAGTAGACTACTAATAGTTGTGCGCAGTAGTCTAATAGATTGTTACCATGGTTGCTAAGTTGCATAAATCGAAAACTAATTTGTAGATAGTTTACTTGCCAATGATACTGTGAAAGTTGTTTACCGTAGAGTGGAAAGTTGTCTAACATGGCTTCTAAGTTGTTAGCCTCAGAAACCAAGTTGTCTATATTGCTATGAAGTTGCCTACGAATGATCCCCAATTGCATAAAAATACTATGAAAGTCGTCCATCAAGGGACATAAGTGACAATGTCAAAAAAAATTTGTGGGATCTAAGGTTTCTATTATGATCCAAATTCCAAACTATGTGGGAATGGATGGTATGAGAGCTTTTTTCTTACCTTTTCTGGGGTAGTCTACCAGCCTACGCTAATGAACGCGCGTGTGTTAGCTATCTAGGTCGCGGGTGTTGACTAGTTGCAAAAGTGAGGACAGATGAGAAGTTGCATAGGGGGTAATGAGAAATTTCATAGGGTGCGGATTAGACAGTTGCCCGCAAAACTACACAAGTTGTTCATAATTTTGGCACGAGTTGCCAGCAAAAATCATTAAAATCTCTAGATATAATGATGAAAAACACACATTAGTTGCTTGTTGAATGCACTCGAGTTGCATGAAAACACCTTAAAAGTTGCTAACTTTTTTTTGTGTGATACCATAACAATCTTAAAGTTATTGTCCTCGTTTTGCCTCCAATAGCCCCATTAATGGTGAACTTATATTTTTCCATATGTGGTTGCTTTTTTTCTAGATACCAACTCAAAGTACACAGGAGTAGTCTGGTGAGTGCACTGGAGTTGTATAAACACACCCCAAAACTTGCCATTCATACACATAGTGCAATGAAGTTGCTTATATGTAGCACTAAAGGTGCCTCATGTTTTGTGTGTTTTTTCATTTTTACACAAACCAACCTAATAGGCAGGCTTGCTAGGCAAAAAATGAAGTTGCCTTCCTATAGCACTAAAGTTGCCTTCATCGGACCTAAAGTTGCCTCAAAAAAATTCGACGAAACCTATCAATATGAGATTTAGTTTTGAAGAACTCGTCGCGAGAAACCCAAATGTGAAAACGAAACTGGATTTCGACGCTTAAATCAAATGTTACAGTTTTTTAAACATTTTGGACCCCCAAATAAATGCACGTCAGGACAAGATTCTTTTTTTGTCTACCACGTCAGGCGCGTCAATTGCTCCTTCCATATTTAGAAAACCGCTCGATCCTAACAACTGGCGCTCGTGCGCCCTCTAGCCACGTCCTAGGAAATATGACTCATAATACAGCGACATGTGCAAATCTCCATGAATCTGACCCGTACAGATTTCGGAGCAAATGAGCTCGGGAGCCATACTGGATTTTCATGGGTTTACACCGTTTTCTGCAAGAGTGTGATGGTTACGCTCTCAGTATATTTCTTTCCTTCTGCTCTTGCCTGATGGAAGTTTAATTTGTACAGTTATGATTGGTATTTTTCTGCATGTAAATTTCGAACCTCTAGGGTACCCTCCGACCCTACTTAGTTCAACCAAATGAACTAACATTTCGAAAATAGTGTGAATTCTGAGAAGTTACTTCATTTAGTTGAACTAAGAAGGGTCGGAGGGTAACCTAAAGGTTCCAAAGTTGCATCCTTGGATATTTTAATTTTCCGGTCATCCAGCTCAACACCCTGCGGTTTGGCCTCTAACAAGGGTTAAACATAACATCTTGTTTCTCCTATAGTAATTCAGTAGAAATAGCCTGGCGACAGAAACAGTAAAGGGAGAAAACTTGGTAGGTGGGTCGTTCAACGGGCGGAGAAGCGGCGTTGCCTGAAGGCAGTTTAATTTGCAGAGCTTCGACTACCACTTGTTAGTTTAGGGGCGGTCGATTTTCGTGTATCTCAGCCTAGCTGTCCTAATTACATCCATTGTGCTGGCTGCAAAAACATGGACTCACGGAGAGCTGTAGTTGCAGTCTGTGACGTGTCTTTTGAAGACGGTTCTTCACTCTACACAGGGCACGAGATACATACTGGTGTGGACTCTACGGGTTTCCTTGTTCCTATTTCCGGCCATGCTGTTTCTCCAGATTTCCTGGTGCCTCCTTTTCCTATATAAATACAAACTGATATGGTAGTGATTGACTGGTTGCTACATCGAGTATGAATGATAGTAGTATACACTTGGATACTAGTTCTCTTTTGCTCCTGTTGCCAATTGTGAGCTCTATCTATGTTTGGACTTTATATAGACACAAATTTTGTGAGTATGGTAGGAGAGCTAGCTCCAATAATAAAAAGTGCGTGACTTCATTTATGTAAAGCCATGGAGCAAGATAGGACTACTGCAACTAATGAAAATTTACATTTAGTATCAGCAATTACCGAACATGTCAGCTATGCCTGCAGCTTCATACCTGCTCGACCCGACACAAATGAATGGAGCTGCTGGTCGAAAACTAAGGAGAGAGAGATAGACCTATAGGCCTTCCACATAGTACTCATCTCATTAGACGCTTACAGAATCTTTTCTTAATTACACTAGGATGGATTTATCTACCGTTGCTTTGGAGTTTGGACTCGGCTTTGGTCTCAGCATCTTGTGGTACTCACCCCTTTTCCTACATGCATTTTCTTGTTTGCTTTCTACCAGATCAATCGATTTGATGATAACTTAACATTTGCGCCGATCTAGGATTTTACGTTACGGTGGCGCATTAAATGTTTCTTCAGAATCACAAATATAACATGTCAATGTACATGTATAAACAGTAAAATTACAAATCAGTTCATCAGTTATTCAACTAAATCAAATCAATTTATATATTTGTTGAACACCGACGAATGGATGTACTCTTTAATATATCTTGTTCAGCATATAAGAGTACACTGTTGTTCAACATATATTTTAAAAGTAACATTACAAATCAGTTCATTAATTATTGTAATAGGGTGCAGCACATTTCTTATCATTTGGGTTTTTGTAAGCAATTCCGCCTTGACATTTTTTTATGGCAACTTTAGTTACCCGAGGATGGCAACTTTAGTTGTGAAGCATGACAACTTACTGTTTGATGGCAAGTTTCAGTTTTTTTTTGGGGGGGGGGGGGGGGGGGTTTGTTTTTATTTTCGGATGGCAATGCACAAGTGTTACCTTCTACAAAGGTTGGCTAATTTCTTTTCATTCAGAGAGTATGTTCATCCTAATTTTAACCATATTACCTACTACATACAAAGTACTAACTTGAAACATGAAATACTTCCAGCCATCTCCATGCAAAGAAGTGATGACTCATCCATTTTCAAAGAATATCGAGAGGTTTGCCATCAATCACAAAATAGCATTTAAATTCTCTATCTAAACATCGCCGGCCCAACAATTTCTATTCGCAGTGCGATGACCCATACACCAGAGGATCCAAACAATACTACACCTCCCTTTTGCCAACCCGCAACTAATGTCATTGAGAAACAAAAAAATAGGTAATAGTTTTAAAACTTTCCGCATAAATCGGTCGGTTCAGATTCAACATGAAATTCAAATGACGATTTTTTTCACAGGTACTCTTTGGCTAAAATGAGCATTGAACTTTCAGAAGATGAAACCACCAACAAAGAGATTATTGTGCATTCAGGACCTGCGAGGGAAAAATGACATCGTCAAGGTGCATGCAATCACAAGAATAATGCCGCACAAGAATACTATTGTTTTTAGCAACATGAACGACATAGAAGAGATGCACCTACGAGCTACACTACTACCTTTCTACATAAAATTAGTTACATCCTTGCTTGAATTGTAATCCCGACAAACTCACGCTATTACTATTTCCTAATGGCCCTATGCATATTACCTATGCAATTATTAAGTCTGAATTGTGAAGTCTATGGGTGATATGCACTTTACAGAGCTGATTATCTGTATTTTACTTCAATTGTTCTCAAATCTACTAACCTTGATAGTTCAGTAAATATACAAATATATACTTACTTTCATGATTTGAATTATTTATCAGCGCATCAATTATCCTCTACAAAATGCCGCAGCAACGCGCGGGGTATCAACTAGTTGTCCAGTTATCCAGCTCAACACCCTGCGGTTTGGCCTCTAGCTAACAATGGGTAAACATAACATCTTTCTTCTCCTATAGTAATTCAGTAGAAATAGCCTGCGACAAAAACAGCGAAGGGAAAAAACTAGGAAGCTGGATCGTTCAACGGGCCGAGAAGCGGCGTCGCCTGAAGGCAGTTTGATTTGCAGAGCTTCGACTACCACTTGTTACTTTAGGGACGGTCGATTTTCGTGTATCTCAGCCTAGCTGTCCTAATTACACCCATTGTGCTGGCTGCAAAAACATGGACTCACGTCGAACAGTAGTTGCAGGCTGTGAGGTGCCTTTTGAAGACGCTTGATGCTTCATGGTTCCTATTTCCGGCCATGCTGTTTCTCCTGATTTCCTGGTGCCTCCTTTTCCTACATAAATACAAACTCATTCCGTAGTGATTGACTGGTAGCTACGTCGAGTATGAATGATAGTAGTACACTAACTTGGACACTAGTTCTCTTTTGCTTCTGTTGCCAATCGTGAGCTATGTTTGGACTTTATATAGACACAAATTTTGTGAGTATGGTAGGAGAGCTAGCTCCAATAATAAAAGGCGTGACTTCATTTATGTAAAGCCATGGAGCAAGATAGGACTACTGCAACTAATGAAAATTTACATTTAGTATCAGCAATTACCAAACATGTCAGCTATGCCTGCAGCTTCATACCTGCTCGACCCGACACAAATGAATGGAGCTGCTGGTTGAAAATTAAGGAGAGAAAGATAGACATATAGTCCTTCCACATAGTACTCATCTCATTAGACGCTTACAGAATCTTTTCTTAATTGCACTAGGATGGATTTATCTACCGTTGCTTTGGAGTTTGGACTCGGCTTTGGTCTCAGCATCTTGTGGTACTCACCCCTTTTCCTACATGCATTTTCTTGTTTGCTTTCTACCAGATCAATCGATTTGATGATAACTTAACATTTGCGCCGATCTAGGATTTTACGTTACGGTGGCGCATTAAATGTTTCTTCAGAATCACAAATATAACATGTCAATGTACATGTATAAACAGTAAAATTACAAATCAGTTCATCAGTTATTCAACTAAATCAAATCAATTTCTATATTTGTTGAACACCGACGAATGGATGTACTCTTTAATATATCTTGTTCAGCATATAAGAGTACACTGTTGTTCAACATATATTTTAAAAGTAAAATTACAAATCAGTTCATTAATTATCGTAATAGGGTGCAGCACATTTCTTATCATTTGGGTTTTTGTACCCTGATAAGTGCCATACGTGTGGCACGAAGCAATTCCGCCTTGACATTTTTTTTATGGCAACTTTAGTTACCCGAGGATGGCAACTTTAGTTGTGAAGCATGACAACTTACTGTTTGATGGCAAGTTTCAGTTTTTTTTTGGGGTTTTGTTTTTATTTTCGGATGGCAATGCACAAGTGTTACCTTCTACAAAGGTTGGCTAATTTCTTTTCATTCAGAGAGTATATTCTTCCTAATTTTAACCATATTATCTACTACATACAAAGTACTAACTTGAAACATGAAATGCTTCCAGCCATGTCCATGCAAAGAAGTGATGACCCATCCATCTTCAAAGAATATCGAGAGGTTTGCCCTCAATCACAAAATAGCATTTACATTCTCTATCTAAACATCGCCGGCCCAACAATTTCTATTCGCAGTGCGATGACCCATACACCAGAGTATGCAAACAATACTACACCTCCCTTTTGCCAACCCGCAACTAATGTCATTGAGAAACAAAAAAATAGGTAATAGTTTTAAAACTTTCCGCATAAATCGGTCGGTTCAGATTCAACATGAAATTCAAATGACGATTTTTTTTCACAGGTACTCTTTGGCTAAAATGAGCACTGAACTTTCAGAAGATGAAACCACCAACAAAGAGATTATTGTGCATTCAGGACATGCGAGGGAAAAATGACATCGTCAAGGTGCATGCAATCACAAGAATAAGCTGCACAAGAATACTATTGTTTTTAGCAACATGAACGACATAGAAGAGATGCACCTACGAGCTACACTACTACCTTTCTACATAAACTTAGTTACATCCTTGCTTGAATTGTAATCCCAACAAACTCAAGCTATTACTATTTCCTAATGGCCCTATGCATATTACCTGTACAATTATTAAGTCTGAATTGTGTAGGCTATGGGTGATATGCACTTTACAGAGCAGATTATCTGTATTTTACTTCAATTGTTCTCAAATCTACTAACCTTGATGGTTCAGTAAATATACAAATATATACTTCCTTTCATGATTTGAATTATTTATCATCGCATCAATTATCCTCTAGAAAATGCCGCAGCAACGCGCGGGGTATCAACTAGTTGTCCAGTTATCCAGCTCAACACCCTGCGGTTTGGCCTCTAGCTAACAATGGGTAAACATAACATCTTTTTTCTCCTATAGTAATTCAGTAGAAATAGCCTGCGACAGAAACAGCGAAGGGAACTAGGAAGCTGGTTCGTTCAACGGGCCGAGAAGCGGCGTCGCCTGAAGGCAGTTTAATTTGCAGAGCTTCGACTACCACTTGTTACTTTAGGGACGGTCGATTTTCGTGTATCTCAGCCTAGCTGTCCTAATTACACCCATCGTGCTGGCTGCAAAAACATGGACTCACGTCGAACAGTAGTTGCAGGCTGTGAGGTGCCTTTTGAAGACGATTCTTGATGCTTCATGGTTCCTATTTCCGGCCATGCTGTTTCTCCTGATTTCCTGGTGCCTCCTTTTCCTACATAAATACAAACTCATACCGTAGTGATTGACTGGTAGCTACGTCGAGTATGAATGATAGTTGTATACTAACTTGGACACTAGTTCTCTTTTGCTTCTGTTGCCGATTGTGAGCTCTATCTATGTTTGGACTTTATATAGACACAAATTTTGTGAGTATGGTAGGAGAGCTAGCTCCAATAATAAAAAGCGCGTGACTTCATTTATGTAAAGCCATGGAGCAAGATATATAGGACCACTGCAACTAATGAGAATTTACATTTAGCCTCAGCAATTACCAAACATGTTAGCTATGCCTGCAGCTTCATACCTGCTCGACCCGACGCAAATGAATGGAGCTGCTGGTCAAAAATTAAGGAGAGACCTATAGTCCTTCCACATAGTACTAATCTCATTAGACGCTTACAGAATCATTTTTTAATTGTACACTAGGATGGATTTATCTACCGTTGCTTTGGAGTTTGGACTCGGCTTTGGTCTCAGCATCTTGTGGTACTCACCCCTTTTCCTACATGCATTTTCTTGTTTGCTTCTACCAGATCAATATATTCGATGATATCTTAACCTTCGCGCCGATCTAGGATTTTATGTTAGAGTGGCGCATAAATGTTTCTTCAGAATCACAGATATAACATGTCAATGTATATGTATAAACAGTAAAGTTACAAATTAGTTCATCAGATATTCAACTAAATCAAACCAATTGCTATATTTATTGATCACCGACGAATGGATGTACTCTTAAATATATGTTGTTCAGCATATAAGAGTACACAGTTGTTCAATATATATTTGGAAAGTAACATAACAAATCAGTTCATCAGTTATTCAACTACATCAAATCAATTTCTATGTTTAATGATCACTGGCGAATGGATGTACTTTTTAATATACTTGTTCAGCATATAAGGGTGCCTCCGGACCTTCCTGGAGGGCGTCGGGGGCTACCCTTCTTCTCTCATCATCGCGTACCGAGGGAAACCCTTGGCAGCAGCGTCGGCATCGTCGCGTCCCTTCTTGGAGATGTTGATTGGTACCGGCGCTTTTGAATCTAGGAGCTTGGTGGGAGATCTTCGATGGGCGCAGTGGTCGTGAGGCTTCTTCGTGTTTTTGTCGATCCGCCGTTGTCGGCATTTGTTTCTTTTGTATTTTCTCTCTTGTTTCTTTTGGGCGTGTCTGTGCTGCTTCCGCCCCAGCACCTATCGTTGGTTGTATTCGTGGTTGGTTTGTAATACAAAGCGGGGGGAAACCCTTTTTCGTCATATATGAAATTTGATTAGAAAAATGTGTAGAATTCAAATACGATGTTACTTTTACCTCTTAATCATTTTTAAAATACTGTTTAGAGTGCCACCTTAATCAATGACGCACAAAAAAATTGGAGATGAAATAAATGTAGTAAGAGAAAAACCTCATCTTATGCCACGAGAGAGGCAGTTTATGTTAACTACATTCAATCGTGTTGTGGTTCTGTAAGCACTATGATCATCGTATGCGAGAATGTGACGACAAGGACAAATGGCAACAAGATGGGATGTCATGCTGAAATAAAGAACATTGACCTATTGATTTCTTGGACCATGATTATTTGGGTTACGGGCATGTGGTATCTTTTTCTTCCGTTGCAATGCACGGACTCTTTTGCTAGTATGTAATAAAGCACAAATACAGAATTTACCTTTTAAGAAGGTTTGTAGTTCATACCTAAGTCTTGATTTAAGCTTAAAGGCAATAGGACTTGCAGGTATACCCACCATACAATTTTCCTTGAAGTCCATCTCAAGGAGGTTCCTTTTTCACAATGATTTTTTAGGGGCGAAATGGAGAGAACATCAGCCCTCTAATCCTTGCAGTCAATCTCTCAAGAAGCTTAAGTCAATCCTCGAACTAAGAAATAAAGAAAAACATGTGAACATTGGTCCATGAAGTCACTACTCCAAACCTTTTTGGTCATAACCACTGATCAAGTAACCTGCATGAGGGTCAATGAATCCAGGTTCATCGCCTATTGGAGTGGATCAAGACCATGCTGACACTGAAAATTGAGGTGCATTTGCATAGCATTCGCCTTCTGCATAGCTAGATGAGGGCGAGACATGTATTTGAATTACCACTGCCTCTCAAACCTATATCCTTTATGGCATGTCACTTATCATGAAATTGTTGTGTCTTTAGCTCTTTTCTTTGTCTACACCTTGAACAATCCATAGATCTCTGACATATTTATTTCATCAATTCCTGGCAACAGTGCCCACAGGCGGCCGCTGCTCCGTTTTCATCTTCCGTCTCGTTCTTCAATGGACTTCAACTCCCAAAGCACACAACATAATGCTAATTAACAGATCTTGCTGTTGCGGAGATGATTGCTTCCAGTTGCTCGTAATTGCTTCATATCTCTGTAGATTTGTTTCCATCCTATAAGTACAACCATCCTGGTGGGTATCTGTGACGGATCAGTTTGTAATGGCCAGAGCACAAGGTACATGCTACTGGATCAAAGGTTCAATCCATGTAATTTTTCAACCAGTTACCTTCAAGGCTTCTTTTTTAACATAGTAGAGACACAGACACTCATACATACGTATTACCTTCAAGGCTTTGATTGTAATCTTTGTATATATTTTTTAGATTTTTCTCTTCTACTCAGGTTGTATTTTTTGGAGGAGACAAGGAACGTAGGACTCCTACAGGGCGAGGACCATAGCCAGACCTGAGATGTTGGATAATTTTACCCCAACAAATTTAGGTGTTTCACTGGTAGAAAAAAGCCCTCTAGTCTCGGTTCGCAACAGCCTTTAGCCCCGGCTGTGCAACCGGGACTAAAGGGTCGCGACTAAAGCCCCCCCCCCCCCTCTTTAGCCGCGGCTCTTCCGGACCGCGACAAAAGGCTTTAGTCCCGGTTCTTGTGGCTGACCGGGACTAAAGGCCCGCCACGTGGGCGCCCGTGGTCCGTCGGGGCCGAGGACCTTTAGTTCCGCCTCTCGTGGCCAGCCGGGACTAAAGGCCTCCTCCGCAGGTTTAGGGTTTTAGCCCCCCTAAACCTGGTTTCTTTTTAATTTGTATTGTTTTATTTGTTTTATATTTTATTTTGTGTTTTATTTTATTTTTGATGAAGTTTCAGTACACATATTCTACGCTACTATATATATACATGCATATGAAATTTCAAACAAGAAGAATTCAAGAGGAATATATAATATATATATACAACTTTGAACAAGTTTCCATACACAATTACGATGGATGACCATATACAACTTCGAACAAGTTTCAATCTCGGGTATGCATATAAATTTCTACGTCCTCGGTATAGTGTTGTCCTTTAGGATCGATGACTTCCCTCATTAAAAATCCTGCTAATTCTTCTTGAATTGGTCGGAAGCGAGCTTCTGGACTAAGCCTCCTCCGCAAGTTATCCCTCGCGTTCCGCACGCTAGCTGATTCCTTCCGCTCAGTGGTTTCTCTCCGGATGTTCTCACAAACATAGTATCCACATAGATCGGTCGCCGGTGGCTGCTGATCCACATTAACTAACTTTCTGAAATCTAGCTCATGTTTGAATTCACCGACAATTTCTTCTGAAAACCGTCTCCAAACCCTACAGGGCAAAGAAAATCAAATGAATAAGGGAGTTATATTAGTTAGTTGATATTAGGAAATGAACGAAAGAGACCGATCGATATAGAGCTCAAATGATTGAAAATAATTACTTTTTCAGCATTTTTCTCATGTCGGCCCAATGCTTTGGATCCGAATCCTTAGAGTCGCTGATTAGAACTGTGGAGGTGTGAAGTTCAATATTTAGCAGAATCCAGTGGAACCTGCGGACACGTTACATGCACAGTCATGCATAACTCATCGATTAGACATACCATGCATGGAGTAAACAAAAGAGAATGGGCACAAGAGAGAAAACACTCACCCAAAATGGTAAGGAAATAGAATATGACTTTTGAGTTGATGCTTTGTAAGAAAGTTGTACAGGTCTTTCTCCACGTCGTTGGGGTGATGTTTTAACACATGTCCATTAACGATATGTGGGTCAATGAACCCAACATCATGGATGTTTCTTATTTTGCATTCCCAAATCTTCATTCTGCATAATAGCGTACCAAACAATATAGTTAGGACATATAATATATATATATATAGTGCAGGCAATAATGAAGAACGAGATGAGGTAGAAATAAATCACTTACAGAACGTAGCAACTCAGCATAGATTTGTCGAGGGCGCGCAGATTGAACAGCTGGAACAATTCACTCATATGAATTTCTACAGAGTACCGTTTGGTGTGATGCTGTTCTGTAACATCCGCATAAACATATTCTTTGTCGGCCCATGATATGAATTGCTTGTACCAACGTAGCAGATTTCGCATTTGTTGTGGTAGACTATTTTCCTGCTCAGGCTCGACGAGAGGCCCCTTCCGCACATATTGGAATGCTATCTCACCTACAGGCGCATCCTCAAGGTCTAAGCAGGCACGAAGAGTCAAACCCATCTCGGACGCTTGTTGCATGGCACCCGCTACAGTCAATCCAAGTGCTGCCGCAGCTGCTATGATCTCGGGGTCCTCTTCCGGACCGGCTTTCACTATGAGCGGGGGGATCGATTGTTTCTTCTGCATCCCGAGCTGGTCAACTTGTTTCCCGCTTTTTTTACGACTTTCTTCCTCCTTCAACATTTTTGCTTGCTTACGAAGTTCATGTCCATAGTCGTCAGGCATATTCAGCTCGGCTTGGGACGGTGTCGTCAAAAAATCCTTAGCCCACTTCTTTTGCTTCTCAGTGAATACTTGCTTGGGCTCAGGCTGTTTTTTGGCCTTCATATCCGCCTTCCATTTCTCATAATCAGCAGCCGCGGCCAATGTGAGGTCAGCTTCACTAAGTTCCCCAGGCCTTGGGAGGAGAGGCTTCAGTGATGGCTCCGGTACCCTTGTGGTCTTAGGTACATAAGGGTCCGGGTTAATAGTCCAGGAGCGGGTTTCCTTGCTGTCCGCCTGCTTCTGCTTCTTCGCCGGAGGTGGATTGGGGGGCGTCTGCTTACCCGCCGGAGGTGGATTGGGGGGTGTCGTACCCGCCAGAGGAGGATTGGGGGGCGTCGTACCCGCCGGATGTTGTGGATCGGGGGACGGCGTCGAATGGCGTGAAGGAGGTGTAGGTGAACCACCACGACCACCACCACCGCCACCACCGCCACCACCGCCACCACCACCACCACCACCATCGGAGGGGGGTGGACTTGCTGGCCTTGGCGCCTCGCCTGGAAACACTATGTACTTCTTTTTCCATAGAATGTACTGGCGCTTGACATCTCCAAGTCTTCTCTCCCCTTCGGGTGTAGGTTTGTCAATCTCGAGGTCCTCAAACCCTTGGACTATGTCTTCCACCGTGACATGAGCATAGCCATATGCAATGGGGTTGTTGTGGTGGAGTGCTCCAGGTGTACAGGGTAAAGCACTGCCGCTAGCTACCTTCATGGAAATGTTCCCCACGGGATAATGCAGATCACAGTCTTTCATCTCCTTTACATCATCCACGGGGTAGTGAGGCTCCGGTGCACGAATCTCGATCATCGGTGCACTAGCACAAGGCGGGGCATCCGTGGAAGCCACGCTGCTTCTCCGCTGCTGGCTTTCGCGATCCGCTTCATGATCTTCATGCGGCCCTGCAGCCGATTTTTCTTTCATTAGTACATGCACGGTCTGCTTCAACTCATGGAGTTCCGATGCAAACTTCGTCATAAGATTTGCATCCCGGTCCGTCTTTCTCTTACGGCTTCTGTAACCGTACGGGTCATTGTCCTGGGAAAACCCTACTTTCCACGGAACTTTGCCTTTGCCTCGTACACGTCCTCCGTGTTCATCATTCCCGAGGGCTAAAGTCAGTGCGTCTTTCTCTCTGTTGAACTTGATCAAGCCCGCTTGAGCTTGGGTCATTGCGTCAATAAGGGCTTGGGTCGGAGCAAAGTGTCGATGCCGGTGAACACACTCCCCTGTCTCCGGGTCTAGCGACCCCCCATGCCCGTACCACCAGCTTTTGGCCCTTGGGTCCCATCCCTCTGTACCTAGAGGGATTCCTCGCACCCTCAGGTCCTCCTCCATCTTCTGCCACCTAGGGTCCGCAATGCGGTATCCTCCTGGCCCCATAACATGATGGTACTTTTTCTTACCCGCATTATCCTTATTTTTTTCGATATTTCCTTGAAATGGTCCGATTGCTTTTGCCTCACAAATTCTGGCCAATCATCTTTCAGTTTCTCATGTTGTCCATTGAAATCCGGAGTCTTGCCCTTGTTGACATAGTCACGGGTTAAATTTTTCTTGAAGTTCCGGAATGCATCGGCCATCTTCTGAAGAGCGAACTCTTTAACTAGCCTCCTCCTCTGACGTCCACCCGGAACCTCGTTACCGAATTCATCGACTTTGTTGTATTCCGGAGGTAGAATGAAATGTTCCATAAGCTTTCTCCAGCAATCCTTTTTCGTTCTCTTGTCGACAAAACTGAAACCAAGACGTGCCTTCTTTGGCTCATTCCATTCCTGGACGGTGATCGAGACATTGTCTCTAACAACGACTCCGCATTGGTTGACAAACTTTGAGGTGTGCTGTAGGGGCTTGCCGGTTTCACTGACAGACTCAATGGCATATGTTTCTCCTGTTCTCATCGCCTTGGATTTTCCACGATGCTTTGTCGTACTCGATCCGGATCCGGAGGGCTAAAAAAAGAAAGAGAGTCGCGCGCGTTAATACATATGTATTCACATTTCAGTAAGTTTGTATCACGAGAGGCTCTCAATGTATATAAATACCTCGCCGGAGGTGGTTGTTGCTACTTGCAATTGGAGATCATCGGTTGTTGACGGTTGACCTCCGTCGACAATGTCCGTTCCTTCACCTTCTTGATCATCGTCACCGGCAAGGTTCAGATAAGAAGAGACTACATCATCCTCTTGTTGCTCATCTTCTGAGCCCGGCACATAAGGAATCTCGTTGTTGATGATGCCCATTAAATAACGTTCAGCCTCCGGATCCCTAAGCGGCTCGGTTCTGTCGTCCGCCATATGTCACTCCTGCATGTAGTAAAAATTCTTTAAGTGTAAAGGAATTAAAAAATAAGATTAAGGGGACATAGAGGAGGAGGAATTAAAAAATAAGATTTTTTAAGTAAAAAATCTTTTTTTCTTCTTCTTCCTTTCTTCTTCCTCTTTCTTCTTCTTCCTTTCTTCTTCTTCCTTTTTCCTTTCTTCTTCTTTCTTTCTTCTTCTTCCTTTCTTCTTCTTTCTTTCTTCTTTCCTTTCTTCTTCTTTCCTTTCTTCTTCCTCTTTCTTCTTCTTCCTTTTTCTTTTTTCTTTCTTTCTTCTTCTTTCTTTCTTCTTCTTTCTTTCTTCTTCCTTTTTCTTTTTTCTTTCTTTCTTCTTCTTCCTTTTCTTCTTATTCCTTTCTATTCTTTCTTTCTTCTTCTTTCCTTTTTCATTTTTCTTTCTTTCTTCTTCTTCCTTTCTTCTTCCTTTCTTCTTCTTTATTTCTTTATTTGCTTTATTTTCTTTATTTCTTTATTTCTTTTTCTTTGCTTCTTTTTCTTTTTCTTTGCTTTATTTTTCTTTATTTTCTTTATTTCTTTATTTGCTTTATTTTCTTCTTCAATTTGCTTTATTTCTTTGCTTTATTTTTCTTTTTCTTTGTTTTTCTTCTTCTTTTTCTTTTTCTTCTGTGTCTTCTTCTTTAATTCCGGCGGCGGGTCTTCGTCGGCGCCGCTGCAGCAGCGCCCCAGGCCAAGAGGCAGCAAGACGGCGGGTCTGCCGCCGGCGACGAGAAGCTGCAGGCGTTCGGCAGAGGCAGAGGCGGCCAAGAACGAGGATGACCGCGCTGCGCAACGAGGATGACGGCGGGTCCGCGCACGGCGACGGCGAGGTGGGGATGCAGGGGGCCGGCAGAGGCAGCGGCAGCGAACAGGGCATGCAGCGACGGCGACGGCGAGGCGGGGCGTCGGCGTCGGGGCGGCGACGGCGAGGCGACGGCGAGGCGGGGCGACGACGGCGCCGACGACAGAGGGGGAAGGGAGGAGGAGGAGCTCACGGCGGCGCGGGGACGCGGGGACGGCGCGGGGACGCGGGGACGGCGAGGCGGGGCGTCGGCGTCGGGCGGCGCTTCGGCGTCGATCGAGAGAGAGAATGAGGAGAATGGGAGGCGAACTGCTAAGTGCTATATATGTAGTAGGACCTTTAGTCCCGGTTGGGGAGGCGGACCGGGACTAAATGTACCCTTTAGTCCCGGTGCGCCTCCCCAACCGGGACTAAAGGTGTTTTCGTTCCCGCGCAGACCGACCCTTTAGTCCCGGTTGGGGAGGCGGACCGGGACTAAAGGGTGCCCTTTAGTCCCGGTCCGCCTCCCCAACCGGGACTAAAGGTCCGTGGTGGCATATTTTTAGTTTTAAAATCTTAAAAGTACAATTATATATCAAAAAAATCAGAAAAATAAAACTAATTCATTTTAAAATCTTAAAAATACAATTATATATCAAAAAAATCAGAAAAATAAAACTAATTCATTTTAAAATCTTAAAAATACAATTATATATCAAAAAAATAAGAAAAATAAAACTAATTCATTTTAAAATCTTAAAAATACAATTATATATCAAAAAAATCAGAAAAATAAAACTAATTCATTTTAAAATCTTAAAAATACAATTATATATCAAAAAAATCAGAAAAATAAAACTAATTCATTTTAAAATCTTAAAATCCCTTGAAGGTTTGACAAAAGGTTTGATACATCATTCAGTTCATCGACCAAATACAAAGTTTGGTACAATTATACATTATTACACATCAATTCTTCCCTTGGACGTCCCTGCTTGCTTACGATTGTGCCGTATCCATGGAGCATCCTCATCATTTAACTTAATGCTTGGGTCAGTGTTCACTTTGAAGGGCGGAATTTCACCAAACATATTATAATCTTCTGACATGTCTGTCTTGTCCTCCACTCCCACGATGTTTCTTTTCCCTGAAAGAACAATGTGGCGCTTTGGATCATCGCATGATGTACTGATCGTTTTCTTATCTTTCCGTTTCCTCGGTTTGCTACTCATGTCCTTCAAATAAAAAACCTGAGCGACATCTTTGGCAAGGACGAATGGTTCGTCAAGGTAACCAAGATTGTTGAAATCCACCATTGTCATTCCGTATTGCTCGTCCACCTTTACCCCACCTCCTGTTAGCTTGAACCATTTGCACCGGAACAAAGGAACCTTAAAGGAGGGTCCATAGTCAAGTTCCCATATCTCCTCTATGTAACCATAATATGTGACCTTTTGCCCATTCTCGGTTACTGCATCAAAGCGGACACCACTGTTTTGGTTGGTGCTCTTTTTATCTTGGGCGATGGTGTAAAATGTATTCCCATTTATCTCGTACCCGTGAAAAGTCGTTATAGTCCAAGATGGTTTCTTGGCCAACATGTACAGCTGATCTCCAACATCATTGTCATTCATGAAATGTTTTCGCAACCAACTGCCGAAAGTCTCCATGTGGGCCTTTCTAATCCAGGATTCAGGCTTTCCCGGGTTGTCCGAGCGTAAAATATTCTTGTATTGCTCGAAGTACGGAGCCACCAAGCTGGAATTTTGCAGGACTGTGTGGTGTGCTTCAGTCATAGAATGACCGTCCATACATATCGTGGTATCCCTTCCGATCTTGCCTTTTCCACTTAGTCTCCCCTCGTGCCGCGATTGAGGAATACCAATCGGTTTAAGGTCAGGAACATAGTCAATACAGAACTCAATTACCTCCTCATTTCCATAGCCCTTGACGATGCTTCCTTCTGGCCTAGCACGGTTACGAACATATTTCTTTAATACTCCCATGAACCTCTCAAAGGGGAACATATTGTGTAGAAATACAGGACCGAGAATGGAAATCTCTTCGACTAGGTGGACCAGGAGGTGCGTCATAATATCGAAGAAGGATGGTGGGAACACCAACTCGAAACTGACAAGGCATTGGACCACATCGTTCTGTAACCGTGGTAGATCTTCTGGATTGATTACCTTCTGAGAGATTGCATTGAGGAATGCACATAGCTTCACAATGGCTACTCGAACATTTTCCGGTAGGAGCCCCCTCAAAGCAATCGGAAGCAATTGCGTCATAATCACGTGGCAGTCGTGAGACTTCAGGTTTTGGAACTTTTTCTCCGGCATGTTTATTATTCCCTTTATATTCGACGAGAAGCCAGACGGGACCTTCATACTGCTCAGGCATTCAAAAAAAATGACCTTCTCTTCTTTGGTAAGAGCGTAGCTGGCACGACCTTGAAACCATTCCGGATGCCGGTCATCTGGGTCTTTCAAAAGTTGCTGGTCCTGCCGTGCTTCCTTTGTATCATTTGTCTTCCCATACACGCCCAAGAAGCTTAGCAGGTTCACGCAAACATTCTTCGTAACATGCATCACGTCGATTGCAGAGCGGACCTCTAGGACTTTCCAATATTCTAGCTCCCAAAATATAGATTTCTTCTTCCACATGGGTGCGTGCCCGTCAACTCCCCGCGGAACTGATTGTCCGCCAGGACCCTTTCCAAAGATGACTTTCAAATCCTTGACCATATCAAATATCTCAGCACCAGTACGTTCCGCAGGCTTCGGCCGGTGATCTGCCTTCCCGTTGAAATGCTTGCCTTTCTTTCTTACGTTATGATTTCGGGGAAGAAATCGACGATGACCCAGGTACACGTTCTTCTTACAATTAACCAAACGTACACTTTCAGTCTCATGTAAGCAGTGCGTGCATGCATTGTATCCCTTATTTGTCTGTCCCGAAAGGTTACTGAGAGCAGGCCAATCGTTGATGGTTACAAAAAGCAACGCTCGTAGATCAAATTCCTCTCCTTTGTGCTCATCCCAGACACGTACACCAGGTTTCGCCCACAACTGTAAAAGTTCTTCAACTAATGGCCTTAGGTACACATCGATGTCGTTACCGGGTTGCTTAGGGCCTTGGATGAGAATTGGCATCATAATGAACTTCCGCTTCATGCACAACCAAGGAGGAAGGTTGTAGATGCATAGAGTCACGGGCCAGGTGCTATGGCTGGAGCTCTGCTCGCCAAAAGGATTAATGCCATCAGTATTTAGACCAAATCTTAAGTTCCTTGCGTCAGCTGCAAAATCTTTGAAAACTCTGTCGATCTTTCTCCATTGCGTTCCATCAGCGGTGTGTCTCGACTGCCCGTCGGACTTACGGTCCTCTTTGTGCCATCGCAACAACTTGGCATTCTTTTTGTTCATGAACAGACGTTTCAACCGTGGTATTATAGGAGCATACCACATCACCTTGGCGGGAACCCTCTTCCTGGGTTTCTCGCCCTCAACATCGTCACCAGGGTCATCGCCTCTGATCTTATAACGCAATGCAGTGCATACAGGGCATTCATTCAAATTCTCGTATTCACCGCGGTAGAGGATGCAGTCATTAATGCATGCATGTATCTTCTGAACCTCTAAACCTAGAGGGCAGACAACCTTCTTTGCTTCGTACGTACTGGCGGGCAACTCGTTATTCTTCGGCAACATATTCTTCAACATTTTCAGCAAATTTTCAAATGATGAGTCACCTACACCTTCCTGTGCCTTCCATTTTAGCAAATCCAGTGTGCAGCCCAGCTTTTTCAGACTATTATCGCATCCTGGATACAACGACTTTTTGTGATCCTCTAACATGCGATCCAAATTCTCCCTCTCCTTATCAGTTTCGCAGCGTCTCCGTGCATCAGCAATGGTCCGACCAAGATCATCAGCGGGCTCATCATGTGCCTCTTCTTCACCTTCACCTAACCCTTCCCCACCTTCAGCATCATCCTCCATGAAAGTATCACCGAAATGATCACGATAGTTGTCATCGATATCATCCCCTTCTTCATCGTCTTCCATTCTGACCCCTCTTTCTCCATGCTTGGTCCAACAATAATAGCTTGGCATGAAACCATGCATAAGCAGGTCCATGTGAACTCTTCTTGGCGAGGAGTAACCCTTATCATTCTTACAGACAGCACATGGACAGATAATAAAACCTTGCTGCCTGTTCGCATTTGCCACTACGAGGAAATCTTTCAAACCCGTAGTGAACTCGCCGGAGAGTCGGGAACCGTACATCCATTGCCGATTCATCTGCATTATTATTATATAAAGTATATAATTAACCATCATGCATTTGTTAAACTAAGTAGCTAGAAATAATACTAATTAAACAATGAACTACACACATGCGTATTTTATCAATGACACATGAAAGGTTCGAGTTGCTAACCGCGATCGCGGAGGAAAAATAAATGAGAAAGCTCAAGTGTGGCTTGTTTCAGGCTCTCGGGCATTTCATCAAACACCTTGTGTGCATAGGAGAAACCAAAAGCAAACCATCACCACCCCACCACCACCTTCTGAAAATTGTGAAGTGTGATGAGCTGAGTGAAGTGGAGTGAGCTGAGTATATATAGGGATGGGCCTTTAGTCGCGGTTGGCCAGGCCAACCGGGACTAAAGGCCTCCCGTCCGCCAGCTGGATGGGCCTTTAGTCCCGGTTGGCCTGGCCAACCGGGACTAAAGACCCTCCCGTCGGCCAGCTGTCGACCGAACGCGGGGGCCCAGGTAGTTGGTCGCGGGCCTTCTCCCGAACCGCGACTAAAGAGCCCTTTGGTCGCGGTTCGGTTCTGTTGGGGACTAATGGCGGCGTATGGAAGCCCCTTTTTCTACCAGTGTTTCTACTCCTTTCTCGTAAAAATGAAAGTACCTCAAACCATCTGTCTTGTTTTCTTCTGACAGAAAAAGAAAGAAAAGGAAACCAGCAGATAAGTCAATTAAATATGTAAAGGGTATTATGCACACATTTGTTTCTAGGAATGCCGTTAGTGAGAATTTTGAGGAACTAGATGTTCGTAGTGATGAGAAGAACAACATGTTGGAATATTAAATTCTGAAAAAAATCCTAATCAGGGTATTACAAATTCAAGTGAACACGGAAATACTTTCAATTCTGGAAACCAAACATCAGTGAACTAGAAGTTTGTCCTTTATACTCCCTCCGTTCCAAATTACTCGTCGTAGAAATGAATGTATCTAAAACTAAAATACATCTAGATACATCCATATCTACGACAAGTAATTCGGAACGGAGGGAGTATTTCTCAGCAAGAATGCTCCTCTCTTGATCATTGTTGAAGTGCTTCTGCTAGGGATACATCTTATTTCTCTTCTTTTCAGCATTGTTAGAAATCATATCTTCCCTGGGTTAGGAATTAAGACATTTTTTCTTGTTGCATCCGTGCATATCCATGGTGCATTATGAAAATTCTTATTTGCTAAAGAAATTTCTTGCTACCACTATTCAGTTAATTTTTTTTAATTCAATGAAATTTTTTGTGAAAATTTTCACTCTACAATAGTTATTGGGCCCATTTTTTCGGTTCGCCCGGAGTCTCCGAAAAATCAAGACCGGCCCTGCTCTCCGCCCTGGGATGCAGGAAGTACCCGACGTAACTAGTGCAGTCTTTGCTCCCTCCTCCCCATCTCAGCAAACGCCAAACGCAAAACGTTTGTTCTTCGTCATCGGGACCGGCCACCACACGGTTGTGCACTTCTTTTCAGTTTGTTGAAGTGTTTCATAGGCCAGTCTATCATGATAATCTTTCTGTGCTTTGAATTTCAAAGCATTTTCTTGATTGATCGATCTGGTATTGTAATGAGAATCTATTGTGTTAACCATGCGGGCAATCAAGTGTGGTATCATTGAATTTGTGGCTATATTTTAGTTCTTATCACGTGTAATGGTCCAGACGTTAATGATCATCTGTTCTGATTGAAGCAAATGGATATATGTGCATTTGTTGACATGGCAGAGGTTGGCCACGTGGGCTGTGGGAAAAGGGCAACTCAATAGGAAATATGACTCATAATACAGCGACATGTGCAAATCTCCATGAGTCTGATCGGTACAGATTTCGGAGCAAATGAGCTCGGGAGCCATACTGGATTTTCATGGGTTTACACCGTTTTCTCCAAGAGTATGATGGTTACGCTCTCAGTATATTTCTTTCCTTCTGCTCTTGCCTGAAAACAGTTTAATTTGCATAGTTATGATTGGTATTTTTAGGCATGTAAATTTTGAACCTCTAGGGTACCCTCTGACCCTACTTAGTCCAACCAAATGAACTAAAATTTCGAAAATAGTGTGAATTCTGAGAAGTTACTTCATTTAGTTGAACTATAAGAAGAGTCGGAGGGTACCCTAAAGGTTCCAAAGTTGCATCCTTGGGTATTTTAGTTGTCTGGTCATCCAGCTCAACACCCTGCGGTTTGGCCTCTAACAATGGTTAAACATAATATCTTGCTTCCCTATAGTAATTCAGTAGAAATAGCCTGGCGACAGAAACAGTAAAGGGAAAAAACTTGGTAGGTGGGTCGTTCAACGGGCGGAGAAGCGGCGTTGTTGCCTGAAGGCAGTTTAATTTGCAGAGCTTCGACTACCTCTTGTTACTTTGGGGACGGTCGATTTTCGTGTATCTCAGCCTAGCTGTCCTAATTACACCCATTGTGCTGGCTGCAAAAACATGGACTCACGTCGAACAGTAGTTGCAGACTGTGAGGTGCCTTTTGAAGACGACGATCCTTGATGCTTCATGGTTCCTATTTCCGGCCATGCTGTTTCTCCTGATTTCCTGGTGCCTCCTTTTCCTACATAAATACAAACTCATACCTTAGTGATTGACTGGTAGCTACGTCGAGTATGAATGATAGTTGTATACTAACTTGGACACTAGTTCTCTTTTGCTTCTGTTGCCGATTGTGAGCTCTATCTATGTTTGGACTTTATATAGACACAAACTTTGTGAGTGTGGTAGGAGAGCTAGCTCCAATATATAATAAAAAGCGCGTGACTTCATTTATGTAAAGCCACGGAGCAAGATATATAGGACCACTGCAACTAATGAGAATTTACATTTAGTCTCAGCAATTACCGAACATGTTAGCTATGCCTGCAGCTTCATACCTGCTCGACCCGACGCAAATGAATGGAGCTGCTGGTCGAAAATTAAGGAGAGACCTATAGTCCTTCCACATAGTACTAATCTCATTAGACGCTTACAGAATCTTTTCTTAATTGTACAGTAGGATGGATTTATCTACCGTTGCTTTGGAGTTTGGACTCGGCTTTGGTCTCAGCATCTTGTGGTACTCACCCCTTTTCCTACATGCATTTTCTTGTTTGCTTCTACCAGATCAATATATTCGATGATATCTTAACCTTCGCGCCGATCTAGGATTTTATGTTAGAGTGGCGCATAAATGTTTCTTCAGAATCACAGATATAACATGTCAATGTATATGTATAAACAGTAAGTTACAAATTAGTTCATCAGATATTCAACTAAATCAAACCAATTTCTATATTTATTGATCACCGACGAATGGATGTACTCTTAAATATATGTTGTTCAGCATATAAGAGTACACAGTTGTTCAACATATATTTGGAAAGTAAGATAACAAATCAGTTCATCAGTTATTCAACTACATCAAATCAATTTCTATGTTTAATGATCACTGGCGAATGGATGTACTCTTTAATATACTTGTTCAGCATATAAGAGTACACAGTTGTTCAACATATATTTAAAAAGTAAAATTACAAATCAGTTTGTTAATTAGCGTAATAGGGTGCGGCACATTTTTAAATATACGTAGAACATTTTTAATACACGTAGAATTTTTTAATACATAAAGAATATATTTTTTAATACATAAAGAATGTGGATCCATCGGGTTTTTTAGTACATGTACTAGCGGATGATGTATCGTTATTTCCACATCTAATATAATACATTGCTCGCTTTTAAAATGCATGATGAAAATTTTCCAAATAATACTAATATTTTATTGTGGGGGACAGAGGGAGTTTTATTCCTTCAATATAGGACTACAATCAGCTGGCAAGAGCTCATCAGTACACGGAGGGGGAGGGGGCCTTTGTGTAGCCAATAAGTTGTGCAACGGTCTTCTCTATTTTGCTCTCGAGAAACTTTCGAAGGAATAAACTCCCTGCCTATCATGCATCGAATTTCCAATCTCTATAGCTAACTGCCCATAGGCTGAATGAAACCAAAGAATCTGATGACAAAGTGGACAGCGCCAAAGATGAGTCAGACTAAACAATGATCGGCGGGCCACAGTATTCAATACCAAAAAAAGCTTTTCGCCATGCTTTATATATAGAGCAACAACCACATACAAGTGAAACATACACCACCACACCACACACTCAAGGTAAGATACAAGGGCGCTGAAGATCAGCAGCCCCAAGCGAACAAAAGATGTACAATAAGCACCACTACGGGGATGACAAATCCCTCCACCATGAACTAGCCACCGTGAGGCACCACTACGAGCATGACAGATCCCTCCACCGTGAACTAGCCACCGCGAGGAACGAAGCTGACCGTTGACGCCCATGAGCTCCAAGACGGTGCTTTCAGGAAGTGTATGACACCGGAGTGTTGTCGGCGCCCATGAGCTCCAAGACGGTGCCTTTACGATGGTGCCTTTGTACTTCCACATTCAAGCTAATCACAGGAGAAGGAAGAACTTCATTGGCTCTTTGTCGGATGGGTCATCGGTCATTTCCTCTCACAGAGAGATTGAAGATCTCCTGCGCGGACACTTCATCGTGGGATTTGGGACCCCAACAGCGAGACAAGGAACATGAGATCTTGATTTCTTGGGTGTAAATCAATCTGATTTGAGCAGGCTGAAATTGCCTTTCACCGAAGAGGAAGTCAGGGAGGCGATCATGGACATGCCAAAGGAGAAAGCACCGGGGCTGGATGGGTATAATATCACTTTCTACAGCAAGTGTTGGCAGGTAATCAAGAAGGACCTAATGGCTGTCTTCAACTGCCTTCATACATGCAGCACCTTGGGGTTCGACAAAATCAATGGGGCGCACCCTATTTTGCTCCCTAAAGAACCTGGGGCTACTGAACCAAACGATTTCCATCCGATCAGCCTCGTTCATAGCCTTGCGAAAATCATTTCGAAGGTCCTTGCCAAAAGGTTGGCTCTGGTTCTTCCTTTGATCGTGGGGGAAAACCAAGGCGCATTTTTGAAAGATCGTTCATTGCACGAGAATTACAGGATGGTACGAGAATCAGCCAAGTTGCTAAAGGAAAGGAGATGCAAAAGCATTCTGCTGAAATTAGACATTGCAAAGGCCTTTGACACCGTCGCCTGGCAATTCTTGCTTGTTGCTTAAAAATTTGGCTTTGGACCTAATTGGTGTGATTGGATTGCCACGATTCTCAGGATGGCATCCACCGGGATACTTCTAATTGGCATCCCCGGTACTAGCTTCTATCATGGTCGTGGTTTAAGACAGGGAGACGCCCTCTCACCCATGTTGTTTACTATTGTCATGGATTCGCTTTGCAAACTTTTTGATAAGGCTGAACAAAGCGGTATTTTGGAGCCCTTCAGTAATAGACACTCTATCCGCCAACGTATGTCCATATACACTGATTACATTATCCTATTTTTGAAGGCTAAAAGTAAGGAAGTTGCTGCAACTAAATTGCTGCTGAATATTTCAGTTGTTCATCAGGACTTCGGTGTAATCTTAGCAAGAGCTTGTTGTCCTCTATATTCTGTGAGGAAGATCAGATTGAAACCTTTGGTAACATCCTTAGTTGTAAGGTTGAAAAGTTGCTAATTAGCTATCTAGGGCTGCACTTGAGTCTTAAGAAACTCCGCAAAGAAGACTTCCAGTGTCTCATTGACAAGCTTAGGAGCAGGTTGGGTCCTTGGCGCATTGGCTTTCTCCAGCTGAGTGGTCGTTTGATACTTGTTCAGGCAGTTCTATCGGTGATTCCAATATTCCAGTTAATGTCCCTAGACCCCCCGCCATGGGTGTTTAAAGCGATTGATAAAATACGCAGAGCCTTCTTATGGAGAGGAACTGATGCTGTTAAAGGAGGACAATGTTTGGTCAGTTGGAAGCAAATCTTCCGTACTAAGGAAACCGGGGGTTTAGGTGTGTTGGACCGTAAGATTATGAGTTTGGCTCTTCGGTTGCGTTGGGCATGGAAGGCGAGATCCACGAAGAATCGTGCTTGTAACATCTTGCTGGATCCCTTGGAAAAGCCGGAGAGGCAACTTCTCAATCCGGCGGCACGGCTTTAGTTCGGCGATGGGTCTACATGTTTCTTCTGGACTGATAGATGGGTTCATGGAGCGGTCGTGGAGGAGCTCGCACCTGACGTGTTTCAGGCAATTTCGGCGATTGTTAGAACTAGAAGAGCAGTGAATTAAGCCATGATTAATGCAGCATGGATTAAGGATATTAAGGGACAAATTACCATTAGCACATTCCACCAGGTTTTGGCTTTGTGGGAGATCGTTTTAGAAGTTCACTTGGTGCAAGGACTGGAGGATAAGTGTACTTGGGATTCCAAGGGTGAGTTCATGACGAAATCGGCCTGCATGGCTCACTTTAGCACCTCGACCATTTGTAGCACGGCTTTCACAATTTGGAAATCTTGGGTGTCTTTGAAATGCAAGCTTTTCCTCTGGTTGGTCGTCAGAGGTCGCGTATGGATGGTTGATCGTCTGGCTAAGCAAGGACTTCCAGACCATGACTTTTGCTGCTTCTGTAATGCGGTTCAATAAACTGCACACCATTTGTTCTGGGGCTGCAGTGTAATACCAATTTTATGGAGTCTGGTCCTTCATTGGGCCGGGATAAATGAAGTCTTACTTCAGCCTGATCGAACTTTAGAAGAGTGGTGGTAAGATGCCAGAGCTAGAGTTCAAGGAACCAAAAGAAACTCCTTGAACACCTTGGTGTTGCTGGTCACCTGGAGCATGTGGTGGGAGAGGAATGGTAGGGTTTTTGAGAATTCTCACATGCCAATGAAGAAGATCTTTGATCAAGTTATTGTTGATGCCAAGCTATGGGCAGAAGCGAGCATGGGTCATTTTGTTCTCCACTAGCTGTTGCTTCTAGTTTTGTTCATTTGTTGAAGCCTTGGTACGTTGCTTTAGTCTTTAGTTTATGGTCGTTTGGATGTTGTAAGTTGGATCATGTGGACTGGTGGGCAGTTGTATTTTTCTCTATCTTAATATTAGACATGCAGTCCTCCTGCATGGTTCAAAAAAAAGGAAGGGTACGACACCGCAGCACCACCACCATCCGATTCAAAGGATCAAGATTTTCACCTGGAGCAAAAGAAGGGCCAGGAGCAGCCACAACGGTGTCTTCAGGAAGAGGATGACACCTGCGAACGCCGCCACCATCGGTCTGATCACATCCAGACAAGGAATTTACCCTAGCACACATGCTCCACCTCCATTCAGTGAGCGACGAGTCAAGAGAGACATGTCACACCACCACCATGGACTGCCGAGTCCCAGACACCCCGTCGCCCACATGACCAAGGCTGCCAGTCTGTACCCTAGCCGCGAGAACCGCCCACGAACGTCGTAGCTCCCACCATAGAGTTACCGCCTAGCATCTAGACAACCCATCAACCATCCAAAGGGATGGGCCTCCTGCAACCAGAAGACCCCTACCATAGCCAGAGCCGCCAACGGCCAGCATGCCTCTACCGCACCAGAACTGGATCTGGAGGCACCAGGCCGAGGAATAGGGAGAGGAGGAGGAGCGGTGCAATACCTCGACTAGCACTCCTACTGGTGACAGGTGGACTGACCACACATCCCTCCTACCTACCTCCCCTACGCCGCCCCCCTTGCAGTGCCCTACCATGGCAGCCAGAACATGAGCATGACTGCATGATGCAGAGGGGGCGCCGGGAAACAATGACCAGAGATCGGAATGAGGAAATGAAGAGACGTCCTGTTGGGGAACATAGTAATTTCAAAAAAATTCCTATGCACACGCAAGATCATGGTGATGCATAGCAACGAGAGGGGAGAGTGTTGTCTACGTACCCTCGTAGACCGTAAGCGGAAGCGTTATATGAACGCGGTTGATGTAGTCGTACGTCTTCACGATCCGACCGATCCAAGTACCGAAAGCACGGCACCTTCGAGTTCTGCACACGTTTGGCTCGGTGTCGTCCTCGCCTTCTCGATCCAGCAAGATGGGCGAAGTAGTAGATGAGTTCCGGCAGCACGACGGCGTGGTGACGGTGTTGGTGAAGAACAATCTTCGCAGGGCTTTGCCTAAGCACTACGAAAACTATGACGGAGGATAAACTAGAGGAAACGGGGTTGCCGGCACACGGCTTGGTGTTTCTTGATCTGTCTTGGGTGCTAGCCCTACCCCTCTATTTATATGTTGAGCCTTGGGGTCGAAACTTGGAGTAAAAGCCTCCACAAAGTCGGTTTCACCCGAAAGGCAAGAGTCCTTCTCGGACTCCAGGGCCAGACGCCAGGGTTCCCGGCGTCTGGGCCCAGACGCCAGGGACCCTGGCGTCTGGCCTCTAGACTCCGCAAAACTTCCTTTTGCACTTTCCAAAAACTTCGTGGGCTTTCCCCTTTGGCCCAGATAAAGTGTTCTCGTGCCCAAACATTTCGGGAAACATTCGGAACCCCTTCCGATGGATTCCAGAACCTTTCTGAAGATCAAACACTACTATCCACATATCAATCTTTACTTCCGGACCATTCCGTAGTTCCTCGTCATATCCGTGATCTCATCCAAAACTCCGAACAACATTCGGTCACCAACATACATAACTCATAGTACTATATCGTCAACGAACGGTAAGCGTGCGGACCCTACGGGTTCGAGAACTATGTAGACATGACCTAGAACCATTCTCGGTCAATAACCAATAGCGGAACTTGGATGCTCATATTGGCTCCCACATATTCTACGAAGATCTTTTATCGGTCAGACCGCATAACAACATACGTTGTTCCCTTTGTCATCGGTATGTTACTTGCCCGAGATTCGATCGTCGGTATCCAATACCTAGTTCAATCTCGTTACCGGCAAGTCTCTTTACTCGTTCCGTAATACATCATCTCGCAACTAACTCATTAGCTGCAATGCTTGCAAGGCTTAAGTGATGTGCATTACCGAGAGGGCCCAGAGATACCTCTCCGACACTCGGAGTGACAAATCCTAATCTCGAAATACGCCAACCCAACAAGTACCTTCGGAGACACCTGTAGAGCACCTTTATATCACCCAGTTACGTTGTGACGTTTGGTAGCACACAAAGTGTTCCTCCGGTAAACGGGAGTTGCATAATCTCATAGTCATAGGAACATGTATTAGTCATGAAGAAAGCAATAGCAACAAACTAAACGATCAAGTGCTAAGCTAACGAAATGGGTCAAGTCAATCAGATCATTCACCTAATGATGTGATCTCATTAATCAAATAACAACTCTTTGTCTATGGTTAGGAAACATAACCATCTTTGATTAACGAGCTAGTCAAGTAGAGGCATACTAGTGACACTCTGTTTGTTTATGTATTCACACATGTATTATGTTTCCGTTTAATACAATTCTAGCATGAATAATAAACATTTATCATGATATAAGGAAATAAATAATAACTTTATTATTGCCTCTAGGGCATATTTCCTTCACGTCCATGAGTCGCGCAACTGCAATATGGTAAGGTCATGTGCCAGGACGGTGTAATTAATCTAGCGACTCTGCTAGAGTTGCTTTTAGAATATGATTGCTTCCCTTGCGCTTGCTTATAGCGAGTAGAGCAACCACGATCAACTTGGAGGGGGGGTGGGTGGAGCCAAGCGACAAATAATTCCTCCGCACCAGCTGCTGCTCGGTTCCTATTTTAACTTTACAGAATGTTAACATTTTATGATATGGCATCTTGAAGTATAAGCTGGACAAAAAAAATATTATGCTAGAGAATTAACTTGAAAGTTGGGAGAAACCTCACAGACAAGCATACCTGAATGGAGTTTTCTTTCCCGGCATATGCGATGGTGGAACTAGGTGTGTGGAGAATAGTTGGGCACAGTCCAATCACGAAGCCGTCGTAGTCCTACATGGAGAAGTCCGGGTTGTGCCTCATGGGCCATTGCGCGAGTGGGGATCCTACTGCCTTGCTAAGGAGATCATGTCGGCAGTAGCCAAGTCCGGGATGATGATGTGGAGCACGATGTTGGGCTGTCGAGAGGCAATGCCAGGTGACCTGGGAGCCAGAGTAGTTGCTAGTTGGGGGCACCGACGCGTTTGAAGCCGAGCACCTCCTTATAGAAGGCGGGGAGGTCACGCACATCGCAGTCTACCACGCGATGTGTCGAGCTGCTGCTAGATCCTAGAAGGGGGAGGAGGCAAGGAGCACCACCAGTGAGTGTAGTCGCCTTGCTTCGTCGGATCAAGACCGTCGCCACCGTCGTACGTTGGTCGGAGAAAGGAGAGAGGATGCTCGAAGGAGGCACCGGCACATGCTTCAGGTACATGAGGCAAATTAATTAAAAAAAGGGGGACTTCTTTGCACATGATCATGTAACAGTCAATGCAGAACCACTCCTCAGAATATGTGCCATTCATCTCCCAACGGACGGTTCAGATTTCCTTTTTATATTTTCGCACCTGAAGCTTAGATTTTATTGTAGCCGCTCCCTGTTCTACGGCGTACAGCATCTTTTTCCTTTTCTTTTCCAGGGAAGCCAGCCGTGCTGCTGCATCTCCATCGCCTGTCTGGCTGTGACCCTACCACCCCGTTCCTCTTTTCACTTTACAGAATGTACCAACTAGCGCTGTTTTTTTTTTTTTGGCGATGAACTAGCGTTGGTTTTAGCTGCCCACACGGCCACACCTCGAGTACTAGTATACGAAGAAGAAAATAAAATGCCCTTTCCTGTAAAATAATAATAAAATATCCGAAGCATTCATCCCAGCTGGATGATGAGATGTGAGGGTCACTTCTACCTACCTAACGTGCCTTAATAAATCGGTCTAGTTGAGATGCATTATTGATCCAATGTAGTATTTATTATTAGAGCATTCTTCAACAGCATGTGTATATCTCTTTCACTCGTTGTCCAAATTTTCATATACACGGTGGTTTAAAAAGATTCACTCATATACACACAGTCAGTACTTTAGCAAATTGCCTATACATAGACTGTCTATAGTCTCTCATATATTTTAAGACTCCATTACATATTTGACGTCAGTCTTTTCGACCGTGACAAATCAAACGGTTCTCATGGAAAAGTATGTCCACGAGGATGATAAGTTTAGTTGACGAGCATGACAAATCTGTCTCAGTTTATTTATATTTTCAAAAATAAATTAGCATGCTTGCAAACTAAATTTTTCATTGTCGTGCCAACATAAATTGCCATAAAAACGTCAGATTTGTCATGCCTAAAAATGTGACGTCATATTTGTTTACTGTTTTTGATATTTTAATATTATTATATAATTACCAATTCGACTACTGTTTTAGTAGTTATAATTCGAAAGGTTTACGATTGCAACGATAAGGGCATTCACAGTCAGACTGGGCAAATATGGTCCCTCAGACATTCGCGGACGCGCCCAGTCAATGTCCTGGCATGTCTGTTTTGACTCCCTATTTGTTTGTTCACGCAATCATGTTCCTCACTTTTTTTATACGTCTGGTCTCATGCATGTGATTGGTGGAAAAGAAGAGAGAGAAAGAAAAGAAATAATAATAAGAAAATATACTCCGTGGTTGGCGAAATAAAATGCGGCGGATGCAGAACCACTTGACCGGACATGTCAGGGCACTCCTGATACTCGTCTTATATATGAGGGCAATATGAGGAGTGTCGGACAGCGCGGGCATTTAAGGAGGCTTTGAGGGGTCCTGTGTCCGTCCATCATTTTGAAGTGTATATGTGGATTGCCTAGCCGTTTTCATCGGTTCAAACTTTTGGTTGCGTTGACTAGTGCATGAAGCTTAACATGGTATCAGAGTTAAGGTCTTGAGTTCAAGTCCTAGTTTTCGCAATTTATCGAGCCATATCTCCGAGTCTATCCACGTGTTGACTTTCCACGTCACGCGTGAGAGAGGTTGTTGAAGTGTATATGTGGATTGTCTAGGCCTTTCCATCAGTTTGGACTTTTGGTTGTGTTGGCTAATGCATTAAGCTTAACAGGTCAATTTGAGGAGTCCAGCTGTAGATGCTCTAAGAGTATCTCTATCCGATAGTCTATATTCTCGTTTGACTATGGTCCAAATCAATTCCTTCAAAAAAATTATAAAAGTCGCTTTTATTAACTCATAAACAGATTCAAAGCATGATGAGTAACTTCCGGGTCTTTGCATACCTAAGATGCACACAGCCAAACGTCAAAAGTCTGACAAAAAAGACATATCGGGAACAATAGAGTCATATAGGACCGACACCGTCTATGACGAAGAAGATGGTGCTCTGATCCAAAAATTATACTTCCATCCATGTTAGATAAAGGGGCTGTTTGGTTGGGCGCTCAGTTTGCCGCGCCTGAACAGAGGCGGGTGTGGCGCGCCACAAAGTGGGGCGGCCAAAACGGACGCCACACCTTAGGCGAAAATTTCTACAGCAAAAGCCTCTTTCAGTTGTGGCAAGCCTGACCTTATTAGAGAAGCAAACATATACCTAGGAAGATGCGGCACGCCACAGTTTGGCGTGGCTAGCTAAGGCTGGCAACCAAACAGCCCCAAAATCTCCATGGCTGCTCGCTTCAATTGCATACACATCATCTTAAATAGCGGTTGGTACTTCATTCCGTGTACGAAAAACAAGATGGAAAAATGACATCTTTAATCCCCACCACCTGAGCAGAGAGCGGCGCAATCGAGGCGAGCGGCAGCACCAGTGGTGGGCGGCACGACGACGGATACCAAAACTTTGGCAAAATTCTTCCTACGTACAGTATGGTTCTTTGGGAAGGAGAAGCTTCTGCTTCCATTGTGTGCTAAATAAAATAATCAGAATGTGGATTTCGCCGTCGGCGCGCGCCACGCAAGCCTGGAGCTTCCTTTCTCCCATGGGAATGTGGATGCCCATGACATTTTCTTTTCCCCTTCCGCCTTTTTCCGTTGGAGCAATAATGCTTTGAGAGGTGGTTGCTCCTCTGCTTGTCCCGAACGCAGCCCCGCGCACAGGGGTCAACCCAGCTTCCGAGCCGGCCACCCTGCTGTGCTCCCCTGCCAGACTGCGACTGCCCCGCTCCGATTTCGATCCGCCGGCCGGCCGGAGCCACCGCCGGGCCGCACTCACGCCGGCGGCCTGCCTGCCCGGTCCGCTCTGGCGCTCGGCCGCTGAGCCCGCCACCTTCTCCCGATAGAGGTACCCCACCACCCTGATCCCCCCATGGGTGCTCTGCATCTCCGATCTAGACGAGTCTACAACGAATTTGACTAGATTTTCGGTACCAATTCTGAATTTCTCCAGACCCGGGCGGCAGCTCCTCGCGTCCTTGGCGCTCCTTGGCTCCACCGCAGGCTGGAACCAGAGATTTTCTCTGCCCTTTCTCCCTTAATAAAATAATGTTTTGAGGTGGCACGTCATTGTTCCGTCGTGAAGAAAAAGCCAGGGTCAGGGCAAGCGAAGGGAAAGTAGCCACCTGAGCTCGGAGAGGCTGGCAGGATGAAGCTGCCGGCTGCTGCAAGACGATGCGATCTCTGCTCATGAGATCGAGCATCGCATCGCACCTCATCTCACACGCCGGTAAGCCAGCAAGCCGGCATAGCCGATCATGTATTCATGCTCACCCACCCGCTCGATCGTGTAACTCTGCCTGTTGACCACCCAGATCTCACGCCCATGTGTCCA
The DNA here is from genome assembly GCA_032464435.1 of Aegilops umbellulata. NCBI lineage: Eukaryota > Viridiplantae > Streptophyta > Magnoliopsida > Poales > Poaceae > Aegilops > Aegilops umbellulata. Next base: position 631,856,779 of record CP136060.1, on the reverse strand, counting down.
TGATCCGCCCGCAACTTCTTGATCAGAAGAAGGAGAAACCTCATCGAGACCATGGACGGAGACCGGAGGAGGGAGCTGGCCGCGGTCACCATGCCAGCGCGCGCGCAGGAGGGCAGCCCGGCGCGGCGTCTCATCGCCTGGCTGCAGCTTCTCTTCAGTGAGTCATCATCGATCTCAGGCCGTTCTTGATCGATCGATTGCCGCCGTCGATCGAGCTCGCTCGTGAGTCGTGACCCGTTTCGATCCTTGGTCTGTGTTTCGCAGAGGCGTTTGTTCAGAGGCATAGCTGGCTGGCAAGGTGGCAGGTGGCGGGGCGCCCGGCGCTGCTGCTCCTCTTGGCCTTCTTGGTCCACAAGAACCTGCGCCGCTCCTACCTGTCATGGCACAAGTCGCGGCTGCAGCGCCGCGCCGCCGCCGCCGTCACCGTGCAGGCCGCGTTCCGGGCCATGGTGGCTCGCCGCGACCTCCTTCTCCGGCGGCGGACCAGAGCAGCCGTGTACATCCAGGTAACTAACATGATGCAGTCAACTGCAGTAGTTGTACTGGTATGTGTCGCAGTTCTCTGACGATGAACATTTTGTAAAAGGCGCAATGGCGCGCGCGCAGGGCGCTGTGGAGCTACCTGGCGATGAAGAGGGCCTCGGTGATCTGCCAGTGCGCTTGGAGGCAGAGCATTGCGAGGAGGCAGCTCGGCGAGCTCAGACTGGTCCTGCCCTGACTCCTCATCATCTTCCACTCCTCGTCGCTTGAGTGGTTGGTCAGTCATCTAAATTTGCTGAAATGTGCAGGCCAACGTTGAGAGGGAGAGGCTCGATGAGCTCTGCAGGCTGCATGAGATGGTGGATGTGCTGCAGCAGGCGGTCGAGGACGCGGAGGTGAGGGTGATTGCCGAACGGGAGGCGGCGGTCAAGGCGATAGCGGAGGCGCCTCCGGTGATCAAGGAGACTGTGGTGTGGGTGGAGGATGCTGACAAGGTTAACTCGTGGAACGCCGAAGTCGACCGACTCAAGGTTAACAATGTGCTATGGTTCACTCATATATTATGAATCTCTGATCTGTGGTCAGTCCACATGAATACAAAGACTAACGTGCTTTTGCTCTTTTAAAAAAATTGTGTGCTGCAGGGGTTGCTGGGAGCAGAAATGCAGGCCACCATTGACGCCAAGAAGGCCCTGGCAAAGGCCGAACTGAGGAATGAGAAACTGGCTAGGTTGCTTGGAGTGCAGGAGATTAAGAACAAAACGCTGCAAGATTCCGTCAGAAGGTTGCAATTTTTGTTTGCATATTTACCGTGTTGCACAATGCATGCATGCTGGCTTTCCTGCGAGTTAACGATCATGAATTCGGATATTTTGCACGGTTGTTGAACAGGATGGAGGAGAAAGCTTCCGACCTCGAAGCAGAAAACAGGATGCTAAGACAGGCCGTTGCATCGACCCCTTCTATCAAGTCACCATCTAGTGAAAACCACAGAGCACATGATCTTCAGGTACGCATAATTAAAAAGCATCCTATCTGTAATCATGATCATCAGTATACTAAAACATGTTTCTGCATGTTGACAGGCAACTCCATTGAATGAGAAAACAACAAATGGCGCCGTTAAGCCTATGATAGTTGACAGGAACGGCGATATTCACGACGTATGTATGGTCCTACAGTTAGGTTGATCAATACTTTTAGTGGGATGCGTTGCTAATATGACCCTGTGGGATCTCTTAACTAGGATGACAATGCTGAACTGCCTGGCTCAAATGATGCTGAAGCTGAGAAGCAGCAGCAGGTAGGATTCAGGTTCCGAACTCTTTGGATAAGCTTGGAACAGCATCACAATTCATGTGATGCGCCTTTGCGACATTTCTAATGCTTCTGAAAATCTAGGAGCTGCTGATCAAGTGCATATCTGAAGATCTGGGATTCTCGACCGGAAGGCCTATCGCTGCGTACCTCATCTACCGCTGCCTGGTCCACTGGAGATCATTTGAAGAGGACAGAACCACTGTTTTTGACCGCATTATTCAGAAGATAAGTGCTGCAATTGAGGTACGTGACATTGACAATGGTACGCATAACTGGCACTTCTTATGGACATAAGAAATATGGAGACATTATGTTTTGTCTTCTCCTGTAAGGCGCGAGACAGCAATGAGAAATTAGCATATTGGCTATCCAATTCATGCACACTTCTGCTGCTTCTCCAAAGGACACTGAAAACCACTGGTTCAGCTGCCTTGGCGCGTCAGAGGCGAAGACCATCGTCCCTCAACTCACCAAAGGTAATCATTTTGTAGAACTTTTCCGCTTCATCGTTAGCTGATGTTATCAACAAACTTGAAATTATGTACTCAATACCGAGTTGGAAAATTCCAGGAAAACCAAGCTCCTGGTCACCCTGAGCGTTCAGTTTCCGATGGACGGTTGGTCGGTGCACTGACTGACATTTCCCGGGTTGAAGCCAAGTACCCAGCTCTTGCTTTCAAGCAACAGCTCACGGCATTGTTGGAGAAGGTCTATGGAGTGATCAGGCACGACCTCAAGAAGGAGCTGTCGTCTCTGCTTGGGCTGTGCATTCAGGTAAGCGCTGCACGTCTGCTAATTTTCATTAGCATATGATGGAAGATCCAAGACTAAGTGATGAAATTAAATACCTTCTCTAGGCACCGAGAACATTCGTCGTCAGCCCCAGAGGAACAGGCCCTCAAGGAACAGACATGGCACAACAAGCCTCCATGGCACATTGGCAGAGCATTATCAAGATCCTGACGAATTCCCTCAACGTTTTAAAATCAAATTACGTACGCACCAGAACAGTATCACCGGCTATCGTTGTTATTCGAAACACGTCTCATTTTGCATTCTTTTGCGGAAACGCATTTGCAGGTGCCTCCATTCCTGATCTGCAAGTTGTTCACCCAAGTATTTTCATTCATCAATGTGCAACTATTTAACAGGTACATGCAGCATATGTACTGCTACTCTTCATTCATGTATGTCAAAACTAGTGCCATGAACAGATGAACTCAAATGATGAATATTTTTGGGTCAATTGCAGTCTCCTGCTACGGCGTGAGTGCTGCTCATTCAGTAACGGGGAGTATGTCAAAGCAGGGCTGGATGAGCTGGAGCATTGGTGCCATTGGCTAACCGAAGAGGTGACAATATTTTCTCCCCACATTGTTTCACTAGAGATCTCAAAGGAAGCAGTTGGTAACCAACCTTCATCTGTAAACAGTATGCAGGTTCATCCTGGGATGAACTGAAGCATATTCGGCAGGCGGTCACACTCCTAATACTCGAAGAGAAGCACAGCAAGTCTCTCAAAGAGATCATCGACGATTTCTGCCCGGTAAGTCCAGACCTTAGGGATCCTTGCTGCTTTCTTAATCATAATCATCATCCTTCTCATGTCATTAACTTTCTTGGATACTACGTCTCTGCCCTGCGAATAGGCACTCAGCATGCAGCAACTGTACCGGATCAGCACAATGTACTGCGACGACAAGTTCGGAACCTTGGGCATCCCATCAGATGTAAGCTACTCCAACGCACACGATCTCGACAAGAATTTGCAGGTTGCATCGGTTACCATTTCTCAGAGTGGATAATAATAATCCATTTTGATACCGCAGGTCGTTGCGAGCATGCGGGCTAAGATGATCGGGGGATCGAGCAGCCCATCGGTGCAAGACGACATCAACTCTTTCCTCCTGGACGATGATTTCAGGTTCCAAGCAAAGCACCACCCTCCCCCTTCTTTTCTGTTCACTTCACTGGCCCTGTTTGGAATGCTAGAACCTGCTTTCCCTCATTCCTCTCTGGAAATCGCCGTTTATCTCTTGATGCAGCATACCGTTCTCCGTGGACGACATTGCGAGGCTGATGGTGCACGTGGACATAGCAGACATGGATCTGCCGCCGCTGATCCAGGAGAAGAGCGGCTCCCCGTTCGAAGCCTGAACGGTTCTGGTGATGTACATACATAGCGCGTGATATATATACATACATACCACAGTTTTGGCTTGGTTTTTTGGGTACATAAAAATCGGTTTTCGTTTCCCTTTTCTGGCTGGTTTTTTGTTTTGGTTTTTGTTTTCCTTGCCTTGGATTTTGAGTGGTTCTTGGTTGCGTTTGCGTGTGCCGACCGACTTGTACAAAAGTGAGCTGTATATGTAAAACTATACATACCTCCTGGAAAACAAGGAAAGAGATTTTTGGGTTTTGAGTCAGCATAACCTTGATGTGCTGCATATGTGTACAGTGGTCAAGGTACTGAAGTGGTGATGCTTTCCATCACGACCGTGTTTTTTTTTCTCCCTCGCCGTTTGAGCATCTGTCACTTGAGGTTGAGACTGTCATTGCTTCCTAACCCTGACAATGTTATTGATGTTGAATCGATCGTCGCATAGATAAGTGGTCGTGACCCCCCACAAAGAAAGAAAAAAAAGGAGGCTGAGACTGACATTGCTTCCTAACCCTGACAACGTGATCGGTGTCGAACCGGTCATCGCATAGATAAGTGGTCATGACCCCCCACAAAGAAAGAAAAAAGGATGAGTGACCATCATGATAACATGGAACAGACATGTGACACATAAGGGCCATCGAAAAACATCAAGGCCAGAGTGCCACGCACCTGACGTGTGGAACTTATGATTTTGGAAGAAAAAAGGTTAAGCAGGACAAGTAATCAATGCCAGGGGCTTGGATGGAAAAGAGAAGCAAACAGTAAGAAAAGGGCATAGCCGCATATAATAATAAGCTATAAAAAAATAAGTTGCATCCTTTTGATTGGGCCGCCGGCCCCTTCTCTTTGTAATTGCAATTCCATCGGGTGTCCCCGAAGGAAAGCCAAAAACGCAAGAGCTGCCTTTATAAACCAGTGCAAATCTCCGTCGCTCGGCGATGTGGTACTATTCTCAACTGGAGTTCGCCGCTGTCTCCCGCGAGCCGCAGGAACCGCGGGGTGGCACAAATGGGCCAGTGGGCCGCTTCTGCGTGCAGGGTGGTTGGCTCTTCCTGCGGCGGCCCAACTTGGAAGCGAACTGGCACATACATATCAGACCAGGCCCTTATCCTAGCAGTGGCAGGTTACGCTACCCTAAAAAAAAACAAAAGGGCAGGTTACGCTCGAGAAAAACAAAAGTAGTGACAGGTTTCCTAGAAAAGAGAGTATATTACTGCAGTCGCAGATAAGATGTCGCTCTTGATGAATTTATGATGTTACTGCAACTGAGCTTCATCAAGTTTCTCCGCAAAAAGGAAAAGAGCTTCATCAAGTTCATGGCGTGCTAGCTATGATGCAAATGCCTCTTCTTAATTAACTGTGCACTTTACATGATAAGAGCATCGACAATTGGACCTAGCAAAAGTGAGGCCCTAAATGCTGACGTAAACTATGCACCATGAACCGTTATGATAGTCCTCTTCTGCCCACGAATTCGAATGAGCTCGTGATGAATAGTAAAATCCGAAATTTTGAAAGAAAAAACAAAAAAAATGAATTTATTTTGTGGCAAAAATTGACAAATGTTTCCAGTGCTTGTGAAGTTTCATCATGGAAAATAAATCAACACGCCAAAACGCTTTTGAAAATAGCATTTTTTTAGCATCTTTTTTTGCCATGATTTCCACCAATTCGATTCCATGATCTAATTTCGCAAGCACTCAAAACATTTCTCACAAAAAAAATTCATTTTTTCTTCTCATTATTTTGGGTCGAGCTTGAGCTAAGGAACATCGCATCCGATCCGGGATAGAGGGGTTCCCCCATAACTCTCAAGTAATCAAAAGCACTCAAAACATTTCTCACAAAAAAATTCATTTTTTCTTCTCATTATTTTGGGTCGAGCTTGAGCCAAGAAACATCGCATCCGATCCGGGATAGAGGGGTTCCCCCAAAACTCTCAAGTAATCAAGAAAAGGGCATAGCCGCATAAGCAAAAAAAGATGAGTATCATCCTTTTGATGGGGCCACCAGCCCCTTGTCTTTATAATTCCAATTCCATCGGGTGTCCCCAAAGGAACGGCAAAGAAGCAAGAGGTACCATTATAAATCAGTACATATCGCCGTCGCTCGGCGATGTGGTACTAAACTGGAGTTCGCCGCTGTCTCCCGCGAGCCGCAGGAACCGCGGGGTGGCACAAATGGGCCGGTGGCCCGCGTCTGCGTGCAGGGTGGTTCTTCCTGCGGCGGCCCAACTTGGAAGCGAACTGGCACATAATATCGGACCAGGCCCTATCCTAGCAGTGGCAGGTACGCTACCCTCAAAAAACAAAATGGCAGGTCACGCTCGAGCAAAACAAAAGTAGTGACAGGTTTCCTAAAAAAGAGAGTATATTAGAGCAACTCCAACGGGGCGATCCATTTCGTCCGCCCGCGTCCGTTTGGCTCGGTGCGGACAAAAGTGGCGGTCCAAAGCGCCGACCCAAACTCAAATCGTAACCGCCCGGCGTCCGCGCCGACCCATTTCCGGCCCAAAATTGCGCCTGGAATGCGTCGGCCCGGACGCGCCGCGCGTCTCCTCGCCGTCCGCCGCGTCCCCACCTTACGGGCACCCAACCGCCACCGGTCGTTTTATTTATGACGATCACTGACAGCGGGCCCACACGTCAGCCAGTGCGTGCGTCCTTTTTTAACCACGCGTGCGGCGGGGTCGGCCTCATCCACTTCTCCCGTCCACATCTGGCCCCCCACCACTTCCTTTGCTTTCTCGTCGGCGACCGCAAACCCTAGCGCACGCCATGGGCCTCTTCGGCAAAAGCAATGGCAAGGGGAAGGGCACCCCCGCCTCTTCATCCCGTGCTCCCCCTCCACCGCCGGCGCGTTTCCGCCCTGGACGCCGGCGCCTGCACATCCCGGTGCACCAAGCGCGGTGGCACTGGGAGTACAGGCAGCCCCTCCCCTACCCCGACGTGACGCTGCCGCACCATTGGCATTTGGATCCAAAACGGATCCCGGTGCTGGCGGTTCCGCGGACCCAGCGGGCGCACAATGACGAGGTGCGCCGGCGCCGCGCGCTGCTCACACCGGAGCAGCGTCGGCTGCCCGAGTACGCCGCCGACTCTCCTAACTGGGAGGCTTGGTTCGCCCTCGAACACGAGGAGCAACGGCGCTCGGGGGTCGACGCCGTCCCGCCGCCGTTCCCACCGCCCGCCCCCGCAGGTAGAGCCGGAGGACATGGAGGCGGAGGCAGAGTACCAAGCCGCCCTCGAGGAGGTCCTGCAGCACGCGCTGGAGGCTAGCCGCATCTAGGAGGACGCACACTGGGATGGGCTGGAGCAAGCCCTTGCCCTGTCGGCGGCGGGGGACTCCGTCCACACCCCGCTCTTCGTGCCGCCGCCTCCGCCGTCGCCGCCCGTACAACCCAAGCCGGAGCCGGAGCCGGAGCCGTCACGTAAGCGCTCCCCACCTCCACCCACTTGGCCGGAGGAGGCCTACTCGTGGATGGGCCAGTACCGCGAGTGGGTGAGCGCGCCTCCCGTCCACTTCGCCACGCCGGAGGAAGAGGCGGCCCACCTCGAGCGATGGAAGGAGCACTGGCTCCGCCAGGAGCAGGCCGACGGCGAGGAGCAGATGCGCTACGAGGCCATGCTCATACGCGACGCGGAGGCGCTCCGGCTCGAGGAGGAGGAGGAGGAGCGCGCGCGGCTTGCCGCAATGCCGCCGCCTCAGCAGATGCCGGAGGAGGCTGCCCTGGCAGCGTACCAGGCGGCGTTCGGGTGGGCTGGCCCTGCTCCGGTCTTCATCGACCTCACCGACGACGGCGATGTCGAGGGCAAGGGCAAGGCCGACGACGTCTACGGCAGCGTGCGGGGCGGCAGCAGGCGGGCACAGACTTTTTTAATGTTTTTATTTAATGTTTATTAGATGTAGGTGGACTTTGGCCGGCGTTTGACCGACCACTTTTATGTTTAATTATGTTTATTTAGTGCAACTTGTTTTTTTTCACGCCGCCACATTTGGGTCGGCCTCCCCGTTGGACAGTCAAGCCGACCCATTTTAAAATGCGGACGCCGGCGTCCGCCTGGCCGACCCAAACGGACAAAAAGCGGACAAAGCGCGCGTCTATTTGGGTTGCCCCGTTGGAGTTGCTCTTACTGCAGCCGCGGATAGAATGTCAGCTCTTGATCTTATGAATTCATGATGTTACTGCTAATGAGCTTCATCAAGTTTCTCCGAAAAAAGAAAAGAAAAAAAAAGTGCTTCATCAAGTTCATGGCGTGCTAGCTATTGATGCAAATGCCTCTTCTTAATGAACTGTGCACTGTACATGATTAGCAAAAGTGAGGCCCTAAATGCTTACGTAAACCATGCACTCTGAACCATCATGAAAGTCCTCTTCTGCCCACAAACTCAAATGAGCTCGCGATGAACAATAAGATCTGAAATTTTAAAAGAAAAAATTCAGAATTTATTTTGTGGCAACAATTGACAAATGTTTTCAGTGTTTGCAAAGTTTCATCGTGGAAAATAAATCAACACACCAAAGCTTTCAAAAATAGCATTTTTTTAGCATCGATTTTTTTTGCCACGATTTCCACCAATTCCATTCCATGATGTAATTTCGCAAGCACTCAAAATATTTGTCAAAGTTTGTCAAAACAAAGAATTCATATTTTCTTCTCAATATTTTTGGTTGAGCTTGAGGTAAGAAACATCGCATCCGATCAGGGATACAGGGGTTCTCCAATAACTCTCAAGGTAATGCGCCCCCCCCCCCCTTCCCCCCCAAACAATTTACATATTTTCTTTATAGTAGTGCAACGTTTGTCTATCATACTAATTTTGGCATTTGCATGTGCCGACTTGTACAAAAGTAAGGTCCATATGTAACTATATATACATCCAGGAAACACAAAGAAAGAGATTTCGGGTTTTGATGGTCGTTGAGGAGGTTGATGCTTGCAAGCCAAGCATGCCTTGCTGTGCTGCATATGTGTACACTACCATGTGTGTTGTGGTCAAGGTATTGAAGTGGTAATGCTAGCTTTTCCATTACAACCGTGTTTTTTCCCTCGTCGTTTGAGCATATGTGAGTTCAGGCTCGGGATGGGAACGGCCGACCTGGACCTGGCCTTGGACTCGGCCCCGTGGGCCCAAGGCCAATTTAAGAGGCCACTGGTCAGTGGCCTCATTGTGCCGATAGTTATTTCGGGTTGACCAAAATCCTTGTTTTACATTGCCTTGTGAACAAACGAGATGTTAAAATTAGTCACGGTTTAATAAAATCTGACTAAATTAAGAATTAATAAAAGATTTATGAAACGTGGTTAATAGAAAAAATCAAGCCGCCTGCTTATGATTTTGTACGTGCGCATCTTGCCGAAATATATCAAGACAATCTCTTTGTTCATATACGCGAGCGTTCGCCGGAAATTATACGAGAGGCCGCGTCACAAAATCAGGATGTGATCGATGTAGAACCGGCCAGCGCATAGGTAAGTGGTCAGATCCACTCGCAAAAAACAAAAACAAAAAAGGATGAGCGATCATGATAACAGGGAACTCACAAGCACTCATTGGGTTGGCCAGAGAAGAGTTGTGGCAGTGGTGCAACAGTAATGCAGATGAAGAATCAAAATTGATATGCACACGACACTGTATGCCCGATGCACAGCCAACACAAACTCTGCATCGTGAGATAACCTAGCATCAACTTTACAAGCTGCCTGATGGAAACGCCGGCTCAATATCGTGTCAAAAGTGTCGGCTCTATAGCAATGCTCATGACGAACAGCAACACTCGTGTCATCTGTCACAATACGTGCAGCTTTTAAAAATTATTAATGTGCTCCGCGCAACCACCCGAAAATACAGAAAGGTGAAAATCTATGCTGAACTGGTTTAACAAAAGGCAAGGGGGAGTATCAGTAAAAGAACAAACTGGGAGAAAGCACAACACTATAGCAGGACTTTTTTGAGGGAAAAGAAATCAACACAGACCAGGGGCATATGTGAAATATCTGTTAAGGATTAATTAAATCCTAATAATCCATGCTTAGGTCGGTTGTTTAGTTTAGCAACCGCCAGTTACCGACTATGTAATTACCGCCTCTGTACATGGGTATAAATACCCTATTCTTCAGTCAATGAAATCACTGTTCATTCATCTATCTCCATTCGCTCCTCTCTCTCGATTCTCTCTAACACGTTATCAGCACGCTCGTAACCGAAAGCTATTTGGCCACACGGAGCGAGAAGAAAGTGACGGGGAGGCGACGTAACTGCGGCGAGGCGCCAAGGGCTCTTCTCCCGCATCTGGAGGCAAAACGGCCGGCGCGCGACGCTCGTCCGGCGACGGAGTTCTCATATTGCATCCGTGAAACACCACGGAGCGCCCGACGGCCCTCAGCGCCATTCTTGCGCCCGGCGAGGCCACCCTCACGCGCCGCGCTCGCGTCTGCACTACCCATCGGCATCAAGCGACGAACGGCACCAAGCAACTCCAGGGACCTTCAATAAGGGCCGCCATACACATCGCTGTCCTCAAGAAAGAGAAATCGGTGTCAAACAAGGTGATTCAGTTTGATCTTATTCCTGCACAAAACAATTGCTTTACCAGGAACACCAAGAACCGAGAAGAAAAGGAGTGGAGCACAGGATAGAATCAAATCTACGACCTGTACTACTTCTTCTATGAGGCGATCAAACACAAGCAACCTTACCAAGAACAGAAGCAAACAGATACGAACGCAGATGGGTGTGCCTCCGCCGACAGCGCAGAATCCTCCACGCAGAGCGACGCGCGCGTCACACGGACATCATCCGAGGCCCTCGGCCTCAGGGCGGCTCCCACGGAGCAACCAACCACGACGCGACCATCCAGCCCTTCGGCGTGCGCGGACCATGAGCGGCAGTGGAGGCGACATCCTTCGGCACGGCGGGGAAACCGCCGGCCGGCAACGCCCTCCGGCGCGTGGCGTTGTACGCAATGAACCGCAACATCGGTGCCTCTGTGCAGAACTAAACAAATCGATGGATTTGTGATGCATCGAGGATGAGTGGATGAGGATAGGGAACCTTATCCCTTCGGCCATTTGAGTCTAAGCCCTTCTAGTTTCTTCTATTGGCAAATACGTCAGACTTAATATTACTTGAACAGAAGCCATCAGGTTTATTGTTTTAGATTTTGGTTAATACCAGTATATAATATCGGTTGATTTTCAAGGCATTGAACCTATGTTTTTGGATGGGTCGACCATTACATCTGCAATTGACCCCAAGATACTAGTGTTATTATTTACAATAAGTGCAACAACTATGTTTTGCAGTTGATTTTCTTGTTCTTGCAAATCATGATGTAAATTCAAAACAAGGATTGTGAAGTGTCATACTTAATATGACTACATCATATTTTATTTAGGAATCACAAGGTATGATGGCATCTACTGCGTAATTTGCAGATTATCCATCACTACTGTGAGGTCTACGTCTTGTCATTTTAACAAGATGACTACCTTCGAAGTGCTCTTCCAAATATTAATATTATATGTGACTACCTCGAGATATCATAAGGTAATAGTGACATCTACTGTAATTTTTTACAGACTATCCACTATTACTGCAAGGTCTACATCATGTCACTTTGACAGATGATTACCTTCAAAGTGATTTTCTTAAATATAGCACAACATAAGGTAATAGAGCTATGAACATCTACTGACAAAAAGTCAGACTATGTTTTCTATTACTGCGAGATCTACACCGCATCCGGTGACTATCTTCAAAGTGTTATCCTATATAAATTGAGGTCTACACATATGCTAAAAGGCATCAGCCAAATTAAAACTTGCTCATCCGAAGCATTTATTGTTGTTGTTCACTAAAATATTTTACTTTCATAGTAAATATTGTTCTTGCACACTTGTTATATGCCGAAATGGTATTTTTGTGCTAAACACAAACTATTCAAGCCTCACTTTGCTTGAATATGTGATGGAAAACTATGCAAATATTTGCATATACCAGCGATTACCTTCTATTACATTGGTAAAATACATGGCAGAAGAGCCTATGTCACTATTTCTAATTATAGTGTCATCCATCCATCAAGATGGATACCATAATTTATAGCATGTGTCTCAAACACTGTTGCAATGTCCACATCACATTGTGGTTATACTTTCATAGTGACTAACCAATGTCGAACATGCAAATTCTATATGATTTGACAGTGACTCTAACGTCACACACTTCCTCAAGAATGAAGTCCAAAATATTAACAATGATTTCATCACATGCGTTGTATTGAATGATACACCTAGGTTCACCAAGGATCACCTCGGCCGTGATTGTTCTCAAACAAATCATTTTCATTGCTTACATTTTCAAATGCACGAAATTCATAATTAGGTGGGAGAATTTATTTTAAGATGATTCATGACATCAGTCATTGTATCCACCTATGGCATTGTTGCCACTATAACTCCACCGACGGGATAATATGTCATGGCTATTCTCTTAATAGCTAATGAGCACATCGTGGATGACAACCATTCAGTTTTCGAGACCTCAAGTCTATTGCAGCTCACAATTTTATCACTTAATCAACTTCAAGTTGAGTTCTCGTGATCAAATATTTTCCTATATATAGATCCAGTTGAAAAGTCCTCAATGCACTTTACATCCTCTTAAGATGGTATTACCATTTTTATGATTAAGAAACATCGAATTTCTTAAAGTCATCAGATTCACCCAATAGGTGCTATACCACAATTTAAAATTCTTGCTAATACCGAGAATACTATGCAACTTAGTGCTCACAAAATAGAACTATGAGGAATTCAAAGTAAAGTGGAGGCAACTGAAGGCAGAATTACCTCTAATAGGGAATAAATCGTTTTCAAACGATCACAAAGACAACTCTCAAGTTCGTCAAATGTGTGGTTATACAAACATCGTGCCTATGATTACCAAACCCTCAAATACATAGTCAAACCACACCACATATTTGGGATAAATTTTAAAATTTGCAAACTTACAACCAGAAAATATTCTGGTAAATGATCGTTCTCAAATCTTCATCAGAAGGTGAGAACCAAAAATCTAGTGCAATAAAAGGATGGTGAATTCCATTGCGACGATGATATGTTTGCGTAATAAATTTTTCAATAATATTGGAGACCTCATGTAATCTCTTAATTATCCCAAAATATTATTAACCTATACTTGTTGTACTACAAGTAGAGCGATGTCCAATATCTTAGTTCGCAGACACGATATTCGATAATTTTTGAATGTATGAATCAAGTCATACTCAATATTGTTGCGTACACAATAATTTTCTATATCTTAATACATTAAGTATTTGGTTTAGTAGTCTTAACCATCCTGGTTTGGGGATGATTAGAAAATTATTGACAATTCTGTTGTCACAACTTATCAAGTTACAAATTTTCCCAAATCATCAGATTTTATGTGCACCGCATGTGACATAGGGGAAATTAGTTTTAAGGCACTCTCACCTTGAAATTTCTAAGCAGGCCACTTATTCTTCCTTGAACACATTCAAAAAGATATATGTGGATTGCTTAACCGTTATCTGGGGTAATTTAGATAACTCATGTTACTCATATACGCATTCATAAAAAATTTGAAGTGTATCTCTTATCACATCAAACGATGATCTTACCCAAACAAATTGCTTAACTTATCAAAGTAGGAGCAAATTCTCCTGAACAATAGATAAACTCATTCAAATGGACAATGTCGTTGAACTCATTTCACGAGCCTTTTATGACTGCTTTCAGTACTCTATGTACTTACCCTGAATGATTTAACTAAATTTCTTATCAAAGATAGTCAAATGAATTACATGACCACTTTTAAAGAACTATAAATTTACCAGCCTCTTGCTTGACACATATGGCCTTACACACCGTAAGTATGATCTAACTCATACCAACTGCATATCATACTACTTTCCCCTTATAGTAACTACGTGGAAATCAACAAAGTATTTCCCATCTGCGATAATTCGGTTACATACCGATATCACCACTCCAGCGTACATCAATGGGCACTCACAGAAAATTAGGGATCTATGTGAGGAATAATAATTTATCCGTCAATCAAAATTATTCATAGCCCGTATGCTGATTGCATCAGCAATAAGGATATTTTCCGGCATTAGGGGGAGATAAGTACCACAAAGAATGCCGAGAAATAAATTAGAAATGTTATTGACATTCAATCCTTGTATCCACGTACTCAAAGAATCTGAACTAGAAGTTTAGAGAATCATATATTTGCAACACATTGCAAATCCGCCACAGACATTTACTGATGACATGGTGTCACTAAATTCTATATTCCTGCAGTAAAGTGTCAGTAAGAGTGGAGTTACCTGACAAACCACTCTTCTCCCTAAATGAGAGCAAGAGGGGGAGAAAATCTGACAACATGAGATATAACTTCTCATATGCTTCCGCGGAAACAAAGGAAATCAAATCCTTAACCAGTAAATGTGATTCAACATCAAGTTGAAAGACACCTCACTGGATGCTCATCATCTAAAGCCTAGCATGAATGTGCACAAATGTTTTGATGCCGGGACATCGAAACGCCTTGACTCCATTTGTTATAGGAAATCACAAGGAGTTAAAAAGAAATAAATAAATTATCCACAAACTTCAATGATTCCATCAGAATCATATAAATTAAAGACTACATTTGTTGACATATATTTCTTCTCAAATTGCTATACCTTTTGGGCCCTGAACCAAAATCCATGGTAGAGTGCCTTTTGCACTCATATTGGTTCACATAAAAGGAAGCAAGTAACGAAGAATAGCACTCGCTCTACAAATGAGTAGTATATTTACCGCAGTAATACCTACTCCTCATAAGTATCTTCCATATGGAATACTAAAAACTTCTCATTCATAGACAAAGTCAATGAGGTGGTGAGAAAGCGAGGCTTGTAGCAAAAGGGTTCACGCAGAGACCCGACATCGATTACGATGTAACATACCCTCTTGGTATAAGTGGAATTATGTTTTGATACTAAGTATAATTGGCAATAAAAAATATTATCCATGCAGTTGATGGATGAGTGGCTACATACTCATATGAGTCACTCATTTCGGAAGTCTCTATTGAAGTCCCTGAAGGGCTTATACTTCCGAATCCAAAAGCAAATCGCAACAAGTTTTGTGTAAAACTAAAGTCACTCTATGACTTGAAATAGTCGAAAATCATATGGTACTACTGACTAAACGATTTCCTTATTCAAAAGGATTACTCGAATAAAGATGATTATTTACATGTTTAATAAAGGAATCCCAAATTTGATTCCCTTGCATCACCTCAGTGTATATTGATGATTTCGTCATCAATCTTTATACAATACATAAACATACACAAAATCATCTCAAGACGGAAAATTTGGATTCAACCAAATTTACCTTAAGCTTACAAATTGAGCATTCTCTCAAGAATACATATCAGTCTACATATATCCAAAACATATACGAGAAGTTCAATGTGGATATATCATGCCAATAAAAGACATGTAATATGATCATACTACCCCTGATATATTACAAATCCATTCATACCTAGGGGTGATAATTAAGTGATAACAGGACCTAAAGTTCTACATCTCACTAACACTAAAGCACTCATACAATTGCAAACTACGTCAGGCCTGGCACTATATTTGCTATCTTTGTTCAGAGTGCAACCCCAACAAAAGGTATAAGGTCGATATAAGAAATATCAACTTATATATCAAGCTCACAATAAAGCTTGGACAATTCCATCAGGAAATCTAAATATGACGTAGTGAGATTGGCTCTTTATTTGATCCCAACAATGCCATATTAACGACTGAATTCATTGGAATAGTCTTCTCATGAAAGTCATCTAAATAGAATTTAATGACTACTTCCACTCATCATTCTAACATAACTGCTTTATCTAAAACATTGCAAAATATGCATGGCTTAGTAGAATGATTAACCACACTCAAAATCATGTGGTTGAGATTCATCAGAATTGCATAACTTGATTTTATCAAGATTCTACCACTTGTGTTACTCAATATGTACAGGTTATATGAAGAGCAACATCATAAAACACATTGCTCGAAAATCACTTATCCTCATGAATTATAGAAAGTGAGGAAATAATTTGCAAACAAAATATTGGAAAATCCAACGGATTATTCATAATGTTATGATCATGTCAATGGAATTGGTCGGACACATCCTCCAGATTTGCAACGTTCAGGGGGAGTAATCTCCCAAAGTATAACCCGTTAACAATCATCAGATTGCATATATTGTACTCTTTTTCCCTTCATGAGTTTTTCCCTAATGGTTTCTCATAAAAGTTTTTTAATGAGACAATATGAACACAAGTATGCATATATGTCGTATCAGTTTCTCCTTATATTTTTCCCATTGGGTTTTAAAGGAGTTTTCAGTGACATATCAGATAGCACTCTTTTCCTTATGAGTTTTCTCTCAAAGTTTCTCATAATGGTTTTTAATGAGGCAATATCTTTTTAAGATAATATGCAATACTTTCAAGTTTTCCCCATTGGGGTTTTTAAAGGAAAGTATACAAAGCATATTTATTGTTCTCTAAACTCACCAATGATTTTTCTCCTTCTTCAAAGGTTTTTCTCATATGAGTTATCAAGAGACAATAATCATTACATGTTGCATCATTTTCTCCTTATTATTTTTTCCACTGGGTTTAAAGGAGTTTTAGCAACATATCTACACTATTCTCCTCATATTTTTCCCACAGGGTTTTTGGAGGAGACTTTAAAGATTATACAAGCATTTCTGAAGATGAAGATGATGAGCATTCTCAAGGGCGGCCATATAAATTAGGAGGAGTTTATCAAGATGATGCATATTCATCTAGTGAAGCATAGATTAGGGGGAGTGTTAAGGATTAATTAAATCCTAATAATCCATGCTTAGGTCGGTTGTTTAGTTTAGCAACCGCCAGTTACCGACTATGTAATTACCGCCTCTGTACATGGGTATAAATACCCTATTCTTCAGTCAATGAAATCACTGTTCATTCATCTATCTCCATTCGCTCCTCTCTCTCGATTCTCTCTAACAATATCACCCAACAGGAAGTCAGGCACCGAAATAAAAAAAAAGGTTTAATGGACAACTAATCAACGCCAGGGGCCTGGACAGAAAGAAGAAGAAAAGAGTGGAAGGTCCCGCTTACAAAGAAAAGGGCACAACCGCATAAGCAAAAAGTTCCCAGGGGCGTATCTGCAAGGAACTCAGGGACCGGCGCGCGAAATGTTAAAAAAATTTGGACCATTTCTCGATTTGTGCGTGTCATCCTTGCGCAGGGGCCATGCTAATCTTCTCTGTATCGTTCCAATTTTATCGGATGTCCCCGAAGGGACGAGAGGGATGCAAGAGCTGCGCTTATAAACCGGTTCGAGGCTCTGTCGCTCAGCGAGGTGGTACTAATCTGGAGTTCGCTGCTGTCTCCCTCTCCCGCGAGCCGCAGGAACCGCGCGGTGGCACAAATGGGCCAGTGGGCCGCGACTGCGTGCAGGGTGGTTCTTCCTCTGACGGCCCAACTTGGAAGCGAACTGGCACATACATATCACACCAGGCCCAGTTCTCAAAAAGAAAAATATCAGACCAGGCCCTAGGCTAGTAGTGGCAGGTTATTCTAAAAAAATTAGTAGTGACATATTTCTCGACCCCAAAAAATGTATATTGCTGCAGCCGCAGATAGAATGTCACTCTTGATCTGATATGCATTATGAATTCATGATATTACTCCTAATCTCGAACACTTCTTACTACTTCCTCTGTTTCTAGTTTATAAGGTGCACACGTTTATGAGAATCAAGTTTGACCATGAATTTTACAAAGGAAATGCGTGTTATGTGTAACCAAAACTATACCACTAAACTCATATATTCGAAAGTGCTACCATCACAAAAAAAAATCATTTTTGAAAGTAGTTTTCAATGTAATTTGAAGTCGCGCATGATTCACCTTATAAACTACTCCCTCCGTTCCTAAATAATTGTCTTTCTAGAGATTTCAACAAGTGACTACATACGGAGCAAAATGAGTGAATCTACACTCTAAAACATGTCTACGTACATCAGTATGTTATACTTCATTTGAGATGGCTAGAAAGACAATTATTTGGGAACGGAGGGAGTATGGAATGCAATAAATATATAAGAAAATAACAAAAAACTACTAAGTTTAAAAAATTGTAGAAAATATCATGGAAGTGGAGACTGGATATAAACTTAGCCTTGTCAATTTTGCATTATCATTAGTATTTGAATTTTGTGCAAAAATCACATGATGAATTTCCACGTAACAAATGTATGCAACGTGCGTCCTAACAATTCTAGACCTCTGGTTGAGGCTCTCCTCCTTTGACAAGTTGAATGTATATCGAAGGACAGACATGGGCAATCCCAGTGGACGAGAGCAAATGTGATGAACTGCAGCAAGGGATAGAGGGGTTCCCCAATAACTCTCAAGGTAATCTGCAGAAGAAAACGAGGAGGAGGAGGAAGAAGCAGCTGCCATGGGTTCCATATTGCCGGTTGGAACAGTGATATTTGCGTGTTTTGTTGGCTGGGTACTGACTGCGGTAATTGTGAATGCGTTTGATATCTCTTTTGAACGTTTTAGAGTCTTGTCTGCAAAAATTATGGCAAACAAAATCATACTCTAGCTGCATGCAAAAGGTTCTGGAACAAGGGCTGAATGTTGATTTTGGCTGTGGTTTGTGTGAATGCTAGAGGTACATCATTTTGTATGAATCATGTTTGCTCAAAAACCTGAAGATAGACACGTGATGGCATTTTCAGTTCTTCGGCAAATCAGTTGGGCGTTGATTGATGGAATTAATATGTATACCCCATCGATATGTTCTTTCTATATTTGTAGCATTCTAGTCTGAACTGACGAACAGACATGTATCATGTTTCAGCTGCAAGTTGACCGAAAACATAATGCTGCAGTTGAAATTACACAGAATCCATTGAACCTTTGGAGTTTTCTCCTTGCAAATGGCATTACATCCCACGACGAATAAGAGCATAACGCTCACGGGAAAACAGACTCAATCGTTTGCTCTTTAATTAGCCTATATGGCACAACATAACCTCAGGTAAAGCTTGCTTTATCCTACCAACACCTACAAAACTGCCTGACAAGGCATGTTGTAATCACTCTCATACACTGGTCTTACAATGGTAACCTAGGGCGGCAAAAAAGGGTAACGCAACCGGTTTGCAACCTTAGTTCTCATCATCCCCATCAATGCTGGAGAGCATGCTTTTCAATACCTCATAGGTCATGAAGGCGATTCCAACGCTAGGAACAACCTTCAGGTACTCCGGGACTATGCCTCGGTAGAAGCCACGAGGACCTTCCTTTTGAAGGATTTGGCGGATGGTTCCAGTTATGCTTGATTTTTCAATTTGTGATGCCCCAGCCGCCCCGTGTAGTTGCATACGTCGCTTTACAAGATCAAGAGGAAATGTAGCTGCAATATTGAAACGTTGGAAACACATGATTTGAGTCATCATGTATAAGATATACAACGATTAAGGTGATTAGGTATCAAAGACCACTTACCTGTCGATGCTGCAATACCAGATAGACTCCCAGAAAACAAGCTCACAACAGCATTGGAATCATTCGGCCTGATCATATAAGCCCACAGCCATCAGATCAAATCCGACATAATAGAAATGGAAGCCAAGCGAATATTCAGCAAAGCTAAATAATGATGTTCACCTTTCCATTTGCCAATGAGACCTCAAGGATTCATATACATAAAAGCTGATTGCTATACCCGGTCCAACTCCCTGTAACTCGTAAAAGTTACTGGCAAGTCAACTCAAAAACCATTCTCAGTAGAAGCATGCGGCTTACCAATAACGTGGCCCCAAGGCCTTTATACAATCCTCTGCCACTCTCTTCTCTACAAATTGTGGACAACGTATGAAAGATGCCCTTGTAATACCTGGTGGTTTTCTGCAGAAAATTAGACAGGGCAAACTTAGCTTACCAAATGATGTTCCTTTGGTCTGTATAAAGCTGCATTGCATGAAAGTTTAACCTAAGGATGTTGTAAGTTCTAACTGGAAGTTAGATTGGTTGATTGGTTCAGTGTTATTCACAAAAAGAAGACAAACATCATTGGTTAAATTGAATATAAGGCCCAAGGCCTTTATACAATACTCTACCACTCTCTTCTCTACAAATTGCAGACATCGTATGAAAGATGCCCTTGTAATACCTAGTGGTTTCTGCGGAAAATTAGGAAGGACAAAAAAGGACAGACCCAGTGCTAGAAGCTCCCACACCAGGTGGGGTCTGGGGAAGGATTATACGAGGCAAGCCTTACACCTGCACAGTGCAATGCAGAGAGGCCGCGTCGAACCCAGGACCTCTTGGCACAAGTGGGGAATACTTCACCACTGCGCCAGGCCTGTCCTTCTGGAAAATTAGAAAGCACAAAACAAATTAATTACTTAGCTTGCTAAATCATGTTCCTTTGGTCTATAAAGCTGCATTGCGTGAAAGTTGAATCTAAGGATGTCCTAAGTTATAACTGGAAGTTAGATTGGTTGATTGATTGGTTAAGTGTTACTCACAGAAAGAAGAAAAGTGTACCTGTGTTGCCAAACGAGTTCGAACAACATCCAACGGGTAAGTTACAGATGCAGCTGTCACTCCCGCTAAACCACCACCAAGTAAACGTACGACACTAACATAATTTGGGTCATCCAGGCCAGGCACCATTCCGAGAAGCTGCAATCGTTATTCAAAAATCATCAAACTATAACAAAAAAGCATAAAGTCATGAACAATCTTACAGGTTAACATACTGAAACTTAGTGCTGACCTTTTTGTATCGCTCATAAGAATAGAAGCTCATGGCGGAATAAGGTAATCGATGTACAATGGTGACAAGATTGCCCTTCCAAAATGCCCCAAACCCTTCTTCTCGAACAATACGTGAAGCCTCATGCCATATACTACACTTCCTTAGAGCTGCAGCATCTGAATGCATACCTGCCACCTGTCGGATCAGTATGTCACAAGCTCGTATAACAAATTTTATCATCAACATATATGGGTTATGTCTTAGGTGACACAAAAAGTTATATTGCTGGGTTCGCATTCAAGAACCATTTCAAGAGACTGCAATTTTGTATATTATGAGCAGCATAGAGTACAATAAATTCACAGACAAGGATAAACTTCGGAGTTTTGAAGGTGATTGGACACAATATGTGCAATATGTGCAGCGTTGTAAATTATAACAACAATAATAGTTCAACCAGGGATGTACAGTTTAGAGCAATCAGTTAAAAGGAGGGAAGAATCTATAAATCGCACTCGGGGAACTAAGTTGAGATTATCAGCATCCAATTCCTTTCAAGAGCCTACATGTGAAGCCAGAAGCCTCTTCACGCTCACATATAACCACATTAATTGCTACCCCCATGCTTTTTTACTCCCAATTCCTTATCAGAGGTCAGCGCACATTTAAAGGGGATTCCTTTTAAGGTCAAATCATGTCCTAGACACAGAATCTCGCAAAATCGAAAGGATTGCTCCAATTAGTCCTCGCCGGTGCTTCGCGTGCTCTGAAATCCCGCCCCGGGCCACGAATTCGCAGGCGCGGAAGCAAGATGCTACCCTCCCCTGTCCCCTCCGAGCTCCCAATCCGTCCGTGCACACGAGAAGGCCGGAGAAAGCAGGGGGTGGGGGAAGCCTTTTATACCTGGAAGAGGATGGTGAGGCGGGCGAGGGGCGCGGTGCAGGTCTTGCTGACGACGCCGGCGAAGCCCCCGGCGGCGAGGTGCGCGGCGGTGCCGATGTGGCGCTGCTGCTGCTCCTGGCGAGGGGAGGCCGAGACGGCGCCGCGGCCGTCGAGGGCCACGCCGCCCACCCGCGCCTCCGTCTGCATCGGCGGGCTCGGCGGGGAGGGTGGGTGGGGATTGCGGCTAGGGTTGGGTCGCTCGCGGGGGCGGTGCGGTGTGGATGGCGGACGGACGCGTGCGTGCGTCCGCGCTCGGAGTTCGAAAGCGGCGACGGTGCGTGCGTGCGTGCTGCGTAGCCCGCTCCGCCTCCTCACGTTTATTGTTTTTTTAGTGCTCCAGCTAGGCGCTAGCCATAGTTTTTCTTGTGAGATTTTCTTTCGTTTCTTGGGGCCGGGGCCAGGGCTCTTTCTTTTCCTTGCCCGTTTATTTTTTTTTTTGACATTTGTTTTGTTTTGAGGTTGCTTACCACATGGTGCATATCATGTTGCGCTTATATTAGGGCTGGACCAAAAGCTCGAAGCTCGCGAGCATAATGAACGCTCGATAGTTTGGCTCGTTTCGGCTCGTGCTCGTTAGTTAATGAACCAAGCCAAACAATGTTTTTTGCTCGTTAAGATTAACGAGCTTAACGAGCGAGCAAATTAGTTTCACAAGCTAACTCGTTTAGCTCGCTAATTTTCAAAGTTTGACATGAGACCCCTAGTTTGAATAAGTCCACTAACAAAAGAGTTGCTAGTTAGCCCAGCCTAGAGGACTAGCAACCCATCCCACTTCGTCACTTCTCCTAGACCTAAGGAGCTAGCGGCTAGCAGACCCTAGAGTCAACCATGAGCCAGCCGCCTAGAACCAAACGTCCTTATTAAATTTATGTTGTTGTCAATTTTTGATGGGATCATGGGATTATTCTGTGTTGTTTATTACCTTTACGTCCTTGTTTAATTTATTCCATTGGGAATCTTTTATGGGATCCTAGGATTCTTCTGTGTTGCTTATTATTTTAATGAGCATTCGTCAACACTCACGAGCATAACAAGCTCATAACGAACTGAGCCGAACAGAATTTTTTGCTCGTTATTATTAATGAGCTTAATGGTAACGAGCTTAACGATAATGAACTTAATGATAATGAGCCGAACGAGCCGAGCAACTCGTTAATCCAGCCCTAGCTTATATATCTTTCCTACCTATGATGATGAGTTATATATGGGATCACATAATAAATAAACAGCGAACCAATCTGTGGTTGGATGGTCAGAGGGACACAGTGGTATTCCCAGCCCACCAGGGTTGAAGTCCTAGTGCTCGTGGTGACTTCGTAAATCTCAAGATGATATGCCAGCTTAGTCTCTCGAAGGTGCTCATAGGGGGTGTGTCCCTTCATAAGGGCGAGTTATGCGCTTATGGATGAGGGCTTGCGTCTGTACTGTGTTTAAAATAATAATAAATAAATAAATAAATAAACAAATATACTTTTGCCCACATGGGGACTAGCAGTAGACATAAATAAACAAATACTCCCTTTTCTAAATATTTATCTTTTTAAAGATTTCATCATCCAGGGTGCAGAATATGTTATTCTTCACCCGAGGTAATCTTACAATCATTTCATAATTAAATTACGTTTAGAATTCAAATAGTTACATTCGTATTGATTCACTACGTAAAATTTGGCATAAGAAAATAAAAATATAGGTCATAAGACAATAAAATTTGCAGTTTATGTGTATTTTACACTATGTTTTTACGTTTGTAATTTTACGTAACATAAATATTTTTTACGGCGATTATATATTTTATTACGATGTCTTTTTACGTCGGAAATAAGACAAAACTTACGGAATATAAAATTACAGTGCATTGATGGTAAAATAGAGGGGGTGAAGAATAACTATTCCTCACCCAGGGTGACGAATAGTCAATCCCTATATATATATATATATATATATATATATATATATATATATATATATATATATACACACACACACACACACATATTTTAGAGTGTAGATTCACTCATTTTGCTCCGTATATAGTAATTTGTTAAAATTTCTAGAAAGACAAATATTTAGGAACGGAGAAAGTATTACTTTGTGAGACATTCTAAATAAACAAATTGCTACCCTAATGTGAGAACAACACTATTGTAAAACACAAATTATAAATGCAAGTATGGAATTTCAACTCAAAATCATGGTCTTGATTTCAGTTTTTCTATCCAACAAATTCTTTCAGTTCTATGTCATAACAGATGAGGGCAAAGAGATTGCAATTTCAACACGGAGATAGATGTTGTCTTCCTACCAGATCCACGATCTCGTGCATTTCAATGTACCATACCATACAAAAAAAACTTACTGATGCACATTCTAATACGTTTTAAATTCAAAATATTTTCTCACTATAAATCTTGCAAAGGACCTACTACGGTCGCTCAAGACTCTTCAGTGCTCTTTCATTATTATTTTTCACTCTCTTTTTAATCATGAACCATGCAACAGCTACAAGATACCATCATCTTTCGACAATCTCTTAAGCCGATGATAACTCCTCGCCTTTTATGGCTTCATAGCAATGCACGGGCATTGTGCTAGTAAAAGGGAATAAAGGTAGGGAAATGATTTGCTTCACCCAGCTGATCTGAAGGGTTTTGTCCGCCGCCTCTCATGAACGACACATGGCTGTGGCCCACGCATGTCGCAACTCAGACCAGTCACACTTCCTAATCTATCCTTATCCACACGAAATGGTTTTTGCAACAAGGTTTCTGTTGCAAAGAAGATTTGCAACAAGACTCTTGCTTTGCTACGACAACGACTATGGTTTGACATCTTATTTCATTGAAAAAAATGCAATGTCATTCATGTTGCAAAAGTCCTTCCGCAACATCACCTATGTTACACAAAGGTAAACGCGAAAAAATTATTCTGCAACACTACCTCTATGCAAAGGGTTCTGCAACACTAATGGTTGCTGAGGCGGCGAACCTTTATAAAGATCCATTGACCGACGCGCAACACGCCCCATATAGATCACCCTTACAAAGAGAAAATAAACTTAGCAAAACAAATACTCAAATGCTTGATGACCACCTTCCCACCTCCGTAGAGGGGACGATCGACTCCTTTTTTTTTGCCAAACTCTATTTATGTTTGTTTTGCACAATAAAAGTGAGTCCAAACCGTAAAATAAAAGAACAAAAAGACAACAATCTAAAATATTAATTATTTGCCTTGGTTCTTACCGAAAATCCTTAGGAAAAAGTTGTAATTTCTACGCTAGACACTTCAAACTCCCTCTATTCACAAATATAATATATTGGATATTTAAATATGGACTGTATACAGTCTTACATGAGTGAACAAACACATTAAAACATGTCTATATGCATACAATTCGGAAAAAATTAGAACATATTATTTGTGAACAGAGGAACTACTTTTGGTATGGTAAAGTTGAAAATATTTATGGCTTGTTTTCTAATGAAGGAAGGGGGCAAAGGACCCAGAATGACACATTAGATACGACGTGTCCAAGTTTTTTTTACACCAGAATCCAATAGAGAGAGAGAATTGTAACTCGGGTCCTAGCATTTTACATCAAGGACCCATATTTCAATTGATGTGTCCTGGTAAGATCATTAACGACTGATATACTGCCCCACCTTGTGCTTGGTTTGAGCGGTTCAACTTTGTGGTTCAAGCTACTGGTTTCTCTTCTAGTGAGCACGACCCTGCACTTCTCACTCATACATTTGACCGCGGTCGTACCTTGCTTCTTCTTTTATGTCGTTGATGATATGTTGATCACCGGAGATGATCAGAAGTACATTGCTTTTGTCAAGAAAAGTGGATTGTGCAATTCAAGAAGTCAGATTGATTTTCTCTCAGTTATTTCTGGGAATTGAGGTTGATCAAACTAATGATGGTATACTATCTCTCTCAGCATCGCTATACTCAAAAAATTGATCCATTGTTTCCTTTCCAAATTAGTTATTTGCTTGTCGAGCAAGCAAAAACTGAGAGAAGTACAACCATAACATAAATTGCACTTCGACCGGAATGTTTTTTCCCTTCGCATCCAAAAGATAACCATAGAAATGATCTGGTAAAATGCTCTTACCTAGCTTTTGCACATTAACCAGGAATACCCGAGAGACAACGAAGATCTAAAAGAGAGAAATAAACGAGAAATGAAACAATATGGGAATTTTATTGGATATCGAAATCCTCTCTTCCCTGAAGTAATTTTTAACGAATAATCAAGGACCCATATCAACTTGCAATTTGGTCTTATCAAAAGCTTCGACATAGACCAAATCTACCAATGTCGGGGCCGACACCATTGAGTGTTGAACTCGGTGGGACCTCCTACTTTGGAGAGTGCTCCTATTCTCTGACCAATGCGCGCGGGGACCGGGGTGGGGGGGGGGTGGGGGGTGGGGCAGCAAACACACCCACCCTCACACTTTTGGTCTGCCCATTGCGGACATGGACGCCTCTGTCTTTTTTCATTTTTTTTTCAGTTCTCTCCTTTTTTATTTGCTTTAAAAAACATTCAGGTTTTCAATAAAACGTTTTGAATTTTTGAAAATGTTCAAGAATTTGAATGTTTGCAAATTCTGGATTTGTTTGTTTTCCTTATTTGAAAACAAAATGTTTGTAAATACAAAAACTTGTGATTTTGAAAAATGTTCATAATTTTAAAAAATATTCAAGAATTTCAAAAAATGGTCATGAATTCAAAAACAATGTTCACGAATTCTAGAAAAATGTTCGTGAATTTAGAAAATAGCAAATTTAGAAATATTCATGAATTTAAGAAATGTTTGCGAGTTCCAAATTTTTTCATGAATTTCCCAAAATGTCCAAATCAAAGAATGTCATGAAGTTGAAAAAATATTCACTAATTTAAAAACAATCATGAGTTTAAAAAGATTTCATAATTTCGAAAAAATGTTCCGGACTTCAGAAAAGTTCATGAATTTAAAAACATGTTCAGGTATTTCAAAAAAATTCATTGGTCTGAAAAATGTTCACAGCTTTCAAAATGTTTATGGATTTTAAAAAAGTGTCATGGATTTAGAAAATTATTCCTGTATTTGAAAAATCTTCACAAAGTTTATTTTTTTTAAAATTTTGAAAATTAATCGCAATTTTGAAATAAACTTTTAAAAAATTTAACAAGTTTTATGGTTTTTAAAAAGTTGTTCTATTCAAAAAAAGAAAGGAAAAGGAGATAAAAAAGAAAATAAAAATAAAAAAGGAAAACAATGAAAGAGAAAAAAAACGAAAGAGGACAGATAGAAAAAATCAGAAACAGACTAAACGGGCGGGGGATCCTAAAAAAAGACTAAACGGGAGGGGGGTGGGGGGTGTTCGTTCGCTGTCTCTAAAAAACAAAAACAAAAAGAAACGCATGGAGAATAGGATCCGCCCCTATTTTGCGCGTCGGGCGACACAAGAGGTCCAATCGCGCACGCATTTCGGCCGGCCCATTTACGGGGTAGGGTGCCCCTGTTTTTCAGTTTCGTTTTTTGTTTCCTTTTCCTTTTGTTTTCCCTTTTATTATTTAAATTTTGAAAATGTGCTTTATCTGTAAATCTATTTTTTTTGTAGAGAGCTCCTCGAATGTTATTTGTACATGAAAACTTGCAACGTCAAACATTTGATCATGTTTCATGCCGAAAAATTTCAGAATTTTTGGATCATATTTGATATTGTTTTTTCGAGGTTTTGTAAACTCGGATGTAGTACACTCGAGAGTAGAAAATCCGCTCTCGTTTTAGAGCTGTGCTTTGTAACAACTGCCCAAACTTCAGAGCTACTGATCAAAGTACAGCAACTAGCACAAAATATTACTACCACCTAAGTTGTCCACCCAAGCTATAGATTACAACGGTGGCCTGAACTTGGACGTGAATCCTCGAGACTGGACTGCCGATTGGCAGGTAGAGGCTGGCCTCCATGTAATAACTCTGGTGATCTAAAAAAAAATCCCCGAGACAGTAGAGCAATTAGGGCAGGACCAATGGCCTGTTAAACGCGGGTTAGGCTGGCCTTTGGACTAATAAAAAGAAAACATGTTTGGGGGCTAAGCCAATTGGTACTGCAGGCTTGTTTCAGGTCGAGGCATCCATTCTGTGCAAGAGAAATTTCTGAGAAATGATATTTTCAGCGTAACAGGGATTACCAATTTTGTCATTTCTGAAAATGCAAACATCCTTGGATACATACAATTAATGCACTTCTAAACTATATGTCTGAACTTGTCTCTTGCAGATGACCATAAGTGGATGGAGTAGGAGAGGTGTCATAAATGGGCTTTAGTCAAAGAATTTGATACTGTGAGATGTCATATGTGCACATCATATTCATCATAGCATCATATATACTGCTCCTCCGTCCCATAATGTAAGACGTTTTTTGACACTACATGGGACGGAGGGAGTATCTTGCAAACAAGTCATTTCACCCGGATTCTACATCATTTGTCGCGAGCCTGTCGGACGACCGTTACAGCCAACTAACCATGTTCATCTTGTGCTACTGGTCCATGGTCCGGAGACCAGAAAAGAAAACCACAATACTAGATCGAAGGGTTAGTGCAGCCCATGCAGATACCTCATTGCATGTTTCTGTCTGGTCGATCGATTACGTAAACCGAATTTCCATTCGACGCTTGGTGCCTACCGCTTCGGGCACTGTGAAGGCAGAGCGCCGCAGTTTCACATCTGTGGTTTGCAGCAAACCGCCCAGACTTCAGAGCTGCTTGTCCAAGTAGAGCAAGTAGCACCATGATTAACAGTAATTGAGCTGTTGCAGGCAATAATTTACATGGATGGCCTGAACTTGGACTAAGCCTGAAGAAAGCACAGCAAGTGGTCACAGGATAAGCGTTTCTTACGCGGCCTCCAATGGCGGGTTAAACGGGGTCTTGCCGACCTTTGGACTAGTAAAAGAACAACGGAGCCAATTTGCACTAAACTAAAGTGACTCCTCAGTTAAACAAAGCATGTAATTAAGCTGGTTTCAGGTATAGTTAAGGCTGTTCAGTGCATGCATGTCATGTACAGTACCTTCTTAAGAACAACATTTCATCAAATAATACTGCAAGTACCTTGAAGCTTCTCATGTTCTGCTCGGTTTGCCCAAAATGTAAAGCTGGATATATTTCCTCCACACACTGATTTATATTATACCGCCAGAATTCAGGAGTCCCATGAGCAGGGAGTTTTTTTTAGGGGATGCCATAAGCAAAGAGCTGTGTGTATAATCGCTCAGTGTGTCTGCAAATTGTGCAAAAGAAAAAAAATTCTGCTTCTAAGTGTGAGGATACTATCAGAAATAAAATCTTTTTGCAGAAAAAATAATATGAGAATTGGCCCTGAAATATTGAACTCACAGGGAAAATTGACCCCGATAGAATAAAAAGGAAGTACTGAGATTAAACATGCAAACGCACCAAATTTCTGAGTAAAGCTGTCGGTGCCAAAATTATTACTTTTAATAGAATTTTATTTGGTTGTGTGTACAACTATTTGAATTTTGAAAAAAAAAATACAGACTACTCTTGCCGGTTACACTTCGATATCACCGCAAATTGATTCCCAAAATGCGCGGCTTTGAGATGGCCTTGCATGCGATGTCGTTCCAACAACCGATCAAATTGAATGAAAAAAAAGAATATACCGAAATTACATATAATGGGATGATGCCAAGAGGCAAATAACATTTTATTTTTTCTTGAGACCTTCCATTTCTGATGGAACAAATTCGCTAAAAAGATGCCAAGGCTTAATTAACATCTCAGATACATGCACATCCTTGCCGTTGCAGGACTTAGGAGAACCACACTACACGTCTACACAAAACTTCAACATCCCTCCATCCAACATGTAAGTACACACCAAAGGACCTGCCAAACCTAGCCTAGCTACAACTACAAACTAGTAGAACAAATGAATAACAGAACACCCATGTAGGGTCACACGTCAGTCATGGTAGCAGAGGAGCATGACGGCGCATTGCCGGATGATGTAGAGCCTGGCCGTATGTCGCCTCAGCACCCTGCTGATCCCTCCTCCTCCCGATTCTGCCCCGCCATGGCTCTTCTTAACCTTGCTCATCCTTGCTGAGCAGGATGGTGATGGTTGAGCTAGGCAGCTAGCTAGGCGGTGAGCAGGAAGGAGGTCTCCCTGCGCTGCACATCCACTGCTGCTATACTACGTGGATCTGCCTCTGCTATGGCATTGCCATGCTTATATAGGAAGGACGTCATGGCCAAATGGCACAAAACGACAGATTACTCTCTCACATGATCCTTACATCTTTGCCTACTTGCATGTGTAAAAACACGACGAGACATTGTAATAGGGTGCAGCAGATTCTATGACGCTCCAGCTGGGGACAATCGCCTATAAAGCTGGGAAGTTGCTACGCTGCAGTTAAAGACCAAGGATAACTAAGCGGGTCGTCCTGTGCAGTTTCTGCAAAAGTTTTCAGAAAGAATTGTTCTTGCAAAACACAATACAGACGCAGAACACTCATAAATGGTCACACATATACTATCCCTATGAGCACTTCTGAGAGAATGAGCCGGCAAATTTTCAGAATTGACGAAGTTATCATAGGCATCTTGCTATCAACGGGTACGTTTGTTACCACTGAAAAAATAAACCCGCTAATCCCAAAATAAATAAATCTAAGAAAATGCGAGCACTAATGTAATGTCTAGGACTTAAACCTGACCAAATAAGCTGCGCTAAGATCACAATCCACACATGATGGTTAGGTAGGGGCTAGTTATTTAACTACAAATGCATGGCAAAAGAATGGTCATCTTTGGATATGATCACATGGCGGGTTAAGGCAGTAACATGCCATTCCTAACCGATCCATGGTGCTTCAGTGTTTGCAAGTCATCACGATGCTATACTAAGCTGATACCAATTACACCCGACCTTTGCAATAATATATTGTTAAGAACGAGTCAAGGCGTTGAGGATGCATACAACCATATCATTAAGAGAAAAGGGAACAATAAAATAAAAGGGTATGACACCAAAATGCCTTAGGAAATGGTCAACAACACACACCAACAAGCATAAGGATCTACCACTGCCCTTAATAGCAAAAGGACTGCAAAAGTGAACAATGGCACGCGACATCCGAAAGACCGTGATTAAGGTCTTCTAAAAGCGAACCCCATCAGAAAGAGAACGACGTGCAAAGGTTGTCGCTGTAGCTAACCATGAAAAGGGTTTTCAGAACAAGTCGAGCAAGTTCCAAACAAAGCCTTCAACTAGGAAAATGACGTGTAAACACCACATTACTTCGTCCTAAAAAAAACACCACATTACTAGGTACGACTACCTAAGGTCAAAATTAGGGTTTTCACCGTAGAGCTCAAGACCTGGTACCCGTCGTCGTCGACGAGCACCCCTAAACCAAGTCACGTGTGTTGCAGCCTCTACTATCCGCGACTCGGCACATCTATACCCCCAAGCCTTGAGAAAGCCGAACACAAGCCATATCTCCAGGACGGGAAGGTACGCCTTTGGAGACACCTGCTCATGCTCACAACCGTGGTGTGAACTGTGAACGCCACCATCCAAGAAATAACGGATCGTGGCTGTAAGGTCATCCGCGCCGCCAAAAGCCGGCGAGCCACGATGGGACATCATGCATCTCCCAACCAGCCTCGCCGACGCAGCCGGCGGCAGATGTGGACTCGCAGCCACCATGCGGACAGCAGAGCGGCGCACTCTAGAAGGCCAACATGACCCTACATGGCCGTGCTCTGCATCTGCCAGTTGCATCCACTCCATTATTACAATTTGTCCCCATTTTAGAGGTTAGCACAGGGACGGAGGGACCCTTGATTTTGCAGGTTTCATACTTGGGCTTTGCAACGGAACTTTAGAGCTACTAGTCAAAGTACAGCAGCTAGCACAAAAATTCCCACTGAAGCTGCCCCCCAGGCTATATATAGATTACAACGTACAGTGGGCTGAACTTGGACGTGAATCTTGGGGGTGCAGCAATTACAGCAGGATAAGTGTTTCCTATGCAGCATCCAATGGCGCCATAAAGGCGGGCCGCGCCGACCTTTGGACTAATGAAAGGAACATGTTTGGAGCCAAGCCAATTTGGCCTAAACTAAGGCGACCAACGAATTAATCATAGTGTTCTGCAGGCTTGTTTCAGGTCGAGGGATCTATTAAGGTCATCCTGTGCAAGATGGATTTCTGAACCGTGGTTGCAACAAAAGAGGGATTGCCAGTTTTTGGCCAATCTCCCCGACAATTTTTTCTCCGTATCTCTGAACTTGTTTGATAGTGATGATACTTTTACACTATTAATTTGACTTAACATTGCATGAGCTGCGGTGTAGGAGAGGGGCAATAAACGATCTTTAGCAAAAAAAAAAAAATTGACACTCTTAAATGTTATCTGGTCGCATCATGCTCATCATCTAAAGCATTGTATCTTGCAAACAAGTCTCTTGAAAGTTGTTATTGCTAAGAGCTAACTAACCATGTTCATCCTGTGATGCTGGTTTATGGTATGGAGACCATAAAACTACAATACTTGACTGACATTTTTGCGCAGTTCATGCAGATACCTCATCGCACATTTCTGTCTGGTCGATTCTGTATACTGAATTTCCTTTCGGTTTCTGAAGACAGACAGCGCCAACGTTTGATGGCTTCCGCTGCCTGTAAAGCACCTTTATACAATTGTCAAGCAATACGTTTAGGTAGCTAAATAGTAATACGTAGTCTTTTTTGAGGGTAGGCTTAAGCCTATTGATCAAAGCCCCCTTAGTAGAATCGCCACTGGCTGCGGGAGCTGTGAAGGTAGCGGTGCCGCGGTTTTCACATCTGTGGTTTGCAGGAAACCGCCCAGAATTCAGAGCTTACTGGTCCTAGTACAGCAACTAGCGCCATGATCAGCAGTAATTGAGCTGTTCCAAGCAATTATTTACATGGATGGCCTGAACTTGGACGTTAAGTCTGAAGAAAGCACAGCAAGTGGTCACAGGAATTGCATTTCTTACGCGGCCTCCAATGGCGGGGTAAACGGGGTCTCACCGACATTTGGACTAATAAAAGAACAACCGAGCCAATTTGCACTAAACTAAAGTGGCTCCTCGATCAGTTAAAAAAACATGCCATTAAGCTTGTTTCAATTTGAGTCAAGTAGGTTAAGTGCATGCATGTCATGTATACCTTCTTGGGAGCAACATTTCACCAAATTATTGTAGTTGCAACGCACACACCTGGATGTTTCATGGATAGATTATTAATTATCAGCTTGCCTGGTCATCCAATAATATAGTGCCCGTGAGCAATACTTATGATAATGGCACCGGGCGAGATCTGAGGGGACTCTACCCGCTATGAGCTTTGCGTCCCAAAATATCAAGACCAAGAGAATTGCAACATGTATGCAAGATTTCAAGCACGTTGAAGCTTCTCATTTCTAAGTGTGAGGTTACTATCAGAAATAAATCCTCTTGGTGGACAAAAATATGTGAATTTTCTCTGAAATAATAAGTAAATTTGCTGCAAAATATCAAGCTGAAAGATGGGTCTGTTTGGTTTGCTGCCCCTGCCATAACAAATGGTTGCCTATCAAAATATTGGTCATTGTTTGGCTTGCTGTCAAAAATTTAGTTGTCAATGGGTGTCAACCCGTTCGTCTCACATATTTTTGCCAAATAGTTGGCCAGATGAGGGTGAGGAATTATGTGGCCAAAAAATTGGCAAGCTAACTATTTCCAATATTTGGGAAGGACAATGTAGGCACCAACCAAACACACCAGTGATAATAACGCTGCCTATTTTCCGAGTAAAGTTATCGGTGTCACGGAAATGTTACCATCTTTAGAAATCATAATCACTACTTTTATTTGAATTTTATTTGGTTGCATGTACAACTATTTGAATTTTGAACAGACATACATACTAATCTTGCCAACTTCACCCTGAGATATATGCGATAAATTCATTCCCAGAATGCACGCCTTTGAGATGGCCTTGCATGAGAAATTAATCGTTTCAACAACTGATCAAATTGAATGAAGCAAGAGCATTCCGGAAGGGCGTATACATGCATTAGCAATTAGCTAACTACTCATGGGAATCATTATCATACAATTGGATGGAGCAAATGGGGTGATGCGAATAGACAGATAAACCCTTTCTGAGAACTTCCATACAAATTGTTTCCTTCTTTTTCTTGAGATCTTCCATTTCTGATGGAGCAACTTCACAACAAAGATATCAAGACCTAACATCTCAATGCATGCACATCCTTGACGTTGCAGGACTTTGGAGAACCATACCACACAAAACTTCAACATACAAATTTACTACGTGCACGTGCCCTATGAACATACACACCAAAGAGACAGTCATGCCTAGCCTAGCTACAAACAAGAGAGAACCAAATGAAGAACATAACACCTATGTAGGGTCAGTCATGTCAGCAGATGAGCATGACAACGCATCGCCGGATGATGTAGAGCCTGGCCTTGTGCTGCCTCAGCATCCTGCAAAACCCTCCTCTTCCGCCTGACCCCTTGTCCTTGCTTTCATGGCTGATCTTCACCTTGTTCATCCTGGCTGAACAGGAGGGTGGTGGTTGAGCTGGAAGGAACTCCCTGGCTCTTCCACTGCTGCTACTGGATGGATGGATCTGTCTCTGCTGTGGAATTGCCATGCTTATATAGGAAGGGAACGTCATAGCCAAATGGCACAAAACAACAAACTACTATATGTGACATGATCCTTACATCTCTGCCTTCTTGGCTACTAGCACTTACTTGCACCTATAAAAACCTGATGAGACGTTGGGTAGAGAGAGTTGGGGTCATAAACCCCTTGTAGCAGGAAGTGTGGAGGCACATGCAGCAGCCTCTCTCAATAGGTGCAGCGGATTCCGATGACACTCCAGGGGACAATCGCCTAGAAAGCTGGGAAGTTGGTTATGGTGGAGTTCAAGACCAAGGACAACTAGATAGATGCTCTTGTACTCCCTCCGATCATTTTTACTCCGTATATTAGATTTGTGTAAAGTCAAACATTGCAAAGTTTGACCAAATTTATATTATAAAATATTAACGTCTACAATATCAAATATATATTATCAAATATATATGCTATGAAAGTACATTTCATAACAAATCTAAGAATATTGATTTGGCAATTGGAGTGTCGATACATTTTTTTATAAGTTTGGTCAAAGGAGAGATACTTTGATTTCGGACAAAACTTATATACAGACTAAAAAGGACCGAAGGGAGTACTGTCATACAGTGTATGTAAATAATCCGCACGAGTAAGGAAACGCTGCCATGGCAAGCAAAACGAGCTGCGGACAATCTCCCCCTAAGTCAGCTGCAGCCGCTTTACTTCACCTCGATGATCTTGATCCTCTCGTGGAGCAGCTGAGGACGAACGCGCTCAAATGCTTTGTGAAGATATCCGCGAACTGATCACCGGTGTCGATGAATTTGACGGTGATCGTGTCATCCTTGATACAACTTATGATGTAGTGTATGTCTCATTGTTGGAAAGGATGGATTTCTTAGTGGGTGTAAGCCATTTATAGCTAATTTATTACTCCTCTGTCCGGAATTACTTGACGTGTAATGGATGTATATGTAGACCTAGGTTTAGATACATCCATTTCATGTCAAGTAATTCCGGACGGATGTAGTAGTTGTGTAGTTATGTGAGATTTTATTTGTCTAGGGTTGTCGGAGACGGCACGTTTTGGATAGGGTTAGGGTCCAGGGTTGTCGATTCGTCGAGGGTGAGGTTTTAAGGTTAGGGTCTAGGGTTGTCTAGCCATCCAAGGCAAGGCTTTTAGGTTAGTGTTAGGGTCTACGGTGTTGAGTCGTCGATGGCGAGTCTTTTAGGGTGTGTGTGTGTGTGTGGGGGGGGGGGGGCTTATCACAAATTGATCACAACAATCCAACATATATATCACAAATTGTTCACGTCAACAATCCAACAAATATGTCAATAGTTCATCACAGCACAACAACATATATAATTATATCAGAAAACCATCACATCGTAACTTGTTCATCAGAGCAACATAGTTAATTCAAAGCTGCTTTCCCCAGTTTTTTTCTCTGCTTTTATGTAGTAATTTTCTGTCTGGTTAATGACTTTGTTAATTCCAAACCGGTCTCATCTCGAGTTTTCATTCTTTAAAAATAAAAAATGTTGCGAGTTTCTCGGACGTTGTTACAGCTAACTAACCATGTTCAGACTTGTGCTACTGGTCTATGTCTGGAGACCAGAAAACACACAACACTAGATTGACAAGTTTTCACATTTTTCTGCTTGGTCAATTTTGTAAACTGAATACCTATTCGGCTCCAAAGACAGCGCCGACGCTCGACGCCCCACCGCTGCAGAGGTAGTGGTACCGCGGTTTTCATATCTGTGGTTTGCAGCAAACCGCCCGGACTTCAGAGCTACTGGTCCAAGTAAATACAACTAGCACCATGATTAGCACTAGTTAAGCTGTTCCAAGCCTCTCATCTCATCTCACGACCTCTCTCCCCCGAGGCGGCGGCGCCTCGCCTCCCCCGGGGAGTCCCCGTCCACACCGCCCTCAGTCCTTCCCCTCCAGCGCCTCCCACTACCGCCGCCGTCGCTGAGGACGCTGCGGGGCGAAGCCCTTGTGGTGAGGCGGCGGCGGCGGCGCTGTCCTCGGCCGGCGGAAACGCGTGGGGGCAGCGGCGTCCATCCCCCTCCTCCTCCAACGACAGTGCGCAGCGGGTTGGCGATGGCCAGGAGATCTCCTGCGACGTTTGACGGATGAGATTTGGCTGCGATGAGATCTGATCTGGGCTCGAGGGGTTTAGATCGAGATCCACTACGGCTGCGCCTCGTCTCGACAGCGGCAAAAGGAGACCCCCCCCAGGGTAATCTTCGCGGCACGAGGACGTCCGGATCTCTTGGCCCGGGCATGGTGGTGGCGGCTGCCTTCTCCACCGAAGTCGGCTGGCCAGGCTGGTAGTGACGGATCTTGAATCCCACTATTAGCACCGGCGGCGAGTTGGGGAGACATAGACGCCGGTGAAAACCGAGCCGACACCGGTCATGGCGGGCGATGGCGGCGTCTACGTCGTTACCTTGATGAAGGCATCGTCAAGCAACTATCGTCAACCTGCTCGTGCCGCTCCGAGAGAAATCCTAAGATCACCGGATCGGATGATGGCGGCGCTGCGGTGTCGTGTTCCCAATTGGGGGCATCGTTTGTGGAGCAGCGCCGGATGGAAGAGGCGTGAGGTGGTGTGGCGTGCCTTCTCTCGCGTCGACGACGGCGGGTCTCGGCGGCATGGAGCAACGGGGTCTCGCCGGTGAGCGTGTGATGATGGACGAGCGTAGGATGTTGGCGTTGTCTGGCGTCGTGGTGACGTCGACGACAGCTAGACCGGGTAAGGTAGATGCAACAGTACATCACTGAAGATTGATTGGTGGCAGGTTGCTGCGGCGGCCTCATACCCGACAAGCGTCCTGGTTGAGGAGTGCGCCGGACTGGTGGGTGCCCCATACCCAGCAGGCGTCCTGGTTGGGACCTCAGTCTTAGATGTTAGGTTTGGCTGCGAGGTCTGTGTGGTATTGGGCCCAGACTATCAGCATGCCTACATCAATTGGATAGGAGTAGCGACAGATGTTGCTTAGATGGTGGCTTTAGTTTTACTGTTGTATGACTTTGTAAAGTCTTGTGTGAATAATTAATAAAGTGACTGCATGCTTCGTCCAGATGCAGAGGCAGAGGCCGGGGTCCTCCTACTTTTCTAAAAAAAAAGCTGTTCCAAACCATAATTTACATGGATGATCTGAACCTGGACTTGAGTCCAGAAGAAAGTAGTACATGGCAAGTGGGGTTGCAGGATAAGCATTTCTTACGCAGCCTCCAATGGCGGGTTAAACGGGGCCTCTGGGCTGATTAAAGAACAAGAGAGCCATCTTGCACTAAACCCAAAGTGCCTCCTCGAGATTCAGGTTGAGGCGTGCATCCATCAGGTCTGTATACCCTGTTAGAAGCAACATCTCACCAAACAATACTGCAGCTTACCATTAGAAATAGAAATTTTCTGCGGAAAAAAACATGTTCGAATTTTGCCCTGAAATGTTGGGCTCACAGAGTAAAATTTCCCTGAAATATAAAGGTGCCAATTTCCTGAGTAACTTTGCAAATTCATTCCGAAAAGGCACTCCTTTGAGATGGCCTTGTGTGTGAATCGTCCCAACAACTGACCTAATCGAGCGAAATATATAAGAACACCCCAAAAGCAGTGGCGGAGCTTGCCAGAGAAGTTTTTTTTGGGGGGGAGGGGGGGGGGGGGGGGGCAAGTACAACATATGAATCAGTGGGGAGGCCAGGTACACAAAAATTCTTAATATAAATCCACTCTCAAAAATCCGCACAGCCCCCAGGAATGCACTAAGCTCCGCCATTGCCCAAAAGGACCTTCTAGCCGCCTTCTCCTGCCGCCGGCGTGGGCCGCGGTGGCGGCGGGCCCGGTGCCGAAGGCATATGGGTGTGTGGACGCGGTGGATCTCATCTGAGGCGGCAGGGGCGGCTCCTCTCGTGCGATCCAACGGCGGTGGCTGGGGCGGCAACCCCAGGCTGTGCGGCGGTGGCCGGAGCACCATAGCCGGCGGAGCGGCGGCCCTGAATGGAGGGCGGCGGTGGCAGCGCCCCATCCGATGGGGTGGGCTGTTCTAGTCGGGATGGTGACGACGGTCACTGCGGATCCAACGCCCCGCGGGGAGGCCTTCTGCCGACCGGCGGCGCGTGGAGGGGCCGGTGAGGAGATGCCGGATCTCTGCCGGAGTACCGACGACGACGTACGTCTTCGTGGCCAGGTTCCGCTCGGTTCCAGCCAGCCGCGAGGTCGGGAAGACGTGACTTCCGGTGAAAATCGCACTTGACTGCGGTCTTGGCGGGTGATGGCGGCGTCTCAGACGTCGTTCCCTTCTGGAGGCATCGTCATTGCAGGTCACGTCAACCTGATCGGGAAGTTCCGGGGAAAACCCTAGATCTGGGTCTATCGGATCGGACGATGATGGTGCCTTCAGTATCGTTCTTCCTCCTAGGTGCATCGTTTTGGAGCAAGTGCTGGTTGGAGGGGACAAGAGGAGGAGCGGTGTTTCATCTTGTCCATTGATGACGGCGGATCTCGGCGGTGTGGCGCAGTGGAGACTCGGCGCCTGATGAGCGGAGATGGACTCGCGCAGGAGGGTGACGCTGCCTGGCATCGTGGTGGCGTCTGCGGCAGCTAGACCGGGTAAGGTTGATGCAACAGTACAGCTCTGAAGATGGATTGGTGGCAGGTGGCTGTGGCGGCCTCATACCCGGCAGGCGTCCTGGTTGAGGAGCACGCCGGACTGGTGACTGCCCATACCCGGCAGGCGTCCTGGTTGGGACCTCAAGCCTTAGATGTTACGTTTGGCTACGGGGTCTATTTGGTATTAGGCCTAGACTTTCAGCGCCTCTTCATCAACTGGATAGGAATAGCTACAGATGTTGCTTAGTCAGTGGCTTTAATTTTACTGTTGTATGACTTTGTAAGGTCTTGTGTCAATAATTAATAAAATGGTCGTATGCATCGTCCAAATGCGAGGCCGGGGGTCGTCCTCCTTTTCTAAAAAATTTTGCCCAAAAGGACGCATCACACATGTATGGCGTTAGCAATCAGACACTCACAAGTCACAATTATGGCACAATTGAATGATGCCAAGAGATAATCTTTTGCTCAGCACATGCATAATAATTGTATTTTTCTTTTTCTTTTTTCTGAGACCTTCCATTACTGATGGAGCAAATTCAGAACAAAGATGGCAAGACCAAACATCTCAGATACTAGATGCACATCCTTGCCGTTGCAGGACTTAGGAGAACCATGGTGTTGAGTAACGTGATTGTATTAAGAAACATAGGTTAGACTAGGAAATATTCCGGCTTGCCTTGTACTCCAAGTAGATCATGTACTCCTATATATATGCCCACGAGGCTCAAGCAATACAACAAACAACTATTCCACCAATCCTCTCTCTCCCTTCTAACATGGTATCTATCGCAAGTCGATCCTAAACCCTAGCCGCCACCGCTTCCGCACCTGCGCGCCGCCCCCGGGGCGGTCGGCCTCCATGACCGCCGCCGGGGGTCGCGCCGCCCGTACCTAGGGTTCGTCCGCCGGCCGCGTTGGCCGGCTGCCCTAGAGAGTCTTTTTCCCGATCCTTTGATCCGGGTTTTCTCTCTTTCGTCGGTCGCTTTGATCGGCGTTTACTTTTTGGTTTTCCGGTCTATGTGATCCGGTTTGCGTCGCCCACCGCCGCCGTCGACCCCGTGCGCCTCTACTCCAACACCGGCGCGATTGGCTGGCTTCTTCACCGATCCGGCGGCCTCGCACGTCGTCCGCGCGTCTGCCCGTCGGTCGCCCCGACTCGGCGGCCTCGCGCGTCGGTCCGCCGGTCGCCCCGACCTGGCGGCTTCGCGTCATGCGGCAGCCCTTCACTGCCGCCGTTCGCGCGACGGCCCGCCCGTCGATCTACGCCGGCCGTCATCGCCCCGCTCCGACCGGGACTCCTGCATTACCCCAACCCGACGGCCTCGCGCCATGGGACGGCCAATCATAGCCGCCCAGCAGCCTGCCGCCGCCGGTTTCATCTCGGACTCCGCCGCCACCGCGCCACCACCGAACGGCGTCCCCGACCTCGCGCGCGATCGGATTGATCACCCGCCCGCCGCCGCGAACCGCCTCATCTACGCCGCGCGACCGACCTGGCCCGTCGGTTACGCGCGCCACCGCAGATCCCGTGAAGATCGTCCCCGAGTTCAGTGCGCCTGTCCACCGATCGAGCATCGGGCTGCCGCTGCGTCGCCCCGTCGGGCCGCAGCCCGCCGCCTCGTGGTTCTTCTTCCGGCTGCACCGACCCGCGTCACCGCTGCGTCGCCCCTTCGGGCCGTAGTGCCGCGGCCCGCGGTCCCCCGTCGCCCCGAGGGCGTCTGCTCTAGGCCGTCTCGTGGCGGCACCGACCCTCGCGCCGCCGCTGCGTCACCCCGTCGGGCCGTAGCGAGCGTGGCACGCGGTCCACGCCGCCGTCTCAAGGCCGTCCCCGCGGTTGCACCGACTCGCGAACCGCCGTTGCGTCGCCCCTACGGGCCGCAGCATCGCGGCCAGCGGTCCCATCCGCCGCCCCGACCCGCCTGCCGCCGTTGCGTCGCCCCTTCGGGCCGTAGCGCCGCGTCCCGCGGTCCACTCCGCCGTCACGGCGCGTCGACCTCCCGTGGTATGCGCCGCGCCGTCTCACTTGGCGCGGGAACGCCATCGTCCGCGCCGGTCTTCGTCACGCTGTCAGGGTTCTTCGCCTACTTCGAGCACTGCCGCCGCACTCCTAACCTAGCCGCCGCCGCCGCCGTCAGGCCGCCGTCGCCGCTCTTCTTTGGCCGCTGCCGCCGCTACCTTCATAGCCGCCGCCGCCGCCCGTCCACCCCCTTCGTCTTCGTCCAAGCACCAGCCCATCGCCAGCGTCGCCGTCATCTACCCCGACCACTTCGTCTACTCCGACCATCGTTGGTGACATCGGCCCCGAGCCGATGGACGCCGCAATCGTCGTCGAGTTCTTCTCTGCTGGCCCCTCCGACTTCTCCGACATGGCGTACAGCTCGTGCAGGTCCCTCGTCTACGCATGCCCGGTGCTGGCAACACCGATGCGTGCCTTCATCCACGACGTGTCCCTAGGCCTGGCAAGCCTGGTCGGCGCTTCGTCAACTTCATCTTCGTCCGTCTACGCATGCCCGGTGCTGGCAACATTGGTGCGTGCCTTCGTCCACGATATGTCCCCGGGCTTGGCAAACCCGCCGCGACGCGTCGTCAACAACATTTTCTTCCCGGCGCACCCTACTTCGACACCACTGCGCCCATGCTAACTCGGCGCCCTCTTGCGCCCGCGGCTCCACGGCGACTTCCTCGACACCGGCTACCCGACTCGACATCGACCACGGCATTCTTCGCACGGCTACCTCGACCACGGCTCCACCACCCACGCTCTCGGCTACATCGACAAACGGCACAAAGGGCTACCGCTTGCTTGAGCAACCTAGTTGGTTTCCACTTCAGCCACGACTCCGCGATGCGTCGACCGTTACGACTGTGGGGGGGTGTCCGTCGGCTTGCTTTCGGATTCTTCTCCAGTCTCACCGTCTGCGTCGCTACCGTTGTGACTGCGGGGGGATGTTGAGTAACGTGATTGTATTAGGAAACATAGGTTAGACTAGGAAATATTCTGGCTTGCCTTGTACTCCAAGTAGATCATGTACTCCTATATATATGCCCACGAGGCTCAAGCAATACAACAAACAACTATTCCACCAATCCCCTCTCTCTCCCTTCTAACACATGGCACCACACAAAACTTCAACATCCAAACTAACCGTCAGCATCCTGTCTAAGCCTAGCTAGGGGGAGATTGACGACATACACTACCCTATGAACACATACCCACAACAGAGAATCTGTCTAAGCCTAGCTACAAACGAGAGAGGATCAAACGAAGAACAGAACACCTATGTAGGGTCAGTCATGGCAGCAGAGGAGCATGACAATGCATCGCCGGATGATATAGAGCCTGGCCTTGTGTTGCCTCAGCATCCTGCTAAACCCTCCTCTGCCGCCTGACCCCTTGTGCTTGCCGTCATGGCTCTTCACCTTGTTCATACTGGCTGAACAAGAAGGTGGTGGTTGAGCTAGGCGGTGAGCTGGAAGAAAGGCTCCCTGCTCCGCTCTTCCACTGCTGCTATACTGGATGGGTCTGCCTCTGCTTTGGCATTGCCATGCTTATATAGGAAGGGTACGGCATGGCCAAATGGCAAATGGCACGAAAGACAAACTACTCTGACATCATCCTCGCATCTTTTCCTACTTGCAAGTATAAAAAGCTTGTGAGATGTTGGGGGCACAAACCACCTGTAGCAGGAAGTGTGGAGGCACATGCAGCAGCCTCTCTCAAGGTGCGGCGGATTCCGATGACACTTTAGGGGACAATCGCCTAGAAAACTGGGAAGTTGGCTTCACTGCAGTCCAAGGCCGAGGACAAGTAGACAGCTCCACTGGTTACATTTTATGAAAATAATCCACACGACTAATGGTGGAGGTGCGGGCGCAAGCTCTCACTGTTGCGCACTAGCGACGCGCTCGGCAGCGTGATGGCACAACTAAGGTGGTCAAATGCGCGTGTGGGCAATTTTAGTGAGGGTTCATTTTTTTTTCCGGAACTGCTAGTGAGGGTTTAGGGTTAACGAATGCCACCACAATTGGGTTTCACTACAGAAATAACCGGCATCCAAGTAATTTTTCTCAGAAATTCTAGCGAGGTAGTAAGCACATTTTAACCATGATTCTAGCCAGTTCGCCCCATGTGTCATGCTGCCGTAACATAGGGCGTGTGCCGCATGCCGCGCAGTTACAACTGTTACCTAGCTCGATCGGAAGCTACTGTTTCATTTCACACATCTCCCACCTCACCTTTGTCTTGCTTTCTCTGCCCCCCCCCTCCCCCGCCCGCTCTCGCGCTCGGCGATGGTAGCGGCGGGACTTAATCGACAAAGGAGGGACCACTGGCTAGGGAAATGACTACAAGGTGGATGACTAACTCAGGACTCGGGAGCGCAATCTTCCCCGGACAACCACGTCTGCGGTCGCCGGTGCATGCGAAGGCAGCAACTCTCGCACGTGCGGTGGTCGCCAATCTTACGCAAGGCCATCGCTGGGCCTCCCACTTCGATGGCTTCGAGTGAGTCCTCCTCCTTTGTCCTTCTCAGCTAGCAATTTCCCCCTC
The DNA here is from genome assembly GCA_032464435.1 of Aegilops umbellulata. Lineage (NCBI taxonomy): Eukaryota > Viridiplantae > Streptophyta > Magnoliopsida > Poales > Poaceae > Aegilops > Aegilops umbellulata. Next base: position 631,813,099 of record CP136060.1, on the reverse strand, counting down.
TGATTTAGGAATCCAGGGTTCCATTTGAGGATTTAGGGTTTAAGGCAAATTAGTAATTAATAATTAGGGTTTCTATGCCATTTGGTATTAGGGGTTTGTATAATTAGGGTTTGTGTGTCAATTTGGTAATCCAGGATTTCTTGGAATTTGGTTATTTATCATTAAGTCAATTTGGGGATTAAGGTTTATGAATTATATTTTAAACTGTTATTACTATGTAGTTTGGAATATGTATATGCGAAATAAGGTTTCATCCCAAGGCTGAGACAATTTGGTGAATGAACTATCTTCCTCTCATACATAAGTTTCGTTAATATATGTTAGCACTGATTGAAACATGGGGGTAGGGAGTAAATGATTACATGTATTATGTGCAGGGGGAGGGATGGAGCTTATAGATAGTGATGGAATAGTTGAAGAGATGCTTTAGGCATTTTGAGGAGGAGAAAATAGTGAATATTACTACAATTAAAGCAAATGAGCCAATACCCCTGAATTTAAGCAAGGAAAACATCATTGTTGATCATGATGTTGTGATTTAATTTCCCTTCACTAGATGTCATTGGGGAGCATGTGCCTATGAGTAGTGCACACCATGATGTTAAAATCAATTTCCTTTATCTCAGCACACACAAAGAAGCAACATTTAGAAAGAAAATACTATATCGGAGCATGTTATCTCTCAAGATATTGACTATGGAGAAGATTTTCACTATGACATGTGTGGATACAGAGGAGAGGAATGTGAAAAACAAAGTGAATAAGAAATGGAAATTGTTGAGAGGCTTAAACAAATCAAGAGGCAAAGGGGTGATACTTTTCTTCACTTTGAAGAAGATGCATAAGTGAAGAGATGTGCACAGAGGAAGAGAACCTAGATTATGGACATGAACATCAGCCTACACTTCCACATAAGTTTAAGCCAATAAAAAATCCTGGCCCAACAACAAGATCACACATTGATGCTAACTATGGCAAAGAGCGTGATTTTGTGCCATCACCAGACGAAGAGTGCTTTCGTGGTGACTTGGAGTGCAATCATGAAGATGATAGCGTAACACCTTTTCCACTACCTAGTGGAAGGAAGAGCAGGACAAAGAAGATGAAGGATATGAGGTGGTATGATCAGACATTGCCTGATGCACATGAACAACTTTTCAAGAAGTTCTGTTTTGGTGGTGTCCATCAGTTTAGATGACCACTTAGGGATTACCACATAAAGCATTTGAGAAACTTTGAATATCACATGAAATGTAGAGATAGGGTCATTGTCAAGTGCACAGAGGAAGGGTGTCCATTTCACTGTTCTGCTTTTAAGGTTGCCCATAAGAAGACCATTTGCATCAGGAAGATAAACGCGGAGCACACTTGTGGTGTACATGGAGAGAAAACATAAAGGCTGGGGCATGTGAGCATACATTCATATGGAGTTGATAAAATCATGGAAAATACTAAGGTAAATTATGGAGTTAAAGTGCCAAAGACCAAGGCCTACATGGCAAGGATCATGTTAAGGTGGCGCAAGTTGACCAGAAGGCACAATATAGAAGAACGAGGGATCATTCGCAGACAGTCATTGATACAAACCATGGAAGTAGGTGCATTGTGAGTACAACACAACTGGAAAATTACCCAAGTCCTAAATTAAGATTCCGATACATGTTTTATTATCTCAATGCTGGAACGGAGAGATTTACTAATGTCTCCATCCATTTATAGGTGATCTATTAGTGGTGTAGTTATGTGAGGTGTTAACTGTCTAGGATTTCCGATCATCAAAGATGAGGCTTTTAAGATAGTGCTAGGATCTAGGGTGTCCAAGTCATAGAAGGGAAGGCTTTTAGGTTAGGGTTACAGTCTAGGGTTTTCAAGTCATCAAACGTCGGGGCTTTTAGGGTAGGGTTAGGGTCTAGGGTTGTCGAGTCATCGAAGACGAAGCTTTTAGGTTAAGGTTAGGGTCTATAAGTTTTGAGTCTTCAAAGGTGAGGCTTTTAGTGTAGGGATAGGGTCTAGGGGTTTATCAGAAATTGATCACAACAACAATTCAAAGAGGTATAAAAGATTCATCTATGTGGTATATGAGGAGCGAGAGTACATACTCCCAGGAGTACACAACCATATTCTAGAACTAGATTAATAATTAAACCCAAATCACATGGCATTCTGAATCTGTTCACTCGAGAGGGCCCGGTGAGCATCTATCTGAATTGGAGGAGCCAATGCCATTTCGGTTGACCATGTCTTGTTTCATGTTTGATGAGACCCACCCAAAATTTACCTTTATAACTACCCAGTTACAGAGTAGCATTTGATAGACCTTAAGGGAGTCTGTCCTCATTCGGAGAACATGCAAGAACCTCAAGTCTAGGACATGGAATAGACAATATCTTGCTGTATCTCAAAGTGGGTCTTTTTGACTCGGTGATCCACATCCACGGGTCCATACTATTAGTTAGCATCTTTATGCTTGTGACTTGTGTGAAACATAGTCATCAACTGAATTATATACTAGTAAAATGATATGTGTCCATATAACCTTATCAACTACGGACCATTTGAGCAATCATCATACAATACGTAGTCTCACAAATAAGTCACATAGTTATTGATATATATCAGTAATGATGTTTAAGGACAATACAAATAACCCATGAATACATAAGGAAATGCCACCATCACATGATTGCCTCTAGAGCATATTTCTAGCATGTATCAGTTCACAAGAACACTTAGGGAGTACAACATAAAGCTTCTTGAGAAACTTTGAGTATAACATGAACTGCAAAGGCAGGGTCATTGTCGAGTGCACGGAGGAATTATGTCAATGTTACATGGTTTCTTCTAAGTTTGCCCATAAGAATACTTTCTGTATCAGGAAGATAAATCTGGAGCATGCTTGTGGTGCACGTAGAGAGAGCACAAGTATCACTATAGATTGCGTGGACAAGGTATGTGAGCAGGCATTGAGATCATATCCTGAGACTAGGTTGATACAATCACAGAAAATCCGAAAGTGAAGTACAGAGTTCAAGTGCCAAAGAACAAAGTCTGCATGGGCAACGGAGAAAACAATTAAGGTGGTGCAAGGTGACCAGAAAGCACAACATACATGGCTGAGAGATTATTTGTAAGCAGTTATTGATACAATCCTAGGAAGCAGTTACAAATCTAGGAAGCGGGTGCATTGTGACTACAACGTAGTTGGAAAATAATTCAAGTCCTAACCCTATATTTCATTATATGTTTTACTGTCTCAATGTTGCAACGGAGGGATATCTTAATGATTGCATGCCATCTATAGGTAATTTATTAGTGACAGAGCACTATTAGGGAAAAGCTTATAGGCAGACGCTTACTAGTAGCGAGAGTTTATAACCCTAGCTACTGCTACTTACTAGTAGCGCGGGTTTTTACCCCTCGCTACTACTAAGTTGATAGTAGTAGCGTGGGTTTTTAACCCTCGCTACTACTAAGCGGTCTCTACCGTGCCCCCCGGGACATGCCATAGTAGTAGCGAGGGGTATAAACCCGCGCTACTACTAAGTTGATAGTAGTAGCGCGGTTTTATAGCCCTCGCTACTACTAAGTATGAGGTAGGTGAAGTCCCCATATATCCTCGGTCGAATCCCTCCTCTCTCCCTCACTCTCCCCCTCTCTCCATAGGCTCTCCCATGGTGCCGCATCTTGGGGAACGTAGTAATTTCAAAAAAATTCCTACGCACACACAAGATCATGGTGATGCATAGCAACGAGAGGGGAGAGTGTTGTCTACATACCCACGTAGACCGAAGCGGAAGCATTGACACAACATAGAGGAAGTAGTCGTACGTCCTCCTCCCGATCCGACCGATCCAAGCGTCGTTACTCCGGCACCTCCGAGTTCTTGACACACGTACAACTCGATGACGTTCTCCGGGCTCCGATCCAGCAAAGCTCTCGGGGAAGAGTTTCGTCAGCACGACGACGTGGTGACGATCTTGATGAACTACAGACGCAGGGCTTCGCCTAAGCACTGCGACAATATGACCGAGGTGGAATATGGTGGAGGGGGGCACCGCACACGGCTAAGGAACGATCACGAAGATCAACTTGTGTGTTCTAGGGTGCCCCCCTGCCCCCGTATATAAAGGAGCAAGGGGGGAGGCCGGCCGACCCTATGGCGCGCGCCAGGAGGAGGAGTCCTCCTCCTAGTAGGAGTAGGACTCCCCTCTTTCCTACTCCTACTAGGAGGGGGAAAGGAAGGGGGAGAGGGAGAGGGAAAGGGGGGCGCCGCCCCCCTCTCCTAGTCCAATTCGGACCAGAGGGGGAGGGGGCGCGCGGCCCACCCTGGCCGCCCCTCTCTCTCTCCACTAAGGCCCATGTGGCCCAATACTTCTCCCAGGGGGTTCCGGTAACCCCTCCGGCACTCCAGTTTTCTCCGAAACCACTCGGAACCATTCCGATGTCCGAATATAGCCGTCCAATATATCAATCTTTATGTCTCGACCATTTCGAGACTCCTCGTCATGTCCGTGATCACATCCGGGACTCCGAACTAGCTTCGGTACATCAAAATGCATAAACTCATAATAACTGTCATCGTAACCTTAATCGTGCGGACCCTACGGTTCGAGAACAATGTAGACATGACCGAGACACGTCTCCGGTCAATAACCAATAGCGGGACCTGGATGCCCATATTGGCTCCTACATATTCTACGAAGATCTTTATCGGTCAGACCGCATAACAACATACGTTGTTCCCTTTGTTATCGGTATGTTACTTGCCCGAGATTCGATCATCGGTATCCAATACCTAGTTCAATCTCGTTACCGGCAAGTCTCTTTACTCGTTCTGTAATACATCATCTCGCAACTAACTTATTGGTTGCAATGCTTGCAAGGCTTATGTGATGTGCATTACCGAGAAGGCCCTGAGATACCTCTCCGACATTCGGAGTGACAAATCCTAATCTCGAAATACGCCAACCCAACAAATACTTTCGGAGACACCTGTAGAGCACCTTTATAATCACCCAGTTACGTTGTGACGTTTGGTAGCACACAAAGTGTTCCTACGGTAAACGGGAGTTGCATAATCTCATAGTCATAGGAACATGTATAAGTCATGAAGAAAGCAATAGCAACATACTAAACGATCGGGTGCTAAGCTAATGGAATGGGTCATGTCAATCAGATCATTCAACTAATGATGTGACCTTGTTAATCAAATGACAACTTCTTTGTCTATGGTTAGGAAACTTAACCATCTTTGGTTAACAAGCTAGTCAAGTAGAGGCATACTAGTGACACTCTGTTTGTCTATGTATCCACACATGTATTATGTTTCCGGTTAATACAATTCTAGCATGAATAATAAACATTTATCATGATATATAAGGAAATAAATAATAACTTTATTATTGCCTCTAGGGCATATTTCCTTCAATCTCCCACTTGCACTAGAGTCAATAATCTAGATTACACAGTAATGATTCTAACACCCATGGAGTCTTGGTGTTGATCATGTTTTGCTCGTGGAAGAGGCTTAGTCAACGGGTCTTCTATATTCAGATCCGTATGTATCTTGCAAATCTCTATGTCTCCCACCTGGACCAAATCCCGGATGGAATTGAAGCGTCTCTTGATGTGCTTGGTTCTCTTGTGAAATCTGGATTCCTTTGCCAAGGCAATTGCACCAGTATTGTCACAAAAGATTTTCATTGGACCCGATGCACTAGGTATGACACCTAGATCGGATATGAACTCCTTCATCCAGACTCCTTCATTCGCTGCTTCCGAAGCAGCTATGTACTCCGCTTCACATGTAGATCCTGCCACGACGCTTTGTTTAGAACTGCACCAACTTACAGCTCCACCGTTTAATGTAAATACGTATCCGGTTTGCGATTTAGAATCGTCCGGATCAGTGTCAAAGCTTGCATCAACGTAACCGTTTACGACGAGCTCTTTGTCACCTCCATACACGAGAAACATCTCCTTAGTCCTTTTCAGGTACTTCAGGATATTCTTGACCGCTGTCCAGTGATCCACTCCTGGATTACTTTGGTACCTCCCTGCCAAACTTATAGCAAGGCACACATCGGGTCTGGTACACAGCATTGCATACATGATAGAGCCTATGGCTGAAGCATAGGGAACATCTTTCATTTTCTCTCTATCTTCTGCAGTGGTCGGGCATTGAGTCTTACTCAACTTCACACCTTGTAACACAGGCAAGAACCCTTTCTTTGCTTGATCCATTTTGAATTTCTTCAAAACTTTGTCAAGGTATGTGCTTTGTGAAAGTCCAATTAGGCGTCTTGATCTATCTCTATAGATCTTAATGCCCAATATGTAAGCAACTTCACCGAGGTCTTTCATTGAAAAACTTTTATTCAAGTATCCTTTTATGCTATCCAGAAATTCTATATCATTTTCAATCAGTAATATGTCATCTACATATAATATTAGAAACGCTACAGAGCTCCCACTCACTTTCTTGTAAATACAGGCTTCTCCAAAAGTCTGTACAAACCCAAATGCTTTGATCACACTATCAAAGCGTTTATTCCAACTCCGAGAGGCTTGCACCAGTCAATAAATGGATCGCTGGAGCTTGCACACTTTGTTAGCTCCCTTTGGATCGATAAAACCTTCGGTTGCATCATATACAACTCTTCTTCCAGAAATCCATTCAGGAATGCAGTCTTTACATCCATTTGCCAAATTTCATAATCATAAAATGCGGCAATTGCTAACATGATTCGGACAGACTTAAGCATCGCTACGGGTGAGAAGGTCTCATCGTAGTCAATCCCTTGAACTTGTCGAAAACCTTTTGTGACAAGTCGAGCTTTGTAGACAGTAACATTACCATCAGCGTCAGTTTTCTTCTTGAAGATCCATTTATTCTCTATTGCTTGCCGACCATCGGGCAAGTCAACCAAAGTCCATACTTTGTTCTCATACATGGATCCCATCTCAGATTTCATGGCTTCAAGCCATTTTGTGGAATCTGGGCTCACCATCGCTTCTTCATAGTTCGTAGGTTCACCATGATCTAGTAGCATGATTTCCAGAACAGGATTGCCGTACCACTCTGGCGCGGATCTTACTCTGGTTGATCTACGAGGTTCTGTAGTAACTTGATCTGAAGTTGCGTGATCATCATCATTAACTTCCTCACTAATTGGTGTAGGTGCTACAGAAACAGTTTTCTGTGATGTACTACTTTCCAATAAGGGAGCAGGTACAGTTACCTCATCAAGTTCTACTTTCCTCCCACTCACTTCTTTCGAGAGAAACTCCTTCTCTAGAAAGGATCCATTTTTAGCAACAAATGTCTTGCATTCGGATCTGTGATAGAAGGTGTACCCAACAGTTTCCTTTGGGTATCCTATGAAGACACATTTCTCCGATTTGGGTTCGAGCTTATCAGGTTGAAGCTTTTTCACATAAGCATCGCAGCCCCAAACTTTAAGAAACGACAACTTTGGTTTCTTGCTAAACCATAGTTCATAAGGCGTCGTCTCAACGGATTTTGATGGCGTCCTATTTAGTGTGAATGCGGCCGTCTCTAGAGCATAACCCCAAAACGATAGCGGTAAATCTGTAAGAGACATCATAGATCGCACCATATCAAGTAGAGTGCGATTACGACGTTCGGACACACCATTGTGTTGTGGTGTTCCGGGTGGCGTGAGTTGCGAAACTATTCCGCATTGTTTCAAATGTAGACCAAACTTGTAACTCAAATATTCTCCTCCACGATCAGATCGTAGAAACTTTATTTTCTTGTTACGATGATTTTCAACTTCACTCTGAAATTCTTTGAACTTTTCAAATGTTTCAGACTTGTGTTTCATTAAGTAGATATACCCATATCTGCTTAAATCATCTGTGAAGGTGAGAAAATAACGATATCCGCCACGAGCCTCAACATTCATCGGACCACATACATCTGTATGTATGATTTCCAACAAATCTGTTGCTCTCTCCATAGTACCGGAGAACGGTGTTTTAGTCATCTTGCCCATGAGGCACGGTTCGCAAGTACCAAGTGATTCATAATCAAGTGGTTCCAAAAGTCCATCAGTATGGAGTTTCTTCATGCGCTTTATACCGATATGACCTAAACGGCAGTGCCACAAATAAGTTGCACTATCATTATCAACTCTGCATCTTTTGGCTTCAACATTATGAATATGTGTATTACTACTATCGAGATTCATAAAAAATAGACCACTCTTTAAGGGTGCATGACCATAAAAGATATTACTCATATAAATAGAACAACCATTATTCTCTGATTTAAATGAATAACCGTCTCGCATCAAACAAGATCCAGATATAATGTTCATGCTCAACGCTGGCACCAAATAACAATTATTTAGGTCTGATACTAATCCCGAAGGTAGATGTAGAGGTAGCGTGCCGACTGCGATCACATCGACTTTGGAACCGTTTCCCACGCGCATCGTCACCTCGTCCTTTGCCAGTGTTCGCTTAATCCGTAGTCCCTGTTTTGAGTTGCAAATATTAGCAACAGAACCAGTATCAAATACCCAGGTACTACTGCGAGCTCTAGTAAGGTATAGATCAATAACATGTATATCACATATACCTTTGTTCACCTTGCCATCCTTCTTGTCCGCCAAATACTTGGGGCAGTTCCGCTTCCAGTGACCAGTCTGCTTGCAGTAGAAGCACTCAGTTTCAGGCTTAGGTCCAGACTTGGGTTTCTTCTCTTGAGCAGCAACTTGTTTGCTGTTTTTCTTGAAATTCCCCTTCTTCTTCCCTTTGCCCTTTTTCTTGAAACTAGTGGTTTTGTTAACCATCAACACTTGATGCTCCTTCTTGATTTCTACCTCCGCAGCCTTTAGCATTGCGAAGAGCTCGGGAATTGTTTTATCCATCCCTTGCATATTATAGTTCATCACGAAGCCTTTGTAGCTTGGTGGAAGTGATTGGAGAATTCTGTCAATGACGCAATCATCCGGAAGATTAACCCCCAGTTGAATCAAGTGATTATAATACCCAGACATTTTGAGTATATGCTCACTGACAGAACTATTCTCCTCCATCTTGCAGCTATAGAACTTATTGGAGACTTCATATCTCTCAATCCGGGCATTCTGTTGGAATATTAACTTCAACTCTTGGAACATCTCATATGCTCCATGATGTTCAAAACATCGTTGAAGTCCCGGTTCTAAGCCGTAAAGCATGGCACACTGAACTATCGAGTAGTCATCAGCTTTGCTCTGCCAGACGTTCACAACATCTGGCGTTGCTCCAGCAGCAGGCCTGGCACCCAGCGGTGCTTCCAGGACGTAACTTTTCTGTGCAGCAATGAGGATAATCCTCAAGTTACGGACCCAGTTCGTGTAATTGCTACCATCATCTTTCAACTTTGCTTTCTCAAGGAACGCATTAAAATTCAACGGAACAACAGCACGAGCCATCTATCTACAATCGACATAAACAAGCAAGATACTATCAGGGACTAAGTTCATGATAAATTTAAGTTCAATTAATCATATTACTTAAGAACTCCCACTTAGATAGACATCCCTCTAATCTTCTAAGTGATCACGTGATCCAAATCAAACTAAACCATAACCGATCATCACGTGAAATGGATTAGTTTTCAATGGTGAACATCATTATGTTGATCATATCTACTATATGATTCACGCTCGACCTTTCGGTCTCTGTGTTCCGAGGCCATATCTGCATATGCTAGGCTCGTCAAGTATAACCCGAGTATTCTGCGTGGGCAAAAACTGGCTTGCACCCGTTGTAGATGGACGTAGAGCTTATCACACCCGATCATCACGTGGTGTCTGGGCACGACGAACTTTGGCAACGGTGCATACTCGGGGAGAACACTTCTTGATAATTTAGTGAGAGATCATCTTATAATGCTACCGTCAATCAAAGCAAGATAAGATGCATAAAAAAGATAAACATCACATGCAATCAATATAAGTGATATGATATGGCCATCATCATCTTGTGCTTGTGATCTCCATCTCTGAAGCACCGTCATGATCACCATCGTCACCGGCGCGACACCTTGATCTCCATCGTAGCATCGTTGTCGTCTCGCCAATCTTCTGCTTCTACGACTATCGCTACCGCTTAGTGATAAAGTAAAGCATTACAGGGCGATTGCATTGCATACAATAAAGCGACAACCATACGGCTCTTGCCGGTTGCCGATAACTCGGTTACAAAACATGATCATCTCATACAATAAAATTTAGCATCATGTCTTGACCATATCACATCACAATATGCCCTGCAAAAACAAGTTAGACGTCCTCTACTTTGTTTGTTGCAAGTTTTACGTGGCTGCTACGGGCTTAAGCAAGAACCAATCTCACCTACGCATCAAAACCACAACGATAGTTTGTCAAATAGACTCCCTTTTAACCTTCTCAAGGACCGGGCGTAGCCATACTCGGTTCAACTAAAGTTGGAGAAACTGACACCCGCCAGCCACCTGTGTGCAAAGCACGGCGGTAGAACCAGTCTCGCGTAAGCGTACGCGTAATGTCGGTCCGGGCCGCTTCATCCAACAATACCGCCGAACCAAAGTATGACATGCTGGTAGGCAGTATGACTTGTATCGTCCACAACTCACTTGTGTTCTACTCGTGCAAAACATCAAACCATAAAAACCTGGCTCTGATACCACTGTTGGGGAACGTAGTAATTTCAAAAAATTTCCTACGCACACACAAGATCATGGTGATGCATATCAACGAGAGGGGAGAGTGTTGTCTACGTACCCACGTAGACCGAAGCGGAAGCGTTGACACAACATAGAGGAAGTAGTCGTACGTCCTCCTCCCGATCCGACCGATCCAAGCGCCGTTACTCCGGCACCTCCGAGTTCTTGACACACGTACAGCTCGATGACGTTCTCCGGGCTCCGATCCAGCAAAGCTCTCGGGGAAGAGTTTCGTCAGCACGACGGCGTGGCGACGATCTTGATGAACTACCGACGCAGGGCTTCGCCTAAGCACTGCGACAATATGACCGAGGTGGAATATGGTGGAGGGGGGCACCGCACACGGCTAAGGAACGATCACGAAGATCAACTTGTGTGTTCTAGGGTGCCCCCCTGCCCCCGTATATAAAGGAGCAAGGGGGGAGGCCGGCCGGCCCTATGGCGCGCGCCAGGAGGAGGAGTCCTCCTCCTAGTAGGAGTAGGACTCCCCTCTTTCCTACTCCTACTAGGAGGGGGAAAGGAAGGGGAGAGGGAGAGGGAAAGGGGGGCGCCGCCCCCCCTCTCCTAGTCCAATTCGGACCAGAGGGGGAGGGGGCACGCGGCCCACCCTGGCCGCCCCTCTCTCTCTCCACTAAGGCCCATGTGGCCCAATACTTCTCCCGGGGGGTTCCGGTAACCCCTCCGGCACTCCAGTTTTCTCCGAAACCACTCAAAACCATTCCGATGTCCGAATATAGCCGTCCAATATATCAATCTTTATGTCTCGACCATTTCGAGACTCCTCGTCATGTCCGTGATCACATCCGGGACTCCAAACTAACTTCGGTACATCAAAATGCATAAACTCATAATAACTGTCATCGTAACCTTAAGCGTGCGGACCCTACGGTTCGAGAACAATGTAGACATGACCGAGACACGTCTCCGGTCAATAACCAATAGCGGGACCTGGATGCCCATATTGGCTCCTACATATTCTACGAAGATCTTTATCGGTCAGACCGCATAACAACATACGTTGTTCCCTTTGTCATCGGTATGTTACTTTCCCGAGATTCGATCGTCGGTATCCAATACCTAGTTCAATCTCGTTACCGGCAAGTCTCTTTACTCGTTCTGTAATACATCATCTCACAACTAACTTATTGGTTGCAATGCTTGCAAGGCTTATGTGATGTGCATTACCGAGAAGGCCCTGAGGTACCTCTCCGACATTCGGAGTGACAAATCCTAATCTCGAAATACGCCAACCCAACAAATACTTTCGGAGACACCTGTAGAGCACCTTTATAATCACCCAGTTACATTGTGACATTTGGTAGCACACAAAGTGTTCCTACGGTAAACGGGAGTTGCATAATCTCATAGTCATAGGAACATGTATAAGTCATGAAGAAAGCAATAGCAACATACTAAACGATCGGGTGCTAAGCTAATGGAATGGGTCATATCAATCAGATCATTCAACTAATGATGTGACCTTGTTAATCAAATGACAACTTCTTTGTCTATGGTTAGGAAACTTAACCATCTTTGATTAACAAGCTAGTCAAGTAGAGGCATACTAGTGACACTCTGTTTGTCTATGTATCCACACATGTATTATGTTTTCGGTTAATACAATTCTAGCATGAATAATAAACATTTATCATGATATATAAGGAAATAAATAATAACTTTATTATTGCCTCTAGGGCATATTTCCTTCACCGCACACCTCCTCCTCCATGGCACCAACGAGTTCACCTCCTCGTGTCGCGTGCCTCCTCCTCCATGGCGCCAAAAGAGGGAGGCCGCCTCACGCCGCCGGTGTCCCGGAGCTCGCCGGTCTTCCCCGCATCTCCATGCCACCACGTCGGACCACCTCACCACCGGTGACGAGCCCCGGTGCGCCCTCCATCTCATTCCTTTCTTCCTTGTTTCTCCTTTTCCCTCTCCATGTCCCTCCGATTTTACTCACCTCCCATCCCATGCCTGCGCAGGTCGTCGACATGGCCAACGAGGAGCTCTCTACCTTGGTCGTGAAGAGGACCCTCACACCGTCGTCTTGCTCTCCTCTACAATGGATTCGGTCCCTCTACAACAGTCGTCGCTGGATCTGGTCTCCGCTGCCCGTCTGCACCTCCGGCGACCCTTGTCGTCGCTAGATCGAACCATTGACAGCACGCACGGGGTCGAGATTTTTTTTGGTTTTTGAAATTAATAGTAGTAGCGCGGGTCGAACCCGCGCTACTACTACACTACTAGGGAAAAGCCTATACACAGAATCTTACCAGCAGCGCGCTTTAAAATAAGGCGCTGCTGCTAACTAGCAGTAGCGCGTGCGCACAAAACTCGCTGCTGAAATAAATGTACCAGTAGCGCGCCCGGTCTAAGACGCGCTACTTCTATAATTGCCATGACGCTGCCGCGAGGCTAGTTCTAGCAGTAGCGCATTAATATGAAGAGTGCTACTGCTACGGATTATAGCAGTAGCGCATTTGCACAATAACCGCTACTGCTAAGTTTACTACAAAAATTTAGTCCCACCTCGCTCCGTGAAGAGAGTTTGTACCACCTTAAATATGTTACTTCTCAAACTTTCAGAAGCACTTGGTCTTCGTTGAACTCTATGTGTAGAATTTGTGGCCGCAATAAACTGGTGAGGACTCATATTGAGAAATCAGATTGTACACAAAAAGATCATTGATGATCAATGCATTTTTTATGTCTATTTTTTGCATGCTGACACATAGCAGAAGCGCGTTCTTTGTGAAAGGCGCTACTGCTAGGTCGTTTAGCAGTAGTACCTTTTGCTATAGCGCGCTACTGCTAAGCCATTCCATCTCCCCCACTCTCCAGAATCCGATGCGCTCACACTCAAACTGCTCACTCGATTTCCCCCTCAACCCCCCACGCCGGTCCTCCCACGTCGCCCCTCCTCCGATCTACGCCGTCGTCACCTCCTCCTCCTCGCTGGACTCGGTACCGGCCTCACTACTACAAAAACAGCTATAGCCAATATGGACACTAATGGCGCACTGTACATGTGGTGCGCCATTACTAAATACTAATGGCGCATCGTGGGAGTAATTATGGGAGTGGTGCATCGTGGGAGTGGTGCGCCATTAGTAATTATGTTTAAAAAAAATTCAAATTTTTTTATTTTTATTTTTTAAACTACTAATGGCGCACCGTGGGAGTGGTGCGCCATTACTAGTTGAACTAGTAATGGCGCACCATCCCACGGTGCGCCATTAGTAATTTGGCCCAAACATTCCCACGAATGCAACCCCCCCGACCGCCTTTTCAGTTTCAAAAAAATAAAAGAAATGATAGAAATGTCAAAAAAATAAAAGAAAATAAGATTCCCATGTGATATGTGGTCTAGTTGTTAGCAAAATTTACAAACATGAATTTTCGACTTTTTTGCAAAATCTCTCGAGAATTTGTAAAAATGGGCATAACTTTTGCATACGAACTCGGATGAAAAAGTTTTTTATATGAAAAATCATCTACCCGAAAAGTTACATCCGAATTTAACCGGGGAACCCCGTTAAACATTTTCAAAATCCCCAAAAACCTAACAGAAAAAAGTTACGGGGCTTTCAAGATCTAGAGGCAAAAAAATTCAAAAAATTTCAAACTTACTAGTGGCGCACCGTGGATGTGGTGCGCCACTAGTAACAGAAAAAAAATTGAATTTTTTTTCTTCAAAAAATGATATGTAATATGACCGGGAAGTTTGAAATATTTTTCAAAATTTCATCATAGTCATAAACATGAACAAAGTCCTAGACATCAACAAGGTATAATAGGATTGATATGCTAGCTATATCAACAAGTGCCTGTGAAGTGAGCTATTGCTGGGGTTGGATAGAACTCTGAAGTTAAGCGTGCTTGGGCTGGAGTAGTGTGAGGATGGGTGACCTTTTGGAAAGTTTGACCACGGAGTGCGATTTGACCTGAGATTAAGCATATTGACCCGAGATTAAGAAAAAAACGAATTTTTTTTGAAAGAATTTGAAAAAAAATTATTTTTTTTTTGAAAATAAATTGTTACTAATGGTGCACTTCTATGTGGTGCGCCATTAGTATCCAGCGGTGCGCCATTAGTATCTACCACAGGTGCGCTATTAGAAAAAAAATCTAATGGCGTGGTGCTAGTGGCGCATCTGTAGTGAGCCATTAGTAGCGAAAACAGGTGCGCCACTAGCAGCCCTTTTTCTAGTAGTCCCTCCTCCTCCGTCCTCCCTCCAGTCGTCGCTGGCCGGCCCCTCCTCGCTCCGCCTTCCTCCTCCGTCCTCCCTCCACTCGCCGCCGGCCGGCCCCTCCTCGCTCCGTCTTCCTCCTCCGTCCTACTCTCTTCTCCCTCCTCGAGTCGCCCCTCCTTCTCCCTCCTCCCTCCTCCATCCACAACCCCTCCTCCCTGCTACGTTTTGATTTAGTAGGCTAGTTGATTTAGTTGATTTAGAACATTTTGATTTAGTTGATTTAGAACATTTTGATTTAGTTGATTTAGTAGGCTAGTTGATTTAGTTGATTTAGAACATTTTGATTTAGTTGATTTAGTATGCTAGTGGATTTAGTAGGCTAGTTGATTTAGTTGATTTAGAACATTTTGATTTAGTTGATTTAGTTGATTTAGAACATTTTGATTTAGTTGATTTAGTAGGCTAGTTGATTTAGAACATTTTGATTTAGTTCATTTAGTAGGCTAGTTGATTTAGTAGGCTAGTGATAACCCACAAGTATAGGGGATCGCAACAGTTTTCGAGGGTAGAGTATTCAACCCAAATTTATTGATTCGACACAAGGGGAGCCAAAGAATATTCTCAAGTATTAGCAGCTGAGTTGTCAATTCAACCACACCTGGAAACTTAGTATCTGCAGCAAAGTGTTTAGTAGCACAGTAATATGATAGTGGTGGTAACAGTAACAAAAGAGTAGTGCAAGCAATAGTAATATTTTTGGTATTTTGTAGTGACTGTAACAGTGGCAACGGGAAAATAAATAAGCGTAAACCAGTATATGGAAAACTCGTAGGCACCGGATCAGTGATGGATAATTATGTCGGATGTGGTTCATCATGTAACAGGCATAACATAGGGTGACACAGAACTAGCTCTAGTTCATCAATGTAATGTAGGCATGTATTCCGAATATAGTCATACGTGCTTATGGAAAAGAACTTGCATGACATCTTTTGTCCTACCCTCCCGTGGCAGCGGGGTCCTAATGGAAACTAAGGGATATTAAGGCATCCTTTTAATAGAGAACCGGAACAAAACATTAGCACATAGTGAATACATGAACTCCTCAAACTATGGTCATCACCGAGAAGTATCCCGATTATTGTCACTTTGGGGTCGTCGGATCATAACACATAATAGGTGACTATAGACTTGCAAGATAGGATCAAGAACACACATATATTCATGAAAACATAATAGGTTCAGATCTGAAATCATGGCACTCGGGCCCTAGTGACAAGCATTAAGCATAGCAAAGTCATAGCAACATCAATCTCAGAACATAGTGGATACTAGGGATCAAACCCTAACAAAAATAACTCGATTACATGATAAATCTCATCCAACCCATCACCGTCCAGCAAGCCTACGATGGAATTACTCACGCACGGCGGTGAGCATCATGAAATTGGTGATGGAGGATGGTTGATGATGATGACGGCAACGAATCCCCCTCTCTGGAGCCCCGAACGGACTCCAGATCAGCCCTCCCGAGAGGTTTTAGGGCTTGGCGGCGACTCTGTATCGTAAAACACGATGATTTCTTCTCTCCTATTTTTTCTCTCCGAAAGCAAATATATAGAGTTAGAATTGGCGTCGGAGGGTGTCCAGGGGGCCCATGAGGTAGGGGCGCGCCCTAGGGGGGGGGCGCCCCCCACCCTCGTGGACAGGGTGTGGCCCCCCTGGTCTTCATCTTTGCGAGGATTTTTTATTATTTTTTATAAGACATCCCGTGGAGTTTCAGGTCATTCCGAGAACTTTTGTTTTCTGCACATAAAACAACATCATGGCAATTCTGCTGAAAACAGCGTCAGTCCGGGTTAGTTCCAATCAAATCATACAAGTTAGAGTCCAAAACAACGGCAAAAGTGTTTGGAAAAGTAGATACGACGGAGACGTATCAGCTAGTTGATTTAGTTGATTTAGAACATTTTGATTTAGTTGATTTAGTATGCTAGTGGATTTAGTAGGCTAGTTGATTTAGTTGATTTAGTATGCACCATTTTATTTTTATTTTTTCTGTACATGGATAGGTAGATGCTTTTGTTTTTTGTAATAAGTTATTTTT
Source organism: Aegilops umbellulata (assembly GCA_032464435.1). Classification (NCBI taxonomy): domain Eukaryota; kingdom Viridiplantae; phylum Streptophyta; class Magnoliopsida; order Poales; family Poaceae; genus Aegilops; species Aegilops umbellulata. The sequence goes on along the minus strand of CP136060.1, from coordinate 631,796,079 downwards.
GGCAAAATGTAGGTGTCAATTTAGTTAAATTTGCCACTTGTTTTTTTAATCAATTATCTTAGGCAATAGGGACCAAATGAGATGAAATGTCTTGGTAGGTGGTACCCGTATTTGGTAGATATTTGTGAAAAGTTTTTTCGACAGTAGGTGCCACCGAAATGCTTTGTCCATAAAATTGCTTCTCGCGGAAGAACCAAAAATATCACATGCTATTGTTTTTCTTTCCTGTGAAGTGAATCGTTAATCCTTTGCTCATATTGCTTTAGGAAAATGGCGCCACCACCACCACCACTATGTCGACTGTGCAAGTCAAGGTGCGCCGGCAGCCTTGCAACTGGCAAGCTGTTCGGCATCTACTTCCAGCCAAGTTTTCGTCATGCGGCGGTAAGAAATTAGATGAAATGTAACAACTATTTTATTTTTAGTGTTGGCATTACTGCATTGTGTCATTTTGCTTTTTTTACACAGATCGTCCCATGCAATGTGAGGTTGGAATTCAACAAGCTGACAGGAGACACTTTGACATTTGAGGCTCCTGGGGGGGGCGTACACTATGGAGGTCGAGAAAGGACGCAATATGTCGCAGATTAGAGGAGATGGATGGGCCCGTTTCCTTGCCCGCATGCGTCTTACTGGTGGTGAGTTGATCAGCTTCTCCTTTAGAGCAGAAAGACCCAAGCTGGCTGTCATTTATCTCAACCTGGTGGAAAATGATGAAGATGACGAAGATGATGAAGATAATGAAGACCCACTCGATGAAGATGATGAGAACCCACTTCATGAAGCCATCGTAGCTCAAAGAATGAGGCTGAGCGAGGAGGAGGTGTGCAACCTATGGGACATAATTCCGCCACGTGATGACTTTGTCGGGGTGCCATTCGTGACCCGCCTGACAAGTACCATGGTCGATCGACATGAAATGGTATGTTATACATACTAACTGTAGTAATTTGATGATATATATATATATATATATATATATATATATATATATATATATATATATGCTTTATTGTTATACTTACAAATGCAAATTATCCGATGATATGTTTAGTGAATCCAATGATATGCTTAGTGTAGAGTTCAATGATATGCTTTGTGGAATCTAGTCGATGATATGCTTTAGTGTAGAGTTTGATCACATGCTTATTAGTGTAGAATCCAAGGAACTATTAATAGTGTAGATAATCCATATATACTTATTAGTAGAATTCATGATTAGTTAGTACAAATGGGTAGTACTGTGTCTTTTGATAGTGTAGAAATCTAGACTTAATAGAAATATATTTGCAAGAGTATGTGCGAGGCTATTTATTAATTGATATGTTTTTCTTATTCAGAAATTGCCAAAAAACCTATCTGTGAGTTGTGGTATCGAGCCTGATGAAGAAGGCTCAGTTGGACTACGCCTTACCGCAAGGGGCTCCGTCACCACCTGTACTTACCGCATGGACACACACGGTTGCACACTCTTAAACTCGGTTGGGTGGAAGAGATTCCTCATTGGCAAGAATCTTCGTGTTGGACAGGCCATCCTAATTACTATCAGGAACACCCACCGCCCAGGCTTGAAGATGATGATCGTCGTTGATATCATCTAGAACTACATATGTGTGTGTGGCTATATCATCTAGAACTACATATGATGATCGTCGTCGATATCATGTAGAACTACATATGATGATCGTCATCGATATCATGTAGAACTACATATGATGATCGTCGTCGATATCACCTTGTACTGCTTGAGGATGCATGTTGAATATATATGAAATTGTTATCTAGTACTCCCTCCGCTTGAACTAAAACCACGACGAGTAATTTGGAGCCGAGGGAGTACTACCTAGTACCTATAATGCTTTATGTAATTGATATCTAGTAGTACCTAGTATCTGGAAATTGCAGTTTATTGAATCTGAAACGGGGTAGGAAGCAGGGGAAATGATGAAAGATATAGTAGTAGCGCGGGGCCAGGAAATCGCTACAGCTAATTAATAGTAGCGGGCTCCGGAAACGCATTGCTGATATAGTCCATAGTAGTAGCACGGGTACAGACCGCGCTACTACTAACAGTTAGCTGTAGCGCCTTATTGGTAGCGCGGCTGCCCGCTAACACACGTAGTAGTAGCGCGGTGCATCCCGCGCTACTACTAGCTTTTAACCTGCGCTACTACTAGGCTTTTACCTAGTAGTGGAGTTGTGAGATATTAACTATCTAGGGTTGCCGAGTCGCAAAGATGAGGCTTTTAGGATATGATTAGGGTCTAGGGTTGTCGAGTTATCGAAGGCGAGGCTTTTAGATTAGGGTCTTGAGTTGTCGAGTCATGAAAAGCGAGTCCCTTAGGTTAGGGTTAGGGTCTAGGGTTGCAGAGTCGTAAAAGGTAATTCTTTTAAGGTAGGGTTAGGTTCTGCTGAGTAAATAGGCAATTTTTCGTCTAATTTAATCCATAGATTAACAACATACTAATTCCGATCTAAGCATGCACGTACTACGCAAACAGTAGACACATCTACACATACTGCTAGTACTGCCAATACGAAAGTAAACAGGAGCGGGATAAACGTCTTATACCCTCCAGTAGGACATGCAGAAGCAGCCACGGCAGTGGCGGTAGTAGAGGCGTCCTCGGCGGCCTTCTTGTCCGCCTCGAGCTTCTCAGCGGTGGCACGTTCGGCGTCGGTGGACATGGTGATAATGAAGGCGACGCGGACATAGAGGAAGTAGTGGATCGGAGGCGAGCAGTCGCGTGGTCGCTTCCCAAAAACCTATTCGCCCCTCTCCCATACAGGAACTGGAGGGGCAGGGTTTCGGAGACCTGATCTCCCGTCGATCGTGTACGCGACGGACGAGATGGAGTCATCGGCGGCAGCGGCAACAAAAGAACGACGGTGGGCGTGCACGTGAGCAGATGTGATTTGTTCGTGGCGGCTAGGGTTAGGAGACACCACACACTTATATAGGCGCAGCCGCATGGAGAGACGTGGGCTCGACCCACGTCCAAGTCCGTTACAGCGCACGATCCGACGACCCACGTCCGAGTCTGTTACAGCCCACAATCCGACGTCTCAAATCGTGGCCCAGCTGTCAGAGACTCTCCGTTAGCGACTGGCAAAAATAAGCGTGTAGGTGTGAGCTTGGCTCGGCTCAATCCCACAACCCGCGGTGCGTCGTGACGAGGCGTGGCAAGGTGGGCGGCAGAGGAGGAGTGCGCGAGGGCCTCTTCTATTCTCAAGCTCCAATAGCATGTTGAAGAGAAACACTTATAAAGAGGTCCAACTCCTTGTTGGGGAACGTTGCAGAAAATTAAAAATTTTCCTACGGTTTCACCAAGATCCATCTATGAGTTCATCTAAGCAACGAGTCATGGGAGAGAGATTGCATCTACATACCACTTTGTAGATCGCGTGCGGAAGCGTTCAACGAACGGGGATGAGGTAGTCGTACACGACGTGATCCAAATCACCGGAGATCCTAGCACCGAAAGGACGGCACCTCCGCGTTCAACACACGTACGGTCAGCGTAACGTCTCCTTCTTCTTGATCCATCAAGGCAAAGGAGAGGTTGGGGAAGATGGTTCCAGCAGCAACACGACGGCGTGGTGATGGTGGAACTACAGTACTCCGGCAGGGCTTCGCCGTGCTCAACGGAGGAGGAGGAGGTGTTGGAGAGGGAGAGGGAGGCGCCAGGAGCAAGGGTGCCCTGCCCCCCCTCCACTACAAGAAATATGTCAACTTATGACCTTCTGTCAGTGACCCTCGAAGAATTGGTCATAAATTTATGACCATTTCAGACCAATTGGTCAAAAGCTGTTCGGGGGGCTCCAAACCCTAAACCATTGCGACCATTTTGGTCAGAAAGGTCGTAATTTCCTCACACGAAAAGGTCATAAAGCAAACATCGCTAGTCCGCTGCCTTATTTCTAGTTGTTAACGACCAATATAGATGGTCACAGCCTTGTAAATAGTGGTGGGTTGCTATGACTAGGCGCCACCTCATCAGTTTTGCCTATGTGGCATGTCCATGTGGCAGTTTTTGCCCTAGGTTGTGAAACAACCTATATTTCTGTCATTCCCAAAATTCCCAAAAAAATCTCATAAATTCTTTGGGTCATATCTTCGTCAAATATGTAAAAACCTTCCTTGCCTAGTTCAAAAATAATTCAAAAATATTCATTTTCCTATTTTGTTCAGAGTAACAGTTTGTGAAGGAAGTACCACTTTGGCATGTCCAAATAGTACCCATTTTCTACAGTGCTTTCCTATGCCCAAATAACCATCCTCCACCAAATGCCAGCTCAATCCATTCATTATTTTGAACCGAGCTTCAACATTCGTATTTATGTCCAGTGTGGTGGTTTGCAAAGCAAGTACCAGCTAGGCTCCTCCTTTTGAGCTGAAAATTTGTGAAGACGGTCTTCTTAGTAACTGATCATCCTCAGCCAAAACTCACGCCCATTAGCCATGTACATTTCCTGTACCGCTAATCAAACACTTGGCTGCTAATTCATGTTTGAGCACCGATCGGTCTCCTCGTGAGAATCTTATGTTGTAATTTTCTTCCTAGCACCTACATGGGGAGTGCCCAACCCACTAGACATGTCTAGGCCACCCAGAACACAGGGCAACGCCACGGTCACGCGGTGACCACGCGGCGGGCATGCGAGCTTACGCGCTCTAGAGTTGGGGCCCTCGGCCACTATCCAAACCTCGATGTCTCTCCATCAAACCATGTATTTCTGATTAAATAGATACTTATGTACCTGGAAATGATTTTTGAAAAAAATAAAGAGCAAACTATGACGCAGCTGCAGTTCAAATTTGACCCGCTTCCAACTGAATCGACGGGAATTTGTCTTTTTCACCAGAGGTGGATCAAAAATTTTGACACCCAACCATTTTGTCAATTATGCATTAAATATGTCCTAGTATTTTATAAAAATGATTTGGTCCAATTTTGCAACCATTATTTTGGAGGTCCTTCACAAAAAAACCTCCTTTTGGGCACTCGAAAAATAGAAAATGGTTTTTTCGTTCAAAGAAAATAAAAACTTCCTTAGGCAACATTGTTTGCCATTCCAATATGCACCCTTGTGCACAATATGAGATCATTTGAACAAACTATGACATGAATGTGGCCATAAGATTGATCATTTGGCTTGAAAGCCATGAATCTTCAGAGATGATAGCTCGTTTCTGAAAACACTTTTTTATAATAATTACCATATTACAAGTTTGTTATTTTACCTGGGAACTTGGCCACATATAATGACACAATGCGAAGGTTTCCCAATTTTTTGTTTTTTTTTGAATTTTTTATGCCCGTTTCAAAATGCGGTCAAAACGGCGGGAATGACCGTTCCTAGCTAGTGGTTGAATCTTGGAAAATTTTTGGTGTTTCTCTGATTAAATAGATACTTATGTACCTAGAAATGATTTTTGGAAAAAAATAAATATTAAACTATGAGGCAGCTGCAGTTCAAATTTGACCCGCTTCCAGCTGAATCGGCGGAAATTTGTCTTTTTCACGAGAGGTGGATCAAAACTTTTTACACCCAACCATTTGGTCAATTGTGCATTAAATATGGCCTAGTATTTTATAAAAATGATTTGGTCCAATTTTGCAACAATTATTTGGGAGGTCCTTCACAAAAAAACCTCCTGTTGGGCACTCGAAAAAGGGAAAATGGTTTTTTCGTCCAAAGAAAATGAAAACTTCCTTAGGCAACATTATTTGCCATTCCAATATGCACCCTTGTGCACAATATGAGATCATTTGAACAAACTATGCCATGAATGTGGCCATAAGATTTATCATTTGGCTTGAAAACCCTGAATCTTCACGCGTGATAGCTCATTTCTGAGAACACTTTTTTAAAATAATTTCCGTATTACAAGTTTATTATTTTTTCTGGAAACTTGGTCACATATAATGACACAATGCGAATGTTTCCCATTTTTTTGTTTTTTTTTGAATTTTTTATGCCTGTTTCAAAATGCAGTCAAAACGGCGGGCTTGACCATTCCTAGCTAGTGGTTGAATCTTGCAAAACTTTTGATGTTTCTCTGATTAAATAGATATTTATGTACCTAGAAATGATTTTTGAAAAAAAATAAAAAGCAAACTATGAGGCAGCTCCAGTTCAAATTTGACCCGCTTGCAGCTGAATCGGCAGAAATTTGTATTTTTCACGAGAGGTGGATCAAAAACATTTACACCCAACCATTTTGTGAATTGTGCATTAAATATGGCCTAGTATTTTATAAAAATGATTTGGTCCAATTTTGCAACAATTATTTGGTAGTTCCTTCACAAAAAAACCTCCTTTCGGGCACCCAGAAAATGGAAAATGTATTTTCCGTGCAAATAAAATGAAAACTTCCTTAGGCAACATTGTTTGGAATTCCAAGATGCACCCTTGTGCACAATATGAGATCATTTGAACAAACTATGCCATGAATGTGGCCATAAGATTGATCATTTGGCTTGAAAGCCATTGATCTCCACACATGATAGCTCGTTTCTGAGAATACTTTTTTAAAATAATTGCGTATTACAAGTTTGTTATTTTTCCTAGAAACTTGGCCACATATGATGACACAATGCGAAGGTTTCCCAATTTTTTGATTTTTTTTTGAATTTTTTATGCCCGTTTCAAAATGCGGTCAAAACGGCGGGAATGACCGTTCCTAGCTAGTGGTTGAATCTTGGATTTTTTTTGGTGTTTCTCTGATTAAAAAGATACTTATGTACCTAGAAATGATTTTTGGAAAAAATAAATAGCAAACTATGAGGCAGCTGCAGTTCAAATTTGACCCGCTTCCAACTAAATCGACGGAAATTTGTCTTTTTCACCAGAGGTGGATCAAAACTTTTGACACCCAACCATTTGGTCAATTATGCATTAAATATGGCCTAGTATTTTAGAAAAATAATTTGGTCCAATTTTGCAACAATTATTTGGGAGGTCCTTCACAAAAAACCCTCCTTTCGGGCACTCGAAAAATGGAAAATGGTTTTTTCGTCCAAAGAAAATGAAAACTTCCTTAGGCAACATTGTTTGCCATTCCAATATGCACCCTTATGCACAATATGATATCATTTGAACAAACTATGCCATGAATGTGGCCATAAGATTGATCATTTGGCTTGAAAGCCACTGATCTCCACACGTGATAGCTCATTTCCGAGAACACTTTTTTAAAATAATTGTCGTATTACAAGTTTATTATTTTTTCTGGCAACTTGGTCATATGTAATGACACAATGCGAAGGTTTTCCATTTTTTTTGATTTTTTTATGAATTTTTTATGCCCGTTTCAAAATGTGGTCAAAACGGCGGGAATGACCGTTCCTAGCTAGTGGTTGAATCTTGCAATTTTTTTGGTCTTTCTCTGATTATATAGATACTTAAGTACCTAGAAATGATTTTTGGAAAACATAAAGAGGAAACTATGAGGTAGCTGCAGTTCAAATTTGATCCGCTTCCTACTGAATCGGTGGAAATTTGTCTTTTTCACCAGAGGTGGATCAAAACTTTTGACACCCAACCATTTGGTCAATTGTGCATTAAATATGGCCTAATATTTTATAAAATTGATTTGGTCCAATTTTGCAATAATTATTTGGTAGGTTCTTCACAAAAAATCCTCATTTTGTGCACTCGAAAAATGGAAAATGATTTTTTCGTCAAAAGGAAATGAAAACTTCCTTAGGCAACATTGTTTTCCATTCTACTATGCACCGTTGTGCACAATATGAGAACATTGTTTTTTGAATTTCTTTCAAAATGTTGTCAAAACGGCGGGTATGACTACGTGTCTTCGGTCACCGCGAAGGTGATGACGACGAACTCCTCGCTCGCGACCACCACCTCGATGCCCTGCTCTTCTACGTGCCGAGGTCCTTGCTGGCGGCCTTGCCGGATAGAAATCCAGAGCTTCTTTATTCAGTATTGACGCCTCCGCCCTTGAAGTCGAGACATCGAATGATCCAAAAACCTAAGCTACTAGGACCCTAAAACCTAAAGCTAAAATGATCCACACGCGCGGGATCCGACGACCCTCCTCACCGCCACGTCCAAGAAGTCACCGGCAGAGGGGAACCACCAAAAGACGACGCAAAAAGAGTCAGTTCTCTTAGCCAAAGAGATGTGCACTTTATTTTCAGCCGGTTACGACCTACTTAAATGGTCATGGACGTCGCGCACACGTACTCTGTTTTGATTGGTTCAGAGGCATGTCACGCGGATCATGGATCGAGCACCGTCCGATCCACCCGGATCCAACGGCAGTGCTCCCTCGTCATGTTTCTCACGCCACCTACCCCAACAACCCACAGGACACAGCCTGCACTCCTCCCCCGCGAACCCTAGCGATCCCTCCCACCTCCCCTCCCCTCGCCGCCACCCACCCCTCCCCTCGCTCTCCTCCCTCCCCTCCCCTCCGGCAAGATCCAGCGTGCTCCAAGATCCCCATGCTCTGCTCCTCCCTCCCTCCCCTCCGGCAAGATCCAGCGCACGGCCTCCCTCTCCTCGATCCAGATCGAGGCACCCTGCCGCCCCGCCTTCGTCTCCCTCCGTCTCCCACCCGATGGAGGCCGCGGTGGGGGAAGCGAGGGGTCTCGGCTTCCCCTCCCATCGCCGCACCACTCGTCCGCTAGGTCGTCACCGCGCTCCTCCGCAAGTGAACCAACTTCCTTCTCCTAGCTTAGCCAGTCGATTTTCCTGCTGCTGAACTGGGCTCTGTTTCTGTTCCTTCTCGGGAGGTGACGCTAGTGGCGGTGGTGGCGGACGGAATGAAGGCGTGGGAGGTGATGCAGGGCCGCGGTGCACGTTCGCCACGGTGGCGGTGGCCGAGGTGCAAGCCAAGGAGCGGCTGCCCACGATCTGCTTCCTCGGAACGTCGTGCTCTACCAGTACCAGGCGTGCCCCTTCTGCAACAGGGTCAGAGGTGAGATTGCGCTCCCATCTCGCATTTTTTGATTCAGGGCGCGGCTCTGTAGAAATGGCTTCCTTGAGATCCCGTTGCACTGGCAGATCCGATTAGCGTTGGCATGGTCTTAGAATCTACGATTCTGTGGTGTATTAGGTTAGGTTTGTATGTTGGTTAGAACAATTCGTTCTCGTGGGTCAAATTAGACTAAAATCGGAGCTTGTCAACATATTATTTCTGCTCCTGCTACAGACTAAAGGGCTGTTGGGGAAATCTATGGCTAAGCACTTGTAGACCTATTTATCTCTGCTTGTATTGCTTTATAATTGGTAAATGTAGAATGCTTTCTGACCTGTTGGTACCATTCCTGTGTCTATTGGCATGGTTCAAGATCAATCAGTATTGTGTTATTCTTGTTTGAAAATCATCAATTGTGCTTGTTTGAGACCATAAGTTGTGCCTATCTGAAATCATATTGTATTCATCCAAGCAGTGCAAACATTATGCTGTGAAATACTTTCTACTACTCAAGAGCTGCAAAAAGAGATGAATCTATGTTGATTCATCATAACTAGTACAGAGTTTTTTTTTGAGGGAAAGCATTAGACCTTCCTATCTTTGGGGATGTTTGTATATGTACAAGAAGAAGTTACATAAAGCTAATTTATACAGAGATATCTGCATTATTTATGCATTACTAAGGATTATTGTAATGTAGATAACTATTCTGGTTCTAGATATAAATAGTATGTTGCAAACCGATAACTGTAATGTAGATAACTATAAAACAAAACCTACTGCGTGTACTTATCTTGGGGAGTGCCTGTAGAGCTTATTATTCATGCCTATTTATGGTCAAATTAGAAATATATTCCAATGTGTCTTTATATTCCAGTACCTTAACTTTGGAGCTGGCTATTTACTCTTTTCAGTGTACTAACCAATCCTCTTTTCAGGTTGTCAATTTGGAGCTAGCTATTTACTGTCCGTGCATTCAGCAACCTGACCTCCACGGCTCCACGCACGGTTGACTGGCCGAGCTCTGAGCTAGCATGACCATGGAGGCGGCTCTCGTCAGCGTGGCGACGGGGGTCCTCAAACCTGTCATAGCGAAGCTGATCGTTCTGCTTGGCAACGAGTACAAGCGTCTGCACCTTGCCCTCCCCTCATCTGATGTTTCCTTACCATCCCTGAGTCCATCTCTTACAAGTTGTATGATTACGCCATTCCCAAAATATTGCATTGTGAAGGAAGTTTTTTGAAACAGAAACTTGTTCATGGCCCTACTTGTGTCAGACAACAAGTATAATACTAGGAAAGAGAGCAATAATAGGTCAGAGAGCAATAATATACCTATAGCTACTTTCCATCATTTTGAGGGGGAAGTCACCAAGTTATGGTAGGAGAAATAATTATAATCTTGCACAGGGCATTGCTTAAATACACGTGTGAGCTTTTGTTGCACAGGGCATTTGCAGTTAGATTTCTTGATCATATGAGTGCTGCCGCATGTCTTACAATTAAGGACAAAAATTACTTGTTTCCATCATTATATTCATAGTGATCTCATATTAGAGTAAACTCCCATGTTATGCCTGAAAAGATGATGCAAAGTGCAGTTTAGTTAAAATGTGCAGCTTGCTGCCGCTAATGACATTTTGCATGGTGTCTACTGCTTGCTGCCAGTTTATGTAATGTAGGGCTCATATATTTCCTTTTAGGCATCTACAAGTCTTTTATTGGGCTTAAGTAATGGTAGGCTTATATCTAGTGGAAGTTAATATTTTCATGTGGTTCCCATCTACTACAGATTGCTTCATATACAAGTACAAAGAATATGTAGCTCACTAGCTCCATATATATCCTCTGTAGCTTCTCCTTCAACCATTGCAGTGCTTCAAGCTGATTGCTTAGCATGGCATGATATACAACCCTGTCGGGTACTTTTTACTAATGAATGTAATGTAGATGCAAACGATAATATAAGATTCAAGTTTATTTAAGGATATCATCATAGAATTAGGTTGACTAAGAACTAAACATCTTTTTTTTCATGATTACCTGATTTATGAGACTTGAGAAAAAGACACCGCTTAAGTAAATTGTTTATGACCTCTTAGTTGTACTAAACTACTAATAAATCAAAACTCGCTGAAGCTACATTATTTTTCTGCTCTCTTGCATTTGCATAGCATTCAAACTGACAGGTGAATGCTCAGTTTTTTGAGTTGTGACTTAACATTAACAGAGTGTGGCGAGAAATCAACTACAAAAGACACTACGCATGTGTGGCGAGCCTAACCTTAGGAGGCAACCAAATGGCGGCCTAGGTGGCTGTGGCGCGCCGCACCTTTGGCGTGGCAAGGTGCGGCCGGCAACCAAATAGCCCCTTAGTGACAGCAATCTGACCTGTTTGGACAGAATAAAACTCAGATTCATGCTTAGTGACAGCAATATTTTACTGGATATTTCTCATGTTTGTGCTGCATGCATCTCATAGTACACATCTTACATCTCATAGTAATTTTTTCACATGACTACTACATCTGTTATGCAGCACAGCATGTTTAGCTAACTTCAGTAATTTTTCCTTCCTGAACTCTTGTTAGCTATGAAGAAGTAAAAGCAAAGGGGTCGGAGAATTTTGATAGGGAGCTGGCTGGCTGTGTGCGCACGCTTGCAGGTGAATGATTTCATCTTGATCTTCGACAACGCCTACACCCGGGAGCAGATTCTGAAGATGGAGAAGGCCATCCTGAACAGGCTGGAGTGGAACCTGACGATGCCCACGCCCTACGTCTTTCTGGTGCATTTCGCCAAGGCCGCGTCTTCCTCAGATCACAAGAACGACAAGGAGGTAAAAGAAGAACTTCAGACTTTTACATACTACACAGCATGCAAATTCTTCAGATGTATTTGCCATTTTTGCCAAAGCAGCGAGTCTGTGTGCTGATTGATGTTTCCCTCGTCTTCCCCTGAATGTGTGTGCAGATGGAGAACACCGTCTTCTTCTTCGCGGAGCTGGCGCTGCTGCAGTACGGGCTAGTGCAGTCCAAGACCTCCATGGTGGCCGCCGCTGCTGTCTACGCCGCCAGGCTCACCCTCAAGAAGACCCCTTTGTGGACCGACACTCTAAAGCACCGCACTGGCTTTACTGAAGCACAACTGATGTAAGCTATACATGCACACTACTGAATCTCTCGTAGCTTGAATCTGTGATGATTTCATTCAGGGGCACGCACTGACAGAGACGACCCTTTTGTGTGATGATTGATTTCAGGGACGCTGCCAAGATCCTGGTGGCCTCGCACTCCATCGCACCTGACAACAAGCTGAAGGTTGTCTACAAGAAGTACTCGAGCATGTTTTCATGCATGTTTCTTTTTGGACTTAATCTTACTAAATAGCACTGCTGTTGTTATTCACTATATCCTCGCTGTTCTGTTTTCTTGTTGGCAGATATTTTGCCTAAATTCAAGATGAAAGATGTTCAAAGAAGCGCCAAGACATTTTTGTATAGCAAGTTAAGTAATAATAGCTGGGTTATCTGGGCATTGTGAACTCCAGAATTTCATGTATCTTCTCTCTGTTTTTGAATGAAATGTTGTATGTGTGTTGATGTAACAGATTGTTGCTTCTTGTTATTTGAAGTATTACACTTGTTTCTGTCTATTTTGATTTAAATATTGGTTGTTTAATTATTGGCATATTGAAATCTGAGGAACATGACCATGACAGCAAGGACCCACAAACCAGAATCAGAAATTTGTATCCACTTATCAGAACCTGACAATTGGGACCTATTTGAAAAAAGAAAAAACGTGCCACAACCCAAAAATAAAAAGGCTGAATTATAGGGCCTGGCCCGTGTAGCTTACCCAAATTGAAAGAAAAACAACGGCCCGTGTAGCTTACCCAAATTGAAAGAAAAAACAACAAATGGGCTGAATTAATGGGCTCGGCCCATATAAACACCGAATTGGACCGGGCTGAATCTTGTGCCACGTCAGATTGCCACGCTGGATGCCTACGTGGCCTGGGGAGGTTGCTAGTGACCAAAACGCCACAGTAGGCATATTTTGGTCGTAAACGTCTTCGACCATTCCAGAAGAAAGGTCGCTATAGTCAGTTTATGACGGCCAGCTTTTGACCTTCTGTTTTTGGTCACAAAAAGGTCGCAAATGGAAATTTGTGACCTTTCAGTGACCAATAGTGGTGGTCACAAGTTGACATATTTCTTGTAGTGCTCCCCTCCCCCTTTATATAGCCCCCTAGGGGGGGCTCCGGCCCTAGGAGATGCAATCTCCTAGGGGGGCGGCGGCCAAGGGTGGGGCTTGCCCCCCAAGCAAGGGGGCGCCCCCCTTTTAGGGTTTCCCCCCCTTTAGGCGCATGGGCCTCTAGGGGCTGGTTCCCTTGGCCCATGTAGGCCAAGGCGCACCCCTAGAGCCCATGTGGCCCCCCGAGGCAGGTGGCCCCACCCGGTGGACCCCTCGGGACCCTCCGGTGGTCCCGGTACAATACCAATAACCCCGAAACTTGTCCCGATGGCCAAAACAGCACTTTCTATATATAATTCTTTACCTCCGGACCATTCCGAAACTCCTCGTGACGTCCGGGATCTCATCCGGGACTCCGAACAACATTCGGGTTACCGCATATACATATCTTCACAACCCTAGCGTCACCGAACCTTAAGTGTGTAGACCCTACGGGTTCGGGAGACATGCAGACATGACCGAGGCGGCTCTCGGGCAATAACCAACAGCGGGATCTGGATACCCATGTTGGCTCCCACATGATCCATGATGATCTCATCAGATGAACCACGATGTCGAGGATTCAATTAATCCCGTATACGATTCCCTTTGTCAATCGGTATTTTACTTGCCCAAGATTCGATCGTTGGTATCCCAATACCTCGTTCAATCTCGTTACCGGCAAGTCACTTTTCTCGTACCGTAATGCATGATCCCGTGATCAAACACTTTGATCACATTGAGCTCATTATGATGATGCATTACCGAGAGGGCCCGGTGATACCTCTCCGTCAAGCGGAGTGACAAATCCCAGTCTCGATCCGTGTCAACCCAACAAACACTTTCGGAGATACCCGTAGTATACCTTTATAGTCACCCAGTTACGTTGTGACGTTTGGCACACCCAAAGCACTCCTACGGTATCCGGGAGTTACACGATCTCATGGTCTAAGGAAAGGATACTTGACATTGGAAAACTCTAGCAAACGAACTATGCGATCTTATGCTATGTTTAGGATTGGGTCTCGTCCATCACATCATTCTCCTAATGATGTGATCTCGTTATCATTGACATCCAATGCCCATAGTCAGGAAACCATGACTATCTATTGATCAACGAGCTAGTCAACTAGAGGCTTACTAGGGACACGTTGTTGTCTGTTATTCACACATGTATTACGATTTCCGGATAACACAATTATAGCACGAATAAAGACAATTATCATGAACAAGGAAATATAATAATAATGCTTTTATTATTGCCTCTAGGGCATATTTCCAACACTCCTTCTCCACTAGCGAGGTAGGACTAAACTTCCCACTCCACCTAGTGCCAATAACCCACATGGGCCCTTAGAGATTTTTCAAAAATTGCTATATGGGCCTAAAGCCCATCCCAAATTTCAGCAATCCCCCACTAGATCTCGAGGACCCATTGTGTCCTCTATTCCATTGTTGTTTCAATATACCAGTGTTTCAGTGAAGACCTGTTAAGGTTGAGCTTCACCTAGAGCAAGTAGCTACACTCCTTCACAACTGAACAATGGACTATGCCTTGAATTGTCAGTTTGGCGTAAAGAAGCTTCACCACATGTCTTACTAGTACTGGGCGGCCGATGGCTGACCCCTCGGGTGGAGCATATAAGTCACACTCCTGGCCTATTCATGAGCTTACTAGAGATCACCCCAATCTCATAGACTGTGACCAGCAGTCGGGCTCACATAGGTGTGTTCCTCCAAAGATCGCTCTGTAGGATAGCATCTTGCTTACATAAACTTTGGAACACATTAAGACAATAGTCATCCTACCATACAGTCACTACTAGGAAAAGGGCTATAGATGAATTGAATACTAATGGCGCACCATGTATGTGGTGCGCCACTACTATATAGCAATGGCGCACCAGATATGGGTGCGCCATTAGTGGTCATATTACTAATGGCGCACCTGGTGTGTGATGCGCCATTACTAGTTTTGTCCTGGCACCACACCCCTCCCTAGATTTAGCAGTGGCGCACCAGTTAAAAAGTGCGCCATTACTAGTTTTAACTAGTAATGGCGCACCAGTAAGAGATGCGCCATTGTTATCTATACGTATGGCGCACCCCTACCAGTGCGCCATTGCTATCACCCCTTATCCCCTCCCTCTAGTCACGTTCTCTCCCCTCCCCTTCCTCCTGACACACCCACCCACCTCCCGTGGGCGCCCTCCGACCCGTCCCTCGATCCGGCCAGCGTCTCCCGCCTCCTCGACCGCGGCGCGGGCCTCCCGCCTCTACCGCCGCCTCCTCCTCCCAGACTCCCCGCTCTGCCGCCGCCTCGCCTCGCTTGCCCCCGCCCGCCTCTCCCTCCTCGGCGTCGGCAGCTTCGAGTCCTCCCTGGCCGCGCGCCTCCAGCTCGCGCTCGCGGCCCTCCTCTGCCGGGACCTCCTCGCGGGCGCCTCCGCCACGGCCGGCCTCTTCGACCTCATCCTCTCCTCTGTTGAGTGCGCCGTCGCCGTCGCCGTCGCCCTCGGCTTCGCCATCCCGAGCCTCGACGACGGGTGCGGCCGCCGCGTGGAGGAGCCCACCCTCTTCTACATGCCCCATTGCGAGGCGTCGCTCTACGACGCGCTCCTCGCGGCCAACTGGGAGCCCCGTGCTCAGCTCCGCCGCATCTGCGTGCTCGGCAACAGCTTCCGGCGGTACGCCCTGCAGGCGGAAGAGAACCGCTCGGGACCCGCCGCCAAGGCCAATCTTGTCCTCAAGGCAGGGCTGTTCGCGTGGGAGCAGCGGATCGACGAGGCCGGGGATGTGGACGACGAGGACTGGTTCGCCCGTGCGTTCAACAAGACGAGCTGGCATTTCTTCGAGGTGGACCAAGACGTCGACCAGAGGACGGAGATAAGTTCCCAAGCTTTGTCCTTCGAGAAATTATCACTGTAACCCAATGTATTAGTACTTGATTCGAGATGCATTTGGAGATTCAGGGTTGGCATCTTCACAAAATTTATCACTGCAATTCTGTGGTTGTATACTAGTATTTGATTAGAGATGAATTCACACATTCAGAGTTAGCATCTGAGCATCATTTATCACTGTAATTCTATGATTGCATTACTTGATTGGAGATATATTCAAAGAATCAGAGTTGGCATCTTAACGAAATTCATCACTGTAATTCTTTGATTATATACTAGTACCTCTGTCCCACATTAGTTTTCTTAGATTTATTTAGACAAATCTAAGACAACTAATTTGGGATGGAGGGAGCACTTGATTGGAGACAAATTCATAGATCCAGAGTTGGCATTTAACACTGTAATTCTATGATCGTATTACTTGATTTGAGATGCATTCCAAAATTCAGAGTTGGCATCTAAACGAAATTTGGCCTATGTATGAACTATGAAGGCTATGTGCACTGCTGCTAAACACAAAGCTCAAGTTGATAGTTCAAATAATTTGCAGGGCTCACTGGATGCACTAAATGAGCTTCTTAAAGAACATGTACCAATCAATCGCTTCTGACCAAAGTAAGCAGCACACTGTACTTTCGGAACAACCTCTTTGCTGGCGGTTTATGTACTATGAATTATGAGAGCAGGTTCCTTAGTATTTTACCTTCTTACAGACATGGTTTGCTTTGACAGTATTTTAGTGGATGGATGCCACCCGTACGCAGAGGATCTGTGGAAAACCATAAAGATAAACAAGCTAACATTTGACGACGTGAAGTTATGCGACCGTTGCAAGGTAAAATTCCTAGATCTGGAGCTGTGGTTGAGTATGCTTGCTACTATCGTATCTTGAAACTTAATTTCTGCAGTCATTTTCTGAAAAGAAACATCATACTAACAGATAGCAAATTGCTTGCTTCTTTTCTTTCCATCCTTTCCATAGCTATATAAGCGACATGCTAAAGTCTCGGGGTGTGAAATATCCTCCTTTGCTGCATATTTAACATACTTACAGTTACTTGAGTGCAAGTGAGTAACTGATATATGAGTTGTGTTAGTGCTGGCCTCCTGAGGTAAATCTTCATGACATTGAGGACTAACACAGGGCATGCAAGTAACAACGGGTGAATAATGGGGACAGTTCTTATAAAGCTGATACTTATGAACTTGTTCATTAGTTTCATATAAACTTTACAGCATCATAATTCAGTAGTGTGATGTGCAAACTTAACATTCACAAGGCAGTATAAATAGGAGTATATACTCAAAATTCATTTCCGTTATAATCTTACTCATACAATATTCACACCATGTAATTCTGGAAATATATGCTCATATCTAGTTCTGCATAAAAAATGACAGTATTGACATGTTATAAATAGTTTGTTTGTATTTCTGTTTATTTTGTTACATTTTGCAGGGATAAAGTGAAGAAAAAGAAGAAAAGATTACTAGAAGATTAGTTTTAGGATTTTCTTTTATTTCCTTGCAATTTTCCTTTTATTGGATACTTGTAAAGACATTGTAATATTCTTACTATAATAAAAAATATGATTCTATTTCATTTTTTGTTTTTAAATTATTTTCCTTATCGGTTGTTTTCTGTAAATTTGGATTTTTTTTTGTTTTCCAAATACATTACTAGTGGCGCATCATCAACTAGTGCGCCATTAGTAAGCCAGAGCACATGGGTAAATATGGCCCCCTGGGAGGCATACTAATGGCGCACCATGGGATATACTAATGGCGCACTGCATGGTGCGCCATTAGTATACCAGATACTAATGGCGCACCATAGGTGCGCCATTAGTAAAAAATACTAATGGCGTGATACTAGTGGCGCACCTGTAGTGCGCCATTAGTAGGCAAAACAGGTGCGCCACTAGTAGGCCTTTTCCTAGTAGTGAGTATTGAGAGTATTGCATCTCCAACGGAGTGAGTTAGTATAGTTACTCTCCTCAGTTCACCACTGGCTTGTTTTCCCAGGCCCTACTTCATGGGATCTCCGATCACATAGGTTGGGTTACCACCATGGCAACTCATTTGGATCTCATACCCATCTCCCTTGATGCATTATCTATCACAACACGTGATAGCTAGCCCTTTCGTAAAGGGATCTGCCAGATTCTTAGCCATATGGACACAGTCCAACGCTATCACTCCGGAGTTTCTTAATTTTCTGACAGCTTTTAATCTCATTCTTATGTGTTTGTTGGACTTCATGTTGTCCTTTGAAATCTTCATCTTGGTGATGACAGTCTAATTATCACAGTTCATAAGGATAGCCAGAACCGGTTTATCAACCAATGGCAAGTCCATCAAAAGATCTCGAAGCCATCCTGCTTCAACACCATATGTGTCTAATGTTGTTAATTCCGCTTCCATTGTCGATCTCGTTAAGATCGTTTGTTTGCAATACTTCTAGGAAACAGCGCCACCTCCAAGAGTAAAAATATATGCAGTTGTGGCCTTCATCTCATCAGCATCAGAGATCCAATTCGCATCACTATACCCTTCAAGTACCGACGGGTCTCCGGTATAGTGAAGTCCATAGTTCATAGTACCTTTCAGATAGCGCATAGCTCTTTCAACAACATGCCAATGTACATCACCCGGTTTGGAAACAAACCGGCTTAGTTTGCTCACAGCAAACGCGATGTCAGGCCTCATTGCGCTCGCTAGGTACATCAGTGAACCAATGATTTGAGAGTATCTCAATTGATCTTTAGTCGTGCCTTTGGACTTTCGAATCAACATGCTAGGATCATATGGTGTTTGAGATGGTGTGCAGTCCGAATATCCAAAACGACTCAACACCTTCTCAACATAGTGGGATTGCAGAAGTGTAATCCCACCCCCAGTATCTCTCAGTAGCTTGATGTTCAAGATAACATCAGCCACACCAAGGTCTTTCATCTCAAAGTTCTAAAATAGAAACGATTTGACCTCCTCAATGACTTTGAGGTTTGTTCTGAATATCAGTATGTCATCAACATACAAGCACAGTATAACTCCTTCGCCCCCACCATGGCGATAGTATACACATTTGTCAGCCTCATTAACAATGAAACCAATAGATGTCAGAGTTGTATTGAACTTATCATGCCATTGCTTAGGTGCTTGTTTCAGGCCATATAAATATTTCAGCAACCTACACACCTTTCTTTCCTGACCATCTATCACAAAGCCATCTTGTTCTTGCATGTAGGTTTCCTCGTTTAGCTCTCCATTCAGAAAAGCCGTCTTAACATCCATCTGATGGACGAGAATACCATGTGAGGCCGCCAACGAGAGTAATACTCGAATGGTGGTCAGTTTAGCCACCGGTGAATAAGTATCGAAGAAATCATTCTCTTCTTTCTGGTCATAGCCCTTGGCCACAAGCCTTGTACTTTTCAATTGTACCATCGGGCCTAAGCTTCTTTTTGAACACCTACTTACATCCCTGTGGTTTGCAACCATAGGGACGGTCAATGATCTCCCATGTCCCGTTAGCCATGATGGAATCCATCTCGCTACGGATCGCATCCTTCCAGTAGTCAGCTTCTAAAGAGGCATACACTTCTGAAATAGAAGTGGGAGTATCATCCATGAGGTAAACTAAGAAATCATCAACAAAGGTCTTTGCAGTCCTTTGTCTCTTGCCCCTACCAAGGGTTTCCTCGTCATCCTCCTCAGGATTTTCATCATGTGTTCGTTCATAATATTCCATAGGAATGGCAGGATCAGGAGTCTCATCAGATTCCTGTCTAGAAGTGCTTTGCATATCTCTCATAGGAAAAAAATCCTCGAAGAATGTAGCATCCTTAGACTCCATAATTGTACCGACCTTCTGGTCAGGACTACTAGAAATCTATAGCCAACACTGTTCTTAGCATAGCCCAAATTAACGCAGTCCACAGTCTTGGGTCCAAGCTTACGCTTTTTGGGGATCGACACATTTAATTTTGCCAAACAGCCCCAAGTACGCAAGTACGAGAGTGTTGTCCTTCTCTTTGCCCATTTCTCATAGGGAGTGATCTCGTTATTCTTTGTCAGAACTTTATTCAGGACATGACATGTCGTCAATATAGCCTCCCCCCACGATGCCCTGGATAAACCCGATGTATCTAACATGGCGTTAACCAAATCAGTTAGAATATGGTTTTTCCGCTCGGCAACACCGCTTGACTGGGGTGAATAGGGAGGCTTCCTCATGAATAATGTCGTGTTCCGCACAAAAGGAATCAAACTCACTCGAGAAGTACTCTCCACCACGATCTGACCGAACTCGTTTAATTTTCTTTTCAAGTTGATTCTCACTTCTGCCTTATAGATTTTAAAGTAGTGTAGAGCCTCATCTTTAGTATTTAACAGATACACATAGCAATATCTAGTGGAATCATCTATCAATGTCATGAAGTATTTCTTTCCACCTTTAGTCAACACACCATTCATGTCACAAAGATCAGAATGTATGAGTTCTAATGGTGCCAAGTGTCTCTCCTCCGCAGCCTTGTGAGGCTTGCGAGGTTGCTTAGCTTGCACACATGAAAGGCACTTAGAACCTTTGGCTAAAGTGAAACTGAGGATTAAATCCAACTTAGCTAGCCGCATCATAACACCGAAACTAATGTGACAAAGACGTGAATGCCAAACTTCAGATTCATTAACATTCGAATGAATATGGTTCACCACTTTATTACAAAAATCTGTGAGGGAAAGGCGGAACATCCCTCCGCTCTCATAACCTTTTCCAACAAATATTCCATATTTAGTAACAACTAATTTATTAGACTCGAAGACCAACTTAAACCCTTCTCTACATAGAAGGGAGCCACTAACGAGGTTCTTCTTGATGGCGGGGACATGCTGCACGTTCTTTAGCTGCACGATCCTTCCTGAAGTAAACTTCAGATCGACCGTGTCAACACCATGAACAGAAGCACTCGCGCCATTCCCCATCAATACGGACCCGTGGCCTGTGACCTGGTAAGAAGTGAACAATGAAATGTCAGCACACACATGAATACCTGCACATGTGTCCACCCACCAATCGGTAGGCTGAAACACTGAAAAAAAACAGTAAATAAATTACCGTACCCAGATGCACCATTCTCATTGTTGCCCATAATCATGTTGACAGACTTGGAGTCCTGTCCTGGCTTCTTAAACTTGTTTGGGCACTTGTTGGCCCAATGTTCAACCGAACCACAAGTAAAGCATCCCTTATCCTTCTTGTTCTTCTTGAAGGTCTTCTTACCCTTCTTTTTAAAGTCGGTATTGTGTTGGACACCGTTCTTTCCCTTGGGCTTGTGGGAGTTGAAGTTCCTCTGGTTCACCATGTTGGCGACAGAAGTCCCTTCGGCGCCTTTTCCGTGCGAGTCCTTTGCCCTCGAATTCTGCTCAAGACTCAGATGGCCAATGACATCCTCCACTGAGAATTCACACCTCTGATGTTTCAGAGTGGTGGCAAAGTTCCTCCAGGAATTAGGGAGCTTACCGATTATGCAGCCCGCGACAAACGATGCATATTATCTCATGAGCCTGCTCCAATACAAGACGGTTTTCAACCTTCTTGTAATCGTGGGAACTGCTCTATAATATACATCTCGCTCCCGGCATCGGTGGCCCCGAACTTAGATTTGAGCGCCTCCCACAAGTCCTTGGCGACATGCACATGTAAATATGCGTCGACCAATTTATCTCCGATCGCGCTAAGAACTGCTTCGAGAAACACAACGGTGGCCTCCCTGAACGCCTTCTCATGTCCAGGAGCAATAGTTCCCGTGGAGACACCGGTGACCCAGAACACGTTCATAGCCGTGAGCCATAAAGTGGTCTTAGTCTGCCAACGCTTAAAGTACGTACCGGTAAACTTATCCGGTTTCAGTGCAACGGCAAAGCCACTTGCTGAAAAATTCCTACACATAATAGGTTTTTGGATTGTTGAGTAAATAGGCAATTTTTCGACTAATTTAATCCATAGATAAATCACTAGCATGGCATTGACTAAATTAACAACATACTGATTCTGATCTAAGCAAGCACGTACTACGCAAACAGTTAACACATCTACACATACTGCTAGTACTGTCAATACGAAAGTAAACAGGAGCGGGATAAACATGTTATACCCTCCAGTAGGCCATGCAGAAGCAGCTGCGGCAGTGGCGGCAGCAAAGGTGTCCTCGGCGGCCTTCTTGTCGGCCTCGAGCTTCTCGGCGGCGGCACGTTCGGCGTCGGTGGACATGGTGATGATGAAGGCGACGCGGACGTAGAGGAAGTAGTGGATCGGAGGCGAGCAGTCGCGTGGCCGCTTCCCAAAAACCTATTCGCCCCTCTCCCGTACAGGAACCGGAGGGGCGGGTTTCGAACTGCTCTCCTGTCAACCGTGTATGCAGTGGATGGGATGGAGTCACCGGCGGTGGGCGTGCGCATGAGCATATGCGATCTGTTTGTGGCGGCTAGGGTTAGAAGACACCGCACACTTATATAGGCGCAGCCGCGTGGAGAGACATGGGCTCGACCCATGTCCGAGTCTGTTACAACCCACGATCCGACGTCTCAGATCGTGGCCCGGCTGTCAGAGACTGGCAAAAATAAGCGTGTAGGTGTGAGCTCGGCTCAATCCCGCAACCCGCGCCGCGGCGGGGCGTGGCGGAGGAGGAGGAGTGCGCGAGGGCCTATTCTATTCTCAAGTTCCAATAGCATATAGAAGAGAAACACTTATAAAGAGGTCCAACTCCTTCTCCACTAACAGGGTGGGACTAAACTTCTCACTCCACCTAGTGCCAATAACCCACATGGGCCCTTAGAGATTTTTCAGAAATTGCTATATGGGCCTAAAGCCCATCCCAAATTTAAGCAGGTTCTATGTATTTATAACAAATTGATCATTATAACAGACCAATATATATATATATATCACAGATTGTCCACATCAACAATTCAACATATATGTGAATAGGTCATCACAACATAATAGCATATATATCAGAAAGTCACAACATTGTCACCTTTTTATCACAGCAATATGGGCAATTCAAGGCTGGTATCCTCTGCTATTTTTTTCACTTCTATGTCTGTAATTTCCTGGGTGGTTGATGACTTTTTTAATTCAAAACCAGAATAGTCTCGAACCTTCATTCTAAAAAAAACATGTTGCAATTTTCTTGGGCGTTGTTACAGCTAGCTAACCATGTTCAACTTGTGCTACTGGCCTAAGGTCTGGATACCAGAAAACCACAGCACTAGATCGACAGGTTTGCACATTCTTCTGTTTGGTCAATTTTTGTAAAACTGAATTTTCATTATGTTTCGGAAGACAGCGCCGATGCTTGACGCCCCGCCGCTGCAGAGGTAGTGGTGCCGCGGTTTTCACATCTGTGGTTTGCAGCAAACCGCCCGGAGTTCAGAGCCTTTGGTCCAAGTAAACAGCAACTAGCACCATGATCAGCACTAGTTAAGCTGTTCCAAGCCATAATTTACATGGATGGCCTGAACCTGGACTTGAGTCCTGCAGAAAGTACACGGCAAGTGGGGTTGCAGGATAAAGCGTTTCTTACGCGGCCTCCAATGGCGGGTTAAACGGGGCCTCAGGGCTAATACTATAAGAACATGCACATGAGAGCCATCTTGCCTAAACCCAAAGTGCCTCCTCGAGTAAACAAAGCGTCGTGTAAATAAGCATTTTTTGTTTCAGGTTGAGGCATGCATCCATCAAGGCTGTTGAGTGCATGGATGCTGCAACTCTGCGAGGACTGTACGTACCTTGAAGCTTCTCGTTTCTGTGGCCAGTGCTGCTCGGTTTACCACAAATATTTCCTAGATAAACTGATCTATATGATAATAATACTGCCAGAAAGCCACTAGTCCTTGACCATGAGCAAGGAGTTGTGTGTAGATAGTCGCTCTGTGTGTCTGCAAACTGGGCAGAAGTTAAAATGAGTCTTTCAATTTCTAAGTGTGAGGTTATCATCAGAAATAGAACCTTTTTTGCAGAAAAAATATGTTTGAATTTTCCCCTGAAATGTTGAACTCATAAAGTAAAATCTCGCTGAAAATTTTGAGGTAAAACAAGGACAATGCTGCCAATATTCTGAATATCATCACAAATTCAATCCCAGAATGCACTCGTAAGATGGCCTTGTGTGCAAAATGGTCCCATTAACTGACACAATCAAGCGAAATAAGAACACCCCGAAAGGACGCATGTAAACGTTAGCAGTCAGAGACTCACAATTCACAGTTATGCTTCAACAGAACAGACAGTTAGATGATGCCAAGAGATAATCTTTTGCTCAGCACTTCCATAATAATTATTTATTTTTATTTTTCATTTTTCCGAGACCTTCCATTACTGATTGAAAAAAGATGGCAAGGCCAAACATCTCAGATACATGCACATCCTTGCCGTTGCAGGACTTAGGAGAACCATGACACCACACAAAACTTCAACATCCAAACTGACCGTCAGCGAAATCTATCTAAACATACACTACCTTATGGACACACACACACCAGAGAATCTGTCTAAGCCTAACTAGCCTAGCTACAAACGAGAACCAAACAAAGAACAGGACACCATTGTAGGGTCAGTCATGGTAGCAGAGGAGCATGACGACGCATCGCCGGATGATGTAGAGCCTGGCCTTGTGTTGCCTCAGCATCCTGCTGATCCCTCCTCCTCCTGCTGACCCCGTGTGCTTGCCGCCATGGCTCTTCGCCTTGTTCATCCTGGCTGAACAAGAAGGTAGTGGTTGAGCTAGGTGGTGAGATGGAAGAAAGGCTCCCTGCTCTGCTCTTCCACTTCTGCTACTGGACGAATGGATCGGCCTCTGCTGTGGCATTGCCATATATAGGAAGGGTATGTCGTGGCCAAATGGCACAAAACGACAGACTACTCTCTCAGATGATCCTTGCATCTTTGCCTACTAGGAAGTATAATATTTGGTTGGGAAGCGTATCTCCACCCTTGGGTGGCCGCGTGTATATATTGACATAGGCGAGACAGCCAGCCGTGGCGTACACGAAAGGAACTATCGCTAGGATGCGTTCCAGGTTATAGAGTTCGAATACAGGAAGTAACAGAAGAGGAGATAGATCACAAGATGAACTTAAACAGTATTCTATCTCTATCATCTAACACTCCCCCTCAATCTAAACCTATGTAATCTTACCAAGGTTAAGATTGTACTTGAACTCATCTAACCTTCTAGCTGTAAGAGGTTTCGTGAACCCATCAGCGAGTTGATCTCCAGTTGGTATGAACTGAATGTCAAGAAGCTTGCGAGCTACCCTTTCTCTGACAAAGTGAAAATCAACTTCAATGTGCTTTGTCCTTGCATGAAACACAGGATTAGCTGAGAGATATGTAGCACCAATATTATCACACCATAACCTCGCAGCTTGTGGAGTCTTGATTCCAAGTTCATGAAGCAAAGTCTGAATCCACATAACTTCAGCTGTAGCATTTGCTAGAGCCTTGTACTCAGCCTCAGTGCTGGATCTTGAGACAGTGGCTTGTTTCCTTGCACTCCATGATACAAGATTTGATCCCAGAAAAACGGCAAAGCCACCTGTGGACCTTCTATCATCAGCACACCCTGCCCAATCTGCATCAGAATAAGCAGTAACAAGCATAGACGAAGACTTGTTAATCTGAAGTCCAAGTCCTTCTGTAAACTTTAAGTACCTCAAAATTCTCTTAACTGCAGTCCAATGAGCTGTACTAGGGGCATGCAGGTATTGGCACACTTTATTCACAGAATAAGAAATATCAGGACGAGTAAGGGTTAAGTATTGTAATGCCCCTACAACACTTCTGTAATTTGTTGCATCATCTGATCCAAGTAGTTCTCCACTTTCAACTGTAAGTTTTTCTGAAGTTGAGAGCGGTGTACTCACAGGTTTGCAATGTTCCAATCCTACTCTCCTGAGTATGTCAGTGGTATATTTTTTCTGAGTAAGAAGTATACCATCTTTTACCTGTTTGACTTATATACCAAGAAAGTAATGAAGATCTCCCAAATCTTTGAGGGCAAATTCCAATTTTAGATCCTTCAGCAAGCAGGTAGTAGCATCTGGACTAGAACTGGCAACAATTATATCATCAACATAAACAAGAACAAATATAGTAATGTTGCCTTTTTTGTAGAAAAAGTGTGAGGTATCTGCCTTGGATGGAGTGAACCCAAGCTTTTGTAACTGTGTACTCAACCTGGAGTACCATGCTCTTGGTGCTTGTTTTAATCCATATAAGGCTTTGTCTAACTTACATACATAACCTGGTGTGCTTTTGTTTTCATAACCTGGTGGTTGCCGCATGAACACTTCTTCCTCCAGAACACCATGAAGAAACGCGTTCTGAACATCTAGCTGTCGTAGACTCCAACCTCTGGAAACAGCAATTGAAAGCACAAGTCTGATAGTAGCTGACTTTACAACAGGACTAAAGGTATCTTCATAGTCAATGCCAAACCTTTGCTTAAAACCTTTTGCAACTAGTCTAGCCTTGTACCTGTCTATACTCCCATCTGACTTTCTCTTGATCTTATAAACCCATTTGCAATCAATTATATTTTTACTCCTTCCTGATGGTACTAGATGCCAGGTTTTATTTTTCATGAGTGCATGATATTCAACATCCATAGCATTTTTCCATTCTTCATGAGCAAGAGCATCATTTAAATGAACAGGTTCACCGGTAGTGGTTAGAAACGCACGCTTGATTTTGTCATACCTGATCGTGCCGTCCTTGTATTCCTTTGGTTTGAACACACCAGTTTATGACCTTGTAATATGAGGAGGAACTTCTGGTACACATGGTAGAGCTGCAGGACTCGCCACAGAAGATCCAGGTGTGACACAAGTTTCGGCCGCAAAACATCCCGCTGGATCAGATTCTGCCGCAGAGGATACCGCTTCTGACGGCTCGATGACAAGCGGTCCACGCTCGGGCGTGCGGAACGGAGAACTGGCGCTGGGCTCCACGCTGGTCTCCTGGTTCCCGGCCCACGCACACGTGGTGCGAGGCAAGCCACGCAGGCGCGCATCGGCTGGGCTGCTGGGCCCGGCGCTGTCGCCCGTTGCCTCCTTCTGGGCTGACGCGCTGCGGCTGTCCTCCCGGGCTAACGCGTTGCACCTGTTGCCAGGATCTTCCTGGGATCGCATGCTGCAGGATGCATCGGAATTAGACGAATCAGCTCTGGATCCCGTGTTGCCTCTTTTGTCCGTACCTTCACACATAAAATGATGCCCTGTTTCTGCACATATGTCAACAGAATCAAAATTTTCTTTTTCCTTTGAACTAATCACATGATCAGCCTTAGTTAATTCACCCCCGTGATCTGGATTAGATAAAGAATCATGAAGGAGAGATATTTCAGCGCGAAGTAAAGCTCCTGCATTTGGGTGAAGCTTTGCAAAGGGAAATAATGTTTCATCAAAAACAACGTCACGAGAAATATAGATGCGTCCAGTTGAAATTTCAAGACATTTGTATCCTTTATGAAGATTGCTATAACCAATGAAGACACACTGGGTAGAACGGAACTCAAGTTTGTGACGATTGTAAGGACGCAAATTGGGATAACAAGCACACCCAAAGATTTTGAGAGAATTGTAGTCTGGTTTTTTATGAAATAATCGTTCTAAAGGAGTGGTGTTACCAATCACTTTACTAGGCAAACGATTTATGAGATAGGTGGCAGCAATGAAAGCTTCATCCCAATATTTAAGTGGCATTGATGCATGAGCAAGAAGGGAGAGACCTACTTCAACAATATGACGATGTTTGCGTTCAGCCGAACCATTCTGTTGGTGAGCATGAGCACATGATACATGATGTTCTATGCCTATATCTCGAAAGAAAGAGTTGAGTTTCTCATACTCCCCTCCCCAGTCACTTTGGACCGTGAGAATTTTTCTGTCGAATTGTCTTTCAACAAGCTTTTGAAACTCTTGAAAAACAGAAAACACTTCAGATTTGTACTTGAGCAAATATATCCAAGTGAATTTACTAAAGTCATCGATAAAACTAACATAATATTTCTTTCTTCCAAAAGAATCTCTTGCATGACCCCATACATCACTAAAAATAAGCTCTAAAGGAGCATGAGACACACTGGTTGACTTAGGATAAGGAAGTTGATGACTCTTGTCACATTGACAAGCATCACAAACAGACTCTTCACTTTGACTATGGGACAACATAAGATTGCCTTTATTCACTACTTGCTTAACTATGATCGATGACGGATGTCCTAATCTTTGATGCCATCTTGCCAAGGAGGGCTTGACGACGGAGTAGACTTGATGATGACGAAGACGACTAAAAGCTCTTGATGTGATGGGTTAGAGTCCTCCAATGCATCTACCGTGGTGGATGAGCTCCCTCGTTGCCCGGTCCTTTATAAAAAAGTATTTAGGATGAGTTTCAAAAAAGACATTGTTATCGGAACTTAGGCGAGACATGGATGCAAGATTTTTATCGGCTTGTGGAACATGTAGGACATCTTTTAAAAGAAGATCACGTTTGCAAGTAGGGGAATTAATAATAGCTTGACATATGTGATGAATGTCCATACCTCCACCGCTTGCAGTATGAATTTGATCGCTCCCAAAGTACTTCTCACGGAGAGCGAGCTCTCAAGTTCATTGGTGACATGATCCGTGGCACCGGAATTAGCATACCAGACCGTGCCTGCATCTTCTTCCTGTTCTTTTATTGCTGCAGCTACATGGCGTTCGTCTGGGACATAGTTCTCATCATACCTGTGCCAGCACTCTATCACCTCATGACCCGGCTTCTTACATAACTGGCAGCGAGGACGACGGTTGTTGGAGGAGGAACCCCCGCCGTACTGATTGTGGCCGCCCCCACGGCTGTTGGAGGAGGAACCCCCGCCGTACTGGTTGTAGCCACCCCCGCTCCACCGTTTTGGTTGGAGCCTCCCGCACCTGGGCGCCCGTACTGAGAGGCACCACGCCCGCGCCCGCTACTGCTGTTGCTCCGGCTGTGCGTCTGGTGGCCACGCCCGCGACCTCCTGCTCCACGCCCGCGAGAGACAGAGTTCGCAGAAGATTGCCGAGGGTTCAGACCATGGAGTAGATTGATCCGAGCGTCGAAGGAGAGGAGTTGGCTGCAGAGTTCTGGGACGGTGACAGGCTCCACCCGAGCAGCAAGGGCAGAGACAACCGGGTTGTACTCGAGGTCGAGTCCAGCAAGAATATGTGATGTGATCTCGCCATCAGAGAGAGGTCTTTCACCTGAACATGCGATCTCGTCCTTGAGGGACTTCACTTTGGCGAGGTAGTCGTCCATACTTGCGTTCCCCTTCTGAAGATTGTGCAAAGCAATTCTGGTGTTGATCGCCTGAGCCTGGGATTGAGCTGCGAACGTGGCATGGATGGCAGCCCATACCTCGTGCGGCGTCTGGAGAGTGACGACTTGGGCAAGGATCTCGCGGGAGAGGGATCCCATCAAGTACCCTTGAAGCTGCTGCTGTTGAGCAGACCAGAGGACTCGTGCCATGTTGACAATTTGTTCCTCCTTCCCGTCCTTAGTGACGGTGAGAGTGGCCGGCGGCGCTTGGCTCGTCGGTTCAAGGAAGTGCTGCATCTGGGCGCCTTTGATCTGAGGCAACACGATGGCCTTCCACAGGAGAAAATTGCTCCTGGTTAGCTTCTCTTGCGGTGGTGGTCCGATGGACATAGCGTGGGTGGTGCTTGATGATGGGGCGAAGAGGGAGACGGATGAATCGGTGGTGAGGGTACTCGAGGTGCTGGCGAGGGTGGATGAGGTAGTTCCGGCCATGGCTTTAGCTCTAGCTAGATGAAATTCGATCTAGGAGGAAGAGGCTCTGATGACCATATAATATTTGGTTGGGAAGCGTATCTCCACCCTTGGGTGGCCGCGTGTATATATTGACATAGGCGAGACAGCCAGCCGTGGCGTACACGAAAGGAACTATCGCTAGGATGTGTTCCAGGTTATAGAGTTCGAATACAGGAAGTAACAGAAGAGGAGATAGATCACAAGATGAACTTAAACAGTATTCTATCTCTATCATCTAACAGGAAGAGGCGTTGGGTAGAGAGAGTTGGGGCCATATGCCCCTTGTAGTATGCAGCAGACTCTCTCGAGGTGCAGCAGATGCCGATGAACTCCAGGGGACAATCGCCTAGAAAGCCGGGAAGTTGGCTTCACTGCAGTGCAAGACCAGGGACAAGTAGACAGATCCGCATGCAAAGTCATCGAAATAATCCACACATAATATTGGTACACTCCCTGTCCAAAAATATAGACATATAATGCTTATTAGAATCTTTTAAAGTCCAAAACTTCGTCATTTTGGCCAAATTTATAGAAAAAGATGTGAACATTTAGAATACTAATCAATGGAGTTAGATTCATCATGTAATACACATTTCATGATGGTATATATTTGGTTTTGTAGATATATGTATATTTTTCTGTATACTCTTGGGCAAACATTGTGAAACTTGACTTCTATGCCAACTGATGCACACTATATTAAAGGCTTAAAGCACCATATTATAACAATTGTACAATATAAAAAGTAAGTATACTCTAATATATTCATAAAATTGACAAGTAGTGATCTAAACGCTCTTCTATTTCTTTACATAGGGAGTAAGTAATAAGAAAGCTTATAAATTACGGGATAACTTTCCCTTGATGCTTTGAAAACGAGATGATGTCCTCATCCTTAACTTGACAGAAAATTCCCTTTCAGCAAATGTAACAAATTCACAATTTATAAAGCATTCTCACATTCCAAGTTCACAACGCAAATTGCAAACTCTCTTGTCTAAACACTTCATATTTCAACCCAAATAAGTCGCTTGTTTAAATACCTCACTACTTAAAAATGATGTAAAGTACTTTTACCCCCTTATCCTTCGTCCAATCTACTTGCATGCTCCCTCCCTCTACCAGTTTTTCTGTTCCAAAAAAAACTGCCTCTGCCCACCTTTCATTTTTCTTATCAAATAAAATTATGTTTTCCTCGGTAAGCCAATAAGTATTTACCAAATAAGTGGTTACAAAATAAAGTATTTTTTATACAGTCGCATTAATACGGGCAGGTAAATTTTGGACAAACATAATAGAATATTTGTGCCCCTTTTCAATGCATGAACAATTATCTTTTCGACAAACGGTGAATTTTATTGGCTTGAAATGGAGCATCAAGAGAATAGAAACATAATGAGCACATCCGGCCTCTGCATAGCTAAGATGCACGCAGCCAACACCAACACACGCACACTAAAAACACGCCATCAAGTAGCGAAGTCATATAAGATCAAGATTATGCGCAGGCGAGAAAAACAAAAAACCAAAGCGATCACATCCACCATCGACAAACTACATAAATGACCATATCCGCACCACCATCTCATGCCACCACATGGGCGACGAGATTCTTCAACAGCAACGCCTTCAGGAAGGGAGCGACGCTCAATCGCCGCCGTCACCGGATCCAACCGTTCATGATCAGAATTTAGGTTTTCACCTTGAAGAATCAGTCCGAGCATATCCAAACAATGCCTTCAACAAGGTAATGAAGTAGACCATTGCCAGGCATAACCAGCTCGAGCAACCTAGGCTTTCACCCTGTAGCTCGAGACCTGGTGCTTGAGAGCACCACCCTCAGTGTCACTCATGTGTTGTCGCCACCATTTCTCCATCATCCCTACAGCTATATGCGATGTGCGGCCGCCGCCGCCGCTGCACAATCATCCCTTTGCGTCAAGCCATTGTCATAATTTAAATCTCACCATTGAATTCAACCGCCGGATCTAGAGGGAGGGAACCCTCACGCAGACCTTCCGGTGGCCGCCACGGTTCGTAGTGAAGTCATCGGCGGGGCCGAGTAAGCAGCGCCGCGTCTGGATCTAGGCATAATAGCCACACCGGCGACGGTCGTATCATAGCATCAGAGGGAGCCCGGGCGCGGAGTCCCACCAGATCGAGTATACTGAAATAGGAAAATAACTTGTCAAACTAACTTAGTGTTGCACGTCTATACTAATGGTGGTGTCCGATGGAGTCAATTGCAAGAAACCACCACATTTGCGGCTAGGTTTGCAGGAAACCACCAACTCGTTAATCCATTGCAGAAAACACCGAAAAATCTGTTGAGTCGTTGCAAAAAGCACTGATTGGATGATTTGGCCCATTTAATCACTTTCTTACAAGTGGGGCCAGATTGTAAGGAATTGACTTAGCGAAAAAATAACACATACACCCCCTAGATCTAAAAATACAAAAGCAATCAGACCCTCTCTCTTCTCCACCACGCCGAGGACGCTGTCCCCAGCCTGCCGGCCATCCTGTGGCACGCACGCACCATGGGTAGGCTACGCTCTCGGCCGGGCTGGGCTCGCCTCTGTTTCAGCGAAAGCCGACTGGTACGCGTGCGCCGCCATGGCCGCCTTTTGAGGCCGTTTCCGTCGCTGTCCCTGGCTGTCGAAGTTCACCTGTGCAGCTGTGCAGTCCCGCGGCGGCCTCTCGACGAGCATCTCCTCCGCCTCGACCACCGCGCCGCTGCGCGTCGCCTCCTCGCGCGCCGTCGTCGCCGTCTCGCGCGTCGTCGTCGCCCTGCTTCCGGGTGGTCGCCTCCTGCCTTGCCGGCAGCACGACTTGGCGGTGGCCGGCAGGCTGCCAGGCCGAGCCCGCCACCGCCATCCCAGCTCTGCCCCGGCTACGACGGGCTGCCGGAGGGCGTCGCCATCGCGACCCGCGAGCTATGGGCACGGTTAGCAGTGTAGCCGTGGGCGCCGGCCGCCTCCTCGTCCTCCCCGGCGGCGTAGCCCTCTCCGTCGCAGACGAGGGCGGTCCCGTGCATCTCGGCCTGGGCGCCACCATGCCGGACGGATAGCAGCAGCGCGGCGGCGGCGTTGAGTGGACAGGGTGTCGGCGTGGTGGAGAAGAGAGAGTTCCACGGGGGGAGGGTCTGATTGCTTTTGTTGTTTTGATCCGGGGGTGTATGTGTTATTTTTTCGCTAAGTCAATTCCTTACAATCTGGCCCCACTTGTAAGAAAGTGATTAAACGGGCCAAATCATCCAATCAGTGCTTTTTGCAACGACTTAACAGGTTTTTCGGTGGTTTCTGCAACGGATTAACGAGTTGGTGGTTTCCTGCAAACCTAGCCGCAAATGTGGTGGTTTCTTGCAATTGACTCTGTCCGGTGGGGCTTGCGCAGCCTGGAACCCGCTAGACAACAGGAGAGAAAGGCGATGCCTGCAGCGATACATAAATTTAGCTTAGCTAAGATTCAGCATAAGAGGACGTATCCCAATTTTTATTGTCGGAGAATTAATTATTAATTTACATGAATACATCAAATTTTTAGTTACAGGCTCTGTTTGGAAGCAATGATTTTTAAAAACCACAGTATTTCAATACTACAGTTTTAACTCCAGTGGCACAGGATACTGTAGTATATGAGAATGGCTGTTTTTCTAAAGTATTTCAAAAACAGTGACACGTTTGGCAAATAAAGTAAGCAGCAATGCATATGACCACCACTGGAGAGGGCCTTTGTTGCGCTTCTCAGTTTTTTAAGAAGAGGTCCCAACCTCTTCTTTTGATGCTGCAAAAATACCGCCGTTGATACTATTGTTTATCATACTACAATTTTAACTAGAGCCAAACACCTTAAAGTATTTAAAATCATAGTTCTTCAAAATACTTCAGTATTCATGAATTTGCGCTATTTTGTTTAGTGAAGCAGAACGCGAGCGATTGATGGATGTGTGGGGACATCCTATTTGCCGCCCAAACACACAGGGTTGGCACAACTGGGCCAGCCCATTGCCAAACACACAGGGTTGGCACAACTGGGCCAGCCCATTGCCAAACACACAGGATTGGCACGATATGTCTGTAAGGAGTAAAGTTTCTAGCATTATTTCAGTCGTCTTTTCGGGTTCCAATTGTTTCTGAAAAAGTGAACATTGTTAAAGAATGCATACTTTCTAAAAAGTGCGAAGATCTTAAAAACTCCAATGAATTTTTTTTGATAAATTTTTTAAAAAATTATGAAATTGTGAGCATTTTAGGAACTACAAATTATTTTGAGAATATTAATTGTTATACAAACAATTTAAATATTTGAAATTCAAATAATTTGATGATTTCTTTCCTAAAAAGAACAGAAATCTTTTAAAATTCGTTTTTAAATAAAATTTTAATATATTTTGAAAAAACTTAAATTTTAGAACAAAATTTGGAAAAATAAAAATAATAAAATTAAAATTGGTAGACAAAAAATAAAAATAAAAAGGGACCTTTTAGAATGTTCCTAAACCGAGGATGATTCTAGAGCAGTTAGTAGTATGGTAGGCTGCTAAATGGGCTGGGCGGAATCATCGGGGGCGCGGCTATGTATCGCTTGGTTGGTGGTAGTAGCTCGACTCGCCTACATGAGCAGTTAGTGGATTGGCCCAGTAGCCATTCGTAAGACTAATGTATACATATTTTAAAAAATAATTTTTTAGTTTTTTCCAAAATCTTCATGCAGTATAAAACAAATTTTCATGGGTTTCGAAAAATCATCTGCCATTTTTGAAAAATGTATACAATGTCAAAATATTTTTATAATTTAAATTTTGTTTCATAGCATTAAAATATGTACATTACATTTTGAAAACACGTTCACTTGTTCCAAAAATATGTTTGTGATAGTTTAAAATATATATTTCAACATGTATTTTAAAAATGCTTAACACATATTTAAATACATGTGTTTGAAGAAATGTTAATCATATATTTTTTAAATGTCAAACGTGTATAAACATGTGTTAAGTGTATTTACAAAATGAACAATGAGTATGAAAAAAGCAGATAACAAAACATATATTTGAAAAAGAATGCTAATTGTATATTTGAAAACTGTTAGACATATATAAAAATGCACCTGTTGTATAATAAATAATGTGTTCAACAACGAAATAAAAAATCCTTAAGAAAACCGGTGAAAACAGAAGAAAGAAACAAAGAAAACTAGAGAAAGCAAAGAAACCGAAGAAAATCCAAAAAACCGAGCAAAACTACTAGAAAAGAAAACACTAAAACGAAACCACAAAAGGAAAAAAAACGAGTCGGTTATGCCTCACTGTTGATGAAGAAAATACCGTAAGAAATTATGAAATCTTAGATTCATCATGAAATATATTTTCATATGGTATACATTTTAGTATTGTAGATATATATAAGTTTCTACGAAACTTGGGCCAACTTTGTGAAACTTGAATTTTGCGTAAACCAATGCACAATATATTATGGGACTGAGGGAGGAGTGAGGACGTCCTGAACCCATGGGCATATGAACCCAACTTTGGCCACTTTCTTTCTAAATGCTTTTTACAATGTAATCTGAAATAAAATTTTACACCTACATTTTCGCAACATGTGTGCGTGGCATAAAGTTTTGTGAAAAAAAATCTCTTTTCATTTTTCATCTGCAAATGAAATAAAAATTCACTGCTTCTAAACAGCATTTCACGACAATTTTTGTGTGTCTTTTTTGCATAGGCCAAAGTAAAAGTTGTTTTTCCTCAAAACTTTCTGCGCGCCAATATAATGTAAAGATGTATGCGTGAAACTTTTTCAGATTTATTTGGCATTTAGAATTGTGTTTTCCGACGTGGGTTCATATGCCCAGGGAAAATATTTGGTGCACGGGAGCTTGCGGTGCTACCGGTGCACCGAACTCACATTGTGCTTTTAAAATGTTCATAAAATTCTGAAAAAAAATCAGCACACTCACAAAACAACAATGTAGATTTTCACAAAATTTCAAGTCAAAATTCGAAACATAACTAAAAAAAAAATTCAATACTGAATAGTACATAATATAACATGGGCTTTAGGTTTGGCCCATTATTACACTGACGTCCAATTTGTCATTTCTGTATCTGAAAACATATTTCAAAATTTTATACGAAATTTTGTGACATCCTACATTAATGTTGTGTTAACATGCGAGAATTTTTTCAGATTTTTAAAAATATTCTATGGCATCCGGTGCACCAATAGCATCGCATCGCAAGTGCGGGTGCACCGGATACATTCCCCGTATGCCCATTTGTTCATCCATGTACTTTCTTTTGCGGGAAGGGTTCATCCATTTAGTTTCCACACAGAGGGGTACATAACTGTTGAACCGGGTAAGAATTTTGCAACCTGACCTGGGGAGCGGTCGAGCCATATTTACTTCTCGTTGCGTTGAGTGGTGCAAGACTGCTCGGGTGTGCGGACATAAAGGTCTGACCGTGGTAGCTTGTAGGCATGGCGTTGTCGAGGTGCGGTGTCGGCAGTCGGCACTCGGCAGCCATGGACGCATGCAACGGACCCCGCCCATCATGGAGGCGCGCGAGAGAGCTGTCACGGTAGCACACTGGAAGCGACGACCGACAACGTGATGGCACATCCATCGTGCTAAACTGCACATGTAGGCAGGGCACCGCAGCCAGGTTTCCTTTTTCTGGTTATCGAAAATTTCCTTGACCACTGAGAAATACTCCCATCGTTTGATTTTTTTGAATTTATAAACACCCATACATGTCAAATAGGGTCTGTATGTTTGTACTCCCTCCGTTCGCGAATAAGTGTACATTTAGCTCTTGTCTTAAGCCAAAGTTTTAAAATTTGACCAATTTTATAGGGAAAAGTAGTGGCATTTATGGCACTAAATTAGTATCACCATATTCACTTTAAAATGTACTTTCATAATGAGTGAAGTGCACTGTAGGTCCTTAAACTATTTAAGGGGTATCACATAGGTCATCGAACTATGATAATCGCCATCCAGGTCCTCGAAATGCAGTAAGTGTGTCATTCAGGTCCAGAATTTGCCTAACCCCATCTGATTGGCCAGCTGGCGCCGTCGGTGACACGCACGCGATGAACAGTGCACTGTGAAAAGTAAAATAAAAAAATCCCAACGAAATAAAAGTGCACCAGCGGCCAGTTTTCCCGTACGGGGGACGAACAGTGCGCCGATGAACAGAAATCGAATAAAAATGTTTGCGAATATAGACAAAATGTTCAGGATTTTAAAAAATTCACAAACAATAAATTTGAAAATATGTTCGGGAACCACAAATATTGTTCGTGGATATGAAAAAAATGTTCACGGACGATGAATTTGGAAAAAATGTTCGCGACTTTAAAAAAATGTTCACGAATGATAAATTGTAAAAGAAAATAAAATATGTACACGAACCACAAATATTGGTCGTGGATATGGAAAAATATGTTCGCAACTTTACAAAAATGTTTGCGACTGTAACAATATTTGTAAAGTCATGAACATTTTTTCCATATCCGCGAACAATATTTGTGGTTCGCGAACATATTTTCTTTTTTAAAAATTTTTATCATTCACTAACATTTTTTTAAAGTCACGAACACTTATTTGGTTTTGGATTTTTTTTTCATTTTACTGTTCACGCACCACGCTTCGATGGCAAAGAAAAAATATTTCATTTGAGATTTTTTTTCGATTTCACTGTTCACGCACCACACTTCGATAAAGATTTTTCTTTTCAGTTGGGATTTTTTTCGATTTACTGTTGAGGATGCACTGTTCATCACATACGTGTCGCGGTCAACGGTACCAACTGGCCAGTCAGATGAGGTTAAGCAGATTTTGGACCTAAATAACACGCTTACTGCACTTCAAGAACCTGGATAATGATTTTCATAGTTCGAGGACCTACTTGACACACCTGAAATACTTTGAGGACCTACAATGCACTTCACTCTTTCATAATATACCAATTTGATGTCATGTATGCTACTACTCTTTTCTATAAAATTGGTCAAAAATTTATAATTTTGACTCAGAACAAAAGGTAGAAGTACACTTATTCGTGGACGGATGGAGTACTGCCTATATGCCTGGTGCAGTGGGGACGGGGAGAAAGGATTCATGGGCTGATCAGTGAGACATTGGTAAGTATGTTTGGAGATGTGATTTTATTTTGTTTTTAATCCGTTTAAAATGTTTCAAACAATTTTTTTTTCCAAAATATCCGATATCTACCGCAGTTCTTCCGCCGGAAAAAAAGGATATTAAGAAAATAAACTTGACCGCTGCTAGCGAGCATCGCCTGCGACGGCTGGCCAAATGTGGCTCGATTGTAGGCCGGATCAGTGTCCAAGCAGATCCTGAAAGTCCAGGTTTTACATACGGTGGCAGAGGTTGTCCATTTTTTTTAAAGGGGTGGCAGAGGTTGTTATGTGTTGTGGACTTGTGGTTGTGGTGCACACAACTACTCCCTCCATTGCAAAATAGATGACCCAACTTTATACTAACTTTGTATTAAAATTAGTACAAAGTTGAATTATCTATTTTGAAACACAACTACTTCCTCCATTGCAAAATAGATGACCCAACTTTATACTAACTTTGTATTAAAGTTAGTACAAAGTTGAGTTATCTATTTTGAAACGGAGGAAGTACCATGAAAGCAGTAGATGATGTCTTCTCTTCCAACGAAATCTTCTTTAGTTCTACGTGAACAGACTGTTATAGGTGGATAGAATATTTATCGTTGACAGCAAGGTTATTTGATCTCCCGTGTGAAAACACATGATTTAGCCTATGTGCATCGATGACCTTTTGAAAATAATAGAATGTATCCATGGTGTCTGCATGATTTCAGCCTCGAGAAAAAAAAATCCATGGTGTGTGCAACAGTCACTACTGTACTGCTCCAGTACATTGACATATACTGGCCCAAGGATGAGCATTCCTAACAATTTGAACAAGGTGACTTCCACATAATATTTACATGAGATTTCTTAAAAGGGATTTTTACATAGGTTTAGACTTAAGCCAGAGCAAAAGAACAGCTACCGCCAATGTAGCACATTTTGTTCTTGTGAGACGAATAACTGCTGCTGAGAGTGAGGAAAAGGAGTCATTCTGCGTCTGCCTCATCTTCCCTCTTCAGCAGGGTTTTTTGCTTGATGATCAACATCTTCTCCTGAAATCAATGGGCAAGGAAAATTGATTGGATCAAGACACTGGATAGAGCTTACCTGCAATTCAATGTACTCGCAGCAAAAAGAAAAAGAAAATACCAGACATTTTCGCCCGTCGGTTTACATGTGTTGAAAATAAATGCCAAGCATGTCTTACCTGCATAAGTAGTGAACTGCAACTAGATACTGTCGACTGAGCTGAGCCACTGTGCTGCACTAGTGCCAACTCATCGTTGTTCAGGATCCACTTCACGACGAAACTTGAGCTCCAGTCGTCCATGGCAACTTGGAAGGTGTGGGTCGATCCACAAAGATATGAGAATGCAGCTGGCACAGTGCACCCGCCATCATCGGTGATCTCTTTAAGAAGTTCTGCCGCGACACCGATCAGTCCCTCCGCCTCCTTTGCAAAGATCATCAAGTTCATGGTGCCAGTGTCATCCTCCACCACTGCATTTAGCTTGTACCTTGCGTGCCGAAAAACACCAGCATGGTAATTACTAACTACTCAACAATACTTAGCATGTGATATCTGAACTAAGGAGCAATGAGATACTGGCAGCATATGAGTCTTCAAGATTCTTACCATACATGCAGCCTCCTCCGCTTCTTGTTCACTGGGTCACACTGGCTGCACCAGAATTCGCTTCCGTCCCTGCAGATCGACTGTCTGCAGTGGACGCATCCAAGATAGTACCAACCTTGGGTGCAGTCTATCTCTTTCAGGGTGGCTGTGCACAAAAATTTGGTATTCTTCTGCAATAGACCCAGAACAGAATTAGGCTGTCAAGTGCACAAAACCCATATGCAATCAATGAGAGGAAAGCACCGTCTTACCGGTAACTCAAATGGATCAATGTTTTGCAGCTGTTTGATTGTTCTCCAGCTACTTTGTAACTCCTGGGTTCGCTGCGAAATACTTTGAGACTCCTGTGTCGGATCTAGAGAGCTTGCTTGCTGAGAATGGAGGTGTACTATGGTTTTTTTGGATGATGCCAACTGCACACAAACAACAAAGTTATCCCTACAATAATGTGGATTAGAATAAATCAATCATCAGTTTAAATAATGGACAGTAGAGGCCACACACTTCGTGCGGAATTGTTGCGCTTCGGGTATTTCCAAATCTAGGTAGTACTTTGAAGCTGATGAAGAGCAAACTGTGTATCCTTTTCCTAAACAGAACAGTGATATCATGTTTCATTGCATTGAAAGGAATGAAGTTATATGGTTGTATCATATGGTAGAAAGCGATAAATAGATGGAATGGTGAATTCCTCTTTTTTGAAAAAAAGACGGAATGGTGATTCAAGGACTGACCCTTGTAGTGGGAAACACACATCGCTGCGAACACAGCAACAACAGGAACTTGTCGGCATTTCTTGTGAACCTCTGCATAAAAATCATGACCAAGCTTTCCATACAGTGTGACATCCAGTTCCTTTCCACTGTAAGATGGCAATTGCAAAAGCTAACTCGCTATCACGGAGCAACAGAAATCTGAAAGGAATAACTAGGTTCTGTTACCTGAAATCCTCAATCCTTAAGCTGCAAAATTCTATCGCGCGGAGTTTTTTCGGGACTTGCTGTATGGGCCAAACTTCTACGACTTGGCCAATAACATCTGCGATGTTTATATCAACACATGTCAGACAAAAATTCAGAATTTGCATATATTGATGTGGCAAGCCTAATGCTGATTCCACTTCAGCTTCCCAAACATTTACCTGTCAATGAGCTATAGTTGTGGCCCCTTGAAAGAGGAACAACATCACCAAAATCAACAAAATCAAAGTGGTGGAGAGGTATCACATAATTGACATCTTCATCGATCTCATCTACCACTGTCTGTGCTCCAATGTTCATCATGAAGGGGTTCCTACAGGTCATGTAGTTCCCCTTGCTTGCACAAACTTCAAAATCTGACAGTGTGTAGACCTTCCCTTCAAATAGCTGTTCTTCGAGACGCTTTTTACATTTTTTATTTCCATGGGCTTGCATGGTTCCACCCTACAAGTGAAACGAGAATAGAAGGATCATTGTGTCAAGAAACCTCGGAGGGTGCTAAGAGAACAATAGTAGCAGGTGACATCAAGTATCACCAGGTAGGGAATGCATCGTCACCTCATCGTCGATGAGAAGGCTGTCAAGGCCGAACACTGTGCCATTGTTTGGGTTGAAGGACTCCCAAATCCGCGAGATGCGCACCCGGACTCTGTACCTGTGCTCCGGTGACGGGTTCAACTGAGACAGTGGGGTGAACCCACCCTCAGCATCACCCATTTTGGCCTTGATGATGGCTCGAAGCTTAAGCTCTGCATATATGTGAAGACAAAAAATATATGAACACAATGTGACCAATCTTTTGTCCATTAGTCAACCCCAACAGCTGCACAAAAATGCTAAGAATGTGCAGAAATAGTTTTCACCATGGAGGTGAAAGACTGAAAACAGTGCAGACTGCTAAATATATGATTTATCGGAGGTGGCTTTCTATTAACAAAAGGCTTACTAAATACCCGTCCCAAGATAAGTGTCTTAACTTTAGTATAACTTTATACTAAAGTTAGTACAAAGTTGAAACACTTATTTTGGGACGGAGGGAGTATATGATTTGTCGAAATCAGTAGTTCACATACTGTATGTTTTAGTGTGTGTTGCCCTTGCCCATAAAGCTATTTAACCTAGTTAAACTCCACACCTTATATTCTTAAATATGACAGGGGTCTCTCCCCATTTGGCCTTCACCTTTGGGGTGAAATTTGTTCTGTTTCTGACTTTTTCCCAAGCAAACATTTGCAGTGATTTCCAACCGAATGGTCGGTTCTGGAACGTGGATAAGAAATTAGAGAGAGGGGGGGCGCTAATCTGAGTTCCAAATGCTACTCTGGTGTCCATGGGAAAAACTAACATGATTATCAATGAGGAACTGTGGTTATTAGATGTCAGAATGATATGCCGCGCAATAAACAGAACACTTTGCAAGCGGGGAAAAAAGACTACGATTTAAGGCGGAAGAACTCAACAACGTGGGATGAATCTTGGAACTACTATCCAAGAACTGGAAAGTGATACGCAAGGAAATCAGAATCCGGCGACCAAAGTCTGCTATAAAAGGACACAAAATCTAGGGAGGGTTTGCTTACCTCCGGAAGCAATGTTTTCCTCTTCTTTACCAAGAACAAGAACAAGGCTTGGAGCTGGGCCAAACCAAAGGAGGAGAAGGGGAAGAAGGGGAAGGGGAAGGGGGAGAAGGGGCCGAGGGAAAGGGGAAGGAGGAGGAGATGGGGAAAGATTACGAGGGGATGGCTGTGCAGGGTGCATCAGTGCAGACTGCAGAGTGAAGTGACAAGTCGTCCTGGCTTACGTGTAGATTGATTCATGTAATAGAGTAAAATACAATTTTACACGGTAGTACAGAATGACATACTCGTAGGCTAAGGGCATGTTTGGGAGCCCTCTGGCTTCTGAAATCCTCGTATCCAGCCTTGGAGTCCAGCCGAACGGTTCCAATCCTGGTTATTGGGCCGAGAAGCTGGCTCTGGACTACGTGTAAAATTGACGGAGTCACGGAGCTGAAAAAGCTGGCTTCACGAAAACTTGGAAGCGATAGTTGGCTCAATTTACAACTGATTGCCACCGCGAAGTGGCTGTAGGTACCGCTTCGAGGCAGCGCTCGTCTCCTCCATCGACTCGATCCACTGCTCCCCCATTTCCCTCCACGCCCGTGACGAACCCTAGCGCGCCGCCATGACCACCCAACCGGCGGGGGAACCGGCGACCGCCCTCCCCACCGCCGCGCTCGCCCTCCTCCGCCTCCCTTCTGACCAGAACTCGACGCCGTCCTCCCCGACCGAAGCTCTTCCCCGCCGTCCCCGACAGGAGCTCTTCCCCGTCGCGCCGACCGAAGTTCTTCGAAGCCGTCCCCGACCGAAGATCGACCCGCCCGTCCCCAACCACCGGAGCACGCACGCTGCGTCGACGAGCTTGTCCCCGACCTCCCTCCTCGAGTACCTCGTCCGTGTCTCTGAAGAAAAAAAAGTCGAATTCATTTCACAATAGCCCACGTATGCCCAGGCCGAAGAGAAAGGAGGCCTGCTAAAATGGGCCGAATAAGCACTTTCTGGCCTTTTGGCCTCGTCGATCGCTGCCTGCGAGAAGCTACCGCACCGAACAGATCGGTAGCTCCAGGAGTTTACGTGGGAAGCTGGCGG
The DNA here is from genome assembly GCA_032464435.1 of Aegilops umbellulata. Lineage (NCBI taxonomy): Eukaryota > Viridiplantae > Streptophyta > Magnoliopsida > Poales > Poaceae > Aegilops > Aegilops umbellulata. The sequence goes on along the minus strand of CP136060.1, from coordinate 631,752,731 downwards.
CTGGATCTGGGCGACGGATTTGAGGATTTTCAAGCCGTGGGCAACTACCGAACACGCCCTAAGTAATGCGTATTATTTTCTACTAAATGACCCCTTGAGAGTCTTATTTCGTCCACTGATCCTTGAAAAACTTATTTCGTTGCCTGATCCTTGAAAAACTTGCATGTGGCCGCGCCGCCCTCGAAGGCGCCTTTAAGCGACGCGGACGACCGGTCGCCAGTGTAGCAACCACCACACGCACCGACCCGGAAGGCGTCGCAAGACGGAATACGATAGATTGTTCAGCGTTTAACGACAATCCTAGAAACACCTATTATTACGGCATGTTCAAGCGAACTGCAGCCGCGGGTTTTGCTTAGACGTGTATGAGACCAAAAGACTGACGCATGATCGTAAGTCGTATTCAGAACTCATACCACCTTCTCGTACCGGCTGCTAGGTAAAATTAAAATATCCATCGGTACGTTGCTTTGGACTTTGGTCTTTGGACTTGGCAAGAATTAGTCACGATGACTCCGCCAGTAAAACCCACTGCTCCCTTATGTGAAAAGGCATCGACTGGGGGAAACCAAAATTTAGTAGTACTATTGATTAATCTTCTCGCCATATTGTCCTCCGCTCTATAAGGAGATATCCATCTTCATGCTTTAGCTCCCTCCGAATTGCCGTAGATAGCTTTGCCTTTTCGCCCCCTCAGGTTGCTTTTCCCATTCCTTCTACTACTGGTTTCCATGAGGGCGCACGAGATGACCGCATCTGAGGTGAGGCGCCTGGCAGAGGAGCTCCAGGACAAGTATGCGGAGCTCCGGGCCAAGGACGTGGAGCTCCGTGAGCTCAGGGAGGAGAAGAGTGGCGTGCTCCTTCATTATGAGTGGCAGTTCACGGAGCTTCAGAAGCGACAGGAGCCCACCACAAAGATGCTTGAGGCATCGGCTAAGTTGTTGCAGGTAGATGCCACACACATTGAGGCCGTGCGATGCATACCATCGTGCCAGCGCGACCATGTCAACCGTCAGGTTGAACCCGTTCGACCACCCCATGAACTTCAACGAGCTACGGCTTCTGGACCTGGTCTCCTTCTTCACCTATCTCTTGGAGGAGCTGAACCGTCTCTGTGCGGTGGTAGGGGAGGTGTTGGACAAGAAGGGGTGTTGCCGGGCGAATCCTCTCCAGGCTTCGGAATCCATTTGTGTCATTGCATGTCGTCTTTGACTAGCTGGCTCCCGTTGACCGGGAGCGGGCTCAGTTGGCGGTGGCACTCTGCATCACTACCGTCGTGCGCCTGGAGAAGCAGAGGGACTTCGGTGCTCTTTTGGCGTTCTTCCAGAGGAGTGACTGTTAATTGGCGTGACTGGTTTAGCATTGTTTTGTTCGTGCCGTTTGGAGCGCCCGAAGAACTGAAGAAGATGCAGAACAAGTGAAGCCTAGTTAGGTATGCTGATTAGGTATAAATTTTAGCATATAAGTTAACAATTTATCAATGTTGCTTTTGTTGCTTTGGTATGCTGTGAACTTGGTATGTGTCTGAAATGCTATGGTATGGAGTGAACACGTTATCAATGTTGTTTTTGTTGCTTTGCTATTCAGTTAAATTTGAACACTAGGACAAATTCAATTACCTGGAAAAAAATTAGTTAACTTTGAACACCGGGAAAAATCCAGTTAATGGAAAAGATTCAGTTAATTTTAAACACCGAGACAAATTTAGTTAACTCAAAAATTCAATTAGCTTTTAACACTAGGACAAATTCAGTTAACTTGGATGATTCAGTTAAATTTCAACACTAAGACAAATTCAGTTGATTGACAAAATCTAGTTAACTTTGAACAGCAGGACAAATTCAGTTAACTGAAAAGATTCAGTGCAATTTGAACACTAAGACAAATTTAGTTAACTTTGAACACCAGGACAAATTCAGTTAACCGAAAAGATTCAGTGAAATTTGAACACTGAGACAAATTCAGTTAACTTTTAACACTAGGACAAGTTCAGTTAACTGAAAAAATTCAGTTAACTTTGAACACCATGACAAATTCAGTTAACTAGAAAGATTCAGTTAAATTTATACACCGAAAAAAATTCAGTTAACTTTTAACACTACGCCAAATTCAGTTACCTTTGAACACCAGGACAAATTCATTTAACTAGAAAGGTTCAACTAGATTTGAACACTGAGACAAATTCAGTTAACTGGAAAATTTAGTTAACTTTTAATACTAGGACAAATTCAGTTAACTGGAATGATTTGGCTAAATTTGAACACTGAGACAAATTCAGTTAACTGGAAAGATTCAGTTAATTTGAATACTGAGACAAATTCAGTTAAGTAAAACATTCAGTTAACTTTTAACACTAGGACACAGTCAGTAAACGCAGACAACGATAGGGGTCGCCGCTCTATACTTAGTTTCCAATCGAATAGATCTGAATCCATTCGATTCCCAATTGATTATTATTGACTGATAGTATAGATGGCAACTGTCCCGGGTGTGGATGCAAAATTATTGCATAAGCATGTCATCCTCTTATATTGTTACATTATTGCCCCTCGGGTGTTGATGATAGAATGGTGTTGCTAGACTGTTCATTCATGATGGACTGTTCGTTGATGCCACTGATTCGTATTGTTCGTAGTTAGGGTTTCCACATGATCTTAGTATGTGTATGCTTAGTATTGGTAGGACCAATTTGCATGCTCATGTACATTGTAGGACCATTGTGTTTGCTCACATAGGTAGTATAGTGTGAATGAATGCCACCAAATTTGGAACTGTTGTTGATTAGTGTTAGTTGTACTTGCGCAGTGCTATGTTCAGATCATACTAGTGAGTGTTTGCAACTTCCACTCATTAGATGCGGTTGCCACAAATTAGAGCAATGATCTGATAATGCTCTACTACTAACACCCATCTTCTTACCTGACAAGATCGTGAAGACGGAGTGGGATGTAGACGGTGAAGGAGCGCAGGTGGTGGTTGGCACCGAGGACTTAACCCTGACGAACCGGTGGAACAAAAGGGTGAACCTCCCTGGCTTGGTCGCTGCCATGAGCCAGCCGCTGGGCCATGGACTCAGGCCGAGGATCAGCCACGAGGAGGGGGCGCAAGAGCCGCTACGCTTCTACATCCATATCAAGGATGAGGATGATATCACCATGCTCGTCATCCCGCCCAAGTTCAAGGCGGTGATGAAGCAGTGGCTGGTGCTGAAGCCTTCTCGCGTCGTCAGGCTGTCGGCGAACAAGTGGTGCGAGTTCTGGGTGCACGTCCACACCTTCTAGGATCAGATGGTCCTTGGGAGGGGCTAGAACTACTTCTGCCGCCGCCACAAGATCGTCTCCGGCGTCCTCCTTGTGTTGCGGATCTCCGACCTTGGCCTGAAGGTGCATATCTACAACCAGAACAACTTCATCATGTGCAGGGTGCACTGCCAGAGGCACATCTGCATCAGGAACATCAGTCTCGGCTTTTAGATCTTTAGTATGTCTGTCGTTATATCTGAACTTGTCGTGTTGTTAGTTTGAACCTGTCATTATGTCCATATTATGCCCAGGGTTCAGCACCCTGAGGTGGTGCAGGGGCATGGGATGCCTGCTGCTTAAACTTATCTGCTAATGTGTTGTTCTTATGCCTATTTTCGTGTTGCGTTTATGTCTATTTACTTGCTGCTGTTATCTCTTGTGTTGCTTGTTATGAAGTGCTGCTAATGTGGTGGTAAGGTCACCACATTTGAAAGGGGTGTGCAGAACACATACGTGCACGCAGCCAAATGGCTGTGGTTTGCATCTGCTCACCTCTGAAGCACATATCAGGCAACCAAACAACCGGCCCTAAAATGGTCACTGAGGCAATGTGGGCAGCCAAACAACTTCCAGACATTGGTTTGTTTGCCTGTTTTTGCTCAGCCAGACTGAACTAGGTCCAGTATATAATGTAGGCAAATTGCATGCGAACAATCAAACACGCCCTATGTGTTTTTTTACGAGAAACTTTTAATCTATGCATCTTCAATCATGGTAGTACAAAGAACATCAGAGGTAATAAAAATACAAACATGTCTGTGGACCACCTAGCGATGACTACAAGCACTGTGTGAGCCGAAGGCGCGTGACCGTCATGGCCCCTCCTTTACTGAAGCAGACAAGCCTTATTGTAGTAGACAGTGAGGAAGTCCTATGTGTTGTTGTGGTGCACACAACTACCATGGACGAGGTAGTGGTGTCGCAGCAACCGGAAGCAGTGAGATGATGTCTTTTCTTCCAGCGAAATCTTCTTCTGATCGGCTAGTTCTGTTTGCGCAGACAATTAGAGAGGTGGATAGCAATATTTATCGTTGACATCAAGGTTGTATTCTCTCAAGGTTGTATTCTCTCCGGGGTGAAAGTGAAAATCCATGAGTGGAGGACACGATGGCTTCCCCGAGCGCGGGCGACTCGCTGGGCGATCCGCCGGCGCCGCCGCTGGCTCGCCCCCCTTCCCCGCCCTCGGCCCCCGTCCGCCCGCTGACGCCCTCCCCAGCCGCTCCGCCGCCACCCTCCCCCCCGCCGCCTCGCCGCGCCTGTTCTGGGCCGACCTCGCGGAGGCCGACGACTTTGCCGCGGGGCGTCCGGTCGTCTGCCGCGACCGCGTCCCCCCAAAGGCTCCGGCGCGGTCTGCTCGGGCTGTCCCTGCCGGTGGCTCGACTCCCAGGGGTGGGAGTCCGGCTGCCCGCGGGGACGGCCGGCGCCGGCGCCAGCCCGCGGGCTCGTCTCGGGCGGCCTTGGGCTCTGGCGCGCGCCCTCGGGGTCGCCGACCTGGCGGGTGGGGTGTCGCCGGCCGGGCTGACCACGACATCACGCGCACCTCCTGAAGATCAGTCGGTCCCTCGCCGCCCTCCGCTGCTCTCTCCCCTGCTCCGGCCGACGCCCCGGCGACGCCCTCGATGGCGCTCTCATCGGTGGTCTACAGGCGGTCCCCATTCCGTCCATTCATCTCGGCCTTCGGCGCCCCCGTACCTCCGCGTCCCGGCATCTTGGCTTCTCCGGCCTGGCCCCGCCGCCCCCGCCATGCCCTGCCGGCGTCCTCCTCCGCGGCGGCGCTGGGGGAAACCCTCGTCCCACGATTGGTTTCCCCTGGCTGGTCCTACCGGGCCGCGTGTGGTGGGCCGCCCCATGGGCCGCCTGCCCAGCGCTCCTGGGCCGCCGTCGGTTCCGCAGGCTGCTGGCCGCGCACTAGCCGGGCCCTCTGGGCCTCCACCCCCCTTGCAGCCCAGCCCCGCCCTCGGGTGGGCCTTGGCCCGACGAGGCGGTCCATCTGGCCGCCTCTAGGGTTCCCCCGCCAGCCAATTCCTCCCGCATCGCCCGCTTCTCCCCCCGTCGTTGTCCCGCCCGCCGCCACCGCCAGTCCCGTCGCCCTTGCCGGCACCCGCTCGCCCTCCCCTCCTACCTCGCCGGCCATGACCCGCGAGTGGGATGACGGGGCGGTCCGCCCCAAGCGCCGAGCTGACGATCGCCGGGCTCCTCCGCGCCCGTCGCCGGATGCACTTCGGCGGGAGGAGGACCTCCGGCAGGAGCTTGACTCCCGCCCCGCCCGCCGCTCTCCAGCTCGTGCCGCCCGCCGCTCCCCTTCCCGCACTGCCCGCCGGTCCCCTGCCCGCGACGATCGCCGCTCCCAGTCCCCGGCGCGCCGCTCGCCCCCAGGACTGATTTGCGGGAGCGCGGCCGATCTCCGGCTGGGGGGTCCCGTCAATCCTCCTGGCGGCGGTCTCCCTCCCCGTCTCGCCGTCGGGACCGGTCCCCTTCGCCCCGGCAGCAGCCCCTCTCCACCGTCACCGTCAACCCGACCTCCAACCGCTACCAACCCCCCCGCTCCCAAGCTGCGTTCCCGCCGACCAATGGGGGGAACGGGAACCGGGGGCGCCAGGGCGCAAAGAAGAAGAAGAAGAAGGGTCCTCCTCGCCCCCCGGTTGCCACTCCCGCTGCCGGCGCGGCCGTCCCCCATCCGGGCTCCGCCTCCGCCTCGGACGGTCCGCCGTGCTTCAACTGCGGCCTGACCGGGCACTTCCAGGTGGCCTGCCCCAATCCCCCGACGTGCTACCTCTGCAAGGACGCCGGCCACCCCGCGATTCTCTGCCCGGACCGCCCGGTGACGAAGGAGCTTATGATGTACGGCCACGGCATCGAGGACATGGGCTTCTTCCACATCGAGGTTCCGGAGCTGCCCCCTCCCCCCCTCGCTCCTGGCTCTCGTGACTATCGTCGGTGAGGCCGTCGCCACCCCCGAGCTCATTGAGGCCGAGATCAACCACTTGTGCAGATGCAAGTGGGATTGGCAGGTGACCTCCTCTGCGGCTAACTCCTTCACGGTGATATTCCCCGACGCTATGAGCATGGGCTTCTGTACCCGCAGCGACAACATCACCTTGGCCCTCAACGGGATTGTGGTGAACATCTCTTTGCCGAAGTGGGATCCCAAGGCCGTGGTGGTCCTCGACACGGCCTGGATCCTGATCGCCGGCCTGCCGGATGTGGCCCGGTCTGAGCGCGTCATTCGCGGCATGTCCAAGCTCCTGGGCAAGGTGGTGGTGGTCGACGAGCTTTCTCTCCGCAAGGAGGAGGACGTCCGGGTCAAGATGAAATGCCTGGACTCCTCCAAGCTCGACGCCACGATTCGGGTCTTCTTCAACGACGACGGCTACGACCTCAAGATCTGCCCCGAGCCTCCGAACCACATCGGTCGCCCCCGCTTCTCCGACGACAGCCACTTGGGGGGCGGCTCAGCTGACGACGCCGACTCTCGCCGCCGCCGGTCCCGCCACCCAAGCCTCAAGGATCCTGAGGATGACGAGGACCTGTCGGGGCACTCTCGCTCCCCATCCCCCGAGCCCGCCAACCCACCTCCTGGCCGTGGCGGCTCCGGGGCGGGACGCACCAGGGTGTCGGCCACTGACCTCTCAGTGACTCTGCACCTGGCCTCTACGCCGGTCACGCCTCCTTCGCATCCGTCCGAGTCAGCCAGTGACATCTCCAGTGTGGGCCTACTCGTCATGCCGCCTTCGTCGCCACGCTCCCCTTCCGCCGTCTCCGCCCTGCTTTCCTCGCCATCGGCACCGGACCCCCCCGGCCACTCCTTGCTCGACCTCCCCGGTCCCCATGGGTGGCGGTGGGGACCTCCCCGTCGGCGCCCCAGCTTCGGCCCCCCCACCCGCGGGCGTTGCGGTTGGCGACATCCTGGAGCCCGTCGCCCTGCTCCCCTCGCCGGTGGCCTCCGACGCCCACCTCGCTCCGCCCACCTCCCTGGCTACGATGGTGGCCGTGATTGTGACCACTCCGACCGGCGCTCACCCTCCTCCGACGGTGGCGTACGTCAGGCGGCCCCGCTCCACCTCGACGCCGGTGACAGTGTCCCGCCGCAGCGCTCTCCTCGATGCGGCCCGTCCGGCGGACTCCCCGGCGCCGTCCGTCGCTGAGCGTGTGGAGCTTCGAGCCGCGGTCCAGAACCTCGAGTCAGGTGTGGATTCCGCCCCCCCCGTTTCTTCCAGTTGTTCCTTTTCCGCGCTTGAGGCCGTCCCTCTTGGCCACCTCGCCAAGGTGGCTACTGACTCGGCCATATTTTTTAGGGGGGAGGTTGGTACCCCCTTAGAACAGATCGCGGCCATTAGGGCTCGCGAGATTTTAGATGGCAAGCTGGCTGAGACTCGGGCGCGCTTGCTCCGGCCCACCGTGGATTCGACCGCACCCCCCGCGGGTCTGGGCCCTCTGGTGGCCGACGGTATGATTCGTGGACGCACCCGCTCTCGCACTGCCGCTCTCCTTGCGCAAAGCGCCTCCCATGTCTTGGGGTAAAGCAGCCCCCCATGGGGGTTTAGATGCGTGACCTTTTCTGGAACATCCGCGGCTTCGGCCATGATGGCCGCCGCCGCCAACTCATCGAATACATGCGAGACGAACACATCGACATCATTGCCATCCAGGAAACCATGCGCACAAAGTTCTCCCTCCAGGAGCTCGAGTGTCTTAGCTCTCACCTCTTCGCTTGGCATTGGCTCCCTTCTAGTGGGACCTCTGGCCACTCTGGCGGCATCCTGCTAGGGGTGAAGGATGCCACCTTTGAGGTTGGGGGCATGGATCGGGGGGAATTCTTCGTGAGTATGAAGATCTTTGAGCGGGCCCTCAACTTCAAATGGCAGGTCATGATTGTCTATGGTCCGGCGGACCATAGCCGCTCCCCGTCCTTCTCAGAGGAGCTTCATCTGAAGATCTCCAACTCTCTCCTCCCAGTAGTTGTGGGCGGAGACTTTAACCTCATCCGATCCCCGGAAGAGAAGAATAATGACCGGATTAACCTTCCCCGGATGAAGCTATTCAATGACTGGATCGCAGAGCTAGGTCTCCGTGAGCTGGACCGGACGGGTGCCCGTTTCACTTGGACTAACCGTCAGGCTGACCCGACGCGATCCGTGTTGGATCGCGTCCTAGTTTCCCCGGAATGGGAATTATGCTGCCCCCTGGCCTCGCTTCGTGCGATTACCCGGATCGGGTCTGACCATGTCCCCCTCCTCCTCTCCACGGCCGACGAGCGCCCCCCTCCCCGCCGCGTGTCTGGTTTGAGCTCTTCTGGCTCAACCAGGCCGGCTTCCGGGAGACGGTTGCCGCTCGCTGGATCTCGGCCCGCTCTTGCCCTCATAGCGCCATGTCTGCTGTTGACTCGTGGCACTTCTGTGCCAAGCTTGCCCGCCAATTCATGAAAGGGTGGGGTGCAAACCTGGGCCGGGATCTCAGAGAACGAAAAAAGACCCTCCTACTGGCTATTCAAGCTCTGGATGCCCGTGCTGACACGTCTGGAATCTCCCCAGATGAGTGGATGGTGCGTTATGACCTTGAAGACCAGCTCTCAACCATCTACACTGATGAAGAGGCCTACTGGCGTATGCGTGGTACCCAGCGATGGGTACTTCGGGGTGATGCCAATACCGCCTATTTCCAGGCGGTGGCGAACGGTCGCCGGCGCCGAAACTCCATCCATTGCCTCTGGGACAGAGATACCCCTCTCGTTCGCCCCTCGGCCATTCGTACCCATGTGGATGGCTTTTACAAGGCCCTATTTACCCCCACCCCTCGGGGTGGGGCTAGTCTCGCCCCCGACATCTGGTCGGGGCCCAATTGGTTTCCGATGCAGCGAATGCTGCTTTAGTGGCCCCCTTCGCCGAGGATGAGGTTCTCGCGGCTATCAAAGGGATGAACCCCTCCTCGGCCCCGGGTCCGGATGGCCTGCCAGTTATGTTTTTTAAGACGTTCTGGCCGACCATCAAGCCGGAGGTCATGGCCCTGTTTGAGGAATTCTTCTCTGGCACCATGGATCTTGGGCGCCTCAACTATGGCATCGTGACCCTTATCCCCAAGATCCCGGGCGCCTCCGACATCCGCCCATTTCGGCCAATCACCGTGATCAATGTGATATTCCGGATCCTGGCCAAAGGGTACGCCAATAGGGTGAACCTGCTCGCGGACGCGATTACCCACCCGAACCAATCCGCCTTCATACAAGGCCGATTTATTCTGGATGGGGTTCTGGTGTTCCACGAAGTCCTCCATGAGGTTCGGTTGAGAACTCATCGAGCGGTGTTTCTGAAGCTCGACTTCCACAAGGCCTATGACACGGTCCACTGGCCCTTCTTGCGGGAAGTCTTGCTTCGCAAGGGCTTCGACGACCGGTGGGTGACTAGGGTTATGCAACTTGTCTCCTGTGGACGGACCGCTGTGAACATCAACGGGGACATTGGGCCCTACTTCCCCACCCTCTGTGGGGTTCTTCAGGGTGACCCTTTCTCACCGTTTCTGTTCAACATGGTGGTTGATGCCCTGGCATCCATCCTTGATAAGGCCAAGGATGCTGGCCACATTCGCGGTGTCGTCCCTCACCTAGTTGGAGGGGGAGGGGTCTCCCTCCTCCAATATGCGAACGATACCATAATAATGGTGGAGGGCACCGCCCATGACATTGCTAACCTAAAGTTCCTCCTCCTGTGCTTCCAACAGATGTCGGGCCTAACCATTAACTTCGATAAGAGCGAAGTGATGGTGCTCGGGTTCCCTCCCGAGGAAGCACAGTCCATAGCGGACCGACATAACTGTCGGTTGGGTTCTTTCCCCACGACTTACTTGGGGATCCCCATTAGTGACTCGCGCCTCACCGTGGCGGACCTCCTTCCCACGGTGACCCGTATGCAGCATCAGGTCGAACCTTGGAAAGGCCGTTGGTTGTCGAAGGCTGCTCGGGTGATCCTTATTAACTCCTTGCTTGCTAGCCTCCTGTGGTTCCTCATGAGCTTCTATAGCCTACATGAGACCCTCCATCAGGAGATCGCCAAGTACCAATCTAGATTCTTCTGGCTAGGGAGGGGGATAAGCAGAAGTACCATATGGTTAGCTGGCCCGATATCTGCAAACCCAAGGACCAGGGAGGTCTCGGGATCCTGTCCTCCCATCGCATGAACATAGCCCTCCTGACTCGTTGGCTCTGGCGCATTGCCAATGGTGATGGAGGTCTATGGCTCACCGTCATCCAGAACAAGTATCTCCGTGGACAGCCCCTTGCCTTCTGTCAGCGCTCGGGCGGCTCCCAGTTCTGGCAGGCCGTAGTCCAGCTGCTCCAAGTTCTCCGTATTGGCACTTCCATAGCGGTTGGTACCGGATCATCGACCCTATTCTGGTTTGATCGATGGCTTGGTGACTCCCCCTTGGCCGCGCGATTTCCTGCGCTCTTCACTATTGCAGTGGACCCACGTATATCTGTCGAGGCGGCCCTTATTGACTTAGGGCGCCTCGCCTTCCGCCGCCCCTTCGGCCCTCCAGAGGTTGCTGCCTGGGACGCCCTTATGCAGGACATTGCCCTCCTCCCTATGGACGGCCTTGGCTCCCCGGATGTTACTTCTTGGCGGCTTGAGCCCTCCGGCTGCTTCTCCACCAAATCCCTCTATGCGGCCATTGCACCCTCGACGGCCCCCGAACCCTTTAGTCTGATTTGGGATATTCGCTTGCCCCTGAAGATCCGGATCTTCATGTGGCAAAGGATTCGCGGTCGTCGCCTCCCAACTGGCGTGGAGGTCCGTAAGCGGAATGGACCTGGGAACGGGATGTGCCCCTTGTGCGACACGATGGAGGATGCTAACCACATCCTCTTCTCGTGTTCTACGGCTCAGTTCCTCTGGTCCTGCTTCCGCGAGACGGTTGGGGGCCAGTGGTGTAACACCAACTTCCCTGACCTGCTTGCGGAAATCCATGCCTCCCCCCCTCGCTACCGCCATATCAGATGGCTTTGCGTTGGGATCCTTGCCTGGACGCCCTGGACCGTTCGCAATAAGCTTATCATTCAGAAGGTCCCTCTTCGACGTGCTACTGACGCCATCTTTAAAATGTGTGGATACTTGCAGCTCTGGCGGCCGCTTAGCCGCCCCCAGGACCGGGTCGTCATCAACAACCCCATCGCCGACCTTCGCTCGATGGCCTTCAGCTTGGCGCCACCGCTCCCCCCGCCACCCCCGGAGCCAGACTAGATGCTGTGCCGCACCCTCCGTGTGTGCGCCTTTTTTTGCTTTTCAGGGCTTGTTGAGTTGTGCCCTCAGCATTTACCCTATTTGACTGCTTGCGGTGCTAGACCTCTGTGTGCGTGTGTGTGTTGTTGAACCTTGTTGTTGTTGTTTGGCTTTACCTATAAAGCGGGGCGAAAGCCTTTTTTGGTAAATCCATGAGTCAACCTTTTGGCTATGGTTGGTATCTACACTGCACTGCAAACTGATTCTTCTTGAAGGTCTTATCTTGGAGTTGTACAATCTTGGTTAATTCACATGTGCCTATTTTTTCCTCATAAAGGGCTCTTTTATTATCTCAAAATGTAGCATCAAGCGAAGACAAAGCATTATGAGTAACACCCGGCTTCTGCATAATTAGAATGCATATAGCCAAACCCAACTGACAAAAAGAAATGAAACAAAACCGACAAACCGACAACAGTAGTCCTATAGACCGACACTATGCCTATGTCAAAAGTTGCGCTCGATAAATTAGGAAGTTATGCTGCCACCCATGTTAAGAAAACCTCCGTAGTCACCTGCTCCAACCGTATACACACCGTCTTGAACAACGGTTGATACTCAGCAGTTGGTATTCCGTTCGTCGTAACCCACATTCTATTATCTAAAATCTCACTATAGTTTGAAATTCCGTAAAAGAAAAAAAAATCAAAACCCTGCAGACACCATGGATACATTCCATTATTTTCAAAAGGTTTGACTGATGGATTATGGTTAACTCACATATGGCTTTTCTTACTTTTTTCATGAGCCCATTTATTTGACAAACATTGTTTTTAATAAATTAATAATATATAACTATGTGCATCGATGCAGAGGTTAGGAGTTCATCCTACCTTTTGAAATAATAGAATGTGTCCATGGTGTCTGCAAGAGTCACTACTGTACTACTCCAGTATATTGACATATGCTGGCCCAAGGATGAGCATTCCCAGCAATCTGAACAAGGTGACTTCCACATAATATTTACATGAGATTTCTTACAACGGATTTTTACACAGTTTTAGAATTAAGGCATAGCAAAAGAACAGGTACTTGGTCTGATTACCGCCATGCTTAGTCAGGGAAAGGAGTCATTCTGCATCTGCGGATCTGCCTCATCTTCGGCCTTCAGCTCGGTACCTCGCTTGATGATCAACATCTTCTCCTGAAACCAATGGGCAAGGAAAACTGATTGAATCAAGATGCTAGATAGAGCTTACCTGCAGTTCAATGTACTTGCAGCAAAACAAAAAACAGACATTTCCGCCCGTCATATGTATCAAAAATAAATGTCAAGCATTTTTTACCTCCATAAGTTGTGAGCTGCAGCTAGACACTGAAGAATAGCCATCTTCCTTCGGCAAAGGACTGTCGCCTCCTACTGTCAATTGAACCGAGTCACTGTGCTGCAGTAGAGTCAACTCATCGTCGTTCAGGACCCATTTCACAACAAAGCTCGAGCTCCACTTGTCGATGGCAACTTGGAAAGTGCGGGTAGAGCCGAGAATATCTGAGATTGCAGCTGGCATGGTGCACCTGCCATCATCGGCGATCTCTTTGAGAAGTTCTGCCGTGACACCGATCAGTCCCTGCGCATGCTCGGCAAAGATCATCAAGTTCATCGTGCCAGTATCATCCTCCACCACTGCATTTAGCTTGTACCTAGTGTGCCGAAAAACACCAGCATGAAAATTACTAACTAGTTAGCGTGCGATGTCTGAACTAAGCAATAATCAATGAGGCACTGACAGCATACGAGTCTTCAATATCCGTGAGATGCGCACCCGGACTCTGTGCCTGTAATCCGATGACAAGTTCAACTGAGACAGTGGGGTGAACCCATCCTCAGCCTCACCCATTTTGGCCTTGAAGCTGAAGGTCTACATATGTGGAGACAAAAATAAATGAGCAGATTTGTGAGCAATCTTTTGTCCATTAGTCAACCCCAACGGCTGCACAACAGACTTCAGAATGTGCAGCAATAATTTTCACAATGAAGCTGCAAGCCTGAAACCCTGTAGATTCAACATGGGCTCCTCACCTTATTTGGGGTGAAACTTGTTCCCTTTTTCATGCAAACATTGGTAGTGATTTTCGATCAATTGGTCAGTTCTGGTGCGTATGAAAAATGGCTAATCTGAATTCCAAACCTACTCTGGTTTGTATGAAATAAAAGATCCATGATTCACATGATTTTTAATGAGCGAATATATGTAGTTATAAAAGTAAAAAAATGTAGTTATTAGATGTCAGGATGATACGGCGCGCAGCAAGCAGAATACTTTGCAAGCGGGGGAAAAAAGACTATGATTGAAGGTGAAAAACTGGAATCAATCTTGAACCTATGGAAGAACTGGAAAGTGGTATTCAAGCAAAACAGAATCCGGAGAAGGGCTACAAAAAGTAACGGAGACAGAAGCTTGCTTACCTCAGGATTCAGGAGGCTGTGCTTTCCCAAGAACAAGGCTTGGACCAAATTAAAGAATGAGGAGCAGACAAGGAAAGAGGAGGAGGAGGAACCGAGGAAGTAGGAAGAATAGATGAGATGGGCGGTGCACAGTGCGCCACTGTAGACTGCAGAGTGAAGTGAAGCTAGTGCAACGTGTAGCAGTTGTACTGATCTCAGCTCACTTTTTTTTATCTCCAGTCCATACAATTGTACTACTCCTATATCTTAATCGGTATAAGTATTTTTTCTTTATAAAATTGTATGCAAACACAAAAGATATTCACCTCGTTGTAATTAATTATTCATCTGATACAAATAAAATGTATTATTTGTTTGTAGAGTTCAGACAAAATGTGAGATCTCCCTGCAAAAAAAAAGACAAAATGTGAGATCTAGGAAGTAATGTCGGACCGATGGTTGTCAACTTTTAATGCAAAACAAGACATCATTAGAGATGGCTGAGAAATAACAAAACCAATAAAAAACTGTAAATTTACCAGCTTTTCGAACACATTACAAACGCAAGCGCTTATATACACGCGCATATGCTATAAAATGTAAACGCGGTATATTTTGTGCAAAAAATATATTATGTCAAGTTCAGTACACAAAAAGAAACAAAAATGATCTTGTGCACCCTGTGTAAAATTATGTTCGGAAAACACGGTTCCTATGTACCATGCGCGAATATATGATTGTATACGCTTACACACAACTTAAAAGGAGAACAAGTAACATAGGTACTACCAGTATTTTTAGGTGAAAGAGAGGAAAATATATCTTGAGTAGGTGTACTCTTTGTACAAGCATGACGTGGAGGCAAAACCAGCTAGCGTGTCGATGTGACAAGACTAGATTGGTAAGTTATACAGTACTACTCTCGGCTAAGTTATACAGCACATCTTCTAGTACAGTGGTAAGTTATACAGTACTACTCTCGGCTAAGTAATGAATCCTGTTTGGTAGTACTTGTCGTACAGTGACTAGTACAGCCAGTTGAAGACGATAGTACAAAATGTGTTCATCCAAAACAAATATCTTCAAGCACTAGACTATGATGCACTAAATTTAGACTTTCCAGAAGAAACGATTAGCAGAGTCATTTAAACCTAACTATTTTCATTTAAGCCGAGCAAATTCATGACATTTTTTGACATAAACAAAATTAATCAAGTTTAAATCTTCGCCGGCGTCCAGGTCCAAGTTCTTATTGTTGCCCATGTCTGACATCTTCGCTGGCTGTGAGCTCCTGAAAGTGAAGCTCCGGATATGATCAATGTCGAGGAAGAGTAAGACATGGGATATAGAAATGCCCACATGGGACACGAACGTCTCTCTCTCTCTCATATCCTACTCTTATTTGTCGAAGCCCGCGGCTTGGACATCGCTGGTGAAGGTGAGGTTCATGATGGATGTGGACGGGACAGCCTCATGGTCGTAGCGGCCCGACACGAATGGCGCGCAACTGCCAGCGTTCCCGTCCTCAATCGCCCACGCCGCCAGCGGCGCTTCCGCGTCTGAGTGCGCCGTGACCGCGTTGCAGTCGGCATGAGCGCCGCTGCTCGGCGACGAAGTTCGGGTTCTCCGCGGCCATGGGCGCCAGGGCCTCCTCGCTCGTGAACTCGCTGTAGATTTTCAAGGAGGGTGAGATTATAGCATTACTCCTCCCGCGTGTGCCGCAACGTCGACACCGGATGCTCCTCCGTCATGATAGTGTTGAAGTTATCTTGCGTCTGCCCCATGGTGAAGCCAACATGGACCAGTATGGGAGGAGGCGTCGGCTCGTCGTCGGACGCCTTCTCCATTGTCCCGTGGTCCTCACTCACCTTTCGAGGACTCACCGGCAAGCCGACCTCTATTCATCGGGCATGACGGGCCTGCCAGAGCTAACTGCAAGGGTGGCCAATGCTTCTACTCCATCGAGAGCCTCTCCCACATCACTCTAAAGCTCTCGGTCGGTCATAGTGGCGGAGGAAGAAGGAATCGGACATGATGTGGTGCATATCATATCGGGCGTGTCCATGTATAAATAGCGGTACCAGCCAGGACCGCATGGGGGGCTTTGTCAATGCGGGTGTCAGAGTTGGTTTCTCGATCGCGCCGCCTGTTTGATGCCGGCAGACGGACGGATGGGGACCGGTTTGAATGCGGTAGATAGCCTTCATGTCCCGCATTCAAACCGACCGGACTTGGAACAATTAAAAAAAAATTGTGGCACTACCCTCAAGCTTGTAACAAGCTTAGAGCAACACTAACAGATCGGCTATATTTGCCTTCCGTCCCGCGCACATCCTCTATATTCAGGCATCTGCTTTTTTTTGCAGGATCCTATAAATTTCGGCCCATGTCAGCCATATCCACAGTTTTCACCCCTTATTTTGCCGGTTCCTCTATTCCATCTGCTCATGGCGCAAAGGCATTTTCAGCTCGCGGCCGCTTGCCCAGCCGGCGCCATTGACTTGCCCCCCCCCCCCCGCCGCACCTTCTCCACCAATTTTGGAGGCCAGGGGTGCCCATTTTTACACAGAGGGTGAGTGGCCGGCGACGGCGCCATGGATCTGCCTTGGAGCTTGCCACGCGCCTCCTAGCGTGCGGATCCGGTTGGTCCGGCCGCAGAATCGGCCGAGGTTCGTCCGATGATTCCAAAATAGAGGAGATGATTTTGGAGGACGATGTCGACCATCCAGTGTCATTGCATCTCGTCGACAAATTTGAAGCCGGCCCGAAGAGAAAGTGTCGTGGATCGATGGTTGGCCGGCTTTGCATTCGACACAACCGATCTCTCGGCCACAACATGCTCATGAAGGACTACTTCGCCGAGGTACCAACATATCCAGCTCACTTTTTTCGTAGGCGATATCTAGTGTGTAGGTCTCTTTTTGTTCGCGTCATTGAAGCTTGCGAGAAAAATTTCCTTTTCTTCACTCGCTGGAGGAATGCCGCCGGTTTGCTTGGGGTTTAGTTCACACCAAAAAATATTGGCGGCAATGAGAGTGATTGCATGTGGCATTCCGGCCAACTATACCGATGAGTATCCTCACATTGGAGAAGATACCACGCTTAAATGCGTGCGGATGTTTGCGAAGACATTGATCTGGATTTTTGGTCCGGAGTATCTTCGAGGTTCAGATGAGGAGGGCACAAAGAAGTTGATGGAGATGAATGAAGCAAGACAATGGCCGCGCATGCTTGGAAGTGTGGATTTCATGCATTGGAGGTGGAAGAACTGCTTGGTGGCTTGGGTGGGGCAATACACCGGCCACAAATATAAACCCACTATTGTGCTCGAAGTTGTGGCTTCACAGGACTTGTGTATTTGGCATTGCTTCTTTGGATTGCCGGGACTCTCATTGATATCAACCGTGTTGTGGCGATCTCATATTTTTGCTTAGCTTGCTAGTGGAAAAGCTGTGGCTTGCAACTACACCGTCAATGGACATGACTATACCATGTGGTATTATCTTGCCTACATCATTTATTCTCCATGGTCAACATTTGTCAAGACCATAAGACCCCAAAACCAAGAAGCGCATTTTTTTGCCCAAGCACAAGAAGCATGCCGAAAGGATATCAAGAGAGCATTTGGTGTGTTGCAAGCTCGGTTTGCCATTGTTCGGGTTCCTGCTCACTACTGGGATAAGAAATCCCTCAGAAAAATCTTGTTTGCATGTGTAATTTTACACAACGTGATCCTTAGATGAGAGGATTTAAACTTAGAGCTAGTTTTACTATGAAAATGTTGGTAGCGATGTGAAGCCTCCCAGGACCCAGAGATCGATGAGACTGATGCATTTCTTGAGACCTATCGGAAGATTGAGAACAACGCGACGCACTACTAGCTACGTGATGATCTTGTTGAACATTAGTGACGACTGTATGGGAGACCGACTCCCATTTTATTTTAATAAATTTTATATGTATTCATGTGTGATTTGAACAATTATTTGCCTTCCGAACCATTTGTTGTCGTATTAATTATTTGAGTTTAAACATTTTTTATAATGAAGATGATTGTTGTATTGTGATCTGCCTTCTGGACCATTATAAGTTTGATTCATATTGTGATTCTATTAAGTTTATATTCTTAAAAATCATGAACTAGAAAAGCCCTGGATTTTTTACGGTACCATGTGGCCTCTCCAGTGCGGAACAGATCCTGCAAATCAATCCTGCAAAATTTTGTGGGGCAATTTACAGGATCTGTTCCGCCGAAGGCCTCGCGGTACTGCGATTTTTTTACGGGCGGCTCTTATATCAAATTTGTGGGATGAAAGATAGCGGATTTGTTCGAGTTGCTCTTAGGAGGGTGCCATTACACTTATACTCATGCTTGGTCCTTCGATGGTGATGTTTTGGCAGAGATTCAGGAGCAGGATCATCTTCGTTCTTCCATGGCATAGGCCCCCATCCACAAAAGATAAAGATGAAGTAGCCTCCGTAACTTGAGGTTAAACCCATCATCTTCAATCTAGTTTCATACTCACATTTATGATTCTGAAAGTTACAGAGTTGCACTTGGAGGTTTTCGTTTATTGTTTTTCTTTGCATACATATAAAGATTGCAGCAAGGCTCCATTAAAAAAACATGGTTGTTCCTTTCAACAGATCCTCTTCGTGGTTAAATGAAATAAAAGTTTTGTGGATTTTAAACAATGTAGGATGTTCATCTTACACTTTGCATTCCTATAATTTCCATGTTACCTCTTAATTCTCATTGGCTAAATGGTCCAGGGAATGTTTCCATAAAAAGGTATCATCTGATTGCTAAAACATATATGGCTCTATCATTATTTTTCGTCATGCCATGTTTTGATTTTCCTTTTATGTAATTTAAATGCAATTTCACTTCCATATCTCCTAGGAAAGGAAAAATGTTGAGTAATTTCTTTTTATTTCTGTTCAACAATTACCGTTTTCATAGGTACAACTTGTCTCCATTAATCCAATAAAATCTTCGATTTTAATGAACTCATATGTCGACTATAAGTACATGCATGACCAAGTATCTAGATAAGAAATCTCGAGAGTGCATCTGAGTCAGAATCATTTAGCTAATACTTGATATCATTCAAATACGTAATGCACCATTTTCCCATCACACAACTTTCATATCATATACTATATGTTTTTGCGATGCATCATGTAGTTAACCTGTATGTTCTTGATGTATATTAGATTTACGGTTTAGGTGCCCCACAAAAAAGGCTTATGTTTGAGGTGTAAAGACGATGATGCATTTGCAGCCAAGGTGGCTGATACATAAATAATTTTAGTTCTTCAAGATGCATCTTACACTTGCAATTCTATAAATGTACAATAATGTCCACTAGTGCAGAACCGGGCAATAGCACCGGTTCGTAAGGCCCTTTAATGCCGGTTCCACAACCGGCACTAAAGTGTGGTCACTAAAGCCCCCCCCCCTTTAGTACCGGTTCAGCACGAACCGGTGCTAAAGGCCAATCACGTGACACGAGCCAGCTCCGGGGGCAGGGAGCCCTTTAGTGCCGGTTGGTAACACCAATCGGTATTAAAATGTTGGAGGGGGGGGTTGGGTTTATGATTTCTTTTTCATTTAATTTTGTGTTTTCCATTTAACTCCTTTTCGTTTGCTGGTATTTTACGATACTACACATTGTACACGTTATGCATATATATATATATATATATATATATATATATATATATATATATATATATATATATATATATATATAAATAGAATTTCTAGTAGAACCGATCATATATATCATCAAATGTCTCACAAACCACCATATTAATTAATTCAGACATACACACATGTGTGTGTATATATATATATATATATATATATATATATATATATATATATATATATATATAATTAGATAGCTATATACAATTTCTCCTACAATGTTGCCTTCGGAGCCAGTGGCATTAGCCTAATTGGTGCCTTCGGAGAACGATGACAATTGGAAGTGGTTCATGGGGGCGGTAGCGGGTAATAGTATTCTCTCTTCGGATCTATGACCTGGTCGAGTAAAAATCCGCATATTTCCTCTTGAAGTGCTTGTACGCGCTTCGTTTCTAGGAGCTTGTCCCGCACCTCTGTGAACTGTTAAGAAGGAGATCAAAATATGCATGTGTATTAGTTGTGTGACTAGATATCGATAATGGTATAAAAATTGTGAATAGTATTCTGACAAACATATCCATTCCTGTCTTTGAGATCTGCTCGTTTTGGACGTCATCATGCGAATATTCTCGCAAACGCAGAATGCACACAGATCAGTCCCCTGCGCCTGCTGAAGGGCCTTTACGAGAATGGAATTTGATCAGATAATAATTAATCAAGCATGATAATTAAAGAGATGGCAGCTAGCTAGCTAGTTAGCTAGTACTACTTAATTACTTACCTTGGGTCGAAACCATTTCAGCTTTTGTTTCCATTCGCCTGGAGTGACGCTGGTGAACCCTGCCCAAGCCCTGCCCGTCGACAAAAAAATGAATAAAGTGGTTATTAAATAGTTCATATCAGGAAATGACGAACTAAATAGGCCGAGATATATAGTTAATAATGATTGAAATTACCTGTTGACTATCCCAAACAAGTTGTTAAAGTCAGAATTTATTTTAAGTAGTGAGTCCAGTATTTCAACTGTTTCGGCGTCAACTTTAATGATACACAAGATCCAGTGAAATCTGCATGCACACACGTTTGCATGTCTTAATTAAGCGGGCATATGTAAGCAAAAACATGTAGCTAGCTAGTAGGCAAAAACAGAGAATTTGTAGTACAAGACAGTGTGACTCACTGGAAGTTGTAAGGAAGTAGTATATCTTCATTGTATTTGAGGCGCTTCAAGAACTTTAGCATGCTGTCCTCTACATGCTTTGCATGATATGCATCTATTTTCCATGTGTATTCATTAACGGTGTTTGGGTCAATGAACCCAATGCCATAGCGTCCACCTTTTTTCATTTCATACATCTTCATCCTGCATAATACCACAGAAAAGAATATAGTGAGAATAATTATGTCACAGCCCTAGAATTGCTAGTAATTAGTTGCATCAGTGAGCATGCCATCATGTTTTAATTCCAAAGAAACTTGAAATGGGGATTGTTGAAACCCTAGCACCAAATGAAATTCAACTAGGTTCACCTAAAATATTTTCAGTAATCCAAATGGCTTTTAAAATTGTTCATCATTTCTGGAAAATGCTAAAACCATAACCAGAAGTGTTGCACATTTTTCCATGACATAATTGGTCACTGATTTAAATCATACTTTATTTGCATTTGGGCATTTAAATGCTATAAAATATTTTAAATGCTCAAATAATCATAAGCTAAAATGTTTGCTGTTTGATATATTCTAAACAGTAGCCATGATTAGTTTCATGATTTTTGGTAATGCCCTGGTATTTTTAATAAAGCCCTGAAATTTACAGAATAATAGAAAACTGAAATATTTAGAAAAGGAGAGAGAGAAAGGACCCAGCCACTTACCTGGCACCTACCTGGCCGGCCCGTTCCTGTTCTGGCCCAGCCCACCAGGGGCAGAGCCGTCTTCCTCCTCTTGCCAGTAGGCAGAGGGGAAGCGGTGCCCGACGCCGTGCACGTCGGCACGCAGCTGCCTGCCTGGCTCCCCCTCGTCGCTCTGGATGCCCCGCGCGTCGCCACGACGCCCCGCACCCCCTGGACCCTCGTTCACTCTCCCCCTCGCCTCCCTCTCTCGTTCCTCCCCATGGCCGAGCGCCACCATCGCCGCCGTTCGCCGTAGTCATCGCCAGAGCCACGACCTCGCATCCCCGACGCGCTCCACAGCTCCTCCGCGATCCCCTCTCCCTCCTCGCCGAGCCACGCACCTCCGGACGGCCTCCATCGTCGCCACCGTCGTCTTCTTCATCGCCGGCCGCCGCAGATCTCCACCGCCCTCACGTCGCCGTCCGGCTGTCCCCGAGCTCGCCGTCGACGGCCACTTCAACCGCTGTGAGCCCATGCCTCGGTTCCCCCTCTCAATTTCCTTTCTCGCATGCCGTAGCACCGCCTCGCGAGCACCCGAAGCCGCCGTCCGCCATTGCCGACGAGCTCGACGCTCTCGAGCTTCTCTGCTCGAACGCGTTGCACCATTGTGCTCCTGGAGCATCGTAGTTGCTGCTCCGCTACTCGTTTTGCTCGCCCGCTTGCTCTAACCCCGCGCTTGCATCACCACCGCACTCCGGCCGCCGCCTCGCTCGCCGCCCCCACCGCCACAGGCCACCCCAGCCCCAGTCGCTGCCACCGGTGGATGCGCCACTCCTCCAGCTCCCCTAGAGCCAAACCCCGTCGCAAACCACCCTCTGTAGCGCCTTCCCGAGCCACTCCGGTGAGCCTCCGCCGCGGCATGTGGTCGCCGGCGCCTAGTCCGGCGATGCTGACGTGGCGGCACAATTAGTGCTAATATCTGTTAATTACCCACCCTAACAGACACTGACATGTGGGTCCCCGAGCCTAATTAGGTTAATCTAATTATCCTGTTAAATTAGTGCTAATCTTGCGGGCCCCATTTGTCAGCATTGACTTTGACAAGTCAGCGTTGACCGGTCCCACCTGTCAACCACCCTTTTCAGCCCTGTGTCACTGACGTGTGGATCCCACACGTCAGGTTTGACCTGGACCACGCCGTTGACCCTGCTGACGTCACAGTGACGTAGTGCTGACGCAGTAATGCTTTTTCTGGATTTATTTTTAATCAGAAATTCCAGAAAATAGTGCTAACTTCAAAAATTCATATCAAATCAACCGTAACTCCAAATGAAATAAATTATATATGAAAAATTATCAGAAAAATCCAATCTATCCATCTGTACCATTTTCATGCATGTTAGAACAACCTATGGCTGCTGTTTAGGACAAACTAAGTGAATGGCATTTGAATAATCACATATGGAGTTGAATTTGAATCTTTGGTTCAAACCAGCTTCATTTAATCTGGTTGCTAGCTGCATCAGCTCAAATCACATCATATTGCCATGACATTATCATGCATCATAATTGTTGCATTGCATTGATTGTGTTCCTCTTTGTTTGCCGGTATTTGTTCCCTCTCGGTAGGCGTATCCCGACGATGAGTTCGATGGCACCGATGAAGAACTATACTATCTTCAGAAGTGCCAGGCAAGCAAAACCTCCTTGTTCATTCTGATACAATCCCCCTCTCTCGCTCCTGCTCTCTTTTACTGCATTAGGACAACAACGATTCAACTGTTACTTGCTGCGGTAGTTGAACCCCTTATCCTCTGCATGACCTGTCATTGCCACAGTAAATAGATGAAACCCACTAGCATGAGTAGGAGTTGTTTGAGCCCTGATGTGCCTACTCATTCATGCTTGTTGTCATGCCTGCTACTGCTTAGAGTTGAGTCGGGTCTGATTCATCGGGAATGAATTGGAATGTGGTGAACATGTCCTACTGTTGAGAGCTAAGTGTGTGAACACGATTTGGTAAAGGTAGCGGTGAGAGGCCATGTAGGAGTACATGGTGGGTTGTCTCATTGCAGCCGTCCTCAGGAACCGAGTTCTGTGTTTGTGATCCATGAACAGTTACTACCACGCATTGGAATGCTTAAGTGCCCCTCTCGACTTATTAATCCACTTGATCTCTGTCCAGGAGTTGCAACTAGTTTCTGGTGTTTGTAGGTAGTGTTAGTAGTCTACCAAGTGGCACCCTGTACAGGTGGGCTTGGGACAGACTAGGCACCGTGGCCGGGTATGCCGAGTGCCGGCCGTTTGGTGGGCTTGGAACCCTGTACACATCGTTTGGGGCCGTGAGCGACACCCCGGCCGGATCTCCTTGCGGATGGAACCCGAATAGGCGATAAACCTGGACTAGAGACTTGTGTGGTTAGTCAGGTCGTGGCCGACTCCCTCGCCCGGCTTCCGCTTGAAGGTTGCCGAGGTACATGACGTGTACAGGGCGATAAGTGGCGAGAGCGTGTGTGAAGAAGTACACCCCTGCAGGGTTATCATTATCTATTCGAATAGCCGGATTCCTCGGATATGGAAACTTGGACCCCTTGTACAGTTCATAGACAAGTGAAAGTGGATACTCTAAAATGCGCAAGATAAGCGTGAGTGCTATGGATGGCCTTCTCGTAGGGAGACGGGAGCGGATCCATAGTGGTGTATTGAAATGGTGAATATGTGGACTCGTGTGCGCCACCTCAAAAGAGTTGCTTGCAGTCGTAGTTCAGGATAGCCACCGAGTCAAAGCTGGCTTGCTGCAGTCAAACTCCACCACCCCCTTTATTGATACTGATGCATATGTAGTTAGTTCTGATGTAAGTCTTGCTGAGTACAATTGTACTCACGTTTGCCTATTTTACGTTTTTGCAGAGAGACTTCAGTCTCGCTAGTAGTACCGCTTGGACTTCGACGTTTAGCTTGATACCTCAGCTACGATCTTGTGCCCTCGGCAGGGTCTAGTGGATAGTCAGGCTTCTCAGCCTTTTTCATTTGTACTTGTCTGTACTCAGACAAGTTAAGCTTCCGCATGTGCTTGTTGCTTGTATGCTCTGTATGTTGGGTCATGAGACCCATGTTTGTAATATCTCGCTCCTCGGAGCCTAATGAATAAATACTTGAGTCGTAGAGTCTTGTTGTGATGCCATGTTGTATTTACTCATATCGGGCATATTGTGTGTATGATTGAAATGCTTGGTATGAGTGGGATCCGACTATCTAGTTGTTTATCCTTGGCAGCCTATCATATGGGGAAATGTAGTCTAGTGCTTCTGAGCGATAGTAGTCCGCTACAGCCCGGTTCACCGGAGTCCTGCTAGCCCAGCACTACTGCTTGGAACACTTGACTGGCCGGCATGTGATTCACGTCGTTCCTGTGTCTGTCCCTTCGGGGAAATGTCACGCGGTATTATCCGGAGTCCTGCCTAGCCTGCTACAGCCCGGGTTACCGGAGTCCTGTTAGCCCAGTGCTACAGCCCGGATTTATACGTTGTTGACCGACATGCTCGATGTGATTCACGTATGCCTGTCCTCATAGGTTAGTACCGCCTTGGGTTCACGACTAGCCATGTCGGCCCGGGTTCTTTGTCATATGGATGCTAGCAACACTATCATATACGTGAGCCAAAAGGCGCAAACGGTCCCGGGCCAGGTAAGGTGGCACCCGTGGGAATACCGTGCGTGAGGCCGCAAAGTGATATGATGTGTTACATGCTGGATCGGTGTGACTTAGGATCGGGGTCCTGACAAATTACAGGTAATGATTGATCAAAAGGATCACTACAGCTAGCTTGAGACTTAAATTACAGAAAGAAATCACTTACAGACAATAGCAACTGACGATAGATTTGCCGAGTGCGTCTTGATTGTATAACTGAAACAATTCATTATACTCAACGGCCACAACTTTCTAATGGTAGTAATGATCCTTCTTGACTTCCACCATGAGGGACTCTCGATTGGAACTCTTGGTAATGTCCATGTACCATTGATGCAATTCATACATTCTCGTTGGGAGCTTCTTGACCTCGTCTGGCTTGACCAAAGGTTTGCCCCGGACATATTTCCGTTTTATTTCCTCCTCTCTAAGCACAGGCATGGGCTCAATCTCGAGGAGTTATCCAACAGTGATATTGAGAATTTCAGCCTGCATTATATGCTCCTCGGTTATTACCACATTGCCCACCTCGGGAACGTAAACTTTTTGCCCACAATAATATTGGGCGCGCGTACTCTCACGTGTTGTTGGCACAACAAGAGAGGGGATCGATTGCGCCACCTGTTCTCCCAGCTGGGGAACGGTTTTCCCGCATTTTTGACAGCTGCTTATTGTTTGCTCGAGCTCGAGCTCGCCTCCCTCTGTAGACGTGCTTGATTTAACTTCCTGATGTGGCGCTCATAGTCTGTGTCAACAGGCTTCGGAGCTGGTGGTTGAGCCATACAAATGAAGTGGTCAATCGTTTCCTCAGGCACTTTCTCCCTTGGCGGCGGTGGCGGTTTCGGTGCAAAATGGGCTTCCACCTCGGCCTTTGATATGGCTGCGTTTTCCTCCTCGGACTTGTCATAAGGCCTCTGCGGAAGAGGCGCGAGGCTTGGACCATATTTATATCGCTTGCCTCCGCCTGTACTTCCTGTACTACCTTGACTCGTACCGCTATGCATCATAGCTGCGGGGTGTCTCTTCTGCGATTGCTTAGGCGGCGGAGACGGCTGACGTGGCTGAGTTGGACGAGGAGGAGTGGCCTGAAGCTATGCCGGACTTGGAGGAGTGGCCTGAAGTTGTGCCGTACTTGGAGGAGGAGTGGACGTCTGACGCTGTGTCGGACTTGGAGGAGGAGTGGCCAAACACTTTGCCGGACTTGGAGGAGGAGGAGTGTCCTCACGCGTTGGTGGACTTGGAGGAGCGGGAGTCTGCTGACTCGGTGGCGGACTTCGACGAGGAGTCGGGTGACGCGGTGTCGGTGGCCTTCGAAAGACGATGCAATCCTTTCTCCATAGGATGACACGATGTATGGCCTCTCCCAATGTGTGCTCGTCGTCACCTCCAGGAATGTCAAGCTGTAGCCCCGAATATGGGTCCACCACCTCATCAACCAAGACACGAGCATAGCCCGCTGGAATCGGGTTGCAATGGAAGGTTGCCTCGGGGGGATTTGAAAAAGCAACGACGTTCGCCACCTTCATGGATATGTACTTCATTTTGAAGTGTAGCTCGCAGTTAGTGTTCTCCGTGATGTCATCCACGGGGTATCTATCCAGCATTGCGTCGCCCAGGGCGGAACCCACGCTGCTTCTCGGCATGGATGGGGCGGTGCTATCCATTGCTGGATCATTCGCTAGCTGCTGCAGCTGCTGAGACCCCCTTTGCTGGCTAAGTGAGTCGATCTGCTCCTGCTGCCGCTGGAATTTGACTGCCAAGTCCGCGTGACTTGCTTCTAGGCCTTGAAGGCGTTCATAGTCCCGCTTCCTCTGCTCCTCCTCCATCTTCCTCTTCTTCTCCTCCGCAATCTTCTTTCTCGCACAGGTTCTATAGTCGGCGTTCCAGTCCGAAAACCCCTCATACCACGGAATAGCGCCCTTGCCTCATGTTCTTCCCAAGTGTTCAGGATTTCCCAGGGCACGCGTAAGCTCGTCGTTCTCTCTGTTGGGCTGGAACACCCCCGATCGAGCCTCTTCTATTGCAACAAGTAGCGCATCATCGGCTCCGTTCAGACATGCCTTCGTCGAAACTTTGCCTGTCTTCGGGTCCAACTCCCCCATGCGCATAGAACCAAGTCCTGCACCTGGGGGGCCAGCTCTTAGTAACCGGAGTGACACCTGCATCCTCCATCTCTTTCTCAGACTTATCCCACTTAGGCATTGCCACCGCGTAGCCACCTGGCCCCAGCTTATGGAACTTATCCTTTTTTTTGGCATTCTTCTTGTTTATTCTCGACCATTCCTTAGCTAATTCCGAATCCTTGAATTTCACGAAATAGTCCAAATGAGCAATTTGCTTCTCTAGTGTTCCCTCGAATACTGGAGTCTTCCATCCTCCCTTGACGTACTTGTCCCATTCACGATTCTTGTGGTTCTTGAATGCAACCGCCATCTTCCTAAGAGCAGCGTCCTTGACTTTCTGCACATCTGCTTCTGTGAAATGATCTGGAGGGTGAAATGTTCCATGAGAGTATCCCAAAGCAGACCTTTTTGTCTGTTATTGACAAAAGTAACATCTGGACGTGGCTTTGCTGGCTCTCTCCATTCTTGAAGGGAGATCGGGAGTTGGTCCTTCACAAGAACTCCGCACTGACGAACGAACTTGTCCGCAATCTTCTTTGGCGCTAATGGTTCGCCATTAGGTCTGATTGCCTCGATATTGTACTTTACGCCCTCCTTCAACTTTTTGTTCGGGCCTCGTTTTGTCCTGTTGCCTGAAGATTTGCTCGATCCGGATGGCTGAAAGAAGAAAGATCGATTCGTTAATATATCTTCAAGTCATTTAAAACATGTGATGATCACCAGATGCCTGCTTATATAAATATATATACCTCGCCAGTCTTTGTTGTTTCAAGATCAACATTTTCTTCGTCATCATCATAATCATAGTTCATGACTTCATCAATTCGGTCGTCGCGATCGAATATCATATCACCCTTCCCGGTGTTGTTTAGAAATTCGGAGCCGTCATAATCTTCTTCATTCTGATCATCATCTGGCCCGCGAGGATGGCGTATCATACCGAACATGGCCTGTTCTCCCTCTCCGCCGGTATTGTCCGCCATAGCTTTTATTTAACTAATCCAAAAGAAATATAAAACAATTTAGTATTCAAATTACATCGTCTCGAATAATAGATATAATCTCGAATACATCGTCTCGAATAATATATATAATCTCGAATACATCGTCTCGAATAATATATAATCTCGAATACATCGTCTCGAATATTATATATCGAATACATCACTGGCTAGCTAGGTAGCTAATAAAGATCGAATACTACAGAAAAATCTAGGACACTCGTGGTTCCTGCTGTTGGGGAGCGTTGCAGAAAATAAATATTTTCCTACGGTTTCACCAAGATCCATCTATGAGTTCATCTAGCAACGAGTGATTGGATGCATCTACATACCTTTGTAGATCGCAAGCGGAAGCGTTCAAAGAACGGGGATGAGGGAGTCGTACTCGTCATGATCCAAATCACCGGAGATCCTAGCGCCGTACGGACGGCACCTCCGCGTTCAACACACGTACGGTCAGCGTGACGTCTCCTCCTTCTTGATCCAGCAAGGGGGAAGGAGAGGTTGATGAAGATCTAGCAGCACGACGGCATGGTGGTGGATGCAGCAGTCACCGCAGCAGGGCTTCGCCGAGCTTCTGCGAGAGGGAGAGGTGTAGCAGGGGAGAGGGAGGCGCCAAGGCTTCAGGGTGCGGCTGCCCCTTACTCCCCCCTTTATATAGGCCCCTGGGGGCACGGGCCCTGGAGATTGAATCTCCCAAGGGGGGGCGGTGTTGGGAACGTTGCAGAAAACAAAAATTTTCCTACGGTTTTACCAAGATCCATCTATGAGTTCATCTAGCAACGAGTGATCGGATGCATCTACATACCTTTGTAGATCGCGAGCGGAAGCGTTCAAAAGAACGGGGATGAAGTAATCGTACACGACGTGATCCAAATCACCGGAGATCCTAGCATCGAACGGACAGCACCTCCGCGTTCAACACACGTACGGTCAGCGTAACGTCTCCTCCTTCTTGATCCAGCAAGGGGAGAGGAGAGGTTGAGGAAGATGGCTCCAGCAGCAGCACGACGGCGTGGTGGTGATGGAGCTGCAGTACTCCGGCAGGGCTTCGCCGAGCTCTATGGAGGAGGAGGAGGTGTTGGAGAGGGAGAGGGAGGCGCCAAGGCAAGGGGTGTTCTTGCCCCCCTCCCCCCTTTATATAGGCCCCTGGGGGGGCGCCGGCCCTGGGAGATTGAATCTCCCAAGGGGGCGGCGGCCAAGGGGGGTGGAGTGCCCCCCAAGGCAAGTGGGCGCCCCCCCACCCTAGGGTTCCAACCCTAGGCGCAGGGGGTGGGCCTTGGGGGGCGCACCAGCCCACTAAGGGCTGGTCCCCCCTCCCACTTCAGCCCATGGGGCCCTCCGGGATGGGTGGCCCCACCTGGTGGACCCCGGGACCCTTCTGGTGGTCCTGGTACAATACCGGTGACCCCAGATCACTCCCGATGGCCGAAACTGCACTTCCTATATATAATTCTTCACCTCCAGACCATTCCGAAACTCCTCGTGACGTCCGGGATCTCATCCGGGACTCCGAACAACATTCGGGTTACTGCATATACATATCCCTACAACCCTAGCGTCACCGAACCTTAAGTGTGTAGACCCTACGGGTTCGGGAGACATGCAGACATGACCGAGACGGCTCTCGTGCAATAACCAACAGCGGGATCTGGATACCCATGTTGGCTCCCACATGCTCCACGATGATCTCATCGGATGAACCACGATGTCGAGGATTCAATTAATCCCGTATACGATTCCCTTTGTCAATCGGTATTTTACTTGCCCGAGATTCGATCGTCGGTATCCCAATACCTCGTTCAATCTCGTTACCGGCAAGTCACTTTACTCGTACCGTAATGCATGATCCCGTGATCAAAACACTTTGATCACATTGAGCTCATTATGATGATGCATTACTGAGTGGGTCCGGTGATACCTCTCCATCAAGCGGAGTGACAAATCCCAGTCTCGATCCGTGTCAACCCAACAGACACTTTCGGAGATACCCGTAGTATACCTTTATAGTCACCCAGTTATGTTGTGACGTTTGGCACACCCAAAGCACTCCTACGGTATCCGGGAGTTACACGATCTCATGGTCTAAGGAAAGGATACTTGACATTGGAAAACTCTAGCAAACGAACTATGCGATCTTATGCTAAGTTTAGGATTGGGTCTCGTCCATCACATCATTCTCCTAATGATGTGATCTCTCTATCATTGACATCCAATGCCCATAATCAGGAAACCATGACTATCTATTGATCAACGAGCTAGTCAACTAGAGGCTTACTAGGGACATGTTGTTGTCTGTTATTCACACATGTATTACGATTTCCGGATAACACAATTATAGCACGAATAAAGACAATTATCATGAACAAGGAAATATAATAATAATGCTTTTATTATTGCCTCTAGGGCATATTTCCAACAGTCTCCCACTTGCACTAGAGTCAATAATCTAGTTACATTGTGATGAATCGAACACCCATAGAGTTCTGGTGCTGATCATGTTTTGCCTTAGGGAGAGGTTTAGTCAACGGATCTGCGACATTCAGATCCGTGTGCACTTTACAAATATCTATGTCTCCATCTTGAACATTTTCACGAATGGAGTTGAAGCGACGCTTGATGTGCCTGGTCTTCTTGTGAAACCTGGGCTCCTTTGCAAGTGCAATAGCTCCAGTGTTGTCACAGAAGAGTTTGATTGGCCCCGACGCATTGGGTATGACTCCTAGGTCGGTGATGAACTCCTTCACCCAAATTGCTTCATGCGCTGCCTCCGAGGCTGCCATGTACTCCGCTTCACATGTAGATCCCGCCACGACGCTCTGCTTGCAACTGCACCAGCTTACTGCCTCACCATTCAAAATATACACGTATCCGGTTTGTGACTTAGAGTCATCCAGATCTGTGTCGAAGCTAGCATCGACGTAACCCTTTACGACGAGCTCTTCGTCACCTCCATAAACGAGAAACATTTCCTTTGTCCTTTTCAGGTACTTCAGGATATTCTTGACCGCTGTCCAGTGTTCCTTGCCGGGATTACTTTGGTACCTTCCTACCAAACTTACGGCAAGGTTTACATCAGGTCTGGTACACAGCATGGCATACATAATAGAACCTATGGCTGAGGCATAGGGGATGACACTCATCTCTTCTATATCTTCTGCCGTGGTCGGACATTGAGCTGAGCTCAATTTCACACCTTGTAACACAGGTAAGAACCCCTTCTTAGATTGATCCATATTGAATTTCTTCAATATCTTATCAAGGTATGTGCTTTGTGAAAGACCTATGAGGCGTCTTGATCTATCTCTATAGATCTTGATGCCTAATATATAAGCAGCTTCTCCAAGGTCCTTCATTGAAAAACTTTTATTCAAGTAGGCCTTAATGCTGTCCAAGAGTTCTATATCATTTCCCATCAAAAGTATGTCATCTACATACAGTATGAGAAATGCTACAGAGCTCCCACTCACTTTCTTGTAAACGCAGGCTTCTCCATAAGTCTGCGCAAATCCAAACGCTTTGATCATCTCATCAAAGCGAATGTTCCAACTCCGAGATGCTTGCACCAGCCCATAAATCGAGCATTGGAGCTTGCACACCTTGTCAGCATTCTTAGGATCGACAAAACCTTCTGGCTGCATCATATACAATTCTTCCTTAAGGAAACCATTAAGGAATGCCATTTTGACGTCCATTTGCCATATTTCATAATCGTAGAATGCGGCAATTGCTAACATGATTCGGACGGACTTCAGCTTCGCTACTGGTGAGAAAGTCTCATCGTAGTCAACCCCTTGAACTTGTCGATAACCCTTAGCGACAAGTCGAGCTTTATAGATGTTCACATTACCATCTGCGTCTGTCTTCTTCTTAAAGATCCATTTATTTTCTATGGCTCGCCGTTCAATGGGCAAGTCAGTCAAAGTCCATACTTCGTTTTCATCCATGGATCCTATCTCGGATTTCATGGCTTCTAGCCATTTGTCGGAATCCGGGCCCGCCATCGCTTCTTCATAGTTCGAAGGTTCACCGTTGTCTATCAGCATGATTTCCAAGACAGGGTTGCCGTACCACTCTGGTGCGGAACGTGTCCTTGTGGACCTACGAATTTCAGTAGGAGCTTGATCAGAAGCATTTTGATCATCATCATTAATTTCCTCTCTAGTCAGTGCAGGCACCTCAGAAACGTTTTCTTGAGTTGCGCCATTTTCCGGTTCAAGAGGTAACACTTCATCAAGTTCTACTTTCCTCCCACTTACTTCTTTCGAGAGAAACTCCTTCTCTAGAAAGGATCCATTCTTGGCAACAAAGATCTTGCCTTCGGATCTGAGGTAGAAGGTATACCCAATAGTTTCTTTAGGGTATCCTATGAAGACGCATTTTTCCGACTTGGGTTCGAGCTTTTCAGGTTGAAGTTTCTTGACATAAGCATCGCATCCCCAAACTTTTAGAAACGACAGCTTAGGTTTCTTCCCAAACCATAATTCATACGGTGTCATCTCAACGGATTTCGACGGAGCCCTATTTAAAGTGAATGCGACAGTCTCTAAAGCATAGCCCCAAAAAGATAGCGGTAAATCGGTAAGAGACATCATAGATCGCACCATATCTAATAGAGTGCGATTACGATGTTCGGACACACCATTACGCTGAGGTGTTCCAGGCGGCGTGAGTTGTGAAACTATTCCACATTTTCTTAAGTGTGTGCCAAATTCGTGACTCAAGTATTCTCCTCCATGATCTGATCGTAGAAACTTGATTTTTCTGTCACGTTGATTTTCAACCTCACTCTAAAATTCCTTGAACTTTTCAAAGGTCTCAGACTTGTGTTTCATTAAGTAGATATACCCATATCTACTAAGGTCATCAGTGAGGGTGAGAACATAACGATAGCTACCGCGAGCCTCAACACTCATTGGACTGCACACATCGGTATGTATGATTTCCAATAAGTTGGTTGCTCGCTCCATTGTTCCTGAGAACGGAGTCTTGGTCATTTTACCCATGAGGCATGGTTCGCACGTGTCAAATGATTCATAATCAAGAGACTCTAAAAGTCCATCTGCATGGAGCTTCTTCATGCGTTTGACACCTATGTGACCAAGGCGGCAGTGCCACAAATATGTGGGACTATTCTTATCAACTTTAACTCTTTTGGTATTCACACTATGAATATGTGTTTCATCACGTACGAGATTCATCAAGAATAAAACATTAACCATCGGAGCATGACCATAAAACATATCTCTCATATAAATAGAACAACCATTATTCTCGGATTTAAATGAGTAGCCATCTCGAATTAAACGAGATCCAGACACAATGTTCATGCTCAAACTTGGCACTAAACAACAATTATTGAGGTTTAAAACTAATCCCGTAGGTAAATGTAGAGGTAGCGTGCCGACGGCGATCACATCGACCTTGGAACCATTCCCGACGCGCATCGTCACCTCGTCCTTCGCCAGTCTCCGTTTATTCCGCAGCTCCTGCTTTGAGTTACAAATGTGAGCAACTGCACCGGTATCAAATACCCAAGAGCTACTACGAGTACTGGTAAGGTACACATTAATTACATGTATATCACATATACCTTTTGTTTTGCCGGCCTTCTTGTCCGCTAAGTATTTGGGGCAGTTCCGCTTCCAGTGACCACTTCCCTTGCAATAAAAACACTCAGTCTCGGGCTTGGGTCCATTCTTTGGCTTCTTCCCGGCAACTTGCTTACCGGGCGCGGCAACTTCCTTGCCGTCCTTCTTGAAGTTCTTTTTACCCTTGCCCTTCTTGAAATTAGTGGTTTTATTCACCATCAACACTTGATGTTCCTTCTTGATTTCTACCTCTGCTGATTTCAGCATAGCATATACCTCAGGAATGGTCTTTACCATCCCCTGCATGTTGTAGTTCATCACAAAGCTCTTGTAGCTAGGTGGAAGCGACTGGAGGATTCTGTCAATGACCGCTTCATCCGGGAGATTAACTTCCAGTTGAGTCAAGCGGTTGTGCAACCCAGACATCTTGAGTATGTGTTCACTGACAGAGCTATTTTCCTCCATCTTACAGCTAAAGAATTTGTCGGAGACTTCATATCTCTCGACCCGGGCATGAGCTTGGAAAACCATTTTCAGCTCTTCGAACATCTCATATGCTCCATGTCTCTCAAAATGCTTTTGGAGCCCCGGCTCTAAGCTGTAAAGCATGCCGCACTGAACGAGGGAGTAATCATCGGAACGTGACTGCCAAGCGTTCATAACGTCTTGTTCTGCAGGGAGAACAGGTGCGTCACCCAGCGGTGCTCGTAGGACATAATCTTTCTTGGCAGCTATGAGGATGATCCTCAGGTTCCGGACCCAGTCCGTATAGTTGCTGCCATCGTCTTTCAGCTTGGTTTTCTCTAGGAACGCCTTGAAGTTGAGGACTACGTTGGCCATTTGATCTACAAGACATATTGTAAATATTTTAGACTAAGTTCATGATAATAAAGTTCATCTAATCAAATTATTTAATGAACTCCCACTTAGATAGACATCCCTCTTCTAAGTTTAACATGATCCGAGTCAACTAGGCCGTGTCCGATCATCACGTGAGACGGACTAGTCAACATCGGTGAACATCTTCATGTTGATCGTATCTTCTATATGACTCATGCTCGACCTTTCGGTCTTCTGTGTTCCGAGGCCATGTCTGTACATGCTAGGCTCATCAAGTCAACCTAAGTGTTTGCATGCGTAAATCTGTCTTACACCCGTTGTATGTGAACGTTAGAATCTATCACACCCGATCATCACGTGGTGCTTCGAAACAACGAACTGTCGCAACGGTGCATAGTTAGGGGGAACACTTCTTGAAATTATTATGAGGGATCATCTTATTTACTACCGTCGTTCTAAGTAAACAAGATGCAAAACATGATAAACATCACATCCAATCAAATAATAAACGTGACATGATATGGCCAATATCACATAGCTCCTTTTGATCTCCATCTTGGGGCTCCATGATCATCTTGTCACCGGCTTGACACCATGATCTCCATCACCATGATCTCCATCATCGTGTCTCCATGAAGTTGCTCGCCAACTATTACTTCTACTACTATGGCTAACGCGTTTATCAATAAAGTAAAGTAATTTACATGGCGTTTCTCAATGACACGCAGGTCATACAAAAATAAAGACAACTCCTATGGCTCCTGCCGGTTGTCATACTCATCGACATGCAAGTCGTGATTCCTATTACAATAGCATGAACATCTCATACATCACATATAGATCATTCATCATTCATCACAACTTTGGCCATATCATATCACAAAGCACTTGCTGCAAAAACAAGTTAGACGTCCTCTAATTGTTGTTGCAAGTTTTACGTGGCTGCAATAGGGTTCTAGCAAGAACGTTTTCTTACCTACGTAAAAGCCACAACGTGATTTGTCAACTTCTATTTACCCTTCATAAGGACCCTTTTCATCGAATCCGCTCCAACTAAAGTGGGAGAGACAGACACCCGCCAGCCACCTTATGCAACTAGTGCATGTTAGTCGGTGGAACCGGTCTCACGTAAGCGTACGTGTAAGGTTGGTCCGGGCCGCTTCATCCCACAATACCGCTGAAGCAAGATAAGACTAGTAGCGGCAAGAAAGTTGACAACATCTACGCCCACAACAAATTGTGTTCTACTCGTGCAATAGAGAACTACGCATAGACCTAGCTCATGATGCCACTGTTGGAGAACGTTGCAGAAAACAAAAATTTTCCTACGGTTTCACCAAGATCCATCTATGAGTTCATCTGGCAACGAGTGATCGGATGCATCTACATACCTTTGTAGATCGCGAGCGGAAGCGTTCAAAAGAACGGGGATGAAGTAATCGTACACGACGTGATCCAAATCATCGGAGATCCTAGCACCGAACGGACGGCACCTCCGCGTTCAACACACGTACGGTCAGCGTAACGTCTCCTCCTTCTTGATCCAGCAAGGGGAGAGGAGAGGTTGAGGAAGATGGCTCCAGCAGCAGCACGACGGCGTGGTGGTGATGGAGCTGCAGTACTCCGGTAGGGCTTCGCCGAGCTCTATGGAGGAGGAGGAGGTGTTGGAGAGGGAGAGGGAGGCGCCAAGGCAAGGGGTGTTCTTGCCCCCCTCCCCCCTTTATATAGGCCCCTGGGGGGGCGCCGGCCCTGGGAGATTGAATCTCCCAAGGGGGGCGGCGGCCAAGGGGGGTGGAGTGCCCCCCAAGGCAAGTGGGCGCCCCCCACCCTAGGGTTCCAACCCTAGGCGCAGGGGGTGAGCCTTGGGGGGTGCACCAGCCCACTAAGGGCTGGTCCCCCTCCCACTTCAGCCCATGGGGCCCTCCGGGATGGGTGGCCCCACCCGGTGGACCCCCGGGACCCTTCTGGTGGTCCCGGTACAATACCGGTGACCCCAGATCACTCCCGATGGCCGAAACTGCACTTCCTATATATAATTCTTCACCTCCAGACCATTCTGAAACTCCTCGTGACGTCCGGGATCTCATCCGGGACTCCGAACAATATTCGGGTTATTGCATATACATATCCCTACAACCCTAGCGTCACCGAACCTTAAGTGTGTAGACCCTACGGGTTCGGGAGACATGCAGACATGACCGAGACGGCTCTCGTGCAATAACCAACAGCGGGATCTGGATACCCATGTTGGCTCCCACATGCTCCACGATGATCTCATCGGATGAACCACGATGTCGAGGATTCAATTAATCCCGTATACGATTCCCTTTGTCAATCGGTATTTTACTTGCCCGAGATTCGATCGTCGGTATCCCAATACCTCGTTCAATCTCGTTACCGGCAAGTCACTTTACTCGTACCGTAATGCATGATCCCGTGATCAAAACACTTTGATCACATTGAGCTCATTATGATGATGCATTACTGAGTGGGCCCGGTGATACCTCTCCGTCAAGCGGAGTGACAAATCCCAGTCTCGATCCGTGTCAACCCAACAGACACTTTCGGAGATACCCGTAGTATACCTTTATAGTCACCCAGTTACGTTGTGACATTTGGCACACCCAAAGCACTCCTACGGTATCCGGCAGTTACACGATCTCATGGTCTAAGGAAAGGATACTTGACAATGGAAAACTCTAGCAAACGAACTATGCGATCTTATGCTATGTTTAGGATTGGGTCTCGTCCATCACATCATTCTCCTAATGATGTGATCTCGCTATCATTGACATCCAATGCCCATAGTCAGGAAACCATGACTATCTATTGATCAACGAGCTAGTCAACTAGAGGCTTACTAGGGACATGTTGTTGTCTGTTATTCACACATGTATTACAATTTCCAGATAACACAATTATAGCACGAATAAAGACAATTATCATGAACAAGGAAATATAATAATAATGCTTTTATTATTGCCTCTAGGGCATATTTCCAACAGGCGGCTGCTAGGGGGGTGGAGTACCCCCCAAGGCAAGTGGGGCGCCCCCACCCTAGGGTTTCAACCCTAGGCGCAGGGGGTGGGCCAAGGGGGGCGCACCAGCCCACTATCGGCTGGTTCCCCTCCCCACTTCAGCCCATGGGGCCCTCCGGGATGGGTGGCCCCACCCAGTGGAACCCCGGGACCCATCCGGTGGTCCCGGTACAATACCGGTGACACCCGAATCTTTCCCGATGGCCGAAACTGCACTTCCTATATATAATTCTTTACCTCCGGACCATTCCGGAACTCCTCGTGACGTCCGGGATCTCATTCGTGACTCTGAACAACTTTCGGATTACTGCATACTCATATCTCTACAACCCTAGCGTCACCGAACCTTAAGTGTGTAGACCCTACGGGTTCGGGAGATATGCAGACATGACCGAGACGCCTCTCCGGCCAATAACCAACAACGGGATCTGGATACCCATGTTGGCTCCCACATACTCCTCGATGATCTCATCGGATGAACCACGATGTCGAGGATTCAATCAATCCCGTATGCAATTCCCTTTGTCAATCGGTATTTTACTTGCCCGAGATTCGATCGTCGGTATCCCAATACCTCGTTCAATCTCGTTACCGGCAAGTCACTTTACTCGTACCGTAATGCATGATCTCGTGATCAAACACTTTGATTATACTGAGCTCATTATGATGATGCATTACCGAGTGGGCCCAGTGATACCTCTCCGTCATACTGAGTGACAAATCCTAGTCTCGATCCGTGTCAACCCAACAGACACTTTTGGAGATACCCGTAGTATACCTTTATAGTCACCCAGTTACGTTGTGATGTTTGGTACACCCAAAGCACCCCTACGGTATCCTGGAGTTACACGATCTCATGGTCTAAGGAAAAGATACTTGACATTGGAAAAGCTATAGAAAACAAACTACACGATCTTGTGCTATGCTTAGGATTAGGTCTTGTCCATCACATCATTCTCCTAATGATGTGATCTCGTTATCAACGACATCCAATGCCCATAGTCAGGAAACCATGACTATCAGTTGATCAACGAGCTAGTCAACTAGAGGCTTACTAGGGACATGTTGGTGTCTATGTACTCACACATGTATTACGATTTCCGGATAACACAATTATAGCATGAATAAAAGACAATTATCATGAACAAGGAAATATAATAGTAACCCTTTTATTATTGCCTCTAGGGCATATTTCCATCAGTCTCCCACTTGCACTAGAGTCAATAATATAGTTACATTGTGATGAATCGAACACCCATAGAGTTCTGGTGTTGATCATGTTTTGCTCACGGAAGAGGTTTAGTCAATGGATCTGCGACATTCAGATCCGTATGTACTTTACAAATTTCTATGTCTCCATCTTGAACATTTTCACGAATGGAGTTGAAACGACGCTTGATGTGCCTGGTCTTCTTGTGAAACCTAGGCTCCTTGGCAAGTGCAATAGCTCCAGTGTTGTCACAGAAGAGTTTGATTGGCCCCGACGCATTGGGTATGACTCCTAGGTCGGTGATGAACTCCTTCACCCAAATTGCTTCATGCGCTGCCTCCGAGGCTGCCATGTACTCCGCTTCACATGTAGATCCTGCCACGACGCTCTGCTTGCAGCTGCACCAGCTTACTGCTCCACCATTCAACATATACACGTATCAGGTTTGTGACTTAGAGTCATCTAGATCTGTGTCGAAGCTAGCGTCGACGTAACCCTTTACGACGAGCTCTTCGTCACCTCCATAAACGAGAAACATGTCCTTAGTCCTTTTCAGGTACTTCAGGATATTCTTGACCGCTGTCCAGTGTTCCTTGCCGGGATTACTTTGGTACCTTCCTACCAAACTTACGGCAAGGTTTATGTCGGTGTACTAAAGTAGGGGTACCTTAGTACCCCGAACTTGTGCACGGGCAGTAGTAGCGTCCCGCGGCAAGGCTTGCCAGGGGAGCGACAAGAGTCTTCACGGCCCTTTCTGGGCCGGACGAAGGCCAAGTGATCGAGCCTAGAAGACCAAGCCCTGGCAAGAGGAGCTTGCCGGGCCAAGAAGGCGAGGTCCGGCAAGAGGAGCTTGCCGGGCCAAGGCGACAAGGCACCGGCAAGAGGAGCTTGCCGGGACGACTAAGGCGAAGCACCAAGGCCCCGGCGGGAGGAGCTCGCCGGGACGGCCAAACCAATGGCACCCCAAGAGAAGCCCGCTGCGGCGCGCCGCGCGCCCCGGCAAGACCTGACGAGCGGCAAGCTCTCAGGCGCGGCAAGACAACCACCACGGCAAGCCACTTGCCGCGGCAAATCACCACCTCAGGCATGCGCTCCAGCTCAGCCGCCACGCGTCACTCTGGAGCTTCCCCAGAGGCACGTGGCGGGGCGCCGCGCAACCTGGGGCGCGCGGTGGCATGCGACGTTGGCAGAGTCGCCCTCGTGGCAAGCGGAGGCGCCCCTAACGGTCCGCCTCGGCACTGTTCGGGCGATCCAGATGGGCATTTAATGCCTTTGTCCCCCGCTGTCAGAGTTAGGTGCGATAGCACTGTGCGGCCACTGTTCGCACAGTTCCTTGCCATTTTTACCCTCACCTGCGTCGCTACCTGTGGAAAACCCCTTAGCATATAAAAGGAAGCCCATGCGCACGTAGAAGGGGGACCCCGAGAGAGAACCAGGAGGACACTCAGTAGACTCTCGTCTACGTCCAGCTCCAACTTACTGTAGCTTCTTGCGCTCCAGAGCAAGAACTCGAATCAACCAGACAAGCAGCAGTAGGGTTTTACGCATCCGTGCGGCCCGAAGCTGGGTAAAATCGTTGTGTGTGTGTCGCTTCGATCTGCTCTTTGTGCAACCTCCGCCCCCCGCCGAACCGAAAAGGGGCTCCGTCCCCATAGGTGCTCGTGGAGGCCGATTTCCCCCGACATCTTTGGCGCGCCAGGTAGGGTTCTGCGTCGAGGTTGTGCGAACCAGATTTGGCGACCACAGGTAAGCTCAGGTATGGACAGGTACCTTTCCGCTCCAACCCGCGGAGCGGAGGCATTCCTCCTCACGGACTCGTGCACGGCCCTCCTCGAGTACCCACTCACGCAGAGCCCGGGCAAGAGCAGCCGCTCCTTGAGGAGGACCGCCTTCCGGCCGCTGAGCGAGTTTCTCGCCTCCAGCAAACTCTGCGCCGCTCCCGTAGCCGCAGAAGTTAGCGCCGGAAGTTGCGGGAAAGGCAACCTCGTTCTTCGGCGCGCCCAGGCCGCCAAGATCCAAACGAGTCGACGCCGACCGTGGGAGGGACCTTGCCAGCGCGGTAGACGGAACCCGTTCCGTCGGCCATCCTCTCTGTCCTAGTCTTGCCGCAGTTGCATGTAATCCTTGGTACAGAGACGAGCGCAGATCCCAAGCATAGCTTATGTGCCCCGCACGTCTTGTCGATTTCGCGCCTCTCCGCTTTGCGCATGCATTATTTGACACGATTGTGCAGCACTCGGCTCCGGCAAGCGATGGCAGGCCATGAAGCCCCGAGCCCTTGTTATTCCCTTGCCTCGAGAGGGGGGGATGACAGGATAGGCTGGGCGTCGCCCGAGGAAGCTGCGCCTTGCCGGACTGCAAACAACAGAAAAGCTAAGTTGCCAAAATTTGAGCAATTAAGCTCCTTTTTACCCTTAAGTTATCTTCCTCGAACGGCCGAGCTTCGTATGGGAAACCTGTGCGCGGAGGGGCCGGCTCGTGGCTGGTTGCGCCCTTATTTCGTTTCGAGTCCGCTCAACGACTTAAGTGTGCTACATCCAGAGTGGCGTCCTTACTTTGTTTCGAGCTTGCTCGGCAGGTTAAGTGTGCTGCGAGTGCAGTCGCAACGCTTACCTCGCCCTGAGCCTGCACAACATTTTAAGTGAGTTGCGCCAGCCGCAGCAAGGTTTCTTGCCGGTGGAGGCACCGCCAGCGGGTTGCTGATGTCCCGCACTCGGCACCCGTGGCAAGGCGGAGGCTTGCGCCGACAAGTTCCTGGGAGCGTAGGGCGCGAACGTACGAAGCACAAAGTCGAACGAGGGAGATAACAGCGCAATGAACTGCCTAAGATAAAAGTTATATTCCAAAACGACTTGCCGCTGCTCTAATCAGCTGTTTCTATGACATGCTCAGCAGCGACAAGAGAAGGAAAGAAAGAGGTGGGCGGCCTAATCCGCGCGGTCGCCCTCGACCCTCCTGATCCCGGCCACCCTTTCCACAATGGGGGTGACGAGGGCCCTGATCTCCGTCAGGTCGGCGTCTTCCGGCAGGTGCCTGAGGACGTTGGTAAGCCTGATGGTGGGGTTGCGGAAGACGATCTTCACCAGCACCCTCTCGAGGGCCCAGGAGACGGCTTCCCGCGTCTCCTCGGCCAGCTGCTCTGGGATCGTTTCCCGGAGATGCTGGAGCACCCCCACCAAGCCCTTGAAGAAGGAAGTCAGCTTGACGCTCGGCGAGACGTTCTCGCCGGAGGGGTACTCGTGGCCCTCCATCCCCAACAGCTTCAGCTCCTTGTCGATGGTGGTGGCGATGTCGACGAGGCCTTCGGTCCACCGCTCCACCGTCTCCTGGAAGGCGTTCTGAGTAACGGCGGCGCGCTTCAATAGCTCCTCGTTGCCAGCAACCTCCTTCTGCAAGGTCGCTTCCTGCCCCTTGGCGCTCTCCAGCGCCTTGGCCAGGGTGTCCAGCTTCAGCTCGAGGTCGGCCTTGGAATCCTTGGTGGCGTCGAGCTCCCGGATCTTCTCAGCAAAGCAGCCCTGCAGCTCGCCAAGGGTGTGAGCGCCCTTCTCGCGCTCCTGTTTGAGCGCGGCAAGCTCTTCGCCGCTCGCCTTGAGGTCGCTGACGAGCTGCGCCACCCTCGTCTCCAGCTCCCCCTTGACGACCTCGGTGGCCGCGGCAGCGTCCTGCGCTTTCTGCAGGGCCCCGCCAAGCGCCTGCTCGCGCGCGGCAACCTCCTCCTCGTGGCTGGCGAGGCTGGCCTTCTGCTGCACCAGTTCGCTTTCCCGCGCGGATAGCCCCGCAGCGGCAAGCCTCTGCTACTCTTCGGCCTCTGCCTTCTCGAGGAGAAAGGCCGTCCGCGCCTCGTCGAGCAGCCTCCGCTCCTCCGCCAAAGACCGGAGAGCCTCCCGGTTGAGCTCCCGGAGCTCCTCGGCACGCTTCTCCATGTCCGCGCCGGCCCTCGCGATGAGTGCCTCCTGGCGCTCCACCTTAGCCTGCCGGGCGCGGTAGAGCGACACAAGCTTCTGGAGCAGCCGCTCCTCCTCGGGCTCGCCGCTGCTGGTGCTTGGCGCGTCGACCATTGTCAGCCCGACGGAGGCGAGCACTTCTCCGTCCAAGGCCTCCCCCTCGACCGGCGCCCTGGAGCTAGGCTCCCAGGGGAGCCTGATGAAGACGCCATCGCCGGCCTTCAGGTAGGCCCCCGCTGGGGGCTCCTCGGGGCCCGACGCGGCGGCAGCAGCGGGATCGCCGGACGGCGGAGTGCTTGATGCCCCTGCCTCCCCGAGGCCGTCGGCACGGTCGCCGGTCCCCTCGCCGTCTGCCGCCGCGGCGGCCTTGGCGGCTTCGGCCTCCCCGCCGCCTGCGGGGTCGTCGGTGCCGTCCGCCTCCTCGATGACGACGATGTCGTCGGCGTCGCCGCGCGCGCCCTCCCCGATGACGGCCTCGGTCTCCATCGAGTCCTCGGTGGGCGGGTCTGATGGCCGGAAGAGGGGAGAAGAGTCAACCGAACAGCCGACAAAAAGGCTCATAAGGAAAGATAACCAGGGGAAGTTTTCCATGCAGGGGGGCTTACTGGTGGCAGGGTCCGTGGCTGCGGCCTCCGCTGCCGGGGGATCGCTGGCCGCGGCCCTCGCCGGAGATCCCTCCCTTGCCGGAGAGGTCTCCCTTGCCGGGGGCTCCTCCCTTGCCGGGGAGGTCTCCCCTGCCGGGGGCTCCTCCCTTGCCGGAGATTTCTCCCTAGGCGGGGTGGTCGACGCAGGCGGCGCGGCAGGAGTGCCCCCCGGGGTCGCCTGCTGGGGCTGCTCTGCTGCTTCCCAACAACAACAACAGCCGCATGTCAACAAAGAGAAGGGGAGCTCACGCGCGCGCCAAACAGCGAGAACTAGCCGTGCACTCACCCTGAGGGCTGCGCTGTGGGCTGCCCTGGGGACCCGCTGCCAAGTCCGGCAAGGTCGTCTCCGGCACCTCCCCAGTTGCCGGGGGAGATCCGCCCTCAAGGACGACCAGCGGGATCTTGGCCCTCTTCGCCCTCCTCTGGGCCAGGCTCCTGAATGGGAACGGTTTCGGGGGAGGATGAGTGGGCTGCGAAACAAGACGAAGCAACAGAAATCAAGAAGATACAGGCTCTACCAGGAACTTACTCTTCGTCCTCCTCTTCGTCGTCGGAGCTAAGCGCGGAATAGTCAAAAACCGGCTTGCTCCAGGCGCGAGGAGACAGGGGAGTGGGTTCCCGGGGCCGCTTGGCGGGGACGGTGGACGACCCCGCCCCCGTTGCCGCTGCGGTATGGGGAGCGGCAGGAGCAGAAGCCGCGGCCCATGAGGACCCCGCT
Organism: Aegilops umbellulata; assembly: GCA_032464435.1. Classification (NCBI taxonomy): domain Eukaryota; kingdom Viridiplantae; phylum Streptophyta; class Magnoliopsida; order Poales; family Poaceae; genus Aegilops; species Aegilops umbellulata. Next base: position 631,708,482 of record CP136060.1, on the reverse strand, counting down.
CCCGCTGCTTCGGAGGCGCGTGTCACGCGGGGCTGCGGTTGATGGTCGACCTGCCGCACCACCTCTCCGGCCCTGCGGAGACGCCTCCTCGGCTGGGCAGGGGGCTCCGCCTGCGACGAGCTGCCCGGGAGCTGCGAGGAGGGCGCGTCATCCTCCGGCGAGCCGCTCGCGTCTTGGGCGGGCTCGCCCGCGCCACCGTGCCCGGCTGGTTCCTCCGTGCCGGCGAGCTCCATTTGGTCGGCAAGGCTCTCCGCCTCCGTCGCGTCTGCTTCGGCCAGGGTGAAGCCAGACTCGCCCGCGGCCGTGGCGGCCGCCGCCTCCTCCATCCTGGAGGCGATGTAAGCCAGCTCCTCGGGGTGGTGTCCCGCGTGAGGCCCCTCTTCTCGTCGGGGTCGACCGGCACCTCCTCCAAGTTGTCGAAGAAGGCCTGCACGACGTCGTCCGCCGGCTCCTGCCAGGTCGCGTCGATCCCGTGCGAGTCGCACAGTGGCATCATCACGAGGATGCGGCTGAGCGCCGAGTTGTTGCACAGGGGGACGACGCCCGGCGGCAACCTGAACCATTCTGGGTGCTCGGAGTCGTACCTGAACAGCTCCTTCAACACTCCGACGAGCTCCAGAACGGTGAAGTTGTAGTTAAGGCCCGGGCGCAGCTTCATGATGTCCGCCGCGTTTTGGAATTCCCAAGCCGGCTTCCCCCTCTCCTGCAGGGGGGCGATACGCCGGCGAAGGAAATCCGCGCCGACGGCGCCGACGGTGAGCCCGGCACACCTGAGGCGCAGGATTCAGGTGACGGCAATCTTCAGCTTGGCGTTGTCCGGGGCTAGGTCGCTCCAGTCACGGCTGCGCACCACTGGGGTTTGGCGCACGGCGGTGAACGGCGGTGGATTTTCCTCGACGATCAGGCACCACTCGTTCCTCCACTCCTCCCATCTGCCACGGAGTTCCCCCTCCAAGTAGACCTCTTTCTTGCCGGTCCTGGAGACCCAGGCGACTCTGCCAGACAGCGGCTCTCCTTTCTCCACCCAAGGAGTAAAGAAGTGGCGAAAGAGGGCTACGTTGGGGTGGACTCCGACAAAGTTCTCGCAAAGTTGTGCGAAGACCGCCATTGTCAGAACGGCGTTGGGGGTGAAATCAAGGAGGTGGAGGTTGTAGGTGTGCATGATGTCGCAGAAGAACTCGGAAAAAGGCGGGCAGAGCCCGCAATAGAAGAACACGGCGAAGAAAGGGTACCCGGTCGGGTACAGCTTCTGGGCGATGGCGGGAAGAACTCGCGTGCGCGGATGCGCTCGCGTCACCGTCGACCAGAAGAGGCGGTATCCGTTCTTCAGCCTCAGCGCATCGAGCTAAGGGGGGAACGTCGCCGTCTCCTTCTGAAGCGCTTCCAGCCGCAGCGCCTCGGCCGACTTCACGGCCTTCCCCTTCGCCTTGTCGCTCTTCGGGGCCATGGCAGATACGGGGAGGAGGAGTTGTCGGCGTTGGCGGCGCCGGGGGCTGCGAGGGCGAATCGCCGCTTTCTCTAGTAAGGAGGAAGTGGCGGAGATTTTCGAGGAACAGCAACCGGCGGAATGGCGAGCTGCCCCTGTTCCCTCCGCTTATAAAGGGGGGGGGGGCGTTTCGCCTTTCCAAATAAAGGAACCGTGCCCCACGTGACGCATGCCTGCGGGCCTCAAGCCCCGCGCACGCCAACCGCGTCATGCACGCCTCGCACGCCTCGCCCCCCACGACGCCGCGATAAGCGCGCGCCACTTGGGGAGGGCGCGACGGGCACAGAGTTAAGGAGCAGCGCAACCCAGGCCACGCGTGCCCGTGCACTGTTAGGGCCTGGCCCAACAACGCTCGGCACCGTGTATGGCCCAGACCCGGGGGCTCCTGTCGGTGTACTAAAGTAGGGGTACCTTAGTACCCCGAACTTGTGCACGGGCAGTAGTAGCGTCCCGCGGCAAGGCTTGCCAGGGGAGCGACAAGAGTCTCCACGGCCCTTTCTGGGCCGGGCGAAGGCCAAGTGATCGAGCCTAGAAGACCAAGCCCCGGCAAGAGGAGCTTGCCGGGCCAAGAAGGCGAGGTCCGGCAAGAGGAGCTTGCCGGGCCAAGGCGACAAGGCCCCGGCAAGAGGAGCTTGCCGGGACGACTAAGCCGAAGCACCAAGGCCCCGGCGGGAGGAGCTCGCCGGGACGGCCAAACCAATGGCACCCCAAGAGAAGCCCGCCGCGGCGCGCCGCGCGCCCCGGCAAGACCTGACGAGCGGCAAGCTCTCAGGCGCGGCAAGACAACCACCACGGCAAGCCACTTGCCACGGCAAATAACCACCTCAGGCATGCGCTCCAGCTCACCCGCCACGCGTCACTCTGGAGCTTCCCCAGAGGCATGTGGCGGGGCGCCGCGCAACCTGGGGCGTGCGGTGGCATGCGACGTTGGCAAAGTCGCCCCCGTGGCAAGCGGAGGCGCCCCTAACGGTCCGCCACGGCACTGTTCGGGCGATCCAGACGGGCATTTAATGCCTTTGTCCCCTGCCGTCAGAGTTAGGTGCGATAGCACTGTGCGGCCACTGTTCACACAGTTCCTTGCCATTTTTACCCTCACCTGCGTCGCTACCTGTGGAAAACCCCTTAGCATATAAAAGGAGGCCCATGCGCACATAGAAGGGGGACCCCGAGAGAGAACCAGGAGGACACTCAGTAGACTCTCGTCTACGTCCAGCTCCAACTTACTGTAGCTTCTTGCGCTCCAGAGCAAGAACTCGAATCAACCAGACAAGCAGCAGTAGGGTTTTACGCATCCGTGCGGCCCGAAGCTGGGTAAAATCGTTGTGTGTGTGTCGCCTCGATCTGCTCTTTGTGCAACCTCCGCCCCCCGCCGAACCGAAAAGGGGCTCCGTCCCCATAGGTGCTTGTGGAGGCCGATTTCCCCCGACAGTTTACATCAGGTCTGGTACACAACATGGCATACATAATAGACCCTATGGCTGAGGCATAGGGGATGGCACTCATCTCTTCTATATCTTCTGCCGTGGTCGGACATTGAGCTGAGCTCAATTTCACACCTTGCAACACACGCAAGAACCCCGTCTTGGACTGATCCATATTGAACTTCTTCAATATCTTATCAAGGTATGTGCTTTGTGAAAGACCTATGAGGCGTCTTGATGTATCTCTATAGATCTTGATGCCTAATATATAAGCAGCTTCTCCAAGGTCCTTCATTGAAAAACTCTTATTCAAGTAGGCCTTAATGCTGTCCAAAAGGTCTATATCATTTCCCATCAAAAGTATGTCATCTACATATAATATGAGAAATGCTATAGAGCTCCCACTCACTTTCTTGTAAACGCAGGCTTCTCCATAAGTCTGCATAAACCCAAACGCTTTGATCATCTCATCAAAGCGAATGTTCCAACTCTGAGATGCTTGCACCAGCCCATAAATGGATCGCTGGAGCTTGCATACCTTGTTAGCATTCTTAGGGTCGACAAAACCTTCCGGCTGCATCATATACAGTTCTTCCTTAAGATAACCGTTAAGGAATGCCGTTTTGACGTCCATTTGCCATATCTCAAAATCATAGTATGCGGCAATTGCTAACATGATTCGGACAGACTTCAGCTTCGCTACGGGAGAGAAAGTCTCATCGTAGTCAACCCCTTGAACTTGCCGATAACCCTTAGCGACAAGTCGAGCTTTATAGATGGTAACATTACCATCCGCGTCCGTCTTCTTCTAAAAGATCCATTTGTTTTCTATCGCTCGCCGATCATCGGGCAAGTCTGTCAAAGTCCATACTTTGTTTTCATACATGGATCCTATCTCGGATTGCATGGCTTTAAGCCATATGTTCGATTCTGGGCCCGCCATTGCTTCTTCATAGTTCGAAGGTTCACTGTTGTCTAACAACATGATTTCTAGGACAGGGTTGACATACCACTCTGGTGTGGAACGTGTCCTTGTGGACCTACGAAGTTCAGTAGCAACTTGATTCGAAGTACCTTGATCATCATCATTAATTTCCTCTCCAGTGGATGTAGGCACCACAGGAACATTTTCCTGAGCTGTACTACTTTCCGGTTCAAGAGGTAGTACTTCATCGAGTTTTACTTTCCTCCCACTTACTCCTTTCGAGAGAAACTCTTTTTCCAGAAAGGATCCGTTCTTGGCAACAAAGATCTTGCCTTCGGATCTAAGGTAGAAGGTATACCCAATGGTTTCCTTAGGGTATCCTATGAAGACGCATTTTTCTGACTTGCGTTCGAGCTTTTCAGGTTGAAGTTTCTTGACATAAGCATCGCATCCCCAAACTTTTAGAAATGATAGCTTAGGTTTCTTCCCAAACCATAATTCATACGGGTCGTCTCAACGGATTTAGATGGTGCCCTATTTAAAGTGAATGTAGCTGTCTCTAGAGCGTATCCCCAAAATGATAGCGGTAGATCAGTGAGAGACATCATAGACCGCATCATATCCAATAGAGTGCGATTACGACGTTCGGACACACCGTTACGTTGAGGTGTTCCAGGCGGCGTGAGTTGTGAAACGATTCCACATTTCCTTAAGTGTGTGCCAAATTCGTGACTTAAATATTCTCCTCCACGATTTGATCATAAGAACTTTATTTTTCGGTCACGTTGATTCTCTACCTCATTCTGAAATTCCTTGAACTTTTCAAAGGTCTCAGACTTGTGTTTCATCAAGTAGACATACCCATATCTACTCAAGTCATCAGTAAGAGTGAGAACCTAACGATATCCTCCGCGAGCCTCAACACTCATTGGACTGCACACATTAGTATGTATGATTTCCAATAAGTTGGTTGCTCGCTCCATTGTTCCGAGAACGGAGTCTTGGTTATTTTGCCCATGAGGCATGGTTCGCATGTGTCAAATGATTCATAATCGAGAGACTCTAAAAGTCCATCAGCATGGAGCTTCTTCATGCGCTTGACACCAATGTGACCAAGGCGGCAGTGCCACAAGTATGTGGGACTATCGTTATCAACTTTACATCTTTTGGTATTCACACTATGAATATATGTAACATCACGTTCGAGATTCATTAATAATAAACCATTGACAATCGGAGCATGACCATAAAACATATCACTCATATAAATAGAACAACCATTATTCTCGGATTTAAATGAGTAGCCATCTCATATTAAACGAGATCCAGATACAATGTTCATGCTCAAACTTGGCACTAAATAACAATTATTGAGGTTTAAAACTAATCCCGTAGGTAAATGTAGAGGTAGCGTGCCGACGGCGATCACATCGACCTTGGAACCATTCCCGACGTGCATCGTCACCTCGTCCTTCGCCAGTCTCCGCTTATTCCGCAGCTCCTGCTTTGAGTTACAAATATGAGCAACGGCACCGGTATCAAATACCCAGGAGCTACTACGAGCACTGGTAAGGTACACATCAATTACATGTATAACACATATACCTTTAGTGTTGCCGGCCTTCTTGTCCGCTAAGTATTTGGGGCAGTTCCCCTTCCAGTGACCCTTCCCTTTGCAATAAAAGCACTCTGTCTCAGGCTTGGGTCCATTCTTTGACTTCTTCCTGGCAACTGGCTTACCGGGCGCGGCAACATCCTTGCCGTCCTTCTTGAAGTTCTTCTTACCCTTGCCTTTCTTGAACTTGGTGGTTTTATTGACCATCAACACTTGATGTTCCTTTTTGATTTCTACCTCTGCTGATTTCAGCATTGCAAATACTTCAGGAATGGTCTTTTCCATTCCCTGCATATTGTAGTTCATCACAAAGCTCTTGTAGCTAGGTGGGAGCGACTGAAGGATTCTGTCAATGACCGCCTCGTTTGGGAGGTTAATGTCTAGCTGGGACAAGCGGTTGTGCAACCCAGACATCTTGAGTATGTGCTCACTGACAGAACTATTTTCCTCCATCTTACAACTGTAGAACTTGTCGGAAACTTCATATCTCTCGACCCGGACATGAGCTTGGAAAACCATTTTCAGCTCTTCGAACATCTCATATGCTCCGTGTTGCTCAAAACGCTTTTGGAGCCCCGGTTCTAAGCTGTAAAGCATGCCGCACTAAACGAGGGAGTAATCATCAGCACGCTGCTGCCAAGCGTTCATAACGTCTTGGTTCTCTAGGATGGATGCTTCACCTAGCGGTGCTTCTAGGACATATTGTTTCCTGGCAGCTATGAGGATGATCCTCAGGTTCCGGACCCAGTCCGTATAGTTGCTGCCATCATCTTTCAGCTTGGTTTTCTCTAGGAACACGTTGAAGTTGAGGTTGACATTAGCGTGGGCCATTTGATCTACAAGACATATTGCAAAGTTTATTTAGACTAACTTCATGATAATTAAGTTCATTTAATCAAATTATATAATGAACTCCCACTCAGATTAGACATCCCTCTAGTCATCTAAGTGAAACATGATCCGACTCGACTAGGCCGTGTCCGATCATCACGTGAGACGGACTAGTCATCATCAGTGAACATCTCCATGTTGATCGTATCTTTCATACGACTCATGTTCGACCTTTCGGTCTCTTGTGTTCCGAGGCCATGTCTGTACATGCTATGCTCGTCAGGTTAACCTAAGTGTTTGCATGTGTAAATCTGTCTTACACCCGTTGTATGTGAATGTTGGAATCTATCACACCCGATCATCACGTGGTGCTTCGAGACAACGAACTGTCGCAACGGCGCACAGTTAGGGGGAACACTTTCTTGAAATTATTATGAGGGATCATCTTATTGACTACCGTCGTTCTAAGTAAACAAGATGCAAAAACATGATAAACATCACATGCAATCCAATAATAGTGACATGATATGGCCAATATCATATAGCTCCTTTGATCTCCATCTTGGGGCTCCATGATCATCTTGTCACCGGCATGACACCATGATCTCCATCATCATGATCTCCATCATCGTGTCTCCATGAAGTTGCTCGCCAACTATTACTTCTACTACTATGGCTAACACGTTTAGCAATAAAGTAAAGTAATTTACATGGCGTTTCCCAATGACACGCAGGTCATACAAAAATAAAATAAAGACAACTCCTATGGCTCCTGCCGCTTGTCATACTCATCGACATGCAAGTCGTGATTCCTATTACATGAACATGATCTCATACATCACATATATATCATTCATCATTCATCACAACTTTGGCCATATCACATCACAAAACACTTGTTGCAAAAACAAGTTAGACGTCCTCTAATTGTTGTTGCAAGTTTTACGTGGCTGCAATAGGGTTCTAGCAAGAACATTTTCTTACCTACGTTAAAGCCACAACATGATTTGTCAACTTCTATTTACACTTCATAAGGACCCTTTTTGTCGAATCCGCTCCAACTAAAGTGGGAGAGACAGACACCCGCCAGCCACCTTATGCAACTAGTGCATGTCAGTCGGTGGAACCCGTCTCACGTAAGCGTACGTGTAAGGTTGGTCCGGGCTGCTTCATCCCACAATACCGCTGAAGCAAAATAAGACTAGTAGCGGCAAGAAAGTTGACAACATCTACACCCACAACAAATTGTGTTCTACTCGTGCAAAGAGAACTACGCATAGACCCAGCTCATGATGCCACTGTTGGGGAACGTTGCAGAAAATAAAAAATTTCCTATGGTTTCGCCAAGATCCATCTATGAGTTCATCTAGCAACGAATGATCGGATGCATCTACATACCTTTGTAGATCGTGAGCGGAAGCGTTCAAAGAACGGGGGTGAGGGAGTCGTACTCGTCGTGATCCAAATCACCGGAGATCCTAGCGCCGAACGGACGGCACCTCCGCGTTCAACACACGTACGGTCAGCGTGACGTCTCCTCCTTCTTGATCTAGCAAGGGGTAAGGAGAGGTTGATGAAGATCCAGCATCACGACGGGGTGGTGGTGGATGCAGCAGTCACTGCAGCAGGGCTTTGCCGAGCTTCTGCGAGAGGGAGAGGTGTAGCAGGGGAGAGGGAGGCGCCAAGGCTTCAGGGTGCGGCTGCCCCTCCCCCCCTTTATATAGGCCCCCTGGGGGGGCGCCGGCCCTGGAGATTGAATCTCCCAAGGGGGGCGGCGGCCAGGGGGGTGGAGTACCCCCCAAGGCAAGTGGGGCGCCCCCCACCCTAGGGTTTCAACCCTAGGCACAGGGGGTGGGCCAAGGGGGGTGCACCAGCCCACTATTGTCTGGTTCCCCTCTCCACTTCAGGCCATGGGGCCCTCCGGGATGGGTGGCCCCACCTGGTGGTCCCGGTACAATACCGGTGACACCCGAATCTTACCCGATGGCCGAAACTGCATTTCCTATATATAATTCTTTACCTCCGGACCATTCCGGAACTCCGCGTGACGTCCGGGATCTCATCCGGGACTCCGAACAACTTTCGGATTACTGCATACTCATATCTCTACAACCCTAGCGTCACCGAACCTTAAGTGTGTAGACCCTACGGGTTCGGGAGATATGCAGACATGACCGAGACGCCTCTCCGGCCAATAACCAACAACGGGATCTGGATACCCATGTTGGCTCCCACATACTCCTCGATGATCTGATCGGATGAACCACGATGTCGAGGATTCAATCAATCCCGTATGCAATTCCCTTTGTCAATCGGTATTTTACTTGCCCGAGATTCGATCGTCGGTATCCCAATAGCTCGTTCAATCTCGGCAAGTCACTTTACTCGTACTGTAATGCATGATCCCGTGATCAAACACTTTGATTATATTGAGCTCATTATGATGATGCATCGCCGAGTGGGCCCAGTGATACCTCTCCATCATACGGAGTGACAAATCCCAGTCTCGATCCGTGTCAACCCAACAGACACTTTCGGAGATACCCGTAGAATACCTTTATAGTCACCCAGTTACGTTGTGACGTTTGGTACACCCAAAGCACCCCTACGGTATCCTGGAGTTACACGATCTCATGGTCTAAGGAAAAGACACTTGACATTGGAAAAGCTATAGCAAACGAACTACACGATCTTGTGCTATGCTTAGGATTAGGTCTTGTCCATCACATCATTCTCCTAATGATGTGATCTCGTTATCAACGACATCCAATGCCCATAGTCAGGAAACCATGACTATCAGTTGATCAACGAGCTAGTCAACTAGAGGCTTACTAGGGACATGTTGGTGTCTATGTATTCACACATGTATTACGATTTCTGGATAACACAATTATAGCATGAATAAAAGACAATTATCATGAACAAGGAAATATAATAATAACCCTTTTATTATTGCCTCTAGGGCATATTTCCAACACCCGTGGCGTGGGCGGTGGACACCCAAAGAGAAGGAACCCTCCCAGGATCATAGCTAAAGTGAGATCCCTGAAGAAACTGCCAGGTATTGGAGAACCTGCCGCCCTCTAACGCAACCATGTAGCGATGGACGTGCTCGTCCTCCTCCCTGACACGGCGACGTACCACCTCCGGCGGGGCCGGCTCCCTCCGCACCGAAACTGGCCCACGCGAACGCAACCAAACGAGATCAGGGTCGACGACGGGACCCGAGGCCGGGTTCCTCATCAAGCGGCGCGCCCCTCCAGGCAGCACCTCCCAGTGCCAGCCCGGCGGAGCCCAGTCCCGGACATGGGTCAGCCGGACGTCGTCGTGGACGGGTCGACAGCGAGGATGCGGGCCGGGCATCGTCGAGAACAAATAGTAGCTATATGCTCGCAAAAAGTAACATTTTTTTAATGATTGGATTTTGATAACTAAAATTTCTAACATTTCTATATAACTAACATTTCTATAACATTTCTAACAATGCTATATAACTAACATTTCTATAACATTTCTAATATTTCTATAACTAAAAAACAGAAAAATATAACATTTCTATATATATAACGAACATTTGTATAACATTTCTAATATTTCTATAACTTAAAAAAAGAAAAATTTCTAACTTTTTTATAACTATTTCTATAACTTAAAAACCGAAAAATTTCTAACAGTTCTAACTTTTTTATAACTACTTCTATAACTAAAAAACAGAAAAATTTCTAACAATTCTAATGTTTCTATAACATTTCTAACAATATGCTATATAACTAACTATTTCTATAACTAAAAAAGAAAAAATTCTAACTTTTTTATAACTATTTCTATATCTAAAAAACTAAAAAAATGTATGTGTGTGTGTGTGTGTGTGTGTTTGTGTGTGTGCTCACCGGCGAGGCGAGAGGCGACGGGGGGCGACCCGCGATGAGGACGGCGACGGGCGGCGACGACGGGGATGGCGACGACGAGGACAGGGACGGGGCGGCAACGACGGGGACGGGGACGGGGCGGCGACGACGGGGACGGGGCGGCGAAGACGGGGACGGGGACGACGCGGGACGGGGCGGAGGTGACGACGGGGACGAGGACGACGGGGACGGGGCGGCGACGAGAGGGATATGGAGACGGGGGCGCGCGGCGGGCGATGGGGCAGAGGAGAAGAAGCAGATGAGAAACTGTAATTTTTGAAGTGTTTAGTTATATAGGATGGACCTTTAGTATACCGGTTGGAGCCACCAACCGGTACTAAAGGCCAAGCCAAGCCAAGCAGCGAGAAGCGCACCCCCCTTTAGTACCTGTTCGTGGAACCAACCGGTACTAAAGGCCCCCCCTTTAGTACCGGTTGGTGCCACGAATCGGTACTAAAGGGGGGTGCGCTGCCAGGCGAGGGGCGCAAAGTTTAGTCCCACCTCACCTAGCGAAGGGCAGCCGCACTGGTTTATAAACCCAGCCGCGACTGCTCCTTCGAGCTCCTCTCAAATGCAGGCCTTCTGGGCCTACCTGTGCTGTGCTGCCCCGTGGGCCTACTGGGCCTTTGCGGGTCTGCATCCTGGCCCAACAACAGGTTGGGTTCTAGTCATATGAAGGCCGCTCTAGCCCAGTGGGCGGGCTTTTTATTTATTTATTTGTTTGCTTTATTTTTGTGCTTTATTTTTGTTGAGTTGTTTTTTTGTGTATTTAGAGTTTCTTTGTGAATATTTTGGCTTTAGGCACAAAAAATTACAAACTTTCTGTTAGTGCCCGTAGTTTTCAAATTTGAATAGTTTAAATTTTGAATTATTTGAAATTAGTGTGAATCACTAGTTTGTGAATAACTTAACTTTAAAAATCAGTAAAGGCATGAAAGAATTTGTTTGCACATAAAATTTCTTCGCGTTTCAAATGCCAAAACACATAATTACCCTAACTACTACAGAGATTCCCTCCTGGGTGTGAAACACAGAAGAAAGTGATGATAGTGAAGCCGATCACATCCCAGATCTTTGGGTGTGAAACTTTTTCTTCGCGTGTGTCCCTTTGCGCCGTAACCATGGAAAATCTTCATCATTTAACGGGATGCTCGGGTCAATATTCACTGTGAATGGAGCAATTTCATCAAACTTTTCATAATCTTCTGACATGTCTGTCTTCTCATCCACTCCCATGACGTTTCTCTTCCCAGAAAGAACTATGTGCCGCTTTGGCTCATCGTACGATGCATTCGCTTCCTTATCTTTTCTTTTTCTCGGCTTGGTAGACATGTCCTTCACATAGAAAACCTGTGCCACATCATTGGCTAGGATGAATGGTTCGTCTGCATACGCAAGATTGTTGAGATCCACTATTGTCATTCCGTACTGCGGGTCTTCCGTTACCCCGCCTCGTGTCATATTGATCCATTTGCACCGAAACAAAGGGACCTTCAAACCACGTCGATAGTCAAGTTCCCATATGTTCTGTATATAACCATAATATGTTTCCTTTCCCGTCTTGGTTTCTGCATCAAAGCGGACACCACTGTTTTGGTTGGTTCTCTTCTTATCTTGGGCGATCATGTAAAATGTATTACCATTTATCTCGTACCCTATGAAAGTCATTATATTCGAAGATGGTAACTGGGACAGCAAGTACAGGTCATCTTCAATAGAGGCAACATGCATGGTACGTGCCTGCAACCAGGTGGCGAAACTCCTGGTTTGTTCACATGTAATCCAGTCATTAGACCGCTCCGGGTGTTTGGAGCGTAGCAAATTCTTGTGTTCATCCATATACGGAGCCACCAAGGCGGAATTCTGTAGAACTGTGTAGTGTGCTTCAGTGAGAGAATGTCCGTCCATACATATTATTTGTTCCCCTCCTAGCGTGCCTTTTCCATCCAGTCTGCCCTTATGCCGCGATTCAGGAACACCAATCGGCTTAAGGTCAGGAATAAAGTCAATACAAAACTCAATGACCTCCTCATTTTCGTGGCCCTTGGAGATGCTTCCTTCTGGCCTAGCACGGTTATGAACATATTTCTTTAAGACTCCCATGAACCTCTCAAAGGGGAACATATTGTGTAGAAATACGGGACCCAAAACGTTAATCTCTTCGCATAGGTGAACTAGGACGTGCGTCATGATGTTGAAGAAGGATGGTGGGAACACCAACTCGAAACTGACAAGACATTGCACCAAATCATTCTCTAATCTTGGTATGATTTCTGGATCGATTACCTTCTGAGAGATTGCATTGAGAAATACACATAGCTTCACAATGGCTAATCGAACATTTTTCGGTAGAAGCCCCCTCAATGCAACCGGAAGCAGTTGCGTCATAATCACGTGGCAGTCATGAGACTTTAGGTTTTGGAACTTTTTCTCTGCCATGTTTATTATTCCCTTTATATTCGACGAGAAGCCAGACGATACCTTAATACTGAGCAGGCATTCAAAGAAGATTTCCTTCTCTTCTTTGGTAAGAGCGTAGCTTGCATGACCCTGATGTATGCTGTCTTTTCCGTGCATACGTTGCTAGTCCTCCCGTGCCTCAGGTGTATCTTTTGTCTTCCCATACACGCCCAAGAAGCCAAGCAGGGTCACACAAAGATTCTTCATCACGTGCATCACGTCGATTGCGGAGCGGACCTCTAGGTCTTTTCAATAGGGCAGGTCCCAAAATATAGATTTCTTCTTCCACATGGGTGCGCATCCGTCAGCGTCATTCGGAACAGGTTGTCCACCAGGACCCTTTCCAAAGACCACCTTCAAATCCTTGACCATATCATGTACATCAACACCAGTACGGTGGCGAGGCTTCGTCCGGTGATCCGCCTCACCTTTGAAATGCTTGCCTTTCTTTCTTACGGGATGCCTGCTTGGAAGAAATCGACGATGTCCCAGGTACACATTCTTCTTACAATTAGCCAAATATATACTGTCGGTATCGTCCAAACAGTGCGTGCATGCGCGGTATCCCTTGTTTGTCTGTCCTGAAAGGTTACTGAGAGCAGGCCAATCATTGATGGTCACGAACAACAACACCTTTAGGTCGAATTCTTCCCCCATGTGCTCATCCCACGCACGTACACCTGTTCCATTCCACAGTTGTAAGAGTTCTTCAACTAATGGCCTTAGGTACACATCAATGTCGTTGCCGGGTTGCTTAGGGCCTTGGATGAGCACTAGCATCATAATAAACTTCCGCTTCATGCACAACCAAGGAGGAAGGTTATACAAACATAGAGTCACAGGCCAAGTGCTATGGTTGCTGCTCTGCTCCCCAAAAGGATTAATGCCATCTGCGCTTAGACCAAACCATACGCTCCTTGCGTCATCTGCAAACTCCTTCCCGTACTTTCTTTCGATTTTTCTCCACTGCGACCCGTCAGCGGGTGCTCTCAACTTTCCATCTTTCTTACGGTCTTCTCTGTGCCATCGCATCGCCTTGGCATGCTCTTTGTTTTGGAACAAATGTTTCAACCGTGGTATTATAGGAGCATACCACATCACCTTGGCAGGAATCTTCTTCCTGGGGCGCTCGCCCTCGACATCACCAGGGTCATCGCGGCTGATCTTATAGCGCAATGCACCGCATACCGGGCAAGCGTTCAAATCCTCGTACTCATCGCGGTAGAGGATGCAATCATTAGGGCATGTGTCGGTGTCAAAACTGGCGGATCTCGGGTAGGGGGTCCCGAACTGTGCGTCTAGGCGGATGGTAACAGGAGACAAGGGACACGAAGTTTTACCCAGGTTCGGGCCCTCTCGATGGAGGTAAAACCCTATGTCCTGCTTGATTAATATTGATGATATGGGTAGTACAAGAGTAGATCTACCACGAGAACAAGGAGGCTAAACCCTAGAAGCTAGCCTATGGTATGATTGTTGCACATTCTGTTGTCCTACGGACTAAAACCCTCCGGTTTATATAGACACCGGAGAGGGTTAGGGTTACACAATGTCGGTTACAATGGTAGGAGATCTAAATATCCGCATCGTCAAGCTTGCCTTCCACGCCAAGGAAAGTCCCATCCGGACACGGGACGAAGTCTTCAATCTTGTATCTTCATAGTCCAGGAGTCCGGCTGATGGTATAGTCCGGCTATACGGACACCCCCTAATCCAGGACTCCCTCAGTAGCCCCCGAACCAGGCTTCAATGACGACGAGTCCGGCGCGCAGATTGTCTTCGGCATTGCAAGGCGGGTTCCTCCACCAAGTACTTCATAAAAGATTGTTAACACTAAGGATAGTGTCCGGCTCTCCAAAATAAGTTTCCACATATTGCCATAGAGAGAATAATATTTACACAAATCTAATTTGCTGACGTATTCCGTAGCGTGACACCACACTATGGCCAAGCCTCTATCCGAATCATTTTCACTTGCCCACCTCAGCGCATTTTGCGAGGCGGTTTCCTTGGCACGTCTTGTCAAAGCAAAGATTGTGTCCCCTTTATTTACGGGATTCTCATCAATACGGACGTGGGTAACCCAATCGTGCCCGTTGGCACGTTTTCTCGATTAAAGGCGAGTCCCAAACGGTTACGGGGAGGGCCCTTGGTATTCAGCCTCTTATAAAGAGACCAAGGCCTTACCCCTTTCTTTGAATCTCAAACGAGTTCGCCCGTCGCCTCGAGTTCTAACACCCTAGGCTCTAGATTTCAGGCGCTTCGTACCTTCGACAATGTCCGGTTCCGACCATCAAGGCCGATGGATGCCCTCCTCCGTCACGGAGGAGGACGTGCTAAAGTTGAGAGAGGCCAAGTTCTTGACCGGCGAAATTTCGCATAGGTTGCCTGCTCAAGGGCAGGCTATTCCCAGTCCCCAACCCGGTGAGAGCGTGGTGTTCGTGTCTCACTTCCTTCGGGGTTTAGGCTTCCCCATGGATCCCTTTGTGAGGGGGCTGATGTTCTACTATGGGCTGGAATTTCACGACTTATCTTCGGAGTCCATCCTCCATGTTTCCTCATTCATCATCGTGTGCGAAGCATTCCTCCATGTTACTCCTCACTTCGGATTATGGCTCAAGACCTTTAAGGTAGAGCCAAAGATGATTGAGGGACGGCACGCAGAGTGCGGAGGCGCTGTTATAAGCAAGAAGGCTGATGCTCCATGGCCCGAGGGCCTTTTTCAAGAGGAGCTCGGCTTGTGGCAACGAGAGTGGTTCTACATCACCGCTCCCAGGGGCATCAAGTGGGCGGCGCCACCTGCCTTTCGCTTGGGTCCCCCAAAGCAGCTAGGGCCGTGGGTCAGTAAAGACCTAGATTGGGGGCCACCCCAAGACGTGTCTTTGTTGCGGGGCCGCATCAGGGATCTCTTAGAAAGAGGTCTCAGCTTGGTCAAAGTGACGCAAGTCATGCTGATCCGCCGAACACTGCCCACCAAACGTCGCTCCCTTCGTTTGTGGGAGTTTAATCCGGAGGGACCACGAGCTCTCCAGCATTTTATGGGCGCAACGCCCGCGGAGATGTATAAACTGTTCTTCGGATCACAAGCAATGTGTCCGGATTTGACCGAGGACACAGGTCTGAGCTGCAATCGTCCGGATACTCAAGTAAGTAGCCTTGTGCCCGGACTCGTTATCCGTATATTTGGCATAAACTTGCCCCTAAAAGAGCTGTCCTTTCAAACAGGAGTGGATAGCGAAAGCAAAGCTGATCAGGTGTCCGGCTCCCCTCCTCGAGACCAGGCCGGATCCCGTGCTAGTCAGGATGCTGAAGATTGTGCCTTTGGGGGAAAGTGAGGGAGGGGACAAGGAAACTACGGTCTCCTCAAAGGAGGCTGTTCGGAAGGGAGGAATCGAAAATTCCTCTCCTCAGGGGAAGAAGAGGACTGCCTCTGAAAACCCGGAGGCCATGGCCTCAAAGGGGGAAAAAAATCCTTGTCAGAGGGTCCTACGTCGGGGGATACCTCGGCAGAACTATGCCCTCAAGGGGGCCAGCCCTCCAGCGAGCCGTAAGTAGAGAAAGATTATAGTTTTGAGAGAGGAATCCTTGCTTTATATCTAAGAAGATTAACCGAAATTTTACCTTGTAGCTCGGACCTCAACCCTTCTCAGCAGAGCTCGTCTTCGGGGGACCTTCTTCCGGAGATGATGGAGAGCGGGATGCCTCCCCCTGCCGTACCACCTAGCGAGGCGGGCGACCCTGAGGTGTCGTGGCGGAGGGCTTCTCCGAATCCGGCAGGGGCGGAAGGTAGCTATTTGCCTCCCCAAGGTTCTCCGCGTCCGGCCTTCGAAGGAGGCCATAGGACGAATCCGGCACCGTCCGGTGCTAGGTCGGAGGAGCTGAAGAATCTGCTAGGGCGAGCTTCTCTCTCAGAGGAGGACCATGCGTTGATGGGAACGGTGATTGAAAGGATTTCGTCCGCGGAAAGCGGATTGCACGAGGCTGTCAGAAGTTTACTGACAGGTTTTGAGGTACGTGAAATAATGTACATGTTCTGACAGTTGCGCATAAATAAGATGCGCCCTGTGTATATAGTAGCCCCTGAGACTCTGTGCGTTGTCAAAAAGTGACGGCGCGCAGAGGATCATAATCCCAGGTCTAAAATGTCGCCTTTAAATGTAGGTGGCGAAGTGTCCGGAATCCAGCCGGACTGATGATTTTGCCGAGCTAAAGAGGCAACTTGACGTGGCAGATGCCGACATCGCGCTCGTCAAGAAGCGGCTTGATGAGGCTCAAGGTATGTAATTCCTTGGGCACCACCTGGTAAGAGGAGCTTTATGCCAGTATCTTACAATGTGTGTGCTTGATGCAGATGGTGCGGCCGCCGTGGAGAGTCTTCGGGCAGAATTTGCCCGAGCTAAGGAACAAGCCAGAAAAAGTGATGCGGCTGCCGAGAAGGCACTTGAAGAGCTGAGAGCCGAACAGGCTGCTCACTACCGAAGCAAGAAAGAGATGGCCGTGAAGCTAAAGAGTGCTGCCAACCATTGCAAGCTTCTGGAAAAAGAAGATTGGGTGGAACAGACGGACTTGAAGAAGGCCGTTGCTGATGCCAAGGATGCTCGCTCTGCGATGAGAGCTGCGAGGGAGGAGCTTCGTGAAGCCGGAGAGATCGCGACTGGAAAGCCCTTTATGCTGCGGAGAAAGTTTTGTGATCCTAAGCATGCTCCGTTGGACCGGCTGTGGAGTACGACGGACACCTATCTTTATTTGGCGGCAAGTGTTGTTGATGCGACCGAAAACTTCCGAGATCAAGGGGATCGCGAAGTGGAGAAACTCTCTTGGTCGCAGTTCCACAATCCCGAGCGTCCACTGTCAGTGGCCGATCGTTTGGCCGAATGGGCCGAGCTGAATAGGCTGTCCGGACTCGCCATGAAGTGCGTCATGAGTCATCTGTGGCCGGGGAGATCGGAGCCGAAGAGTTATTTCAGCTTGGTGCAGCAATTCCTTGGTGTGGTGCCATGTATCGATGCAATGAAGAGGTCAGCATGCATAGAGGGCGCACGGATGGCTCTTGCCCGTGTCAAGACATACTGGGCGGGGATGGAGACCACCGTTGTTGCATCCCGAGATTCGGACAAAAGCCGAGTACCCTCCGAGCACTATTTTCAGGAAGTTCTTGAAGGCGCTCGTCTAATAGAGTCGCAGTGCTCGAAGGATGCTATGTTCTAATAGCATATTTAATTGTAAAGCAATATTTTGATAAATTGTAGTAGCCTTTTATACTTGTGCCTTCAAGTATTTGAAACACCTCC
The DNA here is from genome assembly GCA_032464435.1 of Aegilops umbellulata. Lineage (NCBI taxonomy): Eukaryota > Viridiplantae > Streptophyta > Magnoliopsida > Poales > Poaceae > Aegilops > Aegilops umbellulata. Next base: position 631,690,545 of record CP136060.1, on the reverse strand, counting down.
TGTGCGGCCGTTTTAAGATATATATAAAATCTGAAAGATGGCAGTCGTTGGCTTCAGCCCCCACGCACATAGTGCGGGGGTGCTCGCAGAAGGCGCATTTTCACACTTAATCCAACGTCTTGGTCCTACAAAGGAGGTGATAGCGCAGCGGGCTAGGCAACCGGACTATAATGCTTTAACACTTTCACTTAGCCATAGGAGCTTGATAGTGAGGCTACTTAAATAGCCCCTGGTGGCACCTGCGCTCGCCCGAAGTCGGGGCGCATATGTGCCTGGCCGGGAAACGGCCCTTCGTTAATGCGGAGGAATCCTATAGATTCTGGTGAGTCATCGAGTGGTTGACCGGTGTCACGCTATATGATGGCAGTCAGTTTTCGGCTTTCTCTACTGAGGTGCTCGCCTGGCCGAACCGGCGCACAATCGCAGTAGTTCTCCTGGTGCTGCCTTAGTCGATAGTGCGGAACGTAAGGCAGCCAAACACAGGAGCCGGGCAACCCAACATTTGACCAAAGACATGATTCGGAGCTGATGCATATAAGGCTAAACTCGCGGCGCCGAACACTCCCTAAGGTGTTCGGTCTTTATGAGTGCGGGCGGGACAACACCCTTGGTTATAAGCCCCTAGTGTCTAGGTACGCGCAAAATTCCTGACGTGGCCACATGCCAAGACGTCAGTCCCCTCCTTGATTATAACGAAAAACCGGAGGGTGTGTATCAACAAGAGACAGTAAAAAAGGTTTACGCATGGTCTTAATCTGAAAAAAAATCCTTGGAACGGGTCCCTGCTGCACGTCTGCGCCTGTGTCTCCGTTGTGCCGTATCCTGGACGGGCGCAGCACGATGTTCATCTGTAAAAGAGAGGATCTTAGTTGAAAAAGAAAAAAGGGTCGTGCCGAACAAAAGTTATACTAAATAATCAAAGTATAGATTGAAATGTGTAAAATTGAGCTTGATTGTCTCATATTGTAGATGCGCGGAGCCCCTAGCGCAGGGGTATACGGTTTATTAAGCCTTTATTAATGGTATGGTTACGCCGGACTCGTCCAGCCGTGTCCATGGTCTTAACGACCTGTTTGGATGTTTTTGCCTGATGGAGCCGTATTATTGTGGGGCTGTTAAGGCAGCCGCATGATCCTCCGAGGGGGGCGCACTCAATGTTTTCCCTTTAAAGAGATGATGCCTCGTGGACCGGGCATCTTGAGCGTAAGAGATGCGTAATGCGGTATTGCGTCAAAGCGGGCGAAAGCTTCGCGTCCCAGTAGTGCTTGTTAGCGACTTGAGAATGGGACGATGTGGAAAGTTAGCTTTTCGCGGCGGGAGTTATGGGGGAAGCCGAATATGACTTCAAGCCGGAGAAAGCCTGTCACGACCGGTTTTCCAATAAAATATTTATTGAGAAACCGATCTATAGAAATCCAGTTTGAGATAAAACCACCTCACTGGCAGACAAACTTTTGATACAATAAGCCAGTAGCATAAATATATTACAGGGTTGAGCTGACGATACTCAACAATTTATTACAAGCGTGCCAATAATTATACATAAAGGCGCTTAATGACACAAGGGAGTGGTGGCATACTACTGACTCGCAAATACGGTAGAGGTGGAGTATCACAGTGGGAGTGGTTATGGGATTCTCAAACTAACATCCCATCGAGCTTCGAGGTGAAGCTCGATGAATTTATTAGGGTAGCGGAAGCGGATATGAAACAGTGACCAACTCCAAGGTTGCACGAGACTGACTGGGACTCCTCTAGGCGTCGGATTCGCTATCGAACTCTTCATCCATGAGATCACCTTCGTCAGCATCTGGCCAAATCAACAAGCCAGTGAGTACTTTGAAAGTACTCGCAAGACAGTTCGGACGTAAGATATAACAAATGCCAACATGAAACACATGGATAAGTTAAGCAGTACGATCAGACATAGAGGTGATAATGCTGGGTGCCAAACGAGTGTCTGAATGACTCCTCGAGCGGAAAATGCAGAATAATAATACTGGTGCCAAACGAGTGTCTGAAAGACTCCTCGAGCGGAAAATGCAGAATAATAATACTGGTGCCAAACGAGTGTCTGAAAGACTCCTCGAGCGGAAAATGCAGAATAATAATACTGGTGCCAAACGAGTGTCTGAAAGACTCCTCGAGCGGAAAATGCGGAATAATAATGCCACAATCGGGCGTCTGAGCGACACCACATAAAGGGCTTTTAAAAGAAATGCCACGGTCGGGCGTCTGAGCGACACCACATAAAGGGCTTTTAAAAGAAATGCCACAGTCGGGCGTCTGAGCGACACCACATAAAGGGATTTTAAAAGAAATGCCACAGTCGGGCGTCTGAGCGACACCACATAAAGGGCTTTTAAAAGAAATGCCACAGTCGGGCGTCTGAACGACACCACATAAAGGGCTTTTGACTGATAATGAAATAATATATCATCATGTATATATTTAACTCATGGAGAATAACGGGTTAGTACATCCACAATGATAAACATTTAACCGGTCTTAGTGCCCATGTGTCCCACCGGGTAATCTGTCACCAAACTAGCACATGACTGTTAGCAGGAAACTTGGAAAACAGATAATATGATTTAAGGGTATAGAGCTCTGCAGAGTTTGTACAAAAATTTCCCACAGTCGACGGATTTCAGTAGTCACTAGGACTAGTTCCGTTACGGTATTTCAGAAGAAAACACGGCAATCCAGTACACACCCATCCAACTCTTCGATGCCAGGAATCACCCTCAACATCGTCCAAGAAAAACTATTGAGACGGGGAGATCACAATCTCGAATAGCATGGGATCAAATTTATATACGCGCGCTCTAAGGGGTGCCCCCCTCTCGGTCCCAACCGGAAACACCCATGCCCCCTGACCGGATGCCTGGCTTTAATCCAAGGCCATGGAACCAGCATCCCGGCCTCTCCTTTTTGGTGTGTACCAAGAAAGCGGTTTGCGACTTACTAAACCATATCCCTTTCGGGAAACATGTGGTAGTACAGGGAAAGGGAATGGATATGAACCAACCGATACGGGTTGGTACTGAAGATGACTTGCATGGCCTAAGACTGGCATGCTACAACACTGCCATCTTACCCATCTTCATGCCAACACATGGCCTTACATACTCACGTCCATCGACGTGTGAAATCATCGGGCTTACTTGCTCCAACAATGCATAATGAACGGTTCATCGGTATGCTCCACACATGCCATGAAACTATCTATATGCAAACATGCCAATACACTCATCATATCAAAAGTTCGAACATGCTTGCCTGGTTCAGAGTAGTCGGAGCCTAGCTCGGTGAAGTTCGCGGCCCCGTCACCTCCGTCGGTATCTACGGTACAGAGAAAACATACGCACTAACGTGAATACCGAGAGGTGCAGAAAAAGTATTGCAAATATTATTCCAATAAATCTGATAAAAAACTAGACAAAATTTTGAAGAGAACAGAAAAAGAATCAATCAAAAATGTGCTTCTGATAAAAAGTTATAAAGGTTTTTGTCCAGGGACTCATCTGTAATGAAACAGAAACTTCCCAGGGTTCTAACTGAGAAAACAGAAAACGGTTCGTTTGGAAATGCGCAAGCGCAACAGAGAAAGCGTATTTTGCCCGAAGGTGTCAACAGAATACGTTTCGCAAATAAAAGAACAGAGGCTGACATGCGGGGTCCGCATGTCAGGTTTGAAAAGGCTCGCCGGCGCCCGAAGACGGCGGTGGACGCCGGCGTCGAACTACGGCGAATTAGGAGAAACGGAGGGTACCAAGAGCTTTGGTGTCTTCTTCCGCTTCGGTGGGTGGTGGACTCGTCCAACAGGGAGCACCACGTCGACGGCGACACTAACTCCGGCGGACGGCGGTTCGGGTGAGGATGGGGAACTCCGGTGGAGGGCTGCAAGCTTCAAATTGAAGCGCGGGTCAGAATGAGGGATGCGTGGAGAAGCTTTTGGCAGGAGAATGGAGGTGGAGGAGCACACACGAGGGTGAATCGGGCTGGATCCAGTGGCGGGTCGCGGCGGTCGGAGTCGAGGAAGGAGACCTCCTCGGGGCCCTTCCAGAGGCCTGGCGTGCTCTAGGGGGAGTGCATGGCTAGTGGGTGCTCGAGCTGAAGCTCGGGGCCTCTATTTATAGGCAGATCGACGGGGTGGCCGTAAACGGAGAATCTCCGGCGAGCGATTATGGCGGAGCAGTGGATTAGAGGGTGGCTTGAGCGGTCGGGCAGCATCAGTGGAGGTTACTGAACTCGTTCTGCTACTAAACAGAGCTGGCCCCGGCATAATGGTGTATGTCCATGGTGAGGTGACCGCACGGGCTCAACGGCGGCAGAGAGCGCGCGCTGTGCGCGTCGCGCCACGACGACGGTGCTGCATGCGTGCGCTGGCGCGGAGATGGCCACGCGGAGCCATCAGCGGGGCTGTGCGGCGCGGAACGGCGTTGAGTCGCCGTTCTGCTCCCTGTTGGCTGCCACGGCGGTTCAGTCGCCGCGGGACACGCCGGCGTGGTCGGTTCAGAGCGCCACCGACGCCAGGAAGAGGCCAAGCGCGCGTGCGGGGCTCTAGACACGCAGACCAGGCGGCGAGCAACGTGCCAAGGGCACTGTGTGCGCGTGACTGAAGATGATCTGCAGAAAACAACACTGAAGACTGAATTTGACTGAAAGTGTTCGAACAGTGCATGCAAGGTGTTCGACAGAATGATCCAGGCCTGTAGGGATTTTTCCTTGTGCTGATATTTGGTGGAGTGACTTCTCATTGCTCTAGTAGGCTGCCTGATTTTTGGTGGAATTTTTGGAGGAGTGTAGATATGAATTTCACCAAATTTGACAAATCTGGTCCAAACTTGCAGGGAGTGTAAGTTGAAAATTTTGAAAAGAAGATGAGTGGATCAAGGTGGTTCTGGGTTGTGGGTGCAAAGGACTAGCCAGTAGAGTTGGTTTGAAGTCAAATCTCAAATGGAAAAGGGTACTTGCTTTGAAAAACCATTAGGCTAAAAATAATTGACAGAAAAATATTTGAGAGATAAAACAAAATCCAAAACTTGTTTGGATGAGTTGGGGATAGGAAGTTTGAGTTGTTGACAAGGAGGGGAGAAGATGTGGTGGTTTTACCTCATGGGCAAAATTTAAGGTCATGGATGGTTTTCAATAGAATGAAAATCCCAAATCTTTTTCATAGAGTTTTTCTTAAAAAGAAAACTCCAATAAAATCTGAGAAGGGAAACAATAGAGAGATGGAGTTTTTAAGAAGGTCAAACCCAAGGCTTGAAGGAGAAAACAGAAATAGCAAACCCTAGTCAAGGAAAAGGAATTTTAAGAAGGTTGTTTTACTGAAAGCCTCAAATTTCAAGGAAAATCCAGCAAGGACTTTGCAAAAACCCAAATGAAGATTTTTGGAGTGTCACAACACCTACCCCCTTAGGAAAAATCTCGTCCCCGAGATTTCAGTTGATCCTTAAATAAGTGTGGATGCTCTGCTCAAAGAAAATCCTCTCTTTCCCATGTTGCTTCACTTTCGGTGTGATTACTCCACTGAACCTTGAAAAATTTGACGGTTTTCTGTCGGGTCCTCCTTTCAGACTCCTCTAGTATCCTTACTGGGTGTTCCCGATAAGTGAGGTCTGGATGCACGTCTATGCTCTCATGGGATACTTGTTTCTCTGGGTTGCTCACACATTTCCTCAATTGCGATACGTGGAACACGTTGTGGATATCTGATAGTTCCTCAGGTAGGTCTAGCTGATATGCTATTGTGCCTTTTCGTGCCGTTATACAGAATGGCCCAATGAATCTTGGCGCTAGCTTTCCCTTAATTTTGAATCGCTGCAACCCCCTCATAGGTGACACTCGTAGGTACACGAATTCACCGGGTTCGAAGTTGACCCCATGATGTTTCTGATCGTAATAACTCTTTTGCCGGCTTTGGGCGGTCTTGAGTCGATCTCTGATTAGTTGGACCTTTTCCTCGGCTTCCTTGAGCACGTCTGGGCCGAAGATACGGCTGTCTCCGGTCTCTGACCAATTTAACGGGGTACGACATCTTCGCCCATACAAGGCTTCAAATGGTGCCATTTGCAGGCTGGCCTGATGACTGTTGTTGTACGCGAACTCGGCGTATGGCAGGCTGTCTTCCCAACTGGCTCCGTAGGTGAGGACACATGCTCTCAACATGTCCTCTAAAATCTGGTTTACCCATTCTGTTTGTCCATCTGTCGGGGGGTGGTATGCCGTACTGAAGGCTAGTTGAGTTCCTAGAGCCTGTTGTAACTGCTCCCAGAATCTCGAGACGAACTGTGTTCCTCTGTCAGATATTATAGTCTTCGGGACACCGTGCAGACAAACTATGCGAGAGAGATATATTTTGGCAAGCTTCTGAGTGGTGTGGGTCGTCTTTACTGGAATGAAATGTGCCACCTTAGTCAATCTGTCGGTGATAACCCATATGGCATCATTCCCGTGTCGTGATCGAGGTAGTCCAACAATGAAATCCATCCCTATTTCATCCCATTTCCACTCAGGTATTTTATTTGGTTGCAGTAGTCCAGCTGGTCTCTGATGTTCGGCCTTTATACGTTGACAAGAGTCGCAGCATGCAATGAAGGTGGCTATGTCCCTTTTCATACCGTGCCACCAAAATCCTTCTTGGATATCCTTATACATCTTGGTTCCTCCAGGGTGGATCGAATATGGAGCGGTGTGGGCTTCAGCTAGAATTTGCCGTTTGAGGTCTTCTATGTCTGGCACGCAGAGTCTGTTTCCGTACCATAGTGTCCCTTCTTTGTCTATGATGAATTCTGAGGCTTTGCCCATACTCACCTTTCTTTTGATACCTTCAATGCTGGGGTGACCCGGCTGGGCTTCTTTGATTCGTGTCACAAGGTTGGGCTGTATCTCCAAGTTTTTATGGTGCCTTCTGCTACCATCAACAAGTTGAGTCTGGCAAATTCCTGTTGGAATTCGGGTCTTAAGTTGGGCAGACTGTTGTTGTTGGCGCTGGGGTTTCGACTAAGAGCATCGGCTACTACATTTGCTTTTCCAGGATGATAGTGGATTCCGACATCATAATCCTTTACTAGCTCCAACCAGCGTCGTTGCCTTAAATTCAGCTCTGGCTGTGTGAAAATATATTTGAGACTTTTATGGTTCATATATATTTCACATCGATTTCCAAGTAGGAAGTGCCTCCATTCCTTGAGTGCATGAATAACTGCTGCCATTTCTAAGTCATGAGTGGGATAGTTTTCCTCATGCTTGCGAAGTTGCCTTGAAGCGTATGCGACAACTTTGCCTTCTTGCATTAATACGCATCCGAGTCCCTTCCTGGATGCGTCACAATATACTTCAAAATTCTTGCGTATGTCTGGCACGATCAATACTGGTGCTGTTGTTAATTTCCGTTTTAGCTCTTGGAAACTTTTCTCACAGGCTTTGGTCCATTCAAATTTCTTATCTTTCTTGAGCAACTGCGTCATTGGCTTGGCTATGGTGGAGAATCCTTCAATAAATCTGCGGTAATATCCTGCCATTCCCAAGAAACTTCGTATGTCCGTTACGCTGGTTGGTGACTTCCAGCCAAGTACGGCCTTGACTTTCTCTGGGTCCACGGCGATCCCGTCTTGGGTTAGCACGTGGCCTAGAAAACCTACTTGCCTTAACCAAAACTCACACTTGCTGAACTTGGCGTACAATTGGTGTTTCCTGAGTTCTCCTAGTACAATTCTGAGATGTTCAGCGTGTTCTTCTGGTGTTTTGGAGTATACTAAAATATCATCGATGAATACCACAACGAACTTGTCCATAAACTTCATAAATACTTTGCTCATAAGGTGAACAAAATATGCAGGGGCATTTGTTAATCCAAAAGGCATTACTGTGAACTCATACAGTCCATATCTGGAGGTGAAGGCTGTCTTGGGGATATCTTCTGTTCGTACCTTTAATTGATGGTATCCTGACCTTAGGTCGATTTTTGAGAATACCTTGGCCTTAGCGAGTTGATCGAATAAATCATTTATTCTTGGCATCGGGTATTTGTTCTTGATCGTGACCATGTTGAGTGCTCGGTAGTCAATACACAATCGCAGTGTTCCATATTTCTTTTTGGCAAACAAAATTGGTGATCCCCATGGTGAGGAACTGGCTCGAATGTATCCCTTGTCAAGCAATTCCTTTATTTGTTTCTTCAGTTCAACCAACTCGGACGGTGCCATTCTGTATGGTTTTTTGTATATAGGGGTGGTTCCTGGTGCTAGCTCAAAGCTGAATTCTATCTCTCGGTCGGGTGGCATGCCTGGTAGCTCTTCGGGAAATACGTCTGGAAATTCACGTACTACTGGAACCTTGTTTAATTCAGAAATGTCTACCTTGTTCAGTCTTGGTTGTCTGGGTATTTCTCTCTCTTTGGCGGATACTCTTATTGTTTTACCATGGTGGTGTGTGAGAATCACAGTCCGATTGAAACAATCAATGAAACCTTTGTTAGTGGTTAACTAGTCCATCCCTAGGATGACATCTAGTCCTTTATTTTCCAACACAATGAGATTGGTGTGAAACTTCAATCCTTTGAACTCAGTAATCACATCCTGACAATAATTCTGAGTAACTTGCTGAATTCCAGGGGACTTGATGATCATGGATTTCTCCAAAGGAAGCATCGAAAAATTATTTTGCGAAGCAAAACTTTTCGAGATAAAAGAGTGAGAAGCTCCAGAATCAAACAAAACCATTGCAGGTATTGTGTTGACAGGGAACGTACCGAGTACGATATCCGGAGCGTTTTGTGCCTCCTCTTTGGTCACGTGGTTCAGATGACCTTTCCTGTGGTTATTGTTGGGATTGAAGTTGTTTCGCTTGGGCGCTGAATTATTGTTGCCGTTGTTCGGTTTTGGTGCTGAGCTTCTTGGCTTGGGACACTGCTTGGCATAGTGTCTTTCTTCTCCACAGGCATAACAAGTAACACCTGGGCGATATGTGAACTCCTTGTCCCTAGCATGGAAATTCTTTGTTGGGCGTGAGACGTTGGATGATGATTTGTGCGTCCCACCCTTCTGAAAATCGGTCTTACTTCGGTGATTGCGAGCATGGTTAGTCTGGTCCCTTTTTCGCTTGCGGATATCATCCAAACTGCGTCTTTCATTTTCCAGAGTAATGGCTTTATCCACCAGCGTCTTAAAATCTGGGAAAGTGTGTATGACCAGTTGGCATTTAAGCGCGGGTGCTAGGCCGTCAAGGAACTTCTCCATTTTCTTGCTTTCAGTCATACGCTCTTCGTTGGCGTAGCGGGATAATAGAGTAAATTGGCTGTTGTAATCTGACACTGTCATGTTCCTTTGCTGGAGGTCATCGAACTCTCTTTTCTTGATTTTCATAATACTCTTAGGAATATGCGCGCCACGGAAACCTTCTTTGAAATCATCCCAGGTTATATCATTTTCGTTGGGATGCATGTGCAGAAAATTTTCCCACCAGGATGCGGCTGCTCCCGTGAGATAATGCGGTGCGTACAGTACCTTTTCTGGGTCTGAGCATTTTGCAATAATTAACTTTCTCTCCATATCGCGAAGCCAGTCTTCGGCCTCAAGTGGCTTGTCAGTATGAGAAAATGTTGAGGGACGTGTCTTCTGTAGCTCAGATAACTTGGAATGCTGCGGATACTGCCCATGGTGATTTCTCATGTTAATAACTTGGTTCATCATTTCCCGATGTTGTTGCTGACTCTGTTCATAAAGGCGGCACATTTGGGAAAGTGCCGTTTCACTGTCCTGTTGACTTGTCTGACCTCGTGTAAAATTGTTGCCTGATTGAGTATTATAGTGTTGACTTGACTGCCCTTGTGCAAAGTTGTTGCCCGGTTGGTTGCCATAATCTTCCTCTGGTGGAGTTGGCATGGAGCGGGTCCAAGGACGAGACATTTTTCACTCTGGGGATGTATTTATAAAACCCATAAGAAAAAAATGGAAGGGTTGCGAAGATAAAACCCATAATGCACGAGGTTGACAAATAATTTAAAACCAAGATACTCAAGGGAAAACAAATCGATTTGCGCATAGAGAAGGACTGCATCATTACGCATCTTACACGCGGCGATAATTATACAATACATCACTCAGGATATGCGTACATAATCCTGACATGTTATTTAGGCTAGTGCACTTCTCCAGATCCTACATGATGCGCAAACAAGCTACTTCTCACAACATCTTACATGGTGATGCTACGCATGGCGGCTACGCGTACTCAGTCGGAGATGTTGATGACGTCCTTGGCCCTGCCAAGGGTGAGGCGTAGCGAAGCCAGGGACTCAACTTCCTCCTCGCTAATAGGCTCCATGCGAGTAGTGCTGCGCCGAGTAGATAGAGCGGGTGCCAGGGGCGGAACGACACGGATTGGAGTCGGTGCGAGTGGCGGTGCAGTGCGCGCTGGAGTGGGCGCAATGACCAGGTTGAACTCCTCGGTGGTAGGCAGGCGACGAGCAGGAGCATGGGATGCAGAGGACGAGACAAAAGTCAGTGGCGGTGCAGTAGGCAGGAGCTCCCTCCTGTTGGCGGCACATCCGTGGACTGAGTCCATGCGGGCGGCCACAAAGTCATCCACCAAGTTGTCGAAGGCTGCCTCCAAGGCCCGGAGATACTCAATAAGCATCTCAAAAGCCTCGTCCCGTTCTCCTCTGGGGCAGGAGAATGCGTAGTGATAGGTGTAGGGCACATGGCAAGGAAGATAGCGGTAGCGACGAGCCTTCATTGCGGGAAGGGCATCCCTGAGACGAGCTATCGCCTCGCGGGCTGCCATCTGGATGGCATGCTTCTCCGTAGGCATGGCTCTCCCCAAGAACCGGAAGCGGCGTAGATCACCACGCCCTCCCTTGAACTGCACCACGGCCTGGTGCATAGTCAGACTGTCGTTGACTCTGTGTTGACAGAGAGTGACGACTGGGCGTACAGACGGCCCCATCGCGACCTGAACGACGAAGGAGAGAAGCTTGACGAACCCATCGGGTACGTTGGCGAAGGTCTGAGACTCGCAGCTGCGGTCGGCCATCTACAAAAGTGGGCAAAAATCCTGAATGGTCAGATCATAAATATATGCTGACTGTCAGAAAAATGACTACTATTGTAAAAACATGAATAAGCTCTATCATGCTCATAACCGATCAGCGATCGCACCTAGTGGCTTCCTACAGTCAGCCTGGCTCTGGTACCAAGCCTGTCACGACCGGTTTTCCAATAAAATATTTATTGAGAAACCGATCTATAGAAATCCAGTTTGAGATAAAACCACCTCACTGGCAGACAAACTTTTGATACAATAAGCCAGTAGCATAAATATATTACAGGGTTGAGCTGACGATACTCAACAATTTATTACAAGCGTGCCAATAATTATACATAAAGGCGCTTAATGACACAAGGGAGTGGTGGCATACTACTGACTCGCAAATACGGTAGAGGTGGAGTATCACAGTGGGAGTGGTTATGGGATTCTCAAACTAACATCCCATCGAGCGTCGAGGTGAAGCTCGATGAATTTATTAGGGTAGCGGAAGCGGATATGAAACAGTGACCAACTCCAAGGTTGCACGAGACTGACTGGGACTCCTCTAGGCGTCGGATTCGCTATCGAACTCCTCATCCACGAGATCACCTTCGTCAGCATCTGGCCAAATCAACAAGCCAGTGAGTACTTTGAAAGTACTCGCAAGACAGTTCGGACGTAAGATATAACAAATGCCAACATGAAACACATGGATAAGTTAAGCAGTACGATCAGACATAGAGGTGATAATGCTGGGTGCCAAACGAGTGTCTGAAAGACTCCTCGAGCGGAAAATGCAGAATAATAATACTGGTGCCAAACGAGTGTCTGAAAGACTCCTCGAGCGGAAAATGCAGAATAATAATACTGGTGCCAAACGAGTGTCTGAAAGACTCCTCGAGCGGAAAATGCAGAATAATAATACTGGTGCCAAACGAGTGTCTGAAAGACTCCTCGAGCGGAAAATGCGGAATAATAATGCCACAATCGGGCGTCTGAGCGACACCACATAAAGGGCTTTTAAAAGAAATGCCACAGTCGGGCGTCTGAGCGACACCACATAAAGGGCTTTTAAAAGAAATGCCACAGTCGGGCGTCTGAGCGACACCACATCAAGGGCTTTTAAAAGAAATGCCACAGTCGGGCGTCTGAGCGACACCACATAAAAGGCTTTTAAAAGAAATGCCACAGTCGGGCGTCTGAACGACACCACATAAAGGGCTTTTGACTGATAATGAAATAATATATCATCATGTATATATTTAACTCATGGAGAATAACGGGTTAGTACATCCACAATGATAAACATTTAACCGGTCTTAGTGCCCATGTGTCCCACCGGGTAATCTGTCACCAAACTAGCACATGACTGTTAGCAGGAAACTTGGAAAACAGATAATATGATTTAAGGGTATAGAGCTCTACAGAGTTTGTACAAAAATTTCCCACAGTCGATGGATTTCAGTAGTCACTAGGACTAGTTCCGTTACGGTATTTCAGAAGAAAACACGGCAATCCAGTACACACCCATCCAACTCTTCGATGCCAGGAATCACCCTCAACATCGTCCAAGAAAAACTATTGAGACGGGGAGATCACAATCTCGAATAGCATGGGATCAAATTTATATACGCGCGCTCTAAGGCGTGCCCCCCTCTCGGTCCCAACAGGAAACACCCATGCCCCTTGACCGGATGCCTGGCTTTAATCCAGGGCCATGGAACCAGCATCCCGGCCTCTACTTTTTGGTGTGTACCAAGAAAGCGGTTTGCGACTTACTAAACCATATCCCTTTCGGGAAACATGTGGTAGTACAGGGAAAGGGAATGGATATGAACCAACCGATACGGGTTGGTACTGAAGATGACTTGCATGGCCTAAGACTGGCATGCTACAACACTGCCATCTTACCCATCTTCATGCCAACACATGGCCTTACATACTCACGTCCATCGACGTGTGAAATCATCGGGCTTACTTGCTCCAACAATGCATAATGAACGGTTCATCGGTATGCTCCACACATGCCATGAAACTATCTATATGCAAACATGCCAATACACTCATCATATCAAAAGTTCGAACATGCTTGCCTGGTTCAGAGTAGTCGGAGCCTAGCTCGGTGAAGTTCGCGGCCTCGTCACCTCCGTCGGTATCTACGGTACAGAGAAAACATACGCGCTAACGTGAATACCGAGAGGTGCAGAAAAAGTATTGCAAATATTATTCCAATAAATATGATAAAAAACTAGACAAAATTTTGAAGAGAACAGAAAAAGAATCAATCAAAAATGTGCTTCTGATAAAAAGTTATAAAGGTTTTTGTCTAGGGACTCATCTGTAATGAAACAGAAACTTCCCAGGGTTCTAACTGAGAAAACAGAAAACGGTTCGTTTGGAAATGCGCAAGCGCAACAGAGAAAGCGTATTTTGCCCGAAGGCGTCAACAGAAAACGTTTCGCAAATAAAAGAACAGAGGCTGACATGCGGGGTCCGCATGTCAGGTTTGAAAAGGCTCGCCGGCGCCCGAAGACGGCGGTGGACGCCGGCGTCGAACTACGGCGAATTAGGAGAAACGGAGGGTACCAAGAGCTTTGGTGTCTTCTTCCGCGTCGGTGGGTGGTGGACTCGTCCAACAGGGAGCACCACGTCGACGGCGACACTAACTCCGGCGGACGGCGGTTCGGGTGAGGATGGGGAACTCCAGTGGAGGGCTGCAAGCTTCAAACTGAAGCGCGGGTCAGAATGAGGGATGCGTGGAGAAGCTTTTGGCAGGAGAATGGAGGTGGAGGAGCACACACGGGGGCGAATCGGGCTGGATCCAGTGGCGGGTCGCGGCGGTCGGAGTCGAGGAAGGAGACCTCCTCGGGGCCCTTCCAGAGGCCTGGCGTGCTCTAGGGGGAGTGCATGGCTAGTGGGTGCTCGAGCTGAAGCTCGGGGCCTCTATTTATAGGCAGATCGACGGGGTGGCCGTAAACGGAGAATCTCCAGCGAGCGATTACGGCGGAGCAGTGGATTAGAGGGTGGCTTGAGCGGTCGGGCAGCATCAGTGGAGGTTACTGAACTCGTTCTGCTACTAAACGGAGCTGGCCCCGGCGTAATGGCGTCTGTCCACGGTGAGGTGACCGCACGGGCTCAATGGCGGCAGAGAGCGCGCGCTGTGCGCGTCTCGCCACGGCGACGGTGCTGCATGCGTGCGCTGGCGCGGAGATGGCCACGCGGAGCCATCAGCGGGGCTTTGCGGCGCGGAACGGCGTTGAGCCGCCGTTCTGCTCCCTGTTGGCTGCCACGGCGGTTCAGCCGCCGCGGGACACGCCGGCGTGGTCGGGTCAGAGCGCCACCGACGCCAGGAAGAGGCCAAGCGCGCGTGCGGGGCTCTGGACACGCAGACCAGGCGGCGAGCAACGTGCCAAGGGCACTGTGTGCGCGTGACTGAAGATGATCTGCAGAAAACAACGCTGAAGACTGAATTTGACTGAAAGTGTTCGAACAGTGCATGCAAGGTGTTCGACAGAATGATCCAGGCCTGTAGGGATTTTTCCTTGTGCTGATATTTGGTGGAGTTACTTCTCATTGCTCTAGTAGGCTGCCTGATTTTTGGTGGAATTTTTGGAGGAGTGTAGATATGAATTTCACCAAATTTGACAAATCTGGTCCGAACTTGCAGGGAGTGTAAGTTGAAAAATTTGAAAAGAAGATGAGTGGATCAAGGTGGTTCTGGGTTGTGGGTGCAAAGGACTAGCCAGTAGAGTTGGTTTGAAGTCAAATCTCAAATGGAAAAGGGTACTTGCTTTGAAAAACCATTAGGCTAAAAATAATTGACAGAAAAATATTTGAGAGATAAAACAAAATCCAAAACTTGTTTGGATGAGTTGGGGATAGGAAGTTTGAGTTGTTGACAAGGAGGGGAGAAGATGTGGTGGTTTTACCTCATGGGCAAAATTTAAGGTCATGGATGGTTTTCAATAGAATGAAAATCCCAAATCTTTTTCATAGAGTTTTTCTTAAAAAGAAAACTCCAATAAAATCTGAGAAGGGAAACAATAGAGAGATGGAGTTTTTAAGAAGGTCAAACCCAAGGCTTGAAGGAGAAAACAGAAATAGCAAACCCTAGTCAAGGAAAAGGAATTTTAAGAAGGTTGTTTTACTGAAAGCCTCAAATTTCAAGGAAAATCCAGCAAGGACTTTGCAAAAACCCAAATGAAGATTTTTGGAGTGTCACAAAGCCCATGCAATGGGTATCCGGACCTCGCGCTACCCCTTGAAAGGAGGTTTTGCTGTGGCGAATTCTTGTTGGGTCTATCCCCATGTGGCGGATTGTGTCCTGATATATCAGGTTTAGACCGCTGCCGCCGTCCATCAGGACATTTGTAAACTGGAGTCCGCCAATTTTTGGATCGAGTACCAAGGCAGTCCCGCCTGCGCTCCTGATACTTCTAGAGTAATCCCGATGATCGAAGACGATCGGTTTTGTCAGCCAGTGGCTGGACTCCTTTGGGATAGGCCGTATGGCGCGTATCTTTATGGGCGCCGCACGTTTTGTTATGTGAAGTAAG
This sequence comes from Aegilops umbellulata, assembly GCA_032464435.1. Taxonomy (NCBI): domain Eukaryota; kingdom Viridiplantae; phylum Streptophyta; class Magnoliopsida; order Poales; family Poaceae; genus Aegilops; species Aegilops umbellulata. The sequence goes on along the minus strand of CP136060.1, from coordinate 631,674,952 downwards.
TTTACTATTTTTACTTATTGTGGAAAATTCTTTTGTTTCCTAGTGCTCTGCTTGTGGGGTTCGTCATCGTCTTCGCTTGGGGTGTCGAGCCCCTTGTGTTCGGCGTTGAGTCTGCCGGATATTTTGAAGACCCAACAATCTCCGTGGGTATGGTTCGCAGGCTTCCCGGGAGTATTGTGTATTTGACATATCCTGTCCAGGATGTTGTTTAGGTTGGATAGCTCGTCCCTGTTCTCCTGGAGGGGCGGCTTTTTCTGATTCTGTCGTGAGCTTTTGAATCCGGCGTTGACTGCCGTGCTCTTCGGACTGTTTTCCTTAGTCCGGCGACGATCCTTGTTGCGTCGCGGTTTTCCGTTACCATCCCTAGTTTCGGATGTACTTGGGTCGCTGGTGCTACATCTTGCCAACCAGCTGTCCTCTCCTGCGCAAAAGCAGGTCATGAGGCTTGTTAATGCGGCCATTGTTCTTGGCTTTTCTTGGCCGAGGTGTCTGGCTAGCCATTCGTCTCGAACATTATGCCTAAAAGCTGCTAGTGCTTCGGCGTCCGGACAGTCGACTATCTGATTCTTTTTAGTAAGAAATCTATTCCAGAATTGCCGAGCTGACTCTCCGGGTGGTTGAGTTATGTGACTGAGATCGTTTGCATCCGGTGGGCGGACATAAGTCCCTTGAAAATTTGCTCGGAAAGCGTCCTCGAGCTCTTCCCAACTTCCAATTGTGTTTTCAGGAAGGCTTTTAAGCCAAGGCCGGGCTGGCCCTTTAAGCTTGAGGGGTAAGTATTTTATGGTGTGGAGGTCATCTCCTCTGGCCATATGTATGTGGAGGATATAATCCTCGATCCAGACTCCAGGGTCTGTTGTTCCGTCGTACGCCTGTATGTTTACAGGTTTAAATCCCGCTGGAAATTCATAATCCAGGATCTCATCGGTGAAACATAGGGGGTGTGCGCCACCCCTGTATTTGGGTGTGTCGTGGCGTTCGGATACTGGTTTTGTTGCATTGCTTTCGAGAGCTTGCTTTCTTGGCCCATAAATAGACCTGGCTGGGCCATCTTTTTGATGTGAGTCCTTGAGTGGGTCGCATGCCGGCTTGAGTGCGGCGCCGCTTGCCGTTTTATGCTAGCCATGGGGTCGTCTATCCGATCGGGTGGCTTTCTTACTTTTTGCATGCAAGGGCTCTAAGGCCTCTTCGTCGAATTCAGGCAGTAGCTTTCGCTTCGGGTAGCTTTTAGTGCGGCGACTGTCGCCGTATTTGTCTACGGTATTGATTACTTTGCTCCATCTGATTCTGAGTGCATCTTCCGCAGTTTTTAGCTTCCGCTTCTGCTTTTTCAGGCTATGCGCGGTTGCAACGAGCCATTTGTGGAGATTCTTCTGCTCCGTGGCCTTATCCGGTGTAAGGGCGTCCGGAATGCCGTTTTCGCCGGGGACGAGTTGTTCAGTTTCTTTATCCGAGTTGCCCTGTTCGGACGGTTGCTCTAAGGCATGCTCGTCGTCTGCCGGCTCGCCCTGCTCTATGGCTGGGTCTGTGTCGAGGCGGGGCTTGGGGCGGCGTTTACGCCGCCGCTTTGATTGCTTTTCGAGAGATCGATCCCTCGTTGCATCCCCGTGTTCCTCGTTGTCGCTTCTTTTAGGCGTATCCACCATGTACACATCATGAGATGAGGTGGCTGTCCAATGCCCTATAGGCGTTGGTTCATATGCGTCTCCTGCATCGTCGTCCATACCGTCGATGTCTTCGGAGTCGAATTTGAGCACGTCGTTTAGATTATCGACGGTGGCTATTAGATGGGTGGTGGGTGGGCTTTGAATTTCTTCGTCGTCCGTATCCCAACCTTGCTGACCGTAGCCCGGCCAGGGCTCTTCTGATAAAGAGAGAGACTTTAGTGACTTCAGGATGTCGCCGAAGGGCGAGTACTAGAAGATGTCCGCAGCGGTGAACTCCATGATCGGCGCCCAATCGGATTCGATCGGCAGGCGCGCAGAGGGCTTGGAGTCCGGAGAGGAATCCGGCTCAGTCACGGGCCTTACGGAGTATGGGGCTGGTGTTCGGCTCAATCGCCTTTGAGATCGCGGCCCCCGAGGCGGCGTCCAACCGCTCATCCTCGATCGGCGCAGCCGGCTCCGAATTAAGGGTCGGAACCGAAGTGTGTGCGGCCTCCAGGGCACTGTTCGGCGGCAGGGCTAGATCTTGCCCATCGTGACAGTGCGGCGCGCTCGGCTGTGGCTCGAATCCGTCGAAGATCAAGTCCCCGTGGATGTCAGCCGTGTAGTTTAAACTTCCAAATCTGACCTGATGGCCAGGGGCCTAGCTTTCGATCTGCTCCAGATGGCCAAGCGAATTGGCCCGCAGTACAAAGCCGCCGAAGACGAAGATCTGTCCGGGGAGAAAAGTCTCACCCTGGACTGCATCGTCGTTGATGATCGAAGGAGCCATCGGGCCTAAAAGCGACGACACAGAGGAACTCTCAATGAAAGCACCAATGTCGGTGTCAAAACCGGCGGATCTCAGGTAGGGGGTCCCGAACTGTGCGTCTAGGCGGATGGTAACAGGAGACAAGGGACACGAAGTTTTACCCAGGTTCGGGCCCTCTTGATGGAGGTAAAACCCTACGTCCTGCTTGATTAATATTGATGATATGGGTAGTACAAGAGTAGATCTACCACGAGATCAAGGAGGCTAAACCCTACAAGCTAGCGTATGGTAGGATTGTTGCATATTCTGTTGTCCTACAGACTAAAACCCTCCGGTTTATATAGACACCGGAGAGGGTTAGGGTTACACAAAGTCAGTTACAATGGTAGGAGATTTAAATATCCGCATCGCCAAGCTTGCCTTCCACGCCAAGGAAAGTCCCATCCGGACACGGGACGAAGTCTTCAATCTTGTATCTTCATAGTCCTGGAGTCCGGCTGATGGTATAGTCCGGCTATCCGGACACCCCCTAATCCAGGACTCCCTCAGCATGCATGTATCTTCTGCACCTCTAACCCTAGAGGGCAGACAACCTTCTTTGCTTCGTACGTACTCTCGGGCAATTCGTTGTCCTTTGGAAGCATATCCTTTATCATGACCAGCAACTTTCCAAATCCCTTGTCAGATACACCATTCTCTGCCTTCCATTGAAGCAATTCCAGTGTGGTGCCCAGCTTTTTCTTGTCACCTACGCAATTCGGGTACAACAATTTTTTGTGATCCTCTAACATGCGCTGCAAATTCTTCTTCTCCAAATCACTTGCGCAGTTTCTCTTTGCATCGGCAATGGCCCGACCTAGATCATCAACGGGCTCATCTAATGCCTCTTCTTCAACTTCTTCCCGCATTGCCGGCTCAGCTTCTTCCTGCATTACCGGCTCAGCTTCTTCCCCCATTGTTGTATCATCGTATTCAGGGTACCCATGGCCAGGATATAGCTGTCGTCGTCCTCTTCTTCTTCATTGTCTTCCATCATAACCCCTCTTTCTCCGTGCTTGGTCCAAACATTATAGTGGGGCATGAAACCGGACTCAAACAGGTGGACGTGAATGGTTCTTGACGTAGAGTAATTGTGACCATTCTTACAGCCAGCACATGGACAAGGCATAAAACCATCCGCCGGCTTGTTTGCCTCAGCCGCAAGTAGAAAAGTATGCACACCCTCAACGAACTGGGGAGAGCATCGGTCATCGTACATCCATTGCCGGCTCATCTTCATTACACAACACCGAATAGACCAAATTAATACAAGTTCATACATAAAGTTCATACAACACTTAAATGCAACAAACAAATAACTCTCTAGCTAAAGCATTTAAATGCAACAACAAATGCGATCAAGATCGAAACTAAGGTAACAATTGATCCAACAGCATAATGATACCAAGCCTCACTATCGATGGCATATTTTCTAATCTTTCTAATCTTCAAGCGCATTTTCTCCATCTTGATCTTGTGATCATCGACGACATCGGCAACATGCAACTCCAATTCCATCTTCTCCCCCTCAATTCTTTTCAATTTTTCTTTCAAGTACTCGTTTTCTCTTTCAACTAAATTTAACCTCTCGACAATAGGGTCGGTTGGAATTTCCGGTTCACATACCTCCTAAAAAAATATCTATGTCAACTTGATGGGCATAATTTGTCATAAACACGAAATGCAACTAGTTTTAAAAGAGAATATATATACCACATCCGAATCATAACAAGGACGAGGGCCGACGGGGACGGATATCAAAACCATGGCACTATGTATAACAAACAACGTACGGGTAAGATAATTATACGAGTAACTATATATCCAAATCACACAAACATCAATTTTTATATAAAATTTCATGAACAAGAGGCTCACCACAAGGTGGTGCCGGCGACGGGACGGTGCGGGCGATCGACGGTGGTTACAACGGAGATTTTGAAGGCACTAAGTACAACACACCTACATATGCAAACTAAGTGTTATTTTTGACCTCAAATTGCATATAAATCAAATACTAGCACATATAATTCCTCCCAAATTACTAAACTCACAAATTAAACACTATATAAAGCATTGCAAGAGCTAATCTAGCAATGAGATATGAAAGGACAAAATTGCTAACCTTTGTGATCATTTGAATCGATGGGGACCTTCAAATCTTGACAAATTTTGGGCAAAATGTGTGATGAGCTCGAGAGGAAGAGGGGAAGAACAGTGACGGAGGGGAAAGGGGAAGAACAGAGCGAGCTCGGTGGGTGGACGAAGGGTTTATGTAGGACGACCTTTAGTACCGGTTCGTGACACGAACCGGTACTAAAGGTGCTGGAGGGGCCCCAGACTGACAACATCTTGCCACCACTCTCATTAGTACCGGTTCGTACGTGGCACGAACCGGTGCTAAAGATTCGCCACGAACCGGTACTAATGAGAGCGGCCCGGCTAGCCGTTGGAACCGGCACTAATGGACACATTAGTGCCGGCTCAAATTCAAAACGGCACTAATGTGCTTCACGTTTGACCCTTTTTCTACTAGTGGTCATTATCAGGTATAGTCCATTATATAGTACTATACTCCCTCCGTCTCTAAAAACAAGGCAAATACATGTTTTCTGAAGTCAAATGATGCATAGTTTGATCAAGTTCTTGATATAGCATGAAATTTTATTTAATCGAGTATCTAAAGATATTAATTTGGCATCATACTTCTTGATAGTTTTTCATGTAAACTTGGTGAAACTTTGCACTGGTTGACATCAAACAAAATGTATAAGGCTTCTTTTCGGAGGCGTAGTATATACTGAATTTGTGTCTGCCTAATGCATAAATATTTTATGTTATAGTAAACGTGATTTTTCTCTTTTCTGATCTGAAAATACACACGCAGATCACAACATGTTTTTATTTTTATTTTTGCACCTCATGTTGGGCAAAGCAGCAGCGAACCTGCTCTTCCTGGAGAGGCTCATCGCCATGATGTTCCCATAAGCAGTCAAAGAAGAGGAGTAGAAGACCATAAGGAACAATCACCATCCAAATCAACAACCCAGTTCTCCACCAGCATAGCTAGCTTGAGACCGAATTGACAATGACTGGTGCTAGCTAAGAGCATCTCCAATAGATGGTGTATATTTTGGTGCTCCAAACCGATGATATAGAAACTTACATCACCAAAAAATGCTTTTTACATCTTCGAAAAAGGGTCAACTACAACAGATGGTTCAAAACGGAGATGTAAAAGAGCAACTCCAACAGATAGTCCAAAACTGAGATGTAAAATTCTGAAATCGACCAACTACTACTTCATCTCAATATAGTTCAAACATCAAATTCAAACATAGTTCAAACATAGATGACATAAATTTAAACTAGCAAAACTACTCGTCGTCCGAGGGCATCTAGTACGACTCTTCGGAGTCATCCGAGAGCCCCCAGAACTCCTCGTCCTCCTTCGACGATGACTAAATGGGGATCACCGTCGAGGGGCCGGCCTCGTCCTCCTCCTTCTTCTTCTCCTCGGCATCACGCTTCCAGTAGAACTCCTGCTCGGCCTGGACGTACTCGGGATGCTCCCGCGCAAACCAAGCCATCGCCGCCTCGTTGCTCTCGCCGGGAGTGACGACAACCGCCTGTCTCTTCTTCTTCTTCGCCAGCATCTCCTCCATCCGGATGCCCTGCGGCACGAGCCACTTCGCCACCACCCGGGTCTCAATCTCCGGGAAGTTGAGGTCCGTCTTCGGCCGTCCAGCACGCCACACCCCACGTCGTAGGCACGCGTGGCCTCGTCGGCGGTGGGATACGTGCCGACCCACGAGTGAGTCAAGGAGGCGGCGGGTGGAGAGAGGTCAGGGCGGCGACCGAGCGGGGAGCGGGCGACGCGGGGCGAAGGTGGACGGAGAGGGGCGGCGGCGGCGGGCGGGGGCGGTCGGAGGCCGGAGCGGAGGCGGACGGGCCAGGGCGGGGAGGAGACGGGCGAGGCTGAGGCAGACGGTGCCGGGGCGGGGCGGAGGCGGCCGGAGCGGAGGCGGACGGGGCCGGGGCGGCGCGGTGCGTCGACGGCCTGATCTGCCCGAACGACGGCGGGCGGCGGCCCGGGCGGGGTGGAATCGGCGGCGGGGGTAGGGGCGAGGCTGGATCTGCGGCGGCGGGGCGGCGGCCGAGCGAGGAGCTGCGGCGGGGCGATGACGGGCGGAAGGGAGAAGGGGGGAAATGAACTGAAGGGTGGTTGGACGTTGGCACGCGGCCGCGGTTTTTACATCCCCTGCCTCCGGAGATGTAAATTTGCACCGTGAGGTGTTGTATTTTACATCTCCGGGAGGCGGAGATGTAATTTTTTTTGCATATGGACCATCTATTGAAGAGCTGTTTTTTGCTTCAGAAGATCTAAAAGTTGGTTATTTTTACGTATGTACCGTCTTTTAAAGATGCTCTAAATGTAACATACCACATATGTTGACGCTCAGCACTGGAACACCATACTAGAGTATGCAGATGAGCAGGCGGATCTGTATGGGTATCTGTGGCAGCATACAATCATATCGGATACGGATCAAATAATCTGACTCGCCCTATATACAAAAGTACTAATAGGTTCACACACATGTTGTAATAATAAGTACTTAATAACGCTGGTACCAAACAATCTGGGTCTACTTAATATTGCTGGAAATAGTCGCACGTTTCTGTCCAACTCGTATTTTTTTGTTCAAGATTTGCTTTATTATGGGTATTTCAATGTATATTGTTTCCTCAATCCTCATCCTAAAATAAGGGGACCAACGGAAAGAGGGACTGAACCACTTGGTGTATTCCTCCTTTTTTGAGAAAGGAAGCTTGGTGTATTCCAGGAAGAAAGAAAAATCAAGAATTTCTGACAAGTAAACAGACACCAAAGCTGAGTAAAACAGACTAGGAATATAATGTCTCACTTTATTTGAAATTCAGAAAGTACAAACAACTGATCGCTGTCGAGAATGGATCTGAAAGAGCACGCATCAAGAAGCGAATGCGCGAAATCTTTGAGAAATGACAGTTCATGATCGAAAGTAAATGCCAGACTTCATATCCTCTGCTACTGACTTTAGTCGTTACACATGGTCAGGTCGATCACCTGCTGTTCGTCGATAGCAGGGACAGGGGCCTGTTCGTTGGTTATGCAGATCTCTTGCACTGGCACTGAATTCACCGGGTTAGCAGCGCCTCCATTGGATGTCTGGCCGCTGCTTTCTGAAAATACATGAGTTAAAGCAAATTAACCTCTCTTCACATATTGGCCTCACAAGACTAACACAAATTAAAGGAAACACATAAGTTAACCAAACACACAAAAGTAAAAGGAAAGAAAGGCATAAACCAGATCTAGCAAACTAGCCACGATAGAGCATAGGCCCCTCGATATCTAACAAGTTAATTACTTTTACTTGTCGTCTTGACAAAAAAAGGAGTAGATCTATAAATCTATTAGATTAGACAAAATATATCCCAAAGATCCCTTGTCCTGGACGGAACAAAAACAGGACGCACGGGATAGTGGCGGAGATGCATAGTGAAAATTAATTCTAGCGGCCTGATCTAAAATCACCAGAAAAATTCCACCACTAGGACATAAATTTCACCACTAGGCTTACCGAATACCTGAGACGAGCAAGTTGAGCCAGTCCATGACCTCCTTCCTGGACTTCCAGCTGAGTTGGGTGATCTCCACCCGCACCGTCGCCCCCATAGCCAGCACTGAGTCACAGGTTATTCCCTCCTGGAGGAACCGTAGGAACTGCTGGTCCGCCGAGTACACCATGTTCCCGGGGGCTGGGTCCGGACAATACTTACCCACCACCGCCAGATCCCTCTCGCTCACAACACCGCCCAGGAGTGGGGCGCAGCGGAGGTAGAAGCACTCCGTGTGGTGTTCATCATCGTCCTCCAGCAAGATCTCCTCCTCCCACCTGACCCACTGCCTCGCTGCCATCTTGGGAGATGAAAGGAAAGATCACCGTCGGCCTTCACCTGCCGGTGGAAGATAGCAACACGGGGAAGTGGCGGAGGGTGCCTCAGACGGGTGGGGATTGGGTGGGTTTTATAGGAGGGACTGCAGGTAGTTTCGCAGTGTGTGTCCTCCAGTTCTGAGAATTTCCACTTCGACCGAAGCTTGCCCAGAGGTGGGAAGTAGCAGTTTGGTCCTCCCTCAAAAAAAAAGTGTGGCAGTTTGGTCCTGATTCTATTGGGTAATCCGGTTCAAGGGCTGCGGCCGTTTTACATCCATGGTGAAAATGGTGAGCATGCTATGTGATTGGGAGGGGGGGGGGGGGGGTGATATATGGGTGGGGGCAACAGGGAAAGTATCCGGTGCTCCCAACCTTGGGGTACTCCCGGTACTCCAATGTCAAAAAATATTTTCTTTAATGTTTCAATAAAATCAAAAAAATGTGAATGTTCACAATGAATGTAACTACAAGCCCCAAAATTTCAGATCCAAACTCGAAACACACATCAAGAAACGAAAATGTGAAATCTAGCATGAATAGTGTAAAGAAGAGACAAAAGGAACATTGACACTATTCAGATATGGATTTCTCTTTTTTGTTTCTCAATGTACATTTTGATTTTGGACCTAAAATTTTTAGGGGAGGTAGTGACATTCATTGTGAATATTCTCATTTTTTTCGGAACTTTTTGTAATATTTAAAAATGTTTTTTGACATTGGAGCACTGGATACTTTCCCCGGGGCAACAACAACCATGGTATTTGAGACGGGGGCTGATGATGTATATGCATATGGCGCACATGCAAACAGTTTCGGACAGGCCTTACCCCTTTGTAGGAACATGATGTAAGAGGCGACGGGAAATGGCGACCATGATATTTAAGTGGGAAGGGAAGGGGATGATATACGAGCAGGAAGCTGCAAGCATGAAATCTGAGTTGGGACTGATTTATAGGCACACGTCGTACGTGCTAGCGCTTTCATGACCTGCCCCTTCCATCAGAGCAGTGATATGTGAGGAGATGGGTGATGTTGATATATGGGCGGGAAATGACAAGCAGGATATGCGCATGGGGAGGGAGTGGATTGATTTACGAGCGGGAAAGAGCTAGCATGATTTTTTTGGGGGGGGGGGGGGGGGGGGTGATGTATATACATATGACGCGCGCATATGCGGTTTCAGAAAGGCCTTGCCCCTTTCGTTGGAACATTGATATGTGTCTTTTGTTGGAACATTGATATGGGAAAGGAAGGAAAATGTTGGTATTTGGCGGGAAATAGCGAGAACGATATGTGAATGGAGGAGGAGAGAGGGTTTATGGGCCGGAAACAACGAGCATAATATTTTAGCTGGGAGATGAAGTATGCTGCACGCGCATGCGGTTTCAAACAAGCCTTGCCGTTTGTTGGAACATGATATGCAAGGGAGGGCCGAGATGGGCCTTGGGCACCCATGGCCAAGATCGGGCGCCGGGAAGTTCTCTTGCCCATCATATGCATAGAGACTTGACCTGGCATGCCATGAGATATACTAGCCTAACCATTAATAACCTACCAATCCCTCAAACTATGTGAGCAATCACCCTTTTACCCGGTCCATACTCAGCCTGCTAACTCTAGCCCATAGAGGAGCAAGCAGTGCAGGCGATGAGCTAATTGATCAGCCAATTTACTGGACCGGACACTCGAACGACCCATTTTGGCTGGCTCGTTATGCCATAGAACGAGGCTGGGTCAAACACGACATCTGATGTGCATTTGCCTCCGCGATGCCCCTGCGGATGCCAGAAAGGCTTGCTACTCGTCGAAGTGCTGAGGCGCTCCCCACTGTCTGGTCTCACAAGTGTTGTTCCTTTGTATCCACGGATAGCATGTCACAAACTATTCACATGTTTAAGGCGATTTCCCATTTCGCAAGACCTCAGGGCCATTAGTTTCCCTTTCGTATGTCTCGGACAATTAGTTGGTGCATTTTATTATCAGTTTCATATATAAATTATATAATGTTTCTTCAATCAAGCCTTATTTTTATACGTTGGCATGGGATACGCTCTATGGTAGATATAAAAGCTTAGTTTTTGGCTCGCGTATTGCTCGAATGCTAGCTCCGCAACTATGCGAGGGGATGGGACATGTTGATATATGGGCGGGTCTTGAGAACATGGCGAGTGTGATGTGTGTGTGTGTGGGGGGGGGGGGCACTGATATATGGGTCGGAAGTGTTGTATATTCAAGAGTATTCAGACATGGTTAAATGCTTGTAAAAGGTTGTGCAACGAGTGAATAAATTTATATATGAAGGGCTATAGTATAAAACATGTGGGCAACATTCTTTTTGCCCTTGTCGAAAATAAAAAAGAGCTAGGGTGGTATGGTAAAGTTGTTTGGAGGTATTAATTTACAGAACAAAAGGGAGGGGGGCCGATGTGCATACTTTAAATACCATCTTAATTAGTTGTAATAAATACGTATTAATTAGTTGCTTCTTTTAGTTCCTATCTTTTTGAATGGCATGACACTTGTCATAGCCACCGGCGTGTGTAGACCCCTTCTCCGCTCTACGGTGTAACACATGTAATGATCCAGCTAAAAAAAGCTTTTCAGTTTTCTGTATGCTAATACATCCATTCTCCTTTGCGTGTTGCATTTACTTTGTGCCAGGTGATGCCACTCTATCTTGTATTCTTCCTTCATGCTACTCCAACGAAATAAAGACATTAAGGGTAAGCTTTCCTGCACCGATTTTTGTCCTCTACACTTCACCAAGTAATCTTGCACCGGATATATACTTCCAGCTGGTGCATGTAATTTCCCCTTTTGTCATCCTCTGGTGCGCATGGATTGCATGCTACTCGGTTCTACGCCGGTCTCTTCCAGAAACAAAACTCCACCGTCCATCTCCGTTTTAAGTCCTATGAGCTGTGCATTGCGTATACTTATCCCTTCATGCTTTAATTTGCTTCCGTTCAATCTTCTACTCGTGACTATGTGCTGTCTAGTGTATAAAAACAAATACGTTTTTTTTCCCTTTCATACTTTAATTTGCTTCCGTTCAATCTTCTACTTGGGCCTGTGTGCTGTCTAGTGTATAAAAACAAATACGGGTTTTTCCCTTTCATGCTTTAATTTGCTTCCGTTCAATCTTCTACTTGTGCCTGTGTGCTGTCTAGTGTGTAAAAACAAATACGTTTTTTCCCTTTCATGCTTTTATTTGCTTCCGTTCAATCTTCTACTCGTGCCTGTGTGCTGTCTAGTGTATAAAAAAAATATGGTTATTTTCCCTCCATGCTTTAATTTGCTTCCGTTCAATCTTCTACGTGTGCCTGTGTGCTGCCTAGTTTATAAAAACAAATACGGATCCTTGCTGGACCTTGTCAGCATACATGCAAGTCTTTTGCCATTTTAATCAAGCTGGCAGCCGCATTTTATGGACATGGGATGATTATCAGTGCTGGTTAATTAGATGGTCGACTGTTCAGTCGTTGCCTAGGCTTCGGCCACTAATCCTCCCATATGTACTCCCTCCATTTTTATATACAAGGCGACTATGGAATATACATTTTGCATCTATATAAGGCCACCAACGGTAATCGAGGCAAAATTAATGATATTTTCTCGTACTAACAACCTGTTTAATAATTGCATGCATGCAGTCATAATGACAGTCAGCTACTTCCTCCACTCAGTTTCTTTGCATGCATGCGGAGTATTAATGATTCCAATAAACAAGAAGATTGTGAAGCAGACATTAAAATTTACATTGGTACCTGTAATCCGAGTTTGTGGCCTTGTATACAAAAATGGAGGGAGTAATTATGAAGGGCTTTAGTCTTGCCAGTGAGCCTACTACTCCTAGAAGATTGGTTGTTTTTGTCAATGTTTTGTCAATGGAGTTTACATCGAATATTTCAATAGTGATGTGCTCTATCTTTATTTTATATATGTCAGGTTCATATTATATTAGTGCATGACATATTTGTTTTTGATGTGGCGCATCGAAATTTCACGTCCGCAATTACACTGCAGCCTAATAATCTGGCAATATTAGCACCTCTGATGATAGCAAGAATTCAGTCAACATTATAAACCCGCCGTCGGTGATTGCGGACGTGCATGCAAGCGTGTGTCCCATGATTATTATTTTGTTAGGACAAAGATTTTATTTATTTAACTATTTAATATGAATTTATAAATGTTGCCTCATATTCATATTCGAAGCCAAACCGATACCAACAATTATATATCAATGTTGTGCTCATTTCCTTCCCTGTATTTTAGTGCCAGCTATTAATGCCGAGCATCTAATATTAAACATTATTATTTAGATCATTTTTGGTTATTTGGCATTAAAACAAAATTTTATCCATTTGAATTATTTTATTATTTTTATATTGTTTATTGCCAAATATTCTATTTTGGTCAAAATTGAGTCAACACTTGGGAACCCGGCCACACTTGTGAGCTTGACATACCTGTTAGGCTAGAAGTGCCCACTTTGGTCTTTCTGTCGGAGACAAAAATCGAGAGGGAAAGAGTGAGCAATTTAGAATCAAGGCTTTGTTTCAAAAGGTGCTATCATGTCAGTACTGGGTTGAGTGGGGGCTTGCCCTGTTTTAGTCGAAAGAGGTGCATGTCACATCAACTACCTTTTCAGACTAGCACATTGAGGTCAAAGATAAGAGCATTAGAGGAGATAATAAGGTTTGAAGGTGCACTAGATTTTATGCGGATGCAAAAAAGAAGCGAGTGAGCTAGCAGCTTGGAGCTGTTACGGTGGCTAAAAACTTAGAGTGATTTACTATGGCTATGCGGAAGAGATCTAAATGAAATTTTAGATAACTATGAGTATTTTGCTGCTAAGACCACCGCGAGTGGAAGATGGAGGAATTTAGGGAATGCATGGCTTTCTGTGAATTGCAAAATCTAGGTTTTAATGTGTGCCTTTCACTTGTGATAACATGCAAGAAGGGAATGCAAATGTCAAGGTTCGACTTGATCAGTTTTGACAATCAACCTATGAGTTTGTTGGGGAACACATAGCTTAAGCTAGGGAAAATCAAAAAATTCAACCGCGTTCATCCTAGGAACCCTGCAATTAATCGACCATAGAACCATGAATTACCACTCGATGAGCAGTGCTGCAGAAGACTGTTGATGTTGCGTCTCATTGCCGTTGTTGCCGTGCTACCCCTCGTCACTATCCCGCGTATAGCTCCTCGTAGATCGCATGAACGGTTCGTCCAAGCGCCTCGGGTGCAATGCCTCCTAAGTATTCACACGTCCGAGAAATGCGTCGGGCTACTGACTCTGAAGGCAAGATCTGGGTGGAGAAAGTGTGACGGCTAGGGTTTGTGTCTCACTCAACCATTTGCATCACCCTAATGTTCCCACCTCTCACATATATAGACCTCTTAATATGCTTCTACCTTAGAGGCCCATTAGCACAATAGACCCAGTAGGAGATGGATCACATCCAAACTCCGCTCCAAGCCCCTTTAGTGTGGGGTCTCGAGCTGGTATTCTTGGGCTGACGGTACCAGAGACACAGGTTTTACCGAGGTTTGGGCTTTGTCAAAGAGATAATACCCTACATCCCGCTTTGTTTGTATTGATATGATTGTGTATAGAGTACAGGAAGATCTACCTCGAGATCGTGTGTGTATGAGAGTTGTCTTCTACGGTCTTCACATCTTATCTTATATAGACACCAGGTGCCTAGGGTTTACATATGTCAATTACATCTAAGGGTAACCATGACGATAATAACCTCTAAGTCTTGGAGTATGCGCCAAGTCTTCAGAATCCTCCATCTTGGCGCTCTTGGGCCCGAAAATCATGGCCCGCCGATTAATGATCTTGTGGGGGGGGGGGCTTCTCTGCCAGGACCATATGGTCGGGAGCCGATGTGGCTAGCTTTACCAACTCCAGGACGCCATCACTAGCCCCTAAACCAGTCTTCAACTCGAGGACGATCCTTGGTCCTTCCGAGCTGCCCCTGACTTCGGTCATCAGTCTTGTGATACGTCTCCAATGTATCTTAATTTTTTTTGTTCCATGCTATTAAAGTATTATTCTTGGATGTTTTAAACTCATTTACTAGCAAATTTATATATTTTTTGGGACTAACCTATTGACATAGTGCCTAGTGCCAGTTGTTATTTTCTGCTTGTTTTTTACTTTGCAGAATATCAATACCAAATGAAGTCTACATGCCACAGAACTTTTTGGAGATTTTTTTTCTGGACAGAAGACACCTAGAGGGCCAAGGAAGTGCACCAGAGGAGGCTCGTGGGGCCCACTAGGCACTAGGGCACGCCCTAGTGGGTAGTGAGGCCCGTGGGAGGATTTTCCACCGACTATCAGCTCTATAAATACTTTAAAATCCCAAAACCCTAGGGGAGTCGACGAAACACAATTCCAGCCGCCGCAAGTTGCAGAACCACGAGATCCAATCTAGAGGCCTTCTCTGGCACTCTATCGGAGGGGTCAACGACCATGGAGGGGTTCTTCATCATCTCCCTTGCCCCTCTGATGATGTGTGAGTAGTTCACCACAGACCTACGGGTCCGTAGGCAGTATCTAGATGGCTTCTTCTCTCTTTTTGATCTTCAATACAATGTTCTCCTCGATGTTCTTGGAGATCTAGCTATTTGACGTAGTGACTTTTTGCGTTGTGTTTGTTGGATCCGATGAATTGCGAATTTATGATCAGATCTATCTATGAATATTATTTGATTCTTTGTTGAACTCTCTTATGCATGATTGTTATAGTCTCATATTTCTTCTCCAAAACTTTGGTTTGGTTTGACCAACTAGATTGATTTTTCTTGCCATGGGAAGAGGTGCTTTGTGATGGGTTCGATCTTGCGGTGCTCAGTCTCAGTGAGAGAAGGACACATGACACTCATGTATCATTTCCATTAAGGATAAAAATATGGGGTCTATTCCTACATGAATAGATCTTGTCTACACCATGTCATCGTTCTTATTGCATTACTCCATTTTTCCATGAACTTAATACACTAGATACATGCTGGATAGCAGTCGATGTGTGGAGTAATAGTAGTAGATGCAGGCAGGAGTCGGTCTACTAATCTTGGACGTGATGCCTATATACATGATCATTGCCTTGGATATTGTCATAATTATTCTCTCTTCTATCAATTGCCCAACAACAATTTGTTTACCCACCGTATGCTATTTTCTCGAGAGAAGCCTCTAGTGAAATATACGGCCCCGGGTCTATTTCCTGTCATATTATTTTCAGATATATTACTCAAAAAACCAAAAAAATACCTTGCTGCACTTTTTCTTTACTTATTTTATTTCGTGTTTTTGCTAGATCTATTTATCCATCTCATACAATTTAATCTATCTCAATACCGAGGAGGGATTGACAACCCCTCTTACGCGTTGGGTTGCAAGTTTTTGTGGTTTGTGTGCAGGTGTTGTTTACATAGTGTTGCTTGGTTGTCCTGCTAGATTGATAACTTGGTTTCATAACTGAGGGAAATACTTACCGTTGATGTGCTGCATCATCCTCTCCTCTTTGGGGAATTACCAACGCAGATACAAGCAATCATCTTGCACGCTGGTTCAAGAAATCCTTGATCTACTTTTTCCAACATAGTCGAACTCTGGCCGAAGAGTGGTATGCCTCAGGAATCCGAGGAGACCCTCTCAATATTCATCTTTTAATGGGACTTTTACCTGCTGCAAACAACACTTCAGATTCGTGGTCCGTTCCCGCAGAGAGCTGCCTGGACAGTGAAGTCTTCTAGGATTGTGACGAAGATGACAGTCCAGTCCTACTCTGACAGCCATGACCAACCCAAATCATCACCCGCACCATAGAGCCATTTTGTCACTTCGGATACAATCATAACATGCAAGCATGATTCGAGGTCGCTACCATTGGCACGTTTAGTCAATAAAGGGATCGTGCTCCGAATTTGTAGTAGAACTATCAATAGATATCTCGATTCCTCCGCGCGCTTAATGCACATCACATGGGGAACCTGCGAAATTACTCCCATGCCACATGCTTAATCTATGTTCTTACTTTCCCATAAAAGGATAAAAGGTGAGTGATATTTGGCTTTATGCTTCCAATCTCGCTCTCGCTTTCGTCATCCTCGAGCTCCAGCGCCCAAAAAACCAGAGCCTCGGAAAAAGCTTCTAGTTTCCTCTTCCCCCTTCCTCTTCAAGAGATGGCCGGGGAAGGTGCTCACACTACGGTGGATAAGTCTTCAAAGATAGGCCGCCTAGCGGGTGGCCACATGGCAACCGGAGAAGGCCAAAAGGCCACGAGCATGAGGGGGCTATGGCACCCCTCCACCACAAAGGAGGACATCGTCGCGCTCCAGGACATCGGGTACATCCCGTCGCCAGAGGTCACCAAGGCCCGTTCTCCGCTCGTCAAAGGGTCGATGGGCTGATCCTCCGTCATAGTTCTCGAGCCCCGCACCGGCAAGAGCATTTTCTTCGTTTCTCTCACCTTCTCCAAGATCTGGGATTTCCTATCAACCCCTTTCTCTGAGGCCTCATCTATTTTGCAGCCTTCAACTACACCATCTTTCCCCCAACTCCATTCTTCACATCGCCTGCTACATTACGTTCTACGAGTCATTCCTCTGCATCGAGCCCCACTTGGGAATGTGGCTCAATCTTTTCTGGGTCAACATGCAGACCAATGGCCATAAGGCCATGAAGTGCGGAGCAGCCATGATAAGTGATGACCTGCAAGTGCACAAGGCTACAGCAATTTCGTGATAAGTAAAATTTGTCAATGCCACAGGGAGCGAATAGGATGGCACCACAGTCCCCACAGTTGTGTTGTCACTTAATACAACTACACACACACCCAAATTGGAATTTGGAAATAGTTTACTTAAGTAGGTTTCTAGGGAATGTTAAAAGGGAGAATTAAACTAAGTAATAGAGAGAACAGAAAATAAATACTAAACTAAACAGAGGAAATAAACTACACACACACCCAGGTATGTGATGTTTTAGATGAGATTGCTAGCATCTAGGTACGGCCTCATTTGGCTCCGACCACGGAATGGAGTTCATCTTTATGACTATGCCACGTGATGGCTAGGTTAGTTCCTACATTGTAGGATATAGTGGTCTACATCTGGTGGGCGATCCCCCACATAACGTTGTCTCAAGATGCACTATATTGATATAACTCATTCGTCCTATTTCTTGTCCCATACCCACATTGGCTAATATGAATATATTAAGGTCAGGAGGACAGGACGACGGAAATAATTTCTATGGAAAACCGAGACCCCTAGAATAATTGTGTTCCCCTCAAGATATTTGCACCTGTCACGTCACAGGTCTATCAGTTTGCACAACTATCTATCTACTTCATGTGTGGCCTGGGGAGGTGGATGTCTCCAACTACGCCGATGGAAAGAACATCTCCAATCACTAAATAACTAAAGGTAAATAAGAAACACACATAATTAGACAACACATATCAAATAACCAGTTACTAATCGACCGACCCATACCCAACAATTACTAAGATACCATCACATAAAAGGGGTTCAAGAGTTGTTATAACCCATCGCGAAGGCCATGATGGAGGAGGAAGAAGGGATGGTGATGGCGGCGACACGGTGGATGCTGGTGATGGCGGCGCGGTGGCGGCGTCTGATGATCCACAAGTATAGGGGATCAATTGTAGCTCTTTCCGATAAGTAAGAGTGTCGAACCCAACAAGGAGCAGAAGGAAATGACAAGTAGTTTTCAGTAAGGTAATGTCTGCAGGTGCTGAAATTTTAAGTAACTGAGTAGTTTGATAGCAAAATAATTTGTAACGGGCAAGTAATGATAGTAGTAGCAAAAGTGCAGCAAGATAGCCCAATCCTTTTGAGGCAAAGGACAGGTCGAAACGGTCTCTTATGATAAGCAAAGCGTTCTTGAGGGTACGTACACGGGATTTTCATCTAGTCACTTCCATCATGTTGGTTTAATTCGTGTTTGGTACTTTGATAATTTGGTATGTGGGTGGACCGGTGGTTAGGTGCTGTTCTTACTTGAACAAACCTCCTATTTATGATTAACCCTCCCGCAAGCATCCGCAACTACGAGAAAAGTAAGAAGAATAAATTCTAACCATAGCATTAAACTTCTGGATCCAACCGGTCCCTTACGGAATAGCGCATAAACTAGGGTTTAAGCTTCTATCACTCTCGCAACACATCATCTAATTGCTACTCCATAATGCATTCCCTTAGGCCCAAGTATGGTGAAGTTTCATGTAGTCGACGTTCACATGACACCACTAAGGGAATCACAACATACATACTATCAAAATATCAAACACATATCAAATTCACATGAT
Organism: Aegilops umbellulata; assembly: GCA_032464435.1. NCBI lineage: Eukaryota > Viridiplantae > Streptophyta > Magnoliopsida > Poales > Poaceae > Aegilops > Aegilops umbellulata. The sequence continues at coordinate 631,656,157 of CP136060.1, read as the reverse complement.
TACTTGCAACATGATTTCTCCCGTGACCTCAAGAACAAAAGTAACTACTTAGAAATGATAATCATGCTCAAGATCAGAGGGGTATGAAATAGCATATTGGATCTGAACATATAATCTTCCACCAAATAAACCATATAGTAATCAACTACAAGATGTAATCAACACTGCTAGTCACCCACAAGCACCAATCTATAGTTCCGGTAACAAGATTGAACACAAGAGATTAACTAGGGTTTTAGATGAGATGGTGCTGTTGAAGATGTTGATGGAGATAGCCCTCCCCAATATGGGAGAGTTGTTGGTGCTAATGATGACGATGATTTCCCCCTCCGGGAGGGAAATTCCCCCGGCGGAATCGCTCCGCCGGAGGGCAAAAGTGCTCCTTCCCAAGTTCCGCCTCGAGACGGTAGCGCTCCGTCCCGAAAGTCCTCTCTTTATTTTTCCTATGTCAAAATGACTTATATACCAGAAGATGGGCACCAGATGTGGGCCTGGGTGAGCACAACCCACCAGGGCGCGCCTGGGCTCCCTGGCGCGCCCAGGTGGGTTGTGCCCACCTGGTGGCCCCGCTCTGGTACTTATTTGCTCCAATATTTTTCAAATATTCCATAAAAATTCACCGTGAAGTTTCAGCTTTTTTGGAGTTGTGCAGAATAGGTAGCCTGACGTAGCTTTTTCAGGTCGAGATTTCCAGATGCCGGAATTCTCCCTCTTGGTGTGTGCCTTGTAAATTATGGGAGAAAGGGCTTTAGAATTACTCCAAAAAGCATTATTATTCATAAAAACATCATAAATAACAGTAAGAAAACTTGATGCAAAATGGACGTATCAACTCCCCCAAGCTTAGACCTCGCTTGTCCTCAAGCGAAAACCGAAATCAAAAAACATGGTCACATGCTTAGAGAGAGAGAGAGGTGTCGATAAAAACAAAATACGGACATAGAAGCATCATGTAGATTATTATAACAACAATAAATTTAAACATAAGACTTTTATCATAGAGATTTTATCATAGACTTCCCATGAATAAGTGGCAATTCATCACATAATTGAAGTATAAAGCATAAACTCTATTAGAAACTAACAAACTATGTTCTCAGTCAACTTTGCAACTACAATTCATCATCTTTTTAGGAAGGGTCACGTATCAGAGCCTTTAGGCAAGTCCACATACTCAACCATCATATAGTCTTATATGATTGCTAACACTCACCACGTACACATGAGCAAAACGTTTCAACCGAACACACAGAAAGATAGGGGCTTATAGTTTCGCATCCCGACGTATTCACCTCAAGGATGATGTCAACAATAATAACTCATGCTATCTATATTCAACTGGACATATGTGCCTAGATCTTTCCTCACCACATGATGCTTTCCAAAGGAGAAAAATAAAAAGGAATAGGAGGAAAACTTTGACTCTTTGCATAAAAGTAAATACATAAAAGTAAAAGATAGGACCTTCGCAGAGGGAAGCAAAGGTTTCCATGCGCTTATTTGTTTCTATGCTCAACCACTTAGTGCAAAAGAATGTCACATTGCACTGCCCCCTTGTGATAGCGACCTTTATTATGCAGTATGTCGCTTTTATTCTTCACCATCACAAGTTCGTGCAACGCTTAATTTGCTCTTACACTAAATGATCTCACACATTTAGAAGCAATTTTTATTGCCCTTTTTGCACCGATGACAACTTACTTGAGGGATTTTGCTCAATCCCTAGGTAGGTATGGTGGGCACTTGAAAATAAGATTTGGGTTTAAGGGTTTTTGGATGCACAAGTAGTATATCTACTTAGTGCGGAATTTTTGGCTAGCAAAGATAGGGGCAAGCACAACATGTTAAAGGATCCATGGCAATATGACTTCTATGTGAATATAAACAAACATAAACCATTAAGTTGTCTTCCTTGTCCAACGTCAACAATTTTGGCATATAATATTTTGATGAGGGCTCACAATCACAAAAGATTTCTAGGATAGTGTATTTATATGTGAATCTTCCCTTCCCTTATTAGTTCTTCCATGAGTTGCATCATTGACTAATGCTATGCTTGTCAATATCTAATAAAATTTCCTACTTATACTTTTCCTTATGTGGTGTCATCACCTACCATAAGATTATTATATGATCTTTTTCATTTATTTCCTTACCTTTTGTTTGTTTCCTTTCTTTTTATTGCAACATGAAAGTAAAGAAAGCAAAAACTCAAACCAACTTTATTATATATCTCGCACACAATTACAAGGATAGATCACTAAGCGAAACTCTCGAAAAGAAAGGATCGAACTAAACTTTTATTCATCTAAAGAAAAAGATCGAACTAAAAAAAGTAAAGGCAAAAAGATAGTGGGATGATACGATACCGGGGCACCTCCCCCAAGCTTGGCGGCAACCAAGGGGAGTGCCCATACCCGATAGCCAATTCTCTTTTGGTGATGAAGAAGAAGATGGTGGTGATGAAGCGATCCTATCCTTAAGGATCAAGAGATTCTCCATCGATGGATGACGCTCCGGAGATGGATGATATGCTCTTGATGTAGAATATTTTTGCGAGTGAGATACTTATGTTGCACGCAAACTATTTCAATGATGCGAAAGGCTTCAATCTCAGTAGGGGTAAGATGAGCAAGGTAAGGTTTAAGGATATCTTCTTCTTCCTCCTCGGCTGGCAGTGCTTGTTCTGCCACCGAGGGTGGATCTACGGTAGCCTCCTTGCCCTTGTCTCCCTTGACGGCGTTCGGACTCTCCTCCCTCTTCAGCTCGATCTTCATCAACCAAGAATCTTCTTCCTTGTTGTTGGAGGAGGAGGAAGACATGATGCCTGGCTTGATAGAGATCTGACCGAAAACAACAAGAAAAGAGAACAGAAGATTTCTCCACGATACGGTGATCAACAGGTTCAGGGAGTATATATGAAATTTTTATCTTGGGGGATAAGCAAACTGTAGAAAAATGGAATCCGAAAGGTGTCCCAGGTTGGCACCACCCACCTGGGCGCGCCTGGCTGGTGTCTTGTGCCCACCAGGGTACGCTTCCTGGAAGTTTCTTATTTTCCTATTTTTCTAAACATTCTAAAACTGGCAAAAAATATTTTTGCGGATTTTTTGGAGTCCGTTTACTTATCGTATCACGCACCTCCTTATTTACACGATTCTAGAGTGTTCCGGAAGGACTCTTTTATGTGCTCTTTCGGTGTCAAACTTTGGATAATATTACTTTGAACATTAATGGGCGTACCTGAGATATAATGTTTTATTCGTTGCCCATTTACAACCTTCGGGTTAGTACCTTTGGCATTATTTATTTTGATGGCTCCAGACCGATAAACCTCCTCGATAACATAAGGGCCTTCCCATTTTGAGAGGTGTTTTCCTGCAAAGAATCTGAAACGAGAGTTCTACAAAAGAATATATTCTCTCACTTTAAACTCACGCTTTTGGATTCTTTTGTCATGCCATCTTTTAACTTTTTCTTTGAATAATTCTGCATTTTCATAAGCTTGGGTTCTCCATTCATCTAAAGAACTAATATCAAATAACCTCTTTTCACCAGCAAGCTTGAAATCATAGTTGAGCTCTTTGATGGCCCAATATGCTTTATGTTCTAACTCAAGAAGCAAATGACAAGCTTTTCCTAAACCTTTTTGTAAGGAGACATACCCATAGGATTTTTATATGTTGTTCTATAAGCCCAAAGTGCATCATCTAATTTCTTAGACCAATTCTTCCTGGACCTATTGACAGTCTTTTGCAAAATTAATTTTATTTCTCTATTCCTAAGTTCAACTTGACCACTAGACTGAGGATGATAAGGTGATGCAATTCTATGGTTAACATCATACTTGGCAAGTATTTTACGGAAAGCACCATGAATAAAGTGTGAACCACCATCAGTCATTAAATATCTAGGGACTCCAAACCTTGGGAAAATAACTTCCTTAAGCATTTTAATAGAGGTGTTGTGATCAGCACTACTGGTTGGAATAGCTTCTACCCACTTAGTAACATAATCAACAGCAACCAAAATACGTGTATACCCATTAGAGGAAGGAAAAGGTCCCATGTAATCAAATCCCCAAAAATCAAATGGTTCAACAACAAGTGAATAGTTCATAGGCATTTCTTGATGCTTACCGATATTACCTATTCTTTGACATTCATCACAAGATAAGACGAACTTACATGCGTCCTTGAAGAGAGTAGGCCAATAAAATCCAGACTGCAATACCTTGTGAGCAGTTCTATCTCCAGCATGATGCCCTCCATAAGCTTCAGAGTGACATTTCCGTAGGATTTGTCCCTGTTCATGCTCAGGTACACATCGTCTAATAATACCATCTACTCCTTCTTTATAAAGGTGTGGGTCATCCCAAAAGTAATGTCTTATATCATAGAATAATTTTTTCTTTTGTTGGTATGTAAAACTAGGTGGTAGCAATAATGTAGTTAGCATAATCAGCATACCAAGGAGTGTTATGAGCAACATTTATTGCAGCTAACTGCTCATCAGGAAAACTATAGTCAATAGGTAGTGGGTCATCAAGCACATTTTCAAGCCTAGACAAGTTATCAGCTACGGGGTTCTCAACTCCTTTCCTATCAGTGATAGTAAAGCAAATTCTTTTAGCAAGAGAACCCATCGAATAAGTCTAGGTTTAGCATCTTTCTTTTCCATAAGATATTTAATAGTAGCATGGTCGGTGTGAACGATAACCTTAGAGTCAACAATGTAAGATCTAAATTTATCACAAGCAAACACCACTGCTAGTAATTCTTTCTCAGTAGTAGCATTATTCTTTTGAGCACTGTCTAGAGTTTTACTAGCATAATGAATAACATTCAGCTTCTTATCAACTCTTTGTCCTAGAACAGCACCAACAGCATAATCACTAGCATCACACATAATTTCAAAAGGCAAGTTCCAATCAGGTGGTTGAACAATAGGTGCAGAAATTAAGGCTTTCTTGAGTGTTTCAAAGCTTCTAAACAATCATCATAAAAAACAAAAGGAATATCCTTTTGCAAAAGATCCGTAAGAGGCCTAGAAATTTTAGAGAAGTCTTCGATAAATCTCCTATAGAAACCAGCATGACCTAATAAACAACAAATACCTTTTATATCTTTAGGGCATGGCATTTTCTCAATTGCATCAACCTTAGCTTTGTCCACTTCAATACCTCTTTCAGAAATTTTAAGACCCAAGACAATGCCTTCATTAACCATAAAGTGGCACTTCTCCCAATTCAAGACAAGATTTGTTTGTTCACATCTCTGCAAAACTCAATCAAGATTGCTTAAACAATCATCAAAAGACTTCTCATAGACAGAGTAGTCATCCATGAAAACCTCAACAATCTTTTCACAAAGGTCAGAGAATATTGCAGTCATACATCTTTCAAAGGTAGCAGGTGCATTACATAAACCGAAAGGCATACGTCTATAAGCATAGGTTCCAAAGGGACAAGTAAGAGTGGTCTTTTCTTGATCAGGTTGAGAAATAGGTATTTGTGAAAAATCAAGTATCCATCATGGAAGCAAAATTGTGTGTGCTTAGATAATCTTTCTAGCATTTGATCAATAAAAGGCGGAGGGTAATGATCTTTTCTAGTTGCTTTGTTTAATTTTCTAAAATCAATTACCATTCTATAGCCTGTAACAATTCTTTGTGGAATAAGTTCATTCTTATCATTAGGAACAACAGTTATACCTCCTTTCTTAGGGACACAATGAACAGGACTTACCCATCTACTATCAGATATAGGATAGATTATACCTGCTTCTAGAAGTTTTAATATTTCCGTTCTTACCACTTCTTTCATCTTCGGATTTAACCGATGTTGGTGATCAACAACGGGTTTAGCATCATGTTCCATATTAATTTTGTGCTGACATAGAGTGGGACCAATGCCCTTCAAATCATCAAGAGTATATCCAATAGCAGCTCGGTGCTTCCTTAGAACTTTCAATAATCTTTCTTCTTCATGTTCTGAAAGGTTAGCACTAATAATAACATGATATATCTTCTTTTCATCAAGATAAGCATACTTCAAAGTGTCTGGCAATTGTTTTAGTTCAAACACAGGATCACCTTTAGGTGGAGGAGCACCTCCTAAAGTTTCAATAGGCAAGTTTTGTTTAAGCAGAGGACGTTGTTCAAAGAAAATCTTATCTATTTCATTTCTTTCATGCATATGTAAATCATTTTCATGGTCTAACAAATATTGTTCTAGTGGATCAGTAGGAGGCACAACAATAGAAGCAAGAACAATTAATTCATATTTACTAGGCAATTCTTTTTCATGAAGCTTTGTACTAAACTTGGAAAAATTAAACTCATGAGACTCATCACCAAAACTAACACCATGTCGGGGAAACTGCTTCCACGAGCACCTATGGGGACGGAGCCCCTTTCGGTTTGGCGGGGGGGCAGAGGTCGCACGAAGAGCAGATCGAGGCGAGGCACATGAGCAGTTTACCCAGCTTCGGGCCGCACGGATGCGTAAAACCCTACTGCTGCATCTGTGGTTTGTATTGTGTTCTTGCTCGGGAGCGCTGAGTGCTACAGTACCCACAAGCAGCTAACGAGACCGAGCGTTCTTCTGTCCGCCCCCCCCCTTCTACGTTGCGCATGGGCCTCCTTTTATATGCTCAAGGGGTCACCGACAGGTGGCAACGTAGGCAAAGGCAAAAATGGAAAAAGGTGATGTGGTTGGTACAGCTACCTACACAGTGTATCCTACCTAAACCTGACGGCAGGGGACAAGGGCATTAAATGCCTATCTACGTCGCCCAAACAGTGCAGAAAAGGGACCGTCAGGGACGCCACCGCTCGCCACGATGGCGATCTTGTCAGCGCCGCTTGCCATAGTGTACCTCTGGCCGCACAGCCTCCCGCCACGTATGCCTGGAAGGGTCCCAGAGCGACACGTTGGTGGATGCGCTGGAGCGCAGGTACAGAGTGGTTCCTTGCCGCGGCAAACGCCTCGCCGCGGTCGTTGTCTTGTCGCGTACGGAAGCTTGTCGCTCGCCGAGCCTTGCCGGGATGCGTGGTGCGTCGCGGCAAGTTCCTTGAGATGCCTTGCCTTCCCGGCAAGCTCCTCTTGCCGGGGTCTTGTGCCTTGAGTGGCCTTCCCGGCAAGCTCCTCTTGTCGGGGCCTTATCTCCTTGGCTTGAATACTTTGTTCTTGAATGGCTCCAAAGGAACCACAGAGGACCTATGCGGTCACCCGGCAAGCCTTGCCGCGGGACGCTGCGACTGCCCGTGCACAAGTTCGGGATACTAGGGTACCCCTACTCTAGTACACCGACAGGAGCCCCCGGGTCTGGGCCATACACGGTGCCGAGCGCTGTTGGGCCAGGCCCAAAACAGGGCACGGGCACGCGCGGCCTAGATCACGCCGTATCTTTCTCCGTATCCACCGCGCCCTCCCCGAACGGCACGCGTCGATTGCGGCAGCGTGGGAGAGATCGTGGGTGGTTTCTTTATTCGGAAAGGCGGAACGTCCGCCCCCTCCCTCCTTATAAGCAGGGGAAACAGGGGCAGTTCGCCCATCTGCCCGTTGCTATTCCTTCCTCGAGAATCTCCGCCACTCCCCTTCTTCCCAAAGCCGAAGGAGAGCAGCGCTCCGCCCCCTTCACCACCAGCACCACCAACGCCATCGACCTCCCTCACCACCTCCGCCATGACTCCGAAAGCCGAGAAGGTGATGTCGGCCGAGGCGCAGCGGCTCGCTGCGCTGCGAAAGGAGCGGGCAATCTTCCCCCCCAAGCTCGCCGCGAAGGAGCTGAAGGAGTACTATTACCTCTTCTGGTCGATGGAGACGAGAGCGCATCCGCGCATGAAGGTACTCCCAGCCGTTGCTTCGAGACTGGCTCCAAATGGATACCCCTTCTTCGCGTTGTTCTTCTACTGCGGGCTCTGCCCGCCTTTCTCTGAATTTTTCTGTGACATTATGAACACCTATGGGTTCCGCCTCCTTGACTTCACCCCCAATGTTGTTCTGACCATGGCAGTTTTCGCACATCTCTGTGAAAACTTTGTCGGAGTCCATCCCAATGTAGCCCTTTTTTGCCATTTCTTCATGCCGCGAGTTGAGAGGGGAGAGCCTCTATCCGGCGGAATCGCCTGGATCTCAAAGGGCGGCAAGAAGGAATCTTATCTGGAGGGGGAGTTCCGCAGCAAGTGGGACGAATGGAGAGCGGACTGGTGCTGGGTTGTCGAGGAGAACCCGCAGCCGTTTACTGCCCTGCGCCAAACTGCAGTGGTGCGCGGAAGCGATTGGAGCAACGTGGCCTATGACGACGACAGGCTGAAGATTGCCACCGCCCGGATCCAACGCCTCAGGCTTGCCGGGCTCACTGTAGGCGCCGTTGGCGCAGACTTCCTTCGCCGCCGCATCGCCCCCCTGCAGGAGAGGAGGAGACCCGCTTGGGAGTTCAAGAACGCGGCGGATATCATGAGGCTGCGTCCGGGCCTCAACTACAACTTCACTGTTCTGGAGCATAACGCGATGCTCCAGGAGTTGTTCAAGTACGACCCTGATCATCCCGAAGTGTTCAGGTTGCCGCAGGGCGTCGTTCCGCTGTGCAACAATTCCTCGCTCAGCCGCATCCGTGCAATGATGCCGTTGTGCGACTCGCACGGGATTGATCCAACTTGGCAAGAGCCTGCAGACGATGTCGTGCAGGCGTTCTTCGATAGCTTGGTAGAAGTGCCGATCCGCTCCGACGAGCTGCATGGCCTCATTCGCGAAACCACCGACGAGGAGCTGAAGCACATCGCCACTAGGCTGGAAGAGGCGACGACAGCTGTAGCCGCGGGCGAATTCAGGTTCACGGTGTAGGAGGCAGAGGCAGCAGAGGCGGCAAGCCTTGTCGAGCAAGAGGGGCTTGTTGGCGAGGAGGAGTCTGTCGGGCGTGACGTCGAGTCGGGCGAGCCCGCCGAAGGCACGGGCGGCTCGTTGGGGATCGACTCCTCTTCCTCCGCACCTTCGAGTAGCTTGCTGCAAGCAGAGCCCCCGGCTCCACCAAGAAGGCGTCTCCGCAAGGCTGGAGATGTAGCGGAGCGGCAGATGTGTCAACAGCCGCCGCGCCGCGCGACGCGCTCCACCGCGGCAAGTTCTGGTGCCATGGGAGCACCTCACGCTGCTACGGCAACTGGAGCAGGGTCTTCCCAGACCGCCGCTTCTCCCGCCAAGCGACCAAGGGAAACTACTCCTCCGCCTCATCGCGCCGGAGGCGGGCCAGGTTTTGACTTCTCCGCGCTCAGCTCCGACGAGGAAGAAGAAGAGGAGTAAGATCCTTGTTGTACTTGCATTTCTTCGATCTTTGCTGTTTTGTCTTGTATCTCATTTGCTTTATTCTGAACTTATTCCTTTTAGGGACTCTGGCCCAGAGAGCGGCAAAGAGAGCCAAGGCCCCGCTGATCATCATCGAGGACGAACCCACCGTGACAGCAGGGGGTGCGCCCGAGACAAACTTGCCGGACCCGGCAACCGTTCTTTAGAGCAGCCCCCAGCGTAAGTATATGGTTCGCTTCCCGCTATTAGGCATGCTGGGTACTCTTTGTTTGCTGATATCTGATTGTTAGTTTGTGCAGGAGCAGAGCAGTCCCACCAGGAGCGTCCTGAGGCCACCCCTGTCATGCCATCTGCTTCAACTACACCTCCAAGGGAGAGTCCTCCGGCAAGGGAGGATCCTCCGACAAGGAAGAGCTCTTCGGCAAGAGGGAGTTCTCCCACAAGGGAGCAGTCTCCGGCAAGGGACAGCACCAGCGGCCCTTCGGCGGTGGAGACCACAACCGCAGAGCACGGTACAGGTAAACCTCTTGCTTCAAAACTTCCCTTGGGTTCTTCTTCTTTTGATCTTCTTTTTTAATATTTGCTTGACTTTTCTTCCTTTTCCGGCCGCTAGATCCATCTGCTGCGGATCCGATGGAGACCGAGGTCACTGTTGACGACGCCGCTGCCACCGAAGAAGCGGCCGGCGCTAATGATCCCGCCGGCGAAGAGGCCGCCAAGGCTGCCGCCGCAGCAGCTGACGAGGGGTCTGGCGATCGCACTGACGACCCCGAGGCCGTTGGAGCGACAGGCGCTACGCCGACCGCCGACCCTCCCGCCGCTGCCGCAGCGTCAGGCCCCGAAGAGCCCCAGCTGGGCGCCTACTTGAAGGCCAGCGACGGTGTCTTCATCAAGCTCCCCTGGGAGTCAAGCTCCAGGGCGCCGGTCGAAGGAGAAATCTTGGATGGAGAAGTGCTCGCCTCCGCTGGGCTGATGCTGGTCGATGCACCGAGCAGTAGCAGCGGCGAGTCTGAGGAGGAGCGGCTGCTCCGGAAGCTGGTGTCGCTCTACCACGCTCGACAGGCCAAGGTGGAATGCCGAGAAGCGCTTGTCGCGAAGGCGAGAGAAGATATTGAAAAGCGCGCGGAGGAGCTCCGGGGTCTTAACCAGGAAGCTCTCCGGTCCCTGGCAGAGGAGCGGGAGCAGCTCGCCGAGGCGCAGAAGGCCTTCATCCTCGAGAAGGCAGAAGTTGCAGAGCAACAGCGGCTTGCCGTCGAGGAGCTATCTGCGCGGGAGGGCGAGTTGGCGCAGCTGAAGGTCAGCCTGGACAGCCACGAGTAGGAGCTTGCTGCGCGCGAGCAAACGTTTGGCGGGGCTCTCAAGGAAGCAAAGGACACTGCCGCAGCTGCCGAGGCCGCCAAGAAGGAGCTGGAGACGAAAGTGGCGCAGCTGGAGACCGATCTCAAGGCGAGCTATGAAGAGCTTGCCGCGCTCAAGCATGAGCGCGAGAAAGACGCCTACACCTTTGGCGAGCTGCAGGGCCGTCTCGCCGAGAAGCTCAAGGAGCTTAGCGCCGCCAAGGACTCCAACGCCGATCTTGAGCTGAAGCTGGCTGCTTTGACCAAGACGCTGGACGGCGCCAGGGAGCAGGAGGCGGCCTTGAAGAAGAAGATCAAGGCCGACAAGGCGCTGCTGGAGAGCGTTGCTACCACCCAGAACACCTTTAGAGAGACTGTGGAGCAGTGGACAGAGGGTCTTGTGAATGCTGCCGCAGACATCGACAAGGAGCTGGCGCTGCTGGGGATGGAGGATCTCGGGTATCCCTCCGATGAGAGCCTCCCATCCAGCGCCAAGCTCACCTTGTTCTTCAAAGGCGTGGCGACGGCCCTCCAGTGGCTCCGGGAGAGGATCCCAAAGCAGCTGGTCGACGAGTCGCGCAAGATCTGCGCGGGAGCTCTTCAGAAGGTGTGGATGAAGGTGGCCTATCGCAACCCAGGCCTCATCCTCACCAACGTCCTCAAGTCCCTGCCGCCGGATGCCGATCTGGAGGAGCTCAAGGCCCTTGTCGCACCCATTGTGGACAGGGTGAGCGGAATCAAGAGGGTTGAGGGCGACCGTGTAGACTAGGCCGCCTGTTTTCTTCTTTCCTTGTCGCTGTTGATCATGTTATGAAAACAATCTATTAGGGCCGCGACAAGCTATCTTGTAATATAACTCTATTTTGGGCAGTGATTGCAATGTTATTTCCTTTACTTGATTCCTTCCTTTGTATGTTTTTGCCCTACGCTTTTAGGGAACTTGCCGGCGCAGGCACCCTTGCCGTGAGCGCTGAGTGCGGGACGTCAGCAGCCTGCCGGCGGTGCCGTTACTGACAATAAACCTTGTCGCGACTAGTCGCAGCTCACTTAAGTTGTTGAGGAGACTCGAAACAAAGTAAGGGTGCAACTCTAGTTGCAGCACACTTAAGTTGCTGAGCAAACTCGAAACAAAGTAAGGGCGCAACTAGCCACGATCTGGTTCCTCCGCGCACAGGTTTTCCATACAAAGCATGGTCGTTCAAGGAAGATAACTTAAAAATTTAAGAAATCTGATTGCTCAAACTTTGGCAACTTAGCTTTTCTGTTGTTTGCTTCCCGGCAAGGCAGAACTTTCTTGAACGACGCCCGGTCCACACCATTATCTTCTCCTTCCCCCCCCCCCCCCCGGCAAACTTGTGGGCGAGGGAACCTTACTTTTCTTGAGAAAAGAAAGAAGAGAAAATAAAGATATGGAGCCTTATGGCTCGTTATTGCTTACCGGGGGTTGGCGCTGCACAAAGTGTCAGATAACTCATGCAAAAAATAAAAAGCATGAAATTGACAAGGTGTGCGGAGCACATGAGCTTTATTTATGCACAGGGTCTGCGCCTGGCTTTGTATAAAGGATTACATGCAACAGCGGCAAGACTTGTACAAAAGGTGGTTGCCGGAATAGGGTCCGGCAACCGCGCCTTACGGGTAAAACTTACGAAGATGCTCAATATTCCAGGAGTTGCTCACCGGAATGCCATCTTCGGTCTCAAGGCGGACATCGCCAGGCCTAGTGACTCGTTTCACCCGGTAAGGGCCTTCCCACTTTTTCGTCAACTTGTTGGAATTCTTGGCGGACTGAACGCGCCGAAGAACAAGGTCGCCTTCCTCGAGACTTCTGGCGTTAACTTTGCGGCTATGGTAGTGGCGCAAAGCTTGCTGGTAGCGAGCAGCTCGCACAGCAGCCTGAAGATGGTCCTCCTCAAGGAGCAGCGCGTCATCTTCTCGCAGCTGCTCTTGCTCAATCTCATCATAAGCGAGCACTCGAGGCGACCCGTATACGAGTTCCGTGGGGAGAACTGCCTCTACTCCATAGACTAGAGCGAAAGGTGTCTGGCCAGTGGCTCGATTTGGCGTCATCCTGATCGACCAAAGAACCACCGGCAGCTCCTCGATCCAATTTCTTCCGCACTTGTGCAGCCTGTCGAAAGTCCTGGTCTTGAGCCCACGCAGCACTTCAGCATTTGCCCTCTCCGCTTGACCGTTGCTTCTGGGGTGAGCAACAGAAGCGAAGCAGACCTTGGCTCCAAGATCTTGGACGTAGTGCATGAAGGTGCGGCTCGTGAATTGTGTACCGTTGTCGGTGATGATCCTGTTAGGGATCCCGAAGCGGCAAACAATCGACCTGAAGAACTTGACTGCTGACTGTGCTGTCACCTTCCTCACTGCTTCCACTTCCGGCCACTTTGTGAACTTGTCGATCGCAACGTACAAGTACTCAAAGCCCCCGACTGCTCGGGGGGGCCGAGGATGTCGAGCCCCCAAACCGAAAATGGCAAGGATAAATGGATCGTCTGGAGAGCTTGAGCTGGCTGGTGTATCTTCTTGGAATGGAACTGGCACGCTTCACACTTGGTTAATTGTGCAGTTGCATCCTGGAGGGCTGTCGGCCAGAAGAAACCTTGCCGGAACGCTTTGCCGACAAGTGCTCTTGCGCCAATGTGGTGACCACATATGCCTCCATGTATCTCCGCCAACAGCTTTTGTCCGTCTTCCCGGTGAATGCACTTCAATTTCACACCATTGAGTCTTCTTCTGTACAGTGTGTTGTCGACAAACTGGTACATACTTGACTGCCGGGCTACTCTTTCCGCTTCTTCTTGCTCTTCGGGAAGTTCTCCTGTCTGAAGGAAACGGACGATCTGCTGTGCCCATGCTGGAGGTTGCGGCTCGACAACAAGGACTAAAGGCACATCTGCTGCTGCGGGAACATCCGCTTCCACGGCGAGAACCTGTGGCTCATCCGGAGCTTGACGTTCCCCGACAAGCTTGCCGGAGCAAAACTTGTCGGGAGCGTTCGCTTCAACGGAACAAACCCTGAGGCTTGTCGGAGCAGACTGCTCCTCAACATTCTTGGCGTTGATCTTGTGGACCTTCTTGGCGGCGGCTTCGGGAAGCTCTGCCGGAAAATAGTCACCAAAAATCAACTTCCTCTTCTTGCTCTGTCCAGTTGATGGCGTAACAGACGGTTGAGTCAGCTTGAGCACAAAGATTCCTGGTTCCACAGGTAACTTGAGTGCTGCGCACTTTGACAGGCCATCGGCAATGTCGTTCTGGGCTCTTGGAACATGTTCCATCTGTAGGCCGACAAAGTGCTCTTCTAGCTTTCTCACTTCATCAATGTAGGCTTCCATCAATGGACTCTGATAACTCTTGATAACTTGGCGGACGACAAGCTGTAAGTCACCCCTGACAATGAGCTTCTTGATCCCAAGGTCTGCCGCGATCCTGAGACCGGCAAGCAAACCTTCATACTCTGCAGTATTGTTTGTTGCTTGCTCCTTGGGAAAGTGCATCTGGACTATGTACTTGAGGTGCTCTCCGGTGGGTGCGACAAGCAGCACGCCAGCATCGGCGCCTTGCAGCGAGAAGGCACCATCAAAGTACATTAGCCACTCTTTGCTTGCCTCCTTGACGGGGATGCTTGTTTCTGGAATTTCTTCATCTGGTGATGGTGTCCACTCTGCTATGAATTCTGCCAATGCTCTGCTTTGAATGGTCGAAGTGCTCTCAAACTTGAGGCCAAAGCTTGACAATTCCAGTGCCCACTCAACAATCCTGCCTGTTGCTTCTGGATTCTGCAGTATCCTCTTCAGCGGAAAGCGGGTGACAACTGTGATCTCATGTGCTTGGAAGTAATGGCGCAGCTTTCTCGAGGCCATGAGAAGGCCGAAAAGCAATTTCTGCACACCAGAGTACCTTGACCTAGCCCCCTGCAGAAGGGAGCTGACAAAGTAAACTGGGCGCTGCACCATTCTCTTCTTCCGTATCTCTTCATGCGTCTGCATAGATCCATCTTTGTCGGGACCAGAGCTTGTCGGGGAAGCCCCCTGCTTGTTGCCGGATGTGCTTGCCGTGGTTGCTGGCTCATCATCCGCCTCCCTCTCTGCTACTAACGCAGCACTAACCACTTGATTGGTTGCCGCCAGATATAGCAGCAACTTCTCTTGTGGCTTAGGTGCGACAAGTATTGGAGTGGTGGACAGGTATCTCTTCAAGTCCTACAGCGCAGCCTCCGCTTCCGGAGTCCATTTCATTGGACCTGCCTTTTTCAATATTTTGAAAAACGGCAGGGCGCGCTCAGCAGACTTAGAAATAAACCTGCTGAGAGCTGCCACGCAACCGGCAAGTCTTCGTACATCCTTGACGCGCTTCGGTGCTTCGATCTGCTCAATGGCCTTGATATTGTCGGGATTGGCTTCAATTCCTCGCTGCGACACGAAGAACCCGAGAAGCTTGCCGGAAGGGACTCCAAACACACACTTCTCGGGGTTGAGCTTGAGGCTGATCTTGCGCAGATTTGCAAAAGTTTCTTCTAAATCTTGAATCAGAGTTGCTTTGTCCTTGCTCTTGACCACTATGTCATCCATGTAGGCTTCCACATTTCTGTGTATTTGTGGCTCAAAAGCGGTATGGACTACCCTTACGAATGTTGAACCAGCATTCTTTAAACCAAAAGGCATCCGTATGAAACAGTACGTGCCACATGGAGTAATGAATGTGGTTTTCTCCTCATCCTCTTCTGCCATGAAGATCTGATGGTATCCTGAGTATGCATCAAGAAATGAAAGCAAGTCACATCCGGCCGTGGAGTCAACAATCTGGTCAATGCGCGGCAAGGGAAATGGATCTTTGGGACAAGCTTTGTTAACATCGGTAAAGTCGATACAAAGCCTCCATTTCCCGTTTGCCTTGCGCACAACTACAGGATTGGCCAACCACGTAGGATGTAGCACTCCTCTGACAAGGCCTGCTACTTCCAACTTCTTGATTTCTTCTGTGATGAATTCTTGGCGCTCCACTGCTTGCTTCCTGACTTTCTGCTTGACGGGCCGCGCATGAGGACAGACGTCAAGGTGGTGCTCAATTACTTTCCTAGGAACACCGGGGATGTCAGATGGTTGCCACGCAAACACATCGACGTTCGCCCGCAGGAAAGCAATGAGCGCGCTTTCCTATTTAGGGTCGAGAGTGGCACTGATGGTGAAGGTACCACCAGTGCCGTCCTCCTTGGCGGACACCTTCTTGGTCGCTGGCGGAGCGGCCATCGTCTTCTTACACTTGCCGGTGGAGCTCGATGGTGCGTCCTCAACGGTAGCGCAGCACTCCGAAGAGGTGCGCTTGCCGGAGTGGGCATCAGAACTCTTGCCGGACTTGGTCTTCTTCTTCCCCCCGGGAGCTTCAGCGGCAAGTGTCTCGTGATCCGTTGCGGCTGCTGCTTCCCGGTAGATCTTGTCGGCACAGATAAGAGCATCTTTCTTGTCGCCAGGGACAGAGATGACACTTATCGGGCCTGGCATCTTCAACATGTTGTACGCATAGTGAGAGGCCACCATGAACATGGCGAGCGCTGGACGGCCGAGAATTCCATTGTAGGGAAATGGAAAATCGGCAACGTCAAAAGTAATCCTCTCACTTCTGAAGTTCAACTCGCTGCCAAATGTCACCGGCAACGTGATCTTCCCCTTCGGCTTGCTCCTTCCCGGGTTGATTACTTGGAATGTGCCGGTCTCTTTGAGCTCGCTGTCAGGGACCTGGAGTTTCCGGAGCACAGCGGAGGAGATCAGGTTCAAGCCGGCCCCGCCGTCAACTAGCATCTTGGTGACCTTGAGGTTGCGGATAGTTGGTGAAACCAACATCGGCAAGCACCCGACCGCAGTTGTGCGATCAGGGTGGTCCTCAATATCAAAGACGATAGGCGTGCTGGACCATTTCAGAAGTTTGCGTGACTCGACGGGTGGTTCTGCCGCATTGACTTCCCGCACCCACTGCTTGAGTTGGCGGTGTGAAGTATGCAGAGAAGCACCGCCGTCAACGCACAAGACCTCTGTGGCTTTCTGAAACTCCTGCTCACTGGTCTCGTCATCATCCATGTCTTTGTCGTCGTCGTCATTTTCATCCTTGTCGCGGCCGCGGGGAGGTCTTTCTCCTTGCCGCTGCTTGGCCTTGCCGCGGCGTCCTCCCCGGGCGGGGCGCTTCGTGCCAGATCCTCCAGCACCTCCTTGGACTTTTTCCTTGTCACGTCGCTCGTACTCGGCCTTTTGCAGCTCGACAAGCTGCTCGACCTTCTTGCAGCTCTGGAGGTCATGGCCCTTGGTGCGGTGGATCTTGCAATACTGTTTGTTGGTGTCGTCCTGCTTGTCGGCGGCCGCCACAGCTTGGCAGTTGGTGCATGCTGCAACCTCCTTGCCGGAGCTACCAGTCTTGGCTGTCTTGGCGCCACCTTCGTTGCCGGACTGCTCAACAACTAGCACATCTTTGTCTTTCTTCTTTCTGTTGTTCTGCCGCCGGCTCTTCTTTGCCGGGGCAGCATCCTCGCTGTCAAATCCTTCTGCTCCTGTATTTTCTCCGGGGAGTCTCCTCCCTTCCTCAGCATGTGCACACTTGTCGGCCAGGGCATACAGCTCACTGACGTCTCTGATCTTGCACATCGCCATCTCCTCCCGCATCCTGCGGTT
The DNA here is from genome assembly GCA_032464435.1 of Aegilops umbellulata. Classification (NCBI taxonomy): domain Eukaryota; kingdom Viridiplantae; phylum Streptophyta; class Magnoliopsida; order Poales; family Poaceae; genus Aegilops; species Aegilops umbellulata. The sequence goes on along the minus strand of CP136060.1, from coordinate 631,638,848 downwards.
ACGCATGTTCTGATGGAACGTGCTGATGACCGCGGCAGGGTGGACATCTGGGATGTTGTGTTGTACACGGCTGAATCTCTGGATGTACTTGCGCAAGGGCTCTCCTTCCTTCTGGGCGAGCAGATGAAGGTCACTTTTCTGGCCATGGGGTTTGTGGCCGCCCGTAAAGGCGCCGACAAACTGATGGCACAGGTCCGCCCAGGAAGATATGGAGTTGTCCGGCAAGTGCATGAGCCAGGACCTGACGTTGGATTTGAGCACCAGCGCGAAGTAGTTGGCAAGGATCTTGTCGTCCCGTCCCCCGGCAGCTTGCACCGCGATGGTGTAGATGCTGAGGAACTCCGACGGATGCAACTTGCCGTCGTACTTCTCTGGCACGTCTGGCTTGAAATTCTTCGTGCTGGGCCACTGGACTTGCCGCAGCTCACGAGTAAACGCAGGGCAACCTACCGCGTACGGCAGGTCGCCTGGTTCCCCTAGCGCATCCATGTCGACAGTGGGCCCAGCGCGCCGGTCTGATTGACACCGCGCTTCTCTTCGGCGCTCGATGCGAGTACGAGCGTCTTCTTGCTGCCGTTCGTGAAGAACTTGGCGCTGATCGCGACGAGCTCGCGGATCTGATGAAGCGGTGGAGTCGCTGTCGTGGTGGACCCGGCGATTTGGCGATCTTGGCCTTCGGGGCAGAGAGTGCACGGTGGTTGCACCCCCACCGGTCTTGTTGCCATCGGCTCGCACTAGCTGACTTGCCGCGGCTGCGATGTAGTCGGCTGCCGCGGAATGTCGCTGTTGGCGAAGCCGATGAGACTCTGAATGGTGGCCCTCCAGTCGTCGATCTTGTCCGCTGTTGGAGGGAAGTCTAGGAGCAGTTGAGCTCGCGCGAAAGCTTCTGCTGGAGTGGCGGGTAGTGGTGGCGAACGGTGCGAGGAGCGGGATATGCTCGGACTTCTAACTGCGTTAGAAGGAGCAATATCCTGTCCAGGCGACCGTGCCTCGCTCGCGCCAGCATGTTGGCCTTGAGCATTCCGAGATCCGCCAGCTCGATTTGGGTCCAGCAAGCGTATGGTACTGTGAGTACCATGCCGCTGCCGGTCCCGCACCTCCAGAGATGGGCGCGGTGCATCTACGGACGACCGGTCGTCGTGGGAGCCGGCTACGCCGCCGACGGGCAGCGCAGTCTTGTCCTTGGACCTGGCGGCACCGTGGGCTCCCTCGTCGACGCCCGTTCTTCCGCCGGTGTCTTCCCCACCAGCCGTTTCCTCCGGCGGTGGTGGGTCTGTCGCGGGCGGATCAGCCGCCTCCGAAGCCTTCTTCTTCGGCGGCATGCCGATGAAAATGATGAAGATCTAGCTCGTGTGAACGCCGGATCAGGTTCACACAACCTCGACGCCCCCTACCTGGCGCGCCAAAGATGTCGGGGAAACTGCTTCCACGAGCACCTATGGGGACGGAGCCCCTTTCGGTTCGGCGGGGGGGCGGAGGTCGCACGAAGAGCAGATCGAGGCGAGGCACACGAGCAGTTTACCCAGCTTCGGGCCGCACGGATGCGTAAAACCCTACTGCTGCATCTGTGGTTTGCATTGTGTTCTTGCTCGGGAGCGCTGAGTGCTACAGTACCCACAAGCAGCTAACGAGACCGAGCGTTCTTCTGTCCGTACCCCCCCCCTTCTACGTTGCGCATGGGCCTCCTTTTATATGCTCAAGGGGTCACCGACAGGTGGCAACGTAGGCAAAGGCAAAAATGGAAAAAGGTGTTGCGGTTGGTACACCTACCTACACAGTGTATCCTACCTAACCCTGACGGCAGGGGACAAGGGCATTAAATGCCTATCTACGTCGCCCAAACAGTGCAGAAAAGGGACCGCCAGGGACGCCACCGCTCGCCACGATGGCGATCTTGTCAGCGCCGCTTGCCACAGTGTACCTCTGGCCGCACAGCCTCCCGCCACGTACGCCTGGAAGGGTCCCAGAGCGGCACGTTGGTGGATGCGCTGGAGCGCAGGTACAGAGTGGTTGCTTACCACGGCAAACGCCTCGCCGTAGTCGTTGTCTTGTCGCGTCCGGAAGCTTGTCGCTCGTCGGGCCTTGCCGGGACGCGTGGCGCGTCGCGGCAAGTTCCGTGAGATGCCTTGGTTGGCCTTCCCGGCAAGCTCCTCTTGTCGGGGTCTTGTGCCTTGAGTGGCCTTCCCGGCAAGCTCCTCTTGCCGGGGCCTTGTCTCCTTGGCTTGAATACTTTGTTCTTGAATGGCTCCAAAGGAACCACAGAGGACCTAGGCGGTCACCCGGCAAGCCTTGCCGCGGGACGCTGCGACTGCCCGTGCACAAGTTTGGGATACTAGGGTACCCCTACTCTAGTACACCGACACACCGACAGTTTGTTTCTCACAGTCTATTCTAGCATTAACGGTCAAGAAATGTCTACCAAAAATAATGGGACAAAAGTCATCTTGTGGGGAACCAAGAACAAGAAAATCAGTAGGGTATTTTATTTTCCCGCACAAGACTTCAACATCTCTAACAATCCCTATTGGTGATATAGTGTCTCTATTAACAAGTTTAATAGTAACATCTATGTCTGCTATCTCAGCAGGTGCTATGTCATTCATAATTTCTTGATATAAGGTGTAAGGAATAGCACTCACACTAGCACCTATGTCACATAAACCATGATAACGGTGATCCCCTATTTTAACTGAGACAACGGGCATGCCAACAACAGGTCTATGTTTATCTTTTTTATCAGGTTTGGCAATTTTAGCAGCTTCTTCCGAGAAGTAAATAACATGCCCATCCATATCTTCTTCCAAGAGATCTTTAACCATAGCAATACTAGGTTCTACTTTGATTTCTTCATCAGGATTAAGTGTTCTAATATAGCTTTTGTTAACCACAATTGAGACTTTAGCATGTTCCTTTATCCTGATAGGGAAAGGTGGTTTCTCAATATAAGTAGAAGGAGCAACTGGATCAACATTATATATTATAGTTTCTTCTTTAACTAGTACCGGTTCTTTAATTTCTTCTTTAATAGGTGGGTGATATTTAAACCACTTCTCTTTAGGGAGATCAACATGAGTAGAAAATGATTCACAGAAGGAAGCTACTATCTCAGAGTCAAGTCCATATTTAGTGCTAAACTTTTGAAAAGCATCGGTATTCATAAAATATTTAACACAATCATACTTAAGCTTAATACCTGACTCTTTACCTTCGTCAAGTTCCCAATCTTCAGAGTTGCGTTTAACTCTTTCCAAAAGATCCCACCGGAATTCAATAGTCTTCTTCATAATAGAACCAGCACAAGAAGTATCGAGCATGGTTTGATCATTACGAGAAAGTCGAGCATAAAAGTTCTGGATAAAACTTATTTTGAGAGCTCATGATTGGGGCATGAATATAACATTGACTTAAGCCTCCCCAAAGCTAGAGTGATATTTTCTCCTTCTTGAGGCCAAAAATTATATGTATAATTCTGATCACGATGAACTAGATGCATAGGATAAATTTTTTGGTGGAACTCCAATTTCAAACGATTCCAATTCCAAGATCCAATATCATCGCATAGCCTATACCATGCCAATACTTTTACCTTCAAAGATAAAGGGAAAACCTTTCTCATAACTTCATCCCCGGGTAAACCTGCAAGCTTGAATAATCCACAAATTTGTTCTACATATATCAAGTGCATATCAGGATGTTCGATTCCATCTCCTGCATAATTATTAACTAGTAGTTGTTCTATCATACCCGAAGGAACTTCAAATTCAATATTTTCAGTAAGTGCAGTAGGTTGAGGGGTAGCTAATTGTGGTTCCGGTCGAGGTGAAGATACCCCGAACAAACCCCTCAAAGGATTATTTTCCATAGTAACAAGTGACAATAAATTTCAGCACACTGTATAAATGTTTCCTTACCAAATTCCACCTACCAAAGGCGCTTCACCCCCTGGCAACGGCGCCAGAAAATAGCCTTGATGACCCACAAGTATAGGGGATCAGTTGTAGCTCTTTTCTATAAGTAAGAGTGTCGAACCCAACGAGGAGCAGAAGGAAATGACAAGTAGTTTTCAGTAAGGTAATGTCTGCAAGTGCTGAAATTGTAAGTAACTGAGTAGTTTGGTAGCAAGATAATTTGTAATGGGCAAGTAATGATAGTAGTAGAAAAAGTGCAGCAAGATATCCCAATCCTTTTCGGCAAAGGACAGGCCAAAACGGTTCTTATGATAAGCAAAGCGTTCTTGAGGGTACACGGGATTTTCATCTAGTCACTTTCATCGTGTTGGTTTAATTCGTGTTCGGTACTTTGATAATTTGATATGTGGCTTGACTGGTGCTTAGGTGATGTTCTTACTTGAAAAAATATCCTACTTATCATTAACCCTCCGGCAAGCATCCGCAACTAGAAGAAAAGTATTAAGAATAAATTATAACCATAGCATTAAACTTTTGGATCCAATCGGTCCCTTACGGAATAGCACATAAACTGGGGTTTAAGCTTCTGTCACTCTCGCAACCCATCATCTAATTGCTACTCCACAATTCATTCCTTAGGCCCAAGTATGGTGAAATGTCATGTAGTCGACGCTCACATGACACCACTAAGGGAATCACAACATACATACTATCAAAATATCGAACACATATCAAATTCACATGATTAGTTCCAACATGATTTCTCCCCTCACCTCAAGAACAAAAGTAACTACTCAGGAATGATAATCATGCTCAAGATTATAGGGGTATTAAATAGCATATTGGATCTGAACATATAATCTTCCACCAAATAAACCATATAGTAATCAACTACAAGATGTAATTAACACTACTAGTCACCCACAAGCACCAATCTATAGTTCCGGTAACAAGATTGAACACAAGAGATGAACTAGGGTTTGAGATGAGATGGTGTTGTTGAAGATGTTGATGGAGATAGCCCTCCCCAAGATGGGAGAGTTGTTGGTGATGATGATGACGATGATTTCCCCCTTCGAGATTTAAGTTCCCCCGGCGGAATCGCTCCGCTGGAGGGCAAAAGTGCTCCTGCCTAAGTTTCGCCTCAAGACGGCGGCACTCCATCCCGAAAGTCATGTATTTATTTATCCTATGTCAAACTGACTTATATAACAGAAGATGGGCACCAGAGGTGGGCCTGGGTGAGCACAACCCACCAGGGCGCGCTTGGGCTCCCTGGCGCGCCCAGGTGGGTTGTGCCCACCTGGTGGGCCCCTCTGGTACTTATTTGCTCCAATATTTTTCAAATATTCCATAAAAGTTCTCCGTGAAGTTTCAGCTTGTTTGGAGTTGTGCATAATAGGTAGCCTGACGTCGCTTTTTTAGGTCCAGATTTCCAGCTGCCGGAATTCTCCCTCTTGGTGTATACCTTGCAAATTATGAGAGAAAGGAATTAGAATTACTCCAAAAAGCATTATTATTCATAAAAACATCATAAATAGCAGTTAGAAAACATGATGCAAAATGGACGTATCATCGTCCCATGGCCGCAACTCGCCGACAGCGGCTCCCTTTGGTATCCTTCAAGGTTGCAACTATGTGGTGTGTGGAGGGCGACTGGACATGGAGATGAGATGATGAATGATGGATGATGATTGCAGCTAGGGTTGATGGTGTGTATATAAGAGCTCCACTACTTGGGAAAAGCCTAGCAGCAGTGCGGGTTTTAGGTATATCAGTAGCGCGGGTGCCCGCGCTACCGATACGGCACTACAGCTAACTGGTAGTAGTAGCGCGGGTACCACCCCCGCTACTACTACGTCCGTCAGTAATAGCGTGGATACCACCCGCGCTACTACTAACTAGTAGTAGCGTGGGTCTGGACCCTCGCTACTACTAACTAATTAGGAATTAAAAAAATTCCAGCCATGGCTGCTGCTGCTAGCTATGCATCATTGTCCTCTTCCTCCATGGTCGATGCTGATCCTAGAGGGGATGAAGTCATCCATGGTGATGGTGCTTCCCCATCCAACTCTTCTCCACACCTCTCCTTTGCTGTTGCTACAAAAAAAGAGACAAGGATTAGAAGAGGAAGAGAGAGATAGAGAGGAGTAGGTGCAGCAACTTACCGGTGGCCGTCGGAGTTGGAGCCGTAACCCTAGATGACACCATGGGTTGCATCCATTAGAGATCTGGCCATCGTCATGGGAGGCGCTCTGTTGGATCTTCCTCTCCTTCCAGCAGCGGCGGCGGAGGAGGAGGAGGAGGAGGAGGAGGAAGGAGGGGCAGCGGAGGATGGGGAGGAAGGAGGGGCTACGGTGGAAGAGGAGGTCGCCGGATTTGAGGGAGACGTCGAGGTGCGAGGCCGGCAGTTGCGGTGGGCGAAGAAGGGCATCGCAGGTGGGAGGGAGAAGTGAAATCGAGAGAGTGTGTGGGTGTGGGATTGGGCCTCCATGCGCTATGTTTATACATGTGCCGGTGGGTTGATAATAGTAGCGCTGGGTTTATACCCACGCTACTACTATGGCATGTCCCGGGGTGCACGGTGGAGACCACTTAGTAGTAGCGTGTGGTTTATAACCCATGCTACTACTATCAACTTAGTAGTAGCGTGGGTTTATGCCCCGCGCTACTACTATGGCTGGTCCTGGGAGTCACGGTGGAAATCACTTAGTAGTAGCGAGGGGTAAATGAAGGAAATATGCCCTAGAGGCAATAATAAAGTTATTATTTATTTCCTTATATCATGATAAATGTTTATTATTCATGCTAGAATTGTATTAACCGGAAACATAATACTTGTGTGAATACATAGACAAACAGAGTGTCACTAGTATGCCTCTACTTGACTAGCTCGTTAATCGAAGATGGTTATGTTTCCTAACCATAGACATGAGTGGTCATTTGATTAACGGGATCGCATCATTAGGAGAATGATGTGATTGGCATGACCCATTCCATTAGCTTAGCACCCGATCGTTTAGTATGTTGCTATTGCTTTCTTCATGACTTATACATGTTCCTATGACTATGAGATTATGCAACTCCCGTTTACCGGAGGAACACTTTGTGTGCTACCAAACGTCACAACATACGTGGGTGATTATAAAGGATCTCTACAGGTGTCTCCGAAGGTACATGTTGGGTTGGCGTATTTCGAGATTAGGATTTGTCACTCCGATTGTCGGAGAGGTATCTCTGGGCCCTCTCGGTAATGCACATCACTTAAGCCTTGCAAGCAATGCAACTAATGAGTTAGTTGTGAGATGATGTATTACGGAACGAGTAAAGAGACTTTCCGGTAACAAGATTGAACTAGGTATTGAGATACCGACGATCGAATCACGGGCAAGTAACATACCGATGACAAAGGGAACAACGTATGTTGTTATGCGGTCTGACCGATAAAGATCTTCGTAGAATATGTAGGATCCAATATGAGCATCCAGGTTCCTCTATTGGTTATTGACCGGAGACATGTCTCGGTCATGTCTACATTGTTCTCGAACCCATAAGGTCCACACGCTTAACGTTACGATGACAGTTTCATTATGAGTTTATATGTTTTGATGTACCGGAGGTTGGTCGGAGTCCCGGATGTGATCACGGACATGACGAGGAGTCTCGAAATGGTCGAGACATAAATATTGATATATTGGACGACTATATTCGGACACCGGAAGTGTTCCGGGTGATTTCGGAGAAAACCGGAGTGCCGGAGGGTTATCGGAACCCCCCGGGAGAAGTAATGGGCCTTATGGGCCTTAGTGGAGAGAGAAAGGGGCGGCCAGGGTGGGCCGCGCGCCCCTCCCCCTCTGGTCCGAATTGGACTAGGAGAGGGGGGCGACGCCCCCTTTCCTTGTCCCTCTTCCCCTTCCTTTCCCCCTCCTAGTAGGAGTAGGAAAGAGGGGAGTCCTACTCCTACTAGGAGGAGGACTCCTCCTCCTGGCGTGCCCTGCAAGGGCCGGCCGGCCTCCCCCCTTGATCCTTTATATACGGGGGCAGGGGGCACCTCTAGACACAACAATTGATCCTTGAGATCTTTTAGCCGTGTGTGGTGCCCCCCTCCATGATAATCCTCGATAATATTATAGCATGCTTAGGCGAAGCCCTACGACGGTAGAACATCAAGATCGTCACCACGCCGTCGTGCCGACGGAACTCTTCCCCGACACTTTGCTGAATCGGAGTCCGGGGATCGTCATCGAGCTGAACGTGTGCTAGAACTCGAAGGTGTCGTAGTTTCGGTGCTTGATCGATCGGGCCGTGAAGATGTACGACTACATCAACCGCGTTGTTATAACGCTTCCGCTTTCGGTCTACGAGGGTACGTGGACAACACTCTCCCCTCTCGTTGCTATGCATCACCATGATCTTGCGTGTGCGTAGGAATTTTTTTGAAATTACTACCTTCCCCAACAGTGACATCCGAGCCTAGGTTTTATGTGTTGATGTTATTTGCACGAGTAGAACACAAGTGAGTTGTGGGCGATATAAGTCATACTTCTTACCAGCATGTCATACTTTGGTTCGGCGGTATTGTTGGATGAAGTGGCCCGGACCGACATTACACGTACGCTTACGCGAGACTGGTTCTACCGACGTTCTTTGCACACAGGTGGCTGGCGGGTGTCAGTTTCCCCAACTTTAGTTGAACCGAGTATGGCTACGCCCGGTCCTTGCGAATGTTAACACAGCACCAACTTGACAAACTATCGTTGTGGTCTTGATGCGTAGGTAAGATTGGTTCTTGCTAAGCCCGTAGCAGCCACATAAAACTTGCAACAACAAAGTAGAGAACGTCTAACTTGTTTTTGCAGGGCATGTTGTGATGTGATATGGTAAAGACATGATGCTAAATTTTATTGTATGATATGATCATGTTTTGTAACCGAGTTATCGGCAACTGGCAAGAGCCATATGGTTGTCGCTTTATTGTATGCAATGCAATCGCCCTGTAATGCTTTACTTTATCACTAAGCAGTAGCGATAGTCGTAGAAGCATAAGATTGGCAAGACAACAACGATGCTACGATGGAGATCAAGGTGTCGCGCCGGTGACGATGGTGATCATGACGTTGCTTCGGAGATGGAGATCGCAAGCACAAGATGATGATGGCCATATCATATCACTTATATTGATTGCATGTGATGTTTATCTTTTATGCATCTTATCTTGCTTTGATTGACGGTAGCATTATAAGATGATCCCTCACTAAATTATCAAAGTATAAGTGTTCTCCCTGAGTATGCACTGTTGCGAAAGTTCTTCGTGCTGAGACACCACGTGATGATCGGGTGTGATAGGCTCTGTGTTCAAATACAACGGGTGCAATACAGTTGCACACGCAGAATACTCAGGTTTAACTTGACGAGCCTAGCATATAACAGATATGGCCTCGGAACACGGAGACCGAAAGGTCGAGCGTGAATCATATAGTAGATATGATCAACATAGTGATGTTCACCATTGAAACTACTCCATCTCACGTGATGATCGGACATAGTTTTATTGATTTGGATCACGTGATCACTTAGAGGATTAGAGGGATGTCTATCTAAGTGGGAGTTCTTTAGTAATATGATTAATTGAACTTAAATTTATCATGAACTTAGTACCTGATAGTATCTTGCTTGTTTATGTTTGATTGTAGATAGATGGCCCGTGTTGTTGTTCCGTTGAATTTTAATGCGTTCCTTGAGAACGCAAAGTTGAAAGATGATGGTAGCAATTACACGGACTGGGTCCATAACTTGAGGATTATCCCCATTGCTGCACAGAAGAATTACGTCCTGGAAGCACCGCTGGGTGCCAGGCCTGCTGCTGATGCAACTGGCGACGTTAAGAACGTCTGGCAGAGCAAAGCTGACGACTACTCGATAGTTCAATGTGTCATGCTTTACGGCTTAGAACCGGGACTTCAACAACGTTTTGAACGTCCTGGAGCATATGAGATGTTCCAGGAGTTGAAGTTAATATTTCAAGCAAATGCCCGGATTGAGAGATATGAAGTCTCCAATAAGTTCTATAGCTGCAAGATGGAGGATAATAGTTCTGTCAGTGAGCATATACTCAAAATGTCTGGGTATAATAATCACTTGATTCAACTGGGAGTTAATCTTCCGGATGATTGCGTCATTGACAGAATTCTCCAATCACTACCACCAAGCTACAAGAGCTTTGTGATGAACTATAACATGCAAGGGATGGATAAGACGATTCCCGAGCTCTTCGCAATGCTAAAAGTTGCGGAGGTAGAAATCAAGAAGGAGCATCAAGTGTTGATGGTCAACAAGACCACTAGTTTCAAGAAAAAAGGGAAAAGGGAAGAAGAAGGGGAACTTCAAGAAGAACAGCAAGCAAGTTGCTGCTCAGGAGAAGAAACCCAAGTCTGGACCTAAGCCTGAAACTGAGTGCTTCTACTGCAAGCAGACTGGTCACTGGAAGCGGAATTGCCCCTAGTATTTGGCGGATAAGAAGGATGGAAAGGTGAACAAAGGTATATGTGATATACATGTTATTGATGTGTACCTTACTAATGCTCGCAGTAGCACCTGGGTATTTGATACTGGTTCTGTTGCTAATATTTGCAACTCGAAACAGGGACTACGGATTAAGCGAAGATTGGCAAAGGACGAGGTGACGATGCGCGTAGGAAATGGTTCCAAAGTCGATGTGATTGCGGTCGGCACGCTACCTCTACGTCTACCTTCGGGATTAGTTTAAGACCTAAATAATTGTTATTTGGTGCCAGCGTTGAGCATGAACATTATATCTGGATCTTGTTTGATGCGAGAAGGTTATTCATTTAAATCAGAGAATAATGGTTGTTCTATTTATATGAGCAATATCTTTTATGGTCATGCACCCTTGAAGAATGGTCTATTTTTGTTGAATCTCGATAGTAGTGATACACATATTCATAATGTTGAAGCCAAAAGGTGCAGAGTTGATAATGACAGTGCAACTTATTTGTGGCACTACCATTTGGGTCATATCGGTGTAAAGCGCATGAAGAAACTCCATACTGATGGACTTTTGGAACCACTTGATTATGAATCACTTGGTACTTGCGAACCGTGCCTCATGGGTAAGATGACTAAAACGCCGTTCTCCAGTACTATGGAGAGAGCAACAGATTTGTTGGAAATCATACATAGAGATGTATGTGGTCCGATGAATGTTGAGGCTCGTGGCGGATATCGTTATTTTCTCACCTTCAGAGATGACTTAAGCAGATATGGGTATATCTACTTAATGAAACATAAGTCTGAAACTTTTGAAAAGTTCAAAGAATTTCATAGTGAAGTTGAAATCATCGTAACAAGAAAATAAATTTCCTACGATCTGATCGTGGAGGAGAATATTTGAGTTACGAGTTTGGTGTACATTTGAAACAATACGGAATAGTTTCGCAACTCACGCCACCCGGAACACCACAGCGTAATGGTGTGTCCGAACGTTGTAATTGTACTTTACTTGATATGGTGCGATCTACGATGTCTCTTACAGATTTACCGCTATCGTTTTGGGGTTATGCTTTAGACACGGCCGCATTCACGTTAAATAGGGCACCATCAAAATCCGTTGAGACGACACCTTATGAAATGTGGTTTGGCAAGAAACCAAAGTTGACGTTTCTGAAAGTTTGGGGTTGCGATGCTTATGTGAAAAAGCTTCAACTTGATAAGCTCGAACCCAAATCGGAGAAATGTGTCTTCATAGGATATCCAAAGGAGACTATTGGATACACCTTCAATCACAGATCCGAAGGCAAGACTTTTGTTGCTAAATTTGGAAACTTTCTAGAGAAGGAGTTTCTCTCGAAAGAAGTGAGTGGGAGGAAAGTAGAACTTGATGAGGTAATTGTACCTGCTCCCTTGTTGGAAAGTAGTTCATCACAGAAACCGGTTTCTGTGACACCAACTTCAATTAGTGAGGAAGCTAATGATGATCATGAAACTTTAGAACAAGTTACTACTGAACCTCGTAGATAGACCAGAGTAAGATCCACACCAGAGTGGTACGGTAATCCTGTTCTGGAAGTCATGCTACTAGATCATGGTGAACCTACAAACTATGAAGAAGCGATGGTGAGCCCAGATTCCGCAAAATGGCTTGAAGCCATGAAATCTGAGATGGGATCCATGTATGAGAACAAAGTATGGACTTTGGTTGACTTGCCCGATGATCGGCAAGCAACTGAAAATAAATGGATCTTCAAGAAGAAGACTGACGCTGACGGTAATGTTACTGTTTACAAAGCTCGACTTGTTGCGAAAGGTTTTCGACAAGTTCAAGGGATTGACTACGATGAGACCTTCTCACCCGTAGCAATGCTTAAGTCTGTCCGAATCATGTTAGCAATTGCCGCATTTTATGATTATGAAATTTGGCAGATGGATGTCAAAACTGCATTCCTGAATGGATTTCTGGAAGAAGAGTTGTATATGATGCAACCGGAAGGTTTTGTCGATCCAAAGGGAGCTAACAAAGTGTGCAAGCTCCAGCGATCCATTTATGGACTGGTGCAAGCCTCTCGGAGTTGGAATAAACGCTTTGATAGTGTGATCAAAGCATTCGGTTTTATACAGACTTTTGGAGAAGCCTGTATTTACAAGAAAGTGAGTGGGAGCTCTGTAGCATTTCTGATATTATATGTGGATGACATATTACTAATTGGAAATGATATAGAATTTCTGGATAGCATAAAGGGATACTTGAGTAAGAGTTTTTCAATGAAAGACCTCGGTGAAGCTACTTACATATTGGGCATTAAGATCTATAGAGATAGATCAAGACGCCTAATTGGACTTTCACAAAGCACATACCTTGACAAAGTTTTGAAGAAGTTCAAAATGGATCAGGCAAAAAAAAAGGATTCTTGCCTGTGTTACAAGGTGTGAAGTTGAGTAAGACTCAATGCCCGACCACTGCAGAAGATAGAGAGAAAATGAAAGATGTTCCCTATGCTTCAGCCATAGGCTCTATCATGTATGCAATGATGTGTACCAGACCTGATGTGTGTCTAGCTATAAGTCTAGCAGGGAGGTACCAAAGTAATCCAGGAGTGGATCACTGGACAGCGGTCAAGAACATCCTGAAGTACCTGAAAAGGACTAAGGATATGTTTCTCGTATATGGCGGTGACAGAGAGCTCATCGTAAATGGGTACGTTGATGCGGGCTTTGACACTGATCCGGACGATTCTAAATCGCAAACCGGATACGTGTTTACATTAAACGGTGGAGCTGTCAGTTGGTGCAGTTCTAAACAAAGCGTTGTGGAAGGATTTACATGTGAAGCGGAGTACATAGCTGCTTCGGAAGCAGCAAACGAAGGAGTCTGGATGAAGGAGTTCATATCCGATCTAGGTGTCATACCTAGTGCATCGGGTCCAATGAAAATCTTTTGCGACAATACTAGTGCAATTGCCTTGGCAAAGGAATCCAGATTTCACAAGAGAACCAAGCACATCAAGAGACGCTTCAATTCCATCTGGGATATAGTCTAGGTGGGAGACATAGAGATTTGCAAGATACATACGGATCTGAATGTAGCAGACCTGTTGACTAAGCCTCTTCCACGAGCAAAACATGATCAGCACCAAGGCTCCATGGGTGTTAGAATCATTACTGTGTAATATAGATTATTGACTCTAGTGCAAGTGGAGACTGAAGGAAAATGCCCTAGAGGCAATAATAAAGTTATTATTTATTTCCTTATATCATGATAAATGTTCATTATTCATGCTAAAATTGTATTAACCGGAAACATAATACTTGTGTGAATACATAGACAAACAAAGTGTCACTAGTATGCCTCTACTTGACTAGCTCGTTAATCGAAGATGGTTATGTTTCCTAACCATAGACATGAGTTGTCATTTGATTAACGGGATCACATCATTAGGAGAATGATGTGATTGACATGACCCATTCCATTAGCTTAGCACCCGATCGTTTAGTATGTTGCTATTTGTCGGTGTCAAAATCGGCGGATCTCGGGTAGGGGGTCCCGAACTATGCGTCAAGGTCAGATGGTAACATGAGACAAGGGACACGATGTTTTTACCCAGGTTCGGGCCCTCTCGATGGAGGTAAAACCCTACTCCTGCTTGATTAATATTGATGATATGGGTAGTACAAGAGTAGATCTACCACGAGATCAAGGAGGCTAAACCTTAGAAGATAGCCTATGGTATGAATGTTGTATGATGGAGTTGATGTCCTACGGACTAGAACCCTCCGGTTTATATAGACACCGGATAGGGTTAGGGTTACACAGAGTCGGTTACAATGGTAGGAGATCTTGAATATCCGCATCGCCAACCTTGCCTTCCACGCCAAGGAAAGTCCCATCCGAACACGGGACGGAGTCTTCAATCTTGTATCTTCACAGTCCTGGAGTCCGGCTGAAGGTATAGTCCGGCTACCCGAACACCCCCTAATCCAGGACTCCCTCAGTAGCCCCTGAACCAGGCTTCAATGACGATGAGTCCGGCACGCAGATTGTTTTCGGCATTGCAAGGCGGGTTCCTCCTCCAAGTTCTTCATAGAAGATTGTAAACACCAAGAATAGTGTCCGGCTCTGCAAAATAAGTTTCCACATATTGCCATAGAGAGAATAATATTAACACAAATCAAATCTGCTGACGTATTCCGCAGTGCGTCATCACACTACGGCCAAGTTCTTTACTCAAATTGTTTTTACTTTTCCACCTCAGCACGTTTTGCGAGGCGGTTTCCTTGGCACGTCTTGTCAAAGCAGAGATCGTGTCCCCTTTTTACGGGATTCTCATCAATACGGACGTGGGTAACCCAACCGCGCCATTTATCACGGCGCTTGGGAGGCAAGCGAGTTTTACTAGGCTGGTGGGGACGCACAACCGCATCCGCCCATATAAGGGGATAAGGATCCACCTTTTTACCTACGCCTTCTTCCTCCTTTGCCTATCCATCTCCTGCGCACTCGAGCTCCAGCGCCCAAGCCCGCACTTCCCACCTCAACCTTCTCCAGCTATGTTCGGAGCGGGAGGCAAGTGGATGGTCTCCTCCGTCACGGAGGGCCAAGTCAAAAAGCTAAGGAAGGCCGGATACTTGTCTAACGACATCGTGCACCGGCTTCCCGAAAAGGGGCAGCTCCTCCCCACCCCAAGGCCCCATGAGAGGATAGTATTTCTTCCCCACTTCCTCCACGGACTGGGTTTTCCACTCCACCCATTTGTTCGGGGGCTCATGTTCTACTACGGCCTGGATTTCCACAATCTGGCCCCGAACTTCATCCTCAACATCTCGACATTTATCGTCGTGTGAGAGGCTTTCCTCCACGCCCGCCCCCATTTCGGCCTCTGGCTCAAGACCTTCAACGTCAAGCCCAAGGTGGTGCGCGGCAGCCAGGCGGAGTGCGGAGGCGCTATGGCGGGCAAGATGGCCAACGTCCTATGGCTCGAGGGCTCCTTTGTGGAGACCCTGAAGGGGTGGCAATCCGGGTGGTTTTACATCACCGAGCCACATGATCCGAAATGGATCGCAGCCCCCTAGTTCCGATCCAGACCCCCCACGCAGCTTACGTTCTGGAAAGAGACGGGCCTGTCATGGGGTGACGAAAAAGAGGTGACCGAATTGCAGTCATGCGTCTAGTCCCTGGTGAACAAGCCCATCAAGCTTGTTAATGTAGTCCAGGTTATGCTCGTCCGCCGGATCCTCCCGTGTCAACAACGGGACTTCAATCTGTGGGAGTTCGACCTGGCGCAGCACCGAACCCTTAACAGGCTCTTCGACACGACGTACGAAGACGCCTGGAAGGTGCTAACCAAAGGCGCCGAGGCTCCCGCATCCGCTTCCGAGGACCGCGGATACAACTCGTAGCGTCACGCTAGCGAGGTAAGCTATTTTCACCTTTTATAGGGTGTTAAGTTTGTTCATAGTTTGACTCTATGCGGGATCTAAACTCCCTTACCTTTGACAGGCTTGGCAGGCGAAGTGCGGACCGATCAACTGTCCGGCTCCCTTGCCCGAAGACCCAGCACCTGCTATCCTAGTGAAGCTGCTGGTTTCAGCGCCTTATCTGGTGCCGGAGAAGAAGGCCAAGAAGAAGAAGGCCACGGGGACTCGAAAGAGTGCCCGTAATGTGGTGGTGTCGGACTCATCGTGCGACGAGTCCGAGACGCTCTCCTCCTGCGAGAACGAGGAGGAGGAAGAAGAAACCTCTCCCCCTCCAGCGGGGGGAGGAAAGAAAAGGAAGGCCGCCCCAACGGGGGAGGCCGAAGGGTCCAGGAAGAGGAAGACCCCTCCGCCAGACTACTCCCCCGACGCCGAAGAGGACGAAGAGGAGTGGCCAGACAGGGCCAAGCGTCCGGCGAAATCGTAAGTTCAGATATCAGAGTAACTCATGATGTTCCTTTGTTGCACAGCTTTCCCTAATGTCGAACGTAATTATGCAGCCCGCCCCGGGCCGAACTCAACGAGTCGTCGAGCGGCTCCCTGGATTCATCGGACGTGGACTCAGTTCCGCCCGCTGTCTCCCCCCGCACTACGGACGACGCCGAAGTGGCGTCGCAACGAGCTCCGAGGTAGGAGGAGGTGGTCCTGGAGGAGCCGCAAGGCGACCTCCTGGACTCCAGGAGTAAAGGGGACAAGACCCCCCAGGGCTCCAAGTCCGGCTTTGAGCCGGACACCGTGCCGGAATCTTCAACAGTTCCGGACCGCGGTAGACGAACTCCTCCCAAGAGGAGCAAGCCTTCTGAGCCGGCAGCCTCCGTCCAACCGGAGGTGCCGGACAATCTGCTGGAGGTGCTTGACGGCGCCTCCATCGACGAGGAGCACCGTACTATTATGAGTACGGTGATCCAGAAGGTTCAGTATGCCAAGAGCAGACTGACTGAAGCTTGCGCTAGCCTTCTAACAGGCTTCGAGGTAAGTAAAAATATGTAAAAAATATTACCGCATAGACAGTAGCCCCTGATGCTCTGTTTGGCGTTCAGAAAGAAAAGCCGAATAGAGAATCTATTAAAATTCGCAGGAGTCTAACAAAAAAGAGTCAATATGCGTATGCAGGCTTCGCTGCTATCCACCGCCGCACTGACTGCGGAGGTGGGTGTCGTGAAATAGGACCTTGAGCAGACCGGGTAAGAGCTCGGCCTTGCCAGACGGCAGCTCGAGGAGAAAGAAGGTAAGAAATACCTTACATAAAAAGTGCCTATAAAAAGACGTTATTGCAAAAAATAACTGGATTGTACTGCTTATTATAGGGGCCACGACTGAGGTGGCAACCCTTAAGCAGGCGCTATCCGAGGCCGAAAAGAAAACGGCCGCGGAGTGCACCGAGCGAGAGAAACTTGGGGCGCAGGTCGGCGAGGTGCAGCAAGAGCTTCAGGCTCTCATGAAAAACATGAGAGTTTGGAGCTTGAGTCAAAGACGAAAGCGTCCGAGCTCGCGGCGGCCCTTGAGTGCCAAGTCTGCCAAGTCTGCCAAGGCCAAAGCCCAAAAGGCCCTCCAAGAGTTGGAGGAGATGAAGAAGATAGCAGCGGGTAAGGCATTCTTTATGCAAAGCAGAAATATAAAAGTAAACTACTTGTTACTTACCCAAATCCGGAGCTCTCCAGGGGCATTCGCAGATCTTCCCCGCAGCGTATCCGACGCCAGCGCATTCTACCGAGCTAAAGATGGCTGCTCGACGGAGAAGGTGTTCTGATCTCAGTATGCTGAGGCCGGACACCCTGTGCCCTTGAGCGACCAGCTGAAACAGCTGGTCGAGCTCCACAAGGCGGCCGAACAGGCCATGAGGGGCTTCATAGTTCGGCTGTGGCCCGGAGAGGCCCTGCCTGGCAGCTACTTCGGGCTGGTGCGGCGGCTGGTGGAGGCCTGTCCAAGGCTCGAGGTTATCGAGCGCTCCGTCTGCATCAAAGGTGCCCGTCGGGCCCTTGCCCGTGCAAAGGTGCACTGGGGTTAGCTGGACGGCGAGAAGCTTGTGAGGGACGGGCCGCCGCCGGGGAACGAGCATCGCAAGCCCGAGAACTACTACAAGGATGTTCTTGCGGGTGCCCGCCTTGTGGCGGATGAATGTACCAAGGATGTAATTTTTGAATGAACTCGCTCGTGTTTATCCTGTGCGCTGAAAACTTGTTCCTATGCGCTAAGCAATGCTTGTTGAATTTAAAATATTACTTTCTGTGCGGCCGTTTATCAAAAAATTGAGAGATGGCCAGTCGTCGGCTTCTGCCCCCATGACACTAGTGCTGGGGTGTTCGGGATAAACCTGAGCGCTCTTTTTCCCATAGTTGGGTCCTTCAAGAGAGGCGCCCAGCACAACGAACCAGGCAATCGGACTATAATGCTTGAACACTCTCACTTAGCCATAGAACTCTATAATTTTAAATTTCGGCGAAGCCCCTAGTTTGGAAGACCGAGTTCGGGGCGCGATCCACGCATTGGCCGGACAAAGCCGGCTCCTCGCTCGAAGCGGCAAAAGTCCTTAGGGACTCGAAAAACCTCTCGAACAGTGACCGGTCTCTCGCCTCATCATGACAGTCAGTTTTACTTTCTCCACTGAGGTGCTTAACCCAGCTCAACCGGGGCACAATCGCAGTGGTTCTCCTAGTGCTACCTTAGCCGATATAGCGGAACGTAAGGCACCAAAACATAGGAGCCGGGCAAACCCAACTATTGACCCAAATCATGATTCGGAGCCGATGCATATAGTGCTATAAGTTTGGGGTGCCGCACTTGTGAAAGTGTACAGGCTTCTCACACTATATTGAGGGCTAGGTACTGAAGCCCCTGGCGTGTTTGCCGTACCATGGTGTACGGGTGCAACATGTCATTTAATAAACATATATATGAAAAGAGGGTAATGCAAAAAATAGACAAAAAGCTATGCATTGTTTATAGAGAGGCTGCTTATCGAAGCCGAACGATACAAGTAGTGCGGTAAGCAAAAGATATTGGACTATTTAACATGTCCTGGCCAGGGGCAGGCCGCGGAATTGTATTCAAAGGAGGTATATTGCTCGTAACAGAGACCACCTGGGAGTTCCATAATGCGGCATGGCTTGTCTGCCTCCCTGATCTTGCATCATTTGTGCGGCAGTTGAATTGCCGAACAGGTCATCCGAAGTATGGAGTCCTGAAAGTAAGAAAAGATTTAAAAAGGAATTTGGCAGCCCCTAGTACGTTTTAAGCCGTATTTTGGGCTTGCCGTTATTGTGCCCCTTCCCCTGCGCCCATGGTATCTCAAGAGCGTAGTTATGTACGCGAGGCACTGGTTTCGCTATGTCGCGAGGGCTGGGGTTGGGGCCGCATTGCTACGCCTGCTCAGAACGTGCCAGGCGGTCTTGTTGTAGGTTACTCCGGGCACGCTTGGCAATGTCTTTTTAACGGCCGGACTGGAGAATTACCTAAGAAGGCTGCTTTGTACTTCCGCTGCGAGAGCCGCCGTGTGCTCCTCCGTATGGAGGGAGCGTTCGGTGTTTCCGTTGACCGTAATTACTCCTCGAGGTCCTGGCATCTTGAGCTTGAGATATGCGTAGTGAGGCACCTCATTGAACTTTGCAAATGCGGTTTTGAGCCACTGCGAAACGGGACTATATCGAAGATTAATTCTTCGCTTCGAAAATTGTCCGGAGATCCGAAGACCACTTCAAGTGTTACCAAGCCTGTACAGTTGGCCTCTACACCTGGTATAACGCCTTTAAAGGTCGTTTTTGTGGGCTTAATCCTTGAGGGATCTATGCCCATTTTTCGCACTGTATCCTGGTAAAGCAGGTTCAGGCTACTTCCGCCGTCCATGAGGACTCTTGTGAGATGAAATCCGTCGATGATTGGGTCGAGAACCAATGCGGCGAAGCCGCCATGACGGATGCTAGTGGGGTGGTCCCTTCGATCAAAAGTGATCGGGCAGGAGGACCATGGGTTGAACTTTGGGGCGACTCGCTCCATCGCGTATACGTCCCGTAGCGGACGCTTCCGCTCCCTCTTGGGAATGTGGGTTGCGTATATCATGTTCACCGTCCGCACTTGTGGGGGAAAACCCTTCTGTCCATTGTTGTTCGGCGGCCTGGGCTCCTCCTCGTCATCGCTATGCAGCCCCTTGTCTTTATTTTCGGCTCTTAGCTTGCCTGCCTGCTTGAACACCCAACAATCCCTGTTGGTGTGATTGGCTAGCCTTTTGGGGGTGCCATGTATCTGGCACAAGCGGTCGAGTATTCGGTCCAAACTGGACGGGCCCTGAGTATTCTTTTTGAATGGCTTTTTCCGCTGACCGGATTTATAGCCTCTGAATCCGGCATTAACTGTCGTGTCTTCATTGCTGTCGCTGCTAACGTGGCGCTTTTGCTTAATCCGACGTGTCCTGCCGCTTTTGTCCTTGGTATCCGAATTACCAGGGTTCTTTGCTAAGTTGTTACTGCAAGCTAGCCAGCTGTCTTCTCCCGCGCAAAAAGCGGGTCATGAGTGTCGTGAGGGCTGCCATAGATTTCGGCTTTTCCTGTCCCAGGTGCCGGGCAAGCCACTCGTCACGGATATTATGCTTGAAGGCTGCTAGGGCCTCTCCGTCCGGACAGTCGACTATCTGGTTTTTCTTTGTTAGGAACCGTGTCCAGAATTGCCTGGCCGATTCCTCTGGCTGCTGAATTATGTGGCTTAAATCATCGGCATCCGGTGGTCGCACATAAGTGCCCTAGAAGTTGTCAAGGAATGCGGCTTCCAGGTCCTCCCAAGAACCGATTGAGTCTGCTGGCAAGCTGTTAAGCCAGTACCGGGCCGGTCCCTTAAGTTTGAGCGGGAAGTATTTGATGGCGTGTAGATCATCGCCACGGGCCATGTGGATATGAAAGAGATAATCCTCGATCCATACCGCCGGATCTGTTGTGCCATCGTATGATTCGATGTTTACGGGTTTGAAACCCTCTGGGATTTTATGATCCATTACTTCATCTGTGAAGCATAGTGGGTGTGCGGCTCCTCTATACTGGGCTATATCACGACGCAGCTCGGAGGAGCTATGTCTGTTGTGTTCGGCCTGGCCGGATTTGTTGTATCCGGAATGAATATCATCGTCACGTGCCGTAGGGCGCCTGCGTGATCCGTAGATCGATCTTGTTTGTCTTGCCTTATCCTCCAGTACGTCTCGTAGGTCTAGTGCATTTTCCCGTGCCTTAGTTGAACGGCGTCGAGGCATGGCTTGGGTGGAGGGCCGAGAGGCCTCTATGTCGCGGCCACGAGGTGGTCGGTCGGCCATGTCGTGCGCTGGTGATGTAGGTGCTTCCTCCTCTGATCGGGGTAGCGGCCTGCGCTTTGGGTAACTCTTGGAGGGGCGTTCGAGTTCATACTCTTCGGCCGCAAGGATTTCAGTCCATCTGTCAGCTAGCAAGTCTTGGTCAGCTCTAAGTTGTTGCTGCTTTTTCTTGAGGCTGCTTGCCGTGGCTAAAAGCCTGCGTTTGAAACGCTCTTGTTCGGCGGGGTCTGATGGTACGACGAATTCGTCGTCGTCGAGGCTTGCCTCGTCTTCGGAGGGAGGCATATAGTTATCATCCTCAACCTCTCGGTCTGCCGCTCTCTCATGAGGGCTAGCTTCTCCATCTTCCTGTGTCGAATCTTGCTGGAGGGGGTGTTCTTCGGCGCTATCCGGGGTAGTATTGTCTCCCGTGCCGGAATCACCGTTTTTTGCTTTGGCAGGATTTAGAGCGGCGCCGCTGACGCCGGCGCTTTGGCTGTTTCTTGGAGGTGTCATCCCCCGCTGTTCCATCGCCATCCACATCTTTTGGAGTATCCACCATGTATATGTCATATGACAAGGTGGCCTTCCAGCGCCCTACAGGTGTTGGTTCATGTTCTTCTCCTGCATCGTCGTCCATGCCGTCGATGTCTTCGGAGCCAAAGTCAAGCATGTCGGTTAAATCATCGACAGTGGCTACAAAGTGGGTGGTGGGTGGGCTTTGAATTTCTTCATCGTCCGTATCCCATCCTTGCTGACCGTAGTACGGCCAAGGCTCTCCTGATAAAGAGAGAGACTTGAGAGAATTCAGGATGTCGCCAAAAGGCGAGTGCTGAAAGATGTCCGCGGCGGTGAACTCCATTATCGACGCCCAATCGGATTCGATCGGCAGGGGCGCGGGGGGTTCGAAGTCCGGAGAGGAATCCGGACACTCGGAGTCACGGGTCATGCAGAGTGCGGGGCTGGCGTTCGGATCGATCGCCTTTGAGATCGCAGCCCCCGAGGTGACGTCCAATCGCTCATCCTCGATTGGCGCAGCTGGCTCCGAATTAAGGGTCAGAGCCGGTGCATTTACGGCCTCCAGGGCACTGTTCGGCGGCAGAGCTAGATCATGCCCCGCGAGACAGTGTGGCGCGCTTGGCTGTGGCTCGAATCTGTCGAAGATCAAATCTCCGCGGATGTCTGCTGTGTAGTTTAGGCTTCCAAACCTAACCTGATGGCCAGGGGCGTAGCTTTCGATCTGCTCCAGGTGGCCAAGCGAATTGGCCCGTAGTGCGAAGCCGCCGAAGACGAAGATCTGTCCGGGGAGAAAAGCCTCACCCTGGACCACATCGTTGTTGATGACCAAAGGAGCCATCGAGCCCAAAAGTGACGACACAGAGGAACTCTCAATGAAAGCACCAATGTCGGTGTCAAAACCGGCGGATCTCGGGTAGGGGGTCCCGAACTGTGCGTCAAGGCCGGATAGTAACAGGAAACAAGGGACACGATGTTTTTACCCAGGTTCGGGCCCTCTCGATGGAGGTAAAACCCTACTCCTGCTTGATAAATATTGATGATATGGGTAGTACAAGAGTAGATCTACCACGAGATCAAGGAGGCTAAACCCTAGAAGCTAGCCTATGGTATGAATGTTGTATGATAGAGTTGATGTCCTACGGACTAGAACCCTCCGGTTTATATAGACACCGGATAGGGTTAGGTTACACAGAGTCGGTTACAATGGTAGGAGATCTTGAATATCCGCATCGCCAAGCTTGCCTTCCACGCCAAGGAAAGTCCCATCCGGACACGGGACGAAGTCTTCCATCTTGTATCTTCACAGTCCTGGAGTTCGGCTGAAGGTATAGTCCGGCAACCCGAACACCCCCTAATCCAGGACTCCCTCACTATTGCTTTCTTCATGACTTATACATGTTCCTATGACTATGAGATTATGCAACTCCCGTTTACCGGAGGAACACTTTGTGTGCTACCAAACGTCACAACGTAACTGGGTGATTATAAAGGAGCTATACAGGTGTCTCCGAAGGTACATGTTGAGTTGGCGTATTTCGAGATTAGGATTTGTCACTCCGATTATCGGAGAGGTATCTCTGGGCCCTCTCGGTAATGCACATCACTTAAGCCTTGCAAGCAATGCAACTAATGAGTTAGTTGCGAGATGATGTATTACGGAACGAGTAAAGAGACTTGCCGGTAACGAGATTGAACTAGGTATTAAGATACCGACGATCGAATCACGGGCAAGTAACATACCGATGACAAAGGGAAC
Source organism: Aegilops umbellulata (assembly GCA_032464435.1). Lineage (NCBI taxonomy): Eukaryota > Viridiplantae > Streptophyta > Magnoliopsida > Poales > Poaceae > Aegilops > Aegilops umbellulata. The sequence continues at coordinate 631,615,411 of CP136060.1, read as the reverse complement.
AACGTATGTTGTTATGCGGTCTGACCAATAAAGATCTTCGTACAATATGTAGGAGCTAATATGAGCATCCAGGTTCCGCTATTGGTTATTGACCGGAGACATGTCTCGGTCATGTCTACATTGTTCTCGAACCCATAGGGTCCGCACGCTTAACGTTACGATGACAAGTTCATTATGAGTTTATATGTTTTGATGTACCGAAGGTTGTTCGGAGTCCCGGATGTGATCACGAACATGACGAGGAGTCTCGAAATGGTCGAGACATAAAGATTGATATATTGGACGACTATATTCGGACATCGGAAGTGTTCCGGGTGATTTGAGAGAAAACCGGAGTGCCGGAGGGTTACCGGAACCCCCCGGGAGAAGTAATGGGCCTTATGGGCCTTAGTGGAGAGAGAGAGGGGCGGCCAGGGTGGGCCGCGCGCCCCCTCCCCCTCTGGTTCGAATTGGACTAGGAGAGGGGGGGCGGCGCCCCCCTTTCCTTCTCCCTCTTCCCCTTCCTTTCCCCCTCCTAGTAGGAGTATAGGAAAGAGGGGAGTCCTACTCGTACTAGGAGTAGGACTCCTCCTCCTGGCGCGCCTTGCAAGGGCCGGCCAGCCTCCCCCTTGCTCCTTTATATACGGGGGCAGCGGGGCACCTCTAGACACAACAATTGATCCTTGAGATCTCTTAGCCGTGTGCGGTGCCCCCCTCCACGATAATCCTCGATAATATTGTAGCGGTGCTTAGGCGAAGCCCTGCGACAGTAGAACATCAAGATCGTCACCACGCCGCCGTGCTGACGGAACTCTTCCCCGACACTTTGCTGGATCGGAGTCCGGGGAATGTCATCGAGCTGAACGTGTGCTAGAACTCGGAGGTGCCGTAGTTTCGGTGCTTGATCGGTCGGACCGTGAAGACGTACGACTACATCAACCGCGTTGTTATAACTCTTCCGCTTTCGGTCTACGAGGATACGTGGACAACACTCTACCCTCTCGTTGCTATGCATCACCATGATCTTGCGTGTGCGTAGGAATTTTTTTGAAATTACTACGTTCCCCAACAGTAAAAACACGCGCTACTACTATCAACTTAGTAGTAGCGAGGGGTAAAAACCCACGCTACAAGTAAGTAGCAGTAGCGAGGGGTATAAACCCGCACTACTGGTAAGTGTCTGCCTATAAGCTTTTCCCTAGTAGTGCTCTCCTGTAGCATCCTTCATTGATGTAGCATCTCTCCTTTGATGCAAGGGCTCTAAGTGAGCCCAGTCCTCTCCCAAAATATCCCTTGAAGGCCAAAGAAGTCATAGGTATAAATAGAGGACGAAATCCACGAAGAATCCCGTCACGAGATGAAACTTTTAGTGAAGTTTGGGCTTCAGCCGGTACGACCAGCCACGGTTGTATGGAATGTCATCTTTGGCTCTGTCCTCTTCTGGTAAAACCACCGTCATTTCTTCATACAAACTTGGAATTGGACGTTCTTGGGCTCGTTGGATTCATATGAATGACGCCGATCCATTTTTGATTTTATATCTTGGTTTGGAGAACTTTAGAAAAATGTTTTTTCACTCTTTGAAATGGCTAAGTTTGGGGTCCTAGATGTCCACCATTTGTACGCCTTTCATTGTGCTAAGTACATCGGAAGTCAGACATCACCTACAAGACAAACAAAGATAGAGAAAACTAATGAAACCCAACTAAGAATAAACATTATGCAATGCTCGTGATCAAAGAGTAAAATCTAGAAATCATTCATACGGAGATGTAATTGGCTCAATGGGACATGAACTTGATGCACGAAGATAATCTGCAACAAATGAGCTGTAAAATGCATAAAATATGGACCATCAACCTCCCCAAGCTTAAACCTTTCTCATCTTCGAGTAAAAAGATTGACTACCTAATATCATTGTCGCTGACTCTAAGGCGGGCATTGAAAACCAAGGTCCAAAACTGCATCCATATCTTTCATGCAAGCTTGCAAAAGTTAGCTAGCATGAGAGTAATACCTGCAATCCTGTTAGTTCCATTTCCATGGAGGTCAAGAAAGAGAATTTTTTTTGGATCCTAAATTCCCATTTCCCAAGGTTTCGAGAGAATGTCAATATTATGTAAGGAACACAGCAATGTCGGACATCTCAACAAAAGAAATTATGCATCAACGATCGCTTCAAAAACACCAATCCAAGGCATACAAGGTACAATAGCAAGATCGTATATTTGCATTAATCAATCACTCAGCTACCTATGCAGAGCTAACGGCAAGCCTATGCCTCGCACTTAAGGGGAAAATAGAACAATGATTGAGCGTTGAAAAGTAAAAAATAAAGAAAGTCTTGCATCAACGCAGCTGACCATTAGGCAATGGAGAAGGCCTTATGATCAATGGCAATGCATGCAGTAGGGATCGCCATGCAACTAGGATGCGCATAGAGCTATGAATATGTGAAAGCTCTCCTGTGCACTAAGTGGAGGTGCATCCAACTTGCCTGCTCATGAAGACCTCGAGCTTTTGAGGATGCTCATCATCGGAATACACAACCAAGTTATGTGATGCCAATTCCCCACTAGTATGAAACATGAAACTCATGAAACTTTCTACTTTACGCATGAAGTGGTGCTACTTGGAAGCACTAGTGTATACTAAAAAGAATAATGGTGTTGCTCCTTCTCTGTTCCTCGCTTTTTATTTTCTCTCTTTCTTTCCTTTTTTCTTTTTTCTTTTTTTGTGGCACCTGCATGGTGCATCTTTATCTCTCTCTCTCTCTCTCCCTCCCTCCCTCTCTCTCTCTCTCTCTCTCTCTCTCTGTCTCTCTCTCTCTCTCTCTCTGGTAGAAGCAACACCTTACAATGATGAATGATACACTTTCTATTGACACACTTCAACTGGAGTAATCATAACTCAAAACATGAGAGAAACTCTATATGATGAATGCCTCTAGTAGTGTTCCAGTGTGTGCAATGATCCGACGTAGCATAGGTATCAAAAAATGGACAAGCCATGAAAATATCAAGCTAGCCATATTATGATCATGCAAGGCAAATGAAAAACATGCCTCTAGTCATGTAATGTAAAATGATGGTAGTGAAGGCGATATACTCAGGATGGCTATGAAAATGCCATGGTAGGTAGGTATGGGGCAGTTTTGAAGAGATGTTGGGTTTATGTGTAGGAGGACAAGATAAAGTCCTCCCACGGGGATGTATCAGCGAAGCATATATGCACCAAGTCTCAATGTGAGATTGGGCAAGGCACGGTACCAAAGAGTCTAGAAAAATAAGATAAACGAAAGTGTAAAGGCTTTGAACTAGCATTAGTCATGGAGAACTCAAACAATACACAAGATTATCACGGTGTCATATTGCATAAGACTCAAAAGCTAAGTACCCCGAGGGGGTGGGGATAACCCCGTTACACTTCATGGATCAACCAAAGTCGTTGGTTAATTAGCAAAAAACCCTCACTGGTCATTCAATCATTAATAAAGCCACCACTAGAGTCCCCAACTTAAGTTATTAGGTGAAAGAAAGGCAACAGTTCAAAAGACTCTTTATTGGTTTTTGATAAAAGAACATGGCGATGTCTTTCAGAGGCTAACAAGATTTCATCATGCTAGGTGAAACTAAAGCAAGGCAAACATGTCAAGACAGTGGGACACACAATTGCACGAAAACCATATGATAATGAACATTCCATAAGATCCTACGCATGAAAATATAATCTCCCTAAGCTTAGAACTTTGCAATACCAAACTCGAGAAATCTACTAAAGAGAAGAGAAAATGTGATTTTTAAAGGAGAGTGCGGGAAGTGGTTAACTCCCCAAGTTTAAGTTTAAGCAAGGGTTAGACAGTTTTACTGTTGAGGTTCAAATAACCTCTCCATGGATGGATATGGACCATGCTTCTATGCTTTCCTTGTTGTGGTCCGGTGGTTACCTCCAATAGAACCTGTTGGAAACAAACTAAAAAGAAAATGAAATATTTTTGGGATTTTTTGGGTTATATTTTTTTTGTAGCACAAAGGATTGGCAATACAAGTGATAAACACATTTTCCTCATAAAGGTCGGTTCACCTGCCTAAGCACCACGCTCAAGTTGATAAACAATGTCCAAGGTGTCACTCTCAGATTTGCATGAAGTGTACACGAGGCAAAGTGTGAAACAAAAGTGTGCAGCTCCTATGTGCCTAATTAAAAAGAGGGTTCTCACTTAAGGTGAGAAACTTATTACTAAATGAATTTTATTTGAGCAAGGTTCAAATTGGAAAATATTACCAGACACTTGAAGTTGAAATTTCTTGAATGGAAGCGACCAAGTGGCTTGTAAGGATCTTCATACGCTTGGTACCATACCATACACCTCACCACATAATGTCCAAGTCCCTGCAAAAATAACACACAAAACGAAAGCATCGATTCGCTATAAGAACGGAGTTCATATACTCAATCGGAAAAGAAAATAAAAGCAAACATAGATCGCTAAAGATTGGTCAAGGAGCTTAGAATGTAACTAAATGAAATTACCAAGAAAATAATCAATTAGAAAATACCCCATCGACCTTAGATGTCAAAAATGATTTAAATGGGGGTATTATTGCCCTCATACGAGCGCACGTACGACCAGGTGTGGTCATACGATGCGTCGTCTTTCGCTTTGGAAGTCCATGACCAGCGTCACACTATCATACGAGCGCGCATACGAGCGTGTGTGTTCGTACGGAACGTCATCTTGCACTCTAGAGTTTTTGTTAGTCAGGGTAGACTTCGGGTATGCGCGCGTACGAGCGTTTGCGCTCACATGAAACGCCGTCTTGCACTCTGGAGATGCTCCTGCGTGGCCACCAAGTCACACGACCGTGCATACGAAATGTGGTTATTGTATGACCAGTTGAAGATGTGCTTATTATTTCATAGTGTTCGTAAGTTATGATATACGTCCTCTACAAACCCAAGGGATGTCCACATGATCAAGATTCGAAGGTAATTTCGAAGGGGCGCCAAGTGTCCAGTTTGGGAGAGAGAGAGATGGTATAGTGTCATTTTATTTGACTACATATGTTTGAGTATATGTATTATGCGCCATTTTACATTTACATATCAAATTGTGGATTTATTCCGGGTAGTTTTTGAAATTGAAGATAACACCATACAATATTTATGTTAGCAACGTTTACCACGGAAGAACAAGCTGCTAGGAACCATATTGGCCGCATGTGTGCTGAAACAAATGCTGGTGGTACCATTTATGCATTTTAAGATTTTAAGCACAACTCTTGGTCTTTTGCCTTCCAGTTTGTATAAAAATAAGTTTTAGTGTGTACTTAAGTATTCATGAACACAACAATTAAAAAAACTAATTTAACGGAATATTTAAAACACAACATTTTTTAATGATATTTTCGAAGGAGGCGGTCATCCGGTATCAGATTTGTATATATTTATAGTATGCACCATTTTTACATTTACCTATCTAATTCAAACACAACAACTATATATAAAAGGTTCTTCAGATAAAATTAAGCAACACATATATTTACATGAAATGACGTAGCAGTGTCTTGCACGCTGCTAGAATGCATACATCTAGTGACGTTCCCATGATCAAACGCTGCTAGAAGTTTTTGGCTGGAATGCGTCGATGGTGCACCTCTCTAGATGCGTTCATTTTCAGTGAACGCTGACAGTTTCAAAATATCAGCGACGTTTCCTCTTGGATCGAACGCTGCTGTTAGTTTCAGAGAGGAGCTGTTGCGTTCTCTCATGATGGCACGTTGCTAATAGCAAAATCCTATAAGCAGTATCTGCACTAGTAATCAACCTCCCTTCCCTCCCTTATTGTCTTTGAGTTAATAGCTCCAAACAACTTTGCTATCTCCATCCTAGGTCTTCCTTATTTTGCTATTCACATGTTTTACACTAGAGCCCTTCATATATAAATTTATTCACTCCTTGAGTTACCTTCTCCAAGCATTTAACCCTCTTTGGATCCTCTTCAATGTACAACACCTCCGGCCCATATATCAGTGCCCCTCCCCCCTCACATATGACGCTCGCCATTTTTTCATGACGCACCCATATATCAACGTCTCTCATCCCCTCGCATAGTCGTAGTTCGAGCATTCCAGCGGAAGCCATAGGGTTAGGCTAGCGTGAGCAGGCCCAGAAAAAATCCCCCTTCTCCCCGCTTCTCCCACGCTGGCGTCCGGCAGGAACCCTAGTTCCGCCATGTACCAGCCCCCTCCCTCCCCTACACGTCCTCGATATCGCCTTTGCGGGCTGATGGTCAAAGCCTAGCCAGCCTGGGTGGCAGCGAGACCTTCTCTCCTTCCTCCATGGGGGTGCCGGCCTGGGCCGCCAGCTCTAGACGGTGGCATGGCGTAGGCGCGGTGCTGGCGACGGTTCGACATAGGCTGGCGGCGGTGTCGAAAGCTGTGCGCAGGCGCATCAAGGTATGCGTGGTGGATCCCTCTTTTGTGATGGCGGCAGGGCACGTCCAAGGGCTCGGCGTTTGCGGTTGAGGCAGGGGGTCCTAGCGGATGTGGTGCTTTCCCGGAGTGCTACTGGTGGCCGTCAACCTTCCTTTGATGGTTTTGTAGCTGGTGGTGGAGCGCGCCCTGGTGGCTGGCGAACTTCCTTGGGTGGATGCGGGCAGGCCGGCCCCTATCCAGATCTGGATGGATCAGGCTCTAGTGGACGGTGTTTGGCGTAGGTCTAGGTGCGTGTGGCCGGCATCCGTTGGTGGAGGCGCTGGGCTAGGTGGCGGCGGTGTGGACCATCTAAACTAACCGATAAACGATACATGTGGGCAGCCGGGTTGATTACTTGGCGATTAGAGGATGGCCAAAATGGAAATTGCATGCACCAACTAGGAGTATCCTATGCAAGATTACTTGGTGAAGTGTAGAGGACCCAAAAAGAAAAGGCATGGACCCTAAACCCTAAACCCTAGACCGAAAATTGAACTCGGCTTACAACCCCACACACGGTGACACGTTATTTTCCTGTAGCATTCTTTTTTATATTTGCACTTCGTGTTGGGCAAATCAGAAACGAACTAGCTCTTCCTGGACAGGCTCATCGCCATGGGGTTCCCTTATGCTGTCAAAGAAGAGGGGTACAAAAGACCATACACCATAGGGAACAACACCGCCGCTAGTCCATGACAGACTCGTAAGCCTTCCCTCTCAAGTGGTTCGATGATTAATTTCTAGAGTACAAGGGCCACGCTACGTACTCCGAGCACTCTACCACAACCGAAATCAATTAACCCAGTTCTCCACCAACAGAGTATTGAGTACTAACTACTAACCAATCAAAACCAACATACCTAGCTTGAGGCTGAATTGACATTGACCGGTGCTAGCTATGAAGAGAGGCTGGGTGTGTGCTCGTTATGTTTGTATCCTCTTGATTATGCTCCATTCTAAGCAAATAAAGTCCACTTTTTGTCAAAAAATACTAGTGTATGCAGATGAGCAGGCCGACCCGTATGGTTATCTGTGGAAGCACGCATTCTAGAAGTACTTTTTTAAGCACCAACACTGCTAAAAGACTTAAGACTTGATAATTAAGTGTCAAATACTTAAGACTTGGGGATGCAGTTATCTTTCTTTTAATAAATTTATTAGTGGCATGATTTTATCTTTATCTTATAATAACGTACATGTATAATTTGATTAGTTACGCATATATGATGTTTTTAAAACAACCTTGAAAATCTATGAGTATGGCACTTATCAAAGAGCAATACGAAAAAGTCTTGGACTGAACCAAGAATCTTATACAAGGGGACAATAATGAAATGAGGGACTGAAGCGCTTGGTGTTTTTTTTTTTTTTTTTTTTTTGAGAAAGGGAGCTCGGTGTATTTCCAGAAAGAAAGAAAAAACGAGAATTTCTGACAAGTAAACAGGAACGCAAAGGAGTTAACTCGAGTAAACTAACACCAAAGCAGAGGAGCAAAACACACTAGGAATGACGTCTCAGTCTCACTTAAATTTTAATTCAGAAAGTACAAAATTTTTCTCTCTATCTAGAATGGATCTAAAGATCACGCATCAAGAGGTTCTGTACCAGGAGGAAATGTTATGGATGCAGAGATCACGAATAACTTGGTTGAAGGAGGGTGATAGAAATACCAAGTTTTTTCAGAGTAAGGCAGTGTGGAGGACAAGGAAAAACAAAATTCGAGAACTTGTGGACAGTATTGGCGTGGTTCATTCGGATTTTGCTACCATGAGCAAGATGGCAAATGATTACTTTCGAGAGATATTTTCTGCTGCTCCAAACCTTTGTGCTGATCCGATTTTAGATCTTTTGGAATCGAAGATATCGGATGCAGCCAACGATAGGCTCTGTATGCCTTTTTCAGATAAAGTAATTGCTGATGCGATGTTTCAAATTGGGCCATTGAAGGCCCCAGGTCCGGATGGATTTCCGGCTAGGTTTTTCCAGCGAAATTGGAGTACGCTAAAGGAGAGTGTGTTGGCTGTTGTGAAGGAATTTTTCAGAACAGGTGTAATGCCAGAGGGAGTTAATGATACTTTGATTGTACTGATCCCTAAAACACCTAATCCGAAGTGCTTGAGGGACTATAGACCTATAAGTCTCTGCAATGTGACTTATAAGGTAATATCTAAATGCCTAGTTAACCGGTTAAGGCCAGTTCTTGATGAGATTGTGTCTCCTGAACAAAGCGCATTTGTGCCGGGGAGACTAATCACGGACAACGCTTTAATTGCATTTGAATGTATCCATTATATCAAGCAGGAAAAAGACCCTACAAAGAATTTTTGTGCATATAAGCTAGACCTATCGAAAGCCTATGATAGGGTGGATTGGGCCTTCTTGAAGCAGGTGATGCAAAAGCTAGGGTTCTCTCAACGGTGGGTGGATTGGATTATGGCATGTATCACATCGGTGAGGTATTCTGTCAAACTCAATGGGACCCCCTTGGATTCATTTGCACCGACGCGTGGGCTTCGGCAAGGTGACCCTCTTTCACCGTTCTTGTTTCTATTGGTGGCGGATGGGCTTTCAACTATTTTGAAACATGGTTTGGCGAATGGGGAGATTACTCCGGTTAAGGTATGTAGAAGGGCACCAGGTATATCTCATTTGCTTTTTGCAGATGACACCCTCTTGTTTTTTGAGGCGTCACAACTACAAGCTGAGAGAATAAAACTTGCACTTGGAAGATATGGTGCAGCAACAGGGCAAAGTCTGAACTATGACAAATGTTCATTATTTTTTGGTGATTCTTGCCCGGAGGATGTGAAGGAGCAGGTCAGGTCTGAGCTGGGTGTTACCAGTTTAACTTTTGAAGAGAGATACTTGGGTCTACCTACACCTGAGGGGCGAATGTCCAAGGGGCGGTTTCAAAATCTGCAAATGAGCATGACTAAAAGATTAGTTCAATGGGGAGATGGTCTATTAGCACAGCCAGGAAGGGAAGTGTTGATCAAGTCGGTAGCCCAAGCGTTACCAACATATGTCATGGGAGTTTTCAAGTTGCCGTTTTCGGTTTGTGATGATCTTACCAGGATGGTAAGGAACTTTTATTGGGGGGCTGCAGGCGGGAAACGGAAAGTCCATTGGAGGAGGTGGGACGATCTTATGCAACCGAAGAACAAAGGGGGGGCAGGCTTTCGGGATTTCCGGTTGTTTAATCAAGCTCTGTTAGCTCGGCAAGCGTGGAGGTTAATTTCAAAACCAGATAGCTTGTGTGCCCAGGTACTCAAAGCTAGATACTATCCCAATGGGAGGCTTGAAGATACAGTTTTTACAGGTAATGCATCCTCCACTTGGCATGCAATAAGTTAGGGTTTAGAATTGTTGAAGAAGGGGTTGTTATGGCGAGTGGGCAATGGGGAAAGTATACGTATATGGAGGGACAATTGGATACAGAGACCATTCTCGTATAAACCCTTCTCTCTGCACGGGAGATGCCGGATAAGATTTGTGTCGGGCCTACTAATGGAGGACGGATCGTGGAACTATGCATTGTTGAGGAAGTTCTTTGCTATGGTGGATGTGTCTGAAATTTTAAAAATACGTACGAGTCCTGGCACGGAGGATTGGCTGGCTTGGGGACCCGGGAAGTTGGGACAGTTTTCTGTCAAAAGCGCGTATGATCCGGGATTTGAAGAAGCTCATAGGGAGGCAGCAGTGTCATCGAGCACTAACCCCTCAGGAGGGCGAGCCTGCTGGAATTATATTTGGTCGTGTGATATTCCCCCGACAGTGCGGAATTTTGCTTGGAGACTGGCTACAAACTCACTGCCTACTTGGCACAAGAAAAATAGGATTGGGCTGGAAATATACGGGGAGTGCCCTATTTGTGCAAGGGAAGTTGAGGATAATTTTCACCCCTTTTTAGTCTGCCCTGGTGGCAGGCAGTTATATGCAAAGATGGCTACGGTTTGATCCTTGCCGGAGATGCGTTCAATTAAAAAAACAGGGAAGGAATGGCTGCTTCACACACTGGAGCCGTTAGACCATATTGCAAGATGCATGTTGTTGATGACTCTCTGGAGGATATGGTTCGTTCGAAACGAAATGGTACACAATAAACCTGCACCACCGCTAGAAGTTTCGGCTCGGTTTCTTCAGAGTTATTTGGACTCGATTCTTGGCATTAAACTTAACCAGAATGTTGACCAGAGGAAGGGAAAGATCTCCTTTTCCTCTCCTGTCAACAGAGATAATAGCTCGCCAACTGAATCTGGTTCTAGATGGATGCCTCCGCCGAGGGGACGGATGAAGCTGAATTGTGCAGGCGCATATGGGGTTGCTGGAGGAGCGGGTGCAGGAGCGATTCTTAGGAATGAAGATGGCACCGTTATTTTTTCTTCATGCAGGAAGCTACACTTATGCCGAGATGTGTTAGAAGCAGAACTGAGCGCTTGTAAGGAGGGCCTCACCACTGCGCTCCAGAGGAACAATACAACCATACAAATTGAGCTGGGGTCGAAGACTGTAGTGAAGATGATCAACAGCAAGGAAGTTGATAGATCAATATACGCCCACTTGGTGTTTGAAATTAAGCAGCTGATTCGTAGCTGTAATTCTTGTATCTCCTTTGGTAGTATTTCTCAAAATAAAGCTAGTGCCTGGCTGGCGAACTATGCTATGTCTTCTGGTAGAACTATGACTTGGCTTGGAGCAGGGCCTCCGGAGGTCCTGGGAATAGCTTCCGACGATTGTAATACCCCGGTGATTGAGTAATGAAAGCTTTATTTCCGCAAAAAAAAATCAAGAGGTAAATGCGTGAAATGTTTGAGAACTAACAGTTCATGAATCGAAAGTTCATGCCAGACTTCATATCCTGCTGCCAAATTTAGTCATACATGGTCAGGTCAACCACTTGTTGTTCGTCGATAGGGGGAACAGGAACAGGAGCCTCTTCATCGGCTATGCATGTCTCTTCCAGAGACACTGAATTCACCGGCGCAGCGCCTCCACTGGAGGCAGAGTCATTGATGAGGCAGGAGGTGGAGCTCGGGGCGGGATGGAGAGGGCACGAGCACCGGGGAGGACGCCGCCGCCGCCGGCGGCGGTAGCCCTAGCCTGAGTGGAAAAACAAAAAGGGGGCGCTGGGTTGTGGAGGAGAGAACCGGCTCGATGAAAATCGTGTTTTTTAACTTGGCATAGTAAATGGACAGGTGTACCATGCGAATGCGCGCCCTTACCGCGACTGTTAATGGGTTTAATATTAGGGACACATGCAAGTGGAGGAGGTTCTCTGACCCTCCTGTGTGTTTTCGGACGAAAAGCTATTGGGTTGATATTTCTGGAATTACTACCGACCAACAAAGGGATTCATCAAATAACATGAATAACGGTGGGAACAGTTTATCCTTTTGCATGTGATCCTAACATGGGTACACTAGTATGTCTGAAGAGTACAAGGTCATCAAAATATTAAAGTAGCAAAGTGCCGGTAAATAGAGAGATATAGGGAAATTGAGGGCATCGATAATAAGGGCAATGAATACTTGTCGGGAGAGAATGGGTGAGAAAGAGGGGAAAGAAATAATATTCAATTAGTAAACACAAATGCAATGAAAATCATTTAGAAACCATTTGAGCATTAAAAAATAGGCTGGCAAAAAATCTGTAAAAAGTAAGCCAAGCATAAACAGGAAGCACTCGGCTTATATAGTGTATAAGCCGAAACCTATGTCATGGCGCACGGCTTATATTTCGTGTGAGCAGAAAAAAAGAAGAAATTATAGGGAAATATAAGCCGAGATCATCCTGCCGGACACTCGGCTTATAGACTGTTCCATGATGACGCCATCATCCACCCCCATTGTTGGACATGCTGTAAGCCGAGACCATTATCTTTTATATGCCCAGTGTCCTGCATAAGCGAAGAACATTTTCCACCCACTCAAAATACATGATACTATAAGCCAAGGTCTCTGTTATTGCCGATATATTTTTCTTGCTACTCGGTTTAGAGGAATGTAAGCCGAGTGACTGAAAAATTGCACTCGGCTTACAACCCCACACACGACGACACATTATTTTCCTGTAGTGTTCTTTTTGCTATTTGCACTTCGCGTTGGGCAAATCAGCTAGTTAGCAGCGAACCAGCTCTTCCTGGAGAGGCTCTTCCCTTATGCCGTCAAAGAAGAGGGGTATACAAGACCATAGCCCATAGCGAACAACAACACCACTAGTCCATGACAGACTCATAGGCCTTCCCTCTCAAGTGGTTCGATGATTAATTCCCAGAGTACAAGGGCCACGCTGCGTATGTCGGACACTACTCCGAGCACTCTCACTACCGGACTCGCGGGCTATGCCTACGGCCCAGGGCCGTCGGCATAGGTCCTTTGCCGTCGGCATAGATCTATGCCTACGGCTGCCGTCGGCATAGCCCCGTCGGCGTAGATCACGTCAGCGTAGATGTGTCAGACCGTCGGCGTAGTATAGCCGTCGGCATAGGTGCGTATGCCGACGGCCGTGGGATAGCCGTCGGCATAGTTTAGCCGTCGGCGTTGTTTTTCGTCTGACGGCAACGGACGGCGCCGTCAACAGCGCTGGCGATTCAGGGGACGACATGTGGCGCAGGTATGCCGACGGCTTGGCTGTCGGCATAGATTTAATCTATGCCGACGGCCAAGTCGTCGGCATACCTGCGCCACATGTCGTCCCCCGGCTTCTCCTAGCGGCAGGGCTATGCCGACGGCTTTGCCGTAGGCATAGCTCTGCCACGTGGCGCCTCCTTCATATGCTTTTAGTTAATTAAAAAAACAGCGTCCGGCCGGCGACCGGCGAGCAGAGTGTCCGGCGTCCGGCGTACAGCATGTCCGGCGTCCCACGTACAGCATGGTCGGAGCAACAGAGGACGACTGCGGACATGGCCGGAGCAGCAGCCGCGGATGTGCAAAGGTTCCTTGCATCCGTCCAGACCCCAAGTCGCCCCCATGGTCATCGTGGAGGTCGTCCGCGCAGCGTCGCCGTCGAGGTCGCCACCGTGGTCGTCGAGATCTTGGGGGAGAGAGGCAGACGGCCTGCACGGGCTCGATGGCGCAACTGGTGGTGCGGCGGGCCTTGACTACTGCCCCCGACTAGGAGGTGGCTGCGGGAGGAGATTGTAGGCCGCGGCAACTCCAGCGCTGCTGCTTCTCCGGCGGTGCCGCTGCTACTCCGGCGGTGCTGAACGGAGAGAGGGAGATAGAGGAAGATGGCAGAAAGAGAAGGAGTAGGTGAGATGCATGGCAGGGTCCAGCGAGGGGCGTCGGAGGAGGATCTTGCGAGGGGCGGTGGCGCGGGAGTCCGGCGTGGCAGCGACGAGGGAGTCCGGCGGGGGGCAGCGGCGGGGTAGTCCGTCGAGGGCGCTGTACGTGCGCTGCTGCTGCGCTTCTGTGAGGAGAAAAAGAGATCGAGGAGTGGTTGGACTGTACGTGCACGTGGGCTGGGTTGATAGCTGGTGTGTGCGATGCGTGGTGGTGGTGGGCTGCCCCGCCACGTCATCGATCCAGGGGACACTGGTTCCAGCCAATAGGAACACATGAAATTTTTTGTGTTTGTTTAGCCTACTAATGTTGACCAAATAAACATGTTAAAATACATTAAATGTTCTCGAAAAATTTCCATGCATTTTAGGACTCATAAAGTTGTACCACGCCAAATTTCATATTCTTTAGACCTTGTTTACATTTTCAAAAAAATTAAGAAGTTAATACAGTTATGTGTGGGCTGTGTTTTAATAGTTTATATTTTTCCTTCTTTATGTTTTTTATTTCATATAGATTTTTTTAATGTTTTTTATAGTTATAATTTTCCTTTTTTATGTATTTTAATGTATTATTATTTCATATGGATTTTTAATGTTTTTTTAACCACTCGGCCCTCTCCTCTCCGGGAACCACACAGAGGGGAGGGGAGGCGCCGAACTCAAGCAGCATCGTCCGCCGAGGCCGTGGCCTCGTCGCAAGTCTGGGAGCGCATGGCCGCCGCCTCGCGTGCTCGGTGTGGAGCTTAGTAGTTCAGCTGAGTGAAGGGGGGGTCGTCGATGGTGGGGGTTGGGGTGGGGGAGGCGACGGATCAAAGTCCGTCGGAGGGAGATGGTTCGCGCGGGGACACCTGGGAGCAACATCCGGGCCAAACCCACATCTACATCCCATCTGTGTAGACCCGACGCGTCCGTTTTCCCCCTCCAGGTGCCGGCGACGGCGCCATCCGTGAGGGGGGCCACACCCCGGAGACGCGTGCCACCTCTTCGGACATGCCACAACACCGTACGGCATGTATGAGGGCCCGGTGCGACGCTCCGGTGGCATTGCTACCCCCCCAGGGCCCCCGTCCCGCCTAACCCTGGAGCGGTTGACCACGAGATCTAGCCCTTTGACTTTTCACGAACGGGCTTTGACCAGTGGACCTCTCCACCTGGTTGTATCAGGTCAGCCCATAGGAACACCTAGGAGCAACATCCGGGCCAGACCCACAGCTACATCCCCTCCATGTAGACCCGACGCGTCCGTTTCCCCCCTCCAGGTGCAGGCGGCGGCGCCGTCCGTGAGGGGGGCACACCCCGGAGATACGTGTCGGGCGTTTGCAACCGCCACAACACTTCCAGACTTGTGAGAGGCCGCCTACGCAAGATTTGGGGGCATGCTAGCCCCCGGAGGCCGCCGACCACAGTCGTAGACGCGCAAGAGCAATCCGCGTAGAGGGAAGCGTTCAGACTTCTCCATCACGAAAAATTATGAAAAATTACCATCGGTCCTATAGAACATGTGCCCACGTCGTGTGAAAAACTCATGATTTTATCGCGCTCCGAGTATTTAATAATATTCACGCCGCATCATTACCGCAGAACGTCTACTACCATGTCATCGCCGTCCGTGAGGGGGGGCCACACCCCGGAGACGCGTGCCGCCTCTTCGGACATGCCACCACACCACCCTGTAGCGTTTGACCACGGGATCTAGCCCTTTAACTTTGCACGGACGGGCTTTGACCAGTGGACCTCTCCACCCGATTGTGTCGGGTCGGCCCAGAGGGACACCAGGGAGCAACATCCGGGCCAAACCCACAGCTACATCCACTCCGTGTAGACCCGACATGGTAGTTTCCCCCCTCCAGGTGCCGGCGGCTGCGCCGTCCGTGAGGGGGGCCACGCACTGGAGACGCGTGCCGCCTCTTCGGACATGCCACAACACCACCCCACATGTATGAGGGCGCGGTACGACGCTCCGGTGGCATTGCTACCCCCCAGGGCCCCCGTCCCGCCTAACCCTGGAGCGGTTGACCACGAGATCTAGCCCTTTGACTTCCCACGGACGGGCTTTGACCAGTGGACCTCTCCACCCGGTTGTGTCAGGTCGGCCCAGAGGGACACCGGGGATCAACATCCGGGCCAGACCCACAGCAAGATCCTCTCCATGTAGACCCGACGCGTCCGTTTCCCCCTCCAGGTGCCGGCATCGGCGCCGTCCGTGACGGGGGCCACACCCCGTAGACGCGTGCCGCCTCTTCGGACATGCCACAACACCACCCCGCATGTATGAGGGCCTGGTATGACGCTGCGGTGGCATTGCTACCCCCCAGGTCCCCCGTCCCGGCTAACCCTATAGCATTTGACCACGGGATCTAGCCCTTTGACTTTGCGCGGACGGGCTTTGACCAGTGGACCTCTCCACCCGGTTGTGTCAGGTCCGCCCATAGGGACACCCGGGAGCAACATCCGGGCCAAACCCACAGATACATCCACTCCATGTAGACCCGACGCGTCCGTTCCCCCCCTCCAGGTGCCGGCGGCGGCGCCGTCCGTGACGGGACCACACCCCGGAGATGCGTGCCGCCTCTTCGGACATGCCATAACACCATCCGGTTGTGGCAGGTCATCCGATATATATAAACACTTGGAGCAAAGTCCCCTTCGTATAGACCCGATGCGGCTGTTCCCCTTTCCAGTTGCCGGCTGGGGGCGGCACCGTTCGTGAGGGGGGTCACACCGCTCTGTACAGAACAGAAAAATAATGTATGTATGCTTATTAACACATACTGTATGTAAGTTAGTTAAATAATAATAATAAAGAAAACAATGAAGAAAAAGAAAAAAACTATATGTATGCTTATTAACACATACTATATGCTTATTAACATACTATATGCTTACTAACACATACTATATGTATGCTTATTAACACAATCTATATGTATGCTTATTAACACATACTGAATGCTTAATAATAATAATAATAATAATAATAATAATAATAATATATGGAAGAAAAGAAAAAAAAAGAAAAAAAAACTATGCCGACGGCAAAGCCGTCGGCATAGCTGCGGCCAGGGCAGATGGACAGCGCCGCAGATCGATGACGTGTCAGATATGCTGACGGCTGCCGTCGGCATAGGTCCTGGTCGGTGCGCTCTGGATCGGTGACGTGTCACTCGTATCTATGCCGACGGCCACCCGTCACTGCCGTCGGCATAGATTTGACGTCGTTAGCCGGCCGTGATGCCCGTTGTCGGCGGGCCCGCATCTATGCCGACGGCCTACATATGCCGACGGCAGCTGTAGGCGTAGTCTGGGATAAGCCGACGGCTGTTATGTGCCGACGGCTGCTGTCGGCGTAGACGTGGATAGCCCGACGGCCATTGTACGCCGACAGCCAGGAGCTAGCTGTCGGCATAGCTCGGACTAGGCCGACGGTAGCCGTCGGCATATATTTGGCTGTCGGCTTAGAGCCCTGTTCCGGTAGTGTCTATCACAATCGAAATCAATTAACCCAGTTCTCCACCAACAGATACTAACCAATCAAAACCAACATACCTAGCTTGAGACTGAATTGACATTTACTGGTGCTAGCTATGAAGAGGCCGGGTGTATGCTCGTTATTTTTGTATCCTCTTGATGATGCTCCATTCTAAGCAAATAAAGTCCACCTTTTGTCGAAAAATACTAGTGTATGCAGATGAGCAGGCCGATCTGTACGGGTATCAGCACACATTCATATCGGATATGAATCAAATAATCCGTCTCACCCTATATACAGAAGTACGAATAGGTTTCGCGGATCACAGACATGTTGCACATCGATTCTTAGCTAGAAATACTCGCATGTTTCTGTCCAGCTCATATATTTTTGTCCAAGATTTGCTTTAGTTATGACTATTTTAATGTATATTGTTTCCTCATCATAAAACAAAGACAGATCTATAAGCAGTTAAGCACCAACACTGCTTAAAAGACTTAAGACTAGATAATTATGTGTCAAATACTTAAGACTTGGGGATGCAGTTATCTTTCTTCTAGTCAATTTTATTAGTGGCATGATTTTATCTTATAAGAACATACATGTATAATTTGATTAGTTACGCATATATGATGTTTTTAAAACAACCTTGAAAATCTATATGAGTATGGCACTTATCAAAGAGCAATATGAAATGTCTGGGACTGAACCAAGAATCTTATACAAGGGGACCAATAATGAAAAGAGGGACTGAACCGCTTGGTTTTTTTTTTTTTTTAGAAAGGGAACTTGGTGTATTTCCAGAAAGAAAGAAAAAACGAGAATTTCTGACAAGTAAACAGGAACGCGAAGGAGTTAACTCGAGTAAACTAACACCAAAGCTGACGAGCAAAACAGACTAGGAGTGACGTCTCAGTCTCACTTAATTTTAAATTCAGAAAGTACAAAAATTTCTCTCTATCTAGAATGGATCTAAAGATCACGCATGAAGAGGCGAATGCGTGAAATCTTTGAGAACTAACAGTTCATGAATCGAAAGTTCATGCCAGACTTCATATCCTGCTGCCAAATTTAGTCATACATGGTCAGGTCGACCACTTGCTCTTCGTCGATAGGGGGGACAGGAACAGGAGCCTCTTCATCGGCTATGCAGGACTTTTCCAGAGACACTGAATTCACCGGCGGCGGCGCAGCACCTGCACTGGAGGCAGAGTCATTGATGCCTTCCTGGCTGCTACCGTCTGAAAACCCCATTATGCTTCTAGCCTTACGTTCAACCCACTTCAGGCTCACCCTGATAAAATTTGTAAGATCAACTCGGTACCTCTTGGCATCAGTTGAGCTGCCACCACAGGAGATTCCATCTCCCTCCTCACCGCGTTGCTGCAGGCTTGCCTTCTCTGCAACTGGTTTTGCAGGTTCATCAGGGCCCTTGTTCTTTTTAACCTGCTGTCTGTTTTCCTCGGAAGAATCACCCAGCTGGGCGAGGGATCTCTTCCGTGGAGGAGCAGATTTTGCAGATTCATGGGCACCTTTCCCCGGAGTTTGCAGTACTGGGCTTGGCGCAGCAAGTTCTGCGGGTGCTGCGGCGGCCGCCTTGTGGCCAGATGCAGGGCTACCACCATCGTCATGGTCACCGGGAGAAGCCAATCCAAAGGCTCCATACGGAGGATCTACGAAGACGAAATCAATGGAAGCAAGTTAGCCTCACAAGACCAACACTACAAAAGGAAACACATAAGTTAACCAAACTCGAAAGGAAAAGGAAAGAAACGCATACACCAGATCTAGCAAACCAAATATACATCAGCAGGAAACAAGCCAAGATAGAACATAGGGCGACGCATATGATGCCGGCCCCTCGACATCTAACAAATTAATTAATTGTCGCCTTGACAAAAAGGAGTAGATCTACTACTAAACTCAACAAACATTCAGATCGATCCTACTAAAACCACCAGAAAAAGATCAGCACTAGGGTATGAATGGAGAAAGGGCCTACAAGGCTGATCGAGTACCTTTCCCCGGAGTTTGCAGTACTGGGCTTGGCGCAGCAAGTTCTGCGGGTGCGGCGGCGGCCGCCTTCTGGCTAGATGCAGGGCTACCACCATCGTCATGGTCACCCGGAGAAGCCAATCCGAAGGCTCCATACGGAGGATCTACAAAGATGAAATCAATGGAAGCAAGTTAGCCTCACTGCCCTCACAAGACCAACACAACAAAAGGAAACACATAAGTTAACCAAACTCAAAAGGAAAAGGAATGAAACGCATACACTAGATCTAGAAAACCAAATATACATCAGCAGGAAACAAGCCAAGATAGAACATGGGGCGAAGCATCATGCCGGCCCCTTAGATATCTAGAGTAACAAATTAATTAATACAATTGTCGCCTTGACAAAAAGGAGTACATCTATCTATTACGATTAGACAAACGATGTCCCAAATAATGGTGCTAATAGAGGATCGTAGAGGACACATAGATCCATTGTCCTGAATCCTGGCACGGAACATGAACTTGACGAACAGAAACTGACCTGGCTGGCCATCAATGCTAAAAAGCTGCCAAACCTTCAGGTGCTACATATCCAAACATTAGAAACACAAGAAAAGAGATTGGATGATTTGGATCTACTAGTAAACTCCTCCTAAACACTAACCAAACCTTCAGATCGATCTCGGAGATGCATAGTGAAGATTCTAGCGGCCTGATTCGTTGGCTTACAGTACTAAAACCACCAAAAAAATCACCACTAGGGCATGAATGGAAAAAAGGCCAACATGGCTGATCGAGTACCTGAGACGAGCGAGTCGAGCCAATCCATGACCTGGTTCCTGGACTTCCACCTGAGCTGGGTAATCTCCGCCGCCACCGTCACCGCCCTAGCCGACGCTGACCCACAGATAATCGCCTCCTCGAGGGACCGCAGAAATTGCACGTCCGCCGAGTACACTATGTTCCCGGCGGGCAACGGCCAATACTTACCCACGACCGCCAGATCCCTCTCACTCACACCGCCGCCCTGGGGTGGGGCGTAGCGGAGGTAGAAGCACTCCTTGTGGTGCTCATCATCGTCCTCCAGCAAGATCTCCTCCTCCCACCGGACCCACTCCCTCGCTGCCATCTTGCAGTGAGAGGAAAAACTTCCGTCGGCCTTCGCCTGGCGGTGGACGATAGCAAAACGGGGAAGCGGCGGAGGGTATGTTTCAGACGGGTGGGGGTTGGGTGGTTTTTATAGATGGCAGTTGCAGTTGCAGTTCGAGTAAAGCTCGCCGAGAGGTGGAGAAGTTGCAGTTTGGTCCTCCCTCAAAAATACAAGTGGCAGCTTGGTCCTCATTCTATTGGGTAATCCTGTCTCAGGGCTGTAAGCGTTTTACATCATCAATGGTGAGCATGCTATGTGATTGGGATTGGGGGGGGGGGGTGCTATATGGGTGGGGGACCGCGAGAATGATATTTGAGCGGGGGCTTATGTATATGCATATGCATGACGCACGATTCAGGCGGTTTTCGGACAGGCCTTACCCATTCGTCGGAACATGATGTGCGAGGCGAGGGAAAATGTTGATGCATGGGTGGGAAACGGCGAGCATGACATTTAAGTGCGGAGGGAAGGGGAGGATATGTGAGCGGGAAACTGCGAGCATGATATTTTGAGTGGGGATCGATGTAAAGGCGCACATCGCACGTGCAAGTGGTTTCATACATGACTTGCCCCTTCTGCCGGAATATTGATATGGGAGGAGAGGGGAGATGTTGATATATGCGCGGGAAATGGCGAGCACCATATGTGAATGGGAAGGAGTGAGGGTTTATATGGGTCGGGAATGACGAGCATGATATTTGAGTTGGGGGTCGAAGTATGAGGCACGTGCATGCTATTTCAAACAGGCATTCCCTTTGTTGGAAAATGATATGCAAGGGCGGGCGGAGATGGGCCCTGGGCATCCAGGCCACAGATCAGGGCACCGGGAGGCTCTCTTGCCCCCCACCCCCCATATTAGAGACACTTGAGTTGGTATGTGGTGTGAAATACTAGCCATACCATTATTAAGGTACCAATCCCTCAATCTATGTGAGCACTCACTCTTTTACCGAGTCCAAAGTCAACCACTAATTCTAGCCCATAGAGGAGCAAGCAGTCGAGGCGTTGCATGAATTGAGCAACCGATTTAATGGACCACATGCTTGAAAGACCCATCTTGACCTGCTCGTTGTGCCATAGAACCAGGCCAGTTCACACACGCAACCTACATGTGATGTGCATTTGCCGCCGTGACGCCCTTGCTGATGATAGACGGGCTCGCTACTCATCGAAGAGGTGAGGCGTTCCCACTAATTGGTCCCACAAGTATTGCTTCTTGCATCAATGGATAGCACATCACCGACGATCAACATGTGTAAGGTGATTTACTATTTTCGTAAGACCGCAGTGCCATTAATTTCCCTTTCGTATGCCCTCAAACCATTAGTTGATGAATTTTATATTATATAATATTTCTTCATTCAAGCCTTATCTTTATGTGTTGGCATGTGATATGGTCTACAGTAGATATAAAAGCTTAGTTTTTGGCACGTGTCTTGCTTGAATGCTAGCTCTGCCACTATGCAAGGGGTTGGGAGATGCTGATATATGGGAGGTCGTGAGAACATGGCGAGCGGCAATATGTGAAGGTGGCGCGGTGTGGGGGGTGGAGGTGCACTAGTATATGGGTGAGAGGTGTTGTGTATTCATGAATATCGAAAGAGGGCTAAATGCTTGTATAAGGTAATGGAAGGAGTCAATAAATTTATATATGAAGGTCTATAGTGTAAAACATAAGGACGGCAACATTCTTGCTGTTCTAGTGGAAAATAAAAAGTACCTAGGGTGATCGTATCAAAGTTTTTTGGAGCTAATATTTGGTCCAATTTATCACAAAATTTATAGTAATAAATATTCGTATTAATTATTCCCTTATTTTACATCCTAACTTTTTACTAGAGGACAGTTGTCATAGCCACGGTGGCAATTGTAATAACAAGCTAAAAAAAATCCTGGATACAGCTTTTCAGTTTCTTTCTCCAATCCATCTTTTCTCCTTATCGTATTGCATTTATTTTCTGCCAGTAAATGCCTCTCTATCTCATCATTCTTCCTTCACTCCAAAGAAAGAAAGAGTAAAGATTTTCTTATCATATTGCATTTATTTTTCTGCCAGTAAATGCCTCTCTATCTCGCCATTCTTCCTTCATTACAAAGAAACAAAGAAAAAGGGTAAAGCTTTCCTTATCGTATTGCATTTATTTTCTGCCAATTCTAAATGCCTCTCTATCTCGTCATTCTTCCTCCACTCCAAAGAAAGAAAGAAAGGGTAAAGCTTTCCTCCACCATTTTTTGTCTCGTCATTCTTCCTCCACTCCACAATTCACCAAGTAATCTTGCACCAGATTGGTCCTTGCAAGTGATGCATGCAATTTCCCTTTTTGACATCCTCTGGTGCTCATGCAATGCATGCTACTCGATTCTGCACTGGTCTTTTCCTGAAACAAAACTCCATCGTCGATCTCCACAAGTCCGTATTAATTCCCATGAGCTGTGCATTGCAGATGTATTTTTTCCTCTTCATGCTTTAATTTTCTCCCGCTCAATCTTCTACTCCTTCCTATGTGATATCCACTCTACCAAAAAATAGGGACCCTCCATGTATATCTCCTCCCTCTAGACTTTATTCTGCCTCCAACCCAAAAGTGTTCTTCTAATCTGAACTCGATGGAAATGTCAGTAAAATTTCAAAATAAAATATCAAAAAGTTCTGAATTTTTTTTTCTTACAACGAACATTGCTTATTTTTCTTCCTGTGCACCAACAAATCATCACTCCAAAAGACTTCCAAAAATAGTCTTTTTGGAGCATCAAATATGATCTTTTTTCGCCTAGAGAATTGGAAATGTTCTTTCTTCACGGGAAATTTCACGTATAGAAAATTCAACAATTTTTGTTTCCAAAAAATCAATTTTTTAAATTTTTTCTATTTTATTAGATTTTACAGTTCATGATGGTGCATTTGAGCTCGAGTGTACAAACACCATGAATCTTCTACTATTACTTAATTTTCTGATGTTATGTTTTCCATATCATCATGGATCATACATGTGGTGAGTAGGCGGGTTGTTTTGGCACATAGCACCCCTTTGAGATGGCGCAATCCACATGATGGTGTGAAAAAAAGAACATAGGATGACGTGAAGCATGTATGTACAACTATTCGTGACCAAAGAGCCCCCCAAAAAAACTAGGGTTTCGGAGAGGAGAGGTGGCACACAGGCAATGTTGGATCTCTTGTGACGCAAAGTCTATGGTTGATGGTTGCTACCTCAATTGATCCTTCCTAGGGTTTTGTTCTACTGGTTGTTTTGTTGGCGGTGACCAAGGGGAGACCTTGTGTCTCTACCCACCCTTGGTGGATGCCGACAGGCGAGTGCTTTCGAAGGATGGGAGGGGGGCGACCATGGCAAATTGGAGTGTGTCAAATCATAACACTGCGAAAGAGAATGAGACGGTGGAGCAAATGATGGAAAAGTTCAATCTAGCAGAGAAGGAGAAGGTAAAGCTGATGATTGATGAGGATATCAACGTGGAAGATGAGAATCTTTGGGCTCTATTTGTTAAAATTTTGTATCACAAGGTTTCACATATGAGAACAATCTCACATGCCCTATGCCTGGTATGTGTAATCCGAAAGGACTGAACTTATGATCCATGGGAGAGAATGTGTACGTGGTGAGCTTTGAGAATAAGCGAGATCGAGATCGCATATGGGATGGAGGTCCCTGGGCAGTATTATGTTCTGTTGAAAATATTCAACATCCGATCATGCCTGATTAAACTCAAATTTGATCGAATGAAGATCAGGGTGTGGGTGAACCAGCCGTTTAATTTTTGTGTCTCACATGGCCTATTAAGATCGCTGACATGGTGGGAGATCTGATCCAACTAGATGCTGATGCGCGTGGATATGTGTGGGGAGATTTCCCAAAGAACAATAGTGTGGATTAACTAGAGCCGCTGGCGCGTTGGGTGCAGTGGTAGACTTAAAATGGATGGCTTAATGGAAGAAAAGACTAAATGCATGGCTTAGTGGGGACGTTGAGGTGGACACTTTGCATGTTAAGAAATTGGAATCAACTTTTTAAAAATAGAAGATATTAAAAAATAGAGTGGGGGAGCAGCGTCGGCAGAATTTGTTGACAACAGGGATTCAATTAAAGAAGAAGGCCCATAATGCTAAAATTGCATTGGCAGGAGATGAGAACTAGCCCTGCCTGCCCTAGTGAGTTGTTTAGCCTGGAACTTTCGCGGGCTTGGTGATGATGAATAAATTTAAATGTGTAGTGCATAAAATAAATGTCCACCTCGTTGTTATAATGAATAAATTTAAATCTGTAGTGCATAAAATAAAAAAGATGATCAAACATTTTATTTTCAAAACTCTTATATTTACATAAAAGAATTGTTCATTATGATCTTCAAAGAGAAACCCCCTTTTTAAGAATTCCAACATTTCATCCGCAAAAAAAATCAACATTTCTAAAACATAAAATTACAATATGTTGGGAAAGGCCCAGACATACTTAATAAAGGCTTTGCCGAGTGTCACTCTCAGCAAAGACGGTTCAGCTTCCCCCCCCCCCCCCCCCCCCTGTTGGGAATGTGCGGTATGCCAATTGTCGGCACTGGTGAGATTTTTTTTTATTGAAACAAAAACAGATTTTGAAGTTTCATTTAATGTGGAAAATAAACTTGCATAGGGATGTATTCTGTATTTCTGTAAATTTTCACAATAAAGTACAGTTTGATGTGAACTACAAAAAAATATATATTCATGTATTTCTAGCAGATGCACTATTGACCTTTTTGTTGTTTTGTGTATACGTATATGTATGCCGTGTCCATATGGCTGGTTGTTGTCTGTATTGCATAGGACAATTGGGTGGGGGGTAACTAAAGGTGGAATGTACAATGGTCAGGTTTTTATATGTCACAACCGATATTGAGGAAATCAAACTTCATAAAGTTTGACCAACAAGTTGTAAATTATATGCATATTGAGTGTTAGTTCACGTGTATTTCATTGATTGAAATTTTAAGAAAAAAGGTTTGTGGCATCGGCACAGCAAGGCGCGCCTATTCTTCTAGTTGATGCTGATGAAGCTTTCTTTGCCTTGTTTTTTATAGGTTGACGAAGGACAATGGTCTATACAGATCCAACAATCTGTCTACTAACAAGGTAGACCATTTTCTGCTAGAATCTTCTCTACTAACAAGGCTCTCAAGCTGTCTTGATGGCAACAAGGGGCCAAATGGTCAGAGATGTTAGTTAACATCAATTTGCATCTCCTCCCAAACAGTGTAACTACTTTGGAGCATTCCTCTAACAAAAGGTAACACATCTAAGGATCGTATCACTGGCTGATAGGTAAATTCAGGTGGGAGAAAAAAGGACGGATGCCAATGGAGTGCACAGCAGCACCTTTCCCTACAGCGATTGAATGTTATCATTGACCCACTCTGATAGCCTGTGGATCTTTTTGGTCATTACAGAGCTCTTTGAGAAGAAAGACTTGGCATTGGCAAGCATCACAGTCGCATCATGTTGGACAGCATCCAGAGTTCTGTAGTAATCGTTCTGCAGTCTTGCCCTGATCACCTCGATGGAAAACTGGACAGGAAACCTAAATTTGTGCAGACAAAAAATATATTTCTTAGATGTATGTTACTCCCTCCATCCCATAATAAAGACGTTATTAAATCCAATATGTGAGTATAATGGATGTAATGACGTCTTATATTATGGGAGGGAGGGAGTACTTCATAGATAAAAAGCATCAATTATACTCCGTGTGAAACAGTTTTCCAAACCAACAATGTTGAGGAAAGGAGGCACCAATTCTCAGAAACATACTTCTACAATGTGTAGGAGTATTTGTAATACAACAACAACCCTTGCAAGGATAAGTACTATGAAGATTCAGTATGAAATAAACATTCATACAAGTTTACACAGGGCCTTCTGATATTCTAGATACTCATCCTATTAGCATATATATTGACGGAACAGATAATAAAATAACATAACAATTTAATGCAACACCTTGTTTTAAATAATTAAATGTATTCTAACAACTATGCGTCATAATTGAAATGGAAAATGGGACTTGTTGAGGCACAGCCAGCAGGTCAACACAGCATTTCTTTGACTTTAATGACAGAATGTCAATTAGCAAAATCTAATGTTTCATGCATGCCACAAGATTTGCCAACCATAAAGGAGTTACCTGTTTATGAAATCTGATTCTCCTACAACAGTATCCAACTTAAGAACACCATAGTAATCCTGAAGATCCATAATAAAATTTCATCAAATCAACGAGTAATCAAAGAGTGTAAACAAAATGAAGAATAGATTGACTTTACCTGGTTTTTGTGAGACATTTTCTGTAAAGTGGTCACTGCTGATAACAGTTTACTCCTGATACTGGAATCAATATGTGGATGTTTCCATGGAACCAATGGGCCAGCAGCATGGAGCTCCCAGGGGCTATACAGAAAGTCAGAACCATCATAAAACTGTATAGCATATTTAAGCCATGGACTCTCAGGAAAATCAGGCGACTCCGGTGTTATTGCCAACACATGTCCCGCCCACCAACTTCGTTCTACCTCTCCATCATCCATGCACCAAACTTTGCACTTATCTCTGATAGTCCAGTTCTGCACAATAGTAGCTTCAAACCGTGTTCTTTCCACAAGAAAATCAGGAAAGTCTAGCTCAGGCAATGTGATTATAAACTGTTTGCCAAATCCGCTTGAAGTGTCATCAATGAATTTAAGTGCTAATGTACAACAGCTTTCACCATAAGCTGAATAACCAAGACCCTCAATTCTGCAAAGCTCTACAGCTTTAAGGTCTTTGATCCGATCACATGGGCAACTATCAGATAACCGCATTCCATTAAGATATGCTTCATGGCCCTGAAAAAAAGATAAGCACAAAGAAAGTAGGATAAGAAGAACTTCATAAATACCATCGTAGGAGCCACAATGCATAGTTAAAAAAGCGATAGGCATTAATTGTGCATTTTGCCACCTCCTTGCGCTTTTCTGACCAAAGTGCATGCTTATGCGCTAAGCGTTTTGCTATCACCTAGAGCCTAGGCGCACTTAAGCGCTCGCTTAGGCGTGCCTTTTTTAACTATGCCACAATGGTGTGTCACTCTGTTTGTTTATATTTAATTTAGCACACATGCTCCCCCCCCACCCCCACCCCCCCCCCACCCCGTACACACACACAAACACACTCACTCACACCATCAACAAGTCACTTTACAGCTGGAGGTGGGTACAAGTGGGACCATGATTTATTTTTTAGATTTTTGCAGCTAAAAAGTTATTTGCAACTAAGTCATCCCCATCACAAAATGCAACAGAAAATAACATTACCTCTGGCAAGTACATAACCTCATCACCACACTGAGGAATATAACGGTAAAAATCTTCATGCTCTAACAGCATCAACCAACAATTCAACGGTACTTGGTTCTTTTTCGCCAATGAATGCATACCGGGGAAGTTGCAACCCTTGCTTTTTTTTCTAGTCTGTTTGAAACAGCACACAAAAACATTTGCATCTTAGACAAATAACTTTCATCTACTACCAAATGGTAAATGAAAAGAACAGTAGCAATTCTAACAAATAGTAGAACCAAAATAGAAATTTACACATTAACAGCAACTAATAAATCGGCTGCATGGTGATAACAGTTGGTGTTGCATGGGGTAATTCATCGTGTTAAGATCAGAACAACTAGGAAGCTAGTGATAAATACTCCCTCCGTCCTTTAAAGAGTGTACTTCCAGCTTTGTTGGAAAGTCAAACGTTTTTATGTTTGACCGTATTTCTATAATAATACACTAACATTTATGACATCAAATTAGTAGCATTAGATTCGTTATAAAATATATTTTCATCTTATACCTATTTGATTTCACAAACATTGATATACTTTTACACAAACTCGGTCAAACTTTGAGAAAGGTTGACCCTCCAACAAAGTTGAAAGTACACTCTTTAAAGGACGGAGGGAGTATAAACATCAGGACTATATTTGGGCTATGTTGTCGGTTCTTCATAGATATGGAACATTTTCCTTTTGACAAAAATCAAGTATCTTACACAAAGTTGATAGATAATGAGAAAGAGACACCACTCGAGAACCCTACAGATTAGTTGTTTCCTTCTTGTAGATAGGAATCAAGCATGGACGAGCTTGACATTGACAATCTAAGCAGTCCTCAGATCTGACAAATCCTATGAAACCAACCCCATATACGATGCGTCACCCCTCCAAATTAATCCACCGACTGTAAATACAAAAATAAAAATATAACCTAACAAATATATTCAAGATAACCCGCCATAGGGTAGACTCTACTAGAGACCGAGATCAACATATGTTATATGATTTAGAATATCATAACTTAAATTTCAACTTTGGTCAACTAAGTGTCGACAATTTGTAAATTGGATGAGGGACCAGCCAGAAACATGTTTGGGGCAATGTTAGTTGGTGAACAGAAGCATGAAGGTTTCAGGTGTTATAATCATAGAAGGACCATCATGACCACATTCTCGTGTATAAGGTTAAGCGATCAGTGAGTCCATCAGCAATTGTTGGATCCTCTCGGATGACAAAAAGAGGATGAAACAGGTATCTTGTAAGGAACATGAACATTCAGATCTACTAGATTTCTACTAGAAAGATAGCACTGCAAAATTGTTAAGCAGCAAACTAACCAATAAAATCAACTAGATCTTGAGGAAATTTGTAACACAAATGTTGCATCTGGGACGCATCAAGCAAAGATAGAGCCGGAAGTGAGTAAAGGCAAGTGAAACAAAAACTTACCATGCACTGTCCAAAATGCATCTCATTGGTAAGCTTCCTGCGCTTTTGACTAGTCTCCTGTTACAAAACAGACTCTGGTTTGTTAGCACCTCACACAAGCAGATTATCCTATAATCTATATAGATATCAGATTTCATGGAAAGCAAAGCAAACATAGTTTCTAACTATACTATTGGGTAGTGTTTCCAGCAACACAAGACCCATGTGCAGTCTACCAAGAATCAGGATGCTTATATTATTGTACTTTTTCAGCAAGAAAGTTATATAGTACTCCCTCCGTAAAGAAATATAAGAGCGTTTAGATCACTACTTTAGTAATATAAACGGTCTTATATTTCTTTAAAGAGGGAGTAGCAGGCAGTGAAATATATGATTCTAGACAGATAAACATTGCATTTAATTATTGTTTCAATTGATTGAGGAGGTTCACAAATAAACACAACAGTGCACATTGACTATATATGTATGCATTGCAAGACAAGGTCTCTAAACATACACCACGTAAAAGAAACCAGGGTTTAGTATGAGCTGGCCATATACTTGGAAATGAAGTACTTACATTTGATAGAGAAGAGGCGCATTTGCATTTCAGACTCTCAGGTTGCCCACTTCTGATTTTTTGTATTTCATCGTTCTCCTCCTTAACCAAGGATTGCATTTCCAGCAGCTTACCCTCAAGAACCAGTACCCTTGTTTTTGCATTAGCAGCCTCTGCTCTCAATCTGTCAATCTCAGCATCCTTATTTCGGGCTGCCACCTGCAGCTCCTCTACATTCTGCTGAACTGATACGACCGGTTCTAAGTGTACCGACAACAATGACGGCACACAAGCTAATATTCAGGATCCAGTTGTCGTCGCGCCAGTAGTAGTCTCAGAGCGTGATGTATATGTTTCAACCTGGATACAGCAGAAATACGAAGACGCTGATGAGCAAGTCGCCGTTACATGCGTGCATGCAACATGGTGCAACGATCAGAGCAAGTTCAGACAAATGACAATTACATTGGCCAATCAGGAAATTACACATGAGTCAACTAGAGGAGCAAACCTAGAGCTGACCGGGTGCATCATTGGGTCCATGCTAAAACAAACTAGTACATGCACGTACAGTATGAAGGGAGTTTGCTTTTATCTTTTGGAGGAAATAGATCGGCCAAGGATTGCTCATGAATTTGCATGCAAGTTACGTACTTTGATCAGAGATAATAAAACAGGAGACATATTGGCTGATTTGTTGGGATCCATCAAGAAGATAAAAGGCAGATATTTATTTCTGTTTTTGCCGCCTCCACGTAAAGAGGAAAGTGCTCAACGTGGAAAGAGTTGGAGGTTAGTACGTGATTTCATGTAATTAAAAGACACGGGCTGGGGTCCACCACCATTATTATTCGGTTGTAAGTTTAGGGTCAGCCGAGATTTAAAAGGTAGTTTAATTAGAAAAGAGTTTTTACGTGTGCTAGTTTATTGTCCTGGTTACATACGTGAGGTGTTGGTCGGTTACTGTTTTTTCTTTGAGATCATGTACAGTTGGTGTTTGTGCAGGCTATTATATAAAGCCAATTAGTTCTTTGTAAAATTAGGTTATTTTTATATGGAATAAACACGATGTGTTTTTGAGGGTAGACACCCGTATCAAGTTTTGAAGGGATCTTTAAAAAACCTATGTGTTGTGATTTCTCTTGGTGGAAATTGTTTTGCGCGTGAGTGCTGTCGTCGAGATTGGTTTTCTCGTGCTGGACCGTAAGGTTCAATCCCTCTATTTCGCGTACATCGCGTGCACGGGCGAGAGGTTACTACTGCTGAAGGTGGAGTGTCGTGAAAGGTCGGGCCGCAACATCGGATCGGATCTCGCCAACGGGGTTCGGTCCACATCATGAACCTTTTGGGCTGCTTCAGTAGCTTGAGCTGCCTCCACTTCTTTCATTTTAAGGAGCGCCGTGTTGTCCTTGTCCATTATCCTCAATTGGTTCCACAGGAAATTCTGCACTACAAGTAATTCAGAAACTTCCCTATCCTTTTTTGAGCTCATTGTCCCATAAACTTGCTTCAGTTTATTTAGTTCTGCTCTCAAATCTCTTGCGGTGTCCTCATGATCCTCGTTGTTCTGACTGAACTGTTGGTCATTTCTGGAGCCCCCCTGTTGTATCTAGCATTTATAACATAGCACGTGTGGGTGCGAAATAAAAGGTTAATAAAATGATCAATGTCATGCACAAGCTGGACTGAACGAATGCTTTTGAGTCATGGAACTGGTGTTAAGTGCCTCCGGCTCCGAGCTACTGGCATAAAGAAGACCTTCACAGGCTTTGGAATCCACCAAGTCATTTTCTTGAAGTTCTACATTGAACACAAACGCAATGGTAGTATGAATAGCAAATAAAAATTCTACCAAAAATCATCGAGAAAAATGGTGTAAAGTTTTCCACCCAAATGTATTCACGGGAAGGGGACGACATAGATCCCCTTTTCTGCCAAAATTTATTCACGGGAAGTTGCTTACCGGCGAGCCTGGGATTGGCACCGGGAGGCAGCTCCGTGTAGGCCGCCTTCCACCTCCTCCTGCTCGCCTCCGCCTTCCCGCGCCAGCACAAAGCATCAGCGTCAGGCATCAGATAAGGAACAAGCCCGGCGGTGAGTAAAAATGGAAACCCTAGTAGGAACGAGGTCGTGAATCACCTGGAGGAGGCGGGCATGGAGGGCGTTCTCGCGGGCTTCCGACGACTCCTGGCGGGTCCTGCTGCGCGCGCGGTCCGCGGCGAGCTCCTGGACCCGGTCGAAGATGCGCGGCCGCTCGTCGGCGCTCCCGCCATCCGGCGAGGCCGCGCCCGAACCGCCGCCGCTCATGGGGACGGCAGTTGGGTTTTTTCCTCGGCCGATCCGGTGAGCTAGCAGTCAGTGACCCTAGAGCTGAGGGCAGAGGAGCTCAATGCAATGCGTGCTGACGGGAGGCTAGCGGAGCGGGTGGCCTGATGGTGTGGTGCGCGTGAGGGATTTGGGTTTCACGGAGAGGAGAGAAGCAAGCTCATCCATCCATGGCGATGGCGGGCTGGCGGCGGGAGCGAGAGGAGGGTGGCGGAGTGGCGCGAGGAGTTGGGACTTGGGAGGAGAAGATTCTGACTTGCTTGAACTCTTTGACCGTCGCTCTCCCCATTCCCAGCATTAGTAGTCGGTTAGTGAGACTACCTCAAACGTGGGTTGACCGGTACCCTCATATCCAGTCCAAATATATAGCGGATATATGATATCGCGTCTATCATATCGGATCCGCCAGCTCTACCCCATCATATTTTGTGCCAAACCATCAAACCCTTCCTCCTTCTCTCGCCTTCCTCCATTCTTTCTCGTGTCTGAGCCATCGCCGTCTGTCACCCTTGCTTCCCATCCTCACCAATGGTCCCGGTCTGCCACCCTAGATGTCGTCCAGCTCGTCCCCGACCACTGCGACGGAGACTGCGTCCGCCTTGTTCGTCGGTGTTCCCTCCTCGGCTTCGTCGTGCAAGCCAGAGAACATCGCCCGGAGGAACCGGCGACGTCTGTGGCAAGAGAGGGAAGTGGCGGCGACGCAGGGAGATGCGGACATGGACGAGCAGCTGCCCTCCCCCCCCCTTGCCGTGCACGGAACCCTGCACCCCATCCATCCGTCCGTCGACGCGGATTGCGCCGCCGGACCATGTTGGGACAGAGGACGATCCAACGGCCAGTTGGGGCATTCCGGAGTGCTTTCCACCCATGGAGATGGTGGTGGTGGACGTATGTCACTCGCCGCGCTCATTCAGGCGTGGATGAGCACGCGCAACGGCGGCGCCCGGGCTGCCCATGACCCGTTCGATGGAATGACACAACAAGAGTCGGTATGTTTTTGTTGCTCCTGTCCGATCAACTTTGCATAGACCGCTAGTTCATTTCGGACATGATGAATGCTTGAAAACCATGATCATTTAGGAGGTGTTCTTGTCGAACATGATCAATAATTAACAATCAAGGTCCAAATCAAATGGAGTACGAATTGGGGGATACAACTTGCATCACATTTGAAGTTGGGACAATATTCGATCCCAATCCTCGTTCAAAAAAATATTCGATCCCAATCCGAGCAAGAAGAAGAAGAAGAAGAAGAAGAAGAAGAAGAGAAAGACGACGAAGGCAAGACGTCCGGCATTCTCAACTTTTGACGACATCTTGTAGGGCAAAACTTGGTTGGCCACAACAATGGATCCAATATGTGGCACCGAGCAAAAGGGGGACAAGTATCGGAAGAAGGTTTGGAAGGAGTATCAGAAACAAAAGGAATATATGGAGCCGCACCCTATCGTCACCAACCATCATGTGGCATCTGATGAAGCTATGTACCTAGGGTAGGGTCATGGACCTGTCCAAGATACCCTCCCCAAGGACATCTCTAAAAGAACCAGAAACATTTAAAGAAGAATCATCATCCACTCAACCATGAAGCAATGTTTCACTCGACAGTCTTGAAGACACTCGACCGCGAAGACAATCACTCGACTACCGGGAGGTCTAAAGCCACTCTACTCTGTAACGGTCGAGAATTAAGTCATAGCTTTAATGGTCATTATGTATCTTTATTACTTGCGTTACCAGTAACGTCCCTCTCTTAATTTACATTGAACCCTGTGTAACGGAGGGGAGCTGGGGTCCTGGCGTACTCTATATAAGCCACCCCCTCCTCTGGGACAAGGGTTCGCACCCCCTGTAACTCACACGCCAATAATCCAGTCGACCGCCTCCGGGTTCCGAGACGTAGGGCTATTACTTCCTCCGAGAAGGGCCTGAACTCGGAAACCTTGCGTGTACAACTCCTTCATAGCTAGGATCTTGCCTCTACATTCCTACCCCCCATTCTACTGTCAGACTTAGAACCAAGACAGTTGGCGCCCACCGTGGGGCAGGTGTCTTAGCGACTTGTTGGAGAAGTTGCAATTTTTCCGATCCCCTTCATCATGGTTTCAGGCGGAGGTTTGGCTGAGGGCCGCGAGATCCGTCCCGGCGCGCTCGTGTTCGTCGCCGACGACTCCGCTTGGCTTCAGGAGGCTCCACTCGACGTCGACGCACTCCTCATCCGTGGGGCAACGCACTTTCGCGCGTGCGTCCGCGGCGTCCTCCTGCGGCAGCCGTCGACCCAGTATTGGTCGGCCCCTGTGGCGTCCTCCCTCCCTGTCGCCCGCCGGCGCAAGCGTTCCGGTCGATCAAGGCTTCAGCGGTGGGTGAGACATGCGGTAGCTCGCCAGTCGGCCACCCCTCAAGTCGCGGCGACCGAGCCCGACGAATCTATCTACAGCCTGTTCGATCTGTCGACTGGCTCCGCAGAGACTGCATCCGAGTGCGACAGCAGTGATCCCGCGACGGAGGTCCTGATGGTCGATGGACCTTGCAGTCCTCCCGGCTTCCCCCGCGTCGACGGTGGCGACGGTGGAGGCGACCCGTCGCATGCCCATGAGGAGTACCTCCCCGACCCCCTCTCTTCGCAACAGAGAGAAGAACTTCGCCACCGGAACATGGATGCACTTCACACTCCTATCATTGGAGAAACGCCCGATGCCCGGGCCTTGGAGGATGCGCGCCTGGCCAACTTGGCTGAGCGCACTCGACTGGAGAACCTCCAGCGCGTACTCGACGAGCGTGCGCGTCAACGAGTTCCAGAATCCAGTCGACGTCAACTCTTTCCACCTCTGACTCAGGTATATCGAACTCCGATCCAGAATCTTACAGCTGCAGCTTGAATAGCAGAGTCAATTCAGCCCTCCCAGTCAAAAGCTGGCAGAGGTCTGATGCAGATCAGAGCTTTACTCCGGGCAGCAGGAGAACAGAATACAGCTGTGTCACAGTCGCGGAATAGGATCCATAGCAGGTCCGTTGTTGCAGATACAGTCCAGTCGGCTCACAGCCCAAGATCGCCCCCGAGGCGTGAGGGACGTGGAGACCGGCGTGATCAGTACAGAAACCATGAGCAGTATGATCACCGATTCGGTCGTGATGATCGTCGTCGAGTGCCCACACCTCCCCCAAGGAGTGGGTCGTACATGCCTCGACAGCATGATGACAGACGCCCTAACAATGTTGGGCGGAGGATTCCAGTCGACCCCAGGGAGCCAGGCTTTGATGCGAGATCTATTCTGTTCAGGGTTTGGTCGACAGAAACAGAGCCCACCGGGAAGGTCATGATAGAGATTTACCAACCAGCAGCAGAGTGCATGTCTCAGGTCCAGAATGCTTCAGCAGAGCCATCAGGGCCGCAGTGATTCCTCCCAACTTCAGGTTGGCGACTGGAGTCAGTAAGTTCACTGGTGAGTCCAAGCCTGACACTTGGCTTGAAGACTACCGAGTGGCTGTTCAGATCGGCGGCGGCAATGATGAAGTGGCCATGAAGCACCTTCCTCTGATGTTGGAGGGTCGGCCAGAGCATGGCTGAATCAGTTAGCACCCAGCAGCATTTACAGTTGGGAAGATCTTGCCCGAGTGTTTGTCAGGACTTTTGAAGGGACGTGCAAGCGACCAGCAGGGTTGACAGAGCTGCAGTCTTGTGTGCAGAAGACAAATGAAACTTTGAGAGATTATATCCAGAGATGCATCACGTTGCATCACACGGTGGAGAACGTGTCTGATCACCAAGCAGTTTGTGCCTTCAAGGAAGGCGTCAAGTACAGAGAGTTGAATCTGAAGTTCGGTCGGACCGGAGACATGTCTCTGAGTCGAATGATGGAGATTGCCACCAAGTATGCTAATGGCGAAGAGGAGGATCGGCTCCGGAGTGGCAAGCACAAAACAGTCGCCCATGAAACCGGAGGAGGAAACTCCAGTCGGAAGCAGAAGCGCAAAGCCGAGCCAGCTGCTCCTGGAGAAACCTTAGCCGTGACTCAAGGAAAATCCAAAGGGAAGCCCAAGGGGCCATGGAACCCTAAGAAAATAAAAGATCAAGATGGAAATGATGTGCTGGATTTGCCATGCCACATCCACACAAGGAAAGATGAAGAGGGTAAAATCATTTACCCGAAGCATACTACTCGGCAGTGTCGGCTCCTAATTCAGCAGTTCCGAGAGAAACAGCCCAAAGACAAGGAAAAAGAGTCAGAAAAGGTTGAAGACGAGGAGAGTGATGATGGTTACCCTCACTTCAATTCCACTCTGATGATTTTTGCTGATGTTGAGAGCAAGAGTCGACTGAAAGTTATCAACAGAGAAATGAATATGGTCACTCCGGTGACACCCACTTATTTGAAATGGTCTCAGACTGCCATCACATTTGACCAGTCCGATCACCCGACGCATATAGCCACCCCTGGGAGGCAAGCTTTGGTGGTCGATCCAGTTGTCGAAGGCACTCGACTAACTAAAGTTCTGATGGATGGTGGCAGTGGCCTGAATATTCTGTATGCAGAGACGCTGAAAGGGATGGGCATTCCGATGTCCAGACTCAATGAAAGAAATATGAGTTTCCATGGAGTCATTCCAGGCAAGAAGGCTGAATCACTTGGCCAGATTGCTCTTGACGTAGTTTTCGGTGATTCCAAGAATTACCGCAAAGAAAAGTTGACATTTGAAGTTGTGGATTTCCAGAGTGCTTATCACGCTATTCTGGGCAGGCCGGCTTATGCACGTTTTATGGCTCGACCATGCTATGTGTACCTCAAATTGAAGATGCCTAGTCCCAAAGGTGTGATTACTATCACTGGCAATCGAAAGAAGGCAGAAGAGTGCTTCCAGAAGGGCTCGAAGATCGCCGATGCGCAGATGGCAGTAGTGGAATTGCAGGAGTATCAAAAAAATGCAGATCCAAGTGATTTGCTACGAGCTAAGAAGCCTGCAAAGGATTCAGCATTTCAGTCGTCCGGTGAGACGAAACCGATTCATATCCACCCGACTGATCCCAATGCTGCTCCGACCCACATTTCAACAACACTTGACTCCAAATAGGAAGAAGCGCTCATCCAGTTCCTCTGTGAGAACTGGGACATCTTTGCATGGAAACCTTCTAACATGCCAGGTGTCCCCAGGGGACTGGCTAAGCATCGTTTGCGAGTCGACCCAAAAGTAAAACCGGTCAAGGAACATCTTCGACGGTCCGCCGTATAGAAGAGAAAAGAAATCGGTGAAGAAGTGGCTCGGCTCCTGGCAGCTGAGTTTATTCGAGAGATTTACCACTCCGAATGGTTAGCTAATGTTGTCATGGTCCCTAAGAAGGACGACTCACTTCGCATGTGCATCGATTTCAAGCATATCAATCGGGCCTGCCCGAAGGATCACTTTCCTCTCCCTCGCATCGATCAAATAGTCGATTCGACTGCGGGGTGTGAGCGTTTGTCCTTTTTGGACGCCTATTCTAGGTATCATCAGATCTGTCTGTATGGACCCGATGAAATTAAAACAGCTTTCATCACCCCATTCGGGTACTTCTGTTATGTCACTATGCCATTCGGTCTGAAGAACGCTGGAGCCACATTCATGTGGATGATTCAAAAGTGTTTACTCACTCAAATCAGTCGGAATGTGGAAGCGTACATGGATGACATTGTGGTCAAGTCACGTAAAGATTCCGACCTACTGGCTGACCTTGCTGAAACCTTTGCCAACCTCAGAAGGTATGATATCAAGCTTAATCCATCAAAGTGCACATTCGGAGTTCCAGGAGGAAAGTTACTCGGTTTTCTCGTTTCCGAACGAGGGATTGACGCTAACCCCGAGAAAGTTGGTGCCATACTCCGAATGAAACGCCCTGTGCGTGTGCATGATATCCAGAAGTCAGATAAGTTCGAGTGGACTCCTGAAGCTGATGCAACATTTGCAGAGCTAAAAGCCCTGCTTTCCACCCAGCCGGTGCTTGTTGCTGCAATCAGCAAAGAGCCTTTACTGCTTTATATTGTAGCCACTGGACAAGTCGTCAGTACAGTACTTACGATCGAGCGGGAAGAAGAAGGAAAAGCCTATAAAGTTCAGCGCCCGGTGTATTATGTTTCTGAAGTTCTGACTCTGTCAAAACAGAGATATCCACACTATCAGAAGCTTGTTTATGGAATTTACAAGACCATGAAGAAGGTTGCACACTCTATTACAGTCGTCAGCGACGCTCCATTGTCGGAGATTCTGCACAACAGAGATGCAACTGGTCGAGTGGAGAAATGGGCGATTGAACTCCTTCCCTTAGATATCAAGTTTGAGGCAAAGAAAGCTATCAAGTCCCAAGCAATAGCAGATTTCCTCGCCGAGTGGATCGAACAGCAACTATCGACTCAAGTACACTCGGAGCACTGGACCATGTTCTTTGATGGTTCCAAGATGCTGAATGGTTCTGGTGCCGGGGTGGTGCTGGTATCCCCTCGAGGAGACAAGCTCAGATATGTACTCCAGATTCACTTTGATTCCTCCAATAACGAAGCAGAATATGAAGCACTCTTATATGGGTTGCGCATGGCCATTTCACTTGGCGTCCGTCGCCTCATGGTCTATGGCGACTTAGATTTGGTGGTCAATCAAGTGATGAAAGAGTGGGACGTCAGAAGCCCAGCCATGACTGGCTATTGCAATGCGGTGAGAAAGTTGGAGAAGAGGTTTGACGGGTTAGAGCTCCATCATATACCCCGACTGAAAAATCAAGCAGCCGATGATTTGGCGAAGATAGGTTCCAAGAGAGAAGCCATTCCCAGCAATGTGTTTTTGGAACACATTCACACACCGTCAGTTCAAGAAGATCCTTTTACAGAAGAGCCCCCACAGCCTAAGAGCACCACAGATCCGACTGAAGTCGAGATCCCAGCCGTGGTCGACCTAATCATGGAGGTTCTGGTCATCACTCCTGACTGGACAGTACCTTACATCGCGTACATCCTTAGGAAAGAACTCCCAGAGGATGAAGAAGAGGCTCGACAGATCGTCCGTCGATCCAAATCCTTTAATGTGATAAGGGGAAAATTGTTTAGGGAAAGTGTGACTAGGGTCAGTCAGAAATGCATAACGCCAGAAGAAGGTCGAATGATCCTCAACGACATCCACTCGGGGACCTGTGGTCACCATGCGTCCTCTCGGGCCATTGTGGCTAAAGCATACCTAGCCGGGTTTTATTGGCCACGAGCAAATTAGATGGCGAAAGATATAGTCGACAGATGTGAAGGCTGCCAGTTTTACTCTGATATGTCTGACAAGCCAGCGTCAGCCCTAAAGACCATTCCCCTCGTCTGGCCCTTTGCTGTTTGGGGATTGGACATGGTTGGACCACTGAGAACTGGTAGAAGCGGCTTCACTCATGTGCTGGTAGCAGTCGACAAGTTTACCAAATGGATTGAAGATAAACCTATCAAGAATCTCGAAGCCAGCACCGCTGTCAGTTTCATCAAAGAATTGACATTCAGATATGGAGTTCCACACAGCATCATCACTGACAACGGGTCGAACTTCGATTCTGAGGAGTTTAGAGCTTTTTGCGCTTCTCAAGGCACACGAGTCGACTATGCTTCAGTCTCTCACCCGCAGTCGAATGGACAAGCAGAAAGAGCAAATGGCCTAATTCTCAAGGGAGTGAAACCCCGACTGATGCGTGATCTCAAAAACGCAGCAGGCGCCTGGGTCGATGAACTTCCATCGGTGCTTTGGGGTTTGAGGACAACTCCCAATCGGTCGACTGGACGAACTCCTTTCTTTTTGGTCTATGGAGCCGAAGCTGTTCTACCAAGTGACCTGCTCCACAACGCACCTCGTGTCGAGCTCTTCTCTGAAGAGGAAGCAGAACAAGCCCGACAGGATTCAGTCGATCTCCTAGTGATCCGGTCGACCATCTATCAGCAAGACTTGCGTCGATTCCACGCCAGAAACGTGAGGGGTCGAGCCTTTCAAGAGGGAGACTTGGTTCTTCGAGTGGATCAACAGAAGCCACACAAGCTCGTCCCTGCTTGGGAAGGTCCCTTCATTATCACCAAAGTTCTCCACAATGGAGCATACCATCTTTACAATGTCGAGCATCAGAAAGATGAGCCGCGAGCTTGGAACGCGGATCTACTCTGCCCCTTTTATACTTAAGTACTCGCTCGGAAGAGATGTAATAAGAAATACATTTGTAGTTTATTTATCAAAAACAAGAGCTTTATAATCTAAACGATTGTTCTCGCTTTTATTTAAGTCTGAAATCCCCCAGTGGGTGGCTTAGCTGCGAATCCGTTTCGCCTAAGTTTGAAAAATCCTACCGAGTGGTGAGCAAGCCTCTCACTTGGGGGCTTAGCCGCGAATCCGTTTCACCTAAGTTTGAAAAATCCTACCGAGTGGTGAGTAAGCCTCTCACTCGGGGGCTTAGCCGCAAATCCGTTTTGCCTAAGTTTAAAAAATCCTACCGAGTGGAGAGCAATTCTCTCACTCGGGGGCTTAGCTGCAGTCCAAGTACTCGCCTAAGTTTGAAAAATCCTACCGAGTGGTGAGCAAGCCTCTCACTCGGGGGCTTAGCTGCGAATCCGTTTAGCCTAAGTTAAAAAAATCCTACCGAGTGGAGAGCAATCCTCTCACTCGGGGGCTTAGCTGCAGTCCAAGTACTCGCCTAAGTTTGAAAAAATTCTACCGAGTGGAGAGCAATCCTCCCACTCGGGGGCTTAGCTGCAGTCCAGTACTCGCCTAAGTTTGAAAAAATCCTACCGAGTGGAGAGCAATCCTCCCACTCGGGGGCTTAGCTGCAGTCCAGTACTCGCCTAAGTTTGAAAAATCCTACCGAGTGGAGAGCAATCCTCTCACTCGGGGGCTTAGCTGCAGTCCAAGTACTCGCCTAAGTTTGAAAAAATCCTACCGAGTGGAGAGCAATCCTCCCACTCGGGGGCTTAGCTGCAGTCCAGTACTCGCCTAAGTTTGAAAAAATCCTACCAAGTGGAGAGCAATCCTCCCACTCGGGGGCTTAGCTGCAGTCCAGTACTCGCCTAAGTTTGAAAAATCCTACCGAGTGGAGAGCAACCCTCCCACTCGGGGGCTTAGCTGCAGTCCGGTACTCGCCTAAGTTTGAAAAATCCTACCAGGTGGAGAGCAACCCTCCCACTCGGAGGCTTAGCTGCAGTCCAGTACTCGCCTATGTTTGAAGCACACCCCTATCCGCAAGGACGACGAGGGGCAGGTCGACTACAACCTTCTCCTTCGGAGCTACGCCACAAACACAATGTGCGCTCCATCCCTATCCGCAAGGACGACGAGGTGCAGGTCGACTGCAACCTTCTCCTTCGGAGCTACGCCACAAATACAATGTGCGCTCCATCCCTATCCGCAAGGACGACGAGGTGCAGGTCGACTGCAACCTTCTCCTTCGGAGCTACGCCACAAATACAATGTGCGCTCCATCTCTATCCGCAAGGACGACGAGGTGCAGGTCGAATGCAATACGTGCTCCATCCCTACCTGCAAGAACGATGAAGTGCAGGTCGACTGGATTTTCCACCTCAGAGCTGCATCTCAAGCACAAAGATTATTCCGAGTGAAGAACAAAGTCCACTCGAAGGCAAATGCAAGCATATTCGGAAATAAACCAAGTTCAGATAAATCCTAAAAGTTCCAGACCGCAGATCAAAGTACTCGGGCATTCAGCCCGAAAGAGTTTAACGGTTACAAAAACCACTCGGCATTCCGAGGCAAATTTAAGGTGGAGCATAAAAAGTTTGTTCACTCCGCAGGAGGAGGGCTGGCAGGCTCGACGAACTCGTCCAGGTCAACCCCATCGGCGATCCGAGTGGCGGCAGCAATGAAAGTCTCCATAAAGGATCATAAATCATGTTTCTTGGTGTTGGCGACCTTGATTGCTGCCAGCTTATCCTCTCGCGCTTCTTTGCAATGGACACGAACCAAGGACAGAGCCACATCAGCACCACACCAGGCAGAAGACTTCTTCCACTCCTGCACTCGACCGGGAATCTTGTTAAGTTGAGTCATCAGAGACTCAAGGTCATTTTGGAGCGTTGCCCTTGGCCAGAGTGTTGTGTCGATCCGCGATGTGGCAACCGTCAGTCGAGCCAAGTAGTCAACAACGCTGTCGATGCGGGATTCCAGTCGGACCAAGTTCATAGCAGCTTCATCTTTCACAGGAGAGTTGATGGGGTCCAAGCTTGGTTCAATTCGCCCAGTCTCCTCCTCGAAGTCTCGGCAAAACTCTGCATGCACAATTCGAGGGTGAGTCAATATTCGTATGCCGAGTCGACGAAGATAAACCAGTCGGAACAAGGTATATACCTTCAAGCTTAATGAACAGCTTCTTGGCAAGGCTCCTCAGATAACTTTCTAGATCATCCCTCCTGCGAGCAATGCTCTCCATCTTCTCGTTCAGATTGACCTTGTCCTTCTTCAAGCGGGTTACTTCCTTGTTGGCTTCGTCTAGAGCAAATTTTATCTTGGAGTTCTCTTCCTCCAATTTGTCGACTGAAGCCAACTTCTGCTCAGCCAGAGCAGCTTTGTCATCCGCCTTCTTCTGTGTAGCGGCCAGATCTTGATCCTTCTTTGCCAGAGCCTGGTTCAGTTTTTTTGAAAAGAAATGATGCTTAGTTCAGAAAGAGCATAATGAAATCCAAGTCTAAGACAAACCAGTCGACAAATCTGTCTTACCATTGGCGTCATCCTTGGCTTTCTGCAGTTCTGTCTTGGCCAACTCCAGGTCAAGGTTGAGTTGAATCTGCTGTTTCTCCAAGTCAGCAAAGCGAGCTCCAAGATCACAAGATTTCTGCAATCAAGGAACGGGTCAGTCGATTGGACAGAAGATGGGTTATTTCAGAGAGGTAAAAGGACAAAGACAATAAATACTAAGACTACTGTCGAATCAAACATCCAACAATAGTCTCGGGGACTACACCAAGTGGGTGCACTTAGCGTGCCCCCACTGGTTCAGTTTACACTCGACAAGACCTTTCCAGCGCGAGTGCAAAAAAAAGAGACATCAACAAACCAGCACTGCAGACCATAGTCGACTGCCAGCAGTCGACCACGGTCTCGGGGACTACACCCAGTGGGTGCACTTGGCGTGCCCCCACTGGTTCAGTTTACACTCGACATGGCCAGACCAGACCAAGTGAAGGAATTCAAAATTCAAGACTACAGTCGACTGCCCGCAGTCCACCGTCGTCTCGGGGACTACATCCAGTGGGTGCACTCAGCGTGCCCCCACTAGTCCAAAAATTCAATAACAAAAAGTTCAGCTCAAAGTATGGATTTGCTCAGTGACAAATTGAAACACCCAGTGGGTGTACAAATGCAAAGATCCTTGGAAAGATAGTCAGTCAACGTTCTACTAACCTGAACATTGCTCTGGAGAGCCGAACTGGCATCATAAGCGGCCTGACTGGTGTCCCGCACCATCTTCATCTTCTCCATCATCATACCTGCTTGGCGTATAGCTTCTTTGGCAGCATTCACTTCGTCCTCTGGGACGTGATGGGTGGCAAAAACTGAAGGTGGGTCGGCAGGAGCTTGGGCAGTCAACGCAGAAGGTAGAGCACTCGACAATGGTATGGCAAAGGAAACAGAAGTCCGATTGGCGTCACCGGCGACCTGAACGACTGGTTCCGTCACCGTCGTCGACTGTGGCGTCTTGCTAGCAGCCGCTTTCCTATTCCTCCTCAAAGGCCTCTCTGGCTCGTCATCATCATCGTCGGGGAGGTCAATGACGTTGGGAGCTGCTCAAAGATCAGTCGCCAAAATTACATCACCCAATGGTATATATTACAGTTCAATAGACCAAATGAAGACAGAATGACGAAGATTGTACCCAGGTTGGAGGTGACCGCATCCTCCATTGCCCCATCCTCATCCTTATAAGCTGAAGTCCCAGAGGTAGCAGTGCTGCTAGTTCCAAGATTCATCTGGTCAAATCAAAGGAAAAATAAACAGCACAGAGAGTCGAGTGAATACAAAGAAAAACACTCACGCAGAAGCGACAGGGATATCAATCTTAATCTTCGGCAACGCCTTCCGAGGCTTC
The DNA here is from genome assembly GCA_032464435.1 of Aegilops umbellulata. Classification (NCBI taxonomy): domain Eukaryota; kingdom Viridiplantae; phylum Streptophyta; class Magnoliopsida; order Poales; family Poaceae; genus Aegilops; species Aegilops umbellulata. The sequence continues at coordinate 631,571,317 of CP136060.1, read as the reverse complement.
TGTACTACAATCTTGGGCTGCTTTGAGGCTTTCTCAGTAGGTTCCGGAGAGGACGTCCGAGGGCGCTTTGAAGACTGGCCAGTTTGAGCAATCGCCTTTTCACGGGCGCTCGCCCCGGTCTTGGTCGAGCTTGGATCGCCTCTCCCTGCGAGGAGGTGAGTCGACTTCTTCTTCGTCACTCGAGTCGTCGCTCTCCTCGTTCCCCTCTCCGTCAGAATGCCAGTCGCCACTGTCGCCTCCGCTTGCCTCCCCCTCCGGATCTTGCTCCTGCTCTCCGTTGGGCATTGAGTACATTTTGATAAGGGCCTGGAAGAAAACAAGTAGAACAAAAGTCAGTCGACGAAGCATAAACAGCTGCACGATTAAATCTAGATTATAGTCAAAAGTTTAGAATCGGACCTTGTCTGGTTCGTGGGACTGGTTGAGTGGAGGAATTCTCCTGGCTCCCCTGGGGTTGTCTTTGTTTCCAGTGATGCTCGTCAGCCACCCCTCCAACATGGACTCCTCGACCTCCTCCGGGTGGATCCGAGTGGTGTCCTCAGTACCCGAATACATCCACATCGGATGGTCTCGAGCTTGAAGTGGTTGGATGCGTCGCCAGAGGAAGACCTCCAACAAATACATACCAGTCACCCCGTCGCGGATAAGCTAAACAACCCAAGAAATTCTTGCACAAAGACACGAAGGCAGCAAGATACACGATTGTGTTGGGAGTGAAGTGGTGGAGTTGCGCCCCAAAGAAATTCAAGAATCCCCGAAAGAAAGGGTGGGGAGGCAAGGAAAACCCACGGTCGATGTGGGTGGTGAGGAGAACGCGCTCACCCTCCTGAGGTTGCGGCTCGGTCTCCTTCCCCGGAAGCTGCGCCGATCTATGGGGAATCAGCCCTCCATCGGCCAAGTCGTCGATGTCTTCCTGACGAATTGCCGAGCGGATCTAGTCGCCCTGGATCCAGCCCTGCGGCAGGCCGGCCCTCGAGGAAGATCTGCCCCGGCTGGACTTCTTCCCCTTCGCCTTTGCCGTCGCCTTCTTCGCCCGCTCTAGAGCCACCGTCTTCTCTTTCCCCATCGTCACATGCGAGACGCGAACGGAGCAGCGGCACTGGGGCGAGAGCGAGTGCGGCGGAGAAGTCTAAGGAGGAGGGGAGAAAATGAAAACGCACTGTTCAAAAACCCCGGCCCGACGCCTTATATGAGGTTACTTCCGAGTGACTGACTTGTAGGCCCGGGCGAGCCTATCAAATCCCGCAACAGTCGCGCGCGCAATACGTGGCGAAAAAGGTGGCGCAAAAATCGAGGCGGCCCTGCCTTATCCCATCCGATTACTGCTGCCTCCTCCGCCCCGCGCGCTTCCCGAAATTCGAATCCCGCGAAATCCACGAACAGCAGAACAACTTGTCAGACGGAAGATCTCCTCCACATCGTCACTCGGAGCTCTTCCAATAAAGAAACTCACTCGACAAAAAACTAAGAATGGATCAAGGCGACTGAAAAAGAAGTTGGTGTCATCGCCTCGGTTCGTCGATCCTGAACAAAGTATACTCATAACACGAAAAATGGGTCGGAAGTGTTCTCAACTCCTTCCCCACTCAAATCCTGATCCATTCGGGGGCTAATGATGAAGCTATGTACCTAGGGTAGGGTCATGGACCTGTCCAAGATACCCTCCCCAAGGACATCTCTAAAAAACCAGAAACATTTGAAGAAGAATCATCATCCACTCGACCATGAATCAACGTTCCACTCGACAGTCTTGAAGACACTCGACCGCGAAGACAATCACTCGACTACCGGGAGGTCTAAAGCCACTCTACTCTGTAACGGTCGAGAATTAAGTCATAGCTTTAATGGTCATTATGTATCTTTATTACTGGCGTTACCAGTAACGTCCCTCTCTTAATGTACAATGAACCATGTGTAACGGAGGGGAGCTGGGGTCCTGGCATACTCTATATAAGCCACCCCCCTCCTCTGGGACAAGGGTTCGCACCCCCCTATAACTCACACGCACATAATCCAGTCGACCGCCTCCAGGCTCCGAGACGTAGGGCTATTACTTCCTCGGAGAAGGGCCTGAACTCGTAAACCTTGCGTGTACAACTCCTCCATAGCTAGGATCTTGCCTCTACATTCCTACCCCCCATTCTACTGTCAGACTTAGAACCACGACAGCATCTGTCCAACATCGATAGGGGGTCATTTAAGGGGAAGTGAACAAGTACGTCAGGTACTACTCACAAGTGACCGACCGCCCTCAAATTGGGATGGAGTGGCAACTCACGTAAGCTCAATTGCTTCATCTTGTCATCATTTGCATATGCTTCCTGTGTTTGCATTCTCATGATCGTACATATGTTGTTTGCTAGACGGTGGTGGCGGCCACTTTGTATCAGGAAACGGAGAATAAACCATTTGCGTTTAGCCATTGTTGGATCATATTGAATGGCAAGCCAAAGTGGACACAACCTGTGGTCGATCTCAAGGCTAGCAAGAAGAGGAATGATGGCTCAAGCTCCCACCAATCAATTGGGTTGGACGATGAATAGGACGATGTTGTCGTCGAGAATGGAAGAGCCACCGTGACAAAAGATAACCGACAAGTCATGTGAAACAAGTGGGAGAAGGAAAGGGCCTCCCCTGACGCCGCGGCTACGAAAATGTCCTCCACATGGACATGCATTTTTTCGGCGAGGGAGAACAAGAAAGAGGAGAGGTACAAGCTGATGTTGGATGCGCAAAAAGAAGAGGACGGATCGGGATCGGAAGAGGGCGGAGGAGAAGCTGGAAATTGAAAGGGAGAAGATCGAGTTGGAGAAGTAAGAGGCGGTGATCAAATGGGAGCTTGAGAAGGCCAAAACATTTGGAGAGATTGAGGTCGAGAAGGAGAGGTTGCAATTCGCACGGGATGCAGAGGATGCAAAGATCATGTTGGCGGACAAAATCGTCTTGGATGAACATACAAAGAAGTAGCTTGCGAAGAAGAAGGAGATCAATTGTCGTAGGGAGTACGAGGCGGCAAGGGCGGCAGCAACAACAATGGAGCGTACGGCAAGAATGCAGGCGAAGCATGCCGCCCGGATGCAGGCGAAGCAGGATGCAAGGATTGCCTCGGAGCAGACGACATGGATGGCGTCCAACAAGTGATCAGGTTAGTCAGTGAGGCATCTGTCATGCTGAGACATTGATTTCATTTTGGCATATCCAGATTGTTCTTAAACTATGATTTGCTTTGCTTTGTTTTGAACCGTTGAATTCAGACAATGTGTATCGTATGATTGACGTGCATGGATTTAAGGCTCCGCGTTTAAGATGTGTGAATGTGTGGCAGTCCATATAAGGGGCCATTCGGCACTGTTTACGGACGCGCCATATAGGGGGCGGATTTGCAAAGTCCGGCCTTAGATGTTCTAAGGTTGCTGTTTTTTTAGGGGGAAAAAACTAAATCAGTGCACCCTGGCCTATTTTTTAACTCGCTTAAAACCCTAGCCAAACCCCTGTTTTGCAGCGCCTCTTCACTTTTCCCCCATTTCGTCCCAAACCGGCGGCACCTGCTCCGCCGCGTCCGCACCCTGCGGCTGCGGGCACCCACGGCGAGCTCCTCCTGACGTCTCGACTCCCGGTTCGCCGCCAACGGCCAACCCCGACTCCTTACTTCGGGTCGATTGCCCTAGGTTTTGCTTCTCATCTTCATCCCATCGTCGTGTTTTCTTCTGTCCCTTTTCCTGCTAACATTTTGGGCGTAAATTCCGCCTTCCGCAATCATATCAACCGGAACCCTAGGTGTCGACGGTGTTTTTCCTTGGATTGGGCAGAAATACTGAAATTTCTGAGTGAAAAATTGGCGTCTTGAAACCTAATGGGTTACGATTTGTTTCGAAAATAATGAAATAAAACCGTTACTTTTCCTTTGATTTGGGACCGTTAATGGGGACATGAACCAGTATGTTGGAACAACCTAATTTTGTGCTGGCCTCTCAAATATGCTGGAACTACCTAATTTTGTGCTGGCATTCTTCTTGTTGAAAACCTAATGGGATACTGAAATTGGATTTCTTGGAAATACTGAAATTGCTGAGTGGGAAATTGGCGTCTTGAAACCTAATGGGGTACGAATTGTTTGGAAATAATGAAATAAAGTCGTTACTTTTCCTTTGATTTGGGACTGTTAATGGGGACCTGAACCTAATTCTGTGTTGGTCTCTCAAATATGTTGGAACGACCTAATTTTGTACTGGCATTCTTCTTGTTGAACAAACATGTAATTGGGATATATGTTTCTGTGCAGCGGGCAGAGCCATGTCAACACAAGAAAGCGAGACCAACTATCAGGTTCTCCTTGGTGATGAGGCGGAGGAGGTTGAAGAGGATGATGAGTGGGGAGAGGAGGAGGAGGAGGAGGAATATGAGTCAGCTGGGTCTGAACCAATTCGAAAGCGTCAGAAAGCATCTGACATTTGGGAAGGCTTCATGATTCTTAAGCGCAGCACACGCAGTGGGGAATCAGCTAGATGTTCTACTTGTGGCAAAACAGGCATGACTTCTCTCTTGACAACAGCACGTTCAGTCGACAAGCCCCAGGTTGGTCCTGATTATGCTGCTGCTAGAAGATCACTAGCCATGTTTATTATCAACAGTGGGCTGTCATTATCAATTGTTGAAGAACCCAGTTTTCAGACGTTTGTTAGAGCTGTTAATCCGCTGTCTGAAAATATAAACTCTTGTCGCCGTCCCGTTTTAGACAGAGATGTCATGGCTCTTTATGGAAAGGAAAAAGATTCTTTGAAATTTATCTTGTCCCAAGCACCTGGGAGAATCAGTTTCGCTATTGATCGCTGGAAGGGCAAAGAAACCGGAGAAAACTACAACGATGATGTCTATATGTGCATCGTGGCGTGCTTTATTGATGTTGATTGGAATTTGCAGAGAAGAGTAGTGGCTTTCAAACACTTGGCCTTTCCTGACGATGTCGTGTCTGTCGCCGATACTGTAGCATCCTGTTTTACTGAATTTGAGGTTGATCAGAAGCTAATGTGCATAACTCTGGATAATGCATTAGATGATGCTTCTGTGGATAATTCAGTTAAGACGATTGTGCTAGATAAGGGTAAATTGTTGTGTGATGGGGAATTATGTCAAATGCATTGTTGCACAGAAATCTTGAATTCAGTTGTGCAAGCTGGTCTAGAGCTGATTGATGATGTTGTTGACAAGATTCGTCATGGAATTCACTATATCACTTACTCTAAAAAGACAGAGGATGAGCTTTATCAGTGTGCTAAAGAAATTTGTCATCTTGATGTTGCAATGAAGTTACGTGCTGATCTGGTTATTACTTGGGACTCAACTTACAAAATGCTTTGCTGTGCGCTGTATTACAAGGATGCTCTGAAGCATTTTGCATCAAAACATCAGACCTTCTTGTCTAATTTCCATCTTTGTGATGAAGAATGGAACAGGGTGGCAACAATGGAAATGTTCATAAAGCCACTCTATGACATCACATGCACTTTCTTATCCACAAAGCACAAAACTGCGAGTTTATACTTTCTTGGACTATACAAGGTTTACCGACTGCTTGGAGTGACAAAAGGGCAAGAAAACTTCATGGCTGGTATGGTGAAAGACATGGCGGCTAAGTTCGACAAGTATTGGTCAGAGTACAGCCTCGTTTTGGCTTGTGTGGCTGTTCTTGATCCTCGTTACAAGCTCAACCTAGTCAGATTTTGTTTTAAGAAGATCTATGGTGATGTTGGTGCTAGCCAGTATACTGACAGAGTTGTCGCATTGCTCCACAGACTGTTCGATGAATATGAAAAGTCGCCGTCTTCTTGTTCAGCTGCAGTTGGGGGTGGTGTTACTGAATACCACACCAAGGATGATCTGTTTGATGGTTATGCTCTGCCGGAACAAAAGTCGGAACTGGATTGGTATTTGGAATCACCAGCTATGCATCTAAACACTGATCTGGATATCTTGGAGTTTTGGAGCGGCATGTCTAAGTGTTACCCCAACCTTGCAAACTTAGCTCGTGATATCCTCGCCATTCCTATCTCCACCGTTCCTTCTAAGTCTGTATTTACCGTGGGTGAGAAAGTTGTGAACCCTCGTCGGAGTACGCTCAAGCCTGATCTACTCGAGATGCTGATTTCGCTCCACGACTGGACATGTCCACATGACAAAAAGGGTACTACATTTTACTTAAACATTTAATTATTTCTTCTTGGATGGTTTCATATGGTTGGTAGGTCTTGTCATACGGCTGGATATAACATCTTTTTCACTTCTATTGTAATTCGCAGGTATTACTGTCTCTGCTATAGAAGAGGGTATCGATGATGAGGAAGACGAGGAGGATGGTGCAGACGAATCTGATGAAGAAGAAGAGACCACGGAAGAATCTGATGACGATGTTGCTTATTGCTGCGGGTGATTAGGATGTCAGGCTGCAACTCCAAGCGCTTTTGCGGGCTGTGTTGTGGTAGTCAGTCTCTTTTGCGGCTGTGTTGCACATACTGTGATGTTTAACTTGTTGGAGAGTTTGATCTACACGTGATGTTATGTTGTTGACGAGTGTTGCTCGTCAAGTTGCTTTTGTTACATTTTCCTTGGACTGGCCAAGAAGATGCATCATTATTTCTAGGCAGAGCCTTAGCCTTTATGAGGCCTGGAGCTCCTAAATTCCACATGTATGATTAATTGCAAAGTGTGATCCCTTGAGTTCTTTTTTTGTTTAACCAGATGGAGCGACTAGGTCATGCCAAAGTTAAATTCTGATGGTGACCTGAAGACATGGTAGCTTTGCTTGGAACTTCAGTTTCTCAGCTATTTATATTCTATTTCTGTGAGGGTCTGCCTATCAATTCCAGTTGGTCTCTGCAAACTGCTCTCCTTTTACAAGTAGAAGCATGACTTCTCAAACTTTAAGCACTAACAGTTACAAAATTATTTAGAGGTCGAGCAAAATTGGTGCCTAATAGAGTTGTCATGAAAATATTTTCACAATAGAAAATTTCATTGTTTCTACTACCATTTCCCATGGTGGAAGCTTGAATGAATTTCCCTAAGAAACACGGAACATAAGCTGAAGAACTGAAATGATCTCTTATCTGTTTCTATTCTTGCCCTGGCCTATGTATTTGGTAGTCATCTATAGATGACATCAGTGACAATGTGAAAGAAAAAAAGAAGTGGCATATGCATCCACTGTTTATGCTTACATTACAAACTGCAGCATATGATCTCTTATCTGTTCCTATTGTTTCCATATTTACGCAAAGCTATGAACAAAGCATGATCATGATTAGAAAAAAATGCATTTTCTCTGTAAATTAATAATACCTCTATAAGACGTTCTGTCAGTTCAAATTGAACTGAGAAAATGTCATATATTTATGAACAAACCAGTAAAGAAGCTGTACATGCTGAATATGTGACTGTCCATCCTGCTACCTGAAAGACTGTGGTTCTAGTGTAGAGCGTGGATATGCCTTCAGACAACAAACCAGTTTAGGAGCCCCGCGTCACCTGGATGGCCTCCAGACCAGAGTGTAGACAAATTGCTAGCAACCTCTCGTCATATTCCGTGTTGCTGACGTATGGTCAATAAGCTCGATTACTAACTCTAGTGGAATTGACACGCCTCCCATAAGGCCTCATCATAACATTTCTCGGTATCCAGTTATTGGGAAAATATCTGGTGCACCGGAGCTTGTGGTGCTACCGGTGCACCGAACTCACCTTGCGTTTTTTAAATGTTCAGAAAATTCTAAAAATTTTTAGCACATTTACACAACATCAATGTAGGTTGCCACAAAATTTCAAGTCAGAACTCGAAACACAACTCAAAAAACAAAAATGACAAATTCAACACTGAATAATACGTAAAATAACTTAGGCTTTAGATTTGGCCCATTATCACACTGATATCAAATTTGTCATTTTTATATCTTAAAAACTGTTTCAAATTTTGATACGAAATTTTGTGACACGATACAATGATATTGTGCTAATGTACTAGATTTTTTTTTTAGATTTTAAAAAATGTTCTATGACATCCGGTGCACCGGTAGCACCACAAGTGCGGGTGCACCGGATATATTCCCTCCAGTTATCAACCCCATATGTTCGTTGTTCGCCCATTACCAATCCTTCTGATAAGACCCAACTTCAAAATGTCCGGCCTTCTATGATTGCTCACCAGATTTGTCTTGGATGATTCCCAAGACCAGTGCTGATGGACCTGATAGTCGGGGAGCTAATGCAATGGCGGCCCAACCCCATTTGTGCAGTGAAACAGTGCATCTAGAGATGATACCTTGGAGGCACTCCTCCGAGATACTGACATTGTGCATGAGGAGCTTTTTGAGGCGCGGAAAAGCGGGCGACGCAACCATGTCGGGGAATTGGCAGTCCCAAAGCGTGAGCGTGCAGAGCGTCGGCATGAAACGGATTAGCGCGTGCGATGGCAGGAGCAGTGGACAGTGCTCCCACTATGATGAGGATATCAATACCATTCTTACACCCACAGCCCCTACTGTTACATATAATGGACCAATTACTAGAGCTCGCGCACGCTAATAAATTATCAGGTACTTTCGTTTTTTGATAATGATTCTAATGTTCATGAGAATATGATGCTGCCTAAATTGGATACATTTGTTTTGCTTACAAATGAAGGGCCTAGCTTGGAGAAGGATGAACATTGGAGCAAGAACAAGCATGGAGTTGATGGCATGCGCAAAGGGAACAAGAACGGAGTTACAAGTGATGATTTCAGGACTTTGAAGCCACCATAAGGAGTGAATGAAGCCTTGGACGAAATATACAAGACGCCACTTCATAAATTTCGTCCAGAGGCTATTCTAGATGCTGCGTCACCTTATTATTGGGCCAGGCCCATGTAATTTCGAAATACATAAGTATAGGCTGTTTTTAGAGTCCGTATGTGTGGGGAAACAAGAGATAGGATTGGTTTCGGACCCCTTCCCCAAGGACACGAAATTTCCCCCTCTTCCTCCATATATACAGCCCTTAGGGCACCGTTTAGACTTTGGGTTCTGTTTAGATTAAAAGTTCGCCATAGCTGCAACTTCGCGTAGTTCGTTTGTGTTCAACGACCAGACAAAGGCGTTACAGAACCCCACCTTGATCAATAAAGCTTTCCTCCTATATTTGCAATATCCAGATTGCAATCTTAGTTTCTTGCTTGTTCTTCATTTGCCTGCATGAAACAGACCTTCGTGGTCAGGTTGATCGTGCTCCGGCGTGGTCAATAACCTCTTGGAGTTGGTTTAGCGATTGCTAAGGCACGACTTCCTCGCACGTTCGTAGTCGGATCGTCAAAGTCGACTTCCTCCAAAACGATAGCCACCATCTCATCGAAAGACGGGACACCTTTGCCTATATCAAGTGGTATCAGATTTTCAGGTTGCTCGGTGAGATTTTACAGTTTTTCGTAGTTTAGATCGAGTCTGTTCTTCATACCTATAGTCCACGAAAAAGCCAAAAAAATTAGGGTTGGTTCATCTTATCCGAACCAATCTGAGCCTTTGCATAATCTTTTCTGTATTTGCTTTGTTGAATTTCCGGTTGCATCGTCGTGTCAAGTTGCTGGTCTTAGCGTCTAGTCCTTTAGAGTTTCGAGTTCTGTTCACAGGTTGTCACGTTGCCGCTGCCATATATCACCACCGCATCATCATCATCACCACTGCCATATACCACCACCACATATTCACCGCCAATTCGAGTCCATATACGCCACCACATATCCGCCGCCATCACGCCAATCCGAGTACACCTGCAACATATATCCGCCACCAGTTCGAGTTCCACCAGATTCATCTCCGCCACTAGTCCGAGTTCCACCAGATTCATCTCTGCCACGAGTCCTATTCCGAGTCCAGTATTTTGTTACTCTGTTTTGGATTTCCAGATCACGCCATACTCTGAGTCGTGACAGAAAAGGACTCCCCAACATCCGTGCTACCCGCAGTAGAAAAATAGTTCCAGTTTCAAAAAAAACTAAGTCTGAAAAATTCTGGCTAGGCAGTTTTTAGAACATTTGTAGACTTTTTCGAAAAAAAATTTGTTGCGGAGCAAAACAAAGAGGAAAAAAGAAGTGCAAAAAAAGTGAAAAAATAAGAAAAAAATTCAGAGTGTGCTCCTCCCTTGTTTACGTGCAGCGCCGTGATTTTGTTAGTGTTCTAGGCTCGCGTCTCTCGTACGGTCTAGCCTAGGACCAGCACAGTACCTGAAGGAAATATGCCCTAGAGGCAATAATAAAGTTATTATTTATTTCCTTATATCATGATAAATGTTTATTATTCATGCTAGAATTGTATTAACCGGAAACATAATACATGTGTGAATACATAGACAAACAGAGTGTCACTAGTATGCCTCTACTTGACTAGCTCGTTAATCAAAGATGGTCATGTTTCCTAACCATGAACAAAGAGTTGTTATTTGATTAACGGGATCACATCATTAGGTGAATGATCTGATTGACATGACCCATTCCATTAGCTTAGCACCCGATCGTTTAGTATGTTGCTATTGCTTTCTTCATGACTTATACATGTTCCTATGACTATGAGATTATGCAACTCCCGTTTGCCGGAGGAACACTTTGTGTGCTACCAAACGTCACAACGTAACTGGGTGATTATAAAGGAGCTCTACAGGTGTCTCCAAAGGTACATGTTGGGTTGGCGTATTTCGAGATTAGGATTTGTCACTCCGATTGTCGGAGAGGTATCTCTGGGCCCTCTCGGTAATGCACATCACATAAGCCTTGCAAGCATTGCAACTAATAAGTTAAATGTGAGATGATGTATTACGGAACGAGTAAAGAGACTTGCCGGTAACGAGATTGAACTAGGTATTGAGATACCGACGATCGAATCTCGGGCAAGTAACATACCGATGACAAAGGGAACAACGTATGTTGTTATGCGGTCTGACCGATAAAGATCTTCGTAGAATATGTAGGAACCAATATGAGCATCCAGGTTCCGCTATTGGTTATTGACCGGAGACGTGTCTCGGTCATGTCTACATTGTTCTCGAACCGTAGGGTCCGCACGCTTAACGTTACGATGACAATTTCATTATGAGTTTATGTATTTTGATGTACCGAAGGTTATTGGAAGTCCCGGATGTTATCATGGACATGACGAGGAGTCTCGAAATGGTCGAGACATAAAGATCGATATATTGGAAGCCTATATTTGGATATCGGAATCGTTCCAGGTGAAATTGGATTTTACCGGAGTACCGGGGGGTTACCGGAACCTCCCCGGGGGTTATTGGGCCTATATGGGCCCTAAGGGAGAAGAGGAAAGGAGGCAAGAGGTGGCCGCGCGCCCCTCCTCTCCCTAGTCCGAATAGGACAAGGAGAGGGGGGCGGCGCCCCCTCTTTCCTTTCCCTCTTCCTCCTCTTTCCCCCTTCTCCTTCTCCAACTAGGAAAGAAGGGAGTCCTACTCCTGGTGGGAGTAGGACTCCCCCTTGGCGCGCCCTCCTTGGCCGGCCGCCCCCTCCCCCTGGCTCCTTTATATACGGGGGCAGGGGGCACCCTAGGACACACAAGTTGATCTTCGTGATTGTTCCTTAGCCGTGTGCGGTGCCCCCCTCCACTATATTCCACCTCGGTCATATTGTAGCGGTGCTTAGGCGAAGCCCTGCGACAGTTGAACATCAAGATCGTCACCACGCCGTCGTGCTGACGGAACTCCTCCCCGAAGCTTTGCTGGATCGGAGCCCGGGAAGTGTCATCGAGCTGAACGTGTGCCAAGAACTCGGAGGTGCCGGAGTAACGGTGCTTGGATCGGTTGGACCGGGAAGACATACGACTACTTCCTCTACGTTGCGTCAACGCTTCCGCTTCGGTCTACGAGGTTACGTAGACAACACTCTCCCCTCTCGTTGCTATGCATCACCATGATCTTGCGTGTGCGTAGGAAAATTTTTAAAACTAGATGATACCCCGCGCGTTGCGGCGGGAATTTATAGTAATTAATTTCCAAGGAAACAAATGCCAACTGTATTATATACATGTGATAGAAAATAATGTACTAATGTGGAAGTGTCATGCATGCATTATAACAATCTCGGCCACTTTAGATATCACACATTTATAGATATTCTGAATTGCTATAACAATAAGATTAGTATGTTACATTTGTCGATATTCTGTACATGCATGAGTAGAATTTGGCTATCACTAAATGTTCTTTCTGAAGTACAATCAGGGACCTTCAAACCTGAAAAAAAGATACATGACATGAAGCCCTCAAATGACAGAAAAAGGGAAACTTAGCATCCAAAGTTTGTTCTCGCCCTCCAATTCAGTCCAAATGCTGCCAGAAATGTTAGATGTATACCATATGAAACAAAAAGAAAATGCTATCAGTAACTATTTGGGGGAAGAGTGATCACACTTGAAACCACATCCTCGTTAATCTGTCTATTTGTGTGCTCTTTATTTTATTTATTGTTACTCCTTATGTCTGCGATGATATAACACTTGAAACCGAAAATGGTAGTTTGAGCTTTGCTGACAAAACAATCTAGAAAGAATAGCTGATCAGAGAAAATATTGAAAATATGCATCAAGATTAGATAATCAAATGGGTGGTCTGCTTTACCTAGTCCTTGATGTGTGAAGTAACCATCAGGAGCTCCTTGTCTGCACAAAAAGTGCAGAAAATCTAAGCAAGATAATATAGCCTACTAATTTTATCTACTGAAAAAGAGGAAGCAAACTGAAGGGTTCCTTTGAGCAGATTGCACATCAAAGATATGTGTGGTGTTGAACTAAAGTGTAGCGTGCGGAACGTCTATGCATTCTTCGGTGTAAAAATCTTGTGAATCATATTTCATCTCATTTTTAGCCTCTTTCTGAGTTCGCCCGACAGAATTAAAATTCAATCCCTGCTTGAGTGGACGAAACCATGCATAAATCAGTAAGGAAAGTCACTATTTGTTGATTTGGATCTTTAGTAGAAATGCCTATCAAAATAAATAAAATTAAACTCTTCCTTTTCAGGAAAAGGTAGGCTCAACCAATTCAAGCAAGATGCATTTGGTTATGATCACAGAACACACACCAGTGTACCTTTAAATTATTGTCCAATAATACAACACTAAGCAATGCAAAGCAAGGGCATATAAACTATTAAGTTCCACTTTGGAGAGAAGGGCCTATTATGAGGTTGAAGGGCACAATATTTAAAAAGTTCAGTTTCTGAATTCTTAAGATTTGGGTTAGTCTGTTGCTCCTCTTAAAAGAGACTCCTCACGTTTTCTTCTACCATAGGAAATTGCTTACTTTCTGATGAATAAAACATACATACATGAATAAAGTAGTTGGAAGGATACAACAGACATACTCACTGAATTGATCGCAATTCTACAACACTGAGAAACTGCATAAAATGTTACAACTCTTTCCTTTGTGGGGGAGTACTTCATAGTTTTACACTCATTAGCTTCGCATTAGACATGATTGAATGGAACTGTGGATGCAAGCCAAGATGGCATTATGCTGGTTTATTCTTTCTAAAACTCTTCTAACAATGTTGGCCTCAACATCACACAAGCCAGCTAACCGAGTTTTGCACTTCCACAGAAGGGAAAACCATGGTACATCCGTCAGGCAACAACATCAGTACAATTACAGTTACAAAGTAATGCATCTAAATAATATACTTCCAATCCCTTGGTGCCCCAGATCCATAAATAAAATTGAAGGGTGGATGCGAGGCTAATTAAAGACTGAGCAGTGAGCCCCTACCTTGGTTACCGTCGGCTGCAGGTCTGAACAGGTCAACAACTTTGTGCTGTTTGTCAGGCACGGCTGCGGCTGCACCTTCAGGAGGCCAACGGTGCGGTGGAAGGTTGAGGACGGGCATGTCAGAGAGAGAGAGGAGGCTCCAATTGGGCGCAGGTCGGAGGATCCCCTTGCGCTGGAGGTTGTGCCGCCGACGGGGCCCGGAAGTCGTCGCGCATGGAGGTAGCCCAAGTTGGGTGTGCCTAAGCTGCAGGGTACCTGCAGGGTCCTGATGCGTGCCCTGGTACTTTCATCGTGGATCCGGGTCCCTTCCCGGAGTTGCACCATCGAGGCTGAAAAGAAAGCAACTCCATGGTTCAATTTCAACAATAATTCTGGTGGAACCGACCAAAACCAATCTCTCCAATGGAGCTCCCTCGGCAGGTAGAGACAGAGACGGGAGATAAAAGGACTGCTGCTCCAGGGGAGTCGTCTCGACGAACGAAATGGGTGTTGGGGAAGACACGGAGATCGGCTCCCAACCGTCAGGGAGAGATTGATGTTCTTTTTTCTGGCGAAGATGGTGGTCGATCTGGCGGAGATGGTGGTCGATCGGTTTATTTTCTTTCGGGGTACAGAAGGGTCCGTGGCTTTTACGGCTGGAAACGGACAGACGGCTAGTCTTTTGGTATATGCTCGTTGTCATCGGTAATGGAACGCACCGAGGTGACGACGTGGCATGCGTTATGCATGTGCAGAATTGGTGATCTGAGTGAACCGGTAAGGTGGAGGATGCATGTTGAGAGAGCATTGACGTGGCATTATGCTGATGTGGATAGTGTGCATGTAGAGAGAATTGCTATAGTGGGGAGCAACTTCTTAAGAATGATAGATTACTACGTTGCCCAACAGTGGCATCCAAGCCTAGGTTTTATGTGTTGATGTTATATGTACGAGTAGAACACAAGTGAGTTGTGGGCGATATAAGTCATACTGCTTACCAACATGTCATACTTTGGTTCAGCGGTATTGTTGGATGAAGCAGCCCGGACCGACATTACGCGTACGCTTACGCGAGACTGGTTCTACCGCCGTGCTTTGCACACAGGTGGCTAGCGGGTGTCAGTTTCTCCAACTTTAGTTGAACCGAGTGTGGCTACGCCCGGTCCTTGCGAAGGTTAAAACAGCACCAACTTGACAAACTATCGTTGTGGTTTTGATGCGTAGGTAAGATTGGTTCTTGCTTAAGCCTGTAGCAGCCACGTAAAACTTGCAACAAACAAAGTAGAGGACGTCTAACTTGTTTTTGCAGGGCATGTTCTGATGTGATATGGTCAAGGCATGATGCTAAATTTTATTGTATGAGATGATCATGTTTTGTAACCGAGTTATCGGCAACTGGCAGGAGCCATATGGTTGTCGCTTTATTGTATGCAATGCAATCGCCATGTAATGTTTTACTTTATCACTAAGCGGTAGCGATAGTCGTAGAAGCATAAGATTGGCGAGACGACAACGATGCTACGATGGAGATCAAGGTGTCGCACCGGTGACGATGGTGATCATGACGGTGCTTCGAAGATGGAGATCACAAGCACAAGATGATGATGGTCATATCATATCACTTATATTGATTGCATGTGATGTTTATCTTTTATGCATCTTATCTTGCTTTGATTGACGGTAGCATTATAAGATGATCCCTCACTAAATTATCATAGTAAAAGTGTTCTCCCTGAGTATGCACCGTTGCGAAAGTTCTTCGTGCTGAGACACCACATGATGATCGGGTGTGATAGGCTCTACGTTCAAATACAACGGGTACAAAACAGTTGCACACGCGGAATACTCAGGTTTAACTTGACGAGCCTAGCATATAACAGATATGGCCTCGGAACACGGAGACCGAAAGGTCGAGCGTGAATCATATAGTAGATATGATCAACATAATGATGTTCACCATTGAAACTACTCCATCTCACGTGATGATCGGACATGGTTTAGTTGATATGGATCACGTGATCACTTAGAGGATTAGAGGGATGTCTATCTAAGTGGGAGTTCTTTAGTAATATGATTAATTGAACTTAAATTTATCATGAACTGTTTGATTGTAGATAGATGGCCCGTGCTGTTGTTCCGTTGAATTTTAATGTGTTCCTTGAGAAAGCAAAGTTGAAAGATGATAGTAGCAATTACGTGCTGCACAGAAGAGTTACGTCCTGGAAGCACCGCTAGGTGCCAGGCCTGCTGCTGATGCAACTGACGACGTTAAGAACGTCTGGCAGAGCAAAGCTGATGACTACTCGATAGTTCAATGTGCCATGCTTTATGGCTTAGAACCGGGACTTCAACGACGTTTTGAACGTCCTGGAGCATATGAGATGTTCCAGGAGTTGAAGTTAATATTCCAGCAGAATGCCCGGATTGAGAGATATGAAGTCTCCAATAAATTCTATAGCTGCAAGATGGAGGAGAATAGTTCTGTCAGTGAGCATATACTCAAGATGTCTGGGTATTGTAATCACTTGATTCAACTGGGAGTTAATCTTCCGGATGATAGCGTAATTGACAGAATTCTCCAATCACTTCCACCAAGCTACAAGAGCTTCGTGATGAACTATAATATGCAAGGGATGGATAAGACAATTCCCGAGCTCTTCGCAATGCTAAAAGCTGCGGAGGTAGAAATCAAGAAGGAGCATCAAGTGTTGATGGTCAACAAGACCACTAGTTTCAAGAAAAAGGGCAAAGGGGAGAAGAAGGGGAACTTCAAGAAGAACAGCAAGCAAGTTGCTGCTCAGGAGAAGAAACCCAAGTCTGGACCTAAGCCTGAAACTGAGTGCTTCTACTGCAAGCAGGCTGGTTACTGGAAGCGGAACTGCCCCAAGTATTTGGCGGATAAGAATGATGGCAAGGTGAACAAAGGTATATGTGATATACATGTTATTGATGTGTACCTTACTAATGCTAGCAGTAGCACCTGGGTATTTGATACTGGTTTTGTTGCTAATATTTGCAACTCGAAACAGGGACTACGGATTAAGCGAAGATTGGCTAAGGATGAGGTGACGATGCGTGTGGGAAATGGTTCCAAAGTCGATGTGATCGCAGTCGGCACGCTACCTCTACATCTACCTTCGGGATTAGTATTAGACCTAAATAATTGTTATTTGGTGCCAGCGTTGAGCATGAACATTATATCTGGATCTTGTTTGATGCGAGACGATTATTCATTTAAATCAGAGAATAATGGTTGTTCTATTTATATGAGTAATATCTTTTATGGTCATGCACCCTTGAAGAATGGTCTATTTTTATTGAATCTCGATAGTAATGACACACATATTCATAATGTTGAAGCCAAAAGATGCAGAGTTGATAATGATAGTGCAACTTATGTGTGGCACTGCCATTTAGGTCATATCGGTGTAAAGCGCATGAAGAAACTCCATATTGATGGACTTTTGGAACCACTTGATTATGAATCACTTGGTACTTGCAAACCATGCCTCATGGGCAAGATGACTAAAACGCCGTTCTTCGGTACTATGGAGAGAGCAACAGATTTGTTGGAAATCATACATACAGATGTATGTGGTCCGATGAATGTTGAGGCTCGTGGCGGATATCGTTATTTTCTCACCTTCACAGATGACTTAAGCAGATATGGGTATATCTACTTAATGAAACATAAGTCTGAAACATTTGAAAAGTTCAAAGAATTTCAGAGTGAAGTTGAAAATCATCGTAACAAGAAAATAAAGTTTCTACGATCTGATCGTGGAGGAGAATATTTGAGTTACGAGTTTGGTGTACATTTGAAAAAATGCGGAATAGTTTTGCAACTCACGCCACCTGGAACACCACAACATAATGGTGTGTTCGAACGTCGTGATCGTACTTTACTTGATATGGTGCGATCTATGATGTCTCTTACAGATTTACCGCTATCGTTTTGGGGTTATGCTTTAGAGACGGCCGCATTCACATTAAATAGGGCACCATCTAAATCCGTTGAGACAACGCCTTATGAACTATGGTTTGGCAAGAAACCAAAGTTGTCGTTTCTTAAAGTTTGGGGCTGCAATGCTTATGTGAGAAAACTTCAACCTGATAAGCTTGAACCCAAATCGGAGAAATGTGTCTTCATAGGATATCCAAAGGAGACTGTTGGATACACCTTCTATCACAGATCCGAAGGCAAGACTTTTGTTGCTAAATTTGGAATCTTTCTAGAGAAGGAGTTTCTCTCGAAAGAAGTGAGTGGGAGGAAAGTAGAACTTGATGAGGTAATTGTACCTACTCCCTTATTGGAAAGTAGTTCATCACAGAAACCGGTTTCTGCGACACCTACACCAATTAGTGAGGAAGTTGATGATGATGATCATGAAACTTCAGATCAAGTTACTATTGAGCCTCGTAGATCAACCAGAGTAAGAACCGCACCAGAGTGGTACGGCAATCCTGTTTTGGAAGTCATGCTACTAGATCATGATGAACCTACGAACTATGAAGAAGCGATGGTGAGCCCAGATTCCGCAAAATGGCTTGAAGATGATGTATTACGGAACGAGTAAAGAGACTTGCCGGTAACGAGATTGAACTAGGTATTGAGATACCGATGATCGAATCTCGGGCAAGTAACATACCGGTGACAAAGGGAACAACGTATGTTGTTATGCGGTCTGACCGATAAAGATCTTCGTAGAATATGTAGGAACCAATATGAGCATCCAGGTTCCGCTATTGGTTATTAACCGGAGACGTGTCTCGGTCATGTCTACATTGTTCTTGAACCATAGGGTCCGCACGCTTAATGTTACGATGACAATTTCATTATGAGTTTATGTATTTTGATGTACCGAAGGTTGTTCGGAGTCCCGGATGTGATCATGGACATGACGAGGAGTCTTGAAATGGTCGAGACATAAAGATCGATATATTGGAAGCCTATATTTGGATATCGGAATCGTTCCAGGTGAAATCGGATTTTACCGGAGTACCGGGGGGTTAACGGAACCCCCCCCCCGGGGGGGGTTATTGGGCCTATATGGGCCCTAAGGGAGAAGAGGAAAGAAGGCAAGAGGTGGCCGCGCGCCCCTCCTCTCCCTAGTCCGAATAGGACAAGGAGAGGGGGGCGGCGCCCCCCCCCCTTTCCTTTCCCTCTTCCTCCGCTTTCCCCCTTCTCCTTCTCCAACTAGGAAAGAAGGGAGTCCTACTCCCGGTGGGAGTAGGACTCCCCTTGGCGCGCCTCCTTGGCCTGCCGCCCCCTCCCCCTGGCTCCTTTATATACGGGGGCAGGGGGCACCCTAGGACACACAAGTTGATCTTCGTGATTGTTCCTTAGCCATGTGCGGTGCCCCCCTTCACTATATTCCACCTCGGTCATATTGTAGCGGTGCTTAGGCGAAGCCCTGCGACGGCTGGGTCGGAGCCCGGGAAGTGTCATCGAGCTGAATGTGTGCCAAGAACTCGTAGGTGCCGGAGTAACGGTGCTTGGATCGGTTGGACCGGGAAGACGTACGACTACTTCCTCTATGTTGCGTCAATGCTTCCGCTTTGGTCTACGAGGGTACGTAGACAACACTCTCCCCTCTCGTTGCTATGCATCACTATGATCTTGCGTGTGCGTAGGAATTTTTTTGAAATTACTACGTTACCCAACAGTACCGTCGTTGAGCGTTTATTCAACTTTGCATCTCTGAATTGATTATTGCTGGCCTTTTTTGCTACCATATTATAAGCCTTCCTATCTCCACATACATCTACGTTGTGCGTTTGACTCTCCCTGGTAATCGCTCTATCCAAGCTTTGAGAGTTTTGACTACGACGGTTGCCGATCACCGCCTGCTGCTGGGTAAGAACTGGTAAGAATTTGAGATTTGCTTGACGGATTTGTGACTGTCCACCACACCACCACCACCACTTCCTAGTAGTCTGTAGAATCATTTTATTATATGTTTCTATTGCTGCTAACCATGGCAGGATCACAAGCCGACGAGACTGACTGGGAGAACATGACAAACAAAGAGTTACATGATAAGTTTCAGCAAATGATGAGTGGACAGGTGGAAGATGTGCTAAATAGATTTGAAGAGGCCATGGAGAAGATAGATGGCATTGAGAAGGCGTTCGAAACAAAGCTTGATAACAAGTTTAATGAATTGCTCGCACGTCTTCCACCACCACCACCGGCTGCACCTAACGCACCTGTACAACAACAACGACGACTACCTCCAAGTCGCGAAACAGCCCTCCGCCGAGCGAGCCGTGTCCCTCTTCAGCCTGGCCAAGCTGCTGGTGCTGCTGTTGATACTTCTGTGGCTCCTGCTGCTGATGTGGAGGAGGATGATTATGTGGGAGATTACGAGGATGAGGTTGATCAACATCAGAACTACGTGCAACCACCAGCACCACAACCACCAGGTCGTCCATATGCAAATAATGACAATGTTAGGGCTCCCCCTCAGGTACGAGATCATGACCATCTCCCTAAACTGAAATTGAATATTCCACCATTTGAGGGTAGATATGTTCCTGATATATATCTTACTTGGGAGTTAGAAACGGAACGACGATTTACGTGTTTACAATATCCTGAGGAGAGACGTGTTCCTGCTGTTGTTTGTGCTTTCACTAGCTTTGCATGTGTTTGGTGGTCTGAACATTGTAGATTATATCCTGTTCCAGCTACTTGGGCTGCTCTGAAAACTGCTATGCGTACTCGTTGGGTTCCACCATATTATCAACGTGAATTACTTCAAAAATTGCAGCGCTTAAGACAAGGAAAAAATTCGGTAGAAGAATATTATCAGGAATTACAAACTGGCTTGATTAGATGTGGTATTGTTGAGGAGAATGAAGCTATGCTTGCACGTTTTCTGGGTGGATTAAATAGAGAGATTCAGACCATTCTAGACTATAAGGATTATAATACTATCACTCGTTTATTCCATCTTGCTTGTAAAGCTGAACGTGAAGTGCAGGATCAACAGGCATTGGCGCGAACTAACTTTTCTGCAGGTCGACCTTCATCATGGACACCACGTGTATCATCTACTTCCACACGTTCTGCTACACCGGCACCTCCGTCAGCTGCCACCTCTAACCGTGATACAATAAAGTAGGCACAATCACCACTATCTGCCAAGAGGACACCTTCTGGGCCTACAAAGAGCTCTTCTTCATCCATGGCATCAACAGGGCAAGCACATAATATTATTTGTCGACGTTGCAAGGGTGGAGGTCATTATGCGAGAGAATGCCCATCTAAGCGTGTGATGATTGCTACTGAGGATGGTGGGTATGAGTCCGCTAGTGACTATGATGAGGAGACTTTGGCTCTTATTACACATGAAGAACACAGTGGAGATGATTCTGATCATGAGACGCAATACATGGATGCTGACAGGTATGAATGTTTAGTTGCTCAACGTGTTTTGAGTGTGCAGGTCACGCAAGCTGAGCAAAATCAGAGGCATAATTTGTTCCATACAAAGGGAATTGTGAAGGAACGTTCTGTTCGCGTCATCATAGATGGAGGGAGCTGCAACAACTTGGCTAGCATGGAGATGGTGGAGAAGCTATCTGTCACCACAAGACCACATCCACATCCTTACTACATCCAATGGTTCAACAACAGCGGCAAGGTTAAGGCAACACGTACTGTTCGGGTGCATTTTAGTATCTCTACATATGCTGATTATGTTGATTGTGATGTGGTACCTATGCAAGCATGTTCCTTATTACTTGGTAGACCATGGCAATTTGATAAAAATTCTGTACACCATGGTAGAAACAATCAGTATACTCTTGTTCATAAGGATACGAATATTACTTTGCTTCCTATGACTCCTGATTCCATTTTGAAACATGATATTCATAGAGCTAATAAAGCAAAACAGGAGAAAAATAAGAGTGAAAATCAGATTGTGGCAAAAGAATTTGAGCAACAAATGAAGCCTAATAATAAACCATCTAGTGTTGCTTCTGAAATTAAATTAAAAAGTGCATGTTTACTTGCCACCAAATCTGATATTGATGAGCTAGATTCTAACAAATCTGTTTGCTATGCTTTTGTGTGCAACGAGGCGTTATTTTCATTCGAGGACATGCCTTCCTCTTTGCCCCCTGCTGTCACTAACATTTTGCAGGAGTTCGCCGACGTCTTCCCACAAGACGTGCCACCGGGATTACCACCTATTCAAGGGATTGAGCATCAAATTGACTTAATTCCCGGTGCCTCGCTACACAACCGTGCACCATACCGTACCAATCCAGAGGAGACGAAGGAGATTATGCGTCAAGTACAGGAGCTGCTCGACAAAGGTTATATACACGAATCTCTTAGTCCTTGTGTTGTTCCTATTATAATAGTGCCTAAAAAGGATGGTACATCGCGTATGTGTGTTGATTGTAGAGGCATTAATAATATTACTATTCGTTATCGTCATCCTATTCCTAGGCTAGATGATATGCTTGATGAATTGAGTGGCTCTACAATATTCTCCAAAGTTGATTTGCGTAGTGGATACCATCAAATTCGTATGAAATTGGGAGATGAATGGAAAACAGCATTTAAAACTAAGTTTGGATTATATGAGTGGTTAGTCATGCCTTTTGGGTTAACTAATGCACCTAGTACTTTCATGAGACTAATGAACGAAGTTTTACGTGCTTTCATTGGACGTTTTGTGGTAGTCTATTTTGATGATATACTGATTTATAGCAAATCCTTGGAAGAACATTTGGAACATTTACGTGTTGTTTTTAATGCTCTGCGTGATGCACGTTTGTTTGGTAATCTTGGTAAGTGCACCTGTTGCACCGACCGATTATCTTTTCTTGGCTATGTTGTTACTCCACAAGGAATTGAAGTTGATAAAGCCAAGATTGAAGCTATTGAGAGTTGGCCGCATCCCAAAACGGCCACACAAGTGAGGAGTTTTCTTGGACTCGCTGGTTTCTATAGGCGTTTTGTGAGAGATTTTAGCACCATTGTTGCACCTGTCAATGAGCTTACAAAGAAGGATGTGCCTTTTGTTTGGGGTACCGCACAGGAAGAAGCCTTCACGGTATTGAAAGATAAGTTGACACATGCTCCTTTACTCCAACTTCCTGATTTTAATCAGACTTTTGAGCTTGAATGTGATGCTAGTGGAATTGGATTAGGAGGTGTGTTATTACAAGATGGCAAACCTATTGCATACTTTTCTGAAAAATTGAGTGGGCCTAGTCTGAACTATTCTACTTATGATAAAGAATTATATGCTCTTGTTCGGACTTTAGAGACATGGCAACATTACTTATGGCCCAAAGAATTTGTTATACATTCTGATCATGAATCTTTGAAACATATTAAAAGTCAAGCTAAACTGAATCGTAGACATGCTAAATGGGTTGAATTCATTGAGATTTTCCCTTATGTCATTAAACACAAGAAGGGTAAAGAAAATGTTATTGCTGATGCTTTGTCTCGTCGCTATACTATGCTTTCACAACTTGACTTCAAAATATTTGGTTTGGAGACCATCAAAGATCAATATGTGCATGATGCTGATTTTAAAGATGTAATGCAGAATTGTAAAGAAAGAAGAACATGGAACAAGTTCGTTATTAATGATGGCTTTGTGTTCCATGCTAACAAGCTATGCATTCCTGCTAGCTCTGTTCGTCTTTTGTTGTTGCAGGAGGCGCATGGAGGAGGATTAATGGGACACTTTGGCGTGAAGAAGACGGAGGACGTACTTGCTACACATTTCTTTTGGCCAAAGATGAGATGGGATGTTGAGCGTTTTGTTGCTCGCTGCACTACATGTCAACAAGCTAAGTCACGACTCAATCCTCATGGTTTATATATGCCTTTGCATGTACCTAGTGTTCCTTGGGAAGATATATCTATGGACTTTGTTTTAGGTTTACCTCGTACAAAGAAGGGAGGATAGCATATTTGTTGTCGTGGATAGATTCTCGAAAATAGCACACTTTATACCATGTCATAAAAGCGATGATGTTGTTAATGTTGCTGATTTGTTCTTTCGGGAAATTATTCGCTTGCATGGTGTGCCAAATACTATTATTTCAAATCGTGATACTAAATTCCTTAACCACTTTTGGAGATGTTTATGGGCTAAGTTGGGGACTAAACTGCTTTTTAGTACTACTTGTCACCCCCAAACTGATGGACAAACTGAAGTAGTCAATAGAACATTGTCTACTATGCTTAGGGATGTTTTAAAGAATAATAAGAAAATGTGGGAAGAATGCTTGCCTCATATTGAATTTGCTTATAATCGTTCATTGCATTCTACTACTAAGATGTGCCTTTTTGAAATTGTGTATGGTTTCCTACCTCGTGCACCCATTGATTTGTTGCCTCTTCCATCTTCGGAGAAGGTTAATTTTGATGCTCAACAACGTGCTGAATTGGTCTTAAAAATGCATGAGTTAACTAAGGAAAACATTGAGCGTATGAATGCTAAATATAAACTTGCTGGAGATAAGGGTAGAAAACATGTTGTCTTTGCACCTGGAGATCTTGTTTGGTTACATTTTCGTAAGGATAGGTTTCCTAATTTGCAAAAATCAAAGCTAATGCCACGTGTTGATGGTCCTTTTAAGGTGTTAGAGAAAATAAATGATAATGCACATAAACTTGAGCTACCTGCAGATTTTGGGGTTAGTCCCACTTTTAACATTGCAGATTTGAAGCCTTATTTGGGTGAGGAAGATGAGCTTCCGTCGAGGACGACTTCATTTCAAGAAGGGGAGGATGATGAGGACATCAATACCATTGTTACACCCACAGCCCCTACTGTTACATATAATGGACCAATTACTAGAGCTCGCGCACGCCAATTAAATTACCATGTACTTTCGTGTCTTGATAATGATTCTAATGTTCATGAGAATATGATGTTGCCTAAATTGGATACATTTGTTTTGCTTACAAATGAAGGGCCTAGCTTGGAGAAGGATGAACATTGAAGCAAGAACAAGCATGGAGTTGATGGCATGCGCAAGGGGAACAAGAACGGAGTTACAAGTGATGATTTCAGGACTTTGAAGCCACCATAAGGAGTGAATGAAGCCTTGGATGAAATATACAAGATGCCACTTCATAAATTTCGTCCAGAGGCTATTCTAGGTGCTGCGTCACCTTATTATTGGGCCAGGCCCATGTAATTTCGAAATATATAAGTATAGGCTGTTTTTAGAGTCCGTATGTGTGGGGAAACAAGAGATAGGGTTGGTTTCGGACCCCTTCCCCAAGGGCCACGAAATTTCCCCCTCTTCCTCCATATATACAGCCCTTAGGGCACCGTTTAGACTTTGGGTTTTGTTTAGATTAAAAGTTCGTCATAGCTGCAACTTCGCATACTTCGTTTGTGTTCAACGACCAGACAAAGGCGTTACATAACCCCAACTTGATCAATAAAGCTTTCTCTCTTATATTCGCAATATCCAGATTGCAATCTTAGTTTCTTGCTTGTTCTTCGTTTGCATGCAGGAAACAGACCTTCGTGTTCAGGTTGATCGTGCTCCGGCGTGGTCAATAACCTCTCGGAGTTGGTTTAGCGATCGCTAAGGCGCGACGTCCTCGCACGTTCGTAGTCGGATCGTCAAAGTCGACTTCCTCCAAAACGATAGCCACCATCTCATCGAAAGACGGGACACCTTTGCCTCTGTCACACTATAGGTTGGAGACCTCAAGGTCCTGGAGCCCACGAGGGACCCGGAGCGGAACTAGCCGACAACAATGCCCAGGATGTCGGACTAGAGGCAAATGAGGAGCGAGAAGCGGTGGGCTCGGCCGAGATGGTTAGAGAGGATTCTAGAGACCAGCACGGCGCGGGAGTCACTGCTGGAGAGACTCCGGTCTACCCCAAGGTTGAGTGACGCATTGGATGAGAGCCAGAGGGGACGCCATAGAGCCAAAGGGGACGCCAACGGCAGGAGAGGGCCTGGGTGCGCTTGCCGTCCTTGGTGGGTAGGAGGGAGACGATAGTTCCTAGCAAGGCGTCGAGGAGGCAGCTGATGAAGTCCAGGCCATCGAGCCTTCCCCGCACCTCGCCGCTGAAGTTGCTGCCCCTGCTGCCGGTGGTTCTCCAACAGATCTACGCCTCTTGGGAGCACGTGTTTCCGGCACCTCCTCCATGGCCGGCAGCTTGTGCGCAAGTGGGTTTTGGTCTACCAAGGTTTGGTTTTAATCATGTATCTGAAAAATGTTATATGTGTATATGAAAAAAAATCCTAGCATATAAAAAATGTAAAATTGTTTATACAAAAAGTAGACATAAAAATACATGTCTAAAAAATAGTAGTCATATATTTAAAAATGTTAAACATGAATATAAAAAATATTCCTGATGTATATAAAATGTACAGTGTGTGTGTATGCAAAAAGTAGACATAAAATAATATGTGTTAAAAAATCTTAATCATGTAGTTGAAAAGTGTTAAATGTGTGTATAAAATGTTCCTTTTGTATAAAAGAAATGACAATATGTATGAAAAAATCTTGATATAAAAACATATGTTTGAAAAGAATTTTAAATATGTATTTTTAAAAATGTTCAACATGTATATATAAAATGTTTTATGTAGTCGAAAAAAATGTTGAACATTTTAAAGAAATATTCCTGTTATATTTGAAAAGAGAAATAAAAATGATGGGAAAAAGCGAAATAAAGGAAAATGAAGAAAAAAATAAGAAACCAAAAAGGAACAAAGGAAACGAAAGAAAAATAGAAATAATAAGGAAACCAAGGAAACCAGTACGAAATAATAGAAACAGTGAAAATCAAGAAAGAAACAAAAGGAAAACGAAGAAAACAAACAAAGATAAAAAGAAAAGGAAAAAATCAGTGAAAACCAAGAAAAAGAAAGAAAACATACAGAAAAACCAATAAAAACATGAAAGAAACAAAGAAAATTGATGACAAAACAAAAAATAAAGAAACCGGTGAAGAAACAGAGAAAACCAAAAGGAAAAAATAAATAAAAGAAACCAAAAAGAAAAGAAAACGAAAAATTTCAGAAGAAATGAGTGAGGGAACACGAGCAAGTGTCTCCATCGATCAAACAGCGAAAAAAGAAGACAATGGGCTGGCTCGGTAACTACGGCGGGAGGAAACCCCTTGAGGTGAGCGGGCGATTCATCTTGCTATAAACGAGATATAGGGTTGTGTTGGTTTGCTGCTGCGAACCGGAAAGGAATACGAGCTCAGAGCCACCGGTTCGTTTGCGCAAGAGCTATATATCTTGCTTGTAGCGAGACGTATGCTTCTCTCGGCATTTTTTGTCGCTACAGTACTGGGCCTGGCGCCATTTTTTACTACGTTCACTCTTTTGCCTCGTTTTCTCAGCCTTTTCGGGTTTTTTTTTCTTCTTATTTTCCCTTTTTATTTATCCTTTTATTTTTTTCTTTGGTTTTATTTGTTTCTTTCATGTTTTTTTTTCATTTTTCACTATGTTCCACTGTTTTTGCATTGGTTTCTTTGGTTTTCTTTTTTACTTGGTTATTTTATTTGTTTCTCGTTTCCATTGGCTTTTTTTTGCCATTTTCATACATTTTGTACATTGTCAGTATACAACAGGAACATTTTTACATGTTTAACATTTTCAAAATACAAGATGAACAATTTTAAAAAATATATGTGTTTTGAGCTACCTTTTTTTTCATACAGATTTTACACTTTTCGTATACAGTAGGAACTTTTTCTACGTGTTTGTCATTTCTCAAATGCATGATTTACTCTTTTCAAATATGTTTTGATGTGTATTTTTTTCATATAAATTGTACATTTTTTGTACACATAAGAAACATTTTTTATACACGTTTAATATTTTAAAAATACATTAACATTTTTTAAATATATGCTTTGATGTCTATTTTTCATACATATTGTACATTTTTTCTCGTAAACATAAGAAACAATTTTCTTAGGCATGTTTAACATGTTTTGATGACTTTTTTTCATACATATTGTACTTTTTTTGCGTATACATAATAAGCATTTTTGTTACACATGCTTAACATTTTTCAGGTACATGATTAACTTTTTCTAAAATACATGACTAACATTTTTTAAATAGATGTATAATTTTTTTAAATACACAATTAACATTTTTTTAAATACTCCCTCAGATCGATATTAGTTGTTGCTCAAACGGATGTATCTAGCACTTAAATGTTTCTAGATACATCCATTTGAGAGACAAATAATTAATATGGATCATAGGGAGTACATGATTTAACATTGTTCTAAATACAATGATTGACATTTTTTTGAATACATGTTTTGGAGTCTACCTTTTACAATACACATTTCTAATTTTTCATATACATTTGAAACATTTTTTTGATATACATTTGATATTTTTCATATACATGTTAACACTTTTTTAAACACATGCTTTTGAAAAAAATGAATACGTGTTAAAAAAATTCAAATATGTTTTGAAACATTTTTTAAATGCTATCAACATTTTCTAACAATGCTAATTGTTTTTTCAAAACTGAAGCAATTATTTATGAAATATATGTATTCTAGAGCCTTTTGAAAATATAACAAAAGGTATATAAGTAAAAATAAAAAATGAGACAAAACGCCGAAAACAAATCGAACAAGGAACGTTACTGGGCCGGCCCATGATCACTGTTTTTTCAGACGAGCCGACGGTTCATCATATTGTAAGCGAGCCATAGACGAGCCCATTCGGTGGGGGGGGGGGGGGGGGGGAGGGAGGGGGAAGCGGAACTGGTCAATGGCCTAGCACGGCCCTGGCATGGCACGTCGAGCCTGTATAAGCTGGTTGTGCCATTCCGACACCTGTGCGCCGCCTCACGACCCAGACACTGGTGGCGATGAGGAGAAGAGGAGGTAATAGCACCCCAGATCCACAAACTTGCACCGAATGTGATGTTTTAGTCCAAAACTTGCAAAATATGACTGAGGACTCCACAAACTTGACACCCTATGTGATGTTTTGGTCCACAGCCATTCACAGCGTGACATGTGGCAGTCCAGAGGGTGGACCGGTCAGCTGTGGCAATTTTGCACAAAGGCCCCTGGCGTTCACTCGATTCAACCCGCAGTGCTTACCGCCAAATACACATGTACGATGAGATGAACGCCCCAGATCCCAGGACGGGCCGCTACAGTCCCACGTCGTATCGGGGGGCAGCAAGACGCCTAGGTAGATCGATCCCCACCCGGCCACCCCACGCAAAATTAGCAGCCGTGCCCATGCATTCATGCACGCAGATCCATCCATCCATGGCTTTAGTTAATGTCAATGAACTCCATGCGCATGAATGCATGATGCAGTGCTACTACTACCACTACTGTAGATGAGCACGTACTACGCACTCTAGCCAGGTAGCCTTGTCGTGGATTAGGCCTCTCGTGTACGTACGTACGTGCCCAGGCAGGATCTGTGGCGTGGAGGGCTCCATTTTGACACGCAGTTAATACTAAGAGCAAGCATTTGCATGCATGGTCCAACCCTTCGAATTACTCCTACTACTACTCCATGCATGCGTTGTATTGCATTGCCTTGCCGGTAAAAACGGTCAGCGTTGAAAGCTTAGCAATGCCGGATTTGAAAAGATTCTCGAGTAATGTGAGTTGGGACCTCTCTTGGCTAAATCTTTGGGCACGCAGTGAATTTTGAACTATCCTCTTGGAGCTAGCTACACACCCCTTTCTATGTGTAATGTGTTGATTAGCTGTAGAGGATATAAGATGTAGCACGAAAACTTAAATGCAAGGAGACAGTAAAAATATCAAGAACAGGGTAAAAAATAATACTAACACAAACATTATTTCCTCACTGAAACAGAAAATGGCAGAAAGGCATGCTTGCTTGCAGCACTAGAGGAGGAGCACTGCAGGAAAGAAAGTTGAAAGAAAGGCATACGCATGCTTTAGCCAAGCACAAGCATGCTAGGTTGCACAGCCTTTGCTAGCTGATCTCAGCACTTTGAGACTATGGACTATACCCTTAAGGTCTTTTTGCTCTCCTTTTTCTTTTACCTACACACAAATTAATTAAAGGACACTGTTGGTACAGTGCTAGGCTTAGGCTGGTCACCACTCCATGGCTCCATGTACGGATCTCCAAGCTCACCTGCGTCGATCGGTCGTCTACATGAAGTCCACCTCAAAGAGATGCATGTTATTGTTGTTGTTGCCGCCGCCGTGGTTGCTGTTGTTGTTCTGGTCAGAGACCTCGCCGTTGGCCGCCCCGGCAGACGGCAACCCGCTGGAGCACACCGACGAGCACGACAGGATGTTGCTGTTGCCGTTGCCGTTGTTGTTCTGGTGCAGCAGCGAGGTGATGAAGTGCTGCTGCTCCTGATGGTGGTGGTGGAGCTGCATGGCGCTGTTGAGCTGCTGGTGGTGGCCGTCCTTCTCCCGCGGCTCTCCAAGCGTGAGTGTCATCGGCCTCGCCGCCGCCGCCTTTCTCTGGTCGTGCTGCTGCAAGCAGCTGATGGCGCTCGTGTTGGACGAGATGGTCGACTTGGTAGCGGTCAAAGCTGCTCGAATCGTACGTAAAAGGAAGAACTAATTAGAGGTAGTTAATGGTGATCAATTGCACTGGGTAGGATGCAAATGAAGCAAAGGTGCGTGCATGTTAGCCATAGCTTACTGTTGTTGTCGCCGTGCCTACCGTTGAATCGAGTGAACGTCAGGGGCCTTTGTGCAAAATTGCCACAGCTGACCGGTCCACCCTCTGGACTGCCACATGTCACGCTGTGAATGGCTGTGGACCAAAACATCACATAGGGTGTCAAGTTTGTGGAGTCCTCAGTCACATTTTGCAAGTTTTGGACTAAAACATCACATTCGGTGTAAGTTTGTGGATCTGGGGTGCTATTACCTCGGAGAAGAGGAAGGGGCGGGGAAGCCGTCAGGGGTGGCTATGTTTGGTCGCCCGTGTCGCCCCGTTGAAGTGACGTGGGGGTGAGAGGGGGGGTCCACTGTATGCATCCTGTGTGTCCAGCAACATTGACCAACGGTGCCCCAGTGTGGGACAGAGAAGCCGAACATGCGTCAGATCGGGTGCTAGCCCACCACGAAGTCACGCTCTAGGGAGCTGACAACGAGCAAGGGGTACCAACACGCAAGCTCGAGGTCGTCTGGGTCCATGGCGACACGAAAGTTGTCCGAGAAGTTGCGAACGCAGTCCCAAAATGCCAAGGAGGCCAAACACCGTGTGACGGTGGTGGAGCTTCACCAGGGAGCTTGCAATGGCATCGAGCTCGGCCACCGGCATGGACTCTATGTTGCGGTAGGAGAGCTCCAACATTGCCTCCTGCAACTCGCGGTGTTTTTTTTGCGAACACGCAAAAGCTTTGCGCGTCGATGTATGCCATTAACACCATGGGGCACCCAACAACGCCCTACATGCTAGAAGGTCCTACCTCCAGAAGTCCGACAACCCCCTCGCACCAGAAAGTTTCCATAGCTCAACCTCATCATTGATGCGACGATAAAGATCTCCAGCAACGACGGCTGACCGCTCGAAGACACGACTATTACGCTCCCTCCATAGCATCCAGACGATGAGGAGGGCAAGCGAATCAAACCCCTTCCTCCGCTCCTTCGGGATCATCGCACGACTGGCTGGCCACCACTCTATGAGAGTTGCATCCATGCTGGGCACCAACTGGCCAAGGCTGCACCGTGCGAGGGCAGAGTGCCACACCTCCCTGGCAAACACACAACCCAGTGCCAGGTGGTCTGTAGTCTCAGCCTCCTGCTCGCATAATGGGCACATGACGTGGGACTGGAGGCCGTGTCGAAGGCGTTTGTCTGCCGTCCAAATCCGACGCCTCATCGCTAGCCAGAAGTGAAGCTTGCACTTGGCCGGGGCCCAAGTCTTCCAAAGGGCCTGACCGCATGGGAACCTCTCGAGGCCAGCAAAGAACACCTGGTAAGCTGAGCTCGCAGAATATACCTCAGTCGGCGTCCACTTCCAGATTATGCGATCCGGAATCTCAAGGAGTAGGTGCACCTCAAGAAGCAAGTCCGTGAGCATCAAGAATTGAGTTAGCACTCTAACCGTCAACACGCCTGTGATGTCCCTGATCCAAGCGCGGTCCGCCAAGGCCTCATGAACTGTTCGCGTGCGCCGCGCACCGTCGTTCACCGCTAGGAATAGCTCTTGGGACTCAAACTGAATGGAACGCCCGTGGAGCCAAAAATCCGTCCAGAAAAGAGCCTTTCTACCATTCCCCAACGTCACCTTGATGGACGAGTCAAAAATAGCCTGCACCTCAGGCTCCACGGCCGGCTGCAGGCCCGACCAACAGCAATCAGATGTGCGTGCCTGAAACACATAGCCTAATAGCTTAAGGTTCAAGACGCCCAAACCACCATACTCGAACGGCTTGCACACTTGCTCCCAAGCCACCAGACAATGGCCACCGCTGACGACGTCGGTCCCCTTCCAAAAGAAGGCACGAATCCTCTTCTCAAACCCATCGACCAGCCATACGGGCAGCTGCATCGCGATGGAGTGATACACGGGGATGGATGTGAGGACCGACTTGACTAGCACGAGGCGACCAACCGCGGTGATCCAACGAGCAATCCATGGCTATAGTCGATTGCATACCCTGTCCAATAAAGGTTGAAGGCACACCCTTGGCAACCTCAGCTTGTACGAGAGAGGGAGGCCGAGATAGGTACAGGGGAACCTCAGTATCTGGCATGGAAAGTGTTGGACATCAACTACTAGGTGCTCCTCGGAGCATCTGATCGGCGACAATGAGCACTTACGTAGATTGGTGCGCAACCCAGATGCTCCACCAAAACAGTCAAGTGCGGCCCGCACGAGCGACAGGTCCGAAGGGGATGGATTGACAAAGACAACAACATCGCCGGCGTACATCGAGGTGCGGAAGCGGGCACCTTGGCACTGCAGCGGCGCGACAACATGCCCATGCCCTCAGCCCTAGCGAGAAGGGCGTTCAGCACCTCCATCACAAGGAGGAACAACATGGGCGAGAAAGGGTTGCCCTGGCGGAGACCCTGGTGATGGAGGAATGGCCTTCCAGGCACTCCATTCAGAAGGATGGAGGAGCTTGCCAACGAGAGTAGGATGCACACCCATTCGACAAACCACGGGCCGAAGCCAGCGTGGTGAAGCACATCCAAAAGGAAAGGCCACGAGACAGAATCAAATGCCTTCGATATGTCGATCTTGAGGAGCATGGAAGGGATCTGACGCTCATGCAGTGCCCTAGTGGTGAGTTGCACCATCCGGAAATTATCATGGATACTCTGGCCACGGACGAACGCAGACTGATTTGCCGCCACAAGATCCGGCAGCCGCGGAGCGAAGCGCAACGCTAGAACCTTTGAAAAGAACTTGCTGAAGCTGTGCTCAAGGCTAACAGGCCTGGAATCCTTGACCTCAACCGCACCGTCGTGTTTAGGTAACAGAACGATAAGAGCCTCGTTGAGCTTCCTCATGCCGTGCGGGCGAAGGGTGAATAACTGACCGAAAGCGGCCATGATGTCGCCCTTTATGACGGCCCATGCAGATTGGAAGAAACGCCCAGAGAACCCATCTGGGCCAGGCGCCTTGTCGGCGGGCATGTCCCTTGCCGCAGCCCACACCTCTTCCTCCGAGAATGGCGCCTCAAGTTCCACGAGAGCGACCGAAGGAAGGCCTAGAAACCCAAGGTCCAAGGCGTGTTCCCTAGGGACATCGGAGCCGAGCAGTCTGTTGTAGAAGTTGAAGAGCATGTTCTCCTTGTCATCATGCTCGACGTCCACCTCGCCTTCCCGAGAGAGCGTGGTGATGTGGTTGCTCCGCTGCCGGTGCCGCGCGAATGATTGGAAGTAGCGTGTGTTGGCATCACCTTCCCGCAACTCGCGGTGTTGTCTTCATCTTCATCTCCGTTGGCACGAAATCCGCTACCAATGGCAACCACTACAGGCTACCTTCACACGCCATCCGACGATGCTAGATGCACCATCAGGATGGTGATCAAAGCATGGAAGACATTATTCCTATTCAGGGACATCACCACCGCCACGCAACACTAACCAAGATGTTGAATATAACAAGAACAAGAGTGGGGTCCTTCATGCTGGCGGGGGAGATCCTTCGCACCTCCATGGGCCAAAGGCCATCTGAGGTGGGGCGGAACGGCGGTGGAGCTGACAGTGGGGGGCCTTTCCGTACATATCTAAATACTTTGTTTTGGTGCCATTTTAGAAGAAGAAGCTTTATTTTATCTGTAGAAGAAGGAAAGTTGAACATAGGCGTGGCAGTGTTGTTTATAAAAAAATTGTTTGATTTTTTATCTATATTACATTTTTTAAAGTAGAACATGGACAATTTCTTTTACATATATGCCGGCTCGGTCTCTTGCAGATGCTCATAGGGGCAGGGTGTGCGTGCGTGGGTTCGTAAGGGTGACTGTATGCTCGTGTATGTGAGCAACTTCGATTGTACTTTCTTCAAAAAAAAATACTTTACTTTGGTACAATTTTAGAGCAAGTAACGTTGAGCTGAGGCGTGGCAGTGTTGGTTAAAATAATGTATGAAAATATTTAATCTATGTTACAGTTTTTTTTAAAGAACATGGACAGTTTCTTTTACATACATGAACATTTACATGAGGATATAGTTCAAAAAACTTTGTTTGATGCAGAACATCTTTATGTACCAAAATAACAATTTGAAGTTACACAACCATTTTTAGTTGATATAAGCATGCCAATTTCATTTGAAATAAACCTATGGTGTAGACTATTTTAAAGGAAGTTTTTTTCCATAAAAACATGTTTTTGAAATTAAAATTAATACTAATGGGCTAATGTAACCATGAACGTTTTAATCAGTCAATAAAGCTTAGAGGGTCGTATAAAAAATCATATGAAGTCTTTTATCTATATTATTTTTAATAGTAATGGGCAGTTTCTTTTACATACATGAACAATTACATGATAATACATTTTGAAAAATCTTTGTTTGACGCAGAGCATTTTTATGTACGAAAATAAAAATTCGAAGTTATACAACCATTTTTAGTTGACAAGCACGGCCATTTTTTATTTGAAATAAATATATAGTATACAATATTTTAAAGGATTTTTTCCCATACAACCATGTTGATCCAATTTCAGGTGTTGTAAAACAAATTAACAATTTTTTCTGAGGGGAATAAAAATAATTTATACAAAACAAGAATTTGCAGTGGGCCGGCCCTCTGTCTCCTTCCCCCAATAAAACAGAGGCCGCCCCTCCCCTCCGTCGCCTTCCCCCCAAAACAAAGTGCTCTGAATCCGGCAAGCTCCTCCCCGTCGGCTTCCTCCTCCCCAAGCTCACACCAGCCAACCACTCAAGCAACCGTCTCGCCGCCGTCCACCACCACCGCTGCATCGCCCCTCTCTGTAGAAGAAGAAAGCTTTATTTTATCTGTAGAAGAAGGAAAGTTGAACAGGCGTGGCAGTGTTGTTTATAAAAAAATTGTATGATTTTTAAATCTATATTACATTTTTTTAAATTTTCTTTTACATATATGTCGGCTCGGTCTCTCACAAGTGCCCACAGGGGTAGAGTGTGAGTGGATGGGTTCATAAGGGTGAGTGTATGTGAGCGACTTTGATTGGTACAATTTTAGAACAAGAAACATTGAGTTGAGGCATGGCAGTGTTGTTTACAAAAAGAATTGTATGAAAAGATTTTATCTATGTTATAATTTTTTTTAAAGAACATGGGCAATTTATTTTACATTGAGTTGAGGTGACTCTCTACATGAGGATATAGTTCAAAAAACTTCGTTTTATGTAGAGCATCTTTATGTACCAAAGGAAAAATTTGAAGTTATGCAACCATTTTTAGTTGATAAGCCTGACCATTTTTATTTGAAATAATTCTATGGTGTAAAAATATTCAAAGGAAGTTTTTCCGTTCAAACATGTTTTTGAAATTAAAAATTAAAATACTGATGGGGCTGATGTAACCATGAATGTTTTAATCAATCAATAAAGCTTAGTGGCTTGTCTAAAAAGAATCTATTGGTGACATTATTTGCATATCTAAGGGCCTGTTCGGTAGCCCTCCAGAGCCTCAAACTCCACGACTCCGTAGCCAAGATCCGGCAGCTAGCTTCTCCAAAAAAATCCCGGAGTCAGCCAATCGTTCGGGGGCATAGCTTCTTTGCTCGATCGTTTCCTTCCAGGCCGAAAGCGTTGCTTTTGGCCCACTGGACCATAATGGGTGGGCTGCTCGCAGTGGGATGGTATAATTAACGACAGATAGGAAGGGAACGAGCGTCCCGTCGCTGCGGAATAGAAAATGGTCGAGCGAACCGGTACGCAGTCTCACTTGGCGGTGGCATGCCTATGTAATTTCTGCCAACTCTCGCTTCTCTGTTTTTGTGGAGCTCCATTTTCTCAACTCCACGACTTCTCCAAATTTGCACTGCGTGGTTAGCCAGCTTCTCAATCGCATCGCCAGGAGTTGGACCGTTCGGGTGCGCTCCAGATGTGGAGTTGTGGAGTTCAGAAGCCAGAGGGCTATCGAACAGGCCCTAAATATACTTTGGTACCATTTTAGAAGAAGAAAAGTTGAACCGAGGAGTGGCAGTGTTGTTAATCAAACAAATTCATATGAATTCTTTTATATGTATTAAAAATTCAATAGTAATGGACAGTATCTTTTACATACATGTACAATTACATGAGAATGCCGTTCAAAAAAATCATTGTTTAATGCAGAGCATTTTTATGTACCAAAATAAAAATTTGAATTTATTCAACCATTTTTAGTTGACAAGCACGGCCTTTTTTATTTGAAATAAATTTATAGTGGAGAATTTTTTCCCACCCATACAAATCTCAGGTGTTGGCATAAACAAATAAAACAAATTATTAAAAAAAATACACAAAGTGAGAATTTGCAGCGGGCCGCGGTTCCCCCAATAAAACAGAGTCGCCCCCTCCCCTCCGCCTTCTTCCCCCCAAAACAGAGTGCTCTGACTCCCGCGAGCTCCTCCCCGCCGGCTTCCTCCTCCCCAAGCTCGCACCACCCAACCACCGAAGCAACAGTCTTGCCGCCGTCCACCACCACCGCATCACCGCCCCTCTCTCCGTGCTTTCTCCTTCCGCTCCACCTCGCCGTGCGGGCGAAGACAAGACGACCAAGAAACCAAGAAAGGCTTCTTGGGGACAGCCCTCCAATGGAGCAGGGCGCCGGGAAGAAGCTCGGCAAGACGAAGGCGTCCGAACCTCCTCGGAGCGATGTTTCCGCTCTGGAGCTCCCGGGCGCGCCACCACCGCCGACCCAGCCCGACGTCGACACGACGCGGCGGCTCCATGGAGACGTTCCTCCATCTCAGGCGATCGCATTGCAGCTCGCAGGCGCGCGACCCCAGCCACCTCAGGCCGAGGTGTCTCCTCGCCCGCTTACGATCGTCCCCGCCCCCGCTCACCTTCCGCCTCAGGCCGACGCGGTCTGGTTCAGGAGCTTGCTGGAGGCCCTCCGACTCCGGTTTCCGGGGCCGGTTGTGGCGAGGATCTTCGAGGCCTTCCAGGGCGCGTGGGCGTCCGTGCACGGGTGGTGGAGCCGGCCGCCGCCAGCAGCAGCGCCCGTGATCAACAAGAAGAAGAAGGACAAGAAGAAGAATACCTTGCTCCCCGTGCCGCGGCGTAGTAAGGCATGGTTGTACTGGGAGAAGCGCCGCCGCCGCCGGGTGATCCCCCCTCCTCCTGCTCCTCTTCTTGATGAGCCGCAGCCTTCGCAGCCCGCACCAGTGCCACTGGTATGATCCAATTCCTCTCCTTCCCCGAATTCAGAGTTTCAGACTGTTGCCTTTCCTTCAGAAAAGTTAAGTGATAGCTTGCCGATAGTTGCATGACAACTGAATTTATGTTAATCGGTTAAAATTTATAGCATTATGCAAAGAATCTTTGCTGGAACTGCAGCAGCTCTCTTTTGATGAAGGGCAGCAAAAACTATCCACTCAGTTAAAATTCAGTGATAGGAAGGCATAGTTATCCACAAAGTGTTCTTCTGTGACTTTTGCAAACAAAGTTACAAGAGGACTGTTCCTTAACAAAATATGATGAAGTGCAGAAAGAACTGCCTCGGTTGTGATGACCAGGAACTGTTTGCTGTTTACCTTACTAGGTGCCCGGAACCATTATACCTGAATGATATAGTTTCAGAACACAAAATTCAGTTATAGTTTCCGAACACAAAACTGAGTCACAAACCATAAAATGGACTCTGTTAGAATTCGTGGATAGTTGCATGACAACTGAATTTGTGTTAATTAGTCAAGAGTCATAGCATTATGCAAAGAAACTTTGATGGAATTGCATCTGCTCTCTTCTGATGAAGGGCAGCAAAAACTTTGCATTCAGTTAAAATTCAGTGATAGGAAAACAAAGTTATCGTCAGTGTTCTTCTGTTGATTTTGCAAACAAAGTTACCATAGGATTGTGCCTTAATTTGCATCTACTCCATCACATATCTTTTTTGTAATTTCACTCAGTTTGAGTTTTGACAATCAACCTTCTAGTCATTTTGTTACATTGCTTCATTTTTTTACCGGTCAGGAAGAATTGACAGAACGATACCATTGTTTGCTATGCTTGGATACACTAGTGTTTGTGTTTTCCATCTTAATCCTCTCCATTCCATGTACGGCTGAATATTCATTTTGTAGCTCGTAATTGTCAAGCATCATTTTCTTTGGTGACTCATTCAATACATCACATCTTATTATGCATCATATCTGAAATAAAAAGATATGCATTGTTTTATCATTCCATCCATATCTGCACAAATGGTAGCCAGAATTGGTTCATTTGTACACAAGTTGTATCATTTACTACTCCTACTTTGCTTTATTTGCTAATGCACTTATGTTTTTTAATCTTCTATCTCGCTTATGTTCAGATTATCGATGGAGAGACCGTCCCTGCTGAGATTGTGGAGGGATATAAGAGGTACTGCAGAATAGCTAGATCCTCTCCGGCGACAACAACAGTGTGTCACTTTTGCATTTTTCAGGTGGAGCTTCACCCAAATGGGATTGTGCGCACGTCTGATGTGAGAAATTGAACTAGCATCGTTTTACTCCTTACACATCTCTCCATTTGATTTTGAGCCAACTTTCGTTTACTTTTGTAGATGATCGCGCATTACAGCAAGCATCCTTCGGTAGCTGTTCGCTGCGGCAGGGTTGGCTGTACTGCGAAAGTTCCTCCAGTCCGCGACCTACGTGAGCACACCTACTTCTGCCACGACCTGCCTGCTGATTGGTGGCTACCATAGAGACCTGGTGGTGCTAGGAAACAAAATTTTTGTAGCATAAAGGATATGACTTGCTGTATAAACTTGTAAATCGTGTGGATTTATACGCTTATGGTTCTCAAACTACAACCAGATCCTTGTGGTTCATTCATGAACAACAGTGGAAAATATTAAACGGGAACAATATTTCCTTGTGTGCAATGATACAACAGGGAGCTCTTATATTTTATTTCCATTTTTGTAGGAAAAACACTGTTATATTGCTATAACAAAACCAAACTATAATAAATTATGAAGAAAATATGTACAGTATTTGAGCAAACTATTACAAACTATTTGAAACATAAAAACTGTCACATTGTTGTAACTACAAGATGATCCCATCTTCTCCATGATTTTCTGAAAACACCCGCATATATTACTCTGATTACCACACCAGCAGCGTCATCAAAAGACTGAGCAGAAAAGGATGTTGATGTTGAGCACTCCCTCGACCGGACATTTTTGCAGCACAGACAAGACCTCTCTCTCGAGACTCGAGTAGTGCCGCCTTGCTGCACTGCACGTATGTTAATTGAGACTATAGCAGTTGACTTCAGAGTTGTTGGCTCATTGAGCCCATCGCGTTGATCTTTCTAAGATCAGGAGTAATCCACATTGGAGCCGGACAGTTGGACCAAAGTTGAGGAGACACAAGTTCTT
Organism: Aegilops umbellulata; assembly: GCA_032464435.1. Lineage (NCBI taxonomy): Eukaryota > Viridiplantae > Streptophyta > Magnoliopsida > Poales > Poaceae > Aegilops > Aegilops umbellulata. The sequence goes on along the minus strand of CP136060.1, from coordinate 631,531,556 downwards.
CCCTGCTCTTATCATTCAACTTAAGAATTCCCACATCACGATGATTATTCTTATATCCCGCTGTCCACAGAAAATTATCATCCGTAAAATAGGAACAATTTGCCTTGAGAGCAGGATATTCATCAGCACTGAGGCATAGCGATAGGTTATGACCAAGAAATAACACATGGTCACGCAAGCAATTGGTTAGCTCAATTCTATTCCACAGAGCATCAATCTCGCATATTTTAGTTTCTGTTGTCTTCCAGTACTCATATTCTAAATCATGGTCATGAACTATTCTGAACACAAGTAGCAGACTACCCCATGGAGCTTGAACGATATACCTGCTATCACAATCATAATGCTCAGGTGCCGTTATAATCGTCTTTACAGTGACCACAGGGCCACTAAGATCGAAAGCGTGGATTTCTCCTTTTGTATTCACTGCATACAATATGCCATCCTTGTACATGCAGTCCTCATGAAGATAATGAGGCGGTAGCCAGGTCCACTTATCATCCCCTGCCTTTGCAAATGAGAGCTGAGCTTGTGGGTTGTGGATGAGCACCACAATGTAGCTTCCTGTGGATGTATCAGGAAATACAAACGCCTTCCACTGGAGTCTATCCCTCAGCTCGGCAAGAGCAAAGATGAATGGCGGATTATAACTGCTGTACGATCCAGTGTGCCCTGACATCTCATACTTGCAGACATCACCATACTCATCAAATATGGGCTTCAGATGCTCGATGGTGGACACTGAAGGAAGAGCAATCTGTTCACATGTGATTGGATTCAGAAGGTGCATCTCAGATCTCTCGTCGACGGTAACAAGCCAGCCATGTGAGGACCCAATCAAATACCTGCTGCGGATAGGTGGCTGTGGCAGAGTTAACCTGTAGGACCTCTTCTCGGCGAGGCTGTAGAGGCACAAAACATCATCAGGATCAGATTCAGAGGTGTAGACCAGACAAGGCGTCTGGCCCTGCTTGTACTTCCCAAGGGTGCGTAGCTCGGCGTATGCGGAGTGCCAGGATGAACAGACGGAGCCAGCGCGCATGAGGTCGGGGATCTCGAGAGCGGCAAAGATAACCATCAAGATGTCCTGTGGCAGCTCCGGCAATGTGGCCACCATCTTGGTCTCTGTCAGTGCCACATGAACATGTTCATCTCTGAAGAATTTCCTGATTGAGCTGCGAGGGAAGCCTAGCAGCAGCCTAGGCAAAGATCTGAAGACTAGAGAGCACAACTTCTGCCGGTACATAGCTAGGTCTTGCATGTCTCTCTGTTGGCTATGGCTTAGAGCAGAGCAGAGTCTCTCTGTTGGAAGACGAGCCAATTAGAACAGAGCCTCAGTTGGAAAATCGCAGCCTTGAAGAGAGAACAGGCAGGTCCCGGCTATACTTGTAGATCGCCGGCCGGGGTCTCACCCCCACTCCGAGTAGGTGAAGCAGATCCGAATCCAGACTGGAGCACTGAAAATATCTGGATTTGTTGCAGATTTGTGAAGGAATTCCGAGTCCCGCTCTGTGTGCTTGTACGAACTTTGGATTCCCAACAGGAGCAGAAGACAGATCACGAACCGACGAGGGAACGGTTCTGCGGCGGACGAAGAAGAGAATGGTGAACGGCACCTTGGGGACGGAGCTGGAGCGTTGGGCGCCGGCCGTGGCGGTCAGTGGTCGCCGGAGTGGCCGCGCTCGTGCCCCGCGCGCCCCTGCTCCCTGGAGTCGCCCCGCCACTCGATTGGCTGGCCGGTGTTGGAGCCGCGCCGCCCGTGATTGGCCGGCCGGCGCTGGAGCGCGCCGCCCGTGGCCGGCGTTGGATGAACTGAACGAACATGGGATGGATTCTTCACCTCTGAACCTGCTGCTGTCTAAAACAACAAGACACTTCTTCAGACAAGCAAGGGCGCAGATCAACCAAGTTAACCAAGGATGGACGGCTAGGATGAAGGCGGGCAAAAGACAAGTTATCCTCTGTTTCTTTGGCGTGGTCTTGTATCAATTTTTCATTAATGATATACGGGTCAACGAACTCAATGCCATAGATTCAATCTCTTTTGCATTCGAGAATCTTCATTCTACATAATAGCGTACAGAAAAATATAGTGAAGATAATTACAGGCAATGAACAAGCTGAGCTAGAGACTTAAATTACAGAAAGAAATCACTTAAAGACAATAGCAACTGACGTTTTCGTAGAAGTGATGCTCTTCCTTGACTTTTACCATGAGCATCTCACGCCCGTCCTTTACTTCTTTCATGTACCACTCATGCAATCTTTGCATGGTGTTGATAGGTGCGGGACCTGCTCAGGTCCGATCAGAGGGTTCCTGGGGACATATTGCCATGCTACATCAGCCACGGGGACTTCCTCGGTGCCTAGGAGTTGATCAACATTGATACCCATGTCTCTAGCAGCGTCGGGTACCTTATCGGTAATCACCTTGAGCGGGGGGATCGATTGCATTGTTTGTTCTCCGAGCTGGGGACCTATTTTCCTGCTTTTATTACCACTTCTACGTCTCGACTGCTGCATTTGTTCCTCATATGACTTCCTAATAGAGCGGTCATAGTCTTATGGCCTATATTCTCCACATGCGGCGGGGGTCGCTCCAGAAAGTCTACAAAGTGCTTTACGGTTTTCGTAGGTATTATCTCCTTTGGTGGCGGGGGCGGTTTCGGTGCAAACTGGGACTTCACTTCGGAAACCTCGACCGCTCTGGTTTCATCATCAGTCATATCATAAGCTAACTTCTTTTTGGCAAGAGGCTCGTCGTTGGCTTTCTTCTTTGGTGCTTTCTTCCGCTTCTGGCCCTACTGGGACATAGGGGGTGGAGTCGGCTGACTCGACGGATATCGATATGGTGGACTCGCGTTGGGCTCCCTCTCGAGGTGGGGTGGACTTAGAGGTGTATTGCTACTCAGAGGAGACGGTGGCCTTGGCGCCGAGTTTGGAAACACGATGCATTCCTTTCTCCATACAATGACACCATGTATGACTTCTCCCAGTGTCTGCTCCCCTTCACCTCCAGGAATGTCAAGCTCTAGTGAGTCGTATCCCGGCAGAACTTCATCCACCCTGACACGAGCATAGCCAGCTGGAATCGGATTGCCGTGGATGGTTGCTTCAGGTGCATTCGGTAAAGCAAAGCCGACCGCCACCTTCATGGGTATGTGTTATTGATTTTCTGGTGTAGCTCACAATTTGTCCTCTCTTTGATATCATCCACGGGGTAGCGAGCCAGCAGTGCATCATCGCCCCGGACCCCCGTGGAACCCACGCTGCTTTTCCGCATAGATGGGACGATACTATCCAATGCTGGATCTGCTTGCTCCTACCGCGGAGATGCCCTTTTCTGGCTAATTATGTCCAGTTGCTCCTGCTGCCGCTTTAACATGCGTTCCAACTCCTCATTCTTTGTTTCTATCTTCCGAAGCCGGTCTGCATCCTGCTTCTTGTTTCTCTGACGGCTTCTATAAGTGTCGTTCCACTCCGCAAACCCATGAACCCACGGAATAATACCATTGCCTAGTGTTCGTCCTCCGTGTTCAGGATTCTTGAGGGTGCGTGTAAGCTCGCCGTTATCTCTCTCGGGCTGGAACAACCCCTTCCGAGCATCTTCTATTGCTTCAAGTAAAGCGTTTGAGGCTGTTTTAAGATCTGCCTTTTCCATAATATGCCATGTCGCTGGGTCCAACTGTCCCCCATGCGCATAAAACCAATTCTTGGACCTCTGGGGACAATCCGATGTAGCTGGAATGACCCCTTCAGCAAGCATCTTGGCCTCAGCTGCTTCCCACTTATGCACGTCACTCTTGTAGCGACCTGTCCCCAAAACATGGTGATACTCTTTTTTCGCAGCATTTATCTTATTTTTTCTCGACCTTTACAGAGCTTCATCCAATTCCTTGTACTTCACAAATGCGTCCGAGTGATCTTTTATCTTCTGTAAGGGCATATTTATCCCTAAGGTGTTTTGGTGATTGATGACAATGCTTTTGCGGACTAATCGTGTGCCTTGAGTTTCTCAGACGTTTCATCGCTAGGCACTAAATGGTTTGGTGCCCCTCGAAGACTATTGAAGACGGTGTTTTTCTACGTTTCTTTTTGGTCGACTTGAGTCGTAGGAAAGCCGTACTATTAAGAGGGGGTCCGCGTCGGAAAGGTTCGGGTGGAATCATCACGTACACGTTTTCTTCTTTGTCTCCACCTTTCCCCTGCACTTTGGAGCATCCTCCGTTTTTCCTCTATGCAATTGTCCTGGCTGCTGATATTGGGCTTGCGGTAGTACTGCTCCCTGGAGCGGTATTACCGCAGGCACCTGCGGTAGTACTGTACTACGGCGCGGTCGTACCGCAGCAGCCCACGGTAGTACCGCTCCTCCGGAGCCGTAGTACCGTGGCCCCCAGGCCAAGTGCCGCTTCATTGCGGTAGTAGGGGCGGATGTAATTTTTTACATCCGCGCCTCCGCGGTAGTACCGCACCTCGAGCGCGGTAGTACCGCGCGCGGCCTGGCTCAGCTGTCGTGCGGTAGTACCGCTTCTCAGTGGTAGTACTGTGTCGGATTTTTGCATCGTCTGTTTTCCAGCGGAAGTAGGCACGGATGTATTTTTTTTCATCCGCGCCCTTCTCGGGCTAGGAATTTCCTGCCTTGCGGTAGTACCGCAAGGGGGAGCGGTAGTACCGCACCTGCGGCAGTACCGCCCTCAGCCCCTGTGCTACAGGTCTGTCCTAGCTCCTGCCGCTGCTGCGGTAGTACCGCGGTTCCCCACGGTAGTACCGCATGGCCTTGCGGTAGTACCGCGTGTAAGGGGCGGTAGTACCGCAAGGCGTGGGCTGGTTAGGTGGATAACGGTTGGATTTTGTCCACTGCTATAAAAGGGATGTCTTCTTCCTCTAGTTGACTACCTCTTCCAACCCTAAGCTCCATTGTTGCTCCAAGCTCCATTTTCGCCCGATCTCACTCCCTAGCCAATCAAACTTGTTGATTTACTCGGGAGTGGTTGAGAAGGCCCCGATCTACACTTCCACTAAGAGAAATTTGATTCCCCCCACTAATCCCTTCCAGATATTGTTACTCTTGGGTGTTTGAGCACCCTAGACGGTTGAGGTCACCGCAGAGCCATAGTCCATTGTGGTGAAGCTTCGTGGTGTCGTTGGGAACCTCCAATTAAGTTGTGGAGATTCCCCCAACCTTGTTTGTAAAGGTTCGGTCACCGCCTCCAAGGGCACCAATAGTGGAATCACGGCATCTCGCATTGTGTGAGGGCGTGAGGAGAATACGGTGGCCCTAGTGGCTTCTTGGGGAGCATTGTGCCTCCACACCGCTCCAACGGAGACGTACTTCCCCTCAAAGGGAAGGAACTTCAGTAACACATCCTCGTCTCCACCGGCTCCACTCTTGGTTATCTCGTGCCTTTACTTGTGCAAGCTTATTTGTGCTATATCTCTTGCTTGCGTGTGTGCTTATCGTTGTTGCATCATATAGGTTGCTCACTTAGTTGCATATCTAGACAACCTACTTTGATGCAAAGTTTAAATTGTTAAAGAAAAGATAAAATTGTTAGTTGCCTATTCACCCCCCCTCTAGTCAACTATATCGATCATTTCAATTGGTATCAGAGCCTCGTCTCTTTTTAAGGACTTTACCGTCCGAAGAGTATGGTTGACGTCGTAGACGATGTGGAGGAGCACTCCGGTGCGAATCCGATATCGTCTACGGGAGATGGGGGTACCTCGATCTCACGTGAGGAATTCAATGTGGCGTTGGACACATTGAAACCATGTTTAATAAATTCATAGAAGGGCTTAAACTTTCCACCACACCTTTGAAAGTGGGTGATCCTGCTAACAAGGTGACGGATGCTAACCCTGACAAGGGAGAAGCTACTAGTGAAAAAGCCTCTTTGTCTAGTGGTAAGAATGGCACCGGCATCTTTTCCCATGTGAAACCTCCACCGGTTTATGGTGGACCGATTCCTTCTACTCACTTGAATCATGCCGGTCCTCCCCCCAAGATTGATAAAAAGGAGGATTTTGATTCTTGGGCCTATCGTTTTAAGCGTCATTTAAATCATGTGAACACTAACCTTTGGAGAATCATTGAAGAAGGTTTTTATCCGCATGACCGGAGCAACTTCACTCCTAGAGAAGCCGTGGATGATCAATTCAACGAGAATGCTCTCTTCATCATCCAAGAAGCAATCCCTCCCGAAGACCTTCCTCATCTCCGTCCCTACTCCTTGGCCAAAGATGCTTGGCGCCAAGTGGTTTCCCTCTATCGGGGAAGCGCAAGCATTCAACGTCCCAACTATGAAGTGGTACAAGATGAAGTTGATGAGTTTGCAATGAAAGAATATGAAGAACCTCGTGAGCTTTATCGGAGAGTAACCAAGCTCGCGGTCTCTCTCCGAGATCATGGAAGTAAGGACACGGATGACAATTGGATCAAGCGCAAATTCCTCAAGGCAATGATGCCCTACCACAAAGCCATGTCCTCCGTCATTCGTCAAAGGCCGGACTTCCACACCTTGTCCTCAAGTGAGGAGTTAGATGAGTTTGTTGCTATGAGCATATTGGACAAGACCGCCGACAATGCGGTACTTCGCTCTCAAAGAGCAAAAAGGCCCAACCTTGCATTGAAGGCCAAGGTCTATGTCGAAGAAGAGTAATAGGAGGAAGAAGAGGAGAGCAACCTCGAAGATACGAAGTATGCCTATCATGAACACATGGCACTTGCTTCAAGGCAATTTTGGAGCAAGAAGAACTCAAGGCCCAACTTCAACAAGAACAATTCAAGTGGCGCAAAGGGCAAGCAACGAGTGAGGACTTGCTTCAATTGTGGCAATGTGAGCCACTTTGTTGCGGAGTGCCCTTATGAGAAGAGGGAAGACAACGGTGGCAAGCTCATCCGTAAGGACAAGGCCAAGTCGTTCCCCAACAAGAGCAACTTCACCAAGAAGACTCCTCCCAAGGCATTGGTGGTACAAGAAGAGTACAATGAGGATGATGACGATGATGAAGATGGTGAGTCGGTTGCCATGGCCTCCGTTGCCATTGCGACGACTCCACGGGTGTCTCTCTTCGACTCACCCAATGATAGCATCACCGCCAAGTGCCTCATGGCTAAAGCCACCAACAAGGTAACCCCCAACATCAAAACTACCATCATCAATCATCCTTGTTCGATGGATAGCATTGATGAACATGAGGGAACTAATGTGGAGGAGAATGAGTTTGAGGCCTTTAAGGGTAAACTCAAGGGTAAATCCAAGAAGCACTTCGTTGCTCTCTTGGAACAACTTGGTGAAGCCAATGACATGATCGAGGCTCACGAAGATACCATCTCTAAGATGGAGGGGCATATTCATGATTATGCCGATGAGATTTTAGATCTTTCCAATGCTCTTGAGGAAGAGCGTGGTCTTCGTTTGGCTCTTGAGGAGTCACACAATGATGAACATGCTAAATTAAAGAAAGATCTTGATCATGCTCTTGTTGTCTCTCGTGTGCTAAACTCTGAGAAGTCAAAGCTTGGGGTTGATCTTGCTAGACTCCAAGAGGAGTTTGACATTCTCGACAAGGCTCACAAAGTCTTGAAGGGTGTTCATGCTAGCCTCAAGGAGTCTCATGATCAACTCCAAGTAAAGCTAACCAAGGAGAAAGCCACTTTTCCTCATATGGTGTTGATTGATAATGCAAATGCTACTAACCCTTGTTGTGAGCATGTGCATCTTGTTGAGGAGAATGCTAAGTTGAAGGAGCAACTTGAGAAAGGCCTTGTGTCATGCATACAAGGTGAGAAGAACCTCAACGACCTTTTGAGCAATCAAAAGGAAGTTGTGGCCAAGGAGGGGATTGGGTTCGCACCCAAGCCCAAGAACAAGAAGAAGAATGACAAGACCAAACGACCTCCTCCTCTCAAGCAAAATTTTGTGAAGGAAGGAGAGGGTGCTTCCAAGGAGAAGAAGATCAGTGTGAAGGGTGGCGGTGTCAAGAATGGCAATGTCACCCCTCCCAACAAAGCCGGCGACTTTAATCCTTCTTATGTGTTATGCCGTGCTAGTGATGGGCATGTTTATGCCAAATTTGTTGGTTCTCCTCATGAATATATTGAATGGTCTATTTGGGTTCCTAAGACCCTTGTTACTAACATCAAAGGACCCATTAAAAAATGGGTACCTAAAACCAAGCATTGATCTCTTGTAGGTGCTTGCTTCCGGTGGGGGATCATGGTTGCTCGATAGTGGAGCTACAAATCATATGACCGGAAGAAAGGACTTGGTGGTGGACGTGCACAAGATTCCATCTATGCCCACCAATGTTGAGTGGGGTGATGCCTCGTCTTCTAAGGTATTGGGACTCGGCAAGGTTGTCATTTCTCATGATCTCACGATCGAGAAGGCCATGCTTGTAGAGTCCCTTGCATACTATTTACTTTCCGTTCGTCAACTTGCAATCATGGGCTTTGCCACTTTCTTTGATATTGATACCGTGGCCCTCTTGTGGAGCAAGACTCTTAAAGTAGCCTTTGTTGGGCATGTCGAGAACGTTCTATATGTGATTAACTTTTTGGAGCGACCCACTAAGACCGCGACATGCCTAATGGCTAAAGTTGACGTGGGATGGCTTTGGCATCGCCGTTTAGCCCACGTCAATATGAGATCTTTGCAAAGTCTTCTCAAGGGAGACCATGTCCATGGACTAACGAATGTTTGTTTTGCTAAAGATCGTGCTTGCAGTGCTTGTATCGAAGGAAAGCTTCATGAGAAGGCTCACCCTCCCACGACTATCATTTCCTCGAAGAGGCCTTTGGAGCTCCTTCACTTGGATCTCTTTGGGCCTCCATCCTTTGATAGTCTTGGGGATAGGAAGTATTGCTTGGTAATTGTGGATGACTATTCAAGATATACTTGGGTGTATTTATTCAAGAGGAAGAGCGAGACCCAACAAACCGTCATTCACTTTGCAAATGAAGCACAACGTCAACACAATGCAAAGATCTTGACAATAAGAAGTGACAACGGCATCGAGTTCAAGAACTACACCTTGGATGAGTTTCTTAGTGATGAGGGGATCAAACATCAATATTCCGCACCCTACACCCCTCAACAAAACGGTGTTGCAGAGAGGAAGAACCGGACGTTGATGGATGCGGCAAGGACCATGATGGCGGAGTTCAAGTCACCATACAACTTTTGGGCCGAAGCCATCAACACCGCATGTCATGCATCCAATCGGCTCTACATCCGCAAGGGCTTTAACAAGACTCCATATGAGATACTCACCCGTAACAAGCCCAACCTCAAGTACTTTCGGGTGTTCGGGTGTAAGTGTTTCATTCTCAAGAAAGGTGTTCGGTTGTCTAAATTTGAGGCTAGAGCTTATGAGGGCATATTTGTTGGCTATGCTACAAACTCTCATGCTTACTGTGTCCTCAATAAATCCACGGGACTTATTGAGGAGACGTGTAACGTGGAGTTTGATGAGAATAACGGCTCCCAAGTGGAGCAAAGTGGCACTTGTGATGTAGGTGATGAAATTCCTCCTCAAGCCATAAGAAGAATGGGTGTTGGTTTTATCCTACCCATTGAGGAACCCCTTGTGGCCGAAGGAGAAGGACAATGCTCCACTCAAGTGGAGCCATCACCAACCCAAGGCCCACGCGCTTCCGAAGAACAAAGTAAAGGCCCTCATCCTCATGAACAAGACCAAGGGCAAGATCATGCTCAAGACGGTGTTGACGCACCAAGTGATGCCCAAGGTCAAGTTCTCTCCTCCGAGCAAGTTCAAGATCAAGAATAAGCTCAAGACGTCGCTCAAGATGATCAAGTGACCGCTCCTCAACTCACCACCAAGGAGGAATTGGAGCGTCGTGCCGCCAAGATTGCTTCCAAGCTCTCCACCAAGGGTCATCTCATGAAGAATGTACTTGGAAGCATTCAAAAGGGGGTAAGCACTCGTAGACAATTGGAAAACTATTGTGAACATCACATGTTTGTCTCTTGTGTTGAACCCCAAAAGGTATATGAAGCACTCGAAGATCCGGATTGGCTTAATGCCATGCATGAAGAACTCAACAACTTCGAGTACAACAAGGTGTGGAGATTGGTGCCAAGGCCAACGGGGAACCACAATGTCATTGGAACCAAGTGGATATTTAAGAACAAGCAAGATTCGCATGGGATCATCATTCGCAACAAGGCAAGATTGGTGGCACAAGGCTACTTCCAAGTCGAGGGTATCGACTACGGTGAAACCTTTGCTCCCGTTGCTCGCCTTGAATCCATTCGTTTGTTGATTGCTTATGCTTCTCATCACAACTTTAAGTTGCAACAAATGGATGTGAAGAGTGCTTTTCTTAATGGTCCTATTAATGAGTTGGTCTATGTCAAGCAACCCCCCGGGTTCGAGGATCCCTACTTTCCCGATCATGTGTATCAACTCGATAAGGCACTCTATGGGCTTAAACAAGCCCCACGTGCGTGGTATGGCCACCTTACCGAGTTGTTACAAGATCGTGGGTTTGAAGTTGGGCTAATCGACCCCACTCTTTTTTACTAATAAGGTCAAAGGGGAGTTGTTTGTATGCCAACTATATGTTGATGACATTATCTTTGGTTCCCCTAACAAAGCTTTCAATGAGGAATTCGCCGCTCTCATGACCTCAAAGTTCAAGATGTCTTCCATGGGAGAGTTGAAGTTATTTCTAGGGTTCGAAGTGAAGCAAAGAAGAGAAGGAACCTTCATCAACCAAGCCAAATACACTCAAGACATGCTCAAGAGATTCAAGCTAAGTGATGTCAAGCCGGCTTCCACTCCAATGCCCACCAAGTGCCAACTTGACATCGATCCCAATGGTAAAGCGGTGGATCAAAAGGTATATCGTTCCATGATTGGATCCTTGCTTTACCTTTGTGCATCTAGACCGGATATCATGTTGAGTGTGGGAATTTGTGCATGGTTTCAAGCAGCACCTAAGGAAAGCCACTTTGTGGCGGTCAAGCGAATCTTTCGATATTTGGCTCATACCCCAAACTTTGGCTTGTGGTACCCAAGAGGAGCAAACTTCAAGCTTGTAGGATATTCGGATTCCGATTGGGCGGGAGATAAAGTGGATAGGAAGTCCACTTCCGGAGGGTGCCAATTCCTTGGTTGCTCTTTGGTAAGTTGGTCTTCTAAAAAGCAAAGTTGTGTGTCTCTCTCGTCCGCCGAAGCGGAGTATGTGGCGGCTGGTAGTTGTTGTGCACAACTCTTATGGATGAGGCAAACTTTAAAGCATTACAGTGTCATTTGTGACAAAGTGCCTCTTTGGTGTGACAATGAAAGTGCCATCAAGATTTCTCTCAACCCGGTGCAACACTTCAAGACGAAGCATATTGAGATTTGGTATCACTTCATCCGGGATCACATTAGGCGAGGGGAGATCGAGCTCAACTATGTCAACACTCATGATAACCTTGCATATATCTTCACGAAGCCTTTGGATGAAGCAAGATTTCGTGAGTTAAGGCACGAGCTAAATATCATTGATTCGAGCAATGTTGCTTGAACCCTTGCACACCCCACCATACTCAACTTGTTGTCTTGTTTAGGTGTAGGCATGGACATAGGAGGAGTGTTGTTCTCTCAATGAACTCTCCCTCCCCCCCATTATGCATAAATTGATCAACTCTTTCACATTAGCCATCTTGATGGTACTTGTGGTTCAAAGACGAGTTTTGGTCATGGGCCCAAGGATAATTCTTTGCGGTGCCATACCAATTGACTCAAACATAGGTGGCTACGGCCACCGCCCTCTCTTTGGAGAGGTGGTGTCTCGTGGTTGTCTCTTGTTGTCATTTTGAGAGTGGTTTGTGGTGTCTTGTTGGCTTGAAGATTCGATGCGAAGACCTCTTTTTCTTGTTTGAAACGTGCAATTTCTTGAGCCCACGGTACTACCGTGGCCAGCCACGGTACTACCGCGTATGGAGGGCACGGTACTACCGCACCTAGCGCGGCAGTAACTTTTTACTGCCGCCTGGGAGAGCGGTACTACCGCTTCGGTGCGGTACTTCCGCCCAAGCGGTACTACCGCGATGACTTGCGGTACTACCGCGCTATCGACGGCGCGTGGGGGATAAGGACGGGCAGGGGGAGTTCTAACTCCCCCATACCCATTCGTCAGTTTTCCCCACTTCGTCTCTCTCTCTCGCTCAAGTACGGGGCCGGAGTCCCTCGCCGGATCTCCATATTCGGCTGCTCTCCTTGGATTCCGACCGGTGGAATCGTTCCCCACCACTTCCTCTTGCCATGGAACAAGGTTTCTCCCCAAATCCCTCCCTCTTTTGGTTGTTTTCTTTGCCTCTAGGTTTTTGGGGAGATGCATGTGTTCTTGAGATTTTAGGCTAAATCTTTGCAAGAGTAGGATGTAGGAGAGTAGTATTGCGTAGAGATTATACTTGATATGATGTCTCGTGGTAGATTTTATCAACCGTAGTACCGCCGCGTTTTCGCAGTTCTTCTCAGATTCAAAGTTCAGATCTGATGCCATGTGGTACTACCGCCCGTCTGGTGCGGTACTACCACCCGGTCTAGACGGTACTACCGCATGAGCTGCGGTACTAAAATTTTACTACCGCTCCGAGCCCCGGTACTACCGTGCTCTCACGCGGTACTACCGCGCCTAGGAGCGGTACTAAATTTTTAGTACCGCGCGACCTGGCGATACTACCGTTGTTGTCCCATCTTCCTCGTGGCATTTATCCCGTATGCTTTCTACCTATTTTCCTTGCTTTGTCGTGGTCTTTGAATTGATCCTTCTTGCTTGTCGTGTGTGTTTTTCGCTTTGTGTCTCAGGTGGTGGCTCTCGCCGTTCCAATCCCAGTCGTGACACTGGCTCCAAGCGTTTGCGCAATCAAGATGAAGCACCAGAGGGCTCCAGTGCCCCCAAGCGCAATGTCAAGACCACTGCTAGCAAGCACAAGGAACCCGCTAAGGGCGTGGAAGAGATTCCCCTTTCTGAGTTCATCCGTCTCAGGAAGATCAACCCTTATGAGAATGCTCGTGCTACCATCAGAGGTAGTGAATTGTTTTGGACCAAGCAGCAGACTCTCATTTATCTGGATGTCATCAAGAACAAGCAAAATACCTACGTGGATGTCAAGTGGATAGACATGAATCACCTGAGGAAGGACAAGTTCCGTGAGTACTTTGGAGAAGCTCTGGATTTGGTGGAGCAGTACGGTATTGAACATGTGATCTCCACCTTGACTATGACCCTGAGCTTATCTGTCAGTTCTTTGCCTCAGTTTTCTTTCACCCTGGGGAGGAGCGGAGGATGACCTGGATGACCAATGGCCGTCAGTTGACTGCTACCTGGAAGGAGTTCATGGATCTGCTCCAGGTTCCTGATGACGGGCTCAACACACCCGTGGGTGTTCGCCCCCATGCCAATCCTGAGTCTGCTAGTAGCAAGAACAAGTTACAGCCGTACTATGTTGAGAAGGTGCTTCCCAATGGCAAGTCATCGTGGGTGCTGAACTCCTTTCTGGATATCATGTATCGCATCTTCCGCAACTCTCTGTTCCCTCGCATTGGCGACAAGGACAAGGTTCATGCCTATATGGTGGATATGATGCTCCTGTGCGAGGAGGCACGTGTGTCTCAGACTCAACCACTTGATGTCTCACACATCATGTGATGTGAGCTGCGGTTTGCGGTGTTCAACCGCAAGGTGCCTATCTATGGACCATACCTGTTTCTGTTGATCTCCAAGACTTGGGAGAAGCTGTACCCTGGTGATGAGTTCCTTGCTCCAGACTGGATTCGGCATGAGCCCATCAGTCTCCGTGTCAAGCCCAACTAGGCCAACACTACTACTCGTGCTGAGGCGTCTGCTGCTAGGAGGGCTGTTGATGAGGAGGAGGCTGGAGCAGAGGATGTTGCTGAGGACCATGCTGCTAGGTCTTCCCATCGTTCCTCTGAGCCCTCGTGGGCCAAGAAGCTGAAGGACAAGATGACGACTCTTTTCTGCATGCAAGCAAAGGGGCAGTACAGGACTCACGTGGCATCCAAGGAGAGTCGCCGCCGCGACAAGAAGATTATGAAGGTCTTTGGAGAAGACGTCTCTGGTGGTTCTGAGGAGGTCATCACCCCGGAGGCCGAATGGATGGCGAAGCAAGGCTTCAAGTGGTCTGATTCTGAGGAGGACGTCCCTGCCGCCGAGTCTGACGGGGAGCGTTGGGATGATTTCTCTGCTTGAGCCACCCCTTGTGTGTAGGTGTCCTCTCTGCCTTTTTGGTGTCTTGATGCCAAAGGGGGAGAGAGTGTAGGGATTTGCGTGCTTGCGAGTCGTGTGTCGTGTTCGTTGTGTTTGCTTTCTCGTTTGAACCTCGTTTGCTTTGGTTTGGTTTGAGACTTATCCTTCATATGGTTTAAGACATATGCACTCTATCTTATCTTAGTGAGCTTGTCATATTGTGCTACTTATGTTTTATGCTCTTGTTTAATGTTAGCCTTTCTATTGCAAGATATGCCTTGTCTCTAAAATATAGGGGGAGTGTTGATCCTAGTTTGTGTGCTGTGCAGTCCAAAGCATCCATCTAGATTGCACACATCTAGGGGGAGCCCATCTATATTTTAGAGAGGAGGGGTTTGCGTTTTCTCATTATTATTTCCCTTTGTGCAAATCCCGTGTTGTCATCAATCCACCAAAAAGGGGGAGATTGTAAGGGCATATTTATCCCTAAGGTGTTTTGGTGATTGATGACAATGCTTTTGCAGACTAATCGTGTGCCTTGAGTTTCTCAAACGTTTCATCGCTAGGCACTAAACGGTTTGGTGCCCCTCAAAGACTATTGAAGACGGAGTTTTTCTAAGTTTCTTTTTGGTGGACTTGAGTCGTAGGAAAGCCGTACTATTAAGAGGGGGTCCGTGTCGGAAAGGTTCGGGTGGAATCATCATGTACACGTTTTCTTCCTTGTCTCCACCTTTCCCCTACACTTTGGAGCATCCTCCGTTTTTCCTCGATGCAATTGTCCTGGCTGCTGATATTGGGCTTGCGGTAGTACTGCTCCCTGGAGCGGTAGTACCGCAGGCACCTGCGGTAGTACCGTACTACGGCACGGTCGTACCGCAGCAACCACGGTAGTACCGCTCCTCCGGAGCCGTAGTGTCGTGGCCCCCAGGCCAAGTGCCGCTTCATCGCGGTAGTAGGGGTGGATGTATTTTTTTACATCCGCGCCTCCGCGGTAGTACCGCACCTCGAGAGCGGTAGTACCACGCGCGGCCTGGCTCAGCTGTCGTGCGGTAGTACCGCTTCTCAGCGGTAGTACTGTGTCGAATTTTTGCATCGTCCGTTTTCCAGCGGAGGTAGGCATGGATGTATTTTTTTTCATTCGCGCCCTTCTCAGGCTAGGACTTTCCTGCCTTGTGGTTAGGGATGGCAATGGGGACAATCCCCTATGGGGATACCTACAACATCCCCATCCCCATCTATTCCCTATCATCCCATCCCCATCCTCGTTTACATGACTGGGGATGAAATTTCCCCATACCCATGCCCCACTGGGGAACGGGGCCCCATTAGGGTCCCCATCCCCATAAAAAATATTCATATACATAATATGACACCCTATAATCAACATACATACATGGTGTTGTCCTTGTCCTGCTAATGCCTATCTAGGTCGTATTGACTTCTTGGTCATGGTGGCAGCTGAGGTGAGGATGCGAGATAGGTTTAAGGTTTTTTTAGAGTTTTTTTTGTTTTCGCAAGTTTGTTTGTGAATATTTTAAGGTTGACCGCAGTATCACAGTAACTAACCGGGTCCCCGATGGGTATTGGGTCTGGGGAATAGGATATCGTCCAAAGTTAAGCAACTAACATCAATTTGGATGAAGTCCATTTGAACCATTGGTTCAAATGCAACTCCAAAGTTAAGCACTTAAAATGCCATTTAGTTGTTTCCACTTATACAGGAGGTCACCGGAATTCCTCCACGGGCCACGAGCTCTAAAAGTCATATAGTAACTTCCACCCCCATACTTGTTCCTCTTACTCCAAAACTTTTCCCAATGATCATGCCATGTGCATAGGACATGAAAATATTTTCTTGCAAAAATAATTTGGCCAAAAAATATTTTCTAAATTAAGTTTTCCAAAAACTCCTGAACTGAGACTTGAACTACAAGTACTTAATTTGGGTTATGAAAAATCTTTCAAAAAATATATTTGACTCCTAATAGATATAGGACTCCCATAAACCACAAAAATATCATTTTAAAAGTTATTTCACTATTTTTAAAGGCTTTTTCTTAAGGCCAAAAATTGTCTTTCATAGGTTAAAATTATTTTAATGTTTACCAAATATTTTAGAAAATTTAGGGAAGCTCATTGGACATATATTGTCCATACATAAGAGTTTCAACACATAGTCATGTTCAAAATATTGGTTAAAACCCTCAATTACCCTTTCTGGATATTTCAAGCTTTTGAAATATAAGGAAATATACACCATGAATTCCAAGAAAATTCTAGCATGTCACAAATGCCATATTTGATGATCTTGCCAAGTATCATGTCTTGGAGAACAAGATAACACCATCAAATTCCCTCAAAACCATCTTTGTCCATTTTCTAGTTTGAGCAACTTTACATTGCTAAACATGTCCAAATGATCTCAAACTTGGTACACCTGCTAAAATGGTCTAAATATTTATCTAGGCCAAGTGGTGCATCAAGGAGAACAAATTAGCTTGGTCAAAGTACGCCAAAACCAATTCTGTCCATTTCTAGGGTTTGACAAAGTTACATTGGCAACTTTCTCCCATTGATCTCAAATTTTTATCACATTGCCAGGTGGTCATGAGCATCACCCCCATCAAGTGGCACAAGTTGGAGAACAAGTTAACTTGATCAAAGCTTGTCAAAACCATTTCTGGCCATTTCTAGGGTTTGAAATATTTACATTGCCTAGTTTATTCAAACGGGCTACAAATTTGCACACTAGCTCACATTGATACCAAGCTCATTCATGTTAATTTCCAAAGCCATTGGATTCGTCTAAGTACCTCTATTCATCATCAAACACCTTCTGCCAAAATCTTGTGGTCAATGATTGGGGTGCCAAATGGATTCTCCTTTAGCTCAAATTTTTACTAGAGCTCACCCTAGTCATATTCTACTTCCTAGACACAAGTGGACACGCCCATGGAACATATTTTATGCCGTGGCATGCTGAGAGCACGCTAAAGTGCTATCATGCACTGTAGCTCAACCATCCCGAGGCTCCCTACAACGTCGGGCGTCGGGATGGTGTCCCCCGAGGCCGTCGGCGGCTCTCCGGCCATTGAGGGCTATGGAGGGTGGTGTTGGCTTGGCCTAGAGCGGCGAGGGCAGTGACCAAGCAGTTGGTATGCTTCCTTTGATACTGAAGACGCCGACTCTAGCTGCTATATATATATATATATATCTTGGGAAAAACTCATGATAGTATATCAATTTGTCGATCGATGTGATTGTTATTGTTGTAACTTGAAATTGTCGAGCTTTTCGTTTTGCTATTCTTCTAGAGAATGAGTGGCACTAGATGCCTGAATAAAGCAATGATATGCGTAAGGTTTGCATCTAGAAATGAATTTTACTCATTAGATTGGGCAATTGCAATAGAATGTTACAAGAGTAAACAGCTTCAATGGTATGATACCAATCAAACGGCTTTGTTGTTGTACCGCGACCTTTGCTATAAGGCCATCATAACCCACCCCTACTACTCCCTCCGTTCCATATTACTTGTCGTTGATTTAGTACAAAGTTGTACTAAATCAGCGACAAGTAATCCGGAACGGAGGGAGTACATGTGTGTCCACTAATCGCATGTTGTCTCGACGACGGCAATAAAAAGACCTTATCATGAACACATGTATTCCAACTCGCGAACACCCAATTATCTCACTCTCTTTCATTGGTTTAACCGCTATAATGTTTTTAAGCATGTTCATAGCTCTATCAGCCTCTAAATTAAGCAACTCATTAATTGAAGTAGCAACCTTGCAAATATTATTCCCCAAAGATATCCCCAATTTATCAGCTTTGTTCACTGTATCATGTTCCAAAACATGCAGAACAGAAAACTAGTATTAACTGACATGCATGTAGTGGACTCGATATCACGTAGCTTGGTGGCTCGCATGGAACGCCCCAACTATAGGTCGTCCATGTTAGGTTGAGCCTGAATACCTCTGCTCGACCGCCAGTCACCAGATGTCGGATCTGGGATCCCACCAAAGGCCACCACCTCCTCATTGGTGTGAACCACCAGCCGTCCACCTGACGGCGCCCCAAGCAGCGCCTCCATTATGCCTGGTACTAGCGCTACCCGAGCACTCCCAGTCCTCACCGCAGTTATTGCCTCCTGGGACAACTGCGGCAAAGCTGTGGTCCTCTGGACGGTCGAAGTAGCCGTCACGTCTGTAGGAGGGACAAGAGCCGAGGCTGCCTGCCTCTGGCTCCTCTCCCTAGTCGGCGTTGCAGCTGCCACCTATCCCGCATCCCTTGCAGAGTCCATGAGACGAACGGGAAACAACGGCGGTACCTCCTGCTCCAACGCAGTTATTGCCTCCTGCGACAACTGCGGTAGAGTAGTTGATGTAGGGTAGAACCCTAGAAGGGATCTTTTCACACTTGGAGTGGAAAAAGGAGATGAACACAAGAACACAGAGAGGAAATGACTCGAACAAAACCCAATGACACATCCACTAGAATAGTAAACACATAGATCCACATGAACAATCCAAGAAAATAAGCACTAGATAAAGGTTCTTCCCACTCCTATGGAGGTGAGGTCTTGATGACAGTCTTCTCCAAGATGGAGGTCTTGATATCCACAAGTTGACCCTCTCCTAAGAGGCCTTGATCTCTAATGGAGTGGTAGAAGGAGCAAAGCTCACAAATATCTCATAGATGTCTTTGCTAACCCTAAACATGACTCTAGGTACGGATTATATAGGCATGGGGACGAAGTGGGTGAAGAGGAGGCCCAAACAGCAATACCAGCCGTCCATCCTATAGGGCCAGTGCGCACGGGGTAAGTTGGGCCCGTGCGCACGGGGGGGGGGGGGGGGGCTGCGCATGGTACATGCCCATGCGCACGGGGTAAGTTAGGCCCGTGTGCACGGGGTGCTACAGTCGTAGCTCCCTGTGTAGCCCGTGGGCACGGGGTCTCGGGGGCCCGTGCGCACGGAGTCGCCTAGGACCTTCTGTCATGCTGCTGTTGGTTCCCTTGTTCCTCCTCGGGAGCTTGGGGTGCTCCTCCTTGTACTTGGTGATGTTCCTCTTCATACCTAAGAATACATAGTGCACTTCGGTAAGGTAGCAACCAAGTTCCACTCGAGTCCATATGCATGTCAAATAGGAAGGAGTTCACCTTGGTTTCCATTGCGCGTGCTCGACTTCTTGTCATCGGTCCACGTGATGCTTGACGTGTTGGTATAGAGTCCAAGGGGATGATGGAAGGATGCTCCGCATCAGTAGTGCTCCTCTGGACGTTCGAAGTAGGCGTCTCATCTGTAGGTGAGACAAGAGCAGAGGCCACCAGCCTTGGGCTCCTCTCACTAGTCGGCGTCGAAGCTGCCACCTGTCCCGCTTCCCTCACGGTGTCCGTGGGACGGATAGGCGACAACGATGGTAACTCCTGCTCCACCGGGTCACTAGCCTCCATCCACCCACTTAGAGGTCGCCTGGCGCCGAGACCGCCCCAAAGGATTCAAAACGAAGTCCCGCCATGGGCATCAAAGAAAGCGTTGTCCCCTTACCCACTGGGGTCTCAAACATCTGATTCGTCCCACCGGTGGACAAAGGTCGATCCCCATGCTTATCGTGGTCCATAAAATCATCCTCCTGCCCCTCACCACCATCGCCACCACCATAATTTCCTTTTCCTTTGTCACCATCCTCTGCCATCGAGTACCCCTCAATCTCAATCTTAAGATCATAGCTGAACCCTCATAAAACCAGGATAGAAGAAGGAATGTTGAACAGAGGCGTGGCAGTGTTGTTTATAAACTTTTTATTGAAAGTTTTTATGTATATTCCAAAATTTTGAAATAGGCATGGACAATTTCGTTTACATACATGAACATTTACATGAGAATACAATTCCACCGGTCAAAAAAGAATATGAGAATACAATTTAAAAAACGTTGTTTGATGCAGAGCATATTTCTCTACTGAAATTGAAAAATTGAAGTTACCCGCAACCATTTTTAGTTGACAAGCACGACCATTTTTTATTTGAAATAAATCTACGGTGTACATATTTTACAAGAAGTTGCTTTACGTACAAACATGTTTAAAACAAATTAACTAACATAATTTATAGTACTCTTTCTTATAATTGTTATTACTTACATAACTATTTTTTACTCTGATAACATTTTAGAAGAAGAAAAGTTGAACACATGTTGATCCACCCAGATAAATTTCAGGTGTTGTAAAACACATTTACAAAAGTAATTTACACAACTAGAACTAGAGTGGGATCCCTCCTGCCAGCGGGCGGAGATCCTCTGCACCTCCATTGGCCAAAGGCCATCGGAGGTGAGGCGGAACGGCGGTGGCACCGACGGTGGAAGTATTTTCGTACAATGTAAATACTTTGTTTTGGTGCCATTTTAGAAGAAGAAAGTTCTTTTTATCTGTAGAAGAAGAAAAGTTGAATAGAGGCGTGGCAGTTTGTTTACAAACTTTTTTGTATGATTTTTTAAATCTATTTTGAGTTTTTTTAAATAGAACATGGGCAATTTCTTTTACATAGATGAACATTTAGATGAGAATATATTTTGACAAAACGTTGTTTGATGCATAGCATCTTTATGTACCAAAATAAAAATTGAAAAATCCCAGTTGTTGTAAAAAAACAAATTAACAAAATAATAATTTATACAAAACGAGAATTTGCAATGGGCCGGCCCTATGTCTCCTTCCCCCAATAAAACAGAGGCCGCCCCCTTCCCTCCCCGTCTCCTTCCTTCCCCCCAAAACAGAGTGCTCTGACTCCCGCGAGCTCCTCCCCGCCGGCTTCCTCCTCCCCAAGCTCGCACCACCCAACCACCGAAGCAACAGTCTTGCCGCCGTCCACCACCACCGCATCACCGCCCCTCTCTCCGTGCTTTCTCCTTCCGCTCCACCTCGCCGTGCGGGCGAAGACAAGACGACCAAGAAACCAAGAAAGGCTTCTTGGGGACAGCCCTCCAATGGAGCAGGGCGCCGGGAAGAAGCTCGGCAAGACGAAGGCGTCCAAGTGCGAGGTGTCCGCACCTCCTCGGAGCGAGGTTTCGGCTCTGGAGCTCCCTGGCGCGCCGACTGGGCCCGGGGTGGCCGCGCTGCAGCTCCCGGGCGCGCCACCACCGCCGACCCAGCCCGAGGTCGACACGACATCTCAGGCGACCGCGTTGCAGCTCCCAGGCGCGACAGCCCAGCCGCCTCAGGCCGAGGTGTCTCCTCGCCCGCTTGCGATCGTCCCCGCCCCCGCTCACCTTCCGCCTCAGGCCGACGCGGCCTGGTTCAGGAGCTTGCTGGAGGCCCTCCGACTCCGGTTTCCGGGGCCGGTTGAGGCGAGGATCTTCGAGGCCTTCCAGGGCGCGTGGGCGTCCGTGCACGGCTGGTGGAGCCGGCCGCCGCCAGCAGCAGCGCCGGTGATCAACAAGAAGAAGAAGGACAAGAAGAAGAAGGACAAGAAGAAGAATACCTTGCTCCCCGTGCCGCGGCGTAGTAAGGCATGGTTGTACTGGGAGAAGCCCCGCCGCCAGGTGATCCCCCCTCCTCCTGCTCCTGTTCTTGATGAGCCGCAGCCTTCGCAGCCCGCACCAGTGCCACTGGTATGATCCAATTCCTCTCCTTCCCCGAATTCAGAGTTTCAGACTGTTGCCTTTCCTTCAGAAAAGTTAAGTGATAGCTTGCCGATAGTTGCATGACAACTGAATTTATGTTAATCGGTTAAAATTTATAGCATTATGCAAAGAATCTTTGCTGGAATTGCAGAAGCTCTCTTCTGATGAAGGGCAGAAAAAACTTTGCATTCAGTTAAAATCCAGTGATAGGAAAACAAAGTTATCGTCAGTGTTCTTCTGTTAATTTTGCAAGCGAAGATACCAGAGGATTGTGCCTTAGTTTGCTTGTATCCATTGGATTAACTTATGTTCAGAACCCTACATTTGTCATCAGAAAATTGAAAAAAAAAAAACAATCCATTTAGTGAAAGTTTTATCCTTGAGTCTGATATATCCAAAGAAATGAGAAAACTGAACTAATTTCTTTCCCTTGTAATCTATTAATCAGTGATAGTTCATGTGAGTCATTTAACAAAATTCAGATTGAATTATGCTCTCTTCTGATGAAAGGCAGCAAGAACTGCCTCGGTTGTAATGACCAGGAATTATTTTGATGGCCTGAATTGATTCAGTTGATATTCAAAGAAATGACAATATGTCAATCAGTTTCCCTTGTAATCAGGATACTTATTGTCATTTCTTTGGATATATTGTGTGCAATTATTTGTTTCAGTAATTCCAGGAAATAAGTATTCTGCACAGCAATTGTAAGCACTGGTTCAGGTATATTCTGAAATATTGTCTTGCCTTTGCCTTCAGATAATTGAAAATAACACTGATTTCCAAGTTTCACCCTTGAGTCAAAGCTTCACACTTGAGTCTGATATCCAAGTTTTGAAAATTCAAAAGATACAGAAGGAACACTGATTTCCTGGAGTTGCTGAAACAAATAATTCGGAAACCAAGTTTTGCTGTTTATCTTACTCTAAAACAAACAATTATACCTGAACCAGTACTTACAATTCTGGAATGCTTTCTATCAGATCTTTCTGGTGTTTTCCTGAACATAAATACTTGGGTGGTAAACTATGTTTGCTATGCTTGGATACAATTGTGTTTGTGTTTTCCATCTTAATCCTCTCCATTTCTTTTGTTGACAGAATGGTACTGTTAAATATTCCATTTATTGCTCGTAATTTTCAAGCTTCACTTTTCTTTGGTGACTCACTCATTACATCAGATCTTATAATGCATCATATATCTGAAAGCGAATCTGAAATAAAAAGATTTTGCATTGTTTTATCATTCCATCTCATATCTGCACAAATGATAAAGAATCGTTTCAATAGCACATAAGTTGCGTATATTTGTTAATGCAGTTCAGCTTTTTAATCTTGTATCGTACCTATGCTCAGATTGTCGATGGAGAGACCGTCCCCGCTGAGATTGTGGAGGGATATAAGAGATACTGCAGAATAGTTAGATCCTCTCCGGCGACGACAACAGTGTGCCACCTTTGCATTTTTGAGGTGGAGCTTCACCCAAATGGGATTGTTCGCACCACTGATGTGAGAAATTGAACTAGCATTGTTTTACTCCCTACACATCTCTCCATTTGATTTTGAGCTAACTTTCGTTTGCTTTTGTAGATGATCGCGCATTGCTACAAGCATAAGTCAGTCGCTGTTTGGTGTGGCAGGTTTGGCTGTGCTGCTAAGGTTCCTCCAGGCCGCGACCTACGCTGGCACACCCATATTTGCCACGACCTGCCGGCTGATTGGTGGCTACCATAGAGACCCGGTGGTACTAGGAAACAAAATGTTGGTAGCATAAATGATATGGATTGCTGTATAAACTTGTAAATCGTGTGGTTCAGTATGCTATACGCTTATGGTTCTAAAACTACAACCAAATCCTTGTGGTTCATTCATGAACAACAGTGGAAAATATTAAACAGGAACAATATTTCCTTGTGTGCAATGATACAACAAAGAGCTCTTATATTTTATTTCATTTCTGTAGGAAACAACACTGTTATATTGCTGTAACAACACTAAACTAGCATATATTTATTTAACCTCTCGCAATAAATTATGAAAAAAATCTGTACAGTATTTGAGCAAACTATTACAAACTATTTGAAACATAAAAACTGTCAGATTGCTGTAACTACAAGATGATTCCGTCTTCTCCATGATGTTCTGAAAACACCTGCATATATTATCTCTGATTACCACACCAGCAGCATCATCAAAAGACTAAGCAGAAAAGGATGTTGATGTTGAGCACTCCCTCAACAGGCCATTTTTACAGCAGAAAAGGACCTCTGTCGAGTTAATTGTAACTGTACCAGATCACTTCCACTTCACAGTTGTTGGCTCATTGAGCCCATCGCCACATCTTTGTAAGATCAGGAGTAATCCACATTGGAGCCGGACAGTTGGACCAAAGCTGAGGCACAAGTTCCTCCCTGCTGTTATCATCCAAGTTAAGAATTCCCATATCACGATGATTATTCTTATGGCCCATTGTCCATAGAAAATTATCATCGGTAAAATAGGAATGATTTGCCTTGAGAGCAGGATACTCATCAGCACTGAGGCATAGTGATAGGTTATGACCAAGAAATAACACATGGTCACGCAAGCAATTGGTTAGCTCAATTTTATTCCACAGAGCATCAATCTCGCATATTTTAGTTTCTGTAGTCTTCCAGTACTCATATTCTAAATCATGGTCATGAACTATTCTAAACACAAGTAGCAGACTGCCCCATGGAGCTTGAACGATATACCTGCTATCACAATCATAATGCTCAGGTGCCCTTATAATCGTCTTTACAGTGACCACAGGGCCACAAAGATCGAACGCGTGGATTTCTCCCATTGTATTGACTGCATACAATATGCCATCCTTGTAAGTGCAGTCCTCGAAAAGCAAATGAGACGGTAACCAGGTCCACTTATCATCCCCTGCCTTTGCAAATGAGAGCTGAGCTTGTGGATTGTGGATGAGCACCACAATGTAGCTTCCTGTGGATGTATCAGGAAATACAAATGCCTTCCACTGGAGTCTATCCCTCAGCTCGGCAAGAGCAAAGATGGTTGGATTACGGCTACTGCACAGTCCAGTGTGCGATGACATCTCGTACTTGCAGACATCACCATGCTCATCAAATATGGGCTTCACATGCTCAATGGTGGTCACTGAAGGGAGAGCAATCTGTTCACAGGTGATTGGATTCAGAAGGTGCATCTCAGACCTCTCGTCGACGGTAACAAGCCAGCCATGTGAGGACCCAATCAAATACCTGCTGCGGATAGGTGGCTGCGGCAGAGTTAACCTGTAGGACCTCTTCTCGGCGAGGCTGTAGAGGCACAAAACATCATCAGGATCAGATTCAGAGGTGTAGACCAGGCAAGGCGTCTGGCCCTGCTTATACTTCCCAAGTGTGCGTAGCTCAGCGTATGCGGAGTGCCAGGATGAGCATACGGAGCCAGCGCGCATGAGGTCGGGGATCTCAAGAGCGGCAAAGATAACCATCAAGATGTCATGCGGCAGCTCCGGCAATGTGCCCGCCATCTTGGTCTCGGTCAGTGCTAGATTGACCTTGTAGTCTAGATAACCATCTTGTTCATCTCTGCAGAATTTCTTGAGTGGAGGGAAACCTTGTAGTTGAGGCAAAAGTCTGAAGACTAGAGAGCACAACTTGTGTCGGTACAAAGCTAGGTCTTGCAATCTGATTATCCTGGATAAGCTACAGGTCTCCATTGGAACAGAGCAGAGCAGAGCCTCTCTGTTGGAAGAAAGCAAAGCCTCTGTTGGAAAGTCGCAGTCTTGATGAGAGAACAGCCAATACTTGTAGATCGCCGGCCGAAGCAAATCCGAATCCAGACTGGAACACTGAAAATATTCGGACCTTTTGTTGATTAGCGAAAAAATCCCGAGTCCAGACTGGAGCAGAAGACAGATCAGTAACCGGCAGCCGACGAGGGAACGGTTCTGCGGCGAGATGCTGGAACGAAGAAGAGAATGGGGATCTGCGCCGCTCGTGGCTGTCCGTAGTCGCCGGACTGGCCACCCCCACCGGTCGTATCCCGAGCGCCCGTGGTCGCTTGAGTCACCCCCGCCGGTCGATTGGAATTCGTGAAGGAATTCCGAGTCCCCCCGCTCTGATTTGCTTTCCACGAACTCTGATTGCCAGCGGCAGTGAGGGCCCAAGCCAAAGCACTAGCCGGCAGCCGACCGAGATGCGCCGAGGACGAAGAAGAGAATGGTGGCCGGCACCTTGGGGAGGTCCGTGGTCGCCGGAGTGGCCGCGCACGTATCCCGCGCTCCTGTGTACCCCCGCCTCTCGATTGGATAGCCGGCAGTGCCGCTCGTGGCGGACAGAGACTGCGAGGTCGCCGGAGTGGACGCGCCCGTGCTCACTGGAGCCACCGCACCGCCGCTCGATTGGCTGACCTCCAGTAGTTGCGGCGCCGCCCGTGGTCCGGTTGGTGTTGGTCCAACCCCCTCTTCGGGCGCGGCCGAGGCAGCACGGGAGACTACAACCTCTTTATACTTCCAAATATTCTAAACAAATATATTTAAAAACTTTACAAATTTACAAAAAAGTTAAACAAGCATTGGAAAACATTTTGAGTATAGATAAATGTCTCTCATGTATGAAAAATATACATTGTGTATGAAAAAAGTTGATCATGTATTTAAAAATATATTGATAAAGCATTTGAAAAAAAAAACAAAAAATGTTAACCATATGAAAAAAAAAATATTTAAAAACTTTACAAATTTACAAAAAATGTAAATCAAGCATTTGAGAAAATGTAAAAAATGTGTATAGAAAAATGTTGACCATGTATTTAAAAAATAAATGCTTATAATAAAATTTAAATAGATAAATAAGAAAAATATAACATATGTATGGAAAAAGTACAGATAAAAATATATAATTTCAAAAAATGTTAACCATGTATTTCAAAAACTGAAACGTGTATTAAAAATTGAATATGATGTGTAAAAAAACGTTGAATGTGTACTAAAAAATTTAACATGTGTTGAAGAAAAAATAAAACCATTGAAAATCAACAGAAAAGGGGGGAAAAAGAAACTAGAAACACAATAAAAGCCAAAGCGAAAACAAAGAAAAAAGCAAAAGAAAATGAAAAACCTAACAAAATTGTGCAAAAGAATGGAAATAGAGAAAACCGGGAGAGAAACAAATAAAACAGATGAAAACCATGGAAAAAACAAAGAAATGAAGAAAGAAAGAAAGAAAGAAAGAAAAGCAAAAAAAACAATGAAACTGAGAAAGAAAAAAAGAAAAATAAAGGAAAACAAAATCGGTGAAAATCGAGAAAGAAACGAAGAAAACCAAAAGATGAAGGAAGAAAAGGAAAACCAATGAAAAAAAAAGAAAACAAAAAAGAACAAGAAAAAATGGGACGGGACAACGCGAAGAAAATTTTGGACTATCTTGGCGTTGTCAAAAGTATTACCGAGGGAGCAGAGCGAGGTTGCGAGGCCGGTGATCCTCATGGCGAAGTCATCGACCCGCTCACCGTCCTTGAAGATGATAGTCTTGAACTCCGCCCACACCAACTGCATGGTCGGCTTGTGCACACGATCGCAAACGACGCACTGGGTTTTGATCGAAGCCTTGATGTATCGGGCGCCTCTATGTCTCGCCTGAAGGGGGGCGAGATGGGCCGGCCCAGACACACGGGAGGCCACAACCTCATTTTTCTTTTCACGTTTTTTGTTTTTTGCTTACTTTCTTTCACTTTTATTTATATTTCAAATATTCTAAATAAATACTCAAGAGTTTGAGAAAAAAATAACCAGGCATTTGAAAAAAGGTTAAATGAGTATAGATAAATGTTTCTCATGTGTACAAAAAAATACAATGTAAGTTAATCTTGTATTCGAAAAATATTAAATGCACATCATAAAAATGTATTAGATATATAACAAAAATGTACAATATGTATGGAAAAGGTAAATAAAGTGTAGCTTTTCAAAAAATGTTAATCATATATTCCAAAATTGATGTATGTGTATATAGAAAATGTTTCTTATGTATACAAAAATGTTGAGTGTCTACTGAAAAATGTTAACATGTGTTAAACAAAAATAAAAACCGATCAAACTAGAGAAAAAATAATATTAATAAACCCAATAAAAACCAAAAAGAAAAACAGAGAGAACAAATGAAATGAAAACCAAAGAAAATAATGCAAAAGGAAGAAAACAGAGAAAAGAAAGAAAGAAACAAATAAAACTGATAGAAACCAAGAAAGAAATAAAGAAAATGAAGAAAGAAAGAAAAGCAAAAAAAAGAGAAACCAAGAAGGAAGAGAATAAAAATGAAGAAAAACAAAAAAAATAGCAAAAACCGATAAAGAAATGAAAAAACAAAAGAAAAAATGAAAACCAATAAAACGAAGAAAAATGAAACAAATAAAAGAAAAAACCTTAAAACCCAATAAAGAAAACAAGAAAGTTGGTAAAAAAAATAAAAAAATGAAAAACATAAAACAAAGAAAACCGATGAAGGAACAAACAACCAAGGTATAAGGAAAAAGAAAAAGAAAAACAGAAGAAAACCGATGAAGAAATGAAAACCCAAAGAAAAACCGTAAAGAAAAAACTAGGAAAAAAAACAAGAAAACCTTATCTAAAAAAGTGAAAAACCAAACGAAAAACACAGAAAAAACCAAACAAAAAATAGAGAGCAAAAAAATGAACGCGCTACTATAGTGACGAGTCGGCCTGCTCGCGCATCGCTTTACACGAGGGAAGCTACCATCTCGCGTGAAGCAAGATATAGCTCATGCGATCCTCTTCTCACTCTACATGAACTAAACCAACATGATCAGTTCAGCCCAAACATAGCTATATAGGCCGTGTCGCGCAACCATGGATTTTTGGCCCGACACAGGAATAAAAGTGCCAGGTTGGCCCGAAGGCTGGCTAGCGTACTAGGCCAATCCCCGAAGTCAAGCCCTAAGGCTGGCGTCCCACGACGCGGCTCGTGGGCCATTCGAGAAGCATCCAACACACAACGAGGAGCGGGGAGGAGGGTGTCAACACGAGAGGCATGGCCAAGCGCGCGCGACACTTGAGCTATAAGTGCATCATGCAGGCTAGAATGGGTGGGGCAACGGTGTCGTGCCCGACACGTGATTAGCACACGGGCTAGAGCGGGGGCCACACGAGCGGGAGCGTGGGGCTGGCGTGTCGGGCTGGACATGCGACGACACGTCATGCGACCTAATAAGCCGACCCTTTTAGGGTTGTTATGTCTTTTTAGCTGCATTCTAGCCTTTAACTTTAAATTTTAAATTAAAAGGGGTAAGATGGTCTAAAAATTAATGTTTTTTCCCTATAAATAGGGTACCCCCTATCATTTCCCATACTCAAACACCACATCTCATCTTTCATTCGCTACCCTTCTCATGGGTGATCTCAATCCCAACTAGTTCACCACCTTCGAGGCACATGAATTCAAGACTAACATATCGAGAAACCTCACTTTTTTCCCCTGAGCCACAACCACCACCTTGGTAACCTTCTTATACATAACCTTCTCATAGAAAATCCCATTCAAGTAGCGCCAGCACTACCTCCACCATCGATGCAAAAAGGTTTCGTCGGTTGTCCTTTGTTGTGTGGAATTAGTTTGACGAAGAAGCATATGTGGTGGAAGGTGTAATGAGGTGGAAGGCTATGTGCAAAAGATGCAAGAACGAGCTCATCGAGGAGGTGGGAAAAGGAACCGACCACTGGAAGAGGCACTATGAGAGCCGCTTGAAGAAGGAGGGGAGATGGCGGTGAGACAGACCTAGCTCCATTACAACCCGACGGTTCGTAAGTCATTGGGACTATGATTCTGAAAGTGCTTGAGAAGCTCTTTGTCGTTTAATTGATTCTTAAGATTTGCCATTGGATTTCGATGACACTCCCACTTTTATTGAATATATTTAAACTACTCATAATCCTAGATTCGTTCTAGTTTCTAGACAAACTACATCTAGGGATATGAAAAATTTATGCACAATTGTGTTTAGAAAATAAAAGAAGACTGTACGGATATTTCTCTTTTTCGTTTTGTTTTTTTGTTTCTACTTTTTTCCATACTTACGAATATTCTAAATTTATCTAAAAAATAATATTCTAAATAAATATATATTACAAAAACACTTTACATTATTTTCTCTATACATTTTTAACCAAGTATTGGAAAAATAATAAATGAGTACAGAGAAATGTTTCTCATGCATACAAGAAAATACCATGTGTATGAAAAAAGCTGATCATGTATTTAAAAAATGTTAATCAGGCATTTGAAAAAATGTTAAACAAGTATTTGAAATTGTTTTAATCAAGCATTTGTAAAAAAATTAAACAAGTATTTGAAAAAGTTAAATATATAAAAATGTAGAACATGTGTTAAAAATGTTAATCTTGTATATAAAAGATGTTAATCAAGCATTTAAAAATGTTAAATGTGTATAGAAAAGTATTGACCGTGTATTAAAAATGTTAATCTTGTATTAAAAAATGTTAATTGTGTATTAGAAAAATATTAATAAGGCATTTGAAAATGTTAAATGTGTGTATATTTTTTCTACCATGTATTACATCGTAATCTTGTATAACAAAAATGTAAATGTGTATTAGAAAAATGTATTAGATATATAAAAGAATGTACAATATGTATAGAAAAAGTAGATATAAAAAAATATAAGTTGTCATGTTAATCATCGAACACAATAAAGTGTCACGCAAGGGACGCCTGCTCGTGATGTCCACATCGGATAAGAAAAGGACAAAAGGAACATGATCAAGTCGTCTCGCTCACGCACGCAGGATCTAGAGTAGTAGAAATCCTAACGTAGCCCGGGTCTCCCCACGACGTCATTTCTTCTTCTTTCGCCACCTCCTCTCCCCTTCTCTGGCTCTCCAGTCGGCTCCACTACCCCCGTCCTTCCTCCTCATCTATACCCACCCCATCCTCTACCCAATGGTGGCTTTTACCGTTCCATCTTCATTGCCAGCCTCCGATGCAATCGCTGCCATGGCTCTCGAAGTGGTCGATGATGACCCACAAGTATAGGGGATCTATCGTAGTCCTTTCGATAAGTAAGTGTGTCAAACCCAACGAGGAGCAGAAGGAATCGACAAGCAATTTTCAGTAAGGTATTCTCTGCAAACACTTAAATTATCGGTAACAGATAGTTTTGTGATGAGGTAATTTGTAATGGGTAACAAGTAACAAAAGTAAACAAGGTGCAGCAAGGTGGCCCAATCCTTTTTGTAGGAAAGGACAAGCCTGGACAAATTCTTATATAAAGGAAAGTGCTCCCGAGGACACATGGGAATTATCGTCAAGCTAGTTTTCATCATGTTCATAATATTTACGTTCGTTACTCTGATAATTTGATATGTGGGTGGACTGGTGCTTGGGTACTGCCCTTCCTTGGACAAGCATCCCACTTATGATTAACCCCTCTCCACTACTAGGGAAAAGCCTATACACAGAATCTTACCAGCAGCGCGCTTTAAAATCAGGCGCTGCTGCTAAGTAGCAGTAGCGCGGGTTTTTAAACCTCGCTACTACTAAGTTGATAGCAGTAGCGCTGGTTTTTAACCCTCGCTACTACTAAGCGGTCTCTCCCGTGCCCCCCGGGACATGCCATAGTAGTAGTGCGGATTTTTAACCCTCACTACTACCAAGTTGATAGCAGTAGCGCTGGTTTTACCCCTCGCTACTACTAAGCGGTCTCTAGCGTGCCCCTGGGCCATGCCATAGTAGTAGCGAGGGTTATAAACCCGCGCTACTACTAAGTTTTTACCCCTCGCTACTACTAAGAGGTCTCAACCGTGCCCCTCCGGGACATGCCATAGTAGTAGCGAGGGGTAAAAATCCCTCGCTACTACTAAAGGTCCTATTTTAAAACTCTACCCCCCTGGATCGCCTTTTCGGTTTTGTAAAAAGCAAAAGAAAATGATAAAAACTTCAAAAATTAAAATCCTTCGAGATGTAGTTATGTTACTACATCTACAAGTTAGGAAAATTTAAAAACTTAAATTTGGACATGTTTTGCAAAAGGTGTAGGGAAAATGTAAAACGACTATAAATTTTGCATACGATGTTAGAAAAAAACGTATAATATATCAAAATGTTTTAAAAATTAAAATCCTTCGAGATGTAGTTATGTTCTTACATCTACTAGTTAGGAAAATTTAAAAACTTAAATTTGGACATGTTTTGCAAAAAGTGTAGGGAAAATGTAAAACGGCTATAACTTTTGCATACGATGTCAGAAAAAAAACGTATAGTATATCAAAATGTTCAGCACGAAAATCCGCATACGATGGAGACCGCCTACGGCCTGTTTGCAAATTTTTAGAATCCTCAAATTCTAAAAGGAAAAAAAGTTATGCTCAAATTTCAGTTTTTTTAATTTTGGTCAAATCTGGTCAAACTGTTGTCAAACTACTTATTCAAGACGTATTAGTGTTACTAAATAATTATTCAAGAATATTAGTGTTACTAAATAATTATTTCAGTTTTTTAGAATTTTGGTCAAATCTGGTCAAACTTTGGTCAAATCTGGTCAAACTGTGGTCAAACTTTGGTCAAAATGTGGTCAAACTCCTTATTCAAGAAATATTAGTGTTACTAAATAATTATTGTGGTTTAGAACAATAGTTTTAAACTCAAACTGCGAAATGTGTGACTTCATGCTCAAGCTAAACTTCCGAGAGGTTAATAGGATTGACATCTTACTATTGTCAGGAAAACAACAAGTGCAGGCTAGGAATCGAGGGAGAATAGAACCCGAAAGTTAAGCGTGCTCAGGCTGGAGTAGTGAGAGGATGGGTGACCGTCCGGGAAGTTAGATGATTTGGAATGATGAGGGGTGATTAGAGATTAAATTGAGCAGCGATGAGGGTGATTAGAGATTAGAGGTTAAAATAATTCAGAAATTTGAAAATTCGGGGAAAAAATTCGGAAAAATAATAATTCCGCGGGTTAGTAGTAGCGCGGGTTTTTTTACCCACGCTACTACTAACGGACGTAGTAGTAGCGCGGGTGCGCCCGCGCTACTGCTATACATTAGCTATAGCGCCTTATTAGTAGCGCCGGCCCCCGCGCTGCTAATAGGCCCAAAACCCGCGCTGCTGCTAGGCTTTTCCCTAGTAGTGCTCGCAAGCATCCGCAACTACGGAACAAGAATTAAGGTAAATCTAACCATAACATGAAACATGTGGATCCAAATCAACCCCTTACGAAGCAACGCATAAACTAGGGTTTAAGCTTCTGTCACTCTAGCAACCCATCATCTACTTACTTCCCAATGCCTTCCCCTAGACCCAAATAATGGTGAAGTGTCATGTAGTCAATGTTCACATAACACCACTAGAGGATTTGGGCATAACACCACTAGAGATTAGAGGTTAAAATAATTCAGAAATTTGAAAATTCGGGCAAAAAATTCGAAAAAAAAATTCCGCGGGTTAGTAGTAGCGCGGATTTTTTTACCCACACTACTACTAACGGACGTAGTAGTAGCGCGGGTGCGCCCGCGCTACTGCTATACGTTAGCTGTAGCACCTTATTAGTAGCGCCGGCCCCCGCGCTGCTAATAGGCCCAAAACCCGCGCTGCCGCTAGGCTTTTCCCTAGTAGTGCTCGCAAGCATCCGCAACTACGAAACAAGAATTAAGGTAAATCTAACCATAGCATGAAACATGTGGATCCAAATCAACCCCTTACGAAGCAACGCATAAACTAGGGTTTAAGCTTCTGTCACTCTAGCAACCCATCATCTACTTACTTCCCAATGCCTTCCCCTAGACCCAAATAATGGTGAAGTGTCATGTAGTCGATGTTCACATAACACCACTAGAGGAAAGACAACATACATCTCATCAAAATATCGAACGAATACCAAATTCACATGATTACTTATAACAAGACTCCTCACATGTCCTCAGGAACAAACATAACTACTCACAAATCATATTCATGTTCATAATCAGAGGGGTATTAATATGCATAAAGGATCTGAACATATGATCTTCCACCGAATAAACCAACTAGCATCAACTACAAGGAGTAATCAACACTACTAGCAACCCACAGGTACCAATCTGAGGTTTTGAGGCAAAGATCAGATACAAGAGATGAACTAGGGTTTGAGAGGAGATGGTGCTGGTGAAGATGTTGATGGATGTTGACCCCCTCCCAATGAGAGGATCGATGGTGATGACGATGGTGACAATTTCCCCCTCCCAGAGGGATGTTTCTCTGGTAGAGCAGCTCCGCCGAAGCCCTAGATTGGTTCTGCCAAAGCTCCACCTCGAGACGGCGGCGCTTCGTCCCGAAAGCTTCCTTATGATTTTTTTCCAGGGCAAAAGACACCTTATACCAGAAGATGGGCATCAGGGGGCTTCCAGGTGGCCCACGAGGCAGGGGGTGCGCCCAGGGGGATAGGGTGCGCCATCCACCCTCGTGGACAGTGGGTGGCCCCCCTCTGGTGCTTTCTTCGCCCAATATTTTTATTATATTCTAAAACTGACTTTCGTGGAGTTTCAGAACTTTTGGGGTTGTGCAGAATAGGTCTATAATATTTGCTCCTTTTCCAGCCCAGAATTCCAGCTGCCGGCATTCTCCCTCTTCATGTAAACCTTGTAAAATAAGAGAGAAAAGGCATAAGTATTAAAACATAATGTGTAATAACAGCACATAATGCAATAAATATTGATATAAAAGCATGATGCAAAATGGACATATCAGTCGACGCTGGCGAGGACTCGGTCTTGTACCCTGACAAGGTGCGTGCTAAGGGATCCCGGCGTTGTACTCTCCTCATTGTGATTTGGTGCCATCCGCTTCCCGCTTCTCCTCTGGCTTTGGGATTTTTCTCTTGGTGGTGGAGTGATCACGACTCTGCTTTTGGATTTGGTTGCAGTTCGGGAATGCGGTCAGCAAGCTCAAAGCACGGGTCGAGATGATGGTGCCGAGCGCGGATGGGAATGGCGAGATGCGGACATGCGTGCTGCGGCCCAGCAATCTGCCGGGCCAGGCGATTCAAGCTTGGTGAGGTTCGTTGCTGGATGTGCAAGGTCTCAATTGGGCAAGGTATTCGAAGCAGTCACTGATACGTCTCCGTCGTATCTACTTTTCCAAACACTTTTTCTCTTGTTTTGGACTCTACCTTGTATGATTTGAATGGAACTAACCGGACTGACGCTGTTTTCAGCAGAATTGCCATGATGTTGTTTTATGTGCAGAAAACAAATATTCTCGGAATGACCTGAAACTCCACGGAACACCTTAGAAAAAATAATAAAAAATCCTCGCCAAAGATGAAGACCAGGGGCCCACACCCTGTCCACGAGGGTGGGGGGCGCCCCCCCTCTAGGGCGCGCCCCTACCTCGTGGGCCCCCTGGAGACCCTCCGACGCCAACTCCAACTCTATATATCTGCTTTCGGAGAGAAAAAAATCAGAGAGAAGAAATCATCGCGTTTTACGATACGGAGCCGCCGCCAAGCCCTAAAACCTCTTGGGAGGGCTGACCTGGAGTCCGTTCGGGGCTCCGGAGAGGGGGATTCGTCGCCGTCGTCATCATCAACCATCCTCCATCACCAATTTCATGATGCTCACCGCCGTGCGTGAGTAATTCCATCGTAGGCTTGCTGGACGGTGATGGGTTGGATGAGATTTATCATGTAATCGAGTTAGTTTTGTTAGGGTTTGATCCCTAGTATCCACTATGTTCTAAGATTGATGTTGCTATGACTTTGCTATGCTTAATGCTTGTCACTAGGGCCCGAGTGCCACGATTTCAGATCTGAACCTATTATGTTTTCCTGAATATATGTGAGTTCTTGATCCTATCTTGCAAGTCTATAGTCACCTACTATGTGTTATGATCCGGCAACCCCGAAGTGACAATAATCGGGACCGCTCCCGGTGATGACTATAGTTTGAGGAGTTCATGTATTCACTATGTGCTAATGCTTTGTTCCGGTTCTGTATTAAAAGGAGGCCTTAATATACCTTAGTTTCCAATAGGACCCCGCTGCCACGGGAGGGTAGGACAAAATATGTCATGCAAGTTCTTTTCCATAAGCACGTATGACTATATTCGGAATATATGCCTACATTACATTGATGAATTGGAGCTAGTTCTGTGTCACCCTATGTTATGACTATTACATGATGAACCGCATCCGGCATAATTATCCATCACTGATCCGGTGCCTACGAGTTTTCCATATACTGGTTCTCGCTTATTTACTTTCCCGCTGCTACTGTTACAATCACTACAAATATAAAAAACATTACTTTTATTGTCTTTACTTTTGCTGCCGTTACCACCACTATCATATTACTTTGCTATTAAACACTTTGCTGCAGATACTAAGTTTCCAGGTGTGGTTGAATTGACAACTCAGCTGCTAATACTTGAGAATATTCTTTGGCTCCCCTTGTGTCGAATCAATAAATTTGGGTTAAATACTCTACCCTCGAAAACTGTTGCGATCCCCTATACTTGTGGTTATCAAGACCTTTTTCTGGCGCCGTTGCCGGGGAGCATAGCTCTATTCTTTGAGTCACTTGGGATTTATATCTGCTGGACACTATGAAGAACTTGAAAGACGCTAAGACAACAATTTATCCCTCAACTACGAGGGGACGTAAGGAACTGCCATCTAGCTCTGCACTTGATTCACCTTCTGTTATGAGTAAGCTAGCGACACCTAAACCTGCTTCTGCTATTCGTTCCGATATGTCGCATGTTATTGATGATGCCACTTCTGCTATGCATGATACTTATGATGAAACTGCTTCTATGCTTGATACTACTGTGCCCCTTAGTGAATTTCTTGAAGAACAAATTGCTAGGGCCAGAGAAAGAGAAATTGATGAATCTGAATACGATGATGAAAGTGATGATGAAAATATGCCTGTTATTCCTCAGGGTTATCTTTTTGATACAGATTCTTCTTTAGCTATTTTAGCCTGCAAAGATAGATATGAGCTTAAGAGGTTATTGATTAAATGGAACAAAGAATCACTTAGAGATAAAATGAAACCTGATCCTGCTTTTGCAACTTCACCTATTTGTGTTCCTGATAAGGATTATGAATTCTCTGTTGATCCAGATATAATTACTTTGGTTGAATCTGATCCTTTTTATGGCTATGAATCTGAAACTGTTGTGGCACATCTTACTAAGTTAAATGATATAGTTGCCCTGTTCACTAATGATGAGAGATCGCGTTACTTCTATATACTCAAAATATTTCCGTTCTCATTAAAGGGTGATGCTAAGATATGGTTTAATTCTCTTGATCCTGGTTGTGTGCGTAGTCCCCAGGATATGATTTATTACTTCTTGCTAAATATTTCCCTGCTCATAAGAAACAAGTTGCCTTGAGGGAAATATACAACTTTGTGCAAATTAAAGAAGAGAGTCTCCCACAAGCTTGGGGGAGGCTTCTCAAGTTACTTAATGCTTTGCCTGATCATCCTCTTAAGAAACCTGAAATACTTGATATCTTTTATAATTGGCTAACCGATGCTTCCAGAGATTACCTGGATAGTTGTGCTGGTTCTCTTTTCAGGGAAAGAACACCGGATGAAGTTGAAATTCTATTGAATAATATGTTGACAAATGAAAATAATTGGGCGCCTCCTGAGCCAGCTCCTGAGCCAGCTCCTGAGCCAGCCCCTGCTCCAATTAATGATCCTATTCCCAAACCAACTCCAAAGAAGAGAGGTGTTCTATTTCTCACTCCCGAAGATATGCAAGAGGCAAAGAAATCTATGAAAGAAAAAGGTATTAAAGCTGAAGATGTTGAGAATTTACCTCCTATTGAAGAAATACATGGTCTTAATCTACCGCCTGTCGAAGAAACATATGATCTCGGTCACTTATTTACTGAAGAACCTCCAGACCCCGATATCCCGACACATGTAGTAAAGGTAAATTCTCTCTATAGATATGATAAAGCTGAAGTCCCTCCTACTAAAATTGCTAGTCAGTGCTTGGATGAATTTGATAGCTTTATGTTTAAGCAAGATGACTTCAATGCTTATTTTGGTAGACAATTAAAAGAAAATGCTTATATGATTAGACGCTTGGGTGATTATATGGCTAATATTAAAGGTGAACTTAAACTTGTTAGCAAACATGCTTCTATGGTTACCACTCAAGTAGAACGTGCTTAAAGCTCAAAAAGAAGCGCTTGATGAAATGAATAGTAAGAAAAATGATTATGCTGTTAGAGTGGCTACTAGAACTGGTAGAATGACTCAGGAACCTTTGTATCCTAAAGGCCACCCTAAGAGAATCGAGCAAGATTCTCAAAGAAATAATAGTGATGTTCCTAGTTCTTCTAAAAAGAAGAAAAAGAAAAATGATAGAACTGTGCAAACTTCTAGTGAACCTATTGCTGAACCACATGATAATCCAAATGATATCTCTATGTCTGACGCTGAAACACAATCTGGTAATGAACATGAACCTAATGAAAATACTAATGATGATGTTCATGATGATGCTCAACCTAGTAATGATAATGATGTAGAAATTGAACCTGCTGTTGATCTTGATAACCCACAATCAAAGAATCAACGTTATGATAAAAGAGACTTTTTTTGCTAGGAAACATGGTAAAGAAAGAGAACCATGGGTTCAGAAACCCATGCCTTTTCCTCCAAAACCATCCAAGAAAAAGGATGATGAGGATTTTGAGCGCTTTGCTGAAATGATTAGACCTATCTTTTTACGTATGCGATTAACTGATGTGCTCAAAACAAATCCTTATGCTAAATATATGAAGGATATCATTACTAATAAAAGAAAGATACCGGAAGCTGAAATTTCCACCATGCTTGCTAATTATACTTTTAAGGGTGGAATACCAAAGAAACTTGGAGATCCCGGAGTACCTACTATACCTTGCTCTATTAAAAGAAATTATATTAAAACTGCTTTATGTGATCTTGGAGCCGGTGTTAGTGTTATGCCTCTCTGTTTATATCGTAGACTTGACTTGAATAAGTTGACACCTACTGAAATATCTTTGCAAATGGTTGATAAATCAACTGCTATACGTGTCGGTATTTGTGAGGATGTGCCTGTTGTGGTTGCAAATGTTACTATTTTAACGGACTTTGTTATTCTTGATATTCCCGAGGATGATAGTATGTCTATTATTCTTGGAAGACCTTTTCTTAATACTGCAGGGGCTGTTATTGATTGCAACAAAGGCAATGTTACTTTTCATGTTAATGGTAATGAGCATACGGTACACTTTCCGAGGAAACAACCTCAAGTTCATAGTATCAACTCCATTGGAATAATCCCATCGATTAAATTTGGAGGTTTTGAATTTCCTCTTCCTACCGTCAAAAGGAAATATGATATACTTATTATAGGGGACACTACTGGAATCAGGGAATTTGCCGTCAGCCTGCTCTTTGCCTCCGCTGGCTGACGGCAAAGACCCTCTTTGCCGTCCGCTTCATAAAAGCGGATGGCAAAGAACACGCTGACGGCAAATTCGCTGATTGCCATCAGCCATTTCTTTGCCGTCCGCGAGCGGACGGCAAAGGTCCAGAAGGCAGACGACAAAGAGCCCGGCTAGGCCCCGCTGCTGTATGTCGGCCGCCTAATCTTTGTCGTCTGCCTACTGGACCTTTGTCGTCCGCTGGCGGACGGCAAAGAAAGGGCCTAGCTAACGGCCGTTTCCCCCCTCTGCTATGTGCTCCCTTTGCCCGAATCCCACCCCGCACCTCCCTCTGTCTCTCCGGCCCCACACTCCTCTCTCTCACCCCGCGCCCCAATTCAAACGCACCCGCATCGCCGCCGCCGAGCCCCGCCGCCATCGAGCACCGCCCCACCCTGCCACCGCACCACCCCGCCGCCCCGTCGCCCGCACCACCCTGCTCCCCCTCCGCCCACCGCCCGCACCGCCGCCGCCGAGCCTCGCCGCCGTCGAGCACCGCCCCACCCCGCCGCCCCACCCTGCCATCGCACCACCCCGCCGCTCCGTCGCCCGCACCACCCTGCTCCCCCTCCGCACACCGCCCGCACCTCCACCAGCGTCGCCCCGCCGCCGCCGAGGCACCACGTCGCCGCCGAGGCACCCCGCCGCCCGCCGCCCTGCCGCAGGCCGCACCTCACCGCACCTCCCTGTCCCGAAGGTGAGAGCCCCTCTTCTCCTTTTTTGTTTTTTCTATATTTAGTTTAGATTACTTTTAGTTTTGTTTTAGATTTAGTTTAGTTTTATATTTAGTTTAGTTTAGATTACTTTTAGTTTGGTTTTAGGTTTAGTTTAGTTTTAGGTTTACGTTTAGTCATGAAAAAAAGAAGAAGAAGAAGAAGAAGAAGAAGAAGAAGAAGAAGAAGAAGAAGAAGAAGAAGAAGAAGAAGAAGAAGAAGAAGAAGAAGAAGAAGAAGAAGAAGAAGAAGAAGAAGAAGAAGAGAAGAAGAAGAAGAAGAAGAAGAAGAAGAAGAAGAAGAAGAAGAAGAAGAAGAAGAAGAAGAAGAAGAAGAAGAAGAAGAAGAAGAAGAAGAAGAAGAAGAAGAAGAAGAAGAAGAAGAAGAAGAAGAAGAAGAAAGAAGAAGAAGAAGAAGAAGAAGAAGAAGAAGAAGAAGAAGAAGAAGAAGAAGAAGAAGAAGAAGAAGAAGAAGAAGAAGAAGAAGAAGAAGAAGAAGAAGAAGAAGAAGAAGAAGAAGAGAAGAAGAAGAAGAAGAAGAAGAAGAAGAAGAAGAAGAAGAAGAAGAAGAAGAAGAAGAAGAAGAAGAAGAAGAAGAAGAAGAAGAAGAGAGAAGAAGAAGAAGAAGAAGAAGAAGAAGAAGAAGAAGAAGAAGAAGAAAGAAGAAGAAGAAGAAGAAGAAGAAGAAGAAGAAGAAGAAGAAGAAGAAGAAGAAGAAGAAGAAGAAGAAGGAAGAAGAAGAAGAAGAAGAAGAAGAGGAAGAAGGAAAGGAGGAAGAAGGAAAGGAGGAGGAAGAAGAAGAAGAAGGAAAAAAGGAAGAAAAGGAAGAAAAGGAAGAAGAAAAGGAAAAAAGAGGAAAAAAACCGACCCGACACGACACCCCGACCCCGACCCGGCACCCCGACCCGACACCCCGACCCCGACCCCGACACCCCGACCCCAAGCCTGACCCCCGACCCCGACACCGACACGGCACCCCGACCCCGACCCGAGACCCCGACCCCGACATGACTCCTCGACCCCGAGCCTGACCAGACACCGACACGGCACCCCGACCCGACACCCCGACCCCGACCCCGACCCGACACCCCGACCCCGACCCGACACCCTGACCACGACCCGACACCCCGACCCCGACTCGACACCTAGACCCCGACCCCAATCCGACACCCCGACCCCGACACGGCACCCCAACACCCCGAGACCTCGACCCCGACACGACTCCCCGACACCCCGACCACGGCACGACACCCCGACCCCCTGACCCCGACACCCCGACCCCGACCCCGACCCGACACCCCGACAACCGAACCCCTGACCCCCTACCCTGACCCCGACACGACCCCCCGACCCCGAAACAGCACCCCGACCCCGACACGGCACCCCGACAACGACACGACACCCCGACCACGAAACAGCACCCCGACCCCGACACGGCACCCCGACACCGACACGACACCCCGACCCCCCGACCCCGAAACAACAACCCGACCCCGACACGGCACCCCGACACCGACACGACACCCCGACCCCCGACACCTCCCGAAAAGGTGTTCTTTAGCCTTCCAGAGGCCGACGGGGTCATATATTTGTGAATTATTAGTTAGGTCATATATTTTTCGATTTTGTTATGAAAAACATCATATATATAATTGTGTTGATCGGGTAGTTTTAAATGTGCAGTTGTTTCATCGCTGCAAGGTTTGGTGTTCGACGACCTCGCCGTGCGTTTGACGAGCTCTGCCCCTTCGTTCGTGGGTGAGCACAAATGACATGTCCTCCTCCCCCATTAATTATTTGATCTATTCCGATGAAACTTGATAGCTAGCTATATATGTGTCTTGAATCATCATTATGCGTAACCAATATGTGTCTCCCATTCGAAAGCATCATAGTTATAAATATGCATGCATTTGCATATTTATAACCTTGATTCTTTTGAATTGTCCAACGCTATCCATGGACAGCCCGAGTATGTGTAGATTGGGTTCGTTTTCCCATATGCTTTGCTCCGGATCCGACGCATAAATTTCGTCAGTGCCTCCCCTGTTGTTCTCCGGGTACACATCCTCTCTGTTTATTGCAGAGACGTGTATCAGGAGAACAGTGGGGAGGTGCTGCCGAAATTTTGCGTCGGATCTGGAGCATAGCATGCGAAAATGAACCCAATCTACACATACACGGGTGGGATTAGGACCTATCATTACCTATTAGAGTGTAGGTTGCATGGACGTAATAAAATTGACAAAGTAGATCAACTGATGAATATATACATGGTGAATTACATATATAATTGTTGTGTGTCCAGTAGCTCTGAAAGTCAAGATGAGTTATCGTGCGTGGATGTATACCGGTCACACTGGTTAGAACAAATGGAGCGCTGAATGGTTCACAAAAACCAAGGGGTTTGTGCAAGCCGCATTTGCAAATGGACAGAGGAAAACCTGGTGCCCCTGTTTCTGGTGCGGCAATTGGGAAAAGAGGACAGAGGCTGAAATGGGCAAACACCTGCAGAGGAGTGGTTTTACACCCGATTATACGGTGTGGACATTTCATGGTGAGTCTGCCCAACGTGACCGAGCTGAGGTGGATCGTCGTTGCATCGACGAGCATGGTACCGGGATGGAAAACATGGTGCAAGACTATGATGATGCTCGGGATTCAGACGAGGAGATGGAGGAATCTGCAAAGGCCTTCAATGAAATGTTGGAGTCTTCAAAACGTCCGCTCCACGAGCACACTGAGCTTTGTCAGTTGGATGCCATCTCACAAGTAATGGCTCTGAAGGCTCAGTTCAACTTGGGCCGAGAATGCTATGACGCAATTATGACAGTATTTGGACGCTTTCTACCCAAAGGCCATGTAATGCCTGCAAACCTGTACCAGTCGGACAAAATCCTCCGTGCACTGAAGATGCCCTATGAGAAGATACATGCCTGTGAGAAAGGATGTGCCTTATTTAGGCTTGACTATGCGGACTTGAACTATTGTCCCATTTGCAAGTCTTCCAGGTATATTGTGGTAGACAACGGTATGGGTGAGAAGACACAGACCAAAATCCCCGTTAGTGTTCTTCGGTATATGCCAATCGTACAAGACTTCAACGTCTTTTCATGGTCGAAGAGACGGCCAGACAGATGACATGGCACAAAACAGGCAAAAGAACCGAACTATATGCAGATGGGAATCTGATGATGGTACACACAACGGATGGTGTTGCGTGGAAAAAGTTTGATGAATTACATGCTGACAAAGTGGCAGATCCGAGGCATCCTCGAGTCGGCATCAGCACGGATGGGTTC
Organism: Aegilops umbellulata; assembly: GCA_032464435.1. Taxonomy (NCBI): domain Eukaryota; kingdom Viridiplantae; phylum Streptophyta; class Magnoliopsida; order Poales; family Poaceae; genus Aegilops; species Aegilops umbellulata. The sequence goes on along the minus strand of CP136060.1, from coordinate 631,488,205 downwards.
AGTGTGTTTGGTATGACAGCAGCCCAATACAGTTGTTGGCCCGTATTTGTCTTTCCACTCAATCTCCCCCCGGACAGATTATGCAAAGAAAGAACATTTTCCTGACGTTGATAATTCCAGGGCCCAACTATCCGGGGAGAAATATGAATGTGTACATGCAGCCGCTTAAGGACGAATTGCAAGAAGCCTGGGATAATGGGTTCAAGACATACGACGCCTATAGCAAACGGAACTTCATAATGCGTGTCTGGTACATGTACTCGACGCATGACTTGCCGGCGTATGCGCTATTCGTTGGCTGGTGTGTGCATGGAAGGTTTCCGTGCCCCACATGCAAGGGAGCTCTTGAGTTTCGTTGGCTTCAGGCCGGTCGCAAGTTTTCTTGCTTCGATATGCATAGACAGTTCCTAGATCCTTGCCATAAGTTCAGGAAAGATAAGAAGAACTTCATCAGAGGTAGAGTTGTCAAAAACTCTGCACCACCTGCATTGACAGGCCAACAGACCCTGGATCAGTTAAACACTCTCGAGCCAGATCCATAGCGTCCAGGGTACTTCAAGGGGTATAATACTAAGCACGCGTGGACTCACAAAACATGCTTATGGGATCTGCCTTACTTCAAAGACCTCCTTTGCCCACACAACATCGACGTGATGCACACTGAGAAGAATATCGTCGAGGCACTTTTTGGTACATTGTTCGGCATAGATGGGAAGTCAAAGGATAATACTAAGGCTAGAGTCGATCTGGAGGCGCTATGTGATAGGCCGTTACAAAACATGAAAGAACCGAAAGGAAAGCAGAACTGGACGAAGCCAAAGGCATGGTTCAATCTTGGAAGGCCATCTATGAGGGAAATTATCTTGTGGGTGCAACAGCAGTTGATGTTCCCCGATGGGTATGCAACGAATATAAAGAGGGGAGCGAATCTTGATAAATTGAAGATATTTGGTCTCAAGAGTCATGATTGGCATATATGGATTGAGAGGGTAATGCCGGTGATGTTGCGTGGCTTCATCCCTGAGGATGAATGGCTAGTACTGGCAGAACTCAGCTATTTCTTCCGTGTTCTTTGTGCGAAAGAACTATCGCCTAGTGTGCTAGAAGAAATGGAAGAGTTGGCGCCGGAGTTGATCTGCAAGTTAGAGAAGATGTTTCCACCGGGCTTCTTTAATCCAATGCAGCATTTGATTTTGCATCTCCCGACCGAGGCAAGATTGGGGGTGCCCGTGCAAAATCGTTGGTGCTACCCAACTGAGAGGATGCAGAAGACGCTTTGAGAAAAATGTAAAAATAAACGTAGATTGAAGCATCGATGGCTGAGGCATTCATCACAGAGGAGGCGGCAAACTTCGTAACAGCACACTATGAAGCGAAAAATCGTCATTTGCATAATCCGAAGCCTCGGTACAATGCTGACAACCCTAAAAAGGGTGGATCCAACCTCAGCCTATTCAAAGGGAATCTCGCACCAGCTACTGTTTCACATCCAGTATCTTTGGATAACGAAGAATGGCGGACCATTTCGTTGTATATCTTCAACAACCTAATAGAAGTGCGGCCGTACATCGAGTAAGTTCTCGGTACATTGTTTCGCAACTTCTATTTCCTTTGAACTACTCTTATTCCTGGATATGTCATACATTCGATATGTCACCATATTCTCGTATGGAGCGGAGATCCAAAAGGACTCCGTCGAAGAGTATGAGCTTCTCGCAAAGCAAGGAGGCGGCTATCCCGGTTTCATCTCTTGGTTCAAACAAACGGTAATTTCTATTAGACAATTTCATTTCATTCGCTAATTTGTGCGTAATGCAACAATCCTTTCATATTAAACTTGTAGGCTAATTCAGAGTCTATGGACGCTGAATTGAGACAAGTCACTAATGGTTTTGACTATAAGGTCTGTTCATTTGACAAGTACGACATCAACCGGTATCGCTTTCGTACCTATGGCAAAGAGCTATCTATGGCCGAACTAAAGTCTACAAATTGTTGTGTATCTGCTATCGGCGAAGGAGGTACCGAGTATTATGGGAGAGTTGAAGCAATTTATGAACTTCTGTTCTATGGTGAAAACCCACCAAATGTCGTAGTCTTCAAATGTTATTGGTTTCAGCCGAAGGAGACTAGAAGGACTCATGAACATATAGGGCTAGTTGAAATCAACCAAAGCACCCATTTAGATGTTACTGATGTCTATATTACGGCTCAACAGGCGACCCAAGTAGTCTATCTACCGTGGGCCTGCCAAACTAATCCAAATCTGAAAGGTTGGGATGTCGTTTATGAAGTGCCGCCACGTGCTAGACTTTCTCCCCCAAAGGAAGAGGATTATGAACCTCACATTAACCCAGACACATATGAAGGAGAATTCTTCCAAGAGACACGTCTTTCCAAAAAGTGTTTCAAGAACCGCTATACTTCACCCCAAAACATTTGAAGTAGACAGCGACAGTGAATCCGACATCACCCCAGAGGAGGAACAAGAAGAGCCAGAACAAGAAGAGGTTACTGCTGCGGATGACCTGTCAATGCTTGACCGATTACGTCAAGGTGGCCTTGCACGTGTTGATGCCAATGAACCCTATGAGCCCATCATTGATTATAGTGATGATGATGATTATGCATTTATTGATGATACTGATCGAGATTATTAGTAGTGTGAGGTATTCAATTTTTTTATGTTGTACTTGATGATGATACACTTAAGTGATATACATATTATTATTCATGTTGGTACTTTTTTTATGTTGTACTAATTTTGTTTATTCCTTGTCATGGCAGGTGTTAAAAGATGGTGGGCGCTGGTCGGGAGCGCGCCGAGGCCCCTTCTTCGTCAGCGCGTGGTGCGAGGTCTTCCATTCCACACGCACCTCTCCGCCGAGCGTTGCTGGACAGTATGGCGACACCGCCGGGCCCTTCTTCATCGACCGCGGTGCCCAGCAGGGGACGAGGTAAGAAGAAGAGAGGAGGTAGAGCACGTGGTCGCGGGAGAGGAGGTAGGGTGACTCTTACGGCGCCTTCCTCGCCGCCACCCCCAGCTGCTTCACCCAAGCACGTGACTGCTAGGGTGTACTCGTCCGAGGAGGAGGCCACACGAACTCCGGTCCACGAGTCTTTGGCCCACGAGCCTCGGGTCGACGGGCCTTCAGCCCACGAGAGTTGGGACCACGAGACCCCAGAGGAGCACACGTGTGGATGGGGTACCTGGTCGGGTCAGCCTGAGGAGCCGAGTGGCCATGCTGATGATGGCGGGGAGCCGAGTGGCCATGCTGATGATGGCGGGGAGCCGACTAATATTGAGGAGGTGGGGGGCAACGTCTACCAGCGTGGTGCTACACAGCTCCCGTCTGTGCCGGCGACCCGCGAGCAAAGGTGGTTGATTTTCCCTGATGGGGAGAGGTAAGTGCATTTAATATTTTTGTACCTTCTGCATTCCCGTTTCTTCAAATAACTAATGCGTTGGCCTTGTCATGCTGCAGGGGTTGGGACCACCATGAAAGTGTCCGCCGGCCCAACTCCGTCCTTGGAGTTCTGATTCGGCAAAACTTCCCGGGGATTGTCACGTTGCCTGGTGAGGGTCGGCTTCCAGAGGTTGGATTGAGTTGGGAGCACTACTTGGCTGCCCCGGCCCCACTGGGTGAGATTATCGACGGTGTCTTGTGCAAGACGAGGGCAGACGTGGTGATCAGAAAGTTCTGGGTAATTTCTCCTTTACACAATTAAAAATCTTCAACTAGCTAGTTATTAATTGTACTAATCAATATTGTCTCATGTGATTGCAGACATTCTACAGGTGTGAGGAGAGATACGAGGAGGAAGGGGCAGATGTTATCGACAAGGAGTGCAAGCGCCTACTTCAGAACTTACGGCATGAGGTTCGGGTGCAGGCTGTTCGAGACTACTACGCCGGGCATGGTATCAAGAAGCCCAAGCAGGAGTGACGCGATAAGTTCTTGAGTAAGGAGCAGTACATGAAGGTAATTCTTAAGGCCTTGTACTTACTTCCTTCATTTAGTAATTCATAGCCGTAGCGCTCAAGTTTCTATTTGCTAACTTAGGCCCCTCCGAGATGGTGTGCGGATCGGATGGATTGTTGGGAGGTGTTGGTCAATGCGTGGTGCTCAAAAGAATGGCGGGCCACCCACGACGAGGCCAAGGACAAACGTGCCCAAATGGAAGGTGTGCCACACCATCAAGGCAGCTCCAACTTATTTCAGTACAGGCGGAACTGGGTATGTGGTTTGCTTCATGATTCATGCAATTCATTCATCATGCTAGCTTTAGCCCTTTAGTTACTAATTTACTTTGTTTCTCTCTTTCAGGCACGCTACAATAAGGAGGATAAGGTGCCAGAGGTGTACGACCTGTATGCCATGGCCCAGAAAGGCCCTTACAAGAAAGTCAAGTCATTCTCTGCGTCTGACCTCGATGATCCAAAGAACTTCACCAACATCTCATCCCACGAGAAGCTCGTGCAATATAGAGATCAGGGGAAGGCGAGGAAAGGGGAGGACTTTAACCCGAGCAAGGGTCCCATTGATACAGAGCTGTTGATGATATCTGGTGGCGGGAGGTCCCATGGCTCCATAGCCATGGGAGATGGACTTATCCGTTGTCCTAGCACTCTCCCGGAGATCAAGGCGCGCCAGTCGAGCTCCGCTCCTGAGATAAGGCCTCGTGAACGGCCAGTCCAACTCGCCATCAAGGTTGTTATACATATGCAGCTATCTTTCTCCATTACATTGTGTGCACTTCCATCAATGATTACAAATGGTCATGTGAGTGGTGTTGCAGGCTGCTATACAGAGTGAGAGAGATAGAACGGAGAAACTTCTGGCGGAGGCGGCGGAGAGGCAGCGAGAGTTGGAGGAGAAGACGACAAAGATGTTGGAGGAGGAGAGGGCACGGAATGACATGCAGGCAAGGGCCATGTACGAGCTCCTTGTGGTAAGTTCCTTCTGCAGATTACTTGCTAGTCTTAACATTTGAGTCTCATTACTAACTAGTATGACTCTGTTGTCAAAACCAAATGTGCAGTATGTGTGCGAGAAGTCCGGTTAGACCGCTCCACCGATGCCAGTGATTGCTCCTGGGAGCACGGTGAGTTTAATTTGAATGGACATTACTTGCTAGTCTTAACATTTGAGTGTCATAATGCTAACGAGACATTGGAAATGATCTTTGGTGCAGCTTAACTCCATAAACGCATCGCACGATCCTTCTCCAGCTACCGACGCGAGCCAGCCCGTTCCTACACCTCCCTGATCATGGTAAGTTTCTCTAGTGTTTTGCTTAACAAATGCATAAAGACCTAGACTTAGCTTTATTTCCTCCAATATGCTTACCATAATGACCTAGAGTTAGCTTCTTTTCCTCCAAAATGACTTAATAAGCTTACTGACCTCATAAACCATCCATTTTACCTAAGTTAGCTCTAAAACGATATGTACTTAGCTTACTTATGTCAAAAATTGCATAATTAGCTTAGCTAGCTCATAAACGATCCATTTTACCTAAGTTAGCTCTAAAATGACTCATTTTACCTTACTTAGCTTATAAGTGATCCAATTTATCCAAGTTAGCTCTAAAATGACCCATTTTACGTAGATTAGCTCCTAAATGACCCATTTCACCTAGGTTAGCTCCAAAATGACCCATCTTACCTAGGTTAGCATATAAATGATCCACCTTACGCAAGTTAGCTCTAAAATGACCCAATTTACCTAGAGTAGCTCCTAAACGATCCATTTCACCTAAGTTAGCTAAAAACGATCCATTTCACCTAAATTAGCTCTTAAATGATCCATTTCACCTAAGTTAGCTCAAAAACGATCCATTTCACCTTAGTTAGCTAAAAAACGTGGCATTTCACCTTAGTTAGCTCATAAACGACCCATTTCAACTAAGTTAGCTCATAAATGATCCATTTCACCAAAGTTAGCTCAAAAACGACCCATTTCACCTTAGTTAGCTAAAAACGATCCATTTCACCTTAGTTAGCTCATAAACGACCCATTTCAACTAAGTTAGCTCATAAATGATCCATTTCACCTAAGTTAGCTCATAAATGATCCATTTCACCTAAGTTAGCTCAAAAACGATCCATTTCACCTTAGTTAGCTAAAAAACGATGCCCTTCACCTTAGTTAGCTCATAAACTACCCATTTCAACTAAGTTAGCTCATAAATGATCCATTTCAACTAAGTTAGCTCATAAACAACCCATTTCAACTTAGTTAGCTCATATATGATCCATTTCACCTAAGTTAGCTCATAAATGACATATACTTCTTGTTCTAGTCTTCTTCTTGTTCTAGTCACCTATTTCTAACTTTCTTATTTACCATTTTGCAGATTTCATTCACTTCATGGAAGCTAGCTTGCTATGATGGAGTGCTTGGTTTCCTTTGATGAAACTTTGCATTGTATCTAGCTTGCTATGATGGAACTTGCTATCTTGATGAAACTTCGCATTGTAATATGTATATGGATGGAACAATGTGTATGGATGGAACTTGCTTATGTATGAACAATGTGTATGGATGAAACTGATGTGATATGTGATACGTGATATGAAACTTATGTGCTGGATATGTGATATGGAAATATATCTATATATGTCATATATATTTGCTGTGAAAATTGTTGGATTAAAAAAACAGAAAAAAGAGCCAATATGCAGGCTCTTTGTCGTCTGCCACCGACGGCAAAGGGCTCTTTGCCATCAGCAGCGGACGGCAAAGAGGCCACGTGACAGGCAACTGTGCTTCCTGGGAGGATGACCAATTTGGTCAGTTTGCCTACAGTGGCTGAAGGCAAAGGCTTTGCCGTCCGCGGCGGACGGCAAAGAGTAAAAACTTTGCCTATAGCGGCGGACGGCAAAGGCCTGCCGTGTAGTGACGTCGGCTGACATCACTCGGCGGACGGCAAAGGCCTTCCGAAGTTTGCCGTCAGCGGCGGACGGCAAAGGCCTGCCGTTAACCACCTAACGGAGTAACATCGCATTTATTGCCGTCTGCATTCTTTGTTGTCCGCTGCTGATGGCAAAGGCCCCTTTGCCGTCAGCCGCCCGAAGCAGACGGCAAAGTAGCTCTTTGCCGGACCTTACTTTGCCGTCCCCTTTTGCCGGCTGCGGCTAATGGCAAAGACCTTTGCCTTCCGCCATCCATGCCTTTGCCGTCTGCCGTGGCTGATGGCAAAGTAGCTGATTCCTGTAGTGGGATGTGCATATTCCCGTTGAGGTAACTTAGTGTTATTCGAAATTTCTCCGGTTTCATGATTATCGGAATGAGTTTGTTAACAAGACTTGATCAACCTTGTTAGTGGATTCTTTTTTATGAGCATGAGATGGATGAAACTAGAAGCACAAACTTCTGTACCCTCTCTATATTTTCTGTTGATTAGTAGAAATAAGTAAAAATAGTATTTTTCTGTCTGTTTCCTGGCTTATCCGTGCAATATGAAAATATCCTGAAAATAAAAGTCCTCAAAATGCCATGCCAATTTAATATGATTTTTTTCTAGAATATTTGAGGATTTACTATGCAAAAATTACCACGGAGGAGCTGCCACCTGGCCACGAGGGTGGTAGGCGCCCCCCCTCTAGGGTGCGCCCCCTGCCTCGTGGGCCCATGGTGGCCCCCCTCCACTTATCCCAACACCCATCTTCTTCCTCTGTATCACACAAACCCGAAAAACCAACTCAAGCATGAGTTCCAACCACTTTTGCTGTGATTTTCGATCTCCTTGCTCAAAGCACCTCTCGCAAAACTGCTTGGGGAGATTGTTCCTTTGTATGTGACTCCTCCATTGGTCCAATTAGTTTTTGTTCTAGTGATTTATTCTTTGCAAATTTGTGCTGCGTAGGTGACCATGTTCTTGAGCTTGCATGTCAAATTTATATGGTTCCAAGTAGTTCTAATGCTTGATATAGGCTCTAGGCACTTGTAGGAGTAGTTGCTATCAGTTTTATTGAAGTTGGTTCACTTTTGTTTGAAGTTATTAAAAATTTCTGATTATTTCAGAAATAATGAGGAGACTTTTGAGGGGTTCATCAAGCCGAAGCTCAAAGGATAAACAAAATGAAGAAGCTCAGAGGCCCAAATATAATTTGCCTCGTACCGCGGAGATACGGCCGTGTGAATGGCCTTCTGATAATTTCTTGACACATGCCGGGATTTATGAGGATTTCTATTCATTGATTGACAATGCTGGCCTCACCGACTTCGTCCGCGACCAACGTCCACAGTATCTCTTACTCAAAAATACTTTTGTGCAAAACTTCTACTTTTACCCTAAGGAATCACCTCCTTCAGTAGAGTTTCATTTATATGACGTTGTGAAGAAAATGCCATTGTCTGAATTTTGCGCAGTATGCAACATACCCTCTAAGGGTATCTTAGAGGAACCACCCCTTAAGAAGTTGGAACCATTTATTAAACTTATCTCTGTGGGAGAAACCAGGAAGGTTTCTGATGCGAGGATCACTAGCATACATTTTTCCTGTGTTACGCTATTTTGCCTTATTTGCTAGTCGATGCTTGATTGGTCGTGGGAACTATGGGAACTTTAGTGTTCCTGATATTATTATTATGTTCCATGGTTTATACCACGACAACACTGTCAGTATGGGCGGAATTATTACTAGGCGGTTGAGTCTGAACCGTACTAAAGGCCCCATTTTTGGAGGCATTTATGCTTCCCGTCTTGCTGCACACTTTAACATAGCTATTAGGCATTATGAGAAAGAAGAAAAATTGCTGCCTGATGCTTATTTGGATTTTTAGGAGCATGATAGCCCATGATTTTCTTGTTAAGGACAGGAATGGAGAGCTCAAATACAAGTTATACTTTGATAAACTTTATCATGAAACTATTACGTTGCCTGCTCCTTCTTTGTTTAATTTTGTAGGACCCTATCTCGTTATGTGGGCCGCCGTCCAAGCTTACAAGAACCCTGCACCAGCCACGGAACCGGAACCACAAGATGAACCTCCACGACAAGCTGTTTATTCTTGGGATCCAGAGACGACTGTCAGCCAGTGGCAGTCAGAGTCCTCTTCGTCATCACAGTATGATCCCAACTACTCTTCGTCGCAGTACGACCCCAGCTACACCTACGGGTATCCGCCAGGCTATCCCTGGCAATAGACCAACTTAGGCCAAAAGCCTAAGCTTGGGGGAGTACGTATTTCTCACCGACATTACATTTATGCTCACACACACTCATTGCTAGATGTCGGTGCTCATACTCTTTCATTGTAATATCCATGCTAGTTTATTTTCTTTTTCCTGCTTTCTTCTTGTGTGTTTATTAAACCTTAAGAAAAACAAAAAAATTAGTAGTAGTTTACTTTTCTGTTTTAGTAGTAGTAACTAACAAGAAAACCCAAAAATATTTCCCGTTCTTCTTTTGCTTGTTGGGAGCTTTCCCGTGTAAATAGTTTTCTTTTCTTTTCTTTGGGGGTCAGTAGGAGAAGACCATAATTAAATTGTTGTAGTGGCTCTTATATGCTTTAATGTTGATTTAACCCAGAGCCCATATTGCCTTGTCTTCTCCTATTTCTTGAATGCTCGCAGATTCCAGCTTAGTCCAATGCACGTACACTCTTATTATTATTTTCACCGTTCGGTCGTGCAAGTGAAAGGCAATTATGATGATATATGATGGACTGACTGAGATGAGAAAAGCTGGTATGAACTCGACCTCTTTTGTTTTTGTAAATATGATGAGCCCGCCGTTCTTGATTCAGCTTATTATGAATAAACATGTTTGCAATGACAATTAGAGATCATAGTTGCTTGTGCCATGCTTGATTAGCTATGAGTTATAATGATTTACCTTGCGTGCCAACATGCTATTGAGATGGTTATGATGTGGTATGATGGGGTGGTATCTTCCTTTGAATGATTTAAGTGACTTGACTTGGCACATGTTCACGCATGTAGTTGAAAAAAATCAACATAGCCTTCACGATATTTATGTTCATGGTGGAATATATCCTACTCATGCTTGCATCCAATGTTTATTAATTTTAATGCATGTACATGGCTGTTGTCGCTCTCTAGTTGGTCGCTTCCCAGTCTTTTGCCAGCCTTCACCTGTACTAAGCGGGAATACTGCTTGTGCATCCAATCCCTTAAACCCCAAAGTTATTCCAGATGAGTCCACTGTACCTTCCTATATGCGGTATCTACCTGCCGTTCCAAGTAAATTTGTATGTGCCAAACTCTAAACCTTCAAATAAATATTCTGTTTTGTATGCTCGAATAGCTCATGTATCAACCAAGGATGTCCTTATCTTCCGTGTTAGGCGGGTTATTCTCAAGAGGAGTGGACTCCGCTCCTCACTCACGAGAAAATGGCTGGTCACCGGGATGCCCAGTCCCATGCTTTATGCAAACTAAATCAAAATTAATTGCAAACAAAACTCCCCCTGGGACCTAATGTATGTTGGAGACACTCGTTGTTTCGAGCAAGTCATGTATTGATGCTTGTTGGTGGAGGCGGAGTATAAACTTTACCATTCTGTTTGGGAACCGCCTATAATGTGTTTAGCATGGAAGATATCGCCATCTCTTAGTTGCTACGTTGACAATGAAAGTATACCGCTCAAAATATAATTTATCTCTATTTCAAAACCGAGCTCTGGCACCTCTACAAATCTCTGCTTCCCTCTGCGAAGGGCCTATCCATTTACTTTTATGTTGAGTCATCACCCTCTTATTAAAAAGCACTAGCTGGAGAGCATAGCTGTCATTTGCATTCATCACTATTAATCTATGTTGGGTATGACTATGATTGGCTCTCTTTTACCATGAATTACAATGTCTAGTCAGTCCTTGATCTTTAAAAGTGCTCTGCATTTATGTTTTGCAGTCTCAGAAAGGGCTAGCGAGATACCATCTTGTTATATTATATTATGATTGTTTTGAGAAAGTGTTGTCATCCGAGATTTATTATTATGGCTTGCTAGTTGATTATGCTATTGATATCAGTGATTATGAGACCTGAGAATTATTGCAAATGTGGTTAGTTATGATCTATGCTGAAAACTTGAATGCTGGTTTGACATAGTTACAACAACAAGAGCAAACAAAGTTTGTAAAAGTTTTTCTTTCTTTCTTTCAGTTTGTCAACTGAATTGCTTGAGGACAAGCAAGGGTTTAAGCTTGGGGGAGTTGATACGTCTCCGTCGTATCTACTTTTCCAAACACTTTTGCTCTTGTTTTGGAATCTATCTTGTATGATTTGAATGGAACTAACCCGGAATAACGTTGTTTTCAGCAGAATTTCCATGATGTTGTTTTATGTGCAGAAAACAAATATTCTCGGAATGACCTGAAACTCTACGGAACACCTTAGAAAAAATAATAAAAAATCCTCGCCAAAGATGAAGACCAGGGGGCCCAACACCCTGTCCAGGAGGGTGGGGGGCGCCCCCCCTCTAGGGCGTGCCCCCTACCTCGTGGGCCCCCTGGAGACCCTTCGACGCCAACTCCAACTCTATATATCTGCTTTCGGAGAGGAAAAAATCAGAGAGAAGAAATCATCGCGTTTTACGATACGGAGCCGCTGCCAAGCCCTAAAACCTCTCGGGAGGGCTGATCTGGAGTCCCTTCGGGGCTCCGGAGAGGGGGATTCGTCGCCGTCGTCATCATCAACCATCCTCCATCACCAATTTCATGATGTTCACCGCCGTGCGTGAGCAATTCCATCGTAGGCTTGCTAGACGGTGATGGGTTGGATGAGATTTATCATGTAATCGAGTTAGTTTTGTTAGGGCTTGATCCCTAGTATCCACTATGTTCTGAGATTGATGTTGTTATGACTTTGCTATGCTTAATGCTTGTCACTAGGGCCCGAGTGCCATGATTTCAGATCTGAACCTATTATGTTTTCATGAATATATGTGAGTTCTTGATCCTATCTTGCAAGTCACCTACTATGTGTTATGATTCGGTAACCCCGAAGTGACAATAATCGGGACCACTCCCGGTGATGACCATAGTTTGAGGAGTTCATGTATTCACTATGTGCTAATGCTTTGTTCCGGTTCTCTATTAAAAGGAGGCCTTAATATCCCTTAGTTTCCAATAGGACCCCGCTGCCACGGGAGGGTAGGACAAAAGATGTCATGCAAGTTCTTTTCCATAAGCACGTATGACTATATTCGGAATACATGTGTCAGGACCCCGATCCTAAGTCACACCGATCTAGCATGTAACACATCATATCACTTTGCGGCCTCACGCACGGTATTCCCACGGGTGCCACCTTACCTGGCCCGGGACCGTTTGCGCCTTTTGGCTCACGTATATGATAGTGTCGCTAGCATCCATATGACAAGAACCCGGGCCGACATGGCTAGTCGTGAACCCAAGGCGGCACTAACCCATGAGGACAGGCATACATGAATCACATCGAGCATGTCGGTCAACAACGTATATATCCGGGCTGTAGCACTGGGCTAACAGGACTCCGGTAACCCGGGCTGTAGCAGGCTAGGCAGGACTCCGGATAACACCGCGTGACATTTCCCCGAAGGGACAGACACAGGAACGACGTGAAACACATGCCGGCCAGTCAAGTGTTCCGAGCAGTAGTGCTGGGCTAGCAGGACTCCGGTGAACCGGGCTGTAGCGGACTACTATCGCTCAGAAGCACTAGACTACATTTCCCCATATGACAGGCTGCCAAGGATAAACAACTAGATAGTCGGATCCCACTCATACCAAGCATTTCATTCATACACACAATATGCCCGATATGAGTAAATACAACATGGCATCACAACATAACTCTACGACTCAAAGTATTTATCCATTAGGCTCCGAGGAGCGAGATATTACAAACATGGGTCTCATGACCCAACAATCAGAGCATACAAGTCAAAGCACATGCGGAAGCTTAACATGTCTGAGTACAGACATCTACAAATGAAAAAGGCTGAGAAGCCTGACTATCTACCAGATCCTGCCAAGGGCACAAGATCGTAGCTGAGGTATCAAGCTAAACGTCGAAGTCCAAGCGGTACTACTAGCGAGACTGACGTCTCTCTGCAAAACATAAAATAGGCAAACGTGAGTACAAACGTACTCAGCAAGACTTACATCAGAACTAACTACTTATGCATCAGTATCAAAAGGGGGTAGTGGAGTTTAACTGCAGCAAGCCAGCTTTGACTCGGTGGCCAACCTGAACTACGACTGCAAGCGACTCTTTTGGGGTGGCGCACACGAGTCCACATATTCACCATATCAATACACCACTATAGATCCGCTCCCGTCTCCCTACGAGAACGCCATCCATAGCACTCACGCTTATCTTGCGCATTTTAGAGTATCCACTTTCACTTGTCTATGAACTGTTATAGGCAACCCAGAAGTCCATTACCGCGGACACGGCTATTCGAATAGATGATGTTAACCCTGCAGGGGTGTACTTCTTCATACATGTTTCCACCACTTAGCGTCTGCACACGACATGTGCTCGGCAGACTTCAAGCGAAAGCCAACGTGGGTGTAGACCACGACCTGCCTAAACACTCAAGTCTCTAGTCCAGGTTTATCGCCTATTCGGGTTCCATCCGCAGGGAGTCCGGCCGAGGTTTCCACTAACGGCCCCGAACGATGTGTACAGGGTCCGAGACACCAAACGGGCGCCCGGCTGCCCGGCCACGTGCCTACCGCAACACAGCCCACCCCTACGGTCAGCGCTGCGTGCGGCCCCCAGCATACTACAAACACCATAAACTACTTGCAACTCCTGGACAGAGGACAAGGGTGATTAAGAAGTCGAGCGGGGTCATATTTCAGGGCCCAATGCATGGTAGTAGCTGTTTCATGGATCACAAACACAGAACTCAGTTCCTGAGGACGGCTTTAATGAGACAACCCACCATGTACTCCTACATGGCCTCTCACCAATACCTTTACCAAATCGTATTCACACACTTAGCTCACACACAGTAGGACATGTTCATCACCATTCCAATTCATTCCCGATGAATCAGACCCGACTCAACTCTAAGCAGTAGCAGGCATGACAAACAAACATGAATGAGTAGGCACATCAGGGCTCAAACAACTCCTACTCATGCTAGTGGGTTTCATCTAATTACTGTGGAATGACAGGTCATGCAAAGGATAAAGGGGTTCAACTACCGCAGCAAGTAACACATGAATCGTTGTTGTCCTAATGCAATAAAAGAGAGCAGGAGCGAGAGAGTGGGATTTTATCGGAATGAACAAGGGGGTTTTGCTTGCCTGGCACTTCTGAAGATAATATAGTTCTTCATCAGTGTCATCGATCTCATCGTCGGCACATCATCTATCGAGAGGGGACAATTACCGGCAACAGAGAAGGAAACACAATCAATGCAATGCGACAATATGATGCATGATCATGACATGGCAATATGTTGTGATTTGAGCTAATGCAGCTATCAAGAGAAGGGTTTGAGTTGATTTGAACCAAAGGTTCAAATTCAAAATCAAACTATGAATTTATAAAGTGTATTATCATGTTTTCACCTAAACAGCAAGGTTAAGTTGCTTTGTTATGCATGAGAATGGTACAGATGGATAGATTGGATTTTTCTAAACATTTTTCATATATAATTTATTTCATTCTGAGCTACGGTTGAATTTATATGAATTTTAGAAGTTTAGAGTATTTTCTGAAATTTCCTGAATAAAAAAAAATCCAGAAAATAATTATTGCGTCAGCGTGACTTCAGGATGACGTCAGTTGGTCAACTGGGCGCCTCCAGGTCAAACCTGACGTGTGGGCTCCACACGTCAGTGTCATAGTGTTAAACAGGGGTGTGTTTAGCCTAATTACAAAATTAGTGGGCGCTGGGGCCCATCTGTCAGCGTATGTGGGTGATCTAGCTGGCGGTGGTTAGCGCTAATGACGCGCCACGTCGGCACTCGCCGGAGCACGGCCGGCGACGACCAAAACGACGGCGGCACGGCTCGGATTTGAGCATCGGGTGGTGGTTTGGCGCGCTGAGCGCACCGGGGAGGAGCTCTTGCTCGTCCGCATCCAATGGACCGGACGGAAGGCCGCGGGGTGGCCGGAATTCGTCGGAAGTGACCTCATGGCGGCGGCCGGAGTTCGGGCGGAGTCCGGTGCGACGTTCCACGGCACGTCGAGATAAGCTGAGGGGCTCTACGGGTTCCTGGGGTCACCAGGAGCACGCCGGTGCAACGAACGCAAGTGCAGGAGCTCGGGAGCGCGGGGCTCGCCGGTCATGGCGGACGCGAGCTATGGCCATGGCAGCACAGCTAGCTAGAGGATGAACCAGAGAGGGAGAGGTGAGGGGTAATACTCCGGGGCTCACAGCGAGGTCGAAGAGCAGCGCGGTGGTCTCGGGGAGGCGTCGGAGACGGCGAATCGACCGCGGCGATTGCCGGACAGATGCGGCGATGAAGGCGGCGGGGACGACGCTGCGGTGCGCCCGGCGTCACGTGGGTTGGTGGAGACGAAGAGGAAGGCGCGGCGGTTCTTATGGAAGCATCGGCGAGGCGAGGTGTGGACGGTGGCCACGGTGGCAGTGAACGGCGGCGACAGCGGCGCTCGGGAAGAGAGGGGAAGGGAGCCAGAGAAGAGAGAGAGGCGGGGGAAGGACAGAGGGGGGTCGAGGCGTCCACAGGCGCGGGGACAGGGAGGAGGAGGCGTCGACACGACGAAGCAGGAGGTGGCCTCGCGCATGCTCGGCGGCGGTGCGCTGTCCCCCCCTCCTCTGCCTACTGGCAAAGGTAGGAGGTGACTGGCATGGGCCAGGTGGGCCGGCCCAGAGCCAGGCCAGCAAGTGGCCCAGGTAAGGGTTTTCCATATTTTTGTTTTCTTTTCTATTTCTGACATTTGTTTTTGACTTAAAATAAATACTAGCACAATTATAAAAATGTTGAGATTCCTTGTGGCCACTGGTTATAATATACCAAAGGCCCTCACCAATTTCCAACATTTTTGGAGCCTTCAAAATATTTATATTATTTTAAACAGCTCCAATTCAAATACATATGGGTTCATTCAAAAATCCAAAATGTATAGCAAAAATGTGCATCACCTCTGGTTGTTGTTTGCAACATTTTCCAAAGGCCATGAACATTTTTGAAAAGCATTTTGGGTTAGTTGAAATTCCATTTTTAATTTGCATCTATTTGAATTTGCTTTAGTGCTAGGGTTTGAAACATTCCCCATTTCAAATTTAATAGAATTTAATCATGATGCAACACTCTAATGCAAGCACTAAGCATCACCAGAACTAGGGATGTGACAACTCACCCCCACTAAACAAGAATCTCGCCCCGAGATTCAAGTCGTGAGGTTAGAAGAAAGGAGGTCACAACTATCATGGTCTCCTCGATCCAACTGCCCTTCTCGTAGAAGTAGCTTCATTGCATCATATTGATCTTGACGCCCTTGCTTTCGAGATCTTCATACAACATGATGACGACAAAAGGAAACTCTATAGGAAACGATCTTCTCGAAAATCAAGCGGTACACGATCAACTCATGGAATGAGATGATGAACCATCTCTTGATCTAAGAGACAACACACATCAAAAGGGATGGAGAGAACAAATGATGAAAGTTCAGTTTGGTAGGAAACACTCCCACGCTTAAGTAGGATGGTGCATAGTTTTCAAGGTAGCGAGGAGTTGATTGCCATGATTCCAAAACGGGGCACCTTAGGGAAGGTGACTCGAAGAACTATTCCCATAAGTGGCAAAAGAATTAATTTTGATACTGAGATCATTGGAACTCTTTATTCCAGCCTAAGGCAATCACAAACGATCGTTTGAAGGAGCTCGGAAAGGTGACATACTCGGACTAGGTTGGATGATGTGGACTACCTTGTTGAAGACAACGCAATGAATGATTTTGCTTATCACCGGAAATGGATGGAACCCAAGGTAGAATGGCACAACAGCGGTGCAAGCTGGGAACAAATGCAAATGTTGGGAATGATTCTGGTAACTGGGAGATAACTCAACAAGGGTGATTCCACCGTTTGAATGGTTATAGTGTAATCGAAGAAACTGAGGGCACGAGAATTCCTAGGAAGCAACTTCTACAATAAGTCGCACAAAATCCTCAGGGAGAAGATGGTCAAATAGTACAATCAAGATACTACCATGATAGATCTTCCGGCTAGGTGTGTCGGCCAGACACCAACCTTGTCGGGACCTACATAACAGATCTTGGAAAAGTTCCAACCATCATATCTGCCCGAGATTCGGATCTGGTTGGTAATAGGATACTTCAGACTCAACATGTCTGAAAGGAAAGTTTGCAACACAATTCGACGAGATGACGTTGCGAGATTCTCGGGAATGAACTACGATAGCAAGCTCCAAAACATGAGCAAGTTTTGCTACGCACCTGTGAACACACTGTCCTAGACAAGCGTGACCACGTGGCAGTCTTATAATAAAACACTACCGAGTTCAGGTGGGGAACCAGAATCGAGGATATTGAAGTCCTTGCATAAGGCATGCTCTTAAGAAGGAACTTCTTCTCCTTGAACAATTCAATCAGTGGCTTGGGTGCTAGGAAACACCTATGGAGTGGAGGCGGCCAACCTATCAAACCATAGAGCACTTCACACATATGCGTGACTAACTTGGGATGATTCCAGAGGAAACAAAACAAACTTTCTCGGATTCACGGCGGCAACTTTCACCATATGCACGTGAATCAGAGGTAGTCACTTCTCTCATCCAAACATATGCTTCATGAACGAAACACGAAGAAATGCTTACACAAGTTTCCAACACTAGCTTGATGTTCAACATGAATCATGGGGGAGACAAAATGCTGCTGATGGGATCAACAACAACTCATCGGTATTTCCATATCACTGGACTTCCACCAAAATGTGAACACGGTGATAGCATTAGTCAGACCAAAAGATGTAATGGTGTATGCTCGAGGGATCAACCACGAGTAAGACAACATTACGAACATCGTTGGTTCTGATTTGACTTGATGATAGCCCATACTCAAGTCAAAGTTTTGACAAGACAATACATCCAACAACTGATCACGAGGACCAATTGGTGAAGATATCATCTTTCTTCAACACACACCACAAAAGATATCCCTTAACATGAACTAAGTCAGACAAGCTTTATCTTCCAACTCTCCAAGTTGTTGTCTAGCTCAACCAACTAGCTCAGGGATATCTAACACAGATTCTTGGAGAAAGGGTGGTTCACAAGGAACCAACTTGATCACGAGCTCAACATAACAGTCTGGGGACAACCTGGTAATACTTCCGAGAAGATATTCGGAAAATCACGAACCACCGATATGTCTCTAGGCTTGAGATCAATCTTGCCTTTCAGAGCAAGATGATATGATCAAATAAGCAAGGGATTGAATAATCCCCACTCATTGATCGAAGAGTGCACCAGAATAAGGACTAGGTAGCACGTTCAATCTTAGGATGATGATTAAATAACCAACACACTAAGAATGAGAATATTGTCCATTTACTACCAAGCAACGAGTTGCTCGGAGCATTGATTTCACACATCACAATTCACTTGTCGGCATTCCGGTTACAACAACACGAGGGCCGAGTAATGAATGACGATGGTGAGAGTATCACTGCGTCAAAAATTCATGAGAGATGGTGCAATTCTCATGACTCTCTTGACATAAAGATGGTAACACTCCAAGGTAGAGCAGAGCAGAAGTTGGATTAGCATTTCGATCTGCGGGATACAATTACTTTGACCCAATCCTAGAAATGGATGCGGTACTGGAGCTTGTTTCTCCTAGTCATTCTGGACTAGAATGGCTTAACGGACCACAAGAATAATAGGCATCGATGAACACGATGGCACACATACTCTTGACTATCAATTTATGGACGAGGGTCAGAAGACAACTAAGGGAAACAACTCGAGGAGCATATAACTTCCTGAGTTGTGGATTCATGGGTTAGTATGTCAAATGAGTTCAACAAATTTCTTCCGGATAACCCATGCAGGAAGGAGGAACTGGCAGAATCACAATATGGGTGGAGTACTCCTCAAGAGCACCCTGGTTGTGATCTTTTGATTCAAAGGAACTCCTGCCAAGGATGGTTCATGGTATTAGGAAGAATGACATACCACGGACCTCGAGGACTACCACAAGGTAACTAATATCCTAAAGGAACTAGCAAACACTATCGACATGAGGTAAGTAGGGTGAATCTCGGGTTCAAGAACCCAGGAATAGAATACCTACTACTAATTGGCATCACGGGATGCTTTCGAGAATGGTGGCCAGAATCATCACATTAGAAACACAAGACATGGACAGATTGTTAGATGATTCATAACATACCTAAGGTCATAGTAGTAGCTCCAACATATATGTCAAGGCAATAAATTACCTCAACGCACCGGTTAGTGTGCTTATTCTGACCAAAAGGACATCGGGAACAGGAAGAAAAGATTTGCAAATGCATCTGACTGTTTAGAAACCTGGGGTGACTCGGACAGCATAACGGCTGTAAATGCTCAAAATGATTTAAGACATCCTGCAAAATGGTGGCATAACCACTCAACATCACAATATCAATGTTCTGAGATCAACTAAGAACACATGGAAGTAGTAGGAACCGAACTGAGGCTTGAACTCAACAATCCTAGGCAACTATGGTTTAGTAACACGTCATCCTGGGAGATAGATGAGAAGGCCTAGTTCTTAAACCTCGTAGAAGAGAAGAGGATGACTCAGATCAGAAGGCCATGAGGTATAAGGAGTAAAAAGAGCCTTACGTTCCCTTCCACAATCAATTCCCTTACATAACTAAAGCATTTCTAGACACAACTTCGACCAGTTTGGCTTGGTAATCCTACAGGCAGTCAGGCTCTGATACCAACGCTGTCAGGACCCCGATCCTAAGTCACACCGATCTAGCATGTAACACATCATATCACTTTGCGGCCTCACGCACGGTATTCCCACGGGTGCCACCTTACCTGGCCCGGGACCGTTTGCGCCTTTTGGCTCACGTATATGATAGTGTCGCTAGCATCCATATGACAAGAACCCGGGCCGACATGGCTAGTCGTGAACCCAAGGCGGCACTAACCCATGAGGACAGGCATACATGAATCACATCGAGCATGTCGGTCAACAACGTATATATCCGGGCTGTAGCACTGGGCTAACAGGACTCCGGTAACCCGGGCTGTAGCAGGCTAGGCAGGACTCCGGATAACACCGCGTGACATTTCCCCGAAGGGACAGACACAGGAACGACGTGAAACACATTCCGGCCAGTCAAGTGTTCCGAGCAGTAGTGCTGGGCTAGCAGGACTCCGGTGAACCGGGCTGTAGCGGACTACTATCGCTCAGAAGCACTAGACTACATTTCCCCATATGACAGGCTGCCAAGGATAAACAACTAGATAGTCGGATCCCACTCATACCAAGCATTTCATTCATACACACAATATGCCCGATATGAGTAAATACAACATGGCATCACAACATAACTCTACGACTCAAAGTATTTATCCATTAGGCTCCGAGGAGCGAGATATTACAAACATGGGTCTCATGACCCAACAATCAGAGCATACAAGTCAAAGCACATGCGGAAGCTTAACATGTCTGAGTACAGACATCTACAAATGAAAAAGGCTGAGAAGCCTGACTATCTACCAGATCCTGCCAAGGGCACAAGATCGTAGCTGAGGTATCAAGCTAAACGTCGAAGTCCAAGCGGTACTACTAGCGAGACTGACGTCTCTCTGCAAAACATAAAATAGGCAAACGTGAGTACAAACGTACTCAGCAAGACTTACATCAGAACTAACTACTTATGCATCAGTATCAAAAGGGGGTAGTGGAGTTTAACTGCAGCAAGCCAGCTTTGACTCGGTGGCCAACCTGAACTACGACTGCAAGCGACTCTTTTGGGGTGGCGCACACGAGTCCACATATTCACCATATCAATACACCACTATAGATCCGCTCCCGTCTCCCTACGAGAACGCCATCCATAGCACTCACGCTTATCTTGCGCATTTTAGAGTATCCACTTTCACTTGTCTATGAACTGTTATAGGCAACCCAGAAGTCCATTACCGCGGACACGGCTATTCGAATAGATGATGTTAACCCTGCAGGGGTGTACTTCTTCATACATGTTTCCACCACTTAGCGTCTGCACACGACATGTGCTCGGCAGACTTCAAGCGAAAGCCGACGTGGGTGTAGACCACGACCTGCCTAAACACTCAAGTCTCTAGTCCAGGTTTATCGCCTATTCGGGTTCCATCCGCAGGGAGTCCGGCCGAGGTTTCCACTAACGGCCCCGAACGATGTGTACAGGGTCCGAGACACCAAACGGGCGCCCGGCTGCCCGGCCACGTGCCTACCGCAACACAGCCCACCCCTACGGTCAGCGCTGCGTGCGGCCCCCAGCATACTACAAACACCATAAACTACTTGCAACTCCTGGACAGAGGACAAGGGTGATTAAGAAGTCGAGCGGGGTCATATTTCAGGGCCCAATGCATGGTAGTAGCTGTTTCATGGATCACAAACACAGAACTCAGTTCCTGAGGACGGCTTCAATGAGACAACCCACCATGTACTCCTACATGGCCTCTCACCAATACCTTTACCAAATCGTATTCACACACTTAGCTCACACACAGTAGGACATGTTCATCACCATTCCAATTCATTCCCGATGAATCAGACCCGACTCAACTCTAAGCAGTAGCAGGCATGACAAACAAACATGAATGAGTAGGCACATCAGGGCTCAAACAACTCCTACTCATGCTAGTGGGTTTCATCTAATTACTGTGGAATGACAGGTCATGCAAAGGATAAAGGGGTTCAACTACCGCAGCAAGTAACACATGAATCGTTGTTGTCCTAATGCAATAAAAGAGAGCAGGAGCGAGAGAGTGGGATTTTATCGGAATGAACAAGGGGGTTTTGCTTGCCTGGCACTTCTGAAGATAATATAGTTCTTCATCAGTGTCATCGATCTCATCGTCGGCACATCATCTATCGAGAGGGGACAATTACCGGCAACAGAGAAGGAAACACAATCAATGCAATGCGACAATATGATGCATGATCATGACATGGCAATATGTTGTGATTTGAGCTAATGCAGCTATCAAGAGAAGGGTTTGAGTTGATTTGAACCAAAGGTTCAAATTCAAAATCAAACTATGAATTTATAAAGTGTATTATCATGTTTTCACCTAAACAGCAAGGTTAAGTTGCTTTGTTATGCATGAGAATGGTACAGATGGATAGATTGGATTTTTCTAAACATTTTTCATATATAATTTATTTCATTCTGAGCTACGGTTGAATTTATATGAATTTTAGAAGTTTAGAGTATTTTCTGAAATTTCCTGAATAAAAAAAATCCAGAAAATAATTATTGCGTCAGCGTGACTTCAGGATGACGTCAGTTGGTCAACTGGGCGCCTCCAGGTCAAACCTGACGTGTGGGCTCCACACGTCAGTGTCATAGTGTTAAACAGGGGTGTGTTTAGCCTAATTACAAAATTAGTGGGCGCTGGGGCCCATCTGTCAGCGTATGTGGGTGATCTAGCTGGCGGTGGTTAGCGCTAATGACGCGCCACGTCGGCACTCGCCGGAGCACGGCCGGCGACGACCAAAACGACGGCGGCGCGGCTCGGATTTGAGCATCGGGCGGTGGTTTGGCGCGCTGAGCGCACCGGGGAGGAGCTCTTGCTCGTCCGCATCCAATGGACCGGACGGAAGGCCGCGGGGTGGCCGGAATTCGTCGGAAGTGACCTCATGGCGGCGGCCGGAGTTCGGGCGGAGTCCGGTGCGACGTTCCACGGCACGTCGAGATAAGCTGAGGGGCTCCACGGGTTCCTGGGGTCACCAGGAGCACGCCGGTGCAACGAACGCAAGTGCAGGAGCTCGGGAGCGCGGGGCTCGCCGGTCATGGCGGACGCGAGCTACGGCCATGGCAGCACAGCTAGCTAGAGGACGAACCAGAGAGGGAGAGGTGAGGGGTAATACTCCGGGGCTCACAGCGAGGTCGAAGAGCAGCGCGGTGGTCTCGGGGAGGCGTCGGAGACGGCGAATCGACCGCGGCGATTGCCGGACAGATGCGGCGATGAAGGCGGCGGGGACGACGCTGCGGTGCGCCCGGCGTCACGTGGGTTGGTGGAGACGAAGAGGAAGGCACGGCGGTTCTTATGGAAGCATCGGCGAGGCGAGGTGTGGACGGTGGCCACGGTGGCAGTGAACGGCGGCGACAGCGGCGCTCGGGAAGAGAGGGGAAGGGAGCCAGAGAAGAGAGAGAGGGGGGAAGGACAGAGGGGGGTCGAGGCGTCCACAGGCGCGGGGACAGGGAGGAGGAGGCGTCGACACGGCGAAGCAGGAGGTGGCCTCGCGCATGCTCGGCGGCGGTGCGCTGTCCCCCCCTCCTCTGCCTACTGGCAAAGGTAGGAGGTGACTGGCATGGGCCAGGTGGGCCGGCCCAGAGCCAGGCCAGCAAGTGGCCCAGGTAAGGGTTTTCCATATTTTTGTTTTCTTTTCTATTTCTGACATTTGTTTTTGACTTAAAATAAATACTAGCACAATTATAAAAATGTTGAGATTCCTTGTGGCCACTGGTTATAATATACCAAAGGCCCTCACCAATTTCCAACATTTTTGGAGCCTTCAAAATATTTATATTATTTTAAACAGCTCCAATTCAAATACATATGGGTTCATTCAAAAATCCAAAATGTATAGCAAAAATGTGCATCACCTCTGGTTGTTGTTTGCAACATTTTCCAAAGGCCATGAACATTTTTGAAAAGCATTTTGGGTTAGTTGAAATTCCATTTTTAATTTGCATCTATTTGAATTTGCTTTAGTGCTAGGGTTTGAAACATTCCCCATTTCAAATTTAATAGAATTTAATCATGATGCAACACTCTAATGCAAGCACTAAGCATCACCAGAACTAGGGATGTGACAACATGCCTACATTACATTGATGAATTGGAGCTAGTTCTGTGTCACCCTATGTTATGGTTGTTACATGATGAACCGCATCCGGCATAATTATCCATCACTGATCCGGTGCCTACGAGTTTTCCATATACTGGTTCTCGCTTATTTACTTTCCCGCTGCCACTGTTACAGTCACTACAAATACCAAAAACATTACTTTTATTATCTTTACTTTTGCTGCCATTACCACCACTATCATATTACTTTGCTATTAAATACTTTGCTGCAGATACTAAGTTTCCAAGTGTGGTTGAATTGACAACTCAGCTGCTAATACTTGAGAATATTCTTTGGCTCCCCTTGTGTCGAATCAATAAATTTGGGTTAAAGACTCTACCCTCGAAAACTGTTGTGATCCCCTATACTTGTGGGTTATCAGTCACCCACATCAAAGCGATTCCTCCACGCGCAGGGCCGACAATGGGGATTATCCAGGCGGGTATTGGACTCTCATCCCCGTCCCCATGACAACCTTACCATGCCCGTCCCCATCCCCATACCCATCTGCGGGGTTAAAAATATTTCCATCCTTGTCCCCGTCGGGTTTTTTATACCTGTGGGGAAACCCATACACGCAATCAACAACAACCTTAGATAGTATTTCAGTAGAAAAATAGCATTTTAGCACAATAAATAATATGTTGTGGCTAGGTTAGGGTTTCTTCGGGCTTTTTGGCCAAAGTGGTTGGATGGGAGAAAATCTGGGTGGATAAGGGCGGGAATTACATGGGGTCTACTAATTTTATAGCCCGCATGTAAAGCCTTCATGGGTAAGGCGGGTAACGGGCACGTGTAAAACTATCCCATACCCACCCCTCGTGCGTGTTGGGTAAGGTATTTGACCCACCAGCTTCCATGTGGGTATTAAAGCTGGCACATCCATGTCCCCTGATAGAGTAATTACCCATGAGGACGTGGGGGACGTTAACCATTGCCAGCTTGATCCACACGGTTGCCGTGCTCGGGTCTGGCTTGGGTCCGTGGTATTTTCACCTGTATATTTTTGTAAGGGTATTTTTCTATCAGATTTGACCATGTCTACTACTCTGGTATTTGCGTCTTGCTTGTTACGAATTCTGCTCGGCTTGATGAATGGTCTTTTGTTTTGAACATGATGTAGGATTCTAGCTTGTCCAAGAACTTAGATTTGGGCAGACAGATTGGGGATGTGCATAAGTCCTCTAGGGACAAGCGTTTACTGCAAGGCGTCAATTTCAAGGTGAGTCATGGTAGGAGCTTGTACATTTTCCACTTCTTGATGATTGTTCTGGTTCAGTACTTATCATTCACCTTGCATCTTGGTTACTAGGTTTTCCTCTGCATGTTACATTGTTGCTAATATTGCCTAGACTCTCAGATTATTGCTAACTATTCTGGTTTAGTGCCTAAACTATTGTTGCTAATAGGACTCACTGGCCAAGGGGACGCATCTCTCCTCCTCGTCTTCGACGGCCATATCGTCCCTCTGTATCAAGGGCAACGATTTGTTCTTGTGCATGCTTATTAGAGGCAGGAGCACAACCGTGGAGTACAGGGACATCAACGTTAGTAGCACCAACAACAATGAAACGAGGTAGGTGACCTTGTATTGCATTTTCCATGTTGTTTTGGCAAAGGTCACAAAGTATATGCACTTGGTTAATTCTAATGAAGTTCTGCAGTTTATTTTCTTGCATAAGTATGCCATGAACTATATGTATCACTACGTAAAGTTTTCTCTTATGAGCAACTGTTCACTTTGTTTTATTATCTTTCATTCATTATGTTTTTAGTAATCTCCGAGTGCAAGTTTTGTGGATATGTGATAATTATTTATTGTTTGTGAACCAGAGATGGTGATAATAGGATCCAAGAATTCAGCACTACACAATGATAATATATAATATTTCCTCGATCAGTCTTATGCATCACACTCATGAGCTTCTTGTGTGTTCTTTTTTGTTCTGCAATTTAGAAATGATGGGCAGGTTTTCCTTTATGATCTTGGAAGAACGCATGGTTCTTTCATCAACAAAACTCAGGCATAGTCTCTTTCCTTGTCTTACTTCAGAGCAGAACTGAATATTTCCAATTCATCCAGGACTACTAATATGTTTGTTTGATAATGTTGATACCGTACTACTATGTGTTCTCTTCTCATGTATGCACCTCATTGTTCATTTTTTTATCAAATACACATTTTTTATTAAGGAGAAGGGTGTTAATATGACGCTGATGTCGCTTGAACTACGTCGGTATTTCCCTAGAGAGGAAGGGATGATGCAGTACAGCTACGGTAGGTATTTCCCTCAGTTATGAAACCAAGGTATCAATACAGTAGGAGAACCAGGCAACACTATGTAAACAGTACCTGCACACAAAGAACAAATACTTGCAACCCGACGTGTAAGAGGGGTTGTCAATCCCTCCTCGGGCAAAAGATAGATTGGTTCGTATGATTTTGGATAAATAGATCTCGCGATAACATAAAATAAAATAAATAAAGAAAAAATGCAGCAAGGTATTTTTGGGTTTTTGGAATAATAGATCTAAAAATAAAATCGAATAAAAATAGATCTAAAAGCAAATACGATAAAGAATAGACCCGAGGTCGTAGATTTCACTAGTGGCTTCTCTCGAGAAAATAGCACACTGTGGGCAAACAAATTACCTATAGAGCATCTTTATGATCACTCGGTTACGTTGTGACGTTTGATAGCACACAAGGTATTCTTCCAGTATCCGGGAGTTGCATAATCTCACAGTCGAAGGAATATGTATTTGACATGAAGAAAGCAATAGCAATAAACTGAACGATCATTACGATAAGCTAACAGGTGGGTCTTGTCCATCACATCATTCTCCTATCCTAATGATGTGATCCTGTTATCAAATGACAACACATGTCTATGGTTAGGAAAGCTTAACCATCTTTGTTCAACGAGCTAGTCTAGTAGAGGCATACTAGCTAGGGACACGGTATTTGTTTATGTATTCACACATCCATTTAAGTTTCCGATTGAAAGATCGTGGATGTCGCCTAGAGGGGCGGGGGTGAATAGGCGCTTTAAAATAATTAAAGTTTAGGCTTGAACAAATGAGGAATAAACCTAGAGGTTAATTTGTCAAGCACAAAACCTACAACAACTAGGCTCACCTATGTGCACCAACAACTTATGCTAAGCAAGATAAACTACTAGGTGATAGCAAGATATATGACAAGAAACAATATGACTATCACAAAGTAAAGTGCATAAGTAATGGGCTCGGGTAAGAGATAACCAAGGCACGCGGAGACGACGATGTATCCCGAAGTTCACACCCTTGCTAATCTCCGTTTGGAGTGGTGTGGAGGCACAATGCTCCCCAAGAAGCCACTAGGTCCACCGTAATCTCCTCACGCCCTCGCACAATGCAAGATGTCGTGATTCCACTAAGGGACCCATGAGGGCGGTCACCGAACCCGTACAAATGGCAACACTTGGGGGCGATCACCGAACCCGTACACTTTGGCAACCCTTGGGGCGGTCACCGGTACCCATCAAATTGCTCGGGGCAATCTCCACAACCTAATTGGAGACCCCGACGCTTGCCCTGAGCTTTACACAACAATGATTGAGCTCCGGACACCACCAACCGTCTATGGCACCCAAGCACCCAAGAGTAAGAAGCTTCTCAACTTGTAACTTACACGTATCACACGGAGAACTCAAACCGATGCACCAAATGCAATGGCAAGGGCACACGGAGTGCACAAGTTCTTCTCTCACAAATCCTACCGAAGCAACTAATGCTAGGGAGGAAAATGAGAGGAAGAACAAGAAGGAGAACACCAAGAACTCCAAGATCTAGATCCAAGGGGTTCCCCTCACATAGAGGAGAAAGTGATTGGTGGAAATGTGGATCTAGATCTCCTCTCTCTTCTCCCTTGAAAACTAGCAAGAATCCATGGATGGATTTAGAGATAGCAATCTCGAAGAAGGTCAACAATGGGGGAAGAACATGAGCTCAAGAGATAAGGTTCATTAGGGAAGAAGCCCCCCTTTTATAGGTGGGGGAAAATCCAGCTGTTATGCTCACAACCCGCACCGAGCGGTACTACCGCTAGGGCGGCAGTAGCCCTTTGAAAAACAACGACGAGGAGGAAAAAGGCCAGAAGAACCGTCGAAGCGGTACTACCGCTTGTCCTCACGGTACTACCGCTAGGGGTAGCGGTACTACTGCTTGCGAGCGGTACTAAAAAAATACATCCGTGCCTACCACCACTGGACTTATGATGAGTTTTTGGTCCAGAACGGAAGTAGCCACGAAAGTAGTCATGGAAGTAAAAAAAATTACATCCTCTCCAAGCGGTAGTACCGCTGCAACCTTTCTGAGGACACCAAAACTCACACAACTTCTGCAAACGGACTCCGAATTCAACGAAACCAAGTTTGTTGGAAAGCTAACGACATGGACTAACATAATATCGATATAAATAACAATAAGAAGCAAATTAGAAAAGGACCGTAAGAAAATGGTGAGAACCCTTCCACGAAAGAGACCGGTAAAACCTCCAACACCGAAAACACAATAGAAGAAGCATATGAAATCTGTTTTTGATGTACTAGAGCTTGTCGCGAAGATAACCACAAGATCTAAAACCTCAACAAGAGAAAATACAAATAAGAATCAAGAAAGATGATTCAAGGATGCAATGGTTTAAGCTCTCGACGGACGATACGATCAAGCTACTCACTTGAGAGCCCCCCTTGATAGTATTGCTATCGATCCTATAACCCGGTCTCCAAACTATCACCATGAGACCAGTAAAATAGAAAACCTATCAAGGAAAACCTTTGCCTTGCACAATGTCCACTTGAGCTAGATGATGAGGATCTTGACTCCCTCAAGTTGGACCAACTTTTGTGATTGCGTTGGCTCGATGAAGGCTAGTTGATTGCTCCCCCATACTCCACTATGGGTGAGTCACTCTTCGGCACACCTTCACAAGTCCATTGTCACCACAATGGACGGCAAGCTACAAGCATGATTTCTTCGTGATGCTCCACTTGAACTTGCACAACACAACCTTGATTTGATGTCATCCTCCATGGGTTGTATGTGATCACCCTCTTGACGCAAGCCCATGGAAGCAAACCTAACCCCACATAGAACTCTCACAAAGACCATGGTTTAGTACACAAAGCGCAATGGATAATTCTTACCAAACCGTGAGATCACTTGATTTCACTCAGTGTATCTTCTATGCTTTGTGTGAAGATCAACTTGAATCACCCTCTACACTTAGTCTTGATCAACCTTGACTCTTTCCAACTCTCTTCATTTGGATGATGTCTTAAAGGTAAACATGAATGATCACACAATCTTCTTATTCAAGACATTCTTGCAATAAGCTCAATAAGTACTCACATGACCAATATTTGGATAATTCCTTAATAGCACCTTGGTCAACTCATAAACTCCTTGAAACCAAAACATGGACTTCAAGAAATGCCTATGGAAAAATCCTTCAAGTATAACTCGATGCAACCATTAGTCCATAGAGAATGTCATCAATTAACAAAACCACACATGGAGGCACTTCATGTCCTTTCAATCTCCCCCATTTTAGTAATTGATGACAATCACTTTCAAGAGAGTTTATATAAGGAATTATGCATCACCATGCAATGCAACAACCAATAATGCATGCGTATGAGATGCAAATGCTTGGGAACAAAACCAAAGCAAGAAGAAATAACTCTCTAAACTTCTGCACAAAACTCTTTGAAACTTCTCCCCCATTGGCATCGATTGCCAAAATGGGCGAAAAGCTTAGAAGGCCAATATAAATTGTGGTCCTCCATAAATTGTGTATTTCTCAACAAGGGAGTGGAATTCAATACACATATCCAAAGGTGAATACTTGGAGGAAGACAAACTATATTGACGCACAAAGATTGCTAAAGAATGATATGCCACAAAGACATAACAAAGAGAGACACAAGCAACCAATCAAACAAAAGATTCCAATTAAAGCAAGCAATCAGAGGATATCAATTGAACCAACTAGACCAAAGATCCTGTGAGCCACATGAATGAAGGATATTATGATATGAGCAAAGGAGAGTTCTAAAGAAACTAGAGAGGCTCCCCATGATTTGTGCACAAATAAGAATTTTTGTATTTGGATACAAAGTGCACAAAATAGGATCATAGCTCCCCCAAAATCAATAGAAACTTGCAACAAGTGCAAGTGAGCAAATAGGAAACAAATCCTAGCACTTGCAACAAACACAAGGTTGAGAAACATGTAAATAACACAACTTGAGAAAAGGCTCAACCAACATGATGTGTGTGAGTCATGGCAAAGCACTTGAGAAGACTAATATAAGGATGAGCTTAAGCATCAACATAGTCTTGAATAAATGAGATACAAGGTGCATGACATGTCCTTCCCACACGCACACACACACACACACAAAGGCAAATAGGTTCACTAGCTTACTAGAAAGCAAATGAATAACCAAAGTTATGAAAACCCATGGTGAAGATAGAAAAAAAGGCTTTGTCATGAGGAGGGATACCAATCGAAATGGCAAAAGCCTCATAAAGTCAAGCAAGAGAGAGAAAAATCTTCACCACACAAGAGTGCATCAAGATGCAACAAGATAAGACCCGCACTCAAGGCAAAAGCTTTCACAGAGCCACCAATGAAATAATACAAGAAATACAAGGTGGACATGAAAGAAAAGGATATCTTCTAGATATGTAATTTCTCCCAAGTGTATAAGATTCTAGGTAGATGAAAATTATGATGATATAGATCCACAAAGAAGGATGTACACACGAAATAGTTACAAAAAGGAAAGAATAAGATATCCACAAGGAAGTCATAAATATACCAACAAGATATTTGCTTGAAAGCACAGTACATGGCTATATATGGTCTTATTGTATATAAATGAATTCCAACCACACGAGCATCAAAGACATCACAACTAGCAGCAAGATATCATTGTTGGGATGCTTTGATAAAGGAAACAAGTATCACAAGAAAGAATGAATTACATGCCATGATACAACCTACACAAGGTTGATGCAAGAAATGTGTGCATGAAGTAGATGATGATACTTGTTTCCGAGATAGCATTGGAAGGATGTAGTAGATACCAAATGAAGGTAGATAGTAGTTCATTGATCATCCTATAACTTGACTCCAATAAGCGCATGGTGACAACACCTTCCTTGTGAGTGAGCCGAGCATCCAATGCATCTCCAATTGTTCCTAGAACAACAACACAAACAAAATGGTACCCAAACTCATTGGGACCAAAGAGTTAGAAACACCAATACATAGGACAAACTCCACATACATATGTTCATATATATATATATATATATATATATATATATATATATATATACATATATATATATATACATATATATATATATATATATATGAAAATGAATTTCATGCACATCTCACCCAAATTGAGACTACATGGAGTTTTCCCTATATATTGGGTCAATGAAAGAAAGCATGCCAAATAAAATACATGAAGTAAATATGCATGCTCAATACTTCCAAGAAATGATACCAAATGAAAAAAGAATACCAAGTGAAAATAGGATACTAAATGGAGAAATCATCACTTGGAAGATATCATTAAAAGGTACATCAAGGAATGAGATATCCATTGATACACGCAAAAGGAAAGATATCGAACTCCCAAAAGAGAGGATGGTTCCAAACAAACCAACCCATCTACAATGTTTCATGATCGCACAAAGTACCAAAAAGAAACGGCTTGCCTTCCAACAACACACACTTGATATGGATAACAAGAAGAGTGTTCTATCGAAAATAGGATAGCTCCCCCAAGAATTGTGCATTAAAGAGAATTTGCATTTGAATACACTATGCATAAGGTGGGATCACCACTTTCAC
This sequence comes from Aegilops umbellulata, assembly GCA_032464435.1. Classification (NCBI taxonomy): domain Eukaryota; kingdom Viridiplantae; phylum Streptophyta; class Magnoliopsida; order Poales; family Poaceae; genus Aegilops; species Aegilops umbellulata. The sequence goes on along the minus strand of CP136060.1, from coordinate 631,456,253 downwards.
TATATCTAGAAAACACAAGACAAAATCAAGAAAACAACAAGATCCACAACTGGCACGGAAGGCAATGGGAGTTGACACAATCTTGGCAAGAAATAAGACAAACAAAAGCATAAGCCAATGTAAAGATGATCAACAATTTCTACCACATAAATGATTACCAATTGTCAAGAGACAAGAAGTATTTGGGAATAATTCCCGGTGGTAGATTGCAAAGATATCCAACATCATATTCACACCAAACATATAAGAAAATTTGCAACTAATAGAGCTAACATGCCACCTAGGAACACAATAATTTACAATATCAACTCTAGGTGACAATATCTCAAATGTACACATTATCTAGGCTTGTAATATGCATAGAACATTACTCCCCCATAATGTGATACCAAATAAACTTAACAAGAGGCAAATAAAATGCACGAGATAATTAATGGAATATTTAGAATTTGAATTTTTCATGAGAATACATACCACATAGAGACTAGATAATCTTGTAATATCAATACTAGATGGTATTCCTCATGTACACACATTTGTAGGATAGTGAAGTGAACAAAGCACATCACTCCCCCAAAATGGGATGTTCCATTAATCACTCACAAGAGCCAACTATGATACAAACAAGATGCAAAAAGGCTCAACACACGAGACACACATACATGATGTGCAAACCAACATACAAAAAATTGATTTCTCAAGAAGAGCAAATTGGAAGCACAATATATACACGCACATGCAAGGTACAAAACCACAACATGCTTAGGGGCAAGTAACTTTCAATGTAAACAATTTAAGCACATGTTACCGCAAGGAGGAACCTTAGATATAAGATAGAAACTTGATAATCTGAATGACTTGGCTTGAGGCAATATGAATGATGAAGACCCCTTAATTCTTCATAATGTAGCCAAGTCTCCAATGTACTCCAACAAAACCTATTGATCAAGTTTTATCTTGTTGGTCCCCAACCAAGTTGGGTCCTAAGAGATTAGTCACAATAGGATTGGCAACCCAAATGGTTCTTTTCTTGACACAACTTTGAGTACCAACAAACTTGACAAACATATTGCCAACCTCATCCTTCCCAAGCGAATAGATATCATCAATAATAATTGGGTTGGATAAGATACCACTAATGCATGAAGAAGCAACATGACCTTTCTCACGACATAAGTAGCAACGTCTACTCTTCACTTTCTTCCCACTTGATTTCTCAACAAGAGAAGCATGAACTTGAGTCTTCTTGGGAAGTGGCCTTTCTTCAACTTGCGATTGAGCATGAGATTGAACTTGTGACCGCTTCCCTTGTTGCTTGTCACTAATGGCCTTCTTCTTCAATGGGCAAGATCTAACATGATGCCCTTCAATTTTGCACTTGAAGCAAATGATCTTGACCGAATTCTTGACTTCTTTTTGTCCCTTCTTCTTGTTGCTCTTGGACTTCTTCTTATTGGAGTTGAATCCAAGTCCACCTTTGTCATTGGGGATTTTTGCACACTCAAGATATTGTTGAGTGTGGCCTTCCCTTCATGACACTTTTCCAAGTCTTTCTTCAAAGAAGTGATTTGGGCCTTGAGCTCTTTGATTTCCTCTACATGGTTAGTCTCAACGCAAGTACTAGAGGAAGTATAAGCTTCATCGTTAGAGCAACAAGGCAAGGAAAGCAATTCATCACAAGATGTACTAACATTGTGAGTATATGAATTACAAGGACTAGCACATGGCAATATAACATTTTGACTAGAAGTAGTGCTAGTATCCACATGAGGCTCACTAGATGTTACCTTAGCAAGCATGTCCTCATGATCTATCTTTAGCACATTATGGGATACTAGAAGATCATAATGAGAGCTCGAGAGCTTTTCATGACTTTCTTCCAATTTCTCATATTTGCTAGATATCAACTCAAGTATGGATGCTTCACAAGAGATAGAGTTAGTAGCACAAGCATCATCATTAACAACAAGAGGAGAAGACAACTTAGCAAGCTCTTTTGAATATGAAGCTTTAAGTTGAGCATGAGACTCGGTGAGTTTGATGAGCTCACTCTTAATGACCCTTGAGCCATTTTCAAGGTGCTCAAAGTCCTCAAGGAGTTTAGCATGCGCAACTTCAAGCTCCTCATTTTTAGTTTCAAAATCATTTGCCACCTCAAGAGCTCTATCACGAGATTCCCTCACTCTAGATAATTCTAGAGCAAAAGTCTCCTCAAGAGATTCCTTGGTGGTTTGTTCAAGTTCAAGAGCTTGGGAGAGGTCCGCAATCTCATTAGCGTAATCACGCTCATGACCTTCCATTTTGTCAATGGTGACCTCATGCTCCTCGAGATGAGATTCCAACTCCTCAATATATTTCTTGCCCTCAATGGCAATGGACATGATTTCCATGAAGTTGGAACGAGCAATTTTATTTTTATGAAGAGCTTTAAAAACCATTTCCCCCTTAATTTTTAAGGAGGCAACATTATCATTCTCTTCATCATTATCCTCATTATCATTAGCATTAACATCATCATCAAGAGACATATTGGGGTCCAAAGTAGGAGATACCTTTGAAGCCTTAGCCAGAAGGCATAAAGCAATAGATGATGATGTAGGATCCCTTGAAGCACCATTCAAGACCACATCTTGTTCCATGGAGTGTTGGGTTTCCTCTACATTGTTAGCACAACAACTCAAGGCAATACATGCATTTTTATTATGGCAACAAGATATAGCAAGCATATCATCATGAGATTTAGTCAAGCAATTTGTACATGATATGCAAGGACTATCAACACAAGCATGTGAAACATTTGGAGTGCTCGAAGTGCTAAAGTCCAAAGATGAAGCATTGCAACAAGATAGTGATGAAGAGTCATCAACGGTAAGCACACTATCATCATTGCAATGACCAACACTACTCACCATAACATTACCTTTTGGCAATCCACATGTAGGTGAAGTAGAAGAAGTTGAGAAGGCAACACGGCCGGAGGTGGAGGGAGAACAATCATCCCCACAAATCTTAGACACACCGTATTTATCTTGAAGCTTTGTCCACAACTCATGAGCATCCCGGAACGGCATGAGTTGAAATATAACTACATTGCTCAAAGCATCGAAAAGCACATTAGAAGCTTGAGCATTGAGATAAGAGTTTTTCTCATCCTCTAAAGATAATCTTTGGGGATCCTTTGGAGGAGAAAAACCCATATCTACAATTCGCTCTAAATTTGGGTCCATGACCCTAAAGAGATTAAGCATGCGAATTATCCAAACATCAAAATTTGTGCCATTGAAACTAAGAGTGTTAGAGAAACCTAATCCCCTAGTCGACATCTTTACTCTATAGGCGGTTAAGCCTAACAAAGAGAGACGAGGCTCTGATACCAATTTAAAGATCATGGAGGTCGCCTAGAGGGGGGGGGAATAGGCGCTTTTAAAATAATTATGGTTTAGGCTTGAACAAATGCGGAATAAACCTAGCGGTTAATTTGTCAAGCACAAAACCTACAACAACTAGGCTCTCCTATGTGCACCAACAACTTATGCTAAGCAAGAAAAACTACTAGGTGATAGCAAGATATATGACAAGAAACAATATGGCTATCACAAAGTAAAGTGCATAAGTAAGGATCTCGGGTAAGAGATAACCAAGGCACGCGGAGACGATGATGTATCCCTTGCGGATGCAAATCTCCGTTTGGAGCGGTGTGGAGGAACAATGCTCCCCAAGAAGCCACTAGGGCCACCGTAATCTCCTCACGCCTTCTCACAATGCAAGATGCCGTGATTCCACTAAGGGACCCTTGAGGGCAGTCACCAAACCCGTACAAATGGAAACCCTTGGGGGGGTCACCGAACCCGTACACTTTGGCAAGTCACCGATACCCGTCAAATTGCACGGGGCGATCTCCACAACCTAATTGGAGACCCCGACGCTTACCCGGAGCTTTACACCACAATGATTGAGCTCCGAACACCACCAACCGTCTAGGGCGCCCAAGCACCCAAGAGGAACAAGCTCAAGGGCACCAAGCACCCAAGAGTAATAAGCTTCTCAACTTGTAACTTCCACGTATCACCGTGGAGAACTCAAACCGATGCACCAAATGCAATGGCAAGGGCACACAGAGTGCCCAAGTCCTTCTCTCTCAAATCCCACCGAAGCAACTAATGCTAGGGAGGAAAATGAGAGGAAGAACAAGAAGGAGAACACCAAGAACTCCAAGATCTAGATCCAAGGGGTTCCCCTCACATAGAGGCGAAAGCGATTGGTGGAAATGTGGATCTAGATCTCCTCTCTCTTTTCCCTCAAAAACTAGCAAGAATCCATGGAGGGATTGAGAGTTAGCAAGCTCGAAGAAGGTCAACAATGGGGGAAGAACACGAGCTCAAAGGATAAAGTTCATTGGGGAAGAAGACCCCCTTTTATAGGTGGGAAAAAATCCAACCGTTATGCTCACAGCCCGCACAGAGCGGTACTACCGCTCGTCCTCATGGTACTCCCGCTAGGGGTAGCGGTACTACCGCTAAGGGTAGCGGTACTACTGCTTGCGAGCGGTACTAAAAAATACATCCGTGCCTACCACCGCTGGACTTGTGACGAGTTTTTGGTCCGGAGCGGAAGTAGCCGCGTTAGTACCACTCCAAGCGGTAGTACCGCTCCCAAGAGTGGTAGTAAAAAATTACTTCCGCTCCTGCCCGCGGTAGTACCGCTGCAGCCTTTTCTGAACACCAAAACTACCACAACTTCTGCAAACGAACTCCGAATTCGACGAAACCAAGTTTGTTCGAAAGCTAGCGACCAGGGCTAACACAATCTTGATAGAAATAACAATAAGAAGAAAATTAGAAGAGGCCCAAGAGAAAATGGTGAGAACCCTTTCTCGGATAAGACCGGTAAAACCTCCAACACCGAAAACATCATAGAAGACGCATGGGAACTCCGTTTTCGATGAACTCAAGCTTGTCATCAAGTACCATAAGCTCTAAGACTCACAAAGAGAACCAAACAAGAACCAAGAAACATGGTGCAAGGTTGCAATGGTTTGAGCTCTGTACTAACGATACGATCAAGCTACCAACTTGAGAGCGCCCCTTGATAGTACGACAAACAATCCTATAACCCGGTCTCCCAACGACCACCATGAGACCGGTAAAATAGAAAACCTATCAAGGGAAAACCTTTGCCTTGCACATGGTCCACTTGAGCTAGATGATGACGATCTTGACTCCCTCAAGTTGGACCACCTTTCTTGATTGTGTTGGCTCAATGAAGACTAGATGATTGCTCCCCCATAGTCCACTATGGGTGAGCCACTCTTCGGCACATCTTCACAAGTCCATTGTCACCACAATGGACGGCAAGCTCCAAGCACTTGATCTCTTTGTCATCCTCCACTTGAACTTGCACACGGCAATCTTGATGACGATCACCACTTGATGTCATCCTCTCCATGGGTTGAGTGATATCTTCCTCTTGACCCAAGCCCATGAAAACATACCTAACCCCACATAGAACTCTCACATAGACCATGGGTTAGTACACAAAGCACAATGGAAAATGCTTACCATACCATGGGATCACTTGATCCCTCTTGGTACATCTTCTACGCTTTGTGAGTTGATAAACTTGATTCACTCTTGACTTAGTCTTGATCAACCTTGAATCTTTCCAACTCTCTTCATTTGGATGATGCCTTGAAGGTAAACATGAATGATCACACAATCTTCTTCTTCAAGATATGCTTGAAATAAGCTCAACACTCACATGACCAATCTTTGGATAATTCCTTCATAGCACCTTGGTCAACTCATGAACTCCTTGAAACCAACACATGGACTTCAAGAAAAGCCTATGGACAAATCCTTCAAATATAACTCAAGACAACCATTAGTCCATAGAGATTGTCATCAATTACCAAAACCAAACATGGGGGCATCGCATGTTCTTTCAGTGGGGGAATCATAGTCTCCATCATCCTTTCCTCACTGGGACAATGCTCTAATAATGATGATCATCACACTTTTATTTACTTACAACTCAAGAATTACAACTCGATACTTAGAACAAAATATGACTCTATATAAATGCCTCCGGGGGTGTACCGAGATGTGCAATGAATCAAGAGTAACATGTATGAAAGAATTATAAAGGTGGCTTTGCCACAAATACGATGTCAACTACATGATCATGCAAAGCAATATGACAATGATGGAACGTGTCATAATAAGCGGAACGGTGGTAAGTTGCATGGCAATATATCTTGAAATGACTATGGGAATGCCATAATAGGTAGGTATGGTGGCTGTTTTGAGGAAGGTATATGGTGGGTGTATGATACCGGCGAAAGGTGTGCGGTTTTAGAGAGGCTAGCAATGGTGGAAGGGTGAGAGTGTGTATAATCCGTGGACTCAACATTAGTCATAAAGAACTCATATACTTATTGCAAAAATCTATTAGTTATCAAAACAAAGTACTACGCGCATGATCTTAGGGGGATAGATTGGTAGGAAAACCCCATCGCTCGTCCCCGACCGCCACTCATAAGGAAGACAATCAATAAATAAATCATGCTCCGACTTCATCACATAACGGTTCACCATACGTGCATGCTACGGGAATCACAAACTTTAACACAAGTATCACTCAAATTCACAACTACTCAACTAGCATGAATCTAATATCACCATCTTCGTATCTCAAAACAATCATAAAGAATCAAACTTCTCATAGTATTCTATGCACTTTATATGAAAGTTTTTATTATATCCCTCTTGGATGCCCATCATATTAGGACTAAATTCATAAACAAAGAAATTACCATGCTGTTTAAGACTCGCAAAATAATATAAGTGAAGCATGAGAGTTCCTCTATTTGTTCAAAATAAAACCACCGTCGTGCTCTAAAAGATATAAGTGAAGCACTAGAGCAAACGACAAACTACTCCGAAAGATATAAGTGAAGATCAATGAGTAGTCGAATAATTATGCAACTATGCGAAGACTCTCTAACATTTAATACTTTCAGATCTTGGTACTTTATTCATACAGCAAGCAAAACAAAATAAAATAAAATGACGCTCCAAGCAAAACACATATCATGTGGTGAATAAAAATATAGCTCCAAGTAAAGTTACCGATGAACGACGACGAAAGAGGGGATGCCATCCGGGGCATACCTAAGCTTAGGCTCTTGGTTATCCTTGAATATTACCTTGGGGTGCCTTGGTCATCCCCAAGCTTAGGCTCTTGCCACTCCTTATTCCATAGTCCATCGAATCTTTACCCAAATCTTGAAAACTTCACAACACAAAACTTAACAGAAAACTCGTAAGCTCCGTTAGTATAAGAAAATAAATCACCACTTAGGTACTGTTGTGAACTCATTCTAAATTCATATTGGTGTAATATGTACTGTATTCCAACTTCTCTATGGTTCATACCCTCTGATACTACTCATAGATTCATCAAAATAAGCAAACATCACATAGAAAACAGAATCTGTCAAAAACAGAACAGTCTGTAGTAATATGTATCATTCGAATACTTCTGGAACTAAAAAAATTCTGAAATAAATTGGTGGACCTGATTAATTTGTCTAGTAATCATCTGCAAAAAGAATCAACTAAATAGCACTCTCCAGTAAAAAGTTTTAGCTAATCTCGTGAGCGCTAAAGTTTCTGTTTTTTACAACATGATCATAAAGACTTCACCCAAGTTTTCCCAAAAATTCTACTTGGCACAAACACTAATTAAAACACAAAACCACATCTAAAAAGAATCTAGATGGATTATTTATTACTAAAAATAACCAAAAATCAAGAAACAAAAATAAAATTGGGTTGCCTCCCAACAAGCGCTATCGTTTAACGCCCCTAGCTAGGCATGATGATTTCAACATGCTCACAAAAAAGATAAGAATTGAAACATAAAGAGAGCATCATGAAGAATATGACTAGCACATTTAAGTCTAACCCACTTCCTATGCATAGGGATTTTGTGAGTAAACAACTTATGGGAACAATAATCAACTAGCATAGGAAGGCAAAACAAGCATAGCTTCAAAACTTTAAGCACATAGAGAGGAAACTTGATATTAATGCAATTCCTACAAGCATATGTTCCCACCTCATAATAATTTTCAGTAGCATAATGAATGAATTAAACAATATAACCATCACATAAAGCATTCTTTTCATGATCTACAAGCATAGAAAATTTACTACTCTCCACATAAGCAAAATTCTTCTCATTCGGAATAGTAGTGGGAGCAAACTCAACAAAATAATTATCATGTGAGGCATAATCCAATTGAAAACTAAAATCATGATGAAAAGTTTCATGGTTATCATTATTCTTAATAGTATACAATTCATCACAATAATCATCATAGATAGCAACTTTGTTCTCATAATCAATTGGAACCTCTTCCGAAATAGTGGATTCATCACTAAATAAAGTCATGACCTCACCCAATCCACTTTCATAATTATCACAATAAGATCCAACATCCTCCAAAATAGTGGGGTCATTACTTCCTAAAGTTGAAACTCTTCCAAACCCACTTTCATCAATATATTCATCATAGATAGGAGGCATGCTATCATCATAATAAATTTGCTCATCAAAATTTGGGGGACAAAACATATCATCTTCATCAAACATAGCATCCCCAAGCTTGTGGCTTTGCATATCATTAGCATCATGGGTATTCAAAGAATTCATACTAACAACATTGCAATCATGCTCATAATTCACATATTTTATGCCAAGCATTCTATGTAATTCTTTTTCCAACACTTTGGCACAATTTTCCTTTCCATCATACTCACGAAAGATATTAAAAAGATGAAGCATATGAGGCAAACTCAATTCCATTTTTTTGTAGTTTTATTTTATATACTAAACTAGTGATAAAACAAGAAACTAAAAGATTCGATTGCAAGATCTAAAGATATACCTTCAAGCACTAACATCCCCGGCAACGGCGCCAGAAACTGCTTGATGTCTACTACGCAACCTTCCTCTTGTAGACGTTGTTGGGCCTCCAAGTGCAGAGGTTTGTAGGACAGTAGAAAATTTCCCTCAAGTGGATGACCTAAGGTTTATCAATCTGTGGGAGGCGTAGGATGAAGATGGTCTCTCTCAAACAACCCTGCAACCAAATAACAAAGAGTCTCTTGTGTCCCCAACACACCCAATACAATGGTAAATTGTATAGGTGCACTAGTTCGGCGAAGAGATGATGATACAAGTGCAATATGGATGGTAGATATAGGTTTTTGTAATCTGAAAATATAAAAACAGCAAGGTAACTAATGATTAAAGTGAGCGTAAACGGTATTGCAATGCTAGGAAACAAGGCCTAGGGTTCATACTTTCACTAGTGCAAGTTCTCTCAAAAATATTAACATAATTGGATCATATAACTATCCCTCAACATGCAACAAAGAATCACTCCAAAGTCACTAATAGCGTAGAACAAACAAAGAGATTATGGTAGGGTACGAAACCACCTCAAAGTTATCCTTTCTGATCGATCTACTCAAGAGTCGTAGTAAAATAACATGAAGCTATTCTTTCCGTTCGATCTATCATAGAGTTCGTACTAGAATAACACCTTAAGACACAAATCAACCAAAACCCTAATGTCACCTACATACTCCAATGACACCTCAAGTATCCGTGGGTATGATTATACGATATGCATCACACAATCTCAGATTCATCTATTCAACCAACACATAGAACCTCAAAGAGTGCCCCAAAGTTTCTACCAGAGAGCCAAGACGAAAACGTGTGCCAACCCCTATGCATAAGTTCAAGAGGTCACGGAACCCACAAGTTGATCACCAAAACATACATCAAGTAAATCACATGATATCCCATTGTCACCACAGATAAGCACATGCAAGACATACATCAAGTGTTCTCAAATCCTTAAAGACTCAATCTGATAAGATAACTTCAAAGGGAAAACTCAATCCATTACAAGAGAGTAGAGGGGAAGAAACATCATAAGATCCAACTAAAATAGCAAAGCTCGCGATACATCAAGATCATACCATCTCAAGAACAAGAGGGAGAGATCAAACACATAGCTACTGGTACATACCCTCAGCCCCGAGGGTGAACTACTCCCTCCTCGTCATGGAGAGCGCCGGGATGATGAAGATGGCCACCGATGAGGGTTCCCCCCTCCGGCAGGGTGCCGGAATAGGGTCCCGATTGGTTTTTGGTGGCTACAGAGGCTTGCGGCGGCGGAACTCCCGATCTATTCTGCTCCCCGATGTTTTTAGGGTATATGGATATATATAGGTGAAAGAAGTCGGTCAGGGGAGCCACGAGGGGCCCACGAGGGTGGGGGCGCGCCTCCCTGCCTCGTGGCCACCTCGAAGCTTCCTTGACTTCAACTCTAAGTCTCCTGGATCACGGTAGTTCCAAAAATCACGCTCCGAAGGTTTCATTCCTTTTGGACTCCGTTTGATATTCCTTTTCTGCAAAACACTGAAACAAGGAAAAAACATAAACTGGCACTGGGCTCTGGGTTAATAGTTTAGTCCCAAAAGTAATATTAAAGTGTATAATAAAGCCCATAAACATCCAAAACAGATAATATAATAGCATGGAACAATCAAAAATTATAGATACGTTGGAGACGTATCAGACTGCTGTACTATCGTAAAGAAATGCATGCCTAGTTTATTTGAGTCCTTAACTTTTCCTCTGAACTTCATCACAAGACTGCCTTCGTAGTTTATATGAGGCCACACTGTTAAGTGCTTTCTCAGATTATTTCAACTGCTTAGGTGCCTTTGCAACTTCAATATAGCAGTGGTACACTCCCTTTCAACTAGGGATGTCAACTGGGTCCCGGTTAATCCCGATTAAAGTCCACTAGTGGTATGATAGTTCAAAAGAGTTTTTGTTTTTGAGGAAAATGAACCAGGGAGCTAGCAGAAACTAAGTACATGGGATTGGCGGATGTCATTTATTTGCCACTTACATCCCTAGTTTCATCTTACCATTTTAATTTCTTTTTGGCTGATGCTGCTTCGAACCATTTAAATATAGCTTGCCATGCTCGGCAATAATTCGTATGTCGTTTACCATGTAAGCTTACTGCCTGGATCATGCGATAACTATCTCTTAATTATGTCCAACGGAAACCTTTCAGGATGCCGTTCACACTAGGACAGAATGTACAACCCCAGAATCTATTTGTGGAAGCAGTGCGCCATCCATGTTACCAGATGGTAGCAGTTCAGAGGCAACACCACCGGAGAGCAGTCTGAGCACAGATATTATAGATCTTGAGGCTCTACTAGAGGTAGAAAGAGATGGTGTGGCTGCCATGAATGAGGTAATCTCGATCTTGAAGCTGGAAATTATGCAATTAGCTGCACACATTATGCAAGCAACCCAAGAATTGGAGGAAGTAAGAATGTTGCATTTGAAGACGGAGGAGGTCCTGCTGCATGATCCGAATTTTTTAGGCGAGGTAATCCTCTGTACTTGTATGATTGACATAAGGTGAACTGTTTTTCGTGTGAGCATATTTTATTGGATGAAATAACGGTTTGACTCAAAGTGTATCCAACCTACTGAATTCGAAGATCACAGCATTTCTAAATCATAATCATATATAAAGATGGAATAAATCTTTGTTGTGGTTTTGATGAAATAAATAACAAAATGTAGAATTATCTGTGGATATTCATAATCGAATAAAAATTGGATTTGGATTTAGTTGCCAGGGCCCAGGGCAAACGTGAATGCTAATTCTCCCAAGTTTTGAACGAAGCGGCTAAACACCCACTATCATTTGTGGGCTGCCCGAAGCAAGTGTTTGCGAGATGGAAATTATTGTCTACCCCTGACACTTGACATCCTTATCGACCCGATTTACACTGCTGTCGATAGGGGTAGACTAGTAAATTCAATCAGACATGACACGACGGCCTTTGAGCCCATTCAGACAAGGTGGGCGCCAAACGTGGGCGGCAAAACACATTTGGTTCAAGCTCGTCCGAAAGACATGTGTCTCTCCCTCCATTTCCCCATTCATCCACGATGGGCGGAAAGACAAACTCTCCTCGTCCGAAATCGATGTAGGCTAATATTTTAAATAGGGGCAGATGTGTGACTTCCCTCAGACGTGACACAACCGCCCTACCTGTCAGCCCCGTTCATACACCTTGGGCGCCAACCGTGGGCAGCAAAACACCCTCTCCTCGCCCGAAATTGTTACCAGAAAATATTTGGGAAATGCAAGATTACCATCCTATCCCCAACCGACGTGATGTCCAAAATTTTAAACGGGGGATAAGTTCGTAACTTTCCCACATTTCAGACAAGCGCGTCCCAAAGTTTGAGATCCCCCCTCCCCCTCCATTTCCCCATTCATACACCGTCGGCGCCACGACAACCTCCCCACTGCGGCCAGCCTCCTTCGTCCGCCACCCCATCCTCCACCTTGCCGGAGCCGCTACCCCTACCCCGTCGTCCACTGCAAGAGATGGACGTCTCTCATCCATGGCGCCGGACCAGGATCCTTTCATCGCGTCGTCTCGCTTCATCGGCGCCGTCGTCCACTTTGTCGTTGCCGCTCCTACGACCGCCTCGTCCACGGCAATAAGATTTATCCCCCAACCCGGCCGTCTGCCATCTAAATTCTTCTTCCCCGCCGCCGACAGCCATCGCACCCGCAGCACCCTCAACGTATCAGCAGGGGCCTACACGGCGTCACAAGAGAGGTGGTACTCTTCCATATGTGCTTAAGTTATTGATCTCACCCGGAAAATATATCTTAAATTGTTTACTGTACTTTTCGTCTCCGTACCAAATCGTAGTGGCTAGTTGAATGCAAACATTGGTTGCGAAGTAGCTTTGTCCGATTTGCACCTTCAGATCCGCCATGTCACGGTCACTATACTCGTAAAGCTTATGGTTTCCCCCCTTTATATTCACTACCATCATCGTAGGTGCTTCACTGCTTCGTGTCGTGCTAGCACTGCTCCTCAAGACCTCAACCCATCAAGTGAAACAACATGCCACTCATAATTCCAAAGCTTAAGTGTTGAAATACGAATCTGATATGATGCTCATATTACTAAAACAGAGAATGTTTAATTGGTCACCTAATGTTCCTATATTCGTTTCGAAAAGCATGTGCGCCACCCACTAGTCCAGCTAGTTCCACTTTCCTGATTTTACTCTTGATGCTTAGGGTTTTCCCCTTTTATCTACTCTACTATGATCTGCGTAGGTGCTTCCTGTCATACTAGCATTACTCCACCCTTCAAGCTAAACAACACAACACTCAAAATTCCAAAGCTTGGTTGTTCAAATATGATTGTGATATGATACTGATATTAGTTAATAGACACATTTAATTGGTTAGCTAAAGGTCCCACTTGAGTTTCCAAATGCATGTCGTGACATATAGAGAGACAGCAGAATTGCATTTCTTTGTCACTTGTTGACTGTACTTTCTTGTCCATACCAAATCTTAGTTGTTATTTAAAAGCAAATATCGGTTGCTAACTACCCCATGCATGGTTTGCAGCTTCAGATCTGCCATCCCACTACCACGGTCAACACTATACTCATCATGCTTACGGTTTTCCCATTTTATGATGAGCACGATCAGCCTATGTGGTTCGTGTCGTAATAGCACTACTCCACCCATCGAGCTCAACAAGCTTAGTTGTACAAATTCAAACTTGATATTATGCTAATATTAGTAAAACTGAGAGATGTTTAATTGGTCAGCTAAATGTTCCTACTTTAGTTTCGAAATGCATGTGAGCCACATATGGAGAGACCGGAAGGAATAGTATTTCTCTATGCGCTCTGGTTCATCATGGGTGGCCAACCGACATTGTATAGAAAGACTTGTAATATCTTCAATCTGCTTGCTCTTCTGCTCTTCTTTAAGATGATCCTCTTCTCTTGCGGTCGACTGGTCAGGTCGAGTTATTATCCCTTAGTATATTTTGAATCTGTCAGGTCAGGTTGACTTGTTCTTCTTTACTATATGTTGAAGCTGTCATCTGTGAAGTATCATCACTTCCGGAGCTCTCGTATTTTGAGTAGTAGGCCACATTATATTAATGCACACACCAAATTACAGCATGCATGGCACCTCTTAGAAGAATTGCAGAGATAGCACAAAGGGGTTTACAGGGAGGAAGTATTGGATTAGAATCACTTCTGCATTACAAAGATAATCTCACTTGTTTTTATGTTTTCATGCATGTCAGGTATTGAACATTATCCAAATAAATATGAGAATGGGCGCATGAGAGGAATATTGCTGAACAATTCACTGGCTAACAAACTTGGCATGGTGGAGGATGGTCTTTCTTATTCACCCATCAAGGTGCATGCTCTAACTTGGCAAGGTTGTATTGGTCGCACATATTTTGCATCTGACCTCTTGCATTACTTCTACTTTGTTACACCATATCCTTAGTTTAAGCATCATATATGAGTATATTCCATACCTATCCATTTTCTGTACATATTCCATGTGTCGTCATACTATGTTTTTCCAGTCAAATGTTGTTCTTTCGTAATAGATGTCCAAAAGGAAGAGGGTGATTGCAGATCCTCAAGGAGTACAAACTAGGTATTTGGAGAAGGTAGTGATGCCTATTAAATCAGATAGATCAGCAGCCACAGATAACACAGGTCCAACTGTAACAGACTTTACCCCTACTCCAGTGGCCAAACCCCTATTAGAACTGCTGACAGCCCAGCGTCAGGTACTGTCTATGATATCAATTCAAAATTTGAACTCCTAAATTTCAGCATGTGCCTTACCTTCTCTCTTGTATGAAAACTAATTTCAGATGAATCTCCTTGCTCAAAGGATCATAGGATCTCACGACAATACTGGGCTCTGCATTGCTCTTGTCAGTACCTCTTGCCCTTTGTCAGCATACTTACACTCATTGTTGTTTGATTATGTAGCATCACTGTAAATGTTTGCTTCTTTATCCTCCCTTTGCTTGAAATTATAAGATCTATATTTACTCTTAGATAAATGTAGAATTAACACAATGGTTATGAAGTTTTGGATTGCTCATGTAAGTACCTGTTGTCATGTACTCCCTCTGTATCGAATTAATTGTTGATCAATTAGATGTATTTAGAACTTAATAGTGCTAGATACATCCATTTGAGCGACAACTAATAACAGACGATGGTGGTATTACTGTACATGCATCGCGAGATAGTTGATTGTCTAGCATTACTCTGCATCTTATCTGCCCTGCCCTCCACTTTCTCCAAATTATCATATCTACATTTACTCTTACCAAAATGTTGAATAAAGCCAATGCAACTGCACACGTTGATGTCTGCATTCCTCTTGTCAGTAACTTTTGCCTTGTAACGCTGTACTTAATTAATTGCTATTTGATTATGTATCATCAGTCTGCACCTGAGCTTCATTATCCTCTATTTCTTCCAATATTATTTGATCTATATTTACTCTTTGCAAAATGTAGAATAATGGCAACGCTTATAAAGAATTTTCTTTGGGGAATTTATTGAATTATCTTTCCATCAACATGGAGAAGGGCTTTGTCCAGCCCGTGATAACATGTAATGCAAGTTCATCCTTCTCAAGCCTTCAAACTTGTTTGTAGTATAGATTTGGATAGGCATCATTTCCTCCACTGTTGTTTACATCTGATTGGATGTTTGCAACAACTACCAGTTTTAAATTGTGACGCCCGGATAATTAGACTATAGTAAAACTCTCCTAATGATGCCACGTCATCTACGATTACTGTTGCTAATCTTTTGTTAGTTCAAACCGATTCAAAAATCAATTAAAAATATGGCAAACAACAAAAGTTTTTTTAACAGTGAAATAAAAATGTTCGGAGTGTGCAGTTAAATGCCTAGGTAACTATAGTGCAGCAAACACCTTTTTAGAAAATGCCTAAATGCATTAAATTAAATAAGACAGAAAAGAAAATATAAAAATAGAAAACAAAGCTAAGAAAAAAGAAAAGAAAACAAAAGGCCCCCCTTTCCCCACTAGGCCTCTTGGCCCAGTCGGCTCAGCCGAACAGGCCGGCCCAGCCGGCCCCTCCTCGCTTCCTAACCCCACCCCGACCAGAAACCCTAGCCCGGTCCACCCCCACTACTCCCGCACGAACCCCACTCCCCCCACGATCCCCTTCTGCTCCCCCCCCCCCACCGATCTGGATCGGGATCGGCCCCGATCACGTCGACCCCGACGCCCAATGCTCGCCGCCGCACGAAGCCACCTCGCCAGCGCCACCTCCCCGCCGGAACGATCCGTCCTCGACCGCTCCTCGCCGCCCGTCTTCGTCCTCTGCCTCGACCACGCTGCCCCGCCTGCCCCCGAGCTTCATCGTCGGCTCGCCGGAACGCCCCGACCCCATCACCCCCGTCGCCAAACGCCTCCTCGTCTTCCTCCATGTCGGCTTCCCCAAGCCTCGACGATTGAACCCCTGCAACGCTGGTAAGGCCTCTGGCCTCCTCTTTCCCATGTGCGCCCGCTCCGGCACCTCTCCCGTTCGCTGGTCACGCAGCGTCGGCCACCACACGCGCCCGCCGACGCCGTCCCGCGTGCGCGCCTCGTGCCCCCCCACATCTGCTAGTCCCGCTTGCCGCCCGGCTGCGCCACAAACCCCCGCCGTCATGCGCCGCTGGTCCGTCCGCACCGTCCCGCTCCTCGTGCCCACCGCTCCCCGTTCGCCGCTGTCCACTCATCGCCCGCTCCCCCCCCCCCCCGCTTCGCCCAGCCGAGCCCGCGGCAACCCCCCCTCCGTCGATGCCCCGCTCCGGCCGCTGCGGCCTGGGTCTCCCCTGACCAGCGTCGTGGCCGCCGGCGCCCTGCTACACTGGGTCATGGCCTCCGCCCGTTAACGGGCGCCCGCAGCGCCCACGCACCCGTAGCGCCCGTGCCCGTTAAGGCCTTTTGGCCCATTGACAACCGGGCCCCGCCCCAGAGAATAAAAAAAGATAGATAAATAAAATTAATTAATTAAATAATTAACTTAATTAACTCTGTTTAGTTAAACTAATCACTTAATTAAACTTAATAATTATGTTTAGTTAACCGAGTCAATGACGATCGGGACCCACACGTCTGTTGACCCAGTCAACAGACGGTTGACTGATGACATCATGCTGACATCACGCTGACATCATGATTACATTTTATAATTAATTTAGTTCTGTTAATTATAGAAATAGGTATAAAACTTCTAAAATTAATATAAACTAAACTGTAGCTCGGATGAAATAACCTTGTACATGAAAGTTGCTCAGAACGACGAGACGAATCCGGGTATGTAGCTCGTTCGTCCGCCACACACCCCTAGCATAGCGAACACGCAACTTTTCTGCTCCGATTCATTTGTCCAAAAATGCAAAACACCGGGGATACTTTCCCGGATGTTTCCCCCCTTTGCCGATATCACCTACTACCGCGTTAGGGCACATCTAGCACCACGTTTGTCATGTTACACTTTGTGATGCTTTGATTGCTCTGTTATTTATTGTGTTCTCCCTCTGTTACTTCTTTCCGGTAGACCCCGAGACCGCTGCCGGTACCCCTGTGATCGACTACGGTGTTGACGACCCCTCCTCGGCTGAGCTTCCAGGCAAGCCCCCCCCCCTTGATCACCAGATATCGCCTATTCTTCTCTATACTGCTTGCATTAGAGTAGTGTAGCATGTTACTGCTTTTGTTAAACCTATCCTGATGCATAGCATGTCCTTGCTACTAATGTTGTTACCTTTACCTGCAATCCTACATGCTTAGTATAGGATGCTAGTGTTTCATCAATGGCCCTACATTCTTGTCCGTTTGCCATGCTATACTATCGGGCCGTGATCACTAGGGAGGTGATCACGGGTATATACTATATACTTTATACATGATACATGTGGTGACTAAAGTCGGGTCGGCTCGTGGAGCACCCGCGAGTGATTCACGGATTGGGGGCTGAAAGGACCTTTGTCCCGACGGCCCTCTGGGTGGACCTTTGTGGCGGAGCGACAGGGCAGGTTGAGACCGCCTAGGTGAGAGGTGGGCCTGGCCCTGGTCGGCGTCCGCGGTTACTTCAAAATAACACGATTAACGAGTTCTTGGTATTTGATCTGAGTCTGGCCATTTGGTCTATACGCACTAACCAACTACGTGGGAAAGTTATGGGCACTCGACGTCGTGGTATCAGTCAAAGCCTTCGTGACGTCAGTGACTGAGCGGCGCGCGCCGAATTGGACTGGAACGCCTGCTAGGCTAGGTCTGCTTCTGGCCGCCCACGCAACATGCAGGTGTGCAATGGGCGATGGGCCCAGACCCCTACGCCATAGGATTTAGACCGGAGTGTTGACCTCTCTGTTGTGCCCAGGTGGGGCTGCGACGTGTTGATCTTCCGCGTCCGGGCATGACCCAGAAAAGTGTGCCCGGCCAAATGGGATCGAGCGTGTTGGGTTATGTGGTGCACCCCTGCAGGGAAGTTTATCTATTCGAATAGTTGTGTCCCTCGGTAAAAGGACGACCCGGAGTTGTACCTTGACCTTATGACAACTAGAACCAGATACTTAATAAAACACACCCTTCCAAGTGCCAGATACAACCCGGTGATCGCTCTCTAATAGGGCGATGAGGACGGGATCGTCGGGTAGGATTATGCTATACGATGCTACTTGGTGGACTTCAATCTACTCTCTTCTACATGCTGCAAGACGGAGGTGGCCAGAAGCGTAGTCTTCGACAGGATTAGCTATCCCCCTCTTATTCTGGCATTCTGCAGTTCAGTCCACTGATATGGCCCTTTACACATATACCCATGCATATGTAGTGTAGCTCCTTGCTTGCGAGTACTTTGGATGAGTACTCACGGTTGCTTTTCTCCCTCTTTTCTCCCTTTCCCTTCTACCTGGTTGTCGCAACCAGATGCCGGAGCCTAGGAGCCAGACGCCACCGTCGACGACGACTCCTACTACACTGGAGGTGCCTACTACTACGTTCAGGCCGCTGACGACGACCAGGAGTAGTTTAGGAGGATCACAGGCAGGAGGCATGCGCCTCTTTTGATCTGTATCTTAGTTTGTGCTAGCCATCTTATGGCAACTTGTTTAACTTATGTCTGTACTCAGATATTGTTGCTTCCGCTGACTCGTCTATGATCGAGCACTTGTATTCGAGCCCTCGAGGCCCCTGGCTTGTATTATGATGCTTGAATGACTAATTTTATTTTTAGAGTTGTGTTGTGATATCTTCCCGTGAGTCCATGTTCTTGATCGTACACGTTTGCGTGTATGATTAGTGTATGATTAAATTGGGGGCGTCACATAAATTGTAGTTGTAAAAACATGTTCCTTATGTAGAACAGATCCATTTATTTGCTTATATAATTGAGAAACCTGTTACGTGTCTCCTTGTTTCTCTTTCAGAGTCGTATCTCTTATGTCAGGCAAAACTTTAGGAAAGATAGTGAGCCAAACCATCTTGAGCACAGCGAGATGACCCCAAGGTCCTATCTTGATGAAGACAGTGAGTTGAAGCTACTCACCAGCAGGTGTGATACAACCTCTGTGCAGTCGCTGCCTCAATCAGTTTGACTTCTTCAGTCTCAACTTAAAGCGGAAAGGCTTGCTTCAGCTCAGCTCCGACTTGAAGTCAAAGATGTAATGAAGATGTCAGGGGACTGCCTTGCACACTATGGTGCCATACAGTTAGGGATGAAGCATCTATCATTGACACAACTGAGTTCTCATCAGCTTGTTCGGCTGCTTGCGGGGCCCGAGCTTGCCAGGTCTAGTGCCTTCCGAAGTGCTCTCAGTTTTGTATATTCTTTTGTCGGCGCATTTATATGCACTCGTGGCGACCTTTGATGCCCAGTGTATGTAATCCGCGGTCATGTTGCGCTTTATTATCACCGGTAGCAAACTTTGATTCCCAGTGGATGTAATATGTCGTAATTTCTTTGTTGTATAGTCTAGGTTTATTCTTTGGTCAGTATGCTGTAATTTAGGCTGGAAGGTTCAGTGGATCTCAGTGTTGTCGGTCTTCAGGCCGGTCCGTTACTCATATGACCCAAAACGTGGGCCTATAATCATCTTGGGCCATTAGCAGGTCTAAACCTATAGTAGTTTCCCGCCTTTAACAGGAAATGGGCTACATATTTACTGTAGTGACACTAGGCTTCCTACGAGTCGTAGACATGGGCCTTCTATGGTCCGTAGAAACAATGGGCCTTAGACGGGTCATATGATCGATTGGCCAAACATGGGCCAAAAACAGACCGCATTATGGCCGTAAACGGGCTAGAGTTGGAGTCGTCCGTTCATGGGCCGACCATAACGGGCCGTCGTTAATAGGCCGTATTTGATGACGCTATGAAAATGACCCAATGTATTAATGGGCCACAAACGGGCCGACTGTAACCACAGGCTGAATTTGGCCCACAAGCAGAAAATGGCAGTAACGGGTCGTAAGTAACCGAATGTTGGAAATGAGCCCAAGAATAAATGGGCCCTGAGAAGGCGGAAAGATAACATGGGCTGGAAACGGCCCAACGGAATAATGGGCTGTTAATGGGTCTAAAGTGATACATTGTTCATTACGGGCGAGTTTCACCACGGGCAGTTAATGGGCCAAGAGTTACAAAGGGCCTCATATGGGCCGAAAGACGTCACCGTGACACCCCAAAATTTTGACCTTATTTTTATTAACTAAAATCTTGCCAGGAAATTAAACTTTTCATTTTTCTGGGTTTTCTTTGATTTCAGTACCATCCTTTCTTAGATTTTTATGGAGTTTTTATCCCAAGTGAAAGCTTCCAAATATATTACTGGACTTGTTTTCCCCCTCAAGAAAAGCATTTCTCTTAAAAGTGGATTTAATTGCATAACTAATTCTCCCTGAGATTTATTCCTTAAAATAATTTTTTTAGTTTCAGGACCCATTTTGCACTGCAACCTCTTGATATATTTATCTGAATTTCCAACCAAAATTTGGAGATGTCATGTGATGTTTTTAAACCACTTTTATGCAAAAATATCTTCTGTCCATTGGAAATTTTTAGCTCTATATCATATTTTCAATTCTGGTCCAGTGGGCAGATTTGCACTGCAACCTATTTAAATATTTCTTAAAAGCATTCACCAAAATTTTGGGATGTCAGTGGTAGCATACCATTCATCTTTATGCAAAAACCTAGTAATGTTCTTTGGAAAATTTGAGTGAATCAACCACTTTTCCATTCTGGTCCGGCCTGGTGATTTCTACTACATCCCTAATTATTTTTGCTGCAGAGACCTTGTGCTTTCTCCTACTTGTAGTCAACCCTACCAAACCCCTAAGTCCAGGAGCATGCACCCATTGGATCACTTTTGGTTCATGAAGTGATGCCATTTGTCTCGTGTCCAGAATTGTAGTTTTGCAAAACTTGCACTAACAAGTTTCTGTATTTGGCCAACTAACCTCACCACCCTCTCTTTCACCTAATGAGGCCACCATCTGGAGATTTTGACCACTCCAAGAACTTCCTAGATGCCTCTGGCATTTTGTCAAACACTTAGAGTACATGACCAGTTTTGGCTTAGTCTTTGATTTGTGTTATGAACTTGATCCCCTGACCAGACCAGCATGTCCCATAGTTTGGCCCTAGCCTATAACCCCACCCTGCTAACCCTCTTGAGGATCATAGCCCCCTAGCATGCCTTGGCATATTGCCGAGCATGTTGCGTGCGTGCTCTGGGCGCGCCCAAAGCGCGCGTTTTGCATGTGCGTGCGCTCGGGTCGCCGCGTCGCGCCCCGGCCCTTGCTCTCCTGCAGAGCCGCAACCCGCGACCTCATTCGCTCGCAGGAACCAGCCAAGCTCCCCCTGGCGCCCTACAGTGCCGCCGTCAGGTCGGCAACGGCAGCTAGCGGGCGGCCACATCAGCTTCTGCCATGGACGGCGCCGCCCAAGCCACCAGCGCTCGGCAGCTGCCCCCTTGAGCAGCTCAAGCTCATCTGCAACCTTGTCCGCGAGCCCTCGTCACCGCCATGTCGCCCCAAGCTACAAAATGACGGTCGCCGGCATTCTTATCCTCGGCCATCGACGGAACCGCCCCCGATCGCTATATAAGGACCCCCCCCCCGAGCTCACCAAACCCTCACGCAGTCTCCCACACTCCCTCGCCGATCCGGCCGTAGCAGTAGAAAGGCCAGAGGGGTCGTCTTCCTCATCTCTGGCAACCACGGCCGCCGCCACTGTCTAGTCCATTCCGGCGCCACCAGAGCCTCCCCCTCTCCACTCTCTTCACCAGAAGCTCTCTCTTCCTCCCGTGAACCCATCCCCCTGCTCGATTTTGATCGGGAACCACCGTAGCCCCAAACCCACTTTGCTCCCGAAGCCTCCTCCGCCGCAAAGCTCACCGCCGGCGACTCCCTCCACCCCCGCCGACCCAACGACCACCGAGAGGACCGCCCCGGTCTTGCGGATCCATCCCGACCCTCTGGAGCCCGCCGGGAGCCGCCGTTCGCCGGTGTTGATCGCCGTTGCCTCGCCTCCGTTCGGGCAGAGGAAGAGGAGGGAGAGATGGACTGGTCAACCCTGACCAGTGGGCCCCCTGGACCCACTGTCAGTGACCCCTGCACCGGTCCACGTGTTTAAGTGAAAGCGTAAACCACCCCAGTACGTCTCCCCTACTACGAAAGCGTATTTCTATCTGAAACGTTTTCTTTTTCTGTTTTAATTTAAAAACAGAGTTTGACTGCAACTTTGACTGGCTATAACTTTTTAAATATAAGTCCAAATGAATTGATTCTTTTTCCTACCTCTCTCAAATTTCACCTAGTTTATTTTAAGATTTATTTCAAAAATAATTAAGGCAACTTTCTGTACTGTTTTTAAAGTATGTGTTGTTTGCATATTTTCGAAAATAGGATTTTGGAGAGAGAGAAGAGAGCTTTCAAAAAGTATTGGAGTGCACCTCGCCTCTCCACACCTTGAAGGCAAGCATTCTGACCCCGGGCATAATATTGTCATGTGTTGTTTAATACGGTTGCAACACCCCTCGTTTCGGGGCTTTCGTTATTTTGTGTGATGATATGAGCGTACTCATAAGTGCATATTGATGACTCCGTACTATTGGAAATGGACACGTGTACCGGAAGGAAACCGAGAAAGCCTCTGTCTTGGGTAGACACGATGCTTGTCTCCAGTTCCTCGTCGATGGTGTTGCGTCTGGTGTGGCATGATGAGGTATGATGAGCGGTGATTTTGTCTGTTGGATTGAAATATATTTGGTATACTAATCGTGCAAGGAATGCCTAAACCTCCTGAGTCGACCATAGATCGAGTCTTGTTCCGGTAACCCCCATACTTGTTTCGTACTACCACTTGTCCCTGCCATGGGTAGGGTACGGTTCAGTAAGTTGTCAACCCCTTTCCTAGCACACACCGTACAGAGGGGCCGCGATGAGGGTTCCATGGCCCTGGATTAAAGCCAGTCATCCGGTCAGGGGGCATGGGTGTTTCGGTTGTAGACGAAGGGGTAGCTCCCCTAGTTTGCGCGCAGTATAAATTTTGTGATCCCATGCTAGTCGAGGTTGTAGCCTCCCCGCTTAGAGTTTTGCTTAACAGGTGTCAAGGGTGATTCCAGACACCGGTAAGTTAGGCTGGTGTGTGCGGTCAGCTGTGTTTTCAACCAAAAGATCATGGACGGAATTAGTCCCGATGGACTAAAGGAAATCCGTTGCTAGTGGGTAAAGAGTACACCCTCTGCAGAGATTAAATCTATTCGAATAGCCGTGTCCATGGTTAAGGACTACAGTCTGGGATGGGTCAATTGTCGGTCTTAGCGTCGGTCTTCGGAGGAGAAACTACTAAACCCGGATATTGATTATGACTTGTGATATGTGATGGTTATGATTATTATCATTGTGGACTAACCGTTTGCATTGTTTGAAATAATGAATATCTCTGGGACGGTACTACCTCCTGGATGTTCACTGTGATTATGTTTATGTATAAGCCCTTTATGTGGCGTCGCTCAGACGCCCGACTGTGGCATGTTTGTTATTACAATTACTTATAAGCCCTTTATGTGGCGTCGCTCAGACGCCCGACTGTGGCATGTTTGGTATTTCATTTACTTATAAGCCCTTTATGTGGCGTCGCTCAGACGCCCGACTGTGGCATGTTTGTTATTTCATTTACTTATAAGCCCTTTATGTGGTGTCGCACAGACGCCCGACTGTGGCATGCTTGTTATTCCTTTTATATATAAGCCCTTTCTGTGGTGTCGCTCAGACGCTCGACTGAGGCATGCTTCATATAATTATCCTTTCGAGGTGTCGCTTCAGACACCCGATCGGTGTTTTATATTTTTACACACTGATTGTTTACCCATGATTTATTTAAATGATCTACTTGCATGCATCATGAACCTTATTTCATAACTGACGAAGTGATCATAGAATATTTTTAAAGCATGATTATTGGTGGCTATATTATACCTGTGTTCTTAATGTTTGCGAGTACATTCAAAGTACTCACTGGCTTGTCCCTGGCTATTGTCTTGGCCAGATTTCTTGCATGGAGAGGAGCGTTGCGATGATAGCCCCGGAAAACTACGCAATGGAGATAGCAGCCTCGCGAAGATAGGAGTTATCCTGGTCAGCTGTTCCTGTGGGAAATGGAGTCCCATAGACACTGATGATCCGCAACCGCTTCCACCTTCAGCCACTAGCAACCATTTGTTGTACTCTTAGGCCAGAATGGTCTTGTACTACATATTATGTACTTTGCTTGGATTTTCTGTATCAAGTTGGTGCCTCATCAGCTAACAGTAATCCTGGGGCCGATGAGCACAAGGGCCATTTTCTGGGAAATTATATCCTGAAAATCCGGTCCTGACAGTCATGGGCCATACATGGGCCGAAACTTAAAACGGGCTGGAATTATATTGGACGGCCCAGATGACGCTACTGGGCCAAATTCAGATAGGCCGTAAACGGACCCTGGGTTAGCGGGCTGTAAATGGGCTATATGCGAACAGGCCGTTAACGGGCTTTCCGTGGGCCGGCCCACCACCTTTTGACCAAGTCAAACGGGTCGGCCTTTTCACAGGAATGGGCATCTGTTGGGCCGTGCCACGTGTCGACGTATCATAGGCGCTTTTGGTCCAATGAGTGGATGACATCTGTCCCAACGGTGAGCCGACACGTGTTTCCTCCAGCCAATGATGATTTTACACGTGGAAAATCCCCATTGGTCGGGGCTTTTAACGGGTTATCGGATCCAAAACCGGACCCGATAGCTTAACAGTGTTCCGTTACGGTGGATGCCACGTGTCGGTCACCCTTGACGAAAGCACTTCTGTGACGCGCGATTTATCGTCATGGAAGTGGACACTTCCGTGATGATAATTTTGGTAATGTCATGGAACACTTCTACGACAACACAGGTATGACTATCTTGATTCTGTCATAAATTTGTCATGGATATACATGCATGACAGAAAACGTGACCTACTGTGACAAACACGTATCATCACGGAAGTGTATTTTTTTGTAGTGGATGGTGATACAAGTGCAACATGGATGGTAGATATAGGTATTTGTAATCTGAAAATATAAAAATAGCAAGGTAGCAAGCGATAAAAGTGAGCGTAAACAGTATTACAATGCTAGGAAACAAGGACTAGGGTTCATACTTTCACTGGTGCAAGTTCTCTCAACAATAATAACATAATTGGATCATATAACTATCCCTCAACATGCAACAAAGAGTCACCCCAAAGTCACAAATAGTGGAGAACAAACGAAGAGATTATTGTAGGGTATGAAACCACCTCAAAGTTATTCTTTCGGATCGATCTATCATAGAGTTCGTACTAGAATAACACCTTAAGACACATATCAACTAAAACCCTAATGTCACCTAGATACTCCAATGTCACCTCAAGTATCCGTGGGTCTGATTATACGATATGCATCACACAATCTCAGATTCATCTATTCAACCAACACAAAGAACTTCAAAGAGTGCCCAAAAGTTTCTACCGGAGAATCAAGACGAAAACGTGTGCCAACCCCTATGTATAAGTTCACAATGTTATGGAACCCGCAAGTTGATCACCAAAACATACATCAAGTAGATCGCGTGAATATCCCATTGTCACCACAGATAAGCACATGCAAGACATACATCAAGTGTTCTCAAATCCTTAAAGACTCAATCCGATAAGATAACTTCAAAGGGAAAACTCAATCCATTACAAGAGAGTAGAGGGGGAGAAACATCATAAGATCTGACTATAATAGCAAAGCTCGCGATACATCAAGATCGTATCACCTCAAGAACACGAGAGAGAGAGAGATCGAACACATAGCTACTAGTACATACCCTTAGCCCCGTGGGTGAACTACTCCCTCCTCATCATGGAGAGCGCCGGGGTGATGAAGATGGCCACCGATGAGGGATCCTCCCTCCGGCAGGGTGCCAGAACAGGGCCCCGATTGGTTTTTGGTGGCTACAGAGGCTGGCGGCGGCGAAACTCCCAATCTATTGTGTTCCTCGATGGTTTTAGGGTATATGGACATATATAGGCGAAAGAAGTCGGTCAAGGGAGCCACGAGGGGCCCACGAGGGTGGGGGCGCGCCCAGGGGGGCAGACGCGCCTCCCTGCCTCGTGGCCACCTCGAAGCTTCCCCGACGTCTACTCCAAGTCTCCTCGATTGCTTCTGTTCCAAAAATAACTCTCCCGAAGGTTTCATTCCATTTGGACTCCATTTGATATTCCTTTTCTTCGAAACACTGAAATGGGCAAGAAAACAGCAATTTGGGTTGGGCCTCCGGTTAATAGGTTAGTCCCAAAAATAATATAAAAGTGTTCAGTAAAGCCCATAAACATCCAAAACAAATAATATAATAGCATGAATAATTCATAAATTATAGATACGTTGGAGAGGTATCATACCTTCTCCCATTATCCAATATCAGATTCAGGGGGAGAAAGAGCTCATATCTAAGGGAAGAAAATCTTTGGAATTCATTGCATATCTTTAATCCTTGGGGACATGTCTATATCCAAATAGAGTACTTAGTACTCACTCTCTACATGTTATCCCAGTCTTGGTACTCTTGTGGTTTCTTGAAATTGCTTTAATTAGAGTGTTCTTGTGTTAATTATCTAACCCTGTTTTCTCAAGTTCACCTCTTCCAAAGCCAGCTCAAGACCACAAGGTAAGTATATGCATCACACTCATGTACATGATGATCTCTTGCTGATGTACATATTGTTTGCAAGGACTCATGAACATGAAGGTACACTTAATTATCTACATCATTTACTCTGATGCATATAGCCAAGACACGTGTAGCTCATTGCTTGCTCTGACATGTTTATGCATTTCACATGCTTTCACATTCTATCTTTACATGATTGCATACAGGTAGGGGGAGCCAATGCATGTTACATATCTTTCCAAAGCTTTACTTGTTACTCTTCTTATCTTTATCTAAAGCTTTGATGTATGTTGTCATCAATTACCAAAAAGGGGGAGATTGAAAGCACAAGTGCTCCCTAGGTGATTTTGGTAATTAATGTCAACATATCTCTTGTTGGACTAATATTTCCATCTAGTATATTTCAGAAAGTTCAACAAAGGCGTGGCATGGACAAGAGGATGTGGAACCCTTTCAAGATGCTAAGGACGAAGATTGGCAAAAGCTCAAGACTCTACATTTCTATTTTAGTGATCCAAGATCACATTGAGTCCATAGGAAAAGCCAATACTATTAGAAGGGGATGAGGTGTTGCTTAATGATCTACTTGCTCAAAGTGCTTAGTGATACGCTCCAAAGCCCTCAACCACTTTCTCAATTCCAAATATTTAATAAACCTAAAGTCAAACTCGGCCCCACCGATTTGATCTATCCGGCGCCACCGAGTTCCTTTGACATAGCCAGTGCCAGAAACCCTAATCAATACGGTCTCACCGATAGGTATCTCGGTCCCACCGAGATGGCAATGCAAACTCTTTGTTTCCCTTCGTAACATTTCGGTCCCATCGAAATGAGCGATCGGTCTCACCGAGTTCGCCTACCAAACTCTTTGTTGCATGTTGCAATCATTTCGGTCTCACCGGAATGTGCAATTGGTCACACCGAGTTTGCCTGACCAACTCTCTGTTTTCTCATTGCTGAAATCGGTCCCATCGAGTTCACACAATCGGTCACACCGAGATGAGGTTTTGCCCTAACCCTAGCACATCGGTCGCACCGAGTTGATCATGTCGGTCCCACTGAGAATCCTAACGTTCACAT
The DNA here is from genome assembly GCA_032464435.1 of Aegilops umbellulata. Classification (NCBI taxonomy): domain Eukaryota; kingdom Viridiplantae; phylum Streptophyta; class Magnoliopsida; order Poales; family Poaceae; genus Aegilops; species Aegilops umbellulata. The sequence goes on along the minus strand of CP136060.1, from coordinate 631,427,940 downwards.
TTTGAACTTAATCTCTCTCACCGAGTTCACCTATTCGGTCTAACCGAGTTGGGTCAAATGTGTGTAACGATTAGATTTTGTGTGGAGGCTATATATACCCCTCCACCCCTTTCTCTATTCAAGAGAGATCCATCAGAACGTGCCTACACTTTCACTAGTCATTTTCTGAGAGAGAACCACCTACTCATGTGTTGAGACCAAGACATTCCAATCCAACCACAAGAATCTTGATCTCTAGCCTTCCCCAAGTTGCTTTCCACTCAAATCATCTTTCCACTATAGCCAAATCTGTGAGAGAGAGTTGAGTGTTGGGGAGACTATCATTTGAAGCACAAGAGCAAGGAGTTCATCATCAACACACCATCTATTCCCTTTGGGAGAGTGGTGTCTCCTAGATTGGTTAGGTGTCACTTGGGAGCCTCCGACAAGATTGTGGAGTTGAACCAAGGAGTTTGTAAGGGCAAGGAGATCGCCTACTTCGTGAAGATCTACCCAAGTGAGGCAAGTCTTTCGTGGGTGATGGCCATGGTGGGATACACAAGGTTGCTTCTTCGTGGACCCCTTGTGGGTGGATCCCTCTGTGGACTCGCGCAACCGTTACCCTTCATGGGTTGAAGTCTCCACCAACGTGGACGTATGATAGCCCCACCTATCGGAACCACGCCAAAAAATCTCCGTGTCTCCAATTGCGTTTGCACACTCCAATCCCAGCCCTTTACTTTCTTGCAACTTGCATGCTTTACTTTTCGCTGCTCATATACTCTTGCCATGCTTGCTTGAAATGTATTATGAAAGCTTAAACTTGTGCTAAAACTCCACCTCAACTTGAAGAATTTAAAAATTGCTAGTTTTGCTTGTTGAGGGTCTAATCACCCCCCCCCCCCTCCCTCTAGACACCTCTTCTCGATCCTTTCACCAAGCCCATTGTCCTGAAGCTGGTAAATCAACTCTGTTTCCCCGGTTGAAGACGCATCACCTGAATAGACGGTCGTCTCTCCACCAGATGCAAAATCTTCCTCAAGACCCGCCCCATGCACAAAACTGACAAAGCATGCTTCCGTCCGGGTTGAGCCTGGACGGGTTGCGCGTGCCGAGCCGGCTCGACGATAATGGTGCAGATGTCCGGCTCAGGCTCTAATCCGCCAATTTTGCCGATGAAGACGTGAATTCCACCGAAGGGGACCTGGTACCCGTACTCGATTGAGTCGGCCTCGGGGCCCCAGCCATCATCATCGATGTAAAGCTTGGCGCGGTGACTCTTAGTCATCCTGCCAACGGCGTATCCCTTGATCCCTGGGAAAGAGCCATTCAAGAACTCGAAACCACCGTGCGCTGGCCCCATGGTGGGCGCCAACTGTCGCGGTTTTTTCACGGTAGATGCCCTAGTGAAAGGACTTAGGTGTGGAGCCATCACTTGATGATTAGCTTGAAGGGTTTGGACGGGATGAAGGTCACAAGGTTTACCCAGGTTCGGCCCCTCACAGAGGAGGTAAAATCCTACTCCTGCTTTCGTTAATATTACTTGAGTATCGATTACAAGGGAGCGGACACGCTTGGCCTAGCTATCAATCAGTTGTTTCTTAGGTCTCGCCTTTATATACACAGATCGATGCCCTGGGCTTACAAGAGTCCAAGCCGGATCACACAACATGACCACTTGGTTTCTAAGTCGCCCTGTGAGGGAGTCCTGGATTAGGGGGTGTTCGGATAGCCGGACTATACCTTCAGCCGGACTCCAGGACTATGAAGATACAAGATTGAAGACTTCGTCCCGTGTCCGGAAGGATCTTTTCTTGGCGTGGAAGGCAAGCTAGGCGTGCAGATATTTAAGAACTCCTACCATTGTAACCGACTCTGTGTAACCCTAACCCTGTCCGGTGTCTATATAAACCGGAGGGTTGTAGTCCGTAGGACAACGATACGAACCATCATCATACACAATCATACCATAGGCTAGCTTCTAGGGTTTAGCCTCCTTGATCTCGTGGTAGATCTACTCTTGTACTACCCATATCATCAATATTAATCTAGCAGGAGTAGGGTTTTACCTCCATCGAGAGGGCCCGAACCTGGGTAAAATAAAGTGTCCCTTGTCTCCTGTTACCATCCGACCTTGACGCACAGTTCGGGACCCCCTACTCGAGATCTGCCGGGTTTGACACAGACATTGGTGCGTTCATTGAGAGTTCCTCTGTGTCGTTGCTTTTAGGCCCTATGGCTCCTTTGATCATCCACAACGATGAGATCCAGGGTGAGACTTTCCTCCCCGGACAAATCTTCGTTTTAGGCGGCTTCGCTCTGCGGCCAATTCGCTTGGTCGTCTAGAGCAGATCGAAAGCTACGCCCCTGGCCATCAAGTCAGGTTTGGAAGCTTAAACTACACGGCAGATATCCGCGGAGACTTGATCTTCGACGGGTTCGAGCCACAGCCAAGCATGCCGCACTACCTCGAGGGGCATGATATAGCTCTGCCTCCGAATAGTGCCCTGGAGGCCGCACACGCACCGGCCCCGATCCTCGACTCGGAGCCCGCTGCGTTCTTTGAGGATGAACGGTTGGACGCCACCTCGGGGGCTGCGATCTTGAAGGCGATCGAGCTGAACTCCAGCCCCGTACTCCGCACGGCCCATGACTCCAAGGAGTCGGATTCTTCTCCGAACTCCGGGCCTCCCGTGCCCCTGCCGATCGAATCCGATTAGGCGCCTATAATGGAGTTCACCGCCGCGGACATCTTTCAGCACTCACCTTTCAGTGATATCCTGAATTCTCTCAAGTCTCTCTCTCTATCAGGAGAGCCCAGGCCGGACTATGGTCTGCGAGGTTGGGATTCGGACGACGAAGAAATTCAAAGCCCACCCACCACCCACTTAATAGCCACTGTCGATGATTTAACCGACATACTTGACTTCCGCTCCGAAGACTTCGACGGTATGGACGACGAAGGAGGGGACGAACAAGAACCAGCACCTGTAGGGCGCTGGACCGCCACCTCGTCATATGACATATATATGGTGGACGCTCCAAAGGATGGAGATGGCGATGGAACAGCGGAGGATGACACCTCGAAAAAACAGCCAAAACGCCGGCGTCAACGGCGCCGCTCTAAATCCCGCCACAGCAGAAACGGTGATTCCGGCACGGGAGATAATACTACCCCGGATAGCGCCGAAGAACACCAAATCCAGCAAGATTCGGCGCAGGAAGATGGAGAAGCCAGCCCTCATGAGAGAGCGGCAGAGCGAGAGGTTGAGGATGATAACTACATGCCTCCCTCCGAAGACGAGGCAAGCCTCGACGACGACGAATTCGTCGTACCATCAGACCCCGCCGAACAAGAGCGTTTTAAACACAAGCTTCTAGCCACGGCGAATAGCCTAAAGAAAAAGCAGCAACAGCTTAGAGCTGACCAAGATTTGCTAGCTGACAGATGGACTGAAGTCCTTGCGGCCGAAGAGTACGAACTCGAGCGCCCCTCCAAAAATTATCCTAAGCGCAGGCCGCTACCCCAGTCAGAGGGGGAAACAACTACACTACCAACGGATGACATGGCAGACCGGCCACCTCGCGGCCGCGACAGAGAGGCATGTCGAACCTCTAAACAAGCCATGCCCCGGTGCCGCTCAACTAAGGCACGGGAAAATGAGCCAGACCTGCGAGACGTACTGGAGGATAAAGCAAGGCAAACAAGATCGATCTATGGATCGCGCAGACGCCCGACGATACGTGATGACCTTCACTCCGGACACAATAAATCCGGCCGGGCCGAACACAACAGGCATAGCTCTTCTGAGCTGCGTCGTGACATAGCCCAGTACAGGGGCGCCGCACACCCACTATGCTTCACAGATGAAGTAATGGACCATAAAATCCCAGAGGGTTTCAAACCCGTCAACATCGAGTTGTACGATGGTACGACAGATCCGGCAGTATGGATTGAGGATTAGCTCCTTCACATCCACATGGCACGTGGCGACGATCTACACGCCATCAAATACCTCCCGCTCAAACTCAAAGGACCGGCCCGGCACTGGCTTAACAGCCTGCCAGCGGACTCAATCGGTTCTTGGGAGGACCTGGAAGCCGCATTCCTCGACAACTTCCAGGGCACTTATGTGCGACCACCGGATGCCGACGACCTAAGCCACATAATTCAGCAGCCAGAAGAATCGGCCAGGCAATTCTGGACACGGTTCCTAACAAAGAAAAATCAGATAGTCGATTGTCCGGACGCAGAGGCCCTAGCAGCCTTCAAACATAACATCCGCGACAAGTGGCTTGCCTGGCACCTGGGACAGGAAAAGCCGAAATCTATGGCAGCCCTCACGACACTCATGACCCGCTTTTGCGCGGGCGAAGATAGCTGGCTAACTCGCAGCAACAACTTATCGAAGAACCCTGGTAGTTCGGATACCAAGGACAAAAGTGGTAGGACACGTCGAAATAAGCAAAAGCGCCGCGTTAGCAGCGACAGCAATGAGGATACGGCAGTAAATGCCGGATTCAGAGGCTATAAATCCGGTCAGCGGAAAAAGCCATTTAAAAGGAATACCCAGGGCCTGTCCAGTTTGGACCGGATACTCGACCGCTCGTGCCAGATTCATGGCACCCCCGAAAGGCCAGCCAATCACACCAACAGGGACTGTTGGGTGTTCAAGCAGGCAGGCAAGTTAAGAGCCGAACACAAAGACAAGGGGCTGCATAGCGACGACGAGGAGGAGCCCAGGCCGCCGAACAACAATGGACAGAAGGGGTTCCCCCCACAAGTGCGGACGGTGAACATGATATACGCGACCCACATTCCCAAGAGGGAGCGGAAGCGTGCGCTACGGGACGTATACGCGATGGAGCCAGTCGCCCCAAAGTTCAACCCATGGTCTTCCTGCCCGATAACTTTTGATCGAAGGGACCACCCCACTAGCATCCGTCACGGCGGTTTTGCCGCATTGGTTCTTGACCCAATCATTGACGGATTTCATCTCACAAGAGTCCTCATGGACGGCGGTAGTAGCCTGAACCTGCTTTATCAGGATACCGTGCGGAAAATGGGCATAGATCCATCAAGGATCAAGCCCACAAGGACGACCTTTAAAGGCGTCATACCAGGTGTAGAGGCCAATTGCACAGGCTCGATAACACTTGATGTGGTCTTCGGATCTCCGGATAACTTCCGAAGCGAAGAGTTAATCTTCGATATAGCCCCGTTCCGCAGTGGCTATCACGCCCTGCTCGGACGAACTGCATTCGCTAAATTCAATGCGGTGCCGCACTACGCATATCTCAAGCTCAAGATGTCAGGCCCTCGAGGAGTAATTACGGCCAACGGAAATACAGAACGCTCCATCCGTACGTAGGAGCACACGGCGGCCCTTGCAACGGAAGTACAAAGCAGCCTTTCAAGGCAACTCTCCAGTCCGGCCGTTAAAAAGCCGGACAATGCAAAGCGCGCCCGGAGTAACCTGCAACAAGACGCCTGGCACGTTCGGAGCAAGCATAGCAATACGGCCCCAACCCCAGCCATCGCAACATAGCGGAGCTAGTACCTCGAGTACACAATTACGCCCTCGAAATTCCATGGGCACAGGGGGAGGGGCACATTAACGGCATGCTTACAATACTGCGTCAAACGTACTAGGGGCTGCTGGATTCTTTTTTTTACTTTTAGGACTCCACACTCTGGATAACCTGTTCGGCTTTGCTGCCGCACAGACGATGCAAGACCCAGGAAAGCAGACAAAGCTACGCCGCATTACGGAACTCTCAGGTGGTCTCTATTTCGAGCGATATATCTGTTTCTAAATTCCGCGGCCTGCGCCTGGTGAGGACATGTTAAATAGTCTAATATCTTTTTTGCTTATTGCACTACTTGTATCGTTCGGCTTTGATAAATAGCCTTTCTATAAACAATGCATAGCTTTTCGCCTATTTTTTGCGTTGTTCTCTTTTATTATATATGTTCATTACAAAAAACATGATCGCAACCGTACACCATGGTACGGCAAAACACGCCAGGGGCTTCATTACCCTTCTACCTAGTGTGAGAAGTCCGTACACTTTCACAAGTGCGGCACCCCGAACTTATAGCACTATATGCATCGGCTCCGAGTCATGATTTTGGTCACATGTTGGGTTTGCCCGGCTCCTATGTTTTGGTGCCTTACGTTCCGCTATATCGGCTAAGGTAGCACTAGGAGAACCACTGCGATTGTGCCCCAGTTCAGGTGGGTTAAGCACCTCAGTGGAGAAAGCTAAAACAGACTGTCATGATAAGGCGTGAGACCGGTCGCTGTTCGAGAGGTTTTTTGAGTCCTTAAAGACTTATGCCGCTTCGAGCGGGGAGCTGGCTATGTCCGGCCAAAGGCGTGGATAGCGCCCCGAATTCGGCCTTCCGAACTAGGGGCTTCGCCGAAATTTAAAATTATAACGTTCTATGGCTAAGTGAGAGTGTTCAAGCATTATAGTCCGATTGTCTGGTTCGTTGTGCTGAGCGCCTCCCTCGAAGGACCCAACTATGGGAAAAAGAGCCCTCAGGTTTATCCCCAACACCCCAGCACTAGTGGCATGGGGGCAGAAGCCAACGACTGGCCATCTCTCAATTTTTGATAAACGGCCGCACAGAAAATAATATTTTAAATTCAGTAAGCATTGCTTAGCGCATATGAACAAGTTTTCAACGCACAGGATACAAACGAGCGAGTTCATTCAAATACTACATCTTTAGTACATTCATCCGCGACAAGGCGGGCTCCGGCAAGAACTTCCTTGTAGTAGTTCTCGGGCTTGCGATGCTCCTTCCCCGGCGGCAGCCCGTCCTTCACCAGCTTCTCTCCGTCCAGCTTACCCCAGTGTACCCTTACACGGGCAAGGGCCCTCCGGGCACGTTCAATGCAGGCGGAGCGCTTGATGACCTCAAGCCGTGGACAGGCCTCCACCAGCCGCCGCACTAGCCCGAAATAGCTCCCAGGCAGGGCCTCTCCAGGCCACAGCCGAACTAGTAAGCCCTTCATGGCCTGTTCGGCCACCTTGTGGAGCTCGACCAGCTGTTTCAGCTGATCGCACAGAGGCACAGGGTGTCCGGCCTCAGAATACTGAGACCAGAACACACTCTCCGTCGAGCTGCTCTCTTCAGCTCAGTAGAACGGGGCGGCGTCGGATACGCTGCGGAGAAGATCGACGAACGCCCCTGGAGAACTCCGGATTCGGGTAAGTAACAGGTAGTTTACTTTTATATTCCTACTTTGCATTAAGAATGCCTTACCCGTTGCTATCTTTTTCACCTCCTCCAATTCTTGGAGGGACTTTTGGGCTTCGGCCTTGGCACTCTTGGCGGTCTCAAGGGCCGACGCGAGCTCGGATGCTTGCGCTCTTGACTCAAGCTCCAAACTCTCATGTTTTTTCATGAGAGCTTGCAGCTCTTGCCGCACCTCGCCGACTTGAACCCCAAGCCTTTCTCGCTCGGCGCGCTCCTCGGCCGTTTTCTTTCCGGCTTCATCCAGCGCCTGCTTTAGGGTTGCCACCTCTGTTGAGGCCCCTACAATAAGCAGTACAATCCTGTTATTTTTTTCTGCAATCAAGCCTCTCTATAGGCACCTTTTTTTAGGGTATTTCTTACCTTCTTTCTCCTCGAGCTGCCGTTTGGCAAGGCCGAGCTCTTGCTCGGTCCGCCCGAGGTCCTTTTTAAGGACATCCACCTGCGCAGTCAGTGCGGCAGTGGACAGCAGCGAAGCCTGCATACGCATATTTGACTTTTTGTTGTTAGACTCCTGCGAAAATTACTAGATCCTCTATTCGGCTTTTCTTTCCGAACACCGAACAGAGCATCAGGGGCTACTGTCTATGCGGTAAATAATTTGACATATTTTTACTTACCTCGAAGCCTGTTAGAAGGCTAGCGCAAGCTTCAGTCAGTCCGCTCTTGGCGGACTGAACCCTTTGGATCACCGTACTCATAACAGTACGGTGCTCCTCATCGATGGTGGCGCCCTCAAGCACCTCCAGCAGATTGTCTGGCGCCTCCGGTTGGACGGAGGACGCCGGCTCAGACGGCTTACTCCTCTTGGAAGGAGTTCGCCCACCGCGGTCCAGGACTGTTGAGTCCGGCACGGTGTCCGGCACAAAGCTGGACTTGGAGCCCTGGGGGGTTTCATCCCCTTTACTCCTGGGGTCCGAAGGATTGCCTTGCGGCTCCTCCAGGACCATCTCCTCCTGCCCTGGAGCTTGGCGGGACGCCACTTCGGCGTCGTCCGCCCTGCAGGGGGAGATAGCGGGTGGAATAGAGTTCACGTCCGACGAATCCAGGGAGCCGCTCGACGAATCATCGAGTTCGGCCCGGGGCGGGCTGCATAAATTATGAGCGATATTAGGGAAAGCCGCGCATTAAAAGAATATCATGAGTCACTCTGGTATATGAATACTTACGATTTCGCCGGACGCTTGGTTCTGTCCGTCCACTCCTCTCCGCCCTCTTCAGTGTTGTGGGAGTAGTCCGGCGGAGGGGTCTTCCTTTTCCTCGACCCCTCGGCCTCCCCCGTTGGGGTGGCCTTCTTCTTCTTTTCTCCCCTCGCTGGGGGGAGAGCTTTCTTGTTCCTCCTCCTCGTTTTCACGAGAGGAGAGCAACGCGGACTCGTTAGATCACGAGTCCGACACCACCATGTTGCAGGAACTTTTTCGAGTCCCGATGGTTTTCTTCTTCTTGGCCTTCTTCTCCGGCACCACATAAGGTGCCGGAGCCATCATCTTCACCAAGAGAGCTGGGGCTGGGTCTTCGGGCAGGGGAGCCGGACAGTTAATTAGTCCGGATATAGCCAGCCAAGCCTGTCAAAGGCAAAGGGAGTTTAGATCCCGCATAGAGTTAATCTATGAAGAAGAGCTTAACAAACCTGTCAAAGGTATAGATAGCTCACCTCGCTGGCATTATGCTGCGAGCTGTATCCGCGGTCCTCGGAAGCGGATGTGGGGGACTCGACGCCTTTGGTCAGCACCTTCTAGACGTCTTCATACGTCGTGTTGAAGAGCCTACTAAGGGTTTGGTGCTGCGCCGGGTCGAATTCCCACAAAGTAAAATCCCGTTTTTAGCACGGGAGGATCCGGCGAACGAGCTTGACCTGGATCACATTGATCAGCCGGATTGGCTTGTTCACCAAGGATTGGATGCACGTTTGCAACCCAGTAACTTCTTCCTCGTTGCCCCACGACAGGCCCGTCTCTTTCCAGGACATGAGTCGCGTGGGGGGTCCGGATCTGAACTCGGGGGCTGCGACCCATTTCGGATCGCGTGGCTCGGTGATGTAAAACCACCCGGCCTGCCACCCCTTTAGGGACTCCACACAGGAGCCATCGAACCAGAGGACGTTGGCCATCTTGCCGACCATAGCGCCTCCGCACTCCGCCTGGGTGCCAGACACCACCTTGGGCTTGACATTGAAGGTCTTGAGCCAGAGGCCGAAGTGGGGGCGGACGCGGAGAAAGGCCTCACACACGACGATAAACGCCAAGATGTTGAGGACAAAGTTCGGGGCCAGATCGTGGAAATCCAAGCCGTAGTAGAACATGAGCCCCCGGACAAATGGGTGAAGTGGAAAGCCCAGTCCGCGGAGGAAGTGGGGAAGAAAAACTACCCTCTCATGGGGCCCTGGGGTAGGAAGAAGCTGCCCCTTCTCAGGAAGCCGATGCGGGATGTCCTTGGACAAGTATCCGGCTTTCCTTAGCTTTTTTACTTGGGCCTCCGTAACGGAGGAGGCCATCCACTTGCCTCCCGCTCCGGACATTGTTGGAGAAGGTTGAGGAAGGAAGAGCGGACTTGGGCGCTGGAGCTTGAGTGCGCGAGAGATGGATTGGCAAAGGAGGAAGAAGGCGTAGGTTAAAAAGGTGAATCCTTATCCCTTTATACAAGCGGGTGCGGTTAGGCATCCCCACCTACCTAATAAAACTCACTTGCCTCCCAAGAGCCGCAGTAAATGGCGTGATTGGGTTACCCACGTCCGTATTGATGAGAATCCCGTTAAAAGGGGCACACGATCTCTGCTTTGGCAAGACGTGCCAAGGAAACCGCCTCGCTAAACATGCTGAGAGCCGGACACTATTTTTCGTGTTTGTAATCTTCTTGAAGAACTTGGAGGAGGAACCCGCCTTGCAATGCCGAAGACAATCTGTGCGCCGGACTCGTCGTCATTGAAGCCTGGTTCAGGGGCTACTGAGGGAGTCCTATATTAGGGGGTGTTCGGATAGCCGGACTATACCTTCAGCCGGACTCCAGGACTATGAAGATACAAGATTGAAGACTTCGTCCCGTGTCCGGAAGGATCTTTTCTTGGCGTGGAAGGCAAGCTAGGCGTGCGGATATTCAAGATCTCCTACCATTGTAACCGACTCTGTGTAACCCTAACCCTATCCGGTGTCTATATAAACCGGAGGGTTGTAGTCCGTAGGACAACGATACGAACCATCATCATACACAATCATACCATAGGCTAGCTTCTAGGGTTTAGCCTCCTTGATCTCGTGGTAGATCTACTCTTGTACTACCCATATCATCAATATTAATCTAGCAGGAGTAGGGTTTTACCTCCATCGAGAGGGCCCGAACCTGGGTAAAATAAAGTGTCCCTTGTCTCCTGTTACCATCCGACCTTGACGCACAGTTCGGGACCCCCTACCCGAGATCCGCCGGTTTTGACACCGACACCCTGCCTTGCCAGGCAAGTCACCATCATGGCAGCTCACACCTTCCGGGTCATGATTCCACCGTTAGGTCTTGGGCCTTCAGCAGGCCCACCTTGTAGGCCGCCACCAGTCTTCATGTTTCATCTTCTTGGACCTACTTGGGCTTTTTCTTGCCGAGTCGCCAACGGTGTAACCCGACCCCTTCTAGGCGGGTCACATCGCGGTTGTATCCCCAATATACCTGGCCATGGGCCGGGCCGGGCCGGGCCTAAAAAGCTCATGGCAGAAAACTGAGGCCGAGACCCTACCATCGGGCCTACTTTTCAAGCCCAAGCCCGGCCCATCTGGCAAAAAGCCCTGAAAAGCCCTTAGGGCTTAGGGCCGTGGGTCGGGTCTCTTCCTTAAAGTGCCAATATGCTAAGCTGAAGCCCGTCCAGGCCCTGCTGGTGGGCTCACAACTCAGGCCCAAGCCCGGCCCACGGGCAAGCCCATCGGGCCTAGGCCCTGGATTTTAGGGTCGGGCCTGGGTGGGCTGACAGGGCCAGGCCGGAGATGGCCAGGACTAATCCCCAACAACCAGGGAGCTTGCAATGGCATCGAGATCGGCCACCGCCATGGACTCTGTGTCATGGTAGGAGAGCTCCAACATTGCCTCCTAGAACTTGTGGTGTTGTCTTCGTCTTCACCTCCGTTGGAACGAAATCCACTACCAATGGCAGCGACTACAGGCTCCTTCACACACCTCCGACGATGCTAAATGCACCATCATGATGGTGATCAAGCGTGGAAGACATTATTCCTATTCGGGGACATAGCCAACGCCATGCAGCACTAACCAAGATGTTGAATCTAAAAAGAACGAGTGCGGGGTCCTTCATGCCGGCAGAGGAGACCCTTCCCACCTCCATGGGTCGAAGGCCATCGGAGGTGGGGCGGAACGGTGATGGAGCTGATGGTGGGAGTCTTTCCGTACATATCTAAATACTTTGTGTTGGTGCCATTTTAGAAGAAGAAAGCTTTATTTTATCTGTAGAAGAAGGAAAGTTGAACAGGTGTGGTGGTGTTGTTTATAAAAAAAATGTATGATTTTTTTAATCTATATTACATTTTTTAAAATTTTCTTTTACATATATGTCGGCTCGGTCTCTCACAAGTGCTCATAGGGGTAGAGTGTGAGTGGGTGGGTTCATAAGGGTGAGTGTATGTGAGCGAATTTGATTGGTACAATTTTACAACAAGAAACACTGAGTTGAGGCATGGCAGTGTTGTTTACAAAAAGAATTGTATGAAAAGATTTTATCTATGTTACAATTTTTTTAAAGAACATGGGCAATTTATTTTACATTGAGTTGAGGTGACGCTGTACATGAGAGTGAATTGCAGAAAACCACCACATTTGGGGCTTCACTTGCAGAAAACCACCGAGTCACTAATTTTTTGCAAAAATCACCGCAAATTCGGTAAACTTGTTGCAAATAGCACTAATCGGGCGATTTGCTGTGTTTGATCACTTTCTGACAAGTGGGACCGGGTTGTAAGGAGCTGACTTGGCAAAAAAATGCATACACCCCCCTGAATTTCACAAATGCATCCTTATTAGAAAATTTAAAAAGCAATCAACACCCCCCCCCCCTTTCACCACCGTCCTCTGCCTCCTCCCAGGCGGCGGCGGTGAAGCCGGACACCAAATCCGGCGAGGAGCCCACTCCGGCAACCTCATCACCGCCGACAACACATCAGCGACCATTGCTGCCCCGCCTACCATCCCTTCCTCCTCCCTTTTTCAAGGGATAAGGTATCTTCTCATTCTCCTGTGTACGAGCTCATAGCCGGCGGCGGATCCGGCTTCGTCCAGCTTTCGCGAACGTCCTGAAGGGAGAGAGAGAGAGAGAGAGAGAGAGAGAGAGAGAGAGAGAGAGAGAGAGAGAGAGAGAGAGAGAGAGAGAAGGGAGAGAGACAGGGGAGGAAGGAGATGGAGAGGGGGCGAAGGTTGTGCCCGGTGCACCGTCGAACTGCGGGGAAGTCCGGCCGGAGCGGCGCGAGGCTCGGTGGCGCGTGCGCACGGGGCTGCGGGGCTCTCCTGTGGGCGTGGATGCTCCGCTGCGGCTGCACGAGCGAGGGGAAGTGGGAGGTGTAGGAGGAGGGGAGGAGGCGCCGGAGACGGGCGGCGCCGCGCGCCGCCGACGGCGGGCGAAGCGCTTGGAGGTTGGCCAGCATCCACAGCGTCGAGGGGCGCTGGGCATCCTTGGCAGAAGGCCGAGGCGCGGCCACGGCATCCCGGCGGACGCCGCCGTGGCTTGAGGGCCGAGCTCCCGACGCCGCCTCCGCGAAGTCCACGCCACAGACACTACACAGGAGCTCCGGCTCCCCGACGGCGGCAGTGCGCTGCTGGCCCTCGTGCTTGCGGAGATGGCCGACGCGTGCGTGGACATCTCCACTCCGGCAAGGGGCAGAAGTCGAGGTCGGGGACAGGTCTGGGAGGAGGGGCGAGGGGGTCGATTGCTTTTTGTTTTTAGATCTAAGGAGGTGTATGTAAATGTGTTGCCAAGTCAGCTCCTTACAGCCCAGCCCCACTTGTCAGAAAGTGATCAAACGCAGCAAATCGCCCGATTAGTGCTATTTGCAACAAGTTTACCGAATCTGCGGTGATTTTTGCAAAAAAAATTAGTGACCCGGTGGTTTTCTGCAAGTGAAGCCCCAAATGTGGTGGTTTTCTGCAATTCACTCCTGTGCATGAGGATATAGTTCAAAAAGCTTTGTTTGATGTAGAGCATCTTTATGTACCAAAGTAGAAATTTGAAGTTACACAACCATTTTTAGTTGATATAAGCATGACAATTTCATTTGAAGTAAACCTATGGTGTAAAATACTTTAAAGTAAGTTTTTCCGTTCAAACATGATTTTGAAATTTAAAATTAAAATACTGATGGGGCTGATGTAACCATGAATGTTTTAATCAATTAATAAAGCTTAGAGGGTTGTCTAAAAAGAATCTATTGGTGACATTATTTGCATATCTAAATATACTTTGGTACCATTTTAGAAGAAGAAAAGTTGAACTGAGGAGGGCAGTGTTGTTAATCAAACAAATTCATATGAATTCTTTTATATGCATTAAAAAAATAATAGTAATGGACAGTGTCTTTTACATAAATGAACAATTACATGAGAATACTTTTTTTTTGCGGGCATGAGAATACAGTTCAAAAAAATCGTTGTTTGATGCAGAGCATTTTTATGTACCAAAATAAAAATTTGAATTTATTCAACCGTTTCTAGTGGACAAGCACGGCCTTTTTTATTTGAAATAAATTTATAGTGTAGAATTTTTTTTCCCACCCATACAAATCTCAGGTGTTGGTATATAAACAAATAAAACAAATTATAAAAAAACACAAAGTGAGAATTTGCAACGGGCCGCGGTTCCCCCCAATAAAACAGAGTCGCCCCCTCCCCTCCGCCTTCTTCCCCCAAAACGGGCATGAGAATTATACAAATTTTCTCAACTCCACGACTTCTCCAAATTTGCACTGCGTGGTTAGCCAGCTTCTCAATCGCATCGCCAGGAGTTGGACCGTTCGGGTGCGCTCCAGATGTGGAGTTGTGGAGTTCAGAAGCCAGAGGGCTATCGAACAGGCCCTAAATATACTTTGGTACCATTTTAGAAGAAGAAAAGTTGAACCGAGGAGTGGCAGTGTTGTTAATCAAACAAATTCATATGAATTCTTTTATATGTATTAAAAATTCAATAGTAATGGACAGTATCTTTTACATACATGTACAATTACATGAGAATGCCGTTCAAAAAAATCATTGTTTAATGCAGAGCATTTTTATGTACCAAAATAAAAATTTGAATTTATTCAACCATTTTTAGTTGACAAGCACGGCCTTTTTTATTTGAAATAAATTTATAGTGGAGAATTTTTTCCCACCCATACAAATCTCAGGTGTTGGCATAAACAAATAAAACAAATTATTAAAAAAAATACACAAAGTGAGAATTTGCAGCGGGCCGCGGTTCCCCCAATAAAACAGAGTCGCCCCCTCCCCTCCGCCTTCTTCCCCCCAAAACAGAGTGCTCTGACTCCCGCGAGCTCCTCCCCGCCGGCTTCCTCCTCCCCAAGCTCGCACCACCCAACCACCGAAGCAACAGTCTTGCCGCCGTCCACCACCACCGCATCACCGCCCCTCTCTCCGTGCTTTCTCCTTCCGCTCCACCTCGCCGTGCGGGCGAAGACAAGACGACCAAGAAACCAAGAAAGGCTTCTTGGGGACAGCCCTCCAATGGAGCAGGGCGCCGGGAAGAAGCTCGGCAAGACGAAGGCGTCCGAACCTCCTCGGAGCGATGTTTCCGCTCTGGAGCTCCCGGGCGCGCCACCACCGCCGACCCAGCCCGACGTCGACACGACGCGGCGGCTCCATGGAGACGTTCCTCCATCTCAGGCGATCGCATTGCAGCTCGCAGGCGCGCGACCCCAGCCACCTCAGGCCGAGGTGTCTCCTCGCCCGCTTACGATCGTCCCCGCCCCCGCTCACCTTCCGCCTCAGGCCGACGCGGTCTGGTTCAGGAGCTTGCTGGAGGCCCTCCGACTCCGGTTTCCGGGGCCGGTTGTGGCGAGGATCTTCGAGGCCTTCCAGGGCGCGTGGGCGTCCGTGCACGGGTGGTGGAGCCGGCCGCCGCCAGCAGCAGCGCCCGTGATCAACAAGAAGAAGAAGGACAAGAAGAAGAATACCTTGCTCCCCGTGCCGCGGCGTAGTAAGGCATGGTTGTACTGGGAGAAGCGCCGCCGCCGCCGGGTGATCCCCCCTCCTCCTGCTCCTCTTCTTGATGAGCCGCAGCCTTCGCAGCCCGCACCAGTGCCACTGGTATGATCCAATTCCTCTCCTTCCCCGAATTCAGAGTTTCAGACTGTTGCCTTTCCTTCAGAAAAGTTAAGTGATAGCTTGCCGATAGTTGCATGACAACTGAATTTATGTTAATCGGTTAAAATTTATAGCATTATGCAAAGAATCTTTGCTGGAACTGCAGCAGCTCTCTTTTGATGAAGGGCAGCAAAAACTATCCACTCAGTTAAAATTCAGTGATAGGAAGGCATAGTTATCCACAAAGTGTTCTTCTGTTAATTTTGCAAACGAAGATACCAGAGGATTGTTCCTTAACTTGCTTGTATCCACTGGATTAACTTATGTTCAGACCCTGCCTTTTGCAATCAGAAAACTGAACTGATTTCTTTCCCTCGTAATCAGTTAATCAGTGATAGTTCATGTTAATCAGTTAACAAAATTCAGATTGAATTATTTGCTGTTTATCTTTCTGATGAAGTGCAGAAAGAACTGCCACGGTTGTGATGACCAGGAATTGTTTGCTGTTTACCTTACTAGGTGCCCAGAACCATTATACCTGAATGATATAGTTTCAGAACACAAAATTGAAAAGAAATGACAAACTGAACACAAAATTCAGTTATAGTTTCCGAACACAAAACTAAGTCACAAACCATAAAATGGACTTTGTTGGAATTCGTGGATAGTTGCATGAGAACTGAATTTGTGCTAATTAGTTAAAAATCATAGCATTATGCAAAGAAACTTTGCTGGAATTGCAGCAGCTCTCTTTTCTGATGAAGGGCAGCAAAAACTTTGCATTCAGTTAAAATTCAGTGATAGGAAAACAAAGTTATCGACAAAGTGTTATAACAAAATTACCAGAGGATTGTGCCTTAATTTCCTTGTACTCCGTCACATGTCTTGTTTATAATTTCACTCAGTTTGAGTTTTGACAATCAACCTTCTAGTCATTTTGTTACGTTGCTTCCTTTTTTTACCGGTCAGGAAGAATTGACAGAATGATACCCTTGTTTGCTATGCTTGGATACACTAGTGTTTGTGTTTTCCATCTTAATCCTCTCCATTCCATGTACTGTTGAATATTCATTTTGTTGCTCGTAATTGTCAAGCATCACCTTTCTTTGGTGACTAATTCAATACAACACATCTTATAATGCATCATATCTGAAATAAAATGATCTGCACTGTTTTATTATTCCATCCCATATCTGTGCAAATGATAGCCAGATTTGGTTCAGTTGAACACAAGTTGCATCAGTTTTTTAATCTTGTGTCATACCTATGCTTAGATTATCGATGGAGTGGCCGTCCCTGCTGCGATTGAGGAGAGATATAAGAGGTACTGCAGAATAGCTGGATCCTGTCCGGCGACGACAACAGTGTGTCACCTTTGTATTTTCGAGGAGGAGCTTCACCCAAACGGCATTGTTCGCACCTCGGAGGTTAGAAACTAAACAAGCATAGATTTACTCCAACACACTGCAACATAGTTCAGTAGCTGTTCGCATTGAACTAACTTTAGTTTCCTTTTTGTATAGATGATCAAGCATTGCAACAGGCATAGTTCAGTAGCTGTTCGCTGTGGCAGGTTTGGCTGTGCTGCTAAGATTCCTCCGGGCCTCGACCTGCGCTGGCACACTCATTTTTGCCACGACCTGCCTGCTGATTGGTGGCTACCATAGATACCTGCATGTACAAGGAAACAAAATGTTGGTAGCATAAAAGATATGAATTGCTGTATAAACTTGTAAATCGTGTGGGTTTATACGCTTATGGTTCTCAAACTACAACCAGATCCTTGTGGTTCATTCATGAACAGTGGAAAATATTATGCGGGAACAATATTTTCTTGTGTGCAGATACAATAGAGAGTTCTTATATTTCATTTTCACCTCTGTATGAAATTACACTCTTAGATTCTTGTAACAACAACAAAGTAACATGTATTTATTAAATTTTGCAATAAACTATGAAGAACATGTGTACAGCATTTGAGGAAACTATTACAAACTATTTGAAACATAAACACTGTCAGATTGCTGTAACTACGCGATGATTCCATCTTCTCCATGATTTTCTGAAAACACCAACAGGGTCATCAAAAGACTGAGCAGAAAAGGATGTTGATGTTGAGCACTCCCTCGGCAGGCCATTTTTGCAGCACAAAGAGGACCTCTCTCAAGTAGTGTCTTGCACTTTATGTTAATTGTGAATGTAGCAGTTCACTTCACAGTTGTTGGCTCATTGAGCCCACATCAGGTTCATCATTCTAAGATCAGGAGTAATCCACATTGGAGCCGGACAGTTGGAGCAAAGCTGAGGAGACAAAATTTTCTCCATGCTGTTATCATCCAAGTTCAGAATCCCCATATCACGATGATTATTCTTATGTCCCACTGTCCATAGAAAATTATCGTCGGTAAAATAGGAATGATTTGCCTTGAGAGCAGGAAATTCATTAACACTGAGGCATTGCGATAGATTATGACCAAGAAATAACACATGGTCACGCAGGCAATTGATCACCTTAATTTTAGTCCATAGAGCATCAAGCTCACATATTTTAAATTCCGAAGTGTTCCAGTACTCAGATGCACCAGGCTGAGGTTCTAAATCATGGTCATGAACTATTCTGAACACAAGTAGCAGACTGCCCCATGGAGCTTGAACGATGTACCTACTATCACAATCATAATGCTCAGGAATCGTTATAACCGTCTTCACAGTGATCACAGGGCCACTAAGATCGAATGCGTGTAATTCTCCTTTTATATTCACTGCATACAATATGCCATCCTTGTAAATGCAGTCCTCGTAAAGATAATGAGGCGGAAGCCAGGTCCACTTATCATCCCCTGCCTTTGCAAATGAGAGCTGAGCTTGTGGATTGTGGATGAGCACCACAATGTAGCTGCCTGTGGATGTATCAGGAAATACAAATGCCTTCCACTGGAGTCTATCCCTCAACTCGGCAAGAGCGAAGATGGATGGCGGTTTACGACTGCTGCGCGTCCCAGTGTGCCATGACATCTCATACTTGCAGACATCACCATGCTCATCAAATATGGGCTTCACATGCTCAATGGTGGTCACTGAAGGGAGAGCAATCTGTTCACAGGTGATTGGATTCAGAAGGTGCATCTCGGACCTCTCGTCGACGGTAACAAGCCAGCCATGCGAGGACCCAATCAAATACCTGCTGCGGATAGGTGGTTGTGGCAGAGTTAACTTGTAGGACTTCTTCTCAGCAAGGCTGTAGAGGGACAAAACATTGCCAGGATCAGATTCAGAGGTGTAGACCAAGCAAGGTGTCTGGCTCTGCTTGTACTGCCCAAGGTTACATAGACGGGCGTATGCGGAGTGCCAGGATGAGCAGACGGAGCCAGCACGCACGAGGTCTGGGATCTCGAGAGCGGCAAAGATAACCATCAAGATGTCCTGCGGCAGCTCCGGTAATGTGCCCACCATCTTGGTCTCTGTCAGTGCCACATCAACATGTTCATCTTTGCCGAGTTTCTTGAGTGGAGGGAAACCTTGCAGTTGAGGCAAAAGTCTGAAGACTAGAGAGCACAACTTGTGGCGGTACATAGCTAGGTCTTGCAATCTGATTATCCTGGCTATGCTACAGGTCTCCATGGCTTAGAGCAGAGCCTCTCTGTTGGAAGACAAGCCAGTTAAAGCAGAGCCTCTGTTGGAAAGTCGCAGTCTTGATCAGAGAACAACCAATACTTATAGATCGCCGGCCGAGGCCTCACCCCCAATCCGAGTAGGTGAAGCAAATCCGAATCCAGACTGGAACAGGAATCTCTCTGTTGATTGGTGAAGGAATTCCGAGTCTCCCCGCTCTGCTTTGCTTCCACGAACTCTGATTCCCAGCGAGAGCACTAACCGGCTGCCGAAGAGGGGACGGTTCTGCGCCGAGATGCTGGGTCTGACTCGGGTCGAGGAAGAGAATGGTAGCCGGCACCTTGGGGACCGAGATCGCCGGAGTGGACGCGCATGCGCCCCGCCTGCCCGTGGCCACCGGAGTCACGGCACCGCCGCTGGATTAGCTGACCGCGGGGCGGGGGAGCGGCGCAGCCCGTGGTCCGGTTGGTGTGGCCGGGGTGGCTCTTCTCCCTCGCTCTGGATGAACTGCACGAACAGCCGAACAGGGGATCTCCGTCGATGGGGTTCGGTTCAGCAGGTAAGAATATCTCCAGCAGACCCTCCGACCCGCAAAATAAACGTTAAAATGCTGCCGTAAACGCATTGGATCTGTAAAAAAAATTGAGGGGCGCGGTAAAAATCCCATCTCCAACCCGTGAAAACGCAGATTTCCCTCTCGACGGTGCCCCGTATCCAAGAAATGCGGTTGGTGGGAGGGACATTTCAGTCCGCACCCTTTCCCCCACCCCCTTCCGCCGCTGTCCGCCATTGGTTCCGCCCGTCCGCCGCCGGCGATTCCGGCCAAATCTGCGGGCGGAATCGCGCCACGGGGGCGCCCCTCCCCTATTCCACCTAGCCGCTTCGCCGGTTCCCCGGATCCGCCGATCCGAGCCGCCCTAGTCGCCGTCGCCGTCCCGGGATCCACCGCCGCAGAGCCACCGCCCCGAGCCGCCGGTGAGTGCTTGTGCTTGTGCTTTGGGATGCGGTATGCATAGTTGGTTAATGCGGCGTTCGTATTTGTGAATTTAGATGGAATTGAGCCTGTGCAAGAAGTTTTTGCTCGAGGATTCGTCCGATTTCGACGACTCGCATGTTGAGACGCTGCTTGTGAACTATCGGCAGTAGACGTTGGTGATGGCCCTCGCCATGAAGGAGCACGAAGATGAGAACCGAAAGAGACGGCGAGGATCGACCGTCGGCCGTCTTTGCATTCCTCGAAATCGCCATCTCGGGAATGAGATGTTGATGCAAGATTACTTCGGTGACAAGTTTTGTATTTGGGACAAGTTTTGTATTGGATTATTTAGTTTGCTTCGGTGATTTCAATAATTATAGTAATAAGAATGATTGTTGTATTGTAATATTGACATTTTTTTCTTACATTAAGTTAGTAATTCTGAATATGTAGCCTGATATGCAGGCCGGCGCGGGCGCCGGCAGAGTAGACACCGCATAGCGGAACTGTAAAACGGTATTCCGTTTTACAGTTCCGCTATGCGGTATCTGCTCGGTCGGCGCCCGTACCGGCCCACAAAACGGTTTTTCCGCGAACTGTAAACGAGTTTTGCGGGTCGGCGATATACGGGGTCTGCTAGAGATGCTCTAATATGCTGCAGGGGCAATTGGGTCATCCCACGTGCAATTTTTGCGCAAACATAATTGAGAATCGGCTAAGAGCATCTCCAATACATGATGTATCTTACCTCATCAAATTATTACTCCCAATATATGTTTTAATAGATATATAAGAAAATAAATATATGCATGAAAAAAGTAGACATCAAAAAATGTTAATCATGTATTTAAAAACATTAAATGGGTATTAAAAAATGAATTTGATGCATACAAAACATGATGAATCTGTACTAAAAAAGTTAACATGTATTAAACAAAAAATAAAACTTTTGAAAATCGACAAAAAAAGGGAAAAAGAAGAAACTAGAAACCCAATAACACCCAATGCGTAAAACAAAGGGAAAAAAGCAAAAGAAAATGAAAAACCTAAGAAAACAATGCAAAAGAATAGAAACAGAGAAAATGGAGAGAGAAACAAATAAAATTGATAAGAACCATGGAAAAAACAAATAAATGGAGAAAGAAAGAAAAGCAAACAAACAATGAAACTGAGAAGGAAGAAAATAAAAATAAAGGAAACAAAATCGATGAAACTGAGGAAGAAACGAAGAAAACCAAAGGAAAATGAAGGACGAAAAAGAAAAACCTAGAAAGCCAAAGAAAAAAAGAAACAAAAGAAAAAAATGGAAGGGGCAACGGAAAGAAATTTTTGGAAAATGTATTACATATATAAAAAAATGTAAAATATATATGGAAAAGTAAAAAATGTAACTTTTCAAAAATGTTAATCATATATTTAAAAATGATAAACGTGTATGTAGAAATTGTTTCTTATGCAAACAAAAATATTGGATGTCTGCTGAAAAAGTTAACATGTGTTGAACAAAACATAAAACCGATGGAAACAGACAAAATAATAACAAGAAACCCAACCCAACAATAAAAACAAAGAAAACAAAATAAAATAAACACCAAAGAAAATTTTGCAAAAGAATGAAAACAGCGATAACAAAGAGAGAAACAAACAAAACCAATAAAAACGAAGAAAGAAACAAACAAAACCGATAAAATGAAGAAAGAAACAAAGAAAGACAAAAAATGTAGCCAAGAAAAAAAATGTTGACCAAGAATTTGTAAAATGTTAAATCAGTACAGATAAATGTTTCTCGTGCATACAAAAAATACAATTTGTATCAAAAACTTCGATCATATATATAAAAAATGTTAATCAAGCATTTGAAAATATATTAAACAAGTATTTAAAAAATGTTAATCAAGCTTTTGAAAAATGTTAAATGTTTTTAGAATAAATGTTGACATGAATAAAAAAAATCGTGTATTTGAAAAATGTTAATCAATCATCAGAAACATGTTAAATGTGTATGGAAAAATGTTAACCTTGTATTAAACAATATTAATCTTGTATTTGAAAAAGTTTATTCAAATATTTAAAAATGTTAAACGTGTGTAGAGAAATCACTGACCATGCATTCAAAAAATGTTAATCAAGCATTTGAAAAATGTTTAAAATGTGTATACAAAAAAAGTTGAGCATGTATTAGAAATAGTCAATCTTGTATTTAAAAATATTAAATACACATTAGAAAAAGTAAAATATATTATATGTATAAAAAATGAACAATATGTATGGAAAAGGTAAAATAAAAATGTATTTTTTTTAAATGTTAACCATGTATTTTTAAAATGATAAACAAATATATAGAAAATATGTCTTATATATACAAAAATGTTGAATGTCTACTGAAAAAAGTTAACGTGTGTTGAACAAAAAACGATAGAAATAGAGAAAAATATTAATAATAAACCCAATAAAAACCAAAAAGAAAAACAAGGAAAACAAAATAAAATGAGAAACCAAAGAAAATATTGCAAATGAATGAAAACAAAGAAAACAAAGAGAAAAACAAATAAAACTTATAAAAACCAAGAAAGAAATCAAGAAAACAAAGAAAGAAAGAGAAGTAAAAAATAGAAACCGAGAAGGAAGAAAAAACTTGATGAGAACTGAGAAATAAGCAAAGAAAACAAATGAAAACCAATAAGGAAACGAAGAAAACCAAAGAAAAATGAATAAATAAATAAAAGAAAAGCATGAAAAACCAATAAAGGAAACAAGAAAGCCGGTAGAAAAAATTAAATCCAGAGAAAAAAACAAATGAAAAATAAAAAACAAAGAAAACCAACGAAGAAACAAACAACAAAGGTATAAGGAAAAAGAAAAAGAAAAACGGAAGAAACCCGATGAAGAAATGAAAAGCCAAAGAAAACCATAAAGAAAAAGAAAGAAAACCTTATCTCTGAAAAGTGAAAAACCAGACGAAAAAACATAGAAAAAAAGCCAAACGAAAAAACAGAGAGTGGAAAAATGTACGCGCTACTATAGTGATGAGCCGGCCCGCTCGCGCCTCGCTTTACACGAGAGAAGCTACCGTCTTGCGTGAAGCAAGATATAGCTCATGCACTCCTCTTCTCACTCTAGATGAACTGAACCAACATGATCAGTCTAGCCCAAACCTGGCTATATGGGCCATGTCGTGCAGACATGGATTTTTGGCCTGACACGGGAATAAAAGGGCCAGGTTGGCCGGAAGGCTAGCCAGCGTGTGATAACCCACAAGTATATGAGATCGCAACAGTTTTCGAGGGTAGAGTATTCAACCCAAATTTATAGATTCGACACAAGGGGGCCAAAGAATATTTGCAAATATTAGCAGTTGAGTTGTCAATTCAACCACATCTGGAGATTAATTATCTACAACAAGTGATCGGTAGCAAAGTAATATGATAGTTTTGATAATAGTGACAACAGTAATGGTAACGGTAACAGTAATAGCAGTAGTTTTGTAACAAGTGCAATAGTAACTTAGCAGAAACAATATATGATAAATTCGTAGGCATTGGATCGGTAATTTGTTGGATGATATTCATCATGTGACAGTCATAACATAGGGCGATACGGCACTAGCTCCAGTTCATAAATATAATGTAGGCATGTATTTCGTAAATAGTCATACGTGATTATGAAAAGAACTTGCATGACATGTTTTGTCCTACCCTCCCGTGGCAACGGGGTCCAATTGGAAACTAAGGGATATTAAGGCCTCCTTTTAATAGAGTACCGGAACAAAGCGTTAACACATGGTGAATACATGAACTCCTCAAACTATGGTCATCACCGGGAGTGGTCCTGACTAATGTCACTCCGGGGTTGCCGGATCATAACACGTAGTAGGTGACTATAACTTGCAAGATCGGATCTAGAACATGGACATAATTGTGATAACATAAACGGTTCAGATCTGAAATCATGGCACCCGGGCCCAAAGTGACAAGCATTAAGCATGGCAAAGTCATAGCAACATTAATCTCAGAACATAGTGGATACTGGGGATCAGACCCTTACAAAACTAACTTGATTACTTGATAAATCTCATCCAACTCTTCACCAACCAGCGAGCCTATGAAGGAATTACTCACTCTCGGTGGGGAGCGTCATGAAATTGGCGATGAAGAAGGGTTGGTGATGACGAAGAACGAAGATCCCCCTCTCCGGAGCCCCAAACGGACTCCAGATCTGGCCTCCCGATGAAGAACAGGAGGTGACGGCGGCTCCGACTTATGGACCGCGATAATTCTTTCTCCATCATTTTTCTGTAAAAATAGGATTTTATAGCGTCGGTTTCAGGGTCTGCAGGGCCACTAGGTGGGGACAACCCACCTGGGCGCGCCTGGGGGGCAGGCGCGCCCTGGTGGGTTGTGCCCACCCAGGTGCCCCCTCGGGTGACTCTTGGCTCCAGAAATTCTCTTTATTGATATAAAAAAACCTCGCAAAGTTTCGTTCCATTCTGAGAACTTTTATTTCTGCACAAAAACAACATCATGGTAGTTCTGCTGAAAACAACATCAGTCTAGGGTTAGTTTCATTCAAATCATGCAAATTAGAGTCCAAAACAAGAGGAAAAGTGTTAGGAAAAGTAGATATGTTGGAGACGTATCAGCGTGCCAGGCCGATCCTTGAAGTCAAGCCCTAAGGCTGGCCCCGCACGATGCGGCTCACGGGCCATTCGGGAAGCATCCGGCACGCAACGAGGAGCGGGGAGG
The DNA here is from genome assembly GCA_032464435.1 of Aegilops umbellulata. NCBI lineage: Eukaryota > Viridiplantae > Streptophyta > Magnoliopsida > Poales > Poaceae > Aegilops > Aegilops umbellulata. The sequence goes on along the minus strand of CP136060.1, from coordinate 631,403,084 downwards.
AGGGTGTCGACACGAGAGGCACGACCAAGCGTGCGCGACACTTGAGCTATAGGCGCATCACGCGGGCTAAAAATGGGTGGGGCAGTGGTATCATGCCCGACACGCAACCAGCACACGGGCTAGAGCCAGGGGCACATGAGCGGGATCGTGGGGCTGGCCTGTCGGGCCGGACATGCGACACATGCGGCCTAATAAGTCACCCCTTTTAGGATTGTTAGGTCTTTTTAGCTGCATTTTGTCCTTTTAACTTTAAATTTTAAATTTAAAGGGGTAAGATGGTCTAAAAATTGATGATTTTTTTGCTATAAATAGGGTACCCCCTATCACTTCCCACACTCAAATACCACATCTCATCTCTCATTTGCTATCCTTCTCATGGGTGATCTCAATCCCAACCAGTTCGCCACCTTTGAGGCACACAAATTCATGACTAACATACCCGACAACCTCAATCTTTTTTCTTCTGAGCCACAACCACCACCTTTGCAACCTTCTTATACATAACCTTCTCATACACAATCCCATTCAAGTAGCGCCAGCACTACCTCCACCATTAGTGCAAAAAGGTTTCGTCGTTAGTCCTCCATTATGTGGAATTAATTCGACCAAGAAGCATATGTGGTGGAAGGTGTAGTGAGGTGGAAGGCTATGTGCAAAATATGCAAGAACGAGCTCGTCAGGTGGTGGGAAAAGGAACCAACCACTGGAAAAAGGCACTATGAGAGCCACTTGAAGAAGGTGGGGAGATGGCGGTGAGACAGACCTAGCCCCAGTACACCCCCGACGGTTCGGTAAGTCATTGGGAGTATCATTCTGACAGAGCTCAAGAAGCTCTTTGTCGTTTAATTGATTCTTATGGTTTGCCATTGGATTTTGGTGACACTCCTGCTTTACTGAATATATTGAAACTACTCATAATCCTAGATTCGTTCCAATTTCTAGACAAACTACAACTAGGGATATGAAAAAGTTATGCACAATTGTCTTTAGAAAATAAAAAAAGAATCATAGGATTCATAATAATTGACATATCAAATTGCCAGTGACATGATTGGTCATTCTATAGTTAAAGTTGTGGAAAGTTTTGGTCTACAAACAAGATCTTTGAAATAACTTTCATGGCCTGTGCACTCTAACAATGTTATCATAACATAGAATATCTAGGTGGACCTGCCGTCAAATAGGGCATGTCTATAGTGAACTAGTGGGCAATGCATGAACTGCCTCCCGTACAGGATGGCGACGACTACCATCAGCTAGCGCTCCGTGTCTAGGACGAGCAGTGGCGGAGCTTGAAGCCCATTGTTGGGCGGGCCAAGCAGAAGGAACAACCTTTGGCTGGTGTTCCAAGGCCCATAAGTAAACAAAAATAGTGAACAAGCTTCAAAAAGCTAGGCAGACCACGACCCATTCGGCTTTGCCGTGGCTCCACCAATGAGGACCAGCACGGATGCACCGCCGTGGCCTGAGCAGGTTCAAGCAGCGGGTGCGGCGCCCTATGGAGAAATTGCCCACAATTAGATGAGCAGCAGTTGCAACAATGTGTGAAGCGGCAGCGTCCTAAGGAGTGCGAAGGGTACACTGACCCAGGGAAGGGAAGAGGATATGAAAAAGGGGACTTAGAAGATAACATGATGGCCTAATTGCTTTGAGACTCGATTTGCCACGTGTCAACCGTGGGAGGTGGTCTCATGATAGAAGGCGTACGATATGGGTCGTACAGATTTTTTTCAGTTGCCATATGGAAGCATCGATGAGTGTGGACGTGTGGGCTGAATATTAAATATCGTTGTTTAGTTCTGCCACATATTAAATAGCAACATATACAGTGTATGATCTAGGCTAGGCCCCCGATATATGGGGTCTTTATGCAACCAAACCGGTCTTGAAAATATTTTGAATTACAAGCTGCGCAAAAGGCAAAAATCATGGACTTTTGATTATCAATAATGCATGAGGATGGGGTGTCAACCTGTTGGCAGGGCAGCTGAGGTTGCTGCCAGCCCACCCGAGTTTGAGTCCTGACACGGACGCGCGGTGCTCACGGAGTTTCTTCTATAAAGAAAAGCCAACGAGGGTTGGTCTCATTTTTCTATAATCAATAGTGCATGTGCTTCCTCCATAAATATTTGTAGCTCTCACTTAACGTGTTTTATCATAAAAATTTACACGTTATGTATCTAGACTAGATATATGTGTGCTTTTTTTCAAAATGTTGTGAAACATAAAAAGTATGGCTTTTGAAATTTTCAAAATTTCGCCTTTATGAAGCTCGAGCTCCATTTAGCATTTTCGAGATTGCGATGGTTTGGACAGTTTTTTTTCTTAGTAAGAGTCAAGTGGCCTATAAACCCCGTCCCACCTCCATTCCCCCCCAGCCCCAAACCCCTCGACCACGAAAACCCTAAACCCTCTCCGCCGCCGCCGCCAGCCATGGCCCTCTTCGCCGCCGCCCGCCGCGCGGCCTCCTCCTCGATTCCCCTCCTCCGCGCCTCCGCCTCCGCCTCCCGCGGCGCGGCCTCCCGTGGCGCGGCCCTTCTCCGCCCCCTTGCCGCCGCCGCCGCGGCCCGGCCGATGCCCTTCTCCTCGGCGACCGCGCTGAAGCCGAGCTCCGACGACGAGCTCCTCCGCATCGTCAAGGCTGAGATCAAGTTCGCCGAGGACTGCGACGACCACGACCGGGTTCGTTCGTCCGCCCGCCCGCTCCCCGAAACCTTTAGTGCTGCTGCTGCTGCTGCTAATTTAGATCTGTCGCTGGCTTGCGGCCCGAATCCCTTCATCTGTGTATAGTTGTGGTCTGATGTTCCCGGAGGGGATTAATTGGGTAATCTGTGCGCCGTGAGGCAGTTGAGATTTCGATTGGTGTTAGCCTGCAGCGGTAGGATTGGAAATGGTGATAGATATTGATATTCCCCATTCAAAAGGGAGGGATTTTTCTTAAGTAATTTAGGAATTTCGTTACTCTGGCTATGCCCGCATCTTCCTGCTGCAGTTGATGGTGTAATTCGAACTTCAGAGTAGTCTCTGGTAGTATGACCCGAGGGTTTTCTTCGGTAAATTAGGCTTATGCTCGTTTTGTGTCAGCTCCTTGCTGTCCATGTTAACTTCTTCTGATGGTACCCATAGATTTGACTTTCAGTGTTGGTCACTCTGCAGTTGCTGTAGACTACTATAGTGTTGAGTGTTAGTTTTTGTAGTCTACACTTCTTGCATAAGGATTTGCATGCGCCTTGTACCATGAGTAATTTTGGGAATTACGAATTGGTTCTTTCTTACTACAGTGTTGATGCTATAGTATGGCCCTGTTCGTGGTGGAGGTTTCGTTACTTGTTTTGTGCTGCTTAGGTTGTATATCAGTGCAATTTGGTGATATTTTTGGCTGGACTCTGCTCTTTTCACAGTTGATGTTTCTTGTCACTTTACAGCTTGCATGCTTGCCATACCAGACCACCAGTGTTCCGCTGTTATGATAAACTGTTCAATTATTTGCATGGTTCTCTGTCTTTTACACTGGTTGCTTTCCTTTAACTGCACCACTTCCATGCACTGAGTTGCGTTTTATGCGTCAAACAATCCTTTTTGACAAGGCTCACTGATGGGTACTTTCTTTACTAGGTGCATTTATTTGTATATACCATATTGTTTCATGTTTTTTTCCAACTTATCATTGAATGTTGAGTCTAAGGTTCCAACATAAAAGCATATATCCTTCTGCAGTCATGCTTGAGTATTTCTAGCCGGCTGGAGTGAGATCGAAACCGAACAGAGAGTGGTTGCTAAAATACCTCAATATTGCAAAGATTTACTCATACCTTAACTCATGCTTGAGAAGCCTAGATGGGGTCTTTGGATGTAGTCGGACTGTAGAACAGAAGGTAGATGTTTTGACTGCGTATGAAATGCAATGGTTTTGTCTGCTACATAGAGTTATCATGATTCAGCATTGTAATCTTCCAGACCTTTTGGAAGGTGTTGGAATTCAAGCAATTTATTCTGGCTTGGCATCTAATACATGAGTTGGCATTTTTAGAGGGAAAACATGAGTGTTGGAAAAGAGTTGAGTTATCACGGTTCCTCAATGTAATCTTCAAGGCCATCTCAAAGGTGTAGGAATTAAATCAATTTGTTCTGGCTTGGTATCTGATCCATAATTAGCATTTCGGGAGAGAAAACATGAGGGCTGGAGTAGAATTGAGTTACCTTTTTGTCTTGCAGCGACACTATTTTTTACATTCAGCTTTACTGTGAGCAAGTTTGGTGTTCATTTTATTAGTAGTGTTGAGTTGGTGTTCAGAGCCTCACCTTTTTCATCTTATTAAGCAGGTTGAGGAGATCCCAGATAGCTTCCCCTTCAAAATCACCGACAACAAGGGGCTTAATGACATCACTCTTACAAGAACTTACCAGGGTGAGAAGATTGAGGTTCTGGTTTCCATGCCCAACCTAGTCACCGGAGACGAGCCGGAGCATGACCAGGACGAGGATGACAAGGAGAAAGACGATGATCAGGATGACGGCGAGAAGCCCCCGAAATCCAGCCTTCCCCTCACAGTCACCATCACCAAGAGCGACGGTCCAAGTCTCGAATTCACCTGCACCGCCTATCCCGATGAGATCCTCATCGATACCTTGTCCGTGAAGCAGCCCTCTGAGAAATTGGAAGAGGACTACATTGCATACGAGGGTCCTGACTTCAAGTAAGAACACAAACCATAGCTTGGCCATTTTAATTTCTTGGGTAACTGAATGCGCTTATCCGTCGCTGCTTGCTGATGTTGTATGCTTGGTCTTTGTGACGTGCAGTGACCTTGACGAGAACCTGCAGAGGGCATTCCACAAGTACCTGGAGCTGCGCGGGATCACACCCATGACGACAAACTTCCTGCATGAGTACATGATCAACAAGGACAGCCGGGAGTACCTGTTTTGGCTCAACAAGCTCAAGGATTTCGTCAAGCAGTAATCTAGAGATTGCAAGTTATGATCCATAGCATAAAGACGAGCTAATGTGCTTTGCACATCCTGTTCTGAGACCTTCGGGCTTCGGAACTTGAAACTGCTCCGTGTTTAGTATATGACAACGATGTGTATGCTTATCATCGTGTTTTAGATTGCTTTTTTGGCAGTGTGGAAACGACAGGGTGATGTTAGAGTTGAAACCTGGGCAGGGCTTCAGATAGAACACTTCGTTTAGTAGCGTGCTATTTTTTTGTGAACAAATAATTATGCTCTGTGTGTGAAGGTTTCCACACAGTGTTTCACCTGCGTGAAGTTTGAAGCATAGGCGTAACTTTTGCCTGCCTGTTATCTTATCTGACGCAATGTTTCACTAAATTGAGGTGAAGTAGTGTAAATAAATGTGTAGGCTCCAGCTAGGTTGTCGAGGCGAACAAGGTGAAGTGGTGCCTGTTGTGGCATGCACCGTAACTTTTATGACGAACTTCGGTGATCTAGTTTTAAGCGTGAACTGCAAGTTTGAATATGCTGGCTCGGTATGAAGGATCTGCTCTGGCTCAGTGTCTGGCGTCTTGCAAAAGACGTTTCCGGGATACCGTAAATGATTTTTTGGGGATGGGCGTTTACTTGATCTGCTAGAGATGCTTTAGCCTTGTTCTTGGTTCCTGGGCAAGGTATATTAGGTCTCTCTGGATTTTTATTGCTGCACATTCATAAGTTTTCTGTGCAACTGTTGGGCTTGGCTCAGGGACAACACAAAAGATTGATCACTGTGTTGATTCATTTGACTACACATCTTATATGTAGAGGGTCAAGCTGAGGGTGGGTTCATCCCATTTGTTTAGATGAACCTGTCAATGGCGCACATGTGCAGAGTTCAGGTGCACATCTCGTGCATGTGGCACTCCTTCAACCCAAACAACGGCACGGCGTTTGGCCTCGACAGCCTTCTGATCATTCACGACCGAGGTGGTGGCGCATTCCCTACCCACCACCATTGTCAAATTACCACCGTTTGGTTTTCTCGACACGATGATCCTTCTTCTGACCTTGCACTTATAGGGTGGAACTATGGAAGATCATGTAGAACACAATGATATTAAACAACTCAAAGAGTATCTAGTTGAAGGGAGAGTCTATGCATTTTTTTTACGGTTTGCCCAAGTCAGAGAAGCTTCATGACCTGTAGGAACCGCTTCATGATTCGCATTGGAGCACAGGCGGTTGTGGGTGAGATCGATGGAGATGTCGATGCGATACCTCTTCACAGCTTTGATTTTGATGATGTTCCTTTGAGGGACCGCAACAATAGCTTATTGACAGGTAATTTTTTGGAAGCTGAAAGTAGAATTCAGTGTTAGGCTCGCCACATTAATTCCTGCAAATTCTCAATTTTTGTCTGAGATGTGCTGATATAAATGTTGCAGATGTTATTGGGCAAGTAGTAGAAGTTTGGCCCATACAGCAGGTCCCGAAAAAAATTCCACATGATAGAATTTTGCGGCTTACAGACTGAGGGTTTCAGTAACAGAATTCAGTCATCCCTTTCAAGTCTTTGTCTCTCTGATGGCGCCTTAGCTTTTGCATTTTGCATTTTGCAGTGGAGATGAACTGGATGTCACACTGTATGGAGAGCTCGGTCATGATCTTTACATGGAGATTCGCAAGAAATGCTGACAAGATCCTGTTGTTGCCGTGTTTGCCAGTTCAAGTGTCAGTTATTGATTCACCCTTTCATCTATTTATCGAGTTTCTACCATCTGATAAAACGATATAAGTGTATCCTTTGATTTTCTTAAAACATGATATCACTGTCTGTTTAGGAAAAGGATATACAGTATGCTCTTCACCAGCTCCAATGTACTACCTTGATTTGGAGATACCAGAGGCACAACAATTCCGCACGAGGTGAGTGACCTCTGCTGTTTATACGTTAAACTGGCGACTGATCTATTCTAACCCACATCTGTCGAGGACCAACTTATTTGTGTGTGTGCAGTTGGCATCATCCAAAAATCCCCATAGTGCACCACCAGTCAAAAATTGTTGCTACCGTGGATGCTTCCACTGCAGACAGTCAATCAGCAGGGACGAAAGTGAATTCCGGTGCAGCCGGTGTGACCCGGTTTACAAGAAGTAAGAGGCCAGTTTTTGTGAGAATCTTGGTGACTCATGTGCTGCCAGTGCCTCATTGTTGCTTATTTCAGACGCACATGCTAAGACTGAACTAAAACGTCTTATATTACTTTACAGAGGGCGTAGTTAGTAAACTGATTACCATGTTGGTGTTTCTCGGCATGCGACGTACAAGCTAAATGTAGTGGTGGAGGATGACATTGGATCCATGAACTTGCTGATCTTTGCCGAGATGAGGCGCAGGGACTGATAGGTGCCGCGGCAGAAGACCTCGTTGAAGAGATCACCGACGATGGCAAATTGGCAGGTGCAATCTCAGATGTCCTCAGCTCCACCCACACCTTCCAAGTCGGCATGGACGACCGGAGGAGCTTCGTTGTCAAGTGGGTCCTGAAGGATGACGAGGTTGCACTGCTGCAGCAAAGTGGCTCAGTTCAGCAGGCAGTAGGAGGTGACAGCCCTTTGCCGAAGGAAGACGGTTGTTCTTCAGTGTCTAGCTGCAGCTCACAACTTATGGAGGTAGGACATGCTTGCCATTTTTCGACCCATGTAAACCGAGGGGCGAAAAACGTGTCTGCTTTTATTTTCTGCAAGCACATTGAACTCCAGATGAGCGTACCGATCCAATCAGATTCCGTTGCCTGTTGATTTTCAGGAGAAGATGTTGTTCATCAAGCGAGAAATCGAGGTGAAGACTGAAGATGAGGCAGATGCAGAATGACTCCTTTCCCTGACTCTCATGTACAGAATGACTGTACATGTTCTTTTGTTTTTCTCTTAGTTCTAAACCTATCTAAAAATATCCCTTTGTAAGAAACCTTATGTAAATATTGTATGCAAGTTACCTTTTACATACTGCTGGGAACGCTCATCCTTGGGCTAGTATGTCAATGTTCTGTGCCGGTATTATGTGCGGATTATTTCCATAAACTTTGAGTTTCCGTCTGTTTAGTTACCATTTGGTCTAGAACTGGTGTAGCCAACTTCGCCGTTTTTACATTGAAGCATAGCCTAAGGTTCTTGGTTCCTGAGGTAACTTAGGGCTCCCAGCCCCCTAGAGGGCCACTAGAGGATTAGGTGATTACCATTTGGTTAAACTCCTCGATTCTCCTCCATGTAAATAGCGCCATGAGCAGCTAGTAATTTGTACCAGTAACACATGACATGTTTAACAACAAAGTCCACTAATGTCTCAAGAAAACATTCATCGAATCTACCACGCCAGTGATGCAAGCATTTGACAGGTTCATGACAAGTCCAACAAACACCATTGCAATTCATAATAAGCAGAGAAGCTAAAGGAAGAACACAATAAGTTGCTCAGAATAAAACATCCATGAGATTGCAACCAACATTCTTTTCCTGTCGTTGCTTCATGTCTCTTGTCAAATCTCAAGCTAGAATAGGACTCATTTTCTTTGCCTTCCAAGTTGTTACTATAATTGACATGGAGAAACGTAAGTAGGTACTCTACTCCGATCCATATAAATTTTCGCTGGTTTAGTAAAAATTTGCCAACTCTGCTAAACCAACGGCAATTATGGATCGGAGGGAGTACTAATTTACTGAGAAAATATCATTTTTTTCCTTATCATGATAATGATTCATAGCTTTGCGTATGTAAATATGGAAGTACATCACACATATGCCGCAGTTTGTAATAATGTAATCATAAACATTGGATGCATGTGGCACTTTTTTTCCTTCCAATTTCTCACTGATGTCATCTAGATGATTACCAAATACATAGGCCAGGCAACAATAGAAACATTCAGAAATTGCTAATGGAGCTCAAGCTCCATGCACTAGTGCAGAAAAGCCTAGTGCTGGCATGCCAAAAAGCACCATGGTTTGCAATCACATAATCATGAAATTGATTTAATTGTACACCTATTAGAATAAACATATAAAACTACAACAAGATTATAGAAGGGAAGCGATGAACATCATAACCTACAAAGAATGAGGTTCACATTATCTACAATGAGCGAGCCTTAACCTACAGAACTTGGCCTAACAATCTACCATAGATTATTTCCAATCTATCATGTTTAGCAATATTCTCATGGCATCAAAACCCTACTATTCATGAAGAAGGAATTGGCATCAAAAGTCTACTATTTACCAAGAAAAAATTGGTCTACCAAAAGGCTACTATTTATGAAGGAAAAATTGGCAACAAATATTCTCATGGCATTACATCCCTAGCTATATTCTCATGGCATCAAAAGATTACTATTTATGAAGAAAAAATTGGTCTACCAAAAGACTAGTTTTTTTTTTGCGGGCTTACCAAAAGACTACTCCATCCGTCCGCGAATAAGTGTACTTCTACGTTTTGGTCTAAGTCAAAGTTCTAAAATTTTGACCAACTTTATAGAAAAGAGTAGTAACATATATGACATCAAATTGGTATATTATAAAACTACATTTCAAAACGAATCTAGTGATACTAATTTAGTGCCATAAATGCTGGTACTTTTTTCTATAAAGTTGGTCAAAGTTTTAAAACTTTGACTTAAGACAAAGGCTAGATGTACACTTATTCGTGGACGGAGGGAGTACTAGTTATGAAGAAAAAGTTGGCATCCAAAGATAAGACTACTATTCTCATGGCATTACGTCTCTAGCTATATTCTCATGGCATCAAAATATTACCATTTATGAAGCAAAAATTTGTCTACCAATACAGGGTAGAACCATACATGAGCCAAGTCTACTTAGGATTCAGCTTGATCTGATTGCGGAAGGAGGAATTTACGCCCAAAATGTTTGCAGGAAAAGAAAAAGAAGAAAACACGACGATGGGATCAAGATGAGAAGCGGACCTGGGGCAATCAGCCCGAAGTAATTAAGGAGTCGGGGATGGTCGTTGGTGGCGATTCGGGAGCCGAGACATCGGGAGGTGCTCGCCGTGGATGGCCACCGGGCGCGGACGCGACGGAACTGGTGCCGCCAGTTTGGGATGAAATTGGGGGGAAAGCGGAGAGGCGCTGCAAATCGGGGTTTGACTAGGATTTTAAGTGGGTTAAAAACTAGGCCTAGTTGCATTGATTTTGGTTTTCTTTATATTTTAAACAGTCATTATCTCGAGCGGCTAACAACCACGAATAAGGCTAATCCTAACTAGTTGTGCGCGCAGCGCATATTTCAGCCGCAGCAGCAACATAGGATCTGAGCCATTTGCATATGCATGCCCCTCTTTCTATCCTTTCCATCACCACAGTCTCACGCATGCATGCGTACATTGTACTTCCTCTCTCCTCAGACTTTATTACTTCTAGTTTTCTTCTGACAATTTAGATGATTCCTATCTTTATAATCATAATTTTATTTCTGGAACTTTTAATATATTAGAACTATTGACATCAAGATCTTTAGAACAAGATCAGTCTTGGATAGTTTTTAAACACATTTTTGTTAACTAAAACTAAAATATGATTGTTTAGTAGGTTATCAGTGTTTTTACTGAGAAACTTTGCTGAAAACAGTGAAGAACTTCTCATTCTTATTGTAAAGTGCTAAATAAACATAATCAGAAGGTGAAAAACTTTTTGAACTGTGGGTTTGCACTTTGTTAGAAATATTAAAGAACTTTGCTAGAAAATGTATTTGAAACCAAAGAACTTTATAAACAGCTTGCCTGAACTTTTTTGTGGGGTACATGGAACTTGTTTGAGCCACACACAATCTAAGTTTATCGAACATTGATTAAAATTTTCAAACTAGTTCAAATATATTCAACATTGGTCTTGTTATAGAGGTCTTTGCATCAGAAGTTCAAATATGTGAAAAGTAATAAAGATGAAATATTGGTTTAGAAGGTATAAATGATTTAAGTTTACAAAGAGGTAATAAAATGATGGGTTTGTTTGGGAGAAAGAAGAGAGAGGTACAAGCACCGTTGATTTGACATGCATGTAGGATAGCTGATTTAACTTGCATGCAGGATGGATGGACTCGATATGGGTTGTGCGCGCAATGGGTTAGACAAAATCCACACTCGCTTAGAGCATCTCCACTAGGCCCCCCAAAACGCCCACAAACACTTTTTTAGCACCGACCGTAAAAAATGGTCCCAGTCACGCCCCCATGACCTCATTTTGCGCCAGATCTCAGCAAAAATAGCGCCGGCGACCCCAGGCAAAACCCAGCCCCCTGGGGGCACTTGGGGCGCCCGGCGCTACTTTATGCGTGGTGAAACCCCACCATCCAGCCTCTCTCCTCTCTCACTCCCCCCTTTTCCTGCATGCAAAAGGAATCTGGCTCCTCTCTCTCTCCGCAAGCAGAGCTCCTCGCTCCAGCACGCCCCTGTCGATCTTGTGCCACCATCATCGGGTCTAGCCCGCGCTTCCCCCTCCTAGACGCCCTGGCCCAGGCGGCGGCGGCGTTGGCCCCGAGCTCGCCGCCTCTCCGCCCCCTCCCCGCCAGCCTTCATCGCGCCACCGAGCTCGCCGCGTCTCCGGCCGGATCCCACGGGCACTCCCCCTGCAGGTCGCGACCGCCTCCTCGCCGCGCGCCGGCCGGCCTCTGCCTCCTCACCGCCGCCCTCTGCTCACCGCACGTGAGAACTCGAAACTGCCCACAGAGTCCGAGTACTCCTCCTCCTCGACGTACGCAGCAGTGCGTGCCTGTGGCCGCCGCGCCGGCTGTGGCTTCCCCCTCGGCAGCGCCGTGTCCCTCGAGGAGCTCATATCCGAGTAGCTGTCGCTGGAGTAGTAGCTCTGCTGCCCGGGCACATTGGCGTACCAGTACAGGGGCACGGCGGTGCGGCGTGGGGCGTCGTCACGGTGGCGGGGCGAGGAGTCGACCGAGTACCCACCACCGCTGTAGACCTCGACCTCCTCGGCGTTGGAGGACTCGTCCATGTCGGAGGCCGTGGAGGCGCTCCCGTCGGCGGTGGGGCGCAGCGGCACGGACGCGCGCGGCAGGTGCCCGCTCCTGTACTTCTCCGGCGGCGGCATGCCGAGGCCGAGGCCGACGCCGCCCGTGCATGGCCGCGGCGGGCGAGGAGTAGCCACCGAAGAGGCTGCGCGCGCGGCGAGCTCCGCCGGCAGGTGCAGACGCCGCGGGCTCAGGGCCTTCGTGTAACGCCCTGGACACACCCGCCGGTGGTCGTTACTCCTGGCGGGATCTAGACTGGCCCCACAGATCAATACTAGTCTTTTCTGCGCACTTTGTCCTCACTCGTGCGCACCCGGGAGCAACTTCCCGGTCGGTCACCCATCCTGACACTACTCCAAGCTGAGCACGCTTAACTTTGGAGTTCTGTCCGAATGGGCTCCCGGAAAAGAAGGAATTCCTTATTGATATGAGTAGTCTATCATCCCTAATAAGCCAGGCTATCACACTTCGCCGCGCCCATGCCCACCGACGACTGGCTGGGCACGGACTGCTGCGCCATCGTCGAGTCCCTGGACGGTGAGTCCGGCATCGTCGCGTAGCTCCGGCTGTTCTGCTCTTCTCGTCGTCCATGTACTCTCCTCCACCCAGTTCCTCCGACTCTTCTGCTCCGGCGTGGGCGTGCTGTTGGCGGGCGGCGCGGCGTGGGCGTGGCCGCAGCGGCGCGGACGTGGACTGGGCAGGTGTGCGGATGGGGCGACGACTGGAAAAAATGTCACCCCCAAAGCAAAAATTTCGCCGAGGGAGGTCGAAAAAACGCATCCTAGGGGCACAACGGCTGGAGATGCTCTTAGGCACGGCGGTGGACGGAAATAAAAACCTGGTCGCCTAAGCCCTTCTCCCCTCGACCTACGCGCTTGGACTGATAACGGGTCGGCCAGTCCATCCACCCAGTCTCGGTGCAGTCACATATCACTGGAGAAGCTGGGTTCAGATCGACTGGTGGTGACGACTTCGTCATCCTCGGGAGCAGGCAGTGTAGCAGCAGAGGGAAAGAATAGCAATGATGCATGCGATTGATCTTGAGGCAGCCATGAAAAACATGCGGCTAAAAGATTAGGAGCTTGTTGATGTCTTTGTGAGGCCGGAGGAGATTTTGGAGCTGGCCAAATCGGCGAGATTGCGAGCAGCGGCCAGGTTGAACGCCAATAGTTCAAGAAGCCGTACAATTCTAGTGCTTTCAAAGACACCATGAAGTATGAAGAGAGTTTCGGGAGGTAGTAGATGATAATATGTTCGTCATCTGTTTTGCCTTGGAGATTGGAATGTGTTATGCATTAGGGACCTTGGAGTAAGTTTTAACTTTTTTTATTTTAGGGGTGGAGTAAGTCGTTGTAACTGATTCTCCAACTTTTTGCACCGAAAATATGGTGAAATTACCCCTGTGCCGGCCCGGGATAGCTGGGCTGGCCGGTAGCACGCCCGCAATGCACGGCGCATGGATCGATTGAAGACCAAAATCCCCTGCTCGTTCAGTTCATCCACAGGGATAAGACGAGGGGCTCGGCGACACCAACCAGACCACGGGCGGCGCCGCAACCAGTGCAGGTCAGCCAATAGAGCGGCGGTGCGGTGGCTCCAGTGAGCACGGGCGCGTCCACTCCGGCGACCTCGGACCGCCACGAGCGGCGCCAAGGCTCTAGCTCGATCCCCGACCCCAAGGTGCCAGCTACCATTCTCTCCTTCGACCCGGATCCGTACCCAGCAGCTCGCCGCAGAACCGCCCCCGGTTAGTGCTCTGTCTTAGGCCCTCGCTGGGAATCAGAGTTCTGTCACCAATCAGCAGAAAGTCCAAAAAAATTTCAGCGTTCCTACTCAGGTGGGGGTGAGACCTCGGCCGGCCTCTTCTCTCTTCAAGACTGCGATTTTCCAACAGAGAAGCTCTGCTCTGCTCTGCTCTAAGCCATGGAGACCTGTAGCTTAGCTATGTACTGGCACAAGTTGTGCTCTCTAGTCTTCAGATTTTTGACCAGGCTGCTAGGCTTCCCTCCCAGCACATTCAAGAAATTCTGCACAGACGAACATGTCCATCCGTCACTGACCAAGACCAAGATGGTGTCCACATTGCCGGAGCTGCCGCAGGACATCTTGATGGTAGTCTTTGCGGCTCTTGAGATCCCCGACCTCGTGCGCGCCGGCTCCGTCAGTTCATCTTGGCACTCCGCATACGCCATGCTACGTAGCTTCGGGCAGTACAAACGGTGCCAGACGCCGTGCCTGGTCTACGCCTCTGAATCTGACCGTGACGATGTTTTGCGCCTCTACAGCCTCGCCGAGAAGAGGCCCTACAAGCTAACTCTGCCGCAGCCAGCTATCCGCAGTAGGTATTTGATTGGGTCCTCACATGGCTGTCTTGTTACCGTCGACGAGAGATCTGAGATGCACCTTCTGAATCCCATTACCTGTGAACAGATTTCTCTCCCTTCAGTGACCACCATTGAGCATGTGAAGCCCATATTTGATGAGTATGGTCATGTCTGCAAGTATGTGATGTCGTGCCGCACTGCGATGCACAGTCGTGATCCGCCATCCATCTTTGCTCTTGACGAGCTGAGGGACAGTCTCTATCGGAAGGCGTTTGTATTTCCTGATACATCCAGAGGAACCTACCTTGTGGTGCTAGTCCACAATCCACTAGCCCAGCTCTCATTTGCAAAGGCCGGGGATGATAAGTGGACCTGGCTACCGCCTCATTATCTTTTCGAAGACTGCACTTACAAGGATGGCATATTGTATGCAGTCAACGCAATGGGAGAATTTCACGCATTCGATCTCAGTTGCCCTATGGTCACGGCAAAGATGATAATGAGGATAATTGTGCCTTACGATTGTGATAAGTACATTGTTCAAGCTCCATGGGGTAATTTGCTACTTGTTTATAGAATAACTGGGGACCATCATTTGGTAGAACCCGAGACTGGTGCATCTGAGTACTGGAAGACTACGGAAATTAAGATATCTGAAATCGACAGTCTGTGGAATAAAATTAAGGAAATCAATTGCTTGCATGACCATGTATTATTTCTTGGCCATAACCTATCCCTATGCCTCAGTGCTGATGAATATCCTGCTCTAAAGGCAAATTGTTCCTATTTTACCGATGATAATTTTCCGTGGATAACGGGACATAGGAATAACCGTTGTGATATGGGAATTCTTAACTTGGATGATAACAGCAGGGAGGAACTTGTGTCCCCTCAGTTTTTGGCCTACAGTCCGGCCCCAATGTGGATTACTCCTGATCTTAGAAAGATGAACCTGATGGGCTCAGTGCCTCAATGAGCGAACAACTATGAAGTGAACTACTACAGTCACAATTAACACAAGGTGCAGTGCAGCAAGACACAACTACTCGAGAGAGGTCATGTGCATGTGCTGCAAAAAACGTCTTGTCCAGGGAGTGCTGAACATCAACATAACATCTTAACTTGGATGATAACAACATGTGTTGTCAGAAAATCATGCAGAAGACTGAACCATCTTGCCTCGTTTCATGCTGGAACGGGAGCATGACAAAGAGAGTGACGATTAGGAGTAGGCATGGTTAGGCCAAGCATCGAATTCATATTTGTAATAGTTTGCTCAAATACTGTACTCATGTTTATGTTCTTGCGAGAATAAATAAATATATTTGAGTTTAGTGTTGTTCCCACGAAAATATAAATGAAATATAAGAGCTCAGTGTTGTAGCATTGCACACAAGGAAATATTGTCCATGTAAATGAAATACTGTACTGCTCACATTTAATGTTTTGAAATGTTGTTCATGAATCAAGCACGAGGGAGTCATTCAATTGACATGGAAATTCTAGTAAAACATCTGGTTGTGTCTTTAGCAGACTGAACCCACAAGGTTTACAAGTTTACAACAATCCATATCATATATGCTATCAACATTTCATTTCCTAGTCGTACCACCACTAGTAGAAAACAGGTCTATTGTCCCGGTTCGTAAGGGCCTTTAGTCCCGGTTCTTGAACCGGGACTAAAGGGTCGTTACTAATGCCCTCACCCTTTAGTCCCGGTTCAAACCAGAACCGGGACTAAAGGCCCTCCACGTGGCCGCTGCCTGGAGGCCCACCTTTAGTCCCGGTTGGTAACACCAACCGGTACTAAAGGAAATTTTCTGAATTTTTTTGAAATTTATTTTTTGAATTTTTTTATTTTCAAATTTTAACCTCTAATCTCTAATCACCCCCCCTCATCACTACTCAATTTATCCTTTAATCACCCCTCATCATTCCAAATCATCTAACTTCCTGACCGGTCACCCATCCCTCTCACTACTCTAGCCCGAGCACGCTTAACTTTCGGGTTCTATTCTCCTTCGCTTCCGAGTCTGCACTTGTTGTTTTCCTGACAATAGTAAGATGTCAATCCTATTAACCCTTAGGAATTTTGCTTGAGCATGAAGTGACACATTTCACTGTTTGAATTTGAAACTATTGTTTTAAAAAACAATAATTATTTAGTAACACTAATATTTCTTGAATAATTAATTTGACCATAGTTTGACCAGATTTGACCAAAATTCAAAATAACTAAAATAATTATTTAGTAACACTAATATTGTAGAATAATTAGTTTGACCATTGTTTGACCATAGTTTGACCATAGTTTGAAATTTTTTGATTTTTTTGCCTCTCCAGATCTTAAAAGCCTCGTAACTTTTTTTCTGTTAGGTTTTTGAGGATTTTGAAAATGTTTAACGGGGTTCCCCCGATTAAATTTGGATGTAACTTTTTGAGTAGATGATTTTTCATATAAAAAACTTTTTCATCCGAGTTCGTATGCAAAAGTTACGCCCATTTTTACAAATTCTCGAGAGATTTTGCAAAAAAGTCGAAAATTCATGTTTGTAAATTTTCCCAACAACTAGACCACATATCACATGGGAAATTTATTTTATTTTATTTTTTTGACATTTCCATCATTTTCTTTTATTTTTTTAAACTGAAAAGGCGATCCACAGGGGGTGTAGAGTTTGAAAATGGGACCTTTAGTACCGGTTCGTGGCACGAACCGGGACTAAAGGTCTCAACCCCATTAGTCCCAGTTCGTGCCCCAAACCGGGACTAAAGGCACGAACCGGGACTAAAGGTCATCGCACCCTTTAGTCCCGGTTTGTAACACGAACCGGGACTAAAGGGCCCAGGTGAACCGGGACTAATGCCTTAGCCGCACGAACCGGGATAAATGCTCACATTAGTCCCGGTTCTAGACTGAACCGGGACTAATGCTCAACCCGGCCTGGACCATTGCCCCCTTTTCTACTAGTGCACCAGGTCTATGGTAGCCACCAATCAACAGGCAGGTCGTGGCAAAAATGGGTGCTAGCGTAGGTCGTGGCCTGGAGGAAGTTTCGCAGCACAACCAAACCTGTCGCAGCGAACAACTACTGATTTGTGGTTCCTGCAATGCACGGTCATCTACAAAAGCAATCAAATGTCAGCTCAAATAAAATGATGCTACTTCCAATTCTCACCTTGGAGGTGCTAACAATGACCTTTGGTCGATGCCGAACAGGATCCAGGTATTCTGCAGTACCTCTTGTATCTCTCCACAATCTCAGCAGGGACGGTCTCTCCCTCCACAATCTGAGCATAGGTACGATACAAGATTAAAAATTTGAACAATCAAAGTAATAGTAAAGTGATGCATTATATGATATCTTTGTGATATGATGCATTATAAGATCTGAATATTGAATGAGTCACCAAAGAAGATTGAGGTTTGACA
Source organism: Aegilops umbellulata (assembly GCA_032464435.1). Classification (NCBI taxonomy): domain Eukaryota; kingdom Viridiplantae; phylum Streptophyta; class Magnoliopsida; order Poales; family Poaceae; genus Aegilops; species Aegilops umbellulata. The sequence continues at coordinate 631,385,351 of CP136060.1, read as the reverse complement.
ATTACGAGCAATAAAAAGGAATATTTAACAGCACATCATTCTTTCAACTCTTCCTATCCGGTAACAAATATGAAGCATGCAACAAAATGAATGGAAGGTGGCATTGTCAAAACTCACACTGATGGAAATGTTAAACAAGATATGCGACGGGGTACAAGCAAGGGCACAATCTCCTGGTCAGTTTGTTTGCGAAATTAGCATCAGTCGATAATTTTTAGGGCATCTTTATACATATTTTACCACCCAAAATATTTTGTATAATGTCATATAAGTGATGTCCCAGTATTCATGTTCATGGAAAGCATTCCAGAAATGTACGCACTCAGCCAGGTATAATGGTTCTGGCCACCTAGTAGCAAGATAAACAACAAAACAATTCTTCTTGTGGAGATGTCATGACAGCAGTTTTCTTATAGATGGTTGGCCTCAACGACATACAAATTTAGCATCCTTCGTGGCAGCACTGGTTGGCTTCTTCCATAAGAGTCAAATACCGAAATTCGTAGGCTCGGCTCTGAGACGGAAGGTAGAAAGGTGTTCCTCGAACGGACAAAAGTGGGCACCAGTCGTCTTAGATTGGCCCAGGCAACATCAATCTGCACTTAGGGTCAGTTTGGTTGATGTCCACAACATTGTGCCTGGGATAAATGGCTGGACTGCGCTGGAAAAGATGCTATTTTTTTGCCTGGTCAGGCAAGCCTATGGTCTAGGCATTTGGTTCACGACCTGGCCTGGCGGCTACCAAACCAGTAGTATACAAATGCTAAGAGCATCTCCAACCATTGGTCCCTCAGGGGGCGTCTAAAATCGCCGCCTGAAGGTGAGCCGGCGCAAAAATTGGGCTTGGGGGCGAGTTGGTCCCCAGCCGCCGGCCCCAGGACCGCCCCAGACGCGTTTAAAAATAAAAGATGTATAGCAAATTTCGGCACACTTCGGCAAAGTTCGGCTAAACACGATAAATTTAGGCCAACTTGGGCATATATTTCGACAAAGTTTGCGGATTTTCATTACATAGCACATATATAAACTAATCTAAAAAAATTTGGCTGAAGTCGCCGCCGTCGCCGCCGTTGCCGCCATCCTCACCGCCGCCGTCGTCGTCGGCCTTCTCCTCCTTGACGCGGGCGCCCCTGCTGGACACGGCGTCGCCATGGCGGACTGGTGGCGGCGCGTCGTCATCGTCGCTGTCGTAGATGACGACGACTCCGCCTTCGTCGCGGCCGCGTCGGCGCTCCGTGAAGCGGCGCAGGGCGGCGCACTGGCGCTCCTTCTCCATCGCTATGGAGTCCCTGCGCGCCCATTCCAGGGCCGCGTCGTCGACGTCGAGCTCCGTCTTCACCGGCGCGGCCGACTCCTTCTTCACCGGCGCGAGCCCCGGCTCTGTCTTCACCGGCGCGAGCCCCGGCTCCGTCTTTGGCTTGACGAAGTGCGGAGGAGGAGCCGACGAGGAGGCGCGCCGGCCGCCCTCGTTGATGACGATGCTGGCGCTGCGTGCGCCGGCCGAGCGGCGTCTCCGCCGCGGGCTCGGCCTTGACGCCGAGCAGGGCCGGAGTACCGGAGGAGTGCGAGGAAGATCGCGAGGAGGAAGAAGAAGAGGAGGACCCGAACCTCCTTGGCGCCCATGGCCCGGCGCGTCGGTGGTGCGTCGGGGCGGCCACCCTCGTCGGGGGGTACGCCAACGGCGGGTCGTTGCTGCCCTCGAGGTACGTCAGCACGCCCTCGAGTGTGCGGCCGGGGACGCACCACCACAGGTGGCGCCCCTCGCTGTTCTTCAGGCCGCCGACCACCGGCGCGCCGTTGGTGGACGCCAACCGCTGCTGCTGGCGGCGCTCGAAGTACGCCGCACAAGCTGCGTGGTTGTCGGCGGCGTACCGGGGGAGGGAGAGCTGGGCGTCGGCGAGGGAGGCGCGCACGACCTCGACCTCCTCGGCGAAGTATTTGGGCTTGGCCACGGCATCGGGCAGCGGGGGAATGGGCACCCCCCGTTGCTGAGCCTCCAGCCCGTCGGCCCGACGCGCATGTCCGGCGGCGCCGGGATGTTCGCCTGAAACAGGAGTCAGGACTCCTGTTCGCGGAGCGAACGGCGGCCGAAGCCGTTGGCCGCCGCCTCGTCTCCGGGGAAACGCTCTGCCATCGAGGAAAGGGGAGGGGGGGGGGGGAGGGAGAGGGAGGGGCTGGGCGGCGGCGAGGGGCGGGGTTGGTGTGGGCACAGGCGAGTGAGGCCACCGGCTATATAGCCGCGCCGCACCCGTGTGTCCGCGTGCGAGGGAGGGGAGGCGTCGGCGCGCCGTCCCGTGACGCGCCGCCCGTGAGGAATCAATGGCAAGGCTGCTGCCGGCAGCCTTGCCATTGATTCCCAGCGGGAACCGAGGCCGTTGGGGGAAGACGAGGCGCCGTGTCGCTGACGCGGCTGGCCCGCGGCTTTTTCGTGCCAAAATAGCTCTCCCCGGCGCACCCGGGCGCCCCCCAGCGTGCCGGGTTAGGCCTGGGTCCGCCGGCGCTGTTTTCGGCCCAGGCCGGCGAAAATCGGGCTCCTGGGGCGCGATTGGTCCGTTTTTTCGGCGCTAGCACGAAAAAATCACCTGGGGAGGCCTTCTTGGGAGCGCGGCTGGAGATGCTCTAATACGTGATTAGTAGTTCCCAGGCAGATGTACATGCCCCAGGCATCCAACATCCTACGCCTGGACCAGGCTAAGCACGTGCCTGGACGTATGTCCAGGCTAAACACATGAAAAAACTTTCTAGACCACGCTAGTACATGCATTTTCAGGCTGCTAACTAAATACCGTCCACGCAGCTTCCAGGCACACGGCAGGCTAGGCCATACACTGCCAGGATGGAATCCAAACACACCCTTAAAATTCATGATATGGCTGAAAGCGGGCCACTAGTCATACTCCTCCAAAGATATTGTTGGATATCACCAAGCCTTTCCATTGCTTGATCATACTAACCTTTTCCAGTGTGCTCATTGGAGTCCATCAGGGCCTCATCATGAGCAATCAAGTGGTACACCTGTTCTGGTTGTCATCCAGAATCATATCCATGGAGGACACAAGTGTTTACTGAACGAGACTGCGAGCGTAGAGGGGTAGCGGAAGCGACCAAAATAGTTCTTCACAAGCATTTTAGCAAACACCTTGTGTGCATGTAGGAAATCTGAACCATATCATGAAAACCACAAGCACCAAGTTATCCAATGTTTACCACAACAATATACTTGGAAGAGCAGCTCACTACAACATCAATACCCCAACATAATCATGAACATATCAAGGAACTCATGTATGCCATGCCTCCAATGTCTAAACACAAGGAAACCATACCAAACTTGACCAATAAGTACCAATAGCAAGCAAGCACTTGAGCAGCAACCAATATGACAAGAGAAACACCAAATCAAGGGGAGACACAAGGATTTACGTGGAAACCCCTTGCTGGAAAAACCACGGGCGGCAGTGAGCAATCTTCCACTATAAAGATGAATTTAGAAATTTCAAAAAAAGATGAATTTAGTACAAGGTGCAAGCCAACCAGGAGGGGAGGCCCCAAATCCCCAATTTTAGAACTCAGATTTTGGATGGACTTGTAGATCAAATGGCCTCACTTCTCTCCCTAACCCTAGAGCTCTCACAGGAACAGAAAATCTCAACTCTCTGTCTATTCCCGAGCTAGGTGAAGAGGCATAATAAACAGTTTTCCATAGAGCCCCCCTAGCTTGGTGACAATGTCAAACAACTCCTAGCTTGGTGTACGTCGGGTGGCCTTTGCCGAGTGCAACACTTGGCAAAGGCTTTGCCGACTTGAAAAGGCTGAAGCGCGTTAAAAAGTATGAACCAATTGCTCGGCTTGTCATCGGGGTTATGCATGATGAGAACGTTTTGTGTGACGAGATTGAAACATGGCCTAACTATATGATTTTGTAGGGATAAGCTTTCTTTGGCTATGTTATTTTGATAAGACATAAAAGCTTGGTTAGCATGTTTGAAGTATTATTGTTTTTATGCCAACATTAAAATTTTATCTTGAATCTTTCGGATCTAAATATTCATGCCACAATAAAAAGAATTACATTGAAAATTATGCTAAGAAGCATTCCACATCAAAAATTCTGTTTTTATCATTTACCTACTCGAGGACGAGCAGGAATTAAGCTTGGGGATGCTTGATACGTCACCAACGTATCTATAATTTTTTATTGTTCCATGCTATTATATATTCTGTTTTGGATGTTTAACGGGCTTATTTATACACTTTTATATTATTTTTGGGACTAACCTATTAACCGGAGGCCCAACCCAAATTGCTATTTTTTTTGCCTATTTCAGTGTTTGGCAAAAAGGAATATCAAACGGAGTCCAAACGGAATGAAACCTTCGGGAGCGTGATTTTTGGAACAAACATGATCCAGAGGACTTGGAGTGGACGTCAAGCAATCAACGAGGAGGCGACGAGGCAGGGGGCGCCTACCCACCTAGGCGCGGCCTCCACCCTCATGGGCCCCTTGTGGCTCCACCGACCTACTTCTTCCTCCTATATATACCTACGTACCCCCAAACCATCGAGGAGCACCACGAAAACCTAATTCCACCGCTGCAACCTTCTGTACCCGTGAGATCCCATCTTGGGGCCTTTTCCGGTGCTTTGCCGGAGGGGGCATTGATCACGGAGGGCTTCTACATCAACACCATAGCCTCTCCGATGATGTGTGAGTAGTTTACCTCAGACCTTCGGGTCCATAATTATTAGCTAGATGGCTTCTTCTCTCTCTTTGGATCTCAATACAAATTTCTCCTCGATTCTCTTGGAGATCTATTCGATGTAATCTTCTTTTGCGGTGTGATTGTCGAGATCCGATGAATTGTGGGTTTATGATCAAGATTATCTATGAACAATATTTTAATCTTCTCTGAATTCATTTATGTATGATTGATTATCTTTGCAAGTCTCTTCGAATTACCAGTTTGGTTTGGCCTACTAGATTAATCTTTCTTGCAATGGGAGAAGTGCTTAGCTTTGGGTTCAATCTTGCGGTGCTCAATCCCAGTGAAAGTAGGGGAAATCACACGTATTGTATTGTTGCCATCGAGGATAAAAAGATGGGGTTTATATCATATTGCATGAGTTTATTCATCTACATCATGTCATCTTGCTTAAAGCGTTACTCCGTTCTTATGAACTTAATACTCTAGATGCATGCTGGATAGCGGTCGATGCGTGGAGTAACAGTAGTAGATGCAGGCAGGAGTCGGTCTACTTGTCACGGATGTGATGCCTTTATACACGATCATACCTAGATATTGTCATAACTATGCTCAATTCTATCAATAGCTCGACAGTAATTTGTTCACCCGCCGTAATACTTATGCTATCTTGAGAGAAGCCACTAGTGAAACCTATGGCCCCCGGGTCTATTTTCCATCATATTAATTTCCCGTCAACAAGCTATTTCTTGCACCGTTTATTTTGCAATCTTTACATTCAATCTTTATCATAAAAATACCAAAAATATTATCTTATCATCTCTATCAGATCTCACTTTTGCAAGTGACCGTGAAGGGATTGACAACCCCTTTATCGCGTTGGTTGCAAGGTTCTTATTTATTTCTGTAGGTACGAGGGACTTGAGTGTGGCCTCCTACTGGATTGATAGCTTGGTTCTCCAAAACAGAGGGAAATACTTATGCTAATTTGCTGCATCACCCTTTCCTCTTCAAGGGAAAACCAACGCAGTGCTCAAGAGGTAGCACAGGCACCCGACCCGCGGCTCTGGGGTGTGCCCCCCCCCTCACGGGCGTCACTGCCGCCGTGTCCCGGATGGGGGAAACGACCACGCCGGGCTGACACGGAGGGAATCTTGGGGTGGGTTGGGCCGGGACGGTGTTGGGGGTGTAGCTATGGGCTGGGCTATGACAACCAGGTGAAAAGGTCCACCGGTCAAACCCCGTCCGATGAAAGTCAAAGGGCTAGACCCGACGGTCGCGTGTGTCTGGGTTAGACGGAACGGGGGTACCTGGGAGGAATCATGCGGGTACGACTGAATATTTTTTTTACAGTACTTTACATCAGTGCCGAAGTTGTCACCTTGATAGCTAGCTTATGTAAAAGTAACAATTATATTTTGTTAGGACATTTTTAAAATAAATTGATTTTAATGGAAAAAATATAGCTATGCCGACGGCTAGGCCGTTGGCATAGAGCCACCCTTATCCACTCGACGGCCCTCTAGCTGCTAGGTGGGACCATGCCTATGCCGACGGCATGGCCGTCGGCATAGATCCACCCTTATCCACTCAGGTCGCGTAGTGGCCACTCATTCAACTGCCCCTCCTCAACCACTCCTCTACTCCGACCCATGCCGCACTGCCGCCCGACCCCGACCCCCACCCGCGCCGCCGCCGCCACCGGATCCTGACCCGCCGCACTATCCCGACCCACGCCGCCGCCCTCCATCACTGCCGCCTTCCGCCCCCTTCCACCCCAGCCCCCTCCACCCGCTGCCCCTTCTGCCCCCCTCCACCCGCCGCTGCCCTCCAACGCTGCCGCCGTCCGTCCCCCTCCACCCACCGCCCAGGCCGCCCCCTCCACCCGCCACCCCGACCGCCCCCCTCCACCTGCCGCCCCGTCCGCCTCCTTCTGCTGCTGGTGAGCTGGCCGCGGCCGCGGCTCCGGCGAACTCTGGTGCCCCCTTCTCGGCCCTCCGCTGCTGCTGGTGAGCATCGGGGAGGCCCCGGCCGCCCACGCTGTTGGGGAACGTAGTAATTTCCAAAATTTTCCTACGCACACGCAAGATCATGGTGATGCATAGCAACGAGAGGGGAGAGTGTTGTCTACGTACCCTCGTAGACCGAAAGCGGAAGCGTTATAACAACGCGGTTGATGTAGTCGTACGTCTTCACGATCCGACCGATCCAAGCACCGTTACTCCGGCACCTCCGAGTTCTTGGCACACGTTCAGCTCGATGACGATCCCCGGGCTCCGATCCAGCAAAGCGTCGGGGAGGAGTTCCGTCAGCACGACAGCGTGGTGACGATCTTGATGTTCTACTGTCGCAGGGCTTCGCCTAAGCACCGCTACAATATGACCAAGGTGGAATATGGTGGAGGGGGGCACCGCACACGGCTAGGGAATGATCTCAAGGATCAACTTGTGTCTCCATGGGGTGCCCCCTGCCCCCGTATATAAAGGAGCAAGGGAGGGAGGATGCCGGCCCTAGGTTTGGGCGCGCCAGGGGAGTCCTACTCCCACCGGGAGTAGGATTCCACCTTTCCTAGTCCAACTAGGTCAAGGGGGGAAAGAGGGGAAGAGGGGAAGGAAGGGAGAGAGGGGCCGCGCCCCAAACCCCTTGTCCAATTCGGACTGGGCTTGGGAGGGGCGCGCGCCACCTCCTGGTCCTTCCCACTAAGGCCCATCAAGGCCCATTGCTTCTTCCTCGTATTCCCGTAACTCCCCGGTACCTCCGAAAATACTCGAACCACTCAGAACCCTTCCGATGTCCGAATATAGTCGTCCAATATATCGATCTTTACGTCTCGACCATTTCGAGACTCCTCGTCATGTCCCCGATCTCATCCGGGACTCCGAACTCCTTTGGTACATCAAAACTCATAAACTCATTATATAACTGTCATCGAAACCTTAAGCGTGCGGACCCTACGGTTCGAGAACAATGTAGACATGACCGAGACACGTCTCCGGTCAATAACCAATAGCGGGACCTGGATGCCCATATTGGCTCCTACATATTCTACGAAGATCTTTATCGGTCAGACCGCATAACAACATACGTTGTTCCCTTTGTCATCGGTATGTTACTTACCCGAGATTCGGTCGTCGGTATCCAATACCTAGTTCAATCTCGTTACCGGTAAGTCTCTTTACTCGTTCCGTAATACATCATCTCACAACTAACACATTAGTTGCAATGCTTGCAAGGCTTATGTGATGAGCATTACCGAGAGGGCCCAGAGATACCTCTCCGACAATCGGAGTGACAAATCCTAATCTCGAAATACGCCAACCCAACATCTACCTTTGGAGACACCTGTAGTACTCCTTTATAATCACCCAGTTACATTGTGACGTTTGGTAGTACCCAAAGTGTTCCTCCGGTAAACGGGAGTTGCATAATCTCATAGTCAAAGGAACATGTATAAGTCATGAAGAAAGCAATAGCAACATACTAAACGATCGGGTGCTAAGCTAATAGAATGGGTCATGTCAATCAGATCATTCAACTAATGATGTGATCCCGTTAATCAAATAACAACTCTTTGTTCATGGTTAGGAAACATAACCATCTTTGATTAACAAGCTAGTCAAGTAGAGGCATACTAGTGACACTCTGTTTGTTTATGTATTCACACATGTATCATGTTTCCGGTTAATACAATTCTAGCATGAATAATAAACATTTATCATGATATATAAGGAAATAAATAATAACTTTATTATTGCCTCTAGGGCATATTTCCTTCAGTCTCCCACTTGCACTAGAGTCAATAATCTAGTTCACATCGCCATGTGATTACCAGCAATACTTCACATCACCATGTGATTAACACCCATAGTTCACATCGATATGTGATCAACACCCAAAGGGTTTACTAGAGTCAGTAATCTAGTTCACATCGCTATGTGATTAACACCCAAAGAGTACTAAGGTGTGATCATGTTTTGCTTGTGAGAGAAGCTTAGTCAACGGGTCTGCCAAAATTCAGATCCGTATGTATTTTGTAACTTTCTATGTCTACAATGCTCTGCATGGAGCTACTTTAGTTAATTGCTCCCACTTTCAATATGTATCTAGATCGAGACTTAGAGTCATCCAGATCGGTGTCAAAACTTGCATCGACGTAATCCTTTACGACGAACCTTTTGTCACTTCCATAATCGAGAAACATATCCTTATTCCACTAAGGATAATTTTGACCGCTGTCCAGTGATCTACTCCTAGATCACTATTGTACTCCCTTGCCAAACTCAGTGTAGGGTACACAATAGATCTGGTAAACAGCATGGCATACTTTATAGAACCTATGGCCGAGGCATAGGAAATGACTTTCATTCTCTTTCTATCTTCTGTCGTGGTCAGGCTTTGAGTCTTACTCAATTTCACACCTTGTAACACAGGAAAGAACTCTTTCTTTGACTGTTCCATTTTGAACTACTTCAAAATCTTGTCAAGGTATGTACTCATTGAAAAAACTTATCAAGCGTCTTGATCTATCTCTATAGATATTGATGCTCAATATGTAAGCAGCTTCACCGAGGTCTTCCTTTGAAAAAATCCTTTCAAACACTCCTTTGTGCTTTACAGAATAATTCTACATTATTTCTGATCCACAATATGTCATACATATACTTATCAGAAATGCTGTAGTGCTCCCACTCACTTTCTTGTAAATACAGGCTTCACCGCAAGTCTGTATAAAACTATATGCTTTGATCAACTTATCAAAGCGTGTATTCCAACTCCGAGATGCTTGCACCAGTCCATAGATGAATCGCTGGAGCTTGCATATTTTGTTAACACCTTTAGGATCGACAAAACCTTGTAGTTGCATCGTATACAACTCTTCTTTAATAAATCCTTTAAGGAATGCAGTTTTGTTTATCCATTTGCCGGATTTCATAAAATGCGGCAATTGCTAACATGATTCGGACAGACTTAAGCATAGATACGAGTGAGAAACTCTCATCGTAGTCAACACCTTGAACTTGTCGAAAACCCTTTTTGCGACAATTCTAGATTTGTAGATAGTAACACTACTATCATCGTCCGTCTTTCTCTTGAAGATCCATTTATTTTCTATGGCTTGCCGATCATCGAGCAAATCCACCAAAGTCCATACATTGTTTTCATACATGGATCAAATCTCAGATTTCATGGCCTCAAACCATTTCGCGGAATCTGGGCTCATCATCTCTTCCTCATAGTTCGCAAGTTCATCATGGTCTAGTAACATGACTTCCAGAACAGGATTACCGTACCACTCTGGTGCGGATCTCACTCTGGTTTACTTATGAGATTCGGTAGTAACTTGATCTTGAAGTTATATGATCATTATCATTAGCTTCCTTACTAATTGGTGTAGTAGTCACAAGAACAGATTTCTGTGATGAACTACTTTCCAATAAGGGAGAAGGTACAATTACCTTATCAAGTTTTCTACTTTCCTCCCACTCACTTCTTTCGAGAGAAACTCCTTCTCTGGAAAGGATCCATTCTCAGCAACGAATATCTTGCCTTTGGATCTGTGATAGAAGGTGTACCCAACTGTCTTCTTTGTGTATCCTATGAAGACATATTTCTCCGATTTGGGTTTGAGCTTATCAGGATGAAACTTTTTCATATAAGCATCACAACCCCAAACTTTAAGACAAGACAACTTTGGTTTCTTGCCAAACCATAGTTCATACGGTGTCGTCTCAACGGATTTTGATGGTGCCCTATTTAATGTGAATGCAGCTGTCTCTAATGCATGATCCCAAAACTATAGTGGTAAATCGGTAAGAAACATCATAGATTGCACTATATCCAATAAAGTACGGTTATGACGTTCGGACACATCATTATGCTGTGGTGTTCCAGGTGGCGTGAGTAGTGAAACTATTTCACATTGTTTAACTGAAGGCCAAACTCGTAACTCAAATATTTTACCTCTGCGATCATATCGTAGAAACTTTTATTTTCTTGTTACGATGATTCTCTACTTCACTCTGAAATTCTTTGAACTTTTCAAATGTTTCAGACTTATGTTTCGTCAAGTAGATATACCCATATCTGCTCAAATCATCTGTGAAGGTTAGAAAATAATGATACTTGTCGCGAGCGTTAATATTCATCGGACCACATACATCAGTATGTATGATTTCCAACAAATCTGTTGCTTGCTCCATTGTTCCAGAGAACGGCGTTTTAGTCATCTTGCCCAAGAGGCATGGTTCGCAAGCATCAGGTGATTCATAATCAAGTGATTCCAAAATCCCATCAGCATGGAGTTTCTTCATGCGCTTTACACCAATATGACCTAAACGGCAGTGGCACAAATAGGTTGCACTATCATTATTAACTTCGCATCTTTTGGTTTCAATATTATGAATATGTGTATCACTACGATCGAGATCCAATGAACTATTTTCATTGGGTGTGTATGACCATAAAAGGTTCTATTCATGTAAACAGAACAACAATTGTTGTCTAACTTAAATGAATAATCGTATTGCAATAAACATGATCAAATCATATTTATGCTCAACGCAAATACCAAATAACACTTATTTAGGTTCATCACTAATCCCCAAAGTATAGGGAGTGTACGATGATGATCATATCAATCATGGAACCACTTCCAACACACATCGTCACTTCACCCTCAACTAGTCTCTGTTTATTCTGCAACTCCCGTTTCGAGTTACTAATCTTAGCAACTGAACTAGTATCAAATACTGAGGGGTTGCTATAAACACTAGTAAAGTCCACATCAATAACATGTATAAAATATACTTATGTTCACTTTGCCATCCTTCTTATCCGCCAACCACTTGGGGTAATTCCGCTTCCAGTGACCAGTCCCTTTGCAGTAGAAGCACTTAGTCTCAGGCTTAGGACCAGACTTGGGCTTCTTCACTTGAGCAGCAACTTGCTTGCTGTTCTTCTTGAAGTTCCCTTCTATCCCTTTGCCCTTTTCTTGAAACTAGTGGTCTTGTTAACCATCAACACTTGATGTTTTTCTTGATTTCTACCTTCGTCGATTTCAGCATCACGAAGAGCTTGGGAATTACTTTCGTCATCCCTTGCATATTATAGTTCATCACGAAGTTCTACTAACTTGGTGATGGTGACTAGAGAATTCTGTCAATCACTATCTTATCTGGAAGATTAACTCCCACTTGATTCAAGCGATTGTAGTACCCAGACAATCTGAGCACATGCTCACTAGTTGAGCGATTCTCCTCCATCTTTTAGCTATAGAACTTGTTGGAGACTTCATATCTCTCAACTCGGGTATTTGCTTGAAATATTAACTTCAACTCCTGGAACATCTCATATGGTCCATGACGTTCAAAACGTCCTTGAAGTCCCGATTCTAAGCCGTTAAGCATGGTGCACTAAACTATTAAGTAGTCATCATATTGAGCTAGCAAAACGTTCATAACGTCTGCATCTGCTCCTGCAATAGGTCCGTCACCTAGCGGTGCATCAAGGACATAATTCTTCTGTTCAGCAATGAGGATAAACCTCAGATCACGGATCCAATCCGCATCATTGCTACTAACATCTTTCAACACAATTTTCTCTAGGAACATATCAAAATAAACATATGAAAGCAACAACGCGAGCTATTGATCTACAACATAGATATGCTAATACTACCAGGACTAAGTTCATGATAAATTAAAGTTCAATTAATCATATTACTTAAGAACTCCCACTTAGATAGACATCTCTCTAATCCTCTAAGTGATCACGTGATCCAAATCAACTAAACCATGTCCGATCATCACGTGAGATGGAGTAGTTTCAATGGTGAACATCATTATGTTGATCATATCTACTATATGATTCACGCTCGACCTTTCGGTCTCCATGTTCCGAGGTCATATCTTATATGCATAGCTCGTCAAGTATAACCTAAGTATTCCGCGTGTGCAACTGTTTTGCACCCGTCGTATTTGAACGTAGAGCCTATCACACCCGATCATCACGTGGTGTCTCAGCACGAAGAACTTTCGCAACGGTGCATACTCAGGGAGAACACTTCTTGATAATTAGTGAGAGATCATCTTATAATGCTACCGTCAATCAAAGCAAGATAAGATGCATAAAAGATAAACATCACATGCAATCAATATAAGTGATATGATATGGCCATCATCATCTTGTGCTTGTGATCTCCATCTCCGCAGCACTGTCATGATCACCATCGTCACCGGCGCGACACCTTGATCTCCATCGTAGCATCGTTGTCGTCTCGCCAATCTTATGCTTCTACGAATATCGCTACCGCTTAGTGATAAAGTAAAGCATTACAGGGCGATTGCATTGCATACAATAAAGCGACAACCATACGGCTCCTGCCGGTTGCCGATAGCTCGGTTACAAAACATGATCATCTCATACAATAAAATTTAGCATCATGTCTTGACCATATCACATCACAACATGCCCTGCAAAAACAAGTTAGACGTCCTCTACTTTGTTTGTTGCAAATTTTACGTGGCTGCTACGGGCTGAAGCAAGAACCGATCTCACCTACGCATCAAAACCACAACGATACTTCGTCAAATAGACTCCGCTTTAACCTTCTCAAGGACCGGGCGTAGCCATACTCGGTTCAACTAAAGTTGGTGAGACAGTCTCCCGCAAGCCATCTGTGTGCAAAGCACGTCGAGGGAACCGGTCTCGCGTAAGCGTACGCGTAAGGTTGGTCCGGGTCGTCTCATCCAACAATACCGCTGACCCAAAGTATGACATGCTGGTAGGCAGTATGACTTGTATCGTCCACAACTCACTTGTGTTCTACTCGTGCAAATAACATCAAACCATAAAAACCTAGGCTCGGATGCCACTGTTGGGGAACGTAGTAATTTCAAAAATTTTCCTACGCACACGCAAGATCATGGTGATGCATAGCAACGAGAGGGGAGAGTGTTGTCTACGTACCCTCGTAGACCGAAAGCGGAAGCGTTATAACAACGCGGTTGATGTAGTCGTACGTCTTCACGATCCGACCGATCCAAGCACCGTTACTCCGGCACCTCCGAGTTCTTGGCACACGTTCAGCTCGATGACGATCCCCGGGCTCCGATCCAGCAAAGCGTCGGGGAGGAGTTCCGCCAGCACGACAGCGTGGTGACGATCTTGATGTTCTACTGTCGCAGGGCTTCGCCTAAGCACCGCTACAATATGACCGAGGTGGAATATGGTGGAGGGGGGCACCGCACACGGCTAGGGAACGATCTCAAGGATCAACTTGTGTCTCCATGGGGTGCCCCCTGCCCCCGTATATAAAGGAGCAAGGGAGGGAGGAGGCCGGCCCTAAGTTTGGGCGCGCCAGGGGAGTCCTACTCCCACCGGGAGTAGGATTCCACCTTTCCTAGTCCAACTAGGTCAAGGGGGGAAAGAGGGGAAGAGGGGAAGGAAGGGAGAGAGGGGCCGCGCCCCAAACCCCTTGTCCAATTCGGACTGGGCTTGGGAGGGGCGCGCGCCACCTCCTGGTCCTTCCCACTAAGGCCCATCAAGGCCCATTGCTTCTTCCTCGTATTCCCGTAACTCCCCGGTACCTCCGAAAATACCCGAACCACTCAGAACCCTTCCGATGTCCGAATATAGTCGTCCAATATATCGATCTTTACGTCTCGACCATTTCGAGACTCCTCGTCATGTCCCCGATCTCATCCGGGACTCCGAACTCCTTCGGTACATCAAAACTCATAAACTCATTATATAACTGTCATCGAAACCTTAAGCGTGCGGACCCTACGGTTCGAGAACAATGTAGACATGACCGAGACACGTCTCCGGTCAATAACCAATAGCGGGACCTGGATGCCCATATTGGCTCCTACATATTCTACGAAGATCTTTATCGGTCAGACCGCATAACAACATACGTTGTTCCTTTTGTCATCGGTATGTTACTTACCCGAGATTCGATTGTCGGTATCCAATACCTAGTTCAATCTCGTTACCGGTAAGTCTCTTTACTCGTTCCGTAATACATCATCTCACAACTAACACATTAGTTGCAATGCTTGCAAGGCTTATGTGATGAGCATTACCGAGAGGGCCCAGAGATACCTCTCCGACAATCGGAGTGACAAATCCTAATCTCGAAATACGCCAACCCAACATCTACCTTTGGAGACACCTGTAGTACTCCTTTATAATCACCCAGTTACATTGTGACGTTTGGTAGTACCCAAAGTGTTCCTCCGGTAAACGGGAGTTGCATAATCTCATAGTCAAAGGAACATGTATAAGTCATGAAGAAAGCAATAGCAACATACTAAACGATCGGGTGCTAAGCTAATAGAATGGGTCATGTCAATCAGATCATTCAACTAATGATGTGATCCCGTTAATCAAATAACAACTCTTTGTTCATGGTTAGGAAACATAACCATCTTTGATTAACAAGCTAGTCAAGTAGAGGCATACTAGTGACACTCTGTTTGTTTATGTATTCACACATGTATCATGTTTCCGGTTAATACAATTCTAGCATGAATAATAAACATTTATCATGATATATAAGGAAATAAATAATAACTTTATTATTGCCTCTAGGGCATATTTCCTTCACACGCTCCACCGCCCGTTGCCGGCCCCTCCGGCACCACCACCGCCACCACGTCCCCGCCCCCTGCGATCCCGCTACTCCCCTACCGCCCCCCTCGGTGAGCTCCCCCAAAAATTTGTTAGATGGATGCATGGATGTTGTTAGAATCATAGATGGTGGATGGATGGACTGTCGGTGAATTTTTTTAGAAACTTTGTTTGTCATAAGTTTATGTTAGGTCATGTTGATGAATGGATGTTGGTCAAGTTAATGATATATGAATGGATTGATGGATGTTGGACACAATTTTGACACTTGACTGAGATGTGATGATCTTGCTATTTTTTAATACTCATAATGATCTTGATAAAATAATTGAAGACAAAATTTTGAGACTTACTAAGATGTGATGATCTTGCTAAAAAAAGATACTCATGATGATCTTGCTAAAAGAATAGAAGACAAAAGTTTGACACTTGACTGAGATGTGATGATCTAAGTTGTTTTTTCGGTGGAATTTGCAGGCTTTGTGGTGTCGCATTTCACCGGAGTGGCCATTGTCTGACGCGTTGGTCCCTGAGCATCCTTTTGCTGTTCGACTACTTCCTCTATAGCCGAGGGTGAGCTACAAATCCATCACCTCCTTTTTCATGTGACTAGATTTCATTCTCAAGTCAAGTCGCGTAACCTAGGCATCTCCCGTCCGAAAGGGTTGCATTGATAAATATGCATTCAATTGCATATTTATCACCACACCTCTTTCGAATTGTCCAGCGTTTTCCACGGACAGCCCGAGGATGTGTAGATTGGGTATGTTTCTCCATGCTCTACCCCATTCCGAGACAGGATTTCGGTGGTGCCTCCCAGTTGTTCTCCGGAGCACATTCTCTTGGCTATTAGCCGAGACGTGTATCTAGAGAACAGCGGGGAGGTGCTGCCGAAATTTTGTTTTGAAATGGGGTAGAGCATGGAGAACGTACTCAATCTACACATCCTCGGGTGGGATTAGGACCCATCTTTACCTATTAGAGATGTAGGTGGATTCAATGCGGTACAAAATGGAAATTTGATGTGATTAATTTAAGTGAATCCTTAATTATGTTGTATGGCTTGCAAAAAAGCAGAGGATGGCAGATAATCAGTGGATGCACAGTGGTTTTATCCATCGTAATCGAGTAACATCAGAGTGGATCACGAAAACCGATGTGTATTTGAAGGAGATATTCCGTCGTCCAATGAGAATTATCCCACCATGCCCCTGTGCGAGATGTGCCAGACGTCACCGTAGAAATCATAAGGACTTGACTGAGCACCTTCGCATGCACAGATATATGCCAAACTTTGACATGTCGCCGATAAACATAGCCGAGCAGGACCGTGGTAGAGAGGAGGTGATGCGACAACGCATCGATGGATATGAGGACAACGGGGTCAGGTACATGCTAGATGATGTCATTGTTGCAGAAACGGCAAATGCGACACCTTCAGAGAATGAACCAGAGGAGCCGGAGGCAACCGCAAAGGCCTTCTTGGAGGTATTGGCCTCGTCGTAGAAACCTCTTTACGCAGGTGCGAAAATATCTCAGCTGGATGCCATCTCACAACTGATTGCAGTCAAGGATGAGCACGACTGTAGCCAGAAATGCTTCGAAGCATTCCTGGGAGTATGGGCTAACAGCCTCCCCGAGGGTCATGAACTACCGAAAAGCATGTACGATACAAAGAAAATCATGAAGGCACTCTCTATGGATTTTGATAAAATAGATGTTTGCCCGAAGAATTGCCTTTTGTTTAGGCACGAGTATGCGGATGACAAGTACTGTAGGGAGTGCGGTTCGTCTCGGTACATTGAGGTGATCGGTGAGGATGATGGGAAAAAGCAGCTAGCCATCCCCGTTAAGGTTCTTCGGTATCTTGATTTTATAAAAGACTGCAGCGCCTTTTCATCATGGAGGAGTCTGCCAAAATGATGAAGTGGCATAACTCATGGCTTCTTCCATTCTTGTTACATGCATGATTGTAGAAATTCTATCGAGCTCTTCCGGAGCACAAGGCCAGAGCCGACCAGATCATGTTGTGCCAATGCAAGAAGAAGGCCCGCCAAATGCAGTACGAGGTGCGCTATGTGGCCATCTCGACATACTATCACGACACTCTTGGTGTGAAGATGACCAAGGAAGAAGCACGGAGGATGGACATTACCTTGGAGAGGCACAAGTACTTGGTAAGTATAATAGATTTTTCATTCCGATGTTTGTGGTACATTTCACCGTTTCGTGTTCACATGCCATTATGCTTTCATTATGTAGGTGTGTCCAAATTGGTGTTATGGAAAAGACGAGTCCTGGGCGGCATTGGTGGATCTTTGGTGTGATAAGGATGGAGCCTGGGCGGCTACGAGCATCAAAATCAAGGCTAACCGAGGGAAGGAGGGAGTACATGCTCAGGGAAACCGAAACCACTTTCTCCACAAGACACTTAATGCATGACTAACCTCATTAAACATTCTTCTTCTTCTATTTACCGTCACTTTCTTATGTATTACTAACCTCTGTTTGGTGGTGCAGGAGGAGAAACTGAAGCAGCCGCTCTCACACATGCAGGCGTGGGAGATCACCCATACGCGAAAGGACTCCAAGCCTGTTGGCCCAAGTACTACGGCAAGAAGACCGCGCAGAGGAAGAAGACCTACTCCGATGGATATATGAGGTTACATCCTGACACACCTGACCCCATTGCGGCGGATCTGGACGATAGGGTGGTGGTGGGCATGGGGCCCAAGGAGCACGGTCGGGAGGCAGTTCTCGATGTTGTGATCACTCCTACTATCTCCTACACACAGCTCCGTCGGATCGACCCGAGCCTGAGCTAGCGCACGAGCACGCCCATGTCCAGTGCACAGTCACAGTCCCTCTTTCAGGAGCGGCCATCTGTAAGTATTTTCCCTCTTATCTTCATTGCTCACTTTATTTTCCACATTTAGTAGTTTTATGGGTTCCATTATGTCATACCGTAGGCCTACATGGAGTACACACGCCAGGAGACCATGGCGTGGCACGAGAGCCTTTATGCATACCATGAGCAGAACAATCGCTAGATGCAGTACGCTCTGCAGGAAATAGCGGCCGGGAGGGTTCCTCAATTGCAACTAGCACCATCTCCTCCACCACAACCAAGGCTGCTTACCTTTGAGGAGTTTGTGGCACATAACGTTGGCCCCTTGTCGGTTAGTTCATCCCCAATCTATTCACCCAAAGCATATCATGCCTTTCAACACAGTCATATATCATGTTAACATGTCTTTTCAACATCCAGGGAACCGGCGGATCAACCGTTGGTGGTGGTCTTCGTAGCACTCCCGAGTCACGGAGCCCGACCACTCCGATCCACAGAGGCGGAGGCGGAGGCTGAGGTGGAGGCGGTCTTGGCGGTAGCACTGCCACTAGCAGTGACGACCTGTGCTTCGGCGGACTTGGCGGTGACGACCTCCGCGGCGCTCGACGTCCTGGCGCTTAAGCCTTTGGGTTACATGGGTGTGGTGATGATGATAAACTTGTGGTCCTTGATGGTCCTTTAGATGACTTGTGTGCTTCTTTATATGCTTATGCTTTGTGATGATGCTTATGCTTATGTTTATGTTGATTGTGATGATGATTATGCATATATTGTTGTGATGGTGCCGGATGATACTTAGATGTGTTCTATATGTCTATTTCCATCATATATATCTGCTAATATCTGTTGTATATTTGAATTGAATTGATCTGAGAACAAACAGAAAAAAGAAAAAAAAAACAGATACATACTATGCCGACGGCTAGGCCATCTGCATAATGCTGGCGTGAGCACCCAGTGGCTGACACGTGGCAGCTATGCCGACGGCTAGGTCGTCGGAATAGTTTTAAACGAAGCCGACGGCTAGGCCGTCGGCATAGCTGCCACGTGTCAGCCACTAGGCACTCCTGGGGCAGGGCTATGCCAACGGCCTCGCCGTCGGCATAGCCCCGCTCCAGGAGTAACAGCTACACGCCACATGGCATCTCTATGCCGATGGTCTAGTCGTCGGCGTAGTTTTAACCTACGCCGATGGCTAGGCCGTCGGCGTAGAGGTGCCACGTGGCGCGCAGCCGTTGGTCAACACTTGATGATGGCTGCCGTTAGGCGGGGACGTTGCCGACGGCCGAGGCCATCGGCATAGATGTACGGACACCGTCGGGATAGGATCTATGCCGACGGCCTCCCGGGCTACGCCGACGGATATGTTGCCGACGGCCCTATGCCGACGGGGGCCGTCGGCATAGGCCTGTCCCAACGGGAATCAGGGCTATGCCGACGGAGGCCGTCGGCATAGGGGTCG
This sequence comes from Aegilops umbellulata, assembly GCA_032464435.1. NCBI lineage: Eukaryota > Viridiplantae > Streptophyta > Magnoliopsida > Poales > Poaceae > Aegilops > Aegilops umbellulata. Next base: position 631,365,706 of record CP136060.1, on the reverse strand, counting down.
ATTCCGGTAGTGAAAAGACTATGATATTTGATGCCTTAATGCTTCTTAGGCGGATGTACAATTTGGAAATATACCTTTAGTTGTAGAAAGGTGCAGTTGAGCGGTTGTATGTTTTAGTCCTAGAGTTGCACTTTTTGTTTCCAATTTTAGGTTCCATGATGTGCAACTTGAACGCCTAAAATCTATCAATTGTGTGGTCTCCATGTTCTCCTTTGTTCTATACCACATTGGAGGTTTATGTGGAATAAAATCAAGCATTTAGCTCCCTCGAAGTTCATAATTGGCTTGAATAAAAGGGTTTTCTTGAATTTGGAATAAGGCTGACGACGAGTTAAGACACTCCACTGTTGATAAGTGAAGATTTTTTATGTGAAAAATATCGCAATAAAATCAAATAACTATTTCATTGTGTCTTTTGGCTTCAATTTTCCTATAGCGTTCACTATTGGCGCTGCTACGCGGCGGTTGGTAGATCTTTTTAAAAAATCCGCCGCCTCGCGATCCATCGGATCTGACCGATTGAGCGCCAAGTGTCACTCTATGCCCTTGCAACACAGGTCTTGTTCAGAACTTTTCCGAAAAACGGGTCATGTTGTAGAATTTTATGCAATATAGGTCAAGTTCAGAATTTTTTGGCAACTGGGTTATTGTTGCAGTTTTATTTTTGCACAGAAGTGATAGAGGCGGCCGACAACCGTGACAGCGGAGCGCTATCTTGCCAGCGGCAACAACGATGCAACGGGTGTGTTTGGCGGCAGCATGGCTGTGATAGGTCGGGTGATCCCAATCATTTCCCTTTAACTATGGGAAACGTTCTTCGCTCGTCGACCGGCTAGAGACTCCGCCGGCCATGTGCACTCGTGACACGCGGCATGGGCCCCAGACGGCTAAAAACATCCATCTCATTCCTTATCTTGTTCCACCGCCCCAAATCCACCTCTCTCTCTCTCTCTCTCACACACACACACACACACACACACACACATTTTGATATCTTCCTCTGCCGCTCATCCTTCTCTAATAACCAGCGAGAAGCACCCAAATACCCTACCGCGCGACGCCCTTGCCACGCAACATCGCTCGATTTGTTGTTTCCCCCGCTGCTCATCTTCCCCCCCTCCCACTCACAGCAAATGACCGGCAATGAGCTCTCAAATAGCGGTCGCACTATGGCTCGCCATGCAAGCAAACACCCAGCAACTTAGAGCATAGGCAATGGCTGATTTCCAGCTAGCCACGGTGGCGCCATGACCCATGAGCGCGTAGGCCATGCGGCCGTGCTGGAACTGATGACTAAAAAATTTGCAAGCGGTGGCTGCTCGTGCTGGAAGCGGCAACTGGTCATGCTGGAATCGGGTACCGAGGAGCTGCAACCATTGTTGATGTATGCTAGAACCGGTGTTCGTCGGCGCGGCGACTAGCTAGCGGAGTAAGGTGCTGCAAGCGGCGACGAGCGGGAGGTTTTGTGTTGACCAGCTATTGTCTAGCTGGAAGAACCATGCTGTGGGGGCGCTGAAACCAGTGTGTAGAGAAGCTGGAACCACAATAGCCAAAGCTTCGACGGAGGAGCAAACATGCAACCACCTGCGGGAGATGTTAGAACCACGGTGTTAGGGTGCTAGAACGAGTGCACAGAGAAGTTGGAACCGACGAGGAAACCAAAGCTACAACCAACTGTCGTAGATGTTGGAACCATGGTGTTGGCATGCTGGAAGTGGCGAATTTGATTGCTACAACCCAAGCAACCTACGCACTGGCAGATGTTGCAACCGGTGGAGTCTGTGGTCATCGGTCAATACCCACTAGTAGAAAAAGGGTCACATGTTCACCCCTTTAGCCCCGGTTTGTATTTGAGCCGGCACTAATGTGACCATTACTGCCGGTTCGATTGGCTATGCATTAGTGCCGATTCGTAATGAACCTTTAGTACCGGTTTGTGCCACGAACCACGAACCGGTACTAAAGGGGTGGTGGCAGGCTGCCGTCAGGCCAGGGCCCCACGAGCCCCTTTAGTGACGGTTTGTGACACAAACCGGTACTAAAGGTCTAACCTATAGTACCGGTTTGTGTCACCAACCGGCACTAAAGAGTCTTAACCTATAGTCCCGGTTGAACACACGAACCGGCACTATAGGGCAATTTTCAAACTCTACCCCCACCCCACGTGTATCGCCATTTCAGTTTTGAAAAAATCAAAAGAAAATGATAAAAACTTCAAAAAATAAAATACTTCGAGAGGTAGTTATATTACTACATCTACTAGTTAGGAAAATTTGAAAACTTAAATTTGGACATGTTTTGCAAAAAGTGTAGGGAAAATGTAAAACGGCTATAACTTTTGCATACGATGTCGGAAAAAAACTTATAATATATAAAAAATTTCAGCACGAAAATCCGCATCCGATGAAGACCGCGTACGACCTGTTTGCAATTTTTTAGAATCATCAGATTCCAAAAGGAAAAAAAGATATGGTCAAATTTCAGTTTTTTTAAAAACATTTGGTTAAATCTGGTCAAACTACTTATTCAAGAAGTATTAATGTTACTATATAATTATTCAAGAATATTACTGTTACTAAATAATTATTGAAATTTTTTGAATTTTGGTCAAATCTGGTCAAACTATGGTCAAACTTATTCAAGAAATATTAGTGTTACTAAATAATTACTTTTTTTAGAATAATAGTTTCAAACTCAAACGGTGAAACGTGTGACCTAATGCTCAAGCTAAACTGCTGAGGGTTAATAGGATTGACAGCTTACATTTGTCAGGAAAACAACAAGTGCAGACTTGAAATGTAGGGGGAATAGAACTCCGAAGTGAGAGGATGGGTGACCGGCCGGGAAGTTAGGCGATTTGGAATGAGTGATCTACACTTGAGCAGTTAGGAGATGTGATTAGAGACTAAATCATCAAATAATTCAAAAAAATTAAAAATCGAAAAAAAAATCAAATTTTTTTTCCAAAATTTTCAAAAAAAAAAACCTTTAGTACCGGTTGGTAACACCAACCGGTACTAAAGGTCCCCCATACTAGGGCGCGAGCTCACGCCACGTGGTGGCACTTTAGCGCCGGTTCGTGCCGAACCGGTACTAAGGGGGGGGGGCTTTAGTGCCCACCCTTTAGTGCCGGTTATGGAACCGGCACTAAAGGCCCTTACGAACCGGTTTTAAAACTCCGTTCTACTAGTGACCTTAAGGAAAGCAGATTTTTTTTTCAAAAGACTTATGTAACTTCCAATTTATCGCAGATATTTGGTGTTCATCATAATTTAATTTTGTTTGATCTGACGTACTATGTTTAGCCCATCAATAAAGCCATCAAAGTCAAACTTCTTAGTCTCCAATCCTCCTCGAGTCCGTCCATTTAGATGACGCTCTGGATTAGATTTCTGCCGTCTCCTTGAGGTGTCTGTTTCTTAATATCTATTCACGGGTTCATCAGTGACGACTAAGGCTTCAGGGCAGTGGTCCTTAGGGGCATTTGCACAAAGACTTCCTGACTGTCATCGACAAGGTCAAGCTAGCTGCGGCAGGGGAGTGGAGACAATGGCGTGTCGGCGGCTCATTTTGGCGGCGGTAGTGGTCATTCAGTGGTCTAGGTACCTTGATGTGATTTTTATTAATTTTGAGGTACTTCATATTTCTGATGAACTTTTGTAATAGATGTGAATACTTTTCGCACAAAAAAAAGAGTAGTTTAATTTTCGAAGAAGATATATTGATTCCTGCCTGGAAATTGCAAGAGCCTGCGAACGGAAAAGGGAAAACTTGCTCAAATTGGTTTTCTTTTTCAGCAAGCACATCGTGCAGGTTTAAGCCCTTTCTGACAGCTGGGCTCCTTTTCCTCAGACAACTAAAACCCTCCTCGCTAAAACCTCTTAAATTCTGGAAGGAAAACCCTCTTCACCGGCGCCATGGCCCTCCTCGCCGCGGCCCGTCGGGCCTCCTCCCTACCCATCCTTCGCCGGGCCTCCACGCTTCTCCGCCCCACGTCCTCGTCGTTGATGGCGAGCAGGTGGAGCTCGTCCTCCTCCCTCGACGCCGCAGTCTCCTCCTTCGAGTCCTCCGGCGCCTCCCTCATCGCCGCACTGGACTCTTACCGTCACAGCACCGTGACCGAGGAGTCCGCCCGTACCGTGTTGGGCCCCCTCCGTGCCTTCCTAACCGAGACCGAATCCCTGAGCGCCACCATGTTCGATCTTGAGCTCCTCGGTGCCATCGACTCCGCGATCAAGTCCCGCAACAATGACGACGGCGCGCCCCCCACCGAGCTCCAGTGTCTCCTCGCTAAGGTACGCACGCAGATCCATCTTTCAGTTTCAAATCCACCGAGCGGCCGGGACTCTGCCTGTGCTAACTGCGATCCCATGCATGGTTTGGAACTTGGGATAGATTGGGGCTGTTCTGATCTTTGTGACCTCGATCAAATATGCCTTTAATCCTGCTTTAGAATCTGATCAGTTGTTGTTGATGCCTTTAATCCTGCTTGAGAATCAAGGTTTTCGTATCTTAAACAGATAGAGGAGACCGGGGATTACTTTCCCTTTGAAATCTCTGAAAATAAGTGTCGTGCCAGCATTACACTTACCAGAACCTTAAAGGGTGAGAGGATTGAGGTTGTGGCTTCAAAGCCCTGCTTGGACGACGACGACGACGAGAACAACTCCTCATGCACCTCACATGAGGATGTAGAATTGTCTTCAGCATCCTCGAACGAGAATCTAGAAGAAGACGGTGGCCAGAAGAACAAATTAAGATCTAGCATCAACCTAGAGGTCGCCATCTCCAAGGGCGATGGCTCAAAGCTTGCGTTCACCTGCTTCGCATATCCCGACAATATCACCATCCATTCCATGTGCATGTTGTCTTTGCGGACAGCTAGAGATGATGTTCAGGCCACATATTACGATTTCGAGTAAGAATACTAAGACTAATTTTCCTAGATGGATTAATTGGCAACACTTTTTGGTGTCTTGCCTTGTTGAAGGCTGTCTTTAATTACTAGTCGGTGACGCTCTTATTAATTAACTACTCTCCGTACGTTGATCTCATGCAGTAAGCTTGATGAGAACCTGCAGAAGTCATTTGTGAAGTATCTAGACCTGCGCGGGGTCACGCCAACGACGACAAACTTGTTGCATGTGTACTTGAGCAGCAAGGTCCAGTCCAAGGATCTGCTGATGCTGACCAAGCTGCAGGATTTCGTCAAGAAAGACTGATCCTCACCGTTCATATAATGTTCATGAGAAAGGCAACATGATCTTATGACTGTTCAGAAGTGTGCATGGTTGCTTTTGCTTTATCTCCTCTAGGATTGTAATGCTCGGCCTACAGAAAGTCGAAACCATTTTAATTAGGGTGCTTTGTTATTCGCTATGTTATGTGATTTGCTTATTCCTATAGTGTACTTCAATTCCCAAGTGTGTTTATTAATTTAATCATGTTGATATCCAGCTAGTGCAATTGTTGCTTTGAAGCTGAAATGCATACGACAGAAATATTGAAACAGAAATTAGAGAGGTAGCCGATAGAATTAATAAAATGAACTACTTTAAAAAGAGAAAGTTGGATAAAACTCAAACATTAAGCAGGAGTGAGAAAGACCCAAATTGTATTTCATGTCGAACAAGAAATTCCTATAACTCAGTGGAGCCATTTCTAATGATATCCTTACGTGATTGTAAATTTAAAAAATATGAATTTCGTTAATGTAGCAAGCAGTTGTATGTTTTTAGACCTAGAGCTAACATTTTTCTAAATTGTTTAGCCAATGATCAGTACCTGCACACATAATACAGAACCACCTTTGCCCCCGACAGGACTAGTGAGGTTGCCAGTCTCACTATCTTGCTAATTACAAGGATTAAAAACACAAGTGTATGAAAGATTTGATTCCAACTAAAAAGTTAAAGTAAGGAATTGAAAAGAGCGTTTGATCTAGGTTGAAAGAATATAAGACGAAGATGGACCAGGATCCATGGTGCGACCATCGGGATCCATGCTGTGGTGAACAAATTACAGTTATGTATCGTTTAAATTACAGTTTTTATAATGATCACTATCCATGGCATAATCAACATATGAACATCAGCTTCTACCCACTTAGTAACGTAATCAACAACAACTAAAATATGTGTATACCCATTAGAGAAGGAAACGGTCCCATATAATTAAAGCCCCAAACATCGAATGGTTCAATAACGAGTGAATAATTGATAGACATTTCTTGACGTCTACTAATATTACCAATTTTTTGACATTCATCACAAGATAAGACAAACTTACAGACATCCTTGAAGAGAGTAGACCAATAAAAACCGGATTGCAATACCTTATGCGCAGTTCTATCTTTAGCGTGGTGTCCTCCATAAGCTTCGGAGTGACACTTGCGTAGGATCTGTTCCTGTTCATGCTCAGGTATACAACGTCTAATAACACCATCTACTCCTTTATAAAGATGTGGGTCATCCCAGAAGTAATGTCTTAAATCATAGAAAAACTTTTTCTTTTGCTGGTATGTGAAACTAGGTGGTATAAATTTAGCAACAATGTAATTAGCATAATCGGCATACCATGGAGCAGTACGAGAAGCATTTATGACATTTAATTGTTCATCAGGAAAGCTATCATCAATAGGTAGTGGGTCATCAAGAACATTCTCTAACCTAGACAAGTTGTCTGCAACGGGGTTCTCAGCTCCCTTTCTATCAATAATATGCAAATCAAATTCTTGTAGTAGGAGAACCCATCTAATAAGTCTAGGTTTAGAATCTTTCTTTTCCATAAGATATTTAATAGCAGCATGATCAGTGTGAATAGTTACTTTAGAATCAACAATATAAGGTCTGAACTTATCACAAGCAAATACAACTGCTAAGAATTATTTTTCAGTAGTAGCATAACTTCTCTGGGCACTGTCTAGAGTCTTACTAGCGTATTGAATAACATTTAATTTCTTATCAACTCTTTGTCCTAGAACAACACCTACAGCATAATCACTAGCATCACACATAATTTCGAAGGGTAAATTCCAATCAGGTGGCCGAACAATAGGTGCGGAAATTAATGCTTTCTTAAGTATTTCAAATGCTTCTACACAATCATCATCAAAGACAAAAGGGATATCTTTTTGTAATAGATTAGTCAGAGGCCGAGAAATTTTTGAGAAGTTCTTAATGAACCTCCTATAAAAACCGGCATGACCAAGTAAACTTCTTATACCTCTTTTCAATAGCATCAACTTTAGCTTTATCTTGGAACACGACATCTTTTCAATAGCATCAACTTTAGCTTTATCAATTTCAATACCTCTTTCAGAAATTTTATGCCCCAAGACAATACCTTCATTAACCATAAAGTGGCACTTCTCCCAATTCAAGACAAGATTAGTTTCTTGACATCTCTGCAAAACTCGATCAAGGTTGCTCAAGCAATCATCAAAAGAGGATCCATAGACGGAGAAATCATCCATGAAAACCTCACAAATCTTTTCGCAAAAATCAGAGAATATAGCCATCATGCATCTTTGAAAGGTAGCAGGTGCATTACATAAACCAAAAGGCATACGTCTGTAAGCAAAGGTACCGAAAGGGCAAGTAAAAGTGGTCTTTTCTTGATCATCATCTGACACATGTATTTGAGAGAAACCAGAGTAACCGTCTAGAAAGCAAAAATGTGTATGTTTGGATAATCTTTCTAGCATTTGATCAATGAAAGACAAAGGGTAATGATCTTTTTTAGTGGCTTTATTTAATTTGCGAAAATCAATTACCATTCTATAACCTGTAATAATTCTTTGTGGGATCAATTCATCTTTATCATTAGGAACGACAGTAATATCTCCCACGGACAGGACTTACCCACTGACTATCAGCAACAGGATAAATTATACCTGCCTCAAGGAGCTTTAATATTTCCTTTCTTACCGCTTCTTTCATCTTAGGATTTAGCCATCGTTGATGATCAATAACTGGCTTAGCGTCTTTCTCCAGATTTATTTTGTGTTGACATAGAGTGGGACTAATGCCCTTAAGATCATCAAGAGTATATACAATAGCAGCACGGTGCTTCTTCAGAGTTTTCAATAATTTCTCTTCTTCATGCTCTGAAAGATTAGCACTAATAATAACAGGATATATCTTTTTTCATCAGGATAAGCATATTTAAGAGTATCAGGCAATGGTTTCAGCTCAAACATGGGATCACCCTTGGGTGGAGGAGGATCCCCTAGGATTTCAACAGGCAAGTTGTGTTTCAGAATAGGTCCCTTTTTAAAGAATACTTCATCTATTTCGCTCCTTTCATTCATAAACATATCATTTTCATGATCAAGCAAATACTATTCTAAAGGATCATTAGGAGGCACGGCAATAGAAGCAAGACCAATAATTTCATCCTTACTAGGCAATTCCTCATCACGGGGTTGTCTACGAAATTTAGAAAAATTAAACTCATGAGACATATCACCCAAACCAATGGTAACAACATCCTTTTCGCAGTCTATCTTAGCATTAACAGTGTTCAAGAAGGGTCTACCAAATATAATGGGACGAAAGCTATCTTGTGGGGAGCCAAGAACAAGAAAATCAGCAGGATATTTAACCTTCCCACACATGACTTCAACATCTCTAACAATCCCAATCAGTGAAATAATATCTCTATTGGCAAGCTTAATTGTAACATCAATATCTTCTATCTCAGCAGGTGCAATATCATGCATAATTTCTTTGTATAAGGAATGAGGTATTGCACTAGCACTAGCATCCATATCACATAAGCCATGATAACAATGATCTCCTATTTTAACAGAAATTACAGGCATGCCTATGACCAGGCTTAGCAATTCTAGCAGTCTCATCACAGAAGTAAATAACATGCCCATCAATATTATCAGCCAAGAGATCTTTAACCATAGCAATATTAGGTTCAACTTTAACTTGCTCAGGGGGTTTGTGTGTCCTACTATTACTTTTGTTGACAACAGTTGAAGCTTTAGCATGATCCTTTATTCTAACAGGGAAAGGTGGTTTCTCAACATAAGCAGTAGGAACAATAGGATCATTGTAAGTGATAGTCTTTTCTTCAACTTTAATAGGTGCAACTACTTTTACTTCAATGGGAGGATTATATTTAAACCACTTCTCCTTAGGGAGATCAACATGAGTAGCAAAGGATTCACAGAAAGAAGCTACTATATCAGAGTCAAGTCCATATTTAGTGCTAAATTCACGGAAAGCATCGATATCCATAAAAGACTTAACACAATCAAACTTAGGTGTCATACCTAACTCCTTACATTCGTCTAGGTCCCAATCTTCAGAGTTGCGTTTAATTCTTTCCAATAAATCCCATTTGAATTCAATAGTCTTCATCATAAAGGAGCCAGTATAAGAAGTATCGAGCATGGATTGATTATTACGAGAAAGCCGAGCATAAAAATTCTGAATAATCAGTTCTCTTGAGAGCTCATGATTGGGGCATGAATATAACATTGACTTAAGCCTCCCCCAAGCTTGAGCGATGCTTTCTCCTTCGCGAGGCCAAAAATTTTATATATATATATATATATATATATATATATATATATATATATATATATATATATATATATATATATAAAATTACGATCATGATGAACAAGATGCATAGGATAAAACTTCTGATGAAATTCCAATTTCAATCGTTTGTAGTTCCATGATCCCATATCATCACATAGCCTATACCATGTCAATGCATCTCCCTTCAAAGATAAAGGGAAGACCTTCTTCTTGATAACATCATCGGGCATACTTGCAAGCTTAAATAATCCAGAAACTTTATCCACATAGATTAAGTGTAAATCAGGATGCAATGTTCCATCTCCTGCAAAAGGATTAGCTAGCAGTTTCTCTATCATACCCGATGGGATTTCAAAGTAAACATTTTTAGTAGGTTCAGTAGGTTGAGGAGCAACTCTTTGCTCTACTGGTCGGGGTGAAGATACCCCGAACAAGCCCCTCAAAGGCTTATGTTCCATAGTAGCAAGTGACAGTAAATTTCAGCACACTATATAAATTTGTCCTTACCAAAGGCGCTTCACTCCCCAGCAATGGCACCAGAAAAGAGTCTTGATGACCCACAAGTATAGGGGATCTATCATAGTCCTTTCGATAAGTAAGAATGTCGAACCCAACGAGGAGCAGAAGGAAATGACAAGCGGTTTCCAGCAAGGTATTCTCTGCAAGCACTGAAATTATAGGTAACAGATAGTTTTGTGATAAGGTAATTTGTAACGGGTAACAAGTAACAAGTGTAAATAAAGTGCAGCAAGATGGCCCAATCCTTTTTGTAGCAAAGGACAAGCCTGGAAAAACTCTTATATAGAGAAAAGCGCTCCCGAGGACACATGGGAATTATCGTCAAGCTAGTTTTCATCACGCTCATATGATTCACGTTCGTTACTTTGATAATTTGGTATGTGGGTGGACCGGTTCTTGGGTGGTGCCCTTTCTTGGACAAGCATCCCACTTATGATTAACCCCTATTGCAAGCATCTGCAACTACAAAAGAAGTATTAAGGTAAACCTAACCATAGCATGAAGCATATGGATCCAAATCAGCCCCTTACGAAGCAACTCATAAACTAGGGTTTAAGCTTCTGTCACTCTAGCAACCCATCATCTACTTATTACTTCCCAATGCCTTCCTCTAGGCCCAAATAATGGTGAAGTGTCATGTAGTCAACGTTCACATAACACCACTAGAGGAGAGACAACATACATCTCATCAAAATATCGAACGAATATCAAATTCACATGACTACTTATAACAAGACTTCTCCCATGTCCTCAGGAACAAAAGTAACTACTCACAAAGCATATTCATGTTCATAACCAGAGGGGTATTAATATGCATAATGGATCTGTACATATGATCTTCCACCAAGTAAACCAACTAGCATCAACTACAAGGAGTAATCAACACTATTTGCAACCCACATGTACCAATCTGAGGCTTTGGGACAAAGATTGGATACAAGAGATGAACTAGGGTTTGAGAAGAGATGGTGCTAGTGAAGATGTTGATGGAGATTGACCCCCTCCCGATGAGAGGATCGTTGGTGATGACGATGGCGATGATTTCCCCCTCCCGAAGGGAAGTTTCCCCAGCAGAACAACTCCGCCGGAGCCCTAGATTGGTTCCGCCAAGGTTCCGCCTCGTGGCGGAGGAGTTTCTTCCCGAATGCTTGCTTATGATTTTTCCTCGGACGAAAGACTTCATATAGCAGAAGAGCACCGGAGGCCTACCTGGGGGCCCACGAGGCAGGGGGCGCGCCTAGGGGGTAGGGCGCGCCTCCCACCCTTGTGGCTAGGGTGTGGCCCCCCTCTGGTATTTTCTCCGCTCAGTATTTTTATTAATTCCAAAAATGACTTCCGTGAAGTTTTAGGACTTTTGGAGCTGTGCTGAATAGGTCTCTAATATTTGATCCTTTTACAGCCCAGAATTCCAGCTGTCGGCATTCTCCCTCTTCATTTAAACCTTGTAAAATAAGAGAGAATAGACATAAGTATTGTGACATAACGTGTAATAACAACCATAATGCAATAAATATCGATATAAAAGCATGATGCAAAAAGGACGTATCAGATGATCTTAGTGGGAGGAAAAATACTTAGAGATAAAAGCATCTTTGCACTTATTCCAAGAATCAATACTATTTTTAGGCAAAGACGAAAACCAAGTTTTAGCGCGATCTCTAAGAGAAAACGGAAATAGCTTCAATTTAACAATATCATTATCCACATCTTTCTTATTTTGCATATCACAGAAATCAACAAAGCTATTTAGATGGGTAGCGGCATCTTCACTAGGAAGGCCGGCGAATTGATCTTTCATAACAAGATTCAACAAAGCAACATTAATTTCACAAGATTCAGCTTCGGTAAGAGGAGCAATCGGGGTACTAAGAAAGTCATTGTTGTTGGTATTGGTAAAGTCACACAATTTAGTATTGTCTTGAGCCATCGTGACATGCAAGCAATCCAACACACGAGCAAACAAGAAGCAAGCGAAAAAGAGGCGAACGGAAAGAGAGGGCGAATATAACAGCAAGGGTGAAGTGGGGAAGAGGAAAACGCGAGGCAAATGGCAAATAGTGTAATGCGAGGGATACGAGTTTGTGATGGGTACTTGGTATGTCTTGACTAATGCGTAGACTCCCCGCCAACGGCGCCAGAAATCCTTCTTGCTACCTCTTGAGCACTGCGTTGGTTTTCCCTTGAAGAGGAAAGGGTGATGCAACAAAGTAGCATAAGTATTTCCCTCAGTTTTTGAGAACCAATGTATCAATCCAGTAGGAGGCCACGCTCAAGTCCCTCGTACCTACACAAACAAATAAGAACCTAGCAACCAACGCGATACAGGGGTTGTCAATCCTTCACAGCCACTTGCAAAAGTGAGATCTGATAGAGATGATAAGATAATATTTTTGGTATTTTTATGATAAAGATTAGAAGTAAAGATTGCAAAATAAACGGTGCAAGAAATAGCTTGTTGACGGGAAATTAATATGATGGAAAATAGACCCGGGGGCCATAGGTTTCACTAGTGGCTTCTCTCAAGATAGCATAAGTATTACGGTGAGTGAAAAAATTACAGTCGAGCAATTGATAGAATTGAGCATAGTTATGAGAATATCTAGGTATGATCATGTATATAGGCATCACGTCCATGACAAGTAGACCGACTCCTGCCTGCATCTACTACTATTACTCCACACATCGACCGCTATCCAGCATGCATCTAGAGTATTAAGTTCATAAGAACGGAGTAACGCTTTAACCAAGATGACATGATGTAGAGGGATAAACTCATGCAATATGATATAAACCCCATCTTTTTATCCTCGATGGCAATAATACAATACGTGTCATTTCCCCTACTGTCACTGGGATCGAGCACCGCAAGATTGAACCCAAAGCTAAGCACTTCTCCCATTGCAAGAAAGATCAATCTAGTAGGCCAAACCAAACTGATAATTCGAAGAGACTTGCAAAGATAACCAATCATACATAAAACAATTCAGAGAAGATTCAAATATTGTCATAGATAATCTTGATCATCAACCCACAATTCATCGGATCTTGACAAACACACCGCAAAAGAAGATTACATAGAATAGATCTCCAAGAGAATCGAGGAGAACTTTGTATTAAGATCCAAAGAGAGAGAAGAAGCCATCTAGCTAATAACTATGGACCCGGAGGTCTGAGGTAAACTACTCACACATCATCGGAGAGGCTATGGTGTTGATGTAGAAGCCCTCCGTGATCAATGCCCCCTCCGGCGGAGCACCGGAAAAGGCCCCAAGATGGGATCTCACGGGTACAGAAGGTTGCGGTGGTGGAATTAGATTTTCGTGGTGCTCCTCGATGGTTTGGGGGTACGTAGGTATATATAGGAGGAAGAAGTAGGTCGGTGGAGCCACGAGGGGCCCACGAGGGTGGAGGGCGCGCCCAGGGGGGTAGGCGCCCCCTACCTCGTGGCCTCCTTGTTGATTGCTTGATGTCCACTCCAAGTCCTCTGGATCACGTTTGTTCCAAAAATCATGCTCCCGAAGGTTTCATTCCGTTTGGACTCCGTTTGATATTCTTTTTCTGCCAAACACTGAAATAGGCAAAAAACCCAGCAATTTGGGCTGGGCCTCCGGTTAATAGGTTAGTCCCAAAAATAATATAAAAGTGTATAAATAAGCCCATTAAACATCCAAAACATAATATATAATAGCATGGAACAATCAAAAATTATAGATACGTTGGAGACGTATCAGCCTGCGCCTGCCACCATGCTTCCACAACAGTAGGAGGGCCCATCGCAACACCTGGCTGCATTGCTACCCCCCAGGTACCCCTGTTCCGTCTAACCCAGACACAGACGACCGCTGGGTCTAGCCCTTTGACTTTCGCCGGACGGTGTTTGACCGGTGGACCTTTTCACCTGGTTGTCATAGCCCAGACCATAGCTACACCCCAAACACCGTCTAGGCCCAACCCACCCCAAGATTCCCTCCGTGTCGGCCCTGCGTGGCCGTTTCCCCCCTCCGGGACACGGCCGAAGCGATGCCCGTGAGGGGGGGCACAAACCGGAGCCGGGTGCGTGCGCCTGCCACCATGCTTCCCCAACTGTAGGAGGGCCAACTGCAACACCTGGCGGCATTGCTACCCCCTGGTACCCCATCCCGTCTAACCCTGACACAGACGATCGCCGGGTCTAGCCCTTTGACTTTCGCCGGACGGGGTTTGACCGGTGGACCTTTTCACCTGATTGTCATAGCCCAGCCCATAGCTACACACCCAACAGCGTCCCGGCCCAACCCACCCCAAGATTCCCTCCGTGTCGGCCCGGCGTGGCCGTTTCCCCCTCCGGGACACGGCGGCAGCGACGCTCGTGAGGGGGGGGGGCACACCCCGGAGCCAGGTGCCTGCGCCTGCCACCATGCTTCCACAACCGTAGGAGGGCCCACCACAACACCTGGCGGCATTACTACCCCCTAGGTACCCCGTCCCGTCTAACCCTGACACAGACGACCGCCGGGTCTAGCCCTTTGACTTTCGCCAGACGGGGTTTGACCGGTGGACCTTTTCACCTGATTGTCATAGCCCAGCCCATAGCTACACACCCAACAGCGTCCCGGCCCAACCCACCCCAAGATTCCCTCAGTGTCGGCCCGGCGTGGCCGTTTCCCTCCTCCGGGACATGGCGGCAGCGACGCCCGTGAGGGGGGGGGGGCACACCCCAGAGCCAGGTGCCTGCGCCTGCTACCATGCTTCCACAACCATAGGAGGGCCCACCGCAACACCTGGCGGCATTGCTACCCCCAGGTACCCCATCCCGTCTAACCCAGACACAGATGACCGCCGGTTCTAGCCCTTTGACTTTCGTTTGACCGTTGGACCTTTTCACCTGGTTGTCATAGCCCAGCCCATAGCTACACCCCAACACCGTCCCGGCCCAACTCACCCCAAGATTCCCTCCGTGTCGGCCCAGCGTGGCCGTTTCCCCCCTCCGGGACACGGCGGCAGGGACGCCCGTGAGGGGGGGGGCACACCTCGGAGCCGTGTGCCTGCGCCTGCCACCGTGCTTCCACAACAGTAGGAGGGCCCACCGCAACACCTGGCGGCATTGCTACCCCCTAGGTACCCCGTCCCATCTAACCCTGACACGGACGACCGCCGGGTCTAGCCCTTTGACTTTCGCCGGACGGGGTTTGACCGGTGGACCTTTTCACCTGGTTGTCATAGCCCAGCCCATAGCTACACCCCCAACACCGTCCTGGCCCAACCCACCCCAAGATTCCCTTCATGTCAGCCTGGCATGGCCGTTTCCCCTTTCCGGGACACGGCGACAGGTACGCCCGTGAGGGGGGGCACACCCCGGAGCCGCGTGCCTGCGCCTGCCACCATGCTTCCACAACCGTAGGAGGGCCCACCGCAACACCTGGCGGCATTGCTACCCCCCAGGTACCTCGTCCCGTCTAACCTCTCCGTGACACGACGGAAGCAAGGCCCGTGTGGGGGCAATCGATATATGTTTTTTGTACATTTAAGGCACATTTAAGTAAATGAAATCAGTTTTGGAAAAAAGAGAAAATAAATAAAATATTAAAATATTATTAGAAATCTATGCCTACGGCAAAGCCGTCGGCATAGCTACGACCACAGAACGGTAGAGCCCTGGATCGATGACGTGGTGTAGGGCAGGGATCGATGACGTGGCAAGTTCCATGGGCCAGGCCTATGCCGACGGCGAGGCCGTCGGCATAGATATGCCACCCCACGGGACCGGCTAGCGACGCGAATCGATGACGTGGCGGGCGCCGCGGATCGATGGGCCGTCGGCATGGCTATGCCGACGGCCACCGTTAGCCTGTCGACCTAGCCTGACGCCGTCAAACGGCCGTCGCCGTCCGGGTAGCCGGGCCCACGTGATATGCCGACGGCCGCCGTGGGGATATTTCTCGCGACGCCGACGGCTGATCTATGCCGACGAGAGCCATCGGCATAGATGGATATACGCCGACAGCTTTAGCTGGGCTGTCGGGATATGCCCATCTATGCCGAAGGGTGCCGTCGGCATAGGTTTGGCCGTCGGCATCACAGGTTTTTCTGGTAGTGTTTACTAAGTAACATGAATTTCTGGTCTGACAGAAAAATTGATGGTCCTTGCGACGATTTGCGTCTTCTTTTCTCCTGCTTCGAAGGCCTTTTTTGTTTGAAGGGCTTCATAATCCTACTAAATTTTCTGAAGTTTTTTCTTTGTTGTAATTATTTCAGATTCGGAGTGACTTGGCTAATACTATTTAACGGCGTACATGACTAAATCAAAAACAGCTAAACTTGAGAATTAAAGAATAGGCTAGAAATAAGCAGAGCCAATATAGTGAATAAACAACCTAATTAAAATGGTTTCAACTCTATGTACCTCGAGAAAATCATAGTTACAGAAAACGGTCTTAAACATGTGCAGATAAAACAAAACGATCATGCACGCTACTCTACAAAAGGAACAATTATAAGTCTTGATCGTGTTGCCCTAGTAGGATAACTAAATTAAGATGAAGATCAATCTTTCTTGACGAAATCCGACAGCTTGTTCAGCCAAAAGTGCTGCTTGCGGGTGCCATTGCTAATAATGTACTCGCGAAACAAGTTCATCGTCGTCGGCGTGATCCCACGCAGCTCCAGGTAGTTGTGGAATGACTTCTTCAGATTCTCATCGAGATTACTGTACCAGATCCGCAAATTAAGAGTGTTTAATCAATGTGTCCGTGGTGGGCCAAATATAAAAGCAGCCAATGAATTATGCTAGGTTCAGTCTTGGTACTTACTTGAAACCGTCATACTTATACATATCCTCCAGTAGCTCCTGCTCTTTTCGTGACCCCCCGGGCGTCATATTCATGGAACGGATGGTGACGTCGTCCGGATATGCAACACAGGTGAATTGAAGTTTGTAGCCATTGCTCTTGGAGACGATGACATCAAAGGTGAGGGTAGGTCTTGAGGCCTTCTTGTCACCTTTGCCATGTTCCAGCTGCATAAGTAAGGATTCCAAAGACGATGATTTTCCATCCTTCTCAAGGCAGTCTGTCTGAGTCACAACCTCAATCTTCTCGTCCTCAAAAGTTCTTTTGAGAGTAATGTATCTTTTATAATCGCGGCCAACAAAGTATCTGTTTTCACTGACTTCGAAGGGGAAGCAACCCGCGGTATCCTCCATCTGTTTTACAATGGGAAAAACAAATTTGAGGACATGAACAACAAAAGCTCAGTAATCCTCACTCTGTGTCTCACGCATGATTAATTAATGGGAAAGTTGTGGCTACTCTCGGGTGTAGGTACACCCGAGTTTGCAAAACTTTGAAAAATGTGATAAAACAAGGTCCAAAAAACCTGAAATCTTGAGACAACAAGCTTCATCAAGTGTTTGAACTTTTTGCAAAATTTCAGCTAAAAACAACATCCGAGGAGCTCTCGCCAAAAAAAAACAAAATCAATGCTCAAACAGTGCACAAACTTAGAACATTGATTTTGTTTTTTTTTTTGCCGACAGCTCCTCTGATGCTATTTTTCGCTGAATTTTTGCAAAAAGCTTGAACATTTGATGAAGTTTCATGTCCCAAAACTGCAGATTTTTTCGACATTGTTTGATCATGTTTTTCTTTTTTTTTAAACTCGGGTGTACCTACACCCGAGAGTAGAAAAGCTGGTCTCTTAATTAATTACATAAAATAAAACCAGTAAAGTTTCTGGACAGCATGCTTTTTCAAAGGGAACGGGGATTATCATCGCATAGGTGAAGAGATCGATCTGTGTATATGCAGTGCACGTACCTCGGCGATACGGGGCGGCTCGGAGGACTTGACGGCAGAGTCGATGCCGCGGAGGAGCTGGTCCTCGAAGGAGGCGTTGCTGAGGGAGTCGGTGGCGGCCCGGAGTGAGTCCAGTGCGGCGGCCCAGGTGCTGGAGCCATGGTCGGCGTTGACGGTGTCCATTGTGGCGTTCATTAAGGCCGCCTTCGCGGCGCGGATGGAGGAGGACGAGCTGTGCCTGATCGCCGGCACCGGCGGAGCCACGGGGCGGAGCAGCACCGAGGAGGCTCGGCGGAGGATGGGAAGGGAGGAGGCCCGGCGGGAGGCGGCGAGGAGGGCCATGGCACGGCGTATGCGTTGTGGACTCGAAGCCGTCAACAAGGTTTCCCCTCGATCTACGTAGTATATCTTCCTTCCTACTTCCATAATTTAAGAGGGTTTTAGAAGGATCGAGGGGTTTTACTTGTAGGAGGAGGTACGTAGTTCGCTGGGCCCATGTGTCACACAGGCAGTTCCGAATCTGCACGATATATGTGCTTAGCTTCTTGAAGAAGTACGTAAACGGATTTGAGTAGTTTTCTGTTTTTTTAAAGTTACACAACTAACATTAAACAAAGGGAAACGTTTTGCGCCGGCAGACCGGCCGAAGCATCGGCCGGCCGTGCGCGCACCGTGTGATAGTTTCGATCGTACGCCTTGCATCCCTACGGGTCCCGTCACACATACCCTGGGGCCACACACCGCTCCACCTTTTCTCTTCAGGAGCGCAACCGTTCACTCAATATGTCCAACCTTGTCTCCTCTCTCGCATATGGACGCCCCCCCCTCTCTCTCTCTCTCCACCATAACTTTTTCACCATGAATCCAAGGAATTAAAACTCTAGCCACTATGATCCTAAAAAAAAAAAAATCTAGCCACTATGCTACAAAGATGCGTGGCTCGTGCAAGCTCGGACCTGTGCTCCCGCGACCCTCCCACGACGGCTGTGACGGGCGGCGGTGACATGGGTGCCAACACCATGGTTGCTGCTATCCTGACGACCGACGATGTAGTGTTGTATTTTGTGGCGGCCGCGCGCTACTGGCGACCGGCAAGATAGCAGACACCGCTCGAGGCCGATGCTGCGAAAGATTGATGCCTGAAGCTGCGACCGCCACAAGCGGGAGCTGCAACCGTTGTGGGCTTTTGCTACAACCGACGACGCAAAATGTTTGCGACGTGCATGCCGAGCTACAACTGGCGACGACGATGATGACTTTTGCTGCAACTGTCGTCAGTGTTTGGTACTACCGGCGATGCAAAATGTTCGCAACATGAATGGTGAGCTACAACCAGCGGCTGCGACGATGACGACTTTTGATGCAACCGTAGTTGGCATTTGCTACATCCGACAATGCAAATAGCTACGACGACGACAACTTTTGCTGTAGCCATAGTCGGCATTTGCTACGACCTGCGATGCAAAATGTTTGCTAACTGTACGGGAAGCTACAACAAGCGGTGACTTTTGCTACAACCATAGTCGGCGTTTGCTACATCTGATAACGCAAATAGCTACGACGACGACAACCTTTGCTGCAACCGTAGTCGGCGTTTGCTACGACCTGCGATGTAAAATGTTTGCTAACTGTCCGGCAAGCTACAACCGGCAACGACGACGACGGCTTTTGCTGCAACCGTTGTCGGCGTTTGCTACGTCCAACAACGCAAATAGCTACGACGATGGCGACCATGTATTCACGACCAACGAGGTGTCTTCCTCAATGGCGACAGAAGACAGCGAGCACGGCCGGCCGTGGGTGAGCTGCTCGCTGCATTCAGGGCAGCAAAGCTGCTGCGTGGGGGCAGGAGCATGTGCTGCCCATAAGGGATGGGACGCATGGCTGGTTCAGAGGGTTCAGAGAGCGCAGGCGGGCTAGACAAAAGAAATAATAGAGAACGGCGGCTGGATCGTACAGTCAAAGGTATTTGTATCATGTGGTCGGGAGACGACCGGCCCAAATCTGGCCGGTCGACCGGCGGGTAGTAGCCGCGCTAAGCATGGGCTGAGCCTAGGACAATTCCTAAGATGTAATCGATTGATTGTCAATTCAGATAGCTTAGATGCAATATCGCCGCTGAAGTAACGAGCTGAATTAGCTGGAGTAGGCATGGCTATCTGAGTTCCCACAAATTTATTTCGAGCATGGTGCATAGGACTTATATTACCAATGAATGAGAAGGAATGATTATTTAAAAGTAAGGTGTTAACTGATTACAATCGTTATCCAGAACAAATTCTAGGCGCTTCGAGGTGTCAAAATCCATTGTCCAACCATTTTCCTTTATGGCCGTCGCAACTGCCTCATGAGCCAGCTTGTTGCATTCTCTCTTGATGACTCTGATAGTGCACTCGGAGTGATTTTCGTCAGGGCTTCGCCATCAACGATTATGGGAAATATCTAAGAACGATTAATACTCTCACAGGATAGGGCATTGGCAATCCCTACGCAGTCTGTCTCCAAAATCTTCAAAAATCACAGCGCCTTAAAACCTCTCACGTAAAGGTAAAACCGACTGGTCCATCACAACCACATGTGCTTCAGCCTCTCGATAATTGTAATGTTCTGCAATCTCTGTTTTTCTTAGAGGTACATATTGTTAGAATAAATCCGAGGCATGTAGTCGATCATCTGAGGACCAAGCAATCACACGATGTGCGGCACCGAGATTTCTTAACGAGGTTCACCATCATGGCTACATCCCGGGACATGACTACGGACGCTCCTCTCCGTGATACCGTCACAATATCGCACCCGGTCGCAATGGACGCCGGCACATGCCGTCGGCTTT
Organism: Aegilops umbellulata; assembly: GCA_032464435.1. Classification (NCBI taxonomy): domain Eukaryota; kingdom Viridiplantae; phylum Streptophyta; class Magnoliopsida; order Poales; family Poaceae; genus Aegilops; species Aegilops umbellulata. The sequence continues at coordinate 631,345,022 of CP136060.1, read as the reverse complement.
TCCGTGTTTCTGTGCTATTATGTTGGCATAGGTTACATCGTGTGTCTACCCCTACTATATATGAGAGACCTAAGATACAAGTGTCCTACTAGAACACGACTCCATACCCTGTACACAATACAACTTAGAGTCCAACTGTAACCTATCTTGTACACAATATTCGACACAACTCTAACACATATTTCAAATTCAAAGAAACTTGCCTAATACTATCTGACAATTTACATGACCAACAAACAGATACACTTGACAATGAAAGAGTAAAGTAAGTATTAGCAAAGCAAACATAGTGAATAAATACCACTAATTAAAATGGTTTAAACTCTATGCAGGTCTAGCCATACTGACACCAAAGTCATAGTTAAAAAATGATCTTATACACACAGATAAAAAACACTTCTCTCGAACAGACACAATTATAAGAGTCTTGATGATTCTGCCCTAGGATAATTAATATCAGACAAAGATCAATCTCTCTTGAAGAAATCGGACAGCTTCTTTACCCACAAGTGATTCCTGCGGGGTCCATTACCTCTCATGTACTCACACAACAACTTGCCGTGATCCCGTTCCACTCCAAATACTTGTGAAATGAATTTTTCAGATTTTGATCGAGCTCACCGCACCAGACCAGCGATCGAATTAAGAGCATTTAGTTAACGTGTGAGTGGTAAAAGTAAATCGAAGCAAGCGTAGAACTAGATTTTTGTTTTTGAAAAGATCAATGAATTAAGCTAGGTTTAGTCTTAATACTTACTTCAAATTGTCGTATTGAGAGATACCATACATTTCAGCCTGCTATGGCGTCATCTTCATGTAAGAGATGAAGATATCGTTGGGAAAGGGATACATAGTGCAGTTGAATTCAAGCTTTGAGCCATTGCTCTTGAAGACGGTGACTTTTAGGATGATATTAAGGTAGGACGTGGTCGTGTAAGCCCGAATTTTAATCTCCTCACCCTCAAAAGTACTTTTGAGAGTAACATCTCTATCAACACTGCTGTTAGCTCACTTATCTTCAGTTATTTTGAAGGGGAAGAAACCCTCTGCCTCCTTTATCTATTTTACAACGGTAAAAGTTTCGATTCCACTCAGTTTCTCCTGCATGATTAATTACACCAATATTCGAAAGTAATTGATCCCAAACATGGAACTGCAGTTTAACATAGAAAGGAAGAGAGAATGGAGGTCATCATCACATCGGTGAAGAGATCGATCTGCGTATGTACTTAGTAGGGTGAGACGAAGGCACTCGGAAGACTTGATTGTGGATTCGATGTCGCAGAGGGGCAGGTCGTCATAGGTGGTGGTACAGAGGGAGTCGACCACGGTGCTGAGGGAGTCCAATACTGCGGCGGAGGCGCTGGAGCTGGTCTCGGCATTGATGAATCAATGCGGCTTTGAGCAAGGCGACTCTCGGCTGTCGAGGAGTGAGGATGAAATGCTCCTGGTTGGCGTGGCTTGTGAGGCAACAGGGCGAAGTAGTGCACATGAGGCGCGGAGAAGGAGAAGGGAGGAGGCTTGGCGGGCAGCGGTGAAGATGGTCATGGCACGACAGATGCAGACTCGAAGCCATGAACAAGGTTTGTTCTCGATCTACGGATATCTCTCTTCCTACTTCCAGATTTTTGGTTACCGTTGTAATAACTGGCAAATGCCGACTCGTTACCGAACGAGATTTTTGAATGAATTTTAAATCCGGATAAGATTCATAAAAATCTAGTCAAAATTTTGAGATATTTTGCTCGGTAAGATGATTTCTCGTGGGGCACCGAGATCTGTTGTTACTGCCCGGTAACCGAATTCTTGAGCAGTAACCAAACCCATGCCCGCGCCACCCAGCAGTCACTCCCTCCTCGCCCCTGCCCCTTGCCACCGCCGCTCGGTGCTAGGCAAAGTCCCACACGGTGCCAGCGACGACAGGTGTTTTCCTCCTTTCTTTGGATCTGGTTGGCCCTGCATGCTTCTAATGCTGCTTGGTTGTGGCGACGTGTTGCGGAGGCAGTGCCCATGTGCTACTTGTTGGTGATGGCGCGCCGTAGTTTTCCACGACTGTGCTTTTGGCAGTTGGGTTACCCATGATATGTTGGCTGCGTCAGTGCAGATTGTTGGAATTGATCTCAGGTTGTTATAGACCGAGATAAAAGGGGAGTCCATCCCACGCTGGTGCTTTAATCGGGGGCACCCAAACCCAACGTTTGGTTTCGGTCCCCGGTCCATCAGCCCCTCGTATAAAAGGAAGAGGTCACGTAACTCTTCAGATAAGAAAAACACAAACAGGTTAAAACTTGAGTGCTAACAACCGATCCTAAAAAGAGGGAGCTGATGGGCTGGAAGGCCGTTTCCACCCCCGGCCGCCGCAAGGCTGTGCCGGCCGCTTCCTTCTGTCACCGGCAAGGCACTTGGCGGTGCTGCTGCTCTCTGCTCTGCCCATTTCCCCAGTGATCTCCCTGTTGTTGTTTCTGGAGATCGACTACATAGGGGATGAATCGAGCAGGCATTGGATTTCATACCTGTAAGTTCTCACGCTTCCGCTCATGTAGGTGTTCTAATCACGAGATTAATATCAAGTAATGTTAAGAATTTATCTAATATGGGTATCATGAGCTTAGATTGATCTCTGTTAGAATCCTATTAGGCTTTTTCATTGATGCACTCCTGATAAAGTTAAAAGCCTAAATCTTACGGTTTAATGTTATGGATTATGTTTCGATGATTGGCTTCTGCTCAACTATATGTTCTCGAGATTAAAAACTAATGATGTTCTGTAAATGCTAATAATCATGCTTAAGGCTTAATTGTTCTCTGTTAAGTTAATGATCCATGATTAGGTCAGATGTTTAAGTTAAGGCTCTAATTGCTTCGACCTAGTGCTTACCGCCAAGTTTGGGACTTAATTGTTCCCTGTTAGTGTGTCATTGAATCATGTTAATGTACAGTTAGCACTAATTGGGCTTGGGCAGCAATTAGAATGAGGGGAATCCGGGAATGGCAAATGTTAAGAAAACCTAATGGCATCCCCTCCCCCCCCCCAATTCAGCCAAAACACTGACCCTAGCCGAAAAATCACCAAATCGAAATCCCAGAAGAGAAATACCCAGCCCCAACAAAAGAAATTAAAGGAAAGAGGGGCATGGCGCCTTATGCTGATGACGCTGGCCTTCGGGGTACGCATGGCCGCCGCCGGGCAAGTACGCCATGGCCGGGACGCCGCCGTCCATCGAGACGACGCGCAGAAAAGCACTGGTCGGCGCCTCGCTTATGGACGCACACGCTGCGTGGCAGTAGCCGCGCACGTCGCCGTCACTTCCAGATGTCGCGGTCGCCGGCGCTCGCCTCCTCACTAATGCCGCTGTTGCTGTGCCATCTGCGGGTCGCAGGCGGCCATGCTTGACGGAGGAGCGCGCGGAGCTAGTCCACTGCACGCTCTTCCGGCGAGCGCAGCCACCGTGACGCCATCGCCGTCGAGCATTGGGCTACCGCCGTGGTCGCCGTCACGCTCTCTGGAGCGGAAAGATCGGGGAATGGGGAGAGATATGGCTAGGGTTGCGGCTGCACCGTGTTTTTGTCCGACACGGGATCGATCGGGACCATTCGATGCAATCGAACGGCCACAAGCAAGCCATAGCACCACCTCCGGGACTTAAATGGGCCGTTTTCTAGGTCGGGCTTCGGCCTAGGATGCTTCCTTCCAGCACAGTAATTCTAAAAAATGTTTTACTTGGAAATGTTTGCTGCTGGGCCAAATGAATAGTAGGTTACCGTGGGTTTTATGGGCCAAAAGTGATGTTCTGGTCATTTTGTTTTATACAATGCATGTTTTGAATTATGGTTATTCTAAAAAAATTGTTTTTGCGCTGTTATAAACTTGAAATTGCCAGAGAATTATGTTGTCAATTATGGTTTAGTTTTCTGAGTAGAATGGAACCAGCGAGAAGTTTTACTTGGAAAACTACTATGCAATTAATTTTAATGTCATTTTAATGGCATTTAATAATGCTTCAATATTAATTTTATGAAATGATGGTGTTTCAATTGGAATATTTTATTTGAGTTTTAAGTTTATGTTGACGACATTCTTATGGAATTTTTCTTGATGATGTAATAATTCTAATGGGCTAAGGCCACCTCAAGTAGTATTTTCATGGTCGCATGGCTCGGAATTCCGCATAGCGTCATGCAACACAATCCTTTTTTTTGGGCCGATATAACTATTGGGCAGAAGTAAAGTTTAGGTTGGTGTGTTATGTATCATTTTATTATGATATGCACCATTGAAATATGCATAAAGCCTCAGAGTAATGGAAATATTATTAATTCCCTTAAGAACAAAATTTTGTTTAGGGAATTTATTTTCTAAAGATCAGGTTGTCATTCATTTGACAATTATTATTGTTTCCAAAGATTATTATTTGGTGAATGTGATGTATTTTTTATGTCCAAATTTTATAATGTTATGATGATCAATATTAATGGCATTTTCACTACGAATGGTAAGTGGCATTGACATTTATATTATTGATGTTAATTCCAGTATCATTTTTATTTCGTGTCACTGAGAATTCTAATGATAAGTTTGGTACTTATGTTTAATGTTATGTTCAATGTCAATTAAGTGTCAAAATGTAAGTTTAAGATGTCTACAATAGGTCATGAGGCTTTGTAGCCTATGACACACTGGGTTGCAATATTTTGTTACTTTATGTTAATGATGGACATTAATTTAGCTAATGTTCTTGCTGGTCATTATAGATTTCATGTCTCTCTAACCAAAATGGAACCAACGAGAAGTTTTGTTTAGAGATTTAGTGAGAAAATGTTCTAATGACATATGATGATATTTTGACCAACGTTGATTATTTTCATGTGTCATGTATTAAAAATAAATTCTCTTCTATTTTCTGCCCAACGGTGATATAGATCAGAATAACAATTAAGGTTGTCTTTAATTCATCTCATTGCATGGTTAATTAATGCTTTATGTTTTATTACGATGTTCATAAAGTATCCTTTTTTTAAACAATGAACACTAATACTGAGGCCTAACTTTTTCTTTGACATAGACGAACCTTATGTAAATAACTTTCCCACGTGGAGAGCAGAGATTCTTGTCTCGTGTAAGAAAACTCCAAATGTTTCTGCCACCCATGTTGAAGGATTTAATCTTGATGTTAAGGTATGGAGTGGCCTCATATGTTGCATGTGCCATCATGCACATTACTAATGCAAAGGAGGTTAAAGTTAAAAGTATTGGATTTATTCCATTTAGAATTTAGAGATGGCTTAATTCTTCATCCTATTGATGATGTCTTTGTTCATGCTCCTGGTTATTGGAGCCTTAATTTTGTGTCTCTCGAACAGATGACATGATTTTATATCTTATTATGTCATCTCCAATTATGTAATGTTAGTCCCACCTTATGGTGAGACAACTTATGTTTTCACTAAATGAATCATTTGTAAACATGATATGCTATGTTGAAATTAAAGATGCAAGAGAAGTGTAATTAATGATACCTCATCAAAATTGTGGTTTTAGACCACATTTCGAGGGGGAGAATGGAAGTCTCGTTTAATATGAGATATCACGTTCACTTCTCCAACTTAGATCATATCATGTACAACTAACCAAATATGTATCTCAATTCTCTAATTAAGATGGAACCAACGAGAAGTCTTGGTTGGAGAATGTATGAAAAGTGCATTCTAATGTTGGTTCTCTAATTAAGATGCAACAAGTCTTATTTAGAAGAATGAAGGAAAAATGACTCCTTTATCATGTTAGTGTGTACTTAGTCCCTTATGAGCATTACAAAGCACACATGAATGCTAAAGTGGCAAGATTGCTAGTCTAATGACCATCATGATGTAACATGTTGAATGCTAAAGTGGCAAGATTGCTAGTCTAATGACCATCATGATGTAACATGTTGATTATATATGACCAACGTCGTTTACAATCATATGTGACACTTCACTCAAGTGGCAAGTTTGTCAGTATCATGTAGCTTGTGGTTATATTTCTGACTAACGTCGTTTATAATCATTTGTCACAGTTCATTAAGTTCTTTTCCATCTTCAGCCCAACTGTGTTGTGGTTTAGAACTGAAATGATTATTATCAAGATATTGGATATGTTTTCCATTTTGTAAATAAAGTCATCATAAGGAACCTGGAGCGTATGAACATTAATCTTAAGGATAACTCCATTAGATCTTTGTTCATATGCATCAGGTAAATTGAGGGGAATTTATTTTTCTCTAATGCAACACTTATTGTTGAGACTCAACAATTTCCCTATGACCAATAATGTGTGTGAATGATCATCTTAGTGGCTTGTTGCCATATAGGATGAAGATTATGAGCTCTAATGATGTATGGAACTCCATAGAATTTCCTCAGGGAGTTGTTGTTGTTGGGGAACGTAGTAATTTCAAAAAAATTCCTACGCAAACGCAAAATCACGGTGATGCATAGCAACGAGAGGGGAGAGTGTTGTCTACGTACCCTCGTAGACCGAAGCGGAAGCGTTGACGCAACGTAGAGGAAGTAGTCGTACGTCTTCCCGATCCGACCGATCCAAGCACCGTTACTCCGGCACCTCCGAGTTCTTGGCACACGTTCAGCTCGATGACGCTCCCCGGGCTCCGATCCAGCAAAGCTTCGGGGAGGAGTTCCGTCAGCACAACGGCGTGGTGACGATCTTGATGTACTACCGACGCAGGGCTTCACCTAAGCACTGCAACGATATGACCGAGGTGGAATATGGTGGAGGGGGGCACCGCACACGGCTAAGGAACGATCACGAAGATCAACTTGTGTGTCCTGGGGTGCCCCCCTGCCCCCGTATATAAAGGAGCAAGGGGGAGGGGGCGGCCGGCCTAGAAGGGGCGCGCCAAGGGGAGTCCTACTCCCACCGGGAGTAGGATTCCACCTTTCCTAGTCCAACTAGGTCAAGGGGGGAAAGAGGGGAAGAAGGGAAGGAAGGGAGAGAGGGGCCGCGCCCCAAACCCCTTGTCCAATTTGGACTGGGCTTGGGAGGGGCGCGCGCCACCTCCTGGCTCCTTCCCACTAAGGCCCAATAAGGCCCAATACTCTTCCCCGTATTCCCGTAACTCCCTGGTACCTCCGAAAATACCCGAATCACTCGGAATCTTTCCGATGTCCGAATATAGTCGTCCAATATACCGATCTTTACGTCTCGACCATTTCGAGACTCCTCGTCATGTCCCCGATCCCATCCGGGACTCCGAACTCCTTCGGTACATCAAAACTCATAAACTCATAATATAACTGTCATCGAAACCTTAAGCGTGCGGACCCTACGGTTCGAGAACAATGTAGACATGACCGAGACACGTCTCCGGTCAATAACCAATAGCGGGACCTGGATGCCCATATTGGCTCCTACATATTCTAGGAAGATCTTTATCGGTCAGACCGCATAACAACATACGTTGTTCCCTTTGTCATCGGTATGTTACTTGCCCGAGATTCGATCGTCGGTATCCAATACCTAGTTCAATCTCGTCACCGGCAAGTCTCTTTACTCGTTCCGTAATACATCATCCCGCAACTAACTCATTAGTTGCAATGCTTGCAAGGCTTATGTGATGTGCATTACCGAGAAGGCCCTGAGATACCTCTCCGACATTCGGAGTGACAAATCCTAATCTTGAAATACGCCAACCCAACAAATACTTTCGGAGACACCTGTAGAGCACCTTTATAATCACCCAGTTACGTTGTGACGTTTGGTAGCACACAAAGTGTTCCTACGGTAAACGGGAGTTGCATAATCTCATAGTCATAGGAACATGTATAAGTCATGGATAAAAGCAATAGCAACATACTAAACGATTGGGTGCTAAGCTAATGGAATGGGTCATGTCAATCAGATCATTCAACTAATGATGTGACCTTGTTAATCAAATGACAACTCCTTTATCTATGGTTAGGAAACATAACCATCTTTGATTAACGAGCTAGTCAAGTAGAGGCATACTAGTGACACTCTGTTTGTCTATGCATTCACACATGTATTATGTTTCCGGTTAATACATTCTAGCATGAATAATAAACATTTATCCTGATATAAGGAAATAAATAATAACTTTATTATTGCCTCTAGGGCATATTTCCTTCAGTCTCCCACTTGCACTAGAGTCAATAATCTAGTTCACATCGCCATGTGATTTAATAGCAATAGTTCACATCACCATGTGATTAACACCCATAGTTCACATCGCCATGTGACCAACATCAAAAAGGGTTTACTAGATTCAGTAATCTAGTTCACATCGCTATGTGATTAACACCCAAAGAGTACTAAGGTGTGATCATGTTTTGCTTGTGAGAGAATCTTAGTCAACGGGTCTTTCATATTTAGATCCGTTATGTATTTTGCAATTTTCTATGTCTACAATGCTCTGTACGGAGCTACTCTAGCTAATTGCTCCACTTTAAATATGTATCTAGATCAAGACTTAGAGTCATCTAGATCGGTGTCAAAACTTGCATCGATGTAACCCTTTACGACGAACCTTTTGTCACCTCCATAATCGAGAAACATATCCTTATTCCACTAAGGATAATTTTGACCGCTGTCCAGTGATCTACTCCTAGATCGCCATTGTACTCCCTTGCTTAACACAGTGTAGGGTATACAATAGATCTGGTAAACAGCATGGCATACTTTATAGAACCTATGGCCGAGGCATAGGGAATGACTTTCATTCTCTTTCTATCTTCTGTCGTGGTCGGGCTTTGAGTCTTACTCAATTTCACACCTTGTAACACAGGAAAGAACTCTTTCTTTGACTGTTCCATTTTGAACTACTTCAAAATCTTGTCAAGGTATGTACTCATTGAAAAAACTTATCAAGTGTCTTGATCTATCTCTATAGATCTTGATACTCAATATGTAAGCAGCTTCACCGAGGTCTTTCTTTGAAAAACTCCTTTCAAACACTCCTTTATGCTTTGCAGAATAATTCTACATTATTTCCGATCAACAATATGTCATTTACATATACTTATCAGAAATGCTGTAGTGCTCCCACTCACTTTCTTGTAAATACAGGCTTCACCGCAAGTCTGTATAAAACTATATGCTTTGATCAACTTATCAAAGCGTATGTTCCAACTCCGAGATGCTTGCACCAATCCATAGATGAATCGCTGGAGCTTGCATATTTTGTTAACACCTTTAGGATCGACAAAACCTTCTAGTTGCATCGTATACAACTCTTCTTTAATAAATCCATTAAGGAATGCAGTTTTGTTTACCATTTGCCGGATTTCATAAAATGCGGCAATTGCTAACATGATTCGGACAGACTTAAGCATAGATACGAGTGAGAAACTCTCATCATAGTCAACACTTTGAACTTGTCGAAAACCTTTTGCGACAATTCTAGCTTTGTAGATAGTAACACTACTATCAGCGTCCGTCTTCCTCTTGAAGATCCATTTATTCTTAATTTCTTGCCGATCATCGGGCAAGTCAACCAAAGTCCAAACTTTGTTCTCATACATGGATCATATCTCAGTTTTCATGGACTCAAGCCATTTCGCGGAATCTGGGCTCATCATCGCTTCCTCATAGTTCGCAAGTTCGTCATGGTCTAGTAACATGACTTCCAGAACAGGATTACCGTACCACTCTGGTGCGGATCTCACTCTGGTTTACCTACAAGATTCGGTAGTTACTTGATCTGAAGTTACATGATCATCATCATTAGCTTCCTCACTAATTGGTGTAGCAGTCACAAGAACAGATTTCTGTGATGAACTACTTTCCAATAAGGGAGAAGGTACAATTACCTTATCAAGTTTTCTACTTTCCTCCCACTCACTTCTTTCGAGAGAAACTTCTTCTCTAGAAAGTATCCATTCTCAGCAATGAATGTCTTGCCTTCGGATCAGTGATAGAAGGTGTACCCAACTGTCTCCTTTGGGTATCCTATGAAGACACATTTCTCCGATTTGGGTTTGAGCTTATCAGGATGAAACTTTTTGATATAAGCATCACAACCCCAAACTTTAAGACATGACAACTTTGGTTTCTTGCCAAACCACAGTTCAGATTGTGTCGTCTCAACGGACTTAGATGGTGCCCCTTTTATAACGTGAATGCAGCTGTCTTTAATGCATAACCCCAAAACTATAGTGGTAAATCGGTAAGAAACATCATAGATTGCACTATATCCAATAAAGTACGGTTATGACGTTCGGACACACCATTATGTTGTGGTGTTCCAGGTGGCGTGAGTAGTGAAACTATTTCACATTGTTTAACTGAAGGCCAAACTCGTAACTCAAATGTTTTACCTCTGCGATCATATCGTAGAAACTTTTATTTTCTTGTTACGATGATTCTCTACTTCATTCTGAAATTCTTTGAACTTTTCAAACGTTTCAGACTTATGTTTCATCAAGTAGATATACCCATATCTGCTCAAATCATCTGTGAAGGTTAAAAAATAATGATACTTGTTGCGAGCCTTAATATTCATCGGACCACATACATCAGTATGTATGATTTCCAACAAATCTGTTACTTGTTCCATTGTTCCGGAGAACGACGTTTTAGTCATCTTGCCCAAGAGGCATGGTTCGCAAGCATCAAGTGATTCATAATCAAGTGATTCCAAAATCCCATCAGCATGGAGTTTCTTCATGCGCTTTACACCAATATGACCTAAACGGCAGTGCCACAAATAATTTGCACTATCATTATTAACTTTGCATCTTTTGGCTTCAATATTATGAATATGTGCATCACTACGATCGAGATCCAACAAACTATTTTCATTGGGTGTATGACCATCGAAGGTTCTATTCATGTAAGCAGAACAACAATTATTCTCTAACTTAAATGCATAACCGTATTGCAATAAACATGATCAAATCATATTTATGCTCAACGCAAACATCAAATAACACTTATTTAAGTTCAACACTAATCCCGAAAGTATAGTGAGTGTGCGATGATGATCATATCAATCTTGGAACTACTTCCAACACACATCGTCACTTTACCCTTAACTAGTCTCTGTTTATTCTGCAACTCCCGTTTCGAGTTACTAATATTAGCAACTGAACTAGTATCAAATACTGAGGGGTTGCTATAAACACTAGTAATGTACACATCAGTAACATGTATATCAAATATACTTATGTTCACTTTGCCATCCTTCTTATCTGCCAATCACTTGGGGTAATCCCGCTTCTAGTGACCAGTCCCTTTGCAGTAGAAGCACTTAGTCTTAGGCTTAGGACTAGACTTGGGCTTCTTCACTTGATCAGCAACTTGCTTGCTGTTCTTCTTGAATTTCCCCTTCTTCCCTTTGCCCTTTTCTTGAAACTAGTGGTTTTGTCAACCATCAACACTTGATGTTTTTCTTGATTTCTACCTTCGTCGATTTCAGCATCACGAAGAGCTTGGGAATTATTTTCGTCATCCCTTGCATATTATAGTTCATCACAAAGTTCTACTAACTTGGTGATGGTGACTAGAGAATTCTGTCAATCACTATCTTATCTGGAAGATTAACTCCCACTTGATTCAAGCGATTGTAGTACCCAGACAATCTGAGCACATGCTCACTAGTTGAGCGTTTCTCCTCCATCTTGTAGCTATAGAATTTGTTGGAGACTTCATATCTCTCAACTCGGGTATTTGCTTGAAATATTAACTTCAACTCCTTGAACATCTCTTTGTTGGGGAACGTAGCAGAAATTCAAAAAATTTCCTACGTATCACCAAGATCTATCTATGGAGAAACCAACAACGAGGGGAAGGAGAGTTCATCTACATACCCTTGTAGATCGCTAAGCGGAAGCGTTCAAGTGAACGGGGTTGATGGAGTCGTACTCGTCGTGATCCAAATCCCCGATGATCCTAGTGCCGAACGGACAGCACCTCCGCGTTCAACACACGTACAGCCCGGTGACATCTCCCATGCCTTGATCCAGCAAGGAGAGAGGGAGAGGTTGAGGAAGACTCCATCCAGCAGCAGCACAACGGCGTGGTGGTGGTGGAGGAGCGTGGCAATCCTGCAGGGCTTCGCCAAGCACCGCGGGAGAGGAGGAGGGAGAGAAGCACTTGGGAAAGGGGGAGGGCTGCGCCAGCACCTAGGTACGGTTGCCCTCCCACCCCCTTCATATATATAGGGGCAAGGGAGAGGGGGGCCGGCCCCCTCAGATCCCATCTGAGGAGGGGGCGGCGGCCAGGAGGGGTGGCTTGCCCCCCAAGGCAAGGGGGGGGGGCGCCCCCTTCTAGGGTTCCCCCAAACCCTAGGCGCCTTGGGCCCTTGTGGGGGGGGGGGCGCACCAGCCCACCTGGGGCTGGTCCCCTCCCACATGTGGCCCATGCAGCCCTCCGGGGCCGGTGGTCCCACTTGGTGGACCCCTGGGACCCTCCTGGTGGTCCCGGTACGTTACCGATAAAACCCGAAACCCTTTCGGTGACCAAAACAGGACTTCCCATATATAAATCTTTACCTACGGACCATTCCGGAACTCTTCGTGACGTCCGAGATCTCATACGGGACTCCGAACAACATTCGGTAACCACATACAAACTTCCTTTATAACCCTAGCGTCATCGAACCTTAAGTGTGTAGACCCTACGGGTTCGGGAGACATGCAGACATGACCGAGATGTTCTCCGGTTAATAACCAACAGCGGGATCTGGATACCCATGTTGGATCCCACATGTTCCACGATGATCTCATCGGATGAACCACGATGTCAAGGACTTAATCAATCCCGTATACAATTCCCTTTGTCTATCGGTACGATACTTGCCCGAGATTCGATCGTCGGTATCCCGATACCTTGTTCAATCTCGTTACCGGCAAGTCTCTTTTACTCGTTCCGCAACACATCATCCCGTGATCAACTCCTTGATCACATTGTGCACATTATGATGATGTCCTACCGAGTGGGCCCAGAGATACCTCTCCGTCACACGGAGTGACAAATCCCAGTCTCGATTCGTGCCAACCCAACAGACACTTTCGGAGATACCTGTAGTGTACCTTTATAGCCACCCAGTTACATTGTGACGTTTGGCACACCCAAAGCACTCCTACGGTATCCGGGAGTTGCACAATCTCATGGTCTAAGGAAACGATACTTGACATTAGAAAAGCTTTAACATACGAACTACATGATCTTGTGCTAGGCTTAGGATTGGGTCTTGTCCATCACATCATTCTTCTAATGATGTGATCCTGTTATCAATGACATCCAATGTCCATGGTCAGGAAACCGTAATCATCTATTGATCAACGAGCTAGTCAACTAGAGGCTAACTAGGGACATGGTGTTGTCTATGTATCCACACATGTATCTGAGTTTCCTATCAATACAATTCTAGCATGGATAATAAACGATTATCATGAACAAGGAAATATAATAATAATCAATTTATTATTGCCTCTAGGGCACATTTCCAACAGTCTCCCACTTGCACTAGAGTCAATAATCCAGTTCACATCGATATGTGATTAACACTCAAAGTCACATCCCTATGTGACTAACACCCAAGAGTTCTGGGTTTGATCATGTTATGCTTGTGAGAGATGTTATAGTCAACGGGTCTGAACCTTTCAGATCCGTGTGTGCTTTACAAATATCTATGTCATCTCCTAGATGCAGTTACCATGCTCCATTTGGAGCTATTCCAAATAACTGTTCTACTATACGAATCCAATTTACTACTTAGAATAATCTGGATTAGTGTCAAAGTTTGCATTGGCGTAACCCTTTACGACGAACTCTTTTTCCACCTCCATAATCGAGAAAATTCCTTAGTCCACTAGTTACTAAGGATAACCTTGACCGTTGTCCTGTGATCCATTTCTAGATCACACTTGTACCCCTTGACTGACTCATGGTTTGGCACACTTCAGGTGCGGTACACAACATAGCATACTTTAGAGCCTACGACTAAATCATAGGGGACGACCTTCGTCCTTTCTCTCTATTCTGCCGTGGTCATGTCTTCAGTCTTGCTCAATACTCACACCTTGTAACACAACCGAGAACTCCTTCTTTGCTGATCTATTTTGAACTCCTTCAAAATCTTGTCGTGGTATGTGTTTGTTTGAAAGTACTATTAAGTGATTTTGATCTATCCTTATAGATCTTGATGCTCAATGTTTAAGTAGCTTAATCCAGGTTTTCATTGAAAAACATTTTTCAAACAACCCTATATGCCTTCCAGAAATTCTACATCATTTCCGATAAACAATATGTCAACAACATATACTCATCAGAAATTCTATAGTGCTCCCGCTCACTTCTTTGGAAATACAAGTTTCTCATAAACTTTGTATAAACCCAAATATTTGATCATCTCATCAAAGCGTACATTCCAACTCCGAGATGCTTACTCCAGTCCTTAGAAGGATTGCTGGAGCTTTGCATACTTGTTAGCATCTTTCAGGATTGACAAAAATCTTCTGGTTGTATCACATACAACCTTTCCTCAAGAAAATCGTCGAGGAAACAATGTTTTGACATCCTATCTGCACAATTTCATAAATAATGCAGTAATCGCTAACATAATTCCAACAGACTCTGAGCATCGCTACGAGTGAGAAAGTCTCATCGCAGTCAACTCCTTGAACTTGTCGGAAAACATCTTAATGACAAGTCGAGCTTTCTTAATGGTGACATTTACCATCATTGTCCGTCTTCCTTTTAAAATCCATCTGTACACAACAGCCTCACGACCATCGAGCCGTTCTGCCAAAGTCTACACTTTGTTTTCATACATGGATCCTCTCTCGGATTTTATGGCCTCGAGCCATTCATCGGAATCCGGGCCCACCATCGCTTCTCCATAGCTCGTAGGTTCATTGTTGTCTAGCAACATGACTTCCAAGACAGGATTACATACCACTCGGAAGTAGTACGCATCCTTGTCATCCTACGAGGTTTGGGAGTGACTTGATTCGAAGTCTCATGATCACTATCATAAGCTTCCACTTCAATTGGTGTAGGTGCCATAGGAACAACTCCTGTGCCCTGCTACACAATAGTTGAAGTGACGGTTCAATAACCTCATCAAGTCTCCACCATCCTCCCACTCAATTCTTTCGAGAGAAACTTTTCCTCGAGAAAGGACCCGATTCTAGAAACAATCCCTATTGCTTTCGGATCTGAGACAGGAGGTATACCCAACTGTTTTGGGTGTCCTATGAAGATGCAGTTATCCGCTTTGGGTTCGAGCTTATCAGCCTGAAACTTTTTCATATAAGCGTCGCAGCCCCAAACTTATAAGAAACGACAACTCAGGTTTCTCCAAACCATAGTTCAAACGGTTTCGTCTCAACGGAATTACGTGGTGCCCTATTAAAGTGAGTGCGGTTGTCTCTAATGCCTAACCCATGAACGATAGTGGTAATTTGATAAGAGACATCATGGTACGCACCATATCCAATAGGGTGCAACTATGATGTTCGGACACACCATCACACTATGGTGTTCCAGGCGGTATTAGTTGTGAAACAATTTCCACAATGTCTTAATTGTGTGCCAAACTCATAACTCAGATATTCATCTCTATGATCGTATCATAGACATTCTGTCCTCTTGTCACGATAATCTTCAACTTCACTCTGAAATTACTCGAACCATTCAATAATTCAGACTTGTGTTTCATCAAGTAAATATACTCAACATTTACTCGAATCATCTGTGAAGTGAGAACATAATGATATTCACTGCATGCCTCAGCACTCATTGGACTGCACACATCAAAATGTGTTACTTCCAACAAGTTGCTTTCTTGTTCCATTTTACTGAAACCGAAGCTTTCAGTCATCTTGCCCATGTGGTATGATTTGCATATCTCAAGTGATTCAAAATCAAGTGAGTCCAAACGGTCCATCTGCATGGAGTTTCTTCATGCGTATATACCAATAGACATGGTTCACATGTCTCAATCCTTTTCCAAAAATGAGTGAGTCCAAAGATCCATCAACATGGAGCTTCTTCATGCGTTGTATACCAATATGACTTACATGGCAGTGCCACAAGTAGGTGGTACTATCATTACTATCTTATATCTTTTGGCATGAACATGTGTATCACTACGATCGAGATTTCCATAAACCATCCATTTTAGGTGCAAGACCATTGAAGGTATTATTCAAATAAACAGAGTAACTATTATTCTCTTTAAATGAATAACCGTATTGTGATAGACATAATCCAATCATGTCTATGCTCAACGCAAACACCAAATAACAATTATTTAGGTTTAACACCAATCTCGATGGTAGAGGGAGCGTGCGATGCTTGATCATATCAACCTTGGAAACACTTCCAACACATCTTTTCAGCTCACCTTTAGCTAGTCTCCGCTTATTCCGTAGCTTTTATTTCGAGTTACTAACACTTGGCAACCGAACCGGTATCTAATACCCTTGTGCTACTAGGAGTACTAGTAAAGTACACATTAACATAATGTATATCTAATATACTTCTATCGACAGCCTTCTCATCTACCAAGTATCTAGGGTAATTCTGCTCCAGTAGTTGTTCCCCTCATTACAGAAGCACTTAGTCTCGGGTTTGGGTTCAACCTTGGGTTTCTCCACTAGAGCAGCAGTCGATTTCCCGTTTTATGAAGTATCCCTTCTTGCCCTTGCCCTTCTTGAAACTAGTGGTTTCACTAACCATCAACAATTGATGCTCCTTCTTGATTTCTACTTTCGCGGTGTCAAACATCGCGAATATTTCAAGGATCATCATATCTATCCCTGATATGTTATAGTTCATCACGAAGCTCTAGCAGCTTGGTGGCAATGACTTTGGAGAAATATCACTATCTTATCTGGAAGATCAACTCCCACTCGATTCAAGTGATTGTTGTGCTCAGACAATCTGAGCACAAGCTCAACGATTGAGCTTTTCTCCCTTAGTTTGTAGGCTAAGAAAATCGTTGGAGGTCTTATACCTCTTGACGTGGGCACGAGCCTGAAATCCCAATTTCAGCCCTCGAAACATCTCATATGTTCCGCGACATTTCAAAAATGTCTTCGGTGCCTCAGTTCTAAACCATTTATCATTACCGAACTATCATGTAGTCATCAAAACGTGTATGTCAGATGTTCGCAACATCCACAGACCACGTTCGAGGTCCAGCACACCGAGCGGTGCATTAAGGACATAAGCCTTCTACTGTCCGCATAATTGCTACTGTCAACTTTCAACTATATTTTCTCTAGGAACGTATCTAACTCAGTAGAACTAAAGCGCGAGCTTACGACATAATTTGCAAAGATCTTTTGACTATGTTCAGGATAATTAAGTTCATCTTATGAACTCCCACTCAGATAGACATCCCTCTAGTCATCCAAGTGATTACA
This sequence comes from Aegilops umbellulata, assembly GCA_032464435.1. Lineage (NCBI taxonomy): Eukaryota > Viridiplantae > Streptophyta > Magnoliopsida > Poales > Poaceae > Aegilops > Aegilops umbellulata. Next base: position 631,327,631 of record CP136060.1, on the reverse strand, counting down.
TGATCCGAGTCAACTAGGCCGTGTCTGATCATCACGTGAGATGGACTAGTCAACGTCGGTGAACATCTTCATGTTGATCGTATCTGCCATACGACTCATGCTCGACCTTTCGGTCTTCTGTGTTCCGAGGCCATGTCTGTACATGCTAGGCTCGTCAAGTCAACCTAAGTGTTTGCATGTGTTCCGAGGCCATGTCTGTACATGCTAGGCTCGTCAACACCCATTGTATTCGAACGTAAGAATCTATCACACCCGATCATCACGTGGTGCTTCGAAACGACGAACTTTCGCAACGGTGCACAATTAGGGGGGAACACTTTCTTGAAATTTTAATGAGGGATCATCTTATTTACTACCGTCGTTCTAAGCAAATAAGATGTATAAACATGATAAACATCACAGGCAATCAAATAGTGACATGATATGGCCATCATCACTTTGCTCCTTTTGATCTCCATCTTCGGGGCTCCATGATCATCGTCGTCACCGGCATGACACCATGATCTCCATCATCATGATCTCCATCATCGTGTCTTCATGAAGTTGTCACGTCAACTATTACTTCTACTACTATGGCTAACGCTTTAGCAATGAAGTAAAGTAATTACATGACGTTTATGTTGACACGCAGGTCATAAATAAATTAAAGACAACTCCTATGGCTCCTGCCGGTTGTCATACTCATCGACATGTAAGTCGTGATTCCTATTACAAGAACATGATCATCTCATACATCACATATATCATACATCACATCCTTTGGCCATATCACATCACATGGCATACCCTGCAAAAACAAGTTAGACGTCCTCTAATTGTTGTTTGCATGTTTTACGTGGCTGCTATGGGTTTCTAGCAAGAATGTTTCTTACCTATGCAAAACCACAACGTGATATGTCAATTGCTATTTACCCTTCATAAGGACCCTTTTCATCGAATCCGATCCGACTAAAGTGGGAGAGACTGGCACCCGCTAGCCACCTTATGCAACTAGTGCATGTCAGTCGGTGGAACCTGTCTCACGTAAGAGTACGTGTAAGGTCGGTCCGGGCCGCTTCATCCCACAATGCCGCCGAATCAAGATTGACTAGTAACGGTAAGCATATTGAACAAAATCAACACCCACAACTACTTTGTGTTCTACTCGTGCAAAGAATCTACGCAATAGACCTAGCTCATGATGCCATTGTTGGGGAACGTAGCAGAAATTCAAAAAATTTCCTACGTATCACCAAGATCTATCTATGGAGAAACCAGCAACGAGGGGAAGGAGAGTGCATCTACATACCCTTGTAGATCGCTAAGCGGAAGCGTTCAAGTGAACGGGGTTGATGGAGTCGTACTCGTCGTGATCCAAATCCCCGATGATCCTAGTGCCGAACGGACAGCACCTCCGCGTTCAACACACGTACAGCCCGGTGACGTCTCCCATGCCTTGATCCAGCAAGGAGAGAGGGAGAGGTTGAGGAAGACTCCATCCAGCAGCAGCACAACGGCGTGGTGGTGGTGGAGGAGCGTGGCAATCCTGCAGGGCTTCGCCAAGCACCGCGGGAGAGGAGGAGGGAGAGAAGCACTTGGGAGAGGGGGAGGGCTGCGCCAGCACCTAGGTACGATTGCCCTCCCACCCCCTTCATATATATAGGGGCAAGGGAGAGGGGGGCCGGCCCCCTCAGATCCCATCTGAGGAGGGGGCGGCGGCCAGGAGGGGTGGCTTGCCCCCCAAGGCAAGGGGGGCGCCCCCTTCTAGGGTTCCCCCAAACCCTAGGCGCCTTGGGCCCTTGTGTGGGGGGGGGGGGGCGCACCAGCCCACCTGGGGCTGGTCCCCTCCCACATGTGGCCCATGCAGCCCTCCGGGGCCGGTGGTCCCACTTGGTGGACCCCCGGGACCCTCCTGGTGGTCCCGGTACGTTACCGATAAAACCCGAAACCCTTTCGGTGACCAAAACAGGACTTCCCATATATAAATCTTTACCTCTGGACCATTCCGAAACTCCTCGTGACGTCCGGGATCTCATCCGGGACTCCGAACAACATTCGGTAACCACATACAAACTTCCTTTATAACCCTAGCGTCATCGAACCTTAAGTGTGTAGACCCTACGGGTTCGGGAGACATGCAGACATGACCGAGATGTTCTCCGGTCAATAACCAACAGCGGGATCTGGATACCCATGTTGGCTCCCACATGTTTCACGATGATCTCATCGGATGAACCACGATGTCAAGGACTTAATCAATCCCGTATACAATTCCCTTTGTCTATCGGTACGATACTTGCCCGAGATTCGATCGTCGGTATCCCGATACCTTGTTCAATCTCGTTACCGGCAAGTCTCTTTTACTCGTTCCGCAACACATCATCCCGTGATCAACTCCTTGATCACATTGTGCACATTATGATGATGTCCTACCGAGTGGGCCCAGAGATACCTCTCCGTCACACGGAGTGACAAATCCCATTCTCGATTCGTGCCAACCCAACAGACACTTTCGGACATACCTGTAGTGCACCTTTATAGCCACCCAGTTACGTTGTGACGTTTGGCACACCCAAAGCACTCCTACGGTATCCGGGAGTTGCACAATCTCATGGTCGAAGGAAACGATACTTGACAGTAGAAAAGCTTTAGCATACAAACTACATGATCTTGTGCTAGGCTTAGGATTGGGTCTTGTCCATCACATCATTCTTCTAATGATGTGATCCCGTTATCAATGACATCCAATGTCCATGGTAAGGAAAACCGTAACCATCTATTGATCAACGAGCTAGTCAACTAGAGGCTTACTAGGGACATGGTGTTGTCTATGTATCCACACATGTATCTGAGTTTCCTATCAATACAATTCTAGCATGGATAATAAACGATTATCATGAACAAGGAAATATAATAATAATCAATTTATTAATGCCTCTAGGGCACATTTCCAACACTCTTATGGTCCATGACGTTCAAAAACGTCTTTGAAGTCCCGATTCTAAGCCGTTAAGCATGGTGCACTAAACTATCAAGTAGTCATCATATTGAGCTAGCCAAACTTTCATAACGTCTGCATCTGCTCCTGCAATAGGTCCGTCACCTAGCGGTGCATCAAGGACATAATTCTTCTGTGCAGCAATGAGGATAAACCTCAGATCACGGATCCAATCCGTATCTTTGCTACTAACATCTTTCAACACAATTTTCTCTAGGAACATATCAAAATAAACACAGGGAAGCAACAATGCGAGCTATTGATCTACAACATAGATATGCTAATACTACCAGGACTAAGTTCATGATAAATTAAAGTTGAATTAATCATATTACTTAAGAACTCCCACTTAGATAGACATCCCTCTAATCTTCTAAGTGATCACGTGATCCAAATCAACTAAACCATAACCGATCATCACGTGAAATGGATTAGTCTTCAATGGTGAACATCATTATGTTGATCATATCTACTATATGATTCACGCTCGACCTTTCAGTCTCCGTGTTCCGAGGCCATATCTGTATATGCTAGGCTCGTCAAGTATAACCCGAGTATTCTGCGTGTGCAAAACTGGCTTGCACCCGTTGTAGATGGACGTAGAGCTTATCACACCCGATCATCACGTGGTGTCTGGGCACAACGAACTTTGGCAACGGTGCATACTTAGGGAGAACACTTCTTGATAATTTTAGTGAGAGATCATCTTATAATGCTACCGTCAATCAAAGCAAGATAAGATGCATAAAAAAGATAAACATTACATGCAATCAATATAAGTGATATGATATGGCCATCATCATCTTCGTGCTTGTGATCTCCATCTCCGAAGCACCGTCATGATCAGCATCGTAACCGGCGCGACATCTTGATCTCCATCGTAGCATCGTTGTCGTCTCGCCAATCTTATGCTTCTACGACTATCGCTACCGCTTAGTGATAAAATAAAGCATTACAGGACGATTGCATTGCATACAATAAAGCGACAACCATACGGCTCCTGCCGGTTGCCGATAATTCGGTTACAAAACATGATCATCTCATACAATAAATATAGCATCATGTCTTGACCATATCACATCACAACATGCCCTGCAAAAACAAGTTAGACGTCCTCTACTTTGTTTGTTGCAAGTTTTACATGGCTGCTACGGGCTTAAGCAAGAACCAATCTCACCTACGCATCAAAACCACAACGATAGTTTGTCAAATAGACTCCGTTTTAACCTTCTCAAGGACCGGGCGTAGCCATACTCAGTTCAACTAAAGTTGGAGAAACTGACACCCGCCAGCCACCTGTGTACAAAGCACGGCGGTAGAACCAGTCTCGCGTAAGCGTACGCGTAATGTCGGTCCGGGCCGCTTCATCCAACAATACCGCCGAACCAAAGTATGACATGCTGGTATGCAGTATGACTTGTATCGTCCACAACTCACTTGTGTTCTACTCGTGCAAAACATCAAACCATAAAAACCTAGGCTCGGATGCCACTGTTGGGGAACGTAGTAATTTCAAAAAAATTCCTACGCACACGCAAAATCATGGTGATGCATAGCAACGAGAGGGGAGAGTGTTGTCTACGTACCCTCGTAGACCGAAGCGGAAGCGTTGACGCAACGTAGAGGAAGTAGTCGTACGTCTTCCCGATCCGACCAATCCAAGCACCGTTACTCCGACACCTCCGAGTTCTTGGCACACATTCAGCTCGATGACGCTCCCCAGGCTCCGATCCAGCAAAGCTTCGGGGAGGAGTTCCGTCAGCACGACGGCGTGGTGACGATCTTGATGTACTACCGACGCAGGGCTTCGCCTAAGCACTGCAATGATATGACCGAGGTGGAATATGGTGGAGGGGGGCACCGCACACGGCTAAGGAACGATCACGAAGATCAACTTGTGTGTCCTGGGGTGCCCCCCTGCCCCCGTATATAAAGGAGCAAGGGGGAGGGGGCGGCCGGCCTAGAAGGGGCGCGCCAAGGGGAGTCCTACTCCCACCGGGAGTAGGATTCCACCTTTCCTAGTCCAACTAGGAGAAGGGGGGAAAGGAGGCGAGTGGAGAAGGAAGGGAGAGGGGGCCGCGCCCCCAAACCCCTTGTCCAATTCGGACTGGGCTTGGGAGGGGCGCGCGCCACCTCCTGGCTCCTTCCCACTAAGGCCCAATAAGGCCCAATACTCTTCCCCGTATTCCCGTAACTCCCCGGTACCTCCGAAAATACCCGAATCACTCGGAACCTTTCCGATGTCCGAATATAGTCGTCCAATATACCGATCTTTACGTCTCGACCATTTCGAGACTCCTCGTCATGTCCCCGATCCCATCCGGGACTCCGAACTCCTTCGGTACATCAAAACTCATAAACTCATAATATAACTGTCATCGAAACCTTAAGCGTGCGGACCCTACGGTTCGAGAACAATGTAGACATGACCGAGACACGTCTCCGGTCAATAACCAATAGTGGGACCTGGATGCTCATATTTGCTCCTACATATTCTACGAAGATCTTTATCGGTCAGACCGCATAACAACATACGTTGTTCCCTTTGTCATCGGTATGTTACTTGCCCAAGATTCGATCGTCGGTATCCAATAAATAGTTCAATCTCGTCACCGGCAAGTCTCTTTACTCGTTCCGTAATACATCATCCCGCAACTAACTCATTAGTTGCAATGCTTGCAAGGCTTACGTGATGTGCATTACCGAGAAGGCCCTGAGATACCTCTCCGACATTCGGAGTGACAAATCCTAATCTTGAAATACGCCAACCCAACAAATACTTTCGGAGACACCTGTAGAGCACCTTTATAATCACCCAGTTACGTTGTGACGTTTGGTAGCACATAAAGTGTTCCTACGGTAAACGGGAGTTGCATAATCTCATAGTCATAGGAACATGTATAAGTCATGGATAAAAGCAATAGCAACATACTAAACGATTGGGTGCTAAGCTAATGGAATGGGTCATGTCAATCAGATCATTCAACTAATGATGTGACCTTGTTAATCAAATGACAACTCCTTTGTCTATGGTTAGGAAACATAACCATCTTTGATTAACGAGCTAGTCAAGTAGAGGCATACTAGTGACACTCTGTTTGTCTATGTATTCACACATGTATTATGTTTCCGGTTAATACAATTCTAGCATGAATAATAAACATTTATCATGATATAAGGACATAAATAATAACTTTATTATTGCCTCTAGGGCATATTTCCTTCAGTTGTGACGTTTGTGTTATTACTATGACATGCTCTTGTGCTGACTTAGTTGATAATGTATGTATGACTCAACTGTATGGTTTTTTTTTCATGGCTAAAGTTGACATAAGGCATGTTATCTAAAGAAATACAATTACGAGATAATACAAGTGTTGGGACACTCATACTATATGACAAGGGGGAGTAAGATCACTACCTTGTGGAGATAGAATATTTTGGCAAGCCAAGCAATTTCTATCTTCTATTTGTAACATGAAGGATCTTGGTGATGCTTCATACTTTGCTTGTATTGAGTTTCGCCAAGATATATGTCCAAAAGGAGTATAAGTTTCATTATGATGACATACGTTGATAGAGTACGGAAGAAAATATTACGTGGTAGTACTCTATCACACCTGCTACTAAAGTCAAGGGCAATAAATATGGACAGTTCAGTGTCCAAGGAACCATTATGAACTGATCAGGTAATGTTAGTTCCTTATGCTTCAGATGTAAGAAGCAATGTAAGTATTCAAATATGAACTTGCCCTATCTATGATCGGGATAATTGGCAAATATACAAGTCCAGAAATGGACCACTGGAGAAGCCGCGAAAAGTCTTGTAGATATGCGAGGCAATAAATGTTTGCATGCTCACTAATAAGAAGTATGATAACCTTGATATCCTCGGTTATTCAGACATTGTTTCTGCAAGGCGTGTGGATATTAAAGTTTCCACGTTATGTTACATCCTCACTCTCGCATATGGAGCTATATCGTGGAAAAGCTCCATAATGACATTGCTGGCATTAGAAATAATGCAATTTATGATGTGGCATGTTAAGAGGCTATTGGGCAGGTTGTATGTCAAAGAAGTTATATTCCCGAAATTAAGGTGGTAGACAACATTCATAAAAACCACCTACTGCATTATGAACACGCAGTTTTCTGTGCGAGTAACAACAAGTCAAATGGTGTTGCCAAGACCATTGACAATATGTTTTCATGCTGTGAAAGATAGAATTCAGGATCAAGCTAATGATGTTAAGCATATAAAAATGATTTGTATGTATTACGGATCCGTTTACCAAAGGCTCACCACCCATATTTATGATTATGCTGCCGCCATGGGTTAGGAAAGTTTTTTGATCCTGGAAATTAGGACCATCTTATAAACCAACTCCCATAAAGTATTATGTTTTCCATTTCGAGATAGAATGATGTACTATAGGTAATGAGGTTCAGTGGCATCTTATTGGCCATTGTAACACTTTATTTTGGTGTGTTATTTCTATCAAGAGTGGGCTTATGATGTTTGTTAACCTTACGATCAAGGGGGAGAATGTTGGAATTGATCTCAGGTTGTTATAGACCGAGATAAAGGGGGAGTCCATCCCACGCTGGTGCTTTGATCGGGGGCACCCAAACCCAACGTTTGGTTTCGGTCCCCGGTCCATCAGCCCCTCGTATAAAAGGAAGAGGTCACGTAACTCTTCAGATAAGAAAAACACAAACAGGTTAAAACCTGAGTGCTAACAACCGATCCTAAAAAGAGGGAGCTGATGGTCTGGAAGGCCGTTTCCACCCCCGGCCACCGCAAGGCTGTGCTGGCCGCTTCCTTCTGTCACCGGCAAGGCACTTGGCGGTGCTGCTGCTCTCTGCTCTGCCCATTTCCCCAATGATCTCCCTGTTGTTGTTTCTGGAGATCGACTACATAGGGGATGAATCGAGCAGGCATTGGATTTCATACCTGTAAGTTCTCACGCTTCCGCTGCGCCGTAGTTTGTGGCGACGTGTTGCGGAGGCAATGCCCATGTGCTACGTGTTGGTGATGGCGCGCCGTAGTTTTCCACGACTGTGCTTTTGGCAGTTGGGTTACCCATGATATGTTGGCCGCGTCAGTGCAGATCTGATCATGGGGCTTTGGCTCCCTTTGCCCAGCTCGTGCTAGTCATTGGGCGGCTCCATATCTTGCTGGATCTGGCGCTAGGTGGATCTGGCTTTTGAGTTCCTATGGATCAGGTCCTATGCCCTTTCTTTCTTTCAAAAAAAATCCAGATCTAATTTATAAAGGTTCATAAGAAGTACAAAGAATCCTAAACATAATAAAAACTACATTGAGAACCTTAGCACCACCAAACGACCACCGTCGTCGCCAGAATGAGCCGTTGTCGCGCCACTGTCGCCACTCCCCCTTCGCCCACTGGCTCGCCACCGGCAATGGGCTGAGCCGGCCCCATCGCTGGACCTAGGTCAGAGAGAGGAGAGCACAGGGGTGAGGAGAGAAGAGAGTAAGAGAGAGAGAGGGGAACGACTAGCAGTTCTTGTTCCGACCGCATCGGTCTAGGAAACGGTTGTTAACGGCCCCGCCGTCAGCGTGCGTGGCCACGTGGCCTGACTAGCAGGCCTAGGAAGTCAGAAAACGGCTTAAAACGCTATCAATGATTGGTTTGGGTTTTTTTTGAAACAGCTGACCCCAAAGTTGGTAGTTATCAGCGAAAAAATGGTAGTTTTTGCAACCCTATCCTGAACTGTGGTAGTAATGCTTCAAAGATTTTTCTTCTAGCTCAGAAGTTACCATCTGCATGCAAGAAAACTGGAACTATTTTGTAATGTTTCCACAACTTCTTCTATCTCATAAGTCATAAGTTAACATCTAGAACTATAAGAGTTATCGAGTTGTTCGTAATTTGTTATATGACATGAAAAATGAAAATCATTGGCTAAACAATTTACAAAAAGGTTAGCTCTAGGTCTAAGAACATACAACTGATTGCTACACATTAACTAAATTCATATTTTTAAAATTTACAATCACGTAAGTATAGCATTAGAAATGGCTCCACTGAGTAATAGGAATTTCTTGCTCGACATGAAATACAATTTGGGTCTTTCTCACTCCTGCTTTAATGTTTGAGTTTTATCCAACTTTCACTTTTTCAAGTAGTTCATTTTATTAATTCTATCGGCTACCTCTCTAATTTCTGTTTCAAATTTCCTGCCGTATGCATTTCAGCTTCGAAGCAACAATTGCCTAATACTAGCTGGACATCACACATGATTAAATTCATAAACTCACTTGGGACCTGAAGTACACTATATGAATAAGCAAATCACATAACATAGCGAATAACAAAGCACCCTAATTAAAATGGTTTCGACTTTCGTTAGGCCGAGCATTACAATCCTAGAGGAGATAAAGCAAAAGCAACCATGCACACTTCTGAACAGTCATAAGATCATGTTGGCTTTCTCATGAACATTATATGAACGGTGAGTTAAGTGATGCAATCTGACACCCTGCTTTATTCATGACTCAAGTGTACACTTATATACAGATACAACGATGAGAGGGAGCAGGGAGATCGTGTGAGATACAACGGCATGGCCGGTAGTGCTCCTGGCATGCAGGGATAAGCACGCATGCAGAACGTGCCCGTTGGAGCTCCTGGCGACGCGGTCGTGGAGTTAGCCAGCTGAGGAACGTGGCGAAGTGACTTTCCAACACCCCCCCCCCCCCCGCAGTCGAAACGTGGGGCTCGTCGACGTTGAGACTGGACCGGAAGTCGAGGAAGACCAGCGTCGGTAAGCCCTTGGTGAAGATGTCGGCGAACTGCGAGCTCGTGGGGACGTGGAGGACGCGTATCTCCCCCAGTGCGACACGCTCACGCACGAAGTGAAGATCAATCTCAATGTGCTTCGTGCGTTGGTGCTGCACTGGGTTGCTCGACATGTAGACGGCGCTGACGTTGTCGCAGTAGACCACGGTAGCACGCGACGGTGGTTGATGTAGTTCGCCAAGTAGTTGGCGCAACCACACCGACTCGGCGACGGCGTTGGCGACGGCCCGGTACTCGGCCTCGGCACTGGACCGCGAGACGGTGTTTTGCCGCTTCGACGACCATGTAAGGAGGTTGGAGCCGAGGTACACACAGTAGCCCGAGGTGGACTTCCGTGTGTCGGGGCAGCCGGCCCAATCGGCGTCGGAGTAGGCGACGAGCTCAGTGGTGGTGTCGCGATGGATGCGGAGCCCAAGGTGCGTCGTACCATGCAAGTACCGGAGCACGCGTTTAACGAGCTGGAAGTGACAGTCCCGGGGTGCCTGCATGAACATACAACACTGCTGGACGGCGTAGGAGAGATCAGGGCGCGTCAGCGTGAGGTACTGGAGGGCACCGGCCAAGCTGCGGTAGAGAGACGGGTCGTGGAAGAGCGGCCCGGTGTCGACGGAGAGCTTGGCCGACGTGTCGACCAGAGCGGAGAGGGGCTTGCAGTTGAGCATGCCCGCACGGTCGAGGATCTCCAGTGCGTACTGTTCCTGGGAGAGGAACAATCCGCGCGCCGTGGTGGTGACGTTGATGCCGAGGAAGTGATGGAGCGCGCCGAGGTCCGTCATCGCGAACTCCCGGTGGAGTGCCTGAGTGACCGAGTCGAGGACGACGGGGGAGTCCGCGGTGAGGATGATGTCGTCGACGTAGAGCAGCAGGTACGCCAGGTGCTGCCCGCGGTGGAGGACGAACAAGGATGAGTCCGCCCGTGATGCGACGAAGCCAATCGTGCGCAGGTAGGAGGTGAACCGAGTGAGCCACGCCCTCGGCGCCTGCTTGAGACCGTACAAGGAACGGTTCAGCCGGCACACATGTGATGGCGATGCAGCGTCGACGAAACCGGATGGCTGGTGGCTGTAGACAGTCTCTGCGAGATGCCCATGGAGGAAGGCATTCTTGACGTCCAGCTGATGAATAGGCCACGACTTGCCAGCGGCAATGCTGAGCACCGTCCGAATGCTGGCCGGCTTGACGACGGGGCTGAACGTCTCAGCGTAGTCGACGCCGGCCTGCTGGGTGAAGCCGCGAAGTACCCACCGCGCTTTGTAGCGCGCGAGCGTCCCGTCGGGGTGGAACTTGTGCCGAAAGATCCACTTGCCTGTCACGACGTTCGCACCTGCAGGACGAGACACTAAACACCAAGTATTATTCCGCATCAGTGCGTTATATTCCTCAAGCATCGCGGCGTGCCAGTTAGGGTCCTGGAGGGCTACACGATAAGAGGAAGGAATGGGACTGATGCTGGACGTGGCGATGTGAAGTGTCTTGGGCTGGGCGAATCCGGACTTGCTGCGTGTACGCATGCGGTGCTGATTTGCTGGTGGAGTGACTGGAACAGCGCGGGGCGGGAGAGACGGCACAGGTGGTGCGTCGGGAGTGGTTGCATGGGTGCAATCGGGTGCATGCGCGGGGTCACGAGATGGAAGGTGCAGTGGACCAGGGGAGGCGCGTCGGGACGTGCATGCGCCAGGGGAGTTGGGGGGGTGGCGGGCCCGGGGATGGCGTGGCGTGCGGGTGGAGTGGTGGCGGGCCTGAGCGTGGCGTCGTAGGAGCAGCCGATGCGAGACGCGCGGGTGGGGTGGAAGGATCAGGCGGCGATCCCGGGGAGGATCGGCGCGGTGACCGGTGCGAGGTAGGTGGCATGCGGGTTTCTGGGAGAGATTGGATCCCGGGATTTTCTGCGGCAGCTGGGGGTGTCGTGCGCCGCGCAGGTTCTGGAGGGAGATAAGGAAAAACTTGTTCGTCAAAAATAACGTGCCTGGAGATAATAACCTTGCGGGAGGAGAGATCAAGGCATCGGTAGCCTTTGTGCTCCAGGGGGTACCCGAGAAAAACACAGCGGGATGAGCGGGGCGCGAGTTTGTGCGGCGCGGTGGCAACAGTGTTGGGAAAACAAAGGCAGCCGAACACACGCATGTGATTGTAGGTAGGATGGTGCCCTAGGAGCTGGTAGTATGGTGTGACGAAGTTGATGGCTGAGCAAGGTCGTCGGTTGAGAATGTAGGTGGCCGTGTGAAGTGCTTCGACCCAGAACGGGGGTGGGAGTTTGGCATGGATGAGGAGGACGCGTAGTATATCGTTGGTAGTCCGGATGAGGCGCTCGGCCTTCCCGTTCTGCGGCGAAGTATGAGGGCATGAGAGTCGAAACGAGGCCCCGTGACGAGAAAATAGGTCACGCAACGAAGAGGTGAGGAATTCACCGCCATTGTCGCACTGCATGCACTGTATGGACGTATGAAATTGCGTAAGGACGTAAGTGAAGAAGCGGGAAATAGTGGTGGCAGTGTCGGATTTGTGGCGGAGTGGAACGTCCACGAGTAGTGCGTATAATCATCTAGAATAACGAGATAGTACTGGAACCCGGAGAAGCTAAGAACAGGGGACGTCCATAAATCACAATGAACTAGTTGAAAGGGTGCACTAGTTTTTGATACAGAAAGGGAAAAGGGCAGCCGGGGCTGCTTGCCTAATTTACATGAGGAGCAAGTAGTGGTGCTAGGCAAGTCTTTATTACATGAGGGAAGTAAATCACGAGCTAATGCAGAAACGGATTTATTGCTAGCATGTCCCAAACGTTGATGCCAGAGGTCGCCGGTGACGACGGAGAGAGCTTCTTGGACGCCGGAGGTGGTGAAGAATGGGTAGAGCTCCCCGTGGCTATTGGATCTCAGAATTGTTCTCCCCGTTGCTAGGTCCTTCACGGAAAAACCGAATGGATCAAATTCTATAGAAACAAAGTTATCTTGTGTAAAACGGCGCACGGAGATTAAATTCTTGACAATAGTAGGGGAAACGAGAACGTCATTGAGAGAAAAATTGGAAAGAGACGTGGAGCCGACGACAGTAATAGGAATACGTGAGCCGTCGCCTACGAGGATGCCTGAGGAATGACGCAGAGAGGGGGAACCATACGAGGTGAGAGAGCTCGTCTTACCAGCGACGTGCGACATAGCGCCCGTGTCGAGGAACCAGTCTGGGGCGCCGCCGGCCTGCTGGTGCTGCACGGAGAGGTTCTGCAGCGCGGCGTACAGCTGGTTGTACTGCTCCCAAGACGGCCCGTTGGAGGAGGCCGCGGCGGCCACCGGGTAGGCCTGATGAGGAGGCGGCGGGCGCGGGCCTAGAACGCCCGCAGCGTTCGGTGCGGCCCACGGTGCGCGAGGCTGAGGAAGACCCGGAAGAAGCGCCCCGTACGGGGCGAAGTAGCCGGTGGGCAGGGACGATGACGAGCCGAAACCGGAAGGAGCAGCAGCGCGGCCGGAGGAGGGGCCGCCAAGAGTTTGGGCACCGCGGCCGCGGCCGCGCCCACGCCCACGTCCGCGCCCTCCGCGGTCGCGATCACCAGACTGCGGCGTGGCCAACCCCTTGCCCCGATCGGTGGAGGTGCGATCAGGAGTACGGTCGGAGGAGGAGCCGCCCGGGCTGTGGCCGATGGCGAGTGCGGTGGCCGTGGCTTCAGGCCGTCCATCGAGGCGCGCCCGCTCATTGGCCGAGATCTCCTCCATGAGGAGCCTCGAGCGCGCCTGCACGAAGGTTGGGAACGGCGATTGCATCGGCAGTAGGTAGCCATGACGTGAAACTTACGGTTGAGGCCGCGGATGAGTTGAAGAGTGAGGGACTGGTCGATGACGCGCTCGCCGACGTCCTCGAGGGCATCCGCGAGGGACTTGAGACGCCTGCTATATTCGGCGACGGAGAGGTCGCCTTGGACGAAGCTGCGGAATTCCGCACCGAGGATGACGGCGCGCCCGGGCTGGTTATCCATGAAGAGGAGGTGGAGCTGCGACCAGATGTCGTAGGCGGAGCTGGCTGGGGTAGCGACGGCGGCGAGGAGGTCTTCGTCGACCACGCCATGCATCCACAGCACGATGGTGAGGTCGTCGTTTCTCCACGCGGCGCTTTGGGCGAGCGGCTCGGTGGCAATGTCGAGGTGGTGCTGGACCTCGTACTTGCAGGCGATGACGTAGAAGAGCTGGCGCCAGCGAGAGTAGTTCCCCGACTCCAGCTGGAGTTTGGAGTTGAAGTAGTGCGCGACGGAGGGCGGGAGACCGGCAATGGAGGAAGGGCCCGCGTCAGAGGCACCCCCCACGTGGTGAGGGACGAGGGCGCCGCCGAGTGCGAGACGGGGAGCAGGAGTACTGCCAGCGGTGCGCAGAACGCCCGTGCGGGGCGAAGGAGCCGGGCGGGGCTCGGTTGAGGAAGAGGCCATGGCGCCCTCAGGAACGGGCATTTTGCCCCGGGCGGACGCGGAGGGTCCGGGACGCGCAGCGGGGGCCGTGGCGACCGGGCGAGTGGTGGCCGCGGGCGCCGGTGCGGCAGGCGCGGCGGCGGCGAGGGGCACCGCGGCGAGGGGAGCGGGTGCCGGCGCGTCGAAGTCCGCTGAACAGGTGCGGCGGAGGAGGCGGTGCATGGTGGAAGCGGAAGCAGGGAGAGGACCGGAGGTGCTCGGCGTCTGATACCAAGTTAAGTGATGCAATCTCACACCCTGCTTTATTCATGACTCAAGTGTACACTTATATACAGATACAACGATGAGAGGGAGCAGGGAGATCGTGTGAGATACAACGGCATGGCCGGTAGTGCTCCTGGCATGCAGGGATAAGCACGCATGCAGAACGTGCCCGTTGGAGCTCCTGGCGACGCGGTCGTGGAGTTAGCCAGCTGAGGAACGTGGCGAAGTGACTTTCCAACACGGTGAGGATCAGTCTTTCTTGACGAAATCCTGCAGCTTGGTCAGCATCAGCAGATCCTTGGACTGGACCTTGCTGCTCAAGTACACATGCAACAAGTTTGTCGTCGTTGGCGTGACCCCGCGCAGGTCTAGATACTTCACGAATGACTTCTGCAGGTTCTCATCAAGCTTACTGCATGAGATCAACGTACAGAGAGTAGTTAATTAATAAGAGCGTCACCGACTAGTAATTAAAGACAGCCTTCAACAAGGCAAGACACCAAAAAGTGTTGCCAATTAATCCATCTAGGAAAATTAGTCTTAGTATTCTTACTCGAAATCGTAATATGTGGCTTGAACATCATCTTTAGCTGTCCGCGACAACATGCACATGGAATGGATGGTGATATTGTCGGGACACGCGAAGCAGGTGAACGCAAGCTTTGAGCCATCGCCCTTGGAGATGGTGACCTCTAGGTTGATGCTAGATCTTAATTTGTTCTTCTGGCCACCGTCTTCTTCTAGATCCTCGTTCGAGGATGCCGAAGACGATTCTTCTACATCGTCATGTGAGGTGCATGAGGAGTTGTTCTCGTCGTCGTCGTCATCGTCCAAGCAGGGCTTTGATGCCACAACCTCAATCTTCTCGCCCTTTAATGTTCTTGTAAGTGTAATGCTGGCACGACACTTATTTTCAGATATTTCAAAGGGAAAGTAATCCCCGGTCTCCTCTATCTGTTTAAGATAAGAAAAAATTGAGGGCGAAACAACAAACTCGGATCCTCAAGCAGGATTAAAGGCATCAACAGGAAGTCAGATTCTCAAGCAGGACTAAAGGCATATTTTTTTTTGAGAGACAGACACTAAAGGACTAAAGGCATATTTGATCGAGGTGACAAAGATCAGAACAGCCCCAATCGATCTATCCCAAGTTCCCAACCATCACCATGCATGGGATCGCAGTTATAGCACAGGCAGAGGCCCGCTCGGTGGATTTGAAACTGAATAAAGAGATCGATCTGCGTGCGTGCGTACCTTAGCGAGGAGACACTGGAGGTCGGTGGGGGCCTCGCCGTCGTTGTTGCGGGACTTGATCGCGGAGTCGATGGCGCCGAGGAGCTCAAGGTCGAACATGGTGGAGCTCAAGCTAAAGGTGCCCAAAGGCCTTTAGTCGCGGTTGGCCAGGCCAACCGCGACTAAAACTCCTCCCCTATATATACCAGTTCAGCACGCTCACTTAGCCATTTGGTGTCACTTCTCTTCACAAGCTTCACAAGGGGGTGTAGGTTTGCTTTTGGTTCCTCTTATGCACACAAGGTGTTTGATGAAATGCCCCAAGAGCGTGAAACAAACATGATATGAAGTGTTGGAGCCACACTTGAGGTTCCTCATTTATTTTTTTCTCCTCGATGGCGGTTAGCAACTTGAACCTTTCATGCATGTGTGTCATTGATAAAATATGCATGTGTGTTGTTCATTGTTTAATTTATATTGTTTATAGCTAGTTAGTTTAACAAATGCATGATGGTTAATTATATATTTTATATTATAATAATGCAGATGAATCGGCAATGGATGTACGGTAACCGACTCTCCCGCGAGTTCACTACGGGTTTGAAAGATTTCCTCGTAGTGGCTAATGCGAACAAGCAGAAGGGTTTTGTTATCTGTCCATGTGTTGACTGTAAGAATCAGAAGGGTTACTCTTCCTCAAGAGAAGTTCACCTGCACCTGCTTCGGCACGGTTTTATGCCAAGCTATAATTGTTGGACCAAGCATGGAGAAAGAGGGGTTATAATGGAAGAAGATGAAGAAGGGGATGATTTCATCGATGAAAGCTATCTTGCTGATTTCGGTGATACTTTCATGGAGGATGCTGAAGGTGAAGGGGAAGGTGAAGGGGAAGGTGAAGGTGAAGAAGAGGCACGTGATGAGACCGTTGATGATCTTGGTCAGACCATTGCTGATGCACGGAGACGCTGCGAAACTGAAAAGGAGAGGGAGAATTTGGATCGCATGTTAGAGGATCACAGAAAGTCGTTGTACCCCGGATGCGATGATGGTCTGAAAAAGCTGGGCTGCACACTGGATTTGCTGAAATGGAAGGCACAGGCAGGTGTAGCTGACTCGGCATTTGAAAACTTGCTGAAAATGTTGAAGAATATGTTTCCAAAGAATAACGAGTTGCCCGCCAGTACGTACGAAGCAAAGAAGGTTGTCTGCCCTCTAGGTTTAGAGGTTCTGAAGATACATGCATGCATCAACGACTGCATCCTCTACCGCGGTGAATACGAGAATTTGAATGAATGCCCGGTATGCACTGCATTGCGCTATAAGATCAGAGGCGATGACCCTGGTGACGATGTTGAGGGCGAGAAACCCAGGAAGAGGGTTCCCGCCAAGGTGATGTGGTATGCTCCTATAATACCACGGTTGAAACGTCTGTTCAGGAACAAAGAGCATGCCAAGTTGTTGCGATGGCACAAAGAGGACCGTAAGTCGGACGGGGAGTTGAGACACACCGCAGATGGAACGCAATGGAGAAAGATCGACAGAGAGTTCAAAGATTTTGCAGCTGACGCAAGGAACATAAGATTTGGTCTAAGTACAGATGGCATGAATCCTTTTGGCGAGCAGAGCTCCAGCCATAGCACCTGGCCCGTGACTCTATGCATCTACAACCTTCCTCCTTGGTTGTGCATGAAGCGGAAGTTCATTATGATGCCAGTGCTCATCCAAGGTTCGAAGCAACCCGGCAACGACATCGATGTGTACCTAAGGCCATTAGTTGATGAACTTTTACAGCTGTGGGGCAGACCTGGTGTCCGTGTGTGGGATGAGCACAAAGAAGAGGAATTTGACCTACGAGCGTTGCTTTTCGTAACCATCAACGATTGGCCTGCTCTTAGTAACCTTTCGGGACTGTCAAATAAAGGATACAATGCATGCACACGCTGCTTACATGAGACTGAAAGTGTACATTTGCCAAATTGTAAGAAGAACGTGTACCTTGGGCATCGTCGATTTCTTCCGAAAATTCATCCAGTAAGAAAGAAAGGCAAGCATTACAACGGCAAGGCAGATCACCGGCCGAAGCCTGCAGAACGCACTGGTGCTGAGGTATTTGATATGGTCAAGGATTTGAAAGTCATCTTTGGAAAGGGTCCTGGCGGACAATCAGTTCCGAAGGGAGCTGACGGGCACGCAGCCATGTGGAAGAAGAAATCTATATTCTGGGAGCTAGAATATTGGAAAGTCCTAGAAGTCCGCTCTGCAATCGACGTGATGCACGTTACGAAGAATATTTGCGTGAACCTCCTAAGCTTCTTGGGCGTGTATGGGAAGACAAATGATACAAAGGAAGCACGGCAGGACCAGCAACGTTTGAAAGACCCTGATGACCGGCATCCGGAATGGTTTCAAGGTCGTGCCAGCTACGCTCTGACCAAAGAAGAGAAGGTCATCTTTTTTGAATGCCTGAGCAGTATGAAGGTCCCGTCTGGATTCTCGTCCAATATAAAGGGAATAATAAACATGGCGGAGAAAAAGTTCCAAAACCTGAAGTCTCACGACTGCCACGTGATTATGACGCAATTGCTTCCGATTGCTTTGAGGGGGCTCCTGCCGGAAAATGTTCGAGTAGCCATTGTGAAGCTATGTGCATTCCTCAATGCAATCTCTTAGAAGGTAATCAATCCAGAAGTTCTACCACGGTTACAGAACGATGTGATCCAATGTCTTGTCAGTTTCGAGTTGGTGTTCCCGCCATCCTTCTTCAATATTATGACGCACCTCCTGGTTCACCTAGTCGAAGAGATTTTCATTCTCGGTCTTGTATTTCTACACAATATGTTTCCCTTCGAGAGGTTCATGGGAGTATTAAAGAAATATGTTCGTAACCGTGCTAGGCCAGAAGGAAGCATCGCCAAGGGCTATGGAAATGAGGAGGTAATTGAGTTTTGTGTTGACTTTGTTCCTGACCTTAAGCCGATTGGCCTTCCTCGATCGCGGCACGAGGGGAGACTAAGTGGAAAAGGCACGATTGGAAGGAAATCAACGATATGTATGGACGGCCATTCTCTGACTGAAGCACACCACACTGTACTGACCAATTCCAGCTTGGTGGCTCCGTACTTTGAGAAACACAAGAATATTTTACGCTCGGACAACCCGGGGAAGCCTGAATCCTGGATTAGGAAGGCCCACATGGAGACTTTCGGCAGTTGGTTGAGAAAACATTTAATGAATGACAATGATGTTGTAGATCAGCTGTACATGTTGGCCAAGACACCATCTTCGACTATAACGACTTTCCAAGGGTACGAGATAAATGGGAATACATTTTACACGATCGCCCAAGATAAAAAGAGCACCAACCAAAACAGTGGTGTCCGCTTTGATGCAGCAACCGAGAATGGGCAAAAGGTCACATATTATGGTTACATAGAGGAGATATGGGAACTTGACTATGGACCCTCCTTTAAGGTCCCTTTGTTCCGGTGCAAATGGTTCAAACTAACAGGAGGTGGGGTAAAGGTGGACCAGCAATACGGAATGACAATGGTGGATTTCAACAATCTTGGTTACCTTGACGAACCATTCGTCCTAGCGAAAGATGTCGCTCAGGTTTTCTATGTGAAGGACATGAGTAGCAAACCGAGGAAACGGAAAGATAAGAAAACGATCAGTACATCATGCGATGATCCAAAGCGCCACATTGTTCTTTCAGGGAAAAGAAACATCGTGGGAGTGGAGGACAAGACAGACATGTCAGAAGATTATAATATGTTTGCTGAAATTCCGCCCTTCAAAGTGAACACCGACCCAAGCATTAAGTTAAATGATGAGGATGCTCCATGGATACGGCACAATCGTAAGCAAGCAGGGACACAAGGGAAGAATTGATGTGTAATAATTTATTGTACCAAACTTTGTATTTGGTCGATGAACTGAATGATGTATCAAACCTTTTGTCAAACCTTCAAGGGATTAGTTTTATTTTTCTGACTTTTTTGATATATAATTGTATTTTTAAGATTTCAAAATGAATTAGTTTTATTTTTCTGATTTTAAAAGGAAAAAGGAAGAAGAAGAAAGAAGGAAAAAGGAAAAAAAACAGAAGAAAAAAGGAAAAACAGAAGAAAAAAACAAACAGAAGAAAAAAGGAAAAACAGAAGAAAAAACAAAGAGAAGAAAAACATAAGAAAAAAACAAACAGAAGAAAAACAGAAGAAAAAAGGAAAAAGGAAGAAAGGAAGAAAAAAAAAGAAGAAAAACAAGAAAAAGGAAGAAACAAACAGAAGAAAAAAATAGAAGAAAAAAGAAAGAAAAAAACAGAAGAAAAACAAGAATTTAAAATGAATTAGTTTTATTTTCTGATTTTTTTGATATATAATTGTATTTTTAAGATTTTAATAACATAAATAAATAAGTAATTAGAAACTTTAATAGCAAAAATAATTATCATAAAGTAAAATAAATAAGTAATTAGAAACAAAATAAAATAAAATAAATAAGTTTTTTGTTGTAAGTAGAAACAAAACAAAATAAATAAAGCAAAAATGAAAACAAAAAACAGGCAAAAAATAAAAAATATGCCACCTACTGGGCCACCACGGCCTGAATACGACTAGAAACCCATTATTCGGCCAGGATTCAGGCCCGCAGAAGGCCCAGTAGGCCCACAGGCTCATATTAACAGAATAGGCCCGTAAGCCTGCATTTGAGAGGAGCTCGAAGTGGTGAGCGCAGCCGCGCTTATAAACCACTGTCGAAGCCTCTCGGCTAGCGAGGTGGGACTAAACATCCCACCGCACCGCGCCAGTTCTAGCACAGACCCTTTAGTCGCGGTTGGGGAGGCGGACCGCGACTAAAGGGTAGCTTTAGTCGCGGTCCGCCTCCCCAACCGCGACTAAAGGCTCTTTCTGCGCGGGAACGAAAGCGGCGCCAAAACCCTTTAGTCGCGGTTGGTGTGGCGGACCGCGACTAAAGCTACCCTTTAGTCGCGGTTGGTGTGGCCAACCGCGACTAAAGGGTACCTTTAGTCGCGGTCCGCCACACCAACCGCGACTAAAGGTCTGTCTATATATACTGCACTTAGCAGATTCTTCTCTCGACACCGAAGCCCTGCCCCGACGCCGATCGACGCCGAAGCCCTGCCCCGACGCCGATCGACGCCGACGCCGACGCCCTGCCCCGACGCCGACGCCCTGCCCCCAGTGAGCGCCGCCGCCTCCGCCCCGAGTGAGCGCCGCCGCCGCCCGTGCCCTGCCCTAGCGCGCCGCCGCCGCCCCTGCCCTGCCCTGCCCTTGCCCGCCGCCCGCCGCCCCCCTGCCGCCGCCCGCCGCCCCTGGCCCTGCCCCTGGCCGCCGCCGCCGCCCGCGCGCCGCCCGCTGCCCGCCGCCCCTGCCAAAAAGGAAATAAGAAAAAAAACAAGAAGAAAGAAAAAGGAAGAAGAAAAAAAAGAAAACAAAACCAAACCAAAAGAAACAAGAAAAAAAAAGGAAGAAGAAAAAAAGGAAGAAGATAAAAGGAAGAAGAAAAAAAGGAAGAAGAAAAAAAGAAAGAAGAAAGAAAGAAGAAAGAAAAAGGAAGAAGAAAAAAAGAAGAAAGAAAAAGGAAGAATAAAAAAAATGAAAACAAAACAAAACCAAAAGAAAGAAGAAAAAAAAGGAAGAAGAAAAAAAGGAAGAAGAAAAAAGGAAGAAGAAAAAAAGAAAGAAGAAAGAAAGAAGAAAGAAAAAGGAAGAAGAAAAAAAAAAGAAGAAAGAAAAAGGAAGAAGAAAAAGAAAGGAAGAAGAAAAAAAGAAAGAAGAAAAAGGAAGAAGAAAAAAAGAAAGAAGAAAGAAAGAAGAAAGAAAGAAGAAAGAAAAAGGAAGAAGAAAAAACAAGAAAGAAAAAGGAAGAAGAAAAAAATGAAAACCAAATGAAAACCAAAAGAAAGAAGAAAGAAAAAGGAAGAAGAAAAAAAGTAACTTAAAACTTGATAATTAACAAAAAACCGTAAAATTTGATAATTAACCAAATGGCGAGGGTTATACATGTGTGTTGTCCTCGCCTCCCTCTCCGTGACGCCGTCGTCTGCCGCCCCGTCTCGCGCTCTACCGCGACACCTTCTCCCACCCCTTCCTCGCCCCCTCCTTTTGCCACCGCCCTTTCGCCACCGCCATCGCCACCGCCCCCCTTCTTCACTTAATTAATTTGTTTTTATTACATGTTTTCAGGACTGACATAATGGCGGACGATAGAGCTGACCCGATTATGGACAACTATGATCCGGACGGTGAAGCACATATGTTCGGCATCATAAACGGCGATATTCTATATGTGCCGACCGGACAAGAAGAAGATGATATCTCTTCTTATCTGAACCTTGACGGTGAAGATGAAGGGCGCCATCAGCAAGATGATGCCGAACAAACGTCGATAAACGACGATCTTCAAATGGAAGTAGCAACCACCTCCGGCGCCGAGGTATATATATACATTGAGCCTCTGGTGATACAAACTAACTGATTTGAATAAATATGTGTGTACTAACGCGCGCGACTCTCTTTCTTATTTTAGCCCTCGGCCGGATCGTCGAAACAATCGAGTACGTCGTCAAAGCGTGGCGCAACCAAGACGATGAAACAAGGAGAAACATGCACCATCGAGGTTGTCGACAGTGCAACCGGCAGGCCGCTGGAGCCCCGCAAGAACGCCACCAAGTTTGTCAGCCAATGCGGAGCCGTTGTTAGAGACAACGTCTCGATCACCGTCCAGGAGTGGAATGAGCCAAAGAAGGCACGAATTGCTGGTTTCACTTTTGTCGATAAGAGAACAAAAAAAGATTGCTTCAAGAAGCTTATGGAACATTTCGTTCTACCTCCGGAATACAACAAATTCGATGAGGAGGGTAACAAGATTGAGGAAAACAAGGAGAGGAGGAGGCTAGTCAAACAGTTCGCTCTTCATAAGATGGCCGACGCATTCCGGAAATTCAAGCAAAATCTAGCCCATGACTTTGTCAAGCAGAACAAGACTCCGGATTTCAAAGGACAATATGAGAAACTGAAACATGATTGGCCAGAATTTGTGAAGCAAAAGAAATCGGAGCAGTTCATTCAAATATCGAAAAAAAATAAGGAAAATGCGGCTAAGAAGGAGTACAATCATATTATGGGGCCAGGAGGGTATCGCCTTTGGCAGCCTAGGTTGGAGAAGATGGAGAACGAGCTGAGGGCACGAGGAATCCGTCCAGGTACGGAGGGATGGGACCCAAGGGCCAAAAGCTGGTGGTACGGGCATGGGGGAACGCTGAACCCGAAGACAGGGGAGTGTGTTTACCAGGGCAAAATAATTAAACCCACCCAAGCCCTTATTGACGCAATGAGGGATGCTCAAGAGGGGAAGATCAAGTTCAACAGAGAGAACGACGCACTGACAAAAGCCCTCGGGAATCCTGAACACGGAGGACGTGTACGAGGCATGGGGCACATTCCGTGGAAAA
Source organism: Aegilops umbellulata (assembly GCA_032464435.1). Classification (NCBI taxonomy): domain Eukaryota; kingdom Viridiplantae; phylum Streptophyta; class Magnoliopsida; order Poales; family Poaceae; genus Aegilops; species Aegilops umbellulata. The sequence goes on along the minus strand of CP136060.1, from coordinate 631,304,463 downwards.
TAGGGTTCCCCCAGAACGATGACCCGTACGGTTACAGAAGCCGTAAGAGAAAGATGGATCGGGAAGCAGATGTTGTGGCGCGGTTGGCATCGGAAATGGATGTGATGAAGAAAACCGTGAGTGTAATAGTAGCCGAAAGAGATGCAGCTCGGGCGCAGCATGAAGATCATCCAGCGGATCTCGGAAGCCAGTAGCGGAGAAGCAGCGTGGCTTCCACGGAGGCCCCACCGGCTGGTGCAGATGCACCGACGATCGAAATTACTGCACCGGAGCCTCTGGTGGTCGAAATTACTGCACCGGAGCCTCCTCGCTACCCCGTGGACGATATAAAGGAGAGGAAAGAATGTCATCTGTATTATCCTATCGGGAACATGTCCATGAAGGTAGCCATCGGCAGTGCTTTACCATGTTTACCTGGAGCACTCCACCACAACAACCCCATTCAAGATGGCTATGCTCGTGTCACGGTGGAGGACATAGTCCAAGGGTTTGAGGACCTGGAGATTGACATTGCTACACCTGAAGGGGAGAAAAGACTTGGAGATGTCAAGCGCCATTTCATTCTATGGCAAAAGAAGTTTATCAAGTTTCCAGGCGAGGCGCCAAGGACAACAAGTCCACCCCCCTACGGTGGTGGTGGTGGCGGTGGCGGTGGTGGTGGTGGTGGTGGCGGTTCACCTACACCTCCGGCACGTAAGCCGACGCCTCCCAGTCCACAACGTCCGGCGGGTGATCAGACGCCGCCCCCCAGTCCTCGTCCGGCGGGTGATCAGACGCCACCCCCAATCCACCTCCGGCAAAGAAGCAGAAGCAGTCCTGGATTATTAACCCGGACCCTTATGTACCTAAGACCACAAAGGTACCAGAGCCATCACTGAAGCCTCTCCCCACAAGGCCTTGGGAACGTAGTGCCGAGGAAACTGCCGCGGCCGCGGCTGCTGATCTTGAGAAATGGAAGGCGGACTGCAAGAAGAAAAGAGAGCCCGAGCCCAAGCCAGTATTTTCTGATGAGCAAAAGAAGTGGGCTAAGTCATTTTTGAGCACACCGTCCCAAGCCGCGAAGAATCTGCCTGACGACTATGCACGTGAACTTCGTAGGCAGGCACTCATGTTGAAGGAGAAGAAAGAGCGGGCGGAGAACCAGGAGAACAAAGCCTTGGAGGAGGCCGAGAAAACGGAATTAGAAAGTAAAAAAAGCGGGAAACGAGTTGCCCAGCTCGGGGAACAAAGTAAACAATCGATTGCCCCGCTTATAGTGAAAGCCGCCGGTCCGGATGACCCCGATATCATAGCAGTTGCGGCAGCACATGGATTGACTGTAACGAGTGCCAGAGAACAAGCGTCCAACTTAGGTATTACTCTTCGTGAACTGTTAGGCCTTGATGAGGCGCCAGTGAAGGAGGTAGTAATTACATATGTGAAGAATGGGCCTCTCGTCGAGCCTGCGCAGGAAGAGGATCTACCTCCACAAATGAAAGGTCTGCTGAAATGGTACAAGGGTTACATAAAAAATAAAAACGCCAAAGAATATATTTATGCGGAAGTTAAATATGAGCATCACTTCAAACATTACTATGTACAAATTCATCTGAGTGAATTGTTCCAGCTTTTCAATCTGCGCGAGCTCGACAAATCTATCATCAGTTGCTACGTTCTGTAAGTGATTTATTTCTACCCCATCTCGTTCATATTGCCTGCACTATATATATGTCCTAACTATATTGTTGTGTCCGCTATTATACATGCAGAATGAAGATTAAGGAATGCAGAGTAAGGAACATCCATGATGTTGGGTTCATTGACCCACACATCGTTAATGGATATGTGTTGCAGCATCACCCCGCCGACATGGAGGCAGACCTGTGGCAGTTTCTTACAAAGCAGGAACTCAAAAGTGATATTCTATTTCCTTACCATTTTGGGTGAGTGTTTCTGTCTTGAGCACATTCTCTTTTGTTTACTCCATGCATGGTATGTGGCCGGCTAATCAATGAGTTATGCATGACGTACTGTGCATTTATCGTGTCCGCAGGTTCCACTGGATTCTGCTAGTAATTAAAGTTGACACCTCAAAATGTCTCGTCCACGACTCTCTGAATATGGATCCAAAGCTTTGGGGCGGCATGAGAAGAATGCTGCAGAAGTAATTATTTTCATTCATTTGCGCTCTATATCGATCGGCCTATTTCGTTCATTTCCTAATGTCAAGTAACTAATAACTCTCTTGTTCATTTAATTTTCTTTGCCTCGTAGGGTTTGGAGACGGTTCGTAGATACAAAGGTCGGTGAATTCAAAAAAGAGCTAGAATTCAAAAAGTCAAAGGCTAAGAATGGTGGGGATATTCAGCCAGCGGGGACCAATCTATGTGGATACTATGTCTGTGAGATGATCCGGAGATACACCTCTGAGCGGGTTCCGAGTGATACCAATGCTCAGAGGAATAACCTCCGGATGATGCTTAGTCCAGAAGCTCGCTTCCGACCACTTCAAGAGGAACTAGCTGGATGGTTCAGGAGGGAAGTCCTCCATCCTAAAGGAGAACACCATTACGAGGACGTAAAACTTTATATGCATTAAATTATGTATGGAAACTTGTTCAAAATTGTATATGGTCATCCGATGATATTGAATATATACTGTATATTCCTCTTGAATTCTTTTTGGTTCTAATTTCAAATTTGTTTGAAATTGTACATTCATATGCATGTATGTAGTAGCGTAGAATATGTGAAACTCCTTCAAAATTAAAATAAAGCATAAAAGAAATAAAACAATACAAATTAAACAGAAAACAGGTTTAGGGGGGGGGCAGGTTTAGGGGGGGGGCTAAAACCCTAAACCTGCGGCGGCCTTTAGTCGCGGTTGGCCAGAAGAACCGCGACTAAAGGTCCTCCGCCCCGACGGCCACCTGGCGCCCACGTGGACGGGCCTTTAGTCGCGGTTCTTAAGCAACCGCGACTAAAGGGGGGGGCCTTTAGTCCCGCCTGTTTGGTCGCGGTTGCGCAACCGCGACTAATGGCAGTTGCAAACCGCGACCAAAGGCCCTTTTTCCACCAGTGTTTAACGGGGATGAATTACTACATTGTCACGGATGTTCTGCCTGCTCGTCATGTTCGTCATCTGATAGCTGCTCATTTGCCTCTACTATTTAAATTGCGGCCAGCACAATGTGTTCTCGCATGTACAACATCGTCTACAATTCCACCACAATCGTGTCACCATGGCGAAAAACCACCACTTTACAAAACGTGATAGAATGCACCACACCGAAAAACTGATAGTGGAAAAACAGAGACAGTAAATGCTAAGGGCATTGCTGACCTCACTAATTGGCTGGGCCCACCCGTCAGGCTGAGTTGGAAAAAAAATTGTGCCACATAGACACCCTGTAAAAACACAGACGGTGAACGCAAGGTAGGAGATAGCCCAATCCAGGGCTGTCGAGCGCCATGGACCTTGGACCGCCGCCTTTGTAGGCGTGTTGCAGCGCCGCCACCCCCAGCATCGTCTTCACGGCCGGCCTCACATACATGGCTGTCGAGGGCACCAGTGTGCTCGCGCTACAACAAGTGGGAGGTTGACGCGACATCGAGTTCCCGTGGATCGGGCGCTGCGTCGGGCTCCCTCGAATCTAGTGCGTGGGCGACGTTCTTTGACGCGGGGGCAGAGCTCCAACCCGAGGGCGCGCGCTGGTCGGCGGCGTAGAGCAGGGCAACTAGCTGCGGGAATTCGCTGCACGCGTGTTCCTCATCCACCAGGGGCGTGGAGTCGGAGACCGGCGGGCCAGTGCCAGCAGTGCAGGCGGGGCTGTCGATGAGCATGGTATGGTCGGCTACTTGGCAGAGACGCGCACGGGCATGGCGAAGAAAGAAGCGCATGCACATGGAGTTTCCAGCGTCCACAGCGAGAGGGAGCCAGTTGCTAGTACTCTCTCGATGCACATAAGGTCCACTATCAATTTTTCGATGCGGTGCATTCTGCAACATTTTGTAAAGTGATGTTTTTCGCTAATGATGATATAATTGTGATGGTTCTCTGCATTTTATTTAGTACTACAAGAGTTAATTGAGTTGTTTAGTAGTTATCCGATATGAAAACTGAAAATCATTTATAATATTTGAACGACCTTTTCCACTTCATAAGTTATCACTAAACACTATAGGAGTTATTGAGTTATACAGAAGAAGTTATCAGGCATGAAAACTGAAACATTTAGTTGCCATACTAATTGTAGTATAGGTAGCTTGGTTACTTTAGTTGCTGGTGTCAAGTCTTCCAAGATTTAAACAGTGCCATGAGAAACCACCACGTGCGCCACCCTGTAATCGCTACTTTGCCGCTTGAAGCTTTCGGGTGGGCTGGTTTAGCCCCCGGTGACCTTTCATACAAAACATCGTCTACACTTCCATGAAACATCAAGACAAACAGTAGATAGAGTAGTGAATAAAATCATATAATGGTTATATTTACTGATTAAGAACTAAACTTCCCATTCCAAAAAGAAAATTAATTGAAGAACTAAACTGATGCTTCAGCCAGGAAGTAGGTGCATGCTAGGGACTGAGAACACACTGGGCATATAAATAGCACATCCATAGAGATAAAGAAGCACCGTCAAAAAAAAGGAAAATTGTTTCTACTTAGTCGGCAAAAATGTTGTTACAATAAAAAAGATCTAGATATCCACTCGTATAGAGGATGTCACGCAGAGCTCTCGAAATAGAAAAGTGCAAACAAACTGTTGTCTTATGCCGAGGATGGATCATTCATGGATGGTATTAATTTTTCCTGACGAAATGCCGCAGCTTGGCCAACCAGACTTGATAATGTTGCCGTTCCTTGCTGATTATGTACTTGTGCAGCAACTTTATGTTGTTTGGAGTGATCCCGCGCACCTCCAGGTACTTGTGGAGTCCCTCGCGAAGGTTCTCATCCAGATCACTGCACACAACATGGTATGAGCAATTAATAACCAGAGATAAATCAAAATGCCGAAGGTAGCTAAGTTCAACGGATGTGCCTACCTGAAATCAGGACCCTCATCATATGCATTATTATCGCCTTCCTCAACTCCTGATGGTCGCTGCCTCACAGACACGGTATCGATGGTGATCTCGTCATGATAGGCGTCACAGGCAAATTTCATGCTTGAGCCATCAGGCTTCGACACAGTGACCATGAGAGGGAGGCTGTGTTCTATTTTCTTGCAAATAGGGAGGTTGTATTCTCCTGTACGGTTCTTGGCTTCATCTTCCGAAGATGATGATGACTCATCTGAAGATGAGGACTCGTCTGAAGATGATGAGGTGTCGTTATCTGAAGAGGATGAGGTTTCATCTGAATACCATGAAGAGTCGTCTGAAGATGATGAGGTCTCGTTGTCTGAAGATGATGAGGTTTCGTCTGAAGATGACGATGACGAGTTTGAGGATTCCTGCAGATCGTCGTCCTCATCACTAGCAAGTCTGGGCATGGAAACCAACACCTCAATCTTCTCACCCTTTAAACATCTTGTAAGAGTAACGTCGGTCCCGGTAAGCTCCTCGATTTTGCTGATTTCAAAAGGGAACTCACTGGGAATCTCCTTAGCCTGTTTCAAGATGAAAAAAAACATGGTACCAACGATGACAATTGCTCCGAAAACTAACATGAAAGTTGTTCACAACAGATTTAGATGTAATATAAAAATCAGAACAAAGAGATTGCTTGTGCGAAATGTAGACATCATTTACTACAGCTACATTACCTTACAATGGCGAAGGCACAAAACAGAGCATCTCCAAACAAAAACAACCGCATCTCACAAAAACTTTCCCATCTTTCCTACTACATCATCAAAGAAATGTTTTTGTGGAGGCGCTAACCCAGACCTGGTGGCTGATGTCGGGCTAGGATTGAAAGGTGGTCCCTTTCACTCCTACTACCGTGGCGGGGGGGGGGGGGAGGGGGTCGTGATGTGGATGGCCGGTGGTGTCCGGGGCCATGGATGCCGTCCGGGGCGGCGGTCTTGGATGGTGGGCCCCACTGTTGGCTTTGGCAGGCTGCATGGTGGCGGTGGTGTCTCTCCTCCTTGGTCGTGTGGGCGGCAAGTGGTGGAGTGGTGGGAGGCTCTGGTCTGCGCTGGCAGTGCCTAGATCTGGTGTGGATGGGCTAGCCCTCGTTGAGATGGTGATCGGGACCCCTCCTGGTGACGTTGGCGAGTCTCTGAGCGAAAGCTTCGCGCTATATGGCGCCGGCGTCGGCGGCGCCCGTGGGTGTCGCATGCTTCTTGGAGCCATCGTCGTGGACCTCGTTATGTGAGGGCTCCGGGTGAAAACCTTTGTCTATTAGCTTGGACTCGGCAACGGCGACGCGCTGCGCGGTCACCTTCTTGGGGGCGTTGTCTTGGAGCTTAGGAGTCTACGGCCGGGTCATGACGAGATGTTAGCTTGTTCTAGGTTATTGTTGTATCTTTTGATCTACTTTCTAAGAGGGCATTTCACCACTATGTATCGTTCGGCCGTGTACTCTGTCATGTTGCTTTATTTATAAAGCGGGGCGAAAGCCTGTTTTAAAAAAAGGGTCTGACTATCTCTCATCTAGATGTGAGATAATATCGCACATCTAAATTGTGACATCAGCAGCCAGCACACCATGTCGTTCTATTATTTGTTTGTTTGTTTTTTTTAACCGGCGTGCCGAACAGGCATTGTCATGCGACTCCAGCAGCTGACTTGACCGCTGGGAAAAAATGACAACGCTTTTGCACGCCTATGAATCGAACTCACGACCAAACAGAAGGTAACACCAGCTCTTACAACTACAGCCACAAGCTACCGTTGCTGATTAGGACGCGGGAAACTTTGATAACAGCATAGTACAAAACGATTAGATCACATTCTTGATATATTACTTTCGCAAATTGTAAAAAAAATTGAAATATCAAATATTTTTTTAAAACACAACAATTTTAAAATTTAAACAGTCTTCTTAAAATGTGAATAAAGTTTGTAATTGATCATTTTTTAAAAAATACAGGCCCCAGACAGTTTTTAAAGTGTGGGCACTTTTGAATATAACAAGCATTTTATGAAAACACGAATACATTTAATTTATTTTTAATGTTAATGATAATTTTTTAATAAAACTATACGTTGGTACCATTTAAAAAATATTGACATTTGAACAAATTCATGCATTTCAAAAGAATGTTTGTGGTGTTTAAAAAATGTATTATACAATGGAAAAAAAGGTTTTGTAACATCCGAAGGAATGTTCATGATGTTTTTACACAAAATTCACATTTTAAAAAATCACAACATTTTATAGAAATGTTTATGCAATGTAAAAAACTGTTTGTGTATTTTTTTAAAGGTACCATTGAAAAAAAATGTTTAGCATCTATTCTAAAAAATGCTTGGGCCCGTATTTGAATAAGTATTCATCGTGTATTTTAAAAAATGTTCTACGTGTCTTATAAAATGTTTCCCATGTAAACAAAAAAAATATAATGTGTATCATAAAAATTGATATGTATTTGAGAAAAAAAATACAGCTAGATAGGGGTACTAGGTTGGGGAACGAGTTGCGTTTCGAGAGTGGATATGCAACTGTGTCGGGCATGAGTTGCATGTTCGGGTTCGACATGCAATTGGGTCGGGTAGGTTGTGTGTTGGGTTGGACATGCAACTAAATAGGGGCTGGGGGCAACTTGCGTGTTTGTGTTGGACATGCAACTAGGTCATCCGAGTTGCAAGTTAGTTTGGACATGCAACTAGATAGGAATGGGGAGCAACTTGCGTATCAAGGGTGGACATGCAACTAGGTCAGTGGGTTGTGTGTTTTGATTGAACTTGCAACTACTAAAAAAATGGGCTGGGCCCTACAAGTACAAAGACTTTAGTTGCGAGTCGAGGGTGGACATGCAACTAGGTTAGTGGGTTGTGTGTTTTGATTGAACTTGCAACTACTAAAAAAAATGGGTTGGGCCCTAAAAGTACAAAGGCTTTAGTTGCGAGTCGAGGCTTGACTTGCAATTGTGGCACCTAGAAGTATAAAGCCTTTGGTTACGAGTCGAGTGTGAACTTGCACATGGGGAAACTACAAGTACAAATAGACCAGTTGCGAGTCGAGGGTGGAGTTGCAACTGTGAAACTACGACTACAAAAAGCCTCAGTTCCAAGTCAAGAGTGGATTTGCAACTAGGTCAACAACGTGTACAAAAAACTCCAGTTGCGAGTCAAGGGTGGATTTGCAACTATGGTAGCTACAGGTACAAAGCCTAGTTGTGAGTCGGTGGTGGACTTGCAACTGAGACAACTACAACTATAAAAAAGAAAACCCCGAGTTGCGAGTTGAGGGTAGACTTGTAAGTATGACAACTACAACTACAAACCCCGAGTTGTCAGTCAACTATGGACCTGCAACTAGGGCAACTACAAAAGAACACCCTCCCGAGTTGCAAGTACATGTTGACTTGCAACTGGGGCGATTATAAACTACATCGCTCAAGTTGCAAGTCGGGGGTGGACTTGCAACTGGGGTGAAAACAAACAACACCCTCCCCGAGTTGCGAGTACATGGTTGACTTGCAACTGGGGCGATTACACACTACATCTCTCGAGTTGCAAGTCGGGGGTGGACTTGCAACTAGGGTGAAAACAAAACAACAACCTCCCGAGTTGCAGACGAGGTGTGGACTTGCAACTAGGCCGACAGAAATCCCTAGTTGTAGGTCGAGGGTCTAATTGCAATTACTATGAAACAAGAACCCCCCCCCCCCCCGAGTTGTGAGTCGAGGGTGGACTTGCAATTAGGGAAACTACAAAACTACACCATCCCGAGTTGCGAGTACACGATTGACTTGCAAGTGGGGAGATTACAAACTACATCCCTCGAGTTGCAAGTCGGAGGTGGACTTGCAACTGGGATGAAAACAAACAACAAGCAACACCCTCCCGAGTTGCGAGTACATGGTTGACTTGCAACCGGAGCGATTACAAACTACATCCCTCGAGTTGCAAGTCAGTGGTGGACTTGCAACTAGGGTGAAAACAAAACAACACCCTCCCAAGTTTCAAGTCAAGGGTGGACTTGCAACTGGGCCGACAGAAACCCCTAGTTATAGGTCGAGGGTCTAATTGCAACTACTATGAAACAAGAACAAAAAACAACCCCACCCCTGAGTTGCGAGTCGAGGGTGGACCTGCAACTAGGGCAACTACAGAACAACGCCCTCCCAAGTTGCAAGTACATGGTTGACTTGCAACTATGCGATTACAAACTAGATCGCTCGAGTTGCAAGTCGGGGTGGACTTGCAACTGGGGTGAAAACAAAACAACGCCCTCCCGAGCTGCATGCGAGGGTGGACTTACAATTGGGCCGACAGAAATCCCTATTGGTAGGTCGAGGGTCTAATTGCAAACTACTATGAAACAAGAACAAAAAGCAACACCCCCCGAGTTGCGAGTAGAGGGTGGACTTGCAACTAGGGCAACTACAAAACTACACCCTCCCGAGTTGCGAGTAGAAGATTGACTTACAACTAGGGCGATTACAAACTACATCCCTCGAGTTGCAAGTCGGGGGTGGACTCGCAACGGGGGTGAAAACAAACAATAAACAACACCCTCCCGAGTTGCGAGTACATGGTTGACTTGCAACTGGCGCGATTATAAACTACATCCCTCGAGTTGCAAGTTAGGGGTGGACTTGCAACCGGGGTGAAAACAACACCCTCCTGAGTTTCAAGTCGATGGTGGACTTGCAATTGGCCGACAGAAACCCCTAGTTTCAGGTCGAGGGTCTAATTGCAACTACTATGAAACAAGAACAAAAAACAACACCCCCCCCGAGTTGCGAGTCGAGGGTTGACCTGCAACTAAGGAAAGTACAAAACAACATCCTCCCCCGAGTTGCAAGTACATGGTTGACTTCCAACTGGGGCGATTACAAACTAAATCCTTCTAGTTGCAAGTCAGGGGTGGACTTGCAACTAGGGTGAAAAGAAAACAACACCCTCCTGAGTTGCGAGTCGAGGGTGGACATGCAACTGGGCCGACAGAAACCCCTAGTTGCATGTCGATGTTCTAATTGCAACTGCTATGAAACAAGAACAAAAAACAACACCCCCTGAGTTGCGAGTTGATGGTGGACTTGCAACTAGGGCAACTACAAAACTACCCCCTCCCGTGAGTCGGGAGTGGACTTGTAACTAGGACAACAACAAACTACGAGCTCAGTTGCGAGTCAAGTAAGCCGAAAAACAAAAAAGAGGCCTAGTTGCGAGTCGAGGATGGACTTGCAACTAGAATAACAACAAATTATGGGCCTAGTTAGAGTCGAGGGTGAACTTACAACTTTGATAACAACAAAAGTATGAACCTAGTTGTGAGTCGACGATGGACATGCAATTAGGAAAACTATGAAACAATGCGCCCAGTTGCGAGTAAATGGTCGACCTGCAACTGGGATGAAACAAACTATGGACCCAGTTGCGAGTCAAAGGTGGACTTGCAACTGGAGTGTAAAACAAAAGACATGTCTAGTTGCGAGTCAAGGGTGGGCTTGCAATAGCAAGAACTATGAGGCCAGTTGCGAGTCGAAGGTGGACTTGCAACTGAGACAACTACGAAACTAGGAACCCAGTTGTGAGTCAAGGATCGACATGCAACTGGGATCAAACAAACTACATCCCAGTTTTGAGTCATGGGTGAACTTGCAACTAAGATGAAAAGACAAAACACAGGTCAAGTTGCAAGTCAAGGGTGGGCTTCCAACAAGGATAAACCAAACTATGGGCCTAGCTAGTTGCGAATCAAGGGTGGACTTGTAACTGGGACAATTGTACAAAACTATGATATGAGTTGCGAGTCAACGATGAGTTTGTAACTGGGACAACTACAAACCGTGAGCTTAATTGCGAGTCAATGGTAGACTTGCAACTGAGATAAAACTAAACCACATATGCCCAGTTACGAGTCAATGGTGAGCTTGCAACTAGGACACTACACAAAACTACAATACGAGTTGTGAGTAGATGGTGGATTTGCCACTATGACAATTACAAACTATGAGTCGAGTTAGGAGCAAAAGATGGACTTGCAACAAGGATGAAAAACAAAATATGGACCCAGTTATGAGTCTGAAGGTAGACTTGCAACTGGGACAAGTGCATAACCTATCTCTTGACTTCTACGACATTGCCAAATGACATGAGCACACAAGAACGCGTGCATAAAAATGCCCAATAAAAACATATGTACAACACGGACGGGACGACAAATGAACAAAAGGGAACAACGCGATAGAGGAATACATCGGCCGACATGCAAGATCAAAAGTTTGCACTAAATTACAACAGCAAGATCCGATGGACAACAACTCACATGAAACATTGCTAATTTTATCTTGATAAAGCTTAGAAGAAATGGGAGACAATGTGAAAATGAACATAGAAGGTAACAACCGTGATAGACCTTCGCTTTTCTTCTCTCTTCTGATTCTACGACGTGGCCTAAAAACAACGTAGCGAAATGGCTTGTCAGCGCGGCACGATAAATGGGCCGAAAAGTGTGAAGCCAAATTGACCAAAAAACGATGTGCGACAAAACAAAACATCGACCAAACAAGGCGGGGATAGCGCTTGAATAAAAATTACGAAAACTAAATCAACCGGTAAAAAACTTAGATGCGACATCATAAAAAATCATCTAGATGCGATTTTGCAATTTAGTATAAAAGTTTTGACTGGACAAATGGAGGACAAAAGCCACAACGCGCACCAGACAGAACAAATTACATGAACCATACAACAATTAATTATGTGGAGAGAATTAGCAAAATAGTCAATCTGATTTGGACAAAAAAAAATTCAAAAAATTATAACATTTTTCTTTTAGAGAATCCCGAACAACTCACATTTTTTAAAGGCAAACGAACAACTCACATTTTTTTAGGTGGTCGAACAACTCACATGGACGTGAAATGATAGGGGGAAACCAGGGCCAAACACTGACGCAGGAAACACAAGCCAAAAAACAACGACTAAGGACATAATTGGCCCAAGAAACGCAGCAGCGATGCAAGCCCAATGGACACGGCAACTACGCGAGCACATAATGGACGCGGCAAACTACAGGAATCAAGGGCTTGCATGAAGAAAAAAAACTATGGATCCAGTGGTAAGGGACTTTTAATTGTGAGACACCAACAAAAAATCACGAGTTTTTGAAAAGGTGAAAACAAAAAATAAAAAGAGAAAAACCAAAAGAAAAAGGACAAAATAAAAGGTTGGAAGCTTCTCCCAAAACTAGTAAAAAAAACCTTCTTGGGTTAGCTCATTCGCACATGTACGCTCCAGGGAGACAAAAAACCAAACAATTAGTAGGTGGCAGAAAATTATACAAGGACATAGAACGACTAGACAAACTTTCCTTCCTGAAAAAAAAACAATTCTCGTTTTCTCTGGCTGAAAGCCCACAAAGAACAAAAATGAAAGACCCACAAAAAACAAAAAAGCCCACAACAGGCAGGCGGGGCAATAGGCCGACATGGGCTGCCACACGTTCGGACTGGACACGGGCTGCCGTGCGCGACGCCAGCGAGCACGAGCAAGCCGAACAAGTTGCGTGACCCCAACGACACGAGAGAGCCGAACAAGTTGCACGAATCTTAAACAGAAATAAGATCCGACGGCTTTAGACTTAGATGTGAGATAACTATTTCACATCTAGATGTGAAATAGCAAACCTGTTAAAAAAAATGTTTTTGTTTGTATAGGACTGCAGAGCACAAGAGGTATGTGTGCGCAAAGCACGTGCAAACACAATCACACACCCCAGCAAAATTAGGGCAACAACTACCGAGTGCAGGAAACTCAAAAGCCAAAAGTAGGTCAATCTCTACCAGGTGCAGGAGCGCCAACACAGAAATCTATGGGTACTAAAACAGTGATAGCAGAACTAGCTAGTAGCAGTAGATTGGCGAACTGCAAGTGTGGAACTCGATCGGCGGAAGTACGCGCACGTACCAGGTTGCCGTTGTAGGAGTGCATCGCGGAGTCGATTACGCCGAGGAGCTCGCCGTCGTGCGTGGCGGCGCGGAGTGAGTCGGCCTTGGCACGGAAGCTGACGGCCTCGGCTCGGTAGGACGCGGCTTCGGCGCGGCAGGAGGCGGCCTCGGCGCGGAGGGAGCGGATCGAGGAGGTGGAGAATGAATAGGACCTGCGCCTGATCGACGAGAACGGCGCAGCGGCGGCCGTGGGGCGTAGCAGGGCGGAGGCGCGGCGGGCGGCGACGGTGAGGAGGGCCATGGCGCGAAGCTACAGCGGGGAAGGGTTTTGGTGGGCTTCGTTAAGACGATTGAGCATTATGCCAGGTAAGCGTATCGTGTTTGATTCAACCACTGTGTTTCTTGAAGAAGAAGAAATGGATTTTATAACTTTTTTCTTCTCTTTTCGTCCTGCTGAAAAATGCAGTGTAAGATTTTCTTCATAAGTTATAACTACTCTACAAATCTCTGCAATATTTCCTCGGAATCGGGAAATTATCTGCAATACTATGAGCTTCTTGTTCTGACCTTGTTATTTTTGTCACCCCTTTTCCTTGTTTTCTTTAAAAGAGACAAGCTTTTTTTATAGTAAAAAGAAAGAGACGAGTTTGCTACATTGTGGCAGACGTCTGCTTGTGCTTGTCATATTCATTTGGACGACTGGTAGCCTAGCAGCCCATTTAGAATAGGTAAGTGTTTACAGCCGGCGCACTGGCTGAAAATTGCGCCGGACGCACCCGCGTCTTGTGGGCCCCCGCACCGCTCTGCCTCTTTCCCTTATCTTCTTCCCTTCGATCTAGAGCGTTCTGGCCACAATTCCCCACTGCTGCTACCCACCACTCCTCCTTCTTCCAGCTCCCCTCCCCATCGGTGCTGCCCACCTCTCCCTCTCCTTCCTCCGCCTCCCTCACCATCGGGGCTCCCCACCTCTCCCCCTCCTTCCACCTCAAGCCGCCAGCGCTTCCACAAGCAGGCGGGGCTGCGACGACCGTCCAACGGCAACTGCCCCGAAGCTTCAGCACCGGTGCTTCGACGGGGCGTCGACCGGTGTTGTGGACGGGAGAAACCTTCGGCGCCATGGACAGGAGAGTCCACCGGTGGTTCGACTTCAGCGACGCCCATTGCTGGAATCGGCTCATGGCAGTGCTGGAACCTGCACTAATTTTTGCTACCATCGGCACTTTGGTTTGCTACTACCTACGCCAATTTTTTTGCATTTTGCTACAACCGGTGTTTTGATTTGCTGGAACTAGCTTCAATTTTTGCTACAACTGCCGCATTCGTTTTTTGCTGGAAGAACGCCCAATTTTGCTACTTTGCTACAAATGGTGTTTTAATTTGCTACAACCAGTTTCATTTTTTGCTACCACCAGTGTCTTTGATTTTGCTAGAACATCCTTCCACAAAGGCACCTTTTTTGCATTTTTGCTTCCACTGTTTTTGGTTTTGCTGGAACTAAAACAAAGATTTGCTACTACCACTGTTGGCTCCGAGCCATGGTTTTCTGCTGCTGAGGTTTTTTTGCTGGAACTATCATTTAATTGTGTTGGAACTGACATTTTTTGTTGCAACCGCCTTCGCGTTTTGCTACGACCAGGGAAGTTTTTTGCTACATCCATGCATGGCTCCAGAGTCGGCGAGAAACACAGGAGACAACGACGGTGAGGGGCGGCAACCGGCGGCGAGGGGCGGCAACTGGCGGCAAGGGTGGGGACCGGCGAGACGCGAGCGCCTGCCGCAGGCCGCGGCGGCAGCGCTGCGTTCCCACGAGGAAGGAGGAACCGAGATCGAAAGTGGAGCGTGATGCAACTTTTTTTTTCCTGTTGCGAGACCCAGATCGAACGGGTCAAATATGCTGAATCGGATGCTCGCACGATGACCGGCCCAACTGTTCGGCTGGTGTGCCGGCGCCTATCAGCGCCCTTTAGAATATCTCCAATAAAAGATGCAAATTTGGAGGACTTCCGCTTCGGTAGACCCAATGTAAACACAAGGACGGCTGAGATTGCCCAATACCCCTTCATAACAGAGGGCAGGATGGGCATATTTTGAAAAAGCTTCCCCCGCCGGCCCGACCGCCCGCAAAAAAAAACAGGCGAAGCAATACGTATATGAATACAGCCCGCCCGCCCAGGAGGGAAAACCCGCAGTCAAACGCGTCGCGCCGCAATCGTCGCGGCCCCACCCCCCACATCCCCCGACCCCACGCCAGCCCGCACCCGTCCGCCAATCACGGCACCCGAGGCGCGCATGCACGCAGGCGGTTGCACGCGCGTGCCGCCTGCCGGACGCCACAGCTGTCGCCGCTGTCGTCTCCTCGCATGCCTCGCCTCCGCTGCCGCCTGCCGGACGCCACCGCTGCCGCCTGTCGTCGCTGTCGGCTCCTCGCCTGCCGTGCCGCCGCTGCCGCTGTCGCCTGGCCTGCCTGCCGCGCGGCGCCCGACGGTCAAAGCGTCGCCTCGCCTGTCGCGCGGTCGCCTCGCCTGCCGCGCGGTCATTAACGCGTCGGCGATCATTAACATGATGCCGCCCGCCCGCCTCCTCCCCCGCCCCACCCTGCCCCGCTATAAAACGGCGACGCCCCGCCCACGCCCGTCCCACCGCGCTGTCGCCCGCCCGCCTCCTTCCCTGCCCCCGCCCACACTCGTCCCACCGACGCCCGTCGCCGCCTGCCCGCACCCGATGTCGTTCTGCCGCAGCAGCAGCAGCACCGGCGGCGGCGGCGCCGACGACGACGTCCCCGGCGCATGGCCGACGAGCATCGGTTTGCCGGAGACGCTGGAGCTCCACCGCTACTGCCTCCCTGTGCCGCCGGGCTGCCGTCTTCCACGCACCTGGAAGATCGACGCGGACGGCTACGCGACGCCGTGTCCCGGCGCGACGGAGGAGGAGCTCCGCAACCACAGCGGCGGCCGGCACAATATCGAAGGCCGACACCGGTTTTGGTCCGGGAAGGACTATTGGGAGGTCATGGCCGCCTTCCGCCTTGCGGCGGCCGGCGAGACCCCCGACCTGACGGGCCGCAGCGGGCGTCTTCGCGCACCACCTCCACCGCACGATCGCCGCAGACGTGGCGGCGGCCACGGTGTGCACCCGGCACCAGTGCCCGCGCCGGCCGCCCCTCCCTCGCCGCCGGGGATAGACTTGCCGCTGGAGCAGGTCATCCTCCGCGAGGACGGCGATCCGGATGACACGCCGGGGTACCACGTGGCCGTACGGGCGTCGGAGGCTGCAGCGGCGGCGGCGGAGGCGATGGAGGCTGCCGAGATTGCGGCCGCAATCCAGGCGGCCGAGGCGGCGAAGCAGGCGGCGATGGCGGCGGCGGAGTGGCAGCAGGCGCCGGCGGAGTGGCAGCAGGCGCCGGCGGAGGACGAGTATTCCGACGACGATCCGGTGGACTGGGACGACCTCGCCAACCGGTCCAGCAGCGACGATGACGGCGGCGACGGCCCGGCCATGATTGACCTCGTTGATAGCGACAACGAGTAGTTTTTTTTCTATGTTTTTTAATTAATTTAGTTATGTCGTTGTAAGCCTAAGTAGTAGACTTTATGTATGAACTTGTAATCATCGAGTTCGCTCGACTATGTAAAATATTTTATCTATGTTGAGTGAAATTTCTTTTGTCCTTTTCATTTGAGAGTTTTGACTTGTTGATGAATTTGTACACGAAAATATGGTAAAAAATAATAAAATAGTAAGGACGCTAAAGTACGTGATTGCATGCATGTAACAGAACAAAATTTTGCGAGTGTGTGTGCATCCCGAATGTAGTCCTACACGCACGATATGAACGAAATCAGACAGGAAACACACGTCGCTCAGTGTGTGTCCGGACATCGGTGTAGGGTACTTTAGCCTAGGAAACCCTAGAAAATCCCGAAAATGCGGTCTTAACACGTCCAACATAGGCCCCCACGCAAGGTTGGAACGAAAACGGACACAAAACGGACGTTGCGTCACATCCGGGCAGTGTTTTTGCGATTTTCGACTTGAAAAACCCTAGAAAATGCGCCGAGCGCCGGAAAAATACGAGAATTGGCGTGTGTGCTGTTGATGGTGATGGCAACGTGTGGAAAAAGTGTCGTGACGTTTGACGGAGTAGAAAAAAAAACGGAGTTGGGAACCCCCTCCCCGGCAGACCGAGAAATAGCTGGTTGCACTGGGGCTACGTGATCGCATGCATGCAATTGCACCAAAGTGTGCGTACATGTGGGCACGGCCAACGTAGGCCCCCATGCAAGGTTGGAACGAAAACGGACACAAAACGGACGTTGCGTCACGTCCGGGCAGTGTTTTTGCGATTTTCGACGTGGAAAACCCTAGAAAATGCGCCGAGCGCCCGAAAAATATGAGAATTGGCGTGTGTGCTGTGGATGGTGATGGCAACGTGTGGAAAAAGTGTCGTGACGTTTGACGGAGTAGAAAAAAAACGGAGTTGGGAACCCCCTCCCCGGCAGACCGAGAAGTAGCTGGTTGCACTGGGGCTACGTGATCGCATGCATGCAATTGCACCAAAGTGTGCGTACATGTGGGCACGGCCAACATAGGCCCCCACGCAAGGTTGGAACGAAAACGGACACAAAACGGACGTTGCGTCACGTCCGGGCAGTGTTTTTACGATTTTCGACGTGGAAACCCCTAGAAAATGCGCCGAGCGCCGGAAAAATACAAGATCAGACAGGAAACACACGCCGCCGTCCATCCACCCCCTCTGGCCCCGTGACGCCGCTCCGCCGTCCGTCTGCCGCCGGTGGTGTACACCTCATCCGCCGTCCACCGATCGACAGCACGCCATCCAACGTGGTCGTCCGTCTACATCACGTCAGCCGAAGATTCTGACGTAGGCGGCCGCGGTTCCACAGCACGCAGTCGGCGGCGTCATCACCACCAGCACCCCCCCCCCCCCCGGCCGCCGCCAACCCCGCCACGGCCACCGACGGCCGTAATGGTGGGAGGTAATTTTTATGTTTTTTGAACGATGCATTCATCATGTTCATCATGTACACATGAAAAGTAGCTAATATGTTATTTGCTCCTATTCGTAGTGACGGAGGAGTACGGACAGATTTTTTGTTCTGTTGAGAAGTGGTGTCTCCTCGTCAGCAAACTGATCTCTAGGCAAAAAAAAACGATTTGCAAGCACTAGACTAGGACAAATGTTGATGATTCCTAGTGTGCTCATGCGCAAGTGTCTGCTAATGTTTATGATTAAATCATACGCAGTGGACACAGAAAGGTTCATTATGCCATCAAGAAACGGTGCGATATCATTGCGCGCTGAAGATGTGTTTGATATTTTTGGCCTAGTGAACAAGGGCAGAGATGCCATGAAAGCTTTAGGTAAAGGGGGGCTAAAGGCGAAAGTGAAGGTGCCGAGTCGTTTCATAGATTCGAGTATGAATGAAATAATGATAGACCAGCTTATACAGGACATCACTACTAGTGGATTGTATGATGATGATTTCCTGCGTCGAATTATGTTGGTTCTTCTAGGCACTGTTCTTGCACCACACTCCACGGTAGAAGTTCCTAATGCTTTTTACAAGCTAGTGGAGGATGTGGAGAGCATTAAATCATTTAACTGGAACACGTTTACTTTACGCGTTTGCGTCGATGGCATCACGAAGACTTTATCGGATCATACAAAATTTACATGGCCGGTGGGAAACCTTGCTCTCATACAGGTAAATTGTATGTTATATATGTTATTTCGAACTATAGTCTGGACTGTTAAGATTGCTAATATATTTCATGTTTATGCAGTACTTGTTTTGGGAGAAAGTGCAGCCACTTGATGACGAGACTTTTGATCCACTGGCGCATGAGTATCCGCTGATGCTTAACTGGCCAGAAGTCGAGGCTATGAAGCATGATGCGTACGACACATCGTACGGCCGCGGGAATGGGAGGGTAAGTATTTATGGTTTGCATGCTTGGAGTTATAGAACGTTTTTCATGGTGAGTAATTTAAAATGATTTAACATGGCACATGTTGATGACATAATAAGTGAGAAGCACAGACAGATGATAATCGCTCAGGAGGGGAAATTTGTGGAGCAAGAATCTAAGTCAGTTGATAGAACAGGTCGTTCGCGGAAAAGGAAGGATAATAGAGACGAGGCTTCATCAAGCAAGGACACGACCTTAGATCAAATTATGAAAAGCATCAAAGACATGCAGAAAGAAATTCGCTTTGTCCCTAAAAAATGTGCTGAGGTAATTAGTGATGTGTTATTCAAAATACATGAGATTATTCATATTCTTTGCATGTATTTACTGCTTCCCATGTGTTATTGCAGATAGTACTGGAGGAGCTGGAGAACAAAGGTCTTGTCTTCAAGACAAATAGAGGGTTTAGTGATGTTGAGTTTGTGGAGCACAGTGAGAACTGGATGAGGAGGTATGGTCCGTCAAAATATTTTCCAGATGTAAAATCAACTCCTGCAAAGGATGATATGGACAACGGGGTGGAGGCATCCTTCACCAATGGGAATGGGAAGAAGTCCGCACATGAGAAAGGTATGCATCTCAACACACCCGGTACAGGAGATGAAGGGGACCCCTTCGTTATTGACGAGAATGGTAATTCAACCGACCCATCTTTTGCAACGGTACACACAAATGACTTTCCAGCAGTTACTTCAACCCCCAAGAATATAAATGCAGTGTCAGACGGGTCTAGCGCCGATAAATCAGAGGAGATTAGTATGGATAGTCTGAACACACTTATTAAAAAAGCGAAAGAAAGTGGCACCAAGGAGAATGATGGGAATGCGAAAGAAAGTGGCACTAAGGAGAATGATGGGAATGCGAAAGAAAGTGGCACTGAGGAGAATGATGGGAAACGCAAGAGAAAAAAGTCAAAGCATATTCTTTCACCCTTCCAACAGATCGGTGGACGTAAACGTCCAAAGAAAAGTAAGTGTTATGTACTTTGTTTTGAAGATATTTCATTCCTTGCATGCACAAATTATTTACTCATTGTTTGATTATATTTTAGGTTTGTTTGGTATAAGAGACGTTCTGATTAATACCGATTACATTACTGAGGATCACATAGAGGCCGCGAAGGTTTATATCAAGACACTATCAGACTCGGCGAAGCTTAGTAGGAAAACTGTCGTGCACATGACAGGAATTGCTGGGGAAACGTGTACACCTGATATGCTTCAAGCCATCATTGCGAAAAAATGGTTGCATGGCGGTGTAAGTATTACAACAATTATATGAAGTAGTACATGTCATATTTAATTTTTTCTAAGAGGAGTATTGCTGTTATGTTATTTTCAGGTCATCAATAGTTATTGCAACCATATACAGACCCATAATCCTCGTCCTGACCGTCACATTTTATCATCTTGGGTGTCACACTGGCTTATTCTTCGTGCTGAAGGAAAGGTTAAGAACTCTAAGCACCATTTTATGGAGCATTTCACAAACCAAAATAAAATGGTGTCTAGAGTTAATGAGGAGTATTTCATTACAGATAAGGTATTTCACATTTGTATGATCCTTCGTAGTACATAACTAATTGTGTGTCCAAGAACTTGACTAAACTTTGTTGTAGGCATACTTTCCTTTTCATGTGGAAGAAAGTCACTGGATAACAATTCTCATGCACAACAAGAAAAAAGAGTTTCAAGTTTTAAATTCTACTGGTAAATGCAGCAAGGCAGTTCTTAAAAAAATAAGGCAGCTGGTAAGCTTCTTTCTTTACATGTAACAAGATAGATAGTAGTAATTAGTTATGTACTTCATATGAATTTCACATTTATATTTCAGAGGGCAGAAATAGCTAAAGATACCTTGGAGGTGAACTCCCTTGTACAAACGGAACATCCAGACGTATCTTCGTGGCCAATAAATGAGTACGATATGCCGTTACAAAAGGATGGGTATGTTCAACTATTTAAGTTCTAAGTACTTCTCTTACACAGCAATGCCTGACTCGAGGTTTTTTACAGAGTTTCTTGTGGTCTCTTTGTGGTGAAATGCATTCAAAACTGGAACGGAGATGAATGGATATTTGAGTTTGAGGAAGCTGAGGTGAATGCTTCAAGGGGACGCATTCTAGCTGAAATACTTTTTTCAGAGTGCAACACGATGGAAACTGTGAAAGAGAAGATTTTGAAGATCATGGACAAGAAATTAGTTTGTTGATGGGTTTTTGGCTACGAGAACATTCTTTTTCTTATTATCGCAACTAAATAAACGTGTCGTTGACGACACTAGGAACAATTTTGATATTATGACATTTCTTATTGTAATGGGCATGATTATGCACGTCCGCAACTAAATAAAGGTGCCGTCGTCGGTACTAGCTACAATATTTATTTTCCAACTATATATGTTAAGCTGCTATATGCAATATGCTTTTGTGATGATGATGCCACCGTCTGCTGGCTCGTAGAGTTTCATATAAATGGAGGCAGACGGCTGGCTTTATGTGCAATATTATTATGTGATGATAATGCCAGTCGCCGTTTGTTGGTTCTTAGATGCACATATAAATGCAGGCGGACGCCTCCTCGTTTGCTAAAAAAAATTTGACTAGGAAAAAAAACGGCCCGACCTTCCCTTGTGGACCCAGGGACTGTGCATCCAACCCAAATCTAGCCGACAGGCGACTCGGGCGGTCGATGCGGACCCCACAAGGGCCCACAAGTAGGCCAACGGGGCTGACAACGAGCTTGTAACAGAGGAGTTCGAGAGAGACAGCCGACGCGGCTATTTAAGCCGGTCGGTGCGCCCTTCTGTTGTCGAGGTGGGACTAAATAAGGCGATGTGGTCGACGCAACGCTGACGAGGCTCCATTTGTTGCAACGTCGCCGCCCGGCCCATGTCGGCCCAGTAGGACAGGCCCAGCCTCGCCCCTCCCCGGCCCAGTCACCGTCGCCTCGCGCGCCCGACGAAGGAGTTTAGTCCCACCTCGGAAGCTGACGGGGGTGAGGACCAGCTTAAATATGCCGGCGTGCTACACAGGTCGAACTCCTCTGCTATTACTGCTTGAAACCGCCGCCCCGTTGGACCCGTCTGCTGGGCCCTTGATGGGCTTTATATGGACCTCCCGAGTCGCCTCGTTGGCTTGATTTGGGTTGGGAATATAGCCCAACTTGCGGTCCAGCAGCCGGTCGGGCATTTTTTTGCACAACGACGGTCGGCTATGTTTTTTTGCACAACGGTCGGCCATGTTTTTTGCAACAGGTACAGTAACAAAAACACAGCATATTAAAACTGTGAACTCTTTCACATAGCGGTACAAATAAGATGGCAATTCATTAAACAAATATGATGTGTCATATCACATATGTTCACATAAGTACTTTCATCACACATAAATAAATCGAGACATAAAGTTTTCTGCCACACAAGTACGAACAAGAAACAACATAGTTTATTCGGACTAGACTCATGCGACCGTTTTTATTCTTCCAACATAGCAAGATGCTTCTCTACGCCCAATTCCTGAACATAACATAAAAATATGGGTGAGAAAATATAGTTTGTAAAACCGAAGTACCAACATAACAAAAAATTATAAGGTAGCATCTTACTTCTGGTTTTTTCGACATGTAGCCTTGTTATGACCTGGTAGACTACACAGACTGCACAAAGGACCACTTTTTTTCTCTGTAAAATCTTTTGGCCTACCATTCTTTGTAACATCGGGGCCCCCCTTTGACCGCCCCTTCTTAGGTGCACCCTTCGTCGAAACTTTCTCAGGATCACCAATACCAGGCTCAACTTGTTGCGCTTGACTTGCCTCCTTCTTAAGCTTAGCATACCTTCTACTTCCTATAAGTTCCTCCTCTGGTATCTTTTTCTGCGCTATTATGTTCTCTAGACACTTCATCAACTCGTCAAACAAGAAGGGATCATTTGCTGCAACATGAGCTACCTCTGCGGTTTTTATGCTTAATTGACTATACCGGTCTCTCTCTAATGGCCCTGACCAACCCCATCCAAACATATCACTCTTCCGCTGCACAGGCAATCCATCTCTCGCATTTTTTGACAACCGATGAAGGACACAACACTTTGGTATTTCAGTTATGCTCAGATGATGGAGAACAAAAAGAATGTGTTTGCATGGCAGGCCTTTCCGAACCATCCTAAGACAACTGCATGTTATAGTTTCTTCTGAGTTACCTGGTTCATAAACAACATTATACATGAACTTGTGGTTATCCTTCCATGTCACCATATATGTCTAACGCTCAATTCCCACGAGGGTCTCAAATATCTCCAGCTGACCCATCTTGTGCAAATCATCTTGCAGGATGTAAAAATTAGTAGGTGTGAATACTTTGGCGGCATGCTCCTCAAGTGCCTTATATTCAGTAACTGACGGTGGTTCTTTTTGGTGTGCCTCACAGTCATCGTACGCCTCATTCTCACGCAGGCGAACTATACAGTTCTCATAATGCACAACCAAATCAACTATTGTCATACCGTAGTCCAGGTGTAGGTGAAGGCAGGAGTTGAGGCTTTCGCTTCTCTGGTTACTTCGCATACCAAGGAAAAAACCATCGGAAAGATATGAAGCTGCCCAAAGTCTCTTCTTCCTGTACATCCTGTCAAGCCACTCTTTAGTTCTATCCGTCTTCCACTTATTATAGAAAGCGGTCCATCTCTGCTCAAAGTTCGCTTGAGAGGTGGCATAGTATAGGAGCGATCTGAACTCATCCAGTGACTTGTAATGCAGGTGCCTCTGCATATTTTTCTCGATATGCCAGGAGCAAAGATGATGGAAAACATCTGAAAGCACAGTCCGAATAGCCCGGATCATTGCAGCGTCACCATCTGTGATTATTGATTTTGGCTTCACCTGGCAGTTTGCCTTCATAAATGTCTGCAGCAGCCACACATATGTCCCTTCCGTCTCGTCAGCAATTATGGCACATCCAAACACTGTGGTGCAACGATGGTTGTTAACTCCGACAAAGGGGACGAACGGCATACCATATCTGTTCATCTTATACGTGCTATCAAACACAACCACATCTCCATAGTCCTGATAGTCCCTCCGCGACTGTGCATCACACCAAAACATACTCTTCAGTCGCCCTTCCTTGTCACGCACATACTCAAAAAAAACTCAGGGTCCTTCTCCTTCCTGCTCCTCATAATGCCAACTGTCGTCTCTGCGTCACCTTTTGCTATGAGCTTCATTTTTTCTCTGCAACAAAGATTGTAAATATCCCTCCTGATAAGCCAGCACTTATCGTACGAACCGTATCTGCTGATAAAGTTTTCCATTATTATATGCTTTCTTATCCCGGCAGCTTCCAACGCCAATATCTCTACCCTCGTGCCTTCTCCAATCCGTCTGTGAGACCATAGAAAACAAACCTCGTCGGGCCTAGCCATCGCGTGGTTGTGATCATCCACGAATGACGCGACAAACCAGACACCACGTTCTCTGTCCAGCTTCACCACCATATGTGCACCGCAATCACAACGAGTCTCCGGTCTAAGCCTGCGCTTGCGGCCCTCCATGGTTATAAACTTGCTCTGCCTTCTACCTGCCCTGGAGCAAAGAAATCTCCGATACCGTATCATTCCTGAAGCACCTCGTTTGACTTTCTGTTTTCTGATGCTAAACCCGTTCTCTTTGGCATGATTGTTATAGAATATGTATGCATCACCTTGCGACCGAAAGGTCATAGCCATCACCTTCCAATGTGTATCCACCATTTGCTGCTGCCTTCGAGCCTCCTCAATGTCGATCTCCCCCTCATCGTGATCACCGCTAATACCATCTGACTCATCCTACAAAATTCATATGAAACTGTATATGTTAACTACTATCATTTAATTCATAATATTCATCGATGTACAATATCTATCTACGAACCTGGCTCAAGTTATCCGCGAATGATTCCTGTAAACTATTTTCCACATTGTCAACATCCACATCTTCCTGCAAATTTATATACATAGAGAAATAGTTAGGCATGCCATACATTGCAGGTTCAAAGATGAAATCAAAATATACGGCACTTACGTTTTCACTATTTGCGCCATGTTCATTATGATCAAAATCCTCCGGAGGCAGGATATCAAATGACGACACGGAATCGTTGTCGCTGCTGTCATCATCTTCATTAAAAATATCGTTATCATTCCGAGTCGCCTTATTAGTACCATTATCATCCCCCATCAATGCGGTTTGTTCATCCATGGCAACACGCCTAACTAACCAAACTGCATAACATTGTGAATTCATCACGTGTTAAGTTTGTACTGTGGATCATGCCCAACTGCAACTCTATCTGCCTACAACATGCGGTCGTCCGGGGAGGCGCCGCTACGACGGCATGAATACTCAACCATAAACCCTAGATCACTATGTGTGACTCATATCATCTAGCATGCTAGTTTTAGACGAGGAGATTAGATGGCAAACCTTCGGCCGCGGAGTAGACAGCGGCGACGTGCAACACGAGGGTTAGATGGAAGACGGCAGCGACGTGGAAGACGAGGGCTGCGGTGTAGACGTCGCTGACGTAGGTCGACGCAGGGCCGGATCCGCGGCGTGCGGACGACGGCGCGGTCAGTCGCAGCCGACAAGCCGTCCGACGGCGACGTGCAAGACGAGGGTTAGATGGAAGACGGCGGCGACGTGGAAGACGAGGGCCGCGGTGTAGACGTCGCCGGCGTTGGTCGACGCGGGACGGATCCGCGGCGATGTTCAGATGCGGCGTCGGATGGGGTTCAGTCGGCGGCGATCGCACAGTTGGAAACTGGGCGTGATCGACGTGCGTGATCGTCGGGCGGGCGAGAAGATCGTGCAGCTGACTTTTTTCCTCTACACGTGCGGCGGTTTTTTTTTATTCGTCAAGGTATACGGACGTCGGTCTATACGGTATGATAGGAGGTGGGCATACGTTTCTTCCGTATGACCATTATGCCCTTATACGTTTTGTTGGGGGGGGGGGGGGTCTCTATCGAAGCAAGCCCCAATTTGGAGATGTAAAACAGAAGATGTAAAATTTTACATTTCTAAAAAGTGCATTTTGCATCTCTCAAAAGAGGCAACTCCAACAAATGATGTATATTGGAGATGTAAAAGAGCAATTCTAACAAATGCTGTATTCCAAGATGTAAAACTACTACTCCAACGGATCGAGCGGCGGCGTCCAAGCTTCCGGAGGAGCGCCAGCGACCGAGCGACGATGATCGGCGCAACACCCGAGCGTCTTGCCGGCGTCAGGAGCTCGAATGGCTGGTGGCGGTAACTCAAATCGGGCGGCGGCGCCGCGGAGGGGACTCGAATCAGGCGGCGATGTTATAGTTTTTACCGCGAGATACATAGCTCATAAGTATGTTGAGAAGCAGAGAGCAAATGATAAGATGAAATTGAAGGGTTTTGGAGAACTAGTGCAGACAAATTGGAACATGAAAATCAAGGGGGCGAAGCTTGGCAAAGCAACAAAAATTGCATTCAAGGTAATATACAGATATGAAATAGCACGGTATAATCTGTTATGGGACCAAGAACATGAGTTGAGGAGATCCAACCCAGGTTGTACTTTTTTCTTGAACTTGCCGATGGTGGAGAGTTCCAGAAATGTTATTTTCATTTGATGCATGCAAGAAGTGTTCTCTTTCTGCTTGTAGGCTTATTATCTGCTTCAGTTGTTGCCATTTAAAAACTCAATTTAACGTTGAGCAAAAAATCATTGTAGATATTTTGTGTATTTTAGATTTTTTTTTCTATTTACTCTATTCATAATTGTTCCTTTTTGTTTGCTAATATATGCATAACTATCACTAGAATAAATAACCAAGCATTCGAGAAACATCTTCACTTACTCTCTGTGATAGTATTTAAGAAAACTAAAATAAACCAGAGCACATGCATACATTTGCATTCAACTAATAGCCAAATTGTTCTATCATGTCATGTGTTTTGATTTCTTAAGTGTAATAAAGAACAAATTGATTCCAAATATTTTTAAATGTCATGTCTCCAAAAAAATTAAAACAAACATCGCATACATTGCAATATATATGCCTTAAAATAGTGTGATTGTACTTTGTACCATCAGTGTTAATATTATAGCAATAAAATCATTGAATTTTAATATTTAACTTCATTATCATGTATTTAATTTTGTCTACTGTAACACTAAATAATCAATATCTTGTGATAGAGACTAAATAATTATAAGGAAGTACAAAAAATTAGTATAAATAAATGAAACTTATGGAAAGGTGGTATGATGTAGTCAATTGAGTAATCATAAACTCCGAATAGATCATTCGGATGATCTTTTTGAATGACAATAAGATTATATTTCTTCAAAATAGACAATAATGTATACTCATAAAGAAAAATAAGTACACAATAAGGAGGCACCGAAAGAGCAATGTGATACGTATTTCTCAGACAAGGCGACAAGGGCGGCGCAGAAGGTGGGTTCATCTACGTCAATAGACAATATTGATGTATAGAAGAGTCAAACAACATAATATATCCTCCTGCATCTTGAAAGCACGCAGCATGGAGACAACGACGTCAAAGTATTTCGACGCCACTTCCCAAAGGTTTTTGAAGGTCGCACCGAAGAAGAAGTGTGTTCCTTCTTATCATGCTTCGACTTGCTACATCTGTAGGGTTGCATCATCATACCTTACGGTGATCATCAGATCTCAAGGCTGACTCAAGCTGGTTGTTGATGATGCGGATAAGATCTAAGTCATCATCGATGGAGGCGCCACTGGAGTTAGTTGGCGGGTAATCATCAGACAGGGCGATGAGGGCGGCGCGGAAGGCAGCTTCAGCTGCACCAATGGTTGACGCCGACGCGTGGAAATGGCAAAGCGCAGAATCGCCCGGCATCTCAGAGGCACGCAGCATGGAGGCGGCGGCGTCAAGGTAGCTCGACCCCGCTTCCCGGAGGTTGTTATAGGTCGCGTCGCGAAGCATGCTCGATGCCCGCAGCACAGACAACGAACCCTCGATCAGGTCAGAAGTAGCGGCGCGGACGTTGTGGTTGATCCCCTCCCGGGAGGCCCCCGAGGCGGAGGCGCGGGCGAGCGCCGGGGCGGCGAGGTCGTAGAAGTACTGCGCGGCGCGGATCTCGACCTCGGCAGCGCCGATCGCCGGGGTGGCGCGGTCGAAGACGTCGGACCACGCGCGGCGCGCGCCGGCGTGCGCGGTGTCCAGAGAGGCGGCGGCGTTGATGATGGTGGAGGAGGACGCGGAGGCGTGTCGGGCGCCGGAGATGAGCCCCATGGCTCCCCGGCGAGCCGCGGCGAAGAGGGACATGGCAGTGGGAGGCGGCGTCGGCGGAGGGCTAGGGTTTCGACTCGCGGGAGCGGAAGGGGAGGGTATCGAGGGAAGGGGAGAGAAATGGAAGGAGGCCCACACGCCAGAGACCAGAGAGTTATGCTGGTTCCTACGTAGGAGTAGAATATAGAGTAATTAGCTTACTTTTGTCACTTGAAACAAGTTCAGTCTCGCTCTGGTTGTTATGATCGTTGGACTTGGCCTCTCCTCTCCTCCCTCTCTTTTTTTTTGCTACATCAAATCCTCCACCGAATTCATTTCGATTTCACAAATTAAAAGCAACACAAACACACAACCTATCCCTTCTTTTCTTTTTCCCACAACAAAACCATCCAGCTTAAACTGACCAGGGGAGCAAACTCTGTTCCATCATCTAACAACAGTCATTACCGGATATATTTAAGCATAAAAGTGGAAGTAACACAGCTTGTATTAAGCTTAGGAACTTTGGAAGTCTTGTTTCATTGCTAGTAACCACCTTTCTACAGGATTTTCACCGGCCAGCTCCAAAACACAAATGGAACTCACCCTGCCTAGCTGCTGATTCAGGACTACAAATACACTTCATACTACTGGTTTCACGGGGTTCTCAGTTCTTACTGCTCTTGCTACGCGTGATAGAAGGCTACGCTACCAAAATTTGCTGTCGAGTCACGCGGCAAGGCCATCTGTTCAACCTCACTACTGGACCAGACCCTTGAGCTTGGTCATCCACCGGACGTACTCCTTGGTCTGCTTGGTGATCATGTAGTCGTGCATGAAGTTGGTGGTCGTCAGCGTCACCCCTCGTACCTCGAGGAACTTGAACAGGCCCTTCTGCACGTTCGGAGGAAGCTCGCTGCAGTAAGAAAAAAAAAAGAGAGTTGATCAGCAATGGGTTATCACACGATGTCAGAGTGGAGAAGTGAGGGCCTGAAGTAGTTTCTTACGTGAATTCAGGGCCCTCGAAGGGGAATTTCTCTACATCAGACTCTGTTTTCTCTGCTATCATCATGTCATCAATGGTGATCTCCTCGCGGAAGGCTGTGCAGGTGAACTCGAGGTTCGGGCCAGATCCCTTGGAGACTATCACCTTCATAGCAAGGCTGCTATCTTCGCCGCCCTCATCTTCATCGTCTCCGTCCTTGGCAGCCTCCTCATCGTCGGCCTCGTCATCTTCATCAAACTCAGGATCCCCTTCCATGTTAGGCATGCTGACAATGACCTCAATCTTCTCGTCCTTGTAGTCCCTTTTCAGAATAACCACGCTCATCCCATCTTCATCAACCATTTCAAAGGGGAAGTCTTCTGGAGTAGGTTCCTGTCAAAAGAATGACAAATGAATTGAGCTAAACAGCCTACATATTTGCAAGACCAAGAACTGGTGTTAATCTAGCATGTGAATTGTATGCCTACACCTTGCAGAAAGTAGCATCTATCCAGTCATTTCAGGGAATAGCTAACGGATCTAATTCTCGGTTTGCATATTGCTCTCACGGCATGTGAAGCTTAAGTAATTGAAATTTGAAACCAAACCCTCAAAAACTCAACCACCGGACTCACTCATTCAAATCCATGCTCTGTAAAATCATAAGAATGATCAGTGAACTGATATCAGCTGAATGGTCACAGCTGTTCAGAGAAACAGCAGTCAAATATTCAGGCTCGTTTTTAGCACAACACCATCAGAAGCAACATAAAACAAGCTAAAGTGCGATATATGAACGGATGGCTGCGCACCTTACATGCTGGCAAGTTTAATTGATGAATATGTATAAGAAACAACAGGAAACCAAACTAACTAGTACACCTTGCATGGAAAGAAGCACAGGCAGTCTGGCAAACTGTGACATGCTTACTTAATCATATCTATTGTGCATAGCAAATAAGCAATAATTCCCCTTAGAGATGGGAAACTCTGGATATTAGACAATGTAGTGGTAAATTAGCAAAGCATGTATCGAACAATTACTAGTACACGCCTTCATCCAGACATGCAAGGTATCACCATAATTCAACAAAAAATATCAGTACAAGCATATCCCGCATATCCGCGATGACTAACCCCCCTCTTATTCAGGCATGTAAACGTCAGACTGACTGATATTCAGAAGAAGCCTAATTATGTGCAAGACCCAGAATTGATGTTAAGCTAGAAAGTAAATTTTTATGGCTAAATGTTACACCTTGAAGAAAGTACTCCCTCCGTCCAGAATTAACTGCCTCTGAAATGAGTGAATCTACACACTGAAATGCATTTAGATACACTCATTTCAGCGACAGTTAATTCCGGACGGAGGTTCTAGTATGTATGACCTATCGCGCTCATTTCAGGGTTTTCAAACAAAAACTGATGACGCTGAATGTCAGATCGAATTCTCCTCTCACATAAAGCCTAAGTAGTTAAAATTTTGAAACCAAACACTCGATATATTAACCATCAATAGCACTCATTTAAATTCATACTCCATATAACCATTAGAATGATCAGCAAACCGACGTTGGCTGAACGGCAGCATCTGCCAAGCAGTTCAAATATTCAGACTCGTTTTTAGCACAACACTATCAACCAAACCAAAATCCATAACAGGACGGTTTGCCCACCTTACATGCTGGCATGCTTAACTGAATGTACTCTAGAACACAGGAAAGCGAGCTAAATCACAGTAGATACGTAACATGCAGAAGAAGCACTATCATGCTTAATTGACCATCAGTAATTCACTCTTACAGATGGGCAGCTCCTGGTATACCGTCAATGTGGAGGTGAATCAGCCACGCATGGTCCATTCCTACCAAACAACTACCGGTAAAACACCTATCATCCAGAGTCATCCACGTAAGGTACCACCGTAACTCCGAACAAAATTCCAGTGCAAGCGTTCTCTCCTACCCCACGAAAAATTCCTCTCAAATTCCATCAAGGATTCCTCTACCGCGCAGCAAAAAATCGACCGTACAACGCCGCCGCTTAAAGCAGGGACCGTCCCGTGTCAGTGTCTCGCACTCAGACACTCTCCCTCACCTGCCCGTCGGTGGCGAGGTACTGCTCGGCCTCCCGGATCTCGAGGTCGATGGCGGCGGGGAGGCCCCCGGCGCCGGCGCCCTTCTTGTTCCTCTTCTTGACCTTGCTCTCCATCATGACCGGCGCGGAGTTGGCCGACCCCTGCGCCGCCGCCGCGCGCAGCGGGCGCCGGACCGGGGCCGCCCACACTCCCACGAGGCCGCGGGAGGCGGGAGGGGCGGAGCGGAGGTGGATTGCAGCGGTGGAGGATGCGGCGGAGGCGAACACGAAGGAGGCCATGGCGGTGCGAGGGGGAAGAAGGGAAGGGGAATGGGGGAGGGGATAAGGCGAGGAGGGGTTTTGAGTTTGGATTAAGACGAGCCGAGAGAGCGGTGCGCCGCCGTTGTGTGTGTGGCCCGCACGTCAGTGACAGCAGAAGCTCTATTTTTTCCTTTTAACTTTTTTCATAGGAGTGAAGTGCACAATAGGTCCTTGAATTATTTCAAGAGTGTCACATAGATCCGCGAAGTATGAAAATCGTCACTTAAGTCCTCAAAGTATAGTAAGTCGGTCATGCTAGGCAAAGTCTAGGTCCACAAACTATTTTGATATTGTACTGATTCTGGACATGGATGAAACACTTATTACATTTTTAAGAATCTAGATGATGATTTGTATAGTTCGAAGACCTACGTAACACCCCTGGAGTAGTTCAGGGACCTGCAATACACTTTGCACTTTTCCTAATATAAAATGTTTATAACTGGATAAGTACCGGCCTACGTTGAGTGAGCACGCAAAGGCAGCAAGAGGTGGCCAGTGGTTGCATGTAAAAACAAGAGGGCAGGTGTACACGACACGAGACATGTGAAATTTCGGAGCCTGCGCGGGAGAAAAGATAAGCACGATGACAATATCATCGGGATAAGGAGACAGCCTGAGACGGAAAAAAGACACCACGCACAGCGACGGTGCTCGTAAGCTGCATCACCGAGCGAGTGTTAGGGTTTCTATTGCCTCCTGTCGCCGCCGTCGTCGGTCTACCTCGTCTCCTGCGGTCTTAAGACCACAGAGGCGCGGTGGATATCAGCCCTTGCAGGCAGGCAGGAGGGTTCCGTTTTTTAATATTTTTTTAGTTTTATTAGGGTTTGTGTCTTGCTCTCTATAGATGGAATAAAATCCTCCCTGCCTAGCACCCATTCCGGTGGTGTTTTTAGCATCATCAAATGGTGTGTGAAGGTTTATCTCTGGCCAATCTCATGGATTCGGTCGGTGTTTGACTTCGTTCGTCTGTGTTCATGTGTCTACATGTTAGAATATTTTGATCTACGCTTCTCTTCATCGGTGACGGTTGCTGTTCTGGTACGCTCCTATATATAGGGCCTTGGAATCTTTTCGACTATCTACTACAACAAGGTCTACCCGGTTCCGACGAGGGAGGGACGATGATGGTGGCGCACCTTCGGCTCGTTCTAGCGCTTGTAGTCGTCGCTAGGTGTGTCTGCGAACATGGATGTACTTTTTACTTTTGGTGTTCTTTATACTACCTTGATAGTTGATCAATAGATTGGAAGTTTTTCTTGCAAAAAAATATCATCAGGATAAAATTATGATCTGGAGAACAAAAATGATGTTTTCCAGCTCGACCGTTCGGTCAATTCAAATTCCATTTTTTCGATTCACAATCTATTTTCTGTGATGGTTTCACTGACAAGGCATAATTTCTATTTTTCTGTGTTTTATTTTATTTTATAGGGGGAAAACAAGCATGTTCATGTTACCAACGAAATGTTGTTCTAGATGACGGCGACAAAATGTTTTCTAGCTTAACCATTTTTCTGATTCACAGTTTATTTTACGGCTGTGAAGGCAATGCCCCTATATAAAGCTTCGGGTCCGGATGGCTTCATCAAACGTTTTCATGCTTCCTGTTGGCATAAAATCAATGAGGACCTCCTGAGAGCTATGGACGCGTTCTACCGCATGGATATGAGGGGTTTGCATGCAATAAACAAGGCAACTGCCACATTACTTCCCAAGATGGATGGCGCAATTGATCTAAAGGATTTCAGACCAATGAGCCTAGTGCACAAAGCCATCAAATTTTTTGACAAGGTCCTCGGATAGACAGGCGGAAGATCTACCAAAACTCATGGGAATGCACCAAAGCACATTTGTGAGAGGAAGACTGCTACATGAAAACTTCATGCTTGTCCAAGTTACGGCACGCAAGTTGCATGCCCTCAAAGAACCTTCAGTCATGCTCAAGTTGGACATCACCAAAGCGTACGATTCGGTACAATGGCCGTTGAGGTATTGAGGAAGTTGGGCTTCGGTGCAAAGTGGCTAGCATGGATATATGGACTACTGGGAACTACCTCCACAAGGATATTAGTAAATGGAGTGTCAGGAAAGTCGATCTTCAACTGCATAGGGCTACGCCAAGGCGATCCAATATTGATCCAATATTGCCAATGTTATTCATAATGGTCATGGAGCCGCTACAAAGGATGTTCGAGCTTGAGACAACACGAGGTCTCCTCTCTCCACTTGAGAGGAGAGGAATGAAGCAAATGGTATCTATGTGGCAGATGACGTTATATTTTCATCGAGCCACATGATATTGAGTTGCGGACTTGCTCGAGAATATTGCACCTTTTCGGAGAAGCTTCGAGTCTCAAGGTAAACTTGCTGAAGAGCGCGTCCATTCCGATAAGCTGCTCCAATGTGGATATGGAATCGATGAGTACCGCTGGGATGCCCGACAAGATCCTTCCCTTGCGTAAATATTTGGGGCTACCGCTCACACTCCGGAAGCAATCAGCATCACAGCTCCAAGGACTTGTGGACCAACTACCTACTCATCTGCCCA
This sequence comes from Aegilops umbellulata, assembly GCA_032464435.1. Taxonomy (NCBI): domain Eukaryota; kingdom Viridiplantae; phylum Streptophyta; class Magnoliopsida; order Poales; family Poaceae; genus Aegilops; species Aegilops umbellulata. The sequence continues at coordinate 631,270,276 of CP136060.1, read as the reverse complement.
CCTGGCGGGCAGCCTCACTGCCGAAGAGTGGTCGCCTCCTCTTGGTACAACCAGTCCTTTGCGCGATCCCAATAAACGCAATGATCGCTCTAGACATCCCGCCAAAGACAATTGCGGCAATGATGAAGATCTGCAAGGGCCTCTTATGGTGCGACAAGGCACAGGCTAACTGTGGAAATTATGCAGTGGCATGGGAAACCGTATGCACCCCAAAGTGGGCAGGAGGCCTAGGACTTCCCAACCTCAGATGGTTGAACAGTGCAATGCAGGCAAGCTGGCCATGGTTACAGCGGGCCGACCCCACGCAACCCTGGTACGAGTTCCACATCAAGGTACCTAAGGATTCTATGGCTCTCTTTCGAGCGGTCGCGAGAACTACGATTGGAAATGGAGATCCTCCTTGTTTTGGGAGGACTGTTGGCTGGCAGGGTGCCGGGTGCAAGAGGTGGCACCAATGCTCTATGATGGGATGCCGGGCAAGATAAGGAAAACTCGAACCGTACATGATGCAATAATATATGGCTCTTGGGCACGTGACTTTGGATTGGAAGTGCATGAGGAGCAGTTGTGAGAGTTCTTGACTCTCTGGGATCGAGTCGCCATGGTACGTAGAGCTAGATGACATGACCATAGACTTGGTCACGTGGATATGGGAGAAGAACAGATGGTTCTCGACAAGATCAGCGTATGCCGCCAAGTTCTAGGGCAGGTAAGTCTGTCCAACAGCAAGTTTCACGTGGAAATCCAGGGCGCCCCTTCAATGCATGTGTTTTCTCCTGGCGATAGATGCTGGACGTCCGGCCGTCTAACTAGAAAGGGTCTGCCACACCAAGACAAATGACCGTTATGTGATTAGCAGGATGATACTATCAAGCACATCCTCCTTTAGTGCGTCTTTATTAGGCAGGTTTGGACGGTCATTGGCACGGCCCTTGACTCGCTGGATTGGGTGCCCACAAATGAGGATGTACTCGTGGATTGGTGCATCAACAAAGCCAACGGCTAGCACTCACACAAGGACATCAAGACGGTCATTACACTCGGCATGTGGGTTCTCACTAGTAGAAAAAGGGTCTTTTGTGAAGCACATTAGTGCCGGTTTGAATTAGAGCCGGCACTAATGTGTACATTAGTGCCGGTTCGTGGCGGCGATCAATATTACCGGTTCGTGGAGAACCTTTAGTACCGGTTCGTCCCACGAACCGGCACTAAAGATGTTGTGTCAGCCTACGGTCAGGCTATGGCCCCACCATCACCATTTAGTGCCGGTTCGAACCACGAACCGGTACTAATGACGTCGTGGCAGGCTGTTTTTAGTCCCACCTCGCTCCCTAACAAGCCTTTTACCACCTTAAATATGTTATTACTCAAACTATCACAAGCACTTGTTCTTCATTGAACTCTATGTGTAGAATTTGTGGCCGCAATATGAGTCTTCATCGGTTTACAAACTGAACAATCTCATTCGAAGTAGTCAGGTTTCTGACGAAATTAAACTCATCTGTTACAAAGGCATTTTATTTTTTAAAACTTATTACAACTCCAGAATTTTTTTGCGTTCAGTATGCACCATTCAAAGCGACGCCATTAACTTTCAACCATTTCTGCCTTCATTTGCTATTTTTCATGCATTCAATGAGTTGTTTTGAGAACTAAATGACCTGGAAATAGAAAACCACTACAAATGAACTCTGAAAAAGTTGCAACTTGGCATGGTATCATCATTTCACCTACATAGCATGTGCAAGAAAGTAGAGAGGCTTACGGCTAAAACTGGATGCACTTCGTTTACAAACTGTACAATCTCTTTCGAAGTATTAAGGTTTCTGACGAAATTAAACTCATCTGTTATAAAGGCATTTCATTTTTTTAAACTTATTACAACTCCTGAATTTTTGTGCATTCAGTATGCACCATTCAAAGCGACGCCATCAACTTTCAACCATTTTTACCTTCATTTGCTATTTTTCATGCATTCAATGATTTGTTTTGAGAACTAAATGACCTGGAAATTGAAAAGCACTACAAATGAACTCTGAAAAAGTTGCAACTTGGCATGGTATCATCATTTCACCCACATAGCATGTGCAAGAAAGTAGAGAGGCTTACGGCTAAAACTGGATGCACTTCGTTTACAAACTGGACAATCTCTTTCGAAGTATTCAGGTTTCTGACGAAATTAAACTCATCTGTTAGAAAGGCATTTCATTTTTTTAAACTTATTACAACTCCAGATTTTTTGTGCATTCAGTACACCATTCAAAGCGACGCCATCAACTTTCAACCATTTCTGCCTTCATTTGCTATTTTTCATGCATTCAATGATTTGTTTTGAACTAAATGACACTAAATTTTGTGCAGTCATAGCACCACCTTTAGTATCAGTTGGTGGCTCCAACCGGTACTAAATGGTGACCAGTACTACAGGCTGTTTTTTAGTCCCACCTCGCCAAGAGAGAGGGACTAGGAGTGGTTTATAAGCCCTGAGTGCAGAGACGATGAAGAAGAGGCTCAATGCTCACGTTGCTTATCTTCAAGCCTTCAGCAATATGGTAGATTGCACGGAGCTACGCGCAGTGCAGTTTACACTATTCCGAAAGGCTTGAAGCAAATTAACGAAGCATTGCACCTCTTTTTTATTTTTAATAACTTATTACAACTCCGGACTTATTACACTACACGTCGGCATTTCTTTTTTTAAAACTTTGGTTATAACTCCAGACTTTGACTATCAAGTTTTGCAGAAAATAAAAAATAGCAGAAAAGAAAAAGATTATATAAAAAACTTCTCAGAAATAAATAGAAGAAAATAAATATAGCAGAAAAGAAAAAACTACTCAGAAATAAATAGAAGAAAAAATAAAGCAGAAAAGAAAAAAATGTATTTGCTATTTTTCAATCGTTCACAAAATGACCGTGAAATTGAAAATCACTATAAGATAAACTCTGAAAATGTTGAATTTTGGCAAACTAGATGAAAAACTACTCACAAATAAATATAACAGAAAAAAAAACCATACAAAAAACTACGCAGAAATAAATAGAAGAAAATAAAGCAGAAAAGAAAAACAAATAAAAAAATTGGGGCGCTGCCCTGTGGGCCTGCTAGGCCACGTGCGTGCAATTACAGGCCTTAATGGCTCAGCAGACTCACAGGGCAGCGCGCAGAGTTTAGTCCCACAAGCCTGCTTAAAGAGGAGTTCGACACGGCAGCCGCGGCTGGGTTTATAAACCAGTGCGGCTGCCCTTCGCCAGGCGAGGTGGGACTAAACTTTGGGGTGGTAGCGCGAGGCCTTTAGTACCGGTTGGTGGCTCCAACCGGTACTAAAGCCCTTTAGTACCGGTTGGAGCCACCAACCGGTACTAAAGGCCTTGTCTTCCCGCCTCTTGGCCTAATGAAAGTTGGCCTTTACTACCGGTTGGTGGCTCCAACCGGTACTAAAGGCCTCTCCTATATATACAACACTTGCGAAAATTCAGTTAGATCTCCACTTCTTTCGTGTCAACACACCTCTCGCGCGCGCCCGTCGTCGTCGTCGTCCCCGCCGCCGCCCGTCGTCGTCGTCCCCGCCGCCGCCCGTCGCCCGTCGTCCCCGCCGCCGCCCGTCGCCCGTCGTCCCCGCCGCGCCGCCCGTCGAAGTCGTCGTCCTCGCCGCGGTACACGTCTCTCTCGCTCTCCCGCCGCCGTCCGTCGTCGTCGCACACGTACGCCGCCGCCCCGTACGCCCCCGCCCGTACGCCGCCGCCCCGTACGCCCCCACCCGTACGGGGACACACACATATACACACACATATACGTACACGTACGTACATGCATGCACACATACACATACACACACACACACACATTTTTTTACTTATTTTCTGTTTTTTAGAAAAGTTAATTAGATGATCGAATATTAGATGAATTAGCTAGATAGAAAATTGTCGAACTAGAGATTTAAACTAGTTGAATAATTAATATAACTAGTTTATTTTTAGTAAGAAAATTGTCGAACTAGTTTATTTTAGGTATATGAGATTTGAACTAGTTCAATAATTAATATAACTAGTTTACTTTTAGTAAGAAAATTTAGGTATATGAGATTAATGTCGAATGTTAGATGAATTAGATAGAAAAGTTAAATATTTAGTAATGTCAAGAAAATTAATAGAACTGGTTGAACTAGTTGATTTATTAAAACTGGTTCATTTTACTATAGAAGTAGTTTATTTTTAGCAAGAAAATTAATAGAACTAGTTTCTTTTTTTAGTTAAAGCAATTATTCCCGCATCGACGTGGACGATGCCTATCCTGCATCCTCGTCGTCGAGTCGGCGGAGGACGACACCAGATGGGCCTAATTTGAATACTACTTTATTTTGCGATTTGATTTTTTTATTGAATGCTCAAATTGGAGAGCACTATTTGCAAGGCATATGCATATGATTAGTTGAATAATAATGATCTAATTTAGTTTTTGAATTATGAACGTATAGGAAATGTCATCATCAGACGACGAAAGTCTCCCGGGGGAGTGCGACTGGTGCCATGACGATCGAGGTGAGTACGACAGGCCTCACTTGGACGATGATCGGCGCTTCAGCATTAAGCTCGAGGAGACCTTCGAAGTTGAAACGGTACGCAACGACGACAAGTGTTTTTTTTCATAATTAAGCATGACTTCAACTATTTCAACGTGTAATTTTCATCTTTTACAATTCGAGTATAGTTGATCCCATGCCATGCAAGACGCTATGTCTTAGAGAGGATGGATTTTGAAGACCATGAAAATTTTGAAACGAAGAAAATTCACCTAAGGACCCATCATGATGTGGATTTTGAAGTAAAGTTGTATAATGCTAAGAGCGTAACCCATTTTGGTTGCAAAAATTGGGAAGCATTTTGCAAATTGTATGGTTTTGATGAGGGTATGCTTGTCACCATGGATCTTGGTGATCCTGAAATCGAGCAAGACAATATAGACATTTGGGTCCTTGTTGATACTCCTCCAGTTCTACGGCTATGTGAGTTTCTCAAACATAGTTAATTATTAATAGAACTTATATTTGTTCATTTCAAAATAGTTGACAGCTTATTTCCATTGACAGCTTATTTTGAAGTATCAAAGAATGTGCAGAAGATGGTAGATAGAACTTACTACACCGATGGCTCTGAGTTAACTTACAAGGAGAAAACTCATCTGGTTGGATTTTGTAATGATATTCAGAATTACAATATCTACAATCGAACTCCTCAACATTATGGTGAATACGTGCCACTAGTGCACGTGTTGAACTACGGTAACTACCATGGAGATACCCTGGTAAGTTTTTTTTACTATTACGACATCCGTGCATCTTTTTGCATACTTTTAAAACTAGTACATCATTGCTAACTACGAAGTTATTACTATGTTTTTCAACAGCTTATCCTAGAGGATTGTGTGCCTCATTTGATGTATCAGAATGGCGGCAACCTTCATGTTTTGAACATATATCCAGGTCATCCTACGAATCTCAACTGTCCATACCGGATTTCTAAAAGAAGTGGAAACATGACAGTCAAAGGATGGAAAAAATGTATGGACAGTCGTAAGGAACTTCTTGGAAGCAAAAGGAAGCGAGGCGCAAGAATTGGAGACAGGATGATCTCCATTCTTCATAATGGAGAGTCAGTGTCTATATTGTTTTATGCTATTTTACTTTAAGTGTGTTTAGGTCCGATCCTACCTGATACTTGATGATCATGTGCTAAGAACAATTATGTAGGGTTGGGTTCGATGACTATGAGGATGATGATCGTATGACTTATTATCAATAACGAGTAGAAGTTGTATGATGATGCTTGATTAATTAGCTAGTAGGACTTGTTATTATATATGATGATGTATGATGCGAGCATGCATGAGTTATTATATATATATATATATATATATATATATATATATATATATATATATATATATATATATATCTGCGGGTGAAACGAAAAAGAATTAAAATGGAAAACACAAAATTAAATGAAAAAGAAATCATAAAACCAAAAATCCCCCAAACATTTTAGTACCGGTTGGTGTTACCAACCGGTACTAAAGGGCTCCCGGCCCCCGGAGCTGGCTCATGCCACGTGGTTGCCCTTTAGCACCGGTTCATGCTGAACCTGTACTAAAGGGAGGGGGGGCTTTAGTGCCCAAACTTTAGTGCCGGTTCCTAAACCGGCACTAAAGGGCCTTACGAACCGGTGCTATTGCCCGGTTCTGCACTAGTGTCTGTGGAAGCACTGGAATGCCATCGTGTTTGACGGGGCAACACCATCCTTAGGCCATGTTGTCGCAGCTATTGAGAAGGAGAGCAGGACCTAGTCCAAGGTGGGTATGATCAAGGGAGACCTCCAGGCCTTCTTGGGAGGACTGGCTAGGTGGGTGAGTGTGAGGAGTAACTAGTTTTAGACCTAGTGTGGTGGAGTATTGGGTTGAATTTTGACTTCCTATTTGAGGTCAATTGCTTTTCTTATTAGGCTTGAAACCCGTTACATGTTCCCTTTTTCTAATTTCTATGCCTTTCTTATTAAAAGAAATTTCTTTTTAGTCATTTTTCTTTCTTTTTAAAGGGCAATAACAAAGCTAGTAAATTAATCTTTTTACCAAAAAAATATTTTTATTTTATCTGTATTTTTATTTTATTTTATTTTTTATGTTTTTGGGAAAAACCAATGCTATTAGTTTTTTGAACTTTGTTTTCATTTTCTTATCAACGCCACAAACTCATTATTCCATGGAGAACTTCATAATTTTAATTTTGTTTTACTATTTTATTTTATTTTATTATTTTTAAGTGTAATACCAATCCCACTAATCATTCTTTCTTAGGAAACATTTTTTTTACAAAAAACACGTTTAGTTTATGCTTATTGCATAGGATAAAAAGTGAAATCTTTGTGTAAATCCAGTCAAAATTTTGTCATTATTTCTTTTAGTTTTTTAATTTAATTTCTTCTTAAAGGGTAATACAAATGCCACTAATTGATTTTACTTTGAAGACTTCAGTATTTTGAAATTGTTTTAGTTGTTATTTCATTTTCTTTCTTTTTTAAGCATGATACCAATGACACTAATTCATTATTTCTTAGGAATCTTCTTTTTTTGCAAAAATTCAACTATTATATGCTCATTCTCTCCTATTATACAAATAATAATTTATGTACATTGTGTGCAAATTTTATCATTATTTGTTTTATTTTTCACTTTCTTTCTTATTGAAGGGTAATACCAATGTCACTAATTCATTCTTTCTTACGAAACTTCATTATTTTGATTTAGTTTTAGTTATTTCAATTCCTTGTTCTAAAATATCCTTTTTCCTAAAATTCCTTTATACTCCCTCCGTCCTTTAAAAATTGTGCTTCCAACTTTGTTGGAGGGTCAAACTATCTCAATGTTTGACCGACTTTATGTCAAAATACATCAATATTTGTGAAACCAAATAGGTATATGATGAAAATATATTTTATCATGAATCTAATACTACTAATTTGATGACATAAATGTTGGTGCATTATTGTATAATTACGGTCAAACATAAAAAAGTTTGACTTCCCAATAAAGTTGGATGTACACTCCTCAAAGGACGGAGGGGGTACTCCCTCCGGTCCTTTTTACTCTGCATATAAGAATTGTTTGAAGTCAAACTTCATAAAGTTTGACCAAATTTGTATGAAAAAATATCAACATCTACCATGCTAAAGTTATTTAATGTGAAAATTTAAGTCATGCCGCATCTTCTGATATTGATTTCACATTGTGAATGTTGGTATTTTTTTCTATAAAGTTGGTCAAACTTTACGAGGCTTGACTTCAGATAAATCTTATATGCGAACTAAACAGGACCAGAGGGAGTATATGTTTATTGTAGCATATTGTGGAAAAAGTGTAATTTTCATGTACATTGCGGTAAATTTTGTTATTATTCATTTCAAAGAAATCTTTTTCTTTCCCCTTTAAGGGTAATACCAATTCCACTAATTTATTCTTCTTATAAAACTTCAATTTTTGTTTTTTGTTTCTTTTTCGTTTACTCTTTAAGGTGACAGCACCACAAGTATTAGATTTGTTATAGTTATGCAAACAGTGTGGCATTTATCCATCTAATGTTATTGCACAATGTGGACTATATTCTTTGGGCTTGGGCTCCACTCCACTTTAACATGGCTGTATTAGCCCAGACTAACACGGATTTTATTAGCTAGGGTTGTTACTTCATTAGCCGGGTTTTTTTCTTCTTCTCTTTTGGCCTTCAAGTCAAAGTCGATTGAATTGTTCGTTTTTCTTTTCAGTCTCCTTTTTATATTAATTATAGAGTAAATCAATGTGAACCAACATGTGGTTGGATGGTTAGGAGGACAGTGGTATCCCGAGGTCATCAGGGTTCTAGTCCTGATGCTCGCGTTATTTAGTTTTTTTTATATTTCCGGCGATGCGCGTTAAGTGGGAGAAGATGTTCCCGCCAATTACGAGGCGCCTATGGTGACTTCATCATTCTCAGCTCAGTCACTCGGAGATGCTCATATGGGTAGGGTCTACGTGTGTGTTCATAAGGATGAGTCTATACGCATATATATGAGCCTCTGCGTGTGTACTGTGTTCTAAAAAAAGAAGTGTAACCACTTGTTAAACACGGCTAAAAATGTGACTGACCCAAATTAGATTTTCAGATGACAATAAATTATTATTTTTCATTTATTATGGTTATGCATTGTCTTTTAGAACACGGCTAAATAAGTAACTAGCACAAATTATGACACTTCTAAAAAATCTGACGGACACACTTTTTTAGGGGGGGGGGGGGGGGGTGGTGGTGGTGAACACTTTTGTCAGCCGGTCCCTTTTGTTTTTAGTTTATCTTAATGGGCTTGCTGGTCCCTCAGCCCAAGAATTGTAATTGGCTTCTATTCGTTTGTGTGCAAAGGGCTGAGTTTGGCTGGTAGAGGAAAACCAAGAATGTTATTTCTCACATTAAGCAAATCCGTGGGAAGTCTCGTGGTGAGCTTCAAAAGTAACGGGCCGGTCCACTCACGGACACTTCAAAAGAAAATAGTGAAAAAAGAGACGCGAGGGGAATACAAACCATGGTCTCCCAGATAGGGTACGACGGTACTAACCGTCAGGATTATATTCAAGAAATAGGGTGCGCTGTAATTGAGGTGAAATGAGCCTAGGTCTAACTGGTTTTCTTCTTCTTTTATTTTCTTCTGGGATGTTTCTTTTCTTGTTTTTCCTCCATTTTCTCGTTTTTAATTATTTTTTCATTTGTTTCTTTGATTTTATTTTTCATTTTATTTTTTCTGGTTTCATTTTTTTGGTTTTCTTCGTTTCTTTCAGTTATTCATTCTACATTTTTGGTATAAGCCAAGAACATTTTTCTAATACATGTTTAACATATTTTTTGAAATTAATATTTTCTAATACATAGTCAACATTTTTCTATACACATTTTAAACATTTTTCAAATGGTTGATTAGCATTTTCTAAATACAAGATTAACTTTTTTGTATACATGATCAACATTTTTCCTATACACACTTTAATTTTGTCAAATGCTTCATTAACATTTTTCAAACACATAGTCAACATTTTTCTAATACATGATCAACCTTTTTTGGATGAACATTTAATATTTTGCAAATGCTTTGTCAACATTTTTCAAACACAAGTTTAACATTTATTTGAATGCATGTTCAACATTTGTTCTATACACATTTAATATTTTTCATATGATAGATTAACATTTTTGATATACTTATTAAAAAAAGTAAAAAATGCTTGTTTTTATTTTCATATACATGATCAATATTTTTCAAACGCTTGATTAACATTTTTAAAATACTTGTTTAACATATTTTAAATACATGATCAACTTTTTTTGCACCCATTGTATATTTTTGTATACATTTTTCGTATACATGGTCAACATTTTTCTATACACCTTTAACATTTTTCTAATGCATAATTAACATTTTTGAATTATTATAATTTTTTTTGTAATATATATGTTTAGAAATTTGGAAGTGTAAACAAAAGTGAAAAAACGAAAAAAAAAGGTCAAACAAACAAACCAAGATGCAGTGGCCTCGCGCAAGCTGGGCCGACCCATTTAGGCAGCTGTCAGCGAGACATAGTCGCGGGGAGCTCCTATTTGCCGCGTTCTGCGTCAAATGGATGTCCCTTCGCACAGGGCACGCCCAACAGGGCCAGCCCATTGGAGGTGAACCGGAGCTAGAGGAAAATGCGGAAAAAAAGTGGACGCATGAGTGGCGATTCAAACTGTTGATCTCGTATTTGTGCAATTACCTTGATAGCTGGTCGAACTACTAAATGTTCTTGACAAATGCGTAGCGCGACCTTTCAAGAAGTATAACACCAGTGACGTAAACTGAATATTACTTAACAAAATTTCCAACACTTCTTTGAAATTGCAGATAATTACTGACAAACGTGAACAAGGCTTTAATTTTCTTACCATCTTCGAAACTGCAATAACATTTTAAAATTCCACCATATTTTTGGAATTTTAAAAAAGACTTGGAAAAGGTACATCTTTTGAAATTTCAAACAATTCTTAAAATTGTAACTTTTCTAAAATTTTCAGAAAAAATTACAGCAGGACAATTTTGAAAATGTGAATTTTTTTAATTGGTGAACAAAAATTGAATATGGGAGCAAATTTGAAGTCCAAAACTATTTTCTAAAATGTGATTTTCTTTAATTGGTGATTTTTTTGAAAACATGATCAATTTTCGAAAATGTGATTTTCTTCAATTGGTATTTTTTTTTCGAAAACATGAAAAAAAAATAAAGTCAGAACAAAATTTTTAAGCTGAGAACTATTTGAATAGCCCAAATAATTCTTCAGAAAATGAACATATTTCGAATTTTTAGAACAAATTTCGAAATAAAGAACAATTCTAAAAAGCCCAATTTTTTTTGAATGTGATCAAATTTTGAATACGAACAAAAAATTGAAAACAAGAACATCTTTTGAATTTGTGAACAAGTTTTGAAAACAGGAACATTTTTAAAATCCTGAGCATAATTTGAAAAATTCTAATTAATTTTAACAAGAACATCTGAACAATTTTTGAAATCCTGGATCTATTCTTATGTGTGTTTTTGAAAACACGGCCATTTGTTTTTAAAATTGAACGTTCTCGTCTGAAAAAAATGGAGAATCGATAAAGAAAGAACGAAAAATAAAAAAGAAACAGGAAACCTTAGGAAACCCTGGAAGGCTCCCAAAACTGGAAACCCTGCAACATGTTAAATGAGCCGGCCCAGGTCCTCGCTCGAGCTCCACTGTGCGAAAGGTCGACATTTTGACGCAACATGCGTCCAAAAGGAAATTCCTTAGTCGCGCCCGAGGAAAATTGACGGAAACAATCATGTGGTTAGTCGATTTGAGCTGCACATGAACAGAAAATGACTGTTAATCTTGGATTTGTGCAATCACCTTGCTAGCCATTCGAACTACTAAATGTTGTTGACAAATACGTAGCACGACCTTTAAAGAAGTATAACATAAGTGGCGTAAACAGAATATTATTTAACAAAATTTCGAAAACTTTTTTGAAATTGTGGATAATTATTGACAAAGGTGAACAAGGTTTTAAATTTCTGACCATCTTTGAAACTGCAATAACATTTTACAATTCCCACATATTTCTTGAATTTATAAAAAAGACTTGAAAAAGGTACATTTTTCGAAATTTTAAAAAATCTTAAAATTCGAACTTTTCTAAGATTTCAAAAAAAAAACAGAACTCCAGAACATTTTTGAAAATGTGAATTGTTTTGAATTGGTGAACAAAAATTGAATATGGGAACAAATTTGAAGTCCAGAACTATTTTTGAAAATGTGATCTTCTTTAATTGCTATTTTTTTAAAACATGAACAATTTTTGAAAATGTGATTTTCTTTAATTGGTAATTTATTTGAAAGCATGAACAAATTTTTAAAAGTCAGAAAAAAATTTGAAACTGAGAACTATTTGAATAGCCCGAACGAATTTTCAAATCATGAACATACTTCAAATTTTTAGAACAAATTTCGAAATAGAGAACAATTCTAAAAACCCAAACAAATTTGAACGCGAACAAAAAATTGAGAACAAGAACATGTTTTGAATTTGTGAACAAGTTTTGAAAACAGTATTATTTTTAAAAATCCTGATCATGATTTGAAAAATTCTGATTAATTTAAGAAAAGAGCATACGAACAATTTTTGAAAAATGAGAACATTTATTGATATTATGGAACAATTTTGAAAAAATGCAACTTTTTTTGAATTTATGTATGTTTTTTAAAGCACGACCATTTGTTTTTAAAATTGAACGTTCTCATTTGGAAAATGAACAGAACATTGAAAAAGAAAAATAAACAAAAACTCGAAAAATAAAAAACGAAAAATAAAAAAGAAACAGGAAACCCGGTTCAGAAATTGACGGAACTAGAAAAATGGCGGAAAACTCCATAGTTGCGCCCATGGAAAATTGACGGAAACAATCATGTGGTTAGTCGATTTGAGGTGCACATGCTTGATGTCTGTCCATTGAACATATAAACCTTGCTAGCCTGCCCAGCTATCTGGAGCACTTGCGAGCGCTGAAGGAGCAGGCCCGTTCGATCTTTTTACTTTCGTACGGATTTTGACGTTGGCAGCCGGTGGTCCGTTCGTCTCCGTTGTACGCAAACAGATCCTTTCATAGTCGATGTCAAATGGGACTGGTTAATTGTGGGCCTGGTAAATCTTGTGGTTTTGCAGTACTTTTAGGTGAGCAAAAACTTTTCTCTGGATAGGAACGTGGGAAGTGAAAACCTAGATCATCAGACCCAGGTGAAAAAATCCCCGCCGCCTCGTCTTCATTCTTCCCAGTCCGCCGCCGCCGCCTCCGCGCTTCCGCTCCTGCTCCCTCGTCTTCGCCCTTGCCGCCGCGGCAGAGCTCGTCGCTAGGCCCTCGTCCCTGCGCGCCGGCTTTCCGCGCGTCGCCTCCTCTTCCTCCTTTTTCCTCGGTGATGTCGTGCACTCCCAGTATGTTTTGATGACGCACCTCGTCTCACCAGCCACCACCAGCAGCAGCATAGGGATATATGGCAGGGGGGCAAGGGGGTGGATGAGGAGCTCCCCAAGGCCATCACGTGGCGGCTGGTGAAGGACAAGGTCGACCTGGCCGGTACCGGAGAATGGGGAGGGTGGAGGTGTCGTGGCCAAGGACGCCATGGCCGGCTGTCCGCCTTCGCCAAGAGGCCCCACATCTTCATCCACTGCATATCAGCCATGTACGTGCCTCCTGCTGGCTGTTTTCAATTTCCTTGTTCTTCCTCACCCCATTTTTGCTCTGATTCCTGGGAGTAATCCTGATTGATTGATGTATTATGTTAGTTAAGGTTGCTGTTTTTCGGTAATTTGGGTGACCAATTTGATGCTTATATAAAATATTTGGGGCTTTATTGGGGGGAGGGAATTGTGGTAGCTCTGCTGGTTTAGAATCTGCATCATTGAAGTCTTAGCCAATTGCTCTGCTATTCGGTCGAGGGGAGAGCCGCCTGAGAGCATAGTATTATGCTTATCCTTGTGACGTGATGCTTTTGGGATGATGGTAGTAGCATGAGTATGATCTTATTTGCAGGGCAGATGACTTGTGAAAGGAAGGAAAGATGCAGACAATCAATGCTGAAGACGTCTTTAAAAATCAAAAGCGCTTGATGAGATTGAGTTCGCAGAGTTGGTGATGCCCCTGAGGACTGCATTGGAAGGTAAGTGTTCATGTCTACTTGTCTCCTCTATTCTATTACAGCCTATCTATCAAAGATACCTTCTTTGAGTTTAGATGATGCATGGATAAATAACTCTATGTGACGATTTATTTTCCGTCGGCCAGTGCTGATTACATTCCCCATGTGTTCTTGACATTCCCACACTTTGCCCTGCTAATTTACGAATTACGTTTCAGACCCGATAACTTGTTACGCTGTCTTACAATTAAACAGAAGTATGGATCTAGGAAATTCATGACTAGCTATTGGCCTTCCTCTCAGCATTAGAGATGCCTGGTCAGCAGATATATGCGTCTGAAACCTTTGCGTGGTGTAAGTGCTATACTCTGTATTGAATAAAAGGTAGTTTATTTTTTTATTACGCAGCCACGATAACCAAACAAACTGATTATACATACACCCAAAACAATATGTTATAGTGTGAAACTATACTCAATAGGAAAGCTTATACATCATTCCTTTCTGTGGATTTCTTATCAACTTGTTCTGTCCTGTGTGATTATTTTTATGCCAAGCAAATTGCTAGATATACTCATACTCTCCGATTAACCATAACATCAAGAACACCAGAAAATTAGCAATCCTAACAGGTCTTCTGCTTGCGTGCAGAAATAACTATCAAAGAAGAAGAGTTATATGCTAGCGACATACCTGTCGAAGATATCGGCCGTAAGCAGTTGTCTAAATTCACGTGTCTTACATGTTATTTATGCTTGCCCTTAAGGCTTAAGCCATTCTTAAACAACCCCGTGCAGTCCAGTGCGCTATGCCATAAGAACCACAAATCGCTCAAGCATCGTCTTTTTTTTTTCGAAGCACGCCTGTGGCTGTTCCAAATAATAAGAACACACAAACTGAAGCATCACAAGGTTTTTATACTTGTGAACAATTATATGTTGTTGTTATGTCTTCTGCTGCTCAATTTGCTTGTACATACATTGTTGTGTAATGGACATTATGAACACTCTTTTTCTTTATTAATTTTACAGGCTGTAAATTTGCATGGGATGGATAATGTTCTTAAGTTGGTGAGTTCAATCACATCTAATGCTTCTCATGCATACTTCCTTGACTATACTCTAATGTTCTATCTTTGTCCTTTCTTTCAGATGTGTTTTACTCATTTGCACCCAGTGTGGCATTAAGATGATTTGTCTCTGATCTATTTAACGAGTAAAATATTATTCGCATCTCAACAAGCTGCAGTCCATTACAACATCAAGCTGCAGTCCATCTTAAGTTGGTAAGTTTATTGAAGCTCTTTTTAGGAGGTGGGGCTCTACAATTGGTTTCTTGCTATTTGCCTATCCTCTTAAAAATACTTGACTGGATGCAGCTGACAGTTTATAAATCAATAATTTGGACGGTTCTACTTTTTAAATTTATAACACCAGGATCTTTTCCTAAAAATAATGTGAATTATTGTTTTAGGGAAAATAGCTTTTATTCACTTAATAAATCATGTTCATTACAATCAGCTTGCACAAAGGCTGCTATATGAAAAAGTAGTGTGTAGTGCCAGGTAGCATCCCTGTTGCTATTTCTCTCTGTCATCTTCACCTGGATAGACTGCCTTGCATAAAAAACATATTTTGATCTCCCTATATGCATCCCACCATCTGGATAGGTTTGCTTAAGCATTTTGTGCCTGAAATACATCTGACCTATGCTGCTTCAGCATATTGGTTTTCCAAGTGAGTGTGAGACTGTAGGCATCGAACATATAAATCACGTTGTGCTACCCGCCATTCTGGAGGCATCGCTCACGCGCGACACTTTTGACCACCCGATGGAGTTACTTGAGTTTCAACAGTGTTTTTTTTTGGCTGCTGGCATCTGGTCAGCGGTCCAATTTTTTTCACGTTTGGGACTGCTTCAGAAGAGGATGACGGATGGGGCCATGAGCCTATGGGGCCATCAATTAAGTTGTATTGATTGGCCAAAAGACCTCGCAAATGCCAAAAAATAAGCAACTCCTCTTGATCAGCTCAAGAGGACCTCCAGTGGCTTCATGGTATTTCTTAATGTGTCTGTATACCAGCCGAACGGGCAAATACTCAAGTGACTGAATGTGGTGACTATAAAAGTCAGAACCGGGTACTTTTATCTCTTGTGGAGAATATAAATATTTTTGTGGGTGCTCTTGTGTACATATAAAAATCTGAAGGTGGTCATGATTCAGCTGACTAGGTTTTCTTCTGTGTGAAGGAAAGAAAAAAGTTGGTACCTAATAGAACCAAAGTAATCGATCCTCTTCTGTACATTTGTAGAAATAACACAGAATAGCTTGCAAAGTAGTTTTGATATCATTTTTGGAAATAGCATTCAGGTAGTCATGCCAGGTTTTCTATGATCCAAATAAGAGTACACTTGCCTTTATTTTAACATACAGATTAAATGTTGACAAGTACATTTTGATTGCTTAGTCAATGTATTGTCCGTTCAAAAAAAGTCAATGTATTGATAATAGTTTGGCTTCCTTGGTAGTGTAGATTCAAGGAAATTTATAAAATTCATGCATTCTTTCTTCACTTTTTTGTATTTATATGTTCTGTACTGTTGAGTCAACTCAGTTGCAGCTATAACAAGTGAGCTCTATATTTAGTTCAGCTAACAGTTTTTGTTCCTACTATTAAAACATATACTGCTTTTTAAGAGAAACATACCTAATGTTTTATTTGATTAACCCTGCATGTATAGCAAATTTCTTCTAATTTGTTTTTCTTAAGTGCTGGAGACTTCCATAAGGGCGAACTACAAATAGTTCTTATCTTCAGAGGGTAGTCTTAGTCTCTCTATGTTTTGTTTTTTGGGGTTGATAATTGGATTACATATGTTAGATAGCTGCTGAGTATTTTGATTTGTTCTTAGGAAAATCGTTTACGCCAAGAGATAGAAGACCTGGAGACGGACACTGGGTATAAGTTGAGGGTTCTCGCACAAAATTATCCGGACACACCAGGTGACGTTTGCTTCTTCTTTTTCAGATTTGTATGAATCCCATTTTATTCTATTATTTTTCTTCAGTCAATATGTGCATAGGAGCCTTTTAGTGGCATCGTGCACACAATTTTCATATGTATACCTGTAATGAACATAGAGTACTAAGAATCCTTACCATTTTATATGCTATTGAGCTATAAGACTTTACATGCTTGGTTTTCTTGATATGTATTTGCCATTTGAGCCGAATTGTCTCATTAGGGACGCATCAACATACGAACTCACCCTTCAGTTTACTTATGACATTTCTTCTTATGGCGCAACAACTTGAGATATAAAAAGAGAACTTTTGCATGTCCAATGCAAGTTTTTTTCACTAAGTACATATAATTGGTAAAGTAATTTTAATTGATGAAGTAGATTTAGTTGTTGCAGTGGCACAAGCTCGGCGGCGGCCACTATGACCCTAATCTTTGGATTATTATACGCAGAGGCTGAATGTGCAGGAGGTGAAGATGCTCACGCCTAAAGCCAAACCTGACGCCCTTGACGCCACCATCCCGGAGCTCATCTATATTAGCTTCGGATGGGTTTGCCGTTGAAGTTTCTGTACTGCTGGTTGTGGTGCTAATTGTTACACTGTGCCTTTGCAGGAGAAGAACTAAAAATGGTGATTTCTATTCACTGGAAACCAAGTACTTGTCTAATTATCGTTCAGGAAACATATAGGGTGTCGTCTGTCGTGTTCTTGGTTGCTTATAGTGTAGTACCTATGCAGATCACAGGCTGCTAGAAAAATCAGAATAAAATAAACAAACACACCAATACCATCAAACAGATAACTGAAGAGGCATGTAACTATATGGAAGAAGTTCGTGCTGCATCCGACAAAATCCAAGGTCTTGCTGGCGTTGCCTTGGATCCTGTTGCCTCAATGTTGGTTTCTAAGGTGAAGCAAGCTATTCTAGAGATTCACAATGCAGTGACTGCGCTTGAGACCACTACAGCCAAAGCATCTCAGTTGCTGGAGGAAAAAGGCATGTACTCAGATGATGACGTGCCTGATCCGGTCTACAATGGCCTTTCTGGTCAAAGTTCTGATGAAGATTACCATCAAGACATGGACGACGACTATGCTCACTACATGTGATCTCCATGAGCATCATGTTCAGCCTGCTGAGCTACCTGGTTGCATGTGAAGCTTTATTCACCATGAAGGATGTCTTATTTGTGTCAGAAGACAATGTGGTTATTATGTTTAGTCTCCTGAGTGTCTTAAATAAGATGTGGAGCTCTGTGTTTATAGCTTCACCTTAAGTAGGAACTTGTTTCTTTTTGGAACTGCTTTATGGTTATGTATAACTATGGAATCCATCGTCCTGTGTTAAGACAATGTAATTTACCTATGTTGCACCTATGTTTTTTCCCGCTGAGATTCTTCCTTGCAATGCATTCGCTATGCACGTGCATTTATATCTATCTTTGCTTGGGCGAAAAGAGAACATAATAAGTTCATATCTCACCTTTGTTCTCAATTCTCTTGCGTTTCAGCCATCTTCTGCTTGCTATTTCGCTGGTGCTCTACTGCCTCTGGTGATCTACTGACTCATGCTTTTCTTGCTGTTGGACTTGGTGAAGCTAATGGGCCCGAGGTTGGTAAGAAGAGTAGGATGCCTCCATCTTATGCTGGTGGTCCGCGCTGTATGACTGAAAACTTCTATGATGGGGTGGCTGTTTTGCGTATGCATGCCTCGCCTGATATAATCACAACCTTCACATGTAATCCAAAGTGGCCTGAAATAACGGAGAGTATTGAACCTGGGCAAAAAACAGTCGATAGGGCTGACATTACCGTTCGAGTGTATCGCATGAAGCTTCTTGAGTACCTACAGAAAATCAGGACCGGGAGGATGTTTTGGGCCTGTAGTTGTTGGTACTATACCCAGTGCCTTCACTCCCCTATTAAACATTTTCTTAGCCATGTACGTTAATTTTACTTCTTTTCATTTAACTTCCTATTTTTCAGTTATCCACATAGTGGAGTTTCAGAAGAGGGAGCTGCCGCATGCGTGTATCCTTGTTTGGCAAGAGAAGCATCATGACCGGGTGGTCACACCAACTTTCATAAATTCCTTTGTTTCAATCACTGTTAGTATTTCTATTGGATCTAGCTCCCTCTTTATCTTCTTTATTGGTTTCCTCTTGCATGGTTCCCGATAATTAGCTTCACCCTTTCGCAGGGTTCTCAACTGACTGATATTGATGCTGATGCTCCTGCTACTACGCCTCCTAACACGATGGAAACTACAGTTGCTAAGCCACTTAAGCTTAACAGGTATGCCCTTTCTATACAATTAAGCATAATACACTGCTAACTACCTATCCAAGCTGGCAGTGTGGCACATGGATCATACAAAATTAAGCGCTACGAAACCCACGCACAATATAGCTTATTTTCCTATAGCAATTAGAGTTCCCATGCTTCTGTTTCTTTATTTGACTTTGTTGGATTTCTGTTTCTGTTCATATAGACCACAATTATGTGTTTTTCATGTAATCCTTTTGAAATTTTAGGGGTGCTACTGCTGCAGAGATCATTTCATCAAAAATGCTAAAGTAGTGGCTGATCGAAGTTTTCAGATAAGCATGCATGTGTGGTACGTCTATTCCTGCAGCTTATAGTCCCTTCACTGATTTGTTCATGCCTTGCTTTTGATTATTTTAACATTGCCATGCTTTACAACCTGTTGTCTTTAAAATGATAAAAACCCATAAATGATGTTAGATCCTTTTAAATTCCTTCACTGATTTATCTCTTCCTTGTGCATCCATGCAATTGATACACTATATAATGGGCTTTATTACAATGGCAATTTAACTCTTATAAACTTGCCAATGCCATGTCAATCTCTTGCCTTATGAGCTATCCTGTCTTTTGCATCAGCTTTGTTTGTATACAGAAGCTCGCTAAATTGGCTCTCGCAACCTTCTCTGTGGCTACTAAAACCACCACCCGCAAGGACAAGTGAAGATTGCTACCTTGTTGCTGTCCTCATACGCTTGTATTTTCAGTGTTTCGAACAAACCCAGGCTTTAGCACTAATAAAGGTGGCCTGGAGAAGAAAGCCATTTTCAATATCCATGAAACGTGCAACAATGACTCCATCTAATGTTCGTCGCCTCATAAGATGTATCTTTGGCTATCTACCTTGCTTCCTAATAACATTGTAAATAATCGATCAAAAACTTCTTATAACACTATGGGTCTGTTCTGATCTCCTCGAACTTCACAAAACTTCTCAAAAACCAGCTTCTCACGCTAGCTTCTGCTCTGCCTGGCGATCATGATATGTTCGGCTCGATGGATAGCTTCTTCGAGTGCTCCATTGGTTGGCAGCCCAGCTAACCAAAATCTGGCCTGTTCGGAGGCATTTGGGCCGGCTGAAACAGCCCATTTCGAGGGAGAGAGGAGAGCGAACAGTTTTCTTTACGTACCATTTCGTTTTCCTTACGAGCGTCGAGCGAACCGTTTTCTTTAGCAGTGGTAGTTCTGTTGTAATATCATCCAACTCCATCTTCTCGTTTTTGTGGAGCTGGGCCGACCTCGCTCCAGATTTTAACACTGCGATCGATCATAGCTTCCCGAAGCCAGCTTCTCGAGGCTAAATTGTTCGGCACGGCTTCACTCCAGAATTTTGGGAAGCTAGGAGCAGGAGGAGATCAGAACAGGCCCTATGTATCATCACTAAGTATCTATCTACCAGTAGTAAGTATTTGTTATTTCGATCTGTGCCTTAATTTTCCTATCACCACTCTTACAAATACTTGGCTTGCTGTCGCCCTTTGCGCCATTGGCGCAACGGGTCATCTAGTTGGATCAAAAAGGAAAGGTAGAACAGAAAATGACTGACCCAAAAACAAAAACCAGGAAACTGGTACATAGTGTGTGTAATTATCATTATGTAGATAACATTTTACCAAACTATGTAGTAAATACATCACCACTATGGTGGTAACTTTTAGCAAAACAATGAAACAAAGTGATGCTGCCTCGTAGGGTCCACATTGTAGTGTCACTCTGATTTAGGGCTTAGACACATATACACATAGGTTTTTTTTAGAAAAGGAGGAAGACCCCCGGCCTCTGCATCTGGGCGATGCATGCAGTCATTTTATTAATTATTCATAATAGACCTTACAAAGAAATACAACAGTAAGTTTGAAGCCACCGCCTAGGCAACATCTGTCGCTACTCCTATCCAGTTGATGAAGGGATGCTGATAGTCCGGGCCTAATACCACAGACCTCGCAGCCAGTGGCGAATCTTGCACAAAATTGAAGGGTAGGCTCAAAACATCAAGTTTCTAAGTCTACTGAGCAAATTCATTGCAGTTTACATGTTAAACACCTCAGTATAATTCTCAAGTTGCATGTTTAGCTGAAATATAATTTTTGGAGGGTAGGCTTCAGCCTATTGAAGCCCCCCTAGTGGAATCGCCACTGCTCGCAGCCAAACCTAACATTTGAGACATGAGGCCCCAACCAAGCCACTTGCCGGGTATGGGGCACACACCGGTCCGGCATGCTCTCAGAGGCCGCTGCCGCCAACTACCACCACTCCATCTTCAGAGCTGTACTGACGCATCATCCTTGCCCAGTCTAGCTGTCGTCGACGCCACCATGTCGCCAACGGCACCACCTCCCTGCGCGTGAACTGCTGAGCACGTCGCGGTCGCCGCCGGTACCCCTCAGCACCATGCCGCCAAGTACCACCAGCCAACACAGCTTGAAGTCTCTGGAAGATCTGTCGTGCGTAGCACCTGCCGACCAGGCATGACAAAGCGTAGCACCTGTCGGCCAGACATGACTTGACATCTCCACCGAAACTCCGTGCAAGACGAAGCCGCTCCACCTCCTGCCTCTGACTTCCAGCGCTGCTCCACAAACGATGCTCCCAAGAGAGAAACGACACTGTAGTGTCGCCATCGTCCGATCTGGAAAACCAGACCCTAGGGTTTCCCCCGAAGCAGCACGAGTGGGTTGACAGTAGTTACAGGATGATGCCTTCATCAAGGTAACGGCGCAGACCGCCGCCATCGTTCGCTGTCGGCTCGGTTTTCATCGGCAACTATGTCTCCCCGACTCGCAGCCGGGACTAGATTGCAGATCTCGAGATCTGCTCACCCAGCCTCAGGCCGACCACCTCCGGCATAGGAGATGAACACCACCGCCAAGCCCAGGGTCGCCGTCCTGGGTGCCCGCGTGATGCAGATCAAGACCAGGAGCGCCACCGCGATCCGAAGCCGAACCAGAGGTTGAGCGACTGCAACATGGCCGCCGCCGTTGCCACCCGCTGCGACTACAAACCCGCTACCACACTCCAGCCGCCGTTGTTCGCCATCACCGCCAAGAAGATCAAGATCGGAGCCACCGCATCGATCTTGAGCAGCTAATGCGCAAGCAGAAGACCGCCGCCGCCGAGCCGCTCGGGCGGCGTACCGACGGCAGCGGAGAGGAGAGTGGTGGTGGGGGGGGGGGGGCGAAGGAGGGAGGCGGGGACGCCCCGGTGCAGCGCGGCGGCGCTGCACGGGAGCGGGGGTAGGGAGGAAGGATCCGGCGGCACATAGGTGACAAAAACTCCATTGTAGACACGGTAGAACCAAAACGACACTGATCTCTTGAACTAAATAGATGAAATTAATATGATAATCTTTATATCAATGCAGCGGTAACTTCATACAGTAGCATGTGATAACTTTGAGGAAAATATTATCGAGCATACCCATATTGGGATATACTCCCTCCGTCCCATAATAAGTGTAGTTTTCAAAAAACGTCTTACATTATTACATTATGGGATGGAGGGAGTAGTTTTAAAGCTCTAGTGGAAACAAACTCGACTATGACAATGGATCATAGATCAAGTACTATGGTTTAAGAGTTAAGAACATTTTGAAATTCTGAAAAAAAATTGCATTTAATAAGAAGCGTGTCATTGATTGTATCACCTACACACGGACCCATCTTTTATGCTCTAGCAACTCAGGAGAACACACTCTAAGAGCATCTCCAACAGCCGCGCTAAGCGCCGCGCGCAAAAAACTTGTTTATCGCGCGCGCTGCGGCTGGTTTTGCGCGCCCGCCTGCGTTGGCTCCAGCAGCCGCGCTATAATGCAGCGCGCGCGCCGCTCTAGCAGAGCGCAAAAATACTGATGAGACCCGACTAGACAACGAGTCGTTCGTAGGTCCAATCTTTCACGGTACTCAATGAATTAGCAAGAACGTCGACGAACGATCGTCGCACCACCCGCAGCGTATGTAAAAGTAGTAGCATGGCTCTTCGGATCAAGCAAAAACGCAAGAAGACCAAAAAACAAAAAGACTTGCGCAAGAATTCGACTGGATCAAATCCTACGCGTAGCAGCTCTGAAATCCCTCGCGGATCAGCAAACACAAGGATTTTGGTGCATCCCAACATGATGCGTTTTCTGGTATTTTATTCAACTGACTCTCCCGTACAAAGGCCTGAGCCTGCCTGTTATATAGGCGACGCGCATAAGCAAAACTATGGAAACAAACCCATCTACAATCGGACTCTATCTCTTTCCTATTCAAACTAATCAAGATTTAACTAATTAAGTATCCGGCAAGTTGATCACAAAAGTCCAAAACGGACTAGTACTCCTGACCCTTCATGCTACGTAACTTGTAATACTAGTAAATAACACGTTGGACACTTGACCTTAATTCGTAAACAGCACGCACAAGTATATTATGTTATGCTATGTAATGTGGAGGTGTTCTGAAGGTCGGCTTAATATCCTCCGGCTTATGATCTGACAATGGAATTGGCATCCGTATTTTTTCAATAAAGAAAAACTTTTCTGCCTTGGTCTTCTTAGTTGGTGCCGTTAGCAACTCCTTCTGAACATGTGTAGGTTGGATTACTATTTCATGTGAAATATTATTTTTGGTTGCACCCATGGCCACATCAAATACAGCGCGCGCGACTCGCCGGGCATTTTGCATATATGATATTTTGGACAAAAATGAACATGTGAAATTTGACACAAACAAGTTGATGAATAAAAGTTTATGCCCACAAGTTCAAAATCATGCCCACAAGTTCATCCAACCAAGTTCAAATGCAAGCTAAAGTTCAAGACATGAAAGACACATCAATCTTCATCTTCCTCGTCTTCGTCTTCGTCCTCATCTTCCGAAGACGACTCTTCCGCCTCCGAAGATGAATCTTCCTCCCTCTCCTCATCACGCACCGCATCATGTGAAGCTCCGACGGTGTTGGCAAGATTTTCAACGACATCTTCATGGGAATGTGTGTGAGAAGGCAAATCGAAAGACATTGCACCCATGGCGGCCGGAGGTGCACCCATGCCTCCCATGAGAGAAGCAAAACTCATGCCTCCCATGGTGGCCATAGCGTCGGAGGATGCTCCAAAGCCACCCATGCCTCCCATGGCGGCCGGAGGTGCACCCATGCCTCCCATGGCGGCCGGAGGTGCACCCATGCCTCCCATGGCTCCGAAGCCACCCATGCCTCCCATGGCGCCGAGGCCACCACCACCCATGGCGCCGAAGCCACCGCCACCCGTGGCGCCGAGGCCACTGCCACCCATTGCACGAACCAAGGCTCTTTTTTGGATCAAGACTTCTTGTTGGGCAAGATTGACATACTCTTTTTGCGCCGCATTGAGGTTAGATGTGTCCAAGAAGAACAAGTGCTTCTCCCATTCCAACAACTTAGCTCGCTCCTCGTTGCTCACTTTCCTCTCCTCCAAAGCCACCTTTCTCTCCTCGGCCGCCACCCTTCTCTTCTCGGCCGCCAACCTCCTCTCCTCGGCCACGTCATCTTGGTTCCTTGCCATTTTCGTCGAACACGTGGTGCGCGTCGGCGGCCGGCTCAACGAGTGAGCTCGCCGGCGCTTCGGTAGCCGCCGCGGCCGTCGAACGCCCTGCAAGCTTCTTTCCCCTCGCCTTCGTGGTGCCGGAGCCGTCCGCCGCCTTTTTTGATCTTCCCCTTCTTGGTTGTCCTTGTCTCTTCTTTGAACAAGTTTTGTGCAATGTTGTACTAAAAGAAAAACAAAACAAGTTAGCACTTCGGTCACCAAAAACAAGTATGATGAACATATATGAGATGCCACTTACTCGATCATCCTCATTTGTGCCACTTGGGTTAATCTTGTCAACTGCCTTTTGTACGGCCGCCCACTTTTGACAATCCGAGTTGATTGTCGACCATCGGGACCGAAGTGATCTCTCGGAGTGGTCAATTCCACTCAAGTTGTGAGCATCAAAGTGTTCTTTCATTCGCCCCCAATACGCGTCTCTACTTTGATCACCTCCAATGGATGGATCCCTCGACACTTGCAAATAAGTATGGCATAGTAACTTGTCATCGTTGGTTGAGTAATTGCCCGCTCTTCCTTTCGGCGCCTCGACAATTCCCTCACCCTCCTCGTCCACCTCAAACTCATGGTCTTCGAAATGGATGTCATTGGTTTGAGACCAATGCGAATTGTTGGACCCAACACCCATAGTGGACATGTATGCATCATCGTTGAGACTACAAAGTTTTTTGAACAATGCAAATAAGCTATCTATATGTGATGATGATGCATTGAAAAAATAAGAAGAAAAGAAAAGTTGGAAAATTTTTCACCTTGGGGGCATTTCGTCGAAAACGTGGTGCGCGTCGGCGGCCGGCTCAACGAATGAGCTCGCCGGCGCTTCGGTAGCCGCCGCGGCCGTCGAACGCCCTGCAAGCTTCTTTCCCCTCGCCTTCGTGGTGTCGGAGCCGTCCGCCGCCTTGTTTTCTTCGCGGATGTTTTGCCCTTCTTCGTCCGCGCCGCTTGGGGACCTTCTTCGACGGTGCGGCGGCTGCACGGGACGGCGCCGGCGCGACGCCACCCGACGCCGTGGTCATCCGCGGCGGCAAGAAGAGGCTGCGCGCGAGGCCGACGCTCGGCGGAGCTCCGGCGGTGGCGACGCCAGCGCTTCCCGCGCTAGAGTTTCCGGCGGCGGCAGCGGCGGGG
The DNA here is from genome assembly GCA_032464435.1 of Aegilops umbellulata. Classification (NCBI taxonomy): domain Eukaryota; kingdom Viridiplantae; phylum Streptophyta; class Magnoliopsida; order Poales; family Poaceae; genus Aegilops; species Aegilops umbellulata. The sequence continues at coordinate 631,244,472 of CP136060.1, read as the reverse complement.
GGGGGGGGGGGGGGGGTTGGGGTCGCGGCTTTACAGCGGGGTGAGCGGGGCGTCGGTGTGCGCGTCCATGGGTGGGTGGCAGGGCGCCGGCGCCGGCGCGCGCGGGGCGTAGGACGAGGAGAGGAGAGAGTGCGGCGCGAGCGCTCGAGTGTGCCGCGCGCTGTAGCTGGCGCCCGAAATACACCGCGCGGGTAAGTGTTTTTAACCGCGCGCCCAACCCGTTATAGCGCGCGCGCCGTTTTTGCGCGCCCGCTGGAGCGACCCGCCGCGTTGCGCGCGCGCTAAAACGGCCTAATTTGCGCCGCGGCGCTAGTTTAGCGCGGCTGTTGGAGATGCTCTAACTCAATCGTGCGTATGGTTGTGCGTAACTTTGTCAAAAATATTAACCAAGTAACTTGTCCCAACGGATAAATATGGAGTAAAGAAAATGCTTTGTTCCTTTCAAATTAATTGAAACTGTGGTTTGGTCAAAAAAATTTATCTTTGTCTATCAATACGTAGAGGAAATTATCAGCCTTGATATATGAAGTTGATACCACCAAATCCACCACGAGATATATGTATGTAATATGTACGTACTAATTTACAAGCAAGATATCTCAAAAGAATAGAATTGTTGAAGTATCACACTGAAGATAATATAGAATTTTAAGAAAACAAAAATTCTAAAACAGAGTGAGCAGAATATAGTATGACCTTGGGCCTTCTCGCAAAAATAATAATGTACTATTTGGGGTGGTGTGTATTACGCTACGAACTTGTCGGACCTTGCGACAAGGCAACTGTCATTCACAAGGATTTTTGTATCTAAAAGGGAATAATTTGAGGCCAATATTTTATAATAAATAGTTTTCTGGAAGGACTTGTGATCTTTTCAGAGTTTTTCTTGGCGGTAAAGGCTGACGATGACGGAGCTGGCAAATAAGCGCATTACAAAAAAGCTTTCGCCCCGTTTTATATATAAAGCAATGATCAATCACAGCCAGGTACAAATGCACGCCATCACAACACACGCACACACCCAAGGCAGGATACATAGGCGCTGAGCGCAGCAACATCATCCTTAGCACTACAAAAGCAACCCGGGGTCCTCCACCGTGAACACGTCACCGTGATGAGATGAGGTCAAATATGACGAAGCGAGGACTCCAAGACGGCGCCTTCAGGAAGGTTACGACACCATAGCGCCGCCACCGCCCGACCCGAGGGTCAGGGTTTCCCCTGGAGCAACAAGACGGGTAATGAGCCACAACGACGCCTTCAAGAAGGGAACGAGTTTTGCCACCGTCGAACCATCTGAGAATAGATCAAGTTTTCTCCCCGGCCAACACTGACCGGCACCGAGCGCCACACCCGGGCGACCACGCCGCCCACACGGCCATGGCTACTGGGCAGCACCAAGCCGTGGGCGCTGCCCATGAGCACCGCGGTACCACCACCAGGGCCGCCGCCCCGGCATCCAAGACCTTCACCCCACCTTACCCGAGCCTTGCCTCTACCCCAACCAAAGATACGAGCGAAAAGGACCCGCCTTTCGCATCCCTAGGCGCCCCCAGTGCTGTGACCCAATAGGCCGGCCAAAACTGGCCTCCATCGACCCATCCTACTGCACCAGACGCGAGACGAGCTTGGTCCTGCCGCCGGGCGCGAGACGAGCATAGTCCCGCTGTCGGGCGCGAGACGAGCTCGGTCCTGCTGCCGGACGCGAGACGAGCTTGGTCCTGCAACACCGGGCGTGAGACGAGCAATGGACCGAAGCTAGGATCAAGCCGACCCTTCGACGGAGGTAGCCCCAGACGACTGGGGAAGGGGTCAAAGGCCGACACACACCGCCTACAGACGGGCCGACGCTGGAGAAAACCAGCCGTCGCCGAACCCGATCTGCCACCACCGCAACACGTACTGGCGCCTCCACGCCCTGGCCAGATTCGCCCGGAGGCCCGCCACCCCGCCCGAAGCAGTGGATACACTAGCCGCATCACCACCACCTCATCAGGGCCACCTGCCACCCCTGCCAACGCCAACCCTCACCATCCACCGGACCTGGGCAGGGAATCCAGATCCGCAGCCCCTGCCAACCACCACCATCCAGAACGAGGCAGGGGTTCAGATCCGCCACTAGCCCGTACCTGGGCACCGAAGCCCCGAGCCGCGCCAGAGGGAGGGGAGGAGGCAGCGCCAGCGGCCGAAGGACGCCAGGAGGGGGAGAAGGAGCCGGGACAGGGCCGGCCCGACGCCCGGTGCCACCAGGCAGAGGGGAGGCACCTCGCAGAGCCCCCAACTACCTGCGGGAGAGAGCCGCCCCGCCGCCGCCAACGCCACGCGGCCTTTGGCCGGCGACGCCCCTGGTGGCAACGAGGAGGGGGTTGAGGCGAGGGGGGCGACGCTAAGGTTTCCTCCCGGGGGTGCTTGCGGGAGCGCCTCGGGGAGGGAGGGAGGGATCGGGCTCAGCTGCCAATAATGGTGTTTAGGGGAACTACAGTTGATGATCCAAGGAAGGACATTCACGGAATACAACACAATAAGAGTCGCCTAAGGGGCGCCTCCTCGTGCTACCCAGCTGTCCCGATTTTACTGTGTCAAATGAAGAAAAAAAGCCAAGATGGGTAAAAAACGCAGGGCGTTGGTGTCTTCCCTTCCTCACGAAGCAAGACCCACCTTTTCTTCTTTCTCCCCCAACATCACGCAACCTTCCCCTTCGTCCCTCCCTAGGTTGCCGCCACCACAGCCCCATCAGCGCATCCCGGTTCCTCCGGCACCCGGCACCAGAGTCCGCCACCTCTATCCCTGCCTCGAGCTCCGCCGCCTCCACCACCGGCTCCTCACTGTAGTGCCAGCAGCGGCCCGAACACAAGCTCCTCCACCCCTCCCCTTCTTCCCCGAGTACGGCAGCGGAAGGAGGGTCGCGACGCCGTCGACGAGCATGGTGGGACCACCTTCATCGGAGCTCTCGATTTGCCAGACCTAGGTCGATGTCACGGCCGCTGTCCAAGATGAGGAAGAGGAGTGGCCGCATCTGGATGTGAGGAGGGGAATTTCCACCGCGTCCGCACGCTTGCAGTGTCTTTCACATTCACTCTGCCTTGCCTCTGCCTCGAAGAGAGGGAGCTGGAGATGGGCGGCAAGGTGAAGGGGACGCCGCGGGCGATGGCGCCGGTGGAGGAGGTGGACGTCGCCGCCGCGCGGTAATAGCCGTTGGTGGTGCGGGCGCCGCGCCTCATGGGGTTCCCACTCAGGGCCTTCGTCTGGCTCCTCGAGTCCCGGCTCCTCGGCCTGCTCATCACCTCCGTCCTCAAGAAGCAAAACAACATGACGCAGGTCCTCCCTTCCCTTGTCAGTTTCTATTTTGTTTCAGATTATTTGCTTCAGGTGCACTCACCACAGTTCTGGTCTTGTTGGGTGACGAGCGAGAAGATGCTGCAGGGCACGGTTATCCCCGACCGACCAATGTTCTTCCTGGAGTACCCGCCGTAGGGTACGTACAGCAGTCATACCCTCTGTCTGTGTGTGTACAAGCAAAAGCAACTATGAGAAACTTTTCAATTTTCATTCAGTCAAGTTCTACTGAATTTTGGTCATATAGTTGAGAACTTGAGATAGATGTTCTACTTCTTTCATTCAGTCAGGTTCTACTGAAACTTTTCACAAAAAAAAGTTCTTCTGGAACTGTATAAAGGCACAGAAACATGAATTTTTGCTGCAGAAGCACAACCCCAAATGAATAATTTGCTCAGTTTTGTCTACAAAATAATTTGCTCAATTCAGTTACTCAGATGCCGCGGCTGATATTTTCAAGCACCACCCTGCTTATACATTTTTTGACTGGAAACAGTAAGACTATTTCCTACTGCAGCTTTGCTAATCATGTGAAAGTTATATGCACGGCTGAACAAGATAAAAAAAGGTGTATCATTGTTAACTGCTGCTGCTCCTAATTTGATTTGCCAGAGCCAGAGCAAGGGGTTGTGACCTTGGGGGATGACAGGGACCCTGCGGAGAGAGCGGAGGAAGCATTGTAGTGCCTCGCTCCGTATGACCCGTCCCAGCATTTCGCATCGGCCAATGAGAAAAATCCCTTTCTCTACTGGAAGATCCTCGATTTTGCACATGCGTGCCGGTCCGGGATCACGACATCGTCAGCTGTGAGTAGCTCACCGGAATGTATTGTAAAGAACATTGCTTGCTCTCCTTGCATTTCTGGTGTTAACCTTGACTGTTGGTAGGTTGCAGAGCATGTCATTGCGGGCGTGGAAGAGTGGAACAATAAGAAGCCTTCGATGCCAATGTTGATCTATTTTGACACTCATGACCTGACGAAGCAAGCTGATGCTTCCACAAATAGATTTGAGCAAGGTTCACCCTCAACCCAACTTTTCTGCTTTATTTCATCACTGTTCAAATGAACGGACATCAGATGGAAACTCCATTTACCTCTATCCTGTGTTATTGATATGTGTTGCTTCTTGTGCACAGGAAGCCCGATTTCCGTTTTGGATGGGATCTTTTTCGCCATTAAGGATGACATTGACTGCTTCCCATATCCATCAAAGAGTTAGCTCACTCAACTGAAGTAGCCTTTTTTTGGTGTGTCCGATAAGCACATTCTATATTATGTTTCTCTTTTTGAATTCAGGTGCTACCACATTTTTCGACAAAATCCGCCCTGTGGAGAAAGACGCAGTCTTAGTTGCTCGTTTACGGAAATGTGGAGTGATTTTTATTGGGAAAGCAAATATGCATGAGCTAGGCATTGGGGTCACCGGAAACAATCCAAACTACCACACAGGACTAATCCATGGTTTGGTTCACATCACCCTCTTTCTTTTTTTATGCTCTGATCTTCAAAAATCCCGTCAAGATATGTCCTTGATAGCTGGAAAAGAGACATTTTGAATTGTTAGATCTATCTGCATAAGCAGAATCTGCTGCACAGGTGAGTATTGGAATGCTCGTTCAAGTTATTTAATTTCTGCATTATATTTCTTACTAGCCATTGGGAGTCTGGTTCTTGCTGGATTACCAGGGACATCTAATGTGCAAAGATTTAGTTTGTATTGCAGTTGAGACCCATGTGACTCAGAGACAGGTCAGGGCTCAGGGGCAACCTCTAATTTGATTGTTAATTAGTACAAACGAAGTTCTCTACTTCTTGGCCATTTCCTCAGGTCTTTGTTCTCCGTCCTGATTTATCTGAGTCCATTGGGGCTGCTCATGAATTACAGAATTTAGGCTTACAGTAGGATGAACTTCCTTTAGAATCAATAATAGAAAATTTTGGTTAATAGCAATTTTTAACAATGAACACCCTATATTTTTTGTTTTTCAGATGTTTGGGTCTTGGCCTGTATGCTTTGTTTGCCTATATTCTCTGTTTGGAACCTTCTATTCTCTTTTTGTCATGGTCTGAATTAATGGATTACCTTTTTATCTCTTTAGCAGATAGTTCTCATGTTACAAGGTGTGTGGGCAAACACTGCACTGTAGGCGATCAAGTCCTTGCAAGATAGAATGTGTTCTTTTATTCTGGGCTTACAATGGCGAGTAATCAACAGTGAGGAGCATGCATGTATGGTCTCCGTATGAGAGGCTAAGATGGGCATTGCGACATGGATCATGGTAGTTGGTTTTGCTAGATTTCATGCTTCTATCTATCCATGCTATCTCCAGCAATGCATACTTTTTTCATGTATCTCCCAATTGGCTAGAGACTTGGAATAACCAAGGGAACTTTCTTCGTTTTGTGTTTTCGCTCTTCTCAGATTTTAGGCTAGGTGCATAGACATGCATGCCATACATTGAATTTAGATTTTACTGGGAATAAATCATTGTGCCATGTTCAGAATTAGAACTACAGAGAAGAAGGAAATTTTGTTGTTAGGCTGTGGTGTTTATTTTCAAATAAATGGCATGCTAACTGGTTGGTTTAATTTAGGTGTGAAGGATAATGTCTCCTCTCCGTTGCAACCAATAACTTTTCTCAGATTTGTTCAGTTGTTTGATACAGCTGAACCACAGAAGCAACCAATAGTTATTTTGTACAACTATGAATGTTCTCAGCTGAACCACACCTGTACTAGCTGAACCAAGGAAGCAACTTATGATCAAATCTGATATGAGAGTGTCAAATGGTTCTGTTATTGTGTTTGTGTTTGAGACAAATTTAATCATCAACAACATAAACTTATTAATTATTTAATTTCATGTATGGCAATGTACGGAGTACATTTTTATTATCCGTATTCTACTCTGTACATCTATCTGAATTTATAAGTTATAGGCATTCAACATATTGTGTAGCAAAGACTAGCCTTGCCTTTTTGTTTATTGCTATGGTGTCGATCCTAGACCTAGTGACCAGATCTTACGTCGCTGGTTGGCTGCAGCTTTACTGTCTGTTGCAATTGTTAGCGCTGTATGGAACAACGGAGAGTTCGTTGTGCGGCAATTCATCATTAGAGTTGCAAAAGATGGCTATTGTTCTTAAAGAATGTGTTATCGAATCGACTTTGGTCACATGCCTGTATATGAACTTGCGTTGATCCGAAAATAGCAAGACTTGGGATTTTATAAGACTAAGCTTTTCCCAGCACATAAGCATCAGTGCCTTCACTTGTTTGCATTCGAAGATCAATCTATACCGTGGACGTGCGTAAGCTAGATAAGTGCGCACATGAACGCTCAGGAGGCGTGCCAATGGCACGCCCCAGCCACTAGTAAGAGGATCAAAAGCAGCTACAAGCAAAGAAAAATCCAGAAACCATTTAGTTGATTATGTGGCAACCACGAACATGCATTATGCATAGCAACACACTCACAGTATGACAGTATCATGTTTGAACAAGTTTCTGAGAGAGAGCCTGCAATTCGGCAAGCACAAGACCCAACTCCAGCTTCTCCACGACTATGGCTACCTATCTACAACACCCACGGCTCAACCATACATCCGTACCTAAATTCATTCCAATATGAACATGGAAAAAGGAGGAGACGAAGACAGACTGTGAACCATAACTGACAGCAACCAGCCATCAGTCAGCACTGAGAGATGAGAACCGCCGTCCGCGCCCAGTTCGCAGCAATCTAATCTCGGTTGCAGGGAGAGACAAAGCACAAATGTCTCGGAAGGGAAAGGATGTAATTGCACAGGTTAAATGGTATAACCCAGTTAGAACATCTTCAGTAGATGATGTAAAATAGGCCGGGACCACATTTTACATCATGAGAGAGCAAAAACGCTGCTCCAATAGATGATGTAGATGCAAATATTTTTACTAGGGGATATGACCGTGATGTAAAATAGGCCACCAAGTGATGAGCCTTGCTTCCGCATGCCCACTCCAACCCCGATCAGTCGGCCCCACCCGGTCGCCCACGCCCGTCGCGTCCCGTGCCCCATTTCGTCCCGCACCTGCCACGATCGCCGCCTCTGCCTGCCCAGTGGACGGCCGTCGTCGCCGGTGCCGAAGCCTGACACCGCCATGTTTCCCCGCCACCTCACACAACACCCATCCACATCGCGGATTTGCCTTCTTGGACGTCCAGCCGCCTTCGTCACCTCACACCACACCCGTCCCATGGCCTTCGTCGCCGTCGTCCCCCATCCTTGTCGTCAATGGCATCTACCACACCGCCAACCATAATCACATCGGGGGGCTTACCTCACGGCCCTGATACTGCCGCCTTTGGACTTTTCACGCGATATCGACCCCTAGCATCGAAGGTTTGCCATCTAAACCATCGTCTACGTATCGAAATAGTCCAAGAAATGAGCGCCAAAATAACAATTCAAAACGATGTTTGCATTTGAACCGAGATATTTTTTGTGCATCAATGTTGTGCAGTGTTGGTAGTGAGGTGTTTTGAATTGAGGAAGAAAGCGGATACACGAGCAATGAGTACGGTAGTGATAATGCCAGTTGTATCAATAACGATTGTACAAATGAAGATGATTTTAGCAGCGACAACGAATCGTGGTCGTCATATGATAACTTACCTATGGAGGACTTTCAAAAAAATGAGGATGATGAATGCAGTGAAAACGTAAGTAACGTGTAGTTTAATTTGACTTTTTTATTGGCAAAAAACGCATGGCTACTTATAAGTGTTTGTTTTTAATCTACATGAAGATGTTGATGTTCAAAATGAGCAAATGATTTTTCAGGAATCTTTCGTCGATAACTTAGCCAGGTCCGTTCTAACATTTTGTACGGCACGCAGTCATATGAACTAAATGATGATAACTTACATGTGTTTATGTGTAATTTTGTTGGACGATGTTGATGGTCCTAGTGGTGATGACAACCACAACAACAACAAAGCCTTTAGTCCCAAACAAGTTGGGGTAGGCTATGGTGATGATGACCAGGATGATAAAAATGGACATTGGGCAGGCCGAATAGCAGCAACAAGCGCTAGATACACATTGAAAGGTTATGGCTATGGCTTTTTAGGTCATAAAGGGAGGAGTACACATTCTAGAACAAGCACGTGAAAGAGTGTAGATTCAGCATCAGAAAAGAGAAGGTGAAACAAGGGAAAGATTTTTCGTTTGCTCTAGGGCAGGAAATGGCAGAGCAAATTCTTAAACACAGATGGGCTAAGACCTGAAACTCGGTGCGAGTGTGGTGCACAACTGGTGGTGAAGTTGGACAGATCACATAGAGTTTGGTTCGTCGTGACATTTGTGAACGATCACAACCATGTGCTGCCTAGACCCGACGAGGTCCCATTTCTATGGTCACATAGACGGATAAAGATTTTCAGAGAGCATAAATCTTAGAGATGGAAGGAGCTGGGATCACAAACACATAATCATTGATAACTTCATCAGTATGTATGGTTCATATGATACGTGCGGCCTTGTGAGGCGAGACGTTTACAACCTGTGCTACAGAGAGAAAATGAAACTGATTGCAAAGGGTGATGCTGACACGGTTATCGGCATTATGAGAAGCAGAAAGGCGAAGGACCCAGACTTCTTCGAATACGTGCTTAATAAGGAAGGGCGGTTAAAGAGCATGTTTTGGTGCGATGCACAGTCACAACGGGACTATTAGGACTACAGAGATGTGATAGTGTTTGACAGCACATATAAGATGAACAGGTATGGTATGCCGTTCATCCCTTTGTCAGTGTTAATAGCCACCATTGCACCATCTCTTTTGGTTGCGCCATTGTATCTGACGAGACTAAAGGTGCTTACGTGTGGCTGTTGTAGACATTCATGAAGCAATTTTTCAGCAGAAGCCAAAGTCAGTAACCATAAACAGAGACGCTGGAATGATCCGACCGATTCGGAATGTCCTTCCAGATGTGTGACATCGTCTTTGTTCATGGCATGTAAATAAAAATATGCAGAGGCACCTTTATCATAAGTCATTGAAGGAGTTCGGGTCGTTGTTGTACTACTCCACCTCTCATGCCAATTATCATGAGAGATGAAGTGCTTTTGTCGATAGATGGAAGACAGAGAAAATTGGCATGAAAGATGTAGTAGTACAACAGCAACCTGAACTCCTTCATTGACATATGATAAAGATGTTCTGTGCATTTTTCTCTACATGCCACAAATAAAGACGATGGCACACATCGGGAAGGACACTCCGAATTGCTCAGATTATTGCAGCTTCTCCGTCTGTGATTACTCACTTTGGCTTCTGCTGACAATTTGCTTTCATGAATATCTATAGTAGCCACACGCACATATCTTCAGTTTCGTCAGACACAATGGTGCAACACAAAGTGATGGTGCAGTGGTGGTTATTAACACCAATGAAGAGGATGAACGGCATAGCATACATGTCCATCTTATATGTGTCGTCAAACACTATCACATCTCCGTAGTCCTCGTATTCCCATCGTGACTGTGCATCGCACCAGAACATGCTCTTTAACCGCCCTTTCTTATCAAGCACATACTCAAAGAAGTTAGGGTCATTTGCCTTTCTGCTCCTCATAATGCTGATTATCATGTCAGCATCACCCTTTACAACCAGTTTCATTTTCTCTATGCAACACAGGTTGTAAAGGTCTTGCCTCACAAGGCCGATCGTACGAACCATACCTATTGATGAAGTTATCGACGATTATGTCCTTTCTGACCCTAGCTCCTTCCGTCGCTAAGATCTCCGCTCTCTGTGAATCTTTTATCCGTCTATGTGATCACAGAAATGGGACCTCGTCGGGTCTAGCCAACACATGGTTGTGGTCGTCCACAGATATCACGACGAATCAAACTCTATCTGATCTATCCAACTTCACCACCAACAACGCACCGCACTCACACCGGGTCTCAGGTCTTAGCTTGCGGGTGCGCCCCTCCATGTTTAAGAATTTGCTCTACCATTTTCCTGCCCCGGAGCAAACGAACCGCATGAACCGTATAGTTCATGAGACACATTTCCCTCATTTCACCTTCTCTTTGATGATGTTGAATCCATGCTCTTTCATGTGCTTGTTGTAGAACATGTACGCCTCTCCTGGTGACCCAAAAAGTCATAACCATAACCTTCCCATGCGTATCATATTCAACTTAGAACATACCAGATTAGAACATACCAACACCAGAGTTAAATATTTGCCTTTCCCTAAAATTAGAAAATGGAATAGATCGAAAAGTGTACATCAAACACTCTACTTTAGATGCATGTACATATCAAATGTTTTTCATAATCTGATATGCTAACCTGGTAGGGCACAAGTGGTCGTGTAGATGATAGTTTTGATGATCTCTTGTGGAGGTTGAGGTGGTGGACACGTTGATGAAGAACCCTGATCCCCAGGGTGAAACCTTGGCTTCATGAGACACATGTTCGTGAAATAGGATGTTCTGAATCATCTATGTATACATACTCTATTTATATATAAGCCGCCTGCCGAGGATCGGTACGGTTAGGGTTTAGCACTACAAACAACTTGGTAACAAACTATGCCGCTTGTTAGGATACTAACTGATCGCCTCGTTTTCTTCTAGATAGAAGGCTCTTCTAGACTTTGTTTTTCAAAGGCTTGAATGTTGAAGTCTCATTTTTCCCATCCTCATCGTCATCTTCAGGCCAAAAATGCATAATACTCTTGAGAAAATCATCCAACCTCTGTATTTGCTCTGGGCTCATAAAGCGATGCTAGCCTTGTTGTGGAATTCGTGGTAATTATCCATACGTGTGTTTTGGCATGCTAGCAGGGTCAATAGCAAGCTTTGCTTCCATTGTCCACCTCTCCATAACACAACAAGTAGGGATGGTCTCAGGGCCGGTCCTAAGATTTCATTGGCCTGGGGTGAAACTATAACCCAGGGGCCCTTAATATAAACATTAAGATAATAGACAATATGTGGGTATAAAAAAATGTGTGGTCTCCTCTTGGCTGACGGATTGACCTCTTAACTTCTTGGTGGCTGAGGTGTAGGTGGTTGTTTGGAGACGAGAGTTGTGCGTAGTGGTTAGGTGGGCTTCGAACCGATGACGACTTACTCTAACACAGTGACATCTGAGTCCTCACGACGAAAAAATGATACAACATAGGGGGCGAGGGGATCTCGGTGTGGGTGCATAGCGCTCGTTTGTGGCATTGTGCTGCCTCGCGCTTGTGCAGCTCCGTTTTGTGCTACAACATTGGGCCAGGCCTAATATCAAGGTGAAGCTAAGAAAAAGGGCCTAGCATCAAGGTAAAACTAAGAAAAATGTCGCCAGTATCAACACGAAAGAGTAGTTAGTACTATTTTTTTGTAGTTAGTACTAATGTGTGCCCTAAAAATAGTACTCCCATTGTAGCTCGTATTAACTAACATGTTTATGACGTATCCTTTATTTAGAATATCTATAATGCAACTTTTACACTCAGAAAAACAAGAAAAAGAAAACTGCTGATGATTCACAAAAATAATTTGCATTCACGTAAGTGGTTACCTCTCTGTTTTACTCGGTCCCTCGCTCATATGTTTTATTCGTTCACCTTCAGAACACGCTCACCTGGAATTGAAGTATTTGGTCCATCACACTTATACTAAATGCCAAATCTGCAAGAGAAAAACAACGATTGTATTACTTCTTTCAAAAGATAGTACTATAACACATACAAGAATAAAGGAGAAATTATTGTGAGATGTTGATTCTACTACTAATTTGCACTGTGCCGGGGTGACCGGAAGTCTAAACGGGGTTCTGTAATTCACGTGACTCTTAAAAAGTAGATAGATCTAAATAACTCTGAAATAATAATACCGTAGGAGAATTAGGATATCCAACATCCTACTCCTTTGGATCAATTAATTAGAAGGATGGGTCGGTCGGCTATAGCGGCTCTTGATAGATCGGAGTTGTGGAGGAATCGCCAAGTTTTGCATTAGGCGAGTGGCGATTTTCTTTGGCGGCCGGCGCTGCAGCATGCATACCAAATCATAACCAAGTACCGAAATCTAATGAAACTCCGGCAGCAAAACATCGGAGAGAACAAATAACACACCGCGCACCGCCGTAAGCCGGAGGGCGGTCAGACGAAGCACGCGTGCGCTGCGGCCAGGTAGACCGGGAGTGGTGGAGGGTGGTCGCTTGCGCACACGAGAGGGTGCGGCGGCGGCGGCGGCTTGAGATCTCTAGGGATGAAGGCGGACGCCCGTGCCTGAGACCAGGAGAGGCGGCGGCTGGAGATCTTTAGGGATGATGAAGGCGGGCGTCGGGGACGAGACTTGCCTGCTCCCCTGTCCTGCCCATCCGTGCTCCCGTCTACCTGGCTTGATTTGATTAAAACAAAATAAAGTCCGGCCCCACCCTCTTAAAATCAGGGGGGAGATGATTAGATTAAAAATATAAAAAAAGCCAACCGTAAGATTAAGTGGAGCACGGATGGGAGCACGGGGAGGGAGCACGCAAGCCGGATCCGGCGTCGGCACTTGCGACCGGGAGTAGCGGCGGCGGTTGGAGATATGGCGGACGCCTGTAACTCTGAACGGGGAAGGCGGCTGCGGACGACTGTGGCTCGTTATGTTCTTCCAATCTTTTTTTTAGGGGAGGTGATATGTTCTTTCAAGTTCCAATCACGTTACATCAGGGGTATAGGATCTTTTACCCCGCTTAACATAGGTTTGATGATTTGCCCCATGCTTCTCTCAACGCAAGTGGTCCCGGTTCCATCAGTATCCTGCCCCATTTAACATGGGTTTGATGATTTGCTCCATGCTTGTCTCAATGGCAAGTGGTTCCAGCCCCACCCGTCATTTTCAGGAGGGCAAATGATCAAAGTTAGAAGAAAAATGAGGCAAAAGATCCAATTTCTTCATTACATTCTTTTGAGACAATCTTTCTCCATTACATCGTACTGATGGGCTAACTGGGCTCTGCCATTTATCCTGTGCAATTACATCCTCATCCTTAAGAATTACTCCCTCCGTTCAAAATATAAGGTGTATCAATTTTCGTGCAAGTCAACTATTTGAAAGCTTGACCAAGATTATAGAATAAAATAAAAATATTTGCAATACCTAATAGATAAAATATGAAATTACTTTTCATAATGGATCAAATGATATAAATTTCATATTGTGGATACTGATATATTTTTCTAAAAACTCGGTCAAACATGCCCTTATTTGACTTTAGAAAAAACAAATATACCTCATATAAAGAAACAGAGGGAGTAAATCTATATCTATACATACATATCTAATAATAAAGGTGCTATTCCTTTTGACGGTACATCACCGAAGGTGCTATTCTTTCGGTGGAGAGGCCAATGCCGTCGGCAATCACATACAATGACTTAATCTGGTCAAGCAGGACCCCTTTATTGAGGCCAATGCCCTAAACTCCACACCCATATTGCCCTCCCCCACCCCCCTATGCATGAACTTGCAAACCGATCTGGCATAATAATGCCAAATGTCAACATCACAGAACACTTTCTATCCACTGGTGTTAGCGAAGTTTAAAAGTAAGACTTTAGCTAAACCTATCATTGCAAGGAATTGGGTCCACCTCAAACATATCGTCCAAATTACGACAATGACACTCTAAAACCCGCATTCATCTTGTGCCCTGGCGCCGCCCGGACTGAGACCGCCGGCGGGAGGTGGAGGGGCGCTAGGCCACCTCGGCCGGGGCGCTACTCACCAGGGCGTCCGGCCACCGGGGCAGCAGCCCCCTGCTGCTGGGCGGGGCGGGCCGAGGCCGCCAGCGCCGGGAGCGGCGCCCGGAGCTCTACCGGCAGCGGGTCGTGCTGGCATGCGGCCGCCTGCACCGGGCGTGGCCGGAGTGGCTCCGGCGGGTCGCGGTGGTACTGCCCTTGGGGTGGTGCAGACTCCTTCTGGTGGTCCGCCTCGCGCCGCACCGCTGCCCCACTACGTCGCAAGGCCGGCTCAGAACCGCGCGGGTCCAACGCAGACAAGGCTGAATTCTAGCAACAGAGAGCCCAATGATCAGCCCCGAGGCCAGTGGGGGGATGATGGGTATGATGCGTATGGTGATGGTCAGCATCCAGGATGCTCTTCCACGGGAGGAGGTCGTGGATATGCCTGGCAAAGCGACGGGTCTGCTGAGAGACCGTTCCTCGGCCCGGCAGGTGGTTTTGTCGAGGAGGCCTCCGGCCCGGATCACCGTCAGAGAGGAGGCTATCGTGGCCATCGTGGTGGTCGGGGTGGGGGCCGTGGGAGATTTCGCCGACCGCCCCCGCCCAGGGCAGTTGATCCTGCGGCGTCTGCAGTGGAGTCCGACCATACTTATGAAGGAAATATGCCCTAGAGGCAATAATAAAGTTATTATTTATTTCCTTATTTCATGATAAATGTTTATTATTCATGCTAGAATTGTATTAACCGGAAACATAATACATGTGTGAATACATAGACTAACAGAGTGTCACTAGTATGCCTCTACTTGACTAGCTCGTTGATCAAAGATGGTTAAGTTTCCTAGCCATGGACATGAGTTGTCATTTGATTAACGGGATCACATCATTAGGAGAATGATGTGATTGACATGACCCATTCGTTAGCTTAGCACCCGATCGTTTAGTATGTTGCTATTGCTTTCTTCATGACTTATACATGTTCCTATGACTATGAAATTATGCAACTCCCGTTTACCGGAGGAACACTTTGTGTGCTACCAAACGTCACAACGTAACTGGGTGATTATAAAGGTGCTCTACAGGTGTCTCCAAAGGTACTTGTTGGGTTGGCGTATTTCGAGATTAGGATTTGTCACTCCGTTTGTCGGACAGGTATCTCTGGGCCCTCTCGGTAATGCACATCACATAAGCCTTGCAAGCATTGCAACTAATATGTTAGTTGTGAGATGATGTATTACGGAACGAGTAAAGAGACTTGCCGGCAACGAGATTGAACTAGGTATTGGATACCGACGATCGAATCTCGGGCAAGTAACATACGGATGACAAAGGGAACAACGTATGTTGTTATGCGGTCTGACCGATAAAGATCTTCGTAGAATATGTAGGAGCCAATATGGGCATCCAGGTCCCGCTATTGGTTATTGACCGGAGACGTGTCTCGGTCATGTCTGCATTGTTCTCGAACCGTAGGGTCCGCACGCTTAACGTTACAATGACAGTTATTATGAGTGTATACATTTTGATGTACTGAAGGTAGTTCGGAGTCCCGGATGTGATCACGGACATGACAAGGAGTCTCGAAATGGTCGATACATAAAGATCGATATATTGGAAGCCTATATTTGGACATCGGAATCGTTCCAGGTGAAATCGGCATTTTACCGGAGTACCGAGGGGTTACCGGAACCCCCCGGGGGGTTAATGGGCCTTCATGGGCCATAAGGGAGAAGAGAGGGGCCGGCCAGGGCAGGCCGCGCGCCCCCTCCCCCCTAGTCCGAATAGGACAAGGAAGGGGGGGGCGACGCCCCCCTTTCCTCTTCTCCTTCCCCCTTTCCTTCTCCAACTAGGCAAGAGAGGGGGGAGTCCTACTCCCGGTGGGAGTAGGACTCCTCCAGGCGCACCCCTTGGGGCCGGCCGCACCTCCCCCTCCCTCCTTTATATACGGCGGCAGGGGGGCACCCTAGAACACAGAAGTTGATCTTCGTGATCGTTCCTTAGCCGTGTGCGGTGCCCCCCTCCACCATATTCCACCTTGGTCATATCGTTGCGGTGCTTAGGCGAAGCCCTACGTCGGTAGAACATCATCGTCGTCATCACGCCATCGTGCTGACGGAACTCATCCCCGAAGCTTTGCTGGATCGGAGCCCGGGGAGCGTCATCGAGCTGGACGTGTGCTAAGAACTCGGAGGTGCCGGAGTAACGGTGCTTGGATCGGTTGGACCGGGAAGACGTACGACTACTTCCTCTACGTTGCGTCAACGCTTCCGCTTCGGTCTACGAGGGTACGTAGACTACACTCTCCCTTCTTGTTGCTATGCATCACCATGATCTTGCGTGTGCGTAGGAATTTTTTTGAAATTACTACGTTCCGCAACAGTGGCATCAGAGCCTAGGTTTTTATGGTTTGATGGTATTTGCACGAGTAGAACACAAGTGAGTTGTGGGCGATATAAGTCATACTGCCTACCAGCATGTCATACTTTGGTTCGGCGGTATTGTTGGATGAAGCGGCCCGGACCGACATTACACGTACGCTTACGCGAGACTGGTTCTACCGACGTGCTTTGCACATAGGTGGCTGGCGGGTGTCAGTTTCTCCAACTTTAGTTGAACCAAGTGTGGCTACGCCCGGTCCTTGCGAAGGTTAAAACAGCACCAACTTGACAAACTATCGTTGTGGTTTTGATGCGAGGTAAGAACGGTTCTTGCTAAGCCCAGTAGCAGCCACGTAAAAACTTGCAACAACAAAGTAGAGGACGTCTAACTTGTTTTTGCAGAGCATGTTGTGATGTGATATGGTCAAGACATGATGAGTTATAAGTTGTTGTATAAGATGATCATGTTTTGTTGAAGTTATCGGCAACTGGCTAAAGCCTTATGGTTGTCTCTCTATTGCATAAGATGCAAGCGCCAAATAATTGCTTTATTTTATCGCTATGCGATAGCAATAGTTGCAAGAGCAATAGTTGGCGAGACGACCAAGTGACGACACATTGATATAGATCAAGATGATGGAGATCATGGTGTCATGCCGGTGACGATGGAAATCATGACGATGCTTTAGAGATGGAGATCAAAGGCACAAGATGATGATGGCCATATCATGTCACATATTTTGATTGCATGTGATGTTTATCTTTTATACATCTTATTTTGCTTAGTTTGACGGTAGCTTTATAAGATGATCTCTCACTAAATTTCAAGATAAAAGTGTTCTCCCTGAGTATGCACCGTTGCCAAAGTTCGTCGTGCCCAGACACCATGTGATGGTCGGGTGTGATAAGCTCTACGTCCATCTACAACGGGTGCAAGCCAGTTTTGCACACGCAGAATACTCAGTTTAAACTTGACGAGCCTAGCATATGCAGATATGGCTTCGGAACACTGAGACCGAAAGGTCGAGCGTGAATCATATAGTAGATATGATCAACATAGTGATGTTCACCATTGAAAGCTACTCCAATTCACGTGATGATCGGTTATGGTTTAGTTGATTTGGATCACGTGATCACTTAGAGGATTAGAGGGATGTCTATCTAAGTGGGAGTTCTTAAGTAATATGATTAACTGAACTTAAATTTATCATGAACTTAGTCCTGGTAGTATTAGCATATCTATGTTGTAGATCAATAGCTCGCGTTGTTGCTTTCATATGTTTATTTTGATATGTTCCCAGAGAAAACTATGTTGGAAGATGTTAGTAGCAATGATGCGGATTGGATCCGTGATCTGAGGTTTATCCTCATTGCTGCACAGAAGAATTATGTCCTTGATGCACCGCTAGGTGACAGACCTATTGCAGGAGCAGATGCAGACGTTATGAACGTTTGGCTATCTCAATGTGATGACTACTTTATAGTTTAGTGCACCATGCTTAACGGCTCAGAATCGGGACTTCAAAGATGTTTTGAACATCATGGACCATATGAGATGTTCCAGGAGTTGAAGTTAATATTTCTAGCAAATACCTGAGTTGAGAGATATGAAGTCTCCAACAAGTTCTATAGCTAAAAGATGGAGGAGAATCGCTCAAGCAGTGAGCATGTGCTCAGATTGTCTGGGTAGTACAATCGCTTGAATCAAGTGGGAGTTAATCTTCCAGATAAGATAGTGATTGACCGAATTCTCTAGTCACCATCACCAAGTTAGTAGAACTTCGTGATGAACTATAATATGCAAGGGATAATAGAAACAATTCTCAAGCTCTTCGTGATGCTGAAATCGATGAAGGTAGAAATCAAGAAAAACATCAAGTGTTGATGGTTGACGAGACCACTAGTTTCAAGAAAAGGGCAAAGGGAAGAAGGGGAACTTCAAGAAGAACGGCAAGCAAGTTGCTGCTCAAGTGAAGAAGCCCAAGTCTGGACCTAAGCCTGAGACTAAGTACTTCTACTGCAAAGGGACTGGTCACTGGAAGCGGAACTACCCCAAGTTTTTGGCGGATAAGAAGGATGGCAAAGTGAACAAAGGTATATTTGATATACATGTTATTGATGAGTACTTCACTAGTGTTCATAGCAACTCCTAAGTATTTGATACTAGTTCAGTTGCTATGATTAGTAACTCGTAACGGGAGGTGCAGAATAAACAGAGACTAGTTAAGGGTGAAGTGATGATGTATGTTGGAAGTGGTTCCAAGATTGATATGATCATCATCGCACACTCCCTATACTTTCGGGATTAGTGTTGAACCTAAATAATTGTTATTTGATGTTTGCGTTGAGCATGAATATGATTTGATCATGTTTATTGCAATACGGTTATTCATTTAAGTTAGAGAATAATTGTTGTTCTGTTTACATCAATAAAACCTTCCATGGTCATACACACCAACGAAAATGGTTCGTTGGATCTCGATCATAGTGATACATATATTCATGATATTGAAACCAAAAGATGCAAAGTTAATAATGATATTGCAACTTATTTGTGGCACTGCCATTTAGGTCATATTGGTGTAAAGCGCATGAAGAATCTCCATGCTGATGGGCTTTTGGAATCACTTGATTATGAATCACTTGATGCTTGCGAACCATGCCTCATGGGCAAGATGACTAAGACTCCGTTCTCCGGAACAATGGAGCGAGCAACTGACTTATTGGAAATAATACATACTGATGTATGCAATCCGATAAGTATTAAGGCTCGCGGCGGGTACCATTATTTTCTGACCTTCACAGATGATTTGAGCAGATATGGGTATATCTACATGATGAAACATAAGTCTGAAACATTTGAAAAGTTCAAAGAATTTCAGAGTGAAGTGGAAAATCATCGTGACAAGAAAATAAAGTTTCTACGATCTAATTGCGGAGACGAATATTTGAGTTACGAGTTTGGTCTTCAGTTAAAACAATGTGGAATAGTTTCACAAACTCATGCCACCTGGAACACCACAGCATAATGGTGTGTCCGAACATCGTAATCGTACTTTACTTGATATGGTGCGATCTATGATGTCTCTTACAGATTTACCGCTATCGTTTTGGGGTTATGCATTAGAGACAGCTGCATTCACGTTAAATAGGGCACCATCTAAATCCGTTGAGACGACACTATATGAACTGTGGTTTAGCAAGAAACCAAAGTTGTCGTTTCTTAAAGTTTGGGGTTGCGATGCTTGTATGAAGAAGTTTCATCCTGATAAGCTTAAACCCAAATCGGAGAAATGTGTCTTCATAGGATACCCAAAGGAGACAGTTGGGTACACCTTCTATCACAGATCCAAAGGCAAGACATTCGTTGCTAAGAATGGATCCTTTCCAGAGAAGGAGTTTCTCTCGAAAGAAGTGAGTGGGAGGAAAGTAGAACTTGATAAGGTAACTGTACCTGCTCCCTTATTGGAAAGTAGTTCATCACAGAAATCTGTTCCTGTGACTACTACACCAATTAGTGAGGAAGATAATGATGATGATCATGTAACTTCGGATCAAGTTACTACCGAATCTCGTAGGTAAACCAGAGTGAGATCCGCACCAGAGTGGTACGGTAATCCTGTTCTGGAAGTCATGTTACTAGACCATGACGAACTTGCGAACTATGAGGAAGCGATGATGAGCTCAGATTCCGCGAAATGGTTTGAGGCCATGAAATCTGAGATATGATCCATGTATGAGAACAAAGTATGGACTTTGATGGATTTGCCCGATGATCGGCAAGCCATAGAAAATAAATGGATCTTCAAGAGGAAGACAGACGCTGATAGTAGTGTTACTATCTACAAAGCTAGAATTATCGCAAAAGGTTTTCAACAAGTTCAAGGTGTTGACTACGATGAGAGTTTCTCACTCGTATCTATGCTTAAGTCTGTCCGAATCATGTTAGCAATTGCCGCATTTTATGAAATCCGGCAAATGGATAAACAAAACTGCATTCCTGAATGGATTTATTAAAGAAGAGTTGTATACGATGCAACTAGAAAGTTTTTGTCGATCCTAAAGGTGTTAACAAAATATGCAAGCTCCAGCGATCCATCTATGGACTAGTGCAAGCATCTCGGAGTTGGAATATACGCTTTGATAAGTTGATCAAAGCATATAGTTTTTATACAGACTTGCGGTGAAGCCTGTATTTACAAGAAAGTGAGTGGGAGCACTACAGCATTTCCGATAAGTATATGTAAATGACATATTGTTGATCAGAAATAATGTAGAATTATTCTGCAAAGCATAAAGGAGTATTTGAAAGGAGTTTTTCGAAGAAGGACCTCGGTGAAGCTGCTTACATATTAAGCATCAAGATCTACAGAGATAGATCAAGACGCTTGATAAGTTTTCAATGAGTACATACCTTGACAAGATTTTGAAGTAGTTCAAAATGGAAAAGTCAAAGAAAGAGTTCTTGCCTGTGTTACAAGGTGTGAAATTGAGTAAGACTCCAAACCCGACCACGGCAGAAGATAGAAAGAGAATGAAAGTCATCCCCTATGCCTTGGCCATAGGTTCTATAAAGTATGCCATGCTGTGTACCAGATCTATTATATACCCTACACTGTGTTTAGCAAGGGAGTACAATAGTGATCTAGGAGTAGATCACTGGACAGCGGTCAAAATTATCCTTAGTGCAATAAGGATATGTTTCTCGATTATGCAGGTGACAAAAGGTTCGTCGTAAAGGGTTACGTCGATGCAAGTTTTGACACTAATATATATGACTCTAAGTCTCGGTCTAGATACATATTGAAAGTGGGAGCAATTAGCTAGAGTAGCTCCGTGCAGAGTATTGTTGACATACAAATTTGCAAAATACTTACGGATCTGAATATGACAGACCAGTTGACTAAAATTATCTCACAAGCAAAACATGATGACACCTTAGTACTCTTTGGGTGTTAATCACATAGTGGTGTGAACTAGATTACTGACTCTAGTAAACCCTTTTGCTGTTGGTCACATATCGATGTGAACTATGGGTGTTAATCACATGGTGATGTGAACTATTGCTGTTAAATCACATGGCGATGTGAACTAGATTATTGACTCTAGTGCAAGTGGGAGACTGAAGGAAATATGCCCTAGAGGCAATAATAAAGTTACTATTTATTTCCTTTTTTCATGATAAATGTTTATTATTCATGCTAGAATTGTATTAACCGGAAACATAATACATGTGTGAATACATAGACAAACAGAGTGTCACTAGTATGCCTCTACTTGACTAGCTCGTTGATCAAAGATGGTTAAGTTTCCTAGCCATGGACATGAGTTGTCATTTGATTAACGGGATCACATCATTAGGAGAATGATGTGATTGACATGACCCATTCGTTAGCTTAGCACCCGATCGTTTAGTATGTTGCTATTGCTTTCTTCATGACTTATACATGTTCCTATGACTATGAGATTATGAAACTCCCGTTTACCGGAGGAACACTTTGTATGCTACCAAACGTCACAATGTAACTGGGTGATTATAAAGGTGCTATACAGGTGTCTCCAAAGGTACTTGTTGGGTTGGCGTATTTCGAGATTAGGATTTGTCACTCCGTTTGTCGGAGAGGTATCTCTGGGCCCTCTCGGTAATGCACATCACATAAGCCTTGCAAGCATTGCAACTAATATGTTAGTTGTGAGATGATGTATTACGGAACGAGTAAAGAGACTTGCCGGCAACGAGACTGAACTAGGTATTGGATACCGACGATCGAATCTCGGGCAAGTAACATACCGATGACAAAGGGAACAACGTATGTTGTTATGCGGTCTGACCGATAAAGATCTTCGTAGAATATGTAGGAGCCAATATGGGCATCCAGGTCCCGCTATTGGTTATTGATCGGAGACGTGTCTTGGTCATGTCTGCATTGTTCTCGAACCGTAGGGTCCGCACGCTTAATGTTATGATGACAGTTATTATGAGTTTATACATTTTGATGTACCGAAGGTAGTTCGGAGTCCCGGATGTGATCACGGACATGACGAGGAGTCTCAAAATGGTCGAGACATAAAGATCGATATATTGGAAGCCTATATTTGGACATCAGAATTGTTCCAGGTGAAATCGGCATTTTACCGGAGTACCGAGGGGTTACCGGAACCCCCCGGGGGGTTAATGGGCCTTCATGGGCCATAAGGGAGAAGAGAGGGGCCGGCCAGGGCAGGCGGCGCCCCCCTCCCCCCTAGTCCGAATAGGACAAGGAAGGGGGGCGGCGCCCCCCTTTCCTCTTCTCCTTCCCCCTTTCCTTCTCCAACAAGGCAAGAGAGGGGGGAGTCCTACTCCCGGTGGGAGTAGGACTCCTCCAGGCGTACCCCTTGGGGCCGGCCGCACCTCCCCCTCCCTCCTTTATATACGGGGGCAGGGGGGCACCCTAGAACACAGAAGTTGATCTTCGTGATCGTTCCTTAGCCGTGTGCGGTGCCCCCCTCCACCATATTCGACCTCGGTCATATCGTTGCGGTGCTTAGGCGAAGCCCTGCATCGGTAGAACATCATCATCGTCATCACGCCGTCGTGCTGACGGAACTCATCCCCGAAGCTTTGCGGGATCGGAGCCCGGGGAGAGTCATCGAGCTGGACGTGTGCTAAGAACTCGGAGGTGCCGGAGTAACGGTGCTTGGATCGGTTGGACCGGGAAGACGTACGACTACTTCCTCTACGTTGCGTCAATGCTTCCGCTTCGGTCTACGAGGGTACGTAGACTACACTCTCCCTTCTCGTTGCTATGCATCACCATGATCTTGCGTGTGCGTAGGAATTTTTTTGAAATTACTACGTTCCCCAACAACTTCCACTGAGCTTCCTTCCCAGGCGATGGAGGTGGTGAATGCCTTGGCCAGTGTTGAGGTTCCTGAGGCTGGGATGGTGGCTGAGGTTACCGACAGGTCCGATGCCGAGAGGGCGTCCAAATATGCGCGAAAGAAGGAGAGGATGCTTTGTTACCGTCGTGGTGAGAAGGGCCACTTCATTGTTGAGTGCGTGGCCGAGCTGTGTGAGTCGTGTGGCAAACCTGCACATAACTCGGGGGAGTGCCCGTTGTTGCGTGACCTGCCTCCGTCACTAACTATATATGGAGTCTATTGTGCTGAGCTTATGTTTTTTGAGTCCCTAGCTGCAAGAGAGGTCCCGGAGGAAACCCTAAGCTTGACCACCGGGATTGTGAAAGCGACCCAGGGCAAGGTGACTGAGGCACAGATTGTGAGGAGGCTTCAGGAGCTGGCTCCCGGGGATTTTAGATGGGAATTGGTGCTTCTTGAGGACAGGGTTTTTAAGGTTGATTTCCCAACTGTGGATGATTTGCAGAGATTGTTGAGCTTTGGCTTGTGTAGAGGCCCCGATACTCAGTGTATCCTGGAGTTTCACGAGTGGAAGCAGGTAGAGCCTAAGGGAAAGCCGCTTACGCAGGTCTGGTTGCGGTTTATAGGGGCTCCATCTAAGCCTCTTCAGGATGCTCGAGTGGTGGCTAGTATGGGTATCATGGTTGGGAAGACAGAAAGAGTGGATATGGCTTTTACACGTGGCCATGGGGTGGCCCGGCTTTTAGTGAGTGTTCTGGATATTGAGTTCGTGCCTGATAAGGTCAACTGGACCTATAGGGGAGAGGTGTTCCCGCTAGAGATCGAGTTTGAGGACACTGATCTATTTGCTGATGCGGTTAATGGTAATGATATTGACATGCACGAGAGTGATGGCAATGCGGGGGCCAAGTGGGCACCGTCAGATGAGCCCACGCGAGAGGGGTCTAACGGCTCTCACCCAGCTACTCAGTTGCCTGGGGATGGGACTGGGGTTGAGCCCGCAGCATCACCAGTGGTGCCCATGACTATGCTGCGTTTTGGGTCCTTTGAGCCAGCCTCGGCACCTCCCAGACTCTAGAGTGACCGGGTAGAGTCTGATGATATTCTTGAGCACACGCTCCCTCTGTTGGAGTTTGAGGGGGATGCTGGATCTTTTGCTGGACGGTCGGCAAGGACTTTGGTTGGAGCTACGGAGGGGAGGCCGGAGGGTGCTTCTCTTGTCATGGCATCTCACGTGGACGCGCCTCCGGTTTCGGCGACTGCGGGCGAGATGGGGCGTGGGGAAGGGGGTTCGGGGCAGGTGGCCTCGCCTTCTCCCCTCCCTATTCCGATCTCGGTGGCGTCGGTGACGCCGGCCCTGAGGGGGTCGGCCTGTGCTGGGAGAGGGAGCCCGAGGCAGGCGGCCTCGGCTCGTGCTACTCCGGTGGTGGCGGTGACTCCCGCGGCAGCATCTGTGTTGGGGGGGGGAGCTGGGGCAGGAGGCCCTGACCCCTCCTTCTTCCTCGACGGTCAGGAGGATCGTTTCTCCTTTGCCGATGGCTCATCCGTCTGAGCCGGCGGGTGGGGTGGGAGGAGGGCGCGGGCAGGCGGCCCCCGTCATCCCCTCTTCGCTCGTACCCATGGCTAGGGTCCCCGGTGTGGGGCACCTGTCTGAGGGGCTCGGGAGCCCGCAGACGCCTTCTCTGGTAACCTCGGTAGACCCTTTGAGGGACTCAGTGCCAGGTTTTACTAGGGAGGAGGTTGTCGCGTTTGGCGGGATCTCGGACCCTTTCTCGACAGGGAGACGGATGAGTGCTCGCATCCTCGATATCCCGGAGGTGGATGATATGCAGCAGCGGTGCGCTATGAGGGCGGCCGAGCTTCAGGAGGCTGCATTATCTTCTGGTATGTCCGTCAACTTATCTAATTCCTTATTGCATTTTTCTAATGAGGAGATTATAAATAATGCAAACCAATTAGGGGTTTCACTAGGTGCTACGGATAGTGAGATTACCAATTCGGTGAATGATCTATTAGATTTGGAGGCGGAACGTGCCTTAGAGACTATTCGTAATCTTGCAGCAGTTAAACCAATGAATGATGATGAGATTGATGCGTTAGGGGTTAGAGTGCTCGATAATCTGTGTGCGGATCTAGCACCCCCCAATCATGACTCTGAGGAAGATGATGTACCCCTAGAGAATGATGCTAGTAGTATATGTGAACCCGGTTATGAGGACCGGGCGACAGAGCCTAGTAAACCAAAGCGTAAGTGGAAACGGAAGATCTATCCCGATTCCGCAGTTCGTAGGAGTGCTAGGATTCGAACCACTAAAAAATTCCATGATGAATTATGAGAGGAATCTTTTGGAATAGCAGAGGTCTGAAGGACTTGGCTAAAAGAAGATTCCTAGCTGAGGCAGCTTTAGAGCAGAGATTAGATTTTGTTGCTCTATCGGAGACTGGTAGAGATAACTTTGCGCCCCAGTTTCTTTCTTCTCTTGTGGGTGGTATTGATTTCGATTGGCATTGCCTCCCTCCACGAGGAAGATCGGGTGGTATCCTACTCGGTGTGAGATGCGATTCGCTTGAAGTCCGAAGTGTAGTGATGGGTGACTTTGCGGTGAAGTTTTGAGTCAGGTCTAGGATAGATGGTTTTAACTGGGCTTTGGTGGCGGTTTATGGTGCCGCACAGCCCGAGCTTAAAGCGGAGTTTCTGGCGGACCTTGTTCGAATCTGTGGGTCAGAACAGCTTCCAATTTTAGTTGGAGGTGATTTCAATATCATCAGGAGGAGAGAGGAGAAGAACAATGATAACTTTGACGGCAGATGGTCGTTTATGTTCAATACCATTATTGAAAGCTTGGATATGAGAGAGATAGAGCTTTCTGGTAGAAAGTTTACCTGGGCTAATGCTCTGCCAAACCCAACCTATGAAAAACTTGATCGACTTCTTGCGAGCATGGAGTGGGAACAAAAGTTCCCTCTGGTTACGGTGCAAGCTCTTTCGAGGGGAATATCCGATCACACACCCTTGTTCGTGGACTCAGGGGAGCTGAACCACGTGGGTAACAAGAACACCTTCTCTTTCGAGATGTCATGGTTCGAACGTGAGGGGTTCTTGGACTTGATTGTCAGGGAATGGGATAGAGGTGCAGGAGGCAAGACTGCGATCGAGCGTTGGCAGAATAAGATTAGGCATTTGAGAAGTTTCTTACGGGGTTGGGCTAAGCACCTCAGTGGTGTGTATAAGATTGAAAAGGATAGATTCCTTACTCTTATACAGGCCCTGGACATAAAGGCCGAATCCGCTATTTTACTGCCAGCTGAGCTTCAGGTTAAAAATGAGGCGGAGAAGAGGTTGAAAGAACTGCTCCGCGAAGAAGAATTGAAGTGGGCTTTGCGTGCTAAAGTCCGCAAAGTGGTCCAAGGGGACGCGAATACTCGGTTCTTCCATTTGATAGCTAATGGTAAGCACAGAAAGAAGCGTATCTTTCAGCTTGAGCAAGACGAGGGCACTATTTTAGGTCAGGATAACCTAAAAACATATATTACTGACTATTATAAGCAGTTATTTGGACCTCCGGAGGATAATTGTGTGTCCCTCGATGAGTCCAGGACTGAGGATGTGCCTCAGCTATCGGCTGCCGAAAATGATATTCTGGTTGCCCCGTTTTCAGAGAAGGAGGTGTTTGAAGCTATTGCACAGATGAAAAATAATAAGGCTCCCGGACCGGATGGATTCCCGGCAGAGTTCTATAAAAAGTGATGGCACATTATTAAGGGGGATTTACTATCTATGTTCCATGATCTGTTCTCTGGATAGCTTCAATTGTTTCACTTGAATTTTGGGACCATCACACTGCTTCCTAAGAAAACGGAAGCTGTGAGAATTGAGCAATTCAGGCCGATCTGCCTCCTCAGTGTTAGTTTCAAAATTTTCACCAAGGTCGGGACTACCAGGCTCACACAGATTGCGCATTCTGTGGTGCAACAGTCCCAAACTGCTTTCATGCCGGACAGAAATATCCTTGAAGGGGTGGTCGTCCTGCATGAAACACTCCATGAAATCCATTCAAAAAAATTAGATGGAGTAATTTTTAAGGTGGATTTCGAGAAAGCGTACGTTAAGGTCAAATGGCCATTCCTCCAACAGTCATTGCGTATGAAAGGTTTTGATGAAGCCTGGCGCCGACAGGTTGAATCATTTACGCAAAAAGGTAGTGTGGGAATTAAAGTTAATGATGACATAGGTCATTACTTCCAGACACATAAAGGCCTAAGACAAGGAGATCCGATGTCCCCTATCTTGTTTAACATTGTGGTGGATATGTTAGCAATTTTGATAGGAAGGGCTAAGGAAAATGGTCAAGTAGGTGGATTGGTACCTCATCTTATTGATGGAGGTGTATCCATCTTTCAGTACACTGATGATACAATCATCTTTATGGAGCATGACTTGGCCAAGGCGAGAAATATGAAGCTTGTGTTATGCCTATTTGAACAATTGACCGGGTTAAAGATTAACTTTCATAAGAGCGAGTTGTTCTGTTTTGGTAGAGCCAAAGACGAACAGGAGGCTTATAGGCAATTGTTTGGGTGTGAGTTGGGAGAGTTACCCTTCTCTTACCTGGGTATTCCAATCCACCATCCACTACTAGGAAAAGGGCTACTAATGGCGCACCAGTTTTGCCTACTAATGGCGCATCACTGGTGCGCCATTAGTATCACGCCACTAGAATTTTTTACTAATGGCGCACCACTGGTGCGCCATTAGTATCTGGTATACTAATGGCGCACCAGGCAGTGCGCCATTAGTTTTTCCCACGGTGCGCCACTAGTGTCTGCTATACTAATGGCGCACCTTACTGTAATGCGCCATTAGTAACAATTTTTTTAATTTTTTTTCTTAATCTCAGGTCACTATTTCACCTATGAGATATCCAACACATATATATACAACAAGCATCCATATAACAATCATAGCCAACATATAAGTTCCATCATATATACATAGATAGCCAACACACAAGTTCCATCATATATACATACATAGCCAACACATAGTTCCATCGTTACATATTACAAAAGTTTCACATTGTTCATCCAACACCGTTCAGTTCTCATGCATTGTTCTTCTTCTTCTTCTCCTTCCTCAGCCTGATGCGGCAAGAGCGGCGAGGCGGTGGAGGCGGTGGAGGCAGTGGGATGTAGTCTTCTACCTGAATTGGCGCGGTCATGTCGCCCAGCTGTGGGATCGCCGGCGCCACCACCAGTGCGTGGTCATTGTGAGGCACCACCACCATCGCGAGGCCACCTTCAGGCACGACCATCGCTAGGTCATCCTCAGCCACCTCCATCTCTTGACCTTGGTCAGCCACCACCAGCGCTAGGTCATCCTGCAGCTCCTCATCCCCACTCTGCTCCTCTTCTCCCGCACTCCAGTCCGGATCATCCTTCTTGTTGTCTATGCTGCTGCCAGAATCGCTGCTGCTTTCGCTATAGCCATGGTCGCTGCTGCTTTCGCTACCGCCATGGTCGCTGCTGCTTTGGCTGTAGCCATTGTCGCTGCTGCTGCTCCCATTACCTGTCCAAATGCAACAATGACCGTTAACAATCAATGTGATACAAAGCCAAATGTAGAGGAATAAGAAGAGGCAGAACGTACCGGCATCATAATCTTCAGCGTAGCGCATGCGACACATAGTCGTGTTGAACACCTTCACGATGAGCGTGGTGGCGTCGTCATTGTACCTGAAGAGAAGGAAGTACCCCAGCCGCAGGTCGTAGGCACGGTAGAACTTCTCCCACCCACGAGACAAGTACATGTGGCCCTCCTTGATCATCAACTCCACATCCCACAGCCTGCAAAACCCGCTGCCGGCCTGTCACACCTTCACATTATTTGGCGGATCTTCACCCATCAGCATGTTCTTAAAACTGTCAGGCAGCCTCTGCAGTTTGGGACAATGAGTGATGTAGGCAAACAACAGATATCATAATAATATGGGTGAAGCTAGGGGAGATCTCTCATTTTATATATCTGCGTCATGGATGATACTGAAGTCCCAAGTATGATAGTGAAGAACTCGGAAGCATCCAACTCGTACTGCGGTGTCGCAGAGCGGCGGTGGCTGCTTCCCGCCATCTCTGATAAGCAGCAGAAGAGATATTTTTATGATACAAGAAGAAAGCAGCCACAACTACAGTAAAAACAAGCAACTACACACACACACACACAGGAATTTCAGCATGACCTTTGCTGAAAATAGGACATATGGAGTACCCGAATTTGCCAGAACGAAAGTCAATCGACATTCTGGCAAACTCAAGGGCCTCTCGGGGTACCTGCAAAATCATTATCCCCGCATAATGAAGTGGCCAATGGGTCATTCAGAAGATCACAAGTCTCTCTATTTATTAAAGTTGTTGTTTATGTGTCAAGTTTGACATTAACTTGACTGAATATCAACTTGATAGATCAAAAGATGATAGAAATTGACAGGTTTTGAGCATCAAGAGATGTGAATGCAGTTAACTTGTTTTGAAAATCACAGAAGGCTAAGTTGACAGATTGTGGCCAGGGCCATACTAGTCTGATTTTACACTAGAACAAGCTCACTACACTACACTACACGTGCTTAAACTCTGAACATAAACAAACACCAGCAATGCAATATGTAAACTACCTCTATTTCTAGGTAACAAGAGTTATCATCAATGCTTTTGAGTTTATTAAGTACCTTGAGTTCTGAGCTTTAAATGTCAAAAGAGCTTCACAGAATCTTGAATCCTCCAAATCACTCTTAACAGTTCTGCATTGCACAAAGGCAGCAATGAGCCAATGATATCAGTAGCAATAAGAGGTGCTTACATTCTCAAATGACACTTGTGGTGTATGGTAACCCAACTCCTTCATAACTTTATGACACTTGTGGTGTATGGTAACAAATTAGATCACAACACTTGGTGTGATTGTAACTCAGAGCCACTAGCAAATTAAATAGCTGCACACTCATACCCTAGTATAAGTCTATGACCCTTTGCAAACACATGGAAAAAAGGCACAAAGAATCTTTGCCTTATAGCACAAAATGAAATAAAATAAAATGAAGATACTTTGCAAACACATGGGAGCCACAACTTTACATATTAAGTAAGATTAAGTTAAATCAATGATAATGTCTACATCTTTCTGATTTTTTTAGACAACTCAAGCGATTATTATGCAAATAAACAACTGAGTAAGTTGTTACAATTAGCTTATCTAGGTTGCGAGTACATAATTCTTCAAAATGAAGATGTGGATATGAGAGGTCTTACTCTTAGTAGCCTACCCCTGAAACTAGATGGTAGAACAAACTTGGATAGCGGAAAGCGCAACTGATGGCTAGCTCCCTGCTGCTGTGACACCTGCACAACTTTTTTACATGGTTGGACTGTCTGATTTGTATAGTAAGTATGGAGAAGCTATTGAGGAAGTTACATTTTCTATGTGTAGTGGTATTTACAGCATTAAGTGAAGTCTTTGTGCCTGACAGAATTTGCTGGGCATGTAAGGTCGACTGGTACATGCTTTTTGTAAGTGATGATAGTGCACCTGATTTTCTGTTCAAAATGCAGACTCTATAGGTTTTTTAAACTGTCACATTGTCATGGTATATATTCAGAAGTATATGTCCCACTGAAGTGCCTAGTTGATGGTGTTTCGATAGGTGAGGTTAATGTGGATGTCAAGAGCAGATTCCAGCATTTGCTCGGAGCCATCTGCTCTTCCTCATCCTTGCACCGC
Organism: Aegilops umbellulata; assembly: GCA_032464435.1. Taxonomy (NCBI): domain Eukaryota; kingdom Viridiplantae; phylum Streptophyta; class Magnoliopsida; order Poales; family Poaceae; genus Aegilops; species Aegilops umbellulata. The sequence continues at coordinate 631,213,404 of CP136060.1, read as the reverse complement.
CTGTTCCGAGGGGAGGGAGGGAGGGAATGGGGAGGAAGGGTGGAGAGGGAGGAAGGAGGAAGGAGGAGAGGTACCTGGGCGGGCACGGCCGGTCGCCGGAGGGGTCGGGGTCGGCGGCGGCGGCGGTCCTCATGGGTGCCTCGGTTGGTCGTGGGGAGGCCGGCGGCCGTGGTCGTCGTCTTGCACCCCGTGCCCGGACTGTGGTAGAGGCGGCGCAGGGCAGGGGCCGACGCGGGAGGCGCGGGGTTTCTAGGGTTTCGAGGGGGAGGCGGGGCTCGTGGGGAGGCGGGGCTCGGGGGGGAGGCGGGGCTCGGGGGGAGGCGGCGCTCGAGGGGGAGGAAGGGGAGAGGGAGGCGGCGGGGGTGCGTGGGCGGCGGCGACGCGGTGGAGGGAGAGGGACGAATCAATCTGGCGAGAGGGAGGGGGAAGGTGCGGCGCGGTGTGGATGGGGTTAGATTACTAATGGCGCACCCCCAGGCGGTGCGCCATTAGAATGTTTTTTTTCATAGCAATGGCGCACCAGCCACCCGTGCGCCATAAGTAAGATTTTTTTTTAAAAAATGAATATGAATATGAATATGAAACAATAATATTTTTTTATAAAAACAGTAATAAGTGTTGTTTAACAACAATTGTAGTCTACACTTTATTATTATTATTTTTTAGAAAATGAATATGAATATGAAACAGTAATATTTTTTAAAAAAACAGTAAATAATTTTTTTAAAAATATCATCAAATTTGTTATTTGAAAATATCATCGATGGCGGCGGTGGAGCCGGGGAGGGTGCGGTTGGGTCGTCGGCGGCGGTGGAGCGGGGGAGGGTGCGGTGTGGGTCGTCGGCGGCGGTGGAGCGGGGAAGGGTGCGGGGGGGTGCTCGTCGGCGGCGGTGGAGCGGGGGAGGGTGCGGTGGGTCGTCGGCGGCGGTGGAGCTAGCGGGAGAGCATGCGGGTGGGATCGAGATCGAGATGAAGGGGGATAGCGATCGAGATATGGAGGGGGATCGAGATCGAGATGGAGGGGGGAATTTATAGTAATGGCGCACTGTCTGTGTGGTGCGCCATTACTAGTTCTAACTAGTAATGGCGCACTGCCTGTCTGATGCGCCATTAGTATGTATGGAAAAATGGAAAAAAATATATTTAACACTAGTGGCGCACCCCGTTTCTGGTGCGCCATTAGTGTCTTCCACACTAATGGCGTATCACCAGCAGGTGCGCCATTAGTATATACTAGCGGCGCACTGCTTCCCTGGTGCGCCATTAGTATCAATCCTATCTATCCGTTGGGGGGGGGAGCTGGGCCAGGAGGCCCTGGCCCCTCCTTCTTCCCCGACGGTCAGGAGGACCGTTTCTCCTTCGCCGACGGCTCATCCGTCTGAGCCGGCGGGTGGGGTGGGAGGAGGGCGCGGGCAGGCGGCCCCCGTCATCCCCTCTTCGCTCGTACCCATGGCTAGGGTCCCCGGTGTGGGGCACCTGTCTGAGGGGCTCGGGAGCCCGCAGGCGCCTTCTCTGGTAACCTCGGTAGACCCTTTGAGGGACTCAGTGCCAGGTTTTACTAGGGAGGAGGTTGTCAGGTTTGGCGGGATCTCGAACCCTTTCTCGGCGGGGAGACGGATGAGTGCTCGCATCCTCGATATCCCGTAGGTGGATGATATGCAGCAGCGGTGCGCTATGAGGGCGGCCGAGCTTCAGGAGGCTGCATTATCTTCTGGTATGTCCGTCAACTTATCTAATTCCTTATTGCATTTTTCTAATGAGGAGATTATAAATAATGCAAACCAATTAGGGGTTTCACTAGGTGCTACGGATAGTGAGATTACCAATTCGGTGAATGATCTATTAGATTTGGAGGCGGAACGTGCCTTAGAGACTATTCATAATCTTGCAGCAGTTAAACCAATGAATGATGATGAGATTGATGCGTTAGGGGTTAGAGTGCTCGATAATCTGTGTGCGGATCTAGCACCCCCCAATCATGACTCTGAGGAAGATGATGTACCCCTAGAGAATGATGCTAGTAGTATATGTGAACCCGGTTATGAGGACCGGGCGACAGAGCCTAGTAAACCAAAGAGTAAGTGGAAACGGAAGATCTATCCCGATTCCGCAGTTCGTAGGAGTGCTAGGATTCGAACCACTAAAAAATTCCATGATGAATTATGAGAGGAATCTTTTGGAATAGCAGAGGTCTGAAGGACTTGGCTAAAAGAAGATTCCTAGCTGAGGCAGCTTTAGAGCAGAGATTAGATTTTGTTGCTCTATCGGAGACTGGTAGAGATAACTTTGCGCCCCAGTTTCTTTCTTCTCTTGTCGGTGGTATTGATTTCGATTGGCATTGCCTCCCTCCACGAGGAATATCGGGTGGTATCCTACTCGGTGTGAGATGCGATTCGCTTGAAGTCCGAAGTGTAGTGATGGGCGACTTTGCGGTGAAGTTTCGAGTCAGGTCTAGGATAGATGGTTTTAACTGGGCTTTGGTGGCGGTTTATGGTGCCGCACAGCCCGAGCTTAAAGCGGAGTTTCTGGCGGACCTTGTTCGAATCTGTGGGTCAGAACAGCTTCCAATTTTAGTTGGAGGTGATTTCAATATCATCAGGAGGAGAGAGGAGAAGAACAATGATAACTTTGACGGCAGATGGTCGTTTATGTTCAATACCATTATTGAAAGCTTGGATATGAGAGAGATAGAGCTTTCTGGTAGAAAGTTTACCTGGGCTAATGCTCTGCCAAACCCAACCTATGAAAAACTTGATCGAGTTCTTGCGAGCATGGAGTGGGAACAAAAGTTCCCTCTGGTTACGGTGCAAGCTCTTTCGAGGGGAATATCCGATCACACACCCTTGTTCGTGGACTCAGGGGAGCTGAACCACGTGGGTAACAAGAACACCTTCTCTTTCGAGATGTCATGGTTCGAACGTGAGGGGTTCTTGGACTTGATTGTCAGGGAATGGGATAGAGGTGCAGGAGGCAAGACTGCGATCGAGCGTTGGCAGAATAAGATTAGGCATTTGAGAAGTTTCTTACGGGGTTGGGCTAAGCACCTCAGTGGTGTGTATAAGATTGAAAAGGATAGACTCCTTACTCTTATACAGGCCCTGGACATAAAGGCCGAATCCGCTATTTTACTGCCAGCTGAGCTTCAGGTTAAAAATGAGGCGGAGAAGAGGTTGAAAGAACTGCTCCGCGAAGAAGAATTGAAGTGGGCTTTGCGTGCTAAAGTCCGCAAAGTGGTCCAAGGGGACACGAATACTCGGTTCTTCCATTTGATAGCTAATGGTAAGCACAGAAAGAAGCGTATCTTTCAGCTTGAGCAAGACGAGGGCACTATTTTAGGTCAGGATAACCTAAAAACATATATTACTGACTATTATAAGCAGTTATTTGGACCTCCGGAGGATAATTGTGTGTCCCTCGATGAGTCCAGGACTGAGGATGTGCCTCAGCTATCGGCTGCCGAAAATGATATTCTGGTTGCCCCGTTTTCAGAGAAGGAGGTGTTTGAAGCTATTGCACAGATGAAAAATAATAAGGCTCCCGGACCGGATGGATTCCCGGCAGAGTTCTATAAAAAGTGATGGCACATTATTAAGGGGGATTTACTATCTATGTTCCATGATCTGTTCTCTGGATAGCTTCAATTATTTCACTTGAATTTTGGGACTATCACACTGCTTCCTAAGAAAACGGAAGCTGTGAGAATTGAGCAATTCAGGCCGATCTGCCTCCTCAGTGTTAGTTTCAAAATTTTCACCAAGGTCGGGACTACCAGGCTCACACAGATTGCGCATTCTGTGGTGCAACAGTCCCAAACTGCTTTCATGCCGGACAAAAATATCCTTGAAGGGGTGGTCGTCCTGCATGAAACACTCCATGAAATCCATTCAAAAAAATTAGATGGAGTAATTTTTAAGGTGGATTTCGAGAAAGCGTACGTTAAGGTCAAATGGCCATTCCTCCAACAGTCATTGCGTATGAAAGGTTTTGATGAAGCCTGGCGCCAACAGGTTGAATCATTTACGCAAAATGGTAGTGTGGGAATTAAAGTTAATGATGACATAGGTCATTACTTCCAGACACATGAAGGCCTAAGACAAGGAGATCCGATGTCCCCTATCTTGTTTAACATTGTGGTGGATATGTTAGCAATTTTGATAGGAAGGGCTAAGGAAAATGGTCAAGTAGGTGGATTGGTACCTCATCTTATTGATGGAGGTGTATCCATCTTTCAGTACGCTGATGATACAATCATCTTTATGGAGCATGACTTGGCCAAGGCGAGAAATATGAAGCTTGTGTTATGCCTATTTGAACAATTGACCGGGTTAAAGATTAACTTTCATAAGAGCGAGTTGTTCTGTTTTGGTAGAGCCAAAGACGAACAGGAGGCTTATAGGCAATTGTTTGGGTGTGAGTTGGGAGAGTTACCCTTCTATTACCTGGGTATTCCAATCCACCATCGTAGGCTGACAAACAGAGAGTGGAAGTGCATCGAGGACCGATTTGAGAAGAAAATGAGCTGCTGGAAGGGTAAGCTCATGTCATACGGAGGCCGATTAATCCTGATTAACTCGGTGCTCACGAGTATGCCTATGTTTCTCCTATCGTTCTTTGAGGTCCCAGTTGGTGTTAGGAAGAGACTGGACTTCTATCAATCGCGTTTCTTTTGGCAGGGTGATGGGATTAAAAGAAAATATCGGCTTGCTAAATGGGATATCATCTGTAGACCGAAAGACCAAGGGGGTCTAGGTATTGAGAATATAGAAGTTAAGAATAAATGCCTTCTTAGCAAGTGGCTGTGGAAGCTCTCGTCGGAGAATGATGCCATGTGGGCTCAAATCCTTCGCAGCAAGTACCTCCAGACAAAAACTTTGTCCCAGATTACAGTCAGGCCGACCGATTCACCTTTCTGGAAGGCCTGATGAAAGTCAAACAGTCTTTGTTTAATAGGATGAAGTTTGTTGTTGGAAACGGCACGAGTACACGTTTCTGGGAGGATACTTGGCTCGGCGAGACACCCTTGACCATCCAATATCCGTCTTTGTACCGTATTGTTCAACGACGTGAGGTGTTCGTCGCATCGGTTTTTCAATCTATCCCCCTTAATATTCAGTTCCGACGAACGCTAGCGGGCAATCGTTGGGAAGAATGACTCCGTCTAGTTAGGAGACTGATGGAGGTCCAGCTTTCACAACAACCCGATGAATTACGCTGGAAATTGACTAAGTCTGGAGTATTCACTGTTAAATCAATGTATATTGATGTTATTAATTCGAACTCCATTCCTACGTCCAAGCATGTTTGGGATGTCAAAGTTCCTTTGAAAATAAAAGTATTTATGTGGTTTGTCCATAAACAAGTTATTTTAACCAAGGACAACTTGATAAAGCGTAATTGGACAGGACCTACTAGGTGTAGTTTCTGTGATCGGGATGAGACTATCAAACACCTCTTTTTTGATTGCCCGTTGGCCAAAGTACTTTGGAAGACGGTCCACATTGCTTTTAATATCAATCCATCAAATTATGTTAACGCGTTATTTGGGACATGGCTTAATGGGATTGAGCCTGACTTAGCGAGACACAACCGGGTTGGAGTTTGTGCTTTGCTGTGGACTATCTGGACTTGCAGAAATGATTTGGTTTTTAACAGAATATCATGTATCCATTATTTGCAGGTTACATTCCGAACTACGGCACTGACCCGTTCGTGGTCGCCACTCACCCAGACGGAGGCCAGGGATCATTTGGTTACTGGGTCTTTCCACTTGGAGATGGTAGCTCGAGATATCTTCAACCGGTTTGGATGGCGGTCATGTAATAGGATAGGCATTTAGTTTACCTATCTAGTTTTAGCTAGCCGGTTGTGGCGTCTTTACATGGCTAGTTGGTGTTTCTAGCCCTTATTGGTTCTGTGTGAGCTTTCTTTGCTTTTTTATTACTTTTGAAGACCTTTGGAACCATGTTGGCACTACTTTATTTGGTTAATAAGATGGCCGTATGCATCTTTCGGATGCAGAGGCCGGGGAATCACCCCTTTTCCAAAAAAAACTCAGAAAATTGTAGCTTTAGAAATATATTTCCTTATGCTATTTATTAGCAGTTTACTCCCTAATGGAGAAAATGTGTGATTGAATTCAAAAGTAATAAATAGGTTTGCAACGTATCAGGGATGTCGCTTCTTATTTATGGGTTAAACCACACATCTTATGCAAACTACAAATCAAACCCAAAAAGATGGGCAAATTTCTATGCATATCTCTTGGAAGTGATACTACTTTCCCAAGTAATGCAATCAATTTCATGCAGGAATCTTATGGAACCAAGAATAAAAAACTAGACCTAAAATATGTGACTTGAGTGTAAAGTTTACATGTAATGTGAACTGATTGTTGAACCAAAAAAAGTAAAAGGCATATTTGGCCATGAAAGAACCAATAAACAGCAATGCGACAATTTGAGGAAAAAACCATCATAGATGTTTTGTGTATTTAAGATTTTTCTATCTAGTACATTCATAATAATCTCTAACATAAACAATCATGCATTCCAGAAACCTCTTCACATTTTTAAATAAACTAAAATAACCACGAATCACATACATATATTGTTGTTCAGGCAAGTAGCAAAATTTGATCTATGAAGATTTATTTTATATTGTATTTTTCACTAATACAGAACAATTTGGTTTAACAAGCCAATTAAGATCAATGAATCGAAAATAAACAAGTAACATAACATTCCTTGCAATATGCCTTAAATATAGTGTGACTGCATTTTTCAAGGTCGGTGTTAAAATTGTAAAATAAATCATTATATCTTAATATTTAGCTCCATTATTATGTGGTTAATTTTGTTAGGTACTGCTAAAACTAAAATAGTTAAGATTGTATGGTGAGATACTAATATAATTAGGAAAAGGTAAAATAGTTTATTATAAATAAATGATAATCGCATATATTAACTTGTCTTGGGTGCACTAAATTTTAAGTCAAAGGTGGAGGCGTGTAGCAGAGGGGAGATGGTGTGGCAAGTTCCCCATGCACCGGATGTGGTGGCCAGCTTCAATATAGAAAAAGTCGAAGATGTTGTTTGCAGAAGTGGTGCTTCGGCAATGAAGGGGTGAAGGTGAAAATAAAGATAAACACACACGCCAAATGACCCAACCACAACAAGGCGATAGTTTCGTACAGATCTTGTATTTAGAACAAATATATTTTGGCAATAATTACAAAATTTATAGTTTTTTCAAAGGATTTATGATCCCTTTGATTCTTTTGTTGAGAAAATTTGAGGATTAAGGAGGTAATATGGAAAAGAGTGTCGAATGAAAGCGATCAAAAGCATCAATCAAATAATACTTAGCTTGAGATTGGCAAGAACTGAATTTTCCCACCAATAAATTGAAGTTAACACACTAAGCAAACAAATAGGTCTAAATTTCTCAATATGAATCGCATCCTCCTTAGACAGCAAGAAAATCGTTCCGGGGAAGGCCATCCTTAGGTAGGAAGCAAATAAAAATCCACAAATCCTTGACTTGATATGCCGACGTGAATCATGACGAAGGAAAGGAAGGAACTGCCAGCGGTGGGTGTGTCCCTTCATAACAAGAATCAGCGGCGGACCCAGTGGGGGTGCCATGGCACCCCCTGTAAAAGCGCAACTAATTTTTAATGCAAATTAGATACTAATCATATAACAACTTCATGTTATTTTAGGAGTATTTGCTATTAGGATGATATAGATCAAAGTGAACTATTTTGGCACTCTAATGCTACGATTCTAGGTCCGCCATTGACAATAATGGTTCCTGAATCTCGGTTGCAGTCTTGGAGAGACAAGCACAAATGATATAATTTTTTCCAGTAAAAACTAGTACCTTTCCTATTTCTAGACTGCTGAATTCGTGATGAGCGTCTCTTCCTGGTGCGCCCCATGGCATCTGTATGCATGCCAGTATGTCATGCTATGAAACGGTTCATGCGGCCCATCCTTTAGCATAATTTGTGTATAAACTACCTCGTCCATCCTGATTACTTATCGCATAGAGGGATAAAAATGAATGTATCTAGAACTAAAATATATCTAGATACATTCATTTCTTCAACAAATATTTTCGGACGGAGAGGGTATTTTCCATATCGCTGAGGAAGATAGACCTTGTACTGCTGGGATTACTGAATTTTGCAAAGGCCTTGTACTAGGTGAACGTCTTAGAGAAGGTGAGAGAGAGGGATCCAACGGCTTCAAGAGGCCCATCGCTGCGCTCTACACAAACCAGGACCAACGCCGCACACTACAAGCCCTAACAAAATCCAGCCAGATCATTCCCCTCTCACTGATTGATGGCTTGAGGACGGAGCGTCGACCCGTTGGCTGGGCAGCTGAGGTTACTGCCAGCCCACCCGAGTTCGAGTTCCGGCACGGACACGCGGTGCTCGCGGAGTTTCTCCTATAAAAAAGATACCAACAAGGATTAGCCTTTGGGTTGGTCTCATTCTTATTATTATTGATGGCTTCCATCGTGTCCAAGCTCGCGCGGGCAGCTGTTGCTGGTGGCAGTCGCCCGCCCATCTCCCCGGGGCCGTGTCTCCGCCGGCACTGCCAGCTGACCGGCGGCGCCCTCCGGCGCATGTGCGGCCACGTCTCTTCCGCACCTGCAGCTCAAGGTAATTCCTAAGGATTCCCGAATGAATTAATCATCCTTCATTTGGATCTGGATTTAATGCTTGAAATTCCCATTATTATTTCTTATTATCATTTGAATTTTGAATAAGCAGGCACGGATTTGGCATACTCATTCATTCGGAGTCACCACGCATCTAACAAGGAAAATATCCTGTGGAGTTTAGGCTCATGGACACCCCCTTATCTAGCCATCCAATTCTGCCTTGCAGTGGTCGATCGTGCAATACTAGTGTAGTTGATCTAGGCATTGTAAAATCAATCAAACTGTAACTCTATCTATCTATGCCTGCTGAATGACAGAGCCGGAAGAAGAAGAGAAATGCACGGGACCCGATTCAGAAGACACAGATTGCCTCGATGTCGCTGATGAGAATTGCCTCGAGTCCAAGGAATCCCTGTGGCCCGTGTACGAGTGCTGGTGCGAGTATCATGAGCTATCACGCGGCCCTGCGGAGATGCGCCGCCGGTTCAAGACATTCAGCAAGTCGGCAAGGCGCGTGCACGAGTTCAACAAGTCGGGCGCGAGCTACAAGTTAAGGCTCAACCAGTTTGCAGACATGACCTTCGCGGAGACGATGAGGCGTTTTAATTCCTAGTCCTTGATCATTTGGGTTTAATGAAGGCTGTGTTTCCTACATCTGCTGCCGCATGTATATTGGAGAAGCATCTTGTGCTTCTTTGTGCGGACGAGTAAATCGCACTTCAAGTTGGCAAACATTTTTCAGTATTCTTTTTCTTTCTAGGGTGAAGACAGTTCACCTTAGAAATCGTGCAAGTTATGTAGATCGTGTAAATAATGGTAGCTAAAAAGCTTAAGCATTCATTATGATGAAATTGAGCGTGTTCGTAGCAGCCATCCTGCACACAAACATCACTAGAGTATGTAAGAAATACTGCTAGCTGCTGCTGACAATCCTAATTCTAGCCAAATCATTGAAATCTCGAGGTGATCACAGCAGCAACATCATCACTGCATTTAACTAGAACGTACTATAGTACTGTAAATCTTTCATCCAGTTTGTTTTTCATGCGGCACCAACCCACAAAACCGTACTATACAACACCCAGAGGCCAGAGGTCATCCATACCATACACCCACGCCCAAAATTTATTGAATAATAATAAGAAGAATGACCCGGAAACGAGAGAAGTATATATCATTCCATCACAGGAGCGCGTTGCGGCTGGCCGGAGAAGCGGGGGCGAACCGGAGCCGGCCAGAGTTGTCGGCGCTGCCGGCGAGGAGGACATAGTGGTACCGAGAGGCCGATGGCGAGTCACTGCCGAGGAAGGGGCTGTCGCCGGTGGCCGTTCGCCACCTGCCTTCGGCATAGTGGAGGATGATGGCCCTGTACAGGAACGGCAGCAGGCCTTCCATGACTCTTGTGTTTGTTTTTTTCTTGTATATGGGCGCGGAAGGAAAGGATAGAGGCAAAGGATTGTCGTACGGGGTTTTATAACAGGCAGCTATAACAAGATATATGTCAAGATGTGCTTAGCCATTGAATTGTAGATGAAGAGGTTGAGGGAGATAGTCTTTGAGGACTAGTCGTCATCCCAAGAGGAAGAAGACGACGATGAATTTAAGACCGTTTTAGGCATGGTTTTCAATGATGATATTCGGCGGCCTAGGAGAGGATCACATTTTGGCCGCATACACATCAGCAATGATAGAGTGGAAGGTCATGCCAAGATAATGAGAGACTACTTTGATCCAAATCCAATCTATCCGGAGAAGTACTTTCGTCGGTGCTTTCGGATGCACACAAGTCTTTTTCTGACCATTGCTAAAGCCATTGAGAGGTATAATGACTGGTTCAAGCTCCGGAGAAGCTGGACCCTTCATGAAAAGGACTACTGAATTTAAATGAGATATTATTGAGAGAATTAAACGCAACTCTGAAGATTGAGAAATCAACAAAGGTAATGAGTCAGGTATACATCCTGAATTGGATTGCGTTAAGTCTTTTATAGACAGTTGTTTTTCATAAGCTTAGTGTGAAATATGGACTTGACTCTGAGATAAAAGCCACTTTTTGTGAATTATTTGTTGCTCATGCTGATCTCCCTAAACAGAAGTGGTTTAAATTTCACCCACCTATTGAAATTTTTGAAGAACCAATCAATGCTAAAACTAAAACAATTGCTTATACTGCTAATCCTGTTGTGTCTACTGCTTATATTGAGAGGCGTCCTTTCACTGTTAGGATTAAGGAACATGGTACGGCCACAATTGTGATTCATAGGAGTAATACTAGAGCAAGTGGAGAGATAAGTGCAAGCCCACTGATGAAATGCATTGCGGCTGTTCGAATCTTGGCATATGAGTGTTCGGCCGATGCAATTGACGAGTACGACCGCATTGGTGAAGACACAATCTTGGAGGTTGTTCGAAGGTTCACTAAAGCAGTGATCGTTGTTTTTGGCCCAAAGCACTTGAGAGCACTCACAGAGGAAGATACCTTGAGGCCGATGACAAAGAGTGAAGCAAGAGGATGGCCACGGATGCTTGGATCACTTGACTGTATGCATTGAAGATGGAAGAACTGTCCGGCAGGGTGGAAGGGTCTGTACAAAGACCACATCGACAATCCAACGATCATTCTTGAGGTAGTTACAACAAAGGATCTTTGGATATAGCATTCATTTTTTGGTTTGCCTGGCTCTCGTAATGACTTGAATGCATTGTCGAGATCACCACTGTTCTCCGGGCTTATTACAGGAGATGCTCCTGCTTGCAACTACTCGGTCAATGGGCACAACTACTCGATGAGTTACTACCTTGCGGATGGCATCTATCCACAATGGGCCATCTTGGCCAAAACAATTTCGTGTTCAAAAGGTAACAAAAATATTCACTTTGCGCAATGTCAAGAAGCTGCTAGGAAAGATGTGGAGAGAGCCTTCGGTGTGCTACAAAAGCGCTTTGCAATTGTTCGTGGTCCTGCCGAGTACTGGAGCTCCAAGGTTATATGACGGATCATGACTTGTTGCATCAATATTGCATAACATGATCATTGAAAACGAGAGGGATATGCGTGAGAACTTTTGGCACATCACCAACGGAACTCCAGTTGAGTCAGAGTATGATCCGAATAGGATCTTGGCATTCCTTGAAGAGCATCGCAAGATCGAGAACCGACAAGTTCATGCTCAGCTCCAAGAAGACCCTATTGAGCATCACTGGCAACGTCATAGCGAGTCCTAATTATTCTATCACATGTTATTTGTTACATTTGGACCATTCGGTGTGCTTTTGAATAATTCGGTTTGTACACTATATTCATGATTTGCTTGAACATTCAAATTTATGTTCGGTTTCTATATGTGTGCTAATATGTACCTAATATGTAGTGGCAATGAATACTAGAATGAAAAGTTCAAAAAAAACAAACATTTACTCCGTTAAATATAGGGGATGAGCTAGGTCCGGCCAAATCTTAGTGGAGTAAATATACTTCACAGAAAGTTTACTATACCGTATCCTCCTCTATTTATTGGGGATCGATTAGAAATGGCCTTAAGACTCAACCAGTTTGCAGATATGGCCCCAGCGGAGATTACGAGGCTTTCTAATCCGATATGGAGGTGGCCTGATTCCTAGCTAGGTTATTTGGGTTTAATAAAATCTGTATTTCCAGCATCCCCTACATGTATATTGGAGGTCATCTTGCGCTTCTTTGTGTGGAGCAGTAAGTCAGCACTCCTGGTCAACTTGGCACACATTTTCAGTTTGCTTTTTCTAGGGTAGGGTGAAGACCATTCACCCTAGAAATCGCGTAAATTTTGTGGATCGCCACCATTGTGTCGATCGTGTAAATTAAAGCTAGAAAGCTTAAGCATTCATTATGACGAAATTGATAGTGCTCGTAGAAGCCATCATGCGCACAACATCACTAGCTAGAGTGTCAAGGCTACTGACGAGAATGTAGGAAATACTGCTAGCTGCTGCTGACGCTCCTAATTCGAGCCAAATTACTGAAATCTCGAGGTGACCACAGCAGCAACGTCATCACTGTATTTAACTAGAACGTACTATATATAGTACTGTAAATCTTTGATCCAGTTTGTTTTCATGCGGTAGGAAAGGAAACCGCAAAACCGTACTATACAACACCCAGAGCTCAGACCATAACACCCACGCTAACACCGTACGTAGGGTTTGGACAAGCAAAACCCGATGGGTTTCGTCCCCGTTGCCATCTTGAGTCGTGTAGCAGCAACCCTCAACATCCACGGACAGCGGGCGCTGCAACCTCCTTCTCGTCACTGTATAAAATTAGCTTGTAGAATTTCCATTTGTTAAACTCATATATGCGCACATCATTGTACCAGGGACGTGTAAACATAATACACGTATCTTGAGATAGAGTTAGTTTGAATAGGTTGTTAGTATCTAGTTTATCTTCTCCCAACCGCATCATCTATCTCTATCTCTTCTTTCCTTGTACTACAAGTTTGTATGCCTTATCAGGGAGTCGGCCCCTGCTATATAACACGGAACCGTCGCTACCAGGATAGGTACGACGTTACAACAATTCTCACATGGTAATCAGAGCCCATCTCTTCCATCGCATCTAGCTTCCATCCCTTCCACCACCTACGCTCGCTGCCATGGCTTCCTCTGCCGCCTTCGTAACCTCTGGTCTCTCTGGCCAAGTCACGGAAAAGCTCTCCCGCACCAACTTCATCCTCTGGCGCACCCAAATCACACCGCAGATCAGAGGAGCGGGATTCTTCGGGTACGTTGATGGAACGAACCCGGAGCCGGCAAAACAAGTCATCGTCAAGGACAAAGATGGGAAGGAGGAGACCATCCCAAATCCCCTTCACGCCGTCTGGATCCGAGAAGATCAGCAGGTACTTGGCTATCTGTTGAACAATCTCACCAAAGAAGTTCTAGTGCAGGTTACTTCCATCGTCCATGCACATGAACTCTGGGCAGCCTTGGCGAGCATGTTCTCGTCCCGGTCGCTGTCGAGGGTCAACAACATCCGCATCGCACTGGCGAATGCACAGAAGGGCATGCAGTCCGTGGAAACCTACTTCGCCCACATGCGCTCCCTGGCGGACGAGCTTGCTACAGCAGGCAAACCTCTTCAAGATGACAACGAGTTGATCTCCTACATCCTTGCTGGTTTGGATATGGAGTATCAGCCGCTTGTCTCCGCCCTCGACGCCCGCACACAGCCGGTCACCCTGGATGAGCTCTTCACCCAAATGAGTAATTTCGACCAGAGGGTCGCTCTCTTCCAGGGAAACAACTCCGGCGGTGGGTTCAAGTCATCTGCTAACGCCGCTTCACGTGGCCGCGGCGGCGGCGGCTCCTCTCACTACCTAGGGCCACCGCGCAAGGCGAAGGCGGCCAGCGGCGGAAACAGCGGCGCCCCCAACTCCCGCAACAACAACAACAACGACGCACGACCCTCATTCACCAACCCTAAGGGCCGCCGCAACAACTCCAGCAAGTCCCGTCTAGATGTTGTCCGCTGCCAGATTTGCGGCAAGCTTGGACACTCGACGAGGGACTGCTGGTACCGCTTCCAGGAGGACAACGACTCGTCTGGTGATGAGAAGGTCGCTGGAGGAGCGGACGCCTCGTACGGAGTCGACACAAATTGGTACATCGACAGTGGTGCTACCAACCATATCACCGGCGAGCTGGAAAAGGTGACCATGAGGGAGAAGTACCGCGGCCCCGATCAAATCCATGCAGCTAATGGAGAAGGTATGGGAATCCGTCACATTGGTCATTCAGTTATTAAAACTCCTCACAAAAAATTTCATCTTAGGAAAATCTTGCATGTCCCTAGAGCATCAATGAATCTCCTATCAGTTCATCGCATCGCCATTGATAATCATGTGTTTCTCGAGTTTCACCCGTTTTTCTTTTTGATCAAGGACCAGGCCACGAAGAAAATCCTGTATCGAGATAGATGCATTCGAGGACTCTATCCGTTGATTCCGGAGATTAGGAGATTCAATAAGCAAGCATATGGTGTCACCAAATTATCTTCAACTCGGTGGCACGATCGACTAGGGCATGCATCATTTTCTTTAGTAGAACGAGTGCTTAGGAAAAATAAGCTTCCATATGTTGGGGAGCGTAGTCTTGAAACAATTTGTGATTCTTGTCAAAAGGCCAAGAGCCATCAGTTACCATATCCGATTTCTTCTAGTATTTCTACCAAACCACTACAACTCATATTTTCTGATGTGTGGGGTCCTGCACCCTCGTCTGTTGGTAGACATACTTATTACGTGAGTTTCATAGATGATTACAGCAAGTACACATGGATCTATCTCCTAAAGAAAAGATCCGGTGTTTTTCAAGTCTTCAAAAAATTTCAAGCACTCGTTGAAAGAAAATTTGACAGCAAAATCATCGCTGTCCAATCGGATTGGGGAGGGTAGTACGAGAAATTAAACTTCTTTTTCCAAACTCTTGGTGTGTCTCATCATGTGCCGTGTCCACATGCCCATCAGAAAAATGGGTCTGCTGAACGCAAGCACAGGCACATTGTAGAAGTTGGTCTCGCTTTGCTTGCGCGGGCATCCATGCCCCTCAAATTTTGGGACGAGGCATTCCTCACGGCAGTGCATCTTATCAACATCTTGCCTAGTCGTGTTATAAATAACAAAACTCCCACTGAAAGACTTCTTCACATAAAACCAGATTATACCTCTCTCCGCATTTTTGGGTGTGCATGTTGGCCTAATCTTAGACCCTACAACAATCGAAAGCTCATGTTTCGATCCAAACAATGTGCTTTTATTGGCTATAGTCCTTTACATAAAGGTGTCAAGTGCCTTGACATCTCTACTGGCCGAGTCTATATTTCCCGTGATGTTGTGTTTGATGAGACCAAGTTTCCTTTCTTTGATCTCCACCCTAATGCCGGAGCCCTCCTTCGCAAAGAAATTCTTCTTTTGCCACCTGAGTTGACCGATGCACATCATGAGGAAAATAACTGTAATGATTCAATGCTGACTAACACCCATAACCCTTCATGTGAGCCTTTTGATGGTGCAGGTGAAAGTTGTGGACAAAATGGTGAAGAAAACCTAGCCAATGTGTCTGATTTCATGTGTCCAGCCCTGGGGGGCATATCCTCCTCGGGATCGTTCCTGCAGCAGGCGGCCAGAGAATCGTCCGCGGGATCCGTGCCCTCACAGCATCGCGTCAGCGCGTCGGGATCCGCCCCTAGATCCGCCTCGGTGCCCTCCACCAGCTCTGGGCCTGCGGCTAACACGCGGGGCTCTCCTACTCGTCCCGCCGAGCCGACCGAGCCGCACGCCGAGCCGCTCGGCTCCCCGTCCGCCATGCGTCGGTGGCCGACTGGCCCGACCCGCTGCTACTCCCGCCGCGGCAACAAGTCGCAGTCGGGGGGGTCCCTCTGGTGGTCTATCACGCCTCGCATTAGGAGATGCGGCCCGACAGCCGTCTTCATTGCGCCATGATGGGGTGCCAGCGGACGCACCCGGATCTTCTGTGCCCTCTGGTTCAACCGTGCAGCAACCTGGCGCCACAGAAGATCCCTCGGCCACGCTGACCCATGCGACTGAATCAGCATCGGGATCAGCAGTGCTAGGGGGAGTGTCAGCCCGATCTTCTGCGGCAATACCTACTGCATTTGATCCTGCACCGCGGACACGTCTTCAAAAAGGGGTAATTCAACAAGTTAATTATTAAACTAAGTTTGGCTTGGCATGCTCCACAGGTGAACCCAATAATCTGCAAGAGGCACTTGGGGATACACGGTGGAGAAAAGCTATGGAGGAAGAGCATATGGCTCTCCTGAAAAAATAAAACGTGGCGTCTAGTTCCCCCACGGCAAGGTAAAAAATTTGATTGATTGCAAATGGGTTTTCGGAATTAAGAAAAAAGTCTGATGGAACTATAGAACGGTATAAGGCTAGACTGGTTGCAAAAGGATTCAAACAAAGATATGGTATTGACTACGAGGACAAATTTAGTCCAGTTGTAAAGGCTGCCACTATTTGTCTTGTGTTGTCCATTGCTGTTTCCAGGGGATGGAGTCTTCGACAGCTAGATGTACAAAACGCGTTCCTTCATGGTGTTCTGGAAGAGGAGGTCTATATGAAACAACCTCCTGGGTTTGAGAACAAAAACTTGCCTCATCATGTCTGCAAACTTGATAAAGCCATTTATGGTCTGAAGCAAGCTCCTAGAGCGTGGTACTCACGACTCAGTCATAAGCTGCAATCACTTGGTTTTGTTCCTTCCAAGCCTGACACATCACTGTTTATTTATAATAAGTCAAATACATCAATATTTGTGCTTATTTATGTGGATGGTATTATTGTTACTAGTTCATCTGATGATGCAATAGCAGGACTGTTGAAAGATCTGAGTTCTGAGTTTGCTCTTAAGGATCTAGGAGACTTGCATTTCTTCCTAGGCATTGAGGTGAAAAGGCATGGAGATACACTTCATTTGTCTCAAGAAAAATATACAGCTGATCTGGTCAGAAGAGCTGGCTTGCAAGGATGTAAACCATCACCAACTCCATTGTACAGCTCAGAAAAACTATCCCTTACAGAAGGGGACCTCTTGAATCAAGAGGACAACACCAACTACAGAAGCTTGGTAGGTGCTCTTCAATACTTGACTCTCACAAGGCCAGATATATCCTTTGCTGTTAACAAAGTATATCAGTTTCTTCATGCTCCTACAACTGTACATTGGACAGCTGCCAAGCGTATAGTTAGATATGTGAAGCATACTTTGGGCATTGGTCTTACTTTTAGTAAGTCTTCGTCTACTCTTGTCAGTGCTTTCTCAGATTCTGACTGGGCAGGATGCTTAGATGATATACGTTCCACTAGTGGATTTGCTATATTTTTTGAACCCAACTTCATATCTTGGTGTGCAAAGAAGCAAGGCACAGTTTCCAGGTCAAGTACAGAAGCAGAGTACAAGGCGTTGGCAAATGCAACAGCAGAAATAATCTGGATGCAGTCCATACTGAGAGAACTATGTATAAAATGCATTTAGCCTCCTTGCTTGTGGTGTGATAACCTTGATGCTACTTATTTATCTGCTAATCCAGTCTTTCATGCACGGACAAAACACATTGAGATAGATTTTCACTTCGTCAGAGAACGAGTTGCTAACAAGCAGTTGGAAATTCGGTTTATACATTCCAGAGATCAAGTCGCAGATGGTTTCACCAAGGCACTACCTACGAGAAGCTTTGATGAGTTCAAGCGTAATCTCAACTTGACCAAGTTGTGATTAAGGGAGGCTGTTAAACTCATATATGCGCACATCATTGTACCAGGAACGTGTAAACATAATACACGTATCTTGAGATAGAGTTAGTTTGAATAGGTTGTTAGTATCTAGTTTATCTTCTCCCAACCGCATCATCTATCTCTATCTCTTCTTTCCTTGTACTCCAAGTTTGTATGCCTTATCAGGGAGTCGGCCCCTGCTATATAACACGGAACCGTCGCTACCAGGATAGGTACAACGTTACAGCAATTCTCACACCATTGGTTCCTACACTTCAACTGATGTGATCAAGTCTCTTGCAGCGAGGCTCTGACTCAACTTTCTAGCTTGTAGAAACACGACAGTAGTACTGAATGTTCGGCGTGTTTTCGGTGTTTTCTGAATCTGTGTTCCTGCTGCAGCCTACTGATTTGCATTTCTTCTTCATCTCCTCTCCTCAGGGATTCAAGCCAGCAGTAGACAGAAAACCAGACAATTTTGTACTGATGCTTGCCCACTGTCAAGTGTCAAGTTCTGAGACAACATATAGGTGACCGTTATTTACTGTTCGATGCTGAATGTAGCTGCTGATCTCTCCGATGTCAACCTTCCAAACGCCGACTTCTAGCGGGCAAATGTGACAGCGGTACATTAGTATTTATATATAGAATACAAGCTTATTTTAATTGTTTAGGTTCAGAATAAGAAGTAACAACATGCTTGTGTTGTGCTGGTCTATTTTTGGTACAAATCAGTGATCATCACACATAACTTATTGTTCTGTTTCTTTCTGACCAACCATCAAGTGTCAAACTAGTACCTCCAGAGAGACCAAATTGGACTCTCACCGGAGCATATTTTATAATTCACAACTGATGATTAGCATACTCCCTGAATTACTGGATATGGTTTTACATCCTTTGTTTCGTGCTGTAGAAATACAACTATACTTTCTGAATCTGTGTTCCTGGCTTCCTGCTGCAGCGTACTGATCTTTCTGAATATAATGCAGCAAGTACTCCTACTGAATGTTCAGAGTGTTTTTCTGAACCTGTGTTGTTGCTGCAGTCTATATACTGCGGCAGGCCAACCTCGAAGGTGAAACCGCAAGAAACATTCATGAATCTGTGTTCTTGCTGCATTCTATACTCCAAAGGCGCGAAGCTGCTCGGCACCGGCTCCTTCGAAAAGCAGTCCTCAGAGGTAGCCTACAGATTTGCATTTGTTCTTCATCTTCATAGCTGATGATTAGCATAGCCCCTGAATTACCGGATGTGGTTTTACATCAATCTCCTTTGTTCCATTCTATACGTAAATTTAACAAATGCCAACTTGGAAGGGGCACTTGTGGCAGGGAAAGGACTTCTTTCAAAGGTTCGTTCGATAGACAAATGGTCCTCTGTTTTGTTCTGTAGGTAGATTTGTTGCCATGCTCGGATAGTGTCAGCCTGTCAGACATCCTTATTTGAAGGGTAGTTTTGCCACAGATAAAGCTTCCGTGATGTGTGGTTTGTCACCACAGTATGGGTGCCAAAGTCGAAGCGATAAGTGTGGCAAAAAAAAAAAAAAGATCTGTGGCCTATGGGCCATATATAAATAATGAAGTGCAGCAAACGGCGACTACAACGGAAACAAAATAAACTCCGAACTCCTTCTATTGATGCCTGGGAATGCTATTCATTTTTCCTTGTTCACCATATAAGCTGATGCAGTAACACCGACAACGTGTGGATTTATAAATATGGGCCGTTACATACACGCTATGTGACAAACACCAACTATAAAAACTAACTTGTTCAGGTAGCTAATACTTCTTACATAGACGATATGTGATAAAAGCAATTATACAACAACTTGTCTTTCAGTTACCATTGAGGTAAGCATCATTGATTCCATGTAGCTTGGCAGCCACCTCCTGCATGTTGATACGATCACCGGGAGATGGCTTGGTGCAAGAAAGGCCAACCTTTAGCATAGACAAAAGACATTCTGAACATTTTTCCTTCAAGGCCATTGGAGTTTCCTCCAACTCCTGTAGCAGTTGGGGGTCGACAATCTCCAATACCCTACCGGGGAAGCTGGCCTCTATAAACTTCACAATGTTGAGTCCATCCTTAAACATGTCATCCGTTGGCCTTCTTCGAACAAATATCTCGAGGAGAACAACACCAAAGCTGTAAACATCCACGGCAGTTGAAACTTGACCGCCCCCAGCATATTCTAAAGAATGAAAAGAGTGGAGTTATTTCGCTTTCGCTGCTTAACATAGATGCAGAAAAAAAAATGTACCAACTTCAGACTAGAAAAAAAAGACCATTACCTGGAGCGGCGTATCCAATCGTCCCCATTACTGCAACAGAAGAAGAGTTGGAGTTACCAAGAGATGACATTGTGGAACCAACTTTGAATCTTGCCAGGCCAAAGTCTCCAACATGAGCTGTCATATTGTCATCCAAAAGAATGTTGCTAGGCTTCAGATCACAGTGAATCATTGTTTCTTGGTTATTATGGTGTAGATACTCCAGTGCATCCGCCACGTCCACCACAATCCTTATCCTTTGAGCCATCATAATGAGGTTCAAATATGAAGAGCATTCACGGTCTTGAGTTGAGTATAGTAGTTTATGCAAGTCTCCTCGTGGCATGAGCTCATACACCAGGGCCTTGAAATCATTGCCCTTGGAATCAATGCTTGAGCATGCAGTTAGAATAGGGACAAGATTGCGATGCCGCACATTTCTCAATGCAGTACATTCCGCAATGAAGCTCTTGTGTGCTCCTCTTATATCTAGGTTGAAGACTTTTATGGCAACCTCATTTTGGTCTTCAACTAGTTTTCCTTGGTATACAGAACTGTATCTTCCTCTACCAATCAAATTAAGTGTCGAGAACCCCTCTGTTGCTCTGGTTAGGTCGTTGAAAGAAACTTTCGGGAACTTTGTAGAAAATGATGGCAGTGATATAGATTTGCTATTGTGTTTTCTTATGCATAGCAAATAACCAAATATGACTATAGTAAGTGACACAACACATGCTATCGGGATGACCACTTTGAGCACTAAAGATTCCTTGTGCCTAGTTGAATTTGAAGGCACAACAGAACAAGCTAGTATGTGTAACTCCTTTACCCCGCCACAAAGCCCTTGATTTCCGTTAATCCTCAAGGCAGTTGCATTACTGAAGATCCCTTTTGTTGGAACCTCTCCATTAAGATGGTTGAATGACAAATCTAGGTCCTCAAGAAGTTCCAGGTTGCCAAGAGATGCTGGTATTGACCCAGTTAAGTTATTGGTAGACAAATTCAAAACTTTGAGGCTGCTTATCTTGGCTAATGATGTGGGAATGCTTCCGCTGAAAATATTTGAATCTAACTCAATGCCTTCTAAGCTTTCACAATCACCCAAAGTGTTTGGAATATCTCCGGATAGTTTATTTGATGAAACTCTCAATCTCACGAGTTGTTTGGCATTTCCAATGTCGGTAGGAAGTTGCCCATCAAGGCTATTGAATGATAAATCAATTCCAACTATTGTTGGGATTCTAAAGATCTCCATTGGAACCTTGCCATGGAGTTCATTGCGGGAAATGTCCAATATTTGAAGCATTGGAAAGTTTCCAAAGCTTGATGGTATGTGACCAGTGAACTGGTTCGAGCGTAGGTAGAGAGCTCCCAATTGAGTCAAGTTTGACAAAGATGATGGGAGGGCCCCCGCAAAGAAGTTTTTGAATAAGCCTATTACCTGCATAGCTTTGAGAGTTCCAATCCACATAGGAACCACACCTGTAAAGTTATTTCGTCCCAATGCTACAAAAATCAGGTTGTGAAGGTTTGCTATGCCAGATGGAAAATCTCCTGATAGTTGATTGTTTGTCAAGTATAATTCCTGGAGTTGACTTGAAAGGTTACCTAATGAACTCGGTACATGCCCTGATAGATGATTATAACCCATGGAAAACATTTGTAGCTCCGTGCATTTGCCTAAGCTATTCAGAAACTCCCAATCTTCTCTGTTGTGTGCTTGGAGTTCATTATTTTCAAGATTCAAACTCAAGAGTTTGGTAAGTTTTCCAATCGTGGTGGGCATCAATCCTGTGAAGTTGTTTCTTGACAAATCGAGAGCTTGTATATTGGAAGCATTGGTGAATGAACTAGGAAGGTGCCCTAAAAATAAGTTGCCACCTAAGAAAAGTATCTGGAGATTGGGAAGAGAGGTAAAGAGATTTGGTGGAAGCTCTCCACTGAGACCATTGGCAGCAAGTTCGAGGATGGTAAGAGTAGAAAGATTCAAGATGGCTTGTGGAAATCTTCCTGACAGCTGATTAGCACTGGCAGACAGGTGCTGCAAGCTAGACAAATGTGCAAACTCACTTGGGATATTTCCCTTGATGTGATTATCTTGGCAGTTAATTTGGGTTAATGTTGTGATATTGGCAAGAGTAGCTGGGATTGTGCCAGTAAGGTTATTAGACCAAACGTGCAACACTTGCAAGTGAAGAGGCAAGTTGGCATGGAGATGGCCTACTAGATTGTTTTTCGAAACATCCATCACCTTGAGCTTTGAGCAGTTAGCGAAAGTTGGCACCCTTCCTTGTAGCATGTTACTATTCAAGAGGAGGGTTTGGAGGCGATGCAGGTGACCAAGCGAGGGTGGGATCTCCCCGGCGAGTGTGTTCCCTGTGAGGGCCAAAGACCGCATGAATGTTAGGTTTCCAAGTGAAGGAGAGATGTGCCCTACCAAACCTCGACTTGTCAGGTTTAGAGAAGTGACACGACGTGGAGCCTTGACCCTGCATAGGACACCTTCCCAATTGCAGAAGTGAGTGCTATGGTTCCAGGACATGAAGGTTTGTTGTGGATCGAGACTGGTTGCATCCTTGAATGCAAGTAGCGATAACCGATCCATCTCGTTTCCGTACGAGATGGAGGTGTTGCAGATGACGACA
The DNA here is from genome assembly GCA_032464435.1 of Aegilops umbellulata. Taxonomy (NCBI): domain Eukaryota; kingdom Viridiplantae; phylum Streptophyta; class Magnoliopsida; order Poales; family Poaceae; genus Aegilops; species Aegilops umbellulata. The sequence goes on along the minus strand of CP136060.1, from coordinate 631,190,532 downwards.
TGTGCGCTGCAAGCCGCCAACACCCACAGAAGTAACCTGGCAGCTTTCATGGCCGGGTGGCTATGAATGTATCTTGGTCAAGTCAGATCTTCAGTACTATTCACTACATATGCATGCATAAAAACAAGGCGAATTTTAAACTAAATAGTTAATAATAAGTAATAGATATGCTGCTAGTATTAATTACCTGAGGATTCCTTCTTCTTCTGTATATACTGATACTTTAGCTCCTCCTTTCCGGGCCGAGACACAAGAGCTACAACCGCCGAAGGACAGAGGCGAACAGGAGAGAAACCAAGCATATGTGTGCATGGGTTAATTTGGAGTCTGGACTGTGGAGTGTTTGATCTACCTCCGCCACTGTGGCCTTCCTTTTATAGGCGCGACGTCGTTATTACGTGCCTGGTCACCAGTCCACTGTGAGTGTTAATCATCACAAATTGTGGTGTTAGATGCACTAATCCTCTTTTTTTGGAGTAAAGGCGCACTAATTTTCAGATTAACATATTTGTTTGGTTGGCCCGAACCCACCCAGAGCCCGGGCCAGCAAGGCAATCGAATTTTTTTTTAAATGCAGGAAAAGGTCCCACCGGACAACGTGAGGAAGCCCATGACTAGTTAATGGCTGAGTGTGTAACCTAATTAATTAACCTCTTCCATTGATACGATGTCGATCAAATCTAATCCCTTCAGTAACACAAAAAATAAGGATTGGAAACGATGAAGTCCCACGTCCCTTTGCATTTCAGTGACTTAAGTTCTTTTTTTGTCGGAAAGGTCTTTTAGTGATTAAGTAGCAGGCTATGACTGAACTTTCTAGCTTGTACTCTCCAGATTTTACTGATGTTGGGAGCAACATGTTTTAGTGATTAAGTTAAGTAGAAATAGAACAGAACCTCTCAAGTCCAGATGTTTTTTTTTACGGGGTAAAGTTCAGATTGTTCTTTTTCCTCTGAATCTCTGGACTTGCTTGTTCAGGTAGCCAATACTTCTTACATGCACGATATGTGATAAAAGCCAATTATACAACAATTTTCTATTCAGTTAGCTAATGCTGCCAAAGCAACAGAATTGAGATAAGCATCATTGATTCCATGTAGCTTGGCAGCCACCTCCTGCATGTTGATACGTTCACCGGGAGATGGCTTGGTGCAAGAAAGGCCAACCTTTAGCATAGACAAAAGTCATTCTGCACATTTTTCCTTCAAGGCCATTGGAGTTTCCTCCAACTCCTGTAGCAGTTGGGGGTCGACAATCTCCAATACCCTACCGGGGAAGCTGGCCTCTATAAACTTCACAATGTTGAGTCCATCCTTAAACATGTCATCCGTTGGCCTTCTTCGAACAAATATCTCGAGGAGAACAACACCAAAGCTGTAAACATCCGCGGCAGTTGAAACTTGACCGCCCCCAGCATATTCTAAAGAATGAAAAGAGTGGAGTTATTTCGCTTTCGCTGCTTAACATAGATGCAGAAAAAATAATGTACCAACTTCAGACTAGAAAAAAAAGACCATTACCTGGAGCGGCGTATCCAATCGTCCCCATTAAACAGAAGAAGAGTTGGAGTTACCAAGAGATGACACTGTGGAACCAACTTTGAATCTTGCCAGGCCGAAGTCTCCAACATGAGCTGTCATATTGTCATCCAAAAGAATGTTGCTAGGCTTCAAATCACAATGAATCATTGTTTCTTGGTTGTTATGGTGTACATACTCCAGTGCATCTGCTACGTCCACCACAATATTTATCCTTTGAGCCATCGCAATGAGGTTCAAATCTAAAGAGCTTTCATATTGCCCAGTTGAGTATAGTAGTTTGTGTAAGTCTCCTCGTGGCATGAGCTCATACACTAGAGCCTTGAAATCATTGCCATTAGAATCAATGCTAGAGCATGCAGTTAGGATAAGGACTAGATTGCGGTGTCTCACATTTCTCAACATATTACATTCTGCAATGAAGCTCTTGTGTGCCCCTCTTGTCTCTAGGTTGAACACTTTCACAGCAACCTCTTTTTCATCATCAACTAGTTTCCCTTTATATACAGAACCGTAACTCCACTGGTAGAAAAAGAGGCTTCCGTCCAGTCCCATTAGTCGCGGAACTGTAGGAACCGCGACTAATGAAGTCTTTAGTCCCGGTTCGGCAGACGAACCGCGACCAAAGGCCTGCGCCCAGGGCGCTCGGTGGCCAGCTGGTGCACGTGAGGGGCTTTAGTCGCGGTTGGCCAGGCCAACCGCGACTAAAGGTGCCCAAAGGCCTTTAGTCGCGGTTGGCCAGGCCAACCGCGACTAAAGCTCCTCCCCTATATATACCAGTTCAGCGCACTCACTTAGCCATTTGGTGCCACTTCTCTTCACAAGCTTCACAAGGGGGTGTAGGTTTGCTTTTGGTTCCTCTTATGCACACAAGGTGTTTGATGAAATGCCCCAGGAGCCACACTTGAGGTTCCTCATTCATTTTTTTCCTCCTCGATCGCGGTTAGCAACTTGAACCTTTCATGCATGTGTGTCATTGATAAAATATGCATGTGTGTTGTTCATTGTTTAATTTCTATTGTTTATAGCTAGTTAGTTTAACAAATGCATGATGGTTAATTATATATTTTATATTATAATAATGCAGATGAATCGGCAATGGATGTACGGTAACCGACTCTCCCGCGAGTTCACTACGGGTTTGAAAGATTTCCTCGTAGTGGCTAATGCGAACAAGCAGAAGGGTTTTGTTATCTGTCCATGTGTTGACTGTAAGAATCAGAAGGGTTACTCTTCCTCAAGAGAAGTTCACCTGCACCTGCTTCGGCACGGTTTCATGCCAAGCTATAATTGTTGGACCAAGCATGGAGAAAGAGGGGTTATAATGGAAGAAGATGAAGAAGGGGATGATTTCATCGATGAAAGCTATCTTGCTGATTTCGGTGATACTTTCATGGAGGATGCTGAAGGTGAAGGGGAAGGTGAAGGGGAAGGTGAAGGGGAAGGTGAAGGTGAAGAAGAGGCACGTGATGAGACCGTTGATGATCTTGGTCGGACCATTGCTGATGCACGGAGACGCTGCGAAACTGAAAAGGAGAGGGAGAATTTGGATCGCATGTTAGAGGATCACAGAAAGTCGTTGTACCCCGGATGCGATGATGGTCTGAAAAAGCTGGGCTGCACACTGGATTTGCTGAAATGGAAGGCACAGGCAGGTGTAGCTGACTCGGCATTTGAAAACTTGCTGAAAATGTTGAAGAATATGTTTCCAAAGAATAACGAGTTGCCCGCCAGTACGTACGAAGCAAAGAAGGTTGTCTGCCCTCTAGGTTTAGAGGTTCTGAAGATACATGCATGCATCAACGACTGCATCCTCTACCGCGGTGAATACGAGAATTTGAATGAATGCCCGGTATGCACTGCATTGCGTTATAAGATCAGAGGCGATGACCCTGGTGACGATGTTGAGGGCGAGAAACCCAGGAAGAGAGTTCCCGCCAAGGTGATGTGGTATGCTCCTATAATACCACGGTTGAAACGTCTGTTCAGGAACAAAGAGCATGCCAAGTTGTTGCGATGGCACAAAGAGGACCGTAAGTTGGACGGGGAGTTGAGACACACCGCAGATGGAACGCAATGGAGAAAGATCGACAGAGAGTTCAAAGATTTTGCAGCTGACGCAAGGAACATAAGATTTGGTCTAAGTACAGATGGCATGAATCCTTTTGGCGAGCAGAGCTCCAGCCATAGCACCTGGCCCGTGACTCTATGCATCTACAACCTTCCTCCTTGGTTGTGCATGAAGCGGAAGTTCATTATGATGCCAGTGCTCATCCAAGGTCCTAAGCAACCCGGCAACGACATCGATGTGTACCTAAGGCCATTAGTTGATGAACTTTTACAGCTGTGGGGCAGACCTGGTGTCCGTGTGTGGGATGAGCACAAACAAGAGGAATTTGACCTACGAGCGTTGCTTTTCGTAACCATCAACGATTGGCCTGCTCTTAGTAACCTTTCGGGACTGTCAAATAAAGGATACAATGCATGCACGCACTGCTTACATGAGACTGAAAGTGTACATTTGCCAAATTGTAAGAAGAACGTGTACCTTGGGCATCGTCGATTTCTTCCGAAAATTCATCCAGTAAGAAAGAAAGGCAAGCATTACAACGGCAAGGCAGATCACCGGCCGAAGCCTGCAGAACGCACTGGTGCTGAGGTATTTGATATGGTCAAGGATTTGAAAGTCATCTTTGGAAAGGGTCCTGGCGGACAATCAGTTCCGAAGGGAGCTGACGGGCACGCAGCCATGTGGAAGAAGAAATCTATATTCTGGGAGCTAGAATATTGGAAAGTCCTAGAAGTCCGCTCTGCAATCGATGTGATGCACGTTACGAAGAATATTTGCGTGAACCTCCTAAGCTTCTTGGGCGTGTATGGGAAGACAAATGATACAAAGGAAGCACGGCAGGACCAGCAACGTTTGAAAGACCCTGATGACCGGCATCCGGAATGGTTTCAAGGTCGTGCCAGCTACGCTCTGACCAAAGAAGAGAAGGTCATCTTTTTTGAATGCCTGAGCAGTATGAAGGTCCCGTCTGGATTCTCGTCCAATATAAAGGGAATAATAAACATGGCGGAGAAAAAGTTCCAAAACCTGAAGTCTCACGACTGCCACGTGATTATGACGCAATTGCTTCCGATTGCTTTGAGGGGGCTCCTGCCGGAAAATGTTCGAGTAGCCATTGTGAAGCTATGTGCATTCCTCAATGCAATCTCTCAAAAGGTAATCAATCCAGAAGTTCTACCACGGTTACAGAACGATGTGATCCAATGTCTTGTCAGTTTCGAGTTGGTGTTCCCGCCATCCTTCTTCAATATTATGACGCACCTCCTGGTTCACCTAGTTGAAGAGATTTTCATTCTCGGTCCTGTATTTCTACACAATATGTTCCCCTTCGAGAGGTTCATGGGAGTATTAAAGAAATATGTTCGTAACCGTGCTAGGCCAGAAGGAAGCATCGCCAAGGGCTATGGAAATGAGGAGGTAATTGAGTTTTGTGTTGACTTTGTTCCTGACCTTAAGCCGATTGGCCTTCCTCGATCGCGGCACGAGGGGAGACTAAGTGGAAAAGGCACGATCGGAAGGAAATCAACGATATGTATGGACGGCCATTCTCTGACTGAAGCACACCACACTGTACTGACCAATTCCAGCTTGGTGGCTCCGTACTTTGAGAAACACAAGAATATTTTACGCTCGGACAACCCGGGGAAGCTTGAATCCTGGATTAGGAAGGCCCACATGGAGACTTTCGGCAGTTGGTTGAGAAAACATTTAATGAATGACAATGATGTTGTAGATCAGCTGTACATGTTGGCCAAGACACCATCTTCGACTATAACGACTTTCCAAGGGTACGAGATAAATGGGAATACATTTTACACGATCGCCCAAGATAAAAAGAGCACCAACCAAAACAGTGGTGTCCGCTTTGATGCAGCAACCGAGAATGGGCAAAAAGTCACATATTATGGTTACATAGAGGAGATATGGGAACTTGACTATGGACCCTCCTTTAAGGTCCCTTTGTTCCGGTGCAAATGGTTCAAGCTAACAGAAGGTGGGGTAAAGGTGGACCAGCAATACGGAATGACAATGGTGGATTTCAACAATCTTGGTTACCTTGACGAACCATTCGTCCTAGCGAAAGATGTCGCTCAGGTTTTCTATGTGAAGGACATGAGTAGCAAACCGAGGAAACGGAAAGATAAGAAAACGATCAGTACATCATGCGATGATCCAAAGCGCCACATTGTTCTTTCAGGGAAAAGAAACATCGTGGGAGTGGAGGACAAGACAGACATGCCAGAAGATTATAATATGTTTGCTGAAATTCCGCCCTTCAAAGTGAACACCGACCCAAGCATTAAGTTAAATGATAAGGATGCTCCATGGATACGGTACAATCGTAAGCAAGCAGGGACACAAGGGAAGAATTGACGTGTAATAATTTATTGTACCAAACTTTGTATTTGGTCGATGAACTGAATGATGTATCAAACCTTTTGTCAAACCAGGATTCAGGCCCACAGGAAGGCCCAGTAGGCCCACAGGCTAATAGTAACAGAATAGGCCCGTAAGCCTGCATTTGAGAGGAGCTCGAAGTGGTGAGCGCAGCCGCGCTTATAAACCAATGTCGAAGCCTCTCGGCTAGCGAGGTGGGACTAAACATCCCACCGCACCGCGCCAGTGCCAGCACAGACCTTTAGTTGCGGTCCGCCACACCAACCGCGACTAAAGGGTAGCTTTAGTCGCGGTCCGCCTCCCCAACCGCGACTAAAGGCTCTTCCTGCGCGGGAACGAAAGCGGCGCCAAAACCCTTTAGTCGCGGTTGGTGTGGCGGACCGCGACTAAAGCTAGCCTTTAGTCGCGGTGGGTGTGGCGGACCGCGACTAAAGCTACCCTTTAGTCGCGGTCCGCCACACCAACCGCGACTAAAGGTCTGCCTATATATACTGCACTTAGCAGTTTCCGCCACTTCCCATTCTTCTCAGACGCCGAAGCCCCCTGCCCCGACGCCGATCGACGCCGAAGCCCTGCCCCGACGCCGATCGACGCCGACGCCGACGCCCTGCCCCGACGCCGCCTCCGCCCCGAGTGAGCGCCGCCGCCGCCCGTGCCCTGCCCTAGCGCGCCGCCGCCGCCGCCGCCCCTGCCCTGCCCTGCCCTTGCCCGCCGCCCGCCGCCCGCCGCCCGCCGCCCCCTGCCCTGGCCGCCGCCCCTGGCCCTGCCCCTGGCCGCCGCCGCCGCCCGCGCGCCGCCCGCTGCCCGCCCCTGCTCGCCGCCCCTGCCAAAAAGGAAACAAGAAAAAAAACAAGAAGAAAGAAAAAGGAAGAAGAAAAAAAAAGAAAACAAAACAAAACCAAAAGAAACAAGAAAAAAAAAGGAAGAAGAAAAAAAGGAAGAAGATAAAAGGAAGAAGAAAAAAAGGAAGAAGAAAAAAAGAAAGAAGAAAGAAAGAAGAAAGAAAAAGGAAGAAGAAAAAAAGAAGAAAGAAAAAGGAAGAAGAAAAAAAGAAGAAAGAAAAAGGAAGAAGAAAAAAAATGAAAACAAAACAAAACCAAAAGAAAGAAGAAAAAAAAGGAAGAAGAAAAAAAAGGAAGAAGAAAAAAGGAAGAAGAAAAAAAGAAAGAAGAAAGAAAGAAGAAAGAAAAAGGAAGAATAAAAAAAGAAAGAAGAAAAAGGAAGAAGAAAAAAAGAAAGAAGAAAAAGGAAGAAGAAAAAAAGAAAGAAGAAAGAAAGAAGAAAGAAAAAGGAAGAAGAAAAAACAAGAAAGAAAAAGGAAGAAGAAAAAAATGAAAACCAAATGAAAACCAAATGAAAACCAAAAGAAAGAAGAAAGAAAAAGGAAGAAGAAAAAAAGTAATTTAAAACTTGATAATTAACAAAAAACCGTAAAATTTGATAATTAACCAAATGGCGAGGGTTATACATGTGTGTTGTCCTCGCCTCCCTCTCCGTGACGCCGTCGTCTGCCGCCCCGTCTCGCGCTCTACCGCGACACCCTCTCCCACCCCTTCCTCGCCCCTCCTTTTGCCACCGCCCTTTCGCCACCGCCACCGCCACCGCCCCCCTTCTTCACTTAATTAATTTGTTTTTACTACATGTTTTCAGGACTGACATAATGGCGGACGATAGAGCTGACCCGATTATGGACAACTATGATCCGGACGGTGAAGCACATATGTTCGGCATCATAAACGGCGATATTCTATATGTGACGACCGGACAAGAAGAAGATGATGTCTCTTCTTATCTGAACCTTGACGGTGAAGATGAAGGGCGCCGTCAGCAAGATGATGCCGAACAAACGTCGATAAACGACGATCTTCAAATGGAAGTAGCAACCACCTCCGGCGCCGAGGTATATATATACATTGAGCCTCTGGTGATACAAACTAACTGATTTGAATAAATATGTGTGTACTAACGCGCGCGACTCTCTTTCTTATTTTAGCCCTCGGCCGGATCGTCGAAACAATCGAGTACGTCGTCAAAGCGTGGCGCAACCAAGACGATGAAACAAGGAGAAACATGCACCATCGAGGTTGTCGACAGTGCAACCGGCAGGCCGCTGGAGCCCCGCAAGAATGCCATCAAGTTTGTCAGCCAATGCGGAGCCGTTGTTAGAGACAACGTCTCGATCACCGTCCAGGAGTGGAATGAGCCAAAGAAGGCACGAATTGCTGGTTTCACTTTTGTCGATAAGAGAACAAAAAAAGATTGCTTCAAGAAGCTTATGGAACATTTCGTTCTACCTCCGGAATACAACAAATTCGATGAGGAGGGTAACAAGATTGAGGAAAACAAGGAGTGGAGGAGGCTAGTCAAACAGTTCGCTCTTCATAAGATGGCCGACGCATTCCGGAAATTCAAGCAAAATCTAAACCATGACTTTGTCAAGCAGAACAAGACTCCGGATTTCAAAGGACAATATGAGAAACTGAAACATGATTGGCCAGAATTTGTGAAGCAAAAGAAATCGGAGCAGTTCATTCAAATATCGAAAAAAAATAAGGAAAATGCGGCTAAGAAGGAGTACAATCATATTATGGGGCCAGGAGGGTATCGCCTTTGGCAGCCTAGGTTGGAGAAGATGGAGAACGAGCTGAGGGCGCGAGGAATCCGTCCAGGTACGGAGGGATGGGACCCAAGGGCCAAAAGCTGGTGGTACGGGCATGGGGGAACGCTGAACCCGGAGACAGGGAAGTGTGTTTACCAGGGCAAAATAATTAAACCCACCCAAGCCCTTATTGACGCAATGAGGGATGCTCAAGAGGGGAAGATCAAGTTCAACAGAGAGAACGACGCACTGACAAAAGCCCTCGGGAATCCTGAACACGGAGGACGTGTACGAGGCATGGGGCACATTCCGTGGAAAATAGGGTTCCCCCAGAACGATGACCCGTACGGTTACAGAAGCCGTAAGAGAAAGATGGATCGGGAAGCAGATGTTGTGGCGCGGTTGGCATCGGAAATGGATGTGATGAAGAAAACCGTGAGTGTACTAGTAGCCGAAAGAGATGCAGCTTGGGCGCAGCATGAAGATCATCCAGCGGATCTCGAAAGCCAGCAGCGGAGAAGCAGCGTGGCTTCCACGGAGGCCCCACCGGCTGGTGCAGATGCACCGACGATCTAAATTACTGCACCGGAGCCTCTGGTGGTCGAAATTACTGCACCGGAGCCTCCTCGCTACCCCGTGGACGATATAAAGGAGAGGAAAGAATGTCATCTGTATTATCCTATCGGGAACATGTCCATGAAGGTAGCCATCGGCAGTGCTTTACCATGTTTACCTGGAGCACTCCACCACAACAACCCCATTCAAGATGGCTATGCTTGTGTCACGGTGGAGGACATAGTCCAAGGGTTTGAGGACCTGGAGATTGACATTGCTACACCTGAAGGGGACAAAAGACTTGGAGATGTCAAGCGCCATTTCATTCTATGGCAAAAGAAGTTTATCAAGTTTCCAGGCGAGGCGCCAAGGACAACAAGTCCACCCCCCTACGGTGGTGGTGGTGGCGGTGGCGGCGGCGGTGGTGGTGGTGGTGGTGGCGGTTCACCTACACCTCCGTCACGTCAGCCGACGCCTCCCAGTCCACAACGTCCGGCGGGTGATCAGACGCCGCCCCCCAGTCCTCGTCCGGCGGGTGATCAGACGCCGCCCCCCAATCCACCTCCGGCAAAGAAGCAGAAGCAGTCCTGGATTATTAACCCGGACCCTTATGTACCTAAGACCACAAAGGTACCGGAGCCATCACTGAAGCCTCTCCCCACAAGGCCTTGGGAACGTAGTGCCGAGGAAACTGTCGCGGCCGCGGCTGCTGATCTTGAGAAATGGAAGGCGGACTGCAAGAAGAAAAGAGAGCCCGAGCCCAAGCCAGTATTTTCTGATGAGCAAAAGAAGTGGGCTAAGTCATTTTTGAGCACACCGTCCCAAGCCGCGAAGAATCTGCCTGAGGACTATGCACGTGAACTTCGTAGGCAGGCACTCATGTTGAAGGAGAAGAAAGAGCGGGCGGATGACCCCGATCCGGAACAAAGTAAACGAGTTGCCCAGCTCGGGGAACAAAGTAAACAATCGATTGCCCCGCTTATAGTGAAAGCCGCCGGTCCGGATGACCCCGATATCATAGCAGTTGCGGCAGCACTTGGATTGACTGCAACGAGTGCCAGAGAACAAGCGGCCAACTTAGGTATTACTCTTCGTGAACTGTTAGGCCTTGATGAGGCGCCAGTGAAGGAGGTAGTAATTACATATGTGAAGAATGGGCCTCTCGTCGAGCCTGCGCAGGAACAGGATCTACCTCCACAAATGAAAGGTCTGCTGAAATGGTACAAGGGTTACATAAAAAATAAAAACGCCAACGAATATATTTATGCGGAAGTTAGATATGAGCATCACTTCAAACATTACTATGTACAAATTCATCTGAGTGAATTGTTCCAGCTTTTCAATCTGCGCGAGCTCGACAAATCTATCATCAGTTGCTACGTTCTGTAAGTGATTTATTTCTACCCCATCTCGTTCATATTGCCTGCACTATATATATGTCCTAACTATATTGTTGTGTCCGCTATTATACATGCAGAATGAAGATTAAGGAATGCAGAGTAAGGAACATCCATGATGTTGGGTTCATTGACCCACACATCGTTAATGGATATGTGTTGCGGCATCACCCCGCCGACATGGAGGCAGACCTGTGGCAGTTTCTTACAAAGCAGGAACTCAAAAGTGATATTCTATTTCCTTACCATTTTGGGTGAGTGTTTCTGTCTTGAGCACATTCTCTTTTGTTTACTCCATGCATGGTATGTGGCCGGCTAATCGATGAGTTATGCATGACGTACTGTGCATGTATCGTGTCCGCAGGTTCCACTGGATTCTGCTAGTAATTAAAGTTGACACCTCAGAATGTCTCGTCCACGACTCTCTGAATATGGATCCAAAGCTTTGGGGCGACATGAGAAGAATGCTGCAGAAGTAATTATTTTCATTCATTTGCGCTCTATATCGATCGGCCTATTTCGTTCATTTCCTAATATCAAGTAACTAATAACTCTCTTGTTCATTTAATTTTCTTTGCCTCGTAGGGTTTGGAGACGGTTCGTAGATACAAAGGTCGGTAAATTCAAAAAAGAGCTAGAATTCAAAAAGTCAAAGGCTAAGAATGCTGGGGATATTCAGCCAGCGGGGACCAATCTATGTGGATACTATGTCTGTGAGATGATCCGGAGATACACCTCTGAGCGGGTTCCGAGTGATACCAATGCTCAGAGGAATAACCTCCGGATGATGCTTAGTCCAGAAGCTCGCTTCCGACCACTTCAAGAGGAACTAGCTGGATGGTTCAGGAGGGAAGTCCTCCATCCTAAAGGAGAACACCATTACGAGGACGTAGAACTTTATATGCATTAAATTATGTATGGAAACTTGTTCAAAATTGTATATGGTCATCCGATGATATTTAATATATACTGTATATTCCTCTTGAATTCTTTTTGTTTCTAATTTCAAATTTGTTTGAAATTGTACATTCATATGCATGTATGTAGTAGCGTAGAATATGTGAAACTCCTTCAAAATTAAAATAAAGCATAAAAGAAATAAAACAATACAAATTAAACAGAAAACAAGTTTAGGGGGGGCAGGTTTAGGGGGGGGCTAAAACCCTAAACCTGCGGCGGTCTTTAGTCGCGGTTGGCCAGGAGAACCGCGACTAAAGGTCCTCCGCCCCGACGGCCACCTGGCGCCCACGTGGACGGGCCTTTAGTCGCGGTTCTTAAGCAACCGCGACTAAAGGGGGGAGCCTTTAGTCCCGCCTGTTTGGTCGCGGTTGCGCAACCGCGACTAATGGCAGTTGCGAACCGCGACCAAAGGCCCTTTTTCCACCAGTGCTCCCTCTGCCAATTAGGTTGGACGTTGAGAATCCCTCTGTTGCTCTGGCTAGATCATTGAAACAAACTTGGGGGAATTTTGTAACAAATGATGGTAGAGATGTAGATTTGCTCTTGTGCTTTCCTCTCGAGAGCAATAAGGCAAATATGACCATAGCAAGTGACACCAAACTAGCTATTGGGATAACTACTTTAAGCACTAAAGATTCCTTGTGCCTAGTTGAATTTGAAGGCATCACAGAACATGCTAGCATATGTAACTCCGGTACCCCACCACAAAGCCCCTGATTTCCGTCAATCCGCACAGCAGTTGCATTATTGAAGATCCCTTTTGTTGGAACCGCACCATGAAGTTGGTTGAATGACAAATCTAGTTTCTCAAGAAGTTGTAGGTTTCCAAGAGATGTCGGTATTGACCCACTTAAGTTATTGGCAGAAAAATTCAAAACTTTGAGGTTGCTTATCTTTCCTAATGTAGTGGGAATGCTTCCGCTGAAAAAATTCGAGCCTAACTGAATTTCTTCCAAGCTTTCACAATCACCTAGTGTATTTGGAATATCTCCAGATAACTTATTTGAAGAAAGTTGAAAATATATGAGTTGTTTGGCATTGCCAATGTCATTAGAAAGTCATTCATCAAGGTTGTTGAATGACAAATCAATTCCTATCATTGATGGGATTCTGAAGATCTCCACTGGAACCGAGCCTTGAAGATTGTTGTTGGAAATGTCCAAATATTGAAGCATTGGAAAGTCTCCAATGCTTGTTGGTATGTGACCAAAGAACTGGTTTGAGTGTAGAAAGATCCCTCCTAGCTGAGACAAGTTTGACAAGGATGAGGGGATGACCCCTGTAAAGAAGTTTCTCTCTAATACAATTTGCTGTAAATTTTTTAGAGTCCCAATCCACTCCGGAACCACACCTGTAAAGTTATTCCCCCCCAATGCTACAACGGTTAGGTTGCGAAAGTTTGCTTTAGCAGAAGGAAAATCTCCTGATAGTTGATTGTCTTCCAAGTATAGATACTGGAGTTGATTGAAAAGGTTGCCTAATGAACTTGGTATATTCCCTGATAGACGATTCATACTCATGGAGAAACTTTGTAGCTCTGTGCGGTTGCCTAAGATGTCCAAAAACTCCCAATCTTCCCTGACGTGTGCTTGGAGTTGATTCAGTTCAAGATTCAACTGCGAGAGTTTGGTAAGTTTGCCTATCGTGTTGGGTACCAATCCGGTGAAGTTGTTACTCGACAAATCAATGCGGTGTAGATTGGAAGAATTAGTGAATGAACTAAGAATGTGCCCTAGAAAGAAGTTTCCACCTAATAAGAGTATCTGGAGGTCGGGTAGAGAGGAACAAAGATTTGGTGGTACCTCTCCACTTAGACCATTGAGACCAAGGCCAAGGCCGATAAGAGTAGAAATATTCAAGATGGCTTGTGGGAACCTACCTGACAACTGATTAACACCCATAGACAGGTATTGCAAGCTCGAAAAATATGCAAACTCACTTGGGATATTTCCCTTGATGTGATTATACTCACAATAAATGGCGGTAAATGTTGTAATATTGGCAAGAGAAGCTGGGATGGTACCAGTAAGTTTATTAGAAGAAATCCTCAACACCTCAAGGTGATGAGGCAAATCAGTGGGAAGTTGGCCAACTAGATTGTTAGTTCTAAGATTCAGTACCTTGAGCTTTGAGCAGTTTGCGAAACTCGGCACTGTTCCCTCCAGTGTGTTATTATTCAAGAGGAGCGTCTGGAGGTGATTCAGGTGACCGAGCATGGGTGGGATCTCTCCGATGAGTAGGTTCTCCGTCAAGGCTAGAAAATGAAGGAATGTTAGGTTCCCAAGTGAAGAAGAAATGTGTCCTACCAAATCTCGGCCTGTAAGGTCTAGAGAAGTGACACGACGTGGAGCCTTCACACTGCACATGACACCTTCCCAATTGCAAAAGTGGGTGTTCTCGTTCCAGGACATCAGGGCTTGCCGTGGGTCGAGACTGATTGTGTCCTTGAATCCAAGAAGTGATAATCGATCTGTCTCGTTGTTTCCATGCGAGGAGGAGCTGCAGACGATGACCACATCATGTGCACTCAGAATCACCAGTACCAAGAGAAATAACTGTCCGACTATAGTAACTTTCATGCCCGGGTAGCTCTGTTGTACATATGTTGGTCGAGTTAGATTTCAGTATTCTCTTTATAGGAATGCACAGTAGGATGAACGGGAAATTTAAATAGTATATATAGCTAATATAAATCCTGAGAGTGGTTTTTCAGCTCCCGAGTGCCTAGGCACCCTCTATAGTAACTTTCATGCCCGGGTAGCTCTGTTGTACATATGTTGGTCGAGTTAGATTTCAGTATTCTCTTTATAGGAATGCATAGTAGGATGAACGGGAAATTTAAATAGTATATATAGCTAATATAAATCCTGAGAGTGGTTTTTCAGCTCCCGAGTGCCTAGGCACCCTCTATAAACTATTAAAAAAGGGCAGCCCGGTGCATATAGCTCCCGCTTGCGCAGGGTCCGGGGAAGAGTCCGACCACTTTGGGTCTATAGTACGCAGTCTTTTCCTACATTTCTGTAAGAGGTTGTTTCCAGGACTTGAACCCATGACCTCATGGTCACAAGGCAACAGCTTTACCATTGCGCCTACGCACCCTCTATGAACAGTAAAATAAAAAAAATTCAGAAAAGTATGAAACTTTGCAACATCAAAGATGATCAAGCTCTGTAGGTGCTTGCAAGTTTTCATGCCAAAAAACCAATCGAGGAGCTCTACACGAAAAATATTTCAATGGTTGAAGTTTTAAGCACTTTTAGCACTGAAATCTGAAACTCGTTTGTACACCTTTCTCTACATGATACTATTTTGCACTGAATGCAAGAACCTACAAAGTTGACCATCTTTGATGTTGCAGAGTCTCAGATTTTTTTGATTTTTTTTTTGAATTTACTGCTCATAGAGGGTGCCTAGGCACCTGGGAGCTGTTACACCTTTCTGCTAATATAATACTACTCCCTCGGTCCCAAAATATAAGAACGTTTTTAACACTGCACTAGTGTCAAAAACGTTCTTATATTATGGGACGAAGGGAGTACCTCTAAACAAATATAAGACGTTTTAGGTCACTAAAGTAGTAGTGGATATATTTCATTAATTCATGGAGTGCACTTGAATGTTCCAGTGTGAATTGCTTATGCACCTGGGTTTTGTCCACGCTAGCTTTTACTTCCCTGACCGGAACAAGAACTACAGCTGCTACAGCCTACAGGGCAGAGGAACTGGGAATTTATGTGATTAAACTAATAAAACATGTGCGCAAAGCAGATGCGAGATTAGGCGAATTATGTAAGTACCTGCTCCTCGTCTTCTTCTTCTTCTTCTTCTTCTTCTTCTTCTTCTTCTTGAAAAGCTACAGATGCTGCAGAGCAGAGGCGAGACGTACAAAGCAAATAATGTGTGCAAAGGTTTGCAGTTTGGAGTGTT
Organism: Aegilops umbellulata; assembly: GCA_032464435.1. Lineage (NCBI taxonomy): Eukaryota > Viridiplantae > Streptophyta > Magnoliopsida > Poales > Poaceae > Aegilops > Aegilops umbellulata. The sequence continues at coordinate 631,175,088 of CP136060.1, read as the reverse complement.
TGATCGACCTTCACCACTACGGCCTTACTTTATACGTACCAGCTTGCCGCTGCCCGGTCATCTTCGTTTAGTGTGCAAGTGGTTGGATCAGAATATGATATCACGTCTGCAATACCACGTACGTACTACATGGTATGCTTTCACATGCATGGCTATCCAAGTGGCAGAAAAGAAGCATGGATTCGTTTGCCAGAATGGGCACATGGTACATGTAACATCTGTGTGCGCCATCACAAAACAACTGCCCGCAATGGTTTAGAGACTCTCTTTTGTTGTGCGGAGAGAGACCGGAGAAGTCATCTCTTTAGGTTATGCATTTCGGACGAGCCTCCTCCATGTTGATTGAAGTCCATAGTCACCACGCACAAGTACGATAATTAATTCGTTAACCTTGCCTACTCATTCCATTGATTTCCTTTTATTTTAAAAGAGAGGGTATGTAAGAGCCCCCGGTCTTCCATTGATTCCTGTACTTCAATTGATGGTTCGATGTTGATGTGATCAGGCCTCTTGTTTTGATGATGCAGCAGGCAGGTTCTGACTGAACTTTTATTCTAGCATGTAGAAATACAGCATGGCATCTGAATGTTCAGAGTGCTTTGGGTGATATTCTGAATCTGTGTTCTTGCCGCAGTCGATCCCGCAGAACTTCAAAGGCGCAAAGCTGCTCGGCGCCTGAAGCAGACCTTACAGGCAGGCCACTGGTTTGCATTTGTTCTTGATATTCTCAGCTGTCCCAACAAGTAGAGAGTCACTAGTTGTTGTGATGCTTGCTCGCTGTCATGTGTCAAGTTCTGAAAAAAAAAAGTGTGTGATCGTCTTTGTCTGTTTGATCGTCAGTACAGGTGCCTATCTCTCGGACGCTGATCTACTTACAAACTTCTCTCTGGCAAATGTTACATTAGTAGCTACACCGTGGCAGCGAAGCACATCATATATAACTGCTTGGGTTCAGACTAAGGCAGTGTTCGGAGTCCTTCCGCTCTCAGACTCGGCTCTGCGGAGCCGGCGGAGTTGTAGGCTAAAATACAGGAGTTGGAAATTAGGTGCTCCGCAACTCCTCTAATTCCACGGATCTGATGGATATCCGAACATGGCCTAAGTAGTACATAGCTGGTAACTCTGTATTGGGTTGAGTGACCATCACACAGAACTTACTATGTTGTTCCTTTCTCTTTATCACATCATCAGACTAGTACTTCTCTTGTTTCTTAATTGATTATACAAGTACTACTTTGTGCTAAATCAGCGACAATTAATATGAATCGGAGGGAGTAGTAAATAAAATATATGTTTGTTTTGTAATATTGATACATGAAAATGCTATTCAGCTCAGTTTTCAGTGCCCTGGGCTGATACAGTAACACACAGAGGGTTTGGGTTGTAAATCCGGGTCCTTACATACATTATATGTGATAAACGTCAATTATACAAGTACAACAACTTATTCAGGTAGCTGATGGTACTGAAGCAACAGAACTGCTTCTCAAATATGCATCCTTGATTCCATGTAGTTTGGCAGACACCTCCTGCATGTTGATGCGTTCACCTGGAGATGACTTGGTGCAGCAAAGGCCAACGTTTAGAATTGGTAACAGAAATTTACGCCTTTTTCCTTCAACACCACTGGAGTTTCCTGTAGCAGCTGGGAATCGACAATCTCCAATACCCTATCAGGGAAGCTAATCTCTGTAAACTTCACAATGTTCAGTCCATCCTTAAACATGTCATCAGTTGGCCTTCTTCGAATGAATATCTCGAGGAGAACGACACCAAAGCTGTAAACATCTGCGGCTGTTGAAACTTGACCACCCTTTGCATATTCTACAGATTAATGAATAAAAAAGTAGTTAATTTTGCTTTTATTGGTTTACATAGATGCAGAAAAATTTGGTGACATGATTTTTTTAAGAGTCAATTACCCGGAGCAGTGTATCCAATCGTTCCCATTACGGCAACCGAAGAAGGACTCGAGTTACACTGAGATGATGTGGTGCTTGAGCATGCAGTTATGATGTGGACCAGATTACGGTGCCGCACATTTCTCAACACATTACAATTTGCAATGAAGCTCTTTTGCGCTCCTCTTGTCTCTAGGTTGAAGACTTTTATGGCAACCTCATTTTCATATTCCACTAGTTTTCCTAGGTATACAGAACTATAACTCCCTCTGCCAATTAGGTTGGACGTTGAGAATCCATGTGTTGCTTTGGCTAGGTCGTTGAAAGAAACTTTGGGAAATGTTGTAGCAAATGACGGCAGTGATATGGAATTCCTCTTGTGTTTTCCTCTCCAATGAAATAAAACAAATATAACCATAGCAAGTGACACCATGATGCCTATTGGAGTAATTATTTTGAGCATCAGGGATCTCTTGTGCCTAATTGAATTTAAAGGCATAACAGAACATGCTAGCATGTGTAACTCTAGTACCCCACCACAAAGCCCCTGATTTCCATCAATCCACACAATAGTTGCATTCTTAAATATCCCTTTTGTTGGAACATCTTCGTTTAGATGGTTGAATGATAAATCTAGTTTCTCAAGAAGTTGTAGGTTGACAAGAGATGTTGGTATTGACCCAGTTAAGTTATTGGCAGACAAATTCAAAACTTTGAGGCCGCTTATGTTGCCTAATGAAGCAGGAATACTTCCGCTGAAAATATTCGAGTCTAGCTCGATGTCTTCTAAACTTTCACAATCACCCAAAGTGTTTGGAATATATATGGATAACTTGTTTGATGAAAGTAACAAATGTACGAGTTGTTTAGCATTTCCAATGTTGGTAGGAAGTTGTCCATAAAGGTTGTTGGAAGATAATTTAAGTATGAACATCGTTGGAATTTTGAAGATCTCCATTGGAATTCTTCCATTAAGATTATTTTTGTAAATGTCCAAACATTGAAGCATTGGAAAGTTTCCGAGGCTTGGTGGTATATGGCCAATGAACTGGTTCGAGTCTAGATATAGCCATCCTAATTGAGACAAGTTTGACAAGGATGATGGAATACCCCCGGTGAAGTAGTTTCCTCCTAAATCTACTAGTTGCAAAGTTTTAACAGTCCCGATCCACTCCGCAACCACACCCGTAAAGTGATTAGCCCCCAACGATAACAAAATAAGGTTGCGAAGGTTCGCTATGCCCGAAGGAAAATCTCCTGATAGTTGAGTTTCTCCTAGGTATAGTTTTTGGAGTTGATTGGAAAGGTTACCCAGTGAACTTGGTACATGCCCCAATAGACGATTCCAACTCAGGGAGAACATCTGCAGCTCAGTGCAGTTACCTAAGTTGTCCAAAAACTCCTAATCTTGCTTGCTATTAGCTTGGAGTTGATTTTGTCCAAGATTTAAATACGGGAGTTTGGTAAGTCTACCAATCGTGGTGGGCACCAATTCGGTGAAGTTGTTGATGGATAAATCAACATCATATATATTGGAAGCATTAGTGAATGAACTAGGAATGTTTCCTATAAAGAAGTTCTCGGCTAATACAAGTATCTGAAGACTGGGCAGAGCGGCACATGGATTTGGTGGTACCTCTCCACTTAGACTATTGGGACCAAGGTCAAGGCCGATGAGAGTAGAAACATTCAAGGCCGATCGAGCCGTTGCCCTCCGTGCACTGCATAGAGCTGTTGCCCTCCGTACACAACAAGGTATTCCACTCCTCCCCTCTCTCATCGTTCCATCCCTCCCCCTCATCCCCCATCCATATTTCCTGTTGCATCTCACCTTCTCTATTCATGTACTTTTTCTTCTTCAGTTTTTTGTGATTGGAGGATTATTAGCCATAGATTGGATATTTGAGCTCACATTCATTAGTACCTGTTGCATATTGCTACTCTCTAGTTCATTTTCAACTTTATATGTGAATAGATTTGTGCTTCATATGTATATGTGTTGATGCTTATACGGGCAAATGATTGCCATTTTTGTTTCAAATTATGATTCGATAGCGTTCATGCAGATTTGACAGTAGTCCTTTGTTTACATAATGTATAATTGTTACACAAGGGGTGGAGTATTGACTTTTTTTTTTGCTTGATTGAAGTATGACTGAGAAGGCGGTGCGGGATGGTGTCCATCTAAAGAAACTCATTGGAATCTTGAGAGAAGAGGTTTGAGAATGGGAGTGCCATCGTTCCAGGACCTGCACTGCTGCACATGACACCTTCCCAATCGCAAAAAAGAGTGCTACTGTTCTAGGATCTGAGCGCTTGCTACGGATCAATGCTGATTGTACCCTTGAAGTCGAGCAGTATAACCTATTTGTCTCTTTTCCATACAAGGAGTAGTTGTTGACTACAAAAAATGCACCGCAAGGCACTAGGACCAAGATAAGTACTCCCTCCGTCCCACTGTTGGATATATGCCCTAGAGGCAATAATAAAAGCATTATTATTATATTTCCTTATTCATGATAATTGTCTTTATTCGTGCTATAATTGTGTTATCCGGAAATCGTAATACATGTGTGAATAACAGACAACAATATGTCCCTAATGAGCCTCTAGTTGACTAGCTCGTTGATCGACAGATAGTCATGGTTTCCTAACTATGGACATTGGATGTCATCGATAACGGGATCACATCATTAGGAGAATGATGTGATGGACAAGACCCAATCCTAAACATAGCATAAGATCGCATAGTTCGTTTGCTAGAGTTTTCCAATGTCAAGTATCCTTTCCTTAGACCATGAGATCGTGTAACTTCCGGATACCGTAGCAGTGCTTTGGGTGTGCCAAACGTCACAACGTAACTGGGTGACTATAAAGGTATACTACGGGTATCTCTGAAAGTGTCTGTTGGGTTGACATGGATCGAGACTGGGATTTGTCACTCCGCTTGACGGAGAGGTATCACCGGGCCCTCTCGGTAATGCATCATCATAATGAGCTCAGTGTGATCAAAGTGTTTGATCACGGGATCATGCATTACGGTACGAGAAAAGTGACTTGCCGGTAACGAGATTGAACGAGGTATTGGGATACCGACGATCGAATCTCGGGCAAGTGAAATACCGATTCACAAAGGGAATCGTATACGGGATTAATTCTATCCTCGACATCGTGGTTCATCCGATGAGATCATCGTGGAGCATGTGGGAGCCAACATGGGTATCCAGATCCCGCTGTTGGTTATTGCCCGAGAGTCGTCTCGGTCATGTCTGCATGTCTCCCGGACCCGTAGGGTCTACACACTTAAGGTTCGGTGACGCTAGGGTTGTGAAGATATGTATATGCAGTAACTCGAATGTTGTTCGGAGTACCGGATGAGATCCCGGACGTCACGAGGAGTTTCGGAATGGTCCGGAGGTAAAGATTTATATATGGAAAGTCATCATACGGACATTGGGACAAGTTTCGGGGTTATCGGTATTGTACCGGGACCACCGGAGGGTCCCGGGGGGTCCACCGGGTGGGGCCACCTATCCCGGAGGGCCCCATGGGCTGTATGAGGGAGGGAACCAGCCCATAGTGGGCTGGTGCGCCTCCCCCCCAAAGGCCCATGCGCCTAGGGTTTGGGGGAGGAACCCTAAAGGGGGCGCCCCCCTTGCTTGGGGGGCAAGCCCCCCTCCCTGGCCGCCGCCCCCCCTAGGAGATTCCTTCTCCTAGGGCCGGCGCCCCCCCCCCCAATGGGTTATATAAAGGGGGGAGGGGAGAGGGGGCTGAACACCCTATGCCCTGGCGCCTCCCTCTCCCTCTCCAACACATCCTCCTCCTCCGTAGAGCTCGGCGAAGCCCTGTCGGAGTACTGCAGCTCCACCATCACCACGCCGTCGTGCTGCTGCTGGAGTCTTCTTCCCCAACCTCTCCTTTGCCTTGCTGGATCAAGAAGAAGGAGACGTTACGCTGACCGTACGTGTGTTGAACGCGGAGGTGCCGTGCTTTCGGTGCTAGGATCTCCGGTGATTTGGATCACGGTGTGTACGACTACTTCATCCCAGTTCATTGAACGCTTCCGCTCACGATCTACAAAGTGGTATGTAGATGCAATCTCTCTCTCCCATGACTCGTTGCTAGATGAACTCATAGATGGATCTTGGTGAAACCGTAGGAAAATTTTTGTTTTCTGCAACGTTCCCCAACAGTGGCATCATGAGCTAGGTCTATGCGTAGTTCTCTATTGCACGAGTAGAACACAATTTGTTGTGGGCGTAGATGTTGTCAACTCTTCTTGCCGCTACTAGTCTTATCTTGCTTCAGCGGTATTGTGAGATGAAGCGGCCCGGACCAACCTTACACGTACGCTTACGTGAGACCGGTTCCACCGACTAACATGCACTAGTTGCATAAGGTGGCTGGCGGGTGTCTGTCTCTCCCACTTTAGTTGGAGCGGATTCGATGAAAAGGGTCCTTATGAAGGGTAAATAGAAGTTGACAAATCACGTTGTGGTTTTAACGTAGGTAAGAAAACGTTCTTGCTAGAACCCTAATTCAGCCACGTAAAAAACTTGCAACAACAATTAGAGGACGTCTAACTTGTTTTTGCAGCAAGTGCTTTGTGATATGATATGGCCAAAGTTGTGATGTATGATGAATGATCTATATGTGATGTATGAGATGTTCATGCTATTGTAATAGGAATCACGACTTGCATGTCGATGAGTATGACAACCGGCAGGAGCCATAGGAGTTGTCTTTATTTTTTGTATGACCTGCGTGTCATTGAGAAACGCCATGTAAATTACTTTACTTTATTGCTAAACGCGTTAGCCATAGTAGTAGAAGTAATAGTTGGCGAGCAACTTCATGGAGACACGATGATGGAGATCATGGTGTCAAGCCGGTGACAAGATGATCATGGAGCCCCAAGATGGAGATCAAAGGAGCTATGTGATATTGGCCATATCATGTCACGTTTGTTATTTGATTGCATGTGATGTTTATCATGTTTTGCATCTTGTTTACTTAGAACGACGGTAGTAAATAAGATGATCCCTCATAATAATTTCAAGAAAGTGTTCTCCCTAACTGTGCACCGTTGCGACAGTTCGTTGTTTCGAAGCACCACGTGATGATCGGGTGTGATAGATTCTAACGTTCACATACAACGGGTGTAAGACAGATTTACACACGCGAAACACTTAGGTTGACTTGACGAGCCTAGCATGTACAGACATGGCCTCGGAACACAGAAGACCGAAAGGTCGAGCATGAGTCGTATAGAAGATACGATCAACATGAAGATGTTCACCGATGTTGACTAGTCCGTCTCACGTGATGATCGGACACGGCCTAGTTGACTCGGATCATGTAATACTTAGATGACTAGAAGAGGGATGTCTATCTAATTGGGAGTTCATTAAATAATTTGATTAAATGAACTTTATTATCATGAACTTAGTCTAAATATTTACAATATGTCTTGTAGATCAAATGGCCAACGTAGTCCTCAACTTCAACGCGTTCCTAGAGAAAACCAAGCTGAAATACGATGGTAGCAACTATACGGACTGGGTCCGAAACCTGAGGATCATCCTCATAGCTGCCAAGAAAGATTATGTCCTACGAGCACCGCTGGGTGACGCACCTATTCTCCCTGCAGAACAAGACGTTATGAACGCTTGGCAGTCACGCTGTGATGATTACTCCCTCGTTCAGTGCGGCATGCTTTACAGCTTAGAGCCGGGACTCCAAAAGCGTTTTGAGAGACATGGAGCATATGAGATGTTCGAAGAGCTGAAAATGGTTTTCCAAGCTCATGCCCGGGTCGAGAGATATGAAGTCTCCGACAAATTCTTTAGCTGTAAGATGGAGGAAAATGGCTCTGTCAGTGAACACATACTCAAAATGTCTGGGTTGCACAACCGCTTGACTCAACTGGAAGTTAATCTCCCGGATGAAGCGGTCATTGACAGAATCCTCCAGTCGCTTCCACCTAGCTACAAGAGCTTTGTGATGAACTACAATATGCAGGGGATGGTAAAGACCATTCCTGAGGTATATGCTATGCTGAAATCAGCAGAGGTAGAAATCAAGAAGGAGCATCAAGTGTTGATGGTGAATAAAACCATTAAGTTCAAGAAGGGCAAGGGTAAAAAGAACTTCAAGAAGGACGGCAAAGAAGTTGCCGCGCCCGGTAAGCAAGTTGCGGGGAAGAAGCCAAAGAATGGACCCAAGCCCGAGACTGAGTGTTTTTATTGCAAGGGAAATGGTCACTGGAAGCGGAACTGCCCCAAATACTTAGCGGACAAGAAGGCCGGTAAAACCAAAGGTATATGTGATATACATGTAATTGATGTGTACCTTACCAGTACTCGTAGTAGCTCTTGGGTATTTGATACCGGTGCAGTTGCTCACATTTGTAACTCAAAGCAGGAGCTGCGGAATAAACGGAGATTGGCGAAGGACGAGGTGACGATGCGCGTCGGGAATGGTTCCAAGGTCGATGTGATCGCCGTCGGCACGCTGCCTCTACATTTACCTACGGGATTAGTTTTAAACCTCAATAATTGTTATTTAGTGCCAAGTTTGAGCATGAACATTGTGTCTGGATCTCGTTTAATTCGAGATGGCTACTCATTTAAATCCGAGAATAATGGTTGTTCTATTTATATGAGAGATATGTTTTATGGTCATGCTCCGATGGTTAATGGTTTATTCTTAATGAATCTCGTACGTGATGATACACATATTCATAGTGTGAATACCAAAAGAGTTAAAGTTGATAACAATAGTCCCACATATTTGTGGCACTGCCGCCTTGGTCACATAGGCGTCAAACGCATGAAGAAGCTCCATGCAGATGGACTTTTAGAGTCTCTTGATTATGAATCATTTGACACGTGCGAACCATGCCTCATGGGTAAAATGACCAAGACTCCGTTCTCAGGAACAATGGAGCGACCAACCAACTTATTGGAAATCATACATACCGATGTGTGCGGTCCAATGAGTGTTGAGGCTCGCGGTGGCTATCGTTATGTTCTCACCCTCACTGATGACTTGAGTAGATATGGGTATGTCTACTTAATGAAGCACAAGTCTGAGACCTTTGAAAAGTTCAAGGAATTTCAGAGTGAGGTTGAAAATCAACGTGAAAGAAAGATCAAGTTTCTACGATCAGATCGTGGAGGAGAATACTTGAGTCACGAATTTGGCACACACTTAAGAAAATGTGGAATAGTTTCACAACTCACGTCGCCTGGAACACCTCAGCGTAATGGTGTGTCCGAACGTCGTAATCGCACTCTATTAGATATGGTGCGATCTATGATGTCTCTTACCGACTTACCGCTATCTTTTTGGGGCTATGCTTTAGAGACTGCCGCATTCACTTTAAATAGGGCTCTGTCGAAATCCGTTGAGACGACACCGTATGAATTATGGTTTGGGAAGAAACCTAAGCTGTCGTTTCTAAAAGTTTGGGGATGCGATGCTTATGTCAAGAAACTTCAACCTAAAAAGCTCGAACCCAAGTCGGAAAAATGCGTCTTCATAGGATACCCTAAAGAAACTGTTGGGTATACCTTCTACCTCAGATCCGAAGGCAAGATCTTTGTTGCCAAGATGGATCCTTTTTAGAGAAAGAGTTTCTCTCGAAAGAAGTAAGTGAGAGGAAAGTAGAACTTGATGAAGTGTTACCTCTTGAACCGGAAAATGGCGAAACTCAAGAAAACGTTTCTGAGGTGCCTGCATCGACTAGAGAGGAAATTAATGATGATGATCAAGATGCTTCTAATCAAGCTCCTACTGAAATTCGAAGGTCCACAAGGACACGTTCCGCACCAGAGTGGTACGGCAACCCTGTCTTGGAAATCATGTTGTTAGACAACGGTGAACCTTCGAACTATGAGGAAGCAATGGCGGGCCCAGATTCCGACAAATGGCTGGAAGCCATGAAATCCGAGATAGGATCCATGTATGAAAACGAAGTATGGACTTTGACTGACTTGCCCGTTGAACGGCGAGCGATAGAAAATAAATGGATCTTTAAGAAGAAGACAGACGCGGATGGTAATGTGGCCATCTATAAAGCTCGGCTTGTCGCTAAGGGTTATCGACAAGTTCAAGGGGTTGACTACGATGAGACTTTCTCACCGGTAGCGAAGCTGAAGTCCGTCCGAATCATGTTAGCAATTGCCGCATTCTACGATTATGAAATATGGCAAATGGACGTCAAAACGGCATTCCTTAATGGTTTCCTTAAGGAGGAATTGTATATGATGCAGCCGGAAGGTTTTGTCGATCCTAAGAACGCTGACAAGGTGTGCAAGCTCCAACGCTCGATTTATGGACTGGTGCAAGCATCTCGGAATTGGAACATTCGCTTTGATGAGATGATCAAAGCGTTTGGGTTTACACAGACTTATGGAGAAGCCTGTGTTTACAAGAAAGTGAGTGGGAGCGCTATAGCATTTCTCATATTATATGTAGACGACATACTTTTAATGGGAAATGATATAGAACTCTTGGATAGCATTAAGGCCTACTTGAATAAAAGTTTTTCAATGAAGGACCTTGGAGAAGCTGCTTATATATTAGGCATCAAGATCTATAGAGATAGATCGAGACGCCTCATAGGTCTTTCACAAAGCACATACCTTGATAAGATATTGAAGAAGTTCAATATGGCAATCTAAGAAGGGGTTCTTACCTGTGTTATAAGGTGTGAAATTGAGCTCAGCTCAATGTCCGACCACGGCAGAAGATATAGAAGAGATGAGTGTCATCCCCTATGCCTCAGCCATAGGTTCTATTATGTATGCCATGCTGTGTACCAGACCTGATGTAAACCTTGCCGTAAGTTTGGTAGGAAGGTACCAAAGTAATCCCGGCAAGGAACACTGGACAGCGGTCAAGAATATCCTGAAGTACCTGAAAAGGACTAAGGAAATGTTTCTCGTTTATGGAGGTGACGAAGAGCTCGTCGTAAAAGGTTACGTCGACGCTAGCTTCGACACAGATCTGGATGACTCTAAGTCACAAACTGGATACGTGTATATTTTGAATGGTGGGGCAGTAAGCTGGTGCAGTTGCAAACAAAGCGTCGTGGCGGGATCTACATGTGAAGCGGAGTACATGGCAGCCTCGGAGGCAGCACATGAAGCAACTTGGGTGAAGGAGTTCATCACCGACCTCTGAGTCATACCCAATGCGTCGGGACCAATCAAGCTCTTCTGTGACAACACTGGAGCTATTGCACTTGCCAAGGAGCCCAGGTTTCACAAGAAGACCAGGCACATCAAGCGTCGCTTCAACTCCATTCGTGAAAATGTTCAAGATGGAGACATTGAGATTTGTAAACTGCACACGGATCTGAATGTCGCAGATCCGTTGACTAAACCTCTCCCTAAGGCAAAACATGATCAGCACCAGAACTCTATGGGTGTTCGATTCATCACAATGTAACTAGATTATTGACTCTAGTGCAAGTGGGAGACTGTTGGAAATATGCCCTAGAGGCAATAATAAAAGCATTATTATTATATTTCCTTATTCATGATAATTGTCTTTATTCGTGCTATAATTGTGTTATCCGGAAATCGTAATACATGTGTGAATAACAGACAACAATATGTCCCTAGTGAGCCTCTAGTTGACTAGCTCGTTGATCGACAGATAGTCATGGTTTCCTGACTATGGATATTGGATGTCATCGATAACGGGATCACATCATTAGGAGAATGATGTGATGGACAAGACCCAATCCTAAACATAGCATAAGATCGCATAGTTCATTTGCTAGAGTTTTCCAATGTCAAGTATCCTTTCCTTAGACCATGAGATCGTGTAACTCCCGGATACCGTAGGAGTGCTTTGGGTGTGCCAAACGTCACAACGTAACTGGGTGACTATAAAGGTATACTACGGGTATCTTTGAAAGTGTCTGTTGGGTTGACATGGATCGAGACTGGGATTTGTCACTCCGCTTGACGGAGAGGTATCACCGGGCCCTCTCGGTAATGCATCATCATAATGAGCTCAGTGTGATCAAAGTGTTTGATCACGGGATCATGCATTACGGTACGAGAAAAGTGACTTGCCGGTAACGAGATTGAACGAGGTATTGGGATACCGACGATCGAATCTCGGGCAAGTGAAATACCGATTGACAAAGGGAATCGTATACGGGATTAATTCTATCCTCGACATCGTGGTTCATCCGATGAGATCATCGTGGAGCATGTGGGAGCCAACATGGGTATCCAGATCCCGCTGTTGGTTATTGCCCGAGAGCCGTCTCGGTCATGTCTGCATGTCTCCCGAACCCGTAGGGTCTACACACTTAAGGTTCGGTGACGCTAGGATTGTGAAGATATGTATATGCAGTAACCCAAATGTTGTTCGGAGTCCCGGATGAGATCCCGGACGTCACGAGGAGTTTCGGAATGGTCCGGAGGTAAAGATTTATATATGGAAAGTCATCATACGGACATCGGGACAAGTTTCGGGGTTATCGGTATTGTACCGGGACCACCGGAGGGTCCCGGGGGGTCCACCGGGTGGGGCCACCTATCCCGGAGGGCCCCATGGGCTGTATGAGGGAGGGAACCAGCCCATAGTGGGCTGGTGCGCCTCCGCCCCCAAAGGCCCATGCGCCTAGGGTTTGGGGGGGGGGGCCTAAAGGGGGCGCCCCCCTTGCTTGGGGGGCAAGCCCCCCTCCCTGGCCGCCGCCCCCCCTAGGAGATTCCTTCTCCTAGGGCCGGCGCCCCCCAAGGGGTTATATAAAGGGGGAGGGGAGAGGGGGCTGAACACCCTATGCCCTGGCGCCTCCCTCTCCCTCTTCAACACATCCTCCTCCTCCGTAGAGCTCGGCGAAGCCCTGTCGGAGTACTGCAGCTCCACCATCACCACGCCGTCGTGCTGCTGCTGGAGTCTTCTTCCCCAACCTCTCCTTTGCCTTGCTGGATCAAGAAGAAGGAGACGTTACGCTGACCGTCGCGGAGGTGCCGTGCTTTCGGTGCTAGGATCTCCGGTGATTTGGATCACGGTGTGTACGGCTACTTCATCCCAGTTCGTTGAACGCTTCCGCTCGCGATCTACAAAGTGGTATGTAGATGCAATCTCTCTCTCCCATGACTCGTTGCTAGATGAACTCATAGATGGATCTTGGTGAAACCGTAGGAAAATTTTTGTTTTCTGCAACGTTCCCCAACACCCACAATATAAGAGTGTTTTTTATACTACACTAGTATAAAAAACGCTCCTATATTGTGCGATGGAGGGAGTAGATAATTGGCAGTATTCATGGCCGGTTAGCTATACATGTATATTGGTTGAGACAGCTATCTAAAGATTAACGGTGTGATTTACCTGAGGATTTTCCTTGATATAGCTTTTCATTTGCCTCTGGGGAGAGAAGACACAAAGAAGAGACCAAGTGCGAACCAATCTGTGGTTGGATAGTTAGAGGGACATTGGTATCCCCAGCCTATCAGGGTTCAAGTCTTGGTGCTCGCATTATTCCTCGATGCGCTTTTAGTGGGAGGAGACGTTCCCGTCGACGACGAGGCGCCTATGGTGACTTCGTAAATCTCAAGATGATATGCCGGCTCAGTCTCTCGAAGGTGCTCATACGGATAGGATGTGCGTGTGTTTTCATAGGGATGAATGTATGCGCGTATATATGAGCTCTTGCGTCTGTAACGTATTAAGAAAAAAAAGACCAAGCATACACGTGCGCAGTTTTGGAGTGTGGAGTGTTGTTTGATTTACCTTTGCGTGTCAATCGGGTCTAAACCCATTGTGCTTTAGGCCATGACAAAGCAGACCAGCCCGACCCAGTTTACATGTCATGTTGTGCAATGCCATCCCCATGGGAAGGCCCAAGCATGGCCTAATGGCTCATGTGACCTTCGGCCCGGGCCATCCCAAGCACGGCCCAGTACACTTCATCAATTTAAATCAAAATTTTTAACTACAATATGCATTTGGTATTTTGAGTAACTAATTAAAGCACCTTACGGAGTACTATATATATTAATACATATTTATCCGAAAAGCCAGATTTTTTTTGTTAACAAAAACACGACTACATTATATAGGTTCTCCTAACAATCACAACACTCGTTGGATGCAACCGGCCCGGCCCAAGCACAACCCGCATCGCCGTGCCGTGCACTTTATATTTTCTCAATACCAAGGCCCAATCCGGCTCGTGTTTACATTTATCGAGACAAATCCGATATGTATTCTTTACTTTGTGTCGTGCCGTCCTTTGGACCGTACGTACCGTGTGTCGGACGGGTTTCATGCCAGCCCAGAAAAAGCCCGGCCCAAGTCCCAGCCGGGAAAATGCTGGCCAGCGTCCACTGTCCAGTCCACTGGAGCGGCGCGTTGCAAAAATCAACAGGGAAAATGATAGTGCGAGGCGCGCCGATCCTGTTGACCGGGTCAACGCATTTGGTCGACCATTGACCGACCACTCACCAGTACGGCCTGGCTGGCGTGGGTTGGGCCGGAACCCACCTCCCAAACCCGCGGGCCCGCGAGCCGACTGAACGAAAAATAAAGTAAAAAGAAAGGAGAACAAATGCAGGAGCGGGCCCCAGCGGCCAGCGTGAGGGAGAGGAGGCGACCGACATCCCCGAATCTAATGCGCGCCGGGATTCGGGCCGACCCGCACTGATCCCCGGCGCACCGACGCGTATATATAGTCTGGCACGATAATTAAAACACATTTGGGGTCTTAACTCCGTGACAGCTCCCGTCCGGTCCCGTGCTGGCGTGCTCCCGTCCCTATCTCGTCGGATCGCCACCCACTCGCATCGCTCTCCCCCCACCCCACTCCACTCCGATCCCCCGCTCCGCCGCCCCCCAGATCCGCCCCAACCCTAGCCTCGCCGCCGACGCCGTCACCCGCACCCCAGCACCGCCGCCGCCGCCGTTACAGGTACCCACCCTCTCCGCCCCCCCTCCCGCAGCAGTCGCCGGGATTCCCGGGGTTTTCCGTTCGGGCCCGCGGCGCGCGCTGAGCCCAGGCCCAGTCGCGGCGGATCGATCTGCCTGCGCGCCGCGGAGCCGCGGCATTGCGGGAGTTGGTTTCTCTTAGGTTTTTGTCGGTGCGGGCTGTTTCAATCTGACGACGCGACTCGTCGGCGCAGGGTGATCGAGGAGGGAGAGGGGAGAAGCTCGGCCGAGCGGATCGATCCCGTCGGTCAGGGTGGGGACCAAGGAGCGGAGGATGTCGAGGAGGGCGGTGAACCCCGGCCGCCGGGCCTCGGACGGGGGCCTGCCCACCGTCGCCAGCCTGCTCCACCACAAGTCGCGCTCGCCCTCCGTGCTCACCATGGCACTGCTCGCCCTGGTAACCACTACCCCCCTCACCGGTGTTTGGAATTCTACACTGTTTGGCTGAATACTGACGACGCTTCTGCTGCTGCTTGTTTGTTTGTTTGTTTGTTCGTTGCAGGGAGTGATTATCCTGATCGTCTACTTCAACAGCGGCTCAGGTGGGTTGCAAATTCCCAGCTTCGGTACGCGTTTCCCTTGTTGCCGTGTGTCTGTGTAATTCCTGTGTAGATCGCAAAATGGCTGGCAAAACAGCAGCAGTGCCATGAAGCAGCTCTGTTCCTCTGTTCTCTGCTCTGCTTTCAACTGAACTTGTTTCAGTTAGCAACTCTATACTGAATTTGCGAGTATGGGTGCTTGTAGTGATGTTATCGTGATAATGTGTCTAGAGTAGGATTGTACTGGACCTGCTGTTTATAATAGATTAATTGTTCATACACACTGCATTCGAGAATAAACTCGCTGTCACATGCTCAAACAGTGTTGGGAGTTGGGAGTTCTAGGACTATTATATGGTGCTATGGATATACTTTGTGATTCAAGTTACTGATCTGTGGTCTGGTCTCAGTCGGAAAGATGTAAATATTGTGATCTAATACTTCTTGTTTTCACTGTTTCTCCAATGGCCAGGTGTAACTGTTACGAGCAGAGAAGCTGTGAGCAGAGCTGAAGGTACATAATTCTTTTATGTCGCTTCTTCCGTGTGTCCAAACCGATTCCTACTCTCATTTGTAGAGTACCCTGATGCAAATTTCTGAACTGTGCCTCCTGAACTTGCGAGTTGGATATGTTGTTGAACTTGCAACTTGAAACTGTTCCTTTTTCTCTTGCCTTATCATTGTTTACTGGCTTCACAGCACATAAATGCTCACATGAGACGTACACATTATGTGTGTTGATTTGATCATAGGAGTGTCCTGGGCTTATACTGCACTTTGACTCTATCTATTGTTCTTCTAGCCTCCTAGTTTATTTGTTACTAGGCTGTCTTTATTTTTCACTAGGACATTCGACAGTGAAGAGTGAATGTCCTCACACAACCTTGAAACTGTATCATACGAAAATAATTTCGTTGTGTGGTGCACTCTAATGCAGGAAATTTGTTGTCCTAGTTTACTCTGTTATCATAATCATCAGAATTGCCAAGTAGCTAATCCCCTAAGTTACAATAAAATTTCTCAGAAATGGTTAATTATCAGCTTGTTACAGGCCAACACAGATATTTTACAGTGGCCTGGTCTTCAGTGAACATTGATGTTTGGTTGATCTCATTGTGTTGTGTGTTACTGTCTTCTTTGTATTTTGTTTCCCAGATCATGACTGGGAGGAATGGTATGGTCCTTCTTTAATTACCTCCTTTGTTTTTCATTTGCATCCAGGTTCTTGCACATCAGAAGTTATCGAGGCACTTCCTTATCTTAAAAAGGCATATGGCAGTGCTATGCAGAAGGTTCTCCATGTAGGCCCAGATAGTTGTACAGTAGTTTCTAACTTGTTGAAAGAAGGGAAGGAAGCATGGGGAGTGGAGCCTTATGATTTGGACGATGCTGATAGTAGCTGCAAAAGCCTTGTGCGCAAGGGCTTTGTCCGTTTGTCTGATATCAAGTTCTCTCTTCCATACCGCCCAGATTCTTTTAACCTTGTTGTCGTGTCAGATGCTTTGGATTATCTGACCCCAAGGTATCTGAACAAAACACTTCCTGATTTAGCAAGGGTCTCCACCGATGGCCTTGTTATATTTACTGGTATGTCCTTTTCTTTTCATTTTGGGATATTTACTAACTTTTCTTTGGGAGGACCTTTGTTTTATGTATAGTTGCATGCAGTTGTTCATCTTCATAGTAAAAGATAATTTCCTTCTTAAATTTTTATCAAATGTTAGTTTTGTTAGACCTAAAACTTACTATAAATGATAACATTACTGATCTTTGTATGTATTTCTGAGATATGCAATCCTTTTTATGTACTTCTGCCAATGTTCTGCCAATAGTTGAGGATGGCTCCCCTCAAACTTATTTTTGATAATACCGTTATTAAGTAACATAGCAGTGTTGTTTGGATATAACATAGTCCACGAAACACAACTTTGACCACTAGCATCTGTCATATTTTATATCTGTAGAGCCCAACAATTATAGCGGCATGGAAGTACTTTCCGAATCAAATCTTTAGTTTCTTCGTTTCCAGTATAGATGTTCTAAACATATTGGTGCCAAACTGTAGAAAGTTTGGCCGCGCACGTCCTGAAATGCCTCCCTTTTCTGGCTTGTTAGGGAATAGTAGTACAGGTTGATGTTTGTATTTATACAATATTATTTAATGATCATTAATTCTGTGGTATATGTGCATGTTTTGCTTGCGTCTGGTGGCTGGTATAAAAAATCCAAGCTAATATTTATTTTTGTTACTCTTATCCAGGCAATCCAGGACAGCAGAAGGCTAAAGTTTCTGAGCTACCAAAATTTGGAAGACCGGTACGTACAAATGACTTCTCATTGCTAGCATGGTGGCCTTAAGAAATGTTTCCTATATGACATCAAGTTCATGATGTCCACTTTACTGAACTCAAGATAAAACAAATTGAACACATTCATGCTCGTGACCGAAAAAGGAATCATTATAAATCACTGAAGAGTTCTGTGTTTACCCTATAGATTAATAATCACCCAGAGATCCGTGCTTATGCTTTACCTAATCTTGCTGATGTGACATTTTTTATGTTCGGATATATCACATCATAAAATGAATTGTATGTCATTTTTTTGCGGATACAATTGTACTCCCTCCGTCCCAAAATAAGTGTCTCAACCTTAGTACAACTTTGTACTAAACTTAGTACAAAGTTGAGACACTTACTTTGGGACGGAGGGAGTTTGTCATTATCTCATATGTTAACCACGTTTGTGATCTACTGTGTTGCACAGCAGTATTGCATATTGCCAAGTCTGCTAGGCTGTACATTTGTGCTATTGATTGTGAGATTTGTCTGTAGCTGTTGTAGACTTGTAGTGCAAGTATTCACATGTTCCAGAACCTATAGAATAAATTGCACCTGACTGAAGGCTGTGAAATTCTGATGATAATTTTCGATTCAGGCGACATAGAGGCCTTGACTGACAATACCTGCTGTGTTTTGTGTTGTTGACAGGCAAAGTTGCGGAGTAATTCATGGTGGACGCGCTACTTTATCCAGACAGGCTTGACAGAGAACGAAGGACCGTTGAAGAAGTTTGAGCAGGCTGCTTCCAAGGGCAACTACGAACCGGACTGTCAAATCTTCCACCTCAGCTCATAGTACCTTGCTGCTGATCGGGGTAACGTCTATCCATGACACCTTGGATCACCGCCACACCGTTTTTGTAAGCAATATCATCCCCCGCCGACTTTGTGCGGAGGAACTGTGTCACACGAAAGAGAGCCAGCCCTTCTGCCGTAGGTAGCTTGTGTAGAGAGGCTTTACCAACTGTTGCTAGAAGATTCTTTCTGGAGATTAAATTATGTGTTATTATTAAGCAAGCAAGGCCAGACGACAGATATATATGCGAGAACTTTACTACACTGTTGTACTATGTGTTACATTATTGGGTGTCAAATGTAAACTCCTCCCAAGGGAGGCTGATTGTCATGTCTCATGTCCCTTTCTTGTGACTTGGATGGGTGCCATTATCGTAATTTGGATGGTGCTTGAGGTGGAGTGGACCAGTTCCTTGGGTTCAGATACTTGAGAAGGATGGTCTACCAGACATAGGATTAGAGATGCATATTTATTTATCTTTGCAATGATAGCTTCAGTGATGCCCTAATTCTAAGCTTCCCTAACGACAGTGGATAGGCAAACAGTTAGGCATAACGAACCCAAATAGATTATGTCATGAGGTCCTTCGTTTCTAAACTGCGTCTCTGCATTATTTATATTTTGTTCTTTGTATTGGTCTTCCTTGAACCAGAACCAACAGATTTGTTCTTTATTTGTTCTTGTGAAGATGCATATTCAAATATTCCATACCTGTCGCATGCATAGAGAATTGCATCTTGTCCTCTCTTTGAAGTGCAGACATCATCTTGCCGGCCCCTCACAAAATTCATTTCCTCCAGAGGCATGCAACCCAACGCATCACCATCATCATCACCCATGTCTCCTCCTCTCATTGACCATTTCAGTTTGCAAGCTAAGCAAGGCCATAATCATCCACTAACCTTGATTAGCCAAGACTCAAAGCACATCTTAACACATATCTCTGCCTGTTTATAAATCCGCGTACGACAATCCTTTGCCTCTATCCTTTGCTTCCGCGCCCATATACAAGAAGAAAAACAAACACAAGAGTCATGGAAGGCCTGCTGCCGTTCCTGTACAGGGCCATCATCCTCCACTACGCCGAAGGCGGCGGGTGGCGGACGGCCACCGGCGACAGCCCCTTCCTCTGCAGCGACTCGCCATCGGCCTCGCGGTACTACTATGTCCGCCTGGCCGGCAGCGCCGACGACTCTGGCCGGCTCCGGTTCGCCCCCGCTTCTCCTCAGGCCAGCCGCGACGCGCTCCTGTGATGGAATGATTGGATCATCTTCTCTCGTTTCCGGGTCCTTCTTTCTTCTTCAGTAAATTTTTGGTGTGGGTGTATATGGTATGGATGACCTCTGGGTGTTGTACAGTATGGTTTTGTGGTTTGCATCCGGATTTACAGTACTACTATAATACTGTATCAAAGATTTACAGTACTACTATAATAGTGTACAACACCATTACCATCATCCCCACGAGAAAATCGCAAACTCATCCCCGTCCCCATCAATGTGCGCGGGTTAAATTTTTGTCCGTCCCCTAAACCCGTCGGGTTTTTTAAACCCACGGGGAACCCATCCCCACGAGCAGTCAATGAAAACAACAATATTTGAAAGAAAAATAGGAGCATATTACGGCATTAGGCGACGGCTGGGGGACCTCGGTTTAGGTTTACGTGTTTTGTTGTGTGGGAGAGAGAGGCCTCATGAGCGAGCGACAATACTGCAACGAACGAGCAAGGGGTTGGTTTGTATTCCAGAGCGTCGCGCCTCGACGTTGTGGCTTTGGGCCACTTGAATCTAGATGGATGGGTGATTGCTAAAAAAACGTATTTGACGGGTATTGTCGGGTTTCGGGTTCGGGTAATACTCAAACGGGTTTAACCCCATGAATCATGCAGGGTTTTATAATGTACCCACGAGCAGCCCCGTGGGGATAGAAACTTACCCATCCCCGTCCCCTAATAGGGTAAAAACCCGCAGGGACGCAGGTTTCGGGGCCCCATTGCCATCTTGATACACGACGTCGTCGCAGGCTGTCCATTACGGCTGGCTCTAGCCCGGGTTCTAGTGGCAGGAAGTTGCGTTCGCTGCGGGGAGGTGGTGATGCTGCTTCGTTCGGAAGCGTGGATTTCGCCGGGGACAGTCATGTCGTGCTGCCGCCGCGTCCAGTGGTGAGGGTGCTTAGATGGATCTTTTCTTTATCTTTACCTTTTTACGGAATTTCGTTAGATGGTGGGGAGCTCTCGCACGTTGAACAAAGTTTATCTTCACTTCACTACCATTAAACAATTACTTTCTTAGGGACACCACACAATTAGTCCCGCAACATCGCACGAACCATCAGCACCACATGATTAGTCTTGGCACACAACAATTGCAAAAAAAAAAAAACTAATAACCATGTCGTCATAGAGAAATGCAGATGGAGAACAAGAGATGAAGCAAACGGATGACAAATTCCTGCATATTGACACTAAGTTTCTTCTCATTCATCAGCAAATATGCAGATGTAGTCCCGTTGATCGTCCGTAGTAGAACATCACTAAAAGCCGAAGAGGAGAAAATAATGAGAACGACAAGACTTGGTGATGCGATACTACAAGAACCTTCAATCTACTGTAATCATGTTCATAGAATTTGATTGGATCAAAGCTGTTCAATTTTCCGTTTTGTACATTATAATGACGTGACTATATGGTTTTTTGTATGAACACAAGAGGTTTTAAGATGGCGTGTCACTGTGACGTTGATCTCATGGCTTTAATCCAAATATATGTTGAGCACGGTCCCTGTCACAAGTGCCCCTTCCAAGTTGGCATTTGTCAAATTTTACCTGCCGGATGAAACATGAAAGCTAAATCACAATAATAAGTTCGCTGAACCGAATGTATGACGTTCAACCAAATCAGACAAACACAAGCATATATATAACTGTTTATTTTGAACCTAAACTATCATAATAACCTGCTTTGCTGTCTAGCGACTGATGTACCTTTGTCACATTTTCTAGTGAGAGCCGTTGTTTCTAAGGTCGGCATCAGAGACATCAGCACCTGAGTCACCATCAAACAGCCAAAATTTTGTAGGCAGTCATAACCTCATGGCTTGACTCTTGACAATGCAGTGCAGGAATCACAAGTTCAAAACAACCACCTGTTAGGTCTGCAGCTAGAACACTGATTCAGAGAAACAGCCAAAACACTCTGGATATCCAGAGTTCAGTTTTATTTCTATAATGAAAGTTCGGTCAGAACCTGCCTGCTACATGAATCTATCCAAGTACATGAATCGATGGAAAGAGTAGAGTAGGCGAGGTTAATTAGTCATCGTACACTGTATAATCAATATATTTGCGTGCGTGTAGCTAGCATGACGCTGACCAGTCTTGGTGTGGATTCCGGCCTAACCCCGGCCTTCCAAGTCAAAAGTCGACACCAAATGGCATGATTAGAGTCAGTGCGCCTGACGCCGTAGTAGCAAACCCCGCCCTTGGATAACCATGTGGATACATAGCATGCATGCATGCATCCTGCTTTGAACGGTGAAAGTGGGTGCTATTCCCACGTGATATTATATGCTCATCAGACCACTTGTGCACTAAATTAAACGCCGATCCACGATCGAAACCCATGTATAATGCATTGTACTCCCTCTATAAAGAAACATAAGATCATTTAAATCACTAGTTTACTTGTCTAAATGGTCTTATATTTCTTTACGGAGGGGGTATCTAGCTAGCTAGTGCATCATCTGAGAGTCGACAACGGAAAGCTGGTGCATTTTTATTCGAGGTTCGTGCCTATAAAGCGAGGCGCAATGGTGAACACTCAAACTCCGAACCATCTCGCCTCTGCCTTGCAGCTGTAGGCAGTCCAAAACAACAAGAAGAACAACAACAAGAAAGGAGGAGGAGGAAAAACCTGGAACGGAGATCCCCAGGTACGTACGTGATTCACACCACGACACGATCGATCCATGAATAAATGACTAATATATCTGCCAAAATATATACTTCCTCCGTCCTTATTTCTATCGCGCCCAGATATTCCAAGGTTCAATTTTGTTTATGTGTCATAAAAGTTATACTCCCTCTGTAGCGTAATATTTGTCGTTGGAGGGAGTAGTTTCCAAAAGTATAATTTAGTATTTCAATATGCATCTGACGTGAGATTTATAGGTTAAAAATCTGACGCCCATAGGTACGTCGTACGTATCTCGATTGAATGCATGGCAATTAGTAGCTGCAACATGGCGATTTTTCTGGCAGTTTTACACTACATGCCAATTTTCATTTTGAAACATGGCGAATCCTTTTCTTCGTAAGCATGGTAAATTTATCTGTTCTCACATGGCAAATCTGGGCGTTCGCTGAGAAACAGTAAAATCTGACGTCAAACTTTAACATTTACCATAATTTAATAACATGTGACTAATATATTAATGGTCCAATTATTGCTCCAATTTAATCACGAAACATGATGGCACCATGTAAATAGAGATGTAGGGAGTATTATATTAGCAGTATTGCCTACTTAAAGTTACCTTCACCTTATGTATGCATATATAGAGAATACTGATGATCGATCAACATATACATGTATGCAGAGCTACCTGGCCATGAAAGTGAATACAGTGGGAAAGCTACTTCTCTTGGTGTTGGTGACTTTCAGTGCACATCATATGGTCGTCATCTGCAGCTCCTCCTCCTTACATGGAAACGACACAGATAGGTTGTCACTGCTTGACTTTAAGGATGCAATCAATCTCGATCCACAACAAGCCTTCATGTCTTGGAATGATAGCACCCACTTTTGCAATTGGGAAGGTGTCTTGTGCACGGTGAAGGCGCCACGTCGTGTCATCTCTCTAAACCTTACAAGTCGAGGTTTAGTAGGACAAATCTCTCCTTCACTTGGGAACCTAACATTTCTACATTCTCTAGCCCTGACAGAGAACACACTCGCTGGAGACATCCCAACCTCCGTCGGCCACCTGCATCGCCTCCAAACTTTACGTCTGAATAATAACACACTGCAAGGAAGGATACCGAGTTTCGCAAACTGCACAGAGCTAAAGGTGTTTCATGTTGCATTTAACAATCTAGTCGGCCAATTTCCTGCTGATTTTCCTCCTCACCTTCAGATGTTGCAGGTTTCAGATAATAACCTTACTGGCACCATCCCACCTTCTCTTGCCAATATCACGACACTAACCCACATTACCTTCTCATATAATCACATCAGGGGAAATATCCCAAGTGAGTTTGCAGATTTGTCTAGCTTGCAGTACCTGTATGCAGCTGTCAACCAGCTAATAGGCAGATTTCCACAAGCCATCTTGAATCTTTCTACTCTCATCGGCCTTGACCTTGGTCCCAATAGTCTAAGTGGAGAGGTACCACCAAATCTCTGTGCCTCTCTGCCCAATCTCCAGATACTTGTATTAGCCAAGAACTTCTTTATAGGGAACATTCCTAGTTCATTCACTAATGCTTCCAATATATATGATATTGATTTATCAATCAACAACTTCACCGGATTGGTGCCCACCACGATTGGTAGACTTACCAAACTCTCATATTTAAATCTTGGACAAAATCAACTCCAAGCTAATAGCAAGCAAGATTGGGTGTTTTTGGACAACTTAGGTAACTGCACTGAGCTACAGATGTTCTCCCTGAGTTCGAATCGTCTATCGGGGCATGCACCAAGTTCACTGGGTAACCTTTCCAATCAACTCCAAGAATTATACCTGGGAGAAAATCAACTATCAGGAGATTTTCCTTCGGGCATAGCGAACCTTCGCAACCTTATTCTGTTATCATTGGGGGCTAATCACTTTACGGGTGTGGTTCCGGAGTGGATAGGGACAGTTAAAACTTTGCAACTAGTAGATTTAGGAGGAAACTACTTCACCGGGGGTATTCCATCATCCTTCTCAAACTTGTCTCAATTAGGATCTCTATATCTTGACTCGAACCAGTTCATTGGTCATATACCACCAAGCCTCGGAACCTTACCAATGCTTCAATGTTTGGACATTTACAACAATAATCTTAATGGTAGAATTCCAATGGAGATCTTCAAAATTCCAACACTGTTCATACTTAAATTGTCTTCCAACAACCTTGATGGACAACTTCCTACCGACATTGGAAATGCCAAACAACTCGTACATTTGTTACTTTCATCGAACAAGCAATCCGGAGATATTCCAAACACTTTGGGTGATTGTGAAAGTTTAGAAGACATCGAGCTAGGCTCGAATATTTTCAGCGGAAGTATTCCTTCTTCATTCGGCAACATAAGCGGCCTCAAAGTTTTGAATTTGTCTGCCAATAACTTAACTGGGTCAATACCAACATCTCTTGTCAACCTACAACTTCTTGAGAAACTAGATTTGTCATTCAACCATCTAAATGGAGAGGTTCCAACAAAAGGGATATTTAAGAATGCAACTATTGTGCGGATTGATGGAAATCAGGGGCTTTGTGGTGGGGTACTAGAGTTACACATGCTAGCATGTTCTATTATGCCTTTAAATTCAATTAGGCACAAGAGATCCCCGATGCTCAAAATAATTACTCCAATAGCCAGCATGGTGTCACTTGCTATGGTCATATTTGTTTTATTTCATTGGAGAGGAAAACACAAGAGGAGTTCTGTATCACTGCCGTCATTTGCTACAAAATTTCCCAAAGTTTCTTTCAACGACCTAGCCAAAGCAACACATGGATTCTCAACGTCCAACCTAATTGGCAGAGGGAGTTATAGTTCTGTATACCAAGGGAAACTAGTGGAAAATGAAAATGAGGTTGCCATAAAAGTCTTCAACCTAGAGAGAAGAGGAGCACAAAAGAGCTTCATTGCAGAATGTAATGTGTTGAGAAATGTGCGGCACCGTAATCTGGTCCATATGATAACTGCATGCTCAAGCATTGATTCTAATGGTAATGACTTCAAGGCCCTAGTGTACGAGCTGATGCGAGGAGGAGACTTGAATAAACTGCTATACTTGAACCGGGACCATGAAGGCTCTTCTGATATGTACCTCATTACAATGGCTCAACGTGTAAGCATTTTGGTGGATGTAGCAGATGCACTGGAGTATCTACACCACAACAACGAAGGCACAGTGGTTCATTGTGATTTGAAGCCTAGCAACATTCTTTTGGATGACAATATGACGGCTCATGTTGGAGACTTCGGCCTGGCAAGATTCAAAGTTGGCTCAACTACATCATCTCAGTGCAATTCAAGTTCTTCTTCGGTTGCCGTAATGGGAACAATTGGATACGCTGCTCCAGGTAATTGACTCTTAAAAAAATCATGTCACCACATTCTTTTCTGCATCTCTGTAGACCAATGAAAGCAAAATTAACTGTTTTTATATTCATTAATAATCTGTAGAATATGCAAGGGGTGGTCAAGTTTCAACAGCCGCGGATGTTTACAGCTTTGGTGTCATTCTCCTCGAGATATTCATTCGAAGAAGACCAACTGATGACATGTTTAAGGATGGACTGAACATTGTGAAGTTTACAGAGATTAGCTTCCCTGATAGGGTATTGGAGATTGTCGATCCCCAGCTGCTACAGGAGTTGGAGGAAACTCCGGTGGCGTTGAGGGACAAAGGTGTAAATTGTCTGCTACCTATTCTAAACGTTGGCCTTTGCTGCACCAAGTCATCTCCAGGTGAACGCATCAACATGCAGGAGGTCGCTACCAAGCTACATGGAATCATATATATATATATATATATATATATATATATATATATATATATATATATATATATATATATATATATATATATATATATATATATATATATATATATATATATATATATATATTGCGGAAAGGGATGCATATTTGAGAAGCTAATCTCTGTAATGTATGCAAGGACCCAGATTTCCCAAAGTTTCTTTCAACGACCTGCCCGGATTTACGTTAGCATTTCAGTAACATTAGATACCTGAATAAATTGGTGTACTTGTATAATTGACGTTTATCACATACAATGTATGCAAGGACCCGGATTTACAACCCAACCCCTCTGTGTGTTACTGTATCAGCCCAAGACACTGAAAAACTGAGATGAATAGCATTTTCAAGCATCAATATGACCAAAAAAATATGGTGATAATCCAAATACGTTAAGATTTCAGGAAGAATATGACTTGGTGATGTAGTAAGATGATATCACTACGACATTGATCACATGGTGATAATGCAAATATGTTAAGATTTCAAGAAGAATTCAGAGATAAACACATTTTTTATTAGTTTAATCAGTTAAATTCCCAGTTCCTCTGCCCTCTAGCTAGGCTGTAGCAGCTGTAGCTCTTGTTCCGGTCAGGGAAGTAAAAGCTAGCTTGGAAGAAGACCAACAAACCCCAGGTGCATAAGTAATTCACACTGGAACGTTCAAGTGTATTCCATGAATTAATGAATATATCCACTACTACTTTAGTGACCTAAAACGTCTTATATTTGTTTACAGAGGTAGTATTATACTAGCTATATACACTATTTAAATTTCTCCTTCATCCTACTATGCATTCCTATAAAGAGAATACTGAAATCTAACTCGACCAACATATATACAACAGAGCTACCGGGGCATGAAAGTTACTATAGTCGGACAGTTATTTCTCTTGGTATTGGTGACTTTCAGTTCACATTGTTAGATGTGTATAGTCCTTTTCGGTTTATCCCCATTGTATAAGGGGTCTCTTGCACTTTACCACACATGTACATGTATTGGCCTCTGGCCCTCCTGAGAATGTAGTTGCCATTCATCCAACATGGTATCAGATGCCAGGCTAGCCCCTCTCTCCCGCACGATGCAACTCAGTGCGCCTCGTTCCTAGCCTGCTCGTCTCCGGCCGTCCGGCTGTTGTCTCCCCGTCTGGCCGCTGTCCCGTCTCCCCGCCCCACCTCGTCCAGCCGCCGATCCGTCCGGCCTCCCCCTCGTCCCATCTTGCCCAGCTGCGGCCACTGCCCTGTCCGGCTGCCGCGGGTGCTGCAGGCGCTGCTGGCCCCGGCGTTGCTCCCGGACGGCTGCTGCTTTGCGCTGCCCGTTGCTGCAGGTGCTGCGGGCGCTGGGGATCGATCCCGGCTGCTCTGCGGGCTCTCAATCCGGTTTGGATCGAGCCCCCTTGCGTCTCCGCCGCTCCTTAGCGCTGCCCTGTCTCTCTCGATCCAAACTCTGGGGTTCTGGTTCGAGCGGGTGAGCCTCATCCCCCGATCCAGATCCGTTGACTGCAAAAAAAAAAGAAAAAAAGAGACAGCGAGATATCTCAGTATGTCATCTTCGGGCTATGTGGCTGTTCCTCGCTGCTCGGTGATCTTTGATGGCACCAACTATGCTGAGTTTGTGGGATTCATGCGTATTCATATGCGCGGTCTTCTGCTGTGGGGCGTGCTCTCTAGCGAGGTAGCTTGTCCGCCCTGTCCCATTGCTCCGGTGGCTCCTGTTCCGCCGGTTCCGCCGGTGCTTGCTGCTGATGCTTCTCATGCTGATCGTGATGCAGCAAGGCCCTTGATGACGCTGCAGTTGATGCTTATGATCAGCAGGGATCTACATATTCTGATGCCCTTTCTGTCTATCGGGATGATATGTCTGCTTACACTTAGTGGTGCAATGATGATGCTCGAGCTGATGTCGTTCTCACTGCGAGTGTCCTTCCTCAGTTTGCTTCAGAGTTCATGGGCCTCGGTACTGTTGCAGCGATGTGGTCCTACCTCTGTCAGCGCTATCAGCCCTCTGGCGATGCCCTATACCTATCTGTGGTGCGTCAGGAGCATGCTCTCCAGCAGGGTGATTCATCTGTTGATGAGTTCTACTCACAGTGTTCTGCCATCTGGCGTCAGCTTGACTCACTGAGGACAGTTGTTTGTGGAACCTGCCGTTGCTGTCAGACTACGCGGTCTGACTTGGAGTTTCAGCGGGTCCATGAGTTTTTATCTCGTCTCCGCTCTGAGTTTGAGCCCAGACGTGCTCACTTGCTTGCTCGTGGTCGTGTTCCTATCTCGGAGGTGCTTGCCGAGCTTCGTGCTGAGGAGACCCACCTTCGCTCTGCCGGTTTGCTGGTGGTCCCGTCTTTATTGGCTGCTCGGGCTCCAGTGTCATCCGCTCGGCTCACTGCTCCACCGCTCCTACCCACGCCTTCAGGGGGTGGGTCGCCCTGCTTATGCTGAGAAGGGCCGGTCGTGACGTGACACCTTCTGTGGCTACTGCTCTCGGCCAGGTCACCCCGAGTCTGATTGCCGTGAGAAGAAGCGAGACCAGAGGCGCTCCTCTTCCAGTGGGACTCCTGGATCTTCCTCGACTCCGTCACTGACCGACGAGGACATTGTGAGGCTCAAGCGTCTCTTGGCTTCCTCAGGCTCTTCATCGACTGGTTCCGCTGCTGCTGTAACTGCATCCATCTCTCCATCACCGCAGGCATCTACTCAGTCAGGTACATCTTCGTGGGTTCTGGATTCTGGAGCCTCCTTTCATAAGTCTTCTGATTCTTCTGTGCTGTCTTCCCTTCGACCTCTTGATTCGCCTATTAATGTTCTTACTGCTGATGGCACACCTCTTCTTGTTACTAGTCGTGGTCTTCTTTCCACTCCATCTTTTTCTGTTCTTAGTGTTTCACATGTTCCTCGCCTTACCATGAATCTTTTTTCTGCTGCCCAACTTACCGATTCTGGTTGTCGTGTCATTCTTGACACCGACTCTTGCTCCATTCAGGATCGTCGCACCAAGACTTTGGTTGGTGCTGGCCCCCGGCGCCGTGAGTCCGAGGGCCTTTGGGAGGTTGACTGGCTTTGTGTTCCTTCCGCTGCCACTACTTCTGCCAGCTCCCATGCTCTTGCTGCCACTTTGTCTGTGTCCTTCCAGCAGTGGCATCATCGCCTTGGTCACATCCGTGGCTCTCGCTTGTCTTCTTTAGTTCGTCAGGGCCTCTTAGGGTCTGTATCTGGAGATGTCTCCTTACATTGTAATGGTTGCAGACTTGGCAAACAGACTCAGTTACCTTACCCTACTAGCGAGTCTGTATCTCAGCGTCCTTTTGACTTAGTTCATTCTGATGTCTGGGGTCCTGCTCCCTTTGATTCGAAGGGTGGTCATCGCTACTATGTTTTGTTTATTGATGATTTCTCTCGCTACACTTGGCTCTACTTCATGAAATCTCGTAGCGAGGTTCTCCCTATATACAAACGTTTTGTTGCCATGGTTCACACCCAGTTTGCCATGCCCATTCATATTTTTCGTGCTGACTCCGCTGGAGGGTATATCTCTCAGCTGTTGCGTGGTTTTCTCGCGGAACAGGGTACTCTTGCCCAGTTCTCATGTCCTGGCGCTCATGCTCAAAATGGCGTTGCCGAACGAAAGCATCGTCATTTGCTTTAGACGGCTCGTGCGCTGATGATTGCTGCTTCCCTTCCACCCCATTTTTGGGCTGAGGTTGTTTCTGCATCCACCTATCTTATCAACATTCAGCCATCGACTGCTCTGCAGGGTGGTATTCCTCTGGAGTGTCTCACTGGTCGCTCTCCTGACTACTCAGCTCTTCGTATGTTTGGATGTGTGTGCTATGTTCTTCTTACCCCCCGAGAACGCACCAAACTGACTGCTCAGTCGGTTGAGTGTGTTTTCCTTGGCTACAGTGATGAGCACAAGGGCTATCGATGTTGGGATCCAGTGGGTCGTCGCTTTCGGATCTCGCGTGATGTGACATTTGATGAGTCTCGTTCTTACTACCCACGTCCTTCTTCCTCGAGTTTCTCTGTGGACGACCTTTCTTTCCTTCTTCTTCCCAACACACCCTGCTATGTGCCTCATGTGTCACCTCCTTCTTTGGCACCTCTCATTCCTTCTCACTCACCACCGACACCATCCTCTCCATCCTCCTCCTCCACCTCTCCGCCATCATCTCCCGTCCGTCGCCCTCTCTCACCGTTTCCTCTTCACTATACTCGTCGCTCTCGTACTGAGGATGTCTCCTCTGACGAGCCTTCCACCTCTGGTTCACCTCTCACGCCTCCCCCGGTTCACAACCTCCGTGCTCGGTCTCGCCCCCACCTGATCGCTACTCCCCTGATCGGTATTGTCTCTCTGTCATTGCTGAGCCCACTTCCTATCGGACTGCCATGACTCAGCCTGAATGGCAGCTTGCGATGGCCGAAGAGCTTGCTGCTCTGGAGCGCTCTGGCACCTGGGATCTGGTTCCCCTTCCTTCCGGTGTCCGTCCCATCACCTGCAAGTGGGTCTACAAGATTAAGACTCGCTCCGATGGTTCTCTTGAGCGCTACAAAGCTCGCCTTGTGGCTCGTGGTTTTCAGCAGGAGCAGGGACGCGATTATGATGATACATTCGCTCCTGTGGCCCACATGACCAGTGTACGCACTCTTCTTGTTGTGGCCTCTGTTCGTCAATGGTCTATCTCTTAACTTGATGTTCAGAACGCTTTTCTCAATGGCGAGTTGCGTGAGGAGGTTTATATGCAGCCACCCCCGGGGTACTATGCTCCTGATGGTATGGTCTGTAGACTTCGCCGCTCCCTCTATGGTCTCAAACAGGCCCCTCGCGCCTGGTTTGAGCGCTTTGCCTCTGTGGTGACTGCCTCTGGGTTCTTGCCCATTGATCATGATCCCGCGTTGTTTGTTCACACGTCTCCTCGTGGTCGGACTCTTCTCCTTCTCTATGTTGATGACATGATCATCACTGGCGACGGCTCTAAATACATTGCCTTTGTTAAGGCTCGCCTTCGCGACCAGTTTCTCATGACTGATCTTGGTCCCCTTTGCTATTTTCTTGGGATTGAGATCTCCTCGACCTCGGATGGCTTCTACATCTCCCAAGAAAAATATATTCAGGGTCTTCTTGCTCGCGCTTCTCTTGGTGATGAGTGCACTGTTGTAACTCCCATGGAGCTCAACGTTTAACTTCATGCCTCTGATGGTGACCCTCTCCCTAATCCCACTCGCTATCGTCACCTTGCTGGCAGTCTTGTCTATCTTGCTATTACGCGTCCTGACATCTCCTATCCTGTCCACATTCCGAGTCAGTTCGTTTCAGCCCCCACCTCTGTCCACTATAGTCATGTCCTCCGTGTTCTACGATATCTTCGTGGCATGATCTCTCAGCGCCTTTTCTTTCCCCGCTCCAGCTCTCTTGAGCTCCAGGCCTACTCTGATGCTACCTGGGCTAGTGATCCCTCTGATCGATGCTCACTGTCTGCTTACTGTGTCTTTCTTGGTGGCTCTCTTATTGCCTGGAAGACCAAGAAACAAACTGCAGTTTCTCGCTCGAGTACAGAGGCTGAGTTGCGAGCCATGGCTATGCTGATGGCTGAGGTGATCTGGTTACGGTGGCTACTTGAGGATTTTGGTGTGTCTGCTGCTACCTCGACTCCCTTATTGTCAGACAGTACTGGTGCTATCAGTATTGCGCGCGACCCAGTGAAGCATGAGCTCACCAAGCACATCGGTGTGGATGCCCACTTTGTGTGTGCTGCTGTGCAGGATCAGAATCTCGCTCTTCACTATGTGCCCTCTGAGTTACAGTTGGCAGATTTCTTCACGAAGGCACAGACTCGAGCGCAGCATAGTTTTCTTCTCTCCAAACTCAGTGTTGTCGATCCACCATGAGTTTGAGGGGGGTGTTAGATGTGTATAGCCCTTTTCGGTATATCCCCATTGTATAAGGGGTCTCTTGCACTTTACCACACATGTACATGTATTGGCCTCTGGCCTTCCTGAGAATGCAGTTGCCATTCATCCAACACACATGATGTGATCATCGTCTGCAGCTCCTCCATGCATGGAAACAACGAGACAGATCGGTTATCACTGCTTGGATTCAAGGACGCAATCATTCTCGACCCGCGGCAAGCCCTGATGTCCTGGAATGAGAGCACCCACTTTTGCAATTGGGAAGGTGTCATGTGCAGTGTGAAGGCTCCACGTCGTGTCACTTCTCTAGACCTTACAAGCCGAGATTTGGTAGGACACATTTCTCCTTCACTTGGGAACCTAACATTCCTTCGTTCTCTAGCCTTGACGGAGAACCTACTCACCGGAGAGATCCCACCCATGCTCGGCCACCTGAATCACCCCCAAACGCTCCTCTTGAATAATAACACGCTAGGGGGAACATCACCGAGTTTCGCAAACTGCTCAAAGCTCAAGGTACTGAATCTTAGAACTAACAATCTAGTTGGCCAACTTCCCACCGATTTGCCTCATCACCTTGAGGTGTTGAGGATTTCTTCTAATAAACTTACTGGTACCATCCCAGCTTCTCTTGCCAATATCACAACATTAACCGCCATTTATTGTGAGTATAATCACATCATGGGAAATATCCCAAGTGAGTTTGCATCTTTTTCCAGCTTGCAGTACCTGTCTATGGGTGTTAATCAGTTGTCAGGCAGGTTTCCACAAGCCATCTTGAATATTTCTACTCTTATCGGCCTTGGCCTTGGTCTCAATGGTCTAAGTGGAGAGGTACCACCAAATCTTTGTTCCTCTCTACCCGACCTAAATCATCTAGCCAGGATCAAGAAGAGGGATGGGCGACGTCGGGGCATCTGCGGAGGCGACCGCTGAGGTAACGCCGCCGGCCGCCGCTGCTCCTCCCCCCTCCCCCTCCCGTCGTGCTCGCCGGCGCCTCGCCCCGGCCAGGCGTGGTCTCCCTCCCCTTGTCCTCTAGCCCCTCCCCCTCCCCTGTCAGGCCCCCCTCCGCGGCACCGCGCGCGGACAGCTGGGCGGATTTGGCGGCGGAAGAGGACCGTTTGGAGGCCGACGCGGCTGCTGCCGGGCTTCCGCTGCCTCCCCGCCGCTTCGGTGACCGGCTCGCGGCGGCGGTGGCCGCCGCCGAGTCCCTCCCCGCCCTGGTCCCGTCCCCTCTCCCTCCCCTCTCCCTTCCCTTGCGGGTGTGGCCGGAGGCCCACCACGCACCACCTTCCCCTACTCCACAGGGCGCTGGCCATCCGGTCGGTCGTCGTGGACGAGGGGCCCGAGCGCGAGCTTGGGGGGTGGCCGGTCGGTCGGAGTTGGGCCGGGCGGCGATCTCGTGGCGATCCCACGCGGCGGTTGACTCTTCGCCCTCCTCGACGCCGGTTGCGGACGGCGCATCTGGAGCGGCCTCGTCGGGGGCTGGTCCTTGCGGCCGGAAGTTCCGCCCCTTCCGGCCGTCTGCGATTCCGGCGCGCGGTGCCCCGCCGCCGGCGGCGCCCTGTCCCCCTAGGGGGGAAACCCTATCCCCTCCCCCTCCTCGGTTGGATTGTGGGCTGGGCCTAGGTGGGCCACCGTGGTCGCATGCTCGGCCCGCCCGGGACTTGCTCGCTGGGCCTGGGAAGCGCGACGGGAATCCTGGGCCGTCCCAGGCCTTGTTTCCATCCCCGGATGGCGCTCGCCGGGAGGCCGAGCTCCACGACTCGATGCTCAAGGGCAAGGGGGTTGCGTCCGCGTCGGAGGGTGGGTGGCGCGGTGCTGATTCGCGGGACCGCTCTCCGGAGCAGTGGCACGGGCGCGGCCGCGACCGGGATCGGCGATCCCCGCCCCGCCGTTCCCGCTCGCCGGCTCGGTCTGGCCGCTCCGAGGCCTCCCCCCGCGGCGCTACGATCCCCCGCGGCGTCAGGCGCAGTTTCCGCCCTCCGGTCCTAACAACCGCAGCGGTCGCGGGGCCTTTGCAAAGAAGAAGAAGAAGAAACGCGCGGCAATTCAGCAGGGCGCAGCCGCATCCGCTCCGGCATCCTCCATCTCCAACCCCCCCACCGTGCCGACAACGGGAACCCCCCGTCCACCGGCCCCGGCAGTGACGTGCTTTAACTGCGGGGTGGAGGGGCATTGCCAGGTCGACTGCACTCGGCCGCCTGCTTGCTTCAAGTGCAAGCGCGCTGAGCACCCTGCTGCGCTCTGCCTGGACCATCCGTCTACGGGGGTCCTTGGGCTCTTTGGCTACGCACTTGACGATTTGGGCTTCTTCCAGATGGATCTCCCAGTGCCGCCTGCGTCCTCCTCCCTGACTGCTCTCATCTCAGTCCTGGATGGCAAGACGGCGTCCCCGGGGATCATCGATGAGGAGCTCCGTCACCTGTTCAATCCCGATTGGGACTAGGAGGTGGCCCCCATCTCTGATCGGGAGTTCACCGCCGTTTCCCCCGACCCTGTTAGTCTCCGCTATGGTACTCGCGGCGCCGAGTTGACCCTAGCTCTTCACCAAATGAAGGTGCGCATCTCGGTACCTTCAGTGGACCCCCTCGTCATGGCTTCTCTTTCCACCGTGTGGGTTCAGATTCGTGGACTTCCTCCCATTGTCCGTGTGGAGGGGGCTATCCGGGGCATGTCCCGGCTCTTGGGAAAGATTGTGTCAATCGACCCGCTCTCGCTGCTCAAGGGGCCGGCTGTGCGTGTCCAGCTCAAGTCCCCGGACCCATCCGAGCTTCAGATGACCTTCCGGATGTTCTTCAATGATGTTGGTTATGATCTCCGGGTCTCCGTTGAAGGGGCACTGTCCGCGCCTCCTGTTGATCCCGTGGATGGCTCCGACCCAGAGGCCGACCCGAGCCATGAGGGTGATGGCGACCCTCCGTCTGGCCGCGACCCTCCCCGCCTCCCCAGGAGCCATTCCCCGGCGTCGGAGCACTCGGATGACGACTCCGAGGAGGATCGTGGTCCCCCGCCCCGGTCCGGCGTGGCGGCCCCCCCGGCCTGCTCCAAGACCCTCACCCCGGCCCTTCCTGCGGATACTTCAGGCGTGGGAGTGGAGGACGCCGCGGTCACCGCCGTTATGCTCGATGAGACGGCGCAGGTCTCCTCGTCTGATGGTGGAGTCAGCGACACGAGCAACGTGGGTATGGAGGTGATCCCGGCATCCTCGCCCCGGCCCTCTTCTCCTGCCCCGCTTCAGGGTTCCTCCGGCGTCGCCCTCCCCCCGGCCTTGCCCGTCCTCCCCGACCCAGGTCTGGCCTCGGGCCCCTCGGCGCGGGCCGCTCCTCCCCGCCCGCCTGCGGCAAGCGGCGCCCGTGGTCGACCTCCACTCCGGTGACGTCGGCCCGGAAGAGTGCGCGGCTCGAGTCGGCATCCCCCTGGATGGGCTCCTCTCCTACCGCGGTGGAGAAGGCTTCCCGTCGTGCCGCGGCGCGGAACCTTGACGCAGGTCCGTCCTCCCACCCCCCTCCGGTTCTTTCATGCAATGAGGATGTGTTGCTTGAGGATTCTTCCTTCTCGGCCCTTGCGGGCGTTCCGTTGGGTCACTTAGCGAAAGTCGCGGCGGACTCCGCCATAGTCTTCCGAGGGGAGAAAGGTCCCCCCTTGGAGCAGATTGCCGCACTCCAGGCCAAGGAGATCTTGGAGGGACAGCTTGCGGCGGCCCGGGCTCGCGCCGCGGCTGCGGCCGAAGAAGCAGCTCCCGAGGAGGTCCGGGGTCGGACCCATTCGCGAACCGCGCAGTTACGCCGTGCCCTTAGTGCCAATTCCACAGTGGGGTCCCGGGTGCCCCCTGTCTGCGAGTAGTCATGCGTGCGTTGTTCTGGAATCTACGGGGCTTCGGCCATGACGGCCGCCGTAGACAATTGATTGACTACATCCGCGATGAGTCGGTTGATGTGGTGGCAGTTCAGGAAACTATGCGGCAGGATTTTTCTCTGGCCGAGCTTGAACGTCTGAGCCGCCACTTATTCGCCTGGCACTGGCTGCCATCTAGTGGAGTGTCCGGACACTCCGGTGGGATCCTTCTAGGTGTGAAGGATGACACCTTCGAGGTGGGATCCATGGATCGTGGATCCCACTTTGTTAGTATGGAAGTGTGGGAGCATGCGGTTAACTTCAAATGGGAAGTTATTGTGGTCTATGGCCCTGCCGATCATAGTAGGTCGGCGGCCTTCCTCGCCGAACTCCACACCAAGATCGCCTCCGCGACGCTCCCGGTGGTAGTTGGTGGAGACTTCAACCTCCTTCGTGCAGCAGAGGAGAAGAGCAACACAAGAGTTGACCCTTCGGAGATCCGTCGTTTCAACGACTGGGTAGCGGATCTAGGCCTACTTGAGTTAGATAGGATGGGGGCAAGATACACCTGGACCAATAAACAGGTTAACCCAACCCTTAGTGTGCTTGATCGGGTATTTGTATCCCCCGACTGGGAACTGCGGTTCCCTCTAGCCTCCCTTCGGGCCATTACGCGCATCGGTTCGGATCATGTGCCCCTTCTCTTGTCCTCTCGTGATGAGAGGCCCCGACCCCCTCCGCGGTTTCGTTTCGAGACATTCTGGCTGCGGCAACCGGGCTTCTCTGCTGCCGTCCAGGCTCACTGGGCCTCGGCCTTATTGGAATCCCATAGGTCGATGTCGCTCCTGGATGAGTGGCATCACCTGTCCAAGCGTTCGAGACAATTTATGAAGGGATGGGGCACCAATGTTGGGAGAGACCTTCGGGTCCAAAAGGCCAACCTTCTGGAAGAAATCCGTATATTGGATTTGCGCGCTGATACCTCGGGGATCTCCGCTGAGGAATGGGCCTATAGATACACTTTGGAAGAGTCTCTCATGGAGATCTACTCCAAGGAGGAAGAATTCTGGCGTCAACGCGGGTCTATAAAATGGATATTGTTTGGTGATGCCAATACGGCTTACTTCCAGGCGATCGCCAATGGCCGCAGGAGACATTGCTCCATCCCTCTACTATGGGAGGGCGGCCATCTTTTTCAGGACCCTGCTGCGATTCGTGCTTTGGTGGATGACTTTTATAAGTCACTATTCATGGGCCGTCCCAGGGGTGGTGTAGCTCTGGCCGACCATATTTGGTCTCATGACCAATTAGTTTCACCGGCTGAGAATGCGGCGCTGATGGCCCCATTCGATGCCGCGGAGGTGGAAGCGATCGTCGGATCGATGAACCCGGCCTCGGCCCCTGGCCCTGACGGGCTTCCAGTCCGGTTTTTTCAGGCTTTCTGGCCGATGGTTAGGGTGATCATTCTGGAATTATTCCAGGACTTCGCCAGGGGGACTTTGGACATGTCTCGTCTCAACTATGGGATCATCTCCTTGATTCCTAAAGTCCCCGGCGCAGCTGACATTAGACAGTTCCGCCCTATCACCGTCCTTAATGTGATTTTCCGGATTTTGGCCAAAGGGTACGCCACTAGGGCGGCCCTGATCGCCCCTCGGATTCACCACCCTAACCAATCGGCCTTCACGAAAGGTCGATTCATTCTTGATGGAGTTCTTGTCCTCCATGAAATCATTCATGAGGTCAAAACCAAACACATGCGGGCAGTGTTCTTCAAGATCGACTTTCACAAAGCCTATGATACGGTCCATTGGTCCTTCCTTTGGGAAGTATTACTAAAACGGGGTTTCGACCCTCATTGGGTGGCCCGGGTGATGCAACTTGTGACGAGCGGTCGCCCGGCTGTTAATATCAATGGGGAGATTGGGCCCTACTTTCCTACGGGTCAAGGTGTCCATCAAGGAGACCCCATTTCCCCCTTCCTTTTCAATCTTGTGGTTGATGCGTTGGCCTCTATTCTGTACTTGGCAAGACAGGCAGGCCACATTAGGGGGATTTGCCCCCACCTGGTGGCCAACGGAGGCCTAACCCACCTCCAATATGCCGACGACACCATTATGATGGTGGAGGGGTCCGACGAGGATATCCAGAACCTCAAATTTCTCCTCCTGTGTTTCCAGGAGATGTCGGGCCTCACGATCAACTTTGCAAAAAGTGAGGTCATGGTGTTGGGGTATTCTTCTCCGGAATCCCAACACATTGCTAGCCGCCTAAACTGTCGGTTGGGATCATTCCCTACGACTTATCTTGGCCTGCCGGTTAGTGATAACCGTCTATTAGAGAAAGATTTCCGCCCGATAGTGGCCAGGCTCCAACCTCGGATGGAGCCGTGGCAAGGGAGATGGCTTTCCAAGGCCGCTAGAGTGATTTTGATGAACTCCTCCCTTATTAGCCTCCTGATGTATATCATGGGATTCTACAATTTACACGAATCCCTCCATCAGGAGATTACCAAAATCCTCTCCCGGTTCTTCTGGGCCGGCGAGAATAATAAACAGAAATACCACATGGTGAAGTGGTCTGAAATCTGTAAACCTAAGGACCAGGGTGGTCTTGGGGTCATCTCATCCAAGCGGATGAATATGGCTCTCCTCTCGAAATGGCTCTGGCGTATCCAGACCGAGGAGAGCGGCCTTTGGTTGGAGATTATCCGCGCTAAATACCTTCGTGGACAACCCTTGGCCTTTGCCTCTCGGTCAGGCGGATCCCAGTTTTGGCAAGCGGTGATCCGGCTCATGCCTGTGCTACGCATTGGGACCGCGGTCTCGGTTGGGTCTGGCACGGGCACCCTTTTCTGGCTTGACCGATGGGCAGGGCCAAGCGCATTTGCGGTGCGCTTCCCTTTGTTGTTTTCAATCTGCACCCGCCCGCACTTATCGGTGGCTGCTGCCCTAGTAAACTTGGAGGCTGTCACCTTCCGTCGTACCTTTGGGGCGGCGGAAAGCCAACAATGGGACGAACTAAACGCATGTATTGCATCCCGCTCTCCTGCGCGCCAGCCCGACACGCTATCTTGGCACCTTGAGCCAAATGGCCGCTTCTCGACTAGGTCCCTCTATCAGGCGATTATTCCCACTCCGGGACCGGCGGAGCTCTCCGTCCTTTGGGAAATTAAACTTCCCCTGAAGATCCGCATCTTCCTTTGGCAGTGGGTTCGCGGCCGCCTACCTTCGGGCACGGAGGTCCGTAAGCGTAGCGGCCCTGGAGATGGCCTCTGCCCCCTCTGCTTGGTCCCGGAAGACTGCAACCACATTTTCTTCCGTTGCCCTGCAGCTCAATTCCTTTGGAGTTGCTTCCGGGAGGTCCTAGGCGGCAACTGGTGCCACGATAACCTCCCGGACTTATTTGGGGAGGCATTTCGTCTCCCTGGTCCCCGGAAGGCTGCCACTTGGGTAGCCTTGGGGACCCTTGTTTGGACCCTGTGGTGTTCCCGTAATAAGCTTGTCATCGAACGTGTGATCCCTAACCGTGCGACTGATGCTATATTTAAAATGTGTGGCCTCTTACAGCTTTGGAGACCGCTTAGCCAGCGGCGTGATCGAGATATCCTGGACTTCATCAGCGCTGGCCTTCGATCTTCGGCAGCAGCCCTCTCGCCAGCACCACCTCCACCACCACCTCCACCCGAGCCGGATTAGCTTTCTTCTTTCATTTTCTGCTTTTGGGGCTTGTTTGGTTGTGCCCCCAGCATGACCTCTTGACTTGATTGATACTTGTACTCGTATGTTGGATGCTTGGTCGTTTGCTTTATATATAAAGCGGGGGGAAACCCTTTTTCGTCTCTACCCGACCTCCAGATACTCTTATTAGGTAGAAACTTCTTTCTAGGGCACATTCTTAGTTCATTCATCAATTCTTCCAATCCACACCGCATTGATTTGTCGAGTAACAACTTCACCGGATTGGTACCCAACACGATTGGCAAACTTACCAAACTCTCGCAGTTGAATCTTGAACGGAATCAACTCCAAGCACACATCAGGGAAGATTGGGAGTTTTTGGACAGCTTAGGCAACTGCACAGAGCTACAAAGTTTCTCCATGAGTATGAATCGTCTATCAGGGAATATACCAAGTTCATTAGGCAACCTTTCCAATCAACTCGAGTATCTATACTTGGAAGACAATCAACTATCAGGAGATTTTCCTTCTGGTATAGTAAACTTTCGCAACCTGACTGTCGTAGCATTCGGGGGGAATCACTTTACAGGTGTGGTTCCAGAGTGGATAGGGACTCCAATTTTTTTTACAGCAAATTGAATTACAGAGAAACTTCTTTACAGGGGCCATCCCCTCGTCCTTGTCAAACTTGTCTCAACTGGGAGTGCTCTCTCTACACTCGAACCAGTTCTTTGGCCACATACCAGCAAGCACTGGAAACTTCCCAATGCTTCAATATTTGGACATTTCCAACAACAATCTTAAAGGCTCGGTTCCAGTGGAGATCTTCAGAATCCCATCAATAATAGGAATTGATTTGTCATTCAACAACCTTGACGAACAACTTTCTAGTGACATTGGCAATGCCAAACAACTCATATTATTTCAACTTTCTTCAAATAAGTTATCTGGAGATATTCCAAATACACTAGGTGATTGTGAAAGCTTAGAAGAAATTCAGTTAGGCTCAAATATTTTCAGCGGAAGCATTCCCACTTCATTAGGAAAGATAAGCAACCTCAAAGTTTTGAATTTTTCTGCCAATAACTTAACTGGGTCAATACCGACATCTCTTGGCAACCTACAACTACTTGAGAAACTAGACTTGTCATTCAACCAACTTTATGGTGTGGTTCCAACAAAATGGATCTTCAATAATGCAACTGCTGTGCGGATTGATGGAAATCAGGGGCTTTGTGGTGGGGTACTGGAGTTGCATATGCTAGCATGTTCTGTGATGCCTTCAAATTCAACTAGGCACAAGGAATCTTTAGTGCTTAAATTAGTTATCCCAATAGCTAGTTTGGTGTCACTTGCTATGGTCATATTTGTCTTATTGCTCTGGAGAGGAAAGCACAAGAGCAAATCTACATCTCTGCCATCATTTGCTACAAAACTCCCCAAAGTTTCTTTCAGTGGTTTAGCAAGAGCAACAGAGGGATTCTCAACATTCAACCTAATTGGCAGAGGGAGTTATGGTTCTGTATATAAAGGGAAACTAGTTCATGATGAAAAAGAGGTTGCTGTGAAAGTGTTCAACCTAGAGTCAAGAGGGGCACGCAAGAGCTTCATTGCTGAATGTAATTTGTTGAGAAATGTTAGACACCGCAATCTAGTCCCTATCGTAACTGCATGCTCAAGCATTGATTCTAATGGCAATGATTTCAAGGCTCTAGTGTATGAGCTCATGCCACGAGGGGACTTGCATAAACTACTATACTCAACTGGACAGTATGAAAGCTCTTCAGATTTGATCCTCATTGCGCTGGCTCAAAGGATAAGTATTGTGGTGGACGTAGCGGATGCACTGGACTATGTACACCATAACAACCAAGAAACAATGATTCGTTGTGATTTGAAGCCTAGCAACACTCTTTTGGATGACATGACAGCTCATGTTGGAGACTTCAGCCTGGCAAGATTCAAAGTTGGTTCCACAGTGTCATCTCTTGGTAACTCCAACTCTTCTTCTGTTGCAGTAATGGGGACGACTGGATACGCCGCTCCAGGTAACGGCCTTTTTTTTTAGTTTCAAGTTGGTAGATTTTTTCCGCATCTATATTAAGCAGCAACAGTGATATAACTCCGCTCTTTTCATTCTTTAGAATATGCTGGGGCGGTCAAGTTTCAACTGCCGTGGATGTTTACAGCCTTGGTGTCGTTCTCCTTGAGATATTCATTCGAAGAAGGCCAACTGATGACATATTTGAGGATGGAATCAACATAGTGAAGTTTATAGAGGCCAGCTTCCCAGGTAGGGTATTGGAGATTGTTGACCCCCAACTGCTACAAGAGTTGGAGGAAACTCCAATGGCCTTGAAGGAAAAGTGTTCAGAATGTCTTCTATCTAGGCTAAACGTTGGCCTTTCTTGCACCAAGCTATCCCCTGGCGATCGTATCGACATGCAGGAGGTGGCGGCCAAGCTACATAGAATCAAGGATGCTTATCTCAATGCTAACTGAATAGACAAGTTGTTGTATAATTGGCTTTTATCACATAGCGCTTATGTAAGAAGTATTAGCCAGACCGATTTGACTAGGCTCCCGCGACTAGGCGGGCGCTAGGGTTTCCCCCGCTCCCCTCCCGCCGCCGGCGGCCGTCGGTCCCGCCCCCGCCTCCGCCCCCCGTCCGCCCTCCCCCTCCTCCGTCTAGGCCGCCTCGCGCCGCCTCCCCGGGAGGTGGCCGGGGCGGAGCTCGCGCCCCTCGCCCGCAAGTCCCCTCCTTCCCCATCTCCCCCGCCGCTGTCGGCGGGCGCCCCCGGCGATGGCCCGGGTGGTGCCGGCGGCGGCGGGCCTTCCAGTCCCCGCGCGCGCGTGCTCCCTTCTCGGGGCAGGGAGGCAGCGGCAGTGCAGCCTGGCTTGGCTGCGGTCCGGCGGCCCTGCGGTGGCGGCCGGCGGCAGGCGTGGTGACGGCGCCGCTCCTTGGCGGCGGGGCGGCGTGGTGGTGCTGGGTGGCCGTCGACGCGCCCCCGGCCCAGATCTGGGCCCGACGGGCCCCATCTGGGCCCTAACGGGCCGGCCCCCGACATGGTCTCGTTGTCTACGGCGCGGTGAGGAGGTGGAGCGGCTCGGACTTGGGGCGTCGACGCTGACGGCGTGCCGGCAGCAGCGCGAAGGCGGGAGCTTGACGGGCCCACGAGGGCTCGGCCGGGCCTGTGGGCCTACGGGCCTGGTGTGCTTCTGCTATTGCGTCCGGACGGCTACTGTCGCTGACGGTGGAGGTGGGGCCCTCCCGCGTGCCGATGGTGCTGATGCCCTAGTCCCGGCTCTGATTCTTCGCCGTGCTGTCCTTACTTCGTGGTGCCGTGGTGAGACGGCGTGGAGGCCTCATGACCGCGTTGGCGCAGGGTGGTGGTTGGTTTGGTGGCGGGATCCGGAGCGCCCGAGGTGTGGGTTGGGATCGGGGGAAACCCCTGTCGGCGTGGCCGACTCCGGCGCGGTGGCGCCTGTGGGTGCCACCTGACCTTCCGGGAGGGCGTCGGGGGCTACCCTTCCTCTCGCCTCGTCGTGTACCGGGGGAAGCCCTTGGCAGCAGCGTCGTCATCGTCGCGATCCTTCTTGGAGGTGTTGTTTGGTGCCGGCGCTTCGGAGTCTTGGAGCCTAGTGGATGAGCCCGGTGGGCCCAGCGATCGCGAGGCTTCTTCGTTTTTGTTGATCCGCCGTTGTCGGCATTTGTTTCTTTTGCTCTTTTTCTGTTCTTTCTTTTGGGCGTGATTGTGCTGCTTCCGCCCCAGCACCTATCCTTGTATGATTCGGTTGGTTGCTTTGTATATAAAGCGGGGGGAAACCCTTTTTCGGCAAGAAGTATTAGCTACCTGAACAAGTAGTTTTTGTATAGTTGGTATTTGTCACATAGCGTGTATGTAAGGACTCCGTATTTACAAATCCACACCCTATCGGTGTTACTGCATAAGCCTTGATAGTGAAGAAGGAAAAATGAATAGCATTTCCAGGCATCAATATCAGCAATCAAAAATAAATAATTAATTGATTAATACCTGATGTTCGGAGTTTATTTGGTTTCCATTGTATCCAAGTATGGCAACAAATTGACCCACATAACAAAACAGAGGACCATTTGTCTACCGCCTTTGAAAGAAATTGATGCCTTCCACAAGTGCCCCTTCCAAGTTGGTATTTGCTAATCATCGGTTATGATTTATTAAATCTGCTCCAGTGACAGTCCAATTTGGTCTCTCTGGAGGTACTAGTTTGGATGGTAGGCCAGAAAGAAACAAAAAAGAAAGGGTGATGGTCACTGATTTGCACCGAAACACAGACCAGCGCAAGCATGTCACTGCTTATTCTGAACCTGAACTCTTTGATTGATGTTTACCTACTACCGTACCTTCGTCACATTTGCCAGCTAGAAGTCGCCGTTTCTAAGGTCGGCGTCAGATAGATTAGCATGCACCTGAATTCAGCATCAAACAGTCAAAAAATACCACTAACCGTCTCAGAACTTGACACTTGACAGTGGGCAAGCTTTACTACAAATTGTCTGGCTTTTTGTCTACTGCTGGCTGGAATCTCTGAGGAGGGGAGATGAAGAAACAAATGCAAATCAGTAGGATGCAGCAGGAACACTGATTCAGAAAACCATTCTGAACATTCAGTACTTCTGTTGTATCAATACGTTAACA
The DNA here is from genome assembly GCA_032464435.1 of Aegilops umbellulata. Lineage (NCBI taxonomy): Eukaryota > Viridiplantae > Streptophyta > Magnoliopsida > Poales > Poaceae > Aegilops > Aegilops umbellulata. The sequence goes on along the minus strand of CP136060.1, from coordinate 631,130,692 downwards.
TTGATCACATCCAAATATGTCGAGAGTTGAGACGGCAACTGAAGATAAGCATGTAGTAGCACTTGCCTGCCCCATATATGTTGGAACCTCTGAAAGAAGTGTTCCCTGTCACAAGCGGCCCTTCGAAGTTGGCGTTTGTTATATATACCTACGCAACGAAACAATGGCAAGCCACATCACAGGATCGCTGTAAAACTATATCCCGTAGTTATGCAGTGCGCTGACAATCAAATTATGGAATAGTAGTTCTGTTCTAGTGATAGTCCAAAATTGCTCCCTTTTGAAGTTACTAGTTTGATCACCAGGAAGAAACAGAAAAACAAGTTTTTTGTCATGGTCACTGAATCGAACAAGGGGAAGCAAAATTCAGAGCAGCAGAAGCATGGGCTGCTTATTAATTTGAACCCAAAAGATTTGCTGCCTACTGTGCAGCTACTTATGTACCTTTATCACATTTGCCATCCGGAAATCGGCGTCTCTAAGTAGATAAGTGTCAGAGAGAACACAGGTTCTGTGAAAACAAAATACTGTCAACATTTTCAGAGGTTCTGTTCTGTTTCTACATGCCTGAAAGTTCAGTCATGAACTGCTACTTAATGACTTTAAGAACTTTCCAAACAAAAACTTGATCACTGAAATGCAAAGGAACTTGGGCCTTCATCGTTTCCAATCCTAAATGTGCGTTGCTGAAGGGATTACACTTGCTCACTCGTATCAGTGGAAGAGGTTAATTAATTGATTATGATGAGATTAAGTGGGTGAGGCGTCCACTGAAGTCTCTGCCCGCGTCATCCTCCCACCCACGCACTCACGCCATTGACTCCCACCTGACCGGCCGCGGCCTTCCTCACGCTGACTTGTGGGACCTTTTCCCGCATTTTTTCTTTTTTCACTCTGCTCTCTCACATTGGTCTGGCTGCGTTCCGGCCTAACCTAAGAAATACGTTAAACCTGGCCTTCTTAGGCCGGCAAAACAAAAGATAGTGCACCTTATTGTAAATAAAGAAAGATTAGTGCGTCTAAAACTACAATTTCCAGTGATCATCTTGGTGCAACGTTCCGCTAAAAAAATTCTTTGTGCAACGTACACAGTGTGGATTGGAGACCGGAGACCGGACACCTAGAACTGCCGATCGACGTCGCGCCTATAAATTGAGACCGCAGCGGCGAAGGTGAACCAGGCACTCAACACTGCAAATTACCACACACATTGACATATGCGTCGCTCGCGGCTGTAGCTCTTGTTTCGGCCGGGAAAAGGAAAAGGCTCCTGGAGCATGGAAGAGGAAGAAATCCCCAGGTGTGTATTTAACACAATCCATGCATGAGTGAATGCCTACCTGCTAATATGTACTATTATTAGCTATCTCAAATTATTTTTGTTCTTGTTATGTATGCTAATATGTACTATATATATGTAGAGAATACTGAAGATCCAACTTGACCAACATACATACTATAGCTACCCGGTCATGGAAGCTGTTAAATTCAGACGGTTAATTCTCCTGGCGTTGGTGGCTTGCAGTGCGCATGTCGTCGTCGTGTGCAGCACCTCTTCCTTGTATGGAAACGAGACAGATAGGTTATCACTGCTTGGATTCAAGGATGCAATCAGTCTCGACCCACATCAAGCCTTGATGTCCTGGAACGATAGCACCCACCTTTGTGATTGGGAGGGTGTCATGTGCAGGGTGAAGGCTCCACATCGCGTCACTTCTCTAAACCTTACAAGTCGAGGTTTGGTTGGACACATCTCTCCTTCTCTTGGGAACCTAACATTCATGCATTCTCTATCCCTGACGGGGAACAAGCTCACCGGAGAGATCCCACCATCCCTCGGTCACCTTCATCACCTCCAAAACCTCCTCTTGAATAGTAACACGCTGCAAGGAAAGATGCCGAGTTTCTCAAACTGCTCAAACCTCAAGGTGCTCGATGTTAGATCTAACAATCTAGTTGGTCAGTTTCCCGTTGAATTGCCTCCTAACCTTCAAATGCTGAAGGTTTCGGCTAACAACCTTACTGGCACCATCCCAGTTTCTCTCACCAACATCAAAACACTAATAATGATTAGTTGTGCATACAATCACATCAAGGGAAATGTACCAACTGAGTTTGCAAATTTGTCCAGCTTGCAGTACCTCTATGCAGGTGTAAATCAGCTGGAAGGTAGGTTTCCACAAGCCATATTAAATATCTCTTCTCTCGTGGGCCTTAACCTTGGTCTCAATGATCTAGGTGGAGATGTACCACCAAATACATGTACTGCTCTCCCCAATCTCCAGAAACTTGAATTAGGAGGAAACTTCTTTATAGGACATATTCCTAGTTCATTCACTAATGCTTCCAATCTTCAAATTATCGATTTGTCAAGAAACAACTTCACTGGATTGGTGCCCACCATGATTGGCAAACTTACAAAACTCTCAGTGTTGAATCTTGAACATAATCAACTCCAAGCACATAGCAAGCAAGATTGGGATTTTCTGGACAGCTTAGGCAACTGCAGTGAGCTTCTGGTATTATCCATTAGTTCCAATCATCTATCGGGGCATGTACCAAGTTCAGTACGTAACCTTTCCAACCAACTCGAGCGTCTATACTTGCAGAAGAACCAACTATCAGGAGATTTTCCTTCCGGCATTGAAAACCTCCGCAACCTGATTATTGTATCATTGGGGGAGAATCACTTTACAGGTGTGATTCCGGAGTGGATTGGAACTCTTAAAATTCTGCAGCAAATAGGCTTCCACATGAACTTTTTTACGGGGGTCATTCCACCATCCTTGTCAAATTTGTCTCAACTAGGAGTGCTCTATCTATACTCAAACAAGTTCATTGGTGACATACCACAAAGCTTTGGAAACTTTCCGATGCTTCAAGAGTTGGACATTGCCAACAACAATCTTCATGGAAGGGTTCCAATGGAGATCTTCCGAATCCCAACAGTATCTCTAATTGATTTATCTTTCAACAACCTGGATGGTCAACTACCAACCAACATTGGCAATGCCAAACAACTCGTAAATCTGGTACTTTCATCAAACAAGCTATCTGGAGATATACCAAACACTCTGGGTGATTGTGAAAGTATAGAAGATATTGAATTAGCCTCAAATAGTTTCAACGGAAGTATTCCTGCGTCATTAGGCCACCTAAGAGGTCTCAAGGTTTTGAATTTTTCTGACAATAGCTTAACTGGGTCAATACCAGCGTCTCTTGGCAACCTACAACTTCTTGAGAAATTAGATTTGTCATTCAACCATCTTAATGGTGAGGTTCCAACAAAAGGGATCTTCAAGAATGCAACTGCCGTGAGGATTAATGGAAATCAAGGGCTTTGTGGCGGGGTACAGGAGTTACACATACTAGCCTGTTTTGTTGTGCCTTCAAATTCAATTAGGAAGAAGGAATCTTTGGTGCTCAAAGTGGTCATCCCAATAGCATGTGTTGTGTCACTTTCAGTCATATTCAGCTATTTGCTATGGATAAGAAAACACAAGAGCAACTCTATATTAATTCCATCATTTGCTACAAAATTCCCCAAAGTTTCTTTCAGTAACCTAAGCAGAGCAACAGAGGGGTTCTCGACATCTAACTTAATTGGCAGAGGAAGATACAGCTCAGTATACCAAGGAAAACTAGTTGAAGACCAGGATGAGGTTGCCATAAAAGTCTTCAACCTAGAGATAAGAGGAGCACACAAGAGCTTCATTGCAGAATGTAATGCATTGAGAAAGGTGCGCCATCGTAATCTGGTTCCTATTCTAACTGCATGCTCAAGCATTGATTCTAGTGGAAATGATTTCAAGGCCCTGGTATATGAGCTAATGCCACGAGGAGACTTATATAAGCTACTATACTCAACTCGAGACTATGAAGGCTCTTCAGATTTGAACCTCATTATGATGGCTGAAAGGATAAGTATTGTGGTGGACGTGGCAGATGCATTGGAGTATCTACACCATAACAACCAAGAAACAATGATTCATTGTGATCTGAAGCCTAGCAACATTCTTCTGGATGAAAATATGACAGCCCATGTTGGAGATTTTGGTCTCGCAAGATTCAAAGTTGGTTCCACAATGTCATCTCTTGGTAACTCCAACTCTTCTTCTGTTGCAGTGATGGGGACGATTGGATATGCCGCTCCAGGTAACGGTCTTCATTTTAGTCTCAAGTAGGTACAATTTTTCTGCATCTATGTTAAGCAGCAAAAGCAAAATAACTCCGTTCTTTTCATTCTTTAGAATATGCCGGGGGCGGTCAAGTTTCAACTGCCGCGGATGTTTACAGCTTTGGTGTCGTTCTCCTCGAGATATTCATTCGAAGAAGGCCAACTGATGACATGTTTAAGGATGGACTTAATATTGTGAACTTTATAGAGGCCAGCTTGCCCGGTAGAGTATTGGAGATTGTCGACCCCCAACTGCTACAGGAGTTGGAGGAAACTCCAATGGCCTTGAAGGAAAAATGTTTAGAATGTCTTTTGTCTATGCTAAAGGTTGGCCTTTCTTGCACCAAGTCATCTCCCGGTGATCGTATCAACATGCAGGAGGTGGCTGCCAAGCTTCATGGAATCAAGGATGCTTACGTCGATGCTAACTGAAAGACAAGTTGTTGTATAATTGGCGTTTATCACATAGCGTGTATGTAAGAAGTATTAGCTAGCTGAACAAGCAAGTCTATGTATAGTTATTATTTGTCACATAGTGTGTACGTAAGGACCCCTTATTTACAAATCCACACCCTATCGGCGTTACTGCATCAGCCTTGATAGTGAAGAAGGAAAATTGAATAGCATTTCCAGGCATCAATATCAGCAATCAAATAAATAATTAGTTGATTAATGCCTGATGTTCGGAGTTTATTTGGTTTCCATTGTAGTCAACAAGTATGCCTGACAGGCTGACACTATCCGAGCATGGCAACAAACTTGCCTACAGAACGAAACAGAGGACCATTTATCTAGAGAACGAACCTTTGGAAGAAGTTTTTCCCTGCCACAAGTGCCCCTTCCAAGTTGGCATTTGTTAAATTAACCTACAGCACGAAACAAAGGAGATTGATGTAAAACCATATCCAGTAATTCAAGGGGGTATGCTAATCATCAGCTATGAAGACGAAGAACAAATGCAAATCGGTAGGCTACCTCTGAGGAATGCTTCGAAGGAGCCGGTGCCGAGCAGCTTCGCGCCTTTGGAGTATAGAATGCGGCAAGAACACAGATTCATGAATATTTCTTGCGGTTTCACCTTTGATGTTGGTCTGCTGCAGTATAGACTGCAGCAGCAACACAGGTTCAGAGAAACAACCAAAACACTCTGAACATTCAGTAGGAGTACTTGCTGCATTATATTCAGAAAGATCAGTAGGCTGCAGCAGGAAGCCAGGAACACAGATTCAGAAAGTACTTGTTTTGTATTTCTACCGAGAAGTAGGAATTTCGAAGGTTGGCGTCAGAGAGATCGGCGTCTGAATTCATCATCGAACACTCGAAAAAATTATCACTGACTGTGTGTCTGGTTGGTGCCTCGGAGGAGATAAAAACAACTAGTAGTGTCTGTGTCTTAGTTGGAATAGCCGAGGAGATCAACAACAGATGCAAAATCAGTACGATACACGTTGGTCTGCCGCAGAATAGACTGGCGGCAAAAGAGCACAGATTCAGAGAAACCAAAACACTCTGAACATTCAGGTCTTCTGTTCTATTTCCACACTATGAAATTCAGTCGGAGCACTCTGAATATAGGATAATTGATCACATCACCGGTGAGATCTGTGTGAGATCTTACATTAAGTGAGATCAATAAGATCGATTTTTTTTTAAAAAAAATACATATTTAAACATTCCCATTTTTTTTGTAAATACACTTCAATGTTTTATGTACTACAATTTTTAAAAGTTTCAGCTCCTAATTCGACTTATATTAATTAAAACATAAAAGACAAAATCAAATATGAATTGTGTACATCGAGTTTTCAGTTGATTTTTCTGAATTTGTAGACATACCCCACATGAATGTTGTCAAATAATTTCAGATTTCTTCAAAATGTCTAAATTGGAATTTTTGGGTTGATCTCAGGTTAGATCTCATACGAGTCTCCCAATCACATCAACTGATCTATCGGATCATCAATCGAAGTATAGGAATCATTCACTATGGTGGGCCCGTTGATTAGTGGGGGTTGGCCCGTGTCTGACGGCATTAGATTAAGAAAAAGTAGGTCGTCGCCTGACGCCAAGACTAGCTACCGGTGAGATTACCTGAATCAACGGCCACCGTCTGGGATGGGTTCCGGGTTCCGGCCACCAGCGTAACCCCGTCGCGACGCCCTGCCAAGTCAAAAGGTAGGAGTAGACTGCAACCATCTTGCGCTGTTATTCTTGCGTGCCTGTGTAATTCTAGGAAGATAAGAGCATCCCCTTGTTAGAGTCTGAGATAAAATGAAGCCTCCTCAGCGCTTTGGATTTTCAGCCGTCCGATTGCGTGTCCAAAGTACTTCTAGCCGTTCGATCACTTGATGGATGAATCCTGGCCGTCCGATCGAGTTGAGCACTACTCCTGGCCGTCCGATCGAGCTGATCACTGCTACAATGAAGATTGTCTGCCACCGCCTGTAAATTTAGCGGCCCGCCGAGGGCAGAAGAGGAATTTCGCATAGTCCGAGCCATGTGGCTTAAACATGTTCGTTGCTCCATCACGAATCAGGTGAGAGATGCTAGGGTTTGTCCCTTTCCTCTCGTATCTCCCCTCTCCCTGGCATTTCTCTCCCGCTGCAGCCGCCACCGGTCCCGCGACTCCCTCTGCCGCCGCCACCACCTCTTCCTGTCCCGCGCCTCCCTCCACCACTCGCGCCGCCGCTTTATCGTCGAGCTTCATGTCCCCAACCCACCTAGCCCCCGATTGAACAGGCAGGAGGAGCGCCGGCCACCTCCCGCGTCGCTGGATGTCTCAGCTGCGCGTTAGGCCAAGGAGAGCAACCGATTGGGTGAACCTTCTCTGTCTCAGCTGCGCGTCGCTGGATGTCGCTGCTCTCCCTCTGCCCTTCTCTGCCCATGCTCTCTCCTCTCTTCCTCGCCTCCCCTCGCGCCGCAACCGCCGCTCCGTCCCCCATCCCCGTCACACCCCTCCTCGAGCAGCAGGCCAGGAGGCGGCCAGATCCACCACGGCCGCCGCATTTGTCCGGATCCGCGCCCTCCCAAGTTGCTCGCGCGCCAGGAGAAGAGGAGGGGCAGCCACTGCCGCCGTTCTCGTGCGGCCGCGCAGCTCCTCTGCTCCGCCCCCGTCAAGGTGCCCTCCTCCCCCTTCTCGATTCGATGCTATTTGTTTTGCTCTCTTCATGAAGCTCCTCTCTGCTGCAGTCTTGGAGGAGATGCAGGAGAACCTGAGATGCGATTCTTCGGCCCCAACAAGCTCCAGGACAAGGGCTGCTCTTCGTTTTATATTCATGCGTGCAACATATATTGCATAGTTGGTTCATTTTCATCTCTGACAATCATGTCTTACTTTTTCATATGTGTTCAGTTTATATGGTTTAGTTGCTCAATTATTTTGGCTATTTTTCTATTTTAGTTCATAAACAGTTAATTGAGGTAATGCGATGCTCTTCGTTTTTTGTTATCTTATTAATGGATTTATTGGAGCTAAGAACATGTGCTCTCTCTGGATGTATGATGCAACCGTTTCCTACTATTAATTAGTGATACGTATACTCTTGATTATGTCAGATTATGCCAGATGTGACCTTTTACTTTACTGTAATATTTAGTCGGTATAAAATGCAGATGTCCAGAAATATCAAGGATTTTGAGATGCATATTTAGGCCTAAAACTAATATTGCCAAAACTTCTGTACATATAACGGCCCCTTTTTTTCTTTTTTTCTGCTTTTAGGTGATGATGCTGGTTTTGAACTTATGAACAAGGTTAAACATTAGAGATATCCAGGAGAAAAGGCAGCTAGATGATGGCTTTATTTAATTCTATTTGTCTGCACAAAGGTGAGTAAAAACGCCGTTTCTACTGTACTACCTCTCCCTCTCCATTATATCCATTTTCATGGTTTGTAGAACTTTTTCGATAAAGCAAGTATATATGTATGATTTGTGGCTGCTATTTTTTGTGTTTCTGAAGAAATAAGTGCATTACTGTTTCATGTACAAATTGTTTTGTGCAGATCATGTGCGCTCAAGTACGAAAGGAAATCCTGGTATGAACTAAATATATTGTTGAATCTTCTGGTATTTTTACAACGATCGAGAAGGCATCGGTATGCTTGAAGGTCTGTACACTATTTCTTTTAGTGAACAATATGCCTTTTGCAATGAACACAATGTTGATAGTTTTTCTACTCTGTTTATATAGGATGGTGTTAAAGAGGTGTGGCATGTGGCGTCAAGGGGGGGGTGCGTAGGGGCGGTTCTGGTCAAGGGTGTCCTCGCGGTGGACATCGACGATGAAGTGGTGCTGCCTATGCGGCGGCTTCTCTTTCTCCGGCGGGCGTGGTCCGTGGGATCTGGTGGGTGCACAACTTCTCTTGTTGGTGCAGTCTTTTGTTGGTTCCAATACAGTAAGTGGACAGTGATCTCCCTGAACCTTGATTTACAAGCACACGTTCTTGCACCTACCATCTAACTAATATTCTTGATAATGTAAACCTGAAAGTGGAAGGATAATGTGCTATGTGATTAGATTAACTAGCACTGAAAGTTTTATACAGTACAGGGAGCAACCTTTAATCATGATGCATATGCCCTCATTTTAATCCAATTCTGAAAAAGCCTTTATTTTTTTATTTTCAACTGATTCCATGGTATGACTGAATAAAGCATTTATTTTTTATTTTCAATCAAATATATGACTTCCCTCGCATGTTTTGACTTTGGAAGGAGTTGTTAATTTGTTGGCGTTTTAATGGTTGCAAAAATGCATTGTCCTCTAATGTTTCAGTACATATTCTACAGAATTTTCACGGACTGTTGAATTGATGCGATCTTTGCTTGAGCAGCCATGAATTATACTACTAGATCTTGCTTGCCGTTCCGCCGCCACAGTATCTGTACAAGGACTGCTTAAAATGTCTGTAAACAAAGATATCTTGTATTTATGCTGCTATAACTGATGGTCACCAATTTTCTCTGGTGGATTCTTCTATGCTTGTACTATTAACTATCTTTAGAAAAATCTCATGTATTTGTAGATTCTCATGGTACATAATTTCTGATTATAGTTGTGCCTGTCAATTTGTATTCACACTAAATGTATCCTCTTGCCTTTGTTGATACTGTTTCGTTTGCATGCAACTAGCTACTGTCGGGCACAACACTAACAACGCCGAGTATTTAGACCCTAATTTGTATCTTTATTTTACTATTTACATAGCATTCTGAAGTTGTCATCACTGATGGAAAATGAAACTATACGCAGGTGATGCTCCTGGGTGACTCCAGTCTGAGAAAGAGGGAAATGCAGGTCACGCTAGCTTGCAACCTTTTTTGGGATGGATTCATCGATAGAATGCCGAGGTAAATGCGGTAACTAAACTGCTAATAAAAAAAGAAACACAAGATGCTGGAGTTTTACCCAATTTATAGTATTGCATGTTTGTCTATGTCCAACATTTCACTGTATAGTGAAATTCAATTTGTGTCTTCCAGTATTTCATTTTGAATATACTAACTCATGTTGTTGTGTTGTCTAAATTGCCTTCTTGATGCTTTTCCTCTTTGAAAAATGATTTTGTGCTATTTACTTAATTCTCTTTTCATTCCAGAAGCTTGATGCTCTGCCACTTTGAAATAAACTAATATGTCATTGCTACCATGTGGTGTTTCTTAGGATTCTTGCGATCATTTAGGGTTGAAGTATATTCTCCTTGCATGACACAAGTGCTACGGCTATGAAGAGGACGTGTTGAAGAAGCACCATGGATGTCAGCGTCACCGTCCTTGGCATGGAGAAGACGTCACTCCCAAATCGTCTCTGTACCGCATCCAGGTATACCAGATGCTACTACTGTTCTCCCTGCCACTATATGATTGATATTTCACTAGCTGGCCCATGAGAGCACCACAACCCAGGACAATCTTGTAGTAAACGTAGATGATTGTCTGTTTACCGTGTGAAGATTTGTTTACGGTGAGCTCATGCTCTGTTATTAGCGGACACAAATATTTAGTGAGATGTTGGTTCAACATGTAGTTAGGCTATGCTCTTGGGAACTTCCGTGGCCCTCATTGTTGTTGGAAACTCTGGTCTTTGCTATAACAAAGCACACTTTCCTTTGGAAATAACAATGTCCTCATTGATGTTGTTTAGTTTATACTAATTTTTTCTGCATGATGTCCTGAAGGAGTGGTATACTGAACTGTAATTATCACCACTGGAACAAGTTAACATGTAGGTTATACTCATCATGCTGCTTATTTGTATAAGTGACAATTGAACACGAATTCTTTTGGCCTTTGTAATCTTATCATACTTTCCATTTCACATTTTTAGTTTTTACTGTTTTCATTGTTTCTGAAGAATGACAACTACTAAGTACTAAGTGATACTGTAGCGGTTGTGCTCTTTAGGATGGCATCAGAACAACTAAATTTTCAGTCGCGAACTATTTGCTTCATCAAAATTTTCTGCATTATTGCCCGGTTTATTTCTCAGGTCTGTCCATTCATTTCCTATCCGTGAATTATGTTTTGTGTAGTATACTCTCTACAAGTTTGCACTGTCCATTTTTTTCATTTAAGAGCTCTATATTGTTATGTTCCTGTAGTAACCCACCATTTGGGGCTCGGATACAAAACATTTGCCCTTGGCGGTAGGATTTACTGGGACATTTATCTTACTTGCCATTATGCAGCCTATACTGTGCTTGTGTCATGGCAGTATTAACCCCTCCATCAATATTTGCTTAAAATGTAAATGAAAACAGGTCTAATATAAGAAGTTACTTTTAAAATAGAATATATGGATATGAAATGGCTATTTTTTTAACCGATTTGCAGTATGTGATTCACTACTTTCTTTATCAGGTGTCCATATTATTTCTTCTTTTTGGTGTGGTGTGCCACCCCGGTGAGAGCGGGCAGGAAGAATAGGAAGCAAAAAAGGGAGATGGTGAGCATCTTGCGCTGCCTGGTCGCGACGCCCTGCCAAGTCAAAAGGTAGGAGTAGACTGCAACCATCTTGCGCTGTTATTCTTGCGTGCCTGTGTAATTCTAGGAAGATAAGAGCATCTACAAGACTACAACTGGATTAGGCAAATCCGGGCCTTCAACACTCGTGGACGGGCACTGACTGGTCAAACCTCATATTTCATCGTCCACATCTACGTTTCTTATACCCTATCCCCTATATCCATACTAAACCATCCAACGTGGATAAAAACTACATAGATCATTGCTGGACATATAAATGCATAATCCGTTCACCAAAAAATCACTACTCAATGGCAAGTCGGAGCGCCTTGCGTTCTTCCGGCGAATCCGTCGAGCGTCCTCCGCCGTCGTAAGCGGCCTATGATGGACTCAAGTGAGGATCTGGTCGTCCTCGTCGGGCTACGCCGTCAACCTGCGGCGGCGGTGCACGGACTGCTCCGCCGCCTTCGTCTTCCTTGCCCGCTGCCTCTCGTGGTGGGTGGCGCATCTTTATTAAGTTGGTACATCTTTTCCGCATCTATATTAAGCAGCGACAGTGATATAACTCCGTTCTTTTCATTCTTCAGAATATGCTGGGGGTGGTCAAGTTTCAACTGCCATGGATGTTTACAACTTTGGTGTCGTTCTCCTCAAGATATTCATTCGAAGAAGGCCAACTGATGACATGTTTAAAGATGGACTTAATATTGTGAACTTTATAGAGGCCAGCTTCCCCGGTAGGGTATTGGAGATTGTCGACCCCCAACTGCTACAGGAGTTGGAGGAAACTCCAATGCCCTTGAAGAAAAAATGTTCAGAATGTCTTTTGTCTTTTTTTTTTGAAAAGGGGGGGCTCCCCGGCCTCTGCATCAGAATGATGCATACGTCCATCTTATTAACCAAATAACAAAAAGTGCCAACAAGATTCCACAGTCTCCAGCTAAACAAAAGGAAAAAGATAAATGCAGCTCACACAGAGCGACAAACGGCTAGATACACAAACTAGCCAGGAAAAGGTGCCACAACCGGTTGGCTAAAAATAGATAGGGAAACTAATTGCCTATCCTATTACATGACCGCCATCCAAACCGGTTGAAGATATCCCGAGCTACCATCTCCCAACGGATAGAACCAGTAACCAAATGCTCCCTGACCTCCATCGGAGTGAGTAGCGACCACGAACGGATCAGTGTCGTAGCTCGGAAAATAACCTGCAAGAAATGAATCCGTGATGTTCTGTTAAAAACCAAATCATTTCTGCAATTCCAGATAGTCCATAACAAAGCGCAAACTCCAACCCGAATATGTCTTGCTAAGTCAGGCTCAACCCCATTAAGCCATGTCCCAAATAAAGCATTGACCGAAGTCGGTGGAGTAATATTAAAAGCAATATGGACCGTCAGCCAAAGAACTTTGGCCAACAGGCAATCAAAGAATAAATGCTTAATCGTCTCATCCCGATCACAGAAACTACACCTAGTAGGTCCTATCCAATTACGCTTAATCAAGTTGTCCTTTGTTAAAATAACTTGTTTATGGACAAAACACATAAACACTTTAATTTTTAAAGGAACTTTGACAGCCCAAACAAACTTGGAAGTTAGAATAGCATTCGAATTAATAACATCAATATACTTAACTGTAAATACTCCAGAACTAGTCAACTTCCAGCGTAATACATCGGGTTGGTGAGAAAGTTGAACCTCCATCAGTCTCCTAGCTAGATGGAGCCATTCTTCCCAGCGATTGCCCGCTAGCGGCCGTCTAAACTGAATATTAAGGGGGACAGATTGAAATACCGTTGCCACGAACACCTCACGTCGTTGAGCAATCCGATATAAAGATGGATATTGAATGGCTAAAGGTGATTCACCAAGCCAAGTATCCTTCCAGAAACGTGTACTTGTACCGTTTCCAATAACAAATCTCGTCCTATTGAACATAGATTGTTTGACTTTCATTAGTCCTTTCCAGAAAGGCGAATCAGTCGGCCTGACTGCGACCTGGGACAATGTTTTAGTCTGGAGGTACTTGTTGCGGAGCATCTGCGCCCACATGGCCTCAGTCCCGGAAGAAAGCTTCCACAACCACTTACTAAGAAGGCATATGTTCTTAACTTCAAGATTTTCAATACCAAGACCCCCTTGGTCTTTCGGTCTACAGATGATGTCCCATTTAGCAAGCCGGTATTTTCTTTTAAGTTCATCACCCTGCCAAAAGAAACGCGGCCGATAGAAGTCCAGTCGTTTCCTAACCCCAACTGGGACCTCAAAGAATGATAAGAGAAACATAGGCATACTCGTGAGCACCGAATTAATCAATATCAAACGGCCTCCGTATGACATGAGCTTACCCTTCCAACAGCTCAATTTTTTCTCAAATCGATCCTCGATGCACTTCCATTCTCTATTTGTTAGCCTACGATGGTGAATCGGAATACCAAGGTAAGAGAAGGGTAAACTCCCCAACTCGCACCCAAACAATTGCCTATAAGACTCCTGGTCGTCTTTGGCTCTACCAAAGCAGAACAACTCGCTCTTATGAAAGTTAATCTTTAACCCGGTCAATTGTTCAAAAAGGCATAACACTAGCTTCATATTTCTCGCCTTGGCCAAATCATGCTCCATAAAGATGATTGTATCATCGGCGTATTGAAGGATGGATACACCTCCCTCAACGAGATGAGGTACCAACCCACCCACTTGACCATTCTCCTTAGCCCTTCCTATCAAAATTGCTAACATATCCACGACAATGTTAAACAGGATAGGGGACATCGAATCTCCTTGTCTGAGGCCTTTATGTATCTGGAAGTAATGACCTATATCGTCATTCACTTTAATTCCCACGCTCCCTTTTTGCGTAAATGATTCGACCTGTCGGCGCCAGGCTTCATCAAAACCTTTCATACGCAATGCCTGTTGGAGGAATGGCCACTTAACCTTATCGTACGCTTTTTCGAAATCCACCTTAAAATTTACTCCATCTAATTTTTTGGAATGGATTTCATGGAGCGTTTCATGAAGAACAACCACCCCTTCAAGGATGTTCCTGTCCGGCATGAAAGCAATTTGGGATTGCTGCACCACAGACTGCGCAATCTGTGTGAGCCTATTAGTCCCGACCTTGGTGAAGATTTTGAAACTAACATTGAGGAGGCAGATCAGTCTGAACTGCTCAATCCTCACAGCATCCGTTTTCTTCGGAAGCAATGTGATAGTTCCAAAATTCAAGTGAAATAATTGAAGCTGTCCAGAGAATAGATCATGAAACATAGGTAGTAAATCCCCCTTAATAATGTGCCAGCACTTTTTATAGAACTCGGCCGGGAACCCATCTGGACCGGGAGCCTTATTATTTTTCATTTGTGCAATAGCATCGAACACCTCCTTTTCTGAGAACGGGGCAACCAGGATATCGTTATTAGCAGCAGACAATTGAGGCACGTCCTCAATCCTGGACTCATCGAGGGACACACAATTGTCCTCCGGCGGTCCAAATAACTGTCTATAATACTCGGTAATATAGGTTTTGAGATTGTCCTGACCTAAAATAGTACCCTCATCCTGCTCTAGCTGAAAGATCCGCTTCTTTCTGTGCTTACCATTAGCAATGAGGTGAAAGAATTGAGTATTCGCGTCCCCTTAGACTACTTTGCGGACCTTAGCTCGCAAAGCCCACTTCAATTCTTCTTCGTGGAGAAGTTCTTTCAGCCTCTTCTCCGCCTCATTTTTAACCTGGAGCTCGGCGGGCAGCAAAATCGCGGATTCGACTTTTATGTCCAAGGCCTGTACAAGAGAGAGGAGCCTATCCTTCTCAATCTTATACACCCCACTGAGGTGCTTAGCCCAACCCCGTAAGAAACTTCTCAAATGCCTAATTTTATTCTGCCAGCGCTCGACCGCCGTCCTTCCTCCTACACCCTTGGCCCACTCCCTGGCTATGATGTCTAGGAACCCCTGGCGTTCGAACCAGGCCATCTCGAATGAGAAGGTGTTTTTGTTTCCCATATGGTTCGGCTCCCCTGAGTCTACGAACAATGGTGTGTGATCGGAGATTCCCCGCGTGAGATCTTGCACCGTAACAAGAGGGAACTTCTGTTCCCACTCCACGCTGGCGAGAACTCGATCAAGCTTTTCATACGTCGGGTTTGGCAGAGCATTAGCCCAGGTAAACTTTCTACCAGAAAGCTCTATCTCCCTTAGATCCAAGCTTTCAATAATGGTATTGAACATAAACGACCACCTGCCGTCAAAGTTATCATTATTTTTCTCCTCTCTCCTCCTAATGATATTGAAATCACCCCCAACCAAAATTGGAAGCTGTTCGGACCCACAGATCCGAACAAGGTCCGCCAGAAACTCCGGTTTAAGCTCGGGTTGTCCGGCACCATAAACCGCCACCAAAGCCCAGTTGAACCCATCAACTTTAGACCTAACCCGAAACTTTACCGCGAAGTCACCCATAACTACACTCCGGACTTCAAGGGAATCGCATCTCACACCCAGTAAGATACCCCCCGATCTACCTCGTGGCGGGAGGCAATGCCAATCGAAATCAATACCACCCACAAGAGAGGAAAGAAACTGCGGCGCAAAATTCTCTCTACCGGTTTCCGATAGAGCAATGAAATCTAACCGATGTTCCAGAGAAGCTTCAGCAAGAAACCTTCTTTTAGCCAAGTCCTTCAGACCTCTGCTATACCAAAAGATTCCTTTCATAGTTCATCATGGAATTTTTTAGCAGTCAGAATCCTCGCACTCCTACGAACTGCAGAATCGGGATAAATCTTTCGTTTCCACTTACGCTTGGGCTTAGTGGGCTCCGTCACCCGGTCCTCATAACCGGGCTGAACGGAACTAATAGGTACATCATCTAAGGGCACATCATCGTCCTCAGACTCCTAATTAGAAGGTGCTAGATCCGCACACAGATTATTCAGCACTCTAACCCCTAACGCATCAATTTCCTCATCATTCATGGGTTTGACCGCAACAAGAATACGAATAGTCTCTAAGGCCCGCTCCGCCTCTAAATCTAACATATCATTCACCGAATTGGAGATTTCATTATCAGTAGCGCCTAGTGAAACTCCTAATTGGTTTGCATTACTAATAATCTCCTCAGGAGCAAAATGCAATAAAGAATTAGATATGTTAACGGACATACCAGAAGAGGTCGCAGCATTGTGAAGCTTGGCCGCCCTCGTAGCGCACCGCTGCTGCATATCATCCACCTCCGGAAGGTCCAGAACACGAGCACTCATCCGTCTCCCCGTCGAGACTGGGTTCGGGATCCCGCCAAAGGCAACAACCTCCTCTCGAGAGAATAGATGAGGAAGCTACGGGCTCCCAATGCCCTCGGACAAGTGCCCTGCGGGTAGGACAAGAGACGGGACAACTGGGGCCACCTGCCCACTCCCTCCTCCTGCCCCACCCACCGGCTCAGAGCGAAGCGTCGTAGTCGCCGACGGCGCGGTCCTCCTGACCACAGACGAGGAAGGGAGGTCTAGGGTCACCTGCCCCAGCCCCCCTCCCCCAGCGCCACGGGAGACGCGGGTGCCATAGCCAGGACCTGGGGAGGAAGAGCCGATGCCACCTGTCTCAGGCTCCCACTCCCAGCGCTGGCGGGCCCCGACGTGGCCGGCGTCACCGGCATCGGTATAGGGAGGGGAGAGTTCAAGGCCACCTACCCTGAACCCCTTCCCCCAAGGCCCACCTCGAACGTAGATGACATCACCGGAACCACGTCAACCAGTGAAGCAAGGGAAATAGGAGCGACCTCCGGCTCTACATCCCGAACTGCAGTCCCCGCAAAGTCCAACAAAGGAAGCTTGTGCTCAAACACATCATCAGTCTCCACCCTATCACTCCACAGTCTAGGAGGCGCAGAAGCAGGCGCAAAGGACCCAAAACGCAGCGACGTTGTAGGCACCGAGGGTGACGGTGCTGGCTCAACCCCGGTCCCCTCCCCAGGCAACTGAGCATCTGGGCGAGACCCGGTCGACCCCTCTCGAGCAGACTCGGCTGGCGCCCCCTTGGCTCCTGCACCGTCGTGACTCTCGTGCATATCAACATCATCCCCAACAACCTCTTCAGCAAACATCTCAACGTCCTCAAACTCTATGTCGAGCGGGAATACCTCTCCCCTATATGTCCAGTGAACCACATCAGGCACGAAATCAACATTCAGAACACTCACCAAAATCCGATCCACTCCATGAGCCCGAGTGAAAGCCATATCCACTCTCTCCGTCTTCCCAACCATGATACCCATACTGGCCACAACTCGAACATCCTGCAAGGGCTTAGATGGGGCCCCAGAAAACCGCAACCAGACCTGCGTAAGCGGCTTTCCTTTAGGCTCCACCTTCGTCCACTCGTGAAACTCCAAAATACACTTAGTACCAGGAACTCTACACAAGCCAAAGCTCAGCAGTTTCTGCAAATCCTCCACCGAAGGGAAATCCACCTTAAAGACATTAGCTTCAAGGCTGACCAGCTCCCACTGAAAGTCACCCGGTGCCAACTCCTGAAGCCTCCGAATAATCTGAGCCTCAGTCACCTCGCCCTAAGTTGCTTTCACAATCCCGGTAGTCAAGCACTGTGTATCCTCTGGAATCTCTCTCGCGGCCGGGGACCCGAAGAACAATAGCTCCGCACAGTAAAGCCCATACATAGTCAGAGATGGAGCCTGGTCACGCACTAACGAGCATTCTCCCGAATCATGTGCAGGCTTGCCACACGAGTCACACAGCTCTGCGACGCACTCTGCAATCAAATGGCCCTTCTCACTACACCAGTAACAGAGCATCCTTTCCTTCTTGCGTGCCCACTTGGCCGCCCTCTCTGAATTAGATCTGTCAGACGCCTCACCCACATCCCCAGGCACAGGAACATCAACATTGGCCAGGGCCGTTACCACCTCCATCGCCTGAGTAGTAAGATCAGTAGACTGAACATTCTCTGCCTCAACCGCAGTAGCCGCATGGTCAACAACATCCGGGGGCGGAGGCTGCCGACGATACCTCCCACGGCCACCACCCCGACCACCCCGATGTCCATCGTATCCACCTCTCTGGCGGTGATCCGGACCAGATGCCCCCTCGACAAAGCCACCAGGAGGCCCCAAAAACGGTCTCTCAACAGACCCGTCACTCTGCCAAGCATAGCCTCGGCCTCCACCAGTAGACGAGGAACCACGGTGTTTTCCGTCTCCATACGCGTCGACACCATCATCACCCCACTGACCTCGGGGCGGCTCAAAAGACTCTCGAACTGTCGAATTTTGCCTAGTCTGTGAAGGCCCCGACCGGGTCTGAGTCAGCCTCGCGACATAGTGCGGCGGCGGAGCAGCCCGAGGCGGAACACCACCCGGGATCGGCACCACTGGTCTCAGGCCAGACCCGCCGCCACGACCCATGGCAGTAGCTACCGGAGGCGTTGGTCCCGGAGGCCGCGGTCCAGTGGGGCCCCATTTTCCCACGGGTAGCACCGGCGGCCTGGCAGGTGTTGGCCCCGTAGGTCGGTGACCAGCGGGTCCTCCTCGTCCCGCAGGTATCGCCGGCGGCCTGGCAGCCGCAAGCACTGGCGGCCGCGGCCCATGGTTGCCGCTCGCCCGTCCCGAGGCCAGGGCAGGGACGGGAGTACCACGTCCAGCGCCGGCTACAGCCAAACCCCCGGCTGCGCCAAGTCCCGCGCCGGGGGCCCCTCGTCCAGACCCCCCAGGCGGCGGCGGCACGACAGCCCCGGCCCTGCTCGCATCCGCACGGGACTTCGCCGCCGGCTGCCCACCCGCTCCTCGGCCAGCCATCGCACACAACGGGGGAATCCGGCGGGCATGGCCAGGACCACACGAAGGAAGAACAGGCGTCCCGCGCCGACGAACCCTAGGCGAAGACGCAGCCACGCACGCGCACGAGGATTCAATCACGTCTGTGCATGCGGCGTTCGTGGTTATGCATGTGGCGCCCGGTATGGCCTGGGCCTCATACCCAGCCATCACCGGCCCAACACGCAAAGCGTCAACACAAGAAGAATCCGGCCCAAACCGGCCCAGCAGCTGGTTCAAGCGCTCTCTGTGAGCTTGGCGGATCCCGATCGGCGACCTCGACGGCACCACAGCCGCCGCCGCCGGCAGCGATCCGGCTCTGAACCGGCGATCCGGCCTTCTCTTCTTAACCACCATCCACGAATCCGGATGAATTAAATCGAAGAGCGTGAGGTTACCAAGGCGATGATCAGTAGCTGGTCCGAGAGGATGATCAGCCACACTGGGACTGAGACACGGCCCAGACTCCTACGGGAGGCAGCAGTGGGGAATTTTTTGGAAGGCGTACCTTAGGTAAAGGACCCTTCCATGGCCCGACCGCCGATGCCGCAGTTCTCCGGTGAACGACACGGCGCACCAATTCCTTCCTCTCGTCCGGAAGAAGCCCGACCGGCGCCGGATCCTCCACCGGCACAACCTTGTCTACGGTAGTGGCCACCTCATCTTCGTCATAACCTGCATGAAAAAACTCACATATCAAATCCGAAGGCGTAGGCGACGGCGGCGAACCCTCTGAGTCGTCGCCATCTCCGTCGGCATCCTCCTGGTCTGAAGCCAACAGGGCCCAGAAACGGCCGCCGATGCCCGCCCGGGCCGCCGCCGCGGGAGGACGCGGCGCGGCGGAGGCCTCCGCGGTCGCCCGGGGAGTCGCCCCAGTCGCCTTCATAATAACCTTCTTCCAGAATGTATTTTGTCTATGATAAAGGTTGGCCTATAAAGGTTGGCCTTTCTTGCACCAAGCCATCTCCCGGTGATCGTATCAACATGCAGGAGGTGGCTGCCAAGCTTCATGGAATCAAGGATGCTTACGTTGATGTTATAACTGAAAGACAAGTTGTTGTATAATTGGCGTTTATCACATAGCGTGTATGTATTAGATGTGTATAGTCACTTGTCTGTATATCCCCAATGTATAAGGGGTTCTCTGCACTTTGCCACACATGTATATGTACTGGCTTCTGGCCCTCAGTGAATACTAGTTGCTATTCATCCAACATGGTATCAGATGTTAGGTTCCTCCCGCTCCCGCACGCTGCAACTCCATGCTAGATCTTCTCCCCCGATTCGCTCCGGCCTGCTCTCTGCCTGATTCCGGCCACCCCCGACCCGAGCTCAGGCTGATCCTCCTCCCCGCGGATCCGTCGGGGCTTGCTTGTCCTGTGCCCGGCCTCCCCGTCAAGCCCGGTCCGCCTCGTCGCGGACTCTGCCCGGTCCTCCTCGCCGCGGCTCCACTGGGGCTTGCTCGTCCCGTGCCCGGCCTCCCTCCTCACCGCGGCTCCGCCGGGGCTTGCTCGTCCCGTGCTCGGCCTCCTCGCCCACCCCTCGCTGCGGATCCGCCCGAGACTCGCTCGTCCCGTGTTCGGTCGGGATCCGCCCCGACCTCGATCTGTTTCCTCTGCGGGCTGCGGGGGTCGTTGACTCCTCCTCGAGTGCTGCTGCCTCCTCGAGCCGTTTGTGAGTGGGGCTTCTCTCGCATCCCGTTCGGGCCCCCATTGATCCGCATACTGTTCGGGCCCCTCGCTCCGGACACAGTTCGGATGTTCTGTGCTTCTTCCAAAAAAAAGCAGAGAAGAGAAGAGTGACTCCCTCATGTCCTCTTCGGGCTATGTCGCTGTTCCTCGGTGCTCGGTGATCTTCGATGGCACAAACTATGCCGAGTTTGTGGGGTTCATGCGTATTCACATGCGCGGACTCCTGCTATGGGGTATTCTCTCTGGAGAGGTATCCTGTCCGCCCTGCCCTGTTGCTCCGGTGGCTCCTATTCCGCCGGCCCTGCCGGTGCTTGCTACTGATGTTTCTCAGGTTGATCGGGATGCAGCCAAGGCTCTTGATGATGCTGCAGTTGATGCCTATGATCAACAGATATCCACATATTCTGATGCTCTTTCTGTCTACCGGGATGATCACTCTGCCTACACTCAGTGGTGCAATGATGATGCTTGAGCTGTTGTTGTTCTTACTGCGAGTGTCCTCCCTCAGTTTGCTTCCGAGTTCATGGGCCTCGATACTGTTGCAGCGATGTGGTCCTATCTTTGTCAGCGCTATCAGCCCTCTGGCGATGCTCTTTACCTCTCTGTGGTGCGTCAGGAGCATGCCCTTTAGCAGGGCGATTCTTCTGTTGATGGGTTCTATTCCTAGTGCTCTGCCATCTGGTGTCAGCTTGACTCACTGCAGACAGTTGTTTGTGGCACTTGCCGCTGCTGTCAGACTACTTGGTCTGACTTGGAGTTTCAGCGGGTCCATTAGTTTTTATCTCGTCTCCGGTCTGAGTTTGAGCCTCGCCGTGCTCACTTGCTTGCTCGTGGTCGTGTTCCCATCTCAGGGATACTTGCTGAGCTTCGTGCTAAGGAGACCCGCCTTCACTCTGCTGGGTTGCTTCTGGTTCCATCAGTATTGGCTGCCCGGGCTCCTGTGTTGTCTGCTCGCCTCACTGCTCCGTCGCTCCTGCCTACTCCTCCAGGGGGTGAGCCGTCCTCCTTATGCCGAGAAGGGCACGTCACGCCGTGATACCGTCTGTGTTTACTGCTCCCGGCCAGGTCACCCAGAGTCTGATTGTCGCCAGAAGAAGCGCGATCAGAGGCGCTCCTCCTCCAGCGGGACTCCCGTATCTTCCTCGACTTCGTCACTCATTGACCAGGACATTGTTCGCCTCAAGCGCCTTCTTGCTTCCTCAGGCTCCTCGTCGACTGTTGCTGCTGTGACTGCATCCTCTTCCTCACCACCACCGACATCTACACAGTCAGGTACATCTTCGTGGGTTCTGGATTCTGGAGCCTCCTTTCATATGTCTTCTGATTCTTCCGCGTTGTCCTCTCTCAGACCTCTTGATTCGCCTGTTAATGTTCTTACTGTTGATGGGACATCCCTTCCTGTTGCTAGTCGTGGTATTCTTTCCACTCCATCTTTTTCTGTTCCGAGTGTTTCTCATGTTCCTCGCCTTATCATGAATCTTTTTTCCGCTGCCCAACTTACTGATTCTGGTTGTCGTGTCATTCTTGATACCGACTCTTGCTCCATTCAGGATCGTCGCACCAAGGCTTTGGTTGGTGCTGGCCCCGGCGCCGTGAGTCAGAGGGCCTTTGGGAGGTTGACTGGCTTTGTGTTCCTTCCGCTGCCACCACTTCTGCCAGCTCTCATGCTCTTTATGCCTCTTCGTCTGCGTCCTTCCAGTAGTGGCATCATCGCCTTGGTCACATCTGTGGCTCTTGTTTGTCTTCTTTAGTTCGTTAGGGCCTCCTAGGGTCTGTATCTGGAGATGTCTCCTTATATTGTAATGGTTGCAGACTTGGCAAACAGACTCAGTAACCTTATCCTACTAGTGAGTTTGTATCTCAGCGTCCTTTTGACTTAGTTCATTCTGATGTCTGGGGTCTTGCTCCCTTTGATTCAAAAGGTGGTCATCACTATTATGTTTTGTTTATTGATGATTTCTCTTGCTACACTTGGCTCTACTTCATGAAATCTCGTAGCGAGGTTCTCCCTATATACAAACGTTTTGCTGCCATGGTTCACACCCAGTTTGCCACGCCCATTCGCACTTTTTGTGCTGACTCCGCTTGAGAGTATATCTCTCAGCTGTTGCGTGGTTTTCTTGCGGAACAGGGTACTCTTGCCCATTTCTCTTGTCCTGGTGCTCATGCCTAGAATGGCGTTGCCGAATGAAAGCATCGCCATTTGCTTGAGACGACTCGTGCGCTAATGATTGCTGCTTCCCTTCCACCCCATTTTTGGGCTGAGGTTGTTTCCGCATCCACCTATCTCATCAACATTCAGCCATCGTCTGCTCTGCAGGGTGGCATTCCTATAGAGTGTCTCACTGGTCGCTCTCCTAACTACTCAGCTCTTCGTATGTTTGGATGTGTGTGCTATGTTCTTCTTGCCCCCCGAGAACGCACCAAACTGACTGCTCAGTCGGTTGAGTGTGTTTTCCTTGGCTACAGTGATGAGCACAAGAAATATCGATGTTGGGATCCTGTGGGTCGTCGCTTGCGCATCTCACGTGATGTGACTTTTGACGAGTCTCGTTCTTACTACCCACGTTCTTCTTCCTCGAGTTTTTTTGTGGACGACCTTTCTTTCCTTCTCCTTCCTGATACACCCTGCTATGTGCCTCATGTGTCACCTCTTCCTCCGGCACCCCTCATTCCTTCTCATTCACCATCGACCCCGTCTTCTCCATCCTCCTACTCCACCTCTCCACCATCATCTTCAGTCTGTCACCCTCTCTCACCGTTTCCTCTCCACTATACTCGTCGTTCTCGTACTGAGGATGTCTCCTCTGACGAGCCTTCCACCTCTGGTGCACCTTCTCTCACGCCTCCCCCAGTTCACAGCCTCCGTGCTCGGCCTCGCCGCCTGATCGCTACTCCCCTGATCGGTACGGTCTCTCTATTATTGCTGAGCCCACTTCTTATCGGACTGCCATGACTCAGCCTGAATGGCAGCTTGCGATGGCTGAAGAGCTTGCTGCTCTTGAGCGCTCTGACACATGGGATCTGGTCCCCCTTCCTTCCGGTGTGCGTCCCATCACCTGCAAGTGGGTCTACAAGATTAAGACTCGCTCCGATGGTCCCCCTTCCTTCCGGTGTGCGTCCCATCACCTGCAAGCTTGTCTTGTGGCCCGTGGTTTTCAGCAGGAGCAGGGGCGAGATTATGATGAGACATTCGCTCCTGTGGCCCACATGACCACTGTCCGCACTCTTCTTGCTGTGGCTTCTGTTCGTCAGTGGTCTATCTCTTAACTTGATGTTCAGAACGCTTTTCTCAATGGCGAGTTGCGTGAGGAGGTTTTTATGCGGCCACCACCGGGGTACTATGCTCCTGATGGTATGGTCTGTAGACTTCGCCGCTCCCTATATGGTCTCAAACAGGCCCCTCGCGCCTGGTTTGAGCATTTCGCCTCTGTGGTGACTACGGCTAGTTTCTCGCCTAGTGATCATGATCCTGCGTTGTTTGTTCACACGTCTCCTCGCGGTCGGACTCTTCTCCTTCTCTATGTTGATGACATGATCATCACTGATGACGACTCTGAGTACATTGCCTTTGTTAAGGCTCGTCTTCGAGACCAGTTCCTCATGACTGATCTTGGTCCACTTTGCTATTTTCTTGGGATTGAGATCTCCTCGACCCCTGATGGCTTCTACATCTCCCAAGAAAATATATTCAGCATCTTCTTGCTCGCGCTGCTCTTGGTGATGAGCGCACAGTTATCACTCCTATGGAGCTCAACGTTCAGCTTCGTGCATCTGATGGTGACCCTCTTCCTAATCCCACTCGCTATCGTCACCTCGTTGGTAGCCTTGTCTATCTTGCTGTTACGCGTCCTGACATCTCCTATCCTGTCCACATCCTGAGTCAGTTTGTTTCAGCTCCCACCTCTGTCCACTATAGTCACCTCCTCCGTGTTTTACGATATCTTCGTGGCACGATCTCTCAGCGCCTTTTCTTTCCCCGCTCCAGCTCTCTTGAGCTCCAGGCCTACTCTGATGCTACCTGGGCTAGTGATCCCATGATCGACGCTCGCTGTCTGCTTACGGTGTCTTTCTTGATGGCTCTCTTATTTCTGGGAGACAAAGAAACAGACTGCAGTTTCTCGCTCGAGCACAGAGGCTGAGTTGCGAGCCATGGCTATGTTGACGGCTGAGGTGACTCCGGCACCACATCCTCGTAGCCTTCCCCATCGTTGCACGCTTTTATTTGATTAATGGGGGTTGGCCCGTGTCTGACTCAATAATAATACTACTATATATGGGCCCGTTGATTAATGGGGGTTGGTCCGTGTCTGACTCAATAATAATACTACTATATATGGGCCCGTTGATTAATGGGGGTTGGCCCGTGTCTGACGGCATTAGATTCGAAGAAGAAGTCGGTCGTCGCCTGACCCAGAGTGAGACTACCGGTGAGGTCTCTCGTGCCAGCCTGACCCTCACCGGACTGGGGTTAACGTTTTGGCCAGTCGGCCACCGAGGTAACCCCGTCGTGACGCCCTGCCAAGTCAAGTACTCCATCCGTAAACTAGATACAACTATTTCTAAGACAAGTATTTCTGAACAGAGGGAGTAGTAGTGTATCGATCAGCTTCTGAGTTCTCCAGTCTCTCTCATCATTTTCCATCGTTGCTGTTCATCGTCTGCAGAAGAGAATCTCATCTAAAGCATTTCAGGCAGATGCATTCACATGGCGCACAGCTGGTAATTAATTCTGGCCGAGCAATTAGTTCTGTGAGAAGGATAGTATATTTCCTTTTTGCCAAGCAAGCAATTAATTCTGGTCAAGCATGCATGCTATTCTACGATAATCCTTGTAGACATATAAGGTCATTTCTAACCGGTCCCTATATCAACTTAGTGGATTACATTTGGCTTTCTACTCCACTAAGTTTGACCTACCCAATTCTCAAAACGGCTTAGTCGAGTATAATTTTTACTCCTTTCCTATCCGCCGGAGTATATTTACTCCCTCTCTCTGCGGCCGAGTAAAGTCGACTCTCTTCTCCCCGCCTCCTCTTCTCCGCCCCCCCCCCCTCCACACCACCGCCAGCGCATCCCCCGCCCTCCCTCACCTCTCCGATGGCCGGACGTGGTGGCCGCTAGTCCCCGCGCCGCCACGCGCACGGGTCGTCCTCCGCGGGCACTCATTGAGCCGCCGTCGCCGCTTGCCCAATCCGCCCGCCGCCGCGCCTCTATGCCGGTTCGAGGACTTCCCCGTCCTCCCTCCGTCCCGGACGCCGACAAGGACCTACCTCGGGGTCTGGCAGCGGCGGTGGGTGACGTGGGTGGTCGAAATCACGGACCGGGAGATCCACACCCGGCACGGACACTAAAAAAATACGGTATGCATATTATATGTACCCTCCTAACTGCCGAACGTTCGCCAAAGGATGTGGCACATGCGAACGATGTGATGGCTGTTTTAGTAGTGGTGAATTGCGGAGAGGTGACATTTTGGTCATAAGACACATGGCAGTTTCTTCCCGAGAAGGCAATTTTTATTTAAAAACTATCATCGTTTGATCTCGTTTTACAACTAAAACTGTCTGCCACCCTCTTATCCCGATGTTTGCCAGGTAAAATTACCGTATTATATTATGATGATTCTTGCCGACACCATCTCTGAAAGGTGGTACTATGTAGACATGCAGTGCGAGATAATACAGTGTGAACGACGATGACCAAAGACCGAGCATAATGCATTGTACGTACCTATACTAGCTAGCTAGCTAGTGCATTATTTCAAAGTGGACCGAAGTCGACCGGGCAGCAGCAAGCTTGCAGAGTACATCATCGATATAAAGTGAGGGCTCACTGGTGAAGGTGGATCAAACACTCCACACTCCAAACTCCAAACCTGTGCACACAATATTCTTGGTTTCGCTCTCGCCTCTGCCCTACAGCAGCTGTAGCTCTTGTTCCGGTCAGGAAAGGAAAAGCTAGCGCGTGGAAGAAGAGGAAGAAATCCCCAGGTTCGTACGCAATTCACATAGCACATGCATGTACATTTCATGAATTAATGAATGTCTGCTAGTAGTATTGGTTATATTTACTATTGAAGTTTCTCCTTCATCCTATGCATGCCTACATAGATAATACTGAAAACTAACTCGACCAACATATATATACGTACAGAGATACCCGGCCATGAAAGTTACCACACTCGGACAGTTACTCCTCTTGATATTATTGGTGACTTTCAGTGCACAATATGTGGTCGTCATCTGCAGCTCATCCTCCGTACATGGTAACGAGACAGATTGGTTATCGCTGCTTGGTTTCAAGGACGCAATCAGCCTCGACCCGCAGCAAGCCTTGATGTCCTGGAATGATAGCACCCACTTTTGCAATTGGGAAGGTGTCGTGTGCAAGGTGAAGGCTCCACCCCGTGTCACTTCCCTAAACCTTACAGGTCGAGGTTTGGCAGGACATATCTCTCCTTCACTTGGGAACCTAACCTTCTTGCAATCTCTGGCCTTGACAGAGAACACACTCGCCGGAGAGATCCCATCATCCCTTGGTCACATGCATCGCCTCGAAACCTTGCACTTGAACAGAAACACGCTGCAAGGAAGGATACCGAGTTTTGCAAACTGCTCAAAGCTCAAGGAGTTGGATGTTTCGGTTAACAATCTAGTTGGCCAATTTCCCGGTGATTTGCCTCCTCATCTTCACATGCTGCAAGTTTCATTTAATAACCTTACTGGCATCATCCCAGCTTCTCTGGGTAATATCACAACACTAGGCTTTATTAGTTGCGCGCATAATCGAATCAAGGGAAATATCCCAAGTGAGTTTGCAGGTTTGCCAGGCTTGCAGTACCTGTATGCGGGTGCAAATCAGCTAACAGGTAGGTTTCCACAAGCCATCTTGAATGTTTCTACTCTCATCGGCCTTGGCTTAACTCTCAATGGTCTAAGTGGGGAGCTGCCACCAAATCTTTGTACCTCTCTCACCTATCTCTGTATACTTACATTAGGTGGCAACTTATTTCTAGGGCACATTCCTAGTTCATTCACTAATGCTTCCAATCTAAGTGTCATTGATTTATCAACGAACAACTTCACCGGATTGGTGCCCACCACGATGAGCAAACTTACCAAACTCTCAATGTTGAATCTTGAAAATAATCAGCTCCAAGCACATAGTCGAGAAGACTGGGAGTTTTTGGACAGCTTAGGCAACTGCACAGAGCTACAAATATTGTCCATGAATGTCAATTGTCTATCAGGGCATGTACCAAGTTCAATAGCTAACCTTTCCAACAAACTCCAGACTCTGTACTTGGGAGAAAATCAACTATCAGGAAATTTCCCTTTCGGCATAGCCAACCTTCACAATCTAGTTGTTGTGTCAGTGGGGGGGGGGGGGGGGGATCACTTCACAGGTATCGTTCCAGAGTGGATTGGGACTCTACTTCTTTACGGGGGTCATTCCTGTTGGAATTTTGCTAGTAGGCCTTTGGCCCAAAGCTCAACTAAAATTCTGAAATTCTCTTGGCCCATTCATGCACACATGTGAGTGGAGTGAGTGAGGCTAAAGTTTAGTCCCACCTTATAAGTTGAGAGAGAGTTGCACCTCTTTATAAGGTGAGCTCTTCTACCACTTGTATGAGCATGAGAAGAGGAGACCTACACGCGCGCTCCTCCTCCTTGCTCGCCTTGCCACGACGCGCCGCGGGTTGCGGGATTGAGCCGAGCCGAGGACAGAGCTATGCACGTTGTCTATATTTTTGCTGCTTGGGAAAATTAACGAGTCATTAATTAATAGTTAACGAACGCGTTAATTACTGAACCGTTTCCGATTCTTTTGGATTGTGACGACTCGGACGTGGGGTTTACTCCCACGACCTACCCGGCCCGTATTATATAGTCAGGCAGACGTCTACCCTAGCAGCGGCTTCGTATGGTTTCTCACCACCGTTCCAGATCCTTGCGCCGCCAAACAATTCTTCTCCATCCCTCCTTTCGGCGTGCACCAGGAGAAGGGACAGCAGGCCTCCGGAACCCCGCCTCTCGTGATCCTGTACGGAAGAGGGGCGATCAGGTTTTTGGGGAGCGCACTCGTGCGACTGCTGGCAGTGACGACTTCGCGAACGACGACTTCTTCCCTGACCTCGGCAACCTCATCCTCGACGACATGGGCGACAACGTCAACGCCGGCGGTGCTGCTCCCGCTGCACCGTATGTGATTCTATCCTTCCTGTTTGAGATCGTGGTAGAATTCATGTTTCTAGTATGTGCTCTAGATGTGATATATTCATCTGCTATGCTAGTTCACATGATTAGTTTAATCTCTGCTGTTGTAGTCATGATTTATCATCTATTTATTCAGATTAAATCTCGTAGTAATTTGCTCTTATTTCCAACAATCCAAAAACCTGATTATAGGCAATTTACTCCGAGTGGTTTTGCTGCGCATCTGAAGCCGCCTGCCTTTAAGGGGGCGCAATATAAGAGGTGGCGCACGAGAGCAGTCTACTGGTTTCAGACCATGGGCTGCTATGACGCCACCAATAGCAAGCCTGAGGGCGATCTTAATCCAGCACACAGCTGGAAGCTTTTGAGAAGATCGATATCCTCTTTAAAGGCGCTCTTCTGAGTGTTCTTGATGACTCAATTGTGGATTCGTATATGTTGTTTGACAACGGCAAGGACATGTGGGCTGCGCTCGAGGCCAAGTTTGGTGCCTCGGACGCCGGCAGCGAGTTGTACGTCATGGAGCAATTCTATGACTACAAGATGACTGATGAGCGCCCTGTTGTACAGCAGGCTCCTGAGATACAGTCGCTCGCAAAAGAATTTGAGTACTTCAAGTGTGTGTTGCCGGACAAATTTGTTGCCGGAGGCATCATTGCCAAGCTTCCACCTTCGTGGAACAATTTTGCTACTTCCCTGAAACACAAGAGACAGGAATTTTTCGTTACGGATCTCATTGGTATTCTTGATGTTGAAGAGAAGGCGAGAGCAAAAGACACACGTGCTCGAGTTGCTGAGGGAGGTTCTAGTGCCCACATGGTACAGAAG
This sequence comes from Aegilops umbellulata, assembly GCA_032464435.1. Lineage (NCBI taxonomy): Eukaryota > Viridiplantae > Streptophyta > Magnoliopsida > Poales > Poaceae > Aegilops > Aegilops umbellulata. Next base: position 631,100,981 of record CP136060.1, on the reverse strand, counting down.
AAGAACTTCCAGCCCAACAAGTTCAAAAATAACAAGAACAAAACTCAGGGCAAATGCAAGTTTGATACAAAGAACAAGCCATCACATTCTACCTACTTTAAGAAGAATTCTCATAAGAAGGGGAAGGGACTTTGCCATGTCTGCGGTGATCCTAATCACTGGGCTCCGAAGAGTCCTAACCGCTTTGAGGAGCGCGAACATGAGAAGAGCGGCAAGTCCGCTAATGTTGTCATCGGTGATACTGATACGAAGGAATCAGGGTACGGTATTTTTCCTACCATTTTTTCAGTATTTCAATCCCCTGATTGGTTAATTGACACCGGTGCCAATGTACATGTTTGTGCTGACGCCTCCATGTTTTCTTCTTACGAGGCCACTGGGACTTCTCCCATGCTGATGGGGAACGGGTCACATGCCATCGTTCGAGGTGTTGGTACGGTCGATCTGAAGTTTACTTCGGGGAAGACTGTGCGTCTGAAGAACGTTCATCATGTGCCGTCCATCAATAAAAATCTCATTAGCGGTTCCGTTTATGTCTAGATGGTTTTAAGTTGGTTTTGGAATCCAATAAAGTTGTAATTTCTAAGTGTGGACAATTTATTGGAAAAGGGTATGAGTGCGGAGGCTTGTTCCGCCTATCTTTGTCAGATATTTGCACTAAAGTTATTAATAATGTTTGCCACAATAATGAGTCTGATATTTGGCATTCACGACTTTGTCATATTAACTTTGGATGCATGACGCGGCTAGCCAATATGAATTTAATTCCGAAAATCTCTACTGTCAAGGGCTCTAAGTGCCAAGTATGTGTGCAAGCTAAGCAACCCCGCAAGTCCCATAAGACTGCAGAGGCAAGAGACTTGGCGCCACTGGAGCTTATACATTATGATCTTTGTGAGATGAATGGCGTGTTGACAAAAGGTGGAAAGAGATACTTCATGACGTTGATTGATGACTCCACTAGATATTGTTATGTGTGTCTTCTGAAATCAAAAGATGAGGCTTTAACTTTCTTCAAAAACTATAAAGCTGAGGCAGAGAACCAACTTGATCGAAAAATTAAACGGCTTAGGTCCGATCGTGGTGGAGAGTATTTTTCCAATGAATTTGATCTGTTTTGTGCGGAACATGGTATAATCCATGAGAGGACGCCTCCCTACTCACCCTAGTCAAATGGGGTAGCCGAAAGAAAGAACCGAACTCTAACTGATATGGTTAACACCATGTTAGACACTTCGGGTCTATCCAAGGAATGGTGGGGGGAGGCGTTAATGACTGCGTGTCATGTCCTAAACCGAGTTCCCACAAAGCATAAGACCATGACTCCATTTGAGGAATGGTAAAGGAAAAGGTTGAAACTCTCTTACCTAGGTACTTGGGGTTGTTTGGTGAAAGTCAATATACCAATTCCCAAGAAGCGCAAACTTGGACCAAAAACCATGGATTGTGTTCTTCTGGGCTATGCTTTTCATAGCATCGGCTATAGATTTTTGATAATAAAATCTGAGGTATCCGACATGCATGTTGGTACAATTATGGAGTCGAATGATGCAGCTTTCTTTGAGGACATATTTCCTATGAAGGATGTGTCGAGTTTATCAAATCAGGAGATACCTACTCCATCTAGTGAGGAATTCACTGTAATTCCTAAACCCACCATTGCGATGGAACACGTTGAGATTCCTGTTGAGGGTGACAATGGAACTCCTGTGAGGAGTAAGAGACAGAGGACTGCAAATTCCTTTGGTGATGATTTCATTGTGTACCTCGTGGATGACACACCCAGGACTATTTCAGAAGCCTATGCATCTCCTGATGCTGACTACTGGAAGGAAGTTGTACGTAGCGAGATGGATTCCATCTTAGCTAACGGTACCTGGGAGATCACTGACCGTCCTTATGGGTGCAAACCTGTAGGATGTAAGTGGGTGTTCAAGAAGAATCTTAGACCTGATGGTACGATTGAAAAGTACAAGGCACGGCTTGTGGCCAAGGGTTATACCCAGAAAGAAGGTGAAGACTACTTTGATACTTACTAACCCGTGGCTAGACTGACCACAATTCGGGTGCTACTATCACTGGCTGCCTCACATGGTCTTCTCGTTCATCAAATGGACGTTAAGACGACTTTCCTCAATGGAGAGTTGAAAGAGGAAATCTACATGGATCAACCAGATGGTTTTGTAGTACCTGGTCAGGAAGGAAAGGTGTGCAAGTTATTAAAGTCTTTGTATGGCCTTAAACACTAGTAGAGAAGGGGGCAACGGTTCAGGCCAGAAAAGGCATTAATCCCGGTTTCGTTACGAACCGGGACTAATGTGAGCATTAGTCCCGGTTCGAGCGGCGAGGGCGTCGGAAAGGCATTACTCCCGGTTCAAATGGGACCTTTAGTCCCGGTTCGTGGCACGAACCGGTACTAAAGGGTGCGATGCCCATTAGTACCGGTTCATGGCACGAAACGGTACTAAAGTACCGGTTCGTGCCACGAACCGGTACTAATGGGGTTGAGACCTTTAGTACCGGTTCGTGCCACGAACCGGTACTAATGGTGCAATTTTCAAACTCTCCCCCCCCCCTCCCCCGGTGGACCGCCTTTCAGTTTTAGAAAAAACAAAAGAAAATGATGGAAATGTCAATGAAATAAAATAAAATAAGTTTCCCATGTGATATGTGGTCTAGTTGTTGGGAAAATTTACAAATATGAATTTCGACTTTATTTACAAAATCTCTCTGGAATTTGTAAAAATGGGCATAACTTTTGCATACGAACTCGGATTAAAAAGTTTTTTATATGAAAAATCATCTACTCAAAAAGTTACATCCGATGGAAACTGCCTACGGCCTGTTTGCAAATTTGTAGAATCCTCAAATTCCAAAAGGAAAAAAAGTTATGCTCAAATTTCGGTTTTTTTAATTTTCATTAAATCTGGTCAAACTATGGTCAAACTAATTATTCAAGAAGTATTAGTGTTACTAAATAATGTTTCAAGAATATTAGTGTTATTAAATAATTATTTCAGTTTTTTTGAATTTTGGTCAAACTATGGTCAAACTGTGGTCAAACAATGGTCAAACTACTTATTCAAGAAATATTAGTGTTACTAAATAATTATTGTTTTTTAAAACAATAGTTTCAAACTCAAACAGTGAAATGTGTGACTTCATGCTCAAGCTAAACTCCTAAGGGTTAATAGGATTAACATTTTACTATTGTCAGGAAAACAACGAGTGCAGACTTGGAAACAAGGGAGAATAGAACGTGGAAGAGATTAGAGGTTAAAATAATTCAGAAATTTGAAAATAAAAAAATCAAAAAAAATAAAAAAAATTCAAAAAAAATCAGAAAATTTCCTTTAGTACCGGTTGGTGTTACCAATCGGGACTAAAGATGGACCTCCAGGCAGCGGCCACGTGGAGGGCCTTTAGTCCCGGTTCTGGTTTGAACCGGGACTAAAGGGTCAGACATTAGTAACGACCCTTTAGTCCCGGTTCAAGAACCGGGACTAAAGGCCCTTATGAACCGGGACTACAGGCCCTTTTTCTACTAGTGAAACAAGCTCCTAAGGAGTGGCATGAGAAGTTCGAAAGAACATTAACTGCTGCTAGCTTTGTAGTAAATGATGGTGACAAGTGTGTGTACTATCGCTATGGTGGGGGCGGAGGAGTTATTCTTTGTCTGTATGTCGATGACATATTGATCTTTGGAACCAAACTTGATTTAATCAAGGAGGTTAAGGATTTCTTATCTCGCTGTTTTGAGATGAAGGATCTAGGAGTAGCTGATGTTATCTTAAACATCAAGCTGTTGAGAGATGAGAATGGTGGGATCACACTGCTTCAGTCTCACTATGGTGGGGGCGAAGGAGTTATTCTTTGTCTGTATGTCGATGACATATTGATCTTTGGAACCAAACTTGATTTAATCAAGGAGGTTAAGGATTTCTTATCTCGTTGTTTTGAGATGAAGGATCTAGGAGTAGCTGATGTTATCTTAAACATCAAGCTGTTGAGAGATGAGAATGGTGGGATCACACTGCTTCAGTCTCACTATGTGGAAAAGGTTTTGAGTCGTTTTGGGTATAGCGACTGCACGCCTTCTCCAACTCCATATGATGCTAGTGTGTTGCTTCGAAAGAATCGACGGATTGCTAGAGATCAACTGAGGTATTCTAAGATTATTGGCTCGCTTATGTATTTGGCGAGTGCCACGAGGCCTTACATCTCTTTTGTTGTGAGCAAGCTGAGTCGGTTTGTGTCAAAACCGGGAGATGATCATTGGCATGCGCTTGAGAGAGTTATGCGCTATTTGAAAGGCACCGCGAGCTATGGGATTCACTACACCGGGTATCCAAGGGTACTGGAGGGTTATAGTGACTCAAACTGGATTTCTGATGCTGATGAGATAAAGGCCACAAGTGGTTATGTTTTTACACTTGGTGGTGGCGCTGTTTTCTGGAAGTCTTGCAAGCAGACCATCTTAACAAGGTCAACTATAGAAGCAGAACTCACAGCATTAGACACTGCCACTGTTGAAGCAGAGTGGCTTCGTGAACTCTTGATGGACTTACCTATGGTTGAAAAACCAATACCCCCTATCCTGATGAACTGTGATAATCAAACTGTGATCGTCAAGATAAACAGTTCTAAGGACAATATGAAGTCCTCAAGGCATGTGAAGAGGAGACTAAAATCTGTCAGAAAATTGAGGAACTCCGAAGTTATTACGTTGGATTATATCCAAACGTCGAAAAACTTGGCAGATCCCTTCACAAAGGGTCTATCACGTAATGTGATAGATAATGCATCGATGGAGATGGGTTTGAGACCCACCGCATGAGTTGTCCATAGTGGTAACCCACTCTATGTGATCGGAGATCCCGTGAAGTAGAAGTGGGAGACAAGCTGTTGGTCAGCTGGGAGGAGAGTATCCCTATATTAATTATCCCACTCCGTGAAGATGCAATACTCTCCTGATCTGCATGGCAGGTTGATACTTATCTTAATATGTTCCAAGTAGCTTATTCGGGTAAGAGATGTTGTCCTGCAGAACATCTTCTGAGGAACACACCTATATGAATTTGACTGTTAACGTCACAGTCTGTGAGATTTGGGTGTTCTCTAATAAATTCATGAAAGGCCCTGGAGTATGACGTATACGCTCCACCCGCGGGGAAGCCTTGCGGCAGCCCAGTATCGGTCATGAATTTGTGTGAAACTAGTTTCACAGAAAACTTGTAGTTCAAGGCATAGTCCACTATTCAAGTTGTGATCTAGTGTAGCATAAATCTCTAAGTGGAAGTTCAACTTCACAGTCTCCACTAAGCACCGGTATATAAAACAATGTTTTGGAGCTAAATGATGAGATGTGCCAATGAGACTTTGTGGGGGATTGTTGGAATTTTGCTAGTAGGCCTTTGGCCCAAAGCCCAACTAAAATTCTGAAATTTTCTTGGCCCATTCATGCACACATGTGAGTGGAGTGAGTGAGGCTAAAGTTTAGTCCCACCTTATAAGTTGAGAGAGATTTGCACCTCTTTATAAGGTGAGCTCTTCTACCACTTGTATGAGCATGAGAAGAGGAGACCTACACGCGCGCTCCTCCTCCTCGCTCGCCTCGTCACGACGCGCCGCGGGTTGCGGGATTGAGCCGAGCCGAGGACAGAGCTATGCACGTTGTATATATTTTTGCTGCTTGGGAAAATTAATGAGTCATTAATTAATAATTAACGGACGCGTTAATTACTGAACCGTTTCCGATTCTTTTGGATCGTGACGACTCGGACATGGGGTTTACTCCCACGACCTACCCGGCCCGCATTATATAGTCAGGCACATGTCTACCCTAGCCGCGGCTTCGTATGGTTTCTCACCACCATTCCAGATCATTGCGCCGCCAAACAATTCTTCTCCATCCCTCCTTTCGGCATGCACCGGGAGAAGGGACAGCAGGCCTCCGGAACCCCGCCTCTCGTGATCCTGTACGGGAGAGGGGCGATCAGGTTTTTGGGGAGCGCACTCGCGCGACTGCTGGCAGTGACGACTTCACGAACGACGACTTCTTCCCCGACCTCGGCAACCTCATCCTCGACGACATGGGCGACAACGTCAACGCCGGCGGTGCTGCTCCCGCTGCACCGTATGTGATTCTATCCTTTCTGTTCGAGATCGTGGTAGAATTCATGTTTCTAGTATGTGCCCTAGATGTGATCTGTTCATCTGCTATGCTAGTTCACATGATTAGTTTAATATCTGATGCTGTAGTCATGATTTATCACCTATTTATTCGGATTAAATCTCGTAGTAATTTGCTCTTATTTCCAACAATTCCATCATCCTTGTCAAACTTGTCTCAACTGGGACAGCTCTATGTAGCCTCAAACCAATTCATTGGCCACGTACCGAAAAGCTTTGGTAACTTCCCAAGGCTTCAATATTTGGACACTGCTAGCAACAACCTTCATGGTAGGGTTCCAATGGAGATATTCAGAATCCCGTCAATAATGGCAATTGATTTATCTTTCAACAACCTGGATGGACAACTTCCTACCAACATTGAATTGGATAAACAACTCGTACATTTGGTACTTTCATCCAATAAGCTATCTGGAGATATTCCAAACACTCTGGGTGACTGTGGAAGTTTAGAATACATTGAGTTAGACTCGAATATTTTCAGCGGAAGCATTCCCACTTCATTAGGCAGCATAAGAGGCCTAAAAGTTTTGAATATTTCTGCCAATAACTTAACTGGTTCAATACCAACATCTCTTGGCAACCTACAAGTTCTTGAGAAACTAGATTTGTCATTCAACCACCTCAATGGTGAGGTTCCAACAAAAGGGATATTCAAGAATGCAACTGCCGTGCAAATTGATGGAAATCAGGGGCTTTGTGGTGGGGTACCGGAGTTACACATACTAGCATGTTTTGTTATGCCTCCAGATTCAGTTAGGAACAAGAAATCTTTGGTGCTAAAAGTGGTTATCCCAATAGTGAGTATGGTGTCAATTGTTATTGTCATATTTTGCTTCTTTCTTCGGGGAGGGAAACACAAGAGAAAATCTATATCTCTGCCATCATTTTCTACAAATTTTCCCATGGTTTCTTTCAATGATCTAGCCAGAGCAACACAGGGATTCTCAGTATCCAACTTAATAGGCAGAGGGAGATATAGTTCTGTTTACCAAGGAAAACTAGTTGAAGATGAAAATGAGGTTGCCGTGAAAGTCTTCAACCTAGAGACAAGAGGAGCACAAAAGAGCTTCATCTCAGAATGTAACGCGTTGAGAAATGTGCAGCACCGTAATTTGGTCCCTATAATAACTGTGTGCTCAAGCATTGATTCTAGTGGTAATGATTTCAAGGCCCTAGTGTATGAGCTCATGCCACGAGGAGATTTGCATAAACTACTATACTCAACTCCAGACTATGAAGGCTCTTCGGATTTAAACCTTATTACGATTGGTCAAAGGATAAGCATTGTGATGGATGTAGCGGATGCACTGGAGTACCTACACCATAACAACCAAGAAGCACTGATTCACTGTGATCTGAAGCCTAGCAACATTCTTTTGAATGACAATATGACAGCTCATGTTGGAGACTTTGGCTTGCCAAGATTCAAAGTTGGTTCCACAACGTCATCTCACGGTAACTCAAACTCTTCTTCAATTGCAGTGATGGGAACAATTGGATGCACTGCTCCGGGTAATGGTCTTTTCTTTATCTTGTGCTTCTACATTTTGCGGCATCTATGTTAAGCAGTGAAGATGAAACTAACTCCTCCCCTTTTCCATTATGTAGAATACGCAGAGGGTGGCCAAGTTTCAACTGCCGCAGATGTTTACAGCTTCGGTGTCGTTCTCCTCGAGATATTCATTCGAAGAAGGCCGACTAGCGACATGTCTAACGATGGACTCAGCATTGTGAAGCTTACGGGGGCCAGCTTCCCTGACAGGGTATTTGAGATTGTCGACCCCCAACTGCTAAAAGAGCTGGATGAAACTCCAATAGCCTTCAAGGAAAAACATGCACATTGTCTGCTATCTGTGCTAAATGTTGGCCTTTGCTGCACTAAGACATCCCCGGGCAAACGCATCAACATGCAGGAGGTGGCTGCTAAGCTACATGGAATCAAGGATGCATCAGTGCCGTTGTTTCGGTAGTATATTAGCTACCTGAATAAGTTGTTTACTTGTACAATTGACGTTTATCACATAGAATGTGTGTAAGGGCCCAAATTTACAATCCAAACCCTCTGCGTGTCTTTGAGTCAGCCCAGCTAGTGCACATTGAAAAACTGAGATGAATGGCATTTCCATGTATCAATATTACCAGACCAACATATTTTTTATTACAAGGTCCTTATGAATAATTAATAATATGGCTGCATGCAACGTCCAGATGCAGAGGCCGGGGTATATCCTCCTTTAAAAAACATATTTTTTATTTACTACTAATAATTTTTGCCCTTCCCAAACACACCTGGCATGCTGACACCACCCATTGATTTCCTAGCAACCATTTCACACTCTTGTGTTCAAGAACTCTCTGCACCCCTGGGGATAAGGAAGTTAAAGAAAAAAAATTGGCGTACTATTCAAGAACTAAATCAGCCTCCGAACTCTTTAGTCTCTTCATTCTTCTTCACCCTTGTACATTATTTGCAGAAAAGAGTCTCCTTTGTGGCATTTCCGGTAGTCGTATTTACCCTGGTGCACAACAGTTGCAAAATCGCTAAGAACCATGTCATCATACAGAAATGCAGATGGAGAAAGAGATTAGGAGAATGGATGGCAAGTTCCTGCATATCGACATTGGTTTTCTTCTCACCCGTCAGCAATTTTGCAAAGGTAGTCCCGTTGATCGTCTCGTAGTGGAACATCCGTAAAATCTGGAGAGGAGAGAAAAATGGGGAAACCATGACTTGGTGATGCCACAGTACAGCAAGATATTCAGTACTACTCCCTCTGTTCGGAATTACTTGTCTCGGAAATAAATGTATCTAGAAGTAAAATACGTCTAGATACATCCATTTTTGCGACAAGTAATTCCGAACGGAGGGAGTACCTCTGTAACTATAAGACCTTTTTGCAGTTCAAATTTAACTGCAAAAAAGTCTTATATTTTAGTTACAGAGGTAGTACGACATCGATCACATGATGATAATCCAAATATGTTAAGATTTCGGACAGAACTAGGAGATAAACACTTAGCACTTGCCTGCTCCGTATATGTTGGAACCTTTGAAAGAAGTGTTCCCTGTCACAAGTGCCCCTTCCAAGTTGGCATTTGTCAAATTTACCTGCAGATATGGAACCAGATTGCTGTGAAACCATATTCCAAAATTAAGAAACAACAGAATAAACTACTAGTCTGATGCTCTGACGATCAGATGTGATGGCCACTCGACCGAGTACATGATTTCAAGCAAAATTCAGAACAGCTATGTTACTGCTTATTCTGAACCCAAACAATTATGGCATGCTTTGCTGTCTACTGTCTATAGCTGCTACTGGTGTACCTTTGTTACATTTGCGAGCGAGAAGTCGGCGCTTCTAAGATCAGCATCAGAGAGATCAGCACCTGAATTCACCATCAAATAGCCAAAAACAATAATATCACCCATTTTTTCACAACTGAACACTTGACAGCAGACAAGCATCACAACAACTAGTGTCTGTCTGTCTGCTGGTTGGAATCACCGAGGAGATGAAGAACAGATGTAAATCAGTAGGCTACCTGTGAGGTCTGCATCGAAGAAGCTGGCGCCGAGCAGGTTTGCGCCTTTGAAGTTGGTCTGCCGCAGAATGGACTGCAGCAGAAACAAAAATTCAGAAAATCAGCAAAACATTCAGGACATTCAGATGCTCTGCTCTATTTCTACACGGTAGAAAGTTCAGTCAGAGGTCAGAGCCTGCTATTTGATAATTACTGCAAGAACAAATTTGAGGCATGATAACATCTATCATAGAGTAGGAATCGATGGAAAGAGATGGAGTAGGTACGGTCTTGAAGTCCTGCTTGATGAGCGTCTGGCCGCTGAAGTCCTTCCCAGTGAGGTCCTGCCCCCGCGTCACCTGCTGCCCGTACGGCCCGCCTCCCTGCATCCACCCACACACCCACACGCCATTAACGCCGCCTCAATCGCCTCGCCACCACACTCGGTCGACAGTTGCAAATACAATATATACAACTAACCCTGAAGGCGAGGGCCGGGTCGGCGACGAGCAGCGAGGCGGCGACCAGCGCGGCGGCGCCGGCGTTGGCGAGGTGGAAGTGCAGCGAGGAGGGGGCGCGCCACGCCGGCTGCGCCGCCGTCGCCGGAGGGGACGGGGCGAGCTTCAGAGCGCCGAGGATGGACATGGCCATGACGAGCTAAGCTTCGTGGCTGGCTGTGCCGACGAGTTTATCCGTCTTATCTTCATCTGGCTGCCACCATGTTTGCTTGGCCAATCAAACGATTGTTGCCACGATGGCCATTTTCCCTCTTTCTAAATTTCGACGGATGAGTCTAGTCATCACTGATCAGAACTCAAAAGCGTTTTTTCAATTAGAAAAATCCAAATATTCTCTCAGAATCAAAAAAAGTGTCGTGATTTTAGTTCAAATTTAACCTAAATCCATGACACTTTTTTTTGAATCGGAGGGAGTAAGTGTTTTCCCCCTTTTTGGTTTATTGTATTGAATAATAATAACACGGATTATTTTGGTTGGTTTTTGCTCATAGTAGATGGCGATAACCTGCTTCTGGCTCCACGGAACCTGTTGTCGATCACTCGTGATAGAGGGGGCTTCCCTTTGTCGCGTATAACTTTTGTGTAGCGGGAAGCACAGAACTAGGAGTGATATTATGATCTTGAGGGATTTGGCATCATATTTTACGGTGAGTGGTTTGGCATTATATATTTTATAGGAGATATTTACTTATAAAATCTGACCATCTTATAGCTTGTCAAGAAATTTTTAATGCCACGATCTGAAAGAAAAAATAATACCTAATCATGAGGATCTTTTAGAATCTTTTTGAATGCTCATTCAAGAAATATGATCTTTAGCTCTAGAACTGAATCGTCACTAATGTACACAGAGACACGCCATTACATGACACAGGGACGTATACATTGACATGATGCATTCGTAAATGGAATTTTTTGATTGGGAGATAACATAATACGACAAAAAAACTCTTTCTAAAAGACCAATAGAGTCGAACTACAGACCTCAAGCTACAAAGCACCGACGGCAAGCTAGAAACTGTGGCTGGCTAAAAGGCAGCGCTAAGAAGGTGTTCACAAAATTTTCAAAATAAAAATGAATATGCCACTGTAGAAATTATTTGAGAAAATTGAAAAAAAATTAAATTCCTAATTTTTTCCTAATGAGATTTTATTTTTGCAAAACACAAACAAGCTTTTCTGTTCCAATTTTTTGAGTCTTTGAACACCTTTTTGAATTTTTGGAATATTTTCTGAAAAAACATGAACAAAATTTGAAATTGTGATTTTAAAAAATTATGAACAATTTTTGGAATATTTTCTGAAAAAACATGAACAATTTTTTTTTCTTTGTAAGTTTTGAACATTTTGTGAAAACACGTTTTTAAAAACATCAATTTGCTAAAAAGATAATAGTTTGACTAATTCACATCTAGATGTTTTTTAAGGATGTTACATATAAGCTCTCACAAATACATAATGCAGCAACAAGAAATAGAAAAAACAAAAACAAAAAAAATAGACCACAAACAAAGTGAACATCGGCTTAGATGTGACATAACTATGTCACATCTAGATGTGTCCTAGACAGATCCAAAAGATAAACACTTTCTTGAAATTTGTCAACATTTTTAAAATGTGAGAGCTTTTTAAAATCTGCGATCATTTTTTGGAAATACAAACATTTTTTGATATCTTCAAATATTTTTAAAACAACTAGAGAATAAAATAAAATAAACAGAAAAATGACAAATAATGTAAAATTTTAAGAAATAACAAAATCCACGCGCGCACACATAATTCAAGGAAGAAGAGAACCCGAGCAGTTTCGCTTGAGGAGAAAAGGAAAGGACCCATTAGAAAATGAATAAGATGTGGCCAGTCAGTCAAACTCTTCTTCGTTGAAATTAATTGAAAAGACAAAAGAGGAAACATAAAAACAGATAAATAGGTAAAATAAATAAATCAGTAAAGGCCCGTTCCACCTCAAGCAACACCTCCCTACGCAGCTAAAACACTCACAAAAAGGGGTTGGGAGGCCCCCATATCACAATTGTGATATAAATAAATAGGACAAGAGTAAATTTTTCTAGCTGTGATTTTATTTTTGAAGGTAGAGCTTCGAACGAGGAGGCACATAATCTTCTAAAATTTGTTGTCTCCCTTCCTCAGGGTTGCCATTTGTGACTTCTATCCCCTCGTGACCCTCTTTGTATCCCATTCAACATTGCTTTAAGTTAATGATAAAGTGTGGAACCCCTAAATAAAGCTAAATAAAGCAAAAAAAACTAAAATACTCACAAAAAATCTCAACGGGCAGCTCTTTAGCAAGAACATCAAACAAATCACACGTCCAACCAGCCCGTGAATGTAACCTTGTCTAAAAAAAAGCACTCGAAACAATAGCAAAATCCATCTAAGGATCAGACGATATTTTAGATGTAGAGATTTTTTTCTATAAATTTGATCAAAATTTACAAGATTTGACTTGTAAAAAATCTAATAAGCACAGTATTTTGGGATAGAGGGAGTGCCATTAATTGAAAACTTCTTTTAAATATGAATCTAACAATAACTTTTGCAACACTTATCACTTATATTTTTACTAGTGACATCCATAGTAAAAGTTTGACCTAAAAAACGAGGAGCTAATAAACCCAAACATAGGAAATATGTCGACATTAAAATTCTGTTGCTAAATACTGTATGTAAAGAGCAATTAAACTACTAGGCAGAAGAATCACGGCAACTGTTTGATGACGAGCTCCAGCGCCGCGGAAGGGCAGCTTGTCCTGAGCTGCTCAAATCCATCGGTCGCCATGAACGATTTCAGATTACGGGGACAGGAGAGGAACTCCATGCACGCCTCCTTGAGCACGGCGCAGCCATGCCGCTCAGCCAGCGCCAGCATGGCGGCCACGGAGCCCATGTCCACGCGCGGCCGCATCGCCTTCTCGCAGGCAAGCTTCAGGTCCTCCAGCCCGTGCCTGTCCGCCGCCACGAGCAGCCGCTCCGCCGTCGACGTTGCCTCGGCCTGATCGAGTTGCCGGTTCATCATGTGAGGAAGTTCGTTGCCCGCCATCGTAGTTGTAGGCGCCGCGTCGAGCTGCGGCGCGCTGTCCGTGTACATGAACCGGAGCAGGGTCTTGAACACCTCCGCGTCCATGTCGTCGACACGTAGCTCCCCGGTGGCGTTGCCCTCGAGGCCCGCTTTGAAGACGGGGGACCGGGCCTCCAGCACCCAGCAGCAACCACCTCGGCTTCCGCGCGCAGGCCGGGGACGACGGTGACGTCGCAAAGGACCGTGAGGCAATCATCCTCGAGGTGCTTACTCTCCTTGGGATCTTCCTTGTCGAGGAACTTTCTAAAGCCCCAGTCTTGGTTAGCCGGGTAGCGTCGCTGCTTCACGGCTCCATTGACCGAGGGCTCCCCGTCGTGGTCGAGCACGCTAAGCTTGAACTCCGCCGTCGCGTCGCCGAGGCTGGTAAGGAAGATGGACGTGGAGCCGTCGGATGCCTGCCTGCGTTGACGCGGACCGGCATGCATTCCACTCGCGCCCGCGGATGCATGCGTGCATGCCTGCCTGCGTTGACGTTGACGCTGACCGGCATTCTTTTTTCTTTCCTGAGGGAACTGACCGGCATTCATGCATATCGATATCGTCCCACTCCGTCTCGCGCGTATGACGTCATGCCTGCGTACGTCGACTCGACTCGACCCGATGCGAGCCCCGCCCCCGGGAACTCTTTCTTGATTTGCGACTTTAATTTGGGATTTTTTTTATTTGATTTGAATCGCCGACCGATCCAGCCTGGTTTTCGCTCACCTTTACGTTTACGTTTGGGAAGTGCTACGCGTCGGCCGGTGGATCTTTTCAGAAGACCCGCCGCCTCGCGAGCCGTCTGATCTAGGCTGCTCACCGCACGATCGCTCTTTTACAACAAGAGTATTGACTATTGCAACAAGAGCTTTGTTTCAGAAACACACCGGTGACTATTGAAACAAGAGCTTTGTTTCAGAAACATTGATGACGTTGCCTATTTCCTTCTCTTTTCCGAAAATTCAGCGTATTGTATGAGGTCGTCTAATCTTCTACAACATTGGCTTGCACAACCGTGGCAGTGGTGGTCGCCTCTTCTTGGTTCAGGTGAGCCCTTGATCTCCCTGCCTCCCTCCTTCTCTCACTGAGATGGTCTGCCAATTTTTGAATGTTGATTTAGTGTTCAGATCTTTGGTGTTTGTCTTCCGGCCACCACAATCATGTGAGCTTGCTGGATTTTTGTCCCTATGAGCTTGCTGGATTGATTATTCTGAAATGTTATTGATCTGGGGCAGCAAAGGGCTTAGTTGGATTCGAAATGTTAGAATGCAGCCCTTCGGCTAATGAAAGGTTGCCTCTCAACTAAGGAGCAAAATTATATGATTTGGTCTTTGTTTGTTATCTTGTCGCCTTGCTGAACGAAATGGGAACTGCCCATCTACTAAATCAAACATGTACCACATTAGCTCCATTGAATAAGTGCCTTATTGAACCAAGGCAGAGCGGGAGTTTCCTCTTGTCTTGTTGCTATTTTTGGTACTGCTATTGTGTCATGTTTATTTGGTTACTGTCACCAATGATGAATGGTTCATCTGTAGTTTGAAACTAGATTGGTTTCAGAACAGTGGTGTTTTCCTTTAGCGTTTTTGGTTCAAGAAGTACCAGTTTGATTAGTTGCAATTTGTATTGTACCAACTTGAACATGTATTAAACTAGCTCAATGGAATAAACGCCTTACCAAGCTAAGGAGGGCAGGAGCTTGCACTTTTCTTGCTGCTATTTTTGGTACTGCTATGTTGTCATGTTCAATTAGTTTCTGTCAGCGTCGATGAACTAGAAATAATCTGTAGTTTGAAACTAGTTTGGATCAAGATCACTGATATCTGTAGTACTTTTGGTTGAGAAAGCACCATAGGGCAGTGGAATTCTAATTCTTGAGTGACACACTTTGACAGTGTGACCACATTATGGATTTTCTTGCTAAACTTGTTATACAAATGCCGTTGCACTGTTTGATATCTAACCATGTACGTATTTTGATGTCCTTTTTAACAGAATTTTGCCAGAAACATCCTTTTAGCACATAATGACATTGCAAAATGAATTTCTTTCTAGGCAATTAACCATCTTTTTTCTTGTTGTTGCCTGCTGCAGGTGCCAGTTGGTCTGGTGCAGGGCAGGGTGACGCATGTGGTGTGGCCGCCAAGATCTCACCTCTTAAAGCATGAATTTGTGGACCTCAACATCTATTCCTTGGCTCCTCTCATTGAGTTTGTGGGCGATGTTGGTTCCGGCCAACAGAGTACTAGGTAAACAAACATTTTGCAATTTTTTAGAGTGAATGTCTACTTGGAGTAGCAGCTGTCTCAACAAGGATAGGCATCATGTTCAAATTCCACAATCCTTGGCATATTATATCTTGTAGGCATAAAAAAATCATGGCATTGAGGCGTTATACAAGTGTTGAGGTTATTTGCATTTTGTAGAAGCTAGCTTTTGAACCATGACTTGGTTTTGATATCTTATGGGTTTCAACTCTGGCCTACCCCAACTTGTTTGGGACCGAAAGGCTTGGCTATTTGTTATTTGTTATGTTGCATCCCTCCTCTCTTTGGCCGAAATGTTGTGTTGTTAGTATCCCGTCCAAAGAAAAGCAATTAGTTAAGTAGAGAGAATAATTTTCCTGGGTCTGGTTTCTGATCTTGGCCTGTAGAGAGGGAGGGTGAAATTTTTGGATGGAAAAAGTGATACCCCTGATACATTGCCTTTTGGAACTATACGAGCTGTGCGCTCCTCTGATATTGTTTGTTTCCCTTGCAGCCACAACACTTGTGTACGTTTAGAGGGAGTTTGTCAAAATATGAGATGTTGTAGCAGCCAATGCAAGTGTCTGCTCATCTCAAGGGGAGGGGAGGTGGTTGTGTTGATAACATTAATTCAATTGCTGAAGAAGGACGACTGCGGCTACTAGAAAGATTGTTTATTTGCCGAGGAAGGACGGCTCCGGCGAGTAGTAAGATGAATTCACCGGCCTAGATAATAAGCTTGTCGTGGTGTTTTGTGGTTTTCAGAAGAGCTAAGCTAGCTTGCTGTGTGTTTGTCTTGTGTTGTGGAACCTATATGTTGAGTCTTTAATTTTTGAATTCCCAGTTTGGAGGTGCGTGAATGAATGAACCAAGGAAATGTCCCGGACTTCGATTTTTGAAAAGCAAGCGGCCGGTCTTGTTTTTGCTTTTCCTCCATTTTGACAATTATAAGCACGGATGTATGTATATATGTTGATGAAGTCCGATGGCTGGTTAATGATAATGATATTTTAATTTTAAAGTTTACCACTAGAAACTGACTGGAGTTCTTTACATGGTGTCTGTTTGTATGTATGTAAACATGATGGATTCGCTGGCTGGAAACCATCACCCAGTTGGATTCATGCTCATGTCCTCCCTCCTTTGACAATTAATTGAACATGGATGGATTGGTAGCCGCCTGGGTGCTTCTGGAGCAACTTCCTGTAGGTCACTTACCTAGTATGCTATTGCTATCATCTCTAGCTGTTTGTCACAACGCTCCTTACTAGTCTTAAAACAAAAGAATAGTGAGGCCGAGGCACCCGCTTGCACCCCGCTTGCGGCTACAAGCACAAGAGGGTGCTGAATAAGTGGCTGCGGATTTTCTTCCAGTTATGTGAGAAGATGCAAAGTTGAAGACAATGCTGGTAATCAAATAAGTGGCTGCGGATTTTCTTCCAGTTATGTGAGAAGATGCAAAGTTGAAGACAATGCTGGTAATCAAATAAGTGGCTGCAGATTTTCTTCCAATTATGTGAGAATATGCAAAGTTGAAGACAATCCATGTGTGGTATGTGTTAATTACTATGTGAGAATTACTACTTCGAATCTTGATGATGCTTCCACTCGACCATGTGGTCGTTTTGATCATCATCAGTCTACTCTATTTTGGAGCACAGCGTTGAATCAAATCTGTGTAGAGATGTACTAGTATCTTTCTGTTATCCGTTTTCTCTAGTCTACTAGTAATATATAACATCTATGTCGGCCCGATTTCTTTTCAGCATCCTACTTAGTATCAAAGATCTAGCGTCATTCACAATCCTAATTATTTAGCTGCGGCATAAATGGAAACCACCCACAGTGTTTGTTAGGAATTGTAACAAAACTTCCTACATTAATTATGTCCTACTCCTCGAAAGCAGGCACTCCCAAAAACTATGTGAGAATTACTACAAGGTTGAATCTGCATCTTAGTTAGTAGCAGGTTGTTCTTATCATCATTGTAATTTGGGGCACAGGGTTGAATATGTGTACTACAGGTAGTATCCAATTTCTGTTATACTGTATACAAGTCGTCCATTTTCTCTTCTCTATATTTAAAAATAAAATCTATTTCGTTTTCCTTTTATTAGACATGCAACGTTGGCTCAAAATCAATCCTCCTCAAGGGGTAAATAAATAGAGATGCACTTGGGGAGAGAGAGAGAGAGAATACATGCGTGACAAACACCTAACAGTAACCACTAGAGATCCTAATCTAGCTGAAGAATAGGGTAACGCCATAACAAACTCTAACAGGAAGCAAATGCAAATTTGTTTGTATAGACAAGCGATACAGATCTGACGTGTTAGTGTAAAAAAAGGAGTTACTCCCATGTATGGGAACTACCAACCTAGCGCTATATTAGAGAGGGAAACTGTAACAAACCTTCATCCTACATCAATTCTCTCGTATACAATTAATCCTCCTAGAAACCAAGCAATTCTGAAACCAACTAGGCGCACACCCCTTTAATTGCTGCCATGGCTCCACCTCCATAAATTAATCTCCATTACTCCCATCTCTCGATCCCTCCACCCCCTTGTTCGTTCCATTGGCCTCACGCGGATCGCCCCCTCCCACCATCCGACGTCTCTCCTTCCTCTTGATCTGATCCGGTGTTGGCCATCTTCTCTATAAATGGCCAGCCGTGTGCTGCCTCCTGATCTTTCCCTCGCCCCACTCATTGCTCCTCCCTCATACATCCTTAAGCAGGGTTGGGCCATGTCCTTTGACATGAAGTGTGTTCCTGTCTTCTAAGCCCTGGCCATACCTGTGGCTGCTTCCCAACACTCGTCCACAACGTTGTGCTTGTTGGTTTTGCTCCCCCTCTCTCCTTTCTGGATCTAACCTTCTCTCAAGTATATCTTGGTGTGGTGCCAGTCAACCTGAAAAGTGTTTTTCTTTCTGTGTACTTTGTGATGCAGGTGGTCAACATGAGGAGGTAGAGATGCGAGCAGTAAGTACCCTTCCACACAGGCATCCCGACAAAGGCGAAGGGATAGTGGTGTACATGATGGGTGTTTGATTCAGAAGGCCCACACCAGTTCATCCAAGAAATTAAGGTACCAAAGCTGATTGTCTTGACTTGGTTTTTCCAGTAATATGTATAATCTAGCCAGTAGGGCATGAAATCCGCATTCCTTGCTTGTCTCATAGGAAAGCATACACCAGTTTTAGTACAAGATTTAATCAAATAATGATAAGAAAACCTACCAGTGATGAAAAGATGATGCATGTCTACATATGTTGAGAGTGATAGTCATATCCTTTTTTTTTTATTATGAAACGATGATGCTTTTTCAGAAATTAAATTTCTACTATTGGACAGAATAATTGTCCCACCACCACAAACTACATAAATAAATGATGTACATTCCAGGGAAGAATAAATTTCTTATAAGAAATTGTCATTTACAACTAGTTATACATCTCAGAGAATGTGGGGTAAAAACCTAGAGAGCTAGTCACACATACTTTTTCTGACTAGTTCAAATCCATCGGTAGGCTTTCCAGACGCACATCAGCCCGAAGGCCTTGACTAAACTAGTTAGATTTTCACTACGGTCTTGTAGGCTGCACAAATGTCTGAAAACAAATATTTTTTTGAGGGTTAACAAATAAATTTCTTGAGACAAGTAAATTGTCGTACACAAATGGCGGGAATCGCCAAGATCCTTATGATCTTGCTCTCTATTGTACATCCACTATCTTAATTACAGGAGATGGATGCCATTTTGGTCTCATGTCATTGAGCTATGTATAATTAATTACCTCTGAGTTGGCATCCAGAAAGATGGGTGTATTTTATTTTAAGAAAATCCCATATATCTTTTTCGGTGGCGATTGGACTTTGGGATTTAGTTTGTCTCTGTGATGATTTTGCCTAAAAGAGTAGTATATCATTTTCTTTGTTCTGCATCTGATGCAACTAGCAGGCATGATGGTTGAATGACCCATGTAGTTCTGTTGTGGATGCATTTCTTAATCCATGCGACGCGTTATGCTGCCGAAATTTCCGGCCGAAAGTGTCACGACTTTGTTTGTAAGGAAATGAAAGCTTGAGGGTGTTGAATGCATGATGTTAGGGGCTTGGTTGCAAGATTATGTTATTTGTGGGGATGGAAAAAGAAAAGAAAAGGCTTATCTATGCAGGTGCCCCTAGGTGCCAGGGGCTGATTAGGAGGATCGATGATATGCTTTGTTGTATGTAGCATGGAGGAGCATAGCTCGGAGAAGATATGTTTGTTTGTGATTTGGATTTCAAAAATGGAGATGGATGGAAACTATCCAGTTTGTCTTGTTTCCATTGGATGTGAATATAGTATGTAAATAGCAATTAAACTAGGCAGAATCACGGGAAGTGTTTGATGACGAGCTCCAGCGCCGCAGAAGGGCAGCTTGTCTTGAGCTGCTGAAAGCCATCGGTCGCTATGAATTTCTCCAGATTACCGGGGCAAGAGAGGAGCTTCATGCACGCCTCCTTGAGCACGGCGCAGCCATGCCGCTCCGCCAG
Source organism: Aegilops umbellulata (assembly GCA_032464435.1). Lineage (NCBI taxonomy): Eukaryota > Viridiplantae > Streptophyta > Magnoliopsida > Poales > Poaceae > Aegilops > Aegilops umbellulata. The sequence goes on along the minus strand of CP136060.1, from coordinate 631,080,877 downwards.
CGCCAGCATGGCGGCCACGGAGGCCATGTCGACGCGCGGCCGCAGCGCCTCCTCGCAGGCGAGCTTCAGCTTCTCCAACCCGTACCTGTCCGCCGCCACGAGCAGCCGCTCCGCCATCGTTGCATCCGTCTCCAGTTGCTGGGTTATGTTAGCCATTGAAGGCGCCGCATCGAGCTGCAGCTTGTCCATATCAGGCACCGCGATGTCAATGTACATGAACTGGAGCAGGGTCTTGAACACCTCCGCATCCATGTCTTCGATGCGTATCTCGCCGGTGGCGTCGTTGTTCTCGAGATCCGCTTCGAGGCCGGGAGAATGGGCCTCCAGCACCCATCGGTGGGCGGCGAAGGTCTCGCCGCCGGCGTGGATCGTCACGTCCGTTGGCTCACGCAGGCCAGACGGCGGTACCTCGTCCTCCGCCACCGCGGCGTCTATGCGCAGCCCGTGGTCGAGGGTGACGTCGCACAGGACAGTGAGGCAATCGTCCACCACGTGCTCTCCGTCGACCAGATCGTCGTTCTTCAGGAAGTCCTTCCAGCCCCAGTCGCTGCTTCGCGAGAAGCATCGCATCCCCGTGGTCCGGGTGCACGATGGCTTCCCGGCCTGGTCCAGCACGCTGCACTTCACCTTTGCGGCGACGTCGCCGACGTTCGCGTCACTGGTACGCTTGAGCTGGACATAGACGGACGTGCAGCCGACGTCCTTTTTGACGTGGCCGTTCGGGTAGCACTGGACTCTCCAGCGGTGGCCGCCGACGTCAAACATGTTTGACTCGACCGCCGTGCCGTTGGGGACCGTTTTCATGACCTGTTTGTAGCCGTGGATCCGGAGGACGTGGGAACCGGTGACCGGCTGCCTCGTGGTGACGGTGGTCGAGGTGAGGTATGGCCGGCCGGCGCGGCGCAGGGCGGACAGCAGCGCCGACATTGGCTTGATCGACGACGACATTATGTGGGAGCAAAGGAGATCGCAGATCTATCTATCCAGGATTCCAAATATATACTGGCTATTTCAAGTTTCAACGACGCTTGAGACTTAGAGATTGTGTTGATAAAGGAACCCACCAACAGCAGATTAGATCATGATATTTCTCAGCTTTGGTAAATAAGGATGACTTGGACCCTCAAAGAAAAGAAATGACTTGGGCTACATTTTTTTTAAACTGCCAACTTGGGCTATAATTTTTTAAAACTTAACTTGGGCTATAATTAATTAGCAGAAGTTGTGTTTTCTGGAGTCTGAACTCTAAAAGGGAAACGTTTTCCTTTTGCTAGTTCCCAATCGCCCACCAGAGATCAGTGCAAGATTTTCCATTTGTGTGAACTCTAACAAATTCATTACAAACACATCAAATATTTTTGAAATAAGCATTAGCAAATTTGTAAAGCCGACTAAGATATATTTTTACACAATAGCTATACGGAAGACGCCTGAATTTAGAATTTGGTTCGACTGATTTTTGCGTGAAGGAAGGAACATCTGGAGAGAAGGAAGGAGCTCGCAAGCAACCCCAGTATCTATCTTAGAATGGCACGCGAACCCATTATCTATCTTAAGGATGTGGGGGTGTGTTCATTTGTTTATCCAGCGGCTCAAATTGATCCTGGCAAATCGAATGAACCACTTTTAGTTGGTGGCTTGCGGTTAGCCAGTCCCATATTTTTAGCCTATGGAGACACAATTTTTTTGCAATAGTTAAAAAAAAACTATTACAGGTAGTATGTGAACATTTTTATAGCTACATAAACAAATTAGCAAAACCGACTCCCTTAAGATAATACTCTCTTGTTGTCAAATTATAGTGCACATAAAAATTAGTCACGCACTCACAATCAAACTTCGATCAAATTTATAGAAAAAATATCAGCATTTACAATACTAAATCAATACCATTAGCTTCATCAATAAAATTTCGCAAAAAAAAAAGCTTGATCAAGAAAAATATTTTCATATACAATACATATTTGGTAATGCAAACGTTCACATTTTTCTATAAACTTGGTCAAAGTTTATAAATTTTGAATTTCACCATCTTTTATATGCACTATAGTTTGACAAGGGGTGCCATTTGAATTTCACCATCTTTTATATGCATAAGCAAAATGTTTATTTGCTGAGTGTTTGGTTTTTATATTTTGCCCTGAAAACGGATAACTTACGATTATGCTTTTTTAACTTGCTTCTTTTGAGGTTATGAAGGCTCATAAATCCACTGTGTGCTTTGGCCCCCACGTCGTCTCGAAGGGTGACACGGGTGGCACTCCCACGTATTGACCCTAGTGCCTTCCCTCCCCCGCCGTGTTTTCTGGTGCTGATTATCTTTGTCTTAGGATAAAAGAAACCTCTTTTTTTTTGTTAACTTGAAAAGGTAGGTTTGTACTTTGAAAAAGTTTACAAATTCAAGAAAAATCATGAAAATTGTGCATTTGATAAAGTTAACAAATTCACACAATTTTTGTATGAATTTGAATTTTTTTGAGAATTCATGAATTTGGAAAAGGAGAACAAAATTTGAAACACATTCGTGAATGCATGCATTTGAAAAATGTTCATCAATTTTAAAAAGATCACAGAGTCAGGAAAAAGTTTATGAATATTTAAAAAATGTTCATGCATTTCAAAACTTCCAAAGTTAAAGAATTGATTTTTTCACGAATTTGAAAAAAGTTCGTAAATTTTAAAATACGTAAAATAGAAAGAGAACCGGACTGATATCGTAAGCCCGCGTCGCTTGCTCGACGGAATGGAAGGATCCAATCCAAATCTTCTTGTGGGTGTGCCGATTGGTTATCTCGGCCACCCGTGTTCCCGAGTTCCGCTGCCGCACACTGATATACTGCCTTTGTGGCGACGGCGGGAGGTCAAGGAAGCCGTGTAGGCGTCTGCGCGAGGAAGAAGATTCGCCAGCAGCGCAGGAGGAAGAGGCTACGCCTGCGGCACATGAGGAGTACCTCCATGGCCTCTGGAGCGCTCGTGGCAGCGCAGATCCACACTGCGGATGGGTGGCGGTGGGATCCGGGCATATCCGCGATGGATCGACGCCAGAGTGGGTGCAGGTGTGGTTGGCCGGCGGGAATTGGGTGGAGGGGCAGCGGAGATGAGAAAAGAGGAGAGGTTGGATTTTTACTCCGCGACTGAAAAGATAAGTAAATGTAAAGGCCACGCGCGGCTTGGAGTAAAAGTTTTACTCCTCTAAGGTTTTTTGGCTTCGGCTAGGTGCCGGTTAGAGGAGAAAACTCGGTTTTCTTCTTCTTCTTCTTCTCTAACTGGTGGTTCTAGAGATAAACGTCGACATTCTCGTCGTGTAAAGACAGACGTCCTTTTACCGAAAGGAACCGCAATTTTGGACGGAGCGGTGAGAATCAAAGAGAAAGCATAATGCTTTCTTTGATGAGAGTGAGGCGGAGTAGACGACCCATGACGTCCCTCCCCCTCCAACTCCGCAACCTCTGCTCTCAAAAGTGATCGATCTCTAACCCCAATCATTCCATCATACCCGATTTTATTATCTCTCCAACTCATAGTGGGGCTCCATTCTTGCAAAGTTGACAGCTTCTCCTTCTCTTGGCCACCGATGGAGCCGATCACCCCGTCCACCTAACCCGCCATTGCCGTCTCCTTGCCACTTTCCTCTGCCTCCCGCCTCCAGCTCGTCGGCATCGATCGTCCTCTGTTTTCCGGATTGGTCCACGGAGCTTCCATGATTCTCTGGTGATGGTCCGCGAGTTGCTGGCCGTGCTGGTGCGCGCGGCGCTGCAGTGGGCGCTGGCGTCGCTGCTCCTCGCCAACGGCGCCGCCTTCTGCCTCATCGCCGCCGCGGCCTCCTCGCTCCGCCTCGGCCCGCCCTGCCTCCTCTGCGCGCGCGTCCACCGCCTGCTCTGCTCCTCCTCCCCTGGCCAAGAAGAACGAGACGCCTTCCGCCGCCTGCTCTGCGGCGCTCACGTCGCCGCCATCGCGCGCTTAGGCGCACAGGCAGCAGAGCAGCCGGCGAGCTCCCCTTCTGATCACGTCGACACAGGGGCGAAATATGATTCAGACAAACCTCGAGGTAACCAGTCCATCGATTGCTTATTATCTTGGAACTAGCAGCGCGGCGTGGCGCCAATGGTCTGTCTCTGCGGGAATTGCTAGAGAATACTAGTATGACCAATTGGCAATCACAAAATCACTCTGAATAGCATATACCACCACGAAATTGTTTATGTTTATCTGGTCGAGTTGTTGGTGATGCCACCAAGATGACTGCGCTGGAAACAGACACACCTTTGATAGGATAAGAAATGATACGAGTTCAACAAGACAGCAATCCATCAATTTGCTAAATGCTCCTATATTGATATCACCAAGATGGTTGAGGTGGAAACAGACACACCTTCGATAGGATAAGAAAGGATGCGAGTTCAGCAAAGCAACAAAGGATCTATTTGCTAAATATGATTCGGTGATGAACTGCACGAGAACAGTTTAGAGATGCCAATGTCATTCTCAGGAATCAGAAGATGGGAATGCTTTTCAATGGGTTTCAACTTTCAACTGCCCAAAATGCCAGTTCACTGTTTTTCTTTGTTTTCTGAAAGAGGCATTCATTGATTTAGTAGAAGAGAGCGGAAAACGGGGTTGGTCTGGGGCTGCAAGGCGCCAACGCTTCAAATTCGTGCGAATTTTCCTGATAACATCATTTGCCGATGCATCATTCTCCTTGAATTTGCAGCAGTTCCTTTCTTGCCAAATTTTAACCATCTGGCCGTTTATTTTCTATCTAACGGTTCAGATTATTCCAGATCGACTGACCCTATCATTTTTCCCAGTCCATTGAAGGATAGGTGGACCCTAATTTGTGATAAATATTTTTTAAGATTTTGACCTTTTCCTAGTAGTATACAGTCTATTTTACTTCAAATGTACATTGGCGAATCCAACTAAAAAAATGTACATCATCAGCGAATGAAAATGGTGATAGGTGACATTGTTCACAGGTCTAGAGTCTCACCGCGTCGTCTCCATCGGCAGCGAGATCTGCGAGCAAGATCGTGCCGGCGACGACGACCAACCCCGTGCCACTGCCACCAACCTCAGCATCCTCGGAAGAACATCGAGCATCGACAGCGGCGAAGGCCCGTACGTATCCCTGTTCGAGCTCGCTCCCTTGGTCGCCCTCCCGGAAGACACCCCGCCGGATTACGATGACAAAGAAGCGCCTCACGGTCACGACCACGGGACGGCGAGGCCGGAGCACGACGAGAGCGCGCCCTCGGGCGACGCGGCAGGCGGCGAGCAGGCGCTGACGGTGAGCGGCCTCGTCGCCGCCCTCCGCGCGCAGCGGAGGGAGCTGGAGGCGGCGCGCGCGGAGCTGCACGGCGAGCGGCGCGCCAGGGCGGAGCTGGAGGAGCAGGGCGAGCTGGACCGGGAGGCGGCGCGGGTGGCCATGCAGCTCGTCCACGAGGCGGAGACGGAGAAGCACGAGCTGCAGCGGCAGCTCGACGCGTTCAGGGTCAGGGCCCAGCTCCACGGCCACGAGGCCGCCGCCGCCTCCTTGGACGCGGCGGAGTACTCTGCTCCTCCGGCCAACCGGCTCCGCCGCCAGCCGAGCCGCGACGGTGACAGTGAATCGATGATGGAGCAGGAGGACGGGGAGAGCTGGAGCGGGAACAAGAACTACCAGTCGCTGGTGGACTTCCTGCCGGGCTCGGTCTACTCCTCGTCGCCGGACCTGGCCAACCTGCTGAGGCTCTACACGGAAGGCAATGGCAATGGAGCTCGTCGGCCGAAAGAGGGTGATATCACCGAGGAGGAGGAAGAGGAGGTCGTCGTCGCCGTCACGGCCGCAGCTGTTTCTGGTTTCGACGGTGGGGACGGTGAGGCCACTAGCATTGGTGCTGCTGGTGGCGCTTCTTTACCGGAAAGTGGTGGCGGCCACGTCGGAGCAGATCTTGCACAGGACGAAGCAGCTGTAGTGCGTGCATGATGTATCGCGTTTTACCACCGTGATTGATTTGTTTTCCATTTACCCGCCATTTTTTTATATTGTTTCTTGTACAGAGCTTCGTGTATGCAGTACTTGGGATTGTCTGAGCAATTTTTCAGGGTAGAGGTCTGTGGTCATTTCATCGAACACCTTGCGTGCATCTGCTGTCCGGAGCGGGGAGGTGCCGCTCGAGGTCGCTCCTCGTAGTCCACGCAATGGAATCAAATGGAATATTACAATTGCTTTACATCACCACTTCATCGAATGTTCACAAGTGACACTTTGAATCTATATTGACCGTCTCGAATTCATCGCCGAATTTCATCTTGGTTTAAACTCATTTCTCTCATAAACATATTGGGTCACACCTTGAAACGGAGAACAATTTTGAAAAATCCCGAACAAATTTGGAAGCGCGAACATTTTTTGAATATGTGAACAAAAAACTGAAATCCGGTACATTTTCTGAATTTTGAAAGTTTTGTTCTTTTTTGTGTAACAAGAACAGATTTTGAATTTTGAGAACATTTTTTCAAAAACTGAACATTTTTTGGAAACACGAACAAAATTTAAATTTTTTGATTTTCTTTTGAAAAAAGAGAAGAAAAGAAAAAGAAATAACAAATAAAACTGTAAACATTCTGTAAAACTGCGAACAAGTTCTGAGAAAGAAAAATAAACATGAAAAAGAAAAAGAAACAAAAAATGAAAAATAAAAAAAACAGAAACGAAAAAAGAGAAATGAAAAAACAATAGAAAGCCGAAAAAGAACCAGAAAAAAACGATACAGGAGAAAACCCGGTTTCAGGGAACCTTCTAGAAGGTTCCGAAAACCGGTTGGACGCACTATGGATAAGTGGGCCGGCCAAGGTTTTGTCGCTCGCTGCGGTGCCCTGTGCGGTAGCCCGACATTTTGCCGCAGTGAGCGGTGAATAGGGATTTCCGAGACAATCCATGCATCGTCCAGGAGGCCAGGACAGTCTGGATCAAGGACGAGCGCCCAGTGCACTAGCCCGAATGGAAGCCAGATTAGAAATGACGTCGGGAATCACCAACACCTTCTACCTCCCAAGCATCATGGCTCAGACAATCTGACCCGGGGACAGAACACGAGAGGACCTGAACACTAGGTCAAACACTTCTAGTCCTTCACGTGATCTGGTTAGAGTTTCTACCACAACTGAACAGTAAGGCCTAGGGGACCAAGCAGTCCGGTCGGATAAAGAACAACACATTAACATCGTGCCCTATGTTGATTTCATGGCCATATTGAGTTTCACGTTGGCATCACTTTGATCATTACTCAATCTTCTTTGTGCTCTAACACAACCATTTGAGAGACACAATGAATTATTCACTTGAATACCATACACTAAGATTTGATCAATCATGACTGGACTCATGATGGCACCATGACATTATCTTGACACCAGGTCCTGAATTATTCTTCATTCTCTCAAGATCTTGAAACTGCAAAATCCATTACATCTGCTTCTTGTTGATCATAATGTATTCATATCTTAAACCCAATGCTCTTGATGCACATCTTAGTGTTGATGGCATTCTTCACACTCGTCCAATACATTTCGTGCATCATCTATGGAACATGGAGACTCCAACGTGCGTCCCTACCCCCGCGTCGCCAGCCCCTGGCGACACGGGGGGCGATCTACCGCGCCGACCCTAGGCCTCTGCTCCTCTCTCCCTCCTCCGGCCGTCACCCGAGGCCACGCCGGCGTTGCCTGGCCAGTGACGGCGGCGGTGGGGCCCTCCCCCTCGCGTGGTGGTGGCGAGCTCTTGTCGGCGGCAGAGGCTCATGGATAGGCGGTGCACCGGCAACAAGGAGCAGCGGGCGCCCGGCGGCGAGTGTGACGACAATGACAGCGCAGGCGCGTTCTCCCCGTGGCCGAGGAGCACCTGTGGTGGCGGCCCAAATCACGGGCCTCGTCCGCGGGCCGATAGATCTGGAGGGCGTCTACAGGCGAGCATGGTAGGCCTGACGGCGCTGGCTTAGGCACCGCGATGGTGCCATGGCCGGTCAGGCGGCGGCGGCCTGGATCAATGGTCCAGTCCCCGGCAAAGATGGCGGCGATCCATGCACGAGATGCTTGATGGAGGTCCTTCGAACAAATCCGGGTGAAAACTTGCTTTCGGCTTACTGCCAAAGCCGGTGGTGGCGACGCTATTTTGCGACATTCCCTTCTTGAAGGCATCGCCGAGGAGAGTTTCAAGGTCATTGTCTGCTACCTCCGGGGGAAACCCTAGATCAGTTGATCAGAAGACGACGACGTTCTTATATCGTTCCCCCATTGGGGGCGTCATTCTTGGAGGTGTGCATGGGCTCGAGGGATCAGTGGACCGCATCTTAGGTGGAGCGGTGCTTCATCCTATACATTGGTGGCGACGGATCTCGACGGCGTGGCGCAGTGCAGATTCGGCGTCTGATGTGCGAGGATGGACTCGCGCAGGAGGGCGACGCTGTCTGGCGTTGTGGTGGCATCGATGGCAGAGAGACCTAGCACGGTAGATGCAACAGTACAGCTCTGAAGATGGATTGGTGGCAGGTGGTTGCGGCGGCCTCATACCCGGTAGGCGTCCGGGTGGAAGAGTGCGCCGGACTGGTGGGTGCCCCATACCCGGCAGGCGTCCTGGTTGGGACATTAGGTCATAGATGTTAGGTTTGGCTGTGAGGTCTGTTTGGTATTAGGCCCAGACTATCAGCATCCCTACATCAACTGGATAGGAGTAGCGGCAGATGTTGCCTAGACGATGGCTTTAGTCTTACTGTTGTATGACTTTGTAAGGTCTTATGTGAATAATTAATAAAGTGGCTGCATGCATCGTCGAGATGCAGAGGCTTGAGGTCCTCCTCCATTTCTATTTTTTTGTGGAACATGTCTTTGTATATGATAACTCAAGAAAATCATTAAACCATATGGATGCCTTTAATTATCAAAACCACACAAGTACATCACTTTGATATGGCATCATCGACCTCCATGTCCCACAGGTGCCCTCTCAAAAATAGTTGACCTGCGTGGTCTAAAGGAAGAGATACGTGTCACTACACCAGCCTCTAGACCTGGTAGTAGCGTCGTCACTTGTGAGGAGATTGGAGAGTGATGGGGCTCTCGTCTAGGTGCCGGCCAGGGTCACTCTAGCGATGATTGACCAGCACAACGCTCCTCTTAACCATCCCCATGTACAACATGGCGCGCGAAACATGTAAGCAAGGGAGGAGCCACACATGGTGCCACGGCTGTTGTTTTCGTCGCCCTGACAATGGAGCGTAATGCTAAGGATGCCAACGACACGACACATGGGTACATTGTGCAACCATGAATGCAGATCGAACACTCTTGGTTTAAGAGGATGTGCCCGCGCTTGCCGTGGTCAAGAGGTGTAGGAGCCATGAGACTTATCCAACGTGAGAGGTAGATAGCAGTGGTGACCTCTAGTGTGTAGGGAGGCGACGAGAACATTGTCCTTCCGGAGGCCTATGGCAAGCGCAGTTGAATGAGAGGATTTTAGGGATGTCATCATGTTGATGAGGAGAGTGGATAAGGTTGAGTTGGTTGGTGCCCATTTCAATTGGGAAGCTCAGACCTTCGTTTGCTCGATTGAACCAAATAGCGCGTGTGTTTTATGGGTTAAATTATGAGTCTGTCCATGGAATAAAAACAAGTTACTAAGTTTTTTTTGCAGCTTTTTAACCAAAGGGTTTCCCTTTCCAAACTATTATAAAGCGGAAAGCAAACAACCACATCGTTCTTATAGTTCTTGATCGCAAAGAGTAATAGCTGTGATGACATCATTCCAAGTTTTAGCAAAACAAAACGGTACAACGGGATGCTCAGATAGAAAGGCGCACAAACACGAACAACACAAAGAATCACCTTGCAACAAACTCAAACCCAAGCAACCCTAAGAAGCTCTCCTCGATGATGATCAAGCAAGCGCAGACATTCCAGGAGCAGGACAAGCTTGAGCAACTGCGCATAACACCTTCCATTGTCGCATCAGAGCTCCTGCCAAGCCCAAGACAAACTTTAAATTTCGGAAGTGTGACCCCAAAAAAAAAGAAAAAAAAATATCTCCTTAAAATATGAAATATAGAAGGTACTTGCTCCGACCCATAATATAAGATAGTTTGCAAAATGATCTTATATTATGTGACAGAGGGAGTGGCAAAAATGATTATATTGATAACAGATTTTTTTTTTGCAAAATATATGTGAGAAAACTGTCCCCATCGTTCAGACACGACTCGAGGCACCAAAACGCCACACTTCTTCTCGAACCATCCGTCCAGCCTCGTCGCCGGCGACCTCACCCGCCGCCGCCGCCGCCGCAGAAGATGCCGGTGAGGGTGGTCGACACCGCCACCGCTTCCTCGCAGCCCTCCTCAGGTTTCGCCCTTTCCCCCCTCCCATCTCCATGCTATCCACGCGCGCCCGCCTTGGCTCGTCGCGTGATTCCCAGCTCCAGATCCGATCGGGGGCTGCTCTGGCACCTGCGCCGGATCGATCCAGCGCGTGTCGAATCCAGATTACTCTTAGGTGGAACTGGATTCTGTGGGTAATTTGGTACTGATTTTAGGATTTGTGTGACTGTATCCTTCTGACCGCGTAGGTAGGCTGCTGCACGGCCGCTCGTGTAGATTCTGGAGGATTCAGATGATTCTGTGAACCTGATGCTCCAGTGCTAGCTGGGAGTATTTTGGGGTAGAAATGATTGGTTCTGATCTCTGGATTTTTGTTGATTTTGTGTCAGGTGTTTAAGGAAGCCTCCTAGAATCTAGATAATCAAGTACTGCATATGGTTAGCTGATTTTAATCATTCCTGAGTGATGAATGTATATTATGGCGTTTGAGGTCCTGAATGCATCGGGCATGTTAAAGGCTGTGCTCAATACTGTTCCAAGTTGCTGTATTTGGAGAAAAAGAAACACGTTAGGGATCTTGTTATTCAAAGAACAATTTGACCGTAAAATTTGGTCTACGCTTTTGCATCGGGGGTCTGAAATCGATCTCAAAAAAATTAACATGGTTATCGCTTGGCAGCCTTAGCTGTTTTTATGACGCTTTACTAGTTTGGCAGCTCATCGTACGATATTGATTGAAATTATTGTTGCAGGACAAGATGCAACTGCTGTGCAGCCGTCTCCTCCTAGCTGCTCGCTCTTAACTGCTGGAAGAGTAAGTCTTTTTGGTGCGTATTTGAACCTTCAATTGAGATGGAACAGCTGAAGCTTGAATTATTTTGTATCAAAAGGATTGTCCAAAACAGCAGTTATCATGCAACATGACTGGTTATTGTTACCACCGTGTCCTCCCATAAAGCAAATGTGAGATATATAACTTGCATTTCTTGGGCAAGGGAAGACAGTATCGTTGTTTGGGTATGATGTCAAGCTAAAGAGCGGCTGTCTCTGGTTTCGACGGCGGGGACGGTGAGGCCAGCAGCATTGCTGCTGCTGCTGGCGCTTCTTTACCGGAAAGTGGTAGCGACCACGTCGGAGCAGATCTTGCACAAGACGAAGCAGCTGTAATGCGTGCATGATGTATGGCTTTTTACCACCGTGATTGGTTTGTTTTCCATTTAACCGCAATTCTTTTTATATTATTTGATGTACAGAGCTTTGTACAGTATTTTGGATTGGACTAGAGGCTGGTGGCGCCTCCTGAGGCGGGCCTGTGCGCACTTATCTTTTGTCTGCACATTCGATGACTGTCGACTGTCTGGTTGGTCCTTAGTCACACTCATTTACATCAATATGAGCATATGTTATAACATTTGGATTTTTGTTCTCTTAAATGTAGCAATATAAAACATTCATTACAGCCATTCCTTGATGAATCAATAAGAAAGAAAGAAAAATCTAAATAAGCTTACAACAGAATCAATTTCAGTTTGTATGCATGATAGGTTGCTCTGCTATCTACAAAACAGAGATGGAAAGAGGGGGGGGGGGGGGGGAGGGGGGGGGGAGCTGCCATTGGATGGAAACCTATATAAGAAAGAGAGTGAGGGAGGAATAGGAGTGGGAGCAACAAAGCTGAGTATAACTGGCCGCTGGCCGCTGCTCGAGGTAGACTAAGGGGGAAGGTGAAGACCTAGGAGCGGGTGAGCTACTGCTTCCTGCCGTCAAGCTGCTATCACTTCCTCCGGACGCAGCTTCCTGTCTGCATGTGGGCCAGCTACCTGTTGGACCCACATGTCATAGGAACAAAGGCAGGTGCCGGAGCGCAGTCCCACTTCCTGTCTGCATCATACCGGGGACATATACATACCGTTGGGCTGGGGGCAAAACAACAACTTGGGACCCTACGTGATATTATCAGACCACTTGTGCACTAAATGACGACGACCCATATTATATGTATAAATGAATAGAGATAACTGAGCTAGAATACTAACACTAACAACAAAGTATTCAACTATCGTGGGCCTACCGTAGACTAGTCTAAAAGACCACTTGCTCACGTTGCAGTTAACGACCATGACCCAAGACCCATGTATAATGCATTGTACCTAGCTAGGTAGTGCATTATTTGAGAGTGGACCGGAGACCAGGCAGCAGCAAGCTAGTAGTAAAGTAGATCACCAATATAAACTAAGGCCTCAGTGGTGAAGGAGGATCAAACACTCTAAACTGCAAACCTCTGCACACATATGTTTGGTACGTTCGCCCCTGCCCTGCTGTAGCTGTAGCTCTTGTTCCTGTTAGGAAAGGAAGAAGAAGAAGAAGAAGAAGAAGTCCCCAGGTACGTTCGTAATTCACACTGCAACATGCATGTACTTTTCATGCATTAATGGATATCTGCTAGTAACATATACTGTATTATATATTAGTTATATTTGCTATTTAAATTTCTCCTTCATCCTATGTACGCCTATATAGAGAATACTGAAATCTAACTCTACCAACATATATACACACAGAGCTACCCGGCCATGGAAGTTACTACACTCGGACAGTTACTTCTCTTGGTATTGGTGACTTTCAGTGCGCATTATGTGATCGTCGTCTGCGGCTCCTCCTCCTTCCATGACAATGAGACAGATCGGTTATCACTGCTTCGATTCAAGGATGCAATTAGTCTCGACCGGCAGCAAGCCTTGATGTCCTGGAATGATAGCATCCACTTTTGCAATTGGGAAGGTGTCCTGTGCAGGGCGAAGGCTCCACGTCGTGTCACTTCTCTAAACCTTACAAGTCGAGGTTTGGTAGGACACATCTCTTCTTCACTTGGGAACCTAACATTCCTGCAATCTCTAGCCTTGACGGAGAACGCACTCGCTGGAGAGATCCCACCCTCCCTCGGTCACCTGCACCGCCTCCATTTCTTGCGCTTGAATAAAAACATGCTGCAAGGAAGGATGCCGAGTTTAGCAAACTGCTCGAACCTCAAGGTGCTGCATGTTTCGAACAATTATCTAGTTGGCAATCTTCCTGCTGATTGGCCTCCTCACCTTCAAGTACTGAAGGTCTCGGATAATAAGCTTACTGGCACCATCCCAGCTTCACTTGCCAATATCACAACATTAACCACCATCAATTGCGAATATAATCACATCAAGGGAAATATCCCAAGTGAGTTTGCAGATTTGTCTAGCTTGCGGTACCTGTCTGCAGGCGCCAATCAGCTGTCAGGCAGGTTTCCACAAGCCATCGTGAATATTTCTACTCTCATCAATCTTCTCCTTTCTCAAAATGGTCTAAGTGGAGAGGTACCACCAAATCTCTGTACCTCTCTGCCTGATCTCCAAATACTTGGATTAGGTGTCAACTTCTTTCAAGGGCACATTCCTAGTTCTTTCACTAATGCTTCCAATCTACGTGCCTTCGATTTGTCGAGTAACAACTTCACCGGATTGGTGCCCAGTACGTTTGGCAAACTTACCAAACTTTTGAGGTTGAATCTTGAACTTAATCAGCTCGAAGCACATAGCTGGGAAGATTGGGCGTTTTTGGACAGCTTAGGCAACTGCACAGAGCTACTGAGATTTTCCATGAGTGGGAATCGTCTATCAGGAAATGTACCTAGTTCATTGGGTAACCTTTCCAATCAGCTCCAACATCTATACTTTGCAGAAAATCAATTATCAGGAGAATTTCCTACCGGCATAGCAAACCTTCCCAACCTGGTTGCTGTATCATTGGCCGCTAATCACTTTACAGGTGTGGTTCCGGAGTGGATTGGGACTCTCAAAACTTTACAGCAAATAGGTTTGGGCGGAAACTTCTTTACAGGGGTCATTCCATCATCCATGTCAAACTTGTCTCGTTTGGGAGGGCTCTATCTAAGCTTCAACCAATTCACTGGCCACATACCACCAAGCTTTGGAAACTTTCTTATGCTTCAATATATTCACATTTCCAACAACAATCTTTATGGCAAGGTCCCAATGGAGATCTTCAGAATCCCATCAATAATTGGAATTGATTTATCTTCCAACAAGCTCGATGAACAACTTCCCGCCAACATTGGCAATGCCAGACAACTTGTGTATTTTCGGACTTCATCCAATAAGCTATCCGGAGATATTCCAAACTCTCTGGCTGATTGTGAAAGTTTAGAAGACATTGAGTTAGACTCGAATAACTTCAGCGGAAGCATTCCGACTTCATTAGGCACCATAAGCAGCCTCAAGTTTTTGAACTTCTCTACCAATAACTTAACTGGGTCAATACCAACATCTCTTGGCAACCTACAACATCTTGTGGTACTAGATTTGTCATTCAACCATCTTAATGGTGAGGTTCCAACAAAAGGGATCTTCAAGAATGCAACTGCTGTGCAGATTGATGGAAATCAGGGGCTTTGTGGTGGTGTGGTGGAGTTACACATGCTAGCATGTTCTGTTATGCCTTCAAAGCCAACTAGGCACAAGAGATCTTTGGTGCTCAAAGTAGTTATCCCAATATCTGTTATGGTATCACTTGCTATGGTCATATTGAGCTTATTGCTCCGAAGAGGAAAACTCAAAAGAAAATCTATATCTCTGCCATCATTTGCTATAAAATTTCCCAAAGTTTCTTTCATTGATCTAGCCAGAGCAACACAGGGATTCTCAACGTCCAACTTAATTGGCAGAGGGGCATACAGTTCTGTATATCAAGGGAAACTAGATGAAGACGAAAATGATGTTGCCGTAAAAGTGTTCAACCTAGAGACAAGAGGGGCACACAAGGGCTTCATTGCAGAATGTAATGCGTTGATAAATCTGCGTCATCGTAATCTGGTTCCTATTCTAACTGTGTGCTCAAGCATTGATTCTAATGGTAATGATTTCAAGGCCCTGGTGTATGAGTTCATGTCACGGGGAGACTTGCATAAACTACTGTACTCGACTCGAGACAATGAAGGCTCTTCAGATTTGAACCTTCTTACAATGTCTCAAAGGATGAGCATTGTGGTGGATGTAGCTGATGCATTGGAGTACCTGCACCATAATAACCACGGAACAATGGTTCATGGTGATGTGAAGCCTAGCAACATTCTTTTGGATGACAATATGACAGCTCATGTTGGAGACTTTGGTCTCGCAAGATTCAAAGTTGGTTCCACAGCGTTCTCTCTTGGCAATCCAAACCCTTCTTCCTTTGCACTAATGGGGACAATTGGATACGCTGCTCCAGGTAATGGACTTCTTCCTTTCTTAATCTTGTGTAGCTTCAAATTTTTTCTGCATCTATGTTAGCCAATGAAAGCGGAACTAACTCCTCTTTTTATCACTGTGTAGAGTATGCAGGGGGCGGTCAAGTTTCAACTGCTGCAGATGTTTACAGTTTTGGTGTTGTTCTCCTCGAGATATTCATTCGAAGAAGGCCGACCGATGACATGTTCAAGGACGGACTGAGCATCGTGAAGTTTATAGAGATCAACCTCCCTGATAGGGTGCTGGAGATTGGTGATCCCCAGCTGCTACATGAGTTGGAGCTTTGCCAAGAAACTCCAATAGCAATGAAGGAAAAAGGTGCGCTTTGTCTGATGTCTGTGCTAAACGTCGGCCTTTGTTGCACCAAGCCGTCTCCAGGTGAACGTATCAACATGGAGGAGGTGGCTGCCAAGTTACGCGGAATCAGGGATGCATATGTCAGAAGCAGCTCTGTTGCTTCAGCACCACTGGCTGCCTGAATGTAAGTTGCTTGTTGTCCAATTGGCGCTTGTCCCGTAATGTGTTTTTAGGATCCACATTTACAAACCCAAACCTTCTGTGTTAGTGCATCAACCCATATAGTGCACACTGAGAAGCGAAGATGAATAGCATTTCCATGTAGTATTATCAAACGAATATGTATTTTTATCTATTAATACGTACTTGATGTTGAGAGTTTATTTGGCAAAATTAGCCTGGGGCTGGGAGATCAGAAAAAAAATGGCAATACTATTCAAGAACTGAATCAGACTCTGAATTCTCTCGTCTCTCCGTTCCCTTCGTTATTGTTCATCATTTGCAGAAGAGTCTGCTTCGTGGCATTTACCCAGGCGCAGAGCAGTGGTAAAAACGACCAAGAACCATGTCATTGCACAAAAAATGCAAGAAAGCAAGAGATTTCGGCGCCGCACCGGAGCTAAGACGATGTACCTTCGTCGCCTTCGCTGTCAAGAAGCCGGTGTTGGAAGGTCGACACCGGAGAGATCAGCACATGCACACCTGCATTCACCATCAAACAAGAGCAAATTGCACATCAGAGTGTCTGCGGCAGGCCAATAACTAGTGTCTGTCTACTTGTTGGTGCATCTATTTCTAGATAAAACACTCTGAATGTACACATGTTCTGTTCTATTTCTACACGCTAGAATGAAAGTTCAGTCAGATCCTGCTACTTGATGACTTTCTCATTTTTTGTTGGTTTTTGCTGGAAGTGGGCGGCAATAACCTTGTGATTTTGGTTCTGGGGGACATATTTTAAAGTGTAGATTCACTCATTTTACTTCGTATGTAGTCCGTACTAAAATCTCTAAAAAACATATATTTAGAAGAGTACTGGAGTATGTTGCAGGGAGTTGCCTAGAAATAGAAAAGGTGTCAATAGGTTTGAACACGGGACCTAATAATGGATGTTCTAAAAGAAATTCTAGGTTAGAATGGATCATAATGGCAGGTGTTGCCGCATCCGTCAATTTTGATGAGATTTTTTTTACATAATTACGTATCAGAATGGAAAGTGAGAATTATTTTTTTCCACAAACAAGATTTTTTTGAGCGATCCTTTACAGCTGTTGGATTGCCACCATCAGGGGAATCTTGGCCGGTAAAAGCGCTCTGGCAGGTCAGAATGCATTAACCAGAGTGAAGTGTTTGCCTCCTTACCAATAAAGGATGCATCTATTCGATCCTGTTCAAGTATGGCCGTTGTAACAAAATATTTAGTACAAGTTTGTTACTACAAAGTTTTTTCTTTTGCATGTAATTTTTCTGATATATTCATCACTGTCAAGGCAGTAGAAAAAACACCAGAGGTAAAAAATTATAGCTAAACCACCTAGCGATGACTACAAGCATTGAAGCGAGCTGAAAGCGTGTCGCCGTCATCACCCCTCTCTCACTAGTACCGAGCAAACCTTGTTGTAGTAGACAGTCGTCATGCTAAGGCCTCACATGACCAGCACACCAGAACAACAACCGTCGTCGATGAAGAGAAGAATAGATCGGAATGATCCAACCCGTAGACACACAAATGTTGACGAACGAAGACCAGAACCAAGTGGATCCACCGAAGAAAAACGCCAACCAAATCGCATGAGACCCGATGGAGACAAATCTCCACACGCCCTCCAACAAAGCTAAAAGCACCACCGGGATGGGCTAGGCATGCATAATCTTATTCCATCTTAAAGAAGTTGTTTTCCCGTGCAGGATATAAACCCTAACAAAACTCAGAAAACACCTAAAAACGGAGTCTCTCGTCGGCAAGGGTGGGGATCCACTGCGCCTCCATGGCAGTAAGGCCATAGGAGACGAGACAGACTAGCGACGACATAGGTGGGATGCAGGGCAACCCTATCGCCTGGGTGCCTTGGATCACAAGCCAAGGGTTACAGTATAAAGACTTATATTCAAATATATATGAAAAACATGTTTGACTGGTACCTACTGATAAGTTCTTAGCATATGAATGATGGGTTTCTCGTATGCATACCGAAAAGGTATCCCCTGCTTTATATTGTAAAGCAAGCATCACCGATTACAACCGAGAGATTGATACAAACACACACCACCACCACACCCAACACACATACCCAAGGTAAGATACAAATGTGCCAGGCACCGACACTGTCGTGGAATTGTCACGACAGATGACCTAGTACGAGGACTTAGTCGTGGAGCCATCGCAACGAGATTAGCTTAAAGGGGTTAATCAGGACAAAGGACACGAGGATTTTATACTGGTTCGGCCCCTTGCGGTGAAGGTAAAAGACTAATCTAGTTGGAGGTGGTATTGCTAGGGTTTCGATGACCAGGGAGCGAATACGCTTAACCTGGCTCTCGATCTGTTGTTTCTTGTCCCTAAACCGTCGCCGGGTCGTCCCTTTATATATACAAGTTGATGCCCGGTGGTTCACAGATTCCCGGCCGGCTCATAAACAAGTCGGGCTCGGTATCTACTCTTTCCTATCCTACAATACAAGTCATACTCATATGGCGGTTTACATTTATGGGCCCTAATCCGTCTTCGGGCTTTAGGCCTTCTTATTAAGTCTCATTCGTAAGTCGCCATCCTCTTATGTCTTCATGGGCTTCAATACTGGTAAATCATCATGAGCATAACCCGGCCCCTCCTGGGCGGTTTATACTTAATAGTTATATCCCCAACATTAGGCCCCAGGTTGATTTGAACTTGTTCATGTCAATCTTCAACACTTAAGAAAATTCCTTCTCCATTACCTTCATGAAGACTTGTAACTTGCTGTGACGTCATCTTCTGAGATCATGATAACTCGCCATGACGTCACCTGTCATTATTTCTATACAAATCCAAAATCATTTAGGAACCTTCATTTTTAATGAACCTCCGATAATCGAGGCGTCGGCCCCGTTACATATCCACTTTTGAGCTCCTTGATTCCTGTGCATGCCACTTATCCATTCGCCTTATAAATAGGGCCAGGGGTCCTTTTCACTTTCTCCGCTTGCCTCTTCGTTTCCATCGTCTTCCTCGCGACGTGTTCTTCTCGAGCTCAGCCGCCGCCGTTGACCCTCTCCTCTGCGTCACCCTTGGCCGCTGCATCAACCTAATTTGGTCCAGATCTCGCTCGCGCGCCTCCGCCGCTCCAGCAGCCTCGGTAAGTTCTTCCTCCTTCCTCCTCCATAGATCTCATTAGGGTTCCTACGAGCTCATGTAGGTTCGGCGTTGTCCTTCATCATAGCCCTAATATTTGATCCAACTTTGTTATCTTCCTTGTGCGGTAATAATTATAGCTCCTTTTTCGTTATCAGAGC
Organism: Aegilops umbellulata; assembly: GCA_032464435.1. Taxonomy (NCBI): domain Eukaryota; kingdom Viridiplantae; phylum Streptophyta; class Magnoliopsida; order Poales; family Poaceae; genus Aegilops; species Aegilops umbellulata. Next base: position 631,061,457 of record CP136060.1, on the reverse strand, counting down.
GCTTCTTCTTGAGTGAAAAATTTAATCTGGCTCACACGAACTACTTAAGCACCAGTATTTAGGCCTGAATATATTTTCATTTCCTGTCATGCGGTAGATCCAAAATTATAAGATCAGCCTATGAAACCCGTTTTTCACCACTTAGCAAATTTTCCAATTTTAGACCTATCCTTTCAATATCTGTGTAGGCGGTTTGACTCAGAAAATAATAACTCGCCAGGTACCATTAGTCCCCTCTTAAACCACCAATTGCTCATCTCTGTAATTTGATAACGTCAATCTCCGGTTTAACACTTATGCATGCCTTTATACTTTCTGCCTCTTAACCTTTAACGGATTAACCATGAATCTTTAAACCGACACAAATCTTCTTTCAGATTATCGAACAAATGGCCAAATCCTTTTATTCCTGTATCTGGGTTCAATCCCGGGTTACAGAAGAAGAACTGAACAGGTATGTTGCCACTGGAGATTTAGCCAAAAAGGAAAACATCCATTGGAGAGTCCCTGGTTCGGAAAATCCTCCTGAACCCAAGGAAGGGGAAGTGATCGTTTTTGTTGACCACCTGAGTCGAGGATTCAGCCCTCCCGGATCAAAAATTTTCCGTAATGTGCTTCATTTCCTCCAACTACACCCTCAAGATATTGGACCTAACTCTGTATCCAATATTTGAAACTTTTCAAGTGTTCTGCGAAGCTTATCTGCAAGAGGAGCCCACAGTTGAACTGTTCAAAGATTTCTACTACTTAAACCGCCGTACAGAATTTGTGGACGGGCCCAATACTGAACTTGGCGGGGGTTCAATCCAAAAGAGAAAAGATATCAGCTTCCCTCACGCTAACCATCATAGCCACCCCAAAAGACTGGAATCAAACCTGGTTCTACTGCCAAGATACATCTCCAGCTGGTGAGAATCCTCTGCCGGGTTATCGTGCTCACCGGCTTACCAGTGCACACCCACTCCCCCAAAGACTCACTGGAAAGGAACGGGCCAAGTATGCACCACAGCTTTCGAAGCTCAGAGCCTTTGTGGCGAACGGTTTAACAGACATTGATTTTGTCCGTTGCTGGGTGTCTTGGAGTATTTTGCCCTTAAGCCGGCGCTTCGGGTTAATGTGTGAATACACAGGGGATGTGAAAGACCCTCAACGCCATATTGATATTCAGCTGACTAATGTTGAAATTACTGAAGCCGTCAAGAAAATGCTGAATGAACCGGTGGCCGAGTGCAACAAAACAGGACTTAGTCCTTTCTGTGCTTCGAATAAACCGCCAGCTATAAGAATTGCCTAACTCTTGCTTTAACCCATATTCTCAATACTCCCTTATGATCTTCTCAATTTTTAATAGGGTGATGATCCATTCTGGAAGAAGAAACCATAGGATAAACTGGCCAAAATAGCTCGTCCCAAGACCAAGGCCAAGAAACCCGCCAAGAAGAAAACCGCTGAGTTAAACCTTGATGAGGACAATGATAATCCGGAGTCAGAGGTAGAACTTGATTCACTTGGCTCTTTTTTCATACACCTCATTGACAATGATTATTATCAGGACGACGGAGAAGCCAGCCGTGCAAGTGACGCAGAAGTAATTACTCTCTCATACGGCTCAGAACCTCTGCCCGCACAGAAAACCTGACAAGCAAACCGGAAAGTAAGATTTTCTCACCCTCTCGCTTACTTGGATCCAAACTTTCTTTTGAAGAAACAACAACACGAAGCTCGCCACACAACCCGGCACAACGGTCATGTGGTGACTTCTTCCGGTTTACCGAACACGCCGGTTCGTAAACGCCGCCCAGAGGTCTCTTATACTTCTGACACATGTTATCCCAAGGCAGGTTATTTTCGACAGCCTCTTAATCCTTCTGATTCAAATTATCAGGGAACTTCCCATTCTTCCTCTGGCGAGTTAACAGGAACACAAATTCCAACCCTCAAAACGGTTCCTGGGTGAGCATACTTAACTGACCCTTCATATCTTATACTTGATCTTTATACTGACTTGATCTACACTTATTATTTTTAGAGCCCAAGCCAGAGCCAGTAAAAGGGCCAAACTGAATAAACCGGCTGAGGACAGCATTCCAACCGATCCGGAAGAGACCCCGGAATAGTCTAATCCAAATATTGAGGCTATTCTTGATGATCCGCCACCGCAAGACCATGAAATCTCCGCTGAACATATGGAAGTTGATCCGATGACTCATACTGATAATCCGCCAAGCCCAACCAAAGTTGCTGATGACAAGACTAAAGATGTTATAGTCATCGGTGTTGGTTATACAGCTCTAAGCAATCCCACTGTTCTGTCAAAACATAGTGCCAAAGAAGAATTGTCTGCTATTGACAAAGGCAAGTGGAAAGCAGATTTGGAAAGCTATGCCCACCTCAGCGCCCAAGATATTCATTCTGGGTTTTTAAACCGTTTGTACACAAGCCGCGACTATGAAGCCGGTTTACTGAATATGATGAAGGAGCGATATGAGGTAAATGCTGTTAACTCTGCATAAATATTCTTCCCTTAGCTGCCAAGTTTATTGAACATAATAGAATAGAATGTTCTGTAAATTTCCAAGAACCATATAGAACAACGCCAGTAGCCCCCAAGGGCCGGTTTATATTGTCAATATGAACCGGGACTTGTAGAATAACAATTCTTCAATTTCGCCTGTCTAGCCCCCAAGGGTCGGTTTATACTTTCAAGATGAACCGGGACTTTAGAATAACAGCTCTTCAAATTTGCCTGTGTAGCCCCCAAGGGCCGACTTAGCAAATAGGCTAAGTTGGGACTAATTATGCTGTAAGGCACAAAATTGTTGTTTAGGACCTTTGTAAACCGGTTAACCACCAAGCTGATAGTGGAAGAAAAAAAATCCATAGTTAACTGGAGCAAATATGCATTAGCCCTCAAGTGCCAAGAATAATACTTGTGTTGAGCTTGGGACTTGTAATTTTTTTGATAAGAATCAATAGACCTTAGCCCCCAAGTGCTAAGAATAATACTTGTTATGTGCTTGGGACTTTGAATATGCATTGTTATCTCATAAGTTGCTTGTCTCTTGCGGGCTGAGCTTAGCAAAAAGGAATCCCAAATCGCCGATCTTCAAGAAAATATCAAATCTCAACAAGCAGAAACTTCCAAGGCCAAGGATGAACCGACCAGTGCCTTAGCAGCAATGGAAAAACTGAAGGAAAGCTTCAAGAATGAGCGGGCAGGCTAGGATACAGAAAAATCAACTGTGCTGAAGAGGGTTGAGGATGCTGAAGCAGCCCTTAATCCGGTAGCAGAGGAGCTGACTGGCTTGAAGCAGCAAATAAACGCCATGACTGCTGCCGTTTTTGGTAAATAGCTTCGTCGTAAGCTTGAAACATGTATTATCTAATAACACGTCGGCTTAGAGATGTTTTTTGATGACGCAGGGACCCGCGTTACTCATCTTGGCCCAGATATGCGGCAAAGACTGAAGGCCACCTATACACTTATAGAGCAGTTATATACCGGCGTGCAACGGGTTATCTGCACCGCTTCTTATAACAAAGCGCCCCCAACCTTGATCAAGGAGACATTGGAGAAGCTGGCGATGATACCTGCATGGCTTGAAGAGCTAAAGAAATCAGCTGCGAGGGCGGGTGCTCTTACTGCACTAAGATCTTGATCCGGCGGATTTAGCAAACGGCTATCCGAGCATAAAGGAGGACAGATCAGACTTTGATGCTGATGACCTCGGAGCCCTGACGAGGGAAATGCGCCCATTGGCTAGCAAATTGGCTGAAGAGACCAATCTTTCACATTATCAGTCGATTTATGATGCCAACAACAAGAGAGTTAAAGCGCCGACTCATGATGTTCCAAATCTTATTCCGCCAATCTGTAAGCATACCTATGCCCCTGATGTTGACCCTTCCACCCTTATAAGTGATGAAGCTGTATTCAAACCCTTAACTGGGATCGATTGGACAGCCATTGACTTCTAGCCACTGGGTAGAGAAGAGGAAGATGAACCGGCACTGGATGACCCGCAACCTTCAAGTCAGCCAGGCCAAGATTCATAAACCGGGCCCGGTTTATCATCTGCTTTAAGACTTAAAAACAATTATTCTTTTGGGCACCAAGCGCCTTGTAATAGGCTAGCTTTAAACTCTTATTCTGCTATGCCATCGTGCATATTTGCCGTGCATGACATTGTTCATCTGCCATGTTAAGATATGCCATGTATGCTTTATGATATTAGCAATTTTTAATCTGTTCCTGCATACAACAGGTGAAAAGTGTCCTGGCGGTTTACCGCTGGATGGGTTATAATGGCCAATATAAACCATAGGAAACTATCATAGTTTATAACCAAGGCTGGACTGAATGATAGCCATATATGATTGAAAATATGTCATACCTGTGATATTTGATCACACTGTTGGTTTACCAAGCCAGTGCAGTAAGGGTGATAACCCAAAATTTGAGCACTGGTAATTATCAGAGATTGCCGGCTTATAAACAAAGCAGGGCCGGGTTAACAAACACAGGATATTATCTTTATCTCATACTGGCGACTTATAGTCAAAAGCCAGGCCGGGTTAATAAATACCGGTGAATTATAATCATAAAGCCTTATAAGCCTCATCAAATAAACCTCAAAATAGAAAATCTGTCGAATAAAAACAAACGAAAAAACAAGGCTTTTCATGGGTTGCCAGGCCGAAAATCGAGGGCTTTCACGGGCCGCACATCCACTGAGTTAAACCTATATACAAACCTTATAAGAGGGACCTCACATAACCAATCATCGTTTTAACTTTGATAAGTTCAGTGTCTACATAAGATTGACTTGTCAAACGTTCAGCGGGTCATTCCAGGATTACCTGGGCGGAGTGGCTTACTTAAAAAGGCAGGATAACCTGGGGTTTTAGGTGAATACACCTGGCTTCCAAGCCTGGCTTTTAAGCCTATTACAAGGGTTATAAAAACTCTTTGTTCTTAAGAACAAAAGAGCCCCTAAGCAATATTTTGAGCTTTGCTCAAGGGGCACCTATGTTTGAGTTGTGCTTTTGCAACAGACTCTCTTTGGTCCCTATTAACCTGGGTATAAGCCCCCAAGCCTTTTTTGTGGCCAATAAGCCGGATCAAAGGGTAATCATAACTTTGCTCTATAAAGCAAAAGCCCTCAAATGACCAAAAACTCATTATTTAAAAGGAAAAACGACAGAGGCCCTGTTTTAGCAGGGATGCCGGTTTAATATATTGATCATAATATATCCATTGTCAAAAATATGTACATCAGAAGAGCCAGTGGCTCAAGTGTAGTAAGGCTGAAAATGAGCAATATTCCATGGCCGGCGGGTCTCTTCCTTCGACATGCGTGAGTCCTTGTGGTCTCGAACATCGATAAGGTAATATGACCCGTTGTTCAGATTCTTGCTGACCACAAAGGGTCCTTCCCAAGGTGGGGATAACCTGTGCATATCAGTCTGATCCTGGATAAGCCGGAGCACCAGATCGCCTTCGTGGAAAGTTCTAGTTTTAACCCAGCGGCTGTGGTAACGGCACAGATCTTGCAGGTAAATCGCCAAAGGAGCCGCCGCGATGTCACGCTCCTCATCCAACAGGTCAAGTGCTTCCTGACGTGCTTTTTCATTGTCAGCTTCAACATAAGCCGCCACACGAGGTGAGTCATGACTGATGTCACTAGGGAGAACCGCCTCTGCTCCGTAAACCATGAAGAAAGGCGTGTAACCCGTAGATCTATTGGGGGTGGTATTAATGCTCCATAACACAGAAGGTAACTCCTCCACCCAACAACCCGGCGTCCTCTGTAAGGGAACCATAAGCCAGGGCTTGATGCCTCTCAAGATCTCTTGATTGGCTCTCTCAGCTTGACCACTAGATTGGGGGTAAGCCACTGACGATACGTCAAGCCGGATATGCTCACGTTGACAAAATTCTTCCATAGCACCCTTGGAGTGATTAGTGCCATTGTCGGTTATAATGCTGTGTTGGAAAGCCAAAACGGAATATCACCTTCTTCATGAATTGAACCGCCATTGCTGCATCACACTTGCTGACTGGCTCTGCCTCCACCCACTTAGTGAATTTATCAACCGCCACCAAAAGGTGGGTCTTCTTATCCTTGGACCTTTTAAAAGGTCCAACCATATCAATCCCCCAAACTGCAAACAGCCAAGTAATTGGAATCATCCTCAATTCTTGAGCCGACACATGGGCTCGTCGTGAAAATTTCTGACATCCATCACACCTGCTGACCAGGTCTTTAGCATCAACATGAGCTGTTAGCCAATAAAACCCATGAAGAAAAGCTTTAGCCACAAGATATTTTGAACCGACATGATGACCATAGTCTCCTTCATGAATCTCACGCAGGATCTCACGTCCCTCTTCTGGAGAAACACAATGTTGAAATGCCCCTGTGACAGTGCGATGATGTAGCTCTCCATTAACAATTGTCATTGACTTAGACCGCCGGGTTATCTGCCTGACTAAGGTTTCATCCTCAGGTAACTCGCCCTGGGTCATATAAGCCAAATAAGGGATTGTCCAATCAGGAATTACATGAAGAGCTGCCACCAACTGAGCTTCCGGGCTAGCAATAGCCAAATCCTCCTCTGTAGGTAACTTGACCGATGGGTTATGCAAAACGTCACGAAATACATTAGGTGGCACTGGTTTATGTTGAGAACCCAACCGACTTAAGGCATCAGCCGCTTCATTTTTCCTCCGATCAACATGCTCAACTTGATAACCCTTGAAGTGACCAGCAATAACATCCACTTCTTGTCGATAAGCCGCCATGAGTGGATCCTTAGAATCCCAAGTACCAGAGACTTGTTGAGCCACCAAATCTGAGTCACCAAAGCACCTAACTCGGCTTAAATTCATCTCCTTAGCCATCCGAAGACCGTGGAGCAAGGCCTCATATTCAGCTGCATTGTTAGTGCAAGGAAACATCAAACAGAGAACATAACAAAATTTATCACCTCGAGGGGAAGCGAGCACTACTCCAGCCCCCGAGCCCTCCAATTGCCTGGACCCGTCAAAGTGAATAGTCCAATATGTGTTATCTGGCTTTTCCTCAGGCATTTGCGGCTCTGTTCAGTCATTGATGAAATCCACCAGTGCCTGAGACTTGATGGCCGTGCGAGGCATATATTTCAAACCATGAGGACCAAGCTCAATGGCCCACTTAGCTATCCGACCTGTGGCTTCTCTATTCTGAATAATGTCCCCTAAAGGAGCAGAACTAACCACAGTGATGGGATGACCCAGAAAATATTGCTTAAGCTTCCGACTGGCCATGAACACCCCATATACAAGCTTCTGCCAGTGCAGATATCTCTGCTTGGACTCAATAAGCACCTCGATGATGTAGTAAACCGACCTTTGAACCGGATATTCCTTGCTTGCCTCCTTCCGTTCCACCACAATAGCCACGCTGACAGCCCGGGCATTGGCAGCCACGTACAACAACAATGGCTCTTTATCAATAGGAGCAGCCAGAACAGGTGGCTCAGCCAACTGCTTCTTCAAGTCCTCAAACGCCACATTAGAGACATCACTCCAGACAAAATTATTTGTCTTTTTCATCATCTGATACAGGGGGATAGCCTTCTCTCCCAACCGGCTTATGAACCGGCTTAACGCCGCAATACGGTTCGCCAGACGTTGCACGTCATTGACACATGCCAGTTTAGCCAGAGAAGTGATGGCCTTGATCTTCTCCGGATTAGCTTCAATGCCCCTGTTAGACACCAAAAAACCCAAGAGCTTGCCTGCCGGTACACCAAAAACACACTTGGCCGGGTTAAGCATCATTTTATAAACCCAGAGATTATCAAAGGTTTCCTTCAAATCTTCTATCAATGTCTCCTTCTCTCTGGATTCTACCACAATATCATCCACATAAGCATGAACATTGCGCCCAATTTGATCATGAAGGCAATTCTGCACACACCTCTGATAAGTCGCCTGGGCACTCTTGAGCCCAAAAGGCATAGACACATAGCAGAAGGCTCCAAAGGGAGTTATGAAGGCTGTCTTCTCCTGGTCCTTATCTGCCATCTTGATCTAATGATAACCAGAATAAGCATACAGGATGAAACACCTCAATGATAAACCCAGCCGCCAAGAGCCGGGCTACCTCTTCACCAATGGCCTTACGCTTCTCTTCGTTGAAGCCACGAAGAAACTGCTTGACCAGTTTAAACTTGGGATCAATATTAAGAGTGTGCTCAGCGAGTTCCCTCAGTACACCTGGCATGTCTGAAGGTTTCCATGCAAAGATGTCCCGGTTCTCACGGATGAACTCGATGAGCGCGCTTTCCTATTTCGGATCTAGGTTAGCACTGATGCTGAACTGCTTGGATGAATCGCCAAGAACAAAATCAACCATCTTGGTATCATTTGCCGATTTAAACTTCAAGACCGGATCATGTTCTGTAGTTGGCTTTTTCAAAGATGTCATATTCGCCGAATCAACATTGCCCTTATAAAATTGTAACTCCTCCGCCGCACAAACCGACTCAGCATAAGCCGCATCACCTTCTTCGCATTCCAAAGCTATCTTTCGGCTCCCATGCACTGTAATAGTCCCCTTGTAACCCGGCATCTTGAGCTGCAGATAAACATAACAAGGCCGCAACAACTTGGCATAAGCCGGTCGTCCAAACAGAGCGTGATATGGACTGTGAATCTTGACTACTTCAAAGGTCAATGTCTCTGACCGAGAGTCATGATCATCTCGAAAAGCAACTTCCAGAGCTATCTTACCAACGGGGTACGCCGATTTACCAGGCACCACACCATGGAAAATAGTGTTCGACGGTTTAAGATTTTTATCCATCAACCCCATGCGACGGAAAGTTTTGTAATACAGGATATTGATGCTGCTCCCTCCTTCATGAGTACCTTGGTAAACTTATACCCTCCAACCTGAGGTGCCACCACCAATGCCAAGTGACCCAGATTATCAACCCGGGGCGGGTGATCTTTGTGGCTCCACACAATTGGCTGCTTAGACCAGCGCAAGTAACGGGGAACAGCCGGTTCAACAGCGTTCACTGCCCTCTTATGAAGCTTCTGATCCCGTTTGCATAAACTTGTGGTGAAAACATGGTACTGCCCACTATTCAAATGCTTTGGGTTACTCTGATACCTAGATTGCTGCTGTTGATTCCCCTGACCTGACTGTTGATGGTAACCACCCTGATTGCCATGATTGCCTTTGCTACCGCCATAACCCGGTCCATGAGAACCAGATCCTGAACCGCCACCTGGCCCATGACTGTCTTGAAAAAGATTGGAATTCTTGTACTCCTTCATAATGTAACAATCCTTCCAGAGGTGCCCGGACGGTCTCTCTCGCGTACCATGTCTTGGGCAGGGCTGATTTAGCATCTGTTCAAGATTGAAACTGGATCCTCCGGTCCGTGAGGGCGGTTTACCCTTACGATGCTAACCATTATTCTGCGCATTGGTGTTAGCCACAAAGTCAAAACTATTATCAGCTTTGCGCTTACCGTTGCCTCCCTAGTTCGCCGGGTTATGCTGCTGCCCCTTGGTGTTGCTGCTCTTCTTTCCCTTTCCCAACTTTTCATCATCAGACTCAGGGTCCTTGGTACCATCAGAGTCAGCATACTTAACCAGAGCCGCCATTAGTGTCCCCATGTCATTGCAGTGGTGCTTGAGCCGCCCTAATTTCTGCTTCAGGGGCGTGAAACGACAATTGTTTTCCAACACCAACACTGCTGAGTTGGCATTGATGCAATTCGACGAGTGCAGGATTGTTGAGACCCAGCGCACCCAATGGGTCGTCGACTCACCTTCTTCTTGGACACAGGAGGCTAAATCCACAATTGACATGGGCTGCTTACATGTATCCTTGAAATTCTGGATGAACCGGGCTTTTAACTTGGCCCATGACCTGATTGAATTTGCAAGGAGCCCCTTCAACCAAGTGCGGGCCGTTCCCTCCAACATCAGGGGGAAATATTTAGCGCAAGCAGCATCGCTGACATCTAGCAATTCCATGGCAATCTCATAACTCTCAATCCACGCCTCAGGAGGTAAATCGGTTGTATAGTTAGGCACCTTGCGATGACCCTTGAAATCCTTGGGCAGACGCTCATTACGTAGAGCCGACACTAAACATGGCACACCCAAATTCTTGAAGGTTACACCTGGCTCCATAGAAGTGGTCGACGAACCGGAGTAGGTTGACGGGTCACATACTGTGCCGCCAGCTCGGCCTCTCGACGTGCTCTGCCTTGATCCACTACGTTTTGAGCATCAGCACCACTGCTCGCCGGGTCATGTCCACGAAGCAGGTTATGGTTCCACCCACTTCTTCGACCCGGTTTACCACTGATGGGTTACTTGTTCCTGCTCCTGGCGTGTTAAAGAGATTTCTTGCCTCATAAACCGAGGGCAGACGCGTCTCATGCCTCCTCCTCATGACTTCGTTTGAAGCGTTCTGATCTAGCATGAGCCGGTAAGACTGTGACTGAATCCATTGCGCCTGAGCATCCAAACTAGCCCGCTCCTCGGCCATCCTAGTGTTTTTTGTGCTTAGCTCCTCCTTGGCCGACGATATCTCATCGCGCAATTTTGCAACCGCCGCATTATGCTGATCCTAATCCGCCGGGTTAACCACTACTGTTAACAATGTTGTTAGCTTATCTAGTAGGTCAGTTAAGACCTGACCCGATGGGCGAACCGGGTCTCCTACCCCAACAGCCGTTGCCGCTGCTGACCCAGAAATTAGCTCTGCTGCCATCGACGAATGCTGCACGGGCTGTGTATCGACCATGAAGATTGCAACCCGGTTCGGCGGTTCGCAAGGGTCCGTAATACTGTCGCCATCGGAACATCTCCCAAGCCAGCGGCCTTGCAGTTGATACAATGACTCGGTCTCACCAGTGGATGACTCGCCATCAGAGTAAACGACGGTCTGACCACCAGATGCCGATCTATCCTCAGGTCCCGCTCCATGGATAAACCCCACGAAAGTACGATTCATGGCAGGCCGAACCCGAGCGGGTCTCGCACGCTGAGCCGTCTCGATGATGTCGGTGGAGATGTCCGGCTCAGGGCCTGGTTCACCGATCTTGCCGATGAAGAAGTGAATTCCGGCGAAAGGGACCCGGTATCCGTACTCAATTGAGCCGACCTCGGGGCCCCAGCCCGCGTCATCGATGTAGAGCTTGGTGCGATGACTCTTGGTCATCCGGCCCACAGCGTATCCCTTGATCCCTTCGAAGTTGCCCTCTAAGAACTTGAAACCATCGTCCGATAGCCCCACGGTGGGCGCCAACTGTCGTGGAATTGTCACGGCAGATGTCCTAGTGTGAGGACTTAGTCATGGAGCCATCACAACGAGATTAGCTTAAAGGGGTTAATCAGGACAAAGGACACGAGGAGTTTATACTGGTTCGGCCCCTTGCAATGAAGGTAAAAGCCTAATCTAGTTGGAGGTGGTATTTCTAGGGTTTCGATGACCAGGGAGAGAATACGCTTAACCTGGCTCTCGATCTGTTGTTTCTTGTCCCTAAACCGCCGCCGGGTCGTCCCTTTATGTACACAGGTTGACACCCGGCGGTTCACAGATTCCCGACCGGCTCATAAACAAGTCCAACTCGGTATCTACTCTTTCATATCTTACAATACAAGTCATACTCATATGGCTGTTTACATTTGTAGGCCCTAATCCGTCTTCGGGCTTTAGGCCTTCTTATTAAGTCTCCTTCGTAAGTCACCATCCTCTTATGTCTTCATGGGCTTCAATACTGGTAAATCATCATGAGCATAACCCGACCCCTCCTTGCTGGTTTATACTTAATAGTTATATCCCCAACAGACACCCCACCCCACCGACAACCAAGAAAACTATAGATGAGTGAGGAAGACTGCTTGGAGACCTCCACAATAGAGGTGAACCAGACAACAATGAAGCTAGGACTCCAAGGCAGTGCCTCCTAGAAGGGTACGACCATGGATAGCCATCGCCACCCGATTCTGAAGATTATGTTTTCACCCGAAGCAAGAAGACATGCGAGGGAACGCTGCGATCGAGCCTTCACGAAGGATATGACGTCAACAACCGTCGCCATCGTCGGCCAATCAAAGGACTGGGCAAGTGGTGTACACCGGCTCTCACCACCTCAGTCGCACCCTAGCTCCGTCAACCACCCGCAACCACGCCAGCCGCGTGGCCATGGTTGCCCACCCGCACCTGAGACACACTCTCCACCCCCAAACACCGTGCTTCCTGTCACCAGAGCAACCACCCTGCAACCAGACAACCCTGAGACCACACAAAGGCCCCGGATTTTGCCCAACCAGCAACCCTAGACTGACTGAGCCACCAGTAGACGCTCTGCCGCGAACATTGGCAGACTTGCTGTTGGGGAACGTAGTAATTTCAAAAAAATTCTTACGCACATGCAAGATCCATCTAGGTGATGCATAGCAACGAGAGGGGAGAGTGTTGTCCACATACCCTCGTAGACCATAAGTGGAAGCGTTATGACAACGTGGTTGATGTAGTCGTACGTCTTCACGATCCGACCGATCCTAGCACCGAAGGTACGGCTCCTCCGCAATCTGCACACGTTCAGCTCGGTGACGTCCCATGAACTCTAGATCCAGCTGAGGTCGAGGGAGAGTTTCGTCAGCACGATGGCGTGATGACGGTGATGATGAAGTTACCGATGCAGGGCTTCGCCTAAGAACTACAATGATATGTGACCGAGGTGGAAATCTGTGGAGGGAGGCACCGCACACGGCTAAACAATCAACTTGTGTGTCTATGGGGTGCCCCCTCCCTCGTATATAAAGGAGTGGAGGAGGGGAGGGCTGACCCTCATAGGGCGCACCCAAGGGGGGGAGTCCTACTCCCAGTAGGAGTAGGTTTCCCCCTTCCTAGTAGGAGTAGGAGAAGAAGGAAGGGGGAGAGAGAGGGAAGGAAAGGGGGGCCGGGCCCCCACCCTATTCGGATTGGGCTTGGGGGGCGCGCCCTCCACCTTGGCCGCCTCCTCCTCACTCCCACTAAGGCCCAATAAGGCCCATTGACTCCCCGGGGGGTTCTGGTAACCCCCCGATACTCCGGTAAATGCCCGAACTCATACAGAACCCTTCCAATGTCCAAACATAGCCTTCCAATATATCGATATTTATGTCTCTACCATTTCAAGACTCCTAGTCATGTCCGTAATCACATCCGGGACTCCGAACTACCTTCGGTACATTAAAACACATAAACTCATAATATCGATCATCATCGAACGTTAAGCGTGCGGACCCTACGGGTTCGAGAACTATGTAGACATGACCGAGACTCACTTCTGGTCAATAACCAATAGGGGAACCTGGATGCTCATATTGGTTCCTACATATTCTACGAAGATCTTTATCGGTAAAACCGCATAACAACATACGTTGTTCCCTTTGTAATCGGTATGTTACTTGCCCGAGATTCGATCATCGGTATCTCAATACCTAGTTCAATCTCGTTACTGGCAAGTCTCTTTACTCATCCCGTAATGCAACATCCCGTAACTAACTCATTAGTCACATTGCTTGCAAGCTTATAGTGATGTGCATTACTGAGAGGGCCCAGAGATAACTCTCTGACAATCAGAGTGACAAATCCTAATCTCGATCTATGCCAACTCAACAAACACCATCGGAGACACCTGTAGAGCATCTTTATAGTCATCCAGTTACATTGTGACGTTTGATAGCACGCTAAGTGTTCCTCTGGTATTCGGGAGTTGCATAATCTCATAGTCATAGGCACATGTATAAGTTATGGAGAAAGCAATAGCAATAAACTGAACGATCATAGTGCTAAGCTAACGGATGGGTCAAGTCAATCACATCATTCTCCAATGATGTGATCCCGTTCATCAAATGACAACTCTTGTCCATGGCTAGGAAAGTTAACCATCTTTGATTAACGGGCTAGTCAAGTAGAGGCATACTAGTGATACTTAGTTTGTCTATGTATTCACACATGTACTAAGTTTCCAGTTAATACAATTCTAGCATGAATAATAAATATTTATCATGATATAAGGTAATATAAATAACAACTTTATTATTGCCTCTAGGGCATATTTCCTTCAGTCTCCCACTTGCACTAGAGTCAATAATCTAGTTCACATCGTCATGTGATTTCACACCAATAGTTCACATCTTTATGTGATTAGTTCACATCTTCAGGTGACTAATACCCAAAGGGTTTGCTAGAGTCAATAATCTAGTTCACATTGCTATGTGATTAACACCTAAAGAGTGATCATGTTTTGCTTGTGTGAAAAGTTTGGTCTATGGGTCTGCAACATTCAAATCCGTATGTATTTTGCAAATTTCTATGTCTATAATACTATGCACGGAGCTACTCTAGCTAATTACTCCCACTTTCAATATGTATCTAGATCGAGACTTAGAGTCATCTAGATTGGTGTCAAAAAGCTTACATCGACGTAACTCTTTATGACGAACTCTTTATCACCTCCATAATCGAGAAATATCTCCTTAGTCTTCTAAGGATAATTTTGACCGCTGTCAAGTGATCCACTCCTGGATCAATATCGTACCCCCTTGCCAAACTCATGACAAGGTACATAATAGGTTTGGTATACAACATGGCATACTTTATAGAACCTATGGCTGAGGCATAGGGAATGACTTTCATTCTCTTTCTATTTTCTGCCTTGGTCGTGTTTTGAGTCTTATTCAACTTTACACCTTGCAATACATGCAAGAACTCCTTCTTTGACCGTTCCATTTTGAACTACTTCAAAAATCTTGTCAAGGTATGTAATCATTGAAAATTTTTATCAAGCGTCTTGATCTATCTCTATAGATCTTGATGCCTAATATGCAAGTACCTTCATCGAGGTCTTTCTTTGAAAAACTCCTTTCAAATACTCCTTTATGCTTTTGAGAAAAATTCTACATCATTTCTGATCAACAATATGTCATTCACATATACTTATCAGAAAGGCTGTAGTGCTCCCACTCACTTTCTTGTAAATACAGGTTTCACCGCAAGTCTGTATAAAACTATATGCTTTGATCAACTTATCAAAGCATATATTCCAACTCTGAGATGCTTGCACCAGTCCATAGATGGATTGCTGGAGCTTGCACATTTTGTTAGCACCTTTAGGATTGACAAAACCATCTGGTTGCATCATATACAACTCTTCTTTAAGAAATCCATTAAGGAATGTAGTTTTGATATCCATTTGCTAGATTTCATAAAATACGGCAACTGCTAACATGATTCAGACTGACTTTTAAGCATCGATACAATTAAGAAAATCTCATCGTAGTCAACACCTTGAACTTGTCGAAAACCTTTTGCGACAATTTGAGCTTTGTAGATAGTAACACTACTATCATCATCCGTCTTCCTCCTGAAAATCCATTTATTCTGAATGGCTCACCGATCATCGAGCAAGCCAATCAAAGTCCATACTTTGTTCTCATACATGGATCCCATCTCAGATTTCACGGCCTTAAGCCATTTCATAGAATCTGGGCTCATCATCACTTCCTCATAGTTCGTAGGTTCGTCATTGTCTAGTAACATGACTTCCAGAACAGGATTACCGTACCACTCTGGTGCGGAACATACTCTGGTTGACCTACGAGGTTCGGTAGTAACTTGATCTGAAGTTTCATGATCATCATCATTAGCTTCCTCACCAATTGGTTAGGAATCACTGGAACCGATTTCTATGATGAACTACTTTCCAATTCGGGAGAAGGTACAATTACCTCATCAAGTTCTACTTTCCTCCTACTCACTTCTTTCAAGAGAAACTCCTTCTCTAGAAAGGATCCATTCTTAGCAACAAATATCTTGCCTACGAATCTGTGATAAAAGGTGTACCCAACAATTTCTTTTGGGTATCTTTATCTTATGAAGACGCACTTCTCCGATTTGGGTTCGAGCTTATCAGTTTGAAACTTTTTCACATAAGCATCGCAACCCCAAACTTTAAGAAATGACAGCTTTGGTTTCTTGCCAAACATAGTTCATACGGTGTCGTCTCAACGGATTTAGATGGTGCCCTTTTTAACGTGAATGCAGCTGTCTCTAATGCATAAGTCCAAAACGATAGTGGTAAATCAGTAAGAGACATCATTGATTGCACCATATATAATAAAGTACGGTTACGACGTTCGGACACACCATTATGCTGTGGTGTTCCAGGTGGCGTGAGTTGTGAAAATATTCCACATTGCTTTAAATGAAGGCCAAACTCGTAACTCAAATATTTGCTTCCGCGATCAGATCATAGAAACTTTATTTTCTTGTTACAATGATTTTCCACTTCACTCTGAAATTCTTTGAACTTTTCAAATGTTTCGGACTTATGTTTCATTAAGTAGATATACCCATATCTTCTCAAATCATCTGTGAAGGTCAGAAAATAACGATACCCGCCGCGAGCCTCAACATTCATCGGACCGTATACATCGGTATGTATTATTTCCAATAAGTCAGTGGCTCGCTCCATTGTTCCGGAGAACGGAGTCTTAGTCATCTTGCCCATGAGGCATGGTTCGCAAGTATCAAGTGATTTATAATCAAGTGATTCCAAAAGCCCATCAGCATGGAGTTTCTTCATGCGCTTTACACCAATATGACCTAAATGACAGTGCCACAAATAAGTTGCACTATCATTATTAACTTTGCATCTTTTGGCTTCAATATTATGAATATGTGTATCGCTACGATCAAGATTCAATAAACCATTTATTTTAAGTGAATGACCATAGAAGGTTTTATTCATGTAAATAGAACAACAATTATTCTTTGACTTAAATGAATAACTGTATTGCAAGAAACATGATCCAATCATATTATGCTCAACGCAAACACCAAATAACATTTATTTAGGTTCAACACTAATCCTGAAGGTAGAGGGAGTATGCGATGGTGATATTATCAACCTTGGAATCTCTTCCAACACACATTGTCACTTTGCCCTCAACTAGTCTCTGTTCATTTTGCAACTCCTGTTTCGAGTTACTAATCTTAGCAACTGAATCAGTATCAAATACCTATGGGTTACTATGAACACTAGTAAAGTACACATCAATAATCTATATATCAAATATACCTTTGTTCACTTTGCCGTCCTTCTTATCCGCCAAGTATTTGGGGTAGTTCCGCTTCTAGTGACCATTTCCTTTGCAGTAGAAGCACTCAGTTTCAGGCTTGGGTCTAGCTTTGGGCTTCTTCATGGGAGTGGCAACTTGCTTGCCTATCTTCTTGAAGTTCCCTTTCTTTCCCTTGCCCTTTTACTTGAAACTAGTGGTCTTGTCAACCATCAACACTTGATGCTTTTCTTAATTTCTACCTTCGTCGATTTCTGCATCATGAAGAGCTCGGGAATTGTGACACTCCCGTTTCAATCGTACACTAATCATACATGCAAACGTGTACGATCAAGATCAGGGACTCACGGGAAGATATCACAACACAACTCTAAAAATAAAATAAGTCATACAAGCATCATAATACAAGCCAGGGGCCTTGAGGGCTCGAGTAAGAGTGCTCGATCATAGACGAGTCAGCGGAAGCAACAATATCTAAGTACAGACATAAGTTAAACAAGTTTGACTTAAGAAGGCTAGCACAAACTGGGATACAGATCTAAAGAGGCGTAGGCCTCCTGCCTGGGATCCTCCTAAACTACTCCTGGTCGTCGTCAGCGGCCTGAACATAGTAGTAGGAACCTCCGGCGTGGTAGGAGTCATCGTCGACGGTGGCGTCTGGCTCCTGGGCTCCAGCATCTGGTTGTGACAACCAGGAAGAAAGGACAGGGGAAAACGGGGGAGAAAAGCAACCGTGAGTACTCATCCAAAGTACTCGCAAGCAAGGATCTACACTACATATGCATGGGTATCTGTGTAAAGGGGCTATATCGGTGGACTGAACTGCAGAATGCCAGAATAAGAGGGGGATAGCTAGTCCTGTCAAAGACTACGCTTCTGGCCACCTCCATCTTGCAGCATATAGAAGATAGTAGAAGGTAAGTTCACCAAGTATCATCGCATAACATAATTCTAACCGACGATCCTCTCCTCATCGACCTGTGAGAGAGCGATCACCGGGTTGTATCTGGCACTTGGAAGGGTGTGTTTTATTAAGTATCCGGTTCTAGTTGTCATAAGGTCAAGGTACAACTCCAGGTCGTCCTTTTACCGAGGGACACGACTATTCGAATAGTTAAACTTCCCTGCAGGGGTGCACCACATAACCCAACACGCTCGATCCCATTTGCCCGGACACACTTTCCTGGGTCATGCCCGGCCTCGAAAGATCAACACATCGCAGCCCCACCTAGGCACAACAGAGAGGTCAACACGTCGTTCTAAATCCTATGCGCACAGGGGTCTGGGCCCATCGCCCATTGCACACCTGCAGGTTGTGTATGCAGTCGGAGAGCAGACCTAGCAACCTCCATTTCAAAGGAAGTTGCGTTACGCGGTCCAACCCGGCGCGCGCTGCTCAGTCGCTGACATCGCGAAGGCTTCGGCTGATACCACGACGTCGAGTGCCCATATCTTTCCCGCGTAGTTGGTTAGTGCGTATAGACCAGATGGCCAGACTCAGATCAAATACCAAGAACTCGTTAAGCGTGTTATTTACCGCGGACACCGACCAGGGCAGGCCCACCTCTCACCTAGGTAGTCTCAACCTGCCCTGTCGCTCCGCCATAAAGTAACCCAGGCCCACCTCTATCGGGATGGAGCCACCTGCCCCTTCAGCCCCCATCTCTGAAGAGTATCATAAGTAATGTAACTGTATAAAGTATATAACATATGCCCGTGATCACCTCCCGAAGTGATCACGGCCCAATAGTATAGCATGGCAGACGGACAAGAGTGTAGGGCCACTGATGGAACACTAGCATCCTATACTAAGCGGTAGGATAGCAGGTAAGGGTAACAACTATAGCAACAATGACATGCTATGCAGCAGAATAGGATTAACCAAAAGCAGCAACATGCTACACTACTCTAATGCAAGCAGTATAGAGAAGGAATATGCGATATCTGGTGATCAAGGGGGGGAGGCTTGCCTGGAAGCTCAGCCGAGAAAGAGGGGTCGTTAACACCATAGTCGTACTGGGTAGCAGCGGCGTCGGTCTCGGTGTCTAACAAGAGAAGAGGGGGAAGAAACAATAAATATAATGCAAACATAAGCATGATGATGCATGACAGTACAATGAGCAGTGCTAGGTGTGCCCTAACGCGGTAGGAGGTGATACCGACGAAGGGGGGAAGCATCCGGAAAAGTATTCTCGGTGTTTCGCGTTTTCGGACAAATGAACCGGAGGGGGAAAGTTGCGTGTTTGCTATGCTAGGGATGTGTGGCGGACGAACAGGCTGTGAATCCGGATTCGTCTCGTCATTCTGAGCAACTTTCATGTACAAAGTATTTTCAACCTAGCTACGGTTTATTTTATATGATTTTCTAAAGTTTTAAACCATTTTTAGAATTTATTTAATTAATTTAATTCAACCTTATCTCAAATAGTGTTTGCTGACGTCAGCAGTCAACAGGGCGTTGACTGGGTCAAACTGACGTGTGGGTCCCGCATGTCATACTCTGCTTATGTTAATTAGGATTTAGCTAATCTAATTACTGTTTAATTAAACTAACTAGTTAATTAGATTAATTAAATAGGATTAATTAACTTAATCAGTTCACTAATTAATTAATTAATTATTTTATTAAATCATTTTTATTTATCTTTTTTTAAACGTTCTGGGGTGTGGGCCCCATATGTCATAGGGCTAGGCACTGGCCCAGTGGTCAGTGGCCCTGGCCACAGTGGGCACGGGCACACAGGCGAGCGGCGCCTGGTGCGGGCGCAACCGAGAGGGGGAAGCCGGCGCGTGAGCGCACGCGAGGCGGCTGGGCATGGCCGGGGCCAAGCGGCGCTGCGAGGTTCGGCGGCAGTGGCGAGGCCACGGTCGGGCGTGAGCGGGGTGAGGCGCGAACGCACCGGGACAGAGTCGAGGCATGCCCGGGCGAGTAGTGGTGAGCGCGGGGAGCGGGCGTGGGGAACAGGGATGTGGGGCGCGGCCGTGAGCGACATGGGATGCGGGGCGGCCGGAGGATCACGGGTGCAGCGAGAAACGGCGAGAAGCGGACAACGAGCGAGGAATGCAGTGGGAGGTGGAGGTGCGGCGACAAGCAGCAAGCAAATGCAACAGCAGCATGGGGTGGACGTGGTCAGGGGTGGCGATGCGCACCGCGGGCGGGCGTGGAGGCCAGGGAGCGTCGGGCGGGCACCTGTGGGGTGCGCCGAGCGCGAGCGGGGGTGGTGCGCGAGCGCGTGGGCGCGCGCGGCCAGAGCATGGCCGGGCCATGATGTCCAACGGGGCAGGAGGAAGAGGAGGAGAGGGAGCATGGGGAGGCGCTCACATCGGGGCCGTAGGGTAAATGGCAACGGGGCGCGAGGTAGGGGACGGGGACGACGTGCGTTGAGGAGGCAGGCCGGCGGGGAGGCATCACGACGTCGGGTTGGTCTTCGGGCGGCGCCCACGAGAGGCTTCGGCACCGAGCGAAGGGCGATCCCCCCGATCTCGATCCAGATCGAGGGGGGGGGGAAGAGAGCGAGGAGTGGGGGGAGAGTGGGGAGTGGGGTAGGTTAGGGTTGCGGGGGTGAGTGGATAAAGGGGAGTGGGAGGGGAGTGGCCGGCTGGGCCTGGTGGGTTGGCCCAGTGGGGCTGATGGCCTGCTGGGCCGGAGCCGGGGGGGGTGCTTGCCTTTTGTCCTTTTAGTTAGTTTTGTGTTTTTTTAATATTTATTCTTTTCTTTTTCTTTCTTTTATGTTTTAATTCATTTTAATGTATTTAGGCATTTTCTAAAAATGTATTTTCTGCGCTATAATTTGCTAGGCATTTAACTGCACACTCCGAACATTTTTGTTTTAATGTTTGAAAACTTTTGTTGTTTGACAAAAATCCAAAGTTGAATTTGAATAGTTTTGATCCAACACGATAGTAGCAACAGTAACAGAGGTGACGTGGCATCATTAGCAGGGGATCATTGTAGTTTAATTATCCGGGCGTCACAGGAATCATTTTACGTCATCCCTTGCATATTATAGTTCATCACTAAGTTCCAGTAACTTGGTGATAGTGACTAGAGAACTCTGTCAATCACTACCTTATCTGGAAGATTAACTCCCACTTGATTCAAGCAATTGTAGTATCGAGACAATCTGAGCACATGCTCACTGGTTGAGCTATTCTCCTCCATCTTGTAGGCAAAGTACTGTCAGAGGTCTCATACCTCTCGACATGGGCATGAGTCTGAAATACTAATTTCAACTCTTGGAACATCTTATATGCTCCATGGTGGCGTTCAAAATGTTTTTTGAAGTCCCAGTTCTAAGTCGTAAAGCATGGTGCACTAAACTATCAAGTAGTCATCATACCGAGCTTGCCAAACGTTCATAACGTCTGCCTCTGCTCTTGCAATAGGTCCGTCACCTAGCGGTGCATCAAGGACATAATTCTTCTATGCAGCAATGAGGATAATCCTCAGATCACGGAGCTAGTCCGCATCATTGCTACTAATATCTTTCAACATAGTTTTCTCGAGGAACATATCATAAATAAAACGGAGAAGCTATATAGTTGCATTGTGGGTTAACAAGAGCGTTGGGGTGTTGTAGATCGAGCCAGTCAAGCCAAGGTGTTCGTTGTGGAAATAGAGCCTTGGCGGCAAATTTCATGAGGAGACAACAATTTTGTTGTGCCAGATTTTTCAGCCCTAAACCACCAAATTTCTTAGGTTTGCAAACATTTTTCCAAGCAACTAGACAATCAAGCCAAGGGGATACATTAGTGATCTTGTTCTTTTTTTCTTTTTCTTTTTTTTGAGAGAGAAACGTCTTGTTCTTGGGAGAACAGGTTAACCATAAATTTTTCTCCATGCTTTTGCATCAGGGGCCTGAAACCAATTTTGAAAAAATTACATGGATGTTGCTTCTCTGTTCGTACTACAGACCAAAAAAATAAAATTGTTTCAGCTTTGCGGCCTTAGCTGTCTTTGTGGTGCTTTACTAATTTGGTAGCCCGTCACATATTACTACTTGTAATTCTCGTCGCAGGTCAAGATGAAGATGTCGTCTGGGTGTTCCGGGACTGGGAGGCTGAGACGGGAGCGTGCGTGGCTTAACGTGTGCTTTGCTAACATGAGGGTGTGACAGATGAGGAGTTGCATCCAGCGGCGTGCGAGGCGATGTATTGCATCGCACAACATAGCGGGGCAATGATCAGGAGAGTTAGTTGGGGCAGAGCTGGGAGGCCTTTTTTCTGCCTTGAAATCAGCATCAAAGGGTTATCCGCCCTATTTTGTGGGAAAGAAGGAGTACATCGTGTACTCAGTCTTGTTATAGTTATTACGATAGGTTGCTCAAATCCAAGGAGTTTTTCTTTCAAGACCACGGGATCTAGGATTGTGATTCTCCAATAGCATGTGTCACATGGGCAGGTTCATCTATTGTTATGTTTTCTGAGTGTTAGCCCTCAAGGCTAGTTGGGTAAACCCTCAACTCCCGGTATGAATTAGTAAAATGTATAGTATTTGATTTGTCACATTGGTACATGGAAATGATATTCACATTTGTACATTGTCACATTGGTAAAATGTATACTATTACATTCAGTGTGCACCAGCTGGGATGATGCAGTGACACATAGAGGGTTTGGATTTGTAAATTGCACACATGGTATGTGATAAACGCCAACTATGCAGCAACTTATTGGGCGAGCTAATATACCACTGAAGTCTGAAGCAACATAAAAACTTCTTCAGTTTCCTCTGAGGTATACCTCCCTAATTCCATGTAGCTTGGCAGCCACCTCCTGCATGTTCAACGTTGATCTGGAGATGGTTTGGTGCAGCAGAGGCCAACGTTTAGCATAGACATCAGAGAATGTACACCTTCTTCCTTCAAGTCCATTGGAGTTTTTTGGGAAAGCTCTAACTCATGTAGCAGCTGGGGATCGACAATCTCCAATACTCTACCAGGGAAGTTGGCCTCTGCAAACTTTACAATGCTCAGTCCATCCTTAAACATGTCATCAATTGGCCTTCTTCGAATTAATATCTCGAGCAGAACGACACCAAAACTATAAACATCTGCGGCGGTCGAAACTTGACCACCCCGTGCGTATTCTACATAATGGATAAAAAGAGGAGTTAATTTCGCTTTCAGAAGTTAACATGGATGCAAATGTAAAATGAGGCAACACAAGATATAAAAAAGGCGATTACCTGGAGCAGCGTATCCAATAGTTCCCATTAGTGCAACCGAAGAGGTGTTTGAGTTACCAAGAGATAATGTTGTGGGATCAACTTTGAATCTTGCTAGGCCAAAGTCTCCAACATGAGCTATCATATTGTCATCCAGAAGAATGTTGCTAGGCTTCAAATCACAATGAACCCTTGGTTGTTATGGTGTAGGTACTCCAATGCATCTGCTACATCCACCACAATGCCAATCCTTTGAGCCATTGTAATAAGGTTCAAATATGAAGAGCCTTCATAGTCTGGAGTTGAGTATAGTAGTTTATGCAAGTCTCCTCGTGGCATGAACTCATACACTAGGGCTTTGAAATCATTACCATTAGAATCAATGCTTGAGCATGCAGTTAGGATTCGGACTAGATTATGGTGCCGCACATTTCTCAACACATTACATTCTGCGATGAAGCTCTTTTGTGCTCCTCTTGTATGTAGGTTGAAGACTTTAATGGCAACCACATTTTTGTATTCAACTAGTTTTCCTTGATATACAGAACTGTATCCCCCTCTGCCAATTAAGTTGGACACTGAGAATCCTTGCGTTGCTCTGGCTTGATCACTGAAAGAAACTTTGGGGAAATCTGTAGCAATTGGTGGCAATGATATAGATTTGCTATTGTGTTTTCCTCTCCAGAGAAACAAGACAAATATGACTACAGCAAGTGACACCATACTGGCTATTGGAACAACTACTTTGAGTACTAAAGATTCCTTGTGCCTAGTTGAATTTGAAAGCATAACAGAACATGCCAGCATGTGCAACTCCAATGCCCCACCACAAAGCCCCTGATTTCCGTCAACCCGCACAACAGTTGTGAAAGTGCGTTATATCGACTAGAGGGGGGGTGAATAGGCGATTTTTATGAAATTCTTCACTGAGGAATTTGCTCGTGAGGAAATTCCTTAGCGAAGAACTACTAGCAGCGGAATAAGTACTCAGAAGTAAACATAGCAAGTTACATGCATGGTCATCATGATGAAATGAAGACAAATACAGAGTACAGAAAGTGTAAGCACAGGATAACTCTAGATGAAGACAAAACGGACTGAAGAAATTGAATTGAGGAAATTGTGAAAGTCTACAGTCAAAGTCTTCAAACACAGATATGAACAAACAGACAACACAGTAATGAGGAAATGAAAGTGTTGAGGAAATAGAACCAGTATAGTTGGTGAAGACAATGATTTGGTACACCAGTTCCAACTGCTGTCTCAGTTGTACATCTGGTTGGAGCGGCTGAGTATTTAAACTCGAGGACACACAGTCCCGGACACCCAGTCCTGAGCACGCAGCTCGGGACACCAAGTCCTCACCGTATTCTCCTTGAGCTAAGGACACACAGTCCTCGCCCAATCACTCGTGGTAAGTCTTCGGGTGACTTCCAAACCTTCACAGACTTGGTCACTCGGCGATCAACAATTCCTCTTGGATGCTCTAGACCTTGACGCCTAACCGTCTGGAAGAAGCACAGTCTTCAAAGGTAACAAGCGTCGGATCCACGCAGGATCAATCTCTTCAGTGATGCTCAATCACTTTGGGTTTGTAGGTGTTTTGGGTTTGGGTTTGGATTTTCCTCACTTGATGATTTTCGCTCAAAGTCCTCGGAGGATGGGTTGCTCTCAAATGACAAGTGTCAAGTTCTCGCGGAGCAGCCAACCAGCTAGTGGTTGTAGGGGGGCAGCTATTTATAGCCTAGGGAGCAGCCCGACATGATAAGACATAAATGCCCTTCAATGATATGACCGTTAGGTGGACAAGATATTTTAGGACAGCTGGCGCGTAGCACAGCAACGGTCGGAAATTTGGAGTACAAATTCCTCAGGGCTATCATGTTCCTCACTGTGTAGGCAATTCGCACTGGCGAGTTCCTGACTCCTCAGTCAGAGCAAAGTCCTCAGTGACCATAAGAACTGTGTCTCTGTCACTGAAGAAATTGACTGAACTGTATGAGATTTCCAATGGCTTCACTCGAAGGGATTGGTAGGTGTAGGATTTGAGTTGAGCATCACATGGAAATTTTCTCCTTAGTATTTCCTCGACCCCTTTTAACAGTACGGTGTTTCCTATGACTCAAGAAAGAGAAAATGAAACTACGAAAACAAACGTCTTCACGCTTCATGTTCCTCGAATGAATACCAAGTCTTCAAGGTCACACCAATTTCTTCACTTTCAAAGTGTTCAGAAAGTCTTCAAAATATCAAAGTCTTCAGTTGAAGAACTTCATTTTTAGGGGTCGACTTTCACTGTAAATATCAAACTCCTCATAGACTTATAGACCTGTGTACACTCATAAACGCATTAGATACTTAACCTATAAGTCTTCAATACACCAAAATCACTAAGGGGCACTAGATGCACTTACAATCTCCCCCTTTTTGGTGATTGATGACAACATAGGTTAAGTTTTCAACGGGGATAAATATATGAAGTGTAGAAACTGATATTGAGGAATTTGATTGCAAGATATAGAAGAACTCCCCCTGAAGATGTGCATACTGAGGAATTTGCTTTTGAAGCAATGCACACTTGAAGAGTTGAATCATGGAGATCTCCCCCTATATCTTGTAATTCATACACGCATTTGATATGTATACTGTGAAGAATTTGAAATGCATCATGAAATATGGTGCCTGATGCAAATCAGCATGCGTGCGATAATATTAATGAGGAATAAGCATGCAGAGTAGCGCATCAAAAGTATCAAAGCATAGTGCAACAAAAGTATCAAAGCACCGAGCACCATAGGGTTTAAGATTACAACTCGATCCAATAAAAGTTTCGGAAGAACGGGAGTTGCAACTTAAAAAAATGCCCTTATTATAGACCCGCTTGAAGACTAACTTAGATTTCTCCCCCTTTGTCATCAAATGACCAAAAGGATCGAAACTGAGGACTAACGCCCCTGAAGATATTCAAGTTGATGGAGGAGCGCCAGCGTTGTTGGGGTCAGTTGTTGAAGTAGGGCCTGCTGCAGTGTCGTCCAAGTCTTCATTTTCATCAGTGTCGCGCGATGAAGAATATGAACTGTCCACCAGAGAAGGAACCTTGACCTTCTTGAATTTCTTTGGCGGAGGTGCCGACCAGGCAAATTGTTCTTTGAGGCCCATGTTCTCCAAATCTTCAGCACTATAAACTTGAGATAGAACAGCCCAGGTGCGGTTGAGGGTTTCATGATGGTAGTAATGGTTTTTCTTCACTGCATTATGTGTGGCAGTCATGTTGTGAAGAATTGAACCAAACTGACGCTTGACCCATTTGTGATTGCGATCAACCTTTTGATGAACACTGAGGAGTAACTCACGATCAGTCATCACCCTGGGTGCTGTGGCTTGAGGATTTGTCTTGGCAGTATTAGCAGCAGAATCATGTGTGGCAGAGTCATCATTGGTGGAATAAGAGGCAGCCTTGCGAAATTGACCATCCAATGGACGAATGCCTTCATCTATCACAGCAGTGGCCTTGCCCTTTTCGTCAGCTGAGGAAAATGTCCTTTTGAGGACTTCAATAGGAGGCAAGTAGCTGCAGTGGTTGAGAGTTTCAGCCTTGTAGTTGAGTGAAGACCTTGTCCTGATGAATCGCATAATCCAAGGTGCATAAGGCTTCAGCTCAAATGGTGACATAGCAATGTTGGCCAGAGTCCTCATGAAGAAATCATGGAAGTTTATGGGAACGCCATGTATGATGTTGAAAAGCATATTCTTCATGATGCCAACAATTTCTTCATCAGAAGAATCGTGTCCTTTGATGGGACTTATTGTCTTCGTCAGAATGCGATAGACAGTCCTAGGCACATACAGCAATTCCTTGACGAGGAATTTGGTACGAGGTGATTGCCCTGGCTTCAGAGGCTTCATCAGCACTTGCATATAGTGGTTTGACAGCTCAGGTTCATCATACACACAGCGCGCATCTTCAGTGGGTGGACTCAGAGAAAGGCAACGAAGCAATTCAGATGCTGGGGCCTTGTAGTGAGTATTTTCAATCATCCAGTCCAGAACCCATGAATTGACATCTTCAGAGTTGCCAGTGATGTGCAGTGTAGCATAGAACTGAAGAATGAGTTCTTCATTCCAATCGCATATATCAGTGCAGAAATTAAGCAGCCCAGCGTCGTGAACAACACTGAGGACTGGCGTGAAGCACGGCATAGACTCCATATCCACGTGAGGAATATGTGCATGGTCGAAGACTTTGTCTTTGTTGAAAAGTAATGAGGAATAGAAATTTGCTTGGCTGGCTGTCCAGAAACGCCTCTTCCTTATGCGAGCAGAGTCATAAGGATTCTATTCAGTGAAGAATACGTGCTCGCCATAGAAGTCTTCAGCCTTGAATTTCTGTTTCCTTGAGAATGGATCCTTTGGCCTTGGCAGAGGAGTGTCAGTGAGTTGCATCACAACCTCAGGAATCACAAGCTCAGGTTCTTCAGGCTGAGGAATTTTTGGTTCCACCTCAGGTGCAGTCACCTTTTCAGTTTCAGCAGCAGTTTCTTCAGCACTAGTGGCTGGAATTCCTTCATTTACAGGTGCAGTAGGATGAGTTTCTTCAGAGCCCATTTGAACAGTTTGTGCAGGGGAGTGAGGAATTTGCTGCAGTGGGGTGAAGAGTGGGGAATTTGGATGCTGACTTTCCCAAAAGTCATCATTCATTACTGGAGTTGTGCTTCCAATATCCACATCTTCATCATCAATTTCTTCAACACCAGCCTCTTCAGCATCAAACTGAGGCATTGGTGATGAGACCATTGGGGTTGAAGGGATTGTATCCACTTCAATTTCTTCATCAATCTGCTCTGAGGAAGCAGCAGACTGAGTTTCTTCATCAGATCCACTTGGGATCGCATAATCTTCACCAAAAGGAACAAGGTCCTTTGATGGCATGGAGGAGATAGGAATGGCATCAATAGGATTTGCAAATGAGCTTGTCATTGGCTTCATCTTCTTGGGAGCTGAAGATTCTGAAGCAGCTGATGCCTTCCTTTTCTTCACAGCAGCTCGCTCTGCAGCCTTGGTTTTCTTCACATCTAAAGCAGAGGGAAGAATTGGAGTTGGAGTTGGTGCAGGTGGAGCTGAGGAATCTGGTTCATTTTCTTCAGGCACAACTGATGCAGTTGCCCTGATCTCTTCATTTTCTTCAGGCGCACCACTAGTGGATGCCCTGGCAATTTCGTCAGTGGCTGGAGCAGAGTCATCAGCCTTCGAGCTGGCATTTTCTTCAGCAGTCTGAACATCGTCAGCAGTGCTGGCATGTTCTTCAGTGGGTTGGACAGATGCTTCAGCTTGAGGAATTTGTGTTGAGGCTTTACCCTTGGTGAAAGTATCAGTTAGCCTCACAAATCTGACCTTGGCTCCTTGCCAATCAGCATAGTATGAGTCAAAGTTGTCGCTGAGGGCTTTGATCTCAGCTTGCATCTTGACAAGTTCATCAGGAGTCATCTTAACAACATTTTTCTTCAGTAACTTCTCTTTGCGGTACTAGGTCTTCTTGATCTCTCTGGCCCGATCATATTTCCACTTCTCCTCTTGGATGAAGTGATTCATCATGTGACTTTGGCCAGGTGTCAGCTTGAAGTCAGGCATAGGTGTGTTGGGATCCTTGTGCCAGAGATCAATATAGTCTAGGATCGCCCTTGGATCCAAAAGTAGGGGCACATGTGTGCCTTTGGCTTTAGCAGCCCTTTCTTGGCGGTCCCTGATGATTTCAGTGAGTTCTTCTTCATCAGCATCATCATCAGACGGAACAGAGAAGACCACTTGCTTCTTAGGACTTGGGCGAGTGCCGCGTCCAGTGGTAGCCTTTTTCTTCAGCAAGGAAGATCCAGCTGAGGAATTTGGTGCAGCCGAAGAACGAGCGGAGACTCCAGTGGCAATAGAGATGCCTGTAGTCCTTTGGCATGAGGCCAGATGCACAGGAGCTGAGGACTTTGTGGTAGCAGGAGCAGCATGAGGAATTTGCTTTGAAGATTTTGAAGATTCTGGCCGTGAGGGTGCAGCTGAGGAACTTGGCCGTGAGGGCACAGCTGAGGAACTTGGCCGTGAGGGCATTGAAGGTGAAGCACTTGGCTTACGAGCAGGCTTCTTCATCATTGATTTCCTCGGCTTGGCAGAAACCTCAGTGGCAGCAGCAGCAGCAGATTCTTCATTGAATTTCCTCACTGCATCTCTTGCTTGCCTTTGCAGTTTTGCTTGGCGCTTGGCCCATTCCTGAGGAAAATCCTCACCCCGTCTGATGCTAGTGGGATCAGCCACTTGGCCAGGTGCCAATGGAGGGCGTTGACATGGAGGGTTTACGGCGAATTTCTTCATGTACTTAGGAGTAACATATCTGTACTCCCTCCATTCTCTTGCCCATCTCCTTTCAATCTTCTATATGCGCACCTTGCGCTGATTTCTATCTTCTTCAGGAGGTGTGCAGTACCCAGCATAAATGTCCTCAGGGATTTCAAATGCAGTCATGACCTCTGGTCTCTTTCCTCCTTTCTGTGGCCTTTTACCTTCAGCCATTTTCTTCAGATGAGGAATTTGAACAATGGAATTCTCTGAAGAAGTATGCAACTTTTCTTCGAGGAACGCTGCAAATGAGTTAAGTTGATGAGAACCTAAGGATTCAGCAGCGGACATGTGTACCTGTGAACAGAGTATAGTTGCGAGGAATTTGAAGAGGTCATATGCGTTCTCAGAGGGTTTTTCATAAAGAACAAGTTTTGAGGAATTTGACCAGATTCATCTTGAGGAATTTCACTAAGCTCCATATATATCTTAGGTTCCAGAGTTGTATAGACTGAGAATCCACACAATTGAGGAATCTTGAAGAAATTTAGACTTAGGGAAATGAATCAAGAACAGAGAACAAGTGAGGTGTTTTGTGTGTGAGGATTTGAAGAATAAAAACACCTTTGAAGATTTTGTAGAAAAACTTCGAATCAAAGAGGGTAGTAAAAATAGCTTTTAATTACCCTGAATGAAGAACACGACGAACTGTGAGTTGGAATAGTGAAGTTCGTCAATGCAGATCTTCCACGCCCTAACTTGGCGGAGGAAGACGTCTACGGCGGCGGCGGAGGTGAAGATTTCCGCTGTCGGCGCGAGTACGTCGGCGACGAGGTCGAGGCAGTGAAGCTCTTCCTCACCGGCGGCGATGGAGTAGCGGCGGCGCTAGGGTTTGGAAGCTCGAGCGGGGGAAGTGAGATCGAGCGGGGTAAAATAAGTGAGGATGGCGACGGAGGGGTATTTATAGCCGCAGTGAAAAACTACTCGTCCGAAGATTTAGGACGAACATGCCCCTGGCCGTTCTCCTTCACTTGACATGTGTCACCCACGTACTGTGTAGTGGAGATCGTGTAAGATCGTGGGTGAGTAAAATAATCCATCGTGGGAAGTGGAACGGTTTGAGCGGCACAAACGAAAGTTTGGATAAGATCAGTTTTAACATTCCGTTCGCAATTTCTTCAGCTGACAAGGACATAGTGAAGAATTTGAACGAGTTTCAAATAGAACGCACATGAAGAATTTGTGAATAGACTGGATTGAGTATAGCATAGAGGGGAAGGGTCCGATCACATTCACTTAGCAGAAAAGATTCAACTTGAAGAAAAAGCTATAAGTGAATGCTGTAGAGGACATAACTCATATGTATATATATATATAGCCAATGAAGAAAAACGACGGCAAAAATGAAGAATTTGCAAAGTTGAAGAATTTGAAAAACTGAGGAATTTCAAAAATGAGGAAAAACTCAAATTGAGGATTTTCAACTTTTGTGGTGGCGTGACCCACCGTGTAAGAATGATGATTTCAGACACCGCGTACAATTGTCGTAGGGTTCTGAGAATCAAATTCTTCATTAACTTCTTCACACTTAGAGTGTTATTCTTCATTGATTGAAGAAAAACATTTCTTCATGTGTTGCACATCTAAGTCATCGATTATGCATAAGTGTTAGGATGAGTGCATTTTCAAAGTACATTCGAAGATTCTAAGATATTTAGCTCACACCGCAACTTGCTAAATCTCTTCTCATCCAAGGGCTTAGTGAAGATATCGGCTAGCTGTTCTTCAGTCTTCACATGCTCAATAGAAATGTCGCCCTTCAACACATGATCACGAAGAAAATGATGACGAATCTGAATGTGCTTTGTCTTCGAGTGCTGAACTGGGTTGTGAGCAATCTTGATGGCACTCTCATTGTCACAGAGGAGAGGCACATTCTTCACGTTGACTCCATAGTCCTTGAGTGTTTGCTTCATCCATAGTAGTTGAGCACAGCAAGAACCAGCAGCAATGTACTCAGCTTCAGCAGTAGACAGTGATACACAGTTCTGTTTCTTCGAGGACCAACAGACCAAGGATCGTCCGAGGAAATGACAAGTACCAGATGTTGACTTGCGATCCACATGGTCACCGGCATAGTCAGAATCAGAATATCCAATGAGGTCAAAGTCTGAGCCCTTGGGGTACCACAATCCTAGCGTTGGTGTGTGAGCTAGATATCGAAGAATATGCTTCACAGCCGTATGGTGTGATTCCTTCGGTGCAGCTTAAAATCGTGCACACATGCAAACGCTAAGCATTATATCTGGTCTAGATGCACATAAGTACAATAAAGAGCCAATCATGGAGCGGTATACCTTGTGATCGAAGTCAGTACCACTTTCATCAGTGCATAGATGACCATTTGTGGGCATAGGAATTTTGAGACCTTTGCAATCTTGCATGCCGAATTTCTTCAGGACATCCTTGAGGTATTTCTCCTGAGATCTGAATATCCCATTGTGCTGTTGACGAATTTGTAGACCCAAGAAGAATTTCAATTCTCCCATCATAGACATTTGATATTCTTCACTCATCATATAGGCAAATTCATCACTATAACGTTGGTCAGTACAGCCAAAGATGATATCATCAACATATATTTGGCACACAAACAGTTCACCATCATATGATTCAGTAAAAAGAGTGGGATCGAGTGAACCGGGTGTGAAGCCTTTCTTCATGAAGAATTCCTTCAATGTGTCATACCACGCCCGTGGGGCCTGCTTGAGGCCATAAAGGGCCTTGTTAAGTCTGAAGACTTTGTCAGGATGTTTTGGATCTTCAAAACCTGGGGGTTGAGCAACATATACTTCTTCCTCAATCTTACCATTGAGGAATGCACTTTTCACATCCATTTGGTATAAGATGATATCATGATGGTTAGCATAAGCAAGTAATATGCGAATAGCTTCAAGTCTAGCAACAGGTGTAAAAGTTTCATCAAAATCAATTCCTTCAAACTGTGTGTAGCCTTGAGCTACTAGTCGTGCCTTATTCCTCACCACAACACCATTTTCATCTTGCTTGTTGCGGTAGATCCACTTTGTACCAATGATGTTATGCTTGCGAGGATCGGGACGATTGACCAGTTCCCATACGTTGTTGAGCTTGAACTGATGTAATTCTTCTTGCATGGCCTGAATCCACTCAGGCTCCAGAAATGCTTCATCTACCTTAGTGGGCTCTGTGATAGAGACAAAAGCAAAGTGCCCACAAAAGTTAGATAGATGTGAAGCTTTTGAGCGTGTGAGAGGACCTGGTGCTCTAATGTCATCGATGATCTTCTCCACTTGCACTTCTTTTGCAACGCGAGGGTGAGTTGGTTGCCGTTGAGGAATTTGATCAGCATTTTCTTCAGCATCAATTTCCTCAGCATTTTCTTCAGGTGCATCAGCTCGACGTTCTTCACGTTCTGGAACGAATTCATTAGCAGATTCTTCAGTAGGAATGATATCTTCAGTAGCCTTGTGCTTGATCGATTCCTCAGGTGCTGGTTCATCTAACACAGAAGGTAGGTGCTCTCTTTGCGAGCCATTAGTTTCATCGAACCGCACATCTACAGTTTCAACAATCTTGTGAAGAACATTGTTGAAGACTCTGTAGGTGTGCGAGTCCTTTCCGTAACCAAGCATGAAACCTTCATGTGCTTTCGGTGCAAATTTAGAGTTGTGATGAGGATCTCTAATCCAGCATTTAGCACCGAAGACTTTGAAATAACTCACATTGGGTTTCTTGTCAGTGAGGAGTTCATAGGCAGTCTTCTTGAAGAATTTTTGAAGATATACTCTGTTGATGATATGGCACGCAGTATCAATTGCATCAACCCAGAAACGACGAGGGGTTTTGTACTCATCGAGCATAGTGCGAGCCATCTCAGCAAGAGTCCTGTTCTTGCGCTCCACGACGCCATTCTGTTGAGGAGTATAAGGAGCAGATAATTCATGAGTAATACCAAGTTCATCAAGATAGTCATCGAGACCCGAATTCTTGAACTCAGTGCCATTGTCACTTCTGATGTGCTTGATCTTCACACCAAAGTTAGTTGAAGCCCTCGAGGAAAATCGTTTGAAGACTTCCTGCACTTCAGTTTTGTAAGAGACAAGGTGTACCCATGTGTAACGAGAGTAATCATCAACAATAACAAAACCATATTGAGATGCTTCATTAGAGGCAGAGGAATAATGGTTAGGACCGAAGAGATCCATGTGAAGCAATTCGAATGGACGAGTAGTGGTCATGATAGTCTTCGCTGGATGCTTGGCCTTGGTCATCTTTCCAGCTTCACAGGCACCGCATAAGTGATCCTTGAGGAATTTGACATTCTCAATGCCAATGACATGCTTCTTCTTCGCAAGTGTGTGCAGATTCCTCATGCCTGCATGACCAAGTCGTCGATGCCATAGCCATCCTTCTGAAGCTTTTGCAAGTAGGCACACGGCAGGTTGTGAATCTGCAGAGAAATCAACAATATACAAGTCTCCTCTCCTAAAGCCTTCGAAGACTTTGGATTTGTCAGCTTCCATAATCACAACACAACGATACTTGCCGAAGACAACAACCATATCAAGATCACAAAGCATTGAGACAGACATAAGATTGTATCCTAAGGACTCAACAAGCATGACTTTGTCCATGTGTCGATCCTTTGTGATAGCAACCTTACCTAGACCCAATACCTGACTTTTGCTTTTATCAGCGAAGATGATATGCTTCATGTGTGATGCTGATAAGGGAGCATCCATCAATAGATTCTTGTCACCGGTCATGTGATTTGTACATCCACTATCAAGTACCCATTCAGTGGCTTTGGGTTGATCATCCTGCAGATGAATTAGTGCAACTTACGAACCTCATATACTTCAGTAGTGAAGAATATGATATCACAATTCATCAGATCAATTTCATCAAGCAGTAGAACCGATAAAACCGAGGGGGGACGTGTGAAATGAGAGTTCATTTCATCATGGTTAGCCTGCGTCCTTTCAGGCATTTTTGTCAGGTCCCCAGCAAATTCTTCAGACGTTACAGCACGTCTGGAGACCTGACTCTGCAGAAAAGATTAGTTCTTTTTCTTCACCACCCACATCTGAAGGGGTGGCAAAGAGTTCATCATTCTGCGAGCTCCATATGAGAATGGTGGCAAAGCAGCCAAACCATTTCGTTTCACATAAGAGGGGTTAGGGTAAGCATATGAATAAGCAGAGAAATCCTTCGAGGACTTATGAACATAATAATTTGAAGGATAATGCTCATATTCATATCCCTTGACTCTTCCCTGCGAAATAGAGTTGTTAGCACGATGATGTTCATATGAGGACTTTGATCCATGTGAGGAATTTGATCCTCTTGAGGAATTTGGTCTGTATGAGGACTTGGATCCATATGAATAATTTGGTCCACATGAGGAATTTGATCTGGGGTTCCTTTTCTTCACAGGTGGTGTCATGAGGACATTCACCTGAAGACTTTCAAGGCAACTTTTGGGAACCCAGATTTTCTTCATAGGAGAACCGTTCCTGTAGTTAGTGCCAACATATCTAGCAAATACTTCACCATTTTGATTTTTGAAAAATTTATAGTTGGAGTCAAATGACTCATCAGAAGAATGAGAAGATTCACATGTATAGCCAGATAAATTAGATGGATCAACTGGAGGTCCCTTTGCAGCAACCCATGTGGTTTTGGGGTACTGCTCAGGCTTCCAATATGTACCATCAGCATTGAGTTTCCTCTCAAAGGCAATACTCTCTTTCCTAGGGTTCCTGTTGAGGATCTGCTTTTTAAGCACATCACAGAGAGTCTGATGCCCTTTGAGGCTTTTGTACATGCCTGTCATGTACAATTCCTTCAGTCCTGCATCGTCAGTAATACTAGCAATGTCCTCAGATGAGGAATTAGTGACAGCAGAGACAGGTGAAGAATTTGTAACATTTGAAGCGTTTGAACATTCAGGTGAAGAATTAGCAGATTCTCGTTCAATGCATTTTAAACATGGAGGAATGAATTCTTCCTGAGCAGCGCTGATTTGTTGAGCGAGTAATGAATCGCGCTCCTTCTGAAGATCTTCATAACTTTCTCTTAGCTTCTCAAGATCTTGCTTCTTTTGAAGATATTCATAAGAAAGCTTCTCATGATCAGATAAGAGAGTGTTATGATGACTTTGAAGGTTGTCAAACCTGGTCTGAAGTCTTTGAAGATGTTCAATTAAGGCCTTAGTGCGATCCATTTCTTCACCCAACATATCATCACTTTTGTCTAGCATGTTTTGAACCTTTTCAAAAGCCTTTTGTTGTTGCACAGCAATCTTAGCAAGTTTAGAGTAGCTAGGCTTAAGATTTTCATCAGATTCATCATCACTAGACTCAGAGGAGGCGTATTTGAGTACCTTAGCACCCTTTGCCATGAAGCAATAGGTGGGAGCGTAGTCATCACTGCCTTCATCAGCCTTGCTGGAGAGATCACTTTCTTCAGTGTTGAAGATAGACTTGCTGACGAATGCAGTAGCGAGGGCTAAGCTTGCCACACCAGATTCAGAATCCTCAGACGCTTCTTCTTCCTCTTGTTCCTCAGATTCAGCTTCAGAGTCCATTTCCTTGCCAATGAATGCCCGAGCCTTCTTGGAGCTGCTCTTTTTGTGAGATGAAGATTTTGAGGATTTTGACGATGAAGATTTTGAGGACTTCTTCTTTTTCTTCGCATCATCAGAACTGTAATCCTTGTATTTCTTCTTCTTTGATTCCTTTTCCCACTGAGGACAATCTTGAATGTAGTGTCCTGGTTTCTTGCATTTGTGACAAAGCCTCTTCTTGTAGTCACTGGATGAGGAATCACTGCTCCTTGAGGGTTTTCCAAAGCGACCACGTCTTGAGAACTTCTGAAATTTCTTCACAAGCAGTGCTAGATCATGACTCAGTTCTTCAGGGTCACCAAGGCTGCTACTAGAGTCTTCATCTTCGGATTCTGATACTGCCTTGGCCTTCAGTGCACATGATCTGCCGTAGCTCAAACCATAGAGATCTCTCTTTTCAGCAAGCTGGAACTCATGAGTGTTAAGCCTCTCGAGGATATCAGCGGGGTCAAGTGACTTGTAATCAGCACGCTCTTGAATCATCAGTGCCAGAGTGTCAAATGAGGAATCAAGCGATCTCAGCAATTTCTTCACCACCTCATGGTCGGTGATGTCAGTGGCACCAAGTGCTTGAAGCTCATTTGAGATGTCAGTGAGGCGATCGAAGGTTTGCTGAACATTTTCATTGTCGAGTCTTTTGAAGCGGTTGAAGAGATTGCGAAGAACATCAACTCAAGAATCACGCTGAGTTGAAACTCCTTCATTGACTTTGGACAGCCTATCCCAGATAAGCTTAGCAGTTTCCAAAGCACTCACTCTACCATACTGTCCTTTACTCAGATGGCCACATATGATATTCTTCGCTTGGGAATCAAGTTGCTTGAATCTCTTCACATCGGTAGCGTTCAGTGAGGGTGAGACGGAGGGAACACCATTTTCCACAACATACCAGAGATCGTTATCAATTGCCTCAAAATGCATGCGCATCTTGTTCTTCCAGTAGGGGTAGTCCGTCCCATCAAAGGTAGGACACCCAGCAGAGACCTTGATCATACCTGCGGTCGACATAACTAAAACTCTAGGCGGTTAAACCAAAATCACACAGAACAAGGGAGTACCTTGCTCTGATACCAATTGAAAGTGCGTTATATCGACTAGAGTGGGGGTGAATAGGCGATTTTTATGAAATTCTTCACTGAGGAATTTGCTCGTGAGGAAATTCCTTAGCGAAGAACTACTAGCAGCGGAATAAGTACTCAGAAGTAAACATAGCAAGTTACATGCATGGTCATCATGATGAAATAAAGACAAATATAGAGTATAGAAAGTGTAAGCACAGGATAACTCTAGATGAAGACAAAACGGACTGAAGAAATTGAACTGAGGAAATTGTGAAAGTCTTCAGTCAAAGTCTTCAAACACAGATATGAACAAACAGACAACACAGTAATGAGAAAATGAAAGTG
This sequence comes from Aegilops umbellulata, assembly GCA_032464435.1. NCBI lineage: Eukaryota > Viridiplantae > Streptophyta > Magnoliopsida > Poales > Poaceae > Aegilops > Aegilops umbellulata. The sequence goes on along the minus strand of CP136060.1, from coordinate 631,023,751 downwards.
TTGAGGAAATAGAACCAGTATAGTTGGTGAAGATAATGATTTGGTAGACCAGTTCCAACTGCTGTCTCAGTTGTACATCTGGTTGGAGCGGCTGAGTATTTAAACCCGAGGACACACAGTCCCGGACACCCAGTCCTGAGCACGCAGCTCGGGACACCAAGTCCTCACCGTATTCTCCTTGAGCTAAGGACACACAGTCCTCGCCCAATCACTCGTGGTAAGTCTTCAGGTGACTTCCAAACCTTCACAGACTTGGTCACTCGGCGATCCACAATTCCTCTTGGATGCTCTAGACCTTGACGCCTAACCGTCTGGAAGAAGCACAGTCTTCAAAGGTAACAAGCGTCGGATCCACGCAGGATCAATCTCTTCAGTGATGCTCAATCACTTTGGGTTTGTAGGTGTTTTGAGTTTGGGTTTGGATTTTCCTCACTTGATGATTTTCGCTCAAAGTCCTCGGAGGATGGGTTGCTCTCAAATGACAAGTGTCAAGTTCTCACGGAGCAGCCAACCAGCTAGTGGTTGTAGGGGGCGGCTATTTATAGCATAGGGAGCAGCCCGACATGATAAGACATAAATGCCCTTCAATGATATGACCGTTAGGTGGACAAGATATTTTAGGACAGCTGGCGCGTAGCACAGCAACGGTCGGAAATTTGGAGTACAAATTCCTCAGGGCTATCATGTTCCTCACTGTGTAGGCAATTCGCACTGGCGAGTTCCTGACTCCTCAGTCAGAGCAAAGTCCTCAGTGGCCAGAAGAACTGCGTCTCTGTCACTGAAGAAATTGACTGAACTGTATGAGATTTCCAATGGCTTCACTCGAAGGAATTGGTAGGTGTAGGATTTGAGTTGAGCATCACATGGAAATTTTCTCCTTAGTATTTCCTCGACCCCCTTTAACAGTACGGTGTTTCCTATGACTCAAGGAAGAGAAAATGAAACTACGAAAACAAACGTCTTCACGCTTCATGTTCCTCGAATGAATACCAAGTCTTCAAGGTCACACAAATTTCTTCACTTTCAAAGTGTTCAGAAAGTCTTCAAAATATCAAAGTCTTCAGTTGAAGAACTTCATTTTTAGGGGTCGACTTTCACTGTAAATATCAAACTCCTCATAGACTTATAGACCTGTGTACACTCATAAACGCATTAAATACTTAACCTATAAGTCTTCAATACACCAAAATCACTAAGGGGCACTAGATGCACTTACAAGTTGCATTCCTAAAGATGCCTTTTGTTGGAACCTCACCATGAAGATGGTTGAATGAAAAATCTATTTTCTCAAGAAGTTGTAGGTTGCCAAGAGATGTTGGTATTGACCCAGCTAAGTTATTTGTAGATAAATTCAAAACATTTAGGCTACTTATCTTCCCCAATGATGTGGGAATGCTTCCACTAAAAATATTCGAGTCTAACTCAACATCTTCTAAACTGTCACAATTACTCAGAGTGCTTGGAATATCTCCAGATAGCTTGTTTGATGAAAGTACCAAATTTACGAGTTGTTTGGCATTGCCAATGTTTGAAGGAAGTTCTCCGTCCAGGTTGTTGAAGGATAAAACAATTTCAAATATTGTTGGAATCCGGAAGATCTCCATTGGAACCCCACCATGAAGATTGTTGTTGAAAATGTTCAAATATTGAAGCATTGAGAAGTTTCCAAAGCTTGGTATGTGGCCAGTGAACTGGTTCGAGAACATATAAAGCCCTCCCAACTGAGACAAGTTTGACAAGGATGATGGTATGACCTCTGTAATGGAGTTTGTGTGTAAACCTATCTGTTGCAAAGTTTTGAGGGTTCCAATCCACCCTGGGACGACACCTGTAAAGTGATTCCCCCCCCCCCCCCCCCCCAATGACACAATGATCAGGTTGCGGAGATTTGCTATGCCGGAAGGAAAATCTCCTGACAGTTGGTTTTGTGCCATGTATAGGCGTTGAAGTTGACTAGAAAGGTTGCCTAATGAACTTGGTACATCCCCTGATAGAAGATTCCAGCTCATGGAGAACATTTGTAGCTCTGTGCAGTTGCCTAAGCTGTCCAAAAAACCCCATTCTTGCTTGTTGTGTTCTTGGAGTTGATTATGCTCAAGATTTAACCACGAGAGTTTGGTAAGTTTACCAATCGTTGTGGGCACCAATCCAGTGAAGTTGTTACCTGACAAATCGATGTCATTCAGACTGGAAGCATTAGTGAATGAGTTAGGAATGTGCCCTCGAAAGAAGTTGCCACCTAATACAAGTATCTGGAGATTGGGCAGAGAGGTACACAGATTTGGTGGCACCTCCCCGCTTAGACCATTGAGAACAATGTCAAGGCCGACGAGAGTAGAAAGATTCAGGATGGCTTGCGGAAACCTGCCTACTAGCTGATTGACACTGGCATACATGTACTGCAAGTTGGACAAATGTGCGAGCTCATTTGGGATGTATCCTGTGATGTGATTAAAAGAGCAACTGATGGTGGTCATTTTGTGATATTGCCAAGAGAAGTTGGGATGGTGCCAGTAAGGTTATTAGCTGAAACTTGCAGCACCTGAAAGGTGGCGAGGAGGCAAATCAACAGGAATTCGGCCAACTAGATTGTTAACCGAAACATCCAGCACCCTGAGGTTTGAGCAGTTTGCGAAACTTGGCAGCCTTCCTTGCAGAGTGTTGTTATTCAAGCGCAAGGTTTGGAGCCGACGCAGGTGACCAAGGGAGGGTGGGATCTCTCCGGTGAGTGTGTTGTCCGTGAGGATTAGAGATCGTTGCTAAAAAATAGAACTTTGAATACGAACCGTATGACTATAACAAGTTAATTATTATATTGATTTGGTACACATTAGTTTATGAAAATACATTTTAATGTTTATTATATAAAAAATAATCATCATGTATAACAAAAGTAAATGCATGAAAAATAATCATTAGTTTATGAAAAGTATTGTGTTAATCACTACAGACCAGCTCTTCGTTTCTTTGCTGGATCTTCTAAACTACTGTACGTACGTGAGAACATCTTCATGGTTGTTCTTCCCCATGATACATGATGTATGTCTAGTGTCAAAGCTTTTTTTTCTTTTTTTCGTTTTTGCGGGGAGTGTAGTATGGAAGCTATTGGCTAGAAGATCATCGTGTACCATATCACGTAGCTTTGTCTTGATAATCTGCAATCCTTGAGAATAGTACTTGGTTTGTCTGAGTTTGGTTGTTTGTTCATGGCGTTGATGTTGAAATTCGAGCAACAAGAGAGGAGGCTGAAGAGTGGGTTATCCTTATGTCAACGATGCTTAATTAACTTCACGTTCGCCTCCTTTCTTTTGTACTCCCTCCGTTTCAAAATAAGTGTCTCAACTTTATAATAACTTTAGTACAAAATTGTAGTATTAAGGTTGAGACACTTATTTTATGACAGAGGGAGTAAAATATAGTGCATCAACTGTTTGCCCCCAACAATTTTATTCAGTGCAAACTCTATGACCTAATTAGAACTTCCCCAATTAACTAAGATGAGGAAAGATCAAATCAAAAGAGGTATAGTGCAGCCGGAACGGGGGGAAACTAACTACCAGCGGAGGGAGAGGGAGAGTGGACTCACCGGCCGGCTCGCCGGTGAGCGCGAGGGACGGAGGGAGAGGGTACCGGCGACGAGGTCTGCGGGCTGTGGCGGCGTCAGCCTCGCCTCTGGTAGGCCGCCCACGGCCAGCGGAAGGGCACGCTCCACGGCCAGTCGTCGGATCCAGGCGAGAACGAGAAGCAGAGGTGGCCGCCTGGTCGCTCGATCTTTGCTGTTGTTTGTTTGGGTTGGACTAGTGGAGTGTTGGGTGTTTGGTGCACCCTCGCCAGCCTTGATCTATAGGCGCGACCGCGGCGTCTACATCGATGACCTCACAACTGCTTTGCTGGAGGACACGCATCGGTGCGCTCCCAGAACTTATAGTGCACTAGACTTTTCGTCGTCTTTACAGTATACTTGGACTTGGCTCCTCGGCAGAACGCCGGCCGCGGCCACAACCCACAAGGCTAGCTACTTAGAGCATCTCCACTAGGGCCCCAGAACGCCTCCAGGCACATTTTTTTAGCACCGGCGGATAAAAAAAGTCTCAGCCAGGCCCCCAAGACGTCGTTTTGCGCCGGATTTTGCAAAAGTTAGCGCCGGCACGTCCATCCCGCATCCAGCCCGCCGGGGGGCAGCTGGGGACGCTGGCATTAGCTTTTTGCATGCGCTGCCCCACTTGCCAGCCTCTCTCTCCCCCCTTTCTCTTCTCCAGGCCCACCCACGTGCAGCACACTCCCTCTCTCCTCTCCACGCCCACACTCCCTCTCTCCCCGGCGACTTCTACTCTCCATGCGTGGCCGGGGCGGGCGCTCGCCGGAGCTGGCGAGGCGGGGCCGTGGCCGGAGCAGGCAAGGCCGGGGCGGAGGAGGAGCGCGCGTGGCCGGGGCAGAGGTTGAGTGGCGCGGAGCGGCCGGAGGTGGGGCACGCCGACGCGGGTGGCTTTCGGATCTGGTTGGTCTTCTCACGTGCGGCGGCAGTTCTTGACGTGGCCGGATGTCCTTCCGGTCGCCGCAGCTGCGCCGCTTCAAAAAGAAGCACGGGCGGCCGTGCGATCGTGGCTGGGGCCTGAGGCGTAGTTCCTGGACGGGCGTGGCAGGAGACGGACGCGGGGCGGCACCGCCGACTGCTCCGTCAGCCTCGGCGAGTTCCTGGACGGGGAGCTCCTCCGGCTGCTCCCCAAGTGCGAGCAGCAGGCGCGAGCAGCAGCGGCCAGACCACGGGCGGGCGCGAGCAGCACCGGCCAGGCGCGGGCGCGAGCAGCGGCGGCCATAGCGGGCGGGCGCAACAGCGGGTGGAGATTTTTTGGTTCCCAGGCCAAACTTCTCGTCGACAGCCCCCCAAGTGGCGAAAAAATGCCTCCTGGGGGGCTCAACGGCTGAAGATGCTCTTAGCTAGCTAGTCATCGATCGTCGTTGTGTAGCGCGCAAGCGGCAGTATTATTTTGCCTACGTCACCTCACTCTATCAGAGTTTCATCTACTCGCTCTGTAAAAAATATATAAGAACGTTTAAATCACTAAACTTGGTCTTATATTATTTTAAAGAGGTACTGTAGTAGTAGCTAGGTAGAGTAGGTATCAGTGCATACTTCCTCCATTTCTATAATTTAGTGCGTCCATGTTTTTTAAGATTTAAATTTAACCAATATGGACGACTGCGGCAAGAGAAAAAATTTAAAATATACCATTGGTAAACCGTGGAGGAAGTATCTTTCAAAGCTAGAGTACATGTGAACGTGTACCATGCTCTGCTTTCACATGGCTATCCATACGGCAGAAAGGAATGTCCTTGTCCTGTTGTAGTACAAAGTTGTCCAAGCAAGTCAATTTCAAACTAGATGTTGCAATGGTCTAGTCGACGGTCGTACGGTTTCACGCTGGAGTTTAGAGTGAGAGGGCGACAGGGGGTCCGGACGATTCGTCATGTTTCTACTTTGTCAATGCGCTGTGTAGGCGCGTCCACACGGGCTTCGTGGCGGCCACGGGGTGATTGGCTGTTGCCCCGCGCCGAGAATGGAATTAATCTGCACACGATGTTGTGTGCACGATGTGCATCCAATAAATCCTCTCCGCCGTAAGATACACCGATGGCTGGATGGCAAACGTCGTGTGTGTGTCGTCTAATAAGTGTTGCTTGCTGAGCATGCAACGCTCATGGCGACCTATAGTTTTGAGCAGCCCAAGACGATATGTCGCCCTTCGGTTCTGCCGTCCTTGGGCAGCCCAAGACGACATGTTCGAAGGTCATGCTTCGATTCAGGAGGCTCACAATCTTGTAAAACTTTTTTCCTCGCTTCCGCAAGGGTCGTCACTTGTGGCTTATCTCCCGCCATGACTTCCTGTGTATCCCTTTGATTATTGTTCCAAATTAACATCGTGCCCTATATTAATTTCGTGGCTATATTAAGTTTCACCTTGGCATCATTTTGATCAGCACTCAACCTTCTTCGTGCTCTAGAGACACAATGAATTATTCACTTGAATCCCCTACACTAAGACATGATCAATCACGACCCAACTCATGATAACACCATGACATTATTTTGACGCCAGGTCCTGAATTATTCTTGATTCTCCCAAGATCTTAAAATTGCAAAATCCATTACATTTGCTTCTTATTGATCAATGTATTCATATCTTAAACCCAATGCTCTTGATGCACATCTTAGTGTTGATGGCATTCTTCACGTTCATCCAATACACATTTCATGCATCATCTATGGAACATGTCTTTGTATATGATAACTCAAGAAAATCATTAAACCATATGGATGCCTTTAATTATCAAAACCACACACGTACATCACTTTGATATGACATCATCGACCTCCATGTCCCACAGGTGCCCTCTCGAAAATAGTTGACCTGTGTGGTCTAAAGGAAGAGATACACGTCGCTACACTAGCCTCTAGACCTGGTAGTAGAATCATCACTTGTGAGGAGATTGGAGAGTGATGGGACTCTTGTCTAGGTGCTGGCCAGGGTCACTCTAGCGAAGCGTTGATCGACCAACACAACACTCCTCATTAATCATCACCATGTACAACATGGGTGTGCGAAACATGTAAGAAAGGGAGGAGCCACACATGGTACCATGGTTGTTGATTTCGTCGCCCCGACAATGAAGCGCAATGCTGAGGGTGCCAACTACACGACACATTTGGGGACGTGCAACCACGAATGCAGATCGAAAGTCGATGTTTAAGAGGATGTGCCTGCGCTTGCCGTGCTCACCTGGAGGTGTAGGAGCCATGAGACTTATCCAGCACGAGAGGTACATAGCAGTGTCGACCTCTAGTGTGTAGGGAGGCGACAAGAACATTGTCCTTCCGAAGGCCTAGCTTCATGGCAAGCGCAATCAAATGAGAGAATTTAGGGATGCCATCATGTCGATGAGGAGAGCGGATAAGGTTGAGTTGGTTGATGCCCATTTCAATTGGGCAGCTTAGACCTTCGTTTACTCGATTGAACCAAATAGCGCATGTGTTTTGTGCGTTAAATTATGAGTCTGCCCATGAAATAAAAACATGTTAATAAGTTTTTTTTGCAGTATTTTAAACCAAAGGGGTTTCCCTACCCGAACTATTATAAAGTAGAAGGCAGACAACAACATCATTTTTATAGTTCTTGCTCAAAAACAGTAGTAGCTGTGACGACATCATTCTAAGTTTTAGCAAAACAAAAATGATACAACATGATGCCCATAGAGAAAGGCACACAAACACGAACAGCACAAAGAATCACCTCGCATCAAACTCAAACCCAAGCAATCCTAAGAAGCTCTCCTTGATGATGATCAAGTAGGCGCAGACATTCTAGGAGCAGGACGGCTTGAACATATGCACATAACACCTTTCATTGTCGCGCCAGAGCTCCCACCAAGCCCATGACACACTTCAGACTTCGCAAGTGCGACCCTGAAACAAAGGAAAAAAAGTGTGACCCTGAAACATAAAAGATAGCAAAAATGATTGATGGTTAGAGGGACTGTGGTATCCTAGCCCGTCAGAGTTCAAATCCTGCTACTCACATTTATTCTTGGATTTATTTCAGAATTTCCGACGATGTGCATTCAGTGGAAGGAGATGTTCTCGTCGACGACGAGGTGGCTACGATGACTTCATAAATTTCAAGATGATATGCCGGCTCATGCCTTTCGAAGGTGCTTATAGGCAGTGCCGTAGCTAGGATTTGGCCAAGACCCAGGCCAACATTGTAGCTACAGTGATCACTGTGACTACAGTGCGTCATCTTTGCTACACTTAATAAAGGAACTGCGTGCTGCGCCCCGGGCCATGGCCCTGGTAGCCCGGGGCTTGTCTACGCCCCTCTTTATAGGGGTAGGGTGTGCGTGTATGCGTTTATAGGGATGAGTGTATGCGCGTGTATATGAGCGCTTGCGTCAGTACTGTGTTAAAAAAATTAATAAATTCTTTTTTTCTGCAAAATATACTCGTGACAAATCTGTCCCCATCGTTCAGACACGACTCGAGGCACCAAAACGCCACACTTCTTCTCGAAACATCCGTCCAGCCTCGTCGCCGGCGACCTCACCCGCCGCCGCCGAAGATGCCGGTCAGGGTGGTCGACACCGCCACCCCTTCCTCGCAGTCCTCATCAGGTTTCGCCCGCCCTCCCTCCCTCCCTTGCCCCCTCCCATCTATCCACGCGCGCCCGCCTTGGCTCGTCGCGCGATTCCCAGCTCCAGATCCGATCGGAGGCTGCTCTGGCACCTGCTCCGGATCGATCCAGCGCGTGTCGAATCTAGATTACTCTTAGGTTGGACCGGATTGTGCGAGTAATTTGGTATGCTGTTGATTTTAGGATTTGTATGACTCTGTAATCCTTCTGACCGCGTAAAGCAGGCTGCTGTAATTCGGCCGCTCTTACAGTGCGTTATTGTGATCTGGAGGAGGGTCCAGATGATTCTGTGAACCGGCTGCTCCAGTGCCATCTGGGAGCACTGGGGATTTGGGGTAGAATCGATTGGTTCTGGCCTCTGAATTCCTTTTGATATTGTGTCAGCTGTTTAAGGAAGATTCCTGGATAATCAAGTGTTGCATATGTTTGACTAATTTTAATCATTCATGAGTGGTGAATGTGTGTCACGGCGGTTGAGCTCCTGAATGCATTGAGCGTGTGAAAAGCTGGGCTCAATACCGTTCCAAGTCGCTGTATTTGGAGGAAAAGAACCACAATAGAGATCTTGTTATTCAAAGAACAGTTTGGCCATAAAAATTGGTCCACGCTTTTGCATCGGGGGTCTGAAATCGATCTCAAAAAAATTAACATGGTTATCGCTTGGCAGCCTTAGCTGTTTTTATGACGCTTTACTAGTTTGGCAGCTCATCGTACGATACTGATTGAAATTATTGTTGCAGGACAAGATGCAACTGCTGTGCAGCCGTCTCCTCCCAGCTGCTCACTCTTAACTGCTGGAAGAGTAAGTCTTTTTGGTGCCAGATTTGAACTTCCGATTGAGATGGAACAACTGAACTTGAATTATTTTGTATCAAAAGGATTGTCCAAAACAGCAGTTATCATGCAACACGACTGGTTTTTGCTATCACCGTGTCCTCCCATAAAGCAAATGTGAGATATATTACTTGTATTTCTAGGGCAAAGGAAAACAGTGTCATTGTTTCGGTATGATGTCAAGTTAGAGAGTGGTGCTGTTCCTCCATTTTTCTCTTTGCTATCCTCGAATAAAAGCTGCGGTGTTCATGTCACTGTGAATTGGCCTAATTTACTTGTATATTTCATCCAGTGTTTTGCAGGAACTCAGAATGTTTCAAGTTTACAAAAAGATGAGGCATGGAAAGTCAATGTTCGTATCCATGGTTGTGATATTGAACAGGGTTATTTATGTGGAACGATGGAGGCACTTAATGTTCCCTTAGCCGACACACCTGTAAGAAACGTGTTTCTTCTTCCACTTTGTCTCCCTGACTTTATATGTTATATCTTTTCCTCAAGAAACATTTATGGACAGATGAAAACCAGTTTTTCCTTTTATAAATTACGAAATCCACTAGTTTCTTTGTCTTATTATCATTACTAAATTTCCAATGTCAAGTTGTCGACATGCATTTAGATGCACTAAATTAAATATTGGGTCACCATAGACTTTCTTAAATGAACTAGAGAAATGTGCTGCTGCAGAGGCAGACTGATTTCTCTCAAAAAAGGAGACCAGAGGGGGCGAGCCCCCATAGGCCTTTTACTAAGAAGAAACAATAAACTTGGGTGTGGTATTCACCCCTGTGGGGGCCGAACCCGGCTCGCACGGAGTACTATGCAGTGCTTCTACCACTGAGCTAGCGCTCAGGTCTCTGAGGCAGGCTAATTTTTTTAAGAAGTTCTAGAAACAATTGCACTACTTGAGAAGAAAATCCAACAGGTAGAAAATCAATATTGGGGTTTTAAAGGAAAAAAATAAAGTACTTTTCGGTTAAGCACCAGAGCTTCTAGATTTATAGTTGATGCATTTCCCTCACGATCTGTTTTTATTCATTAACTTCAACTTCGCTTGTTGGCTCTCTTTCATTCCATAGGTGGTGACATTCTGGGAGGGGGAGATAGTAGATGCTAAAAATTATACTTTTTTTACTGGCAAGTGGGAGGCATCGTGAGTATCGTTTATGTCAATGCCATCATTTAACTTTTGTTCACACACATATATGTCCTGGTGCAGGATAACATTCCAAACATACTCTTGGAAACACAATTCTTGTTTTTGTTTTGCAGAGCAGAGGATGATGTAAGACACTGGTCCAAGTTCCCATCATTTACCCCTCTTCTGGTAACCAAGTACATAAATTGGTGTAGTCAGCAACATGAATTTGAGAATGTGTTACTAATTTATTTTTGTTTTGCAGAGTCAGATTGAGGCAGATGGTGGCAAGTCTGTGGACCTTAGCAACTATCCTTATATATTTATGGTACTGTACCACCTGACTTGTTCATATGTAGAAGCATCATCATATCTTGAAATGCTTATCTGTTGCATTTATTAGCTTCCAATTTTCTGATGCTACTTGCAGAGATGGAAAGAGCAGTACTTTGTTAATGTGGGAGTGGACTGCGGGTTGACCATAGCTGGTTTCTATTACGTCTGCTTTTCTTGCAGCGATGGATCCATTAGTGGCTTTTATTACGACCCAAACAGCAGGTAATGAATAATTTGCCACAGTTTACACATTGCAAGCTTACCACAGAATTTCTTAATTAGGAAGTTGTTTCAAACATCTTTTGTTTTCTTTGTGTGTAGTCCATTTCAGAAGCTTGAGTTGAAGTGCACCAACGAGAAACAATCTGGGTTCACCTTTTCTTCATATGAGCTGCAGTGACATGCACAACGCTATTAATCGAAGTGGCAGAGATTACGCAGGCGAACTTTCTGTGCTTGCCAATATGAACATATACTGTGTGTGTATTGAACCCGTAGTTCCTGATGTTCCTTTGAAATAGTTGAGATGTTATGTATGTACGGTTGTGCCAGTGAATGTTGCAAGACCAAACAATTATGTAATCTATCCTTTTGCAATCTCAGTTTTCTTGGAAAAAAGTATCAATTTGTTTATTTTATCAAAAGTTCACCTGTGTTATTTTTTGTGTTTCTTGTCATAATATGGATGTATCCATATTCAGTGTGATAGGCATTTTTTGTGCCTGTTTTCGCATAAATTAACTGTAGAGTTGAGTATTTTTTGGTTCAGTTTTTGTCAATGGAATCTGTGACAGAATCATAGTGCCGAGGTTTATCTGAAGAGGAGCTTGATCAAGATTGTAGTCCTTTACTTTACTCTCCTGTACAAAGGTAAAGAAACCTCCTTTGGTTTCATTTTACAACACACAAGATGGTTTTACTATCAATTCTACGAACAAAGTATTACTCGGGGCATGCTCTTGGTCTTCGCCTCCAGCATCTATATACTGTAAGGTGAATAACTCTCTACTGATGCCGTGTCACTGTGTCCATCTCTTGCTTCAAGCAGTAGTTAATCCTCTAACTAATAGAACTCTTCTGCATCTGCATGTCATAAGTTTCCAGTTAGCTAATATAGTGTTCAGTGACATATTTTTGCAGATAGAATTGTCCTTGCACAATAGTGGCTTACCTTCTGCAGCACGAGGACGTGTAGACAGCGAAACAGGAGGTAATTCTACTCTCCCTTCTTGCAGGAACCAAGAAGAGATTTTCTTTGCCCTCTGCATCAAAGGCCTTTCGACATTCTCAGTCCACGCGTCTAACAGATTTAGGGCAGCCTCAGTGATAACTTCCGCAAGTGCTTCGTCATCTGGACTAGGCTCCAGTTTGAGCAGAAGGTATCTATTAACTGATACTAATATCTCTACCATGTGCCTTTTGTCGATATTATATGCTACCATTGTATCTTGGATTCTAGAGACCATCTTGAGGGCAGCCTGGAATACTGTAGCACACGTCTTTCTGAATATCTCGGTTGTCGATTCAGGAGGTTCCTTGTCGCTCCATACTTTGTTTTCGATTTCTGGCCCGTATTCTAGTATCGGTGCAAATGTCACGGTCTTCTGCTTGGATGTTTTGACCCGCAGCTTCTTCGATTCCATCAGCATTTCATTGGCTTCCTTCATTTCTGACTCGAACCTGCTGCTGACCTTGAAGAATGGTTGTTCCTGGCAAGCGGTGGGGCTCGGGGCTCGCGTGTTCTGCCTTGATGATGCTTGCACGTAGACCTCAGGTTCGAACTCCGACTCAGCAACTGCAGTTCACATGGACATAAAAATTTATCGTGTTTCGTCGCAACTGAACTATAAAGAATTGGTGTGTTTGCTGAACTGAACTGGAGATAGTTAGACAGGTGGTGTTTCATTTGAACTTAGCATACATGAAGATGGGTGTAGTGCCGTGCTTGGGGTTCCAAGGCGCTCATCGTCATCGTATTGTCCCCCCCTGCCGTAGGTGTCATCCGAGCTGGGCCCGATACGTGGTGTCCACATCATCATCTCATCGTGCGAGGGATGCTTCTTTTTGTGATGCAGAAGGTGCATCCATTTCTTAGCCTTGCTCTTTACCTTGCCCAGCACTGGCTTCTTCTGGCTCCCTCCTGGGGTCTTTGGCGACCCCGTGGGGCTCACCGGTGGCGCCCGCGGTGAAGGACCCACCAGCGGCGTCCTCAGTGAAGGGCTCACCAGCGGCGTCCGTGGTGAAGCGGTCACCAGCGGCGTCCGTGGTGATGAGCTCACCAACGGTGAAGGCGAATAATATCGTTGTTGCTCCTCCCATTCATCATATGGAGTTTGGCCTGCAAACCAACGGTCACCCAAGGTTAAGCTACGGGCAATTTTCCATTTTCAGCAGGGTGAGCGCCCAAACATCTTTGCAGAGGAGAGAATGGCAAAACATTGATGAAGCCATGCAGCACCGTGAGGAATCGGAAACATGTGCTTAGGGGAAGATGAAATCCTGACAAAAATCACAATCGACGCCAACAAATCTCTTACCGTGTTGGGCGACGTGAGGGTCGCCTCGCTTGCCGCTGATCCCCTTCTTCAATTTTCTGAGTCCGTTCATGTCTGTGTGCAGGAAACGAAAGCGAATCCGGAAACTGAAATTCGGGAGGAGCCGGAGCCTGCCTTTTCAGGGGATGATGTTGTGCTGGTAAAAGGCGAGCAAAATGGGTTCTGCTGGACCTATCCTAAAGTTGGTAAAGTTGAGGTTGCCATTCCGTTTTGAAGTTATAGTGGTGACAGGGTTGGATTCTACGAGGGGAGCGGCCGCGTTTTGCCGTGCTATTTTTGGGGTGGTGTTTGGTGGTCAAGAGACCTCCAAAACTCTGTTTTTCCATATGTTTCATACGATCATTGCTTTACTTCTCGCTCACTCTGTTGCCTTTCTTGCTCCTCCCGGTGGCTAGATTTTATCCTTTATAAAATCATCGTCTTAGGCTGCATATGAATGTGTTCTTCATCTTGGCGTTTGGGTCATGGGTTCTGAAATAAATCATGTTAAAAGGATGGTTAGAAAATAATTATGTTCGTTGTCTTGTGTTTGGAGCCCAAAGACTACCAGATGAATGAATGGACAAAGGCTACTAATGGGATCTGTTGCAACGTCCATTGATGAAAGGTTTTAGTGGTTTGTTTCCATGTCTTTGCAGCTCTGCAACTCTCGAGTCGAGCCAAAAGACGAGTCGATCTCGCCTCGAGCTTTTCTTGCAGCCCTATCTGCAAGTGAGCTAGGTTTGGTGACGCATTATTCCACAAGTAGAGGATTATAGTTGTTCTTGAGATGTAAAGGTGCAATCGGTTAAGGATCACTATAGTGTGAATAGAAGTCACCACTCCAAGATTTATGAGCTTGTTTTCATATATGTTTTTTATCAAGACACTTGTCTTATGTCAAAATTACAACACGACTACTCTCTGGATCCAGAGCTTTGAGATGATATAATCTTATAACCATGTCGTATGATCTTTATTATATTTTTATCAACTAAGATAAACAAAAACCAACAAACATTCCTCAAAATATGAATTTTTAAAAGTTTTATCCCTCAAACTGTTAACTTGATTGACGATCCGCTTCCACCATTGGCTTCCTCACGGCGAGACCTCTATAATTCCATATGTTTTGACAACATATTTTTCCATTGGTGCTTGTCACATTACTCTTACTCAGGGTCCAGTTAGCATGACAAAGCAAAGCAGATCCATGAACATATGATGACAGGGATTCATGAAAATAATATTCCCTCCATTCCTAAATATAAGTCTTTTTAGAGATTCCAATATGGACTACATACGGAGCAAAATGAGTGAATCTACACTCTAAAGTATATCTATATACATCTGTATGTAGTCCATATTGAAATATCTAAAAAGACATATTTAGAAATGGAGGGAGTAGTGCCTAATCATAACCTTCCAACAAAATGTAGTATCTAAACAAACAACATATATCTGTAGCAACGCACAGATACAATCAATGAGAACAGAAATAAGTAGAAACATGTTATATGTCAAACATTGAGGACCTGATGCATAAGCAACCACCTCTCATAGAGCCATATCTACCTCAAGTAGGCTATAAACATGACACAGTTCAAAACCATATCTCAGCTGTCTTATTGTCTGGAGCTGAGCATTTTTTATAAGCAACAACATAATCATGCAAGATGTTACGAACAACTGCTGAGGACCACACACTAAGCAGACGCTCCCAATGGTTGCATATGTCACCCCTGTCATGCCTGCTAGATTTCTAGTATCAAGAAGAAAAAATAGATAGAATTGTCAAATAAGCGCACTGAATCAGCTAGCAGAGAATTAGAGCATATGATGGCATTAATATTCTGCAAGGATTGTCCTCAGAAGAAAATATTTGGCAGGAATTTAAATAAACCAAAACAGATGCTTCAAGCTTTGTTCCTTGGGGGAGGATTGAAGTGCGCCATATAACTAAGGCCATTAGTTTACCACATAATTATAATGATAAGAAACATGCATGAGTTTATACAACAACATTCGTCTTAAGAATCTTAATTTCATAGCACACACACACACTTGCTAGAGAACACAAAAATTATAAACTTTAAAACAGTCACACTACCACTAAAACCATGATAACACTGAAGGGAGATCAGGTTGGGCACATGGAGGCAACTAATCAAAGAGGGAAATAGGGAAGAACTCACCAGAGCAGAGCCAACGGAACGAGGAGTACATCCAGCTTACGTGCATTACTATCAGGGGTAGAACTGATGCTGTCCCGAAACTGAAGAAAATGTGGCTGTTGTGCAAATGTTCTTTTGCTTGAACAAAGGATTCTGGAGAATGAAACCTGAAGGCATGATGCTTATCTTAGTCACATGTTAGATTTTGAGGAGCTACTTCAAGAGGCATCACTTTATATTGAATCAACGGAGAAAGAAAATGAACACGATCAACATGCAACAAACATCGGATGCTACTTTTTCTACAATGTATATTGCAGAATTCTTCAATGTCAGACTCTGCAGTGGTCTTCAGTGTGTTTACACAAAGAAATCTGAGCTTTGGTTTAACTGCAAAAAAGAGGGAAACACATATGATCTTTTGTTAGTAGCATCTAATTTACGCTCACAGTCGAAGTGAAGGAAATGCACAACTGAAACATACGAGAGACGTATGTATTGAGTGCTGACACAAGGAAATGAACAAGAGCACCTACCATCGAGAGCAGGCTGGAAAAAGTTGATCCTCTGAAGTCCAAAGCAAAAAAGACAAACTCTAGCAACGGTACTATACGTAGTCGGAAACAAGATGTACCTTCGTGCAGACCCACTGTTGGCTACAGATTTGCCAGACTGAGGCAGTGACACAGCTCATTCAAAGACTATCTACACGGGCGACAATACATACATTGCTAAAATGCGTATACAAGATGATGCTTCTAGCATTCTCTGACTATATTTCTTAAGTTTCTCTAGATTTTCACCCATATAATCTTTCTCTAGTTGCTACTACCAAATTTGAGATTTCATATAAATCAAGCACTTCTTGTTTGAACACATAAAGGAAATAGTAAAGAAAAAGATTTTCTGAACTGTGGCCAAACATGTAGAGAACCTCTTGTGCAAAGTTCAGTTCATCGGTTCGCTGCACCAGTATGGCCAACTTCCCTGTTTTTAGCTTTGCTCTCCTGGCTCCCTTCCCAGCTCACATGCCTTGATCAATGACAACTTTTCCATCTCCACTTTCGCAAAGTAAGCATAGATTGCATATCAAGAAGCAACAGCAGCAAGAGAAGATCAGGTTCACCTATAAACAGTAAATGATAAATTTAGGATGTAAATACTCTGGCCTGGCTTAGCAATCTCCTATTTACATGGGATGTAAACAATAGTGAAACTTAAGCATGATAAAGGAATCGTTTCTCGCTGGACAAACGGCACATTTGGTTGGATTTGCATCAGATTGTTAACTGGGGATTCGGATTCAGCGACTACCATGATGTGTGGTTATTTCCTTTTGTGTCCAAACGTACCCAAGAGAACCGATTACTTTGACATTTTCCTTCTTCTCTTGCACGCAGAAGAAAAGCCTACTAACCGGGATAAATGGCCTGAAGGGAGGGACTGAGCTGCCTTGGTCGCACATTCACAGTTTCGAAAGGAACAACTCATTTGCAGTAAACTCTCGGTTTTTACATGTTTGTTCTGCCATAAATCCTTGCACAACTCACGGCCAGCGTGTGTGTTGCCTACAGCCCCGGAGCTGCAAGAGCGGCATGGAGGATGTAGGTAGGAGGAGCTGCATCGGCAGGTGCGCTCGCGCCGTCGCAGCCGTCGACGGACGGTAGGCGACGGAGGAGCCAACCGA
This sequence comes from Aegilops umbellulata, assembly GCA_032464435.1. Classification (NCBI taxonomy): domain Eukaryota; kingdom Viridiplantae; phylum Streptophyta; class Magnoliopsida; order Poales; family Poaceae; genus Aegilops; species Aegilops umbellulata. The sequence goes on along the minus strand of CP136060.1, from coordinate 631,006,862 downwards.
ACGCGCGGGAGGCCGCCCCGGCCAGCGACCGCCGCGTCATCCGAGGCCGACGACCACGGCTACCAACGGCGCCGGCCAGCACGCGCGAGGCGCAAGGGCCACAGCCAGGGCACGGACACGCGCGGGAGGCCGCGGAGGAGGAAGCCGGAGGCGCGGGAGGCCGGTCCGATGTCCATGGAGACGCCGCGCCGGGAACCCTCGCGACCGCAAGGCCACGCGCGAGGCATAAGGAAGAGCAGGCGCTCGGGGGCGGAGCGGCGCCGGGGGAGACGGCTGGCAGCGGCCGGGAACGGAGGCGGCGGCGGCGGTTGCTCGGGAAAGAGGGCGGAGGGGGTTACAGGGGCGAGTGTCGGCGGAGGGAACCGGGCTCCGGGGGCCAGAGAAAGGCCGCAGCGGGCCTCGACCGAGCTTTTCAGGGTTCGCGGGCCCGTGTGGGATGTTGTATCCTTTAAGTCGCCATACTCAGATGAAAAAACAAACTTAAACGATATGATTTAAATAACATATTCTTTATTTGTAGGAGAAGCATAACCTCTTACGTAAACCATCGGCATCTTACGTAAAGCACCGGCATCGCATGCAAGACAGTGTCTCTCACAATTTATCTGCTATTGACAGAGATAATGTTTTACTTAAGCCGACGATTGTTGTATGTATTTTCGTTCATCCGTTTATTATTTCCCTTGAAACGTTGTTATTTTTGTGTTGAATCTGTTATTATAGTGCATGCTAGCATGTCGCAAAGAGCAGTTATCAACCTTTTATTATCGACCATTCACTATCGATAAAGCCATACAAATAGATTAAAAGAAAACCGGGATCCCTCAGCCATACAGTCGTAAAGTCACATGAACACGACAATTAGCTTAAACCAATTTATTTTTGTTGGTTTGTTTATATGAACTAAGTAGGATACTGGATACTTATATGAGATGAAAAGATTAACATGACATCAAGTTAGCTTGCTAGCTAACTAAGCGAGGTAGGAAACCAATTGCCAACCACAATCCTTCTTTAATTAATTTCAAAGCATATGGCTCAAACTATAGTAACATTGGGTACTGTTCTACGCTCTAGGAGTGTGACATAAGGTATATATCATCATGTGCAAATCATGCAGCTGCGTCAAGGTTTTTGACATTGTACGTGCATTCTGTCAATCGACCAGAAATCCGAAACGTTCACGATGCGGGCTCTCGCCAACACTTCTATAGATAAGTTCTATTAAGGTGTTGCAACCACACACAATAGGAAAAAAATGTGGATAGTGATTATACAACATATTGTTTAAAATAAAACTGATGATGTCATGCTTCTAGATATAGCTATGGAGGACAAAATGTACCAACAACTATGGGTGAACCAAGCCTAGTACTTGGCATGGGCGGAGCCAGGGTATTCCATGTGATACCAATGATTTGGCCCAAAAGATAGATCCCATGGAATACCCTCTTCCAGTTCCCTCCCTCCAGTTCGCTTCTTGGCCTCTCTTCTCCCTATTCTCAACCTAGATGCACACCGATGGAGGCGGCCGATGGCGATGCTGCGACAACCACGACACCAGCATGGCAACACCTACAAGCGGCCACAACGCAACAAGCAAGTAAGCAAGTCGAACCCTCCACCGGTCTCCCTGACCTCTCGGCTGCTCGTCCCCAACGCTCACCATGGCGTCACTGTACGGGGGTCGTTGATCCTACATGGTACGCTGAAGATACCCGGGGCCAAACCATTTCATACGAACGCCTTGTCAAAATCCATGTTCATATAGTCACACTTAGTGCGCTTGCTTAGGGATGTTGAGCTTGTTTTGTGGACTCTTTGTGTGAGGTTGATGTGTTCGTCTGTCCGAGGCAGCTCAAAGTCCTACCAAACCGTGCTGTTTTCAGTCTTTGTTTCTCTTCTTACCATTGACAGTGGGCGTGGCTTCTATGCTTTCTTGTTAACGACTGCTGCTAGTTAAAAAAATATGAAGGAGGCTCGTTCACAAAAGCAAAAGGAAGCTCAAGTACCGAAGGTGTAATTATGGCAATTTAGCATGATGAGTTCCTGTTGGGAATTGGCATTGAATACTGATGCATTCCAAATTTCAGATTTTATATCCATATGTTTTTGCGAGAGCATGAACTAACGTTGCCTGCATACTTACAGTTCCAAAATGCAAATTAATCAGGTTATAAGTATATATATAAGCAATTACATTGCACTCTAATAACTTATGTCAAACTTTGGTTCGTTGGCTTATGTCATGTATTTTCAGAATACAAATTAATAGTTTGAACTAATGAAATGTGCTTGCCTCTCTGATGAATCCGGGTGTTGGCTGCATTTTTTTGTTCTTTGTATAAGGGGCTTGTGGAACATGGCGCCAGATGAAGTTGAGGCGTACCTCCACACAAATTGACATGAACATGGACATAGCTCAATCTGCATAGGAGTTTGCCGAGATGCTTTTGCAGCCACGATCTTCGACAGACAACATCAAAGACCGGCTAGTCTAGTCACCCTTACCACTTGGGTGCACGGACCATCCCCTTTTTACACGTGTCTAGCTCACCAGCTTCGACTCGTCTATTTTGGTTACACACTTACACATGATTGAAACACCTAATTCTCTGTTAATTACAAGTCTAACTATACCACAACTCAAACACAAATATTCAACACAAATACGTCACATTTTCAACATAATTACCTCACAGTTGGGAAAAAATAACATGACAATCTAATAAGATAACTTAGACCGTTCATGCGTAAAACTGTACAAGAAAACATAACAATCTAAAATCATTTTGGTAAAGAAAATAAAATGCATCATTTTTTTGTCATGTTGGCTGCATTTTTTTGTTCTTTGTATAAGGGGCTTGTGGAACATGGCGCCAGATGAAGTTGAGGCGTACCTCCACACAAATTGACATGAACATGGACATAGCTCAATCTGCATAGGAGTTTGCCGAGATGCTTTTGCAGCCACGATCTTCGACAGACAACATCAAAGACCGGCTAGTCTAGTCACCCTTACCACTTGGGTGCACGGACCATCCCCTTTTTACACGTGTCTAGCTCACCAGCTTCGACTCGTCTATTTTGGTTACACACTTACACATGATTGAAACACCTAATTCTCTGTTAATTACAAGTCTAACTATACCACAACTCAAACACAAATATTCAACACAAATATGTCACATTTTCAACATAATTACCTCACAGTTGGGAAAAAATAACATGACAATCTAATAAGATAACTTAGACCGTTCATGCGTAAAACTGTACAAGAAAACATAACAATCTAAAATCATTTTGGTAAAGAAAATAAAATGCATCATTTTTTTCCGGTACAGATCTATATTTAGGTGCACACATGCTACTTTCTTCTTTAAACATACAAGATAGCACTTCATGGATGAAATTCCTTGGCAGTTGGAAGAGGGCATTTAGGGTTGTAATAAGGACAATTCTTTATGCACTCATCCCATGTGGAGAAACCGGGGGAGGGGGGGTGGCTTGTTGAGGCAACAGTAGAAATCGTACATGCCCTCAAGACACAAAACTTCACAACAATCTTTGCTTCAGTGAGCACTAGCGTTGTCTTTGTATGACAAAATGTAGATAGCTCTTTCTTCCAGCCTCGAGACGACGTATTGCATATATTTGGTTATATATATATATACTCATAAATTTGATATTTAATAGAAAAAGTAAATGATTTAAAACATACAGGTAATGACAACAAGGCAATAATAGAGGATGCTGATGTTATATGCTTACACTCTGCACTTGTCGTAACCGAACGAATGAAGAAGATAATGGCCATGACATGCACCAAGCGGTTCCCCATCATATCAACTTTTTACAACTTGATTATTTAGCCTGGCTTTACCAACATAGCATCGCAAGTGAGGCATGCAACGACCACTCCACATGGGCCACTTCCCTCGCTTCGATGTATTTAATGTAATCAAGGAATATATGGTAACTAGTTTATTTAAAGATCCTGCAACTAGTGGTGAGATAATTCCATAGATGATTGGTGAACTGACTGATATCCCGATTGATGCATACAATCTGCTATACTATCAATTGCAAGATTATATAGCGGTATTTACCCCGATGTGATTTTTGTATGTTTTATGTAGTATCAGTCAAAATCAAGAGTATATATGATGATAATTGCCATATTAATTACCAGACATGCATTATGTCGGATATTAATAGGTATACCTTGTTTTTGGGGACTATATGCGCTAGGGGGGGGGGGGGGCTTTAGTCCCCACCCTTTAGTGCCGGTTGATGAACTGGGACTAAAGGTCCTTACGAACCGGGACTAAAACCCGATTCTGCACTAGTGTGCAAAAGATCTATTGTATTATTAAACGAAAGAAAAATACAATAGATCTTTTTCCCAATACGGATCTATAGTTAGGTGCACACAATCTTGTTGCTTATTTCGGCTAAGATAACACTCGGTCATGGATGAAATTCCTTGATGGTTGGAAGAGGACATTTGGGGTAGCAATAAGGACAATTATTGAAGCACTCTTCCCTTGTGGAGAAACACGGTGGGGGGGGGGGGTTCGTCATGTTGACCCTTGTTGAAGCAGCAGTAGCAAGCTTTATAATTTGTTGTTGAAATACATGTCCTGAAGACGCAAAACTTTAAAGCTATCTTGCTTTCAGTGATGGCACCAACACTTGTCTTTGTATGATAATCTAGATAGCTCTTTCTCCCAGCCTCGAGACGACCTATTGCATGCATATTTGATTATACTAGATGATTCCCCGCGCGTTGCTGCGAGATTGTATGGTGAAAAAATAACATTTGTGATTACATAAAATGATAGTTTTGATGATCATGGCACTCTTTCGGTTGGAATAAAGAAGGGAAACTTACTTTTAACTCTCTTCTATTTAGTTCTGTGTACTAACAACGGGAACATTTGGAAGTACATTATCAAAGACTTCTCCGTTACATACTTTCCAAATGCAACAGGTCTCAAAACAGCAACTTCCATCGCAAATAGTCTATTTATCTATTGTTCAACAAACTCTATCCCTCCAATAATTTACATGCATTTTCTTCATGAAGGCGGGATAAAGTGTCAGCATTGCAGGACAAATAAAAAAAATCAAAGAAAAGTACAGCTAGCTATATTCCTTTACACGAACATGACGTAAGGCACAAATGTAATCTAGGAGGGGTTTTTTTTTTTTACAATGGACCAGATATTGTGTGTTAACTTTGACTTGAAGGAGCTGCCGAAAAATATCTTGCAACTGAGAACTTGAGCCAGCAAAAGATATCCAAAGTAAATTGAAATGGGTATGAACTTGAGAGGTGCCCATCAGCTGCTTGTAGTTTGTCAATATGCAAAAAGAGAACGTATTCACTCCACTTGTTCGACCAGGAGAGACTTCAATTTTTAGTATGCCCATCGAAGACACAAACCATGGCAGCAGGAGCCTTGTCGCTTTAGTAACAGTGGATGTTAGGGGACAAAGCTAATCATTAAGAATAAGGATGCACGTAGTTATATGACATAGCAATAAATGGACTACTGTTCCCTACAAAAAGATTGATCACTTGACGTCATGCCATGGGAGGAAGAGAGATGCATCATGTAGCAAAGTCGGGCAAGAACTCAGCCCACTTTTGTTTATTTACATTTATTCTAAGCATAGATGAATTATACAGTTAGAAAAAGTACTGCCAAGAGACAGTACGTAAAAGATCATCCCTTGCCAGACCACAAGTCCACAAGTGAGAGAGCACAAAATTATCAAGAGTGAGAGTAATAAACAGAAAGAAATATGTTCACAGAGCTCATGGCACCTACATTGGAAACGGCCTGCAAATGTAGGTCTGCTTAGATTTTGTTGCCAGGCCACAAGTGAAAGAGGTGACTGCCTAGATTTTGGTGCCAATTACTCCCTCTTTTCCGGTTTATAAGACTAGTCACAGTGGGGAGTAACTTAGAGTAGTATCTCCACATTGAGTAGTAACATATGTGTTGTGTCATGCATCACTTCATTTATTAGGTTATAGACTCATCTTTTCTTGATATGTGTGATGTTACAGTACTCCCTCCTTCCATCTATATAGGGCCTAATGCGTTTTTCAAGGCTACCTTTGATCAAATATTAGAGAAATAATATATGCCATGTAACTTACACAAAGCACACCGTTAAATTCGTGTGTGAAAGGAGCTTTCGATGATATAATTTTTACATTGTGCATGTCATGTTCTATTAATCTTATCAATAGTCAAAGGCGGTTTTAAAAAACGCATACACCCTATATAGATGGAAGGAGGGAGTAACTAGCTATGTTACCACATGCCTCTCTTTCTTCATTAATTACATGCTACATCATCTATTTTGTCTAGATAAGTGTGATGTTACCACCTATGTTATTCCCACTGTGGATAGTCTTAGGCTCAAATCTGAAATCTTATCAATCAAGGCATTTTGTGAGTGGAGGAATGTATCTCGTACCTTACAAAACTACCCAAATTAAACTCATGCATTAACTTGGATTAATTGCAGTGCATGCATGATAAGTAGAAACATTACATGCATTGGTGTGTCCCTTTTTAATTCTTATGCAAAGATTTAATGCGTCTCGAAAACTAAAAGTGAGATGGAGATGAGCCCTATAAATTGGAAAAACAGAGAAGTTGAGATAAGCCCTATAAACTGGAAAGGAGGGGGTACCATGGAGGTCACAACAATGGGGAATGAACAAATAATTGTACATGTGAAATCAGAAAATCATTCGGAATGTCATACCTTAAAAAGAGAATTCTGCAATGTAGAAGGTTCACCATTGAAGAACTACATATAGGGTCGCAGCATAAATCTCCTTAGAGCATCTCCAGCCGTTGGTCCCCCCAGGAGGCATAAAAATCGCCGCCTGGGGGTGAGCCGGCGGTAGAATCGGCTCTGGGGGCGGTTGGGCATCCAGCCATTGTCCCTAGGTCGCCCCCAGGCGTCGATATCGGCCCACTCCTGGCCGCTTTTCGGCGAAAAATGGCCCGATATCGGCGCGAATCGGACCATATTCAGCGTGGTTTTTGTGTCACATATTCATCGCAACAAATCAATAAAAATCAAAATAGTTCAATACAAATTATATAGTTCAGGAAATAAAAACTCATATTTCATCACACTTCGAGCTAGGCGTCACCCTTGATCCTCCATAGGTGCCCCACCAGATCCTGCTGCAGTTGTTGATGCACCTGTGGGTCTCGGATCTCCTAACACATAGGTAGGCAGTCTAGGTTGCCCGTAGCTATGATCAACTTAGGCAAGAGGACCCTGCCTGTAGTATGGTTCAGTGTCAAACACTGGCTCGTCTTGCTCGCTCTCAATGATCATGCTGTGCAACATGACACAGCAAGTCATGATCTCCCACATTTGATCATTCGATCAGGTCTGAGCAGGGTACCGGACAACAACAAATCGAGATTGGAGCACACCAAATGCCCGCTCGACATCCTTCCTTCAAGCCTCCTGCTGAAGGAAATATGCCCTAGAGGCAATAATAAAGTTATTATTTATTTCCTCATATATCATGATAAATGTTTATTATTCATGCTAGAATTGTATTAGCCGGAAACATAATACATGTGTGGATATATAAACAAACAGATTGTCACTAGTATGCCTCTACTTGACTAGCTCGTTAATCAAAGAAGGTTATGTTTCCTAACCATGAACAAAGAGTTGTTATTTGATTAACGAGGTCACATCATTAGTTGAATGATCTGATTGACATGGCCCATTCCATTAGCTTAGCACCCGATCGTTTAGTATGTTGCTATTGCTTTCTTCATGACTTATACATGTTCCTATGACTATGAGATTATGCAACTCCCGTTTACCGTAGGAACACTTTGTGTGCCACCAAACGTCACAACGTAACTGGGTGATTATAAAGGTGCTCTACAGGTGTTTCCGAAAGTACTTGCTGGGTTGGCGTATTTCGAGATTAGGATTTGTCACTCCGATAGTCGGAGAGGTATCTCTGGGCCCTCTCGGTAATGCACATCACATAAGCCTTGCAAGCATTGCAACTAATATGTTAGTTGTGAGATGATGTATTACAGAACGAGTAAAGAGACTTGCCGGCAACGAGATTGAACTAGGTATTGGATACCGACGATCGAATCTCAGGAAAGTAACATACCGATGACAAAGGGAACAACGTATGTTGTTATGCGGTCTGACCGATAAAGATCTTCGTAGAATATGTAGGAGCCAATATGGGCATCCAGGTCCCGCTATTGGTTATTGACCGGAGACGTATCTCGGTCATGTCTACATTGTTCTCGAACCGTAGGGTCCGCACGCTTAAAGTTACGATGACAGTTATTATGAGTCTATGCATTTTGATGTACCGAAGTCAGTTCGGAGTCCCGGATGTGATCACGGACATGACGAGGAGTCTCGAAATGGCCGAGACATAAAGATTGATATATTGGAAGCCTATATTTGGACATCGGAATGGTTCCGAGTGAAATCGGTATTTTACTGGAGTACCGGGGGGTTACCGGAACCCCCCCGGGGGTTAATGGGCCCATATGGGCCTTAAGGGAAAAGAGGAGGGGCGGCCAGGGCAGGCTGCGCGCCCCCTACCCCCTAGTCCGAATAGGACAAGGAAGGGGGGGGGGGCGGCGGCCCCCTTTTTCCTTTCCCCCTCTCTCCTTCCTTCTCCTACAAGGCAAGGGAGAGGAGTCCTACTCCCGGTGGGAGTAGGACTCCTCCTGGCGCACCCCTTGGGGGCCGGCCGCGCCTTCCCCTCCCCTCCTTTATATATGGGGGCAGGGGGCACCCTAGGACACACAAGTTGATCTTCGTGATCGTTCCTTAGCCGTGTGCGGTGCCCCCCTCCACCATATTCCACCTCGGTCATATCGTTGCAGTGCTTAGGCGAAGCCCTGCGTCGGTAGAACATCATCATCGTCATCACGCTGTCGTGCTGACGGAACTCATCCGCGAAGCTTTGCTGGATCGGAGCCCGGGGAGCGTCATCGAGCTGGACGTGTGCTAAGAACTCGGAGGTGCCGGAGTAACGGTGCTTGGATCGGTCGGATCAGGAAGACGTACGACTACTTCCTCTACGTTGCGTCAACGCTTCCGCTTCGGTCTACGAGGGTACGTAGACAACACTCTCCCCTCTCGTTGCTATGCATCACCATGATCTTGCGTGTGCGTAGGAATTTTTTTAAAATTACTACGTTCCCCAACAGTGGCATCCGAGCCTAGGTTTTTATGGTTTGATGTTATGCACGAGTAGAACACAAGTGAGTTGTGGGCGATATAAGTCATACTGCCTACCAACATGTCATACTTTGGTTCGGCGGTATTGTTGGATGAAGCGGTCCGGACCGACATTACGCGTATGCTTACGCGAGACTGATTCTACCGGCGTGCTTTGCACACAGGTGGCTGGCGGGTGTCAGATTCTCCAACTTTAGTTGAACCGAGTGTGGCTACGCCCGGTCCTTGCGAAGGTTAAAACGGCATCAACTTGACAAACTATCGTTGTGGTTTTGATGCGTAGGTGAGATTGGTTCTTGCTTAAGCCCGTAGCAGCCACGTAAAACTTGCAACAAACAAAGTAGAGGATGTCTAACTTGTTTTTGCAGGGCATGTTGTGATGTGATATGGTCAAGACATGATGCTAAATTTTATTGTATGAGATGATCATGTTTTGTAACCGAGTTATCGGCAACCGGCAGGAGCCGTATGGTTGTCGTTTTATTGTATGCAATGCAATCGCCCTGTAATGCTTTACTTTATCACTAAGCGGTAGCGATAGTCGTAGAAGCATAAGATTGGCGAGACGACAACGATGCTACGATGGAGATCAAGGTGTCGCGCCGGTGACGATGGTGATCATGACGGTGCTGCAAAGATGGAGATCACAAGCACAAGATGATGATGGCCATATCATATCACTTATATTGATTGCATGTGATGTTTATCTTTTTATGCATCTTATCTTGCTTTGATTGACGGTAGCATTATAAGATGATCTCTCACTAAAATTATCAAGAAGTGTTCTCCCCGAGTATGCACCGTTGCCAAAGTTCATCGTGCCCAGACACCACGTGATGATCGGGTGTGATAAGCTCTACGTCCATCTACAACGGGTGCAAGCCAGTTTTTGCACACGCAGAATACTCGGGTTATACTTGACGAGCCTAGCATATGCAGATATGGCCTCGGAACACGGAGACCGAAAGGTCGAGCGTGAATCATATAGTAGATATGATCAACATAATGATGTTCACCATTGAGAACTAATCCATTTCACATGACGATCGGTTATGGTTTAGTTTGATTTGGATCACGTGATCACTTAGAAGATTGGAGGGATGTCTATCTAAGTGGGAGTTCTTAAGTAATATGATTAATTGAACTTAAATTTATCATGAACTTAGTCCCTGATAGTATCTTGCTTGTTTATGTTGATTGTAGATAGATGGCCCGTGCTGTTGTTCCGTTGAATTTTAATGCGTTCCTTGAGAAAGCAAGGTTGAAAGATGATGGTAGCAATTACACGGACTGGGTCCGTAACTTGAGGATTATCCTCATTGCTGCACAGAAGAGTTACGTCCTGGAAGCACCGCTGGGTGCCAGGCCTGGTGCTGATGCAACTGACGACGTTAAGAACGTCTGGCAGAGCAAAGCTGATGACTACTCGATAGTTCAATGTGCCATGCTTTACGGCTTAGAACCGGGACTTCAACGACGTTTTGAACATCATGGGGCATATGAGATGTTCCAAGAGTTGAAGTTAATATTCCAACAGAATGCCCGGATTGAGAGATATGAAGTCTCCAATAAGTTCTATAGCTGCAAGATGGAGGAGAATAGTTCTGTCAGTGAGCATATACTCAAAATGTCTGGGTATTATAATCACTTGATTCAACTGGGGGTTAATCTTCTGGATGATTGCGTCATTGACAGAATTCTCCAATCACTTCCACCAAGCTACAAAGGCTTCGTGATGAACTATAATATGCAAGGGATGGATAAGACAATTCCCGAGCTCTTCGCAATGCTAAAGGCTGCGGAGGTAGAAATCAAGAAGGAGCATCAAGTGTTGATGGTTAACAAAACCACTAGTTTCAAGAAAAAGGGCAAAGGGAAGAATAAGGGGAACTTCAAGAAGAATAGCAAACAAGTTGCTGCTCAAGAGAAGAAACCCAAGTCTGGACCCAAGCCTGAAACTGAGTGCTTCTACTGCAAGCAGACTGGTCACTGGAAGCGGAACTGCCCCAAATATTTGGCGGATAAGAAGGATGGCAAGGTGAACAAAGGTATATGTGATATACATGTTATTGATGTGTACCTTACTAGAGCTCGCAGTAGCACCTGGGTATTTGATACTGGTTCTGTTGCTAATATTTGCAACTCGAAACGGGAACTACGGATTAAGCGAACACTGGCAAAGGACGAGGTGACGATGCGCGTGGGAAATGGTTCCAAAGTCGATGTGATCGCGGTCGGCACGCTACCTCTACATCTACCTTCGGGATTAGTATTAGACCTAAATAATTGTTATTTGGTGCCAGCGTTGAGCATGAACATTATATCTGGATCTTGTTTGATGCGATACGGTTATTCATTTAAATCAGAGAATAATGGTTGTTCTATTTATATGAGTAATATCTTTTATGGTCATGCACCCTTGAAGAGTGGTCTATTTTTGATGAATCTCGATAGTAGTGATACACATATTCATAATATTGAAGCCAAAAGATGCAGAGTTGATAATGATAGTGCAACTTATTTGTGGCACTGCCGTTTAGGTCATATCGGTGTAAAGCGCATGAAGAAACTCCATACTGATGGACTTTTGGAACCACTTGATTATGAATCACTTGGTACTTGCGAACCGTGCCTCATGGGCAAGATGACTAAAACACCGTTCTCCGGTACTATGGAGAGAGCAACAGATTTGTTGGAAATCATACATACAGATGTATGTGGTCCGATGAATATTGAAGCTCGTGGCGGATATCGTTATTTTCTCACCTTCACAGATGATTTAAGCAGATATGGGTATATCTACTTAATGAAACACAAGTCTGAAACATTTGAAAAGTTCAAAGAATTTCAGAGTGAAGTTGAAAATCAAAGTAACAAGAAAATAAAGTTTCTACGATCTGATCGTGGAGGAGAATATTTGAGTTACGAGTTTGGTCTATATTTGTAACAATGCGGAATAGTTTCGCAACTCACGCCACCCGGAACACCACAACGTAATGGTGTGTCTGAACGTCGTAATCGTACTTTACTTGATATGGTGCGATCTATGATGTCTCTTACAGATTTACCGCTATCGTTTTGGAGTTATGCTTTAGAGACGGCCGCATTCACGTTAAATAGAGCACCATCAAAATCCGTTGAGATGACGCCTTACGAACTATGGTTTGGCAAGAAACCAAAGTTGTCGTTTCTTAAAGTTTGGGGCTGCGATGCTTATGTGAAAAAACTTCAACCTGATAAGCTCGAACCCAAATCGGAGAAATGTGTCTTCATAGGATACCCAAAGGAGACTGTTGGGTACACCTTCTATCACAGATCCGAAGGCAAGATATTTGTTGCTAAGAATGGATCCTTTCTAGAGAAGGAGTTTCTCTTGAAAGAAGTGAGTGGGAGGAAAGTAGAACTTGATGAGGTAACTGTACCTGCTCCCTTATTGGAAAGTAGTGCATCACAGAAATCTGTTTCTATGACACCTACACCAATTAGTGAGGAAGCTAATGATAATGATCATGAAACTTCAGATCAAGTTACTACTGAACCTCGTAGATCAACCAGAGTAAGATCCGCACCAGAGTGGTACGGCAATCTTGTTCTGGAAGTCATGCTACTAGATCATGATGAACCTATGAACTATGAAGAAGCGATGGTGAGCCCAGATTCCGCAAAATGGCTAGAAGCCATGAAATCTGAGATGGGATCCATGTATGACAACAAAGTATGGACTTTGGTTGACTTGCCCGATGGTCGGCAAGCAATAGATAATAAATGGATCTTCAAGAAGAAGACTGACGCTGACGGTAATGTTACTGTCTACAAAGCTCGTCTTGTCGCAAAAGGTTTTCGACAAGTTCAAGGAATTGACTACGATGAGACCTTCTCACCCGTAGCGATGCTTAAGTCTGTCCGAATCACGTTATCAATTGCCGCATTTTATGATTATGAAATTTGGCAGATGGATGTAAAAACTGCATTCCTGAATGGATTTCTGGAAGAAGAGTTGTATATGATGCAACCTGAAGGTTTTGTCGATCCAAAAGGAGCTAACAAAGTGTGCAAGCTCCAGCGATCCATTTATGGACTGGTGCAAGCCTCTCGGAGTTGGAATAAACGCTTTGATAGTGTGATCAAAGCATTTGGGTTTGTACAGACTTTTGGAGAAGCCTGTATTTACAAGAAAGTGAGTGGGAGCTCTGTAGCATTTCTGATATTATATGTAGATGACATATTACTAATCGGAAATGATATAGAATTTCTGGATAGCATAAAGGGATACTTGAATAAGAGTTTTTCAATGAAAGACCTCGGTGAAGCTGCTTACATATTGGGCATTAAGATCTATAGAGATAGATCAAGACGCTTAATTGGACTTTCACAAAGCACATACCTTGACAAAGTTTTGAAAAAGTTCAAAATGGATCAAGCAAAGAAAGTGTTCTTGCCTGTGTTACAAGGTGTGAAGTTGAGTAAGACTCAATGCCCGACCACTGCAGAAGATAGAGAGAAAATGAAAGATGTTCCCTATGCTTCAGCCATAGGCTCTATAATGTATGCAATGTTGTGTACCAGACCTGATGTGTGTCTTGCTATAAGTCTAGCAGAGAGGTACCAAAGTAATCCAGGAGTGGATCACTGGACAGCGGTCAAGAACATCCTGAAATACCTGAAAAGGACCAAGGATATGTTTCTCATATATGGAGGTGACAAAGAGCTCATCGTAAACGGTTACGTTGATGCAAGCTTCGACACTGATCCGGACGATTCTAAATCGCAAACCGGATACGTGTTTACATTAAACGGTGGAGCTGTCAGTTGGTGCAGTTCTAAACAAAGCGTCGTGGCGGGATCTACATGTGAAGCGGAGTACATAGCTGCTTCGGAAGCAGCAAATGAAGGAGTCTGGATGAAGGAGTTCATATCCGATCTAGGTGTCATGCCTAGTGCATCGGGTCCAATGAAAATCTTTTGTGACAATACTGGTGCAATTGCCTTGGCAAAGGAATCCAGATTTCACAAGAGAACCAAGCACATCAAGAGACGCTTCAATTCCATCCGGGATCTAGTCCAGGTGGGAGACATAGAGATTTGCAAGATACATACGGATCTGAATGTAGCAGACCCGTTGACTAAGCCTCTTCCATGAACAAAACATGATCAGCACCAAAACTCCATGGGTGTTAGAATCATTACTGTGTAATCTAGATTATTGACTCTAGTGCAAGTGGTAGGCCGAAGGAAATATGCCCTAGAGGCAATAATAAAGTTATTATTTATTTCCTCATATATCATGATAAATGTTTATTATTCATGCTAGAACTGTATTAGCCGGAAACATAATACATGTGTGGATATATAAACAAACAGATTGTCACTAGTATGCCTCTACTTGACTAGCTCGTTAATCAAAGATGGTTATGTTTCCTAACCATGAACAAAGAGTTGTTATTTGATTAACGAGGTCACATCATTAGTTGAATTATCTGATTGACATGACCCATTCCATTAGCTTAGCACCCGATCGTTTAGTATGTTGCTATTGCTTTCTTCATGACTTATACATGTTCCTATGACTATGAGATTATGCAACTCCCGTTTACTGTAGGAACACTTTGTGTGCCACCAAACGTCACAACGTAACTGGGTGATTATAAAGGTGCTCTACAGGTGTTTCCGAAAGTACTTGTTGGGTTGGCGTATTTCGAGATTAGGATTTGTCACTCCGATAGTCGGAGAGGTATCTCTGGGCCCTCTCGGTAATGCACATCACATAAGCCTTGCAAGCATTGCAACTAATATGTTAGTTGTGAGATGATGTATTACAGAACGAGTAAAGAGACTTGCCGGCAACGAGATTGAACTAGGTATTGGATACCGACGATCGAATCTCAGGCAAGTAACATACCGATGACAAAGGGAACAACGTATGTTGTTATGCGGTCTGACCGATAAAGATCTTCGTAGAATATGTAGGATCCAATATGGGCATCCAGGTCCCTCTATTGGTTATTGACCGGAGACGTATCTTGGTCATGTCTACATTGTTCTCGAACCGTAGGGTCCGCACGCTTAAAGTTACGATGACAGTTATTATGAGTTTATGCATTTTGATATACCGAAGTCAGTTCGGAGTCCCGGATGTGATCACGGACATGACGAGGAGTCTCGAAATGGTCGAGACATAAAGATTGATATATTGGAAGCCTATATTTGGACATCGGAATGGTTCCGAGTGAAATCGGTATTTTACTGGAGTACCGGGGGGTTACTGGAACCCCCCCGGGGGTTAATGGGCACATATGGGCCTTAAGGGAAAAGAGGAGGGGTGGCCAGGGCAGGCCGCGCGCCCCTCCCCCCTAGTCCGAATAGTACAAGGAAGGGGGGGGCCCTTTTTCCTTTCCCCTTCTCTCCTTCCTTCTCCTACAAGGCAAGGGAGAGGAGTCCTACTCCCGGTGGGAGTAGGACTCCTCCTGGCGCACCCCTTGGGGGCCGGCCGCGCCTTCCCCTCCCCTCCTTTATATACGGGGGCAGGGGGGACCCTAGGACACACAAGTTGATCTTCGTGATCGTTCCTTAGCCGTGTGCGGTGCCCCCCTCCACCATATTCCACCTCGGTCATATCGTTGCAGTGCTTAGGCGAAGCCCTGCGTCGGTAGAACATCATCATCGTCATCACGCCGTCGTGCTGACGGAACTCATCCCCGAAGCTTTGCTGGATCGGAGCCCGGGGAGCGTCATCGAGCTGGACGTGTGCTAAGAACTCGGAGGTGCCGGAGTAACGGTGCTTGGATCGGTCGGATCAGGAAGACGTACGACTACTTCCTCTACGTTGCGTCAACGCTTCCGCTTCGGTCTACGAGGGTACGTAGACAACACTCTCCCCTCTCGTTGCTATGCACCACCATGATCTTGCGTGTGCGTAGGAATTTTTTTAAATTACTACGTTCCCCAACACCTGCACCTTGGCAAAATGGGACTTCTTGCCTCCTGGCACAGCATTTGAGATAGTCTTCACAAATGTAGACCATCTCGGATAGATGCCATCAGCTAGGTAGTACCCTTGTTGTAGTGCCGCCCATTGACCTCGAAGGTCACCGGAGGAGAATGACCTTCAACAAGCTTGGCAAAGACAGGGGAGCACTGCAGCACATTGATATCATTGTGAGTTCCTGGCATACCAAAGAAGGAGTGCCAAATCCAGAGGTCCTGTGTGGCCACCACCTCAAGTACCACAGTGCAACCGCCTTTGGCGCCTTTGTACATCCCCTGCCAAGCAAATGGAAAGTTCTATTATTTCCAATGCTTGCAGCCGATGCTTCCAAGCATCCCAGGAAATTCTCTTGCTGCATTCTATGCTAGGATCCGAGCAGTGTCTTTCGCATTGGTTGTTCGCAAGTATTGTGGTCCAAACACTGCCACCACTGCCCTGCAGAACTTCTAGAAACACTCAATGGTGGTGGACTTGGCCATGCGCCCATAGTCGTCGAGTGAATCACCGGGAGCTCCGTATGCAAGCAACCTCATCGCTGTCGTGCACTTCTGGATTGAGGTGAATCCAGGTTTGCCGGTGCAATCCTTCTTGCACTTGAAGTAGCTGTCGAACTCCTGGATGGAATTCACAATCCTGAGGAAAATCTTTCGGCACATCCGATAACGGCGCCGAAATACTTTGTCGCCATGCAGTGGAGCGTCGGCGAAGTAGTCGGAGTAGAGCATGCAGTAGCCTTCGAGACGATGCCGGTTCTTTGCTTTCATCCGCCCCGGTGCCGAGCCACCTCGCCGCCGCTTTTCATTTCTCGACAGCAGGCCAGCGAGGGCGACGAGGACCATGAGATGTTCCTCTTCCTAAACGTCGGCATCGGCTTCCTCCTCCAGCAGTGCGGCGAGCATCTCCTCGTCGTCCGAGTCCATTGTCGAGGAAAGCAAATCGCCGAACACCTTGCGGGCGCGGTGGGCGGACACCCCGCTGGTACACCACCCCTCCGCTGCCGGAACGCCGGAAAAATCGCCCAAACGGTGGTGGAGAGGCTGCCTCGACGAAACCTCTAGTCTTTTTCCGGCGGGGAATAACCTATCTAGCGGTGGTGGGCGGTGGGCGATGTCGGGATCAGTCGGGTGGCGGCCGAGCGCGCGGGGGGCGAGAGGCGAATCTGGACGATAGGCTTGACTTTTCGCCTGACAGTGTGGGCCAGGCGTGCTTTTTGATGACCCACAAGTATAGGGGATCTATCGTAGTCCTTTCGATAAGTAAGAATGTCGAACCCAACGAGGAGCAGAAGGAAATGATAAGCGGTTTTCAGCAAGGTATTCTCTGCAAGTACTGAAATAAGTGGTAACAGATAGTTTTGTGACAAGATAAATTGTAACGAGCAACAAGTAACAAAAGTAAATAAGGTGCAGCAAGGTGGCCCAATCCTTTTTGTAGCAAAGGACAAGCCGGAAGAAACTCTTATAACAGGAAAGCGCTCCTGAGGACACATGGGAATATCGTCAAGGTAGTTTTCATCACGTTCATATGATTCGCGTTCGGTACTTTGATAATTTGATATGTGGGTGGACCGGTGCTTGGGTGATGTTCTTACTTGAACAAGCATCCCACTTATGATTAACCTCTATTGCAAGCATCCGCAACTACAACAAAAGTATTAACGTAAACCTAACCATAGCATGAAACATATGGATCCAAATCAGTCCCTTACGAAGCAACACATAAACTAGGGTTTAAGCTTCTGTCACTCTAGCAACCCATCATCTACTTATTACTTCCCAATGCCTTCCTCTAGGCCCAAATAATGGTGAAGTGTTATGTAGTCGACGTTCACATAACACCACTAGAGGCTAGACAACATACATCTTATCAAAATATCAAACGAATACCAACTTCACATGACTACTAATAGCAAGACTTCTCCCTTGTCCTCAGGAACAAACGTAATTACTCACAAAGCATATTCATGTTCATAATCAAAGGGGTAATAATATGCATATAGGATCTGAACATATGATCTTCCACCAAATAAACCAACAAACATCAACTACAAGGAGTAATCAACTGTTGGGGATCGTAGCAGAAATTAAAAATTTTCCTACGCATCACCAATATCTATCCATGGAGTATTATAGCAACGAGGGGATAGGAGAGCATCTACATACCACTTGTAGATCGCAACGGAAGCATTCAAGAAGAACGTGGATGATGGAGTCGTACTCGCCGTGATCCAAATCACCGATGACCAGCGCCGAACGGACGGCACCTCCGCGTTCAACACACGTACGGTCGGGATGACGTCTCCTCCTTCTTGATCCAGCAAGGGGGAAGGAGAGGTTGATGAATATCCAGCAGCACGACGGCGTGGTGGTGGATGCAGCAGAGTTCCAGCAGGGCTTCGCCAAGCTTCTGTGGAGAGAGGGAGAGGTGTAACGGGGAGAGGGAGGCGCCAATGCAGCAGGGGTGCGGCTGCCCTCCCTCCCCCTTTATATAGGCCCCCTAGGGGGGGGGCACAGCCCTGGAGATGGATCTCCAGGGGGGGCGGCGGCCAAGGGGGGTGCCTTGCCCCCCAAGGCATGTGGGGCGCCCCCCTGCCCTAGGGTTTCCAACCCTAGGCGCAGGGGGAAGGCCCATGGGGGGGCGCACCAGCCCACTATGGGCTGGTTCCCTCCCCACTTCAGCCCACGGGGCCCTCCGGGATGGGTGGCCCCACCCGGTGGACCCCCGGGACCCATCTGGTGGTCCCGGTACAATACCGGTGACCCCCAGATCCACCCCGATGGCCGAAACGACACTTCCTATATATAATTCTTTACCTCCGGACCAATCCGGAACCTCTTGTGACGTCCGGGATCTCATCCGGGACTCCGAACAACCTTCGGTTTGCTGCATACTAATATCTTTACAACCCTAGCGTTACCGAACCTTAAGTGTGTAGACCCTACGGGTTCGGGAGACAAGCAGACATGACCGAGACGATCTCCGGTCAATAACCAACAGCGGGATCTAGATACCCATGTTGGCTCCCACATGCTCCTCGATGATCTCATCGGATGAACCACGATGTCGAGGACTTAGTCAATCCCGTACTCACTTCCCTTTGTCCATCGGTACGATACTTGCCCGAGATTTGATCGTCGGTATACCGATACCTTGTTCAATCTCGTTACCGGCAAGTCTCTTTACTTGTTCCCGTAACACATCATCCCGTGAACAACACCTTGATCACATTGAGCTCATTATGATGATGTCTTACCGAGTGGGCCCAGAGATACCTCTCCGTCATACGGAGTGACAAATCCCAGTCTCGATTCATGCCAACCCAACAGATACTTTCGGAGATACCTGTAGTGCACCTTTATAGTCACCTAGTTACGTTGTGACATTTGATACACCCAAAGCACTCCTACGGTATCCGGGAGTTGCATAATCTCATGGTCTAAGGAATGATACTTGACATTCAGAAAAGCTCTAGCAAACGAACTACACGATCTTTGTGCTATGCTTAGGTTTGGGTCTTGTCCATCACATCATTCTCCTAATGATGTGATCCCGTTATCAACGACATCCCCATGTCCATAGCCAGGAAACCATGACTATCTATTGATCAACGAGCTAGTCAACTAGAAGCTTACTAGGGACATATTGTGGTCTATGTATTCACACATGTATTATGATTTCCGAACAATACAATTATAGCATGAACAATAGACAATTATCATGAACAAGGAAATATAATAATCCATTTATTATTGCCTCTAGGGCATATTTCCAACAGTCTCCCACTTGCACTAGAGACAATAGTCTAGTTACATTGTGATGAATCGCACACCCATGGAATTTTGGTGTTGATCATGTTTTGCTCTTGGGAGAGGTTTAGTCAACGGATCCGCCACATTCAGGTCCGTATGTACTTTACAAATCTCTATGTCTCCATTTTGAACACTTTCACGAATGGAGTTGAAGCGACGCTTGATATGCCTGGTCTTCCTGTGAAACCTGGGCTCCTTCGCAAGGGCAATTGCTCCAGTGTTGTCACAGAAGAGAGTCATCGGGTCCGACGCATTGGGTATGACTCCTAGGTCGGTAATGAACTCCTTCACCCAGACTGCTTCTTGTGCTGCCTCCGAGGCTGCCATATACTCTGCTTCACATGTAGATCCCGCCACGACGCTTTGCTTGCAACTGCACCAGCTTACTGCCCCTCCATTCAAAATATACACGTATCCGGTTTGTGACTTGGAGTCATCCAGATCTGTGTCGAAGCTAGCGTCGACGTAACCCTTTACGACAAGCTCTTCGGCACCTCCATAAACGAGAAACATATCCTTAGTCCTTTTCAGGTACTTCAGGATGTTTTTGACCGCTGTCCAGTGTTCTTTGCCGGGATTACTTTGGTACCTACCTACCAAACTTACGGCAAGGTTTACATCGGGTCTGGTACACAGCATGGCATACATAATAGACCCTATGGCTGAGGCATAGGGGATGACACTCATCTCTTCTATATCTTTTGCCGTGGTCGGACATTGAGCCGTGCTCAATCGCACACCTTGCAATACAGGCAAGAACCCCTTCTTGGACTGATCCATTTTGAACTTCTTCAAAATCTTATCAAGGTACGTGCTTTGTGAAAGACCGATGAGGCGTCTCGATCTATCTCTATAGATCTTGATGCCTAATATATAAGCAGCTTCTCCAAGGTCCTTCATTGAAAAACACTTGTTCAAATAGGCCTTTATGGTTTCCAAGAATTCTATATCATTTCCCATCAACGGTATGTCATCCACATATAATATGAGAAATGCTACAGAGCTCCCACTCACTTTCTTGTAAACGCAGGCCTCTCCATAAGTCTGCATAAACCCAAACGCTTTGATCATCTCATCAAAGCGAATGTTCCAACTCCGAGATGCTTGCACCAGCCCATAGATAGAGCGCTGGAGCTTGCATACCTTGTTAGCATTCTTAGGATCGACAAAACCTTCCGGCTGCATCATATACAATTCTTCCTTAAGGAAGCCGTTAAGGAATGCCGTTTTGACGTCCATTTGCCATATCTCATAATCATAGTATGCGGCAATTGCTAACATGATTCGGACGGACTTCAGCTTCGCTACGGGAGAGAAAGTCTCATCGTAGTCAACCCCTTGAACTTGCCGATAACCCTTAGCGACAAGTCGAGCTTTATAGATGGTCACATTACCATCCGCGTTTGTCTTCTTCTTGAAGATCCATTTATTTTCTATGGCTCGCCGATCATCGGGCAAGTCATTCAAAGTCCATACTTTGTTTTCATACATGGATTCTATCTCGGATTTCATGGCTTCTAGCCATTTGTCGGAATCTGGGCCCGCCATCGCTTCTTCATAGTTCGAAGGTTCACTGTTGTCCAACAACATGATTTCCAGGACAGGGTTGCCGTACCACTCTGGTGCGGAACGCGTCCTTGTGGACCTACGAAGTTCAGTAGGAGCTTGATCAGAAGTATCTTGATCATCATCATTAACCTCCTCTCTAATCGGTGCAGGCTCCACAGGAACATTTTTCTGAGCTGCGCTACTCTGATTTTCAAGAGGTAGTACTTCATCAAGCTCTACTTTCCTCCCACTTACTTCTTTCGCGAGAAACTCTTTCTCTAGAAAGGACCCGTTCTTGGCAACAAAGACCTTGCCTTCGGATCTGAGGTAAAAGGTATACCCAACTGTTTCCTTGGGATATCCTATGAAGACGCATTTTTCCGATTTGGGTTCGAGCTTTTCAGGTTGAAGTTTCTTGACATAAGCATCGCAACCCCAAACTTTCAGAAACGACAGCTTAGGTTTCTTCCCAAACCATAATTCATACGGTGTTGTCTCAACGGATTTTGACGGAGCCCTATTTAAAGTGAATGCGGCTGTCTCTAGAGCGTATCCCCAAAATGATAGCGGTAGATCTGTAAGAGACATCATAGACCGCACCATATCCAATAGAGTGAGATTACGACGTTTGGACACACCGTTACGCTGAGGTGTTCCAGGCGGCGTGAGTTGTGAAACGATTCCACATTTTCTTAAGTGTGTGCCAAATTCGTGACTTAAATATTCTCCCCCACGATCTGATCGTAAGAACTTGATTTTTCTGTCACGTTGATTCTCAACCTCACTCTGAAACTCCTTGAACTTTTCAAAGGTCTCAGACTTGTGTTTCATTAAGTAGACATACCCATATCTGCTCAAATCATCAGTGAGAGTGAGAACATAACGATAGCCTCCGCGAGCCTCAACGCTCATTGGACCACACACATCTGTATGTATGATTTCCACAAGTTGGTTGCTCGCTCCATTGTCCCTGAGAATGGAGTCTTGGTCATTTTGCCCATGAGGCACGGTTCGCATGTGTCAAATGATTCCTAATCGAGAGACTCTAAAAGTCCATCAGCATGGAGCTTCTTCATGCGCTTGACACCAATGTGACCAAGGCGGCAGTGCCACAAGTATGTGGGACTATCGTTATCAACTTTACATCTTTTGGTATTCACACTATGAATATGTGTATTATCACGCACGAGATTCATTAAGAATAAACCATTGACCATCGGAGCATGACCATAAAACATATCACTCATATAAATAGAACAACCATTATTCTCGGATTTAAATGAGTAGCCATCTCGCATTAAACGAGATCCAGATACAATGTTCATGCTCAAACTTGGCACTAATAACAATTATTGAGGTTCAAAACTAATCCCGTAGGTAAATGTAGAGGTAGCGTGCCGACGGCGATCACATCGACCCTGGAACCATTCCCGACGCGCATCGTCACCTCGTCCTTCGCCAGTCTCCGTTTATTCCGCAGCTCCTGTTTTGAGTTACAAATATGAGCAACGGCACCGGTATCAAATACCCAGGAGCTACTACGAGCACTGGTAAGGTACACATCAATTACATGTATATCACATATACCTTTAGTGTTGCCGGCCTTCTTATCTGCTAAGTACTTGGGGCAATTCCGCTTCCAGTGACCAGTTCCCTTGCAATAAAAGCACTCAGTTTCAGGTTTGGGTCCATTCTTTGACTTCTTCCTGGCAACTGATTTACCAGGCATGGCAACCTCCTTGCCGTCCTTCTTGAAGTTCTTCTTACCCTTGCCTTTCTTGAACTTAGTGGTTTTATTCACCATCAACACTTGATGTTCCTTTTTGATCTCCACCTCTGCAGATTTCAGCATTGAATACAACTCGGGAATGGTCTTTTCCATCCCCTGCATATTGTAGTTCATCACGAAGCTCTTGTAGCTAGGTGGGAGCGACTGAAGGATTCGGTCAATGACCGCCTCATCCGGGAGATTAACTTCCAGTGCAGTCAAGCGGTTGTGCAACCCAGACATCTTGAGTATGTGTTCACTGACAGAGCTATTTTCCTCCATCTTACAGCTAAAGAACTTGTCGGAGACATCATATCTCTCGACCCGGGCATGAGCTTGGAAAATCAATTTCAGCTCCTCGAACATCTCATATGCTCCGTGTTGCTCAAAACGCTTTTGGAGCCCCGGTTCTAAGCTGTAAAGCATGCCGCACTGAACGAGGGAGTAATCATCAGCACGAGACTGATGGGCGTTCATAACGTCTTGGTTTGCTGGGAATGGTGCATCACCTAGTGGTGCTTCTAGGACATAATCTTTCTTGGCAGCTATGAGGATGATCCTCAGGTTCCGGACCCAGTCCGCATAGTTGCTGCCATCATCTTTCAGCTTGGTTTTCTCTAGGAACGCGTTGAAGTTGAGGGTGACATTAGCATGGGCCATTTGATCTACAAGACATATTGTAAAGATTTAGACTAAGTTCATGATAATTAAGTTCATCTAATCAAATTAATGAATGAACTCCCACTCAGATTTGACATCCCTCTAGTCATCTAAGTGATACATGATCCGAGTCAACTAGGCCGTGTCCGATCATCATGTGAGACGGACTAGTCATCATCGGTGAACATCTCCATGTTGATCGTATCTTCTATACGACTCATGTTCGACCTTTCGGTCCTCCGTGTTCCGAGGCCATGTCTGTACATGCTAGGCTCGTCAATCCAACCTAAGTATATTGCGTGTGTAAATCTGGCTTACACCCGTTGTATGCGAACGTAAGGACCTATCACACCCGATCATCACGTGGTGCTTCGGAACGACGAACCTTAGCAACGGTGCACAGTTAGGGAGAACACATTTTTGATATTTTAATGAGGGATCATCTTATTTATGCTACCGTCGTTCTAAGCAAATAAGATGTAAAACATGATAAACATCACATGCAATCAAATAGTGACATGATATGGCCAACATCATTTCGCTCCTTTGATCTCCATCTTCGGGGCGCCATGTTCATCATCGTCACCGGCATGACACCATGATCTCCATCATCATGATCTCCATCATCGTGTCTTCGTGAAGTTGTCACGTCAACTATTACTTCTACTACTATGGCTAACGCTTTAGCAATAAAGTAAAGTAATTACATGACGATTTAAGTTGACACGCAGGTCATAAATAAATAAAGACAACTCCTATGGCTCCTGCCGGTTGTCATACTCATCGACATGCAAGTCGTGATTCCTATTACAATAACAAGATCATCTCATACATCACATGATTCATCACAACTTTTGGCCATATCACATCACAAAGCACTTGCTGCAAAAACAAGTTAGACGTCCTCTAATTGTTGTTGCAAGTTTTTACGTGGCTGTTATAGGTTGCTAGCAAGAACGTTTCTTACCTACGTTAAAACCACAACGTGAATTGTCAATCTCTATTTACCCTTCATAAGGACCCTGTTCATCGAATCCGATCCAACTAAAGTGGGAGAGACAGACACCCGCCAGCCACCTTATGCAACTAGTGCATGTTAGTCGGTGGAACCGGTCTCACGTAAGCGTACGTGTAAGGTTGGTCCGGGCCGCTTCATCCCACAATACCGCTGAACCAAGATAGGACTAGTAACGGCAAGAAGAATTGACAATTCGACGCCCACAACTACTTTGTCTTCTACTCGTGCATAGAAACTACGCATAGACCTAGCTCATGATGCCACTATTGGGGATCGTAGCAGAAATTAAAATTTTTCCTACGCATCACCAAGATCTATCCATGGAGTATTCTAGCAACGAGGGGATAGGAGAGCATCTACATACCACTTGTAGATCGCAACGGAAGCGTTCAAGAAGAACGTGGATGATGGAGTTGTACTCGCCGTGATACAAATCACCGATGACCAGCGCCGAATGGACGGCACCTCCGCGTTCAACACACGTACGGTCGGGATGACGTCTCCTCCTTCTTGATCCAGCAAGGGGGAAGGAGAGGTTGATGAATATCCAGCAGCACGACGGCGTGGTGGTGGATGCAGCAGAGTTCCAGCAGGGCTTCGCCAAGCTTCTGTGGAGAGAGGGAGAGGTGTAACGGGGAGAGGGAGGCGCCAATGCAGCAGGGGTGCGGCTGCCCTCCCTCCCCCCTTTATATAGGCCCCCTAGGGGGGGGGGGCGCAGCCCTGGAGATGGATCTCCAGGGGGGCGGCGGCCAAGGGGGTGCCTTGCCCCCCAAGGCATGTGGGGCGCCCCCTGCCCTAGGGTTTCCAACCCTAGGCGCAGGGGGAAGGCCCATGGGGGCGCGCACCAGCCCACTATGGGCTGGTTCCCTCCCCACTTCAGCCCACGGGGCCCTCCGGGATGGGTGGCCCCACCCGGTGGACCCCCGGGACCCATCTGGTGGTCCCGGTACAATACCGGTGACCCCCAGATCCACCCCGATGGCCGAAACGACACTTCCTATATATAATTCTTTACCTCCGGACCAATCCGGAACCTCTCGTGACGTCCGGGATCTCATCCGGGACTCCGAACAACCTTCGGTTTGCTGCATACTAATATCTTTACAACCCTAGCGTTACCGAACTTTAAGTGTGTAGACCCTACGGGTTCGGGAGACAAGCAGACATGACCGAGACGATCTCCGGTCAATAACCAACAGCGGGATCTGGATACCCATGTTGGCTCCCACATGCTCCTCGATGATCTCATCGGATGAACCACGATGTCGAGGACTTAGTCAATCCCGTACTCAATTCCCTTTGTCCATCGGTACGATACTTGCCCGAGATTCGATCGTCGGTATACCGATACCTTGTTCAATCTCGTTACCGGCAAGTCTCTTTACTCGTTCCCGTAACACATCATCCCGTGAACAACACCTTGATCACATTGAGCTCATTATTGTGATGTCTTACCGAGTGGGCCCAGAGATACCTCTCCGTCATACGGAGTGACAAATCCCAGTCTCGATTCATGCCAACCCAACAGATACTTTTGGGAGATACCTGTAGTGCACCTTTATAGTCACCTAGTTACGTTGTGACGTTTGATACACCCAAAGCACTCCTACGGTATCCGGGAGTTGCATAATCTCATGGTCTAAGGAATGATACTTGACATTCAGAAAAGCTCTAGCAAACGAACTACACGATCTTTGTGCTATGCTTAGGTTTGGGTCTTGTCCATCACATCATTCTCCTAATGATGTGATCCCGTTATCAACGACATCCCCATGTCCATAGTCAGGAAACCATGACTATCTATTGATCAACGAGCTAGTCAACTAGAGGCTTACTAGGGACATATTGTGGTCTATGTATTCACACATGTATTATGATTTCCGAACAATACAATTATAGCATGAACAATAGACAATTATCATGAACAAGGAAATATAATAATCCATTTATTATTGCCTCTAGGGCATATTTCCAACATCAACACTACTAGCAACCTACTAGCACCAATCCCGGACTTTGAGACAAGAATTGGATACAAGAGATGAACTAGGGTTTGGAGATGAGATGGTGCTGGTGAACATGTTGATGGAGATTGCCCTCTCCCGATGAGAGGAGCGTTGGTGATGACGATGGTGATGAATTCTCCCTCCCGGAGGGAAGTATCCCCGGCAGAACAGCTCTGCCGGAGCTCTAGATTGGTTCCGCCAAGGTTCCGCCTCATGGCGGCGGAGTCCCATCCCGAAAAGTTCCTCCTTATTTTTTTCTCATCGAAAGACTTCATATAGCAGAAGATGGCCGTCGGAGACCCACCATGGGGCCCACGAGGTAGGGGGCGCCCCCCACCCTCGTGAGCAGGGTGTGGGCCCCCTGGCCATCATCTTTGGCGAGGATTTTTATTTAATTATTTTAAGATGTTCCGTGGAGTTTCAGGACTTTTGGAGTTGCACAGAATAGGACTCTAATATTTGCTCCTTTTCCAGCCCAGAATTCCAGCTGTCGGCATTCTCCCTCCTTATGTAAACCTTGTAAAATAAGAGAGAATAGCCATAAGTATTGTGACATAACGTGAAAGAACAACCCATAATGCAATAAATATCGATATAAAAGCATGATGCGAAATGGACGTATCAACTCCCCCAAGCTTAGACCTCGCTTGTCCTCAAGCGAAAAGCCGATAACAATAAATATGCCCTCATGTTTAGAGGTAGAGGCGTCGATAAAAATAAAATATCGACATGAAGGCATCATGATTATTCGCATAACAACAACATATATAGATTTTGTCATATGATTGCTTATGTTCAAGTGATGATCTATTCACAATGCAAAAGTATGAATCATAAACCTTATTGGGCTCCAACAAACTATAATCTCAGTCATTGAAACAATTGCAATTTATCATAACATCGGAAAGAGCCTATGTCAGAGCTTAAAAGCAAGTCCACATACTCAACAATCATCTAGTCCTTCATAATTGCTAACACTCACGCAATATTTGTGGTTACGGAGTTTTAATCGGACACAAAGAAAGATAGGGGCTTATAGCTTTGCCCCACAACCTTTTACCTCAAGGGTAATGTCAACAATAATGGTTCATGCTCCCCTACATCCAATTAAATAAATATATATATATATATATATATATATATATATATATATATATATATACTATTACTATTCATCTTCCAGGGTGCAGAATAATTTATTCTTCACCCAAGGTAATCTTACGATCATTTCATAAATATAAATTACATTTCAAATACAAATAGTTACATTCATACTGATTTAGTGCATAAAATTTGTCATAACAAAAAAAATATAGGTCAAAAATTGTATTTTATGCATATTTTACACTATGTTTTTATATTTGTAATTTTACGTAACATAAAATATTTTTTACGATGATTATAGGTTTTCTTACGTTCTCTTTTTATGTCTAAACTAAGACAAAATTTACGGAACGTAAA
Organism: Aegilops umbellulata; assembly: GCA_032464435.1. Classification (NCBI taxonomy): domain Eukaryota; kingdom Viridiplantae; phylum Streptophyta; class Magnoliopsida; order Poales; family Poaceae; genus Aegilops; species Aegilops umbellulata. The sequence goes on along the minus strand of CP136060.1, from coordinate 630,978,325 downwards.
ATTACGATGCATAGATGTTGAAATAGAGGTGGGTGAAGAATAATTATTCCTCACCCAGGGTGACGAATAGTCAATCCGACGTAAAAAGAGACCGTAAGAAAATATATAATTGTTGTATAAAATATTTTATGTTATGTAAAATTAGAAACATAAAAACATAGTGTAAAATACACATAAAGTGCAAATTTTCTTGGCTTTGGCTTATGGCCTATATTTTTATTTTCTTATGCCAAATTTTACGTAGCGAATCAATAGGAATGCAACTATTTAAATTGCAAACGTAATTTAAGTATGAAATGATCGTAAGATTACCTTGGATGAAGAATAACTTATTCTGCACCTTGGGTGATGAATAGTAACACTATATATATATATATATATATATATATATATATATATATATATATATATATATATATATATATATATATGTAAACCAAGAATTTAGGTGCAACGGTATATATATAAACACTATTCTGATCATGGGGTCAGAATAATATTCTGATAACAACCCGAACTTCCCGAGTAACGCGCCTGACCTTCCCCGAGTATTAGGTTGAACTTCAGCTAAAAGGTGTCCAAATGGGGCTTGCGATATACCGTTGGAAAGCTATGAACACCAGTATCATGATCCAAGTTAATTTTTTGACAAAATGTAAGCGGTTTAAGAACAGTATTGAAATCCGTTTTTTCTTCGTTCAAAAAACGTGAATCGTATTTTCGATCGCATTTTTAAACCGTTTCTTGGAATGAGGCAAATAATATGGCGTTGGAAAACTGCTGCAAAATCGCTCCTTCCATATGTTGAAAGTTTTCTCTAATTCTCTATGGTTAAAGCGTAACTTGGAAATCATAGAATTTCGCAAACGAAACACCCGAGTTGGTATTTTTGATGTCATTTCTAAACGGCAAACCCAATTGAGGCAAATAATATGGCGTTGGAAAGCTTATGAAAATGCGCTACTTATTCATGTGAAAAGTTTTTTCTAATTTTAATGGTTTAAAAGTAATTTAGAAAACGGTACAAGTTCCACCGAGTTCATATTTTTGAGCTAATTTTTAACCGTACATCCAAATGCGGCAAATGATATGGCGTTGGAAAGCTTGAAGAAGTGCGAAACTTTTCTGTATATATTATTTCTCCTAATTAATTACTGTTTTATGTCAGTTTTGAAAATGGCTAAAACAATATTTTTGCCGTAATTTCTACAAACTTTATTGGAATGGGGCAAATAATATACCGTTGAAAAGCTACGGAAAATACGAAACTTTTTTATGTTGATAGTTTTCTCTGATTCCTAGCCGTTTTTATGTAATTTCGAAAACGGCGAGATCACTCGTTCTGCCTTTATTTCAAAACAGATTCTTCGAAAATGCACCGCGTGAAGAACCTGAACTACTCGGCATGTCTACTGGAACTTCACTCTGTTTTTCGCGTGCTTTTTTTGCGCGTAGATCTCCATCCACTGCTCGTAGCTCTTCATCCACTCACCAAAATTGAGCAGGTGATATACCGATGGAAAGCTATTGTAAACACGCAACTTTCCCGTGTTGATCATGTTTTCATACTCGCGACGATTTTAAAAGTTTTTCTTCATTCAATGTAGTAGGTGAACTTCGTGGTATTTTCACGTTGAACTTCTGTGACGCATTTTCGTTTGTAATTTTCTCATCCATTCGTCCGTGTTACACAAATGATATTGCTTTTATACAAACCTTTCTCACAATAATTTTTTTAACTTTCTCGGGCCGAGCACTTGAACATTTAGCTACAAAACTTTTAGACTTTGCTTTTTTATTATTTTTTTAATACAAAATGCACACCGTGTAGTGCGTGAACTTCTGGCAGTTATCAATCTGAACTTCTCTCGGTTATGTGAAAATAGCTGAGTTTTTTTATGAATTTTTAATATCATTTTTTAATCCCTTTTATGAATTTTGAAGCAATCTATTTTTAAAAGTTGAACTTCTTGTTATTTTATTTTTGAACTTCTTGTTTCCATTCTTTAATAACGAGGAAAATCTGGGTTTTCTATAATCATCGAACTTCTCCATCTTTTTAATATGGACTTCCTGGTTTTATTTCTTAATCATTTTTTATGAAATTTTGAAGCGTTCTATTTTTAAAAGTTGAACTTCTTGTTTTTTATTTTTGAACTTCTTGTTTCCATTCTTTAATAATGAAAAAAAATTGATTTTTCTATAATCATCGAACTTCTATATCTAACCGCTCTAACTTTTTTATTTGAATTTATTTTCTGTATTTTTAGAAATATGAAAATTGTGGTTTTGTTAGAAACATCAAAATTCTTCGTTAATTTTGAACTCAACTTATCTGTTTAATTCTTTAGTAAACAAAAAAAATAAATTTTTAATTAAATATCAAACTTCTCCATGTTTTTAATTTGACCTTCTAGGTTTTACAAACCGAGAAAATCCATGTTATATTAATTTTTTTGACCTGATCATTTAAAAAAAATTCTACTGCCTTGTTTCGTAATAAATAACAACTTCTCTGTTATTTAAATTTGAACCTCTAGGTTATTTAGAAACGGGGAAAATCTACATGTTTTATACATAAAGTAATACGCCTTTTGAAACAACTGGGGGACCGAGACAGCGCACGACCAAGGAGCACCCAGTATTTAGATGTTTGACTTTTTGATTTGAAGTTATGTATTTAACTCTTTGGATTTGAAGTGATTTTTCTAGACTTAAATTTTGTTATATGTGCTCTTTTCAAATTTGTTTGTCACTTGAAGTTCTAAAAAATTGCAACTCTCGACCTTCTCGAACACAACATTTTGACCTCACAAATAGAAATTTAAAGTAATGTTTTTGCACAATAGTACAAGACAAACTGAGAAACACCCCACACACTAATGCTCACATGTTGTTTTCTCCTTCTTTTAGTATACACATTGAACGACACACGTCTGCTAGGACCAACTTCTCTCTTTTTCTGTCCCATAAGAACACATGTACGCAGGAGAATATCTACTCCCTCCGTTCCTAAATATTTGTCTTTATAGACATTTCAAATGCCTACCACATACAGATGTATGTAGACATATTTTAGAGTGTAGATTCATTCATTTTGCTTCGTATGTAGTCACTTGTTGAAATGCCTAGAAAGACATATATTTAGGAACGGAGGAAGTATGTACCAAGGAGGACCCATTTTTTTGACAGTGACGGCATGTGTTCTCTCTCACACTCTGATTGCCTTTTTGCTTGTTCTCTCCCAGAAAGATTAAATCCAGCGTTGCCGTAGCAACTAGGAACATGCACAAATAATATTATTTTTGCAACTGATGAAAAAGGTGGATTTCACATAGTTACAAAAAAATTCTCTTTTTGGTAGTGAGCTAATGCTCATCTATAAAATGAATTGTCGTTTTTAGAGTGAATTGTGCATCTCTTATTTTGGTTAGTTAACTATCCAAAGAATATATGATGTTAATAACTGAATGACCTGTCTTTTTAGTGGTCTGCATTAGGCACATGTTAGCATCAATGGCTGTATCTATTGGACCCGGCAAGATTGTACGCATGAACCAGAGTAGCTAATCATAGACGGAGGATACTCCATGTGCAATCATGGACGAGCGTACACACAGAGAAGCACAGGCACCATCCATTCGCAAACACGTGAGTGGAAGCTAGCAGCCAGCATGGTGTCGGCCTCCTGGAGGATGGCTGCCTGCGCGGCCATCAGAGTTGATGAGCGGGGGGCTGCTTGCAGCTGTCCCCGTCGATGGGTCAGGGAGCCCCGTGGACACACCACGACGGGGATGGCAGCGGAGCAGTCCGTGGCGGGGCGTGAGAGCAGTCCATGTTCTACTCATGCTCTGTATCTCCTGCGTATTCAGGCCTCTTGCGTATTCAGGCCGGCGGATCTTCACTCAACAGCAGCTAGGACGAGATGATGTGCACCTTGCAAAACGGATCCTCGGAAGTAACCTTCCCCGAGAAGGTCGAGGTGGCCTTTGCGAGAAGGTCAACCAGCAGGGGATGGGGAAAGCAGATGGGTTGGGGGCATCACGACGGCGGGCGGACGCGATGTGGAGCAGCAGTAGCAAGAAGAAGATAGGGCGCGTCGATGGAGTGCAGGGCCGTGCTTCCGATGCCTGGTGTTGACGGCGGCAGGATCCAGCGGAGATCACTGGAGGAAGAGAAGGAGAAGAGGAAGGGGCTGAACGGATTCACGTGGGCAGCAAGAAGGGGACTGCGTGGGGAGGCGGCCATGGACTGCGTGGCAGGTTGATGGTGGTCGAGGATCCCCGGCGGCGGCGACGATTGGGGCGCGGAAGAGCGTGCAGCCATGGCGGAAGTGCGGCAGCAAGTTCCCAGTGGCGTGGGCGGCGCCCAGCGACCCCGCGCTGGTAGGTCGGGGGGGTTCCTTGGGTAGGTCGGCCGGCGGGAGAAGGCGCGCAGGGCGGCGAGATCCAGCGAGGGTGCGGCGCTCGGGGCAGGGGATCGAGGGAGGTCAGGGTGGGGATCGGGGCAGCGGGTGGGGTGGGAGGTTTTTTTTCTGTAATCGGTCCGATGGGGTTTTTTTGAGTTCGGGAACACCTCGTGGCTCCTATACAGGGTGTGCTGTGATCCAAATAACTATTCTAACTAGAGGATACCCCGCGCATTGCCGCGGGACATTAGTGAGTAGAATAGTATATTTTTTTAGATGTGAGACACAAAGCTCAAGAGAGATGACGTGCTCCCTAGGACTAATAGTATTGATAAGATAAGAAAAACAAAGTACCACTAATGTAGGATTGTTTTTAGTCACTGAAAATGGATGTTTGATAACTTCAGCGAAGCACAACTACTAAATGTATAAGAACTGATTATAAATGTTATTGTAATCTCCTTGCGCTGCTCCAAGTCTACATTTTCTGTAAACCAAATTTCTAACCTAACAGGAAAAAGGAGAAGTTTTACTGCACCAAAGCGCACAGATCACTGAACATTCAAAGGTAAATATTCATCACTATAAGGATATTTGAAAAGAACATATTTCAATAGCGTCATGTCAGAAATTCCAGAAACTCTAGCAAAACCAGAAGCCAGATATGCCTTAGAATTGCACTTGAAGATCTATGTGCACACAATGAAACTTAAAGACAAACACAAATACTAATTTTCCTACTGGCGACAACCGTGAAAATTGTTGATCTAGGCAGAGGCTTAATTGAAACCCTGCCCAGATGTTGATTTTGCAGATTAAGCAATGGCACATGTTTATCAAGAAGGATTAGTTGTTTGATCGATTAAGGAAAAGTACATAATAGAACTTTACACATAAATAACTTCTTATTTAAACAGATGGCGGTTTCCCATTGATCTCTTACCTTCAACAACTACGAAAAATACGACAAATGAAAAGTTATGAGGTAGCATATGAAAACAAATCACCTTTGGAGCCCCTCAAATCGACTGCACTGAATGAGATCAGAGCATGATTAGGAAACTAAACTGTGATAATTTGCCACAATAGCAATGTGTGATACAAAGAAGTGGCTGTAGCAGTAGCTCTAATTCTCGCAAGATGCCCATGCAAGACTGTAGGTAGACGCGGCAGATAGAGTTTGTGTGGCATGCTCGCTGGGCAGCCACTCCGGCACCTTCATGAGGGCCATCAAAGGTGCAAACATCAAGTAGTGGCGACTGGTTGGATAGATGTAAAACTTCATAAATCAGTAAATATCACTGAAAAACATATTTGAAGATTGTGATTTATACCAACAATTGCGGGCTGATGTAAATTAAAAGAAATAAATACTTACAGTCGCAGCAGATGAAAAATAGTAGCCAGACTTGAAAAATGTCAAGCAGAAAAGATATGACCAAAGTAATACCTTGTGATTCACTGTAGATGCTAAACCATATCCATGGATCGAGCCCATTAACCTTCCAATCCCCGATAACTATCCTCAATATTATGGTTTTCTAAGATAATGAAATCCCCATCAGTATTAAGCAGCACATGAATGTATATACGAAAGATATGACACATAAAACAGTTGAAGTATTAACAGATCGCCCTGACAGATCGATCTGGTATGCTTTACTGTAAACTCCATGAGAGAGAGATGAACTGACCAAGAAGGAACAACCTGTACGTGTAGATTAACATGTGGATGGAAAGACTTTTTGTCCCGACAGGCAGTAGTGGCAAGCTCCTAAGAGATGTAGGAGTCCATCGGGACTACCTTGTGGAGAAGCATCCAGCGGGGATCCTCTCATAGCAGAGGATGCAAAGGAAACCATCTTCGCGGGGTGAGCAGCTGCAACTTTGATCCTGAACGACGGCGACTGCGAGTACGACATGGCGCAGTCGCGTCAGTCCTACTTGTCGATGGATGGTGAGTACAACCTCAGTAAAGAGAGAGCTGCAAAAATAGGTGATACTGTGAAGGAGATCAAGCAGTGGAGCGGGAGGATGGAACAGAGAAGACGGAGGAGGTGGAGAATCTGGGAGAGCGAGATTGATTGGTAGAGTCTTCGCGGCTGCGTCCTGGGTCATGGAGGCGTACCAGCCCGACGGCCTTCAATGGAGGCCAGGGGCAACAGTGAGATGGGGGGGAGGGAGCAGCTGATGGAGGGGGGTAATTGAAGGCACGATAGGGAGTACCGGAGAAGCTGAAGAGGTAATCAGAAATCCATTGGTCTCCTTTATAGAAAAAATAGTGGAGGAGATGAAGAGGATGAAGATTTGGTGGAGAAGATGAAGGAACCGGTGAAAGTCAATAGATGAAGGAGTAATTGAGGGGAGGATAGGTCGATGTGAATCCAGAGAAACAAAACGCTCTCGTTGTGCGACATGAATCAATGAAGCGGCTTTTAAATCACATGATTTGTTTCGTGGAACGTGTTTTTTCTGAGGTGGCAGATTCGCTGTTTATGTGAGTTTGACAATTGGTTGGTGTTTGCAACTGAAGGTTGACGTGGCATGAATGGTGATGTGGACAACACGCATGTAGAGAGAATTCCTATAGTGGGGATCAACTTCTTAAGAATGTAAGATTCCAAGATTAGAATAGTGCTACTATATATAAAAGAAAAGGTGAAGATCACCATGACTCTTGCATAAGGTAGAAGATAATAATAAAATATAGGCCATTCGCAGAGGGAGGCAGAGGTTGCCATGCACTTTTATGGCTGGATGCATAAAATCTCAATGCGAAAGAACGTCACTTTATATTGCCCCTTGTGATATGAACCTTTATTATGCAGTCCGTCGCTTTTATTACTTCCACATCACAAGATCGTATAAAGTTTATTTCTCCCACACCAATCAATCATACATATTTAGAGCAATTTTTATTGCTTTGCATCGATGACAACTTATTTGAAGGATCTTACTCAATCCATAGGTAGATATGATGGACTCTCATGGCAAAACTGGTTTAAGGGTATTTGGAAGAACAAGTAGTATTTCTACTTGGTGCTGAGAATTTGGCTAGCATGAGGAGGAAAGGCAAGCTCAACAAGTTAGAGGATCCATGACAACATACTTTATCTCAGATATAAGAAAGACATAACTCTTTACGTTGTCTTCCTTGTCCAACATCAACTCTTTAGCATGTCATATTTTAATGAGTGCTCCCAATCATAAAAGATGTCAATGATAATATATCTATATGTGAAAACCTCTCTTTCCTTATTACTTCCTATTAATTGCAACAATGACCAAAGCTATGTCTGCCAACTCCCAACAACTTTTAATCATCACACTCTTTCTATGTGAAGTCATTACTCTCAATAAGATCAATATGAAATTTTTGTTTCTTTTTATTCTTTTCTTCTTTCTTTTATTCACCCAAGATCATGGCAAAATAATCAAGCCCTTGACTCAACACTAATATTTATTATATATAGCTCACGGACTCGATTACAAAGAGAGATCATAAAGCAAATCTCAAAACTAGATCATACCATAAACTTTGTTCTACTAAATCAAGATACTACTAATAGGATCGAACTAAGAAAAACGGTAAAGATAAGAGTTTTGATTGTGATACGATACCGAGGCACCTCCCCCAAGCTTGGCAGTTGCCCAGGGGAGTGCCATACCCATGTGATTATATCTCCTTTGTCGGTGAAGAAGGTGGTGGTGAAGGATAATCACACATCGAGCGTAAGAGGTCCTCCAACTTGCGGATAATGCCCTTGAGTGCGACAATATGCTCCTTCAACAAAATATTTTCTTGTGTGAGATACTTGTTCTGTATACGAGCTAACTCAATCATCTTGAAAGCTTCGATCTCAGTTGGGGTAAGAAGGTTATGATCAAGTCGAAGGATGTCTTTTGCTGCCGGAGCTTGATCCTCCGTGGCCTTCTTGATCCTTTCATCCTTGTTGACCTTCGTGGGTTCTCCCCTCTTCAGATCTATCTTCATTAGCCAAGCATCGTTGTCACCATTGTTGGAGGAGGGGGACAACATGATGCCTAGCCTGAAAAACCCTTGACAGAAAACAGCCCGAAACAAGAACAGAGGAGATTTGCGTGATACGGGAGTCAAAACCTTCGAGAGAATATATAATGAATTTTTACCGACCAAAATACGTATCGTGCAAGAAAACGGAGTCCGGAGGGCACACGAGGTGCTCACGAGGTAGGGGGGCGCGCCCACCACCCTCGTGGGGCCCTCGTGTCCTTCCCGGACTGCTACTTATTTTTCTATTTTTCTAAATATTCCAAAACGGAGAAATATTGCCTTAAAATTGTTTTGGAGTCGGTTTACTTACCTACCACATACCTATTCCTTTTCGGAGTCTAAAACGGTCTGGAAAGTGTCCCTTATGTATTCCTCCGGGGTTACGGTTTCAATAACATTGGTTTCAACATTTATGGGATTACCTGAGATATAATGTTTGATTCTTTGACCGTTTACCACCTTCGGGTTTGTGCCTTTGAAGTTGTTGATTTTTATGGCACTGGAACGATAGACCTCTTTGATAACATAGGGGCCTTCCCATTTAGAGAGAAGTTTTCCTGCAAAAAATCTTAAACGAGAGTTGTATAGCAATACATAATCACCTACATTAAACTCACGCTTTTGTATCCTTTTGTCATGCCATCTTTTAACTTTTTCTTTAAACAACTTAGCATTTTCATAAGCTTGGGTTCTACATTCATCAAGTGAGCTAATATCAAATAACCTCTTCTCACCGGCAAGTTTGAAATCATAGTTGAGCTCTTTAATAGCCCAATAGGCCTTATGTTCTAGTTCGAGAGGTAAGTGACAGGCTTTTCCATAAACCATTTTATACGGAGATGTTCCCATAGGACTTTTATATGCAGTCCTATATGCCCATAATGCATCATCAAGTTTCTTAGACCAATTCTTTCTAGACCTATTAACAGTCTTTTGCAAAATTAATTTGAGCTCTCTATTGCTCAATTCTACTTGACCACTAGACTGTGGGTGATAAGGAGATGCAATTCTATGATTAACATCATACTTAGCAAGCATTTTACGGAAAGCACCATGAATAAAGTGTGAACCACCATCAGTCATTAAATATCTAGGGACTCCAAACCTCAGAAAAATAACTTCCTTAAGCATTTTAATAGAAGTGTTATGATCAGCACTACTAGTTGGAATAGCTTCTACCCACTTAGTAACGTAATCAACAGCAACTAGAATATGTGTGTATCCATTAGAGGCAGGAAAAGGTCCCATATAATCAAAGCCCCAAACATCAAATGGTTCAATAACAAGTGAATAATTCATAGGCATTTCTTGACGTCTACTAATATTACCAATTCTTTAACATTCATCACAAGACAAGACAAATTTACGGGCATCCTTGAAGAGAGTAGGCCAATAAAAACCAGATTGCAATACCTTATGTGCAGTTCTGTCTCCAGCATGGTGTCCTCCATAAGCTTCGGAGTGACACTTGCGTAGGATCTGTTCCTGTTCATGCTCAGGTACACAACGTCTAATAACACCATCTACTCCTTCTTTATAAAGATGTGGGTCATTGTCGGTGTTAAAACCGGCGGATCTCGGGTAGGGGGTCCCGAACTGTGCGTCAAGGTCGGATGGTAACAGGAGACAAGGGACACTTTATTTTACCCAGGTTCGGGCCCTCTCGATGGAGGTAAAACCCTACTCCTGCTAGATTAATATTGATGATATGGATAGTACAATAGTAGATCTACCACGAGATCAAGGAGGCTAAACCCTAGAAGCTAGCCTATGAGTATGATGATGGTTATGATGATTGTCCTACGGACTACAACCCTCCGGTTTATATAGACACCGGATAGGGTTAGGGTTACACAGAGTCGGTTACATTGGTAGGAGATCTTGAATATCCACACGCCTAGCTTGCCTTCCACGCCAAGGAAAGAACCTTCCGGACACGGGACGAAGTCTTCAATCTTGTATCTTCATAGTCCAGGAGTCCGGCTGAAGGTATAGTCCGACAATCCGAACACCCCCTAATCCAGAACTCCCTCGGTAGCCCCCAAACCAGGCTTCAATGACGACGAGTCCGCGCGCAAATTGTCTTCGGCATTGCAAGGCGGGTTCCTCCTTCAAATCCTGTGTACCTATATGAACTATGTTTGATCCACGTAGCGCTCCTCGGCTTCTGTGCCCCATAACGACCATCTTCCACGTGTCGAATGAATGCGAAAAGCTTGGGGTGTTTTTACATTCACACCCTTAATCATATAAACGAGCCGTCTATTTAACGGGATGGGGATTTAGATCCAAACCACATCTTCTCCTCTCCGCGAGTCATCATCAGAGCGTCCCCAGCAAAGGTCCATTCCAACATGGCCAGCCGTCGCAGCTCCTCCCCTCGCCCCTCCAGCCCTAAATCCGGAGACTGGGAGAGCTGCACCATCCCACACAGCAAGCTAGTGTCACTGCAAGCCAAGGGATTCCTTCCCCAGGCATATATGGTCCCGGTCCGAGCCGGACTCGCCACCTACAATGGCGGAAAGCAAGCGAAGAGCACCCCCAATCCTTCTAGAGGAGAGCGGGTGTGCCTCGTCCCTTATTTATTAAGGGGACTGGGATTTCCAATTCATCCATTCCTCTGCGGGCTTCTGGAGTTTTACGGCCTCCAGCTGCACAATCTCACGCCCGGCTCTGTACTACATATTGCGGGCTTTGTTGCCCTTTGCGAGCTATTTTTAGGCGTCGAGGCTCATTTTGCGCTGTGGAAGAGGTTGTTCTGCTTGGTGCCCCGTTCTCAAAAGGGGTCTATATACCAAGTGGGCGGAGCCGAAATATGGCGCATCGCCGGGACCGGATATTTATCCGGAACCCCAAAGAAGGCGTCCGAGGACTGGCCTTCAGAATGGTTTTACATAGATGACGTCCCGCTGCCAGACCCTATCCGGGTCGGCCTCCCTGAGTTCAGCACGGCTCCCTTGAAGAAACGCTTAAGTTGGCGTCCGCGGAGCTCTCAGAGAGAAAGCAACAGAGACGTCCTTTATCTGATGGGCCGGATAAGACTGTTGGCTCATTCCGGACTAACCATGATTGGAGTCATGGCCGCATGTATTATGCGGGGAGTGCAGCCGCTGCAATATAGAAGCCACCCCATGTGGGATTTCAACGGGGAGGACGACGCCACCCGTTATGGACGTAAAGGACCCAGCTCAGCTGCCGATCTAGTAAAGATTTTAACATCTTTATACAAGGGAGAAAAGGAGGATTTCCTCCGCGTCAACCCGCGGGCCGGATTCACCATGTATGACCCTCCAAGTTGGGTAAGCGAATAATTGCACTCGCCCATTTGCTTTAATATTCCCATGTTTAGACGTGCAATCTGACAACTTTTAGCGCAGGAACTGCGACAGGAAGTGAAGGACATCGACAGCCGCCCTCCACAGCCCGAGGACCCAGAGAGGTCCCACGATCCGGACTCCGAAGAGGATCCGGACATAGTAGTGGAGCTTATCGACGGGGTGTTCCATCAGTTGAGCAAGGATAATACCTTGGTAGCCATTACGGCTGATTACCCTGGGTTAATCCCGGCCTCCCAGGTGACAGAAACCGGAGTGTTTATTCCTCCGAGAGAGATTCCGTCCTCACATATTCCGGCGTTTCTGATGACAACCGTATTTTACAGGGGAGATTTCCGAGGAGGGAGGCCGAACCTGCGGCGGCTAGCCAACGAGGAGCCGCCGGGCCCCGTGGGGTAAAAAGAGATGAAGTCCGGACTGAGAGTTTGGCACAAAGGTATAACACGCCCTCTGTCTCTCTGGCGTTATTCTGTCAAGGCATGTTAACATCCGTACTGTTTCCAGGACGAAGAGGCCTCGCCGGACTATATCCGGGGGGGGGGGGCGCCAACCGCGCCTCTACCAGCCAGGCTCCAACATCTGGTCCGGAGGCGGGGACGAACACCAGGCTTGGGCTGGACGCTCCTCCAACAGAGGACGCGGACCGGCTATCTGCCACAAATTCGGAAGTGGAGAGCGCCATGAACCATAGGCGTCGCCGGACAGTTCTACGCGACGCTTGTTTCTCCCGAGAGGCCTTAGACGCCTTCAATTCGGGAGATGCGTACCTTCGTGCTACTCAAGATGGTTTAGCCAGAGCCACGGAGCAGTATGTGAAAGACATATGGGTAAGAAAATTTTGGTTAAATATATATATGCCAGTAGCCCCCGAGACTTGAAACAGTTAAAGTAACTGATTTAAGGATCATATAACCTGCAGGTTCTTACCGAGAAGAACACCGTGCTGTCCCAGGAGCTGGAAAAGTGCAAGGCCCAACTAGAGGCCGTGCTAGCCGCAACAGGGGAGCCCAAAGGGACCCCCTCGGGTAAGATACATTTCAAAAGATTAATACTGTGCAGCTTGTGCGCAAATCTGACAATTCATGTGGCAGATGGCGCCAGACTTGATCCGGAGAAGCAACAACTCTTACGCCAGTTAAAGGCTAGCGAGAGTACGTTGACAAGGGTGAGGCGAGAGAAGAATGATCTTCAGGATGCCAACACCAAGCTGGATGTTGAACTGAAAGACGTTCGTGGCCAGCTATCTGACTCCACGAAGGAGAATCAGCGGCTTCGACGCGGCATATTTAGTAAGTGCTTGAGCGAACTCTTGAAAAAGGAGTTCGGCGAGGAAGACGAATAACAGAGTTATGTCTGTAGGTATGCTGACAGGTCGTCCGGCGGAGGAGATGTCCGGTTCAACGGGCGATCTTCTTTCCGAACTCGCGCAACTGCACGAACAAGTTCGGCAGGTGATGCGAGGTATTGCCCAAGCCTTGTGTCCTGCCCACTCCATACCCGAGGGCCTTGGAGAACTTGCGGAGAAGTTGAAAGGAGCTCGGCGGCGCTTCCGTTTGTGGAAGATATCGGCCTGCCGGCAGGGCGCTAGGGAGGCCTGGGCCATGGTGAAGACCCGCTTTACGAAGTCTGACCCCAATCACATGGCCGAGGTCGGACCAGTGGGGCCTGACGGGAAAGAGATCCCTGTAAGCTTAGTGTATGGCCAGGTAAATTTGGCCGCAAAGTATTCCCAGCAGGACTGTAAATTAGACAGCCTGTTAGATGGCATAGAGGAGGAATATGATCAGTCAAGATGACTATGTAATTTATAATTGACATGTGTAATGCCTTCTAGCCGGATTGTAGATCGTTTGTCGTTGCCGACCTTTTCGCTTCGACCTCGGGACCTGACGGTCCGGAGTGTGTCCGAATACCATAACGGCTATATAAAAGCCGGGGTATGCATGGAGACCAGGCGTAGGGGTCATTAGTGCTTTATCAGACAAGTGCCCAACTAGTTATGTTATATTACGTGGTTAGTAAGAAACATCTTCCAGAGAGAATAGTTCCGTTAAGGGTTCCTTTCGCTGGGGTGGCGTGCCCTAAAGTGCACGTCCAGACTGCAAATGCAGAAGATCATCTGGGGGCATGTATAAAATAAAAAGGTTCATCTTTAGTTCACCGACCGAATATTCCCTTAAGAACGCTAGCTTTCGGCTTCACCCAGTCTGAGGTACACGTCTGGCTTATTCGGCAGTAGCAATCGCAGAGGTGCTCCCTTTACCGCCTAGCCGAACAATCGGGAACGTAGGGGTAAGCACAGGAGCCAGGCAACCCAGCTTGGCCAAAACTTAAGTCATATCGATGCATATAATGGTGATAAAAGGTACATGCGGAAGTGTAACACATGGGTTGGGCATGAAGCCCGTATAAATAAGCTTCTGTTTAAAGAAGCCCCCAGGGTTAATGAGCACGGGTAGCGCGTCACATAATGAGCCTTTAAGGGCTAGAAAAGAAGAGAGTAGGAGACAAAGCAATAAAAAGTATAAATGTAAAAAAATGGACAGAGGAAGGAGACAAACACAGAGTCCGGCGCTAGGCGTAGAATCTTCGGAGACGTGTGGCGTTCCATGGGTTCGGCTCGAGTCGGTTGTCCAACGCATCTCGCAGGCGGTACGCTCCACCAGTTAGGACTTCGTCGATTATGAATGGACCTTCCCATTTGGGCTTGAGTTTGTTCTTTTGCTTATCCGGCAGGCGCAGAACTAGTTCACCAACGTTGTAATTTTTGGCCCGTACTTCTCTGCTTTGATATCTTCGAGCTTGCTGTTGATAGAATGCGGAACGGGCTTTAGCCACGTCACGCTCTTCCTCTAAGGCGTCCAGGTTGTCCTGCCGATCAAGCTCGGCTTCTCTTTCTTCGTACATGTGCACTCGAGGTGAGTCATGAATTATGTCGCAGGGCAGAACCGCCTCAGCGCCGTACACCATAAAGAATGGTGTGAATCCGGTGGTACGATTTGGCGTGGTTCGCAGCCCCCAGAGTACGGAGTCGAGCTCCTCTACCCAGTGCATATCAGATTCCTTGAGGGACCGCACTAGTTGTTGGGGAACGTAGCAGAAATTCAAAATTTTCCTACGTGTCACCAAGATCCATCTATGGAGAAACTAGCAACGAGGGGAAAGAGATTGCATCTACATACCCTTGTAGATCGCTAAGCGGAAGCGTTCAAGTGAACGGGGTTGATGGAGTCGTACTCGTCGTGATTCAAATCACCGATGATCCTAGTGCCGAACGGACGGCACCTCCGCGTTCAACACACGTACAGCCCGATGACGTCTCCCACGCCTTGATCCAGCAAGGAGAGAGGGAGAGGTTGAGGAAGACTCCATCCAGCAGCAGCACAACGGCGTGGTGATGATGGAGGAGCGTGGCAATCCAGCAGGGCTTCGCCAAGCACCGCAAGAGAGGAGGAGGGAGAGAGGTAGGGCTGCGCCAGGAGGGAGAGATCAAATCGTGTCTAGGCAGCCCCAAAACCTCCACTATATATAGGGATACCAAGGGGGGGGTGCGCCAGCCCTAGGAGATCCAATCTCCTAGGGGGCGGCGGCCAGGGGAGGATTCCCTCCCCCCCCCCCCCCAAGGCACCTAGGAGGTGCCTTAACCCCTTGGGACTCTTCCTTTAGGGTTCCCCCTTCACCCTAGGCGCATGGGCCTTAGGGGAAGTGGTGCCCCAGCCCACTTTGGGCTGGATCCCTTCCCACTTCAGCCCATGGGACCCTCCCGGATGGGTGGCCCCACCCGGTGGGCCCCCGGGACCCCTCCGGTGGTCCCGGTACAATACCGATGACCCCGAAACTTGTCCCGATGGCCGAAATAGGACTTCCTATATATAAATCTTTACCTCCGGACCATTCCGGAACTCCTCGTGACATCCAGGATCTCATCCGGGACTCCGAACAACATTTGGTAAGCACATACAAGCTTCCTTTATAATCCTAGCGTCATCGAACCTTAAGTGTGTAGACCCTACGGGTTCGGGAGACATGCAGACATGAACGAGACGTTCTCCGGTCAATAACCAACAACGGGATCTGGATACCCATGTTGGCTCCCACATGTTCCACGATGATCTCATCGGATGAACCACGATGTCAAGGACTTAATCAATCCCGTATACAATTCCCTTTGTCTAGCGGTATAGTACTTGCCCGAGATTCGATCGTCGGTATGTCGATACCTTGTTCAATCTCGTTACCGGCAAGTCTCTTTTACTCGTTCCGTAACACATCATCCCGTGATCAACCCCTTGGTCACATTGTGCACATTATGATGATGTCCTACCGAGTGGGCCCAGAGATACCTCTCCGTTTACACGGAGTGACAAATCCCAGTCTCGATTCATGCCAACCCAACAGACACTTTCGGAGATACCCGTAGTGTACCTTTATAGCCACCCAGTTACGTTGTGACGTTTGGCACACCCAAAGCATTCCTACGGTATCCGGGAGTTGCACAATCTCATGGTCTAAGGAAACGATACTTGACATTAGAAAAGCTTTAGCATACGAACTACATGATCTTGTGCTAGGCTTAGGATTGGGTCTTGTCCATCACATCATTCTTCTAATGATGTGATCCCGTTATCAACGACATCCAATGTCCATGGTCAGGAAACCGTAACCATCTATTGATCAACGAGCTAGTCAACTAGAGGCTTACTAGGGACATGGTGTTGTCTATGTATCCACACATGTATCTGAGTTTCCTATCAATACAATTCTAGCATGGATAATAAACGATTATCATGAACAAGGAAATATAATAATAATCAATTTATTATTGCCTCTAGGGCATATTTCCAACAGTCTCCCACTTGCACTAGAGTCAATAATCTAGTTCACATCGATATGTGATTAACACTCAAGGTCACATCCTTATGTGACTAACACCCAAGAGTTCTGGGTTTGATCATGTTATGCTTGTGAGAGATGCTATAGTCAACGGGTCTGAACCTTTCAGATCCGTGTGTGCTTTACAAATCTCTATGTCATCTCCTAGATGCAGTTACCACGCTCTATTTGGAGCTATTCCAAATAACTGTTCTACTATCCGAATCCAATTTACTACTTAGAATAATTTGGATTAGTGTCAAAGCTTGCATCGGCGTAACCCTTTACGACGAACTCTTTTACCACCTCCATAATCGAGAAAATTCCTTAGTCCACTAGTTACTAAGGATAACTTTGACCGTTGTCCTGTGATCCATTTCTAGATCACACTTGTACCCCTTGACTGACTCATGGTTTGGCACACTTTAGGTGCGGTACATAACATAGCATACTGTAGAGCCTATGTCTAAGCATAGGGGACGACCTTCGTCCTTTCTCTCTCTTCTGCCGTGGTCAGGTCTTGAGTCTTACTCAATACTCACGCGTGTAATACAGCCAAGAACTCCTTCTTTGCTGATCTATTTTGAACTCCTTCAAAATCTTGTCACGGTATGTATTCATTTGAAAGTACTATTAAGCGATTTTGATCTATCCTTATAGATTTTGATGCTCAATGTTCAAGTAGCTTAATCCAGGTTTTCCATTGAAAAACACTTTTCAAACAACCCTATATGCTTTCCAGAAATTCTACGTCATTTCTGATCAACAATGTTTCAACAATATATACTCATCATAAATTCTATAGTGCTCCCACTCACTTCTTTGGAAATACAAGTTTCTCATAAACTCTGTATACACCCAAAATCTTTGATCATCTCATCAAAGCATACATTCCAACTCCGAGATGCTTACTCCAGTCCTTAGAAGGATAGCTGGAGCTTTGTATACTTATTAGCATCTTTCAGGATTGACAAAACCTTCCGGTTGTATCACATACAATCTTTCCTCAAGAAAAATCATCGAGGAAACAATGTTTTGACATCCTATCTGCAAGATTTCATAAATAATGCAGTAATTGCTAATATAATTCCAACAGACTCTTAGCATCGCTACGAGTGAGAAAGTCTCACCGTAGTCAACTCCTTGAACTTGTCGGGAAACTTCTTAACGACAAGTCGAGCTTTCTTAATGGTGACATTTACCATCATTGTCCGTCTTCCTTTTAAAATCCATCTGTACCTAACAGCCTTACGACCATCAAGTAGTTCTTCCAAAGTCTACACTTTGTTTTCATATATGGATCCTCTCTCGGATTATATGGCCTCGAGCCATTTATCGGAATCCGGGCCCACCATCGCTTCTCCATAGCTTGTAGGTTCATTGTTGTCTAGCAACATGACTTCCAAGACAGGATTACGTACCACTCTGAAGTAGTACGCATCCTTGTCATCCTACGAGGTTTGGGAGTGACTTGATCCGAAGTTTCATGATCACTATCATAAGCTTCCGCTTCAATTCGTGTAGGTGCCACAGGAACAACTCCTGTGCCCTGCTACACACTAGTTGAAGTGACGGTTCAACAACCTCATCAAGTCTCCACCATCCTCCCACTCAATTCTTTCGAGAGAAACTTTTCCTCGAGAAAGGACCCGATTCTAGAAACAATCCCTATTGCTTTCGGATCTGAGACAGGAGGTATACCCAACTGTTTTGGGTGTCCTATGAAGATGCATTTATCCGCTTTGGGTTCGAGCTTATCAGCCTGAACCTTTTCATATAAGCGTCGCAGCCCCAAACTTTTAAGAAATGACAGCTTAGGTTTCTTTAAACCATAGTTCATACGGTGTCATCTCATCGGAATTACGTGGTGCCCTATTTAAAGTGAGTGCGGTTGTCTCTAATGCCTAACCCATGAACGATAGTGGTAATTCGATAAGAGTCATCATGGTATGCATCATATCCAATAGGGTGCAGTCATGATGTTCGGACACACCATCACACTATGGTGTTCCAGGCGGTACTAGTCGTGAAACAATTTCCACAATGTCTCAATTGTGTACCAAACTCGCAACTCAGATATTCATCTCTATGATCATATCATAGATATTTTATCCTCTTGTCACGACGATATTCAACTTCACTATGAAATTACTTGAACCATTCAATAATTCAGACTTGTGTTTCATCAAGTAAATATGCTCAATATCTACTCAAATTATCTGTGAAGTAAGAGCATAACGATATCCACTGCGTGCCTCAGCACTCATTGGACTGCACACATCAAAATGTGTTACTTCCAACAAGTTGCTTTCTTGTTCCATTTTACTGAAACCGAAGCTTTCAGTCATCTTGCCCATGTGGTATGATTTGCATATCTCAAGTGATTCAAAATCAAGTGAGTCCAAACGGTCCATCTGCATGGAGTTTCTTCATGCCTATATACCAACAGACATGGTTCACATGTCTCAATCTTTTCAGAAATGAGTGAGTTCAAAGATCCATCAACATGGAGCTTCTTCATGCGTTTTATACCAATATGACTTACATGGCAGTGCCACAAGTAGGTGGTACTATCATTACTATCTTATATCTTTTGGCATGAACATGTGTATCACTATGATCGAGATTCAATAAACCATTCATTTTAGGTGCAAGACCATTGAAGGTATTATTCAAATAAATAGAGTAACCATTATTCTTCTTAAATGAATAACCGTATTGCGATAGACATAATCCAATTATGTCTATGCTCAACGCAAACACCAAATAACAATTATTCAGGTTTAACACCAATCTCGATGGTAGAGGGAGCGTGTGATGCTTGATCAACCTTGGAAGCACTTCCAACACATCTCGTCAGCTCACCTTTAGCTAGTCTCCGTTTATTCCGTAGCTTTTATTTCGAGTTACTAACACTTAGCAACCGAACCGGTATCTAATACCCTGATGCTACTAGGAGTACTAGTAAAGTACACATTCACATAATGTATATCCAATATACTTCTATCGACAGCCTTCTCATCTACCAAGTATCTAAGGTAATTCTGCTCCAGTGGTTGTTCCCCTTATTACAGAAGCACTCAGTCTCGGGTTTGGGTTCAACCTTGGGTTTCTCCACTAGAGCAGCAGCTGATTTGCCGTTTCATGAAGTATCCCTTCTTGCCCTTGCCCTTCTTGAAACTAGTGGTTTCACTAACCATCAACAATTGATGCTCCTGCTTGATTTCTACTTTCGCGGTGTCAAACATCGCGAATATTTCAAGGATCATCATATCTATCCCTGATATGTTATAGTTCATTACAAAGCTCTAGCAGCTTGGTGGCAATGACTTTGGTGAAACATCACTATCTTATCTGGAAGATCAACTCCCACTCGATTCAAGTGATTGTTGTACTCATACAATCTGAGCACAAGCTCAACGATTGAGCTTTTCTCCCTTAGTTTGCAGGCTAAGAAAATCGTCGGAGGTCTTATACCTTTTGACGTGGGCACGAGCCTAAAATCCCAATTTCAGCCCTCGAAACATCTCATATGTTCCGCGACATTTCAAAAATGTCTTCGGTGCCTCAATTCTAAACCATTTATCACTACCGAACTATCATGTAGTCATCAAAACGTGTATGTCAGATGTTCGCAACATCCACAGACCACGTTCGAGGTCCAGCACACCGAGTGGTGCATGAAGGACACAAGCCTTCTATTGTCCGCATAATTGCTACTATCAACTTTCAACTATATTTTCTCTAGGAACATATCTAAAACAGTAGAACTAAAGCGCGAGCTTACGACATAATTTGCAAAGATCTTTTGACTATGTTCAGGATAATTAAGTTCATCTTATGAACTCCCACTCAGATAGACATCCCTCTAGTCATCCAAGTGATTACATGATCCGAGTCAACTAGGCCGTGTCCGATCATCACGTGAGACGGACTAGTCAACGTCGGTGAATATCTTCATGTTGATCGTATCTACCATACGACTCATGCTCGACCTTTCGGTCTTCTGTGTTCCGAGGCCATGTCTGTACATGCTAGGCTCGTCAAGTCAACCTAAGTGTTTCGCGTGTGTAAATCTGGCTTACACCCGTTGTATGTGAACGTAAGAATCTATCACACCCGATCATCACGTGGTGCTTCGAAACGACGAACTTTCGCAACGGTGCACAGTTAGGGGGAACACTTTCTTGAAATTTTAATGAGGGATCATCTTATTTACTACCGTCGTTCTAAGCAAATAAGATGCAAAAACATGATAAACATCACATGCAATCAAATAGTGACATGATATGGCCATCATCACTTTGCTCCTTTTAATCTCCATCTTCGGGGCTCCATGATCATCGTCGTCACCGGCATGACACCATGATCTCCATCATCATGATCTCCATCATCGTGTCTTCATGAAGTTGTCTCGCCAACTATTACTTCTACTACTATGGCTAACGGTTAGCAATAAAGTAAAGTAATTACATGACGTTTATGTTGACACGCAGGTCATAAATAAATTAAAGACAACTCCTATGGCTCCTGCCGGTTGTCATACTCATCGACATGCAAGTCGTGATTCCTATTACAAGAACATGATCATCTCATACATCACATATATCATACATCACATCCTTTGGCCATATCACATCACATATCATACCCTGCAAAAACAAGTTAGACGTCCTCTAATTGTTGTTTGTATGTTTTACGTGGCTGCTATGGGTTTCTAGCAAGAACGTTTCTTACCTACGCAAAACCACAACGTGATATGCCAATTGCTATTTACCCTTCATAAGGACCCTTTTCATCGAATCCGTTCCGACTAAAGTGGGAGAGACAGACACCCGCCAGCCACCTTATGCAACTAGTGCATGTCAGTCGGTGGAACCGGTCTCACGTAAGAGTACGTGTAAGGTTGGTCCGGGCCGCTTCATCCCACAATGCTGCCGAATCAAGATTGACTAGTAACGGTAAGCATATTGAACAAAATCAACGCCCACAACTACTTTGTGTTCTACTCGTGCAAAGAATCTACGCAATAGACCTAGCTCATGATGCCACTGTTGGGGAACGTAGCAGAAATTCAAAATTTTCCTACGTGTCACCAAGATCCATCTATGGAGAAACTAGCAACGAGGGGAAATAGATTGCATCTACATACCCTTGTAGATCGCTAAGCGGAAGCGTTCAAGTGAACGGGGTTGATGGAGTCGTACTCGTCGTGATTCAAATCACCGATGATCCTAGTGCCGAACGGACGGCACCTCCGCGTTCAACACACGTACAGCCCGATGACGTCTCCCACGCCTTGATCCAGCAAGGAGAGAGGGAGAGGTTGAGGAAGACTCCATCCAGCAGCAGCACAACGGCGTGGTGATGATGGAGGAGCGTGGCAATCCAGCAGGGCTTCGCCAAGCACCGCAAGAGAGGAGGAGGGAGAGAGGTAGGGCTGCGCCAGGAGGGAGAGATCAAATCGTGTCTAGGCAGCCCCAAAACCTCCACTATATATAGGGATCCCAAGGGGGGGGGTGCGCCAGCCCTAGGAGATCCAATCTCCTAGGGGGCGGCGGCCAGGGGAGGATTCCCTCCCCCCCAAGGCACCTAGGAGGTGCCTTAACCCCTTGGGACTCTTCCTTTAGGGTTCCCCCTTCACCCTAGGCGCATGGGCCTTAGGGGAAGTGGCGCCCCAGCCCACTTTGGGCTGGATCCCATCCCACTTCAGCCCATGGGACCCTCCCGGATGGGTGGCCCCACCCGGTGGGCCCCCGGGACCCCTCCGGTGGTCCCGGTACAATACCGATGACCCCGAAACTTGTCCCGATGGCCGAAATAGGACTTCCTATATATAAATCTTTACCTACGGACCATTCCGGAACTCCTCGTGACGTCCAGGATCTCATCCGGGACTCCGAACAACATTCGGTAACCACATACAAGCTTCCTTTATAACCCTAGCGTCATCGAACCTTAAGTGTGTAGACCCTACGGGTTCGGGAGACATGCAGACATGACCGA
This sequence comes from Aegilops umbellulata, assembly GCA_032464435.1. Lineage (NCBI taxonomy): Eukaryota > Viridiplantae > Streptophyta > Magnoliopsida > Poales > Poaceae > Aegilops > Aegilops umbellulata. The sequence continues at coordinate 630,955,671 of CP136060.1, read as the reverse complement.
GACGTTCTCCGGTCAATAACCAACAGCGGGATCTGGATACCCATGTTGGCTCCCACATGTTCCACGATGATCTCACCGGATGAACCACGATGTCAAGGACTTAATCAATCCCGTATACAATTCCCTTTGTCTAGCGGTATAGTACTTGCCCGAGATTCGATCGTCGGTATGTCGATACCTTGTTCAATCTCGTTACCGGCAAGTCTCTTTTACTCGTTCCGTAACACATCATCCCGTGATCAACCCCTTGGTCACATTGTGCACATTATGATGATGTCCTACCGAGTGGGCCCAGAGATACCTCTCCGTTTACACGGAGTGACAAATCCCAGTCTCGATTCGTGCCAACCCAACAGACACTTTCGGAGATACCCGTAGTGTACCTTTATAGCCACCCAGTTACGTTGTGACGTTTGGCACACCCAAAGCATTCCTACGGTATCCGGGAGTTGCACAATCTCATGGTCTAAGGAAACGATACTTGACATTAGAAAAGCTTTAGCATACGAACTACATGATCTTGTGCTAGGCTTAGGATTGGGTCTTGTCCATCACATCATTCTTCTAATGATGTGATCCCGTTATCAACGACATCCAATGTCCATGGTCAGGAAACCGTAACCATCTATTGATCAACGAGCTAGTCAACTAGAGGCTTACTAGGGACATGGTGTTGTCTATGTATCCACACATGTATCTGAGTTTCCTATCAATACAATTCTAGCATGGATAATAAACGATTATCATGAACAAGGAAATATAATAATAATCAATTTATTATTGCCTCTAGGGCATATTTCCAACACTAGTCTGGGTTTGATGCCGCTCATGATGAGACCATTTGCTCGTTCGACCTGACCGTTAGTTTGTGGGTGATAGACAGAAGCATAATCGAGCTTAATGCCCATGTTTTTGCACCACAGCTTTACTTCGTCAGAGGTGAAGTTTGTGCCATTATCGGTGATAATGCTGTGGGGGACACCGTAACGGTGTATGACCCCGGATATGAAGTCTATCACAGGTCCGGATTCGGCCGTCTTGACAGGCTTGGCTTCTATCCATTTGGTGAATTTATCCACCATGACCAATAAGTATTTTCTCTTGTGGGTTCCACCTTTAAGGGGTCCCACCATATCAAGCCCCCAGACCGCAAAAGGCCAAGTGATGGGGATAGTTCGGAGGGCGTTGGGTGGCATATGGCTTTGGTTGGCAAAGAGCTGGCAACCGACGCATCGTTTGACTAGGTCCTGAGCGTCTGCTCGAGCCGTCGGCCAATAGAAGCCCGTACGGAAAGCCTTGCTTACAAGGGACCGAGCCGCGGCGTGATGGCCACCGAGTCTGGCATGAATTTCAGCCAACAGACTCCGCCCTTCCTCTTCGAAGATACACCTTTGAAGGACTCCTGTAGTGCTTTTCTTATATAGCTCTCCCTCGTGGACTTTATAGGCTTTGGATCGCCGCACTATGCAGCGTGCCTCATTTTGGTCCTCAGGGAGTTCCTGCCTGGTAAGGTAGGCTAGGAATGGTTCCGTCCATGGGGTGATGACCGCCATTATTACGTGGGCTGAGGGTGTAATTTCGGTGGTGGGGCCAGCGATTATGTCTGATTGTTCGGCATTGGGTTGTGCGGTTATGTCCGGGCTATTATCCGAGGGTTCCCCCTCCCATGTTACTGATGGTTTGAATAGCCTTTCTAAGAAGATGTTGAGGGGGACCGCATCTCGTTTTGCTCCGATGCGTGCCAGGACGTCCGCTGCCTGATTATTTTCTCGGGCTATGTGGTGGAACTCTAGTCCCTCGAACCGAGCTGACATTTTTAGTATGGCATTGCGATAAGCTGCCATTTTTGGGTCTTTGGCGTCGAAGTCGCCATTTATTTGGGATATCGCGAGGTTTGAGTCCCCGCGTACTTCCAGGCGTTGAATGCTCATGGATACTGCCATCCGAAGACCATGTAGAAGGGCCTCGTATTTGGCTGCGTTGTTGGAGTCCGTGTACATAATTTGGAGTACATATTGGACTGTATCTCCTGTAGGGGACGTCGAAACGACGCCATCCCCCAGTCCGACCAGCATTTTGGAGCCGTCGAAATGCATGATCCAGTTTGAGTACGTGTCGTACTCTTTAGGGAGTTCGGCCTCTGTCCATTCAGCGACGAAGTCGGTTAGGACTTGCGATTTAATTGCTCGCCGTGGTTTGTAGGTTATATCGAACGGGAGGAGCTCTATGGCCCATTTTGCTATCCGGCCTGTTGCATCGCGGTTGTTGATAATATCGTTGAGTGGTACTTTCGAGGCTACTGTAATAGAACACTCTTGAAAGTAGTGTCGTAGCTTCCGGGATGCCATGAACACCGCGTATGCGATTTTTTGATAATGCGGGTACCGTGATTTGCATGGTGTGAGGACAGTGGACACGTAGTAAACCAGCCTTTGAAGGGGTAGTTTGTGTCCGTCCGTTATCCGTTCGATGACGAGTACTGCGCTAGCAACTTGATGGGTTGCGGCAATGTACAACAGCATGGGTTCGCTGGTATTCGGCGCGGCCAGGACGGGGTTTGTTGCCAAGATGGCCTTTATTTCCTCGAGTCCGGCCGTGGCAGCGACCGTCCACTCGAAGTGTTCGGTGCGCCTAAGGAGGCGGTAAAGGGGCAATGCCTTTTCTCCCAAACGGGAGATGAAGCGGCTTAAAGCCTCCACGCATCCGGTGAGTTTCTGTATTTGTTTGAGGTCTTTTGGGACATCCAATTGTGACAAAGCTCGGATTTTAGCTGGATTTTCTTCAATTCCTCTGCCGGATACAATGAAGCCCAGGAGCTTTCCGGCTGGAACGCCGAAAACGCATTTTTCCGGATTGAGCTTAATGTCATATTTTCGGAGGTTGTCGAATGTAAGCCTCAAGTCGTCTACTAGAGATTCGACGTGTCTTGATTTAACGACCACATCATCTACATACGCCTCCACTGTTTTGCCGATCTGGTTTGCTAGACATGTTTGAATCATGCGCTGATATGTGGCGCCGGCGTTTTCTAGCCCAAAGGGCATTGTGTTGAAGCAGAATGGGTCGTATGGTGTGATGAAAGCTGTTGCGGCTTGGTCTGATTCTGCCATCTTTATTTGATCGTAACCGGAGTATGTGTCGAGGAAGCACAGGGAATCGTGTCCTGCAGTGGCATCGATGATTTGATCTATTCGGGGGAGGGGAAAAGGATCCTTTGGGCAGGCCTTATTAAGGTCTTTGAAGTCGACACACACGCGCCAGGATTTGTCCTTCTTTGGTACCATTACCAGGTTCGCTAGCCAGTCCGGGTGTTTTATATCCCAATTGGTGAAATAGTATCTCTATTGGCAAGTTTAATTGTGACATCGATACCTTCTAACTCAGCAGGTGCAATTTCATTCTTAATTTCTTCGTATAAAGTATGCGGTATAACACTAGCACTAGCACCCATATCACACAAGCCATGATAACAACGATCTCCTATTTTAACAGAAATAACAGGCACGCCTACTAGAGGTCTATGTTTATCTTTATCACAAGGCTTAGCAATTCTAGCAGTTTCACCTTCGAACTGAATAACTTGCCCATCAATATTATCAGACAAGAGATCTTTAACAATAGCAATATTAGGTTCTACTTTAACTTGCTCAGGAGGTGTATAAGTTCTAATATTGCTTTTACGAACAACATTTAAAGCTTTAGCATGATCCTTTACTCTAACAGGGAAAGGTGGTTTTTCAACATAAGCAGTAGAACAATAGGATCATTATAAGTGACAGTCTTTTCTTCAACTTTAATAGGATCATTATAAGTGACAGTTCTAATATTTAAACCACTTCTCCTTAGGGAGATCAACATAAGCAGCAAAAGATTCACAGAAAGAAGCTACTATCTCAGAGTCAAGTCCATATTTAGTGCTAAACTTACGGAAAATATCGGTGTCCATAAAAGATTTAACACAATCAAACTTAGGTGTCATATCTGACTCCTTACCTTCGTCGAGGTCCCAATCTTCAGATTTGCGTTTAATTCTATTCAATAAATCCCATTTGAATTCAATAGTCTTCATCATAAAAGAGCCAACACAAGAAGTATCGAGCATGGTGCGATTGTTTTCAGAATGCCGAGCATAAACACTTTGAATGATTATTTCTCTCGAGAGCTCATGATTGGGGCATGAATATAACATTCATTTAAGCCTCCCTCAAGCTTGAGCGATGCTTTCTCCTTCGCGAGGCCAGAAATTATATATATATAATTGCGATCACGATGAACAAGATGCATCGGGTAATACTTTTGATGAAATTCCAACTTCAATCTTTTATAGTTCCATGATCTCATATCATCACATAGCCTATACCATATCAATGCGTCTCCCTTCAAAGATAAAGGAAAGACCTTCTTCTTAGCAACATCATCGGGTATACCTGCAAGCTTAAATAATCCACAAACTTCATCCACATATATTAAGTGCTCATCAGGATGCTTTGTTCCATCTCCTGTAAAAGGATTAGCTAGCAGTCTTTCCATCATACCCGAAGGAAATTCAAAAGGAGTTTCATTTTCAATAGGTTCAGTAGGTTGAGGAGCAACTCTTTGCTCTACTGGACGGGGTGAAGATACCCCGAACAAGCCCCTCAGAGAATTACTTTCCATAGTAACAAGTGACAGTAAATTTCAGCACACTATATAAATTTTTTCTTACCAAATTCCACCTACCAAAGGCGCTACACTCCCCGGTAACGGCGCCAGAAAAGAGTCTTGATGACCCACAAGTATAGGGGATCTATCATAGTCCTTTCGATAAGTAAGAGTGTCGAACCCAACGAGGAGCAGAAGGAAATGATAAGCGGTTTTCAGCAAGGTATTCTTTGCAAGTACAGAAATAAGTGGTAACAAATAGTTTTGTGACAAGATAAATTGTAACAAGCAACAAATAACAAAAGTAAATAAGGTGCAGAAAGGTGCCCAATCCTTTTTGTAGTAAAGGACAAGCCGCAACAAACTCTTATAATAGGAAAAGCGCTCCCGAGGACAAATGGGAATATCGTCAAGCTAGTTTTCATCACGTTCATATGATTCGCGTTCGGTACTTTGATAATTTGATATGTGGGTGGACCAGTGCTTGAGTGCTGTTCTTACTTGAACAAGCATCCCACTTATGATTAACCTCTATTGCAAGCATCCGCAACTACAGCAAAAGTATTGAGGTAAACCTAACCATAGCATGAAACATATGGATCCAAATCAGCCCCTTACGAAGCAACGCATAAACTAGGGTTTAAGCTTCTGTCACTCTAGCAACCCATCATCTACTTATTACTTCCCAATGCCTTCCTCTAGGCCCAAATAATGGTGAAGTGTTATGTAGTCGACATTCACATAACACCACTAGAGGCTAGACAACATACATCTTATCAAAATATCAAACGAATACCAAATTCACATGACTACTAATAGCAAGACTTCTCCCTTGTCCTCAGGAACAAACGTAATTACTCACAAAGCATATTCATGTTCATAATCAGAGGGGTAATAATATGCATATAGGATCTGAACATATGATCTTCCACTAAATAAACCAACAAGCATCAACTACAAGGAGTAATCAACACTACTAGCAACCTACTAGCACCAATCCCGGACTTTGAGACAAGAATTGGATACAAGAGATGAACTAGGGTTTGGAGATGAGATGGTGCTGGTGAAGATGTTGATGGAGATTGCCCTCTCCTGATGAGAGTAGCGTTGGTGATGACGATGGTGATGATTTCCCCCTCCCGGAGGGAAGTATCCCCGGCAGAACAGCTCTGCCGGAGCTCTAGATTGGTTCCGCCTCGTGGCGGTGGAGTCTCGTCCCGAAAAGTTTCTCCTTATTTTTTCTCATTGAAAGACTTCATATAGTAGAGGATGGCCGTCGGAGTCCCACCAGGGGGCCCACGAGGTAGGGGACGCGCCCTAAGGGGGGGCCCACCCTCGTGAGCAGGGTGTGGGCCCCCTGGCCTTCATCTTTGGCGTGGATTTTTCTTTAATTATTTTAAGATGTTCCGTGGAGTTTCAGGACTTTTGGAGTTGCACAGAATAGGTCTCTAATATTTGCTCCTTTTCCAGCCCAGAATTCCAGCTGCCGGCATTCTCCCTCCTTATGTAAACCTTGTAAAATAAGAGAGAATAGCCATAAGTATTGTGGCATAACGTGAAATAACAGCCCATAATGCAATAAATATTGATATAAAAGCATGATGCAAAATGGACGTATCACTTTTCCCTTGCGCCTGAGCCCCCGAGCGCTCCCAAGTGCGCCGGGTTCGGCCTGCGATCGCCGGGCCCAAAAACGGGCCGAGCCGGCGGATTTTGGCGTCCTGGGGGGCGTGACTGGGGCGTTTTTTGGCGCCGGCGCTGAAAAAGTCACATGGGGAGGGGCCTGTTGGGGGTGCGTATGGAGATGCTATTAACCTATTATATCGACTAAAAAGTGATGAATTATCAAATAATGTGTGCATGATCACTTGGGTAGGTCAAGCGGCTAGATACATGGGGACAAAGATGTAACGAACCTGATCAAATGTCTACCACTTGACATGAGTGGTGAGCTATCTCAAAAAAAAATGTCTTACATGAACCACTGAGAAACAACATTGAAGTAGGCGTTCTAGATTAATTTTTCTAAAGGATGATCTAAAGCACCATATGCTGAATAGGAAAACATAGGAAACAAAAGTTACTAACATAATGTTCGCAACTACAAATATAAAAACAGTGTTGTAACTACGAAGTTTTCTTAGCAAAAATAAAACATAATTGTGTTAATAAGGGGATACCTTATCCTTTTCATAACCCTGGCACGATCAACAGGTAGAGGTCAATATTACATTGATTAACATCTATGGAGGAGTCAATGTGCTTATGTGATTTGCTGGTGTAGCGAAATGAAGTCAAGTCGGTGACAGTGAGCTAAGTTTGACTTAATAAATGTAAGAAATTGTTACCTGACAAATAATGTCTAGAACCAACAATAAAATATATCGAGAAAATACAAAAGATTTTACAGGTGAATGTATCAGATGCACAGATAGCTAAAATGTCGATCAGATGAAGTAACTGTCCAACAGAAAGCAACCATTTGAGGTCATGATAAACTCGACATGGTGTAAAATAGAAAACATGAATGCACTTCTAATATGTAACTCATATCTTGTTGGGATGGCAATATAGATTCAAAGTTTGTCGGTACAGTGCCGAAACATGAGTGGTGTGAAGACCAAATCCACTAATTTCTATCTTTGATACTTTAAATGGAAGTCGCCATGTGGAAAGTTCCCAGCCAATTCAGGACAAAAAGAACGGATCTGCAACGATAGTAAAATAATCAAAATGGCAAGGATCAGTAATCTATAATACAGGCAATAATGTGCTTTGAGATCAATAATGCAAGAGAACATTGATAATGCAAGAGGGAACGCCAGTTTGCTACATATTACGTGGCCAGCATGAGGCGCAAACAACAATCTGATCATTGAAGATGATGTGAGCGATGCCGCTCCACTGTTTAAAGGGGGGATTTAGCACGGGCAGGGGAAGTCGCCGAGAGGCGGCGGCCCTCCTGTGTAGTAGGGAAGTGGTGGAGGTCATCCTTGAGGAGGCAGAATCATCGAGGTGGCAGGGGTTGGGCACCTCGAGGCTGGAGGGTAGCGGCGTAGTCGCAATGTGTGCGCTGCACTTCTCGGCGGCGGATCTGGCCGATATGCCTGAATCCGTGGAGGGCGGGGGGCTGCGCGCCTGAAGACAACCAAAGAAGTTCGATCCTTGTCTCCGGAGGTGGCAGGCGAGGGGGTTGCTACCCAGGAGAATGCCGGAGGGATGGGTTGCGGAGAACATCTCGGTGGTGGTTGACGGTGTCGCATGGGACGGTCCACTCTGCAGCCCTTGATGCGAAGCAGAAGAATAAGAGAGATGGGATACGGAAGAGTAAGGGCCAGTTCTTTTGGGAGATTCTCCCAGAATCGCCCCCCTCCCTAGCTTCTCCCAGAATCGTCACTCCATATTTTTTTACAATCCTAGCTAATTAGACCTTTGTAGGATTGTAAAAACAATATGAAGTGGCGATTTTGGGAGAAGTTGGGGAGGGGGGCGATTCTGGGAGAATCGCCCAAAAGAACTGGGCCTAAGAGACATGCGAAGGGATTGGCCGTTGGGCTTCTCCTGGGCCTTTAGACTCATTGGTTCGGAAGACCAAAAAGGCATCTTCGGCTACCACGAACCACCCAATTTGTTCTGGAAAAAATGCTGACGTGGTGAGCTGCATGATCAGGACAAACATGAGTAATTGCTGATGTGGCGAGGTGCTGATGTGGATAGGCTGCATGTAAGACAAATATGATAATGGGGATAAACTATTTAGATATTATATATAAGCATTAGTTTTCTATTTGATAGAAAATGGTATATGTTTTTATTTTTCTTGTTGAAAACACGAAGGTTATGAAAACAATAAACTAAAATAATAGAGGAGGAAGACCTTTATACTTACAACCCAACCGATGAACAAGATAATGGCCATAACATACACCAAACTCCCTGTCATATCAATTTTTTACTGCTTGAGTGTTCAGCCTGGCTTTACGAACACTCAATGACCAATCGACATGGTCCACTTCTCTCACTTCAATATATATGAGTATGTTGAACATAAGAGCATAATAACAAAATATATGGTAGTTAATTTATTCGGAGATCCTGCAATTAGTGGTGAGATATTATCATAGATATATGATTTGAGCTGAACCGATCAATATCCCTGTTGATGCATACAATCCACTCTATATCAATTTTAACGGTGCCTATTTATAAAGATGAAAGGCAATTAAAATACCTAGAAAGATATGCGGCCCTCCATTGATGAATTCCCGGTTGCAAGAGGAGGAAGACAACCTAAACTTTGATTTATGAATTTCCCAATGAGGTTCCTGAGGCGGAATTCATGGCAATCTATTGTGAGCATACCACACGACCGTTCTCGAGTCATTTCTTCTATAGTTTGTTGAGGATGACATGCAGCCTAGCGCAAGGGATTAACTTCTGACCAGTGGGAAGCAATCCATTCATTCTGACTATTAACTGTTTAGGTGATTGCGGAAGAATTACCGAGAAGGGCCCATGGATCTTCCGAGATAATGGAGTTCTTATTGAACCATATGATGGTTTCACCAAGCTGGATGAGGTGGTCCTTGATCGCTTGCCATTATGGATCCAAGTTCATAATGTGCTGCCCGGAAACCGGACAAAGCGGTGTAGGAATATTTATGTAAAAGAGTTGGTAAAGTAATGCATGTGAACCTAAGCCCTTTGCATGATGGAAATTTTGTGCGAATTCGCATGAGGATGGATGTGAACAAACCTTTCACCATATTTCTCACAATCATGAAAGAGAAGAAAAAAATGTACTACTAGGTGTTTTATGAAGAGGTCCCCAAATTATGCTATGTGTGTAGGCTTCTTGAACACACCTATCTAGAGCATGGTAATGCAAAGATGAACCAAAGGACATGCAATGGGGTGATTTGTTGCTTGCGCCTATGATAGTGCTGCCTTTCCACAGGGGAGGGAACCCGCAAGGTGGGCGCGAGGAGGGTGTGGCAAAGAGTGAGGCAGAGAAGGTTGAAGGGAGACAAAACGACTACTCGAATGAATCCTTTGATGGAACAGATGCGGATCTGCATGACACAACACCATTCCTTGTTAAACCTACTACGGAGATGGATATTGATAGGATCAAGGCAGGTAGAAAAAGACTTGCTTTTCAGAAAGCAAGAGAGATGGGGTACATAGTGTCGTACGGCGCCCCTTCAAAACTGGGGCGAAGATCCGAATATCTTTGATGAAAATTTGGGATCGAGGAGCAGTGCCCTTGCTAACCTTGTGGATAATGAGACGTCGTATGAAGGTGCCGTCTTAGGCGAGTTGGGGGTCTACAGTGGCGTTTGATCACCACGCCGGGGGGTCAACAACTCAGCGTCGTATGAAGGGCTCGGCGGCAGCGGCGCGGCTTCCGCGCCGTCACCTTGCTGAAGGTGCCGTCTTGGGCGAGTTGGGGGTGTGCACTGGCATTTCGATGTGGTTTTCCGGCATGCAGCGACATGGAAGTTGGAGGCAGCGCCGGGATGCCATGTTTCACAAGATTAGTTCCTGTTTTTGTCTTGTAGACCGGCCGTGTGTGTGTGTTTGCTTGCCGGTGGGTCGGCGCCATTGCCATGGTTGGGGAGGGGATAGTGTTCCTCTCCCAGTGAGCAGCATCACGGTGTTGGCGGTCTGGACATTAATTCATTGAGCATTGATCTTATCTCAGCTAGGGTCTCTTATCAACTCTGCTATTTGTTCCATCGGCGCCCTCGTCCTTCAGCAGCTTCGTTTCTTCGTGTGTGACCCAGTGAACTGCGGTTGGGCCAGTAGTAGAAAACAGGCCTTTTGTCCCGGTTCGTAAGGGCCTTTTGTCCTGGTTCCAGAACCGGGACTAAAGGGTCGTTACTAATGCCCTGACCCGTTAGTCCCGGTTCTAACCAGAACCGGGACAGATGGGCCTCCACGTGGCCTGCGCGCTGAGCCCAGGCAGGAGGGCCTTTGGTCCCGGTTGGTGGCACCAACCGGGACCAATAGGCCTCCACGCGTCAGCATTTCTGTGGCTGGGGTTTTTGTTTTTTTTAAAGGGGGGTTGGGGGTTTTGGGGGGTTAATTTAGGTATTTCATATATTGTGTTAGATAGCTAATTAATAGAGATTAGTGTCCTATCTTATGTCCGTGCTTGGTCGACGCTACGTACTATACATACGTATAGAGAGGACTAGACACGCTAGCTAGCTAGTAAGCAAACGAAGGAAACAGAAGATCGTCATGAACATATATGCATACAGAGAGAAGTAATATCGACCACCTCTCCTTCTCCGAGAGATTGGTCGAACAACAAGTTCTCGTATATCTATCGTCCGACACTACCGGCTACATATATACAATAATTATCTCTTACAAATATAATCTCCTAAATTATGGACGCATGGTCCACATAGTATTCTCCGTCTTCAGCGATCACGTGGTCAGGAAAGAATGCCGCCAATTCCTCTTGAATTGCTCGCATGTGATCTGGTGCTAGGAGTTCATTCCGCATCCGAAACATCTAATTTGAAGAAGGGGGCCAATACATATATATGTGAATGAATGAAACTCAACACAAATGATGGTAATAAAATAAAATTGTGAATATTGTTATTTACGCACTTCATATTGTTCGTTAGAGTACCCGCCCCGCTCACAGGTCATGTGGCGGATGGACTCGCAGACGTAGTATCCACAGAAATCATTCCTTTATTCCTGCCACAACCACTTTACAAGAAATAGAGGTCAATCAAACTGATAAGCAAGAATGCCAAATGGTATTGATGAAACTAGCGCTTGAATCACTAGGAGATGCGCGGAACATGCTACTATAGTACTTACTTTCGGGTGTCTAATTTGCAGCTCCTTCAGCAGTCCCGGAGCTTTTCTGGTGAATTTTCTCCAAATCCTGCCGGACAAAGAACATAGTTACTTGATATCAGGAATGAACAAAGTTGCTGATATGGTGGATAATGATCAATTTAACTTACTTCTTGAGGATTTCAGTCATGTCCGCATACTCCTGGGGATCTTTTCGTCTAGAGTCCAAGACAGTTACTACTCCCTGCTCAAGCCTAATCTCTAGGAGAATATAGTGGTAACTACGCACGCGTGCATAACTCATCAGTTACATTACTATAACCTGGACTAATATATAAGGGAAACCGAATATGCACAAGACAGTAACACTCACTTGAAGTTGTAAGGAAAGAGTATTATATCTTTGTGTTCATTTCTTTTGAATGATCATAACAAGTTGGCCTCGGTATCTTCGGGCCTTTTTTCAACCTCAGTTGCATCTATGAGATATGTGTTAACGAACCCAATATCACCGATTTGTCTTTTCTTCAATTCGGCGATCTTCAATCTGCATAATATAGCGAGGATAATTATAAATACATGCAATGAAAGAGCTGAGCTATATAGAGAGACTTAATGACAGAAGTAGTAGTACTTACAGACAGTAGCAGGTGACCGTTGTTTTATCGAGGGCCAATTGATTGAAAACTGATAGAACTCCTCAAATGGAATAGGCAACAGTTCAATTCCAATGAGGTCATGCTCCGGTTTAACTCTCGCATACAAAGTACTCCTCCCCCCAGACTCTCTGCAGATTTCCAAGTACCAATCATGTAATCTTCGCATCATCGTTGATAGAGATTTTTCATTTTTGACGAGAGGCTTCCCGTACTCGTATCTGTGTATCTGCACCTCCATGGGATCATAATGTACTTCGTCGGGCAGGTAATCGTCAAGATTGCTATAACCGGGCACCATTCTCGGATCGACGATGTCGCTAGGCACCTTGAGCGGGGGGCACGATTGCTTCGCTTGTTCGCCGAGCTGGGCAATTTGTTTCCCAGCTGCTCGTCGTTCTTTCAGCCTTTGATCACTGACTGTACTTCCCGACCGCTCCGCTTTGGCCCATGTCTTTGCAATAATGCGCTCATAGTTGCCTTTCGGCGGAGACTTGGGTGGTTTTGCCAGGGCAGCCAGAGTGCGCTTCACTTTCACCGGATCTACCTTCTCCTCCGGAGGTGGAAGTCTCTGTGCTTTCAACCCTTGAAACCAGCCCTTCACCTCGGTTCGCGCGATCTTCGCGTTCTCCTCCGGGGTCATCTCGTATGGTAACTTCTCTGGAGTCTTCAGAGAAGGACCGAATTTGTATGTCCTCCCGCCTCTGGCTGTACTGCTAGACGCCGGCAGAGCAGACGAAGCGGCAGTCTTCTTTACTTGCTTACGAGGCGGAGGAGAAGGACTACGACGCGCCGGATCAGCCGCCGGAGCGGCGGCGGGTCTCTTCCGCCCTTGCTGACGAGGCGGAGAAGGAGGAGGCTGGCTGCTCAGACGCGCCGGCGCAGGCGGAGAAGGAGGCGGAGTGCCGCCACGCGCCGGAGAAGGAGTCGGCCGAGGGCCCTGATCGTCACTCGCCGGAGGAGGAGGCGGAGTGCCCTGACTCACCGGAGGAGGAGGAGGAGGCGTCCAGTTCGGAAGGTTGATGAGCTCCTTCCGCCATAGGCATGGAGTCTTCAGAGAAGAACCCAGTCGAGTCTCCTTCTCCGGTAGGGTGGTCAAGCGGGAGGTCCTCAAATCCCTCCGTTATTTCATCCACCATCACCTTAGCATATCCTTCTGGAATCGGCCGGCAGTGAAAAGTTGCGCCGGGTTCATTAGGAAAAACAGAGCCAACAGCCGCCTTGACCTTCATATTAATCCATTGCGTCATAAGGTGGGAATTTTGAGCCTCCGTGATAGCATCCACGGGATTGCTGGCAGGAGCCGTCAAGACAAGCTCCGGCTGAAGCAGCTCGGTGGAAGCCACGCTGCTTCTCCGTTGAGATGGCGGGGTAGCTTCAGGGGAAGCTTCGGCAAGTCGTTTGCTGCGATTTGCTTCTCGTTCCTCTATCGCTTGTACCCTTGCATGCAGCGCCTGCAGTTCGGTCTGCTGCAATTTTTTCCTCCTCTCGTGGCTTTTGTAACCGCCTGCGTCCGGAAACCCAGCCTTCCACGGAATGGAGCCTGGCGTGCCTCATGTCCGTCCAGGGTGCTCAGGATTTCCGAGGGCCTTTGTGAGCTCGTCGTTCTCTCTGTCTGGAAGGAACGTCCCTTTCTGCGCTGCAGCGATATAGTACCAAAGCTTCTTCAAGGGTATGTCAAGTTGCTCGTCCGTCCAAATGCACTTCCCTGTTACAGGGTCCAAGGTTCCGCCAGCCCCAAAGAACCAAGTCCGACAACGGTCTGGCCAGTTCATTGTCTCTGGTTCGATCCCCTTTTCAACCAGATCATTCCCAGCCTTGGCCCACTTAGGCCGGGCTACGAGGTAGCCACCTGACCCCATGCGATGGTGAAGCTTCTTCTTCGCAACATTTTTCTTGTTTGTCGCCGACATCTTCTTACTCTTTTCCGATGTCTTGTGGGCCACAAATGCAGGTCAGTCATCTCTGATCTTCTCATATCTGCCCTTGAATTCTGGTGTCTCTTTTTTCTCGACAAACGTATTCAGGTCTTTCTTCCACCTCCTGAATAGGTCTGCCATCCTCTTAAGAGCAAAAGACTTGATTAATTGCTCTTTAACTGGCTTCTCCGGATCATCCTCTGGCGGTAGGGTGAAATTTGACTTCAGCTCGGTCCAAAGATCATTTTTCTGCATATCATTGACGTAAGACACCTCAGGGTCTTCTGTAGCCGGCTTTAACCATTGTTGGATGCTGATCGGGATCTTGTCCCTAACCAGAACCCCGCACTGAGCAATAAATGTGTTCTTTTATCGGATGGGTTCAATCGGTTGGCCGTCGGGCGTGATTGCTATGATCTCGAACGTTTCATCCGATCTCAACTTTTTCTTCGGGCCTCGTCTCTTTACCTCAGTTGTGCTCGATCCGGAGGGCTAGAAAAAAGAACAAAGACTTAATTAATATGTGTACATACCAAAACAATGAATGCATCAATTAGCTAGTCAGCACAGGCTTAACTAATATATATACCTGGCCGGACTCAGTTCGGTCACCGGAGCCGTCATCACGGTCTCCTTCTTGCACCGGCATTGGGTCACCGGAGCCGTCCTCATGTTCTTCTTCTTGCACCGGCATTAGATCACCGGAGCCAGCTTCTTCACCCTCTCCTTCTAGACCATCAGTGTCGTTGAGAAACAACGAGACGACATCACTTCCTTCTGCGATTATGTCCCTCAACAACACTTCTTTTGCTTCGTCTCGGGCGGTGTCCATAGTTTCTACAAATATTTACAACATGGCAATTATTATTCAAACATTACAGATGGATATATTAGTGGCAAACGTAGAACTAGCTAGCTAATCATAGTAAGGAATCATATATATTAATTAGTGGCCTCGACGCTGCTTCTCTAGGGTTTAGGGTGGCCTCGACAACGCTTCAAGGGTTTGGGGTGGCCTCGAGAACGCTTCAAGGAGGGGGTAATATCGACCCCCCCCTCCCCCACGTGTTGAAGCTATCGGGAGGGGGTATAACGACAACGACGACACTACATCTATGTCCCTCGACGACCCTCGTTCCCGATAAAAAAAAGAGGAAGAAGAAGAAAAAAGAGGAGAAGAAAGAATAGAGGAGAAGAACCCTCGACGACCCTAGAACCCTCGACCCCTAGATGACCCTGGAACCCTCGACCCTCGATCCCTAGACCCTATAGAACCCTCGAACCCTCGATCCTGAAACCCTCGACCCTTGACCCCTTAACGACCCTCGACCCTCTACCCTAGTTCCCGACCCTCGACCCCTCGGCGATCCTCGACACCCTCGTTCCCGGCCGATAAAAATTAAGAAGAAGAAGAAGAAGAAGAAGAAGAAGAAGAAGAAGAAGAAGAAGAAGAAGAAGAAGAAGAAGAAGAAGAAGAAGAAGAAGAAGAAGAAGAAGAAGAAGAAGAAAAAAGAGGAGAAGAAGAAAGGAATAGCTAGAGGAGAAGATCAAAGAAAAAAAAGAAGAAAAAAAAGAGGAGAAGAAGAAAGGAATAGTGGAGAAGAATAGAAAATAGAATATTCTATTTTCTCTTCCTCTCCACTATTCCTTTCTTCTTCTCCTCTTCTTTTTCTTCTTTTTTCTTCTTCTTATTTATTTCTCCTCTTCTTTCTTTCCTCTTCTTATTTTCTTCTTTCCTATCCTTCTTTTTCTAAAATTGTAACTTTTGCATATATAAAACTTTTCTAAAATTGTAACTTTCTATATATGAACAAAAAACTTTCTATGAACAAAAAAACATTTTTAACATATATATTTAGCAAATTCTAGCCACATACATCACATACACATATACATTATAGCAACATACACATATACATCACATATGAACAAAAAAATAAACTAATAAAAATAAAAAAAACATATTACAACATATGAACAAAAACATATAGCCACATACATACACATACATTATATATATATATACGAAAAAAATTAAACTAATAAAAAAAAGTGGTGGCGCCGGCGGGGCAGAGGGGCATGGCGGCAGCGGTGGTGCCGGCGGGGCAGGGCAGGGCAGGGGCGCGGGAGCAAGGCAAGGCAGGGGCGCTAAGCAGGTGCTCACAGAGGGGTGGCGGAGCACGGCGGGCGGCGTCGGGGCACGGGGAGCAGCGCCGGTGCGCGTCGGGGCAGATGGCGTCGAGGGCGGTGGCGACGGCAAAGTTGAGCAGCCTGACGACGTCGGAGGCGGCGACGACGGTGAGGTGGACCAGCCTGACGGCAACGGAGGCGGCGGCGATGACGAGGTGGAGCAGCCTGACGGCTCGGCGGCGACGGCGACGAGGCAGAGCAGCGGGCATCGGGCGGAGAAGAAAGGGATGATTTTGGAGAAACTGCTAAGTGCTGCTTATATAGCAAAGCCTTTAGTCCTGATTCGTGGCACAAACCGGGACTAATGACCCCCTTTAGTCCCGGTTGGTGCCACCAACCGGGACCAAAGGCCTCTTTTCAGCAGCCCAAAGGGCGGGAAGCTGCGGCCTTTGGTCTCAGTTGGTGGCACCAACCGGGACTAAAGGGGGGCATTAGTCCCAGTTTGTGCCACGAACCGGGACCAAAGGCCTTGTGCTGCCCCGCGCCGAAATGTTTAGTCCCACCTCGCTAGTTGAGAGGGAGCCGCACCTGTTTATAAGGTGCGGTGCGCCTTCCCTGTCTAGCTCCTCTCTAAAGCAGGCTGTCGGGCCTAACCGTGCAATGTGTGCCTGTGGGCCTACTGGGCCTCCCGCGGGCCTGAATCCTCGCCCATGGTAGGGTTTCTAGTCGTATTCAGGCCGTGGGTGCCCAGTAGGTGGCACTTTTTTTGTTTTTTGTTTTTTTTGTTTCTACTTACAACAAAATACTTATTGTTGCTATATTTAATATTGTTTTTCCATTTTTTATTTTGTTTTCTGCATTATTTATTTTATTTTGTTTCTACTTACAACAAAATACTTATTGTTGCTATTTTTATTTTTCCCAAGTTTTTTTGTTTTGTTTTCTGTATTATTTATTTTCTTTTGTTTCTTGCTTTATTTTTTTAATTCCTTTTGCTTTTAGGTCAGCAAAATTATAAACTTTCTGTTAGTGCCATTAGTTTTAGAAAAAAATATAAACTTTCTGTTAGTGCCATTAGTTTTCAAATTTGAATAGTTAAAATTTGTATTCTTTGAAATTTGTGTGAATCACAAGTTTGTGATTAACTTTACTAAAAAAATGAACATAGATGCACCTATAGAGAAAATTCGACCTAAATTCATAGTTTTCAAATGAACTCTGAAAAAGTTGGCATAGCATACTCGTCTGTTACAAATTTGTCATGGTATCATCATAATAGTTGCGGAAGAAAGTCTTCACTTTTTCTTCGCTTGTGTCATTTGCTTATTGCGCTGTAACCATGGATAATCTTCAGCGTTTATCAGGATGCTTGGGTCAACCTTGACATTGAAGGGAGGAATTTCATGAAACCTTTCATAATCTTGAGACATGTCTGTCTTGCCCTCCACTCCCAGGATGTCCCTTTTTCCTGAAAGAACTATGTGGCGCTTTGGCTCATCGTATGATGTATTCGCTTCCTTATCTTTTCTTTTTCTCGGTCTGGTAGACATGTCCTTCACATAGATAACCTGTGCCACATCATTGGCTAGGACGAACCGTTCGTCAGTGTACCCAAGATTTTTCAGATCCACTGTTGTCATTCCGTACTATGGGTCTACATGTACCCCGCCTCCTGACAGATTGACCCATTTGCACTTAAACAAAGGGACCTTAAAATCTTGTCCGTAGTCAAGTTCCCATATGTCCACTATGTAACCATAATATTGAAGGAAATATGCCCTAGAGGCAATAATATAGTTATTATTTATTTCCTTATATATCATGATAAATGTTTATTATTCATGCTAGAATTGTATTAACCGGAAACATAATACATGTGTGGATACATAGACAAACAGAGTGTCACTAGTATGCCTCTACTTGACTAGCTTGTTAATCAAAGATGGTTAAGTTTCCTAACCATAGACAAAGGAGTTGTCATTTGATTAACAAGGTCACATCATTAGTTGAATGATCTGATTGACATGACCCATTCCATTAGCTTAGCACCCAATCGTTTAGTATGTTGCTATTGCTTTCTTCATGACTTATACATGTTCCTATGACTATGAGATTATGCAACTCCCGTTTACCGTAGGAACACTTTGTGTGCTACCAAACGTCACAACGTAACTGGGTGATTATAAAGGTGCTCTACAGGTGTCTCCGAAAGTATTTGTTGGGTTGGCGTATTTCGAGATTAGGATTTGTCACTCCGAATGTCGGAGAGGTATCTCAGGGCCTTCTCGGTAATGCACATCACATAAGCCTTGCAAGCATTGCAACCAATAAGTTAGTTGCAAGATGATGTATTACAGAACGAGTAAAGAGACTTGCTGGTAACGAGATTGAACTAGGTATTGGATACCGACGATCGAATCTCGGGCAAGTAACATACTGATGACAAAGGGAACAACGTATGTTGTTATGCGGTCTGACCGATAAAGATCTTCGTAGAATGTGTAGGAGCCAATATGGGCATCCAGGTCCCGCTGTTGGTTATTGACCAGAGATTTGTCTCAGTCATGTCTACACTGTTCTCGAACCGTAGGGTCCGCACGCTTAAGGTTACGATGACAGTTATTATGAGTTTATGCATTTTGATGTACCGAAGTTAGTTCGGAGTCCCGGATGAGATCACGGACATGACGAGGAGTCTCGAAATGGTCGAGACGTAAAGATTGATATATTGGACGACTATGTTCGAACATCGGAATGGTTCCGAGTAGTTTCGGAGAAAACCGGAGTGCCGGAGGGTTACCGGAACCCCCCCGGGAGAAGTATTGGGCCACATGGGCCTTAGTGGAGAGAGAGAGGGGCGGCCAGGGTGGGCCTCGCGCCCCCTCCCCCTCTGGTCCGAATTGGACTAGGAGAGGGGGGGCGGCGCCCCCTTTCCCTCTCCCTCTCCCCCTTCCTTTCCCCCTCCTAGTAGGAGTAGGAAAGAGGGGAGTCCTACTCCTGCTAGGAGGAGGACTCTTCCTCCTGGCGCGCGCCACAAGGGCCGGCCGGCCTCCCCCCTTGCTCCTTTATATACGGGGGGAGGGGGCACCCTAGAACACACAAGTTGATCTTCGTGATCGTTCCTTAGCCGTGTGCGGTGCCCCCCTCCACCATATTCCACCTCGGTCATATCGTTGCGGTGCTTAGGCGAAGCCCTGTGTCGGTAGAACATCAAGATCATCACCACGCCGTCGTGCTGACGAAACTCGTCCCCGAAGCTTTGCTGGATCGGAGCCCGGGGAACGTCATCGAGCTGTACGTGTGTTAAGAACTCGGAGGCGCCGGAGTAACGGCGCTTGGATCGGTCGGATCGGGAAGACGTACGACTACTTCCTCTACGTTGCGTCAACGCTTCCGCTTCGGTCTACGAGGGTACGTAGACAACACTCTCCCCTCTCGTTGCTATGCATCACCATGATCTTGCGTGTGCGTAGGAAAATTTTGAAATTACTACGTTCCCCAACAGTGGCATCCGAGCCTAGGTTTTTATGGTTTGATGTTTTGCACGAGTAGAACACAAGTGTTGTGGACAATACAAGTCATACTGCCTACCAGCATGTCATACTTTGGTTCGGCGGTATTGTTGGATGAAGCGGCCCGGACCGACATTACGCGTACGCTTACGCGAGACTGGTTCTACCGCAGTGCTTTGCACACAGGTGGCTGGCGGGTGTCAGTTTCTCCAACTTTAGTTGAACCGAGTATGGCTACGCCCGGTCCTTGAGAAGGTTAAAACGAAGTCTATTTGACAAACTATCGTTGTGGTTTTGATGCGTAGGTGAGATTGGTTCTTGCTTCAGCCCGTAGCAGCCACGTAAAACTTGCAACAAACAAAGTAGAGGACGTCTAACTTGTTTTTGCAGGGCATGTTGTGATGTGATATGGTCAAGGCATGATGCTAAATTTTCTTGTATGAGATGATCATGTTTTGTAACCGAGTTATCGGCAACCGGCAGGAGCCGTATGGTTGTCGCTTTATTGTATGCAATGCAATCGCCCTGTAATGCTTTACTTTATCACTAAGCGGTAGCGATAGTCGTAGAAGCATAAGATTGGCGAGACGACAACGATGCTACGATGGAGATCAAGGTGTCGCACCGGTGACGATGGTGATCATGACGGTGCTTCGGAGATGGAGATCACAAGCACAAGATGATGATGGCCATATCATATCACTTATATTGATTGCATGTGATGTTTATCTTTGTATGCATCTTATCTTACTTTGATTGACGGTAGCATTATAAGATGATCTCTCACTAAATTATCAAGAAGTGTTCTCCCTGAGTATGCACCGTTGCCAAAGTTCGTCGTGCCCAGACACCACGTGATGATCGGGTGTGATAAGCTCTACGTCCATCTACAACGGGTGCAAGCCAGTTTTGCACATGCAGAATACTCAGGTTATACTTGACGAGCCTAGCATATGCAGATATGGCCTCGGAACACGGAGACCGAAAGGTCGAGCGTGAATCATATAGTAGATATGATCAACATAATGATGTTCACCATTGAAGACTAATCCATTTCACGTGATGATCGGTTATGGTTTAGTTTGATTTGGATCACGTGATCACTTAGAAGATTGGAGGGATGTCTATCTAAGTGGGAGTTCTTAAGTAATATGATTAATTGAACTTAAATTTATCATCAACTTAGTCCCTGAAAGTATCTTGCTTGTTTATGTTGATTGTAGATAGATGGCCCGTGTTGTTGTTCCGTTGAATTTTAATGCGTTCCTTGAGAAAGCAAAGTTGAAAGATGATGGTAGCAATTACACGGACTGGGTCCGTAACTTGAGGATTATCCTCATTGCTGCACAGAAGAGTTACGTCCTGGAAGCACCGCTGGGTGCCAGGCCTGCTGCTGGAGCAACGCCAGATGTTGTGAACGTCTGGCAGAGCAAAGCTGATGACTACTCGATAGTTCAGTGTGCCATGCTTTACGGCTTAGAACCGGGACTTCAACGACGTTTTGAACATAATGGAGCATATGAGATGTTCCAGGAGTTGAAGTTGATATTCCAACAAAATGCCCGGATTGAGAGATATGAAGTCTCCAATAAGTTCTATAGCTGCAAGATGGAGGAGAATGGTTCTGTCAGTGAGCATATACTCAAAATGTCTAGGTATTATAATCACTTGATTCAACTGGGAGTTAATCTTCCGGATGATTGTGTCATTGACAGAATTCTCCAATCACTTCCACCAAGCTACAAAGGCTTCGTGATGAACTATAACATGCAAGGGATGGATAAGACAATTCCCGAGCTCTTCTCAATGCTAAAGGCTGCGGAGGTAGAAAACAAGAAGGAGGATCAAGTGTTGATGGTCAACAAGACCACCAGTTTCAAGAAAAAGGGCAAAGAGAAGAAGGGGAACTTCAAGAAGAACAACAAACAAGTTGCTGCTCAAGAGAAGAAACCCAAGTCTGGACATAAGCCTGAAGCTGAGTGCTTCTACTGCAAGCAGACTGGTCACTGGAAGCGGAACTGCCCCAAGTATTTCGCGGATAAGAAGGATGGCAAGGTGAACAAAGGTATATGTGATATACATGTTATTGATGTGTACCTTACTAGAGCTCGCAGTAGCACCTGGGTATTTGATACTGGTTCTGTTGCTAATATTTGCAACTCGAAACAGGGACTACGGATTAAGCGAACACTGGCAAAGGACGAGGTGATGATGCGCGTGGGAAATGGTTCCAAAGTCGATGTGATCGCAGTCGGCACGCTACCTCTACATCTACCTTCGGGATTAGTATTAGACCTAAATAATTGTTATTTGGTGCCAGCGTTGAGCATGAACATTATATCTGGATCTTGTTTGATGCGAGACGGTTATTCATTTAAATCAGAGAATAATGGTTGTTCTATTTATATGAGTAATATCTTTTATGGTCATGCACCCTTCAAGAGTGGTCTATTTTTGATGAATCTCGAAAGTAGTGATACACATACTCATAATGTTGAAGCCAAAAGATGCAAAGTTGATAATGATAGTGCAACTTATTTGTGGCACTGCCGTTTAGGTCATATCGGTATAAAGCGCATGAAGAAACTCCATACTGATGGACTTTTGGAACCACTTGATTATGAATCACTTGGTACTTGCGAACCGTGCCTCGGCAAGATGACTAAAACACCGTTCTCCGGTACTATGGAGAGAGCAACAGATTTGTTGGAAATCATACATACAGATGTATGTGGTCCGATGAATGTTGAGGCTCGTGGCGGATATCGTTATTTTCTCACCTTCACAGATGATTTAAGCAGATATGGGTATATCTACTTAATGAAACACAAGTCTGAAACATTTGAAAAGTTCAAAGAATTTCAGAGTGAAGTTGAAAATCATCGTAACAAGAAAATAAAGTTTCTACGATCTGATCGTGGAGGAGAATATTTGAGTTACGAGTTTGGTCTACATTTGAAACAATGCGGAATAGTTTCGCAACTCACGCCACCCGGAACACCACAACGCAATGGTGTGTCCGAACGTCGTAATCGCACTTTACTTGATATGGTACGATCTATGATGTCTCTTACAGATTTACCGCTATCGATTTGGGGTTATGCTCTAGAGACGGACGCATTCACATTAAATAGGACGCCATCGAAATCCGTTGAGATGACGTCTTATGAACTATGGTTTAGCAAGAAACCAAAGTTGTCGTTTCTTAAAGTTTGGGGCTGCGATGCTTATGTGAAAAAGCTTCAACCTGATAAGCTCGAACCCAAATCGGAGAAATGTGTCTTCATAGGATACCCAAAGGAAACTGTTGGGTACACCTTCTATCACAGATCCGAAGGCAAGACATTTGTTGCTAAAAATGGATCCTTTCTAGAGAAGGAGTTTCTCTCGAAAGAAGTGAGTGGGAGGAAAGTAGAACTTGATGAGGTAACTGTACCTGCTCCCTTATTGGAAAGTAGTACATCACAGAAATCTGTTTCTGTAGCACCTACACCAATTAGTGAGGAAGTTAATGATGATGATCATGCAACTTCAGATCAAGTTACTACAGAACCTCGTAGATCAACCAGAGTAAGATCCGCGCCAGAGTGGTACGGCAATCCTGTTCTGGAAATCATGCTACTAGATCATGGTGAACCTACGAACTATGAAGAAGCGATGGTGAGGCCAGATTCCGCAAAATGGATTGAAGCCATGAAATTTGAGATGGGGTCCATGTATGAGAACAAAGTATGGACTTTGGTTGACTTGCGCGATGGACGACAAGCAATAGAGAATAAATGGATCTTCAAGAAGAAGACTGACGCTGATGGTAATGTTACTGTCTACAAAGCTCGACTTGTCGCAAAAGGTTTTCGACAAGTTCAAGGGATTGACTACGATGAGACCTTCTCACCCGTAGCGATGCTTAAGTCTGTCCGAATCATGTTAGCAATTGCCGCATTTTATGATTATGAAATTTGGCAAATGGATGTAAAGACTGCATTCCTGAATGGATTTCTGGAAGAAGAGTTGTATATGATGCAACCGGAAGGTTTTATCGATCCAAAGGGAGCTAACAAAGTGTGCAAGCTCCAGCGATCCATTTATGGACTGGTGCAAGCCTCTCGGAGTTGGAATAAACGCTTTGATAGTGTGATCAAAGCATTTGGGTTTGTACAGACTTTTGGAGAAGCCTGTATTTACAAGAAAGTGAGTGGGAGCTCAGTAGCATTTCTGATATTATATGTAGATGACATATTACTAATTGGAAATGATATAGAATTTCTGGATAGCATAAAGGGATACTTGAATAAAAGTTTTTCAATGAAAGACCTCGGTGAAGCTGCTTACATATTGGGCATCAAGATCTATAGAGATAGATCAAGACGCTTAATTGGACTTTCACAAAGCACATACCTTGACAAAGTTTTGAAAAAGTTCAAAATGGATCAAGCAAAGAAAGGGTTCTTGCCTGTGTTACAAGGTGTGAAGTTGAGTAAGACTCAATGCCCGACCACTGCAGAAGATAGAGAAAAGATGAAAGATGTTCCCTATGCTTCAGCCATAGGCTCTATCATGTATGCAATGCTGTGTACCAGACCCGATGTGTGCCTTGCTATAAGTTTGGCAGGGAGGTACCAAAGTAATCCAGGAGTGGATCACTGGACAACGGTCAAGAATATCCTGAAGTACCTGAAAAGGACTAAGGAGATGTTTCTCGTGTATGGAGGTGACAAAGAGCTCGTCGTAAACGGTTACGTTGATGCAAGCTTTGACACTGATCTGGACGATTCTAAATCGCAAACCCGATACGTATTTACATTAAACGGTGGAGCTGTCAGTTGGTGCAGTTCTAAACAAAGCGTCATGGCGGGATCTACATGTGAAGCGGAGTACATAGCTCCTTCGGAAGCAGCGAATGAAGGAGTATGGATGAAGGAGTTCATATCCGATCTAGGTGTCATACCTAGTGCATCGGGTCCAATGAAAATCTTTTGTGACAATACTGGTGCAATTGCCTTAGCGACGGAATCCAGATTTCACAAGAGAACCAAGCACATCAAGAGACGCTTCAATTCCATCCGGGATTTAGTCCAGGTGGGAGACATAGAGATTTGCAAGATACATATGGACCTGAATGTAGCAGACCCGTTGACTAAGCCTCTTCCACGAGCAAAACATGATCAGCACCAAGACTCCATGGGTGTTAGAATCATTACTGTGTAATCTAGATTATTGACTCTAGTGCAAGTGGGAGACTGAAGGAAATATGCCCTAGAGGCAATAATATAGTTATTATTTATTTCCTTATATATCATGATAAATGTTTATTATTCATGCTAGAATTGTATTAACCGGAAACATAATACATGTGTGGATACATAGACAAACAGAGTGGCACTAGTATGCCTCTACTTGACTAGCTTGTTAATCAAAGATGGTTAAGTTTCCTAACCATAGACAAAGGAGTTGTCATTTGATTAACAAGGTCACATCATTAGTTGAATGATCTGATTGACATGACCCATTCCATTAGCTTAGCACCCGATCATTTAGTATGTTGTTATTGCTTTCTTCATGACTTATACATGTTCCTATGACTATGAGATTATGCAACTCCCGTTTACCGTAGGAACACTTTGTGTGCTACCAAACGCCACAACGTAACTGGGTGATTATAAAGGTGCTCTACAGGTGTCTCCGAAAGTATTTGTTGGGTTGGCATATTTCGAGATTAGGATTTGTCACTCCGAATGTCGGAGAGGTATCTCAGGGCCTTCTCGGTAATGCACATCACATAAGCCTTGCAAGCATTGCAACCAATAAGTTAGTTGCAAGATGATGTATTACAGAACGAGTAAAGAGACTTGCTGGTAACGAGATTGAACTAGGTATTGGATACCGACGATCGAATCTCGGGCAAGTAACATACCGATGACAAAGGGAACAACGTATGTTGTTATGCGGTCTGACCGATAAAGATCTTCGTAGAATGTGTAGGAGCCAATATGGGCATCCAGGTCCCGCTGTTGGTTATTGACCAGAGATTTGTCTCAGTCATGTCTACACTGTTCTCGAACCGTAGGGTCCGCACGCTTAAGGTTACGATGACAGTTATTATGAGTTTATGCATTTTGATGTACCGAAGTTAGTTCGGAGTCCCGGATGAGATCACGGACATGACGAGGAGTCTCGAAATGGTCGAGACGTAAAGATTGATATATTGGATGACTATATTCGGACATCGGAATGGTTCCGAGTAGTTTCGGAGAAAACCGGAGTGCCGGAGGGTTACCGGAACCCCCCCGGGAGAAGTATTGGGCCACATGGGCCTTAGTGGAGAGAGAGAGGGGCGGCCAGGGTTGGGCCTCGCGCCCCCTCCCCCTCTGGTCCGAATTGGACTAGGAGAGGGGGGGCGGCGCCCCCTTTTCCCTCTCCCTCTCCCCCTTCCTTTCCCCCTCCTAGTAGGAGTAGGAAAGAGGGGAGTCCTACTCCTGCTAGGAGGAGGATTCCTCCTCCTGGCGCGCGTCACAAGGGCCGGCCGGCCTCCCCCCTTGCTCCTTTATATACGGGGGCAGGGGGGCACCCTAGAACACACAAGTTGATCTTCGTGATCGTTCCTTAGCCGTGTGTGGTGCCCCCCTCCACCATATTCCACCTCGGTCATATCGTTGCGGTGCTTAGGCGAAGCCCTGCGTCGGTAGAACATCAAGATCATCACCACGCCGTCGTGCTGACGAAACTCATCCCCGAAGCTTTGCTGGATCGGAGCCCGGGGAATGTCATCGAGTTGTACGTGTGTTAAGAACTCGGAGGCGCCGGAGTAACGGCGCTTGGATCGGTCGGATCGGGAAGACGTACGACTACTTCCTCTACGTTGCGTCAACGCTTCCGCTTCGGTCTACGAGGGTACGTAGACAACACTCTCCCCTCTCGTTGCTATGCATCACCATGATCTTGCGTGTGCGTAGGAAAATTTTGAAATTACTACGTTCCCCAACAAATATGTGTTCTTTCCCTTCTCGGTTGTTGCATCAAAGCGGACACCACTGTTTTGGTTGGTGCTCTTTTAATCTTGGTCAATCGTGTAAAATGTATTCCCATTTATCTCGTATCCTTTGTAAATCAATACAGTCAAAGATGGTCCCCTGGACAACAAGTACAACTCATCACAAACAGTGTTGTCACCTATGAGACGTGCTTCCAACCAACTGCTGAAAGTCTTAATGTGTTCACATGTAATCCAGTCGTCGCACTGCTCCGGGTGTTTGGAGCGCAGACTGTTCTTGTGTTCATCGACATACGGGATCACCAAGGTAGAGTTCTGTAGAACTATGTAGTGTGCTTGAGACCAAGAATGCCCGTCCCTGCATATTATTGAGTCCGCTCCTAGCGTGCCTTTTCCAGTCAGTCTCCCCTCATACTGCGCTTTAGGGAGACCTATCTTCTTAAGGTCAGGAATGAAGTCAACACAAAACCCGATGACATCCTCTGTTTGATGGCCCATGGAGATGCTTCCTTCTGGACTAGCGTGGTTACGGACATATTTCTTTAGGAATCCCATGAATCTCTCAAAGAGGAACATATTATGTAGAAATACGGGCCCCAGAATGACAATCTCGTCGACTAGATGAACTAGGACATGCGTCATGATATTGAAGAAGGATGGTGGGAACACCAGCTCGAAACTGACAAGACATTGCGCCACATCACTCCTTAGCCTTGGTACCATTTCTGGATCGATCACCTTCTGAGAGATTGCAATGAGGAATGCACATAGCTTCACAATGGCTAATCGGACGTTTTCCGGTAGAAGCCCCCTCAATGCAACCGGAAGCAGTTGCGTTATAATCACATGGCAGTCATGAGACTTTAGGTTCTGGAACTTTTTCTCTGGGATATTTATTATTCCCTTTATATTCGACGAGAAGCCAGTCGGGACCTTCATACTGAGCAGGCATTCAAAGAAGATTTCTTTCTCTTCTTTCATAAGAGCATAGCTCGCAGGACCTTCATACTGCTTCGGAGGCATGCCGTCTTTTTCGTGCAAACATTGCATGTCTTCCCGTGCCTCAAGTGTATCTTTTGTCTTTCCATACACGCCTAAGAAGCCTAGCAGGTTCACGCAAAGGTTCTTTGTCACGTGCATCACGTCGATTGAAGAGCGAACCTCTAGGTCTTTCTATTAGGGTAGGTCCCAAAATATAGATTTCTTCTTCCACATGGGTGCGTGTCCCTCAGCGTCATTCGGAATAGCTAGTGCGCCAGGACCCTTTCTAAAGATTACGTGTAAATCATTGACCATAACAAGTACGTGATCACCGGTACGCATGGCAGGCTTCTTCCGGTGATCTGCCTCGCCTTTGAAATGCTTGCCTTTCTTTCGACATTGATGGTTGGTCGGAAGAAATCGACGATGGCCCAGGTACACATTCTTCCTGCATTTGTTCAGGTATATACTTTCAGTGTCATCTAAACAGTGTGTGCATGCGTGGTATCATTTGTTTGTCTGTCCTGAAAGGTTACTAAGAGCGGGCCAATCATTGATGGTCACGAACAGCAACGCCTTTAGGTTAAATTCCTTTTGTCTGTGCTCATCCCACGTACGTACACCGTTGCCATTTCACATCTGTAAAAGTTCTTCAACTAATGGCCTTAGGTACACATCAATGTCGTTGCCGGGTTGCTTAGGGTCTTGGATGAGAACTGGCATCATAATGAACATCCGCTTCATGCACATCCAAGGAGGAAGGTTATACATACATAGAGTCACAGGCCAGGTGCTGTGATTGCTGCTCTGCTCCCCGAAAGGATTAATGCCATCCGCGCTTAAAGAAAACCATATGTTCCTTGGGTCCTTTGCAAACTCATCCCAGTACTTTCTCATGATTTTTCTCCACTGCGACCCGTCAGCGGGTGCTCTCAACTTCTCGTCTTTCTTACGGTCCTCACTGTGCCATCGCATCGACTTGGCATGCTTTCCGTTTCTGAACAGACGTTTCAACCATGGTATTATAGGAGCATACCACATCACCTTCGCAGGAACCCTCTTCCTGTGGGGCTCGCCGTGAACATCACCAGGGTCATCCCGTCTGATCTTATACCACAATGCACCGCATACCGGGCATGCGTTCAGATCCTTGTATGCACCGCGGTATAGGATGCAGTCATTAGGGCATGCATGTATCTTCTCCACCTCCAATCCTAGAGGGCATACGACCTTCTTTGCTGCGTATGTACTGTCGGGCAATTTGTTATCCTTTGGAAGCTTCTTCTTCAATATTTTCAGTAGCTTCTCAAATCCTTTGTCAGGCACAACATTCTCTGCCTTCCACTGCAGCATTTCCAGTACGGTACCGAGCTTTGTGTCGCCATCTTCGCAATTGGGGTACAACCCTTTTTTGTGATCCTCTAACATGCGATCGAACTTCAGCTTCTCCTTTTGACTTTCGCATTGCGTCCTTGCATCGACAATGACCCGGCGGAGATCATCATCATCGGGCACATCGTTTGGTTCCTCTTCATCTTCAGCAGCTTCACCCGTTGCAGCATCATTGGGCACATCGTCTGGTTCCTCTTGATCTTCACCAGCTCTCCCCCGTTGCAGCATCACAGTATTCAGGGGGCACATAGTTGTCATCGTATTCTTCTTCGTCCTCGTCTTCCATCATAACCCCTATTTCTCCGTGCCTCGTCCAAACATTATAGTGTGGCATGAAACCCTTGTAAAGCAGGTGGGTGTGAAGGATTTTCCGGTCAGAGTAAGACTTTGTATTCCCACAATTAGGGCATGGACAACACATAGAACCATTCTGCTTGTTTGCCTCAGCCGCATCGAGAAACTCATGCACACCCTTAATGTACTCGGAGGTGTGTCTGTCACCGTACATCCATTGCCGGTTCATCTACGTGCATTATATATAATTAAGTGTCCAAATTAATAGAAGTTCATCATCACATTAAAACCAAAGTACATACATAGTTCTCATCTAACAACATATAGCTCTCCAGAGCATCTAATTAATTAAACCATACATTGAAACTATGTAAAACATTTAAATGCGAAAACAAAGGCGATCATAATCGCAACCAAGGTAACAATTGATCCAACGGCATAATGATACCAAGCCTCGGTATGAATGACATATTTTCTAATCTTTCTAATCTTCAAGCGCATTGCATCCATTTTGATCTTGTGATCATCGACGACATCTGCAACATGCAACTCCAATATCATCTTCTCCTCCTCAATTTTTTTATTTTTTCCTTCAAGAAATTGTTTTCTTCTTCAACTAAAATTAACCTCTCAACAATAGGGTCGGTTGGAATTTCCGGTTCACATACATCCTAGATAAATAAAATCTATGTCACTTTGGTCCGCATAATTTTCATAAACAATAAATGAACCAATTGAACATATAAATCACGCCGTACTACCCACCATTCTAGGGGCACTGCATTCGCGAGACGTTTTTGACCGCTAGATGAATTCACTACAGTGCTTTTTTGGATGCTGACAGCTGGTCAACCGTCAGCTTTTTTTCACATTCGAAGCACCTTCACGAGAGAATGACAAGTGGGGTTGTGAGTCTGAGGGTGGGTTTATTTGGAGGCTATGTGAGCGATTGGCTGGCGATGAGCAGTTTGTGATTGGGTAAGGACAACATGAGAAGGTGGATTCCCGCTTGTCTACTCGGTCGATCTCTACCCTATTGTGTAGGTGGTCCCGGTTTTTCTTTTGAGCCCACACTTATTGGGTAGATGAGGTGAACCAAAGGAGCGGCCTGGAGGGCCGGGACCAATCCTCACATGAAAACACAGCGCACCAGACCAATCCTTTCCCGTCCTCGAGCCCCACGCCACTCTTCCCCCTCCGCGCCGTCCGGCATCCCTTGCTCCTCGGCCCTCCGCCGCCTCACGGCCTCTCGCACCGCCACCTTCTCTCCCGAGCCTCTTCCCCAGCGCTCGAGTTGCAGCAGCGCGGGCGCCGCCACGTTCTTGATCCACTCGGATCTGGCGCAGGTCGCCGTCATCCGGCGCCGCACGCCGCGATTCCAGATTGGGCGAGGTCGCCGCCAGGAGAGCAGGAGCGGCTGCTGCAGCGAGTGCAGCGGAGGAGCCCATCCTGGTCAAGCCCCACCCCGGCGGCTGCGTGTAGAGGAGGAGAGGTCGAGGATGGCCGCCAGTTCGTGGAGGAGACGCCCGGCAAAGGTGAGTTCGTTCTTTCTGACCTGGGCTCATCTACTAATTCATGGCTTCCTTTTTTTGTTTTTATATGCTGAAGATAGGGTTAGCGAGGAGGAGGTTGTCCCCGCGAAGAGGCAGCGTGAGGCTGCACCGGCGCCTCCCCATCTATGCATGTACAGAGAATGGAAGATGTCTGATAAGATTAGGTGCTGGACTGCTGGGTACCACGTCCACCCCATGCCCAAATCACACAGGTCAGCTTATACTCCATATATGATTTTTTTTCATCTCAGCTGTACCAGAATAAAAGAACCATGCCCAGAACGTGTCTTGCATCGTCTCCTACTGACCACACATGCCCCATAATCCGGTGCATTCATTCCTTCCTTGGTTTCTCCATAGACTGTACCATTTATGTACCTTTATTCACTAGGCTAGGAGGCGGGGTTGTCGCTTTGGCTGTAGACATTCATATGCATACACGCAAGGACGGATATTCCAGATGTGCTCACCTTGCCAAAATATCATTGTTGGTAGCATAGCCGTATGACCGTATCACTGTACTTGGCATCTACCTTATTGTATTAGGATGGCGGGTGTTTCATGAGGTTTTATTTTGTGAGTTCTGGTATTATTTGTCATTCATGCGTGAAACTATTTCTGAACCTATATGACATACATTTAGTGTTACCAGTCTGCAAGTTATGATAGCAACGGTTTTAACATTTTTCATGTTAATATGTTCAGATGTCTCATGTTTGGAAAGGTCAGTATACTGAGGAGCTTGAGAGTAAAGACTAACCAGTAAATGGTCTATTTTTGCAAGGGCCATTACACATATCATGGAAACAAGATGGTTATTGATTTCTGCGGCACAAGGCCCTGTCTATATTCAGAATATATTCATTCCTGAATAATGCAATTAGAAGCAATGGAAGTGTTTGCTGAAATGGATTTTCTTACTCGAAAAAAATATATTGTGAGACTTGAAGCAAAGTGGAAGAGTATATCTCGACAACAAGTAATTAAACATGGTAAGTAATTCATCACGCCCTTTGATTTTTTTTTGTTTCTCGTCTGAGAGTTCTGCTCTCCCTTAAAATAGCATTTCGAAAATTGCATTGACTTTATGTGATATTTAGTCAAGTGCAAACCTTCAGTTAATTTTACTGGCACTACATTTTCTTTTTGCTGTCAACAGAATTGGGGACATTGTGCATTCATTGACATTAACAAGGATCTGAGCATGCATTCCTGAAGTAAGTCTGATGGCTAGCTTAGCATTGTGTACAAGCATAGGAATTTTTTGTTATATATTTTGCAGGCTGATTTCAAACACTGAAAGAAGATTTAGTTGATAGAATGTACCATAAAAACCTTACGCATCTTCTTTTTGTATATGTTTTCATTGCTTTCATGATTATCAGTTCCCACTAGGAATGTACACTTCAGGTTGTGGTGTTGATCCTTCAGCGTTACACTCTGAATATTTAACCATTAGATGACTGACCCTATAAACCTCTTAAAAAATGCATTGTTAATTTTTATGCTGAACTAACCTTATTCAGTTTATGAACATCTGTACATGCTGCTACAGAGCATAAAAAGGAGAAAATACAAATTCGTTTGCTGACTGTTCTTGCATCAATAGTTTTGTCGTACAAAATAGGAGCCAACAGGCTCACTTATAGTATGAGACTGTTCTTCTATGTTAGCTAGCAGGTTCCATTTTGTTTCTACATATTGTTTGCTAAAGAAGGTTGAAGAGATATCGCTATGGGGAAGAAAAATGTGGTGAGATGGGGATTACAGTTTATTGCAAACTCGGATGGGATTATAGTTTTTGTTTTTTTGTTGGTCATGTTTTCTTAAGATAATTCATTGACAGCTGATTTTGTTGTCTACAGATTTTCTTAGAATAGTACCAACATTGTTCATACTACTGCTTGTGGGGTTGTCCTCCTGATTTTTTTTGGAAGCTTTGCTTATGGTTACCTGAAAATTGCTCTTGGATGCGTGTGATCATTTAGTTTTGGATCCATGCTTGTGTGGTTTGCTCGTGCAGGCCATCTCTTCCGGTGGTCTGTGTTCTGTCCATACTGCCTGCTTCTTCGTATTTGCTTGGTAATTATTTATATATGGTCAACTCAGATGGGGTTGCTTTCTAAATTTAGCACAACTATTGATGTTGCTTTAGAGCATCTCCAACAGAAGCGCTATATGAGCGACGCGCGGTATAAAAGTTGCTTTTAGCGCGCGCGGGCCTGATTTGGAGTCTCCAGCAGCCACACAAAAAGCGCGCGCGCGCTATAACTAATGCAGCGCGCGCATTAAAAACGCATCGAGCGCAACATATTTAGTGCGCCCTGTCGCGCGCTGTGCAAACTTTGGACTGCTGCAGATGGGACCGCTTGGACTGGGACCGCTGGACTCGCGCGCGCAGCATATTTTGCAGCGCTTGTTGGAGCAAACGTCTTCTAGCACCCTAAAAAAAATTACGTGCGCGCTGTAAACCCGATTTTTGGGCGCCACATATTGGGCGGCTGTTGGAGATGCTCTTAGTATGTTTTCTTTAGTATGCTTCCATATCCGGCAGACCACCTCCTACTTTAGTATGTGTGCTTCTGAATTTAGCACGATAACTATTGATGTTGCTTTAGTACGTTTTCTTGTCCAATTGGCGACCACTTCCTCTTTACACATGAAAAAATGCTTCTTCTTTCTCACTAATGCATGCTATTATCAGCCTTTCATTTTCCTCACTAATGCATGCAAGTTAATTAACTATCGAATAGAACGAAACTCTGCTTCTAGGGTCCAGTAGGTGTTCTGTTTGCTGTTTACTAATTGTCTGATCTATTTATTGTTACATGTGCAAATAGTGATCGTTGTTGCTCACTGATACATTTTCTTCCTATAAATTTTCTTTGATTCAGTTCTTTGACTAAATAGTATTATATGCCCAGGGTTAATTAGTACCTAAAATGCTACCTTTAGTTTCTGCAATTGTTATTATGTTTCATTGATTCAGTCCTGTAGTTCAGTAGTTCCAGTGGATATTGCTAAATGGTTTTTTATCTTTAATTAGTAAAAAAAAGGCCTCGGTTGGTTTCTGCAATAATTTCCCTCAAGCTTTCTACAGTCGAATATTTATTAGTCATTACACATATAGAGCTCTTTAATTTCTTTGTTTATAATATGACATTCCCTCGTTAGTTTTCTGTTATGTGGAGGATATTTTTCTTTTGCTGTGACATGTGCTTTGTCATGTGCAGGTTGCAGTCACAAGGATGATCTGGCCGACCATGTCAGTAAGGCCAACGCAACAGAGTTGAAGGAAATATTACGGTAAGAGGAAAAAAATAAATGCTACAATCCCTCTTTCTGTTTTATCGTTCGGTTGTACCGTAATTCCATGTTTTCTGCAATACCGCTTCTCGGTCATTCCTGTCTCACTTGCTGGTCTTGTTAAAATGTTTGACATTCCTCATTGTTCTTTGGTCTTCTTGAATGTTGCGGACATGAACATGGTGTGATGACCCGTGTGCAACCTCAACAAGTGTGAAGGTGCTGCTAAGTTAGAGGATTGATTAGAAAGTAATTTGTTTTCACTGTGTGCAATGGCAAATGTTTACTCATTAAAATAGATAAGAAATTAATTTAGTCTGGGTGGATTGATTAGTTATAAAATGTTGATGGTCCTTTGCTTGGATCTTTAGGTTGAGTCGTTGCTTTTCTACTTCAAACTGACGGATTTATCTTCAGCCAAAAAAAAGCAGGCTTGGTTGGCTTCAAGAAGAAAATATTTCAAAACCATGTACCTATTGAAATGGCAAGGAAGACAGAGATGGCAGCAGCCTGCATCCTCGAGTAATGCTTGCCAAAGGGGTGTGATATTTCATTTCCTCAAACTCAGATCCCCTCATCTTATTTCCCATGTTATTTTCAGATTGGAGTTGCCTCTTGGGGAGTAGCAGGTTGCTGAAATGACGACCAGGGTGAATGCCCAAAGTTACAGGTTTTGCTTCTTTATGTTTCTTTTTAAAATTTATTTTTCTATTGCTACAGTGTGATCATAACCAGATTATGTAATGACCACTTATAGTTCTAAAAAATTTACATGAATTTACTTCAATCCAAAGAGGGGCCTTAATTTCGTAGTAGGATTATAAACCGACAATAGTTACGGATCAAATAAAAGTGTTGCTTGAAAGAGAATTGCATGAGATGTTCCTGTTCTTGGCTCTAATCCAGTGGTATGGCTGGGATCAACAGTAATCTTTTTGATTATTAGACTCGCAATATGCATGAGATATATATAGTTTAGTTAACGTTTTATCTGCTGCACTGCAGAAATATCTACCTGGGAGGAGGCGCCGAAATTTAGAGGCACACGGGAGATGCTAGAGGATGATAAGAAAGATGAGGAGAAAGCTCAGGATTAGTTCTTTCATAATTTTTGTTCTTTTTTTAGAGTTCTCGAGAATTATTTGCAGACAATGTTGTGATGCTCCAATAGTGTAATGGTATTGTTCTTATAGTGCAATATCCTACAATGATAACTATAAATGTCCTACTCTATTTGTTAGGATATTCTATTCATGCTATATTCATTGTTAGTTTTATCTTCATCCTACTATTTATGGATATTTCCTTTATCGCCTCCACTGGACATGAGTAACCGTGGCATTTTCCATGCTATTGTTCTATATAGTGGAGGTTTCATCAGAGCAAACTGGTTCCACAGAGGTTTCATTAGAGCTAACTTTGTGTTTTATCATCTTGGAACCATTACTATTTGCTTAGAGGAAAGACAAGCAGCATCTACTTTTAATTGGAATAATTATGCTAGAAGACATATTCAATTTACTATATCACATAATCATTTTTTCTTTGTGAAGTATAAACCACAACTTGTGCAGAGAACACAAACTTTAACGAAGGGTACCGAGCAATTAAGGGTGCTCCATCAGGCATTTTTTCACTTAAGATGGAACAGAAAAACTGTCATGGTGTTCTGTTTCTATTTGAACTTTACTAAAGATATGTTACAATTCATGCCTGCAGTCCAATATCTACTACTTAATGAGTACCTAAAATCCACTTTCTACCTATGGTTATCGAGTACACATATAAAGTGTGCTTTTAATGCTATATTAAATTCATGCTTGTAGTCCAATATCTATTCTCCGAATTCTGCTTTCTATCCATGGTTATTAAGTACATACACATGCTTTATTGTTTATTAGATTCTGGACAGTAGGTCTGCTACTTAATGATGCACCCCATGCTGATAAGAAAATTTATTCGGTCTGATAAGATAATATACTGAATAGATGAATGGCAGGATCAGTAAGCTTTCTTCTTGATTATGGTTCTTCTGCATTCTCAATGTTGCATATATTTGCATGGGAATTTTGTTTTGTTAGTTTTGATAGTATCATTGGTAGAGAGGATGTCTTGCCGAATATAGTTTCAAATTCGGGATATTTTTTTGTACAAGAATTCCAAATACAGTAACGGCCCTTGCTGGGAACAGGGCTGTCATGTCCCAGTAATTAACTATTTACTATAGAAGATTTTATTATTGACTAGGATGCCCGGTTGGATATAACCGAATATAGAATGAGCTTGTGTACAAGCCGTTGGTGGCATAGAGGCTTGAGAAATACGATGGATTGCATTTAGTTTGTCTTTACTGTAATTTTGTTGTGTTGCCTTCAAGAAGCTTAAGAGATGACCTTTGTATTTTGTTGCAGATATGGCACTTGTGTGTACCATGGCTTCATTGCATATTGACTTTAACAAATATTAAAGAGAGTTGTTTCTGACCTGCTACACAACAAGGATTGCAACGCTTTGCAGTCTCTTAGGTTGTTGAAGAGAATGGAGGAAACTGAAGGCGCTAACAATTCCTGTTTGAAGGTCATCACTGACTATATCCTGGAAACTGAAAATTTGTTGGAGAAGATCTATTATGATGCTATAGAAGTTGCAGATAAGGATCTTCTCCCCTTCTGCATTGGGTCTGAAAGCAGGGCATGTACTATAAAATGTACGAAATATACTATTTTCTCTTCTACGTTTGTTGAATGAATTGCTACGAAGTTTATGTTGACAGATTTGTTTGTTTTCTCCTTTTTAAGAATAGTTATTTTTGTAAGCACCACTAAGCCTACCTTGCAGACCATCTTGGTGTTTTAGCAACAAGAGTGAACATGTTTGTCCTCTTTTTCAACTTCTTTTCAACAATCAATAGCGCAAATAGATATGCTTTTACCTATATAACCTCTGCTGTTGTTCCTCATCGATCTACTAATATGCATAATGCCACCCTTATCTATTATTATATGTTTTTACTACTTTCTCTGTTTCAAACATCGAGTACTCACCAGCATTAACAAATATGCTAGGCATGCCCTACCTGGCAGCGTCCACCTTTCACTCAAGGGATATAGCACTATCATTTAGCACAGACTGTTTCAGGAGGAACTAAGTACTTATTTTGATCTGTGACTGAGTTTTCTTATCACCACTCTTACAATACCTGGCTTGCTGCCGGCCTTTGCGCCATTGGCGCAACGGGTCATCTAGTAGTTATAAAGATTAATATATATACCACATCCGAATCATAGACAGGACGAGGGCCGACGGGGGCGGATACCAAAACCATCGACTATATAAGATGCAATAATAAAAGTAAGAAAATGATACAAGTATCTATCTAAACATACAAGTAAGAATATTTTTCCTTTCAGAAAGAAGATAAGAACAAGAGGCTCATCACGGTGGTGTCGGTGATAAGATCGGCGCGGGTGATCGACGGCGCTGAAGACGGGGGTGGGGCGTGACGGACCGCTAAATCTAGACAAATCTCGAGGAAAATGGAGCTTTGAGGTCGAGCTTCGAGAGGAGAAAGCTTAACTAGTGTGGCTCGGGCATTTCATCGAACACCTCATGTGCATAGGAGGTGAGCTAGAGCACCACAAACCCCTCCCCTCGCCGGCCAGAGAAAAACAGAGCACTGGAGTGCTCTGCTCGCGGGCAAGGGTATATATAGGCACCTCATTGGTCCCGGTTCGTGGCCTGAACCGGGACTAAAGGGCAGCCTTTGGTCCCGGTTCAAGCCACCAACCGGGACCAATGATGGTGGGCCAGGAGCGAGGCCCATTGGTCCCGGTTCGTCCCACCAACCGGGACCAAAAGGTCCAGACGAACCGGGACCAATGGCCCACGTGGCCCGGCCGGCCCCCTGGGCTCACGAACCGGGTCCAATGCCCCCATTGGTCCCGGTTCTAGACTGAACCAGGACTAATGGGCTGACCCGGCCTGGACCATTGCCCCCTTTTCTACTAGTGGGCTCTTCTCCTGGCGATCTTTGCTCAGTGGGTTGGCCTTGCTGAGAATCTCCCAAGGTGCTCCAGAATTTATACCGTTCCTTGCTCTAGGGTGAGTTGCTCCAATTTCCGACGGTCCGGCGCCCTTCGATCCAGGGTGAGGGGCAGGGGTCCCCTTCGGAATTGGAGAGGGAAGGTTCAATGACGGTGGTCTCCTTTCGGAGTGGATGAGGGCGTGTTCATCTCCACTAGGTGGGTTCTCCTCTTGAAGTTCTCTCGCTGTCTTGCTTCGGTGTGTCATTCGCGTCGAAGGGCTCCCTCAACATTTAGCTAGTTTTACTGTAGTATCTTCTTGTGCTTTCTGTTGTGGTGCTTGTAGGCTGCTTTTGTAGCACCTTGTATCTGCCATCTTCAGTTTCTTTGTTTTACTTTCTCGTTGTAAGGGCGATTGTATTTCCTAGCCGGTTGATGGCTTTGTTAATTCAAAGCCGAGCTCTGCTTGAGCCTTCGTTCCAATGAGACGTCGTATCAGGACTCAAAGCGAAAGAACCCTGTACAATACCACTGTTGATGACATGATCATGTCGGACAGTAACGGTAGAAAGTGGTAGACTGCTCCATCTTTGGCGAAAAGATTTGAACGTGATGGCTTCGAAAGTGCATGATCATTACCTAGATATCTGTTTGATGAAGCGGTAGTTGCGTGTTGTCGCGTCACCGACTTTTACGAAGAACCTAGCAGAGATTGTATGCACACGACTTGGGAGTATCTTCAGGACTTGCATAAATTTCCTTATGGAAATGAGAAGGAAGGGATCGCTCTTCACCCCCAAAGATGAATGTAAGCTTTTCGCAACAATGTTCTCAACGAATGTAACCTCTTTGATTTTGGGATACGTGGGTGATATCTCAAGGCAAGGTCAGAACCTAGGGCATATTGCCCAGTATATCCATCTGATGTCACTGCATCCCATGTCTAATGTTTCTATATACAGATGGACTTTGTCTACCCATCCTATGTGAAGCATGAACTAATGCTGCTCGTTTCAGAATGCAAAAATAAATAAATTGAGGAAATGTTTCAGAATGCAAATTAATTGTGTAATAAGTATATAATCAACTCGGTTGCGCTCTAATGGTTCGCGTCTATAATTTCAGAAAGCAAATTAATTGGCTGAACTTACTAAACGTGCTTGCCTGGCTGTATTTCAGGTAGAAGGGCTAAAAAAACAGAAGTTACTAATGTCAGGGTAGTTCCCAAACTCTGGAATGGAAGCACACCCGACAAGGCATGAGCCAGATCAGGCTCGTGGCGTGGCGGTGGCATGTGCGGTATGCACATTTAGCAACATAAAAAAATGATTAAAAAAAGGATGTATTTCAGCTAGAGGGATGGGCTCTATGTGCAAAGAAGCAAAAAACAGATTTTAAAAATAGAAAAAGGGAAAAAAGAAAAAAAGAAAAAAGCTGTCAAGAGTGGGATTTGAACCCACGCCCTTTCGGACCAGTACCTGAAACTGGCGCCTTAGACCAACTCGGCCATCTTGACGTTGTGTTTCAGTTGATGAAATTACAGTTTATATTGGCAGATGAGTTGCCAAACTCACGAATGTCACAATCGTTTCCATTTATTTTCAGTTATTTGGTTCGGTAAAGTTGCAGAGAGAATGCAAAACTGTATACGTAATTTAGCAAATCCTTAGTTTCCTCCTGGAGTATGCTTCTCAGGCTTGACATCGTCGGGGCTTTCGAGTCCGTCTCTTGGCCCTTCCTCCTTAGGCAACTCGGCTTTGGCCCTTGCGAGCGGGAGTGGGATTTTGACTTCCTGTCTTCGACGTCCATGTGTGTACTTCAATAGCGTTCCCGGTCTCCTGATTGGTCACAAGTCACAACAAGGGGCTTGTTAAGGCGACCCGTTATCACTGATGCTATTTACGCTTGTCATGAACATCCTCAACTCCAAGATCCAACGTGTGGTGCAACATGGTCTCCCTGTGTGCCGATGATATAGCGATCCTCACTCAAAGAGATGCAATATCCTTGCCATTAGGGAGCTACTTTGAGTCTTTGGCGTTGCTTCCGGACTGCACACCAACTACTCCGGATCCAATGTTCACTGGACCAGTTGACCATCATTGGAAACGAGATGGCGTGTCCCATCTCAAATTTCCCTATGCCCTACCTCGGCCTTCCCTTCTCTGTCCCGGAGGTACCTATGTCCGCGTGCTTCTACTGGTCGACGGGATTGAGAAGAAGCTGTCACTTTGAGGGCTTGCATGCCGTTGAAGAGGGACGCACTAGCGCTGGTCAGACACATGTTGTGCACAATGCTAATGCACTTCCTTAGGACGATTGCCTTCAACAAGTCCATCCCAAGGCATGTGAATCGTGTCATTCGTGGCTTCCTTTGAGTTGGCTAGAAGGACACCCACGGTGTCCATTTCTTGGTCAACTAGTAGAGGGTGTGCCGACCACTTCTCGCTTGGTGAGCTCGAAGTCCTACTGTTGAGGAATTGCCCGTCTTTATTTTAGTGTTCATGATCTGATCCGATGTACTCTGTTTTAGTATGAAATAGATAAAATCGGATCGTGTGCTCAGAAAAAAGGAATAAGGAAAATAGAAATCGTAATGGTGGCAACCACATTGAAACTAGATGATACACCAAATGGTGTTGCGTTTTTTTGCAACATATTTGATATATGTAACATGAATGTTTGAAATAATTATATTACAATTAATATTAAAATAAATATGATTTATTATGTTTGATGATTGAATAGCTGTAAAATATATATTACTAAACAGTATAACAGAGCCACCTACAAGCCTTCACAGTGTTTTAAGCGTTTTAGCCGTCGGATTTCTCCAACCTACGATGTAGATCAGCTCAATCGTCCCAGGTTGTACCCATGCGATCCAGTCACCGTCTCGCGGGCCGCTGCTCCGCAGAACAACCTCCCATTTCCCTCCGTGAGCGGGCTGTTGAAGGCCCAGGTTTTCCTCCTCGCTAACAGGCCCAGTCTTCCTACTCGCCAACAGGCTAGGTCGTCCAATTCCAGTGCAATCTTTCCAGAACACCTCTTCTCCTCCTTCCTCCGTGATGATGCGCCGCCTCGTCTGCGATGCGCCGTCGGCGTGGGGCGAACTTCTACTGCGCGTCACCCGTCCTATACTCTTCCATCGCAGTCCCTTCTTTACTATTTTTTTAATTTCGTAATATTTTTAAGGCTGCGTTCCTCCATGGCAGCCGCGGCCGCCACCGCGCCGTAGGCATCCATCGCAGGTTGTCCTCCTCTTGCATCTGCGTCAATGCCTTGCAGATGTACCGCGCGTTGGACACTCTCCTACTGAACCTCCCTTTTCTGGCGACCTTATAGGCTAGAGCGAACCCTCACAACTCAAACTCTAACATCTTTTTTTGTTGAACTAAATGTTTAATCTATATAATATTGATTCTTTTCAATCATACGGTCTTCTATGAAAGCAAAATCAACGAGATAGGTCAAGAAGATAGCAGGGATGAGTTGCATATGCCAAATGCATGGCTAAGGCAATGATTCCCTTTTGGGCTATTGACAACATTGTAAAAGCTATGTTTAATCGCTTACGTACACCGTATATGAAACCACTAGAAACTGCTAAGTAATTTAATTTTCAATTTTGATTTTACAATTGTTCATGAGAAGAAAACTTCAATTTTAGTTTACAGTAATCACCCCACTTTATTATGATTCAAGAATAGTTACATCATGTATTATGAGAAGAAAACTTGAGCTATTAATCAATTGATGAGCATTACTTTTACCATTCTTTTGCTCCATTAGGTTGTTAGATAGCTAAATTCCGGTATTTAGTGGGAAATTTCATGTTCTTAGAAGGTCTGTAGTAGGTTTCCCTTTTTTTCCAGTTTGTTCATGCAAAATTCAGAGGTTTCTTTGATGCATATAATGTTAGGCTTCTCTAGCTACGAGGGTTCAAGGACGGGCGGGGCAAAGCGCGCCTGCATGATCTAGTTTAATATAAATAGCATAACAGAATGAAAATTTCCATGCGTTTTTGCATGTTGATATGAGCCTTTACCCACATGCTTTGTGGCGCAGTGTGGATTCTCTGTCTGCCCATCTTATATGAAGCATGAACTAACGTTGCTTGATTTCTCTGTTAGAATGCAAAATGATCGAGCTACCCATAGCACTCTGATTTGTTCATCAGTGCTACACACATATGTATACAAACTTTGGTTAGTTCGCATTATACCCTATAATAAGCTAAGCTACTCCAGTTGACGGTGTGTTCAGCAGCTTACGTCCTCAGATAGAGGGATGGACTATTTAAACAAGAAAATGAAAAGAAAACCTAAAAAAATTGTCAAGAGTGGGATTTGAACCCACGCCCTTTCGGACCAGTACCTGAAACTGGCGCCTTAGACCAACTCGGCCATCTTGACTTATGTGAACACTTTGAAAAACCAAACTACTTGTACGGGAGAATCTCCTACAAGTAAACACTTGGTTTATATTAGAGTATTATAATGCGAGTACTTGATGAAAATTGATGTGCTGCTATAATGCGAGTATTACCCGCGTTAGAAGGATTACATGGTACTGCTTTTGGATGCTGAATGATACTCCCCCCGTTTTAAAATAGATGACCCAACTTTATATTAACTGTGTACTAAAGTTAGTATAAAGGTGAGTCATCTATTTTGGAACGGAGGGAGTACTAATTAATGCATTCCTAGACTGATATAAGCAACTCTATTGCACTCTAATAATTTGTGTCAGTTACAAACTTTGATTCGTTGGTTCGCGTTATATATTCTCAGAATAATTGTCTGTAGCAATGAAACGTGCTTGCTTATTTGATGAATCCAGTTGTTGGCTGCATTTCACGTTGCATTTGTTTTACTTCTTGCTTAAGCGGCTTGTGGAGAATGGGTCCAAATGAAATTGAGGGGTACCTCCACACCGATTGACATTCCGAGCAACTTCTAAGTTAGTGATGTTTTTGAAAACACCTTCATTTCGCACCTCGCCTTGTATGAACTAAAACCACAACACTTTCCCTCAAAGAAAAAACTAAAACCACAACACTTACTAGATCAGAGGGGGTATTAAAGGATGCCTAGCGCTTATATGCTCTCGCCGCCTGGGTGTCTGGCCTCACTTATACAGTTATACTGCATTGCCCCATGAACATAGGTCACGACCATCGATTTCATCAGGCCAACTCATCCCGGAATGC
This sequence comes from Aegilops umbellulata, assembly GCA_032464435.1. NCBI lineage: Eukaryota > Viridiplantae > Streptophyta > Magnoliopsida > Poales > Poaceae > Aegilops > Aegilops umbellulata. Next base: position 630,912,237 of record CP136060.1, on the reverse strand, counting down.
CGTGACGCTTCGCGCACTCCTCCTTGGCGTGCTACTATTGGAATTGTGTCAAATATGTTGTACAAGAAAGGTTATAGTTTGACTTTGAGTTGTACTATGTGTACATAGGGTATGGTGTAGTGTTCGAGTAGGACTACCAACATAATAGCACACCCGACATGCGTCAGGAACGTGCGACACGCCCACCCACCGCGTCGTGCGTGACCATGCGCAGCTGCGGCACCACAATGAGAGTTCGCGAATGAGGAGGTGGAAACTGGGGGAGAGGACCCGGGCGCCGACAGGCCTAGGCGAGAACTGTCCAAGGAGCTTGCCAGGGGGTGGTGTGCCTAAAGTGTGAGACTTCGGTCGAGGCGGTGGGGCCGAAGAAGGCGAGACCTACGGTGCCTACGTCGCCGGCATCGCCCATGTCTCGCAATTGAGCCTGCCGTGTCCTCGTGACGACGAGCCGGCGGCATGGACGATGTCCCCGCGACTGCGACATGGGCACCGAGTGTGGTCTCGACAGCACCACCATGAGCAGCGAACACGCATGATGCAAGGCACCACCGCGTTGTCCTTTAGTCATTGCCTCCCTGTGCGACGACCACCTCGTGGCGCGCGCCAAGCTGTCGCCGCCGGTCATCGTCTTCATCTCTAACTCCACTGTGTGTAGTGTTTGATGAAATGCCTAAGAACGAAAAGGACCTGAGAGAGAGCAGTGTTGATGATGACATGTGGACCTTGCGATCAACTTAACTGTCAACCAAATGGAGTTGTGCCACGTCAGCCCTAACAGGTGAGTCCTACCTGCCATAAACATGTTTAAGTCGTCTATAAAACGGCTATTGACTAAAATGTTGGTTTTTAGCAAATTTCTACGACAGAAGTGCTAGGTTATAGAGACAAAGGTAAATGTGGTAGATTTTCTGAGACCGGTACATGTGAAGTGGTAGTTTTGGGGTAAATACTCGAATATCTTAGAATTCTATACTAAGTTGTGCAAATTCATACAGTATGTAATTGTAACCTAGTAATAATATAGCATATGATCCTCATGAGATATCACGCAAGTGCATGCATGTTGGGAGCGTGCTATTTCATCAGAGAGTAAGCCAAACAATCACCCTCATCCATGTACTACTACAACAGGAGAATCTATCACTGGGCTAGGCCGGAATCTAGCTAGTCTAGTTATTGCCGTTCAAGCTCCTTACGAGCTGCAGGTGCTCGTCGCCGGAGACGTGGAGGTGCAGGCGGAGGTCGGATAGCAGCTCCTCCTTGGCCCAGCTCAGCGGTCCCGTGGCGCGGAAAGCCTTCATCACGCTCACGTACGCCTCCAGCTCCAGGCCATGGACGCGGCCGTGGTCCTCCTGATGTACCTCTGCCGCTTGCCGATTTCGTTTCATCGTCACCGCCCCTTCCTCGTCCTCGTCCGCCGGGCGGCGGTGCATTGTCACGCTGGCGCGACCGTCGTCGGAAGAATCTTGCTCCTCTTCCTCGCGGCTCGACGGCGGCGGCGGGATCGACGCTTCTCGATTTTCTTGGCAACGCTCGCCGGCGGCGGGAACTTCAGGAACGCCTCCTCCGTTGCTGTTGCTTCCGCTGCTGCTGCTGCTGCTGTCTCCGTCGCTGCCATCTGCCGATGACGACGATCGATCAGACGCGCTGCTACTACTAGAACCGTCGTCGGTGTCGCTGCTGCTATCTCTTACTGTTCCTCCGACCACATCACATGACTCTTCGTTATAGTAGGATTTATCATTGCTCGTCTCCTGCGGCCGTTTCTTCATCAGATAACAATCGCTTGGGTATCTTGCATCCTTGGGGAACAACTTGACGCTACTCTGCAACCTCTTGCCATCCGGTGCTTCCTTGGGGAACAACTTGACGCTACTATGAAAATGAAACCTCTTGGCATCCGGGACTACGTCGTCGCCGTCCGCCGTCACCGTGGGGCTGCTCCTCTTCATCGTCGTCTTGCCCCCGAGCTTGACGGCATGGGGCGCGGCGAACTTGCCGCCTCCGAGGTTGTTGCCATTGTTGGCTTTGCCATTGATGTTCTTGCCGGGGATGGGGCGCGACGGCACGACGCTCTCGACGGGGATCTTGTTGCCCTTGTGGAGCACCACCCAGCCTTTCTCACCGTACACCTGCCGGGGCCGGAGCGCGCTGCGGTCCGCCGTGAGGACCTGGGACGAGCCGACGATCTTGACCTCGAACCGGTCGGCGGCGGCGGCCACGACCTCGGCCCACTTCCACAGGCTGCCGTCCAGCACCTCCACGTTGTCGCCGGCGACGAGGTCCGCGGGGAGCTTGACGGCGGGGTCGGGGAGCGGGCGGACGAACTTCCTCAGGATGCGGCCCGAGTCCGGGCCGCCGTCGAACCAGCGCATGACGTAGGAGTGGCCGTTGCCCCAGACCACCTCGCCGGCGCGCCAGGCGCCCATGGCCATGGGAGGCGCCGCCGCGTCCGTGGCGACCCACGCCTCCAGGCTCATGCCCAGCGTGATCCTCATGGCCAGGCCGATCCTCCTGTCTGCTCCCTCGATGATACCCTCCTTCTCAGAGCACCGTGTTATCTTTGGACGCCTGCCGCAGCGAACTCGATCGCGACGCTATATATAAACTCGGCGAGAGGGAGAGAGACGCCGAGTCTAGTCGGATTCGATGAGACGCCGAGTTCTTGGGTGACTCGGAACCGACACGTACTCCAACAAGCTAGCTCACCGTACAGATCGAGTACGACACTGACACGGCCGCCGGCAACGTACGACATGTGACTGGGCTGGGACTTGACGGCGGACGGTTTGCCGGACGACGTTGGCGATCAACGGCACGAGCAGGGAGCACGTTGTCGTGGTCTAAGCTAGGCTTAGTTCACAGAGGAATAAAACTCTTTGGGCAACTTGAACGCAAACCCTTGAACCGTTCGCAAGCGTTCAGATCAAACGGTTTAGACTTCCAACGTAATTTGCCATCCAAGGGGTACCCCATTGATCCCGAACTGGTCTGATTGCTCGTTTTTTTTCCCGCAAATCATGGGGCTTTTGCCGTCTTCCGGAAGAATAAATCTAGGCTTAGCTCACAGAAGAATAAATCTCTTAGGGCAACTTGACACAAACCTTCAAACCGTCCGCAAGTGTTCAGATCAAACGGTTTGGACTTTGGACGCAATTTGCCATCCAAGGGGTACCCCATTGATCACGAACAGCTGATTTGATTGTTCGTTTTTTTTTTTTTGCAAACCATGGGGCTTTTGCCGTCTTCTGGACGGGAAACACATTCGCGTCCGACAATTCAGTCCCACCCAAAAACCCTTCTGTCCAAAGAATACTCTCCACCCGATGCGGTTGCCGCGCATTCATGTCCGTCGGGGCCGCTGAAGAGCGGACGTGACTGAACGGCATTGATGCCGGTCAAAGCGACCCAACCAAACGAGTAGGTGGTGCCGTTTCAATGCCCACACGGCGGCCGAGAAGTCTACTCCGGCCACCGCGCTGTATTGAAGCCGGCTTCATGTCCCTTCGCCTGGCCTCGTTAATTTAAGCCGGGATCCAATGCCATCCACACCACACCTTCACTATAGATAGTCTATGTTTTTTAAGTTCAAGTTAAACTGACGAAATATCGTCTGTTTATGTAAATTATGTTTAAACTTTTATGAATTTTGTCGTGTTTGATAAAATTTGTCTGGTTATTCAAATTTGTTTCGAAATTGATGCAGGTACGATTAAATGAACGGCTCCTATATCACTGCCCGTGGATGTACAATGTCGGTTTTAGAAGTAGTAGCATTGGAGATGCCCTTAACACAATATCTCTCGTCACACATATGAGGATATCTTAGCACAACTCCAGCGGCCGATTCCGCCACAGCCAAATGAGTGGGTTACAGAATTCGAAAGTGAACCTGCGATTCCACGCCCAATATCTGGGCGCCAAATGAGCTCAAAAAATACTGCCTCCGTCTCATTATATAATAACACTTTTTACATTAGTGTAGTGTAAAAAACGCTTTTATATTAAGGGACGGAGGGAGTAATTCATTGTACATCTTTTTTTTCATGTCTGGGCTTAAGGTAAGACTACCTTAGAGCATCTACAACCGAATCTCCCATTTCCGCCCCAAACGCCCGGCATGTCCGGTCACTATCCGGACGAAAATTAGCCACCGAATCGGGCTCCTCAAACCTAGCCCAAATGCATGGGTTGTCTGACAACTTTCATGTCAAGTTCATATGTGGGACGGATATGGGGAGGCCCGGATGCGCCCGTACACCGCGGGCACGTCGGTTCAGCCGAGTATGGCCCACGCCACCCCACCACCATTCCCACAAAAAGCATATCCAAAGCTACTCCACTCCACTCACTTCCCTCGCCCTCTTCAATCTCCTCCGTCCCCTCATAATTCATTTTGTGGTCCCCTCCGTCCCGTCTGCCATGGCCGGCTCTGGCTCCAACGAGTTCGACTGGGTGGGGCTCGCCGTTGGTGACTCATACAGCTCGTCCGAGCCGGACAAGGAGGAGCTCACGCTCCGCATTGCACTTCGGCGCTTGCTGACGGACCAGAGCGGGAGCTCCTCCTCGACGACGCCCACAAGCTCTCGTGGGTCGGCAATTCTTCCTCTGCGGCAGCCTGACGCTGCCCTGCCCGCTCTCTACCACCGACGGCGAGGCGGCAACGCGAGCTACGGTGCCTGATACCGCCAGCAATGGGCCCTGCTAGGAGCCGTTGGGTGCTGGTGCCCGCACTCCCTAGCATACCGGCGCAGTAGCAGCAGCGAAAGACAGTGGGACGCCCCTACCACCATGTAATGAAGGCGGCAACACAAGACGGAGCGCGACATGACTGTGGGTCATCCACATCCTCGCCGTAGCCGCTGCCGCTGCCGCCCGCCGAGGACGACGATGCAACAATCCACCTTGTAATCAGTCAGTCCTACACCTCGGCGGAGACAGATGCCCGCCGCCGCCGTCGCCTCAAGAATGCGGCGGCTCTCCATCGCGCGCTTGAGGAGTCGGCGAAGGTGGCACAGTCAAAGGAGGTGGTGGCGGAGAGAGCCGCCCGACTCACAATAGAGGAGAACCGCGCCGCCCGGCTCACAGTAGAGGAGAACCGCGCCGCCCGACGCTCCTTGGGCTTCCTTAGCTCGTCCTCGTCCTCCGGCTCTGACAATGACAACGGCGGTATGACAAGCCGCCCACCACGGATGCGGGCGCCGCTGACAACCACCGAGACCGCAAGGGGAAGTGACAGGCGAGGGAGTGGTGAACTCTGGCTGCCCCTGTCCGTTTATATCTAGGTTTTTTAACGTTTATATAATTAGCTAAAATTTAAACTGTTTCGGCCCTACCCACGTCGGAAGTGCTAAGTTTTATGCTACATATATCGTATAATCGACGTAATTTGCATGGTTTGTGATTGTCAAGTGAGGAAAATGGGAGCTGTCCATGCATCGTCAGCGAGCGCGCCCGGACACACCTCACAGTTCATTTTGTGGGGCGTTGATTCGGGATCCAACGGCAACGCACTCTACACAGCGCCGTACCGGCCGCAGCTCATCATAGCACAGCTCGCACCCGCCGCGTCCGGCATCTGCTCCGGCGACTCACCGCCGGCCCCATGCCCCCTCGCTCCGCACCCATTTCGGCATGGTCGAGCTCCTCGCCGACCTCCTCCAAGACGCCCCGCCCGCGCCCTACACCGGCCTCGCCCCCGCCCACGTCTCCTCGCTCCTCCTGCTCCTGCCTCCCCACACCGTCTCCCCGCTCTGGCTCTCCCTCCCCGCGCTTCCCTTCCAATGCCCACGCCGTCCGTCTCGCCATCTTCCTAGCACGCCGCATCACTCCCAACCAGTATGCGGCTTTCCACATATGGTTCTCCCTTGTCAAGACTCGTCAGCTCACCCTTGCCCGTGTCCTGTTCGATGAAATGCCGCAGTCTGGTGTTCGTCTGGATGAGTATGTTTACACGGCTAGGATTCGGGTTTACAGCGAGGCAGGGAATCTCACTGCACGGAGAGGCTCGTGGCGAGGATTGGGGGTCAAGGTCAGCGTGGTGTCGTATGTACTGCTGTATGGATTGGGCAAGAATCAGCGCATTCAGGAGGTAGCGGAGCCGCCAAGGTAAAGAATAACGTGGTGGTGACTGGTGAGGAGTTGCAGCTGATGAAGTGACTTACCGGGAGCTGCTGTATGTGTTTTGTTGGACGGAGGAGCTGTAACTGGCGTTGAGAATGACATGGCCAGGCTTGCTTTCGTGCCATCAGAGGTCAATTGCTCATTTGTGCTTGATGGGCTACCAAAGAGGGGGGAGATCGAGGAGGCTTTCAGGTTAGCTTCTTAGTTGAGCGAGTTCGGTATGGCAATTGCCTGATAACCTGTGCAAGAATGGTATGTTCGGTGAGGCAGATAGGCTTTTTCAATGAGATGTTAGACAGGGGTGTGGTGCCAAATGATGTGACTTATCCTATACTGATACATTCACTATGCAAAAGGGGCATGGTGGAGGATGCGCTTCATATGTTTCATAGGTTGCAGGAGAAGGGAGTCAGACTGACAGTTTATCCGTACATTTCCTTAATTAATGATTGCTACAAAACAGGAGGATTTGGACATGGCAGACGGGCTTTCTGGGGGAGATGGCTAAGATAGGAGTGACAATGAGTGTAGCTTCATATTCTCCACTCATAGCTGGTCTCGGTAGAGAAGGGGGTATGTCCAATGCCATGAAACTCCGCCGGGTCACGGCTGAGAAGGGTGTTTGATGGACTACTTATACTGCATGGATTCTGCAGAGAAGGAAGATTGAGCGAAACATACGATGTTTGGAATGAGTGGCAATGTGGGGAGTCAAGCTTGATCTTGTCAGCTTTATCATTATTGTGTATGCAGCTTTGAAACATCATGATACAGAAAAATCATGTGTGTTACTGAGGGATATGAAATGAAAAAGTGCGAAGCCAGACAATGTTTTCCATACATGCATGATTGACATGCACTCAGAAGGAATTATGGTTCATGCATTAAACTGTTGAGATAAGGTGATTCTGGTAAATAATTCTGCAATTCAGGGCATTTGAGCAGTGCAGAGCTCCTTTGTAAATAAATGTTAGCCAATCACTTCCTTCCTAACAATTGTACTTATAGTTGTTTTCTTGATTAATTTACAACTGAAGGGAACCTAACAAAGCTAAAGATCTCTATTTTGCTAACATGGTGGCAGTTAAAGCATTGATCAAGTGTTCTGTAAGGTTGGGCGGATTCAGTAAGCAGGAGGCGGATCAATCTTAAACTAGCCCTCCTGTAGTCCTGCTCCTCGACTCTGCTTAGACTATGGTTATATTGGAGTATTGATGCGAGTACTTGATGAGAATTGATGCTGGATGTGGTAGTATTTAGTTGGGTAATTTGGGTTCACCCGTGTTAGAAGGATTACATGCTACTGCTTTTGGAAACTCAATGATACTGATGCATTTCTAGTCTGTGATTTCTGTTTTGTGACAAATTTCTTGTGTCTTCAAATATTTGCATTTGTCACTGGATATGTGCAATATTAGGGTCAATTACTTGCTGCTACTGTGTACTGCTGCATATGTTTTTTTTTGTACACATGGACAATACTTTCTTAACAGTCTGACTGCTGATTTGCTTTGAGCGATAAATTTATGTTGCCAGCATTTTAGATTGAGGATGTGGTTTAAAAAATCTTTGAAATTTTTGAGAAGCCATGTAATATGCTGAAAATTACTATTGCCATAGTGCTATTGTAGAACACCAGGATTTGACATTTTACATTTATCTGAGCAGTTGCAAATAAAATAGCTTTGATAATAAATGCTAACTGAAGCGACATATGCAACTTCTATTATTGCAGGATCATATCATTCTAGCTCGAATGGAGCCGTGGCTCCCCTTTTGTTCCATGTTCCCCAATATGCTTACCAGCAAATGGGAGATATGCATCTCTGATTGCATGCATCTCTGCTGCTGCATTTCTTATCAACGTCCGCTCTCGAGGCTGTGTCTTTGAGCAGGATATGCCAAGCCTGAAGACAGAAAGCAAGCACTCCTGGATTCTACTAGTGGTAATATCATCCTTCGGTTCTCCATGTAGCCAGATTGTTGGGTCAGCTATCTCCATGGTTCTGTCAGGAAGAGCATCCTCGACAAATTTATGCAGATCCAGTGAATCCCCAAATGTTTCATCTATTGGGCTTCTTCCAGTAAACATCTCCAGCAGCAATATGCCAAGACTATAAATATCACCATGAGTGGATACCACAGAGCCTTCTCCATACTCTACAATTATGCAAAGTTTTGTGGTTAGCGTCATATTTGAGTGAAAAGTAAAAGATACTAATATTCAGGAATTCCAGTCACCTGGAGCAACATAGCCTATGGAACCTCTAATTCCAGTTGAGCTATATGAATTTTGCATTCCCCCGCTTGTATTTTCTTGAAGGATCCTTGATATGCCAAAGTCTCCAACTCGGGCGCTCATGTTGTCAGAAAGAAGAATGTTGCTTGGCTTAAGGTCGCAATGGATTACCGATGGTTGACAGTAGTTGTGCAGATATTCTACTGCGTCCACAATATCGACACCAATATCAAGCCTCTGGGCAAGGCTGAGTGTGTTGCTTGTGGCGGGCTCTTGAGATTTTGGATGAAGCCAACCAGCCAAGTTACCATTGGGCATGAACTCAAAAATCAATGCCTTGAACTCTTGACCTTGGTGGTTGATGCTTGAACAAGAGGTAATGATCTTAACAAGACAACGGTGTCGTATCCTTCTCATGGCTTCACATTCAGTCTCAAAACTCTTGGAATACCTAGATTGACCAAGATTAAACACCTTGACAGCCAATGTTCTTTCCGCATTGTCCAAGACACACTTATAAACCGCTCCATAACTTCCTCTCCCAAGCAAGTTGACTTCTGAAAATTCATTAGTTCCTCTCAATAATACTTGATAGGGAATTCTCTGGTAATGGTCATCAACAATTAAATTTTGTGATAATGTCTTGTGGCTTTGTTTGAGCCTCTTGCAAAGTTTCCAAATAAGAAGAATAAGTGAAAGTGACAACAAGATTGCTCCGGCTGCTGCTAGAGAAATTACAAGAGACTTTTGCATCTTCTTTTTGTTCTTGCTTAAGGGGCTTGTGGAGCATGGGGCCAAATGAAGTTGAGGTGTACCTCCACACAAATTGACATTCCCATCAACTGCTAAGTAAGTGATGTTTCTGAAAACACCTTCATTTGGCACCTCGCCTTGCAAATTATTGAAGGATACATCCAATTTAAATAATAATGTCAAATTCTGTAGAGCTACTGGTATTGACCCTGACAAGTTATTGTGTGCTAGGTACAGTTCCTGCAGGTTTCCAATGCTAGCAAGGGCGTCAGGAATATCACCAGATAACTTATTCATGGTCAGGTTCAGTATACTGAGCCCCTTTATATTCTTCAGTGACTGAGGTATGCTTCCCTCAAAGGAATTATTGTCTAATGACAACCATTGCAACACTATGCAGTTCTGGATACTTTCGGGTATCTTTCCAGATAACTGGTTTCCTGCTAGAATTAGTATGTTAAGGTTTGCCAGGCTACCAACATCACTAGGAAGGGGTCCAGAAAAGGAATTGTATGACAAATCCAAGTACCAAGATAGGCTGGATAATTTAAAAATCTCTCTGGGAATTGAACCGTTAAGTTTGTGATTCTTTGACAAGTCAAGTACGAAGAGGTTTTTCAACTCCCCCATGCTTGCCGGAATTGGTCCCTCCAAGTTGTTGCTGTATGCATAAAACCTATTCAATTGTGAAAGATTTCCCAGAGATGCTGGTATGAGGCCAGACAACGTATTATTGTACAAGCCCAGCTCAATCAAGTTCTCTAGCTTACCAATGCTATCCGGAATCACTCCTGATATGGAAGTATTTGCTATTAGCACCACGTTGAGACCAACCAGATTGCCAATATCTGCGGGTATACTCCCAGAGATCCTAGTGTCATCTAAGTATAACTGTTGGAGAGTTGTCGAGAGGTTTACAATTGAACCTGGTAGTTGTCCTCCAAAGGAATTGTTGCTGAGTATCAATTTCTGCAGTTGGCTGCAGTTTGCCAAAGAAGTGATGAATTCCCACCCCTTGTTGCCGTTCGCTTCAAGCTTATTGTCAGCCAAGTTCAGATATTGGAGAGCTCCCATCTTCCTCAATGTGGGAGGCACATACCCACTAAACCCATTCTGCACGAGGCCAAGTGCTACGAGGGAAGAAATGTTTGATATTGAGGAGGGGATGGTTCCTTTGAAGTGGTTTCCACCCAAGGCAAGAGTTTTCATCATGGGGAACTTGCTTCCGATATCATCCGGAATGCTTCCGTGCAGCATATTTACCCCTACATTAAGTAATTCCAGAGATGACAAGTTGTAGAGAGAATCTGGAAGCATACCAGAGAGGTTGTTTCTGACGACAGTGAACTGCCGCATGTTGTGGAGGGTGCCGAGCCCTGGCGGGATTGAGCCCACGAGTTGGTTAAGGCCAAGATCAAGGTTTTGCAGATAGGACAGATTGGCCAGCGATGCCGGGATGGGCCCCGTGAAGCTGTTGTTTCTCAGCGAGACTTCTTCCAGGGACGCGAGCCTGTCGCCGAGCTCAGCCGGGATATGCCCGCCAAGCTTGTTGTTGCGCAGTCTCATCTCGGTCATGCTGACGCAGGAGCTCAGGTTCACAGGGAACGTGCCGGAGAAGGAGTTGTCGCTCAAGTCGAGCCTCTGCAGGCGCCGGAGGCGTCCGAGGCTCGCCGGAATCTCCCCGTGGAACCAGTTGAAGCTCAGGTTGAGCGCCCGCAGGAACGTGAGGTTCCCGAGGGCTGGGGAGAGCGCTCCGACGAGCGCCCTGCCGTCCAAGCGCAGCGCCACCGCCCGCTTCGGCGTCCAGTGGCTGCACGTCACGCCCTCCCAGCTGCAGAAGCCGGCGCTGCTGTTCCAGGAGGCCAGCGCGCTGCCGTCGCTGATCTGCGCTCTGAAAGCAAGCAGCGCGGCCTCGTCGCCAGCGCTCACCACGGCGATCAGCAGAGCGCCTACTACTACTAGTGACCATGGCAAGCTCTTGATCCCCGTTGCCATTGCCCAGTATGCTTATGGTTCTCCAAATAGCAGGTTCTTCCTCTTCAGATATAACCTGATGTGGTCACACGTGCCTTGCCGCCTTGCATTTATTTATTTGTCTGAAAGGGCAGTGCTGAAACTTCAACAGCGCCTTCAGCGCTCGGCTGACTTTGAGGAAATGATGTAGACCTTCAGTCCTCCTTTTGACAAACCTGCAGGACTGATGCTCCGGAGTTGACAACCATCTGCACGTCGAATCGATCAGCGATGACCACGACGAGCCGATGACAGTGTAACAGTGCCACACAGGGATTGAGCCGAAGATGCTCGGGGCCGAAGTTCCATACAAACGCACGGTCGAAAACCGTTGTAACTGCGGTATTCCTGAGCAGTTCGAGAGTCCGGCGGACAGGAAGATGATGTGTCCTTGGACTGTCTCGTTCCCTCAGAGCTTCTCCTAAATCAAAATGTGGTAGTAGATAGGTGCATGTATCTGGAAGACAGGTTCAGAAGTAAGATGCTTTGCTTCGGTTTATTTATATCCATATCTCTGGCTTCCGTGCGTTGATGCTGCTTGCGTGTATCTCTGGTGTGCTGAGAACAGGGGAATATGGTGTGGACAGGGTCGGTGACGCCCTGATCCGTTTTAATATCCGGTCACACATGGTGTGCTCCTTGCCTTGCTGATATAATCCAGCTTCTTTTGTTGACTCTGTGAGGCTCAATTCAAACTCCTGCTGCTACGACGGTACTGTCGGTGTGTATATTTTTAGTGTTGTCGATCTGATCAGACGCACTGGGCGTTCCTGGAAACTGCTGGAGATCGGTGCTGATGCATTTCTAATTGGTGAATTCTTTTTTACTGAAGGTTAAAGCTGTTCTACTTTCCTAATCTCATACTGGCTCTGTGCCAAAATATAAGAAGTTTTTGTGGTTCAACAGAGGGAGTATTGTCTAGCATATCCATCTGCTGTTCTCTGCCTACCGGTCATATCTGAAGCGTGTGTACAGTTTCAGAATGGAAATCAGTTATAGGTACAAGAATGGACATAGGTATAAGCAACTCCATTGCACTCTAATTTGCTCAGGATGGACATGAAACTTTGGTTGGTTCGCGTCATACCTTATAGCTAAGCTACTCCATTTAACCCTTTTCAAATAAAAATATTAACTAATGTACTGTTATGATTCTGAAACGTGCGCCTCTTTTGACAGCTGTTGGATGTATTTCAGCTACCTAAAGGGATGGGCTATATGTGCAAACAAGCAAAAACAGGGGAAGAAAATAGAAAAATTTGTGTCAAGAGTGGGATTTGAACCCACGCCCTTTCGGACCAGTACCTGAAACTGGCGCCTTAGACCAACTCGGCCATCTTGACGTTTTGTATTTGATGACGAAATTACACTTTATATTGGTAGATTAGGTACCAAACTCACAAATGTCACAATCGTTTTCATTTTGCTTTGGGTTATTTGGTTCGGTAAAGTTGCAGAGAGAATGCAAAACTGTGTGCGTAACTTAGCAAATCCTTTGTCTCCTCATGCAGTGGCCTCCTCTGTAATCTAAAGGTGTCACGTATGCTTCTCAAGCTTGACATCGTCGGGGCTTTTGACTCCGTCTCTTGGCCCTTCCTCCCCAGGCAACTCAGGCTTTGGCCCTTGCGAGCGGGAGTGGAATTTTGACTTCTTGTCTTCGACGTTCAGGTGTGTACTTCAATAGCGTTCTGACTGCCTATCTTCGACGTCCAGGTGTGTACTTCAATAGCGTGCCGGGTCTTCTGATTGGTCACAACAAGGGGCTTGTTAAGGCGACCCCTTATCACCGATGCTATTTACGCTTGTCATGAGCATCCTCAACTCTATGATCCAACCTGTGGTGCAACATGGGATCCTCCACCGCCTCACTATGCATCATGCGGCATCTATGGTCTCCCTGTGTGCCGATGATATAGTGATCCTCTGTCACTCAGACAAACGCAACATCCTCGCCATTAGGGAGCTACTTTGAGTCTTTGGCGTTGCTTCCGGAATGCACACCAACTACTCCGGATCGAATGTTCACTGGACCGGTTGAACATCATCGTAAACGAGATGGCGTGTCCCAGCTCGATTTTCCCTATTCCCTACCTCGGTCTTCCCTTCTTTGTCCCGGAGGTGCCTATGTCTACGTGCTTTTACTGGTCGACGGCCTTGAGAAGAAGCTGTCACTTGGAGGGCTTCCATGCCGTCAAAGAGGGATGCACTAGCGCTGTGTTGTGCACAATGCTAGTGCACTTCCTTATGACGATTGCCCTCAACAAGTCCATCCCCAGGTACGTGAATCGTGTCATCCGTGGCTTCCTTTGGGTTGGCTAGAAGGACCCCCACGGTAGCCATTGCTTGGTCATCTCGTAGAGGATGTGCCGGCCACTCTTGCTTGGTGAATTCAAAGTCCCACACTATCTGATCCGATGCACCACTACAGGAAAAACATAGGAAGTTGTGTATGAAACATACTCGGCAAAACCAATTTTAACCACGGCGAAGTGTACACCGAGTGTTACACTCGGTTTATCATTCACAGCTTACTATGTTTCGGCTTAGGGAATGTAAGCCAGAGTGTCTCTTATCGGAGACTCAGCTTACATGTAAGTCGAGTATAATACAGAGGCACCCGACGAAGATAGGAGATCACAACCGCCAGCACCTAACAGATATGCCACATGGGTTGCCTATAAGCCTAGTGTTCACTAAGTCGTGTGCCAGCACGGGCACACGATTTATTTATAAACCGTGGAGGCAGCTTAGCCGTGTCATTATGTGAAGCATACGGCTTACAGATAAGCCGTGAAAGCGTAGGTAAGCCGTGCACTCTGTTTGAGTATGACATAGACAAATCGGATCGTGTGCTTCGAAAAGAGAAATGGTCATGGCGGCAGCCACATCGAAAGTATAGACGGTACACCGTATGCTGTTGCGTAAGCTTTATTGTGTTTGATTATTATATGGTTGTAAAATAATTATTAAATATAAATAGCGTAATATAATAAAACTTCCCATGCATATTTGCACGTTGATATGGGTCTTGTCCATGTATGTTGCATGCTGAGGTGACATACTTATATCTTATAAGAAAAATAGGTTAGCATGGCTAACTATTTAGATGTATTCCCGCAAAAAAAGAAAACTATTTAGACGTAGGATATCCCATTGCTTTTCCTAAGCCAATATTGAAGATGATCTGGTACTGTGTTCCCTTCTCCAACCCCGAGCCAACCCTACCTTCAGAGCTTTCCTTCCCATCATCGCCTCCGGTCCAGTGGCAATGGCCCTCGCCTCTCTTCCTCCTCCCCTCCTCTCCCCCGAGATCCGGACCCTCCCTTCCTGGCGAGCTCGCCATGTTCGCATCCTCTTAATTGTTAGGATAAGTTGTATAGGGAGAGGAAAGTAGTTTAAATTGTACTCTATCTTCTATCCCTTCTTCTGTTCCAACTCCTGTAACCTTGATCGATCCTGTGACGATCGATCGTTTCTTGTAAGCCACGGCAATGTTTCTATATAATGCAATGCGGCCCAGACGAAGGGTACTACGCTTCCCACAATAACTTATATGGTAATCAGAGCCTCTTCCTCTCGTACATCTAGCCACGACAATTAGATCGATCTAGATTGACTCGAGAAGAAAGAAAAAGAGGGCCGAGAGAAAGCTATGGCAGGCACCGCCGCTAGCACCGTTGCTTCCACCGAAAACTCCCTGACCACATCCACCATGAGTACCCTATCCACCCAATCCGCCGGATTCACCTATGGGTCTTCTTCCACCTCCAGCAACCCTATCTCTCTCGGTCCACCTCCATCGGAGAAGCTCACGAGGACAAATTTCCTCCTCTGGAAGGCCATCGTGCTACCCCAGATCAAGGGAGCACAGATGGAACACTTCCTGGACGCTGCAACGCCGGCGCCCCCTCCTACGCTCACCATCAGCAAGGATGGGAAAGAAGAGCAGATCTTCAACTACGCCCGCACAATCTGGTACGCTCAACAACAACAATTGCAAGGTTATCTAATGGCATCTCTGTCCCGGGAGGTTCTTGCTCAGGTGGTGACTCTCTAGACGCCGGCCGAAGTGTGGGCGGCGATCCATGCCACTTTTGCTGCTCATACCCAGGCGCAAGAAATCAACAACCGCATCGAGCTCGCCAATCTTCACAAGGGGAACTCCACCATGGCGGAGTATCTCGCCAAAATCAAGGCGCTGGCGGACGAGATCGCCACCATCAGCGCTCCTCTTACAGTTCGGGAGATGACCTCCTACGTCCTAAAGGGACTTGACCTGGAGTACAACTCCGTGGTCTCAGCCCTGCAAGCCCGCGTCGAGCCCATCACCACGCCAGAGCTCTACAGCCAGCTTCTTAGCTTCGAGGCGCGCGTCAATCTTCTGCAAGGTACACATCACCGCCAGTCTTCTGTTAACAGTGCTTCTCGAGGGCGCGGCAACAGTGGTCGTGGCCGTGGTCACCAAGGTCGTGGCCGTGGCGGTGGTCATGGCGGGCGTGGCAACAATCAGGCTCCGCCCCGCTCTGGTGGTGGTGACCGCGGTGGAGGCTACAACAGCAACAACACCTATGGCGCCTCCTCCAACTCTCGCCGCACTAGGTGTCAACTATGCAAGAAACCGGGCCATGAAGTCATTGACTGCTGGCACCAGTTTGACGAAGATTTTGTACCTGATGCACGTCATGCAGCCGCTGCCATCCGGGAGCAAGGAGGAGGTGATGGTGATACGGTCTGGTATGCGGACTCCGGCGCTACGGACCATGTCACAAACGAGCTAGAAAAGCTTGCTCTTCGCGAGAGATATCATGGCAATGATCAGATTCACACCGCAAGCGATGGAGGTATGGAAATTCAACACATTGGTCAAGCTTCTATTAATTCACCTAACCTTAAACGTGATCTAGTTCTTAAAGATGTCCTTCATGTTCCTGAAGCTGACAAAAATCTAGCATCTATGTCTCGTTTAACTCTCGACAATAATGTTTTCTTTGAGACTCATCCCACCTATTTTTTCATAAAGGATCGGGCAACGAGGGAGCTCATTCATCACGGTAGATGCATCGGAGGGCTTTACCCCATCACATCAAGAGTCTTTAGTCGCAAGCGTCGTCAAGTTTACTCCGTCACCAAACCTTCCTTGGCAAGGTGGCATCAAAGATTAGGACATCCCTCTTCAATCGTAGTCAAGCAAGTAGTCAATAAAGGCAATTTGTCATTGTCAAATAGTTCCAATAATGAGTCTGTGTGTGAAGCTTGTCAATGTGCCAAGAGTCACCAACTTCCTTATCCTGTGTCCAGTAGTGTGTCTCATGCTCCTTTAGAGCTTATTTTCAGTGATGTATGGGGTCATGCAAGAGATTCTTTTGGAAGGAAGAAATATTATGTTAGTTTCATTGATGATTATAGCAAGTTCACCTGGATATATTTGCTTAAGAATAAATCCGAAGTTTACTCTGTTTTTCAAGAGTTTCAGAAACTTGTTGAGAGATATTTTGACAAGAAAATTCTTGCAGTCCAAAGTGACTGGGGAGGAGAGTATGAGAAACTCAATGCTTTCTTTCGTGACATAGGTATTATTCACCATGTATCTTGCCCCCACGCTCATCAACAGAACGGCTCGGCCGAGAGAAAACACCGTCACATTGTTGAAGTTGGTCTCTCTTTATTAGCTCATGCTTCCATGCCACTTAAATATTGGGATGAAGCTTTCATCACAGCTACTTATCTCATTAATCGTCTTCCTAGTAGAGTTATTGGCAATACAACTCCTTTGGAACGTCTGTTTCATCAAAAACCAGACTATAACTCCCTCAAAATTTTTGGGTGTGCTTGCTACCCAAATTTGCGTCCTTATAATCGCCACAAACTTGAGTTTCGTTCTACTCAGTGTGTCTTTCTTGGCTATAGTAATCTTCATAAGGGATATAAGTGTCTAGAAGTTACTACAGGTCGCATCTATATTTCTCGAGATGTTGTTTTCGATGAGACCTTGTTTCCTTTTGCCAAACTTCATCCAAATGCCGGAGCCTTACTTCATTCTGAAATTTCCCTTCTTTCATACTCTTTACCTAATTCTGATCACAAGGGTGAATTAATTAGAACTGATCATGTGGAAAAATCCATGAAAAATCTGGAGAATTTTGATAATTGTGCAGCAGCAGGACGTGATTTTATGTGTGCAGAAAATGCCAAAACTAGCGCTGGATCCCAGAAGGATTTTCCTGTAGGTGCGGAATCTGAGGCGCGGCGATCCAAGGCAGATCTCCCTGCAGGCGCGCGATCCCAGGAGGGAATCGGCGGCGCTGCTGGCCCTGCGCCTGACGCTGCATGCACACCCAGCGCGGGGCCACGTGCTTTTGCGGGGCGGGTGGCCGACAACTGCCCAGGAGCGGACCCCACCAGCAACAGCGAGGCTTCAGGTCGCACGCGGTCTCCTGCGCAAGCGGGCGCTGATTTCGATGCCGATTCTGTCGGGCCCGGCGCGGTGCGCTTGGATCTGGAGCCAGATTCGGCTGATCTGGTCGGTTCGGCTGCATCCTCCGGATCTTCTGTGGCAGGGTCTACAGCAATGCAACATACAGTACTACCGCGCCGTCATACAAGATCTCAGTCTGGAATCACCAAAGAAAAAGTGTATACTGATGGTACAATCAGGTATGATAGAACCAAGCAAGTTTTTCTTATTAGTACTAGTGAGCCCACACATTTGCATGATGCTCTTGCTCACAAAGATTGGAAGAAGGCTATGGATGATGAATATGATGCACTCATGAAAAATAAAACTTGGCATTTAGTACCACAAAGAAAGGACAGTAATGTGATTGATTGTAAGTGGGTATACAAGATCAAAAGAAAAGCTGATGGGAGTATAGACAGATACAAGGCTAGGTTGGTTGCAAAGGGTTTTAAGCAAAGGTTTGGTATTGACTATGAGGATACCTTTAGTCCTGTTATTAAAGCAACTACTATTCGACCTGTACTGTCTATTGCTATTTCCAGAGGATGAAGTCTACGACAGCTAGATGTTCAGAACGCGTTTCTTCATGGTGTTCTTGAGGAAGAAGTGTTCATGCGGCAGCCACCAGGATATGAAAATAAAAACACACCACATTATGTTTGTATGTTGGATAAAGCATTGTATGGGTTGAAGCAGGCCCCAAGGGCTTGGTATTCAAGGTTGAGCACACAACTACAACGGCTTGGGTTTACACCATCAAAGGCAGATACCTCATTATTCTTTTACAGTAAGAACAGTATTACCATGTTTGTTCTTGTCTATGTTGATGATATAATTGTTGCCAGTTCACATTCAGATGCAACTACCTGTCTCCTTAAGGATTTGAAACTAGAGTTTGCTCTCAAGGACTTGGGAGATCTTCACTATTTTCTTGGAATTGAGGTCAAGAAGGTAAAAGATGGTATACTTCTTACACAGGAAAAATATGCTGCTGACATTCTGAAACGGGTACATATGGAAAAGTGTAAGCCTGTGAGTACACCTATATCCACGTCAGAAAAGCTTACTGTTGAAGCTGCAGAAGCTCTTGGAGCAGAGGATGCAACAAACTATAGGAGTGTTGTAGGTGCTCTTCAGTATCTGACTCTCACACGTCCTGATATTTCTTATTCTATGAATAAAGTTTGTCAGTATTTGCATTCTCCTACTACAGCTCATTGGACTGCAGTAAAAAGGATCTTGAGGTATCTTAGATATACAGAGGGACTTGGTCTTTAGATTGTCAAGTCCTCCTCTCTTCTTGTGTCTGCCTATTCTGATGCAGATTGGGCAGGGTGTGCTGATGACAGAAGGTCTACAGGTGGCTTTGCTGTGTTTCTGGGAACAAATCTTGTGTCATGGAGTGCAAGAAAACAGGCTACTGTCTCAAGATCGAGTACTGAGGCTGAGTACAAAGCTTTAGCAAATGCTACAGCTGAAGTCATGTGGATTTAGACATTGCTTCATGAACTTGGAATTAAAATTCCTCAAGCTGCAAGGTTATGGTGTGACAACATTGGTGCAACCTATCTTTCAGCTAACCCTGTTTTTCATGCATGTACAAAGCATATTGAAGTTGATTTTCATTTTGTAAGAGAACGAGTGGCTCGAAAGCTACTTGACATCAGGTTTATACCTACAGGGGATCAACTTGCTGATGGCTTCACAAAACCGCTTACTATGACGAGATTGGATGAGTTCAAGTACACTCTTAACCTTGGTAAGATTACATGAGGTTTAGATTGAGGAGGAGTGTTAGGATAAGTTGTATAGGGAGAGGAAAGTAGTTTAAATTATACTCTATCTTCTATCCCTTCTTCTGTTCCAACTCCTGTAACCTTGATCGATCCTGTGACGATCGATCGTTTCTTGTAAGCCACGGCAATGTTTCTATATAATGCAATGCGGCCCAGACGAAGGGTACTACGCTTCCCACAATAACTTATATTAATTTCTTGGAGCACTCTGCCTCACTTGTAGGAGTACTACTGAAAGTAATTCCGGGAATTCAGCACGATGCGCTCCTGGAAACTGTTGCGAATTGGCGCTGATGCATTTCTAATTTTGATCTTTTTTTCTCCTGGCAGCTTGTTGGCACGTGGACCTACAGCTTGTTGGCTTCGCAATCTCCTACTGCCGAGTCCGTATATCAATCTTCCGTTAATGGATTCCATATCTAATGTTTCTCTACAGATGGGTTCAGAATTGTTGTGGCGCAGTGTGGATTCTCTGTCTGCCCATCTTTATATGGAGCATGAACTAACGTTGCCTGATTTTTCTGTTAGAATGCAAATTGGTCGAGAGCTATAAGTATACGCAACTCCAATGAGCTCTGATTTGTTTATCAGTGCAACATGCAAACTTTGGTTGGTTCGCGTCATACCCTATAAGCTAAGCTATTCCAGTTGACCGTGTGTTCAGCAGCTTGTGTCCTACACCTGTGGGACGTATTTCAGATAGAAGAGGGATGCCCCTAAAAAAAGATAGAAGAGTGATGGACTATTTAAACAAAAAAATGAAGAAAAAAACTGAAAATTGTGTCAAGAGTGGGATTTGAACCCACGCCCTTTCGGACCAGTACCTGAAACTGGCGACTTAGACCAACTCGGCCATCTTGACGTTCTGTTTCAGTTGATGAAATTACAGTTTATATTGGTAGACTAGTTGCCAAACTCACGAATGTCACAATCGTTTCCCTTTATTTTCAATTATTTGGTTCGGTAAAGTTGCAGAGAGAGTCCAAAACTGTATACGTAATTTAGCAAATCCTTAGTTTCCTCCTGGAGTATGCTTCTCAGGCTTGACATCGTCGGGGCTTTTGAGTCTGTCTCTTGGCCCTTCCTCCTTAGGCAACTTGGCTTTGGCCCTTGCGAGCGGGAATGGGATTTTGACTTCCTGTCTTCGACGTCCATGTGTGTACTTCAATAGCGTTTCCAGTCTCCTGATTGGTCACAAGTCACAACAAGGGGCTTGTTAAGGCGACCTGTTATCACTGATGCTATTTACGCTTGTCATGAACATCCTCAACTCCATGATCCAACGTGCGGTGCAAGATGGTCTCCCTGTGTGCCGATGATATAGTGATCCTCACTCAAACAGACGTAAGATCCTTGCCATTAGGGAGCTACTTTGAGTCTTTGGCGTTGCTTCCGGACTGCACACCAACTACTCCGGATCCAATGTTCACTGGACCAGTTGACCATCATTGGAAACGAGATGGCGTGTCCCATCTCAAATTTTCCTATGCCCAACCTCGGCCTTCCCTTCTCTGTCCCGGAGGTACCTATGTCCGCGTGCTTCTACTGGTCGACGGGCTTGAGAAGAAGCTATCACTTGGAGGGCTTGCATCCGTTGAAGAGGGACGCACTAGCGCTGGTCAGACACATGTTGTGCACAATGCTAATGCACTTCCTTAGGACGATTGCCTTCAACAAGTCCATCCCAAGGCATGTGAATCGTGTCATTCGTGGCTTCCTTTGAGTTGGCTAGAAGGACACCCACGGTGTCCATTTCTTGGTCAACTAGTAGAGGGTGTGCCGACTACTCTCGCCTGGTGAGCTCAAAGTCCTACTGCTGAGGAATTGCCCGTCTTTATTTTAGTGTTCATGATCTGATCCGATGTACTCCGTTTTAGTATGAAATAGATAAAATCGGATCGTGTGCTCAGAAAAAAGGAATAAGGAAAATAGAAATCGTAATGGCGGCAACCACATTGAAACTAGATGATACACCACATGGTGTTGCGTTTTTTTGCAACATATTTGATATATGTAACATAAAGGTTGACTAATGTACTGTTATGATTCTGAAACGTGCGCCTCTTTTGATAGCTGTTGGATGTATTTCAGCTACCTAAAGAGATGGGCTATATGTGCAAACAAGCAAAAACAGGGGAAGAAAATAGATAAATTTGTGTCAAGAGTGGGATTTGAAACCACGCCCTTTCGGACCAATACCTGAAACTGGCGCCTCAGACCAACTCGGCCATCTTGACATTTGTCAAAGCAAGCGAAAGTTATGTCCTTATTAAATAACTGTGCATTTTAAACCGATGGAGCAAACTATTTTAAACCTAAGAACTAGTAGAAACAGTGGTTGGGAAATCGTCGGTGCAAACCAGGAGATGCCGGCTGCCATGATCTGCGAAAGCATATCGTGGCTCCTCAGAAGAAAACACCGATTAGGGCATGTACAAACTTTGGAGATCACGAAAGCCGTCTGAATCCAGAGGGATCCACCAGAAACCTAAACCACGACACCACATGCCCTTAGCCGTGGTGATAAACACACCAACAAAACAGGGAAAGTGCGGGGAGATCAATACTCGTACACTGGATCAGCGTCGCCGCCTAGCCCCCCTCCCCCCAAAATCAAACTCAAAGACTTACTAAAGTTCGCATCCTCTTAGTTTCTAATTTCGTGGAGCACACTGGCTCACTTGTACTATTGAAATCCCCTCAAAACTTGTACAAACAAAAGTAAAGGCCTGTTCAGAGTCTCGCCACTCCGCTCCTGGAGCGAGCGGAGCTTCAGTTGAAAACAATGGAGCAGAGAAACAAATACTCCGCAGATTCTCGTATTTCTCGGAGTGGTGGATTGCCGAACATGCACTAATTATGTGAATTCAGCACGATGCGCTTCTGGAAACTGGTTGGGACTGGGGAGCTGATGCATTTCTAATTTGTGATTTTCTCTCTCCTGCCAGCTTGTTGCCACGTGAACCTACTTACCTACAGCGTGTCTGCTTGGTGATCTCATCCTGTCGAGTACGCATATCCATCTGCTGTTAATGGAGTCCATGTCTAGTGTTTCCCTACACATTTTTGGTTCAGATGCTTTATGATTTATGGTGCAGTCTGGATTTTTCTTGTCTGCCGATCTTATCTCAAACGTGAACTAATTTAGCCTGCATTTTTATTTATAGAAAGAATGCAAATTAATCAAGCTATAAGTATACGCAACTCCATTGGACTCTGATTTGTTTATCAGTGGAACATACAAACTTTGGTTGGTTCGCGTCATACGTTGACCGTGTGTTCAGCAGCTTACTACCTACACCTGTGGAACGTATTTCAGGTAAAAGAGGGATGCCCGTAAAAAAAAGATAGACGAGGGATGGATTATTTAAACAAGAAAATGAAGAAAAAATATAATTTTTTTGTCAAGAGTGGGATTTGAACCCACGCCCTTTCGGACCAGTACCTGAAACTGGCGCCTTAGACCAACTCGGCCATCTTGACAATTGATGCCAACGTCGACAAGAGTCTACATACGCTATAAGCTAGGTCTGAAACTCACGAATGTCACTATATTTTCGTTTTACTTTTTATCTGATGTGCTTGAGTTATTTGCTTCGGCAAGGCTGCAGAGAGAATGCAAAAATGTTTATATAATCTAGCAATTCCTTAGCATCCTCCACAATCTCAAGGGGCCGCGTATCCTTCTCAAGCTTGACATCGCTGTTTCGACTCCGGTCTAGGTCCCATCTTCCGCGCCTCCGCTTTGTGGCATGTTTAGGACCGGTGCTCCTGCAGGTTCTAGACTGATCACTGGATCAATGGAAAGTCAATCCCTGAGATCGCACCTCTCATTTATGCCCTCGTCTTGCATTGTCGCAGCAAGCTCTGCTTCTTCCACGCGGGTTTGCATTGTTGTGGCCATGGTCCAGTATGCCGACCTCTGACACCATCTTCTCTCTCTCCCCCTCCCCCCCCCCCCTCTCTCTCTCTCTCTCTCTCTCTCTCTCTCTCTCTCTCTCTCTCTCTCTCTCCCACGGAGCTCTGCCCGATGCCTCGACGAGGTCTGCCTCATGCGGACTATTGTGCCCTTTGGAACCAGGATCTAGAGAGCATGCAACACCTGTTGGCTGGATGCTCTTTGTCCAGGTAGCTATGGTATGAGTGAAATCCTCTCATGGTGCAGATCCACTATTGTTGTGCCTAACCAAGATTTCCCCTTCAGGCTGTGATGGGCACTCTAACTTCATCAGACGTCGGATGCCCTTTGCAAGGTACTCCCTCCATCGTGGTGCTCACGGCCTGCTAGCTCAACTACAAATTCCATGACAACCGCCCTTTGTGAGGCACCCACTGTTTTGGTTACCGGTCGAAATTTCAAGATTTCTCATGGTTACCGCGTATTTCCGTGCCCCTCGATAAAGTACGTAGGATCTAATTAATGCCATGAGAGTTAGTTCTGGCGTGTTGGTAGCAGCCTAGTTCCTGTTTTGAGAGGTCTCTGGTTCGAATATCCATTCATTCACTTATTTGAATTCAAAATTCAACTATAAAATTCGCTCAAAATACTCTCGGTATTTCTCGGTAACCGTGGTAACCACATTTACCAGCCCCCCTCGGTAAAATTGCCTCATTCGGTAACCAAAACCTTGGAGGCACCTGATCCTAACCATTCAAGGGGATGTGCAACTTTGGGAAGCCAAGGGTTCAAATATGATCCAACCAGCGAGGTAGCTATCGTTTTGTGGGGCCGAGCATCCTTCTTTTGGTCTGTTCATGCGATCACATCTTGTCATCTTCTGTGTATGTGGATTTGCGCATTTGCCTGCCTGTGTTTTCTCATACTATCAACGGAATGATACACAAGTTTTGCATATTCGCGGGCGAGCGTTGGGTCAGGCAAGACGATGAACAAGGTGGGTGGGCTCCAGTGGATCCATCGCAGTGGTGGCCGGAGGTGGAAAGAGAGTGGGTCGCTGCTTGTCAAAAACTTGCATGGGAAAAGAGAAGGTGGATTGCGAAATCGCGAGGGCACTACCTGGGTTTTCGGTGGGCCTAGACAGTCAGAGCTCTCAGTCTACTCGACTTCTCTGCTCCCTTCTCGTCTTCTCCACTTCTGCGAATCTCTCCGCTCCTCCGCCACGGCCAAGTTCAGCGATGAGTCCGGTAGCGAGTCTAATCCCATGGATTGGGATGACCTCGTGAAAGAGGAGGACTCTGGTTCTGGCAGCAACGCGCCCGGCGACGAGGAGCTCACGCTCCACATCGCCATCGAGCGGGCGCGCCACGACACCGGTGGAAGCTCGAGCTCAGTGGCTTCCGCCGCCAGCCCCTCCAGGCCACGCCGCCGCAATGCTGCCCGGGCTCGCCCTTCTCCCTCTGCCCCGCTCTAGATTAGGAGCATGGTGGCCCCCTTCCTTCCCCTTCGGCTCCGGCACCACCCGGGAAGCGCCGAGTGCTCGTGCCCATGACTTCGATGCACATGCGCACATACCGGAGTTGGAGGCATGGCCGCCCGACATGAGCGGCGGTGGGCGGCGGCCATGACGGAGCCCGGCTCGTCCTGGAAGCGCGCACCGTCCATGCTGGTGGATCCGAAGGAGGCCCACCTCTGCGAGGTTATGTGTAGCGCTCGCTCACCACGACGAAGACTGGCACGAAGTGCCTTCGGTGGAAGAACACGAAGGCGCTCTGCCTCGGGTTAGAGGCTTCAGAGTGCCTCGTGAGGTAGAAGGAGAGCGCCAAGGCGAAGGCAGCATGCCATGCCCAGGAGCAGAGCCACGCCATCTGCTGTCCGGCGAGCTACATCTCCTCTGTGTCGGAGAGCGGCACCACTAGCTCGGACGGTGATGACGACAACGATCCTCTCACTGCGGACGCATGCACATGGGGATCTAAATACTATGGTTGCGGACATAAATATATGGCACGTCGGGATGCGGCGTATAGGTATTTGGATATATGAATAATGTTAGAATAATCATGACTTTGTTGCATGGATAAGCTAGCTACATGCGTGCGTGAGTCTGGTTAGTCTATGCATGGCGTGAGTTAGCTGGTTAAGTTGTTAGCTACTTGCATGCATCGGATGGATATGGGTGCATGTGGTTGAGATATTCTAGGAGGTGGTGGCCGGTGAGTCTGGCTATTTAAGCCATGTAATCCAGTCCGCTGTAGCGTGGGGGTATGTGCCCGGTCAAGAGAAAAACAAAGGCCGTGCGTGCGGCCGTTGCGCGGTTCGTCGGCGTGGCGCCGTTCGTGCGGCGAGGTGTACGTCGTCTGAAGATCTATGTCTAGCACTTCTTCTTCTATCTCCGTTCGAGCGAGAGAGACAAAGAGAGGTTCGTCCGGCGGTCGTGCCGCCGGAGGCTACTCGGCTTTCGTCGGACCAGGTTTGTCTCAACAAACAGCACGAGAGTTTAGCTAAGACTCATAAACCACAATACACCATTGCATAGTTGTTACATGTTGACAACGTCTTTATCTTATTACTAGCTGATTCCCCGCGCGTTGCTGCGGGCCAGAAATGCGTAGATCCATATTCATAGAATTAGAGACAAAACATTATAGAATATTGAGCAACATGGTAATATAAAGTGGAATATTTTCTAGGTGCCTCCTGGATTGTTGTAGACGCAAAATGAATACCATACATAACCTCAGATACATAGGAAACGACACGAAGAATCCAGATAAACAAAGTGGTTCGAAGACTCGTGAAATGTGTCTCGGTTTATCCCTGGAACTTCATATCAAAACTCTTCTCATCAACTTAAAGTTTTCTGTTATCTATAAAGACAATAAAATTTGGTTAGAAACTTGGAGTTGATACAACTAACGACAATAATTAATTTGAAAAACTGAATAATTGCTGGAAGCACAAAAAAAAATCATATGTATAAGAATTTCTTCCTCCATCTAAAACGGAGGGCAAGGTGAAATAATATATCATCCTTGTCAATGTGAAAGCTTTTTATTATGTATAAAAAACTAAAAGTTCATTTAGAAACTTGGAATCAACATAGCTAATCACACCAATTAACTTGGAACTGCATTAACCAAAAAATGATTGTGTTTAAGTTTGCAAATGCATATTTCACACCACGTGAATTGACTTGATAACAACAATCATGCATATATTATATGTAAGTACTATCACAAAACTAACTAAAACTAACCGAACCGTGTTTCAGCTGTGAAGCACAACGTTTCCTAAAGCATCGATTAGTTACATTTAACACCAAAATTGCACATAGAATCTCCAAAATCAGTAAGAAAACGTGTTAAATCAGTTTTGGGGTCTCACAAACAAATAATGAATGGGTAGCCATGTTGACTGCATGGACTGCTTGCAAAATAATCCCTCTGCTACAAAATTCAGAGACATAGTATTACAAATAGCAATTTACACTTGTGTAAGCCAAATGTTTTTTTTTCAAAGTCACACCGTATAATCTAAATTATTTATGCTACCTTATGTCCAAGTGAAAGAGCATCATCCGAAATAAATACTTGCGTGGCCAACCTCTGGCCTTCTGCCAACGGTCGGGTGGGTCCCAGTTCTGGCAGTCGGTCGTCCAACTGCTCCCCGTCCTCTGCATTGGGACTTCCATCTTGGTTGCATCGGGAGCAGTGACCTTATTCTGGTTTGACTGACGGGCTGGTGACGCCCCCTTCGCGGCCCGCTTTCCCGACCTCTTCTCCATCGCAGTCGTAACTACAATCTTAGTTCAGCAGGCCCTTATTGACTTAGGGCGCCTCGCGTTCCGGAGGCCATTTGGGCCTCCGGAAGTGGCCGCCTGGCATGAGCTTCTTGATTGTATTGCGCTCCATGAACCGACTGTCGATGCTGGCCCGGATGAGGTTCGGTGGCGCCTTGAGCCTTCGGGTCAATTCTCCACCAAGTCCCTCTACGCGGCTATCGCCCCTTCCTCCGCCCCGCCGCCCCTCCAGTCGGTTTGGTCCATTCGCCTGCCCCTTAAAATCCGGATCTTCATGTGGCAATGGATCCGCGGTCGGCTTCCGTCCGGGGTTGAGGTTCGCAAGCGCAATGGCCCGAGCTCTGGCCTCTGTCCCCTTTGTGATACCCCCGAAGACTCGAACCACATTTTCATCTCCTGCGTATCTGCTCAGTTCGTCTGGAGCTGCTTTAGAGAGGCGGTTGGTGGGGATTGGTGCCACTCCAACTTCCCCGACCTCTTCGCCGAATTACAGGCCTCCCCGCTACCCTCTCGCCACATTAGGTGGCTTGAGATTGGGGTTCTCGCTTGGACGCTCTGGACTATTCGCAATAAACTTGTGATTCAGGGCTCCCCTCTTCGACGTTCTACTGACGCCCTCTTCAAACTGTCTAGTTACTTGCAGGTCTGGCGGCCGCTTAGCCGCCCTCGGGATCGGGACGCCATCTCCGCCTTCATCGCCGACCTACGCTCGATGGCCGTTTGCCTGTCGCCGTCCCCTCCGCCGCCTCCTC
This sequence comes from Aegilops umbellulata, assembly GCA_032464435.1. NCBI lineage: Eukaryota > Viridiplantae > Streptophyta > Magnoliopsida > Poales > Poaceae > Aegilops > Aegilops umbellulata. The sequence continues at coordinate 630,884,404 of CP136060.1, read as the reverse complement.
CTGAGCCTGATTAGTCGTCTGCTGCTCTCCGGCTCCGGCTACGGCCTTGGCCCCAGCTGAGCCTTCTCTTTTATTTCGTGTGTGTTTTGGGCTTGTTGAGCTGTGCCCTCAGCAGTACCCCTGGATCTTTATTGTGTGACTTGAGTGTGTGTGTTCTGAACTAGTCCTTGTATGTGCTCTTGGCGGTTTGCTTTATTTATAAAGCGGGGCGAAAGCCTTTTTCGGTAATCATAATCACATGTATAATCTAAAGTGATATCTGCTACCTTTTCTCCAAGTGAAAGAGCATCTCCATGAAATCCATGTGGGCATGAGGGAGCATACGGAGCTGATAGCCTGGACCCGAGAGTGTCTGACGCATGTGAAGCGGATGAACGCATGTTGCAGCCTGCAAAGTAGGGAATGGGAAGTGACCGGAAAGGTAGAATCAGAACGACCGGCCACACAGAAACAGTTCAATCACAGAAACAGTTCAAGGATGTTACTCGAATGTAAGCGCGGAGGTGCTGACCTGATAAGCTAATGTGCTGGTCCCAGTGGTGGAGTCTGTAGAAGTCTTCTTTGGTTGAGTCGGATTCCCCACCTCTAGTTACCACCGATGGCGGCCGCGGGAGAATAGCTAGCGACGACGCCCGGAGGCCTCAGCTGGTGTGCGTTCTTCGACGATCTGGGATTCTGGGTGTCCAGCAATGGCGGCGGCGGCGGCCCGCCCCTGTCTTCCCACAATCAAATCAAAGATGCATCGGATGTGAGGCTAGGCCAACCAGCTGGCGTGCGGTTGACGGTCCAGAGCGGAGCAACGGCTTGCACAACGGTGTGTCCTCCTCAACGACGTGGATGTTTGGAACCGGAACCATGTCCCGAACCGCGCCCAGAGTGGCATCGGAAAGAGGCAAACCAGCGATTGTGTGGGAGGATCTAGCACACACAGGTTTGTAGATGCGGGGAGAGAGGGTGGTGGCGCACAATTTAATCTAGCCTTTTCTTCCGGTAACGGAGGGCAAGGTAATGAGGGCGATCAATGCTGCGGTTTCATGTGCAATTGCGCTCGGGAGAGCTTCGGTCCAGGCAGCAGAAGAGATAGATAACGGCGGCGATGAGAGTCACAGCTCACAACCGAGAAGATGACTGTCAGCGAAATAGACGCCCATGGACTATACGGGCTATACAGCCCACATACCAAATATTGAACCGGGCCATGTGCCCATGTGTAAGGTAGCGCACCCGACTCGACTCAGGCAGCCCATGTGGCTTCGTACACCCAAGCGCTGGAAGCCGAAACAGGAACGCAGCGAGCGTACGTGTAGATCTGATTGCGTTCATACTTGATCCAATGGCTAATAATAATTCGGGTGACGTGGCTGCGTGAGAAGCCAAGAAAATCATCTAGTGGGGGGCTTCTATTTAGATATAGAAGATTACAGAGGGGGAGCGGGTTAATTAATGAATTCGGTGACCGGTTCATCGATTGGTCAACCGATAAGATGTTGCACCCATCCGACGACGGCTTGCACGACGTAGGCCATCATGTAGAACTCTTCGTCCTCCTTGGGAAGCGCCACCTCGTCTCCGGCCAATCTGGTGCATCCATATGAGGCGTCCATCGCCGCCTTTAGCTTCTCTGGTACGCTGCTATATCGCCCAGCAGTGACTGACCGCGCCGCCCACTGCAGGCATGACCGCATGACCTTCCTGGTCTTGGCGTCCTTGGCATGGGTGAGCGCAGACTCGATGCTGGCCTTGGCTACCGTGGCGTTGGCCACCGTTAACCTGGTGGCGAGCACCGCAAGCTCCGGCAAGCCACGCGCGGAGCGACAGGAGGTGTCGACGTGACGTACCAGCTGCCGAGGCTGATGCAGAGGTCGTCCAGTGGGGAACGTGGCGCGGCGCTGGAGCTTGACCCACCATGAACATCGGTGGCCGACGAGAGGACGACGAGGAGGAGAGCGCCACCGAACATCGAGGAGGATGTGCGCACGGCCATGGTGTTGGCGTAGTTTCTGGGTCTCTCCCTCCCGCTGCCCTCCTTGTCTCTTCTTAATAGTTCACCTACGGGGTGGTGTATCGTATCATAAATAAAAGAAAATAAATCCACCAGCTTGGATCGAATTATTTGAGATATGCTCCAAAAATCCATACCTAGGAAGCGTATATGGCGTATATCTCAAACTTTGATGTATGCAATCATTCTTCATAGGAAGCGAATCGCCGAAGATCTCAGGATCATATGCTGTATCTTAAGCATTACATGAGTGTTTACAACTTTACATTCACTTTTTTACACCCCGTCAGATTTCAATCTAACAACTGGTTTCATCTCTACGTATGTTTCAATCATGTTTTTCTCCTGTATGCTTCTGTGCGATGTGAATGCCTATGCTACTGTATGTGTTCCTGACTCGGGGCTGTCCTTCTGCATATGCTAGGGCCCATTACTAATTAAAATCTTTGATCACAATGAGATGGTATAAACTATAAAATCTTCCGACACTTGAACAAAATTTGTTGCAATTTTAAAGTACTTGATCAAATTTCAATATGGTAGACATCTATCTATCTATCTATCTATCTATCTATCTATCTATTATACTAAATACACGAGAAACATATACAATTGTTCTATTTCCAAGTTGTTTAGCAATGTCTGTGTTATCCTTGGGTCTTCGTAGTGTTGTAGAGGTCTTCGGCGTTGGTGTGTAGCGGCTTGGTTGCTCTATGATTCGCCTCATCACCAATGACATGAGGTTGGTCTAGGTCGAGTTAATCTATTGGTTTTGCAATTTATCTATTTTTCATTAACATATTCTACTGATAGTATGCCAACCCTCAGATAACCTGATCAAGATCTGTTTTATATGTGTTGCAGAGAAACAATGGGAAGCAATGAGGTTTACCATCGATGTTTGCACATGCCTGGTCCTTTGGCTAATATTACATTATTGTACAGTTGCAAAAATCATTCTAATATTTATGTTTTTAACAATTTGGTTTTGCACATGTAGGTCCTGCTGTCAGAGGTTTAGACTCACTGTTCGACCCATTTTGCATATGAAAAATGAGATGTCCACGAATATCAGTCAAGTCAAGAAACTCAAAGATTGTTAGATAAAGAAACTTGCGATGAATAACAGCAAGATCTTTGTTTGCACAATGAAAAAGACATCAGTCAACTATACAATGGTACTAACTATTTTACCTTGTTTTCCTCCATTGTGCCATTTCAAAATTAAGAACAGTTATTTATGCATATATTTGTTTTCAGCCTTTTTCAAAGCAGTTCACCGATGATTACCTCTCAAACCACCTGCATGGTCAAGAGGCGAGGAAGGTATCCATTCAACACCCATGGTACAATATCAAAGTCTTACTCAAGAGGGTGAAGGTTGGGCGGGCAATTATCCATAGCCACTGGCCTAAAGTTGCAAGGACATTCAACATCATTGAAGGCTCAATATTTGCCTTCCGTTTCTGCACTTTCGCAGATGAGATTCATCTGTCTATTTACCGTACATGATGCTACTTTCCAAAGGTTTTTGATGTTGCATGTAAAAGTTGGTGCTGTTGTGTAATGACGTAGATAGCTATATGCCTATATGGTGTAACTAGTGCTGAATCTATCAGATGTAATTCAATTATGAAATCCTGGTTGCCGTAATACGGATATGAAATATATGGTGTGTTTTATAAGAAATATCAATTTGATTACTAAATGGATTATCAGTAATAGGCCAATTAGCCTGCTTATTGGGGTTTTCTATTGCAGACGGTTTCTCAGACGACACCGTGGGCGATGAATTCAAACAAGCCACACGGTTTCTAGAAATTAGGCGTGTTGGATCAATAAAGAATCACACATGACTTCAGCGATAGAACTGTTTACGTTAGACCACCTTGCACAAACATTCGTTGTAAAAAATCGTGTGTGATATACATACGAATGGAAATGTTTTTCTGGGATTCACTATGTGGGATGTACATATGAACGGAAATAATTGGGCATGCATAATTGTCTCTGATGCCACACCCGGTCGCACATGAGCTCATTTTGCCCAGCATGTGTGACAGGTTTCTGGGTCGTGTGGGAAGGGCCCCTATCGCACACACTAGCAAGGCGACGATTTAAAACTCCATCACGAAAAGGGTGTTAAAACTGTTTGTATATCACGTCTCTGCACCATTGATTGTCTTTTCTATTTGTTTCTACTTTAATTCGGTGAACTTTGTGTATTTTACGTCCGATTTGTCTGTCGGATTAACTATCTATGCTCTAATCTATCTATATTTCTATGTCGGATGAACTTGTTTGTGATGTTAATCAACGTGTTACATTGTTGCATGGTTTGTATTGCTTTGGGTGCGGGGAGGTATGCGTACTACATTTATATGGAGACTACCGGATCAGTGCCAATGGGTGTGTCCAAACTCGTCTGTGAACGTATAACGGTATAAGTGCTTAGATATGCCAACTATGGTTGTAGGTGCTCTAAGAAAAGAGATGGATAAACAACACGAGAGTTTAGCTAATACTCATAAACCCGCAATACACCATTGCATGTTACAGGTTTGATAGCGTCTTTATCTTATTACTGAGGGGAAGAGCGGGTTATTCATCGATTGGTCAGCCGATAAGACGCTGCACCCGATCGACAACGGCGTGCACGACGAAGGCCATCCAGAAGAACTTTTTCTCCTCCTTGGGAAGCGCCACCTCGGGTCCTGCCAAATCTAAGCACCCAGAAGAGACGTCCCTATAGGCCGCCTCCATCACCTCGGGTACGCCACTATATCGCCCAGCAGCGACTGATCGCGCCGCCCACTGCAGCCTCGGGATGATGCCGACGTAGAACTGCAAGCATGACCGCATAACCTTCCTGGCCTTGGCGTCCTTGGTGCGGGCGAGCGCAGACTCGGTGCTAGCCTTGGCTACCGTGGCGTTGGCCACCGTCAGCTTGGTGGCGAGCACCACGAGCTCCGGCAAGCCACGCGCGGAGCGGCAGGTGGGGTCAATGCAGAGCGCGGACACGCACATGTCTGGCGTGACGTACCAGCCGCCGAGGAACATGCAGAGCTGGTCCAGCGGGGAAAGTGGCGCGGCACTGGAGCTTGACCCTCCGTGAACATCGATGGTCGAAGAGAGGACAAGTAGGAGGAGGAGAGCGCCGCCGAGCATCGAAGAGGATGTGCCCACGGCCATGGTGGTGGCGTATTGTCTCTCGGTCTCTCCCTCCCTCTGTCCCCTTTGTCTCTTCTTATTTGTTCAATCTTAACAGGCGGTGTATCATATCATAAATAAAAGAAAATAAATCCATCACATTTGATCAAATCATTTGAGATATGCATGCTCCATAAATTCATACATTGGTACCGTATATCTCATACTTTGATGTATGCAATCATACTTCATAGGAAGCGAATCACAAAATATCTCAGGATTACACGTCGTATCTTAAGCATTAAATGAGTGTTTAGATACACTATCATTTAGATCACTTGACCAGACAAAAGCAACACGTACGAGCAACCACTACCAAGAAACCATGAAAGCATTGTTAATAATATAGCTAGCTGATGGCTATATGAAACTACCATATCATCTATAGCCATTATGTAAAGCCATTTATATAATAATGTAGGCTATAAGGTTGGCTATTACATTAGCGAAATTGAACAGGAGCACTCGGCGACACTATCCGGAATCCTGCCCACCCACTCGTTTCAGGATCTGCAACTACTATATTAGCCACATCGTATTCCCACTTGCTTATGACTCGTATCTGTCCTAAAGTCCACACGTTTTTGATCCCATAGTGTCTGCTTCTTCTGTTTGGCAGCACGAGCTGAACTCAACTAACACCTGCCAACCACCCAACTCACTTAAATGCAAAAACGCTAATCGTCCTCCGACGGTCCCCTTCCTCTCTTCTTCCCAATGGTCTTCTTCCTCCCAAAAATATGTGGGAATAAAATCCAGGAAAAAGTAGTCGTCCATTACCAGCAAATCGAAGTAGCCGTCCTAGGCTTCGAGTTTGTTGCATCCTATGAGGCCAGACGCCGCAACCAGCGACCCCGCATCGCCCTGGCTGCTAGCACCATGTTCCTGTGTTCCCACACCAGGTTCCGGTAGCTCTCTGCCACCTTGCAGCAACAGCAGCCACGAGTTCCTGGGAATGGCTCGTAGGAGTGTGATATGAAAATAGGCAGTTTTTTTATTAAATTAATCCATGAATAAATCATGAGCATGACATGGACAGCATTGATAACACACTGATTACGATCTAATAGAGCATGTACTACGCATATAGTAGAAACATCCACGCATATCGCTGGTACTGCTACAACAGAAAGAAACACGAGAGGGATAAACGATGTGTACCCTCCAATCGGCCAAGCGGCGGTGTTGGCGGTGGCAGTAGCCGCGGCATCCTCGGCGGCCTTCTTGTCGGCCTCGGCCTTCTCAGCGGCGGCACGGTCGGCGTCGGTCGACATGGTGATGCGGACGTAGATGAACAGAAGCGAGCAGTCGCGTAGTCGCTACCCAAAAACCTAATCGCCCCTCTCCCGTACAGGATCCAGAGAGGCGGGGTTTCGGAGGCCTGCTCTCCCATCAACCGTGTACGCGGTGAACGGGACGGAGTCGTCGGCGGCAGCAGCAGCAGCGGAACGGCGTGGGCGTGGAGGCGGAGATGCGTTCTGTTTCGTGGCGGCTAGGGTTGGCAGCGCCCCACATATATATGTGCGGCTGCGCGTGGAGAGACGTGGGCTGAACCCACGTCCAAGTTGGTAGCCCACGATCCGACGTCTCAGATCGTGGCCCCACCTGTCAAAGACTCTCCGTTCCTGACCGGCAAAAATAAGCGCATAGGAGTGAGCTCGGCTCGGCTCAATCCCGCAACCCGCGTCGCGGCGAGGCGTGGCGAGGCGAGCGGAGGAGGAGGAGTGCGCGAGGGCCTCATCTCTTCTCAAGCTCCAATAGCATGAGGAAGAGAATCCCTTATAAACCACTCCAACTCTCCTTCCACTTCCGGGGTGGGACTAAACTTCCCACCACTTTGTCATGCCACCTACATGGGCCCTTAGAGATCAAATCTGAAATTGTTATATGGGCTCTAGGCCCATCTCATATTTCAACAATCCCCCACCAGATCTCAGGGGCCCACTTCGTCCTTTGTTCCAAACGATGTTTTGATATACTAGCATCTTAGTGGAGACCGATTAAGGTTGAACTCCACCTAGACCAAGTAATTACACTCCTTCACAACTGAACAATGGACTATGCCTTGAATTGTCAGTTTGGCGTCAAGAAGTTTCACCACAAGTCTCACTGATACGAGGCTGCCGAAGGCCGACCCCTCGGGTGGAGCATATTAGTCACACTCCTGGCCTGTTCATGAGCTTGCTAGAGATCACCCCAATCTCATAGACTGTGATCAACAGTCGGGCTCATATAGGTGTGTTCCTCCAAAGATCGCTCTGTAGGATAGCATCTTGCTTATGCATATAAGCCTTGGAACACATTAAGACAGTAGTCATCCTTCCATATAGTTTTCCGAGAGTATTGCATCTCCAACGGAGTGGGTTAGTAAAGTTACTCTCCTCAGTTCACCACTGGCTTGTTTTCCCAGGTCCAACCTCACGGGATCTCCGATCACATAGGTTGGGTTACTACCATGGAAACTCATGTGGGTCTCACACCCATCTCCCTTGATGCGCTATCTATCACAACACGTGATAGCCCTTTAGTAAAGGGATCTGCCAGATTCTTAGCCGTTCGAATATAATCCAACGCTATCACTCCGGAGTTCCTCAATTTTCTGACAGCTTTCAATCTCATTCTTATGTGTTTGTTGGACTTCATGTTGTCCTTTGAACTCTTCACCTTGACAATAACTGTTTGATTGTCACAGTTCATAAGGATGGCCGGAACCGGCTTCTCAACCACTGGCAAGTCCATCAACAGATCTCGAAGCCATTCTGCTTCGCCACCCGATGTGTCTAATGTTGTTAATTTTGCTTCCATTGTCGATCTTGTTAAGATCGTTTGCTTGCAAGACTTTCAGGAAACAGCACCACCTCCAAGAGTAAATATATACCCAGTTGTGGCCTTCATCTCATCAGCATCAGAGATTCAATTCGCATCACTATACCCTTCAAGTACCGACGGGTATCTGGTATAGTGAAGTCCATAGTTCATAGTACCTTTCAGATAGCGCATAACTCTCTCAAGAGCACGCCAATGTACATCACCCGGTTTGGAAACAAATCGGCTCAGTTTGCTAATAGAAAATGCGATGTCAGGCCTCGTTGCGCTCGCTAGATACTGGAGTGAACCAACAATCTGAGAGTATCTCAATTGATCTATAGCTGTGCCTTTAGACTTTCGAATCAGCACACTAGGATCATATGGTGTTTGAGATGGTTTGCAGTCCGAATATCCAAAACGACTCAACACCTTCTCAACATAATGGGATTGCAGAAGTGTAATCCCACCCTCATCATCTCTCAATAGCTTGATGTTCAAGATAACATCAGCCACTCCAAGGTCCTTCATCTCAAAGTTCTGAGATAGGAAAGACTTAATCTCCTCGATCAACTTGAGATTAGTCCCAAATATCAGTATGTCATCAACATACAAACATAGTACAACCCCTTCGCCCCCACCATAGCGATAATATACACATTTGTCGGCCTCATTAACAACAAAGCCAACAGACGTCAACGTTTCATTAAACTTGTCATGCCATTGCTTAGGCGCTTGTCTCAGGCCATACAAAGATTTCACCAACTTACACACCTTTCCTTCCTGACCATCCATCACAAAGCCATCAGGCTGTTGCATATAGATTTCCTCCTTTAGCTCTCCGTTCAAGAAAGCCGTCTTAACATCCATCTGATGAATGAGAAGACCATGCGAGGCCGCCAACGAGAGTACTACTCGAATGGTGGTCAGTCTGGCCACAGGTGAATAAGTGTCGAAGAAATCTTCTTCTTCTTTCTGGGCATAGCCCTTGGCCACAAGCCTAGCCTTGTACTTTTCTATCGTACCGTCGGGCCTAAGCTTCTTCTTAAACACCCACTTGCATCCCAATGGTTTGCAACCATAAGGACGTTCAGTAAGCTCCCAAGTCACGTTGGCCATGATGGAATCCATCTCGCTACGGACCGCATCCTTTCAGTAATCAGCTTCTGGAGATGCATACGCTTCTGAAATAGAAGTGGGATTATCCTCCATAAGGTATATGAAGAAATCATCACCAAAGGTCTTTACAGTCCTTTGTCTCTTGCCCCTACCAAGGGTTTCCTCATTTTCCTCCTCAGGACTTTCATCATGTGTTTGATTATAATATTCCATCGGAATGGCAGGTTCAGGAGTCTCCTCAGATTCCTGTCTAGAAGTGCTTTGTACATCTCTCATGGGGAAAATGTCCTCAAAGAATGTATCATCTTTAGACTCCATAATTGTACCAACCTTCATGTCAGGTACCTCAGATTTCACTACTAGAAATCTATAGCCAACACTATTCATAGCGTAGCCCAAATTAACACAGTCCACTGTCTTTGGTCCAAGCTTACGCTTTTTGGGGATCGGCACATTAACTTTCGCCAAGCAGCCCCAGGTACGTAAGTACGAGAGTGTTGTCCTTCTCTTGGTCCACTTCTCGTAAGGAGTGATCTCGTTATCCTTTGTCGGAACTTTATTCAGGACATGACATGATGTCATTATAGCCTCCCCCCACCATGCCTTGGATAAACCCGACGTATCTAACATGGCGTTAACCAAATCAGTTAGAGTACGGTTTTTCCGCTCGGCAACCCCGTTTGACTGGGGTGAATAGGGAGGCGTCCTCTCGTGAATAATACCGTGTTCCGCACAAAAGGCATCAAACTCTTTCGAGAAGTACTCTCCACCACGATCTGACCGGACTCATTTAATTTTCTTTTCAAGTTGATTCTCAACTTCTGCCTTATAGATTTTGAAGTAGTGTAGAGCCTCATCTTTAGTATTTAACAGATACACATAGCAATATCTAGTGGAATCATCTATCAAAGTCATGAAATATTTCTTTCCACCTTTAGTCAACACACCATTCATCTCACAAAGATCAGAATGTATGAGTTCCAGTGGCGCCAAGTGTCTCTCCTCTGCTGCCTTGTGAGGCTTGCGAGGTTGCTTAGATTGCACACACGAATGGCACTTAGAACCTTTGGCTAAAGTGAAACTCGGGATTAAATTCGATTTTGCTAGCCGCGTCATAACACCGAAACTAATGTGACAAAGACGTGAATGCCATACTTCAGATTCATTAACACTCAAATGAATATTGTTCACGACTTTATTACATAGATCTGCAAGAGAAAGGCGGAACATGCCTCCGCATTCATAACCCTTTCCAACAAATAGTCCATATTTCGTAACAACTAATTTATTAGACTCGAATACCAACTTAAACCCTTCTCTACATAGAAGGGAGCCACTAACGAGGTTCTTCTTGATGGCGGGGACATGCTGCACGTTCTTCAGCTGCACGATCCTTCCCGAAGTAAACTTCAGATCGACCGTGCCAACACCAAGAACAGAAGCACTCGCGCCATTCCCCATCAGTACGGACCCGTGACCTGTGGCCTGGTAAGAAGAAAACAATGAAATGTCAGCACACACATGAACACCTGCACCTGTGTCGACCCACCAATCGGTGGACGGCCAAACTGAAAATACAGCAAATAAATTACCGTACCCAGATGCACCACTCTCATTGTTGCTCACAATCATATTGACAGACTTGGAGTCCTGCCCTTGCTTCTTATACTTGTTTGGGCACTTGTTGGCCCAATGTTCAAGCGAACCACAAGGAAAGCAGCCCTTATCCTTCTTGTTTTTCTTGAAGGTCTTCTTACCCTTCTTCTTAAAGTCGGTACTCTGTTGGACACCATTCTTTCCCTTGGGCTTGTGGGAATTGGAGTTCTTATGATGCACCATATTGGCCACAGAAGTTCCTTCACCCCCTTTTCCGTGCGAGTCCTTTGCCCTTGAGTTCTGCTCAACACTCAGATGGCCAATGACATCCTCCATAGAGAATTCACGCCTCTGATGTTTCAGAGTGGTGGCAAAGTTCCTCCAGGAATTAGGAAGCTTAGCGATTATGTAGCCCGTGACAAACTTGCCCGGTAACTCGCACTTAAGAAGCTCAAGCTCCTTAACAATGCATATTATCTCATGAGCCTGCTCCAATACAGGACGGTTTTCAACCATCTTGTAATCGTGGAACTGCTCTATAATATTCATCTCGCTCCCTGCATCGGCAGCCCCGAACTTAGATTCGAGCGCTTCCCACAAGTCCTTGGCAGACCGCAAATGCAAATATGCGTCAACCAGCTTATCTCCAATCACGCTCAGAACTGCCCCGAGGAACACGACAGTGGCCTCCTTAAACGCCTTCTCCTGTTCAGGAGCGATCGTTCCTGTGGGAGTCACACCGGCGACTCAGAACACGTTCATGGACGTGAGCCATAAGGTGGTTTTAGTCTGCCAACGCTTAAAGTACGTCCCCGTAAACGGGGACGGTTTCAGTGCAGCAGCAAAACCAGAATTCGAAAAACTCCTACACACATTAGGTTTTTGGATTGATAAGAAAATAGGCAGTTTTTCGATTAAATTAATCCATGAATAAATCATGAGCATGACATGGACAGCATTGATAACACACTGATTACGATCTAACAGAGCATGTACTACGCATATAGTAGAAACATCTACGCATATCGCTATTACTGCTACAACAGAAAGAAACACGAGAGGGATAAACGATGTGTACCCTCCAATCGGCCAAGCGGCGGTGTTGGCGGTGGCAGTAGCCGCGGCATCCTCGGCGGCCTTCTTATCGGCCTCGGCCTTCTCAGCGGCGGCACGGTCGGCGTCGGTCGACATGGTGATGCGGACGTAGATGAACAGAAGCGAGCAGTCACGTAGTCGCTACCCAAAAACCTAATCGCCCCTCTCCCGTACAGGATCCGGAGAGGCGGGGTTTCGGAGGCCTGCTCTCCCGTCAACTGTGTACGCGGTGAACGGGACGGAGTCGTCGGCGGCAGCAGCAGCAGCGGAACGGCGTGGGCGTGGAGGCGGAGATGCGTTCTGTTTCGTGGCGGCTAGGGTTGGCAGCGCCCCACATATATATGTGCGGCTGCGCGTGGAGAGACGTGGGCTGAACCCACGTCCAAGTCGGTAGCCCACGATCCAACGTCTCAGATCGTGGCCCCACCTGTCAAAGACTCTCCGTTCCTGACCGGCAAAAAGAAGCGCATAGGAGTGAGCTCGGCTCGATCCCGCAACCCGCGTCGGGTCGGGGCGAGCGGAGGAGGAGTGCGCGAGGGCCTCATCTATTTTCAAGCTCCAATAGCATGAGGAAGAGAATCCCTTATAAACCACTCAAACTCTCCTTCCACTTCCGGGGTGGGACTAAACTTCCCACCACTTTGTCATGCCACCTACATGGGCCCTTAGAGATCAAATTTGAAATTGTTATATGGGCTCTAGGCCCATCTCATATTTCAACAGAGTGGTCGGGCATCCGTCTCTTTCCCTCTAAACCCTAAACCCTCTTCCCCCTACCCCATGTTAGTTTTCTTAACGAGGCCAGTGTTCTTCTTCCCAGAACCTCAATCGTTCCCAAAGAATGGGCTATGAATCAGAAATACAGCTCGCTCCAATAGAGAAGTATCACCAGGTCGAGTCTCACCGAAGTTTCTTGTGTCGGGAGTTCCACAGCTTCTCTCTCTCTCTCTCTCTCTCTCTCTCTCTCTCTCTCTCTCTCTCTCTCTCTCTCTCTCTCTCTCTCTCTCTCTCTCTCTCTCTCTCTCTCTCTCTCTCTCTCTCTCTCTCTCTCTGCTTTCCTTTGTATGCACTTGCAGAAGCAGGCTGGCATGGCCAAAATCTGGTCCGCGAGTCCTCTTTACGTCACAAGCTCGAGGTACTTGCGCGTGTCGTCCATCGTGGTGCCCGTCCGTTTTGGTGACATAGCTGCAGTGGCTCGCGGTTTATTATGTACTGACATCTCCAACCTTTATTGTCCGGTATTGTTGTGTCCCACGGGCCGGCCAATTAAATGTGGATGCATAGGTATGCACTGTGCGCATGTACTCTTCGGCGGTGTATTCACATATGGGAAATGATTAGAGCAAAACATGCATGCATCCCTAGGTAGCAGTGTGCGGCCTGGATTATAGGGAGGTGCGCCTCGTGTGCTCCTAGTTCGCGTCCATTACATTAGTGCTTTTTTAACTTCTCTCTATCTCTTTCTTCATATTTATTGTACATGTCTAGGAATGCGTATATAGCTAGGCTCTTACACGAAAGCCCATTCTCCTTACCTTTTCACATCTCTATCCTCCACATGGGCAAAAATGTCATCTAAACAGGCTAAAAGCCCACTATTATACTTGTTCTGATGAGCCAGAGCTCAACCATCGGAAAAAGCCTTTTACGTTCGCGTTTTGTTCACAACGCCTATCTCAGCTGCTTGCGCGTGGATCCATACCAGCCGGACCCACAACCCATGTGGCATTTATCTTTGATCACACCTCTAAACTGTTTCTAGACCAATACGCGGGGAATAAAGAGAAGAAGCATACCGATACCGTATATGTACTACTTGTTCTGCTTATATGACCCCACTAATTCTGGTGGTTTTTAAAATAAAGACGCAAGGAGCGTCCGGCTTTAAATTAATAAAGCCCAACACAGGCAACAATCATACAAAGTCAAAACGTAATATGGTCGAAACATAGTACAATAATAACACTAAAACCGGGCCAGCATAAGCACAAAATGAAGCTGACAGGGACAAGTGGCCATAGTTCCACCAAGGAGCACGCAAGCTCCACCAAAACGGGATCAGGTGATCGGAGGTGGACGGAGGGCGATGACTTGGATATACCTGATTTTCCAAGGCCTCCTGCATGAGCTCAGTGTCCCGCTGCTTCCCAGAGACATCCATGTCTAAATGAAAAGATGTCGTTTGAAAATAACGTAAGCAGGATGGGAATGGTAGCACCTCTCAATAGTAATTTTGTTTCTAATGGATCAAATGGACCATAACAGCGACCCTACGCTATGCCACACTATTCTATCAAAGGCTCCTCGTTGAGCCCCAAGGATGACTAGCAAATCGGTTCCCGAAGGTGATTTCCAATTTTGTCCAAAAGCCTAGCAAGCACTCCATACAAAACGGGCCAAGTGGCAATGGAGAAAACGTGGTTGGCATCTTGGGCATTAGCACAAACAACATAGGTCCCATCAGATGGTCTGTTTCTTTTGGCCACATTATCCGACATAGGCAGTCCATTTAGAAACATTTGCCAAAGGAAAATTTAGTTTTCAGGGGTAGATCCGCCTTCCATAGCCCCCTGGTTATGTACATAACCGGTCCTTGGATCAGCCGAGCGTACAAAGACTTAACAGAAAAATTTCCAGAGGCCGACAGGCTCCAAGAGATCCCATCTTGGGCCTGGTTCAGTGTAGTGGCCGGCACTTTATCGCACAAATTTGCCCAACAGATCCCTTCTTCTGATGATAGGGGCCTCTTGAAACTAATGGTTGAGGCAAGGAGCAATGCATCAACCACCATTATCTTTGTGTACGTAACTAGTATGTAAAGAGATTGGTGGCTCATCCAGGGTGGCATGGGTCTCATCCATCTGTCTAGCCAGAACCAGGTAGACTTGCCATTTTGGACATGGAATTGGTTCCCTACCGTGAAGGATGGTTTTACCGGCTGGATCCCATTCCAGAAGGTCGAACCTATATCCTTGGACTAAAAAAATTCCCATTATGGAAGTACTTAGCTCGAAGTAAATCCAATCAAAGACCTGATGCGGTCTAGGAGATCCTCCAAATCCAATTCATAAGGAGGTCCACATCCATGAGTTTGGAGTTTAAAATGCCCAACCCTCCTTGGGTGGCAGCACGTTGCTTGGTCCCCATCGCAGTGTTGGCAGTGGCGGAGCTTCAAAGAAATCTTAGGAGGGGCGAAGCTACAACTTTTTTTCATACCAAATCGTATGACTGCCCAAAATCGCAAGGATTTGATCAATTATATGTGAAGTGTCTATCATGGTACCATAAAAATTTGCAATACTTCAAAAGGGTCTGCATAAGACCTAGCTTCAAGTCTGCTCGCCCAACATCATCGCTTTGATTAGGTGGATATTGCCAAGTATGTGGACAAAATGCTGGATGCCATTACAAGAATTTAATCCCTTGGCATAAGATTTTAATTGTCTGAGTTTGATGCCATTGTTCTTTATGAATTTGAAGTTCAAAGTGGAGCAACAAGAGAGGAGGCTGACCATTCGGTCAATGTTGGTTCATTAGCTTCACATTCACCTCTATTTCTTTTGTATAAGATGAATCAGTTGTATATTAGTATTCCCTTAACCATCACAGGCCTCTGGCCAGCTCCAGCCCCAGCCGGTCGCCGTTAGCCAATGCTTCATGCAGGAGGCGAGACGAGAAGAACATAGCCTTTTTTAGATTGAGAAGAACAGAGCTGGTAGGTCGCTGCTGGATACTGGCCTCATTAGCATTTTTTAATAGATAAATGGGCCTCATTAGTTATGGGCTGCAGTGCTATTACGGGGTACTAAAAAAAGTTCAATTTTGCTGGGAGGGCGACCGCCCAGGTTCGCCCCCGTGAAGCTCCGCCACTGAGTGTTGGTGCCAAAAACGCGATGCGCGCGAGAGCGCACGGGAGGCGGAGGCACGCGGTGAGAGCGGGTGATAGAGGCAAAGGTGTCTGATAGAGGCGGGGTGTCCCGATCTTTCGATGAGATGATAACTATCGATTTGGTGAAGATGACTTTGACGATCCGACTACAAACGTGCACGACATTGCGCCTTAGCAATCGCTAAACCAACTTCAAGAGGTTATTGACCACGCCGGAGCACAATCAACCTGACCACGAAGGTCTATTCCTACAAGCAATCGAAGAACATGCAAGAATATGATAAAAGCAATCTGAATTTTGCGAGTATATATGAAGTATTGATAATGGTGGGAATCCGTAAGCGGTCTTGGTCTGGTCGTTGGACACAAACGAAGTACACGAAGTTGCAATGGCTAACTTTTAACTAAACAAATCCCCAGGAAAAATCTACTAGGTGGATCTACTTATATAGGAGCAAGGGGTGGCGGCCAAGGAGGTGGGAGGACGTCCCAAGGCAGCCTAACACCAACCCTAGGCCGTACAAGGCTCATGGGCCCAAGTGGAGGTGATGCAACACCTTTGGACTTGTTGTTTGACTCGGAATCCGCTGTAGCGTCAGATTGTTTCGTCCATATCTCAATGCTCTGGACGAATTTAAAGGTGAATCCAATTGGAGTGGAAAGAGGACGAAATCTACTTTCCAACAAAAAAATAATCACCCAATTCGGAGTCCGTATGAAAAAGTTCTTGCCGTTTTGAGTCAGGTATGTCTGTGCAGTCCGAATCTGAATCCAGAACGTGAGAGACTTGGACTCTATCTTCTCTTGGCCCAAAAGTGACGTGAAGGGACTTTTTGAACAGCATCTAAACTTCTCTTTTTCCCTTATCTTCATATGTGGATTGTACAAATGTCCCATACACCTGCAATTAGACAAAACACAAAAGCGTGTGAAGTATTTTTGTTCTGGATAATATAAATAGATTATTGAATAGTTGACACTAGAAATCACCTGACAAATATGCACGTATTTAATATTTTTGGTCGTACCCAAGGTAGTCATGTCCTCATCATCCTCCCCTTCTTGAAAATAAAGCCGTCCTCGGCGTTGCTTAATCTGAAATATGGCTAACAAAAGAGACAAGGTGTACATGTTGTATATGTATATGTATATGTCATCAATTTTTACCTCCCGTGGAATTTGCACATATGACACATGTATACATGAGTAACTTTCATATTGAATAAAATATAAAGCCAAAATATTATCACAAGAAGGAGAAGGCATGAAAGTATTGCAACTCAGTTTGCACATATAAGTGAAGCTCTTATTCATATGAAAAAATTAACAATATTCATCATTAAACCATCCCAATGTTGGTGAATAAACCTTACTTGCATCAAATTTACATGCTACAACATGCTTAAATAAGCAAACATGCAATAAGTCATTTGACACAGAATCATCACCAAGATTAGAGGTCATATCAAAATGATTAAACATTGGTTCTTTTGCATCAACAGTTAATTCATTGGGTGCACTCAAAATTATTGGTATTTCAGTTGTTTGATCACCTGACGCATTCATGACAGTAACATGATTCTCTAAAATAGGTGATGCGCTCAAATCAGCAGGTAACTCAACACATAATGTATTCAAGTTAACTAGGCATGCATCATTCTCATGTGAAGTTATATCATCAATACCTTTACAGTTACCTTGTCGCAAAGATGTAGCTGATGTAGGTACGGATGATGGCAATGTACCATACTCTTGAGATGATGTCGCGCTCACAATCTGAGGTGTGGTTGCTCTAGTAGGTGCAACAGTGGAGGAACCAAGTGGTGGTGATGAGCATGAACTAGAATAGTAGTTGTTGTAGTCACCCAATGCATCCTCCTGTAACTGTCTCTCAAAGGTACAAGCACGAACATACATACCAGTAATACAACGAGGAATATACTGAAATCGTGCCTGAATATCATGGTTCAAACCACCAAAAAATCTATTCATTGTATCATCCTCAGATTCTTCTATGTCACAATGATGCATATAAGATTTGAACTCTTGGTAGTAAGCATTAACAGTGTTGTTGCCTTGTTTAAATTGTTCAAATTTGCGAAGCAATTCACGACGATAGTAAGGAGGGAAAACTTGTTGTCTCATTACATCTTTCAAATCTTTCCAAGTTGTGAGTTGGTTATCAATGTTTTTCTTACAATGCACACTTTACCAAACAGAAGCAAAACCAGTAAATGCTCTAGTGACAGCTCGCACTCGCTCAAGTTCAGAAAAGTCATGGTGACTAAAAACTTGTTCTACTTGAAGCTTCCATGCTAGATAAATAGCAGGATTAAATCTACCCTTAAATGACGGTAAAGAGATAACCTGACCATGTGCTTGTGTGTGTTGTCCCAACTCTCGTGATGGTGATGATGTGTCCGTCGTCCAAGAACCTCTGTCTCCGGAACCTGTCATGATTAGTAGAAACAAGAAACAAAATTCGAGAATAATGTTCCTATGAACTACTAGGATGTGGTTGTAAAGTGCTCACAGTAAAGCAAATATCAATATCTTACAAGTTCTTACCATGCGGCAGGTGGTGACAGGCAACCAGCGGTGTCAAATTACTCTGAAGATTGTGTAAAGCGATTGCCAGTGAAACGTACGTATACACGGTGTAGAAATATGTGGAGCTGGGTTGGCTATATATGGTAGCAAAAGATTAGCAATAATCAATTGAAAGATGCCATGTTGAATAAACGCTCAACGACGGTACTGTGCTGGTCCTAGGCTAGACCGGACTAGAGACGCGAGCCTATAACACTAATGAGGTCACGGTGTAGCACAACTAGCATCAATGAAGGATACTAAGTAGCTCTGGACAGCAAGATATAAGTGAAGATCACAATGGCAGTAAAGATAATGATGAAAAACAACTGCCAAGCAGGATATACAACAACTCTCTCTCCAACTTTCCTCTTGAAAAGTTTGAGCCAATTTTTTGATAACTTTTTTCAAAGAATGCTACTAACTCAAGCTTTCCAACGCAAAAAGAATCACTTAATTCCGAATTGATATGAGGAGTCAAACAATTCTAAAACTGGCCTGAAAAACTGGAATAAGATGTGTCCGCGAACTTCGGAGGGCAAAAAGACCTATTTATAAGCTTATTTGGAGGTGTCAAATATTGAACCAGCCTCTGCATCTATTTAGATGCGTCTCGTCGCTAGCTTTCGTTTGAGTACTCGTGGAGCCAAAACGGACTTCGTATGAGTAAGTTATGCCTGTTTTACTGAACAGTGCACAAAACAGATTCCAATCCGAATTCAACTACAAGATTGAGTCTAGATAGATCCGAATTTTGTTTTTTTTCTTCTCTCTTTTTTTATCACACTTTTTTCTTTTTCTTTCTCTTTTTTTTCTCTGACTTTTTTTTCTTTTTTTTCTCTGTCTTTTTTTTGTCCCTCTTTCCAAGACAAACTAGATAAGATGCAGATTGGATTAAACGAAGATGTGAACGACCTCAACTATGATTGTGACAATGAACTATGGGTAGCACGTGGTGGAAATTGATGGATGGTGTGGTGGACAACGGAAGGGATAACGATGCAACGACGACGTGACTAATGTGAACAGAACTCGAAACTCTAAACGAACTAGACACTAAGACCAGCAACTCGACACGACGATGCAACCGATAATTCAATAATGCAAACAATGAAAAGAAAATTGCAAAGGCTCAGACTGGCTTGGACAAAAGGATGAATAGATCTAACTTTTTGTGACTTTTTCTTGGACAATAGGTAAGAAAATAAATCTAATCTAGGGAAAACTGGAAATTCTCACCGAGCAACCTGAAAACTGACACCACTTGATAGAGGCAAAGGTGTCTGATAGAGGCGGGGTGTCCCGATCTTTCGATGAGATGATAACTATCGATTTGGTGAACATGAATTTGACGATCCGACTACAAACGTGCACGACGTTGCGCCTTAGCAATTGCTAAACCAACTTCGAGAGGTTATTGACCACGCCGGAGCACAATCAACCTGACCACGAAGGTCTATTCCTGCAAGCAATCAAAGAACAAGCAAGAATATGATAAAAGCAATCTGAATATTGCGAGTATGTATGAAGTATTGACAATGGTGGGAATCCGTAAGCGGTCTTGATCTGGTCGTTGGACACAAACGAAGTACACGAAGTTGCAATGGCTAACTTTTAACTAAACAAATCCCCAGGAAAAAGCTACTAGGTGGATCTACTTATATAGGAGCAAGGGGTGGCGGCCAAGGAGGTGGGAGGACGTCCCAAGGCAGCCTAACACCAACCCTAGGCCGTACAAGGCTCATGGGCCCAAGTGGAGGTGATGCAACACCTTTGGACTTGTTGTTTGACTCGGATTCTGCTGCAGCGTCAGATTGTTTCGTCCATATCTCAATGCTTCGGACGAATTTAAAGGTGAATCCAATTGGAGTGGAAAGAGTACGAAATCTACTTTCCAACAAAAAAAGAATCACCCAATTCGGAGTCCGTATGAAAAAGTTCTTGCCGTTTTGAGTCAGGTATGTCTGTGCAGTCCGAATCTGAATCCAGAACGTGAGAGACTTGGACTCTATCTTCTCTTGGCCCAAAAGTGACGTGAAGAGACTTTTTGAACAGCACCTAAACTTCTCTTTTTCCCTTATCTTCATATGTGGATTGTACAAATGTCCCATACACCTGCAATTAGACAAAACACAAAAGCGTGTGATGTATTTTTTTTTCGGATTATATAAATAGATTATTGAATAGTTGACACTAGAAATCACCTGACAAATATGCATGTATGCAATATTTTTGGTCGTATCCAAGGTAGTCATGTCCTCATCAGCGGGTGACGCGCATCAGGTGAAAAAATGGCTTTGAGGCTCGGCACACCACGCAACGAGCGGCTGCATCGTCATGGGAGGGGTTTTATATATCTAGCTAGGAAGAAGGAAGAAGAAGAAGAAAAAGAAGGAGAGGAAAAAGGAAAATAAGAAGAGGAAAAAGGAGAAGAGGAGGAGAGGAAGAAGAGGAGAAATAAATAAGAAGAGGAAAAAAGAAGAAGAAAAAAGAGGAGGAGAAGAAGGAATAGAGGAGAAGAAGAAAAAATAGAAAAATTTCTACCCCCTCTCGACCGCGATAACTTATACCACGGGAGTTCCCCCCGGCTCTCTCGCTCGACCAAAACTCTCGAGAACACCCAAAACCTAGAAAAAACGATGTCGGTCTCCTACCCCCTATGTATGTCATTGTCGATATACCCCCTCCCGATAACTTCAACATGAGGGGGGGGGGGTCGATATACCCTCTCCCCGATAACATTATTTTCCCATGTATGTATGTCGTCGTTGTCGATATAACCCCCTTTCCCCGATTACTTCGACATGAGGGGCGGTCGATATATATACCCCCTCTCAACTGCGATAACTTATACCACGGGAGTACCCCCGGCCCTCTCGCTCGACCAAAACTCTTGAAGCGTTGCCGAGGCCACCCCAAACCCTAGAGAAGCGTCGAGCCATGCCACTAATATGATTCCTTATTGTGCTTAGCTAGCTATACATTTGCCACTAATATATCCATCTGTCTCATGTTTGAATAATAATTTTCATGTAGTAAATATTTGCAGAAACTATGGATCCGCACCCCTGAGACGAAACAACAAAAGCGGTGTTGGGGCAGATAATCGCACAAGGAAGTGATGCCGTCTTCTCGTTATTTCTCAACGACAAATGCACCGATGGTCTGGAAAGACTGGGTGAAGAAGCAGGCTACGGCGATGATCAAACAATGGAGGAGGCCGGACATGACGGCTCCGGTGACCGAATGGAGGAGGAAGGACACTGTGATGATGGCTCCGATGACCAAATGGAGGAGGAAGGACACCGTGATGACGGCTCCAGTGACCGAACGGAGTCCGGCCAGGTATATATATTAATTAAGCATGTGCTGACTATAGCTAATTGATGCATTAATTGTTTTTGCTATGTACACATATTAACTCTCTTATTTCTTCTTTTCTAGCTCTCCGGATCGAGCACACTTCGGTAACGAGACGAGGCCCAAAGAAAAAGTTGTGCATAGATGAAAGGTACACGATCATCGAAATTGATCGCGCTGGCCAACCGATTGAACCCGTCCGGACCAAGCAAAAATTTAATGCGCAGTGCGGGGTTCTAGTTAGGGACATGATCCCGATCAGCATCAAGCAATGGTTGAAGCCTAAGGACAAAGACTCTCAGGTGTCTTATGTCAGCGATAGGCAGAAAGCTGATCTTTGGACTGTGCTGCAGGCAAATTTCACCTTTCCGCCAGAGGAGGATCCGGAGAACCCAGCTAAAAAGCTAATGATCAAGGCTTATGCTCTTAAGAAGATGACTAAGCTATTCAGGAGGTGGAAGAATGAGCTGAAAAAAGAGTATGTCGACCAAAACAAGACTCTAGAATTCATCGGCCGATTTGAGAAGATTGGAGATCAGTGGGACGCATTTGTCGCCAAAAAGAAATCTAAGAGAGCAGCGAAGATGTCAGTGACAAATAAGAAAAATGCTGCAAAGAAGAAGAATCGCAATCGCACGGGGTCAGGTGGCTACCTGAAAGCCCGACCAAGTGGGACAAGGCTGAGAATGACCTCCTTGATAGAGGGATCGAACCAGAGACGCGACGCTGGCCAGACCGTTGCAGGACTTGGTTCTTCGGGGTTGGGGGAACATTGGACCCTGTAACAGGGAAGTGCGTTTGGACGAACGAGCAGCTCAATACACCCATCGAGAAGCTTCAGGACTTGATCGAACAAGCGCAGCAAGGGACGTTCGTTCCGGACAGAGAGAACGACAAGCTCACACAGGCCCTCGGGAATCCTGAGCACCCCGGACGGACACGAGGCACGCCAGGCTCCCTTCCGTGGAAGGCTGGGATTCCGGACGTAGGCGGTTACAAAAGCCAGGAGAGGAGGAAGAAAGTGGAGCATACCCAACTGCAGGCGCAGCACACAAGGGTACAAGCGATTGAGGAATGAGAAGCAAATCGCAACAAACGATCTGCCGAAGCTACCCCGCCATCTCAGCGGAGAAGCAGCGTGTCTTCCACCGAGTTGCTTCAGCAGGAGCCTGTCTTCACGGCTCCTGCTAGCTACCCGTTGGATGCTATCACAGAGTCTCAACATTGCCACCTTAATTATGACGCAATGGATGAAATTAACAGTCAAGGCGGCTGTTGGCTCTGTTTTACCTACTGAACCTGGCGCAACCTACCACTGTCGGCTGCTACCTCTTGAGCATTGCGTTGGTTTTCCCCGAAGAGGAGAGGATGATGCAGCAAAGTAGCGTAAGTATTTCCCTTAGTTTTTGAGAACCAAGGTATCAATCCAATAGGAGGCTACACGCAAGTCCCTTGTACCTACACAAATACACAGACTCCTCGCGACCAATGCGATAAAGGGGTTGTCAATCCCTTCACGACCACTTGCAAAGATTAAAACTGATAGATATGATAGGATAATATTTTTGGTATTTTTGGTATAAAGATGCAAAGTATATAAAAAGCAAAGTAAAAGCAAAGCAATAATAAAGTGATGATAGATTGATATGATGGATAATAGACCCGGGGGCCATAGGTTTCACTAGTGGCTTCTCTCAAGAGCATAAGATTTCTACCGTGGGTGAACAAATTACTGTTGAGCAATTGACAGAATTGAGCATAGTTATGAGAGTATCTAGGTATGATCATGTATATAGGCATCACGTCCGAGACAAATAGACCGAAACGATTCTGCATTTACTACTATTACTCCACTCATCGACCGCTATCCAGCATGCATGTAGAGTATTAAGTTAAAAACAGGGTAACGCCTTAAGCAAGATGACATGATGTAGAGGGATAAACTCATGCAATATGATATAAACCCCATCTTGTTATCCTCGATGGTAACAATACAATACGTGCCTTGCTGCCCCTTCTGTCACTGGGTAAGGACACCACAAGATTGAACCCAAAGCTAAGCACTTCTCCCATTGCAAGAAAAACCAATCTAGTAGGCCAAACCAAACTGATAATTCGAAGAGAGTTGTAAAGATAACCAATCATACATAAAATAATTCAGAAGATGATTCCAGTATTTCTCATAGATAGTCTTGATCATAAACCCACAATTCATCGGTCTCAACAAACACACCGCAAAAAGAAGATTACATCGAATAGATCTCCACGAGAGAGGGGGAGAACATTGTATTGAGATCCAAAAAGAGAGAAGAAGCCATCTAGCTAATAACTATGGACCCGAAGGTCTGAGGTAAACACACTTCATCGGAGGGGCTATGATGATGTAGAAGCCCTCCGTGGTGGATGCACTAGTAGAAAAAGGGTCAAATGTGAAGCACATTAGTGCCGGTTTGAATTAGAGCTGGCACTAATGTGTACATTAGTGCAGGTTCCAACGACTAGCCGGGCCGCTCTCATTAGTACTGGTTCGTGGCAAACCTTTAGCACCGGTTCGTGCCATGAACCGGTACTAATGAGAGTGGTGGCAGGATGTTGTCAGTCTGGGGCCCCTCCAGCACCATTAGTACCGGTTCGTGTCACGAACCGGTACTAAAGGTCGTCCTACATAAACCCTTTGTCCACCCGAGCTCGCTCTATTCTTCCCCTTTCCCCTTTCTTCTCTGTTCTTCCCCTCTTCCTCTCGAGCTCATCACACATTTTTCCCAAAATTTGTCAAGATTTGAAGGCCCCCATCCATTCAAATGATCACAAAGGTTAGAAACTTTGTCCTTTCATCTCTCATTGCTAGATTAGCTCGTGCAATGCTTTATATAGTGATTAATTTGTGAGTTTAGTAATTTGGGAGGAATTATATGTGCTAGTATTTGATTTATATGCAATTTGAGGTAAAAAATAACACTTAGTTTGCATATGTAGGTGTGGTTTACTTAGTGCCTTCTAAATCTCCGCCGTAACCACCGTCGATCGCCCGCACCGTCCCGTCGCCGGCACCACCTTGTGGTGAGCCTCTTGTTCATGAATTTTTTTCTAGGAGGTATGTGAACCGGAAATTCCAACCGACCCTATTGTCGAGAGGTTAAATTTAGTTGAAAGAGAAAACGAGTACTTGAAAGAAAAATTGAAAAGAATTGAGGGGGAGAAGATGGAATTGGAGTTGCATGTTGCCGATGTCGTCGATGATCACAGAATCAAGATGGAGAAAATGCGCTTGAAGATTAGAAAGATTAGAAAATATGCCATCGCTAGTGAGGCTTGGTAACATTATGCTGTTGGATCAATTGTTACCTTAGTTGCGATCTTGATCGCATTTGTTGTTGCATTTAAATGCTTTAGCTAGAGAGTTATTTGTTTGTTGCATTTAAGTGTTGTATGAACTTTATGTATAAACTTGTATTAATTTGGTGTTTTTGGTGCTGTGTATTGAAGATGAGCCGACAATGGATGTACGATGACCGATGCTCCCCCAAGTTCATTAATGGCGTGCAAACTTTTCTACTTGCGGATGAGGCAAACAAGCGGGTAGATGGTTTGGTGCCTTGTCCATGTGCTGTCTGTAAGAATGGTCTAAATTACTCTAAGTCAAGAACCATTCACGTCCACCTGTTTAAGTCCGGTTTCGTGCCCCACTATAATGTTTGGACCAAGCACGGAGAAAGAGGGGTTATGATGGAAGACAATGAAGAAGAAGAGGACGACAGCTATCCTGGCCATGGGTTCCCTGAATACGATGATACAACAATGGGGGAAGAAGCTGAGCCAGTAATGCGGGAAGAAGCTGAGCCGGCAATGCGGGAAGAAGCTGAAGAAGAGGCATCAGATGAGACCGTTGATGATCTAGGTCGGGCCATTGCCGGTGCAAAGAGAAACTGCGCAAGTGATTTGGAGAAGAAGAAGTTGCAGCGCATGTTAGAGGATCACAAAAAATTGTTGTACCCGAATTGCGTAGGTGACAAGAAAAAGCTGGGCACCACACTGGAATTGCTGCAATGGAAGGCAGAGAATGGTGTGTCTGACAAGGGATTTGGAAAGTTGCTGGTAATGATAAAGGATATGCTTCCAAAGGACAACGAATTGCCCGAGAGTACGTACGAAGCAAAAAAGGCTGTCTGCCCTCTAGGGTTAGAGGTGCAGAAGATACATGCATGCCCTAATGATTGCATCCTCTACCGCGGTGAGTACGAGGATTTGAACGCTTGCCCGGTATGCGGTGCATTGCGCTATAAGATCAGCCGCAATGACCCTGGTGATGTCGAGGGCGAGCGCCCCAGGAAGAAGATTCCTGCCAAGGTGATGTAGTATGCTCCTATAATACCACGGTTGAAACGTTTGTTCCAAAACAAAGAGCATGCCAAGGCGATGCGATGGAACAGAGAAGACCGTAAGAAAGACGGAAAGTTGAGAGTACCCGCTGACGGGTTGCAATGAAGAAAAATCAAAACAAAGTATGGGAAGGAGTTTGCAGATGACGCAAGGAGCGTATGGTTTGGTCTAAGCGCAGATGGCATTAATCCTTTTGGGGAGCAGAGCAGCAACCATAGCACCTGGCCTGTGACTCTATGTTTGTATAACCTTCCTCCTTGGTTGTGAATGAAGCGGAAGTTCATTATGGTGCCAGTGCTCATCCAAGGCCCTGAGCAACCCGGCAACGACATTGATATGTACCTAAGGCCATTAGTTGAAAAAATCTTACAACTGTGGAATGGAACATGTGTACGTGCGTGGGATGAGCACATGGGGGAAGAATTTGACCTAAAGGCGTTGCTGTGAGTGACCATCAATGATTGCCCTGCTCTCAGTAACCTTTCAGGACAGACAAACAAGGGATACCGCGCATGCACGCACTGTTTGGACGATACCGACAATATATATTTGGCTAATTGTAAGAAGAATGTGTATCTGGGACATCGTCGATTTCTTCCGAGCAGGCATCCCGTAAGAAAGAAAGGCAAGCATTTCAAAGGTGAGGCGGATCACCGGACGAAGCCTCACCACCGTACTGGTGCTGATGTAGATGATATGGCCAAGGATTTGAAGGTGGTCTTTGGAAAGGGTCCAGGTGGACAACCTGTTCCGAATGACGCTGACGGACGCGCACCCATGTGGAAGAAGAAATCTATATTTTGGGAGCTGCCCTATTGGAAAGACCTAGAGGTCCGCTCCGCAATCGACGTGATGCACGTGATGAAGAATCTTTGTGTGACCCTGCTTGACTTCTTGGGCGTGTATGGGAAGACAAAAGATACACCTGAGGCACGGGAGGACCAGCAACGTATGCACGGAAAAGACGACATACATCAGGGTCATGCAAGCTACGCTCTTACCAAAGAAGAGAAGGAAATCTTCTTTGAATGCCTGCTCAGTATTAAGGTACCGTCTGGCTTCTCGTCGAATATAAAGGGAATAGTAAACATGGCAGAGAAAATGTTCCAGAACCTAAAGTCTCATGACTTCCACGTGATTATGACGCAACTGCTTCCGGTTGCATTGAGGGGGCTTCTACCGGAAAACGTTCGATTAGCCATTGTGAAGCTATGTGCATTTCTCAATGCAATCTCTCAGAAGGTAATCGATCCAGAAATCATACCAAGGTTAGTGAATGATTTGGTGCAATGTCTTATTAGTTTCGAGTTGGTGTTCCCACCATCCTTCTTCAACATCATGACGCACGTCCTAGTTCACCTATGCGAAGAGATTAACGTTTTGGGTCCTGTATTTCTACACAATATGTTCCTCTTTGAGAGGTTCATGGGAGTCTTAAAGAAATATGTTCACAACCGTGCTAGGCCAGAAGGAAGCATCTCCAAGGGCCATGAAAATGAGGAGGTCATTGAGTTTTGTATTGACTTTATTCCTGACCTTAAGCCGATTGGTGTTCCTGAATCGCGGCATAAGGGCAGACTGGATGGAAAAGGCACGCTAGGAGGGGAACAAATAATATGTATGGACGGACATTCTCTCACTAAAGCACACTACACAGTTCTACAGAATTCCGCCTTGGTGGCTCCGTATATGGATGAACACAAGCATTTGCTACGCTCCAAACACCCGGAGCGGTCTGATGACTGGATTACACGTGAACAAACCAGGGTTTCGCCAGCTGGTTGCAGACACGTACCATGCATGACACCTCTATTGAAGATGACCTATACTTGCTGTCCCAGTTACCATCTTCGAATATAATGACTTTCAAAGGGTACGAGATAAATGGTAATACATTTTACACGATCGCCCAAGATAAGAAGAGCACCAACCAAAACAGTGGTGTCCGCTTTGATGCAGAAACCAAGACGGGAAAGGAAACATATTATGGTTGTATACAGGACATATGGGAACTTGACTATCGACGTGGTTTGAAGTCCCTTTGTTTCGGTGCAAATGGGTCAATATGACACGTGGCGGGGTAGCGGAAGACCCGCAGTACGGAATGACAACAGTGGATCTCCACAATCTTGCGTATGCAGACGAACCATTCGTCCTAGCCAATGATGTGGCACAGGTTTTCTATGTGAAGGACATGTCTACCAAGCTGAGAAAAAGAAAAGATAAGGAAGCGAATGCATCGTACGATGAGCCAAAGCGGCACATAGTTCTTTCTGGGAAGATAAACATCGTGGGAGTGGATGACAAGACAGACATATCAGAAGATTATGAAAAGTTTGATGAAATTGCTCCATTCACAGTGAATATTGACCCGAGCATCCTGTTAAATGATGAAGATTTTCCATGGTTACGGCGCAAAGGGACACACGCGAAGAAACAGTTTCACACCCAAAGATCTGGGATGTGATCGGCTTCACTATCATCACTTTCTTCTGTGTTTCACACCCAGGAGGGAATCTCTGTAATAGTTAGGGTAGTCATGTGTTTTGGCATTTGAAACGCGAAGAAATTTTATGTGCAAACAAATTCTTTCATGCCTTTACTGATTTTTAAAGTTAAGTTATTCACAAACTAGTGATTCACACTAATTTCAAATAATTCAAAATTTAAACTATTCAAATTTGAAAACTACGGGCACTAACAGAAAGTTTGTAATTTTTTGTACCTAAAGCAAAAATATTCACAAAGAAACTCTAAATACACAAAAAAACAACTCAAAAATAAATAAAGCAAAAAAAATAAAGCAAAAAAATAAAGAAAAAATAAAATAAGAAAGCCCGCCTACTGGGCCAGGGCGGCCTGCATACGACTAGAAACCCAACCTGTTGTTGGGCCAGGATGCAGGCCCGGAAAGGCCAGTAGGCCAAAAGGGCAAGACAGAACATGTAGGCCCAGTAGGCCTGCTTTGGAGAGGAGCTCGAGAGAGCTACCGCACGGGGGGTTATAAACAAGTGCGGACGCCCCTCGGCTAGCGAGGTGGGACTAAACTTGCCGCACCGCACCTGCGCCAGCGCACCCCCTTTAGTACCGGTTGGTGGCGCCAACCGGTACTAAAGGGAGGGGGGGCTTTAGTACCCGTTGGAGCCACCAACCGGTACTAAAGGGGGTGCGCTTCCCGCCGCTTGGCCTGGCCAAAACAGGCGTTTAGTACCGGTTGGTGGCTCCAACCGGTACTAAAGGTCCATCCTATCACTGGTGGAAAAAGGGCCTTTGGTCGCGGTTCGCAACTGCCATTAGTCGCGGTTGCGCAACCGCGACCAAACAGGCGGGACTAAAGGCCCCCCCTTTAGTCGCGGTTGCTTAAGAACCGCGACTAAAGGCCCGTCCACGTGGGCGCCAGGTGGCCGTCGGGGCGGAGGACCTTTAGTCGCGGTTCTTCTGGCCAACCGCGACTAAAGGCCGCCGCAGGTTTAGGGTTTTAGCCCCCCCTAAATCTGCCCCCCCTAAACCTGTTTTCTGTTTAATTTGTATTGTTTTATTTCTTTTATGCTTTATTTTAATTTTGAAGGAGTTTCACATATTCTACGCTACTACATACATGCATATGAATGTACAATTTCAAACAAATTTTAAATTAGAACCAAAAAGAATTCAAGAGGAATATACAGTATATATTAAATATCATCGGATGACCATATACAATTTTGAACAAGTTTCCATACATAATTTAATGCATATAAAGTTCTACGTCCTCGTAATGGTGTTCTCCTTTAGGATGGAGGACTTCCCTCCTGAACCATCCAGCTAGTTCCTCTTGAAGTGGTCGGAAGCGAGCTTCTGGACTAAGCATCATCCGGAGGTTATTCCTCTGAGCATTGGTATCACTCGGAACCCGCTCAGAGGTGTATCTCCGGATCATCTCACAGACATAGTATCCACATAGATTGGTCCCCGCTGGCTGAATATCCCCACCATTCTTAGCCTTTGACTTTTTGAATTCTAGCTCTTTTTTGAATTCACCGACCTTTGTATCTACGAACCGTCTCCAAACCCCACGAGGCAAAGAAAATTAAATGAACAAGAGAGTTATTAGTTACTTGATATTAGGAAATGAACGAAATAGGCCGATCGATATAGAGCGCAAATGAATGAAAATAATTACTTCTGCAGCATTCTTCTCATGTCGCCCCAAAGCTTTGGATGCATATTCAGAGAGTCGTGGACGAGACATTCTGAGGTGTGAACTTTAATTACTAGCAGAATCCAGTGGAACCTGCAGACACGATACATGCACAGTACGTCATGCATAACTCATCGATTAGTCGGCCACATACCATGCATGGAGTAAACAAAAGAGAATGTGCTCAAGACAGAAACACTCACCCAAAATGGTAAGGAAATAGAATATCACTTTTGAGTTCCTGCTTTGTAAGAAACTGCCACAGGTCTGCCTCCATGTCGGCGGGGTGATGCCGCAACACATATCCATTAACGATGTGTGGGTCAATGAACCCAACATCATGGATGTTCCTTACTCTGCATTCCTTAATCTTCATTCTGCATGTATAATAGCGGACACAACAATATAGTTAGGACATATATATAGTGCAGGCAATATGAACGAGATGGGGTAGAAATAAATCACTTACAGAACGTAGCAACTGATGATAGATTTGTCGAGCTCGCGCAGATTGAAAAGCTGGAACAATTCACTCAGATGAATTTCTACATAGTAATGTTTGAAGTGATGCTCATATCTAACTTCCGCATAAATATATTCTTTGGCGTTTTTATTTTTTATGTAACCCTTGTACCATTTCAGCAGACCTTTCATTTGTGGAGGTAGATCCTCTTCCTGCGCAGGCTCGACGAGAGGCCCATTCTTCACATATGTAATTACTACCTCCTTCACTGGCGCCTCATCAAGGCCTAACAGTTCACGAAGAGTAATACCTAAGTTGGCCGCTTGTTCTCTGGCACTCGTTACAGTCAATCCAAGTGCTGCCGCAGCTGCTATGATATCGGGGTCATCCGGACCGGTGGCTTTCACTATAAGCGGGGCAATCGATTGTTTACTTTGTTCCCCGAGCTGGGCAACTCGTTTACTTTGTTCCGGATCGGGGTCATCCGCCCGCTCTTTCTTCTCCTTCAACATGAGTGCCTGCCTACGAAGTTCACGTGCATAGTCCTCAGGCAGATTCTTCGCGGCTTGGGACGGTGTGCTCAAAAATGACTTAGCCCACTTCTTTTGCTCATCAGAAAATGCTAGCTTGGGCTCGGGCTCTCTTTTCTTCTTGCAGTCCGCCTTCCATTTCTCAAGATCAGCAGCCGCGGCCGCGGCAGTTTCCTCGGCACTACTTTCCCAAGGCCTTGTGGGGAGAGGCTTCAGTGATGGCTCCGGTACCTTTGTGGTCTTAGGTACATAAGGGTCCGGGTTAATAATCCAGGACTGCTTCTGCTTCTTTGCCGGAGGTGGATTGGGGGGCGGCGTCTGATCACCCGCCGGACGAGGACTGGGGGGCGGCGTCTGATCACCCGCCGGACGTTGTGGACTGGGAGGCGTCGGCTGACGTGACGGAGGTGTAGGTGAACCGCCACCACCACCACCACCACCGCCGCCGCCACCGCCACCACCACCACCGTAGGGGGGGTGGACTTGTTGTCCTTGGCGCCTCGCCTGGAAACTTGATAAACTTCTTTTGCCATAGAATGAAATGGCGCTTGACATCTCCAAGTCTTTTCTCCCCTTCAGGTGTAGCAATGTCAATCTCCAGGTCCTCAAACCCTTGGACTATGTCCTCCACCGTGACACGAGCATAGCCATCTTGAATGGGGTTGTTGTGGTGGAGTGCTCCAGGTAAACATGGTAAAGCACTGCCGATGGCTACCTTCATGGACATGTTCCCGATAGGATAATACAGATGACATTCTTTCCTCTCCTTTATATCGTCCACGGGGTAGCGAGGAGGCTCCGGTGCAGTAATTTCGACCACCAGAGGCTCCGGTGCAGTAATTTCGATCGTCGGTGCATCTGCACCAGCCGGTGGGGCCTCCGTGGAAGCCACGCTGCTTCTCCGCTGCTGGCTTCCGAGATCCGCTGGATGATCTTCATGCTGCGCCCAAGCTGCATCTCTTTCGGCTACTAGTACACTCACGGTTTTCTTCATCACATCCATTTTCGATGCCAACCGCGCCACAACATCTGCTTCCCGATCCATCTTTCTCTTACGGCTTCTGTAACCGTATGGGTCATCGTTCTGGGGGAACCCTATTTTCCACGGAATGTGCCCCATGCCTCGTACACGTCCTCCGTGTTCAGGATTCCCGAGGGCTTTTGTCAGTGCGTCGTTCTCTCTGTTGAACTTGATCTTCCCCTCTTGAGCATCCCTCATTGCGTCAATAAGGGCTTGGGTGGGTTTAATTATTTTGCCTTGGTAAACACACTCCCCTGTCTCCGGGTTCAGCGTTCCCCCATGCCCGTACCACCAGCTTTTGGCCCTTGGGTCCCATCCCTCCGTACCTGGACGGATTCCTCGCGCCCTCAGCTCGTTCTCCATCTTCTCCAACCTAGGCTGCCAAAGGCGATACCCTCCTGGCCCCATAATATGATTGTACTCCTTCTTAGCCGCATTTTCCTTATTTTTTTTCGATATTTGAATGAACTGCTCCGATTTCTTTTGCTTCACAAATTCTGGCCAATCATGTTTCAGTTTCTCATATTGTCCTTTGAAATCCGGAGTCTTTTTCTGCTTGACAAAGTCATGGGCTAGATTTTTCTTGAATTTCCGGAATGCGTCGGCCATCTTACAAAGAGCGAACTGTTTGACTAGCCTCCTCCTCTCCTTGTTTTCCTCAATCTTGTTACCCTCCTCATCGAATTTGTTGTATTCCGGAGGTAGAACGAAATGTTCCATAAGCTTCTTGAAGCAATCTTTTTTTGTTCTCTTATCGACAAAAGTGAAACCAGCAATTCGTGCCTTCTTTGGCTCATTCCACTCCTGGACGGTGATCGAGACGTTGTCTCTAACAACGGCTCCGCATTGGCTGACAAACTTGGTGGCGTTCTTGCGGGGCTCCAGCGGCCTGCCGGTTGCACTGTCGACAACCTCGATGGTGCATGTTTCTCCTTGTTTCATCGTCTTGGTTGCGCCACGCTTTGACGACGTACTCGATTGTTTCGACGATCCGGCTGAGGGCTAAAATAAGAAAGAGAGTCGCGCACGTTAGTACACACATATTTATTCAAATCAGTTAGTTTGTATCACCAGAGGCTCAATGTATATATATACCTCGGCGCCGGAGGTGGTTGCTACTTCCATTTGAAGATCGTCGTTTATCGACGTTTGTTCGGCATCATCTTGCTGACGGCGCCCTTCATCTTCACCGTCAAGGTTCAGATAAGAAGAGACATCATCTTCTTCTTGTCCGGTCGGCACATATAGAATATCGCCGTTTATGATGCCGAACATATGTGCTTCACCGTCCGGATCATAGTTGTCCATAATCGGGTCAGCTCTATCGTCCGCCATTATGTCAGTCCTGAAAACATGTAGTAAAAACAAATTAATTAAGTGAAGAAGGGGGGCGGTGGCGGTGGCGGTGGCGAAAGGGCGGTGGCAAAAGGAGGGGGCGAGGAAGGGGTGGGAGAGGGTGTCGCGGTAGAGCGCAAGACGGGGCGGCAGACGACGGCGTCACGGAGAGGGAGGCGAGGACAACACACATGTATAACCCTCGCCATTTGGTTAATTATCAAATTTTACGGTTTTTTGTTAATTATCAAGTTTTAAGTTACTTTTTTTCTTCTTCCTTTTTCTTTCTTCTTTCTTTTGGTTTTCATTTGGTTTTCATTTGGTTTTCATTTTTTCTTCTTCCTTTTTCTTTCTTGTTTTTTCTTCTTCCTTTTTCTTTCTTCTTTCTTTCTTCTTTCTTTCTTCTTTCTTTTTTTCTTCTTCCTTTTTCTTCTTTCTTTTTTTCTTCTTCCTTTTTCTTTCTTCTTTCTTTCTTCTTTATTTTTTTCTTCTTCCTTTTTTTTCTTCTTCCTTTTTTTCTTCTTTCTTTTGGTTTTGTTTTGTTTTCATTTTTTTTTTCTTCCTTTTTCTTTCTTCTTTTTTTCTTCTTCCTTTTTCTTTCTTCTTTCTTTCTTCTTTCTTTTTTTCTTCTTCCTTTTTCTTTCTTCTTTCTTTCTTCTTTCTTTTTTTCTTCTTCCTTTTTTTCTTCTTCCTTTTATCTTCTTCCTTTTTTTTCTTGTTTCTTTTGGTTTTGTTTTGTTTTCTTTTTTTTCTTCTTCCTTTTTCTTTCTTCTTGTTTTTTTTTGTTTCCTTTTTGGCAGGGGCGGCGGGCAGGGGCGGGCAGCGGGCGGCGCGCGGGCGGCGGCGGCGGCCAGGGGCAGGGCCAGGGGCGGCGGCCAGGGGCGGCGGGCAGGGGGGCGGCGGGCGGCGGGCGGCGGGCAAGGGCAGGGCAGGGCAGGGGCGGCGGTGGCGGCGGCGTGCTAGGGCAGGGCACGGGCGGCGGCGGCGCTCACTCGGGGCGGAGGCGGCGGCGCTCACTGGGGGCAGGGCGTCGGCGTCGGGGCAGGGCGTCGGCGTCGGCGTCGATCGGCGTCGGGGCAGGGGGCTTCGGCGTCGAGAGAAGAATGGGAAGTGGCGGAAACTGCTAAGTGTAGTATATATAGGCAGACCTTTAGTCGCGGTTGGTGTGGCGGACCGCGACTAAAGGGTAGCTTTAGTCGCGGTCCGCCACACCAACCGCGACTAAAGGATAGCTTTAGTCGCGGTCCGCCACAACAACCGCGACTAAAGGGTTTTGGCGCCGCTTTCGTTCCCGCGCAGGAAGAGCCTTTAGTCGCGGTTGGGGAGGCGGACCGCGACTAAAGCTATCCTTTAGTCGCGGTTGGTGTGGCGGACCGCGACTAAAGGTATGTGCTGGCACTGGCGCGGTGCGGTGGGATGTTTAGTCCCACCTCGCTAGCCGAGAGGCTTCGACAGTGGTTTATAAGCGCGGCTGCGCTCACCACTTCGAGCTCCTCTCAAATGCAGGCTTACGGGCCTATTCTGTTACTATGAGCCTGTGGGCCTACTGGGCCTTTCTGCGGGCCTGAATCCTGGCCCAATAATGGGTTTCTAGTCGTATTCAGGCCGTGGTGGCCCAGTAGGTGGCATATTTTTTATTTTTTGCCTGTTTTTTGTTTTCATTTTTGCTTTATTTATTTTGTTTTGTTTCTACTTACAACAAAAAACTTATTTATTTTATTTTATTTTGTTTCTAATTACTTATTTATTTTACTTTATGATAATTATTTTTGCTATTAAAGTTTCTAATTACTTATTTATTTATGTTATTAAAATCTTAAAAATACAATTATATATCAAAAAAAATCAGAAAATAAAACTAATTCATTTTAAGTTCTTGTTTTTCTTCTGTTTTTTTCTTCCTTTTTTCTTCTATTTTTTTCTTCTGTTTGTTTCTTCCTTTTTCTTGTTTTTCTTCTTTTTTTCTTCCTTTCTTCCTTTTTCCTTTTTTCTTCTGTTTTTCTTCTGTTTGTTTTTTTCTTATGTTTTTCTTCTGTTTTTCCTTTTTTCTTCTGTTTGTTTTTTTCTTCTGTTTTTTCTTTTTTCTTCTGTTTTTTTCTTCTGTTTTTTTTCCTTTTTCCTTCTTTCTTCTTCTTCCTTTTTCCTTTTAAAATCAGAAAAATAAAACTAATTCATTTTAAAATCTTAAAAGTACAATTATATATCAAAAAAATCAGAAAAATAAAACTAATCCCTTGGAGGTTTGACAAAAGGTTTGATACATCATTCAGTTCATCGACCAAATACAAAGTTTGGTACAATAAATTATTACACATCAATTCTTCCCTTGTGTCCCTGCTTGCTTACGATTGTGCCGTATCCATGGAGCATCCTCATCATTTAACTTAATGCTTGGGTCGGTGTTCACTTTGAAGGGCGGAATTTCAGCAAACATATTATAATCTTCTGACATGTCTGTCTTGTCCTCCACTCCCACGATGTTTCTTTTCCCTGAAAGAACAATGTGGCGCTTTGGATCATCGCATGATGTACTGATCGTTTTCTTATCTTTCCGTTTCCTCGGTTTGCTACTCATGTCCTTCACATAGAAAACCTGAGCGACATCTTTCGCTAGGACGAATGGTTCGTCAAGGTAACCAAGATTGTTGAAATCCACCATTGTCATTCCGTATTGCTGGTCCACCTTTACCCCACCTCCTGTTAGCTTGAACCATTTGCACCGGAACAAAGGGACCTTAAAGGAGGGTCCATAGTCAAGTTCCCATATCTCCTCTATGTAACCATAATATGTGACCTTTTGCCCATTCTCGGTTGCTGCATCAAAGCGAACACCACTGTTTTGGTTGGTGCTCTTTTTATCTTGGGCGATCGTGTAAAATGTATTCCCATTTATCTCGTACCCTTGGAAAGTCGTTATAGTCGAAGATGGTGTCTTGGCCAACATGTACAGTTGATCTACAACATCATTGTCATTCATTAAATGTTTTCTCAACCAACTGCCGAAAGTCTCCATGTGGGCCTTCCTAATCCAGGATTCAGGCTTCCCCGGGTTGTCCGAGCGTAAAATATTCTTGTGTTTCTCAAAGTACGGAGCCACCAAGCTGGAATTGGTCAGTACAGTGTGGTGTGCTTCAGTCAGAGAATGGCCGTCCATACATATCGTTGATTTCCTTCCGATCGTGCCTTTTCCACTTAGTCTCCCCTCATGCCGCGATCGAGGAAGGCCAATCGGCTTAAGGTCAGGAACAAAGTCAACACAAAACTCAATTACCTCCTCATTTCCATAGCCCTTGGCGATGCTTCCTTCTGGCCTAGCACGGTTACGAACATATTTTTTTAATACTCCCATGAACCTCTTGAAGGGGAACATATTGTGTAGAAATACAGGACCGAGAATGAAAATCTCTTCGACTAGGTGAACCAGGAGGTGCGTCATAATATTGAAGAATGATGGCGGGAACACCAACTCGAAACTGACAAGACATTGGATCACATCGTTTTGTAACCGTGGTAGAACTTCTGGATTGATTACCTTCTGAGAGATTGCATTGAGGAATGCACATAGCTTCACAATGGCTACTCGAACATTTTCCGGCAGGAGCCCCCTCAAAGCAATCGGAAGCAATTGCGTCATAATCACGTGGCAGTCGTGAGACTTCAGGTTTTGGAACTTTTTCTCCGCCATGTTTATTATTCCCTTTATATTGGACGAGAATCCAGACGGGACCTTCATACTGCTCAGGCATTCAAAAAAGATGACCTTCTCTTCTTTGGTCAGAGCGTAGCTGGCACGACCTTGAAACCATTCCGGATGCCGGTCATCAGGGTCTTTCAAACGTTGCTGGTCCTGCCGTGCTTCCTTTGTATCATTTGTCTTCCCATACACGCCCAAGAAGCTTAGGAGGTTCACGCAAATATTCTTCGTAACGTGCATCACGTCGATTGCAGAGCGGACTTCTAGGACTTTCCAATATTCTAGCTCCCAGAATATAGATTTCTTCTTCCACATGGCTGCGTGCCCGTCAGCTCCCTTCGGAACTGATTGTCCGCCAGGACCCTTTCCGAAGATGACTTTCAAATCCTTGACCATATCAAATACCTCAGCACCAGTGCGTTCTGCAGGCTTCGGCCGGTGATCTGCCTTGCCGTTGTAATGCTTGCCTTTCTATCTTACTGGATGAATTTTCGGAAGAAATCGACGATGCCCAAGGTACACGTTCTTCTTACAATTTGGCAAATGTACACTTTCAGTCTCATGTAAGCAGTGCGTGCATGCATTGTATCCTTTATTTGACAGTCCCGAAAGGTTACTAAGAGCAGGCCAATCGTTGATGGTTACGAAAAGCAACGCTCGTAGGTCAAATTCCTCTTGTTTGTGCTCATCCCACACACGGACACCAGGTCTGCCCCACAGCTGTAAAAGTTCGTCAACTAATGGCCTTAGGTACACATCGATGTCGTTGCCGGGTTGCTTAGGACCTTGGATGAGCACTGGCATCATAATGAACTTCCGCTTCATGCACAACCAAGGAGGAAGGTTGTAGATGCATAGAGTCACGGGCCAGGTGCTATGGCTGGAGCTCTGCTCGCCAAAAGGATTCATGCCATCTGTACTTAGACCAAATCTTATGTTCCTTGCGTCAGCTGCAAAATCTTTGAACTCTCTGTCGATCTTTCTCCATTGCGTTCCATCTGCGGTGTGTCTCAACTCCCCGTCCGACTTACGGTCCTCTTTGTGCCATCGCAACAACTTGGCATGCTCTTTGTTCCTGAACAGACGTTTCAACCGTGGTATTATAGGAGCATACCACATCACCTTGGCGGGAACCCTCTTCCTGGGTTTCTCGCCCTCAACATCGTCACCAGGGTCATCGCCTCTGATCTTATAACGCAATGCAGTGCATACCGGGCATTCATTCAAATTCTCGTATTCACCGCGGTAGAGGATGCAGTCGTTGATGCATGCATGTATCTTCAGAACCTCTAAACCTAGAGGGCAGACAACCTTCTTTGCTTCGTACGTACTGGCGGGCAACTCGTTATTCTTTGGAAACATATTCTTCAACATTTTCAGCAAGTTTTCAAATGCCGAGTCAGCTACACCTACCTGTGCCTTCCATTTCAGCAAATCCAGTGTGCAGCCCAGCTTTTTCAGACCATTATCGCATCCGGGGTACAACGACTTTCTGTGATCCTCTAACATGCGATCCAAATTCTCCCTCTCCTTTTCAGTTTCGCAGCGTCTCCGTGCATCAGCAATGGTCCGACCAAGATCATCAACGGTCTCATCACGTGCCTCTTCTTCACCTTCACCTTCCCCTTCACCTTCCCCTTCACCTTCCCCTTCACCTTCCCCTTCACCTTCAGCATCCTCCATGAAAGTATCACCGAAATCAGCAAGATAGCTTTCATCGATGAAATCATCCCCTTCTTCATCTTCTTCCATTATAACCCCTCTTTCTCCATGCTTGGTCCAACAATTATAGCTTGGCATGAAACCGTGCCGAAGCAGGTGCAGGTGAACTTCTCTTGAGGAAGAGTAACCCTTCTGATTCTTACAGTCAACACATGGACAGATAACAAAATCCTTCTGCTTGTTGCATTAGCCTCTACGAGGAAATCTTTCAAACCCATAGTGAACTCGCGGGAGAGTCGGTTACCGTACATCCATTGCCGATTCATCTGCATTATTATAATATAAAATATATAATTAACCATCAGGCATTTGTTAAACTAACTAGCTATAAACAATAGAAATTAAGCAATGAACAACACACATGCATATTTTATCAATGACACACATGCATGAAAGGTTCAAGTTGCTAACCGCGATCGAGGAGGAAAAAAATAAATGAGGAACCTTAATTGTGGCTCTTGGGGCATTTCATCAAACACCTTGTGTGCATAAGAGGAACCAAAAGCAAACCTACACCCCCTTGTGAAGCTTGTGAAGAGAAGTGGCACCAAATGGCTAAGTGAGTGCGCTGAACTGGTATATATAGGGGAGGAGCTTTAGTCGCGGTTGGCCTGGCCAACCGCGACTAAAGGCCTTTGGGCACCTTTAGTCGCGGTTGGCCCGGCCAACCGCGACTAAAGCCCCTCACGTGCACCAGCTGGCCACCGAGCGCCCTGGGCTCAGGCCTTTGGTCGCGGTTCGTCTGCCGAACCGGGACTAAAGACTTCATTAGTCACGGTTCCTACAGTTCCGCGACTAATGGGGCTGGACGGAAGCCTCTTTTTCTACCAGTGTATATAAGAAAACACTTCAAAAATTTCAGTTTATCATCTGCTTCTTCTCCTCTGCCCCGTTGCCCGCCGCCCCCGTCTCCATATCCCTCGTCACCGCCCCCGTTGCCGCCCCGTCCCCGTCGTCGCCGCCCCGTTGTCCCCGTCCCCGTCGTCCCCGTCCTCACCGCTGCCCCGTCCCGGCCCGTCCCGCGTCGTCCCCGTCCCCGTCGTCGCCGCCCCGGCCCCGTTGTCGCCGCCCCGGCCCGTACGTCCCCGTCCCCGTCGTCGCCGCCCCGTCCCTGTCCCCGTCGTCGCCATCCCCGTCGTCGCCGCGCCCGTCGCTGCCCCCCGTCACCTCTCGCCTCGCCGGTGAGCACACACACACATATACATTTTTGCAAATTTTTAGTTATAGAAATAGTTATAAAAAAGTTAGAATTTTTTCTTTTTTTAGTTATAGAAATAGTTAGTTATATAGCATTGTTAGAAATGTTAGAATTGTTAGAAATTTTTCTGTTTTTTAGTTATAGAAATAGTTATAAAGAAGTTAGAATTGTTAGAATTTTTTCTGTTTTTTAGTTATAGAAATAGTTATAAAAAAGTTTGAAAATTTTCTTTTTTTAGTTATAGAAATATTAGAAATGTCATACAAATGTTAGTTATATATATAGAAATGTTATAATTTTTTTCTTCTGTTTTTTAGTTATAGAAATATTAGAAATGTTATAGAAATGTTAGTTATATAGCATTGTTAAAAATGTTATAGAAATGTTAGTTATATAGAAATGTTAGAAATTTTAGTTATAAAAATCCAATCATTAAAAAATGTTACTTTTTCCGGGCATATAGCTAGTATTTCTTCTCGACGATGCCCACCCTTGACCACCACGCCTTGATCCAGCAAGGGGAGAAGGAGAGGTTGGGGAAGACTCCGTCCAGCAGCAGCACGACGGTGTGGTGGTGAAGGAGGAGCGTGGCAATCCTGCAGGGCTTCGCCAAGCACCGCGGGAGAGGAGGAGGACTTTGGAGAGGGGGAGGGCTGCGCCAGAACTTGGGTGCGGCTGCCCTCCCACCCCCACATATATATAGGGGCAAGGGAGAGGGGGGCCGGCCCCCTCAGATCCAATCTGAGGAGGGGGCGGCGGCCAGGGGGGTTCCCTTGCCCCCCAAGGCAAGGGGGGCGCCCCCTTTTAGGGTTCCCCCAAGACCCTAGGCGCATGGGCCCTAGGGGGGGAGGCGCCCAACCCACTAAGGGGCTGGTCCCTCTCCACACACAGCCCATAGGGCCCTCCGGGGCAGGTGGACCCCCGGAACCCCTTCGGTTGTCCCGATACAATACTGGCAACCCCCCGAATTATTCCGGTGACTGTATGATGACTTCCCATATATAAATCTTTACCTCCGGACCATTCCGGAACTCCTTGTGACGTCCGGGATCTCATCCGGGACTCCAAATAACATTCAGTAACCACGTACATCTATGCCCTATAACCCTAGCATCACCGAACCTTAAGTGTGTAGACCCTACGGGTTCGGGAACCATGTAGACATGACCAAGATACCTCTCCGGCCAATAACCAATAGCAGGATCTGGATATCCATGTTGGCTCCCACATGTTCCACGATGATCTCATCGGATGAACCACGATGTCGAGGATTTAATCAATCCCGTATTCAATTCCCTTTGTCCAGCGGTATTGTACTTGCCCGAGATTCGATCGTCGGTATCCGATACCTTGTTCAATCTCGTTACCGGCAAGTCTCTTTACTCGTTCCGTAACACATCATCCCTTGGTCAACTCCTTGGTCAGATTGCGCATATGATGATGTCCTACCGAGTGGGCCCAGAGATACCTCTCCGTCACACGGAGTGACAAATCCCAGTCTCGATTCGTGCCAACCCAACAGACACCTTCGGAGATACCCATAGTGTACCTTTATAGCCACCTACGGTATCCGGGAGTTGCACAATCTCATGGTCTAAGGAAATGATACTTGACATTAGAAAAGCTTTAGCATACGAACTACATGATCTTTGTGCTAGGCTTAGGATTGGGTCTTCTCCATCACATGATTCTCATAATGATGTGATCCCGTTATCAACGACATCCAATGTCCATGGTCAGGAAACCGTAACCATCTATTGATCAACGAGCTAGTCAACTAGAGGCTTACTATGGACATGGTGTTGTCAATGTATCCACACATGTATCTGAGTGTCCTATCAATACAATTATAGTATGGATAATAAACGATTATCATGAACAAGGAAATAAAATAATAACTAATTTGTTATTGCCTCTAGAGCATATTTCCAACAGTCTCCCACTTGCACTAGAGTCAATAATCTAGTTCACATCGCCATGTGATTAACACTCACAGGTCACATCGCCATGTGACCAACATCCAAAGAGTTTACTAGAGTTCAATAATCTAGTTCACATCACTATGTGATTAACACTCAATGAGTTCTGGGTTTGATCATGTTGCTTGTGAGAGAGGTTGTAGTCTACGGGTCTGCAACATTCAGATCCGTATGTACTTCACAAATCTCTACGCTATATTTGGAGCCATTTCAAATAACTGTTCTACTTGGAGCTATTCCAAATTGTTGCTCCATTATACGTATCCGGTATCTCTACTAAGAGCTATCCGGATAGGTGTTAAGCTTGCATCGACGTAACTCTTTACGTCGAACTCTTTATCACCTCCATAACCGAGAAACATATCCTTATTCCTCTAAGGATAATTTTGACCGCTATCTGGTGATCTACTCCTAGATCACCTTTGTACCCTCTTGCCAGACATGTGGCAAGGCACACATCAGGTGCGGCACTCAGCATGGCATATCGTATAGAGCCTATGACAAGAGCATAGGGGACGACCTTCGTCCTTCCTCTTTCTTCTGCTGTGGTCGAGCTTTAAGTCTTAACTTCATACCATACAACTCAGGCAAGAACTCCTTCTTTGGCTGATCCATCTTGAACACCTTCAAGGTCATGTCAAGGTATGTGCTCATTTGAAAGTACCATTAAGCGATTTTGATCTATCCTTATAGATCTTGATGCTCAATGTTCAAGTAGCTTAATCCAGGTTTTCCATTGAAAAACACCTTTCAAATAACCCTATATGCTTTCCAGAAATTCTACATCTTTTCGGATCAACAATATGTCATCCACATATACTTATCAGAAATGTCGTAGTGCTCCCACTCACTTTATTGTAAATACAAGTTTCTAACAAACTTTGTATAAACCCATAAACTTTGATTATTCCATCAAAGTGTATATTCCGACTCCGAGATGCTTGCTCTAGTCCAT
Source organism: Aegilops umbellulata (assembly GCA_032464435.1). Taxonomy (NCBI): domain Eukaryota; kingdom Viridiplantae; phylum Streptophyta; class Magnoliopsida; order Poales; family Poaceae; genus Aegilops; species Aegilops umbellulata. Next base: position 630,841,282 of record CP136060.1, on the reverse strand, counting down.
GGAAGGATCGCTGGAGCTAGCATACCTTTTAGCATCCTTAGGATGGACAAAACCTTTCTGATTGTATCACATACAACCTTTCCTTAGGAAAACTGGGAAGGAAACTTGTTTTGACATCCACCTGCCAGATTTCATAAATGCAGCTTATGCTAACATGATTCCGACGGACTTAAGCATCGCTACGGGTGAGAAAATCTCATCGTAGTCAACTACTTGAACTTGTGAAAAACTCTTCGCCACAAGTCGAGCTTCATAGACGGTGACATTACCGTCCACGTCCGTCTTCTTCTTAAAATCCACATGTACCTAACAGCCTTACGACCATCAAGTAGTTCTTCCAAAGTCTACACTTTGATTTCATACATGGATCCTCTCTCGAATTTTATGGCCTCGAGCCATTTTTCGGAATCCGGGCCCACCATCGCTTCTCCATAGCTCATAGGTTCATCGTTGTCCAACAACGTGACCTTTAAGACAGGTTTACCACTTAGAAGTTGTAGACACCCTTGTCAACCTATGAGGTTCGATAGTAACTCGATCGGAAGCTCCATGATCATCATCATTAGCTTTCTCTTCAACTAAGGCAGGTGTCACAGAAACATTTTCCTGTGCTGCGCTACTCTCTGGTTGAAGTAAAGGTTCAACAACCTTATCAAGTTCTATCTTCCTCCCACTCAATTCTTTCGAGAGAAACTTTTCCTCGAGAAAGGACCTGATTCTAGAAACAATCCCTATTGCTTTTGGATCTGAGACTGGAGGTATACCCAGCTGTTTTGGGTGTCCTATGAAGATGCATTTATCCCCTTTGGGTTCGAGCTTATCAGCCTAAAACTTTTTCACATAAGCGTCGCAGCCCCAAACTTTTAAGAAATGACAGCTTAGGTTTCTCTAAATTATAGTTCATACGGTGTCATCTCATCGGAATTACGTGGTGCCCTATTTAAAGTGAATTTGGTTGTCTCTAATGGCTAACCCATAAACTATCGTGGTAATTCGATAAGAGACATCATGGTATGCATTATATCCAATAGGGCGCAGTTATGATGTTCGGACACACCATCACACTATGGTGTTCCAGGCTGTATTAGTTGTGAAACAATTTCCACAATGTCTTAATTCTGTGCCAAACTCGTAATTCAGATATTCATCTTTGTGATCATATCATAGATATTTTATCCTCTTGTCACGACGATCTTCAACTTCACCCTGAAATTACTTGAACCTTTCAATATTTCAGACTCGTGATTCATCAAGTAAATATACTTAGCATCTACTCAAATCATCTGTAAAGTAAGAACATAATGATATCCACTACATGCCTCAACACTCATTGGACTGCACACATCAAGATGTATTACTTCCAACAAGTTGCTTTCTTGTTCCATCTCACTGAAAACGAGGCCTTTCAGTCATCTTGCTCATGTGGTATGATTTGCATGTCTCACGTGATTCAAAATCAAGCGAGTCCAAAGATCCATCAACATGGAGCTTTTCCATGCGTTTTATACCAATATGACTCAAATTGCAATGCCACAAGTATGTGGTAATATCATTACTATCTTATATCTTTTGGCATGAACATGTGTCTCACTACGATCGGGATTCAATAAACCATTCATTTTAGGTGCAAGACCATTGAAGGTATTATTCAAATAAACAGAGTAACCATTATTCTCCTTAAATGAATAACCGTATTGCAATGAACATAATCTAATCATGCCCATGCTCAACGCAAACACCAAATAACAATTATTTAGGTTTAACACCAATCCCGAAGGTAGACGGAGCGTGCGATGTTTGATCACATCAACCTTGGAAACTCTTCCAACACCTATCGTCGTCTCACCTTTGGCTAGTCTCCGTTTATTCTGTAGCCTTTTATTTCGAGTTACTAACACTTAGCAACCGAACCGGTATCTTATACCCTGCTGCTACCAGGAGTTCTAGTAAAGTACACATTAATATAATGTATGTCCAATACATACTTCTGTCAACCTTGCCAGCATTCTCATCTATCAAGTATCTAGGGTGGTTCTGCTTCAGTGACCGTTCCCCATATTACAGAAGCACTTAGTCTCGGGCTTGGGTTCAACTTTGGGTTTCTTTACTAGAACGGCAACTGATTTGTCGTTTCATGAAGTATCCCTTTCTTGCCCTTGCCCTTCTTGAAACTAGTGGTTTTACTAACCATCAACAATTGATGCTCCTATTTGATTTCTACTTTCGCGGTGTCGCGGATATCTCAAGGATCATATCTATCCCTGATATGTTATAGTTCATCAGGAAGCTCCAATAGGTTGGTGACAGTGACTTTGGAGAACCATCACTATCTCATCTGGAAGATCAACTCCCACTCGATTCAAGCGATTGTTATACTCATACAATCTGAGCACATGCTCAACGATTGAGCTTTTCTCCTTAGTTTGCAGGCTTAAGAAACTTGTCAAAGGTCTCATACCTCTTGACGTGGGCAGTAGCCTGAAATCCCAATTTCAGTCCTTGGAACATCTCATATGTCCTGCGATGTTTCAAATTTTTTTTGGTGCCTCAATTCTAAACCATTTAGCATTACGCACTGAACTATCATGTAGTCATCAAAACGTGTATGTCAGATGTTTGCAACATATGCAACTGACGCTTGAGGTTCAGCTCACTGAGCGGTGCATTAAGGACATAAACCTTCTGTGCAGCAATGAGGACAATCCTCAGTTTACGGACCCAGTCTGCATAATTGCTACTATCAACTTTCAACTAAATTTTCTCTAGGAACATATCTAAACCAGTAGAACTAAAGCGTAAGCTACGACATAATTTGCAAAGTCCTTTTGACTATGTTCATGATATTTGAGTTCATCTTATTATTTCATGAACTCCCACTCAGATAGACATCCCTCTAGTCATCTAAGTGATACATGATCCGAATCAACTAGGCCGTGTCCGATCATCACGTGAGACGGACTAGTCATCATCGGTGAACATCTCATGTTGATCGTATCTTCTATACGACTCATGTTCGACCTTTCGGTCCTCCGTGTTCCGAGGCCATGTCTGTACATGCTAGGCTCGTCAAGTCAACCTAAGTGTTTAGCATGTGTTCCGAGGCCATGTTTGTACATGCTAGGCTCGTCAACACCCGTTGTATTCGAACGTAAGAATCAATCACACCCGATCATCACGTGGTGCTTCGAAACGACGAACCTTCGCAACGGTGCACAGTTAGGGAGAACACTTTTCTTGAAATTTTAGTGAGGGATCATCTTATTTAAGCTACCGTCGTTCTAAGCAAATAAGATGTAAAAACATGATAAACATCACATGCAATCAAATAATGACATGATATGGCCATCATCACTTTGCTCCTTTTGATCTCCATCTTCGGGGCTCCATGATCATCATCGTCACCGGCATGACACCATGATCTCCATCATCGTGTCTTCACGAAGTCGTCTCGCCAACTATTACTTCTACTACTACAGCTAACGGTTAGCAATAAAGTAAAGTAATTACATGACGTTTATGTTGACACGCGGGTCATAAATAAATTAAGACAACTCCTATGGCTCCTGCCGGTTGTCATACTCATCGACATGCAAGTCGTGATTCGTATTACAAGAACATGATCAATCTCAAACATCACATATATCATTCATCACATCCTTTTGGCCATATCACATCACACGGCATATGCTGCAAAAACAAGTTAGACGTCCTCTAATTGTTGTTGCAAGTTTTTACGTGGCTGCTACAGGTTTCTAGCAAGAACGTTTCTTACCTACGCCAAAACCACAACGTGAATTGCCAATTTCTATTTACCCTTCATAAGGACCCTGTTCATCGAATCCGATCCGACTAAAGTGGGAGAGACAGACACCCGCCAGCCACCTTATGCAACTAGTGCATGTCAGTCGGTGGAACCGGTCTCACGTAAGCGTACGTGTAAGGTTGGTCCAGGCCGCTTCATCCCACAATGCCGCCGAATCAATATGAGACTAGTAACGGCAAGTAAATTGACAATATCGACGCCCACAACTGCTTTGTGTTCTACTCGCGCATAGAAACTACGCATAGACCTAGCTCATGATGCCACTGTTGGGGAACGTAGCAGAAATTCAAAATTTTCTATGCAACACCAAGATCAATCTATGGAGTAATCTAGCAACGAAGGAAGGAGAGTGCATCTACATACCCTTGTAGATCGTTAAGTGGAAGCGTTCAAGTGAACGGGGTTGATGGAGTCGTACTCGCCGTGATCCAAATCACCAATGATCCTAGTGCCGAACGGACGGCACCTCCGTGTTCAACACACATGCAGCCCGGTGACGTCTCCCACGCCTTGATCCAGCAAGGGGAGAAGGAGAGGTTGGGGAAGACTCCGTCCAGCAGCAGCACGACGGCGTGGTGGTGAAGGAGGAGCGTGGCAATCATGTAGGGCTTCGCCAAGCATCGCGGGAGAGGACGAGGACTTGGGAGAGGGGGAGGGCTGCGCCAGAATTTGGGTGCGGCTGCCCTCCCACCCCCACATATATATAGGGGCAAGGGAGAGGGGGGCCGGTCCCCTCAGATCCAATCTGAGGAGGGGGCGGCGGCCAGGGGGGTTCCCTTGCCCCCCAAGGCAAGGGGGGCGCCCCCTTTTAGGGTTCCCCCAAGACCCTAGGTGCATGGGCCCTAGGGGGGAGGCGCCCAGCCCACTAAGGGGCTGGTCCCTCTCCACACACAACCCATAGGGCCCACTGGGGCAGGTGGACCCCCCGGTGGACCCCCGGAACCCCTTCGTTGGTCCCGGTACAATACCGGCAACCCCCCGAATTATTCCGGTGACTGTATGATGACTTCCCATATATAAATCTTTACCTCTGCACCATTCCAGAACTCCCCGTGACGTCCGGGATCTCATCCGGGACTCCGAACAACATTCGGTAACCACGTACATCTATTCCCTATAACCCTAGCATCACCGAACCTTAAGTGTGTAGACCCTACGGGTTCGGGAACCATGTAGACATGACCGAGACACCTCTCCGGCCAATAACCAACAGCGGGATCTGGATACCCATGTTGGCTCCCACATGTTCCACGATGATCTCATCGGATGAACCACGATGTCGAGGATTTAATCAATCCCGTATTCAATTCCCTTTGTCCAGCGGTATTGTACTTGCCCGAGATTCGATCGTCGGTATCCGATACCTTGTTCAATCTTGTTACCGGCAAGTCTCTTTACTCGTTCCGTAACACATCATCCCGTGGTCAACTCCTTGGTCACATTGCGCATATGATGATGTCCTACCGAGTGGGCCCAGAGATACCTCTCCGTCACACGGAGTGACAAATCCCAGTCTCGATTCGTGCCAACCCAACATACACCTTCGGAGATACCCGTAGTGTACCTTTATAGCCACCCAGTTACGTTGTGACGTTTGGTACACCCAAAGCATTCCTACGGTATCCGGGAGTTGCACAATCTCATGGTCTAAGGAAATGATACTTGACATTAGAAAAGGTTTAGCATACGAACTACACGATCTTTGTGCTAGGCTTAGGATTGGGTCTTGTCCATCACATGATGCTCCTAATGATGTGATCCCGTTATCAACGACATCCAATGTCCATGGTCAGGAAACCGTAACCATCTATTGATCAACGAGCTAGTCAACTAGAGGCTTACTAGGGACATGGTGTTGTCTATGTGTCCACACATGTATCTGAATTTCCTATCAATACAATTATAGCATGGATAATAAACGATTATCATGAACAAGGAAATATAATAATAACTAATTTGTTATTGCCTCTAGAGCATATTTCCAACAGTACAATATCGAGGCAATCAGACCTAATGGCGAACCATTAGCGCCTAAGAAGATTGCAGACAAGTTCGTTCATCAGTGCGGAGTTCTTGTGAAGGACCAACTCCCGATCTCCCTTCAAGAATGGAGAGAGCCAGCAAAGCCACGTCCAGATCTTACTTTTGTCGACGACAAAAAGGTCTGCTTTGGAATAATCTCATGGAACATTTCACCCTACCAGATCATTTCACAGAAGCAGATGTGCAGAAAGTCAAGGTCGCTACTCTTAGGAAGATGGCGGTTGCATTCAAGAACCATAGGAATCGTGAATGGGACAAGTACGTCAAGGGAGGAAGGAAGACTCCAGTATTCGAGGGAACACAAGAGAAGCAAAGTGCTCATTGGGACGATTTCGTGAAATTTAAGGATTCGGAATTAGCTAAGGAACGGTCGAGAATAAACAAGAAGAATGCCGAAAAAAAGGATAAGTTCCATAAGCTGGGGCCAGGTGGCTACGCGGTGGCAATGCCTAAGTGGGATAAGTTTGAGAAAGAGATGGAGGATGCAGGTGTCACTCCGGTTACTAGGAGCTGGCCCCCCAGGTGCAGGACTTGGTTCTATGCGCATGGGGGGAGTTGGACCCGAAGACAGGCAAAGTTTCGACGAAGGCATGTCTGAATGGAGCCGACAATGCGATACTTGTTGCAATAGAAGAGGCTCGATCGGGGGTGTTCCAGCCCAACAGCGAGAACGACGAGCTTACGCGTGCCCTGGGAAATCCTGAACACCCGGGAAGAACACAAGGCAAGGGCGCTATTCCGTGGTATGAGGGGTTTTCGGACTGGAACGCCGACTACAGAACCCGTGCGAGAAGGAAGATTGCGGAGGAGAAGAAGAGGAAGATGGAGGAGGAGCAGAGGAAGCTGGACTATGAACGCCTTCAAGGCCTAGAATCAAAGTACGCGGACTTGGCAGTCAAATTCCAGTGGCAACAGTAGCAGATCGACTCACTTAGCCAGCAAAGGGGATCTCAGCAGCTGCAGCAGACAATGGCGGAGCCAAGGGGGACGAGCAGGGGGCAGGCCCCCCCAACCATTGATCGGTACTTTGAACCGGTGTGCCCGACGGGAGATAAATCACTCGGATAGGCATCATTGGCCCCCCTAATCTCAGCGAGTATACACATAAAAAAGGATAAAAAAGCCCATAATAAAATCCCACTAGCGTCAGATTAGCAAAGAAGCCCCGACTTAACTCCTGGAGCAGCTTTCGCTCGTGCATGATTAGGTCTACGTGTGTTTAGATTAGGCGCCGCTGCCGCTGTCGCGTGCCATCTGTATCTGATCTCTCTGCTCCGCCGCTGACGATTTGATTCGTACAGCAAGTCAGCGACACAACCTACTTGATAGCTTCAGATAACGAACTAGCATGTTAACACTATATTTATCTCTTAATTTATACTCGTATCAGTGTTGAAATTATACATCAGATTTTATTTGTTTTATTTTGTGATTTGAGATGCTATTAAGAATTAATATCTTGTATGTTGAAATTATACATAAGATTTTTTGCTTTGTTTTCTGATTTGAGATGCTATCAAAAATTCATATCTTGTATGTGTCCTACAAATTACCGTGATGCAAATTATCTTGTATGAGTTCCTATTTGTGATATAAAAATTTCCTATGTCGATTGTATACAATATAGCTAATTTCTGAAATTGAAATTCCTCAACTATGAATAGAAAAAGTGTTGCCAAGCACCATTAAGATTAATTCTTTTTAAGCTGGTTACTTATAAACCTAAAATTCGTCAACTGTGAAGAGAAAAAACAATGCCAAACACCATCAAAATTAATTCGTTTTATAAGCCGGTTTCTTTGAATTCTTGACATATTGAAATTGTTAATGAGACTCATGTGCAAGTTCTCAACCTTGTTCTTTATAATTATGCTTTGCACTGGATTTTTTTTCTGTCTACTTGGCTTGGCCCCCCCCCTATACCCAAATCCTGGCTCCGCCCCTGGCAGCAGATACCGAATGATCCAGCATTGGATAGCAGCGCCCCATCCATGCCGAGAAGCAGCGTGGGTTCCGCCCCGGGCGACGCAATGATGGATAGATACCCCATGGATGACATCATGGAGAACACTAACTGCGAGGTACACTTCAAAATGAAGAACATATCCATGAAGGTGGCGGACGCCGTTGCTCTTACAAATCCCCCCGAGGCAACCTTCCATTGCAACCCGATTCCAGCAGGCTATGCTCGTGTCTTCGTTGATGGGTGGTGGACCAATATTCGGGGCTAGAGCTTGACATTCCTGGAGGTGACGAGGAGCACACACTCGGAGAGGCCAAACATCGTATCATCCTATGGATAAAGGATTGCATCATCTTTCGAAGGCCACCGACACCGCGTCAGCCGACTCCTCGTCGAAGTCCGCCACCGAGTCAGCAGACTCCCGCTCCTGCAAGTCCACCAACGCGTCAGGCCACTCCTCCTCCTCCAAGTCCGGCAAAGCATCAGGCCACTCCTCCTCCAAGTTCGATACAGCGTCAGACGTCCACTCCTCCTCCTAGTCCGGCACAACTTCAGGCCACTCCTCCTCCAAGTCTGACACAGCGTCAGACGTCCACTCCTCCTCCAAGTCCGGCACAACTTCAGGCCACTCCTCCTCCAAGTCCGGCACAGCTTCAGGCCACTCCTCCTCGTCCAACTCAGCCCCGTCAACCTTCTCCGCGGCCTAAGCAATCGCAGAAGAGACACCCCGCAGCTATGGTGCGTAGCGGTACGAGTCGAGGTAGTACAGGAAGTACAGGCGGAGGCAAGCGATATAAATATGGTCCAAGCCTCACTACTCCTCTTCCTCAGAGGGCTTACGACAGGACCGAGGAGCAAACCAATGCCATAGTGCGGGCAGAAGTGGACGCCCATTTTGGACCGAAATCGCCACCGCCGCCAAGGGAGAAAGTGCCTGAGGAAAAGATTGACCACTTCATTCTTATGGCTCAACCACCAGCTCCCAAGCCTATTGACACAGACTATGAGTGCCACATCAGGAAGTTAAATCGAGCACGTCTACAGAAGGAGGTGAGCTCGAGCTCGAGTAAACAACAAGCAGCTGTCAAAAATTGCGGGAAAATCGTTCCCCAGCTGGGAGAGCAGGCGGCGCAATCGATCCCCTCGCTTGTTGTGCCAACAACACGTGAGAGTACGCGCGCCCAATATTATTGTGGGCAAACAGTTTACGTTCCCGAGGTGGGCAATGTGATAATAACCGAGGAGCATATAACGCAGGCTGAAATTCTCAACATCATTGTTGGACAACTCCTCGAGATCGAGCCCATGCCTGTGCTTACAGAGGAGGAAATAAAACGGAAATATGTCCGGGGCGAACCTTTGGTCAAGCCAGACGAGGTCAAGAAGCTCCCAACGAGAATGTACGAATTGCATCAATGGTACATGGACATTACCAAGAGTTCCAATCGAGAGTCCCTCATGGTGGAAGTCAAGAAGGATCATTACTACCATCAGAAAGCTGTGGCCGTTGAGTATTCTGAACTATTTCAGTTATACAATCAAGACGCACTCGACAAATCTATCGTCAATTGCTATTGTCTGTAAGTGATTTCTTTCTGTAATTTAAGTCTCAAGCTAGCTGTAGTGATCCTTTTAATCAATCATTACATGTAATTATCATCACTATATTCTTTTCTGTGGTATTATGCAGGATGAAGATGTATGAAATGAAAAAAGGTGGACGCTATGGCATTGGGTTCATTGACCCAAACACCGTTAATGAATACACATGTGAAATAGATGCATATCATGAAAAGCATGTAGAGGACAACATGCTAGAGTTCTTGAAGCGCCTCAAATATAATGAAGATATACTACTTCCTTACAATTTCCAGTGAGTCACACTGTCTTGTACTACAAATTCTCTGTTTTTGCCTACTAGCTAGCTACATGTTTTTGCTTACATATGCCCGCTTAATTAAGACCTGCAAACGTGTGTGCATGCAGATTTCACCGGATCTTGTGTATCATTAAAGTTGACGCCGGAACAGTTGAAATACTGGACTCACTACTCAAAGTAAATACTGACTATAACATCTTGTTTGGGATAGTCAACAGGTAATTTCAATCATTATTAACTATATATCTCGGCCTATTTAGTTCGTCGTTTCATGATATGAACTATTTAATAACCCCTTTATTCATTTTCTTTGTCGGCGGGCAGGGCTTGGGCAAGGTTCATCAGCGTCACTAAAGGTGAATGGAAACAAAAGCTGAAATGGTTTCGACCCAAGGTAAGTAATTAAGTAGTACTAGCTAGCTAGCTAGCTGCCATCTCTTTAGTTATCATGCTTGATTAATTATTATCTGATCAAATTCCATTCTCGTAAAGGCCCTGAACTAGGCGCAAGGGACTGATTTGTGTGCATACTGCGTTTGCGAGAACATTCGCATGATGGCGGCCGAAAGGAGCAGATCTCAAAGACAGGAATGGGTACGTTTGTCAGAACACTATTCACAATTTTTACACCATTATCGATATCTAGTCACGCAACTAATACACATGCATATTGATTTTCTTCTTAACAGTTCACAGAGGTGCGAGACAAGCTCCTAGAAACGGAGCGCGTACAAGCACTTCAAGAGAAAATAGCGGGATTTTTGCTCGACCAGGTCATAGATCCGAAGGGAGAATACCATTACCCGCTACCGCCCCCTTGAACCACTTTCAATTGTCATCGTGCTCCGAAGGCACCAATTAGGCTAATGCCACTGGCTCCGAAGGCAACATGCAGGAGAAATTGTATATAGCTATACATGTGTGTATGTGTGAATTAATATGGTGGTTTGTGAGACATTTGATGATATATATATATGATTGGTTCTACTATAAAATTCTCTCTCTCTCTATATATATATATACACACACACACATAAACAATATTCTGATCACGGGATCAGAATAATATGCTGATCACAACCTGACCTGCCCCGCTAGTAGTACGTTGAACTTCCCTGTGAACTAGGTTGAACTTCCGCCAGCATTGCCGAAATGGGGCTTGAGATATACTGTTGGAAAGCTATGGACACCAATATCATGACCCAACTTAATTTTTTGGCAAAATATAAGCGGTTTAAGAGCAGTTTTGAAAACCGTTTTTTCTTCGCACAAAAAACGTGAATCGTATTTTCGGTCGCATTTGTAAACCGTTTATCGGAATGAGGCATATAATATGGCGTTGGAAAGCTGCTGCAAAACCGCTCCTTCCACATGTTGAAAGTTTTCTCTAATTCCCTATGGTTAAAGAGTAATTTAAAAAATGTAAAATTTCATAAACCGAACAGCTGAGTGCGTTTTTTTTATGTCATTTCTAAACGGATAATCCAATGGAGGCATATGATATGGCGTTGGAAAGCTTATGAAAATGCGCTACTTTTTCATCTTGAAAGTTTTTTTCTAATTTTGAATGGTTTAGGAGTAATTTAGAAAATGTTCCAAGTCCTACCGAGTTCGTATTTTCGAGCTAATTTCTTAACTGTGCGTCCGAATGAAGCAAATCATATGGCCTTGGAAAGCTTGAACAAATGCGAAACTTTTTGGTATGTATTGTTTCTCCCAATTCTTTACGGTTTTAAGTCAGTTTCAAAAATGTCGAAAAAGGTATTTTCGCCATAATTTCTACAAACTTTATCGGAATTGGGCAAATAATACCGTTGAAAAGCTACGGAAAATGCAAAACTTTTTCATGTTGATGGTTTTCTCTGATTCTTAGCCGTTTTCAAGTAATTTTGAAAAAATGCACCGCGTGAAGAACCTGTACTTCTCGGCGTGTGTACCTGAACTTCACTCTGTTTTTCACATGATTTTTTTGCTCGTAGGTCTCCATCCACTGCTTGTAACTCTCCATCCAGTCACCGGAATTGAGCAAGTGATATACCGGTGGAAAGCTGCTGTAAGCACATAACTTTCCCGTGTTGATCATTTTTTCATACTCGCGATGGTTTTAAAAGTTTTTCATCTGAAATTCATTCAGCATAGTAGTTGAACTTCATGCTGTTTTCACGTTGAACTTCTGTGACGTATTTTCGTTTGTAATTTTCTCATCCATTTCGTCAGTGCTACACAAATGATATTCCTTTTGTACAAACCCCTCTCACAATAATTTTTTTAACTTTCTCCGACCGAGAACTTGAACTTACACAAATGATATTCCCTGTCGTTTTGAAGTAATTAGAGAAATGACGAGATCATGATTTTTGCCTTCATTGCGAATGGAAACTCACTGCGTGAAGTAATTAAACTTCTCGGGCATGTCTGTTTTGAACCTCACTCTGTTTTTGACGAGCTGTTTTTTGCACTGTGTGAAGTAGTTGAACTTCTAGGGCATGTCTGGTTGAACTTCACTCTGTTTCACTCTATCGTATTTTTCTTATATGAAATACACACCATGTAGTACGTGAACTTCTGGTTGTTATCACTTTGAACTTCTCTCTGGTTTGAGAGAATTATTTTAAAACACAAAAAACAACATATTTTTATGTATTTTGGACATCTAAATATAGGTGAACCTCTCTCACAAATTTTTTTTGAACTTCTCCTCACCGAGCACTTGAACTTCTAGCAACCATTGTTTTCATTTATAAGTTGTTTTTAAAAGTGCAAAAAATGGCGTTGTGTTTTTTATTTTTTGAACAGGTAAATCCTAGGTTTTAATAAACTCCGAACTTCTCTATTATTTCAATACGAACTTCACCTTTTTATATTTTGAGTAAATAATTGTATTCGGTTTTTATACGGAAAAAATCAAACATGAAAATACAAGGTGAACCTCTCTCGCAAGAATTTTTGAACTTCCCTGGACAGAGCACTTGAACTTATTTCAACAAACCTTTAGCTTTTATTTTTTCTATAATTTTATTCTCACCTGAAATGCATCCCTTCCATTACTTGAACTTCTCATTGTTTTCACTATGAACTTCTGTCACATTTTTTTGTGTATACGTCGAATTACACGCAATTGAAGGTTGGACGTCATTGTTTCCCATTTTAAAACATGCCATTGCACGTCGGACGTCCCGCAATATAAATTCTGAACCGTGCACGTGCACGTGAACTTCTTACAACAAATCTGAGTTTATTATATACTTCGAACTTCTCTGCTATTTTAATTTCAACTTCTTAGTCATATTCTTAGAAAGGAAATATGTTTTTAAATAAGCATCAAACATTTGTTTTTGTAAATTGAACTTCATAGTTATATTTTTCTTAGAAACGGTAATAATTTGAGTGTCCCGTATACATCGAACTACTCCTCTATTTTAATTTCAACTTCATAATTTTCTTTCTTTAGTAACAAGGAAAATCTGAGTTTTTATAAATATCAAACTTCTCTATTTTTGTAATTTGGACTTCTTGGTTTATTCTTTCAGTGACGGCAAAATCCTAGTTTAGTTCTGTTATTTAAATTTGAACTTCTAGAGTTTTTTTTAGAAATGCTGATAATCCCTTTTTTTTATGATTTTTTGAACTGTTCTATGTTTAAAATTCGAACTTCTTATTTTTTATTAGAAGCGGTGAAATATCCGTTTCAAAGCGCTCTCTTATTTTTGTACTATTGTGTTATTTTTGTCTGAACTTCTTATGTTCTTCCTATCCCATCAACAGATTGAAATTTTCCATTTTTTATACATTGAAATATTGCTTTATTTTATTTTGAACTTCTTGATTCCATTCTTTAATAATGAGGAAAATCATAGTTTCTATAATCGTCAAACTTCTCCATATTTTTAATTTGGACTTCTTGGTTTTATTTCTTGGTAGTAGAAAAAAATTCTAGTCTTGTAATAAACATCAAACCACTTTAATAATGAAGCATTTCGGAGGATTTTTGCAAAGAGTAAAATCTGAGTTTTTATAAACATCATACCGCTCCATTTTTTTAATTTGGACTTCTTGGTTTTAGAGAATAAGTAAAGTTTGAACTACTCATTTTATTAAAGTTGAACTTCTGAGTTTTCTTTTTTGTTATGATTGGGGAAAATAAAAACTAAACATTTTTTCGCACACATCTAACCGTTTTTGTATTTGATAATTTTTTTACATGAGACCATCCGAATTTATTCATGTACAAACTTTATTTCGGCATTTCATATTTTGACCTTTTTGCAAATATCTTATATGAATATTCCGTGGGCATTTTTAACGCACTTATGGACGTACACTTTTCAAGAACTATTCATTTTGGACTCTCACGCATGATGAAATAGAACTACAATGATGTGGGTGTTTTTATATAATTTTAGTGCTTTGAAATATCTTTTTATTTTAGGTAAAATAAGAAACAACAATTTAACATGGCTCACAGTTGCTTTTCTTACTTTGTATATCTTGGATGTATTTCTAGAACAAAAATCATAGTTACTTTAACTTTTAATAATATACCTTTGCCTTTTTCTTGATGGGAGACGTACTTACATACATTTTGTTTTGAACAAATAATTCATGAACTACCTCAAACTTGACCTTCTCGAACACAATTTCTTGGCCTTAGGAAAATAAATAAATAATAGAAAAATACATGGTTGTACAAGCACCAAAAATAGATCGATTTCTTTGTATTCTCTTTTATATGCCTACAGAAATACTCATCATCCCCTAGGGGCGATGCACATGTTTCTGAGATCGCAGAAACGCCGAAAAATTAAAACTGGTCGGTCCATCTAACCCCTCCGAGCGGCCCACCCTCCCTCCCGCACCACCTCTCCCCCGATCCTCCCGACCACCTCCGTAACGATGACGTAACGAGGATGGAAAATGATATATCTATAGGAAGACCATCTGCAGAAAAGCCACATCATAATCTTTAACCATGGGCAACAATAAGTTCAAACACAAAACCAATGACTATAGTAGCTAAACTCTCACAGAAATCTCTCTCTAGCATTCTAGTTGAACTTCAACAGTAGCGCACCGACATTAGCTAGAGGGCGAGGCAGGACACAACAACAGCAGCTAGCAGCGACCAGCAAATGGAGCCTGGGTCATGACGGTGGCACTGAGATGGAGGAGGTGCCAGGGCATGGCAGGCAAAAATAACTGTGATTGAATAGTCTTAATCAGGTAGGTAGGCGTTACAAGAAAAGAAATAGCAAGTACATCAAGTTTTAGTGCCTCTTTCGCACACAGATGTGCAACAAAATTGGCATTCCTTCTTATATAGATGAACTTGAACCCCTGGAAACTTGTGAGATATGAATGCATCTCTCGAAAGCCATCGACCGCCTCAGAAAAAGAGTTGGAATCCTTTGACATCGTGCATCAAACTTGGCCTTCAGTCTCAATAATATTATTTCATAATCCTTTTTCAATCACGATCAACATGGTTGTCCCTGCGAGCCAACTATCAACTTTACGATTATGAAAGTACTAGATTTTGGCAAAATGTGTACGAGCTACTGAAGAAATTGAAGATAGTTGCAAACAATATACGAGCTACAACCTAACAATTTGCAAGCACTTGAGTGAAGGCAACACCTTTGTTCTTCTTGAACTTCTCATTTTTCTTATTCTAAACTTGATGTTGTTATTTTTTGCGTGGGAGGCTGGCTTCGCTCCATCAGGTAGCCGCGTCCACCTGCTCACAGGATAGCGAGCAAGGGAGGAAGGAGAGACAGACCTGGCAGCAAGCGGGGGAGGAGCCGGAGTAGCGCTACGTCAGGGATGCAGGGTGAACTTGAACCTGAAGTGCAGAACACACATGAAAAACACTCTTAAGTAATCCAAGCCATATCAATTAGCAAGCAAGGACTAATCTAGAAAGGAAAACCAACACACAAAACTAGTACTGGTGCACTGAGACATTTTAGCCAACATTTTGCGTGCACACGCAAAAACTAAAGAAGTGGGGAGTGAAGAAGCAGAGAGGAGGCACAGTGGGTAGGGAACCTGCAGTGCTGCATCCGCATTCAGGGCGGGCCGGGGACGAAGGAGCTCACTGGAGCAGCACCCACCACCCCGTGCACGCAAAATTGGAGCTGGTTGAGATGAGATGCGTCCTGGATGAGTCGCCCTGCTGTTGTGGCACGACTTGGACTGCAGCGACCCACACAATTTTTGTTGATGCATACACGAGGGAGGAGATGAGCTTCGATTAGCGTCGCGCACACATCTCGCGAGCACAGCGGCCCCGCTCCAGGGAGTGGTGGCCCGACGGCGGTGAACAGCCAGTGCTTTGCAGGCCGGGTCCCGGCGGCGGCGCACTGTGGGGTTCGTGCGGGAGGATGCAAGGCTGGCGCCCTCCTCACAAGGCAGCGCCCTGCCGGGAGCCATGGCTGTGACAGGGATGAGCAAGATGATGAGATCCATGTTACCTCGCATGACAGTGGCGAACGACTGCAACTGGAGTCGTTGGACTGCAATGGTGGGGTTGAGCTGGAGGATGCAATGGCCGCGGCGACATGCACATCAGTGCCGAGCAAAATAATCTGCTCATTTTTGTTTGCCTGCATTAGAAAATGTTTTGCAAGAGATTCCAGATGCTACAGCTAGTTCTCATTAAATTGGAGGATACAAAATCAAACTCCCAATACAAATACATTTTTAATCTGGAACTAGCAGAGGTTACAACAGAGAACAATCCCTGGTTTCTCAAAGTGGAATTCATGCCCTTTTTATGACATCGTTACAAACTGGACTTCTCTTTTTTTTCTAATAAAAACACACACTATAAAGGAAAAATAGAAAATTCTTTTGCCATCCTTGGTGGAGCACATAACGGCAGGTGCAACAAGTTCAGAGTGTGCAAGCAGAAAGGAAGAGGTTCAGAGAAAAAGACTGGCACTTGGTCATGCTGCGGAGGCGTCCTGTAGTCCATACTTGTCTGGAGCAGCAGTAACGAGGCCAACGGAAATTTTGCAAATAACACTCCTCGCCACAGCACATACTTTGATCTCCTCCAGTACCTGTTGGAGTTAAACCCGACGTAGTCGCCGTATCCGGATCGTATACGGAACAGCTACTACTACTGCTCCTTGTTGGATTTGGGCACGGCCAACCTGAGGACCAACAACAACAGTAGCACAGGTGGGTCTAATTTTCCATTAACAACCACTGTCGTACGCTGACCATTGGAGGACAAGTCGTGGCTGCGCACGAGAGATGCAGAGGAACCAAGGGGAGCGTGGAGTGGATGAGGTAGGAGGGGCTGAGAACAGCATTATCGACAGCGACCTGTACAAGGGCTGACTAAGGCGACCTGCGGAGGCGTCGGACGGTGGAGAGACGAGGCTGGAAGCTCGGACAGCGCGCGATGACCATCTCAGAGGCGGTGCATGGGAGAAGGCATGCTGTGGGGGTGGCGCACGGCGCCCGGTGCGCAAGTGACCCGAGAAAGGAGGCGGGATACGGGGCCGACCCACGGTGCGGTGGGAGGAGCTGGAAGTCCAGATCAGGGTCTCGGCGTGGTTCGCCATGGGGATCCACGGTGATGTATGGCGACTCGCTTGGGGGAGATAGGTTGGAGCGCCGGCATCATCCAGGAGAGGCGAGTGGTGGAATGAGGTGGGGCGCGAGCTCAGGAAAGGCGGCGGCGGGCGAGCTCAAGAATGGCTACGGCGGCGCACTAGCTCAGGAACGGTGGCGCGCGCGAGCACAGGTGGCGGCGACGCGTAGAGGTGTGTGGATCCTGGTGGCGGCGTTGGTGAGAAGTTGGCGGCGCGGTGAGGTGGGTCGCGGCGGCGGCGGTGCGCAGGCGGCGGCGCAGGGATGTGGCGGGGCGGCTCACGGGGCTGCTTGGGCGCGGCGGTGAGGATCTGGGAGGTCGCCGCGGCAGCGGGGATCTGGGGAGATAAGAAGGGGTGTTTTTTTGTTTTGGGAAGTTCGGGAGGGGCGGCCCGGGCCCTATATGCGTTGTGATCCGAATAGTTATTCTAATCCCAGGATTAGAATAGTGTTACTCTCTCTATATATATATATGCATAACGTGTAAAATGCGTAGTATCTTAAAATACCAGCAAACGAAAAAAAATTAAATGGAAAATACAAAATTAAATGAAAAAGAAATCATAAAACCAAAAACCACCGAAACCTTATAGTACCGGTTGGTGGGCTCCCGGCCCCCGGAGCTGGCTTGTGCCATGTGGTTGCCCTTTAGCACCGTTTCGTGCTGAACCGGTACTAAAGGGGGGGGGCACTAAAGGGCCTTACGAACCGGTGCTATTACCCCCTCCGGCGGAGCTTCGGAACAGGCCCCAAGATGGGATCTCGTGGATACAGAAAGTTGCGGCGGTGGAATTAGGTTTTTGGCTCCGTACTTGGCCGCCTCCTTTGTTTCTTGAGGGAGGGTCCAAGTCTCCTGGATCATATTCGGTGAGAAAATCGCGTTCCCGAAGGTTCCATTCCATTTGGACTCCGTTTGATATTCCGTTTCTTCGAAACACTGAAATAGGCAAAAAACAGCAAATCTGGGCTGGGCCTCCGGTTAATAGGTTAGTCCCAAAAGTAATATAAAAGTGGAAAATAAAGCCCAATATAGTCCAAAACAGTAGATAATATAGCATGGAGCAATCAAAAATTATAGATACATTGGAGACGTATCACCGGCCGATTCCAGAAGGATATGCTAGGGTGATGGTGGATGAAATAACAGACGGATTTGAGGACCTCCAGCTTGACCACCCCCCGGGTGAAGGGGAGACTTGGCTGGGTTCTTCTTTGAAGACTCCATGCCTATGGCGGAAGGAGCTCATCAACCTTCCGAACTGGACGCCTCCGCCTCCTCCTCCTGCTCCGGCGAGTCAGGGCACTCCGCCTCCTCCTCGGCCTCCTCCTCTTCCGGCAAGTGATCAGGGCAATCAGCCTCCTTCTCCGGCGCGTGGCGGCACTCCGCCTCCTTCTCCGCCTGCGCCGGCGCGCCCGAGCAGCCAGCTGCCTCCTCCTTCTCCACCTCAGCAGCAACGGAAGAGACCCGCCGCCGCTCAGGCTGCTCTGGCACGTCGTAGTCCTTCTCCTCCGCCTCGTAAGAAAGCACAAAAGAAGACAGCCGCAGCCGCTCCGTCTGCTCCGGCGTCTAGCAGTACATATTTCTTGTAAAGTGGTTGTGGTAGGAAACCGGGACTAATTATTGTGGATACTACGTTTACGAGTGCATCCGCCACACGACCTGTGAGCGGGACTACTCTGACAAACAATATGAAGTGCGTAAGCAATAATATTCACAATTTTATTTTATTACCATCATTTGTGTTGAGTTTCATTCATTCATATATATGTATTGACCCCCTTCTTCAAATTTAGGTGTTTCGGATGCGGGAAGAACTCCTACCACCAGATCGCATGCGATCAATTCAAGAGGAATTGGCGGCATTCTTTCTTGAACACGTGATCGATAAAGACGGAGAATACTACGTGGACCCTAAGTTCGTATATAATTAGGGGATTATATTGTAAGAGATACGAAAACTTGTTGTTCGACCAATCTCTCGGAGAAGGAGAGGTCGATATCACTTCTCTCTGTATGCATGCATATGATCATGACGATCTTCTGTTTCCTTCATTTGCTTAGTAGCTAGCGCGTCGAGTCCTCTCTATACGTATAGTACGTAGCGTCGACCAAGCAAAGGAGATAAGAGAGGACACGTACTTCTCTCTATTAATTAGCTAGCTAACACAATATATGAAACACCTAAATTTACCCCCCAAAACTCCCTAACCCCCCCCCCCTTAAAAAAAACAAAACCCCCAGCCCCTGAAATGCTGACGCGTGGACGCCTATTGGTCCCGGTTGGTGCCACCAACCGGGACCAAGGCCTCCTGCCTGGACTCGCCGCACCGGCCACGTGGATGCCCATCTGTCCTGGTTCGTGTAAGAACCAGGACTAAAGGCCTAGGGCTTTAGTAACGACCCTTTAGTCCCGGTTCAAAAACCGGGACAAATGACCCTTACGAACCGGGACAAATGACCCTTTTTCTACTAGTGTATAGTGCCAATGCACCTGATAACAATGCAAGCCCCTCCCATTGCATGCTGTATTTCTTATATGAATTACATAGTTCTGCAAGTGCACACGTACCAACAAAGCTAGCTTAGACTGGATTTAGTTAGTATTGTGCTCAAGCTGCAGTGTGAAGCTTTAATTACCACTTAATTACTCTTCTTGCTATGCTTGCAGAGGTAGAGGGGTCATGCCTCATATGCCAGAGAGTTACGTATACTTAAGAATCAGGTGCAATTTCATCATATTTTTATTTACTTTCTACCGCTTCTTCTTTGAGTGCAAATTATCGTGTATATATATATATGCAGAACAATAACATATATACTCATATGTGTATGCAACTCTCCTTATTTTGTTAGTTTCTACAAGGATCTGTCACAATTTTTTTTATGTGGTGATTTATTTCCCACTGCTTGTAATTTGTGGTAGAGAAATTGAGGGGGGCCGACTGTGAGAGTTTGCAGTTTGTGTGCCGATGTTGCTCGCGGTGGTGAATGGGAAGGCCGGTCGTGTAGCCGCCTATTGCGTAGTTGTGTGCCGATGTTGCTCGCAGTGCTCAATGGGAAGGCCGGCCGTGTAGCCGCCTGTTGCGTAGTTGTGTGCCATGTGCTGTCCGTGGTGACAGTGGTCGGCCCTGTGAGGATGTAAGAGAAGAAGGCCATGTAGATCAGTGGATAGCAAGAGTTCCGTGCCGATGACGTGGCCCCAAGCACATGCAGGCAAAGAAAGACGACACAGAAGATTGATCATATGGTTGCGGCTAAAAGTCTAAGTGGTCAGGCGGGGAAGGGGATTCAGTAGAGATGGCATGGAACTGAACAAAGTAAATGGGAGGGAACCGATGGGTGGGGAGGGGATGCATCGGTGATGGAAGATGGGACTGGTTTTTCTGAATTGCTAGGAGAGCAAATCGGCCAGATGTGGTTCATGAAAATTTGCGTTCGCTCCGTAAAACCACGAGCATAGAATATGTATACCCGTTACAACGCACGGTCTCTTTTCCTAATATCTTATAAAAAAATTAGGTTAGCATGGCTAACTATTTAGATATAGAAGATTTCATTGTTTTTCTAAGCCAATACTAGAGATGATCTATCTCGCAAAAAATATACTCCCTCCGTCCTAAAATAAGTGCCTCAATTTTGTACTAGCTTATATTGGGACGGAGGGAGTATAAAATACTGGAGATGATCTGGTAGACTGGTAATGTGTTTCCTTCTCCAACCCGGAGCCAGCCCTACCTTCACAGCTTTCCTTCCCATCTTCCTCCCCTTCTCTCCCCCGAGATCCAGAGCCCCCCTCCCTGGCGAGCTAGCCAAGTTCGCATCCTCTTAGTTTCTAATTTCGTGGAGCACACTGGCTCACTTGTACTATTGAAATCCCCTCAAAACTTGTACAAACAAAAGTAAAGGCCTGTTCAGAGTCTCGCCACTCCGCTCCTGGAGCGAGCGGAGCTTCAGTTGAAAACAATGGAGCAGAGAAACAAATACTCCGCAGATTCTCGTATTTCTCGGAGTGGTGGATTGCCGAACATGCACTAATTATGTGAATTCAGCACGATGCGCTTCTGGAAACTGGTTGGGACTGGGGAGCTGATGCATTTCTAATTTGTGATTTTCTCTCTCCTGCCAGCTTGTTGCCACGTGAACCTACTTACCTACAGCGTGTCTGCTTGGTGATCTCATCCTGTCGAGTACGCATATCCATCTGCTGTTAATGGAGTCCATGTCTAGTGTTTCCCTACACATTTTTGGTTCAGATGCTTTATGATTTATGGTGCAGTCTGGATTTTTCTTGTCTGCCGATCTTATCTCAAACGTGAACTAATTTAGCCTGCATTTTTATTTATAGAAAGAATGCAAATTAATCAAGCTATAAGTATACGCAACTCCATTGGACTCTGATTTGTTTATCAGTGGAACATACAAACTTTGGTTGGTTCGCGTCATACGTTGACCGTGTGTTCAGCAGCTTACTACCTACACCTGTGGAACGTATTTCAGGTAAAAGAGGGATGCCCGTAAAAAAAAGATAGACGAGGGATGGATTATTTAAACAAGAAAATGAAGAAAAAATATAATTTTTTTGTCAAGAGTGGGATTTGAACCCACGCCCTTTCGGACCAGTACCTGAAACTGGCGCCTTAGACCAACTCGGCCATCTTGACGTTGTGTTTCAGTTGATGAAATTACAGTTTATATTGGCAGATGAGTTGCCAAACTCACGAATGTCACAATCGTTTCCATTTATTTTCAGTTATTTGGTTCGGTAAAGTTGCAGAGAGAATGCAAAACTGTATACGTAATTTAGCAAATCCTTAGTTTCCTCCTGGAGTATGCTTCTCAGGCTTGACATCGTCGGGGCTTTCGAGTCCGTCTCTTGGCCCTTCCTCCTTAGGCAACTCGGCTTTGGCCCTTGCGAGCGGGAGTGGGATTTTGACTTCCTGTCTTCGACGTCCATGTGTGTACTTCAATAGCGTTCCCGGTCTCCTGATTGGTCACAAGTCACAACAAGGGGCTTGTTAAGGCGACCCGTTATCACTGATGCTATTTACGCTTGTCATGAACATCCTCAACTCCAAGATCCAACGTGTGGTGCAACATGGTCTCCCTGTGTGCCGATGATATAGCGATCCTCACTCAAAGAGATGCAATATCCTTGCCATTAGGGAGCTACTTTGAGTCTTTGGCGTTGCTTCCGGACTGCACACCAACTACTCCGGATCCAATGTTCACTGGACCAGTTGACCATCATTGGAAACGAGATGGCGTGTCCCATCTCAAATTTTCCTATGCCCAACCTCGGCCTTCCCTTCTCTGTCCCGGAGGTACCTATGTCCGCGTGCTTCTACTGGTCGACGGGCTTGAGAAGAAGCTATCACTTGGAGGGCTTGCATCCGTTGAAGAGGGACGCACTAGCGCTGGTCAGACACATGTTGTGCACAATGCTAATGCACTTCCTTAGGACGATTGCCTTCAACAAGTCCATCCCAAGGCATGTGAATCGTGTCATTCGTGGCTTCCTTTGAGTTGGCTAGAAGGACACCCACGGTGTCCATTTCTTGGTCAACTAGTAGAGGGTGTGCCGACTACTCTCGCCTGGTGAGCTCAAAGTCCTACTGCTGAGGAATTGCCCGTCTTTATTTTAGTGTTCATGATCTGATCCGATGTACTCCGTTTTAGTATGAAATAGATAAAATCGGATCGTGTGCTCAGAAAAAAGGAATAAGGAAAATAGAAATCGTAATGGCGGCAACCACATTGAAACTAGATGATACACCACATGGTGTTGCGTTTTTTTGCAACATATTTGATATATGTAACATAAAGGTTAACTAATGTACTGTTATGATTCTGAAACGTGCGCCTCTTTTGATAGCTGTTGGATGTATTTCAGCTACCTAAAGAGATGGGCTATATGTGCAAACAAGCAAAAACAGGGGAAGAAAATAGATAAATTTGTGTCAAGAGTGGGATTTGAAACCACGCCCTTTCGGACCAGTACCTGAAACTGGCGCCTTAGACCAACTCGGCCATCTTGACATTTGTCAAAGCAAGCGAAAGTTATGTCCTTATTAAATAACTGTGCATTTTAAACCGATGGAGCAAACTATTTTAAACCTAAGAACTAGTAGAAACAGTGGTTGGGAAATCGTCGGTGCAAACCAGGAGATGCCGGCTGCCATGATCTGCGAAAGCATATCGTGGCTCCTCAGAAGAAAACACCGATTAGGGCATGTACAAACTTTGGAGATCACGAAAGCCGTCTGAATCCAGAGGGATCCACCAGAAACCTAAACCACGACACCACATGCCCTTAGCCGTGGTGATAAACACACCAACAAAACAGGGAAAGTGCGGGGAGATCAATACTCGTACACTGGATCAGCGTCGCCGCCTAGCCCCCCTCCCCCCAAAAT
This sequence comes from Aegilops umbellulata, assembly GCA_032464435.1. Lineage (NCBI taxonomy): Eukaryota > Viridiplantae > Streptophyta > Magnoliopsida > Poales > Poaceae > Aegilops > Aegilops umbellulata. Next base: position 630,817,561 of record CP136060.1, on the reverse strand, counting down.
CAAACTCAAAGACTTACTAAAGAAAACTTGGAAAACCCTGTCCATGCCGCTGCACGACAGGTCCGGGTGAGATGTCGAGCTCGCCGTGCTCATGACCATGCACCAACTCCCTCTTCTTCGGTGACCTAGGTATGTCGGGTCACCGTTGAAGATCGCCACACTGGATCAACAACATCACCGCCGAGCACCGTCTGACGAAGACTGCCACTCGAGCACACATGTCCTTCACCATCCCACCATAGGCCTCCAACGTCTCCACTTGTAGGATGGCCTCTCTCCCCCCGATCAGGACCTCCCCGCCAGTGCCGACGCCGCACGGTCTTTACCTGGTGACACGCCCTGGCGTCCGCGAGAAGGGAAGTAGATGGGCGGCAACTAGGATTAATGTCGCCTGTGTAGACCTCTCTCCACGAAACATATGAAGTATCACATGTCCTTACATACACACTCTTACAAAAACACAAAAATACATCCAAATTCTTAGAGGTGTTGAAGTCTTCTTCTTCCTGCATCCACCGGCGGCACGCCATGAGCAAAGCTTTTCGTCTCCTCTAGGCCTCCATCTTGGCGGATGAAACTTGTTTAAACCCAGAAGCTTATGGAAGCAACAGTCAAGAACATCGATGAACAGAAGATACCAATAGTCGTGATCTACTTATCAAATCGTCACCCCAAAGAAGAAAACACCAAAAAGGGTAAGTACAAACTCCAAAGACCAGGAGTGCCGACCGAATCCAAATGGATCCACACTAGTAGAAAAAGGGAATTTGGTTGAGGCCTGGCCAGCCCGTTAGCCCCGGTTATGCCACGAACCGGGACCAATGGGGGCATTTGTCCCGGTTCTTGAGCCCAGGGGGCCGACCGGGGCCTCATGGGCATTGGTCCCGGTTCGTCTGGGCCCATTTGTCCCAGTTCTTGGCACGAACCGGGACCAATGGGCCTCGCTCCTCGCCCACAACCATTGGTCCTGGTTCGTGGCACGAACCAGGACAGAAGGACGGCCTTTAGTCCCGGTTCGTACCACGAACCGGGACAAATGAGTTGCCTATATATACCCCATCGCCGGCGAGCAGAACACTTCACACTGCTCTGTTTTTGCTGGTCGGCGAGGGGAGAGCTTTGTGGTGCTCTAGCTCACCTCCTATGCACATGAGATGTTCGATGAAATGCCTGAACCACACTAGTTAAGCTTTCTCCTCTCGAAGCTCGACCTCGAAACTCCATTTTCCTCAAGATTTGTCTAGGTTTACCGGGCCATCATGTCCCGTCCCCGTCTTCACCGCCGTCCATCGCCTGCACCGATCTTGTCGCCAGCACCACCGTGGTGAGCCTCTTGTTAATTCTTATCTTCTTTCTGAAAGAAAAAAAATCTTACTTGTATGATTAGATAGCTACTTATATAATTTTTCTTACTTTTATTATTGATTTTTCTTACTTGTATGTTCTGTAATGGTTTTTGACACACATAATTATATGTAATGTACGTAGATGAACCGACAATGGATGTACGGTGACAGACACACCTCCGAGTACATTAAGGGCGTGCATAATTTTCTCGAAGTGGCTGAGGCAAACAAGCAGAATGGTTTCATGTGTTGTCCATGCCCTAATCGTGGAAATACGAGGTCTTACTCTGACCGGAAAATCATTCATGCCCACCTACTTTATAAGGATTTTCATGCCACACTATAATATTTGTACGAAGCACGGAGAAATAGGGGTTATGATGGAAGATAACGAAGAAGAAGAGGACGGTAATAACTATGTGCCCCCCGAATACGGTGATGCTGCAACCAGGGAAGCTGAAGATCAAGAGGAACCAGACGATGCGCCCGATGATGATCTCCGCCAAGTCATTGTTGATGCAAGGGAAAAGTGCGAAAGTGAAAAGGAGAAGCTGAAGAGTTTGATCGCATGTTACAGGATCACAAAAAAGGGTTGTACCCCAATTGCGAAGATGGCAACACAAAGCTCGGTACCGTACTGGAATTGCTGCAGTGGAAGGCAGAGAATGTTGTGCCTGACAAAGGATTTGAGAAGGTACTGAAAATATTGAAGCAGAAGCTTCCAAAGGATAACGAATTACCCGACAGTACGTACGCAGCAAGGAAGGTCGTATGCCCTCTAGGATTGGAGGTGGAGAAGATACATGTATGCCCTAATGACTGCATTCTGTACCGCGGTGCGTACAAGGATTTGAATGCATGCACGGTATGAGGTGCATTGCGGTATAAGATCAGACGAGATAACCCTGGTGATGTTGACGGCGAGCCCTGCAGCAAGAGGGTTCCTGCGAAGGTGATGTGGTATGCTCCTATAATACCACGGTTGAAACGACTTTTCAGAAGCAAGGAGCATGCCAAGTTGATGCGATGGCACAGTGAGGACCGTAAGAAAGACAGGAAGTTGAGAGCACCCGCTGACGGGTCGCAGTGGAGAAAAATCGAGAGAAATTACTGGGCTCAGTTTGCAGGTGACCCAAGGAACGTATGGTTTGCTTTAAGCGCGGATAGCATTAATCCTTTCGGGGAGCAGAGCAGCAATCACAACACCTGGCCCGTGACTCTATGTATGTACAACCTTCCTCCTTGGATGTGCATGAAGCGGAAGTTCATTATGATGCCAATTCTCATCCAAGGCCTTAAGCAACCCGGCAACGACATTGATGCGTACCTAAGGCCATTAGTTGAAGAACTTTTATAGCCGTGGAATGAAAACGGTGTACGTGCGTGGGATGAGCACAAACAGGAGGAATTTAACCTGCATGTGTTGCTGTTCGTAACCATCAACGATTGGCCCGCTCTCAGTAACCTTTCAGGACAGACAAACAAGGGATACCACGCATGCACGCACTGTTTAGCTGACACCGAAAGTATATACCTGGACAGATGCAGGAAGAATGTGTACCTGGGCCATCGTCGATTTCTCCCGGCCAACCATCAATGTCAAAAGAAAGGCAAGCATTTCAAAGGCGAGGCAGATCACCGGAAGAAGCCCGCCATGCGTACCGGTGATCACATACTTGCTATGGTCAATGATTTACACGTAATCTTTGGAAAGGGTCCCGACGGACTACCTGTTCCGAATGACGCTGAGGGACGCGCACCCATGTGGAAGAAGAAATCTATATTCTTCGACCTACCCTACTGGAAAGAGCTAGAGGTCCGCTCTTCAATCGACGTGATGCACGTGACAAAAACCTTTGCGTGAACCTGTTAGGCTTCTTGGGCATGTATGGAAAGACAAAAGATACACCTGAGGCACGGGAGGACCTACAACGTTTGCACAAAAAAGACAACATGCCTCCAAAGCAGTATGAAGGTCCTGCCAGCTACGCTCTTACCAAAGAAGAGAAGGAAATCCTTTTGAATGCCTGCTCAGTATGAAGGTCCCGACTGGCTTCTCGTCGAATATAAAGGGAATAATAAATATGCCAGAGAAAAAGTTCCAGAACCTAAAGTCTCATGACCGCGACGTGATTATGACGCAACTGCTTCCGGTTGCATTGAGGGGGCTTCTACCGGAAAATGTCCGATTAGCCATTGTGAAGCTATGTGCATTCCTCAATGCAATCTCTTAGAAGGTGATCGATCCAGAAATCATACCAAGGCTAAGGAGTGATGTGGCGCAATGTGTCGGTGGGAAACGACACCTATGAAATCACAAGAATCCCTACTGCGGTTGCGGGGCGCGGGGTTGAGAGGAGAGCAGGTCTAACAGAGAGCACACAGTTCGTTTACCCAGGTTCGGGCCGCGAGGTGCGTAAAACCCTAGTCCTGCTTTGGTGGATGTATATCAGTGTTCTTGGAACTAGCTACGAGGTGTAACAACCTCTCAAAAAGCCGAATCCTTCTCCTGGTCGCCTTGGGCCTCCTTTTATAGGCAAAGGGGTTGCCATAGTGGCACACGGGAGGTGGAAAGGTGGAGGACGTGGCGAAGTTATCCCTTGCATTACAGGACTAAATGCATTTAATGCACTGCCTAGGTGTCCCCTCACTTTATCAGGGACGGGGGCAAGGCCCGTCCCGTCCGTCGCCGCTCCTCCCTGCTTCGACACACACCCTGGGCAGAGGTGCATGCGGTGCCATGTAGGCAGGCAGGCAACTGTGGTGGCGCGGTGGTGGAGCTTCCACAAAGATCTGCATGCCGCCACGCAGGCGCTTGATGAGTTGGCTTGGGAGCGGTGCGTCGCCACGCAGGTGCCTGCTCAGCGGGTTGGACTGGCAGCTGCATGCGGAAGGCAGTGGAAGCTTGGCCGACGCGAGCCTGGCAGTGGCCTTTGTCGGTGTCTTGAGCGAGGGCCTTGCCGGGTGGCCCGGCAAGGGTCTCGTTTCGTCATGATGTCGTCCCCGACAAGGGTCTTGCCGGGGACCTTAGTAGCCTCCCTCGACAAGGATCTTGCCGAGGATCGCTTGTCTTCTGATCCTCATCTGACCTTGAGTATGTCTTCACAAAGATCTGCATGCCACCACAGAGGTGCCTTCCCGAGCCCTGGCCCCACGCTGGCGGCGTGGGCGGCCGTGGGCTCAAGGGTGGCTCTCTCTGTTGGTGTGGGGTGGGCTGCCCCGACAAGGATCTTGCTGGGGCCGCTGAGGTTGCCCCGGCAAGGGTCTTGCCGGGGGAACCCGCTCCGTCCCTCTGCTCTTCGAGGTCTTGGTCTTGGCGTTGCTCTGGCCGTCTCGCGCTTTTGGTATTACCTTGTCTCAGCTCCCTGCCCTTCCTAGTGTGACCGTGGGCGCGGCTCTGACTGCCCGTGCACAGGTATAGGGGTACAAAAAGCGCACCCCTCTTTTGTACACCGACAGGAGCCCCCGGGACTGGGCCACACATAAGTGCAACACGTTGTTGGGCCAGGCCCAAAACGGTGCGTGGGCAGGCGGGGCGGTTTTTACCGTGGTAAGACTTTTCGCGCGCTGCGCCTCCCACGACCTGCGCGCGTGGCGCGACGTGGAGGGGCGTGCGTGACGTGGGTGGCATGCGTGGGATGGTTTTCACACGCATGCGTCACATCACAGTTAATGGGAAGTGGAGCGGCCTGTACCTTCCCCATAAAAAGGAATCACCGCGGGGGTACTGTACATCCTTCCCCCTCTTGCGTCCTTTCCAATCTCAGAGCCGCCACCCCCTTTTCCTTCCTCCTTAAGCTTCCGTGCCGCCGCCGTGCCTCCGCCACTTTCTGCTTCTTGCCCCCACCTAGCCGCCATGACACCTAAATCCGCCAAGGGCAAGGGAGCGGCCAAGGAAACCACGGTGAAGGCGACGCCGGAGAGCGAGCTGGTGGCGTGGCGGACGCAGCTCGCTTACTTCGAGCCTGAGGTCGACGCGGTCCAACTCAGGGATCAGTTCAAGGCCTTGTGGGGGCGCAAGACGGGGGGAGAGGGGACGGGACATCCCGCCACGCGCATCATCCCCGCCGCCTGTGCCGAGCCCGGCCCAAACCGGTACCCCTTCTTCGTCGACTACTTTTCTTGCAGACTCTGCCCTCCATTTTCCGACTTTTTCAACGACATCATGCATACCTTCGGCTTCCATCTTCTTGATTTCACGCCAAACGGTGTGGCGTGCATGGCCTTCTTTGCCCACCTTTGCGAGGGTTTCGCTGGGTTGGTTCCCATCACGGCCCTGTTCCGCCACTACTTCGTCCCTCGCATCCAACCAGGGGAGGCCATCTCGGGGTGCATCACCTCGGTCCTGAGGCCCCAGGTGAAAGGCACTTATCCGAAGGGTGCCATGAAGGAGAGGTGGGAAGAGTGGTGGGGCCGGTGGCTCTGGATTGTGGAGGAAGATCCACAAGAGTTCTGCCGGATTCGTCAGAGCCCGCCGGTCCGCGGCAAGGACTGGAGCGAAGTCGATGCCGACGATGCGAAGCTCTCGATCGCCGTCACCAGGATCCTCCGCCTCACCAACGCCGGCCTCACCCTTGAGATGATTGGGGCGGATTTTCTCCGTCGCTGAATTGCCCCGCTGCACGCCAAGGGGAGGCCAGCCTGGGATTTCAAGAACGCGGCGGACGTCATGAGGCTCCGGCCTGGCTTGGATAACAACTTTACAGTGATGGGACACGCCCATCACTGCCAGCGGTTCTTCCAGGTCATCGTAGGGGACGATGGCAAGGACGAGAGGACCGGCAGAGCCGCGAAGACCGGCAAGGTCCCCAAGGGGCCCCTGTTTGGGTTGCCGAGGGGAGTGGTCCCGCTGAGCAACAACCCGCGCCGGTCCGAGATCATCGCCATGATGCCGGACTATAACGCGCATGGCCTCGTCCCGAACTAGGCCGAACCGCCGATGGAGACGGTGCAGGCGTTCTTTGACAGCATGTCGGAAGGCTACGCCCACCTCGAGCCGGTGCTCATCCGCGACACCACCCCAGAGGAGCTGGACTATATCGCCCGCAGGGCGGCGGAGGCGGCGCTTGCTCGGGAGGCTGGTGACGCCGGCGATGTGGCGGACGATGCCAACATCGCTGCAGAGGACCAGGAGATCGCCGCGTGGGTGGCGGCTGCTACCTCTTGAGCACTGCGTTGGATTTCCCCGAAGAGGAGAGGATGATCCAGCAAAGTAGCGTAAGTATTTTCCTTAGTTTTTGAGAACCAAGGTATCAATCCAGTAGGAGGCTACGCGCGAGTCCCTCACACCTACACAAATAACAAACTCCTCGCAACCAACGCGATAAAGGGGTTGTCAATCCCTTCACGACCACTTGCAAAGATTAAAACTGATAGAGATGATAGATAATATTTTTGTTATTTTTGGTATAAGGATGCAAGGTAAAATAAAAGGCAAAGTAAAAAAGCAAAGCAATAATAAAGTGATGATAGATTGATATGATGAGAATAGACCCGAGGGCCATAGGTTTCACTAGTGGCCTCTCTCAAGAGCATAAGTATTCTACGGTGGGTGAACAAATTACTTTTGAGCAATTGACAGAATTGAGAATAGTTATGAGAGTATCTAGGTATGATCATGTATATAGGCATCACGTCCGAGACAAGTAGACCAAAACGATTCTGCATCTACTATTATTACTCCACTCATCGACCGCTATCCAGCATGCATCTAGAGTATTAAGTTATAAAACAGAGTAACGCCTTAAGCAAGATGACATGATGTAGAGGGATAAATTCATGCAATATGATAAAACCCCCATCTTGTTATCCTCGATGGCAACAATACAATGCGTGCCTTGCTGCCCCTGTTGTCACTGGGAAAGGACACCGCACAAAACTAAGCACTTCTCCCATTGCAAGAAGAACCAATCTAGTTGGCCAAACCAAACTGCTAAATCAAAAAGACTTGCAAAGATAACCAATCATACATAAAAGAATTCAGAAGATTCAAATATTTCTCATAGATAATCTTGATCATAAACCCACAATTAATCGGTCTCAACAAACACACCGCAAATAGAAGATTACATCGAATAGATCTCCATGAGAGAGGGCGAGAACATTGTATTGAGATCCAAAACGAGAGAAGAAGGCATCTAGCTAATAACTATGGACCCGTAGGTCTGAAGTAAACTACTCACACTTCATCGGAGGGGCTAGGATGATTTAGAAGCCCTCCGTGATCAATTGCCCCCTCCGGCGGAGCTCCGAAAAAGGCCCCAAGATGGGATCTCATGGGTACAGAAGGTTGCGGCAGTGAAATTAGTGTTTTGGCTCCGTATCTGATCGTTTGGGGTTACGTAGGTATATATAGGAGGAAGAAGTACGTCGGTGGAGCAAAAGGGGGCTCACGAGGCCGGGGGGGCGCCCTCCACCCTCGTGGCCACCTCCTTTGTTTCTTGATATAATATCTCCTCCTAATACTTGGCCAGATTCGGCCCGGTGGCTGTAATTCCTATGCTTGTAAAGGATGCAACCAACCATTCTGATTAACGAACCCTAAAAAAAACCATTCTGATTAAATGAACAAAGAAGGATTGAAGTGTAAAAGAAAAAAGAAAAAAACGACGATGAATATATGTGTGGACGGTGTATCTCTGTGTATCCATGTGCGGTAGGAAAATTGTCTCAAAAAAAAAATGTGCGGTAGGAAAATCACTCTCGGACAAAAATCGAGCCTATCAAAACACACCGTGTTCCACTTGTCTTCCTCACATGCATGCACGGTCCTTTTCTACGGTGGGTAAATTTCCAGTGCCGTGGATGGTGAAAACTTGGAGTGCCGTGGTGCGCTTGGGCTCCTACTTCTCCCGCGCGATTGATTGATTTCCACGGCCGCCGAGCCGGAGAAGGTTGCTATGGCCTGTATATGCCTACGGAGGCGGCGGTGGCTGGACGAGCGACTGATTGAGAACGATCGTACGACGTGTTAATCCATCTGGAAGACTAAATATGGAGACGCCAGCGCCAATATTGCTCCAAGTTCAGTGCACCACAGATATTACGATTGTAAGCAACTGAGCTTGTGGTGCTCAGTGCTCACCGAAGCTGTCCTGCGTGACTGAATTCCACGACCGGCGCTAAGGATGATCTGCTGGCTAGACGAGTGAGTGGCAGCGTGCGTTAGCAAACGTATCCTGATTGAGTACGAAGAGCTCATCCATCTGAAAGACTAGACTTGCCTCAGAGTCTTGACACACCAGCACCAATACATCGCTGCAAGATCATTGCACCAAAGATATTAGTACTAACTACTCCCTCCGTCCAGCCATAACGTAGGATGTATTACTTTGGTCAATAATATATATTTTTGTGATTTAAAAATTATACCATTGAAAAGTTCATCCGAATATTTAATTCAAGATGTGGTTTTAAATAGAGTATGGTTATTCTACACCCACCGACATTGCACCCCCGCTACACGCACAACCGAAAACATAGCAAAATAAATCAAAAAAAATCTGAAACTTTGAAGATCCGACTATGAGCAAACGTATGCTGGTTGAGAACGAAGCTAGAGATCATCCATCTGGAAGACTAGACATGACTTGGGCACAGCAGTCACCATCACCAATATCTCGCTGCAAGTTCATTGCTCCAAACATATTCATATACTGTACATGCTTTTGTCGTTTTTTACTTTGCCTGGCTGCTTATAAGCAAACTGAGCTCGTCATTTCTCCGGGAGAGCTCCAGTCCAGAGTGAGTACCTACACAGCCTGTCACTCCGGACGTCGGTTCGCCATGGCGGATCTTCTGCAGAAACTCTTGCCAGAGACCCTACCACCGGCATGGTTGTTTCTCTTCCTCTTGTTCCTCGTCGTGTCTGTGCAGTACTGGTTCACCGGAAAGCTCGGCGCAAAAAGGAGGCAGCGCCTCCCGCCTTCGCCGCAGGCGCTGCCCATCATAGGGCACCTCCACCTCATCGGTTCCCTCCCCCACGTCTCCCTCCGCAGCCTCGCAAGGAAGCACGGCCCCGACGTGATGCTCCTCCGCCTGGGCGCCGTGCCCAACCTCGTTGTGTCCTCCTCACGTGCTGCGGAGGCGGTGCTGCGCACTCACGACCACGTCTTCGCATCACGGCCCCACTCCGTCGTCTCCGACACCATTATGTATGGCTCGGCTGACATCGGCTTTGCGCCATACGGTGAGTACTGGCGGCAAGCAAGAAAGCTCGTCACTACACACATGCTGAGCGTTAAGAAGGTGCAGTCTTTCCGCCGCGTCGCTGTGGAGGAGGTACTGATTTTTAATTATATTTAAATTTCTAGGTGCTGATAGCCTTTCTTTTAAGATCTTGCTCTCATTTTTCTCGTACTGAATTGGACTCTCACTTCCGTCAGAAACAAAATAACGGAAAGGACTTTCATGTGGTCCTCTGCTAACTGTTTCTCCCTCCTTCCGGGTTTATTAGTTTCACTCATAGTTTGTGTTTAACTTCTAAAATAAAATTAACTAATAGTAAAATATAGACTTTATGTATAAAAAATGATACCACCTGAAACTACTTTTGAATACGAATCCAGCGGTAGTTGAATCTATTATAGGGTCCACCTTTGACCCAAAATACCAGGAAAACTTATATATTAACCTGGCCCGAGAAAGTACTACATATGTAAATGTTAGCTTCTCATACTTTACAACCCATGCTATTATAGGTCAGCATGACGATGGCCAAGATCAACCAGGCAGCAGCTGCTGATGCTGTGGTGGACATGAGCGAGCTGCTCCACACATTTGCGAATGACATGGCGTGCCGCATTGTGTCGGGGAAGTTCTTCCTGAAAGATGGTCAAAGCAAGTTGTTCGGGGAACTCATCAAGGATACCTCACGGCTGCTAGGCGGGTTCAATTTGGAGGAGTACTTTCCGGCAGTGGGTAGGGTAGGAGTGCTCAAGAAGGCGGTTTGTGCCAAGGCCGAAAGAGTGAGGAACAGATGGGCCGATCTGTTGGACAAGGTGATCGACGATCGTGTGAGCAAGCGCAATTCAACGTCTGATCACAAGGACGATGATTTTGTGGATATTATGTTGTCTGTCCAACAGGAGTATGATCTCACAAGAGAGCACATGAAAGCTCTCCTGACCGTGAGTACAAATAATACCTTTCAAACTAAACAAGTTGATTTGTACATATCTTTCATTGTCCTAATTACTTGATATATGCAGGATGTATTTTTCGGTTCAATAGACACATCAGCTAACGCCCTCGAATTCACCTTGGTTGAGCTCATGAGGAAGCCACACCTGATGGTGAAGCTACAAGACGAGGTGAGGGGTATTGTACCCCAAGGACAAGAAATTATCAGTGAAACCGACATGACCAACATGACGTACCTAAGAGCAGTCATAAAAGAGTCGCTCCGGCTACATCCTCTTGCTCCTCTCCTTGCTCCGCACCTTGCCATGGCTGATTGCATCATCGATGGATACATAGTTCCTGCTGGGACTCGTGTGGTCATCAATGCTTGGGCCATTGGTAGGGATCCGAGCTCCTGGGAGTATGCGGAAGAGTTCATTCCTGAAAGATTTACAGATGAAGGCAGCAGTATGCATGTCAACTTCAAGGGGAATGATTTCCAGTTCTTGCCGTTCGGAGCAGGACGGAGGATGTGCCCTGGTATGAACCTTGGGATCGCGAATGTGGAGCTTATGTTGGCAAACCTTGTGTGCCATTTTGACTGGCAACTTCCGCTTGGGGTTGAGAGAAAGGACATTGATATGACAGAGGTGTTTGGGCTAACCGTCCATCGGAAGGAGAAACTATTGTTGATTCCAAAATCACGCATGTAGTCGCGAAAATAAAACTAAGCTAAATAGTGTGTTATATCGCATAATGCTTTTCTTTGTAGAGAAGGTGCTATCGGCAATAATGGTACAAATAAATAATGGCCAATTCTTCCTTCTTATAGCTACAAATATTGTTGTCAGATGTCAATGGAGAAGTTTGACTACTAGCTATACTTTTATCATTACGTATATATGAAATAAAATAAATATACATAATGTCAATCTTCTTTATGAGTAAAATAAATATCGGATTTACTAAATCGCATCTAGATGATTTTTAACTATGTCACATCCAACTTGTATATCATAGGATTATAAGCTATAAGATTTGTGCAAACCTGTTTTTTCTTTTAGTTATTGCTGTATCTCACGTGTTGTGGTGTCGCTTTTTTGCGCTGCGCGAGAGGAGTGTTCAATGCGTGGCCACTAATCCATTTGCTGTATTGGGTCATAGCTTCTTAATTTTTTTTCTTCTTCCTCGTGGACAGGGTATTCATTTTTACTTTTTCCTATCATCGATGGTATAGAGATACAACTAAATGTTGCTTTTCTTTTTTCATTGCTTGACATGCAACTACACATATTGTAATTGTACTTTATTATCTGTTTTTTGTTTAATTTTATTTTGTATTTATTTTTTGTAGTTGTTTTTTTTGTTGCAAGTCCACCATCAGTACGCAACTAGGCCTGACCAATTTTGTGCCAGTTGCAACTTTACCCTCGATATGCAATTGGGCCCTGTCAATTTTTGTCCCAGTTGCAAGTCCTCCCTCAATACGCAACTAGGTGGTCGATCATTTTTCCTCCAATTGCAACTCCACCCTAGACATGCATTTGGGGGCTTCACCTTTTTTCTTGTCCCAGTCGCAAGCCGGCCATCTGTCGTGGTTCTAACTCTAACAGTGATGTAGGGGGGTATGTATGGAGAGGCTAGATCTTAGCTATGGAGGAGTTGTAAACACACGAGGATTACGAGTTCAGGCCCTTCTCGGAGGAAGTAACAGCCCTACGTCTTGGTGCCCGGAGGCGGTCGACTAAATTATGTGTGTATGAATAACAGGGGTGCGAACCCTTGATAGTGAGGAGGGGAGGTGGCTTATATAGAGTTTGCCAGGCCCCTCCAGCCCTCAGTAATGCAGGGTTTAAAGTACATTAAGACTAGGAGTTACTGGTAACGTCCCTAATAAAGTGCTATGATGACCATAAAAGCTACTTAATGACCGACCGTTTGCATGCGGAGTGACTTTAGATCTCCTGGCAGTCGAGTGGTTGGCTTCGTGGTCGACTGGTAACTCCATGGTCGAGTGTCTTGAATCCGTCAAGTGGGATACTTCCAAGTCGATTGAAAGGTGACTTCTTCTAGGGATGTCCTTGGGTAGGGCACTTAAGACAGGTCCATGCCCCTACCCTAGGTACATAGCTTCATCATTAGCCCCCGAATGGATCGAGGTTTGAGTGGGGAAGGTGTTGGGGATCCTTCCGATTGGTTCTCTGTGCTATATGAGCGCCTTGTTTCGGATCAGTTGTCACAGATGACGTCATCAACTTCTTTCAGTCGCCTTGATCCATTCTAGGCCTCTTGTCGAGTGAATTTCTTTACTTGTGAAGTTCCGAGTGATGGTGTGGAAGGGATCTTATGTCTGACGAGTTGTTCTGCAGCCCGCAGAATTTGCGGGATTTGAATTTCGGGAAGTGCGCGGGACGAGGGCGGCCGCAGTAATCGGATGGGATAAGACGGAAGCTCCTCGATCCCCGTGCCACCTTTTTCGCCACGTACCGTGCGTGCGCCTGTTGCGGGATTAGATGGGATTGCCCGGGCCTACCAGTCAGCCACTCGGAAGCGACCTCTTATAAGCTGCCGGTTCGGGACCCCCGAACAGTGCGCCTTCACTTTTCCTTCTCCCTTCACAAGATCCTCCGCCACCTCCGCTCTCACCTTGGTGCCATAGGTCTGTTCGAGCTTCGCTGGCGACGATGGTGAAGGAGAAGACGTCGGCTCTGGAGCGCGCGAAGAAGGCGGCGGTGCAGGGGAAGGGGAAGAAGTCCGCTCGGGGCGGATCTTCCTCGAGGACTGCTCTGCCCAAGGATTGGATCCAGGGCGACTGGATGCCGTCAGCGATTCGGCAGGATGATCTTGATGATTTGGTCGAGGAGGATTCATTCTCCACGAATCTGCGCGTCTCCCGGGGAAAGAGGTCGAACCCCAGCCTCTTGATGGTGAGTGCGTCCTCCTCGCCACCCATATCGATCGCGGATTTTCTCTGCCTCCTCATCCTTTTTTCCGAAGCTTTTTGAACTTCTTCGGAGCGCAGCTCCGTCACTTCACTCCCAATTCCATTGTGTATCTTGCTGCTTTCGTTTCCTTGTGTGAAAATTTCTTGGGTTGCCGCCCCCAGTGGGGACTCTTCAAGCACATCTTCACTTGTCGCTCCCAATCGGTCAAGAAGGCCAAGTCGAGTGACGAACGGACGCAGGTGATCCAGCTGTGCGGGGGCCTGGTGATCCAGATGAGGGGGAAAATTTCTTTTCCGTCTATCACTTTTCCCGAGTCGGTCCGTGGTTGGCAGTCGACCTGGTTTTACTGTAAAGACCAGGCGACCCCAGGACAGTCGACTGGGCTTCCCCCTTTCTCTCTGAACCGAGCGCAAAAACCTGCCTCTCTGAAAGTGGCGCTGGAGGAAAAGGCGCAAGTCAAGGTGCTGGTTGGTCGAGTGGTTCAGCTTGTCCGCGAGGGCGTGACTGGCATGGACTTGCTGGAGGTCTTCCTTCGGAGGCGCATCCAACCGCTTCAGGCTCGTGACCACCCGATATGGTTGTACTCGGGTCTCGAAGACACCACTCGGATTCACCCAGAGGAGGTCACTGACGAGATGCTGGAAGGGTGGCTGTCGAGTATCACAGGGAACAAAGACAACCCCTGAGGAGCCAGGAGAATTCCTCCACTCGACCACACATACGAAGTGGACCAGGTCTGACCTTGTGTTTCCGACTGAGATCTTGCTTTCTTTATTTGTTCTCTTTGAATCGGTCGATTGACTTTTGTCTTGTTTGTTGTCCTCCAGGCAACTACTGAGATGTACTCGACACCCAATGGAGCACAGGAGCAGGCCGAGGAAGGAGAGGCGAGCGGAGGCCGGAGTGGAGACGAGCAAGGAGAGTGGGAATCTGACGACGAAGGAGAGGGGGATGACGATGACGACTCCAGCGAAGAGGAGGAGGAGGAAGTCGAACCCCCCGCTCGGAAAGGTGATCCAAGCTTACACACGACCCTACTCGGGAACGTGGTAAGGCGACTGCCCCTGTTGGGCAGTCGTCGAAGCGCCATCGGACCTCTTCTCCAACGCCGACTGAAAAAGCTCCCAAGCATCCACGCGCGACACCATCGAAGCCGCCCAAGACTCTGCCCAAGATGAAGATGACTGTCCCCACCATTTCTGGGTAATAGTAGAATTTTTTTTCCTTTGTTGAACGTGATAGACTCTTGGTGACTCATTGAGCAAGCTGTCTGACTTTCGAAATTTGCAGTGCTGCCACCTCGGAGATCTCCGCCAAGGACGATGATCAAGAGATGGAAGACGTTGTTACCTCCAACCCTGGTATGATTATTGATGTTCTGCCTTGAGTCGACTGACAATTTCTTATAACTCCGGTCGATTGAATTTTTCTTGTAGCTCCTCCTCATGTCATTGACCTCCCTGATGACGACGACGAAGTGCCGCTGAGAGCGAGAAGAAACAGGAGGGCGTCGGCTGGCAAGACCCCACAAACTACCCCGGTGCCTAAGGCCGTAGCTCGGGATGGTGGTGATACCACTCGGGCTTCTGTGACTTTCGCTGTTCCTCTGACGAGCGTGCAGCCTTCAACGTCGACTGCAAATCTGCCTTCGCTTTTTGCCACACACCACGTCCCTGAGGACCAAGTGGGTGCTGCTAAAGAGGCTATACGGAAGGCAGGAATCATGATGGAGCAAGTGAAGGTGGTTCGGGAAGCCAGCCAAGCAGCTTATGACGCGAGTTCAGCTCTTTAGAGCAATGTCCAGGTCAGTCGATTCAACGCTTGTTCTGTTAGGATATGCTGTCTGAAGAATCTCTTTTCCGAAGATCTTTATTTTTGTACACCCACTGGGTGTGTCTGTTAATTTTTGGACGAGTGGGGGCACGCTAAGTGCACCCACTGGGTGTAGTCCCCGAGACTACGGTGGACTGCTGGCAGTCGACTGTAGTCTTTATATTGTGTTTCTGTAGTTGTACTTCTTCACTCAGTCTGGTCAGGCCATGTCGAATGGAACTGTATCCGGTCGACTGCGGGCAGTCGAACTTTTTTTTAAAACCAGTGGGGGCACGCTGAGTGCACCCACTGGGTGTAGTCCCCGAGACTACTGTCGAATGTTTTTGATTCGGCTGTAGTCTTAGAAACGCCATCATTGTCTCTTGGTTACTCGGAAGCAACTTATCTTGGATGTCTGTCGACTGATTTTTTGCAGAAATCCTGCGAACTTGTGGCTCGCTAAACTGAGTTGGAGAATAAACAGATCTAGCTCAACCTTGACTTGAAACTTGCTCAAGAGAACTTGCAGAAGGCGCGAGAAGAAGAAAAAGGTATGGTTGGTGAGGTTTTCCATTCTTGACGAGTGACTTTTCTTTCTTGTCCATTCTTGATGTTGATCTCACTCGACGTTCGGTAGATAAACTGGAGGATGCTCTGAAGAAGAAGGATCAAGATCTTGCCGAAGCGCAGAAGGAGGCCTTGAACAAAACGAAGCTTACTGAAGAAAAACTGGCTTCAGTCGGTACTCTTGAAAAGGAGAACTCCGGACTGAAAACTGCTCTCGACGCAGCTAATCAAGAGGTTAGCCGTCTGAAGAACGACAAGATAGCTCTGAATGACAAGGCAAGTGAATTGGCGGGGAAGAGGACTAGAGGCTTATCTCGGTGGACTCGCGAAAAAGCTGTTCGTCATGCTCGAGGGTAATTACTCCGGCCCGACTGTCTTGCAGTTACCAAACCCGTGTAGAGCCACTGTCTTATTCTTGAATCGTGTTTGCAGAATTCTGCCAGAGCTTCGAAGAGGAGACCAGTCGAGTGGAGACAGGCTTGGACCCCATCAATTCTCCAGTGAAGGACTAGGCTGCTATGAACGTGCTCCGACTGGAATCTCGTGTTGCCGGCATTGTTGACTATCTTGCTCGGCTGAAGGTTGCGATGTCGCGGATCGACACGTTGCTCTGGCCTAGGACGACGCTTCAGAATGACCTCGAGTCCCTGATGACTCGACTGAATGAAGTCCCAGGTCGAGTGGCGGAATGGAAGAAATCTTCTGCTAGATGTGGCGCTGACGTCGCTCTGTCTCTGGTCCGCGTCCACTGCAAGGAGGCGCGAGAGGAAAAGTTGGTCGCCATCCAAGTTGCCAATACCAGGAAGCACAACTTTCAAGACTTCATGGGAGACTTTCATTGCTGCTGCCACTTGTATTGCAGACGGGATCGACTTGGACGAGTTCGTTGCCCCTTCTAGTCCTCCGCCTGAGGAATAAAAACTTTTTATGCTTCACTTTAAATTTGCCTCGGAATGCCGAGTGGATTTTGTAACCGTTAAATTCTGCCGAGCTGGAGGCTCGAGTACTTTGATCTGCGGTCCGGGACCTTTGGATCTTATCCGAACTTGATTTATCGTTGAATATCTTCATGGATTAACTGTCGAGTGGAACTTGATCTTCACTCGAAATAATTTCTTATTTGTGGTGCAGCTCCGAAGGAGAAGGTAGCAGTCGATTCGCACCTCGTCGTCCTTGCGGATTGGGATGTGTTCCGTACTTAGGCGAGCGCTGGGCTGCAGCTAAGCCCCCCGAGTGGGAGGTTTGCTCTCCACTCGGTAGGATTTTTTCAAACTTAGGCGAGCACTGGGCTGCAGCTAAGCCTCCGAGTGGGAGGTTTGCTCTCCACTCGGTAGGATTTTTTCAAACTTAGGCGAGCACTAGGCTGCAGCTAAGCCCCCGACAGGGAGGTTTGCTCTCCACTCGGTAGGATTTTTTCAAACTTAGGCGAGTACTAGACTGCAGCTAAGCCCCCGAGTGGGAGGTTTGCTTTCCACTCAATAGGATTTTTTCAAACTTAGACGAGTACTGGACTGCAGCTAAGCCCCCGAGTGGGAGGTTTGCTCTCCACTCGATACGATTTTTTCAAACTTAGGCGAGCACTGGGCTGCAGCTAAGCCCCCGAGTGGGAGGTTTGCTCTCCACTCGATAGGATTTTTTAAACTTAGGCGAGCACTGGGCTGCAGCTAAGCCCCCGAGTGAGAGGTTTGCTCTCCACTCGGTAGGATTTTTTCAAACTTAGGCGAGCACTGGGCTGCAGCTAAGCCCCCGGGTGGAAGTCTGGCTCACCACTCGGTAGGATTTTTAAACACTTAGGCGAGCACTAGGCTGCAGCTAAGCCCCCGGGTGGAAGGCTGGCTCACCACTCGGTAGGATTTTTAAACACTTAGGCGAGCACTGGGCTGCAGCTAAGCCCCCGAGTGGAAGGCTGGCTCACCACTCGGTAGGATTTTTAAACACTTAGGCGAGCACTGGGCTGCAGCTAAGCCCCCGGGTGGAAGGCTGGCTCACCACTCGGTAGGATTTTTAAACAATTAGGCGAGCACTGGGCTGCAGCTAAGCCTCCGAGTGGAAGGCTGGCTCACCACTCGGTAGGATTTTTAAACACTTAGGCGAGCAATGGGCTGCAGCTAAGCCCCCAAGTGGGAGTCTGGCTCACCACTCGGTAGGATTTTTAAACACTTAGGCGAGCACTGGGCTGCAGCTAAGCCCCCGAGTGTGAGTCTGGCTCACCACTCGGTAGGATTTTTTTTACAATCTTAGGCGAAATGGATTCACAGCTAATTCACCCACTGGGGGATTTCGTACACAAACAAAAGCGACAACAATTATAGGAAAAATTGGAACACTCTTGTCTTTGGTAAATAAACTACAAAAGTTTTTCTTATTACATCTCATCCGAATGAGAATTCAAGTGTAGAAGGGCGAAGAAGTTCCGCATTCCAAGCTCGTGGCTCATCGATCTGGCGATCGACATTGTAAAGGTGATACGCTTCATTGTGGAGGACTCTGGTGACGATGAAGGGACCTTCCCAAGTAGGAGCGAGTTTGTGTGGTTTCTGTTGATCCACTCGGAGGACCAAGTCTCCTTCTTGGAAGGCTCGATTCTTCACCTTTCTGGCATGGAATCGACGCAAGTCTTGCTGATAAATGGTCGATCGGATCATAGCCATTTCTCTTTCTTCTTCTAGGAGGTCAACTGCGTCTTGCTGGTCTTGTTCTGCTTCATCTTCGGTATAAAGCTCGACTCGGGGTGCATTGTGAAGTAGATCACTCGGCAGGACTGCTTCGGCTCTGTAAACCAGAAAGAACGGAGTTCTCCCAGTCGACCGATTCGGGGTGGTCCTCAATCCCCACAGAACTGACGGAAGCTCGTCGACCCAAGCGCCTGCTGCGTGCTTGAGATCACGCATCAGCCGAGGCTTTAGTCCTTTGAGAATCAGACCATTTGCCCTTTCCGCTTGTCCATTCGACTGGGGATGGGCGACCGATGCATAGTCGACTCGTGTGCCTTGAGAGGCGCAAAAAGCTCTGAACTTGTCTGAATCAAAGTTTGACCCATTGTCAGTGATGATGCTATGCGGGACTCCATATCTGAATGTTAACTCCCTGACAAAACTGATAGCAGTGCAAGCATCAAGATTCTTGATAGGTTTAGCTTCAATCCATTTGGTAAACTTGTCGACTGCCACAAGTACATGTGTGAAACCGCTCCTGCCTGCTCTCAATGGGCCAACCATGTCCAGTCCCCGAAGAGCGAAGGGCCAGACGAGTGGAATGGTCTTCAGGGCTGATTCAGGCTTGTGCGACATGTTGGAGTAGAACTGGCACCCTTCACACTTGTCGACTATCTCTTTTGCCATTTCATTCGCTCTTGGCCAGTAAAATCCCGCTCGGTATGCTTTAGCCACAATGGTCCGAGAGGACGCATGATGACCACAGGTCCCCGAGTGGATATCATCAAGGATTATCTGACCTTCTTCTGGTGCTATACACTTCTGACCGACTCCAGTCGCGCTTTCTCTATACAACTGTCCCTTTATGACTGTAAAGGCCTTGGATCGACGGACGATCTGTCGAGCCTCCTCTTCGTCCTCTGGGAGTTCCTTTCTCAGGATATACGTGATGTACGGTATCGTCCAGTCAGGGGTGACTGCCAAAACTTCCATGATTAGGTCGACCTCTGCCGGAATTTCAACTTCAGTCAAATCTGTGGTACTCTTTGGTTGTGGGGCTTCATATGTAAAAGGATCTTCTTGGACTGATGGTGAGTGTATGTGTTCCAAAAACACATTGCTGGGGATGGCTTCTCTCTTGGAGCCTATCTTTGCCAAATCATCAGCTGCTTGATTATTCAGTCAGGGGATGTGATGAAGCTCTAACCCCTCGAATTTCTTCTCTAACTTTCTCACTGCATTGCAATAACCCGTCATAGCTGGACTTCTGACGTCCCACTCCTTCATCACCTGATTAACCACCAAATCCGAGTCGCCATAGACCATGAGGCGACGGATGCCGAGTGAAATGGCCATGCGCAACCCATACAAAAGTGCTTCATATTCTGCTTCGTTATTGGAGGAATCGAAGTGAATCTGGAGAACATATCTGAGCTTATCTCCTCGGGGGGAAACCAATACTACCACAGCACCGGAACCATTCAGCATCTTAGATCCATCGAAGAACAAGGTCCAATGCTCCGAGTGATCTTGAGTCAGAAGTTGCTGTTCGATCCACTCGGCGACGAAATCTGCAATTGCTTGGGACTTGATAGCTTTCTTTGCCTCAAACTTGATATCTAGGGGAAGAAGTTCAATCTCCCATTTGGCCACTCGACCAGTTGCATCTCGGTTGTGCAAAATCTCTGATAGCGGAGCGTCGCTGACGACTGTAATGGAATGATCAGAGAAGTAATGTGCAACCTTCTTCGTGGTCATATAAATCCCATATACAAGCTTCTGGTAATGAGGATATCTTTGCTTTGAAGGAGTCCAAACTTCAGAAACATAATATACTGGGCGTTGAACTTTGAAGGCCTTTCCTTCTTCCCGCTCGACCGTAAGTACTGTACTGACAACTTGTCCTGTGGCTGCAATGTAAAGCAGCAAAGGCTCCTTGCTGATTGGGGCAGCAAGCACCGGCTGGGTGGAGAGCAGAGCTTTGAGCTCTGTAAACGCTGCATCAGCTTCTGGAGTCCACTCGAACTTGTCGGACTTCTTTATCAGTCGGTAAAGAGGCAATGCCTTTTCACCGAGGCGAGAGATGAATCGACTTAAAGCGGCCAAGCATCCTGTAAGCTTCTGGACATCATGCACACGCACAGGACGTTTCATCTGGAGAATAGTACCAATTTTTTCAGGATTGGCGTCGATTCCCCATTCGGAAACGAGAAAACCGAGTAACTTCCCACCTGGAACTCCGAATGTGCACTTTGATGGATTGAGCTTGATATCATACCTCCTGAGGTTGGCAAAGGTTTCAGCAAGGTCAGTCAGCAGGTCGGAACCCTTCCGTGACTTAACCACGATATCATCCATGTATGCCTCCACATTCCGACTGATCTGAGTGAGCAAACACTTCTGAATCATCCTCATGAACGTGGGTCCGGCATTCTTGAGGCCGAAGGGCATGGTGACATAACAGAAGCACCCGAATGGAGTGATGAAAGCTGTTTTGATCTTGTCGGGCCCGTACAGATGGATCTGATTGTACCCGGAATAGGCGTCTAGAAAAGACAAACGCTCACACCCCGCGGTCGAGTCGACTATCTGATCGATGCGGGGGAGAGGAAAATGATCTTTCGGGCAGGCCCGATTGATATTTTTAAAGTCAATGCACATGCGAAGTGACTTGTCCTTCTTGGGGACCATGACAACATTGGCGAGCCACTCGGAGTGGTAAATTTCTCGGATGAACTTTGCTGCTAAGAGCCGAGCCACCTCCTCGCCAATGGCCTTCCTCTTCTGAACGACGGACCGTCGAAGATGTTCTTTCACAGGCTTAAATTTTGGGTCGACCCGTAGACGGTGCTCAGCCAGCCCCCTGGGAACTCCAGGCATGTCAGAAGGTTTCGATGCGAAGATGTCCCAGTTCTCAGGGAGGAACTGGATGAGCGCTTCTTCCTATTTGGAGTCAAGCGTTGTTGAGATGTGAGTCGGGGCAGCATTTGGATCGGTCGGGTGAATGTGAACTGGCTTTGTTTCACCGGACGACTGAAAAGCTGACTCTGAAGCAGGCTTCTTGGCTCGTAGCAACTCACTCGGATCTGCAGTCTTCTGATACTCTTGCAGCTCGACCACTGCCATCTGAGCGTCAGCAATCTTTGAGCCTTTCTGAAAACACTCTTCTGCTTTCTTCCAATAGCCTATAACAGTGATCACCCCTTTGGGACCAGGCATCTTCAATTTGAGATACACATAACATGGTCGAGCCATGAAGCGTGCATAAGCTGGTCTGCCCAAAATAGCGTGATAAGCACTTTGGAAATCCACAACCTCGAATGTCAACTTTTCCTTGCGGTAATTCTTGGAATCACCGAAAACCACATCAAGAGCAATTTGGCCGAGTGACTCGGCTTTCTTCACAGGAATGACTCCATGGAAGCTCATGTTACTGGTACTGAGCCTGGACATCGGAATGCCCATCCCTTTCAATGTTTCTGCATACAGTATGTTCAAACCACTGCCACCATCCATCAGGACTTTAGTCAGTTGAGTGCCTTTGACAACTGGGTCGACCACCAAAGCTTGCCTCCCAGGGGTGGCAATGTGCGTAGGGTGATCAGACTGGTCGAATGTGATGGCAGTCTGAGACCACTTCAGATAACTGGGTATTGTCGGGGCAACCATATTCACCTCACGGTTAATGACTTTCAGTCGACTTTTGCTCTCAACATCAGCAAAAATCATCAATGTGGAATTAACCTGGGGGTATCCGTCGTCACTATCTTCCTTGTCCTCAACTTTGTCCGACTCCTTTTCCTTATCTTTGGACTACTTGCCCTGAAACTGTTGGATCAGGAGCCGGCACTGTCGAGTGGTATGCTTTGGGTAAATGAGTTTACCCTCTTCATCTTTCTTGGTATGAATGTGACATGGCAGATCCAAAACATCATTCTCATCTTGATCTTTAACTTTCTTGGGGTTCCAGGGTCCTTTGGGTTTTCCCTTAAACTTTCCCTGGGTTACGGCCAGGGCCTCCCCAGGAGCGGCTGGCTTGGCCTTTCGCTTCTGTTTCCGACTGGAATTTCCTCCTGTTTCCTGGGCGACTGCTTTGTGCTTGCCACTCCGGAGTCGATGTTCATCTTCACCATTAGCATATTTGGTGGCAATCTACATCATCCGATTCAGAGAAATCTCTCCGGTTCGACCAAACTTCAGATTCAATTCTCTGTACTTAACGCCTTCTTTAAAGGCACAAACTGCTTGATGATCTGGTACATTTTCAACTGTGTGATGCAACATGATCCACCTCTGGATGTAATCCCTCAGAGTCTCATTCGTCTTATGCACGCAAGACCGCAATTCTGTAAGGCCTGCAGGTCGCTTGCATGTTCCTTCAAAGGTTGTGTCAAACACTCGGGAGAGGTCCTCCCAAGTGTAGATGCTGCTGGGTGCTAACTGATTTAGCCACGCTCTGGCGGAGCCCTCTAACATGAGAGGCAAATGCTTCATAGCTACCTCATCATTGCCACCGCCAATCTGGACAGCCACTCGGTAATCTTCGAGCCAAGTGTCAGGCTTAGACTCACCAGTGAACTTACTAACTCCAGTCGCCAACCTGAAGTTGGGAGGAATCACAGCGGCTCTGATGGTTCGACTGAAACACTCTGGTCCTGAAACATGTACTCTGCTACTGGTAGGCGCGTCTCTGTCGTGGCCTTCTCGGTGAGCTCTGTTCCTGTCGACCAAACCTTGAACGAGAATGGATCTCGCATCAAAGCCTGGTTCCCTGGGGTTGACTGGAATTCTCCGCCCAACACTATGAGGGCGTCTGTCATCCTGCTGTCGAGGTGCATATGATCCACTCCTCGGGGGAGGGGTTATCACTCGACGTCGATCATCACGATCGAATCGGTGATCATACTGCTCATTCCTTCTGTACCGATCATGTCGGTCTCCACGTCCCTCACGCCTCGGGGGCGATCTTGGGCTGTGAGCCAACTGGACTATATCCGCTGCAACGGATCGACTATGGATCCTATTCCGCGACTGAGAAACAGCGAAATTCTGGTTTCCCGCTGCCCTGAGCAACGCTCTGATTTGCAACAAGCCCCTGCAAGCCTCTGACAGGGAGGGCTGAATCGACTCTGCTATACGGGCCGCAGCCGCCAAATTCTGAACCGGAGTTTGATATAACTGCGTAGGCGGAAAGAGCTGACGTCGACTGGATTCTGGGGCCCGTTGACGCGCTCGCTCATCGAGTACTCGCTAGAGATTTTCCAGTCGAGTGCGCTCGGCCAAGTTAGCCAAGCGCGCGTCCTCCAAGGCCCGGGCCTCGGGGGTTTCTCCAACGATAGGAGTGTGAAGTGCATCCATGTTCCGGCGGCGAAGCTCCTCTCGCTGTAGTGACGTGAGAGGCTCGGGGAGATATTCTTCATGGAGGCGCGACGGGTCGCCCCCATCTGCACCTTTGTCAGTGCGAGGGAAACCGGGAGGACTGCTTGGCCCATCGATCACCAGAACCTCTGCCGCTGGGTCGCTGCTGTCGCACTCCGATGCAGTCTCTACGGAGCCAGTCGACAGGTCGAACAGGCCGTAGAGGGATTCGTCGGGCTCGATTGCGGCGACTTGCGGGGCGGCCGACTAGCGGGCCACCGCATGCCTCACCCACCTCTGAAGCCTCGATCGACTGGAGCGCTTGCACCGGCGAGAGACAGGGCGGGGGGATGCCACAGGAGCCGACCGATACTGGGTCGACGGCTGCCGCAGGAGGATACCACGGACGCATGCGCGAAAGTGCGTCGCCCCATGGACGGGGAGCGCGTCGATGTCGAGTGGAGCTTCCTGAAGCCAAGCGGAGTCATCGGCAATGAACATGAGCGCACCGAGATGGATCTCGCGGCCCTCCACCAAAGCTCCGCCCAAAACCACGATCAAAGGGATTGGAAAAATCGCAACTTCTCCAACTAGGCGCTAAGACTCCTAGCCCCACGGTGGGCGCCAACTGTCGTGGTTCTAACTCTGACAGTGATGTAGGGGGATATGTATGGAGAGGTTAGATCTTAGCTATGGAGGAGTTGTAAACACACGAGGGTTACGAGTTCAGGCCCTTCTCGGAGGAAGTAACAGCCCTACGTCTCGGTGCCCGGAGGCGGTCGACTGAATTATGTGTGTATGAATAACAGGGGTGCGAACCCTTGATACTGAGGAGGGGGGTGGCTTATATAGAGTTCGCCAGGCCCCTCTAGCCCTCAGTAATGCAGGGTTTAAAGTACATTAAGACTAGGAGTTACTGGTAACGTCCCTAATAAAGTGCTATGATGACCATAAAAGCTACTTAATGACCGACCGTTTGCGTGCGGAGTGACTTTAGATCTCCTAGCAGTTGAGTGGTTGGCTTCGTGGTCGACTGGTAACTCCATGGTCGAGTGTCTTGAATCCGTCGAGTGAGATACTTCCAAGTCGATTGAAAGGTGACTTCTTCTAGGGATGTCCTTGGGTAGGGCATTTAGGACAGGTCCATGCCCCTACCATAGGTACATAGCTTCATCACCATCGGCACACAACTGTGGCCCAATCCATTCTTGTCCTAGTTGCAAGTCCAACTACACCAATGACTCGCAACTAGAGTTGGCTTTTTTCCCGGTTTGCAAATCAACCATTGGCTCGCAACTGGGTCTGACCTTTTTTTTATCTTAGTTGCAAGTCCACCATCAACATGTAACTAGGACCTAGATTTTTTTTGTCGCAATTGCAAGTCAACCATCGACTCGTAACTGAGCCATACACTTTTTTTTATCCTAGTTGCAAGTCAACTATCGACACACAACTGGGCCTGACTTTTTTTTGCCGCAATTGCAAGTTCACCATTGACTCGCAAGTAGAGTAGACCTTTTTCATCCCGGTTACAAGTCATCCATCAACTCCCAACTAGGTCTGTTTGTTTTTGTTCTAGTCACAAGCCAACCATTGACACACAACTTGGACCTTGATCTTTTTTGGTAACAGTTGCAACTCAATCATCGACTAGCAACTGAGCCCGACCATTTTTTTTCCAGTTGCAAGTCCATCATTGACATGCAACTGGACCCATGATTATTTTTTAGCCAAGTTGCAAGTCCATTCTTGAGTCACAACTGGCCTAATGTTTTTTGACACAATTGCAAGTCCATTATCGACCCGTAACTGGGTCCGACCTTTTTTTTATCTTAGTTGCAAGCCCATCATTGATATGCAACTAGACTATTGATTATTTTTTAGTCAAGTTGTAAGTCCATCCTTCACTCACAACTGGTTTGATTTTTTTTGACACAATTGCAAGTCCACCATCGACTCGCAACTAGGTTTGACCTTTTTGTTATAAATCCACCATTGACTCAAAACTGGGTCGACACTTTTTTGTCCCAATTGCAAGTCTACCATTAACATGCAACTGCGCTATTTGATTATTTTTCATTTTCTTTTTAAAAATTTACAAGGTTTGAAAAATGTTCATTGTCTTTTATAAATTTGGTCAATTTATGAAAAATACTTTTAATTTCATGAACATTTTTATCGGCAATTTTTTGAACTATTTAATGCCTTCAATTTTATGAATTTGTTATGCATGTTTAACATTTTTTCAAATATAATGATTAACATTTTTAATTTCATATTTTGATGTCTACTTTTTTCATACACGATGTACATTTTTGTATATATATATCTGAAGTTAGTCACGTTTTAAATAAAAACGGATGGTGGAAAGAAAAACCGTTCATGACAGAGTTACATAAAAGATACTAGCTTTCTTGACCCAGCATACTCTTATTTTTTTTAAGAACACAATCTAGTGCACACAACGCACGTACACACTCGTGTGAGTAAGCAAATCGTACTTTTTCTAATACACGTACACACTCATGTGAGTAAGTAAATCTCGTGCGGGCGTGGGTTCATGGCCAGCCCAAATGAAGCGATGAAAAAAAAAGAAAAAATATAGCTTAGATGTGACATAATTATGTACTATACATACCCAATAAATATAAACTCTAAATCCTACCGATAATACCAAGCAGCAGGATTAAAAATATCAACAAAATTTCATTAAAATTTTCAAAATTTTGTTGGGGATCGAAATATTTGTAATCCTGAAATTTTGAGCCAAATTCAAACTAATAAATTTAAATTAGGTTAAATCCAATGAAATTTTGAGCCAAATTCAAACTAATTTTTTTTCGAAAGTTCGGATCTTGTGGTGAGACCCGAAATCCCGAAATTGTTTTGTTTACGTAATTAAAAAACCAGGCCAAGGAGAACATATCACTAAACTTGTGAACATCTCTGAAAATAATTCAGCACATATATAATCGACCGAGACACTAATTCAGCACATGTTTGTTTTTAATTTAATTTTGATCCGCAGCATGACAAATAGACACTAATTACTATTTTCCAGCACGTTTCCAGATCTAAACTTTTTGGGGAATTGAGACTGTAAATTATGTGTTGCCTTTTTATTGGGATTTTCACAAAATTTTCCAATGGTAGCAAGATACATCCAGCCTCGAATTTCAACAAACCCATCAATTCTCAAAGCAACGTTTCATGCATGTGCGGATTAATTTACAAACGTATATATGATCAATCAACCGGCACAAACTTATTTATCGGGCCCAACCGATTCCAAGTAATCCTCCCAATCACGAGCATGCGATGCTGGAGGAGAAGGGCCTGAGGCTGAACTTGGTGGCCGACGCGTAGTTGAACGTGATCTTGTATCCGTAGTACACAGGGGAGCCGTTGTTGAGGGTGCCGAGCTTGCCATCGGCGTCCGGCCGGAAGACCTGGGGGTCCACGGGCTCGGAGGATTTGAACCCGGGGGCAAGCAGCTTGACGTCCGTCTGTGTGCAGATGCACTTGTTCTCCACCACCACTGCGTGCTCCGGGTTCCCTCCGGCGTTCTTCCCCGTGGCGGTCTGGGTCACGTGGAGGTCCGATAGGGTGCACTCCGCGTTGCCTATACCATCAGAAAAGAAACAGGAGTTGATCAAATTCAGCATGAGATCTGTCTGATTTGGATCAAGGCAAGGCAGTGAATATGAATGGAGTACCTCTGTTGCAGAGGGAGAAGAGCATCAGCATAGCGAAGATCTTCATCAGTTTGGCCTCCATTGTTTCTCTCGTATACTTTTCCTGTACGTGTGTGTTGTGCTTGTTGTAAGGCTGTTCTGCATCTTTCTCTGCCGACTATTTGTAGGCCTAGATGGAGCAGTTTTATGGTGCGGTGTGTTGATTACGCCCTATTTACCCCTGTATAACGCTTTTAATTGTTTTTACGATTCCAAAATTGAGGAGGTGTATATGCCATGCCAAGGATACGTTGCAAACCTGTGATATCCATATGTTTATTTGCCGATTGGTTTCCATACAATAATTTCGAAAGATCAGTTACTTTGATTTATTACTATTCCACAGAGATACTAGGATCGCATCCGCCTCACACTTGATTCTCCTACATCTGGTCCTCCATCGTTTCATCTTTCCTATTCTACGGGTTCTTTTTTAGTCACGCATGTGCCCTCGTTTCTACCAAGGAGAAGAGGAACAATAAAACAGAGCCAGCAAGGAGAACTCTTCATGATCCTTTTTTTTGCGACCATGTATATTTTTCTTTGCGGAAAAATTTCAATTTATCCATCGTCAATCATGGCAGTATAATAAACACATGGCATACTAAAAATTACATACAAATCCATAGACCATCTAGTGACGACTGCAAGCGCTTAAGCGCAACGTCGTCACCACCCCAAACTCGCCGGAGCCAGTAAAAACGTGTTGTAGTAAGCACCAGAAGTTATCGTGCGAAGGCCTCATAGGACCAGCACACCAAGACGACTACCACCGCCAACGAGAGAAGCGTAGATCAGAAGGATACAACCTGAAAACACACTTACGTAAACGTATGAAGACTAAATCCGAGCGGATCCTGAAAGACAACCACCGACGGAGAGATGCGCTGGAGACACACCTCCACACGGCCTCCGACAATGCTAAATACACCACCGGGATGGGCCTAGGCAGGGAGAAACTTATTCCATCTTCAGCGAGCCATCGTTGTCTTGTCTTCCCGAGAATGATACAAACCCTAGCAAAACTCGAAGAAACATATAAAACGGAACCCTCCCACCAACAAGGGTTGAGATCCATCGCGCCCCCATGGCTCTTAAGCCCCATGAGACAAGGCAGATCAGCAGCGCCGCAGATGGAAGATAGAAATCCTAGCGCATGTTCGCTTGGAGGAGAGATGACTCCGAGCATCTTCTTTCTTCCTTGCTTGTTATGTTTGCTCTGTACCTCTCAAATTAATCCCAGGTAATGACGCCATGAGTTACGCGAGAGAACCAAAAGAGCACTCTCGGCAAAATAAAATGACTTCACGTCCGCGGGGTGAGGACTGCGCCGTCATGTCTTTGCCGAGAGCCAGTGTGAAAATCGGCAAACACATTCCCTATTGCCGAGGGCCAGCTCTCAGCTTACCTGATACGAGCAACTCCCAAGAACTGCCACGCGCGTGTCACCTTTTGCAAAGAGTACCGCCAAGATCTCGGCTTTCCCGGCATAAGCAATTCCTAGAGCTTTCCTGGAGTCTGCCTGATGTTCATTTGGTTGGTGTCCTCGGAATTTTGATGCGAGCCTGGCCTGAATCGCCCAGGCATGAGATTAGCCTGCCAGTCGTCCCCTTCCATCCGCCTGGACGGCAGGCAACACCAGCCTGATGCCGATCCAGCAGGTTATAGATGAGTTATGGGCTGCTTTGTTAGTTCTATGTTTGTTTATTCCTCCCAGGCCCAGGATACAATCCAAACAGCTACCTCTCCATGCTGCCTGGCCAGGCTAGAAAATTGAAAATCACAGGCGCATATCAGGCAGCAGCTTCTCCCAGGCATGTGGCCCAGGCTTGCAACCAAACTAGCCCTTAGTTGCTTGTCCCACGAAAAGCGGTGCATATCGGTCCTGAAGACCTTCCTTTATTTGTTGTAGCCCGCGCAAAGGGATGTACTCCCAAGTCATTGCAAATTGTAAGCCTTGCGACAAATCCCACAATGCATCTTGCCTAACCATCTCAGATCTAATCTCGCTCCCGAGGAAAAGGCGAGTCATGCTCTCTACATCGTCCCTTCCATTGAATGCCTCCCATCTCCTCTGTCGGCCCCGATGATGTCGGGGGAGGGGTACCGTGAATCTGCATTAGAGTATTTGTGGTAGTAGTTTGGGGTTCCTCCCCGTGTAGTTAGTGAGTCCAATGGTGTTCCTCCATGGTTGCGGAATAATCTTAGGTCCATTGTCCCGCTAATGTTCTTCTTCCCGCGGCCAACAACAGATCTAGGAGGTAGTGTGATGAATAAATCACTACCACGGTTACACCCATAGCCCTGCTGCTACACAGATTGGTCCTAATTACTAGAGCTCATGCACACTAACTAAAATATTAGGTACTTCCATTTCTTGGAACCATTTACAATGTTCATGAGAATATGATGCTGCCTTAACTGAATATGATCTTGCCTTAACTGGATATGTTTTTATTTCTTAGTGATGAAGGGCCTAGCATGGCCAAGAGGGATGAACATTGGAGCTTGATCAAGCATGGAGAACAAGGCAGTCGCGTAAGGGACGACAAAGATGTTTCGGGGTGAAGATTGGAGAACTTTGAGGCCGCCATCATGACGCGAGGAGGCACGGACAAAATATATAAACACTGTACTTCGTAATTTTGTCCATAGACGTTTATAGGTATTGTCCCACCTCACTTTTGGGTAAGACCCATGTAATTTTGAAATACCAGAGCATAGGCTATTTTTAAAGTCCATATTGATATGGAAACCGACGTAGTATGGATTTTATTCCCACCTTGCCAAGGGACGATGAAATTCCCCAGCCATAAATACAACCCTTAGGGTGTCATTTAGGCTAGGTTTTGTTTAGTTAAAAATTAGCTATAGTTGCAACTTCGCATTCTTTGACTGTGTCCAACAACCAGTCCAACATCACTTTTTGGAACCCCACTTTCATCAACAAAACTTTCATCTTAGTTTGCAATATTTGGATTGTAAATCTTAGTTCTTGCCCATTCTCTGTTTGCTTGAACGAATTAGACCTTCATATTCAGGTTGATCATGCTTCGGTGTTGTCAGTAACCTTCTGAAGTTGGTTTAGCTTGCTAAGGCATGACATCTTTGTACAGTCATAGTCAGATCGTCAAAGTCCACTCCATCAAAAAATCGTTACCCATCGTCAAAAGATCGACACATGTTAGCCGCTATCATAGTGTCAGTGTTTTCATTAGGGCAACGAGGCGGTGGTGGTGTCCCAAGTTGGAATAACATCATGTCTATCCTATTCCCTCTCGAGCGATACACCTAGCCCGATGGAGTGTGCATGGAGGCATGTTTCCTGTGGATCTGCTTGGGTCCAGTTGTCGACGTTCTTGAGACAGATAATGTCGTTGAGCGATGATGTATTTTTTTCAGAGGGCGTGCAAGTGGTGGATCGATATTGTAAGGCACAAGACAGGCGATTTACTGAGGTTTAGGTCGCTTGAGTACTCACCGTAAGGAAGATCTGCTTGTTGTGTTACAAGCTTGTGACCATGGCGGCAGAGAAAAGAAGATGGGGGTAGGTGAGAATCCTAGCTCTAGAATGATCATGAATGTCTTGGATTCCCCGAGAAGGTCCCTAGCTCGTCTTATATACATGGCTGAGTTAGGGTTACATAGCTTGGGGCGGATTGTCTGTGGGTTCACACCCCTTATCCCCGTTGGACCATGTCATGTATGGGTAGCTCCTCGTTCCCTTGCCTCCCAAGTCGGTGTAGTGTCTGGCCGACAACTGGGCCCGAGAGGACAGTGCCTCCCCAAGGGATGTCTCGAGCCCCTTGCTTGGCTAACATATCAGCTGTCATATCCTCATCACCTATAAGCATTCGTCTTCTGTGAATATATTTGAATCTGGCCAGGTGTCGGTCTCTGGTGGATCTGTCTGGATGGGTCGGCCCTCATGGTCCATAGTTAACAATTTTGTCATATTAACAGCTCCCAGAACATACGAAAAACTTGTGCTTACCTTCTCTGCCATGAACATTGGTCAGGTCCACATTGGTCTAATGAAAAAACGTTGGCCTTGGTGCTTTCCTATTCTTTGCCTGTTGGTGCAGGTGTATGTCCTGCTAATGGCGGTGATTGAAAGCATTGCTCTCTTTACATAGTGGATCCACCCAAATCTTGCATCCCTTCCCATCATTGTTCTTCGCCAGTCTCACCATTGATTTGGTTGTTGACATCATATGCTGATAGTGCCTTAGAAATTTGGGATCTTGATTCTGCTCTGGGCAGAGAATCACTGATTTGTTGCTCGGTCTGGATCCAGCCCCTCGCCCTAGTTTTCGCTCTCCGCCCAATCTTCCACAACCACCTCCTATTTGTGTTCATGATGGGTCCAATAGAGAGATGGATCTTGGGAGGGGATGGAGGAGAAGCTGGAATACGGGGGGAATGTCAGGTGAATCCTTGAAGAACAATGATTTGAAGGGATTGAACTTGGGTTTGACCATATCTTAGCAAGAGGTCGATGAGTGATTCCGGCACGAGGTCCTTTCCTGTCAGTGGCCACTACATCGATGGATGGCAGATCTCCCGGCGCGTTCTCTCCAAGCTCTGGTGAGGGAGCTCGCATTCTCTCAGAGCTCTAGACAAGAACTGGACGAGATTCAAATTTTGAATGGTTGCACACCAGATTTGGCCAATAAACACTCTTTGGAAATCTAGGTACTATCTATCCTCGGAGAGGAAGAAGAGTACGCGCTGTAGGGGCGGCATTAAACGGGTTACCAAGGGTGATGCTAACACAGGGCATTTTCATGTGTATGCTAACGGATGCAAACGCAAGTGATCGATCCTTCGCCTCCAATCTGAGCATGGTTTACTTGTTAGCCAGGACGCTATTGTTAGGCATATCTATGAGTTTTACATATGCCTTTTAGGAATAGCTGACGTGAAACTCGAGAGCCTTCGACATGATTTGTGGGATTAGTCGGAGTGGGTCCCATAGCAAGAAAATGACACCCTCGCTCTCTCCTTCCTTCATAAGGAGATTGATGAGGTTGTCTAGTCTATGAAGACAACTAGCCAATTGCTTTTTTCCAGAAGTTCTGGGCGCTTCTTAAAGAACTGTTCTATGCTATCATTAGTGGGTTCACTTTAGGCACTGTCAACATCTCGCTCCTTAACTACAGTGTTATTAGTATGATCCCGACGGTTAAGGGTGCACATTCGATCAAACTCTTCCATCGTATTGTGTTGATCAACATGCCTTTTAAATTTTGCGCCAAAGCTTACACGACACAATTGTTGCCTATAGCCCAGCGTGTTATCCACAAAAGCCAATCCATGTTTCTTAAGGGTCGTAACATCCTGGAGGGCCCTGTTGTCCTGCAGGAAATAGTCAACTAAATCAAGGGCTCCAAAAAACAAGCTATCCTTCTTAAGCTGATTTTCAAAAAATCCTATGACCACGTAAACTGGGAGTCTGTGAGGGAAGTCCTTCTCAAAAAGGGTTCTCAGGTAGGATTTGTGCACCGTGTCATGTAGCTTGTCTCGGTGGACAAACGATGGTGACAACCAACGAGGAGGTTGGTAAGTTGGGAGATTTGCTCTCGCTGCTGCTATTTAAGTTTGTTGCGGACGCCCTTTCAGCAATGTTATAAAAATCTAGGGCAACTGGCCGCATAAAGGGTATTGTGTCCAACCTGATACATGGGGGGTGGCTTAGTTGCAGTACGCCGATGATACCATGCTGCTTTTCAAGTCGGATAATCACAGCTTTGCTTCAGTCAAGTTGCTACTGCTAAGTTTTCCGATCCCGTCCAACCTCAAGGTAAACTTCTTAAAAGTGAGGTTGTGGGGATGGATGTGCATTACAGCCAAAGGATGGTTGGTCTGCTTAACTATAAGCTTGGGGATTTCCAATCAAATACCTAGGTCTCCCTATTTCAAAAGAAACTCTCTATCATCGAGTGGGAACCTTCGAACGGCAAGGTCACGAGTAATGTCTGCCCGTGGAGAGGTTGTTTCATGTCTTCTACTACTAGGCCGATTCATACTAACTCAAGCCTCTCCTCGCTTTCATTATTCATTGTGGGGATGCTTTTGCTGGCTGGTGGGGTTCACGCCAAGCTCAACACACCCCTCACTCCAGGTTGTTTTGGGAAGGGGCCGGGTCAAGACTAAGTGCAAGTTCCACTTGGTTTAGTGGGCGGTAGTGTGCTGGCCCAAGAAGCAAGGAGGGTTCGGGGCCCAATTCTACGTTCAAAATGGCAAGTCTACCCGGTTTTGGCTACACACATGGATAGGATCCATGCCACTCTAGATGAGCCACTAATCTCTTTACAAACTGGTTACGTACACAAAGATAATAGTGACAGATGCGCCGCTCCTCGCCTCCATCCATTAATTTCAAGAGGCCCCTATCGTCAGCAGAAGCGATCTGTTGGGTAGATTTCTGCGATCAAGTTTCGGCCACTACGCTGAGCCAGGACCAAGACGGGGTCTCATGGAGCCTGTCGGCCTCTGGAAATTTTTTCTGTTAAGTCTTTATACGCCCAGCTAACCCAAGGAATGGTTCTGTACATAAACAGGGGAGCTATGGAAGGCGGATCTACCCCTAAAAATTAAAAAATTTCTTTAGCAAATATTTCGAAATCGACTGCCTACGTCGGATTATGTGGCCAAAACAAACAGACCCATCAGACGTATGCTGTTTGTGGTATCGCCCAAGACGCCAACCACGATTTCTCTATTGCCAC
Organism: Aegilops umbellulata; assembly: GCA_032464435.1. Classification (NCBI taxonomy): domain Eukaryota; kingdom Viridiplantae; phylum Streptophyta; class Magnoliopsida; order Poales; family Poaceae; genus Aegilops; species Aegilops umbellulata. The sequence continues at coordinate 630,783,294 of CP136060.1, read as the reverse complement.
TTACCCCGTTATGTATGGAGTGCCGTTCGCTAGGCTTTTGAACAAAATTGGAACTCTTATTCGGGAGCCGATTTGCTAGTCATCCTTTAGGCTCAACGAGGAGCCTTTGCTAGGATAGTGTGGCATAGCATAGGGGCGCTGTTATGGTCGATTTGGTCCAATAGAAACAAAATTACTTTTGAGAAGTTCTACCATTCCCATCTTGTTGACGTTATTTTCAAATGCCATCTTTTCCTTTAGACATGGATGCCTCTGGGAAGCAGTTGGACTCTGAGCTCATGTAGGACGCCTTGGAGAAGATTAGGTATATCCAAGTCATCGCCCGCTGACCACCTCCGATGACCTGATCCCATTTTGGTGGAGCATCACTACTAGGCAAAAGCTTATACACAGAACCTTGCCAGCAGCGCGGTTTAAAATAAGGCGCTACTACTTTTTTTCGATAAAGGGCGATTTTATTATCTCAAATGTAGCATCAAGCGGATACAAAGCATTATGAGAACACCCAGCCTCTGCATAACTAGGATGCACATGACCCAATATGAAGGTCTGACAAAAATTGATGAAAAAAAACCGACAAATTGGCAACAGTAGAGCCCTATAGACCGACACTATAACTATGTCGATGGAGGTGGTGGATCGATCCGAAGGTTATGTTGCCACCCATGTTGGGAAAAACCTCCATAGCCACCTCCTCCAATCGCATACACACCCTCTTGAACAGCGGTTGGTCCTCCGGTCGTTGTAACATAGACCACGTACATAGCAATTGCGTACACCGAAAAATAACCTGTAGAGGAGAAGCATTTCTTCCATTAAAAACAAAATCATTTCTACATAGACAAAGCGACCAAATTAAGGCATACGCTCCCACCCTTATTAGCGTTTTGAACCTATTTGAAATACCGTCCAACCAATGACCAAAAATATTGGCAACAGTTGCGGGCAGATACAAATTTGACGCTATTTGGATGACTGACCACGTAGAACGTGCAAACTTGCATTGGAAAAGGAGGTGTTTGATTGTCTCGTCATGCATACAAAAACAACACTTCTTACTCCCTTGTCAGTTGCGTCGTGCGAGATTGTCTTTGGTTAACACAACCCCCCTACGAAGATACCACATGAAAATTTTCACTTTTAGTGGAATCTTGGACTTCCAAATTTTCTTGTTATTACTCACTAGTACCTCAGAATGTGTGAGCGCACGATACATAGATTCTACAGTGAAAGACCCTAATGTAGCAAGGTTCCAGCGAAACACATCCCGCCCTTGTGTCAGGTTAATCGAATCCAGTCGGGATAAAAGATTATGCCATGACACAAGTCGGGGGCCAATCAAATCCCGCCTGAACGAAATATTCGGCGGGAATGAACTGAGCGCTTGCGCAATAGTATAATTATTATCGCGAACAATGTTGTATAAGCCTGGATATTGTTCTCGGAGACTGGCATTGCCTAGCCAGATGTCTTCCCAAAAATGAATCTCCGACCCATCCTTTATCGCGAAAGACCCAAAGCGAAAGAGATGTTTCTTTGCCGCCATTAGGCCAGCCCAAAAGTGTGAATCGCCAGGTTTTCAAAATGCCTGGGACACCGCCTTTTGACCTAGATACTTGTTGCGCAGCATGGTTTGCCAAATACCATCATCACTAAGAAGTTTGAACAACATTTACTGAGTAGGGCCTCGTTTTTGACCTGCAAGTCATGAATTCCGAGCCCTCCTTGGTCTTTCGGCCTACAAACCACGCTCTATTTGGTCAGCCTGTATTTTTTCTTTTCACCGTCTCCTTGCCAAAAGAATCTGGATCTAAAATAATCCAGTCTTTTTAGGACCCCTTTTGGGAGTTGAAAGAAAGAAAGCATATAGAGAACCATATTTGTGAGGACAGAGTTAATCAAAACCAACCGTCCTCCAACTGAGAGTAGTTTGTCTTTCCAACTACTCAACCGTTTCTCTAGACGCTCCTCTACATGCTTACACTCCGCAATGGTGAGGCGTCGATAATGAATCGGTATTCCCAGATATTTAATCGGGAATTGGCCATGTGCACAACCAAATAGGCACTAGTGCAGAACCGGGCAATAGCACTGGTTCGTAAGGCCCTTTAGTGCCGGTTCGGCAACCGGCACTAAAGTGTGGGCACTAAAGACCCCCCCTTTAGTACCGGTTCAGCACGAACCGGTGCTAAAGGGCAACAACGTGGCACGAGCCAGCTCCGGGGGCCGGGAGCCCTTTAGTACAAGGTTTGGGGGGTTTTTGGTTTTATGATTTCTTTTTAGTTTAATTTTGTGTTTTCCATTTAATTCTTTTTTGTTTGCTGGTATTTTACGATCCTACACATTGTACACGTTATGCATATATATATATATATATATATATATATATATATATATATATATATATATATATATATATATAGAATTTCTAGTAGAACCGATCATATATATATCATCAAATGTCTCACAAACCACCATATTAATTCACACATACACACATGTATAGCTGTATACAATTTCTCCTACATGTTGCCTTCGGAGCCAGTGGCATTAGCCTAATTGGTGCCTTCGGAGCATGATGACAATTGGAAGTGGTTCACGGTGGCGGTAGCGGGTAATGGTATTCTCCCTTCGGATCTATGACCTGGTCGAGCAAAAATCCCGCTATTTCCTCTTGAAGTGCTTGTACGCGCTCCGTTTCTAGGAGCTTGTCCCGCACCTCTGTGAACTGTTAAGAAGGAGATCAATATGCATGTGTATTAGTTGTGTGACTAGATATCGATAATGGTGTAAAAATTGTGAATAGTGTTCTGACAAACGTACCCATTCCTTTCTTTGAGATCTGCTCCTTTCGGACGCCATCATGCGAATGTTCTCGCAAACGCAGTATGCACACAGATCAGTCCCCTGCGCCTGCTTCAGGGCCTTTACGAGAATGGAATTTGATCAGATAATAATTAATCAAGCATGATAATTAAAGAGATGGCAGCTAGCTAGCTAGCTAGTACTACTTAATTACTTACCTTGGCTCGAAACCATTTCAGTCTTTGTTTCCATTCGCCTGGAGTGACGCTGATGAACCTTGCCCAAGCCCTGCCCGCCGACAAAGAAAATGAATAAATGGGTTATTAAATAGTTCATATCATGAAATGACGAACTAAATAGACCGAGATATATAGTTAATAATGATTGAAATTACCTGTTGACTATCCCAAACAAATTGTTACAGTCAGTATTTATTTTAAGTAGTGAGTCCAGTATTTCAACTGTTCCGGCATCAACTTTAATGATACACAAGATCCAGTGAAATATGCATGCACACACATTTGCATGTCTTAATTAAGCGGGCATATGCAAGCAAAAACATGTAGCTAGCTAGTAGGCAAAAACAAAGAATTTGTAGTACAAGACAGTGTGACTCACTGTTAATTATAAGGAAGTAGTATATCTTCATTTTATTTAAGGCGCTTCAAGAACTCTAGCATGCTGTCCTCTATATGTTTTTCATGATATGCATCTATTCTCCATGTATATTCATTAACGGTGTTTGGGTCAATGAACCCAATGTCATAGCGTCCACCTTTTCTCATTTCATACATCTTCATCATGCATACTATCACAGAAAAGAATATAGTGAGGATAATTACAGGTAATGATTGATCAAAAGGATCACTATAGCTAGTTTGAGACTTAAATTACAGAAAGAAATCACTTACAGACAATAGCAACTGACGATAGATTTGTCGAGTGCGTCTTGATTGTATAACTGAAACAATTCATTATACTCAACGGCCACAGATTTCTGATGGTAGTAATGATCCTTCTTGACTTCCACCATGAGGGACTCTCGATTGGAACTCTTGGTAATGTCCATGTACCATTGATGCAATTCATACATTCTCCTTGGGAGCTTCTTGACCTCGTCTGGCTTGACCAAAGGTTCGCCCCGGACATATTTCCGTTTTATTTCCTCCTCTCTAAGCACAGGCATGGGCTCGATCTCGAGGAGTTGTCCAACAGTGATATTGAGAATTTCAGCCTGCGTTATATGCTTCTCGGTTATTACCACATTGCCCACCTCGGGAACGTAAACTGTTTGCCCACAATAATATTGGGCGCGCGTACTCTCACGTGTTGTTGGCACAACAAGTGAGGAGATCGATTGCGCCGCCTGTTCTCCCAGCTGGGGAACGGTTTTCCCGCATTTTTGGACAGTTGCTTGTTGTTTGCTCGAGCTCGAGCTCGCCTCCTTCTGTAGACGTGCTCGATTTAACTTCATGATGTGGCTCTCATAGTCTGTGTCAACAGGTTTGGGAGCTGGTGGTTGAGCCATACGAATGAAGTGGTCAATCTTTTCCTCAGGCACTTTCTCCCTTGGCGGCGGTGGCGGTTTTGGTCCAAAATGGGCGTCCACTTCTGCCCGCACTATGGCATTGGCTTGCTCCTCGGTCCTGTCGTAAGCCCTCTGAGGAAGAGGAGTAGTGAGGCTTGGAGCATATTTATATCGCTTGTCTCCGCCTGTACTTCATGTACTACCTCGACTCGTACCGCTACGCACCATAGCTGCGGGGTGTCTCTTCTGCGATTGCTGAGGCGGCGGAGACGGCTGACGGGGCTGAATTGGACGAGGAGGAGTGGCCTGAAGCTGTGCCGGACTTGGAGGAGGAGTGGCCTGAACTTGTGCCGGACTTGGAGGAGGAGTGGACGTCTGACGCTGTGTCGGACTTGGAGGAGGAGTGGCCTGACACTTTGCCGGACTTGGAGGAGGAGGAGTGGCCTCATGTGTTGGTTGACTTGGAGGAGCGGGAGTCTGCTGACTCGGTGGCGGACTTCGATGAGGAGTCAGGTGACGTGGTGTTGGTGACCTTCGAAAGACGATGCAATCCTTTCTCCATAGGATGACCCGATGTATGGCCTCTCCCAATGTGTGCTTGTCGTCACCTCCAGGAATGTCAAGTTGTAGCCCCGAATATGGGTCCACCACCTCATCAACCAAGACACCACCATAGCCCGCTGGAATCGGGTTGCAATGGAAGGTTGCCTCGGGGAGATTTGTAAAAGCAACGACGTCCGCCACCTTCATGGATATGTTCTTCATTTTGAAGTGTAGCTCGCAGTTAGTGTTCTCCATGATGTCATCCACGGGTATCTATCTAGCATTGCGTCGCCCGGGACGGAACCCACGCTGCTTCTCGGCATGGATGGGGCGGTGCTATCCAATGTTGGATCATCCGGTAGCTGCTGCAGCTGCTGAGACCCCCTTTGCTGGCTAAGTGAGTCGATCTGCTCCTGCTGCCGCTGGAATTTGACTGCCAAGTCTGCGTGCTTTGATTCTAGGCCTTGAAGGCGTTCATAGTCTAGCTTCCTCTGCTCCTCCTCCTTATTCCTCTTCTTCTCCTCCGCAATCTTCCTTCTCGCACGGGTTCTGTAGTCGGCGTTCCAATCCGAAAACCCCTCATACCACGGAATAGCGCCCTTGCCTCGTGTTCTTCCCGGATGTTCAAGATTTCCAAGGGCATGCGTAAGCTCGTCGTTCTCTCTGTTCGGCTGGAACACCCCTGATCGAGCCTCTTCTATTGCAACAAGTATCGCATCGTCCGCTCCGTTCAGACATGCCTTCGTCGAAACTTTGCCTGTCTTCGGGTCCAACTCCCCCTCATGCGCATAGAACCAAGTCCTGCACCTGGGGAGCCAGCTCCTAGTAACCGGAGTGACACCTGCATCCTCCATCTCTTTCTCAAACTTATCCCACTTAGGCATTGGTACCGCATAGCCACCTGGCCCCAGCTTAATGAACTTATCCTTTTTTCGGCATTCTTCTTGTTTATTCTCGACCGTTCCTTAGCTAATTCCGAATCCTTGAATTTCACTAAATCGTCCCAATGAGCACTTTGCTTCTCTAGTGTTCCCTCGAATACTGGAGTCTTCCTTCCTCCCTCGACGTACTTGTCCCATTCACGATTCTTGTGGTTCTTGAATGCAACCGCCATCTTCCTAAGAGCAGCATCCTTGACTTTCTGCACATCTGCTTCTGTGAAATGATCTGGTAGGGTGAAATATTCCATGAGAGTATCCCAAAGCAGACCTTTTTGTCTGTCGTCGATAAAAGTAAGATCTGGACCTGGCTTTGCTGGCTCTCTCCATTCTTGAAGGGAGATCGGGAGTTGGTCCTTCACAAGAACTCCGCACTTACGAACGAACTTGTCCGCAATCTTTTTAGGCGCTAATGGTTCGCCATTAGGTCTGATTGCCTCGATATTGTACTTTACGCCCTCCTTCAACTTTTTGTTCGGGCCTCGTTTTGTCCTGTTGCCTGAAGATTTGCTCGATCCGGATGGCTGAAAGAAGAAAGATCGATTCGTTAATATATCTTCATGTCATTTAAAACATGTGATGATCACCAAATGCCTGCTTATATAAATATATATACCTCGCCGGTCTTTGTTGTTTCAAGATCAACATTTTCTTCGTCATCATCATAATCATAGTTCATGACTTCATCAATTCGGTCATCGCGATCGAATATCATATCACCCTCCCCGGTGTTGTTTAGAAATTCGGAGCCGTCATAATCTTCTTCATTCTGATCATCATCTGGCCCGTGAGGATGGCGTATCATATCGAACAGGGCCTGTTCTCCCTCTCTGCCGGTATTGTCCGCCATAGCTTTTATTTAACTAATCCAAAAGAAATATAAAACAATTTAGTATTCAAATTACATTGTCTTGAATAATAGATATAATCTCGAATACATAGTCTCGAATAATAGATATAATCTCGAATACATCGTCTCGAATAATATATAATCTCGAATACATCGTCTCGAATATTATATATCGAATACATCACTGGCTAGGTAGCTAATAAAGATCGAATACTACAGAAGAATCTAGGACACTCGCGGTTCCTGCGGCGCGGGCGGTGGACACCCAAAGAGAAGGAACCCTCACAGGATCATAGCTGAAGTGAGATCCCTGAAGAAACTGCCAGGTATTGGAGAACTTGCCGCCCTCTAACGCAACCATGTAGCGATGGACGTGCTCGTCCTCCTCCCTGACACGGCGACGTACCACCTCCGGCGGGGCCGGCTCCCTCCGCACCGAAACTGGCCCACGCGAACGCCACCAAACGAGATCAGGGTCGACGACGGGACCCGGGGCCGGGTTCCTCATCAAGCGGCGCGCCCCTCCAGGCAGCACCTCCGAGTGCCAGCCCGGCGGAACCCAGTCCCGGACATGGGTCAGCCGGACATCGTCGCAGACGGGTCGACGGCGAGGATGCGGGCCGGGCATCGTCAAGAACAAATACTAGCTATATGCCCGCAAAAAGTTACATTTTTTTAATGATTGGATTTTGATAACTAAAATTTCTAACATTTCTATATAACTAACATTTCTATAACATTTCTAACAATGCTATATAACTAACATTTCTATAACATTTCTAATATTTCTATAACTAAAAAACAGGAAAAAATTATAATATTTCTATATATATAACTAACATTTGTAACATTTCTAATATTTCTATAACTAAAAAAAAGAAAATTTTCTAACTTTTTTATAACTATTTCTATAACTAAAAAACAGAAAAATTTCTAATAATTCTACCTTTTTTATAACTATTTCTATAACTAAAAAGCAGAAAAATTTCTAACAATTCTAACATTTCTATAACATTTCTAACAATGCTATATAACTAACTATTTCTATAACTAAAAAAAGAAAAAATTTCTAACTTTTTTATAACTATTTCCATAACTAAAAAACTAAAAAAATGTATGTGTGTGTGTGTCCTCGCCGGCGAGGCGAGAGGCGACGGGGGGCGGCGACGGGGACGGCGACGGGCGCGGCGACGACAGGGATGGCGACGACGGGGACAGGGACGGGGCAGCGACGACGGGGACGGGGACGTACGGGCCGGGGCGGCGACGACGGGGCCAGGGCGGCGACGACGGGGACAGGGACGACGCGGGACGGGTCGGGACGGGGCGGCGGTGACGACGGGGAAGGGGACGACGGGGCGGCGACGACGGGGATGGGGCGCCGTCGGGGGCGGCGACGAGGGTTATGGAGACGGGGGCGGCGGGCGACGGGGCAGAGGAGAAGAAGCAGATGAGAAACTGAAATTTTTGAAATGTTTTCTTATATAGGATGGACCTTTAGTACCGGTTGGAGCCACCAACCGGTACTAAAGGCCTGCTTGGTCAGGCCAAGCGGCGGGAAGCGCACCCCCTTTAGTACCGGTTGGTGGCTCCAACCGGTACTAAAGGGGGGTTTAGTACCGGTTGGAGCCACCAACCGGTACTAAAGGGGGTGCGCTGGTGCAGGAGCGGTGCGACAAGTTTAGTCCCACCTCGCTAGCCGAGGGGCGTCCGCACTGGTTTCTAACCCCCCGCGTGGTAGCTCTCTCGAGCTCCTCTCCAAAGCAGGCCTACTGGGCCTACATGTTCTGTCCTGCCCTGTTGGCCTACTGGGCCTTTGCGGTCCTGCATCCAGGCCCAACAACAGGTTGGGTTTCTAGTCGTATGCAGGCCGCTCTGGCCCAGTAGGCGGGCTTTATTTATTTATTTTTTTGCTTTATTTATTTTTGAGTTGTTTTTTTTGTGTATTTAGAGTTTCTTTGTGAATATTTTTGCTTTAGGTAAAAAAATTACAAACTTTCTGTTAGTGCCCGTAGTTTTCAAATTTGAATAGTTTAAATTTTGAATTATTTGATATTAGTGTGAATCACTAGTTTGTGAATAACTTAACTTTAAAAATCAGTAAAGGCATGAAAGAATTTGTTTGCACATAAAATTTCTTCGCGTTTCAAATGCCAAAACACATAACTACCCTAACTATTATAGAGATTCCCTCCTGGGTGTGAAACACAGAAGGAAGTGATGATAGTGAAGCGATCACATCTTAGATCTTTGGGTGTGAAACTTTTTCTTCGCGTGTGTCCCTTTGCGCCGTAACCATGGAAAATCTTCATCATTTAACAAGATCCTCGGGTCAATATTCACTGTGAATGGAGCAATTTCATCAAACTTTTCATAATCTACTGACATGTCTGTCTTGTCATCCACTCGCACGATGTTTCTCTTCCCAGAAAGAACTATGTGCCGCTTTGGCTCATCGTACGATGCATTCGCTTCCTTATCTTTTCTTTTTCTCGGCTTAGTAGACATGTCCTTCACATAGAAAACCTGTGCCACATCATTGGCTAGGACGAATGGTTCGTCTGCATACGCAAGATTGTTGAGATCCACTGTTGTCATTCCATACTGCGGGTCTTCCGTTACCCCGCCTCGTGTCATATTGACCCATTTTCACCGAAACAAAGGGACCTTCATACCACGTCGATAGTCAAGTTCCCATATGTCCTGTATATAACCATAATATGTTTCCTTTCCCGTCTTGGTTTCTGCATCAAAGCGGACACCACTGTTTTGGTTTGTGCTCTTCTTATCTTGGGCGATCGTGTAAAATGTATTACCATTTATCTCGTACCCTTTGAAAGTCATTATATTCAAAGATGGTAACTAGAACAGCAAGTACATGTCATCTTCAATAGAAGCGTTATGCATGGTACATGTCTGCAACTAGCTGGCGAAACTCCTGGTTTGTTCACGTGTAATCCAGTCATCAGATCGCTCCGGGTGTTTGGAGCGTACCAAATTCTTGTGTTCATCCATATACGGAGCCATCAAGGCGGAATTCTGTAGAACTGTGTAGTGTGCTTCAGTGAGAGAATGTCCGTCCATAAATATTATTTGTTCCCCTCCTAGCATGCCTTTTCCATCCAGTCTGCCCTTATGACGCGATTCAGGAACACCAATCGGCTTAAGGTCAGCAATAAAGTCAATACAAAACTCAATGACCTCCTCATTTTCATGGCCCTTGGAGATGCTTCCTTCTGGCCTAGCACGGTTATGAACATATTTCTTTAAGACTCCCATGAACCTCTCAAAGGGGAACATATTGTGTAGAAATACAGGACCCAAAACGTTAATCTCTTCGCATAGGTGAACTAGGACGTGTGACATGATGTTGAAGAAGGATGGTGGGAACACCAACTCGAAACTCACAAGACATTGCACCAAATCATTCTCTAACCTTGATATAATTTATGGATCGATTACCTTCTGAGAGATTGCATTGAGAAATGCACATAGCTTCACAATGACTAATCGAACGTTTTCCAGTAGAAGCCCCCTAATGCAACCGGAAGCAGTTGCGTCATAATCACATGGCAGTCATGAGACTTTAGGTTCTGGAACTTTTTCTCTGCCATGTTTATTATTCCCTTTTATATTCGACGAGAAGCCAGACGGTACCTTAATACTGAGCCGGCATTCAAAGAAGATTTCCTTCTCTTCTTTGGTAAGAGCGTAGCTTGCATGACCCTGATGTATGCCGTCTTTTCCGTGCATCCGTTGCTGGTCCTCCCGTGCCTCAGGTGTATCTTTTGTCTTTCCATACACGCCCAAGAAGCCAAGCAAGGTCACACAAAGATTCTTCGTCACGTGCATCACATCGATTGCGGAGCGGACCTCTAGGTCTTTCCAATAGGGAAGGTCCCAAAATATAGATTTCTTCTTCCACATGGGTGCGCGTCCATCAGCGTCATTCGGAACAGGTTGTCCATCAGGACCCTTTCCAAAGACCACCTTCAAATCCTTGACCATATCATGTACATCAGCACCAGTACGGTGGCAAGGCTTCATCCGGTGATCCGCCTCACCTTTGAAATGCTTGCCTTTCTTTCTTACGGGATGCCTGCTCGGAAGAAATCGACGATGTCCCAGGTACACATTCTTCCTACAATTAGCCAAATATATACTGTCGGTATCGTCCAAACAGTGCGTGCATGCGCGGTATCCCTTGTTTGTCTGTCCTGAAAGGTTACTGAGAGCAGGCCAATCATTGATGGTCACGAACAGCAACGCCTTTAGGTCAAATTCTTCCGCCATGTGCTCATCCCACGCACGTACACCTGTTCCATTCCACAGTTGTAAGAGTTCTTCAACTAATGACCTTAGGTACACATCAATGTCGTTGCCGGGTTGCTTAGGGCCTTGGATGAGCACTGGCATCATAATGAACTTCCGCTTCATGCACAACCAAGGTGGAAGGTTATACAAACATAGAGTCACAGGCCAGGTGCTATGGTTGCTGCTCTGCTCCCGAAAAGGATTAATACCATCTGCGCTTAGACCAAACCATACGCTCCTTGCGTCATCTGCAAACTCCTTCCCGTACTTTCTTTCGATTTTTCTCCACTGCGACCCGTCAGCGGGTACTCTCAACTTTCCGTCTTTCTTACGGTCTCCTATGTGCCATCGCATCGCCTTGGCATGCTCTTTGTTTTGTAACAAATGTTTCAACCGTGGTATTATAGGAGCATACCACATCACCTTGGCAGGAATCTTCTTCCTGGGGCGCTTGCCCTCGACATCACCAAGGTCATCGCGGCTGATCTTATAGCGCAATGCACCGCATACCGGGCAAGCGTTCAAATCCTCGTACTCACCGCGGTAGAGGATGCAATCATTAGGGCATGCATGTATCTTCTGCACCTCTAACCCTAGAGGGCAGACAGCCTTCTTTGCTTCGTACGTACTCTCAGGCACTTCGTTGTCCTTTGGAAGCATATCCTTTATCATTACCAGCAACATTCCAAATCCCTTGTCAGATACATCATTCTCTGCCTTCCATTGCAGCAATTCCAGTGTGGTGCCCAGCTTTTTCTTGTCACCTACGCAATTCGGGTACAACATTTTTTTGTGATCCTCTAACGTGCGCTGCAACTTCTTCTTCTCCAAATCACTTGTGCAGTTTCTCTTTGCATCGGCAATGGCCCGACCTAGATCATCAACGGGCTCATCTGATGCCTCTTCTCCAGCTTCTTCCCGCATTGCCGGCTCAGCTTCTTCCCGCATTACCGGCTCAGCTTCTTCCCCCATTGTTGTGTCATCGTATTCAGGGAACCCATGGCCAGGATAGCTGTCGTCGTCCTCTTCTTATTCATTGTCTTCCATCATAACCCCTCTTTCTCCGTGCTTGGTCCAAACATTATAGTGGGGCACGAAACCGGACTTAAACAGGTGGACGTGAATGATTCTTGACTTAGAGTAATTTTGACCATTCTTACAGACAGCACATGGACAAGGCATAAAACCATCGCCCGCTTGTTTGCCTCAGCCGCAAGCAGAAAAGTTTGCACGCCATTAATGAACTCGGGAGAGCATCGGTCATCGTACATCCATTGTCGGCTCATCTTCAATACACAGCACCAAAAACACCAACTTAATACAAGTTCATACATAAAGTTCATACAACACTTAAATGCAACATACAAATAACTCTCTAGCTAAAACATTTAAATGCAACAACAAATGCGATCAAGATCGCAACTAAGGTAACAATTGATCCAACAGCATAATGATACCAAGCCTCACTATCGATGGCATATTTTCTAATCATTCTAATCTTCAAGCGCATTTTCTCCATCTTGATCTTGTGATCATCGACGACATCGGCAACATGCAACTCCAATTCCATCTTCTCCCCCTCAATTCTTTTTAATTTTTCTTTCAAGTACTCGTTTTCTCTTTCAACTAAATTTAACCTCTCGACAATAGGGTCGGTTGAAATTTCCGGTTCACATACCTCCTAGAAACAATATCTATGTCAACTTGATGGGCATAATTTGTCATAAACACGAAATGCAACTAGTTTTAAAAGAGAATATATACCACATCCGAATCATAACAAGGACGAGGGCCGTCGGGGACGGATATCAAAACCATGGCACTATGTATAACAAACAACGTACGGGTAAGATAATTATACGAGTAACTATATATCCAAATCACACAAACATCAATTTTTATATAAAATTTCATGAACAAGAGGCTCACCACAAGGTGGTGCCGGCGACGGGACGGTGCGGGCGATCGACGGTGGTTACGGCGGAGATTTAGAAGGCACTAAGTAAACCACACCTACATATGCAAACTAAGTGTTATTTTTGACCTCAAATCGCATATAAATCAAATACTAGCACATATAATTCCTCCCAAATTACTAAACTCACAAATTAAACACTATATAAAGCATTGCAAGAGCTAATCTAGCAATGAGAGATGAAAGGACAAAGTTGCTAACCTTTGTGATCATTTGAATCGATGGGGACCTTCAAATCTTGACAAATTTTGGGTAAAATGTGTGATGAGCTCGAGAGGAAGAGGGGAAGAACTGAGAGGGAGGGGAAAGGGGAAGAACAGAGTGAGCTCGGGTGGACAAAGGGTTTATGTAGGACGACCTTTAGTACCGGTTCGTGACACGAACCGGTACTAAAGGTGCTGGAGGGGCCCCAGACTGACAACATCCTGCCACCACTCCCATTAGTACCGGTTCGTGGCACGAACCGGTGCTAAAGGTTCGCCACGAACCGGTACTAATGAGAGCGGCCCGGCTAGCCGTTGGAACCGGCACTAATGTGCTTCACATTTGACCCTTTTTCTACTAGTGAGGTCAGCATAATCGGCCGCCGCCTCAACGGCTTCTTCAAAGCAGAACAATTCACTTTTATGGAAGTTTATTTTGAGACCCGACATTTTCTCAAACGCTGAAAGCATGAGTTTCAGGTTTCGAGCCTTGTCCAGATCATGTTCCATAAAAAGAATTGTGTCATCGGCGTATTGTAAAATAGAGAGGCCACCATCCACAAGGTGTGGCACTACTCCTGCAATTTGGCCGTCCTGCTTGGTGCGCTCAATCAGAATCGCCAACATGTCAGCGACAATGTTAAATAACATTGGGGACATGGAGTCACCCTGCCGTAGTCCTTTTTTTGTCTGAAAGTAATGGCCTACATCATCATTGACTTTGATGGCCACACTACCTCCAGTTACAAAATTGTGGATCCACTGGCGCCATTTATCAGAGAAACCTTTCATCCTTAGGGCATGTTGAAGGAAAGACCACTTGACCTTGTCATATGCCTTTTCAAAGTCAATTTTGAATATCACTCCACTCATGTTTTTTCGGTGCATCTCGTGGACAGTCTCTTGCATAAAGGCCGTTTGAGATGGACGGACAACATGGTCTATCGATCTAAATGTAATTTTCATTATTTCATGTGTTCATTGTACTGTCATGATTGATAATGAATAGATTGGAAATTTTCCGCAAAGAAAAGTATACGCCGGCAAAAAAAAAATGAAGAGTTCTCTTTGCTGGCTCTGTTTTATTGTTCCTCTTCTCCTTGGTACTCCCTCCGTTCGGAATTATTTGTCGCAGAAATGGTTGTATCTAGATGTATTTTAGTTCTAGATACATCCATTTCCAAGACAAGTAATTCCGAACGGAGGGAGTAGAAACGAGGGCATCACATGCTTGATTAAAAAAAACTAGAATCAGAAAGATCAAGCGACGGAAGACTAGATGTAGGAGAATAAGTGTGAGGCGGATGCGATCCTAGGATCGCTGTCGAATAGTAATAAATGGAAGTAACCGATCTTTCAGTATTATTGTACGGAAACCAATCGGCAAATAAACATATGTATATCACAGGTTTGCAAGGTATCCTTGACATGGCATATACCCCAATTTAATTGTGGAATGGTAATAATAATCAAAAGCGTTATATGGAGAGATAAATAGGGAGGGCGTAATCAACGCACCGCACCATAAAACTGCTCCATCTAGGCCTACAAATAGCCGGCAGAGAAAGATGCAGAATAGCTAGCATTACAACAAGCACAACACACACGTACAGCAAAAGTAGGAGAGAAAAAAATGGAGGCCAAAATGATGAGGATCTTCGCGATGCTGATGCTGTTCAGCCTCTGTAGCAGAGGTATTCAATTCGTTGATCCACTCTCCGAATCCAAATCGGACGAATCTAATTTTCTCATGTCGATTTTGATCTATTTCTTCTTCTTTTTGTTGCTGGTGTTGGTAAAGGCAATGCGGAGTTTCGGGAGTGCACCCTATCGGACCTCCACGTGACCCAGACCGCCACGGGGAAGAACGCCGGAGGGAACCCGGAGTACGCCGTGGAGGTGGAGAACAAGTGCATCTGCACACAGACGGACGTCAAGCTGCTTGCCCCCGGTTTCAAATCCTCCGAGCCCGTGGACCCCAACGTCTTCCGCCCGGACGCCGACGGCAAGCTCGGCACCCTCAACAACGGCTCCCCGGTGTACTACGGCGACAAGATCAAGTTCAACTACGCGTCGGCCACCAAGTTCAGCCTCGCGCCCTTCTCCTCCAGCGTCGCATGCTCATGATCGGTTGGGCCTGATGAATAAGTTTGTGTCGGTTGAGTGATGATATATACGTTTGTAAATTAATCCGCACATGCATGAAACGTTGCTTTGAGAATTGATGGGTTTGTTGAAATTCGAGGGTGGATGTATCTTGCTACCATTGGAAAATTTTGTGAAAATCCCACCAAAAAGTCAGCACATAATATAAAGTCTCAATTCCTCAAAAAAATAAAACTTAATGTAATATGACCCAAAAGGTTTAGATCTAAACTTGTTTCATAGTGTCATGTGAATCAAATTTAGATCTGGAAAATTTTGTACCATCGTAGCTCTCACTTGCTGGAAATTTGTAATTAGTGTCTGTTTGAAATGCTGCGAATCAAAATTAAATATAAAAACATGTGCTGAATTAGTGTCTTGGTCGACTATATATGTGCTGAAATATTTTTACGGATGTTCACAAGTTTAGTGATATGTTCTCCTTGGCAAGGTTTTCAATTTCATAAACAGAACAATTTCGGGTCTCACTGCAATATCAGAACTTCTGAAAAAAGAAATCAGATTTTGAGATTTCAAATTTCATTGGAGTTTAACCTAATTTAAAGAAATTAGTTTGAATTTGTCTCAAAATTTCAGGATTAAAAATATTCCGGACCCCACCAAAATTTTGAAAATTTCGGTTGATATTTTTAATCCTGCTCCTTGGTATTATCGGTAGGATTTATGGTTCATTTTTTTTGCGGGCAATTTAGAGTTCATATTTATTTTACTAATAAAGCAAATTGACATTATGTATGTTTTATTTTATTTCATATATACGTAACGATAAAAGTAGCTAGTAGTCAAACTTCTCCATTCACATCTGACGACAATATTTGTAGGTATAAGAAAGAAGAATTGGCCATTATTTATGTGTACCATTATTGCCGATAGCACCTTCTTTATAAAGAAAGCACCTTCTTTATAAAGAAAAGCAGCATGCGACATAACACACTATTTAGCTTAGTTTTATTTTCGCGACTACATGCGTGATTTTGGAATCAACAATAGTTTCTCCTTCCGATGGACGGTTAGCCCAAACACCTCTGTCATATCAATGTCTTTTCGCTCAACCCCAAGCGGAAGTTGCCAGTCAAAATGGCGCACAAGGTTTGCCAGCATAAGCTCCACATTCGCGATCCCAAGGTTCATACCAGGGCACATCCTCCGTCCTGCTCCGAACGGCAAGAACTGGAATCATTCCCCTTGAAGTTGACATGCATACTGCTGCCTTCATCCGTAAATCTTTCAGGAACGAACTCTTCCGCATACTCCCAGGAGCTTGGATCCCTACCAATGGCCCACGCATTGACGACCACACGTGTCCCAGCAGGAACTATGTATCCATCGATTATGCAGTCAGCCATGGCAAGGTGCGGAGCAAGGAGAGGAGCAAGAGGATGTAGCCGGAGCGACTCTTTTATGACTGCTCTTAGGTACGTCATGTTGTTCATGTCTGTTTCACTGATAATTTCTTGTCCTTGGGGTACAATACCCCTCACCTCATCTTGTAGCTTCACCATCAGGTGTGGCTTCCTCATGAGCTCAGCCAATGTGAATTCGAGGGCGTTAGCTGATGTGTCTATCGCACCAAAAAATACATCCTACATATATCAATTAATTAGGACAATGAAAGATATATACAAATCAACTTGTTTAGCTTGAAAGGTATTATCTGTACTCACGGTCAGGAGAGCTTTCATGTGCTCTCTTGTGAGATCATACTCCTGATGGACAGATAACATAATATCCACAAAATCATCATCCTTGTGATCAGACGTTGAATTGCGCTTGCTCACACGATCGTCGATCACCTTGTCCAACAGATCGGCCCATCTGTTCCTCACTCTTTCGGCCTTGTCACAAACCGCCTTCTTGAGCACCCCTACCCTACCCACTGCTGGGAAGTACTCCTCCAAATTGAACCCGCCTAGCAACCGTGAGGTATCCTTGATGAGTTCCCGGAACAACTTTTTTTTTTTGCGGGAAAGGAACTTTTCATTAATCAACCATGATGATTACATTCAGAGTCCACAATGCTAGCTATCTCCATAGGCGAGTTCCGAAGCCAGCACGCTGTGCGTTGCTGCGAACGGCCCATACAAGCAAGAGTATGACTCGCCATGTTCGTGTGCCTACTGATCTTAGCTAGACTAATGTTCCTTTCTAGGGTCAGAATGCTTCTGATCTCATTAATACGAAATGCATGCCTCGAACGGTTCGTACCTTTAGATTGCACCATCTTCAACAACTCGGCACAATCCGTCTCAACAATCAATGGTAGGTCCGACCAGTGCAGGGCAAGCCGAAGCCCTTCTTCCATCGCCGCCATTTCAGCTTCTAGGGGGTCACCGCAATTGAAGAGCACCCTTGTCGCTGCGAAGATCACAACACCTTCATGATCCTGCAAGAGCATACCAGCTCCAGCCGTTCCATCTTCCTTCAGAAAAGAACCATCAATGTTCAGTTTTGCATGACCCGCTGGAGGAGCCTCCCAGCGTGGAGTGTGTGTTACTTCAGGTACGTTCACCTGCCGACTGCTTGAGAAGTTGTTCACCTGCTTGCCCTTTGTCATGTCGGCCTTCGGATGTTGCTGAATGGCCAGCAGGGACGTGATATAGCTAGTAAGAAATCTGCGCGAAGCCTCAATCGGGACTGGTGGTTTGTGGTGAGTAACCTCATTTCTAGCATACCAAATTCGCCACATAATCATCAGAGACGCCAGCCGCTGGACGTCAGAGAGTTTCTCCAACAGGCGAAAGATCCAGTCAGGTTCGTCATTGCGCAGGACAGCAGTAGATGGAAGGTCCCACTGTTCACGCATAGCTTCCCAAAGTGCCACTGCGTGGGGGCACTGGGTGAGGGCGTGGTGTACATCCTCCGTTGCATGACCACAGATCAAGCATGCAAGGTCGTTTTCCATATGTCTATGATGCTTGGTGGCTTGCGTTGAAAGGGACTCACGAGCTGCAAGCCATGCAAAAACACGAACTTTCGCTGGAGCTGCGTTCTTCCATATCAGGTCCCAAACCGGCCGTCGTCCGTCCGGCCGTGTGCTCGAAGCACCCAAATCTTGCGCCTCCATGTGTTCCTGCAACCCCAGGTAGTAGGCACTCCGCACCGAGAAGCAGCCTCGTTTGTCGGGGTGCCACGCAAGGAAGTCCGCTTCATGTCTGCTGGACGTCTTAATCCGAAGGATATTCTCGACATCTGGCTGATAGAAGTGCTGCTGTAACAGGGCATGGTTCCATGTGCCATCGGGATTGAGAAGATCAACGACCCACTTTAGTCGACAGCGTCGCTTCAGAGTCATCAGTCGCCGTGAGTGGTCACGAGGTATCCAAGGATCACGCCATATTCGAACTTGGGACCCGTTTCCAATCCTCCAAATGACCCCTTTTTTGAGCAGCTCCAGTCCATATTCAATGGCTTGCCAGGTCGACGACGCATTGCCGGTGAAGACGGTATCCACCAAGAATCCGTTGGGGTAGTATTTCGCCTTGAGCACCTGCGCACATAAACTATGAGGGTTGACAATTAGCCGCCAAGCCTGCTTAGCAAGAAGCGCTTGGTTAAATAGTTTCATATCGCGGAATCCAATGCCTCCATGAGATTTGGGCCTAAGCATAATGTCCCATGACACCCAGTGAGTTCGTCGTTGCCCTTGAGTCGCTCCCCACCAGAAATTCCGTATCATTTTTGTCAGGTCCTCGCATAGTCCATCTGGGAGTTTAAAAACACCCATAAGATAAGTGGGGAGAGCTTGGGCAACCGCCTTGATAAGCACCTCCTTCCCACCCTTCGACGACTCGGCCCATAGCACAAATCTCTTGAGCATTTTAGCCTGAATTCCTTGGAATTTACCTCGGTGCATCCTTCCTTCCGGCGTCGGAAGCCCAAGGTATTTAGGCCCAAATTCAACTTGCGAGACTTGAAGGACAGATTTGATCTCCTCTTGAATTTGGTCAGGGCAAGATTTCCCAAACATGAGTGAACACTTATCAAAATTTACCAGTTGCCCCGTACCTTGGGCATATGAAGTAATGACTTGCCGAATCCTTGTAGCTTGCTCTGCATTCGCCTTAAAGAAGAGCAATGTGTCGTCGGCGAATAGCATATGAGAGATACCCGGGGCGCCCCGGCATACCTTTAGAGGGGCAATGTTTCCATCATTAATTTCTTTTTGCAACAACGCTGACAGACCATCTGCAACAAGTAGAAAGAGGAATGGCGAAAGGGGATCGCCTTGTCGAAGTCCACGGGTTGGTGTAAACGAATCCAGCAAGGTTCCATTAAGTTTAACCGAGTAGCTCACCGAGGATACACATGACATGATCCAGCTAGTCCACCGATGAGCGAAACCTAAGCCTTTCATCGCCTTCTCCAAGAAGTCCCAATCCACACGGTCGTAGGCCTTCGACAAGTCAATTTTGTAGGCACAAAAATTCTTCCCAGGATTAGTATTATGCTCAATGAAATGGAAGCACTCAAATGCGACCAAGGCATTGTCTGTAATCAATCTGCCGGGCACAAACGCACTCTGATTAACAGAGATAATATCTCCAAGCAGTGGTCTCAACCTATTCGCAAGACACTTGGCGATCACCTTATACAGAATAGTACATAGGCTGATAGGACGAAATTCCTTCAAGGTCGTAGGCTGGTCCACTTTAGGAATTAGGACAATGGCTGTATGGTTCACATTCGAGGGCATGTGCCCAGTGGCAAAGAATTGCAGAACCGCGGGAACAACTTTGTCCTTGAGAACTCCCCAATTTCGTTGATAGAATTTTGCCGGAAAGCCATCTGTGCCCGGTGCCTTCAAGGGCCCTATTTCCAACAGCGCGTCTGCTATCTCATTCTCTGAAAAATCCCGGCATAAAAGTTCATTCATCTCAGGAGTCACCTTGGTTTCAAACAGCTGTACAATCTCCTCATGGTGCAAGTTGGGGTCTCGGGTGAACAGTTCCTGGAAATAGCTCGTTACCAATGCTTCAATCTCGTCCGGTGCTGTCACCCAGTTGTCACTCGCATTTTTCAGCTTGGTAATCTTATTTTTCTTAGCTCGCCAAACTGCTTTTTTGTGAAAGAATTTCGTGTTCCGATCGCCCTCCTTCAGCCAGTTAATACGGGACCTCTGAAGCCATAACATCTCCTCTTTGTACAGGAGTTCGTTGAGCTGATCATTGACTCTACGAACCTCAGCTCTGTCCGCCCCGCTGCCGAGGAGACGATCTAGTTCAGTACGCAATTCTTTAAGCTTCCTCAAAATATTACCGAAGCGCTTGTTACTCCATGCATGGAGGGAGTTCATGACCGAGACGAGGCAAGCCTGGATGGCACCTAGATCATCCTTCTCCCCGGCTGCACTCCAAGCCTGTTCAATGATCTCTGGTAGGTCAGACGCACGCTCCCAGAACAATTCATACTGCCGACACCTCCTTTTGTTCTGAACAATTTGTTCAGCATGAAAACGGATGAGTAACAGACAGTGGTCAGAACAAGAAGATACCACATGTTCCACTGAAGCGTGTTCAAACATGTCGCGCCATGATTGACTTGCCACGAGCCGATCCAGGCGCACTTTGACATTGCGGCGCCCCCCTCGCTTGTTATCATATGTGAAGGGTACCCCTTTAAATCCCATGTCAGCCAGACCACAATCCTCCAGAGCATCACGAAACGCCAACATTTGAGGCTCCGACCTGCTGGTAAAGGAGAAATGTTCAAACTGCCATAATGCTTCGTTGAAATCACCAACAACTGCCCAAGGCAAATTAGATACAGACTTAAGATTCCTGAGTGTCTCCCACATCAAGTGTCTATTCTCCACTCTTGGTTCCCCGTATACACATGTTAATCTCCACTGAGGATCCTCTAGGGAAGCTCGCACAAACACATCAATATAACGAGCATTAGCCTCTTTAACCTCAACTAGCAGCTGCTCATCCCAGAAGAGTGCCAAACCTCCACTAAATCCTTCGCTGCTAACTCCAGTAAACCCTTTGAGCCCTAAGCGATTGCTCAAGCGCCTAACCTTCTCTTTTGATTGTCTAGTCTCACACAAAAAAACAAAGCTCGGACGATGAATTTGGTTGAGGGATACTAGCTCACGGACTGTGCTGGATCCTCCACCCCCCCTGCAATTCCATGCCAAACAATTCATTGCACCAGGCGTCCCCTCATGTGTGTCATGTGCATCACCGGCCGCCATTGACGGCACCGGCCGGACAGTCGTGTGGCTTATAGATCCCCGGTCCGCTGGCTTCGGGTGGGTAGCGCCCTCACCGGATGCCCCTTGCTCACCCCCACCAGCATTCAGGTTCACTAAGGAAGCCATTGGATGGACCGTCCCAGGACTCGTTGACGTGGTCGACATAAGGTGCCCTGACGCCCGAGGTTGCATGCTCTTTGGCGGCATAGATCGATCTGGAGGTTCACGGTCCCGCAGCTTTGGTTGAGCGACATCAACATCCTTGAGATGTGACTTGTAGGCCGTATCCCCAAGTTTCCTCAGCCCTCCGGAGGAGTCACGATCTTTTTGGGAGTCCAATCTCCCGTTCCCTTCTGATTCATGTGAAGAACACCTCAAGCTCTCTGATCCAGCGGACAAGGCCGCACTGGCGGACGGAGCCGCAACATGACCGCCCCGGGGATGGTTTCCCCGTGCGGAACTAGGGCCGGCGAGGCCGGCGACGGACATGCATGGCGGCGGCGGCTGGGCGTCGCCCCGCTTTCGCCAAAACCCTAGCATACCGAATCCACCTCTCTTCCACGTACGGAACTCCAATGGATTTTATTTTATTGATGAGAGTTCCCGGAACAACTTGCTTCGACCATCTTTCAGGAAAAAGTTCCCCAACACGATGCGGCTCGCCATGTCATTCGTGAATGTGTGGAGCAGCTCGCTCATGTCCACCACACCATCGGTAGCTGCTGCCTGATTGATCTTGGCCATCGCCATGCTGACCTATAATAGCATGGGTCGTAAAGTATGAGAAACTAACATTTACATCTCTACTCCTAATGGACGAGTTGGTTGAATAGTCCCTCCACTTTTGACTGGTTTTTTTTCGTCTGGTTTTTTTCGTCTCCCTTCCCACCATCCGACCGGTTTACTTTTTCTCCACCATTTTCTTGTAAACAAACACTTTCCTATTGTACAAAAAGCGACAGATCCTAACTTTCCTAACTTATCCAAATCAAGCGATCCATCTCATCAATGCAATTTACTAGAGGAAACAAATAACAAATTTTAAGGAAACAAATAACTGACTTTAAGGAAAAAATCCAATTTACTAATACTCCTGCAGCATGATGGAATCAGAACTTTCCTAATACTCCTAAATCGCAAATCACCACATATTCACTTGTCGTGGCTCCCGTTCCACGAATAGGAAATTCGCAGCAGCTTCGACCCCTTTCACACACGACCATGGCGCCGCTGCCCATCGCCGCCATGCCACACGCGAGGGGGCTCTGCCAGTGGGACCTGGCCGCCTCGCTCCCTCGCGCCCGTGTGCCGGGGAGCAACACCGCGCGACGCAGACCGCTGGCCGCCGCGTGCGCCGGGCACGTCTCAGCCGGGAGCAGAGGTATCGGGGCCGGGGGCCACCGCGCGCACTATGCGCTAGCCGTGCCTTCAGTGGGTCGGTGCAGCCAAGGTCGTCGTCTCGTCGGGGGCAACGTGCGGGTGCGGGCGTCACGGTTCGCCGTCGTCGTGGACGGTGAGCGTGCCGAGGCTGCCACTTTCGCGTGCAGGTCGGGCGTCGAGCCGCATCGACGTCGTTGAGGTCGCCGAGAGCGGCAGGTGCTAGGGGCCTCCTCCGCCGCGTGATGCGGCTGTGCTGCGGAGAGCCGGGCCGAGGGCCACTCGTAGGAGCAGCGCGTCGTGGCTGTGGTCTCCACCATGACGGGAGGACTGGTGCTACTACATGCCTCTTCCACGAGGATATTATTGCTGCAGTGATGGCGAGCGGCACCGGCCGGTAGTACCAGCCCCAATGATGGATGGACCAGGAGAGACATTGAAGCCGTGGGCACATAGTACAATCAGCTGATGAACTCTCCACGGAGCTCATAAGAGTAAAAAAGCTCTCCCTCTCCTGCCTGCTTGCATCTCAATTATTTATTTTTGCTGCTCGCTGTTCTACATATCAATACATTCACACGGTGATACAACTTGATTCAAGTGCTTGCATACAAGTAGAATTGCTATTTTTTGTGCCAAAAATTGATTTGTTATCCTGAACTTTTGTCTGCTTGCTTCCACTGTGATGCAGATAGAAATGATATATTATCGGGTAAATTACGCATTAGCTGAGAGCGGTATGAATGTATATTGGGAATAAAAAAACTATTTTCTTTAGTTGTACTGCTCTTGTTTATGTATGCTGACTTACAAGCGACCAATGAGCATGGAGATATAATGATCAGCGATACAAGTGGTGGTGATAGGGAGGCTTTTGTTTCAGCTTGTTTATTTTCGTTTTTGATACATGGATACTGGATTCATAGCTCTCCCGGGCAATCAGTACACGGCCATAAGTCTGATCGATGTGGTGGGGATGGTCTCTGATGTTGGATAAGATCTATTTTCTCTTCTTGATTGTAGGTCAGTCTCATAGAACTTATATGCCTATGCTTTGGTTAATGCATACTCACTACGGGTATGGTCTATTATTGATGTTCATACACAGAATTGGTTTTGCCAAATTATGTTCGATTAACATGTTGTTATAATAATAGAAAGCTTTTGCAAAATTCTGCGTGATGTCATATTAAGCTTGATGGAACTAACCTCCTAAAAATGGCAATCTCTATTGGTGTTTTTCTTATCTCTGTTGATAAGTTTTGATCTCAGGTTGCACGTAAAGTTCTTGACCCATATCCTAAATACCACATATAATCTTTGATTGTTACTTTGAATACATATGATGTTGAATCTATCTCCTTTGGATCTCCAAATGATTTGCAATGTTGGATACCAGAAAATAGATTGATCAGCCATCACACATTAGACTAATAATATATGGCATGTTACCTGGCCGTTCTCTTTATACACAATAGTATAGTTATATATACCAACTGTAGAAAAATATTCATTTGCCACTGAAACTTATATTTGTTTTCTATTTCAGAAATTAAGAGCATCTACAATCGGACCCCTCAAACATCCCATTTGAGAGTCCGGTCATTGTCCTGGACAGAAAAGTGAAGAAAAAAGGCCACCCAATCACAATCCCTACTTTGTCGGGGCATGTCCAGTCAGTCCACAAATCCCCCGTATCCAACCCATATGTGAGAAGCATATAAGGATGTCCGAGCTATTCGGGCATGTTCTTCAAGGAGCACCCAGGTAATAGGCTAGCTCTTTTGTTTGCATCATTATCATTAGCTAATTAATTCTCTCTATTTCAGTAAATGTAGAACAACAAATAGTCTATGAGCTTCTGAATCAAAAAGTTTTTTGAGTAGGACCTTATGCTCTTTTAACTGAACTGGGAGCACTGACAGTTATTTGCAAAGTAATTGCCTCCTATGAGTGTTTGGTAGTGCTTTGTGCTCCAATTTCAGTTGCATTGCTTCTGATGTATGAATGAACTATTTTCCTCATTTGGTAATTAACGCAACTGGCGTATTTCTTCATGAGAACAGATATTTTTGTAGTGTACAGTACAATTGTTTTTCTTAGTTACCCTCCCTATAAACCTATTGTACTCATTTATCAAGTTTGCATTATTAATATATCCAGAATTAGTTGTGACTGCAAAGTGCAGAAGAAAAATCAATTGCTGCAAGCAAAAGTATTATTTTGGAACATTTGTGTAGATGTTGTATAGTAGTGACCAGCACCAATACTTTAGAACATTGTGTCCATTATTTCCCTTTTGCTCGAAGTAAAGCGAAACCAGTTTGATATTAAATAAGTTTTTCATCTTGCCAAGGTTAAGTGTGCACCTAGGAAAAATAAAACTGATCATGTGCAAGGTGGCAAATAGAGATGGGGAAGCAGGAGGAAGATGCTGGTGTTTGTCCGACGCAATCTAAAGCATGCTCAAAATCAATGAAAATAGAACAAAAATTTACTATCATTCTCTCAAACCTTACACTGAACTTGCTACTAAAGAAGGTATGCATGATGCATATCAAGTAAGTCCTGTCCGCAATTGTTTTATCTTCCACAATTGTTTCTTGTGTCACTACTGTTAGAGTTCAAAATGTCCAAAACAAGATAACATTTACCAATGCTGCTAAATGACTGGTTCAAAATAAATAGATCAGCAGTTTTCCAGTTTTATCAGTTTCACATGGATGTATCCCTTGTTGTAGGTAGCCAACCCACTGCAAGGTGTGTGCACTCGAGCAATTCTTACTCTGTATTGGTAACAATAACTGGAATTGGCTTCTTTTGCTTTACAATTAGTAGTATTGAAGATTACTTCCTTGTTGTTTCACCACTAAAATTGAGGTGATTTCAAATGAAATTAGAGTTCCAAAGTTTGAGATTCTAGCTGGGAAAAATGATTTGGTAACCGAAGATAAACAGACTGGACTTTACTATTGTTTGGTCTATTGGAATCCGAGACTTGACCATGAAACCATGATCACATTGGTT
Source organism: Aegilops umbellulata (assembly GCA_032464435.1). Taxonomy (NCBI): domain Eukaryota; kingdom Viridiplantae; phylum Streptophyta; class Magnoliopsida; order Poales; family Poaceae; genus Aegilops; species Aegilops umbellulata. Next base: position 630,757,375 of record CP136060.1, on the reverse strand, counting down.
TCCTTTGAAAGAACATGAGATATCTTGTTTATTATGATTCACTCATGGAAGCATGCTTCATTTTTTTTTGTGTCATCTGCCTCATGAGCCGTACGATCGGTCATGATCGTGCGGCGCTTGGTTTGTCTTGCTCCACCGTCTTCCTTGCTGGCAAAAAGGTCTCACCTAGATGCTCGGTTACATCACACACTTCTCTCGCGAGTAAAAAAATCCTACAACTTCCTAGATCTGGCGGCACAGCCTGACGCAACAATCTTCGCGGCTGTAAGCTTCCGCAGCGGCGAAGCCGAGGCTGCGACGGGGAGTGGAGACGTGTGCATCCATGTCTTAAAGAATCGACGGGACGCTCCGCCGCGCAAGTACTCATCTCACCTCCACATGATTCGACGACATTGACGTGTGTGGCAATGTTGCGGTGCATGCTTCAACGGCCGCACCGACGCTTTGACGACCATGATGACAAGGCGTGCTTCGATGGCATTGATGGTTCGATGGCATTGATGGACACTGCAATGCTGTGACATGTGCTTCAACGAACACGACGATGAGACGTGTTACGACGACGGCATCGTTGACAACAACCGCGATGCTGTGAGGCATGCTTTCATAGTGATGCTTCGACTGGCCATGGCAACAAGGTGTGCTTCGACGACAGTTGATGATGCATGCTTCGGCGGCAGGTGCCCGTCCGCTGTTCTGTGAAGGCTTGTTTGAAGGTGTATTTTTGTGCTAGAATGGTGGCGGACGTGCTGGACGCTTGCTGGTGCGGGCCGAGTGGAAGAGTGTGTGATGTGAGAGGAAGGGTACGGGGTGTTGCCTGTTGCGTCAGTAGGATGGGAAGATGGAGATAATCAAAGGGTCACGCATGGCTGTATCGGACGGCTGTACATGCGGTTGATCTTTTTCTAAGATAACCAGCTGATTTGTACCAAATGATAGAAGAAAATGATTCCAAATCACAACATTTCATTCGTTCATATGGAATTACAACAAGTTCTCACTGATATACATGGATCCTGCTTTCATCGTAGCAACGGAGCATATCCACAACTAGAGATTAGAGCATAAAAATTGCTGAAAGATCAAATGCCTGATTGAACCTTTGAATAATTAGCTATTGTATAAGGATCTCCTGCATAACTGCACTTTGCCATTAGCTCTAGGCACACCTTATTTGACCAGTCCAAGGACAGTGAGCGGGAGGGGCAGTCGTCGACCAGCGCGCGCACGTTGCGCAAGAGGCGACGGGGAGCTGGCGGAGACTACGGGTGGTGAGTGGTCAGTGGTGGTGGCGACCTCGAGCGGTCGGCACCAACGGCGAGAAGGCAATCACCGCGACGGGCGCCCATTTGATGTCCGGACGTTCGAACACGTCCGGACGTCTAAGCGAGAAATGTACGTATGATGAAGAAATGAGTTTTGACCTTCAAGACGACCTTAACCATTTGTTTGATTTCTTCATTCATCGTAGCCCATAGCAACGCACGGGCATTCTACTAGTATGTAGTACTTTCTCGGTCTGGGTTTACATATATAAGTTCCCCTCATATTTTTGGTCAAAGTTGGACCACAGATTTAACTAGCATTGGATTCGCAAAAAGAAATTTTGCATTGGATTCGTATTCACAAGAAGTTTCAGATGGTATTTTATTAGTTAATCCAGTGATCAAAGTTAGACACGAATTATAGGTGAAACAAATGAACCCGGACGGTGGGAGTAACTGTTAGCAGAGTCCAAATCAGTATGAGAATAATGAGAGCAATACTTCAAAAAAAAAAAAAGGCTGCCAGCTCCTCGAGATTGCAAGATAATTGAAAATCAGTACCTCCTCGGCGGCGGCGCTGCGGAAATATTGCACCTTCTTGACGCTGAGCATGTGGGTGGTGAGGGCATCTCCACCCGTTCGGCCCCAGGGCGCCTAAATAGAGCGGCCTGGGGGCGTGCCGACGCTAGTTCGGCCCCTGGGGGCGACCTAGCTCCCAGTCACGCCCCCAAGCGCCTGCCCCGGGATACGAGAAATTTAAATTTGGTCGTTCCCGCTTTCAAAAGACGCCACAAATCCGGCGATCGGACGTAGTCTGGCGTTACAAAAAACAGAGCGCCGCACGCCGTAAGTTCGCGTGCGCAATGATTCACTCGGCGGGATCGACTCCAGGCGTTGGCGGAATCGGCGTGCGCGGGCTCGGCGGTGTCGGAGCTGCTTCGGTGCTGGGCTGTGTCGGCGCAGCTTCGGCACTGCTGGGCGGCGATGTAGAGGCGTCGTTCGGGCTTGGCGTCCGTGTGGTCGTGGGCGCGGGAGCTTGCGTCGTCGGCGTTGCCGTCGGCAGCTCGCTCAGGATGAGGCCGCGCTGCACCAGGTACCACGCCTTGAGCTTCTCGTCGTTGCTCTGGAGCATGTCCGCCCCGCCCATCAAAAAAGCCATGTTGGTGTTCCTCTTCTTCGCGGCGACGTTCGTCCGGAGCAGGTCGAGCTTGATGGCGTTGTTCTTCATCAGCGATGACCACCGCGCCTCGGTCTTCTCTTCGCGTAGGACGGCCCGGGCCTGGGCGTCGGCGAGGCAATGCTCGATGGACTCCTGCACTCGCGCGGTTGCCGCGTCGGCGTTTTTTCCCTTCTTTGCCAATTTGTGGCCGTCCGGCCGCCCCTCTGATGCGCCCGGAGTCGTCGCGTCCGGCTTGTATGTCTCCTTGGCCTTGTCGAGGGCACGTCGGACTTCCGCCCACTTCTCGCACTTGTCAATGCGCTTGTAGACGTGGAGGTGCTTGAAGTCGGCGTCTTGGTTGTCGCCCCGATACATGGCGAACATACGCAGCAGCTGCGCGGAGGGACAAACAGTTGGCGGGCGGCGGGCGTAGACGACGAAGATATGCGGGAACGGTGTGCGTACCTGATCCTCAACGCTGGTGCCGCTCTCCGGGCGAGCCGCGACCTCCGTGACGATTCCATGCCATTTTTTGCACGCCAACTGGATACGCCCCCAATGGTTCGCCATCGCCTTGGAGCCGCACTGCATGTAGACGCCTTTGAAGTAGGGGTCGACGAGCTTCCGCTCGTCGAACTCGGCCTCGATGCGGTCCCAGTATGTCTCCAAGCTCTGGTTCGCACCGGTGGTCGGGTCGAGGCAGACGACTTTCCATGCTTCGGCGAGGCATTCCTCCTCCTTGGACGTCCACTTGATGCGCGGTTCGCCTGACCTAGCCGCCCGCTTCTTCTTCTTGTGGCGCCCCTTCGTCGGAACAGGAGCCGGCTCCTCCTCCTCCTCCTCCTCCTCCTCAGGTTCCTGCGCTTCGTGCGCGTCCTCGCCGTAGACGTAGCCGAGCTCGGCCTCCATGTCGCCGCTGAGATCCACTACCTCGTCCTGGGTGGCGAACCCGGGAGACGTGGTGGTCGCGATCGATCATATCGCGATGATGTCGTCCATGTCGGCTCCCGTGTCGTCGGCGTCGCCGAGGTGCGCGAAGGGCAGCGGCCCACGGTAGAGATGGGGCGTCGGTGTGGACGCGTAGGCGGCGAGCGGCGAGTAGTTGTATGGAGGGTACTGCACGCCGATGAAGGCGGGTGAGGGCGTGCGCGTCACGGGGTGACCATGAGGGAAGGTCACGTTTCCGTGCGCGTCGCCGTCGGCGTAGCCGGGCGACGATGAACCCCATGGAGATCCGACGCCCTGCTGTCCCCAGGGCGCGTACTGGGCGTGACTGATGATGGGTGGATTCATCATCCCCGCCTGGTCGACCGATGAGGAAGACGCCGCCGCGCGCGCCGCATTGTCGCGGGCCTTCTTGGCTATGGCCCTGTTCCGCCGGTCGGCGGTGACTGCTTCGCGTCGCTGAAATTCCACCTTCCACTCGGCGTTCGACAGGTCCGGTGGCTTCGATGGCGGCGCCCTCGGCTTCCTCCGCTTCGGCTGGGCCACGGTGCCAGTCGCGGTTGCCGCTGCGCGCGGCATGGCGTACTTCTTCGGCGGCATGGCAGCGACTGGAAGGCGAGCGGGAGGGGGTTTGGCGGGAGAAAGGGAGAGAATGGCAGCAGGAAGGCGAGGGAGCGAGGGAAAAGCGTCAAGAAACGGCGGGAAAAGGACCTCGGGTCGCCTCCAGGGCGGGCCCACGCGCCTTTTTCGCTTGTGCCGGCTCCCCAAGCGCCCCCCAGGGCGCCGGGTTCGGCCTGGGTCCGCCAGCACCAGTTTTGGCCCGAGCCGGCGAAAAACGGGTTTCTGGGAGCGCGACTGGGGCCTTTTTTTGACGCATGCGCGGCAAAATCGCGTGGGGAGGGCCTGTTGGCGGCGCGGTTGGAGATGCCCTGACGAGCTTCCGTGCTTGCCGCCAGTACTCACCGTATGGCGCAAAGCCGATGTCAGACGAGCCGTACATGATGCTGTCGGAGACGACAGAGTGGGGCCGTGACGCAAACACGTGGTCGTGGGTGTGCAGCACGGCCTCGGCGGCGTGCGAGGAGGATACAACGAGGTTTGGCACGGCGCCCAGACGGAGGAGCATCACGTCGGGGCCATGCTTCCTTGCGAGGCCGCGAAGAGAGACGTGGGGGAGGGAACCGATGAGGTGGAGGTGCCCGATGATGGGCAGCCCCGGCGGCGAAGGCGGGAGGCGCTGCCTTTTCGCACTGAACTTTCTGGTGAACCAGTAATGCACAGACACGAGGAAGAGAGGGAAGAGGAAGAGAAATAACCATGACGGTGGAAGGGTCTCTGGCAAGAGTTTCTGCAGGAGATCCACCATGGCGAACCGACGTCTGGAGTGACTGGCTCTGTAACTACTCACTCTGGACTGGAGCTCTCCCGGAGAAATGACGAGCTCAGTTGCTTATAAGCAGCCGGGCAAAGTAAAAAAGTACAATGAACTTGCAGCGAGATATTGGTGATGGTGATCTAACAGTGTCTGTTAACGTACACGTCTGCACGGGAAATCTAGTCTTCCAGATGGATGGGCTCTAGCTTCGTACTCAATCAGTATACGTCCGTTAACGTACGCTGCCACTCACTCGTGTAGCCATCAGGTCGTCCTTAGCGCCGGTCGTGGAATTCAGTCACGCGGGAAAAGGATAGCTGTGGTGCACTGAACATGGAGCAATATTGGCGCTGGCGTGTCCACGTTTTGTCTTCCAGATGGATTAACACGTCGTACAATCGTTATCAATCAGTCGCTCGCCCAGCCAGCGCCTCATCCGTAGGGATTTACAGGCCCGCCCGTCGTGGAATTTGCGAGGAGTCCGTAACAACCTGTAAAGCCCCATCCACCATCAACAGTTCCACACACATATTCATCGTCGGTTGTTTTTTCTTTTGCGCTGCAAACCTTCTTTATTCACTTATCAGAATGGTTGCACCCTTTACAAGCATAGGAATTGCAGCCACCGGACCGAATCTAGCCAAGTATTAGGTGGAGATATCCTATCCAAGGTAGCTAACTCATCAGCTACATTTCCTATGACTGTGATTTTTCTACCGTACATGGATAACAGGGATACACCATCCACCCATACGTACATCGTCGGTTGTTGCTCTAATATTTGTGTCATGTTTCTATTTTTTTTGTTAGAAAGGATCTTGTTTTTCCGTTATTGCATAATGATAATGGGACAGATAGAGAGAATAAACATGAGTCTAGAGAGGCGACTTGCGATGGCGATCCTGACAAGCGCACCTCCTTCTGCTCGTACAGCCGTCGGGGCTCATTGCAGCCTTCCTTCTTCCCCACCCTCCACTATATCTTAGCCCGAGGATGCCCTCACCTACTGTCAACGGTGTCCAAGATCTTGCGTGCAGACTAAGAGACGCGGCGGTGGTGGTTGTTGGATAAATTAGCAATTCTTTGGCTGATATTGAGGAACCGCATCCTCGGCAACCTTCTTAACCGATTATACCCACCAGTTGGCCAAGTCAAGGCTGCGACGGCGGTAACCGCATCCTTGGCAACCTTCTTCTAGGTTTTGGAGTCTCCAGACATGGTGATATTGAGGAAGTAGAGGACGTAGTCGAAGTTGAGGACAAAGACGATCAAATTTTGATCTAAACTTGTTCCATAGGGTCCTGCAGATCGAATTTAGATCTGGAAATTTGTGTCATCGTAGATGCATGTTCTACTTATTTGTATAATTCTATAATTAGTCTTTGTTTCCCGAGCTGTGAATCAACTTTAAATCTGAAAATATGTGTCATGGTAGATGCGTGTACAATATATGTGCTGATTTTTTTTTTCCATAGCTGTTTACAAGTTTAGGGATCCATTTGGTAAACTTGTCGACTGCCACAAGTACATGTGTGAAACCGCTCCTGCCTGCTCTCAATGGGCCAACCATGTCCAGTCCCCGAAGAGCGAAGGGCCAGACGAGTGGAATGGTCTTCAGGGCTGATTCAGGCTTGTGCGACATGTTGGAGTAGAACTGGCACCCTTCACACTTGTCGACTATCTCTTTTGCCATTTCATTCGCTCTTGGCCAGTAAAATCCCGCTCGGTATGCTTTAGCCACAATGGTCCGAGAGGACGCATGATGACCACAGGTCCCCGAGTGGATATCATCAAGGATTATCTGACCTTCTTCTGGTGCTATACACTTCTGACCGACTCCAGTCGCGCTTTCTCTATACAACTGTCCCTTTATGACTGTAAAGGCCTTGGATCGACGGACGATCTGTCGAGCCTCCTCTTCGTCCTCTGGGAGTTCCTTTCTCAGGATATACGTGATGTACGGTATCGTCCAGTCAGGGGTGACTGCCAAAACTTCCATGATTAGGTCGACCTCTGCCGGAATTTCAACTTCAGTCAAATCTGTGGTACTCTTTGGTTGTGGGGCTTCATATGTAAAAGGATCTTCTTGGACTGATGGTGAGTGTATGTGTTCCAAAAACACATTGCTGGGGATGGCTTCTCTCTTGGAGCCTATCTTTGCCAAATCATCAGCTGCTTGATTATTCAGTCAGGGGATGTGATGAAGCTCTAACCCCTCGAATTTCTTCTCTAACTTTCTCACTGCATTGCAATAACCCGTCATAGCTGGACTTCTGACGTCCCACTCCTTCATCACCTGATTAACCACCAAATCCGAGTCGCCATAGACCATGAGGCGACGGATGCCGAGTGAAATGGCCATGCGCAACCCATACAAAAGTGCTTCATATTCTGCTTCGTTATTGGAGGAATCGAAGTGAATCTGGAGAACATATCTGAGCTTATCTCCTCGGGGGGAAACCAATACTACCACAGCACCGGAACCATTCAGCATCTTAGATCCATCGAAGAACAAGGTCCAATGCTCCGAGTGATCTTGAGTCAGAAGTTGCTGTTCGATCCACTCGGCGACGAAATCTGCAATTGCTTGGGACTTGATAGCTTTCTTTGCCTCAAACTTGATATCTAGGGGAAGAAGTTCAATCTCCCATTTGGCCACTCGACCAGTTGCATCTCGGTTGTGCAAAATCTCTGATAGCGGAGCGTCGCTGACGACTGTAATGGAATGATCAGAGAAGTAATGTGCAACCTTCTTCGTGGTCATATAAATCCCATATACAAGCTTCTGGTAATGAGGATATCTTTGCTTTGAAGGAGTCCAAACTTCAGAAACATAATATACTGGGCGTTGAACTTTGAAGGCCTTTCCTTCTTCCCGCTCGACCGTAAGTACTGTACTGACAACTTGTCCTGTGGCTGCAATGTAAAGCAGCAAAGGCTCCTTGCTGATTGGGGCAGCAAGCACCGGCTGGGTGGAGAGCAGAGCTTTGAGCTCTGTAAACGCTGCATCAGCTTCTGGAGTCCACTCGAACTTGTCGGACTTCTTTATCAGTCGGTAAAGAGGCAATGCCTTTTCACCGAGGCGAGAGATGAATCGACTTAAAGCGGCCAAGCATCCTGTAAGCTTCTGGACATCATGCACACGCACAGGACGTTTCATCTGGAGAATAGTACCAATTTTTTCAGGATTGGCGTCGATTCCCCATTCGGAAACGAGAAAACCGAGTAACTTCCCACCTGGAACTCCGAATGTGCACTTTGATGGATTGAGCTTGATATCATACCTCCTGAGGTTGGCAAAGGTTTCAGCAAGGTCAGTCAGCAGGTCGGAACCCTTCCGTGACTTAACCACGATATCATCCATGTATGCCTCCACATTCCGACTGATCTGAGTGAGCAAACACTTCTGAATCATCCTCATGAACGTGGGTCCGGCATTCTTGAGGCCGAAGGGCATGGTGACATAACAGAAGCACCCGAATGGAGTGATGAAAGCTGTTTTGATCTTGTCGGGCCCGTACAGATGGATCTGATTGTACCCGGAATAGGCGTCTAGAAAAGACAAACGCTCACACCCCGCGGTCGAGTCGACTATCTGATCGATGCGGGGGAGAGGAAAATGATCTTTCGGGCAGGCCCGATTGATATTTTTAAAGTCAATGCACATGCGAAGTGACTTGTCCTTCTTGGGGACCATGACAACATTGGCGAGCCACTCGGAGTGGTAAATTTCTCGGATGAACTTTGCTGCTAAGAGCCGAGCCACCTCCTCGCCAATGGCCTTCCTCTTCTGAACGACGGACCGTCGAAGATGTTCTTTCACAGGCTTAAATTTTGGGTCGACCCGTAGACGGTGCTCAGCCAGCCCCCTGGGAACTCCAGGCATGTCAGAAGGTTTCGATGCGAAGATGTCCCAGTTCTCAGGGAGGAACTGGATGAGCGCTTCTTCCTATTTGGAGTCAAGCGTTGTTGAGATGTGAGTCGGGGCAGCATTTGGATCGGTCGGGTGAATGTGAACTGGCTTTGTTTCACCGGACGACTGAAAAGCTGACTCTGAAGCAGGCTTCTTGGCTCGTAGCAACTCACTCGGATCTGCAGTCTTCTGATACTCTTGCAGCTCGACCACTGCCATCTGAGCGTCAGCAATCTTTGAGCCTTTCTGAAAACACTCTTCTGCTTTCTTCCAATAGCCTATAACAGTGATCACCCCTTTGGGACCAGGCATCTTCAATTTGAGATACACATAACATGGTCGAGCCATGAAGCGTGCATAAGCTGGTCTGCCCAAAATAGCGTGATAAGCACTTTGGAAATCCACAACCTCGAATGTCAACTTTTCCTTGCGGTAATTCTTGGAATCACCGAAAACCACATCAAGAGCAATTTGGCCGAGTGACTCGGCTTTCTTCACAGGAATGACTCCATGGAAGCTCATGTTACTGGTACTGAGCCTGGACATCGGAATGCCCATCCCTTTCAATGTTTCTGCATACAGTATGTTCAAACCACTGCCACCATCCATCAGGACTTTAGTCAGTTGAGTGCCTTTGACAACTGGGTCGACCACCAAAGCTTGCCTCCCAGGGGTGGCAATGTGCGTAGGGTGATCAGACTGGTCGAATGTGATGGCAGTCTGAGACCACTTCAGATAACTGGGTATTGTCGGGGCAACCATATTCACCTCACGGTTAATGACTTTCAGTCGACTTTTGCTCTCAACATCAGCAAAAATCATCAATGTGGAATTAACCTGGGGGTATCCGTCGTCACTATCTTCCTTGTCCTCAACTTTGTCCGACTCCTTTTCCTTATCTTTGGACTACTTGCCCTGAAACTGTTGGATCAGGAGCCGGCACTGTCGAGTGGTATGCTTTGGGTAAATGAGTTTACCCTCTTCATCTTTCTTGGTATGAATGTGACATGGCAGATCCAAAACATCATTCTCATCTTGATCTTTAACTTTCTTGGGGTTCCAGGGTCCTTTGGGTTTTCCCTTAAACTTTCCCTGGGTTACGGCCAGGGCCTCCCCAGGAGCGGCTGGCTCGGCCTTTCGCTTCTGTTTCCGACTGGAATTTCCTCCTGTTTCCTGGGCGACTGCTTTGTGCTTGCCACTCCGGAGTCGATGTTCATCTTCACCATTAGCATATTTGGTGGCAATCTACATCATCCGATTCAGAGAAATCTCTCCGGTTCGACCAAACTTCAGATTCAATTCTCTGTACTTAACGCCTTCTTTAAAGGCACAAACTGCTTGATGATCTGGTACATTTTCAACTGTGTGATGCAACATGATCCACCTCTGGATGTAATCCCTCAGAGTCTCATTCGTCTTATGCACGCAAGACCGCAATTCTGTAAGGCCTGCAGGTCGCTTGCATGTTCCTTCAAAGGTTGTGTCAAACACTCGGGAGAGGTCCTCCCAAGTGTAGATGCTGCTGGGTGCTAACTGATTTAGCCACGCTCTGGCGGAGCCCTCTAACATGAGAGGCAAATGCTTCATAGCTACCTCATCATTGCCACCGCCAATCTGGACAGCCACTCGGTAATCTTCGAGCCAAGTGTCAGGCTTAGACTCACCAGTGAACTTACTAACTCCAGTCGCCAACCTGAAGTTGGGAGGAATCACAGCGGCTCTGATGGTTCGACTGAAACACTCTGGTCCTGAAACATGTACTCTGCTACTGGTAGGCGCGTCTCTGTCGTGGCCTTCTCGGTGAGCTCTGTTCCTGTCGACCAAACCTTGAACGAGAATGGATCTCGCATCAAAGCCTGGTTCCCTGGGGTTGACTGGAATTCTCCGCCCAACACTATGAGGGCGTCTGTCATCCTGCTGTCGAGGTGCATATGATCCACTCCTCGGGGGAGGGGTTATCACTCGACGTCGATCATCACGATCGAATCGGTGATCATACTGCTCATTCCTTCTGTACCGATCATGTCGGTCTCCACGTCCCTCACGCCTCGGGGGCGATCTTGGGCTGTGAGCCAACTGGACTATATCCGCTGCAACGGATCGACTATGGATCCTATTCCGCGACTGAGAAACAGCGAAATTCTGGTTTCCCGCTGCCCTGAGCAACGCTCTGATTTGCAACAAGCCCCTGCAAGCCTCTGACAGGGAGGGCTGAATCGACTCTGCTATACGGGCCGCAGCCGCCAAATTCTGAACCGGAGTTTGATATAACTGCGTAGGCGGAAAGAGCTGACGTCGACTGGATTCTGGGGCCCGTTGACGCGCTCGCTCATCGAGTACTCGCTAGAGATTTTCCAGTCGAGTGCGCTCGGCCAAGTTAGCCAAGCGCGCGTCCTCCAAGGCCCGGGCCTCGGGGGTTTCTCCAACGATAGGAGTGTGAAGTGCATCCATGTTCCGGCGGCGAAGCTCCTCTCGCTGTAGTGACGTGAGAGGCTCGGGGAGATATTCTTCATGGAGGCGCGACGGGTCGCCCCCATCTGCACCTTTGTCAGTGCGAGGGAAACCGGGAGGACTGCTTGGCCCATCGATCACCAGAACCTCTGCCGCTGGGTCGCTGCTGTCGCACTCGGATGCAGTCTCTACGGAGCCAGTCGACAGGTCGAACAGGCCGTAGAGGGATTCGTCGGGCTCGATTGCGGCGACTTGCGGGGCGGCCGACTAGCGGGCCACCGCATGCCTCACCCACCTCTGAAGCCTCGATCGACTGGAGCGCTTGCACCGGCGAGAGACAGGGCGGGGGGATGCCACAGGAGCCGACCGATACTGGGTCGACGGCTGCCGCAGGAGGATACCACGGACGCATGCGCGAAAGTGCGTCGCCCCATGGACGGGGAGCGCGTCGATGTCGAGTGGAGCTTCCTGAAGCCAAGCGGAGTCATCGGCAATGAACATGAGCGCACCGAGATGGATCTCGCGGCCCTCCACCAAAGCTCCGCCCAAAACCACGATCAAAGGGATTGGAAAAATCGCAACTTCTCCAACTAGGCGCTAAGACTCCTAGCCCCACGGTGGGCGCCAACTGTCGTGGTTCTAACTCTGACAGTGATGTAGGGGGATATGTATGGAGAGGTTAGATCTTAGCTATGGAGGAGTTGTAAACACACGAGGGTTACGAGTTCAGGCCCTTCTCGGAGGAAGTAACAGCCCTACGTCTCGGTGCCCGGAGGCGGTCGACTGAATTATGTGTGTATGAATAACAGGGGTGCGAACCCTTGATACTGAGGAGGGGGGTGGCTTATATAGAGTTCGCCAGGCCCCTCTAGCCCTCAGTAATGCAGGGTTTAAAGTACATTAAGACTAGGAGTTACTGGTAACGTCCCTAATAAAGTGCTATGATGACCATAAAAGCTACTTAATGACCGACCGTTTGCGTGCGGAGTGACTTTAGATCTCCTAGCAGTTGAGTGGTTGGCTTCGTGGTCGACTGGTAACTCCATGGTCGAGTGTCTTGAATCCGTCGAGTGAGATACTTCCAAGTCGATTGAAAGGTGACTTCTTCTAGGGATGTCCTTGGGTAGGGCATTTAGGACAGGTCCATGCCCCTACCATAGGTACATAGCTTCATCACCATCGGCACACAACTGTGGCCCAATCCATTCTTGTCCTAGTTGCAAGTCCAACTACACCAATGACTCGCAACTAGAGTTGGCTTTTTTCCCGGTTTGCAAATCAACCATTGGCTCGCAACTGGGTCTGACCTTTTTTTTATCTTAGTTGCAAGTCCACCATCAACATGTAACTAGGACCTAGATTTTTTTTGTCGCAATTGCAAGTCAACCATCGACTCGTAACTGAGCCATACACTTTTTTTTATCCTAGTTGCAAGTCAACTATCGACACACAACTGGGCCTGACTTTTTTTTGCCGCAATTGCAAGTTCACCATTGACTCGCAAGTAGAGTAGACCTTTTTCATCCCGGTTACAAGTCATCCATCAACTCCCAACTAGGTCTGTTTGTTTTTGTTCTAGTCACAAGCCAACCATTGACACACAACTTGGACCTTGATCTTTTTTGGTAACAGTTGCAACTCAATCATCGACTAGCAACTGAGCCCGACCATTTTTTTTCCAGTTGCAAGTCCATCATTGACATGCAACTGGACCCATGATTATTTTTTAGCCAAGTTGCAAGTCCATTCTTGAGTCACAACTGGCCTAATGTTTTTTGACACAATTGCAAGTCCATTATCGACCCGTAACTGGGTCCGACCTTTTTTTTATCTTAGTTGCAAGCCCATCATTGATATGCAACTAGACTATTGATTATTTTTTAGTCAAGTTGTAAGTCCATCCTTCACTCACAACTGGTTTGATTTTTTTTGACACAATTGCAAGTCCACCATCGACTCGCAACTAGGTTTGACCTTTTTGTTATAAATCCACCATTGACTCAAAACTGGGTCGACACTTTTTTGTCCCAATTGCAAGTCTACCATTAACATGCAACTGCGCTATTTGATTATTTTTCATTTTCTTTTTAAAAATTTACAAGGTTTGAAAAATGTTCATTGTCTTTTATAAATTTGGTCAATTTATGAAAAATACTTTTAATTTCATGAACATTTTTATCGGCAATTTTTTGAACTATTTAATGCCTTCAATTTTATGAATTTGTTATGCATGTTTAACATTTTTTCAAATATAATGATTAACATTTTTAATTTCATATTTTGATGTCTACTTTTTTCATACACGATGTACATTTTTGTATATATATATCTGAAGTTAGTCACGTTTTAAATAAAAACGGATGGTGGAAAGAAAAACCGTTCATGACAGAGTTACATAAAAGATACTAGCTTTCTTGACCCAGCATACTCTTATTTTTTTTAAGAACACAATCTAGTGCACACAACGCACGTACACACTCGTGTGAGTAAGCAAATCGTACTTTTTCTAATACACGTACACACTCATGTGAGTAAGTAAATCTCGTGCGGGCGTGGGTTCATGGCCAGCCCAAATGAAGCGATGAAAAAAAAAGAAAAAATATAGCTTAGATGTGACATAATTATGTACTATACATACCCAATAAATATAAACTCTAAATCCTACCGATAATACCAAGCAGCAGGATTAAAAATATCAACAAAATTTCATTAAAATTTTCAAAATTTTGTTGGGGATCGAAATATTTGTAATCCTGAAATTTTGAGCCAAATTCAAACTAATAACTTTAAATTAGGTTAAATCCAATGAAATTTTGAGCCAAATTCAAACTAATTTTTTTTCGAAAGTTCGGATCTTGTGGTGAGACCCGAAATCCCGAAATTGTTTTGTTTACGTAATTAAAAAACCAGGCCAAGGAGAACATATCACTAAACTTGTGAACATCTCTGAAAATAATTCAGCACATATATAATCGACCGAGACACTAATTCAGCACATGTTTGTTTTTAATTTAATTTTGATCCGCAGCATGACAAATAGACACTAATTACTATTTTCCAGCACGTTTCCAGATCTAAACTTTTTGGGGAATTGAGACTGTAAATTATGTGTTGCCTTTTTATTGGGATTTTCACAAAATTTTCCAATGGTAGCAAGATACATCCAGCCTCGAATTTCAACAAACCCATCAATTCTCAAAGCAACGTTTCATGCATGTGCGGATTAATTTACAAACGTATATATGATCAATCAACCGGCACAAACTTATTTATCGGGCCCAACCGATTCCAAGTAATCCTCCCAATCACGAGCATGCGATGCTGGAGGAGAAGGGCCTGAGGCTGAACTTGGTGGCCGACGCGTAGTTGAACGTGATCTTGTATCCGTAGTACACAGGGGAGCCGTTGTTGAGGGTGCCGAGCTTGCCATCGGCGTCCGGCCGGAAGACCTGGGGGTCCACGGGCTCGGAGGATTTGAACCCGGGGGCAAGCAGCTTGACGTCCGTCTGTGTGCAGATGCACTTGTTCTCCACCACCACTGCGTGCTCCGGGTTCCCTCCGGCGTTCTTCCCCGTGGCGGTCTGGGTCACGTGGAGGTCCGATAGGGTGCACTCCGCGTTGCCTATACCATCAGAAAAGAAACAGGAGTTGATCAAATTCAGCATGAGATCTGTCTGATTTGGATCAAGGCAAGGCAGTGAATATGAATGGAGTACCTCTGTTGCAGAGGGAGAAGAGCATCAGCATAGCGAAGATCTTCATCAGTTTGGCCTCCATTGTTTCTCTCGTATACTTTTCCTGTACGTGTGTGTTGTGCTTGTTGTAAGGCTGTTCTGCATCTTTCTCTGCCGACTATTTGTAGGCCTAGATGGAGCAGTTTTATGGTGCGGTGTGTTGATTACGCCCTATTTACCCCTGTATAACGCTTTTAATTGTTTTTACGATTCCAAAATTGAGGAGGTGTATATGCCATGCCAAGGATACGTTGCAAACCTGTGATATCCATATGTTTATTTGCCGATTGGTTTCCATACAATAATTTCGAAAGATCAGTTACTTTGATTTATTACTATTCCACAGAGATACTAGGATCGCATCCGCCTCACACTTGATTCTCCTACATCTGGTCCTCCATCGTTTCATCTTTCCTATTCTACGGGTTCTTTTTTAGTCACGCATGTGCCCTCGTTTCTACCAAGGAGAAGAGGAACAATAAAACAGAGCCAGCAAGGAGAACTCTTCATGATCCTTTTTTTTGCGACCATGTATATTTTTCTTTGCGGAAAAATTTCAATTTATCCATCGTCAATCATGGCAGTATAATAAACACATGGCATACTAAAAATTACATACAAATCCATAGACCATCTAGTGACGACTGCAAGCGCTTAAGCGCAACGTCGTCACCACCCCAAACTCGCCGGAGCCAGTAAAAACGTGTTGTAGTAAGCACCAGAAGTTATCGTGCGAAGGCCTCATAGGACCAGCACACCAAGACGACTACCACCGCCAACGAGAGAAGCGTAGATCAGAAGGATACAACCTGAAAACACACTTACGTAAACGTATGAAGACTAAATCCGAGCGGATCCTGAAAGACAACCACCGACGGAGAGATGCGCTGGAGACACACCTCCACATGGCCTCCGACAATGCTAAATACACCACCGGGATGGGCCTAGGCAGGGAGAAACTTATTCCATCTTCAGCGAGCCATCGTTGTCTTGTCTTCCCGAGAATGATACAAACCCTAGCAAAACTCGAAGAAACATATAAAACGGAACCCTCCCACCAACAAGGGTTGAGATCCATCGCGCCCCCATGGCTCTTAAGCCCCATGAGACAAGGCAGATCAGCAGCGCCGCAGATGGAAGATAGAAATCCTAGCGCATGTTCGCTTGGAGGAGAGATGACTCCGAGCATCTTCTTTCTTCCTTGCTTGTTATGTTTGCTCTGTACCTCTCAAATTAATCCCAGGTAATGACGCCATGAGTTACGCGAGAGAACCAAAAGAGCACTCTCGGCAAAATAAAATGACTTCACGTCCGCGGGGTGAGGACTGCGCCGTCATGTCTTTGCCGAGAGCCAGTGTGAAAATCGGCAAACACATTCCCTATTGCCGAGGGCCAGCTCTCAGCTTACCTGATACGAGCAACTCCCAAGAACTGCCACGCGCGTGTCACCTTTTGCAAAGAGTACCGCCAAGATCTCGGCTTTCCCGGCATAAGCAATTCCTAGAGCTTTCCTGGAGTCTGCCTGATGTTCATTTGGTTGGTGTCCTCGGAATTTTGATGCGAGCCTGGCCTGAATCGCCCAGGCATGAGATTAGCCTGCCAGTCGTCCCCTTCCATCCGCCTGGACGGCAGGCAACACCAGCCTGATGCCGATCCAGCAGGTTATAGATGAGTTATGGGCTGCTTTGTTAGTTCTATGTTTGTTTATTCCTCCCAGGCCCAGGATACAATCCAAACAGCTACCTCTCCATGCTGCCTGGCCAGGCTAGAAAATTGAAAATCACAGGCGCATATCAGGCAGCAGCTTCTCCCAGGCATGTGGCCCAGGCTTGCAACCAAACTAGCCCTTAGTTGCTTGTCCCACGAAAAGCGGTGCATATCGGTCCTGAAGACCTTCCTTTATTTGTTGTAGCCCGCGCAAAGGGATGTACTCCCAAGTCATTGCAAATTGTAAGCCTTGCGACAAATCCCACAATGCATCTTGCCTAACCATCTCAGATCTAATCTCGCTCCCGAGGAAAAGGCGAGTCATGCTCTCTACATCGTCCCTTCCATTGAATGCCTCCCATCTCCTCTGTCGGCCCCGATGATGTCGGGGGAGGGGTACCGTGAATCTGCATTAGAGTATTTGTGGTAGTAGTTTGGGGTTCCTCCCCGTGTAGTTAGTGAGTCCAATGGTGTTCCTCCATGGTTGCGGAATAATCTTAGGTCCATTGTCCCGCTAATGTTCTTCTTCCCGCGGCCAACAACAGATCTAGGAGGTAGTGTGATGAATAAATCACTACCACGGTTACACCCATAGCCCTGCTGCTACACAGATTGGTCCTAATTACTAGAGCTCATGCACACTAACTAAAATATTAGGTACTTCCATTTCTTGGAACCATTTACAATGTTCATGAGAATATGATGCTGCCTTAACTGAATATGATCTTGCCTTAACTGGATATGTTTTTATTTCTTAGTGATGAAGGGCCTAGCATGGCCAAGAGGGATGAACATTGGAGCTTGATCAAGCATGGAGAACAAGGCAGTCGCGTAAGGGACGACAAAGATGTTTCGGGGTGAAGATTGGAGAACTTTGAGGCCGCCATCATGACGCGAGGAGGCACGGACAAAATATATAAACACTGTACTTCGTAATTTTGTCCATAGACGTTTATAGGTATTGTCCCACCTCACTTTTGGGTAAGACCCATGTAATTTTGAAATACCAGAGCATAGGCTATTTTTAAAGTCCATATTGATATGGAAACCGACGTAGTATGGATTTTATTCCCACCTTGCCAAGGGACGATGAAATTCCCCAGCCATAAATACAACCCTTAGGGTGTCATTTAGGCTAGGTTTTGTTTAGTTAAAAATTAGCTATAGTTGCAACTTCGCATTCTTTGACTGTGTCCAACAACCAGTCCAACATCACTTTTTGGAACCCCACTTTCATCAACAAAACTTTCATCTTAGTTTGCAATATTTGGATTGTAAATCTTAGTTCTTGCCCATTCTCTGTTTGCTTGAACGAATTAGACCTTCATATTCAGGTTGATCATGCTTCGGTGTTGTCAGTAACCTTCTGAAGTTGGTTTAGCTTGCTAAGGCATGACATCTTTGTACAGTCATAGTCAGATCGTCAAAGTCCACTCCATCAAAAAATCGTTACCCATCGTCAAAAGATCGACACATGTTAGCCGCTATCATAGTGTCAGTGTTTTCATTAGGGCAACGAGGCGGTGGTGGTGTCCCAAGTTGGAATAACATCATGTCTATCCTATTCCCTCTCGAGCGATACACCTAGCCCGATGGAGTGTGCATGGAGGCATGTTTCCTGTGGATCTGCTTGGGTCCAGTTGTCGACGTTCTTGAGACAGATAATGTCGTTGAGCGATGATGTATTTTTTTCAGAGGGCGTGCAAGTGGTGGATCGATATTGTAAGGCACAAGACAGGCGATTTACTGAGGTTTAGGTCGCTTGAGTACTCACCGTAAGGAAGATCTGCTTGTTGTGTTACAAGCTTGTGACCATGGCGGCAGAGAAAAGAAGATGGGGGTAGGTGAGAATCCTAGCTCTAGAATGATCATGAATGTCTTGGATTCCCCGAGAAGGTCCCTAGCTCGTCTTATATACATGGCTGAGTTAGGGTTACATAGCTTGGGGCGGATTGTCTGTGGGTTCACACCCCTTATCCCCGTTGGACCATGTCATGTATGGGTAGCTCCTCGTTCCCTTGCCTCCCAAGTCGGTGTAGTGTCTGGCCGACAACTGGGCCCGAGAGGACAGTGCCTCCCCAAGGGATGTCTCGAGCCCCTTGCTTGGCTAACATATCAGCTGTCATATCCTCATCACCTATAAGCATTCGTCTTCTGTGAATATATTTGAATCTGGCCAGGTGTCGGTCTCTGGTGGATCTGTCTGGATGGGTCGGCCCTCATGGTCCATAGTTAACAATTTTGTCATATTAACAGCTCCCAGAACATACGAAAAACTTGTGCTTACCTTCTCTGCCATGAACATTGGTCAGGTCCACATTGGTCTAATGAAAAAACGTTGGCCTTGGTGCTTTCCTATTCTTTGCCTGTTGGTGCAGGTGTATGTCCTGCTAATGGCGGTGATTGAAAGCATTGCTCTCTTTACATAGTGGATCCACCCAAATCTTGCATCCCTTCCCATCATTGTTCTTCGCCAGTCTCACCATTGATTTGGTTGTTGACATCATATGCTGATAGTGCCTTAGAAATTTGGGATCTTGATTCTGCTCTGGGCAGAGAATCACTGATTTGTTGCTCGGTCTGGATCCAGCCCCTCGCCCTAGTTTTCGCTCTCCGCCCAATCTTCCACAACCACCTCCTATTTGTGTTCATGATGGGTCCAATAGAGAGATGGATCTTGGGAGGGGATGGAGGAGAAGCTGGAATACGGGGGGAATGTCAGGTGAATCCTTGAAGAACAATGATTTGAAGGGATTGAACTTGGGTTTGACCATATCTTAGCAAGAGGTCGATGAGTGATTCCGGCACGAGGTCCTTTCCTGTCAGTGGCCACTACATCGATGGATGGCAGATCTCCCGGCGCGTTCTCTCCAAGCTCTGGTGAGGGAGCTCGCATTCTCTCAGAGCTCTAGACAAGAACTGGACGAGATTCAAATTTTGAATGGTTGCACACCAGATTTGGCCAATAAACACTCTTTGGAAATCTAGGTACTATCTATCCTCGGAGAGGAAGAAGAGTACGCGCTGTAGGGGCGGCATTAAACGGGTTACCAAGGGTGATGCTAACACAGGGCATTTTCATGTGTATGCTAACGGATGCAAACGCAAGTGATCGATCCTTCGCCTCCAATCTGAGCATGGTTTACTTGTTAGCCAGGACGCTATTGTTAGGCATATCTATGAGTTTTACATATGCCTTTTAGGAATAGCTGACGTGAAACTCGAGAGCCTTCGACATGATTTGTGGGATTAGTCGGAGTGGGTCCCATAGCAAGAAAATGACACCCTCGCTCTCTCCTTCCTTCATAAGGAGATTGATGAGGTTGTCTAGTCTATGAAGACAACTAGCCAATTGCTTTTTTCCAGAAGTTCTGGGCGCTTCTTAAAGAACTGTTCTATGCTATCATTAGTGGGTTCACTTTAGGCACTGTCAACATCTCGCTCCTTAACTACAGTGTTATTAGTATGATCCCGACGGTTAAGGGTGCACATTCGATCAAACTCTTCCATCGTATTGTGTTGATCAACATGCCTTTTAAATTTTGCGCCAAAGCTTACACGACACAATTGTTGCCTATAGCCCAGCGTGTTATCCACAAAAGCCAATCCATGTTTCTTAAGGGTCGTAACATCCTGGAGGGCCCTGTTGTCCTGCAGGAAATAGTCAACTAAATCAAGGGCTCCAAAAAACAAGCTATCCTTCTTAAGCTGATTTTCAAAAAATCCTATGACCACGTAAACTGGGAGTCTGTGAGGGAAGTCCTTCTCAAAAAGGGTTCTCAGGTAGGATTTGTGCACCGTGTCATGTAGCTTGTCTCGGTGGACAAACGATGGTGACAACCAACGAGGAGGTTGGTAAGTTGGGAGATTTGCTCTCGCTGCTGCTATTTAAGTTTGTTGCGGACGCCCTTTCAGCAATGTTATAAAAATCTAGGGCAACTGGCCGCATAAAGGGTATTGTGTCCAACCTGATACATGGGGGGTGGCTTAGTTGCAGTACGCCGATGATACCATGCTGCTTTTCAAGTCGGATAATCACAGCTTTGCTTCAGTCAAGTTGCTACTGCTAAGTTTTCCGATCCCGTCCAACCTCAAGGTAAACTTCTTAAAAGTGAGGTTGTGGGGATGGATGTGCATTACAGCCAAAGGATGGTTGGTCTGCTTAACTATAAGCTTGGGGATTTCCAATCAAATACCTAGGTCTCCCTATTTCAAAAGAAACTCTCTATCATCGAGTGGGAACCTTCGAACGGCAAGGTCACGAGTAATGTCTGCCCGTGGAGAGGTTGTTTCATGTCTTCTACTACTAGGCCGATTCATACTAACTCAAGCCTCTCCTCGCTTTCATTATTCATTGTGGGGATGCTTTTGCTGGCTGGTGGGGTTCACGCCAAGCTCAACACACCCCTCACTCCAGGTTGTTTTGGGAAGGGGCCGGGTCAAGACTAAGTGCAAGTTCCACTTGGTTTAGTGGGCGGTAGTGTGCTGGCCCAAGAAGCAAGGAGGGTTCGGGGCCCAATTCTACGTTCAAAATGGCAAGTCTACCCGGTTTTGGCTACACACATGGATAGGATCCATGCCACTCTAGATGAGCCACTAATCTCTTTACAAACTGGTTACGTACACAAAGATAATAGTGACAGATGCGCCGCTCCTCGCCTCCATCCATTAATTTCAAGAGGCCCCTATCGTCAGCAGAAGCGATCTGTTGGGTAGATTTCTGCGATCAAGTTTCGGCCACTACGCTGAGCCAGGACCAAGACGGGGTCTCATGGAGCCTGTCGGCCTCTGGAAATTTTTTCTGTTAAGTCTTTATACGCCCAGCTAACCCAAGGAATGGTTCTGTACATAAACAGGGGAGCTATGGAAGGCGGATCTACCCCTAAAAATTAAAAAATTTCTTTAGCAAATATTTCGAAATCGACTGCCTACGTCGGATTATGTGGCCAAAACAAACAGACCCATCAGACGTATGCTGTTTGTGGTATCGCCCAAGACGCCAACCACGATTTCTCTATTGCCACTTACCCCGTTATGTATGGAGTGCCGTTCGCTAGGCTTTTGAACAAAATTGGAACTCTTATTCGGGAGCCGATTTGCTAGTCATCCTTTAGGCTCAACGAGGAGCCTTTGCTAGGATAGTGTGGCATAGCATAGGGGCGCTGTTATGGTCGATTTGGTCCAATAGAAACAAAATTACTTTTGAGAAGTTCTACCATTCCCATCTTGTTGACGTTATTTTCAAATGCCATCTTTTCCTTTAGACATGGATGCCTCTGGGAAGCAGTTGGACTCTGAGCTCATGTAGGACGCCTTGGAGAAGATTAGGTATATCCAAGTCATCGCCCGCTGACCACCTCCGATGACCTGATCCCATTTTGGTGGAGCATCACTACTAGGCAAAAGCTTATACACAGAACCTTGCCAGCAGCGCGGTTTAAAATAAGGCGCTACTACTTTTTTTCGATAAAGGGCGATTTTATTATCTCAAATGTAGCATCAAGCGGATACAAAGCATTATGAGAACACCCAGCCTCTGCATAACTAGGATGCACATGACCCAATATGAAGGTCTGACAAAAATTGATGAAAAAAAACCGACAAATTGGCAACAGTAGAGCCCTATAGACCGACACTATAACTATGTCGATGGAGGTGGTGGATCGATCCGAAGGTTATGTTGCCACCCATGTTGGGAAAAACCTCCATAGCCACCTCCTCCAATCGCATACACACCCTCTTGAACAGCGGTTGGTCCTCCGGTCGTTGTAACATAGACCACGTACATAGCAATTGCGTACACCGAAAAATAACCTGTAGAGGAGAAGCATTTCTTCCATTAAAAACAAAATCATTTCTACATAGACAAAGCGACCAAATTAAGGCATACGCTCCCACCCTTATTAGCGTTTTGAACCTATTTGAAATACCGTCCAACCAATGACCAAAAATATTGGCAACAGTTGCGGGCAGATACAAATTTGACGCTATTTGGATGACTGACCACGTAGAACGTGCAAACTTGCATTGGAAAAGGAGGTGTTTGATTGTCTCGTCATGCATACAAAAACAGCACTTCTTACTCCCTTGTCAGTTGCGTCGTGCGAGATTGTCTTTGGTTAACACAACCCCCCTACGAAGATACCACATGAAAATTTTCACTTTTAGTGGAATCTTGGACTTCCAAATTTTCTTGTTATTACTCACTAGTACCTCAGAATGTGTGAGCGCACGATACATAGATTCTACAGTGAAAGACCCTAATGTAGCAAGGTTCCAGCGAAACACATCCCGCCCTTGTGTCAGGTTAATCGAATCCAGTCGGGATAAAAGATTATGCCATGACACAAGTCGGGGGCCAATCAAATCCCGCCTGAACGAAATATTCGGCGGGAATGAACTGAGCGCTTGCGCAATAGTATAATTATTATCGCGAACAATGTTGTATAAGCCTGGATATTGTTCTCGGAGACTGGCATTGCCTAGCCAGATGTCTTCCCAAAAATGAATCTCCGACCCATCCTTTATCGCGAAAGACCCAAAGCGAAAGAGATGTTTCTTTGCCGCCATTAGGCCAGCCCAAAAGTGTGAATCGCCAGGTTTTCAAAATGCCTGGGACACCGCCTTTTGACCTAGATACTTGTTGCGCAGCATGGTTTGCCAAATACCATCATCACTAAGAAGTTTGAACAACATTTACTGAGTAGGGCCTCGTTTTTGACCTGCAAGTCATGAATTCCGAGCCCTCCTTGGTCTTTCGGCCTACAAACCACGCTCTATTTGGTCAGCCTGTATTTTTTCTTTTCACCGTCTCCTTGCCAAAAGAATCTGGATCTAAAATAATCCAGTCTTTTTAGGACCCCTTTTGGGAGTTGAAAGAAAGAAAGCATATAGAGAACCATATTTGTGAGGACAGAGTTAATCAAAACCAACCGTCCTCCAACTGAGAGTAGTTTGTCTTTCCAACTACTCAACCGTTTCTCTAGACGCTCCTCTACATGCTTACACTCCGCAATGGTGAGGCGTCGATAATGAATCGGTATTCCCAGATATTTAATCGGGAATTGGCCATGTGCACAACCAAATAGGCACTAGTGCAGAACCGGGCAATAGCACTGGTTCGTAAGGCCCTTTAGTGCCGGTTCGGCAACCGGCACTAAAGTGTGGGCACTAAAGACCCCCCCTTTAGTACCGGTTCAGCACGAACCGGTGCTAAAGGGCAACAACGTGGCACGAGCCAGCTCCGGGGGCCGGGAGCCCTTTAGTACAAGGTTTGGGGGGTTTTTGGTTTTATGATTTCTTTTTAGTTTAATTTTGTGTTTTCCATTTAATTCTTTTTTGTTTGCTGGTATTTTACGATCCTACACATTGTACACGTTATGCATATATATATATATATATATATATATATATATATATATATATATATATATATATATATATAGAATTTCTAGTAGAACCGATCATATATATATCATCAAATGTCTCACAAACCACCATATTAATTCACACATACACACATGTATAGCTGTATACAATTTCTCCTACATGTTGCCTTCGGAGCCAGTGGCATTAGCCTAATTGGTGCCTTCGGAGCATGATGACAATTGGAAGTGGTTCACGGTGGCGGTAGCGGGTAATGGTATTCTCCCTTCGGATCTATGACCTGGTCGAGCAAAAATCCCGCTATTTCCTCTTGAAGTGCTTGTACGCGCTCCGTTTCTAGGAGCTTGTCCCGCACCTCTGTGAACTGTTAAGAAGGAGATCAATATGCATGTGTATTAGTTGTGTGACTAGATATCGATAATGGTGTAAAAATTGTGAATAGTGTTCTGACAAACGTACCCATTCCTTTCTTTGAGATCTGCTCCTTTCGGACGCCATCATGCGAATGTTCTCGCAAACGCAGTATGCACACAGATCAGTCCCCTGCGCCTGCTTCAGGGCCTTTACGAGAATGGAATTTGATCAGATAATAATTAATCAAGCATGATAATTAAAGAGATGGCAGCTAGCTAGCTAGCTAGTACTACTTAATTACTTACCTTGGCTCGAAACCATTTCAGTCTTTGTTTCCATTCGCCTGGAGTGACGCTGATGAACCTTGCCCAAGCCCTGCCCGCCGACAAAGAAAATGAATAAATGGGTTATTAAATAGTTCATATCATGAAATGACGAACTAAATAGACCGAGATATATAGTTAATAATGATTGAAATTACCTGTTGACTATCCCAAACAAATTGTTATAGTCAGTATTTATTTTAAGTAGTGAGTCCAGTATTTCAACTGTTCCGGCATCAACTTTAATGATACACAAGATCCAGTGAAATATGCATGCACACACATTTGCATGTCTTAATTAAGCGGGCATATGCAAGCAAAAACATGTAGCTAGCTAGTAGGCAAAAACAAAGAATTTGTAGTACAAGACAGTGTGACTCACTGTTAATTATAAGGAAGTAGTATATCTTCATTTTATTTAAGGCGCTTCAAGAACTCTAGCATGCTGTCCTCTATATGTTTTTCATGATATGCATCTATTCTCCATGTATATTCATTAACGGTGTTTGGGTCAATGAACCCAATGTCATAGCGTCCACCTTTTCTCATTTCATACATCTTCATCATGCATACTATCACAGAAAAGAATATAGTGAGGATAATTACAGGTAATGATTGATCAAAAGGATCACTATAGCTAGTTTGAGACTTAAATTACAGAAAGAAATCACTTACAGACAATAGCAACTGACGATAGATTTGTCGAGTGCGTCTTGATTGTATAACTGAAACAATTCATTATACTCAACGGCCACAGATTTCTGATGGTAGTAATGATCCTTCTTGACTTCCACCATGAGGGACTCTCGATTGGAACTCTTGGTAATGTCCATGTACCATTGATGCAATTCATACATTCTCCTTGGGAGCTTCTTGACCTCGTCTGGCTTGACCAAAGGTTCGCCCCGGACATATTTCCGTTTTATTTCCTCCTCTCTAAGCACAGGCATGGGCTCGATCTCGAGGAGTTGTCCAACAGTGATATTGAGAATTTCAGCCTGCGTTATATGCTTCTCGGTTATTACCACATTGCCCACCTCGGGAACGTAAACTGTTTGCCCACAATAATATTGGGCGCGCGTACTCTCACGTGTTGTTGGCACAACAAGTGAGGAGATCGATTGCGCCGCCTGTTCTCCCAGCTGGGGAACGGTTTTCCCGCATTTTTGGACAGTTGCTT
The DNA here is from genome assembly GCA_032464435.1 of Aegilops umbellulata. Classification (NCBI taxonomy): domain Eukaryota; kingdom Viridiplantae; phylum Streptophyta; class Magnoliopsida; order Poales; family Poaceae; genus Aegilops; species Aegilops umbellulata. The sequence continues at coordinate 630,731,583 of CP136060.1, read as the reverse complement.
GTTGTTTGCTCGAGCTCGAGCTCGCCTCCTTCTGTAGACGTGCTCGATTTAACTTCATGATGTGGCTCTCATAGTCTGTGTCAACAGGTTTGGGAGCTGGTGGTTGAGCCATACGAATGAAGTGGTCAATCTTTTCCTCAGGCACTTTCTCCCTTGGCGGCGGTGGCGGTTTTGGTCCAAAATGGGCGTCCACTTCTGCCCGCACTATGGCATTGGCTTGCTCCTCGGTCCTGTCGTAAGCCCTCTGAGGAAGAGGAGTAGTGAGGCTTGGAGCATATTTATATCGCTTGTCTCCGCCTGTACTTCATGTACTACCTCGACTCGTACCGCTACGCACCATAGCTGCGGGGTGTCTCTTCTGCGATTGCTGAGGCGGCGGAGACGGCTGACGGGGCTGAATTGGACGAGGAGGAGTGGCCTGAAGCTGTGCCGGACTTGGAGGAGGAGTGGCCTGAACTTGTGCCGGACTTGGAGGAGGAGTGGACGTCTGACGCTGTGTCGGACTTGGAGGAGGAGTGGCCTGACACTTTGCCGGACTTGGAGGAGGAGGAGTGGCCTCATGTGTTGGTTGACTTGGAGGAGCGGGAGTCTGCTGACTCGGTGGCGGACTTCGATGAGGAGTCAGGTGACGTGGTGTTGGTGGCCTTCGAAAGACGATGCAATCCTTTCTCCATAGGATGACCCGATGTATGGCCTCTCCCAATGTGTGCTTGTCGTCACCTCCAGGAATGTCAAGTTGTAGCCCCGAATATGGGTCCACCACCTCATCAACCAAGACACCACCATAGCCCGCTGGAATCGGGTTGCAATGGAAGGTTGCCTCGGGGAGATTTGTAAAAGCAACGACGTCCGCCACCTTCATGGATATGTTCTTCATTTTGAAGTGTAGCTCGCAGTTAGTGTTCTCCATGATGTCATCCACGGGTATCTATCTAGCATTGCGTCGCCCGGGACGGAACCCACGCTGCTTCTCGGCATGGATGGGGCGGTGCTATCCAATGTTGGATCATCCGGTAGCTGCTGCAGCTGCTGAGACCCCCTTTGCTGGCTAAGTGAGTCGATCTGCTCCTGCTGCCGCTGGAATTTGACTGCCAAGTCCGCGTGCTTTGATTCTAGGCCTTGAAGGCGTTCATAGTCTAGCTTCCTCTGCTCCTCCTCCTTATTCCTCTTCTTCTCCTCCGCAATCTTCCTTCTCGCACGGGTTCTGTAGTCGGCGTTCCAATCCGAAAACCCCTCATACCACGGAATAGCGCCCTTGCCTCGTGTTCTTCCCGGATGTTCAAGATTTCCAAGGGCATGCGTAAGCTCGTCGTTCTCTCTGTTCGGCTGGAACACCCCTGATCGAGCCTCTTCTATTGCAACAAGTATCGCATCGTCCGCTCCGTTCAGACATGCCTTCGTCGAAACTTTGCCTGTCTTCGGGTCCAACTCCCCCTCATGCGCATAGAACCAAGTCCTGCACCTGGGGAGCCAGCTCCTAGTAACCGGAGTGACACCTGCATCCTCCATCTCTTTCTCAAACTTATCCCACTTAGGCATTGGTACCGCATAGCCACCTGGCCCCAGCTTAATGAACTTATCCTTTTTTCGGCATTCTTCTTGTTTATTCTCGACCGTTCCTTAGCTAATTCCGAATCCTTGAATTTCACTAAATCGTCCCAATGAGCACTTTGCTTCTCTAGTGTTCCCTCGAATACTGGAGTCTTCCTTCCTCCCTCGACGTACTTGTCCCATTCACGATTCTTGTGGTTCTTGAATGCAACCGCCATCTTCCTAAGAGCAGCATCCTTGACTTTCTGCACATCTGCTTCTGTGAAATGATCTGGTAGGGTGAAATATTCCATGAGAGTATCCCAAAGCAGACCTTTTTGTCTGTCGTCGATAAAAGTAAGATCTGGACCTGGCTTTGCTGGCTCTCTCCATTCTTGAAGGGAGATCGGGAGTTGGTCCTTCACAAGAACTCCGCACTTACGAACGAACTTGTCCGCAATCTTTTTAGGCGCTAATGGTTCGCCATTAGGTCTGATTGCCTCGATATTGTACTTTACGCCCTCCTTCAACTTTTTGTTCGGGCCTCGTTTTGTCCTGTTGCCTGAAGATTTGCTCGATCCGGATGGCTGAAAGAAGAAAGATCGATTCGTTAATATATCTTCATGTCATTTAAAACATGTGATGATCACCAAATGCCTGCTTATATAAATATATATACCTCGCCGGTCTTTGTTGTTTCAAGATCAACATTTTCTTCGTCATCATCATAATCATAGTTCATGACTTCATCAATTCGGTCATCGCGATCGAATATCATATCACCCTCCCCGGTGTTGTTTAGAAATTCGGAGCCGTCATAATCTTCTTCATTCTGATCATCATCTGGCCCGTGAGGATGGCGTATCATATCGAACAGGGCCTGTTCTCCCTCTCTGCCGGTATTGTCCGCCATAGCTTTTATTTAACTAATCCAAAAGAAATATAAAACAATTTAGTATTCAAATTACATTGTCTTGAATAATAGATATAATCTCGAATACATAGTCTCGAATAATAGATATAATCTCGAATACATCGTCTCGAATAATATATAATCTCGAATACATCGTCTCGAATATTATATATCGAATACATCACTGGCTAGGTAGCTAATAAAGATCGAATACTACAGAAGAATCTAGGACACTCGCGGTTCCTGCGGCGCGGGCGGTGGACACCCAAAGAGAAGGAACCCTCACAGGATCATAGCTGAAGTGAGATCCCTGAAGAAACTGCCAGGTATTGGAGAACTTGCCGCCCTCTAACGCAACCATGTAGCGATGGACGTGCTCGTCCTCCTCCCTGACACGGCGACGTACCACCTCCGGCGGGGCCGGCTCCCTCCGCACCGAAACTGGCCCACGCGAACGCCACCAAACGAGATCAGGGTCGACGACGGGACCCGGGGCCGGGTTCCTCATCAAGCGGCGCGCCCCTCCAGGCAGCACCTCCGAGTGCCAGCCCGGCGGAACCCAGTCCCGGACATGGGTCAGCCGGACATCGTCGCAGACGGGTCGACGGCGAGGATGCGGGCCGGGCATCGTCAAGAACAAATACTAGCTATATGCCCGCAAAAAGTTACATTTTTTTAATGATTGGATTTTGATAACTAAAATTTCTAACATTTCTATATAACTAACATTTCTATAACATTTCTAACAATGCTATATAACTAACATTTCTATAACATTTCTAATATTTCTATAACTAAAAAACAGGAAAAAATTATAATATTTCTATATATATAACTAACATTTGTAACATTTCTAATATTTCTATAACTAAAAAAAAGAAAATTTTCTAACTTTTTTATAACTATTTCTATAACTAAAAAACAGAAAAATTTCTAATAATTCTACCTTTTTTATAACTATTTCTATAACTAAAAAGCAGAAAAATTTCTAACAATTCTAACATTTCTATAACATTTCTAACAATGCTATATAACTAACTATTTCTATAACTAAAAAAAGAAAAAATTTCTAACTTTTTTATAACTATTTCCATAACTAAAAAACTAAAAAAATGTATGTGTGTGTGTGTCCTCGCCGGCGAGGCGAGAGGCGACGGGGGGCGGCGACGGGGACGGCGACGGGCGCGGCGACGACAGGGATGGCGACGACGGGGACAGGGACGGGGCAGCGACGACGGGGACGGGGACGTACGGGCCGGGGCGGCGACGACGGGGCCAGGGCGGCGACGACGGGGACAGGGACGACGCGGGACGGGTCGGGACGGGGCGGCGGTGACGACGGGGAAGGGGACGACGGGGCGGCGACGACGGGGATGGGGCGCCGTCGGGGGCGGCGACGAGGGTTATGGAGACGGGGGCGGCGGGCGACGGGGCAGAGGAGAAGAAGCAGATGAGAAACTGAAATTTTTGAAATGTTTTCTTATATAGGATGGACCTTTAGTACCGGTTGGAGCCACCAACCGGTACTAAAGGCCTGCTTGGTCAGGCCAAGCGGCGGGAAGCGCACCCCCTTTAGTACCGGTTGGTGGCTCCAACCGGTACTAAAGGGGGGTTTAGTACCGGTTGGAGCCACCAACCGGTACTAAAGGGGGTGCGCTGGTGCAGGAGCGGTGCGACAAGTTTAGTCCCACCTCGCTAGCCGAGGGGCGTCCGCACTGGTTTCTAACCCCCCGCGTGGTAGCTCTCTCGAGCTCCTCTCCAAAGCAGGCCTACTGGGCCTACATGTTCTGTCCTGCCCTGTTGGCCTACTGGGCCTTTGCGGTCCTGCATCCAGGCCCAACAACAGGTTGGGTTTCTAGTCGTATGCAGGCCGCTCTGGCCCAGTAGGCGGGCTTTATTTATTTATTTTTTTGCTTTATTTATTTTTGAGTTGTTTTTTTTGTGTATTTAGAGTTTCTTTGTGAATATTTTTGCTTTAGGTAAAAAAATTACAAACTTTCTGTTAGTGCCCGTAGTTTTCAAATTTGAATAGTTTAAATTTTGAATTATTTGATATTAGTGTGAATCACTAGTTTGTGAATAACTTAACTTTAAAAATCAGTAAAGGCATGAAAGAATTTGTTTGCACATAAAATTTCTTCGCGTTTCAAATGCCAAAACACATAACTACCCTAACTATTATAGAGATTCCCTCCTGGGTGTGAAACACAGAAGGAAGTGATGATAGTGAAGCGATCACATCTTAGATCTTTGGGTGTGAAACTTTTTCTTCGCGTGTGTCCCTTTGCGCCGTAACCATGGAAAATCTTCATCATTTAACAAGATCCTCGGGTCAATATTCACTGTGAATGGAGCAATTTCATCAAACTTTTCATAATCTACTGACATGTCTGTCTTGTCATCCACTCGCACGATGTTTCTCTTCCCAGAAAGAACTATGTGCCGCTTTGGCTCATCGTACGATGCATTCGCTTCCTTATCTTTTCTTTTTCTCGGCTTAGTAGACATGTCCTTCACATAGAAAACCTGTGCCACATCATTGGCTAGGACGAATGGTTCGTCTGCATACGCAAGATTGTTGAGATCCACTGTTGTCATTCCATACTGCGGGTCTTCCGTTACCCCGCCTCGTGTCATATTGACCCATTTTCACCGAAACAAAGGGACCTTCATACCACGTCGATAGTCAAGTTCCCATATGTCCTGTATATAACCATAATATGTTTCCTTTCCCGTCTTGGTTTCTGCATCAAAGCGGACACCACTGTTTTGGTTTGTGCTCTTCTTATCTTGGGCGATCGTGTAAAATGTATTACCATTTATCTCGTACCCTTTGAAAGTCATTATATTCAAAGATGGTAACTAGAACAGCAAGTACATGTCATCTTCAATAGAAGCGTTATGCATGGTACATGTCTGCAACTAGCTGGCGAAACTCCTGGTTTGTTCACGTGTAATCCAGTCATCAGATCGCTCCGGGTGTTTGGAGCGTACCAAATTCTTGTGTTCATCCATATACGGAGCCATCAAGGCGGAATTCTGTAGAACTGTGTAGTGTGCTTCAGTGAGAGAATGTCCGTCCATAAATATTATTTGTTCCCCTCCTAGCATGCCTTTTCCATCCAGTCTGCCCTTATGACGCGATTCAGGAACACCAATCGGCTTAAGGTCAGCAATAAAGTCAATACAAAACTCAATGACCTCCTCATTTTCATGGCCCTTGGAGATGCTTCCTTCTGGCCTAGCACGGTTATGAACATATTTCTTTAAGACTCCCATGAACCTCTCAAAGGGGAACATATTGTGTAGAAATACAGGACCCAAAACGTTAATCTCTTCGCATAGGTGAACTAGGACGTGTGACATGATGTTGAAGAAGGATGGTGGGAACACCAACTCGAAACTCACAAGACATTGCACCAAATCATTCTCTAACCTTGATATAATTTATGGATCGATTACCTTCTGAGAGATTGCATTGAGAAATGCACATAGCTTCACAATGACTAATCGAACGTTTTCCAGTAGAAGCCCCCTAATGCAACCGGAAGCAGTTGCGTCATAATCACATGGCAGTCATGAGACTTTAGGTTCTGGAACTTTTTCTCTGCCATGTTTATTATTCCCTTTTATATTCGACGAGAAGCCAGACGGTACCTTAATACTGAGCCGGCATTCAAAGAAGATTTCCTTCTCTTCTTTGGTAAGAGCGTAGCTTGCATGACCCTGATGTATGCCGTCTTTTCCGTGCATCCGTTGCTGGTCCTCCCGTGCCTCAGGTGTATCTTTTGTCTTTCCATACACGCCCAAGAAGCCAAGCAAGGTCACACAAAGATTCTTCGTCACGTGCATCACATCGATTGCGGAGCGGACCTCTAGGTCTTTCCAATAGGGAAGGTCCCAAAATATAGATTTCTTCTTCCACATGGGTGCGCGTCCATCAGCGTCATTCGGAACAGGTTGTCCATCAGGACCCTTTCCAAAGACCACCTTCAAATCCTTGACCATATCATGTACATCAGCACCAGTACGGTGGCAAGGCTTCATCCGGTGATCCGCCTCACCTTTGAAATGCTTGCCTTTCTTTCTTACGGGATGCCTGCTCGGAAGAAATCGACGATGTCCCAGGTACACATTCTTCCTACAATTAGCCAAATATATACTGTCGGTATCGTCCAAACAGTGCGTGCATGCGCGGTATCCCTTGTTTGTCTGTCCTGAAAGGTTACTGAGAGCAGGCCAATCATTGATGGTCACGAACAGCAACGCCTTTAGGTCAAATTCTTCCGCCATGTGCTCATCCCACGCACGTACACCTGTTCCATTCCACAGTTGTAAGAGTTCTTCAACTAATGACCTTAGGTACACATCAATGTCGTTGCCGGGTTGCTTAGGGCCTTGGATGAGCACTGGCATCATAATGAACTTCCGCTTCATGCACAACCAAGGTGGAAGGTTATACAAACATAGAGTCACAGGCCAGGTGCTATGGTTGCTGCTCTGCTCCCGAAAAGGATTAATACCATCTGCGCTTAGACCAAACCATACGCTCCTTGCGTCATCTGCAAACTCCTTCCCGTACTTTCTTTCGATTTTTCTCCACTGCGACCCGTCAGCGGGTACTCTCAACTTTCCGTCTTTCTTACGGTCTCCTATGTGCCATCGCATCGCCTTGGCATGCTCTTTGTTTTGTAACAAATGTTTCAACCGTGGTATTATAGGAGCATACCACATCACCTTGGCAGGAATCTTCTTCCTGGGGCGCTTGCCCTCGACATCACCAAGGTCATCGCGGCTGATCTTATAGCGCAATGCACCGCATACCGGGCAAGCGTTCAAATCCTCGTACTCACCGCGGTAGAGGATGCAATCATTAGGGCATGCATGTATCTTCTGCACCTCTAACCCTAGAGGGCAGACAGCCTTCTTTGCTTCGTACGTACTCTCAGGCACTTCGTTGTCCTTTGGAAGCATATCCTTTATCATTACCAGCAACATTCCAAATCCCTTGTCAGATACATCATTCTCTGCCTTCCATTGCAGCAATTCCAGTGTGGTGCCCAGCTTTTTCTTGTCACCTACGCAATTCGGGTACAACATTTTTTTGTGATCCTCTAACGTGCGCTGCAACTTCTTCTTCTCCAAATCACTTGTGCAGTTTCTCTTTGCATCGGCAATGGCCCGACCTAGATCATCAACGGGCTCATCTGATGCCTCTTCTCCAGCTTCTTCCCGCATTGCCGGCTCAGCTTCTTCCCGCATTACCGGCTCAGCTTCTTCCCCCATTGTTGTGTCATCGTATTCAGGGAACCCATGGCCAGGATAGCTGTCGTCGTCCTCTTCTTATTCATTGTCTTCCATCATAACCCCTCTTTCTCCGTGCTTGGTCCAAACATTATAGTGGGGCACGAAACCGGACTTAAACAGGTGGACGTGAATGATTCTTGACTTAGAGTAATTTTGACCATTCTTACAGACAGCACATGGACAAGGCATAAAACCATCGCCCGCTTGTTTGCCTCAGCCGCAAGCAGAAAAGTTTGCACGCCATTAATGAACTCGGGAGAGCATCGGTCATCGTACATCCATTGTCGGCTCATCTTCAATACACAGCACCAAAAACACCAACTTAATACAAGTTCATACATAAAGTTCATACAACACTTAAATGCAACATACAAATAACTCTCTAGCTAAAACATTTAAATGCAACAACAAATGCGATCAAGATCGCAACTAAGGTAACAATTGATCCAACAGCATAATGATACCAAGCCTCACTATCGATGGCATATTTTCTAATCATTCTAATCTTCAAGCGCATTTTCTCCATCTTGATCTTGTGATCATCGACGACATCGGCAACATGCAACTCCAATTCCATCTTCTCCCCCTCAATTCTTTTTAATTTTTCTTTCAAGTACTCGTTTTCTCTTTCAACTAAATTTAACCTCTCGACAATAGGGTCGGTTGAAATTTCCGGTTCACATACCTCCTAGAAACAATATCTATGTCAACTTGATGGGCATAATTTGTCATAAACACGAAATGCAACTAGTTTTAAAAGAGAATATATACCACATCCGAATCATAACAAGGACGAGGGCCGTCGGGGACGGATATCAAAACCATGGCACTATGTATAACAAACAACGTACGGGTAAGATAATTATACGAGTAACTATATATCCAAATCACACAAACATCAATTTTTATATAAAATTTCATGAACAAGAGGCTCACCACAAGGTGGTGCCGGCGACGGGACGGTGCGGGCGATCGACGGTGGTTACGGCGGAGATTTAGAAGGCACTAAGTAAACCACACCTACATATGCAAACTAAGTGTTATTTTTGACCTCAAATCGCATATAAATCAAATACTAGCACATATAATTCCTCCCAAATTACTAAACTCACAAATTAAACACTATATAAAGCATTGCAAGAGCTAATCTAGCAATGAGAGATGAAAGGACAAAGTTGCTAACCTTTGTGATCATTTGAATCGATGGGGACCTTCAAATCTTGACAAATTTTGGGTAAAATGTGTGATGAGCTCGAGAGGAAGAGGGGAAGAACTGAGAGGGAGGGGAAAGGGGAAGAACAGAGTGAGCTCGGGTGGACAAAGGGTTTATGTAGGACGACCTTTAGTACCGGTTCGTGACACGAACCGGTACTAAAGGTGCTGGAGGGGCCCCAGACTGACAACATCCTGCCACCACTCCCATTAGTACCGGTTCGTGGCACGAACCGGTGCTAAAGGTTCGCCACGAACCGGTACTAATGAGAGCGGCCCGGCTAGCCGTTGGAACCGGCACTAATGTGCTTCACATTTGACCCTTTTTCTACTAGTGAGGTCAGCATAATCGGCCGCCGCCTCAACGGCTTCTTCAAAGCAGAACAATTCACTTTTATGGAAGTTTATTTTGAGACCCGACATTTTCTCAAACGCTGAAAGCATGAGTTTCAGGTTTCGAGCCTTGTCCAGATCATGTTCCATAAAAAGAATTGTGTCATCGGCGTATTGTAAAATAGAGAGGCCACCATCCACAAGGTGTGGCACTACTCCTGCAATTTGGCCGTCCTGCTTGGTGCGCTCAATCAGAATCGCCAACATGTCAGCGACAATGTTAAATAACATTGGGGACATGGAGTCACCCTGCCGTAGTCCTTTTTTTGTCTGAAAGTAATGGCCTACATCATCATTGACTTTGATGGCCACACTACCTCCAGTTACAAAATTGTGGATCCACTGGCGCCATTTATCAGAGAAACCTTTCATCCTTAGGGCATGTTGAAGGAAAGACCACTTGACCTTGTCATATGCCTTTTCAAAGTCAATTTTGAATATCACTCCACTCATGTTTTTTCGGTGCATCTCGTGGACAGTCTCTTGCATAAAGGCCGTTTGAGATGGACGGACAACATGGTCTATCGATCTAAATGTAATTTTCATTATTTCATGTGTTCATTGTACTGTCATGATTGATAATGAATAGATTGGAAATTTTCCGCAAAGAAAAGTATACGCCGGCAAAAAAAAAATGAAGAGTTCTCTTTGCTGGCTCTGTTTTATTGTTCCTCTTCTCCTTGGTACTCCCTCCGTTCGGAATTATTTGTCGCAGAAATGGTTGTATCTAGATGTATTTTAGTTCTAGATACATCCATTTCCAAGACAAGTAATTCCGAACGGAGGGAGTAGAAACGAGGGCATCACATGCTTGATTAAAAAAAACTAGAATCAGAAAGATCAAGCGACGGAAGACTAGATGTAGGAGAATAAGTGTGAGGCGGATGCGATCCTAGGATCGCTGTCGAATAGTAATAAATGGAAGTAACCGATCTTTCAGTATTATTGTACGGAAACCAATCGGCAAATAAACATATGTATATCACAGGTTTGCAAGGTATCCTTGACATGGCATATACCCCAATTTAATTGTGGAATGGTAATAATAATCAAAAGCGTTATATGGAGAGATAAATAGGGAGGGCGTAATCAACGCACCGCACCATAAAACTGCTCCATCTAGGCCTACAAATAGCCGGCAGAGAAAGATGCAGAATAGCTAGCATTACAACAAGCACAACACACACGTACAGCAAAAGTAGGAGAGAAAAAAATGGAGGCCAAAATGATGAGGATCTTCGCGATGCTGATGCTGTTCAGCCTCTGTAGCAGAGGTATTCAATTCGTTGATCCACTCTCCGAATCCAAATCGGACGAATCTAATTTTCTCATGTCGATTTTGATCTATTTCTTCTTCTTTTTGTTGCTGGTGTTGGTAAAGGCAATGCGGAGTTTCGGGAGTGCACCCTATCGGACCTCCACGTGACCCAGACCGCCACGGGGAAGAACGCCGGAGGGAACCCGGAGTACGCCGTGGAGGTGGAGAACAAGTGCATCTGCACACAGACGGACGTCAAGCTGCTTGCCCCCGGTTTCAAATCCTCCGAGCCCGTGGACCCCAACGTCTTCCGCCCGGACGCCGACGGCAAGCTCGGCACCCTCAACAACGGCTCCCCGGTGTACTACGGCGACAAGATCAAGTTCAACTACGCGTCGGCCACCAAGTTCAGCCTCGCGCCCTTCTCCTCCAGCGTCGCATGCTCATGATCGGTTGGGCCTGATGAATAAGTTTGTGTCGGTTGAGTGATGATATATACGTTTGTAAATTAATCCGCACATGCATGAAACGTTGCTTTGAGAATTGATGGGTTTGTTGAAATTCGAGGGTGGATGTATCTTGCTACCATTGGAAAATTTTGTGAAAATCCCACCAAAAAGTCAGCACATAATATAAAGTCTCAATTCCTCAAAAAAATAAAACTTAATGTAATATGACCCAAAAGGTTTAGATCTAAACTTGTTTCATAGTGTCATGTGAATCAAATTTAGATCTGGAAAATTTTGTACCATCGTAGCTCTCACTTGCTGGAAATTTGTAATTAGTGTCTGTTTGAAATGCTGCGAATCAAAATTAAATATAAAAACATGTGCTGAATTAGTGTCTTGGTCGACTATATATGTGCTGAAATATTTTTACGGATGTTCACAAGTTTAGTGATATGTTCTCCTTGGCAAGGTTTTCAATTTCATAAACAGAACAATTTCGGGTCTCACTGCAATATCAGAACTTCTGAAAAAAGAAATCAGATTTTGAGATTTCAAATTTCATTGGAGTTTAACCTAATTTAAAGAAATTAGTTTGAATTTGTCTCAAAATTTCAGGATTAAAAATATTCCGGACCCCACCAAAATTTTGAAAATTTCGGTTGATATTTTTAATCCTGCTCCTTGGTATTATCGGTAGGATTTATGGTTCATTTTTTTTGCGGGCAATTTAGAGTTCATATTTATTTTACTAATAAAGCAAATTGACATTATGTATGTTTTATTTTATTTCATATATACGTAACGATAAAAGTAGCTAGTAGTCAAACTTCTCCATTCACATCTGACGACAATATTTGTAGGTATAAGAAAGAAGAATTGGCCATTATTTATGTGTACCATTATTGCCGATAGCACCTTCTTTATAAAGAAAGCACCTTCTTTATAAAGAAAAGCAGCATGCGACATAACACACTATTTAGCTTAGTTTTATTTTCGCGACTACATGCGTGATTTTGGAATCAACAATAGTTTCTCCTTCCGATGGACGGTTAGCCCAAACACCTCTGTCATATCAATGTCTTTTCGCTCAACCCCAAGCGGAAGTTGCCAGTCAAAATGGCGCACAAGGTTTGCCAGCATAAGCTCCACATTCGCGATCCCAAGGTTCATACCAGGGCACATCCTCCGTCCTGCTCCGAACGGCAAGAACTGGAATCATTCCCCTTGAAGTTGACATGCATACTGCTGCCTTCATCCGTAAATCTTTCAGGAACGAACTCTTCCGCATACTCCCAGGAGCTTGGATCCCTACCAATGGCCCACGCATTGACGACCACACGTGTCCCAGCAGGAACTATGTATCCATCGATTATGCAGTCAGCCATGGCAAGGTGCGGAGCAAGGAGAGGAGCAAGAGGATGTAGCCGGAGCGACTCTTTTATGACTGCTCTTAGGTACGTCATGTTGTTCATGTCTGTTTCACTGATAATTTCTTGTCCTTGGGGTACAATACCCCTCACCTCATCTTGTAGCTTCACCATCAGGTGTGGCTTCCTCATGAGCTCAGCCAATGTGAATTCGAGGGCGTTAGCTGATGTGTCTATCGCACCAAAAAATACATCCTACATATATCAATTAATTAGGACAATGAAAGATATATACAAATCAACTTGTTTAGCTTGAAAGGTATTATCTGTACTCACGGTCAGGAGAGCTTTCATGTGCTCTCTTGTGAGATCATACTCCTGATGGACAGATAACATAATATCCACAAAATCATCATCCTTGTGATCAGACGTTGAATTGCGCTTGCTCACACGATCGTCGATCACCTTGTCCAACAGATCGGCCCATCTGTTCCTCACTCTTTCGGCCTTGTCACAAACCGCCTTCTTGAGCACCCCTACCCTACCCACTGCTGGGAAGTACTCCTCCAAATTGAACCCGCCTAGCAACCGTGAGGTATCCTTGATGAGTTCCCGGAACAACTTTTTTTTTTTGCGGGAAAGGAACTTTTCATTAATCAACCATGATGATTACATTCAGAGTCCACAATGCTAGCTATCTCCATAGGCGAGTTCCGAAGCCAGCACGCTGTGCGTTGCTGCGAACGGCCCATACAAGCAAGAGTATGACTCGCCATGTTCGTGTGCCTACTGATCTTAGCTAGACTAATGTTCCTTTCTAGGGTCAGAATGCTTCTGATCTCATTAATACGAAATGCATGCCTCGAACGGTTCGTACCTTTAGATTGCACCATCTTCAACAACTCGGCACAATCCGTCTCAACAATCAATGGTAGGTCCGACCAGTGCAGGGCAAGCCGAAGCCCTTCTTCCATCGCCGCCATTTCAGCTTCTAGGGGGTCACCGCAATTGAAGAGCACCCTTGTCGCTGCGAAGATCACAACACCTTCATGATCCTGCAAGAGCATACCAGCTCCAGCCGTTCCATCTTCCTTCAGAAAAGAACCATCAATGTTCAGTTTTGCATGACCCGCTGGAGGAGCCTCCCAGCGTGGAGTGTGTGTTACTTCAGGTACGTTCACCTGCCGACTGCTTGAGAAGTTGTTCACCTGCTTGCCCTTTGTCATGTCGGCCTTCGGATGTTGCTGAATGGCCAGCGGGGACGTGATATAGCTAGTAAGAAATCTGCGCGAAGCCTCAATCGGGACTGGTGGTTTGTGGTGAGTAACCTCATTTCTAGCATACCAAATTCGCCACATAATCATCAGAGACGCCAGCCGCTGGACGTCAGAGAGTTTCTCCAACAGGCGAAAGATCCAGTCAGGTTCGTCATTGCGCAGGACAGCAGTAGATGGAAGGTCCCACTGTTCACGCATAGCTTCCCAAAGTGCCACTGCGTGGGGGCACTGGGTGAGGGCGTGGTGTACATCCTCCGTTGCATGACCACAGATCAAGCATGCAAGGTCGTTTTCCATATGTCTATGATGCTTGGTGGCTTGCGTTGAAAGGGACTCACGAGCTGCAAGCCATGCAAAAACACGAACTTTCGCTGGAGCTGCGTTCTTCCATATCAGGTCCCAAACCGGCCGTCGTCCGTCCGGCCGTGTGCTCGAAGCACCCAAATCTTGCGCCTCCATGTGTTCCTGCAACCCCAGGTAGTAGGCACTCCGCACCGAGAAGCAGCCTCGTTTGTCGGGGTGCCACGCAAGGAAGTCCGCTTCATGTCTGCTGGACGTCTTAATCCGAAGGATATTCTCGACATCTGGCTGATAGAAGTGCTGCTGTAACAGGGCATGGTTCCATGTGCCATCGGGATTGAGAAGATCAACGACCCACTTTAGTCGACAGCGTCGCTTCAGAGTCATCAGTCGCCGTGAGTGGTCACGAGGTATCCAAGGATCACGCCATATTCGAACTTGGGACCCGTTTCCAATCCTCCAAATGACCCCTTTTTTGAGCAGCTCCAGTCCATATTCAATGGCTTGCCAGGTCGACGACGCATTGCCGGTGAAGACGGTATCCACCAAGAATCCGTTGGGGTAGTATTTCGCCTTGAGCACCTGCGCACATAAACTATGAGGGTTGACAATTAGCCGCCAAGCCTGCTTAGCAAGAAGCGCTTGGTTAAATAGTTTCATATCGCGGAATCCAATGCCTCCATGAGATTTGGGCCTAAGCATAATGTCCCATGACACCCAGTGAGTTCGTCGTTGCCCTTGAGTCGCTCCCCACCAGAAATTCCGTATCATTTTTGTCAGGTCCTCGCATAGTCCATCTGGGAGTTTAAAAACACCCATAAGATAAGTGGGGAGAGCTTGGGCAACCGCCTTGATAAGCACCTCCTTCCCACCCTTCGACGACTCGGCCCATAGCACAAATCTCTTGAGCATTTTAGCCTGAATTCCTTGGAATTTACCTCGGTGCATCCTTCCTTCCGGCGTCGGAAGCCCAAGGTATTTAGGCCCAAATTCAACTTGCGAGACTTGAAGGACAGATTTGATCTCCTCTTGAATTTGGTCAGGGCAAGATTTCCCAAACATGAGTGAACACTTATCAAAATTTACCAGTTGCCCCGTACCTTGGGCATATGAAGTAATGACTTGCCGAATCCTTGTAGCTTGCTCTGCATTCGCCTTAAAGAAGAGCAATGTGTCGTCGGCGAATAGCATATGAGAGATACCCGGGGCGCCCCGGCATACCTTTAGAGGGGCAATGTTTCCATCATTAATTTCTTTTTGCAACAACGCTGACAGACCATCTGCAACAAGTAGAAAGAGGAATGGCGAAAGGGGATCGCCTTGTCGAAGTCCACGGGTTGGTGTAAACGAATCCAGCAAGGTTCCATTAAGTTTAACCGAGTAGCTCACCGAGGATACACATGACATGATCCAGCTAGTCCACCGATGAGCGAAACCTAAGCCTTTCATCGCCTTCTCCAAGAAGTCCCAATCCACACGGTCGTAGGCCTTCGACAAGTCAATTTTGTAGGCACAAAAATTCTTCCCAGGATTAGTATTATGCTCAATGAAATGGAAGCACTCAAATGCGACCAAGGCATTGTCTGTAATCAATCTGCCGGGCACAAACGCACTCTGATTAACAGAGATAATATCTCCAAGCAGTGGTCTCAACCTATTCGCAAGACACTTGGCGATCACCTTATACAGAATAGTACATAGGCTGATAGGACGAAATTCCTTCAAGGTCGTAGGCTGGTCCACTTTAGGAATTAGGACAATGGCTGTATGGTTCACATTCGAGGGCATGTGCCCAGTGGCAAAGAATTGCAGAACCGCGGGAACAACTTTGTCCTTGAGAACTCCCCAATTTCGTTGATAGAATTTTGCCGGAAAGCCATCTGTGCCCGGTGCCTTCAAGGGCCCTATTTCCAACAGCGCGTCTGCTATCTCATTCTCTGAAAAATCCCGGCATAAAAGTTCATTCATCTCAGGAGTCACCTTGGTTTCAAACAGCTGTACAATCTCCTCATGGTGCAAGTTGGGGTCTCGGGTGAACAGTTCCTGGAAATAGCTCGTTACCAATGCTTCAATCTCGTCCGGTGCTGTCACCCAGTTGTCACTCGCATTTTTCAGCTTGGTAATCTTATTTTTCTTAGCTCGCCAAACTGCTTTTTTGTGAAAGAATTTCGTGTTCCGATCGCCCTCCTTCAGCCAGTTAATACGGGACCTCTGAAGCCATAACATCTCCTCTTTGTACAGGAGTTCGTTGAGCTGATCATTGACTCTACGAACCTCAGCTCTGTCCGCCCCGCTGCCGAGGAGACGATCTAGTTCAGTACGCAATTCTTTAAGCTTCCTCAAAATATTACCGAAGCGCTTGTTACTCCATGCATGGAGGGAGTTCATGACCGAGACGAGGCAAGCCTGGATGGCACCTAGATCATCCTTCTCCCCGGCTGCACTCCAAGCCTGTTCAATGATCTCTGGTAGGTCAGACGCACGCTCCCAGAACAATTCATACTGCCGACACCTCCTTTTGTTCTGAACAATTTGTTCAGCATGAAAACGGATGAGTAACAGACAGTGGTCAGAACAAGAAGATACCACATGTTCCACTGAAGCGTGTTCAAACATGTCGCGCCATGATTGACTTGCCACGAGCCGATCCAGGCGCACTTTGACATTGCGGCGCCCCCCTCGCTTGTTATCATATGTGAAGGGTACCCCTTTAAATCCCATGTCAGCCAGACCACAATCCTCCAGAGCATCACGAAACGCCAACATTTGAGGCTCCGACCTGCTGGTAAAGGAGAAATGTTCAAACTGCCATAATGCTTCGTTGAAATCACCAACAACTGCCCAAGGCAAATTAGATACAGACTTAAGATTCCTGAGTGTCTCCCACATCAAGTGTCTATTCTCCACTCTTGGTTCCCCGTATACACATGTTAATCTCCACTGAGGATCCTCTAGGGAAGCTCGCACAAACACATCAATATAACGAGCATTAGCCTCTTTAACCTCAACTAGCAGCTGCTCATCCCAGAAGAGTGCCAAACCTCCACTAAATCCTTCGCTGCTAACTCCAGTAAACCCTTTGAGCCCTAAGCGATTGCTCAAGCGCCTAACCTTCTCTTTTGATTGTCTAGTCTCACACAAAAAAACAAAGCTCGGACGATGAATTTGGTTGAGGGATACTAGCTCACGGACTGTGCTGGATCCTCCAACCCCCCTGCAATTCCATGCCAAACAATTCATTGCACCAGGCGTCCCCTCATGTGTGTCATGTGCATCACCGGCCGCCATTGACGGCACCGGCCGGACAGTCGTGTGGCTTATAGATCCCCGGTCCGCTGGCTTCGGGTGGGTAGCGCCCTCACCGGATGCCCCTTGCTCACCCCCACCAGCATTCAGGTTCACTAAGGAAGCCATTGGATGGACCGTCCCAGGACTCGTTGACGTGGTCGACATAAGGTGCCCTGACGCCCGAGGTTGCATGCTCTTTGGCGGCATAGATCGATCTGGAGGTTCACGGTCCCGCAGCTTTGGTTGAGCGACATCAACATCCTTGAGATGTGACTTGTAGGCCGTATCCCCAAGTTTCCTCAGCCCTCCGGAGGAGTCACGATCTTTTTGGGAGTCCAATCTCCCGTTCCCTTCTGATTCATGTGAAGAACACCTCAAGCTCTCTGATCCAGCGGACAAGGCCGCACTGGCGGACGGAGCCGCAACATGACCGCCCCGGGGATGGTTTCCCCGTGCGGAACTAGGGCCGGCGAGGCCGGCGACGGACATGCATGGCGGCGGCGGCTGGGCGTCGCCCCGCTTTCGCCAAAACCCTAGCATACCGAATCCACCTCTCTTCCACGTACGGAACTCCAATGGATTTTATTTTATTGATGAGAGTTCCCGGAACAACTTGCTTCGACCATCTTTCAGGAAAAAGTTCCCCAACACGATGCGGCTCGCCATGTCATTCGTGAATGTGTGGAGCAGCTCGCTCATGTCCACCACACCATCGGTAGCTGCTGCCTGATTGATCTTGGCCATCGCCATGCTGACCTATAATAGCATGGGTCGTAAAGTATGAGAAACTAACATTTACATCTCTACTCCTAATGGACGAGTTGGTTGAATAGTCCCTCCACTTTTGACTGGTTTTTTTTCGTCTGGTTTTTTTCGTCTCCCTTCCCACCATCCGACCGGTTTACTTTTTCTCCACCATTTTCTTGTAAACAAACACTTTCCTATTGTACAAAAAGCGACAGATCCTAACTTTCCTAACTTATCCAAATCAAGCGATCCATCTCATCAATGCAATTTACTAGAGGAAACAAATAACAAATTTTAAGGAAACAAATAACTGACTTTAAGGAAAAAATCCAATTTACTAATACTCCTGCAGCATGATGGAATCAGAACTTTCCTAATACTCCTAAATCGCAAATCACCACATATTCACTTGTCGTGGCTCCCGTTCCACGAATAGGAAATTCGCAGCAGCTTCGACCCCTTTCACACACGACCATGGCGCCGCTGCCCATCGCCGCCATGCCACACGCGAGGGGGCTCTGCCAGTGGGACCTGGCCGCCTCGCTCCCTCGCGCCCGTGTGCCGGGGAGCAACACCGCGCGACGCAGACCGCTGGCCGCCGCGTGCGCCGGGCACGTCTCAGCCGGGAGCAGAGGTATCGGGGCCGGGGGCCACCGCGCGCACTATGCGCTAGCCGTGCCTTCAGTGGGTCGGTGCAGCCAAGGTCGTCGTCTCGTCGGGGGCAACGTGCGGGTGCGGGCGTCACGGTTCGCCGTCGTCGTGGACGGTGAGCGTGCCGAGGCTGCCACTTTCGCGTGCAGGTCGGGCGTCGAGCCGCATCGACGTCGTTGAGGTCGCCGAGAGCGGCAGGTGCTAGGGGCCTCCTCCGCCGCGTGATGCGGCTGTGCTGCGGAGAGCCGGGCCGAGGGCCACTCGTAGGAGCAGCGCGTCGTGGCTGTGGTCTCCACCATGACGGGAGGACTGGTGCTACTACATGCCTCTTCCACGAGGATATTATTGCTGCAGTGATGGCGAGCGGCACCGGCCGGTAGTACCAGCCCCAATGATGGATGGACCAGGAGAGACATTGAAGCCGTGGGCACATAGTACAATCAGCTGATGAACTCTCCACGGAGCTCATAAGAGTAAAAAAGCTCTCCCTCTCCTGCCTGCTTGCATCTCAATTATTTATTTTTGCTGCTCGCTGTTCTACATATCAATACATTCACACGGTGATACAACTTGATTCAAGTGCTTGCATACAAGTAGAATTGCTATTTTTTGTGCCAAAAATTGATTTGTTATCCTGAACTTTTGTCTGCTTGCTTCCACTGTGATGCAGATAGAAATGATATATTATCGGGTAAATTACGCATTAGCTGAGAGCGGTATGAATGTATATTGGGAATAAAAAAACTATTTTCTTTAGTTGTACTGCTCTTGTTTATGTATGCTGACTTACAAGCGACCAATGAGCATGGAGATATAATGATCAGCGATACAAGTGGTGGTGATAGGGAGGCTTTTGTTTCAGCTTGTTTATTTTCGTTTTTGATACATGGATACTGGATTCATAGCTCTCCCGGGCAATCAGTACACGGCCATAAGTCTGATCGATGTGGTGGGGATGGTCTCTGATGTTGGATAAGATCTATTTTCTCTTCTTGATTGTAGGTCAGTCTCATAGAACTTATATGCCTATGCTTTGGTTAATGCATACTCACTACGGGTATGGTCTATTATTGATGTTCATACACAGAATTGGTTTTGCCAAATTATGTTCGATTAACATGTTGTTATAATAATAGAAAGCTTTTGCAAAATTCTGCGTGATGTCATATTAAGCTTGATGGAACTAACCTCCTAAAAATGGCAATCTCTATTGGTGTTTTTCTTATCTCTGTTGATAAGTTTTGATCTCAGGTTGCACGTAAAGTTCTTGACCCATATCCTAAATACCACATATAATCTTTGATTGTTACTTTGAATACATATGATGTTGAATCTATCTCCTTTGGATCTCCAAATGATTTGCAATGTTGGATACCAGAAAATAGATTGATCAGCCATCACACATTAGACTAATAATATATGGCATGTTACCTGGCCGTTCTCTTTATACACAATAGTATAGTTATATATACCAACTGTAGAAAAATATTCATTTGCCACTGAAACTTATATTTGTTTTCTATTTCAGAAATTAAGAGCATCTACAATCGGACCCCTCAAACATCCCATTTGAGAGTCCGGTCATTGTCCTGGACAGAAAAGTGAAGAAAAAAGGCCACCCAATCACAATCCCTACTTTGTCGGGGCATGTCCAGTCAGTCCACAAATCCCCCGTATCCAACCCATATGTGAGAAGCATATAAGGATGTCCGAGCTATTCGGGCATGTTCTTCAAGGAGCACCCAGGTAATAGGCTAGCTCTTTTGTTTGCATCATTATCATTAGCTAATTAATTCTCTCTATTTCAGTAAATGTAGAACAACAAATAGTCTATGAGCTTCTGAATCAAAAAGTTTTTTGAGTAGGACCTTATGCTCTTTTAACTGAACTGGGAGCACTGACAGTTATTTGCAAAGTAATTGCCTCCTATGAGTGTTTGGTAGTGCTTTGTGCTCCAATTTCAGTTGCATTGCTTCTGATGTATGAATGAACTATTTTCCTCATTTGGTAATTAACGCAACTGGCGTATTTCTTCATGAGAACAGATATTTTTGTAGTGTACAGTACAATTGTTTTTCTTAGTTACCCTCCCTATAAACCTATTGTACTCATTTATCAAGTTTGCATTATTAATATATCCAGAATTAGTTGTGACTGCAAAGTGCAGAAGAAAAATCAATTGCTGCAAGCAAAAGTATTATTTTGGAACATTTGTGTAGATGTTGTATAGTAGTGACCAGCACCAATACTTTAGAACATTGTGTCCATTATTTCCCTTTTGCTCGAAGTAAAGCGAAACCAGTTTGATATTAAATAAGTTTTTCATCTTGCCAAGGTTAAGTGTGCACCTAGGAAAAATAAAACTGATCATGTGCAAGGTGGCAAATAGAGATGGGGAAGCAGGAGGAAGATGCTGGTGTTTGTCCGACGCAATCTAAAGCATGCTCAAAATCAATGAAAATAGAACAAAAATTTACTATCATTCTCTCAAACCTTACACTGAACTTGCTACTAAAGAAGGTATGCATGATGCATATCAAGTAAGTCCTGTCCGCAATTGTTTTATCTTCCACAATTGTTTCTTGTGTCACTACTGTTAGAGTTCAAAATGTCCAAAACAAGATAACATTTACCAATGCTGCTAAATGACTGGTTCAAAATAAATAGATCAGCAGTTTTCCAGTTTTATCAGTTTCACATGGATGTATCCCTTGTTGTAGGTAGCCAACCCACTGCAAGGTGTGTGCACTCGAGCAATTCTTACTCTGTATTGGTAACAATAACTGGAATTGGCTTCTTTTGCTTTACAATTAGTAGTATTGAAGATTACTTCCTTGTTGTTTCACCACTAAAATTGAGGTGATTTCAAATGAAATTAGAGTTCCAAAGTTTGAGATTCTAGCTGGGAAAAATGATTTGGTAACCGAAGATAAACAGACTGGACTTTACTATTGTTTGGTCTATTGGAATCCGAGACTTGACCATGAAACCATGATCACATTGGTTTCCTTTGAAAGAACATGAGATATCTTGTTTATTATGATTCACTCATGGAAGCATGCTTCATTTTTTTTTTGTGTCATCTGCCTCATGAGCCGTACGATCGGTCATGATCGTGCGGCGCTTGGTTTGTCTTGCTCCACCGTCTTCCTTGCTGGCAAAAAGGTCTCACCTAGATGCTCGGTTACATCACACACTTCTCTCGCGAGTAAAAAAATCCTACAACTTCCTAGATCTGGCGGCACAGCCTGACGCAACAATCTTCGCGGCTGTAAGCTTCCGCAGCGGCGAAGCCGAGGCTGCGACGGGGAGTGGAGACGTGTGCATCCATGTCTTAAAGAATCGACGGGACGCTCCGCCGCGCAAGTACTCATCTCACCTCCACATGATTCGACGACATTGACGTGTGTGGCAATGTTGCGGTGCATGCTTCAACGGCCGCACCGACGCTTTGACGACCATGATGACAAGGCGTGCTTCGATGGCATTGATGGTTCGATGGCATTGATGGACACTGCAATGCTGTGACATGTGCTTCAACGAACACGACGATGAGACGTGTTACGACGACGGCATCGTTGACAACAACCGCGATGCTGTGAGGCATGCTTTCATAGTGATGCTTCGACTGGCCATGGCAACAAGGTGTGCTTCGACGACAGTTGATGATGCATGCTTCGGCGGCAGGTGCCCGTCCGCTGTTCTGTGAAGGCTTGTTTGAAGGTGTATTTTTGTGCTAGAATGGTGGCGGACGTGCTGGACGCTTGCTGGTGCGGGCCGAGTGGAAGAGTGTGTGATGTGAGAGGAAGGGTACGGGGTGTTGCCTGTTGCGTCAGTAGGATGGGAAGATGGAGATAATCAAAGGGTCACGCATGGCTGTATCGGACGGCTGTACATGCGGTTGATCTTTTTCTAAGATAACCAGCTGATTTGTACCAAATGATAGAAGAAAATGATTCCAAATCACAACATTTCATTCGTTCATATGGAATTACAACAAGTTCTCACTGATATACATGGATCCTGCTTTCATCGTAGCAACGGAGCATATCCACAACTAGAGATTAGAGCATAAAAATTGCTGAAAGATCAAATGCCTGATTGAACCTTTGAATAATTAGCTATTGTATAAGGATCTCCTGCATAACTGCACTTTGCCATTAGCTCTAGGCACACCTTATTTGACCAGTCCAAGGACAGTGAGCGGGAGGGGCAGTCGTCGACCAGCGCGCGCACGTTGCGCAAGAGGCGACGGGGAGCTGGCGGAGACTACGGGTGGTGAGTGGTCAGTGGTGGTGGCGACCTCGAGCGGTCGGCACCAACGGCGAGAAGGCAATCACCGCGACGGGCGCCCATTTGATGTCCGGACGTTCGAACACGTCCGGACGTCTAAGCGAGAAATGTACGTATGATGAAGAAATGAGTTTTGACCTTCAAGACGACCTTAACCATTTGTTTGATTTCTTCATTCATCGTAGCCCATAGCAACGCACGGGCATTCTACTAGTATGTAGTACTTTCTCGGTCTGGGTTTACATATATAAGTTCCCCTCATATTTTTGGTCAAAGTTGGACCACAGATTTAACTAGCATTGGATTCGCAAAAAGAAATTTTGCATTGGATTCGTATTCACAAGAAGTTTCAGATGGTATTTTATTAGTTAATCCAGTGATCAAAGTTAGACACGAATTATAGGTGAAACAAATGAACCCGGACGGTGGGAGTAACTGTTAGCAGAGTCCAAATCAGTATGAGAATAATGAGAGCAATACTTCAAAAAAAAAAAAAGGCTGCCAGCTCCTCGAGATTGCAAGATAATTGAAAATCAGTACCTCCTCGGCGGCGGCGCTGCGGAAATATTGCACCTTCTTGACGCTGAGCATGTGGGTGGTGAGGGCATCTCCACCCGTTCGGCCCCAGGGCGCCTAAATAGAGCGGCCTGGGGGCGTGCCGACGCTAGTTCGGCCCCTGGGGGCGACCTAGCTCCCAGTCACGCCCCCAAGCGCCTGCCCCGGGATACGAGAAATTTAAATTTGGTCGTTCCCGCTTTCAAAAGACGCCACAAATCCGGCGATCGGACGTAGTCTGGCGTTACAAAAAACAGAGCGCCGCACGCCGTAAGTTCGCGTGCGCAATGATTCACTCGGCGGGATCGACTCCAGGCGTTGGCGGAATCGGCGTGCGCGGGCTCGGCGGTGTCGGAGCTGCTTCGGTGCTGGGCTGTGTCGGCGCAGCTTCGGCACTGCTGGGCGGCGATGTAGAGGCGTCGTTCGGGCTTGGCGTCCGTGTGGTCGTGGGCGCGGGAGCTTGCGTCGTCGGCGTTGCCGTCGGCAGCTCGCTCAGGATGAGGCCGCGCTGCACCAGGTACCACGCCTTGAGCTTCTCGTCGTTGCTCTGGAGCATGTCCGCCCCGCCCATCAAAAAAGCCATGTTGGTGTTCCTCTTCTTCGCGGCGACGTTCGTCCGGAGCAGGTCGAGCTTGATGGCGTTGTTCTTCATCAGCGATGACCACCGCGCCTCGGTCTTCTCTTCGCGTAGGACGGCCCGGGCCTGGGCGTCGGCGAGGCAATGCTCGATGGACTCCTGCACTCGCGCGGTTGCCGCGTCGGCGTTTTTTCCCTTCTTTGCCAATTTGTGGCCGTCCGGCCGCCCCTCTGATGCGCCCGGAGTCGTCGCGTCCGGCTTGTATGTCTCCTTGGCCTTGTCGAGGGCACGTCGGACTTCCGCCCACTTCTCGCACTTGTCAATGCGCTTGTAGACGTGGAGGTGCTTGAAGTCGGCGTCTTGGTTGTCGCCCCGATACATGGCGAACATACGCAGCAGCTGCGCGGAGGGACAAACAGTTGGCGGGCGGCGGGCGTAGACGACGAAGATATGCGGGAACGGTGTGCGTACCTGATCCTCAACGCTGGTGCCGCTCTCCGGGCGAGCCGCGACCTCCGTGACGATTCCATGCCATTTTTTGCACGCCAACTGGATACGCCCCCAATGGTTCGCCATCGCCTTGGAGCCGCACTGCATGTAGACGCCTTTGAAGTAGGGGTCGACGAGCTTCCGCTCGTCGAACTCGGCCTCGATGCGGTCCCAGTATGTCTCCAAGCTCTGGTTCGCACCGGTGGTCGGGTCGAGGCAGACGACTTTCCATGCTTCGGCGAGGCATTCCTCCTCCTTGGACGTCCACTTGATGCGCGGTTCGCCTGACCTAGCCGCCCGCTTCTTCTTCTTGTGGCGCCCCTTCGTCGGAACAGGAGCCGGCTCCTCCTCCTCCTCCTCCTCCTCCTCAGGTTCCTGCGCTTCGTGCGCGTCCTCGCCGTAGACGTAGCCGAGCTCGGCCTCCATGTCGCCGCTGAGATCCACTACCTCGTCCTGGGTGGCGAACCCGGGAGACGTGGTGGTCGCGATCGATCATATCGCGATGATGTCGTCCATGTCGGCTCCCGTGTCGTCGGCGTCGCCGAGGTGCGCGAAGGGCAGCGGCCCAAGGTAGAGATGGGGCGTCGGTGTGGACGCGTAGGCGGCGAGCGGCGAGTAGTTGTATGGAGGGTACTGCACGCCGATGAAGGCGGGTGAGGGCGTGCGCGTCACGGGGTGACCATGAGGGAAGGTCACGTTTCCGTGCGCGTCGCCGTCGGCGTAGCCGGGCGACGATGAACCCCATGGAGATCCGACGCCCTGCTGTCCCCAGGGCGCGTACTGGGCGTGACTGATGATGGGTGGATTCATCATCCCCGCCTGGTCGACCGATGAGGAAGACGCCGCCGCGCGCGCCGCATTGTCGCGGGCCTTCTTGGCTATGGCCCTGTTCCGCCGGTCGGCGGTGACTGCTTCGCGTCGCTGAAATTCCACCTTCCACTCGGCGTTCGACAGGTCCGGTGGCTTCGATGGCGGCGCCCTCGGCTTCCTCCGCTTCGGCTGGGCCACGGTGCCAGTCGCGGTTGCCGCTGCGCGCGGCATGGCGTACTTCTTCGGCGGCATGGCAGCGACTGGAAGGCGAGCGGGAGGGGGTTTGGCGGGAGAAAGGGAGAGAATGGCAGCAGGAAGGCGAGGGAGCGAGGGAAAAGCGTCAAGAAACGGCGGGAAAAGGACCTCGGGTCGCCTCCAGGGCGGGCCCACGCGCCTTTTTCGCTTGTGCCGGCTCCCCAAGCGCCCCCCAGGGCGCCGGGTTCGGCCTGGGTCCGCCAGCACCAGTTTTGGCCCGAGCCGGCGAAAAACGGGTTTCTGGGAGCGCGACTGGGGCCTTTTTTTGACGCATGCGCGGCAAAATCGCGTGGGGAGGGCCTGTTGGCGGCGCGGTTGGAGATGCCCTGACGAGCTTCCGTGCTTGCCGCCAGTACTCACCGTATGGCGCAAAGCCGATGTCAGACGAGCCGTACATGATGCTGTCGGAGACGACAGAGTGGGGCCGTGACGCAAACACGTGGTCGTGGGTGTGCAGCACGGCCTCGGCGGCGTGCGAGGAGGATACAACGAGGTTTGGCACGGCGCCCAGACGGAGGAGCATCACGTCGGGGCCATGCTTCCTTGCGAGGCCGCGAAGAGAGACGTGGGGGAGGGAACCGATGAGGTGGAGGTGCCCGATGATGGGCAGCCCCGGCGGCGAAGGCGGGAGGCGCTGCCTTTTCGCACTGAACTTTCTGGTGAACCAGTAATGCACAGACACGAGGAAGAGAGGGAAGAGGAAGAGAAATAACCATGACGGTGGAAGGGTCTCTGGCAAGAGTTTCTGCAGGAGATCCACCATGGCGAACCGACGTCTGGAGTGACTGGCTCTGTAACTACTCACTCTGGACTGGAGCTCTCCCGGAGAAATGACGAGCTCAGTTGCTTATAAGCAGCCGGGCAAAGTAAAAAAGTACAATGAACTTGCAGCGAGATATTGGTGATGGTGATCTAACAGTGTCTGTTAACGTACACGTCTGCACGGGAAATCTAGTCTTCCAGATGGATGGGCTCTAGCTTCGTACTCAATCAGTATACGTCTGTTAACGTACGCTGCCACTCACTCGTGTAGCCATCAGGTCGTCCTTAGCGCCGGTCGTGGAATTCAGTCACGCGGGAAAAGGATAGCTGTGGTGCACTGAACATGGAGCAATATTGGCGCTGGCGTGTCCACGTTTTGTCTTCCAGATGGATTAACACGTCGTACAATCGTTATCAATCAGTCGCTCGCCCAGCCAGCGCCTCATCCGTAGGGATTTACAGGCCCGCCCGTCGTGGAATTTGCGAGGAGTCCGTAACAACCTGTAAAGCCCCATCCACCATCAACAGTTCCACACACATATTCATCGTCGGTTGTTTTTTCTTTTGCGCTGCAAACCTTCTTTATTCACTTATCAGAATGGTTGCACCCTTTACAAGCATAGGAATTGCAGCCACCGGACCGAATCTAGCCAAGTATTAGGTGGAGATATCCTATCCAAGGTAGCTAACTCATCAGCTACATTTCCTATGACTGTGATTTTTCTACCGTACATGGATAACAGGGATACACCATCCACCCATACGTACATCGTCGGTTGTTGCTCTAATATTTGTGTCATGTTTCTATTTTTTTTGTTAGAAAGGATCTTGTTTTTCCGTTATTGCATAATGATAATGGGACAGATAGAGAGAATAAACATGAGTCTAGAGAGGCGACTTGCGATGGCGATCCTGACAAGCGCACCTCCTTCTGCTCGTACAGCCGTCGGGGCTCATTGCAGCCTTCCTTCTTCCCCACCCTCCACTATATCTTAGCCCGAGGATGCCCTCACCTACTGTCAACGGTGTCCAAGATCTTGCGTGCAGACTAAGAGACGCGGCGGTGGTGGTTGTTGGATAAATTAGCAATTCTTTGGCTGATATTGAGGAACCGCATCCTCGGCAACCTTCTTAACCGATTATACCCACCAGTTGGCCAAGTCAAGGCTGCGACGGCGGTAACCGCATCCTTGGCAACCTTCTTCTAGGTTTTGGAGTCTCCAGACATGGTGATATTGAGGAAGTAGAGGACGTAGTCGAAGTTGAGGACAAAGACGATCAAATTTTGATCTAAACTTGTTCCATAGGGTCCTGCAGATCGAATTTAGATCTGGAAATTTGTGTCATCGTAGATGCATGTTCTACTTATTTGTATAATTCTATAATTAGTCTTTGTTTCCCGAGCTGTGAATCAACTTTAAATCTGAAAATATGTGTCATGGTAGATGCGTGTACAATATATGTGCTGATTTTTTTTTTCCATAGCTGTTTACAAGTTTAGGGATTCATTGTCCTTGGTATTGGTAGGATTTAGAGTTCTTGTGGCTGAACTTATGCACATTACTTTTACGGTAAGCATGTGAGTTTTCATTTCGTATTGTCCCAATGGATGTTATATTGTAGTATAAGATAACAGTAAGAAATTCGAATCTCAAAAATAATAGACAACTAGCATGTTGCACATGCATTTGTGCATGCAACCATGCTACTTTACTTTAAAAGTAATCTGACATTATGGTTTTTCTCTTTTATTTCATATGTATGTAATGATAAAAGTAATAGCCTAATATGTGCATTGACGATTGTCAACATTCTCAGCAACAATATTGTAGCTATAAAAGGAAGTACTGGCCATTATTTATTGCTGCCATTATACCCTGGTAACACCTTCGTCCCAAGAAAACCGTTATAGTGATAACATAAAGTATTTGGCTTAGCTTTATTTTACATGCGTGATTTTGGAATCAACAATAGTTTCTCCTTCCTACGAACGGTTAGCCCGAACACCTCTGTCATATCGATATCTTTTCTGTCAACCCCAACCGGAAGTTCCCAATCAAAATGGTTCATGAGGTTTGCTAACATAAGCTCTGGTTCGCACCGGTGGTCGGGTCGAGGCAGACGACTTTCCATGCTTCGGCGAGGCATTCCTCCTCCTTGGACGTCCACTTGATGCGCGGTTCGCCTGACCTAGCCGCCCGCTTCTTCTTCTTGTGGCGCCCCTTCGTCGGAACAGGAGCCGGCTCCTCCTCCTCCTCCTCAGGTTCCTGCGCTTCGTGCGCGTCCTCGCCGTAGACGTAGCCGAGCTCGGCCTCCATGTCGCCGCTGAGATCCACTACCTCGTCCTGGGTGGCGAACCCGGGAGACGTGGTGGTCGCGATCGATCATATCGCGATGATGTCGTCCATGTCGGCTCCCGTGTCGTCGGCGTCGCCGAGGTGCGCGAAGGGCAGCGGCCCAAGGTAGAGATGGGGCGTCGGTGTGGACGCGTAGGCGGCGAGCGGCGAGTAGTTGTATGGAGGGTACTGCACGCCGATGAAGGCGGGTGAGGGCGTGCGCGTCACGGGGTGACCATGAGGGAAGGTCACGTTTCCGTGCGCGTCGCCGTCGGCGTAGCCGGGCGACGATGAACCCCATGGAGATCCGACGCCCTGCTGTCCCCAGGGCGCGTACTGGGCGTGACTGATGATGGGTGGATTCATCATCCCCGCCTGGTCGACCGATGAGGAAGACGCCGCCGCGCGCGCCGCATTGTCGCGGGCCTTCTTGGCTATGGCCCTGTTCCGCCGGTCGGCGGTGACTGCTTCGCGTCGCTGAAATTCCACCTTCCACTCGGCGTTCGACAGGTCCGGTGGCTTCGATGGCGGCGCCCTCGGCTTCCTCCGCTTCGGCTGGGCCACGGTGCCAGTCGCGGTTGCCGCTGCGCGCGGCATGGCGTACTTCTTCGGCGGCATGGCAGCGACTGGAAGGCGAGCGGGAGGGGGTTTGGCGGGAGAAAGGGAGAGAATGGCAGCAGGAAGGCGAGGGAGCGAGGGAAAAGCGTCAAGAAACGGCGGGAAAAGGACCTCGGGTCGCCTCCAGGGCGGGCCCACGCGCCTTTTTCGCTTGTGCCGGCTCCCCAAGCGCCCCCCAGGGCGCCGGGTTCGGCCTGGGTCCGCCAGCACCAGTTTTGGCCCGAGCCGGCGAAAAACGGGTTTCTGGGAGCGCGACTGGGGCCTTTTTTTGACGCATGCGCGGCAAAATCGCGTGGGGAGGGCCTGTTGGCGGCGCGGTTGGAGATGCCCTGACGAGCTTCCGTGCTTGCCGCCAGTACTCACCGTATGGCGCAAAGCCGATGTCAGACGAGCCGTACATGATGCTGTCGGAGACGACAGAGTGGGGCCGTGACGCAAACACGTGGTCGTGGGTGTGCAGCACGGCCTCGGCGGCGTGCGAGGAGGATACAACGAGGTTTGGCACGGCGCCCAGACGGAGGAGCATCACGTCGGGGCCATGCTTCCTTGCGAGGCCGCGAAGAGAGACGTGGGGGAGGGAACCGATGAGGTGGAGGTGCCCGATGATGGGCAGCCCCGGCGGCGAAGGCGGGAGGCGCTGCCTTTTCGCACTGAACTTTCTGGTGAACCAGTAATGCACAGACACGAGGAAGAGAGGGAAGAGGAAGAGAAATAACCATGACGGTGGAAGGGTCTCTGGCAAGAGTTTCTGCAGGAGATCCACCATGGCGAACCGACGTCTGGAGTGACTGGCTCTGTAACTACTCACTCTGGACTGGAGCTCTCCCGGAGAAATGACGAGCTCAGTTGCTTATAAGCAGCCGGGCAAAGTAAAAAAGTACAATGAACTTGCAGCGAGATATTGGTGATGGTGATCTAACAGTGTCTGTTAACGTACACGTCTGCACGGGAAATCTAGTCTTCCAGATGGATGGGCTCTAGCTTCGTACTCAATCAGTATACGTCTGTTAACGTACGCTGCCACTCACTCGTGTAGCCATCAGGTCGTCCTTAGCGCCGGTCGTGGAATTCAGTCACGCGGGAAAAGGATAGCTGTGGTGCACTGAACATGGAGCAATATTGGCGCTGGCGTGTCCACGTTTTGTCTTCCAGATGGATTAACACGTCGTACAATCGTTATCAATCAGTCGCTCGCCCAGCCAGCGCCTCATCCGTAGGGATTTACAGGCCCGCCCGTCGTGGAATTTGCGAGGAGTCCGTAACAACCTGTAAAGCCCCATCCACCATCAACAGTTCCACACACATATTCATCGTCGGTTGTTTTTTCTTTTGCGCTGCAAACCTTCTTTATTCACTTATCAGAATGGTTGCACCCTTTACAAGCATAGGAATTGCAGCCACCGGACCGAATCTAGCCAAGTATTAGGTGGAGATATCCTATCCAAGGTAGCTAACTCATCAGCTACATTTCCTATGACTGTGATTTTTCTACCGTACATGGATAACAGGGATACACCATCCACCCATACGTACATCGTCGGTTGTTGCTCTAATATTTGTGTCATGTTTCTATTTTTTTTGTTAGAAAGGATCTTGTTTTTCCGTTATTGCATAATGATAATGGGACAGATAGAGAGAATAAACATGAGTCTAGAGAGGCGACTTGCGATGGCGATCCTGACAAGCGCACCTCCTTCTGCTCGTACAGCCGTCGGGGCTCATTGCAGCCTTCCTTCTTCCCCACCCTCCACTATATCTTAGCCCGAGGATGCCCTCACCTACTGTCAACGGTGTCCAAGATCTTGCGTGCAGACTAAGAGACGCGGCGGTGGTGGTTGTTGGATAAATTAGCAATTCTTTGGCTGATATTGAGGAACCGCATCCTCGGCAACCTTCTTAACCGATTATACCCACCAGTTGGCCAAGTCAAGGCTGCGACGGCGGTAACCGCATCCTTGGCAACCTTCTTCTAGGTTTTGGAGTCTCCAGACATGGTGATATTGAGGAAGTAGAGGACGTAGTCGAAGTTGAGGACAAAGACGATCAAATTTTGATCTAAACT
This sequence comes from Aegilops umbellulata, assembly GCA_032464435.1. Classification (NCBI taxonomy): domain Eukaryota; kingdom Viridiplantae; phylum Streptophyta; class Magnoliopsida; order Poales; family Poaceae; genus Aegilops; species Aegilops umbellulata. The sequence goes on along the minus strand of CP136060.1, from coordinate 630,700,134 downwards.
TGTTCCATAGGGTCCTGCAGATCGAATTTAGATCTGGAAATTTGTGTCATCGTAGATGCATGTTCTACTTATTTGTATAATTCTATAATTAGTCTTTGTTTCCCGAGCTGTGAATCAACTTTAAATCTGAAAATATGTGTCATGGTAGATGCGTGTACAATATATGTGCTGATTTTTTTTTTCCATAGCTGTTTACAAGTTTAGGGATCCATTTGGTAAACTTGTCGACTGCCACAAGTACATGTGTGAAACCGCTCCTGCCTGCTCTCAATGGGCCAACCATGTCCAGTCCCCGAAGAGCGAAGGGCCAGACGAGTGGAATGGTCTTCAGGGCTGATTCAGGCTTGTGCGACATGTTGGAGTAGAACTGGCACCCTTCACACTTGTCGACTATCTCTTTTGCCATTTCATTCGCTCTTGGCCAGTAAAATCCCGCTCGGTATGCTTTAGCCACAATGGTCCGAGAGGACGCATGATGACCACAGGTCCCCGAGTGGATATCATCAAGGATTATCTGACCTTCTTCTGGTGCTATACACTTCTGACCGACTCCAGTCGCGCTTTCTCTATACAACTGTCCCTTTATGACTGTAAAGGCCTTGGATCGACGGACGATCTGTCGAGCCTCCTCTTCGTCCTCTGGGAGTTCCTTTCTCAGGATATACGTGATGTACGGTATCGTCCAGTCAGGGGTGACTGCCAAAACTTCCATGATTAGGTCGACCTCTGCCGGAATTTCAACTTCAGTCAAATCTGTGGTACTCTTTGGTTGTGGGGCTTCATATGTAAAAGGATCTTCTTGGACTGATGGTGAGTGTATGTGTTCCAAAAACACATTGCTGGGGATGGCTTCTCTCTTGGAGCCTATCTTTGCCAAATCATCAGCTGCTTGATTATTCAGTCAGGGGATGTGATGAAGCTCTAACCCCTCGAATTTCTTCTCTAACTTTCTCACTGCATTGCAATAACCCGTCATAGCTGGACTTCTGACGTCCCACTCCTTCATCACCTGATTAACCACCAAATCCGAGTCGCCATAGACCATGAGGCGACGGATGCCGAGTGAAATGGCCATGCGCAACCCATACAAAAGTGCTTCATATTCTGCTTCGTTATTGGAGGAATCGAAGTGAATCTGGAGAACATATCTGAGCTTATCTCCTCGGGGGGAAACCAATACTACCACAGCACCGGAACCATTCAGCATCTTAGATCCATCGAAGAACAAGGTCCAATGCTCCGAGTGATCTTGAGTCAGAAGTTGCTGTTCGATCCACTCGGCGACGAAATCTGCAATTGCTTGGGACTTGATAGCTTTCTTTGCCTCAAACTTGATATCTAGGGGAAGAAGTTCAATCTCCCATTTGGCCACTCGACCAGTTGCATCTCGGTTGTGCAAAATCTCTGATAGCGGAGCGTCGCTGACGACTGTAATGGAATGATCAGAGAAGTAATGTGCAACCTTCTTCGTGGTCATATAAATCCCATATACAAGCTTCTGGTAATGAGGATATCTTTGCTTTGAAGGAGTCCAAACTTCAGAAACATAATATACTGGGCGTTGAACTTTGAAGGCCTTTCCTTCTTCCCGCTCGACCGTAAGTACTGTACTGACAACTTGTCCTGTGGCTGCAATGTAAAGCAGCAAAGGCTCCTTGCTGATTGGGGCAGCAAGCACCGGCTGGGTGGAGAGCAGAGCTTTGAGCTCTGTAAACGCTGCATCAGCTTCTGGAGTCCACTCGAACTTGTCGGACTTCTTTATCAGTCGGTAAAGAGGCAATGCCTTTTCACCGAGGCGAGAGATGAATCGACTTAAAGCGGCCAAGCATCCTGTAAGCTTCTGGACATCATGCACACGCACAGGACGTTTCATCTGGAGAATAGTACCAATTTTTTCAGGATTGGCGTCGATTCCCCATTCGGAAACGAGAAAACCGAGTAACTTCCCACCTGGAACTCCGAATGTGCACTTTGATGGATTGAGCTTGATATCATACCTCCTGAGGTTGGCAAAGGTTTCAGCAAGGTCAGTCAGCAGGTCGGAACCCTTCCGTGACTTAACCACGATATCATCCATGTATGCCTCCACATTCCGACTGATCTGAGTGAGCAAACACTTCTGAATCATCCTCATGAACGTGGGTCCGGCATTCTTGAGGCCGAAGGGCATGGTGACATAACAGAAGCACCCGAATGGAGTGATGAAAGCTGTTTTGATCTTGTCGGGCCCGTACAGATGGATCTGATTGTACCCGGAATAGGCGTCTAGAAAAGACAAACGCTCACACCCCGCGGTCGAGTCGACTATCTGATCGATGCGGGGGAGAGGAAAATGATCTTTCGGGCAGGCCCGATTGATATTTTTAAAGTCAATGCACATGCGAAGTGACTTGTCCTTCTTGGGGACCATGACAACATTGGCGAGCCACTCGGAGTGGTAAATTTCTCGGATGAACTTTGCTGCTAAGAGCCGAGCCACCTCCTCGCCAATGGCCTTCCTCTTCTGAACGACGGACCGTCGAAGATGTTCTTTCACAGGCTTAAATTTTGGGTCGACCCGTAGACGGTGCTCAGCCAGCCCCCTGGGAACTCCAGGCATGTCAGAAGGTTTCGATGCGAAGATGTCCCAGTTCTCAGGGAGGAACTGGATGAGCGCTTCTTCCTATTTGGAGTCAAGCGTTGTTGAGATGTGAGTCGGGGCAGCATTTGGATCGGTCGGGTGAATGTGAACTGGCTTTGTTTCACCGGACGACTGAAAAGCTGACTCTGAAGCAGGCTTCTTGGCTCGTAGCAACTCACTCGGATCTGCAGTCTTCTGATACTCTTGCAGCTCGACCACTGCCATCTGAGCGTCAGCAATCTTTGAGCCTTTCTGAAAACACTCTTCTGCTTTCTTCCAATAGCCTATAACAGTGATCACCCCTTTGGGACCAGGCATCTTCAATTTGAGATACACATAACATGGTCGAGCCATGAAGCGTGCATAAGCTGGTCTGCCCAAAATAGCGTGATAAGCACTTTGGAAATCCACAACCTCGAATGTCAACTTTTCCTTGCGGTAATTCTTGGAATCACCGAAAACCACATCAAGAGCAATTTGGCCGAGTGACTCGGCTTTCTTCACAGGAATGACTCCATGGAAGCTCATGTTACTGGTACTGAGCCTGGACATCGGAATGCCCATCCCTTTCAATGTTTCTGCATACAGTATGTTCAAACCACTGCCACCATCCATCAGGACTTTAGTCAGTTGAGTGCCTTTGACAACTGGGTCGACCACCAAAGCTTGCCTCCCAGGGGTGGCAATGTGCGTAGGGTGATCAGACTGGTCGAATGTGATGGCAGTCTGAGACCACTTCAGATAACTGGGTATTGTCGGGGCAACCATATTCACCTCACGGTTAATGACTTTCAGTCGACTTTTGCTCTCAACATCAGCAAAAATCATCAATGTGGAATTAACCTGGGGGTATCCGTCGTCACTATCTTCCTTGTCCTCAACTTTGTCCGACTCCTTTTCCTTATCTTTGGACTACTTGCCCTGAAACTGTTGGATCAGGAGCCGGCACTGTCGAGTGGTATGCTTTGGGTAAATGAGTTTACCCTCTTCATCTTTCTTGGTATGAATGTGACATGGCAGATCCAAAACATCATTCTCATCTTGATCTTTAACTTTCTTGGGGTTCCAGGGTCCTTTGGGTTTTCCCTTAAACTTTCCCTGGGTTACGGCCAGGGCCTCCCCAGGAGCGGCTGGCTCGGCCTTTCGCTTCTGTTTCCGACTGGAATTTCCTCCTGTTTCCTGGGCGACTGCTTTGTGCTTGCCACTCCGGAGTCGATGTTCATCTTCACCATTAGCATATTTGGTGGCAATCTACATCATCCGATTCAGAGAAATCTCTCCGGTTCGACCAAACTTCAGATTCAATTCTCTGTACTTAACGCCTTCTTTAAAGGCACAAACTGCTTGATGATCTGGTACATTTTCAACTGTGTGATGCAACATGATCCACCTCTGGATGTAATCCCTCAGAGTCTCATTCGTCTTATGCACGCAAGACCGCAATTCTGTAAGGCCTGCAGGTCGCTTGCATGTTCCTTCAAAGGTTGTGTCAAACACTCGGGAGAGGTCCTCCCAAGTGTAGATGCTGCTGGGTGCTAACTGATTTAGCCACGCTCTGGCGGAGCCCTCTAACATGAGAGGCAAATGCTTCATAGCTACCTCATCATTGCCACCGCCAATCTGGACAGCCACTCGGTAATCTTCGAGCCAAGTGTCAGGCTTAGACTCACCAGTGAACTTACTAACTCCAGTCGCCAACCTGAAGTTGGGAGGAATCACAGCGGCTCTGATGGTTCGACTGAAACACTCTGGTCCTGAAACATGTACTCTGCTACTGGTAGGCGCGTCTCTGTCGTGGCCTTCTCGGTGAGCTCTGTTCCTGTCGACCAAACCTTGAACGAGAATGGATCTCGCATCAAAGCCTGGTTCCCTGGGGTTGACTGGAATTCTCCGCCCAACACTATGAGGGCGTCTGTCATCCTGCTGTCGAGGTGCATATGATCCACTCCTCGGGGGAGGGGTTATCACTCGACGTCGATCATCACGATCGAATCGGTGATCATACTGCTCATTCCTTCTGTACCGATCATGTCGGTCTCCACGTCCCTCACGCCTCGGGGGCGATCTTGGGCTGTGAGCCAACTGGACTATATCCGCTGCAACGGATCGACTATGGATCCTATTCCGCGACTGAGAAACAGCGAAATTCTGGTTTCCCGCTGCCCTGAGCAACGCTCTGATTTGCAACAAGCCCCTGCAAGCCTCTGACAGGGAGGGCTGAATCGACTCTGCTATACGGGCCGCAGCCGCCAAATTCTGAACCGGAGTTTGATATAACTGCGTAGGCGGAAAGAGCTGACGTCGACTGGATTCTGGGGCCCGTTGACGCGCTCGCTCATCGAGTACTCGCTAGAGATTTTCCAGTCGAGTGCGCTCGGCCAAGTTAGCCAAGCGCGCGTCCTCCAAGGCCCGGGCCTCGGGGGTTTCTCCAACGATAGGAGTGTGAAGTGCATCCATGTTCCGGCGGCGAAGCTCCTCTCGCTGTAGTGACGTGAGAGGCTCGGGGAGATATTCTTCATGGAGGCGCGACGGGTCGCCCCCATCTGCACCTTTGTCAGTGCGAGGGAAACCGGGAGGACTGCTTGGCCCATCGATCACCAGAACCTCTGCCGCTGGGTCGCTGCTGTCGCACTCGGATGCAGTCTCTACGGAGCCAGTCGACAGGTCGAACAGGCCGTAGAGGGATTCGTCGGGCTCGATTGCGGCGACTTGCGGGGCGGCCGACTAGCGGGCCACCGCATGCCTCACCCACCTCTGAAGCCTCGATCGACTGGAGCGCTTGCACCGGCGAGAGACAGGGCGGGGGGATGCCACAGGAGCCGACCGATACTGGGTCGACGGCTGCCGCAGGAGGATACCACGGACGCATGCGCGAAAGTGCGTCGCCCCATGGACGGGGAGCGCGTCGATGTCGAGTGGAGCTTCCTGAAGCCAAGCGGAGTCATCGGCAATGAACATGAGCGCACCGAGATGGATCTCGCGGCCCTCCACCAAAGCTCCGCCCAAAACCACGATCAAAGGGATTGGAAAAATCGCAACTTCTCCAACTAGGCGCTAAGACTCCTAGCCCCACGGTGGGCGCCAACTGTCGTGGTTCTAACTCTGACAGTGATGTAGGGGGATATGTATGGAGAGGTTAGATCTTAGCTATGGAGGAGTTGTAAACACACGAGGGTTACGAGTTCAGGCCCTTCTCGGAGGAAGTAACAGCCCTACGTCTCGGTGCCCGGAGGCGGTCGACTGAATTATGTGTGTATGAATAACAGGGGTGCGAACCCTTGATACTGAGGAGGGGGGTGGCTTATATAGAGTTCGCCAGGCCCCTCTAGCCCTCAGTAATGCAGGGTTTAAAGTACATTAAGACTAGGAGTTACTGGTAACGTCCCTAATAAAGTGCTATGATGACCATAAAAGCTACTTAATGACCGACCGTTTGCGTGCGGAGTGACTTTAGATCTCCTAGCAGTTGAGTGGTTGGCTTCGTGGTCGACTGGTAACTCCATGGTCGAGTGTCTTGAATCCGTCGAGTGAGATACTTCCAAGTCGATTGAAAGGTGACTTCTTCTAGGGATGTCCTTGGGTAGGGCATTTAGGACAGGTCCATGCCCCTACCATAGGTACATAGCTTCATCACCATCGGCACACAACTGTGGCCCAATCCATTCTTGTCCTAGTTGCAAGTCCAACTACACCAATGACTCGCAACTAGAGTTGGCTTTTTTCCCGGTTTGCAAATCAACCATTGGCTCGCAACTGGGTCTGACCTTTTTTTTATCTTAGTTGCAAGTCCACCATCAACATGTAACTAGGACCTAGATTTTTTTTGTCGCAATTGCAAGTCAACCATCGACTCGTAACTGAGCCATACACTTTTTTTTATCCTAGTTGCAAGTCAACTATCGACACACAACTGGGCCTGACTTTTTTTTGCCGCAATTGCAAGTTCACCATTGACTCGCAAGTAGAGTAGACCTTTTTCATCCCGGTTACAAGTCATCCATCAACTCCCAACTAGGTCTGTTTGTTTTTGTTCTAGTCACAAGCCAACCATTGACACACAACTTGGACCTTGATCTTTTTTGGTAACAGTTGCAACTCAATCATCGACTAGCAACTGAGCCCGACCATTTTTTTTCCAGTTGCAAGTCCATCATTGACATGCAACTGGACCCATGATTATTTTTTAGCCAAGTTGCAAGTCCATTCTTGAGTCACAACTGGCCTAATGTTTTTTGACACAATTGCAAGTCCATTATCGACCCGTAACTGGGTCCGACCTTTTTTTTATCTTAGTTGCAAGCCCATCATTGATATGCAACTAGACTATTGATTATTTTTTAGTCAAGTTGTAAGTCCATCCTTCACTCACAACTGGTTTGATTTTTTTTGACACAATTGCAAGTCCACCATCGACTCGCAACTAGGTTTGACCTTTTTGTTATAAATCCACCATTGACTCAAAACTGGGTCGACACTTTTTTGTCCCAATTGCAAGTCTACCATTAACATGCAACTGCGCTATTTGATTATTTTTCATTTTCTTTTTAAAAATTTACAAGGTTTGAAAAATGTTCATTGTCTTTTATAAATTTGGTCAATTTATGAAAAATACTTTTAATTTCATGAACATTTTTATCGGCAATTTTTTGAACTATTTAATGCCTTCAATTTTATGAATTTGTTATGCATGTTTAACATTTTTTCAAATATAATGATTAACATTTTTAATTTCATATTTTGATGTCTACTTTTTTCATACACGATGTACATTTTTGTATATATATATCTGAAGTTAGTCACGTTTTAAATAAAAACGGATGGTGGAAAGAAAAACCGTTCATGACAGAGTTACATAAAAGATACTAGCTTTCTTGACCCAGCATACTCTTATTTTTTTTAAGAACACAATCTAGTGCACACAACGCACGTACACACTCGTGTGAGTAAGCAAATCGTACTTTTTCTAATACACGTACACACTCATGTGAGTAAGTAAATCTCGTGCGGGCGTGGGTTCATGGCCAGCCCAAATGAAGCGATGAAAAAAAAAGAAAAAATATAGCTTAGATGTGACATAATTATGTACTATACATACCCAATAAATATAAACTCTAAATCCTACCGATAATACCAAGCAGCAGGATTAAAAATATCAACAAAATTTCATTAAAATTTTCAAAATTTTGTTGGGGATCGAAATATTTGTAATCCTGAAATTTTGAGCCAAATTCAAACTAATAACTTTAAATTAGGTTAAATCCAATGAAATTTTGAGCCAAATTCAAACTAATTTTTTTTCGAAAGTTCGGATCTTGTGGTGAGACCCGAAATCCCGAAATTGTTTTGTTTACGTAATTAAAAAACCAGGCCAAGGAGAACATATCACTAAACTTGTGAACATCTCTGAAAATAATTCAGCACATATATAATCGACCGAGACACTAATTCAGCACATGTTTGTTTTTAATTTAATTTTGATCCGCAGCATGACAAATAGACACTAATTACTATTTTCCAGCACGTTTCCAGATCTAAACTTTTTGGGGAATTGAGACTGTAAATTATGTGTTGCCTTTTTATTGGGATTTTCACAAAATTTTCCAATGGTAGCAAGATACATCCAGCCTCGAATTTCAACAAACCCATCAATTCTCAAAGCAACGTTTCATGCATGTGCGGATTAATTTACAAACGTATATATGATCAATCAACCGGCACAAACTTATTTATCGGGCCCAACCGATTCCAAGTAATCCTCCCAATCACGAGCATGCGATGCTGGAGGAGAAGGGCCTGAGGCTGAACTTGGTGGCCGACGCGTAGTTGAACGTGATCTTGTATCCGTAGTACACAGGGGAGCCGTTGTTGAGGGTGCCGAGCTTGCCATCGGCGTCCGGCCGGAAGACCTGGGGGTCCACGGGCTCGGAGGATTTGAACCCGGGGGCAAGCAGCTTGACGTCCGTCTGTGTGCAGATGCACTTGTTCTCCACCACCACTGCGTGCTCCGGGTTCCCTCCGGCGTTCTTCCCCGTGGCGGTCTGGGTCACGTGGAGGTCCGATAGGGTGCACTCCGCGTTGCCTATACCATCAGAAAAGAAACAGGAGTTGATCAAATTCAGCATGAGATCTGTCTGATTTGGATCAAGGCAAGGCAGTGAATATGAATGGAGTACCTCTGTTGCAGAGGGAGAAGAGCATCAGCATAGCGAAGATCTTCATCAGTTTGGCCTCCATTGTTTCTCTCGTATACTTTTCCTGTACGTGTGTGTTGTGCTTGTTGTAAGGCTGTTCTGCATCTTTCTCTGCCGACTATTTGTAGGCCTAGATGGAGCAGTTTTATGGTGCGGTGTGTTGATTACGCCCTATTTACCCCTGTATAACGCTTTTAATTGTTTTTACGATTCCAAAATTGAGGAGGTGTATATGCCATGCCAAGGATACGTTGCAAACCTGTGATATCCATATGTTTATTTGCCGATTGGTTTCCATACAATAATTTCGAAAGATCAGTTACTTTGATTTATTACTATTCCACAGAGATACTAGGATCGCATCCGCCTCACACTTGATTCTCCTACATCTGGTCCTCCATCGTTTCATCTTTCCTATTCTACGGGTTCTTTTTTAGTCACGCATGTGCCCTCGTTTCTACCAAGGAGAAGAGGAACAATAAAACAGAGCCAGCAAGGAGAACTCTTCATGATCCTTTTTTTTGCGACCATGTATATTTTTCTTTGCGGAAAAATTTCAATTTATCCATCGTCAATCATGGCAGTATAATAAACACATGGCATACTAAAAATTACATACAAATCCATAGACCATCTAGTGACGACTGCAAGCGCTTAAGCGCAACGTCGTCACCACCCCAAACTCGCCGGAGCCAGTAAAAACGTGTTGTAGTAAGCACCAGAAGTTATCGTGCGAAGGCCTCATAGGACCAGCACACCAAGACGACTACCACCGCCAACGAGAGAAGCGTAGATCAGAAGGATACAACCTGAAAACACACTTACGTAAACGTATGAAGACTAAATCCGAGCGGATCCTGAAAGACAACCACCGACGGAGAGATGCGCTGGAGACACACCTCCACACGGCCTCCGACAATGCTAAATACACCACCGGGATGGGCCTAGGCAGGGAGAAACTTATTCCATCTTCAGCGAGCCATCGTTGTCTTGTCTTCCCGAGAATGATACAAACCCTAGCAAAACTCGAAGAAACATATAAAACGGAACCCTCCCACCAACAAGGGTTGAGATCCATCGCGCCCCCATGGCTCTTAAGCCCCATGAGACAAGGCAGATCAGCAGCGCCGCAGATGGAAGATAGAAATCCTAGCGCATGTTCGCTTGGAGGAGAGATGACTCCGAGCATCTTCTTTCTTCCTTGCTTGTTATGTTTGCTCTGTACCTCTCAAATTAATCCCAGGTAATGACGCCATGAGTTACGCGAGAGAACCAAAAGAGCACTCTCGGCAAAATAAAATGACTTCACGTCCGCGGGGTGAGGACTGCGCCGTCATGTCTTTGCCGAGAGCCAGTGTGAAAATCGGCAAACACATTCCCTATTGCCGAGGGCCAGCTCTCAGCTTACCTGATACGAGCAACTCCCAAGAACTGCCACGCGCGTGTCACCTTTTGCAAAGAGTACCGCCAAGATCTCGGCTTTCCCGGCATAAGCAATTCCTAGAGCTTTCCTGGAGTCTGCCTGATGTTCATTTGGTTGGTGTCCTCGGAATTTTGATGCGAGCCTGGCCTGAATCGCCCAGGCATGAGATTAGCCTGCCAGTCGTCCCCTTCCATCCGCCTGGACGGCAGGCAACACCAGCCTGATGCCGATCCAGCAGGTTATAGATGAGTTATGGGCTGCTTTGTTAGTTCTATGTTTGTTTATTCCTCCCAGGCCCAGGATACAATCCAAACAGCTACCTCTCCATGCTGCCTGGCCAGGCTAGAAAATTGAAAATCACAGGCGCATATCAGGCAGCAGCTTCTCCCAGGCATGTGGCCCAGGCTTGCAACCAAACTAGCCCTTAGTTGCTTGTCCCACGAAAAGCGGTGCATATCGGTCCTGAAGACCTTCCTTTATTTGTTGTAGCCCGCGCAAAGGGATGTACTCCCAAGTCATTGCAAATTGTAAGCCTTGCGACAAATCCCACAATGCATCTTGCCTAACCATCTCAGATCTAATCTCGCTCCCGAGGAAAAGGCGAGTCATGCTCTCTACATCGTCCCTTCCATTGAATGCCTCCCATCTCCTCTGTCGGCCCCGATGATGTCGGGGGAGGGGTACCGTGAATCTGCATTAGAGTATTTGTGGTAGTAGTTTGGGGTTCCTCCCCGTGTAGTTAGTGAGTCCAATGGTGTTCCTCCATGGTTGCGGAATAATCTTAGGTCCATTGTCCCGCTAATGTTCTTCTTCCCGCGGCCAACAACAGATCTAGGAGGTAGTGTGATGAATAAATCACTACCACGGTTACACCCATAGCCCTGCTGCTACACAGATTGGTCCTAATTACTAGAGCTCATGCACACTAACTAAAATATTAGGTACTTCCATTTCTTGGAACCATTTACAATGTTCATGAGAATATGATGCTGCCTTAACTGAATATGATCTTGCCTTAACTGGATATGTTTTTATTTCTTAGTGATGAAGGGCCTAGCATGGCCAAGAGGGATGAACATTGGAGCTTGATCAAGCATGGAGAACAAGGCAGTCGCGTAAGGGACGACAAAGATGTTTCGGGGTGAAGATTGGAGAACTTTGAGGCCGCCATCATGACGCGAGGAGGCACGGACAAAATATATAAACACTGTACTTCGTAATTTTGTCCATAGACGTTTATAGGTATTGTCCCACCTCACTTTTGGGTAAGACCCATGTAATTTTGAAATACCAGAGCATAGGCTATTTTTAAAGTCCATATTGATATGGAAACCGACGTAGTATGGATTTTATTCCCACCTTGCCAAGGGACGATGAAATTCCCCAGCCATAAATACAACCCTTAGGGTGTCATTTAGGCTAGGTTTTGTTTAGTTAAAAATTAGCTATAGTTGCAACTTCGCATTCTTTGACTGTGTCCAACAACCAGTCCAACATCACTTTTTGGAACCCCACTTTCATCAACAAAACTTTCATCTTAGTTTGCAATATTTGGATTGTAAATCTTAGTTCTTGCCCATTCTCTGTTTGCTTGAACGAATTAGACCTTCATATTCAGGTTGATCATGCTTCGGTGTTGTCAGTAACCTTCTGAAGTTGGTTTAGCTTGCTAAGGCATGACATCTTTGTACAGTCATAGTCAGATCGTCAAAGTCCACTCCATCAAAAAATCGTTACCCATCGTCAAAAGATCGACACATGTTAGCCGCTATCATAGTGTCAGTGTTTTCATTAGGGCAACGAGGCGGTGGTGGTGTCCCAAGTTGGAATAACATCATGTCTATCCTATTCCCTCTCGAGCGATACACCTAGCCCGATGGAGTGTGCATGGAGGCATGTTTCCTGTGGATCTGCTTGGGTCCAGTTGTCGACGTTCTTGAGACAGATAATGTCGTTGAGCGATGATGTATTTTTTTCAGAGGGCGTGCAAGTGGTGGATCGATATTGTAAGGCACAAGACAGGCGATTTACTGAGGTTTAGGTCGCTTGAGTACTCACCGTAAGGAAGATCTGCTTGTTGTGTTACAAGCTTGTGACCATGGCGGCAGAGAAAAGAAGATGGGGGTAGGTGAGAATCCTAGCTCTAGAATGATCATGAATGTCTTGGATTCCCCGAGAAGGTCCCTAGCTCGTCTTATATACATGGCTGAGTTAGGGTTACATAGCTTGGGGCGGATTGTCTGTGGGTTCACACCCCTTATCCCCGTTGGACCATGTCATGTATGGGTAGCTCCTCGTTCCCTTGCCTCCCAAGTCGGTGTAGTGTCTGGCCGACAACTGGGCCCGAGAGGACAGTGCCTCCCCAAGGGATGTCTCGAGCCCCTTGCTTGGCTAACATATCAGCTGTCATATCCTCATCACCTATAAGCATTCGTCTTCTGTGAATATATTTGAATCTGGCCAGGTGTCGGTCTCTGGTGGATCTGTCTGGATGGGTCGGCCCTCATGGTCCATAGTTAACAATTTTGTCATATTAACAGCTCCCAGAACATACGAAAAACTTGTGCTTACCTTCTCTGCCATGAACATTGGTCAGGTCCACATTGGTCTAATGAAAAAACGTTGGCCTTGGTGCTTTCCTATTCTTTGCCTGTTGGTGCAGGTGTATGTCCTGCTAATGGCGGTGATTGAAAGCATTGCTCTCTTTACATAGTGGATCCACCCAAATCTTGCATCCCTTCCCATCATTGTTCTTCGCCAGTCTCACCATTGATTTGGTTGTTGACATCATATGCTGATAGTGCCTTAGAAATTTGGGATCTTGATTCTGCTCTGGGCAGAGAATCACTGATTTGTTGCTCGGTCTGGATCCAGCCCCTCGCCCTAGTTTTCGCTCTCCGCCCAATCTTCCACAACCACCTCCTATTTGTGTTCATGATGGGTCCAATAGAGAGATGGATCTTGGGAGGGGATGGAGGAGAAGCTGGAATACGGGGGGAATGTCAGGTGAATCCTTGAAGAACAATGATTTGAAGGGATTGAACTTGGGTTTGACCATATCTTAGCAAGAGGTCGATGAGTGATTCCGGCACGAGGTCCTTTCCTGTCAGTGGCCACTACATCGATGGATGGCAGATCTCCCGGCGCGTTCTCTCCAAGCTCTGGTGAGGGAGCTCGCATTCTCTCAGAGCTCTAGACAAGAACTGGACGAGATTCAAATTTTGAATGGTTGCACACCAGATTTGGCCAATAAACACTCTTTGGAAATCTAGGTACTATCTATCCTCGGAGAGGAAGAAGAGTACGCGCTGTAGGGGCGGCATTAAACGGGTTACCAAGGGTGATGCTAACACAGGGCATTTTCATGTGTATGCTAACGGATGCAAACGCAAGTGATCGATCCTTCGCCTCCAATCTGAGCATGGTTTACTTGTTAGCCAGGACGCTATTGTTAGGCATATCTATGAGTTTTACATATGCCTTTTAGGAATAGCTGACGTGAAACTCGAGAGCCTTCGACATGATTTGTGGGATTAGTCGGAGTGGGTCCCATAGCAAGAAAATGACACCCTCGCTCTCTCCTTCCTTCATAAGGAGATTGATGAGGTTGTCTAGTCTATGAAGACAACTAGCCAATTGCTTTTTTCCAGAAGTTCTGGGCGCTTCTTAAAGAACTGTTCTATGCTATCATTAGTGGGTTCACTTTAGGCACTGTCAACATCTCGCTCCTTAACTACAGTGTTATTAGTATGATCCCGACGGTTAAGGGTGCACATTCGATCAAACTCTTCCATCGTATTGTGTTGATCAACATGCCTTTTAAATTTTGCGCCAAAGCTTACACGACACAATTGTTGCCTATAGCCCAGCGTGTTATCCACAAAAGCCAATCCATGTTTCTTAAGGGTCGTAACATCCTGGAGGGCCCTGTTGTCCTGCAGGAAATAGTCAACTAAATCAAGGGCTCCAAAAAACAAGCTATCCTTCTTAAGCTGATTTTCAAAAAATCCTATGACCACGTAAACTGGGAGTCTGTGAGGGAAGTCCTTCTCAAAAAGGGTTCTCAGGTAGGATTTGTGCACCGTGTCATGTAGCTTGTCTCGGTGGACAAACGATGGTGACAACCAACGAGGAGGTTGGTAAGTTGGGAGATTTGCTCTCGCTGCTGCTATTTAAGTTTGTTGCGGACGCCCTTTCAGCAATGTTATAAAAATCTAGGGCAACTGGCCGCATAAAGGGTATTGTGTCCAACCTGATACATGGGGGGTGGCTTAGTTGCAGTACGCCGATGATACCATGCTGCTTTTCAAGTCGGATAATCACAGCTTTGCTTCAGTCAAGTTGCTACTGCTAAGTTTTCCGATCCCGTCCAACCTCAAGGTAAACTTCTTAAAAGTGAGGTTGTGGGGATGGATGTGCATTACAGCCAAAGGATGGTTGGTCTGCTTAACTATAAGCTTGGGGATTTCCAATCAAATACCTAGGTCTCCCTATTTCAAAAGAAACTCTCTATCATCGAGTGGGAACCTTCGAACGGCAAGGTCACGAGTAATGTCTGCCCGTGGAGAGGTTGTTTCATGTCTTCTACTACTAGGCCGATTCATACTAACTCAAGCCTCTCCTCGCTTTCATTATTCATTGTGGGGATGCTTTTGCTGGCTGGTGGGGTTCACGCCAAGCTCAACACACCCCTCACTCCAGGTTGTTTTGGGAAGGGGCCGGGTCAAGACTAAGTGCAAGTTCCACTTGGTTTAGTGGGCGGTAGTGTGCTGGCCCAAGAAGCAAGGAGGGTTCGGGGCCCAATTCTACGTTCAAAATGGCAAGTCTACCCGGTTTTGGCTACACACATGGATAGGATCCATGCCACTCTAGATGAGCCACTAATCTCTTTACAAACTGGTTACGTACACAAAGATAATAGTGACAGATGCGCCGCTCCTCGCCTCCATCCATTAATTTCAAGAGGCCCCTATCGTCAGCAGAAGCGATCTGTTGGGTAGATTTCTGCGATCAAGTTTCGGCCACTACGCTGAGCCAGGACCAAGACGGGGTCTCATGGAGCCTGTCGGCCTCTGGAAATTTTTTCTGTTAAGTCTTTATACGCCCAGCTAACCCAAGGAATGGTTCTGTACATAAACAGGGGAGCTATGGAAGGCGGATCTACCCCTAAAAATTAAAAAATTTCTTTAGCAAATATTTCGAAATCGACTGCCTACGTCGGATTATGTGGCCAAAACAAACAGACCCATCAGACGTATGCTGTTTGTGGTATCGCCCAAGACGCCAACCACGATTTCTCTATTGCCACTTACCCCGTTATGTATGGAGTGCCGTTCGCTAGGCTTTTGAACAAAATTGGAACTCTTATTCGGGAGCCGATTTGCTAGTCATCCTTTAGGCTCAACGAGGAGCCTTTGCTAGGATAGTGTGGCATAGCATAGGGGCGCTGTTATGGTCGATTTGGTCCAATAGAAACAAAATTACTTTTGAGAAGTTCTACCATTCCCATCTTGTTGACGTTATTTTCAAATGCCATCTTTTCCTTTAGACATGGATGCCTCTGGGAAGCAGTTGGACTCTGAGCTCATGTAGGACGCCTTGGAGAAGATTAGGTATATCCAAGTCATCGCCCGCTGACCACCTCCGATGACCTGATCCCATTTTGGTGGAGCATCACTACTAGGCAAAAGCTTATACACAGAACCTTGCCAGCAGCGCGGTTTAAAATAAGGCGCTACTACTTTTTTTCGATAAAGGGCGATTTTATTATCTCAAATGTAGCATCAAGCGGATACAAAGCATTATGAGAACACCCAGCCTCTGCATAACTAGGATGCACATGACCCAATATGAAGGTCTGACAAAAATTGATGAAAAAAAACCGACAACTTGGCAACAGTAGAGCCCTATAGACCGACACTATAACTATGTCGATGGAGGTGGTGGATCGATCCGAAGGTTATGTTGCCACCCATGTTGGGAAAAACCTCCATAGCCACCTCCTCCAATCGCATACACACCCTCTTGAACAGCGGTTGGTCCTCCGGTCGTTGTAACATAGACCACGTACATAGCAATTGCGTACACCGAAAAATAACCTGTAGAGGAGAAGCATTTCTTCCATTAAAAACAAAATCATTTCTACATAGACAAAGCGACCAAATTAAGGCATACGCTCCCACCCTTATTAGCGTTTTGAACCTATTTGAAATACCGTCCAACCAATGACCAAAAATATTGGCAACAGTTGCGGGCAGATACAAATTTGACGCTATTTGGATGACTGACCACGTAGAACGTGCAAACTTGCATTGGAAAAGGAGGTGTTTGATTGTCTCGTCATGCATACAAAAACAGCACTTCTTACTCCCTTGTCAGTTGCGTCGTGCGAGATTGTCTTTGGTTAACACAACCCCCCTACGAAGATACCACATGAAAATTTTCACTTTTAGTGGAATCTTGGACTTCCAAATTTTCTTGTTATTACTCACTAGTACCTCAGAATGTGTGAGCGCACGATACATAGATTCTACAGTGAAAGACCCTAATGTAGCAAGGTTCCAGCGAAACACATCCCGCCCTTGTGTCAGGTTAATCGAATCCAGTCGGGATAAAAGATTATGCCATGACACAAGTCGGGGGCCAATCAAATCCCGCCTGAACGAAATATTCGGCGGGAATGAACTGAGCGCTTGCGCAATAGTATAATTATTATCGCGAACAATGTTGTATAAGCCTGGATATTGTTCTCGGAGACTGGCATTGCCTAGCCAGATGTCTTCCCAAAAATGAATCTCCGACCCATCCTTTATCGCGAAAGACCCAAAGCGAAAGAGATGTTTCTTTGCCGCCATTAGGCCAGCCCAAAAGTGTGAATCGCCAGGTTTTCAAAATGCCTGGGACACCGCCTTTTGACCTAGATACTTGTTGCGCAGCATGGTTTGCCAAATACCATCATCACTAAGAAGTTTGAACAACATTTACTGAGTAGGGCCTCGTTTTTGACCTGCAAGTCATGAATTCCGAGCCCTCCTTGGTCTTTCGGCCTACAAACCACGCTCTATTTGGTCAGCCTGTATTTTTTCTTTTCACCGTCTCCTTGCCAAAAGAATCTGGATCTAAAATAATCCAGTCTTTTTAGGACCCCTTTTGGGAGTTGAAAGAAAGAAAGCATATAGAGAACCATATTTGTGAGGACAGAGTTAATCAAAACCAACCGTCCTCCAACTGAGAGTAGTTTGTCTTTCCAACTACTCAACCGTTTCTCTAGACGCTCCTCTACATGCTTACACTCCGCAATGGTGAGGCGTCGATAATGAATCGGTATTCCCAGATATTTAATCGGGAATTGGCCATGTGCACAACCAAATAGGCACTAGTGCAGAACCGGGCAATAGCACTGGTTCGTAAGGCCCTTTAGTGCCGGTTCGGCAACCGGCACTAAAGTGTGGGCACTAAAGACCCCCCCTTTAGTACCGGTTCAGCACGAACCGGTGCTAAAGGGCAACAACGTGGCACGAGCCAGCTCCGGGGGCCGGGAGCCCTTTAGTACAAGGTTTGGGGGGTTTTTGGTTTTATGATTTCTTTTTAGTTTAATTTTGTGTTTTCCATTTAATTCTTTTTTGTTTGCTGGTATTTTACGATCCTACACATTGTACACGTTATGCATATATATATATATATATATATATATATATATATATATATATATATATATATATATATATATATAGAATTTCTAGTAGAACCGATCATATATATATCATCAAATGTCTCACAAACCACCATATTAATTCACACATACACACATGTATAGCTGTATACAATTTCTCCTACATGTTGCCTTCGGAGCCAGTGGCATTAGCCTAATTGGTGCCTTCGGAGCATGATGACAATTGGAAGTGGTTCACGGTGGCGGTAGCGGGTAATGGTATTCTCCCTTCGGATCTATGACCTGGTCGAGCAAAAATCCCGCTATTTCCTCTTGAAGTGCTTGTACGCGCTCCGTTTCTAGGAGCTTGTCCCGCACCTCTGTGAACTGTTAAGAAGGAGATCAATATGCATGTGTATTAGTTGTGTGACTAGATATCGATAATGGTGTAAAAATTGTGAATAGTGTTCTGACAAACGTACCCATTCCTTTCTTTGAGATCTGCTCCTTTCGGACGCCATCATGCGAATGTTCTCGCAAACGCAGTATGCACACAGATCAGTCCCCTGCGCCTGCTTCAGGGCCTTTACGAGAATGGAATTTGATCAGATAATAATTAATCAAGCATGATAATTAAAGAGATGGCAGCTAGCTAGCTAGCTAGTACTACTTAATTACTTACCTTGGCTCGAAACCATTTCAGTCTTTGTTTCCATTCGCCTGGAGTGACGCTGATGAACCTTGCCCAAGCCCTGCCCGCCGACAAAGAAAATGAATAAATGGGTTATTAAATAGTTCATATCATGAAATGACGAACTAAATAGACCGAGATATATAGTTAATAATGATTGAAATTACCTGTTGACTATCCCAAACAAATTGTTATAGTCAGTATTTATTTTAAGTAGTGAGTCCAGTATTTCAACTGTTCCGGCATCAACTTTAATGATACACAAGATCCAGTGAAATATGCATGCACACACATTTGCATGTCTTAATTAAGCGGGCATATGCAAGCAAAAACATGTAGCTAGCTAGTAGGCAAAAACAAAGAATTTGTAGTACAAGACAGTGTGACTCACTGTTAATTATAAGGAAGTAGTATATCTTCATTTTATTTAAGGCGCTTCAAGAACTCTAGCATGCTGTCCTCTATATGTTTTTCATGATATGCATCTATTCTCCATGTATATTCATTAACGGTGTTTGGGTCAATGAACCCAATGTCATAGCGTCCACCTTTTCTCATTTCATACATCTTCATCATGCATACTATCACAGAAAAGAATATAGTGAGGATAATTACAGGTAATGATTGATCAAAAGGATCACTATAGCTAGTTTGAGACTTAAATTACAGAAAGAAATCACTTACAGACAATAGCATCTGACGATAGATTTGTCGAGTGCGTCTTGATTGTATAACTGAAACAATTCATTATACTCAACGGCCACAGATTTCTGATGGTAGTAATGATCCTTCTTGACTTCCACCATGAGGGACTCTCGATTGGAACTCTTGGTAATGTCCATGTACCATTGATGCAATTCATACATTCTCCTTGGGAGCTTCTTGACCTCGTCTGGCTTGACCAAAGGTTCGCCCCGGACATATTTCCGTTTTATTTCCTCCTCTCTAAGCACAGGCATGGGCTCGATCTCGAGGAGTTGTCCAACAGTGATATTGAGAATTTCAGCCTGCGTTATATGCTTCTCGGTTATTACCACATTGCCCACCTCGGGAACGTAAACTGTTTGCCCACAATAATATTGGGCGCGCGTACTCTCACGTGTTGTTGGCACAACAAGTGAGGAGATCGATTGCGCCGCCTGTTCTCCCAGCTGGGGAACGGTTTTCCCGCATTTTTGGACAGTTGCTTGTTGTTTGCTCGAGCTCGAGCTCGCCTCCTTCTGTAGACGTG
Source organism: Aegilops umbellulata (assembly GCA_032464435.1). Classification (NCBI taxonomy): domain Eukaryota; kingdom Viridiplantae; phylum Streptophyta; class Magnoliopsida; order Poales; family Poaceae; genus Aegilops; species Aegilops umbellulata. Next base: position 630,680,327 of record CP136060.1, on the reverse strand, counting down.
CTCGATTTAACTTCATGATGTGGCTCTCATAGTCTGTGTCAACAGGTTTGGGAGCTGGTGGTTGAGCCATACGAATGAAGTGGTCAATCTTTTCCTCAGGCACTTTCTCCCTTGGCGGCGGTGGCGGTTTTGGTCCAAAATGGGCGTCCACTTCTGCCCGCACTATGGCATTGGCTTGCTCCTCGGTCCTGTCGTAAGCCCTCTGAGGAAGAGGAGTAGTGAGGCTTGGAGCATATTTATATCGCTTGTCTCCGCCTGTACTTCATGTACTACCTCGACTCGTACCGCTACGCACCATAGCTGCGGGGTGTCTCTTCTGCGATTGCTGAGGCGGCGGAGACGGCTGACGGGGCTGAATTGGACGAGGAGGAGTGGCCTGAAGCTGTGCCGGACTTGGAGGAGGAGTGGCCTGAACTTGTGCCGGACTTGGAGGAGGAGTGGACGTCTGACGCTGTGTCGGACTTGGAGGAGGAGTGGCCTGACACTTTGCCGGACTTGGAGGAGGAGGAGTGGCCTCATGTGTTGGTTGACTTGGAGGAGCGGGAGTCTGCTGACTCGGTGGCGGACTTCGATGAGGAGTCAGGTGACGTGGTGTTGGTGGCCTTCGAAAGACGATGCAATCCTTTCTCCATAGGATGACCCGATGTATGGCCTCTCCCAATGTGTGCTTGTCGTCACCTCCAGGAATGTCAAGTTGTAGCCCCGAATATGGGTCCACCACCTCATCAACCAAGACACCACCATAGCCCGCTGGAATCGGGTTGCAATGGAAGGTTGCCTCGGGGAGATTTGTAAAAGCAACGACGTCCGCCACCTTCATGGATATGTTCTTCATTTTGAAGTGTAGCTCGCAGTTAGTGTTCTCCATGATGTCATCCACGGGTATCTATCTAGCATTGCGTCGCCCGGGACGGAACCCACGCTGCTTCTCGGCATGGATGGGGCGGTGCTATCCAATGTTGGATCATCCGGTAGCTGCTGCAGCTGCTGAGACCCCCTTTGCTGGCTAAGTGAGTCGATCTGCTCCTGCTGCCGCTGGAATTTGACTGCCAAGTCCGCGTGCTTTGATTCTAGGCCTTGAAGGCGTTCATAGTCTAGCTTCCTCTGCTCCTCCTCCTTATTCCTCTTCTTCTCCTCCGCAATCTTCCTTCTCGCACGGGTTCTGTAGTCGGCGTTCCAATCCGAAAACCCCTCATACCACGGAATAGCGCCCTTGCCTCGTGTTCTTCCCGGATGTTCAAGATTTCCAAGGGCATGCGTAAGCTCGTCGTTCTCTCTGTTCGGCTGGAACACCCCTGATCGAGCCTCTTCTATTGCAACAAGTATCGCATCGTCCGCTCCGTTCAGACATGCCTTCGTCGAAACTTTGCCTGTCTTCGGGTCCAACTCCCCCTCATGCGCATAGAACCAAGTCCTGCACCTGGGGAGCCAGCTCCTAGTAACCGGAGTGACACCTGCATCCTCCATCTCTTTCTCAAACTTATCCCACTTAGGCATTGGTACCGCATAGCCACCTGGCCCCAGCTTAATGAACTTATCCTTTTTTCGGCATTCTTCTTGTTTATTCTCGACCGTTCCTTAGCTAATTCCGAATCCTTGAATTTCACTAAATCGTCCCAATGAGCACTTTGCTTCTCTAGTGTTCCCTCGAATACTGGAGTCTTCCTTCCTCCCTCGACGTACTTGTCCCATTCACGATTCTTGTGGTTCTTGAATGCAACCGCCATCTTCCTAAGAGCAGCATCCTTGACTTTCTGCACATCTGCTTCTGTGAAATGATCTGGTAGGGTGAAATATTCCATGAGAGTATCCCAAAGCAGACCTTTTTGTCTGTCGTCGATAAAAGTAAGATCTGGACCTGGCTTTGCTGGCTCTCTCCATTCTTGAAGGGAGATCGGGAGTTGGTCCTTCACAAGAACTCCGCACTTACGAACGAACTTGTCCGCAATCTTTTTAGGCGCTAATGGTTCGCCATTAGGTCTGATTGCCTCGATATTGTACTTTACGCCCTCCTTCAACTTTTTGTTCGGGCCTCGTTTTGTCCTGTTGCCTGAAGATTTGCTCGATCCGGATGGCTGAAAGAAGAAAGATCGATTCGTTAATATATCTTCATGTCATTTAAAACATGTGATGATCACCAAATGCCTGCTTATATAAATATATATACCTCGCCGGTCTTTGTTGTTTCAAGATCAACATTTTCTTCGTCATCATCATAATCATAGTTCATGACTTCATCAATTCGGTCATCGCGATCGAATATCATATCACCCTCCCCGGTGTTGTTTAGAAATTCGGAGCCGTCATAATCTTCTTCATTCTGATCATCATCTGGCCCGTGAGGATGGCGTATCATATCGAACAGGGCCTGTTCTCCCTCTCTGCCGGTATTGTCCGCCATAGCTTTTATTTAACTAATCCAAAAGAAATATAAAACAATTTAGTATTCAAATTACATTGTCTTGAATAATAGATATAATCTCGAATACATAGTCTCGAATAATAGATATAATCTCGAATACATCGTCTCGAATAATATATAATCTCGAATACATCGTCTCGAATATTATATATCGAATACATCACTGGCTAGGTAGCTAATAAAGATCGAATACTACAGAAGAATCTAGGACACTCGCGGTTCCTGCGGCGCGGGCGGTGGACACCCAAAGAGAAGGAACCCTCACAGGATCATAGCTGAAGTGAGATCCCTGAAGAAACTGCCAGGTATTGGAGAACTTGCCGCCCTCTAACGCAACCATGTAGCGATGGACGTGCTCGTCCTCCTCCCTGACACGGCGACGTACCACCTCCGGCGGGGCCGGCTCCCTCCGCACCGAAACTGGCCCACGCGAACGCCACCAAACGAGATCAGGGTCGACGACGGGACCCGGGGCCGGGTTCCTCATCAAGCGGCGCGCCCCTCCAGGCAGCACCTCCGAGTGCCAGCCCGGCGGAACCCAGTCCCGGACATGGGTCAGCCGGACATCGTCGCAGACGGGTCGACGGCGAGGATGCGGGCCGGGCATCGTCAAGAACAAATACTAGCTATATGCCCGCAAAAAGTTACATTTTTTTAATGATTGGATTTTGATAACTAAAATTTCTAACATTTCTATATAACTAACATTTCTATAACATTTCTAACAATGCTATATAACTAACATTTCTATAACATTTCTAATATTTCTATAACTAAAAAACAGGAAAAAATTATAATATTTCTATATATATAACTAACATTTGTAACATTTCTAATATTTCTATAACTAAAAAAAAGAAAATTTTCTAACTTTTTTATAACTATTTCTATAACTAAAAAACAGAAAAATTTCTAATAATTCTACCTTTTTTATAACTATTTCTATAACTAAAAAGCAGAAAAATTTCTAACAATTCTAACATTTCTATAACATTTCTAACAATGCTATATAACTAACTATTTCTATAACTAAAAAAAGAAAAAATTTCTAACTTTTTTATAACTATTTCCATAACTAAAAAACTAAAAAAATGTATGTGTGTGTGTGTCCTCGCCGGCGAGGCGAGAGGCGACGGGGGGCGGCGACGGGGACGGCGACGGGCGCGGCGACGACAGGGATGGCGACGACGGGGACAGGGACGGGGCAGCGACGACGGGGACGGGGACGTACGGGCCGGGGCGGCGACGACGGGGCCAGGGCGGCGACGACGGGGACAGGGACGACGCGGGACGGGTCGGGACGGGGCGGCGGTGACGACGGGGAAGGGGACGACGGGGCGGCGACGACGGGGATGGGGCGCCGTCGGGGGCGGCGACGAGGGTTATGGAGACGGGGGCGGCGGGCGACGGGGCAGAGGAGAAGAAGCAGATGAGAAACTGAAATTTTTGAAATGTTTTCTTATATAGGATGGACCTTTAGTACCGGTTGGAGCCACCAACCGGTACTAAAGGCCTGCTTGGTCAGGCCAAGCGGCGGGAAGCGCACCCCCTTTAGTACCGGTTGGTGGCTCCAACCGGTACTAAAGGGGGGTTTAGTACCGGTTGGAGCCACCAACCGGTACTAAAGGGGGTGCGCTGGTGCAGGAGCGGTGCGACAAGTTTAGTCCCACCTCGCTAGCCGAGGGGCGTCCGCACTGGTTTCTAACCCCCCGCGTGGTAGCTCTCTCGAGCTCCTCTCCAAAGCAGGCCTACTGGGCCTACATGTTCTGTCCTGCCCTGTTGGCCTACTGGGCCTTTGCGGTCCTGCATCCAGGCCCAACAACAGGTTGGGTTTCTAGTCGTATGCAGGCCGCTCTGGCCCAGTAGGCGGGCTTTATTTATTTATTTTTTTGCTTTATTTATTTTTGAGTTGTTTTTTTTGTGTATTTAGAGTTTCTTTGTGAATATTTTTGCTTTAGGTAAAAAAATTACAAACTTTCTGTTAGTGCCCGTAGTTTTCAAATTTGAATAGTTTAAATTTTGAATTATTTGATATTAGTGTGAATCACTAGTTTGTGAATAACTTAACTTTAAAAATCAGTAAAGGCATGAAAGAATTTGTTTGCACATAAAATTTCTTCGCGTTTCAAATGCCAAAACACATAACTACCCTAACTATTATAGAGATTCCCTCCTGGGTGTGAAACACAGAAGGAAGTGATGATAGTGAAGCGATCACATCTTAGATCTTTGGGTGTGAAACTTTTTCTTCGCGTGTGTCCCTTTGCGCCGTAACCATGGAAAATCTTCATCATTTAACAAGATCCTCGGGTCAATATTCACTGTGAATGGAGCAATTTCATCAAACTTTTCATAATCTACTGACATGTCTGTCTTGTCATCCACTCGCACGATGTTTCTCTTCCCAGAAAGAACTATGTGCCGCTTTGGCTCATCGTACGATGCATTCGCTTCCTTATCTTTTCTTTTTCTCGGCTTAGTAGACATGTCCTTCACATAGAAAACCTGTGCCACATCATTGGCTAGGACGAATGGTTCGTCTGCATACGCAAGATTGTTGAGATCCACTGTTGTCATTCCATACTGCGGGTCTTCCGTTACCCCGCCTCGTGTCATATTGACCCATTTTCACCGAAACAAAGGGACCTTCATACCACGTCGATAGTCAAGTTCCCATATGTCCTGTATATAACCATAATATGTTTCCTTTCCCGTCTTGGTTTCTGCATCAAAGCGGACACCACTGTTTTGGTTTGTGCTCTTCTTATCTTGGGCGATCGTGTAAAATGTATTACCATTTATCTCGTACCCTTTGAAAGTCATTATATTCAAAGATGGTAACTAGAACAGCAAGTACATGTCATCTTCAATAGAAGCGTTATGCATGGTACATGTCTGCAACTAGCTGGCGAAACTCCTGGTTTGTTCACGTGTAATCCAGTCATCAGATCGCTCCGGGTGTTTGGAGCGTACCAAATTCTTGTGTTCATCCATATACGGAGCCATCAAGGCGGAATTCTGTAGAACTGTGTAGTGTGCTTCAGTGAGAGAATGTCCGTCCATAAATATTATTTGTTCCCCTCCTAGCATGCCTTTTCCATCCAGTCTGCCCTTATGACGCGATTCAGGAACACCAACGGGCTTAAGGTCAGCAATAAAGTCAATACAAAACTCAATGACCTCCTCATTTTCATGGCCCTTGGAGATGCTTCCTTCTGGCCTAGCACGGTTATGAACATATTTCTTTAAGACTCCCATGAACCTCTCAAAGGGGAACATATTGTGTAGAAATACAGGACCCAAAACGTTAATCTCTTCGCATAGGTGAACTAGGACGTGTGACATGATGTTGAAGAAGGATGGTGGGAACACCAACTCGAAACTCACAAGACATTGCACCAAATCATTCTCTAACCTTGATATAATTTATGGATCGATTACCTTCTGAGAGATTGCATTGAGAAATGCACATAGCTTCACAATGACTAATCGAACGTTTTCCAGTAGAAGCCCCCTAATGCAACCGGAAGCAGTTGCGTCATAATCACATGGCAGTCATGAGACTTTAGGTTCTGGAACTTTTTCTCTGCCATGTTTATTATTCCCTTTTATATTCGACGAGAAGCCAGACGGTACCTTAATACTGAGCCGGCATTCAAAGAAGATTTCCTTCTCTTCTTTGGTAAGAGCGTAGCTTGCATGACCCTGATGTATGCCGTCTTTTCCGTGCATCCGTTGCTGGTCCTCCCGTGCCTCAGGTGTATCTTTTGTCTTTCCATACACGCCCAAGAAGCCAAGCAAGGTCACACAAAGATTCTTCGTCACGTGCATCACATCGATTGCGGAGCGGACCTCTAGGTCTTTCCAATAGGGAAGGTCCCAAAATATAGATTTCTTCTTCCACATGGGTGCGCGTCCATCAGCGTCATTCGGAACAGGTTGTCCATCAGGACCCTTTCCAAAGACCACCTTCAAATCCTTGACCATATCATGTACATCAGCACCAGTACGGTGGCAAGGCTTCATCCGGTGATCCGCCTCACCTTTGAAATGCTTGCCTTTCTTTCTTACGGGATGCCTGCTCGGAAGAAATCGACGATGTCCCAGGTACACATTCTTCCTACAATTAGCCAAATATATACTGTCGGTATCGTCCAAACAGTGCGTGCATGCGCGGTATCCCTTGTTTGTCTGTCCTGAAAGGTTACTGAGAGCAGGCCAATCATTGATGGTCACGAACAGCAACGCCTTTAGGTCAAATTCTTCCGCCATGTGCTCATCCCACGCACGTACACCTGTTCCATTCCACAGTTGTAAGAGTTCTTCAACTAATGACCTTAGGTACACATCAATGTCGTTGCCGGGTTGCTTAGGGCCTTGGATGAGCACTGGCATCATAATGAACTTCCGCTTCATGCACAACCAAGGTGGAAGGTTATACAAACATAGAGTCACAGGCCAGGTGCTATGGTTGCTGCTCTGCTCCCGAAAAGGATTAATACCATCTGCGCTTAGACCAAACCATACGCTCCTTGCGTCATCTGCAAACTCCTTCCCGTACTTTCTTTCGATTTTTCTCCACTGCGACCCGTCAGCGGGTACTCTCAACTTTCCGTCTTTCTTACGGTCTCCTATGTGCCATCGCATCGCCTTGGCATGCTCTTTGTTTTGTAACAAATGTTTCAACCGTGGTATTATAGGAGCATACCACATCACCTTGGCAGGAATCTTCTTCCTGGGGCGCTTGCCCTCGACATCACCAAGGTCATCGCGGCTGATCTTATAGCGCAATGCACCGCATACCGGGCAAGCGTTCAAATCCTCGTACTCACCGCGGTAGAGGATGCAATCATTAGGGCATGCATGTATCTTCTGCACCTCTAACCCTAGAGGGCAGACAGCCTTCTTTGCTTCGTACATACTCTCAGGCACTTCGTTGTCCTTTGGAAGCATATCCTTTATCATTACCAGCAACATTCCAAATCCCTTGTCAGATACATCATTCTCTGCCTTCCATTGCAGCAATTCCAGTGTGGTGCCCAGCTTTTTCTTGTCACCTACGCAATTCGGGTACAACATTTTTTTGTGATCCTCTAACGTGCGCTGCAACTTCTTCTTCTCCAAATCACTTGTGCAGTTTCTCTTTGCATCGGCAATGGCCCGACCTAGATCATCAACGGGCTCATCTGATGCCTCTTCTCCAGCTTCTTCCCGCATTGCCGGCTCAGCTTCTTCCCGCATTACCGGCTCAGCTTCTTCCCCCATTGTTGTGTCATCGTATTCAGGGAACCCATGGCCAGGATAGCTGTCGTCGTCCTCTTCTTATTCATTGTCTTCCATCATAACCCCTCTTTCTCCGTGCTTGGTCCAAACATTATAGTGGGGCACGAAACCGGACTTAAACAGGTGGACGTGAATGATTCTTGACTTAGAGTAATTTTGACCATTCTTACAGACAGCACATGGACAAGGCATAAAACCATCGCCCGCTTGTTTGCCTCAGCCGCAAGCAGAAAAGTTTGCACGCCATTAATGAACTCGGGAGAGCATCGGTCATCGTACATCCATTGTCGGCTCATCTTCAATACACAGCACCAAAAACACCAACTTAATACAAGTTCATACATAAAGTTCATACAACACTTAAATGCAACATACAAATAACTCTCTAGCTAAAACATTTAAATGCAACAACAAATGCGATCAAGATCGCAACTAAGGTAACAATTGATCCAACAGCATAATGATACCAAGCCTCACTATCGATGGCATATTTTCTAATCATTCTAATCTTCAAGCGCATTTTCTCCATCTTGATCTTGTGATCATCGACGACATCGGCAACATGCAACTCCAATTCCATCTTCTCCCCCTCAATTCTTTTTAATTTTTCTTTCAAGTACTCGTTTTCTCTTTCAACTAAATTTAACCTCTCGACAATAGGGTCGGTTGAAATTTCCGGTTCACATACCTCCTAGAAACAATATCTATGTCAACTTGATGGGCATAATTTGTCATAAACACGAAATGCAACTAGTTTTAAAAAAGAATATATACCACATCCGAATCATAACAAGGACGAGGGCCGTCGGGGACGGATATCAAAACCATGGCACTATGTATAACAAACAACGTACGGGTAAGATAATTATACGAGTAACTATATATCCAAATCACACAAACATCAATTTTTATATAAAATTTCATGAACTAGAGGCTCACCACAAGGTGGTGCCGGCGACGGGACGGTGCGGGCGATCGACGGTGGTTACGGCGGAGATTTAGAAGGCACTAAGTAAACCACACCTACATATGCAAACTAAGTGTTATTTTTGACCTCAAATCGCATATAAATCAAATACTAGCACATATAATTCCTCCCAAATTACTAAACTCACAAATTAAACACTATATAAAGCATTGCAAGAGCTAATCTAGCAATGAGAGATGAAAGGACAAAGTTGCTAACCTTTGTGATCATTTGAATCGATGGGGACCTTCAAATCTTGACAAATTTTGGGTAAAATGTGTGATGAGCTCGAGAGGAAGAGGGGAAGAACTGAGAGGGAGGGGAAAGGGGAAGAACAGAGTGAGCTCGGGTGGACAAAGGGTTTATGTAGGACGACCTTTAGTACCGGTTCGTGACACGAACCGGTACTAAAGGTGCTGGAGGGGCCCCAGACTGACAACATCCTGCCACCACTCCCATTAGTACCGGTTCGTGGCACGAACCGGTGCTAAAGGTTCGCCACGAACCGGTACTAATGAGAGCGGCCCGGCTAGCCGTTGGAACCGGCACTAATGTGCTTCACATTTGACCCTTTTTCTACTAGTGAGGTCAGCATAATCGGCCGCCGCCTCAACGGCTTCTTCAAAGCAGAACAATTCACTTTTATGGAAGTTTATTTTGAGACCCGACATTTTCTCAAACGCTGAAAGCATGAGTTTCAGGTTTCGAGCCTTGTCCAGATCATGTTCCATAAAAAGAATTGTGTCATCGGCGTATTGTAAAATAGAGAGGCCACCATCCACAAGGTGTGGCACTACTCCTGCAATTTGGCCGTCCTGCTTGGTGCGCTCAATCAGAATCGCCAACATGTCAGCGACAATGTTAAATAACATTGGGGACATGGAGTCACCCTGCCGTAGTCCTTTTTTTGTCTGAAAGTAATGGCCTACATCATCATTGACTTTGATGGCCACACTACCTCCAGTTACAAAATTGTGGATCCACTGGCGCCATTTATCAGAGAAACCTTTCATCCTTAGGGCATGTTGAAGGAAAGACCACTTGACCTTGTCATATGCCTTTTCAAAGTCAATTTTGAATATCACTCCACTCATGTTTTTTCGGTGCATCTCGTGGACAGTCTCTTGCATAAAGGCCGTTTGAGATGGACGGACAACATGGTCTATCGATCTAAATGTAATTTTCATTATTTCATGTGTTCATTGTACTGTCATGATTGATAATGAATAGATTGGAAATTTTCCGCAAAGAAAAGTATACGCCGGCAAAAAAAAAATGAAGAGTTCTCTTTGCTGGCTCTGTTTTATTGTTCCTCTTCTCCTTGGTACTCCCTCCGTTCGGAATTATTTGTCGCAGAAATGGTTGTATCTAGATGTATTTTAGTTCTAGATACATCCATTTCCAAGACAAGTAATTCCGAACGGAGGGAGTAGAAACGAGGGCATCACATGCTTGATTAAAAAAAACTAGAATCAGAAAGATCAAGCGACGGAAGACTAGATGTAGGAGAATAAGTGTGAGGCGGATGCGATCCTAGGATCGCTGTCGAATAGTAATAAATGGAAGTAACCGATCTTTCAGTATTATTGTACGGAAACCAATCGGCAAATAAACATATGTATATCACAGGTTTGCAAGGTATCCTTGACATGGCATATACCCCAATTTAATTGTGGAATGGTAATAATAATCAAAAGCGTTATATGGAGAGATAAATAGGGAGGGCGTAATCAACGCACCGCACCATAAAACTGCTCCATCTAGGCCTACAAATAGCCGGCAGAGAAAGATGCAGAATAGCTAGCATTACAACAAGCACAACACACACGTACAGCAAAAGTAGGAGAGAAAAAAATGGAGGCCAAAATGATGAGGATCTTCGCGATGCTGATGCTGTTCAGCCTCTGTAGCAGAGGTATTCAATTCGTTGATCCACTCTCCGAATCCAAATCGGACGAATCTAATTTTCTCATGTCGATTTTGATCTATTTCTTCTTCTTTTTGTTGCTGGTGTTGGTAAAGGCAATGCGGAGTTTCGGGAGTGCACCCTATCGGACCTCCACGTGACCCAGACCGCCACGGGGAAGAACGCCGGAGGGAACCCGGAGTACGCCGTGGAGGTGGAGAACAAGTGCATCTGCACACAGACGGACGTCAAGCTGCTTGCCCCCGGTTTCAAATCCTCCGAGCCCGTGGACCCCAACGTCTTCCGCCCGGACGCCGACGGCAAGCTCGGCACCCTCAACAACGGCTCCCCGGTGTACTACGGCGACAAGATCAAGTTCAACTACGCGTCGGCCACCAAGTTCAGCCTCGCGCCCTTCTCCTCCAGCGTCGCATGCTCATGATCGGTTGGGCCTGATGAATAAGTTTGTGTCGGTTGAGTGATGATATATACGTTTGTAAATTAATCCGCACATGCATGAAACGTTGCTTTGAGAATTGATGGGTTTGTTGAAATTCGAGGGTGGATGTATCTTGCTACCATTGGAAAATTTTGTGAAAATCCCACCAAAAAGTCAGCACATAATATAAAGTCTCAATTCCTCAAAAAAATAAAACTTAATGTAATATGACCCAAAAGGTTTAGATCTAAACTTGTTTCATAGTGTCATGTGAATCAAATTTAGATCTGGAAAATTTTGTACCATCGTAGCTCTCACTTGCTGGAAATTTGTAATTAGTGTCTGTTTGAAATGCTGCGAATCAAAATTAAATATAAAAACATGTGCTGAATTAGTGTCTTGGTCGACTATATATGTGCTGAAATATTTTTACGGATGTTCACAAGTTTAGTGATATGTTCTCCTTGGCAAGGTTTTCAATTTCATAAACAGAACAATTTCGGGTCTCACTGCAATATCAGAACTTCTGAAAAAAGAAATCAGATTTTGAGATTTCAAATTTCATTGGAGTTTAACCTAATTTAAAGAAATTAGTTTGAATTTGTCTCAAAATTTCAGGATTAAAAATATTCCGGACCCCACCAAAATTTTGAAAATTTCGGTTGATATTTTTAATCCTGCTCCTTGGTATTATCGGTAGGATTTATGGTTCATTTTTTTTGCGGGCAATTTAGAGTTCATATTTATTTTACTAATAAAGCAAATTGACATTATGTATGTTTTATTTTATTTCATATATACGTAACGATAAAAGTAGCTAGTAGTCAAACTTCTCCATTCACATCTGACGACAATATTTGTAGGTATAAGAAAGAAGAATTGGCCATTATTTATGTGTACCATTATTGCCGATAGCACCTTCTTTATAAAGAAAGCACCTTCTTTATAAAGAAAAGCAGCATGCGACATAACACACTATTTAGCTTAGTTTTATTTTCGCGACTACATGCGTGATTTTGGAATCAACAATAGTTTCTCCTTCCGATGGACGGTTAGCCCAAACACCTCTGTCATATCAATGTCTTTTCGCTCAACCCCAAGCGGAAGTTGCCAGTCAAAATGGCGCACAAGGTTTGCCAGCATAAGCTCCACATTCGCGATCCCAAGGTTCATACCAGGGCACATCCTCCGTCCTGCTCCGAACGGCAAGAACTGGAATCATTCCCCTTGAAGTTGACATGCATACTGCTGCCTTCATCCGTAAATCTTTCAGGAACGAACTCTTCCGCATACTCCCAGGAGCTTGGATCCCTACCAATGGCCCACGCATTGACGACCACACGTGTCCCAGCAGGAACTATGTATCCATCGATTATGCAGTCAGCCATGGCAAGGTGCGGAGCAAGGAGAGGAGCAAGAGGATGTAGCCGGAGCGACTCTTTTATGACTGCTCTTAGGTACGTCATGTTGTTCATGTCTGTTTCACTGATAATTTCTTGTCCTTGGGGTACAATACCCCTCACCTCATCTTGTAGCTTCACCATCAGGTGTGGCTTCCTCATGAGCTCAGCCAATGTGAATTCGAGGGCGTTAGCTGATGTGTCTATCGCACCAAAAAATACATCCTACATATATCAATTAATTAGGACAATGAAAGATATATACAAATCAACTTGTTTAGCTTGAAAGGTATTATCTGTACTCACGGTCAGGAGAGCTTTCATGTGCTCTCTTGTGAGATCATACTCCTGATGGACAGATAACATAATATCCACAAAATCATCATCCTTGTGATCAGACGTTGAATTGCGCTTGCTCACACGATCGTCGATCACCTTGTCCAACAGATCGGCCCATCTGTTCCTCACTCTTTCGGCCTTGTCACAAACCGCCTTCTTGAGCACCCCTACCCTACCCACTGCTGGGAAGTACTCCTCCAAATTGAACCCGCCTAGCAACCGTGAGGTATCCTTGATGAGTTCCCGGAACAACTTTTTTTTTTTGCGGGAAAGGAACTTTTCATTAATCAACCATGATGATTACATTCAGAGTCCACAATGCTAGCTATCTCCATAGGCGAGTTCCGAAGCCAGCACGCTGTGCGTTGCTGCGAACGGCCCATACAAGCAAGAGTATGACTCGCCATGTTCGTGTGCCTACTGATCTTAGCTAGACTAATGTTCCTTTCTAGGGTCAGAATGCTTCTGATCTCATTAATACGAAATGCATGCCTCGAACGGTTCGTACCTTTAGATTGCACCATCTTCAACAACTCGGCACAATCCGTCTCAACAATCAATGGTAGGTCCGACCAGTGCAGGGCAAGCCGAAGCCCTTCTTCCATCGCCGCCATTTCAGCTTCTAGGGGGTCACCGCAATTGAAGAGCACCCTTGTCGCTGCGAAGATCACAACACCTTCATGATCCTGCAAGAGCATACCAGCTCCAGCCGTTCCATCTTCCTTCAGAAAAGAACCATCAATGTTCAGTTTTGCATGACCCGCTGGAGGAGCCTCCCAGCGTGGAGTGTGTGTTACTTCAGGTACGTTCACCTGCCGACTGCTTGAGAAGTTGTTCACCTGCTTGCCCTTTGTCATGTCGGCCTTCGGATGTTGCTGAATGGCCAGCAGGGACGTGATATAGCTAGTAAGAAATCTGCGCGAAGCCTCAATCGGGACTGGTGGTTTGTGGTGAGTAACCTCATTTCTAGCATACCAAATTCGCCACATAATCATCAGAGACGCCAGCCGCTGGACGTCAGAGAGTTTCTCCAACAGGCGAAAGATCCAGTCAGGTTCGTCATTGCGCAGGACAGCAGTAGATGGAAGGTCCCACTGTTCACGCATAGCTTCCCAAAGTGCCACTGCGTGGGGGCACTGGGTGAGGGCGTGGTGTACATCCTCCGTTGCATGACCACAGATCAAGCATGCAAGGTCGTTTTCCATATGTCTATGATGCTTGGTGGCTTGCGTTGAAAGGGACTCACGAGCTGCAAGCCATGCAAAAACACGAACTTTCGCTGGAGCTGCGTTCTTCCATATCAGGTCCCAAACCGGCCGTCGTCCGTCCGGCCGTGTGCTCGAAGCACCCAAATCTTGCGCCTCCATGTGTTCCTGCAACCCCAGGTAGTAGGCACTCCGCACCGAGAAGCAGCCTCGTTTGTCGGGGTGCCACGCAAGGAAGTCCGCTTCATGTCTGCTGGACGTCTTAATCCGAAGGATATTCTCGACATCTGGCTGATAGAAGTGCTGCTGTAACAGGGCATGGTTCCATGTGCCATCGGGATTGAGAAGATCAACGACCCACTTTAGTCGACAGCGTCGCTTCAGAGTCATCAGTCGCCGTGAGTGGTCACGAGGTATCCAAGGATCACGCCATATTCGAACTTGGGACCCGTTTCCAATCCTCCAAATGACCCCTTTTTTGAGCAGCTCCAGTCCATATTCAATGGCTTGCCAGGTCGACGACGCATTGCCGGTGAAGACGGTATCCACCAAGAATCCGTTGGGGTAGTATTTCGCCTTGAGCACCTGCGCACATAAACTATGAGGGTTGACAATTAGCCGCCAAGCCTGCTTAGCAAGAAGCGCTTGGTTAAATAGTTTCATATCGCGGAATCCAATGCCTCCATGAGATTTGGGCCTAAGCATAATGTCCCATGACACCCAGTGAGTTCGTCGTTGCCCTTGAGTCGCTCCCCACCAGAAATTCCGTATCATTTTTGTCAGGTCCTCGCATAGTCCATCTGGGAGTTTAAAAACACCCATAAGATAAGTGGGGAGAGCTTGGGCAACCGCCTTGATAAGCACCTCCTTCCCACCCTTCGACGACTCGGCCCATAGCACAAATCTCTTGAGCATTTTAGCCTGAATTCCTTGGAATTTACCTCGGTGCATCCTTCCTTCCGGCGTCGGAAGCCCAAGGTATTTAGGCCCAAATTCAACTTGCGAGACTTGAAGGACAGATTTGATCTCCTCTTGAATTTGGTCAGGGCAAGATTTCCCAAACATGAGTGAACACTTATCAAAATTTACCAGTTGCCCCGTACCTTGGGCATATGAAGTAATGACTTGCCGAATCCTTGTAGCTTGCTCTGCATTCGCCTTAAAGAAGAGCAATGTGTCGTCGGCGAATAGCATATGAGAGATACCCGGGGCGCCCCGGCATACCTTTAGAGGGGCAATGTTTCCATCATTAATTTCTTTTTGCAACAACGCTGACAGACCATCTGCAACAAGTAGAAAGAGGAATGGCGAAAGGGGATCGCCTTGTCGAAGTCCACGGGTTGGTGTAAACGAATCCAGCAAGGTTCCATTAAGTTTAACCGAGTAGCTCACCGAGGATACACATGACATGATCCAGCTAGTCCACCGATGAGCGAAACCTAAGCCTTTCATCGCCTTCTCCAAGAAGTCCCAATCCACACGGTCGTAGGCCTTCGACAAGTCAATTTTGTAGGCACAAAAATTCTTCCCAGGATTAGTATTATGCTCAATGAAATGGAAGCACTCAAATGCGACCAAGGCATTGTCTGTAATCAATCTGCCGGGCACAAACGCACTCTGATTAACAGAGATAATATCTCCAAGCAGTGGTCTCAACCTATTCGCAAGACACTTGGCGATCACCTTATACAGAATAGTACATAGGCTGATAGGACGAAATTCCTTCAAGGTCGTAGGCTGGTCCACTTTAGGAATTAGGACAATGGCTGTATGGTTCACATTCGAGGGCATGTGCCCAGTGGCAAAGAATTGCAGAACCGCGGGAACAACTTTGTCCTTGAGAACTCCCCAATTTCGTTGATAGAATTTTGCCGGAAAGCCATCTGTGCCCGGTGCCTTCAAGGGCCCTATTTCCAACAGCGCGTCTGCTATCTCATTCTCTGAAAAATCCCGGCATAAAAGTTCATTCATCTCAGGAGTCACCTTGGTTTCAAACAGCTGTACAATCTCCTCATGGTGCAAGTTGGGGTCTCGGGTGAACAGTTCCTGGAAATAGCTCGTTACCAATGCTTCAATCTCGTCCGGTGCTGTCACCCAGTTGTCACTCGCATTTTTCAGCTTGGTAATCTTATTTTTCTTAGCTCGCCAAACTGCTTTTTTGTGAAAGAATTTCGTGTTCCGATCGCCCTCCTTCAGCCAGTTAATACGGGACCTCTGAAGCCATAACATCTCCTCTTTGTACAGGAGTTCGTTGAGCTGATCATTGACTCTACGAACCTCAGCTCTGTCCGCCCCGCTGCCGAGGAGACGATCTAGTTCAGTACGCAATTCTTTAAGCTTCCTCAAAATATTACCGAAGCGCTTGTTACTCCATGCATGGAGGGAGTTCATGACCGAGACGAGGCAAGCCTGGATGGCACCTAGATCATCCTTCTCCCCGGCTGCACTCCAAGCCTGTTCAATGATCTCTGGTAGGTCAGACGCACGCTCCCAGAACAATTCATACTGCCGACACCTCCTTTTGTTCTGAACAATTTGTTCAGCATGAAAACGGATGAGTAACAGACAGTGGTCAGAACAAGAAGATACCACATGTTCCACTGAAGCGTGTTCAAACATGTCGCGCCATGATTGACTTGCCACGAGCCGATCCAGGCGCACTTTGACATTGCGGCGCCCCCCTCGCTTGTTATCATATGTGAAGGGTACCCCTTTAAATCCCATGTCAGCCAGACCACAATCCTCCAGAGCATCACGAAACGCCAACATTTGAGGCTCCGACCTGCTGGTAAAGGAGAAATGTTCAAACTGCCATAATGCTTCGTTGAAATCACCAACAACTGCCCAAGGCAAATTAGATACAGACTTAAGATTCCTGAGTGTCTCCCACATCAAGTGTCTATTCTCCACTCTTGGTTCCCCGTATACACATGTTAATCTCCACTGAGGATCCTCTAGGGAAGCTCGCACAAACACATCAATATAACGAGCATTAGCCTCTTTAACCTCAACTAGCAGCTGCTCATCCCAGAAGAGTGCCAAACCTCCACTAAATCCTTCGCTGCTAACTCCAGTAAACCCTTTGAGCCCTAAGCGATTGCTCAAGCGCCTAACCTTCTCTTTTGATTGTCTAGTCTCACACAAAAAAACAAAGCTCGGACGATGAATTTGGTTGAGGGATACTAGCTCACGGACTGTGCTGGATCCTCCAACCCCCCTGCAATTCCATGCCAAACAATTCATTGCACCAGGCGTCCCCTCATGTGTGTCATGTGCATCACCGGCCGCCATTGACGGCACCGGCCGGACAGTCGTGTGGCTTATAGATCCCCGGTCCGCTGGCTTCGGGTGGGTAGCGCCCTCACCGGATGCCCCTTGCTCACCCCCACCAGCATTCAGGTTCACTAAGGAAGCCATTGGATGGACCGTCCCAGGACTCGTTGACGTGGTCGACATAAGGTGCCCTGACGCCCGAGGTTGCATGCTCTTTGGCGGCATAGATCGATCTGGAGGTTCACGGTCCCGCAGCTTTGGTTGAGCGACATCAACATCCTTGAGATGTGACTTGTAGGCCGTATCCCCAAGTTTCCTCAGCCCTCCGGAGGAGTCACGATCTTTTTGGGAGTCCAATCTCCCGTTCCCTTCTGATTCATGTGAAGAACACCTCAAGCTCTCTGATCCAGCGGACAAGGCCGCACTGGCGGACGGAGCCGCAACATGACCGCCCCGGGGATGGTTTCCCCGTGCGGAACTAGGGCCGGCGAGGCCGGCGACGGACATGCATGGCGGCGGCGGCTGGGCGTCGCCCCGCTTTCGCCAAAACCCTAGCATACCGAATCCACCTCTCTTCCACGTACGGAACTCCAATGGATTTTATTTTATTGATGAGAGTTCCCGGAACAACTTGCTTCGACCATCTTTCAGGAAAAAGTTCCCCAACACGATGCGGCTCGCCATGTCATTCGTGAATGTGTGGAGCAGCTCGCTCATGTCCACCACACCATCGGTAGCTGCTGCCTGATTGATCTTGGCCATCGCCATGCTGACCTATAATAGCATGGGTCGTAAAGTATGAGAAACTAACATTTACATCTCTACTCCTAATGGACGAGTTGGTTGAATAGTCCCTCCACTTTTGACTGGTTTTTTTTCGTCTGGTTTTTTTCGTCTCCCTTCCCACCATCCGACCGGTTTACTTTTTCTCCACCATTTTCTTGTAAACAAACACTTTCCTATTGTACAAAAAGCGACAGATCCTAACTTTCCTAACTTATCCAAATCAAGCGATCCATCTCATCAATGCAATTTACTAGAGGAAACAAATAACAAATTTTAAGGAAACAAATAACTGACTTTAAGGAAAAAATCCAATTTACTAATACTCCTGCAGCATGATGGAATCAGAACTTTCCTAATACTCCTAAATCGCAAATCACCACATATTCACTTGTCGTGGCTCCCGTTCCACGAATAGGAAATTCGCAGCAGCTTCGACCCCTTTCACACACGACCATGGCGCCGCTGCCCATCGCCGCCATGCCACACGCGAGGGGGCTCTGCCAGTGGGACCTGGCCGCCTCGCTCCCTCGCGCCCGTGTGCCGGGGAGCAACACCGCGCGACGCAGACCGCTGGCCGCCGCGTGCGCCGGGCACGTCTCAGCCGGGAGCAGAGGTATCGGGGCCGGGGGCCACCGCGCGCACTATGCGCTAGCCGTGCCTTCAGTGGGTCGGTGCAGCCAAGGTCGTCGTCTCGTCGGGGGCAACGTGCGGGTGCGGGCGTCACGGTTCGCCGTCGTCGTGGACGGTGAGCGTGCCGAGGCTGCCACTTTCGCGTGCAGGTCGGGCGTCGAGCCGCATCGACGTCGTTGAGGTCGCCGAGAGCGGCAGGTGCTAGGGGCCTCCTCCGCCGCGTGATGCGGCTGTGCTGCGGAGAGCCGGGCCGAGGGCCACTCGTAGGAGCAGCGCGTCGTGGCTGTGGTCTCCACCATGACGGGAGGACTGGTGCTACTACATGCCTCTTCCACGAGGATATTATTGCTGCAGTGATGGCGAGCGGCACCGGCCGGTAGTACCAGCCCCAATGATGGATGGACCAGGAGAGACATTGAAGCCGTGGGCACATAGTACAATCAGCTGATGAACTCTCCACGGAGCTCATAAGAGTAAAAAAGCTCTCCCTCTCCTGCCTGCTTGCATCTCAATTATTTATTTTTGCTGCTCGCTGTTCTACATATCAATACATTCACACGGTGATACAACTTGATTCAAGTGCTTGCATACAAGTAGAATTGCTATTTTTTGTGCCAAAAATTGATTTGTTATCCTGAACTTTTGTCTGCTTGCTTCCACTGTGATGCAGATAGAAATGATATATTATCGGGTAAATTACGCATTAGCTGAGAGCGGTATGAATGTATATTGGGAATAAAAAAACTATTTTCTTTAGTTGTACTGCTCTTGTTTATGTATGCTGACTTACAAGCGACCAATGAGCATGGAGATATAATGATCAGCGATACAAGTGGTGGTGATAGGGAGGCTTTTGTTTCAGCTTGTTTATTTTCGTTTTTGATACATGGATACTGGATTCATAGCTCTCCCGGGCAATCAGTACACGGCCATAAGTCTGATCGATGTGGTGGGGATGGTCTCTGATGTTGGATAAGATCTATTTTCTCTTCTTGATTGTAGGTCAGTCTCATAGAACTTATATGCCTATGCTTTGGTTAATGCATACTCACTACGGGTATGGTCTATTATTGATGTTCATACACAGAATTGGTTTTGCCAAATTATGTTCGATTAACATGTTGTTATAATAATAGAAAGCTTTTGCAAAATTCTGCGTGATGTCATATTAAGCTTGATGGAACTAACCTCCTAAAAATGGCAATCTCTATTGGTGTTTTTCTTATCTCTGTTGATAAGTTTTGATCTCAGGTTGCACGTAAAGTTCTTGACCCATATCCTAAATACCACATATAATCTTTGATTGTTACTTTGAATACATATGATGTTGAATCTATCTCCTTTGGATCTCCAAATGATTTGCAATGTTGGATACCAGAAAATAGATTGATCAGCCATCACACATTAGACTAATAATATATGGCATGTTACCTGGCCGTTCTCTTTATACACAATAGTATAGTTATATATACCAACTGTAGAAAAATATTCATTTGCCACTGAAACTTATATTTGTTTTCTATTTCAGAAATTAAGAGCATCTACAATCGGACCCCTCAAACATCCCATTTGAGAGTCCGGTCATTGTCCTGGACAGAAAAGTGAAGAAAAAAGGCCACCCAATCACAATCCCTACTTTGTCGGGGCATGTCCAGTCAGTCCACAAATCCCCCGTATCCAACCCATATGTGAGAAGCATATAAGGATGTCCGAGCTATTCGGGCATGTTCTTCAAGGAGCACCCAGGTAATAGGCTAGCTCTTTTGTTTGCATCATTATCATTAGCTAATTAATTCTCTCTATTTCAGTAAATGTAGAACAACAAATAGTCTATGAGCTTCTGAATCAAAAAGTTTTTTGAGTAGGACCTTATGCTCTTTTAACTGAACTGGGAGCACTGACAGTTATTTGCAAAGTAATTGCCTCCTATGAGTGTTTGGTAGTGCTTTGTGCTCCAATTTCAGTTGCATTGCTTCTGATGTATGAATGAACTATTTTCCTCATTTGGTAATTAACGCAACTGGCGTATTTCTTCATGAGAACAGATATTTTTGTAGTGTACAGTACAATTGTTTTTCTTAGTTACCCTCCCTATAAACCTATTGTACTCATTTATCAAGTTTGCATTATTAATATATCCAGAATTAGTTGTGACTGCAAAGTGCAGAAGAAAAATCAATTGCTGCAAGCAAAAGTATTATTTTGGAACATTTGTGTAGATGTTGTATAGTAGTGACCAGCACCAATACTTTAGAACATTGTGTCCATTATTTCCCTTTTGCTCGAAGTAAAGCGAAACCAGTTTGATATTAAATAAGTTTTTCATCTTGCCAAGGTTAAGTGTGCACCTAGGAAAAATAAAACTGATCATGTGCAAGGTGGCAAATAGAGATGGGGAAGCAGGAGGAAGATGCTGGTGTTTGTCCGACGCAATCTAAAGCATGCTCAAAATCAATGAAAATAGAACAAAAATTTACTATCATTCTCTCAAACCTTACACTGAACTTGCTACTAAAGAAGGTATGCATGATGCATATCAAGTAAGTCCTGTCCGCAATTGTTTTATCTTCCACAATTGTTTCTTGTGTCACTACTGTTAGAGTTCAAAATGTCCAAAACAAGATAACATTTACCAATGCTGCTAAATGACTGGTTCAAAATAAATAGATCAGCAGTTTTCCAGTTTTATCAGTTTCACATGGATGTATCCCTTGTTGTAGGTAGCCAACCCACTGCAAGGTGTGTGCACTCGAGCAATTCTTACTCTGTATTGGTAACAATAACTGGAATTGGCTTCTTTTGCTTTACAATTAGTAGTATTGAAGATTACTTCCTTGTTGTTTCACCACTAAAATTGAGGTGATTTCAAATGAAATTAGAGTTCCAAAGTTTGAGATTCTAGCTGGGAAAAATGATTTGGTAACCGAAGATAAACAGACTGGACTTTACTATTGTTTGGTCTATTGGAATCCGAGACTTGACCATGAAACCATGATCACATTGGTTTCCTTTGAAAGAACATGAGATATCTTGTTTATTATGATTCACTCATGGAAGCATGCTTCATTTTTTTTTTGTGTCATCTGCCTCATGAGCCGTACGATCGGTCATGATCGTGCGGCGCTTGGTTTGTCTTGCTCCACCGTCTTCCTTGCTGGCAAAAAGGTCTCACCTAGATGCTCGGTTACATCACACACTTCTCTCGCGAGTAAAAAAATCCTACAACTTCCTAGATCTGGCGGCACAGCCTGACGCAACAATCTTCGCGGCTGTAAGCTTCCGCAGCGGCGAAGCCGAGGCTGCGACGGGGAGTGGAGACGTGTGCATCCATGTCTTAAAGAATCGACGGGACGCTCCGCCGCGCAAGTACTCATCTCACCTCCACATGATTCGACGACATTGACGTGTGTGGCAATGTTGCGGTGCATGCTTCAACGGCCGCACCGACGCTTTGACGACCATGATGACAAGGCGTGCTTCGATGGCATTGATGGTTCGATGGCATTGATGGACACTGCAATGCTGTGACATGTGCTTCAACGAACACGACGATGAGACGTGTTACGACGACGGCATCGTTGACAACAACCGCGATGCTGTGAGGCATGCTTTCATAGTGATGCTTCGACTGGCCATGGCAACAAGGTGTGCTTCGACGACAGTTGATGATGCATGCTTCGGCGGCAGGTGCCCGTCCGCTGTTCTGTGAAGGCTTGTTTGAAGGTGTATTTTTGTGCTAGAATGGTGGCGGACGTGCTGGACGCTTGCTGGTGCGGGCCGAGTGGAAGAGTGTGTGATGTGAGAGGAAGGGTACGGGGTGTTGCCTGTTGCGTCAGTAGGATGGGAAGATGGAGATAATCAAAGGGTCACGCATGGCTGTATCGGACGGCTGTACATGCGGTTGATCTTTTTCTAAGATAACCAGCTGATTTGTACCAAATGATAGAAGAAAATGATTCCAAATCACAACATTTCATTCGTTCATATGGAATTACAACAAGTTCTCACTGATATACATGGATCCTGCTTTCATCGTAGCAACGGAGCATATCCACAACTAGAGATTAGAGCATAAAAATTGCTGAAAGATCAAATGCCTGATTGAACCTTTGAATAATTAGCTATTGTATAAGGATCTCCTGCATAACTGCACTTTGCCATTAGCTCTAGGCACACCTTATTTGACCAGTCCAAGGACAGTGAGCGGGAGGGGCAGTCGTCGACCAGCGCGCGCACGTTGCGCAAGAGGCGACGGGGAGCTGGCGGAGACTACGGGTGGTGAGTGGTCAGTGGTGGTGGCGACCTCGAGCGGTCGGCACCAACGGCGAGAAGGCAATCACCGCGACGGGCGCCCATTTGATGTCCGGACGTTCGAACACGTCCGGACGTCTAAGCGAGAAATGTACGTATGATGAAGAAATGAGTTTTGACCTTCAAGACGACCTTAACCATTTGTTTGATTTCTTCATTCATCGTAGCCCATAGCAACGCACGGGCATTCTACTAGTATGTAGTACTTTCTCGGTCTGGGTTTACATATATAAGTTCCCCTCATATTTTTGGTCAAAGTTGGACCACAGATTTAACTAGCATTGGATTCGCAAAAAGAAATTTTGCATTGGATTCGTATTCACAAGAAGTTTCAGATGGTATTTTATTAGTTAATCCAGTGATCAAAGTTAGACACGAATTATAGGTGAAACAAATGAACCCGGACGGTGGGAGTAACTGTTAGCAGAGTCCAAATCAGTATGAGAATAATGAGAGCAATACTTCAAAAAAAAAAAAGGCTGCCAGCTCCTCGAGATTGCAAGATAATTGAAAATCAGTACCTCCTCGGCGGCGGCGCTGCGGAAATATTGCACCTTCTTGACGCTGAGCATGTGGGTGGTGAGGGCATCTCCACCCGTTCGGCCCCAGGGCGCCTAAATAGAGCGGCCTGGGGGCGTGCCGACGCTAGTTCGGCCCCTGGGGGCGACCTAGCTCCCAGTCACGCCCCCAAGCGCCTGCCCCGGGATACGAGAAATTTAAATTTGGTCGTTCCCGCTTTCAAAAGACGCCACAAATCCGGCGATCGGACGTAGTCTGGCGTTACAAAAAACAGAGCGCCGCACGCCGTAAGTTCGCGTGCGCAATGATTCACTCGGCGGGATCGACTCCAGGCGTTGGCGGAATCGGCGTGCGCGGGCTCGGCGGTGTCGGAGCTGCTTCGGTGCTGGGCTGTGTCGGCGCAGCTTCGGCACTGCTGGGCGGCGATGTAGAGGCGTCGTTCGGGCTTGGCGTCCGTGTGGTCGTGGGCGCGGGAGCTTGCGTCGTCGGCGTTGCCGTCGGCAGCTCGCTCAGGATGAGGCCGCGCTGCACCAGGTACCACGCCTTGAGCTTCTCGTCGTTGCTCTGGAGCATGTCCGCCCCGCCCATCAAAAAAGCCATGTTGGTGTTCCTCTTCTTCGCGGCGACGTTCGTCCGGAGCAGGTCGAGCTTGATGGCGTTGTTCTTCATCAGCGATGACCACCGCGCCTCGGTCTTCTCTTCGCGTAGGACGGCCCGGGCCTGGGCGTCGGCGAGGCAATGCTCGATGGACTCCTGCACTCGCGCGGTTGCCGCGTCGGCGTTTTTTCCCTTCTTTGCCAATTTGTGGCCGTCCGGCCGCCCCTCTGATGCGCCCGGAGTCGTCGCGTCCGGCTTGTATGTCTCCTTGGCCTTGTCGAGGGCACGTCGGACTTCCGCCCACTTCTCGCACTTGTCAATGCGCTTGTAGACGTGGAGGTGCTTGAAGTCGGCGTCTTGGTTGTCGCCCCGATACATGGCGAACATACGCAGCAGCTGCGCGGAGGGACAAACAGTTGGCGGGCGGCGGGCGTAGACGACGAAGATATGCGGGAACGGTGTGCGTACCTGATCCTCAACGCTGGTGCCGCTCTCCGGGCGAGCCGCGACCTCCGTGACGATTCCATGCCATTTTTTGCACGCCAACTGGATACGCCCCCAATGGTTCGCCATCGCCTTGGAGCCGCACTGCATGTAGACGCCTTTGAAGTAGGGGTCGACGAGCTTCCGCTCGTCGAACTCGGCCTCGATGCGGTCCCAGTATGTCTCCAAGCTCTGGTTCGCACCGGTGGTCGGGTCGAGGCAGACGACTTTCCATGCTTCGGCGAGGCATTCCTCCTCCTTGGACGTCCACTTGATGCGCGGTTCGCCTGACCTAGCCGCCCGCTTCTTCTTCTTGTGGCGCCCCTTCGTCGGAACAGGAGCCGGCTCCTCCTCCTCCTCCTCCTCCTCCTCAGGTTCCTGCGCTTCGTGCGCGTCCTCGCCGTAGACGTAGCCGAGCTCGGCCTCCATGTCGCCGCTGAGATCCACTACCTCGTCCTGGGTGGCGAACCCGGGAGACGTGGTGGTCGCGATCGATCATATCGCGATGATGTCGTCCATGTCGGCTCCCGTGTCGTCGGCGTCGCCGAGGTGCGCGAAGGGCAGCGGCCCACGGTAGAGATGGGGCGTCGGTGTGGACGCGTAGGCGGCGAGCGGCGAGTAGTTGTATGGAGGGTACTGCACGCCGATGAAGGCGGGTGAGGGCGTGCGCGTCACGGGGTGACCATGAGGGAAGGTCACGTTTCCGTGCGCGTCGCCGTCGGCGTAGCCGGGCGACGATGAACCCCATGGAGATCCGACGCCCTGCTGTCCCCAGGGCGCGTACTGGGCGTGACTGATGATGGGTGGATTCATCATCCCCGCCTGGTCGACCGATGAGGAAGACGCCGCCGCGCGCGCCGCATTGTCGCGGGCCTTCTTGGCTATGGCCCTGTTCCGCCGGTCGGCGGTGACTGCTTCGCGTCGCTGAAATTCCACCTTCCACTCGGCGTTCGACAGGTCCGGTGGCTTCGATGGCGGCGCCCTCGGCTTCCTCCGCTTCGGCTGGGCCACGGTGCCAGTCGCGGTTGCCGCTGCGCGCGGCATGGCGTACTTCTTCGGCGGCATGGCAGCGACTGGAAGGCGAGCGGGAGGGGGTTTGGCGGGAGAAAGGGAGAGAATGGCAGCAGGAAGGCGAGGGAGCGAGGGAAAAGCGTCAAGAAACGGCGGGAAAAGGACCTCGGGTCGCCTCCAGGGCGGGCCCACGCGCCTTTTTCGCTTGTGCCGGCTCCCCAAGCGCCCCCCAGGGCGCCGGGTTCGGCCTGGGTCCGCCAGCACCAGTTTTGGCCCGAGCCGGCGAAAAACGGGTTTCTGGGAGCGCGACTGGGGCCTTTTTTTGACGCATGCGCGGCAAAATCGCGTGGGGAGGGCCTGTTGGCGGCGCGGTTGGAGATGCCCTGACGAGCTTCCGTGCTTGCCGCCAGTACTCACCGTATGGCGCAAAGCCGATGTCAGACGAGCCGTACATGATGCTGTCGGAGACGACAGAGTGGGGCCGTGACGCAAACACGTGGTCGTGGGTGTGCAGCACGGCCTCGGCGGCGTGCGAGGAGGATACAACGAGGTTTGGCACGGCGCCCAGACGGAGGAGCATCACGTCGGGGCCATGCTTCCTTGCGAGGCCGCGAAGAGAGACGTGGGGGAGGGAACCGATGAGGTGGAGGTGCCCGATGATGGGCAGCCCCGGCGGCGAAGGCGGGAGGCGCTGCCTTTTCGCACTGAACTTTCTGGTGAACCAGTAATGCACAGACACGAGGAAGAGAGGGAAGAGGAAGAGAAATAACCATGACGGTGGAAGGGTCTCTGGCAAGAGTTTCTGCAGGAGATCCACCATGGCGAACCGACGTCTGGAGTGACTGGCTCTGTAACTACTCACTCTGGACTGGAGCTCTCCCGGAGAAATGACGAGCTCAGTTGCTTATAAGCAGCCGGGCAAAGTAAAAAAGTACAATGAACTTGCAGCGAGATATTGGTGATGGTGATCTAACAGTGTCTGTTAACGTACACGTCTGCACGGGAAATCTAGTCTTCCAGATGGATGGGCTCTAGCTTCGTACTCAATCAGTATACGTCTGTTAACGTACGCTGCCACTCACTCGTGTAGCCATCAGGTCGTCCTTAGCGCCGGTCGTGGAATTCAGTCACGCGGGAAAAGGATAGCTGTGGTGCACTGAACATGGAGCAATATTGGCGCTGGCGTGTCCACGTTTTGTCTTCCAGATGGATTAACACGTCGTACAATCGTTATCAATCAGTCGCTCGCCCAGCCAGCGCCTCATCCGTAGGGATTTACAGGCCCGCCCGTCGTGGAATTTGCGAGGAGTCCGTAACAACCTGTAAAGCCCCATCCACCATCAACAGTTCCACACACATATTCATCGTCGGTTGTTTTTTCTTTTGCGCTGCAAACCTTCTTTATTCACTTATCAGAATGGTTGCACCCTTTACAAGCATAGGAATTGCAGCCACCGGACCGAATCTAGCCAAGTATTAGGTGGAGATATCCTATCCAAGGTAGCTAACTCATCAGCTACATTTCCTATGACTGTGATTTTTCTACCGTACATGGATAACAGGGATACACCATCCACCCATACGTACATCGTCGGTTGTTGCTCTAATATTTGTGTCATGTTTCTATTTTTTTTGTTAGAAAGGATCTTGTTTTTCCGTTATTGCATAATGATAATGGGACAGATAGAGAGAATAAACATGAGTCTAGAGAGGCGACTTGCGATGGCGATCCTGACAAGCGCACCTCCTTCTGCTCGTACAGCCGTCGGGGCTCATTGCAGCCTTCCTTCTTCCCCACCCTCCACTATATCTTAGCCCGAGGATGCCCTCACCTACTGTCAACGGTGTCCAAGATCTTGCGTGCAGACTAAGAGACGCGGCGGTGGTGGTTGTTGGATAAATTAGCAATTCTTTGGCTGATATTGAGGAACCGCATCCTCGGCAACCTTCTTAACCGATTATACCCACCAGTTGGCCAAGTCAAGGCTGCGACGGCGGTAACCGCATCCTTGGCAACCTTCTTCTAGGTTTTGGAGTCTCCAGACATGGTGATATTGAGGAAGTAGAGGACGTAGTCGAAGTTGAGGACAAAGACGATCAAATTTTGATCTAAACTTGTTCCATAGGGTCCTGCAGATCGAATTTAGATCTGGAAATTTGTGTCATCGTAGATGCATGTTCTACTTATTTGTATAATTCTATAATTAGTCTTTGTTTCCCGAGCTGTGAATCAACTTTAAATCTGAAAATATGTGTCATGGTAGATGCGTGTACAATATATGTGCTGATTTTTTTTTTCCATAGCTGTTTACAAGTTTAGGGATTCATTGTCCTTGGTATTGGTAGGATTTAGAGTTCTTGTGGCTGAACTTATGCACATTACTTTTACGGTAAGCATGTGAGTTTTCATTTCGTATTGTCCCAATGGATGTTATATTGTAGTATAAGATAACAGTAAGAAATTCGAATCTCAAAAATAATAGACAACTAGCATGTTGCACATGCATTTGTGCATGCAACCATGCTACTTTACTTTAAAAGTAATCTGACATTATGGTTTTTCTCTTTTATTTCATATGTATGTAATGATAAAAGTAATAGCCTAATATGTGCATTGACGATTGTCAACATTCTCAGCAACAATATTGTAGCTATAAAAGGAAGTACTGGCCATTATTTATTGCTGCCATTATACCCTGGTAACACCTTCGTCCCAAGAAAACCGTTATAGTGATAACATAAAGTATTTGGCTTAGCTTTATTTTACATGCGTGATTTTGGAATCAACAATAGTTTCTCCTTCCTACGAACGGTTAGCCCGAACACCTCTGTCATATCGATATCTTTTCTGTCAACCCCAACCGGAAGTTCCCAATCAAAATGGTTCATGAGGTTTGCTAACATAAGCTCGATATTTGCGATTCCGAGGTTTATACCAGGGCATATCCTTCGTCCTGCCCCGAACGGCAAGAACTGGAAATCATTCCCCTTGAAGTTAACATTCGTAGCTTTGCCTTCATCTGTAAATCTTTCAGGTATGAACTCTTCTGCATCCTCCCAGGAGGTCGAATCCCTCCCGATGGCCCATGCATTGACGACGACACGCGTCCCAGCAGGAACCATGTATCCATGGATGGTACAATCAGCCATGGCCAGGTGCGGAGCAAGGAGAGGCGCAACAGGATACAGCCTGAGAGACTCTTTTATTACTGCTCTTAGGTACACCATGTTGTTCATGTCAGCTTCGCTCACAATTTCTTGTCCCCGGGGTATGATACTCCTCACTTCATCTTGTAGCTTCTGCATGAAGTGTGGCCTTCTCATGAGCTCAGCCAAGGTGAATTCGAGGACGTTAGCTGACGTGTCCGTTGCACCAAAAAATACATCCTGTGGATAACAATTAGTTAGGTGATACCGAGAGACATATACTCCCTCCGTTCCAAAATAGATGACCCAACTTTATATTAACTTTAGTACAAAGTTGGGTCATCTATTTTGAAACGGAGGGAGTAGAAATCAAGGTATATAATTTGAAAGGTATTATCTGTACTTACCGTGAGGAGAGCTTTCATGTGCTCTCTTGTGAGATCATACTCCTGCTGAACGGACAGCAGAATATCTACGAAGTCGCCATCCTTGTGATCAGATGCTGATTTACGCTTGCTCACACGATCGTCGATCACCTTGTCCAGCAGATCAGCCCATCTGTTCCTCACTCTTTCAGCCTTGGCACAAACCGCCCTCTTAAGCACTCCTACCCTACCCAATGCTGGGAAGTACTCCTCCAAGTTGAACCCGCCCAGAAGCCGCGAGGTGTCGTTGATGAGTTCCCAGAACAACTTGCTCCGTCCATCTTTCAGGAAGAACTTGCCCGACACGATACGGCATGCCATGTCATTCGAGAATGAGTTGAGCAGCTCGCTCATGTCGACTGTACCACTGGCTGTGGCTGCCTCGTTGATCTTGGCCATCGCCATGCTGACCTATGAGAGCATGCATCTTTAATTAATATATGAGAAGCTAACAGTTAGATATGTAACTGTTAATTAGCTAGCAGAGGACAACATGGAAGTCATTTTTCTTTCTCTTGCAAAAGACATGGAACATGGAAGTCTTTTTTTTCCTTTTTGCGAGAGAGAGGGAAGTCATTGTTTTCCTTTATTTCTTGTCGGATGTACTCCCTTCGTACCAAAATATAAGACGTTTTTACAGTTAAAACGTCGTATATTTTGGTGCAAAGGTACAAGTAGCCAAGTCCAAATGAGTATGACAAGAATGATCGCAACATCATGAAAGAAAAGTCTGTCGGAGTGGCAAAAATTGCAAGATAATCAGAAATCAATACCTCCTCCGCGGCGGCGCTGCGGAAAGACTGCACCTTCTTAACACTCAGCATGTGGGTGGTGACAAGCTTCCTCGCCTGCCGCCAGTACTCGCCGTATGGCGCGAAGGCGATGTCAGAGGAGCCGTACATGATGACGTCGGAGACAACAGAGCGTGGCCGTGACGCCAGGACGTGGTCGTGCGTGCGCAGCACTGCCTCCGCGGCGCGCGGAGAGGACACGACGAGGGTGGGCACGGCGCCCAGCCGGAGGAGCATCACGTCCGGACCGTGCTTCCTGGCGAGATCACGGAGGGAGACGTGTGGGAGGGCACCGACGAGGTGCAGGTGCCCGATGATGGGCAGCGCCGGCGGCGAAGGCGGGAGGCGCTGCCCTGTCGATCCTGTCTTTCTGGTGAAGCAGTTATGCAGAGACAAGAGGAGGAGGGGGAGCAGGAACAGAAACCATGCCTGCGGGGGCGTCTCCTGCACGAGCTCCTGCACGAGGTTTGCCATGCTGAGCTCAGTTGCTCTATCAGGTTTTGCATCACAAGCTCTGTTGCTTTATAAGCAGGCAGGCCGGGTAGAAGGCGAAAAAGCATATGCATACATCGACACATATCTGTGGTGCACTGAACTTGGAGCAATATTTGTGCTTGTGTGTCCAAATCAGGTCTAGTCTTCCAGATGGATGAGCTCTTCGTATTCAATTAGCATACGTGTGTTAACGTTGTCACTCCTCACTGGCTCAATCGTGCAGCAGGTTGTCCTTCTCCTCGTAGCTACCGATGAATAGGCCATATCAGCTTCTCCTCCCACTGAGCGTGGATCGAATTCAATCACGCGGGAGAAGTAGACGTCCAACCTCCACACCAACACATACTTCTCTAGAAGTTTTGACCATCCACGGCACCGAAAGATCTCCACAATGCTAAGTCACGTAATACTCATACTAATATGCATGCATGTGAGCAAGACAACTGAAACACGGTGTTTAAATTGATCAACTCGATAGGACCATTTTCTTCCCGAGTGATCTTTTTGAGTTTTAACAAATTTGCTGGGTTTTGTTTTCTTATTGCAAAGTGTATCATAATGTCTCATTGTGCACCAACAAATAAGGGTGCACTTGTTTATGGTACAGAATAAAACATTATGATTCACTTTGACAAGACAAAAAGGACCCGCTGTAAATTGTGTAAGATTATTATGAAACAAAACAAATCTTATTACAAACTAAAAATATACAGCACGAATCTCAAAACAATGATGAGCGGTGGATACATGCACGAGATACCTATGCATGGTAGAATATCATTTCTCATTAATTTTTTGTATATACAACTACCACGATATGGGGAGGGAGATAGGGATCATATATAGCTATTGCCGTTCGTTTGCCAAAAAATAGAACCCTAGCAGCTAGTTGACTCGCCCTCTCCACCTCCTAGCATCCCATCATCTGCTTCCCCTCTCTTCCAAATACTCACGGACGTTGGGTGTTTGGGGGTGGGGGGTGGGGGGTGGAGGGGGTAGAGTGCCAAAGATTTGGTGGTAGTAGTAGTTTCGGATTCTTCCCCGTAGTTAGGGTTATAGAGTCATCGGTGCTTTTGCCATGGATGTAGTGCCAGGTCGCTCGACGTCCTCGTCAAGGAGATGACATACTAGAGTCATAATGATGTCCTCCCCGCCATATCCCCATTTTGGCGGTGCATCTAGTGCCGGTGGAGAGCATGTGGAGTTGTTTCTCCTACGGGTCTGCTTGGGTCTAGTCATCTTTGGTCTTTTGTGGATCTGTCTAGATTTGGAAGGTGTTAGTCTCCAGTAGATCCATCTGGATTTATCTGTATATAATCCGTCTGATCTATGTTTTTCTTCATCGGTGACGGGTGTTGCTCTAGTATGCCTGATGTTTGGGGTCTTAGTATGACTACTTCGTGACTGTCAACTACACCTGGCCCCAGTGAGAGAGGGGTGATGATGACGGCGCACCTTCGGCTCGTTACAGTTCTTGTATTCGCTAGGTAGTCCGTCGACCTTGTTATATATTGTTTTACGTATGTGTATCTATGTACCACTATTATATCTTATTAATAGACAAGAAGAATTTGTGAAAAATAAAAGTATGAAGATCGAGGAGTGGAGGCGGCGGCTGGCTTAGGATAGGGTTGCCTGCAGGATCTCCCAGTGTTTGTGGTGTGCATTTAGAACATTGTTATGGATGATTGCTTTATTTTTGAAGCTGGGATAGATGCATTTGGTTTAGAAATAACAAATGCACAAGCTGTATTCAAGGTTTATTCATCGTCGAAACCTTAAGTTGTAATCTGTAGCAATTTCATACCAAATACGCCCTTTTGTATGGAGGTTTGCGTGACTGAAGTAACTACTGAAGTATAGTTTGAGTGTCTCTAACGATCCCTGAAAAACGTACAAGTCCTTAAATTTTTCATAGTTAAACTAGACCTAGCCAAATCTTTATTCAGTTTAACTCCTGAAAAAACTTAAGCAGTGCGTAGGGGTGACGATGCTTAAACTTGAGCGGCGCACCCAAGTCTCGGGATTATGTTCGCTATTTCCCCCATGCTGCCCCTCCTCTCTCTCGCAGCGCAGCAACGCCGGTGCTGCCCAAAGCCACCCCATAGCCCTCTTTGGCACCGTCGCCGGCCCGAGCAGCAGACCCCGACTCCCTCCAACCCTCTTCCAATCAATCGCCACCGCCCCCGGTCATCCCAAATGGCCGGATCCGACAATTGGGGGTCGCGCCACTGCCGGATCGGCGCTGTGTTTGGAACAGGCCCGTGGAGCCACCCCGAGCACACATCGATCTACAAAGCTCGAGATCCATGTCTGACCTGCCACCGTAACTGAAGGAGAAGAAGTACCACGTCGTGCC
The DNA here is from genome assembly GCA_032464435.1 of Aegilops umbellulata. Taxonomy (NCBI): domain Eukaryota; kingdom Viridiplantae; phylum Streptophyta; class Magnoliopsida; order Poales; family Poaceae; genus Aegilops; species Aegilops umbellulata. The sequence continues at coordinate 630,647,539 of CP136060.1, read as the reverse complement.
CCGGTGTGGGACATGGGTATCATAGATTAACAATTGGGACATGGGGAAGCGGCACTGGATCAGTTTGCTCTAGTCGGCAAAGTAGGTGGCTCGCGCTTATGATGTGGCGGCAGTCTGCCTCCACGGCAGCCAGAAGAAGACAAAGTTTCCTCTCAGCAGTGGCACTGTCTTGTAATTCGTCTTCGTCGATCCCCGAGTAGTCTCCCTCCGTGAGGTGCGGGAGAATCAGGAGGCCTCTGAGTAGATCAAGGCCGCACACACCGATGAGGCATATATGGCCGATCTCCAAGCAAATCATCTGGAGCTCGTCATTGAGGAGCTCTGGGTCTGCGAGCTCTACAAGAATATCACCGATGAGGCTAGACAGTCCGGTGGGGGCTCGGCGATGAGGATGGAACGGTAGTGCTCGATCTTTTCTCTGTGACTCCAGCTCCGGAGGCTCCAGCGTAGGTGACATGGATTGGGAGAAAATCTTGGCCGAAGAAGATTAGTTTTATTTAGTTTAAGTTCGAATCGAGTAGTTTAAGTTCATGTTATACATTGTACTGAATTGTCCTATCATTGTTTAAATTTTTGTTTGAATTGAGTAGTTTCAATTTTTTTTTCCAAGTGTGGTGAATGTGATGTTCATTTGATAGACATAAAACTTAATGGCGGGTACTCTCAAACCAACCGGCGGCTTTATCCAAGAGTCACATATTTCATTCTTAGAAAAAAATAGATGTACATAATCATTTACTGGTGAGTATTTCTACTGCAGAAAATTATAATCAGAGGCATCTATGTTCATGTCCAAAACCAAAAACATGTGCCTTTGACAGTCCTAGGATCTGTTCAGGGTAATATGACTTTTAAGGAAATATACAATACATAAGAGAGATGGGGAGAAGGGAGACGGACCAACAAACCTGGATGAACGTGGCTTGGGTTGAGCAGAGTTGAGGCATGAGGTTGGATTGACCATAGGAGAGGAAGCGGCAAACGGGTCGTGCATTCATGGGCCAAATCGTATATGCCATTCTTACTAAAGAAATGTTACATCTCCAATTAGAGTAAGGCTGGCAGAAAAAAGAAACAGACATAGACAAACTATTAGAGGGAGCCTTTTAAAAAATATCAGAGGGAGCAGTCCGTACCAACACATGCTAACTTAATTGATTTTCGAAGATATTAAATAAATCAATGTTGCCGATAATGAGGATCCATTGACTCTTAAGTAAGACAAGATGAAGCACTTGCAAAGTATGTACTGATAAGAACTGAGTGACATTTATAGTAGTAGATAATGATCGTTGTCTTAAAGCAAAAAATGACTACAGAGATGTAGTTTTTAAAATGGAGCACTTGCAAAGCATGTACGTACATTGATATAGTAGATAATGACATCATCATTTAGAAGTTAAGGACATGTGCTACATAGAAATATCCTATTATTGATCTGGCAAAGCACTGAACTTAACGATTCATATATAATCATGATCAGGGTTCAAAACACATTGCTGCCATTACAAATGAGGGAGTATATTACTCATAATTTGGGCATTGTTCCTCACCTTTAGTCTGAAATAATGCTACAGAATCTAAAATGTTTGCTGCTTTATACTCAACTGGAAAATAATTGATGTCGATGAACATTTTTAGTGCAGAAGAACATTCAGCTATAACACACTCGATTATGCATGTGAAGAACCGTGATAGTAACAACAGAAATGAATCAAACAAAGAGAACCCTGGAATTGGGGTCACCTAATACACAAGCATACGTTGCATTATTTCTCCTTGAAAAACACATGCCCCATCTTATTTCCTCCTATATTACAGAAACTGGCCCTGAAACATGCAACAAAAATTCAAATATAGTTCGGCCATTATTTGGTCAAAATGCATGCCTCTCCGAGAGGAAATAAGTGCACATGACATCATTTGGTTAATCAGAAAGTTGGGAAGCACATCAAACTTACTGAGATAAAGACGAAATTCAAAGGATTTGAAGCCAATATTTTCTACCGTTCGATATTGGCAGAGAGGAATCCGCATGGCATCTAATATTTGTGTCTTTAGAAAGAACAACTACTCAGTGAAGCTCATTCCACACCAACTGAGCATATCGTTCAATATTGGGAGAGAGGAATCCGCATGGCATCTAATATTTGTGTCTTTAGAAAGAACAACTACTCAGGTGCTAGGGTATAAAAACTTGCATTATTTCTTTTGTATTTGGACTGGTCTCCATCTACTGCTGGCATATCTCTCAATGTTAGCTACTCATGGTCAATCAGATATAAAATTGGCAAGGGAGAGGAAGAGAAAGAGAGACAAACTGAGGAAGAATGGGAGGGGAGGAGATAGGCGAAAGAAACAAATCACAATGGATGGTGACCACATATACGGGCGACACCGTCCCACCGTGCTTCTTTCCCATGGTTCTTTCCCGTTTTAGAAACACTGGGTAAAAGAAAGCAAGGGAAAGTGCATGAGCGGGCGTGAGAAACAGGGAGAGGCACGAGGGGCGAGAGTCTACCAAGGTTCATCGACTGATTTCCATCTAGAGGGGTAGGGATTGCAACTTGACTACGTCGAGGTTGTTGTAGCCGCTTGATAGAGTTTATAGTCCTTTAACATCATGCCTGATCCAGTTTTCCGGAAATATAAACAGTAAGATTCTATCAGGACTGTTGTACACATAAGCCTTTGACAGCAACATTGGTAAGGCTGATTAGAAATAAAAATGGTTCAAAAATCAAAGACAGCATGAATAGGCTCGATAGATTGCACATCAACGACCAGTTGACTGTTTAAGAAACAGTCGTCAACAAATACATAATCAAACAATATTCATCTGAAGCAGAAACAATGTGATCTCCTACTGCTGGTAGTGAAATTTATACGTATTCTGCCTGACCATTACGACCATATCACGTAACATAAAGCACAGACAAGGAAAAATACAGAGCCTTGCTTGAGCCTATGCCAACAAACAAGGCTGATTTATTGATCCAGTAATCAGATAATACTAAAATAAAGAGCAATAATAGAGAAGGTGTTCCAGTAATCATTAATAATAATATTTTGTTTGAAAACTTTGCACAAGACATGCTAACTGTTGGTAAAACCAATTGAGTCATGCCCATAAACCTGTCATGTACTCAACATACAGGACTGACTGCTACATATGAATGCTTGCCAATTCTTTAGCTCACAACAAGCAACTAAAGGATAATACAAAATATCACAAATAGTCTTTGTTCTTCATGATGGAGGTATTTTGATAATATAATCATGAAAAAGAGGAAGCTTGAGGTTATAGGAAACCAATTGGCTATCATCATCGATGGGCACAACCAAAATAGCTAGTAACCAAACAAATAGAACATCTTTTGATGGCGAAATTATAGGAAAACAGCAGATAATTCTATATTCATCAATCTACCAGAAGGCACTGAACCATGTACCATGGGTGGACAACAGGCGGGCAGAATTCCGCGGAGTCGAACGACGAGATTCTGGCAAAGTCGGCAAAACAGCGACAACAATGTCAAGCATGGGAAGCAATCGAACATGGGTTTCGGCCGAGGGAGTCGAGGGGTTCTTATAGCCAAGGCGATATGAAGTAGTTTTTGTACTTTAGTTTCCTGCTTGCAGATATTGCTGTCAATCTATCCCCATAGCTCCCCTAGCACCATCTTATGATGGTCCATGTACCAAGTCCTCACAACATAGAATCTGTCTATCTATGCATCGAATCACATGAAACAGAAAGGGCATCACACAGCTAGCTTCAACAACAACAAAAAGCTGCAGGACTCATAAAATAAAAATCTTCACGGGATGTAATGCTTAGATTAGCATTAGATGATGGATTAGCAGAAACTCTTCACTGGAAATCACTAAGCTTTATCCATGACTTTTCTTTTCCAGCCGTGCTTCACCAATGAAATTCAGATTTAATAGAATAGTGCATATTAGCATTAATTCTTATGGATTAGCAAAAAATCTTAACTACAAACAATCATCAGTGATGAGAATTAGTAATGTGGGTTCTTCACAAGTTCATAACAATCCAACTGAACAAATTTTGGACTAAAAGATTAATATTAGGACACAATCTTTGGACAACATAAACTCCATGTACACGATTTTAACCACTTCAATTATCCAGATCAAGAACTAAAAATATCAAGAACAAAAGTTGTGGAGAATCACAAGAAACATATACACTGATGCATGAAGGAAAATCAGAAGGAAAAAATAAAGCGCATGGATATTACTCTAACAATGCACATGAAGAAAAATAAATCTAAGTCAGTCATTTACATACCTTTGACCAGCAGTACAAAAACCTAGCCTGGGGAAGTAATTAGAAGATAAAGCACCTCCCGTCCATGAACAAAGATATACCGCAAAGTTCCGTGTAGCTGCACGTAAAGCCAGTCGGATGCCGTCAAGTTCAGGCCTCGCTACTACTTGGCAGCCAAGATGAGACCTGGAAAAATGTTGTTTAACAGATTATTCTTCATCATAACATTTAACAATTTCCTTTTAGGAACTAATATACAAAGCTTCAATGGCGTTTGACACCCACAGCCTACCTGTATGGCCATGTGGGATAACATAATTGGCTATTTTATCAGTTAGTTCTCCTGGATTTCCGTTCATCACTAATAGCATAATATATGTGTCCTGAACCTTCTGGTTGACTCTGCAGCACCACATATAGTTCCTAAAGGTTGCAAATATAGTTAGGCAAAGGCAATACTTGCTGGATGGATGCGGAGCACTTGTACACTCTACCCACTATTAATTCTATGCAATATACCAGGTTCCTCTTCTACACACACAAAGGTTATCCTACCAAATCGAGAATAAATCATACAATGGCTGATGGAGATGCACACACACATGAGTGAGAGAGGCACCTGGATGACCGGGAGGAAGAGGAGGCCGACAGGGAGGAGTCGTTGGAGAGGATGCAGCATAACAATGGAGACGAAGCTTGCATCAGGGTTGCGGGGCGGAGGCGCCGGATGGCATTGACTCGTTTTCCTTGCCGCCAGTGGTGGATCTCCTCCGTTCACCGCTACTGGATGGCCCTCCACGACTTGAGCAAGGGTTCTTCGTCATCGTCGGACTTGCCGCGGGAGGCACCGCGTCCGTCCGCTTGTGCGTTGTCACCCCATTGGAAGGGGAGGAAGATGGGCAGTGGCTGCGCAAGGGGAAGGAGGGAGGAGAGTGGCGACGCAAGGGAAGGAGGAAGGGAGCAGCGGCGGCGGCGCAGAGGAGAGGAGGAAGACGGGCGGCGGCGGCTCAGAGGAGAGAAGGAGGACGGGCGACGGCGGCGCAGAGGAGAGGAGGAGGTAGGGTTACGGGAGGGGAGGACAGAGCGGGGTGCGCCGTGCGCGTGCGCGGGAGGTGGCGGCTAGGTTTGGGTTGCTGCACTTATACGCCACCAGGTGAAATGACAGAAGTACCCTTGGTGGGCGACTAAATTTACAGGCGGTGGCATGGCGACTCCGAGCGGACGGCCAGGGTCGCTGCTGGCTCGATCGGACGGTTAGAATCGGTCCACCCGGAGATCCGACGGCCAGGGCGTGCTCGGGAAGACGATCGGACGACTGCGAGGGCACATGGCCTGAGATTGCTTCATTTTGGTTCAGACTCTAACAAGGGGATGCCCCATGGCAAGTTTTTGGGAAATTTTATCACTTATTCATGCCATCTTTTGGGATTGTTTATTGTACATCTTACATGGCACATATATATATTAAGACTTAAAAGTGTATAGTTTTTAATAATTACTCACATGACACTTTTATTATTAAGAGAATGACAATTTTATTATTAAGACCATGGCTTTATTATGATTAGTAACATGGCATTTTTTTATTATCAAGAGGATGACACAGTTTTATTATTAATAACATAGCATTTTTATTATTAGGGGGATGGTCGTTTTGTTATTAATATGATGAAAAAAAATGTATTGCGAGCATGGCAGTTTCATTATTGTTGGCACGCATTTATATTATCAAGAGGATGGTAGTTCTACTCTTAAGAGGATGGAAATTTAATTTTTATTATTATTTAATTTCCTATTATCATAGTAAATTATAAAAATTGAGAAATTCTAGATTTATAAAGTAGCATGGAAATTTCATATTATCATAGCATGGTATTTATAAATTTAGGTTTCTCTGTTTTTTATAAGAAAATGTGTATTATTTTGTTCATGCCATTTTCTATCTAGAGGATGGCAGGTTAAAGTTAGCCTGGCAATTTTATTTTACTAGATCACACGACTTTCTTCTTTTTTCGATATGCGTCGTATAGGAGGACTCGGATGTTCCCTCAGCCTAGCCGCTCCAGAGATATACTCCTAACTCATTGCGGATTGTAAAGCCTTGGAACGAAGCCCACAACCACGCTCTCCTAACCGTCTCAAATCCCATCTCTCTATTGATGAAAAAGCGACTCGGACTTTCTACCTTCCCTCATATCATCGTACACCTTTGTTGGCTCCGCTAGCGTCAATGGAGGGTGGTGACGTGGATACGATACTATGGGTAGTTGTAGTATTATTTTTTGTTTTTTCCTTGTAGCGGGGATTGCCGAGTCCACCCACGGTTCGGGCATGGTTGCAGTGTGTGTGGGGGGGGGGGGGGGGGCTCAACGGAATAAACCGCATCCAAGGCCATCGTCGATGCGGATGTTCGTCAAGCGCTGAGCGGCAGATCTTGTGGACATTTTTTTAATCTTGATTAGCAGGAAGGGCGAGGCGGCGGTGTGTTGAGTTAGAATAAGGTGTTCTCGGGTCTGTCCGTGCTCCATGAGTACCCTTGCCCGACAGAGGGTGTGTGGAGGCGTTGGTCTCCAACATATCTGTGTGGGTCTGGTAAGACTTCAGTCTCCAATGAATCTATATGTTCTTCCTATGGTCAGGACGAATGTGGAAGGTAATTTTAGTGTCTTAGTTGGAGCAACGAGGTGGTGGTGGCATCGTAGAGTTAGAATAATATCTTGGCGGGGGTAGGGGTGGCGCGGAGGCATGTTTCCGGAGGACCTGCTTCGGTCCAGTCGACGCTGGTCTCCATCGGATCCGTTTGGGTTCGGCCAAGCGTCGGTCTTCGATATGGATCCTTTTGGATTCGATCAACACTTGTATTCCTTAGCATATTTGGATGTACGGTGATTCAGATCAATGATTTTTCTTCGTCAATGATGGTTACTGTTATGGTGCGCCGACTCTTTGGGGCCTTAGCACGATGACTCCTCGACGGTCAACTACGAATAAGATTTGCTTGGCTCTTGTGAGGAAGGCGCGATGATGAGTGCGCATCGTCAGCTCATTCCCATACTTGTAGGCATTGCTTGGTGGCTCATAGACTTAATTTTTCTTTTGTTACTTCTGTGGATGCTTGTGGTGTTGTTATATGTTATTAATAGACCAGAAGACTTCTTTTTATAAAATAAAAGATAAGCTTTACGGGTAAAATGCAATGCTGATCAGAAGATATTTTGTGTTGGTTTACTGGACAAGATCCTTAACAAGTTTGATTGCGGTGGCTAGTTGGTATTTATGGTGGAAAAGGTAATGTGCAAAAGGGAAAAAAGTCTCACCACTTGTACAATTGGCCTTATCCATACAAGCATTGTCCCTAAAAAAATGCCAGGCGGGTCTTGTTGACCATCCGGCAAAGGAAGTGAAGTGGACGAAGCCTTTGAGTGACACAATGATAGTAAATATGGACGCATCCTTCGAGTATGAAGATAGCGCAACTGTAGTTGGTCTTGTCCTTGGAGATGATGCAATCGATTTCTTTGCAGTGGAGAACAACTTTATGTGCACCAATGCATATGCGTACACTGAAGCCATGATGGCATTTTCTAAAGTTCTGACCATGGCAATTTCTTTGCTGAACCTTTGGCAATGAAGAAGTGACTTGAACTTGTAAACTCTTCCGGTATCCAAAAATTACTTGTCTATTCGAATTATGCAGAATTGGTGAAAGAAAATCAACATGGACTGATCAACTCAGTAGCGTTCATATCCTTAATAATTGGTTTGATATTTATAATAATATTGGCCATGTTATGTTTGATAATTGTGCATGAGAGACAAATCGTGTGGCTCGTGAACTAGCAAGTAGGGCTAGGTTTGAACCTTGAGGTGTGTGGATGGAGAACCCTCCCTCTTTAATTTGTAGTTTTATTGTGGATGATGTATCTATTTTTAGATGAAATAAACCAAGCCATGATGACATTTTCTAAAAAAAACTTATGCCATATGGGTTCACAATTTGATCAAGGAACTAATTAACACAACTACTCCTTGCTAATTTACCCATCACATTATTGTCATAAGGAGTCTAGTACTCCGTCTAGTACTCCAGTCGGTCGACGCGACACATCCTTGGTTGTTGAGCACCGCGGTGGCCATGGTTGTGAGCTGGTCAAACTCACGGTTGGCCACGAGCATGCCTATGTCTTTCTTAAAGCGAGACAGATGGCTGCCTCGCCGAGCACACTGGATGGAGTTGGTGGTGTGCTACCCCAGTAGGGACGTGGGTCGTCACGCTGACGACACGCTAAGTTCATTTTTTTATTCAATTTCCTTTTTATTTTATTTATATTTTAAAATGAATGTATGTTAAAACTTAAATAATTTAAAACCGTGAATTTGAAATAGGTAGACACAGTATCAAAACAGTTAGCAATAATAAAAAATGATGATAACTTTTTAAAATAAGTTCGGGACAATTAACTTTTTTTCTGTGTTTTAAGAATTTTATGTAAAATTTTCGAAAAATGTGTATAATTTTTTTAAATGCATAGTATTCTTTTTCCTGTACCATTTAAAAAATGTATGTGACATCATAAATAAATATTCCCGTGTTACAAAATGTTTGCATTGTTTTGGATTTATTATTACTATTAGAAAATATTTCAAATTATATTTAATTTTTTACCATGTATTAAAAAATAGTTATTGCCATTAAAATATAGATGACATTTTAAAAGAAATACACACGTGTTTCAATAAATATTCATAAAAAATGTAAAACATTTGTGAAATATTAAAAAAAATCTTTTAGTCTAAAAGAATATTTATTGACATTAAAACATATGCAGCATGTATTTGTTAAAAATATCTTGACCATGTATTCAAAAAAGTGTTCAAAATATGTGTTTTATGAAAAAGTATATATTGTCTATTTGGGAAATGTACAATGTGTATTAAAAATATGTTTCTTGTGTACACTGAAAATATACATTGTGTACCGAGAAAAATAGACTTGCGCTGAAAAATAAATAAAGAATGATAAAAATTACAAAGAAACATAAATAGTTCAAGAGTTAAAAGTATTACCGTTTCGTTAAAAGAAAAAATATATAGCAAAAATATTGAAAGAGTTAAAAGTATTACCGTCATATATAGCAAAAATAGTGAAAGAGTTAAAAGTATTACCGTCATATATAAATAGTGGCAACGGGAGGACAGTCATATATAGCGTGTTGAATGCACAAGGCTCTTTCACTATATATATAGCAAAAAATATATAGCAACGGGAGGACAGCTCCGGCTAACCACGAAGAAAAAATATATAGCAAAAATAGTGAAAGAGTTTAAAGTATTACCGTCATATATAAATAGTGGCAACGGGAGGACAGCTCCGGCTATATAAGAAACTTACAAAGAAACTTCATAGCAAAAATAGTGAAAGAGTTAAAAGTTACCATTGGATGCATCGGTCCCTCGCTTCGCCTGCCTACTAGGAAAACACCTGGCAGAAATAGTAATAGAATTACCCTACACGCTGCAGCCCCTTGCCACGCTTGTGAATAAGTAAATTTCATGTGAAGAATAGTATTGGGTGGTAACTGTGTTACCATATAGAACGGACAATTGCTATTAGCTACTAGCTACATGGTAATTGTATTAGTACTAACTTCCATCGGCCTATTTATGTTACCAGTTTTTTTCTTAATAGTATTGTATGGTAATTGTGTTACCACAAATGAGACAATTGCTATTAGCTACTAGCTATACGATAATTGCATTACCATGATGTGTAGAAGCATGATACACAGTCCTTTTTCTCATTACGTTTCGTCAAAGGCGCACAGGTTTGCTAATTGCTATTCACTAAAGTGGGATCGGAGTAGTAATAAGTTTTCAAGTGTTAGCATGTTTGTTAGGGTATGTTACGTGCAAGTGCAAAACATGTTTTCTAATTGGAGCGGGGCAGTGGTTGCTCGGATGGAGAACGGCACGCGCACTACCACAACCAACTGAGCCTTGTGTGTGAGACTTAGGGCTAGTTTGGTTCGCTTCCACGTGGCGAGATGCCTGGCCTGGAGCAGGCTCGGCCCTGAGACCTCTTCCAATGCAAAGATGTTTAGAGGAGGTGCTACGTGCATTAAATATCTTAGCAACTCAATTCCCCAATCTATAGGTGCTTAACTTGTTGTTGCTAAGCATACTTTATTTAATGACTTAGCACCTAAAGTCTTTCATGCATTGGTCAAATTGCTTCATTTAAGTGCTTTGCCTAGGTTTTCATGCTTGACATTGGTTTTTTCTGAAATCATTAAAGTGCTCTCTCCCCTCCTTAAATGTTGTGCCATGTCAATTTTTTTGCTTACGTGACATGCTTAGCACCTGTCCATGATGGAACACTGGGAAGGGCCTGAGGGGGGCGAACGGGGCGGCCGCCCTGGGCCCCCGACCCTGAAGGGCCCCGGATGTGTTCTGTTACTAGTTACTACGCCTGGCGAGGAGCGCATATCACGGACGGCAATTGTTGGTCTAAATCACACCGATATCTCCGCCTGTGTCGGCGACGATTGATTGCACGATCTCCCTAATTGTCCATCGGCTGTTGCTGCGTTCCCAGAGTTGTGACACACCTATGGCGCCGGTTGCGCTCGCTAGCTGTCGTGTTGTCGCTGCGGCGACTCCAATGCGCTCTCCGGCCGGCCGGAACAGTACACCGGGCTGTAGTTCTTCGACGATCTCGTCGTGCTCATCAACTACCTCGGCCAGAAGTAGGTGTTGGTGGTTGCCCACGGCTGGGGCGTGATGATACATGATCGCTTGGACCTCGGATGGACGTGGTGAAAGAGTTGGTGGCCTTGTGCATCGCATTCAGTCATCGGAGCCTGACAAGAGAGCTCGTGGATCAGTAGATGGCCTGACGGCTCAGTATGGTCGTAGGGGGACGAATACTACTATTACATCTACATGTGCTGCATCCAGGTATGTAAAACTCTCAAGACAAGCAAAGTTTCATTGATTTTTGCTTTCACTTTCTGGAACAATTAAACTGCCTAATGAAAGATAGTGATCGTGTGTTCATCCGATGTGAAATTACTTTCAATTTATTTTTGAGAAGTCATGTGGTGGGCCTTGGAGAAACATAAAGTCCCAGCAAAGTACATAACCCTCATCAAGGACATGTATGATAATGTTGTGACAAGTGTTCGAACAAGTGATGTCGACATTAATGACTTCCCGATTAAGATAGGACTACATCAGGGGTCAGCTTTGAGCCCTTATCTTTTTGCCTTGGTGATGGATAAGGTCACAAGGGATATACAAGGAGATATTCCATGGTGTATGCTTTTTGCGGATGATGTGGTGCTAGTTGACGATAGTCGGGCGGGGTAAATAGTAAGTTAGAGTTATGGAGACAAAATTTGGAATCGAAAGGGTTTAGGCTTAGTAGAACTTAAACCGAGTACATGATTTGCGGTTTCAATACTACTAGGTGTGAGGAGGAGGAGGTTAGGGCATGTGGTACCTCAGAAGGACATCTTTCGATATTTGGGGTCAATGTTGCAGGAGGATGGGGATATTGATGAAGATGTGAACCATCAAATCAAAACCGGATGGATGAAGTGGTGCCAAGCTTTCTGGCATTCTCGGTTACAAGAGAGTGCCACAAAAGCTAACAGCAAGTTCTACAAGACGAGTGTTCGACCCGCAATGTTGTATGGCGCTGAGTGTTGGCCGACGAAAAGGCGACATGTTTCAATAGTTAGGTGTGGCGGAGATGCGTATGTCGAGATGGATGTGTGGCCACACGAGGAAGGATAGAGCCCAGAATGATGATATACGAGATAGAGTTGGCGTAGCACCAATTGAAGAGAAACTTGTCCAACATCGTCTGAGCTGATTTGGGCATATTCAGCGCAGGGTCCCAAAAGCTCCGGTGCGTAGCGGATGGTTAAAACGTGCGGAGAATGTCAAGAGATGTTGGGGTAGAACTAATTTGATATGAGAGGAGTCCGTTAAGAGAGACCTGAAGGCTTGGAGTATCACCAAAGAACTAGCTATGGACAGGGGTGCGTGGAAGCTTGATATCCATGTGCCAGAGCCATGAGTTGGTCGCTAGATCTTATGAGTTTCACCTCTAGCCGACCCCAACTTATTTGGGACCAAAGGCTTTTGAGAAGTCATCAATGAGATGTGAAAACATAGTATGCTATATACATAAATCTTATTGTAGAGTTGGTGGTTAATTTTATGGAAAAAGTTTACCTTCTACCGGCCGATCGCGCACGCCCATCCGCCGGCTCCGTAGCCGTTTGATCGTGTGTTGATCAGACGGTCGACAACGTCCCCGCATTCGCCGAAGCCGTATATGTACTTCTGCAACTCACCTGTTGTTTCAAGACTGTCATTCCTGCAACTGGATAATAGTAGGGGGTTTCGGAGCTCGTCTGGAGGCCGCGTCTATTTTCCTGCAACTCACCTGTTGTTTCAAGACAACCATTCCTGCAACTGGACAGTAGGGGGGTTGGGGGGCTTGTCTGGATTAGAGGGCGAGCGGCTGGATTTGGGAGCTGGCGGACGGGCGCGGCGGCGCAAGGCGTTGGGCCACCAGGCCTTATCCACCACGGTGGCGGCGACGATTTGCTCGGGATCGGCGGTGGCCAGCAATGACTAAAACAAGTACGAATCAGAGATCTGTGGTTTCTGCAACAAAGATCTTGTTTCAAAAATAAAAAAATGATTCGGTGGTGAAGTTTTTTTCAGCAACAAGGTCTAGTTTTATTAAGTTTCTGCAACACAAGTCTTGTTTCAGAAAAAAATGGTTCGGTAGCGAAGTTTTTTTTCTGCAACATGGGTCTTGCTTCAGAAACATAGCTTCAGTTGCAGAAAGCGCTGGAGCAGCACACGATGTTAGAGCATACGAGGCCAAGCATTGCAACACGACGCATATTTCAGAAACATAGCTTCAGTTGCAGAAATAGTCAAAGGAGTGCCCAGCGTAGGAGCTCGTTGCCGTCATGCTGGAGTAGAGGTCGCAGTTGTTCTCGAAGCAGGCCTCCTCGGTGAGCTTGATTTGCGTCAGATCCAATCATCTGAGGCGCGGTATGGTGCGCCATAGTGTTGCAGAAACTTCAATTTAGTTCTTGTACGCCGGCGGTGGGTTGGCGGCGGCGGCGGCGACGCACAGGGCGCAACTCTGTCGGGGCCGGGGGCAATAGTATTGTTTCCGCAGCAGAGCGTTTGTTGCGGGAAATAACGAGTGGGCATGCGGGGCGCTAACACTAGATCGGACGGCTATCAGTTCGGGCATCCAACGACGGTTGTGGCGACGGATAAAATCTAAAAATCGACCGGCGGACGCGTAGCGTCGCCCTAATTTTATTGGGTTAATTAGGACCATAATAAAGTAAGAAAAAAATAGGATAATGTTGTAAGCAAATGCAGATGGATCTACAGATCAATGGAGGGTAGTTTCTAAACAATTTTCTTATAGATTACGTTAGTGATTCCTACTACATATTTTGCATATAATGTTGTAGAAGCAAAAAAAAAAATTTGCACAAAGTATATGCCGAGGTGAAGCTTTTCAAAGTTGAAAAAAATATTTTGATGCTCATATTTAGAGGCCTGAGGTTGTCGTTTCACCTCGGGCCCCCAAAATCTTAGGACCGGCCTGGGCCTGGAGCTTTCCTGGAGTCTGCCTGATGTTCGTTTGGTTGGTGTCGTGAGAATCTTGATGCGAGCCTGGCCTGAATCGCCCAGGCATGAGATTAGCCTGCCAGTCAGCCCCTTCCATCCACCTGCACGGCAGGCAACACCAGACTGATGCTGATCCAGCAGGTTATATTATAGATGAGTTATGGGCTGCTTTGTTAGTTTTATGTTTGTTTATTCCTCCCAGGCCCAGGATACAATCCAAACAGCTACCTCTCCACGCTGCCTGGTCAGGCTAGAAAATTGAAAATATCAGGCGCATACCAGGCAGCAGCTTCGCCCAGGCATGTGGCCCAGGCTTGCAACCAAACTAGCCCTTAGTTGCTTGTCCCACGAAAAGCGGTGCATATCGGTCCTGAGGACCTTCCTTTTTTTATTGTAGCCCGCGCAAAGGGATGTACTCCTAAGTCATTGCAAATTGTAAGCCTTGCGACAAATCCCACAATGCATCTTGCCTAACCATCTCAGATCTAATCTCGCTCCCGAGGAAAAGGCGAGTCACGCTCTCTACATCATCCCTTCCCATTGAATGCCTCCCATCTCCTCCATCGGCCCCGATGATGTTAGGGGAGGGGTACCGTGAATCTACATTAGAGTACTTGTGGTAGTAGTTTGGGGTTCCTCCCCCTTAGTTAGTGAGTCCAATAGTGTTCCTCCATGGTTGCGGAATAATCTTAGGTCCATTGTCCCGATAATGTTCTTCTTCCCGCGGCCAACAACAGATCTAGGAGGTAGTGTGACGAATAAATCACTACCACGGTTACACCCATAGCCCTGCTGCTACACATATTGGTCCCAATTACTAGAGCTCCTGCACACCTAGTAAAATATTAGGTACTTCCATTTCTTGGAACCATTTACAATGTTCATGAGAATATGATGCTGCCTTAACTGAATATGGTGTTGCCTTAACTGGATATGTTTTTATTTCTTAGTAATGAAGGGCCTAGCATGGCCAAAAGGGTTGAACATTGGAGCTTGATCAATCATGGAGAACAAGGCAGTCGCGTAAGGGACGACAAAGATGTTTTGTGGTGAATATTCAAGAACTTTGAGGCCGCCATCATGACGTGAGGAGGCACGGAGAAAATATACAAACATTGTACTTCATAATTTCGTCCATAGACGTATATAGGTTTTGTGCAACCTCACTTTTGGGCTAGACCCATGTAATTTTGAAATACCAGAGCATAGGCTATTTTTAATGTCCATATTGATAGGGAAACCGACGTAGTATAGATTTTATTCCCACCTCGCCAAGGGTCGATGATATTCCCCAGCCATGAATACAACCCCTAGGGTGTCATTTAGACTAGGTTTTGTTTAGTTAAAAATTAGCCATAGTTGTAACTTCGCATTCTTTGACTGTGTCCAACAAGCAGTCCAACATCACTTTTTGGAACCCCACTTTCATTAACAAAACTTTCATCTTAATTTGCAATATCTGGATTGTAAATCTTAGTTCTTGCCCATTCTCTGTTTGCTTGCACAAATTAGACCTTCATATTCAAGTTGATAATGCTTCGGTGTTGTCAGTAACCTTCCGAAGTTGGTTTAGCAATTGTTAAGGCATGACATCTTTGTACAGTCATAGTCGGATCGTCAAAGTCTACTCCATCAAAAAATAGTTACCCATCGTCAAAAGATCGACACATGTTAGCCGCTATCATAGTGTCAGTGTTTTCATTGGGGCAACGAGGCGGTGGTGGTGTCCCAAAGTTGGAATAACATCATCTCAATCCTATTCCCTCTCTAGCGATACACCTAGCCCGATGGAGTGTGCGTGGAGGCATGTTTCCGGTGGATCTGCTTGGGTCCAATTGTCGACGTTCTTGAGACTGATAATGTCGTTGATCGATGATGTATTTTTTCAGAGAGCGCGCGAGTGGTGGATCGATATTGTAAGGAACAAGACAGGCGATTTACTGAGGTTTAGGTCCTCTAGAAGGAGGTAAGACCCTATTATGGACTTTGGTGGTTGTATTGCTTGAGTACTCACCATAAGGAAGATCTGCTTGTTGTGTTACAAGCTCGTGACCATGGCGGCAGAGAGAAAAAGATGGGGGTAGGTGAGAACCCTAGATCTAGAATGATGATGAATGTCTTGGATTCCCCGAGAAGGTCCCTAGCTCGTCTTATATACATGGCCGAGTTACGGTTACATGGCTTGGGGCGGATTATCTGTGGATTCACACCCCTTATCCCCGCTGGACCATGTCATGTATGGGTAGCTCCTCGTTCCCTTGCCTCCCAAGTCGGTGTAGTGTCTGGCTGGCAACTGGGCCCAAGAGGAAGATTCAGCGCCTCCCCAAGGGACGTCTCGAGCCCCTTGCTTGGCTAACATATCAGCTATCATATCCTCATCACCTATAACCGTTCGTCTTCTGTGAATATATTTGAATCTGGCCAGGAGTCAGTCTCTGGCGGATCTGTTTGGATGGGTCGGCCCTCATGGTCCATAATTAAAATTTTTTTTTACATATTAACAGCTCCTAGAACATACGACAAAACTTGTGCTTACATTCTCTGCCATGAACATTGGTCATGTTGTTGGGGATCGTAGCAGAAATTAAAATTTTCCTACGCATCACCAAGATCTATCCATGGAGTATTCTAGCAACGAGGGGATAGGAGAGCATCTACATACCACTTGTAGATCGCAACGGAAGCGTTCAAGAAGAACGTGGATGATGGAGTCATACTCGTCGTGATCCAAATCACCGATGACCAGCGCCGAACGGACGGCACCTCCGCGTTCAACACACGTACGGTCGGGATGACGTCTCCTCCTTCTTGATCCAGCAAGGGGGAAGGAGAGGTCGATGAAGATCCAGCAGCACGACGGCGTGGTGGTGGATGCAGCAGAATTCCAGCAGGGCTTCGCCAAGCGTCTACGGAGAGAGGGAGAGGTGTAACAGGGGAGAGGGAGGCGCCAAAGCTGCAGGGGTGCGGCTGCCCTCCCTCCCCCCTTTATATAGGCCCCCTAGGGGGGGGCGCCAGCCCTGGAGATCCATCTCTAGGGGGGGCGGCGACCAGGGGGGGAGTCTTGCCCCCCAAGGCAAGTGGGGCGCCCCCTGCCCTAGGGTTTCCAACCCTAGGCGCAGGGGGGAGGCCCATGGGGGGGGCGCACCAGCCCACTATGGGCTGGTTCCCTCCCCACTTCAGCCCATGGGGCCCTCCGGGATGGGTGGCCCCACCCGGTGGACCCCCGGGACCTATCTGGTGGTCCCGGTACAATAACGGTGACCCCCCAGATCACTCCCGATGGCCGAAACGACACTTCCTATATATAATTCTTTACCTACGGACCATTCCGGAACCTCTCGTGACGTCCGGGATCTCATCCGGGACTCCGAACAACCTTCGGTTTGCTGCATACTAATATCTTTACAACCCCAGCGTCACCGAACCTTAAGTGTGTAGACCCTACGGGTTCGGAAGACATGCAGACATGACCGAGACGATCTCCGGTCAATAACCGATAGCGGGATATGGATACCCATGTTGGCTCCCACATGCTCCTCGATGATCTCATCGGATGAACCACGATGTCGAGGACTTAATCAATCCCGTACTCAATTCCCTTTGTCTATCGGTATGATACTTGCCCGAGATTCGATCGTCGGTATACCGATACTTTGCTCAATCTCGTTACCGGCAGGTCTCTTTACTCGTTCCCGTAACACATCATCCCGTGAACAAGACCTTGATCACATTGAGCTCATTATGATGATGTCTTACCGAGTGGGCCCAGAGATACCTCTCCGTCACACGGAGTGACAAATCCCAGTCTCAATTCATGCCAACCCAACAAACACTTTCGGAGATACCTGTAGTGCACCTTTATAGTCACCCAGTTACGTTGTGACGTTTGATACACCCAAAGCACTCCTACGGCATCCGGGAGTTGCATAATCTCATGGTCTAAGGAATGATACTTGACATTCAGAAAAGCTCTAGCAAACGAACTATACGATCTTTGTGCTATGCTTAGGTTTGGGTCTTGTCCATCACATCATTCTCCTAATGATGTGATCCCGTTATCAATGACATCCCCATGTCCATAGTCAGGAAACCATGACTATCTATTGATCAACGAGCTAGTCAACTAGAGGCTTACTAGGGACACATTGTGGTCTATGTATTCACACATGTATTATGATTTCCGGACATTAAAATTATAGCATGAACAATAGACGATTATCATGAACAAGGAAATATAATAATCCTTTTATCATTGCCTCTAGGGCATATTTCCAACACATGTCCACATCGGTCTAATGAAAAAACGCTGGCCTTGGTGATTTCCTATTCTTTGCCTCTTGGTGCAGGTGTCTGTCTTGCTAATGGCGGTGATTCAAAGCATTGCTCTCTTTACATAGTGGATCCACCCAAATCTTGCATCCCTTCCCATCATTGTTCTTCGCCAATCTCACCACTGATTTGGTTGTTGACATCATATGCTGATAGTGCCTCAGAAATTTGGGATCTCGATTCTGCTCTGGGCAGAGAATCACTAATTTGTTGCTCGGTCTCGATCCAACCCTCGCCCTAGTTTTAGCTCTCCGCCCAATCTTACACAAACTTTTGCCGAGTCTGTTATACTATCTCTTGGCAAAAGGATAACCAAGCCGCGAGTGCCAGCCACATGTCCAATTTGCCAAGTTTTACTCTCAAAAAATATATCATTCCCGAGTGCAGCTCTCGCAAATGGTATTGTCAGCCTGGTTTCTAATTCTTTTTCATATAACACTGCAACAAAAATAGATATATCAGTAATATCCTGTAGGAATCACACAGATAAACTTGTATACTCTAAAGGATCACATACATAAGAACAAACTCATAAAAGGATCATATATGGTCCATGCAAGCTTCATATAAAGTCACAAGTAGTTATTATAGCGGTTGAAGGAAATATGCCCTAGAGGCAATAATAAAGTTGTTATTTTATATTTCCTTATATCATGATAAATGTTTATTATTCATGCTAGAATTGTATTAACTGGAAACTTGATACATGTGTGGATACATAGACAAAACACCGTGTCCCTAGTAAGCCTCTACTAGACTAGCTCGTTAATCAAAGATGGTTTAGTTTCCTAACCATAGACATGTGTTGTCATTTGATGAACGGGATCACATCATTAGGAGAATGATGTGATGGACAAGATCCATCTGTTAGCTTGGCATAATGATCGTTAAGTTTTTCTGCTATTGCTTTCTTCATGACTTATACATGTTCCTCAGACTATGAGATTATGCAACTCCCGAATACCTGAGGAACACCTTGTGTGCTATCAAACGTCACAACGTAACTGGGTGATTATAAAGATGCTCTACAGGTGTCTCCGAAGGTGTTTGTTGGGTTGGCATATATCAAGATTAGGATTTATCACTCCGAGTATCGGAGAGGTATCTCTGGGCCCTCTCAGTAATGCACATCACTATAAGCATTGCAAGCAATGTGACTAATGAGTTAGTTACGGGATGATGCATTAAAGAACGAGTAAAGAGACTTGCCGGTAACGAGATTGAACTAGGTATGAGGATACCGACGATCGAATCTCGGGCAAGTAACATACCGATGACAAAGGGAATAACGTATGTTGTAATTGCGGTTTGACCGATAAAGATCTTCGTAGAATATGTAGGAACCAATATGAGAATCTAGGTTCCGCTGTTGGTTATTGATCGGAGATGTGTCTCGATCATGTCTACATAGTTCTCGAACCCGTAGGGTCTGCACGCTTAACATTTGATGACGATTTGTATTATGAGTTATGTGTTTTGGTGACCGAAGATTGTTCAGAGTCCCGGATAAGATCATGGACACGACGAGGAGTCTCAAAATAGTCGAGAGGTAAAGATTGATATATTGGATGATACTATTCGGACACCGGAATGGTTTCGGAGCGTTTCGGATATTTATCGGAGTACCGAGGGGTTACCGGAACCCCCCGGGGAAAGTAATGGGCCAACATGGGCCATAGGGGAGAGAGAGGGCAGCCCACAAGGGGTGGCGCCCCCCCCCATGGGCAGTCTGAATTGGACAAGGGGAAGGGGGCCGCGGCCCCCCTTTCCTTCCCACTCTCCCTCTCCTTTCCCCTTTCTCCCTCCGTAAGAAGGAAGGAGGGAGGGTGACTAGGACTAGGAGTCCAAGTCGCCCCCCCACCATGGCGTGCCCCTAGGGCCGGCCTCCTCCTCTCCTCATTTATACACGAGGCAGGGGGCACCCCAAAGCACAACAGTTGTTCTCTTAGCCGTGTGCGGTGCCCCGCTCCACAGTTTACTCCTCCGGTCATATTATCGTAGTGCTTAGCGAAGCCCTGCACGGATCACATCACCATCACCGTCACGACACTGTCGTGCTGATGAAACTCTCCCTCAAGACTTTGCTGGATCAACAGTTCGAGGGACGTCATCGAGCTGAACGTGTGCAGAACTCGAAGGTGTCGTACGTTCGGTACCGGATCGGTTGGATCGCGAAGAAGTTCGACTACATCAACCGTGTTATAATAACGCTTTCGCTTTCGGTCTACGAGGGTACGTGGACACACTCTCCCCCTCTCGTTGCTATGCATCTCCTAGATAGATCTTGCGTGATCGTAGGATTTTTTTCTGAAATTGCATGCTACGTTCCCCAACAGTGGCATCCGAGCCAGGTCTATGCGTAGATGATATGCACAAGTAGAACACAAAGAGTTGTGCGCGATAATAGTCATACTGCTTACAACCAACGTCTTATTTTGATTCGGCGGTATTGTTGTATGAAGCGGCCCGGACCAACCTTACATGACCATGTTCCACCGACAGACATGCAACTTGTTTTGCATAAAGGTGGCTGGTGGGTGTCTGTTTTTACAACTTTAGTTGAATCAAATTTGACAACGGCCAGTCCTTGTCGAAGGTTAAAATATCACACTTGACGAAAAATTGTTGTGGTTTTGATGCGTAGGTAAGAACGATTCTTGCTAGAAGCCCGTAGCAGCTACGTAAAACTTGCAACAACAAACTAGAGGACGTCTAACTTGTTTTTGCAGGGCATGCTGTGATGTGATATGGTCAAGACATGATGTGATATAAGTTACTGTATGAGATGATCATGTTTTGTAAAAGTTATCGCCAACTGGCAGGAGCCTTATGGTTGTCGATTTATTGTATGAAATGCAATCGCCATGTAATTGCTTTACTTTATCACTATGCGGTAGCGATAGTTGTATAAGGAATAGTTGGTGAGACGACAATGGCGCTACGATGGAGATCAAGGTGTCAAGCCGGTGACGATGGAGATCATGATGATGCTTTGGAGATGGAGATCAAAGGCACAAGATGATGATGGCCATATCATGTCACATATTTTGATTGCATGTGATGTTTATCTTTTATGCATCTTATTTTTCTTAGTACGGCGGTAGCATTATAAGATGATCTCTCACTAAATTT
Source organism: Aegilops umbellulata (assembly GCA_032464435.1). Taxonomy (NCBI): domain Eukaryota; kingdom Viridiplantae; phylum Streptophyta; class Magnoliopsida; order Poales; family Poaceae; genus Aegilops; species Aegilops umbellulata. The sequence goes on along the minus strand of CP136060.1, from coordinate 630,626,106 downwards.
TAAGGTATAAGTGTTCGCCCTGAGTATGCATCGTTGCTATAGTTCGTCGTACCGAGACACCAGGTGATGATCGGGTGTGATAAGCTCTATGTTCACATACAATGGGTGTAAGACAGTTTGGCACGTGCAGAATACTCAGGTTAAACTTGACGAGCCTAGCATGTACAGACATGGCCTCGGAACACTGAGACTGAAAGGTCGAACGTGAATCATATAGTAGATATGATCAACATAGAGATGTTCACCATTGAAAACTACTCCATCTCACGTGATGATCGGACATGGTTTAGTTGATATGGATCACGTGATCATTTAGATGACTCGAGGGATGTCTATCTAAGTGAGAGTTATTAAGTAATATGATTAATTGAACTTAATTTATGATGAACTTAGTCCTGATAGTATTTGCATGTCTCTGTTATAGATCAATAGCTCGCGTATAACTCCCCTGTTTTATTTTTGATATGTTCCTAGAGAAAATTAAGTTGAAAGATGATAGTAGCAATGATGCAGACTAGATCCGTGATCTGGGGATTATCCTCGTTGATGCACAGAAGAATTATGTCCTTGATGCACCGCTAGGTGACAAACCTATTGCAGGAGCAGATGCAGACGTTAACATTTGACAAGTTCGGTATGATGACTACTTGATAGTTTAGTGCACCATGCTTTACCACTTAGAACCATGACTTCAAAAACGTTTTGAATGCCACCGAGCATATGAGATATTTCAGACTCATGCCCATGTCGAGCGGTATGAGACCTCTGACAAGTACTTTGCCTACAAGATGGAGGAGAATAGCTCAGCTAGTGAGCATGTGCTCAGAATGTCTGGGTACTACAGTCGCTTGAATCAAGTGGGAGTTAATCTTTCAGATAAGATAGTGATTGACAGAGTTCTCTAGTCACTATCACCAAGTTACTAGAACTTTGTGACGAACTATAATATGCAAGGGATGACGAAAACCATTCCCAAGCTCTTCGCGATGCTGAAATCAGCGAAGGTAGAAATCAAGAAAGAGCATCAAGTGTTGATGGTTAACAAGACCACTAGTTTCAAGAAAAAGGGCAAAGGTAAGAAGATAAACTTCAAGAAGAATAGCAAGCAAGTTACTGCTCCCGGAAAGAAGCCCAAGTCTGGACCTAAGCCTGAAACTGAGTGCTTCTACTGCAAAGGGACTGGTCACTGGAAGCGGAACTGCCCCAAGTATTTGGCGGATAAGAAGGATGGCAAAGTGAAAGGTATATTTGATATACATGTTATTGATGTGTACCTTACTAATGCTCGTAGTAGCGCCTAGGTATTATACTGGTTCTGTTGCTCATATTTGCAACTCGAAACAGGGGCTCGGATTAAACGAGGATTGGCTAAGGACGAGGTGAGGATGCGCGTTGGAAATGGTTCCAAGGTCGATGTGATCGCCGTCGGCACACTACCTCTACATCTACCTTCGGGATTAGTTTTAGACCCAAATAATTTTTATTTGGTGCCAGCGTTTAGCATGGACATTATATCTGGATCTTCTTTGATGCGAGACAGTTATTCATTTAAATCGGAGAATAATGGTTGTTCTATTTATATGAGTAATATCTTTTATGTTCATGCACCCTTGATGACTGGTCTATTTTTATTGAATCTCGATCGTAGTGATACACATATTCATAATATTGATGCCAAAAGATGCAAAGTTAATACTGATAGTGCAACTTATTTGTGGCACTGCCGTTTAGGTCATATTGGTGTAAAGAGCATGAAGAAACTCCGTGCAGATGGGCTTTTGGAATCACTTGATTATGAATCACTTGATGCTTTCGAACTATGCCTCATGGGCAAGATGACTAAGACTCTGTTCTCCAAAACAATGGAGCGAGCCACTGACTTATTGGAAATAATACATACTGATGTATGCGGTCAGATGAGTGTTGAGGCTCGTGGCGGGTATCATTATTTTCTAACGTTCACAAGTGATTTGAGTAGATATGGGTATATCTACTTAATGAAACACAAGTCTGAAACATTTGAAAAGTTCAAACAATTTCAGAGTGAAGTGGAAAATCATCGTAACAAGAAAATAAAGTTTCTACGATCTGATCACGGAGGAGAATATTAGAGTTACGAGTTTGGTCTTCATTTGAAACAATGTGGAATAGTTTCGCAACTCACGCCACCTGGAACACCACAGCATAATGGTATGTCCAAATGTTGTAACCGTACTTTATTAAATATGGTGCGATCTATGATGTCTCTTACCGATTTACCACTATCATTTTGGGGTTATGCTTTAGAGACGGCTGCATTCACGTTAAATATGGCACCATCTAAACCCGTTGAGAAGACACCATATGAATTGTGGTTTAGCAAGAAACCTAAGCCGTCGTTTCTTAAAGTTTGGGGCTGCGATGCTTATGTGAAAAAACTTCAACTTGATAAGCTCGAACCCAAATCGTAGAAGTGCGTCTTTGTAGGATACCCAAAAGAAATTGTTGGGTACACCTTCTATCACATATCCGAAGGCAAGATCTTTGTTGCTAAGAATGGATCCTTTCTAGAGAACGAGTTTCTCTCGAAAGAAGTGAGTGGGAGGAAAGCAGAACTTGATGAGGTAGTTGTACCTTCTCTCGAATTGGAAAGTGGTCCATCACAGAAATCAGTTCCAGTGATGCCTAAAACAATTAGTGAGGAAGCTAATGATGATGATCATGAAACTTCAGATCAAGTTACTACTGAACCTCGTAGGTCAACCAGAGTACGTTCCATACCAGAGTGGTACGGTAATCCTGTTCTGGAAGTCATGTTACTAGACCATGACGAACCTATGAACTATGAGGAAGCGATGATGAGCCCAGATTTCGCGAAATGGCTTGAGGTCATGAAATCTGAGATGGGATCCATGTATGAGAACAAAGTGTGGACTTTGGTTGACTTGCCCAATGATTGGCAAGCCATAGAAAACAAATGGATCTTCAAGAAGAAGACTGACACTGATGGTAATGTTACTATCTACAAAGCTCGACTTGTTGCAAAAGGTTTTCGACAAGTTCAAGGAGTTGACTACGACGAGACCTTCTCACCCGTAGCGATATTTAAGTCTGTCCGAATCATGTTAGCAATTGCCGCATTTTATGATTATGAAATTTGGCAAATGGATGTCAAAATTGCATTCCTTAATGGATTTCTTAAAGAAGAGTTGTATATGATGCAACCAGAAGGTTTTGTCGATCCTAAAGGTGCTAACAAAGAGTGCAAGCTCCACCGATCCATTTATGGACTGGTGCAAGCCTCTCGGAGTTGGAATATACACTTTGATGGTGTGATCAAAGCATATGGTTTTATTCAGACTTTTGGAGAACCCTGTATTTAAAAAAAGTGAGTGGGAGCTCTGTAGCATTTCTAATATTATATGTGGATGACATATTGTTGATTGGAAATGATATAATTTCTGGATAGCACAAAAGGATACTTGAATAAGTATTTTTCAATGAAAGACCTTGGTAAAGCTGCTTACATATTGGACATCGATATCTATAAAGATAGATTAAGACACTTGATAAGACTTTCGATGAGTACATACCTTGATAAGATTTTGAAGGAGTTCAAAATGGATCAGTCAAAGAAGGTGTTCTTGCCTGAGTTGTAAGGTATGAAGTTGAGTAAGACTCAAAACCCGACCACGGCAGAAGATAGAGAGAGAAATGAAAGTCATTCCCTATGCCTCAACCATATATTTTATAAAGTATGCCATGCTGTATACCAGACCTATTGTGTACCTTGCCATGAGTTTGGCAAAGGGGTACAATGGTGATCCAGGAGTAGATCACTGGACAGCGGTCAAAATTATCTTTAGAGGACTAAGGAAATATTTCTCGGTTATGGAGGTGATAAAGAGTTCATCATAAAGAGTTACTTCGATGCAAGCTTTAACACCGATCTGGATGACTCTGAGCCTCAATCTAGATACATATTGAAAGTGGGAGCAATTAGCTAGAGTATCTCCATGCAGAGCATTGTAGACATAGAAATTTGCAAAATACATACAGATCTGAATGTGGCGGACCCGTTGACTAAACTTCTCTCACAAGCAAAACATGATCACACCTTAGTACTCTTTGGGTGTTAATCACATGATGATGTGAACTAGATTATTGACTCTAGTAAACCCTTTGGGTGTTGGTCACATGGCGAAGTGAACTATGGGTGTTAATCACATGGTGATGTGAACTATTGGTGTTAAATCACATGGCGATGTGAACTAGAATATTGACTCTAGTGCAAGTGAGAGACTGAAGGAAATATGCCCTAGAGGCAATAATAAAGTTGTTATTTTATATTTCCTTATATCATGATAAATGTTTATTATTCATGCTAGAATTGTTTTAACCGGAAACTTGATACATATGTGGATACATAGACAAAACACCGTGTCCCTAGTAAGCCTCTACTAGACTAGCTCGTTAATCAAAGATGGTTAAGTTTCGTAACCATAGACATGTGTTGTCATTTAATGAACGGGATCACATCATTAGGAGAATGATGTGATCGACAAGACCCATCCGTCAGCTTAGCATAATGATTGTTAGGTTTTACTGCTATTGCTTTCTTCATGACTTATACATATTCCTCTGACTATGAGATTATGCAACTCCCGAATACCGGAGGAACACCTTATGTGATATCAAACGTCACAATGTAACTGGGTAATTATAAAGATGCTCTATAGGTGTCTCATGATAACCCATAAGTATAGGGGATGGCAACAGTTTTTGATAAGTAAGAGTGTCGAACCCAACGAATAGCTAAAGGTAGAACAAATATTCCCTCAAGTTCTATCGACCACCGATACAACTCTACGCACGCTTGACGTTCGCTTTACCTATAACAAGTATGAAACTAGAAGTACTTTGTAGGTGTTGTTGGATAGGTTTGCAAGATAATAAAGAGAACGTAAATAAAAGCTAGGGGCTATTGTAAGTAAAGAAGCAAAAAAGTAAATATAGCGATTGTGGAAAGGTGGTGTTACGAGTTGCGAAATAGTCCCTTAAGCAATTGACTACTTTACTAGACCGATAGCAAGTTTTATGTGGGACAGGACACTGCTAGCATGTCATCCTTGACTTGGAATTTTATGGACTTATGATTGGAACTATTAGCAAGCATCCGCAACTACTCATGTTCATTAAGGTAGAACCCAACCATAGCATTAAGATATATTTGTCCCCCTTCAATCCCGTTTGCATCAATTTCTACGCTAGGCTGAAGCTTATGTCACCCTTGCCCTCCAATACATAGTCCTATCAACATACAACTAACCCTATGGTGTGATCCACGCATGCGCTCATATGATGGGCACCAAAGGACAGCAACATAACCACAAGCAAATTAAATCAATCATAGCAATTCATCAACCACCGACAGGACAACAAAAGTCTACTCACACATCATAGGATGGCAACACATCATTGGATAATAATATGAAGCATAAAGCACCATATTCAAGTACAGGGTACAGCCGGTTGCGGGAGAGTGGACCGCTGTAGATAGAGGGGGAAAGGTGATGGAGATGTTGGTGAAGATGGCGGAGGTGTTGGTGAAGATCGCCGTGATGATGATGGTGGCCACGGTAGCGTTTCGGCGCCACCGGAAGAGAAGGGGAGAGGGGGGGCCCTTCTTCTTCTTCTTCCTTGACCTCCTCCCTAGATGGGAGAAGGGTTTCCTCTCTAGTCCTTGGCCTCCATGACATAGGAGGGGCGAGAGCCCCTCCGAGATTGGATCTATTTCTCTGTTTCTCCGTTCTGTTGCCCTTTCACCGTTTCGTATATATATGGAGATCCATAACTCCGATTGGACTAAAACCTTCTCCGTGATTTTTTTCTTCTAAAAATTAGCTTTCTTGCGGCTGAAGAAGGTCATCAACCGCCTTACTGGTGGACCACGAGGGTCAGGGGCGCGCCCCCCTGCCTCGTGCCCACCTCGGACACCGTCTCGCGTTGATTATTCTTCCGGAATTTTCCAAATATTCCAAAAATATTCTCCGTCCATTTTTATCCCGTTTGGATTCCGTTTGATATGGATATTCTGCGAAACATAAAACATGCAACAGACAGGAACTGGCACTGGGTACTGGATCAATATGTTAGTCCCAAAAATAGTATAAAAAGTTGCCAAAAGTATATGAAAGTTGTATAGTATTGGCATGGAACAATAAAAAATTATAGATACGACGGAGACGTATCAACATCCCCAAGCTTAATTCCTGCTCGTCCTCGAGTAGGTAAATGATAAAAAAGATAATTTTTGATGTGGAATGCTACCTAGCATAATCTTGATCATGTATCTAATCATGGCATGAATATTCAGACACGAGTGATTCAAAACAATAGTCTATCTTTTTACATAAAAACAATAATACTTCAAGCATACCAACCAAGAAATTATGTCTTATCGAAATAACATAGCCAAAGAAAGCTCATCCCTACAAAATCATATAGTCTGGCTAAGCTCCATCTTCACCACACAAAGCATTCAAATCATGCACAACCCCGATAACAAGCTGAGCAATTGGTTCATACTTTTTAACGCGCTTCGGCATTTTGAACCCTCACGCAATACATGAGCGCAAGCCATGGACATAGCACTATAGGTGGAATAGCATATGATGATGGGGGTTATTTGAAGAAGACAAAAAGGAATAAAGTCTCACATCGACGCGGCTAATCAATGGGCTATGGAGATGCCCATCAATCGATGTCAATGCGAGGAGTAGGGATTGCCATGCAACGGATGCACTAGAGCTATAAGTCTATGAAAGCTCAAACTGAAAACTAAGTGGGTGTGCATCCAACTTGCTTGCTCATGAAGACCTCGGGCATTGGAGGAAGCCCATCATTGGAATATACAAGCCAAGTTCTATAATGAAAATTCCCACTAGTATATGAAAGTGATAACTCTAAGAAACTCTCTATATGAAGAACATGGTGCTACTCTGAAGCACAAGCGTGGTAAAAAGAATAGTAACATTGCCCCTTCTCTCTTTTTCTCTCATTTTTTTGTTTTCTCCTCTTTTTTTGGTGGGCTTATTTGGCCTCTTTTTTTATTTGGGCTTCTTTGGCCTCTTTTATTTTGATAACCTCACATGGGACAATGTTCTAATACTGATGATCATCACACTTTTATTTACTTACAACTCAATATTACTACTCGATACTAGAACAAAGATATGACTCTATATGAATGCCTCCGGCAGTTGCTACCTCTTGAGCACTGCGTTGGTTTTCCCTTGAAGAGGAAAGGGTGATGCAGCAAAGTAGCATAAGTATTTCCCTCAGTTTTTGAGAACCAAGGTATCAATCCAGTAGGAAGCTACGCGCGAGTCCCTCGCACCTACACAAACAAATAAATCCTCGCAACCAACGCGATAAGGGGTTGTCAATCCCTACATAGTCACTTACGAGAGTGAGATCTGATAGATATGATAAGATAATATTTTTGGTATTTTTAGATAAAGATGCAAAGTAAAATAAAAGGTAACAGAAATAGCTAAGTGTTGGAAGATTAATATGATGGAAGATAGACCCGGGGGCCATAGGTTTCACTAGTGCCTTCTCTCAAGAGCATAAGTATTTACGGTGGGTGGACAAATTATTGTTGAGCAATTGACAGAATTGAGCATAGTTATGAGAATATCTAGGTATGATCATGTATATAGGCATCACGTCCGAGACAAGTAGACTGACTCCTGCCTGCATCTACTAGTATTACTCCACACATTGACCGCTATCCAGCATGCATCTAGAGTATTAAGTTCATAAGAACAGAGTAACGCTTTAAGCAAGATGACATGATGTAGAGGGGTAAATTCATGCAATATGATAAAAACCCCATCTTGTTATCCTTGATGGCAACAATACAATACGTGCCTTGCTTCCCCTACTGTCACTGGGAAAGGACACCGCAAGATTGAACCCAAAGCTAAGCACTACTCCCATTGCAAGAAAGATCAATCTAATAGGCCAAACCAAACTAATAATTCGAAGAGACTTGCAAAGATAACCAACCATACATAAAAGAATTCAGAAGATTCAAATATTGTTCATAGATAAACTTGATCATAAACCCACAATTCATCGATCTCAACAAACACACCGCAAAAGAAGATTACATCGAATAGATCTCCATAAGAGAGGGGGAGAACATTCTATTGAGATCCAAAAAGAGAGAAGAAGTTTTCTAGCTAATAACTATGGACCCGAAGGTCTGAGGTAAACTACTCACACTTCATCGAAGAGGCTATGGTGTTGATGTAGAAGCCCTTCGTGATCGATGCCCCCTCCGGCGGAGCTCCGAAACAGGCCCAGGATGGTATCTCGTGGGTACAGAAGGTTGCGGCGGTGGAATTAGGTTTTTGGCTCCGTATCTGATCGTTTGGGGGTACGTAGGTATATATAGGAGGAAGGAGTATGTCGGTGGAGCAACCTGGGGCCCACAAGGGTGGAGGGCACGCCTGGGGGGGAGGGGTAGGCGCGCCCCCTACCTCGTGGCTTCCTGTTTGATTTCTTGACGTAGGGTCCAAGTCCTCTGGATCACGTTCGTTCCGAAAATCACGTTCCCGAAGGTTTCATTCCGCTTGGACTCCGTTTGATATTCTTTTTCCGTGAAACTCTGAAATAGGCAAAAACAACAATTCTGGGCTGGGCCTCCGGTTAATAGGTTAGTCCCAAAAATAATATAAAAGTGAATAATAAAGCCCAATAATGTCCAAAACAGAAGATAATATAGCATGGAGCAATCAAAAATTATAGATACATTGGAGACGTATCAAGCATCCCCAAGCTTAATTCCTGCTTGTCCTCGAGCAGGTAAATGATAAAAACAGAATTTTTGATGTGGAATGCTACTTGGCATAATTTCAATGTAATTCTTATTGATTGTGGTATGAATATTCAGATCCGAAAGATTCAAGATAAAAGATCAATATTGACATAAAAATAATAATACTTCAAGCATACTAACTAAGCAATTATGTACTTTCAAAAGAACATGGCCAAAGAAAGTTCATCCCTGCAAAATCATATAGTTTAGTCATGCTCCATTTTCGTCACACAAGAATGCTCTCATCATGCACAAACCCGATTACAAGCCAAGCAATTTTTTCTTACTTTAGTAATCTCAAAAAATTCCAACCTTCACGCAATACATGAGCGTGAGCCATGGATATAGCACTATGGGTGGAATAGAATATGATGATGGGGGTTATGTGGAGAAGACAAAAAAGGAGAAAGTCTCACATCAACAAGGCTAATCAATGAGCTATGGAGATGCCCACCGATTGATGTTAATGCAAGGAGTAGGGATTGCCATGCAACACATGCACTAGAGCTATAAATATATGAAAGCTCAACAAAAGAAACTAAGTGGGTGTGCATCCAACTTGCTTGCTCACGAAGACCTAGGGCACTTGAGGAGGCCCATTGTTGGAATATACAAGCCAAGTTCTATAATGAAAAATTCCCACTAGTATATGAAAGTGACAAAACAAGAGACTCTCTACCATGAAGATTATGGTGCTACTTTTAAGCCCAAGTCTGGTAAAAAGATAGTAACATTGTCCCTTCTCTCTTTTTCTCTCATTTTTTTGGGCCTTCTCTTTTTTATGGCCTTTTTTTATTCCTCACTTGGGACAATGCTCTAGAAAATGATGATCATCACACTTCTATTTATTTACAACTCAATGATTACAACTCGATACTAGAACAAAGTATGACTCTATATGAATGCCTCTGGCGGTGTACCGGGATATGCAATGAACCAAAAGTGACATGTATGAAAGAATTATGAACGGTGGCTTTGCCACAAATACTATGTCAACTACATGATCATGCAAAGCAATATGACAATGATGAACGTGTCATGATAAACGGAACGGTGGAAAGCTGCATGGCAATATATCTCGGAATGGCTATGGAAATGCCATAATAGGTAGGTATGATGGCTGTTTTGAGGAAGATATAAGGAGGTTTATGTGTGAAAGAGCGTATCATATCACGGGGTTTGGATGCACCGGCGAAGTTTGCACCAACTCTCAATGTGAGAAAGAGCAATGCACGGTACCGAAGAGGCTAGCAATGATGGAAAAGTGAGAGTGCGTATAATCCATGGACTCAACATTAGTCATAAAGAACTCACATAATTATTGCAAAAATCTACAAGTCATCAAAAATCAAGCACTACACGCATGCTCCTAGGGGGATAGATTGGTAGGAAAAGACCATCGCTCATCCCCGACCGCCACTCATAAGGAGGACAATCAAAGAACACCTCATGTTTCAAATTTGTTACACAACGTTTACCATACGTGCATGCTACGGGACTTGCAAACTTCAACACAAGTATTTCTCAAATTCACAACTACTCAACTAGCACAACTTTAATATCACTACCTCCATGTCTCAAAACAATCATCAAGCATCAAACTTCTCTTAGTATTCAGAACACCCATAAGAAAGTTTTTACTATTCTTGAATACCTAGCATATTAAGATTATTTAAGAAAATTTGTTGGGGAACGTAGTAATTTCAAAAATTTCCTACCCACGCGCAAGATCATGGTGATGCATAGCAACGAGAGGGGAGAGTGTTGTCTACGTACCCTCGTAGACCGAAACGGAAGCGTTGACACAATGTAGAGGAAGTAGTCGTACGTCTTTCCGATCCGACCGATCCAAGCACCGAACGGACGACACCTCCGAGTTCTGCACACGTTCAGCTTGATGACGCGCCCCGGGCTCCGATCCAGCAAAGCTTCGGGGGGAGTTCCGTCAGCACGACGGCGTGGTGACGATCTTGATGTTCCACTGTCGCAGGGCTTCGCCGAGGCACCGCTACAATATGACCTAGGTGTAATATTGTGGAGGGGGGCACCGCACACGGCTAAGGAACGATCACGAGGATCAACTTGTGTGTCTATGGGGTGCCCCCTGCCCCCGTATATAAAGGAGTGGAGGAGGGGAGGGCCTGCCCTCTCTATGGCGCGCCCTAGGGAGTCCTTCTCCCACCGGGAGTAGGATTCCCCCTTTCCTAGTCTAACTAGGAGTCCTTCCATGTAGTAGGAGTAGGAGACAAGGAAGGGGAAAAGAGAAGGGAAGGAAGGAGGGGGCGCAGCCCCTCCCCCTAGTCCAATTCGGACTAGGCCTTGGGGGGGCGCGCGGCCTGCCCTCGGCAGCCCCTCTCTCTTTCCCGTATGGCCCAATAAGGCCCAATACTTTTCCCCCGTATTCCCGTAACTCCCCGGTACTCCGAAAAATACCCGAACCACTCAGAACCTTTCCGATGTCCGAATATAGTCGTCCAATATATCGATCTTTACGTCTCGACCATTTCGAGACTCCTCGTCATGTCCCCGATCTCATCCGGGACTCCGAACTCCTTCGGTACATCAAAACTCATAAACTCATAATATAACTGTCATCGAAACCTTAAGCGTGCGGACCCTACGGGTTCGAGAACAATGTAGACATGACTGAGAAACGTCTCCGGTCAATAACCAATAGCAAAACCTGGATGCTCATATTGGCTCCCACATATTCTACGAAGATCTTTATCGGTCAAACCGCATAACAACATACGTTGTTCCCTTTGTCATCGGTATGTTACTTGCCCGAGATTCGATCGTCGGTATCTCAATACCTAGTTAAATCTCGTTACCGGCAAGTCTCTTTACTCGTTCTGTAATACATCATCCCGCAACTAACTCATTAGTTGCAATGCTTGCAAGGCTTAAGTGATGTGCATTATCGAGAGGGCACAGAGATACCTCTCCGACATTCGGAGTGACAAATCCTAATCTCGAAATACGCCAACCCAACAAGTACCTTCGGAGACACCTGTAGAGCACCTTTATAATCACCCAGTTACGTTGTGACGTCTGGTAGCACACAAAGTGTTCCTCCGGTAAACGGGAGTTGCATAATCTCATAGTCATAGGAACATGTATAAGTCATGAAGAAAGCAATAGCAACATACTTAAACGATCGAGTGCTAAGCTAACGGAATGGGTCATGTCAATCACATCATTCTCCTAATGATGTGATCCTGTTAATCAAATGACAACTCATGTCTATGGCTAGGAAACTTAACCATCTTTGATCAACGAGCTAGTCAAGTAGAGGCATACTAGTGGCACTCTGTTTGTCTATGTATTCACACATGTATTATGTTTCCGATTAATACAATTCTAGCATGAATAATAAACATTTATCATGAAATAGGGAAATAAATAATAACTTTATTATTGCCTCTACGGCATATTTCCTTCAGTCTCCCACTTGCACAAGAGTCAATAATCTAGTTCACATCGCCATGTGATTTAACACCTATAGTTCACATCACCATGTGACCAACACCCAAAAGGGTCTACTAGAGTCAATAATCTAGTTCACATCGCTATGTAATTATCACCCAAAGAGTACTAAGGTGTGATCATGTTTTGTTTGTGAGAGAAGTTTAGTCAACGGGTCTGCCACATTCAGATCCGTATATATTTTGCAAATTTCTATGTCAACAATGCTCTGCACGGAGCTACTCTAGCTAATTGCTCCCACTTTGAATATGTATCTAGACCAAGACTTAGAGTCATCTAGATTAGTGTCAAAACTTGCATCGACGTATCCCTTTACGACGAACCTTTTGTCACCTCCATAATCGAGAAACATATCCTTATTCCACTAAGGATAATTTTGACCATTGTCCAGTGATCTACTCCTAGATCACTATTGTACTCCCTTGCTAAACACAGTGTAGGGTATGCAATAGATCTGGTACACAGCATGGCATACTTTATAGAACATATGGCCAAGGCATAGGGAATGACTTTCATTCTCTTTCTATCTTCTGCCATGGTCGGGTTTTGAGTCTTACTCAATTTCACACCTTGTAACACAGGCAAGAACTCTTTCTTTGACTGTTCCATTTTGAACTACTTCAAAATCTTGTCAAGGTATGTATTCATTTAAAAAACTTATCAAGCGTCTTGATATATCTCTATAGATCTTGATGCTTAATATGTTAGCAGCTTCATCGAGGTTTTTGTTTCAAAAACTCCTTTCAAACACTCCTTTATGCTTTGCAGAATAATTCTACATTATTTCCAATCAACAATATGTCATTCACATATATTTATCAGAAATGTTGTAGTGCTCCCACTCACTTTCTTGTAAATACAGGCTTCACCGCAAGTCTGTATAAAACTATATGCTTTGATCAACTTATCAAAGCGTATATTCCAACTCCGAGATGCTTGCACCAGTCCATAGATGGATCGCTGGAGCTTGCATATTTTGTTAGCACTTTTAGGATTGACAAAACCTTCTGGTTGCATCATATACATCTCTTCTTTAATAAATCCATTAAGGATTGCAGTTTTGTTATCCATTTGCCAGATTTCATAAAATGCGGCAATTGCTAACATGATTCGGACAGACTTTAAGCATAGATACGAGTGAGAAACTCTCATCGTAGTCAACATCTTGAACTTGTCGAAAACCTTTTTGCGACAATTCTAGCTTTGTAGATAGTAACACTACTATCAGCGTCCGTCTTCCTCTTGAAGATCCATTTATTTTCTATGGCTTGCCGATCATCGGGCAAATCCATCAAAATCCATACTTTGTTCTCATACATGGATCCCATCTCAGATTTCATGGCCTCAAACCGTTTTGTGGAATCTGGGCTCATCATCGCTTCCTCATAGTTCGTAGGTTCGTCATGGTCAAGTAACATGACATCCAGAATAGGATTACCGTACCACTCTGGTGCGGATCTCACTCTGGTTGACCTACGAGGTTCGGTAGTAACTTGATCCGAAGTTACATGATCATCATCATTATCTTCCTCACTAATTGGTGTAGTAGTCACAAGAACAGATTTCTGTGATGAACTAATTTCCAATAAGGGAGATGGTACAATTACCTTATCAAGTTTTCTACTTTTCCTCCCACTCACTTCTTTCGAGAGAAACTCCCTTCTCTAGAAAGGATCCATTCTTGGCAACGAATGTCTTGCCTTTGGATCTGTGATAGAAGGTGTACCCAATTGTCTCCTTTGGGTATCCTATGAAGACACATTTCTCCGATTTGGGTTTGAGCTTATCAGGATGAAACTTTTTCACATAAGCATCACAACCCCAAACTTTAAGAAACGACAACTTTGGTTTCTTGCTAAACCACAGTTCATATAGTGTCGTCTCAATGGATTTAGATGGTGCCCTATTTAACGTGAATGCAGCTGTCTCTAATGCATAACCCCAATACGATAGTGGTAAATCGGTAAGAAACATCATAGATTGCACTATATCCAATAAAGTACGGTTATGATGTTCGGACACACCATTATGCTGTGGTGTTCCAGGTGGCATGAGTTTGTGAAACTATTCCACATTGTTTTAATTGAAGGCCAAACTCGTAACTCAAATATTTTACCTCTGCGATCATATCGTAGAAACTTTTATTTTTGTTATGATGATCATCCACTTCACTCTGAAATTCTTTGAACTTTTCAAATGTTTCAGACTAGTGTTTCATTAAGTAGATATACTCATATCTGCTCAAACCATCTGTGAAGGTAAGAAAATAATGATACCCGCCGCGAGCCTTAACACTCATCAGATCGCATACATCAGTATGTATTGTTTCCAACAAGTCAGTTTCTCGCTCCATTGTTTCGGAGAACAGAGTTTTAGTCATCTTGCCCATAAGGCATGGTACGCAAGCATCAAGTGATTCATAATCAAGTGATTCCAAAATCCCATCAGCATGGAGTTTCTTCATGCGCTTTACACCAATATGACCTAAACGGCGGTGCCACAAATAAGTTGCACTATCATTATTAACTTTGCATCTTTTGGCTTCAATATCATGAATATGTGTATAACTACGATCGAGATCCAACGAACCATTTTCATTGGGTGTGTAACCATCTAAGGTTTTATTCATGTAAACAGAACAACAATTTATTCTCTTACTTAAATGAATAACCGTATTGCAATAAACATGATCAAATCATATTCATGCTCAACGCAAACACCAAATAACACTTATTTAGGTTCAACACTAATCCCAAAAGTATAGGGAGTGTGCGATGATGATCATATAAATTTTGGAACCACTTCCAACACACATCGTCACTTCACCCTTAACTAGTCTCTGTTCATTCTGCAACTCCCGTTTCGAGTTACTAATCTTAGCAACTGAACTAGTATCAAATACTGAGGGGTTGCTATAAACACTAGTAAAGTACACATCAATAACATGTATATCCAATATACCTTTGTTCACTTTGCCATCCTTCTTATCCACCAATTACTTGGGGTAGTTCCGCTTATAGTGACCAGTCCCTTTGCAGTAGAAGCACTCAGTCTCAGGCTTAGGTCCAGACATGGGCTTCTTCACTTGAGCAGCAACTTCCTTGCCGTTCTTCTTGAAGTTCCCCTTCTTCCCTTTGCCCTTTTCTTGAAACTAGTTATCTTGTCAACCATCAACACTTGATGTTTTTCTCGATTTCTACCTTCATCAATTTCTGCATTACGAAGAGCTTGGGAATCGTTTCAGTTATCCCTTGCATATCATAGTTCATCACGAAGTTCTACTAACTTGGTGATGGTGACTAGAAAATTCTGTCAATCACTATCTTATCTGGAAGATTAACTCCCACTTGATTGAAGCGATTGTAGTACACAGACAATCTGAGCACATGCTCACTAGTTGAGCGATTCTCCTCCATCTTTTAGCTATAGAACTTGTTGGAGTCTTCATATCTCTTAACTCAGTTATTTGCTTGAAATATTAACTTCAACTCCTGGAACATCTCATATGCTCCATGACGTTCAAAACATCTGTGAAGTCCCGATTCTAAGCTGTTAAGCATGGTGCACTTAAACTATCAAGTAGTCATCATATTGTGCTAGCCAAACGTTCATAACGTCTGCATCTGCTCCTGCAATAGGTCTGTCACCTAGCGGTGCATCAAGGACATAATTGTTCTGTGCAGCAATGAGGATAAACTTCAGATCACGGATCCAATCCGCATCATTGCTACTAACATCTTTCAACACAATTTTCTCTAGGAACATATCAAAATAAACATATGAAAGCAACAATGCGAGCTATTGATCTACAATATAGATATGCTAATACTACCAGGACTAAGTTCATGATAAATTAAAGTTCAATTAATCATATTACTTAAGAACTCCCACTTAGAAAGACATCCCTCTAATCCTCTAAGTGATCACGTGATCCATATCAACTAAACCATGTCCGATCATCACGTGAGATGGAGTAGTTTCAATGGTGAACATTATTATGTTGATCATATCTACTATATGATTCACGCTCGACCTTTCAGTCTCCGTGTTCCGAGGCCATATCTGTTATATGCTAGGCTCGTCAAGTTAAACCTGAGTATTCCGCGTGTGCAACTGTTTTGCACCCGTTGTATTTGAACGTAGAGCCTATCACACCCGATCATCACGTGGTGTCTCAGCACGAAGAACATTCGCAACGGTGCATACTCAGGGAGAACACTTTTACTATGATAATTTAGTGAGAGATCATCTTATAAAGCTACCGTCGAACCAAGCAAAATAAGATGTATAAAAGATAAACATCACATGCAATCATAATATGTGACATGATATGGCCATCATCATTTTGTGCCTTTGATCTCCATCTCCAAAGCATCGTCATGATCTCCATCGTCACCGGCATGACACCATGATCTCCATCATCTTGATCTATATCAATGTGTCGTCACTTGGTCGTCTCGCCAACAATTGCTCTTGCAACTACTGCTATCGCATAGCGATAAAGTAAAGCAATTATTTGGCGCTTGCATCTTATGCAATAGAGAGACAATCATAAGGCTTTTGCCAGTTGCTGATAACTTCAACAAAACATGATCATCTTATACAACAACTTATATCTCATCACGTCTTGACCATATCACATCACAACATGTCCTGCAAAAACAAGTTAGACGTCCTCTACTTTGTTGTTGCAAGTTTTACGTGGCTGCTACTGAGCTTAGCAAGAACCGTTCTTACCTATGCATCAAAACCACAACGATAGTTTGTCAAGTTGGTGTTATTTTAACCTTCGCAAGGACCGGGCGTAGCCACACTCGGTTCAACTAAAGTTGGAGAAACTGACACCCGCCAGCCACCTGTGTGCAAAGCACGTTGGTAGAACCAGTCTCGCGTAAGCGTGCGCGTAATGTCGGTCCGGGCCGCTTCATCCAACAATACCGCCGAACCAAAGTATGACATGCTGGTAAGCAGTATGACTTATATCGCCCACAACTCACTTGTGTTCTACTCGTGCATATAACATCAAACCATAAAAACCTAGGCTCGGATGCTGTTGGGGAACGTAGTAATTTCAAAAATTTCCTACGCACACGCAAGATCATGGTGATGCATAGCAACGAGAGGGGAGAGTGTTGTCTACGTACCCTCGTAGACCGAAGTGGAAGCGTTGACACAACGTAGAGGAAGTACTCGTACGTCTTCCCGATCCGACCGATCCAAGCACCGAACAGACGGCACCTCCGAGTTCTGCACACATTCAGCTCAATGACGTGCCCCGGGCTCCGATCCAGCAAAGCTTCGGGGGGAGTTCCGTCAGCACGACGGCGTGGTGACGATCTTGATGTTCCACTGTCGCAGGGCTTCGCCTAAGCACCGCTACAATATGACCGAGGTGTAATATTGTGGAGGGGGCAAAGCACACGGCGAAGGAATGATCACAAGGATCAACTTGTGTGTCTATGGGGTGCCCCCTGCCCCCGTATATAAAGGAGTGGAGGAGGGGAGGGCCGGCCCTCTCTATGGCGCGCCCTAGGGAGTCCTTCTCCCACCGGGAGTAGGATTCCCCCTTTCCTAGTCCAACTAGGAGTCCTTCCATGTAGAGTAGGAGACAAGGAAGGGGAAAAGAGAAGGGAAGGAAGGAGGGGGCGCAGCCCCTCCCCCTAGTCCAATTCGGACTAGGCCTTGGGGGGGGGGGCGCGGCCTGCCCTAGGCAGCCCCTCTCTCTTTCCCGTATGGCCCAATAAGGCCCAATACTTTTCCCCCGTATTCCCATAACTCCCCTGTACTCCAAAAAATACCTGAACCACTCAGAACCTTTTCGATGTCCGAATATAGTCGTCCAATATATCGATCTTTACGTCTCGACCATTTCGAGACTCCTCGTCATGTCCCCGATCTCATCCGGGACTCCGAACTCCTTCGATACATCAAAACTCATAAACTCATAATATAACTGTCATCGAAACCTTAAGCGTGCGGACCCTACTGGTTCGAGAACAATGTAGACATGACCGAGACACGTCTCCGGTCAATAACCAATAGCGGAACCTGGATGCTCATATTGGCTCCCACATATTCTACGAAGATCTTTATCGTTCAGACCGCATAACAACATACGTTGTTCCCTTTGTCATCGGTATGTTACTTGCCCGAGATTCGATCGTCGGTATCTCAATACCTAGTTAAATCTCGTTACCGGCAAGTCTCTTTACTCGTTCTGTAATACACCATCCCGCAACTAACTCATTAGTTGCAATGCTTGCAAGGCTTAAGTGATGTGCATTACCGAGAGGGCACAGAGATACCTCTCCGACATTCGGAGTGACAAATCCTAATCTCGAAATACGCCAACCCAACAAGTACCTTCGGAGACACCTGTAGAGCACCTTTATAGTCACCCAGTTACGTTGTGACGTTTGGTAGCACACAAAGTGTTCCTCCGGTAAACCGGAGTTGCATAATCTCATAGTCATAGGAACGTGTATAAGTCATGAAGAAAGCAATAGCAACATACTTAAACGATCGAGTGCTAAGCTAACAGAATGGGTCATGTCAATCACATCATTCTCCTAATGATGTGATCCCGTTAATCAAATGACAACTCATGTCTATGGCTAGGAAACTTAACCATCTTTGATCAACGAGCTAGTCAAGTAGAGGCATACTAGTGACACTCTGTTTGTCTATGTATTCACACATGTATTATGTTTCCGGTTAATACAATTCTAGCATGAATAATAAACATTTATCATGAAATAAGGAAATAAATAATAACTTTATTATTGCCACTATGGCATATTTCCTTCAAAATTACCATGCTATTTAAGACTCTCAAAATAATATAAGTGAAGCATGAGAGATCAATAGTTTCTATAAAACAAATCCACCACCGTGCTCTAAAAGGTATAAGTTAAGTACTAGAGAAAAATATATAAGTCAAAAGATATAAGTGAAGCACATAGAGTATTCTAATAATTTCCGAATCATGTGTGTCTCTCTCAAAAGGTGTGTACAGCAAAGACGATTTTGGTAAACTAAAAGCAAAGACTCAAATCATACAAGACGCTCCAAGCAAAACACATATCATGTAGTGAATAAAAATATAGCTCCAAGTAAAGTTACCGATGGAAGTAGACAAAAGAGAGGATGACTTCCGGGGCATCCCCAAGCTTTGGATTTTAGGTGTCCTTATATTATCTTGGGGTTGCCATGGGCATCCCCAAGTTTAGGTTCTTGCCACTCCTTGTTCCATAATCCATCAAATCTTTCACCCAAAACTTGAAAACTTCACAACACAAAACTTAACAGAAAAATCTCGTGAGCTCCGTTAGCGAAAGAAAACAAAAGACCACTTCAAGGTACTGTAATGAACTCATCCTTTATTTATATTGGTGTTAAACCTATTGTATTCCAACTTCTCTATGGTTTATAAACTATTTTACTAGCCATAGATTCATCAAAATAAGCAAACAACACACGAAAAACAGAATCTGTCAAAAACAGAACAGTCTGTAGTAATCTGTAACTAACGCAAACTTCTGGAACTCCAAAAATTCAGCCAAACTAGGAAGACCTAGACAATTGTTTTATTGATCAGAAGCAATTGGAATCAATATTTTATCACGTTTTGGTGATTTTTAACAATTATTTTCGTGAACAGAAAGTTTTTGGAATTTTCTGCAAGATCAAATAACTATCATCCAAGAAGATCCTATAGGTTTAACTTGGCAGAAACACTAATTGAAACATAAAAACACATCTAACCAGAGGCTAGAACAAATATTTATTCCTAAATAGAATCAAAAAGCAAAAAACTAAAAATAAAATTGGGCTGCCTCCCAACAAGCACTATCATTTAACACCCCTAGCTAGGTATTGCCCTTGCCAAGGAGCCCAGGTTCCACAAGAAGACCAGGCATATCAAGCGTCGCTTCAACTCCATTCAAAATGTTCAAGATGCAGACATAGAGATTTGTAAAGTGCATACAGACCTGAATGTCGCAGATCCGTTGACTAAACCTCTTCCACGTGCAAAGCATGATCAACACCAGAACTCTATGGGTGTTCGATTCATCACAATGTAACTAGGTTATTGACTCTAGTGCAAGTGGGAGACTGTTGGAAATATGCCCTAGAGACAATAATAAAAAAGGTTATTATTATATTTCCTTGTTCATGATAATTGTCTATTGTTCATGCTATAATTGTGTTATCCGGAAATCGTAATACATGTGTGAATACATAGACCACAACATGTCCCTAGTGAGCCTCTAGTTGACTAGCTCGTTGATCAATAGATGGTTACAGTTTCCTAACCATGGACATAGGATGTCATTGATAACGGGATCACATCATTAGGATAATGATGTGATGGACAAGACCCAATCCTAAGCATAGCACAAGATCGTGCAGTTTGTCTGCTAAAGCTTTTCTAATGTCAAGTATCCTTTCCTTAGACCATGAGATTGTGCAACTCCCGGATACCGTAAGGGTACTTTGGGTGTGCCAAACGTCACAATGTAACTGGGTGGCTATAAAGGTACACTACGGGTATCCCCGAAAGTATCTGTTGGGTTGGCACGAATCGAGACTGGGGTTTGTCACTCCGTATGACGGAGAGGTATCTCTGGGCCCACTCGGTAGGACATCATCATAATGAGCTCAATGTGATCAAGGAGTTGTTCACGGGATGATGTGTTACGGGAACGAGTAAAGAGACTTGCCGTAACGAGATTGAACAAGGTATCGGTATACCGATGATCGAATCTCGGGCAAGTATCGTACCGATAGACAAAGGGAATTGTATACGGGATTGATTGAATCCTCGACATCGTGGTTCATCCGATGAGATTATCGTGGAGCATGTGGGAGCCAACATGGGTATCCAGATCCTGCTGTTGGTTATTGACCGGAGAGTTGTGTCGGTCATGTCTACGTGTCTTCCGAACCCGTAGGTTCTACACACTTAAGGTTCGGTGACGCTAGAGTTGTAGAGACATTAGTATGCGGTTAACCGAAAGTTGTTCGAGGTCCCGGATGAAGGAAATATGCCCTAGAGGCAATAATAAAGTTATTATTTATTTCCTTATATCATGATAAAGGTTTATTATTCATGCTAGAATTGTATTAACCGGCAACATAATGCATGTGTGAATACATAGACAAACAGAGTGTCACTAGTATGCCTCTACTAGACTAGCTCGTTAATCAAAGATGGTTATGTTTCCTAACCATGAACAAAGAGTTGTTATTTGATTAACGAGGTCACATCATTGGTTGAATGATCTGATTGACATGACCCATTATATTAGCTTAGCACCCGATCGTTTAGTATGTTGCTATTGCTTTATTCATGACTTATACATGTTCCTATGACTATGAGATTATGCAACTCCCGTTTGCCATAGGAACACTTTGGGTACTACCAAACGTCACAACGTAACTGGGTGATTATAAAGGAGTACTACAGGTGTCTCCAATGGTAGATGTTGGGTTGGCGTATTTCGAGATTAGGATTTGTCACTCCGATTGTCGGAGAGGTATCTCTGGGCCCTCTCGGTAATGCTCATCACTTAAGCCTTGCAAGCATTGCAACTAATGAGTTAGTTGCGGGATGATGTATTACTGAACGAGTAAAGAGACTTGCCGATAACGAGATTGAACTAAGTATTGGATACTAACGATCGAATCTCGGACAAGTAACATACCGATGACAAAGGGAACAACGTATGTTGTTATGCGGTCTGACCGATAAAGATCTTCGTAGAATATGTAGGAGCCAATATGGCCATCCAGGTCCCGCTATTGGTTATTGACCGGAGACGTGTCTCGGTCATGTCTACATTGTTCTCGAACCGTAGGGTCCGCACGCTTAACGTTACGATGACAGTTATTATGAGTTTATGCATTTTGATGTACCGAAGGAGTTCGGAGTCCCGGATGTGATCACGGACATGACGAGGAGTCTCGAAATGGTCGAGACATAAAGATTGATATATTGGAAGCCTATGTTTGGACATCGGAAGTGTTCCAGGTGAAATCAGGATTTTACCGGAATACCGGGTGGGTTACCGGAACCCCCCGGGAGCGATATGGGCCTTAATGGGCCTTGGTGGAAAGGAGAAAGGGGCAGCCCTAGTGGCCGTGCGCCTCCCCCCTTCCCTAGTCCTATTAGGGCTAGGAGAAGGTGGCCGGGCCCCCTCTCTCTCTTTCCCGCCCTTGAGGAATCCTATTCCAACTAGGATTGGGGGGGGGGGAATCCTACTCCCGGAGGGAGTAGGACTCCCTGGCGCGCCACCCCTTGGCCGGCCAGCCCCTCCCCCTTGGCTCCTTTATATACGGGGGCAGGGGAGCACCCTAGAACACACAAGTTGATCTACGGATCGTTCCTTAGCCGTGTGCGGTGCCCCCTTCCACCAAATTCCACCTCGGTCATATCGTTGTAGTGCTTAGGCGAAGCCCTGCGCCGGTAACACATCAAGATCGTCACCACGCCGTCGTGCTGACGGAACTCTTCCCCGACGCTTTGCTGGATCGGAGCCCGGGGATCGTCATCGAGCTGAACGTGTGCCAAGAACTCGGAGGTGCCGGAGTAACGGTGCTGTGATCGGTCGGATCGTGAGGAGAACGCACGACTACTTCCTCTATGTTGAGTCAACGCTTCCGCTTCAGTCTACAAGGGTATGTAGACAACACTCTCCCCTCTCGTTGCTATGCATCACCATGATCTTGCGTGTGCGTAGGGAATTTTTTTGAAATTACTACGTTTCCCAACAGTGGCATCCGAGCCTAGGTTTTTATGGTTTGATGTTATTTGCACGAGTAGAACACAAGTAAGTTGTGGACGATACAAGTCATACTGCCTACCAGCATGTCATACTTTGGTTCAGCGGTATTGTTGGACGAGACGATCCGGACCAACCTTACGCGTACGCTTACGCGAGACCGGTTCCCTCGACGTGCTTTGCACATAGATGGCTTGCGGAAGACTGTCTCTCCAACTTTAGTTGAACCGAGTGTGGCTACGCCCGGTCCTTGAGAAGGTTAAAATGGAGTCTATTTGACAAACTATCGTTGTGGTTTTGATGCGTAGGTAAGATGAGTTCTTGCTTAAGCCCGTAGCAGCCACGTAAAACTTGCAACAACAAAGTAGAGGACGTCTAACTTGTTTTTGCAGGGCATGTTGTGATGTGATATGGTCAAGACATGATGCTAAATTTTATTGTATGAGATGATCATGTTTTGTAACCGAGTTATCGGCAACTGGCAGGAGCCATATGGTTGTCGCTTTATTGTATGCAATGCAATCGCGATGTAATGCTTTACTTTATTACTAAGCGGTAGTGATAGTCGTGGAAGCATAAGATTGGCGAGACGACAACGATGCTACGATGGAGATCAAGGTGTCGCGCCGGTGACGATGGTGATCATGACGGTGCTTCGGAGATGGAGATCACAAGCACAAGATGATGATGGCCATATCATATCACTTATATTGATTGCATGTGATGTTTATCTTTTTATGCATCTTATCTTGCTTTGATTGACGGTAGCATTATAAGATGATCTCTCACTAAATTATCAAGAAGTGTTCTCCCTGAGTATGCACCGTTGCAAAAGTTCTTCGTGCTGAGACACCACGTGATGATCGGGTGTGATAGGCTCTACGTTCAAATACAACGGCTGCAAAAAGTTGCACACGCGGAATACTCAGGTTATACTTGACGAGCTATGCATATAAGATATGACCTCGGAACACAGAGACCGAAAGGTCGAGCATGAATCATATAGTAGATATGATCAACATAAAGATGTTCACCATTGAAAACTACTCCATTTCACGTGATGATCGGTTATGGTTTAGTAGATTTGGATCACGTGATCACTTAGAAGATTAGAGGGATGTCTATCTAAGTGGGAGTTCTTAATTAATTTTATTAACTGAACTTAAACTTATCATGAACTTAGTATCTGATAGTATCTTGCTTGTTTATGTTGATTGTAGATAGATGGCTCATGCAGTTGTTCCATTAAATTTTAGTGAGTTCCTTGAGAAAGCAAAGTTGAAAGATGATGGTAGCAATTACACGGACTTGGTCCGTAACTTGAGGATTATCCTCATTGCTGCACAGAAGAATTACGTCCTGGAAGCACCGCTAGGTGCCAGGCCTGCTGCTAGAGCAACACCAGAAGTTATGAACGTCTGGCAGAGCAAAGCTGATGACTACTCGATAGTTCAGTGTGCCATGCTTTACGGCTTAGAACCGGGACTTCAACAATGTTTTGAACGTCATGGAGCATATGAGATGTTCCAGGAGTTGAAGTTAATATTTCAAGCAAATGCCCGGATTGAGAGATATGAAGTCTCCAATAAGTTCTATAGCTGCAAAATGGAGGAGAACAGTTCTGTCAGTGAGCATATACTCAAAATGTCTGGGTATAATAATCACTTGATTCAATTGGGAGTTACTCTTCCAGATGATTGCGTCATTGACAGAATTCTCCAATCACTGCCACCAAGCTACAAGAGCTTCGTGATGAACTATAATATGCAAGGGATGACCAAGACTATTCCCGAGCTCTTCGCAATGCTAAAAGCTGCGGAGGTAGAAATCAATAAGGAGCATCAAGTGTTGATGGTTAACAAAACCACTAGTTTCAAGAAAAAAGGCAAAGGGAAGAAAAAGGGGAACTTCAAGAAGAACGGCAAGCAAGTTGCTGCTCAAGAGAAGAAACCCAAGTCTGGACCTAAGCCTGAAACTGAGTGCTTCTACTGCAAGCAGACTGGTCACTGGAAGCGGAACTGCCCCAAGTATTTGGCGGATAAGAAGGATGGCAAGGTGAACAAAGGTATATGTGATATACATGTTATTGATGTGTACCTTACTAATGCTCGCAGTAGCACCTGGGTATTTGATACTGGTTCTGTTGCTAATATTTGCAACTCGAAACAGGGACTACAGAATAAGCGGACACTAGCAAAGGACGAGGTGACGATGCGCGTGGGAAACGGTTCCAAAGTCGATGTGATCGCGGTCGGCACGCTACCTCTACATCTACCTTCGGGATTAGTATTAGACCTAAATAATTGTTATTTGGTGCCAGCGTTGAGCATGAACATTATATCTGGATCTTGTTTGATGTGAGACGGTTATTCATTTAAATCAGAGAATAATGGTTGTTCTATTTATATGAGTAATATCTTTTATGGTCATGCACCCTTGAAGAGTGGTCTATTTTTGATGAATCTCGATAGTAGTGATACACATATTCATAATGTTGAAACCAAAAGATGCAGAGTTGATAATGATAGTGCAACTTATTTGTGGCACTGCCGTTTAGGTCATATCGGTATAAAGCGCATGAAGAAACTCCATACTGATGGACTTTTGGAGTCACTTGATTATGAATCACTTGGCACTTGCGAACCGTGCCTCATGGGCAAGATGACTAAAACACCATTCTCCGGAACTATGGAGAGAGCAACAGATTTGTTGGAAATCATACATACGGATGTATGTGGTCCGATGAATGTTGAGGCTCGTGGCGGATATCGTTATTTTCTCACCTTCACAGATGATTTGAGCAGATATGGGTATATCTACTTAATGAAACACAAGTCTGAAACATTTGAAAAGTTCAAAGAATTTCAGAGTGAAGTTGAAAATCATCGTAACAAGAAAATAAAGTTTCTACGATCAGATCGTGGAGGAGAATATTTGAGTTACGAGTTTGGTGTACATTTGAAAAATTGTGGAATAGTTTCGCAACTCACGCCACCCGGAACACCACAGCGTAATGGTGTGTCCGAACGTCGTAATCGTACTTTACTAGATATGGTGCGATCTATGATGTCTCTTACTGATTTACCGCTATCGTTCTGGGGATACGCTCTAGAGACGGCCGCATTCACGTTAAATAGGGCACCATCTAAATCCGTTGAGACGACGCCTTATGAACTATGGTTTGGCAAGAAACCAAAGTTGTCGTTTCTTAAAGTTTGGGGCTGTGATGCTTATGTGAAAAAGCTTCAACCAGATAAGCTCGAACCCAAATCGGAGAAATGTGTCTTCATAGGATATCCAAAGGAAACTGTTGGATACACCTTCTATCACAGATCCGAAGGCAAGACTCTTGTTGCTAAGTTCGGAAACTTTCTAGAGAAGGAGTTTCTTTCGAAAGAAGTGAGTGGGAGGAAAGTAGAACTTGACGAGGTAACTGTACCTGCTCCTTTATTGAGAAGTAGTACATCACAGAAAACTATTTCCGCGACACCTACACCAATAAATGAGGAAGCTAATGATGATGATCATGAAACTTTAGATCAAGATACTACTGAACCTCGTAGATCAACCAGAGTAAGATCCGCACCAGAGTGGTACGGTAATCCTATTCTGGAAGTCATGTTACTAGACCATGATGAACCTACGAACTATGAAGAAGCAATGGTGAGCCCAGATTCCGCAAAGTGGCTTGAAGCCATGAAATCTGAGATGGGATCCATGTATGAGAACAAAGTATGGACTTTGGTTGACTTGCCTGATGATCGGCAAGCAATTGAGAACAAATGGATCTTTAAGAAGAAGACTGACGCTGATGGTAATGTTACTGTCTACAAAGCTCGACTTGTCGCAAAAGGTTTTCGACAAGTTCAAGGGATTGACTACGATGAGACTTTCTCACCTGTAGCGATGCTTAAGTCTGTCCGAATCATGTTAGCAATTGCCGCATTTTATGATTATGAAATTTGGCAGATGGATGTCAAAACTGCATTCCTGAATGGATTTCTGGAAGAAGAATTGTATATGATGCAACCGGAAGGTTTTGTTGATCCAAAGGGAGCTAACAAAGTGTGCAAGCTCCAGCGATCCATTTATGGACTGGTGCAAGCCTCTCGGAGTTGGAATAAACGCTTTGATAGTGTGATCAAAGCATTTGGTTTTATACAGACTTTCGGAGAAGCCTGTATTTACAAGAAAGTGAGTGGGAGCTCTGTAGCATTTCTAATATTATATGTGGATGACATATTACTGATTGGAAATGATATAGAATTTCTGGATAGCATAAAGGGATACTTGAATAAAAGTTTTTCAATGAAAGACCTCAGAGAAGCTGCTTACATATTAGGCATAAAGATCTATAGAGATAGATCAAAACGCTTAATTGGACTTTCACAAAGCACATACCTTGACAAGATTTTGAAGAAGTTCAAAATGGATCAAGCAAAGAAAGGGTTCTTGCCTGTGTTACAAGGTGTGAGATTGAATAAGACTCAAAGCCCGACCACTGCAGAAGATAGAGAGAAAATGAAAGATGTTCCCTATGCTTCAGCCATAGGCTCTATCATGTATGCAATGCTGTGTACCAGACCTGATGTGTGCCTTGCTATAAGTTTAGCAGGGAGGTACCAAAGTAATCCAGGAGTGGATCACTGGACGGCGGTCAAGAACATCCTGAAATACCTGAAAAGGACTAAGGATATGTTTCTCATATATGGAAGTGACAAAGAGCTCACCGGAAGAGGTTACGTTGATGCAAGCTTTGACACTGATCCGGACGATTCTAAATCGCAAACCGGATACGTGTTTACATTAAACAGTGGAGCTGTCAGTTGGTGCAGTTCTAAACAAAGCGTCGTAGCGGGATCTACATGTGAAGCGGAGTACATAGCTGCTTCGGAAGCAGCAAATAAAGGAGTCTGGATGAAGGAGTTCATATCCGATCTAGGTGTCATACCTAGTGCATCGGGTCCAATGAAAATCTTTTGTGACAATACTGGTGCAATTGCCTTGGCAAAGGAATCCAGATTTCACAAAAGGACCAAACACATCAAGAGACGCTTCAACTCCATCCGGGATCTAGTCCAGGTGGGAGACACAGAGATTTGCAAGATACATACGGATCTGAATGTTGCAGACCCGTTGACTAAGCCTCTTCCACGAGAAAAACATGATCAACACCAAAACTCCATGGGTGTTAGGATCATTACAGTGTAATCTAGATTATTGACTCCAGTGCAAGTGGGAGACTGAAGGAAATATGCCCTAGAGGCAATAATAAAGTTATTATTTATTTCCTTATATCATGATAAAGGTTTATTATTCATGCTAGAATTGTATTAACCGGAAACATAATGCATGTGTGAATACATAGACAAACAGAGTGTCACTAGTATGCCTCTACTAGACTAGCTCGTTAATCAAAGATGGTTATGTTTCCTAACCATGAACAAAGAGTTGTTATTTGATTAACGAGGTCACATCATTGGTTGCATGATCTGATTGACATGACCCATTATATTATCTTAGCACCCGATAGTTTAGTATGTTGCTATTGCTTTATTCATGACTTATACATGTTCCTATGACTATGAGATTATGCAACTCCCGTTTGCCAGAGGAACACTTTGGGTACTACCAAACGTCACAACGTAACTGGGTGATTATAAAGGAGTACTACAGGTGTCTCCAATGGTAGATGTTGGGTTGGCGTATTTCGAGATTAGGATTTGTCACTCCGATTGTCGAAGAGGTATCTCTGGGCCCTCTCAGTAATGCACATCACTTAAGCCATGCAAGCATTGCAACTAATGAGTTAGTTGTGGGATGATGTATTACGGAACGAGTAAAGAGACTTGCCGGTAACGAGATTGAACTAAGTATTGGATACTGACGATCGAATCTCGGACAAGTAACATACCGATGACAAAGGGAACAACGTATGTTGTTATGCGGTCTGACCGATAAAGATCTTCGTAGAATATGTAGGAGCCAATATGGGCATCCAGGTCCCGCTATTGGTTATTGACCGAAGACGTGTCTCGGTCATGTCTACATTGTTCTCGAACCGTAGGGTCCGCACGCTTAACGTTACGATGACAGTTATTATGAGTTTATGCATTTTGATGTACCGAAGGAGTTCGGAGTCCCGGATGTGATCACTGACATGACGAGGAGTCTCGAAATGGTCGATACATAAAGATTGATATATTGGAAGCCTATGTTTGGACATCGGAAGTGTTCCAGGTGAAATCAGGATTTTACCGGAATACCGGGTGGGTTACCGGAACCCCCCGGGAGCGATATGGGCCTTAATGGGCCTTGGTGGAAAGGAAAAAGGGGCAGCCCTAGTGGCCGCGCGCCTCCCCCCTTCCCTAGTCCTATTAGGACTAGGAGAAGGTGGCCGGCCCCCCTCTCTCTCTTTCCCCCCCTTGAGGAATCCTATTCCAACTAGGATTGGGGGGGGGGGGGATCCTACTCCTGGAGGGAGTAGGACTCCCTGGCGTGCCACCCCTTGGCCGGCCAGCCCCTCCCCCTTGGCTCCTTTATATACGGGGGCAGGGGAGCACCCTAGAACACACAAGTTGATCTACGGATCGTTCCTTAGCCGTGTGCGGTGCCCCCTTCCACCAAATTCCACCTCGGTCATATTGTTGCAGTGCTTAGGCGAAGCCCTGCGCCGGTAACACATCAAGATCGTCACCACGCCGTCGTGCTGACGGAACTCTTCCCCGACGCTTTGCTGGATCGGAGCCCGGGGATCGTCATCGAGCTGAACGTGTGCCAAGAACTCGGAGGTGCCGGAGTAACGGTGCTGTGATCGGTCGGATCGTGACGAGAACGTATGACTACTTCCTCTACGTTGAGTCAACGCTTCCGCTTCAGTCTACAAGGGTATGTAGACAACACTCTCCCCTCTCGTTGCTATGCATCACCATGATCTTGCGTGTGCGTAGGGAATTTTTTTGAAATTACTACGTTCCCCAACACCGGATGAGATCCCGGACGTCACGAGGAGTTCCAGAATGGTCTGGAGGTAAAGATTTATATATAGGAAGTCCAGTTTCGGCCACCGGGAGAGTTTTGGGGGTCACCGATATTGTACCGGGACCACCGGAAGGGTCTTGGGGTCCACCGGGTGGGGCAACCTATCCCGGAGGGCCCCATGGGCTGAAGTGGCATGGGAACCAGCCCCTGGTGGGCTGGTGCGTCCCACCCAAGGGCCCAAGGCGCCTAGGGTTGGAAACCCTAGGGTCTGTTGCCCCCGGAGGGGGCATGCGCCCCCTGGTTGGAAACCCTAAAGGGGCCGTTGCCCCCCGAGGGGCCACCCCCCCCCCTCTAGATGGGATCTCCAAGGGGGCATGCGCCCCCCTAGCCCCTATATATAGTGAAGGGGAGGGAGGGCAGCCACGCCCTAAGCCCTGGCGCCTCCCTCTACTCCCGTGACACCTCTTCCTCCTCGATTAGCGCTTGGCGAAGCCCTGCTGGAATCCCGCTGCTTCCACCACCATGCCGTCGTGCCGCTGGATCTCCATCAACTTCTCCTCCCCCCTTGCTGGATCAAGAAGGAGGAGACGTCTCCGCTCCGTATGTGTGTTGAACGCGGAGGTGCCGTCTGTTCGGCGCTAGGATCATCGGTGATTTGGATCACGACGAGTACGAATCCATCAACCCCGTTCTCTTGAACGCTTCCGCTCGCGATCTACAAGGGTATGTAGATGCACTCCTCTCTCTCTCGTTGCTAGATGACTCCATAGATTGATCTTGGTGATGCGTAGAAAATTTTAAATTTTTGCTATGATCCCCAACAGCATCTTGGCCACAAGCATAGAAAGCATCATCAAAAAGGGATATTTCAAGAGAATCAACGGGATGATAACAATCATCATAGCAATCATCCTTCGGTAAGCACGAAGGGAAATTAAACAATGTATGAGTTGGAGGGTTACTCTCCTTAGAAGGTGAGCACAGGTAGCTAATCCGCTCTTCCTCCTTTTGTTCTTTGCTCTCCTCATCATCTTTTTCATCCAATGAGCTCACAGCATCAATTTCTTCTTCCATAGACTCCTGCAAAATATTAGTCTCTTCTTGGACAGCGGAGACTTTCTCAATAAACGCATCAATATCGGCATTATATTCATAATTCTCATAACAATATTTACGTATAGCAAGATTTTCAGATGTGTAATCAGCATCATAAAGATTTTCACACTGTTTGAACATAGATTTAATTTCACAAGCACCCATAAAAGCAACAAATTCTTCTATTTGTTGCATATCATAGTAATCATATATACCTCTAGCATAAGAAGCCAAGGTTTCATTATCATTAAATTCGCTTGAAAAGGGAAGGTGTGGAGACTTCATCCTAGAGCAACAAGTATAATCATATCTCAAGCATAGTTGCCTAGCATACCACTTCAACATATAAATTTGATCCCATAATAGTTTCCCTTTTTGAGTCAAGCGATAATTCCTAAAGTATTCACGTTGATCCAATGTGTCTCCCATTACTAGATTGAATGGGTTTTTCTCGGGATTATCAAAGTAGTACACAATATCTGTCACATAACGAGCATCGAGGGTTTTAGGAGGTTCCTCATCTCCATGGGTAGCAAGTACACCTAATTTTTTTGGTATTTCGTGTTCCATATCCATAACTAAAGATAAAGAACAACTAAGAACAGCAAATAAAAATTACTTAGTGATAAAGCAAACAAGCACACACGAGAATATTCACCCCACGCTATGACTCCCCGGCAACGGCGCCAGAAAAAGGTCTTGATAACCCACAAGTATAGGGGATCGCAACAGTTTTTGATAAGTAAGAGTGTCGAACCCAACGAGGAGCTAAAGGTAAAACAAATATTCCCTCAAGTTCTATCGACCATCGATACAACTCTACGCACGCTTGACCTTCGCTTTACTAGAACAAGTATGAAACTAGAAGTACTTTGTAGGTGTTGTTGGATAGGTTTGCAAGATAATAAAGAGAGCGTAAATAAAAGCTAGGGGCTATTGTAATTAAAGAAGCAAAAAAGTAAATATAGCGAGTGTGGAAAGGTGGTGGTAGGAGTTGCGAAATTGTCCCTTAAGCAATTGACTACTTTACTAGACTTATATCAAGTTTTATGTGGGAGAGGCCACTGCTAGCATGTCATCCCTGACTTGGAATTCTATGCACTTATGATTGGAACTATTAGCAAGCGTCCGCAACTACTAACGTTCATTAAGGTAAAACCCAACCATAGCATTAAGATATATTGGTCCTCCTTCAATCCCGTATGCATCAATTTCTATGCGAGGCTGAAGCTTCTGTCACCCTTGCCCTCCAATACATAGTCCTATCAACATACAACTAACCCTATGGTGTGATCCACGCGCGCTCATATGATGGGCACCAAAGGACAACAACATAACCACAAGCAAATTAAATCAATCATAGCAATTCATCAACCACCGATAGGACAACAAAAATCTACTCAGACATCATAGGATGGCAACACATCATTGGATAATAATATGAAGCATAAAGCACCATGTTCAAGTAGAGGGTACAGCGGGTTGCGGGAGAGTGGAACGTTGTAGATAGAGGGGAGAAGGCGATGGAGATGTTGGTGAAGATGGCAGAGGTGTTGGTGAAGATCGCGGTGATGATGATGGTGGCCACGGCAGCGTTCCGGCGCCACCGGAAGAGAAGGGGAGAGGGGGGCCCTTCTTCTTCTTCTTCCTTGACCTCCTCCCTAGATGGGAGAAGGGTTTCCCCTCTGGTCCTTGGCCTCCATGGCATGGGAGGGGCGAGAGCCCCTCCGAGATTGGATCTGTTTCTCTGTCTCTCTCTGTTTCTACGTTGTGTTCTGTTGCCCTTTCACCGTTTCATATATATATGGAGATCCGTAACTCCAATTGGACTGAAACCTTCGTCGTGATTTTTTTCCGGAAATTAGCTTTCTTGCGGCCGAAGAAGGGCATCAACTGCCTTACGGTTGGACCACGAGGGTCAGGGGCGCGCCCAGGGGGGTGGGGCGCGCCCCCCTGCCTCGTGCCCACCTTGGACACCGTGTCGCGTTGATTCTTCTTCCGGAATTTTCCAAATATTCCAAAAATATTCCCTGTCCGTTTTTATCCTGTTTGGATTCCGTTTGATATGGATATTCTGCGAAGCATAAAACATGCAACAGACATGAACTGGCACTGGGCACTGGATCAATATGTTAGTCCCAAAAATAGTATAAAAAGTTGCCAAAAGTGTATGAAAGTTGTATAGTATTGGCATGGAACAATAAAAATCTATAGATACGACGGAGACGTATCATCTCCGAAGGTGTTTGTGGAGTTGGCATAGATCAAGATTAGGATTTGTCACTCCGAGTATCAGAGAGGTATCTCTAGGCCCTCTCGGTAATGCACATCACTATAAGCGTCGCAAGAAATGTGACTAATGAGTTAGTTATTGGATGATGCATTACTGAACGAGTAAAGAGACTTGTATGAGGATACCGACGATCGAATATCGAGCAAGTAACATACTGATGACAAAGGGAATAATGTATGTTGTCATTGCGGTTTGACCGATAAAGATCTTCATAGAATATGTAGGAACCAATATGAGCATCCAGGTTCCGTTGTTGGTTATTGATCGGAGACGTGTCTCGATAGTGTCTACATAGTTCTCGAACCCGTTGGGTCCGCACGCTTAATGTTCGATGACGATTTGTATTATGAGTTATGTGTTTTGGTGACCGAAGATTGTTCGGAGTCCCGGATGAGATCACGGACATGACGAGGAGTCTCAAAATAGTCTAGAGGTAAAGATTGATATATTGGATGATAGTATTTAGACACCAGAATGGTTCCGGAGCGTTCCAGATATTTATCGGAGTACCGAGGGGATACCGGAACCCCCCAGGGAAAGTAATGGGCCTACATGGGCCATAGGGGAGAGAGAGGGCAGCCCACAAGTCCATGGGTAGTCCGAATTGGACAAGGGGAAGGGGGCGCGGCCCCCCTTTCCTTCCCCCTCTCCCTCTCCTTCCCCCTTTCCCCCTCCGTAAGAAGGAAGGGGGGCGGCGACTAGGACTAGGAGTCCATGTCGGTTCCCGCCCCCACCATGGCGCGCCCCTAGGGCCGGCCTCCTCCTCTCCTCCTTTATATACGGGGCAGGGGCACCCCAAAGCACAATAGTTATTCTCTTAGCCGTGTGCGGTGCCCCCCTCCACAGTTTACTCCTCCGTCATATTGTCGTAGTGCTTAGTCGAAGCCCTGCGCGGATCACATCACCATCACCGTCACCACGCCATGACGCCATCGTGCTGATGAAACTCTCCCTCGACACTTTGCTGGATCAAGAGTTTGAGGGACGTCATCGAGCTGAACGTGTGCAGAACTCGAAGGTGTCGTACGTTCGGTACTAGATCGGTTAGATCGCGAAGAAGTTCGACTACATCAACCGTGTTATGCTAACGCTTCCGCTTTCGGTCTACGAGGGTACGAGGACACACTCTCCCCCTCTCGTTGATATGCATCTCCTAGATAGATCTTGCGTGATCGTTGGAATTTTTTTGAAATTGCATGCTACGTTCCTCAATAGCGGTGTCATGCGGATGAGTGCCCATAGTCAAGCCCCGAGGATGTAGCCGATAGTTCAACGAACGTCGTTAACATATCTCGTTGTTATGTCTCGTATGATTGCTTGATCCTTGGTAGATCGACTGTGCGCCCTGAATTATTTTAACATATTCTTGTTACAATTTAATTTTCCATGCCAGGCAAGTATTTACTCGATCATGATCAACATTGCTCTTTTTGGGCTTCCCTGTTTGCATTACATTCATAGCGAAAATATGTCAAATCCAACATGTAAAGATACATTAGACATGAATGGGAAGAAGCGAGTTCGGGCATTGCCAGGGAACCGGCTATGTATGCCCGCAATCAGTAAGCACATCAGGGGCAATTGCCTGGTAACACCATTAAACTAAGCATAAGCTCGAAAGGGGTAGCCTATTATAGCAAAAAGCAATCTTAAACATCCCGCACAGATAGTCCATGCATCAGCCAACTCAACTACCAGTTAACCTGCGGTGGCACACCATCGGGCTTCGGATCGTCGGCGGCAGCGTGGACGGCCTGCTGGACTAGTCGGCAGCGCCACCAGTCAGATCAGTTTTGGCCAGTGCAATCGATGGTGGTGGTCATCTCCTCCATCGGAGGTGGTCGGCCTGAGTCTGGGTGGTCGGATCTTGAGATCCGTCATCTAGTCCCGGTTGCGAGCCTGTGAAAACGGAGCCGATGACGGGCGATGGCAGCATTCCGCATCGTTACCTTGATGAAGGCATCGTTGTGTAACTACTATCGACCTACTCGTGCTGCTCCGGGAAAACTCTAGGATCTGGTCTTCTAGATCGGCGATGGCGGCACTGAAGTGTCATTTCTCTCTTGGAGCATCGTTTGTGGAGCAGTGCTAGAAGAGAGATGTCAAGTCATGCCTAGCCAATAGGTGCTATGTTGTGTCATGCCTGTTCAGCAGGTGCTACGCACGACAGATCTTACAGAGACTTCAAGCTGTGTCGGCTGGTGGTACTTTGCGGCACGGTGCTGCGGTATACCGGCGATGACTGCGATGTGCTCAACAGTTTGCGCGCCGGGAGGTGATGCCGTTGGGCGTCATGGTGGCCTCGACGGATGGCCGGATTGGCAAAGGTGATGCGGATTTCTTTTTTGAAGATGGTCAGCGGTTCGATGATGATGGTGGCTTCTAAAACGGGTGCATATGGTGTACGCTTTGGGTTTGCTGCACTGGCTGTAGGTTCCGATAAATTATGTGAATGGATTGGCGACGGCGCTGGTTTGAGATATGGGGAGCGAGAGCACTCCGCATTATCGAGTTTCTAAGTTTGAGTGATAACTTCGGGTGGCTTGATGTATGTTCGTTTGTTGAATAATTAATAAAGACGGTTTTATGCCTCGATTGATGCAGAGGTCAGGGATTTTAACCTTCTTTTCCAAAAAATAAAAGAACTACCAGTTAACCCACCGTAGTGAACCAGCATCAAAAGGCCCCATCTTTGTGGTCCACCAATCATGATTCCGTCGTTGATCAACCTTGCTGTGTATGTCTTAACACCTTTTTGCTTCTTTTTTATATCATTAACACCTTTTTGTTCATTCTTTAACGGCGATGTATCCTGTGAAAATCTTAGAAACTTGCTACGCCGAGCATTGGATCAGGGACGGACAGTGGCAGAACACACGTGGGATTAACCATCCACTTTAAATCTGTTTTGTAGATAACCCCCTCTTAATAACTTTAGGCAAATTATTTGGCTCTTAAGAGAGCCGCTGCCGGCGCCGCCGTATGCCGCTGCGCCAGCCCATCTCCAGGGAGATGCACTCAAGGAGTTGGGCGAGCCGTTTGCTGATGCTGAAGCGAGCGAACCGCACCGCTGCTCCGACGTGACAATGAATCGGCAGCGGCAGCTCTGCCCAGGCCGAATGAGCCGCTTCTCGCTGGATGATCGATTATGTAGCTTTTCCGTACCAGGTGATGCTTGTTTTGGTGTTGTAAAAGTCCTTGTGCTGTATGATTTTTAGATTGCATTTGTAATCTGTTTTCGTTCATTACAAAAGAGGTCAACAATTGGATGCCTCGTTTAATTTTCTTGAAAGAGCTTCAACATTCTGTCGTGAGAGACATGTCGCCTTGCGCAAAGTTCTTTCCTAGCTCAAGCTTCACGGTACCTCTTATCCAGACCGTTGGTTTCTTTGGGATTTGTGCACAAGAGTAGCTTCACGAGCCGCTGCAGTGTCGTTAGCAGGTACTGTCGTGTCCAAGTAAACAGTAATCACAAGCCGCTCGCTGTATGGACTTTGTGGCAGAGTGGTGCCAGTGGTTGCAGACATGTCACATGTGTTCGCTGCATCACTCCTCCTACAGTGAAAGAGAGGGCCAGCTAATAAAAAAGTGTGGCACCGCTGGGAAAAAGTGAAGAGAGGTGTTGAGAGTGAGAAAACAAATTCATTGAGAAAATTTCTTTGAGAGAGAGATAGAAAAAAAATGCCTACGTGAGAGACTAAAAGAAAGAAAAGAATTGTAAAATCTGAAGAGAGAGGCAGCATGTGAGAGAGAAAAATTTATTGAGAAATTTCTTTGAGAGAGAGAGACTACATGGGAGACTCAAAGAGAGGAAATGCTTTGCATGTGTCACAAAAAGAGGACTCTGTTTTTTTTATCAGAGAAGTGAGAGATATATAGCAGTTGTGTGAGATAGATTTTTATTTTTGAAATCTATCTCACACAACTGCTATATCTCTCTCACTTCTCCCTCTAGCTTGGTATCAGTCGCCATGGGCTTCGAGGACATCTTCGGCGACCTCCCCTCCCCTGACGTCGCCGCCGGTTCGTCCCCTCCTCTGTCCTTGACTCCCGGGACCACTCCTCCCGTCCTCCCCTCCACCACCTCGTCTTCTCCTTCCGCTCCCCTGCCCGTCGTCCCTTTCACGGCCACCACACCAACGGATCCCCTTCTCCATCAATTCCACAATGATCACATCTCCAACAACATCCGTTTCAAACTCGATCCTGCCGAGTACAACTATGTCAAGTGGCGTACTTTCTTCTCATGTGTTCTCATGCAGTACTGCGTCCAGGACCATGTCCTTCAGCCACCACCTCCCAATCCCGACGCCTCCTGGCTTGCCGTCGATAACCGCCTCATTATGTGGATCTACTTCACTCTGGCTGATTCCATCCTCGAGCTCATCATGGGCGGCGCCACCAACGCCTACACGGCGTGGAAGCGCATCCGCGACTATTTCCTTGCAAACCAAGGCGCCCTCTACCTTCACCTCACCCGCCAGTACCGCAATCTCAAACAAGGCGATCTCACCGTCTCTGATTATGCCCGTCGCCTCAAGAGCCTTGCCGATGGCCTCGCTGACACCGGCAACCCGGTGTCTTCGCCCGACCTCACCATGCAGTTCCTCCATGGCCTCGACAGTCGCTTCGACACCATCCGCACTATCTTGGGCGACACGGTTCCCCTTCCACCGTTTGACGTTGCTCGCTCTCGGGTTGATCTCGCGGAGTACAACCTCAATCTGCATGCGGCTGAGGCTGGCTCGGCGGCCCTCACCATCACCACCGGCTCCGGCTCGACCAACGACCGCGGTGACCGCAGCGATCGGGCGCCTCCCTCCGGGCGCGGCGGATCCGGCGGCACCGGCGGCACCGGCGGGGCTCGAGGCCCCGCCCCTGGCGGCTCTGACCGCGGACGGGGTCGCGGCCGCTCTGGCGGTCGAGGGCGCGGCCGCTCCGACAACGGCGGTCGTGGGCATCTTCAGCAACACCTTCCCGCGGCTTGGACGGGGTACTTTGCCCCGTACGGGATGGCCCTGCCCGCTCCTCGCGCTGGCTGGGTTCCCCCCAACGCGGCCGGTGTACTCAGGCCTCGCCCCGGCGTCCACCACCAGGCCTACCCGGTGATGCACACCGGCGCGTCTTCCTCGGACCAGCCGCTGCCACTCCCTCCGCAGTCCCGCTCGGTGCTCCTGCTTGGGATCAGGCTGCCCTCTTCCCCAATGCCTACAGCCAGCATGGCCTCACCGCCCCGGGAGCTGACTGGATCCTCGACTCCGGCGCTTCCACTCACGTCACCGGCAATTCTGGTAATCTCACCTCGTTTCGCCCTTTTCCAAAGCATTTTTCACCCAGCGTTACTGTTGGTAATGGGGCCCGCTTACCTATTATCGGCACTGGATCCACCAATCTTGCCCTACATGATGTTGCCATTTGCCCTAACATCGTTTCTGATCTCATCTCAGTTCGCAAGCTTTCTACTGATAATAATGTTACTGTTGAACTCACTCCTTCTGGTTTCTGTGTGAAGGATCTTCCTCATCGGTGCCTTATCATGACGTCCAGTAGCTCCGGCCCCATGTATCCCTTCTACGACAAGACCCGCCCCGGCGCCACTGCCTTCTCCATCACCACCGGCGACCTATGGCACCGCTGCCTTGGCCATCCGGGCAAGGCCTCCTTAGCTGCTATCTCCAAGACATTTCTACCAGATTGTAATAAACCACCTAGTTCTACATGTACCGCATGTCAACTAGGTCGTCAACCTCGCTTAGCTTTTTCCTCTTCAAATAATGTTACTACCGCACCTTTCCAGCTTATACATTGTGATCTATGGACCTCTCCAGTTGTAAGCTTTTCGGGCTACAAATATTATCTCATTGTACTTGATGATTATTCCCACTACTCCTGGTCTTTTCCCCTACGTGAGAAATCGGACACCTCTCCCACTCTACAGCGCTTCTTCCTTTACATTCTCACGCAATTTAACACGCTCATCAAGTGCATGCAAAGCGATAATGATGGTGAATTCATCAACCTCTCTCTCCGTTCCTTCTTTTCCAATAATGGTGTCACTTTTCGCCTCTCTTGCCCTCACACCTCGCCTCAAAACGGCAAGGCTGAACGGATGATCCGCACTACCAACGACGTGCTTCACACTCTCCTCCTCCAAGCCAATCTTCCTCCCTCGTTTTGGGTTGAAGCTCTCCACACCTCCACGCACCTCATCAACCGGCGCCCGTCTTCCAAAACCACACCTCACACACCATTCTTTCTCCTCACCGGTGTCCTCCCACGATACGATCATCTACGCGTTTTCGGATGCCTCTGTTTTCCTAACCTATATTCCACTAGCCCACACAAACTCGCCCCCCGCTCCACCCGGTGTGTCTTTCTTGGATATCCTTTAGAACACAAAGGTTACAGATGCTTTGATCTTCAATCTCGACGTGTCATTGTGTCCCGTCATGTAATTTTTGATGAAAGCATTTTTCCTTACACCCCATACACACACCGGCCCACACCTTCCCCTGCCGCATCCGATCCACCTTCTGCGCCTTCCCTGCCCCCGATCCCCCCCGGGATTGCCACCCCACCTACCTCGGACCACCCCTCCCCAGGCGCATCTCCCTCGTGTGCCCCGCCCCCAACCAGCTCGTCGCACGCCCCACCACGGCCCACCACTACCCCGACCACCCTGGCCCCATCCCCTGCCGCCTCCCATGCGTCACCCCACCAGCCGCCCGACCCGGACTCCCCCGCTGGGGCCCCTTGTATCTCCCTCGCCTCCCCCGCCCGCCTCGGATCGGGCGTAGATCTCGCCCCTGGATCGCCTGCCTCCTCTGATTCGGACCCCACCGAATCCTCCTCGTCTTCCACACCTGCCACTCCTTCTCCACCACGTCGGCCCGTCGTTCCAGTCGCCCCACCTGTTAATTCTCACACCATGCGTACGCGTGCTAAATCCGGTTTCGCTCAACCACGTCGATTGTTCACTGTTATGACATCTCCTTCTGTTTCTCCTCTTCCCTCTTCTTATAAATCTGCCCTTAAGGATCCCCATTGGCACGCGGCAATGCTTGATGAATTTAATGCTTTGTTAAAGAATGAAACTTGGTGTTTGGTTCCTAGACCTGCAGGTGTTAATGTGGTGACCGGCAAGTGGATCTTTCGTCACAAACTCAACCCCGATGGCTCTCGTGCTCGGTACAAGGCGCGTTGGGTCCTTCGCGGCTTTACTCAACAGGAAGGTGTGGACTACACGGAGACCTTCAGTCCCGTTGTCAAACCGGCAACTGTTCGTGTGGTGCTCAGCCTCGCCACTTCTCGATCCTGGCCCATCCACCAACTTGATGTCAAAAACGCCTTCCTTCATGGTGATCTTGGTGAGACTGTCTATTGCACTCAACCATCGGGTTTCATTGACTCCTCTAACCCATCTCATGTGTGTCTCCTCAAGAAATCCCTATACAGCCTCAAACAAGCCCCTCGCACTTGGTTCTTACGCTTCAAGTCATTCCTCCTCTCCCTTGGATTGTGTCCTAGCGTTGTGACACGTCCTTATTCATTTTTCGGCATGGCTCCTCCCTCGCATACCTCCTACTTTATGTAGACGATATCATTCTCACCGCCAACTCCACCACCACCCTTCACTCCCTCATTTCCTCTCTCAAACACGAGTTTGCCATGACCGATCTCGGTGATATACACCACTTTCTTGGTGTCAATGTCACTCGCTCTCCTTCGGGCTTGTTTCTTTCTCAACAATAATACATCTTCGAGATTCTCGAGCGCGCACACATGTTAAACTGCAACCCCATTCCCACTCCTGTCGACACTAAGTCCAAACTATCTTCTCACGACGGCGATCCTGTTCCGGATCCGACCTTGTACCGGAGCATTGCCGGTGCGCTCCAATATCTCACCATCACTCGGCCGGATATCTCATACGCCGTCCAATAGGCGTGTCTATTCATGCATGACCCGCGCACTGCCCATCTCCAACTTGTCAAATGCATACTTCGCTATCTTCAGGGCACTTCTCACTATGGGCTTCAATTGCACCAGTCCTCGGCCCATGACCTTGTTGCATACTCCGACGCCGATTGGGTCGGGTGTCCTGACACACGGAAGTCCACATCTGGCTTCTGTGTTTTTCTCGGGAACAATCTTATCTCCTGGTCCTCCAAACGCCAACCAACTATCTCCCGATCAAGCGCTGAAGCCGAGTACAAAGCTGTCGCAAACTGTGTCGCGGAGTCCACCTGGCTCCGCCAGCTTCTCATGGAGCTTCACTGCCCTCC
Source organism: Aegilops umbellulata (assembly GCA_032464435.1). Lineage (NCBI taxonomy): Eukaryota > Viridiplantae > Streptophyta > Magnoliopsida > Poales > Poaceae > Aegilops > Aegilops umbellulata. Next base: position 630,584,316 of record CP136060.1, on the reverse strand, counting down.
CACTCGAGCCACCATCGTCTACTGTGACAATATCAGCGCTACCTATCTCTCCTCGAACCCGGTTCAGCACCAACGTACTAAACATGTCGAGATTGATCTCCATTTTGTACGCGACCGGGTTGCCTTGGGGGAGGCGCGTGTGCTCCTTGTCCCCTCGGGTTCGCAGTATGCTGACATCTTCACCAAGGGACTGCCCACAATCATCTTCAACGAGTTACTTATGTAGAACTGTAGCCATGCTAGCATAGTGGCAGAAACAGTAGTTTTCTTGCCGGTCACTATCACGGGCCTCCACCACTTGCAGAGTATTTAGCGTTCAGCGGCTGCAGTAGCATGACACTCAGTACACATCCACATGCACCGGAACTAAGATTAGATGGCTATGATAGGGGGTACCGTGTAGCTCGTCCTAAAAAACCGCTCTCGTCGCCTTGTCTAATTTTAAATCTGAAAGACCTTCAGCAAGCGGGCAAGGCTTATTTTACCAAACTAAGGATAGTTTAATTTGCCTGCATCGTCTCTTTGCAGGATGAATGATCTAGCTTCTTCACTATCATTATAGTATATTTTTCCTTCAAACCTAAGCCGTGAGAATCAAAAGAGCCCAGTGCATACAAGTTCAGAAGCTCGTGTACATTTTGTGTGTTCAAGCAGTCGATAAATTTTTCCATACATCCACCCTCGATCCATAAACCAACGTTCCATACATGTCCGGATTAATTACAGACGTATATATGATCAGTCAACCGACACATACTTATTAATCGGGCCCAAACGATTCCAACTAACTAATCCTCCCAATCACGAGCATACGATGCCGGAGGAGAAGGGCTTGAGGCTGAACTTGGTGGCCGACGCGTAGTTGAACTTGATGTGGTATCCGTAGTACACCGGGGAGCCGTTGTTGAGGGTGCCGAGATTGCCGTCGGCGTCTGGCCGGAAGACCTGGGGGTCCACGGGCTCGGAGGACTTGAACCCGGGGGCAAGCAGCTTGACGTCCGTCTGTGTGCAGATGCACTTGTTCACCACCTCCACGGTGTACTCCGGGTTCCCTCCGGCGTTCTTCCCCGTGGCGGTCTGGGTCACATGGAGGTCCGATACGGTGCACTGCGCATTGCCTATTCGAACATGAAGGCAGTTGTTGATCAAAATCAGCTTTGGATTATTTTTCCGATACGGATGAAGGCAGTGAATATGAATGAAGGAGTACCTCTGTTGCAGAGGGAGAAGAGCAGCAGCATGGCGAAGATTTTCATAAGCTTGGCCTCCATTTTTTTCTCTCCTATACTTTTGCTGTACGTACGTGTGTGTTGTGCTTGTTGTAATGCTATCCTGCATCGTCCTTTGCCGGCTATTTTGTAGGCGTTTTTATGGTGCGTGCGTTGATTACGCCATATTTACCATCCGTATGTGACGCGTTGATTTTATGACGATTCCACAATTAAGGAGGGCAATATATACCAAGGACAAACCTGTAATATCAAATATGTTTATTCCGATTGGTTTCCATACAATAATTTCGAAAGATCGCTTACTTTGATTTATTTCTATTTCACAGCGATCCTTGGATCGCGTCCGCCACACAATTCTCCTAGATCGGTCCTCCATCGTTTCATCTTTTCAATTTAGGGTTTTTTAGCAAACATTTGATGCCGTCATAGATATTTTTTTAACACAGTACAGATGCAAGCGCTCATATACACGCGCATACACTCACCCTTATGAAGGCACATACGCACACCCTACCCCTATGAGCACCTCCGAAAGACTGAGCCGGCATATCATCTTGAAATTTACGAAGTCACCGAAGGCACCTCGTCGTATCCTGAAATAAATCCAGGAATAAATGCGAGTACCAGGACTTGAACCCTGGTGGGCAGGGGCGGAGCAAGAAAATTTAGCCATTGGGTTCACTCACTGAATTACTGTGAGAAATTGATATAAATAATTTACGTGTAAGGTCTGATTTTACACAATATTATAACAAAAGTATAACATTCAAAGACAACATAAGGAATAGAATTATGATATCATTAATCACATATTGTATGACGGTAAAATCCGAAGAGTGTTGTACATACCTATTGACTGAAATCATAAAACCTCTTTTTTACATGTTATAAATAGAGTGGTACCAAAATAGCTTCAGTCTTAGGTTTATTTTCTCATGTCCCTGAAAATATTGAAGCAAATGACAAGTTAGTTTAAAAAGTTTAAAATTAAAGACCAGCAAGCAAAATAAGTATGTTAAGTCACTCACATTTTGAGTACCCCGTTCGATTTTCATCATCCCCAAAAGAGCAATCAAAACATTTAATACTAATGACAGAAAACATAGTTTTCAACACATAGGAAATTAAAGAATCACTCATGAACGGATTACCCATTTTGTTACGCAACTTTTTCTTGACAACATTCATGACCGAAATGCATCTCTTCATTGATGTTGTGTCATCTCACAATACCTTAGACGATGACAGATCAAAGAAAAAGTAACATGCTTCTTGATCAAACCATTCTGGATTACCTTTTATGAAACATCACCAATGGCCCTTTGTGGATAATCAAAATTAGATGGTGGCCTTATTAAATATCCTTGCCTAGTATCAACATCCTCTAAAATTATCTTCTGATTAGTCGGATCATACTAAATAATCTATCTGGCTTTAAAACCCGCTTGCAACAACGATATTCGATGCACTTTGCGTACACCTAACGACTGGCCTTGATGTACCCTCATCAGTTTTCGGATCTGGTGATCGACTCGACGACTTCCCTTACAGAAACTCCTTTGGATAGGCTAAATCAATCGACTTGTCGTTGTCCGCTCGTCGGTGGTGTCTCAAGTGGTGACCAATTGATGGTGAATAGGAGAGACCAGATCGGAGGATCGAGGAAGCGAAGAACTAGGGCAAGAGGTCATGCGGTTGTGGTCTACATACAAGAGATAGGATTAAGGGCACGAAACAAATAGGAACCCACGAACAGGCTTGTCTCGTGGCAATTCCCTTGTGGGCTTTTGGGCTTTGCATTGAGCGTCTAAGTTTGATGGGGTCAGCCCTTATTTTTTGTTGGGGTCAAAGCATGTACGTATCTGTATACTATATGCGGCCATAAAAATTCGTTGGGTTCAGCTGAACCCAACGCCAATGTGCTGGCTCTGCCCCTGCTGGTGGGCTGGGAATATACCTGGCCATACCTCGGGCCGGGCCGGGCTTCGGGCCGGGCCTAGCCAAGCCCGACGCAAAAAACCGAGGCCCGAGCCCGGCCCGGCCCGGCCGTCGGGCCTGTTTTCTGGGCCCGAGCCCGGCCCGAACACGTAAAAGCCCGTCGGGCTTTAGGCCGGCCCGGCCCGTCCTTCAGGAAAATGCGAAAACGATGGGCCCGGGCCCGGCCCGGCCCGGCCTTCGGGCTCAAAATCTAGGCCCGAGCCCGGCCTGAGAGCGGCGTCGGGCCGGGCCGGGTCAGACTTTTTCGGGCCGGGTCGGGCCGGGCCGGGTCGGGCCGGGCCGTTCGGGCCGGGCTGCCCATGGCCAGAACTAGCTGGGGATACCACAGTCCCTCTACCATCCAACCACAGGTTGGTTCGCGATGCTGTCGTAGATGAAACTATTAAACACCCCTTTCTCGATTGTCCACTAGCCAAACTATGCGTTTGATTCATCCCGAATTCTTAAACGCGCAGCTGCGCTGGATCGTCGCCTTGAGCGCACGCTCATGTCCGTCAATTTCCTTCCGGACATGTGGCTAATACAAAGTGCAATTAAGTCAACCTAATCATGGGGTCCACAGAGAGGATTAACACGCATGGAAAGCACATGGTACCCGACGTATCCGCGTACCATCCCATCCCGTGAGTTACTCAGCAAGATATCACGTGCATGCATTTAATGCGTGTTTCAATGTTTTAAAAAGCTATAACTTTTGAACCGAGCATGAAAATTAAGATCCGCTTTCACCGTTAGATTCCTGGCGACGAGCCCTTCAAAACTAGATCTCATATGAATATGTTTTGACTAACTTTTTTTGGGAGCAACTTTGAATACTACAGAAGCATTTTTAGTACTATAGGAAAGCAACTTCTAGTTAGTCTGTGTAGTATGAATGCCTATCATCGAAAATTCCTTCAAAGTTGATTACCATACTACCAGGTTAACTAGGTTCACCTCTAAGTTTTCTACCATAACTAGCAAGCATTCTACATTACTAGTTTCGCCTCCAAGTTGATAGTATTATACGCAACTTAGTTTCCGAGGTAGGCTACCAATATCCTAAGTTGTGTGCCATGATTAATGAGTACCTTAACATCATCCTAAGTTGCCCGTATATGGAAGGATTCATCCATTATAGTACGTTGATCTTTCACGAACTCGTCCCACCAACCATATGAACCCAACGATGACATAAGATGCATTAATTTCATTACAAGAAAATTCCAAAAGGCTATAACTTTCAAACCGCGTGTTGGAATTATGATCCGTTTTCGACGTTGGGTTCCTCGTGATGAACTCTTCAAAACTAGATCATGGTTTGATGCTTTTTTAAAGAAACTTTGATCCTAGATGAGATAACTTTAGTGCTAAATTGGAGCAACTTCGATGCTAGATGAAGGGCATTGTGTGTATTAGTGATTCACCTACTAGCCTACTAATAGTTGTGTGCAATAGTCTAATACATGGTTACCGTGGTTGCTAAGTTGCATACATCAAAAACTAAGTTGTTGATAGTTTAGTTTCCTACGATAATGTGAAAGTTGCTTACCGCGGAGTGGAAAATTGCCTAACATGGTTTCTAAGTTGCCTACCTCAAAAACCAAGTTGCCTATATTGCTACGAAGTTGCCTACACACCCCAATTGTCTAAAATAGTATGGAAGTTGTCCATCAAGAGGGACCTAAGTTACCTACAATGTTGAAATGTTTTTGTGGGATATAAGTTGTTTATCATGATTCCAAATTTCAAAACTATGTGGAGATGGATGGTGTGATAGCCTTATTCTTTCATTTTCTGGGGGAGTGCGCGTGGGTGTTGGCTAGCCAAGTTGTGGGTGTTGGCTGGTTGCATAAGTAGTGATAGATGATAAGTTGCATAGTGGGTGATGAGAAGTTTCATACGGGCGGATCAGACAGTTGCCCACAAGCCCACACAAGTTGTTCATAATTTTTACATGAGCTGCACGCGAAAATTATTGAAATCTCCAGGTATAATGATGGAAAATACACATGAGTTGCTTGTTGAATGCACTGGAGTTGCACAAAAACACCCCAAAAGTTGCTAACTTTTTTTGTTTGATATTCGGGGTGCATAACGATCTTAAAATGCCAGTCATCCGAGCATCACCGATTGGTAACTTCATAATTTTTTAGACAACTTAGGAAAAACACAATGATAAGCAGCTTCACAATTGTAGGCAACTAATTTGCAGAGTTAGACAACTAGCAGTAATGATAGGTAACTAATTATCAATAGCAGGTAACTGGACATCAATGGTAGGTCAATTTCATAGTATTGTAGGCAACTGGGCATCACTGATAGGTAACTGAATATCCATGGTAGGCAACTGAGCTATCATGGTAGGCCAGTTGTGATAATTTTGGCAAAATTCATTGATACACATAGTGCAATAAAGTTACTTATATGTAGCACTAAAGGTGCCTCATATTTTTGTGGAATTTTCTCATTTTTACACAGACCAACCTAATAGATAGTCCTACTAGGCAAAAAAAAATGAAGTTGCTTTCCTTATAGCACTAAAGTTGCCTCTATCATATCCAAAGTTGCATCCGAAAAAAGTTCAACGAAACCTATCTATATGAGATCTAGTTTTGAAGAACTCGTCGCGATAAACCCAGCTGTGAAAGCGAAATTAGATTTTGATGCTTAAATCAAAAGTTATAGCTTTTAAAACTTTTTGGATCTCCAAATAAATACACGTGAGATAAGATTCCTTTTTTGGTGGGCTGCGTCGGGTGCGCCAGCAGCTCTTTCCATATTTGAAAGAGCGCTCGATCCCACCAACGGGCACTCGGGCGCCTGCTAGCCACGTCCTTGATTCATATAACCTTTAATATCACCCCTTCAAATAGTACTCACACGTTATTTGAGTCACATGTTTAATTTGCATATATTCTTATTATAGCTTAATGTTCCATGTCTCACAAAAAAACAAGCTTAATATTCCATGTCATTGGAGCAATTAGTCAATCATGATCAACCTTGCTTTTTTAGATTCGGGCTCCTCCCTTCCATTATTTTCATAAAAAAATACCAAGTCAAAAAGATGAAGATACAGGAGACAAGAAAGGGAAGTAGCGAGTGCGGGCATTGTCTGGATACCCCCTAAGTACGTGCCCAATCGGTAAGCACACTGCAGGGCAATTACCTATTAACTACGCAGAAGTTCAAAAGGGCATCCCACACACATAGTTCATGCATCAGCAAACTCAAGTACCAATTAACCCACCAACCCACCATAGTGATTAGTGAACCATCAGGGAGTTTGCCACTGCCAAGGCTGATCAACTTATTTTGTGGCAAGCTGCCATGTGGAGGCGGAGGGCCAAGTTAAGATGGTGTGTATCAGGTGATGAGAGTTGCAAGTTCTTCCATGTTGCTGCCAACTGTCAAGCATGACGTAACAAAATCCGGGTTCTTGTTGATGACGGTATACATTTTTACCAGAACAGTCACAAGCTTAGTTTGGCAACTGCTTAGTTTGCCAATATCTTGGGCCAACCTGCTCCTTTGTTGCCAACAGTGTCACTTTCTGAGTTATACAATCCTGTTGATTTGTCTGAGTTAGCCGATGCTTTTTCCTGGGCTGAGCTGGTCCGGGCTATTGACATGTTGCCTAATAATCGAAGTCCAGGGCCTGATGGGTTTACAAACAAATTCTATAAAGCTTTTAAGCTGCTGATCAAGGATGACCTACTCAAGTTCTTTGGGGATTTCCATGCAAACCAAGCTGCTTTGGATGGCATTAATGTTGCATATATAACCTTGCTGCCTGAGGTCGATGCACCTACGGAGATGAGGGACTTCAGACCAATCTCCCTAGTGCACAGTGCTCATAAACTAGTATCCAAGGTTCTAACATGCCGATTGCAGGGAAGAATTCCTGAGCTGGTGCAATCCTTGCAGTCGGGGTTCCTGAAAGGCCGCTCGATAGTGGAAAACTTTGCTCTGGCTGCTGAAATGATACAGACGACGCATAAAAGGAGGTTGCCGGTAGTTGCCTTGAAGCTGGACTTTCGGAAAGCGTTCGACTTTGTTAGTTGGGACTGCCTTACACAGGTTTTACATGCAAGGGGTTTCCCTTCGCGGTGGACGCAGTGGATCCATACGCTCCTCTCAACCGGACGCTCCGGGGTGCTCATCAACAGTGAACCGGGCAATCCCATCTTGGCAAAGAGAGGTTTTCGGTAGGGGGATTCCTTGTCGCCGTATCTCTTCATCCTCGTTGCTGATGTGCTCCAACGTTTATGCTCCTGGCATTTTCAGAATGGCAGTTTGGTACAACCTCTTGGCTCAGATGGTTTCTTCCCAGTCCTGCCATATGCTGACGACACTCTCATTCTTTTTCGAGGGGAAGTGGAACAAGCTAGAGTTATCAAGAGCATCCTCACCGCGTTCTCGGAGTTCTCGGGGCTGACTATTAATTACCAGAAGAGCACCTTGGTGCCTGTCTGTGTGCCCCAGGATGTGGCCATGGAAATTGCCCAAATTTTTGGATGCCCGGTCTCTTCCTTTCCATGTACATATTTGGGGCTGCCTCTCTCGTTGCATAAGATCAAGCATGGTATGCTTCTCCCGGTTATTCAGAAGGTTGATCGTCGTCTCTCCGGTTGGTTGGCCACTTTCGTTTCTTGGGGTGGTCGGCTAACTCTCATCAATTCTGTCCTGGCTAGCATACCAAGTTACTTCATGACTTGTTTTCCATGGCCCAAGGAGTCTCTCTGTAAACTAGATGCCCTCCTTAGGGCGTTCTTCTGGCAGGGCAAAAATAAAGCCAAGGGAGGTCACAGCCTCATGGCTTGGGATGTGGTTACTCTGCCTCGTGTCAATGGTGGTCTGGAAGTAAGGAATCTGGAGGCCCACAATCAAGCCTTGCTATGTAAGTTTGTGGCCAAAATTCTTCAGTCTTCTAATATCCCTTGTTTTAGTTGGTTTGCCTCCCAATACTACAAGGATTCCCTGCCGCTAAAGGGACATCACAAGGATACTGCTATATGGAAGGGTTTCAAGAGTTGCATCCCTATGGTTATATCTTCCTCACGATGCTCTGTTGACAGTGACCGGCATGTTTCATTCTGGCATGACCATTGTGTCGGTGGGAACGACACCTATGAGATCACAAGAATCCCTACTACGGTTAGCGGGGCGCGGGGTCATGAGAAGAGCGGATCAAACAGATAGCACACGGTTCGTTTATCCAGGTTCGTGCTGCGAGGATGCGCAAAACCCTACTCCTGCTTTGGTGGATTGTATATCAGTGTTCTTGAGCTAGCTGTGGGGCGTGAGGAACTCCAAAAAGCCGAATCCTTCTCCTGGTCGCCTCGGGCCTCCTTTTATAGGAAAAGGGGTTGCCACAGTGGCACACAGGAGGTGGAAAGGGTACAGTGATGCGAGGTTATCCCTCGCATTACATGACAAGGCGCATTTAATGCGTCTTGCTTAGGTGTCCTTGCTTTATCGGGGACGGGGGAGAGACCTGCCTCGTCCGTCGCCGCTCTTTCTTGTGTCGAAACGCACCCTGGCCAGCGGTGCCTATGATGCCATGTAGGTAGGCAAGCAGCTGAGGTGGCGCAGTGGTGGGTCTTCACAAAGATCTGCATGCCGTCACGCAGGCCCTTGCCTAGCTGGTTGGGTCGGCAGCCGCATGTATGTGGTGGTGGAGGTTTAGTCGGCGCGGGCCTGACAGTGGCCCTGCGGGTGTTCTCGGCAAGGGCCTTGCCGGGGCCCCGGCAAGGGTCTTGCCGAGGCGCCTGCTGTCATCCCCGGCAAGGCGCTTGCCGGGGGCCTTGTGGTCCTCCTTGGCTGGTATCCTGCCAAGGGTTGTCATCTTCTATAGTGTGTATCTAATCTCGAATGTCTTCACAAAGATCTGCATGAAACCATGGGGATGTCTCCCGAATCCTTGCCCCATGGGGGCAGTGGACTCAAGGGTGACTCGCTCCATAGGTGTGGGGTGAATTGCCGCGGCAAGGGTCTTGCCAGGGTTGCTAAAACTGCCTCCCGGCAAGGATCTTGCCAGGGGAGTCCGCTTCGTCCTCTTTGCTCTTCGTGGTCGTGGCCTTGGCGTCGTTCTAGTCCTCTTGGGCTTCGGTCTTACCCTGGCTCACCTCCCTTGCCTTGCTTGGTGTGGTGGTGCCCGTGGCTCAAACTGCCCCTGCACAGTTATAGGGGTACAAAAAGTGTACCCCTCTTTTTGTACACCGACACATTGGCTGGTTGACGGCAGTTTGAGGCAAGCCTTCCCGGTTCTGTTCTGCTTTGCTCGTAACTAGGACTGCTCTGTTCAATCTCAATTTATAAATGGAATCTGGAATGTGCATTTGCACCCCAACCTCTCTCAGACGGCTATCCTGGAGTTGCAGCTACTCAACGAGCTTGTTGCTCACCTCACCACGGATGTTTCAAGTTTGGATACACGGGTCCCCGCGCTTGGAGGAAACACCTTAAGTACGAGCTACTTTTCTAAGTTTCTTACCTTCCATGGAATTCTTTGGGCTCCTTCTTCATGGATTTGGGACACTATTATTCCCATCAAGTACAGAGTTTTCTTGTGGCTGGCTTGCTGGGGGCGTCTGAACACCAAGGACAACATGGTTCAAAAAGGATGGTCAGGTATCGCTCCAACTGCTGGCTGCGACACTTGCCCGGCTATGGAGACAGCTGATCATTTGGTTCTCCGCTGTCGTCCCGTTCACACCCTTTGGTGCAGGCTATCACTGGAGTCGTTGGCGCGCAACTCACCCAACATTGAGCACTTTGTTTCTCAGGCGACGAATCATCTTCATTTCAAGGCCAAATGGAATGTTGCATTTGCGGCATGCGCTGTCACTCTTTGGCAGGCTAGAAACGATCGAGTTTTTAATGACAAGAGTTGGTCAGAGCCATATATCAGATTCCATGCAGCTAATCTGATTCTTCTATGGAAACACAGGGCCACTAAGCAGTAGGACAAAGACGATTTGCAGGCATGGGTTAGCTTGCTCTGTGGCTAGGCTTTAGGTCCTGATCTGATCTACCTTTATCCTCCTTTTTCTTTCCTCCTTCTTCCTCTCTCTTTTCTTCTAGGCTGCTTCTGGCCTTGCACGTGGGTGCACATCACAAGCTTTGTAACCAAACCCTCTGGGCTCTTGCCCTTTTTGAAATATAAGATCGGCCACGCGCCACCTTTTTACTTAAAAAAATCAAACACTTAAAAGCAACAGAAAATGAGGTGAAACAACCTCGGGTGGCAGATACATAGTGCAAACAAGACAATGCACATGCCAAAGACAATAGAAGCAACTACCAAGACAGACCGAAGAAATGAGCTTGATCTATCGTGGTCTTCGTCCACCAAAGCAGCCATCACTACTAGGCAATTGACACAACAATAGAAGGCCACAACCTTCTCGTCCTGGATAAAAAGGACGCCGCACCATCAGTAGGCAAATTGGTTTACCAAAGAACCCAAATGCACGCATGGCAGCGAGGAGTACTAGGGCAGGGACACAATGAGTAGACCACATGAGCTCCACAAGAGACCTGCTATCTCCATGGCATGACCAATAAGGAGAAGCACACACCAGGAAAGGAAAACAAACCAAATCAACACAGTGAGAATGGTCGACGCCACCAAATTGTCAACACTGAAGAACGAAGCCGACATGGCATCCACCAACACATTCCAACACGGCAGACACCCCCCTAGATCATCCCCTGATAGAGGTGCAGCCGGTTGATCAACCTTGTTGCGTATGTCTCAACTGTTGGGGAACATAGTAATTTCAAAACATTTCCTACGCACACGCAAGATCATGGTGATGCATAGCAACGAGAGGGGAGAGTGTTGTCTACGTACCCTCGTAGACCGAAAGCGGAAGCGTTAGCACAATGCGGTTGATGTAGTCGTAAGTCTTCACGATCCGACCGATACCGAATGTACGGCACCTCCGAGTTCAGCACACGTTTAGCCCGATGACGTCCCTCGAACTCCGATCCAGCCGAGTGTTGAAGGAGAGTTTCGTCAGCACGACGGCGTGGTGATGATGTTGATGTTCTACCGACGCAGGGCTTCGCCTAAGCACCGCTACAGTATTATCGAGGTGGACTATGGTGGAGGGTGGCACCGCACACGGCTAAGAGATCAATGATCAATTGTTGTGTCTATGGGGTGCCCCCTGCCCTCGTATATAAAGGAGAAGGGGGTGCGGCTGGCCAGGGAGGAGGCGCGCCAGGTGGAGTCCTACTCCCGGTGCCCCCCCTTTCCTAGTTGGATTAGGACTTGGGAGGGGGAAAGAGTGGAGGAGAAGAAGGAAGGGGGGGGGCGCCGCCCCCCTCTCCTTGTCCTATTCGGACTAGGGGGAGGGGCGCGCGGCCCTGCCCTAGCCGCCTCTCCTCGCTTCCACCTAGGCCCATTAGGTCCCCGGGGGGTTCCGGTAACCCCTCGGTACTCCGGTAAAATCACTATTTCACCCGGAACACTTCCGATATCCAAACATAGGCTTCCAATATATCAATCTTCATGTCTCGACCATTTCGAGACTCCTCGTCATGTCCGTGATCACATCCGGGACTCCAAAAAAACTTTGGTACATCAAAACACATAAACTCATAATATAACTGTCATCGAAACGTTAAGCATGCGGACCCTATGGGTTCGAGAACTATGTAGACATGTCCGAGACACGTCTCCGTTCAATAACCAATAGCGGAACCTGGATGCTCATATTGGCTCCCGCATATTCTACGAAGATCTTTATCAGTTAGACCGCATAACAACATACATTGTTCCCTTTGTCATCGGTATGTTACTTGCCCGAGATTCGATCGTAGGTATCTCAATACCTAGTTCAATCTCGTTACCGGCAAGTCTCTTTACTTCTTCCGTAATACATCATCCCGCAGCTAACTCATTAGCTGCAATGCTTGCAAGGCTTAAGTGATGTGCATTACCGAGAGGGCCCAGAGATACCTCTCCGACAATCGGAGTGACAAATCCTAATCTCGAAATACGCCAACCCAACAAGTACCTTCGGAGACACCTGTAGAGCACCTTTATAATCACCCAGTTACGTTGTGATGTTTGGTAGCACACAAAGTGTTCCTCCGGTAAACGGGAGTTGCATAATCTCATAGTCATAGGAACATGTTTAAGTCATGAAGAAAGCAATAGCAACATACTATACTATCGTGTGCTAAGCTAACGGAATGGGTCATATCAATCACATCATTCTCCTAATGATGTGATCCCGTTAATCAAATGACAACTCATCTCTATGGTTAGGAAACATAACCATCTTCGATTAATGAGCTAGTCAAGTAGAGGCATACTAGTGACACTCTGTTTGTCTATGTATTCACACATGTATTATGTTTCCAGTTAATAAAATTCTAGCATGAATAATAAACATTTATCATGATATAAGGAAATATATAATAACTTTATTATTGCCTCTACGGCATATTTCCTTCAGTCTCCCACTTGCACTAGAGTCAATATTCTAGATCACATCGCCATGTGATTTAACATCAATAGTTCACATCACCATGTGATTAACACCCATAGTTCACATCATCATGTGACCAACACCCAAAGGGTTTACTAGAGTCAATAATCTAGTTCACATCGCTATGTGATTAACACACAAAGAGTACCAAGGTGTGATCATGTTTTGCTTATGATAGAAGTTTAGTCAACGGGTCTGCCGCATTCAGATCCGCGTGTATTTTGCAAATTTCTATGTCAACAATGCTCTGCACGGAGCTACTCTAGCTAATTGCTCCCACTTCCAACATGTATCCAGATTGAGACTTAGAGTCATCTGGATCAGTGTCAAAACTTGCATCGACGTAACCCTTTACAACGAACCCTTTTTGTCACCTCCATAATTGAGAAACGTATCCTTATTCCACTAAGGATAATTTTGACTGCTGTCCAGTGATCTAATCCTAGATCACTATTGTACTCCCTTGCCAAAATCAGTGTAGGGTATACAATAGATCTGGTACACAGCATGGCATACTTTATAGAACCTATGGCTGAGGCATAGGGAATGACTTTCATTCTCTTTCTATCTTCTGTCGTGGTCGGGCTTTGAGTCCTACTCAATTTCACACGTTGTAACACAGGCAAGAACTCTTTCTTTGACTGTTCCATTTTGAACTACTTCAAAATCTTGTCAAGGTATGTACTCATTGAAAAAACTTATCAAGTGTGTTGATCTATCTCTATAGATCTTGATGCTCAATATGTAAGCAGCTTCACCGAGGTCTTTCTTTGAAAAACTCCTTTCAAACACTACTTTATGCTTTGCAGAATAATTCTACATTATTTCCGATCAACAATATGTCATTCACATATACTTATCAGAAATGTTGTAGTGCTCCCACTCACTTTCTTGTAAATACAGGCTTCACCGCAAGTCTGTATAAAACAATATGCTTTGATCAACTCATCCAAGCGTATATTCCAACTCCGAGATGCTTGCACCAGTCCATAGATGGATCGCTGGAGCTTGCATATTTTGTTAACACCTTTAGGATCGACAAAACCTTCTGGTTGCATCATCTACAACTCTTTTTTAATAAATCCAATAAGGAATGCAGTTTTGTTTATCCATTTGCCAGATTTCATAAAATGCGGCAATTTCTAACATGATTCGGACAGACTTAAGCATAGATACGAGTGAGAAACTCTCATCGTAGTCAACACCTTGAACTTGTCAAAAACCTTTTGCGACAGTTCTAGCATTGTAGATAGTAACACTACTATCAGCGTCCGTCTTCGTTTTGAAGATCCATTTAATCTCAGTGGCTCGCCGATCATTTGGGCAAGTCAATCAAAGTCCATACTTTATTCTCATACATGGATCCCATCTCAGATTTCATGGCCTCAAACCATTTCGCGGAATCTGGGCTCATCATCGCTTCCTCATAGTTCGTAGGTTCGTCAGGGTTAAGTAACATGGCCTCCAGAATAGGATTACCGTACCACTCTGGTGCGGATCTCACTCTAGTTGACCTACGAGGTTCGATAGTAACTTGATCTGAATTTACATGATCATCATCATTAACTTTCTCACTAATTGGTGTAGGAGTCACAAGAACAGATTTCTTTGATGAACTACTTTCCGAGAGCAGGTACAGTTACCTCATCAAGTTCTACTTTCCTCCCACTCACTTCTTTCGAGAGAAACTCCTTCTCTAGAAAGGATCCATTCTTAGTAACTAATGTCTTGCCTTCGGATCTGTGATAGAAGGTGTACCCAACTGTCTCCTTTGGGTATCCTATGAAGACACATTTCTCTGTTTTTGGGTTTGAGCTTATCAGGATGAAAACTTTTTTCACATAAGCATCGCAACCCCAAATTTTAAGAAATGACAACTTTGGTTTCTTGCCAAACCACAGTTCATATTGTGTCGTCTCAACGGACTTAGATGGTGCCCCTTTTTAAATTGAATGCAGTTGTCTCTAATGCATAACCCCAAAACGATAGTGGTAAATCGGTAAGAAACATCATAGATTGCACTATATCCAATAAAGTACGGTTACGACATTCGGACACATCATTACACTATGGTGTTCCAGGTGGCGTGAGTGGTGAAACTCTTTCACATTGTTTTAACTGAAGGCCAAACTCGTAACTCAAATATTCTACCTGTGCGATCATATCGTAGAAACTTTTGTTTTCTTATTACGATGATTCTTCACTTCACTCTGAAATTCTTTGAACTTTTCAAATGTTTCAGACTTGTGTTTCATCAAGTAGATATACCCATATCTGCTCAAATCATCTATGAAGGTCAGAAAATAACGATACTTGTCGTGAGCCTTAACATTCATCGGACCACATACATCATTATGTATGATTTCCAACAAATCTGTTGCTCGCTCCATTGTTCCGGAGAACGGCGTTTTAGTCATCTTGCCCAAGAGGCATGGTTCGCAAGCATCAAGTGATTCGTAATCAAGTGATTCCAAAATCCCATCAACATGGAGTTTCTTCATGCGCTTTACACCAATATGACCTAAACGGCAGTGCCACAAACAAAGTTGCACTATCATTATTAACTTTGCATCTTTTGGCTTCAATATTATGAATATGTGTATTACTACGATCGAGATCCAACAAACCATTTTCGTTGGTGTGTATGACCATAGAAGGTTTATTATTCATGTAAACAGAAAACCAATTGTTCTCTAACTTAAATGAATAACCCTATTGCAATAAACATGATCAAATCATATTCATGCTCAACGCAAACACCAATAACACTTATTTAGGTTCAACACTAATCCCAAAAGTATAGGGAGTGTGCGACGATGATCATATCAATCTTGGAACTGCTCCCAACACACATCGTCACTTCATCCTTAACTAGTTTATGTTCATTCTGCAACTCCAGTTTCGAGTTACTACTCTTAGCAACTGAACCAGTATCAAATGCCGAGGGGTTTCTATAAACACTATTAAAGTACACATCAATAACATGTATATCCAATATACCTTTGTTCACTTTGCCATCCTTCTTATCCGCCAAATACTTGGGGCAGTTCCGTCTTCCAGTGACGAGTCTGCTGCAGTAGAAGCACTCAGTTTCAGGCTTAGGTCCAGACCTGGGTTTCTTCTCCTGAGCAGCAACTTGTTTGTTGTTCTTCTTGGAGTTCCCCTTCTTCTTCCTTTTGCCCTTTTTCTTGAAACTAGTGGTCTTGTTGACCATCAACACTTGATGCTCCTTCTTGATTTCTACCTCCGCAACCTTTAGCATTGCGAAGAGCTCGGGAATCGTCTTATCCATCCCTTGCATGTTATAGTTCATCATGAAGCTCTTGTAGCTTGATGGCAGTGATTGGAGAATTCTGTCAACGACGCTATCATCCGGAAGATTAACTCCCAGTTGAATCAAGTGATTATTATACCCAGACATCTTGAGTATATTCTCACTCACAGAACTATTCTCCTCCATCTTGCTGCTATAGAACTTATTGGAGACTTCATATCTCTCAATCCGGGCATTTGCTTGAAATATTAACTTCAACTCCTGGAACATCTCATATGCTCCATAACATTCAAAATGTCGTTGAAGTCCTGGTTCTAAGCCGTAAAGCATGGCACACTGAACTATTGAGTAGTCATCAGCTTTGCTCTGCCAGACGTTCATAACATCTGGTGTTGCTCCTGCAGCAGGCATGGTACCCAGCGGTGCTTCCAGGACGTAATTCTTCTGTGCAGCAATGAGGATAATCCTCAAGTTATGGACCCAGTCCGTGTAATTGCTACCATCATCTTTCAACTTTGCTTTCTCAAGGAACGCATTAAAATTCAGCGGAACAACAGCACGGGCCATCTATCTATAATCAACATAGACAAGAAAAATACTATCAGGTACTAAGTTCATGATAAATTTAAGTTCAATTAATCATATTACTTAAGGACTCCCACTTAGAAAGACATCCCTCTTATCTTCTAAGTGATCGCGTGATCCAAATCAACTAAACCATAACCGATCATCATGTGAAATGGAGTAGTTTTCAATGGTGAACATCACTATGTTGATCATATCTACTATATGATGCACGCTCAACCTTTCGGTCTCAGTGTTCCGAGGCCATATCTGCATATGCTAGGCTCGTGAACTTTAACCCGAGTATTCTGCGTGTGCAAAACTGGCTTGCACCCGTTGTAGATGGACGTAGAGCTTATCACACTCGATCATCACGCGGTGTCTGGGCACGACGAACTTTGGCAACGTTGCATACTCAGGGAGAACACTTTTATCTTGAAATTTAGTGAGAGATCATATTCTAATGCTACCGTCAATCAAAGCAAAATAAGATGCATAAAAGATAAACATCACATGCAATCAATATAAGTGATTTGATATGGCCATCATCATCTTGTGCTTGTGATCTCCATCTCCGAAGCATCATCATGATCTCCATCGTCACCGGCATGACACCATGATATCCATCATCTTGGTCTATATCAATGTGTCATCACATGGTCGTCTCGTCAACAATTGCTCTTGCAACTATTGCTATCGCATAGCGATAAAGTAAAGCAATTATTTGGCGCTTGCATCTTATGCAATAGAGAGACAACCATAAGGCTTTTGCCAGTTGCCGATAACTTCAACAAAACATGATCATCTCATACAACAACTTATATCTCATCACGTCTTGACCATATCACATCACAACATGCCCTGCAAAAACAAGTTAGACGTCCTCTACTTTGTTGTTGCAAGTTTTACGTGGCTGCTACAGGCTTAGCAAGAACCGTTCTTACCTACACATCAAAACCACAATGATAGTTTGTCAAGTTGGTGCTGTTTTAACCTTCGCAAGGACCGGGCGTAGCCACACTCGGTTCAACTAAAGTTGGAGAAACTGATACCCGCTAGTCACCTGTGTGCAAAGCACGACGGTAAAATCAGTCTCGCATAAGCGTACGCGTAATGTCGGTCCGGGCAGCTTCATCCAACAATACCGCCGAAGCAAAGTGTGACATACTGGTAAGCAGTATGACTTGTATCACCCACAACTCACTTGTGTTCTACTCGTGCATATAACATCAATGCATAAAACCTGGCTCGGATGACACTGTTGGGGAACGTAGTAATTTCAAAAAAATTCATACACACACGCAAGATCATGGTGATGCATAGCAACGAGAGGGGAGAGTGTTGTCTACGTACCCTCGTAGACCGAAAGCGGAAGCGTTAGCACAACGCGGTTGATGTAGTCGTACGTCTTCAAGATCCGACCGATCAAGTACCGAACGTACGGCACCTCCGAGTTCAGCACACGTTCAGCCCGATGACGTCACTCGAACTCCGATCCAGCCGAGTGTTGAGGAAGAGTTTCGTCAGCACGACGGCGTGGTGACGACGTTGATGTTCTACCGACGCAGGGCTTCGCCTAAGCACTGCTACAGTATTATCGAGGTGGATTATGGTGGAGGGGGGCACCGCACACGGCTAAGAGATCAATGATCAATTGTTGTGTCTATGGGTGCCCCCTGCCCCCGTATATAAAGGAGAAGGGGGGGTGCAGCCGGCCAGGGAGGAGGCGCGCCAGCAGGAGTCCTGCTCCCACCGGGAGTAGGACTTCCCCCCCCCCCCTTTCCTAGTTGGATTAGGACTTGGGAGGGGGAAAGAGTGGAGGAGAAGAAGGAAGAGGGGGGCGCCCCCTATCCTTGTCCTATTCGGACTGGAGGGGGAGGGGCGCGTGGCCCTGCCCTAGCCGCCTCTCCTCTCTTCCACCTAGGCCCATTAAGGCCCATTAAGTCCCCGGGGGGTTCCGGTAACCCCTCGGTACTCCGGTAAAATCACTATTTCACCCGGAACACTTCCGATATCCAAACATAGGCTTACAATATATCAATCTTCATGTCTCGACCATTTCGAGACTCCTCGTCATGTCCGTGATCACATCCGGGACTCCGAAAAACCTTCGGTAAATCAAAACCCATAAACTCATAATATAACTGTCATTGAAACGTTAAGTGTGCGGACCCTACGGGTTCGAGAACTATGTAGACATGACCGAGACACGTCTCCGGTCAATAACCAATAGCGGAACCTGGATGCTCATATGGGCTCCCACATATTCTACGAAGATCTTTATCGGTCAGACCGCATAACAACATACGTTGTTCCCTTTGTCATCGGTATGTTACTTGCCCGAGATTCGATCGTCGGTATCTCAATACCTAGTTCAATCTCGTTACTGGCAAGTATCTTTACTTGTTCCGTAATGCATCACCCCGCAGCTAACTCATTAGCTGCAATGCTTGCAAGGCTTAAGTGATGTGCATTACCGAGAGGGCCAAGAGATACCTCTACGACAATCGGAGTGACAAATCCAAATCTCGAAATACGCCAACCCAACAAGTACCTTCAGAGACACCTGTAGAGCACATTTATAATCACCCAGTTACATTGTGACGTTTGGTAGCACACAAAGTGTTCCTCCGGTAAACGGGAGTTGCATAATCTCATAGTCATAGGAACATGTATAAGTCATGAAGAAAGAAATAGCAACATACTATACGATCGTGTGCTAAGCTAACGGAATGGGTCATGTCAATCACATCATTCTCCTAATGATGTGACCTTGTTAATCAAATGACAACTCCTTTGTCTATGGTTAGGAAACATAACCATCTTCGATTAACGAGCTAGTGACACTCTCTTTGTCTATGTTCACACATGTATTATGTTTCCGGTTAATACAATTCTAGCATGAATAATAAACATTTATCATGATATAAGGAAATAAATAATAACTTTATTATTGCCTCTAGGGCATATTTCCTTCATCAACAACAATGACAACAAGTACCTTTTTTGGACAATTAACCCCCTTTTATTCATTCATTTACAATGTCATTCACAATCAAAGTATAAATGAAGAGCAAGGACATCATCCATCTAGGTACTAGGTGTAGAGAACCTAACATGTTTACCTAACTTTTGTGCTACAAAGTTTGCCCCCGGGCAAAGCTCATATATAACAAGAGAGGAAGTCGATAAATGATACTTCCTCCGATACAAAATAAGTGTCGTAGTTTTGAACTAAGGTTAGTTCAACTTTAGTTCAATACTACGACACTTACTTTGGATCCAAGGTGGTAACAATCATCGAAGAGACCGCAATTACCAAAAAAGATCCTCCCTCTTGTATAGTATTGATCACATCATGGTTGTCTGAGTTAATCACAAGTTTGTTGCATCCCATAGTTCTTGCTAGGTTCATGATGTATCTCATTTACATGGCCATCGCAGTAAAAGATAGACGCATACCTCAATTTTATTCTCAACTGCTATGAACTTTCCATTGCAGTCCCTCAACCCCACCCTCCCAAGTCTCCATGTGGGGATACAGGGTCAAAAGCAACATATATTTGGCTCGACATAATGTTGAGGTGGCAACCTTCATCCACTATGCTAACATAGCTTCAGGGGAGCTAGCAATCAAACAGTTAGTTGTTAAAGCTCTATCATACGAGGACACTTGAACGAACAACGGACTGAAAAGGCTCCTCATGTGTTAACTTATGTCTTCCACCACAGGTACCTAGTAGTGATTGCAACAGACTCTCGGAATTTACCATGGCCCATCACAATTACTTAATTATTGGCATGTTCAGAGGATGTGCTAGAAGATCAATCAAATAGGACCATCTGATGATGCCATCCATTCCCATCAACGGCCAAACTTCTCCCGTCTTTGCACATTCAAGAAATAGGTGTTTTACATTTTCTGCATCAAGGCTAGAGTCATGGCATTGCAGACTTTGATGTGTCTGTCCGCAAGTGTAGCCTGGCAAGGCAATGTTCACTGTAAAGTTCTTCAAATGGAAATTTTGAGTTTTGCTGGACATTACAAGTTTCAAACATATTTCCAAGAATAGTTAACTGCAGCCATCCCAACTCCGTTCTACCTCGTCGCCTTATGGCTTGGTGATTCCAGTCTGCATGATAAGCCGAACGGACTAAGAAGGAATCCATCATGGTAAAACTCTAGGCAATAATATTTTCCATTTCATGCATCGTAAACGGAATAACCAATAGCCTTTGCACATCAACTGGCAACGTTTGTGCTAATAACTATTCATCACAATTACAATCGAATGAATTAGGTTGCACACTCCAGATAGCAATTGACCGTCTCTTCCAGTCACTACCATTCAGTTGGATGATTGCGGTATCCATGCATCTATCTACATATTTAGGTTCTAACAATTGTGGGATGTAAAGAATTCGAAGTGGGTATACATCGGAAACCTCATGTCGTGCTTAGAGTAACCGAGGTGGTTCTGAAACAGTCTCCAAATACTATGAGCATTAGCAATACAGGTTTTGAGGCGGGGGAACCGCTTTAGTGCATGTACCAAAACAGTCTTCAATGCACTATTATGTACTAGTGAGGCCGGGCGCGGACGTCGTTGCCGCAAAGCCACACTTGTGACGCTGCAAACCGAAACGTGTGATGTTGCAAGGCGAGGACATTGCTGCCGCAAGGCTATAATTGTGACCCTACAAGGTTGGACCCGTGTGCTGCATTGTGATTGTGCGAGCACTGAGACCACCATCGGCGAGTGTGGAAAGAAGGATAAGTGGAAACACAGATGGGATGTCATATGTTGAAATAAAGAACGTGAACCTATATAAGTCTTGAGTCATGGTTATTGGGTTGGGCCGTGTGCTTTTTTTTTCACAGGCTCTCTTTTGCTAGTTTGTTGTTGTTGTTGTTGTTGAGTAAATGCTCTTTTGCTAGTAAAAACAAAATAAATATAGACTGGGCCTGGGTGGACTCTCCTCGTCAAGCCTCAGAGTCTTCTTGGGCTCTATTGCGGCTATCTCGTCTCAGCTGTGGCTCGGAAAAATAAACTAAAGAAAGCCCTAAACCTCATCTAAAATTTCCCCTCTCCTCCCGTCCCTGACTGCGCCACCGCCACGAGGCCACGACCGCCGCCCCCTCTCCCTGCCACGCTCGCTCTACCCTCCACCAGACCGCCGCAGCGCCGCTCCCACCTCTCCGCCGGCCTCCGCGCCCCTGACTCCCCGCTGCCGTCTTCGCGTCCTGCTGATACATAGCTGTCGTCCACGATGAGCGACGAGGTGATATGGCACTGCCTCCGCCACAACCACTGCAGCTTCATGGCAAAGTACGTCAGCAACACCCTCCTTGGGCACTTCGCTCCTCCCCGCCATCTTCGGCCTTCTCTGTGATGATGAAACCCCGGCTGGTTTCCGCAGGATCGAGACGGGGCTATTCTGCAGGAACCCCTACAACGCCACGGGCATATGCAACCGGAGCTCCTGCCCGCTCGCCAACAGCCGCTACGCCACCATCCGTGACCACGACGGTGATTGCTTACTACACTACACACCACCCTCCTCTCCTTTTAACCACCGATTTTGATCTGATTGAACGGCCGTACAACCAAGCATCACACTCTTTAGATGGCAGCCAATTGCAATTTGTAGTTTGTACTGCATGGATACAAAGTGTTATTGTAATTTTGTCGTCGTTCTGCAAACCTCGAGCAGATAGAAGTAGTACAACCTGTTAGTAGTACTACTGTCTAAGAACAATTTATAGTTCGCCTGGAATTGAAAAGGCTGCTCCCCCACAAAGCTATAATTTTTTTTATTACAAATGGTTGTGGTGGTGTAGAAGAAAGCACCTTAGAGCACTACCAGAACAAAAATTAATGTATTCGTTAGGTCACCCTGTACCATAATAGATACTTGAGTAGTCGCTATGTTTCTGTTTTCCACTAACACCAAGATTTTCCATCAAGAGGCTCTTTCCATTGCCCTCGTTTTGTGCGGCGACATAGTAAAGTCAGTTATGTCCTGTTAGGAGAACAAGTAACAAAGTGTTCACTGAGTCACTTAAACTGATGGAATAAGAAGTAAAGGTGTAAGACTGAAGCATGTGCTATATGAATACCCAAAAATATTGTAGAACATTAGAACTAGAATTCATCTGAGCTTAAGTTCTACGGGACATTAAACAAAATTTTGAAATAATAATATTCTTTCTAGAACATTACAAACATGATTGTAGCATGATCACCTGTGTTGTGATGTCAAAGCAGGGCTATTTTTGCGAGCATTAGTTGTTGTGATCTGGAGAGGCTAGACTGAGTGCCTTTAAATGTCGGATGCTTCAGCTTGCGGCTGATTAGAATATTGTGGTCGGCGTGCTTTAGTCATTGCGCTCTTAGTTCTTTTTCGTCGGGAGCTATGCTTATCATCCAAAGCTCTTGTTGATACTGTCCTTCTTTCTACTTTGACTGATCATGCAGGTATCTTCTACTTATACATGAAAACTGCGGAAAGAGCACATCTGCCAAACAAATTATGGGAGAGAGTCAAACTACCCAGGAATTATGAGCAAGCAATGGAAGTCATCAAAAAGCATCTCGTATGCATATCTAGCTAGCTGCTGTTCTTTGTCACTTCATCTCAATGTGAGTCTAGTTAGTCGTATGGCATCCCTTTGTTTCATTATGTAGGAACATTGGGCGAAGCTACTTGTGCACAAGATCAAACAGCGCCTGACAAAAATGACTCAGTATCGGATAAGGATGAGGAGACTTCAACTTAAAGTGAGGTAAGCACTACTGGTTTTAGTACGCACAACATATTGTTTCTTGACAGTTATCTGCTCCTGAATTCTGGGTGTAATCTGATTGTGTAAGTGGATGGCACAGTTCCATTTGTTTTTCCTATATGGTAGAATGTAAAAACGAAAATACATTTGAGATCGTAATAGAGGACATAAATTAGGATCACCAGCAATGATCCTATGCCAAGGCTGATTGGTTATGCTAAAGTTGTTACAAGCATGGTCTTTCATTTCAGTTTCAGAAAAAATTCAGCACCAACCGAAAGTACCAAAGTCATTTAAATTTCGGTTTGCATTTTGGCCAAAGGGCTGGAATATTCACTTGAATTCAATTAAATATTTGATTTAAAAAAATTAAAATACTTGAATTCCTGTGTACCACTAAAATGGCTGAAATATTTTGGCAAAAATCTAAATATTTCAGTGTCTACTAAAATTCAGTGAATTTCATCAAAATCTCACTGAAAGTGAAAACCATGGTTACTAGTTGAGCCCACAAACTTACCAGTCAATCCTCTTTGTTAAGGTTTACCCTTGTATTATTTCCAATGGTTTATTTTGCCAACTGCTTATAAAATAGTACTCCCTCCAATCCATATTAATTGACCCTCGTCTAGTACAAAGTTGTACTAACTTAGTACTAAATTAGCGTCAATTAATTTGGATCAGAGGGAGTAGGTTTTTGTGGATTGACGGGTCTTTTTTGTTCCCTGCTTTCCTCTCCATTCTGTGTACTGTACAAGACACTGAGCAGTTGACCTCTCGCTGACCAAGCTGTAGCTTGTTGATTCATTAGTGCTGTGGGTGTCACTATTATTGTATTTGCTATTGTGCGCGCGAGTGCCCCCACTTTGGCAAGCGTCAGTTGCGACCCAATGTTGGTTTGTTTTTTGGTTTAACCTCAGTTAGAAGACACCTTTCTAGCTCTGGCAACTAGCATGTGCCCGTGCATCACTTTAGTGCTTCATCATGTAGATCTAGCCTAATCCAACGTTATCTTGTCAAATCGTTTGGTCGAGAACCTAGCTCGACCAAATCTAGGCTGTAGACGTGCGGGATGGTATGTGCTGCTGGGTGTCTATGCTCGACAGCAATGGCCATGAGCACCGACCAGAAGCAGAAGCTTCCTCAACCAATCAAGTGCTTTGGGCTGCATAGCTCTGGAATACTAAAGCCAAAACGTCTTGAAATCATATGTTTTCTACATTCAAATTACTAATGGTATTATGGCCACGGCAAACCTTCTTTTGACAGTACAGAGAAAAACAAAATAAATTGACTAGTGATGACTTGAGACTTATGGAACGACATAGTGCAGTTAACTTGTAACCGGGTTCAGTTACATGCTCATTCATATCGTTGATGTGCATACTTATAAAAAAGTTGCTAAACATATTCTCCTGCTCTGTTAGGGAGAAGATAATAACAGTCCCCAGGAAGAAGGCTCAACGCGATCTCCAAAGATTAGAGAAAGCTGAAAAGGCTGCTCAACTAGAGAAGGTTGTTTTTTCTGATAATCACTAGCACTTGTGTGTTATATATTGCCATGTTCTAACATCTTCCTGCTATCGGTCAGAGTATTGAAAGTGAACTAATAGAACGTCTGAGGAAAGGTGTCTATGGTGGTGAAATTCATAATGTCCCCTCCAAGCAGTTTCATAATATACTTGACATGGAAAAGGATGATCTGGCTCCTGAGATAGAAGAGGAAGAAGTAAGGGCAGACCGATTATGAGAATTAAGCTAACTTTGGTATGCTGTCACTGCTCACAAGCTTTCCTATACAGGAAGGTGAGATAGAGTATGTTGAAGGTGCTGATATCGAGATGGGTGAAATGGAAGACATGGAAGACTTCGAAGGCTTCGGTGGAGAAGATGGTAAACATTTCCCCTGTTTCTACTGGGCATGTTGTAGAATGCTCTGATTTGTGAGGAGCCGAAGATACTTCTTGTTCTCTGTTCATTAGATAATGTACTGACTTGGAAAAAATGGTTATTCGGCATATAGTGCCAACTACAAATCTAACCTCCAAAAAAAATGATTGCAGATTATGGAGATGAAGATGATGGTCTGGATGAGCCAGTAACAATGAGGCCCAAGAGATCGGGCTCTGATATAAGGTCAAAGATTGGGCGCAAGTCTACAAAAGTAATCACCGAGGTAAATCATTTGTTTCAGCATTAATATTCTTGATGTCAGGATACACTATGTTGTCGAGTGTGTTGCCTAAAAACATATATAAAATCAAACACATCCTATTGTTTTGTCACATATCTGGTGTCCTACAACGACAAGTCTAAGTGTGTAATCAGTTTTGTGCTTTTCTCTTTATATAAAGTGCTGTTAGCTGACATCACATTAGCTTTTGTTTTCCAAACAATTTCATTTTTCCGTGGGTTTACTCTGAATGAGCAGCACAATTCCCGATGGAGTATAAGTTATTTCTCGCCTTTTCCGCGACAGGTGGAACAAGACGAAAACAGGAATATCAGGCTAAGGATGCGGATGTGATTCACCCAAGCACGGTGCCTTCAGTGACATGTGTCATGTTGATGACCGTGTAGTTTAGAAAAGTTTGCTTTTATCTTATGATAATCTATTGAGTTCGTATGATGGTTTGTTTTGCTGAGAGCATGGAAACTGGCATGAGTTGTACTAACTTAGAACAGTATTCCGTCTCTCTCTCTCTGATCCGAACCAGGTTTTTGCAAAGTTGCACTAGATGTACACTGTTAATGTCAAGTTCTGTGATGAATTCACAAGAGTGAATTCACAGAACAAGGTTTTATTTTTTTTGGTGCACAAAACATTGAGCAGAGATTTTTCTAGTTAGAGCCCGTCGGATGTTATTTTTGGACGAAATTTTGCAAGAACCTCAAACATTTGATAGAGTTTGATATACGCAGCAAAATTTCAGATTTTTTAGACTTTGTATGATATCGTTTTTTCAATTTTTGGGCAAACTTGGGTGTAATACACCCAAGAGTAGCCACTACTTTCCCAATAACATACTTCTACCCTTTTTTGATTCCCGATGGTTACAACTTATAAGTAAGCCCTTTTGTATGATCCATTCAGAGCTTGGTTTTATTTCACTCCATCCTCATGTAGAGACTTGGCACACACTGTTTGAAACCTTCAACTCTATGATTTCGGATGGCGGCTCTGTTAACAGTAATCTTGGCGTGTGTGGGCTCGTGGCTGGGACGTGCAGAGCTGGCCGTTCGCGGCTGGGTGGTCCATGCGGAAGACTCTGTCGGTTTGTTCGTGCTGTGCGGCGTAGCTGCGTTGGCCGAGTCTCAAGCCGAGCGGGCTGGTGCATGCCGTGCTGAGTGGAGCCGGACTTGCGGCTAGCTAGTCGTGGAGTGGATGCAAGTTGTGGGCTGCATCCTGCATGCATGTAGACGTGTGATAGTGGAGTGCATGCCCGTGTCCTATTGAATATAGTCTCCCGTGTAGAGAGATGTAAGCCAATGAAGAAGAGATGTAGTCTGCAATGGTTATTTTTGACAAGTGACTATACTTCTGAATCTCTCAGCTTTGGAGAAGGCACTAGTGTTATTTTTGTCTGTTTGTATTCGATTACTGAGCATTATGTTTGTATTCTTGGCAAAAAATTTGCGTCAAATCAGCTTGGGCTCCGCTCTACCCGCTCGGGTGCCTCGCTCTTTGTCTATCATCAGGGCTCCGACACGGCCTACTTTCTCCTCTATGTCGACGACATCATTCTGACTACAATTTTACTTCCATTTTGTGCCCTGTGTCGAGGATCTTGTGTGGAGTAGGTGTGTAGGATATATAGCTGGAGCTACTAATACATTCTGTTATGGTACAATATCAAGGAGTGCCCAGCTTCGTGTGGAAGTAATTGCAACTTTCGAAATAAATGGCCATGCACTCCTTACGTTGACTGTATTTTTTTTCTCGCCTACAATTTGTGGAGAAATGTTTACGTTTAACAGATTGGTTTGTAGCACTGGTGGCCCTAGCTCTAATGGAGGCAAAGAGTAGCAGCATCAAGAAGGAAACAGAAGCAATGGAAGAGGCAGAGAGGGTTGTCAAGAAGCAGAATATCACCATGGCAATGGAGGTCTTTGACTGCCCCGTCTGCTCTACCCCTCTGAGGCCCCCTGTTTTCCAGGTCATCGGATGCATCTCTTCTACTTTGCTGACATCCAAATCCAGCTGAGGTGTTCATTTTGATGCGGTGTTGCCTTATTTATGCGGAAGTTAATTCTGAGCTTGCTCGGTGAATCCTTTGCAGTGTGCCCTTGGACATTTCGTCTCTGTTCACCTTGCCGCGACAAACTCCCAGACAGCAAATGCCAGGCCTGCTCCGGAGTTGTCCTGAAGAGCAGCTGCTATGGCATCGAGCGCATCGTCGAATCCATCCTTGTTCCTTGCCCATACGCTGAGCATGGATGCACCGACATGATCACCTACTACCTCAAGGGAGAACACAAGCAGGCGTGTCCGCACGAGCCGTGCTACTGCCCGGAGCCCGGCTGTGGCTTCGCCGGCACAACAGCTGTGCTCCTGGACCACTTCACCTCCCAGCACAAGTGGCCGACTACGGTGTTCAAGTACTACGTGCCGTTTGATCTCATTGCCAAGCCTGGCATGCATGTCCTCCGTGCCCAAGATGGCAATCTCTTCCTACTCAACGTGTCCTCGCCGGAGTCAGTGCTGCACGGCATCTCGCTCGTGCGCATCCAGCCCAAGGTCTCGGAGTTGTCCAGGTTTGGATGTTCTGTTGGTTTCTCGTGCTGGAAGGGGCACTACCAGCTCTCGTCACTGGACGCGATCACGAGCACGTCGCTGTCAGACGGGCTGCCTAAGAGCAGTTTCTTCAGCTTCGTGCCCAAGTCATCTGCCGTGCTCACAGTCACCATAGATACGGAGCTGATGTGTGATATCAATGATGATGAGCTGGAGGAGGAAACGTCTGACGATGATGACAGCTACGGGGAGGAGGACGGCGGTGAGGAGTAGGGGCTGACTGATGGATCGTCTCCTGGTAAGATGCGGGAGAATTCGGTTTGTTTTGGTGCTTCTTATCGCTCTTTGTTGCAGCATGTGTTGAGGGTTGAGACTGTACAATCCATGAAGTAGGTTCTGTTTTACTGTCATGAAACTGAACTGGAGTAACGGTAGCAGTAGAGTAGTAGACGAGTGTTCGAATTAGTATTTCAGCACATCAATTCAATCAGTCTATCTTCAGTCCGTATGCTACAATCCTCAGGACATGATTAATTACTCTGAGAATCACTTGTTTTGTCGAAACTACTAAAAATGCTATCTCACTGAAACATTATAAACAACACATTCTTGTTCATAGAAAGCGACCACACAGCCTTCTCAGCTCTGCTACGGCATTGAGCTTGTCGTCAACTAGATTTTTGTTCCTTTTTTTGAGTTTGTCTGGTTGTGTTCGGGGGAGATATGTTAAGCACTATTAGTATCTTGAATCCGCTTTGTAGCACTTGTATTATGTTAAAATGTTTACCATTCACATGTTAATGAGTTGCTTCTTTTGCACCAGTTGTGCAGACTTGGTTATACAAATGAAAAAGGATGGAACTGTATAATATCTGTAAAAATAGCATGAGTTGAGAGAGGTAACATATAAGCCGTGAGAAATCCAATCGAATTTTCCTATGCTTTTTTGTGTCGGAAACTAATTTTCGCATGGTTGATTATAACTCAATTTAAAATGCTAGTTTAGATGTTACAGGAAGTTATGATTTTTTCCCCATGCGTACCTCCTGCTTCGTTGTACATTGCACTAACCACCCCGCCATCCCCATCTGACGTGCAAACTTTCTTATATTTATCTCTTTTCTTTTCTCTTCCTTCTTTTTTTCTTCTATGTTCGTTTTTCTGTTTTCTTTTTTCTTCTTCCTAGGTTCAATGAACTTTTACCAAATTTGTGAAATTCTTCTTCAAAATCGATTAACTTTTATCAAATTCGATGAACTGTTTTCAAATTCAGTCAAATTTTTTAAAAATTTGATGAACTTTTTCCAAATGTGATGAACTTTTCTTCAAATCCGATGAACTTTTTTCTAATTTGATGAACTTTTTTTAAAATTGATGAACTTTATTTCAAATTCAATGAACTTTTTTTCACTCTTTTGGAATATTTTTTTGAAATTGATGATATTTTTTTCAAAAATCATGATTTTTTAAAAAGTTGATGATTTTTTTTCAAATTCATGAACTATTTTCAAAGTTGATGAACTGTTTTTGAAAACGGTGAACTTTTTTTAAAATTGATGAACCGTTTTCAAATATGTGAACTTTTCTCTCAAGATTTGTGAACTATTTTTTCAAACGGATGAAATTTTTCAAAATCGATATACATTTTTCTCGAAATAGGAAAGTGCACTACAGTAATGTTTACATATGTAATAAATTGCACGGCTAGAAAATGTACTTAAATAATTCGCTCTGGAACTGGTCGGTAGCACGTCCTTGGTCAGATGGTAAGCAGTTCTCATTTGCTGTTGTCATGACGGGAGTTTGATCCTTGAGGCGAACAAATTTTTGTTATTTTTTGCTCTTTTGCGCTACCCCATGAAACAACCTGTATCGTTGGAATTTTGCTGGGCCGGCCCAGTCGCATCGCCCTTCGGACGTCCGTACGAGGAATCGGGAGCTCTCGAAGCCTAAGACATCTCTTCGGTCTACGAAAGGCCGACGTTAATCTCTTCGGCCCAGCCTGTCTGCTCTTCGGTCCAAAGAAGGTTCAAAACACCACTTCCGCCTAAGGGAGGCCGAAGAGTTCTTTTCGGCATAATGGAGGCCGACCAGGTGATAGTTTTGATTTTTTTTCTTTCAAATTAGCGCATACATTTCCAAATTTGTTACAAAAAATTTATTTAGAAAAATCAAGTCGTGATGTCATGGCACACTTTGTTGTCTTCAAGCGAAGCTAGTCGGGGCAATAAAGATTGTAGAGAAAGCATTTGGCGCAACACAATTGTATTCACGTGATGGGTGCCCATATATAGCTCGTACATGGGTAGTATCGTCCACAGCTAAGATCCTAATTACAGAATATATGTACCTTTTTTTAGAGCAGTTACAGAATATGTACTTGGGGAACAAGCAGGACGACTACAACTAATATGATGACGTACATGCACGATGCAAATACTGGACTGGAACTCCTCAAAGATGGACGTTGGCAAGCTTTTCATCGTGATATCCGCAAATTGCTGTGTCGTGGGAACGTGAAGAACTCGGACATTCTCAAGAGCCACCTGCTCGTGAACAAAGTGGATATCGAGTTCGATATGCTTGGTGCGTTGATGATGAACCGGATTGACGAAGAGGTAGACGGTGAAGACATTGTCCCAATACACCACATTGGTCTTGTTGACCGAAAAACAAAGCTCGTGAAGGAGTTGGCGAAGCCAAGTGCACTCAGCAACAGTGTTAGCCACTGCTCGATACTCCTCCTCGGCGCTCGAATGGGATACCGTGCGCTGCCTCTTGGACGGCCACGAGATAAGTAATGGCCCAAGGAAGACACAATATCCAGAGGTGGAGCGTCCACTGTCAAGGCAGTGATAACCCACAAGTATATAGGATCATAACAATTTTTGAGGGTAGTATATTTCACGCAAATTTATTGATTCGACACATGGGGAGTCAAATAATATTTGTAAGTATTCGTAGTTGAGTTGTCAATTCAACCACATCTGGAGAACTAAATATCTGCAGCAAATTGTTTAGTAGCACAATAGTATGATAGTTTGATAGCCATAGCAACAGTAGCAATAGTAGCGGTAACAGTAACAGTAGCAGTTTTGTAGTGATTGTAACAGTAGCAGCAACAGTAGTAACTTAGCAAAGATCAATATGCGAAAAGCGTAGGCATTGGATCAGCGATGGATATTTATGTTGGATGACATTCATCATATAACAGTCACAACCTAGAGCGACACACAATAGCTCCAATTCATCAATGTAAAGTCGGCATATATTTCGTATATAGTCATACATGCTTCTAATAAGAACTTGCATGACATCTTTTGTCCTACTCCCCCATGGCAGCAGGGCCCATAAGGAAATCTAAGGGATATTAAGGCATCCTTTTAATAAAGAACCGGAACAAAGCATTAACACATAGCGAATACAGGAACTTCTCAAACTACAGTAATCACTGGAAAGAATCTATTAATGTCACCTTGGGGTATGCGGATCATAACATGTAATAGGTGCATATAACTTGCAAAAGAGAATCCGGAATTCAAATATATTGTTGAAAACATAAAGAGTTCAGATCTTAAATCATGACACTAGGGGCCTAGTGACAGGCATTAAGTATAGCAAAGTCATAGCAACATTAATCTTAGAACATAGTGGATATTAGGGATCAAGCTCTAGCAAATTGACTCGATCACATGACAAATCTCATCCAACCCATCACTGTCCAGCAAGCCTACGAAGGAATTACTCACTCCCGGTGGTGAGCATCATGGAATTGTTGATGGAGGATGGTTGATGATGATGATGATGGCGTTAAATCCCCCTCTCCGGAGCCCCGAACGGACTCCAGATCAACACTCCCGATGAAGAACAGGAGGTGGTGGCGGCTCTGTATCATAAAACACGATGATTCCTTCTCCCTGTTTTTTTCTCTCCACAAATAGGTATATATGGAGTTGGAATTAGGGTTGTTGGAGGCTCCAGGGGCTTACAAGCTCATTAGACGCACCCTGGGAGTGGGCATACCCCTTGAGCTTGTGGCTCCTGGGTGGCCCCCCTCCGGTAGTTCTTTTTGCCAATACTTTTTACATATTATGTAAGTATTCTCCGTAATTTTTTAGCCCAATCCAAGAACTTTTATTTCTGCACAGAAATAACACCATGGCAATTCTGCTGAAAACAACATCAGTCCTGGTTCGTTCCATTCAAATCATGCAAATTAGAGTCCAATACAAGAGCATAAGTGTTTGGAAAAGTAGATACATTTGGGACAGATCAGGCAGCCAGGCCAATCAGCATCAGAATATGCAACAATCTTAGTGCAGGGTGATGCTATCAGGGCGAGCCCGAGATCCATCTGACCACGGATGTAGCGCAAGATCCGCTTCATCGAGGACCGATGAGCATCATGAGGAGCATGTATGTCAAGACACATCTGCTGAATAACATATTGTAGCTCTAGGCGAGTGAGCGTCAAGCACTGGAGAGCGCCAACAATGGACTGGTAGAAGGAGGCATCCGGAGCCGGGGAACCATTGGTGGCGGATAACTTAGTTTTCATGTCCACTGGCGTGGCTGCGAGCTTGCAATTTAGCATGCCAACACGATCAAGAAGCTCATGAGCATACTTCCACTGGTGGAGGAAGAACATGTCCAGTCGACGCACTTCTACTTCTTGAACTTGCGTTGGTTTTGTTGACACGGAATTTCGCCGAAGAAAATACAGAATGATATCTATTATCAAAATATGATAAAGTAAAATTATATAAAAAATGGCGAATTGCCGAATAGACCGAGGAAATGATTACGATGAATTTTGGGTCGCTCAGCATGGAATAACAGTCGCAATAAATAGATAAATAAACAAAGCGTCACTTATAGCTGCAAAATTCATTTACTCGTGAAATTATAATTAGCACGCACGCACGCTACCAGTGGCGACGGTTGGCCGATGCAAACTTAAAAATGGTCACAATGGCACTAATATTGCCAAAATATCAATCATATTCTAAATGTCGGTTTTTTTACGTCGATGATGTAAAATATCATTGCGATGCATAAATGTATATCACACTAACAAAATATACACGCGGTATATAAATAAATAAAATAAAAAAATGACGCTTCTAATGAAATATCAGCACGATAGAAAAAAAGAGGGGCGCGGCGATATATATATGTAAAATTAAAAATGTCAGGCCATCATATAATTGTCCATGAAAAAATATCTGCCTATATTTTATGGAGCGACAAAGTAATTATAATCATGTTTAATTAGCCAGGCTGCGGGTCGTACATGCATGCATAATGCTTGGGAGCAGTTTGCAAGGTTGCATGGATGGCCTAATCCATCAGCTAATCAAGCACATGCAGATTGATGAGTTAGCATCGGAGGCCCATATGGTGATTGAAGAAAAAGTGGGCCAAGCCCTGGGCTAATTAGTAGGAAGTGGCCGGTTCAAAGCATCGGTCAACTAGCAATTAAGCAAAAAAAATATTAAAGAAAAGAGCCAAGCACTCCCACGCCCCACGATCTCATACACGATTCCACGACTGGAACGTGAGCGCGTGCATACGCTGTTGCTCCCTCCTATAAATAGCACAAAAGGGACTGCTTCTGCTGTTCTTTTTCCTGATCGCTCCGCTGCGCTGCCGCACACTGCTGCTCTCTTTTTCCCCGGTCGGCCGCTGCTTCCTGCTGTTGTGCACCACACACATACACTGCTGCTGCTGCTGCAAGGCCGTCGTCTGGTCAAAAAACCTGAGAAAGGTAGACAAGGTGGGCATCATGATTCTCCTCTAATCTTCTTGCTCCTCCCTATATCTCTCATCATGTTCATCTTTCTCCTTGGTTGATCATTGTGATACAAATCAAGGAGCATGTCCATGTGTCCTCATCTTGACATCTTGCCTTGGCTGATCATCGCGATATGAGCCAAAGTGCAATTATGTTCAGGAAAGGAAAATTTGTCCTTGGTTGATCATCGCGATACGAACCAAGGAACATATCTCATATAATTTCTTCTTGTCATTTTTGCCTTGGCTGATCATCATGATACAAGCCAAAGTGCAAATATGTTTAGGAGAGGAAAATTTGCCTTTGGTTGGTCATTGTGACACAAGCCAAGGAGTATTCTCCATATATCTTCACCTTGATATTTTGCCTTGGCTGATCATCGTGATACGAGCCAAAGAGCACTTATATTTAAGAGAAGAAAATATGTCCTTGGTTGATCACTGTGATACAAATCAAGGAGCATACAACATATAATTTCTTCTTGTCATTTTTGCCTTGGTTGATCATCGTGATACAAACCAAGGAGCATTCTCCATATAGCTCCATCTTGACATTTCGCCTTGGTTGATCATCATGATACAAGCCAAAGTGCGAATATGTTTAACAACAACAAAAATACTCCTTGGCGGATCATTGTGATACAAATCAAGGAGCATACAACATATAATTTCTTCTTGTCATTTTTGCCTTGGTTGATCATCGTGATACGAGCCAAAGTGCGATTATGTCAAAGAGGATAAATTTCACTGCTTGGTCGATCATGGCGAACCAAACTAAGGAGGATATATTTTCCCTTCCATCGTAGATGAGAGTGACGCAAAGGTAAAGCTCGGGGAAAAACAAATATGAAACATACCCAAACTCTAGATGATCATCTACATAAAATCATAGAATAAATATGTGCCTATAAAATGCACTCTTCATTTGTTTGAGTTGCACAAAACAAGACAATGTAAATTGTGCATGCACCTCCATACCTAGTGCATAAAAAATGTATAAATCGGGTGCTTGCTAAATTATATTTGAGGCCTCCTGTTGGTTGCACTGCGGACATACATGCTATGCCACGTCAGTAGTAATACAAACAGGAAGGTACAAATGGCATATACATCTGTCATATAGATGATGAAATGAGCATACTCTAATGCATATAGAATATGCTAAGTGAAATCTAACGGGTAAACATGAGATAATAAAAGTGTTAGTTGTCTCATTTTGCACTAAAATATAGCATGCCCATAAAAGGAAATGAATGCGTGTAGGTTAAGTTAAAAGTATAATCCTACATATCTAAAATACGAAATCTAGAGCGTACAGACTCTATGCAACACGCATATACTGTCTACTGATGGTTAGAGTATATGCATGTAATCCATAAAAAATAATAAAGGATATTGCATCTAGCTCGCTTTAGTCCTAACAAAAACAGACTGATTCGCTTAGTCGATGCTATCATCAAACATATCAAATCAAACAACATAACATATGGGATGGTTCTGATATTGGAACCCCCCTTTTCTTAAATTTCCATGCATGCGCAGAGGCTAACATGGAGTAAACCATATACCATCATCTCATGCATGGTCATATATGCATCAATAAAAGATGTAGCATGCATGTATTAAGTGGATATTCTGCCAGTCGACTCATCACTCGTTAAATGAAATGACCTGAAAGTTGATTAAGATAGCCGCATGGTCATACTAGCATATGTTGGTTAAGTCGACTACATAAATTAGGTGTCCGATGCAAAAAGTACACATTGCACTCGTACTCTACGTACTACTCATAATAGTACAAGGGTAAAAGTATAAATGAACAAGACACATGATAACTTGAAGAAGATCAAGAATGCTCCCCCGAGCACACCGGCGTCAACGACAGCGAGGAGGAGCGATTTTTTCTTTATCATTTTGTAGTCATGTGTTGCAATTCTATGTAATAGGATAGTTGGAATTCTTAATCAGGGGTTTTCTCTATAGAGATGTAATTAACAGATCTTTTATGAAATGTAAGAGTTCTGGAAATAAAGTACCTGCAATGTTTGATCCTATTCTTATTGTATGCATTTACGCATTTAAATATATTCATTTTGTATCAATGACGTGGCCGCGTATTTTCACGCCCGCCATTTTCCCGTCATCAGGTTTTTCACATAAAGAGGAAAGGGTGATGCGGCAAAGTAGAGATAAGTATTTCCCTTAGCTGGGAACCAATGAATCAATCCAGTAGGAGGAACACACAAGTCACCCATGATTGCACCTACACAAACAAACACATACTTGCACCCAACACAATAAAGGGGTTGTCAATCCATCCACGGTTAGTTGCAAGGATGAGAACTGATAGTGATAGATATAAAAGATAAATAAAGCAGCAAGGTATTTTTGTGTTTTTGATTTTATAGATCTGAAAATATAATGATAAAAATAGACCCAGGGGCCATTATTTTCACTAGAGGCTTCTCTCTTGAAAGAACACATACGGTAGGTAGACAAATTAATGTTGAGCAATTCATAGAAAAGCGCATAGTCATGACGATATCTAAGGCAATGATCATGAATATAGGCATCACATCCGTGACAAGTAGACCGACTCCTGTCTGCATCTACTACTATTACTCCACACACCGACCGCTATCCAGCATGCATCTAGTGTATTAAGTTAACAAGAATGGAGTAACGCCTTAAGCAAGATGACATGATGTAGAGTGATAGATCCAATCAATATGAACAAACACCATCTTTTTATCCTTAATGTAAACAATATAAATACGTGTCATGTGCCCTTCTATCACTAGGAATAAGCACTGCAAAATTGAACTCATTACAAAGCACCTCTCCCATGGCAATAAAAATCAATCTAGTAGGCCAAACCAAATCAATAGATTGGAGAGAAAAATATAGCTATCTAAATCATGCATAAAAGAGTTCCGAGAAACATTCAGTATAGTAGAGGGGCGGCGGAAAAGTACTTTTGGTATATGGGGAATATTTGGTGTGCCCTGTACTATTTTTGGTGTGCCCTCTACTATACGGGAAATATTCCCCATACACCAAAAGTACTTTTGGTATATGGGGAATATGGGGAACTCTTTTATGCATGATTTAGATATGGGAATATTTGGCGGTAGAAACTTGCGGCGGCGGAAAAGTACTTTTGGTATATGGGGAATATTTGGGTATTTATAGAAGAAGAATTAGGGTTAGAGGGGCTATGGGGGGGGGGTGGCACAAGCTTGGGGGGTTCCCCCTAAGGCGCGCCCTATAGGCTTGTGGCCATCCCGTGGCTCCTCTGGCCTCTTCACGAAGCTTCTAGGGTGTCTTGTGGTCCAAGAAAAATCGTCAAAAAGCTTCGTTCCATTTGGACTCCATTTGGTATTGATTTTCTGTAAAGGTAAAAACAAGAAAAAAATAGCATATAACATAGCATAATCATTTACCTACTCGAGGACGAGCAGGGATTAAGCTTGGGGATGCTTGGCACGTCTCCAATGTATCTATAACTTTTGATTGTTCTATGCTATTATATTATCAATGTTGGATGTTTTATATGCATTATTATGCTATGTTATAGCATTTTATTGGGACTAACCTATTAACCTAGTGCCAAGTGCCAGAAAATCAATACCAAACGAAGTCCAAACGGAACGAAACTTTTTGAGGATTTTTCTTGGACCAGAAGACACCCAGGAACCTTCTGGAGGGGGTCAAAGGGGCCACTAGTTGGCGACAAACCCTGGAGGCGCGCCCTAGGGGGCACCCCCCAGGCTTGTGGGCCCCCTGATGCCTCCTTAACCCTAACCTTTGCTCTATAAATACCCAAATATTTCCCGTATAGTAGAGAGCACACCAAAAATACTTTTCCGCCACCACAAGTTTCCGTCTTCGTGAGATCCCATCTGGAGACCTATTCTGGTAATCCGCCCGAGGAGGATTCGATCACGGACAGCCTCTACATCAATCTTGCTGCCCTTCCGATGATGTGTGAGTAGTTTACCACAGACCTACAGGTCTATAGATAGTAGCTAGATGGCTTATTCTCTCTCTTTGATCTTCAATACAATGTTCACATTGATGTTATTGCAGATCTATTCGATGTAATCTTTTTTTGCGGTGCGTTTGTTGAGATCAGATGAATTGTGGATTTATAATCAGATTATCTATGAATATTATTTGAGTCCTTTCTAAACTCTTTTATACTCCGATCTATTGATTTGGTTTGTCCAACTAGATTGATTTTTCTTGCCATGGGAAAGGTGCTTTGTATTGGGTTCAATCTTGCGGTGTCCTCACCCAGTGACCTAAGGGGTAGCGAGGCACATATTTTTATTGTTGCCATTAAGGATAAAAGTTGGGTTTTATTCATATTGATTGGATATATCCCTCTACATTATGCCATCTTGCTTAAGGCATTACTCTCTTCTTGTTAACTTAATACACTAGATGCATGCTGGATAGCGGTCGATGTGTGTAGTAATAGTAGTAGATGTAGGCAGGAGTCGGTCTACTTGTCACAGACGTGATGCCTATATTCATGATCATTGCCTCAGATATCATCATAACTTTGCGCTTTTCTATCAATTTCTCAACGGTAATGTGTTTATCCACCGTATGCATTCTTTCAAGAGAGAAGCCTCTAGTGAAAACTATGGCCCCGGGGTCTATGATAGAATGTGACTAGTAAACACTATAAGATGCAAATGAGGCAAAGCTATGAACGAGTCGATGACCGGCTTTGCTTATATTGACAATCCATGCTCGGTGTTTCACCTTTGAGGCATCATTGAGAGCTTATTCCCACATTGAACTTAGGTGAAAAACCCAAGTCCTACTCATTGGAGACACCAACTTTGTGAAAGATGGCCTACTACTGTCTTTAGTGTGATCTTTAAACTGACAATTCCTTGTGTTCTTTCCAGTGACGACACTATCCAGACAACCAAAACAATTATCACTAGATCTATGAGGAAATATG
Organism: Aegilops umbellulata; assembly: GCA_032464435.1. NCBI lineage: Eukaryota > Viridiplantae > Streptophyta > Magnoliopsida > Poales > Poaceae > Aegilops > Aegilops umbellulata. The sequence goes on along the minus strand of CP136060.1, from coordinate 630,545,467 downwards.
TTTACACGATGTATTTATTGGGTGCTGTAAATAATTTGTTATAAAGTTCGTAACACTTAAAACATTTTGTCTTAATACAAGACTAAGTGACTTTGTGCAGATGAGAGTAAAGTTTGTAAGATTTTATTTGGCATGGTGCAAGGAACCTTTTCTGCACAAGATATCTCTTACCGTCAATTCATATCTTGTATCCTCCTTCATGTCTCTGTAAGGGATATCAAATATTTGAGACTTCGGTGTAGGTTCTTGAAAAGATTCACAGTTTTAGCAAGTTTGTCCTCTCCGGTAAAAAGAATATTTCTAGAAATTTAGATTATTGAGGGACTATCAAGAAAAACTTGCATACACTTTCCTAAAATATCCAATGGGTCTATTTAAGCCTGGCTAACCCTAAACCCCCACCCATGCCTCCCACTTCCCTCCTCCGCCTCCGCCGCCGGCCCTCTCACACAACCCTCAATTCTCTCTAGAGACTCTAATCACCGTATGGTCTCTACTTCTTCGCTGATACCATACCTTGCCACCATTAGGTGCCACACCGATGGTCCGGCGACAACCTCACATGCTGACCACCTCCTGCCGCCCATTGTCAATTTGTTGCGAGCTGTAAGCCTTGACCGATTCCTCCTAGTTTGAGCTTTGAGCTTCACAAGAATCCATAGCACAACCCACCTGATCTAGATAGATGGAAAAACTCTCAAAACACATTGCTTCCCGTCATTGTTGCTCTCTAGATCTAATATGGGCCTCGATGGATGCCCATGGTGTAGATCTCACGACAAAGATGGATCATGATACTCAACCGAATTCCCGCAGATCTAGGAGACCAGGCATGACATATAAGGTACCTTCTTAGCAAATCCAATAAGAATCACCGATTGAGAAGATATCTCACAAGTTTAACAGGAGGTGATTACAGTATAATCATTGCTCACTAGAGCTATGGTGGGCCTGAAGTGAATCCCCATTGCATAAATATAAATATGGAAATGGATCATGACACCCAGCTGGATCAACTAAAGGCCATAAGATCAAGCATGATAGATGAGGTATGTAATTAACGAGTCCTACAACATTCCCAAATCATGCATTGAAAAAAATTGTCGTCCTGGTCTTGTGACGAGGCAATCACATGCCATCATATCTTTATATGGCAACATCCTCAGTTTTCATTGTTGTGTAAATCTAACGATGACAATGGATCATGATGCCTGACTAGACTGGCTAAAAAATACGAAATAGATAATTATAGATCATGTACCTGGCTACTTATTTCTCCCTCCATCCTATAATATAAGATGTTACTAATTACTACAGACAATGTACTCATATATCGGTTGTAATAACATCTTATATTACGGGACAAAAGGGATCATAGATGCATTCAAAGAATCATGCTTTTCGAAACATAAAGGAAACGATGCCGCTCAGCAGTTTGATTATCGGGGATAAATTATGTCATTTACAGGTCAGATCTGCGGGAGTAGCCAGGGGTAGAGCACCTTCAGCCAAGATTAGGTAAGTCAGGTATTGGCTTTTTTTTTCAGATGAACACCCTTCTAAAATATTTATATTAACATGTCTGATTGCTTTATGCCGAGTAAGAATACATCACTCTCCTTTTTCTTAGAGATTGCTCACTCGTCATTACAATATTTCAAAGCATTCTATATGGAGATGATGTGAGTTGTTGGGAGATGGTTAACGTAGGCCATGCCTCTTTTATATCTTACTAGCTAATTGCTCGTTGTGTTATAATTGAAGGCATACATATTCTAATGGTTCAACACTAGTCGTGTCTGGTATATACCATTCTAGATCGTGGTAAGATTTGATTTGAGTATGTGTCGGGGAATGCAAGAAAAGTTTTGATTTAGTTGAGATTTTAGTAAGGTTTGATTTGATTTGGGTATGACTAGGGGAAGGCAAGGGAAGTTTTTATTTAGTTAAGATTTTTGTAAGATTTGATTTGATTTCATTGAGTTAATGCATGACATAGTTTTGATAAGATTTGATTGGGTTAATGTAAGACATGGTTTCCAGTAAAAACAAGGAAAGGAAGGTATTGATTGCATTTAGATTATTTCAAACCAAGGAAGGAGGGCGTGGAGAGATAAAAGCCAGCATAGGAGGGAGGGGGATGTGAGGAGAACATATCTACTCTCCTTTAGTAGTAGAGGATAGAGGATAATAATAACAATAATAATAATAATAATAATGATGATGATGATGATGATGATGATGATGATGATGATAGTAGTAGCGACTAGTGTTTTGTGATTTGCGAAGTTTGTACTATGATCCTTATGATATAAACGAGACACGTATTAGCGTGCAAAAAAGGTTACTTTGGGCCATCTCCTCACCAAAACCTTTTTAAATCCCTAGTGAAAGACATTGAGAGAAATCAATATTATTAATAACATATATACTCCTTTGTTAGCATACCCTACGACGGTAGCTAGTTCAATAAAATGAACTGAAGAATTTGATGACTATTCCTAGACACATATCGTACCCTATGAACCTGTCTCTACATATCTTCTATATCTAAATAGCTAGCCCCCACTAACATATTTCTCTCAACATGCAAGCATGCCACCTCATCATTCAACTTGCATAGGAAAGGCCCACCTCAACATGCAACTATGCATATTAAAAATCCACTTCAACATGCAAACATGCATGCATGTAAAATTCCATTCTATTATGGTATTAGATTTTATTATTATATAATTTTTTAAACTATTATTTCAAATATTCATATTCCATATAAACAAAATCTCACCAAAATACTGCAAAATATTCCCGCAACAACGTGCGGGGCATCATCTAGTACTCCCAAGTAACAATGGAACAGTCAGCTTGCATATGATTAGATAGGTTTGTTTTTTCATAGTTGTTAAACAAAAAAAATCTTCTGGGCATTATTGCTTGTTTTTGACAGCCAAAACACTTCAAGTGGGACTAAGTTGTTTGAGGTAACCAATTATTTCGGGTAACTCTTCTTACTTTTCTGATAGAACTGTAGAGATTTCAAGACATTTTCTTAAATTTACCTTTTAACCATATAGAGTAAAAATTCTTACCATGATTCACTAGTTATGGGGTCCTCCCAAGAGGACAATACTGTACGAAGCATCCTCGCTAGTTATGGGGTCCTCCCAAGGGGAAAATTCACGGTAAGCTTTTTTCATTCCATGGATTTGAATGATAAAATCAAGCAGAAATTTGTCAGATTAAGGCCGATTTACCCAGAACAAAAAATCATCTCAAGGAACTTAGCGAACCCGAATCCACAGATCCATAATTGCATCATTGAAAAATAACCAAGATCCATTAATACATAATCACGTCATATTAAAAATTAGCGCTAGAATCCATTAACACATAATTGTATCGTAGAAGATAAAGCCCATACATCTTTTCTACCAACAGAATTGTACAAGCTAGAATTCAATAGAGGATTATTATACATGCTGCTCCAGGTCCGGGATGGTCTCCAGAGCGGGCCGCAGGGGCCTCTTGTAAGACCGTACTGAATAGTCAGAGGATGAGTCCATGCACTGCACCTTCTCCTTCCCGTTGCTCCCCATGCGTGGCCATCTTCCTCTACAACCCCAACCAGAATTGTCAGTACTACTATCTACTATGTAATACCCGAACCACCCATTAATGACAAAACAGATTGCCAATCTGAGCAGAACGCTTCCACGAGAACCAGAAACAAAACAGTCGAGCAGAGGAGAGGAGGGCTGACGAGAATCTGGGAATGTCTGGTTAGGAACTTACTACCTAGCACCTCCATTTAAAAGTCCCAAAAGACTCGTGTTTCTATCCTAGCCTCTGAGAATTCATGCATCACTGGCTAGATACATCTTCTAAATTCATTCTCATCCAAGTTTCTGTTTTGCATATAGATTACCACAAATCTTGTAAAACACACATGTGTTAGGATCACATTTATGGTACATTTTAATTTCTTGGCTGGAATTACCAATGGCTAGCTACCTCTACAAAATAGCCTGATCCATGACGTGGACTGTAATAACAAGTTGTCTATCTATGGTATAAGTATCCATTATTCATAAGTATCGATTCCTTAGAGAATTGCATACATGTACATAGCAAAGATAATTTGTCCACGTGACGAATGTGAGCGTTAAACATGACGGCAATACATGTACGTGTTTGTTTAGACTACAAGTGCATGTGCGTGTCCGTGTAGGACTAGTGTTGAACACCGAATAGGATTAGTACTATTTGGCAACTAGGCTGAGTAGTATATATATCCATGTATCCCCCTTGTAAACACACAACGAAAAAAGCAATACAAAGAAAAAGCCCAGGAGCGACACGCTCCTGTAGCTATCACCAAAATCTCCCGATCAGTTTTTTCCGTTCGCTGAAGTTACGTGAGTTCTCGCCGAGCTATCCTGTAGATCGATTACACCAGCAGTATACGTACGTGTTACGCTGACGAAGCTAAGCTAGCTTCGCGTGTACAGACGCAAGGATCAATCCAGCCGCCTGTCTGTGTGCTAGCTTAGCACGTACACGAGCGTTATTGTTCCTGGGGTTTCGGACTAGCGTTCAGAAACCAACAACGAATTAGGGTGTTCCGTAGAAGTAATCGTTTATAATTCCAAGCAAGAAACAAAAGCTTATCGGAAGTTACAATACTGCTAATCCATATGAAAAAGAAACACACAAGTGCAAGTAAATTTAGAACAAAATACATCTTTCTCTAGCGGTGATGAATTCATAGTCAAGAACAGAAAGATGAGAACTCTGGGACTTTAAAAGGAGTTGCTAGTTGGCAAGTTTCTCACCGGGCATTGCCTGATTATCCTGGTTGTTGTCTTCCGTGGGGGGCAGAACCGACGCTTTCTGTTCAGGTTGCCATTTTGTCTCCTCTTTTTGTTTGGTTGGGCAGTGGATACTAGCAGCAGTAGTAACAAGTTTGGTTGGAGTTGATGCAGAATCCTCGTTTCTTGGTTGAAACTTTGGTAGATGGCTGCCCAGCAGAACAAGGGGGAGGAGAATATGCGCTGCACGGATTCACTGTTCGAGGATTCAGTGCGGTCCTACAAGAGGCCCCGGCAGCCTGCTCCGGAGCAGGTATAAGTATAATACTTTATTAGATTGTGGTTGTAGGATTCTGCTAGTAGATAAGCTGTATGGGATTTATGTTCTTCGACGCAGTTCCGTGTTAATGGATTCTGGAAATGGTATTCCTATGATATGATTGTGTGTTAATGGATTAGCATAGGACCTGTCTCTGTGATGCGATTCTACATCAATGCGTTAGAGTTGGGCTAAATTTCTTGTGAGGATGATCTATTGTTCTTGGTAAATCTGGCTTAATTTCTTTCTCTGGACTACAAATCTTACATATTTCTGCTAGTAATGATTCAGCTCCGTGGAATGCAAAAAAGGCTTACCATGAATCATCGTCTATTTCCTAAACTTGTTAACATTTTGAAGGAAAATAATTAGCATAAAAAATAGATAAAGATCTTGTGTTGTTTGCATTTCATACTCTGGCTCCAACTCTAGCCTTTTCTTTCAAGTTATTGTGGCCTTGCTATTTCGAATATGTCATGCAAAAATATGACACACCTGTACAGCTATCTAACACTCTTCAGTTTTGCAGAATGCACATGGTTCCTTGAAAATTAGGGATAGGACGGGGATGGGAACATGGTTCATGATTGACGGAAGCAGGTGATGGAGGTGTAGGTACTGCTACATGATTGGGTGCAGCGGTGGTGTCACCAGCCTCAAGCACCATGTTGCCGGTGGCAGTAGCAGTCTAAGGGCGTGCCCGTCTCCTTCCAAAGATGTTTCCAATGAGATGAAACGTTTGTTAGGCAGTATGAGGTAGAAACCACGTAAGCGGACCACACGAAAAGGGGTTGTTGTGCAGCCGGCTATGGCCACAACCTTTGAGTCCAAGAACTCTGTACCATTGACCACAGGTGTACTATGCTCCACACTAAGCGATTTCGGCAGTACTCTATCTCAATATCATGAGGTAACATGGAACCTTCTGTCGAATTGCTTAGTGTGGAGCATAGTACACTTGTGTTCAAGGGTACAGAGTTCTTGGGCTCAGAGGTTGTGTCCATAGCCGGTTGCTCAACAACCCCTTTTCGTGCGGTCCGCTTTCGCGGTTTCTACCTCGTATTGTCCGACAAACGTTTCATCTCATTGGAGACATCTTTGGGAGCAGATGAGCACACCCTTAACCTGCCACTGCCACTAGCAACATGGTGCTTGAGGCTGGTAACACCACCGTTGCGCCTAATCATCTAGCAGTACCTACATTTTCCACCATATGCTTCCGTCAATCATGATACCATGTTCCCATCCCGTTCTATCACCAATTTTCAAGGAACCATGTGTCATAGATAGTTGTACAGGTGAGATCTGTCATTTTTGTTGCATGCCATATTTGAAATAGCAAGGCCATCATAACTTGAAAGAAAAGGACCGAGTTGGAGCCAAAGTATGAAATGCATATATACAACACAATATTTTTATCTATCTTTTCTGCTAATTATTTTCCTTCAAAGTGTTAACAAGTTCAGGAAATAGATGACAATTCATGGTAAGCCTTTTTTTGCATTCCACGTAGTTGAATCATAAACTCTAGCAGAAATATGTAAGATTTGTAGTCTAGAGAAAGAAATTAAGGAAGATTTACCAAGAAAAACAGATCATGCTAGAAATTTAGCCCAACTCAAAGGCATTGATGCAGAATCAATTAATATGGAACTGCATCGAAGAAGATATATCCCATATAGATTATCTAGAAGCAGAATCCTACAACCACAATATGATAAAGTATTATACTTATACCTACTCTAGAGCTAGCTGCAGCGGCCTCTTGTAGGACCATACTAAATCCTCAAACAGTGAATCCGTGCAGCGCATCTTCTACTTCCCTTATACTGCTGGGCAGCCATCTACTAGAGTTTTGACCAAGAAACGAGGATCCTGCATCAACTCCAACCGAACTTGTTACTACTGCTACTACTATCCACTGCCAAGGCAAACAAAAAGAGGAGACAAAATGGCAACCTGAACAGAAAGCGTTGGTTCTGCCCCCATGGAAGACAACAAGTTGGGCCAAGGAGAGGAGGGCTAACCAGGATAATCCGGCAATGCCTGGTGAGAAACTTGCCGCCTAGCATCTCCTTTTAAAGTCCTAGAATTCTCAACTTTATGTTCTTGACTATGAATTCATCACCGCTAGAGCGAGATGTATTTTCTTCTAAATTTAATTGCACGTGTGTGTTTCATTTTCGTATAGATTAGTAGTGTTGTAACTTCTGGTAAGCTTTTATTTCTTGCCTGGAATTATCAATAGCTACTTCTACAGAACACCCTGATTTGTGACGTGGACAAAATATCTTTACTAGGTACATGTATCCAATTCTCAAAAGAACAGATACTTCTAAATAATGGATACTTTACCATAGATAGACAACTTGTTATTACAGTCCAAGTCATGGATCGGGCTATTTTGTGGAGGTAGCTAGCCACTGGTAATTCCATCCAAGAAATTAAAATCTACCATAAGTGTAATCCTAACGCATGTGTGTTTTACAAGATTTGTGCTAATCTATATGCAAAAAAGAAACACGGATGAGAACAAATTTAGAAAAAAAATGTATCTAGCTGGCGGTGAAGCATGAATTCCTAGTGGCAAGGATAGAAACACGAGTCTTTTGGGACTTTTAAAAGGAGGTGCTAGGCAGTAAGTTCCCTACCAGACATTCCCGGATTCTTGTCAGCCCTCCTCTCCTCTGCTCGAGTTGTTCTCTTTCTTGTTCTCGTGGAAGCTTTTTGCTGAGGTTAACAATTTGTTTTGTCTTTAATGGTTGGTTTGGGTAGTACGTATTAGATAGCAGTACTGAAAATTTTGGTTGGGGTTGTAGAGGAAGAAGGCTACGCAGGGGAGCAACGGGAAGGAGAAGGTGCACTGCATTTACTCATCCTCTGATAATTCAGTACGGTCCTACAAGAGGCCCCGGCGGCCTGCTCCGAAGACCATCCCAGACCCAAAGCAGTAGGTTTAATAATCCATTATTGAATCCTCGCTTGTACAATTCTGCTGGTAGAAAAGATGTATGGGCTTTATCTTCAGCGATGCAATTCTATGTTAATGGATTCTAGGGCTATTTTTATGTGATGTGATTATGTATTAATGGATCTAGGTTATTTGTCTGTGATGCAATTATGTACCTGTGGATTCGGGTTGGCTAAGTTACTTGAGATGATTTGTTGTCCTGGGTAAATCTGCCTTAATTTTATTTGTCTCGGAAGAAATACGGATCTTCCAAATTTCTGCTAGATTTTATCATTCGAATATGTGGAATGAAGAAAGCTTACCATGAATTTTCATCCAATCCATGAACTAGTTAATATATGAGGGAAAACAGTTCACAAAATCAATACACCAAAAATCCCATTTCAGTATTTGGGTCCATGATTGACAGAAACTTACACCGGAATTACATGTACTGCCTCATGATTGGGTGTAGCGGTGGTGTCACCATCCTCAAGCGCTATGTTGCTGGAAGCGGTCGAGATCACTGTTTTAACCCTTTTCACAACCTTTAGCATGATCTGACCATGGTTTCAAAAACATTCACGATCTAACCTTTTTCCTACCAGCATCGTCCTTGGCGGTAGGGTATAACTTCCTGCTGCCATGAACCTTGGTGGTTGGATGCTGGTCAACGTCGATGGTGCCGTCAGGCCGTGCTGACGTGGATGGGTGCCTACCGCCAAACTCCTTGGTGGTTGGAAATTATATCCTACTGCCACGATCGATGTTGGTAGGCCCCCGAGAGTTAAGTGGCTGATGCGACGGCTTGTGAGTCACTTATACCCACCCATTCAGTCGAGTTCATCTTGTTTGTTCGTCCAGGAATAGAGAGGGTACTCCTCTCTCTTCCCCTCAACTCCCCCTTGGATCTCCTTTGTTTGGGCACCGTTTTGTCGGTCTTGCATTTGAAACAAAGAGGAAGGTAGGCCTTTCAATCGCTCCAAATAGTTTTTCTCAAATCATATAGTTTTGATGCATTATTTGGCACTAGGTTGACCCTAGTTCATCAAGTTGTTTGAATTTTTTTTATTTTAAATTTGTTTAGAACATATATAAAGTAGTAATAGAGGTGTGTGAAAATGAATGTATGGTAGATTTTATGGATATGTTGTACTAGTAGTTAATTATTTCCCTTTGTATGGATGAACAAATTGTATGGATGAACAAATTGTATGGATATGTTGGATTTGGTTTTTTTTTACAATTTGTATGGTTAGATGCATATTGAAATTAGTGGATGAATGCATATGTATTGAGGAACAAGTTTTTTTGTTGTATATGTAAGGATATATGGAAATTGATGAATGGTTGTATGTGTATGTATGGATATATGGATATGATATTTATGCATAATATGTTGTGAATTGATACATATAGGTTGTAATTTTTTTTCAATGTTTCCAGTGTATATGGGCATATATATTCAATTCATATGTATGAATGATGTTGTCAAATATGGATGTTGTGAAATAATTCATTATATATGTCATTTGTGTCAGGATGGGCGAGGCTACGGACGGTGGTCGTTCGTATGTTTGGCTTGACCCTGCTTTCGATAGAGGGTATCATGGGTGTTTTATCGAGAATGGACCGGAAACAAGCTTTGGCATCATCGTATTCATGTTATTGTACTTTTTAAAAGTTGAAGGTTCTGACATATTTGTGCCATTATGACACATGTTGCCAATAGTGTGAATGAGGGGTCACACCAAGACATGCCAGTTGGCATACGACGAGCGGTTTGAGCCTTATTTCCAGAGAGCTAGCCTCCTACCGTTTGTTCTGTAGTTCAAGTGTGTACCATACGCGCGGGCGTACCTGTGGTATCTCCTATCCCATGTACTTTTTGTAGATTGCTCTGGTGACGTTGGGTCCTGGATGTATCTTGACTTCCTGGTCGACTAGGACCAGAAGTACAGGTGGGGGTTCGCTGGTCTTCTCTACTTGTACTGTCAGGTAACAAGTTATTGCAATAATTCTTTATGGATGTATTTATGGTTTTAGCAATTTTTCGAAGCTAGCTAATGATGAACTGGTTCTTGTTGGCAGCTCAACGAGGCGTGTATGAAAACCAGCGACAAACCCGCTATGGGCGGATGTACTTGGGACCTCTCGGTACGGATGTGGGAGCGGTTGCCGGTTGGACGTCCTAAAAAAAGGACGCCAGGTGACCTTTGGAAGGCCTTGAGGGATAAGAAGCCAATTTTTTGACTACCCACTTTGGCTTTCGCTTGGGACAGAGTCAAAATGTTTGGAGGAAAGCAAGAGGCCATGTACAAGAGCTTCATCAATGAGATGGACAATCTCAAACACAATCAGGTATAGCATTTTGTAACTTTTTTTATAACCACTTTCCCGGAAGGCGTCAAAACACGGAACCAACTCTTATGCAGGTTAACTGGACGCCATATTGGATACTTTAGGAATTTCGACTGAATGCTATGTGTACGAGGGACAGAAATATTTGGTGGATTAGGTGCCCCATCATATGCATCTACACTGTCGAGTGACACCTACCACATTCTGTGGCATTGCAATTCAATAGGAGGCAACGCACCCCACAGGAGGAAGCTATAGAGGGTGTCATGGAGCTTCATCGGTGAGCAACCTAATATATACTATATGTAGTATGTAATCTCAACTGTTTCCTATGCTTATTGTGCTCTCGTGCCATGCAGCCAGAACCGGCAGATTTTCCCAAGTGTAACAACTTAAACTTAGTTACCGTACCTTTGCTAGATAGACAAACTTATAGCTATACTGCATATTCAATATATTTGTCTTCATGCTGTTGGTCAGCGTGTACATCATTCAACACTTGTTCCCTCACTAAGGGCATCTCCAAGGGCATGCATCAACTCGGACACACCAAATGTCCGCAGACGCGTCCACGAACATCGATAGAAGAGCCGTACAGCCAATTGCATGCATCAATTGTCCGTGACATTTCAAATCGAAATTGGACAAAAACAAACATAATTCATACAAACTGGACAATATTTTACATTCTGAAATATGGTATAATCTAAAGGATGAAATTTAACGAAGTTCAACTAAACAAGACGAAAAATCAAACTAAACTAAGCTACGAGAGGTGCCGGACGGTGACCTTGTACAGATGACCGTCATCATCATCGGCTTCGTTGTTACATCATGGCGTGGAACTCCTCGTCGGTCTATGACGCCTCGGCGAGGAGCGGCGGTGACTGCCGCAGGTTGTCGGAGGAGGAGGAGAGCAGCACCTCCTCCTTCACCGACGAGGCGGTGAAGGACGGCGGCCCCGAAGACCATGGGTGGCGGCGCCATGATCCAGAGCTCCCTCCAAATCCAGTGGTCGACACTGAGAACCAGCCGCTGCCGCCACAATTGGACTTGCCCATTTCTCAGTGACGGTGTGCAGAGAGGAGAGTAGATGAGAGGGTCCGTGACAGTGTGTGGATAGGAGAGGGGAGGCGGGCATGGGGTTGGCCAGCGGTGCCTCCCTGCTTAAATAGCCGGGGCAGGCGGACCGATGCTGATTTGATGCGGCGCAACAGCCGGAGTAGGCTTCTCAGTCGTCGCGTGAGCATTGATGCGTCAGCACCTCCCGTGCGGTCACATATGTCTGACCGCCATTCACGCTATATAGTCACCTCCGCAGCAAGGCGACATGAATGCATGAAGATGGTTTTTGAGCTGAACGCACAGGGAGAACCATGGGTAGGAGCTGGCAGTTGGACGCCTACGTGTCGAAGGTCTAGATGCACACAAACATCCCTAGGTTTGCTTCTAATTTGTGGGAATTTAACGTGCAGTTCTATCTGCGGATGTTTGATGGATTGTGTTGGAGGGCACAAAAGGTCCAGGCCACGTGGTCCAGACGTATAGCAGTGCATATGAGGGGACATAATGTTGCAAAATATTTACAAAATGCTACTTGAGGGGTTGAACAGGATGGTACAATATACAGTGACAGAAATTCACAAAACATGATTGACCATATACAGTTGAAGTGTTGAACAGGCCTGTACGATCACGAAGGAGGAATCATCTCTACTCCTAATGGACGAATTGGTTGAATAGCCCCCCCCCCCCACACTTTCAACCGGTTTATTTTCAACCGGTTTTTTTTCAACCGGTTTTTCTTCGTCCCACCTCCCACCACCCCCCTCCCACCGGTTTTTCTCTTTCTCGTCTGGCCGACAATACCCAACGTATCTCTACTCCTAATGTCTGAGTTGGTAGTCTCGCCTCACTCCGGTTAATTGTTCCCCCACCGTTTTTTTATCCCACCAACGCATTTAAACCGGATTTTACCCATGATTTACGTCTCATCGGTTTATTTTGGCCTCACCGCCCACCACCTCCTCCCATTGGTTTAAACGGGTTATCAATTTTTGGTAATGCAATAAATTCACGTCGGAATAAATCAGACACGGTCGGTAATCAATCTCAAACCCGCCAAAAGATTTGGTAACGGAATAAATTCAAATGGAATTGTAGGGGCGTTCTTTGGTAATGCAATAAAATTCACACGGGAATAAATCAGATCACAATGGGCAATCAATCTCAAACATGCCAAGAGATTTGTTAATAGAATAAATTCAAATGGAAGGGTAGGGGGACGTTCGGGTGGTAATCTCTACTCCTAAACGGCAGTCCGTACGTCCCCACCGAAGCAACGATGGCCCACCGTCCACCGATATTTTTTCGACGAAGGAGCCCCACCGATTTTCTCCAGCGAAGGAACATCTTCCTCCCGATTTTCTTTCCAGCGAACCCCAGGTTCGATTGGTTTTTTTCTCCCCTCTCGATCGTGTCCACCCTGTCCCGATCTCCTTCTCTCAATCGTTCCCAATCCCTTTTCGATTTTGATTTTTTTCCTTTCCAAATCCGATCCCCACCCAATCTGGATATAGATGAAGCCTTGCCTTCTGTCCATTCCATCACATCCTCATGGAAGAGAGAAAGAGGGGGACCAGGGGTGAGGCCAGTGGCGATGCACCTATGTTGGCCAGTGAGGCATGATCGGCATGTAAGTAAGGGTCCCTGCGTCTATATGTGCCGAAGACTACGTGTGTCGTAGCCTCCGCAACCCTTCTCCATGTGGTGATCTTTGAGAAGGCCGGTGGCGCCGTCACGTCGGCCTCCCTCGCTCCAATCCAGGACATCATGGTGCTCAACAACCCCTCATTCCTCGGATCCACCATTGCCAGCTCTCACTTTGAGTCCGCGGTTGAGGCTGCCACGAAGGAGGCCGTCCAGACGTGGATGTTGCACGCACTGCTGACGCCCCTGCGCTTGGGGACTAACACATCTACTTCGCCATGAAGACGTGATTCGTGTCATACAGTCTGCAGACAAGGAGGAGCTCCTGCAGCGGTTCAGGTATAGATGTGCATCTCATTATTTTTTTACCTCATATAAGGGCAGGTACGGTTCCTTTTTATGCTATTTGTTGCGAGTGTGTTGCAGGTTCAAGTAAACTGAATGGGCTAATCTCAGAGTTCCTCCATCAAATAGACTGGATTGGCTAATCCAGAGTGCTTGCCCGTAAAGTGTATGCCTCCTTTCTAATTTTTTTATATATTACTTCAACAATAAAAAGTACAGAAAAACCATATAAAGTACTCCATCTGTTCCTAAATATAAGTCCTTTTAGAGATTTCAATATGGACTACATACAGATGTAACATTCAATCATTTGTTCTGTATGTAGTTCATACTGGAATCTCTAAAAAGACTTATATTTACGAAGGGAGGGAGTAGCACTTTGTAGATGCGTGAAACATATACAGTCGATTTGCTCTGAGGAGAAAAACACAATTCATCAGCTAGATATATCAAAGGACAGTCTATGTCAATTGAACTAGCACTTGAATTTTAGCAAATCCAAGTTTTTTTTTCCTACAACTGCAATTGGGTATTTGGGTGGGCTATGATATGACTCAGTTTATTAGCTTCAAGGGATTTTAAGTGAAACACGCTCATGAATCATAGAAACACCACGCTGTCCATATGGGTGGACTATGGATGGATGGCGCCTACAAACACCACGCTGCAGGCCTGCAGCTCAACCTAGGTTTTCTTCTTCTCTGCCTCAGGCTTGAATGTCCGCGATCAATCTCTGCCGCTGGTGGTGCAAGCTCCGCATGCACTTGTCCGAGCTTGCCGAGCAGTCTGCACTGAAGCAAACTCACTGGTCGTCCTCTTCCTTTTCAGTTTGAGATAGACAGAAGTACTTCTGAACTTATTTGAATTTTTGTTTGTGTATGTGTTGTTCATTCGTTGGTAGTTGCTGCTGTTCAAATCTCAGCACCATTATATACTACCATCCATTCTCGCTGACACTAACAATACTTGGAGATTTACCAACAATGGCAGTAGACATCTTCCTGAACTCCGTTCACACTGCTGATGCCCAATTTATTTCCTTTCCCCGACACGCAGAAGATATCTGTGATATTTGCCGAATTATTATTTGCAGGTTTGAAGTACCAAGGCACAATGGCTGATTGGGCACTGGAGGAACTGCAAGCCATGGTTCAGACACCAACTTCCCTGATGCGACCAACTCATCAGTTCAGTTTTGCATTGTATGTGTACTATTGCATGGTAATTTAACACGAGTTTGGGTTACTTGACATCGTAAAATATGGTGGCCACTCTTGGATCTGGAGAATCTGGTGGTTCTGTTTATATTATGTATTGTGGGACTATGTAGTTCACAACACTTTTCACGGTTGCAGCACATGGAAGATATGACTTGTTCCATCGACCAAGTACTTAATTCATAATATGAAAAGGTGAAGGTGAGTTAGATATGTAGTGCTTGTGTGTCATGAATTGAGTATTTAAGTATAGGGTAGAAATCTTTACATTATCAGTATTTTATATTACGTAAATTATTCCGGCTCGCACTTGAATTGTAAGCTCAATGCTTCCGATACCACCGTTCTTGTGGACATAGGAGCATTGCACCCTATGTTTCTATGTTGCCAACAGAGAGTGATATAGCGATGAAAAACTTTGGACAGCCTCCACATTGGTCGCCTCACAACCAGCTTCGGTGATGACAATGGCATCGTCTACTTCATGGCGAAGATCGATGAGATGGAGGAGGCATGGGTGGTTGTTGTCGACATACCTTCCTAATCTCTACCCAGATTCACACCCTGGTTCTTCATATGTATTGCTAAGTTGTAGGGAGGCATGGTGGTAGGATGAGTGCAAAGCAGAATATGTTTTCTTTCATGAAATAAAGTAGACTCTGCTCTTAATCACAAAATGGAACATTTTATGGCTTATGATGTTCTGAGTACAACAACTTTTTCAGTTTCCGCAACATGCAACAATGAGCTTTGACTATTTTGTGATGGCTCAAGTTGAATGTGTGAAACAAATACTCATATGTGATTTCTTTTTGATTTATACCCATGCATAAAAATAAAGAGCGTCTTGATTCTTGATGTTGAAGGCAGCTGTAGCTAAGGCTTGAAACACTAGAAGAATTTTTTTTGTCTATACATAGCTCATGATTCAGCCCTTGTCTACTATGTGTGATAGTTGGTTATTGGACTGGATGTTGCTGACTCATCAGCCTCGATTTTCTTGTGGCTTGAAATGCAGGTTTGCTTCATCTAACACTATATTACGTGCATTGTCCAGTTCAATTTTTTTACCATCTTGCAATGCAAGGTGCAAGAGAGCATGTGTTGTTCTATGTCTTATATCCTGTTAAATCCTGTAGGGGAATGGCATTGTAAGCTCGGTTAGTTTGATATCATACGGAGAAGCAAATTGGTTGTGCCCATCGCCAGAAGATTCATCTTTTTACTCTCTTGTCCATTTATCAGTGCAACGAGAGTTAGTCCTGGTGATTGTCATATTGTATTCTTGTGATGCTTGCAGAATGGGAGTGTATTTATACTTCATGCTTATGAGTTATGATGAATCATTTCTATGGCATTACATACAGTCAGTGGGAAAAGGTCATTAGGGACTAGCATGTTTCACTAATGTGATTACAAACTAAAACTTGTGCAAGTATGATAAATGGGTGCATTGATCTCTTTTTGTTGTGGTGCAACACCTTGGAGATGCACATAATTTGACATGACAGCCTCTTTTTCTACTATCAATGTTGTTTGCTGTAGAGATTTTATAGTTGGGAGAAGATAGAAAGGAGAAAAAAGAGCGATTTAATGGTAAAAAGAAAGTCCCCAATG
Organism: Aegilops umbellulata; assembly: GCA_032464435.1. Taxonomy (NCBI): domain Eukaryota; kingdom Viridiplantae; phylum Streptophyta; class Magnoliopsida; order Poales; family Poaceae; genus Aegilops; species Aegilops umbellulata. The sequence goes on along the minus strand of CP136060.1, from coordinate 630,529,141 downwards.
CAGCCCGTTGCAACGCACGGGCATTCTACTAGTCATACTGTGTTATCAGAACTTCACATAGAAAGAATCTGTAAAATATATTCACAACATCAAACTTCAATGCAATATACCATGTTTCAAATCTGAATTCGATCAACACATTGCTTTTTTTGGAAATGGAGGTATACCCCCGGCCTCTGCATTATGATGATGCATGCGGCCCTTTTTATTAAAAAATCCAGCAAGTATAAACATAAAGGTCTTACAGCTCGCAAACGGAGCAAAATCATAACATAAAGATCTGAATAGAAGAAGGACCTAAAATAAAACAACCGATATGGTGATAAAAAGAACAAGCTCTCTAGCCCTCTATCCTGTTATGCGACCGCCATCCAAATCGGTTGAATATAGCCCGAGCTACCATCTCCCATTGGTTGCACCCAGTAACCAAAGGCTCCCTGGAGTCCATAGGAGTGAGTAAGGACCACGTACGGATCTAGCTGTAGCTCTGAAGATAACCTGTAAAAAAGTTAAGTTGTGTTGTCTGTTAAAGATCATATCATTTCTGCAGTTCCATATAGCCCATAATAACGCACATATTCCAATCCGAATATGATTCGCCGTGACCCGTTCAACCCCAGCTAGCCACGTCCCAAACAAAGACGTAATATCTACTGGGGGATTAATATTAAAGGCTATATGAACCGTTCTCCAAAGTAACTTGGCAAGTGGGCATTCAATGAATAAATGTTGTATTGTCTCATCTTGAGCACAAAAACAACACCGCGAGTTGCCTACCCATCGCCTCTTAAGTAAATTGTCCTTTGTGAGTATTACTTGCTTGTGGACAAACCACATAAAAATCTTAATCCGCAAAGGAACTTTAATCTTCCATATATGAAGTGACCTTTAGAGGGGACCAGAATTAATCAAATCCGTATAAAATGATTTCACCGTAAATATCCCATTATTAGTTAACTTCCATTGTATAGAGTCCGGCACGTCGGAGAGTCGAACTTCAATCAATCTCCGAACCAAGTGCATCCAGGCTGTCCATCTCGCACCTACTAACGCACGTCTGAACTGGATATTCAAGGGAGTAGTTTGAAGGACGATACCTATGTAATCTTCCTTACGTTGCACAATATTATAAAGGGTAGGGTATTGTAAGGCCAAAGGTGTCTCCCCTAACCATGTATCTTCCCAAAATCGAGTTGACATCCCGTTGCCAACCAAGAATTTGACCCTACGAAAGAACAAATCTTTCGTTCTCATAAGTCCCTTCCAGAACGGTGAATCAGTTGGTCGGATGGTAGTCTGGGCTAGCGTTTTCGAATGCAAATACTTATTGCGCAGGATTTGAGACCACATGCCTTCCGGCTCTGTCCCTAACCTGTACAACCATTTGCTCAGTAGACATTTATTCTTAGTTTCCAAGTTCTCAATACCGAGACCCCCTTGGTCTTTAGGACGACAAAGGATATCCCATCGCGCAAGACGGTATTTCCTCTTGGCCTCATCTGACTGCCAAAAGAATCGAGATCTAAAGAAATCAAGTCGCTTTCGGACCCCTTTCGGAATTTCAAAGAACGAGAGTAAAAACATGGGCATACTAGTTAGTACTGAGTTGATCAGAACTAATCGACCCCCATATGACATCAACTTGCCCTTCCAGCAGCTGAGTTTTTTTTCAATTCGTTCTTCTATGCATTTCCATTCTTTATTAGATAATTTACGGTGATGAATCGGGATACCCAAGTAACTGAATGGTAAAGCTCCTAATTCGCATCCAAACAATTGTCTGTAAGTATGTTCCTCGTCTTTGGCCTTCCCAAAACAGAACACCTCGCTCTTATGGAAAATGATCTTTAAGCCAGATAATTGCTCGAATAGACAGAGGATGAGTTTCATATTACGTGCCTTAGCCATGTCATGTTCCATGAAGAGAATAGTGTCGTCAGCATATTGTAGAATGGACACCCCTCCATCAACTAGATGAGGAACTAGACCCTCTACCTGCCCATGTTGTTTGGCCCTGCCAATAATGACGGCCAACATATCTGCCACAATATTGAACAGCAGGGGTGACATGGAATCTCCTTGTCTCAGCCCCTTATGCGTCTGGAAATAGTGACCAATGTCATCGTTCACCTTAATTCCGACACTACCCTTCTGGACTTGAGTATCCACTTGGTGTCTCCAGGTTTCACTAAAACCCTTCATGCGCATTGCCTGCTGAAGAAAAGGCCATTTAACTTTATCATAAGCCTTCTCGAAATCCACTTTTAAGATAACCCCATCTAGTTTCTTCGAGTGAATCTGATGAAGAGTTTCATGTAAGACAACTACTCCTTCGAGTATGTGTCGTCCCGGCATGAATGTTGTCTGACTAGGTTGAACCACTGAATGCGCAATTTGTGTCAGTCTATTGGTTCCAACCTTTGTGAAGATTTTAAAACTCACATTCAGCAGGCAAATGGGTCGAAATTGTTCTATCCGGATCGCCTCATTCTTCTTTGGTAATAACGTTATCGTACCGAAATTTAGGTGAAACAACTCCAAATGGCCATCGAAAAAATCATGAAACATAGGCATAAGATCATCTTTAATGATATGCCAACATTTCTTATAGAATTCAGCTGGAAACCCATCTGGTCCCGGTGCTTTATTCGGCTTCATTTGAGTGATGGCCAAATGAACCTCTTTTTCGGTAAATGGTGCAGAGAGAACATCATTCTCCGCTGCCTGTAACTGAGGTATATCATCAATCACAGACTCCTCAAGAGACACCGTGGAAGTGTTAGGAGGTCCGAACAGACTTTTATAATAGTTGGAAATATATGTTTTCAAATTTTCATGCCCCACGATTGTTCCCTCGTCCTGTTCAAGCTGTATGATTTTCTTCTTCCTGTGTTTACCATTTGCAACCATATGGAAGAACTGTGTGTTGTCGCCCCCTTGGACAACCTTAAGCGTTTTCGCACGCAACGCCCACTTGAGCTCCTCCTCTCTCAGGAGAGCACGTAGGGCTTGCTCAGCCTCGGACTTGGTTCGATGTTCATTAACTGAAAGCAGAGTGGTTTCAGCCTTTACATCGAGTGCATCAATTAGTTGCGTTAGGCGTTCTTTTTTCTGCTTATAAATCCCACTCTCATTCCTGGCCCATCCTCTCAGAAATTGTCGGAGACGTCTAATCTTGTTTTGCCATCTCTCAATACGAGTCCTTCCCGTAACCGGCCTGGCCCATTCACGTGCAATCATCTCCATGAATCCTTCTCGTTCAAACCAGCTTTGCTCGAAAGAGAAGGTATTTTTGTTTGCAACATGGGTAGCCTCTCCCGAATCTAGAAAGAGTGGTGTATGATCCGAGATCGCTCTTTGCATCGCATGAACCGTCACCAACGGATATTTTTGTTCCCACTCCACACTAGCAAGTACCCTATCCAGCTTTTCATAAGTCGGAACAGGTAACGAGTTGGCCCAAGTGAACTGTCTACCAGTGAGCTCAATTTCTCTCAAATTGAGGCTCTTGATAATCATGTTAAACATCATAGACCACCGTCCATCGAAATTGTCATTATTCTTTTCTTCTCTTCTCCGGATTATGTTGAAATCCCCCCCCCCCCCGACTAGTAGTGGCAGATTTTCATCTCCACAAATCCGCACTAAATCGGCAAGAAAATCATGTTTAAATTCAGGTTGTGCTGCCCCGTATACCGCAACTAGCGACCATCGGAACCCATCCAATTTCGATCTGACCCTGAATTTAACTGAAAAATCTCCCTGGACCACACTGAGCACCTCTAGCGTTTCACACCATACTCCTAGTAAAATCCCGCCGGATCTCCCTCTAGGTGGTAAAATGTGCCAATCAAAGTCGATACCACTGGAAAGGGTTCGAAGGAATTGGGATGTGAAATTATCTCATCCAGTTTCCAAAAGTGCAATGAAATCTAAGTGATGTTCTAATGTTGACTCTGCTAAGAATCTTTGTTTAGCCAAGTCTGCTAGACCTCTGCTATTCCAAAAAAGTCCTTTCATAAGTCATCATGGAATTTTTTCTTATGTTTAACTCTAAGACTTCGGCGTACTGCCGAAGCGGGATAAATTTTCCGCTTCCAGGGTCTTTTGGGCTTCTCCCCAACACCCTCTGGAACGATAGTATTATCCATAACAGACACTGCGTCCTCCGTCAAGGAAGGCTCTACTGTTTCTATGTTCTCAACTTCCTCCTCATCTTCAGTATCGACAGTAGGCAATAGATTATTACATATATTAGCAAGCTCATTAATACCTAAATTATTCATGTCATTGTCATTCATAGGTTGGATAGAGGCAAGATTACGAATGATCTCGGAAGCTCTCTCCGCTTCCATGTCTAGAAGATCATTAACGGATTTGACGACCTCAGTTTCATTTGATCCCAAAGAAATGCCTAAGTCATTTGCCTTATCAACTACCTCTTTCTCAGAGAAGTGTAAAATTGAACAACTTATATCAAATGACGTACCTGCAGTAGTCTCGGCATGACAAAGCATGGCAGCCCTCTTGGCCCGCGCTAGCTAAAAGTCGTCTGCGCTAGCTGAAATATTATCTTCCATGAGAGATACATCTTGTACCCAATATGATGTCAAAAGGTTTCAAGAAAATTCCTGACTTTTCGATAGGCCAGTCAACAAGGCGTCCAAGCATCCAGCTGGCAGCTGTGACCATCCAGATGTGCCTGTGGCAGCAAAGAGTGTATCAAGAACGAACAGAGCTAGTAGTCTAGCGGCAAATTTTACAATAAAAGCTATCACAATAACCAACATTGGAAGGACGGGTGTGCAAGTAGAACAGATTCCACTGTTCTAACACACAGTTTTTGGCTACAGATCATAATATTCACGACATCAAAAGAATTTGTAGAAAGCAAGTCCATCTCTCACACAATTTTTGGCTACAATACATCCCTGTGGAAGGAGGATTTGGGTCTGTTTTCAAGAGACAAGCTAGGGGAAGGAGGATTTGGGTCTGTTTTCACAGGACAGCTTGGTGAGCAAACAATTGCAGTAAAATGTTTGGATCGAGGCATCAAGCAGGTCAGGGAAAAGGAGAATTTTTGACATAGGTTCAGACAATCAGCAGCATCCATCATATAAATCTGGTCAGGCTGATTGGTTTCTGTGCAGAGAAAACCCATAGGCTCTTGGTTTATGAGTATATGCCAAACGGATCCTTGGACAAGTGGATATATTGTCGACATGACAATAGTGCTCCTCTGTCAGAATGGAGGGTGTGGTGCAAGATTATCACGAGCATAGCTAAGGGCCTCTCTTACCTTCATGAGAAGTGCTCCTCTTAGATGAAAGCTTCAATGCTAAGCCTTCTGATTTTTGACTACGCAAGCTAATTGATAGAGATATGAGCCAAGTGGTTACTAGAATGAGAGGCACACCTGACTATTTAGCTCCAGAATGGTTGACATCGCAAATTACAGAAAAGGTCGATGTCTACAGCTTTGTTGTTGTGGTCATCAAAATCATCAGCGGAAAAAAGAATCTCGACACTTCCCGTTCTGAAGAGAGCCTGCATCTTATTACCATGTTGGGAGAAAACGTTAAGACTGATCGGTTGGTAGATTTGATTGACAAAGAATAGTAACAACATTCAAACACATGAGCGAGAGGTAATTCAGATGATAAAGATGCCAATGTGGAGTACGCAGATTGATTGCAAAGAATGCCTCAAATGTCTGAGGTTGTCAAAGTCTTGGAAGGAACCAAGAATCCAGAGACCAACATAGAGCACAACTTTGTTGTTAAAAATCCAGTTGATTTTGCTATTACTGTGAATGTGAGCTCCTCGGTTGCACCTCGCCTGGGATATATTAGGTCCTAGGTGAACTGATAATCCTGACAAGATATATCTAGATTGTGGCAGGAAAAAAATTCAGTGTGTTTTTATTACACAAGTACTGTTGTGCTTAGGAAAGCGTATTGTATATTGTGAAAATTATAGAATATGTTGTTGTGTTGTTCTGACCCTTGAAGGGGTATATATAGAGGTACAATAGAGGGAGAGAGACTTGGAGTAGAGGACAAGCTAAACTTATCTTATCTCTATCTCTTATCTCTATCTTAAACGTAAATATACTTCTAACATTCCCCCTCAGTCGTAGCGGGAGTGAAGCGGACGATTATGACTGAATTTGAAGTCTTGCTCTTTTGTCATCTTCTCCGCTGCGCCATCATCAACTACGTCTCTGATGAGTCGGCAGTTAGGGCGGTGACTGCATCCCCTTCTAGTGCCTTCCTGCCTTCTCCTCTATTCCCTCCCGCAGCCACAGCGGGAGCGTTGTGGACGCAAGTGACGAAGCGGACGCTGTCGACTGGAGTTGTTGCCGATGAGTTGCTGTAGACATAGCCATTGATGTCGAGGTAGCCAATCATGGTGATGTAGCGGTGGTCGAGGTAGTCGTGGATGATGAAGCCACACAAAGCCGGAGGCGCAAAAAAATGTGACGTTGACGATGCACCTTGCGGATATCAGAGGGTGCCGCCGGAGATGAGTCCATCAGTTTTGCCATGACCGAAGGAAGCCCATCGAGCACACATCGGTTTTGCCAGAACCGTGTGGCCGTATAGGGTCGTCACTATAATGACGCCGTGTCGATGCAGTCGTGCCATCGTGGATGACGCGGTCGATGCCGTCGTCGTGACGCGGTCATTGCCGTCGTCAAGGTCGCGTCTTGCAGAAGTCTGTCAGAGGACGCTAGGTGTCCATCTTGTGGACAAGGCAGCGGCGGTGTGTTGACGAAGATTTTGGTGAAGACCACGTTGATGAAGTGTCGGCGATGGCGTCGCAGCAGCGTGTCGACGATTAAGTGTCGCTTGAAGGCGTCCCTCGCGGCGACCAAGTGTCGTGCCGTGTCGCGCCGGAGAAGTCGATGAAGAATTGCATCTGTTTCCACACCGGCCTGGTGTGTGGATGGTGCATGTGTGGTCGCTTCTCGTAGATGTGCTCGATGAAGTGGCTTGTAGCCTGACGTAGTCTTCCAGCTTGATGATGCGGCGGCTTGATGTAGAGGTGTCGGTGCAGAAGGTTGAATCGATGGAGGCCGCGCGTCCTTCGCGCGTGTGGTTGCTGCGGTCTTTCGAACCCTGGCTGCCCTGATGCTTGACGTGGTCGCCTAGTGGCCTGACTGCGTTGCTCCTGTCCGGCGTCCATGCAGAACGCGCAGATGAGAGATAATGCGCTGGTCTCCTAATTTGCTGGCTCGTTCGGCCGGCCTGCGCTGCTCCTCGCGTCACGCCGCATGTTGACGTAGAGCGGACGTGGTGATGGAGGGTAGTCGAGGAAGGAGTCCGAACGTGAACATAGCGTCTCGCTTGGAGTTGCTGGGTCCGGCGGGCGGATGGTTGATGCAGAGACCGTGCGTGCGGCCGTGATGCTTGCCCGCTGGATCGGATCAAATCGTCACGATCCCGCGGGCGCTTGGGGAAACCGTCGACTGCACCGGAAGAGAATCCTCGCAGGGCTGCAGATCTCCTTGATGCCATCCATGCATACATGAATATTGATTCGTGGCTGGATCCACCTTAGCTACGCATAGATGCATGCGGAGACATGCAAGAGATTAATCTATAGGAGTTCGAATCCCTCCCGTAAACGGAACCTGGGTTAGTTACTCTGCATGCGTGATCGACGGCTCTGGTGTTGGAGGAGAATCTACCGCGCACTACCGGACTCGCGGTCTATGCCTACGGCCACGGGCCGTCGGCATAGGCCCCTAAGCCGTCGGCATAGATCTATGCCTACGGTTGCCGTCGGCATAGGCCCGTCGGCGTAGATGTCGTCAGCGTAGTCTTGTCAGACCGTCGGCATAGTATAGCCGTCGGCATAGGGGCCTATGCCGACGGCCTGACGTCAGCCGTCGGCATAGTATAGCCGTCGGCAGTGTTTTTCGTCTGACGGCAACGGACGGCGCCGTCAAAAGCGCTGACGAATCACGCAATGCCACGTCGTAGAGCTATGCCGACGGCAACGCCGTCGGCATACCTCTGCCACATGGCAACCCCTGGTACTCCTGGTGGCAGGGCTATGCCTATAGCAAAGCCGTAGGCATAGATGAATCTATGCCGACGGCTTTGCCGTAGGCATATCTCTGCCATGTGTCATCTCCTGATTCCTCCTGGCAGCAGGGCTATGCCTACGGATCAGTGACGCGGATCGCTAACATGGCATTTATGCCGACGGCTTTGCTGTAGGCATAGATGCAACCATATATTCATTAATAAATAAGACAAGTGATATTGCAAAACTGAATAAAAGAAACTATATTCATAATAAATGAAGCATTGCAATTATTTGGCCTGAATAATAAACAATAGACTTTATTAATATGAATGTCAACTACAAGCATTCAGGAATTACACTTAGAGGAAAAGGAAATAAAAGAAGAAAGGAAAAGTCCTAAACTAAACCTATACTAAACTATCTACTTCATCTTCTGCTTCTTTCTTCTAGTTCATCAACCTGCAAAACAAGAAACAACAAATAGGAAAAACTTGATTAAGGTTAAAATGTAGCATTCCCCTTATGGAAATGCCTTTGCTGTAGGAGCTAGCACTTAGGAGTTTGGAAACATTAGTCAAACCCCAATCATATTAAGTTGATAAAAGAAACATTAGAAAAGAGCCAACACTGCATAAATGGAGCCAATGGAACAGTAACCAGCAAGGCCAAAAGGAATAGGTTCAATTGGCAGTAAAGGATAACCCAATAGAGAAGTAAAGCCAGCAAAGTATAGATCAAAGCTAAACCCAAAGATCAACTCAAATTAGCACTAACTCCATGATTAGGGGATCCCTCGATTAAGCTTGGGTTAGTTTTCAGATGAAATCCAACTAACCCACTACTAACCAACTAACCCAGAGGTAGGGTTTGAAGTAGGGATTGTCCTCAGGCAACCTAGTAGTGCTAGGACTATTGCATCATTGGATCAAGTAGTGCAGCATCTGCTGTTAAGTAACGGTGAGAGCCTCAGGACACCATCATTGGCATGGCAAGATTAAGGAGCACCTGTTCTTATCAGTGAGAGTATGAGAGAGAGAAAGAAAGTGAAGAGACCAGTGTAGCATCTGTTCAAATCAGGTTTAAGAGAGGGAATTGGCAAGGAAACATACAGTCCATAACCTGCAAGAATAAATAGGCCATTGATAGCACATTTACTAAACATCTGTCGTAAGCAGAAGTGCAGAACACATACACCCACTTACACATGGGTACTATTCTGTATATAGGTACACAAGCACAACACATGGACCTGGTATAGATAGGAGTATAAGCATGCATCTAAATCATCTGAAACATCTGAAATAGCTAAAGCAAAGAAAGAGTTAACACTACATGCAACCATGAGGACTATATCATGTACAATATACAACTAAACCACCAGTAGATGATGTACTAAACCATACAAGAAATACCAATACATGGTATTTAGATAAAGACTAGTATATATCAAACACACATACCAGCTTGAAAGAGAAACTATACTTTTATACCACTACAGGAGCAAATCATGAACAACACAGAGTAATTGCAGTAAAGAGATGAATCAGTATATGTTGATCAATAAGAAAGTTACAGCTATATACAAATGAAGGACTATATCCTTTATAAGATAACAAAGAAACAGTAGCACTTGTACATATGAATAAATAAAACCAGCAGCCAACTAATAAAGAAACTACCATGTGCTATATGACAGGAACAATAACATCTATAAGACCAAGATAATTGCAGTGATAGACCAACAGTAGCATAGAATTTCTTGCAATCAGTCCATAGACATGAACTAGAATATGAACATGTAAAGCATCAGGAGCATAAGTAGACCAAAGTCCACATTGCCAAATCCATAAAGATAGCACAGTAATCAATTGAGCTAATAATAGGTGAGCCAACCTTCACCAAGCACTAACAGGACACGCGGAGCAGCATCAAATCGACCATGACATGCCCGAAGAGAGTAGTACGAGCAGGGGAGCAGAGGGATTGAAGAGCTTACCATAAGCAACGCCACCACCATGGTTGCGGTGTGGCCAAATCACCGCCATCGCACGGTGGCAGGCGATAAGGTAGTCGAGGCTGACGGATCTGGGGCAGTAGCACCACAGGCAAAACCCAGGAGGTGCTGGTGCACAAGGAGGCACGGGAGGTGGCGCAGGCGACTAGATCCACGAGCAAGAGCACGCCGACGACAAACCTCTCCCCAGCACCGAAACCCTAGAGAGGGAGAACCGATGGGGGCGACCACGGGCGGCAGGGAGAAGCGAATCGAATGAGTGGAGGAGGTAGAGCGGCTCAACGGGGAGCCCTGGGTAGCTAGCTCAGCGACAGAGCTCGCCGGAGTAGGCTGGAATCGGCCGGCGACCGACGCGGCGATGTGAGGCGACGAAAGAGAGAAGGGGATCGAGAGATAGGGGCTCGGGATCGAGAGAGAGAGGCTGGGATCGAGAGAGAGGGGCTCGGGAGCTCGCCGGTGCCTGACCCGCCGCCCGCTGGCCTCGCCGTCGCCGGAGGTGAGGTGGCGGCCGAAACCCTAGCTAGCACAGGGGACGATGGAGGGCGGGAGCGCCGATTCTGGACGGAGGGGAAGGAGGCGTGGATCTTGGGGAGCTCGGGGGAGTGCTTCCCGTCGCCGGAGCTCACCGGAATAGGCCGGCGTGGGTGGTGGCGGCGGCGAGGGAGAGGGGTTCGTGGGGGAGAGAGGAGCGAGGTCGCGAGACAGAGAGGGAGGAGGCGTTCGGTGGAGTTGGGTGGGCTCTATCTCGTGGGCTCTTTTTTTTCTCCTTTTCTCTAGATGGCTGGATGGATGGCTGGATGGATGTGGGGTGGAGAGCTAGATGGATGGATATGCACCACGTCATCGATCCATGGCACAAACGTTTCCACCAATAGGAATCAAGCTCATGCAATTGTGTTCTCCCTTTTGTTTTTCTTCTAAAAATTTTTACTCTCTTGGACCGCTGAAGGAGGGCAAGTGCTAACCGCGTCCACGCCGGTGAAGGGTCTGGCGTCCTCTGGCCTCGCCGCCATCAGAGCAGCGCTAGAGGTGGAGGCCATCGAAACCCTAGCCACGAGGTAGGGTTGTGGGTGGACGGAAGGAGCGGATCCTGACGCATGGATGGACGCGGCAGGACGAGGTCCGGCGGACCCGGCTGCCGGCGATCTGTGGGGGGGAGAGGAGGATCACAGCGGCATGTCGGATCCAACCACTTGTAAACTGCACCATCTTCGAGTTAGTATCTGGCTATCGAGAGGGAACGTGTCCGGTTAATGAAGGAAGTGTGTTGCCCGTTGCTCCGTTGACCTCGAAACTTCTCGTGCTCTCAAAGGGGGGCATTTCATGACACGTTCCCGGGCATGGCATTTTTTGGGACCGCCTGGAATATTTGAGACATTTACTGCATCTGTAGGGCTTCAATGTGGGAAAATGCAGATCTGCACGGCGGCCACCTGAAATGATGTCAATAAGTGGTTTGTAAATCATATATGATATCTTTGCAGTATGCGTAGGCCTAGTGCAACGAAAGGAGGAGGAGCCATACCACTGGGGGGCGAATGTACCTCGACGGCATGTCGGATCTAGCCGTAAAAATCCACGGAAAATCATACGATGCCGGAAATCCCCGGGACCTGGCACGGTGTCGTCATATGGCCCTTGTAAGGTGTGGTAAAAATTTGAGCGCGTTTCGCAGAAGTCTGACCGGCGGCCACTTGTAAACCGCACCATCTTTGGGTTAGTATCTTGCTATAGAGAGATAATGTTTCGGTTTGTGAAGGAACTGCGCTGCCCGTTGCTCCGTTGACCTCGAAAATTCTCATGCTCTCAAAGGGGGCCATTTTATGACACGTGCCAGGACATGGCATTTTTCGGGCCCGCCTGGATTATTTGAGAAATTTACTGCATACGTAGGGTTTCAATGCGGGGAATTGCAGATGTGCACGACGGCCACCTGAAATGATGTCCAGAAGTGGTTTGTAAAATCATATATGATGTCTTTGCAGCATGCATAGGCCTAGTGCAACCAAAGAAGGAGGAGCCCCACAACTAGGGGGCGAATGTACCTTGGTGGCATGCCAGATCAAGCCGTAAAAATCTGTGGAAAATCATACGATGCCGGAAATCCCCGGGACCGGGCACAGTGTCTTCATATGCCCCTTGTAGGGTGTGGTAAAAGTTTGAGCGCGTTTCGCAAAAGCCTGACCGGAGGCCGCTTGTAAACTGCAGCATCTTCGAGTAAGTATCTAGCTATCGAGAGAGAACGTGTCTGGTTTGTGAATGAAATGTGTTGCCCATTCCTCCATTGGCTATTTCAACCCTCCATCGCACTTGTATACATATATTAAGACACAATGCAAGTTTGGGTACCATTGATACCCCCAAGGCCCCCGACCGACCTAATCCTAGCCCGGTTGACCCGAAGATCTAGGCCTTTGACTTTCACCGAACGGCCTTTGACCAACGTACTTTTCCACCTGGTTGTGATAGGTCAGCCCATAGGAACATTTCAAAACAAGGTCTGGGCCCAACACACCAGCGGACCCCCCTCGTGTCGACCCGATGCGGCCATTCCCCCCCCCCCCTTGCAAGTGTCGGCGGCAGCGCCTTCCGTGAAGGGGGTCACATTCCTGAGCCGCGTGTCGTTTGTTTGCACCTGACAGCACACTTCCAGACATGTAAGAGGACCTGGCGCAAGATTTGATGGCATAGCTAGCCCCCAAAGGCCCCCGACCACACTCGTAGACATGCGAAGAACAATCCATGGTGGGGGAGTTTTTCACATACTCCTGCATCTTACAAAAATATAAGAAATTGCCACACATATTATATCATATGTGTCTGCACTGTGTAAAAATCTCATGAATTGATTACGCTTCAAGTGTTCATGAATATTCATGCAACGCCAAAACCACAGAAGGATTACTTCGATTGCATCGCCGTTCGTGAGGGAAAACCTCAAACCGGAGCCGCGTATTGCCTCTTTAGACATGGCACCACATCTTTCGACATGTATGAGGACTCGGACAAGTTGACCCGGAAATCTACGCCTTTGACTTTCACCGGACGATCTTTGACCAATGGACGTTTTCACCTGGTTGTGATAGGTCGGCCCATAGGAACACTTGAGAACAAGGTCTGGGACAAACCCACCATAAGATTCCCTTCGTGTCAACCCGACATGGCCGTTTCCTCCCTCCAAGTGACAACAGCATCGGCGTCCATGAAGGGTCACACTCCTGAGCCAGTTGCATTTGCACCCGCCACCACAATCCTTGAAACAGTCTGATGAAGCAAACATGATTTAAGTTTGTTCAAATTTAAAACATAGTATAGCACATAATCCTTTCAAGATTCTGATAAAAAACCACATGAATTTCGTCAAAATCAATCCAAGTATCAATTACTTATGATTTTAATAAAGCAGAAGGACCTATATGAAAAAGTACAGGAAGCCACATTTCTAACATGCTCAAAACCAAAAACAAACTGGATATTCATAATCTATGGAAAATTCTACCCTAAATCGATGTATAATTTGTGTATGTTTAAGTTTAGATAAGTTAGATTTAAATTAAACAAAATTTAACTTAAAAAATAAAAATAATTTAAAATAAAAACAAATAATATCTATGCCTACGGCCATGCCGTAGGCCTAGTTCTCGGCCAGGGTTGCCAGGAGGTGCCACATGGTGGGGCTATGCATACGGCAAGGCCGTAGGCATAGATGGAAAACTATGCCTACGGCTTTGCCGTCGGCATAGATCTGCCACGTGGCAGCTCCTAGTTAAAAAATATAGATAATATCTATGCTGACGGCCGTCGTCAGGGCCGTCGGCATAGATTTGACGGCGTCAGCCCGCCGTTTGTCCCTGGGCCACCAGGGCCACATCTATGCCGACAGGCTAACTATGCCTACGGCCACCGTAGGCATAGATCGATATATGCCGACGGCCTAACTATGCCTACGGCTGCCGTAGGCATAGATGGAGGTATGCCGACGGCTTCTCTATGCCGACGGCTTTTCCCAGGCCGTCTGCGTAGCTCGAGTTATGCCGACGGCCCCGACAAAAAGCCGTCGGCATAGATAAGGCCGTAGGCATATAGGGTTATTCCGGTAGTGGCGTGAGCCTCGAGGCCCTCGACGACTTGGAGTCGAGCGCGCATGCTCTGCACCGCCGCGCGGTGTCCCTTAGCGGGTGCGCCGCCTAGTTCGCGCCTTGGAGCATCTAGGCGTGATCGAGCCTGCCGTCAAGCCATCATCGTCAACGAATCTTGCACCAAATTTCTCCAGAATCTGAGGGTTGTCAAATTTGTTTGTAGCTAAAAGAAAAGATGATCTATTAGAATTTCGAAAATTGAAACTAATCTAATCTATGGAACCAATCTGATCATTGATCGATCGGATGCCGCGCCCCCGAGGAGAAGAGATTAATATCCTCGGGGGCGGCGTGCTGCTGAAGTGGTGAGAAGTCCCAGGATCGGCGTCGTGAGACTAACCGCTCTGATACCATGTGAAAATTATAGAATATGTTGTTGTATTGTTCTGACCCTTGAAGGGGTATATATAGAGGTACAATAGAGGGAGAGAGACTTGGAGTAGAGGACAAGCTAAACCTATCTTATCTCTATCTTAAACGTAAATATACTTCTAACATATATGACATTTAAATTTCAGCCTTTAAGATGTAGTCTCTCCATCCGGAATTACTCGTCGCTTGTCTAAATACATCCGTTTGAGTGACAAGTAATTCCCGACGGAGGAAGTATGAGGTAAGATGTATGACTGAGACACAAGTCACATAACACAGCTAGCATATTGTATGAGAAGCCAGACATGAATTTCTCTCCTGCTCACAGATTGACCAACCATGCCTAGAGGGTGTCGAGTCTGACTGAACTATCTCTGCTACTGCTGTGACCATGTAATGCTCCCTATTATCAGGGTATATGACATCAGATTTCACAACATTTTTGCAAATCTAGTCGGATAGAAGTTGTGCTGCTTACCGTGCCACTGGTGTGAATTCCGGGCGCAGTCAAGTAGCCATTCATTCCCGCTGGATTATTCTTCAGACCTCGGTAAGCTCAACCTGTTCACCTCGCTGCCGAGTGCTCAGAATCCTATGCACGAGTAGCTAGTTGATTGGTAGGATAATCCTTACACAAATCTGTATGTGGCATCATAGGTATAAACCTATATGAATCAAACTTTCAGTGAAGAGAGAATAAACAATAAGCTTCACTTTCAAAAGAAGGCAGGGAAAAGAAAGGGACCTCCTCAACTGCAACGAGCAAAAGATAACAATACTAAAAGAACGGTATAGAATTCCACTGAGTAAAGCAAAAGGAAAAGCAAGGCTACGATACATACAGTCCAGAGGATGCCAACCTTGGTGATGCGCTGAACCAAAGAGACTGGCTTGCTGTCGCTTGACAAAAATCTCATGTGACAGCTTACATAAGGTTGCAAAACTTGGTTGTGCATGTGCGACACTAATGAGATAGAAACAACACCATGGAGAGATAATGCATAGCGTCCAGGATCATTATTATTATCACAACAGGGTTCAGGCTAAACAACCAACCTGTAAGGTAAAACAGATAGAAGGCTATGGTCCCAGTCTATGCGTCGCAATTCTGATCTTTATAATTCCTAGTTTCTACAGAAAATAATCAGCTACATCACATGGTATTTACAGCATTGAGTATAGAACATTACTAGACTGAGATTCTGTCCAAATACATAACAAGATTGAAACGTGGAAATCATCATCTGCGAGTAAATTCCATAATAATTAGATCCACTATCTTGATTAGTTACATAACTAATCAGGACGTCCATGGAAAATCAGTAGTCTTGTTGTAAGAGATTTCCATCTCTCTGAACTTCATCATTCTGGCCACCAGCCCCTCAACTACATCTGAATCTGGCGCAAACATCGCGTGGGTGATTCCAACCACACCAGGGTTCTGACTGTTGAGCACCGAGAACGTCGTCGCAAGACGGAGACCATAGTTCATGATGAAGTGAACCAAACCACGGGGAAAGATGAACACATCCCCCTCACACAGTCTCTTCTGAAACAGCTTACCTGTTGTGTCAAAGAAACCGGCCAGCACGCTGCCATCATGGACAAACATCATCTCCGACGCCCTTGGGTGAGAGTGGGGAAGCACTATCCCGTAGGAGTCGATGTCGGTGCGTGCCATCGACATGCCAAGGGTGTTGAGGCCAGGGAACTCGGCAGCGGTGATGATGTTCGTTGATGACCGGACCATGTTGTCTAGTTTCCCGGCATGGTTGAAAAGCAATGTCTTGAAATCAGAAGCCTGTATGGTGCTCGGGTTCTTGCAGAGGAAACCGTTCATGAACAACTTCCTTTCATCCTGAGGCGCCATAGGGCACACATCTTGAAGAGGTGGACTGTCTGACAGGCTTGGTGGTGTATGGAGGCCAAGGAGGAGGAGGCAGGAAAACATGACGGTGAAGAGCTTCATCTCTTGGACACAGAGAGGGAGTAGAGAATCATGGGTTTAAATAATGTGATGGAAAAGGAGTGAAACCAAAGCCAAGTCTGTGCAACCTGTATCAGATTTCTTGGTGTTCACTACAGAGTTCGCTTCGGATTGTGACCAAAGTAACAATCTCTGAATTGTGGCAAAAGGGTGAAGGTGTTAATATGAAGCTTTCAGATTCTAACGATGCCCCTAAGCCATTTGTTTCATTTCCAGGCTGCAAATCTAGAAAAATTACTATGCTGATTCTGAAAATGCTTCAGACTTGGCAGGCTGCAGTAATGCCTATTGTATATGGTTTCAATTAGCGTTCCCGTGGTAAAGTGGAGTAGTTACCAATCTGTAGTTAGTACTGGTATCCGAGGAGGCGCTCATCGCCCACTTACTGGTAAAAAATTGTGTGCTTTAGAAACTGATGCTCATGAAGAGATCAACCAAAGACTGGCTGAACAAGCTCTGCTGCTTCTGACCATGCAATGCTATAACGAAGGCACATCATCAGATTTCATAGCATCTGGCGTATCGGCAACAGTCACGGTGCACAAGGGTTCGCTTTCTACAATTTACACATCGACTAGCCGCCATCACCGGAAGAAGGAGAAGAAAATTCACCTTCTGGAATCTGGACGCGGAGGAGCAGTGAGGTACCACCCCGCGGGGACTCGCTGGAGACGGGAGGGGTAACCACTGCGGGGGCCAATGCGCAGGTAGGGGGGAGTGGTGGCGTGCGAACGGAAGGTTTCGGGAGAGGGTCGACATCGCCGCTGCCGCAGGATGCGCCGGAGCTCCCGTCGGCGGTGGTGGGGAGGCCCCTCGCAATCGGAAAGTAAGCCCAACACCACAGCCTACCAAACCACTCGTCACGGGCTTGTAGTGGGCCCCAGTGCAGGAATTAGCTGCCCGGTACACACCCCCACAATGGGCCACAGCTCGCCGGAGAATGAGCGAGAGGATCCGTAATACAAAAAACAAAATCCTGTTTGTCTCAAAAAAAAATCCTGTTTAAAAAACCCAGCAAATATCGCTAAAACGATAAAAAAACATAGCATAAATGTCAAATAATCCCCTGCAATGTGAAGAAATATTATTATTAAAAAACAAACATGAGATGCAAAATTTGGAGCTAGAGAAACTTTGACAACCTGAGGAACATACAGGAAAGACACCGGAAAGGGGGAGGGTTCACTGTGCCATGTGTGGTAGACCAAGTTTCAGAACACAAATCATCTCAACCTGTGCATACCCAAACCAGATGGGTTTGAGTGTCATGAGGTTCGAGCACGGGGCATCTATCTATAGTACAAGTTCTTGGCCCACCTTAGAGGATATCAAGGAAAGAATGTGAAGCTTGTCGCGGGTGTTCAGGATGTTGGGGACATATGAGTCATGGAACAAGAGGTTCTGCAGCGTCAGCTTCTTGAGCAAGCCGACGCCATGAACTCAAGATTTTGTAGGGTTAGTTTTGTGAGCAAGTTGTAGTCACTGTGGTAAGTATGAAAGAATGACATGCACTGTTGTGTGAACAATGCTAACTAACATCACTTGGAAGGTGAACATGTCTAGACTCCTTGAACTCAAGGCTTCTTTGTCGCATTGACCTTCACGGAGGCGTGCCTTACATGTTCTTGAATCCACAAACGTGCAAGGAATATGTCAGGAAGATGAGCCACGCATGCGCAACAAAATATGCCTATAGTGTAAGAATCATCTTGAAAACGCTCCTAACCCTTCGTAAGGCCATGTATAGCAAATGATCCAAAATTGCTTGGAGCAAGCCCCCCTTATAGGCAAGTTAAGTTGACGTGAAGCACCAACCGCTAGTAGCATTTCAACCAAGGCCTGAATGACTATCTAGCCCACTTTGTTGAGCGAAGGTGGGATTTATATGGTGATGAGGTAGATAACTTCAGTTACGATCTTGGTTCTTTTCAATGAGGAGCGCTAGAGTATTTTGTGTTCATTCGTTTGTATTTTTCTCTTACACGTCAGTAATATCAATGATAGAATGTACATTACTACTCCCTCCGTCACAGTTTAGAAGGCACAGTTAAATTTGCGTGCGCTTCCACAATAGACAAGGTTTAGGGCGCATTGCATTTATTTCTATTAGCTAATTAGTACTCCGATATACTATTTTTATATGCATGCGTAGTGTGAATGCTATTTTTTAGTCCATCTCACAACCAATAGATAACCACCTAGGTCCCAGAGAATTTCCAAGTGCGCCTTCTAAACCGTGACGGAGGGAGTAGTATCTTTTTACTGTAGTTTTCTGATTTTTTGTGCAGGTTATAAATTGTCATAACTTTTTGTGGAAATTTACACTGATAATTTCCTATCCAATACTTGCATTTGCAGGGTAAATGTTTTCATATTCTTTTTAAATCTTAAAAGTATGATTGATGCACATGTATCAGATTCTAGAATTGTGGTACAAATTAAGTTACTAGCAGACTGTAAAATATTTTGGTCTAACTGATAGCCACCTTTATTCCCGTGGCAGAAAAAACTGGATAAGAAAACGCCAATGCCCCCCATGGACTACACATCGAAACCCAACCGTCGTCCACCATTGGCCGCCGCAGTGTGTGTCCTCTAGGTCTTGGCTAGGCGGCGCCTCCGTCCCCAAATTCAGATGTGCGACCAGCCCGACGGAATGACTCGAAGCTGCAGCGCGCGCCTCAATCCCCGAACCCACACCAGCGATGGAGTCAATTGCAAAAAACCACCACATTTGCGGCTAGGTTTGCAGAAAACCACCAACTCGCTA
Source organism: Aegilops umbellulata (assembly GCA_032464435.1). Classification (NCBI taxonomy): domain Eukaryota; kingdom Viridiplantae; phylum Streptophyta; class Magnoliopsida; order Poales; family Poaceae; genus Aegilops; species Aegilops umbellulata. The sequence continues at coordinate 630,509,822 of CP136060.1, read as the reverse complement.
ATCCGTTGCAGAAAACACCGGAAAATCTGTTAAGTCGTTGCAAAAAGCACTGATCGGATGATTTGGTCCGTTTAATCACTTTCTTACAAGTGGGACCAGATTGTAAGAAATTGACTTAGCAAAAAAATAACACATACATCCCTAGATAAAAAAACAAAAGCAATCAGCCCCCTACACCGACGCCCTATCCACTCCGCGCTGCTGCCCTCGTCGAGGAGGCGGCCGGCCTCGTCGGCGACGGAGAGGGCCACGCCGCGGGGGAGGACGAGGAGGCGGCCGGCCTCGTCGGCGACGGAGAGGGCCACGCCGCGGGGGAGGACGAGGAGGGGGCCGGCCTCGTTGGCGATGGAGAGGGCCACGCCGCGGGGGAGGATGAGGAGGCGGCCGGCGCCCACGGCCGGGGCAGAGCTGGGATGGAGGGAGGAATGAGGCGCCTCGCTCATCGCCTTCTGTCCTGGCCGCTCCACCGCGCGTAGTTCGCGCGCGCCCGGCGGGCCATCTCCAGGCTCTTCCCAGACGCCCGGGCCGCGCCGTCGACCCCGTGAAGCTCGCGCGCCGCCCGCGCGCTCTCCTTCAGCGTGTCGTCCCGGAACTGGTCTACAGGGCGCCACGTGCACGCCATGGCGGCGCACCTCGGAGCCCCCGTCGCGCCGGCCAAGCAGGCGCAGTGGGCGGCGCCGATGACGGCCATCCAGGAGCGGATCTTCGAGAAGTCGAGGCAGAGGGACAAGAAGGGGTCGTCCTCCGGGGCGTCCTCGCCGGCGTCCACGGGGCTCCTTGCCGAGATGCAGGCCGCCGAGGAGGAGGATGAGGCCGCGGAGGTGGAGGCCCCGATGTCGATCAGCGAGTAGCGGGCTCGAGCGCGCGGAGGCGCTGGCCGGCGCGTGCGTGTGGGGGCAGGGTGGGGTCTGATTGCTTTAGATTTTTAGATCTAGGGGTGTGTGTGTTATTTTCTTGCTATGTCAACTCCTTACAATCTGGCCCCACTTGTAAGAAAGTGATTAAACAGGTCAAATCATCCGATCAGTGCTTTTTGCAACGACTTAACAGATTTTCCGGTGTTTTCTGCAACGGATTAGCGAGTTGGTGGTTTCCTGCAAACCTAGCCGCAAATGTGGTGGTTTTTTGCAATTGACTCCCAGCGATGAGGGCGGCGGGTTGACCCACTACTGCAGCCCACGTCACGATCCCCATAGCCATGGCCACGGGAGCCAGAAGCGCTCTGGAACGACCCGCCACAGTCGCCGCCGCGGCACCTCGCCGGAGGCTCCTGCTTCCCTGCCGGACGACGACGATATGCTCCACTAGATCCTCCTGCGCCTCCCGTCGCAGCCGTCCTCCCTCCCTCGCGCCTCCGCCGTCTGCAAGCGCTGGCGAGGTCTCGTCACCGACCCACGGTTTCTCGGTGACTTCTCAGCCCACCACCGCAAGCCGCCCCTCCTCGGCGTCTTCCAGGCCAGCTTCGGCGGGATCTTCTTGAGGCACATCCTGCACCATCCAGACCGCATCTCTCGTCGGCGCTTCAACCTTGGACGGCACGGTGTCGAAACCGGGAGCTTCTTGAGGACCGAACTGCTCGGGTGCCGCCACGGTCGAGTCCTCCTCATGGACTGGGACCGGCATCAGGTTATTGTCTGGAATCCCATCACCGGCGAGCACCACCGTGTCGACGCTCCACAAGTATTCAGAGGTTTGTTATACATCTACGGGGCTGTGCTCTGCGCTGCTGGCAACCAGGGGCACGTGCACGGTTGGTGCCACTCGAGTCCGTTTAAGGTGGTCTTGATGTCCCTGGTCAGATGCCGAGACAAAGAAAAAGACGATACTTCACCGATCGCTTGTGTATATTCCTCGGAGACTGGCTTATGGGGCGATATCATCTCAGCAACAAATCTATGTAAGCTTAAAGAAAGTAATCCTGGGGTCCTCGTCGGTCATGTCCTTTACTGGTCGTCAAAGAGTGCGAGTCCCGACACAGATTTTGTGAATTTGGATCAGCTTGTTGAGTTTGATTTAGATAGCCAGAGTCTAGCTGTGATCAAGGGGCCTCGACGTCTTAGTAGTTCTTTCAGGCATCAAATAATCCGGGCAGAGGATGGTGCTGTTGGTCTTGCGATACTGTCTCGCGGTACACTCGAAATGTGGAGGAAGGTCACTTGTCATGATGGTGCCACATGGTTGCTGCAAAAAACCATTGAAATGCATACTATTCTTGGGCTCCCTCCTCAAATTGAAGGGTCAATGAGAGCAATGAAAATACTAGGGTATGATGAGGATAATGGTGCAATTTTTTTACATGCGGATGGCAATGTTAATATGGTTCAACTTATGTCAATGCAATCCAGAGAACTTTATCGGAGCCAATATCCCAAAAACTGTCATCCCTTCACAAGTTTCTATGCACCAGGTGATTGCTCATCCTTAGTCCTTGTATTGTGGTAGTATCTGAATCCAGTAATGTTATGTACCATTCTTGTGCTTCCCCGGTGTTCATTAACCACTTAAACTTAGTTCGAAATTATTTCCTTTACTGGGTAGACAAACTTGTAGTTTTATTTTTAATATCTTTGCTCTTCAGGTATAACAAATCATATGCCAAATGAGTAACTCAGTTGGCATTTTTGGGGCCTCAATGCTAGTTAGTTATATTCTCTTGTGTACCACTTTCTGTTTTGATCTCTCTATTAATGTTATTTCCATGACAACAATTTTCCTTGAGTGAAATAATAGTTTTTTGGTCACTTGTTGAAGATCCCTGCTCCAGGTGACTACTAGTACACTTGTACCACACAAAAATAAGTTCAATTTCCTATCTCTAATAGGCTAGATTTTTTAAAGCAAACACCAAATCACCGGTGTTGCTAGATTTATTAGTTTGGGCAAGTTTTTATTTTTGTCTGCTTGATATGTGGGATAAATTCTAGTCAGTCTTTTTTTTCTTGTGAGCTAAAACTTTAATTATGAAGTAGATTTTCTTTGTCAGGAATCGTTTTGGCATTTAAGAACAGATGTGATTTTGTTTATCTATTGTTAGCATCAAAAGTGGGTTATAAAATATCTATAAGTGGCGAGTTGTTTTTAAGTCATCTATGTAATTGATTCCCTTTTCCTTCTCCTGTCCATATATTTTCCTCGTATCTTTTACTAATTTCCTGACTTGTTATGCTTCTAGGCATAGCCATTCCTGGTGGATGCAATGGAACCCAAGTGTTGCACAAGAAGTAGGATGGCTATCTTGTTTCATGTGCTAATGTGCTGGAATGGTTCAACAGGTAAAATCATCTTCTGGATTTAGATTCTCAGACCTGAATGGTCTGATTTTCTGCATGGAACATTTGGCTGCCAACTTAGGGAAGCATGTACCTACAAAACTATTGCCCATTCAGCTATAGGAATTCATGCATGTCTGTGCCTTTTGGGTCATAAAGATTTCCAGATGTTGCATATGGTGTTGTGTTGCTGTTGATACTACCTGCTTGTGCCGACTTGGCCATGCCTAGAGTTCTCCCTAGCTTGTTTTGGCTTGTTTTGGTTGCTTAAGAGTTGACATGCTGAAAGCAAATTACAGTGTCAAAAGGCTTCAATGATTTACCTTGTTGTCACTTGTAATCCTAGGAAATAAACGGGAATATTGCACGTGTCACATTTTACGAGTTTGCACAGACAACTTATTCACATACTTCTATTAACCACATGTATGTTGCATGGTTGCTACTATGAGATTTTCCCTGTATTTCTGTTTACTAACAGATTGGCATTTTGTATCTTTAGGTGAAGAAATGCCTGCTGCAGTTCTCACGACTTTGTCGCGTTGCATCAATGTGGTTGGCAGTGTGTATATGTGTTCTGTGGAAGAAGTTACTGCGTGCCATGGTTAACTAAGGTGGTGTTTGGTTCTCTAGTCCTAGGACTTTTTCTAGTCCCAACTAAAAAGTCCCTAGTCCCTAAAAAGTCCCTCCCTGTTTGTTTCCAGAGACTAAAAAGTCCCTAGTCCCTTCCTAGAAGTTATTAAATGATCATGTTGCCCCTAGTATATAGAAAAATAACAATCAAACAACACCATGGGGTGGCGGGCCAATGGGTGCATGGAGGAGCATTGTTGAAAAAGTCCCAAAAAGTCCCAAAAAGACTCTCCTTGAGAGTCTTCTTCATTTAGTCCCAAATGCCTAGTTTAGTCCCTAAAAAGTCCCTCCCGTTTGGTAAAAAAGTCTTTAAGAGGGATTTTTTCTAGCACCTACACAAAAAAGTCTCTGGAAACAAACACCCCCTAAGTTTCTAATGTAACAAGATGCTTTTTAATATGTAATCAAGGAAAGTTCAGCTTCCCCAAGTTATAACTGGAGTCAGGTTCCATTGTGTCCTTTTTACATGGTTGTGCATGGCAGATCTTCTCTTCAGCCGGGAATGTTTTGGGGTAGTCAATCATCACTAAACATTGAGAAAAAACAAGCTCATTTTCTTCTGTAGGCTGTGTCTTATATCCACAAAATCCATCTGCTGCTACAAATTACATATGCCTTCAGGAAAATTACTGCTCTTTATCATTTTTTTACTAGTTGTTCTGCTGTATGGACACACAGTAATAGACTGCTTTAAACTAAAAAAAGTCATATTTACCATAGTACTTGTTGGTTAACATTGTACCATATCCGCACAACTGAATCGAAAAACTCACAGGATCACTATTGTCCTTATTTGCCAGAAATAAAGGTATGGATGTTGTAGAACAGGAACATTGGTGTTTGGAAGCCTCACTGGAACAATTACTAGTTATCTGCTCTACTGAAACTAGTGGCAGACTGGCAGTTACAGGGAACATGGAAACAAGTATTGGGAGCTTGCATAACCAAACTTATCTGCCAATTTCGTCATAAAACATGAACACAAACATGTCTATTCAGCTGATTGGTCTGCCATCTGAAGCTAGAATACATACTGGGAAACCAAACAAAGGGTAGCATGTAGAAGCAAAAAAACTGTATCCTGAGGTTCTGTGGTCGGTTTATCGGGCTGCTGCTGCATATATAGTACAGTATAATAATTAAAATGATGGCGATACAAGGGCAAACTGATTACTTTTTGGTAAGCATAAACTCATGACGTTTGAAAAGGACGCATAGTTTCTGCACCCAAGCTCAAATGAGCTGGGTGAACAGTAAAATCAAAACAAAAAAAATAAAAAAATTCCAATATTTTTGGGAAGAAACATTGACAAAAGTTTTAAGTGCTTGAAAAATTGTCATGAAATCGCATTCCTATAAGGCATGGCAAAAAAAAAACCAGTACTCTGAAAATGCTACTTTCAAAAGCATTTTGGAGCACCGAATTTGTCTTTTTTGCCACGCCTGTAGGAATGCGGTTTAATGAAGATTTTTTGCACGCTCTTAGAACTTTTGTCAATGTTTCTTCCAAAAAAATTTGAATTTTTTTTGAATTTTTTCGATTTTACCGTTCGCCAAGCTCATTTGACCTCGGGAGCATAAAAGCACTTTCGGTTTGAAAAGTGCTATGTTTCTTCAGTGTATTCTCGGCAAACCAAGAAACAACGGTAGAAAAACTACAGGGCATCAGGGCGAGCTTGAGTCCCTAGCAGCCCAGGCGAGCTTGAGTCCTTTTTTGAGAAATATCTATGTGTTCATTGCAAAAATTATAGAAAGTGCACACAAGGACACACCCGAAGGACCAGAATCACAAGTATCCTCCAAACTTTACACAAAAGACCTAAAACATGTAACGACTCAGACCTAGGATGCCCTTGCACTCATCGTCTTCGACGCTCCTTGCCAACCACTGTCACCACAAAGACAAGCAACCCCACAAACCAGATTCGACGAAGTACCATAGCTAAGTAGAGTTGTGAGCCGATCGGGCAACCCGCCGCAGAACGATGAGGCCGAAACTTTGTGGCTCATGGGCTGGAGAACCTCCCCTTACTCGTTGGTGCAAATCCTACGTCTCCACCTGACGTCGTCGAAGGAGAGGGTCAGATCTGCTCTCCATCTTCCATAAAACCCTTGTTGGAAGACACCACGCCCCGTAGGTCTTCGATGCCACCACCATCCGAGGAGGTATCCATCACCGGCGATTCACCCCAAAGCAACCTTCATGGCCCTCGAGCTGCGCTAGAGGAGACACTGTTGAGACGTAGGCGAACCCGAAGGACAAAAGACATGAGCTCAATCATTGTCGCCGCCTCGCCAACCCTACCCCACCACCCAGATCTTGCCGGCTGGGCATGACCGCGAGTAGACCATAGCTTCCATATATGCCGCCCACTGCCATGGAGATCATCACGTTGGGGAGAGAAACCACACCCTTATTTGCTGCTGCCGCCATCACCGTCGGAGAAGATATGACGCCCGGCCAACCCCTAGCTATGAAACTAACCTAAACCAACTATGCAAATCGCGTCGCAGATTTGTCGAGCACCCTTAAATCCTATGGGAATTTCAATACTACTACGGGGCTAGAAGATTTAACCCGGAGTTCATGCCATTTTCGGACCGGTGGGGCATGGTTGTCATGCTACATGGCTGGATAGTAATGGTAGGAGGAGATTGACGTTAGCTAGACCGATCGGGCTGGTAAAACATATCGAGTCACAAGTGAAATAGACATCTCTCTCTCTCTCTCTCTCTCTCTCTCTCTCTCTCTCTCTCTCTCTCTCTCTCTCTCTCTCTCTCTCTCTCTCTCTCTCTCTCTCTCTCTCTCTCTCTCTCCATGCTCGGTCGGTTGTTTCCATGGCGACAGTGAATCCCGGTGGCAGCGGCTGTTATCCCGATGACAGAGACGAGACAAAAGCATCACCAGAGGTGGGGGTGGAGGCATCGATGATATAAAGTTAGGGAAGGGCAAGTACCACCGGAGCTCGAGCATGTTCTAGACATCGCTATCGCCACCACCCGACCATTCGATAGATACCATATTTGTCCAAGTTTCTCAATTAATTATGTTCCACTCTATTAACATATTTCTTTTGAAACTTGAGTAACTTTATAAAATCAAAAAATTGTACATCATCCACCATCCACATCAAACCAAAGTATAACCAATAACTAGAGCCTTGCAATCCGCTTAAATTGCCGCAGCGCCTGATGCCGTAAATCCTGCATGCAATCTGACTCGACCACCAAGTTATTGATTCCAAGTTGCTACATCTGATACAACATGATCAATCTTCGCATTTGACACCCGCAATGAAATCTCATTTCTCATCTCTAAGGACCGCACCAACAACACCTTGGAGCGTCTCTGAACAAAACGCCGCGTCCACATTGAGTTTACTTGTCTCTCCATTCTCCACTTTTGATGCCTAGATTCTTCTTCCTGGCCTTCACATACTTACTTTGATGAGCATTTGTTTTGAGATGTAGAATAATTCTGGCTTCTAAGATAAATGGCAGTTGCGACGAGAGAAAAATTATTCATATGACTCCCGTGAAAAGAAACGATTTTATTGAAGTGGCTTCAATCAAAGTTTTCTAAAGCTTGCAAGTGTTAAATTACTTCACATTTGTTTCTCTTTGATTATCTGCCCCATATCAGTTTGTTTCTTTGATAATTTGCCCTATTTATCTTCTAAAACATGTCTTAAACAATTTTCAGCACAAAAACTCCACGTGAAGTGACCCAAATAACCCTATGACAAACTTGCAAAATTCTCTCTCGTCTAAAAAGAAAAAGTTGCAAAATTACTCTATCTCAAACCTTGTGGCTACTTGGGCCGAAACTGGTTTTGGACTGGAATTTATTTTCTTCCCAGTAAGTATACTGGTCAGTGGGGTGGAGAGTAGGTTTTATTTTCGGAATTATCCCTGTGTTGTCTAACCCTAGGTCCAGGTCCAGGCAGCGGCGCCTCCATTCCAGTTCCACGGCGCGGAGATGACCCGCCGCCGCAGCTCACGCCTCCACTCCCAGATCCCGGCCGGTGAGCAGGCCGCCGGAATGGCCGTCCGCCGCAGCCCGCGGCTCCTCTCCCAAATCCACACCAGCGAGGATGGCTCCGGCATAGCCCTCCGCCGCAGCCCGCGGCTCAACCCTCAGATCCCCGTGAGTGGCAAGGGCGCCGGAGCGACCCGCCGACGCAGCTCGCGGCTCAACCCCGAAATCCGCGTGGGTGAGGAGGGCTCCGGAGTGACCCACCGCCGCAGCCCGCGGCTCAACCCCCAAGTCCACACGACCGAGGAGGGCGCCGGCCGCCGCGGCACGCGGCTCCACCCCCAAGTCCACTCGAGCGAGGAGGGCTCCGGAATTACATGCCGCCGCCGTCGCTCCGGCACCTCGCCGGCTGCGCCTGCCTCCCTGCCGGACGACGACGATGTGCTCCGGGAGATCCTCCTGCGCCTCCCGCCTCAGCCGTCCTCCCTCCCGCGCGCCTCCGCCGTCTGCAAACGCTGGCGACGCGTCACCACCGACCCGCGGTTCCTCCGCAGCTTCTCTGCCCACCACCGCAAGCCGCCACTCCTCGGCTTCTTCGAGCACGAAGACTACGACATCGTGTTCACCTCCATCCTGGACCCTCCCGACCGCATCCCTCCGGAGAGGTTCGACACACGGCGTCAGATCCGCAGCTTCCGGAAGGCCAACGTGCTCGGATGCCGCCACGGCCGCGTCCTCCTCCTGGAGAAAGACTGGTTCACTGTATGGGACCCCATCACCAGCGAGCATCACCGCATCGGCATTCCACTAGCGTTCGATGAGCTATCCTACCTCTATGGGGCTGTGATCTGTGCTGCTGCCGACCAGGGCCACATGCACAGCAGCTGCCACTCAAGCCCCTTTTATTTGGTCTTGATGTCCCCGTGCCAAAGCTACAAAGATGATACTCCGCCCATCGCTTGTGTCTACTCCTCCAAGACTGGTGTATGGGGCAATCTCATTTCAACCACGCATCGATGTGAGTTTATTAAATGTAATCCTGGGGTCCTTGTCAGCAATGTCCTTTACTGGTCGTCTAAGAGTATGAGTGCCGAATCAAATTATTTGAATTTGGATGAGCTCGCAGATGACTTAATTGAGTTCGATCTGGATAGTCAGAGTCTTGCTGTGATCAAGGGGCCTCCAGGTCTGAATTATTCCACCACGCATCAGATAATCAAGGCAGATGATGGTGCTCTTGGTCTTGCCATATTGTCTCATGGTAGATTCGAAGTGTGGCAGAGAAAGGTCAGTAATCACAGTGGTGCCACATGGTTCCTGCAGAAGACCCTTGACATAGATAGTATTCTTGGGCTCCCTTCTCAGGTTGAGGAATCATCGATGAGAAAGGTGGAAATACTGGGGTATGATGAGGATAATGGTGTATTATTTTTAGTTGTGGGTGCCAATGCCTACATGGTTCAACTGATGTCAATGCAATCCATGAAACTTTATCAAAGCCGTTATCCAGATAACGATCATCCTTTCACAAGTTTTCATCCTTTCAAAAGTTTTTATGCGCCAGGTGACTGCTCATCCTTAGTCCTTGTATTGTGGTAGTAACCAAATCCAGTAATGTTATATATACATGGTTGATGGAATACCTTTGTTGTGCTTCCCCATTGTCCAGCAATTGTTCCTTTACTAGTTAGAAAAACGTGTAGTTGTATTGCGTTTTTATGTCTTTACTCTTCAGAGATGCCAAATCAAATGTCAAATGAGTAACTCAGTTGGTGTCTTGGCTCCTCTAAGCTAGTTATACTTTTCTGTCTTGAGTACTATCTGTTTTGATCTTGCTATTAATGTTATCTAAATAATAATAACTTTTGTTGAGTCTATACTTTAGCCTACCCCAACTTGTTTGGGATTAAAGGCTTTGTTGTTGTTGTTGTCGTTGAGTGTACACTTTCTGAAATAACAGTTTTTTAGTCACCTGTTGAAGGCGGCCCCTGCAGCAAGTGACTAGTACACTTGTATATACCACACAAAAATAAATTGGATTTATTGTCTCTAGTAGGCTAGATTCATTTACAGTTGAATACCAAAATCACTGTTGTTTCTAGAATTTATTAGTTTGGTCATGTTTTTATTCGTATGCATGATATGTTGGATAAATTCATGAGCTAAAGCTGTCATTACGACGTAGCTAAACATGAGTGTTTTCCGGAATGGTTTTCGCATTTTTTAACATATGTTTTTATGTTTCTGTTGTTGGCATCAAAAGTGGGGTTTAAAGTATCTATAAAAAACAGTGAGGGCCGAAAAATGGTTTGTTTTTCAAAAGTTATGTTTGTTGGTTCATCTATGTTATGTAACTCACTCACTATTGCCTTCTCCTACCCTGCTATCCATATCTTCTCTTCGTAGCTTTTATTTATTACCTTACTTATGCTTCTGGGCGTAGCCATTCCCGATGGATGCGGTGGAGCTGAAGTGCTGCAAGATATGTAGGATGGCTGTCTGGTCTCATGCGTTAATATGCTGGAATGGTCCTAAAGGTAACAACATCTTCATGATATAGTTTGTCAGATATCGATTGTTTGGTTTTTTGTATGGAAATTACTGGCTGTCAACACAGGCAGCCTGCACCCCACAAACTATTGCCGACTTGGCTATAGGGATTCTTGCATGTCAATAGCACAACACAAATTTTAAACGAGGGTAATGCCAAAGCAAAATGACTGTCCCTTTGGGGTTGTAAATGGTATCCAGATGTTGCATATAGAGTTCTTGCTGTTAATATTACCTGCTTGTGCCTCTTTGGCCATGCCTAGAGTTCTTGGTTTTGCTGTTTCAGAGTCAGCTAGTTGAAAGCAAGAATTAGTAGCATTTCGAAAAGAAAAACTAATATTATGCCCCAAATGCATGCTTTGGGAAAACTTCTCCAGTGAAGAACAATGTAGATAAAGAGAAAAACATAATACAGATTCCCACCAGTAGTTGGACACTAAATATGTGTCAAACTAATAAGATGTGTTTCATTTTTATCTATGTTTTTAGGCGACATGGTGTATCATGATATCGAGAATATTTCATACTCAAACAAGTGATTTTCTTGGTGATAACTTCCGTAGACTTCCGCCCAATCTATGACCTTAAATTGGAGCATGGTCCCTTGGGCTTCTTTGCTACTGGCTCATCGAAACCATCATCGGCATGTCCAATCATTTTATATTTTTATGGTGGTTTGGTTTGCAGTTCGCACTACTATGCCGAATATTTATTTTGTCCAAATTAATATTTCTGCATCACGAACATATTAAACAAATCAGAATGGAATTTTCATGCCCCATAATTCAGAAAATGTAAAACTTCTTTACATTATCTAGGGAACACAAAAAAGGGAATCTTCACAGGTCAGAGCACTCTATAACGTGCCCAATTAAAATCAGTAGAAACAAGGGAATTTTTTTTTTTTTGAGAATCACCGGGGGAGGGGTCCCTCCACCTGAATATATTACTCAAAGTGGCCATAATGCCAGGAGAGTGATCTAGTTTATAAGGAAAACCAGATCAATAACCTTAACAAGATGACCCCGTTTATGAGGAAAACCAGGCCGAAAACCATACAAGTAGGATAAAAGAAGAAGAGAGAGAAAATGCCCAAGACAAAGCTCGATCCAGGTAGCAGACAAATGACCATCACCACGAATAGACACAAGTAGATGTGGGATGTCCTCAAAGGATCACAATACCAAGACTTCGCAATCGCCTAACGCACCAGACCGGCGTGCGTATCAAACCCAACGGCGCTATAGAGGAGCATCCATAGTCAACGAGCTATAGAGGAGCATCCATAGTCAACGAGTGCCATAACCAAACATGAACCTTAACAGGGAGCCCCGCCGCAGGAATTCGAAACGGTTAACAAGTTGGAGAGGCATCCTGCGACATCATTGAGCAAAGATGAATCAAGAGGACACCAAGAGCACGAAGCTCACCGCAACACAATGATAGCCATGGGGGGGGGGGGTCTTGAGCATGCACACCAAAGCAAATTGCTTAGTCCGAGACTCGCCGAGCATGCCACACTAAGGGAACCAATGCTGCTAGGGGAAGGGAAAAAAATGGCAAACGCTTCCAAGGAAGAACACGACGCCCACATGTGCCGTCATTACCAGCGCTGACCAAGTCAGACCGGAGCTTTCGCTCAATCCCTATCTATCTCCGGCAGCCCACAGCAGCGAGAGAGGGGGTCCAACGCGACGCCTGCAAACAGGTCAATGACTCTTGTAGGCGATGCCATCGCCGAGCTTTCGGCCGGATACACCAACCTTCCAATAGCCAACAGAGTTAGGAAGTCGGAGACGAGGCCCAACCTCAGGACACCAACTCTGGCCGGAGGGAGTATACCTGCGGTGGACGTAGTGAGGCGGCGTGAGGACGAAGTTGGATCTGCTGGGAGAGACGGGGAGGACGACAGCCACGGGGAAGCCCCACAGGAACCGTCGTTGCAGAAGCAAGCAACGAGATGGCAAGAGGGTCGTGGCGTCTACGGCGCCAAACGCGGAGAGAAGCAGAGCATCCCGTCGGAGGCCACCAACTGCATCTGGGAGCAAGGGCCACCCAGATCCATGCCCACCGCGGCCACGGGCAGCACTAGGCGCCGTCATGCCGGCGAAGCAAGCCGCCCAGTCGCGCCGCCACACTCGTCGATGTCGCTGCAGCACTCGCGAGTCCGCCGCCAACCGCCGCGAGCTGAGTAGGAGGTACCCTGCCGCCGCCGGCCGCCCCAGGGGCTTTGCCCGGGGGCCTCCTCCGGCAGCGGCGAGGGCAGGGGAGGGTTGGGGATTGGCAGGCGGCTAGGTTTTGACGGGGCCGCCCGTGTCACCCTGGATAGATATCAGCACATTCAACATGCTCGATCCCACCTTCCTGTATTGGCAAGTGAATCCACACAATATGTGGGAAAGCTTGTGAGCGGTGAGAACATAACAAAGTTAGCTTATATCTCGTACTCGGTACGGTGCTTACTTCTTCCTCTTCTATCTCAGGAGTGACATAATCTTTTTCCATGTTAAGGATAGTATCAAACAGATTGAAGGGGTAATTATAAATGTCACCATAGACACCTTTCCTCAGACTTTCCTTTAGTTCGCTTTCAGCACTCTGAGTGATACCAGGAAGATGTTAGAACATGGGAATGTAATCAATGTATGATAGACTCAGAAGAAAAAAATAACCTTCTCTAGTTGAGCAGCCTTTTCAGCTTTTTCTAATCTTCGGAGATTGCACTGAGTGTTCTTCCTGGGGACTGTCATTATCCTCTCTGTAACAGAGCATAAGAATATCTGGCTGTCAGCGCATGCAGCCTGCCTCCCATGAACTATTTCCCATTCGGCTATATGGATTCATGCATGTCAATAGCACATAAACAAATAAAAAATGACGGCGACGCCAAAGGCAAAATGACTGTCCCTTTTGGGTCGCAAATGATATCCACATATTGCATATAGTGGTGTTGCTGTTAGTTAATGTTACCAGCTTGTGCCTGTTTGGCCATGCCTAGAGTTGTCCATTGGCTTAGTTGTTTTAGAGTCAGCTAGTTGAAACCACGACATTAGTAGCATTCAACTATCCCGTCTCAATAATTTACATTTGTCAAAAGGCTTTGGTGTACTTCGCTGTCATTTGTAAACCTAGGAGATATAGTGAAGAGTATGATATCTGTTGTGTTTTACGAGCTTGCACACACATCTTGCTCATAGGCTTTTTTTAACCATGCATGCTGCATACGAATATCAGGTTGTGCATGTATCTACTATGGGCTCGATACGACTTGGACTGGGCCCAACACAAATTGTCCCACTCAAGCCCGCCTAAGAAACAACTCTATCGCCAAGGCCCAATACTACGTCTTCCAAGTCCTGCCTGCGCTTCTCGTCAGCGCCTCCATTCTTGAATCGACATGAGCGAAGAGGACACCGAAACGACCCGCCGCCGCGGCACCTCACCGGCCTCCCTGCCGGACGACGAGGACCTGCTCCGGGAGTACCTCCTCCGCCTCCCGCCTGATCCTTCCTCGCTCCCGCGCGCCTCCGCCGTCTGCAGGCTCTGGCGATCCGTCGCCACCGACCCCAAGTTCACCCGCCGCTTTCGCGTCCATCACCGGAGCAACAAGCCGCCCCTCCTCGGCTTATTCCATCGCCGCAACGACGAGATCGCGTTCACCCCGTCCTCGATCCTCCCGATCGCGTCCCACTAGAGCGCTTCTCCCTCGGACGTTACATCAGTCACCCCAATGTTTATCCGGGCGGGTGCCGCCACGGCCTCGTCCTCCTCGTACACTTTGAGCCGAAAGAGGTCGTTGTGTGCGACCCCATCGCCGGTGAACAACACCGCATTGCCGTTCCACCGGAGTTTTATATGGACGAGCTCAACGGGGCGGTGTTCCGCGCTGGTGTCGGCCATGACCACGTGCATGAGAGCCGACGCCACTTGAACCCCTTCAAGGTGGTCTTGATGTCCATGCACGCGGAGGATTATCGACCCGTCGCATGTGTTTACTCCTCGAAGACTGACACATGGGGCAATCTTATTACATCAACGGCTCAATGTAACATTTATAGTGAAGATAACCATGGGATCTTTATTGGCGGGTGTCTTTACTGGTACGTGAGATCGAACCTACGGGTGCCGGGTTTGGCTAGTCTCACAAAGGACATAGTTGAGTTTGATCTGGATAGGCAAACTCTAGCTATGATTAATGGACCTCCCGATCTGCATTATTCTCATTCCCCCACGCACCAGATCATCAGAGCAGAGGATGGTGATCTTGGTCTCGCTGCATTTTCGTATGATGGATTTCAAACATAGCAGAGGAAGGTTAATTGCCATGGTGTTGCCACATAGTTACTCCAGAAGACCGTTGAAATGCATAATATTCTTAGACTCGCTCCTCGGATTGAGGGAGCGATGATATACATGAAGATAGTGGGGTATGATGAGGATAATGGTGTTATGTTTTTATATGCGGACGCAAGTGTCTACATGGTTGAACTTAAGTCAATGCAATCTAGAAAACTGTATGAAACCTGTCCTATGGATGAATGTCATCCTTTCACGAGTTTATATACACCAGGTGATTGCTCATCTTTTGTCTTAATGCTTTTGTAGTGATCCAATCCAAGTAATGCTTTGTACTTTTTTTTCTGTAACACTTATATCATGTTTCGCAAGTTTTCACTAGCAAGTATCAACTAAAGCCTAGTTAGTACTTGTCCCTTTGCTAAATACTCCCTCCGTCCCAAAAAGGATTGCACATTTAGTACCAAGTTAGTACAACTTTTTACTAAATAAGCGACACTTATTTTGGGGCGGAGGGAGTAGATGGACTTGTAGCTTTACTTTTGCATTATCATTCAAGTTGTCTCACTCTTTTGGAGATACAAATCATGGGTCAAATGAGCAACTTAGTTGCCACGTTTGAAACCTCAACACAAGTTACATTTTTTATTGGGTATCCATATCTGTTCTGAACTTGGTATTGGTCTTAACAACACATAATACTTACTCTCATTGCATGGACACCTTCTTCCCAGTTTTTTTCATTACACTAGTTAATGGCACATGTTGTAAGTGACCAGTACATCTGCAACACATAGAAATAAATTGAATTTCTTATCTCTAATCAGGCTCGATGATATTCTAAGAATTCTTGACACTTTATTTATACCATCAGCTTAATTTTTCATTATGAGAGGTAGCTAAATATACCGTTTTCTATAATATTATTTGTATTTTACAATATTTATGTTTTTGATTAGATATTGATAGTATCAAAAAGTGATATATTAAACATTTGTAGAAAATGTGTTACGAAAGTGGGCATTTTTCTCAAGTTACATTTCTATGTTCATCTAACAACTCATTGTTACTTTGTCTTATCCTCAAAATTATC
The DNA here is from genome assembly GCA_032464435.1 of Aegilops umbellulata. Lineage (NCBI taxonomy): Eukaryota > Viridiplantae > Streptophyta > Magnoliopsida > Poales > Poaceae > Aegilops > Aegilops umbellulata. The sequence continues at coordinate 630,494,005 of CP136060.1, read as the reverse complement.
ATAATTGTCTGACATCTTACGCGTCTAAATATAGGTGTTACTGGTGGATGTGATGGAGTTTAAATGTTGCCTGATTGTATTGTTTGCTGCACTGGAATGGTTGAAGAGGGTAAGAGCATCTTCTTCGTTAATTAGTTTGTGAGATTTGGAATTTTTTTTTCTTTGGTGAAAATTATCTAGCTGCGAGCGTTGGCCAGGTGTCCTAGGAGATATAGCCAGGAGCATTGAGTTCACATACATATCTTGTTTATAAACTATTTCTTTTCTATACCTATATCCGGTTACTAATAGACTAACGCTTTTGTTTTCTCTAGGTGAAGGAATGGTTGTTGCTTTTTGTATTGAGCTCGTCGAATTGTGTCAATACGGTCACAATGTTTATATGTTACACACTGCGATGCAATTTTCACAGTTTTGGCTTATCTGGAAAACTTACCGTGTGCATTGGTCTAGCCAAATTTCTAATGTCACGACGTGTATTTGAATATATAAATCAGAAAATTCCATCTTGCCTTAGTAATAAGAGCATCTCCAGCCGCGCCCCCAACAGGCCCTCCCCGGGCCACTTTTTCGGCGCTGGCGTAAAAAAAAACTCCCCAGTCGCGCCCCAGGACGCTCAAAATCGCCGGTTCGGCCCTTTTTTTCCGCCCGGTGGTCACAGGCCGAACCTGGCGCACTGGGAAGCAATTGGTGGCTTTGGCGCAAGGGAAAAGCGCGGCTGGCCCACACCGTAAGGGGAAAAGTCAAGGTTTTCTTCCCCGACTCGCCTCCCACCCCCCGCGCCCTCGGCCGCCACCCTTCACCGCTATATCCCGGCGCCTCCCGCCGCCCTTCACCGCTAGATGGCCATTCTCCGCCGGAAAAATAGCAGAGCTTCGCCGCGGCAGCCCCTCCAACAGCAGCTGGGCGTTTTCGGCCGCCGTTTCCGGCCGCGGAGGGGCAGTTTAGCGGCGGGTACACGCCCATCGGGCGTAAGGTGTTCGACGATTTGCCTGCCTGAGCGATGGACTCGGATGACGAGGAAGCGCTCGCCGCGCTGCTGGAGGAGGAAGCCGAGGCCGACGTCCAGGAAGAAGAGCATCTCATGGTGCTCGCCGCTCTTGCCCAGCTGCTGGCGAGCAATGAAAAGCCGTGGCGGCGCCGGGGCGGGTGAAAGCAAAGAACCGGCATCGTCTCGAAGGCTACTGCATGCTCTACTCCGACTACTTCGCCGATGCTCCACTTCACGGCGAGAAAACATTTCGGCGCCGTTATCGGATGAGCCGAAAGCTCTTCCTCAGGATTGTGAATTCCATCCGGGAGTTCGACAACTACTTCAAGTGCAAGATGGATTGCACCGGCGCCCTTGGATTCACCTCCATCCAGAAGTGCAGGACAGCGATGAGGATGCTTGCATACGGAGCTCCAAGTGATTCACTCGACGACTATGGGCGCATGGCCGAGTCCACCAGCATAGAGTGTTTCTACAAGTTCTGTCAGGCAGTGGTGGCAGTGTTTGGACCGCAATACTTGAGAACACCCAATGCGGAAGACACTGCTCGGATCCTAGCACAGAATGCAGCAAGAGGATTTCCTAGGATGCTTGGAAGCATCGACTGCATGCATTGGAAATGAAAGAATTACCCATTTGCTTGGCAGGGGATGTATAAAGGCGCCAAAGGCGGTTGCAGTGTGGTACTTGAGGCGGTGGCCACACAGGACCTCTGGATTTGGCACTCCTTCTTTGGTATGCCAGGAACTCACAATGACATCAACGTGCTGCAGTGCTCTCCTGTCTTTGCCAAGCTTGTTGAAGGTCATTCTCCTCCGGCGAACTTCGAGATCAATGGGCGGCACTACAACAAGGGGTACTATCTAGCTGATGGCATCTATCCGAGATGGTCGACATTTGTGAAGACGATCTCAAACCCTCTGCCAGGAGGCAAGAACGCCTGGTTTGCGAAGATTCAGGAGGCTTGCAGGAAGGATGTCGAGCGGGCATTTGGTGTGCTCCAATCTCGATTTGCTGTTGTTCGGTACCCCGCTCAGACCTGGTCCAAAGATCAAATATGGGAGATTATGACTTACTGTGTCATCTTGCACAACATGATCATCGAGAGCGAGCAAGAAGACCCAGTGTTTGACACTGAACCATACTACAGGCAGGGTCATCTAGCCGAAGTTGATCACCAGCTGCCGGCAACCTGGACTGCCTATCTCAGTATGCGTCATGAGATCCGAGACCCACAGGTGCATCATCCACTGCAGAAAGATCTGATTGAGCACCTATGAAGGCTCAAGGGGGACGCCGTGTGATGAAATATGAGTTTTTATTTGTTGAACTATATAATTTGTATTGAACTATTTGTTGTTGTACTATTTTGTTGAAGTATTTGATTTTTCTGTGATGAAATATGTGATAAGAAAATATTGTGTTGATAATTGAACGCTGAGACACGACGAACCACGCCGAATATGGGCCTATTCTCGCCCATATGAGCCCTTTATTCGCCGAAATGGGGCTGAAAAGTGGGCCAATTTCGGCGTCTGGGGGCGACGACTGGGCGCAAAACCGCCCCAGCGCCGATTGTATCGCTGACTCGCCCCCGGGGGCGATTTTTATGTGTCCTAGGGGGCAACGGCTGAAGATGCTCTAAACAAGCTGGGTTTCACAACAATATTGTTCGCAATGTGTATATGGTTGAGAACTACGTTTTTGAATGGACGGTATAGTATAAGTGTCTGCTGGAACAGGTGTTTCTGACAAAGGATTGGCGTGCTTATTAAAACTTTGGTAATTCTGTGTACTCCGTATTTTACTTGCGGAGAACTGCGAGCAGAACTATGCGAAGCTAAATCTAGTTCTGAAGACTCATAAGTTCAAAAAAGGAAAAAGAATGTTCTGAATGAATCATACAAAGGGTTTATTTATATCCATGAGAAATTAACAAATGGGTAGCAATTTTATACGTACTATTTACCAAGGAATACAAATTCTTTGTTTTTGTGCTGTCATCACTGTTTTGTTTTCCTGCCTGTATATGACGACCTAACTATAGTGAAGAAATGTGGAGGAAAACATATTTCATTCCTGCGATTGTATCTCTTTTTGCGGTGTTACTGTAGTTTCCACATGCATGTTCCGCTCACCCCCTTGGCCAGCTCTTTGGTATACATTAATTGACTGGATGAAAAGCATTGCATGTCGTTCATTTGATTTCAGCGTTCCAATTTTGCTGATGATTCTGCCCATGTCTTCCGATTGTGCAACACTCGTATCTGTGCATGTGTTTGTGCGCTAGAGTTTTGCCCATGTTTTGAATCTAGCTAAAAAAGAAGAAGGCAAATTTCTATCTGCGGTTGAATATCACTAGCTCGGATATCGCTTCTGTAGCTCTTGTTCCTGGCCGGCATCACAACTGGCCAGAAGAGAGATATGTCTTCCTTTTTTTATGTTGTGTGTCGGAACTCGGAAGCCCTGTTCGTGTTACACGAATCTCAGTATGCTATCAGGGATTACTCTCTCCAGGTATCTATAGATATGATCTCGGATAAAAGTTTGCAGCAAGAAAGGAGAATTGAGAAAGTCGAGCAAGGGGATGGGAGAGAGATAAGCGCTTTATACTCAAGTTGAGGCATCACAAGATCAGTGTAACAATCTAACGCTCATGCTGGTGGAGGGTACCATGGACACCAATGACATTCTCTGAGTCTCTTGCCATTAGTTTGATATACCATGGGCACCAATTATGGATACAATGCCCAATTTCTTCCCACGAAGGAGGCCTCAAGGGTCAAAATGCTTGACCAGTTGGACAATCTAGTGGTAAACAAATTCCTGGTGCCCTTCAAACCTAAACAATTCATCCATGTACAACACAATATGTACTATGTGAGCATGTGTATAATCTCTATCCACTGGTATTGGAGGAACTAGAACTAAGAGTCTTGGAAGGGTCCTATGTTCATATGTTGGGAATTGCCGGAGTGAAGGTATATCACTGTATTTATCGACTTGTATGCATTCACGCTTCTTCAATTCTAGCACATACGGCATTCACATGCATTCTATTTTTATTTATTTACCATTTCAATTCTAGCACATGCATGTGGAATTCACATGTATTCTATTTTTATTTATTTATCATTTCAATTCTAGCACATGTGGCATTCACCTGTATTCTATTTTTATTTATTTATTTATTACCCGCCTTTTATGTTAGAACCATATCTTTTCTGATATATATGGCTTGCCTAATTCTGTTATGATGGAACATGAGTCTCAACCATGCACATCATTATTAGTTGTAGACTCTTGGTGTACAGAAGGTTAAAACTATTTCATTGTACTGATTACATTGTGCTAAGCTGGGAAGACATGTCGGTGTTAGCAACTTATTAGAGCATCCCTAGCGGACACCGTAAAACTTCGACCTTTAAAACATATATACAGGGCGCCTAAAACTGGTTTTACTGGCTGAAAATGGTCACGATAAAGTAGATACACTAAAACTGGCCCTTAAAAGAGCATCTACCGAAAAGTGCCAGTAAGGGAATATCAATCAAAGGACTCAGATCCCTCCCCCTTCTCCCACGACGCGCCCCGCGCGCGCGTCTCGGGAGCCCCATCTCCGCCGCCGGCGAGACGCCCCTTCCCCCGTCCCCTCCTCCTCGCCGCTGCCGGAGAGCGTCCGCCGGGCAAAGCCCGTGCGGCGCTGGCAGCGGCGGGGCCTCTCCCCTCCCTCCCCTGTCGGGATCCCAGCGGCGCGGGTCAGCCGCTCGCAGGGGGGCCGGGTCCGGCGAGCTTTCCGGTGGCGGGGTCGTGTGGATCTGGTAGCTGCTGCGTTGGGAGGCGGCGGCGCGGCCCTACAGTGGTGGCGGCTGGGGCTCGGCTGCGAGGCCGATCTGGTGGTGGTGCGGGCTAGGTCGGGCGCGTCCGATCTGGCCGATCTGCGTGTGTCGTGGGTGGCGGCGGCCACTGCTGAAGACGGTGCACCCTCCTGTTCGACGGGAGGTGGCGCTGGCTCTGCGGGGTGCCGTCCTTGGCTGCGCCGGGCGGCAAGGCGGCAGCGAGCATGGTTCCGATCTGAAGGTGGTGGCCTCACTGGTGCTTTGTCCTCCACGTCCGGCCGGGATTTGGGCGCCCTTTGGGTCTCCCGTTCTGTTGGTCAGAGGGGCGGTGGGTGCGGGCTCAGGGTCGGGGGAAACCCTTGACTAGCAAGGCCGGTCACGATGTTGGCGACGCCCATGGCGCTGTTCTCCTTCTTGTGGGCAGCATCGAGACCTACACCTGGCCCTCCGCCTCTTGGTCCCGGGCAAAAGCCTAAAATCTTTGGATTGGGCGGCGGCGGCGCATCGGCGTCGCTTTCTTCTTGAAGGCGCCGCCTTGGGAGCTCTTCGTGGTCAGTGACTCGGTGTGGTGGTGGTCTGCCGGTCTTCAGTACTGTCCATGCTCGGCAGCTGCGGTGTGCGTTTGGGTCTTGGCCGGAGACGGTGGCGACGTATGGGTGTCCTTTAGAGGTGAGGTTGCCACGGCTATTGTCCTATCCTCGGCTGCTGGTTGGCCTGCCCATGCATGGTCAGGGGTGAGCTGCTCTGCCTGCCGACGGGACGGCGTCCTTCGATCCAGGATGAGAGGGCAGGGCAAGGTTGTCAGAATCGCGATTCTATTATACGATTCTACGACTTTACGATCCAAACTAATCCCTCTGATTCTATGATTTTACTTCATAGAATCTACGTTTATACGATCCTGATAGTGAAGATTCTACGATTTGCGATCCTACCATCGGAGCTCTGATCCGATTCAAAATCACGATTCTGACAACCTTGGTAGGGGTGCCCTCTTTGAAGGCAGCGACGGGACAACAAGTTTGGCCTTGGGAGGGACAGAGTGTGGCTTTCCTCCGGCGGTGAATTGCTCCCTTGTCGCAGTCGTTGATGACATGATCTGAAGCCGTCATGGGCTTCGATGTCCTACTGGTCCTTCGGAGCTCGTTAGCTGTTCTGTAGAGTTGTGTATCCTGTTGTTTTATTTTCAGTTTCCTGTTGTATGGCTGGTTGTAATGTGTGATTTGCTTTACATATAAAGCGGGGCAAAAGCCTTTTTCGGCAAAAGAGCATCTACCAGCAGGACCCACTTTTTTTCTCCATATTTTATTTCTTTTCTCTTCTTCTTCCCATGAGGCTCCTTGAGGGAGTCCTGGATTAGGGGGTGTCCGGATAGCCGGACTATACCTTTGGCCGGACTCTTGGACTATGAAGATACAAGATTGAAGACTTCTTCCCGTGTCCGGATGGGACTTTCCTTGGCGTGGAAGGCAAGCTTGGCGATACGGATATGTAGATCTCCTACCATTGTAACCGACTCTGTGTAACCCTAGCCCTCTCCGGTGTCTATATAAACCGGAGGGTTTTAGTCCGTAGAACAACAACCATACCATAGGCTAGCTTCTAGGGTTTAGCCTCTCTGATCTCGTGGTAGATCTACTCTTGTACTACCCATATCATCAATATTAATCAAGCAGGAGTAGGGTTTTACCTCCATCAAGAGGGCCCGAACCTGGGTAAAAATATTGTGTCCCTTGTCTCCTGTTACCATCCGCCTAGACGCATAGTTCGGGACCCCCTTCCCGAGATCCGCCGGTTTTGACACCGACATTGGTGCTTTCATTGAGAGTTCCTCTGTGTCGTCACTTTTAGGCCTGGTGGCTTCTCCGATCATCAACAGCGATGCGGTCCAGGGTGAGACTTTTCTCCCTGGACAGATCTTCGTATTCGGCGGCTTTGCACTGCGGGCCAATTCGCTTGGTCATCTGGAGCAGATCAAAAGCTATGCTCCTGGCCATTAGGTCAGGTTTGGAAGTTTGGACTACACGGCCGACATACACAGAGACTTGATCTTCGATGGATTCAAGCCACAGTCGAGCGCGCCGCACTGTCACGATGGGCATGATGTAGCTCTGCCGCCGAACAGTGCCCTGGAGGCCGCACCCGTGTCCGCTCCGACCCTTAGCTCAGAGCCGACTATGCAAATCGAGGATGGGTGGTTGGCCACCGCCTCGGGGGCTGCAATCTCTACGGCGATCGAGCCGAACACCAGCCCTATCCTCGGCGAAACCCTTGACTCCAAGAAGCCGGACTCCTCTCCGGACTCCGAACCCTTCGCGCCCTCGCCAATCGAATCCGATTGGGCGCCGATCATGGAATTCACCACCGCGGATATCTTTCAGCACTCGCCCTTCGGCGACATTCTAAATTCACTCAGGTCTCTTACTTTGTCAGGAGGGGCCTGGCCGGACTATGACCGACAGGATTGGGATGCGGAAGGCGAAGAAATTCGATGCCCACCCACCACCCACTTCGTAGCCACTATCGATAATTTGAACGACGTGCTCGACTTCGACTCCGAAGACATCGACGGTATGGACGACGATGTAGGAGACGAACAGGAACCAGTGCCTATAGGGCACTAGACAACCACCTCATCTCATGATGTATACATGGTGGACACACCTAAAGGAAGCGACAGCGAGGAACTTGGGGACACAACGAGGGATCGTTCACTCGAAAAGCAATCAAAGCGGCGACGTAAGCGCCGCTCCAAGCCCCGCCTCGACAGAGACAGCAGCCATACAAACCCAGCCATAGAGCAGGACGAGCCGGTGGACGATGAACATGCCTTCGAGCAACCATCCGAACAGGGCAACTTGGATAAACAAACCGAACAAACCATCCCCGGCGAAAACAACAGTCCGAACGACCTTACGCCGGATAAGCTCATGGAGCAGAAGAACCTCCACAAAAGGCTCGTCGCCACTGCGCGTAGCCTGAAAAAGCAGAAGCGGAAGCTCAAATCTGCGGAAGACGCACTCAGAATCAGATGGAGCAAAGTACTCAACACCGCAGACAAATACGGCGGCAGTCACCGCACCAAAAGCTACCCAAGGCGAAAGCTACTGCCTGTATTTGACGAGGAGGCTTTAGAGCCCCCACAATCAAAAAATAAGGAAGCCACCCGGTCGGATAGACGACCCCATGGCCAACCTAGAGCGGCAAGCGGCGCCGCACACAAGCCGGCACGCAATCCACCCAAGGATCCGCATCAAAAAGATGGCCCAGCCAGATCTATCTACGGGCCATGAAAGCAAGCTCTAGTAAGCAATGCAACACAACAAATACCCGAAAATCACAGCACACCCAAATACAGGGGTGCCGCACACCCCCTATGTTTCACCGATGAGGTGCTGGACCATGAATTTCCATCGGGATTCAAGCCCGTAAACATAGAGGCGTACGACGGAACAACAGACCCTGGGGTCTGGATTGAGGATTATATCCTCCACATACACATGGCCAGAGGAGATGACCTCCACGCCAGCCCTCAAGCTCAAGGGGCCAGCCCGGCATTGGCTCAAAGGCCTTCCCGAAAACACCATTGGAAGTTGGGAAGAGCTTGAGGATGCTTTTCTGGAAAATTTTCAAGGGACCTATGTCCGCCCTCCGGATGCAGACGATCTAAGTCATATAACTCAACAGCCCGGAGAGTCAGCCTGAAAATTCTGGAATAGATTTCTTACTAAAAAGAACCAGATAGTCGACTGTCCAGACGCCGAAGCTTTAGCAGCTTTCAAACACAGCGCTCGAGACGAATGGCTCGCCAGACACCTCGGCCAAGAAAAGCCAAGAACAATGGCCGCATTAACAAGCCTCATGATCCGCTTTTGCGCGGGAGAGGACAGCTAGTTGGCAAGATGCAGCACCAGCGACCCAAGTACATCCGAAGTTAGGGATGGAAATGGGAAACCGCGACGCAACAAGGATCAACGCCGGATAAGGGAAGCAGCCCGAAGAGCACGGCAGTCAACGCCGGATTCAAAAGCTCTCGGCAGAATCAGAAAAAGCTGCCCCTTAAGGATAATAGGGACGAGCTATCTAACCTAAACAAAATCTTGGACAAGATATGTCAAATCCACGGTACCCCCAAGAGGCCTGCAAACCATACCCACAGAGATTGTTGGGTCTTCAAGCAATCCGGCAAACTCAACGCCGAACACAAGGGGCTCGACACACAAAGTGAGGACGACGAACCCCACAAGCAGAGCACCGGAAAACAAAAGAATTTCCCACAAGAAGTCAAAACAGTAAACTTACTTCACGTGACAAAAGGGAAAAACAGAGTGGCACCTATAGAGATACACGCCATACAGCCTATCCCAAAGGAGTCTCGCCATTGGTTGTTAAAACCGATCACCTTCGACCATCGGGATTACTCTCGAAGTATCCGGAACGCAGGCCGGACTGCCTTGATGCTAGATCCGATAATCGACGGACTCCACATTACAAATGTCCTGATGGATGGCGGCGGTGGTCTAAACCTATTATACCAGGACACAATCCGCAACATGGGGATAGACCCAACAAAAATTCGCCATAGCAAAACTTCCTTTCAAGGGGTAACACCAGGCCCGGATGCCCATTGCATGGGTTCTCTCAGGCTAGAAGTTATGTTCGGCTCCCCCGACAACTTCCGTCGCGAAAAGCTAACCTTCCATATCGCCCCATTTTCAAGTAGCTATCAATTTCAAGTAGCTATCAAGCACTACTGGGACGCGAAGCTTTCGTCTGCTTTAACGCAATACCGCATTATGCATCTCTTACGCTTAAGATGCCCGGTCCACGAGGCATCATCTCATTGAAGGGAAAACATTGAATGCGCCTCCAGCGCGGAAGACTGTGCGGCTGTCTTGACAGCCCCACACTAAAGCGGCTTTACCAGCCAAAGCACCTAAACGGGTCGTTAAGACCACAAACACGGTTAGACGAGTCCGGCATAAAAATACAATGGATAAAGGCTTAATAGCCGCATACCCCTGTACTAGGGGCTCCGCGCATACAAAATAAGAGATAATAAAGCTCAATTTTACCGATTTTTGAATCATACTTTGTTTATTTAGTATAACATACGTTTTCGCACGATCTTTTTTTCAACTAGTTCCTCTCTTTTACAGATGAACATCGTGCTACGCCCGTCCAGGATACGGCACAACGGAGACACAAGCGCAGACGTGCAGCAGGGACCCGTGCCAAGGATTCTTTTTAGATTAAGACCCTGCGTAAACCTTTTTTACTGTCTCTTATTGATACACATCCCCTGGTTTTCCTGTATAACCAAGGAGGAGGCTGGCGTTTTGGCATGTGGCCACATCAGAATTTTGCGCGTACCTGGACACCAGGGGCTTATTACCAAGGGCGTTGTTCCGCCCGCCTTCACAAAGACCGAAAACCTTAGGGAGTGTTCGGCGTCGCGAGTTTGGCCTTATATGCATCAGCTTCGAATCATGTCTTTGGTCAAATGTTGGGTTTGCCCGGCTCCTGTGTTTTGCTGCCTTACGTTCCGCTCTATCGGCTAAGGCGGCACCAGGAGAACTACTGCGATTGTGCCCCGGTTCTGCCAGGCGAGCACCTCAGTAGAGAAAGCCGAAAGCTGACTGTTATGATATAGCGTGAGAGTGGTCAACCACTCGATGACTTACCGGAATCTTTAGGATTCCTCCACATTAACGAAGGGCCGTTTCCCGGCCAGACACATACGTGCCCCGAATTCAGGCGAGCGCAGGCGCCACCAGGGGCTATATAAGTAGCCTCACTATCAAACTCCTAAGGCTAAGTGAAAGTGATAAAGCATCATCGTCCGATTGCCTAGTTCGCTGCGCTATCACCTCCTTTGTAGGACCAAGACGTTGGATTAAGTGTGAAAATGCGCCTTCTGCGAACACCCCCGCATTATTTGCGTGGGGGCTGAAGCCGACGACTGCCATCTTTCAGATTATATATACATATATCTTAAACGGCCGCACAGGAGGTATTATAATACTTGCAGGCACAAGTATAAAAAGCTTCTACAATTTATTAAAACATTTTTTTACAATAATATATGCTATTCGAACATGGTATCCTTCGAGCACTGCGTCTCCATTAAACGAGCGCCTTGCAGAACTTCCTGAAATTAGTGCTCGGCAGGTACTCGGCTTCCATCGGAGTCTTGGGACACAACAGCAGTGGCCTCCATTTCCGCCCAGTATGTCTTAACACGGGCAATAGCCATCCGCGCACCCTCTATGCATGCTGACCTCTTCATCGCATTGATATGCGGCACCACACCAAGGAACTGCTGCACCAAGTTGAAATAACTTTTCGGCTCTGGCTTCTCCAGCCATAGATGACTCATGACATACTTCATGGCGAGTCCTGACAACCCATTTAGCCCGGCCCATTCGGCCAAACGATCGGCTAACGACAGTGGGCGCTCTGGATTGTGAACTGCGACCAGAAGAGCTTTTCCACTTCGCGATCATCTTGATCTCGGAAGTGTTCGGCCGCATCTGCGGCACTCGCTGCCAAATCCAGATAGATGTCCGCCGTACTCCACATCCGGTCTAACAGAGCATGTTTAGGATCACAGAACTTCCTCCGCAGCATAAAGGGCTTTCCAGCCGCGATCTCTCCGGCCTGACGTAGCTCCTCATTCATAGCTCTCATCACAGAGCGAACATCCTTGGCATCGGCAATGGCCTTCTCCAGTTCCGTCTGTTCCGCCCGATCTTCTTCAAGAAGCTTGCAACGGTCAGCAGCGTTCTTCAGCTTCACGGCCATCTCGGCCATTTCCTTCTTGCTTCGGCAGTGAGCAGCCTGTTCGGCTTTCAGCTCTTCAATTGCCTTTCCGGCAGCCGCATCACTTTTCCTGGCTTGCTCCTTGGCTCGGGCAAGTTCCGCCCGAAGATTCTCCATGGCAGCGGCACCATCTGCATCAAGCGCACACGTTGTAAGATACTGGCATCAAGCTCCTCTTACCAGGTGCCGCCGGGGAAATAACACACCCTGTGCCTCGTCAAGCCGCTTGTTGACAAGCGCGATGTCGGCATCTGCCACGTCAAGTTGCCGCTTCAGCTCGGCAGATTCATCAGTCCGGCTGGCCACCGGACACTTCGCCACCTACGTATGAAGGTGGCACATTAGACCTGGGATTATGATCCTCTGCGCGCCGTCACTTTTGACACCGCACAGAGTGTAAGGGGCTACTATCTACACATGACGCATCTTATTTATGTGCAGCTATCCAAAAAGGGTACATTATTTCGCGTACCTCAAAACCTGTCAGTAAACTCCTGACGACCTCATGCAATCCGCTCTCCGCAGATGAAATCCTCTCAATCAACGTGCCCATCAATGCACGATGCTCCTCTGAGATAGATGCTCGCCCTAGCAGATCCTTCAGCTCCTCCAACCACACACCGGATGGTGCCGGACTCGTCCGATGGCCCTTTTCGAAGGCCGGACACGGAGGGCTTTGGGGGGCCATATGACTACCTTCCGGCCCTGCCGGATTCGGAGAAACCCTCTGCGACGATACCTCAGGGTCGCCCACCTCGCAAGGCGGTACAGCAGGGGGAGGCGTTCCGCTCTCCATCATCTCCGAAAGAAGATCCCCCGAAGACGAGCTCTGCTGAGAAGGGCTGAGGTCCGAGCTACAAGGTAAATCTTCAGTTACTTTTCTCAGATATAAAGCAAGGATTCCTCTCATTTCTTAAAAAGAAAAACTCCTATCTACTTACGGCTTGGTGGAGGGCTGATCCCCTTGAGGGCATAATTCAACCAAGGTATTACCCCGGCGCAGGACCCTCTGACGAAGATTTCTTCCCCCGCTTTGAGGCCATGGTCTCCGGGTCTTCAGAGGCGGACCTCTTTTTCCCCTGAGGAGAGGAATTTTCGATTCCTCCCTTCCTAACAACCTCCTTCGAGGAGGTCGTAGCTTCCTTGTCCCCTCCCTCGCTTTCCTCCGAAGGCACAACCTCCAACATCCGGACCAGCACGGGATCCGGCGTGGTCTCGGGGAGGAGGGCCGGACACCTGATTAGCTTTGCTTTCGCTGTCCACTCCTGTTTAAAGGACATCTCCTTTAAGGGCAATTTTATGATAAATATACGGATAGCGAGTCCGGGCACAAGGTTACTTACTTGAGTATCCGGGCGATTGCAGCTCAGACCTGCGTCCTCGGTCAAGTCCGGACACATTGCTTGTGATCCGAAGAACAATTTGTACATCTCCACAGGCGTCGCACCCATAAAATGTTGGAGAGCTCGTGGTCCCTCCGGATTGAACTCCCACAGGCGGAGGGGGCGGCGTTTTCAGGGCAGATCTCGGCGAATCAGCATAACCTGTGTCACCACGACCAGACTGATGTCTCTTTCTAGGAGATCTCGAATGCGGCCCTGCAACAAGGGCACGTCCTTAGACGGCTCCCAGTCCAGTCCTTTATTGACCCATGACGCTAGATGTGGTGGGGGACCCGAGTGAAAGGCAGGTGGCGCCGCCCACTTGGTACCCCTGGGAGCGGTGATATAAAACCACTCTCGTTGCCATGAGCTGGACTCCTCTTGAAAAGAGCCCTCGGGCCACGGAGCATCAGCAATCTTGCTTATAACAGTGCCTCCGCACTCCGCGTGCCGTCCCCCGATCATCTTCAGCTCTATTTTGAAGGTCTTGAGCCATAGTCCGAAGTGAGGAATAATATGGAGGAAGGCCTCACACACGACGATAAATGAGGAAATATGGAGGATGGACTCTCGAGCTAAGTCATGAAATTCTAGCCCATAATAAAACATGAGCCCCCTCACGAAGGGATCCGTCGGGAAGCCTAGCCCCCGGAGAAGGTGAGACATGAACACCACGCTCTCACCAGGCTTGGGAGTGGGAATGACCTGCCCTTGAGCAGGCAGCCTATGCGGGATTTCACCGGTCAAGAACCTGGCTTCTCTCAGCTTTAGCACATCCTCCTCCGTAATGGAGGAAGGCATCCATCGGCCTCGAAGGTTGGAACCGGACATTGTCAAAGGTCCAAAGCGCCCGAAATCTGGAGCCTTGGGTGTTGGAACTCGAGGCGAAGGGCGAACTCGTTTGAGATTGAAAGAAAGGAGTAAGGCCTTGGTCTCTTTATAAGAGGCTGAATACCAAGGGCCCTCCCCGTAACCGTTTTGGGACTCGCCATTGATCGAGAAAACATACCACGGGCCCGACTGGGTTACCCACGTCCGTATTGATGAGAATCCCGTAAATAAAGGGGACACGATCTCTGCTTCGATAGGACGTGCCAAGGAAACCGCCTCACGAAAAGCGCTGAGGTGGGACCGCAAAAACGATTCGAATAAAGGCTTGGTCGTGGTGTGATGTCACGCTGCAGAATACGTCAGCAGATTAGATTTGTGTAAATATTATTCTCTCTATGGCAATATGTGGAAACTTGTTTTGCAGAGCCGGACACTATCCATGTGTTCAAAATCTTCTGTGAAGTACTTGGAGGAGGAACCCGCCTTGCAATGTCGAAAATAATCTGCGCGCCGGACTCGTCGTCATTGAAGCCTGGTTCAGGGGCTACTGAGGGAGTCCTGGATTAGGGGGTGTCCGGATAGCTGGACTATACCTTTGGCCGGACTCTTGGACTATGGAGATACAAGATTGAAGACTTCTTCCCGTGTCCGGATGGGACTTTCCTTGGCGTGGAAGGCAAGCTTGGCGATACGGATATGTTGATCTCCTACCATTGTAACCGACTCTGTGTAACCCTATCCCTCTCCGGTGTCTATATAAACCGGAGGGTTTTAGTCCATAGAACAACAATCATACCATAGGCTAGCTTCTAGGGTTTAGCCTCTCTGATCTCGTGGTAGATCTACTCTTGTACTACCCATATCATCAATATTAATCAAGTAGGAGTAGGGTTTTACCTCCACCGAGAGGGCCCGAACCTGGTTAAAAACATCGTGTCCCTTGTCTCCTGTTACCAGCCGCCTAGACGCACAATTCGGGACCCCCTACCCGAGATCAGCCGGTTTTGACAGCGACACTCTTCCTTATCCTCACGCACAGACTGGTGGCCGGACCCACCGCTGCCCCTCCGTCCTACCGCCGCCGCTCACCCGCTGCCCCTCCGGCCTGCCACCGTCGCCCATCATCTGCCCCTTCGGCTGGCTCATCCCCTGCTGCCCATCCGCTATCCGCCGTAGTGCCGCGCACTGCGGCCCCTGCCAGTGTTGCCCGTGCACCACCGCCGCGAACTGGTGCCTCGGGAGGAGCAGTTTGAGGCAGCTCCTCGAGTGCACAAGCCCCGCCCCAGGACCGCATCCGCTCGCCCGCCATGGCTGCACACACATGCGAGCTCGGCCCCAGGCCCGCATCCTATTCCCCTTCCTCGTGTCGAGCACGAATGGAATCAGCCATGGCCGCACGCACGCGCTCAATCCTTTTGCAGTGCAGAATTTTGTTGGAGCTGGGAGAAATAGACGGCGGGAGACGGGAGGTACGGACAGCGGCGAGTGGGGAGAGGGCGGCGGAATCAGCCAGTTCATGGCCTGTATACCATCCTCGGACCTGTAGAAGTATGGGTCGGAGACTCGCATTTTCAGTGGCCCATAAAATGTACAAGGGTCCGCAGACTTTTACCGCGTCTGTTCTGGATTAAAAAAAATGGTCTGAAACCATAAACCCGCCGACATTTTATAGATTTGACCTTTTAAAAGAGTCTGTTAGAGATGCTCTTATGGTGTAGCGTTCATACAGTCCTACAAGCGGCAACACTATTGCCACCTCCCTATGGCTGGGACACCATCTCAGGATGGTTCATTGCCTACCGTCTAAGGAGAACAAGATAGATGAAGGTTGCACTAGTACACAAAGAGATATATTAGACGGGCAGAAACCTGCCATAGAAAGTATCATTTGAGCAGGGTGGTCATGGGTTGCTGTCTCATATTCTCCAGATGAGTGATCGAATCTATCTCAAAAATGAAATTATCGAGATGAGCTAGAAAAGTGCGCCCATATCAGACCTCTCCCGTGCTTTTCAGCTAGCCACAGATTAATTTGTTTTTGTTTATACACACCACCCACAAATAGATCCCGATTGGTTCTATAAAAAAATCCCGATTTGGGTCTATGCAGATTAGAGGCTCAAATGGAGACGATTTTGGATGAGTTGGTAGCATTGGCCTGCCGTAGTGAGTTTATCCATTAGGGGTTGATTTGAGAATGTGAGTTATCTGCACTAGTCTCTTCATAATCAAATAATCCGCTAATTTGGGTGTTTCAGAAGCGGCACATAATTGAGGTGGTTGGGCCGGGCCATTGTTGTGTACCCACTGTGCTCTGCTTGTTGATGAGTTTGGTCTCATTGTGTGGTACAAAGTTCAATAAAATTATGGTTGCCTGCATCTGGCATACAGGATTCGGGAGGCTTCAACCTCCCTTCTCAAAAAATAGAAAAAAATAAAAAGTATATTTTGATGGTTAGAAGCAAAAGAATTTTGATTCAGGTACATACACCAGCGAAGGCTCATTTACATGGACAATTTTGTCTATTATGTTATAACCCAAGCTTTGGGTTTAGTCAAACTTGGATTTAGGATTAAGGTAAGAAACATATTAGGGTCAGATATTTGATGCATTTTAGACGGCCCTAAGACGAAGGCTCATTCACTATTTGTTTCAAAAATAAAATAAATGTCACTCTACATGTGTGCCCAGCCACTATATATGTTGCTTTGTTGTTATTAATATGCAAATTTCAGCAAGGTGGGTAATCGCTCTCAGTTGCTTGTGTAAGCAAAAAGAGTACAGCGGCAAATCCTTTCATATAGAATGCATGAAACCCAAGAGTATCCATCCATTCCTAGCTGTATTAAGGCTGCTAGCCGGCCTTGAGGTACAAGCAGCCATACCATTCTGGCACCCCCCTCGCACCCGCTCACCGTACCAACTAGGGAACAAACCTGCTTGGGGGCACTGGTGCGAAGCTTTAGGTCCAGGCTTATCTTAGGACCTCGTTGTGTTTCCCTTCATCCGGGCTTTACGAGATCAGTTTTTTCAGACAAATTATCGAGTTAGTTTAACAAGTGAGAACGTGTGTCTAGCACGGTAGTAAAGACCTCCTAGAGTGGGGCTACCGACCAGGGCTGTAATATTGGTTCTCACAGAAAAAAGGCCCCTCGCTGTGTATACGTGTGTTGTGCAAGCCAGTGTGTTTGCTGTGTATACTTGCGCTGCACAAGCTGGCGTTTAGGGCCTTTTCTTGACCTTACGATGTATTGCCTTCGATCTGGATATCTCTCCACTTGGGTCGAGTAGTTAGTTCAACAAGTGTCGATCCATAAAAAAAATCACCGCAAAAAATATATACCTTGATTGCTTCTTGCTGCCACTAGTGCTTGACCTAATACATGGGCAAATGCCTTGTTCAGTCGGCAATTGTTAACGTTTTCTTTGTTCCCACCGGTGATTTCGGTTGCCACGATGCCAAATAACTTCCACTATGAATGATGATCTCCATTTCCATTATTGCACTAGTGTGCGGACGGGAATAAGTTAGGGTCTTCATCACACACAGAGAAGAATGTATACGCTAATACCACCAGAAACATTGCCCTGCTCTTCCTCTTAATTTTTGTTGCCCATTTTTTCTTGCAACCAAAAAATTAACGGAAAAACAGGAGATGACAGATAGTGATAAAAAAACACGTGGAGGTGAACAACTAAAGACATAAAAGATACTTATAAATAAACAAAACAATGTGAAAGTCTAAACAAAGAAGATTGCTTTCTCTTCGTGACGAGCACAAATCATGCTGCTGCCAGCAACACGCAGCAAGCAACAAGAAGTAGCCAGGTTAGAGGCTTCAGACATAGAAAGGCCCGATCAAGAACTCATCTAAACACTACCCACCTGATACCACAGCCAGGTTTCGGTTCGTGTGGAAACTTTCCGACTCTAGGGAGGAGGGGACTCAAAGCCGTGCCTCCACCAATATGCAAGGCATAACCCAAAGCTTTCGCTTTTCCTCCATGTTCCACCTCAACGGACAGTTAAGGCAGCAAAGGGGTGGGACAAAGCACTTTTGGATGCGGTTGCGTGTTGCCGACACAGGCCAGCTCCTACAGCTAAAGTATGAGTTACAACAACTAAATTCTTGATCCTTCCCAAGACCAATGGCGTGCGTGTGAGCTCCCCCCGTTGCCAGTCAACTTGGTGCATAGTGCTTTCCATTGTGTTCTCTCTACCAAAACTACACCAAAATATTCTCATGAGAGCTCATTTATATACCATCTTATCTTATGATGGGCACAACTACACGCATCTTCAATATCAAGATTGCCATTGCTGGCCGCCTCAAAGTCAGTGAGATTGAGTAAAGTGGACTTATTTCGTCCTTTGTAGTAAACAACCAACATGGCTTTATTGGGATTCAAGACAATACAATCACTTACATCCGAAAATAAAAGGTTTTGGAAATCATGTAAGTTCATAGAGTGTTCAGGTGATGTATAGAAGTTAACATGACACATATGCACTTGAGAAACTGTATGGTACACATTTTCTTTATTTTGTGCAAGACACAATAGATGTGCATTAGGTCCAGATTTTGCATCATTTGAAAAGTATGTTTTGGGCCCATGCTACTGCTAAACATTAGCTGTAGCGGTGTAGCAGTAGAGCTGGCCCCAGCGCTACTGCTAGGCAAATAACCAGCACTACTGCTAGGCTTTTCCCTAGTAGTGGCCTCCTAGATGGTTTGGCGATGTATACTTGGTGAACTCTTTGAGAAGTTTGTGAAGAGGCCTAGGTGATTAAGGTTCCTCTGGAAACCTCCTTCCTTGTGGTGTGCTCTGGGGACATATGTAAAGGTGTAGTGGTCTCCTTCAAGACCAATACCGAGTGAATCTAGTCTCATATGTTGGGGGTGACTCGAAAGGGGAGAATGCGATGAGCCACTTGTTGGCGCTCCGGAGCTTTGCCTGAAGCAACACTCCAACGGAGATTAGCACTCTCGTGACTGTGAACTTCGGGATAAATCATGTCCTCGACTCATTTGTTGTTATCTCAATTCCGCACCATTTACTTTTCACAATTCATACTTGCTCATATTGATATATATGGTGCTAGTATGAATTTCTTAGTTGTTCCTTCAATTCCATATCTTATGATATAGTTTGTGCTTGCTAATTTTCTCAAGTGCCTATCGTGTTTAGCATAGATTATTTTGGTGCACTTAGTTGAGGCTAGCATATTTAGTGTTTGTTCTTGAAAAGTACCCATTTAGTTTAATTCCACGTTAGGATAAAGCCAAATCCGTAAAAGTTCAAAACGCCTATTCACCCCCTCTAGGCAACATGTAGGTCCTTTTATGAAACAATGTGACTAGTAACATAATAAGATGCAAACGAGGCAAAGCTATGAATGGGTCGATGACCAGCTTTGCTTATATTGACAAATCCATGCTTGGTGTTTTACCTTTGAGGCATCCCTGAGAGCTTATCCCCACATTGAACTTAGGTGAAAACCCCAAGTCCTACTCATTGGAGTAACCAACTTAGTGAAAGATGGCCTACTACTGTTTTTTAGTGTGATCATTAAACTGACAATGCCTTGTGTTCTTTTCAGTGACAGCATTATCCACACAACCAAAACAATATCACTATATCTATGAGGAAATATGTTTTCACAATGTATTATTGGGTGCTGTAAATATTTTTTTATAAAGTTGGTAACACTTAAAACATTTTGTCTTAATACAAGACTAAGTGACTTTGTGCAGATGAGAGTGAAGTTTGTAAGATTTTATTTAGGATGGTGCAAGGAATCTTTTCTACACGAGATATCTCTTACCGTCAATTCACATATTGTATCCTCCTTCATGTCTCTATAGGGGATATCAAATATTCGAGACTTCAGTGTAGGTTCTTGAAAAGATTCACATTTTTAGCAAGTTTGTCCTTTCTGGTAAAAAGAATATTTCTAGAAATTTAGATTATTGAGGGACTATCAAGAAAAACTTGCATACACTTTCCTAAAATATCCAATGGGTCTATTTAAGCCTGCCTAACCCTAAATCCCCACCCATGCCTCCCACTTCCCTCCTCCGCCTCCGCCGCCGCCCCTCTCACACAACCCTCAATTCTCCCTAGAGACTCTAATCACCGTATGGTCTCTACTTCTTCTTTGATACCATATCTTGCCACCATTAGGCGCCATACTGATGGTCCAGCGACAACCTCACAAGCTGACCGCCTCCTGCCGCCCATTGTCAATTTGTTGTGAGTTGTAAGCCTTGACCCATTCCTCCTAGTTTGAGCTTTGAGCTTCACAAGAATCCAAGGCACAAGCCACTGGATCTAGATAGATGGAAACACTCTCAAAACACATTGCTTCCTGTCATCGTTGCTCTCCAGATCTAATATGGGCTTCGATGGATGCCCACGGTGTAGATCTCACGACAAAGATGGATCATGATACTCGACCGGATTCCTGCAGATCTGGGAGACTAGGCACGACATATAAGGTACCTTCTTAGCAAATCCAATAAGTGTTAGTAGAATCATCCATTGAGAAGATATATCACAGGTTTAACAGGAGGTGATTGTTGTATAATCATTGCTCACTAGAGCTATGGTGGGCCTGAAGTGAATCCCCATCTGGATCATGACACCCAGCTGGATCAACTCAAGGCCACAAGATCAAGCTTGATAGATGAGGTATGTAATTAACTTGTCCTACAACATTCCCAAATCATGCATTGAAAAAAATTGTCGTCCTGGTCTTGTGATGCGGCAATCACATGCCACCATATCTTTATATGGCAACGTCCTCGGTTTTCATTGTTGTGTAAATCTAACAATGACAATGGATCATGATTCCTTACTAGATGGGCTAAAAAATACGAAATAGATAATGACAGATCATGTACCTAGCTACTTATTACTCCATCCATCCTATAATATAAGATGTTACTACAGCCAATGTACTCATATATTGGTTGTAATAACATCTTATATTACAGGACAAAGGGAGTAGATCATAGATGCATTCCAAAAATCATGCCTTTTGCAACATAAAAGAAACGATACCACTCAGCAGTTTGATTACCAGGGATAAATTATGTCATTTACAGGTCAGATCTGCGAGAGCGGCCAGGGGTAGAGCACCTTCAGCTACGATTAGGAAAGTCAGGTATTGGCTTTTTTCAGATGAACACCCTTCTAAAATATTTATATTAACGTGTCTGATTGCTTTATGCCGAGTAAGTATAGATCACTCTCCTTTTTCTTAGAGATTACTCACTCGTCATTACAATTTTTCAAAGCATTTTATATGGAGATGATGTGAGTTGTTGGGAGATGGTTAAGGTAGGCCATGCCTCTTTTATATCTTACTAGATAATTGGTTGTTGTGTTACGATTGAAGGCATACATATTCTAATGGTTCAACACTAGTCGTGTCTGATATATATACCATTCTAGATTTTCGTCAGATTTGATTTGAGTATCTATCGGGTAATGCAAGAAAAGTTTTGATTTAGTTGAGATTTTAGTAAGGTTTGATTTGATTTGGGTATGACTAGGGGAAGGCAAGGGAAGTTTTTATTTAGTTAAGATTTGGTCAGATCTGATTTTATTTCATTGAGTTAATGCATGACATAGTTTTGATAAGATTTGATTGAGTTAATGTAAGACATGGTTTCCAGTAAAAACAAGGAAAGGAAAATATTGATTGCATTTAGATTATTTCAAACCAAGGAAGGAGGGTGTGGAGAGATAAAAGCCAACATAGGAGGGAGGGGGGATGTGAGGAGAACGTATCAACTCTCCTTTAATAGTAGAGGATAATAATAATAATAATAATAATAATTGTTATTGTTATTATTATTATTATTATTATTATTATAGTAGTAGTAGTAGTAGTAGTAGTAGTAGTAGTAGTAGTAGTAGTAGTAGTAGTAGTAGTAGTAGTAATAATAATAATGATAATGATAATGATAATGATAATAGTAGTAGCGAGTAGTGTTTTGTGATTTGTGAAGTTTGTACTATGATCCTTATGATATAAATGAGATACATATTAACATGCAAAAAAAGTTACTTTGGAATATCTCCTCACCAAAACCTTTTTAAATCCCTAGTGAAAGACATTGCAAGACATCAATATTATTAATAACATATATACTCCTTTGTTAGCATACCTGCGACAGTAGCTAGTTCAATCAAATGAACTTAAGAATTTGATGACAATTCATAGACACATATTGTACCCTGTGAACCAGCTGGCTCTACATATACTCCCAGGTAACAATGGAACAGTCAGCTTGCGTAGCATTAGATAGGTTTTTTTCATAGTTTGTTAAACAAAACAATCTTCTAGGCATTATTGCTTGTTTTTGGACAGCCAAAACACTTCAAGTGGGACTAAGTTGTTTCAGGTAACCAATTATTTTGGGTAAATCTTCTTACTTTTCTGATAGAACTGTAGAGATTTCAAGATATTTTCTTAAATTTACCTTTCAACCATATAGAGTAAAAATTCTTACCATGATTCACTAGTTACGAGGTCCTCCCAAGAGGACAATACTATACAAAGCATCCTCTCTAGTTACGGGGTCCTCCCAAGGGGAAAATTCACGGTAAGCTTTTTTCATTCCATGGATTTGAATGATAAAATCAAGCAGAAATCTGTAAGATAAGTATTTCTTCAAGACAAAAATATTAAGGAAGATTTACCCAGAACAACAAATCATCTCAAGGAACTTAGCTAACCTGAATCCACAGATCCATATTTGCATCACAGAAAAATAACCAAGATCCATTAATACATAATCACATCACATTAAAAATTAGCCCTACAATCCATTAACACAGAATTGTGTCGTAGAAGATAAAGCCCATACATCTCTTCTACCAACAGAATTGTACAAGCGAGAATTCAATAGAGAATTATTATACATGCTGCTCCGTGTCCGTGATGGTCTCGAGAGCGTGCCGCTGGGCCTCTTGTAGGACCGTACTGAATAGTCCATGCACTGCACCTTGTCCTTCCCATTGCTCCCCATGCCTGGCCATCTTCCGCTACAACCCCAACCAAAATTGTCAGTACTACTATCTACTATGTACTACACAAACCACCCATTAATGACAAAACAGATTGGCAATCTGAGCAGAACGCTTCCACGAGAACCAGAAACAAAACAGTCGAGCAGAGGAGAGGAGGGCTGCCGAAAATCTGGGAATGTCTGGTTAGGAACTTACTACCTAGCACCTCCATTTAAAAGTCCCAAAAGACTCGTGTTTCTATCCTTGCCTCTGAGAATTCATGCATCACTGGCTAGATACATTTTCTTCTAAATTCATTCTCATCCAGGTTTCTTTTTTCTTGGCTGTGTTAGGATTCCATTTATGGTAGATATTAATTTCTTGGCTGGAATTACCAATGGCTAGCTACCTCTACAAAATAGCCTGATCCATGACGTGGACTGTAATAACAAGTCACTACACCATGAACAAAACTTAGGGGTCACCACATCTGCCGGGAAAACCAGTTAATGGAGGCCGAGAAACTGCCGGCAATGCATTTTACCGGCAATTATGAACTGCCCTTGAAAGTCCTGTCGGGAAAAACAATTCCTGGCAGTTATCTGGAACCCCGTCAGTTCTGCTGCCCTACATGGTCGAAGCTTTGCCGGCAGTTAGAACTATTCCCGGCATACAGCTTTTCCCCGGCAGTTTAGCAATTCAGGGCAGATTGAAGTATTCCCGGCAGTTAGTCTGCCTGTATTTGTGTCTAGTGCCAACACATAAATCTCCTGTACTATTTTGTGCCATA
The DNA here is from genome assembly GCA_032464435.1 of Aegilops umbellulata. Lineage (NCBI taxonomy): Eukaryota > Viridiplantae > Streptophyta > Magnoliopsida > Poales > Poaceae > Aegilops > Aegilops umbellulata. The sequence continues at coordinate 630,470,328 of CP136060.1, read as the reverse complement.
TATCATTTATACATGTAGTTCATCTCTAAAAAATAATTAAGGTTGCATCACTTAAGAGATAATGTGTACCAATACATATGTATATATATGAGCAATCAACCGTACATACATAGGTTCACAAGCTAGTCTAGTAGTACTACGGGAGCCAAAAGGACAAAGCTCCATCACGTGCCTGCATGCACACATAGGCATACACGTACAATATTACAGGATAGCCAAAAGCACAGCGATCAACCATGTCTACATGCACACATAGGCATACATATGTAGATTCTTAAGACCACCATTACATTGTAGGCAAAAGCGCAAAATAAAGATCTAGTTTTAGGTAGAAACATATCCCAGCAGAAGATCCGTTTAGCTCACAAAACACACCTCTTGAAACTTGTGGTTGTGGGTACAACCTAGCAGAAATCAGTAACAACATTAAATTAGGTTCAGAGCCACTGAATATGACATAGGGTTTGGACACAGTAGGTAAATTCATCATATGGCGAATTTTCAGAACAGTGCAACAGAGAGCAAATGATGGACAATACTTCATTCGTGTAACTAAATGTGCACGCGATAAACTAGCCGGAAGGCTGGAAATTAACAGAACATCACCACAAAGGAGCAAAAAAAAAGTTCAAAAATAGCTGCAGATTCTAATATGGTCATAAGTTCACATGCCGCTGGTGAACAATTAGCTCATGCAATGAAATTTAATATTTCACGAGCTAGCAAAGTTGATTTATCACATCAGTTGCACTTTCGCAAGACCTGGGTGGAAGCAACATTTGGGATCCCTTCGAGTTATCAATTTCACAAATCAAAAGATCCGTTGTGCATTAAAAATTATTTGCAGATGGAAGCAAAGATCTTAATATAACTTCCTAGAATTAAGAAAGCATCTAAGACATGGCTAAATGAAAGAGGGCAGTGGATAATCACTGAATTGTTCGCATTGATGCAGACTACAACCCTGGATGGGTAGCAGTAAATATGAGTTTGGCCCATTTCATACATTAGAGCGGCGAAGTCAGATTATAGATGTATTAACATAGGCCACTGCTAGGCGCCGGCGCACCGGCCGAATTTTCGGCCGGTCCGACCCCAGCCGTAGGATTAGGCGACCTCCTGCCGTTGATTTCTCCCGTTATCCTTATGCATCTGATTCGCATCTCGTCCGCGTTGACCAGAAGCTTGCGTCCATGGCGGACTCCGCGCTCGCCGTCGCCTGCGCTCCTCCTTTGCCGCTCGCGCTTGCTGACCAACAACGCCGCCGGTGCTCGTTGCCCCGGTCGCCGTGCTCGCCGGCCATCTCCTCTCGTCCCTCAACAGGTCTCCTTTGTTTGCCAGCAGTCCTGGTGTGTCCGATGCGACACAGAGATGTCGCCGTCCCAAGAATACTGCAGGCGTCGTAGTGTCACCGGCGTGGTCATGGCAACCTCCGCTGTCGTTTGTAGCATCCCGAGCTGCCCGTGGTAGCAACTCCGGTGGAGTCGTGTGGCCGTCCGACGACCGTGCTGGTTCCAGCAAAAATCAATGCCGGATGTAGCAAAAACTCCCGCTAGATGCAGCTCCGTCGCATGCCACCGCTTGTTGCAGCATTTGTCACCACATTTGTTGTCGCAAAACGCGCCGCTGGTTGAAGCTTTTTTGCTCGCTGGTTCCAGCCTTTTCGGGCGCGCGGTCACCGCGGTCACCGCCTGTCGTAGCAAAAAATTATGCACGTTGTAGCACTTTGGATCGCCGGTCGTAGCATATTTTGGTGCCGGTTGTAGCACCGCCAAATCGTTGGGTTGCCGGCTGACGGGGCCACGCCTTGGCCCCAATGTAGCACTTGGCTTGCCGGTTCTAGCACACCGTGAAGGTGGTTCCAGCATCTCTGGTCACGGATGCAGCACCGCGCCAGGCCGGTCCTAGCACCGTAGCAGGCCGGTTCCAGCAAAAAACGATGCTGGTAGTAGCACCGCACGATGCCGGTTCCAGCAAATCCTGTTGCTGGTTGCAGCACTGCATCAAAGTGGTTATCCCTGCCCACCGGTGCTTCAGGTCCAGCAATGGTGGTGCGCGCTAAACACGGGCTGCAGCTCCTCCGGTCCTCACGTTGCAGCTTTTTGACGTCTCACCGCGGCGGCACGCACAGCGACGATGTTCTTCGCAAGGGGGAGTGCCCCTCGTACAATAGCTGGCTCTAGCTATGGCGTATAAGAGAAAAAAGAGGAGTGAGAGCATCAGCCATGGCGGGGAGGTGGAGAGGGAAAAGGGGACAGGATATGTGGACGGGGTGTGTGGACAACAGCTCACGACGGAGGATAAGAAGAAAAAGCGGGGGCGGTGCGCAGGACCCATTCGGATGACGTGGTCTCGTTTTGTGATCGCGACGCGTGATATTAGCGAGCGGACCGGCCGAAGCTTCCGCCGGTCGACCGGGTGTAAACGTTTACCATTAACATATCATTGTATCAGGTCAGAAATGGATTATATTTTTAATTTTGCAACAAGAATAGTTATTTTTTGTCTATACTCAAGGTGATTCACAACTGAGGTTCAATCATTTTCATAAAGTAGTGGCTGATCCTACATTTCCTAGTGCTACAGATTCTCCTCTCAACATGCGGAATTGCTGAATAGTATGGCAAGCTATGATTACTTTTCAATAGAACGGCCTTTGTGATCAGAGTTGCAATACCTTCTAAGAATCTGCAATACCTTGTAGATGTGGGGACTGCTACCGGCTTTCATAGTTGCTTCTGCATAACTTTGTGAACAATCTCCATCTGCATACATAGGATTATCTATAGGAATCAATTTGAGAAACTCTACAGCTGCTGAAATAAACATGATCAAAAAGAAGTTTTACATATCTACGAGGCCAAGCAATAGATCACCTGAGAACATTCGGCATGGTCCTCACATTTCCAGGGAGAATGATTCAGCTCAGGTTGTACACTACTATAGAGAGTAGTGCTGGACATCTCATAGAAAAGAAATTCAATACATTGATTAACTCTAACAGAAACTCGTAATTCTACTCGACTGTATGGCCAACAAGCATTATGAGAGAATAAGAGAAATAGGGAACATAACCGCCTCTGTTTTTACAGTAGCTATCACTCTCCAAATCTCCACTCTCTCTAGTTTCTATCTTCTATTTATATTTTAAAATCACTTTTTAACAAGACATATAGCTGCCGAGAAGGTTCATTTAAACAGACCAACTATGCATGTGAAGAGAACGCAACCCAGATTAAGGAGAGATCATTCAGATCACGATATGTATAGTCATGTGTATTTAAATTCAACATAAGATTTTTGCATATATAGCCGAAGTATGAAATGCATATATACAACACAAGATTTTTATCTATTTTTTCTGCTAATTATTTTCCTTCAAAATGATAACAAGTTCAGGAAATAGATGACAATTCATGGTAAGCCTTTTTTGCATTCCACGTAGCTGAATCATAAAATCTAGCAGAAATATGTTAAATTTGTAGTCCAGAGAAAGAAATTAAGGAAGATTTACCAAGAATAACAGATCAACCTCACTAGAAATTTAGCCCAACTCGAAGGAATTGATGCAGAATCGCATGACAAAGGCAACCTAGTCCTATGCTAATCCATTAATTCACAATCATATCACAGAAAAACAAACCCTAGAATCCATTAATACGGAACTGCATCGAAGAATATAAATCCCATATAGCTTATCTATAAGCAGAATCCTACAACCACAATCTGATAAAGTATTATACTTATACCTGCTCTGGAGCTAGCTGCAGGGGCCTCTTGTAGGACCGTACTAAATCCTCGAATAGCGAATCCGTGCAGCGCATCTTCTACTTCCCTTGTTCTGCTGGGCAGCCATCTACTAGAGTTTCGACCAAGAATTGAGGATTCTGCATCAACTCCAACCGAACTTGTTACTACTGCTACTACTATCCACTCCCAAGGCAAACAAAAAGAGGAGACGCAGCGTGGGCTCAATCTGCCAGGTCTGGCGCTCAATCTGCCAGCGTGGGCTGTGGATGGCACGGGCCAGCGGTTGCGGTCTTGGTTGGTTGTGGCTGTAGGCGGTGGTGGCCTGACAGTGTTTGGCCACGGCAGCATGGGTGTTGATGGCTCGGTGCTGTGGGGAGGCTGGGTCTCGGGTGGTACAGGAGTGCGAATGCCGAATAGCTATGCTTCGACAGGTGGCGCAGAGCGGCGGCGGTCGTCCTTCCCTAGGACCGAGCCGACGACGCGTGGGGTTGGGGAGGTATCGACCGTGGTGTCGAGCTTGCCGCACACACGACGACGGTGGCTTTGCCCTAGGGCTCGCGCTCGGGTGAGCCAGATTTGGACCAGTGGTGGGTCGGTGCGGTAGCTCCGGGTAGGTGAGATTGGGCTTAGCTCGTTGTGGTGGTTGGTGGTGGTGGTCAGGACATTGCTCTTATGTCGAGCAGATCGGCGTTGTCTGCCATGGGCATTGCTTCGTGGGAGATTGCTCGGCGGTGGCTGTCAGGATTCACGAGATTGCATCTCCCCGGTTCCACCGGGACTGGCTGGGGAAGCAGGCGTGGGTGTCTCCTACCATGGAGGCGTCGACCCGAGTTCCCTGACTAATTTCCGGCAATGAGTGAAAGGAGATGCCTTTTACTCTTCCTTTCGTGTGGTTGAGGCACTGTGATGTGAACGGTTGGATGTCGGGGTGACAGCTCCGGATGGTGGTTCGCATGGTGGGCTCTTCGGCGAGCACCATGGCGGTGGTGGTGGCTTTCCCTCTTGGTCGTGTGGGCGAAGGGTGGCTCGGACGCGCGCTCTGTCTTTGGCAGTGGCGCGCCCCGATCCAGACCTGGGGATCTAGTCTCATTGCGCTTGTCCTGAAGACCTCGTGGTGGCACGAGGAAGTTGCCGAGCGAAAGCTCCGTGCTTAGTCGCCGCCGCCGCCGACTCTCGCGGGCGCCGCTCTCTTCTTGAAGATGTGGTCGTGGTATTTCTGTCCATGGCAGGGCTCCGGGTGAAGACCCTTGCCCGTCTAGACTTGGCAGCAGCGATGCTCAGCGCCGTTCTCCCTCTTGAGGGCGTTGTCATGAGCTTAGGTTTTATACGGCGTAGAGTGGCGTTGTACTCGATCTTCCTGCATTCTCTTTCGGTAGCGTAGTCGTTTGCGTTCTGCGTGATCCGGTATCCTGGGATCAGCATTGTATGAGGGCTACCTTAACATCTGTTTCATTCGGCCGTGTACTTGTTTAGTTGTAACTTTTATATATAAAGCGGGGCGAAAGCCTGTTTCCACGAAAAGGGTTCAAGGATGTTTTTTTTTGTCATCAGTATTCCTGGAGATATAGATAGGAATATGATATATGTTACATAGCTCTTATTTATGTCACCGAGCTGATAATGAATTTGTTTCTCAAAGTGAAGGAATGGCTACTGGAGCTCTCGCAGAGTTTGTCGCATCACATCAATGCGGTCGACAGTGCTTCTATGTTATCTGAAAAAAAAAAACCTATTGTGCCTTTATCTAGCCAACTTTACAATGTGGCAAGATGCTTTTGAATACCTAATCCTATTCAGGGATTTTCAGCTTCCCCAAGTATTATTTCAAGTCAGATTTGGTTTGTAACTTTGTATGGTTGTGCTTGGGAGCTCTTCTCTTTGGCCATGAGTTTCAGGCCCAAGTATATATCACCTAAACTTATATTTCTGTTTATTCTTGTTCTCAGCTGAGGTTTAAACATCATGTTGCCATTGTCAAATCTAATGTGTTCAGGATCCACCAGTGCTTCTGTTTTCCTTGAGATTGACAGCAGGAGGTAGTGTGGACCTGACGGAAATTCCATTTGGTCAGATTTGCTAAGAAATTGCTCTAGAATTTTTGGCATTTGGGCTGGCAAAGTCAGCATGTTTATTTTGAATAAACACAAAGCATGGCCCGAACGTGGTTTGCATATATGCATCCGTTTGACCATACATGGTGATGTCACATAATCTTTTCTATACAAAAGAAGTGGTGTACGCACAGTTTTTAAAAGTCATTTCGATTGTTTACACGACTGAAGTTTATGCTGTAGAAATTGGAGCGGCTGCTGAGACTGAGGTTGCTGCTGCTTCTCCAATACTTCTTGCACTGTAATGGTTCACACATAGCTATCAGTACAGCATACTCTTGACTGAAATTCCGTTTGCATTCTCATTTCCAGGTCATTTCAGGACACATTTATAAATCCCAAGAACACGGCATCAGGAACACAGCTGTCCCTGCTATAAGTATTCTTTCATTTTCCTCAAACCACAGAGCTTTTCCCCAGACATACGTGATACGTACGACACGTCACAAGCTTGAGCGTGAGACCGTGAGGTACTTTGAAGACCATCTTGATCAAGCTTGTGTCTGTTCTCTGGATGGCCTCCAACTTTTGGAATTCATGAAATCAGGCTAGCTATCCCAGGAACAAGCGCAAGCATGCATGTTTTAGAGATGAAAAAAAGAACAAAGCTTGTCTATTCCAGTTCATTCAATGGAACTCTTAACCTGCTCTTGTGTCAATGCGATGCTCGCTGCTTAGTAATTCAAAAATAAACCATGGTGGTTTTCCCTTCTTGACAGTCTAGAAAATGAACAAAAATAGAACTTAAATTAATTTGGAAGAGAGAATTAAAGTACATACCAGTGCTCAGGAATAGAATTACAATCAGCTAATTAAGATGGTGCAATACCAGCTACGAGATTCAATTCTGTCGACGGCACAACCAACATAAGGCATGCAACGTACCTCAGATTCAGCGCTACAAAAAAACAGCTACGAATTAACAGAGATGTTCGCAAAGATCACAAGGTTTTCGCCGCCCTTGTTTGCAGGCAAACCACAGAGTTATGGTGAATGAGACATGCATGGCTCCATCTGGTTGAAGGCATATGATAGCTAGGCTAGTCGACGGGTGAAGAGGCCTCCAGCTGCTTCCAGGCAGCTGCCAACCGCTGTCAGCTTCAGCTTGCCCCCAAACACAAGGTACCTCTAAACTGTTGCTGACTCCAGATTCTAGATCAGGAATGCCGCCACAAATCATAACAGCAGATTATGAATGAACAAATTAAGATGTGCAACCTAACAATTCCCGAAAGGCAGAAAAGTGCACAGTTAAGGTTTATGGTTTAGGTCTACATCAGCTTAAAGAATTTGTTAGGCAGCAAAATTGATCAAACAACACGTTATGCAGATGCAAAGATTCCCATTCTTTTTCTCTGGAAGATGTACAGCTACAATTCGAAAGGGACTAAACAAGCAAACAAGCAAGTCTGTTCCTATCAAACAGTCATGGCTATAGACATGCTATGCTGTTTTTATGCTGACCGTTGAATGATTCCACACACTGATGCAGTCCCTGTCTACAATCCCCCACCACTCTTCCTCCCTGTTAGCCATCACAGGAACCCTATTGCAAGTTTCCAACTCAGACTCTGTTACAAGTTAACGCGTGCAAGAAAAAAATCATAACAAAAATGGTAGTGGCGAGTACCTCTTCGTCTCTCTGCCTCCTGCCTCTCCTCCTCATACTCCTACTTGCTGCCACCAGCGAGGCCACCACATTCAAAATCATCAACCAATGCTCCTACACCGTGTGGCCAGCCGCTCTGCCGGGAGGTGGCGTGAAGCTCGATCCGGGGGAGACATGGGCGCTGAACATGCCCGCTGGTACCTCAACTGGGCGCATCTGGCCGCGCACAGGCTGCTCACTCCTTGACGAAGGAGGGTCCTGCCAAACTGGCGACTGCAGCGGCTTGCTCGCCTGTACGGCCAGTGGTCGAGCGCCAAGCACGCTGGGCGAGTTCAGTCTTGGCCAAGGCCAAAGTGTTGATGATTTCTTTGACATCTCGATCATTGATGGCTTCAACGTGCCCATGGACTTCCTGCCGGTGCCGGTTCAGGGAAGGTCAGGGTGCAAGGGGCCGCGTTGTGCAGCCAACATCACATCGCAGTGCCCAAGAGAGCTGAAGGCTCCGGGAGGGTGTAGAGCATGTACTGGGAGCACGGCAAGCCGTTGCAACACAAGTTACTCGGCCTTCGTTAAGCAGATGTGCCCAGATGCCTACAGCAAGCCTGATGATACATCCACTTACTCTTGCCCATCGGGCACAAAGTACCAGGTCATCTTCTGTCCCCTGATTAATCAAACACTATCACCTACAGCTGAAAGTCCCCTGCCTGCACCCCCGGCCGAGGCAACACCTCCGACCCCAAGTACTCTACCTACAACTATTGGGCCAACAAGCATGAAACCAAAATCCCCCTCTGGAAGAAGAGTTGTTGCAATTCTAGCTCCTGTAGGCGGCTTCATTTTTCTCACCATCTTGTTCCTCGTCGCCTTCTTTATATGTAAACGAAGAACACAACAACAACATGAGATGGAAGAAGAGGAAGAGTTTGGGGAGCTACAAGGAACACCAATGAGGTTCACATTTCAACAGCTAAGAGCAGCAACCGAGCAATTTGCAGACAAGCTCGGGGAAGGAGGATTTGGGTCTGTTTTCAAGGGACAGTTTGGTGGTGAAAGGATTGCAGTAAAACGTTTGGATCGAACTGGTCAGGGCAAAAGAGAATTTTCGGCAGAAGTTCAGACAATTGGCAGCATTCATCATATTAATCTGGTGAGATTGATTGGTTTCTGTGCAGAGAAATCCCACAGGCTCTTGGTATATGAGTACATGCCCAAAGGATCCTTGGACAGGTGGATCTATTGTCGACATGACAATGATGCTTCTCCTCTGGATTGGCGCAGGCGGTGCAAGATTATAACTCATATAGCTAAGGGACTCTCTTATCTTCACGAGGAGTGCACAAAACGAATTGCTCATTTGGATGTCAAACCACAAAACATCCTCTTAGATGATGACTTTAATGCTAAACTTTCTGATTTTGGACTATGCAAACTCATAGACAGGGATATGAGCCAAGTTGTTACCCGAATGAGGGGCACACCTGGATATTTAGCTCCTGAATGGTTGACATCACAGATCACAGAGAAGGCCGATATCTACAGCTTCGGCGTCGTGGTCATGGAAATTATCAGTGGAAGAAAGAACCTCGACACTTCCCGATCAGAAGAGAGCATCCATCTCATCACCCTATTGGAGGAAAAGGTAAAGAGTGATCGGTTGGTAGATCTGATTGACAATAACAGCAACGACATGCAAGCACACAAGCAAGATGTGATTCAGATGATGATGCTTGCAATGTGGTGCTTGCAGATTGATTGCAAAAAAAGGCCTAAAATGTCTGAGGTGGTAAAAGTATTGGAAGGTGCCATGACTGCAGACCCCAACATAGAGCATAACTTTGTTGTAACAACTCCAGCAAATTTTGGTAGCATGGGAAATGTGAGCTCTTCAGCGCCACCTCTAGCCTCAGATGTATCAGGCCCCAGGTGAAACAGAGACAATTCTGACAAGGTAGGCAATTAGAATGTGTGTAGGAGATTCTCTTATGTAAAACAAAATTCATGGTCTGTTGTACTTTCTCAAATTATTACAACTCTTGAGTTATGCTAACTTGGAAAATATCTCAGTATTGCAAACCTTCTTCGATCCACAACAGATGAACTCATTTGTGTTCTTCTGAGCTCCACCTGTAGTGCAACTCTGGTTTGAGCTATCATGGTTGAAATTAAAAATTACTAACATGTTGTAAAATTCTCATTGCTCCAATAAAGCAGAGAAGTAAATGGGCAGTCCGAGGAACTAACTAATAAACACTGATCAATTGGTATGTTAGTTACCGCAAGTGCCTTTATGTTCTGCAGCATGTCCACTTGGTTTTCATGACATTAGGTACAGTTTGATTTCCTCAAAAGGAGAAAAAGTGGCTCAAACCTATTGTAAGCCATTACGAGAAATCTGTAAAATGTACATGCATTGATAAAATTTTGCTCTTTCTTAAACACCCCGGATATAACCAAAAAGTGTTGATAACTGATGAGATGTTATGCTTGCTTCCATTGACTGTGAGAGGATTCTACTACATTTTCAATACAAAGAATTCAGATTCTTACCTTGCAAAAATATGAGTAGGAGAAGGAACTCAGATCGAAATTTAGCTTGCAAAGTTCATAAACTAACTGTAAATTGCCTAGATTTGTCCAGTAGCTACACACATATATCATTTTCATTAATTAAGGTAACAGTGCAACATGGATCTTCGATCTTGATCCATATTTCCTGGGTTCCCCCCATAAGGTTCTTCGAAACCTAACACAATCCCAGCGAGGGAGGCACTTCGGGCCTGATCAACGGTGAAGTCAATGTTGTTGCTCCAGTACTCCAGGATATTAAGAAGCCTGGTTTGCATTCTTTACATATTGGCCAGAGAACCCAAGATAACAGGGCTCTGGCCATCCTTCTCTGTTGCACGGGAACCGCAGAACCATCATGGTGAATAAGACATTTTCGTCAGTAAAGACGTCTTGGTCTTGAGCAGATTCCAAGCAGCTTCTGAGCCTCTACAACAGCTGAATAAATCAAGTTTGTTGTTTTGTCCAGTTTCCCCCATTGCAAATCTGTTTCTAGTTATTGTACTTGAAATTAATAGCATGTTTAAAATTTTCACATGTGCGGAGAAAGCAGAGAAATGCACCTTATGAAAGCAAATTGGGACTTCGAGAGACTAATAAACACCAATGTTTAGTATCAACAAGTGCTTTTTGTACTAACGATAATCCACTAAGTTTGGAAAGGCAGGAAGTTCCTTTATTCGTCTCTAAGCTCTCTTTGTTGCTTCAGAGATCCTATGTGATACTCCAGTTTCATATATTTGTCAAAAAATAATAATAATACTCCAGTTTCATATGGAGTGGCCATCATTCAGATATAACAAAATTTCTTCTTTTGAGAAGAGGGGGGGAAATGGACTTTACACACACTTCTGCAATAGTAGAACTTCTGTTTCAGAAAAATGACCCGTTTTGTGGGACTGCTGAAATTCAGAGTTATTTGAAAGAAAAGAATATCTGCACGATGAGATACTTGCTATACAATGGTGACCAGAGGGCAGAGGAGGTAGTGATGTCCATTAAGTGCTTATGTCTAAACAGATTGCTCGGTTTCCTCAAAAGATGGAAAATATGGCATTCAACTGTTCAACTGGTCGTACTCAGAAACTTCTAAAGGCAGGAGGTGTAAAATGCTAAATATTCATGTATATATAATCTAAATATTCAAGGTTTTGGCCTACAAAACTGTGTGCGAGGGATTAAAGCATCAAATCATCACAATCACACTGACTGCAGCTACAGGAACAGTGTGCTGCCTTACCAGAACCAAAATATTGTTCTGAACTTTGGAGAAATATCCTACAGGTCAGATGTTAACGGCAGGGCATATGCTTGTGTTGGAAAATGGTGAGTAGGAGGAGGAACTTAGATGATGGCCAAGAACTGGGCAAGGTCTGGAATCAGTGAGGAAATTTGCCAAGTCTAACAATGACTGGTAGGCAATCTGCTCTGTTTCTGGGCCAGCCGATGAACCCAAGCCATGAAAATGTCCAACTACACTGGTACTCGGTTACTCTTGGACTGTTAATTAGTTAGCCATATACAGTACATCACTACATTAGTTATGCTACTGACCATAATACCATTTGGTTTTATACTGACCATAGTCCCATCTGTTTTTCTGCTGACCATATAATGTAAAGGCGTTGCACCAGATCATCGGATAATTTGCAATAGAGAGGCTGCTGCTTACCCAAAAAGGCTTTCGCCCCGCTTTTATAAAGCACAGATCACCAACAATCCAGTACAGCACACGCCACCAACACACACGCACACACCCAAAGCAGGATACAAAGGCGCTGAGCGCAGCAACACCACCCCTAGCACTACAAGAGCCACCGGGGGCCTCAACCGTGAACACGCCACCGCGAAGAGAAGAGGCTACATACGACGCTCCGTGGGCTCCAAGGCGGTGCCAACAGGAAGGTTACGACACCGAAGTGCCGCCACCGCCCGACCCAAGGATCAGGGTTTCCCCCGGAGCAACACGACGGGCGGCGAGAGTCGCGGCGACGCCTTCAAGAAGGAAACGAGTTTCGCCGTCGCCGGTCAGTCCGAAGATAGAACAGGTTTTCACCCCGACCAAAATTCACCGCCACCGAACGCCGCACCCTGGCTACCACGCCGCCCACACGGCCATGGCCACCAGGCAGCACCATGTCACGGGCTTTGCCCAGGAGCACCGCGACACCACCACCAGGGTCGCCGCCCCAGCATCCATGACCTTGACACCACCTCACCCGCCACCCACCGCTACCCCAACCAAAGAGACGAATGGAAAGGAACCACCTTTCGCACTCCTGAGCAATCCCCAGCGTCGAGACCCGAAGTCCGGCCAAACCTGGCCACCATCGACCCGTCCTGCTGCCGGGCGCGAGACGAGTCAGATCCTGCTGCCGGGCGCGAGACGGGCTCGGTCCTGCTGCCGGGCGCGAGACGAGCTCGGTCCTGTCGCCGGGCATGAGACGGGCGGTGGGCGCCGCTGGAAGAGGGCCAACCCTCCGATGAAGGTAGCGCCTGAACGACGAGGAGAGGAATCGAAAGTCGTCAGGGGCGCTCCCCGACAGGCAGACGCCGAAGAAGTCTAGCCGCCGCCTTGAAACGACCCAGACCACCGCCATGGGCCACCACCACACTGTGGAACCCCACATCCACGCCGGGACCCCGAGGGACTGCTCCGAGCCGCCCGCCGACGGCCCAGCGCCAGATCCAGGGAGCAGGCCGGCAACCGCCGCCGTCCCCTCCCGAATCTGCTCCCAGGGCAATCCCCGGCCTCCGCCCTGCGCCACCAGCCGGGTCCCCGGCGACAGATCCAGCCGGATCTGGCCGGAAACCGGCTCGTCCGCAACCACCATCACTGCCGCCGCCACGGTGCGCCCACCACCTCGAGGCCCTCTACGCCGCCACCCCGGACCAGCAGCCACGCCGCCGGGCCAAGCAGCCACGCCGCCGCGCCCCCCGAAAGCGCAGCGCCGCTGTCCGAGCAGGGCGCCCCGCGCCACCGCCGCCCGAGCAGGGAGAGACGAGGCCCCGCCGCCGCCAGCACCAAACGGGCTTTGCCCGCTGGCGCGCACGGGCGGCGGCGAGGGAGGAAGACGAGGGGAGGGGAACCGGCCGACGACGCCCTAGGGTTTCCCCCCGGTCGCCCGCGGGGACGACGCGGGAGGAGGAGGGAGGGGAGGGGAAGCTCTCTGTGCGCAGTAGTTTGATGTCGAGGCTGCTGCTTACAATTGAATCGTCTGGTGTTCGTGTGGTTCATCCCCGTCTTCGTCCATGCTTCTCCCTACTGAAGAACTCATCTGTGAGTGTTTCATCGTCGAATTGACAAAGTAGTTGGCTAATTACCTCCACCGACGAGCGACGAGGATTGAGGGGGTCAAACCCAAGACGGCAACGCGGTTCCCCTCTCCGGGGCCGGCAGTTAGGGGCTGCGCGGCCGCTGATAGGGTGCTGTCGAACGATGTGGTACTGGACGCGGGGAATGGCGACGGCAATGCCCTGCGGCCAGACGGCCCACTTCACCGGCCACTTCGCCGCGGATGGGGGCGCCGCCGGCAACGGTTGGAAGAGAAAGGTTTCCTTTTTCCTTTGAGCGTCGGAGGAAAGGGTATGGCAGGCCACTGGCTCGTGTGGGCGTGGACGGCCCAGCCAAGCATGCAGCCCACGGAATGTCGCGCCCAGATTTTTTGTGTAGCTTTTTTTTTTGCAGCTCTTCAGCTCTGTTTTTATTTCGGCCGGCTTTCTGACTTTAATGTATTCCAGCTGTTTTTTTAATTTCTGTAGGTTTATTTTAATTTCAAAATGCTCAATAATTTTAGAATGTTCATGCAAAAAAATATATATACTTCAACATCCACACACACTATCCATGTACATTCATCCTAATGAACGCACCCAAGCACTCTCTAACCTATGAGCACCTTCGAGACATCAATTTGACAAATTTTGAGACTGGCATAGTCACCACAAAGTGTCTCGTAGTCACTAAAAATGACATCTCCCATTAAAAAAACATCACAAGCTAAAATAAATACAAGAAATGTGAGTATTCATGTCATGTATAGAACCTAAATCCGAGTGGGATATTTTAACCATAAGAAACTCAAGTACATTTTCCACCATAAGAATCCTAGCCACCTGAGTTCACAAACTCAGGTGTAGTTGACCCTGCAAAAGCTCGATAAATGGCAAAAATACACTCGGAAAATATCACTCTGTAAACTTACATTCGGCAAGGACAGTTATACCGAGTTTTTTTCACAGACACTCGACAAAAGATGAGCAGGCCTTGCCCCATTCACGCATGGGTGCCTGACAGTCCTCCCCAGTATGCAACTCACATAAAGAATGTCGAAGCCATATGCAATTTTCTTGAAAGGAAAACAAACTAAAAAAAAGGCATCTCCAAAACTCTACTCAGGTGTAGTTAACCTCAAAAAACAAGGTCGGAGGTTCATACTTTCTCTGGTGCCGAATCTCAGCATCAATAACATAACCAAAACACCTGTTGTACCCTCAAAACGTGCAGCAAAGAATCATGCCAACTTCCATTTTTATCAGATCAAAGTAGGATGAGATAACGTATGTATAGTTGGGCGCGCCTCTCTTTCTAATCATGATCCATAGGGCAGCCCCAATGTCACTTCAGACAGCCCCAAAAGTTATACTAAACAATAACCTCATAATCATATCGTTATCGTTCTAATGTATTATCCATAGAGTCACCCAATGTCACTACGGGCATCTCCGAAAATTATACTCGACATGCATCATGATCTCAGTGATTCCCAAAAGATTCCAACATTTCGGGTTTTGGTGGTCAAATCTTAGTGAATTGAAACTTTATTTCTCATTGCTCATTATGATGACATCCATTTCCATTGTTATTATGGTTTTCCACACCATCAGAAGTTCGTGAAATAAATTCAATTCTAAATCTCTAAAATTTAAACTCCTTTGTTCTTTTAATAGATTTTTATTTTTTTTTCATTGCATCCATTACTAGGGGAACAAAAAACTACTCATTTTCCTCCTTCAAAAGAATAATTGGCGCGATGATGAAAATTTACTTTGAATGACTCAACCATGATAAGTAGGTATAATGGACTTTTTTTGCGGGTGAGGTATAATGGACTCTTTATGCCATGAACTTTGGTTAAAGGATTTTTTATGGACAAGCAGAATTTAATGCTTAGTATAGAAAAAGTCTAGCACAAGGCTGGAATCAACCACTCTGGTGAGCATAGAAACCACATTCATGCATTCCTTGATAGTAAGATTATTAACAAAACATAAAACATGATGATAACCTACAGATCTAAATACCACGAACACTTAACTACAGTAGAATTTATCAAAAATGTGTAAACATGTGCTAAGACAAATCATCTGTCCTTCACTAGGAGATACTCACTACCACAACATGATAGGTTCGACTTAATTTTGCAACAAATGTTCTTTACCATTATTTTATAACTTCATATTTGATTAAAGATATAGGCTATCGTAGTTTACGTATACTTCGATAAATTAAGGAGGGATGCATGTTTACTCCTGAACACATATATAATTTGAAGTGCATGATATTTAGTTCATTCAAAGGTTTACTCTAAGGATATAAGTGACAGATAAGAGAAACTGAATAAGAGGCTAGTCTAATGAATATCCATTTCTGAGCCTAGGCCCATCTGCACCCGCACTCAAGAAAAGTATCAAAACAAATACTAGAAAAAAAATCAATTTTTTTGCATGGTAGATAATTTGATGCATGAGGCACGCTCCAATTTTTAGAATATTTGAACATCTGAGCAGCGCTTGGCAAAAAAGACAAATTTGGGGTCTATAATTTTTTTACTGTTCTGACCTGATTTGTCTTTTTTGCTGAGAGCTACTCAGATGTCCAAATGATCTAAAATTTGGAGCTGACCTCATGCAATAAATTATCTACCATGCAATAAAATTGAAATTGTGTGAATTTTTTGTGAATTATTTTCTAAGTGGGTGCAGATGAGCCTGGACTCCGAATCACTGCACTCCAACTCTAATATATATAAGTGAAGATCAAGGAGTAGTAGATCAAATATGGTAATCTCTCAGAAGAAATAGATAATTGTTCCATTGATCCAACACAAAACAAAGAAGGGCAAAAGAAAAATATTTTTATTGCTTACTTTATGTAAAGAAACACAAAGAAGCAAATAAAAAGCATAAAATCAAAGGAGAAGAGAACAAAAACAACAACAAACATTTTTTTGCCCAAATGATAAGTGTCACACGTGTGGCACGAAGCACTCCGACCCTGACAGTTTTTTACAAATAAAGTTGCGATCCGAAAAGAAAAACACAAAAAAACTGAAACTTGCTTGAAAAAAAAGATATCATGCTTGACAACTAAATTTGCCATCCTCGGGTCACTAAACTTGCCATAAAAAATATTCGAAGTTGCCATGTGTTCGTGCCACACATGTGGCACTTATTAGGGTCCTTTTTTAGGGAGGGGGGGTGGGTGGGTGGGTTATTTTTTTAAGAAGAAAATCATAGGAAACCAAAATAAAAACCAATGAAAAAGTAAGAAAATATTTCTGTGTCAGTTTGGAAAGACAAGAAAGCAAATGAAAAATGAATGTAAACTTTTTGGAGTTTTTATTTAGAGGATAGAAGAGGCAAACGATAACCAAATGAAGATACAAATGAAAGTAAATGAAAGATCGATAGAAGACTTCTAATTTCAAAGGAACCTTGTTCAAAGATATAAGTAAGCACAAAGAGCAATTCTGTAAATAGAGTAGGTAGCTATGTATAAACTCTCTCTGTAAATCATGATGTTCACATGTTTTTTTTAGAACGAAGGCTCAAGGGGAGCCCGACTTTGAATTAACAAAGCCATCAACCGGCCAGGATTACACAAGGCCACCAAGCAAGAGCGACCGAAAGATAAAAGGGAGCTGACAGAGCAGTTTACAACGCAACGCACACTACTGCACACATAGAAATACACATGAAAGACCTGCAAGTAATGTCGAAGCCCGCTGCACATCGGCACCACGAGTAAGGGAGCAGAGTAGCGTCAAGGATCAGCCAAAGGCCTGCAAGAAGCTGCGCGCAGCCGGATCGTGGGATTGGGATCACGAAACCTGTCTTCCAACGCCGAAGAAGACCCCAATCCTCTCGCCTAGGCTCGAAGGCGCCGCACCGTCGGGTCGTTGGGCGCTCACTCGAGAGCAAGAGCAGGTGCCGGTCGAAACCCAGAGTAGGCATAGCTCACAGTCCTCACCACGCCGAAGGCACACCAGTAGCTGCACTGCCACCTGCCCGGGGCCACCGAGAGCAGAAGGAAAACCACTGGGAGGATTGTTGAAGAAACAAGCTGCAAAGACCCAAGGAGCTTGGGAAGCCTCTGCTTGGACTCGCAGCCGACGAGCGCTCTCCTACCTCGGCACCACTCACCCGGAGAACCAGACAAACCCAAGGCGGCGCCTCCAAGGAGGGAATGACGTGCAGGACGCCGCCACCGCCCAACCCGAGACGAGTTTTGGGCTTTCACCCGGGATCTGGGACGGGGATGGATACTGGAGACCTCAGCGGTGCCTCGAAGGAGGAAAGGCGATGCGCGCACGCGCCCTCACCGCCGTGGTCAGAGATCCGACCAAGGGTTTCCCCCGGACTCGAGATATGCCACCGGCACCCCGCCAGCATCGGAACTGGCAGCAAAAGCTGCAGATCGGACACAGCCGGAGGGGAGGAGTGAGCAGAGGAGGAGGAGCAGCTCGACCTTCAGATCTGGAGCGGAAGAAGACCCCGCCACGACCACCACCCGCCGGATCCGCGCCGCCCGAGCAGTCGAGGACGCCGGCCGTCACATCCCGCGCACGCCGCCTGTCGTAGAGGTTGCGCCGCCTCGCCGTCCGGGGCCGCCGCCCCGGTGACCGGGGTCCTTCGCGCGGGAACGAAGCGACGAGAGGCCTCGCCGCCACCTTCATCGGCAGCCGCCGGGGCTTGCCAGGCGTCCCTCAGGTGGCGGCGAGGGGAGGGGATGTAGGGAGGGATGGCGGCGGCGGGGGAAGGGGATGTAGGGAGGGATGGCGGCGGCGGGGGGAAACCCTAGTCGCCCCCGGGTCGCCCGCTGGGGACGACACGGGAGCCGCGGGGGGAGGGGGGGCGACAATCCTGATGTTCACATGTGATGATCTGCAAACAAAAGCAAAGGACGCTCCAAGAACAACACATAACATGTGGGTAGATAAAAATATAGATTCAATAGAGACAAACCGATAATTGTTGATGAGAAGATATGCCTTGAATATAACCAAGCTTATACGCTTGGAAATTCTTACCCCTAAAAAAATTCTTAAAATATTTCTTAGGTGCTTGACACGTACCCAGTTTCTCAAGTTTTTTTTTTGAGTGTCTCCCAGTTTCTCAAGCGAGGAGAGCAGTGCGTGCCGAATTCGACCGCGGCCCGGCCCGAGAATTGCCGTGCGGCCCGGCCCGAGAATTTCAGTACGGGCCGGCGCTCAGTGAGACCAGGCCCAAATCACCGTTCTTTGTTTTGCTGCTATGCGGGCCCGTTTATATCCTCCCCCGCCGCTTCCCTGGCCGGCGGCCGGCGAGCCATGGCCCTATCTGCCTGCGGCTGTCGCACTTGCCACTCGAGTTCGCCGCCGGCTAAGCAAGTTACTACCGGAACGCCCATCCTCTGCTCCGGCCAGGAGCTCCTGCGGAAACTTTTTTTTTACCTTAGTCCGGGAGCGATTTCCCCGGCGTGCTTCCACGCCGTCGCACTCGCGCAGCAGCTGCTCAATTATCAGCCAGCTAATTCCTCGGTGTGTTCCTCCGGAACTCCATCGACCATCATCTTCTGCTCCGGCCAGGCCCTCCCGCGAGGCCATCTGCCCTGGTAACCCCTCTGCTTTCCTTTGCCCTCTACTATCGAGTTCCCACTTCCCAGTACCAAAGGGCTAGTGAGCCTGGAAATTTAATGACCGGTTGCCTGCTTGCAGGATTCTCTTGTGCTTGTGAGAGTGACCAGAAGACATCACTGAAATTGGGATAAGGTCATCCCGCATGTTCTCATCTCTTACCCATTTGCATTGTAAGTCAAATCCAATGTCACATCTTTCTAATTAATACTAGTACTGAAACATGATTTCGCTCTTGAGTAGGAACCGTTGCCCCTTAGTCCATGTCTACCCATCCATTCACACTGTAAATTGGTCAATCCACCTGTAGCTTGATCCCTTTGCTCACCTTTTTGTTTAAAATACGAATGCAAACTTTCAATACCTTGGCTAGTGAGATCGATCAAATTGTGAGAATTCAGAGTACACAACTGAAAATTATGGGAAACAAGGGGGTAAATAACATCAGTGACAGAATCAGTCAATCTTACAGGTTCTAATAAGTCAACAGTAACATTGCAAATCAAGTCCAGTGGCAATACGTTTCTGCTAAATATAGTAGCATTACATGAAGATGTCTTATAAGCTACAGACGAACCGCTCCTATATAGTTGAGTAGATAATCAAATATTCTACATACTAGTGCAAGGCATTGCAATGAAATACGCTAACTATGGTGATACATTCTTCATGTCTTATGGCAAGGGCTATTTTCAGACTGAGACAAAGGGCTTAGGGGGAATCTGCAGATTCTGCAATCTCCCCGTTAACATGTTTACCACCTTCGTCATCGATGGCCGATTCTTTGGGTTCCATTGGATGCACCACAGTGCCACAATAGTCAGCTTTCTCATCTTTTCTTTGTCTTCTTCTGTCATTTCCAAAGCAAGCACCAATTCCTGCCCAGTGATTACTTTCTCGTAGATCCACTCTGGGAGGTATACCTCGTGCTGGTTCTCAACACCTGGGTCTGAGTTCCTCCTTCCGCTCACCATTTCCAACACCAGCATGCCGAAACTGTACACATCTGATTTGTACGACACCCCTCCAAAGTTCTGAGAGTATAGCTCTGGTGCGATGTAGCCCATTGTGCCTCTTGCTGCAGTTAAGGTAACGATGCTTTGGTCCCTTGCGCATAACTTTGCAAGTCCAAAGTCTGAGATCTTTGGATTGAAGTTGTAGTCCAGCAAGATGTTATGTGGCTTGATGTCAAAATGGAGAATGCGCTGGTTGCACCCTTGATGCAGATATTCCATTCCTCGGGCAATGCCTAAAGCAATATCTAGCATTTTGTCCGTTACTAGGAGTTGTCCAGAAATATTAGAAACATGTGAGAATATGTATTTCCCCAGTGACTCGTTAGGCAAGAATTCGTAAATAAGAGCCCTCCTTGTTCCTTCGGAGCAAAACCCCAAGAGACGGACAATATTAGCATGGTGAATCAGTCCAATGGTTGCGACTTCGTTGATGAAGCCTTCTCCCTCTCCTGTAGAGCTCTCTAGCATCTTGACTGCTACAGGTACTCCATTTGGTAGCTGGCCTTTGTACACACTTCCAAATCCACCCTGGCCAAGTTTATCCTTGAACCGTCTTGCTATCTTCTTAACTTCAGAGAAAGTGTACCTTGTGGGTTTTGACATGCCATATGCCCTGAGAAACATTTCGACTTTCAAATGTACCTCTTCGTTATACCTTGTCTTCAGTGAAGGATAAAGCACAGTGGCTACCATCAACGAAAGAACAACAAAAGTAACCACCGACGATGTAGCTGGATAAAAACATAGTTAATCAGCATATTGCACTAGGATAAAAGCCATTACTTAGTTTTTTGTGTTGGGGATAAGATGATGTTAGTGTTGGAGTAGCCAGCAATTTGATCATAGTGGAATTTTTTTTGTCTTTGGAGGTACAAAAAGAACCTTGTTAGAGTAGTACCTGCAATGACTTTGATACTTGCGCCTGCAAATACCAAAGAAGATAATGGGATGTCTGCAAAGAAGAAAAAGAAGAAAAGGAGATTTTGTTAATTAATGGTCAGGAAACAGAAAGGAACTAATGTTTCTTGAAGACAGTTGTAGAGCTGATAGATTGTTTTAGTACATTTCCATAGTGGGGTACAATAGAGTCGTCCTGGTGGGATATGATTACTCTTTTGAGAATATTTGAGAACAGTGCATCCTTAATAAGAAAGAGAAGAAATGTTCGATATTTTGCAAGCTTTACACTAGGCCTGGGCAAGGAGGTTGCCCATGATCCTAACAATGAATGAAATGCAGCCCCCAACCAAATGATCTATGTTGCAGACACTAACTAGAAGCAAAAAAAATGTTCTTGTTGATGCAATCTTTTTGGCTCTGTTATGTTTTTTTTTGTTATTTGACTATTCATTTTGCCTGTAATGGCGGTGCTTGGAACTCTGGCTTCTTGCTGATATTGTATTATGTTACAGAGGATGGTGTTTTGTTGGTTCCCTGGCTTTCGGCCTCGCTTTGTAATGTGCCTCTCGGCCGCTGGGAGGGTTGGGTCAGTGGCCAGAATATGAGGCTTCTAAATGAATTGGAGAGCACTTGGCCCTGATTAAGAAGAATAGTGGGATCACAGTATCAGGTAGGTTAACATGCATTGGGTAATTTCTTATTGCACTTATTAAACTTTATAAACATTTCACGATAAAAATCATGTTCTACGCTTGCTTCTATTTTCCCTCATTATTTAGAAATTTATACTTTGGGTTCTTTTTGTAGCAGTGCGGTATTAGTAACTCATACTAACATAAATTTGCTAATATCTGCCGAATGCATGAAGAAACCATACCTTACTGCACCTTAATTTTTTCTAAGATGTTCTTTTTATGAGAATTGGACACCTCAATGTGATTGCTCAATTCAAACTAGCTACTTCAATGATTTCTGGTGCTATTTTGATGAGAGATAATGAGAGCAAGTGTTGTAGATATTTCAAATACATCAAATTGGTGAATTCTAAGATAAAAACTTTAGAACTTTGAACAGCTTTGGAAACTAAGTTACAAAATAACCAGTTGGAGATTATACCGTCAGGTTTAGCCTCGCAGAACGCTTCGTTCCTTTGTGAGCTGAATCCACAGCGCCACCCTGCTGTTCACATGTTTGGCAATCCTCCCGAATATGCCAACTCAGCGTCGTGTCAGCAAAATTGATGATCCTGTCCGCATATACCTTGAAAATTAAGGGGTCTACTACATCTGCGGGTATGGGTATCGGAATGCTGCCATTTGAGACGACCTTGCATTCCTGTGGAAGCACAGACATGGACACGCCAGCATTCACCAAATACGAGAGGTGGGTTGAATTGCTAAGGCAGGGGATTGGGCCAGCAATGCTACCGACATCCCTGGTACGTGGTGTGAACTCTCTTGAGCAGCATACCAGGGCTGCATATTCCTCGATATATTGATTATATTCTGTGTAGTATGCACTGACGGAAACACGAATTGGTATGCTTTTGGAGAAGATCTCCTCGAGTGGACAGGGAGATATGGAGTACACAAGCGGCAAGATATTCATGGAAGCACGTCTGTAATCTATTGTGGTCACTTTGCATGGACCAAAAACCGGGTGAACCAGGATGGTTTCATGGTCAGAGCATGCTAGCTCAATGCCTGCTGGGCCGCATGATGATGGTAAACTGCTGGGTTCAAGCCGGAGCGGGAACCTGACCTCTGGCCCATCTTTGCTGCACCGCGATGGCAGGCAGTATCTGAAGAAATCTTTATCACTCCATGATGTGGCCAAGTTGGTTCCATAGCTGACAAGAGACAGCAGAAGGAGGGCTGTTACAAGAAAGTTGCTCATCTTGCTGAGATGGAGAGGAAGAGGAAGAAAATGAAGGTATTCAAGGTGTTGCAAGTACAGAGAGGCAGTAGATACTGCTTTGCTTCAAATTGCAATCGGAGTTGTGCTGTGGTGATAGCTGTGTGGCTATATTATCATGGGGGAAGTTCTTCCAATTTAGTGGTTCTGAGTGCTGGTCTGCAGTCCATTCCTGCCCGGTGATCCGGTTAGCAGCAACACTTTCGTCCAGCTGCATTCTACTCACTGGAAGAAAAATCTTCCTCTTCCCACTTGTATAGACTATAGACCAAAAAAGTCGATAGTATCCCAATCATGCAGGGTACACCTTAGGAAGATGGAGGAAAGCAAGTTGTGGCAAGTACATAAAACACCACTCATTCCTTATCTATAGGAGTCCTCTTGTTCTAGAAGAAATCCCTTATCTATACTGGTGGCTATGTGCCTATGGAGTACATATGAACTGTGAATGCCTGCCATGTTCGGGGTTATTTGAGTGTGATGCAGACTCAGTCTAGTCTACTCCATGTCACATGAGCATTAATTATGGCGCAAGTGTGCCGTGCGGCAAGGGGCACCGCGTGGAAACTGTTGTATGCTGTCATTCCTTATGGAGACGGAGGAAAGCAAGATGTGTGGTGAGTACATAAAACACCACTCATTGCTTATCTGTAGGAGTCTTCTTGTTCTAGAAAAAGAAAATCCCTTGTCAGTAGATAGCAATTAGTCGTGCTATATTGGTAGCTATGTGCCTATGGACTACATATGAACTGTGAATGCAGACTCATTCTATGCTACTCCTGTCACATGAGCATTAATTATGGTGCAAGTCCGCCGTGCGGCAAGGGCTCCGCGTGGAAACTGTAGTATGCTGTCATTGTCACCTCTAGAGAAAATGAACTATTACCAACTATTTACTGTAGAATCTAGATAAGGGCAGAAGATGGACCATGGATATCCCTACTTTCTGGCAGCCTTAGTTAACCAAGTAATCTTCTCTACAAGTAGGATAGAGAATTGACTCCCTTGTGAGAGTATTCATGCATCTTAACACCTATCATGGCGAACCCTGGTGCATTTGATCGTTCAGTTACCCTGCAAGCCTTAACCATCTTCTCTTCGCTTGCAGTTTTTGTAGCAGAAGTCCAGGGAGGAGATGCATGCGCACCATTCTCCTGTGGGCATCTGCAAAACATATCGTATCCTTTCCGCCGGAGAGGTGACCCTCTTGACTGCGGTGTTGGAGCATATGAGCTGCATTGTAGTAGTAGCAAGGCTACAATTTACATCAACACAGGAAAATACTACATGACTGGCATCAACTACACCGATTCGTCTTTCTGGGTCATGGATGCCAACTTGAATGTGAAGAGTAGCTGTCCTATTCCTTGGCGGACTCAAGTTCCTTACTCAGGCCACTGGGAGGAAAGCTGCCTAATTGATTCACATGGCCTTTGTGATTTGGCCACTAAAAGCTACAATTGGGCATGCTTTGTTAATTGTTCGCGAGCGGTAACAGATAATAGTCAGTACATGCCCATTGCTTGCCTTAGCGCGAAGAATTCACATGTTTATGTCTTGGCAGTCGATGACAGTGGCTGTAGTGTTGCACTTCTTGAACCTTTTTGTGGATACTTGGCCATGAGTCCCTTTGGTTCAGGTACCACCATGATACAGGAGAATGCAAGTTATGTAGATATCATGCAATTCATAAGGAGAGGCTTTTCTGTTCAGTTTCCTACGCATGGGGGTTGGCCTTCTGTCTATGAAGCCATCAATATATGCCTAAATAATTCAATTAGGTGAGTGCTCCCCCCCCCCCCCCTCTGTATAGCTAATAGATGATTACAGACGGAATATTTTTCCTGTTATTATAATTTTCTAAAGTACAATGCACT
The DNA here is from genome assembly GCA_032464435.1 of Aegilops umbellulata. Lineage (NCBI taxonomy): Eukaryota > Viridiplantae > Streptophyta > Magnoliopsida > Poales > Poaceae > Aegilops > Aegilops umbellulata. Next base: position 630,445,686 of record CP136060.1, on the reverse strand, counting down.
CTCCAATATCTAATTTGACAGCATTTGTGGAAAAACACCAGGGTTTGGTTTTCTTTGTACTTCACCATGTGATTCAACTATTAATTTAGTTTGTCTAGTTTTTCTGAAGGTGGCCTCATAAAACTTGGCATCTCACACACCAGACTGGCTACATCACCCGTTTGTGTGATCTGCAGGTTGTCAGAGCACATGTCTGACCATGTTCATTTTTTTTTTAAGTTGAAACATGTAGCTGAATTAGATGGTGTTATGTGCAAAGGAAACAAAACTCTGGTGTTCTATACCGGTAGGATCAATTGGGTGGTGGAAAGTGCATTTAAATGTATCTTACAAACTGTTTTCCCCCTCCTAAATCCATGCTCTTTATGATGGTGTCTTGCAGCTACTACAAGGAGCAAATATCCGGTGCAAGCATCCTCTACTGGACTCATACTTTTTTCTGGGGCGAGACACATTTCTTAAAATGCATAACTGAAAACACCGACAACATGATCTTCATTTCAGTTGTTAAAGCGATAATATCTGCTATTGATATCCCCAAGTTCCTCATCGGTATGTGAGAATTACTTGCTTGCCTTTTGCCTTTTTCTTTCTTTTTGTTTTAGATAAGCTTAACATAGGTCTTATTTCGGTAGTTTGTTTTGGTTGTTTAGTCTCGGTTTTGGTTGTGTCTTGTGAGATATCATCCCTGTTCAGTATTTTTTTTCTAATACAAACTGACACATATTTAGATGTGTGCTCTAGATTATTATTTTTGCCTGCCTTTGATAATAGCAGCTACAATTTTGTGGACATATGCCCAAATGTTTGGCTAACTTGCATATGCCTGCTGGCTTGTTTGGGCAGTACTATGCAGGTTCGTGTTGGCGCCCCTGTCTGTATTGATCTTCCTTGCCCACAAGTACTGGAAAATAAGGATAACAATTGATGCAGTTGAGAAGTTTCTCCGAATGCAGCAAATGCTCGGTCCGACGAGGTACGCCTATACCGATATCACCGCAATCACAGGCCACTTTAGAGATAAATTGGGGCAAGGGGGGTATGGCTCTGTGTACAAGGGCGTACTGCTTCCAGGCGATGTCCATGTCGCTGTCAAGATGCTAGCAGGTAACTCGAACTGTAACGCAGAGGATTTCATCAGTGAGGTCTCCACCATTGGCAGGATACACCATGTCAATGTGGTCCGTTTGGTCGGGTTCTGCTCGGAGGAAATGAAGAGGGGACTGGTCTACGAGTACATGCCTCGAGGTTCTCTTGACAAGTACATCTTCTCAGATGAGAAGTGTTTCTCCTTGGACAAGCTCAATGAGATTGCTCTGGGCATTGCCAGTGGAATCAACTACTTGCATGAGGGATGCGATATGCAAATTCTACACTTTGACATCAAACCGCACAACATCCTTCTTGACAGCAATTTCACCCCCAAAGTTGCTGATTTTGGTCTTGCCAAGCTGTGCCCAAGGGGCGACAATTTTGTGCCATTAAGCGCCTTACGAGGAACCGTTGGGTACATTGCTCCTGAGATGATATCTCGGGGCTTTGGTGTCATATCAAGCAAGTCCGATGTTTACAGTTTTGGAATGCTGCTGCTGGAGATGGCAGGAGGAAGGCGGAATGCAGATCCAAATGCACCGAACTCAAGCCAAGCATATTACCCATCGTGGGTGTATGACCGTCTGAATGAGCAGGAAGCGGGTGAGATAGCTATTGTTGATGACATGCATGAGTTGGAGAAAAAGTTATGCATCATTGGACTGTGGTGCATTCAGATGAAGTCCCATGATCGCCCGACAATGAGCGAGGTTATAGAGATGCTTGAAGGTGGTGCCGATAGCTTGCAAATGCCTTCCAGGCCATTCTTTTGTGACGAAGGGCACATTCATACTGATGATACTTACCATTTATCGTCTGAGTTGACTGAAATCTCCGAGGAGGATGACTGCAAAAAATATGTATGATGTAATACATGAGGTGATGCAATTTGCTCCTGAAAGGCTGAAAAGCTGAAGTAATGGTCATAGCTGTAGCGAGTATGTTATTAATCTACCATGTGTGTTCTGATTCCTGTGAACTTCTTATTGCACAATCATGTATTCTTCCTGGATGGCCTGTATTATTTGGAAATATTATTAGGTGAGTTATTGCTTGCAAAATTTGGAGTTATATTTGCAGTTCTGTGCAAACATTGTTAGCATGAATATAGCAGGCGATCTAATATGTGCACTATGGGTGCTTGTAATGGAAACAGAGAGGAAGCATGGTCTAAGGAATTTAGAGTACTTGGTCTGTAATCTTATCCTTCAGCTGCTGCTGATCTTTAACTGCTTATTAAAACTTTTGTACTGGTGTATATGAACTAGTTCACGGAGGAACTTGTTCCGACTGCGGATGCAACCTCCTACGGTGTTGACACATGGAAGCGGAGAAATTCCAGCTGAGATCAATGCAACAGTGTTGGTTCTATTCTTACTGTCACTGGCATTCCCATGTTAATCTCCAACTAATATGCAACATCACACTGAGATTTACATCTAAGAATGCAAACCCCACGATTGTAGGCCCGCTGCCGTCCAGTGCTCATATGAACGGAGTCGTCTGGCTCATATGAACGAACTATAATAAAGTACTAGACATCAGTAGCTATCTCACTCTCAGGATAAAAAGTACTGGGATTTCCTGGCATTCAGTTAGTTCAGACCAAAAACCATTTTCTTTCAAGTAGGCAGGCCCAAACTTGCCCACAATAATTTCCTGCTATTAATCTCGAGAATAAACAGAGCATAAGTGGATCATGGTCACTTTAGATCGACAGCAATGACATGCTTTTCAAACCACAGCTGAAAAGAAAACACAAAAATATAAGTATAGGTCATACTTGCGACTGAAAATCCCAATGCCACACAATACATCAACTTTAATGACAGCCTTTTCATACAACAACCGAGAAGAATACAGAAACTGACGGCCTGAAACACATTGCCGAAGATAAGAGCTTCCAAGCACAAGCATATGAAGAAAGAAATTTGATTTCAAATAACAATAGGAAAGAAATTTGACTTCAAATAACACTAGGATAAGCTGAAATTCCCTGGATTAGGTATTCAGAAGCATCTAGCTACAGTAGAAACTGGGCTAGACTAGCATGAGAAGTTTTTTCTTTTCAGACAACATATAAATAGTGCTGGCCATATTGATGCAATGGAACAAACTCGGTGAGAACTGCAGCAGCCATTCCTTCATCTGGAGGAACAAACTCATTATTATCCAACAATATAAAGAAGAGCACTATAGTATAGCATAGTCCTGGATAAATCCCCTAGGAATACTGATGATAAAATAAATTGACACTATAATTTTTTAGGGTGGGGGAGTTGAATACTTGATGTTTGCAATAAACCAATAACAAAATTGACCATTAAGTTTTTTAGGGCTTCACTGAGCACGGTCTGCCTAAGTCCCAGCCAAAAAAGAAGGGGGGAATCCATTGATTTCAGGTTTTAGATTATGAAAAAACTAAACAAACAGAGAACTCTATGCATGTCCAGATAGGCACACAAATACAGATAATTTCAACACAAACGTTGTATTCATCACCTGGATATAAATTACGCAAGCCCATGCAAATGGATCATAATTTGTGAGTGCATGCTACCCACGTGTGCAAACGAATGTTTTCATAGAAAAAGATCAAACAGTCCAAATCTCAGAAGCTATATTCAGAAGACCTTCTTACCTGTTGAATTACTTCAGCACATTAGCACATCAAACAAGACAATCATCCTCTATATTCATGGATCATTTTCTTCATTAGATCCAATGGATGTGCCTAGAATAATAAAAATTCAAACAATTAACAACAGTTCCAATGAGAAGACAAATGGATAAGAAAAGGGAACACTGAGTCAGTTACATACATGAGCTAAGTTGAGCAAAGTAGGTCACTTTCCATAGACTTTTTAACCGACTTTAGTTAGGTAAGACAAGGTTATGTAACTTGGCAAGTTACTAATTAACAATAGTAAACAACATCACATCTGTTGTAAAACACAAGAGATATTCCTGACAAAGTATAAGTAGCTACCTCATGACTCATAAAATATATTGTCTAGAATTTCGCTCATGTAAAGTCATCCTCGCTATGTCAAGGAGACAAAATAAAAGTATGGCTAACAAACTCTAGCGAAAAATGTGATATTGGGTATTCAGTTTGAAATAAATATAGCCTAATTAGAGACACAAGAAATGCAATTATTTCTCGCCTGCTACGGATGTACTCGTCACTTACAGAACATGTTCATCAACTAACCATGTACAGAAAATAACTGGATTAAGTCACTCCTACAATATAATGCACATGGATGAAAAATCACCTGGTACATAGAAGCTCGTGAGAGGATAGTAGCAAACCGAATGATTGGTTTCACAAAGTCTCTTGCATTGCATCGATTTAAGTTGAACCATGCATAGACTATCCACCCACAAGTATGAAAACTACATCAGCATCCTCAGAATATCCCACTATAGTTTTTCTCGCTCCTGTCCCTCTTCCAATCTGGGGAGGGAGACCAAGAATGCTATGTATTTCAAAGGTCTTTTGCAGGACCCATGTGGCAACACCATGAAAATTGACGTCCCTTTGCCACATTTGGAAGAAAGGGTAAGACAATACGGCTAAGCCAACACCACCACCCTCAACTTGAATGATCCAAATGTTGCCCATGTCGAAATTGTTTGTCAAAGGAGGCCCCTTAATCACAGCTAGGTTCTGCTCTTCCAAATTAAACTCCAGTATGCCCTTCTCAGGCGTAAAAAGCGGCCAATAAAGGGCCTTACCAATGAGGGTCCCCGAAAAACGACCAACAAAAAGCTGACATGGAGTTGATGTTGAGATCAGATTGTCCCATACGCCAGTCTCCGAGGAGTAAACACAGGCTAGGGCTCTAGCATCTTTTATGGTGGACACCAAGACAACTTTTATAGGACTGGAGTGGCAGCCACCATGCACATGGCCCTGGTCACCGGCAGCACCGCCCCGCTAATGAATACCCCCTTGAATTTCGATGGAACAGACATGTGGTGCTTCTCACCGGTGATGGGATCACACACAACGAGGTCTTCCCACATCCAGTATTTGACGAGGACGCGGCCATGGCGGCAATCAAGCACACTTTTAGGGAAGTTGATGTGACGTTGTAGGTCGAATCGCTCGGGGGGGGGGGGGGGATGCGGTCGGGAGAGTCCAAAGTTGAAATGAAGGGGTTCCTCCCGCTGCGAGTCTCAAAGACACCAAGGAGGGGAGGCTTGCGGTGGTGGGCATAGTAGCGGCGGAGGAACCTGGGGTCGGTGAGGAGGCCTCGCCATCGCTTGCAGACAGCAGAGGCACGTGGGAGGGAGGATGGTTGCGGCGCGAGGCGGAGGAGGATCTCCCGTAGGAGATCGTCGTCTTCAAGTGGGGAGGCCAGCGCCATCGACGAGGCATGCGGGAGGGAGGATGTCTGCGCCGCGGGGCGGGCGAGATCGTCTTAGTGAGACTCAGGCGCCACCTCCGAGGATCTCCTAGAGGAGATCATCTTCATCCGGAAGGGACACAGGTGTGTCTAGTAGGGACACAGGCTTCGCCGACGAGTCGCTGCCATGGGGATTTCGATTTGGGAATGGAGACGCCGGCAAGATCTGAAAGAGAAAACGGAGAAGAGGTTTGCTGAGATCTAGAAGAGGAAACGGGGAAGAGGTTTGACGAGATCTAGAAGAGGAAACAGGGAAGAGGTTTGGTGTTTCCTTATATATATGACATTTAGATCCATTTTTCCATCCAACTGGCACATGAAAAGTCTGTTTTACCCTGCTGTAGTATGTGACTAAAAGTGCCTAGGGCATTTAGATCCATTTTTCCATCCAACTAGCACATGAAAAGTCTGTTTTACCCTCATGTAGTATGTGACCAAAAGTGCCTAGAGCATTTGGGCCCGGGAGGGGGAACCGGGAGCGATGACGGTAGGGAGAACAAGGACGAAGGGGAGAGACGGTGGGTGCGGCTGTGAGCGGGAAGGGCGGAGGTGGCTGCGGTAGCTAATTGTCGCAGCTGGCAGCACTGGTGCGCATAGGCAATAGGTGCTAGAAGCAGGCGAGCCAGGTGTGGACAATTTCGGACCAGGTAAGGGTCCATATATACAACCTCTTTTTTCCCTTAAGTTTCTTTAGATTGGTTAAAAAACAGTTTTTGGCTTTTCAGAACCTAAGGGCAAAACTGTCTATTCACGTGCCACTTAATGCGTTGGATCGAAATGCCATAGAAAGAATAAAATTTAGATAGAGGGTCAAATAGGGAAAAAAATATATTTTATGGCCGAATAAGGAAGCCCATTTTCGAATAGGGCCAAATAAGGAATTCATTCATAGATATTCGAGGTGCGTCGCCCCTACCCTACACAGTCGCGTTGTGGGAAGGAAGCCAAGGCCACGTTTGAACGCCCGTCCCTGTACCTACCAGGCATGGTGACAAGCACATGTAGTTCAACAACTAGATCATCCAGATATCATTTACAATCTGAAAAGGAGTCATTTTAGAGTCATTTTAATATGATGTATGTGTCCAGTCTTGCAGTCCAATACATGTTGAAGAGAAAAATTCAGTTGTACCTGATGTTTGTAATAATGAACTAATAACAGAATGGAATATTGAGATTTTTAATGCTTCTCCGTACTGACACTCTTATGGGAAGTTAAGTAGAAGCTGGTTTCTATTGCTTTAAGCTTATACATTTTTTTGTTGAGTTTTTACGTAATGAAACAGCTAAATGAAGAGAATACTATAGGCATGTCCAGATTCGTGCGCGCACATATATGCAATTTCAACACCAACGTTATATTCAACATCTGGGTATCATTTACAAACTGAAAAAAGGAGTCAGTTTATCTTTGCATCACCACCATTTTGATTGCTCTCTATGTCATCCTCATGTGTAAATCCCTATAGCTAAATGGGTGTTTGTGAGTGCATACTATTCAGGCTGGCAGCCAGATATTTCCAATAGAAAAAATAAATCAAAGAGTCAGTTTCACAAGCTATATGCAGAAGATCTTACCTTTTGAACCATTTCAGCACATTAACACATAAACCAGTTAACCATCCCATGTGTCATGCAACAGTTTAGCTCCATTGGATCCACACTTAATTGTTGTGCCTATAAAGCATAAGAATTCAGGCAATTAACAACAATTAACGAGTCAATTGCACATATATGATATATCACACGTATATGAGTTGACTTAGAGAAAAATAACTCACTTCTCATAGATGTTTTGTAACTAGCCTTTTATAGAAAAGAGAAGGCAATAGAACTTGAGCAAAAGAATTCATTTATATATACTAGCAATAGTAAACAGAGTCATATATGTTGTAAAATGAAAAGAATAAACAGTATGTATGTATGTGTATATATATATATATAGCTACGTCATAATGAAATATTTAGCTGGTAAAATAGATTTTCTCGTGTAAACTCATCCCTCACCACAATGGAAGTGATGTCAGGTATTCAGTTTGAACACTGGAGACTGGTATTATTTCTTGTGTGACAAAGAGAACTATTGGATTCAAGAAAATATATATTATTATGGAGTTAAAAAAAATGGCAAGATTAAATCAAAACCGATGACAGTACTAAATACAAAATATACTAGCTGGCGCTGTGCTTGAAGACGCTGAGGAGGGGCGGCTTCCGGTGCTGGGCGCGGAAGCAGATGGGGAATTTAGGGTGGCGATGAATCCTCGCCAGTGCTTGCAGACGGTGGATGGCTGGGGCGGGAGCGGGAGGTGGGAGGCAGAGGAGGATCTAACGAAGGAGATCGTCGTCATCTAGCGGGGAAGCCAGCGCCGCCGGCAAGCTGCCGCGGCGGTGGCAGATCACTTGGGCACACTCGTGTTGATTTGGGGATCGAGACTTGAGTGTTTTTTTTCCGCTTCGTTTCTGTTTTTTAAGGGCTGCTTCATTTCTGTTCATGAGAAAGAGACATAGAATTGGGCGGTTGGGTCCGGGGCTATAGAATGGGTCGGACAGCTTCGATTCAACAGCCCACCTTGCGAGTACGCTGTGTCCAGCGGGCTCCGGCAAAAGGAAACAAATAGGCATGCCTCTTTCGCGGGTTGTGCTTTTGAGAGGCACGCTTGTGCTTTCGCGAGAGGCACAGAGATGGGAGTGATTTTCGTAGCGCCGCGCCGCCGCCCTTTTAGGCCTTGTACAATGTTAGTGCTTAGAAAAATAAACCGGGTTTTTCTGAACCACCAATGCCTATTTTTACAGAAAGGGTGCCTAATTAAGCGTCCACCCTGTACAGATAAGCACCGATGCTTAAAGAAACACTGATTTATTTCTCTAAGCACCTTGCATTGTACATGGCCTGATTCAACTATTATTGTAGTTTGCCTAGTTTTTCTGAAGCTGGCTTGATGAAATCTGCTGTCTGACACACCAGACCTGCCACATCACTCATTTGTGTGATTTGCAGGTTGTCAGGGCACATGTCTGACACACCAGACCTTTTGAGAGGCACGCTTGTGCTTTCGCGAGAGGCACGGAGGTGGGAGTGATTTTCGTAGCACCGCGCCGCCGCCCTTTTAGGCCTTGTACAATGCTAGGTGCTTAGGGAGGTGCTTAGAAAAATAAACCGGGTTTTTCTGAACCATCAATGCCTATTTTTACAGAAGGGGTGCCTAATTAAGCGTCCACCCTTTACAAATAAGCACCGATGCTTACCTTGCATTGTACATGGCCTGATTCAACTATTATTGTAGTTTGCCTAGTTTTTCTGAAACTGGCTTGATGAAATCTGCTGTCTGACACACCAGACCTGCCACATCACTCATTTGTGTGATCTGCAGGTTGTCAGGGCACATGTCTGACACACCAGACCTTTTGAGAGGCACGCTTGTGCTTTCGCGAGAGGCACGAAGGTGGGAGTGATTTTCGTAGCGCCGCGCCGCCGCCCTTTTAGGCCTTGTACAATGCTAGGTGCTTAGGGAGGTGCTTAGAAAAATAAACCGGGTTTTTCTGAACCACCAATGCCTATTTTTACAGAAGGGGTGCCTAATTAAGCGTCCATCCTTTACAAATAAGCACCGATGCTTACCTTGCATTGTACATGGCCTGATTCAACTATTATTGTAGTTTGCCTAGTTTTTCTGAAGCTGGCTTGATGAAATCTGCTGTCTGACACACCAGACCTGCCACATCACTCATTTGTGTGATCTGCAGGTTGTCAGGGCACATGTCTGACACACCAGACATTTTGAGAGGCAAGCTTGTGCTTTCGCGAGAGGCACGGAGGTGGGAGTGATTTTCGTAGCGCCGCGCCGCCGCCCTTTTAGGCCTTGTACAATGCTAGGTGCTTAGGGAGGTGCTTAGAAAAATAAACCGGGTTTTTCTGAACCACCAATGCCTATTTTTACAGAAGGGGTGCCTAATTAAGCGTCCACCCTTTACAAATAAGCACCGATGCTTACCTTGCATTGTACATGGCCTGATTCAACTATTATTGTAGTTTGCCTAGTTTTTCTGAAGCTGGCTTGATGAAATCTGCTGTCTGACACACCAGACCTGCCACATCACTCATTTGTGTGATCTGCAGGTTGTCAGGGCACATGTCTGACACACCAGAACTTTTGAGAGGCACGCTTGTGCTTTCGCGAGAGGCACGGAGGTGGGAGTGATTTTCGTAGCGCCGCGCCGCCGCCCTTTTAGGCCTTGTACAATGCTAGGTGCTTAGGGAGGTGCTTAGAAAAATAAACCGGGTTTTTCTGAACCACCAATGCCTATTTTTACAGAAGGGGTGCCTCATTAAGCGTCCACCCTTTACAAATAAGCACCGATGCTTACCTTGCATTGTACATGGCCTGATTCAACTATTATTGTAGTTTGCCTAGTTTTTCTGAAGCTGGCTTGATGAAATCTGCTGTCTGACACACCAGACCTGCCACATCACTCATTTGTGTGATCTGCAGGTTGTCAGGGCACATGTCTGACACACCAGACCTTTTGAGAGGCACGCTTGTGCTTTCGCGAGAGGCATGGAGGTGGGAGTGATTTTTGTAGCGCCGCGCCGCCGCCCTTTTAGGCCTTGTACAATGCTAGGTGCTTAGGGAGGTGCTTAGAAAAATAAACCGGGTTTTTCTGAACCACCAATGCCTATTTTTACAGAAGGGGTGCCTAATTAAGCGTCCACCCTTTACAAATAAGCACCGATGCTTAAAGAAACACTGATTTATTTCTCTAAGCACCTTGCATTGTACATGGCCTGATTCAACTATTATTGTAGTTTGCCTAGTTTTTCTGAAGCTGGCTTGATGAAATCTGCTGTCTGACACACCAGACCTGCCACATCACTCATTTGTGTGATCTGCAGGTTGTCAGGGCACATGTCTGACACACTAGACCTTTTGAGAGGCACGCTTGTGCTTTCGCGAGAGGCACGGAGGTGGGAGTGATTTTCGTAGCGCCGCGCCGCCGCCCTTTTAGGCCTTGTACAATGCTAGGTGCTTAGGGAGGTGCTTAGAAAAATAAACCGGATTTTTCTGAACCACCAATGCCTATTTTTACAGAAGGGGTGCCTAATTAAGCGTCCACCCTTTACAAATAAGCACCGATGCTTAAAGAAACACTGATTTATTTCTCTAAGCACCTTGCATTGTACATGGCCTGATTCAACTATTATTGTAGTTTGCCTAGTTTTTCTGAAGCTGGCTTGATGAAATCTGCTGTCTGACACACCAGACCTGTCACATCACTCATTTTGTGTGATCTGCAGGTTGTCAGGGCACATGTCTGACACACCAGACCTTTTGAGAGGCACGCTTGTGCTTTCGCGAGAGGCACGGAGGAGGGAGTGATTTTCGTAGCGCCGCGCCGCCGCCCTTTTAGGCCTTGTACAATGCTAGGTGCTTAGGGAGGTGCTTAGAAAAATAAACCGGGTTTTTCTGAACCACCAATGCCTATTTTTACATAAGGGGTGCCTAATTAAGCGTCCACCCTTTACAAATAAGCACTGATGCTTAAAGAAACACTGATTTATTTCTCTAAGCACCTTGCATTGTACATGGCCTGATTCAACTATTATTGTAGTTTGCCTAGTTTTTCTGAAGCTGGTTTGATGAAATCTGCTGTCTGACACACCAGACCTGCCACATCACTCATTTTGTGTGATCTGCAGGTTGTCAGGGCACATGTCTGACACACCAGACCTTTTGAGAGGCACGCTTGTGCTTTCGCGAGAGGCACGGAGGTGGGAGTGATTTTCGTAGCGCCGCGCCGCCGCCCTTTTAGGCCTTGTACAATGCTAGGTGCTTAGGGAGGTGCTTAGAAAAATAAACCGGGTTTTTCTGAACCACCAATGCCTATTTTTACAGAAGGGGTGCCTAATTAAGCGTCCACCCTTTACAAATAAGCACCGATGCTTAAAGAAACACCGATTTATTTCTCTAAGCACCTTGCATTGTACATGGCCTGATTCAACTATTATTGTAGTTTGCCTAGTTTTTCTGAAGCTGGCTTGATGAAATCTGCTGTCTGACACACCAGACCTGCCACATCACTCATTTGTGTGATCTGCAGGTTGTCAGGGCACATGTCTGACACACCAGAACTTTTGAGAGGCACGCTTGTGCTTTCGCGAGAGGCACGGAGGTGGGAGTGATTTTCGTAGCGCCGCGCCGCCACCCTTTTAGGCCTTGTACAATGCTAGGTGCTTAGGGAGGTGCTTAGAAAAATAAACCGGGTTTTTCTGAACCACCAATGCCTATTTTTACAGAAGGGGTGCCTAATTAAGCGTCCACCCTTTACAAATAAGCACCGATGCTTAAAGAAACACTGATTTATTTCTCTAAGCACCTTGCATTGTACATGACCTGATTCAACTATTATTGTAGTTTGCCTAGTTTTTCTGAAGCTGGCTTGATGAAATCTGCTGTCTGACACACCAGACCTGTCACATCACTCATTTTGTGTGATCTGCAGGTTGTCAGGGCACATGTCTGACACACCAGACCTTTTGAGAGGCACGCTTGTGCTTTCGCGAGAGGCACGGAGGTGGGAGTGATTTTCGTAGCGCCGCGCCGCCGCCCTTTTAGGCCTTGTACAATGCTAGGTGCTTAGGGAGGTGCTTAGAAAAATAAACCGGGTTTTTCTGAACCACCAATGCCTATTTTTACAGAAGGGGTGCCTAATTAAGCGTCCACCCTTTACAAATAAGCACCGATGCTTAAAGAAACACCGATTTATTTCTCTAAGCACCTTGCATTGTACATGGCCTGATTCAACTATTATTGTAGTTTGCCTAGTTTTTCTGAAGCTGGCTTGATGAAATCTGCTGTCTGACACACCAGACATGCCACATCACTCATTTGTGTGATCTGCAGGTTGTCAGGGCACATGTCTGACACACCAGAACTTTTGAGAGGCACGCTTGTGCTTTCGCGAGAGGCACGGAGGTGGGAGTGATTTTCGTAGCGCCGCGCCGCCACCCTTTTAGGCCTTGTACAATGCTAGGTGCTTAGGGAGGTGCTTAGAAAAATAAACCGGGTTTTTCTGAACCACCAATGCCTATTTTTACAGAAGGGGTGCCTAATTAAGCGTCCACCCTTTACAAATAAGCACCGATGCTTAAAGAAACACTGATTTATTTCTCTAAGCACCTTGCATTGTACATGACCTGATTCAACTATTATTGTAGTTTGCCTAGTTTTTCTGAAGCTGGCTTGATGAAATCTGCTGTCTGACACACCAGACCTGTCACATCACTCATTTTGTGTGATCTGCAGGTTGTCAGGGCACATGTCTGACACACCAGACCTTTTGAGAGGCACGCTTGTGCTTTCGCGAGAGGCACGGAGGAGGGAGTGATTTTCGTAGCGCCGCGCCGCCGCCCTTTTAGGCCTTGTACAATGCTAGGTGCTTAGGGAGGTGCTTAGAAAAATAAACCGGGTTTTTCTGAACCACCAATGCCTATTTTTACATAAGGGGTGCCTAATTAAGCGTCCACCCTTTACAAATAAGCACCGATGCTTACCTTGCATTGTACATGGCCTGATTCAACTATTATTGTAGTTTGCCTAGTTTTTCTGAAGCTGGCTTGATGAAATCTGCTGTCTGACACACCAGACCTGCCACATCACTCATTTGTGTGATCTGCAGGTTGTCAGGGCACATGTCTGACACACCAGACCTTTTGAGAGGCACGCTTGTGCTTTCGCGAGAGGCACGGAGGTGGGAGTGATTTTCGTAGCGCCGCGCCGCCGCCCTTTTAGGCCTTGTACAATGCTAGGTGCTTAGGGAGGTGCTTAGAAAAATAAACCGGGTTTTTCTGAACCACCAATGCCTATTTTTACAGAAGGGGTGCCTAATTAAGCGTCCACCCTTTACAAATAAGCACCGATGCTTAAAGAAACACCGATTTATTTCTCTAAGCACCTTGCATTGTACATGGCCTGATTCAACTATTATTGTAGTTTGCCTAGTTTTTCTGAAGCTGGCTTGATGAAATCTGCTGTCTGACACACCAGACCTGCCACATCACTCATTTGTGTGATCTGCAGGTTGTCAGGGCACATGTCTGACACACCAGAACTTTTGAGAGGCACGCTTGTGCTTTCGCGAGAGGCACGGAGGTGGGAGTGATTTTCGTAGCGCCGCGCCGCCACCCTTTTAGGCCTTGTACAATGCTAGGTGCTTAGGGAGGTGCTTAGAAAAAAAAAACCGGGTTTTTCTGAACCACCAATGCCTATTTTTACAGAAGGGGTGCCTAATTAAGCGTCCACCCTTTACAAATAAGCACCGATGCTTAAAGAAACACTGATTTATTTCTCTAAGCACCTTGCATTGTACATGACCTGATTCAACTATTATTGTAGTTTGCCTAGTTTTTCTGAAGCTGGCTTGATGAAATCTGCTGTCTGACACACCAGACCTGTCACATCACTCATTTTGTGTGATCTGCAGGTTGTCAGGGCACATGTCTGACACACCAGACCTTTTGAGAGGCACGCTTGTGCTTTCGCGAGAGGCACGGAGGTGGGAGTGATTTTCGTAGCGCCGCGCCGCCGCCCTTTTAGGCCTTGTACAATGCTAGGTGCTTAGGGAGGTGCTTAGAAAAATAAACCGGGTTTTTCTGAACCACCAATGCCTATTTTTACAGAAGGGGTGCCTAATTAAGCGTCCACCCTTTACAAATAAGCACCGATGCTTAAAGAAACACCGATTTATTTCTCTAAGCACCTTGCATTGTACATGGCCTGATTCAACTATTATTGTAGTTTGCCTAGTTTTTCTGAAGCTGGCTTGATGAAATCTGCTGTCTGACACACCAGACATGCCACATCACTCATTTGTGTGATCTGCAGGTTGTCAGGGCACATGTCTGACACACCAGAACTTTTGAGAGGCACGCTTGTGCTTTCGCGAGAGGCACGGAGGTGGGAGTGATTTTCGTAGCGCCGCGCCGCCACCCTTTTAGGCCTTGTACAATGCTAGGTGCTTAGGGAGGTGCTTAGAAAAATAAACCGGGTTTTTCTGAACCACCAATGCCTATTTTTACAGAAGGGGTGCCTAATTAAGCGTCCACCCTTTACAAATAAGCACCGATGCTTAAAGAAACACTGATTTATTTCTCTAAGCACCTTGCATTGTACATGACCTGATTCAACTATTATTGTAGTTTGCCTAGTTTTTCTGAAGCTGGCTTGATGAAATCTGCTGTCTGACACACCAGACCTGTCACATCACTCATTTTGTGTGATCTGCAGGTTGTCAGGGCACATGTCTGACACACCAGACCTTTTGAGAGGCACGCTTGTGCTTTCGCGAGAGGCACGGAGGAGGGAGTGATTTTCGTAGCGCCGCGCCGCCGCCCTTTTAGGCCTTGTACAATGCTAGGTGCTTAGGGAGGTGCTTAGAAAAATAAACCGGGTTTTTCTGAACCACCAATGCCTATTTTTACATAAGGGGTGCCTAATTAAGCGTCCACCCTTTACAAATAAGCACCGATGCTTACCTTGCATTGTACATGGCCTGATTCAACTATTATTGTAGTTTGCCTAGTTTTTCTGAAGCTGGCTTGATGAAATCTGCTGTCTGACACACCAGACCTGCCACATCACTCATTTGTGTGATCTGCAGGTTGTCAGGGCACATGTCTGACACACCAGACCTTTTGAGAGGCACGCTTGTGCTTTCGCGAGAGGCACGGAGGTGGGAGTGATTTTCGTAGCGCCGCGCCGCCGCCCTTTTAGGCCTTGTACAATGCTAGGTGCTTAGGGAGGTGCTTAGAAAAATAAACCGGGTTTTTCTGAACCACCAATGCCTATTTTTACAGAAGGGGTGCCTAATTAAGCGTCCACCCTTTACAAATAAGCACCGATGCTTAAAGAAACACCGATTTATTTCTCTAAGCACCTTGCATTGTACATGGCCTGATTCAACTATTATTGTAGTTTGCCTAGTTTTTCTGAAGCTGGCTTGATGAAATCTGCTGTCTGACACACCAGACCTGCCACATCACTCATTTGTGTGATCTGCAGGTTGTCAGGGCACATGTCTGACACACCAGAACTTTTGAGAGGCACGCTTGTGCTTTCGCGAGAGGCACGGAGGTGGGAGTGATTTTCGTAGCGCCGCGCCGCCACCCTTTTAGGCCTTGTACAATGCTAGGTGCTTAGGGAGGTGCTTAGAAAAAAAAAACCGGGTTTTTCTGAACCACCAATGCCTATTTTTACAGAAGGGGTGCCTAATTAAGCGTCCACCCTTTACAAATAAGCACCGATGCTTAAAGAAACACTGATTTATTTCTCTAAGCACCTTGCATTGTACATGACCTGATTCAACTATTATTGTAGTTTGCCTAGTTTTTCTGAAGCTGGCTTGATGAAATCTGCTGTCTGACACACCAGACCTGTCACATCACTCATTTTGTGTGATCTGCAGGTTGTCAGGGCACATGTCTGACACACCAGACCTTTTGAGAGGCACGCTTGTGCTTTCGCGAGAGGCACGGAGGTGGGAGTGATTTTCGTAGCGCCGCGCCGCCGCCCTTTTAGGCCTTGTACAATGCTAGGTGCTTAGGGAGGTGCTTAGAAAAATAAACCGGGTTTTTCTGAACCACCAATGCCTATTTTTACAGAAGGGGTGCCTAATTAAGCGTCCACCCTTTACAAATAAGCACCGATGCTTAAAGAAACACCGATTTATTTCTCTAAGCACCTTGCATTGTACATGGCCTGATTCAACTATTATTGTAGTTTGCCTAGTTTTTCTGAAGCTGGCTTGATGAAATCTGCTGTCTGACACACCAGACATGCCACATCACTCATTTGTGTGATCTGCAGGTTGTCAGGGCACATGTCTGACACACCAGAACTTTTGAGAGGCACGCTTGTGCTTTCGCGAGAGGCACGGAGGTGGGAGTGATTTTCGTAGCGCCGCGCCGCCACCCTTTTAGGCCTTGTACAATGCTAGGTGCTTAGGGAGGTGCTTAGAAAAATAAACCGGGTTTTTCTGAACCACCAATGCCTATTTTTACAGAAGGGGTGCCTAATTAAGCGTCCACCCTTTACAAATAAGCACCGATGCTTAAAGAAACACTGATTTATTTCTCTAAGCACCTTGCATTGTACATGACCTGATTCAACTATTATTGTAGTTTGCCTAGTTTTTCTGAAGCTGGCTTGATGAAATCTGCTGTCTGACACACCAGACCTGTCACATCACTCATTTTGTGTGATCTGCAGGTTGTCAGGGCACATGTCTGACACACCAGACCTTTTGAGAGGCACGCTTGTGCTTTCGCGAGAGGCACGGAGGAGGGAGTGATTTTCGTAGCGCCGCGCCGCCGCCCTTTTAGGCCTTGTACAATGCTAGGTGCTTAGGGAGGTGCTTAGAAAAATAAACCGGGTTTTTCTGAACCACCAATGCCTATTTTTACATAAGGGGTGCCTAATTAAGCGTCCACCCTTTACAAATAAGCACCGATGCTTACCTTGCATTGTACATGGCCTGATTCAACTATTATTGTAGTTTGCCTAGTTTTTCTGAAGCTGGCTTGATGAAATCTGCTGTCTGACACACCAGACCTGCCACATCACTCATTTGTGTGATCTGCAGGTTGTCAGGGCACATGTCTGACACACCAGAACTTTTGAGAGGCACGCTTGTGCTTTCGCGAGAGGCACGGAGGTGGGAGTGATTTTCGTAGCGCCGCGCCGCCGCCCTTTTAGGCCTTGTACAATGCTAGGTGCTTAGGGAGGTGCTTAGAAAAATAAACCGGGTTTTTCTGAACCACCAATGCCTATTTTTACAGAAGGGGTGCCTCATTAAGCGTCCACCCTTTACAAATAAGCACCGATGCTTACCTTGCATTGTACATGGCCTGATTCAACTATTATTGTAGTTTGCCTAGTTTTTCTGAAGCTGGCTTGATGAAATCTGCTGTCTGACACACCAGACCTGCCACATCACTCATTTGTGTGATCTGCAGGTTGTCAGGGCACATGTCTGACACACCAGACCTTTTGAGAGGCACGCTTGTGCTTTCGCGAGAGGCATGGAGGTGGGAGTGATTTTTGTAGCGCCGCGCCGCCGCCCTTTTAGGCCTTGTACAATGCTAGGTGCTTAGGGAGGTGCTTAGAAAAATAAACCGGGTTTTTCTGAACCACCAATGCCTATTTTTACAGAAGGGGTGCCTAATTAAGCGTCCACCCTTTACAAATAAGCACCGATGCTTAAAGAAACACTGATTTATTTCTCTAAGCACCTTGCATTGTACATGGCCTGATTCAACTATTATTGTAGTTTGCCTAGTTTTTCTGAAGCTGGCTTGATGAAATCTGCTGTCTGACACACCAGACCTGCCACATCACTCATTTGTGTGATCTGCAGGTTGTCAGGGCACATGTCTGACACACTAGACCTTTTGAGAGGCACGCTTGTGCTTTCGCGAGAGGCACGGAGGTGGGAGTGATTTTCGTAGCGCCGCGCCGCCGCCCTTTTAGGCCTTGTACAATGCTAGGTGCTTAGGGAGGTGCTTAGAAAAATAAACCGGATTTTTCTGAACCACCAATGCCTATTTTTACAGAAGGGGTGCCTAATTAAGCGTCCACCCTTTACAAATAAGCACCGATGCTTAAAGAAACACTGATTTCTTTCTCTAAGCACCTTGCATTGTACATGGCCTGATTCAACTATTATTGTAGTTTGCCTAGTTTTTCTGAAGCTGGCTTGATGAAATCTGCTGTCTGACACACCAGACCTGTCACATCACTCATTTTGTGTGATCTGCAGGTTGTCAGGGCACATGTCTGACACACCAGACCTTTCGAGAGGCACGCTTGTGCTTTCGCGAGAGGCACGGAGGAGGGAGTGATTTTCGTAGCGCCGCGCCGCCGCCCTTTTAGGCCTTGTACAATGCTAGGTGCTTAGGGAGGTGCTTAGAAAAATAAACCGGGTTTTTCTGAACCACCAATGCCTATTTTTACAGAAGGGGTGCCTAATTAAGCGTCCACCCTTTACAAATAAGCACCGATGCTTAAAGAAACACCGATTTATTTCTCTAAGCACCTTGCATTGTACATGGCCTGATTCAACTATTATTGTAGTTTGCCTAGTTTTTCTGAAGCTGGCTTGATGAAATCTGCTGTCTGACACACCAGACATGCCACATCACTCATTTGTGTGATCTGCAGGTTGTCAGGGCACATGTCTGACACACCAGAACTTTTGAGAGGCACGCTTGTGCTTTCGCGAGAGGCACGGAGGTGGGAGTGATTTTCGTAGCGCCGCGCCGCCACCCTTTTAGGCCTTGTACAATGCTAGGTGCTTAGGGAGGTGCTTAGAAAAATAAACCGGGTTTTTCTGAACCACCAATGCCTATTTTTACAGAAGGGGTGCCTAATTAAGCGTCCACCCTTTACAAATAAGCACCGATGCTTAAAGAAACACTGATTTATTTCTCTAAGCACCTTGCATTGTACATGACCTGATTCAACTATTATTGTAGTTTGCCTAGTTTTTCTGAAGCTGGCTTGATGAAATCTGCTGTCTGACACACCAGACCTGTCACATCACTCATTTTGTGTGATCTGCAGGTTGTCAGGGCACATGTCTGACACACCAGACCTTTTGAGAGGCACGCTTGTGCTTTCGCGAGAGGCACGGAGGAGGGAGTGATTTTCGTAGCGCCGCGCCGCCGCCCTTTTAGGCCTTGTACAATGCTAGGTGCTTAGGGAGGTGCTTAGAAAAATAAACCGGGTTTTTCTGAACCACCAATGCCTATTTTTACATAAGGGGTGCCTAATTAAGCGTCCACCCTTTACAAATAAGCACCGATGCTTACCTTGCATTGTACATGGCCTGATTCAACTATTATTGTAGTTTGCCTAGTTTTTCTGAAGCTGGCTTGATGAAATCTGCTGTCTGACACACCAGACCTGCCACATCACTCATTTGTGTGATCTGCAGGTTGTCAGGGCACATGTCTGACACACCAGAACTTTTGAGAGGCACGCTTGTGCTTTCGCGAGAGGCACGGAGGTGGGAGTGATTTTCGTAGCGCCGCGCCGCCGCCCTTTTAGGCCTTGTACAATGCTAGGTGCTTAGGGAGGTGCTTAGAAAAATAAACCGGGTTTTTCTGAACCACCAATGCCTATTTTTACAGAAGGGGTGCCTCATTAAGCGTCCACCCTTTACAAATAAGCACCGATGCTTACCTTGCATTGTACATGGCCTGATTCAACTATTATTGTAGTTTGCCTAGTTTTTCTGAAGCTGGCTTGATGAAATCTGCTGTCTGACACACCAGACCTGCCACATCACTCATTTGTGTGATCTGCAGGTTGTCAGGGCACATGTCTGACACACCAGACCTTTTGAGAGGCACGCTTGTGCTTTCGCGAGAGGCATGGAGGTGGGAGTGATTTTTGTAGCGCCGCGCCGCCGCCCTTTTAGGCCTTGTACAATGCTAGGTGCTTAGGGAGGTGCTTAGAAAAATAAACCGGGTTTTTCTGAACCACCAATGCCTATTTTTACAGAAGGGGTGCCTAATTAAGCGTCCACCGTTTACAAATAAGCACCGATGCTTAAAGAAACACTGATTTATTTCTCTAAGCACCTTGCATTGTACATGGCCTGATTCAACTATTATTGTAGTTTGCCTAGTTTTTCTGAAGCTGGCTTGATGAAATCTGCTGTCTGACACACCAGACCTGCCACATCACTCATTTGTGTGATCTGCAGGTTGTCAGGGCACATGTCTGACACACTAGACCTTTTGAGAGGCACGCTTGTGCTTTCGCGAGAGGCACGGAGGTGGGAGTGATTTTCGTAGCGCCGCGCCGCCGCCCTTTTAGGCCTTGTACAATGCTAGGTGCTTAGGGAGGTGCTTAGAAAAATAAACCGGATTTTTCTGAACCACCAATGCCTATTTTTACAGAAGGGGTGCCTAATTAAGCGTCCACCCTTTACAAATAAGCACCGATGCTTAAAGAAACACTGATTTATTTCTCTAAGCACCTTGCATTGTACATGGCCTGATTCAACTATTATTGTAGTTTGCCTAGTTTTTCTGAAGCTGGTTTGATGAAATCTGCTGTCTGACACACCAGACCTGCCACATCACTCATTTTGTGTGATCTGCAGGTTGTCAGGGCACATGTCTGACACACCAGACCTTTTGAGAGGCACGCTTGTGCTTTCGCGAGAGGCACGGAGGTGGGAGTGATTTTCGTAGCGCCGCGCCGCCGCCCTTTTAGGCCTTGTACAATGCTAGGTGCTTAGGGAGGTGCTTAGAAAAATAAACCGGGTTTTTCTGAACCACCAATGCCTATTTTTACAGAAGGGGTGCCTAATTAAGCGTCCACCCTTTACAAATAAGCACCGATGCTTAAAGAAACACCGATTTATTTCTCTAAGCACCTTGCATTGTACATGGCCTGATTCAACTATTATTGTAGTTTGCCTAGTTTTTCTGAAGCTGGCTTGATGAAATCTGCTGTCTGACACACCAGACCTGCCACATCACTCATTTGTGTGATCTGCAGGTTGTCAGGGCACATGTCTGACACACCAGAACTTTTGAGAGGCACGCTTGTGCTTTCGCGAGAGGCACGGAGGTGGGAGTGATTTTCGTAGCGCCGCGCCGCCACCCTTTTAGGCCTTGTACAATGCTAGGTGCTTAGGGAGGTGCTTAGAAAAATAAACCGGGTTTTTCTGAACCACCAATGCCTATTTTTACAGAAGGGGTGCCTAATTAAGCGTCCACCCTTTACAAATAAGCACCGATGCTTAAAGAAACACTGATTTATTTCTCTAAGCACCTTGCATTGTACATGGCCTGATTCAACTATTATTGTAGTTTGCCTAGTTTTTCTGAAGCTGGCTTGATGAAATCTGCTGTCTGACACACCAGACCTGTCACATCACTCATTTTGTGTGATCTGCAGGTTGTCAGGGCACATGTCTGACACACCAGACCTTTTGAGAGGCACGCTTGTGCTTTCGCGAGAGGCACGGAGGAGGGAGTGATTTTCGTAGCGCCGCGCCGCCGCCCTTTTAGGCCTTGTACAATGCTAGGTGCTTAGGGAGGTGCTTAGAAAAATAAACCGGGTTTTTCTGAACCACCAATGCCTATTTTTACATAAGGGGTGCCTAATTAAGCGTCCACCCTTTACAAATAAGCACTGATGCTTAAAGAAACACTGATTTATTTCTCTAAGCACCTTGCATTGTACATGGCCTGATTCAACTATTATTGTAGTTTGCCTAGTTTTTCTGAAGCTGGCTTGATGAAATCTGCTGTCTGACACACCAGACCTGCCACATCACTCATTTGTGTGATCTGCAGGTTGTCAGGGCACATGTCTGACACACCAGAACTTTTGAGAGGCACGCTTGTGCTTTCGCGAGAGGCACGGAGGTGGGAGTGATTTTCGTAGCGCCGCGCCGCCGCCCTTTTAGGCCTTGTACAATGCTAGGTGCTTAGGGAGGTGCTTAGAAAAATAAACCGGGTTTTTCTGAACCACCAATGCCTATTTTTACAGAAGGGGTGCCTAATTAAGCATCCACCCTTTACAAATAAGCACCGATGCTTAAAGAAACACCGATTTATTTCTCGAAGCACCTTGCATTGTACATGGCCTGATTCAACTATTATTGTAGTTTGCCTAGTTTTTCTGAAGCTGGCTTGATGAAACCTGCTGTCTGACACACCAGACCTGCCACATCACTCATTTTGTGTGATCTGCAGGTTGTCAGGGCACATGTCTGACACACCAGACCTTTTGAGAGGCACGCTTGTGCTTTCGCGAGAGGCACGGAGGTGGGAGTGATTTTCGTAGCGCCGCGCCGCCGCCCTTTTAGGCCTTGTACAATGCTAGGTGCTTAGGGAGGTGCTTAGAAAAATAAACCGGGTTTTTCTGAACCACCAATGCCTATTTTTACAGAAGGGGTGCCTAATTAAGCGTCCACCCTTTACAAATAAGCACCGATGCTTAAAGAAACACTGATTTATTTCTCTAAGCACCTTGCATTGTACATGGCCTGATTCAACTATTATTGTAGTTTGCCTAGTTTTTCTGAAGCTGGCTTGATGAAATCTGCTGTCTGACACACCAGACCTGCCACATCACTCATTTGTGTGATCTGCAGGTTGTCAGGGCACATGTCTGACACACCAGACCTTTTGAGAGGCACGCTTGTGCTTTCGCGAGAGGCACGGAGGTGGGAGTGATTTTCGTAGCGCCGCGCCGCCGCCCTTTTAGGCCTTGTGCAATGCTAGGTGCTTAGGGAGGTGCTTAGAAAAATAAACCCGGTTTTTCTGAACCACCAATGCCTATTTTTACAGAAGGGGTGCCTAATTAAGCGTCCATCCTTTACAAATAAGCACCGATGCTTAAAGAAACACTGATTTATTTCTCTAAGCACCTTGCATTGTACATGGCCTGATTCAACTATTATTGTAGTTTGCCTAGTTTTTCTGAAGCTGGCTTGATGAAATCTGCTGTCTGACACACCAGACCTGCCACATCACTCATTTTGTGTGATCTGCAGGTTGTCAGGGCACATGTCTGACACACCAGACCTTTTGAGAGGCACGCTTGTGCTTTCGCGAGAGGCACGGAGGTGGGAGTGATTTTCGTAGCGCCGCGCCGCCGCCCTTTTAGGCCTTGTACAATGCTAGGTGCTTAGGGAGGTGCTTGGAAAAATAAACCGGGTTTTTCTGAACCACCAATGCCTATTTTTACAGAAGGGGTGCCTAATTAAGCGTCCATCCTTTACAAATAAGCACCGATGCTTAAAGAAACACTGATTTATTTCTCTAAGCACCTTGCATTGTACATGGCCTGATTCAACTATTATTGTAGTTTGCCTAGTTTTTCTGAAGCTGGCTTGATGAAACCTGCTGTCTGACACACCAGACCTGCCACATCACTCATTTTGTGTGATCTGCAGGTTGTCAGGGCACATGTCTGACACACCAGACCTTTTGAGAGGCACGCTTGTGCTTTCGCGAGAGGCACGGAGGTGGGAGTGATTTTCGTAGCGCCGCGCCGCCGCCCTTTTAGGCCTTGTGCAATGCTAGGTGCTTAGGGAGGTGCTTAGAAAAATAAACCGGGTTTTTCTGAACCACCAATGCCTATTTTTACAGAAGGGGTGCCTAATTAAGCGTCCATCCTTTACAAATAAGCACCGATGCTTAAAGAAACACTGATTTATTTCTCTAAGCAGCTTGCATTGTACATGGCCTGATTCAACTATTATTGTAGTTTGCCTAGTTTTTCTGAAGCTGGCTTGATGAAATCTGCTGTCTGACACACCAGACCTGCCACATCACTCATTTGTGTGATCTGCAGGTTGTCAGGGCACATGTCTGACACACCAGACCTTTTGAGAGGCACGCTTGTGCTTTCACGAGAGGCACGGAGGTGGGAGTGATTTTCGTAGCGCCGCGCCGCCGCCCTTTTAGGCCTTATACAATGCTAGGTGCTTAGGGAGGTGCTTAGAAAAATAAACCGGGTTTTTCTGAACCACCAATGCCTATTTTTACAGAAGGGGTGCCTAATTAAGCGTCCACCCTTTACAAATAAGCACTGATGCTTAAAGAAACACTGATTTATTTCTCTAAGCACCTTGCATTGTACATGGCCTGATTCAACTATTATTGTAGTTTGCCCAGTTTTTCTGAAGCTGGCTTGATGAAATCTGCTGTCTGACACACCAGACCTGCCACATCACTCATTTGTGTGATCTGCAGGTTGTCAGGGCACATGTCTGACACACCAGACCTTTTGAGAGGCACGCTTGTGCTTTGGCGAGAAGCACGGAGGTGGGAGTGATCTTCGTAGCGCCGCGCCGCCGCCCTTTTAGGCCTTGTACAATGCTAGGTGCTTAGGGAGGTGCTTAGAAAAACAAACCGGGTTTTTCTGAAGCATCGGTGCCTATTTCTACAGGAGAGACGCCTGACTAAGTGTCTACCATGTACAAATAAGCACCAGTGCTTAAAAAAGCCTGGTTTATTTCTCTAAGCACCTCCTAAGCACTTTGCATTGTACAAGGCCTTAACGAGCACTATGGTGGGGGGAAATATTATGTGGAGCATAGGCTTAGGTGCACCCCCTTATCTAGCCATCCATCTCTGCATCGCGATTCGTGAAAGAACTTTTCTCTTTTTTGTTTCTCCCAAACTAGTAATGATGTACGCGCAATGCACGTTTATATTAGGTAAGATATTATTTACACGTTATATTAGGTAAGATATGCTGTTGCACGTTGGTATTTGATAAGATATCAATTACTTTTTCGCGGGAATGGTAGGATATTAATTACATGAAAGATTTCAAGGGATAGCGTTAAGTCAAAACGTGTTTATAACCAATGGCAATTGTGGGTAATTAGAGCGTTAAACGTGTTTGGTGCTCAACATTGGAGCAATTTGAACCGCTAGATAACAAGATTTGATTGTCGAGATGGTTTGGATCTGCCCATTTGGGTCTTTTTATATTGATATAGATAAAACAACATATGAACTTCAAACTTTGCAGCACAACAAAACATTCTAACTAGAATGTGGGAAAAAACTTTCAGATTTTTTCGTGCATCATAAGTACTAAAAATAACATTTTGAATAAAGAAAATCTCATTTTGTATATTTATGTTGGTCAAAAAAATCTGTAAGTTTTTTCTCTCATTGCAGTAAGAATGTTTTGCTATCTTGCAAAGTTTAAAGTTCATATGTTGTTTTTTTGAAACAACAAAAAAGAGAAAATTTCACGTAGTAAGTTAGTTGTCTATCACGGATCACAAAGCTATACTGGATAGTATGGATAGGAGGTGTCCATGAGCCTAAGCTCTAAAAATCCGCGTCCGTGGGGAAAATATTGAATAGGATTTGCGGCCTCAACAATTTTTGTAGGGGAGCCGGACCCATAAACCCAACTCTGGCTTATATCCATCCAATAGGAAAGACGCTTCCACAAATTTTTGCAGCAGGGAGCGGCCAGCTGCCGGCTAGCGATTCCCCCGGCGTGCTTCCACGCGGCCGTCGCACTCGCGCAGCTAGCGCTCGAATTATCTGCCAGCTAAGCGAGCTCCTCGTCTTCCATAGTACCCCGCCTCCCTCGCGTCTCACCGGGACGACCCCAATCCATTCCGCTGTCTGGCGAGGGACTCCGGGGGAAGCTATCTGCCATGGTAATCACTTTGCCTTATCCTTTTGTTGTTAGAAAACAAGAAGTGAGTGTCCAGTATCTCGGGTAATGAGATACTTAGGTCTTGGTGCTGTGGAAGTGAACTAAATATATAGGAATAGAGTTTCGTGCTTACAGGATCACTCTTGCCTAAGAGCATTTCCAACAGCCGCGCTACGCGCCGCGCGCTAAAAACTACTTTGCCGCGTGCCGTTTGTCTGGTTTTGCGCGGTCGGCAGCGCTGGCTCCAACAACCGTACTAAAATGCAGCACGCGCGCCGCTCCAGCAGCGCGCGCCACTCGCCGGGGTATTGCATATATTGCATTTTGGACACAAAATGGATTTGAAACATTCAAAAAATATATAGAACAATGCAAATAAGCTATCTATATGAATGCATTCAAAAAATAACAAGAAAAGAAAAGTTAGAAAAAATTTCTACCTTTGGGGCATATCGTCGAACGCGTTGTGCGCGTCGGCCGCCGGCTCAACGAGTGAACTCGCTAGTGCTTCAGTAGTCGCCGCGCCTGTCACACGCCCTGCAAGCTTCTTTCTCCTCGCCTTCAAGGTGCCGGAGCCGTCCGCCGCCTTGTTCTTCTTCGCGGATGTCTTGCCCTTCTTAAGCCGCGCACGGGGCGGCGCCGGCGCGACGCCACCCGCCGCCGTGGTCATCCGCGGCGGCATGAAGAGGCCGCGCGTGAGGCCGATGCTCGGAGGAGCTCCGGCGGTGGCGAGGCCAAAGCTCCCTGCGCTAGGGTTTCCGGCGGCGGCGGCGGCTGGGGAGGGGTCGCGGCTGTAGGATGGGGTGAGCGGGGTGCCGGCGCGTGCGTCCATCGGGTCAAGTTCGCCGGCGCCGGCGGGCGCGGGGAGAAGGTGGCGGGGAGGAGAGAGTGCGGCGCGAGCGCTCGTGTGTGCCGCGTGCGAAAGTCGGCGCCCCAAATACACAGCGCGAGTTGGCGATTCGGACCGCGCGCCCAACTACATATGCCGCGCGCGCGGTTATTGCAAACCCGCTGGACCTTGTCTATAGGTTGCGCGCACGCTAAAATGGCAAAATTTGCGGCGCGGTGCTAGTTTAGCACGGCTGTTGGAGATGCTCTAAGCAGGCGGTCTGCTTACATGATCAACTGAACATCAGTTTCCAAATTTGTTGAGATGGGCCTCTGAAGTGGCCATTGCATCGATGGTTCCACAAGCGGGACGACGTTGATGACACAATGCCTGTAATTTGTAGATCTCAGTCACTCTGCAAGAGCCAGTAACTTGGTGATTCAGGATTGTATCATGCCTGGTGCGCCACAACATAGTGGGTTGATCGAAAGCCGGAACGTGAACCAGATCCCGGGTCCATGTTTGCTGCAGCGCTAAGATGAACAAGTTCTTAAGAAATCTTGTTTTTCCGATTCTGCATCCACATAGGATTCAAGCTAAGAAGACAGACCAGCAGTAGCGCGTCAAGAAATTAGGCAAGTCCATGAAATGGATTGGAGATGAATATGGAAGAAGAGAAGCCGGTGAGAATAGAAAGTGATCAAGTATATGCTTTAATCTCCAATATATATTTATGTTATGATTGTCATGATAGTTGGGTGCCCGAGTAGGACTTCTAGCCAGCACTGAAACTTCTGCCTGAATGAATGATATGGTTATGTGGCTTGGAAAGTTCTGTAGTTTCTAAAAATGAATGAATGCTTCTTTAAACTATTCTTTTCACTTCACCACCTGGCTGGACTCCTTCACTTTTCATTTCACCGTATGGAGTATATTATTACTAGTCTTTGACAGAATTGTACAAATCTAACTAGATGAAACTTGCCATGTGCAGAAGTTTGAATTGTCATGTTACAGTGATTAGGACAGGGTTGGACCAGAAAACGATGCTACAGCAGTACACTTGGACTCTTCCATTAATCAAGAGGTACCTAGTCAAGAATATCACCATCACGTAGCTGGCAGCAAGTAGCTAAGCCTATTAGTCAGCAACATCACAGTCATATAATTGCCTTCCTTTGGAGTTTTATTTTTAGCTTTGATAGCCACTCCCTTATTCAGCCATTCATCTCTGCGTCTGCCTTTCTGTGAACCAGTCTGCCATGGTGATGCTCACTGCTCTCAAGGCCTTATTTTTCTTGTTTGTGCTTC
This sequence comes from Aegilops umbellulata, assembly GCA_032464435.1. Classification (NCBI taxonomy): domain Eukaryota; kingdom Viridiplantae; phylum Streptophyta; class Magnoliopsida; order Poales; family Poaceae; genus Aegilops; species Aegilops umbellulata. Next base: position 630,417,826 of record CP136060.1, on the reverse strand, counting down.
TAGTTCTTGCTGCAAATCAGGCAGGCGGGCGGCATCATCAGCCTGATTGTCCTTCTTTCTCGTGTGGCCCTCTTGGAAATGTATCATCCCCATTTCGTCAGGCAAGTGATCCACCCAGGTGCGGTTATCAATCTTACGAGTTGGCTTGTAGTGAGAACAAGGCTACAATTCACATCTATAATGCAACATATGATGTGTCTGCCATCAACTACACCGATCATACCTTCTGGGTGGTCGATGCCGACTTGGATTTATACAATAGCTGCCCTCTACCTCATTGGAATCGCCCCCCTGATCTTCCATACCCACGCCACCACATGGAAGTTGAGTTGGCACCCCTTGTATATGGTCTGGCTTGCTTTGTTAAATGCTCTCATGAAGTAAAGGAGGACAATGGTATGTACATGCCTGTTGCTTGCCTGAGCACCAACAATTCCTTTGTTTACGTGTTAACCGGTCCAGGATCTGTTTACATGGAGTACCTTGAGACTTCTTGTGGGTACTTGGCCATGTCTCCTTGGTACAGTGGGGCACTAGGCAATGCCAGTTATGCCGATGTCGTGAAATCCATGAGAAGCGGATTTGCTGTTCGATTTCCTTTCAGATTTTGTGGTTGGAACAGCATGGAATGCCTACTGGTTAAGTTTCGGTGAGTTCATCATTTTGAGAAGCATGCATTGTGGTTTTGTTTGTTGCATGTATACAGGGCAATCTTATTCCAGAAACCATTGGCACTGTTTCACTCCTCTTTTTGTATCATCACATCGTATTGCAGCAAATACCACGGAGAAGCTGAGAACACTTACATTATGGATATCATTGAGGCAATTCTGGAGGTTACTGGACATTTCTTATCCTGTCCAGAGGTTCAAGATGGATATCCTTATTCTGCGGGGACAGTTGTATGCTCCACACGGGTTTTGACATGGATTTTTGGTACTTCAGAATTTTGTACCCCTAAAGCCAGTTTCTTCATCACCATGTATAGGTATTCATGTATCCACTAAACACTATATAATCTTGTTTATGCAGTGATATTCCGATTTGTGTTGGTGCCCCTGGTTGTGTTGATTTTCCTCGCCTACAAGTACTGGAGAACAAGGATAATAATTGATGCGGTTGAGAAGTTCCTCCAAATGCAACTAATGCTTAGTCCGACAAGGTTTGCCTACACAGACATAGTTGCAGTCACAAGCCATTTCAGAGATAAATTGGGCCAAGGTGGCTATGGATCTGTGTACAAGGGTGTGCTACTCCCAGGCAGTCTCCATGTCGCTGTCAAAATGCTACAAGGTAACGCCAACTGCAATGGAGAAGATTTCATCAGTGAAGTTTCCACCATTGGCAGGATCCACCATGTCAATGTGGTGCGTCTGGTCGGTTTCTGCTCAGAGGAGATGAGGAGGGCGCTTGTCTATGAGTATATGCCTCGAGGTTCTCTGGACAAGTACATCTTCTCAGCTGACAAGAGTTTCTCCTGGGACAAGCTCGTTGAGATTGCTATGGGCATTGCCCGAGGGATCAACTATCTGCATCAGGGGTGCGACATGCAGATTCTACACTTCGACATCAAGCCCCACAACATCTTGCTTGATAGCAATTTTGTCCCAAAAGTAGCTGATTTCGGTCTCGCCAAACTGTACCCAAGGGGTAACAGTTTTGTGCCATTAAGCGCCTTACGGGGAACCGTTGGGTACATTGCTCCTGAGATGATATCTAGGAGCTTTGGTGTCATATCAAGCAAGTCTGATGTTTACAGCTTCGGAATGTTGCTGCTGGAGATGGCTGGAGGAAGAAGGAATGCCGACCAAAATGCAACAAACTCAAGCCAGTCATACTACCCATCATGGGTGTTTGACCGGCTAACTGCACAAGAAGTTGGTGAGATATCTATTGCTGATGACATGCATGAGTTGGAGAAGAAGCTATGCATTGTTGGATTATGGTGCATTCAGATGAAGTCTCGTGATCGCCCGACAATGAGTGAGGTTATAGAGATGCTGGAAGTTGGCGTTGCTAGCTTGCAGATGCCTTCTAGGCCATTCTTCTGTGACGAGGGGCACATGCATAGCGAGGAATCTTACCATTTGTCATCAGAGTTCACTGTAATCTCAGAGGAGGATGAGTGAAGATTTGTATGTGTGATTTAGTAAACGGCAGGAGGCACTCTTAGCTTGTGAAAATCTGAACTAGGTTTGTGATAATGAATTGTAGTTGTATCAAGTGCGAGATTATGCTACCTTTTGTGACTCCGTGTGTACTTCCAAGCGGAAACATATGGTTAGAGAGAACGGAGAGCTCACTTGTACTTTCAGTCTGTATTGTGCTTCAGCTGGTTCTGGTCTGTTTTCTGTTATTGCTCAAACTTTTGTGCTGGCAACTCCAGGTTCCCTTGTACCATCTAGCCTAGAAATTCCTGAAGTGATATCGTGCGACTGTTCATTTAAATTAGGTAGAAGCATCATGTTTCAGGTACTAGGTAGATCGAAGTTGGCAAGATTGATGACCTCAATTGTCATAAATGTTTGTGCTTGTAGTTCATCGTGTTAAGCATGCATGTAAGCAATGATGTTTGTGCAGCAAAACCAGACGAAGAAATACCAATTCTTGAAGCAAAAATGCTGCATGACGTTGACGTGACAGCTGCTGTAGTGCGCCTCAATTATCGTGTGACTAACTCCAACTCTGAATTCAAACATACTGCCGCGTCTTTGAGATTTTGTGTGTGATTCAAGGATTGTGAGTCGACTCGTTGTCGAGCCGAATCCCCAAGATACCAACTCAATGACTAGTCAAGGTTTTCAGTTGGAAGACAAGTGTCGGTTCATAGACACTAGTCTCGTGATTCATTCACTGTGACAACTTATTAGTACTGAAGTTGTCCTTATATCATGTTAGTTGCGTGCCTGAGAGTAACTTCTGCCGTGTTCCGAACGAGCATGAGTTAGCTAGTGCTGCTAGATTTAAATTTTGTAGTGAGTGGATTTTAGATGCTCCAAATGAGCTACTTCCTCTGTTACTTAAAGATGTAAGCGTGATCACAATTTAATAAAAAGGGAGTTTTAGTTGTAAAGAAAAACTTCTGCCGTGTTATATGGTCTGGAAAGCTCTATGGTTTTGTGGAACTGGATGAATCTTAGCACAGGTTTAGACTCCTCTTGCGTGTACAAAACTTTTGCTTGCTGCTGAAATTCGCCTACAAATTTTTACACTCCTCCAACCTTCCCTGGAAGGACTGGGTCTTACATCCCCCCCCCCCCCCCTCACATCGGGCATGGTAAGAACAGCTCCTTTTTGGCAAAAACTATTTTTAAACAACTTCATAGCCTGAGAGAGATTTCACAGTGCACCATTGGTGATGGTTGCTCCACCTTCTTCTGGCTCTAGTAGAGCCACTAGCCCTAGCATACCCAGCTCTCTCTCCCACCACACCCAACAAAATGCCATGGTAAACACCATTTTGCAGGATGGGATTGAACTTGCTCTTTGTAATCAGCTAACCACTACTGCGATTGCAGAACTTGCCTCTCTAAACTCCTTGTTGCAGGATGTGACTCTCTCGCAGGTACAGGACACTTGGCGGTTGCTCAACGGGGCAGCCTTCTCCACTCGAGGAGCCTACGCGGCTCTCACGAACCAGCTCGCTGACCCCGCGCTCGAGATCATTTGGGATTCCCGGGTGCCGAAGAAAGTGATGATCTTCGGCTGGTTGTTCTACATGGATCACCTTAACACCAGGAAGAACTTGCACCGGAAGCACATTCTGGACTCCTGTCTCTGCCCTAGGTGCGGCCACTCCATGGAGGACCGCGAGCACCTTTTCTTCACCTGTCCGGCTGTTGTGCGGATTTGGCAGCGGATAGGTATTCGGCTTTCGTTTACACCAATTGGTCAGTTTTTCCAATCACCTCTCCCTGCCGTCCTGCCCTCCTCGGTTACTCCTTTCATGCTCCTTCTAATCCTGTGAAAAATCTGGGATGCAAGGAACAAGAAGGTTTTTCAAAGCTTAGAGATCGATGCTAGTGCTACAATTATTGCTATTCTTGATGATCTGATTGTCTGGTCTCATAGGCCAAAGTCCCAAACTCTCATGAACCACGCCAACCTGTGGCGCGAGTTCCTCTCTTCTAGAAAACTGTAATTCTGTGTAACATTGGTGCTCTTTGAAATATATTCAGGTGACCATTTCAAAAAAAAACCACGCAGCTTTAGAAATGTGATTTTTGTCGAGAAAGTGCAAATACATCGCTTATTGATACAGGCAGACTTTAGACTAATACAGGCTCCCCGCAAACAAAAAAAGAGAGAGAGACAAATACAGGCAAACCTTTTGCCATCTTTCAACAAAATAGGAGATAAGTTTTGCAGTGGCAACCCAGTCTGCCTTGTATGAACTTCTGATGGTAGTTCTGATTATAAGCTGGACCACCTGGCCATGTATCCTAAGTACTAGTGAATGTTTCCGTCTGTATCACATCTGCACAAGAAATAAATTTGACCTTCTGATTCACATTTGCATTTAAGATGCATGAGAGATAAATTGACTCTTATTATGCAAATATGCACATAAAAAACCACAAATGCATTTAAGATGCGATAGAGATGGAGAAAACGATGAAGGCAAATGTTTACTGAGGAAAAGAGAATCAAGATAGGAGCACTTGTAACAACTATGTGCCTGATGGCGCATTCTTGTGATTTATGAATGTGTCCTGAAATGACCTGGAACTGAGAATGCAAGCGGAATTTCAGTCAGAGTCATGTTATCCTGATAGCTACGTCAGCCATTACAGAGTAAGTTTTGGGCAAGAAGCAGCAACCTCACTCTCAGCAGCACGTTCCAGTTTCTACCGCATTAACTTCAGTCGTGTAAGCAATCGAAATGACTTGTGAAACCATGCTAATTATGCAGCTTCTTTTGTATAGGCAATATTATGTCGCATCACCATATGGTCGAATGGATGCATATACAGAAACCACGTTCAAACCATGCTTTGTTTTTCTCCAGAATAAACGTGCTGACTTTGCCAGCCTAAACGCCGGTTTGAAAAAATCATAATGCAATTTCTTAGCAATTCAGTTAAATCGGACCTGATGGCATTTTCCATGAGGTCCACACTCCTATTGTCTATCTCATAGAGAACAGAAGCACTGGTGGATCACACCCACATTAGATTGACCATGACGACATAGTGTTTAAACCTCAGCTAATTAAGAAGAACAAGAACAAGAATATAAGTTTAGATGATACTCGGGCCTGAAACTCGTGACTGAAGAGAAGAGCTGCCAAGCACAACCATATAAAGCAAGTAAGGTATGATGAAATCTGACTTGAAATGATACTTTAGGAAGCTGAACTTCCCCGAATTGGATTAGGTATTCGAAAGCATCTTGCTACATTATAAACTTGGCAATATTAAGGCATGATAGTTTTTTTTCTTAACATAGAAACATTGTCGATTGCATTGATGCGATACGATAAGCTCTGTGAGAACTTCAGCAGCCATTCCTTCACCTGGAGAAACAAAGTCGTTATCAGCTCAAAGACACAAATAAGAGCTATGTAACATATATCTAGGTATTCCTATTCATTATCGGCGTTTGACAACGCTGAATGGAAACATGTTGAAGAAAGACTGGAGAAACGGTTGGCGAGCTGGAAGGCCAAACTCCTGTCCTATGGGGGCCGACTAGTTCTTACCAACTCGGTACTTACCAACATGGTTCTTTATATGCTATCTTTTTTTCATCTGCCAAAAGGTGTTCTCCAACGCCTTGATTATTTTAGATCAAGGTTTTTTTGGCAGAGTGAAAATGAAAAAAAAGAAATATCGCTTGGCTAGGTGGAATATTATATGTCGGCCCAAAAGTCAAGGGGGACTCGGAATCCAGGATCTTGAGATAAAAAACATTTCATTGCTCAGCAAATGGGTATACAGATTACTCATCGAGGATGGTGTTTGGCAGGAGATCATTCGTAATAAATATGTTGGGTCCAAAGCAATCTCCCAGGTTTACTGAAAACCAGGTGACTCTCATTTTTGAAGTGGGGTTATGAAAGCTAAGGAATTCTTCTTCCAATTTGGCACCTTCTCGGTCAGGGATGGCTCCCAGATTTGATTCTGGGAAGACACCTGGCTAGGGACTACTCCTCTAAATGTGCAATACCCAAGCATATATCGAATAGTTAGACATAAGTTTGTCACGATTAAGCAGGTATTGGGACAAGTAAACCCGGATATTTCTTTTCGCAGAACGATTTCTGGACCTCGTTTGAATGCATGGAACGATCAGCTGACTCGTTTGGAAGCTGTCCAACTGTCGGCTGAATCGGACATCTTTAAATGGAACCTGCATCTGAACGGAAGATTTTCGGTTAAATCCATGTACGATGCACTGGTTCATAACGAGGTTCCATCAGATAATAGAAAATTGTGGAAGCTTAAGATTCCTCTAAGAGTGAAGATTTTCCTTTGGTTTCTCAACAAAGGTGTTATCTTAACTAGGGATAATTTAGCTCGACGAAACTGGCAAGGCAGCAAAAAATCTGTTTTTTGCAATCATAATGAATCCATTAAACACCTATTTTTTGATTGCAAATTCGCTAGATCGGTATGGGCAATAGTCCAAATTGCTTCGAATCTATACCCTCCACGCAGCGTACGGAATATGTTCGGGAATTGGCTGAGGGGAATAGATAAACAATTTTCTAAGCACATTCTTGCGGGGGCGGCTGCCTTATGTTGGGCGTTGTGGCTAACCAGAAATGATATTGTTTTTAATCATAAAAGTGTTTCATCTCCTATGCAGGTAATTCATATATGCTCGCGATGGCTCCGTATGTGGTCTATCCTGCAGAGGCCGGAGGACAGAGACTTTTTTATGATGGCTTCTACCCGGTTGGAGTGCTCGGCCAGGGACATTTTCTATCCCCATGGATGGCGGTGTGACCTTCGGATAGGCCCGGCATCACCTTAGGCCTCTTTTATCTTTTTTCGCTACTGCTGGCGTTCCGCCTTTTTGTTTTGTTTGTTGGGATCTGGTACTTTGGCTGTGTGCATCTAGATATGCAGAGGCCGGGTTATCTTTGATGCGGTTGTATCAACTCGATAGTTCAATTCAATGAAAAGCCCTTTATCGAAAAATGTAACATATATCATATTCCTATATCTCCTAATAATACTGATGCCAAAAAATAAATCCTTGAACCCTGTTGACAAGTTAATCTGTTGAGATGGGAAATTTGTAGCCTTCTAACACTATAATTTAAAAGCTTATAGATTATAAAAACGGCTAAGCCAAGGGAGACTCTAGGCATAAAAAGATATGAACACCAACACCACATTCATCATCAGGATATCATTTACAATAAGAAAACGAATCAGTTTATCTTTCCTCATCACCGTCATTTAATTGTTGTCTTTGACATTCACATGTGTGAATCCCTATAGGCAAATACACAATAGTATGTGAGTGCGTGCTACCCATGTTCACAGCCAGATATTTTCCACAGAAATAAAAATCAAAGTCCAAATCTCCCAAGCTATATTCAGAAGATCTTCTTGCCTGTTTAACCATTTCAGTACATTAGCACATCAAACCACACAGTCGTCTTATGTATCGTGAAACATTTCACATTCATCAGATCCACTACAGCATAAGAAGACAAGCAATTAACAAAAATTCCAAGGAAAAACAAATCACTAAGAAGAGAAGTCAAGAAAGTGTGAGTTAGACAAATGTGCTGACAAATACAACTCGAGCAAAATAACTCACTTTTGTAAATCACATTTACAGATAATCCATGGCTCACTTTTGATAATAGCAATAGACAAGCAAAACTACATCTATTGTAAATGCGAGGAATATTCCTGGAAGCAGTATACTTTGCTACTTCATAATGCAGCATTTAACTGATAAGAAGATCCAAGACATGGTTTGGAATTTATCCCATGTAAACTTGCCCCTTATCATGTCAAGCTTATAAGATTAAAACATGCCAAACTCATAAACTCTGGCAACAAAAGTGATTTTCAGCATGCAGATATAAATAAATGAAGCCTGATTAGAGCGAAGAAGTGCAATTTATTTGTGCGCTGCAGATGTGCTATTCATTTGCAGGAGGATCTTCAACATAAGTGACAAAAAAATCATTTCGGATGGCATGAATCCATCAAATGTTGTTAGTTAAGAATAAAAGCAAGATTAAAAGAAATATAATTACTATATAAAGAATAAGTACCTTTGAGATTTCAAACTTGCCAACTAAGTTAGTAACTGACATCTGATTATACATATTTACTCACATAACAGTTGACTTGGATCTCCCAAGAATGAAAACACAACAACATTGCATGATAACATAGAGCACGGTATGACCGTAAATTAAGTTTGACTATCAAACAGAGGTACAATTGCTAACTAAGATAAATATGTCAGTTACTTAAGAAGCACAATGAAGAGTTTGAGAAACCATGTATCAAATACATACAACTGGATTGGATTACTCCTGTCACCTGGTGTATAGAAACTCGTGAAAGGATGGCATGAAGAGATAGGCCAGGCTTCATAAAGTCTCTTGGATTGCATTGACTTGAGGCAAACCATGTAGACATTGGCATCCACATCTATAAATAGTACATTGTCATCCTCAGCATAGCCCACTATGAGGGTGTTTGTTTCCAGGGACTTATTGATTTAGTGACTTAAAAAAGTCCCTATAAGTCCCATCTAAACCAGACAGGAGGGACTTATAGGGACTTAAAGTGGGCATTTGGGACTTATGAAATAAGACTCTCAAGAAGGAACTATGAACCAAACAGGGCCTATAATTTCCATCCGCGTTCTCGTAGACTCAATCTGAGGAGGGAGCCCAAGAGTGTTATGCATTTCAACAGTCTTCCACAAGACCCATGTAGCAACACCATGACAATTGGAGCTCCTCTGCCACATTTGGACGCGAGAGCAATACAATATGGCTAGGCCAAGAGCACCATCCTCACCTTGGATGATATGAGGGCTGCCATGGCAGAAATCATTCGTCACGGGAGGCCCTCTGATCACAACTAGGCTCTCCCCACCCGAATCAACCTCAAGTATGCCATCGTTGTTCCAACCCGATGAACACAGCATTGCATCTATCAAGTTGCTCCTCCTAGCCTTTGAAATGTTGTCGGGGCTCAAGATTAATTTCCTCAAAAGTGAGGTTTTTATCATGGGAATGGACCAACATGAACGAGTCAAGATAGCTAACCTCCTTAATTGTAAACTAGGGAGTTTTCCAATTAAGTACCTTGGGCTACCGATCTCGCATAAAAAGCTTGCCATCTCCGAATGGGAACCGTTGTATGGTAAAGTCGCCAATAGGGTTAGTCCGTGGCGTGGACGTTTTATGTCTTCTGTGGCTAGGTTGATCCTCACCAACTCTAGTCTGTCCTCCCTCCCTCTGTTTACGATGGGTATGTTCTTGTTGGTAGATGGGGTGCATGGGAAGTTTGATACCCCGCGCTCCAAATTCTTTTGGGAGGGAGCTGGGCTTAAAAAGAAATACCATATGTTGAAATGGGCGGCGGTGTGCCGCCCTAAGAAGTATGGTGGGCTAGGGATTACTAATTCCAAACTTATCAATGTGGCCCTGCTTACCAAATGGTGGTGGAAATTAGCTTCTAATGAAGAAGGTCTATGGGCGGACCTCCTTCAAGCAAAATACTTCTCGGACGGGAATGTGTTTACTGCCAAGGCATCGGGCTCGCCGTTTTGGAATGGGATCCAGGCGGTTAGGCCGGCCTTCTCGCTAGGGGTGAGATTCTAGGTGAATAGTGGCAGGTCTACCAGGTTCTGGTTGGATAGATGGTTGGGCGACAGGCCGCTTTGGCAGGAGTTCCCGCTGTTATACCAGGAGGCTGCGAACCCGCTCATTATGGTGGGAGAGGCTTTGCGCTCGACGCCGCCTGCAATTCACTTTCTGAGACAGCTGACCGCGGCGGAACTAGCAAGTTGGGACTTGCTTCAGGCGGAAGTGGGACACACTACTATGCATCTGGATGACGATGTTGTCTCTTGGGACCTGTCGGCGTCTCGGAAATTCTCGGTGAAGTCCATGTACAATAGGCTGACGGAGGGTCCCGCTTTAGATATTGCTAGGAGCCTTTGGAAGGCTAGGGTGCCGCTAAAGATTAAGATTTTTTTTGGCAATTGTTCCGCAATAGGTTACCGACGGCCGACAACGTAGCTAAACGCAACGGGCACTCGGATGGGACTTGTGTGGTATGTGAGTCGCTGGAGGATGCGAACCATGCTATGTTCCAATGCGCACTGGCTCACTTTGCCTGGAGCGCGGTGCGCCAGGTTTTCCAACAGAATTGCAACCCAAGATCGGGGAACGAGCTGTTAGCAGTATTACAGGCGCAGAGGGGTGACAAAGCCAGGATTGTGTGGACTTGCGTGGGTGCATTGCTTTGGTCCCTTTGGACAGTGCGTAACAAAATGACTATGGAGCATAAGTTCCCGACTAATCTGACTGATGTTATTTTCAAATGCCATATTTTTTTACAGAGTTGGGCACCGCTGGGGAAACAATGGGATGCCGACCTTATGAAGAGCACAATGGAACAGATCGCTACAAGTATCCCAAGACTACAACAAGTGAATTGAAGCGCCTTCTGTTCCCTTTTGGGGTCTAGCTTTTGAGTTAGATTGGGTCGGGTCCTCCCTTAAGAACTATTTGATGTGTTGTGTGTGGCCGATGTGGCCTGTTGAGACTGATTTGTGATGTGTGTGATGTGCAAACTTGGATGCTGCCTTTATGGTTTATTAATTTAAAGCCGGACGCAACTAGCGTCTACGTTCTAAAAAAAAGTATGCCATCGTTGACACTACGGAGCAACCAGTAAAGTGCATTGCCAACAAGGATGCCATAAGGACCATCATCCCAAAAGGCAGCCGGTGTCGAGGTGAGGTTGCCCCATGCGCCAGTCTCCGAGGAGTAAAAACAGGCAATGGTTCGGTTATCCTCTCTGCGTAGGGACACTAGGACGACCTTAAAGGGGCTCGAGCTGCAGCTGCCGTGCACATGGCCATGGTGGGTGGCACCGTGGCAGCACAGAGCCGTCCGCCCGTCCCTCTGAACTCTTCTTCATCGAAAGCCGGCAGAAGGGCCATGCGGTGCTGGCCACCGGTGACAGGGTCGCACACGATGAGCTCATTACGCACCTGGTCCCTGAGGAGGGCGCGGCCGTGGCGGCACGCGAGCATGTAGGTGCTCGAGCAGCCGCCGGTTTGACGTTGCAGGTCGAAGCGCACGGGAGGGATGCGGTCAGGAGGATCTAGGATGGACCTGAACACCATGCTGTCGCCGCTGTGCTCGAAGACGCCAATGAGAGGCGGCTTCCGGTGGTGGGCGCGGAAGCGGACGAGGAACTTGGGGTCGGTGACAAGGCCCCGCCAGTGCTTGCAGACGGCGGAGGCGTGGAGGAGGGAGGAAGGCAGCGGCGGGAGGAGGAGGAGGATCTCACGGAGGAGATCTTCGTCTTCCAGCGGGGAGTCCGGCGCCGCCGGCGAGCTACCGCCGCGGCGTGCCATTTCCGCGCCCTCGCTCTGACTCATGTTGTGGATCGGGGATCGAAGATTGGAGTGGTTTTTTTCCTTTGCCTTTGTTTTCGTTCACAATCACAGGAAAAAGACGTTGCGTTGGGCTATTGCTGGGCTCTAAAATAGAATAGGCCGGACAACTTTTATTACATAGCCCACCTTGAAAATTCGCTGGGAAAAAAAACACCACACTCTCTGGCCGTCCGGCGGAAGCGGTGGCGATCTCCCGAGTCCCGGCCACGTAGCCACGGCCATGGCCAGAGCGCGTCTATGCGCGAGCTGGTCGCGTCGGGTCCGTCGTATGCGTGTGCGTGTGCGTGTGCGTGTTAGTTGGCGAACTGCGGGAGTGTGTGTGACCCCATCGGGCGCTGGACCCGGTCGCGCCCGAGCATGTGCGTGTGCGATGAAGGCGTGAACCATGGAGTGCAGGACGTGGCCAGTGGGTGAGTGGGTGCGTCGGGAGCACGGCGTGGGGCGTCGGTGCGTGCACGCATAAAACCCTCCCTTCCCTGTATGTTGGCAGTGTGGCTCGAATTGTTGTTTGAGGAAAAGGCCGTCGAAGTGGTGGGCGTTCGTGCGCCGGAAAATCTCGCCGTGTCCACCCTGTACTCTGTGTTCTTCCTCCTTCTCGGTTCGTGCCAGAGCGATAGAGAGTTGTCCACACACGCCCGGGCAGAGAGAGAGAGAGAGAGAGAGAGAGAGATGGATGTTGAAAGTACAGTGTTCCATATCTGTCCCATGCATTCTCCTTCGCTTGGCTGTTTCAGAATGAAAAATTATTTTAAACATTAGTCATACCCTCACCCCAACAAATTACTGAATCAAAGGGCTTCAAGGATTTAGTTTGTTACTTTGTTATCATCGTTATTCCTAGGATATATAGTCAGGAACATTATATCAGTCCTTGCGAAAAAAAGGAACATTATATCAGTTAAAGAGCTCTCCTTTACTTTGCTTAGCCGATCATGAGTTTCTACTCACATATTTTCATGCATTGTTATATACTCCCTCCGTTTTCAAATAATTGTCTTTCTAGCCATCTCAAATAGACTACAACATACGAAAGTATGTAGACATGTTTTAGAGTATATGTTCACTCATTTTGCTCCGTATGTAGTCACTTGTTGAAATCTTTAGAAAGACAATGCAATGGATGACACTATCAATATTGCAGATATGAGTTTCAGCTGAAGAGTTGTACGAGTGTGAGAAGGAGCTCATGGAGGAGTTGGTGATCGAACTGCTGGACGTCAAGGTCTCTATGCTGTGCAAGGTGAGGAAGTCCCCGGAAATTCTGTGCATCAACAGCTGGCGAATGCTTACTCCAGAGGAGTGTTTAGCTCTGGATTTCTCACAGTTTTTTTTAAGTACGATATACCCCCGGCCTCTACATCTGGGCGATGCATGCAGTCATTTTATTAATTATTCACAAAGATCTTAATTTCTCATAATGAAGCCCAAAATTCTTGGTTTCCAAGGGATGGGCTCTGAGGCAGCATTTGGGCTAGAGTCATAGCACTAGAAATAATGTTGCCAGAAAAAGGATTTAACCATTCACAGAAAGCAAACCCAAAAACAGGATCCCGAAAACAAAAACAGTAGTCTGGCCCAAAGAGAGCAAGAAAGACCATCCACATTGTCATTGAAGCTCGAATTTGTCAGCGTCTACTCTCAAAATATCAGATCAAAATAATATTCCATTGAGGTTAAAGGAATAAAGCCCTTCATTTACTAAATGGTAAATGCACATATGGTAGCATTTCCGTCCTCCCTTCTTATTTCTCTAGTATTATCTCGCTTCCTATCATGGATTCGTTTTATAAGCTAAAAATTTTATGGGTCTACTGACATTAAAACTTGTTATGACAGTATCAATAATTATTATGTGGGTGAGTATAGTGATGTTCAGGTTCAGAGAGTAGAGAGTTTGCTAAGCAAAAATTCAGCGTCTCCTTTAATTTTAACTTTCTCCTTACGGCACTTTTCGTTTTGAAGGTTGAGGGATTATATGGAAATTTACAACATATTGTTATGTCAACTGGATTATATTTTGATATCGTAAGAAAATGCTTTGGTGTTAATTATTGATGTATTTGCGTGTTGGGATGTGTTACAGGCTCTTGCTCTCTACCTGTTCCTATTCCCTGCTTGCTTACTGATCTCAACCCGACCCATCACATGTACAAGACTTGACCGGGATATGTGCGCACATGAGTCGAAAATTGTCATGGCGGCGTCTCAGGATATGTTTCTTATTCATTTTGTTGCTTGTAGTGCTAGTGGAAATTCGTGAGAAGAGGTGTGCTTCATGTTCAGGTGGTGTGTTTGCTATATGCCAGAGGCTCAGGCAGCAGCTAAGTGTGCTTGCTGTGGTTTGCATGACCGTAGCTCGATCCGTGTGTTGTGTCCACGAGAAACAAAAAGGCACTAACTTTTATCTGCTGTCGTTTTGGCTTGAGGATGCCATTGCTATGCGTCTGCAGAGTTCTTATTTCAAATTTGACTAGGCAATATCGTCACCCCGGTCCGGTCGGTTGGAAGTTGCTCTAGAAATTTTACAGATTGGCATGCTGGGTTCAGCTGAAACGTGGTCTTCATGGCATAGGATTAGACCAAATCAAATGTGCAATCACTCGACCATAAACGAGCCCTCATAAACACGGTTTCAGTGTCGGTCTACGTTTACACGTCTGAAATTATTGCTGTCGAAATTCGGTTGCAGAGACTGAAATTTCGTGCCCTGGGGTGAGGTTTCTACTGCTGTCCATTACTTTGCAGTGGTTCATCTGAGCCACAGAACTAACCGTTCTTGTTCTCGCAGCAGCTGTTGACTGATGAAGATGCAGGACTGAATGACAGCGAGTCTACAATCGTACTCGTAATCGCAAGAACGCATACGGCAGCGATTTTCTGCTAGCTGGACCAAGGTTGCATTCGTAGCTGTAATTTTCTGCTGGACTTTCAAGTCATTTCAAGCGTGTTTCATACGGCTGAAATTTCTTGCCCTGAGACTGGGGTTGCTACTGCTGTCCACTGCTTTTGCAGTGGTCCATATGCAGTTCTGCATTCATCTCAGGTCACAAGCCACTCAACTTAATTCCGTCCTTTTCATAGCTATTTTTTTCTTGATGATGATACTGGACCTGGACTTATATTAGTGATCTAAACGCTCTTATATTAGTTTACGGAGGGAGTACTGAAAAAAGGCAAATTACTTCTTCTGTCGGCTTATTACACAAAATACCTCATATTGGTTAAAAGGATGAACTGCACCAAATGCATTAATATATATTGATTCTCGATCCTCCCAACTTCTAACAGAATTTCTACCAGATTTAAACACACGTGCTTCGGCATTTTTTTTTTGAATAAACTTTCATACAAACGTAGCACATAGCTTCACGAATTCTTATGCAACATACCCCAGCTTTGTCATTAAATCCACGGCAAAAGGTTTGAGCATAACAAAAGACACAAAGCAGCAGCAGCTGAAGCAAAATATCATATATATAGGATGGCATGGACAGACATAGGAGTAGGTGTTCTGCTACTCTGCTAGCTATTAGTACATAGGACTCGGGAAACACAGCAGATTGTTTCATACTGCTAAATAATACTATACTACCATTATTTCATATAAATTTTTGGCGAGCTAAGTGCATCATCTCGTGCATTACATCACCCACAAATATTTTTCACTCATACTCCTCAGAGATTGCAGTCAACTCAGATGACAAATGGTACGAATCCTCAATATGGATGTGTCCTTCGTCACAGAAGAATGGCCTAGAAGGCATTTGCAAGGTATCAATGCCGCCTTCCAGCATCTCTATCACCTCACTCATTGTCGGACGGTCGTGAGACTTCATCTGAATACACCATAATCCAACAATGCACAACTTCTTCTCCAGCTCATGCATGTCATCAACTGGAGATATCTCATCAACCTCTTGTTCAGTTAGCCTGTCATACACCCATGATGGGTAGTAAGACTGGCTCGAGTTCGCCACATCTGGATCAGCATTCCTTCTTCCTCCAGCCATCTCCAGTAGCATCATTCCGAAGCTGTAAACGTCGGACTTGCTTGATATGACTCCAAAGCTCCGAGATATCATCTCAGGAGCGATGTACCCAATTGTTCCCCGTAAGGCGCTCAATGGCACAAAGCTGTTGCCCCTTGGGTACAGTTTGGCAAGACCAAAATCAGCAACTTTAGGGATGAAATTGCTGTCAAGAAGAATGCTGTGCGGCTTGATGTCAAAGTGGAGAATCTGCATCTCACAACCCTGATGGAGGTAGTTGATACCCCTGGCAATACCCAAAGCAATCTCGTTGAGTTTGTCCCAAGAGAAAGTTTTCTCAGCCGAGAAGATGTACTTATCAAGAGAACCTTGAGGCATGTACTCATACACTAGCGCCCTCCTCATTTCCTCTGAGCAGAACCCCATGAGACGCACCACATTTACGTGGTGGATCCTGCCAATGGTGGAAACTTCACTGATGAAATCTTCTCCATTGCAGTTGGAGCTGCCCTCTAGCATCTTGACGGCGACATGGACATGTCCTGGGAGCAGCACACCTTTGTACACGGAGCCATAGCCGCCTTGCCCTAGCTTGTCTCTGAAATGGCTTGTGATTGCAGTGATATCAGTGTAGGCGTACCTGGCCGGGCCAAGCATTTGTTGCATCTGGAGGAACTTCTCAACTGCATCAATTGTGATCTTTGTTTTCCAGTACTTGTGAGCAAGGGAGATCAATACTGCTAGGGGTGCCAACACGAACCTGAACAGTACTGCATACAAACAAGTTGGAGTATATGAGATAGGCCTTGGTGAGGTTAATACATTATACTTGGGTACAGTAGTTGATATGTTGTAAACTGAACAATTAAGAATGTGTGATTCTTAAGTACCAGCAGTCCACTTCAAAATCCACATGGCATCTGCTTGTTGAACCCTCATATCATCGATGTCGCGATGTATGTCGTTAGATGGTAAGCTTTTACCAAATATGCACGCCCAGAAACGAAAATCGATTGTAAGAATGTCCAGTGTCCGGTTCTTGATGCCTGCACTGAACAATGGCTCTCCAGTGGGGTCGCTGCAAGATCATCGCATGGTACAGAAAAGGTTCAGGCAGTGGGGTCGCTGCAAGGTCATGTTTATACAAGGTTGAAATAGAGCAAGATCTGAAACCTACCGGATTGACATGTTCAGGCATCTGTTGATGAGCCCAAACAAATTATTAGGAGATTCTCTTACTGGAAACTTAACAGCAAATCCATCTCTCATGGATTTTACGAAATCGGCAAAGCTGCTAGAATTGGAGAAAGTCCTCTGACCACCTAGAAGAACCTCTCCCAAGTATCCGCAAGACGCAGATAAGCTTCCAATATATAGTCGTCCGTTCACAGGAAACAGATAAACAAAAGAGTTGTTGGTGCTCAGGCAACCTGCTGGTATGTATAGAGAGTTGTTCCTTACCAACTGCGAACAGTTCAGAAATGCAACAGAAGAAACTGCAAGAGTGACAAATTCCCATCTCTCTGCTGGGATCCCATCGGAATAAGGGAACGGATCCCAGTAAGGAAGAGGGCAGCTGTTGTTCGCGTCCAAGCTGGCATCCACGACCGAGAAGGTAGAATTGCCATAGTTGATGTCAGTTACAGAATATGTCACTGTGTAGATCCGAATGGTAGCCTTGCTATCAGTGCAGGCCAGCTCGCAAGATGGAACACCGCACCTATGCGGATCGCCTCGCCGGCGGAAAGGATGCGATACATTTCGGAGATGTCCACAGGAGAAAGGTTGACACGGAGGCCGGCCCTGGACATCTCCCGCAAGTACTGCAAGCACAGCAAAGATGATTAGGACTTGCACGGTAGTAGAGAGACGAAGTACACCACATATCGCCATGAAATCTTCCCAGATGCATAAATATTGGATACTTCCACAAGGGAGGGACCTGGCTGGCAACCTAGTTATGAAGAACATTACTTGGTTGCCTAAGGCAGACAAGGGAGTTTATTGCCAATAGCTAGGATGATTGGGATACTATTGACTATCAGTCTATGACGGAAGATTTTTCCCTTTCATTGAATGCAATGCAGATCAGTAGGTACAAATGACTGAGATGTCAAGCTTGGACTATTCTGCTTCCATAAGCAGTTGTGTAACAGTTTTTTCCACAGGTCACAGGTGGCAATCCAGAATATCTAAGCCATACCACTTGCCATACCACAGAAGTGCTTCTCAGCTAGGACTGGACTTGAAAAGTCTCCTGCAATCACACTCAAAATCCAGTCCTAATGAACATAGCTATCAGTACAGCACATCTTTTGACTGCTACATATAGAGAACGAATTATTCCAACAATAAGAATTAAGAATACCCCCAATAGATAAGGAATAAGAGCTGTTTTTCCATCATTTGCCATATCCTGCTTGCTTCCGTCTTCCTCCTCTACTTCATCCCGATCGCAATACAGCAAGATGAGTAATTTTTTTTGTCAAAGCCCTGCAGCTGCTGTTTCTTGTGAACCATGGAACCAATTTGGCCATGGCACGGGACGACAACGATTTCTTCACATACTGTCCACCGTCCAAGTGCAGCGAAAATGGCCCAGAGATCAGGTTTCCTTTCCGGCTTGAATCTAGCAATACATCATCTTTATGTGGTGCACCATTCATGAAGCTAGCATGCTCTGGCCAGGACACCATCCTAGTTCACCCAGTCCTAGGACGATGCAGAGTGACTGCCATAGATTACAGACGTGATCTCATGAGCATCATCCCACCTGTGGACTCATCTCCCTGTCCACTCCAGAAGCTCATCTCAAGAAGCATGCAATTTGGTGATCTATTCAAACCGGGCCATGATGATGTATATTTTCAGGATTATGCAACCCTAGTACGCTGCTCGAGAGAGTTCCCACAAAGACACATCCTAGACTTCGATGCAACCGATTGGATTTCTGGCCCAATCTCCTGCCTTAGTAACACAACCCACTTCTCTTATTTGGTGGAAGCTTTTCAAGCCATGTCTATTCTTCCATTGGACTGCAAGGTTGTCTCAGATGGCGTCTTCCCACCTTTTTATTACAATGGTATATTTGGCCACTCAGCACTCAGTTCATTACCCCTCAAGGAAACAGCAGAAAGAATCATCAGTTCTACTGAGAGCACGGTGGGTTACATGAGCGACTGCCGAGAATGTAAATTCCACTGTGCATTTAGCACACAAAGGAATAAAACATTCTGCATGCCTAACCCTCATGGTATCATTTCTAACTACTCCCTCCGTTCCTAAATATTTGTCTTTCTAGAGGTTTTAAATGGTGACTACATACGAAGCAAAATGAGTGAATCTACACTTTAAAATATGTCTATGTACATCCGTATGTGGTGACCATTTGAAATCTCTAGAAAGACAAATATTTAGGAACGGAAGGAGTAGTACCATACTCTTTTATTCTGTTGAAATATTAAAATTAATAAAGTTGTACACTAGCTTTTAGTGTAGAATTTACTCATTCTACAATTGCATGATTTGAAATCTCCACGAGACTCTCTCTCCCCCTCTGTTTCTCCCTCCCCCTCCCTAGTAGAACGAATCATATGAGTAACTAAATTTGGTAATAACTGAGGTGTTTTAATTTTTATATAAAATCTTAGAAAAAAGCAGGCAGATAAATTATGTTTTGTTCATATATCAGTCACTGACTTTTTGGAATTCTTCAATTGTTATTTTTCTACATTTTTCTGTACAACTCATCTATTTTTAGTCTAAGAGATATATAGATATCACATTGCTACGAATGGAATCCTGAAGTATAAAATTTCTAGACAACAAAAAAAAAACAGAAAATTATATAGAAATGTTTTTCGTGCAGAATGTAATAAAGCATATTGCAATATACAATTACTCGTGATCACATTAACCCACTTGATAATCCCTGAGAAGCAGTGTCGACTCGTTTAATCATCCAATGCGACAAGCCTAGTCTGGTCATATGCCTCATCCAAATGTTCTTCCCAATCTGGGCCAAGTGCTCTCAGTTTCATCTATGAAGTCTCACATTCAGGTCACTGATCCAACCAACCCTTGCCAGTTCCCCGATAGGCACATTACACAGACAGACTGAAAGCCAGGGCCATGGTTTTTGTGTCCTTAAATATTCAGGTAACGATGTGATTTATAGACATCAGCCCTGAACCCCGGTGTTTATTGTTTGCCACTGCAACCTGAGTGGTGGATCAATACTTGCTGGCAAGAGGCGGAGCCGAGCCAATTAAAAACTAATAAAAACACAATCCAAAGCTTAAACCTGCAATTGAATCCTCTGAACGGAACACAATACAAGCAAGAAGCCAGAGCATTAGACCACTAGTAGAAAAGGGGGCAATGGTCCAGGGTGGGTTAGCCCATTAGTCCCGGTTCAATCTAGAACCGGGACCAATGGGGGCATTGGACCCGGTTCGTGAGCCCAGGGGGTCGGCCGGGCCACGTGGGCCATTGGTCCCGGTTCGTCTGGACCTTTTGGTCCCGGTTGGTGGGATGAACCGGGACCAATGGGCCTCGCTCCTGGCCCACCACCATTGGTCCCGGTTGGTGGCATGAACCGGGACCAAAGGTACCCATTTAGTCCCGGTTCATGCCACGAACCGAGACCAGTGGTGCAGCCTATATATACCCCTCGCGCCGGAGCAGAGCACTCAGTGCTCTGTTTTTCTGGGCCGGCGAGAGGAGGGGCTTTAGGTGCTCTAGCTCACCTCCTATGCACATGAGGTGTTCGATGAAATGCCCGAGCCACACTAGTTAAGCTTTCTCCTCTCGAAGCTCGACCTCAAAGCTCCATTTTCCTCGAGATTTGTCTAGATTTAGCGGTCCGTCACGCCCCATCCTGTCTTCACCGCCGTCGATCACCCGCGCCGATCTCATCACCGACACCACCGTGGTGAGCCTCTTGCTCTTATCTTCTTTCTGAAAGGAAAAATATTCTTACTTGTATGTTTAGATAGATACTTGTATCATTTTCTTACTTTTATTATTGCATCTTATATAGTGCGATGGTTTTGGTATCCGCCCCCGTCGGCCCTCGTCCTGTCTATGATTCGGATGTGGTATATATATTAATCTTTACAAACTATTGGTTCATTTATTGTTTATGATAATTATGCGGACCAACGTGACATAGATTTTATTTATCTAGGATGTATGTGAACCGGAAATTCCAACCGACCCTATTGTCAAGAGGTTAAATTTAGTTGAAGAAGAAAACAATTTCTTGAAGGAAAAAATAAAAAAAATTGAGGAGGAGAAGATGATATTGGAGTTGCATGTTGCGGATGTCGTCGATGATCACAAGATCAAGATGGATGCAATGCGCTTGAAGATTAGAAAGATTAGAAAATATGCCATTCATACCGAGGCTTGGTATCATTATGCCGTTGGATCAATTGTTACCTTGGTTGCGATTATGATCGCCTTTGTTTTAATTAATGTATGGTTTAATTAATTAGATGCTCTGGAGAGCTATATGTTGTTAGATGAGAACTATGTATGTACTTTGCTTTTAATGCATGTGATGATGAACTTCTATTAATTTGGACACTTAATTATATATAATGCACGCAGATGAACCAGCAATGGATGTACGGTGACAGACACACCTCCGAGTACATTAAGGGCGTGCATGAGTTTCTCCATGCGGCTCAGGCAAACAAGCAGAATGGTTTTATGTGTTGTCCATGCCCTGATTGTGGGAATACGGAGTCTTACTCTGACCGGAAAATCCTTCACACCCACCTGTTCTACAAGGGTTTCATGCCACACTATAATGTTTGGACGAGGCACGGAGAAATAGGGGTTATGATGAAAGACGACGAAGAAGAAGAGTACAATGACAACTACGTGCCCCCTGAATACCGTGATGCTGCAACGGGGGGAGCTGGTGAAGATCAAGAGGAACCAGACGATGTGCCCAATGATGCTGCAATGGGTGAAGGTGCTGAAGATCAAGAGGAACTAGACGATGTGCACGATGATGATGATCTCCGCCGTGTCATTGTCGATGCAAGGACGCAATGCGAAAGTCAAAAGGAGAAGCTGAAGTTCGATCGCATGTTAGAGGATCACAAAAAAGGGTTGTACCCCAATTGCGAAGATGGCAACACAAAGCTCGGTACCGTACTGGAATTGCTGCAGTGGAAGGCAGAGAATGCTGTGCCTGACAAAGGATTTGAGAAGCTACTGAAAATATTGAAGAAGAAACTTCCAAAGGATAACGAATTGCCCGACAGTACATACGCAGCAAAGAAGGTCGTATGCCCTCTAGGATTGGAGGTGGAGAAGATACATGCATGCCCTAATGACTGCATCCTATACCGTGGTGCATACAAGGATCTGAACGCATGCCCGGTATGCGGTGCATTGCGGTATAAGATCAGACGAGATGACCCTGGTGATGTTCACGGCGATCCCCGCAGGAAGAGGGTTCCTGCGAAGGTGATGTGGTATGCTCCTATAATACCACGGTTGAAATGTCTGTTCAGAAACGGAGAGCATGCCAAGTCGATGCGATGGCACAGTGAGGACCGTAAGAAAGACGGGAAGTTGAGAGCACCCGCTGACGGGTCACAGTGGAGAAAAATCGTGAGAAAGTACTGGGATGAGTTTGCAAAGGACCCAAGGAACGTATGGTTTGCTTTAAGCGCGGATGGCATTAATCCTTTCGGGGAGCAGAGCAGCAATCACAGCACCTGGACGGTCACTCTATGTATGTATAACCTTCCTCCTTGGATGTGCATGAAGCGGAAGTTCATTATGATGCCAATTCTCATCCAAGGCCCTAAGCAACCCGGCAACGACATTGATGTGTACCTAAGGCCATCAGTTGATGAACTTTTACAGCTGTGGAATGGAAATGGTGTACGTACGTGGGATGAGCACGGACAGGAGGAATTTAACCTAAAGGCGTTGCTGTTCGTGACCATCAACGATTGGCCCGCTCTCAGTAACCTTTCAGGACAGACAAACAAAGGATACTACGCATGCACACACTGTTTACATGACACTAAAAGTATATACCTGGACAAATACAGGAAGAATGTGTACCTGGGCCATTGTCGATTTCTTCCGACCAACCATCAATGTCGAAAGAAAGGCAAGCATTTCAAAGGCGAGGCAGATCACCGGAAGAAGCCCGCCATGCGTACCGGTGGTCACGTACTTGCTATGGTCAATGATTTACACGTAATCTTTGGAAAGGGTGCCGGCGCACTAGCTGTTTCGAATGACGCTGAGGGACACGCACCCATGTGGAAGAAGAAATCTATATTTTGGGACCTACCCTACTGGAAAGACCTAGAGGTCCGCTCTTCAATCGACATGATGCACGTGACGAAGAACCTTTGCGTGAACCTGCTAGGCTTCTTGGGCGTGTATGGAAAGACAAAAGATACACCCGAGGCACGGAAGGACCTCCAACGTTTGCACCAAAAAGACGGCATGCCTCCGAAGCAGTATGAAGGTCCTGCCAGCTACGCTCTTACGAAAGATGAGAAAGAAATCTTCTTTGAATGCCTGCTCAGTATGAAGGTCCCGACTGGCTTCTCGTCGAATATAAAGGGAATAATAAATATTCCAGAGAAAAAGTTCCAGAACCTAAAGTCTCATGACTGCCACGTGATTATGACGCAACTGCTTCCGGTTGCATTGAGGGGGCTTCTATCGGAAAACGTCCGATTAGCCATTGTGAAGCTATGTGCATTTCTCAATGCAATCTCTCAGAAGGTGATCGATCCAGAAATGGTACCAAGGCTAAGGAGTGATGTGGCGCAATGTCTTGTCAGTTTCGAGCTGGTGTTCCCACCATCCTTCTTCAATATCATGACGCATGTCCTAGTTCATCTAGTCGACGAGATTGTCGTTCTGGGGCCCGTATTTCTACACAATATGTTCCCCTTTGAGAGGTTCATGGGAGTCCTAAAGAAATATGTCCGTAACCGCGCTAGGCCAGAAGGAAGCATCTCCATAGGCCATCAAACAGAGGATGTCATCGGGTTTTGTGTTGACTTCATTCCTGGCCTTAAGAAGATAGGTCTCCCTAAATCGCGGTATGAGGGGAGACTGACTGGAAAAGGCACGCTAGGAGCGGACTCAATAATATGCAGGGACGGGCATTCTTGGTCTCAAGCACACTACATAGTTCTACAGAACTCTACCTTGGTGACCCCGTATGTCGATGAACACAAGAACAATCTGCGCTCCAAACACCCGGAGCAGTGCGACGACTGGATTACATGTGAACACATCAGGACTTTCAGCAGTTGGTTGGAAGCACGTCTCAGAGGTGACAACACTGTTTGTGATGAGTTGTACTTGTTGTCCAGGGGACCATCTTTGACTGTATTGATTTACAAAGGATACGAGATAAATGGGAATACATTTTACACGATTGACCAAGATCAGAAGAGCACCAACCAAAACAGCGGTATCCGCTTTGATGCAACAACCGAGAAGGGAAAGTACACATATTATGGTTACATAGTGGACATATGGGAACTTGACTACGGACAAGATTTTAAGGTCCCTTTGTTTAAGTGCAAATGGGTCAATCTGTCAGGAGGAGGGGTACATGTAGACCCACAGTACGGAATGACAACTGTGGATCTGAAAAATCTTGGGTACACTGATGAACCGTTCGTCCTAGCCAATGATGTGGCACAGGTTATCTATGTGAAGGACATGTTTACCAGACCGAGAAAAAGAAAAGATAAGGAAACACATACATCATACGATGAGCCAAAGCGCCACATAGTTCTTTCAGGAAAAAGGGATATCCTGGGAGTGGATGGCAAGACAGACATGTCTGAAGATTATGAAAGGTTTCATGAAATTCCTCCCTTCAATGTCAAGGCTGACCCAAGCATCCTGATAAACGCTGAAGATTATCCATGGTTACGGCGCAATAAGCAAATGACACAAGCGAAGAAAAAGTGAAGAATTTCTCCCGCAACTATTATGATGATACCATGCCAAATTTGTAACAGACGAGTATATTATGCCAAGTATTTTAGAATTCATTTGAAAACAGATGAGTAGGTGCATCTATGTTATTTTTTTATTAAAGTTAATCACAAACTTGTGATTCACACAAATTTCAAAGAATTCAAATTTTAACTATTCAAATTTGAAAACTAATGGCACTAACAGAAAGTTCATAATTTTGCTGACCTAAAAGCAAAAATAATTAAAAAATATAACAAAAACAAAATAAAGCAACAAAGAAAACAAAAAAACTAAAAAAGTGTTTTCAAATATGAAAACTAATGGCACTAACAGAAAGTTTATAATTTTTCTAAAACTATAAAGCAAGAAAGTTTAAAAGTTTATAATTTTTCTAAAACTAAAAAAGTTTATATTGAATAGCAGGAATTTTTTATAGTAAAGTTATTCATAAACTAGTGATTCACACAAAATTTAAAAATTCAAAGTTAAACTATTCAAATTTTAAAACTAATGGTACTAACAGAATGTTTATAATTTTTGTGACCTAAAATAAAAAAGAAATCACTACAAAACTATAAGTATTTAGTTCTAAGTAGAAACAAAAAAAAACAAAAAAAATGCCACCTACTGGGCCCCACAGGCACAGATTGCAGTGTTAGGCCCGAAAGCCTGCTTTGGAGAGGAGCTCGAGAGGGATGGCGCACCGCACCTTATAAACAGGTGCGCCTCCCTCTCAACTAGCGAGGTGGGACTAAACATTTGGGTTCGGGGCAGCACACGCCTTTGGTCCCGGTTGGTGGGACGAACCGGGACCAAAGGTGGCATTGGTCCCGGTTCGTAGAACCAACCGGGACCAATGCCCCCTCTTTAGTCCCGGTTGGTGCCACCAACCGGGACCAAAGGCCGCCGCTTCCCGCCCTTTGGGCTGCTGAAAAGAGGCCTTTGGTCCCAGTTCGTGGCTCCAACCGGGACTAAATGGGGGCATTAGTCCCGGTTTGTGCCACGAACCGGGACCAATGCTCTTGCTATATATACAGGACTTGTGAAAATTTGACGAACACATCGCCAGTTGCCCCGACGTCGCCCGCCGCCAAGACGCCGTCCGCGCGCCCCCGTCGTCGCCCCTGCCCCGTTGCCGCCAGGCGCTGCCCCGACGCCGCCCGCCCCCGCCAACGCCGTCGCCGTCGTTGTCGACCGCGCCCGTCGTCGTCGTCGCCGTCGCCCCCGAGCGCGCTCGGTCGCGCCCCTGCCCCACGACCCGCCCCCCACTGTCGCCGTCGTCGCCGGCCACGCCCCTGCCCCGGCCCGCCGTGGTCGTCGCCGACGCCCTCGCCGGCCGCCCCCGTTGTGAGCCGCCGTCGTCGAGGCTCTGTGTTCATATGTGTTTTCATATATGTATTAATTTTTTTGTTTATAGCTATATGATGAATGGATGTGACTATATATGTATGTATGAATATAATGTTCATAGCATTTTTTTGTTTATATATGTTTTTTCATATATGTATTGATTTTTTATTTAGGTTGTTAGTAGATATCGATTTTAGGTTAGTGCATTTTATCACTGATTTTAGGTTAGTTGATCGATTTAGTTTATTTTATGTTTGTTGCATTTTAGGTTAGTGCATTTTATGTTAGTGGAGAGGAAAAAGTAAAATAAGGAAAAGGAAAATAAGTAGAGAAAGAAGGAGAAGAAGAAGGAGGAATAGAGGAGCTTGTTCTCCTCTGTTCTTTCTTCTCCTCTTTTTTTTCTTCTTCTTCCTCTTTTTTTTATCGGGAACGAGGGTCGTCGAACATGACAGGAAGAAGAGGATAAAAAAAGAAGAGGAAGAAGTAGAAAAAAAGAGGAGAAGAAAGAATAGAGGAGTTCTTATCCTCTTTTTTTTTCTTCTCCTCTTTTTTTTTCTTCTCCTCTTTTTTTTTTCTTCTTCCTCTTTTTTATCATGAACGAGGGTCGTCGAGCGGTAGAGAGGAAACTCTAATTAAATAGCAAGTATTGTCGGTGTGAGATACATGTGGCCGTCGGTGTCGGACACTACATCCACGTCCCACAAGTGACGCGGGCTTCGACGCCCACGTCACTTGTGGGACGTGGATGTAGTGTCCGACACCGACGGCCACTTGTATCTCACACCCACGATACTTGCTATTTAGGGTTTCCTCTACCGTTCGGCGACCCTCGACGACCCTCGTTTCCGATAAAAAAAGAAGAGGAAGAAGAAGAAAAAAAGAGGAGAAGAAAGAATAGAGAACTCCTCTATTCTTTCTTCTCCTCTTTTTTTCTTCTTCTTCCTCTTCTTTTATCGTGAACGAGGGTCGTCGAGCGATAGAGGAAACCC
The DNA here is from genome assembly GCA_032464435.1 of Aegilops umbellulata. Lineage (NCBI taxonomy): Eukaryota > Viridiplantae > Streptophyta > Magnoliopsida > Poales > Poaceae > Aegilops > Aegilops umbellulata. The sequence continues at coordinate 630,390,888 of CP136060.1, read as the reverse complement.
TAATTAAATAGCAAGTATCGTCGGTGTGAGATACATGTGGCCGTCGGTGTCGGACACTACATCCACGTCCCACAAGTGACGCGGGCTTCGACGCCCACGTCACTTGTGGGACGTGGATGTAGTGTCCGACACCGACGGCCACTTGTATCTCACACCCACGATACTTGCTATTTAGGGTTTCCTCTACCGTTCGGCGACCCTCGACGACCCTCGTTTCCGATATATATGATTCCTTACTATGATTAGCTAGCTAGCTAGTTCTACGTTTGCCACTAATATATCCATTTGTCATGTTTGAATAATAATTGCCATGTTGTAAATATTTGTAGAAACTATGGACACTATCGCCCGAGACGAAGCAAGAGAAGCGATGTTGAGGGACATAATCGCAGAAGGAAGTGATGCCGTCTCGTTGTATCTCAACGACACCGATGGTAGTCTGGAAGGAGAGGGTGAAGAAGCTGGCTCTGGTGACCTAATGCCGGTGCAAGAAGAAGAAGAATGTGAGGACGGCTCCGATGACCGAAACGAGTCCGGTGACCGAACCGAGTCCGGCCAGGTATATATATTAGTTAATCCTGTGCTGACTAGCTAATTGATGCATTCATTGTTTTGGTATGTACACATATTAATTAAGTCTTTGTTCTTTTTTCTAGCCCTCCGGATCGAGCACAACTGAGGTAAAGAGACGAGGCCCGAAGAGAAAGTTGAGGTCGGATGAAAGGTTTGAGATCATAGCAATCGCGCCCGACGACCAACCTACTGAACCCATCCGAACAAAGAAGGCATTTGTTGCTCAGTGCGGGGTTCGGGTTAGGGACAAGATCCCGATCAGCATCCAATAATGGTTCAAGCCGGCTACTGAAGACCCTGAGGTGTCTTACGTCAATGATATGCAGAAAAATGATCTTTGGAATGAGCTGAAGACAAATTTCACCCTACCGCCAGAGGATGATCCGGAGAAGCCAGTTAAAGAGGAATTAATCAAGTCTTTTGCTCTTAAGAGGATGGCAGACCTATTCAGGAGGTGGAAGAAAGACCTGAATAGGTTTGTCGAGAAAAAAGAGACACCAGAATTCAAGGGCATATATGAGAAGATCAGAGATGACTGGCCTGCATTTGTGGCCCACAAGACATCGGAAAAGAGTAAGAAGATGTCGGAGACAAACAAGAAAAATGCTGCGAAGAAGAAGCATCACCATCGCACGGGGTCAGGTGGCTACCTGGTAGCCCGGCCTAAGTGGGCCAAGGCTGAGAATGATCTAGTTCAAAAAGGGATCGAACTAGAGATAATGAGCTGGCCAGACCGTTGCCGGCCTTGGTTCTTCGGGGCTGGCGGAACCTTGGACCCTGTAATAGGGAAGTGCATTTGGACGGACGAGCAACGTGACATTCCCTTGAAGAATCCTCGGTACTATATCAAAGCAGCGCAGGAAGGGACGTTCCTTCCAGACAGAGAGAACGACGAACTCACAAAGGCCCTCGGGAATCCTGAGCACCCTGGACGGACACGAGGCATGCCAGGCTCCATTCCGTGGAAGGTTGGGTTTCCGTACGCAGGCGGTTACAAAAGCCAGGAGAGGAGGAAGCAAGTGCAACAGTCCGAACTGCAGGCGCTTAAAGCAAGGGTACTCGGGATAGAGGAATGAGAAGCAAATCGCAGCAACCGACCTGCCGAAGCTTCCCCTGAAGCTACCCCGCCATCTCAGCGGAGAAGCAGCTCGGAAGCAGCGTGGCTTCCACCGAGCTGCTTCAGCCGGAGCTTGTCTTGACGGCTCCTGCCAGCTATCCCGTGGATGCTATCACGGAGGCTCAAATTTGCCACCTTATGACGCAATGGATGAATTTGAAGGTCAAGGCGGCTGTTGGCTCTGTTTTTCCTAATGAACCCGGCGCAACTTTTCACTGCCGGCCGATTCCAGAAGGATATGCTAAGGTGATGGTGGATGAAATAACGGACGGATTTGAGGACCTCTCGCTTGACCACCCTACCGGAGAAGGGGAGACTCGGCTGGGTTCTGCTCTGAAGACTCCATGCCTATGGCGGAAGGAGCTCATCAACCTTCCGAACTGGACGCCTCCGCCTCCTCCTCCTCCTCCTCCGGCGAGTCAGGGCACTCCACCTCCTCCACCGCCTCCTCCTCCGGCGAGTGACGACCAGGGCCCTCGGCCGGCTCCTTCTCCGGCGCGTGGCGGCACTCCGCCTCCTCCGCCTGCGCCGGCGCGCCCGAGCAGCCAGCCTCCTCCTTCTCCGCCTCGTCAGCAAGGGCGGAAGAGACCCGCCGCCGCATCGGCAGCTGCTCCGGCGCGTCGTAGTCCTTCTCCTCCGCCTCGTAAGCAAGTCAAGAAGACTGCCGCTCCGTCTGCTCTGCCGGCGTCTAGCAGTACAGCCAGAGGCGGGAGCAAATACATATTCGGTCCTTCTCTCAAGACTCCAGAGAAGTTACCATACGAGAGGACCCCGGAGGAGAACGCGAGGATCGCGCAAACCGAGGTGGATGACTGGTTTGAAGGGTTGAAAGCAAAGAGAAATCCACCTCCGAAGGAGAAGCTAGATCGGGTGAAAGTGAAGCGCACTCTGGCTGCCCTGGCAAAACCACCCAAGTCTCCGCCGAAAGGCAACTATGAGCGCATTATTGCAAAGACATGGGCCGAAGCGTCGCGGTCGGGAAGTACAGTCAGTGATAAAAGGCTGAAAGAACGACGAGGAGCTGGGAAACAAATTGCCCAGCTCGGCGAACAAGCAAAGCAATCGTGCCCCCCGCTCAAGGTGCCTAGCGTCGATCCGAGGATGGCGCCCGGTTATAACAATCCTGACGATTACCTGCCCGACGATGTAGATTATGGTTTCCTGGACGTGCAGATACAAAGATACGAGTACGGGAAGCCTCTCGTCGAAGATGAAAGATCTCTAACAACGATGATGCGAAGATTGCATGATTGGTACATGAAAACCTGCAGAGAGTCAGGAGGGAGGAGTACTTTGTATGTGAGAGTTAAACCGGAGCATGACCTCGTTGGAATTGGACTGTTGCATGTTCCATTTGAGGATTTCTATCAGTTATTCAATCAATTGGCCCTCGATAAAACAACGGTCACCTGCTACTGTCTGTAAGTACTACTACTACTACTTCTGTCATTAAGTCTCTCTATATAGCTCAGCTCTTTCATTGCATGTATTTATAATTATCCTCACTATATTATGCAGATTGAAGATCGCCGAATTGAAAAAAAGACAAATCGGTGATATTTGGTTCATTAACACAAATCTCATAGATGCAGTTCAGGTTAAAGATCATGCCGCAGAAACCGAGGCCAACTTGCTACGATCATTCGAAATAAATGAACACAAAGATATAATACTCTTTCCTTACAACTTCAAGTGAGTGTTGTCTTGTGCATATTCGGTTTCCCTTGTATATTAGTCCAGGTATAGTACTGTAATTGATGAGTTATGCATGCGTGCGCAGTTTCCACTATATTCTCCTGGAGATTAGGCTTGAGAAGGGAGTAGTAACTGTCTTGGACTCGAGACGAAAAGATCCCGAGGAGTATGCGGACATGATTAAAATCCTAAAGAAGTAAGTTAAATCGATCATTATCCATCATATCAGCAAATTTGTTCATTTCGTGATATCAAGTAATTGTTTTTTTTTGTCTGGCAGTGTTTGGAGAAAATTCAGCACAAATTCCCTGGGACTCCCGAAGGAGCTGGAATTTAGATACCCGAAAGTAAGTACTATAGTACCATGTTCCGCGCGTCTCCTAGCTATTGATTCAAGCGCTAGTTTCATCAATACCATTTGGCATTCCTGCTTATCTGTTTAATTGACCTCTATTTCTTGTAAAGTGGTTGTGGCAGGAACAAGGGAATGATTTCCGTGGATACTACGTCTGCGAGTCCATCCGCCACACGACCTGTGAGCGGGGCGGGTACTCTGAGAAACAATATGAAGTGTGTAAGAAATAATATTCACAATTTTTGTTTATTACCATCATTTGTGTTGAGTTTCATTCATTCATTCATATATATATATGTGTGTGTGTGTGTGTGTGTGTGTGTGTGTGTGTGTGTGTGTGTGTGTGTGTGTGTGTGTGTATTGACCCCCTTCTTCAAATTAGATGTTTCGGCAGCGGAATGAACTCCTAGGACCAGATCGCATGCAAGCAATTCAAGAGGAATTGGCGGCATTCTTTCTTGACCACGTGATCGCTGAAGACGGAGAATACTATGTGGACCACGCGTCCGTAATTTAAGAGATTATATTTGTAAAAGTTAATTATTGTATATATGTAGCCGGTAGTGTTGGACGATAGATATACGAGAACTTGTTGTTCGACCAATCTCTCGGAGAAGGAGATGTGGTCGATATCACTTCTCTCTGTATGCATATATGTTCATGACGATCTTCTGTTTCCTTCGTTTGCTTACTAGCTAGCATATGCCTAGTCTTCTCTATACGTATGTTTAGTACGTAACGTCGACCAAGCACGGACATAAGAGAGGACACTTCTCTCTATTAATTAACTATCTAGCTAACACAATATATGAAATACCTAAATTAACCCCCCAAAATACCCAAACCCCCCTCCCCCCTTTCAAAAAAAAACCAAAAACCCCAGCCACAGAAATGCTGACGCGTGGATGCCTATTGGTCCTGGTTGGTGCTACCAACCGGGACCAAAGGCCCTACTGCTTGGGCTCGGCGCACAGGCCACGTGGAGGCCCATCTGTCCCGGTTCTGGTTTGAACCGGGACTAAAGGGTGAGGATATTAGTAACGACCCTTTAGTCCCGGTTCAGGAACCAGGACTAAAGGCCCTTACGAACCGGGACAATAGGCCTGTTTTCTACTAGTGGACACCCACATGGCAAGATTAAAGAATGATCAAACAACATGGACATACATACGGAAGCCAAAGGTTGCATAAACATTAGCAAGGAAAACACTTGTTTCCAGTTTGCTGTCTAGTTGCCTACTCATAGAACAGTCGATTCGTGGTTAACACTTCATTCTGTAGCACGACATCAAGTAACACCCTTGTCACCTATTGTAAAGCTTTGGCAGTATCTTTGTACTGAACTTTCGTATCTTTTAACACAAAGATGTACATTTCTCCTCTGGTTCTTGATTTTATTTATTTATTTATTTTCGCATCTGACGAGTGATGAAACTGCTCAATAAGATGTGACAAAAATTTCTCTTGGAAAGGACACATAATTATCGTACACATATATATTCGTCAAAAGTTATAAACTATTTTACTCAAGAACTTGGAAACTGAAGATGTTATAACTGATATGGGTAATCACACACTAGGGCGATGTATTGCAGCAATAATAGACAGCACTCCTCTAACAATTTATCGGTTCTACAACTTTTCCCAAGAAATACAATTGCATTTGTTAGCTAAATCTGCAACTAAATCACTTCTCTTCTTTGTATTTGCAGGTCCACGTTTTAAACTCATTACAGGTATTGCTCCAACCTAGGTTTTTCTGTACTTTATAGAAGAATACTAAGGAATAGAAGATATAAAGCTTTCCATTTCACACATGAATTCTTACTGCTGGCTACTCCTGACCCTAAATCCTCTTTTACCCATGAGGCCACAACAAACACTATGTACAGGTTCTATCCAAATGTAGTATGCTAATTTCATGTTCTCTGTTTATTCAGCTACATCATCGGTGGCTGCATTTGTTCTTATTCTGTTGATGGTGGCCACTGTGCTTTATTTTTCACTGAAGACAAGATATAATGAAGAGATACATTTGAAGGTAGAAATGTTTCTCAAGACATATGGCACATCGAAACCTGTGCGGTACACTTTCTCTGAAGTTAAGAAGATAGCTAGGCGGTTTAAAGAGAAAGTGGGCCAGGGTGGATTTGGAAGTGTATACAAAGGCAAGCTACCAAATGGAGTACCTGTGGCAGTCAAGATGCTAGAGAGCACTACAGAAGAGGGAGGGGAATTCATCAATGAAGTTGCAACCATTGGACTAATCCACCACGCAAACATTGTTCAGCTCCTCGGCTTTTGCTCTGAAGGAACTAGACGGGCTCTTATTTATGAATTCATGCCTAACGCGTCACTGGAGAAATACATATTCTCCAACGTTTCTAAGAGTTCTCAACAAGCCCTAACACCCAACAAAATGCTCGACATTGCTTTAGGCATTGCCCGAGGAATGGAATACCTGCATCAAGGTTGCAACCAGCGCATTCTCCACTTTGATATCAAGCCACACAACATTTTGCTGGACTACAACTTCAATCCTAAGATTTCAGACTTTGGCCTTGCAAAGCTGTGTGCAAGGGACCAAAGCATCATTACCTTGACTGCAGCGAGAGGCACTAGGGGATACATCGCACCAGAGCTGTACTCTCGGAACTTTGAGGGGGTATCCTACAAGTCAGATGTGTACAGTTTCGGGATGCTGGTGCTAGAAATGGTGAGTGAAAGGAGGAACTCAGATCCAAGTGTTGAGGGACAGAATGAGGTACACCTCCCGGAGTGGATATTCGAGAAAGTAATCGGTGAGCAGGAATGGGAGCTTACTTTGCAAATGACAACAGAAGACAAAGAAAAGCTGAGAAAGCTGACTATTGTAGCACTGTGGTGTATCCAATGGAACCCAAAGAATCGGCCTTCAATGTCAAAGGTGGTAAACATGTTAACTGGGAGGTTACAGAATCTGCAGATCCCCCCTAAGCCCTTCGTCTCGTCTGAAAATCGTCCTATGCCATAAAGCATGAAGAACATATCACCATGTCGTTTGACGGCGAAACTTAGCTCGTGTGTTGCGTTGTAGTACCATGCACCAGCATACTGAATTTCATAATTACGTGTTCAACCATATGGGCCACCCGATCTGTGGCCTATAAGTCTCGTCATGTCATAATGCTATTAATTAGAAATATATCGCACTGGATTTGATTTGCAGTGTAAATTGTTAAGAGATGACAATCTGTGGAACTACCTTATTATCATATAATTGCTGTGATGAATCCCCTCTCCCACCGTAATTTTCGAGGTTGTAGTCTAGCAGCCATCTCCTTCTAGGAATCACAAGAGAGGGTCATATATATCCTGTAAGCGGGGAACTCCAGGATCCCATTCCTGGCCACTGAAGCCAACTTCAATGATTCCATTTCCACAGGCACTAGAAACTACTGTAAGTAGTATCTCGCTACCCCATTTACTACTAGATGCTCACTATTCCTGTTCTGAAACCAAAAGGATAAGGCAAAGGGATTACCATGGCAGACAGCTTCCGCTTGAGTCCCTCGCCAGAGCAGCGGACTGGGGCCGTTCCGGTGAGACTTGAGGGGAGCGGTGTACTAGGGAAACCGGAGAACTCGACTAGCCGGCGGCGAATTCGAGCGTACCTGCGGTAGTGCGACGGCCGCCGGCAGGCATGGGAAATCGCTCGCCAGCCGCCAGCCACCGGCCGCCGCTGTAAAGGATTTCGGAGGTATTTTCCGCTTACTGAGTTGGGCTTTTGGGTGACATGGGCCGGGCCGCAGTGAGAATCTCCGGCCGTCTGGCTGTCAAATAAATTCGAACCAGCTCAAAAAAAAAAAAGCACTGCCGTCTAGGCAGCGAGAGCAACTAATCAGCTTGGCTGAATGGGGAAGCACAAAATTGAAATATTGAGAAACAAGAGAAGGGATGGAAGAATTTGTGGAAGACTAGGGTACCACCGAAGCTGCGAATGTTTGCATGGAGACTGGCGCAAGCACCTCTCCCAACTAGTGAAGTCCGGGCTCACCGTAACATGGCACAGTCTCCGGTATGTGAAATATGCAACGCAAAATACGATTCTTGGCGTCACTCGCTCCTTGATTGCAACATGGCCATAAGTGTCTGGGCATTGAGGGAGGATGATCTATCAGTACCAATCTATGGAGATGAAACCCCTGATCCGAAGCTTTGCCTTTTTGGATTGAGTGAAACTCTAACAAGTGACAAATTCATTGAGACCCTAGTCACACTATGCGCAATCTGGTACGCTCGAAGAAGAGTAATTCATGAGAAGGAGCACCAAAGCCTTTTATCTACGCATTTTATCACCTGATATATGGAGGAGATCGCATCTCTCAGTCCCATGCAGCAACCAAGATCGATTTAGCAACGTGTAGTACCAAGATGGATCCCGCCGACCCCTGGATAGATGAAGTTAAATGTTGATGCTGCGGTGGCAAAGTTGACTAATAAGGGATCGGCTAGGGTCGTATGCCGTAATGAGCAGGGGAAGTTCATAGGTGCGTCGTTTGCTGTGGTTTTTGAAGGAATGACTGATCCTAAAACTCTAGAAGCACTCGCGTGCTGCGAGGTGATTGCCCTGAGTGAAGAACTAGGCCTTGAGAACGTGCAAGTCTCATCTGACTGCCTGAGAGTCGTCCAGGAGCTCGAGTTGGCGACAAATCTAGGGGCACACTGCATGGTTTTACATGAAATCGAAGAGAGAAGCAATCTATTTCGATCTTGCATCTTCAGCTTTGAACAACGCGACAACAATGGGGAAGCTCACAGGCTAGCTAGGATGACGTCCTCGCTTGATGCGGGACGATATATTTGGCTAGAATCTCCGCTTGATAATTTATGTATCCCTCTAAACATTGTTAACTTGCAATAAAAGTGTGTTGTGATCCTAAAAAATATCAGCGAGTACGCCTTCCGAAGCCCCCGCAAGGGCCATTTTTGTGGGCTGGGAGCGCACCACTTGACGCGCTCTCAGCCACCGCCACGTGTCGCGCTCCCTTCAGATATTTTTCTTTCTATTTTTCTGTATGCGTTTTCGGTTTTTAATGTTTTTTTTGTTTTCTGATTTTTCCCCGGGTATTCTCAGCTTTTGAAAAAAAATTGCTTGAAAAAATGTGTTTTATTTTTTCCACCTTTCGCGAGAGGCACAGATTTTCTTCTTATGGAGGCATGGATTTGCTTCCATGAGAGCCACAGTCGTGCCTTTCGAAAAAGGGGAAAACGCGGATTTTTTTTCTTTCATGAGAGGTACAGTCGCGCCTCTCTGAAAAGAAAAAGAATGCATTTTTTCTTTCCGAGTGAGGCACATATTTACTTCTCGTGGAGGCATGGATTTGCTTCCGTGAGTGGCACTCTCAAAAAGGGGAAAAAGTTGTTTTTTTTTGCAAGAGGCGCATATTTACTTCCTGTGGAGAAATGGATTTGCTTCCGCGAGAGCATGGTCGTGCCTCTTAGAAAAGCGGGAAAACATTTTTTTCCTTCCGCGAGAGGCGCATATTTACTTCTCGTGGAGGCACGGATTTGCTTCCAACTGTGCCTCTTCGGAAAAGAAAAAAATTGCTCCTGTTTTGGGTTTATTTTTTGTAAAAAAATCATCAAAATCTATCAACATGAGATATAATTTTGAAGATCTCGACCCGAGGAATCCAACGATGAAAATGGATCAAGATTTGGACGCACTGTTTAAAACATAAACCATTTTGAATAAACAAATCTAAAAGAAAGGAAAACCAGGATTGCAACAAATGTTGTCGTAACCTGAAGAGTTCTGAGTAAACCTTAAAAAGTGCTCCTTAATTAATGATTTCGCGACAGTGCTCCATACAGGCTTCAGGCTGTCGCTCGCCGAAATGGGGTTCACGCAGCCACAAGAGCCCAAGGGGAGCGTCCGTTGCCTGGGTCATGTCACTTCGGCTGGCTAATTCCTTTGACTAGTTTCTCTAAAAAAAGTCTTTTGGCTGGTCCCTAAGTAACTGGTCGCAGTTGATCGGTCAATCGTTAACTTAAAAAAAAAACTACAAAAAGTGGAAAAAATCATGGATCCAAAAAAGTACATGAATTTTTCAAAAAAAAAATCACAAATTTGAAAAAAAAACTCATCGAATTGGGAAAAGTCCATTAATCTGAAAAAAGTTCATCGAATTTGTTTCACTAACCCAACTTTCCATTCCTGTCTCTGGATCAATCGGCTGACTAAGCCATCTTAGTCTCGACCTTCTCACAAAATAGGCAGCTTTCAACCCTACATTCCTTGGGATCCATTGGTCTCTCATGATCTGTATCTTTTTTCCATCTCCAATCCGCCAAGTAAGGCCCTTCTTAAGAAGCTCAAGCCCCAACTCAATACCCGGCCAAGCCGGGGAAGCATCGGATGAGAATACTGTATCAAGAAGGTTGCCATTCAGAAAATATTTAGATTTGAGTACCCTAGCACACATGTTATCCAGTGTCTGAATCAATCTCCATCCTTGTCTAAGAAGTGCCTGATTAAAGGCCTGTTCAGATCTCCTCTGGCTTCTCAAAACTTCACATATTCAGCTTCTCCTCCTCTCTTCTAACTTCACGTAGCGATAGCAGGACCGTTCGGCTGCATTGGGCAGCTTCTCGTAGAGCTGCAGCCCAACTTGAAGGGCTCTGGCCCGTTTGGCACTGATTGGGCCGGCTGGGGGCAGCCTTGTTCGGCCCAGTACACCGATACGAGGGAGGGAGAGGAGTATCGATTGGTTGGGGATCGCTGGTTTCTTTCTATCGAGCGGGGGGCAGCGAACCATTTTCTTTGGCGATGGCAGCTTCCTGTAAATTGGGCGAACTTCTGTTTCTTCGATTGGTGGAGCTGGGCCGCTCGAGCTTCACATTTTTGCACCGCGAGTTGGGTCAGCTTCGAGAAGTTAGCTTCTTGGAGCCCAAACGTTCGGGACAAAATTATTTGATAAGTTGGTGAAGTTAGAAGCTGGAGGAGATCAGAACAGGCCCTAAATAGATGCATATTCCGAAATCTGATGCCTCCATCCCTCTTAGGCTTTGCATGTTCTCTCACGACACCCAGTGTACCTTTCTCTTCTCATCTTTGTCACCCCAGAAGTCTCTTATGACCTTTTCATATTATCACAAAAACTGTAGTTGAGCTTTAAGATGCCCATGATAAAAGTGGGAAGACATTGCGCCACTGATTTGACATTGACCTTTTTGTCCGCTTGTGACATGAACCTCTCATTCCATCCATTGCATATTTATCGAAAAAGGCTTTCGCCCCGTTTTATAAATAAAGCAAACCGCCGAGAGCACAGATACATGGACTAGTCCAGAACACACACACCCACGCCACACAACAAGAGGTCCAAAGGCACTACTGAGGGGACAACTCAACAAGCCCAACACAAAACACACACAATAAAACAAGAGGCGCGACCGAGGCCGGGGCCGCGGAGCCCGCCAGACATCTAATCAGGCTCTGGAGGAGGCGGAGGGGGCGGCGGCGACAGGCGGACGGCCATCGAGCGCAGGTCGGCGATGAAGGTGGAGATGGCGTCCCGGTCCCGAGGACGGCTAAGCGGCCGCCAAAACTGCAAGTAACCAGACAGTTTGAAAAGAGGGTCAGTAGCCCGTCGAAGTGGAGTGCGCTGAATCACAAGTTTATTGCGAATCGTCTAGAGAGTCCACGCGAGAGCCCCAATCTCAAGCCACCTAATGTGGCGAGTAGGCAGAGGGGAGGTCTGGAGTTCGGCGAAGAGGTCGGGGAAGTTGGTGTGGCACCAATCTCCACCCACAGCCTCTCTAAAACATCTCCAAACAAACTGAGAAGACACACAGGCGAAGAAGATGTGGTTCGAATCCTCGGGGGTACCACAGAGAGGGCAAAGGCCGGAGCCAGGGCCATTGCGCTTGCGGACCTCAACCCCAGACGGGAGCCGACCGCGGATCCATTGCCACATGAAGATCCGGATTTTTAGGGGCAGGCGAATGGGCCACACCTCCTAGAGGGGGGGGGAGGAGGGGGCAATAGCCGAGTAGAGGGACTTGATGGAGAATTGGCCCGAGGGCTCAAGGCGCCACCTGAACTCATCCGGGCCTGCATCAACATCTGGCTCATGGAGAGCGATGCAGTCAAGAAGCTCCTGCCAAGCGGCAGCTTCCGGAGGCCCAAATGGCCTCCGGAACGCGAGGCGCCCTAAGTTAATAAGGGCCCGTTCCAATGAGATCGTCGGGACGACAGCGATGGAGAAGAGGTCGGGGAAGCGAGCCGCGAAGGGGGTGTCTCCCGCCCAACGGTCAAACCGGAACATGGTCGCTGATCCCGATCCGACCGAAATGGACGTCCCAATGCAGAGGACGGGAAGCAGCTGGATGACTGACTGCCAGAAGGATCCACCAGGCCATTGACAGAAGGCCAGAGGTTGGCCACGCAGGTATTTATTCCTGATGATGTCTAACCACAACCCGTCGTGCCCTTGCGAGATGCGCCACAGCCATCGGGAAAGGAGGGAAATATTCATGCACCTCGAGCACATGATACCGAGGCTGCCTTGCTCCCGGGGCTTGCATATGTCGGGCCAACTAACCATATGATATTTTTGTTTGTTATTGTCCCCAGCCCAATAGAAGCGGGATTGGATCTTGGCGATCTCATGGTGGAGGGTCTCGTGAAGGCTATAGAAGCTCATGAGGAACAAGAGGAGAGTGGAGAGCGAGGAGTTGATGAGGAATGTCCGGGCCGCCTTTGACAACCACCGACCTTGCCAAGGCTCGATGCGCGTTTGCAACTTGGCCACAGTCGGCCGCAAGTCAGCAACGGTAAGCCGAGAGTCGCTAATGGGCGTCCCCAGGTAGGAAGTGGGGAAGGAGCCCAGGCGGCAGTTTAGGCGGTTGGCAATGTCGAGGGCCTCAGCTAGGGAGTAGCCCATCACAATCACATCACTCTTGTCGAAGTTGATCTAGAGGCCGGACATTTGTTGGAAGCAGAGGAGGAGGAATTTAAGGTTAGCGATGTCCGCATCAGATCCTTCAACCACGATGATGGTGTCGTCGGCGTACTGGAGCAGGGATATGCCAGCACCACCGGCCAAGTGAGGGGTGATTCCACGAATATGGCCCGCAGCCTTAGCCTTGTCCAGGATGGCTGCAAGTGCGTCCACCACCATATTGAACAGGAACGGGGAGAAAGGATCGCCTTGCCTCACCCCACAGAAAGTGGGGAAGTAAGGGCCAATCTCCCCATTGATGTTCACGGCAGTGCGACCACAAGAGACCATCCGCATAACCCTAGTAATCCAATGGTCATCGAAGCCTTTCCGGAGTAGAACTTCCCGAAGGAAGTTCCAGCTAACAGTGTCATAGGCCTTATGAAAATCGGTCTTCAGAAAGACCGCCTTGAGGTGTTTGGAGCGGACCTCATGGAGGACTTCGTGAAGGACTAGCACCCCATCTAGAATATATCGGCCTTGGATGAAGGCCGATTGGTTGGGGTGGGTAATATGGTCCGCGAGCAGGGTCACCCTATTTGCGTACCCTTTTGCCAGAATCCAGAACATCACATTTATCACCGTGATCGGGCAAAACTGACGGATGTCAGACGTCCCAGGAACCTTGGCGATAAGCGAAATCGTCCCGTAGTTGAGGTGCCCGAGATCAATGGACCCAACCTAGAAGTCGAAGATAGCCATGATCTCCGGTTTGATCACATTACAGAAGGATTGGAAGAATTTAACCGGAAGACCATCCGGGCCTGGGGCCGAGGTAGGGTTCATGCCCTTGATGGCAGCCCAGACCTCGCCCTCGGAGAAGGGGGCCGTAAGGGCCGCGTTCTTCGCCTCGTGACAAGCTGGCGACCGGACCAACAGTCCAGGGCCAGAGATAAGCCGCTCTGAGGAGCGGCTGCGAACAAGGCTCTATAAAACGCGTCCACGTGGGACCTAATGTCCCACGGAGACTGCAGGAGAGTCGGGCCATCCCAGAGGAGGGGGATGGTGTTGCGCCTACGACGGCCATTCGCTATGGCCTGGAAATAAGATGTATTCGCATCGCCTTTCAAAACCCATTTCTGAGCACCACGCAAACGCCAGTAGGCCTCTTCATCGGAGTAGATGATAGAGAGCTGGTCTTCCAAGTCGTAGCAGGAAAGCCACTCCTCAGGAGAAAGGCCGGTGGCGTCGGCGCGTGATACGTCCATTTTGCATCATGCTTTTATATCAATATTTATTGAGTTATGGGTTGTTATTACACATTATGTCACAATACTTATGCCTATTCTCTCTTATTTTACAAGGTTTACATGAAGAGGGAGAATGCCGGCAGCTGGAATTCTGGGCTGGAAAAGGAGCAAATATTAGAGACCTATTCTGCACAACTCCAAAAGTCCTACAACTCCACAAAAGTTATTTTTCGAAATAATAAAAAATACTGAGTGAAGAAAATACCAGAGGGGACCCACACCCTGGGCACGAGGGTGGGGGCGCGCCCTACCCCACTGGGTGCGCCCCCTGCCTCGTGGGCCCCCTGGTGGCCCTCCGGTGCCCATCTTCTGCTATATCAAGTCTTTCGTCTGAAGAAAAATCATAAGCAAGCTTTCGGGACGAGACTCTGCCTCCACGAGGCGGAACCTTGGCGGAACCAATCTAGGGCTCTGGCGGAGCTATTTTGCCGGGGACACTTCCCTCCGGGAGGGAGAAATCATCGCCATCGTCATCACCAACGCTCCTCTCATCGGGAGGGGGCCAATCTCCATCAACATCTTCACCATCACCATCTCCTCTCAAACCCTAGTTCATCTCTTGTATCCAATTCTTCTCTCTAAGTCTGAGATTGGTACTTGTAGGTTGCTAGTAGTGTTGATTACTCCTTGTAGTTGATGCTAGTTGGTTTATTTGGTGCAAGATCATATGTTCAGATCCTATATGCATATTAATACTCCTCTGATTATGAACATGAATATGCTTTGTGAGTAGTTACGTTTGTTCCGAGGACATGGGAGAAGTCTTGCTATTAGTAGTCATGTGAATTTGGTATTCGTTCGATATTTTGATGAGATGTATGTTGTCTCTCCTCTAGTGGTGTTATGTGAACGTCTACTACATGACACTTCACCATTGTTTGGTCCTAGATGAAGGAATTGAGAAGTAATAAGTAGATGATGGGTTGCTAGAGTGACAGAAGCTTAAACCCTAGTTTATGTGTTGCTTCGTAAGGGGCTGATTTGGATCCATATGTTTCATGCTATGGTTAGGTTTACCTTAATACTTCTTTTGTAGTTGCGGATGCTTGCAATAGGAGTTAATCATAAGTGGGATGCTTGTCCAAGTAAGGACAGCAACCAAGCACCGGTCCACCCACATATCAAATTATCAAAGTACCGAACGCGAATCATATGAGCATGATGAAAACTAGCTTGACGATAATTCCCATGTGTCCTCGGGAGCGTTGTTCTCTATATAGGAGTTTGTCCAGGCTTGTCCTTTGATTCAAAAAGGATTGGCCACCTTGCTGCACTTTATTTACTTTTGTTACTTGTTGCTCGTTACAAATTACCTTATCACAAAACTATCTGTTACCTATAATTTCAGTGTTTGCAGAGAATACCATGCTGAAAACCGCTTATCATTTCCTTCTGCTCCTCGTTGGGTTCGACACTCTTATCGAAAGGACTACGATAGATCCCCTATACTTGTGGGTCATCAAGACTCTTTTCCGGCTCCGTTGCCGGGGAGTGAAGCGCCTTTGGTAGGTGGAATTTGGTAAAGGAAAATTTATATAGTGTGCTAAAATTTACTGTCACTTGTTATTATGCAAAGTAATCCTCTGAGGGGCTTGTTCGGGGCATCTTCACCCCGACCAGTAGAGCAAAGAGTTGCTCCTCAACCTACTGAACCTACTGAAAATGAAAATGTCTACTTTGAAATTCCTTCGGGTATGATAGAGAAATTGCTAGCTAATCCTTTTGCAGGAGATGGAACATTGCATCCCGATTTACACTTAATCTATGTGGATGAAGTTTATGGATTATTTAAGCTTGCAGGTATGCTCGATGATGTTATCAAGAAGAAGGTCTTCCCTTTATCTTTGAAGGGAGATGCATTGACATGGTACATGCTATGTGATGATATGGGATCATGGGACTATAAGCGATTGAAATTGGAATTTCATTAGAAGTTTTATCCTATGCATCTTGTTCATCGTGATCGTAATTATATATATAATTTTTGGCCTCGCGAAGGAGAAAGCATCGCTCAAGCTTGGGGGCGGCTTAAGTCAATGTTATATTCATGCCCCAATCATGAGCTCTCAAGAGAAATGATTATTCAAAATTTTTATGCTCGGCTTTCTTACAACAATCGTTCCATGCTCGATACTTCTTGTACTGGTTCCTTTATGATGAAGACTACTGAATTCAAATGGAATTTATTGGAGATAATTAAACGAAACTCTAAAGATTGGGATCTCGACGAAGGTAAGGAGTCAGGTATAACACCTAAGTTTGATTGTGTTAAATCTTTTATGGATACCGATGTTTTCCGTAAATTTCGCACTAAATATGGACTTGACTCTGAGATAGTAGCTTCTTTCTGTGAATCCTTTGCTACACATGTTGATCTCCCTAAGGAGAAGTGGTTTAAATATCATCCTCCCATAGAAGTAAAAGTAGTTGCACCTATTAAAGTTGAAGAAAAGACTCACTTGTAATGATCCTATTGTTCCTAATGCTTATGTTGAGAAACCACCTTTCCCTGTTAGAATAAAGGATCATGTTAAAGCTTCAACTGTGGTTCGTAAAAGCAATATTATAACTTATACACCTCCTGAGCAAGTTAAGGTTGAACCTAATATTGCTATTGTTAAGGATCTCTTGGCTGATAATATTGATGGGCATGTTATTTATTTCTGTGAAGAAACTGCTAGAATTGCTAAACCTTGTGCTAAAGATAAACATAGACCTGTGGTAGGCATGCCTGCTATTTCAGTTAAAATAGGAGATCATTGTTATCATGGCTTGTGTGATATGGGTTCCAATGCCAGTGCAATACCTATTTCTTTATATCAATAAATTATGCATGATATTACACCTGCTGAGTTAGAAGAAATTGATGTCACAATTAAGCTTGCCAATAGAGATACTATTTCACCAATTGGGATTGTTAGAGATGTTGAAGTCTTGTGTGGGAAAACTAAATATCCTGCTGATTTTCTTGTTCTTGGTTCCCCACAAGATAGCTTTTGTCCCATTATATTTGGTAGACCCTTCTTGAACACTGTTAATGCTAAGATAGACTGCGAAAAGGATGTTGTTACTATTGGTTTGGGTGATATGTCTCATGAGTTCAATTTTTCTAAATTTCATAGACAACACCGTGAAGAGAAATTGCCTAGTAAGGATGAAATTATTGGTCTTGCTTCTATTGTCGTGCCTCCTAGTGATCCTTTAGAGCAATATTTGCTAGACCAGGAAAATGATATGTTTACGAATGAAAGAAGGGAAATAGATGAACTATTCTTTAAACAGGGACCTATTCTGAAACACAACTTGCCTGTTGAAATCCTAGGGGATCCTCCTCCACCCAAGGGTGATCCCATGTTTGATCTTAAACCTTTACTTGGTACTCTTAAATATGCTTATCTTGATGAAAAGAAGATATATCATGTTATTATTAGTGCTAACCTTTCAAAGAAGGAGGAAGAAAAATTATTGAAAACTCTGAAGAAGCACCGTGCAGCCATTGGATATACTCTTGATGATCTTAAGGGCATTAGTCCCACTCTATGTCAACACAAAATAAATCTGGAGAAAGACACCAAACCAGTTATTGATCATCAACGACGATTAAATCCTAAGATGAAAGAAGTGGTAAGAAAGGAAATATTAAAGCTCCTTGAGGCAGGTATAATTTATCCCGTTGGTGATAGCCAGTGGGTAAGTCATGTCCATTGTGTCCCTAAGAAGGGAGGTATTACTGTCCTTCCTAATGACAAAGATGAATTAATTCTGCAAAGAATTATTACAGGTTATAGGATGCTAATTGACTTCCGTAAATTAAATAAGGCTACTAAAAAGGATCACTACCCCTTACCTTTTATTGATCAAATGCTAGAAATATTATCCAAACATACACATTTTTGCTTTCTATATGGTTACTCTGGTTTCTCTCAAATACATGTGTCAACTGATGATCAATCTAAGACCACTTTTACTTGCCCTTTCGGTACTTTTTCTTATAGACGTATGCCTTTTGGTTTATGTAATGCACCTGCTACCTTTCAAAGATGCATGATGGCTATAGTCTTAGATTTTTTGTGAAAAGATTTGTGAGGTTTTCATGGATGATTTCTCCATCTATGGACCTTCTTTTGATGATTGCTTGAGCAACCTTGATCGAGTTTTGCAGAGATGTGAAGACACTAACCTTGTCTTTAATTGGGAGAAGTGCCACTTTATGGTTAATGAAGGTATTGTCTTGAGGCATAAAATTTCTGAAAGAGGTATTGAAGTTGATAAGGTTAAAGTTGATGCTATTAAAAAGATGCCATGTCCCAAGGACATCAAAGGTATAAGAAGCTTTCTTGGTCATGCTGGTTTTTATAGGAGGTCCATTAAGGACTTCTCAAAAATTTCTCAGCCTCTGACTAATCTATTACAAAATGATATACCATTTGTCTTTGATGATGATTGTGTAGAAGCATTTGAAATACTTATGAAAGCTATGATTTCTGCACCTATTTTCAGCCACCTGATTGGAATTTACCCTTTGAAATTATGTGTGATGCTAGTGATTGTGCTGTAGGTGATGTTCTAGGGCAAAGAGTTGATAAGAAATTAAATGTTATTCAATATGCTTGTAAAACTCTAGACAGTGCTCAGAGAAATTATGCTACTACTAAAAAAGAATTCTTAGCAGTTGTATTTGCTTGTGATAAATTCAGATCTTATATCGTTGATTCTAAAGTAACTATTCACACGGATCATGCTGCTATTAAACATCTTATGGAAAAGAAAGATGCTAAACCTAGACTTATTAGACGGGTTCTCTTGCTACAAGAATTTCATTTGCACATTATTGATAGAAAGGGAGCTGAGAACCCCGTTGCAGACAACTTGTCTAGGTTAGAAAATGTTCTTGATGACCAACTACCTATTGATGATAGCTTTCCTGATGAACAATTAAATGTCATAAATGCTTCTCGTAGTGCTCCATGGTATGTTGATTATGCTAATTACATTGTTGCTAAATTTATACCACCTAGTTTCACATACCAGCAAAAGAAAAAGTTTTTCTATGATTTGAGACATTACTTTTGGGATGACCCACATCTTTATAAAGAAGGAGTAGATGGTGTTATTAGGTGTTGTGTACCTGAGCATGAATAGGAACAGATCCTACGCAAGTGTCACTCCGAGGCTTATGGAGGACACCATGCTGGAGATACAACTGCACATAAGGTATTGCAATCCGGTTTTTATTGGCCTACTCTCTTCAAGGATGCTCGTAAGTTTGTCTTATCTTGTGATGAATGCCAAAGAATTGGTAATATTAGTAGATGTCAAGAAATGCCTATGAATTATTCACTTGTTATTGAACCATTTGATGTTTGGGGCTTTGATTATATGGGACCGTTTCCTGCCTCTAATGGGTATACTCATATTTTAGTTGCAGTTGATTACGTTACCAAGTGGGTAGAAGCTATTCCAACTAGTAGTGCTGATCGTAACACTTCTATTAAGATGCTTAAAGAAATTATTTTTCCGAGGTTTGGAGTCCCTAGATATTTAATGACTGATGGTGGTTCACATTTTATTCATGGTGCTTTCCGTAAAATGCTTGCCAAGTATGATGTTAATCATAGAATTGCATCTCCTTATCACCCACAGTCTAGTGGTCAAGTAGAATTGAGCAATAGAGAACTCAAATTAATTTTGCAAAAGACTGTTAATAGATCTAGAAAGAATTGGTCCAAGAAACTTGATGATGCATTATGGGCCTATAGAACTGCATATAAAAATCCTATGGGTATGTCTCCGTATAAAATGGTTTATGGAAAGGTCCTTACGTTATCGAGGAGGTTTATCTTTCCGGTGCCATAAAAATCAACAACTTCGAAGGCACAAATCCGAAGGTGGTGAACGGTCAAAAAATCAAACATTATATCGCAGGTAATCCTATAAACGTTGAAACTAATATTATTAAAACGGTAACCCCGAAGGAATACATAAGGGACACTTTCCAGAACGTTTCAGACTACGAAAAGGAATAGGTATGTGGTACGGTCAGTAAACCGACTCCAAAACAGTTCTAATGACAATTTTTCTCTGTTTTGGAATATTTAGAAAAATAGAAAAATAAGAAGCAGACCGGAAAGGACACGAGTCCTCCACGAGGGTGGAGGGCGCGCCCCCTACCTCGTGGGCACCTCGTGTGCTCTCCGGACTCCGTTTTCTTGCATTATACTTCTTTTGGTCGGTAAAATTTCATTATATAATATCGTGAAGGTTTTGACCACCGTACCACGCAATTATCCTCTGTTTTCGTTTCGAGCTGTTTTTCTGACAGATCTAGATCATCATGACGTCTCCAAGCGCCCACAAGGACAAGTTCTTCGAGAAGGTCATCAACCCTTACCTCGCGGAGGTGTTGCAACACCCTCAAACCATTGAGATGCGTGATGGGTTGCTGCACATCCGCGATGTTGAGGGACCAAGGAGGACCGGAAGCGTGGAGACGAGGCTCGAAGCAATGGAGCAACAAGTTTTCAAGTGCCAGGGGATGGTGGAACATGGACTCAATGCAAACCACATGATGATCGCAGAGTTCACCAACAACCACAAGCTGGACGCCAAGAACATTGGGGAGACCATCTTTAAGCTTCATGAGAAGATCGAGCACCTCCAAGCCCAAATCTATGACCTGCGAAACCAAAAATGTGAGTATGAATATAGATTCAAGAGGATGAGTTTGGCTGCAGATTTGGGGATCCCGGAGACTCGGTCATCCTTCTATGATGGTGAGCCTATGACTTGGAAGATGGACGACAAGCCCACATCATCAACAACTCCACCATCTTCTTCACCAGCAAAGGAGATATAATCACATGGGTATGGGCACTCCCCTTGGCAACTGCCAAGCTTGGGGGAGGTGCCCCGGTATCGTATCACCATCACATCTCTATCTTTACCGTTTTTCATAGTTCGATCCTTTTAGTAGTATCTTGATCTAGTAGAATAAAGTTTTTTGGTATGATTTAGTTTTGAATTTTGCTTTATGATCTCTCTATGTAATCAAGTCCGTGGGCTATACAATAAATATTAGTGTTGAGTCAAGCACTATTGGAATCACCTACTTTGCCATCTGCCAGCTCTTTGCCGTCAGCTAGCGGACGGCAAAGACCTAATTTGCCATCAGCTACCAAAAAGTAGACGACAAAGAACTGGCTGATGGCAAAGACCTAATTTGCCATCAGCCAGTTCTTTGTCGTCCGCTAGCAGACGGCAAAGATTCTTTGCCGTCGGCTAGCGGACGACAAAGAGGGAGGGGGCCCCACTGACGAGCTGCTTAAAAAAACCTAACAGCCCCCCTCTTTGCCGTCCGCTAGCAGACGACAAAGAGCAAATAAGCGGACGACAAAGGGGGGCAGACGGCAAAGATTAAACCTATCTAACGTTAACGGCCGCGCCCCACCCCGCTCCTCTCTCTCTCTCTCTCTTTCTCTCCTTGCGCTTCACACGCGCGCCGCCGCCCCCATCACTCGCCGCCGCCCCGTCGCCCCACCACCCCACCGCCCCACCGCCCCCCGCCCCGTCGCCACTGCCGCCCGGCGCCGTCGGCCCACCACCCGGCGCCCCACCGGCCCCCCCCTACTAGGAAAAGGGCTATAGATGGAATTGACACTAATGGCGCACCAGACATGCGGTGCGCCATTACTATATACTAATGGCGCACCATGTGTTGGTACGCCATTAGTGTTCAAATACTAATGGCGCACCACATCCACGGTGCGCCATTAGTAAAAATATTTTTTTAATTTTTTTTTCAAAATTACTAATGGCGCACCGTGGCATGGTGCGCCATTACTAGTTGATGGGAAAATTTGCAAATATGAATTTCGACTTCATTTGCAAAATCTCGCGAGAATTTGTAAAAATGGGTATAACTTTTGCATACTAACTCGGATGAAAAAGTTTTTTATATGAAAAATCATCTACTCGAAAAGTTACATCCAAATTTAACTGGGGGAACCCCGTTAAACATTTTCAAAATCCTCAAAAACCTAACAGAAAAAAAGATACGGGGCTTTTAAGATCTGGAGAGGCAAAAAAAATCAAAAAAATTCAAACTTACTAATGGCGCACCTACCTATGGTGCGCCATTACTATCTTCCCGCCTTCAAAATTCAAAATAAGTCAAAAATAATAAAAAAAAGTTACTAATGGCGCACCTGCCAATGGTGCGCCATTAGTATCTTCCCGCCTTCAAAATTCAAAATAAATCAAAAAAATAAAAAAAAGTTACTAATGGCGCACCTGCCCATGGTGCGCCATTAGTATCTTCCCGCCTTCAAAATTCAAAATAAATCAAAAAAATAAAAAAAAAGTTACTAATGGCGCACCTGCCCATGGTGCGCCATTAGTATGCCGTATATATGGCTGGCTGTGGTCCTCTCCTCCTTATCTCTTCATTTCACCTCTCCTACACTCCATCTCCTCCTCTCCTCCACTCCATACTACCCTCCTCCTCTCCGGCGACCTCCTCCTCTCCGGCGACCTCCTCCTCCCTCCTCTCCTCCCCTACCCTCCCCTCCCCTCACGGTTTCTTCTCCCTCCTCTCCGGTGAGCTCCTCCTCCCTCCTCTCCGGTGAGCTCCTCCTCCCTTCTCTCCGGTGAGCTCCTCCTCCCTCCTCTCCGGTGAGCTCCTCCTCCCTCCTCTCCTCCCATCCTCTCATGGTTTCTCCTTCCTCCTCTCCGATGCTCCGGTGAACTCCTCTCCAGCGACCTCCTCCTCCTCCTCTCCGGCGATGTAGGTGAACTCCTCTCCGGCGAACTCCTCTCCAGCGAACTCCTCTCCGGCAAAAGAACATGACAAAAGAACGTACAAGATCCAAAAACAGGAACAAAATTTGAAATAATGTCGTGCCAAAAAACAAGCAAAAGAAACGAGCAAAAAATGGGCAAAAAATCACGATCCAGATCTAGATTCAAAATGGCGCATCACTAATGGCGCATCACTAAACAGTGCGCCATTACTATGCCGAAGTTACTAATGGCGCATCCCGTTGTCGTGCGCCATTAGTATGCCAAAGCACCTGGGTATACATGGCCCCTGGGAGGCATACTAATGGCGCACCGTGGCCTATACTAATGGCGCACCAGTGGTGCGCCATTAGTATACCAGATACTAATGGCGCACCAGTGGTGCGCCATTAGTAAACATTACTAATGGCGTGCTAGTAATGGCGCACCAGTGATGCGCCATTAATGGCCAAATTAGGTGCGCCATTAGTAGCGGTTTTTCTAGTAGTGCCCGCCCCGTCGCCCCCGCCGCGCCCCGGCGCCCCCCCCCCGCGCCCCACCGCCCCGGCCGGGCCCGGCCCCGTCGCCACTACCGCCGCCCCAGGCCGCCCCGCCCCCCTCCTCCACCGGCCCTGCCCCAGGTGAGCTCTACCTCCTCTTTTTTTCCTTTTTTTCTGTTTTTTTAGTTTTAGGTTTATGTTTAGTTTAGATTTAGTTTTAGTTTTAGTTTTAGGTTTATAGGTTTAGTTTTAGTTTAGTTTTAGGTTTAGATTTAGTTTTTCCCTTTTTTTTCTGTTTTTTAAGTTTTAGGTTTAGGTTTAGTTTAGTTTTAGGAAAGAAGAAGAAGAAAAAAAGAGGAGAGGAGGAGAAGAAGAAGAGGAAAAAGGAAAGGAAGAAGAAGAAGAGGAGGAGGAGAAAAAAAGAAGAAGAGGAAGACGAAGAAGAAGAAAAAAGAGGAGAGGAGGAGAAGAAGAAGAGGAAAAAGGAAAGGAGGAAGAAGAAGAAGAAGAAGAAGAAGGAAAAAAAGGAAGAAAAGGAAGAAGAGGAAGAAGAGGAAGAAGAAGAAAAGGAAAAAGAGGAAAAAAAACCCGACCCGACACGGTAAGCCGACCCCGACCCGGCACCCCGACAAGACACCCCGACCCTGAGACCCCGACCCCGACCCCGACCCCGACCCTGACCCCGGCACCACACCCCGACCCCGAGCCTGACCCGACACCCCGACCCCGACCCCGACCCGGCACCCCGACCCCGACCCCGACCCGGCACCCCGAGACCCGACACCCCGACCCCGACCCCGACCCCGACACCCTGACCCCGACCCCGAGCCTGACCCGACACCCCGACCCCGACCCCGACATGGCATCCCAACCCCGACCCGACACCCCGACCCCGAGACCCCGACCCGGACCCCGACACCTCTACCCCAAGCCTGACCCGACAACCCGACCCCGACACCACACCCCGAGCCCGAAACACCACCCCGACCCCGACACGGCACTACCCCGACACCGACACGACACCCCGACCCCCCGACCCCGAAACAGCACCCCGACACCGACACAGCACCCCGACACCGACACGACACCCCGACCCTCGACACCTCCCGAAAAGGTGTTCTTTGGCCTTCCAGAGGCCGACGGGGTCATATATTTGTGAATTATTAGTTAGGTCATATATTTTATGATTTTGTTAGGAAAAACATCATATATAATTGTGTTGATCGGGTAGTTCTAAATGTGCAGTTGTTTCATCGTTGCGACGTTTGGTGTTCGACGACCTCGCCGTGCGTTTGACGAGCTCTGCCCCTTCGTTCGTGGCTGAGCACAAATGACATGTCCTCCTCCCCCATTAATTATTTGATCTATTCCGATGAAACTTGATAGCTAGCTATATATGTGTCTTGAATCATCAGTATGCGTAACCAATATGTGTCTCCCGTTCGAAAGCGTCACAGTTATAAATATGCATGCATTTGCATATTTATAACCTTGATTCTTTCGAATTGTTCAACGCTATCCATGGACAACCCTAGTATGTGTAGATTGGGTTCGTTTTCCCATATGCTTTGCTCCGGATCCGACGCATAAATTTCGTCAGTGCCTCCCCTGTTGTTCTCTGGGTACACATCCTCTCTGTTTATTGCAGAGACGTGTATCAGGAGAACAGCGGGGAGGTGCTGCCGAAATTTTGCGTCGGATCTGGAGCATAGCATGGGAAAATGAACCCAATCTACACATACACGGGTGGGATTAGGACCTATCATTACCTATTAGAGTGTAGGTTGCATGGACGTAATAAAATTGACAAAGTAGATCAACTGATGAATATATACATGGTGAATTACATATATAATTGTTGTGTGTCCAGTAGCTCTGAAAGTCAAGATGAGTGATCGTGCGTGGATGTATACCGGTCACACTGGTCAGAACAAATGGAGCGCTGAATGGTTCACAAAAACCAAGGGGTTTGTGCAAGCCGCATTTGCAAATGGCCAGAAGAAAACCTGGTGCCCCTGTTTCTGGTGCGGCAATTGGGAAAAGAAGACAGAGGCTGGAATGGGCAAACACCTGCAGAAGAGTGGTTTTACGCCCGATTATACGGTGTGGACATTTCATGGTGAGTCTGCCCAACGTGACCAAGCTGAGGTGGATCGTCGTCGCACCGACGAGCATGGTACCGGGATGGAAAACATGGTGCAAGACTATGATGATGCTCGGGATTCGGACGAGGAGATGGAGGAATCTGCAAAGGCCTTCAATGAAATGTTGGAGTCTTCAAAACGTCCGCTCCACGAGCACACTGAGCTTTGTCAGTTGGATGCCATCTCACAAGTAATGGCTCTGAAGGCTCAGTTCAACTTGGGCAGAGAATGCTGTGACGCAATTATGACAGTATTTGGACGCTTTCTACCCAAAGGCCATGTAATGCCTGCAAACCTGTACCAGTCGGAAAAAATCCTCCGTGCACTGAAGATGCCCTATGAGAAGATACATGCCTGTGAGGAAGGATGTGCCTTATTTTGGCTTGACTATGCGGACTTGAACTATTGTCCCATTTGCAAGTCTTCCAGGTATATTGTGGTAGACAACGGTATGGGTGAGAAGACACGGACCAAAATCCCCGTTAGTGTTTTTCGGTATATGCCAATCGTACCAAGACTTCAACGTCTTTTCATGGTCGAAGAGACGGCCAGACAGATGACATGGCACAAAACAGGCAAAAGAACCGAACTAGATGCAAATGGGAATCTGATGATGGAACACACATCGGATGGTGTTGTGTGGAATAAGTTTGATGAATTACATGCTGACAAAGCGGCAGATCCGAGGCATCCTCGAGTCGGCATCAGCACAGATGGGTTCAGTGTGTTTGGTATGACGGCAGCCCAATACCGTTGTTGGCCCGTATTTGTCTTTCCACTCAAATCTCCCCCCCGGACAGATTATGCAAAGAAAGAACATTTTCCTGACGTTGATAATTCTAGGGCCCAACTATCCGGGGGAAAATATGAATGTGTACATGCAGCCGCTTAAGGACGAATTGCATGAAGCCTGGGATAATGGGTTCAAGACATACGACGCCTATAGCAAACAGAACTTCATAATGCGTGTCTGGTACATGTACTCGACGCATGACTTGCCGGCGTATGCGCTATTCGTTGGCTGGTGTGTGCATGGAAGGTTCCCGTGCCCCACATGCAAGGGAGCTCTTGAGTTTCGTTGGCTTCAGGCCGGTCGCAAGTTTTCTTGCTTCGACATGAATAGACAGTTCCTGGATCCTCGCCATAAGTTCAGGAAAGACAAGAAGAACTTCATCAGAGGTAGAGTTGTCAAAAACTCTGCACCACCTACATTGACAGGCCAACAAACCCTGGATCAGTTAAACGCTCTCGAGCCAAATCCACAGCGTCCAGGGTACTTCAAGGGGTATAATACTAAGCACGCGTGGACTCACAAAACATGCTTATGGGATCTGCCTTACTTCAAAGACCTCATTTGCCCACACAACATCGACGTGATGCACACTGAGAAGAATATCGCCGAGGCACTTTTTGGTACATTGTTCGGCATAGATGGGAAGTCCAAGGATAATACTAAGGCTAGAGTCGATCTGGAGGCGCTATGTGATAGGCTGTTACAAAACATGAAAGAACCGAAAGGAAAGCAGAACTGGACGAAGCCAAAGGCATGGTTCAATCTTGGAAGGCCAGCTATGAGGGAAATTATCTTGTGGGTGCAACAGCAGTTGTTGTTCCCCAATGGGTATGCAGCGAATCTAAAGAGGGGAGCGAATCTTGATAAATTGAAGATATTTGGTCTCAAGAGTCATGATTGGCACATATGGATTGAGCGGGTAATGCCGGTGATGTTGCGTGGCTTCATCCCTGAGGATGAATGGCTAGTACTGGCAGAACTCAGCTATTTCTTCCGTGTTCTTTGTGCGAAAGAACTATCTCCTGGCGTGCTAGAAGAAATGGAAGAGTTGGCACCGGAGTTGATCTGCAAGTTAGAGAAGATCTTTCCACCGGGCTTCTTTAATCCAATGCAGCATTTGATTTTGCATCTCCCGACCGAGGCAAGATTGGGGGGGCCCGTGCAAAATCGTTGGTGCTAGCCAACTGAGAGGATGCAGAAGACGCTTTCATCACAAAGGAGGCGGCAAACTTCGTAACAGCACACTACGAAGCCAAAAATCATCATTTGCATAATCCGAAGCCTCGGTACAATGCTGACGACCCTAAAAAGGGTGGATCCAACCTCTGCCTATTCAAATGGAATCTCGCACCAGCTAGTGTTTCACATCCAGTATCTTTGGATAACGAAGAATGGCGGACCATTTCGTTGTATATCTTCAACAACCTGATAGAAATGTGGCCGTACATCGAGTAAGTTCTTGGTACATTCTTTCGCAACGTCTATTTCCTTTGAACTGCTCTTATTCCTAGATATGTCATACAGTCGATACGTCACCATATTCTCGTATGGAGCGGAGATCCAAAAGGATTCCATCGAAGAGTATGAGCTTCTCGCAAAGCAAGGAGGCGTCTATCCCGGTTTCATCTCTTGGTTCAAACAAACGGTAATTTCTATTAGACAATTTCATTTCATTCGCTAAGTTGTGCGTAATGCAACAATTTTTTCATATTAAACTTGTAGGCTAATTCAGAGTCTATGGACGCCGAATTGAGACAAGTCGCTAATGGTTTTGACTATAAGGTCCATTCATTTGACAAGTACGACATCAACGGGTATCGCTTTCGTACCAATGGCAAAGAGCTATCTATGGCCGACCGAAAGTCTACAAATTGTTGTGTATCTGCTATTGGCGAAGGAGGTACCAAGTATTATGGGAGAGTTCAAGCAATTTATGAACTTCTGTTCTATGGTGAAAACCCACCGAATGTCGTAGTCTTCAAATGTTATTGGTTTCAGCCGAAGGAGACTAGAAGGACTCATGAACATATAGGGCTAGTTGAAATCAACCAAAGCACCCATTTAGATGTTCCTGATGTCTATATTACGGCTCAACAGGCGACCCAAGTATTCTATCTACCGTGGGCCTGCCAAACTAATCCAAATCTGAAAGGTTGGGATGTCATTTATGAAGTGCCGCCACGTGCTAGACTTTCTCCCCCAAAGGAAGAGGATTATGGACTTCACATTAACGTAGACACATATGAAGGAGAACTTTTCCAAGAGACACGTCTTTCCAAAAAGCGTTTCAAGAACCGCTATACTTCACCCCAAAACATTGAAGTAGACAGCAACAATGAATCCGACATCACCCCAGAGGAGGAACAAGAAGAGCCGGAACAAGAAGAGGTTACTGCTGCGGATGACCTGTCAATGCTTGACCGATTACGTCAAGGTGGCCTTGCACATGTTGATGCCAATTAACCCTATGAGCCCATCATTGATTATAGTGATGATGATGATTATGCATTTATTGATGATACTGATCGAGATTATTAGTAGTGTCAGGTATTCAATTTTTTTATGTTGTACTTGATGATGATACAAAGTGATATACATATTATTATTCATGTCGGTACTTTTTTTATGTTGTAGTAATTTCGTTTATTCTTTCTCATGGCAGGTGTTGAAAGATGGTGGGCGCTGGTCGGGAGTGCGCCGAGGGCCCTTCTTCGTCGGCGCGTGGTGCGAGGTCTTCCATTCCACACGCACCTCTCCGCCGAGCGTTGGTGGACAGTATGGCGACACCGCCGGGCCCTTCTTCGTCGACTGCGGTGCCCAGCAGGGGACGAGGTAAGAAGAAGAGAGGAGGTGGAGCACGTGGTCGCGGGAGATGAGGTAGGGTGACTCTTACGGCGCCTTCCTCGCCGCCGCCCCCAGCTGTTTCACCCGAGCACGTGACTGCTAGGGTGGACTCGTCTGAGGAGGAGGCTACACGGACTCCGGTCCACGAGCCTGGTCCACGGGTCTTCGGCCCACGAGCCTCGGGTCGACGGGCCTTCGGCCCACGAGAGTTGGGCCCACGAGACCCCTGAGCAACACACGTCTGGATGGGGTACCTAGTCGGGTCAGCCTGAGGAGCCGAGTGGCCATGCTGATGATGGCGGGAAGCCGAGTGGCCATGCTGATGATGGCGGGGAGCCGACTGATTTTGAGGAGGAGAGGGAGGAGGGGGGCAACGTCTACCCGCATGGTGCTACACGGCTCCCGTCCGTGCCGGCTACCCGTGAGCAGAGGTGGTTGATTTTCCCTGATGGGGAGAGGTAAGTGCATTTAATATTTTTGTACCTTATGCATTCACGTTTCTTCAAATAACTAATGCGTTGGCCTTGTCATGCTGCAGGGGTTGGGACCACCATGAAAGTGTCCGCCGGCCCAACTCTGTCCTTGGAGTTCTGATTCGGCAAAACTTCCCGGGGTTTGTCACGTTGCCTGGTGAGGGTCGGCTTCCAGAGGTTGGATTGAGTTGGGATAACTACTTGGCTGCCTCGGCCCCGCCGGGTGAGATTATAGACGGTGTCTTGTGCAAGACGAGGGCAAACGTGGTGATCAGAAAGTTCTGGGTAATTTCTCCTTTACACAATTAAAAATCTTCAACTAGCTAGTTATTAATTGTACTAATCAATATTGTCTCATTTGATTGTAGACATTCTACAGGTGTGAGGAGGGATACGAGGAGGAGGCGGCAGATGTTATCGACAAGGAGTGCAAGCGCCTACTTCAGAACTTACGGCATGAGGTTCGGGTGCAGGCTGTTCGAGACTACTACGCCGGGCGTGGTATCAAGAAGCCCAAGCAGGAGTGCCGCGATAAGTTCTTGAGTAAGGAGCAGTACATGAAGGTAATTCTTAAGGCCTTGTACTTACTTCCTTCATTTAGTAATTCATAGCCGTAGCGCTCAAGTTTCTATTTGCTAACTTAGGCCCCTCCGAGATGGTGTGCGGATCGGATGGATTGTTGGGAGGTGTTGGTCAATGCGTGGTGCTCAAAAGAATGGCGGACCACCCACGACGAGGCCAAGGACAAACGTTCCCAAATGGATGGTGTGCCACACCATCAAGGCAGCTCCAACTTATTTCAGTACGGGCGGAACTGGGTATGTGGTTTGCTTCATGATTCATGCAGTTCATTCATCATGCTAGCTTTAGCCCTTTAATTACTAATTTACTTTGTTTCTCTCTTTCAGGCACGCTACAATAAGGGGGATAAGGTGCCAGAGGTGTACGACCTGTATGCCATGGCCCACAAAGGCCCTTACAAGAAAGTCAAGGCATTCTCTGCGTCTGACCTCGATGATCCAAAGAACTTCACGAACATCTCATCCCACGAGAAGCTCGTGCAATATAGAGATCGGGGGAAGGAGAGGAAAGGGGAGGACTTTAACCCGAGCAAGGGTCCCATTGATACGGAGCTGCTGATGATATCTGGTGGCAGGAGGTCCCATGGCTCCATAGCCATGGGAGATGGACTTATCCATTGTCCTAGCACTCTCCCGGAGATCAAGGCGCGCCAGTCGAGCTCCGCTCCTGAGATAAGGCCTCGTGAACGGCCAGTCCAACTCGCCATCAAGGTTGTTATACGTACTCAGCTATCTTTCTCCATTACATTGTGTGTGCTTCCATCAATGATTACAAATGGTCATGTGAGTGGTGTCGCAGGCTGCTATACAGAGTGAGAGAGATAGAACGGAGAAACTTCTGGCGGAGGCGGCGGAGAGGCAGCGGGAGTTGGAGGAGAAGACGACAAAGATGTTGGAGGAGGAGAGGGCACGGAATGACATGCAGGCAAGGGCCATGTACGAGCTCCTTGTGGTAAGTTCCTTCTGCAGATTACTTGCTAGTCTTAACATTTGAGTCTCATTACTAACTAGTATGACTCTGTTGTCAAAACCAAATGTGCAGTCTGTGTGCGAGAAGTCCGGTCAGACCGCTCTGCCGATGCCCGTGATTGCTCCTAGGAGCACGGTGAGTTTAATTTGAATGGACATTACTTGCTAGTCTTAACATTTGAGTGTCATAATGCTAACAAGACATTGGAAATGATCTTTGGTGCAACTTAACTCCAGAAACGCATCGCACGATCCTTCTCCAGCTATCGGCGCGAGCCAGCCCGCTCCTACACCTCCCTGACCATGGTAAGTTTCTCTAGTGTTTTGCTTAACAAATGCATAAAGACCTAGACTTAGCTTTATTTCCTCCAATATGCTTACCATAAAGACCTAGAGTTAGCTTCTTTTCCTCCAAAATGACTTAATAAGCTTACTGACCTCATAAACCATCCATTTTACCTAAGTTAGCTCTAAAACGATATGTACTGAGCTTACTTATGTCAAAAATTGCATAATTAACTTAGTTAGCTCATAAACGATCCATTTTACCTAAGTTAGCTCTAAAATGACTCATTTTACCTTAGTTAGCTTATAAGTGATCCAAATTATCCAAGTTAGCTCTAAAATGACCCATTTTACGTAGATTAGCTCCTAAATGATCCATTTAACCTACGTTAGCTTTAAAATGACCCATTTCACTTAGGTTAGCTCCAAAATGACCCATTTCACCTAAGTTAGCTAAAAAATGATCCATTTCACCGTAGTTAGCTCAAAAACGATCCATTTCACCTTAGTTAGCTCATAAATGACCCATTTCAACTAAGTTAGCTCATAAATGATCCATTTCACCTAAGTTAGCTCAAAAACGATCCATTTCACCTTAGTTAGCTCAAAAACGATCCATTTCACCTTAGCTAGCTCATAAACGACCCATTTCGACTAAGTTAGCTCTTAAATGATCCATTTCACCTAAATTTGCTCTTAAACGATCCATTTCACCTAAATTAGCTCTTAAATGATCAATTTCACCTAAGTTAGCTAAAAAACGATCCATTTCACCATAGTTAGCTAAAAAACGATCCATTTCACCTTAGTTAGCTCATAAACGACCCATTTCAACTAAGTTAGCTCATAAATGATCCATTTCACCTAAGTTAGCTCAAAAACGATCCATTTCACCTTAGTTAGCTCAAAAACGATGCCCTTCACCTTAGTTAGCTCATAAACGACCCATTTCAACTAAGTTAGCTCATAAATGATCCATTTCAACTAAGTTAGCTCATAAACGACCCATTTCAACTTAGTTAGCTCATATATGATCCATTTCACCTAAGTTAGCTCATAAATGACATATAATTCTTATTCTAGTCTTCTTCTTCTAGCCACCTATTTCTAACTTTCTTATTTGCCATTTTGCAGATTTCATTCACTTCATGGAAGCTACCTTGCTATGATGGAGTGCTTGCTTTTTCTTTCATGAAACTTTGCATTGTATCTAGCTTGCTATGATGGAACTTGCTATCTTTCTGAAACTTTGTATTGTACTATGCATATGGATGGAACAATGTGTATGGATGGAACTTGATAGAACTTGCTTATGTATGAATGGATGAAACTTGCTTATGTATGAATGGATGAAACTTATGTGCTGGATATGTGATATGATTGCTGTTAAATAGCCCTGTGAAATATATCTATATATGTCATATATATTTGCTGTGAAAATTGTTGGATAAAAAAAACAGAAAAAAGAGCCAATATGCAGGCTCTTTGCCGTCTGCCACCGACGGCAAAGGGCTCTTTTCCATCAGCAGCGGACGGCAAAGAGGCCATGTGGCAGCCATCTATGCTTCCTCGGAGGCTGACCAATTTGGTCAGTTTGCCTACAGTGGCTGACGGCAAAGGCTTTGCCATCCGCGGCGGACGACAAAGAGTAAAAACTTTGCCTACAGTGGCAGACAGCAAAGGCCTGCCGTGTAGTGACTTGGGCTGACATCACTCGGCGGACGGCAAAGGCCTTCCGAAGTTTGCCTTCAGCGGCGGATGGAAAAGGCCTGCCGTTAACCACCTAACGGAGTAACAGCGCATTTATTGCAGTCTGCATTCTTTGCCGTCCGCTGCTGATGGCAAAGGCCCCTTTGCCGTCAGCCGCCCGAAGCAGATGGCAAAGTAGCTCTTTGCCGTACCTTACTTTGCCGTCCCCTTTTGCCGTCCGCGGCGGACGGCAAAGAGCTTTGCCGTCAGCCATCCATGCCTTTGTCGTCTGCCGTGGAAGATGGCAAAGTAGCTGATTCCTGTAGTGAAGGGCTTGATTATCTTTCCATGATCTTGAGGGAATAAAAGAAAAGAGAAAGAATAAAAAGAAATGAAAAGAGATCATATTGATCTTATGGAGAGTAATGACTTCACATATAAAGAGTATGATGATTAAAAGTTGTTGAGAGTTGACAAACATAGTTTTGGTCATCATTGCAATTAATAGGAAGTAATAAAGAAAGAGAGGTTTCACATATAAATATACTATCTTGGACATCTTTTATGATTGTGAGCACTCATTAAAATATGACATGCTAAAGAGTTGATGTTGGACAAGGAAGACAACGTAATGGGTTATGTTTTCTTACATCTGAAATAGTATATTGTCATGGACCATCCAACATGTTTATCTTGCCTTTACCCCTCATGCTAGCCAAATTCTTTGCACCAAGTAGAGATACTACTTGTGCTTCCAATATCCTAACCCAGTTTTGCCATGAGAGTCCACCATATCTACCAATGGATTGAGTAAGATCCTTCAAGTAAGTTGTCATCGGTGCAAGCAATAAAAATTGTTCTCTAAATATGTATGACTTATTAGTGCGGGGGAAAATAAGCTTTATATGATCTTGTGATGTGGAAGAAATGAAAGCGACGGACTGCATAATAAAGGTCCACATCACAAGTGGCAATATAAAGTGACGTTCTTTTGCATTAAGATTTCGTGCATCCAACCATGAAAGCGCATGACAACCTCTGCTTCAACCTCTGCTTCCCTCTGCGAAGGGCCTATCTTTTACTTTTATCTCTTACCCTTATGCAAGAGTCATGGTGATCTTCACCTTTCCTCTTTTTCATTTTATCCTTTGGCAAGCACAGTGTGTTGGAAAGATCCTGATATATATATCCAATTGGATGTAAGTTAGCATGAACTATTATTGTTGACATTACCTTTTAGGTAAAAGGTTGGGACGCGAAACTATAAGCCCCTATCTTTCTCTGTGTCCGATTAAAACTCTGTAACCATAAGTATCGCATGAGTGTTAGCAATTGTGAAAGACTAAATGATAGTTGAGTATGTGAACTTGCTGAAAAGCTCTTACATAGACTCTTTATGATGTTATGACAAATTGCAATTGCCTCAATGACTGAGGCTATAGTTTGTTAGTTCTCAATAAAGTTTCTGTTTCATACTTGACATTGTGAATAGATTATTACTTGAGCATAAGAAATCATATGACAATATCCATATATGTTCCTATTATAACAATGATCATGATGCCCACATGTCCGTATTTTATTTTATCGACACCTCTATCTCTAAACATGTGGTCATATTTATCGTTATCAGCTTCCGCTTGAGGACAAGCGAGGTCTAAGCTTGGGGGAGTTGATACGTCCATTTTGCATCATGCTTTTATATCGATATTTATTGCATTATGGGCTGTTATTACACATTATGTCACAACACTTATGCCTATTCCCTCTTATTTTACAAGGTTTACATGAAGAGGGAGAATGCCGGCAGCTGGAATTCTGGGCTAGAAAAGGAGCAAATATTAGAGACCTATTCTGCACAACTCCAAAAGTCCTGAAACTCCACGAAAGTTATTTTTTGAAATAATAAAAAATATTGAGCGACGAAAATACCAGAGGGGACCCACACCCTGGGCACGAGGGTGGGGGCGCGCCCTACCCCCCCGGGCGCGCCCCTACCTCGTGGGCCCCCTGGTGGCCCTCCCGTGCCCATCTTCTTCTATATGAAGTCTTTCGTCCGAAGAAAATCCATAAGCAAGCTTTCGGGAAGAGACTCCGCCGCCACGAGGCGAAACCTTGGCGGAACCAATCTAGGGCTCTCGTGGAGCTGTTCCGCCGGGGACACTTCCCTCCGGGAGGGGGAAATCATCGCCATCGTCATCATCAAGGTTCCTCTCATCGGGA
Source organism: Aegilops umbellulata (assembly GCA_032464435.1). Lineage (NCBI taxonomy): Eukaryota > Viridiplantae > Streptophyta > Magnoliopsida > Poales > Poaceae > Aegilops > Aegilops umbellulata. Next base: position 630,355,635 of record CP136060.1, on the reverse strand, counting down.
TGGGGCCAATCTCCATCAACATCTTCACCAACACCATCTCCTCTCAAACCCTAGTTCATCTCTTGTATCCAATTCTTGTCTCTAAGTCTAAGATTGGTACTTGTAGGTTGCTAGTAGTGTTGATTACTCCTTGTAGTTGATGCTAGTTGGTTTATTTGGTGGAAGATCATATGTTCAGATCCTATATGCATATTAATACTCCTCTGATTATGAACATGAATATGCCTTGTGAGTAGTTAAGTTTGTTCTGAGGACATGGGAGAAGTCTTGCTATTAGTAGTCATGTGAATTTGGTATTCGTTCAATATTTTGATGAGATGTATGTTGTCTCTCCTCTAGTGGTGTTATGTGAACGTCGACTACATGACACTTCACCATTGTTTGGGCCTAGAGGAAGGAATTGTGAAGTAATAAGTAGATGATGGGTTGCTAGAGTGACAGAAGATTAAACCCTAGTTTATGCGTTGCCTCGTAAGGGGCTGATTTGGATCCATATGTTTCATGCTATGGTTAGGTTTACCTTAATACTTCTTTTGTAGTTGCGGATGCTTGCAATACGAGTTAATCATAAGTGGGATGCTTGTCCAAGTAAGGACAGCACCCAAGCACCGGTCCACCCACATATCAAATTATCAAAGTACCGAACGTGAATCATATGAGCGTGATGAAAACTAGCTTGACGATAATTCCCATGTGTCCTCAGGAGCGCTTTTCTCTATATAAGAGTTTGACCAGGCTTGTCCTTTGCTACAAAAAGGATTGGGCCACCTTGCTGCACTTTATTTACTTTTGTTACTTGTTGTTCGTTACAAATTACCTTATCAAAAAACTATATGTTACCTATAATTTCAGTGTTTGCAGAGAATACCTTGCTGAAAACCGCTTATCATTTCCTTCTGCTCCTCGTTGGGTTCGACACTCTTACTTATCAAAAGGACTGCGATAGATCCCCTATACTTGTTGGTCATCAGCGCGCAGGACCAAGGCCTGGATAGCCGACAGCAGGACCATCTTACGCTTGCGGAGGTCTTGCCCCAGGTTGGCTCCCCACCCCTTCATGAACTGCCGGCCTCGCTTGGCACAGAAATGCCATGAGTCGACGGCGGAGGGGCGAGACATAGGCTGCGGATGGGCGCGAGCCTCCAGCCAACAAGCGCCAACCGCCTCAACGAAGCCGGTTTGAGACAACTAGAATGTCTCAAACCGAAATCGGGGAGGGATCGGAGGGCGTTCGTCAGCAGAAGACAGCAGGAGGGGAACATGGTCGGAACCGATCCGAGTGATGGCCCGGAGGGAGGCAAGAGAGCATCGGAGGTCCCATTCCTGGGAAACTAGGACCCGGTCCAGGACGGACTGGGTCGGAACAGCCTGACGGTTGGTCCAGGTGAACCTGGCACCAACCCTATCAATTTCACGGAGGCTAAGATCAGCAGTGCAGTCACTGAATATTTGCATACGTGCAAAGTTGACATGCAAATTACTCTTGTCCTCCGCGAACCGCACGAGGTTAAAATCGCCCCCAACAACCACCGGGAGCGAGGCAGCCGAGACCTTCCGATAGAGCTCCTCGAGGAAGGAGGCGGATCGGCTGTGGTCGGCGGGGTTGTATACAATAGTAACCTCCCACTTGAAGTTGAGGGAGCGTTCAAAAAGCTCCATGCTAACAAACAACGGGCCCCGGTCCATACCGCCCACCTCGAAGGTGGCATCCTTCATGCCTAACAGGATGCCATCGGAATGTCCTGCGCTCCCACTAGAAGGGAGCCAGTGCCAGGCGAAGAGGTGGGGGCTAAGACAGTCGACCTCCGGGAGGGAGAATTCCATCTGCATGGTTTCTTGGATGGCGACATTGTTAATGTGTTCATTACACATGTACTCGATGAGTTGGCGGCGGCGGCCATCATGGCCAAAACCGCGGATGTTCCAGAAGAGGGCATGCATCAAGCAACCATTGAGGGGCTGCGTGACCCCAGGACACGGGATGCGCTTTGGGCACGGAGAGCGGCGGTACGAGAACGGGTGCGTCCCCGAAGCTCGGCCACGGTCAGGGGGGATACCATCGGCCCACCAAGGACGGGGCGGGATCGCATCCCCCGACGCGATCGACGGGGCGGGGGGCGAGAGCAAGACTGCTCTGGCCTCCGCAAGCCTACCGTCGAGGATCTCGCGGGCCCTAATGGCCTTGATCTGGACTAAGGGGGGACCAACCTCCCTCTTGAAGATGATCGCGGAGTCAGTCGTGATTTTCGCAAGGTGACCAAGCAGAACCGACTCGAGAGCAGAGAAGGAACAAGTAGATGCCGAAGGGGGACTGAAGGCGTACCAGGCTCCAAGTTTCGTGCCGCCGCACGGAGCTCCGCCCGCTCGTGGATGGGCAGTGTCGGGCTACCCTCAGGGCGCGCCGCGTCAAGCGAAGTGCTCCGGCGGGAGGCACTCACCGGAGAGGAGGCCGACCGGCCGTGGCGGGAGTAGGCCGCGGCACGTGGAGGGGGAGGCTGGTCAGCCAAGGGGGTGGTCACCCGAGTCCCCCCGTCCATGTCGGGGTCCGTAACGGGGGGAGCAGGAGAACCGGCCCCACACCGCTGAAGAGCGTCGGAGTCGGAGTTGATACGTCTCCAACGTATCTATAATTTTTTATTGTTCCATGCTATATTATATTCTGTTTTGGACATTAATGGGCTTTATTATACACTTTTATATTATTTTTGGGACAAACCTATTAACCGGAGGCCCAGCCCAGAATTGCTATTTTTTTGCCTATTTCAGAGTTTCGCAGAAAAAGAATATCAAACGGAGTCCAAACGGAATGAAACCTTCGGGGACGTGATTTTCGGAACAAACGTGATCCAGAGGACTTGGACCCTATGTCAAGACATCAACCAGGAAGGCACGAGGTAGGGGGCGCGCCTACCCCCCTGGGCGCACCCTCCACCCTCGTGGGCCCCATGTTGCTCCACCGACGTACTTCTTCCTCCTATATATACCTACGTATCCCCAAACTACCAAATACGGAGCCAAAAACCTAATTCCACCGCCGCAACCTTCTGTACCCGTGAGATCCCATCTTGGGGCCTTTTCCGGGGCTCCGCCGGAGAGGGCATGGATCACGGAGGGCTTCTACATCCACACCATAGCCTCTCCGATGATGTGTGAGTAGTTTACCTCAGACCTTCGGGTCCATAGTTATTAGCTAGATGGCTTCTTCTCTCTTTTTGGATCTCAATACAATGTTCTCCCCCTCTCTTGTGGAGATCTATTCGATGTAATCTTCTTTTGCGGTGTGTTTGTTGAGACCGATGAATTGTGGGTTTATAATCAAGTTTATCTATGAACAATATTTGAATCTTCTCTGAATTCTTTTATGTATGATTGGTTTTCTTTGCAAGTCTCTTTGAATTATCAGTTTGGTTTGGCCTACTAGATTGATCTTCCTTGCAATGGGAGAAGTGCTTAGCTTTGGGTTCAATCTTGCGGTGTCCTTTCCAAGTGACAGTAGGGGCAGCAAGGCATGCATTGTATTGTTGCCATCGAGGATAACAAGATGGGGTTTATTGTTGGAAATATGCCCTAGAGGCAATAATAAAAGGATTATTATATTTCCTTGTTCATGATAATCCTCTATTGTTCATGCTATAATTATATTGTTCGGAAATCATAATACATGTGTGAATACATAGACCACAATGTGTCCCTAGTAAGCCTCTAGTTGACTAGCTCGTTGATCAATAAATAGTCATGGTTTCCTGACTATGAACATGGGGATGTCATTGATAACAGGATCACATCATTAGGAGAATGATGTGATGGACAAGACCCAAACCTAAGCATAGCACAAAGATCGTGTAGTTCGTTTGCTAGAGCTTTTCTGAATGTCAAGTATCATTCCTTAGACCATGAAATTATGCAACTCCCGGATACCGTAGGAGTGCTTTGGGTGTATCAAACGTCACAATGTAACTGGGTGACTATAAAGGTGCACTACAGGTATCTCCGAAAGTGTTTGTTGGGTTGGCATGAATCGAGACTGGGATTTGTCACTCCGTATGACGGAGAGGTATCTCTGGGCCCACTCGGTAAGACATCATCATAATGAGCTCAATGTGATCAAGGTGTTGTTCACGGAATGATGTGTTACGGGAATGAGTAAAGAGACTTGCCGGTAACGAGATTGAACAAGGTATCGGTATACCAACGATCGAATCTCGGGCAAGTACCGTACCGATAGACAAAGGGAATTGAGTACGGGATTGATTAAGTCCTCGACATCGTGGTTCATCCGATGAGATCATCGAGGAGCATGTGGGAGCCAACATGGTTATCCAGATCCCGCTGTTGGTTATTGACCGGAGATCGTCTCGGTCATGTCTGCATGTCTCCCGAACCCGTAGGGTCTACACACTTAAGGTTCGGTGACGCTAGGGTTGTGAAGATATTAGTATGCAGCAAACCGAAGGTTGTTTGGAGTCCCGGATGAGATCCCAGACGTCACGAGAGGTTCCGGAATGGTCCGGAGGTAAAGAATTATATATAGGAAGTGTCGTTTCGGCCATCGGGGTGGATTCGGGGGTCACCGGTATTGTACCGGGACCACCAGATGGGTCCCGGGGGTCCACCGGGTGGGGCCACCCATCCCGGAGGGCCCCGTGGGCTGAAGTGGTGAGGGAACCAGCCCATAGTGGGCTGGTGCGCCCCCCATGGGCCTCCCCCTGCGCCTAGGGTTGGAAACCCTAGGGCAGGGGGGCGCCCCACTTGCCTTGGGGGGCAAGTCTCCCCCCCAGGCCGCCGCCCCCCTGGAGATGGATCTCCAGGGCCGGCGCCCCCCCCTAGGTGGCCTATATAAAGGGGGGGAGGGAGGGCAGCGGCACCCTGCAGCCTTGGCGCCTCCCTCTCCCCTGCTACACCTCTCCCTCTCGCGCAGACGCTTGGCGAAGCCCTGCTGGAACTCTGCTGCATCCACCACCACGCCGTCGTGCTGTTGGATCTTCTTCAACCTCTCCTTCCCCCTTGCTGGATCAAGAAGGAGGAGACGTCATCCCGACTATATGTGTGTTGAACGCGGAGGTGCCGTATGTTCGGCGCTGGTCATCGGTGATTTGGATCACGACGAGTACGACTCCATCATCCACGTTCTTCTTGAACGCTTCCGTTGCGATCTACAAGTGGTATGTAGATGCTCTCCTATCCCCTCGTTGCTAGAATACTCCATGGATAGATCTTGGTGATGCGTAGGAAAATTTTAATTTCTGCTACGATCCCCAACAATGTCATCATGAGCTAGGTCTATGCGTAGTTTCTATGCACGAGTAGAACACAAAGTAGTTGTGGGCGTCGAATTGTCAATTCTTCTTGCCGTTACTAGTCCTATCTTGGTTCAGCGGTATTGTGGGATGAAGCGGCCCGGACCAACGTTACACGTACGCTTACGTGAGACCGGTTCCACCGACTAACATGCACTAGTTGCATAAGGTGGCTGGCGGGTGTCTGTCTCTCCCACTTTAGTTGGATCGGATTCGATGAACAGGGTCCTTATGAAGGGTAAATAGAGATTGACAATTCACGTTGTGGTTTCAACGTAGGTAAGAAACGTTCTTTCTAGCAACCTATAACAGCCACGTAAAAACTTGCAACAACAATTAGAGGATGTCTAACTTGTTTTTGCAGCAAGTGCTTTGTGATGTGATATGGCCAAAAGTTGTGATGAATCATGTATGTGATGTATGAGATGATCTTGTTATTGTAATAGGAATCACGACTTGCATGTCGATGAGTATGACAACCGGCAGGAGCCATAGGAGTTGTCTTTATTTATTTATGACCTGCGTGTCAACTTAAATCGTCATGTAATTACTTTACTTTATTGCTAAAGCGTTAGCCATAGTAGTAGAAGTAATAGTTGACGTGACAACTTCATGAAGACACGATGATGGAGATCATGGTGTCATGCCGGTGACGACGATGAACATGGTGCCCCGAAGATGGAGATCAAAGGAGCGAAGTGATGTTGGCCATATCATGTCACTATTTGATTGCATGTGATGTTTATCATGTTTTTACATCTTATTTGCTTAGAACGACGGTAGCATAAATAAGATGATCCCTCATTAAAATATCAAAAATATGTTCTCCCTAACTATGCACCGTTGCTAAGGTTCGTCGTTCCGAAGCACCACGTGATGATCGGGTGTGATAGGTCCTTACGTTCGCATACAACGGGTGTAAGCCAGATTTACACACGCAATACACTTAGGTTGGATTGACGAGCCTAGCATGTACAGACATGGCCTCGGAACACGGAGGACCGAAAGGTCGAACATGAGTCGTATAGAAGATACGATCAACATGGAGATGTTCACCGATGATAACTAGTCTGTCTCACATGATGATCGGGCACGGCCTAGTTGACTCGGATCATGTATCACTTAGATGACTAGAGGGATGTCAAATCTGAGTGGGAGTTCATTCACTAATTTGATTAGATGAATTTAATTATCATGAACTTAGTCTAAATCTTTACAATATGTCTTGTAGATCAAATGGCCCACGCTAATGTCACCCTCAACTTCAACGCGTTCCTAGAGAAAACCAAGCTGAAAGATGATGGCAGCAACTATTCGGACTGGGTCCGGAACCTGAGGATCATCCTCATAGCAGCCACGAGAGATTATGTCCTAGAAGCACCGCTAGGTGATGCACCATTCCCAGAAAACCAGGACGTTATGAACGCCCATCAGTCATGCACTGATGATTACTCCCTCGTTCAGTGCGGCATGCTTTACAGCTTAGAACCGGGGCTTCAAAAGCGTTTTGAGAAACACGGAGCATATGAGATGTTCGAGGAGCTGAAATTAATTTTCCAAGATCGTGCCCGGGTCGAGAGATATGATGTCTCCGACAATTTCTTTAGCTGCAAGATGGAGGAAAATAGCTCTGTCAGTGAACACATACTCAAGATGTTTGGGTTGCACAACCGCTTGACTCAGCTGGAAGTTAATCTCCCGGATGAGGCGGTCATTGACAGAATCCTTCAGTCGCTCCCACCTAGCTACAAGAGCTTCGTGATGAACTACAATATGCAGGGGATGGAAAAGACCATTCCCGAGTTGTATTCAATGCTGAAATCTGCGGAAGTGGAGATCAAAAAGGAACATCAAGTGTTCATGGTGAATAAAACCACTAAGTTCAAGAAAGGCAAGGGTAAGAAGAACTTCAAGAAGGACGGCAAGGAGGTTGCCGCGCCTGGTAATTCAGTTGCCAGGAAGAAGTCAAAGAATGGACCCAAACCTGAAACTGATTGCTTTTATTGCAAGGGAAATGGTCACTGGAAGCGGAATTGCCCCAAGTACTTAGCGGATAAGAAGGCCGACAACACTAAAGGTATATGTGATATACATGTAATTGATGTGTACCTTACCAGTGCTCGTAGTAGCTCCTGGGTATTTGATACCGGTGCCGTTGCTCATATTTGTAACTCAAAACAGGAGCTGCGGAATAAACGGAGACTGGCGAAGGACGAGGTGACGATGCGCGTCGGGAATGGTTCCAGGGTCGATGTGATCGCCGTCGGCACGCTACCTCTACATTTACCTACGGGATTAGTTTTAAACCTCAATAATTGTTATTTAGTGCCAAGTTTGAGCATGAACATTGTATCTGGATCTCGTTTAATGCGAGATGGCTACTCATTTAAATCCGAGAATAATGGTTGTTCTATTTATATGAGTGATATGTTTTATGGTCATGCTCCGATGGTTAATGGTTTATTCTTAATGAATCTCGTACGTGATGTTACACATATTCATAGTGTGAATGCCAAAAGATGTAAAGTTAATAACGATAGTCCCACATTCTTGTGGCACTGCCGCCTTGGTCACATTGGTGTCAAGCGCATGAAGAAGCTCCATGCTGATGGACTTTTGGAGTCTCTCGATTATGAATCATTTGAAACATGCGAACCATGCCTCATGGGCAAAATGACCAAGACTCCATTCTCAGGGACAATGGAGCGAGCAACAAACTTGTTGGAAATCATACATACAGATGTATGTGGTCCAATGAGCGTTGAGGCTCGCGGAGGCTATCGTTATGTTCTCACTCTCACTGATAATTTGAGTACATATGGGTATGTCTACTTAATGAAACACAAGTCTGAGACCTTTGAAAAGTTCAAGGAGTTTCAGAGTGAGGTTGAGAATCAACGTGACAGAAAAATGAAGTTCTTATGATCAGATCGTGGGGGAGAATATTTAAGTCACGAATTTGGCACACACTTAAGAAAATGTGGAATCGTTTCACAACTCACGCCGCCTGGAACACCTTAGCGTAACGGTGTGTCCGAACGTCGTAATCGCACTCTATTGGATATGGTGCGATCTAAGATGTCTCTTACCGATCTACCGCTCTCATTTTGGGGCTATGCTTTAGAGACTGCCGCATTCACTTTAAATAGGGCTCCGTCAAAATCCATTGAGACGACACCGTATGAATTATGGTTTGGAAAGAAACCTAAGCTGTCGTTTCTGAAAGTTTGGGGTTGCGATGCTTATGTCAAGAAACTTCAACCTAAAAAGCTCGAACCCAAATCGGAAAAATGCGTCTTCATAGGATATCCCAAAGAAACAGTTGGGTATACCTTCTACCTCAGATCCGAAGGCAAGATCTTTGTTGCCAAGAACGGGTCCTTTCTAGAGAAAGAGTTTCTCGCGAAAGAAGTAAGTGGGAGGAAAGTAGAGCTTGATGAAGTACTACCTCTTGAAAATTAGAGTAGCACAGCTCAGGAAAATGTTCCTGTGGTGCCTGCACCGATTCAAGAGGAGGTTAATGATGATGATCAAGATACTTCTGATCAAGCTCCTACTGAACTTCGTAGGTCCACAAGGACACGTTCCGCACCAGAGTGGTACGGCAACCCTGTCCTGGAAATCATGTTGTTGGACAACGGTGAACCTTCGAACTATGAAGAAGCGATGGCGGGCCCAGATTCCGACAAATGGCTAGAAGCCATGAAATCCGAGATAGAATCCATGTATGAAAACAAAGTATGGACTTTGAATGACTTGCCCGATGATCGGCGAGCCATAGAAAATAAATGGATCTTTAAGAAGAGGACAGACGCGGATGGTAATGTGACCATCTATAAAGCTCGACTTGTCGCTAAGGGTTATCGACAAGTTCAAGGGGTTGACTACGATGAGACTTTCTCACCCATAGCAAAGCTGAAGTCCGTCCGAATCATGTTAGCAATTGCCGCATTCTATGATTATGAGATATGGCAAAGGGACGTCAAAACGGCATTCCTTAACGGCTTTCTTAAGGAAGAATTGCATATGATGCAGCCGGAAGTTTTTGTCGATCCTAAGAATGCTAATAAGGTATGCAAGATCCAGCGCTCTATCTATGGGCTGGTGCAAACATCTCGTAGTTGGAACATTCGCTTTGATGAGATGATCAAAGCGTTTGGGTTTATGCAGACTTATGGAGAAGCCTGCGTTTACAAGAAAGTGAGTGGGAGCTCCGTAGCATTTCTAATATTATATGTGGATGACATACTATTGATGGGAAATGATATAGAATTCTTGGAAAGCATAAAGGCCTATTTGAACAAGTGTTTTTCAATGAAGGACCTTGGAGAAGCTGCTTATATATTAGGCATCAAGATCTATAGAGATAGATCAAGACGCCTCATCGGTCTTTCACAAAGTATGTACCCTGACAAGATTTTGAAGAAGTTCAAAATGGATCAGTCCAAGAAGGGGTTCTTGCCTGTGTTGCAAGGTGTGCGATTAAGCACGGCTCAATGCCCGACCACGGCAAAAGATATAGAAGATATGAGTGTCATCCCCTATGCCTCAGCCATAGGGTCTATTATGTATGCCATGCTGTGTACCAGACCCAATGTAAACCTTGACGTAAGTTTGGTAGGTAGGTACCAAAGTAATCCCGGCAAGGAACACTGGACAGCGGTCAAAAACATCCTGAAGTACCTGAAAAGGACTAAGGATATGTTTCTCATTTATGGAGGTGCCGAAGAGCTCGTCGTAAAGGGTTACGTCGACGCCAGCTTCGACACAGATCTGGATGACTCCAAGTCACAAACCGGATACGTGTATATTTTGAATGGAGGGGCAGTAAGCTGGTGCAGTTGCAAGCAAAGCGTCGTGGCGGGATCTACATGTGAAGCAGAGTATATGGCAGCCTCGGAGGCAGCACAAGAAGCAGTCTGGGTGAAGGAGTTCATTACCGACCTAGGAGTCATACCCAATGCGTCGGACCCGATGACTCTCTTCTGTGACAACACTGGAGCAATTGCCCTTGCGAAGGAGCCCAGGTTTCATAGGAAGACCAGGCATATCAAGCGTCGCTTCAACTCCATTCGTGAAAGTATTCAAAATGGAGACATAGAGATTTGTAAAGTACATACGGACCTGAATGTGGCAGATCCGTTGACTAAACCTCTCCCTAGAGCAAAACATGATCAACACCAAAATTCCATGGGTGTGCGATTCATCACAATGTAACTAGACTATTTTCTCTAGTGCAAGTGGGAGACTGCTGGAAATATGCCCTAGAGGCAATAATAAAAGGATTATTATATTTCCTTGTTCATGATAATCGACTATTGCTCATGCTATAATTGTATTGTTCGGAAATCATAATACATGTGTGAATACATAGACCACAATGTGTCCCTAGTAAGCCTCTAGTTGACTAGCTCGTTGATCAATAGATAGTCATGGTTTCCTGACTATGGACATGGGGATGTCATTGATAACGGGATCACATCATTAGGAGAATGATGTGATGGACAAGACCCAAACCTAAGCATAGCACAAAGATCGTGTAGTTCGTTTGCTAGAGCTTTTCTGAATGTCAAGTATCATTCCTTAGACTATGAGATTATGCAACTCCCGGATACCGTAGGAGTGCTTTGGGTGTATCAAACGTCACAACGTAACTGGGTGACTATAAAGGTGCACTACAGGTATCTCTGAAAGTGTTTGTTGGGTTGGCATGAATCAACACTGGGATTTGTCACTCCGTATGACGGAGAGGTATCTCTGGGCCGACTCGGTAAGACATCATCATAATGAGCTCAATGTGATCAAGGTGTTGTTCACGGGATGATGTGTTACGGGAACGAGTAAAGAGACTTGCCGGTAATGAGATTGAACAAGGTATCGGTATACCAACGATCGAATCTCGGGCAAGTACCGTACCGATAGACAAAGGGAATTGAGTACGGGATTGATTAAGTCCTCGACATCCTGGTTCATCCGATGAGATCATCGAGGAGCATGTGGGAGCCAACATGGTTATCCAGATCCCGCTGTTGGTTATTGACCGGAGATCGTCTCGGTCATGTCTGCATGTCTCCCGAACCCGTAGGGTCTACACACTTAAGGTTCGGTGACGCTAGGGTTGTGAAGATATTAGTATGCAGCAAACCGAAGGTTGTTCGGAGTCCCGGATGAGATCCCGGACGTCACGAGAGGTTCCGGAATGGTCCGGAGGTAAATAATTATATATAGGAAGTGTCGTTTCGGCCATCGGGGTGGATTCGGGGGTCACCGGTATTGTACCGGGACCACCAGATGGGTCCCGGGGGTCCACCGGGTGGGGCCACCCATCCCGGAGGGCCCCGTGGGCTGAAGTGGGGAGGGAACCAGCCCATGGTGGGCTGGTGCGCCCCCCCATGGGCCTCCCCCTGCGCCTAGGGTTGGAAACCCTAGGGCAGGGGGGCGCCCCACTTGCCTTGGGGGGCAAGTCTCCCCCCCAGGCCGCCGCCCCCCCTGGAGATGGATCTCCAGGGCCGGTGCCCCCCCTAGGGGGCCTATATAAAGGGGGGAGGGAGGGCAGCGGCACCCTGCAGCCTTGGCGCCTCCCTCTCCCCTGCTACACCTCTCCCTCTCGCGCAGACGCTTGGCGAAGCCCTGCTGGAACTCTGCTGCATCCACCACCACGCCGTCGTGCTGCTGGATCTTCTTCAACCTCTCCTTCCCCCTTGCTGGATCAAGAAGGAGGAGACGTCATCCCGACCGTACGTGTGTTGAACGCGGAGGTGCCGTCCGTTCGGCGCTGGTCATCGGTGATTTGGATCACGACGAGTAAGACTCCATCATCCACGTTCTTCTTGAACGCTTCCGTTGCGATCTACAAGTGGTATGTAGATGCTCTCATATCCCCTCGTTGCTAGAATACTCCATGGATAGATCTTGGTTATGCATAGGAAAATTTTAATTTCTGCTACGATCCCCAACATTTATATCATATTTCACGAGTTTATCCCTCTACATTATGTCATCTTACTTTAAGCGTTACTCCATTCCTATGAACTTAATACTCTAGATGCATGCTGGATAGAGGTCGATGTGTGGAGTAATATTAGTAGATGCAGGCAGTAGTCGGTCTACTTGTCTCGGACGTGATGCCTATATACATGATCATACCTACATATTCTCATAACTATGCTCAATTCTGTCAATTGCTCAACAGTAATTTGTTCACCCACCGTAATACTTATGCTCTCGAGAGAAGCCACTAGTGAAACCTATGGCCCCTGGGTCTATTTTCCATCATATTAATCTTCCAACACTTAGTTATTTTTATTGCCTTTTATTTTACTTTGCATCTTTATCATAAAAATACCAAAAATATTATCTTATCATATCAATTAGATCTCACTTTCGTAAGTGACTGTGAAGGGATTGACAACCCCTTTATTGCGTTGGTTGCGAGGATTTTATTTGTTTGTGTAGGTGCGAGGGACTCGTGCGTGGCGTCCTACTGGATTCATACCTTGGTTCTCAAAAACTAAGGGAAATACTTACGCTGCTTTACTGCATCACCCTTTCTTCTTCAAGGGAAAACCAACACAGTTCTCAAGAGGTAGCAAGAAGGATTTCTGGCGCCGTTGCCGGGGAAGTCTACGCAAAAGTCAACATACCAAGTACCCATCACAAACTCTTATCTTCCGCATTACATTATTTGCCATTTGCCTCTTGTTTTCCTCTCCCCCACTTCAACCTTGCCGTTTTATTCGCCCTCTCTTTTCCGTTCGCCTCTTTTTCGCTTGCTTCTTGTTTGCTCGTGTGTTGGATTGCTTGCTTGTCACGATGGATCAAGATAATACTAAATAGTGTGACTTCACCAATACCAACAACAATGATTTTCTTAGCACTCCGATTGCTCCTCTTACCGATACTGAATCTTGTGAAATTAATGCTGCTTTGTTGAATCTCGTTATGAAAGATCAATTCGCCGGCCTTCCTAGTGAAGATGCTGCTACCCATCTAAATAGCTTTGTTGATTTGTGTGATAAGAAAAAGAAGAAAGATGTAGACAATGATATTGTTAAATTGAAATTATTTCCTTTTTCGCTTAGAGATCGTGCTAAAGCTTGGTTTTCGTCTTTGCCTAAAAATAGTATTGATTCTTGGAATAAGTGCAAAGATGCTTTCATCTCCAAGTATTTTCCTCCCGCTAAGATCATCTCTCTTAGAAACGATATTATGAATTTTAAGCAACTTGATCATGAACATGTTGTACAAGCTTGGGAGAGGATGAAATTAATGGTACGTAATTGCCCTACACATGGTTTGAATTTGTGGATGCTTATACAAAAATTTCATGCCGGATTGAATTTTGCTTCTAGAAATCTCTTAGATTCGGCCACGGGAGGCACTTTTATGGAAATCACTTTAGGACAAGCTACTAAACTCCTAGATAATATTATGGTTAATTATTCTCAATGGCACGCCGAAAGATCTACTAATAAAAAAGTGCATGCGATAGAAGAAATTAATGTTTTGATTGGAAAGATGGATGAACTTATGAAATTATTTGCTACTAAAAGTGTTTCTTCTGATCCTAATGATATGCCTTTGTCTACTTTGATTGAGAATAATAATGAATCTATGGATGTGAATTTTGTTGGTAGGAATAATTTTGGTAAGAACGGGTATAGAGGAAACTTTAATTCTAGGCCGTACCCTAGTAATTCCTCTAATAATTATGGAAATTCCTACAACAATTCTTATGGAAACTTTAATAAGATGCCTTATGAATTTGAGACTAGTGTTAAAGAATTTATAAATTCACAAAAGAATTTCAATGCTTTGCTTGAAGAAAAATTGCTTAAGATTGATGAATTGGCTAGGAACATTGATAGAATTTCTCTTGACGTTGATTCTTTGAAACTTAGATCTATTGCTCCTAAGCATGATATCAATGAGTCTCTCAAAGCCATGAGAATTTCCATTGATGAGTGCAAAGAAAGAACCGCTAGGATGCGTGCTAAGAAATATTGCTTTGTGAAAGCGTGTTTTTCTAGTTCCTATGAAAATAAAGCTGAAGATCTAAAAGTTATTGATGTGTCCCCTATTAAATCTTTGTTTTGCAATATGAATCTTTATAATGATGGGACTGAATATGATCCACCTTTACCTAGAAGGCGTTCCAAAAATTCGAAGTTTTTAGATCTTGATGCTAAAAGTAAGATTGAAGAAGTTAAAACTTTAGATCTCAATGGACCCACAACTTTGGATTTCAAGGAATTTAATTATGATAATTGCTCTTTGATAGATTGTATTTCCTTGTTGCAATCCGTGCTAAATTCTCCGCATGCTTATAGTCAACATAAAGCTTTTACTAAACATATCGTTGATGCTTTCCTGCAATCTTATGAAGAAAAACTTGAGTTGGAAGTTTCTATCCCTAGAAAACTTTATAATGAGTGGGAACATACTATTAAAATTAAAATTAAAATTAAAGATCATGAATGCTATGCTTTGTGTGATTTGGGTGCTAGTGTTTCCATGATCCCAAAGACTTTGTGTGATTTGCTAGGTTTCCGTGATTTTGATGATTGCTCTTTAAATTTTCACCTTGCGGATTCCACCATTAAGAAACCTACGGGAAGAATTAATGATGTTCTTATTGTTGCAAATAGGAATTATGTGCCCGTAGATTTTATTGATCTTGATATAGATTGCAATCCTTCATGTCCTACTATTCTTGGTAGACGTTTTCTTAGAAATATTGGTGCAATTATTGATATGAAAGAAGGAAATATTAGATTCCAATTTCCATTAAGGAAAGGCATGGAACACTTCCATAGAAAGAAATTAAAATTACCTTATGAATCTATTATGAGTTCCACTTATGGATTGCCTAAGAAAGATGACAATACCTAGATCTATCCTTGTTATTATGCCTAGCTAGGGGCGTTAAACGATAGCGCTTGTTGGGAGGCAACCCAATTTTATTTTTAGTTTTTGCTTTTTGCTTCTGTTTAGGATTAAAGATTTTATCTAGCCTATGGTTAGGTTTGTTTTTATGTTTTAATTAGTGTTTGTGCCAAGTTTAACCTATAGGATCTTCTTCGATGATAGTTATTTGATCTTGCTGAAAATTCCCGAAACTTTTTGTTCACAAAAATAATTGTTAAAATCACCAGAACGTGATAAAATATTGATTCCAATTTTTTCTGATCAATAAACAAATTGTCTAGGTCTTACTATTTTGGCTGAATTTTTGGAGTTCCAGAAGTTTGCGTTAGTTACAGGTTACTACAGACTGTTCTGTTTTTGACAGATTCTGTTTTTCGTGTGTTGTTTGCTTATTTTGATGAATCTATGGCTAGTAAAATAGTTTATGAACCATAGAGAAGTTGGAATACAGTAGGTTTAACACCAATATAAATAAATAATGAGTTCATTACAGTACCTTGAAGTGGTGTTTTGTTTTCTTTCGCTAACGAAGCTCACGAGATTTTCTGCTGAGTTTTGTGTTGTGAAGTTTTCAAGTTTTCGGTGAAAGATTTGATGGATTATGGAACAAGGAGAGGCAAGAGCCTAAGCTTGGGGATTCCCATGGCATCCCAACATAATCTAAGGACACCAAAAAGCCAAAGCTTGGGGATGCCCCGGAAGGCATCCCCTCTTTCGTCTACTTCCATCGGTAACTTTACTTGGAGCTATATTTTTATGCACCACATGATATGTGTTTTGCTTGGAGCGTCTTGTATGATTTGAGTCTTTGCTTTTTAGTCTACCACAATCATCTTTGCTGTACACACCTTTTGAGCGAGACACACATGATTCGGAATTTATTAGAATACTCTATGCGCTTCACTTATATCTTTTGAGCTATATAGTTTTTGCTCTAGTGCTTCACTTATATCTTTTAGAGCACGGCGGTGGTTTTGTTTTATAGAAACTATTATTCTCTCATGCTTCACTTATATAATTTTGAGAGTATTAAACAGCATGGTAATTTGCTTCAATTGGGAAATTAATCCTAATATGTTGGCTATTCAAGCCTAGTAAAAAACTTTCTTATGAGTGTGCTGAATGCTAAGAGAAGTTTGATGCTTGATGATTGCTTTGAGGTATGGAGGTAGTAATATTAAAGTTGTGCTAGTTGAGTAGTTGTGAATTTGAGAAATACTTGTGTTAAAGATTGCAAGTCCTGTATCATGCACGTATGGTAAACGTTATGTAACAAATTTGAAACATGAGGTGTTCTTTGATTGTCCCCCTATGAGTGGCGGTCGGGGACGAGCGATGGTCTTTTCCTACCAATCTATCCCCCTAGGAGCATGCGCGTAGTGCTTGGTTTTTGATGACTTGTAGATTTTTGCAATAAGTATGTGAGTTCTTTATGACTAATGTTGAGTCCATGGATTATACGCATTCTTACCCTTCCATCATTGCTAGCCTCTTTGGTACCGTGCATTGCCCTTTCTCACATTGAGAGTTGGTGCAAACTTCGCCGGTGCATCCAAACCCCGTGATATGATACGCTCTTTCACACATAAACCTCCTTATATCTTCCTCAAAACAGCCACCATACCTACCTATTATGGCATTTCCATAACCATTCCGAGATGTATGGCCATGCAACTTTCCACCGTTCTGTTTATCATGACACGTTCATCATTGTTATATTGCTTTGCATGATCATGTAGTTGACATCGTATTTGTGGAAAGCCACCGTTCATAATTTTTCATACATGTCACTCTTGACTCATTGCTATCCCGGTATACCGCCGGAGGCATTCATATAGAGTCATACTTTGTTCTAGTATCGAGTTGTAATCATTGAGTTGTAAATAAATAGAACTGTGATGATCATCATTCATAGAGCATTGTCCCAATAAAAAAAGAGAAAGGCCAAATAAAAAAAGGAAGGCCCAAAAAAAGAGGGACAATGCTACTATCCTTTTTCCACACTTGTGCTTCAAAGTAGCACCATGATCTTCATGATAGAGAGTCTCTTATTTTGTCACTTTCATATACTAGTGGGAATTTTTCATTATAAAACTTGGCTTGTATATTCCAACAATGGGCTTCCTCAAATGCCCTAGGTATTCGTGAGCAAGCAAGTTGGATGCACACCTGCTTAGTTTCCTTTATTGAGCTTTCATGCATTTATAGCTCTAGTGCATCCATTGCATGGCAATCCCTACTCCTTACATTAACATCAATCGATGGGCATCTCCATATGTCGGTGTACAAAAAGGGGGGGTACGATTTTTGTACCCCTATTACTGTGCACGGGCAGTCTGAGCCACGGACGCCGCCACACCGAGCGCGGCAAGGGAGGTAAACCAAGGTAAGGCCAAGGCTGAAGAGGAGCTGAACAACACCAAGACCAAGACCACAAAGAGCAAGGGGAACAAAGCAGACCCTCCCCGGCAAGATCCTTGCCGGGGGCAGCTTTGGCTAGCCCGGCAAGATCCTTGTCGTGGCAGCTCGCCCCCCACCTACGGAGCGAGGTCACCCTTGAGTCCACTGCCCCCATGGGGCAAGGATTCGGGAGACATCCCCGTGGTGGCATGCAGATCTTTGTGAAGACATTCAGAACCAGATGCCCACTTAGGAAGGTGATGACCCTTGGCGGGATCCCAGCCAAGGAGGACCACAAGGGCCCCGGCAAGAGCCTTGTCGGGCATGGCAGCGAGCGCCACGGCAAGACCCTTGTCGGGGTCCCAGCAAGGCCCTTGCCAAGGACACCCGTGGGGCCACCATCAGGCCCGCACCAGTCGCGCCCCCACCGCCGTTCGCATGCAGCTGCCGACCCAACCAGTTGGGCAGGCACCTGCGTGGCGGCGTGCAGGTCTTCGTGGAGACCCACCGCTACGCCACCTCAGCTGCTTGCCTGCCTACATGGCACCACAAGCACCGCTGGCCAGGGAGCGTGTCAACACAAGAGGGAGCGGCGACGGACGGGACATGGCTCTCCCCCGTCCCCGATAAAGCAAGGACACCTAAGCAAGGTGCATTAAATGCGCCTTGACATATAATGCGAGGGATAAACTCGCATTACTGTACCCTTTCCACCTCCTGTGAGCCACTGTGGCGACCCCTTTCCTATAAAAGGAGGCCCGAGGCGATCAGGAGAGGGATTCGGCTTTTTGGAGCTCTTCACGCCCCATAGCTAGTTCAAGAACACTGATATACGATCCACCAAACCAGGAGTAGGGTTTTACGCATCCTCGCGGCCCGAACCTGGATAAAGGAACCGTGTGCTATCTGTTTGATCCGCTCTTCTCACGACCCCCGCGCCCCCGCAAACGTAGTAGGGATTCTTGTGATCCCATAGGTGTCGTTTCACACCGACATTTTGGCGCGCCAGGCAGGGGTTGCGCAGTTGTGAGAATCGGCTTTAGCAGTTAGTTCGACGCTCTTTCATCATCATGGCGCCCAAGAAGAAGACGACGGTGGCGGTTGGCCCGTCGGAAGCCGGACATCCCGTCCCGACGCGGGCGAGCAGCGGACCGGTCGCGGAAAGGACCCAGGGCGCCGTTCGTGAACACCAACACCGTCCCAGCAGTAGGAGTTTGGGAGGCGGCGATGTTCGTGTGCCTGGTAACGGGCTGCACGCCGCCAAGTCCAAGGACGGGGCCAGGCCCTCCGCAGGTGGCGCGGGGCCTTCCAAGATCGATGCCACCCCGCCCGAAGGCGACGCGAGGGCTTCCCAGACTCCCACGCCGGCGCCGACGGCGCGCTCCTCTCAAGCGGCGCTCGATGAACGGCGTAATCACGCCGAAGACCCCGGGCGTCGCTGCGGGAAGAGCCCCGAGCACCCCTCCCGGGATGTAGAAGACCTGCCCGCTCGCCGAGGCGCTGGCGAAGGTGACGCGCAACCACGGGGTCGTTATAGAGCTCCTTCTGACATGGTCAGAACTCGAAGCGAGTCGCGATCCGTGCAGGTTTCACTACCACCAACGCCAGCAGAAGCCCTGGCACGCGCGCAGTTGCTCCTTGATTTCCCTCCCACTATGGGGAAACTCGACGAATGGAGAGCCACCATCAGAAGCCTTGTTGCGGTGGCCAAAAAAGATGAACCAAGCCCGATGGAGCCCCCGGGTCGACTCTCCGACGGAGTCCCACGCACCAGTGGCAGGAGAGCTGGCGGCGCCGCAACCACGGTGCACTCGCCCGCTCCTCGCCCGGCGCCGCGGACGCCAGCCCGTCGTGACGTCACAGGCGAGGAAATCTCCATAGCGTCGTCCGAACCGCGGACCCACTGTGACCAGCGCCAAGTCCTTCGGGAATGAGAACATGAAGACGCTCGAACCACTATCGAGCGCCGGCGGGAGTGCGCCACCAATCAGACAGGCGAGCGGGGCCTGCTGTGAATCACCCGGCACCGGGGAGCCCTGGAGGCCTACCTTATGAGGTAGGTTGTCCGGCTTTTACCCGTGAGCTACGGCAGTTCTAGTGGCCCACTCACCGCACTTTCAAACCTGACGTGGGCGAAAAGTACAGTGGCAAGACTCACCCGTCCGAGTTCCTCAGCGTTTACACCATCGCGATGCAAGCTGCCGGAGCCCGCGACGATAAGGTGCTTGCGAATTACTTTCTGCCGGCTCTTAAACCCAACGCCATGTCATGGTTGATGCACTTGCCGGTAGACTCCATTTCCTCCTGGTCGGATTTGTGCCATGAGTTCGTGGGCGCCTTTACTGGAGGCCACCAAGCCCATGGCCAGGCGAGCGACCTGCACGTCATCCCCCAGAAGGGAGGTGAGAGTCTCCGCAAGTATATACAGAGGTTCAGCCAGATACAGTACAATACCCCTGATGTTCATCCTACCGCCATCATCAGCACGTTCCATCAGAACGTGCGTAACCGCAAGATGCGTGAAGAGCTGGCGATGAACAAGGTGAAAGATGTAGCAGAACTCTATGTTCTCGCTGACAGATGTGCCCGGGCTGAAGAAGGAAGTAAGTACCCCGGCGAAGATGCTGGCATGGAAACCGACTCCTCAGATGAGGATACTGCCGCTCCGGCGAAGAAAGGCTGGTGCCACAACAGGAAGCGCAAAGGAAAAGCCATGCTTGCCGTCGAGGGGTCTGATGACACCGGCTCCACCAAGAAAACCAAGGCAGATGACCCCGGCAAGGAAATTGCCTGATGTGTCGCCTGCCGGGCCATGGCTGCTGCCGAGAAGCCAGGCAACTCCGGCAAGCGGTACTGCAAGATCCATCGCACCATAGGCCATGCTCTCCAACACTGCCGACAGGTTGGACTCCTCGCTGAGAAGTAGAGGGCTAAATGTGAGAGGCGGGACAAAGAGAAGGGCCAAGATGGTTCTGAGGGATCCGGCAAGAAGCGTGACGGCCAGGCAGGCCGTCGCGGCAAGGATAAGCAACAGGAGAGGCCCGTCCGGGGCCGTGATAGAAAGCCAAAAGACGACGATCACGAAGAGGACGACGAGTCCGGCGACCAGGAGTTTCATAAAGCTACAAAGGCCATGTGCGTCGACGGCGGCGCCTCGCTGCATACCTCTCATCGCCGGCTTAAACAGTGGGCGCGAGAGGTTACAGCGGCAGAGCTGTCGTTTGATGCCCAAAGGCCGCTGAACTGGTCCAACACACCTGTCATTTTTGACACTGAGGATCACCCTGATCACACTACTACGGTCGGGTGCTTGCCGTTGTTGGTTTCACCAACGAGACGCAACCTCAAGGTGACAAAGATGCTAGTCGATGGCGGGGCCGGTCTAAACTTGATCTCGCCTGCCGTGATCGAGAAGCTGCAGATTCCTGAGGGAGACCTCGAAGAGACGGGCACGTTTCAAGGGGTCAACCCGGGAAGAAGCCAACCCAAGGGAAAGGTCACGCTGCCAGTGACTTCAGGATGGAGAGGATCGTGTTCGATGTTGCCAAGATCCCCTTGCCCTACAATGGGATCCTTGGCCGCCCAGCGCTGGCCAAGTTCATGGCGGCGTCGCACTACGCCTACAACACCTTGGAGATGCCAGGACCTGTGACGATCATCAACATCCCCTCCGATAAGAAAGATGCACTGATTTGCGCTAACCAACTATACCAGCAAGCAGTTGCAGCAGCCGCTGCCACTAGGGCACTTGCTCCTGCCGCTAGGACCCCAGGAGGGAAGAAGAAGAAGGCCGGTGAGACCTCGGACACCCACTCCAGCAAGCGCACCTCTTCGGAGTGTAGCGCTGCCGTTGAGGACGTGCCAGAGAGCTCCACCGGCGGAAACAAGAAGTCTAGGGCCACACCGCCGGGAACCAAGAAGGTTTCCGTCAATGAGGACGGCACGGGAGGTGCTTTTACCATAAGCTCCACCCTTGACGACAAATAGGAAGACGCGCTCGTCACCTTCCTGCGGGCGAATGTCGATGTGTTTGCATGGCAAGCTTCCGACATCCCCGGCGTTCCCAGGGAGGTCATTGAGCACCACCTTGCTGTCTGTCCTCATGCGCGGCCCGTCAAGCAGAACGTCAGGAAGCAAGCTTTGGAACGACAAGACTTCATCACGGAAGAGATCCGGAAACTGGAGGCAGAGGGTTTGGTAAGAGGAGTGCTCCATCCAACGTGGTTGGGCAATCCGGTCGTGGTGCGCAAGGCAAACGGGAAGTGGAGGCTATGTATTGATTACACAGATATCAATAAAGCTTGTCCTAAAGACCCCTTCCCGTTGCCGCGCATCGACCAGATTGTTGAATCGATAGCTGGGTGTGATCTGTTGTCGTTCCTCGATGCCTATTCCGGCTACCACCAGATCTTCATGACAAGAGAAGACGAAGAGAAAACAGCATTCATCACCCCATGTGGTACGTATTGTTTCATGCGGATGCCTTTCAGGTTGAAGAGTGCTGGTTCGACATTTGCGAGGGTGGTCCAGATTGGTTTTGAACCCCAGCTCCATAGAAATATGGAAGCTTACATGGATGACATAGTGGTCAAAACCAATGACAGGGCAACCCTCATACCAGATTTGGAAGAGACGTTTGCGAACCTGCGCAAGATCAATCTCAAGCTGAACCCTGAGAAGTGCGTCTTCGGCGTCCCGTCCGGCAAACTTCTCGGGTTCTTCGTGTCACAGCGTGGGATAGAGGCCAATCCGGACAAGATCAGAGCTATAGAGCAGATTGAGGCACCCAAGCGAATCAAGGATGTGCGTCGGCTTGCTGGTTGCGTCGCCGCCATGGGCAGGTTCATTTCCAAGTCTGCCGAGCGCGCCCTTTCCTTTTTCAAGATCCTGAAAAAGGCGGGCCCGATGGAGTGGACGCCAGAAGCCGAGGCAGCATTGCAAGATTTGAAGAAATACCTCTCTTCCGCGCCAATACTAGTTGCGCCTAGGCCACAGGAGCCATTGCTGCTATACCTGGCGACAACGAACCAGGTGGTCAGCGCCGCACTAGTGGCCCAGAGGGAGGTTGACGACGAGGTAATGGCAGCAACAGAGCCCGACACCACCGACGCGGAGACGACACAGCCAGTCGAAGTGCCACCGAAGAACAAAATGATGCAGCACCCGGTCTACTTTGTTAGCTCCCTCCTGCAGGGGGCTAGATCAAGGTATTCCGGCGTGCAGAAACTACTCTTCGGCCTTCTTATGGCCTCGAGGAAGCTGCGTCACTACTTCCAGGCACACGAGATCACTGTCGTCGCTCGCCTCCCTCTGCAACGGATATTGTACAATCCAGATGCAATGGGGAGGATTGTGGAATGGGCACTGGAGCTGTCCAGCTTTGGCCTCAAGTTTGAAAGTACTTCGACAATCCAGAGCCGGGTCCTGGCAGAGTTCATCACAGAGTGGACCGCAACACCTGACGAAGAAGCCCAAGAGACTGCTCTCCCCGGCAAAGAGGCAAGTTGCAATTGGGTCATGTACTTTGATGGAGCTTTCTCCCTACAAGGTGTCGGGGCTGGCGTACTGCTTGTCGCCCCGCCCGGAGAGCACCTCAAGTACGTGATCCAGATGCACTTCCCCAGGGAGATGTCGACGAACAATACGGCAAGAGTACGAAGGGCTGCTTGCCGGTCTTAGGATCGCGGCGGACCTCGGAATCAAGAAGCTCATTGTCAGGGGCAACTCGCAGCTTGTCGCCAAGCAAGTCAACAAGGATTACCAGAGCCCGTTGATGAAGGCCTACGTTGATGAAGTGAGAAAGCTGGAAGAGCGTTTCGACAGTATACAGGCTGAATACGTTCCCCGAGCGGAGAACGACATCGCTGATTACCTGTCAAAACGCGCTGCCCTCAAGCTACCTGTGGAACCAGGTACCTTTGTGCTTCAGCTAACTCAGCCATCCGTTGACCCATCAACAGAGCAGAACAAGAGGAGGAAATCAGGGCCCCGCAAGTACTTTCCCGCCGAGCTCCCCGAAGCCGCCGGCAAAGAAATTGTCAGGGACGCTGAGCCCACCTCGGGACGGCTAGCTCCGGCGGAGCGTCAAGCTCTTGCCGTCGAAACAGCCGCCCCAATAGCGGAGTAAATGCCTTTAGTCCTCGTCGTCGAGCCTCAGGCTCCGGCGTGGGCACAGCATACCGTCCGATTCCTCCAAACAGGGGAACTTCCTGAGGAGCAGGAAGACGCGGAAAAAGTAGCCCGTCGCTCTACCATGTACCAGTTCCTCGATGACGTCCTGTATAGGAAGAGGCCGAACGGTGTGAAATTGAAGTGCATCCCTCGTGAGGAAGGACTGGAGCTGTTGGCAGAGATACACGGAGGCATATGTGGATCCCACATCGGGTCAAGGGCCCTTGCTGGCAAGGCATTCCGGCAAGGTTTCTTCTGGCCCACCGCCCTCCAGGATGCGACGACACTAGTCACCAGGTGTGAAGCGTGTCAGTTCCATTCAAAGAAGCTTCATCAACCAGCTCAAGCCCTTCAAACCATTCCTCTCTCCTGGCCCATCTCGGTCTGGGGGCTCGACATACTGGGCCCTTTCCCCCGCGCTGTCGGGGGCTTTGAGTACTTGTACGTTGCAATCGACAAGTTCACAAAGTGGCCGGAGGTGGAGGCAGTGAGGAAGGTCACAACTCAATCAGCCGTCAAGTTCTTCAAGGAGCTAGTGTGCCGTTTTGGTGTACCCAATAGGGTCATCACCGACAACGGCACACAGTTCACAAGCCGCACCTTCATGCAATATACTCAAGACCTCGGCAGCAGAGTCTGTTTCGCTTCCGTTGCCCACCCACGAAGCAATGGTCAAGCTGAGAGGGCAAATGCTTAAGTACTGCGGGGCTTAAGGACAAAGACCTTTGACAGGCTGCACAAGAGCGGAAGGCGCTGGATTGATGAGTTGCCGGCGGTTCTTTGGTCGATCAGAACGACGCCAAATCGAGCCACCGGCCAGACACCCTTTGCCCTGGTATACGAGTGCTCGCTCATGATGAGCTTGAGCAAGAGCAATTGCGGCAAGATGACGCAATGCTCCTTGAGGAAGATCGTCTTCGGGCGGCTGTGAGAGCAGCATGCTACCAGCAAGCCTTGCGCCGCTACCATAGCCGCAAGGTTCATGCCCGAAGCCTTGAGGAAGGCGACCTTGTCCTTCGGCGCGTTCAATCGGCCAAGAATTCCAACAACTTGATGCCAAAGTGGGAAGGCCCTTATCGGGTAATACGAGTCACCAGGCCCGGCGCAGTCCGCCTGGAGACCGAAGATGTCGTTCCGGTGAGTAAGTCCTGGAACATTGAGCATCTTCGCAAGTTTTACCCGTAAGGCGCGGCTTGCCGGCCCCCCCGGAAAGCCACCTTTTGTACAAGCATTGCCGATGATGCATGTAACCCTTTGTACAAAGCCAGGCGCAGACCCTGAGCATAAATAAATGAAGCACTGGCGCCCTAAGTTATAGCATGCATGCTAGGTCGAGTCTCATCCTTGGTTAGGGTTGATAGTGCTTAGCGGCGACTAACCCCTAGCTTAGAGGTCGAGTGTGCGTCCCTTTGCCGTTCTTTCGTCTTTGGCTCGCAGGACTCACACATATCCTTGCCAGACCACTTAAGGATGTAAAAGAGAAGGAGGACGGACCAGCATCTAGACCCCGGCAAGCCAGTATTACCGGGGGCTGCAAGAGCAAAGATTCAGCCACGGCAAACCAAAGTTGCCGGGGGCTACAGCTTCAGATAAGTTCTTCATCCCTTGTCATGCATTCCCTTTTGGACTGAGGAATGTGAAACCTCATTTTTCCTAGAAGCTACCGTGCTCCTCTAACTCTAGACCCTAGGAATCGTTCCTGGGACCAGGTTTGATCGTAGTCGCGGCAGCGAAAGGATAAAACGAGGAGCCTGAACCCGCCTCATCCCTACCTCCGCAGAAAGCGTGAGAAAGGTCGAGTGAGGTGGAGAGACGGCAAGGCCTATTGCCGGGCGAAGAAATGTTTATCTAGAGATATCAAGGATTTACTCCTTGTCGTGGGTTCTACCCGCAAACAAATGGCCCGGCAAACATCCCTTTTTCATTATTTATTTTAGAGATATCAAGTATTTATTTTAGTTTTTTGCTTTTTGCTTTTGTTTAGGAATTAATATTTTATCTAGCCTCTGGTTAGGTTTGTTTTTATGTTTTAGTTAGTGTTTGTGCCAAGTTTAACCTATAGGATCTTCTTGGATGATAGTTATTTGATCTTGCTGAAAATTCTCGAAACTTTTTGTTCACGAAAATAATTGCTAAAATCACCAGAACGTGATAAAATATTGATTCCAATTTCTGCTGATCAATAAACAAATTGTCTAGGTCTTACTATTTTGGCTGAATTTTTGGAGTTCCAGAAGTTTGCGTTAGTTACAGATTACTACAGACTGTTCTGTTTTTGACAGATTCTGTTTTTCGTGTGTTGTTTGCTTATTTTGATGAATCTATGGCTAGTAAAATATTTTATGAACCATAGAGAAGTCGGAATACAGTAGGTTTAACACCAATATAAATAAATAATGATTTCATTACAGTACCTTGAAGTGGTGTTTTGTTTTCTTTCGCTAACGAAGCTCATGAGATTTTCTGCTGAGTTTTGTGTTGTGAAGTTTTCAAGTTTTGGGTGAAAGATTTGATGGATTATGGAACAAGGAGTGGCAAGAGCCTAAGCTTGGAGATGCCCATGGCATCCCTATATAATCTAAGGACACCAAAAAGCCAAAGCTTGGGGATTCCCCGGAAGGCATCCCCTCTTTCATCTACTTCCATCGGTAACTTTACTTGGAGCTATATTTTTATTCACCACATGATATGTGTTTTGCTTGGAGCGTCTTGTATGATTTGAGTCTTTGCTTTTTAGTCTACCACAATCATCTTTGCTGTACACACCTTTTGAGAGAGACACACATGATTCAGAATTTATTAGAATACTCTATGCGCTTCACTTCTATCTTTTGAGCTATATAGTTTTTGCTCTAGTGCTTCACTTATATCTTTTAGAGCACGGCGGTGGTTTTGTTTTATAGAAACTATTATTCTCTCATGCTTCACTTATATTATTTTGAGAGTATTAAACAGCATGGTAATTTGCTTCAATTGGGAAATTAATCCTAATATGCTGGGTATTCAAGCCTAGTAAAAAACTTTCTTATGAGTGTGCTGAATGCTAAGAGAAGTTTGATGCTTGATGATTGTTTTGAGATATGGAGGTAGTGATATTAAAGTTGTGCTAGTTGAGTAGTTGTGAATTTGAGAAATACTTGTGTTAAAGATTGCAAGTCCTGTAGCATGCACGTATGGTAAACGTTATGTAACAAATTTGAAACATGAGGTGTTCTTTGATTGTCCCCCTATGAGTGGCGGTCGGGGACGAGCGATGGTCTTTTCCTACCAATCTATCCCCCTAGGAGCATGCGCGTAGTGCTTGGTTTTTGATGACTTGTAGATTTTTGCAATAAGTATGTGAGTTCTTTATGACTAATGTTGAGTCCATGGATTATACGCACTCTTACCCTTCCATCATTGCTAGCCTCTTCGGTACCGTGCATTGCCCTTTCTCACATTGAGAGTTGGTGCAAACTTCGCCGGTGCATCCAAACCCCGTGATATGATACGCTCTTTCACACATAAACCTCCTTATATCTTCCTCAAAACAGCCACGATACCTACCTATTATGGCATTTCCATAACCATTCCGAGATATATTGCCATACAACTTTCCACCGTTCCATTTATCATGACACGTTCACCATTGTCATATTGCTTTGCATGATCATGTAGTTGACATCGTATTTCTGGCAAAGCCACCATTCATAATTTTTCATACATGTCACTCTTGACTCATTGCTATCCCGGTATACCGCCGGAGGCATTCATATAGAGTCATACTTTGTTCTAGTATCGAGTTGTAATCATTGAGTTGTAAATAAATAGAAGTGTGATGATCATCATTCTTCATAGAGCATTGTCCCCATAGAAAAAAGAGAAAGACCAAATAAAAAAAGGAAGGCCCAAAAAAAGAGGGACAATGCTACTATCCTTTTTCCACACTTGTGCTTCAAAGTAGCACCATGATCTTCATGATAGAGAGTCTCTTATTTTGCCACTTTCATATACGAGTGGGAATTTTTCATTATAGAACTTGGCTTGTATATTCCAACAATGGGCTTCCTCAAATGCCCTAGGTATTGGTGAGCAAGCAAGTTGGATGCACACCCACTTAGTTTCCTTTGTTGAGCTTTTATGCATTTATAGCTCTAGTGCATCCGTTGCATGGCAATCCCTACTCCTTGCATTAACATCAATCGATGGGCATCTCCAGATGTCGGTGTACAAAAAGGGGGGTACGCTTTTTGTACCCCTATGACTGTGCATGGGCAGTCTGAGCCACGGACGCCGCCGCATCGAGCGCAGAAAGGGAGGTAAACCATGGTAAGGCCAAGGCTGAAGAGGAGCAGAACGACGCCAAGACCAAGACCACAAAGAGCAAGGGGAACAAAGCAGACCCTCCCCGGCAAGATCCTTGCCGTGGCAGCTCGCCCCCCACCTACGGAGGGAGGTCACCCTTGAGTGCACTGCCCCATTGGGGCGAGGATTCGGGAGACATCCCCGTGGTGGCATGCAGATCTTTGTGAAGACATTTAGAACCAGATGCCCACTTAGGAAGGTGATGACCCTTGGCGGGATCCCAGCCAAGGAGGACCACAAGGCCCCCGGCAAGAGCCTTGCCGGGGATGGCAGCGAGCGCCACGGCAAGACCCTTGCCGGGGTCCCGGCAAGGCCCTTGCCAAGGACACCCATGGGACCACCATCAGGCCCGCACCAGTCGCGCCCCCACCTCCGTTCGCATGCAGCTGCCGACCCAACCAGTTGGGCAGGCACCTGCGAGGCAGCGTGCAGATCTTCGTGGAGACCCACCGCTGCGCCACCTCAGCTGCTTGCCTGCCTACATGGCACCACAAGCACCGCTGGCCAGGGCGCGTGTCAACACAAGAGGGAGAGGCGGCAGACGGGACAGGGCTCTCCCCCGTCCCCAATAAAGCAAGGACACCTAAGCAAGGTGCATTAAATGCGCCTTGTCATATAATGCGAGGGATAAACTCGCATTACTGTACCCTTTCCACCTCCTGTGTGGCACTGTGGCGACCCCTTTCCTATAAAAGGAGGCCCGAGGCGATCAGTAGAGGGATTCGGCTTTTTGGAGCTCTTCACGCCCCATAGCTAGTTCAAGAACACTGATATACGATCCACCAAAGCAGGAGTAGGGTTTTACGCATCCTCGCGACCCGAACCTGGATAAAGGAACCGTGTGCTATCTGTTTGATCCGCTCTTCTCACGACCCCCGCGCCCCCGCAAACGTAGTAGGGATTCTTGTGATCCCATAGGTGTCGTTTCACACCAACACCATAGCTCATTGATTAGCCGCTTTTATGTGAGACTTTCTCCCTTTTTGTCTTCTCCGCATAACCCCCATCATTATATTCTATTCCACCCATAGTGCTATATCCATGGCTCACGCTCATGTATTGCTTGAAAGTTGAAAAAGTTTGAGATACGGAGCCAAAAACCTAATTCCACCGCCGCAACCTTCTGTACCCGTGAGATGCCATCTTGGGGCCTTTTCCGGAGCTCCGCCGGAGGGGGCATGGATCACAGAGGGCTTCTACATCAACACCATAGTCTCTCCGATGATGTGTGAGTAGTTTACCTCAGACCTTCGGGTCCATAGTTATTAGCTAGATGGCTTCTTCTCTCTTTTTGGATCTCAATACAATGTTCTCCCCCTCTCTTGTGGAGATCTATTTGATGTAATCTTCTTTTGCGGTGTGTTTGTTGAGACCGATGAATTGTGGGTTTATGATCAAGTTTATCTATAAACAATATTTGAATCTCCTCTGAATTACTTTATGTATGATTGGTTATATTTGCAAGTCTCTTCGAATTATCAGTTTGGTTTGGCGTACTAGATTGATCTTTTTTGCAATGGGAGAAGTGCTTAGCTTTGGGTTCAATCTTGCGGTGTCCTTTCCCAGTGACAGTAGGGGCAGCAAGGCACCTATTGTATTGTTACCATCGAGGATAACAAGATGGGGTTTATATCATATTGCATGAGTTTATCCCTCTACATCATGTCATCTTACTTAAAGCGTTACTCTGTTCTTATGAACTTAGTACTCTAGATCCATGCTGGATAGCGGTCGATGTATGGAGTAATAGTAGTAGATGCAGGCAGGAGTCGGTCTACTTGTCTCGGACATGATGCCTATATACATGATCATACCTAGATATTCTCATAACTATGCTCAATTCTGTCAATTGCTCAACAGTAATTTGTTCATCCACCGTAATACTTATACTCTTGAGAGAAGCCACTAGTGAAACCTATGGCCCCCGAGTCTATTTTCCATCATATTAATCTTCCAACACTTAGTTATTTTTATTGCCTTTTATTTTACTTTGCATCTTTATCATAAAAATACCAAAAATATTATCTTATCATATCTATCAGATCTCATTTTCGTAAGTGACCGTGAAGGGATTGACAACCCCTTTATTGCATTGGTTGCGAGGATTTTATTTGTTTGTGTAGGCCCGAGGGACTCGTGCGTGGCCTCCTACTGGATTGATATCTTGGTTCTCAAAAACTGAGGGAAATACTTATGCTGCTTTACTGCATCACCCTTTCCTCTTCAAGGGAAAACGAACGCAGTGTTCAATTCGGATGTAACTTTTCGAGTAGATGATTTTTCATATAAAAATCTTTTTAATCTGAGTTCGTATGCAAAAGTTATGCCCATTTTACTAAACTCCAGAGAGATTTTGTAAATAAAGTCCAAATTCATATTTGTAAATTTTCCCAACAACTAGACCACATATCACATGGGAAACTTATTTTCTTTTATTTTTTTGACATTTTCAGCATTTTATTTTATTTTATTTAAAACTGAAAAGGCGGTCTAGGAGGCATTTAGCACCAGGGTTACTAATGGGGCATTAGTAATGGGACACCTGTATCTGGTGCGCCACTGCTATATAGCAGTGGCGCACCACATACACGGTGCGCCATTAATATCCATATCATCTATAGCCCTTTTCCTAGCAGTGGGGGGCACCGTCTCCAGGTCCGGCCCGACGGGAGCAGGGGAGCGAGGTGAGGAGGCGGGGCAGACGATCAAGCCCACGCTAAAGGCGTCACTGGCTACGGGGGACCCGTCCACCGAGCCGAGGGGGCCTCGAGGGGAATGCCCAGCGTGGCCTGGCGCCCGTGCCCATCGGCGGCCGGCGGCGAAGGGGAGCGGGACTGCGATCGGGAGTGCGAGCCATCCGACCCCCATCGTCCTCCGTCCGGCAAGAGCGGGGGCGGTGGCGGCCGCGGTAATACCGATCAGTCCCCGGGTTGTCACCGGGAAGGCCGTCGTCGGTGAAGCGTGGGCGGCCGACATGGTTGGGAGGCTCGGGGGCGATCCGGAGGTCGTAGCCCTGGTCATTGGAGAACACGCGAACGCTAACATGGAGCTTGGAGGAGTCTAAGCACTTGACCTTGACCCGGACCTCCTCGTCCACCACCACCACCTTGCCCAGAATCCTGGACATCTAGAGGATGACGCGCTCAGACCGGGCGATGTCGGGGAAGCCACCCACAAGGATCCAGGCGGTATGCAGAACAGCCACCGCCTTGGCGTCGAGGACCGGCTCGGTAATGTCGAGGACTTAGCTGACCCATCTACCTCGGAAATAACGCAAAAATATTTTAAATAGTCCCATATTGCTCCTTGACATACAGTCATACCAGTTTATATACGTGTGCGAAACTACATGTAGTAGTAAGCTGGATGGATATAGTTGGACGAAGTATGGATGGATTGGTACCTGAGCTAGCAAAAAAAAAGACCATCAATGTCGTGAGGACTGATACCTGAGGAAAAGAGAAGAGAAGACACGACTACATGAGCTAGATGTATGGAAAAGAGAAGACCTCGCTCATTCCCATATTATGAAACTTCACATCTTAAAGCCCCTCGATCAATAAATGAAAAACAGTAGAGTATAATTATCTCTGATTGTACTATACCAATGGCTTCTACATGAAAAAGAGAAGACCTGCCTCACCTCCATATTATGGACTTCATCCTTAAAATCCTCTTGAATGGATGAAAAAATAGATTGAATAGTTCACGGGCCTTCTCTGACGTGCGATGACTAACAAAACCCAAGACCTAAATGTGCAAACTTCATACCGTAAATTCTCCAATCAATGAACGGAATAATAGCGGAATGATTACTTCACACATGACGAAATCCAGAACGTAAATGTTCTTTCTCGACGTGCACACGGGGTTATACCTGCACATATAATTCTCATTAAGTTTAAATACGCATTATTTTTTTTCCGTTGCAACCCACGGGCATATGTGCTTAGGGAGTTGATGGTTAAAAGATGTTGCACACGGCAGACGGTGACCGATAGCGTAGAGAAGAGAGCGCGTGCACATGACACCATCTTCCTTTCTTGTAAACAGGATCCGTACGCGGTCCTTTCAAAAAATGAAAAGGATCAGTACGCGGCAAAATTTGAGACTCCACATGTTTTCCGTGCTTGTGCTGGCCGTGGGGACCATGCAGGTGGCGTCACGTGCGTGCATGCTACAGTGCTAGCGCTGGCCTGCACGTGAGGCGCAGCGCTACAGTGCAAGTTCGTTGAGCTAGCTTGGTAGTTGCTGGTGGAATCTTAGGCCATGTTTGGTTCATAAGTCCTATTACTTTTTTTAGTCTCAACTCCCTAAAAATTTCCTACCTGTTTGGTTCCTGGGACTTATAAGTCTCTATAATACCATTTTACAACTATAAATCCCTATAAGTCCCTTCTTGAGAGTCTTATTTCATAAGTCCCTAATGCCCACTTTAAGTCCCTATAAGTCCCTCCTGTTTGGTTTAGATGGGACTTATAGGGACTTATTTAAGTCCCTAGACCAATAAGTCCTTGGAAACAAACACCCTCTCAATATACGTACAGTATAGTTGCATGCAAGACGGTCGTTGACTGAGCAAGATTCCAAGGTGGAATATACCGCTCGATGGGTGGAGGCTTTATTATTAAACGCTTTAATGGTCGCTCTTTGTGCAACACTGAGGTCAAAAAATATCTTGGTAATACATGTAAACCTAGCCGACACGCTTCCTCCCCACTCTGCCATTCCCTTCCCCCTCGCCTCGTCCTCGCCCGAGTCGCTGCGCCGCCGGCTCCGCCGCTTCTCCGGCACCCTCTACTCCCCGTTCCTCTCCTCACCCTGCCTGGGTTGCCCCATCCTGAAATCCACCTCGAGACTGAGGGGTAGGCAGAAGGACGGCGGGCGTTCCACTCGGGACGGCGAGCCATGGGTGACGGCGATCTCGACGCAAAGTTCGGCGGTGGATTGTGAGGTTGTGGGAGGCCAGATGTTTTGAATCAGAGGTGTCAAGATCCATCAGGAACGACGACGTCATGGACGCCGACGCCGCTCCGGCGCCTCTTGCGCTCCTCCTCGATGCCTCCTGCCTGCTCTCCTGCGTCACCGAGGCCGTCGAGCGGCGCGGGCGTGGCGGACCAGATGCAGTACCAGTGGGACCAAGGTTGACACGGCACTGGGAGTCAGGCAGTGGAGACGGCCAAATCGCCCCGTCTCCAGCTTCCTTGTAGCAGGGCCATTCGATCCAGGAGGAGGACCTTCTATTGGAACCACGGTACTGGCTGAAGGAGGGAATTCAAGGACAGCGTGTTTAGTGCATATTCCTGCAAGTGAATCTCTTATGGTACATTATTTATTTCTTCATTGATTAATGTGTAGTTCAGTTCAGGTATTGCTGAACTCCCTTGTTGTCTTTTGCAATGGTGGACTGCAGGTTGCTATGACCAAATTCTTTCAGAAAAATCGTCTCTTCTCCATCTATGTGAAGGTTGGATTTGATGTCCACCTCACAAGGCAACCCTGCATTAACTGAGAGTTCCATATTTGAAGTCAGTAAAAAACTTTGGAGATCCAGTGCTCCAACAACTGTATCATCCAATTTTTTGATTGGTTCCGAGGTAAACATGGCTGGTGGAGCAGCTGGAGAGGATAGAGTCCAAGTTGTGTGCTGTCAGAAAAATGGATGGTTCATTTGTAGAATTTATGATAGATTTAATGGACGAGATGCAGCTGATTTTCTGGCAGTGACTCTATATGTTAGCATAGTATATTACCTTTACTTGTCAGAGTGTCGTAGCAAGCAACAAGATGGCCTATATAGCTCATCAGAGCACTCCCTTAACGGGGTTAAAAGTTAGTTAACATTAGCCATGGAAATTGCAGAGAATGCTGTAAAACGTTCTGAAAGTTTTCGAGCTGCTGTGCTGAATTGCCTTATTTCTGCTGTTGAGCAAGCTGAGAATCACTTCTTATGCATGGTTGAAAAAGATATGGATGA
Organism: Aegilops umbellulata; assembly: GCA_032464435.1. Taxonomy (NCBI): domain Eukaryota; kingdom Viridiplantae; phylum Streptophyta; class Magnoliopsida; order Poales; family Poaceae; genus Aegilops; species Aegilops umbellulata. The sequence goes on along the minus strand of CP136060.1, from coordinate 630,321,519 downwards.
TAGACCAAATTTAGTTTCAGTTGGATCTTGTGTCCTGGTTGTGCTTCTCGAGGGAACAGATTTCTGCATTCTAAATCTTGGGGATAGTTGGGTTGTGCTTGCTTCCATGCCATGAATACTCTGTTGCTGCTGTTACACATTGTTGTGCTAATTGCATATTCCTGCAGGTGAACCTCTTATGGTTTTTGTTTGTTTTTCATGCCCATTGGTATTCCAAGAGTATCTGTTATTATATTCAAATTCATGTTCAAATAGAAAATCTCATGAAAACTGAATTCTCCTCCTAGGTGTTCTGTATGCGCCCGTATTGCAGGACGATTTCTACCTCAACTTCGTGGATTGGTGTTCGCACAATGTCCTCTCGATCGGATCGGGGAATTGCTTCTACCCGTGGAATGCAGCAGCAAGGTGTGTGCAACCAATGTTATCCGATTTCTATTCTGAAACTCTAAGAGGGATCCTAAACAAATTTTTAACTCCACAAGGTCACCAAGCTCTATGATTTGGGGGCGGACCACACTGTTTGTTAGTTGGGCGCAGCGTGGTACCCACCTATCTGTAGGAACTAACCAAGGCACCGTTCAGGTTTTCATCTTGCTCCCGTCTGAAATTGATCAAATAGCATGTTCAGGGTCCATCAAAGTTTAGGGGTATACTTCAGTTTATTTTTACCCAAAGCTTCGGTTTACTTTTACCCAAAGCTTCAATTCAAACAACAAATAATACAGAGTACGCTTGGTTGTGAGAATGTCACCCGGTTGATGCGGTATGAAGTGTATATTGTAGAAGTAGAACAAGCAGAAATTTGATTCATCAACTTATATATGCAATATGAAGTATATATTGTAGAAGTAGAACAAGCCGAATTCCATTCATCAACTCATTTATGCAATATTAAGTATATATTGTAGAAGTAGAACAAGTGCTACCGTGTTGATTTTTTTCTAAAATACATGCTGGAATATATATCTGTCGCTATCCATTGAAATAATACTGACTTAGGAACTACATGCTGAAATATATATTCGTCGCTATCCAACTGAAGGTTATATAATGTTTTCAGTTCTAGCGCTTTAGATTCTATGGCGTCAGCTTCTTTGTGTAAGGTCTCCACTTCCTCACTGTCATCTGTTTCAGTTGCGGTAATCAATTCTGCTCTAGCAGCAGAGGAGTCCAGCCAGAGCCTTTTGTAACTTGCCATGGCTGACTCTTGTTCTCTGAGCACAATAAGCCCTTCACAATCCTGTATCTTGTTAGTGATTGCAGCGATGTCCTTTTCTATAACCTCCAGATCACTACCAGCTTTTTGCAACGTCTTATATTAAGTTGCGGAGGGACTAATTGCCAATATAGTTCAGGTTTTCCCTTACAATATCTTTTCTATCAGAACTTGTGGTTTGAGTTCATATTTCATCTGTTAGAGCAAAAAAGATGAGGTTTCATGAGGTTTATTCAGGTTGAGTCCCAGTCAAGTTGCTTGATTTTAGGTTCTAATTATGGGCCTGGGCAAATTCAAAACAAATAGCTTGCTTAGAGGAATCCCACATGGACGATGTAACATAGGTATTCGCATTCTACAGAGTTATTTTTTTCGAAACGGAGACAAAGATTGCCTCATCTATTAATTAAGTAGAAGAGAATTGCCCAGTTAATTACGGAAAACCGGGCAAAAACCGGAACAACAAGGGCCAAGCCCACTCCCAAAGACTGAAACACACAGGGCAAAGCCCACCCTAATCGGCAACATGTCGATCTACGGCCAGACAACGCAGCTTCGACTCTGACGGAGAACTCAGAAGAACAGAACCAGGCATGGCTGGCGCCACAGAAGATCGCTGAAAGGGCCACTTGGAGCCAGTCATCGTATACCACAGGGCCCCGCCGCCTCGGCTTCGACTCCACAGCAGCAAACAAACCGAGGCAATACCATGGACACGCCAGAGAAGAGCCGACTATCCCAACCATTGCCACGTCGCCGACATCGCTCCCACCATCATTGTTGTCACAGAAGTCTGGTCGCCACAGTGATTCTCTCGGTGCCACCGCCCCGACATCCACCGCTCCGTCGCGCCCTGCGCAATCAACCGACACCGCCTTCTGGGGCCGCCGCCCCGACATACCACCGCTCCCCTCGAGCAGCAACGCCGCACAACCCAGCTGCCCACAGCCCACGCTGCTCAGGGCAACCGCTCGCAGACCACGAACGTCGCACCACATCCGGGGCCGCCGCCCCGATGTAAAGTCAGAGCACCTCCTCTAGGGCGCATCGACCGAGCCGACACCCCTACCGCCCAAGCGGGACAAGGATGCCACCCAACCGATGCCGAGATAGAGCCCCACCTCATAGAGCTGCAATTCATATTGTTCCCGAGATCGCCATCTCGACACACAATCAGAAACCACCTGGAGCCGCCGCCCCGACGTCCACTGTCCCCGATGACGAAGAGATCCGTGCAAACTGTAGTATGTTCACTCTCCAAGGCGATGCCTCAAAGAAGGAAACGACGTAGCCGCCATCATCGCCCGCTTCGACCATCCGAAGCTAGAGATTTCTCCCGGAGAGTCGTGCAATGGAGCTCCACGGCAACGCCTTCAAGAAGGGGAACGATGCCACCCAAGGTCGGGGCTGGACTTTCGCCCAAGGCTCCACCACACCTCCGAATCCGAGCAGATCCGAAGCACTGCACATCACACAATCCCAATGGTCGACGTCCACCGGCTCTCAGTGACCTGCCAGCCGCAGCACCTCCCGCTTCGTCGGCAGAACCACCACCACTCGGCGTGGATCCTCGAAGTAGGAACAAGATCCACGCACGACGACCAATCCGCCGGCAAGACTCGGCGACGTCAGACCCGGGGCCACCGCCCTGACATCCTCCAGTCCCCTCTGACAAAGCAGGCCCATGGCACCACTCGAAGTCGCCGCCGAAGGAGCAGCATAGCCCACAAACGCCGCTAGGCCAGATCCGCCGTGCACGCCCTCGCCTGCGCCCGCAACTTGCGCCGCCAAGCCACTGTCGCCCGCCTCCACAGCGGACCGTCAGGACGAGCGCGCCGCTCCGCACCACCGCTCCGAGGACGCCTCCCAGGCGTCCGCGCTAGCTCCAGCCCGCACCGCCCGCCAGGCACCTCCCCCGCCCAATCCAGATCGAAGACGAGGTGAGCCGCCCCCACGGCCATGCTCCCCACCACCGCGCCGCCCGGCACACGGCCCACGCTCGGCCGCCGTGCGAGACTGTGCTAGAGAGCCACCGCGCCGCTGCGCCCACCGCCACCACAGCATCCCGCCGAGGCCGCCCCGTCCCGCATCGGGGCCACCGCGCGAGGCGACGAGAACGCCCCGCCGCCGGCCAGGCTTTGCCTGGCCGCACTGAAGGAAATATGCCCTAGAGGCAATAATAAAGTTATTATTTATTTCCTTATTTCATGATAAATGTTTATTATTCATGCTAGAATTGTATCAACCGGAAACATGATACATGTGTGAATACATAGACAAACAGAGTGTCACTAGTATGCCTCTACTTGACTAGCTCGTTGATCAAAGATGGTTATGTTTCCTAGCCATAGACACGAGTTGTCATTTGATTAACGGGATCACATCATTAGGAGAATGATATGATTGACATGACCCATTCCATTAGCTTAGCACCCGATCGTTTAGTATGTTGCTATTGCTTTCTTCATGACTTATACATGTTCCTATGACTATGAGATTATGCAACTCCCGTTTGCCGGAGGAACACTTTTTGTGCTACCAAACGTCACAACGTAACTGGGTGATTATAAAGGAGCTCTACAGGTGTCTCCAAAGGTAGATGTTGGGTTGGCGTATTTCGAGATTAGGATTTGTCACTCCGATTGTCGGAGTGGTATCTCTGGGCCCTCTCGGTAATGCACATCACTTAAGCCTTGCAAGCATTGCAACTAATGAGTTAGTTGCGAGATGATGTATTACAGAACGAGTAAAGAGACTTGCCGGTAACGAGATTGAACTAGGTATTGGATACCGACGATCGAATCTCGGGCAAGTAACATACCGATTACAAAGGGAACAACGTATGTTGTTATGCGGTCTGACCGATAAAGATCTTCGTAGAATATGTAGGAGCCAATATGGGCATCCAGGTCCCGCTATTGGTTATTGACCGGAGACGTGTCTCGGTCATGTCTACATTGTTCTCGAACCGTAGGGTCCGCATGCTTAAGGTTTCGATGACAGTTATATTATGAGTTTATGAGTTTTGATGTACCAAAGGAGTTCGGAGTCCCGGATGAGATCGGGGACATGACGAGGAGTCTCGAAATGGTCGAGACGTAAAGATCGATATATTGGACGACTATATTCGGACATCGGAAAGGGTCTGAGTGATTCGGGTATTTTCGGGAGTACCGGGGATTTACGGGAATACGGGGGAAGAAGTATATGGGCCTTATTGGGCCATACGGGAATAGAGGAAAAAGGCCGAAAGGAAGGAGGCGCGCAGCCCCCCTCTTGTCCGAATTGGACAAGGGGTGCGGCCCCCCTTTCCTTCCTCCTCTCCTCCTCTTTCCCCCTTCTCCTACTCCAACAAGGAAGGAGGGAGTCCTACTCCCGGTGGGAGTAGGACTCCCCTTGGCGCGCCTCCTCCTAGGCCGGCCGCCCCCTCCCCCTTGCTCCTTTATGTACGGGGGCAGAGGGCACCCCATGACACACAAGTTGATCTTCGTGATCGTTCCTTAGCCGTGTGCGGTGCCCCCCTCCACGATATTACACCTCGGTCATATTGTAGCGGTGCTTAGGCGAAGCCCTGGGACGGTTGAACATCAAGATCGTCACCACGCCGTCGTGCTGACGGAACTTCTCCCCGAAGCTTTGCTGGATCGGAGCCCGGGGTGCGTCATCGAGCTGTACGTGTGTCAAGAACTCGGAGGTGCCGGAGTAACGGTGCTTGGATCGGTTGGACCGGGAAGACGTACGACTACTTCCTCTATGTTGCGTCAACGCTTCCGCTTCGGTCTACGAGGGTACGTAGACAACACTCTCCCCTCTCGTTGCTATGCATCACCATGATCTTGCGTGTGCGTAGGAAATTTTTTGAAATTACTACGTTCCCCAACAGTGGCATCCGAGCCTGGTTTTTATGGTTTGATGTTTTGCACGAGTAGAACACAAGTGAGTTGTGGACGATACAAGTCATACTGCCTATCAGCATGCCATACTTTGGTTCGGCGGTATTGTTGGATGAAGCGGCCCGGACCGACATTACGCGTACGCTTACATGAGACTGGTTCTACCGCCGTGCTTTGCACACAGGTTGCTGGCGGGTGTCAGTTTCTCCAACTTTAGTTGAACCGAGTATGGCTACGCCCGGTCCTTGAGAAGGTTAAAACGGAGTCTATTTGACAAACTATCGTTGTGGTTTTGATGCGTAGGTGAGATTGGTTCTTGCTTAAGCCCGTAGCATCCACGTAAAACTTGCAACAAACAAAGTAGAGGACGTCTAACTCGTTTTTGCAGGGCATGTTGTGATGTGATATGGTCAACACATGATGCTAAATTTTATTGTGTGAGATGATCATGTTTTGTAACCGAGTTATCGGCAACCGGCAGGAGCCGTATGGTTGTCGCTTTATTGTATGCAATGCAATCGCCCTGTAATGCTTTACTTTATCACTAAGCGGTAGTGATAGTCGTAGAAGCATAAGATTGGCGAGACGACAACGATGCTACGATGGAGATCAAGGTGTCGCGCCGGTGACGATGGTGATCATGACGGTGCTTCGGAGATGGAGATCACAAGCACTATAAGATGTTTATCTTTTTATGCATCTTATCTTGCTTTGTTTGACGGTAGCATTATAAGATGATCTCTCACTAAATTATCAAGAAGTGTTCTCCCCGAGTATGCACCGTTGCCAAAGTTCATCGTGCCCAGACACCACGTGATGATCGGGTGTGATAAGCTCTACGTCCATCTACAACGGGTGCAAGCCAGTTTTTGCACACGCAAAATACTCGGGTTATACTTGATGAGCCTAGCATATGCAGATATGGCCTCGGAACACGGAGACCGAAAGGTCGATCGTGAATCATATAGTAGATATGATCAACATAATGATGTTCACCATTGAAGACTAAGCCATTTCACGTGATGATCGGTTATGGTTTAGTTGATTTGGATCACGTGATCACTTAGAAGATTAGAGGGATGTCTATCTAAGTGGGAGTTCTTAAGTAATATGATTAATTGAACTTTAATTTATCATGAACTTAGTCCTGGTAGTATTTTGCAAATTATGTTGTAGATCAATAGCTCGCGTTGTTGCTTCCCTGTGTTTATTTTGATATGTTCCTATAGAAAATTGTGTTGAAAAATGTTAGTAGCAATGATGCGGATTGGATCCGTGATCTGAGGTTTATCCTCATTGCTGCACAGAAGAATTATGTCCTTGATGCACCGCTAGGTGACGGACCTATTGCAGGAGCAGATGCAGATGTTATGAACGTTTGGCTAGCTCAATATGATGACTACTTGATAGTTTAGTGCACCATGCTTAATGGCTTAGAATCGGGACTTCAAAGACGTTTTGAACATCATGGACCATATGAGATGTTCCAGGAGTTGAAGTTAATATTTCAAGCAAATACCCGAGTTGAGAGAGATGAAGTCTCCAACAAGTTCTATAGCTAAAAGATGGAGGAGAATCGCTCAACTAGTGAGCATGTGCTCAGATTGTCTGGGTAATACAATCGCTTGAATCAAGTGGGAGTTAATCTTCCAGATAAGATAGTGATTGATAGAATTCTCTAGTCACCATCACCAAGTTAGTAGAACTTCATGATGAACTATAGTATGCAAGGGATGACGAAAATGACTCCCGAACTTTTCATGACGATGAAATCGATGAAGGTAGAAATCAAGAAAGAGCATCAAGTGTTGATGGTTGACAAGATCACTAGTTTCAAGAATGGGGCAAAGGGAAAAGGGGAACTTCAAGAAGAACAGCAAGCAAGTTGCTGCTCAAGTGAAGAATCCCAAGTTTGGTCCTAAGCCTGAGACTAAGTGCTTCTACTGCAAAGGGACTGGTCACTGGAAGCGGAACTACCCCAAGTGATTGGCGGATAAGAAGGATGGCAAAGTGAACATAAGTATATTTGATATACATGTTATTGATGTGTACTTTACTAGTGTTTATAGCAACCCCTCAGTATTTGATTCTAGTTCAGTTGCTGAGATTAGTAACTCGAGACAGGAGTTGCAGAATAAACAGAGACTAGTTAAGGGTGAAGTGACGATGTGTGTTGGAAGTGGTTCCAAGATTGATGTGATCATCATCGCACACTCCCTATACTTTCGAGATTAGTGTTGAACCTAAATAAGTGTTATTTGGTGTTTGCATTGAGCATGAATATAATTTGATCATTGTAATACGGTTATTCATTTTCAGTAAGAGAATAAATTGTTGTTCTGTTTACATGAATAAAACCTTATATGGTTACACACCCAATGAAAATAGTTCATTGGATCTCGATCGTAGTGATACACATATTCATAATATTGAAACCAAAAGATGCAAAGTTAATAATGATAGTGCAACTTATTTGTGGCACTGCCGTTTAGGTCATATTGGTGTAAAGCGCATGAAGAAACTCCATGCTGATGGGTTTTTGGAATCACTTGATTGTGAATCACTTGATGCTTGCGAACCATGTCTCTTGGGCAAGATGACTAAAATGCCGTTCTCCGAAACAATGAAGCAAGCAACAGATTTGTTGGAAATCATACATACTGATGTATGTGGTCCGATGAATATTAAGGCTTGCAGCGGGTATCATTATTTTCTGACCTTCACAGATGATTTGAGCAGATATGGGTATATCTACTTGATGAAACACAAGTCTGAAACATTTGAAAAGTTCACAGAATTTCAGAGAGAAGTGGAGAATCATCGTAACAAGAAAATAAAAGTTTCTACGATATGATCGCAGAGGTAAAATATTTGAGTTACGAGTTTGGTCTTCAATTAAAACAATGTGGAATAGTTTCACAAACTCATGCCACCTGGAACACCACAGCATAATGGTGTGTCCGAACGTCAAAACCGTACTTTATTGGATATAGTACAATCTATGATGTTTCTTACCGATTTACCAATATCGTTTTGGGATCATGCATTAGAGACAGCTGCATTCACGTTTAAAAGGGCACCATCTAAGTCCGTTGAAACGACACAATCTGAACTGTGGTTTAGCAATAAACCAAAGTTGTCGTTTCTTAAAATTTTGGGATTGTGATGCTTATATGAAAAAGTTTCATCCTGATAAGCTCAAACCCAAATCGGAGAAATATGTCTTCATAGGATACCCAAAGGATACTGTCGGGTACACCTTCTATCACAGATCCGAAGGCAAGACATTCGTTGCCAAGAATGGATCCTTTCTAGAGAAGGAGTTTTCTCTCGAAAGAAGTGAGTGGGAGGAAAGTAGAACTTGATGTGGTAACTGTACCTGCTCCCTTATTGGAAAGTAGTTCACCACAGAAATTTGTTCCTATGAC